>OY292389.1:12637500-22637500 GCA_958496215.1 Verbena officinalis
CAGCTTCCTAGAAGCATAGGCAACGACCTTCCCATTCTGCATCAACACGCAATCTAAACCTTCCTTGGACGCATCGGTATAAACCGCGTATCCCTCATGTCCGTCTGGGAGAATAAGTATAGGTGCAGTGGTCAATCTCGTCTTCAGCTCCTTGAAGCTGGACTCGCACTCGTCGTCCCATTGAAAGGACACATCTTTGCAAGTCAACTTCGTGAGTGGGGCCGCTAGTTTGGAGAAATCCTTAACGAATCGCCTGTAATATCCAGCCAATCCAAGGAAACTCCTAACTTCTATCGGCGTCTTAGGCTGCCTCCAACTCGTCACTGCCTCAATCTTCGACGGATCCACAGCAATCCCATTCCCGGAGATGATGTGACCAAGGAATGAAACCTTGTTGATCCAGAACTCGCACTTGCTAAACTTAGCACATAGACTATGCTCTCGAAGCGTTTGTAGCACAATGCGAAGATGCTCGGCATGATCCTCGACTGTCTTGGAGAAAACCAGAATATCGTCGATGAAGATGGCCACGAACTTGTCGAGGTAAGGCCGAAAAATTCTGTGCATCATATCCATGAAAGCTGCAGGGGCATTAGTCAAACCAAACGGCATCACAACGAACTCGAAGTGGCCGTACCGAGTGTTAAACCCGGTCTTAGGTATATCCTGCTCTCAGATACGAAGATGATAGTATCCCTATCGAAGATCCAACTTTGAATATACCTTCGCTCCCTACAATAAGTCAAATAGCTCCTCTATGTGGGGTAGAGGGTATTTGTTCTTTATTGTCATCCGGTTCAGCTCTCGGTAGTCGATGCACATCCTCAGCGTGCCATCCTTCTTCTTCACGAACAAAACCGGTGCACCCCAAGGGGAGATGCTCGGTCTAATGTAACCACTCTCAAGCAACTCTTCAAGTTGCATTTTAAGTTCCTTCAACTCGGTGGGAGCCATCCTGTACGGAGTCTTTGAATAAGGCTCCGATCCCGGGGCAAGATCAACTACGAACTCGATGTCATGATCGGGGGGTAGAGAGTTCAAACTCTCAGGAAAGACGTCCTGGAAGTCCTTAATCACTTCCGTGTCCTCAAGCTTCCGTTGTTCCTTCGGTCGGTCAACAGGTAAGCGACGAAAGCCCGAGCTCCCTCTCGTATCATACGCGAAGCCTCGACGTATGAGATCTTCGGTGTCGAATTTGACTTCTCAAGAATACCCTTCACAATTGTCGCCTCGGTTCCAATCTGCACTATCTTCTTGAAACAATCCACACTGACTCTGTGCTGATAAAGCCAGTCCATCCCAAGAATAATCCCATAACGCTGTAGCGGCAACTCGATCAAATCGGCGTGATAAACACGATCTCCTATCTTTAAAGGGCAACCCTTGAAGATCCTATGCGTAACGTATGAAGTCCCCAAAGGAGAACTGACTCGATACAAATAAGGGAGACTCTCCACAGGCATGCACAACTTAGCAGCAATATCAAGCGCAATAAACGAGTGTGTCGCACCCGGATCATATAATGCAGTAATAGGGATGTCATGAATATGCAGGGTACCTCCAATCACGTCGTGCTGATCGGGCTCAAGCTCCTCTCCTCCCAGTGCGAAGACTCTGGGCTGCACTCTCGGCTGACCACCCTGATGTCCGGCAGCCTGAATCGCCTTCTGAGGCGTGGTGGTCCTCCTGTTCGGACACACGTCCAGCATATGATCAGAGGAACCACATAATAAGCACTGTCCCAAACGTCTCCTGCAGAACTCGGCAGTGTGGTTCGGCTTGCGGCAGTGGGAGCATAGAACTGGTGCGATGGCGGCAATCGGGGTCGGCTCAATATACTTGGGCTTCTTATCGCCCGTGGAAAATCCATATCCAGAAGTAAAAGGCCTTTTGTTTCTTTGGGGAAAGCCCTTAGGGGCGACATGAATAGGAGCCCTACGGCGGAGCTCTCCAAGATCGGACTCGATAGCCACAGCCCGCGTCACAGCCTCCTCATAAGAACGGAGGTCACTGCCAACTAGCTCTGCTCGGATATCATCACGAAGACCCTCCTTAAAGTTCCTCGCCATCCTCCTATCGTCAGTCGCCATGTGAGGAGCATATGCAATCAATCTGGTGAACTTGGCCTCGTACTGGCGAACGGACATACCTCCTTGGGAGAGGTTCATGAACTCCCTCTCCCTCTGATCCCTAACAATCTTGGGCACATACTTCGCACGGAACTCATAAAGGAACTCTGCCCAAGTGCGCGGGGTCTGTGCGGCCGTCCATCTGCTCTCTACAAATCGCCACCAGTCAAGGGCGGGTCCCCTCATCAGAAACACGGCGAGCTCTATCCTCTGCAAATCCTCAACATCCAGGGCCCTAAACTTCTGCTCCAGCTCAGAAATCCAGGCCTCAGCCTTGAGTTCATCTGGTTCGCCCTCGAAGACCATAGGGTGATACGACATAAAGCGGTCCATAGTACGGGCGGTAGCATCTTGAGGGTTCGGTGGTGGCGGTTGATGCTGCTGTTGCTCCTGCTGAGCCTGCTGAACAATTAATCGAACAGCATCATAGAAGGCATTGGGCGGAGGAAAGCCCTCTGGCGGTGGAGGCGGATCCTGTCGGCCACGTGGTCGAACCATTATACCTGAAACAGTGAGCTGAAAATGCATGTGGGTTAATGATATGTTCAAGTAATCACGTATCAATAAGCATATAAAAGCGCAAGTAAAGAAAAGTAACACGAAACCTATAGCCGTACGACTTAGACACGATGCTTCTAGACAGTAGAGCCTAAGGCTCTGATACCACTTCAGACTGTAGCGCCCCGCTCTACAGCCCCCGAACCTGCACGGATCCCCAAGTCGAGAACGGCGTCTCAACCCGAGAATCCATACAAGCCAACGGGTCTCTCCCGACTCTTGGCAACAGCAGATCCCCAAAGTCACAACAAATAAACAATTCAGAATATATATAGCGGAAGCGAATTAAAACATAATAACATAAATCCCACTTTAGGGCCAATCTAAGTATCCAACATCATCACAGCCCATTCAGGGGCAACGTAAAGTAAATATATAGTGGTGGGGATCAATATAGCATTAAATACATGCCAGGACAAAGAATAACCTAACGAGAGAGTTAAGGACAACAATCTAGACAACGACAAAACCAAAAAAGTCCTATCTAAGAACTGTTGCCAATCCGACACGTGAGACATGTCGGTCTCTCAATCTACCTGAGGCAAGAACCAATAAAAGAGGGTGAGTCAAAGAACTCAGTGAAGATATGGGTGGAGCAAGTCGAGTCACGCTTCCGGGTTTTAATAGAAAATACATGTGCAATAAGGAAGAAACCGGAATGTGCTTCAACTTGAATATTCAATAAAGCAATAAAGACAATAACAATATAAAGCAATAAATAAATATCCCAGCGAGAGTGGGCCTGTTTTTCCTTATTTCTTCTCAAGACATTATAAAAACTCCATCTCCGGTGTCGAACTAAGGAGCAACCCGAGGCTCGACAATAGTGAATTTAAGGAAAGCGTGCAACACATGCAACACCCACCATCGCTCCCAACCGTGGCTATCAAACTCCTGACGGGCCACGATTGACACTTAATTTTTGGGAGAAGCACCTCGGGTTACACCCTGGACGTTTGTCTCCAGATGCAACCTCCAGATACCATCCCGGGCCCAAATGAAAAGTCTATTATTTTACTCACTTTACAATAAGGGTTTGAGTGCCAAACGGGCAATTGGGCAAGTGGTGACGACAAAGGGGGTAACTACAAGTTCCGTACGTGTCGGGATGTCCAGGCAACGCCCCTAACTACCCAAGTCCCAAGTCAAATCATCACGTTGAAAAGAAAGAGTTTACTTGCCCTTTTGAAAACAAATCGAATTTTTAGATACTAATGTATAATTTGATATTAAATGATTTGTTAATAAATTCATAAAAATATAAGCTCGAAATATTTATTACTAATAATAAGGGATTACGGGGATTTCACATGTATACATAGACATATATGTTCAAGCCCAGTTTAAATAATTTAAATCCTCACCTCGTGTGCCAAAAAAGAAAGCCTAGCAGCTACAACTCACTGCTCTCCGACCTCTGACTGATCTGTAGACAAGACAGGACCTAAACGAATTAATAACGACTCTAAAAGCACAAATAAGCAATTATTTGACGAACGGCTAACCAAATCAATCAACAAGCATGCATATGCCAATAATAATATTTATGGAAGCTATCACGTAAATTTTCAAATAATTTCGACAAGTTCACACGAAAAATTGTACTATTCACAGTCTGAACGAGGTCAAAATTCAACAAACATTTCAAAATATTGTTCTACAACTTATAAGGGATCTATAGGTGAAATCGGTATAATTTTTGGAGTGCGTATGCGAAAATTCAGCCAAAAATAGCAAAGGGTTGACCCACTTCCCGAGAGCAACCCAAGAAAAATGCTGGAAAATGTTCTAAGTCATTTGCACCGGCTTGTGCACGGTCTTGGACACATTGTCAAGACCGGGCACTGCACACGGCCTATTGCACGGCTTATGCGCACGGGCGTGAGCCTGTGCAGGCCAAAAGAACCGCGCACGGGCTCCTGCACGGTCTTGATCAAGACTGTGCGTTAGCCCGTGTGGATCAACAACAGACAGTAGAAAATCGCAATTTCCACGAAAATCCGATCCAAAAATTCATATAAACCATTTTCTCGCGCAAATCAACACCCAATAATTATAATAAACATTAAGCATCATCTAAGGAACATTTCTATCGAAGAAACACGAAAAATGATCAAGAAACGGGTTCACATTCGTAAAAATTCATAATTATTCCCGAAATTGAAATTATGCTCAAAACTTCAAACATCAGTAAAAAGAATTGGGAAAATTGGTACCTAAAGAGAGATCTCGTTGAGAGGAATTCGTAGGTTCAAACGGCACGAAATTCCGCGGAGAAACGAGCTCGGGACGATCGATTCGGGTTTCGAATGAAAAATCCCCTTTTTCTTCTTCTCTCTCTCTCTTTGTGCGAAAAATTAGGGTTAGAATGGGTTTTGAGACTTTTATCAAATATTTTGAAATGTCGAAAATACGAAGGGGTATTTCGGTAATTTTTAGAAAGTCCAATTTAAACATTTTGGTAAAATATAACAATATTAATATCAAACGAAAGCTAAACAATTAAGGAATTTAAATACGCACATAATATTATCACGTAAGGTCGTATACGAAATAATATAATATAATTCACATAATACGAGAAATAGGGTTGAGAAGGATAATTAATCGCGAAAAAGAACTCACAATGATTCTTGGATTTCTGGGTCGTTACAGCCCGTGTCTTTGTTTCATAGATTCGAACTAAATCATTATTGTTCAATAACTAAAATGACAACTGCCCATAATCTGGCTTTTCTTTTTTTTTTTTTTTACCCACCCGAGTTTTGAGTTCGGATACTAAGAAAGCTTAAAAAAAGGTTATTGAATCCCGGGCCGGTTATTCCCCACTAATTTTTGAGAAAGTTTTCACGCCAACATTTCAGTGTTTGGACATAATGAATTCCGATGTCTTCAAGGTGATGAACACTGCAATAAACACTTTGTTGAGTTTGTTCTTTTATTTGACCAAAATTTCAGGACTATGATGCAATTGTGCAATTTAAACTAATTTATACATATATAACAAACACATATTTGAATTAGTTTTACCAAAGTCTTGATGCAACAGCTGTGGAAGATATTACTCAGCTAAGCGAAGGCAGACTTCCACCAGGAAATATATTCCTTAATGAAATCTGAATTATTCCTATATTCTTCATACCTCTCATCCAGTATTGACATGAACTGGAAAAAAAAATTGAAGAATAAAGAAACAAATAATTACATCATTTAAGGATAAAAGAAGAAGGTGAAGCCGTAAAACAACTAACCTGAAGAACGAGAAGACCATCTTCTGCTAATACAGATTCACAACATCTGAAAAACTCTGGTATAAATTCATACCCCACATGTTCTAAAACCTCACTGCACTTACCAAAATAATGAGAAGAAATAAATAAATGGCGGATTACATACAGTACCCCTAAGGTTCGACATAATTATTAAATTCCCCATCTGTTTCTAAAAAATAAGGAAAACCCCTTAGGAATAATTACAAATTACAGGGGTCTTTTCGTAAGATGTTGTATAAAATACAGGATGTATTTTGTTAGATTTTTCTAATTGTTTGAAACTCAGGGGGTTTTCTGTATCTTTTTCAAAGAAGGGGGTAATATGTAATTTCTGCAATTGCATCAAGTTTAAGGATAGGAGAATAGAATCAATCCCAACTGAGTAAACCTCAGTATGAATGGCAATTTGTACATTTGTTTCCATCAAATTCTTGAAGTTACAAACTGGGAGATAAGTGTCAATCCCAATTTTGAAGACAAGCCTCAGGGAATTGACATTTTCCAAATCACAGTTATTTCCAGGGGGCAAACTGTAATATTGGAAGGGCTGGCGGAAAGGTACAATCTCAGCCATAACCATCGATTTCTTATAGCGACAAGCTGGGAGATCAAGATCAATCCCATTTTTGCAAATTGTTTTAGACAAATTGCCCTTGCCAAAAATACTAATAAGCTCAGGGACTAAGATGTAATATTGGTAAGCAAATGCAAGTGTCTCATCCATGAACAACGAAAGTGTGTAAGTTCTGTGTTTTAGAAAAGAATTTGGCAGCATCATTGAGGCACAATTGGAAGTAATAAGCAAGAAGCTGTAAAACTGCTTCAAGGAAGTTGTGATATAGCTTTTGGACTCCAACAACTTGCATAAATGAAGGACATCAGTGAGAACTTGTTTATTATCAAGGAATTGACTTAATACGGAATACATAAATTAAATCAATTCATAAATAAGGACACGACTGTTGTTGGGACACTGACAAGACAAGACATACGAGCCAACCTAGACCTGCTGCTGCCGATTGACAAGATAGGTGACAACGCCACCTGTCGACCTGAAGTAAGAATCAAAATAGTGGGGGTGAGTATAAAAGATACTCAGTGATGGTAAAGAGGGAACAAGTACGAGCCACATTTCCGGTTTAGATTATATATATAGGAAAATACATTTGCATAATTGAAGAAAATTCGGATCGTGCTTCGACTTGCATACATGACAATAATTAACAGTACGTTAAAAGAATTAAAGCGATAAATAAAGCAATTAATATCCCAGCGAGTATGGGCCTATTCCTCCTTATAACCCCTTCAATTACAATAAACTCCATCACCGGTGTCCGACCCCGAAGCGCGACCCCGGGCGACTGTTGAATTTTAGGAAAACGTGCAACGAATGCAACGCCCATCATCGCTCTCAATCGTGGCTATCAACTCCTGACGGGCCACGATTGATGCTTAATTTTGGGAAAAGCACCTCGGATTACACCCTGGACGCTCGTCCCCAGATGCAACCTCCAGATACCATCCCGGGCCCATTGAAATAACAATACATTATCTTTTTGCTCGCGTTTGAAGAACATTATAAGTTAAGGCCAAAAGGGCATTTAGGCAAGTGTGTGTGACGACAAAGGGGGTGACTATAAGTTTCATACGTGTCGGAAAACACCAATGTCTTCCCCTAACGACTTCCCTCATAGACCCAACTGATGTCAAAATGTCATGCTTAAAAGAAAGAGCTTTACTTGCCTCATGAAAGCAAAAATGATTTAGAGATACTTATAGGTACAAGTTAATATCAAAACATTTATTATAAAATCATGAAAATATAGGTTAAATATTTAATAGATATACGAGAAGGGAAATCAAAGCAAGATGAGCACATAAGGGTAGTTCGCAATAATTTAAAAGAAATTCTTACTCCATTTGAAAGCATTTTAATACCCTCACCTGGAAGCACGAAAACGACAAGACAACCCAAGCTATGCCTTGAAAAGACGGCCTGAAACTAATAGCCGACAAGAACCAAATAAGACAAGACACGACAACAACTCACGAAGACTACAATACATGAAAACCAATAAACGTCATGTAGCAATTAAATTGGCAAGAATGTGCAAGCTTAAACAACTGCGCACTGGCTTGCGCACCGGGGTGCGCCGGCCGGTGCAGGCTCAAAGTGGTGCACACGGTCTGGTGCACGGTCTTGCCAAGACCGTGCGTTGGACTGTGTGGTTCGTCTTTCAGGTGCAGAAAACGCGATTTTAAGGTTTCTCACGAGGATTTCGTCCTAAAATCAACTAGGGTGGATTCTATAGCTAAAATCAACATATAAAATTCACACTCATGCATTGTACACATTAATAGCTATCACTTGATCCGAACTACACTAAAAATGGTAAACTCTAACCTACAAACCCATCAAATTATCAATTATTCATTTCAATTTAAAAACTAGAAAATCGAAGGATTTAATGGATGAATCGAAATGGGGAAAGAAGATTACCGGTATAGAATTGAATGAGGATCGTATATTTGGTCTCGGAATTTCGATTGATCGAGCGACGGATTCGGAACGGGATTTCTCTTTCACTCCTTCTTCTTCTCCCTTTCTGCTTCTCTTCTCTCCTTCTCTCTCTCGATTTTGAGTTGTGTTCAAGAGTGTGCACAAGGGGGTGTAAGTGTGTTCAAGGTAGTGTGGGTGTGTCCAAGATGGTGCAAAGGTGTTGCAAGGGGGTGTGGGTTCGTTTAGAGATTAGATTAATTTCGAGGGGTGGAAAAGGTAAGTATAAATGGTCGAGGATAGGGAATTAAATTAAAATAACTTAAAATTAGCTAACGAAGCTAATCTTTTCATATAAAATTCAACGAAATGTCAAATAATTAATCCGAGAATATATTCTGGAATTTTGGGTCGTTACAGAGCAAGTTTCCCCACAAAACCTTCTTCAAAAGCTGTCCGAAAAGCTGTTTCCCATACAAGCAGTTATAGAAGTAACAAAAGCCTTAGTTTTTCTGAGATCTTCATTCAAACAAGTCCCAATACACCAAAGGGTCTGATGTGAGGGGTGGGACCTGCAGGAAGAAGAGAGATACCAAAAATAATGATTGGAATCTCTTGTATACTTGATATTATTTTTTTTGTTGAATAATTTGTTATTATTTCTGTGACGACCCGTTTATTTATAATTTTCATCACGAACCCCATCCCTTGGAAAAAAAAAGGTAGCACCAAAGAAAGGAAAGGGAATTCTTATCTTGTCTAATTTCTCGATTTATCCAATTGGATTAATTAATCTTGTGGAAAGATTGATTTAACCTAACTTTTAACACCCTCAATTACTTAAATTGCATAAATTGTAGCGGGCGCCCCAAACGGGTAACGTACACCCCGCACCGAGTCTCGATCCGAAGCCGAAACAAAAATCCGGCCCCAAACCGAAACCCAGCAAACGGAAAACTCATTTACTCAATCACTAGGCGGGGCTTTGTGACGTCCCCCATGCCACAACCCCCGGACCGAAACGAGCTTCCGAGCGATAGTTAAATACCACCACTCGAACACCCGCCCCGGACAACGGGATTCCCACAATCTGGCAACAGCAACTCCCAACAACAGTACCAACATCAACAACAACAACAACACCAACAAGCGGAAGCAATGAGCAAAATATCGTATTTATATTCACATTGCCATCCGTGGCCAAGTTAAACATTTATAAGTTCATTATCTATCTCAAGTTATAACATCAATTCATTAAATGTCCAACATCAGCATAACATGTCAAGTTTTCATGTAATCCAACATCATAAGTTCGATCCACAAAAGTAAATACATAAGACCGACTTCAAGGACTGTACAAGCCTACAACGCTGCTGCCAGTACCTGACCGCTAACCTGAAGCATGAACCAAAAAAAGAGGATGTGAGTCAAACGAACTCAGTGAGGAGGGGAATATATATATATAATAATTAAAACATAAACATATTTAATTCGCGCTTTGGTTAATAGAGAAACGAATCTAGTGCCGATACTTTCTCTTTATAATTCATCAAAGCTTTGTGAATTAAATATTAAAGTAAAACATTTTAGAAAACATTTTTATTCCCGGCGAGAACGGCCATCCCCTTATGACTCCCAAAACATATCAAATATAATGAAATTCCTCAATACCGTTTGGCTTATCAAGGAGCAACCCGAGATTTCGCCATAACCGACTAATGGCGCCGGTGTAAGTATTATTCAGGCTAGACTACCTCCGACTAGCCCTGAACAATACCCTTTGATTATATATTAGATGATCGTCACTGGGTCTCCATCCATATATATTGTAACGACCCAAAAATCCGATTTTTCAATTCGGTATATTTTAATCGAGTAATTGTGCAAATTATTATTTTATTTAATATTTATTCTAAGATTTTAGGATAATTTCGTAAATGAGTGAATTTTATATTTAAATCACGAATTGTCAATGTGCGTTTAATTATATGAATTTTAACTGTAATTACATATTATTTGGACAACGTAAGTTTTTAAACTCATTTTGCGAAATGACAATTTTACCCCCTTCGATTTTAGACCTAGTCAACTTAATTGACTAAGTCATCCTCCCTCATCTCTCTCGTTCACTATAGCAAGAAGGAAAGAAAGAAAAGAAAAGAGAAGGAAAAAGAGAAAGAGAAGGAAGAGATTTCAATCGATCGTCCCGACTCCGTTTCCCGACGGATTTTCGATCCGTTTACGTCTACGAATTCCTCGCGATCTCTTCTACGAGTAAGCTTCTAACGATTCTCTCGTTTAATGTCTTCTATACTTCGTTTTCCTCATTTTTGTGAATAGTTGTATAATATAGGTTTTATATGATTTTGATAGTAATTGTGGATGGATTTTCGTGTTTATCATTTCTATATGTAGATTATATGTTGTAGATGATTATATGTGAGAATTAGGGATTGATTTGCATGATTAATCGATTTAATGTTGAAATAGGATTGATTTTCGCGTGCTGGGTTTGATGTTCTGCATGTTCTGCTCAATTTTTACGCACACGGGCCATGCACACGGGGTGTGGCAAGCCCGTGTGGGTGTACACGGCCTCTTGCACGGCCGTGCAAGAGACCGTGCGTGTTTGGGGATGGTGCACGGGCTGTGCACACGGCCTTGAGGCCGTGTGCATGAGGCCGTGCGCGTTGTTTGATTGTGCACGGCCTCGGCACACGGCCGTGCACAAGGCCGTGTGGCCTGGTCGAACAGTGCCCTGACCTTCTGTTAGTCAGGGCACATTTTACACTACGGGTCCCTCCGAGACTCGTCTTTTCCGAATTCTTTCTTCGCTCGTGTATTCGATATATATGAAATAGATATGAATTGCATGATTTATGAATTTACAACATGTTCAGGTATATGAATAATGCGTTTTAAGTTTTCGTTAAATTTTCTATCTTTTGCATGTGAAGTCCGATTTTCCCGAAATTCGAATGCATACTTCTTTATGATAATTTAAGCATGTCCGTAAAGTTTCGTTGCATTTGGATTTGATTTGTATTTTTAAATGCATGAATTACTCTATTTTGGTTTGAGAATTTGAACTTAAGTGATTGATTTAATTGTGTAACGTGCTTCTATGTGTTCTAATGTTTTCGTATAAGCCGTGCGTCATCTTTAGTCTTATTTCGTATAACAATATTGCCGAGGCATGGATATCGGCTCTAGAAAAGATTTTTAGGATTATGGAATATCCGGACCCTCTAAGAGTCGGGTTGCTATTTATTTGATGATTGGAGCTGCACAGGAATGGTGGAAACAGATTGAACAACGATGGGAATGGGTGCACGTAGTCCCGACTTGGGATCAGTTCCTGACTGAGTTCCGGGCTGAATACATTACGAGGATTGTTCGTCAGCAAAACGAAAGTGAATTTCAGGCCCCCGTTCAGCCTAATCCTCCCCAACCTCAGGGATATCCACGACCAATATGTGGATTTTGTAAGGGCCCGCATGTAGAGGCTAAATGTTGGAGGAAGAATGGACTGTGCTTCGGATGTGGTAGCCCCGATCACATATTGAATCTATGTCCGAAGAAGAGACCAGTACCGCGGGATATAGCAGGCGATACTGAGGATGCACATCCAGCGAGTTCTACGAGGCCACTTACACAAGCAGGGTCTTCTTCCGGAAAGAAAACCTTCTCGGTATCTTCATCGAAGCAGAATGTACCTCCAAAACCGCGGGGAACGCCAGTATGTGGCTTTTGCCAAAGAGATCATCAAGAGTCAGAATGCCGAAAGAAGCAGGGACGTTGCTTCTCATGTGGAAGTCCATTTCATCTCCGTACAAATTGCACGAGAAAGAGAATGTCGAGACGAGCCAAAAGGATGAAGCTTGATTCTGTATGAACGATCCAGGTATATTGCATTGTCATGACATTCATCCTAAATTAATTTAATTTCATATTATGTGAATTTAGAAATTATGTGTGTTAAGTGTATTATATTATGCATGTGATTTCGATGTTGTTATTCGTGTTTAAATTTTGTGAAGTTTGTGTGGTTTAATCACACGAACTGCCCTTGTATGCCTTGCACGGTCTCGCCACACGCCGTGACGAGACCCTGTGCACTTATCTCACACGGCCTTGCTGCACCCTGTGCGAGAGGCCATGCGCATGAATACACACGGGCTCGTCACACGCCGTGACGAGAGCCCGTGCGTGTTTGTCCTCACGGGGTCGTCACACGCCGTGACGATACCCCGTGCGCGTTTCTCACACGGCCTCGTCACACGCCGTGACGAGAGGCCGTGCGCATTTCTTCCAGGTTTTAAAATGGTCAGTAGCTTCTCATTTCGCGCACAACCCACAATTTTTCTCCTTTTCATGCGAACTTTTGCTCTTGTTTTTCCCCCAAATTCATCCCAACTTTGATTTCGATTAGTTCTCGATCTAGCCGACGGATTTTAGTGAGATTTTGAAGGTGTGTTGTCTGCAGCAAGTTCTTGGTATTGTTGAAATTTGGGCTTGATCCGTTATACCGATCTCACACAATCTTCGCCCGAAGTAGCGCACGCCAAGTGTTCGGTAAAAGTCTCAAGTGAAAAAATTTGCAACTTATTCCTTCAATTCACAACAACTCCAACTCTAATATGGAAGGTGCTCGTGAAGCTCGTGGTGGACGTCGGGCAAGGGAATTACCCGACATAGCGGGACCGGAAGGTTACCAAGTGAATTTGGGTAATGAAGACGATCAAGATGTCTTCAACCGGTTAATGGAACGACCGGTTAGAGCTACGCAATTCCTAGATATGGAGGCTATGTACCAATTGGGACTTGGCGAAGGGATCTCCCGTTACATCGACAACATTGGGTGGGCTAATTTTTGGAGTATCCAAAGGCCATCCTATCGCCGACTCACTTGTGAATTTTTAAGCTCTCTTAAGGGCGCGGCATTTCCGGACGACATCGAGATGCCGATAGGAATCCACTTTAGAGCGTTCAACCGTGACTATACGCTCTCATACCGACAGTTGTCCGAATATTTTCAATTGGATGTTACGGCACCTAGGAGAAGTGCCGACGGATAGAATCAAGCTGAAGCGTGGAGACGTATCTCTATCTCCACCGAAATATTTAACTCCGGCGTATCCAACGCAACGATGCTCATCACCACTCAATTGAGAATTTTGCATAGAGCCGTGTCTCGATCGGTTCTAGCCAGAGGAGACAGTCCGGGTGCGGTGAACACCGAAGATTGTCTCATACTCGATCATATGGTGCGAGGGGTCAGGTTCAACCCCATCTCGTACATGATGGACCATATGATGTATATCTCCACTCGGTCGAGAGGAGAGATTCGAGTTGGCTCATACATTACCGCCATTCTGGAGTGTGCCCAGGTGGAAGGGCTCGATACCCAGGTTCCCGTTGGAGGTTCGACCTCAATTAGCTACGGCACTTTAGCTCAAATGGCGATCTACACGAAGGGTCCGAGGCGGAACGACCTATATATTCTGGTAGATGGACTACCCTTATGGGAAGCTGACCAAGGGGATGCTCCCGAAGAAGGACCTTCAGACCCAGAGGTCCGAGAGCAGGCTCAGCATATCTACTCCCAGCTGATAAGTCAGGATGCCTCTATTCCTGAGTTTTCACGTGGCAGAAGAAGCACCCAGCACCAGGAGTCGATAGACCTGCAACAATTTTATTCAGAGTTCACTGACTACCGACGTGTGACTGATGAGAGATTTGCCCAGCAGGAGAGGCAGATCAACGAGGGCTTTGCAGCTCAGCGAGCTCACATTGATAGTCAGTACACAGCCTTGCAGGCAGAGCTTCAGAGATCCATATCAGAGATGCAGAGGTCACTATCTGAGCAGCTGGATCAGTATTTCCGCCGTGGTCCTGACGAGCCTTGAGCTATCTATTTTATTTTCTTCTTTCTCGTTAAGTTGTTTAGGATTTGATGTAATTTTATATTTTGTATGACTCTGAATTTTATTTGGAATATTAAGTGTTTTAAGTGTTTATTATTAATGATGTATTATTATGTGATTTAATTGCATTTGAATGTTCGATTTAATTCGAGTTATTAGAATTTCCTTTAGGTTATGCTCCTCTTAACTAACTCCGAGACCGGAAGAGAATCTGAGGACAGATTCTTCTGAAGAGGGGAGTATTGTAACGACCCAAAAATCCGATTTTTCAATCGGTATATTTTAATCGAGTAATTGTGCAAATTATTATTTTATTTAATATTTATTCTAAGATTTTAGGATAATTTCGTAAATGAGTGAATTTTATATTTAAATCATGAATTGTCAATGTGCGTTTAATTATATGAATTTTAACTGTAATTATATATTATTTGGACAACGTGAGTTTTTAAACTCATTTTGCGAAATGACGATTTTACCCCCTTCAATTTTAGACCTAGTCAACTTAATTGACTAAGTCATCCTCCCTCATCTCTCTCGTTCACTACAGTAAGAAGGAAAGAAAGAAAAGAAAAGAGAAGGAAAAATAGAAAGAGAAGGAAGAGATTTCAATCGATCGTCCCGACTCCGTTTCCCGACGGATTTTCGATCCGTTTACGTCTACGAATTCCTCGCGATCTCTTCTACGAGTAAGCTTCTAACGATTCTCTCGTTTAATGTCTTCTATACTTCGTTTTCCTCGTTGTTGTGAATAGTCGTATAATTTAGGTTTTATATGATTTTGATAGTAATTGTGGATGGATTTTCGTGTTTATCGTTTCTATATGTAGATTATATGTTGTAGATGATTATATGTAAGAATTAGGGATTGATTTGTATGATTAATCGATTTAATATTGAAATAGCATTGATTTTCGCGTGCTGGGTTTGATGTTCTGCATGTTCTGCTCAATTTTTACGCACACGGGCCATGCACACGGGGTGTGGCAAGCCCGTGTGGGTGTACACGGCCTCTTGCACGGCCGTGCAAGAGACCGTGCGTGTTTGGGGATGGTGCGCGGGCTGTGCACATGGCCTTGAGGCCGTGTGCGTTGTTTGATTGTGCACGGCCTCGGCACACGGCCGTGCACAAGGCCGTGTGGCCTGGTCGAACAGTGCCCTGACCTTCTGTTAGTCAGGGCACATTTTACACTACGGGTCCCTCCGAGACTCGTCTTTTCCGAATTCTTTTTTCGCTCGTGTATTCGATATATATGAAATAGATATGAATTGCATGATTTATGAATTTACAACATGTTCGGGTATATGAATAATGCGTTTTAAGTTTTCGTTAAATTTTCTATCTTTTGCATGTGAAGTCCGATTTTCCCGAAATTCGAATGCATACTTCTTTATGATAATTTAAGCATGTCCGTAAAGTTTCGTTACATTTGGATTTGATTTGTATTTTTAAATGCATGAATTACTCTATTTTGGTTTGAGAATTTGAACTTAAGTGATTGATTTAATTGTGTAACGTGCTTCTATGTGTTCTAATGTTTTCGTATAAGCCGTGCATCGTCTTTAGTCTTATTTGGTTGTGTCCTGGTATTTTGCAGACGATACTCCCGTGGAGTAGCACCGGTTCTAGCGTTTTGCTCTTATTTTGCATAGCATCCAGGTGAGGCTTTCCGTTTCTGTTTCCAGTATTATTATGTATATATATAAATAAGCCTCTCCCGATATAAGCCACGTTTATGTTTTGTTTTCACACCGTTTCTATATATATACTTAGTAGATATTTATGCTTATTATGTTCATTTGATTTATCGAAAATGATTTGATATGAAAAAATACTATGTATAGTCTTCGAAATGTTTACGAAAGAGACATGTAAAACCTTTTGTTTTCTAAGGCGAACTTTGGCCTTCGGCCTCGCATATGACATGTCTTGAACGGTCTTTTGGCCAACCCGAAATGTTTGAAAAGCGAGTTATGAACTGTATGCATGATCGTTTGGGCCCGGAGTAAGAGCGATAGGACGAAGTCGGTAGACGTCGGGTCTACGGCGTAAATCCTATGGTTTCCTCCATTTGGGAGCTCGGGGTGAGGCCGGAGTGGCAGCCCTTTGAGTACCTGAGTTATTCCCGTCAGTTATGAGTAGTTCGGGTTTGCAGTCCGGCTACATTGGAGGAATAAGGGTGGTTTCCGGTTTTATGTTTTGGATATTGGAGTTCAGGGCTCGACTCGCCGAGTCATATGATAAGTTATGTTTTATGTTAAATCACCACTCGATTATGAAAACCTTTCTTTTATGTTGATTTCTTTTAAGTTTAAAATTGGTGATTTATTTTCCGTTTTATTATATACATTATTATTTCCCCCTCACTTAGTCGTTTGACTAACCCTCTCTATCTCACCCTATATTGGTTTCAGGATACTAGGCGGGATTCGTCGTCGTCGTCGTCATAGAGTTGTATTTATTTTCTCATGTACATTCCTTTTTCCGTATGATATGAATTAGATTTTTAGGATATTAGGATTTTATTTAATTTGTATTCGGGATTATGTATTTATTGAACCCGTTATTATATTTATCGGGATACTGTATCGAACCCGTTTGATATTATGTAATTGAATTTCGTTAGCCTCGGTGGGCTTTAATAATTGTGTACTTATTATGTTCTATTGCTTTGATTATTTATATTGCTTCCGCGTCTCTGTTTTTTCGTTGTTTTTAAAACCCCGCCTAGTGATTGAGTAAATGCTTGCCGTTCGCCGGGTTTCGGTTCGGGTCGGATCCCATTTCGGCTCCGGGTCGGGGCTCGGTGCGGGGCGTGCGTTACCCGTTTGGGGCTCCCGCTACATATATAATCTGGATTATACCCTGGGCTTCACCCTAGACGCACGTCTCCAGGTTTCCACCTCTAGTATAATCCGGGGCCCAAATATACCCTAAGAGCGTCCTCAATAGGGTTAAAGGAAATATAATCTCGCTTTATAAATGTTTTAATTGACCAAAAGGGTCGTTCGAGACAAGGTATGTAACCGCCTAAGGTTTCTCAACACGTTGCCGAATAACTCAAGCATACGAGCAAGTCCCTAGACCAAATGTTACTTTTAAAAACAAAATAGTTCTCTTGTCTCTATTTTCAAACCATTTTAGAAAAGATACATATATATCATTTTATATCAAATCCCTTTTATTTCAAATATTGATAATATATAATTGAAATATAAAAGGGGATAGGGTTCACAAATATTTGTTCATACTCCAGTTGAAACCATTTTTCATCCTCACCTGTAGGCTTAACAAAAGAAGATATTTCGACGACCTGAAATCAGCCCCGCAAGGTCCCACCTGTAATACACAGCCTCGAGGTAAGACACGACTCGACAAACCAACCAAATAAGACGCACGGCTATGAGATGCATTTTATGATCAAAATAACATATTATGTATAAATGCACTTAAACACAATTAAGCTCATTCAAACACATTTAAACATAATCAAATACACATGATATTGAGCTAAAATAGGCATACAAGTAACATGGAAGCTTGGGAAATAAAATTCAAAGGTTTGTGAATATTACACAAACCACCCCTCATTTAATACTTTGCATAGCAAATCAACTCCGATTAATCCGAAACTTTCGGCATCTCTTAGTTAACATATTTTAAGATTTTTGATGCCAAAAGAATCGAAAAACGAAGCTCGAAGCAAAAATTCAATTTCTTGAAAATTTATGCCGCCACCCCCCATAATTGTTCAAACTTTTGATTTTCAATCCCAAACTCCATAAAACTTCACCAATTAGCTTAATATCATGAACTAACATGAATTCCCTAACCATTCAAGCATCTAAGTTCATCAATCCAACATTGCATAATAATCAAATTTATATGAAAAATCACAAGTAATGCTACATGCAACCAATCATCAAACTAAGCTCATCAATCAACCATTCTAACATGCTTCATCACTTCCTCAACATAGAAAACCTTGAAAACCAAAGAATTGTGAGATTTACAAACTTACCTTGAAGGAGGAAATGGAGGAGAAAGGAAGAAATAAAAGCGTGTTTGAAGAAACCACAAGTTGTAAGTTGTTCCTTGGTTGATATAGCAACTTTTTATAGCAAAAATGATTGAGTTTCTTGGTGTCTCAAGGTGGTTGGTAATGGCGGTGGTGAAGGGAGAGATGGGCCGAGAGAGAGAGGTTGAAGATGAGGTGAGTTGCTTGTGGAATAGTGTAGAAAATTTGAGAGAGAAATGAGATAATTAAATAAATAAAGATATTTTGAAAAGTCAAAATAGCTAGCAATGTATATATATTTGTATATATATATGCATAGATATTTATGTATGTATTTGCATACATATTTATATATGTCAAGAATAATATCATATAATTCTAATATAATGGCATAATTTTCATAATTTCGAATATCGTCTAAATGATCCGAAACTTGCATGAATGATTCCTTATAATGTTATGAGCATGAATGTAGAATCTAAATTGTGTTCGAAGCATGTTTACATCTTTTAATCTTTATATCTCGTTTAATTATTTTAAACGCATTTTGTGAGTACTTCAATGGAAGTCGTGTCTATATGCCCTTACATGCTTTAATTACTTATTATACGCTGTGCGTCTTGTCAGAGTCTTACATGGTTATGTCGTGTCTTAGATTGCAGGCTTTACTCCCGTGGAGTACTTGTTCAATTGCTTGCTTTCCTTCTATCGTTGTCGAACCAGGTAAGGGTTTAAAATATTTTCAACTGGGGCAAGGACGTAGATATGTAGGTTGAAAAATAACTTATCACCCCGTCTTTCTTATTGCTTGATATTCTTGTCTTTAATATTTCCTTATGTGCTTAGTCAAACCATTTGATATCAACTTATACTATATTATCCAAAACAGATTTGTTTTCAAAGGCAAGTAAATTCCTTCTTTTCAAATGTGACAATTTGACTTGGATCAGGTCTATGAGGAAAGTCGTTAGGGGAGTACGTCAGCACACCCCGACGCGTACGGAACTTGTAGTCACCCCCCTTTATCGTCACTCACTTGCCTAAATGTCCGTTTGGCACTCAACTTATAATTATCTCTTGAAATGCGAGCAAAATCATGTCTTTTCTATCATGGGGCCCGGGATGGTTTTCGCGGGTCTCACCTGGGGACGAGCATCCAGGGGGTTTCCCGAGGTACTACTCCCAAAACTAAGCGTCAATCGTGGTCCGTCAGGAGTTGATAACCACGGTTGGGAGCGATGGTGGGTGTTGTATTCGTTGCACACTTTCCTGAAATTCAATTCGTCGCCCATAGTCGCGCTATGGGGTCAGACACCGGAGATGGAGTTACTTACATGATTGAGGGGGTTATAAGGAGGAATAGGCCCATTCTCGCTGGGATAATTTCTTGCTATCGTAATTGCCTTTATTGTTAATACTGTTTATTGATTATTGCTATACTGCAAGTCTAAGCACATTCTGGTTTTCTTCATTTAGCATATGTATTTTCCTTATATATATATAAAACCCTGAAGCGTGGCTCGAACTTGCCCAACTTATTCCTTCTTTATTGTTCAAACTACTTAGTTGAATTACGAGCCGTATTTACTTATCATTTCCAACATATTTATGACATGTCTTTCGAACTTGTAACGACCTCGTGACTCAACTAATATCATTTCAAAATGATCGGCTTAACTTTATGTGCAAATGTTTTCAAAGGATCCGGTTCGTCACCCTTTTGTATTTTCAAAGTAAGCCGAACCCGAGTGTTGCTTGTGTTACGTTTTACAACTTATATTATTATTTGTACTCCTTCTCAAAACGAGCAACACTCACCACTTTTGGTTTTAAACGATCAACGACGAACTGTGATCAGTACCTATATTGTATTACCCCCCTTACTGAGTATCCTTTATACTCACCCCTTCTATTTTGGTTCTTGCTTCAGGTAGATAGGTGATGGTGTCACCTATCTTGTCAGTCGGCAGTAGCAGGTCTAGGTTGGCTCATGTCAATTGTCTTGTCAGTGTCCCAACAACAGTCGAGTCCTTACTTTCTGAATTGATTCGAATTACTGTATATAACATTATGATTTACATTCTGTACTTACGTGCCCCTGATGTGGGATAGTTAGTTGAGCCATGGACGGCATTGAATGGATAATTGTTTCAGATTCGTTTTGTGAATTATGTTGCCATGGATGGCTTTTATGATTAAACTGTTGTTTCTGAAATCGCTTCCGCATTATTCTGATTGTTGTTGTTGTTGTTGGGGCGTTGTGTTGTTGTTGCCGGAGTTTTGATCGAGTGCTTGCCGTTCGCCGAGATGAATTTTCGAATGGGGTACATTTACCTTGTTTGGGAGTTCGTCTCGGTGCGGATGTGGTGTCCTTTCTCCTCCTACGGAAAGGGGCGCTACAATTTCATTATTAAGTAGTAAAAATATTCATTTTATTATTAAAATTTTCTTTATATTGTGAAAATACTAATATTTAAATATAATAACTTAACCAATTTATTCACATTAAAAATGAAATTTAATTTTTCCACCGCAAAATGAAAATGAAACACATGTATTTAGAGTTTTTTCTAAGAAATCAACTATTTTATTATTTTATAATATTAAGATAATAATAAATTTTAATTAAACATATATTTTAAAAAATGCATGTAATTATGTGACCCAAATAATTAAATGAAATTTTGGAAAAATAATTACATGATAGATAAAAAGTATACAAAATAAAAAAAAGTATTAATTATATAACTAAATAATCTTTTACCCAAATATTGTTAATATTTGTTGAATGGTAATTCTTCTATACTATAGTATAACCTCGATAAATTAATACTCGATAAATTAATAACCTCGCTAAAATAATAATTTTCTTCGGTCCCGAGTCGGGATCAACGTGGTAAATTAGTAATTCGCTAAATTTATAAGATAATACAAAAAAAAAATTCATATAGGTCCCATTTGATTAATAATTCATTTGTATCAAAATATTTCATACATAATACATAAGTAAACTAAACAGGTTTCTGAAAATATGAATCTACTGTTGTTTGTTTCTTCTTGAAATCAATATCACCTTGAATCTCATCTCTAACCCTTCTTATTGCATTAAGAATATCAGGTGTAGTCTTCTCATATTGCAAAAGGAAGTGATGTAAGGTGATTATTGCTTTCAGAGCATCTTTGCGAGAAACTTGTTCTAATTCCACACTATCATCTTCCACTTCATCTTCTTGATGTGTTTCTATAACACTCTCAATTATTTGTTCATCCGTAGGTAGCTCAAAATTCGTATCATTTTCTCCCGGATAATTCAAAACATCTTCAGCATTCATTGCATTTCGATACTTCAATCCATTGATTAGATTCTGCAATTGTTGTAAGCCATCATTATTCATCTGTTCTTGATTTTTCGAGGATTCATCATCTAACAACCTAAGTTTACAATGCTTAAAACAATTTGCAATTGTACTTGAGTTGACATCCATTTTCCAAGCCGAGATTGCAAGATTCATTGCATCTAAAACATTAATCTTTTCTGGATTTGAGATCCCAATTTCATAACCCTCCAAAAGATTTCGATAAAATCGCCTACGATAATGCATCTTAAAAGATCTTATGATCCCTGCATCACAAGGCTGAATCTTTGATGTTGTGTTAGGTGGTAAAAAAAACAATTCAACACTTCTCAAACCTTTGACATTTTTTGGATGAGCAGGACAATTATCAACAATTAAAAGAATTTTCCTGCCATCCATTTTTGCATCAAGTTGTTGAACATATTCTTGGAATAGAATCCCAGTCATCCATGCTCTTTTATTGGCTCGATATTCACAATCCATGCTTCCCAAATTCACATTCTTAAAACAACGTGGTTTTAAATACTTCCCAATGATCCATAAAGGAATTTTCTCAGAACCATCCTCATTACAGCAAATAACAACTGTAAGTCTTTCTTTATCTTGTTTCTTACCTTCAAGTTGCTTCGTTGCAAGAGAATGATCTGGTTGTAGCCTAAAGAACAATCCAGTTTCATCCATATTGAAAACATCTTTCTTAGCAAACTGATCAAGTTTCTCTCTGATGGATTGTAAATTGCTCTCCATGGCCTCCATATTAACCGATCCACTTTCTCCAAAACGACGATATTGCTTGATACCGTGTCTTGATTTGAAACGCTCTAGCCAGCCTTGAGAAAAATGAAAATCAGGTGTATCGGTGGGATACATCTTTTTTAGAAGCTCTTTTCCCTTCGTTACAATTAGTTCCCCATTCATATTAACACGCTCTTGGTAATGAATAAACCACTCGAAGAGAGCCTTCTCTAATTCTGGAAATTTGGCAGCTTTATGTCTTTTAGCCTCATCTTTTGGAATGTCGGCTGCTGATAGATACTCTGCTGACCTCTTGATCATGTTTGATATTGTGGCTTGACTCACTTGCAAATTAAACTTCTCTAACACCCATTGTTGCAATTGCTTTTGAGTGCATGCTGGATTTTGTTGTTTATACTTACACAGTTCTCTACGCATACCATCAGCCATGGTTGATTTTTTAACATCTTTGAGATGAGAAGCCATTCTTTTTGTTTTTTGATTTGAAGACTTGCATAATACATCTATTGATATAGTAACTTAGTTAATGTATGTACGTGTAACTATATTAATAATTTAGTGGATTTATACATTTTAATGAATGTAGGTACATGTAACTACATTAATAACTAAGTAGATTTATATATTTTATTAAGATATACATAGAATATTGAAAATGTATCAGCAAAAATACATGAATTTGGTTAAGTATGCATAATTAATAGTCAATGTAGAAATTAGTTTTCACGTACTCCTAGGTACATTCATAATATGGACCCAAAAAGTATATAATTTATAAATTAATAATTATTAATTTATACGATTAATTAATACCTCGCTAAATTAATAAAATTTAACGGTCCCAACAGTATTAATTTATCGAGGTTATACTGTATGCTTTCATGTACAAATTGAATATTATATTTAAATTATAAATAGTTTTAAGCTCCTCTTTAATCATATGCATATTTTTTAGCATATAAATATAAAGTTCATAATGATTAGTAAAGCTCATTAAAATTTACTTAAAATTATTTCTTGATTGAACTTTTCAATATCAATATTATATAAAATAGTTATTTAATTCTACAATTAAATAGAAGCTATAAAATTTTTAATATTAATCAATATATGGAATGTCAATTAAATATATATGTAAGTTACAAAAATAATAATTAATGAACTTATTTATAGAAATAATTTACATGGAAAAATGGACTAATTCTAACTAATCCAACTCATTAACACATAAACATATTTCCTAAAACATCCCACTTAATCATTTTCATATATATATATATATATATGATTCGATAAAGGCAAGGACATCAACGTCCATTTTGAGCCCAATACATAAGAAGAATAACAATTCTGAAAGTTAACACCCTAAGGACTGCAGTTGTAGCGCCCCTTTTCATAGGAGGAGAAAGGACACCACATCCGCACCGAGACGAACTCCCAAACAAGGTAAATGTACCCCATTTAAAAATCCATCCCGGAAAACGGCAAGCACTCGATCTATATTAGAAACAACGTCCCTGGCCCAACAACAACAACAACAACAAGCAATAATAACAGAGTGCGGAAGCTAAAACAATTATCAATTTCAGCAGTTCAAGCCACACGGGGCATCAATTATCATAAATCAGTGCTCAATAATTCTATAATATATCCGTACTACATAGGAATTGAGTTAATGGAGAGATTCAATGCAATAATAATAAATGACAGACTGTTGTTGGACATTACCAAAAATACCAAGGGACTCGAAACTCAAGACTCACGACCCGCTGTTGCCAACCGACATGAAAGGTGACAACGCCACCTGTCGACTTGAAGTAAGAATCAAAATAAGAAGGGGGTCAGTATAAAGGATACTCAGTGAAGGCATAAGTTGGAACAAGTACGAGCCACGCTTCCGGGTTTTATATATATATAAGAAAATACATATGCTAAATGAAGAAAACCGGAATGTGCTTCGACTTGCAATAACAACAATCAATAACAATACAGTAATGATAGTAAAGCATGACTAAAGCAATTAATATCCCAGCGAGAATGGGCCTGTTCCTCCTTATAACCCCTTCATGTCATGAAAAAATACTCCATCTCCGGTGTCTGACCCCATAGCGCGACTATGGGCGACGAATTGAATTTCAGGAAAGTGTGCAACGAATGCATCACCCACCATCGCTCCCAACCGTGGTTATCAACTCCTGACGGACCACAATTGACACTTAGTTTTGGGAGTAGTACCTCGGGAAACACCCTAGACGCTCATCCCCAGGTGAGACCCGCGACTACCATCCCGGGCCCCATGAAAGAAAGTACATGAATTTGCTCGCATTTCAAGAAACATTATTAGTTGGGTGCCAAACGGGGATTTAAGCAAGTGTGTGATGACAAAGGGGGTGACCATAAGTTTCATACGTGTCGGGGTGTGCTGACGGACTCCCCTAACAACTTCCCTCATAAACCCAACCAAAGTCAAAGTGCCACGTTGAAATGAAAGAGTTTTACTTGCCTCTTGAAAACAAAACGGTTTAGAGATACTTATAGGTATAAGTTGATATCCAAATATTCGTTCAATAAAATCATGAAAATATAATCAAATATCTAATAGATATACGAGAATGAGAAATCAAATCAATATGAGCACGTATGGGTAGTTGTTTCGCAATAAATAAAAGAGATCCTTACTCCAGTTAAAACATTTTGAACCCTCACTTGGAAGCACGGGAAAGACAAGACAGACAAGCAATCCTCGAGAGAACGGCCTAAAACTGACAGACGACAAAACCAATCAAGACAAGACACGACGCACGATCTCATGGAGTTACAACACATGAAAGGACAAATAATATCACTTAGCAATTAAAATTACAAGTAAAATGCAATTAAATTCATTAAATGAAATATACGAAATTAAAGATGCTAAACATGCTCAATTGAAATTCTAACTTCATATTCATGCATAATATAATGTAAAGAAGCACTCATGCGATTTTCGGATCATTCGGACAACATTCAAAAATTGGGGAAAAAGTCATAAACGAAAAAGGCACTATTCAAGGCCCGAACGAGGTCAGAATTTTGAAAACTTTGCGGGATATTCATCCTTGAATCATATGGAAGCTATAGGTAAAATTGGCTCGATTTTAGAAGGTCGTATGCAAAAGTCAACTTTTATTTTTGGCCAACTGACCCAATTACCGTGAGCAACTAAGGAAAAAGGTCTGAAAATTGGCTAAGGCATTCGCACGGGCTTGGGCACAGGGTCGCGCACGGTCTTGAGAACACCCTCAAGACCGTGCAGGCTGAAATGGTTGCGCACTGGCTTGCGCACCGGGGTGCGCAGGCCGGTGCAGGTGCTAGGGCGGGCGCACGGGCTTGCCAAGACCGTGCGCAAGACCGTGCAGCTCATATTCCAGGTGCAGAAAACGCGATTTCAAGGTTTTTCACGAGGGTTTCAACCAAAAATCAACCATGGCGGATTCTAGAGCTAAAATTGACACTTAAAATTCCCACTCATGCATTAAACACATTAAGAGCTATCATTTGATCCAAGCAACACGAAAAATGGTGAACTATAACATGCAAACCCATCAAAGTGCAAAATAAACAAATCCTAAGAAAAGCTAGCAAATCGAGAGATTTAATGGACGAAATGAAATGGTGGAAGAAGGTTACCGGTAGAGAATCGAATGAGGATCGTCGAGGTGGTCTCGGAATTTCGAATGGTCGAGCGACGGGTTCGGGACGGGATTTTCTCTCTTCCTCCTTCTTCCTTCTTTCTCCTTCCTCTTCCTTTCTCCTTCTCTTCTCTCTCTCTCTCTCTCTCGGTTTTTGGGTGTATGCAAGAGTGTGCAAGTGGTTCAAGGGTGTGCACAAAGGGTGCAGGTGAGGTCAAGGGTGTGCAAGGCATATTCAACAGGGTGTGGGACTCGAATGAGATTAAAAGAAATTTGAAGGGTAGAAAAAGGTAATTATAAGAGGTTAATGACTTGAGAATAAAATAGAATAAATTAAAATTAGCTAACGAAGCTAATCATTTCATTTAAAATTCAACGAGGTGTCGAATAATTATCCCGAAAATATATTCCGGATATTTTGGGTCGTTACTGTAACGCCCCGCTATTTTATAGCGCTTCGGTACGTTAGCCGATTATTGCTCTTGTTTGCATTGTTTGCGATTATGTGAATTATGTGACTTATATGACTTAATATATGAATAATGTGATGATTTCACAAGAATTTTCATATTTGAATTATTTTACACCATTCTTATATTTGAATTACTTTATACTATGTTTATACTTGAATTGTTGTATTTGAAATCTTATGAAAATTATCACATTATATTTGAATTATATGATATTATTCTTGAAATATATGTAAATATATATGCAAATACATACATAAATATATATACAAATATATATACAAGTATATATACATTGCTAGCTAATTTTGACTTTTCAAAATATCCTATATTTATTTTATATTCTCTCTTTTCTCTACATTTTTCTACACTATTCTCAAGCAACTCACCTCTTATCTTCTTCAACCTCTCGGCCCTCACTCCCTCACCACCGCCATAGCCATCTTCAACAATCACCAAGAAATTCAATCATTTTTGTTATAAAAAGTGTGCTCTCTCATCCAAGGAACAAGCTACCACTTGCTATTTGTGCAAACAAGCTCTTATTTCTTCATTCTCTCCAATTCTCTTCTTCAAGGTAAGTTTGTGATTCTCTTAATTCATTGGTTTTCATGGTTTCATATGTTGATAAAGTGAAGAAGCATGCTAGAGTGAATGATTGATGAGCTTGGTTTGGTTGTTGGTTGCATGTAGCATCACTTGTGATTTTTCTTATAAATTTGATCAATTTGAAATGTTGGGTTGATGGTCTTAGATGCTTGAATGGTTAAGGATTTCATATTTGTTGATGATATTAAGCAATTAGGTGAAGTTTTATGGAGTTTGGGGTTGAAAAATGAAAGTTTGGCAAAATATGTAGGCGCTGATGAATAGTGATTTTTGAGCTTTTGGCTTCGTTTTTCGATTCTTTTGGCATCAAAAATCCTTAAATATAGTAGTTAAGAGATGCCGAAAGTTTCAGATTAATCGGAATTATTTTGCTATGAAAAGTATTAAACGAAGGGTGGTTTATGTAATATTTGCTAAACCTTTGAATTACAGTTCCCAAGCTCTCATAGGACTTGAATGCCTAATCTAGCTTAATATTATGTATATTTGATTGTGTTTGAATGCATTTGAATGAGTTTAATTGTGTTTAAGTACATTTATGCATAAGGTGTTATATTGAGTATAAATTGCATTTCATAGCCGTGCGTCGTATTTGGTTGTTTTATTGAGTCGTGTCTTACCTCGAGGCCTGTGTATTACAGGTGGGACCTCGCGGGGCTGATTCTGAGTTATTTGGCTATCCTTTTTGTTAAGCCTACAGGTGAGGATGTAAAATGTTTTTAACTGAAGCTTGAACAAATATTTGCGAAAACCCTATCCCTTTATATTTCAATTATATATTATCAATATTTGAAATAAAAAGATTTTGATATAAAAATGATATATGTGTATCTTTTCTAAAATGGTTTTAAAACAGAGACAAGGGAACTATTTTGATTTGAAAAGTAACATATGGTCTAGGGACTTGCTCGTATGCCTCGAGTTATAGGCAACGTGTTGAGAAACCCTAGACGGTTACATACCTTGTCTCGAACGACCCTTTTGGTCAATTAAAACATTTATAAAGCGAGATTATATTTCCTTTAACCCTATTGAGGACGTTCTTAGGGTATATTTGGGCCCCGGATTATACTAGAGGTGGAAACCCGGAGACGAGCATCTAGGGTAAAGCCCATAGTATAATCCAGATTATATATATGGATGGAGACCCAGTGACGATCATCTAATATATAATCAAAGGGTATTACTCATTGCTAGTCGGAGGTAGTCTAGCTCGGGTAATACTTACACTGGCGCCATTAGTCGGTTATGGTGAAATCGTGGGTAGCTCCCTCGATAAGCCAAACGATGTTATGGGATTTCATTATATTTGATATGTTTTGGGAGTTATAAGGAGATGGCCCGTTCTCGCCGGGAATAAAAATGTTTTCTAAAATGTTTTACTTTAATAATTAATTCACAAAGCTTTGATGGATTATAAAGAGAAAGTATCGGCACTAGATTCGTTTCTCTATTAATCAAAGCGTGGATTAATTAATATTTAATTCACAAAGCTTAGCTGAATTGTAAAAGAGCATATCGTCACTAGATTTGCTTTTATCAACCTAAGCGTGGATTAAATATATGTTTTATTATGTATACTCCCCTCCTCACTGAGTTCGTTTGACTCACATCCCGTTTTGGTTCATGCTTCAGGTTAGCTGTTCGTGTGGTTGTTGGGTACTGGCAGCAGCGTTGTAGGCTTGTACAGTCCTTATAGTCGGTCTTATGTATTTACTTTTGTGGATCGAACTTATGATGTTGGATTACATGAAAACTTGACATGTTATGCTGATGTTGGATACTTAATAAATTGATGTTATAACTTGTGATAGATAATGAACTTATAAATGTTTAATTTGGCCACGGATGGCAGTGTGAATATAAATATGATATTTTGCTCATTGCTTCCGCTTGTTGGTGCTGTTGTTGTTGTTGTTGATGTTGGTACTGATGTTGGGAGTTGCTGTTGCCAAATTGTGGGAATCCCGTTGTCCGGGGCGGGTTTTCGAGTGGTGGTATTTAACTATCGCTCGGGAGCTCGTTTCGGTCCGGGGGTTGTGGCGTGGGGGACGTCACAGTTACAGCAGTTGTAGTCCTTCTGATAGACCGTCCAAATGTTGGACATGAGTTTCGCACTCACCAGGCTGTGCCTAACACACATGGCATCATAAGCCAGATTCCAGCTCCTAACATCAATGATCCGAGCCAGGGGGCAGTTGCTAGTAAATTTCCGAAATGGGGCAACGACATCATACACAATAACCATTAAATACCAAGAGTGAGAGCTAGCTAAAGCCATGGTAATATGTACAAAAAAGGCAGTCAAATTCCATAAGTTGACACTAGCCATATCAATGACCATAACCCGATGCCTATGCTCAACAACCAAGCCGCTTCCCTGCATAAGGAGAAACCAAAGTTATTCACTCTGCAATTAACCTTCACATTATTACTAACCTTAAGAAATAAGAGCCCGCAGCAACGTGGTTCATGAGTCCCGCCAAGCCAAATATTACAATCCAACCAACAAGTCTGCAAAAAATAATATTAATCTCTCTCTTCATGTCCTTAATTATAACTCATTAATTATCTATTTCAATAATTTTAAATATGTGTAACTCTCAAAACATTTTCCTGTCTTTTTTCCTTTACTTATTTGATCAATAATATACTTTTACCTTTGGATTTTAGTTGATATTGAGCTACAATTATTATGTTATTAGTTTGCTAAAAATTAAATTATTTATAAAGATATTGTAGGACTCCGTAAATTAAATTAAATTTTTAACTAATATATCTTTACAAACTCTTTTATTTTTTTGGATAAATATAGAAATAATTAATAGTTTTAGTTACATGGCAAAATAGAATTCATTGAGACTCAAGTTTTCTGAATTATATAATATAGATAGATGTCAGTTGACATCTTCTTCTATCGTTGTCATACATTCCCCATATAATGTGTGACGCCCCCACATCACAACCCCCGGACCGGAACGAGCCCCCGAGTGACGGTTAATTACCTCCACCCGAAAGCCCGCCCCGGACAACGGGATTTCCACAACCTGGCAACAGCAATTCCCAACAAAACTCAACAAAACAACAACACCAACGGAAGCTAAATCCAAACCATTGTCATTATATCGAATACGCCCATCAAAGGCTCAAATATATCCATATTTCATCATTTATATTCATCGACAATATTCATGTAGCATTATTCAACAGATATAGACAACGTGAAGAAAGCTAACAAATATCCAAGCCTCAACATGATTCGATCCAACAAAATATCTACAAATAGACCGACATCAAAGACTCAAAAGCCTACGACTGCTGTTGCCATTAATCGACCATGGACGGTCGAACTTCTAACCTGAAGCATGAACCAAAAGAGGGTGAGTTAAACGAACTCAGTGAGGAAGGGGGATATACGTAATATTTAAAAGCTTATTTAATCCACACTTTGGTTCGATAGACATGAATCTAATAACGATACATTCTATTTACAATTCAACAAAGTTTTGTGAATTAAACTTAAAAATAAAACATTTATGAAACTCGGTTTTTATTCCCGGCGAGAACGGGCCATCCCCTTATAACTCCCAAAGAAATATCATTTTATATGATTATAAATCCAAACACCATTTGGCTTATCAAGTAGCAACTCAAGATTTTGCCATAACCGTAACCGGTGAAAGTATTACCTCAGCTAGACTACCTCCGACTAGCCACAAGTAATACCCTTCGATTGTCCGTCGGGTTGCTAGTCAAACCCTTCACAATCTGTGGATTATGCCTGGGCTTCACCCTAGACGCACGTCTCCGGGTCTCCACTGTCTACATAATCCGGGCCCAATATCCCCAAGAGCGTCCTCAATGGGTAAAATGTAATATTTCTCGCTTTGTAAAAATACTTAGTTCTCCTTTCTCTTTCTCGAGCAAAGGAGCAAATTGACCAAAAGGGTCGTTCGAGACAAGCTATGTAACCGCCTAGGGTTTCCGCCACGTTGCCGAGCAATTCCAAGGCATACGCGCGTATCCCGTGACCAAAAGTTACTTTATAAATAAAAAACATTTACTTGTCTCTATTTTACAATTATTTTAGCAAAATACATATATAACATTTGCTATCAAATCCTTTTATCTCCAATATCGGCAAAGCATATAATTGAAATATAAAAAGGGATGATTTTAGCAATTGTTTGTTCAATGCTCCAGTTAAAAGAATTTAAAACCTCACCTGTAGGCTTAAAGCTGACAAAACAAAGGCTCGACGACCTAAGTCCTAGCCTCTTGGTTTCCACCTGTAACATACAGGACCTCGAGGTAAGACACGACTCGACAAACCAACCAAATAGACGAACGGCTTTATGAAAATGTAAAACATGTTTATAAAATGGAAAAATCATGTATAAACGCACTTAAACACGTTCAAATGCACGAGATATTAAGCATAGAAAAGACATACAAGTGATATGAAAACTCAAGTATGCGCACATTGCACTAAAATAAGCATATCTCTCTCCTCGGAATAATTTTTAACAAACCTCAAAATTCTTAGTAAACTAGACAAACATATCTTTCCATAGGTATAAGGCCCAAAATTTGGTTCATTCTAAGAAAAATCAGATTTTTGTCCAAAGTAGGCATAAAACAGAAAATACGTCACAGCAACACATTTTGGAAGAAAATTTCGTTACCTAAGAAAATGGAGTCCAAATGATCTAAAAATTTATGGAGGCACTTAACACACATTGATAAATACTACTCTAAAACAGTTTATGAAAATTCCATCGTTTGCCCTATTTTCCGAAGCTTCTTCCCCAAAACTGAAACAGGGGGCAGCAGGGTCATTTTTGTAATTTTTCAGTGATCAAATCAGCTCCGTTTAACACCAAAATTGGATAACATGAGTCTTAATATATTGAGAAGCTCCAGTTAAAACATTTTTGAGAAATTCTAATGTTTCGGTCCAAAATCGCATTTTCAAGAAGTGAATGAATAAACACAAAATTGGAATTTAGCATAAAGGTTTGGGTAATAAACATCTCCAATTGTCCCGAAACTTTCAGAATTTCTTAGTTATAATATTTTAAGATTTTTGGTGGAAAAAGAATCGAAACACGAAGCTTGAAGCAAAACGGCAAAAATGAAAAAAAAACGAACAGCCTACTAACAGGGTGTTTTTCCATCCCAAAATTCAAGTTTTTCACTCCCAAACTTCATAAAACTCTACCTAAATGCTCAATATCATCGTATAGCATGAAAACCTCAAGAAAACAAGCATTTGGAGCCATGGAATCAATATTAAAATTAAACCCATTTAAGCTTCAAATAGTGTTAATGGAGTTCAATGGCTTATCACCTATCTCATGCTTTCAAGTACTTAATAACATTTATTCCATCATATTTCCATCATCTCATCAACTACTAACTCAATAAAATCCAAGAAATACCAAGTTATACAAACTCACCTCAAGTAACGAAAATGGTGAAAGAAGAAGGAGGATGACTTTAATGGACAAGCTACGAGTTGGCACTTTTTCCTTGAAGATGAAAGAACTTGATATGGAATGATAATTTTAGATCTTGAAGTTTGGGTGAGATTGAGAAATCTAGGTTTCTTGCTCTTGGGGTGAGATGTAGAGAAGAAAGGGATGAAGAGATGTTGAATGTGTTTGAGAAATTAAAAAAGTTGAATAGTGAAGGAGAGAGAGATGGCGTGAAAGTCAAAAAGCAACAAAAGAATACCGGCTCAAATTCGAGCCAGTCCGTGAATACCAAAAATTGTCATTCTGGGCTAAAAGGTCGACTTATCGAAATAAATCGATATTACAGTCAAAATGACCCAAACTTAGCCCTCGATAACAATACGAGGTTAGAAATTCCAAAAAGTCGGAATTATGAAAATTCACCAAAATCCTCACATAAATCACAATTAAATCACATAATTCATATAATTCAAATAATTACATAAATAATCATAAATAAATTGGCTAACGCACCAAAATGTACCTCGAAAAATAACGGGGCGTTACACTATCCCCCCGTTCGAAGAATCTGGTCCCCAGATTTTAATTCGTCCCAGAAAATAACTCAAGGTAATGAGTTCGCATCTTCTCTTCCATCTCCCAAGTTACTTGTTCGGTGGTTCGGTTCCTCCACAACACACGAACCAAGGGAATCTGTCGATCTCGGAGCTGTTTGAGCTTACGATCTTGAATCTCAACGGGCTTTAGCTCAATCGTCAAATCGGGCTCCACTCGAACTTCATCATCTTTGAGAATGTGAGAATCGTTGGGATAATACTTACGGAGTTGCGAAACGTGGAAGACGTTGTGAATCCCGGTCATTGTCGAGGGCAAATCCAAGCGGTAAGCGGTCTTCCCAATCCGTTCGATAACCTCGAAGGGTCCCAAATATCTCGGACTGAGTTTTCCGCCTTTACCCACTCTCGCGAATCCTTTCCTCAACGTTGCTTTGGGAAACACCTTGTCTCCTTCTTCAAATTCCAAATCCCGACGTCTCTTATCAGCGTAGCTCTTTTGTTGATCCTGTGCGGCTTTCATCCTCTGCCGGATGACCGCAATTATATCAAGAGTTTCTTGGATCGTCTTTGGAGGAAGAGCTCGTTCGACCCCATCTTTCGTTCTCCGCCAATCGTCCAAATCCCAATAAAGAGGGGATCGGCACTTGCGGCCATACAAAGCTTCATACGGGGACATCCCGATCGTTGCTTGGTGACTGTTGTTATAGGTGAATTCAATGAGCGGCAGCTGCTTGTCCCAACTTGTGGAGAAGTCGAGAGCACAAGCTCGTAACATATCGCCTAATATCTTGATGGTTCTCTCGGACTGACCATCAGTTTGCGGGTGAGCTGCGGTGCTAAACTTCAAATTCGTACCCAAATTCTTATGAATTTCTTGGCACAAACGAGAAGTGAATTTGGGATCTCGATCCGACACAATACTCACCGGAACTCCATGCAGCTTCACAATCTGCTCGATATACAACTCTGCCAGCTTCTTGACATTGGTGGTCTTTCTAATAGGAATGAAATGAGCGGATTTTGTCAAGCGATCCACAATTACCCAAATTGTATCATATCCACCTCTAACTCTCGGTAACCCAGACGTGAAATCCATAGCGATGTCCTCCCACTTCCAATCCGGAATAGGAAGCGGTTGTAGAGTTCCACCCGGTTGTTGATGCTCGGCTTTAACTTGCTGGCAAGTCAAGCACCGTCTCACAAAGTCGGCAACCTCTCGCTTCATTCCGTGCTACCAATACTGGGTCTTAAGGTCTCGGTACATCTTATTGCCTCCCGGATGGACAGCATATGCAGACTTGTGTGCCTCATTCATGATTTTGATCCTCAGACTTTTCGGCACACAAATTCGGTTCTTGAAACGGAAAAGACCCATATTGTCGAAAGTAAACGGGGAGTTCGGATCATCCTGCACTCTAGCGATCTGCCTTTGGATCCACTCGTCCGTACGTTGCTCATCCTTGAGCCTCTGCACTAAATCCGGTCTCACTGAGAGATTTGCAATCCTTGGTTGCGAAACCAGATGATATCTCCCTGTCGTCGGTGCAATCCCCAAGGAGGTTCCTGCCAAACTGGCCACCTTCGTCTGCCTACTCAGGGCATCTGCGCCTACGTTGGCCTTGCCTGGATGATATTGAATGCGGCAATCGTAGTCCTCAAGAAATTCCATCCACCGACGTTGCCTGCGATTCAGATCTTTTTGGGTGTGCAAATATTTCAGACTCTGATGATCGGTGAATATGTCAAATGTCACGTCATATAAGTAATGTCTCCACTTTCCCAAGGCAAAGATGATAGCGGCTAGCTCGAGATCGTGGATAGGATAGTTCTTTTCAGCATCCTTTAGCTTCCGAGAAGCGTAGGCGATTACTTTTCCATTCTGCATAAGAACACATCCCAATCCTTCTTTCGACGCATCTGTAACGACCCAGAAATCCGAGAATTACTGTGAGTAAATTTTACGCGTTAATTATCTTTCTAAACCCTAAATTCTTGTTATATGTGAACTATTATATATTATTTTAGTATAAGAACCAATGTGATAATATTAATTGCGAATTTAAATTACGTGTCTATATTGCGTTTGTTTAATATTTAATCGTTATATTTGATCGAAGCGTGTTTAATTGGATTTTCTAAAATTACTAAAATAACCCTTCGTATTTTTCAATACTTCGAAGGTATTTGATAAAAGTATCAAAATTTATTTCATAAAACTATTATTTCAAATTGAGAGAGAGAGAGAGAGAGAAGAAGAAAAGAAAATTTTCTCCTGAAGCCCAAATCGATCGTGCCGAGCTCGAATCTCCGTGGAATTTCGCGCCAGTCGTTTTTAAACGATCCTTTCTTCGATACCTTTCTATAGGTACCAATTTCCCCAATTTCTTTTACGGATTTTCGAGGTTTTGAGATTCTTTGATTATTTCGGGATTTTTAGGATATATGCTTAGATCGAGCCCGTTTCTTGATCAATTCATGATTTTATTGGATGTAAATGTGAATTAGTTGATGATTAATGATTGTTATAATTTATGAGTGTTGATTTGCGTTATAAATATGATTTTTATGAATTTTTGGTTCGAATTTTGTAAAACCCGTAACTTTCTGCTGTGTCCAGTTGAACCACACGGGCTAACGCACGGTCTTGAGCAAGACCGTTCAGGAGCCCGTGTGCAGCTCTTTTTGCCCGCACGGGCTCAAGCCCGTGTGTCCAAACCGTGCGTTTGGCCGTGTGTGCATGCACGGTCTTGACACCGTGTTCAAGACCGTGCACAAGGCCGTGTGAAACACTTAGAGATTTTTCCAGCTTTTTCAAATTTTGCTCTCGGCAATTGAGTCCTCAAGTCAATATTTGTGGTTGACTTTTTGCATATGGACTCCAAAAATTACACCGTTTTCACCTATAGAACCCTTTTAATTTGTAGATTTATATTTTGGAATGTTTATTTAATTTCGCCCTTGTTCGGGCTGTGAATAGTGTAATTCTAATTATGTGTATTTTTGACAACTTGTCGGAATTGCGTGAAACTTACATGATAGCTTCTTTACATATTATAATTGGCATATGCATGATTGGAAACATGTTTGGTTAGCCGTTCGTCTAATAATTGCTTATTTGCGCTTTTAGTGTTTGTTGTCGTTATTGATTCGTATAGGTCTTGTCTTGTCTCCAGATCAGTCCGGCGTTGGAGACCAGTGAGTCTAGTGGCTAGGCTTTCTCTTTTTGATTCCAGGTGAGGATTTAAATCTTTTAACTAGGCTTGAACATATATATATACAATTGCGAACCCCCTAATCCCTTATTAATGTATTATATATTTCGAGTTTATATTTTTATGTTTTATCCTCAAATCATTTAACATAATTATACATTATTAAACCAAATTGATTTGTTTTCAAAAGGGCAAGAAAACTATTTATTTTACGTGACGGTTTGACTTAGGATTTAACCCCTTCGTCGTCACCCTTGCTCAGAGTGTCGTTTGGCATTCAAATGGGTTTTTTTAAAGCGAGCAAATACATGATTATTTTCAAGATGGGCTCGGGAAGGTATTCGAAGGTTACATCTAGGGACGGGCGTCCAGGGTGTAATCCGAGGTGCTTCTCCCAAAAATAAGCATCAATCGTGGCCCGTCAGGAGATGATAGCCACGGTTGGGAGCGATGGTGGGTGTTGCATTCGTTGCACATTTTCCTAAAATTCTATGGTTGAGCTTCGGGTTGCTCCTTAGCTTGACACCGGCGATGGAGAATTTTTACATGAACCGTGGAGAAATAAGGAGGAACAGGCCCATTCTCGCTGGGATCGTATTTATTGCTTTATAGTGTTATTGACTTTAATTTTTTAATTGAATATCCAAGTCGAAGCATATTCTGGTTTCTTCATTATCGCATATGTATTTTCTATAAAAATCCGGAAGCATGACTCGACTTGTTCTCACATCTTCACTGAGTATTTTGACTCACCCTCTTTTAATTGGTTCTTGCCTCAGGTTTGAGAGAGACCGACATGTCTTACGTGTCGGATGGGCAACAGTGCATAGATAGGCTTTTTTGGTTTTGCCGAGTCTCGTTGGTTGTCTTTTATTCTCTCGTTCATTATTCTTTTCAACCTGGATTGTAGATAATATTATTTTGATCCCCGTAACTTTTTATTTAAATTATGTTGCCCCTGAATGGGCTGTTGTTGATAATTGTTAATGAATTGGCCCCGGAGTGGCATTTTTGTTAATATGAATTTAAATGCTTCCGCTATATATTCTCTGATTTACTTAAATGTTTTAATTTTGGGGATTCACTGTTGCCAAGTGTCGGGATTGACCCGTTAGCTTGCATGGGTTCTCGGGTTGAGGCACTGTACTCGGCTTGGGAGACCGTGCAGGTTCGGGGGCTGTAGAGCGGGGCGCTACAGTCCGGAGTGGTATCAGAGCCATAGGTTCCTTAGGTTCTGTTGTCTAGAGTGTCGTGTCTAGGTCGTACGGCTATACTTATAGGTTTCGTGTTAATTCTCTACTTGCGCTTTTATATGATATTGTTACTTGATTAATTGGTCATATCATTAACCCACATGCATTTAAGCTTATCTTTTCAGGCACAATGGTTAGACCTAGAGGCCGACAGGAACTGCCTCCACCACCAGAGGGTTTTCCACCGCCTAATGCCTTCTATGATGTTGTTAGATTGATTGTACAGCAGGCTCAGCAGGAGCAACAGCCGCCACAGCCACCACCACCGAATCCTCGGGATGTTACTGCCCGAGCTATGGATCGATTTATGTCCTATCGCCCTACGGTCTTTGAGGGTGAGCCGGACGACATAAAGGTAGAGGCCTGGATTTCGGAGCTAGAGCAGAAGTTCAGAGCTCTAGATATTGATGACTTGCAGAGGATTGAGCTCTCTGCATTTCTGATGAGGGGACCCGCCCTCGATTGGTGGCGCTTTGTTGAGAGGCGTTGGACCACAGCACAGACCCCACGCACTTGGGGACGATTTCTTCACGAGTTCCGGGCGAAGTATGTGCCCGAGATTATCCGTGATCAGCGAGAGAGGGAGTTTATGAACCTCACTCAGGGAGGTACTACTGTGGGCCAGTATGAGGCCAACTTTACCAGATTGATCGTCTATGCTCCTCATATGGCAGACGACGATAGGAGGATGGCCAGGAAGTTCAAGGAGGGCCTTCGTGACGAGATCAGGGCCGAGTTGGTTGGCAGTGACCTCCGTACTTATGAGGAGGCCGTTACACGGGCTATGGCTATCGAGTCCGATCTTTGAGAGCTTCGTCATAGAGCTCCTGTTCCTGTTGCTGCCGCCCCTAAGGGTTTTTCTCAGAAGGGCAAGAGGCCTTTCACTGCTGGCTCTGGATCTTCTATGGGCGATAAGAGGCCCAGATATATTGATAGGGCTCCTATTACTGCCGTTGCACCGATCACTTGTTCCTACTGCCACAAGCCGAACCACACCGCCGATTCCTGCCGGAGGCGATTGGGGCAGTGTTTGATTTGTGCATCTCCTGATCACCTGATAGACTCTTGTCCGAACAAGAGAGCTCTCGCCACGCCACCGAAGGCGATTCAGGCTGCCGGTCAGCCGAGAGTTCAGCCCAGAGTCTTCGCACTGGGAGGAGAGGAGCTTGAGCCCGATTTGCATGACGTGATTGGAGGTACCCTGCATATTCATGACATCCCTATTACTGCATTATATGATCCGGGTGCTACACACTCTTTTATTGCGCTTGATATTGCTGCCAAGTTGTGCATGCCTGTGGAGAGTCTGCCTTATTTGTATCGAGTCAGTTCTCCTTTGGGGACTTCTTATGTTACGGATAGAATCTTCAAGGGTTGTCCTTTGAAGATAGGAGATCGTGTTTATCCCGCCGATTTGATCGAGTTACCACTACAACGTTATGGGATTATTCTGGGAATGGACTGGCTTTATCAGCATAGAGTCAGTGTGGATTGTTTCAAGAAGACAGTTCAGATTGGAGCAGAGGCAACAATTGTGAAGGGTATTCATGAGAAGTCAGTTTTGGCACCGAAGATTTCTTTCATTGAGGCTTCTCGTTTGATCCGAGAGGGAGGTCAGGCCTTCGTCGCTTATTTACTTAACCGACCGAAGGAACAAGGGAAGCTCGAGAATACGGAAGTGATTAAGGACTTCCCTGATGTCTTTCCCGAGAGTTTGAACTCTCTACCCCCTGATCGGGACATTGAGTTCGTAGTCGATCTTGCCCCGGGATCGGAGCCTTATTCGAAGACTCCGTACAGGATGGCTCCAGCCGAGTTGAAGGAACTGAAGATGAAACTTGAAGAGTTTCTTGAGAATGCTTACATAAGACCGAGCATCTGTCCTTGGGGTGCCCCGGTTTTGTTTGTAAAGAAGAAGGATGGCACGCTGAGAATGTGCATCGACTACCGTGAGCTGAACCGGATGACAGTGAAGAACAAATACCCTCTACCCCACATAGAGGAGTTATTTGACTTATTGCAGGGCTCAAAGGTATATTCGAAGTTGGATCTTCGTCAGGGATATTATCAGCTTCGTATCCGAGAGCAAGATATACCTAAGACCGGGTTTAACACTCGGTACGGGCACTTCGAGTTTGTTGTGATGCCGTTTGGTTTGACGAATGCCCCTGCAGCTTTCATGGATATGATGCACAGGATTTTCCGACCTTACCTCGACAAGTTTGTGGTTATCTTCATCGATGACATTCTGGTTTTCTCCAAGACGGTCGAGGATCATGCCGAACATCTTCGCATTGTGCTACAGACGCTTCGAGAGCATAGTCTATATGCCAAGTTCAGCAAGTGCGAATTTTGGATCAACGAGGTTTCATTCCTTGGTCATATCATCTCCGGGAATGGGATTGCTGTAGATCCATCAAAGATTGAAGCAGTGACGAGTTGGAGTCAGCCTAAGACGCCAACAGAAGTTAGGAGTTTCCTTGGATTGGCTGGATATTATAGACGATTCGTTAAGGATTTTTCTACACTAGCAGCCCCACTCACGAAGTTAACTTGTAAAGATGTGTCCTTTCAGTGGGACGACAATTGCGAGGCCAGTTTCAAGGAGCTGAAGAAGAGATTGACCACTGCACCTATACTTGTTCTTCCAGACGGACATGAGGGATACGCGGTTTATACTGACGCGTCCAAGGAAGGTTTAGGGTGCGTGTTGATGCAAAATGGGAAAGTCGTTGCTTATGCTTCTAAAAAGTTAAAAGATGCCGAAAAGAACTATCCCATTCATGACTTGGAACTTGCAGCGGTGATATTTGCCTTGGGCAAATGGCGTCATTATCTGTATGGTGTCACCTTTGACATCTTTACGGACCACCAGAGTTTGAAGTATTTGTTCACTCAGAAGGATCTCAACAGGAGACAGAGACGGTGGATGGAATTCTTGGAAGATTATGACTGCCGCATTCAGTATCACCCTGGGAAGGCGAACATAGTTGCCGATGCATTGAGCCGAAGGGCTCACCTGGCACACCTAGAGGGGACATCTTCAGATACCTCTTTAGAGGACAGGAGGACTCGATTTGAATCGTATCCTCGTCTTGCCAACCTTTCAGTCCAACCCGATTTAGTCCAACAGCTTCGAGACGAGCAAGATTCAGATGCCGGTATTCAGAAGATCAAGGCTAGAATGCAGAATGATCCTAACACCAAATTCAGGATCGATGGTACCGGATTGCTTCACTTCGGGACCCGAGTTTGTGTTCCCCCGAATCTGAAGCGTGGAATTCTCGACGAGGCACACAAGTCTGCTTATGCTGTTCACCCAGGAGGCAACAAGATGTATCGTGATCTCAGAACCCAATATTGGTGGAATGGTATGAAAAGGGACGTGGCTACTTATATGTAGGGGTGGGCGTCGGGTCGGTTATTCGGGTTTCGGGTAGTTCGGGTCGGGTACCCGAAATTTTCGGGTAGCAATTTTGCTACCCGACCCCGACCCGATGTAATTTCGGGTAGTAATTTCGGGTACCCGAAATTCTCGGGTCGGGTATCGGGTACCCAATTTTTTTTTTTTTTTTTTTTTTTTTTTTTAAAGAATATGCTGAAATTGATCCAGAAAAATTACAATTTAGTCCCATCAAATCTCAATTCATTTAACATCCTCCTAATTCAATCCCACTAAAACTCCAACATCAAATTCAACAACATAGCAATTCAAATTTCAAAAACATCAACATAAATTCTAGTAATTCCATAAAAATCAAACAAGTCCAACAAATACATCACTAAATTTTTTTTGAACTTCTTCGTCTTCTTTAAACATCAACAATAGTATGATCAATCCCCAAGCTCACCAATTCTACAAAAAAAAAAAGAAAAAAAAAACAAGAATGATAATATTAGTCATACAAAAATAGAAATAAGGAAGTAAAATTAAATCTAAGTGAAAAAGAAAGATTGTTAGTACCTTTTTCAATTGTTTCAACTTCATATAAGTCCTCCTCCACATTAAGCGGCATATAATCCTCCCAGAGCCAATCTTGACCACAAATAAGTGCTTGTACTATTCTAGGAGATAAAGAACTCCTAAAAGCATCAAGAATGCGTCCACCGGTGCTAAATGCCGACTCCGAAGCAACGGTAGAGACCGGAACCGCCAAAATATCATGAGCCATTTTGGATATAATAGGAAACCTTGGAGCATTTACTTTCCACCAATTCAAGATATCGAATTTTTCATCCCATGCTTCTTGATCCTCATTCAAGTATCTCTCCAACTCCGATTTTACGACCTCGTTGCTTGCTCCTTTCTTATTTCTTTGGTATTCGTCAAGTAAAAAGGTTCTAGAATCACTTGATACCGAAGAACTTGAAGAAGTTGAAGAACTAGAAAAACTTGGTCTTGGACTTGGAGGAATGCCATTTTTCTCTTTGTAGACTTGAAATAGATCGGTAATGCCGTTTTTCACCAATTTTTTCATCTCGTTACTCTTGGTTACACTATCATTCATCCGGCTAAATGAATACTCAAGAAAATCCATCTTATTTCTTGGATCAAGGATCACGGCAAAGTATAAAATTGGATTCATTTTCTCAATAGCACCCCAATATTTATCGAATTTTTCTTTCATTCTTTTAGACATCTGGCATAACTCCCATTCATCACTCTCCGACCATTGTCTCAAAAGCATTTCCACCGAGCTTATTTCATGAAAAACAGTATTAGCCGTGACATACAACGAACCGGAAACACACAAAGTGAGCCTATAGAAATGGCTCAAAAATTTGCATAATAGCTCGGCTCTTTCCCAATCACCGTTCATCGGAATACCCACATTTCCCTCACTTGATAACTCATTATAATATCCAAGATCCATCTCCATGTAACGATCGAAAGCTTTCCTTAGAGTTAATGCCGACTCTAACATCAAATAGGTGGAATTCCACCTAGTGGGTACATCAAGACATAATAATTTTTTGCTTTCAATTTTTTCAAATTCAACCGCCTCTTGAAAATTTTTGTACCTTGCCGGGGAGTTTTTAATATACCGTATCGCACCTCTAATCCGACAAATAGCTTCATGTTCTCTTTTGTTCTTCAACCCATCTTGCACAATAAGATTAATAATATGTGCAACGCACCTCATATGCAAATATTTTGAATCCATCAAGCTTGTACCCCAATTATCTAACCTCTTCTTCAAATAAACAATTGCACCGTCATTTGAGGATGCATTATCAACCGTAACAGTAAAAAGCTTGTCAATCCCCCAATCAAGCAAACATTTTTCCACCCCTTTACCAATTTCCTCACTCTTATGTCCCAAAATTGGACAAAAGTTTAGAATTCTTTTTCTCAAATTCCAATCATCATCAATAAAATGCACGGTAAGACACATGTAATTTACTTTTTGAATTGATGTCCATGTATCCGTGGTTATACAAACACTTTGTGAGTGATTCCTTATGAAAGATTTCAACTTTGTTCTTTCACTCACATATATGTTGTATATATCTTTAGTTATTGTCCTTCGTGATGGAATCACAAACATAGGACAAGCAACCAACATAAATTTTTTGAAGCCGGGATTTTCAATTGTTTTGAAAGCGAGCTCGTCAACAATCAACCAATGGGACAAAGCCTCTCTTACTTTATCTTGCTCAAACTTCCAAGACACAAGTTTTCCATCACCCCCCTTAATTGGTTGAAATGCAATTCGTGTTTGATTTGTGATTTGCTCATGTGGTTTTTTCTTGCACGAATTGTAATGATTTATCAAAGATTTTGTTCCATTTTTTCTTGGATGTGCCCTAAGCTCTTGCGCACAATAGATACACTTGGCCTTTTGAACTTGATCTTTCTCACAATAAAACTTTTCAAAATATTGCCAATATTTTGATCTAGATGCAACTTCTTTTCTACCCCTTTTTTTCGAGTTTTTATGTTTATCTTCCTCAACTAAATCTACATCATCATCCATATCATATTCTTCATCATCATCCATTTCTAAGTTGCGAAGATTACTAACCTCATCTCTTTGAAGCTCTTCTCTTTGATATTCAGAGAAACCACTTAAGTCGGCAAATGGGGTAAGGTTTTCTGTCGACAAATCCGTCAAATTTTCACCTTGTGAAGAGCCAGAGTTTGGAATCTTGGAGCTAGACATCTTCTTCAACCTAAAAAAAATACACAAATACACAAAAATTACAATAATAGGTCAGTCACGCATATCTATGAAATCTTTAAACAATATGAAAATTATCATGCCGTTTGCAAACCATAACGAATACCCCAAAAACTAGCGGAAAACCGTTGACAATTGTTAACTCGGGGGTAGTTTTTGTAATTTTCAAGGTTTGATTGTGTTTTCGGAAAACGTACAAACCTGGGGGGTTTTCGTAATTATCTGAACAATAATAATTGCAGAGGCTGATGTGGAAATGCATTTAAAGAAAACATGAGATTCAATTGAAGTTGTGTTTTAACAAAGTTCAAGCTATTCTCTTCACTTTATGGTAAGAACACTTAAAAGGTGATTCAATTTCACATAGTTAGCTTAATCCTACGTAAGCTAAGTACATTAAAACTAACTACTAGCATGCCAGAAAATTACAATCTACTAGTGCACATTCAAAAGCAATGAATAACATTCAGAATCCATGTTCAACATCATATGCCGGTAGCGGTAAGTGCATATAAAATTATCCATGATTCAAACAACACACCCAATAGATTAAACTAAAGAATCATGGACAAAAACATATTCCAAAAATTAAGACAGCCCACTCCAGATTATCAACACTGCTGAAATCCAAATTTTAACTAGTAAACATATAAAAAGAGGAATTCCATTAAAGTGCAAGTCTTTTGTATCTTTCTTGCAGATTCCAACTAATAAACAGAAGGAATTAACCAGATTGCAAATGTGTTAAAATTGATACAATTGAAACTTATTGTATCATATTTGAGACGAGTGAAATGAATGATGTTAGAATTGAGTACAAGTTAAGTAATGAACCAAAACTAAAATTATATCCCAATACTCTGCATATTTTCATGAACAATGTCGAAATAGGATAATCCTCCAGCATTCAAAGCAGATTGTAATATTATACCGGAAACTAAGGAGTCAAAAAAGCATCTAAATTGATTTCTGGATCCAATAAAGAATCGGATCAACATTTTCCAATAAATTGATTTAGGGTTAAAAAATGCAAAACTCACCAGAAAAATTGGGCGGCGACTGTTGGGCGGCGCAAAGCTGCAAGAAGACCGTCGGTGGTAGCTTGTGGTGGGCAATGGTGGCGCTTGGTGGTCGGCGTAACGTGGTGGGCTGGTGGCCGAGGATTTGTGGGCGCCGGGGCTTCTGGTGGTGGGGTGGTGGTCGTCTGGACTCTGGCGACGCCGGAGAGAAGTGGTGGCGAGGGGTGGTGGTCGTCTGGACTATGGCGACGCCGGAGAGAAGTGGTGGCGAGGGGTGGTGGTCGGCGACTTGCTGGATGGTGGGTGGTGGACAGTGAAGACTGAAGAGTGAAGAGTGAGAAATGCCAACTGCCAAGTAAAATTAACATAAGTTTAGAAAAAAAAAAAAAAAAAAAAATTAAATTTCGGGTTTCGGGTATCCGATCGGGTAGGATTTTCCTACCCGATACCCGACCCGATTTTACTATCGGGTATCGGGTACCCGACCCGAAAACCGAAAAACAAAAAAACCCCGACCCGATCGGGTCGGGTAGAAAACCCGAAACCCGACCCGTAACGCCCACCCCTACTTATATGAGACATTGTCTAACATGTCAGAGAGTCAAGGCCGAGCATCAAAGGCCTGGAGGAACTCTTCAGCCGCTTCCTGTACCCACTTCCAAGTGGCAAGAGATCACTATGGACTTCGTGACTGGATTGCCTGCCGTTCGTGGAGGTTTCGACAGTATTTGGGTCATCGTCGATCGATTGACCAAGTCAGCGCATTTTCTACCAGTTCAAAAAACAGCAAAGGTTAAGCAGCTTGCAAAATTGTATCAGAAGGAAATTATTAGGCTTCATGGTGTTCCGGAAAGCATCGTTTCCGACAGGGATCCTAAGTTCACAGCTCAGTTTTGGCAAGAACTTCATAAGAACTTGGGAACGACCCTAAAGTTTAGCTCTGCAGCACATCCTCAGACTGATGGACAATCCGAGCGGACGATCAGGTTTCTAAGTGATATGTTAGGGGTATGTGCGCTCGATTTTCATACGAGTTGGATTTCACACTTGCCCTTGGTCGAGTTCGCTTACAACAACAGTTATCAAGCCTCGATTGGGATGCCGCCGTATGAGGCTCTTTATGGGAGGAAGTGCAGATCTCCGATTTATTGGGAATTGGAGGATTGGAAGTGGTCAGCTAATGGCCACGAGAGAGCTACTCCACCGGATCACATTCAGGAAGCGATTGATAAGGTACAGCTCATTCGGCAAAGAATGAAAGCAGCTCAAGATCGCCAGAAGAGCTACGCCGATAAGAGACGTCGACATTTGGAGTTCGAAGTGGGAGACCGAGTTTTTCTCAAGGCCTCCCCGAGGAAGGGATTCACGAGGATCGGTAGAGGTGGGAAGCTTACTCCAAGATACTTAGGTCCATTTGAGATCACAGAGCGGATCGGGAATACCGCATATCGTTTGGACCTACCACCTTATCTTACCGGGATCCACAATGTCTTCCATGTCTCACAGCTTCGCAAGTACTTCCCCGACGAGTCCCATATTCTCCAAGATGACGGAGTTCAGCGTGAGCCGGATTTGACTATTGAGATGAAACCGGTTCAGATTCAAGATCGCAAGGTCCAGCAGCTTCGTCACAAGCAGATTTCATTAGTGAGAGTTCTCTGGAGGAATCGTTCGACCGAGCAGTCTACTTGGGAGACGGAGGCTAAGATGAGAGAAGTTTATCCCGAGCTTTTCTGATAAAGATGGAATCTGGGGACCAGATTCTCATAAGGGGGGAGTATTGTAACACGAAACCTGAGGACCAGATTCTCATAAAGACTGTAGCGCCCCGCTCTACAGCCCCCGAACCTGCACGGTCTCCCAAGCCGAGTACAGTGCCTCAACCCGAGAACCCATGCAAGCTAACGGGTCAATCCCGACACTTGGCAATAGTGAATCCCCAAAATTAAAACATTTAAATAAATCAGAGAATATATAGTGGAAGCATTTAAATTCATATTAACAAAAATGCCACTCCGGGGCCAATTCATTAACAATTATCAACAACAGCCCATTCAGGGGCAACATAATTTAAATAAAAAGTTACGAGGATCAAAATAATATTATCTACAATCCAGGTTGAAAAGAATAATGAACGACAGAATAAAAGACAACCAACGAGACTCGGCAAAACCAAAAAAGCCTATTTATGCACTGTTGTCCATCCGACACGTAAGACATGTCGGTCTCTCTCAAACCTGAGGCAAGAACCAATTAAAAGAGGGTGAGTCAAAATACTCAGTGAAGATGTGAGAACAAGTCGAGTCATGCTTCCGGATTTTTATAGAAAATATATATGCGATAATGAAGAAACCAGAATATGCTTCGACTTGGATATTCAATTAAAAAATTAAAGTCAATAACACTATAAAGCAATAAATACGATCCCAGCGAGAATGGGCCTGTTCCTCCTTATTTCTCCACGGTTCATGTAAAAATTCTCCATCGCCGGTGTCAAGCTAAGGAGCAACCCGAAGCTCAACCATAGAATTTTAGGAAAATGTGCAACGAATGCAACACCCACCATCGCTCCCAACCGTGGCTATCATCTCCTGACGGGCCACGATTGACGCTTATTTTTGGGAGAAGCACCTCGGATTACACCCTGGACGCCCGTCCCCAGATGTAACCTTCGAATACCTTCCCGGGCCCATCTTGAAAATAATCATGTATTTGCTCGCTTTAAAAAAACCCATTTGAATGCCAAACGACACTCTGAGCAAGGGTGACGACGAAGGGGTTAAATCCTAAGTCAAACCGTCACGTAAAATAAATAGTTTTCTTGCCCTTTTGAAAACAAATCAATTTGGTTTAATAATGTATAATTTTGATGTTAAATGATTTGAGGATAAAACATAAAAATATAAACTCGAAATATATAATACATTAATAAGGGATTAGGGGGTTCGCAATTGTATATATATATGTTCAAGCCCAGTTAAAAGATTTAAATCCTCACCTGGAATCAAAAAGAGAAAGCCTAGCCGCTAGACTCACTGGTCTCCAACGTCGGACTGATCTGGAGACAAGACAAGACCTATACGAATCAATAACGACAACAAACACTAAAAGCGCAAATAAGCAATTATTGGACGAACGGCTAACCAAACATGTTTCCAATCATGCATATGCCAATTATAATATGTAAAGAAGCTATCATGTAAGTTTCACGCAATTCCGACAAGTTGTCAAAAATACACATAATTAGAATTACACCATTCATAGCCCGAACGAGGGCGAAATTAAATAAACATTCCAAAATATAAATCTACAAATTAAAAGGGTTCTATAGGTGAAAACGGTGTAATTTTTGGAGTCCGTATGCAAAAAGTCAACCAAAAATATTGACTTGAGGACTCAATTGCCGAGAACAAAATTTGAAAAAGCTGGAAAAATCTCTAAGTGTTTCACACGGCCTTGTGCACGGTCTTGAACACGGTGTCAAGACCGTGCATGCACACACGGCCAAATGCACGGTTTGGACACACGGGCTTGAGCCCGTGCGGGCAAAAAGAGCTGCACACGGGCTCCTGAACGGTCTTGCTCAAGACCGTGCGTTAGCCCGTGTGGTTCAACTGGACACAGCAGAAAGTTACGGGTTTTACAAAATTCGAACCAAAAATTCATAAAAATCATATTTATAACGCAAATCAACACTCATAAATTATAACAATCATTAATCATCAACTAATTCACATTTACATCCAATAAAATCATGAATTGATCAAGAAACGGGCTCGATCTAAGCATATATCCTAAAAATCCCGAAATAATCAAAGAATCTCAAAACCTCGAAAATCCGTAAAAGAAATTGGGGAAATTGGTACCTATAGAAAGGTATCGAAGAAAGGATCGTTTAAAAACGATTGGCGCCAAATTCCACGGAGATTCGAGCTCGGCACGATCGATTTGGGCTTCGGGAGAAAATTTTCTTTTCTTCTTCTCTCTCTCTCTCTCAATTTGAAATAATAGTTTTATGAAATGAATTTTGATACTTTTATCAAATACCTTGGAAGTATCGAAAAATACGAAGGGTTATTTTAGTAATTTTAGAAAATCCAATTAAACACGCATCGATCAAATATAACGATTAAATATTAAACAAACGCAATATAGACACGTAATTTAAATTCGCAATTAATATTATCACATTGGTTCTTATACTAAAATAATATATAATAGTTCACATATAACGAGAATTTAGGGTTTAGAAAGATAATTAACGCGTAAAATTTACTCACAGTAATTCTCGGATTTCTGGGTCGTTACAGCATCGGTGTAAACCGTGAATCCCTCGGAACCTTCGGGTAAAGTAAGAACTGGAGCAGTCGTCAAACGTTTCCTTAGTTCTTGAAAACTCGCCTCACACTTATCGTCCCACTGGAAGGGCACGTTCTTGCGAGTCAGGTGGGTAAGTGGCGCGGCTATTTTAGAAAAGTCTTGTACAAAACGTCTATAATAGCCGGCCAACCCAAGGAAACTTCTCACCTCTATCGGCGTCTTCGGTTGTTCCCATTTCATAACGGCCTCGATCTTCGAAGGATCTACTTCGATTCCATCTCCCGATATCACATGACCAAGAAAGGTTACTCTATCGATCCAAAACTCGCACTTGCTAAACTTGGCATACAACTGATGCTCTCAAAGAGTCCTTAGCACGATGCGAAGATGCTCAGCGTGTTCTTCCTTAGTCTTAGAGAAAACCAGGATATCGTCTATGAAGATCACTACGAACTTATCAAGATACGGCCGGAAGGCACGGTGCATCAAGTCCATGAAAGCGGCCGGAGCATTCGTTAACCCAAAGGGCATCACCACAAACTCAAAGTGCCCATAGCGGGTGTTAAATCCAGTCTTCGGGATATCAGATTCTCGAATCCGCAGTTGGTAGTATCCCTGTCGGAGATCAAGCTTGGAGTACACTTTCGACCCTTGCAGAATATCGAACAACTCTTCTATGTGGGGCAGAGGATATTTGTTCTTTACCGTCATTCGATTCAGCTCGCGGTAATCAATACACATCCTCAACGTGCCATCCTTCTTCTTCACAAAAAGAACCGGTGCACCCCACGGCGAAGTGCTCGGTCGAATGTACCCACTCTCCAATAATCCCTCTAACTGAGTCTTCAGTTCCTTCAACTCGGCCGGAGCCATACGATACGGAGTCTTCGAATACGGTTCGGCACCCGGAGCTAAATCGATCACAAACTCAATTTCCCGTTCCGGAGGCAAAGAATTCAAACTCTCGGGAAACACATCGGGAAAATCTCCAACTACCGATACCTCCTCAAGCTTAACTTGCTCTTTTGGACGGTTTAGTAGATAAGCAACAAAGGCCGGAGATCCCTTACGAATCATTCGGGCGGCTTTAACATATGAAACCTCTCGCTATCGGCACCTAGAGCGATCTTCTTTCCGAAACAGTCTATATAAGCTTGATGTCGATATAGCCAATCCATTCCCAAAATTACCCTATAGTGACTCATCGGAAGTTCAATGAGATCCGCGGGATAATCGCGCTCGCCTATCCTCAAGGGACAGTCCCGGAAAATACGATTACACAAGCAAGAAATTTCCAATGGGGAATTGACTTCAAGCACATAAGGCAAAGACTCTGCAGATAGAGGCAATCTAGCAGCATACTCGGGTGCAATAAAAGAATGAGTCGCACCCGAATCATATAATGCGAATATGGGTATGCCATGCAAATGTAAAGTACCTTGAACAACTGCATTTGGGTCGGGCTACTACCTTTCCTTTCCCCTTATTCTGTGGCCCTCTCTGAGCCGGTGGTGTTCCTCTTTTTGGGCAGTTTTCGATCTGGTGGTCCTTTCCCCCGCATCGGGTGCACAATACTTGTTTTCTCCAACAATTAGCCTCCGTGTGATGTGGCTTGTTGCAGAATGTACATCTTACTAGTGGTTCAGCTCGTTTAGGACCCGCAAATTTCTGCTTCTTGTTAGAGGATGAAGATCCGAAAGGAGGAAAAGTTTTCTTGAATTTCCGGGGAGTCTGAGATGTGCCCCTAACAGTTGAGTCCCTAGTGATTTGATGTAATTGGGACTCGACTTCCAACGCTGTTGTGACCGCCATCTGATATGTGGGAAGCCTAGTGCCCAGAAGAGCTCGTCGAATCTCTTCGGTCAACCCTTGGATAAACTGATTCACCTTCTGTCTTTCATCGGTCAATATGGAAGGACAGTAAACAATCAAACGGGGGAACATCGCCTCGTACTGATCAACGGTGCGGTTGTCTTGTGTTAAGGCTCGGAACTCGGCCTCACGTCGGTCCTGCACGACCAGCGGGATGTACTTATCGCGAAAGGCAGTAAGAAAGTTCGCCCACGTCGGCTCGGTGTGCTCGACCTGCCATCTAGCTTCGGTTAACCTCCACCAGTCCCTAGCCGGTCCTTTCAGAAGAAAGACGGCATACTCCACCTTTTTCGCATCCTCACATTCAATGACCCTGAACATCGGTTCCAAATCAGAGATCCAAGCGGTAGCCTTCATGTCGTCTGGGGCTCCCTCAAATCGGGGAGGATTGAGGCTGAGAAAATTAGCGAAGTCCTTAGCTTCGGACTGTCTTCGCTGTGCTGCGGTTGGTTGGGCAAGAGCTGACCCTTGCATGAAAAACTGCTGCATTGCTTCCATGAATGCACCCGGATTAACTGGATTGGGCTGTGCCTGCGGTTCTGGCTCAGGCTGAGGAGCCGGAGGATCGTTGTTTTGGGGAGGAGGAGGTGTTGCCTGACGTCTCGGTCTACCTCTACCACGATGCATTTTATATATCCTGTTGCAAAGAAACTGAACAAGATGCATGTTTCGTTAGCTATATGATCATATCAAAGTAAGTCACATAGCATAAACATATAAAAGCGCACATTGTCCTAAAGCCGTTCGACCTAGACAGACTCGACACGACGTCAAAACCTAAGTACCAAACCTAGGCTCTGATACCAGCTTAAGCTGTGACGCCCCCACATCACAACCCCCGGACCGGAACGAGCCCCCGAGTGACGGTTAATTACCTCCACCCGAAAGCCTGCCCCGGACAACGGGATTTCCACAACCTGGCAACAGCAATTCCCAACAAAACTCAACAAAACAACAACACCAACGGAAGCTAAATCCGAACCATTGTCATTATATCGAATACGCCCATCAAAGGCTCAAATATATCCATATTTCATCATTTATATTCATCGACAATATTCATGTAGCATGATTCAACAGATATAGACAACGTGAAGAAAGCTAACAAATATCCAAGCCTCAACATGATTCGATCCAACAAAATATCTACAAATAGACCGACATCAAAGACTCAAAAGCCTACGACTGCTGCTGCCATTAATCGACCATGGACGGTCGAACTTCTAACCTGAAGCATGAACCAAAAGAGGGTGAGTTAAACGAACTCAGTGAGGAAGGGGGATATACGTAATATTTAAAAGCTTATTTAATCCACACTTTGGTTCGATAGACATGAATCTAATGACGATACATTCTATTTACAATTCAACAAAGTTTTGTGAATTAAACTTAAAATAAAACATTTATGAAACTCGGTTTTTATTCCCGGCGAGAACGGGCCATCCCCTTATAACTCCCAAAGAAATATTATTTTATATGATTATAAATCCAAACACCATTTGGCTTATCAAGTAGCAACTCAAGATTTTGCCATAACCGTAACCGGTGAAAGTATTACCTCAGCTAGACTACCTCCGACTAGCCACAAGTAATACCCTTTGATTGTCCGTCGGGTTGCTAGTCAAACCCTTCACAATCTGTGGATTATGCCTGGGCTTCACCCTAGACGCACGTCTCCGGGTCTCCACCGTCTACATAATCCGGGCCCAATATCCCCAGGAGCGTCCTCAATGGGTAAAATATAATATTTCTCGCTTTCTAAAAATACTTAGTTCTCCTTTCTCTTTCTCGAGCAAAGGAGCAAATTGACCAAAAGGGTCGTTCGAGACAAGCTATGTAACCGCCTAGGGTTTCCGCCACGTTGCTGAGCAATTCCAAGGCATACGCGCGTATCCCGTGACCAAAAGTTACTTTATAAATCAAAAACATTTACTTGTCTCTATTTTACAATTATTTTAGCAAAATATATGTATAACATTTGCTATCAAATCCTTTTATCTCCAATATCGGCAAAGCATATAATTGAAATATAAAAAGGGATGATTTTAGCAATTTTTTGTTCAATGCTCCAGTTAAAAGAATTTAAAACCTCACCTGTAGGCTTAAAGCTGACAAAACGAAGGCTCGACGACCTAAGTCCTAGCCTCTTGGTTTCCACCTGTAACATACAGGACCTCGAGGTAAGACACGACTCGACAAACCAACCAAATAGACGAACGGCTTTATGAAAATGTAAAACATATTTATAAAATGGAAAAATCATGTATAAACGCACTTAAACACGTTCAAATGCACGAGATATTAAGCATAGAAAAGACATACAAGTGATATGGAAATTCAAGTATGCGCACGTTGCACTAAAACAAGCATATCTCTCTCCTCGGAACGATTTTTAACAAACCTCAAAATTCTTAGTAAACTAGACAAATATATCTTTCCATAGGTATAAGGCCCAAAATTTGGTTCATTCTAAGAAAAATCAGATTTTTGTCCAAAGTAGGCATAAAACAGAAAATACGTCACAGCAACACATTTTGGAAGAAAATTTTGTTACCTAAGCAAATGGAGTCCAAATGATCTAAAACTTTATGGAGGCACTTCAAACACATTGATAAATACTACCGTGAAACATTTTATGAGAATTCCATCGTTTGCCCTATTTTCCAAAGCTTCTGCCCCAAAACTGAAACAGGGGGCAGCAGGGTCATTTTTGTAATTTTTCAGTGATCAAATCAGCTCCGTTTAACACCAAAATTGGAGAACATGAGTCTTAATATATTGAGAAGCTCCAGTTAAAATATTTTTGAGAAATTCTAACGTTTCGGCCCAAAATCCCATTTTCAAGAAGTGAATGAATAAACACAAAAATTGGAATTTAGCATAAAGGTTTGGGTAATAAACATCTCCAATTGTCCCAAAACTTTCAGAATTTCTTAGTTATAATATTTTAAGATTTTTGGTGGAAAAAGAATCGAAAAACGAAGCTCGAAGCAAAATGGCAAAAATGGAAAAAAGACAAACAGCCTACTAACAGGGTGTTTTTCCATCCCAAAATTCAAGTTTTTCACTCCCAAACTTCATAAAACTCTACCTAAATGCTCAATATCATCGTATAGCATGAAAACCTCAAGAAAACAAGCATTTGGAGCCATGGAATCAATATTAAAATTAAACCCATTTAGGCTTCAAATAGTGTTAATGGAGTTCAATGGCTTATCACCTATCTCATGCTTTCAAGTACTTAATAACATTTATTCCATCATATTTCCATCATCTCATCAACTACTAACTCAATAAAATCCAAGAAATACCAAGTTATACAAACTCACCTCAAGTAAGGAAAATGGTGAAAGAAGAAGGAGGATGACTTTAATGGACAAGCTACGAGTTGGCACTTTTTCCTTGAAGATGAAAGAACTTGATATGGAATGATAATTTTAGATCTTGAAGTTTGGGTGAGATTGAGAAATCTAGGTTTCTTGCTCTTGGGGTGAGATGCAGAGAAGAAAGGGATGAAGAGATGTTGAATGTGTTTGAGAAATTAAAAAAGTTGAATAGTGAAGGAGAGAGAGATGGCGTGAAAGTCAAAAAGCAACAAAAGAATACCGGCTCAAATTCGAGCCAGTCCGTGAATACCGAAAATTGTCATTCTGGGCTAAAAGGTCGACTTATCGAAATAAATCGATATTACAATCAAAATGACCCAAACTTAGCCCTCGATAACAATACGAGGTTAGAAATTCCAAAAAGTCGGAATTATGAAAATTCACCAAAATCCTCACATAAATCACAATTAAATCACATAATTCATATAATTCATATAATTCAAATAATTACATAAATAATCATAAATAAATCGGCTAACGCACCAAAACGTACCTCGAAAAATAACGGGGCGTTACATAATGTAATAAAAGTGGGAGATTGCTTAATCAGACAAGAAAGATTAATTTATCTTTCTTAATAATATTTGCAACTTAATAACATGTTCTGTGATCTGATATAATATTTATTTTTAATTTTGCCGAAAATTATATTAGACACCAACGTATAATAAAAATTAAATATTAGACATTAATTCCTCAAATTTTGAAGTTCAAGCACTAAAATATAAAAGTGTCTAAATTTTGTGGAGCAAAAAATGTTTTAACTCTTATTTTTATTGGGTGGATTACATTTGGATTCTTTGACCTTTGATTTAATTACATTTGAGTCCTTTTTATTTCATTTATTACATATAAGTCCATAAAATGGTCAATATTTTGTAAGATTTAATGAGAACCGCAAAATGCCCTGTAATACTTCCACTGTTTTTTGTGGGAAAATGATTAAAAAGGAAAAGAAATAAAATAAATTATGATACGGTTCCTAGTATACTTTAAAGTTTTCCGGTTACATTAGGGTATTTTCGGACGAAACCTGGTGGAGACCTAACAAAGAAATAGATTTTAGCGGTGTCACGGACTTATATATAATATAAACAAAATCATATAAACTACATTAATGTAAATACTACAAATCTAGAGGCACCCATGGGTTTCAATATTTTTAGAAAATATCAGAATATCATCAATATGTACAATGATAAAATCACTATAAGGATTAAAAATATCATTCATAATATTTTGAAATTCTGAAGGGGCATTCTTCAGACCAAAAGGCATAACTTTCCATTCATATTGTCTAAATGGGACATTAAATGTTGTTTTATAAATATCTTTTTCATGAATTTGGATTTGCCAATACCCTGACTTTAAATCAAATTTTGAAAATATTAAAGCATCATGAAGCCTATCAAGTAAATCCTTTTTATTAGGGATCGGATATCTAATCCATTTTAAAGCAGTATTAAGAGGTTTATAGTTAATATCTAACCGGGGAACACCTCTCTCTTGCTCAACATGTTTATTAACATAAAAAGCTCTACAGGACCATGGAAATTTAGAGGGTTTTATTAACCCTTTGTTTTGCAAAGCTTCAATTTCTTTTTTGCAAAGCTCAAGATATTCCTTATTCATTTGACAAGGTCTGGCCTTTGTCGGAATTTTTTTCTCATCAAAATTATCCGCATAAGGAAGTGAAACAATATGTTTATTTCTATCCCAAAAAGCATTTGGATGATCATTACAGATTTACAAAGAAAACAGATTATTAATCAATTTTATCTTGTCCTGTAATTTAGGATTTTTAAGAGTTTCATCAATATTCAAAATATTTATCTCATTTTTAAGAAAATTGATTTGATTTTTTTTATTCTTTATAAAAGAATCTTTTATTTGATTTAAAATTCTAGTAAAAGGTTTACTGATAAAATGAAAAGTAATTTCTTTTCCTTCAAATGTTCCGATAAAACCTTGTTCATCAATCCTTTTTATTGGAAATATTTTCTTTAAAAAAGGGGCTCCATGTATGACTTGGTTGGTAATATTTTTGACTAGTAAAAAACTAGTAGGGATGCATACTTTATTTTTGCAAATATAGGCTTTTGGAATCTTAAAATTTATTTCCATTTTCTGACCATTTGCAGAACTTAAAGAATGGGTTGTTTTATGAAAATACTTGGTAGGAATGATCCCTTCCTGAATACAATTTAAATCTGCACCACTATCAACTAGTGCTGTAAAATCCTTTTTATAATTATGATCAATAAGAAGAGAAATTTTTATAAACCATTTTTGAGAAGTCACCATCTCCAAAGTGCCTAAGAAATTTTCATCTTCAGAGAAGGTATTTTGATTATCAGAATCGAAATTAATAAGAGGTTGTTTTCCTTTATTAAAAATTTCCAATTTGAAAACTCTTTCTTCAAGATTTTTATTAAAACTTTTCAAATTTTTAATCTCATTTTTTAGATTATAAATCTCAATTGCTAAATCATTAGCATTTGTTGGGGTTCCACCAACTTGCTTTTGTTTTAGCATTCTTTTTACTTCTGCCATAGTATATGTTCAGAAGATTTTGGAATTAAATCATCATGCTTATTTAGAGAATCTTTTTCTCCTATATGATCAAGAATTTTTGATCGAATTTCAGGATTTTTGACAGATTTCAAAATCTCTATAATACTATCATTATTAAGGACATTAATCTCCTGAAATTGGGAAATAATTTGATAAAGGTTATTACCTTCTTCTTGATCGGAGCTATCCTCCCTTTCACAAGGTAAACCATTTTTACAAGGTTCACAGTCTTCACTATCAGAAGAACTGTTATCATTATCCAAGGCTTCAAGCCCATCAACAGGCCCTTCTTCTTCTTCAAAATCCGAAAGAAGAAGTAGCTTGCTAAGAGTATCTTTGACATCATTATCAATCTCTAAAGTGCTGAGTTTTTTCTTAACCCAACATCTATTAGCATAATGGCCGATTTTTCCACATTTTCTACAAATAATAGGGGGCGCATCTGCTCTCCTTTTTTCTCTCCTAAATTCTCTCTTCTCTTTTCTTTTCCTGTGTTTTCGTTTAGGAAAATTATGGAATCTATTATTATTCTTATGTTTCTTAGCCTTACTATTATCCTGGCTAGTAGATGGATTTTCTACTCCAAATTGTCCACAGAATTGACCTAGCTGCTTTTTCTCATTAAGATTATGTTTCTTAATCTGCTGACTTAATTTTATCTCATTGCATAGGGCTAAACTTTCCTGGATGCAGGTCCCTATTAACTTGTCATAAGTATAATTATCATAGTTAATATTAACATCACCTTTTTTAAGGTTTTTCCTAACCCTTTCAGCAAATAGGGAAGGTAATCCATCTATAAACTTGGATTTCCAGTGAGGACTATTAGACTCAAGAAGCTCCATAACTCTACTTAGAAAAGTTTCTTTGTACCATCTAAAAGATGTAAGAGTACTACACCTTAAATTCTGGAGCAAAGTCCTAAGATTATCACTATTGTCGGACCATCTTCCAGTAAAATGTTCAATGATATTAATAATTAATGTATAGACAGAATTTTCAACCTGTCTACCATCCTCATCTTTAACCATATTTAAAATATCATTTTTCTTGCTCTGGGTGAGATAATTATCCCACCATCCTTTAAGCTGGCCAGTAAAGCCTGCTATAATCATATTAGCTATGGCTCTATCAAAATTGTCATTATTCTTACATATAGTACCATACATAAGCATCCTATGGACAACATTATAAATCTATCTTTCAGTAAAACCATCAATATTCTATTCATAAATATTTTTACCACTATAGGAATTATTAACAATATACTCATGTTCTTCAAAAAGAACATCCTGAGGAGTGGGTTTAGGATAATAATACATCCTTTGAGTAGGCTAATCAGCATATTTAGAGAGTTTATTAATCTCTTCACGGATAGTATTCTGATAATTATCATTATGTAACGGCACGTCCCCAAATACGGTGCGACGCGACGCCCCGCACCAAGTCACAATCCATAACAAGAACTAAAGGTCCGGTTATGAACTATAACTTGGCGAACGGAAAATAAACACCAGGCGGATCTGCTTTAGAAAATTCTGGGACAATGAACAATAATACAGCGGAAGCAAATTAACACAACCTATCCCACTCAGGGAGCTAGAACAATCATAATCAAGAACACAATTATAAAGCCCACCAAGGCCACTGAAAACATCAATACCACTAATTAAAATAATTTATACCATTTACATATACAAACTCTAAGGTGTTAGGTATTTATCCAGACAACATAGGCTATATGGAATCACCTAAACCAAAAGAAAGCAATCCCAATGACAAGACCTGAATCCGCCTAGTGACAAAACCTGAAAAGACAACCACAGAGTAATGGGGTTAGTCAAAGCGACTAAGTGAGGGGGCTGTAATACGTATATATTATCGAAACAACAGGAAGATTCACCAGTTTGTAAATGAAAAGAAAGCAAAGAAAAATAAAGGTTTTCACAATTATTGGTGAATCGAATAATTTCGCAATAAAGTAAAAGCTCGGCGAGACGAGCATCAACCACCTGTTTCACAATATCAGAAATATCAAATAAACCTCCCTTATTCCTCCTTGTGTAGTCAGGTGGCTAGCCCGCTACTATATAATCATATATGCAAGGACAAATATCCAATACATCCTCGGCTGGGGATATAGACTAGATCCCGTCCGGCGCAGGTACTCAAAAGGGTTGCCACTCCGGTCATACCCTCGAGCTCCCATCAGTTTGGAGACCAGAGCATTGAGATCCACCATAGACCCAACGTCTATCCGGCTTCACCCCGTACCCTGATGTCCGGGCCCAATAGTATAATGTGGCTCAATCGCCAGGCCGAAAGGCCAAGATAAGGTTCTCGCACTTCAAATGCTTATGTGGTCAAAGGGACCAATTTCAAATCCATTTGTAACCCTTTCGAGCTAATGGAGCTCTCGAGAGGTTATACGTAATAGTTTGATATCAAAGCATTTTCTTTAAAATCATTAAGATAGTATGGATTCAAATAGCTACTACGTATAATATAAATATGGGGAAAGAATACATAAAAACATAAAACACAGGCTTCGGGTATATATGGAATATTTACATACGTATAAGAAAGCCGAATTCGGAAAAGAAACCCCACCTGAATAATACTGCAAAAGGGACAAAAGGATAGAAAACCAGACTACTGCCCGGAAGAACTACCACCTGAAACCAAATATGACACAACCATGTAAGACGACAATACGACGTACGGCTTATGCTTAATGCAGTAAAGTACTTAAATTAATCACAGTTAAGCAATTACAAAGTCTTACTAATTATTATCGATAAAGAGAAGAACTTAATTTAATTGATTTAGAACACAATATAATTATGTATTAATTATCCACGACCAATTAATTAAACTAATAACTAAGTATCAAAGATATACATGGAACAAAAATCAATTACCACAACAACTTAAATAGAGTTGTCCTTTATTACCAACTAATATAACACTATTTCATTAAATATACATCTCTCGACTAGCTCTTCATTAGTGGGAGTGAACATATATAATAAACATCTCTTCTTAATCTAGGTTGATTCATGAAAAGCATATAAGTAAGAAGCTCATCATGTACTAACATAAATAAATCACCTAAAGATGCCTAGTATAGTACTGACTCCATTTGATTCCTGTAACCTCCATTCATAAGGTTAGAATTTTTTTTTTTTTATTATACTAGCCAAAACAGAAGTGGTGAACCAAGGCGATGGCAGATAAATAAGAGCTATTTCTTAACTCATCAAATCAATTAATTAAAGGGTAAGTTGAGTTCATGTCGACATGCCATAACTAAGAGAAATAATAGAAGAATTCAATTATGTTATTTACCTTGCTTCGCGGAACTCTGGTTTGGCAAAGAAGGAGATTTCTATTCGGTTAACTAACACTAGGAAAAAAAAAGGAAGAAGACATCTACATATGTATATACGATGATATTATTATACTAATAAGATGATAAAAGGGATAAGACTAAACTCACCGACTGAACCTAGTTCTCTCTTTCTTATGACTAAACTAATAAATTAATATACATATTATATAACCATATCACTTATTAGTTTTAGTAATAACAATTTAAAAATGCTAAGTTGAATTCGCAGCATGATAATATAGGTCATATTTTTAATGATTATAAGTTTTAAATTACTTAATGAAAATATGTTTTACATAGGAAAATTTGTTTTAATTCTGATCGGCATTTTTAGGGACAAATATGGACGTGTCACAATTTAATAAAAATACGTAGACACTTATACACATAATCATAAATTTCGCCACGTATCAACTAACTCAAAATTCACATAATTTAAAATGTCCGAGAAATTTAGAAGTAAATTAGACACACATTAGACAATTTAATCACAATTAATACATTTATTACTTAAATTAAACACATTAGGCAAATAATATCACATAAGCACATATTTACCGATCGAATTTTCCAACTTGTCCGTTATCTTAGAAATTCTTACCGGCTCTATTTGTACGAAAACTTGGGACGTTACACATTATCACTCATTTCACTTTCAAACTCATCATTAAGAGTTTTGATTGAAAGATTCTTAAATTTTTCATCAAGCATTTTTTCAAGTTCAGACATCGATTTTAGTTTAAAATCCTTAACGTCTGGAGGTGGTTGAATACTACAAGTAGCAATACTTTCCTGATTAAAAGTTTTGTTAATATGTAATGAACCCTTAAGTTCATTTATGCTAAAAATAATTTTTTCTACTCTGTCATGTAAAGACACAATTTGCTCTCCAAGAACAATTAAATAGATATTACTATAATTTTGTTGTTTTATTAAACCATTAATATGAGCAGTAGTAATAGGTAAAACTTCACTATCAATGAGTTTTTGGAAAGCAGTATAATACCTGGTTTCAGTATCCTTTTCAATATGAAAAGATTGAGAAGGAGGGAAAATTGTTTTTAAAACCTTTCCATTTTGAGAATACTTATACTCTCTTTCAATAACAGAAATATAATTCTCTACATAATTGGTAATAAACCATGGGACAAAAGATATCTTGACATTTTTTTCAGAAAGATCATTATAAAATTTTTCTTCAAATATGTTTCTATCTTCTTTCGTAAAATTTTCAAAAAACTATTTTTTAAATGGTTCCCACCTAGGGAGATTGAATTCTTGCTGAATTAATTTCTTGCCGATTATCCCGGGCTAAAATCAATTTTTGGTTTAAAATCCATTAAACAGAAAAATTCATTTCAGATGCAGTTATATCTGCTTCAACTTTATAAACACCTCTAACAATATTATCAGGGTTGATTCTGAACTCTTCAACTGTATCAAATGGAACATCATCAGAAGATTTTTCTGTTTCTCTGATTTGAGAAGTGGAAAATCTAGAAGGAGATTTGACCTCATAATCAAGAGGAGATATATGATAATAAGAAGAACTGGATCTAGAAAGACGTGATCCAGGTTTTTCTCCTAGAGAATATCTAGGTATATCTAAATTAATAACAACATTTCCTTCAAGAGTTTGCATTATATTAGTAGCTTTGTCTTGAGTATTAGGTAGAGCAGGAACAGCTCTTTCAATAATCCAATTTTCTGGGAATGCTATTTCATTCCATTTAATAGATCTTCTTGTAGTGATCTCAGATCTACTAAAATTGGTTTCTATAAGGATTGTTTCATTTAATGGTTTATCAACCATTTGACAGTGGGGATTCAAGGTAAGAGGCTTGTAATAAATTCTATAACAAATACATATAACCTCAGATCCTGGAGCATAATTATAACCATGGCTTTTAACATTTAATGTTAAAGCATCAAGAATATTAATATCAGTTAGAGATAACTGTAAATTAGAATATACATTAAAATAAACTGGGCCATGGGCCAAACTGGACTGAATAATACCCATTAAAGATTGTTCCAATCCAAATTTCTACCATCTCTTAAAGCTGTTATAAAGCTTTCTGGTAACCCTTCTATGGTTAAAGGTTTAAAGGCCACCTGAACTAATCCAATATGGATAAATTTATATAATTTTTTGTATTTATTCAGATCTCTATTACTGAGTAATCTAATTATCATCTCATCCTTATTAAGTGAAATTGTTTCTTCAGTGGTTTTAACCACTTGTTTTAAACCCATTCTAAAAAAGTACCAAATTTATAAATAATTTTTGGATCTATTTTTGGAATAGTCCATTTATTAAGCAAATCAAGATTTTGAGGAATATCATACTCCTATTCGACACTGTTTTTAACAGTATCTGAATTTCTTATGATATTCATCATAAGAGATTTGTGTTGAATAATATCAAATACTAAGATCAGAATATCATGGCTCTAATACCATTTTTGACAGGCCCTTATTTTAAACTTATATTAAAATTATGTTTTTGGTGAGAACCACGAACTAAGATCTTGAAAACTTTATATGGATTGTTTTACAGAATTAAAAACTGTCAAGGGATTTAGTACTTAACCAGTCATGGAGGCAAGCCCTAAAAATGCCTAAAACTTGGAAACAAAGTGGGCAAATCCAGACTTCGGTGTTAAACCTAATCCCTGCCTGTTTTAATTCAAACCATCTCAGAATTCAAAATTTTTGTTCCTGGTACTCTTTTTTTTTTTTTTTTTTTGGCAGGCCCTTATTTTAAACTTATATTAAAATTTTGTTTTTGGTGAGAACCACGAACTAAGATCTTGAAAACTGTACATGGATTGTTTTACAGAATTAAAAACTGTCAAGGGATTTAGTTCTTAACCACTCATGGAGGCAAGCCCTAAAAACGCCTAAAACTTGGCAACAAAGTGGGCGAATCCAGACTTCGGTGTTAAACCTAATTCCTGCCTGTTTTAATTCAAACCATCTCAGAATTCAAAATTTTTGTTCTTGGTACTCTTTTTTTTTTTTTTTTTCATGCTACCAGATCTCAGCACCATGATATTATTCAACACAAGAATTTAGCCGGCCATATAGGCGGCGATACAGAAAATAAAATTGAAATATAAAACAAGAATTAAAAGAAGAATATGAACTTACTTAAGAGCACACCAGAATTAGAAAACTTGAAACTTTAAAACTTGCTAGAATTTTACAGAGGGAATGTTTAAGGGACTGAAAACTTCTAAAACTCGAACTCCGTATAGACAAAGAAAGAGCCTCTATAAATAGAGGGAAAAAGCATCTAAGAAACAAGAAATGCTAAACAAAAGACGACAAAACAACAATAATAATGCATTGCTTTATAAAAGCATCTTCTTTATTAAAGTAGCTTTTGAAAAAGTAAAGATTCCCTAAACCATTATGAAGGTTGGTAGAGACCAAAGGACCAATTATTTCTCCATCTTGTCCTTGCCTTTTACTGTATTGGAACTTGGAATTTGTTCCGTGATAGATTGTTCAACATTTTTAATGATATCATCAATGGAAATATCTGCCTCTTCACCATAAAGATCCTGTGATTCACCAAGGTTGCAATATTCTTCATCATCATGTGAAGATGTGACCATAGAAATGTCTGATTGGTATTCAATTCCAAATTTTTTTATTAAATCTTTCTTGACTTCTTCCATATAAGAAGCAATTAATTCCTTGTTTGTCATTTGTCCTTTCTGGAAATTTAATTTCCTGGATAAATGTTGAAACAGACTAGGAGCTTCCCTTTGTTGTTTCAACTGAATCTATTATTTGTATTGTCGGATATTATCCTGGATTTTTTCAATAGTCCCCAGCCCTTCAAGGACACCGTGCTCATTCTTCCTAAGCATTCGTTTCCAAAATTTAGTATAGGATACCCTTTTAATACAGGGTATATTATGTTGGGTATAACTCATTTCTGGTTCCCATCTCCAAATCCATGGGATTCCAAACTCAATAAAAAACTGTAAAAAGGGCATTCCCTCAATCCACTTTTTGGTATGTTCTGCCTCAATAAGGGTTGGTGAAATTTTCACCCATTCTGCATAGAGACCTTTATAAGGTTCAGGTAAAAATTTTACAGTAGGGCCAAAAGATAACTGTAACGACCCACAATCTCCAAGTTCAAGATTTGCGCATTTATCAGAATTCGAACCGTTTACGGTCCCGACGTCTTTCATAATTGCATGTTTTCCAACTCTTGCATTTAAATATTTTATAAATCATCGATTTGGTATTTAAAACCCAAGGCATTAATTAGAATTTAATTTGCATCGTTTTGCTACTAATTAGGGTCAATTTGGTAAATTTATAATTATAGCTCGTTTAATTTAATATAGTAATTTAACGGTGTACATTGGACAAGGGTTCAATGTTTTAATAATGCATCTTTTGTCGAGGTTCCAAATATTTTCATGAAATTCTAAATATTATTCATTAAATCATATTTTAAATAAAATTGCATTTTAGCCTAAAATTATTTACACTTAAGCCCAACCCGGAATTGACTTTTCGTAAACTCATGAATTTTAAGAAAATGAACCTCAATTCTTATTAAGCATTTAATTTCGGTCATTTTGACACTAAGTATGCCTAATTCCGACACTTTGCACTTTTGCACGTTTTTCGAGGATAGGATATATTATGTGATTATTGGAAGATTTGGGGCCAAAATGAAAAATGAAGAACACGCAAACGCAGCAACAGTCGCGCAGCTCCCTCTTCCCCCAAAAATGTGATTTTTCTCAATTCTTCCCGGAATTGCGCGTATGCTATGTCGAATCGACCGTTTCGACGAGACGAACTCAACCATACAAGTTTTTCGGCGATTGGAGCAGCGACGGCGACGCTACGGCGGCGCGAAGGTGGCGACGGCAAGGGTTGAGGTTCTGACGTTTCCGGCGAAGGCACAGCCTGGGCTTGGTCAGAAATGAAAGCTCTTGACGAGGGGAAGCCTTTGGCGGTGGTCCCGCGACCTGACTTGGCCGGACGGCGGCGGATCGACGAAGTGGTGGCGCGGCGGAGATGGAGCTTTTCCGGCGGCATGCGGCGGTGTCTCGACGGCACACCACCGTGGTTGGAACGGCCATGAGGAGACGAAACTTTTGGCACCGGTCTCAGGCCCTAACTCGACGGGACGGCGGAGCTCCGGTGGCGCGTGGTGGAGCCGCGGTGGCGACGTGGTGGTCTGGACTTTCCGGCCACCATTTTCAAAGGGCTTTATATGGATTTCAACCTTCTCGACATGGGTAAGCCAATTTCGAAGTCAATTTCGTATTTCGTTGAGCCGATTTTCGTTAATTTCGATTCTTGGATTCTAGGGTTTTGGAGCTTCAAAGTGAAATTAAATTCCGATGGATGATCCGATTGAGAAACGGCTTTGAGGGAAGTGATGGGCTCGTCGAGAGGAACATTTTGGTATAAGGGTTCGACCATCGGAGGTGGCCCGGCGGCGGTCCGGTGGTGTCAGGTGGTTTTCCGGCGTTTTGGAACTGTTCCGGCGGTAATCCGGTGATGGAGTCTTCGGACAGATCGTGCCCCTCAACGCAATGGTTCTAACGGCGCTGGTATTACTTGAATCCGACTTTTCGTTTGTCTTTTATCGCATTTTTCGTATTATTGTGTTAATTTGTAGCTTTTGAACTATAGCTTATAGCTTATAGCTTTTGAGCATGAATAACTTGATCCTAGCTTGGCTTAATTGTATAAATTGTTGATTATTGATGATATATGCTTGTGTAGTCGAACGGATAGGTTTCGGTTCGATTAGGCTAGAGATAGAACCGATCTTAGCTTGTTAGCTTTTGAGCTTTTGGGAAAAAGCTATAAGTTGTACTTTAATTGTTGTTGATTAAATGAAATATACATGTTTGATATTTAATTACAAGCCTAACCCCTGAGTAGTTTATGCTTAAATGTAATTATTAATTAAATGTTAATTGTTATTCGTTTATTTAATTATTGCACACTTTTGGATAAATTGACTATATTGCCCCTACTCGCTTTCTTATGTTTAAATGTTGAGTGAGTGTCCTTAAGCATGTTTGTATTTTGATAGCCGAGCGTCAGTGTCTGTTTTCTTGTTCGTGTCAGTCATTCATCCTCTAGACCCCGTGTTTTCAGGTGGGATCTCTGAGGGAGAATCATACATGTTGCTTGCTTTTCTCGTTTGTCGAGCTACAGGTAAGGGTTTTAAATTGTTTTCAACTGGAGTAAGAACATAGTTACTTAGGTTTGCGAAATAAACCACTATCCCGCTTTCTTATTACTTGTTGTATTGCCTTTACTATTTCTCTATCTGCTTAGTCAAACCGTTTTCATAGCAAACCAAAATGTTTTAAATACTTTCAACTAGAGGCAAGGAAAACCCATTTTTTTTAAATGCGAACTTTGGTCTCTCGACCTCGCAATTATAACCTTGCCCCGAATGGCCCCTTTAGCCTCCCACACCCCGATTTCCTACTTTCGAATGGCCCTTTTGGCCACCCAAACTATCATTGATTTCAAAAGCGAGCCATAGATTGATTAATGATTTGGGCCTGGGGTATACAGGAGGTGAGCCTGGGGACGAGCGTCTAGGGAAAATCCCGATGTATACTTCTAGCGTGTTAACTTGGGTCGGCTAGGAGGTTGGCTAGCCTAAGTTGATGCGAACGGTGGTGCTAACAGCGTCTCCTTAAAACTTTGTATGGTGGTGCTAACAGCGTCTCCTTAAAACTCTGTATGGTGGTGCTAATCGCGTCGCCTTAAAATTCTCTATAGTACTGTTGGTGGTGGAGTAATTGACTATATGCTTGCATGATTTTCAATTGGGAGTTATACGGAGAGGGCCCGTTCTCGCCGAGACACATTATTGCATGACTTATTGCATTTATTGAGTGTCTAATTATTTTACGGCTTTCGTCACAAGTCGAAGCACATTCCGGTTTTCTTCATTTATCATATGTACTTCCCTATATATATATAAAACCCGGAAGCGTGACTCGTACTTGCTACCCTAAGCCTCCTTTATTATTCAATTAATTAGTTAAATTACGAGCCGTGTTTATTTATCGTTTCTAACTTATTGAATCGTGTCTTTCAAACTTGTAACGGCCTCGTGACTCAACTAATACCCCTTTCAACTTATCGGCTTGACATTACGTGCAAATGTTTTTTAAAGGATTCGGTTCGTCAACCCTTTCGTGTTTTCCAAGCAAGCCGAACCGAGTGTTGCCTTGTGTTATTGTTTTACAACTTGTATTTCTTTATTTATCTTATTTCTCAAAATGGGCAACACTCACCACTTTTAGTTTTAAAAGATAAATGACGAACTGTGATCAAAACCCCCTTACTGAGTATCCTTTATACTCACCCCTACTATTTTGGTTCTTGCTTCAGGTAGACAGGTGGCGATGTCACCTATCTTGTCAGTCGGCATCAGCAGGTCTAGATAGGCTCAGTCTTTCTAGTTTGTCTTGTCAGTTGTCCCAACAACCGTCGAGTCTTGTTTATTATATTTGTTTACTTTACGTACTTATGTGCCCCTGACATGGGATAGTTGAAGATATCTAGGATTGCACAGGGTATGCTAGTCGAGCCATGGACGGCACTATGTGTTTATGACTAAGATGTATTTGAATTGTACAAATGTTTAAATGATACTATGTTAGCCTCGTAGGCATTTATGGAATTTATCTGGTTACTTTATAATCGCTTCCGCATTTCTCTGTTTTATTGTGGTTGTTGTTGGGATGTTGTTGCTGTTTCCGGTAGTGCTTGCTTGTGTGCCGTTCGCCGGAGTGGGTTTTTGAGTTGAGGCCCCTCGCTAAAGCTCGGGAATCCATTTCGGTGCGGATGTGGCGGTCCTTCTTCAGGGGGTGCTACAATAACCACCATTGGTATAACCAATTAGGAATGTCCTTTTTATAAACATTTGGACAAATTTTGAAGAACCACGAGTGTTTCTTCAAAGGATTCTGATAGAAAAAAGCTTTATTAAATGCTTCAACATAATCCAAATAATTAAATTTAACCTGAATTTTTTGGTCAGGCCGGAAATATTCCTTTTCCCCTAGGGTACTTTGTAACGACCCAGAAATCTAAGAATCATTGTGAGTTCTTTTTCGCGTTAATTATATTTCCCAACCCTATTTCTCGTATTATTTGATTTATATTTAATTATTTTGTATATGACCTTATGTGATGATATTATGTGCGTATTTAAATTCCATATGCGATTTGCTTTCGTTTGATATTAATATTGTTATAATTGACCAAAATGTTTTAAATTGGACTTTCTAAAATTACCGAAATACCCCTTCGTATTTTTGGACATTTTGAATTATTTGGTAAAAGTCTCCAACCCCCTTTTTTTAGCCCTAATTTTCGCATAGAGAGAGAGAGGAGAAAGAGAACTTTTGCATTTGAAACCCGAATCGATCGTCCCGAGCTCGTTTCTCCACCAAATTTCGTGCCGTTCGAACCTACGAGATCCTCTGAACAAGATCTCCATTTAGGTACCAATTTCATCGCTTCTTTCCATGAATTTTTGAGGTTTTGAGCATGTTTTGTTATTTCGGGAATAATTATGAATTTTGGTGAATGTGAGCCCGTTTCTTGATCATTTTTCGTGTTTCTTGGATAGAAATGTTCCCTAATTCTAGCCTATCTATGGCGCTTTCAAAAACACGTGGCACAAAATCATAAAGAAGCTGGAATAACTCAGAAAGAGAGTGGCGCCTAGCCGTTGAGAGCGTCTGTTGTCGCTAAAGCCTTTCAACCGGCCCAAGCTTTCCCTCCTCTACCATAGTGTAAGCTGGATGCTTGATGTTTGTTGTAATTTATGGGTGTTAATTTGTGCTAGAAAATGAGTTGTATGAATTTTTGGTTCGATTTTTATGTTTCGATCGAGTTTTCTGCTGTCTGCTGTTGATCCACATGGGCTAACGCACGGTCTTGATCAAGACCGTGCAGGAGCCCATGCGCGCCTCTTTTTGCCTGCACGGGCGTGGTCGTGTGCCCTGCACGGGCGTGGCCGTGTGCCCTGCACGGTCTTGATAGTGTGTTCAAGACCGTGCACAGGCCGGTGCGAAAGACTTAGCCATTTTTCCGGCCTTTTTCCTTTAGTTGCTCTCGGGAATTGAGTCAACCCTACGCTTTTAAACGTTGACTTTTCGCATACGAACTCCAAAAATTATTCCGATTTCACATATAGATCTCTTGTGAGTTGTAGATTAATATTATGAATAGTTTGATAAATTCCGACCTCGTTCGGACTGTGAATAGTGTAATTTTACGTGTATGCATTTTTTGGAAACTTGTCGGAATTACTTGGAATTTACGTGGTAGCTTCCATAAATATTATTATTGGCATATGCATGATTGTGGATTCGTTTGGTTAGTCGTTCGTCAAATAATTGCTTATTTGCGCTTTTAGAGTCATTATTAATTAGTCTAGGTCCTGTCTTGTCTACAGATCAGTCTGAGGTCGGAGAGCAGTGAGTCGTAGCTGCTGTACATTCTTTTGGCACCAGGTGAGGATTTAAATTATTTTAAACTGGGCTTGAACATATATGTCTATGTATACATGCTAAAACCCCGTAACTTCCTTGCTTTACTTGATCTTTTATTCTTTCCCTCCTTATTATTAGTACTACATATTTCGCGCATATACCTTTATGATTTTATCAACAAATCATTTAATATCAAATTATACAATAGTATCCAAAATTGATTTGTTTTCAAAAGGGCAAGTAAACTCTTTCTTTATGACGTGATGCTTTGACTTAGGATTCGGGTCTATGAGGAAAGTCGTTAGGGAAGTTTGTCAGAACAACCCGACGCATACACAACTTGTAGTTACCCCCTTCGTCGTCACTCACTTGCCCAATTGCCCGTTTGGCACTCAAACCTTTCTTGAAAAGCGAGCAAAATCGTGTCTTTTCTTTAATGGGGCCCTGGGATGGTATCCGAAGGTTGCATCTGGGGACGAGCGTCCAGGGTGTTTCCCGAGGTGCTTCTCCCAAAAATAAGCGTCAATCGTGGCCCGTCAGGAGTTGATAGCCACGGTTGGGAGCGATGGTGGGCGTTGCATGTGTTGCACATTTTCCTTAAATTCACTATAGTCGACCCTCGGGTTGCTCCTTGGCTTGACACCGGAGATGGAGTTTTTATCATGTATTGAGGAGAAATAAGGAGGAACAGGCCCACTCTCGCTGGGATATTTATTTACTGCTTTATATATTATTGTCTTTATTGTTTTATTGAAATATCCAAGTCGAAGCACATTCTCACATATGTATTTTCTTATAAAAACCCGGAAGCGTGACTCGACTTGCTCTACCCATATCTTCACTGAGTTCTTTGACTCACCCTCGTTTATCGGTTCTAGCCTCAGGTAGTTTTGAGAGACCGACATGTCTCGCATGTCGGATTGGCAACAGTACTTAGATAGGCCCTTTTTGGTTTGATGAGTCATCTAGATTGTTGTCCGTAACACTCTCATTATTTCATTCTTTTGTCCTGGCATGTAGATAATGTTATATCGATCCCCACCCCATTTACGATTACAGTATTTACTTTACGTTGCCCCTGAATGGGCTTTGATGATATTAGATATTTAGATTGGCCCCGAAGCGGCATTTATGTTTATATGATGTTAATTCGCTTCCGCTATGAATTCCGATTTGTTTACTTGTTTTTATATGTTGCGTCTTTTTGGGATTTGTTGTTGCCAAGTGTCGGGATAGATCCGTTGGCTTGTATGGGTTCTCAGGTCGGGGCGCCGTTCTCGGCTTGGGAGTCTGTGCAGGTTCGGGGGCCGTAGAGCGGGGCGCTACATACTTATTCCCCAATCTTCTGCAGATATAATCTGCTTAATGATCACTTTACTAAAGCTATAAGCTTGTGTCTGTTTTCCTGGATAAAAATGTGAATTCACAGGAACCAGTTGTTTTAATGATACTTTCATAATGATTACACTGTTTGTATGATCCAGCGGTGAATGATGCAGTATTAAGATATCTATTCATAAGGTGCCATATTTCACCTTTCCAATGAAGATCTTTATCTTCTAGGAGTAATATTACCTCCTTGCAAGTATTCTGCTCATAGGGCAAGTCATCTGACTCAACATCATCTTCAGTGACTACATTTGCATAAGAAGGACTGCTTTGGCTGGTGTTACCATGCCTTGCTTTGAATTCCATGAATTCTTTGAATAAAAGTTCATTTCCCTCTTTTAGAGTATTACTTGAAGAGGACGATGTGATATTGGCGATATTTTCGGCTATTAGCCTTTGACTCCCGATTTGGGCAATTGTTCTTCCACCTCTTCCTCTATAAGAGGAATTTCCTCGACCACGGTGGCTCATTCTGAAAATATGAAATAGTCAAGCTATTAGCTGAGTATTAATAATCTTGTTTGCCAAATCTCTTAATATTTTGGCTTCTTTCATTCTTCCATCAGCATTTCTATTAATTGGCTATTTTGATCATCATCATTCATTTGTTGGAAAATTTCTTTAGTAACTTTTCAATAATTAAAATATTTATTATAATATGTGGATATTTCCACCATATAAAGTATTCTATTGCTATGATGTTTCATAGGCCTAGGATTCCTGGGCCTCCAATCCTCATTATTTCGGGCAGTTTCTTCCATCTGTAAACAGAATATTTAAACAATTAGGCTATCATCTCATTAATCCGGGATTTAACCCTTTTTAATTCTGCTTTATCTTCTCTCACTATTCGAGCAAGATTAGGATATCTTTGATAACCATTATTAAATGCATGAAGCATTGATTCATCGAGCTCAATATTCTGTTGGAGATATTTCTCCTGCTGTATTAATCTTGGAATTTCAATAAGGTTAAGATAGCTGGCCGGGGTAATTTTATGCTGGATTTTTATAATCCTGAAGTCATTTGGTCCTCTTAATGGAGGATCAAAAAAATCTTTATACATCCGCCAATTATAGGGGGTGATGTCTGGACTATTCTTCATTTGCCAACCTATCCTTTCAAGGATATTGTCTCTGTCCCTATAAACAGACATTCCATGAGAAACCATTCTGGTTAACCATCTTTGCTCAAAATCATGCATTCTTGTAAATATTCTCTGGTCAAAAAATCAGGAAGATTATTATCAGTTCTTTTTTTATAAACTATTTCAAAATCAAAAGGGACTAATTGAGCTTGCCACCTTGCAAACATTTGTTTGGAGACATCATGTTTAAAATATTTTTTGAACATATATTTGGCTGCTTGGCAATCAGTTTTGATTATAAATTTCTGATTATATAAATCATCCTGGAATTTTAAAACACATTCAAGAATGGCTAAAATTTCTTTAGCTATCGTAGCATAATTCTTTTGACTATTATTCCATTTTCCTGAATGGAATCTAACAAGATATTCTTGTTTATCATTGGGGGAAACCTGTTTAAGGATACCTGCATATCCAATATCTGAGGCATCTGTCTCAATAATTTTTCCCCAGTTCGGGTTAGCTAACATGAGACAAGGTAGATTAGTGACCCTGTTCTTAATTTTTTGGACACCCTGAGTATGACTCTCAGTCCAAAGTTTAGGATTTTTCTTAAGCCTATCATATAAGATAGAAGTATCCCGGAGCAAGATTCTTAATATAGAGAGAGATATAATTTAAATTGCCTAAAAATCTTTGAAGCTGAGTTTTATCAGTCAGCTGATCAGGGAATTTAGAAGCAAATTCAATACTTCTATTAATAGGGATAATTTTCCCTTTTTCAATATTATGACCAAGAAATCTAACTTTAGTTTGAAAAAGTTGCATTTTAGGTTTAGATATAACTAAACCGTTTTGAATAACAATTTTCTTGAATATATCCAAATATTTAAAATGGGTTTCAATATTTTTAGAAAAAATATAGAGGCACCCATTTTTACTTTATTATGCTTTAATTTGTATTACATGTACAACTCAATACCAGTAAATAATATATATTATACATTAGTGGAAGTTAAAATTATCTCTATTACATCCATTGTATTTGTATTACATGTACAACTCAATACCAGTAAATAATACATATTATACATTAGTGGAAGTTAATATTATCTCTATTACATCCATTGTAAATTAAAAAAATTAATAAGAAATAAATAATAAAGTTAAAGTTGTCAATGATAATATTTTTCATTTTACTACAAAAGAAAACTTTATTTAACAATTTGCGTAGAGTTAATCAGTTGTTGGACGTTGAAGGGGCGGAAAGCTAGCTACTATTTACTACTCCCGATTTTTCCAACTTCAACTTCTTCAGTAGTGTTTGCAAACACATAACAATTAACACCACAAAACTACATGTATTTACATACAAGTAAAAATATGAAGGCCCATCTCACCATTGTAGTCAGTCTCATTCTAAGTGCAATTAATGATAATTTGGAGCAAAAACAATAAACAGTCATAATCTCTATACTATCATCTGTTTATACATATACCAGTTCGTGTCAAAAAGAAATGCTATATGACTAATTAATCAAACTAGTTAGCAAAAGCACAAGTGAGACAGAAGATCCATTCCCGAACGTGAAAGCTTTCAGACAGCTTGAGATTTCTGGCGCTTTGAGTATTGAAGGATGGGCTCTTTGACCTGTAATTCACAATGTGTGTAATTTAAGTAACGGAAAAGCTCTACGACTACGAGTGAAATTTATGCTCATTAATTTTTTTTAGAAAATCATTACCATGCTTGCTTTCCTGCATCGTTTGTCATGGGTTGACTGGCTTTCCATAACCATATCCATATCATCATTGTGGTTAGCATTTCCATTGCCTCTCTCATTATTGTCAGCCCCAGGTACAAAGCTCTCCCTAGAAGCTGCCGGCTTCTGCTAATTTATTTACAAGTTTTGAATTTAGAGAATTTGAACCAAACCATACGCAAAATTATGAGTAAGATGTAGATGAAATAATTATGGTTAGGTTACATATAGCCCCCTCATGTCATACATTAATTACAACTTGTACCCCATTGTTGAAAAATATTACCTCCGAGCACCCAGCCAAGCCGGTTTCGGAGGTAATATTTCAAACTCGTGGTGGGTAGTTTTAATATTATTCAAAGCAGTTGGTGGTCATAGGTAATATTTCAACACTCGTGGGGGTTTAGTTGTAATATGTTTCTAAAATGGGTTGCTAGTTGTAATTAATGAATCTCGTGAGGGGGCTACATGTAATTAATCCTGAATATTTAATTTAACCATATACCTCAGCTCTGCTAATCGGAGTAGTATTTCCGCCATGTTGCACATCAACTCGACCTCTTGTGCATGTCGTATCTGATCCAATGGAGTGGAGCCCACCACATGTGGATAAGTCCTTGTGCTTGCTATTACCTAATAGCCAAATAATGTACATTAGTAAGGACTTAAAATAGCGATATTTAATTCATAATTCATCAAAGTAAGGTAAATTTTTGCAAACCAATAGCAGTCTCAGGTTCTGGGTGATTGGACTTGTTTGCTGCTTCCTTCATATCCAGGTCCTAGCGAAATCGAACCATAAGCAATGTATAAATATAGGAAATCTAATTAATGATTTTTTAGTTGTTATTACGAAATAAATACGAACCATAGCATCTGTGTTCAAGAGCTTCTTGACTTCGGTCAGCTTTTTCTTAGTAAGATCAGATTGGATCACACGCTTGCCTGGAACAGTATACAATAATATATCTCTATCAATGGCAACATATCTTTACATGGGGGAGACATTACTTATTTTGTGACTAATATTTTACCAAGTCTGCGGTTGCTGCTGGCCTCAACAAAGCCATCGTGGGTCATTTTGTCAATAAGCTTACGAACCGTATTCTGGGTGGCTTCGCCGTCGAGTTTATTCTGAAGTTTTGCAACTGATATGTACTTCATTGGAAGAGTATGAAATAGAGCCTGAGACCAAAAGCCACAAATTAGTGTGGAGGATGAAAATTAAATATCTTAAAAAAAATGAAAAAGTTACTTTACCTTCATGTACATGTGATCTACACTCGTACTTCCAGCTTTCCCGTCAGCTGCTAACATTTGACCATCAGCTTCTTCTTTCACAGCATCAAACTCATATTCACCTTTCTAATAATCAGAATGCAGTCCAGAAGGAGAAAACATGAGTCAACAATTCTACGAGATTAATCCAAACATTAAGAAGAAGGGAAATTAACCTTGTTCTTGTTAATGATATAACTCTCGCCTACAGATTTCGATAGAAAGCTTTCCTTCACAAGCTTGTCCATGATTTCTGGACCATAGAAAGAGTTAGCATCACTTAAAAGGTGTATTTATAGAACTAAGACATTGTTTGAGACCAGAAAGGTTTTTCAGCTGTACCTTCAATCAAGATCTGCACATATTAAATCACATTGGTTAGAAGCACCGACCAGGGAACTTGTTTCTCGAATTATCTTTTTCCATCTTAAGAGCAAACATTTGAATCATATAAAGAATACGTACCACTGATATGTCAGGGAAATTTGAGAGGACGTCAGTTAGCTCAATTGTGTCAAGGTGGTATGAGCTGACCCAGTCCTTTACCCGTCCCAACTGTTGCTCATCTTCAAGTGGATCTTGGGTATCATCTGTGTTTTGTGAGAGAGAGAGAGAGAGAGAGAGAGAGAGAGAATTATTTTTAATCTTAATATAGATGTCTAATCAAATGTTTTCATGTGATTTATATGGCACCTCCATCAGTTGCTCGATGATCATCTTGAAGAAGTTGTTTCTCTGTTGTACAAAATGCTAGAAGTCTAATTATGCAGCATAACAAAATTAATAAAGCTAAAAAGATTCTAACGAGGGGCAAAAGTTTACCTATGGGTGCTACAATATATTGATCATCATCTGAATTGCTGATCTGAAAGTAAAGAGTATATCTTTGATCTCTTAACTGGAACCAGAAACTATTGAAATTAGAGGAGCAAGTGTAGTTCACCCATTACCTCACTATCAGAATCACTGTCTTCATTTTTTTGGAGAGAATCAGCTCCCAAGCTCACTTCATCATCTTGATTGTCATTGTTTTCATCTTCACAAGGGTCAAGCGCGCTCTTAACCTGTTCAATTCAAGACAAGAAAAAAGGCTATTAATGCCTGCATAATTATGTAAAAGGTTTTCCATATCTCGAATTCCATACCTTTAGAGCAAGGACCAAATGCTTGCTATTCACTTTGCCAACTTCCATCTTCAAAGGATTTCTAATCCACGGATTATAAGCTTCCTCTTCGGTGCAGCCTCTGAAAAAGGGGGGCTCATAATCCATCGGCTGCAACATCAAGGAGTAAGGTGAAAACTCTAAAACTTCCTCTATCCATGACAAGGATTTACCAGTAGCACTAAATAAGGAAGCCACGCTTCTTCATTTTATAGCTTTTATCTTTATTTGTTACAAAACAGTTTTTAGGAAGTGGAAATTACAAAGCATAAAAGGAAACTCAATTAAAAACCTACCGTGACATCATCATAATAGAAGAGCTTCATCAATACAGTGCGCTGAAAGAACGGAACACTCTGAGTTAACATTATCAAAAGAGCAAGCAGGAATAGTTAACTACACTTGATTAATCCATGTAGGCTACTCAGTCTAGAGAAGGTTCACCTCTTCTGGCATCTTATCTAGAGTTCTCATTAGTTGAATTAGTGTACGGACCATTTTGCATGCCGAACTCCTGTAAATATTCAGTTAAACATTGTTAGTATGAAAAACTAAACCAACATTAGATTGCGGAGAAGTTTGATGCAGTTACATTGATTCAACTACCTCATCTGACTAGGAGTTATTTCTGTTGTGGAGTTATGCTTGAACGTCCCTCCCTTCTTTGTCCCACTACGGTTGATGTTCATTGATACCTCTTGACTGTCAGAACCAGAGTAACTGAATGAAACTGCAGAAAAGGCACTTGATCATTAAATAATTAAATCAATAGTTATAGTAAATGACTCGTCAAACATGGAATTGAAAAAGGTTAAGCAGAACTTAGACATCAGCAATAGTCAAGTATTTTAATTATTGGACGTATTATCTCTTATTGACTCCTATTGATTCATGCTTTCAACTTAATCATAAAACTGTATAATGATTTTTCAGCATTAACATCATCCGAAATCATAATTTTCTGGAAGCTGTAGGTTCTCACAACTTACAGGTATATTCTTCAATAATTGGACCATCCACTGTCTCACAGACACAGAACAAGAGTGTTTTCAGATATTTTTTCTGCAAAGCATCATAAACACCTACAGAGAAAGAAAACAGAGGACCAAATTAGCCACTGATTGAGCAGCAAGACAGGACAGAAAGAAAATATAACCATCTATTTTTGTTGTAAGTATATACCTTTCTCCATCCAATCAATAAGTCTACGTGATTCAGCATCCATAGGCATAAGCTTTTTAATCTTCATGTCTGTTACAATTGATGATTACTTATTTCAACCCAACAACTGCAGCTCAAGTATAAAATGATTGACCATGCCACTTACCTAAAGCTGGAACAGATTTGTCATTGAAATATTTCTCAGGGAAAAGGCCTCTGATGTAACTGATGTTGAATATAGCAATTCGCAACAGGTTCCTTGTCTAATCAAATCATAAAGTAATTTCAGAATATATTTGTCACATCTGTTGTTTGTCAAATAATCACAGGAACGGGAAAGAGATATTTTCATTTAACTTGCATGGTCGCAATGTTAACTCATGTTGATTTTGTAAGGAAGCAATATAACTACCAAGAAAAGTCTTAAAAGTGAATCAATCTTCGCAAAGACAATTATTTGTGACAAGTCAATTGAACTTCCAGATTTCAATAGATTAAAAGTAAATATTCCGAGTACATGAAATACTGAATACGAGAGTAACTCTAGACAGGTTTCACCATTTGTATATAAGAGATTTTCATTTCTCAGTGAGCTCACTCTGGTTGTGCGTAACACCTATAATTGAAACAACACGCTTCCAACCAACCAATACTCCGCCTCAGAAACAACAACGTTACACATAATAGAACAGGAAACTCATTCAGTGACGCAACTATTTTCAATTCGAGAAAATCGGACAAATGAAAGTCCAAGCCAGCGCAGATCTCATAAAAATCCAACAAATATATGCTATATGGTTTCCATATACAATGGAATAAGAAAAATACTGCAGGAAACGATGAAAACAGATAGCGTTTCATAATTCAGTCAAACAATTGTGACAAATAAAATATCAAAGCTCATTCAACTCAATGATTAGCAAGAAAACGTGAATACCTCACAAATGCCTCCAAAATCAATATCGCTATACAAAATATGAACGCGATTAGCACTACATTGCACTATGGCAGAATAACGGATCACGGAAACAAACAAACATAAGCAGCCACAAAGTTCACCCAAGGAGCAGAAAAAAACGTGAATACCTGACAAACGCACTCAAAATCAACATCGCTATACAAGTATGAACGCAATTAGCTGTACATAGCAATATTGCAGAATAACGAATCATAGAAACAAACAAACGTAATGCAACCACAACAATCGAAAATACAAAGTTGAAAAGGCTGAGTGATTTACCAGTAGAAGCGAGTCCTGCTCGGTGATCTCCGATTCCTTAACCTTCTGTGCCACCACCTGAAATTGGAGCAAAATCAACAACGGCTTCAGCAATGCTTTTAATCCGAAGCTAAATGGAATTCTATGTTTCTGCTAGGATTCTCTCAGCTCACCATAGTTTTGGTGAAAATCAGAGAGAAAATGAGAAATTGAATTTGAGGTTCAGAAAGTTTGAAAAATGTAACTCGTTAGCAGAAATAGAAAGAACTGGCGGGAGGTGAAAAGCGTGTAGGTGCAGATATATATACTGACCGCGGCTATTAACCGTGGTTAAACGTTCTCAACTGTGGTTAGATGAGCATGTGGAAAGTGTAGTCGCAGCCAGCAGGGGTATTTTCTGCGTGATCGATCCACGTAATGGGCCGTATGGGCCAATGGTCCAAAGTGAAGTTAGTAAATGTATGGGCTATCAGACATTCGAGCCCACGACTAAGAGGGTGTTTGGGTAAGTTTATTTTATAAAATATTTTTAGAGCTTATAAGATGTTAAATCTTATTTTAAGAATAAGATCTAAAAGTGTTTGGATAAAAATAAAGCAATATGCTTATAAGATATTAGTAATGGTAATTATGTAATTAACATGGTCAAAATATAGGGGAGTATGTTAAGATCTTAAAATAAGTCGGGATTTCTAACTTATTTTTAAGGAGCTTATATCTTATTTTAAAAGCTTATAAACTCCTTTTATAAAATATATTTATCGAACACTGTGCAACATCTTATAAAAATTTTTAAGGAGCTTATAACTCAGCCAAAGACCCTCTAAAGCTATTAATATGAATTAAAATTGGATTACTTCGACTATAATGTTTCTTCTTCTTTTTTTCCTTTTTGTCTTTTTTTTTTTTTTTTACTAAAATCTTACTTTGCGTTTGAGTCGAGTGTTCAATTATTTATTTTGGAACCGACCAAAAAAAATATATTTATATTTGGTATTAAATGTGATTTATTCTGCGTTCCGAGTTAGATGTCGGACCGTTAAAATATATAGTTTTTCATATTAATGTTTTTGGTAAGAGGATGTTAAGTTAACTTATTTTTTAAAATTCAAGATTTACAAGTTTGAAAGCTTTCGAACTTATAAAATATTAGGAGCATATAAGCTCATAACTCTTTAAGACTTTAACTTAGAATAATCTTAAAGATTCTAGATAAAATAAAATCAAACGACTTATAATTTATTTCAGAGCTTCTATATGGTAATTGTATTTGATAAAATTAAAAATTATAGGTTTCTATGACAACATAATGGTAAGAAATATATAATAAAACTATTTTCGAGTATACAACTGCTTTTAAGGATGGTAAATATAAGACTACCCCCTAGGTTTTTAAATAGGCAAAAAAAATCTTCAGATTTTAGTATTAGCTTTGAAATCTCGTGTTTCCCGAAAATTAGCTCACTTTCACATGTTAGAAGGTTCACATTGTATGTCCATCTTTCTTCCCAACGAGCCCTTTTTTCTTTTGACGGGGACTTACACTTACACTCCTAAGTCCTAAATAAAAAACCATGCGTTTATTCACTACAAATAAAAATACCACAAGAATGTAGAGTGAAAAATTCTAACAGAGAAAGTAACAATATTCGTGTTATTTTTTGTTTAGGATAGATGGCTTTAAGGCGTTTCAAACATAAGTTTAGGGAGGATTACTTTTTTTTTTTTGTTCTTGAAGCCCACATTTATATGGGCCGAACTAGATTGGACCACTAAGGAATAAAACTCTCCCTACAAATAACAGTTGTGTTCTAGGTACTCGAACACGAGATCTCTCGTGGGGGTTAGGGTTAGGGGGGATTCCCTTGCTCATAAATTACTAACAAGAATGACATGACTGAAATTCAGCTCAAAACCATTATGAGCTCAAGCTGTAAACCATTTGAACGTTCTTCGAAGGTAAAATTCCAAATTACGACACCTTATGATACAGATACAGGTACAGGTACAAATACAAATACAGATACAGATCCAAGAACAGTGAGGCTGTGCAGGATTATGAATACAAAAACTCGAGTTGATAGTAAAATGAGTAATAAGACAGAGGCCAGCTTCCCAAAGGACTTTGCACACAATGCTAACCTGTAACCATTTGTACCACCACTAAATCCTCATTTTGTTGCCTGAGCTAGCATATTACTTATAGAGCTTGCTTGCTCCTTGGCTTGCTCCACCAAAGAATCCTACAAAACAAACGTAAAGGATAGTAAAATCAATTACAAACTATGGTGATGCAATGAAGAAGGTGGGAACGGATTACACGTACCTGTGCAGCTACTAGACGAGCAATAGTTTTCTTACTAGACTCTTGAAGTTCACCAGCAATTAGAAGTTCGTCCAATATATAATACGCCTGCAATTGCATTTAAGAAAGAACGTTTATTTAACATTGATCTAATTAGTCTATGAAACAAAAACACGTGGCATATCAGTAAGAGCACAAAGAAGCTCCAATTTCTACACGTGACATGTTTAGAAAAAATGTAAAGGGCACAGCAATCTTACACAATTTGCAGTGCTGAAAAATATATAAAGAGGAAATGGCCTAGATAGTATTCATAAGTACTGCACATATTGACAAAGAAAAGCACAAACAAGCAGATAAGAACAGGAATTTCACTTTCTACATCAAAGAAACACAGCCCTGTGAAATTTAATTCTGAGATAAATAGGACGCCACAAATTACTAAAATCGCGAGATGCTGCGTACTTGAAACAATTACTAATATCAAAATGCTCTAAGTCAAATCCATAGATTTTCTCATCCAGTGAGTTATGCTCTATGCTAACGGCTAACCATAATTGGCAGAAACCATGAAAGCAGTAACATAATAATTGAGATATACTAACCATGTCTGAGAGATTCAAATTTCATCTAGCCAAAAAACTGTATCTTAGGCATCCCACAAGAATCTAAGAAAGCTAAAATGGAAAGTAGCTGTAGGCTGGCTCCAAGGGCAGAAGTATTTACAAATAAACTACTCTATTATTATCAAATAAAACCTCCCAAAAGATTCACAGGTTGGTTATGATACAGGATTCAAATTCTGTACATCTTCACCTACAGAACTCCACTAAATTGATGAAAACTAAGTCAAAAACCTAAACTGAAAAAGGTCAGATTGTTCAAAGTAAAAATGCTTGCATACAATGATATAATCAAACGATGAGATAGAGGAATATACTAGAAATTGCCAATAATATCTGCATTTGACAATTTTGTGGAGAAAAGTTCAAATCTTACTAAACAGATGGACCATACCTAGAAAGAATCCTATTTAAGATGATATGAACACAAAGAGTTATAAAGAAATGGGTACAGACAAGTAATGTATGCCAACATTTTAGTTAGCTCAAGTACACTAGCTTAGATCGGTAAACAGAGTTACCTCATGCAAAGAAAAGGGGTGGTCTTAATTATAGGGAGAAAGAAAAAGACATGATATTGAGGTCCAGGTGGCTTCCTCGAACCAAGGAGGCATCCCAAATAATACAGCTAATATAAACAATGCACTCATTATTTTAGTCCTAAGTTCCCCAGTTAAGCAATCATATTTCAAGTCATAAGACCAAAAAAGAGTCATGAAATACGTTTCATATCATGCAGGTTTATACAGTGCAGCTGTTTCAAGTTAAAGTTCTTTAACTCTTAAAACACAGATATAAGTCTCCTTCGAGAAAAGTTAACTGACCATAGACATAATAAACCTCTACAAAGAATCAAAAAGAACTTCTGGTGCACCACCACCACCCAAACAGAAAAGAGCAGAAAAGAAAAAGGAATACCTTATGGAAATTAAAGATCAAATCCAGCTCGCAAACCTACAAGGAACAAAACAAGTATCAATTCAATAAGATATTATGAAGTAATGTAATATAGTACATAACACATTTGCTTGAATCTCAGGCCTCACACTTCCAAAGTAGCGGTCTAGTATCTCAACAAAGTGGTGGATAATTTCAAGGACCTCCAACTCATTGTCATCCTGGTCAATACACATGCAGAAATAAAGGCTAGCATACCTGGAAAGTAGGTAAAATGGAAAAGTTAGGTCAGACCACCATTAAAGAAAACCCAAAAACCAAAGTATGTATACTAAAGGAATCATGGGCACTAGGTTTAAGCCAAATACAAAATGCAAATAACCTTTTGTAAACAACTTTGTATCCCCTCCACTCCACAAAATTACACAGCTTGGGGCCTCGATTGAGAATATTACCACTAAGCTCTCTGATAACCTTAACCAAATAGAAATAAACATAACAGAGTTATATATTGATTGTCAAATATAACATAACTTCCAATATTAGAATATGAAATATGATTGGAAACAACGCTATTACAGCATATGATTTTCAAAGCATTACAACCTTAATTCAGAAAGAAATGGCTCAATGAACATAAATTTCTTCCTAAACTTATATCAAGTTGGAAACAACTATACCTTTGTTCTTTCCTTTTGAGAATAAGGAGAATACCATTTTGTCAACCTTACTTTCCCTTGTCTGCTTATGAGAAGAACAAATTGAATCTGAAACAACGCAAGAAACTTTAGTTGATTGTTTCTCACCAACAATACAGACTAGTCATCTCACTATCAAAATAGCAATTAGAGACTAGATACCCAATTCAAACAGCAATTTTCATACGGCAGTTTCAGTATTTTGAGAATTGGAACTTCACTGATCTAGGAACTAAGTGGAAGGAAATAGTGGGACGAATACAACTGAGATACAGAGAAAATGGTGCACTAAGACCAGCTCAAAGTTGCAAACCAGGATAAGTCTAGTGACCTACTTAGATGCCTCCTCAAACTAGACACGCTACCTTAACTGGTCATCATAGTTGCCTACATACCACAAATTCTTATTGGGGAATTCCATGGCTTGAAGGATATTGCAGTTTCGAAATAGCTAATAGATACTAAAAGTTGAAAATTGCTGTGTTTAATTCCGTAATTCCTTTTCTATTACTATTTGAAGAAATTCAGAATTCCTTTTTTTCTTAGATCATGTTAATTCTGAACTACATCAATGATTTAACCCAATTGCAAGCAAACTGTGAAAAGAAACAAGGCAACTACAGTGAAGGTAAGGTGCATCCGCAGTGAGAAGTACAATAAGATCGTAAAAACTGGAGGAAATGAGTGGGAGATCTGATTGATTAAGACAAAGGCGATCAGATTCAAGACGGGCAAATTTAAACATGAATTCATTGATAGATACATGTAACAGAAAGAATAAATTAGGAAATTAGACTTACGAAATGAGGAGAATGAACAAACAAATAAAGGTAGAATAGAGATTGGTACCATGGCGGGCGGCAGGCGGCGGTGGCCGGGGGTTTGCTTTCAGAGCTCTGGTCCAGATCCCACCTCCGCTATTCACACAGATCGTTTTCTCTAACGCGTTTCTTACTTGCACCATTCTAAATTCCATTCTGTATATACATGGGGGCTGGGGGCGGGGGGGTTGGGTTTAAGGAAATTGCAAAATAGCCCTCATCTTTAGATAAAGTGATGATTTGGTCCACTCCAGAAGCAGTGCGAATTAATTAGACCCATTGTTTTTTGTTAACTTAGCTTTAAATCACCTTTCTCACAAAATTTTTAGTTTTGCTACCCCTTTTTTTAATAGTTATTTATTTATTTTTTTAAAGCAAACAAGTTAATACCATTAAATTGAAATAGAGTCCCACAACAAAATAGAACTAGCAAAATCAGAGATATCAGAGTCTCCGAATCTGAATCTAGGACACCTCCTATCAAGACAATAGGCTAAACAATTGCCCGAACGATAAACAAACGAACAAAAACTTATAAAAAGGAATAAGAGATAAATCTTCTCTAATATCACAAACAATATTGCCAATCCCCGAGCGATCTTCTTCTATGCATGAAATTTGGTTAAGCAATACTTTACAATCATCCTCAAAAACAACTCTCCCCCACCCCTACCTTAAGGCCATAAAGACAGCCTCCCTAGCAGCAATAGCCTCGGCAGCAACATCATCAAACCGGCCCCTCCTCCTTCCAGCACACCAAGACACACAAGCGCCCCTTTCATTCCTAGCAACAGCACCAAAGCCATGTGCTCCTTCCTCAGCAAAAATAGAACCATCAAAATTAACCTTAACCCACTCCGATTCCGGAGGTCTCCAAAGTGAGTTTGCCGACCGATTGGTAGTTGGAACTACCGGATCCGCCGGCGGTAACAAGGGTCAATGGTCATTTTAGGTACTAGTTTATGTTTCAATTTTAACTTTGCTTCCTCTTTTGTGAAAATACAGATTTGCCCATAAGTTCTATACCCTCCAAGTCATTTTTGCTCACATTTTCTTTCTCTTAAAATCACGTTCATCACTCTGACTATAGTCCATCGGCGATGATAATCTCCTCATTAGAGGCTGCAAAACAGTCAAGCACAGGAGTCGAGCATTATAACTGACATTCCAAGTGCGAGTCAGGTGCGATTTTTCCTCTTTTCAATTTTACTCTAAATGTTATACGCACTTTGTCTTCTCCTTCCTCAGCCACCGAAAACCCTTGTGTTACAGGTGATCCTACGGAGAAGCCCTGATCGTGTCTGTAACGACCCGAAAATTCCATAATTAATTCTTGGAATAATTATTCGACATTTAGTTGAATTTTATATGAAAAGATTTAACTTTGTCAGTTAATCTTAATTTATTATAATTATTTCAATATCTTTAACCTTTTATTATCATATTTTATACCCTCGAACTATTCTAATCTATATAAACGAACCTACAATCTTCTAAATACCCTTGCACTACCTTGAACACACCCACACTATCTTGAACACACTCACACCATCTTGAACACACTTATTGCACCCTCTTGGTTACATAATCCATCGAGAGAGAGAGAGAGAGAGAAGAGAAGGAGAAGAGAGAAGAGAAGGAGAAGAAAAGAAAATCTCGTTCCGAATTCGTTTCTCGACCAATTTAAATTCCGAGACCAGATTTACGATCCTCATTCGATTATTTATCGGTAACCTTCTTTCTCCAATTCATTTCATCCATTAAATCTTTCAATTTTTATAGTTTTTGTATTGAATAAATATTTGATGAATTTCTTGATTCGTAGGTTATAGTTTATCATTTTTAGTGTAGTTCGGATCAAATGATAGATACTAAAGTGTACGATGCATGAGTGTGAATTTTACATGTTAATTTTAGCCTTAGAATTCCCCATATGTGATTTTTGCATGAAACTCTCGAGAAAACCTTAAAATTCGCGTTTCTGCACCTGGGTGTTGGAACCACACGGTCCAACGCACGGTCTTGCTCAAGACCGTGCGCCGGACCGTGCACAACCATTTAACCTTGCACCGGCTTGCGCACGCCGGTGCAACAGGCCGTGTGCCTTTGTTTCAGCCTGCACGGTCTTGGTTACGTGCTCAAGACCGTGCACTAGGCCGTGCGTTAGCCCGTGCGAATGCCTTAGCCAATTTTCCAGCCTTTTTCCTTAGTTGCTCATGGTAATGGGGTCAAATGATCAAAAATAAATGTTGACTTTTTGCATACGACCCCCTAAAATCGAGCCGTTTTCACCTATAGCTTCCTTATGATTCAAGGATGAATATTTGGTAAAGTTTTCAAAATTCCGATCTCGTTCGGACCTTGAATCGAGCCATTTTCGTTTAGGGCTTTTTCCCCAATTTTTGAATGTTGTCCGAAAAATCCGAAAATCGCATGAGTGCTTCTTTATAATATTATATGCATGAATGTGCAATTAGAATTTCAATTGAGCATGTTTATCATTGTTAATTTCGTACTTTTAGTTTAATTGATTTAATTACATTTTAATTGTAAATTCAATTGATACATGTTGTTTATTGGTTTTAATTGCAATGTAGTCTTTGTGAGTCGTTGTCGTGTCTTGTCTTATGTGGTTTTGTCGTTTGTTAGTTTCAGGCTGTCTTGTCAGGACATTGCTTGGAGTGTCTTGTCGTTCCGTGTTTCCAGGTGAGGGTTTTAAAATGATTTCAAACGGAGTAAGAATTCTTTTAATTTATTGCGAACTCCCCTTATGTGCTCATCTTGCTTTGTTTTCCTTCTCGTATATATATTAGATATTTAATCTATATTTTAAGGTTGCTCTCAAATGATTTAATATTAAATTGTACTTATGAGTAGCCCTAAATCATTTTATTTTATAAGGCAAGTAAAATTATTTATTTTAAGCGTGACGGTTTGACTTAGGATTTATAACCTTCGTCGCCACTCAAACTTGCCCAAATTCAATTTATGTACGGTTTTCAAAGCGAGCAAATTCATGACATTTCAAAATTGGGCCAGGGAAAGTATCCGGAGGTTATACCTGGGGACGAGCGTCTAGGGGTAATCCGAGGTGCTTCTCCCAAAACTAAGCGTCAATCGTGGCCCGTCAGGAGTTGATAGCCACGGTTGGGAGTGATGGTGGACGTTGCATTCGTTGCACGTTTTCCTAAAATTCACAGTCGCCCGAAATAGCGATTCGGGGTCAGACACCGGTGATGGAGTACCAGAATGTGAAGGGGTTATAAGGAGGAACAGGCCCATTCTCGCTGGGATATTAATTGCGTGCATGTTACTGCTTTAATTATTTTTTTATCATTATTTAATGTCACATATGCAAGTCGAAGCACGATCCGGATTTTCTTAAATTATGCAAATGTATTTTCATATATATATAATTAAAACCCGGACACGTGGCTCGTACTTGTTCCCTCTTAACCTTCACTGAGTGTTTTTACTCACCCCCACTATTTTAATTCTTACTTCAGGTCGACAGGTGGCGTTGTCACCTATCATGTCAGTCGGCAGCAGCAGGTCTAGGTTGGCTCGTGTGTCTTGTCTTGTCAGTGTCCCAACAACAGTCGTGTCCTTGTTATGAATTTATTTAATTATGTATTTTGGATTATGCTTTAATTTTAAGTACTTACGTGCCCCTGATGTGGGATAGATTAGACTGGCCATGAATGGCATTTATTATATTATGATTGAGAATGATGTATGAATTACGTGGCCATGGATGGCTTATATGATATTTTATATAATTGTTATTACTTCCGCAACTCTGATTTATTTAATTTTTTTATTGCTGTTGTTGTTGGGCTGTCGTTTGCTGTTGCTAGTTTTGCTTGATTGACTGCCGTTCGCCGGGATAGATTTTAGATGGGGTACTTATACCTCGTTTGAGGGTTTGTCTCGGTGCGGATGTGGTGTCCTTTCTCCGGCCAAGGAAAGGGGCGCTACAGTGTCAGATAAGTGGGTTATCAGTCTTCTTGGATATCCAGGTGCGGGCTTAAAATGTTTTCAACTGGGGCTAAAACCTATATATGTAAATATATAATCCTCTACCCCTGAACTATCTTTTATGAGTTTAATTATTTTCTTCCCGTTAATATTATATTTAGTAGATAGTTGAGTTATTATCTTGTTCAATTTAAAGAAAATTTTTTAATATACGAAAAATCCTTTCGTACTTGTAATTATGAAAATTCCGTTTTGTTTTCGAAGGAAAAGCCACTTTTGCTTATAAACAAAAATCTTTCTTTTGAAATGCGAGATCAGTATGTTGTTAGAACCCTTAGGGACGCCCTTGGGGAATATGGGCCTGGGGAATATGGGCCCAGGGTATCTGGAAGGTGAGGCCTGGAGGTGTGCGCCAAAGGCTAATCCCGACACTTACCCCACTTATGTAGTGTTATTCGTGTTTGTCGATTGAGTTATTGAAAACACGAGTGGCATGAGCATGTAGTGTCGCTCGTGCACCGGCGGCATGAGTTTATGTAGTGTTGTTCGTGTGTCGAGCAGCATGAATTTATGTAGTGTTGTTCGTGTGTTGAGCAAAACGAGTTTATGTTTGGAGGAATAAGGTTGGTTTCTGTTTTCTGATTGCTTCTGGGTGTTAAGGTTTGAGTTGCCCGTTCTCGCTAGGTATTTGTTTATGATTGAATTGATTTATATTATATTGGTTCACTAACCCGTTGTTTTGCAGTTTGAAAAGTAAGTTTACGTTTATCTGTTTCTTTTGCTTTCTTTTCTTTTAAAAGATAAAATAAGTGAATCAATAATGCTTTAAATATATTTATTTGTAAACCCCTCACTGAGTTTCCTTTAAACTCATCCCTCGTTTCTTTTTGGTTTTGGCTTCAAGAAGGTGTGGTCAGGTGGTGCATCGGTCTACTTCGTATGTCGTTGTCTAGACAGGTTATTCCGGGGTTGTATTTTGGATTTACTTTTTATTTTGAGAATTGGAGATTAATTTTGTCATCGGCCTTATCCTTATGTCTAATATGTTGTCTGTACTACTGTGGTGGTTACTTTATTATTATTGCTTTTGCTTTGTCTTATGTTTTTGTTTGTTTTGCCGTTCGTTGTTGGGCCTTCGAGTGTAAGCCGACGACGAGCACTCGGGGTGTTCAGCAGTGCGGGATGTGGTGTTCCCTTGGAGCGCTACAAGTCCCTTATTGCTTGCTTTATAAAATGAAAATCCTTGTATTTTCTAACCTTCAATGGAATTGTAAATCGACTATGCTTTACTTAAATGCTCGGCTTGAATTGCGTGAAAAATATTTTACAAAGATCCAGTTCGCTAGCCTTCTAATTGATTAAGACAAGCCAAACGTGATTGTTGCTCTTTCATATGAATATTTATTAAAATTATACCTATTACTCTATTTTTTCAAAACGAGCAACATTCCAACCTTTTTGTTTTAAAATGACAAACAGCGAACCGTGAGTATTATATATTGTAGAACCCCTCGCTGGGTATCCTTTATACTCACCTTCTTGTTTTGGTTCTCGCTTCAGGTAGACAGATGGCGATGTCACCTATCTTGTCGATCGGCAACAACAGTTCTAGGTTGGCTCGTTTTCTGGTCATTTGGTTTGTCCTTGTCAGTTGTCCCAACAACAGTCGTATTTTATCTTTCCTACTCTATTTTATTTACTTTCTATACTTATTTGCCCCTGATGTGGGATAGTTAATGATATCTAGAATTGCACAGTGTAATTTAGTTGACCCATGGATGGCATTGTGTGTATAAATTGTTAAATTGTAAATTGTTATTATGATTTACGTTGTCTTGATGATTTTTTACATATATATATATTGAGTTGCTTATTGTTATTTAGCTTCTGCATTGCTTTTCCTGGTGTTGTTGTTGGCCGTTGCCGCTGTTGCTTGGAGTGTGCTCGTCTTGCCCGTTCGCTGGAGTGGATTTTTTGAGCGGGGCATCTAGCCGACCCTCGGGAATCAAATCAAAGTTTATCAGAAGCCTGGTCTAAAATTCTGGAAAAATTAGCTTGTTATAATTATATCGGTAATAATCCGGCAAAAGGAGGACTATTTAGGGCAGGTTCAATGGATAATGGAGATGGAATAGCGGTTGGATGGTTAGGACACCTATTCCGGTGCGAGATGTGGTATTCCTTCCCCCCTGTAGAGAGGGGCGCTACAAAAACTTTGTACAATGTTGTGAATGTCTTCTAAACCAACGCAGACGTAAGCCGCATTTCTAGCTAATACATGAGTGGAATAATTAGCCTCATGTCTAACAAAAAGAAAATTACAAGAATTAAAATGACCTAACATAACCTTAGACTCCTCAACTAAATTCCCTAAGTAAGATTGATCTTCTGTAACGACCCAAAATTTCGGATTTATTTCGGAATAATATGTTATTCGCGCCGAAGACTTTTCGTGAGAATATTTAGTATCACGAATAAGTTTTTATCCGTGAACCCACTTTTTACCCGAAATTCCCTATTTTACCCCGACCCCATTTAATATCCCTTTTTCATACATACCCCTCTTATATTCCTTATTTCCACATTTACCCATATTATTTGAGAAAGAAAGCAAGAGATTAGAGAGAGAGAGAGAAGGAGAAAAGGAGAAAGAAGGGAGAAGAGAAGAATCGCCCTACCGAGCTCGTTTCTCGCCCGATCGATGAGCCGTGAAAACCCGAACGATCCTTGCTTTATCCTCTACCGGTAATCCTTTTACCCCATTTTAATCCGTTCGTTCTTTGTTGCGATTTTGTGGGTTTTAGATAGGATTTTTATAGTTTTAGGATTTTCGTGTTTAGGAATATTTACTTGATCATTTTGCTTGATTCTTGAACCTATGTGTAGCTAATGTGATATATATGCTTATATGTGAAAATTAGCATGTTTTATGGTGTAAATTAGGAGATCTATGAATTTATATGTTGGGTGCGCGTGAGAGCTTTGCGAACTGCTGTGTTCTGTTGCCAGAAGATCTGCACGGGCTTGTGCATGGTCTTGCCAAGCCCGTGCGCAGCCCCGTGTGTTCCTCTTTTAACCTGCACAGGCTCGTGCACGGTCTTGCCAAGACCGTGCGTTGGCCCATGCGTTGGCCAGTGCGTCGCCCATTTGACCTGCACTGGTTTGCGCCCGTGCGCGTTGCCAGTGCGTAAGGCCGTGTGCACCTGCACGGTCTTGACAGCGTGTTCAAGACCGTGCATAGGCCGGTGCACATGCCTTAGTGAATTTTCCAGCCTTTTCCTTTCTTTCACTTCGGGAATTTGGTCAACCTCACTTATTTAAATGTTGACTTTTCGCAAACGACCTCCTAAAATCAATCTGATTTCACCTATAGCTCCCTTACGATTTGAGATTTAATATTTTGCAAGTTTGTAATTTATCTGACCTTATTTGACCGTCATTTGATACCTTTCTTGTTTAGGAATTTTTATCCACTTTTCCCGTTTGATCCCGTTTTCGCGTGAGAGCATTTTTATATTATTTTAAGCATGCCTACGTACCCTAATTGCGTTTTAGCATGTCATTAATATTTAATTTTATGTTTATTTCGTTATTTAGAATTGCATTAATATTTCCTTAATTGTTGTTCCATAATTGTGTATCTCTATATGTTTAATTATTTGGCTTTCCATATTGCACCTGTAGCATGATTGAGGTTCCATTTGAATTGCCGTGCATCGCTTTTGTTTCGTGTCTTGCTTTTAGTATTGTCGGTCTCGTTTTCATCCTCTAGGCCCTGTGTATTACAGGTGGGACCAACGAGGGAGAAACTTGACTACAGCTTGCTTTCATTCTGTCGTGTCGAGCCAGGTAAGGGTTTTAAAATGCTTTCAACTGGGGCAAGGACATAGTTACTTAGGTTTGCGAAACAACTTACTATCCCGCTTTTCTTATTGCTTGCTGTACTGCCTTTACTATTTCCTTATGTGCTTAGTCAAACGTTTTGATAGCAAAACCTATGCATCTACCAAATGATTTGAAACGCTTTCAACTAGAGACAAGTAACTTATTTGTTTTAAAAGTAACTATTTGATCTCTGAGGCACTTATAAGTAATGTCGTTAGGGACATCCGTTAGCATGCCCCGACGCGTACGGCGCTTATGAATAATTCTTAGATCGTTATATCAACTTGTCTCAAAAGCCCCTTTGGCCATTCATACTTAACTCCTTGCATCATCTTTTCGAACGCCCCTTTGGCCACCCAAACTGTTATTGTTTCAAATACGAGCCCTAGACTGAATCATGACTTGGGCCCGAAGTATACGGGAGGTGAGCCTGGAGACGAGCGTCTAGGGAAAATCCCGATGTATACTTCTATGCGTGTTGACTTAGGCTGGTTAGGAGGTTGACTAGTCTAAGTTGATGCGAACGGTGGTGCTAACCGCGTCTCCTTAATTCACTGTACGGTGGTGCTAATCGCATCTCCTTAAATTCTGACTGGATCATGACTTTTGGTGGTGAAGTACTTGACTACATGCTTGCATGATTTTCATGATTGGGAGTTATAAGGAGAGGGTCCGTTCTCGCCGGGACACATTACTGCATGATTTGTTGCATTACTTGCTTGTCTAATTGATTTACGGCTTTCGTTACAAGTCGAAGCACATTCCGGTTTTCTTCATTTAGCATATTTATTTCCCTATATATATATAAAACTCGGAAGCGTAGCTCGAACTTGCCCAACTTAAGCCTTCCTTATTGTTCAAACTACTTAGTTGAATTACGAGCCGTGTTTACTTATCGTTTCCAACTTGTTTACATCATGCCTTTCGAACTTGTAACGGCCTCGTGACTCAACTAATATCCTTTCAATTGATTGGCTTGACATTATGTGCAAATGATTTTAAAGGATCCGATTCGTCACCCTTTTTGTATTTTCTAAGTAAGCCGAACCCGAGTGTTGCTTTGTGTTACTTTGCAACTCATATTGTTATTTGTATTCTTTCTCAAAACGGGCAACATTCACTATTTTGATTTTAAAAGATAAACGACGAACTATGATCAAAACCCCCCTTACTAAGTATCCTTTATGCTCACCCCTTCTATTTTGGTTCTTGCTTCAGGTAGACAGGTGGCGGCGTCACCTATCTTGTCAGTCAGCATCAACAGGTCTAGATAGGCTCAGTCATGTCGTCTGGTTTGTCTTGTCAGTGGTCCCAACAACTGTCGAGTCTTGTTTATTGTATTTAATTGCTTTTGTTCCCCCTTTACTGCTTTATTTACTTTACGTACTTATGTGCCCCGGATGTGGGATAGTTGAAGATATCTAGGATTGCATAGGGTAGGCTAGTTGAGCCATGGACGGCACTATGTGTTTATGACTAAATTGTATTTCAAATTGCAAATGTTTAAATGATATTATGTTAGCCTCGTAGGCTTTATGGAATTTAATTGTTTACCTTTTAACTCGCTTCCGATTTACTCTGTATTATTGTGGTTGTTGTTGGGATGTTGTCGCTGTTGCCGGTGGTTATTGCTTGCTTGCCGTTCGCCGGAGTAGGTTTTTGAGTTGAGGCCCCTCGCCAAAGCTCGGGAGTTCGCTTCGGTGCGGATGTGGTGTTCCTTCTTCAGGGGGCGCTACATCTTCCCTCTGATCTTTGAGCTTTCGAATGATATTGATGCAATCCCCTTCTATTTCAATGTCCTGCCATCAGAAATCCCGAGCTAGACGAATGGCCGAGAATGCCGCAAATACTTTATTAGTTCATTTATATATATACAAAAAAAATTTACTAAACATCGTCAATGATCTCTTAAAATGTTTTACCAAGTAATAAATTCAATCCTATGATTCCTAAACATTTATATGCATTGAGTCGAATCAAATTCTATGTTATAAATGAATAGATATTTTATTTTAGGGTTAATTACACCTAGCTCTCTAATAAGTTTATTATTACAACTCAAGCTCCCACTTTGAAAAATATTACAACCCCCTGCGAGTTTTAAATATTACCTCTAACAACCCACAAGTTGAAAAATATTACAGTTGACTATCCACGAGTTTGAAATATTACTCCAAAAATGACTTGGATGGGTGCTCAAAGATAGTATTTCAAACTCAAGGGGGTGCATTGTAATATTTTTTAAATTCAGGGTACGAGTTGTAACTAATGAATCTTATTAGGGGACTAGAAATCTGAAATTGTAAGGCAAACTCTGGTTCTTCTCTTCTTGTTTTCTTTTCAGTTTCTGCGTAGTGTATGTATATTCTCTTCCAAATCTGATGTGCTAGTTTTTGTTGGTCTTGAGTGGGCAGGGTCCTCCAATCAAAGAGAAGCATTCCTCAAAAGAAATAATAAACTAATGCAAAGAGATACCGGGCCAAAAGGAGCAGCAAGAGTCAGCAATCTGGCATGCAAAATAGCTTCTAATAAGCCTCCATCTGGTGCTTTGCGATTGACTGACTTAAGGTAGAAATCGAGCAGCTGCGTCAGCCCTTAGCCATGATCATGGGTTGTTCCCATGGCTAAGTTCAGCTTGCGCGTTTTCCTTAGCTTTTCTTTGTGTTTCAGCTCCTTTTTCATCAAAATGCCAAATCCTAAAACTTAAAACAGAAATTAAACTAATTAACACAGAAACAACAATTAAAGGCTAAAAAGAGAGGGATTAGTTTCATAAAAATATGCAAATAATACACACTAACATAAGTTATGAGCAAGCATACATGCATCACCAATGCATTGTGAATATTAATCCAAAAGGCAAGCTTCTCCTCGCGCCCCATCTTCTTCACATCAACAATCTCAAGACTCTTGACTAGAGACCTGCACATCATCTTCAACCATTTAACAAATTTTAATCTCATACAAATATTTGAATCAAATAAATTCAATTCAAGTTAAAGACCTGAATTTCTGAAGCATAGTAGCAGCATAACTATAGCTCTCATCATCTAAACATATCTTTAGGACTTCCACCATTCCAGCATATGGTCCATTGTTGTCTTGTTTTATATCTTCAGAATCAGTAACTTCAATATCATTACATTGAGGACTCCAACTTCCAGATAAATTTCTTGGAGAAAACGTGGTTGAGGAGCAGAATGATGATGCGGAAGAAACGGAATTGCCTTTGTGGGCCGTCCCAATGGGGTAGGCTAATTTACAGTAAATTGAAGATATACATCTTATTATACCTTCAGATAGTTTACCAGGACAAATTACAGCATTATCTATTTGAGAGTTTCCAAGATGATCCGCAAGGCTTCGGTGCCTTGAGTAAGCACCCTTCTTTTCCTGCAATTGTAAGAATTGTAAATAGTAAAATATGTATGTATTGTATTATTTGAGGGGCCATATTATTTTTCATTATTTTGAATTTTGAAAGAAAAAAAGACATACAAAATGGAACAATATATAGTAAAGGTATTGTTTTGCTTTTTAGCACAAGTGTTCTGGTTTGCTGCTTCCAGGGACGGAGCGACGAGGGGGGCTGGTAGGGGCCCCCGCCCCCCTCATTTTTTTTAGAATTCTATTATCTCCCCTGAAATTTATAAAATTTGCAAATTTTGCCCCCCTCAAAAAAATTAAAAACCTATCCCTTTAAAAATTAAATATTTTCCTACTTATCCAATATATATATATATATATATATATATATATATATATATATATATATATATATATATAACACCCACCAAGAATTAATATTGTTGTTTCGTGTATATATATATATATATATATTTTTTTTTTTTTAAACACACACAATTCGATTCTTGTCATTGCAAGGAATCGAACTCAGACCTCCACACTGGAGTAATATCTGATTTTAGTTTTTTTTCCAATCAATTTCAAACTGAACCGTTATGTGTGATTTTTTGAAATATTTACAGTTTGTAAATTAAACCCGACAGTGCGGTTACCATGCGGATCAGCGTGATTTTAAATAGCTTTGATAGTTAACTTGTTAAAAATTTACTAACTTTAATCATCACTTTGTCACTTTGTTTGTTAAGATTTTTTTAGAAGTATTGGATTTTGGTATATAATAGAGTTTTTTTTTAAAATGTAAACTAACTACAATAATAAATTCCTACCAAAAAAAACACTAATAAATAAAAATATACACGACTCTGTTTGGTTTGATCGGTGCTGTAACGACCCACAATCTCCAAGCTCAAGAGTAGCGCATTTATCGGAATTCGGACCATTTACGGTCCCGACGTCTTTTATAATTGCACGTTTTCCAACTCTTGTATTTAAATATTTTTATAAATCATCGATTTGGTATTTAAAACCCAAGGCATTAATTAGAATTTAATTTGCATCGTTTTGCCACTAACTAGGGTTAATTCGGTAAATTTATATTTTTAGCTCGTTTAATCGAATTTAGTAATTTAACGGTGTACATTGGACTGGGGTTCAATGTTTTAATAATGTATATTTTATCGAGGTTCTAAATATTATTCATTAAATCATATTTTAAATAAAATTGCATTTTTGGCTCAAAATTATTTACACTTTAGCCCAACCCGAAATTGACTTTTCGTAAACTCATGAATTTTAAGAAAACGAACCTCAATCTTTGTTAAGCATTTAATTTCGGTCATTTTGACACTAAGTACGTCTAATTCCGACACTTTACACAATGTGCACATTTTTCGAGGATAGGGTATATTATGCAATTATTGAAAGATTTGGGGCCAAAATAAAAAAATGAAGAACTCACACGCAGCAACAGCGTCGCGTCTCTCTCTCCCCCCCAAATTGTAATTTTTCTCATTTCTTCTCGGAATCGCGCATATGATATGTCAAATCGACCGTCTCGACGAGACGAACTCAACCCTACCATTCTTGTGGCGATTGGAGCATCGGTGGTGGCGCTACAACGGCGGGAAGGTTGTGGCGGCAATGGAGCTCGTCCTGACTTTTCCGGCCACGGCGAGGCTTGGGCTTGGTCGGAAATGAAAGCCCTCGTCAAGAGGAGTCTTTTGGCGGTGGTCTCAAGACCTGATTTGGCCGGACGGCGGCGGAACGTGGAAGAGACGGCGCGGTAGAGATGGGCCTTTTCTGGTGGCATGCGGCGGCGTCTCGACAGCGCACCACCGTGGTTGGAACGACCATGAGGAGACGAAGCTTTTGGCACCGGTCTCAGGCCCTAACTCGACGGGACGGCGGCGCACGACCGAGGTAGCGCCGGAGCTACCTCCGGCCACCATTTGCAAAGGGCTTTATATGGATTTCAACCTTCTTGACATGGTTAAGCCAATTTCGAAGTCAATTTCGTATTTAGTTGAGCCGATTGTCGTTAATTTTGATTCTAAGATTCTAGGGTTTCGGAGCTTCAAAGTGAAATTAAATTTCGATGGATGATCCGATTGAGAAACGGTTTTGAGGAAAGTGATGGGCTCGTCGAGAGGAACATTTCGGTATAAGGGTTCGACCATCGGAGGTGGTCCGGCGGCGGTCTGGGATGGCAGGTGGTTTTCGGCATTTTTGGTACTGGTCCGGGGGGAATCCAGCGACGAAGTCTTCGGGCAGATCGTGCCCCTCGACGCAATGGTTCTAACGGCGCTAGTATTACTCGATTCCGACTTGTCGTTTGTCTTTTATCGCATTTTTTGTATTATTGTGTTAATTGGTAGCTTTTGATTGTAGCTTCTAGCTTTTAGCTTTTCGGATTGTTTTGGCATGAATCATTTGTACTATAGCTTGTGTAAATTGATGATATATGCTTGTGTAGTCGAACGGATGGGTTTCGGTTCGATTAGGCTAGAGATAGGATTAATATGAACTTGTTAGCTTTTCAGCTTTTGGGAAAAGCTATAAGTTGTACTTTAATTATTGTTGATTTACATGAAATATACATGTTTGATGTTTAATTACAAGCCTAACCCCTAAATAGTTTATGCCTAAATGTTATTATTAATCAAATGTTAATTGTTATTCGTTTATTCCTCGTTTTACATGTTAAATGACCAATTTACCCCTTCTTGCTCTTTTGTGTTTAAATATTGAATGATTATCCTTAAGCATGTTCGTATTTTGATAGCCGAGCGTCAATGTCTGTTTTCTTGTTGTGTCAGTCATTCATCCTCTAGACCCCGTGTTTTTCAGGTGGGATCTTTGAGGCCGAATTATGACTGCTGCTTGCTTTTCTCGTTTGTCGAGCTACAGGTAAGGGTCTTAAATGTTTTCAATTGGGGCAAGGACGTAGATGTAGGTTTCGAAATAACTTATCATCCCGTATTTTTATTACTTGCTATACTTGTCTTTAAAATTCCTTAAGTGCCTATCAAACCATTTGATAGCAACTTATACTATATTATCCAAACTGATTTGTTTTCAAAGGCAAGTAAATTCTTTCTTTTTAAACGTGACAATTTGACTTGGGTAGGGTCTGTGAGGGAAGTCGTTAGGGGCGTTGCCTGGACATCCCGACACGTACAGAACTTGTGGTCACCCCCTTTGTCGTCACACACTTGCCTAAATGCCCGTTTGGCACCCAAACCTTTCTTGAAATGCGAGCAAAATCGTGGACTTTTCTTTTAATGGGGGCCCGGGAGGATATTCGAGGGTCTCACTTGGGGACGAGCGTCCCGTGTAACGACCCGAATATTTTAATTATATTATTAATTATTACGCGAATTTTTTCTTGCCTAATTTCTCGATCTATCCAATTGGATTAATTAATCTTATGGAAAAGATTGATTTAACCTATCTTTTAAATGCCCTCAATTACTTAAATTACCTAAATGCCCTTAAAAGCCTAAATGACCATTTTACCCCCCCGAGATATTTTCCTAAATATCTACCTATCTCTCTCATTCTCTCATTTTTCACACAAAGAGGAAAGAAAAGAAAGGAAAGAAGAAAGAAAGGAGAAAAGAGAGAAAATCTTCCCGACGCCCTACCGAGCCCGTTTCTCGCCCGATCGACGAGCCGTGAAAACCTGAACGATCCTCACTACATTCCCTACCGGTAATCCTTTTACCCCATTTCATTCCGTTCGTTCTTTCTTGCAATTTTGTGGCTTTTGTATAGGATTTTTTATATATTAGGATTTTCGTGTTTAGGAAGAATTACTTGACCATTTTACGTGTTTCTTGTGCCTATGTGTAGCTTATATGATATATATGATTATATGTGGGAATTAGGATATTTTATGGAGTAAATTAGGAGATGTATGAATTTATATATTGATTTTCGCGTGTGAGGTTTCGCGATCTGTTGAGTCTGCTGCTCAGTAGATCCACAGGGGTGAACGCACGGTCTTGATCAAGACCGTGCAGGAGCCCGTGCGCAGCTCTTTTCAACCTGCACGGGCTTGAGCCCGTGCACAGGCCCGTGCGCATGCCCGTTTGCACCTGCACGGTCTTGGCACCATGCTCAAGACCGTGCGGGAGGCCGTGCACCCCTTTTTGTGCTTGCACCGGCTTGCCAAGCCCGTGCGTTGGCCGGTGCAACTTACTTAGCGGATTTTCTAGCCTTTTTCTTTCTTGCACTTCGGGAATTTGGTCAAGCCCACTCATTTAAATGTTGACTTTTCACATACGACCTCCGAATATCAATCCGATTTCACCTATAGCTTCCTTGAGCCTCGGGATTTGATATTCTTCATAATTTACAATTTACGCGAACCTATTTGACCGTCAATTGACACCTTTCTCGTTTAGGGATTTTTCCCATCTTTCCCGTTTCTTATCCGTTTAATCCCGTTATATTATTGTAAACATGTCTACGTGCCCTAACTGCGTTTTAGCATGCTTTCCATAATTATTATTAATGTTCTTCCATTATTACAATTGCTTTAAGTATTTCTTTAAATGTTAATTCATATGTTATATATCCTTACATGTTTAATTATCTAGCTTTTCATATTTTATCTGTAGCATGAGTGAAGTTATATTTGAATTTCCGTGCGTCGTCTGTTGTTCGTGTCTTGCTTTTAGTATTGTCAGTCTTGTTTTCATCCTCTGGGCCCTGTGTATTACAGGTGGGACCAACGAGGGAGAAAGCTGACTACCGCTTGCTTTCGTACTGTCGTGTCGAGCCAGGTAAGGGTTTAAACTTATTTTAACTGGGGCAAGGACATAGTCTTATATAGGTTTGCGAAATAAATGACTACCCCGCTTTTATTATTACTTGTTGTACTGCCTTTACCATTCCTTCTGTGCTTAGTCAAACCTTTTAATAGCAAAACCAAAATGATTTGAAATGCTTTCAACTAGAGACAAGGAAAACCCTTTTGTTTTAAATGCGAATTTTGGTCTCTTGACCGCAAATATAACCTTGTCTCGAATGGCCCCCCTTTGGCCTCCCAAACTCCGATTTCCTACTTTCGAATGGCCCTTTTGGCCACCCAAACTATCATTGATTTCAAAAGCGAGTCATGAACTGTTTAATGACTTGGGCCCGGAGTATACAGGAGGTGAGCCTGGGGACGAGCGTCTAGGGCAAATCCCGATGTGTACTTCTAGCGTGTTAACTTGGGCCGGCTAGGAGGTTGGCTAGCCTGAGTTGATGTGAACAGTGGTGCTAACAGCGTCTCCTTAAAACTCTGTATGGTGGTGCTAACAGCGTCTCCTTAAAACTCTGTATAGTAATGTTGGTGGTGGAGTAATTGGGAGTTATAAGGAGAGGGCCCGTTCTCGCCAGGACACATTATTTGCATGACTTATTGCATTTCTTGCTTGTCTGTCTGATTTACGGCTTTAGTTACGAGTCGAAGCACATTCCGGTTTTCTTCCGTTAGTATACGTATTTCCCTATAAATATATATACAAAACCCGGAAGCGTGGCTCGAACTTGCCAACTGAAGTCTCATTTATTATTCAATTAATTAGTTGAATTATGAGCTGTGTTTAATTATTGTTTCTAACTTACTCATAGCATGTCTTTCGAACCCGTAACGGCCTCGTAACTCAACTAACGCCCTTTTAATTCATCGGCTTGATATTACGTGCAAATGTTTTAAAGGATCTGGTTCGTCAACCTTTTGTTTTTTCAAATAAGCCGAACCCGAGTGTTGCTTTGTGTCATTTTACAACTTATATTTCGTCATTCGTATTCTTTCTCAAAACGGGCAACACTCACCACTTTTAGTTTTAAAAAGATAAATGAAGAACTGTGATCAAAACCCCCTTACTGAGTATCCTTTATACTCACCCCTGCTATTTTGGTTCTTACTTCAGGTAGACAGGTGGCGACGTCACCTATCTTGTCAGTCGGCATCAGCAGGTCTAGATAGGATCAGTCTTTCTGGTTTGTCTTGTCAGTGGTCCCAACAACCGTCGAGTCTTGTTTATTGTATTTATTTACTTTACGTATTTATGTGCCCCTGATGTGGGATAGTTGACGATATCTAGGATTGTACATGATAGACTAGTTGGGCCATGGATGGCACTATCTGCTTATGAACATTCTGTATCCTGATTTATAAATGTTTCTTGATATTATGTTAGCCTCGTAGGCATTTATGGAATTTATCTGTTTACTTTATAATCGCTTCCGCATATCTCTGTTTTATTGTGGTTGTTGTTGGGATATGGTCACTGTTGCCGGTGGTCTTTGCTTGAGTGCCGTTCGCCGGAGCGGGTTTTTGAGTTGAGGCTCCTCGCTGAAGCTCGGGAGTCCATTTCGGTGCGGATGTGGCGGTCCTTCTTCAGGGGGCGCTACAGTCAGTGGTATCAGAGCCTAGGTTCCCAAAAGGAACCGAAGCTTTGTAATCGCGTCGTGTCTTGTCTCTTGTGTCTGCCCGTTTCGTGTCAATGAGACTTAGAGTTTCCAGTCACCGGTGCTTGAGAACTCCTTAGTATTGAAATTGTGATTGATCTTCTTTTGGAATGGCCAACCAACCGTTTGATCTCTTACAATTGTAGTACTGAGTTGGGATTGAATGCAAGTGGATGTGGAACTCGAGGTAGTGTCTGTCTTGTCTTGTCGTGTCCTGCTTGGGTCTTGTCGTGTCTAGGTCGTACGGCTATAGGATCGAGTTTTGCTTGTTATGTGATTTATTTCATGCTTTAATTGATTACACACTATTCGAATCGTAAATGTATGCTCTGTTTGAATTCTTATGCCTTACGTGACCATTCCATTAACCAAGCATGCATCTTTTCCTAGTTGTGGAGCGCAGGTACATAATGTCTCGCCGAGGACCCCCTACGGCTCCCTCATCCCCGAATTCGATTGCAAGGGAGTTAGTGACAGCTATGAGATAGAGCATCAAGAGAGACAACAACAACAGCAGCATGTGCCTGCGAGACAAGCCGAGGGCCAATCCCTGGACAGATTTCTGCACTACAACCCACCTTGCTTCGTGGGTGAACCAGATGACCTTAAAGCCGAGGCTTGGATAGCCGATCTGGAGCGAATCTTTCGAGTAATACACTGCGGTGACCCCGAGAGGGTCGAGTATGCCATCTTTCTCATGAGAGGACCAGCTGAGGATTGGTGGCGTTACATAGAACAGAGATGGATCGCTGAGGGAATTCCGTACACTTGGTCACGGTTCCTATCTGACTTCCGAGAGAAGTACATGCCGCAAGTGGTACGTGACAGCCGAGAAAGAGAGTTCATGTCCCTCACCTAAGGAGCTCTCCCTGTTGCACAATACGAGGCACTTTTCAGCCGCCTCATCGTCTATGCTCCTCACATTGCATCTGACGATCGAAGGAGAGCGCGAAAATTCATCAAGGGACTTCAGCCGGAGATCTTGGAAAGATTAGTAGGATTGGACATTCGAGTTTATCATGAGGCAGTTAACCGAGCTATGAGAGTGGAGTCCGATCTTCAAGAGATGAGACGAGGTATTCCTCACATGAAAGGATCCTCTTTCAAGGAGAAGGCAAGAAGAGAACCAGCCGGACCGAGCACTTTTCCGACATGGAGACCACACTATGAGATGTCGGAACCTACCAAACCAGAAGTGATTGAGGACCTCATTCCCTGTGAGCACTGTGGAAAGACAAATCACAAGACTGCATAGTGTAGGAAGAAATCGAGACGTTGCTTCAGATGTGGGAGCAGCAAACATCAGGTTCAGGATTGCCCCAACTCAGGGAATCCTCGGGGAAGGAAAAGGGGATCCCGACCATGATACCGAATCGCAGAGGTATATTGCATTATCATAGCATTCATTCATAGTATTTTGTTTCGAATGATAATCGCTTTAAATATCTGTTAAGTGTTTTATATAACTTACGTGCTTTAACTGCTTTCAAAATTCACACTTGCACTGATTGAATCATTAGATGCTAAGATTTATGTGACCTTTGTGTGGATAGCGTGGAATTCGATTAATTTGTTATACGCTATTAGAGAGTGCTAAGGACAAGGAGTTCTTGGCCGATTAGGATCGATTCTGTTGCGAGTATGTTATGCGGTTCTGGATGGCATTGACGTTGACAAATTGAGTCTGAAGGAGTATACTTGTGAAGGTATGTCTGAAGATGAATCAACAAGTGAAGAGGATAATGAATTATCTGATGGTGATGATTATATGGGAGACGAGCCGACATCGGCTTCTGATGATGACAACTCTGATATTTCGTATGAAGTCGAGCGAAGAAATGATGAAAATGATGGTTTAATGGAAGGCGGAGAGGAGAAATCATCCAATACCATTGAAGATGAGAAAACACTTTGTAGAAAGAATAAGAAAGAGTGTGATCTTGAAGAAACAAATTGTGAGAAGGACGAGGAGTACAATGGGAGAAATGATGATGACGTTACTTCCTGTAAAAGGAACTCTAATCAAGAAACAGGATGAGGATGTGACAATTGTCATTGAGGATACGAAGGGTACAAGAATCAGTCGGAAGAGCGAAATAGATAATGACAGTGATGATGGACCTTACATTGGGATTTTCTGATTCTTCGTCGTTAGCCTTGTTTAAGGTTTTGTAATGCCGTCTTTCGCATGACTTTGAACTTTATTTGGAATGTTAATTGCATTTAAATATTTTTGTTATGAATGATATTTTATAATGTATTTTAATTGCTCCTAAATGTTCGTTTTAATTCGCGTTATCAGAATTTTTATAGATTATACTCCTCTTAACTAACCCCGAAGTCCGGAGGAGAATCTGAGGACATATTCTTTTGAAGAGGGGAGTATTGTAACGACCCGAATATTTTAATTATATTATTAATTATTACGCGAATTTTTCTTGCCTAATTTCTCGATCTATCCAATTGGATTAATTAATCTTATGGAAAAGATTGATTTAACCTATCTTTTAAATGCTCTCAATTACTTAAATTACCTAAATGCCTTTAACTCAACTGACGCCCTTTTAATTTATCGGCTTGATATTACGTGCAAATGTTTTAAAGGATCTAGTTCGTCAACCTTTTGTGTTTTCAAATAAGCCGAACCCGAGTGTTGCTTTGTGTCATTTTACAACTTATATTTCGTCATTCGTATTCTTTCTCAAAACGGGCAACACTCACCACTTTTAGTTTTAAAAAGATAAATGACGAACTGTGATCAAAACCCCCTTACTGAGTATCCTTTATACTCACCCTTGCTATTTTGGTTCTTACTTCAGGTAGACAGGTGGCGACGTCACCTATCTTGTCAGTCGGTATCAACAGGTCTAGATAGGCTCAGTCTTTCTGGTTTGTCTTGTCAGTTGTCCCAACAACCGTCGAGTCTTGTTTATTGTATTTATTTACTTTACGTATTTATGTGCCCCTGATGTGGGATAGTTGACGATATCTAGGATTGTACTTGATAGACTAGTTGGGCCATGGATGGCACTATCTGCTTATGAACATTCTGTATCCTGATTTATAAATGTTTCTTGATATTATGTTAGCCTCGTAGGCATTTATGGAATTTATCTGTTTACTTTATAATCGCTTCCGTATATCTCTGTTTTATTGTGGTTGTTGTTGGGATATGGTCGCTGTTGCCGGTGGTCTTTGCTTGAGTGCCGTTCGCCGGAGTGGGTTTTTGAGTTGAGGCTCCTCGCTGAAGCTCGGGAGTCCATTTCGGTGCGGATGTGGCGGTCCTTCTTCAGGGGGCGCTACATCCAGGGTGTTTCCCGAGGTACTTTTCCCAAAATTAAGCGTCAATCGTGGCCCGTCAGGAGTTGATAGCCACGGTTGGGAGCGTTGGTGGGTGATGCATGTGTTGCACACTTTCCTTAAATTCTATAGTCGAGTCTTGGGTTGCTCCTTGGCTTGACACCGGAGATGGAGTTACTTGTCATGAGTGAGGGGGTTATAAGAAGGAATAGGCCCATTCTCGCTGGGATAATTATGTGTTATGCAATTGCCTTTATTGTTATTACTGTTTAATTAATTTACGACTTTCGTTACAAGTCGAAGCACATTTCGGATTTCCTTCACTTAGCATACGTATTTCCCTATATATGTATAAAACCCGGAAGCGTGACTCGAACTTGTCTGACTTAAGCCTCCTTTATTGCTCAAACTACCTAGTTGAATTACGAGCCGTGTTTACTTATTATTTCCAACTTAATTATGTCATGCCTTTTGAACTTGTAATGGTCTCGTGACTTAACTGATTTCATTTCAAAATGTTCGGCTTGACTTTATTGCAAATGTTTTCAAAGGATCCGGTTCGTCAACCTTTTTGTATTTTCAAATAAAGCCGAACTTGAATGTTGCTTAGTGTTATAGTTTTACAACTTATATTATTTGCATCTTTATCAAAATGAGCAACATTCGCCTCTTTTGGTTTTAAAATCTAAACGACGAACTACAATGAATACTATATTGTATTTCCCCCCTTACTGGGTATCCTTTATGCTCACCCCTTCTGTTTTGGTTCTTGCTTCAGGTAGACAGGTGGCGGTGTGACCTATCTTGTCAGTCGGCAGCAGTAGGTCGAGGTTGGCTCTTGTTATTGTCTTGTCAGTGTCCCAACAACAGTCGAGTCTTTACATTATGAATTGATTTAATTTATTGTACTTAATATTATGATTTATTTTCCGTACTTACGTGCCCCTGATGTGGGATAGTTAGTTGAGCCGTGTATGGCATTAATTGAATGTTTAATTGGAACAAGTGTATGAATTATGTCGCCATGGTTGGCTTTTTATGATTAAATTATTATTTTCTGAAATCGCTTCCGCATTTCTCTAATTGTTGCTGTTGTTATTGGGGAGTCGTGTTGTTGTTGCCGGAGGTTTGATCGAGTGATTGCCGTTCGCCGGGATGGATTTTTGAATGGGGTACCTTTACCTCGTTTGGGAGTTCCTCTCGGTGCGGATGTGGTGTCCTTTCTCCTCCTACGGAAAGGGGCGCTACAGGTGCGGTTTGTAGTCTAAACCATAACCAAACTTATTTTTTTGTGCAATTTTGATAAAAATAATTAAACCGGAGTTTCTTTAACAAATTGATGATAAACACGGTTCTATTTGGTGCGGTTTGATTCGGTTCTGCAGTTTTTAAAAAAATATGCTCAACCCTAAATTATAGTTGAGAAAATTTTTTGCCTCCCCTTTCTTGAATTCCTGGTTCCGTCCCTGGCTGCTTCTGCTAAAAATAAGTTAATATGAGCTTGAAGCACATTTGGAAATTGGGTTTCTTATTTTAAGCTGCTAGTTCTTTATTCTATCACTTAAAAGTTATAATTGTTTTTGTACCTTTTCTCCTCAAACAGCTCCAAGTTTTACTACTATTTATCTTTTTACAAATTTAGCTTCTACTTTTGCTAGGTAGAGGAAAGACGTGTCAATTTACCCTTTGAGATGATGACTTTGGGGTGGCAACTTGAACGGAATCATTGGGGCCAGTTAAAGCACTTGTAGGTGTTGGAATCGTATACCCGGCATTAGCGGAATTTAAAAAAAAATTTTGCCGGGAAACAAAAACGAATTCCCCAGGAAGTTTATGAACCGATTAAAGATGTTTTCTCAAAACATGTATTTAGAACAAACACCTTTAGCACGCCTGCTGAAGTAGGGATTGGAGTTCTCAAGAACTATGAATCCACCGTTCGCCACACGAGGACTTCGAACACCGGAGTCCTCTGAGTATTAAGTCTACAAATCAGATCTGCTTAAACCCACAATCCAGTTGCTGCCAGATATACAACTGAATAGTGTTAGAACAGTAATACTTTTGAAGTATAGAATGTTCTTGAATTTCTTACAGTTAAGAAATACAAGAACTGAGATTACATAAAGAATGTGAATGAAGAGAAAATAGTTTTTCAACTACGTTTAGAAAGAAATCAGATTTTTAAGGTTATGAGAATGATCAGCCAGCTGATCTATAAATAGACTAACTGGCCGAAAACCCTAAGCCACATGTGCTAGGAATTTTCGCCAGTCTCATGCTGGGCCAGGGCTTGGTCCAGTTCTGGTCCAGTTTATTAATTACTGTCTTTGGGCTTTTATTTAATTAAAATCCTATCAGGCTTTTAATTAACAGTTTAGTCCAAGCTTATTTGAACTTTAAACTTTATTTAATTGGATCAGGCTTACATTAATTAACTCACTTAATTAAAAGGCCAATCAATTAAATACCCAACTTAATAAACTTGATAAGCTATTTTATCCTTATTAAATTAACTAACTTAATTTATTTCTTTCTCAAATTATATATATCATATATATATATAATTATTTCTTCTTCTTAATTAAATTAATTTCATTAATTTAACATCAATCTAATATTGATCATTTGTTCTACGTTCAAGAAGACCGGTTCATTATGTGACCCCTCAGGTCCACCAATTGAATTGCAGCTAGCATTTAATTGAATGAACAATTCATACAATTATCATAATCATGAATTACCCATATTCATGCTATGACGCATAGCAAGATTCATAACGAACTAGCACGTTTAGAATCTACCTAGCCAATGGTGAAAGCATTTCTTAGATGAACCTTTTTGATTAGTAACTTTAGTTGTGAGATACGATCTCTCCATCTTTCAATTCCCGATATAATCTAAGGCATGGGAATAAGAAACTTTATTAACTATATCATATATGTCTGTTAGTAATAAGTGCCATTTGATTCTAAACTCAAGAATACACTTTCTTTGTTTGAACCTATTATTACTTCGGTCGAAGATTCATTTGGCAGTTATTCTATTCAGAACAATATAGGAATTCCGATTGATACAGTTATCAAGTAGATGGATCATTTCTTGGCATTCTCTGATCTTCATATTTACTTGAATAGTCTCCAGCATGAAACTTATGTTCTCCTCTGAGCTCGTCGTCATAGAAAAAAGAAACATACCAAATGACTATCTCATAGATATAAGATGAGAAGAATCCTCAAGTCTGGGGATTATTAATCACATCACTGACCTTTGACTTAACTCAATTACTTAGAGGTTTCATCCTCTCCCATTTTGAGTGTCAAGGTTGGGATTGTAGCGCCCCTTTCCGTAGGAGGAGAAATGACACCACATCCACACCGAGACGAACTCAATCTATACTGGCAACAACGTCCCTGGCCCAACAACAACAACAACAACAACAACAACAAATAATAATAACAGAGTGCGGAAGCTAAAACAATCAGCGATTCAATAATTCAAGCTACACGGGGCAACGATAATCATAAAACAATAATCCAAAAATCAATATCATAATCATTCTACATGGGAATTCAGTAAATGGAGAGACATAATTCAAATAGTAAATGACAGACTGTTGTTGGACACTACCGACATAACCAATGGACACGAAATTCAAGACTCACGACCTGCTGTTGCCAACCGACATGAAAGGTGACAATGCCACCTGTCGACCTGAAGTAAGAATCAAAAGAAGGAGGGGTGAGCATAAAGGATACTCAGTGAAGGCATAAGTTGGAACAAGTTCGAGCCACACTTCCGGGTTTTTTTTATATATATATATATATATATATAAGAAAATAAATATGCTAAATGAAGAAAACTGGAATGTGCTTCGACTTGCAATAACAATATTTAATAACAGTAATGACAATAAAGCATTAGTAAAGGCAATTAATATCCCAGCGAGAATGGGCCTGTTCCTCCTTATAACCCCTTCATGACATGAAAATACTCCATCACTAGTGTCAGACCTTATAGCGTGACTATGGGCGACGAAATGTAATTTCAGGAAAGTGTGCAACGAATGCATCACCCACCATCGCTACCAACCATGGTTTCCAACTCCTGACAGACCACGATTGACGCTTAGTTTTGGGAGTAGTACCTCGGGAAACACCCTGGACGCTCGTCCCTAGGTGAAACCTCCGAATACCCTCTCGGGCCCCCATGAAAAGTCCATGAATTTGCTCGCATTTCAAGAAGCATTATAAGTTGAGTGCCAAACGGGCATTTAGGCAAGTGAGTGACGACAAAGGGGGTGACCATAAGTTTCATACGTGTCGGGGTGTGCTGACGGACTCCCCTAATGACTTCCCTTATAGACCCAACCAAAGTCAAAGCGCCACGCTGAAATGAAAGAGTTTTACTTGCCTCTTGAAAACAAAACGGTTTAGAGATATTTATAGGTATAAGTTGACATCAAAGGGGTTTATTCCAAAAATCATGAAGATATTTTTAAATATCTAATAGGATGTACGAGAATGAAATGACAAATCCATATAAGCACGTATGGGTAGTTATTTCGCAATGAATAAAAGAATTCTTACTCCACTGAAAACATTTTAAAACCCTCACCTGGAAGCACGGGAAAGACAAGACAACTCAAGCAATCCTCGAGAGAATGGCGTGAAACTGACAGACGACAAAACCAAATCAAGACAAGACACGACGCACGACTCATAGAACGTTCCAATTAAAACACAGTCATCAAGAATTTCAATTGAAATGCAATTGGATCCATTAAACGAAATATACGAAATTAAAGATGTTAAACATGCTCAATTGCAATTCTAACTTTACATTCATGTATAATATAATGTAAAAAAGCACTCATGCAAATTTCGGATCATTCGGACAACGTTCAAAAATTGGGGAAAAAGTCCTAAATGAAAAAGGCACTATTCAAGGCCCGAACGAGGCCGAAATTTTGAAAAATTTGCTAAATATTCATACTCAAATCATAAGGAAGCTATAGGTGAAATCGACTTGATTTTAGGAGGTTGTATGCAAAAAGTCAACTTTTATTTTTGGGCTAATTGACCAATTCCTGAAGCGAAATAAGGAAAGAGGTCTGAAAAATGGCTAAGGCATACGCACGGGCTCGACACTGGGCTGCGCACGGTCTTGAAGACAACCTCAAGACCGTGTAGGGTGAAAGTGCGGCGCACTGGCTTACGCAACAGGGTGCGCAGGCCGGTGCAGAGGGTAAAGGGAGCGCACTAGCTTGCGCACTGGCTTGCCAAAACTGTGCGTAGGCCCGTGCGGTTACTCTTTCATGTGCAGAATTGCGATTTTCAGGTATCTCACGAGGGTTTCAACACAAAATCATTCATGGCGGATTCTAGAGCTAAAATCAACACTTAAAATTTTCACTCATGCATTAATCACACTAAGGGCTATCATTTAATCCGAACAATATGAAAAATGGTGAACTAAATCATACAAACCCATCAAATAGCAAAAATAAATAATTTCTACAAAATCTAGCATATTTCAAAATTTAATGGGTGAAATGAAATGATGAAAGAAGGTTACTGGTAGAAAATTGAACGAGGATCGTCGATATGGTCTCGGAATTACAAATTGTCAGCGATGGGTTTGGGGCGGGCTTTTCTCTCTTCCTCTTTCTTCCTTCTCTCTTCTTTCTCTTCCTTTCTCCTTCTTCTTTCTCTCTCTCGGTTTGGGGTGTGTCCAAGAGTGTGCAAGTGGGTTCAAGAGGGTGTGGGTGTGTTCAAGAGTGTGGAAGTGGGTTCAAGAGGGTGTGGGTGTGTTCGAACGAAATTAAAGGAAATCTGAGGGTGGAAAAGGTAATTATAAGAGAATAAGGTTTTGAAAATAAAATAAAATTAGCTAACAAAGCTGATCTTTTCATTTAAAATTCAATGAGGTGTCGAATAATTATTCCGAAAATATATTCCGAAATTTCGGGTCGTTACAATACTCCCCGCTTCAAGAGAATCTGTCCTCAGATTCTTCTCCGGATCACGGGGTTCGTTAAAGGGAGTATAATATGGAAATTAAAGATTCATTATGCATAATCGAGCAAATATCACATAAATAATTAATTCAAAACGAACAACTAGCATTTAATTTCAAAAAGGCAAGTACCAAGTAGTTCATACATAATAAGTTCCTAATAAAAGTCAAAGTACAATTAAAAGGAGAAATAACGAGAAATGGAAGGGTAAACGATAACGACTAAGAGTCGGAAGCACCGAAACTGGGTGGCATGCCAAGGCGGCTCATGTAGTTAGCGAGCTGCTTGGAAATGGACCTCTCAAGGTTGGAAATCTGATCTTGAAGCTCAGTATGGTTACGTCGAACCTCCTGTCTAAGCTCTCGAAGGTCAGTCGACTGCTGGTTAAGTCGCTCGGTGGTCTGTTCGCTGAAGGATGTGAAGCGGTCTCCCCAAATAGTCCATATGTCGGCCTCCCACTGACTTCGGATATCCGAATCCGATTGCTGATACTGGTTCCATTGGTCCTCGTCCAGTCCATCCCACTGAGAGGATCCAGCCTGATGTTGCGTCTGGTAGGCGGTGAAGTCCTGCTGAAAGTTGGTCTCATCGACTCTGGGAGGATCGGGTACGTACGGAGCCTGCTGAGGATCGAAGCCCCCAACTTCGTATAACTGCTCGAGCATCTGCTCTTCGATCTCCTGACGGTTCTCCTCAGGATGATCCCATTCATTATTATCCTCCTCGTCGTCCTCCTCGTCGCTCTCTGTGGCTGCTTCCTCTGCTGACATGGGCACATACCTACTATGACGGCCTTTTGTCTTCTTGCAAAGCTTCATTTGGGCAAACTGCTTGAAAGTAATAATAGCATCGTCTCCTCCTGCCGGGACCATTCGATCCATCCCGGTCACACCAGCACACTCTAGGATCGCGGTGATATAGGATCCAATTCTGATTTTCCCTTTCGGGCGGGTAGCCACATACTCTACGTACCTCAGAAAGAACATTATGCCGTTGACCCTCTTGTTCTGGACCGCGCAATCGAGAATGTACAACTCATCCAGGTTTATGGAGCCATAGCTATCCCCTCGAGTAAACACCGTGCATGAGTGGAATCGATGAACAGTCCTCAAGGCCTGATTGATGAGGTCGGTGGCCTTTGACTTCCCTTGCTTGAAGGGTCTCCTAAACGTGGAAATACGTCTCCATGCATCGGCTTCGGACCAACCAATCTCTCGACTCATCATCCCATCAATGGGTAATCCGAAGTGTGTTGTCATTTGGCGTAGAGTGAGCTCGTACTCTTCGTTGAATGCTCGAAATTATATCTTGAAGGGTAGCTCAGGGTTGTCTTGATGTGGGAGCAATTGAAGTGTGGCAATGAACTCATAGACAAGTCGAGGATAGGAATTCCTTCGAAAATCTAAGAATGTAGTCCAACCCATATTCTCGATGTATCGAGCTTGTAACGGCACGTCCCCAAATACGGTGTGACGTGACGTCCCGCACCAAGTCACAATCCATAACAAGAACTAATGGTCCGGCTATGAACTATAACCTGGCGAACGGAAAAATAAATAGCAGGCGGATTTGCTTTAAAAAATAATAGAACAATGAATAGTAATACAACGAAAGCAAATTAACACAGCCTATCCCACTCAGGGAGCTAGAACAACCAAAATTCAAAACGCAATTATAAAGCCCACCAAGGCCACTGAAAACATCAATATTACTATTTAAAATAATTTACACCATTGACACATACAAACTCTAGGGTTTTAGGTATCTATCCAGACAACATAGGCTATATGGAATCACCTAAACAAAAGAAAGCAATCCCAACGACAAGACCTGAATCCGCCTAGTGACAAAACCTGAAAGAGACAACAAGGTAATGGGGTTAGTCAAAGCGACTAAGTGAGGGGGCTGTAATACGTATATATTATCGAAACAACCCAAATATTCACCAGTTTGTAAATGAAAAGAAAGCAAAGGAAAATAAAGGTTTTCACAATTATTGGTGAATCGAATAATTTCGCAATAAAGTAAAAGCTCGGCGAGACAAGCATCAATCACCTGTTTCATAATATCAGAAATATCAAATAAACCTCCCTTATTCCTCCTTGTGTAGTCAGGTAGCTAGCCCGCTACTATATAATCATACATGCAAGGACAAGTATCCATTACATCTTCGGCGGAGGACAAGTCTATGCGACAAGATCCCGTCCGGCGCAGGTACTCAAAAGGGTTGCCACTCCGGTCACACCCCGAGCTCCCAGCAGTTTTGGAGACCAGAGCATTGAGATCCACCGTAGACCCAACGTCTATCCGGCTTCACCCCGTACCCTGATGTCCGGGCCAAATAATATGATATGGCACAGAGGCCAGGCACAATGGCCAAGATATATTTCTCGCATTTCGAAAGATTCGGTCAAAGGGACCAAATTGAGAAACCAATTTTAACCTTTTCTGGCCAAAAGAGCCTTCGAGGGGCTAATATGTAATAATTTGATATCAAAATATTTTCCTTCAACTCATTAAAGTAATATGATTTTCAGGTAGCTACTACGTATAATATAAGTTTGGGGAAAGAAAATATAAAAGCATAAAACACAGGCTTCGGGTATGTACGGAATATTTACATACGTATAAGAAAACCGAATTCGGAAAAGAAACCCCACCTGGATAATACGGCAAAAAGGCAAAAGAAAGGGACCCAACTACTTCCCGGAAGAACTACCACCTGAAACCAAATACGACCAACAATGTAAGACGACAATACGACGCACGACTTACTGTTAATGCAATAAACACTTAATTAAATCAAAGGAGGGCAATTAGGGCAATTATTCAATGAAACGAATGAAATATCAAACTTCAAGCTTATAAATCATGCTTAAACACAATTAGGTTTCATAGACATGCTCAAAATACTATAAAGAAGTATACCTTCAAGTTTCGAAGCAATTGGAAAAGAATTGCGAAAAGCGTATAATTCCCTAAACGGAAATCGGTTCGTTTAACGATCAAACGGAATTGGAAAAATTCAAACTCTATGAATTATTAAGTTTTAAAGCGCTACAGACTTAATGGTGAAGTCGGATTTTGAAAATAATATCAAATGAAGAAAGTAGTATTTGCAATTTTTGACTTCCAGAGACTTTTGAACTGAAATCGGGACACACGGTCTACACACACGGCCTGATCAAGGCCGTGTGAAATTTTGAGAACACGCACGGCCTACCCACACGGCCTGATGGAAGGCCGTGTGGGGTGGAAAACACGCACGGTCTTGCTACACGGCCTGCTGCAAGGCCGTGTGCACCTGTTTTCGCGAATTTTCAGCAGAAACGCGAAGAACTTCGCACAGAAGGTACGTATTTCGATCAAATCTTCCTCAAAACCTCATTTTCAATCAGATTTTCATACTACAAACTTCAACAAATATCAAAGATCACAATGGCAACACATAGGATCAAGAATCATCGAAAACTACGGAGTATAGCGATCAAACCATCGAAAAATCCAACTTCGAAGCAATTTATCCAAAACATATTCAAACAACAATGGAATCAAATGGAACCTGAATAATACCTGTAGAGAATGTTATAAGGATCATGTAGGTTCTTACGGATCGAAATTTGGTTAAGAAACGAACTCGAAAGATCGAATTGAAGTTTTAAAGAAATTCTTTCTTTTTCTTTCTTTTTCTTTTCTTCGGCTGTTGCTGAGAAGAGGGTTGGAATGTAATTATAAAAAGGAGAAAGAAAGAATAAAAAGAAAACCTGAGGTTTAAATGAAAAATCGAAGGGGCATTTTCGTAATTTCGCGAAACTTCATAAAAAGGACATATTAATGAAATATGTCAATATTATAGTCAAAACTCATCATTTTAAACGCACATCAACATAGAATAATTTAAATTCACAAATTATCACATTTACGAAAATTCATATAAAACACACAAATATCACATAAGCACATATGTACCGATCGAATTTTCCAAACTTGTCCCGTTATCTCAGGAATTCTTACCGGCTTTAGTTTACCAAAAATGTGGGGCGTTACAATCTCTCCCCCTTATGAGAATCTGTCCTCAGATTCTATTTATTTGAAGCAAACAATTCCGGGTAATGTTTTCTCATTTTCTCCTCGGTCTCCCAGGTAGCTTCTTCAGTTTTCTGATTCCTCCAAAGGACTTTTACAAGTGGGATTTGACGATTACGAAGTTCTTGAAATTTATGGTCCAAAATACTAACCGATTGGGAAATGAATGTCAGATTCGGCTCTAACTTAATATCTTCCACTGGAATAATCTCAGACTCGTCTGGATGATACTTACGAAGCTGCGAGACGTGGAAAACATTATGAATACCAGTAAGAGCTGGCGGTAAATCTAATCTGTAGGCCATTTTCCCAATCCTCTCGAGAATCACATACGGGCCCAAATATCTTGGGGCTAACTTTCCTCCTTTACCGATTCGAACGAATCCCTTTCTAGGAGAAGCTTTCAAGAATACCTGATCCCCAACTTCAAACTCCAAATCACGTCGACGCCTATCAGCATAACTCTTTTGTCGATCCTGGGCAGCTTTCATTCTTTGTCGGATGACTTGCACCTTTTCGATAGCATCCTGAATCAATTTCGGAGCAATACCATGATGAATACCATCTTTAGTCCATCTCCAATCCTCAATATCCCAATATAGTGGCGATCGACACTTCCTTCCGTACAAAGCTTCGTATGGGGCCATCTGAATCGAGGACTGATAACTATTATTATAAGCGAACTCGATCAATGGAAGCTACTTATACCATGTCGTCTGAAAATCTAGGGCACAAGATCTCAGCATGTCTCCGAGGTATCTAATAGTCCTCTCTGATTGACCGTCTGTCTGGGGGTGAGCTGCCGTACTGAAGGTCAACTTCGTTCCCATATGATCCTATAGGTTCTGCCACAGATGTGAAGTAAACCTAGTGTCTCTGTCCGACACTATACTCATCGGAACTCCGTGAAGTCTTACAATCTCCTCGTGATAAACCTCTGCCAACTTATCAACTGTATAGGTTGTACGAACGGGCAAGAAATAAGCGGACTTCGTCAACCTGTCAATGATTACCCAAATGTTATCATAACCACCTCTGACTTTTGGTAAACCCAAAACAAAGTCCATCGCTATCTCTTCCCATTTCCAAGATGGAACGGGGAGTGGTTGAAGTAAACCTCTGGGTTTCTGATGATCTGCCTTGACTTGTTGACACGTCGCACACTGTCTGACATAATCGGCCACATCTCTCTTCAAACCATTCCACCAGAAGTATTCTTTCAAATCTCGATACATCTTAGTGCCTCCCGGATGAATAGTATAGGCTGATTTGTGAGCTTCATCCAAAATCTCTTTCCTCAAACTCTCAGGAACACAAACTCTTGTCTTATGTCTGAGAAGACCTATGTCGTCGATACTGAATTGCGTGTTTGGCTCATCCTTCATTCGAATAATCTGTCTTTGAATCCAATCATCAGTAGCTTGAGCTTCTTTAATTCTACGACCCAACTCTGACTGAATCGTAATATTAGAAATACGAGCATAAGAAATAATACGAGCTCTCTCGGCACCTGATATATCTAAACTTAGCTCTAGTTGTGATACACTCGCTTTTCTGCTCAAGGCATCTGCAACCACGTTTGCCTTCCCTGGATGGTATTGAATCTTACAATCATAGTCTTCTAACAACTCCATCCAACGCCTCTGGCCTTTATTCAATTCCTTCTGCGTGAAAAGATACTGAAGGCTCTTATGATCAGTGAAAATATCAAAAGTAACGCCGTAGAGATAGTGACGCCACTTGCCCAAAGCAAATACAACGGCTGCTAACTCAAGATCATGTGTAGGGTAATTTATTTCAGTAGGTTTAAGCTTTCTCGAGGCATAAGCTATAACCTTTCCATTCTGCATCAACACGCATCCCAATCCTTCTTTCGATGCATCAGTATAAACCACGAACCCATCTGAACCTTTAGGCAAAGTAAGAATAGGAGCGGATGTCAATCTGTTCTTTAACTCCCAAAAACTGCTCTCACATTTATCAGTCCACACAAAGGCAACATTTTTCTTCGTTAACTCAGTAAGCGGGGCTGCAAGTTTAGAGAAATCCTTCACGAACCGTCTGTAATAACCTGCCAATCCCAGAAAGTTACGAACCTCTGTCGGAGTCTTAGGTTGCTCCCAATTCAATACTGAATCTATCTTCGAAGGATCAACCTCAATACCTTTCTTGGATATAACATGACCCAGAAATGCCACTTTCTCAATCCAGAACTCACACTTACTGAACTTGGCATACAACTGATGTTCTTTCAAAGTTTGTAACACGATCTTCAAATGCTCTGCATGCTCTTCCTCTGACTTTGAGAAAACCAGTATGTCGTCGATAAAGATGACAACAAACTTATCAAGGTAAGGTCAGAAGATTCTGTGCATCATATCCATAAATGCTGCAGGAGCGTTCGTCAAACCGAAGGGCATAACTACAAACTCAAAGTGGCCATATCGAATGTTGAAAGCTGTCTTCGGTATGTCCTCTGCTCTGATTCGCAACTGGTAATATCCCTGTCTCAGATCAAGTTTAGAATAGACCCTCGATCCCTGCAATAAGTCAAACAACTCCTCGATGTGGGGAAGAGGATACTTGTTCTTCACAGTCATTCGGTTCAACTCTCTGTAGTCAACACAAAGTCTAAGAGAACCATCTTTCTTCTTCACAAACAATACTGGTGCACCCCAGGGAGAAGTACTCGGCCTAATATAACCACTGCCTAGCAAATCATCTAACTGAGTCTTCAACTCTTTTAATTCAGCTGGCGCCATTCTGTAAGGTGTCTTCGAATAAGGCTCAGATCCCGGATACAAATCAATAACAAACTCGATATCACGGTCTGGAGGTAATGATTCTAACTTCTCAGGAAACACATCAGGGAAATCTTTAACTATCTCGATAGTTTCAAACTTTGATTGTTCCTTCGGCCTGTTAAGAAGATAAGCAACAAAACCTGAAGCTCCTTCTCGGACGAGCTTCTTTGCTTCTGTCATAGAAATAATCGGCCCATCTGTCAATTAAATACCCTGAATCGAATCGGATCCCAAACTAATCTTCTTCTCAAAACAATCAATCTTGGCCCTGTGCTCAAATAACCAATCCATACCCAAAATAACTCCATACTTCTTCACAGACAACTCTATCAGATCTGCAGGGTAAACCTTATTCTCGAAAACGATGGGACAACGTCGGTATATACGGTCGGTAACAATACACGATCCCAAAGGGGAACTCACAACAAAACAATAATCAGACAAATTAACAGGTACATGCGCAGATAAAGCATTCGCAGGCGCAATAAAAGAATGTGTCGCACCCGGATCAAATAATGCATGTATGGGTATGTCGTGAATATGTATAATACCTTCCACCACTGCAGTAGAATCGGGCTCGGTCTCCGTATCATCACCCTCCAAGGCATATACACGAGCATGAGTAGCAGGCTTGTTTTGGTTACTCTGATTCTGAAATCTCCTCCTGGGACAACTATCTATCTGATGAGTAGAACTCCCACAACCTCTGCACAATCCTAACTTACTCCAACATCTCTCCTCGGGGTGATTCCTCCCACAGAAACCACAAATAACTGGAGAAAAACCCATCGGGCGAGGTGCTGAGGAAAAACCTATCGGACGAGGAACTAGAGGACGAGAAACTGGGGGACGAGGAACTGAAGGCCTAGGTCCTCCAAATAGTCTCTTGCCTCTGTCTTGCATAGGTGCACTGGAAGTAGAAGGCCTCTTAAATCCTGATGAAGATGAGGTAGAACGACCAGCAATACGATCAATCTCACGATACTCACTCTCAAGGCTGAGGGCTACGTCAACTGCTAGTAAAAGACTGTAACTGAAGGATAGCCATACTGTGACGAAGACCCAGTCGCAAACCATCAATAAACTTCTTAGTCTTCCTGCGCTCATCACCTGAAATATGAGGGGCATAGGCAGCAAGTCTAGAAAACTCAACCTCATAATCTGCTACTGATAAAGAACCCTGAATGAGTGCATTAACTCTCGCTCTCTGCGATCTTGGACTGACTGAGGGATGTACTTAGCTCGAAATTCTTTCAGGAAATCCTCCCAAGTTGGTTTAACCCTATCAGCGGCAAATCTCCTCTCTGTAACTCTCCACCACTCATCGGCGGATCCCTGTAATAAGTATACTGCAAACTCTACTTTGTCAGCATCAGACGTCTACTGGAGCCTAAAGATCTTCTCGAGAGAAGCAATCCAGCTATCTGCCACTCTATCATCAGTAGTACCATAGAATGAAGGGGGTTTATAATCCAGAAGTCCCTTCAAAACTACCTCTCGGGCTTTGATTTCATCCTGGACTATATGGCGTTCAACTCTCAGAATTTCTCTGACCGAATCCACCAAATCATGAGGGTTCAGTGGTACCATAGGTGGCTGAGGAGGATGACCAGGCATACGATCACGACGGGGCGGCATCCTACAATCAAATACAACAGGTATGCATGAAGCTTAATTATGAATGCAAAGCTGTAACACAAAAGCACAATTCCTAAGTCGTAAGCCGTACGGACCTAGACTGACACGACTCACAGAGCTAAGGCTAATGAACCTCTAGCTCTGATACCAACTATAACGGCACGTCCCCAAATACGGTGTGACGTGACGTCTCGCACCAAGTCACAATCCATAATAAGAACTAATGGTCCGGTTATGAACTATAACCTGGCGAACGGAAAAATAAATACCAGGCGGATTTGCTTTAAAAAATAATAGAACAATGAACAATAATACAGCGAAAGCAAATTAACACAACCTATCCCACTCAGGGAGCTAGAACAACCAAATTCAAAACGCAATTATAAAGCCCACCAAGGCTACTGAAAACATCAATATCACTATTTAAAATAATTTACACCATTGACACATACAAACTCTAGAGTTTTAGGTATCTATCCAGACAACATAGGCTATATGGAATCACCTAAACAAAAGAAAGCAATCCCAACGACAAGACCTGAATCCGCCTAGTGACAAAACCTGAAAGAGACAACAAGGTAATGGGGTTAGTCAAAGCGACTAAGTGAGGGGGCTGTAATACGTATATAAATTCCAGTCCAAGATGGACTAGGATTTTCGGCCATCACTCCTATTGGGCCTAGGAGTTTTGGGCCTTTTCAAGGCCCTTTCAATTTAATACCAGATTAAATTCCAAAGGCCCAATTTAATTAATCCTAATTAATTAATGTAGCGCCCCAAAAATCCAAATTATTATCCGGTATGTTCGAATCGTTTATTTACGCGATTTTATCATTTATTTGATAATTATTATGTGATATTATAACAATTTCATGAGTGAGTGAATTTTGGTATTTAAATCACGACATGTTAATGTGCGTTTAATTTCATGAACTTTGACTGTAATTATGAACTATTTGGATAACTTAGGTTTTTGAGTTATTTTTGTAAAATTACGAAAATGCCCTTCCGTTTCTTAACCGAGTCAACATTTTGACTTAGTCACTCATTCTCTCTCCCTCATCTCATTCACGCAACAGAGAAGAAAAGAAAGGAGAAGAAAGAAAGGAAAGAAGGAGAAGAAGAAAGAAAGTTCGATTGATCGTCCCGACTCCGTTTCCCGACCAAATCCCGAGCCGTGAAAACCTACGAATTTCTCACGATCTCTTCTTCGAGTAAGCTTCTCATGTCTTTTGCGATTAATGCCTCCTATGCTTCATTTTTCTGATTTTTGTGAATAGTTGTGTATTTAGGTTAAATGTTGATATTTGAATGATTCTATGGATGGATTTATGTGTTTATAGATTCTATACGAAGATTAGATGTTGTAGATCATTATATGTGAACATTAGGATGAGATTTGCATGATTAATTGATTAAATGTTGGTTTTTGATTTGATTTCACGTAAGGCTTCTCGCTTCTGCATTTTTCTGCTGTTTCGTGATCTGCACGGGCTTTGCACACGGGGTGTTGCAAGCCCGTGTGAATGCGCACAGGCTCTCTCACGAACGTGTGAGAGGCCGTGCGTGTTTGTGAATGTGCACGGGCTCTCTCACGGCCGTGTGAGAGGCCGTGCACGTTGAGGATTGTGCACGGGCTGTTGGACACGGCCTCAAGCCCGTGTGCAAGAGGCCGAGTGGAGCCATTTTTGGCTCCTGGACCTACTGTAAGCCGTAGAGCAATTTTGCACTGTAGGTACCTCCAAGACTCGTCTTTTTCGAATTCTTTCTTTGCTTGTGTATTCTATAACTATGATATGAATGTGACTTGCTTGATTTATGAATTTATTGCATGTTCGGGACTGTGAATAGTGCATTCGAAGTTTTCGACAAATTTCCTAACTTTTGCATATGAAGTCCGTTTCTTCCGAAACTTGAATGCATACTCTCTTATGGTATATTAAGCATGTTCATAAAATCTTGTTGTATTTGAACTTGATTTGCATATCTAAATTTGTAACGCCCCAAAAATTCGTGTCGTGAACCGGGAGCCCGAATCAATTTCCCTCGCGATTTATGATTTATTTTATTAATTATTATGTGATTTATATAACCTTTTATGAATGAATGAATTTTAATATTTAAATCACGAATTGATAATGTGCGTTTAATTATATGAATTTTGACTGTAATTATGTATTATTTGGACGACATGAGTTTTTGAACTTATTTTGCGAAATTACGAAAATGCCCTTTCATTTCTCGAATCAAGTCAATCATTTGACTAAGTCTCACATCTCTCCCTCTCACCTCACTCACGCAAACAACAGCAAAGGAGAAGAAAGAAAAGAAAGAAAAGGAGAAGGAAGAAGAAGGAGTTTCAAACGATCGTCCCGACTCCGTTTCTCGACGGATTTTCGAATCGCTTACGCCTACGAACTCCTCACGATCTCTTCTACGAGTAAGCCTTTCACGTCCCTCTCGTTTAATGTCTCCGATGCCTCGTATTTCTCAATTTTGTTTATAGTTGAATAAATTAGGTTTTATATGATTTTGAGAGAATTTATGGATGGAATTTTATGATTTTGGACTCTATGTGTAGCTTAGATGATGTAGAACATTATATGTACATATTAGGGCGTGATTTGCATGTTTAGATGATTAAATGATGGTTTTTTAATTGGATTTGCGAAGGTTTCGCGTTTCTACGAGTAAGCCTTTCACGTCCCTCTCGTTTAATGTCTCCGATGCCTCGTATTTCTCAATTTATAGTTGAATAAATTAGGTTTTATATGATTTTGAGAGAATTTATGGATGGAATTTTATGATTTTGGACTCTATGTGTAGCTTAGATGATGTAGAACATTATATGTACATATTAGGGCGTGATTTGCATGTTTAGATGATTAAATGATGGTTTTTTAATTGGATTTGCGAAGGTTTCGCGTTTCTGTGAGTTTCTGCTGTTTCTTGACGCACACGGGCTTTGCACACGGGCTGTTGCAAGGCCGTGTGGGTGCACACGGTCTCCCGCACGGCCGTGCAGGAGACCGTGCGTCTTGTGGTTGTGCACGGCCTTGTGCACACGGCCTTGAGGCCGTGTGCAAGAGGCCGTGCGTGTCTTTTTGGTGTGCACACAGCCTTGGTGCACACGGCCTCAAGGCCGTGTGCATGAGCCCGTGTGGACCGGCATGAACAGCTCCCTGACCTTCTGTAAGTCAGGGGCTGTTTTGGCCTACGGGTCCCGTCACGGCTCATCTTTTTCGAATTCTTTCTTCGCTCGTGTATCTGATATATATGAAATAGATATGAATTGTATGATTTATGAATTTATAGCATGTTCGGGTCTATGAATAGTATGTTTTAAGTTTTCGACAAATTTTCTAACTTTTGCATATAAGTCCGATTTTCCCGAAATTCGAATGCATGCTCCCTTATGGTATTTAAAGCATGTCTGTAAAGTTTCGTTGCATTTGGACTCGATTTGCATTTTTAAATTATGAATTACTCCATTTTCGTTTGATAATTGAACCTAAGTGCTTTATGTGATTCTATAACGTGCTTTTACGCGTTCCTATGCTTTCGTATGAGCCGTTCCTATTTGTTAGTTGCAGGTTCCACTCTCGTGGATTAGGTTGCTCGTTTCCGTAGTGCAAGGTTATTTATAACCCTGCACTCAAGTCTAATTGATTAACGTAAGATGCAGAACAGAAGTTCCAAGAATTGGATTTTTCCTAACCCTAATCTCTCTCTCTCTCTTCTGCGCCACTTTTCTCTCTCTTTACAGGCAATTCACGTGAACTGCAGAAAACTTTTCTGCAGTTCAACGTGAACCAGCCTTTACAATTGTTTCTTGATTCTCTTATTTATATTAGATAAATACTGATCTTAAATCTCTAGCAGGAATTAAGAGATTCAGAGTTCGTCTGCGAGAAGCCGTGGATCAACCTTAGAGGGTTTTGGTTAAAGATCGAACCTTGGTAGAATCAAGAAGCCTGTGCTATTCGAGGAGTGGCCAGAAGCTTTGGAAAACTTTCGTTCCTTATCTACTACAAAAGGAGTGCGTAAAGTTGTGCTTCTTCAAAATATATAAACGTTTCAAAGTTACGAGTTCATTGGATGAAGATTTATTGCAATGCCCCGGGACTAAAATTTTTGAAATCTACTACTTCCGCTGCGCCCAGGGTGCGTGAATCCCAACATTGGGTTGCTCCATGAAAATGTCTCTATCAATGTCTCCATTGAGAAAGGAAGTTTTCACATCCATTTGCCAAATTTCATAGTTATGAAATGCAGCAATTAGAAGTAAAATTCGAATGGACTTAGACATTGCTACTGGGAGGAAGTTTTCTCGAAATCTATTCCAGGTCTTTGTGTGTATCCCTTAGCAACAAGTCTAGCTTTAGAGGTTGCCACCTTTCCATCAGCTCCAAGCTTTCGCTTAAAGATCCATTTGCTCCCAACGGGTTGCTCGCCAGGAGGCAGATCAGCCAAGGTCCATACCTTGTTGGAGTATATGGAGTCCATTTCGGATTGGATGGCTTTTATCTATTCTCCTAAATCTTTATCCTTTACTGCTTCCTCGTAGGTCTTAGGATCATCATCGGTTTGACCTGTTTCAGTTATGAAACCATAATATCTTTCGGGTTCCTTCGGAATCCTACTTGATCTTCGAGGTGCAGCTTGTACTATTGGAGGGTTTGTCTGCTCGAGTTATGTTCTTTGTTCCTCTACTTGTGGGTTTTCTACTTGATCTTGAATTTCTTCAAGTTCAACTGATGATCCGTTTCTGTCTGACAGAAATTCGATTTCCAGAAACTTGGCATTTCTGGAAACGAACACCTTCTGTTCACTTGGATCATAAAAGTAGTATCCATTAGTTTCCTTTGGATTTATCCCACGAATTTACACAAGGTGGATCTAGAATCCAGCTTATCTCCCATTACCTTTTTAACATAGGCAGGAACACCCCATATTTTTAGATAAGAATAATTTGGTGGTTTCTTAAACCATAGTTCATATGGAGTGGTTGACACTGATTTGGATGGTACGATGTTAACAATCTTTATTGCTGCCTCTAAGGCGTATCCCCAAAAGGAGATTGGCAGATCAGTGAAACTCATCATGGAACGAACCATGTCCATCAAGGTTTGATTCCTTCGCTCAGAAACTCCGTTGAGTTGTGGCATATATGGAGGAGTCCACTGAGAGATAATTCCATTATCTTTCAAGAAATTCAAGAATTCTTCATTGAGGTATTCACCTCCTCGATCTGAACGTAGAACTTTGATCTTTTGATCAACTTGGTTTTCTATTTCATTCTTAAATTCTATGAACTTCTCATAGGCCTCAGATTTGTGTTTCATTAAATAAACATATCCATAACGACTAAAGTCGTCAGTGAATGTTATAAAGTAAACACATCCATTTCGAGTACTACTACTCAATGGACCACATACATCTGTGTGGATTAGATCTAAAAGATCATGGCTTCCCTCGACGTTGCCTTTGAAGGGAATCTTTGACATCTTCCTTTTCAAACAGGATTCACAGTTGCTAAGTTCCTCAAGTTCTTCCCTTCAGAAAGTTCCTAAGGAAGTCAACTTTTGAATTCTTTTCTTGGATATATGTCCAAGTCGAGAATGCCATATTTTGGCTGAGTCTTGATTGATTGTTTTTCGTTTTGTATCATGTTGAATGTTAAGTAAATTATTTAGAGAATTTGTAATGTAAAGACCATTTTGTAAAGATCCTAATAATATAGAAGAATTATCATTCAACAAATAACAATTATTTCTATAAAACTTGAAGGAAAAACCTTCAGAATCCAAAACAGAAATGGAAATAATATTCTTGACAATCTCAGGAACATACAAAACATTGTTCAACTTCAAATTAAAATTCTCTAAAGCTAATGATACACATCCTATTGCTCTTGCTTGGACTCTATCTCCATTTCCAAGCCTCAGGATGTGATCTCTTCCATCAACCTCTTGGATCTCACTCATTTCCTGCAAATCATTGCAAATATGAGCACCACATCCAGAGTCAATAACCCAGTTATTATGATTTAATGAAAGATTAACTTCAACTAAGAAAATACCTTTCTTTAGAGTAGCCAAGTACTCTGGGTAGTTTCTTTTCTAGTGTCCAGACTTCTTGCATTGGAAACAGACATCCTCACTTCGGTTCCTCTTAGGTGCCTTGCCCTTCTTCGCATTTTTAGGACGTTTCAAGGGTTTCTTCTTCTTCTCAAATTTCCCTTTGACATTCTTGGGTTTCCTTTTGTGCTTTGAAGAAGAACTGACCATGAGAACAGTCTTATCTTTCTTCATAGTTCTCTCGAAATTTGTAAGCATCCTCATCAGTTCTTCAACTGATGTATCTACACCAACCATGTTGTAGTTGACTATGAAGGGCTTGAATGAGGGAGGCAGAGTGGAAAGAAGTAGATCAATGTAAAGTCCAACATCCATCATTACATCAAGTCCCGCGAGCTTATTGATAAGCCCTAGAAACTTGATGCAATGCTCTTGGACACTTGATCCATCAGTCAGCTTGATTGTGAACAGTTCATATGCTGTTGAAAATTGATTATCCTGTTGACAGGTTTGTAGATTTCGTTTAGTTGATCATGAATGGATTTAGCAGTGGGCTTCTCAGCATGTTGCCTTTGAAGTTCTGGCGACATGGTGTCCAGCATGAGGCATTTGACCTAAAGGTCGTCCTCTTTCCATTTCTCAACAGTTTTTCTTTCCTCTTCACTGAGATCATCATCTACGACCTCAGGAGGGCCTCTCTCGAGAACATAGGACCGTTTCTCAGAGTTAAGGACAATTTTGAGGTTTCTGAGCCAGTCAGAAAAGTTTGGGCCAATCAGTTTGTTTGAATCAAGGATAGCGCTGAGTGGATTTTTCGACATTGTAGGGAGTTGGTAAAATTCTACAGTGACATAGAAAAAGAGAATATTCAATAGAATGAAAATATAATAATAAAAAAATGATATGGACTTCCATCATTAATGGCTCCCACTATCATTTTGAGATTCACAGTTCCCTAAGCTGTTGAATTCGTGAAATCGATTTCTAATCAATTTCCTTAGTGGATGTCAAGATCCTAAAATTATAACTTGGACCCACGCCTCGTGTGCCATCCAAATTATAATTCTAGGTTAATACATTTATTATTTACATCTCCATGTAATTCCCGACATATATTTGTAATTTTAGCATTACCTTTTCATACGGACCCACGCCTCCTGTGCCATCCATACTAATTAGGTATTAGATCCAACCTATCAAAATCATTCAATTTTTCTTATTACACAATAAGGACCCTCGCCTCGAGTGACATCCTTATTACATAATAAAAAAAATGGTATACTTTATATTCAGGACTAATTGATTATAAAACTTTGAATATGAACCCTCGACTCGAGTGCCATCCATATCCGTCATCTCATAACCAATTTAGCCATTTTGATGGAATGCCTTGGAAAACTCAAGTACTTTACTTGACAAAAGACTTTTACTTTAAAAGTATTTCCCATTAAGAACTAATATATACATATTCTATTATATGTATTAATTTTGTTTTGAAAACACAACAGGGTTTTATAAGGACCAAAATTTTGAAAATTTTGGCTGACACAAGCACACAAGATCTCATCATATTTAATACATATACATGCAAGACTTATATATGTCGTATGATAGTAAGTAAGTCAGAACTTAAATAAACCATACATTTTAGCATTCATTCACAAATTGGATGATCATAGGGCCTAATTATATTTTATGGGAGGCATGCATAAAATATAATTTTATTATAAGCATTAAATAAATAAACGAAATTAAATGGCAATTAAATGAGCACATAGATCCTATCTATTACATGATCAACCTTTTAACATAAGGTCTTCATGAGCCTGTCTCGGTGGTTCACTCCAAGGAACATCCTTGAACTCCTTCTTTCTTGTCTTCAACTCCTTCTCCTATCTAATAGGGATTCCTCACTAAAACACTCAACTATTCTAGGAGATTTACATTTAGGGGAAATTACATAATTGAAATAACTTACAAGAATCAAAGAGGCTCGCAGGCTCTCATTTAATAAAACCAAAACCATAAATTTAAATGCACATATAAAAACAGTGAATAAAACACATAAGGCTCTACTATGATCATCCCGCGCACATAACGATTTTATGATAACAAACAATACAACACATTGTGGGAAGGTTTAAATAACTTAAGAATACAATTCTTAAGGTTTATTTGACTAAAGTCAAATAATCTTATTTAATATTTTCATCAAATATTCTATATTTGATTTAAAAATATTTTATTCAATTTAATATTAAAAATATTAAATCGAATATTAAAAATATAATGAAAATTAATTATAACATTTAATTCAAAAATTAAAATTTTCAAATTAAACATTCAATTAATTTTCAATAAGACAAAATCAATTTAAATCATGTATCACAATATTGTATATTGGGGATATACTACAATTTTCAAAAATTCCAATTTAACTCATTAAATAATTTTCGAACTTGAAATTATTACTAAAATCAGATTTTAAATAATTTTTAGATTTTAAAACTAATTTTAAATCTAATATTAAACAAATTTAAAAGTATTTTTTTTTTTTTAATAAAACTGACCCACGGGTCGGGTTGACCCGTGGGCCGGCCCAGTTCAGAAACCGGGTCAAACAGTACGTCTTCTTCCTGCCGCTAGGGTTTTACCATGAAACCCTAGCGCCGCTGGCTGCGCGTCTCAGCTAGCGGCAGCACCACCAGAGGGTGACGCTGGGGTCATTAGCGTGCGCCAGGAAGGGTGGTGGTGGCTGGAGACGCCACCACGGGGCGGTGACGGGAAATTTCACCGCCCCTATTTTTCTTCTCGCGATTTTCCGGCGAAGGCTGGAACAGCCTCCTCTCGCGGCGGCGATCAGCGTCAGGACGGGAAATGACTTCGTCGTTCCCATCCACGCTTCCTCTCACCGGCAGGATCCCAGGCGTTGGCTGAGGATGGCCAACACCTCCTTCGCATTTTTTCTTCTCAGCGGCGACGGGCGACGCTTCACGGCGGGGATGGGTGACGCGGCTAGCACGACGGAGAGAAGACTCCCTGGTGATTTCTGATCTGGTGGAGGTATTGTGCACCAGGCGGTGCACAACCTCTCCTTTCCCGATGGGAAAACCCTTTTGCCGTGAGTTTTTCGACGGTGGCGCGGTGGTGGCTGTCTGACGACAACCATCGTGCTGCTACAGGAAAATGAGAAAGATAATTTTTTTTTTTGAAATTTTCTGAAAATTTTAAACTCAACCAAGAATACGAAGAACAGTTTTGGAAAACTTAAGCAAAAACCAAATAAACAGTTATCCCCAACAACAACAATCAATATACATAATTTACTTTATCAAACAATATCAGGCACTAATTAAATTCATGAAAACATCGAATTAACCGGTGTCTCTGATACCACTGTCGGAATTGTATACCCGGCACTAGCGGAATTTAAAAAATTTTTATACCGGGAAACAAAAACGAATTTCCCAAGAAGTTTATGAACCGATTAAAGATGTTTTCTCAAAGCATGTGTTTAGAACAAACACCTTTAGCTCGCCTGCTGAAGTAGGGATTGGAGTTCTCAAGAACTATGAATCCACTGTTCGCCACACGAAGACTTCGAACACCGGAGTCCTCTGTGGATTAAGTGCACAAACCGGATCTGCTTAAACCCATAATCCAGTTGCTGCCAGATCTACAACTGCATAGTGTTAGAACAATAATACTTTTGAAGGATAGAATGTTCTTGAATTTCTTACAGTTAAGAAATACAAGAACTAAAATTATAGAAAGAATGTGAATGAAGAGAAAATAGTTTTTCAACTACGTTTAGAAAGAAATCAGATTTTTAAGGTTATGAGAATGATCAGCCAGCTGATCTATAAATAGACCAACTGGCCGAAAACCCTAAGCCACATGTGCTAGGAATTTTCGCCAGTCTCATGCTGGGCCAGGGCTTGGTCCAGTTCTGGTCCAGTTTATTAATTACTGTCTTTTCAACTACTTTTAGAAAGAAATCACATTTTTCAGGTTATGAGAATTGTAGCGCCCCTTATAGGAGGAGAAAGAACACCACATCCGCACCAAGACGAACTCCTAAACAAGGTAAATGTACCCCATACAAAAATTCATCCCGGCAAACGGCAAGCACTCGATCAAGACTCCGGCAATAGCAACACAACGCCCCAACAACAACATCAACAATCAGAGAAATGCAGAAGCGAATTCAGAATAACAAATCAATTCGTAAAAGCCATCCATGGCAACGGTAATCATAACAACAGTTGTAAAATAAATATCCAATCAATGTCGTTCATGGCTCAACTAACTATCCCACATCAGGGGCACGTAAGTACAGAAAGTAAATCATAACATTAAATACAATAAATCAATCAATTCAGAAAGTAAAGACTCGACAGTTGTTGGGATACTGACAAGACGACAATACATGAGCCAACCTAGACTTGCTGCTGCCGACTGACAAGATAGGTGACACCGCCACCTGTCTACCTGAAGCAACAACCAAAATAGAAGGGTGAGTATAAAGGATACTCAGTAGGGGGGGGGGGGGGTAATACAATATAGGTATTGATCACAGTTCGTCGTTTATCGTTTAAAACCAAAAGGGGGGTGAATGTTACTCGTTTTGATAAAGGTACGATCAATAATATAAGTTGTAAAACTATAACACAAAGCAACATTCGGGTTCGGCTTTATTGGAAAGGTCAAGCCGATAGTTTTGATAGGATGTTAGTTGAGTCACGAGGCCGCACAAGTTCGAAAGACATGACATAAACAAGTTGGAAATGATAAGTAAATACGGCTCGTAATTCAACTAAGTAGTTTGAACAATAAAGAAGGTTTAAGTTGGGCAAGTTCGAGCCATGCTTCCGGGTTTTATATATATATAGGGAAATACATATGCTAAATGAAGAAAACTGGAATGTGCTTTGACTTGTAACGAAAGCCGTAAATCAATTAGACAAGCAAGTAATGCAATAAGTCATGCAATAATGTGTCCCAGCGAGAACGGACGCTCTCCTTATAACTCCCAACCATGAAAAGCATGAAAACATGTAGTCAAGTACTCCACCACCAAAAGTCATGATCCAGTCAGAATTTAAGGAGACGCGATTAGCACCAACGTACAGTGAATTAAGGAGACGCGGTTAGCACCACCGTTCGCATCAACTTAGACTAGTCAACCTCCTAACCAGCCTAAGTCAACACGTATAGAAGTATACATCGGGATTTTCCCTAGACGCTCGTCTCCAGGCTCACCTCCTGTATACTCTGGGCCCAAGTCATGATTCAGTCCAAGCTCGCATTTGAAATCAATAACAGTTTGGGTGGCCAAAGGGGCCGTTCGAAAAGATGATGCAAGCAGTTAAGCATGAATGGCCAAAGGGGCTTTTGAGACAAGTTGATGTAACGATCCAAGAAATACTCATAAGCGTCGTACGCTTCGGGAGCATGCATGGATGTCCCTAACGACATTACTTATAAGTGCCTCAGAGATCAAATGGTTACTTTTAAAACAAATAAGTTACTTGTCTCTAGTTGAAAATATTTTAAATCATTTGGGAGATGCATAGGTTTTGCTATCAAATGGTTTTAACTAAGCGCATAAGGAAATAGTAAATGCAGGAACAGCAAGGAATAAGAAAGGCGAGATAATAAGTTATTTCGCAAACCTATATATATCTATAATCTTGCCCCAATTGAAAGCATTTTAAACCCTTACCTATAGCTCGACAAACGAGAAAAGCAAGCAAGCAACAGATATGATTCTCCCTTAGAGATCCCACCTGAAAACACGGGGTCTAGAGGATGAATGACTGACACGAACAAGAAAACAAACACTGACGCTCGGCTATCAAAATACAAGCATGCTTAAGGACACTCATTCAGCATTTAAACATAAGAAAGCAAGTAGGGGCAATATGGTTAATTTATATCCAAAAGCATGCAATAATTAAATAAATGAGAAACACTAAATTAATTAAAAAACATCTAAACATATAAGCTTAGCAGGGCGAGATTGTAATTCAACACTAGCAAGTACATTTCATATAAAATAATAATTTGAAATATAACTTCACAACTTATAGCTTTTCTCAAAAGCTAAAAGCTACAAGTTCATATTAATCCTATCTCTAGCCTAATCGAACCGAAACCCATCCGTTCGACTACACAAGCATATATCATCAACAATCAAAAATTTACACAAGCTACAATACAAATTATTTGTAGCGGGCGCCCCAAACGGGTAACGCACGCCCCGCACCGAGCCCCAACCCGAAGCCGGAATGGGATCCGACCCGAATCGAAACCCGGCGAACGGCAAGCATTTACTCAATTACTAGGCGGGGTTTTAAATAAACAACGAGACAGAAGTGCGGAAGCGAAATAAATCAAACATTAAAGCATAATAAATTGCACAATTATTAAAGCCCACCAAGGCTAACGAAATTCACTTAATTAAATAACAAACGGGTTCGGTACAATATCCCGATAATTATATAATAACAGGTTCAATATACAAAATCCCGAATACATTCTAATAATTCATAAAATCGCAAAACATATAAATAAAACCCAAGCGGGAAAGAGTTATACAATTAAATCAATCACTTAGGTTCAAATTCTCAAACAAAAACATAGTAAATCGCAAATTTAAAAATGTAAATCAATTCCAAATGCAACGAAACTTTACGGGCATGCTTAGAATATCATAAAGAAGCATGCATTCGAATTTCGGAAAAATCGGACTTCACATGCAAAAGTTAGAAAATTTAACGAAAACTTAAAATGCACTATTCACATACCCGAACATGTCGTAAATTCATAAATCATGCAATTCCTATCTATATCATACATATCAAATACACGAGCGAAGAAAGAATTTGAAAAAGACGAGCCGAAGCGGGACCCGTAGGCCAATTTGTACCCTGACTTACAGAAGGTCAGGGTACTGTTCGAGCGTTCCACACGGCCTTGTGCACGGCCGTGTGCCGAGGCCGTGCACAAACATGCAACAAGCACGGCCTCATGCACACGGCCTCAAGGCCGTGTGCACAGCCCGTGTGCAATTCATCCTTCGCACACGGTCTCACGCACACGGCCTCAAGGCCGTGTGCGACAGGCCATGTGCGATCCAAATGCACAGAACCAGCAGAAGCTCAAAATCCTTCGCGAAATCAAACCCTAAACCACATATAATCACTAAATCATGTAAATTAAACCCTAAATCTCACATATAATCATCTACAACATATATGCTTCATATAGAAACGATAAACACGAAAATCCATCCACGTAAACTATCAAAATCGAATAAACCCAAATTCTATAACTATTATCAAAAATAAGAAAATACGAAGCGAAGAAGACATTAAACGAAAGAATCGTGAAAGGCTTACTCGTAGAAGAGTTCGCGAGGAGTTCGTAGACGAAAACGGATCGATAATCCGTCGGGAATCGGAGTCGGGACGATTGTTGGAATCTTTCTTCTTCCTTCTCTTTTTCTTTCTTTTTCTTTCTTCTCCTTTTTCTTGTTTGTGCGTGAATGGCAATGTGAGAGAGAGAGATAGAGAGACTTAGTCAAATCTTGACTAAGGTTTAGAAATCGAAGGGGCAAAGTCATAAATTTACAAAATAAGTTCGAAGACTCACGTTGTCCAAATAACATGTAATTACAGTCAAAATTCATATTATTAAACGCACATTGACAATTTGTAATTTAAATACATAAATTCAATCATATACGAAAAAAATTCTAAAATTACATAATAAATATCAAATAAATATTAAATTACACAAATATTCGATTCGGACATACCAAATTAATTATTCGGATTTTCGGGGCGTTACATTATTCATGCCAAAAAAATCCGAAAAGCTAAAAGCTAGAAGCTACAATCAAAAAGCTACCAATTAACACAATAATATGAAAAATGCGATAAAAGACAAATGACAAGTCGGATTCGAGTAATACCAGCGCCGTTAGAACCGTTGCGTCGACGGGCAAGATCTGTCGGAAGACACCATCGCCGGATTGCCACCGGAACAGTGCCAAAACGCCAGAAACTGCCTGCCACCGTCAGACCGCCACTGTACCACCTCCGATGGTCGACCCCTTATACCGAAATGTTCCTCTCGTCGAGCCCGTCACTTCCCTCAATCGGATCACCCATCGGAATTTAATTTCACTTCGAAGCTCCAAAACCCTAGATTCCAAGAATCAAAATTAATGAAAATCGGTTCAACGAAATACGAAATTGACTTTGAAATCGGCTTACCCATGTCGAGAAGGTTGGAATTCATGTAAAGCCCTTTGAAAATGGTGGCCGGAAGTAGCTCCGACGCTACCTTGGCCGTGCGCCGCCCGCACGCCGCCCGCGCGCCGCCCATGCGCTGCCGGTGCTCCGCCGTCCCGTCGAGTTTGGGCCTGAGACCGGTGCCAAAAGTTTCGTCTCTTCATGTCCGTTGCAGCCATGGTGGTGCGCCGTCGAGATGCCACCGGAAAAAGCCCATCTCCGCCGCGCCTTCTCCTCCTCGTTCCGCCGCCGTCCGGCCAAATCAGGCCATGAGACCACCGCCAAAAGACTCCCCTCGACGAGAGCTTTCATTTCCGACCAAGCCCAGGCCGTGGCACCGCTGGAAACGTCAGAACCACCACCCTTGCCGTCGCCACCTTCGCACCGCCGTAGCGCCACTACCGGTGCTCCAATTGCCGCAATAATTGTATGGTTGAGTTCATCTCGTCGAGACAGTCGATTCGACATATCATAAGCGCAATTCTGAGAAGAAATGAGAAAATCACATTTGGGGGGGAGAAAGAGTTCACGTTGCTGCTGCCTGTGTGTGTTCTCTCTTTTTTTTTGCCCCAAATCTCCCAATAATTGCATCATATACCATATCCTCAAAAAACGTACAAATTGTGTAAAGTGTCGGAATTTAGTGTACTTAGTGTCAAAATAACGGAAATTAAATGCTTAGTAAGAATCAAGGTTCGTTTTCTTAAAATTTTTGAGTTTACGAAAAGTCAATTCCGGGTTGGGCTAAAGTGTAAATAATTTTGGGCTAAATATACAATTTTAGTTAAAATATGACTTAATGAATAATATTTAGAATTTTATGAAAATATTCGGAACCTCGATAAAATATGCATTATTAAAACATTGAACCCCATCCCAATGTACACCGTTAAATTACTAAATTCGATTAAACGAGCTAAAATATAAATTTACCGAATTAACCCTAGTTAATGTCAAAACGATGCAAATTAAATTCTAATTAATGCCTTGGGTTTTAAATGCCAAATCGATGATTTATAAAAATCATTAATGCAAGAGTTGGAAAACGTGCAAGTGTGAAAGACGTTGGGACCGTAAACGGTCCGAATTCCGATAATGCGCTAATCTTGAACTTGGAGATTGCGGGTCGTTACAATACTCCATCCTTCAAAAGAATATGTCATCAGATTCTACTTCTCACGTCAAATCGTTCTCTACCAAATTTCCTCTTTGGCTTCGGTTTCAGAATTTCGTTCTGTCCATCTCAAAATGTCTTCAGTACGTGGACAAACTCCTTTGATTCCTGAAAATCTGACATCCATGCTCACTTCTGTTCTCAATGCGACCAGCTTCCGAAGTGTTCCTCTTCCAGGTCGATCTGATAAAGTCGACACTAACCAGATCCGCATATCGAACTCGCAACCGAATTGCTCCTAGTCGACTAAGAACTCCTTGTCCTTAGCACTTTCTAATAGCACATAACGAGGTTATCGAATTATGCGCTATCCACACAAAGATCATATAAATCCTAGCAACTAATGATTCAATTAGCACAAGTAAGAATTAAAAGGCAGTTAAAGCACGTAAGTCACACGAAACACTTAACAAATATTTAAAGCAATTAATCACATAAGCTCGTCCGATCTCTAATGTGGTTTGAATTCCTCGAAATCCGTGATGACTCTGTCTGATCAGAAATTGAATCCTTCAAGGTTTCTGATCCCCGAACTCTATCCCAGCTCGATGTCTGACTCAGGTTGTGACGACCCAGAAATCCAAGAATCATTGTGAGTTCTTTTTCGCGTTAATTATCTTTGTTACCCCTATTTCTCGTATTATGTGATTTATATTTAATTATTTTGTATATGACCTTATGTGATATTATTATGTGCGTATTTGTATTTCTTATGCGATTTGCTTTCGTTTGATATTAATATTGATATATTTGGCCAAAATATTTTAAATTGGATTTTCTAAAATTACCGAAATACCCCCTTCGTGTTTTTGAACATTTTGAATTAATTGATAAAAGTCTCCTTTCCCTTCTCAGCCCTAATTTTCGAGTAGAGAGAGAGAGAGTTGGATTTCACACTTTCCCTTAGTCGAGTTCGCTTACAACAACAGTTATCAAGCCTCGATTGGGATGCCGCCGTATGAGGCTCTTTATGGGAGGAAGTGTAGATCTCCGATTTATTGGGAATTGGTGGATTGGAAATGGTCAGCTGACGCCATCAATAGAGCTACTCCACCGGATGAGATTCAGGCAGCTATTGACAAGGTCCAGATCATTCGACAGAGAATGAAAGCAGCCCAGGACCAACATAAGAGCTATGCCAACAAGAGACGTCGAGACTTGGAATTTGAAGTGGGAGACCGAGTATTTCTCAAGGCCTCCCCGAGGAAGGAATTCACGTGGATCGGTAAAGGTGAAAAGCTTACTCGGAGATACTTGGGTCCATTCGAGATTGTAGAGCGGATCGGGAACACTGCTTATCGTCTGGATCTACCACCATATCTTACCGAGATCCACAATATCTTTCATGTCTCACAGCTTCGCAAGTACTTTCCCGACGAGTCCCATATTTTCCAGGATGACAGAGTTCAGCTTGAGCCGGACTTGACTGTTGAGATGAAACCGGTTCAGATTCAGGATCGTAAGGTCCAGCAGCTTCGTCACAAGCAGATTCCCTTAGTGAGGGTTCTCTGGAAGAACCGTTCGACCGAGCAGTCTACTTGGGAGACAGAGGCCAAGATGAGAGAAGCTTATCCCGAGCTGTTTCTATGAAGATAGAATCTGGGGACCAGATTCTCATAAGGGAGGAGTATTGTAACGACCCAGAAATCCAAGAATCATTGTAAGTTCTTTTTCGCGTTAATTATCTTTCTTACCCCTATTTCTCGTATTATGTGATTTATATTTAATTATTTCGTATATGACCTTATGTGATATTATTATGTGTGTATTTGTATTTCTTATGCGATTTGCTTTCGTTTGATATTAATATTGATATATTTAGCCAAAATGTTTTAAATTAGATTTTCTAAAATCACTGAAATATCCCCTTCGTGTTTTTGAACATTTTGAATTAATTGATAAAAGTCTCCTTTCCCTTCTAAGCCTTAATTTTCGAGTAGAGAGACAGAGAGAGGAGAAAGAGAACCTTTGAACTTGAGAGCCCGAATCAATCGTCCCGAGCTCATTTCTCCACCAAATTTCGTGCCGTTCGAACCTAAGAGATCCTCTCAACGAGATCTCCATTTAGGTACCAATTTCACCACTTCTTTCTACGAATTTATGAGGTTTTGAGAATGTTTTGTGATTTTGGAAATAATTTTGAATTTTGGTGATTGTGAGCACGTTTCTTGATCATTTTTCGTATTACTTGGATGGGGCCCTGGGATAGTATCCGAAGGTTGCATCTGGGGACGAGCATCCAGGGTGTTGCCCGAGGTGCTTCTCCCAAAATTAAGCGTCAATCGTGGCCCGTCAGGAGTTGATAGCCACGGTGGGGAGCGATGGTAGGTGTTGCATGTGTTGCACGCTTTTCTTAAATTCACTATAGTCGAGCCTCCGGTTGTCCTTGGCTTGACACCGCCGATGGAGTTTTTATCGTGACTTGTGGAGAAATAAGGAGGAACAGGCCCAATATCGCTGGGATATTTATTTACTGCTTTATTATATTATTGTCTTTATTGCTTTATTGAAATATCCAAGTCGAAGCACATTTCGGTTTCTTCATTACCGCATATGTATTTTCTATTAAAACCCAGAAGCGTGACTCGACTTGCTCTACCCATATCTTCACTGAGTTCTTTGACTCACCCTCGTTTATTGGTTCTTGCCTCAGGTAGATTGAGAGACCGACATGTCTGCATGTCGGATTGGCAACAGTACTTAGATAGGCCCTTTTTGGTTTGACGAGTCGTCTAGATTGTTGTCCGTAACACTCTCTTTAGTTTATTCTTTTGTCCTGCCATGTGTATAATGCTATAATGATCCCCACGCCATTACGATTATTATATTTACTTTACGTTGCCCCTGAATGGGCGTTGATGTTATTGGATAATTGAATTGGCCCCGAAGTGGCATTTATGCTTATATGTTATTAATTTGCTTCCGCTATGAATTCTGATTTGCATGGATTTTCTTGTATGTTGTCTCTTTTGGGGATTCGCTGTTGCCAAGTGTCGGGATAGACCCGTTGGCTTGTATGGGTTCTCGGGTCGAGGCGCCGTTCTCGGCTTGGGAATCTGTGCAGGTTCGGGGGCTGTAGAGCGAGGCGCTACACAGGTCAAACTCCTTTACCCATTCTTCATCTCACCATTCGGTTGCTCGATGTTTCATTCCCCTCACACGTCTGCACTGGTGACATATGTTGGTTTCTGATATGTTTTCCTTTACTGTCTCGAATTCTACTTCCATACTGACTTCGTTTCTGTTGTCACCTCTGGTTCTACTGTACTCTGTCGCAAAGTAGATCATGTAACTCATCGGATAGTATCTCTAGAGGGTGAGATACTGATCATATTCCAAAGCTCGGTCGAGCTCGATAGTTACTTTATCTGTAAGAAAGCTTCCACAGATATGGTTCCTTTGTTGATCCTGATCTGTTCCCACGCTCTGTCTGAAAGTGGAACATCTGTATCGCGATCCCAATCTTCAACCCAAATATCTCTTCATCTTTTGAACCTATTTCGGAATCTGGTTGTCGAATGTGCTTCTGAAATCACGCTATCATCTATCTCGCTGTTCAAGGTAGCTGTCGTCAACTGGCATTATCTTAATGGTACTGTAATTAGTAACCATTGTCCCCCAATAATTCTCTTTTACTGTCCTCGTACCACGATTAGTACCTCTAAGTTGATCGCGGTAAACGAAGAGGTGAAATCCGGAAGGTCGAACATTTAATCTGCAGCACTCTACTGATCTCAGTGTTCTTTATGTCTGATAGTGTCTTGGTCTGATCATCGTTTTTAAAGATGGCACATCAGAACGATCTTTCTCGACCCTCGGTTGACCTTGAAGATGCTCTAAAACTAGCTGAAGTATAAGATTCCCTTTGTTGTAGTACAATCGGAATTCATCACTCTCGTAGATTTCCAACACCCGAATACGACCCTGTGCTATTGTGTCATTCTGTCTGTCAAGTCTGCTTGTTGTCCTTGCTTACCCACATTTACGGATGGAGCTCATAGGTTAAAGCGGTACCAACGCTAAAACCCGTAGACAAACTCACACGAAGTAAAAGGATAGCACGTAATAGCACAAATACATTTAAGACAAGTTACAAGCGATGTTCTAATGCAATGCCTGTTATGAGTTGTGTACCTTTCACCAATCTTTTTGAGTATAGGACCAATCTCTTAAGCTGTATCCACCAAGTTAGCATCCTTCGGTAGGGTCCTATCTCAAAGGAAGACAGTGTTTGATCATCTCTGCATCACAAAGTTTCAATATGCATGTCTGATGAGGTTAGTATGCAACCACACGAGGCATATTAACAAATAAATCGCGATCCTAAAGCTGCACGACCTATACGCTGAAACCAAATAAGACACAACAAAGAATTCCACGATCGGCTCACGTTACATCTTCCTTAGTACAAAAACTTGTAAAGGATCACCAGTTGGTTAATTAAGCCAACCGTAATCCTTCACAATTTTAGGCACCAAAAATAGACAAGCACTCATCGAACCACTAATTCGACACATACTGATATAACCCATGCAGACCACTGAAAGCAAGACAAGACGAGATACTAGAGCTTTCGTGTAGCACCCCGAAAATCCGAATTACATTCCGGTATGTTCGAATCGTTTATTTACGTGATTTAATTATTTTATTTGATATTATTTTGCGATTTTATAACAATTTCATAAATGAGTGAATTTTGATATTTAAGTCACGACATGTCAATGTGCGTTTAATTTCATGAACTTTGACTGTAATTATGATTTATTTGGACAACTTGTATTTTTGAACTATTTTTGTAAAATTACGAAACCGCCCCTTCGATTCTCAACCCAAGTCAAATTTTGACTAAGACTCTCTCTCTCTCTCTCTCTCAAACCTCATTCACGCAACAACAAAAGAAAAAGAAGGAGAAACGAAAGAAAAAGAGAAAGAAGAAGAGGAGACTTTGATCGATCGTCCCGACTTCGTTTCCCGACTGATTTCCGAGCCGTGAAATCCTACGAACTCCTCGCGATCTCATCTACGAGTAAGCTTCTCACGTCTTTCTCGATTAATGCCTCCATTGCTTTGTTTTTCTGATTTTGATGAATAGTTGCACATTTAGGTTAAATGATGATTTTGAATGATTTTATGGATGGAATTACGTGATTCTTGGTTCTACAGGTAGATTAGATATTGTAGATCAATATATGTGAGTTTTAACTTGAGATTTGCATGATTGATGGGTTTAATATCGAATTTTGGTTTGTTCCCGCGAAGCCCTCGCGATTTTGCATTTTTGCTGCTGTTCTTTATCCACATGGCCTTACGCACGGTCTTGAGACCGTGCGCCAAGACCGTGTGTGCCCCTTTTGAGCCTTGCACGGCCTTGTGCACCCCGTGCGCAAGCCGGTGCGCAGGCTAGTGCAAGTGTCTGCACCGGCTTGAGCACGAGTTCAAGCCTGTGCGTCCGCCCGTCCCCAAGACCGTGTGTCCCCCTTAGCCAAAATTTCTCCATTTTTAGAATGTTGCTCTCGGCAATGTGAGTCAACGGGCACTTTTAAAAGTTGAATTTCTTCGTTTGACATCCGATTTGAGATCCGATTTCACCTATAGGTCCTATAAATCATGAAATACATATTTTAGGAAGTTTGAATTTTTCTGACTTCGTTCGGGCCCCGTTCCTCGTGTTTTTCGTTTAGGCATTTTGGGCTATTTTTCAAATGTTGTCCGTTTCTTCCGAAACTTGAAAGCATGCTTCCTTATTGCCTTTTATGCATGATTATGAACTTTTATCGCATTCTAATTTGATTTGCTTATTGAATTTACGTACTTTGATAGAATGTGAACCTAAGTGTTATGAATGACTGTTTAACGTGCTTCTATCTGTTTTAATGCTTTCGTATAAGCCGTGCGTCGTCGTTTGTCTTATTTGGTGGTGTCTTTGTATTTTTGCAGACGATACTCCCGTGGAGTAACGCATCCGGTCTTGCTTTACTTCTTTTGTTTAGCCTACAGGTGAGGCTTTCCGTTTCTGACTCCAATACTATATGTATATATATATATATTAAGCCTCTCCCGATATAAGCCTTGTTTTACGTTTTGTTTTCACACCGTCTTTATATACCTAGTAAATATTTATGCCTATTATGTTTATTCGATTTATCGAAAATGTTTTGATATGAAAAAGTACTACGTATATTCTTTCAAACGTTTGCGAAAGAGACATGTAAAATGTAACGATCCAGAAATCCGAGAATCATTGTGAGTATTTTTCCCGCGTTAATTATCTTTCTTAACCCTAAGTTCTCGTAATATGTGAATTATTATATATTATTTTCGTATACGACCCAATGTGATAATATTAATTGCGTATTTAAATTCCTTGTCTAAATTTCGTTTGTTTGATATTAAATAGATATATTTGGCCAACGTACATTTAATTGGACTTTCCAAACTTACCAAACTACCCTTCGTATTTTTCGACATTTCGAAATATTTGATAAAAGTCTCGAAACCCTCATTCGAACCCTTATTCGAAATAGAGAGAGAGAGAGAAGAAGAAAAAAGGATTTTTCCCCCGAAGCCCTAATCGATCGTGCCGAGCTCGTTTCTCCGTGGAATTTCGCGCCGATCGAACCTAAACGATCCTCTCAGCGATACCTTTCTTTAGGTACCAATTTTCCCAATTTCTTTCACGAATTTACGATGTTTTGAGAATATTTTGTCATTTCGGGATTTTTAGGTTAAATGCTTAGATCGAACCCGTTTCTTGATCATTTCGTGAAATTATTGGATGTAAATGTTTGTTAGATGATGATTGTTGATTGTTACGATTGTTGGGTGTTGATTTGCGCTATAAATACGATTTTTATGAGTTTTGGTTCGAATTTTTGTGAAATCGCGTAACTTTCTGCTGTGTGCTGTTAAACCACACGGGCTAATGCACGGTCTTGAGCAAGACCGTGCAGGAGCCCGTGTGCACCTCTTTGTGCCTGCACGGGCTCAAGCCCGTGTGCCTAATCCGTGCAGATGGCCGTGTGTGAGTGCACGGTATTGACACCGTGTTCAAGACCGTGCACAAGCCGGTGTGAAATACTTAGAAATTTTTCCAACCTTTTTCAAATGTTGCTCTCGGCAAGTGAATCCACGGGTCAACATTTTTGGTTAACTTTTTGCATACGGACTCCAAAAATTATACCGTTTTCACCAATAGAACCTTTATAACTTGTAGATTAATATTTTGAAATGTTTATTTAATTTCGCCCTCGTTCGGGCTGTGAATAGTGTAATTTTAAGTATGTGCATTTTTGGCAAATTGTCAGAATTTCGTGAAATTTACATGATAGCTTCCTAACATACTATAATTGGCATATGCATGATTGTGAACATGTTTGGTTAGCCGCTCGTCAAATAATTACTTAATTGCGCTTTTATAGTCGTTATTAATTTTTCTAGGTCCTGTCTTATCTACAGACCAGTCAGACGTCGGTGACCAGTGAGTCTAGCTGCTAGGCTTCCTATTTTTGACCAGGTGAGGATTTAAATCATTTTAACTGGGCTTGAACATATATGTATACTTGCGAAACCCCTTAATCCCATATTCTTGTATTACATATTTCGAGCTTATACTTTTATGTTTTATCCTCAAATCCTTTGATATCAAAATTATATAATAGTAACCTAAATCGATTTGTTTTCAAAAAGGGCAAGAAAACTCTTTCCTTTACGTGACGGTTTGACTTAGGATTTACCCCCTTCGTCGTCACCAATTGCCCAAATTGCCCGTTTGGCATTCAAAATCTTATTTCAAATCGAGCAGAGTATTGTTATTTCAATGGGCCCGGGATGGTATCCGGAGGTTGCATCTGGGGACGAGCGTCCAGGGTGTAATCCGAGGTGCTACTCCCAAAAATTAAGCATCAATCGTGGCCCGTCAGGAGTTGATAGCCACGGTTGGGAGCGATGGTGGATGTTGCATTCGTTGCACATTTTCCTGAAATTCACAATAGTCGAGCTTTGGGTTGCTCCTTGGCTTGACACTGGCGATGGAGATTTTTATAATGTATTGTGGAGAAATAAGGAGGAACAGGCCCACTCTCATGGGGATATTTATTTATCGCTTTATATCGTTATTGCTTTTATCGTTTTATTGCATATTCGAGTCGAAGCACATTCCGGTTTCTTCCTTATTACATATGTACTTTCTATAAAACCCGGAAGCGTGACTCGACTTGCTCTAACATCTTCACTGAGTATTTTTTACTCACCCTCTTTCATTGGTTCTTGCCTCAGGTAGATTGAGAGACCGACATGTCTCACGTGTCGGATGGGCAACAGTGCTTAGATAGACCTTTTTGGTTTTGCCGAGTCTCTATTGTTGTCTTTAACTCTCTAGATAGTTGTTCTTTTGTCCAGGCTTGTAGATAACGATATATTGATCCCCGTCCCCTGATATTTACTTTATGTTTCCCCTGAATGGGCTGTGTTAAAATATATATTAGTTGAATTGGCCCCGGAGTGGCATTTATGTTATTATGATTTAAATTTGCTTTCGCTATTTATTCTGAGTTGTTTAGATGTATTAACTTTGGGGATCCACTGTTGCCAAGTGTCGGGATTGACCCGTTGGCTTGTATGGGGTTGAGGCGCCGTTCTCGGCTTGGGAATCCGTGCAGGTTCAGGGGCTGTAGGGCGGGGCGCTACAGTCCGGAGTGGTATCAGAGCTTTAGGCTCTATTGTCTAGAAGTGTCGTGTCTAAGTCGTACGGCTATATAGGTTTCATGTTATTTTTCTTTACTTGCGCTTTTATATGTTGTTGTTATGTGATTAATTGAACATATCATTAACCCACATGCATTCCAGCTCATTGTTTCAGGCACCATGGTCCGACCTCGAGGCCGACAGGAGCCACCCCCACCACCAGAGGGCCTTCCACCGCCCAATGCCTTCTACGATGCCGTTAGGCTTATAGTACAGCAGGCTCAGCAGGAGCAGCAGCAGCCTCAGCCGCCACCACCGAACCCTCCGGATGTTACCGCCCGAGCCATGGATCGATTCATATCCTATCGCCCTACGGTCTTCTAGGGCGAGCCGGATGACCTCAAGGCCGAGGCCTGGATTTCGGAACTAGAGCAGAAGTTTAGAGCTCTGGAGATTGAGGACCTGCAGAGGATTGAGCTCGCTGTATTCTTGATGAGGGGACCCGCCCTCGATTGGTGGCGCTTTGTTGAGAGGCGATGGACCGCCGCACAGACCCCGCGCACTTGGGTACGGTTTCTTCATGAGTTTCGTGCGAAGTATGTGCCCGAGATTGTTCGGGATCAGAGGGAGAGGGAGTTTATGAACCTCTCTCAGGGAGGCATGACCGTGGGCCAGTATGAGGCCAAGTTTACCAGATTGATCGTCTACGCTCCTCACATGGCAGACGACGACAGGAGGATGGCCAGGAAGTTCAAGGAGGGCCTTTGTGATGAGATTCGGGCCGAGTTGGTTGGCAGTGACCTCCGTACTTATGAGGAGGCCGTGACACGGGCTATGGCTATAGAGTCCGATCTTGGAGAGCTCCGTCGTAGGGCTCCTGTGCCTGTTGCTGCCGCCCCTAAGGGCTTTTCTCAGAAAGGCAAGAGGCCTTTCACTGCTGGATCTGGATCTTTTACGGGCGACAAGGGGCCCAGGTATATTGAGAGGGCCCCTATTGCCGCCATCGCACCAGTTCTATGCTCCTTCTGCCACAAGCCGAACCACATCGCCGACTTCTGCCGGAAGCGACTGGGGCAGTGTTTACTTTGTGCATCCCCTGATCACATGCTGGACTCTTGTCTGATTAAGAGGGCTCCCGCCACACCTCCGAAGGCGATTCAGGCTGCCGGTCAGCCGAGAGTACAGCCCAGAGTCTTCGCACTGGGAGGAGAGGAGCTTGAGCCCGATTTGCATGACGTGATTGGAGGTACCCTGCATATTCATGACATCCCTATTACTGTATTATATGATCAGGGTGTGACACACTCGTTTATTGCGCTTGATATTGCTGCTAAGTTGTGCATGCCCGTGGAGAGTCTGCCTTATTTGTATCGAGTCAGTTCTCCTTTGGGGACTTCATACGTTACGGATAGGATCTTCAAGGATTGCCCTTTGAAGATAGGAGATCGTGTTTATCCCGCCGATTTGATCGAGTTGCCGCTACAGCGTTATGGAATTATTCTTGGAATGGACTGGCTTTATCAGCATAGAGTCAGTGTGGATTGTTTCAAGAAGACAGTACAAATTGGAACCGAGGCGACAATTGTGAAGGGTATTCTTGAGAAGTCAGACTTGGCACCAAAGATTTCTTTCGTTGAGGCTTCTCGTTTGATCCGAGAGGGAGCTCAGGCCTTCGTCGCTTATTTACTTAACCGACCGAAGGAACAAGGGAAGCTCGAGAACACGGAAGTGATTAAGGACTTCCCGGATGTCTTTCCCGAGAGTTTGAACTCTCTACCCCCCGAGCGTGACATCGAGTTCGTAGTTGATCTTGCCCCGGGATCGGAGCCTTATTCAAAGACTCCGTACAGGATGGCTCCCGCCGAGTTGAAGGAACTTAAGATGCAACTTGAAGAGTTGCTAGAGAGTGGTTACGTTAGACCGAGCATCTCTCCTTGGGGTGCACCGGTTTTGTTCGTGAATAAGAAGGATGGCACGCTGAGAATGTGCATCGACTACCGAGAGCTGAACCGGATGACAGTGAAGAACAAATACCCTCTACCCCACACAGAGGAGTTATTTGACCTATTACAGGGCTCGAAGGTATATTCGAAATTGGATCTTCGACAGGGATACTATCAGCTTCGTATCCAAGAGCAGGATATACCTAAGACCGGGTTTAACACTCGGTACGGCCACTTTGAGTTCGTTGTGATGCGGTTTGATTTGACGAATGCCCCTGCAGCTTTCATGGATATGATGCACCGGATTTTCCGGCCTTACCTTGACAAGTTCGTGGTTATCTTCATCGACGACATTCTGGTTTTCTCTAAGACGGTCGAGGATCATGCCGAGCATCTTCGCATTGTGCTACAGACGCTTCGAGAGCATAGCCTATATGCTACGTTTAGCAAGTGCGAGTTCTGGATCAACGAGGTTTCATTCCTTGGTCACATCATCTCAGGGAATGGGGTTGCTGTGGATCCATCAAAGATTGAGGCAGTGACGAGTTGGAGTCAGCCTAAGATGCCAACAGAAGTTAGGAGTTTCCTTGGATTGGCTGGATACTACAGGCGATTCGTTAAGGATTTCTCCAAACTAGCGGCCCCACTCACAAAGTTGACTTGTAAAGATGTGTCCTTTCAGTGGGACGAGAGTGCGAGGCCAGCTTCAAGGAGCTGAAGACAAGATTGACCACCGCACCTATACTTGTTCTCCCAGACAGACACGAGGGATACACGGTTTTTACCGACGCGTCCAAGGAAGGTCTAGGGTGCGTGTTGATGCAAAATGGGAAGGTCGTTGCTTATGCTTCTAGAAAGCTAAAAGATGCCGAGAAGAACTATCCCATTCACGACTTGGAACTTGCAGCGGTGATATTTGCCTTGGGCAAATGGCGTCATTATCTGTATGGTGTCACTTTTGACATCTTTACGGACCACCAGAGTTTGAAGTATCTGTTTACGCAGAAGGATCTCAACAGGAGACAGAGACGGTGGATGGAATTCTTGGAAGATTATGACTGCCACATTCAGTATCACCCTGGGAAAGCGAACGTGGTCGCCGACGCTTTGAGCCGGAGTGCTCACGTGGCACATTTGGAGGGATCATCTTCCGATATCCCTATAGAGGATAGAATGATTCGAGTTGAATTGTATCCTCGACTTGCCAACCTTACAGTCCAACCCGATCAAGTCCAACAAATCCGAGACGAGCAGATTTCGGATACCGGTATTCAGAAGATCAAGGCCAGAATGCAGAATGATCCCAACACCAAATTCAGGATCGATGGTACCGGATTGCTTCGCTTTGGGACCCGAGTTTGTGTTCCCACAAACCTGAAGCGTGGAATTCTCGACGAGGCACACAAGTCTGCTTATGCTGTTCACCCAAGAGGCAACACGATGTATCGTGATCTCAGAACCCAGTATTCGTAGAACAGTATGAAAAGGGACGTGGCTACCTATGTGAAACATTGTCTAACGTGTCAGAGAGTTAAGGCCGAACATCAAAGGCCTGGAGTTACTCTTCAGCCGCTTCCCGTACCTACTTCCAAGTAGGAGATCACTATGGACTTCGTAACCAGATTGCCCACTGTTCGTGGAGGCTTCGACAGTATTTGGGTCATCGTCGATCGATTGACCAAGTCAGCTCATTTTTTTCTGGTTCGAAAGACAGTGAAGGTCAAGCAACTTGTAGAACTGTATCAGAAGGAAATCATCTGACTTCATGGTGTTCCGGAGAGCATCGTTTCAGATAGGGATCCTAAGTTCACAGCTCAGTTTTTGCAAGAACTTCACAAGAGCTTGGGAACGACCCTGAAATTTAGTTCTGCAGCACATCCCCAGACCGATGGACAATCCGAGCGAACGATCAGGTTTCTAAGTGATATGCTACGGGCATGTGCGCTCGATTTTCATACGAGTTGGATTTCACACTTGCCCTTGGTCGAGTTCGCTTACAACAACAGTTATCAAGCCTCGATCGGGATGCTGCCGTATGAGGCTCTTTATGGGAGGAAGTGCAGATCTCCGATTTATTGGGAATTGGAGGATTGGAAGTGGTCATTCAATGGCCACGAGAGAGCTACTCCACCGGATCACATTCAAGAAGCGATCGATAAGGTCCAGCTCATTCGGCAAAGAATGAAAGCAGCCCAGGACCGTCAGAAGAGATACGCCAACAAGAGACGTCGAGATTTGGAGTTCAAAGTGGGAGACCGAGTTTTTTTCAAGGCCTCCCCGAGGAAAGGATTCACGAGGATCGGTAGAGGTGGGAAGCTTACTCCGAGATACTTAGGTCCATTCGAGATCATAGAGCGGATCGGGAACACCGCTTATCGCTTGGATCTACCACCTTATCTTACCGGGATCCACAATGTCTTCCATGTCTCACAACTCCGCAAGTACTTCCCCAACGAGTCCCATGTTCTCCAGGATGACGGAGTTCAGCTTGAGCCAGATTTGACTATTGAGATGAAACCGGTTCAGATTCAGGATCTCAAGGTCCAGCAGCTTTGTCACAAGCACATTCCATTAGTGAGAGTTCTCTGGAGGAACTGTTCAACCGAGCAGTCTACTTGGGAGACGGAGGCCAAGATGAGAGAAGCTTATCCTGAGTTTTTCTGATAAAGATGGAATCTGGGGACCAGATTCTCATAAGGGGGGAGTATTGTAACGACCCAGAAATCCGAGAATCATTGTGAGTATTTTTCCCGCGTTAATTATCTTTCTTAACCCTAAGTTCTCGTAATATGTGAATTATTATATATTATTTTCGTATACGACCCAATGTGATAATATTAATTGCGTATTTAAATTCCTTGTCTAAATTTCGTTTGTTTGATATTAAATAGATATATTTGGCCACCGCACATTTAATTGGACTTTCCAAACTTACCAAACTACCCTTCGTATTTTTTGACATTTCGAAATATTTGATAAAAGTCTCGAAACCCTCATTCGAACCCTTATTCGAAATAGAGATAGGGAGAGAGAAGAAGAAAAAAGGATTTTTCCCCCGAAGTCCTAATCGATCGTGCCGAGCTAGTTTCTTCGTGGAATTTTGCGCCGATCGAACCTAAACGATCCTCTCAACGATACCTTTCTTTAGGTACCAATTTCCCTAATTTCTTTCACGAATTTACGATGTTTTGAGAATATTTTGTCATTTCGGGATTTTTAGGTTAAATACTTAGATCGAACCCGTTCCTTGATCATTTCATGAAATTATTGGATGTAAATGTTTATTAGATGATGATTGTTGATTGTTCCGATTGTTGGGTGTTGATTTGCGCTATAAATACAATTTTTATGAGTTTTGGTTCGAATTTTTGTGAAATCGCGTAACTTTCTGCTGTGTGCTGTTAAACCGCACGGGCTAGTGCACGGTCTTGAGCAAGACCGTGCAGGAACCCGTGTGCACCTCTTTGTGCCTGCACGGGCTCAAGCCCGTGCGCCTAAACCGTGCAGATGGACGTGTGTGAGTGCACGGTCTTGACACCATGTTCAAGACCATGCACAAGCCGGTGTGAAACACTTAGAAAATTTTCCAGCCTTTTTCAAATGTTGCTCTCGGCAAGTGAGTCAACGGGTCAACATTTTTGGTTGACCTTTTGCATACGGACTCCAAAAATTATACCGTTTTCACCTATAGAACCTTTATAACTTGTAGATTAATATTTTGAAATGTTTATTTAATTTCGCCCTCGTTCGGGCTGTGAATAGTGTAATTTTAAGTATGTGCATTTTTGACAACTTGTCGGAATTTTGTGAAATTTACATGATAGCTTCCTTACGTACTATAATTGGCATATGCATGATTTTGAACATGTTTGGTTAGCCGTTCATCAAATAATTGCTTATTTGCGCTTTTATAGTCGTTATTAATTTGTCTAGGTCCTGTCTTGTCTACAGATCAGTCAGACGTCGGTGACCAGTGAGTCTAGCTGCTAGGCTTCCTATTTTTGACTAGGTGAGTATTTAAATCGTTTTAACTGGGCTTGAACATATATGTATACTTGCGAAACCCCTTAATCCCATATTGTTGTATTACATATTTCGAGCTTATACTTTTATGTTTTATCCTCAAATCCTTTGATATCAAAATTATATAATAGTAACCTAAATCGATTTGTTTTAAAAAAGGCAAGAAAACTCTTTCCTTTATGTGATGGTTTGACTTAGGATTTACCCCCTTCGTCGTCACCAATTGCCCAAATTGCCCGTTTGGCATTCAAAATCTTATTTCAAAACAAGCAAAGTATTGTTATTTGAATGGGCCCGGGATGGTATCCGGAGGTTGCATCTGGAGACGAGCGTCCAGGGTGTAATCCGAGGTGCTACTCCCAAAAATTAAGCGTCAATCGTGGCCCGTCAGGAGTTGATAGCCACGGTTGGGAGCGATGGTGGATGTTGCATTCGTTGCACATTTTCCTGAAATTCACAATAGTCGAGCTATGGGTTGCTCCTTGGCTTAACACCGGCGATGGAGATTTTTATAATGTATTATGGAGAAATAAGGAGGAACAGGCCCACTCTCGCGGGGATATTTATTTATTGCTTTATATCGTTATTGCTTTTATCGTTTTATTGAATATCCGAGTCGAAGCACATTCCGGTTTCTTCCTTATTGCATATGTACTTTCTATAAAACCTGAAAGCGTGACTCGACTTGCTCTAACATCTTCACTGAGTATTTTTGACTCACCCTCTTTCATTGGTTCTTGCCTCAGGTAGATTGAGAGACCGACATGTCTCACGTGTCGGATGGGCAACAGTGCTTAGATAGGCCTTTTTGGTTTTGCCGAGTCTCTATTGTTGTCTTTAACTCTCTAGATAGTTGTTCTTTTGTCCAGGCTTGTAGATAACGATATATTGATCCCCGTCCCCTGATATTTACTTTATGTTGCCCCTGAATGGGCTGTGTTAAAATATATATTAGTTGAATTGGCCCCGGAGTGGCATTTATGTTATTATGATTTAAATTTGCTTCCGCTATTTATTCTGAGCTGTTTAGATGTTTTAACATTGGGGATCCACTGTTGCCAAGTGTCGGGATTGACCCGTTGGCTTGTATGGGTTCTCGGGTTGAGGCGCCGTTCTCGGCTTGGGAATCCGTGCAGGTTTGGGGGCCTGTAGAGCGGGGCGCTACATAAAACCTCTTAATTTCTAAGGCGAACTTTGGCCTTCGGCCTTGCATATGACATGTCTCGAACGGTCTTCTGACCAACCCGAAATTATTTGAAAAGCGAGTTATGAACTATATTTATGTATGTTTGGGCCCGAAGTAACGACGATAGGATGAAGTTGGTAGACATTGGGTCTACGGCGGAAATCCTATGGTTCCCTCCATTTGGGAGCTCGGGGTGAGGCCGGAGTGACAGCCCTTTGAGTACCTGAGATTATACCGTATGTTATGAGTAGTTCGGATTTAGCGGGCCGTCTACATTGGAGGAATAAGGGTGGTTTCCCGTTTTATGTTTGGAAATTGGAGTTAAGGGCTCGACTCGCCGAGTCATATGATATGTTTATGTTTTATGCAAAATCACCACCCGTTTACGAAAACCTTTCTTTTATGTTGATTTCTTTTAAGTTTAAAATTGGTGATTTATTTACGTTTTATAATATACACTATTATTCCCTCCTCACTTAGTCGTTTGACTAACCCCCTCTGTTTCACCCCTATATTGGTTTCAGGATACTAGGCGGGATCGTCGTCATTGTCGTCGTCGTTAGAGTTGCATTTATTTCGTTCATGTATAACTCTTGTCCGTATGATTTTATTTATGTTTATGATATTAGGATTTTATTTATGTAGTATTAGGGATTATATGTTGAACCCGTTATTATCTATTGTCGGGATATTGTATCGAACCCGTTTATTATTTATGTAATTGAATTTCGTTGGCCTTGGTGGGCTTTAATACTTGTGCAATTATGATGATTTATTGTTTTGTTTATTTTCGCTTCCGCACCTCTGTCGTTTTCTTTCGTTTTTGAAACCCCCGCCTAGTCATTGAGTAAATGTGTGCCGTTCGCCGGGTTTCGATTCGGGTCGGATTCCATTTCGGTTTCGGGTCGGGGCTCGGTGCGAGGCGTACGTTACCCGTTTGGGACACCCGCTACAGTTGGTATCAGTGCTCTTGGGTCCAATGGCCTAGGCTCTGAAGCGTTGTGTTTTGTCGTGTCCGTTTAGGTCGTACGGCTTAGGATTACGTGATTGTGACAATGTGATTATGTGAATAAACTTCTCTACGTGTTACAGCTTTTCATAATCACTTATCATCATGCATGTTTGGTATTGAATTTGCAGAATGCCTCCTCGCCGTGAACCGCCAGGTCCGCCTCCAGGTGTTCCGACCCCAGCTCAGTTTATGGAGGCTTTAGGGCAATTCATGGTTCATACTAACCGAGCAACACCGCCTCCTCCCCCCGAGAATGATATGGGAAGGTTCCTTAAGCTCAACCCTCCGCAGTTCGAGGGTGCACCGGATGATGTGATTGCCGAAGCTTGGATTTCGGCTATGGAAAAGAGGTTTAGAGTTATGGAGTGTTCGGACCCCAAGAGGGTCGAGTTGGCAGTTTATCAGATGATAGGAGCTGCACAGGACTGGTGGACCCGTATAGAGCAGCGATGGCAGAGGGAGCATGTGGTCCCGACTTGGGATCAGTTCTTGGTCGAGTTCCGGGCCAAGGATTAGGTTGTGTGTTAATGCAAAATGGGAAAGTTATAACTTATGCATCGAGGAAGCTAAAGCCAGCTGAAGAGAACTATCCCACGCACGACCTTGAGTTAGCCGCCGTTGTATTTGCTTTATTGAAATAGCGTCATTACCTCTACGGCATCACGTTCGACATCTTCACAGATTATAAGAGCCTTCAGTACTTGTTTACTCAGAAGGAATTGAACAAACGACAGCGCCGTTGGATGGAGTTATTTGAGGACTACGATTGCAAGATTCAGTACCACCCCGGAAAGGCGAATGTTGTAGCCGATGTACTGAGCCGGAAGGCGAGCATCGCCCAGTTAGAGGCTAAGTTAGAGGAAGTTCACATCAGTTCTCAGGCCATGTTCACAGCATATCGATCCTGTCAGAATTGGGTCGAAAGATTCGAGATGTTCAGGCTACTGATGAGTGGACTCAAAGGCAGATAGTTCACATTGCAGCTGATCCTGAGACTCAGTTTGGTGTGGACGACACAGGAATTCTCCGTTACAAGACCCGAGTTTGTGTTCCGGAGAGTTTGAGGAGAGAGATTCTCAATGAAGCTCACAACACACCTTACACAGTTCACCCAGGAGGAAGTAAGATGTACTAGGATTTGAAAGAATTATTCCAGTGGAGAGGAATGAAGAGAGACTTAGCTGATTTCGTCAAGAGATGCTCGACTTGTCAGCAAGTCAAACTTGAACATCAAAGACCGGGAGGTTTGCTTGAGCCACTACCAATTCCTACGTGGAATTGGGAGGGTATTGCCATGGACTTTGTGTCTGGTTTGCCTAAAGTCAGAGGTGGCTACGATAGCATTTGGGTGATTATCGACCGACTGTCCAAGAGTGCTCATTTCCTACCGATCAACATGTCATACAAAGTGGATAAGTTGGCAGAGATTTATCACCGAGAGATTGTCAAGGTTCATGGGATTCCGACTACGATAGTATCTGACAGAGACGCTCGATTTACTTCCCATTTATGGCAGCAACTTCAAGAGCGAATGGGAACGAAGCTGACTTTCAGTACAGCCGCACATCTGCAGACAGATGGTCAGTCAGAGAGAATGATTAGGTATCTTTGCGATATGCTTGGAGCTTGTGCCTTGGATTTTTGCAACAATTGGCACGATCAATTGTCATTGATCGAGTTTGCCTACAACAACAGTTATCAGTCTACGATCAAACTGGCACCTTACGAAGCATTATATGGCAGAAAGTGTAGATCCCCGTTGTTTTGGGATCTCGAGGATTGGCGTTAGACGAAAGATGATAAGGGACGAGGAACTCCTCCAAAGTTTCTCCAAAATGCCATCGACCGTATTCAGATTATCCGGCAGAGAATGAGGGCAACTCAGGATCGACAGAAGAGCTATGCCGACACCCGTCGCCGACCTTTGGAATTTGAGGTTGGTGAGAAAGTATTCCTCAAAGCTTCTCCTCGAAAGGGATTCATCCGAATTGGAAAAAGAGGAAAATTGAGCCCGAGATTTTTGGGTCCCTATGAGATTCGGGAGAGGATTGGGAATGCCGCCTACAGGTTAAACTTGCCGCCAAGTCTAACAGGGATTCACAACGTCTTTCATGTTTCCCAACTTCGAAAGTACTTCCTGAATGAGTCCGAGATCCTTCCTGTTTAGGAAATTGAACTAGAACCGGATTTGACCTTTGTTTCGAAGCCGGTGAAGATATTGGATAAGAAGACTCTAGTACTGCGCAACAGGGAGATTTCTGTTGTCAAAGTTCTTTGGAGAAATCAAACAACCGAAGAGGCTACGTGGGAGACCGAAGACAAGATGCGCAAGTTCCACCCAGAGTTATTTCAGTCGGACGAGTAGAATCTGGGGACCAGATTCTCATAAGGAGGGGTGAGTGTAGCGCCCCGAAAATCCGAGTTATTATCCGGTAAGTCCGAATCGTTTATTTACGTGATTTAATTATTTATTTGATAATTATTATGTGATTTATATAACAATTTCATAAATGAGTGAATTTTGGTATTTAAACCACGACATGTTAATGTGCATTTAATTTCGTGAATTTTGACTGTAATTATGTTTTATTTGGACAACTTATATTTATGAGCTATTTTTATGAAATTATGAAAATGCCCCTTCGTTTCTCCGACCAAGTCAACTTTTTGACTTAGTCTCACTCCCTCTCTCTCTCTCTCACTCATTCACGCACAACAAAGAAAAGAGAAGAAGGAAAGAAAAGAAAATAAAAAGAGAAGAAGAAGAAGAGCTTTGATTGATCCTCCCGACTTCGTTTCCCGACCAAATTTCGAGTCGTGAAAGCCTACGAACTCCTCACGATATCTTCTTCGAGTAAGATTCTCACATCTTTTGCATTTCATGCCTCGTATGCTTCATTTTTCTAGTTTTTGTGAATAGTTGAACTTTTAGGTTAAATGTTGATTTTGAATGAAATTATGGATGGTTTTTCGTGTTTATTGATTCTATACGCAGATTAGATGTTGTAGATCATCACATGTGAAAATTAGCATGAGTGATTAACGTTTTGATGTTGAAATGTTGATTTTTGAATTGGTTTTGCATAAGGTTTCTGTTCTGCGAATTTTTCTGTTGTTCTTCATCCGCACGGGCTTTGCACACGGGGTGTTGCAAGCCCGTGTGCATGTGCACGGGCTCTCTCACAGCCGTGTAAGAGGCTGTGTGTGTGTGTGTGTGTTCTGCACGGGCTCTGCACATGGCCTCAAGCCCGTGTGCATGAGGCCGTGTGGAGCCATTTTTGGCCTTGAACCTATTGTAAGCCGCATTGCAACTTTGCACTGTAGGTATCACCGAGACTCGTCTTTTCCGAATTCTTTCTTCGCTCATGTATTTTATAATTATGAAATGAATGTTAATTGCTTGATTTATGAATTTATTGCATGTTCGGGATTGTGAATAGTGCGTTCGAAGTTTTCGACAAATTTCCTAACTTTTGCATATGATGTCCGTTTCTTCCGAAACTTGAGTGTATGCTTCCTTATCATGTAATAAGCATGTTTAGGAACTTTCATTGCATTTGAACTTGAGTTACATATCTAAATTCATGAATTGCTTCGTTTATTGCTAATTTGAACCTAAGTGCCGTATTTGATCGTTTAACGTGCTTCTATGTGTTTTAATGCTTTCGTATAAGTCGTGCGTCGTCGTTAGTCTTATGTGGTTGTGTCTTTGTATTTTGCAGACGATACTCCCGTGGAGTAGCACCGGTATTGCTTTTACCCTTTTTGATTAGCCAACAGGTGAGGCTTTCCGTTTCTAACTCCGATACTTATATGTATATATATAATTAAGCCTCTTCCCATATAAGCCTTGATTTATGTTTTGTTTTCATACCGTCTCTATATATACTTAGTAAATATTTGTACCTATTATGTTCATTCGATTTATAGAAAATGTTTTGATATGAAAAATTACTACGTATACTCTTTTGAAACATTTACGAAAGAGACATGTAAAACCTCTTTGTTTTCATAAGGCGAACCTTGGCCTTCGACCTCGCATATGACATGTCTCGAACGGTCTTTCGACCAACCCAAAAATGATTTGAAAAGCGAGTTATGAACTGTATGTATGAATGTTTGGGCCCGGAGTAAGGATGACAGGATGAAACCAGTAGACGTCGGGTCTACGGTGTACATCCTCTTGTTCCCTCCACCTTTGGGAGCTCGGGGTGAGGCTGGAGTGGCAGCCCTTTGAGTACCTAAGATTATACTGTATGTTATGAGTAGTTCGGATTTAGCGGTCCGTCTACATTGGAGGAATAAGGGTGGTTTCTGGTTTTTATGTTTGGAAATTGGAGTTAAGGGCTCGTCTCGCCGAGTCATATGAAATGTTATGTTATGTTTTATGCTAAATCATCACCCGTTTATGAAAACCTTTCTTTTATGTTGATTTCTTTTAAGTTTGAAATGGTGATTTACTTCCATTTTATAATATACATTATTATTCCCTCCTCACTTAGTCGTTTGACTAACCCCCTCTGTTTCACCCTTGGTGTTGGTTTCAGGATACTAGTCGGGATTGTACGTCGTCGTCGTCGTCGTCGCGTCTATGGAGTTGCATTTATTCCCGTTTGGCAATTTTATTATGTTGTATGTATTAGGATTTTAGGTATTTATTATAGGGATTATTGTACTGAACCCGTTAGTCTAGAATTCGAGATATTGTATCGAACCCGTGTACTTAATTATAGTAATTAGTAATTATAATTTCGTTGGCCTCGGTGGGCTTTAATATTTATGCAATAGTTTATTGTTTTGCTTGTTTATCGCTTCCGCACCTTTGTCGTCTATTTTGTTTTTGAAATCCCCGCCTAGTGATTGAGTAAATGTGTGCCATTCGCCGGGTTTTGATTTGGGGCAGAATTCTATTTCGGTTCTGGGTCGAGACTCGGTGCGGGGCGTGCGTTACCCGTTTGGGGCGACCGCTACAAGACCAGTTCAGTGTGTGACCCCTCAGGTCCACCAATTGAATAGCAGCTAGCATTTAATTGAATGAACAATTCATACAATTATCATAATCATGAATTACCCATATTCATGATATGACGCATAGCAAGATTCAGAACGAACTAGCACGTTTAGAATCTACCTAGCCAATGGTGAAAGCATTTCTTAGATGAACATTTTCGTTCAGTGACTTTAGCTATGAGATACGATCTCTCCACCTTTCAATTCCTGATATAATCTAAGGCATCGGAATAAGAAAATTTATTAACTATATCATATATGTCTGTTAGTAATAAGTGCCATTTGATTCTAAACTCAAGAATACACTTTCTTAGTTTGAACCTATTATTACTTCGGCCGAAGATTCCTTTGACAGTTATTCTATTCAGAACAATATAGGAATTCCGCTTGATACAGTTATCAAGTAGATGGATCATTTCTTGGCATTCTCTGATCTTTATATTTACGTGAATAGTCACCAGCATGAAACTTATGTTCTTCTCTAAGCTTGTCGTCATAGAGAAAAGAAACATACCAAATGACTATCTCATAGATATAAGATGAGAAGAATCCTCAAGTCTGGGGATTATTAATCACATAATTGACCTTTGACTTAACTCAATTACTTAGAGGTTTTATCCTCTCCCATTTTAAGTGTCAAGGTTAGGATCCTCAGTGCAACTGTTGAACAGCCACCCAGTGTGAGTATGAATGTCAACTTACATTCTCGTACTTAGAAACTTAGTACTTAACATAGTCACACTACAAGTCTATATTCGAATTCATGTTTGACGCTCCCACTTTTCTCTTATGAACTCATTTGACTTGGAGTTTATTATTTAGAATTACACCTCAATCACATGTTTCATTTAACTAGCTCTTTAGTTAATGTGATACAGTTTACAGTAACTCAGAAGCTTCTTTATTTTCATATCAAGAAAAAGTAACTCAGAAGCTTCTTTATTTTCATATCAAGAAAAACATAAAAGCAAAACAAATATGTATATGAAATAAAGCATCTTTCCATACGATATAAAACAATATATCACTGTATTATAAATCAAAGATTGTATTACAAGAGATAGTTATTAAAAATATTGGCTGCAGGGCACTATCTCTTTCAGTAGGGGAGCTTTGGCCTTGAAGGTCATTATAGTCTTTTGACATTTCTCGTACATGGTTTCCAAGAATAGTAGGGAGATGATGTCGAAAAGCCGACCTGTAGCGAGAAAGAAGGTAGCGTTCTAAACGCACTATTTCAACCTCAAGTGATGCGATTTCTTTTACCAGTTCTACTGAAGACTGCAGGAAACAGCAAAACTAATCAAATTTGATTAATTATAAATAAAACACTAAGGTCGATTCTGTGAAAAGTTGTAATTCTTGGAATTACTTGCAGAGAGCATATACTCGTTTAAATCCATATTAGAACACATTTTCAGTGACAATCATATACACACATGGAATGTGTATAAAATCATTCCTTAAAACACACATTTGGCTTAATATTGTTGTCAATCTGAAAATTGCTCAACACTTATTTACCAAAACAACCAAGATTTCTAAAGCTTCTTACTAGTACATTTTGTTTCTTAAATTGCAGAACTCCTACCATATTTCAGTCACATAATAAGCCCTTTAGTCCAATTACCATCAGCGATTACAAACACAGAGGGGAAAACACTCTTGCCCATTAATTCTACAAACACATACATAAGGAAACTGTTGCCCACAAAATTACACATACACTTAAGAAATAAAATCTTGACTAAAACAATTATACACATTCACAGAGCCTAAATTACAATTACACCCACAGAAACACACATACATACACATCAACTCAGAGTACGTACGAAAGAAAGAACAAAGAAGAAAACAAATTCCCTATAACGCCCCGAAAATTCGAGTTATGAACCGGGAACCCAAACCAATTTTCTTACGTGATTTATGGTTTATTTTATTAATTATTATGTGATTTATATAACATTTTCGTAAATGAGTGAATTTCGGTATTTAAACCACGACATGTCAATGTGCGTTTAATTTCGTGAACTTTGACTATAATTATGTTTTATTTGGAAAACTTGTATTTAAGCGAGTTTTATAATTTACTAAAATGCCCCTTCGTTTCTAAGCCAAATCAAACTTTTTGACTTATACTTCATCTCTCCCCTCTCTCTCTCATTCACGTGAACCCAAGAAAGGAAGAAGAAGAAAAGAAGAAATGGAGAAAAGAAGAAGAGGAAGAAAGCTTTGGATTGCTCTACCAACCTCGTTTCTTGATGGATTTTCGAACTGTTAACGCCTAAGCGACCCTCTCGATCTCCTCTATCGGTAACTCTCTAATGTCAATCAAATTTTACACACTCTATGCCTCATTTTTCTAAGTTTTCTCCAAAATGTGCAAATATTATGTATGTGTCGATTTGGATGATTTTGTGGATGGAATTTCGTGTTTCTTGATTCTATAGGTAGATGATGAGTAGGAGAACATCATATGTAAGTATTAGCTTGAGATTTGCATGATTGTTTGGTTAAATGTTGGATTTTGGTTCATTTCCACGAAGGGTTCGCTGTTCTACAATTGTCTGCTGCTCTAATGACCCACAAGGTCCTACGCACGGTCTTGAGACCATGCGCCAAGACCGTGCGTCCCTTTTGTGCTTTGCACGGCCTTGCGCACCCCCGTGCGCAAGCCGGTGTGCAGGCCAGTGCGGGTGTTTGCACCGTCTTGTGAATGTTGTAGCGCCCCTTTCCATATGAGGAGAAAGGACACCACATCCGCACCGAGACGAACTCCCAAACGAGGTAAATGTACCCCATTTGAAAATCTATCCCGGCGAACAATCACTCGATCAAACTCCGGCAACAGCGCCACGATGCCCCAACAACAACAGCAATAACCAGAATAACAGAGTAACAGAATGCGGAAGCTATAACAGAAAATAACAATTAATCATATAAGCCATCCACGAAAACATAATCCATACAATATTTCCAATTGAATATATAATTAATGCCATCCATGGCTCAACTAACTATCCCACATCAAGGGCACGTAAGTGCGGAAGAGTAAATCATAATATCAAATAGAATGAATTAAATAAATTCATAAAGTAAGGACTCGACTGTTGTTGGGATACTGATAAGACAATAAACGCGAGCCAACCTAGAACTGCTGCTGCCGACCGACAAGATAGGTGACAATGCCACCTGTCTATCTGAAGCAAGAACCAAAACAGAAGGGGTGAGTATAAAGGATACTCAGTAGGGGGGGATACAATATAGTATTGATCGTAGCTCGTCGTTTATTTTTTAAAACAAAAGAGGTGAGTGTTGCCCGTTTTGAGAAGAAGTACAAATAATAATATAAGTTGTAAGACGTAATACAAGCAACACTCGGGTTCGGCTTTATTTGAAAACACAAAGTTGACGAGCCGGATCCTTTGAAAACATTTGCACGTAAGTCAAGCCGATCATTTTGTACAGATATTAGTTGAGTCACGAAGCCGTTACAATTTCGAAAGACATAGCATATATAAATTAGAAATGATAAATAAACGGCTCGTAATTCAACTAAAATGTTTCAACCACAAAGGAGGCTTATTGTCCGTAAGTTCGAGTCATACTTCCGAATTTTATACATATATAGGGAACTACGTATGCTAAAGGAAGGAATCCGGAATGTGCTTCGACTTATAATGAGAGCCGAAATAAATTAACAGTAATAACAATAAAAGCAATTACAATAGGAAATAAGTATCCCAACGAGAATGGGTCTATTCCTCCTTATAACCCCCTCAATCATGACAAGTAAACTCCATTCAGTGTCAAGCCAAGGAGCAACCCAAGACTCGACTATAGTGAATTTAAGGAAAGTGTGCAACATATGCAACACCCATCATCGCTCCCAACCGTGGCTATCAAACTCCTGACGGGCCACGATTAACGCTTAGTTTTGGGAGAAGCACCTCGGGTTACACCCTGGACGCTCGTCCCCAGATGCAACCTTTGGATACCATCCTAGGGCCCCATTAAAAGTCCATGATTTTACTCGCATTTCAAGAAAGGTTTGGGTGCCAAACGGGCATTTAGGCAAGTGTGTGACGACAAAGGGGGTGACCACAAGTTCCGTACGCGTTGAGATGTCCAGGCAACGCCCCTAACGACTTCCCTCATAGACACGACCCAAGTCAAATTGTCACGTTTAAAAAGAAAGAATTTACTTGCCTTTGAAAACAAATCAGTTTGGATAATATAGTATAAGTTGATATCAAACGGTTTGATAGGCACATAAGGAATTTTAAAGACAAGTATAGCAATTAATAAAAATACGGGATGATAAGTTATTTTGAAGCTTACATCTACGTTATTGCCCCAGTTGAAAATATTTAAAACCCTTATCTGGCTCGACAATGAAAGAAGAAAAGCAAGCAACGAACAAGTACTCCACAGGAGTAAAGCCTGCAATCTAAGACACGACATAACCATGTAAGACTCTGACAAGACGCACAGCGTACGATAAGTAATTAAAGCATGTAAAAGCATATAGACACGACTTCCATTGAAGTACTCACAAATGCATTTAGATTAATTAAACAAGATATAAAGATTAAAAGATGTAAACATGCTTTGAACATAATTTAGATTCCACATTCATGCTCGTAGCATAATAAGGAAGCATTCATGCAAGGTTCGGATCAAATATACGATATACGAAAAATAGCTAAAAAGTCCTAAACAAAATTGGTATTATTCAATACCCGAAAGAAGTCGGAAAAATTCTCACTTCAATAATTAATGATTTAAAGGACCATATAAAGCTATTGATGAAGACGGATATCAAAAACGAGATCAAGTAAACATTTTCGGCATTTGGGGTGAAAAGGGACAGAAGGCATGGACTGAAAATGGCTGGAACTGCCTGATGCGTTAGGCACGGGGTATAGCACACGGCCTGTACCCCGTGTGTAAAGCCCGTGCGTGTTGGTTTGAGCATGCACGGCCTCTGGCACGGCGTGTGCCAAGGCCGTGCGCATGAATTTGCGCGAGCACGGCCTCCTGCACGGTGTGTGGTGAGGCCATGCGTGTTTCTAAACACGCACGGTCTCATGCACGGTGTGAGGCTGGGCCGTGCAGCTGTACACGGGCTCTCGCCACGCCGTGTGGCGAGACCGTGCACTTCTATAACAGCATGTCGCAGATAACAGATGCAGAAACAAGAAATTAAACACAAAATTCATCCTAACGAAATTTCTTCTCGGTCACTCATGCTCAAATTCTGATATGTTACTCTCCTAGACATGCTTAACATTTAGAAACAAGAATCGTACGAAACCATTGAGTATAACTAACAAACCCACTTAATTCACAAATATCACAAATAAAGCCCTAACTAATAAAACTCAATAAAATCGAGAATTGGCGAATAAATCGAGACGAGCTTAAAAGGTTACCGGTAGATTATGGAATGGGAATCGAGCTCGGTCCAAAATTCTTCTCTCCTTCTTCTTTCGTTCCTTCCTTTCTTCTTCTTGTTGCTTATGAGAGTGTGAGAGAGATAGGTAGATATTTAGGAAATATCTTGGGGGAAAATGGTCATTTAGGCTTTTAAGGTTATTTATGCAATTTAAGTAATTGAGGGTATTAAAAAAATAGGTTAAATCAATCTTTTCCATAAGATTAATTAATCCAATTGGATAAATTGAGAAATTAGGCAAGATAAGAATTCGCGATATAATTATAAATATTCGGGTCGTTACAAACGCGCTTAAGACCGTGCGCGCGCCCGTGCACAAGGTAGTGCGTATGCCTTAACCAAAATTTCTTCATTTTCAGATTGTTGCTCTCGGCAATGGTGGTCAATTGGCTTTTATAAAAGTTGACTTTCTTCGTTTGACCTCCGATTTGAAATTCGATTTCACCCATAGCTCCTATAAATCATGAAATACATATTTTAGGAAGTTTGGACTTTTCCGACTTCGTTCGGGCCCCGTTCATCGCGTTTTTCGTTAAGGCATTTTTGGCTATTTTTCAAATGTTGTCCGTTTCTTCCAAAACTTGAATGCATGCTTCCTTATTGCCTTTTATGCATATTTATGAGCTTTTATCGCATTCTAACTTGATTTGCTTATTGAATTTCTATATTTTGTTAGAATGTGAACCTAAGTTATATGAATGACTGTTTAACGTGTTTCTATGTGTTTTAATACTTTCGTATGAGTCGTGCGTCATCATATGTCTTACGTGGTTGTGTCGTTTGTCAGTTGCAGGTTCCGCTCTCGTGGATTAGGGTGTTCGCTTTCACTTTCTGGCTTTCTTTTGGTTATCGCCAGGTGAGGTTTCCTTTGTTAATTTTATACGATAATACGTACGTAGTACCAACCCTAATACCGAATAAGCCTCGCATGCGAAATTTATATTTTCATCTCGTATTACTATATTTTGTAAATATTTTATGCTTACTACTTTTATGAAGTTTAAGAACAATGAATTTGATATCAAAAGAGTACTATGTATATGCTTTCGAAAGGTTTTCAAAAGGAGACAAGCGAACTATGTTTCGATTTAAATGTAATTTTGGATTTGGAAACCTTCTCGTTGAGTGAAGTCGTTAGGGCGGATTTCCCCCCTGACGATGGAATACCTGGTTGTGTTTCCTGCCGTTACACCGCCTGTCTCGAACGGCCCCTTTGGCCCCCTAAATGTCTTGATTCCTATTCTAATACGAAAATGATAGTTATGAAAATGCGAGTTATGATATGTGTGTCCGTTTTTTCATTGTGATCGGATGAAGCCGGATAGACAGTGGGTCTACGGTGGAATTCGGTGGCTTACTCCATCTTTACCGAGAGCACGGGGTGAGGCCGGAGTGGCAACCTTTGAGCTCTTGCAGCGGTTGACTTCGTGTCAACTAAGACATAGGTTGTTATGCCTATACATGGTGCAGTTTGGATTTAGCGGTCCTTCTGCAATATGGGAGGAATAAGGATGGTTATGTTTTCAGGTATGTTATGATACGATATGAAGAGTTGAGGGCTCGACTCGCCAAGCAATATGAAATGTTATGTTATGATAAATCACCAAATGTTTATGAAAACTCTTCTTTTATGTTTGTTTTCTTTTAAGTTAAAATGGTGATTTATTCTATGTATGCTATTATGTATGTACTCCCCTTTCCCCCTCACTTAGTCTTTTGGCTAACCCTCTCTACTTCAACCCTTATTTGTCTCAGGTGATTACTAGGTGGGCATCGTCGGTCTTGTATTGTGGAGTTATATTCTTTTGTATATTGTTCATTCCTAGATTGTTTTAGGTACTTATGATCATGTTATTTATATCCTGTGGATTATGAATTTGTGTTCGGGATTATTTAATGTTGAACCCGTTTAAGATTTGATTAAATTTCTGTAAGTGAATTCCGCTAGCCTTGGAGGGCTTTAACTATTTGCGCAATTGGTTTACGGCTTTATTTGTCCTTAAGTAGAACTAGGTTTTGTTGTTTTTGCTTCATATTGCTTCCGCTTCCACATTGTTGTCATCGGTTGTTTTTAGAAAAAACTCCGCCTAGTGATTGAGTAAATGCGTTTGCCATTAGCCGGGTCTCAGTTTGGGGTCGGATTTCTGTTTCGACTTCGGATCGAGACTCGGTGCGGAGCATGCGTTACCCGTTTGGGGCGCCCGCTACATTCCCATATTCACGCACATGATTTAGATGGGTAGAAGGTGTCAGCGTCATGTTAAGTACACGATCCTTAGTTGCAGAAGAGGAGACAAGTGGAGAACCGGAGCAATCCATTGTCTAAAAAACTCAAAAACCCTTCAATAAATTAAATCAAGTCGGACGAAAGAATATTACAACACCGACACTAAGCTACGCGCAAACCATAAAAGTATTTTCCTCGAGAATCATAATACTACGCCCCAAAGGAAAAACCCAACCCCAATACGGAAAAATCATATGATCCCGACAAAATCCCAGAGCAGAGTAGATAGCTTGGCAACAAACAAAAAGCTATAGAGGGACAAGAGAAATTAAATGTAGATAACCCACTATAAAATAAAGAAATCGAACACCATTGGAGAGGGTGGCCAAATACAATAAATGATGACAGATTCGGTGAGCAATAACAGTGTTGAAGAAATTTAAGGACAGTGAAGTTCTTTGGAGAAATGGTAATATGAATTGACAGTGGTAGGTCAAACTGCAATTATGCCATTAAAGGAAGGGAGAAGCAACAACTGTAAATATAATGAAATGGGCGGAAGCCATGATTAATTTGTGGGACGAGTAATTATGATGAGTAACGGGAATATGGGATGATCATTAATAGTTTGAAGTGTTAACAATGTTTAGTTTTTAAACGGAAGTGGGAAAAACACACGATAATGATGTATGGTTCTATTGTGTGTTATCGAGATAAATTGGGATAATTATATTTACCCCCTCTGATTTAGGGAAAATATAGCAAAACATTCTCTATTATATATTGGAAATTACAGAGACAATCCTTCAACTATGACTCTGTCTAACATTTATGCCTGTCGTTAGTCATTTTCTTGTTTTCAAGTAGATGCTAATGTTTTATTAACTGGACAACAACTTAATAAATTCGCTCATTTCATGTAAAACAAACAATATAATAAAATGTTATGAGTAATTTAGTCATTTTATAATTTTCCGTTAAGTTTTATAGGTTTCCATTAGGGTTAGAGAATCTATCTGTAATTTCCAATAGTTGAGGAAGTGTTGCTGTATTTATCCCTAAGTTGGGTGTAAGTGTAATTATTCTAAATAAATGTAAAAGATTCCGTCCAATTTTTTCAAGACGCGGTATTTACATTTCAATCACATTATTATTATATTAGTATCAATAATTATAAACTTTTACCAGCAAGCGGCGATGTTAGCTTAAATAAAAGTTTTGGGTTATACTTAGTGATCCGATCCAAATCAATCCGTATAAATAAGCTTTAAAAAGAAAAAAAAATTAAATACTTTCATGGATAATAACCACGGCAGTACCACCCCTCTCCGGATACATGCAAAATCTCTCTCTCTTTGTTTTCAATATCTCACTTATTCATTATATTTATATATATATATATATATATATATTTTCATAATCAAATGTATAAGCATTACATTCATTATACGTTAAATATAAAATATTTTACCATAAAATAAAATTCCTTGACTTCTATACATCGAGTGTCGTAAAGTAAAACAAATAGAAAACAATTATATTTGGTAAAAGTAAAACAAGTAGAAAACAGTTACATTTGGTTCCCTCGTATTAGGGCCTTAGCTCCATATAAAATGAAAAATTGATAAAATGTAATTTTCATTGTTTGTAGATAGTTATTGTGTTTCTTTTGATATTAGTTTGTACTTAGGGGTTTTCCTGTAATTAGTTTAGCCTTATTAGGTTTGCCCTTTGTTTAGCGCTTTTATTTATCCTTTTACGTTTGTCCCTTTTGGGTTGAACAGTTGGCTATAAATAGCCTTCAAAGTTCCCAACGGCTATTCATGTATTCAGAATTTCTGTTAATAAAGTTTTAGTTTTAGCGCTCGTCTTTGTTCTCTCTCGTTCGTTTCTTCTGCGTTTCTACAGTTTATCATGGTATCCAGAGCTAATTTTTCGATTTACTTATTCCTTGCAATATAGATCGATCTTGATTCTATATTCTCATATTGAGAATCTCCTCATATTTGAATCTGTTATCAGATTTCATATACCTAATTTTTGCCCCAATTTCCTTTCCGATTTATCTGTATCACTGTAATCATGTCGGCTGAAATTTCTGATTCTAAACTTCCTATCAACACCGTTGTGAGTGAAACTGTCGTTATTCACAAAGACGATTCACCATCAACGAACTTGATTTCTCTCGTATTGGATGAGAAAAACTATCCTACATGGTGTCAATCGATAAAACTTGCACTTCAGGCGAAGAAGAAACTCGGCTATATCCAAGAACAATCAAGATACCCGAAGAAACTTCCGCTGAATATGAAGATTGGCTCCAAACGGATAGTCTGGTACGCATATGGATTTTAAACTCTGTGTCTAAGCACTTACTTGAGGGATCGATGTATGGCAAAACCGCCGCTGAGATTTGGCGAGATCTGGAAACTCGCTATGGACGGAAGAATGGCCCTCAGTTATACCATATTAAGAGAGAACTCTGCTTAATCTCTCAAGCATATCAATCACTATCAGGCCACTTCACTAAACTTAAAGGTCTTTGGGATGAGTTGATGTCTCTCTATGATATTCCATGCTGTACGACTGGAGCAGAGTGTAGAGTTCTCAAATTCCTGATGAATATGCTATCCAATGACATGCTCTTTCAATTTCTCATCGGACTACGTGAGTCATATGATGGTGCCAGATCTCACCTCCTTATGATGGATCCTATACCAGATGCTACCAAGGCTTACTCTATGCTTCTCACGCTTGAGAGTCAGAGAACTGTTCAAGTTGCTCTCCAAGATCCTAATGACAATCTGCCCATGGTTGTAAGAAATAACACCTTCAAAAGGCCAGCAACTGCTGGAAGGGGCTATGGAAGAGGTAATTTTAAGAAAGCAGCTAATGAGAAAGATGATAGGCACTGTGACGTGTGCAATATGGATGGGCACACTAATGAAACCTGTTTCCAGCTACATGGAGAGCCGGATTGGTATAAAACCATGAAAGATGCACGCGCTAAGAATAGATACAACAATTTTGGTATAACCAGAGAAACATGGCTAATATTGTTGTTGATAACCCACTGGACATACACAGCGAGGCAGGTACTAGCTCATCACAATCCGATTTCAATTCTAACATTGCTAATGTCATCAAACAGGAGTTAGCTAAGATCATGAGCACCAAAACCAGTGGTCAGAACTCTTTTGGCACTGAACATGCCAATTTTGTAGATTACTCAGGTTCAAATTCTGATTCTGCTCTTACTTGCATTGATACTACTGTGAATTCTGATTGGATAACAGATACTGGAGCTTCCAGTCATATGTGTGCCAATTTTAGCTTGCTGACTAATCCTATTAAACCTAAAAGACACATACCTATTACTCTCCCTGATGGAAATGCTCAAACTGTTACTTATATAGGTTCTGTGAGAATTAACAAACAATTAGTGCTTACTGATGTCTTATACATACCAAGCTTCAAATATAATTTGCTATCAATCAGTAAGTGTAACGCCCCGCTATTTTATAGCGCTTCGGTACGTTAGCCGATTATTTCTCTTGTTTGCATTGTTTGCGATTATGTAAATTATGTGACTTATATGATTTAATATATGAATAATATGATGATTTCATAAGAATTTCATATTTGAATCATTTTATACAATTCTTATATTTGAATTACTTTATACTATGTTTATATTTGAATTGTTGTATTTGAAATTTTTATGAAAATTATGTCTTCATAATTGAATTACATGATAGTATATTGGAAATATATGCAATATATATATGCAAACATATATAAATATATGTATATATATATAAATATCTCTACATAGTTGCATGCTAATTTTGACTTTTCAAACAAATACCTTTTATTTATTTAATTATCTCTTTTATTTATTTATTTAATTACTTCATCATTCTCTATGTTTCTACACTATTCTCAAGCAACATTCTCTCATCTTCAACTTCTCTCTCTCTCAGCCCCTTGCTCTCTCTCCCAACCGCCATTGTCATCCCCTCTAAAGCACCAAAAGTCATCTTCTTTCTTGCTACAAAAAGGTGCTACATCATCCAAGGAACAAACTTCTATTTGCTATTTGTGCAAACAAGCTTGTATTTCTTCTTTCTCTTCCATTTCTTCCTTCAAGGTAAGTTTGGAATTCTCTCAATTCTTTGGTGGTTATGGTTTTATATGTTAAGGAAGTGAAGAAGCATGCTAGAATGAATGATGGATGAGCTTGGTTTGGTTGTTGGTTGCATGTAGCATCACTTGAGATTTTTCTATTAATTTTGATCAATTTGCAATATTGGCTTAATGATCTTAGATGCTAAATGGTTAGGGAATTCATGTTAGTTCATGATATTAAGCAAATTGGTGAAGTTTTATGGAGTTTGGGATTGAAAACACAAAGTTGTGCATGAGATACAAGGTGGCGGCACAAAATTTGTCAAAAATGGGGTTTTGCTTCGAGCTTCGTTTTTCGATTCTTTTACCACCAAAAATCTTAGAATATTCTAACTAAGAGGTGCCGAAAGTTTTGGATTAATCGGAGTTGTTTTGCTATGAAAAGTATTAAACGAGGGGTGGTTTGTGTAATATGTACAAAACCTTTGAATTTTGGTTCCCAAGCTTCCATATTACTTGTATGCCTATTTTAGCTCAATATCATTTGTATTTGAATGTGTTTAAATGTGTTTGAACGAGCTTAATTGTGTTTAAGTGCATTTATACATAATATGTTATTTTGAGCATAAAATGCATTTCATAGCCGTGCGTTTTACTTGGTTGATTTATCGAGTCGTGTCTTACCTCGAGGCCTGTGTATTACAGGTGGGACCTCGCGGTACTGATTTCAGGTCGTCGAAACATCCTTTTTGCTAAGCCTACAGGTGAGGATGTAAAATGTTTTTAACTGAAGTTTGAACAAATATTTGCGAAAATCCTATCCCTTTATATTTCAATTATATGTTATCAATATTTGAAATAAAAAGGTTTTAATATCAAATGATATATGTGTATCTTTTCTAAAATGGTTTGAAAATAGAGACAAGAGAACTATTTTGATTTTAAAAGTAACCTTTGGTCTCGGGACTTGCTCGTATGCCTCGAGTTATAGGCAACGTGTTGAGAAACCCTAGACGGTTACATACCTTGTCTCGAAAGACCCTTTTGGTCCACTAAAATATTTTAAAAGCGAGATCATACACATTTAACCCCATTGAGGACGCTCTTGGGGGTATTTGGGCCCTGGATTATGTGAGAGGCGGATACCTGGAGACGTGCGTCTAGGGTTGAAGCTGGGTTCATAGTCCGCCGATTATAAGCAGGTATTCTAGAACCTGACAAATAATCAAAGGGTATTGTTCATGGCTGGTCGGAGGTAGTCTAGCCTGAATAATACTTACACCGGCGCCATTAGTCGGGTATGGCAAAATCTCGGGTTGCTCCTTGATAAGCCAAACGGTGTTATGGGATTTCATTATATTTGATATGTTTCGGGAGTTATAAGGAGATGGCCCGTTCTCGCCGGGAATAAAATATTTTCTAAAATGTTTTACTTTAATATTTAATTCACAAAGCTTTGATGAATTATAAAGAGAAAGTATCGGCACTAGACTCGTTTCTCTATTAACCAAAGCGTGAATTAAATATGTTTTATGTTTTAATTATTATATATATATTCCCCTCCTCACTGAGTTCGTTTGACTCACATCCCCTTTTTGGTTCATACTTCAGGTTAGCAGTTCGAGTGGTTGTTGGGTACTGGCAGCAGCAGTGTAGGCTTACAGGTCTTTGGAGTCAGTCTATGTTATTTATTGTAGGCAACTGAACTCTTATTTATTTTGGCATGTTAACTTGAAAATTAATGAAAGTTGAGACATGATGACATTTGGATATTTGAACTTGATGAGATTTATATATATATATATATATATATATATATGTTTGATATTTGCTTCCGTTGATGACCTGTTATTGCTATTGTTGTTGTTGATGTTGGTATTGTTGTTGGGGAGTTGCTGTTGCCAGATTGTGGGAATCCCGTTGTCCGGGGCGGGTTTTCGAGTGGTGGTATTTAACTATCGCTCGGGGGCTCGTTTCAGTCCGGGGGTTGTGATGTTGGGGACGTCACAGTAAGCTTATTCAAACTGACAAATGTGCCTTTGCATTTTTTAAATCCTATTGTCCTGAACTCTAAGGAAGATATTGCTTATGGAAGAGGTGTTGGTTCCCTTTATGTCTTAGATTCTAGTAGGAATAATACTTCTCAATGTGTTGCTACTTGTTCTTTGGATGTAAACTCTCTTAGTAGAAAGCTATTCAGTACATTTTCTTTTAATCCTCTTGTAGCAGCATGTAATGAGAACACTAATGATTTCTTTGCCATATGGCACCATAGACTTGGTCATATATCTAGTTCTACTTTACAGCATTTACATTTCTTGAGTAATATTGGTAATAAACTGCAACTCCCTTGTGATACATGTCAAAAGGCCAAGCAACACAGACTTCCCTTTCCTATTAGTTCTATAAACACTAGTAATCCCTTTAATTTGATACACATTGATTTATGGGGCCCTTACAAGATATCTACTTTTGCTAACTGTCATTACTTTCTCACAATTGTTGATGACTATACTAGGAGTTTATGGACCTTTTTAATGCCTACCAAACACCATACAATTGTGAGAACTGATAATGGAACTGAGTTCCTTAATCAACAATGTGCTCAGTTATTTGCTGAGAGAGGAGCGATACATCAGACATCTTGCTCATACACACCCCAACAAAATGGGGTGGTTGAGATTAGACATAAAATATTACTTCAAATAGCAAGAGCCTTGATGTATCAATCTGCTCTCCTATTCATTTTTGGGGTGATGCTATATTGACTGCTACATACATTATTAATGGGCTGCCCACTACTGTTCTAAGGTGGAAAAGTCCCTATGAACTCCTTTTTAATACTGTTCCTGATTACACTTCTATGAGATCCTTCGGATGTCTTTGTTATGCAGTTGATACAACTCCTCACAGAGACAAATTTGCTCCTAGATCCCACAAATGTGTTTTCCTTGGTTATGGTATAGGTAAGAAGGGCTACAAACTTTACTATCTAGACACAAAATCAACTTTCGTTCTAGAGATGTAAAGTTTTATGAGCACATCTGTAGCGCCCCGAAAATCCGAGTTATTATCTGGTAAGTCCGAATCGATTATTTACACGATTTATTATTTATTTGATAATTATTATGTGATTTATATAACAATTTCATAAATGAGTGAATTTTGGTATTTAAACCACAACATGTTAATGTGCGTTTAATTTCATGAACTTTGACTGTAATTATGTTTTATTTGGACAATTTATGTTTTTGAGTTATTTTTATAAAATTACGAAAATGTCCCTCCGTTTCTCAACTCAAGTCAACTTTTTGACTTAGACTTACTCTCACTCTCTCTCCCTCATTCACGCTCAAAAGAAAAGAGAAAGGAGAAGAAAAAGAAAGGAAAAAGAGAAGAAGAAGAAGAAAAAGCTTGGATCGACCCTTCCGACCCCGTCTCTCGACCAAATTACAAGCCGTGAAAACCTACGAACTCCTCGCGATCTCTTCTTCGAGTAAGCTTCTCACACATTTCGTGTTTAATGCATCCTATGCTTCGTTTTTAGAATTTTGGTGAATAGTTGAATATTTAGGTTATATGTTGATTTTGAATGATTTTATGGATGGATTTACGTGATTCTTGGTTCTATAGGTAGATTAGATGTTGTAGATCATTATATATGAGTATTAGCTTGAGATTTGCATGATTGATTGGTTAAATGTTGATTTTTGGTTCATTCCCGCGAAGGTTTTTCGATTCTGCAATTTTTCTGCTGTTCTGATGATCCACACGGTCTTACGCACGGTCTTGAGACCATGCGCCAAGACCGTGCGTCCATTTTACACTTTGCACGGCCTTGCGCACCCCTGTGTTCAAGCCGGTGCGCAGGCCAGTGCAAGTGTTTGCACCGTCTTAAGAACGCGCTCAAGACCGTGCGCGCGCCCGTGCCCAAGGCAATGCGTATCACTACTTAAAAATCTGTTTATTAAGACATGGATAAATGTCTCAATAATGTACATTTAGAGACATTTTGGACTTAGAGACACTTATTAAAAGTCTCTTAAGCGTCTCCATTGATGGTGTGGTTATAGCTTAAAATGACTCTAAAAAATGTCTCTAAAACACATAATATTATGACGTTTGAAAGAGTCTCTATTTTCATATTATAGGGACACATCTGAATGTCTCTATTTTCACAAGATATGACTTGTGTGTCAATATATATTGTATGAAGACTATTAAAAGGGTCTCTATAAATTTCATTACGTGACAAATAAAAATGTCCCCATAAACGTGTATGAGGACTTTTTTGAGTGTCTCCAAATAAATTATTTAAAGACAATAAAAAATATCTAATGGCAATTTAAAGTGTCTCAATATATATAATCTCGAAACATTTGAAAATGTCACTAGAACAATATAAAATCACAGCTCATTTGTACCTGTTGGCATGTAACAATTACGTGCACATTTATATTCATCCACATAATTAAAACTCAACCAAATATTGAAACCATTTAAGTAATAAAATACCCATAAAATCAAAAGAACTAGTCTCCAATATTAGACAAGATTCCAACATTCCAAGATATTCGCTAACTTAATTGTTAGATAACTAATAATCAAAAGACTATTAAGTTTGATAAAAAATATTCAGGCTAATTTTAGTTCATGTAGCCAAATTAGTTTTCTGAAATCACTAATATATACTCAGTTAAGCTATGCAACTTGCCTCCACAAACTTCATCTTCAAACTAACTTTCAATCTTCATACTCGATAACCTATAAAATATCAAAAATATAAATTTTAAATTAGTTACAATAAACAAAATTGTTAATTAAAAAATATTTGTGAAAAAAACTTACCAAAGCATGTGGCCACACAATAGTTTTCCCAATACTCTCTCCAATAGACTTAAACTCATATATAGGTCTAATTAACTCCTCATTCATTTGTACTCCGACATTAACTCGTAATCCATACATATTTTTTCCAAGTTCTACACTTCCTATTAGTTCCAATGGATCTGTTAAGTCAATACGGCCAATTGCAACAACATTTGATGGATTATCCAAACTCTTTAAGCGTACTTTTGTTCCAGCCTGATTAATAAATTCAATAAATAAGTAAACACTACATAATCAATTGTCAAAAGAAATTAGTACTTAATATTTCACCTTAAAGCCCATGTATATTTCAGGTGCAATTATGGAAAACTAACTTTCTAAGTTTTATGACACCGAATATTTTGGGGCCAACCATTTCATAGATATCAGATGGACCTGTGGCAATTGGCATTTGAAAACAACACTGATCTCACATTTATTAATCCAATAAAAAGTACTACATTTGCCACTCAAAAGTCAATCCTATATGTAATTTAATACCAAAACATGCAATAACCAGAGAAAAAAGTAAACAATTTAAGTGGACTAATTTAAGAAATTTCATAATTCAAAAAACAGGAATAAATAGTTAGTTTGTGGTATACGTACACGTAGGGATGTGGTTTTGGTACTTGAGGCTGAATTTTGACGATGGGTCGAGACTTGGTAGGATGAAGAAGGGACTGTAGTAACTTGTGGTGGTGATTCCATGTTTTCAAATCTTTGCTTTGACATCTTTAAGAGCTCTTGAATCTGCCTATTTTGCTCTTCTATTTGCTTATTTTGTTCATCTGATCTTTTCTTCCAAATTGCATTTTCTTCTTTAAGTTCTTCATTGATTCGATTACAAGCAAGTCGGACTGGGCATCAAACCATCATAAACATCAGATGCACGAATACCAAACCCAAATATTTTAACTATTCCACCTTTTTTTGATCCATCTACTTGGGAAAATATGTCATTAGGACCACTATCATTTGCACCTGGAGGAAGTATACTTGCTAATTGCACATAAGTAAAGTTTGAAAAAACTAAATTAAATAAGATCTCGTCCATAACCCTTTCAACTATTAAACTTTATATTAAAAAAAAAAAAACTTGTCAGTTTGGATGTTTAAAGAAAGTAGCTTATTACCAACTTTTCAGAAACAAGAGGAATAGAAGTATTCCCCTCTTTAGTAAAACATGCACCAAAAAGATCCACTCTACTGGCTCATAATCCACCATATCTACATCTTTTTCACCCTCAAATGTTTCAACACCTTCTCTTTCTTCAAAATCCCGTGTTTCTTGAACTCGTGCCTATGAATACCAAGAATTAGATACCTACTCAACTTAAATATATTCGCAGTCCTCTTATTACCAAATAAACTGCCCAAAAAATGATTAATACCAAACAAACACATTACCTTCAAGTCTTCCCTAACTTGTGCGAAACTTTTTCCCAATTGTGTGATTCATTTTCTTTTTCGCTCTAGCCACTTTATTTCGGGCACTTTGTTTCTAAAATATACAAAAAAAAATCAAGTAAAGTTTCATTCAGAATATAGAAATCAATTTAAGATCAGTAAAATTAACATCAATTATAAGAACAATATTTTAATTAGTATTACCCTTGCAGCCTCGGTATTCCAATGAATTTCTAGCTTCTTCCATTGATCCGGTAAAACCCTCTCATCTTCCAAATCAGGTCTTTTGTTTAGGTTTTCTACTAACGATACACTTGGATCAAAGAATTTTTGTTTGATCCTATTTTTCCATGCCTTCTATTTCTTTCCCATGTTCATCATGTTAGAGTTGTGCCCTGGAAAGCCGAACTGCTTGAGACATTTCCTCTAAAACTCTAGAATAGAACAATCTAGTGATCCATAATAGAAAGACGTTAGTAGTCGTCTAACACTACTTTGGCCAAATTCATCATATTACATTTATAAGTAGTTGCATATTATTTATTTTTTATGTATGGATGAAACCCCAAGATCACAGTAAGCTAAGGGACTTGATTTCACCATTTGATGGGGGCCATGAAATAAGTACCCAATGGTGTGATCTAAAACACTCCAAGTCGAAGAGTTTAAAAGGCACATGGGATATCGACCAGACTCGCTTGAGACTTGCTCATATAACATAGCTTTATAAAAGTATGTCCCATTTCATGACATTAGTGTTTTGACACTACTATGCATATAAGGGTGCTTAATGGAGATTAAATTCACTGAGGATCCCGCCGGGAATGCCTAAATGGGTTAAGACTTATATAGAGTTTTAGAGATTAGGAGGGTTTCCCTAGCCATGATCGTGTCTAACTAATCCTTAGACTTGAGACTCCATGGTTGCCTTGTGTATGACTGGGGCATACTTTGACACACTGCTGAATCCCTCGAGTTTCACATAAGCTGTATGATTGGGTATATTCGAGTTATGCATGAAGGCTGTGAGGGTCAATATAGGATCTATCACTTGTTACAAGAACAAGAAGAATTCCTATGAATTCTATTGTAGTATATTCCACCACTAAATCCTTGCGCAAGGTCCGGTTGGTCTTCACTAGGAAAGAGTTCCTAGAGTGAAAGATCAAATGGAATTACTATAGGAATGTTATTCATAGCATTGCAGACTACTGGGGTTCCATTTCCCATACCCTAGGTCTCAATCGGGAATTGGATGATAGAAGGATCATATCTCACGGAGATCATGAGGCTGAAAGGTTCATACCGCTTCATCGATTGATGGGTGGCCATGGACACGTTGCTAGACGTTATCCATGGTCTGCAGGAATGTATTTGTGAAGTCAATGAGTTGATTCACAAATAGTCTTTAATTAAATGAGTTTAATTAAAGTCACAATTATGACATTAAGAATGTATTCCTACTACTGTCCTATTGGTGAACCTGAGGGGTCACACAATGACTTCCAAAGACGAACACATTTATCTATATCAACAGAGTTTGATAATAGTCAACTAGATTGACAAATAAATTAATTGGAATTAATTCATTAATAAGAGATCAAGATGTTAATTAAGTGTAATTAACATGTAAGAGTTAATTAAGAGTAATTAACAAGTATTTAATGTGATTAAATTCGAGAGACTTGTTATTTGATAACATATTAGAGTTGAGGGTTAATTAGTAATTAATTCAAGTTTAAAGTAATTAAGAGTGAGTCTTGAAATTTATGTTGAAATTTGAGACTACTTAATTTAAGTAGGAGAAAGCTTTATCAATTAAAGTGTTAATTGAAAGTTTAAGACTTGAGAGTTAATTTCTTATTAATTCAAGTCAAAATAATTAATTGAGAAACTAATGATTTATTTGGAATAAATCAAGTTGAATTAATAGAAGTGAAAATCTGTAGCAATTAAATGTTAATTGGGCTTATTGGACTAGAGAATTAATTTGGAATTAATTTTAGCCCAAGTTGATCAATGATGGGCTTGTAATTTATTTAGAATAAATTAAAGTCCACTGTATGATATAATGAACTTGCTTAATTAATTATGATTAATTAAATGGGCCTGAAATATTTAATCTGATATTAAATTAAAAAGGCCTTTAGAAGGCCAAAATACTACTGAGCCCATAGTAGCAGTGGGCAAAAATCCTAGCCCATCTAGAACTGGAATTTTCGGCCCACTCAAGTCTATTTAAGACAGATCTTGCAGAAGAATGCAACTTCCCGTGAAAACAGAAAAGAAGAGAAATCAGATTTTTCCTAACCCTAATCTCTCTCTCTTCTGCGTTTTTTCCTCTCTACAAGCAGTTCACTTGAACTGCATGAACTGCAGAAAGCTTTTCTACTTCAACGTGAACCAGCCCTTTCAATTGTTTCTTGATTCTCTTATTTATATTAGATAAATACTGATCTTAAATCTCTAGCAGGAATTAAGAGATTCAGAGTTCGTTTGCGAGAAGCCAACGTGAACCAGCCCTTTCAATTGTTTCTTGATTCTCTTATTTATATTAGATAAATACTAATCTTAAATTTCTAGCAAAAATTAAGAGATTCAGAGTTCGTTTGCAAGAAGCCGTGGATCAACCTCAGAAGGTTTCGATTAATGATCGGACCTTGGTAGAATCAAAAAGCCTGCACTGATCAAGGAATGGCCAGAAGCTTTGGAAAGCTTTCATTCCTTATCTACTACAAAAGGAGTGCATAAAGGTGCATATCTCTCAAGATATATAAACGTTTCAAAGTTACGAATACATTGGATGAAGATTCACTGTAACTCCCCGGGACTAAAATTTTTGAAATCTACTACTTCCACTGTGCCCGGGGTGCATGAATCCCAACACATCAAAGTCCATTGGCGAAATCCATGACTACCATGAAATTTTTCCTGATTTCAACATTATGAAATACAATTATTCTATCTCATTGTGAAAAACTATAAGAAAACATCCAAACAAATAAAGTTTACCTCAACATCTTTTAGTAAAGACTTTTTAACATCTTCATCTACTTTGTGCCAAGTTGCTCTGTAAAGTCGAATTAGTCTACCATTTCGAATCAATGAACCAAGGAACTCTACAAATTTACTCCTATTTTCACCAATTGGCTGCCCAAGATTGTTAAATTGTATCCTCTTGCGACCTCTCATCATCCAAACACTAGGCATATACGTCTTTCCTCTAGTATTCCGTTTTTGCAAACTATTTTCTGCAATAACCATTAAAAGTATTATTTTAAAATTATCTTATATTTTTTATTTTAAATCATAAGTACCGAAATCATACCTGTGATTTCTTGCACCTCTCTTTCTATTTGATCTGAATGCAACTCCAGTAGCTCTTCTTGTTGTGTTTGATCTTGACTTCTTGGGTATCTTCCACCTTTAGTTCTTGCCATCACTAACCTTTAAAAAACATAAAATATTAACTTTATAATATAAGTACATATATAATTAACTCTAAATGGTATCTACTAAGATTCCTTACTGTTGGATAATTCCATTAACTCTAACTTTGATCCCTATTTAAAATTCTCTAATTACATTGAAACTATTCATACTTTTGATTAGTCGCACCCATACTCATCTCTATGAGAAAAAATATCGTATCCTTTTCACTTATGTCCCTTTCCTATTTTAGTTTCAACTTTCAAGTTTAAACAGTTCCTTATACTTACTGATTTATCACCAAATAGATGAGCTTCTCTATTTTACCAAAAAAATGAGATGTGCAACTTTACTTTCAGTCTTCTTTTTAAATCTTCTTTTTTCTTCAATCTTCCCTTCTCCTTAAACAAATAAATAAGTTGATAAAGAATAATATGTAAAAGCAATCACACTAGAATAGTCAATCATAAGAAAAAGAATGCAGGTTTCCAAGCTTTATCTACAAAGACATAATATAAATCTATATGTCTATATAGAGACTAGAGATAGACTAGCAACAATCACTTCCTATGGTGAACACAAAGTTTCCTAATATATAATAATAATAATAATAATAATAATAATTGTAACATCAGTGAGTTTTCTGCAATTTCTAAAAAATGAGAGACTTAATTATAGATGCAATTATAGACTTAATTAGAGACAATAATAATAATTTTCAATTGATGCAGGTTTAAAATTCCGAAAAGATTTGTATTATAGAGGAACACATATCCATTGAAAACAACTGAGAAATTGAGGAGGGACCAGCTCAGAGCACAAGTTACTTCTCATACCCAATTTCTGTCAAGCAAACTACAATTATCCTATATTTTCAACAATTGAAAGTGAGTGCACAGAATTTGTGCATCTAAGACAACTATGAAACGAAATAATATCTAATTTCATGTAATGAAAGTTTGCTAAAAACTCTGAAAACCATGGAAACCTTACAAATAGGTATTTGTAAGATTTTTCAGGGGTACTTGTGAGGTTTCGGTTATACTTTTCATTTTCAGGGGTTATTTGTAAGATTTTCTCATTTGGATCGTGTTTTGGATTTTAAGCAAACTTCAGAGGGATTTGAGTAATTATAATAATTATGTGTTTCACTGCAAATCATTAGCCTTTTTAGAATGTAAATATCTATCAAACACATTAAGTGAAAAGTATAAGCACAAAAGTCAAGAAATCCTACAGTTCTCATGTATCATTCAATACCATCCGCAAACTAAGTACTTTTTCCAAATTTAAAGTTCTCCTTCAAAGTTTTATCTTGCAATACAGTAGATTATTATCCAAGCATACACTTATCACAAGGCCAAATAAATCAATTTAAGTAAAAGACGATATTGGCAAAGTGTTTTGAAGCCAAAACTCCTGACTTTTATAATTAGAGATTTAGAGCTAAAGTAATTTTCCACAACTGACTAGTGCCAAATTCAAACAACTCTTCTTCATACCTTTTCTCCTTTATTTTCTAAACTGATAAAACTAATACCGAAAGTTTCTCATATCCTTCACATATCTTTCAGGAAAAAAAAAACACTACTTATAATTGTAGTTCAACATATCCTTCATATTGCAAATGTTTTTATCTTATATACATCGAAACAAAATAATCAAGCATGCACAGATCCAGTAATCAAACTAGACATGCATTTAAATAAAGAATGACACAAAATCAAAGCATACCAGAGAAATACTTCTGGAGAAAAAAAATTGAAAGTAGCCGTCCTTCTCTATATCTCTCTTTCCCTCTATCTTTTCTGGAGAGAAAAAAAAAATCAAAAATCACAAAAATGAAAATACCCTCTTGAATGAGAAATTTAAGAAACAAGAAAAATAAAACAAACCACTACTACTTGAGAGAGGTGTGAGAAAATACTAACTTGCCGCCTTCCTGTGTTCCCAATGATTACACAAATTAATAAGGACGGATTTTCATTGTTCCTACATAAATCAACACGGAAGTGAACAAATAATTAGAGGAAAAGCTTCAAAAAGTTGTGAAAAGAGAGAAATTTACCTCGGTGATGGAGAAGAACAAAAGGGTTCTGGGGCCTTTACCTCAGTGAAAAGAGAGAAATTGGGATTTTAGTTTGGGACCTTTGGGTTTTTCTTTTGTTTTGAACTTTTGGGGCAAACATTTTGTTTTGGGTAATTGGGCAAATTTTCAGCGGGAAAATTTTCATTCCACCGCCAAAAAGTATTCAACATTTTCTATTACAAAATAATAAAAATATATGAATATTTGAATTTATAAAGACACTTGTTAAAATATGTCTCTATATTTATTTGAGACATTTAAAAAATAGTCCTAATAAATTATAGTGACACAACAAAATAATATTAAAAAAATATATTAAAAAAATATATATATATGTGACATTAAATTTTAGATCATATAGGACATCTCTTTAAAAAGGTCTCTATAGATGATGTTATAAAGACTCTTGTATAAAGATGTATTCATAAAACTTCGACAATAAAAATTTACGTGACACTTTTCTTATAAGTGTCTTTTTTTATATATTATAGGGACATTTTTTTATAAGTATCTCTTGAAATATGTCCCTAAAGACTGATTTTCTAGTAGTGTATGCCTTAACCAAAATTTCTCCATTTTCAGATTGTTGCTCTCGGCAATGGTGGTCAAAGGGCATTTATAAAAGTTGACTTTCTTTGTTTAACCTCCGATTTGAGATCCGAGTTCACTCATAGCTCCTATAAATCATGAAATACATATTTTAGGAAGTTTGAACTTTTCCGACTTCGTTCGGGCCCCGTTCATCGTATTTTTCGTTTAGGCATTTTTGGCTATTTTTCAAATGTTGCCCGTTTCTTCCGGAACTTGAATGCATACTTCCTTATTGCCTTTTATGCATATTTATGAATTTTTACCGCATTCTAACTTGATTTGCTTATTGAATTTATATATTTGTTAGAATGTGAACGTAAGTGATATGAATGACTGTTTAACGTGCTTCTATGTGTTTTAATGTTTTCGTATAAGCCGTGCATCGTCGTTAGTCTTATGTGGTTGTGTCCTTGTATTTTGCAGACGATACTCCCGTGGAGTAGCGCACCGGTCTTGCTTTTACCCTCGTTTTGTTAAGCCAACAGGTGAGGCTTTCCGTTTCTTACTCCGATACTTATATGTATATATATAATTAAGCCTCTCCCCATATAAGCCTTGATTAATGATTTCTTTTCATACTGTCTCTATATATTTAGTAAATATTTATGCCTATTACGTTTATTCGATTTATAGAAAATGTTTTGATATGAAAAATTACTACGTATACTCTTTTGAAACGTTTGCGAAAGAGACATGTAAAACCTCTTTGATTTCCTAAGGCGAACTTTGGCCTTCGGCCTCGCATATGACATGTCTCGAATGGTGTTTCAACCAACCCGAAAATGATTTGAAAAGCGAGTTATAAACTGTATGCACGAATGTTTAGGCCCGGAGTAAGGATGATAGGACGAAACCGGTAGACGTCGGGTCACGACGTACATCCTCTTGTTCCCTCTACCTTTGGGAGCTCGGGGTGAGGCCGGAGTGGCAGCCCTTTGAGTACCTGAGATTATACTGTATGTTATGAGTAGTTCGGGTTTAGCGGTCCGTCTACATTGGAGGAATAAGGGTGATTTCCTGTTTTACGTTCGGAAATTGGAGTTAAGGGCTCGTCTCGCCGAGTCATATGAAATGTTATGTTATGTTATGTTTTATGCTAAATCACCAACCGTTTACGAAAACCTTTATTTTATGTTGATTTCTCTAAAGTTTGAAAATGGTGATTTACTTCCGTTTATAATATACATTATTATTCCCTCCTCACTTAGTCGTTTGACTAACCCCCTCTGTTTCGCCCTTGGTGTTGGTGTAGCGGTCGCCCCAAACGGGTAACGCACGCCCCGCACCGAGTCTCAATCCGAAGCCGAAACGGAAATCCGACCCTAAACTGAAACCCGGCGAACGGCAAACTCATTTACTCAATCACTAGGCGGGGCTTTTTGTAAAAACAACTGACGACGACAATGCGGAAGTGGAAGCAACAACAAACAAAACGAATTCTACAAAAGGGAAATTAAAGAAATAAACCAATTGCGCAAATAGTTAAAGCCCACCAAGGCTAGCGGAATTCACTCACAAAAGCTTAAACGGGTTCAACATTAAATAATCCCGAACGTTAATTACATAATTTTCCCATACAATCATCATAACATGGATAGCTAAGAAGTCATAATAAAATTGACTAAATACAAGACGAATGTAGTACCGCAAAACCAGACTCGACAATGCCCACCTAGTAACCACCTGAAACAGATAAGGGTTAAAGCAGAGAGGGTTAGTCAAAAGACTAAGTGAGGGGGAAAAGGGGAGTACATACATAATAGCATACAGGAATAAATCACCATTTTAATTTAAAGGAAAACAAACGTAAAAGAAGGGTTTTCATAAATATTCGGTGATTTATCATAACATAACATACTGGAACATATTATATTGCTCGGCGAGTCGAGCCCTCAACTCCTCATGTAATGACCCAAAATTCCAGAATATATTTTCGGAATAATTATTCGACACCTCGTTGGGTTTTAAATGAAAAGATTAGCTTCGTTAGCTAATTTTAATTTATTCTAATTTATTTCCATACCCTCAACCATTTATAATTACCTTTTCTACCCCTCGAATTTATTTTAATCTCAAACGAACCCACACCCTCTTAAACACACTTGCACCCTCTTGGACACACTTGCACCACCTTGAACACACTTACACCCTCTTGTGCACACTCTCTTGCACACTCTTGCTCACACACCAAATCGAGAGACAGAAAGAGAGAAGAGAAGGAGAAAGGAAGAAGAAGGGAGAAGGAGGAAGAAAATTCCGTCCCGAATCCGTCGCTCGATCAATCGAGATTCCGAGACCAACTATACAATCCTCGTTCGATTCTCTATCGGTAACCTTCTTTCCCCAATTCATTTCATCCATTAAATCCTTCAATTTTCTAGCTTTTAATTTGAAATGAATATTTGATAATTTGATGGGTTTGTAGGTTAGAGTATACCATTTTTAGTGTAGTTCGGATCAAATGGTAGCTATTAATGTGTACAATGCATGAGTGTGAATTTTATGTGATTTTAGCTATAGAATCCACCCTAGTTGATTTTAGGACGAAACCCTCGTGAGAAAAATGAGAATCGCGTTTTCTGCACCTGTAAGTTGAACCACACGGTCCAACGCACGGTCTTGGCAAGACCGTGCACCAGACCGTGCGCACTACCTTAAGTCTGCACCGGCCTGCGCACCCCGGTGCGCAAGCCAGTGCCCCCTTGTTTTAGCTTGCACGGTCTTGAGTGCGTGCTCAAGACCGTGCATAAGGCCGTGCGTTAGCCCGTGCGAATGCCTTAACCAAATTTTCAGCCATTTTCCTTAGTTGCTCACGGTAATGGGGTCAATTGGCAAAAAATAAAAGTTGACTTTTTGCATACGACCCCCTAAAATCGAGCCGTTTTCACCTATAGCTTCCATATGATTCAAGGATGAATATTTCGTAAAGTTTTCAAAATTCCGACCTCGCTCGGACCTTGAATCGAGCCTTTTTCGTTTAGGGTTTTTTCCCCAATTTATGAATGTTATCCGAATGATCCGAAAATCGCATGAGTGCTTCTTTATAATATATCATGCGTGAATGTGCGATTAGAATTTCAATTGAGCATGTTTAGCATCTTAATTTCGTATCTTTCGTTAAATGGATTTAATTTGCATTTTTACTTGTAATTTTAATTACTACATGATTATTATTTGGTCTTTTTAATGCGTTGTAGTCCTTATTTGGTTTGTCGTCTGACAGTTTCAGGCCGTCCTTTCAAGGAATAGCTTGAGTGTCTTGTCGTTCCCGTGCTCCGAGGTGAGGGTTTTAAAATGCTTTCAACTGGAGTAAGGATTTCTTTTATTTATTGCGAACTACTCTTACGTGCTCATATTGATTTGATTTCCTTTCTTGTGTATCTATTAAATATTTAATTATATTTTCATGATTTTAATAACAAATGTTTTGATATCAGCTTATACTTATAAGTATATCTAAATCGTTTTGGTTTCAAGAGGCAAGTAAACTCTTCCTTTTCAACGTGATACTTTGACTTTAGTTGGGTCTATGAGGGAAGTCGTTAGGGGAGTCCGCCAGCACATCCCGACACATATGAAACTTATAGTCACCCCCTCTGTCGTCACACACTTGCGTAAATGCCCGTTTGGCATACAACTCATATATTTCTTGAAATGCGAGCAACTTCATGTATTTTTCTTTTACTGAGGGCCCGGGAGGGTATTCGAGGGTCTCACTTGGGGACGAGCGTCCAGGATGTTGCCCGAGGTACTTTTCCCAAAATTAAGCGTCAATCGTGGCCCGTCAGGAGTTGATAGCCACGGTTGGGAGCGATGGTGGGCGTTGCATCCGTTGCACGTTATCCTAAAATTCAATTCGTCGCCCATGGTCGCACTATGGGGTCAGACACCGGAGATGGAGTTTTATAATGACATGAAGGGGCTATAAGGAGGAACAGGCCCATTCTCGCTGGGATATTACTTGCTTCTAATTATGCTTTATTTTTACCGCTTATTATTTGTTGTTATGCAAGTCGAAGCACATTCCGGATTTTCTTAAATTCTGCACATGTATTTTCCTATATATATATATAAAAAACCCGGAAGCGTGGCTCGTACTTGTCCCCTCTTTACCTTCACTGAGTATCGTTTATACTCACCCCCTCGTTATTTTAATTCTTACTTCAGGTCGACAGGTGGCGTTGTCACCTCTCATGTCGGTTGGCAACAGCGGGTCGTAAGTCTTGGTCTTCGTGTCCTTTGGTAATTGTCGGTAGTATCCAACAACAGTCTGTCTGTAGCGGGCGCCCCAAACGGGTAACACACGCCCCGCACTGAGCCCCGACCTAAAACCGAAATGGAATTCGACCCGAATCGAAACCTGGCGAATGGCACACATTTACTCAATGACTAGGCGGGGGTTTCGAAAACGAAAGAAAACGACAGAGGTGCGGAAGCGAAAATAAGCAACACAATAATTCATAATAATTACACAAGTATTAAAGCCCACCAAGGCCAGCGAAATTTAATTACCTAAGTAATAAACGGGTTCGATACAATATCCCGACAAAATATAATGACGGGTTCAACATATAGATAATCCCGAATGCTAAATACGTAAGTTAAATTCTAATATCACGTATCATAAATAATTGCCATACGGAATGAGAGTTATACATGAACAAAAGAATGTAACTCTAAGACGCGACGACGACGACGAAGATCCCGCCTAGTATCCTGAAACCAATACAGGGGTGAAATAGAGAAGGTTAGTCAAACGACTAAGTGAGGAGGGAATAATAATGTATATTATAAAACGGAAATAAATCACCATTTTTAAGCTTAAAAGAAATCAACATAAAAGAAAGGTTTTTGTAAACGGGTGGTGATTTAGCATAAAACATATCATATCATATGACTCGGCGAGTCGAGCCCTTAACTCCAATTTCCAAACATAAAAACGAGAAACCACCCTTATTCCTCCAATGTAGACGGACCGCTAAATCCGAACTACGCATAACATACAGTATAATCTCAGGTACTCAAAGGGCTGCCACTCCGGCCTCACCCCGAGCTCCCAAAGGTGGAGGAAACCATAGAATTTCTGCCGTAGACCCGATGTCTACCGACTTCGTCCTATCATCCTGACTCCGGGCCCAAACATACATACATACATACAGTTCACAACTCGCTTTTCAAATCATTTCGGGTTGGTCAAAAGACCGTTCGAGACATGTCATATGGGAGGCCGAAGGCCAAAGTTCGCCTTAGAAATTAAAGAGGTTTTACATGTCTCTTTCGCAAACGTTTGAAAGAATATACGTAGTACTTTTTCATATCAAAACATTTTCGATAAATCGAATAAACATAATAGGCATAAATATTTACTAAGTATATATATAGAAACGGTGTGAAAACAAAACGTAAACATGGCTTATATCGGGAGAGACTTATTTATATATATACATAATAGTACTGGAATCAGAAACGGAAAGCCTCACCTGTTGGCTATACAAAAAGAAGAGCAAAAGCAAGAACCGGCGCTACTCCACGGGACTATCGTCTGCAAAATACCAAGACACAACCAAATAAGACTAACGACGACGCACGGCTTATACGAAAACATTAGAACATATTGAGGCACGTTATACAATCACATAAGGCACTTAGGTTCAAATTATCAAACAAAAACGGAGTAATTCGCAAATTTTAAAAATGCAAATCAAGTCCAAATACAACGAAACTTTACGGACATTCCTTAAGTATCATAAAGGAGTATGCATTCGAATTTCGGGAAAATCGGACTTCATATGCAAAAGTTAGAAAATTTGACGAAAACTTAAAACGCACTATTCATAGACCCGAACATGCTATAAATTCATAAATTATGCAATTCATATCTATTTCATATATATCGAATACACGAGCGAAGAAAGAATTCAGAAAAGACGAGCCTCGGAGGGACCCGTAGGCCAAAATTGGCCCTGACTTACAGAAAGTCAGGGCCCTGTTCAAACGGGCCACACGGCCTTGTGCACGGCCGTGTGCACCAAGGCCGTGCACACCAAGGGAGACACGCACGGCCTCTTGCACACGGCCTCAAGGCCGTGTGCACAAGGCCGTGCACCATGAACCATGCTCACGGTCTCTTGCACGGTCGTGCAAGAGGCCGTGTACTTACACACGGCCTTGCCACACGCCGTGTGCAAAGCCCGTGTGCGTCAAGAAAGAGCAGAAACTTCGCAGAACCAGCAAAACCACGCGAATTAAATCCTAAATTCAACATTTGATCATCTTAACATGCAAATCACGCCCTAATATTTACATATAATGATCTACAACATATAAGCTACACATTGAATCCAAAAACACGAAAATCCATCCATAAATTCCTTCAAGATCACATAAACCCTAAATTATTCAACTATATACCAAAATGAGAAATACGAGGCATAGGAGACATTAAACGAGAGGGACGTGAAAGGCTTACTCGTAGAAGAGATCGCGGGGAGTTCGTAGGCGTAAACGGTTCGAAAATCCGTTGGGAAACGAAGTCGGGACGATCGTTTGAACCTCCTTTCTTCTCTTTCTCTTTTTCTTTCTTTTCTTTTCTTTTCTTCCTTTTCTTGCGCGAGAGTGAGGGAAGAGAGTGTGTTATGAGACTTAGTCAATAATTTGACTAAGGTTTAAAAATCGAAGGGGCAAATTCGTAATTTCGCAAAATAAGTTTGAAAACTCATGTTGTCCAAATAATACATAATAATAGTCAAAATTCATATAATTAAACGCACATTGATAATTCTTAATTTAAATATAGAAATTCATTCATTTACGAAATTATTCAAAAATCTCATAATAAATATCAAATAATATAATAAATTGCGCGAATACTCGATTCGGACGTACCGGATTATAACTCGGATTTTCGGGGCGTTACAATCACCCCTCCTTATGAGAATCTGGCCCCCAGATTCTACTCGTCCGACTGAAATAATTTCGGATGAAACTTGTGCATTTTGTCCTCGGTCTCCCATGTAGCTTCTTCGGTTGTCTGATTTCTCCAAAGAACTTTGACAAGAGAAATCTCCCGGTTCCGCAGAGCTTGAGTCTTCTTATCCAATATCTTCACCGGCTTCGAAACAAAGGTCAAATCCGGCTCTAGTTCAATTTCCTCAACAAGAATGATCTCGGACTCATTCGGGAAGTACTTTCGGAGTTGAGAAACATGAAAGACGTTGTGAATTCCTGTTAGGCTTGGCGGCAAGTCTAACCTGTAGGTAGCGTTCCCAATCCTCTCCAGAATTTCATAGGGACCCAAAAATCTGGGGCTCAGTTTTCCTCCTTTTCCAATTCGGTGAATCCCTGTCGGGGAGAAGCTTTGAGGAATACTCTGTCACCAACCTCAAATTCCAACGGTCGGCGACGGTTGTCGGCATAGCTCTTCTGTCGATCCTGAGCTGCTTTCATTCTCTGCCGAATGATCTGGATACGGTCGATTGCATTTTGGAGAAACTTTGGAGGAGTTCCTCGTTCCTTATCATCTTTCGTCCAACGCCAATCCTCGAGATCCCAAAACAACAGGGATCTACACTTTCTGCCGTACAATGCCTCGTAAGGTGCCATTTCGATCGAAGACTGATAACTGTTTGTTGTAGGCAAACTCGATCAAAGGCAATTGGTCGTGCCAATTGTTGCGAAAATCCAAGGCACAAGCTCGACGCATATCACAGAGATATCTGATCATCCTCTCTGACTGACCATCTGTCTGCGGATGTGCGGCTGTACTGAAAGTCAGCTTCGTTCACATTCGCTCTTGAAGTTGCTGCCATAAGCGAGAAGTAAATCGAGCGTCTTTGTCAGACACTATCGTAGACGGAATCCCATGAAGCTTGACAATCTCTCGGTGATAAATCTCTACCAACCTATCCACTTTGTACGACATGTTGATCGGTAGAAAATGAGCACTCTTGGATAGTCGGTCGATAATCACCCAAATGCTATCATAGCCACCTCTAAATTTAGGTAAACCAGACACGAAGTCCATGGCAATACCCTCCCAATTCCATGTAGGAATCGGTAGTGGCTCAAGCAAACCTCCCGGTCTTTGATGTTCAACTTTAACTTGCTGACAAGTCGAGCATCTCTTGACGTAATCAGCTACGTCTCTCTTCATACCTCTCCACCAGAATAACTCTTTTAGATCCCAATACATCTTACTTCCTTCTGGATGAACTGTGTAAGGTGTGTTATGAGCCTCATCGAGAATCACTTTCCTCAGACTCTCCGGAACACAAACTCGGGACTTGTAGCGGAGAATTCCTGTGTCGTCCACACCAAAATGAGTCTCTGGATTAGCTGCGATGTGAACTATCTGTCTCTGAGTCCACTCATCAGTAGCTTGAACATCTCGAATCTTTCGACCCAACTCTGACTGGATCGATATGCTGTGAACATGGGCCTGGGAACTAATGTGAACTAACTTAGCCTCTAGCTGGGCTATGCTCGCCTTACGGCTCAGTGCATCAGCTACCACATTCGCCTTTTCGGGATGGTACTGAATCTTGCAATCGTAATCCTCAAATAACTCCATCCAACGGCGCTGTCGTTTGTTCAATTCCTTCTGAGTAAACAAGTACTGAAGGCTCTTATGATCTGTGAAAATGTTGAACGTGATGTCGTAGAGGTAATGACGCCATTTCAATAATGCAAATACAACGGCGGCTAGCTCAAGGTCGTGAGTGAGATAGTTCTCTTCAGCTGGCTTTAGCTTCCTCTATGCATAAGCTATAACTTTCCCATTCTGCATTAACACACAACCTAATCCTTTGTGTGACGCGTCCGCATACACGACAAATCCTTCAGAACCCTCGGGCAGGGTCAATACTGGGGCTGTGGTCAATCTCTTCTTGAGCTCCTGAAAACTAGTTTCACATTTGGCTGACCAGTCAAACTTAGCTTCTTTCTTTGTCAACGCTGTTAACGGGCCTGCAAGTTTAGAGAAATCCTTGACGAAACGTCTGTAGTATCCTGCTAAACCCAAGAAACTACGGATCTCTGTAGGAGTCTTAGGTCTCTCCCAATCCAGCACTGTCTCAATCTTTGAAGGATCTACCTCGATTCCCATTCCGGATATGACATGACCTAGGAAGGTCACTCGGTCAATCCAGAATTCGCATTTGCTGAACTTAGCGAATAATTGGTGCTCTCTCAAAGCTTGGAGCACAATCCGGAGGTGTTCAGCGTGTTCTTCTTCGGACTTCGAGAACACTAAGATGTCGTCAATGAAAATAACGACGAACTTGTCGAGGTACGGACGAAAAATCCTATGCATCATGTCCATAAAAGCTGCTGGAGCGTTTGTGAGTTCAAACGGCATGACCACAAACTCGAAATGTCCGTATCGGGTGTTGAAAGCTGTCTTCGGGATATCCTGTGATCGGATACAGAGCTGGTAATATCCTTGTCTGAGATCGAGCTTGGAATAAACCCTCGATCCTTGAAGCAAATCGAACAATTCCTCGATATGTGGTAGAGGATACTTGTTCTTCACTGTTATCCTGTTCAATTCTCGGTAATCGATACACATGCGAAGTGTACCGTTGTAGCGCCCCCTGAAGGAGGGCCGCCACATCCGCACCGAAACGGATTCCCGAGCTTCAGCGAGGGGCCTCAACTCAAAAACCCACTCCGGCGAACGGCACTCACGCAAGCACTACCGGCAACAGCAACGACATCCCAACAACAACCAGAAAAGAGCAGAGAAAAATGCGGAAGTGATTTAAAAGATAATCAAATAAATCCATAAAAGCCTACGAAGCTAACATAATATTAATTAAACATTTATAATTCAAGATACAAAATATTCATAAACAGATAGTGCCATCCATGGCTCAACTAGTCTACCCTATGCAATCCTAGATATCGTCAACTATCCCACAACAGGGGCACATAAGTACATAAAGTAAATAAAAACAATAACAAGACTCGACGGTTATTGGGACCACTGACAAGACAAACCAGAAAGACTGAGCCTAGCTAGACCTGCAGAAGCCGACTGACAAGATAGGTGACGTTGCCACCTGTCTACCTGAAGCAAGAACCAAAATAGCAGGGGTGAGTATAAAGGATACTCAGTAGGGGGGGGGGTTTGATCACCGTTCGTCATTTATCTTTTTAAAACCAAAAGTGGTGAGTGTTGGCCGTTTTGAGAAAGAATATGAATACGAGATATAAGTTGTAAAATGACACAAAGCAACACTCGGGTTCGGCTTATTTGAAAACACAAAAGGTTGACGAACCGGATCCTTTAAAAGCATTTGCACGTAATGTCAAGCCGATTGAAAGAATATGAGTTGAGTAATAAAGGAGGCTTAGGGTAGCAAGTACGAGTCACACTTCCGGGTTTTATATATATATAGGGAAGTACATATGATAACTGAAGAAAACCGGAATGTGCTTCGATTTGGCACGAAAGCCATAAAACAATTAGACAAGCAATAAATGCGATATATCATGCAAGAATGTGTCCCGGCGAGAACGGGCCCTCTCCTTATAACTCCCAATTGAAAAACATGCAGGCATATAATCAAGTACTCCACCACCAATGAAACTGTACAGGATTTAAGGAGACGCTGTTAGCACCACCATCAAGAATTAAGGAGACGCGATTAGCACCACCATCAGGATTTAAGGAGACGCGATTAGCACCACCGTACAGGGTTTAAGGAGACGCGATTAACACCACCGTTCGCATCAACTCAGGCTAACCAACCTCCTGGCCGGCCCAAGTCAACACGCTAGAAGTACACATCGGGATTTGCCCTAGACGCTCGTCCCCAAGCTCACCTCCTGTATACTCCGGGCCCAAGTCATACATAGTCCAGAGCTCGCATTTGAAAACGATGATAGTTTAGGTGGCCAAAAGGGCCGTTCAAAAATATGATGCAAGTAGTTAAGTATGAATGGCCAAAGGGGCTTTTGAGACAAGTTGATGTAACGATCTAGGAAATACTCGTAAGCGTCGTACGCTTCGGGAGCATGCTGACGGATGTCCCTAACGACATTAGTTATAAGTGCCTCAGAGATCAAATAGTTACTTTTAAAACAAATAAGTTACTTGTCTCTAGTTGGAAGCATTTCAAATCATTTTGGTTTTGCTATTAAAAGGTTTGACTAAGCACGTAAGAAATATTAAAGACAGTACAACAAGCAATAAGAAAAGATGGGGAAATAAGTTATTTCGAAGCCTAAATAAACTATGTTCTTACTCCAGTTGAAAACAATTTAAAACCCTTACCTGGCTCGCCAAGACAGTATGAAAGCAAGCGGTAGTCAGGTTTTCCCTCGTTGGACCCACCTGTAATACACAGGGCCTAGAGGATGAAAACGAGACCGACAATAACAAAAGCAAGACACGAACAACAGACGACGCACGGCAATTCATATAGAATCCAATCATGCAATAAACGCAATATGGGAAGTAAATCAATTAAACATGTAAATTACGGTACGACAATTAAAGAATATTAATGAAATGTTAAATAATGAAAGAACGTAAATAATAAATATTAAAGGCATGCTTAAACGCAATTAGGGCACGTAGACATGCTTAAAATAATATAACGGAACTCTCTCGCGGAAACGGGGTCAATCGGATAAGAAACGGGAAAAAGGGGTTAACATCCCTAAATAAGCAAAGGTGTCAAATGACGGTCAAATAGGGTCGGGTAAATTACAAATTATGAAGAATATCAAATCCCGAGGCTCAAGGAAGCTATAGGTGAAATCGGATTGATATTTGGAGGTCGTATGAGGAAAGTCAACATTTAAATGAGTGGGGTTGACCAATTCCCGAAGTGTAAGAAAGGAAAAGGCTGGAAAATACACTAAGTATGTTGCACCGGCCAACGCACGGGCTTGGCAAGCCGGTGCAAGCACAAAAGGGGTTGCACGGCCTCCCGCACGGTCTTGAGCACGGTGCCAAGACCGTGCAGGTACAAACGGCCATGCGCACGGGCCTGTGCACGGGCTCAAGCCTGTGCAGGCTGAAAAGTGAAGCGCACGGGCTCCTGCACGGTCTTGCTCAAGACCGTACGTTCGCTCGTGTGGATCTACTGAGCAGCAGACTCAGCAGATCGCGAACCTCTCACGCGAATTCAAAATATAAATTCATATATCTCCTAATTTATACCATAAAACACCCTAATTTTCATATATAATCATATATATCATATAAGCTACACATAAACACAAGAATCACGTAAAATGATCGAGTAATTCTTCCTAAACACGAAAATCCTAATATATAAAATCCTATATCTAAAGTCACGAAAATCGCAAGAAATAACGAACGGAATGAAATGGGGTAAAAGGATTACCGGTAGATAATGTAGTGAGGATCGACCTGGTTTTCACGGCTCGTCGATCGGGCGAGAAATGGGCTCGGTAGGGCGTCGGGAAGATTTCTCTCCTTTCTCTTTTCTTTCTTCTTTTCTTTCCTCTCTTTCTTCTTTCCTCCTCCTTTTGTGAAATGAGAGAATGAGAGAGATAGATAGATATTTATGAAAATATCTCAGGAGGGTAAAATGGTCATTTAGGCTTTCAAGGGCATTTATGTAATTTAAGTAATTGAGGGCATTTAAAAGATAGGTTAAATCAATCTTTTCCACAAGATTAATTAATCCAATTGGATAGATCGAGAAATTAGGCAAGGAAGAATTCGCGTAAATATTAATAATATAATTAAAATATTCGGGTCGTTACAACCGTCCTTCTTCTTCACGAACAAGACTGGAGCACCCCAAGGCGAGGTACTCGGTCGGATATATCCAATAGAAAGAAGTTCGTCGAGTTCGTTCTTCAATTCCTTCAACTCGGCAGGAGCCATTCGGTACGGCGACTTCGAATAAGGCTTGGCTCCCGGAACTAGGTCAATCACGAACTCTATATCCCGATCCGGTGGCAAGAATTCCAGATTCTCGGGGAATACGTCGGTGAATTCATTGACCACGGGCGTTTCTTTGATCTTCGTTTTGTCCTTCGGGCGCTTGAGAAGGTAAGCTATAAAGCATGTAGCTTCTTCTTTCTGAACGAGCTTCTTGGCTTCCATCATTGACATATACGGACCTTCTCCTGATCGGAAACCCTTAACTTCATTGGAACCCAGAATAACTTTCTTCTCGAAACAATCAACCTTCGCCCGATGCTCGTACAACCAATCCATTCCGAGAATAACCCCATATTTCTTCATCGACAACTCGATCAAATCAGCCGGGTACTCGACACCCTCGATGATAATCGGACAACGCTTAAGTGCTCGGTTCGCAATAACTTTTGAACCCAACGGCGAACCAACCACCAATACATAATGAAGCAAGGAAACAGGCGCATGCACAAATAAGGAAACAGCAGGCGCAATAAATGAGTGTGAAGCACCTGAGTCGTACAATGCATGTATGGGGATGCCATTTATATATATAGTACCTTCCACCACGTCGGTCGGATCTGCAACAGCATCCTCTGCATCGCCTTCCAAGGCGTAAACACGGGCATAGGCCTGAGGCTGAGCGGCTCCCTGTTGTACCGGTCTCCTCTTCGGGCATACATCTACCCGGTGATCGGCGCTACCACATCCGTAGCAGAGACCATTCTTCTTCCAACATTTGGCCTCTAAGTGCGGGCCCTGACAAAATCCACATACGGGTCGTGGAAGTCCCTGAGGTCGGGGAGGAGCAGGCTGAACGGTTGTCTTGAATGGCTTCTTCCCAGAAGAGGACCCAGAATAAGTAAAGGGTCTCTTCGAACCAGAAGCGAAACTCTTGGCGGCTGCGGGAGCAGGTGCAGAAGTCGGTCTCATCTGTCGGAGATCGGACTCTATAGATAGTGCCGTCTCAACTGCGTCGGTATAGTACTGGAGTCTTTTCCCGAGCATATGCATACGAATCTCATTCGACAACCCCTCAATGAACTGTCGAGTCTTCCTCTGTTCGTCGTCAACCATATACGAGCAGTGAATAATAAGTCTGGAGAAATGAGCCTCGTACTGGTCAACTGATGAAGTACCCTGCTTGAGAGCCAGGAACTCTCGCTCATGTCGCTGTCGGACCACTAACAGAATATACTTGGCCCGGAACTCAACCAAGAACTGATCCCAAGTTGGGACCACATGCTCTCGCTGCCATCGCTGCTCTATACGGGTCCACCAGTCATGTGCAGCTCCTGTCATCTGATACACTGCTAATTCGATCCTCTTAGGTCCGGACATTCCATTACTCTGAACCTCTTCTCCATTGCCGCTATCCAAGATTCGGCAATAACATCGCCCGGTGCACCATCGAACTGTGGAGGGTGGAGGTTAAGGAACATGCTCATCTCGGTCTCGGGGGCAGGTGGTGGCGTTGCTCGGTTGGTATTAACCATAAACTGCCCTAAGGCTTCCATAAACTGTGCTGGTGTCGGAACACCTGGAGGCGGACCTGGCGGTTCACGGCGAGGAGGCATTCTGCAAATTCAATACCAAACATGCATGATGATAAGCGACTATGAAAAGCTGTAACACATAAGCAAGTAATGTTCAAATAGAGCTCACATAAGCACTTAGCACATGTCATGACCCCCGGGCGCGGAGAGGAGAACCCTCACTACGGCGCCCGTTGGACGCACGGGTATAAGCTTCGAATCCACTGTGCACAACCCTAAAGTTTGGCTTAGGAAGCACTTGCCAAAAGGGATTAATCCATATTGATTGTACATGAGTTCTAACTTATAAACCCTTCGAATTACTGTTGAAATTCTGATGTGGGATGGAATATCAAGACACACGGCTTGTCTACACAATGTGTTGCAAGGCCGTGGGCATCACTCACACGGCCTCACCCATAGACCGTGACACAAGGCCGTGACTCCCCCATTGTCACGGCCTCTCCACATGGCCTGCACAAGGGCCGTGTGAGACTCTCACAAATCGGGGGCGTTACAATTCGTCCCTCCTTCGGAGCGTAATGTCCCCATTACGTCGTGACATAGGCCCCTTGCTCCCCGCCAGTGGAGAATGTGGAGCGCGGCTCCCCACACACGCGTTGCCCCTTTCTTGGTGACACGGACGGTGTGGAACATGCATTCCCACGACTGACGGTTGGCTCTGATACCACTTGTCACGACCCCCGGGCGCGGAGAGGAGAACCCTCACTACGGCGCCCGTTGGACGCGCGGGTATAAGCTTCGAATCCACTGTGCACAACCCTAAAGTTTGGCTTAGGAAGCACTTCCCAAAAGGGATTAATCCATATTGATTGTACATGAGTTCTAACTTATAAACCCTTCGAATTACTGTTGAAATTCCGATGTGGGACGGAATATCAAGACACACGGCCTGTCTACACAATGTGTTGCAAGGCCGTGGGCATCACTCACACGGCCTCACCCATAGACCGTGACACAAGGCCGTGACTCCCCCATTGTCACGGCCTCTCCACATGGCCTGCACAAGGGCCGTGTGAGGCTCTCATAAATCGGGGGCGTTACAGCACATTTGCACAAATTCCACAAAAGTACTAAGCCGTACGACCTAGACACAACCGGACACGACATTTCAGAGCTTAGGCCATTGGACCAAGAAGCTCTGATACCAACTGTAGCGGGCGCCCCAAACGGGTAGCGCGCTCAGCACCGAGCCCCGACCCGGAACCGAAATGGAATTGACCCGAATCGAAACCCGGCGAATGACACACATTTATTCAATGACTAGGCGGGGGTTTCGAAAACGAAAGAAAACGACAGAGGTGCGGAAGCGAAAATAAGCAACACAATAATTCATAATAATTACACAAGTATTAAAGCCCACCAAGGCCAGCGAAATTTAATTACCTAAATAATAAACGGGTTCGATACAATATCCCGACAAAATATAATGACGAGTTCAACATATAGATAATCCCGAATGCTAAATACGTAAGTAAAATTCTAATATCACGTATCATAAATAATTGCCATACGGAATGAGAGTTATACATGAACAAAAGAATGTAACTCTAAGACGCGACGACGACGACGAAGATCCCGCCTAGTATCCTGAAACCAATATAGGGGTGAAACAGAGAGGGTTAGTCAAACGACTAAGTGAGGAGGGAATAATAATGTATATTATAAAACGGAAATAAATCACCATTTTTAAGCTTAAAAGAAATCAACATAAAAGAAAGGTTTTCGTAAACGGGTGGTGATTTAGCATAAAACATAACATATCATATGACTCGGCGAGTCGAGCCCTTAACTCCAATTTCCAAACATAAAAACGGGAAACCACCCTTATTCCTCCAATGTAGACGGACCGCTAAATCCGAACCACGCATAACATACAGTATAATCTCAGGTACTCAAAGGGCTTCCACTCCGGCCTCACCCCGAGCTCCCAAAGGTGGAGGGAACCATAGAATTTCCGCCGTAGACCCGATGTCTACCGACTTCGTCCTATCATCCTGACTCTGAGCCCAAACATACATACATACATACAATTCATAACTCACTTTTCAAATCATTTCGGGTTGGCCAAAAGACCGTTCGAGACATGTCATATGCGAGGCCGAAGGCCAAAGTTCGCCTTAGAAATTAAAGAGGTTTTATATGTCTCTTTCGCAAATGTTTGAAAGAATATACGTAGTACTTTTTCATATCAAAACATTTTCGATAAATCGAATAAACATAATAGGCATAAATATTTACTAAGTATATATATAGAAACGGTGTGAAAACAAAACGTAAACATGGCTTATATCGGGAGAGGCTTATTTATAGATATACATAATAGTACTGGAATCAGAAACGGAAAGCCTCACCTGTTGGCTATACAAAAAGAAGAGCAAAAGCAATACCGGCGCTACTCCACGGGAGTATCATATGCAAAATACCAAGACACAACCAAATAAGACTAATGACGACGCACGGCTTATACGAAAACATTAGAACATATTGAGGCACGTTATACAATCACATAAGGCACTTAGGTTCAAATTATCAAACGAAAACGGAGTAATTCGCAAATTTAAAAATGCAAATCAAGTCCAAATGCAACGAAACTTTACAGACATTCTTTAAATATCATAAAGGAGTATGCATTCGAATTTCGAGAAAATCGGACTTCATATGCAAAAGTTAGAAAATTTGACGAAAACTTAAAACGCACTATTCATAGACCCGAACATGCTATAAATTCATAAATCATGCAATTCATATCTATTTCATATATATCGAATACACGAGCGAAGAAAGAATTCGGAAAAGACGAGCCTCGGAGGGACCCGTAGGCCAAAATTGGCCCTGACTTACAGAAGGTCAGGGCCCTGTTCAAACAGGCCACACGGCCTTGTGCACGGCCGTGTGCACCAAGGCCACGCACACCAAGGGAGACACGCACGGCCTCTTGCACACGGCCTCAAGGACGTGTGCACAAGGCCGTGCACCATGAACTATGCGCACGGTCTCTTGCACGGCCGTGCAAGAGGCCGTGTACTTCCACACGGCCTTGCCACACGCCGTGTGCAAAGCCCGTGTGCGTCAAAAAAGAGCAGAAACTTCGCAGAACCAGCAAAACCACGCGAATTAAATCCTAAATTCAACATTTGATCATCTTAACATGCAAATGACGCCCTAATATTTACATATAATGATCTACAACATATAAGCTACACATAGAATCCAAAAACATGAAAATCCATCCATAAATTCCTTCAAAATCACATAAACCCTAAATTATTCAACTATATACAAAAACAAGAAATACAAGGCATAGGAGACATTAAACGAGAGGGACGTGAAAGGCTTACTCGTAGAAGAGATCGCGGGGAGTTCGTAGGCGTAAACGGTTCGAAAATCCGTTGGGAAACGAAGTCGGGACGATCGTTTGAACCTCCTTTCTTCTCTTTCTCTTTTTCTTTCTTTTCTTTTCTTTTCTTCCTTTTCTTGCGTGAGACTGAGGGAAGAGAGTGTGTTATGAGACTTAGTCAATAATTTGACTAAGGTTTAAAAATCGAAGGGGCAAATTTGTAATTTCGCAAAATAAGTTTGAAAACTCATGTTGTCCAAATAATACATAATTACAGTCAAAATTCATATAATTAAACGCACATTGACAATTCGTAATTTAAATATAGAAATTCATTCATTTACGAAATTATTCAAAAATCTCATAATAAATATCAAATAAAATAATAAATTGCGTGAATACTAGATTCGGACGTACCGGATTATAACTCGGATTTTCGGGGCGTTACACTGTCTTTTATTATTAAATCGTTTTGTTCAGTAGAAATGGATATATTAATGATTATTGATATTCGATGATGTTGATGAATATTCGTGAAGCCTTGACTAGTTAAATATGTATTTGTTGAATATTGATTTATGTTAATTGATGCCCCGTATGGATTTGAATGTTTAATTGATATGGATATGTTAAGCTTCCGCACTTTGTTATTTCTGTTGGTTGTTGTTGTTGGACTAGGTACGTTGTTACCGATATAGATTGAGTGCTTGCCGTTTGCCGGGATGGATTTTTAAATGGGGTACATCTACCTCGTTTGAGAGTTCGTCTCGGTGCGGATGTGGTGTCTTTTCTCCTCCTACGGAAAGGGGCGCTACACCTCATATCAAAACATACCTGAAAACTTACCAACCTTATTCCTCCCATATAGCTGAAGGACCGCTAAATCCAAAATGCTAAGGATATAGGCATAGCCTATGTCTCAGTTGACACGAAGTCAACCGCCGCAGGAGCACAAAGGTTGCGACTCCGGCCTCACCCGTGCTCCCGGTAAACATGGAGCAAGCCACCGAATTCCACCGTAGACCCGCTGTCTATCCGGCTTCATCCGATCGCCATACTCCGGGGCCCACATAACATAACGGACACACATATCATATCTCGCATTTCATAACTATCATTTTACTATTAGAATAGGAATCAAGACCTTTCGGGGAGGGCCAAAAGGGCCGTTCGAGACAGGTGGTGTAACGGCAGGAAACACAACCGGGTATTCCATCATCCGGGGGGGGGGGGGGGAGAAATCCGCCCTAACGACTTCACTCCACGAGTCAACGAGAAGGTTTCCAAACCCAAAATTACATTTAAATCAAAACATAGTTCGCTTGTCTCTTTTTGAAAACCTTTTGAAATCATATACATAGTACATTTTGATATCAAATTCGTTGTTCTTAAACCTCATAAAAGTAATAAGCATAAAGTATTTACTAAGTATAGTAATACGGGATGAAAACATAAACTACACATGCGAGGCTTACTTAGTGAGGCTTAATAGTACATATCTACATAATACGGGATAACAACAAAAACCTCACCTGGCGATAACCAAAAGAAAGCCCAAAACGAAAGCGAACAACCTAATCCACGAGAGTGGAACCTGCAACTGACAAACGACATAACTACGTAATACTTACAACGACGCACGGCTCATACCAAAGCATAGAAACACGTAAAAGCACATCAAACGATCAAATACGACACTTAGGTTCAAATTAGAAATAAACGAAGCAATTCTTGAATTTAGATAGGCAAACGAAGTTCAAATGCAACTAGATTTCATGAACATGCTTAATACATAATAAGGAAGCATGCATTCAAGTTTCGGAAGAAACGGACATCGTATGCAAAAGTTGGGAAATTCATCGGAAACATCGAACACACTATTCACAATCCCGAACATGCAATAAATTCATAAATCATGCAATTCACATTCATATCATAGATAAAGAATACACAAGCAAAGAGAGAATTCGAAAAAGACGAGTCCCGGAGGGACCTACAGTGCAAAATGCACTGAAACATACAAAAGGCTCAGGCTGCAAAACAGCTCCACACGGCCTCATGCACACGGGCTCAAGGCCGTGTGCACCAGGCTGTGCACATTCAAAAGAACATGTACGGCCTCTTGCACATGACCTTGAGGCCGTGTGCACAGGCCGTGCACAATAAAACTTCACGCACGGTCTCCTGCACGGCCGTGCGAGAGACCGTGCACCCTCACACGGGCTCGCCACACCTCGTGCGCAGAGCCCGTGCACGTCAAGAAACAGCAGAACACTTTGCAGAACAGAAAAACCACGCGATTCAAACAAAAAATACAACATTTAATCCACAAAACGTTAATCACTCATGCTAATTTTCATATATGATCATCTACAACATCTAGGCTACGTATAGAAACAATAATCAAGAAAAACCATCCATAATCTCATTCAAAATCATATAAAACCTAACATATTCAACTATATACAAAAATCTAAAAATCGAAGCAAATAAGGCATTAATCGAGAAAGACGTGAGAAGCTTACTTGTAGATAAGATCGAGAGGAGTTCGTAGGATTTCACGGCTCAGAATTCGGTCGAGAAACGGAGTCGGGACAATCGATTGAACTCCTCCTTCTTCTTCTTTTCTTTTCTTTTCTTTCTTCTCTTCTTTTCTCCTCTGTTGTTTCGCATGAATGGGGTGAGAGAGAGAGGTGAGACTTAAGTCAAAAGTTGACTTGGTCGAAGAAACGAAGAGGCATTTTCGTAATTTTACAAAATAGTTCAAAAAGATAAGTTATCCAAATAATACATAATTACAGTCAAAATTCATAAAATTAAACGCACATTGACATGTCATGGTTTAAAAACCAAAATTCACTAATTCGTGAAAATGTTATAAAATCACATAATAATTAACAAAATAAATCATGAATCGCGTAAGAAAATCGGTTCGGGTTCCCGGTTCATAACTCGAATATTCAGGGCATTACAATCACCCCTCCTTATGAGAATCTGGTCCCCAGATTCTACTGATTAGAGTTAAACAACTCTGGGTGAAGCTTACGCATCTTCATTCGGACCTCTCACAAACTTTCTTCGATTGCCTGATCCTTGATGGAACTTATAGGAGGTATCTCGCAGATTGCACAACGTCAAGCTTGTTCGGGGTTCCTGTAAGTAGCATTTCAGTAGAAGTTGAGCTATTTCCATTTATTGTCGAAAAGCCTGAATTCGATCGACAGCACCTTGAAGAAATCCCAGATAAATGTGTAACGGTAATTACCATCTTAGACCTTCAGTGGTCCGGACACGAAGTCCATGGTGAATCCATTCCCAATCCCACATAGGGATAAGTAGTAGCTAATCCTTCAATCTTTGATGCTCGGCTTTGATCTATTAACAAGTCGAGTATCTCTTGACTTAATCGAGTAAGTCTCTTTCTTTCGATTCTTTGAAACATAGGTCCGAGGCTTATTGGGAAGTATTGGGGTTACCAACACAAGGCTGAAACTTTGGATTATTCTTCGCTCTAATTGTTTGACTCAGGATCCATTCTTTTGCAGTCTTGGCATTTTAGATTCTTCAACCCAATTATGACTGGGTCGCAAGGCTATGAATGAAATTATCCAAAATGGTGCAAATCCAATTCGGTTTAGCCTCAATTTGTGACACGTTCGTGATTTGGTTAAAAGTACCAACTACGATATTCGCTTTTTCCAAGGAACACTGATTCTTGCAATCTTAGTCCTCAAACATTTTTCATTGACGACGTTGGGGTTGGTTCACCTCCTTCTGAGTTAATAAGTGTTGAAACTCCCATAATCTGTGGAGATGTCAACTGATTCCATAGGATGGTGACGATGTTTCAGTCAATCCTTTACTACGGCAGCTGGTTCGATGTCATGAGGGGCAACTTTCTGGTTGATTTTAGCTTCCCGAGCATGAGCTATGGTTTCTTCATTCATACCATCCACTAATTCAATCTTTCATGTGATGCATTCATACTCACGATGATTCCTTCAGAATCCCTTGAGCAGGGTTAATATTGAAGTTGTAGTTAATCTCTTTTCGGCTCCTGAAAATAGGTCCTACATAGATTGCCCATTCGAACTCGGTTTCTTTTTTTTTTTTTTTTTTCCTGTCGACTCAAGCAACAAGGTTGCAAGCTTAGGGTAGTTCCACTTGAAGTCTTGGTTTGTTTCCATACCTGTATTGTTCAAGTCTCCAGAGACTATACATCGGTTCTTGTTCTGGATTTGAAATGACAGAAAAGGCCACTTAGTCGATCCAGATTTCACATTTGCTAGGCTGGGCAACTAGTAGGTGCCCTTTTGAGGTCCGTAATACCATACGGAGGTGCACTGCATTCTTCCTCGAATCTCGAAAACATCAAGGAAACTCCTTAGAAGGTAGTGACTAACTCACTGTGATATGAACGGAGGTCCATCAAGTCGCAAAGTTCTTGTCAGTACTAGAGGTAGACATACGAATTCGAGGTGTCCACATCAGGCACTGAAGGCTATCTTCAGAACATATTTGGCTCGGACATAGAGTTGATGATATCCTAATCAAAGTTCATCCAGACAAATCTTAGATCTCAAAGCATATCGGACAATTCTTCAACGGCGGTAGAGGATACATGTCTTCGATAATATTCTGTGCAATTCTCGGTGAACAATACACATAGGGAGTGCACTGTCTTCTTCTCTACAAGCAGTATTGGAGTACCCCAAGTCAAGGCACTCGATTGGGCGCGTTCAAGGGAGAGAAGTTCCTCAAGTCGGTTCTTCGATTCTGTCAGATCGGCAAAATCCATTCGGTTTGGCGACCTCGATCACGGTTTGACTTCTAGAACTGGATCTATCATAGACCCTCTATTCCGATCTGATCGCAAGAGCTCTTAGATTCTCAGGGAATACGTCTGTGAATGATCAACTTGATTCACTAGACTTCACTCGGATCTTCAGGCGATTGAGATGGTAGGGGATAAGCCTATAGTTTCTCCCTTTCGAGTAAGGTTCTCGGCTTCCACCAATGAGGTGTACGACCCTCATCCATTCGCAAATCTCTGACTTCGTCAAGTCCAAAATAATCCTTTGCTGGCGACTTGGTCAAATCTGCTGAGCAACGATTCCTTCGATGATAAACGGTAGCACGCGCACGAATCGCAAATGTCCTCCAATCCGGCAATGAAGAAATAGAAAGAGAAACATGCAAAAAATCCAACATGCGCACGCACAAGTACAACATTGAAAAGTGCAACAAGTGAGTGTAAACCACTCGAATTATAAAATGCATGCATGGGATGACAATTAATATTTTGTACCTTGCACCGAAGCATTCAGACTAAGTTCTCCTCGACTGTCTCGATCTTTTCTTCCTCGTGCAATTTTGACGGAGATGGAAGGAACTTCCACATGCGAAGCAACGTCCAGACTTCTTTCGACATTCTGACTCTTGATGGTCTCTTTGGAAAAAGCTACAAACTGGTCGTAGGGCTCCTTGCGGTTGGGGAGGTGCATTCTGCTTTGATGTAGACACCTGGGAGGTCTTCTTTCTGAAAAATGGCCCTGAAGGTGTAAATGGCCACTTGGAACTTGCTGGAAGGTACTGAACGGTGGTAGGGGCAAGAATAGGACTCGGTCCCATTAGGCTGAGTTCAGACTCAATATGCAGAGCCATTTCCACTGCGTCGGTATAACATTGATGTCAGACTACCATCATAGCCTTCCTGATCTCGTAAGTTAATCCCTCTACGAGCTGGCGAGTCTTCCTCTGCTCATTGACGACCATATACGGGCAATGCGTAATGAGGCGGGAGAAGTGTGCCTCGTACTGATCAACTGAAGATGTGTTCTGCTTGAGAGCTAGAAACTCCCTTTCACGTTGCTGACGAACAACCAACGGAATGTACTTAGCCCGGAACTCGGTCAAGAACTGATCCCAAGTCGGGGCTACATGCTCACGTTTCCATCTTTGCTCAATCTGTTTCCACCAATCCTGTGCGGCTCCAATCATCAGATAGATTGCAAACTCGACTCTCTGAGGGTCCGAATATTCCATAATCCTGTAAATCTTTTCCAGAGCTGATATCCATGCCTCGGCAATAGCGTCATCTGGGGCACCTTCAAACTGTGGTGGTTCGAATATGAGAAATCGGGCCCATGCTTCCTGCTCAGCATTTCCTTTAGGGGCCTGAGCGATGAACTGTCTTAACATTTCCGCAATTTCGGCTGGAATTGGTGTATCGGTCTGAGGTGCCAACGGAGGTGATGAGAGCGGTTTACGTGCACGACGACGTGAAGACATTTTGTAAGGCCAATAGCAAATATGCATGACAGGTAAGTGAGTATGCAAAGCTGTAAGCAAATAGGCAACTAAAGTTCAGGTAGAGTTCACATAATCACTTAGCAATTTGCACAAATTCCACAGAAGTCCTAAGCCGTACGACCTAGACACAACCGGACACGACAGACAACCAGGCACGGCAAGTGCAACCTTGAGTTTCACATCCACCTATATCCAAGTCCATCCCAGTGTTTTGATTGTAAAAGATCTTTTGCTGTTGATCATCTAACAAAGATCCATCACAATTCAAACACTAAGCGTTCTTGAACATTAGTGAGTGCAATTCCCTAAGTGACACCGGCACACAATGACTGACAAAACAAACAAAACACGACGATTTAGAGCTTAGGCCATTGGACCCAAAATGCTCTGATACCAACTGTAGCGGTCGCCCCAAACGGGTAACGCACGCCCCACACCGAGTCTCAATCCGAAGCCGAAATGGAAATCCGACCCTAAACTGAAACCCGGCGAACGACAAACTCATTTACTCAATCTGTAGCGCCCCTTTCCGTAGGAGGAGAAAGGACACCACATCCGCACAAAGACGAACTCCTAAACAAGGTAAATGTACCCCATTCAAAAATTCATCCCGACGAATGGTAAGCACTCGATCAAAACTCCGGCAACAACAATATAACGCCCCAACAACAACATAAACAACAATCAGAGAAATGCGGAAGCGAATTCAGAATAATAAATCAATGCGTAAAAGCCATCCATGGCAACGGTAATCATAACAAAATGAATCTAAAACAATTATCCATTCAATGTCGTCAATGGCTCAACTATCTATCTCACATCAGGGGCACGTAAGTACGGAAAATAAATCATAATATTAAATACAATAAGCTAAAACAATTCATAAAGTAAAGACTCGACTGTTGTTGGGACACTGACAAGACAAGAGACAAGAGCCGACCTAGACCTGCTGTTGCCGACTGACAAGATAGGTGACACCGCCACCTGCCTACCTGAAGCAAGAACCAAAATAGAAGGAGTGAGTATAAATGATACTCAGTAAGGGGGTAATACAATATAGGTATTGATCACAGTTCGTCGTTTATCGATTAAAACCAAAAAGGGGTGAATGTTACTCGTTTTGATAAAGATACATACAATAATATAAGTTGTAAAACTATAACACAAAGCAACATTCGGGTTCGGCTTTATTTGAAAACACAAAAGGTTGACGAACCGGATCCTTTGAAAAGATTTGCACATAAGGTCAAGCCAATCATTTTGAAATGATATTAGTCGAGTCACGAGGCTGTTACAAGTTCGGAAAGCATGGCATAAATAAGTTGGAAATGATAAGTAAAAACGGCTCGTAATTCAACTAAATAGTTTGAACAATAAAGGAGGCTTAAGTTGGGCAAGTTCGAGCCACGCTTCCGGGTTTTATATATATATATATATATATATATATATATATATATATATATATATATATATATATAGGGAAATACATATGCTAAATGAAGAAAACCGGAATGTGCTTCGACTTGTAACAAAAGACGTTAATCAATTAGACAAGCAAGTAATGCAATAAGTCATGCAATAATGTGTCCCGGCGAGAACGGCCCTCTCCTTATAACTCCCAACCATGAAAAGCATAAAAACCTGTAGTCAAGTACTCCACCACCAAAAGACACAATCCAATCGCAATTTAAGGAAACCAGTGGTGCCCCACAACGCTACCGTACACAATTTAAGGAAACGCTCAAGGGGCTACCGTCGCATTAACTTAGACTAGCCAAACCTCCCCACCAGCCTAAGTTAATACCTAGAGTGCACATCGGGATTTGCCCTAGACGCTCGTCTCCAGGCTCACCTCCTGTATAACTCCTGGGCCCCAAAGTCATGATCCAATCCATGGCTCGCTTTTGAAATCAATAACAATTTAGGTGGCCAAAAAGGGCCATTCAAAAATAGGGAATCAGGGTGTGGGAGGCCAAAGGGGCCATTCGAGACAAGGTTATGATTGCGAGGTCGAGAGACCTAAGTTCGCATTTAAAAACAAATGGGTTTTCCTTGCCTCTAGTTGAAAATATTTGTAAAATATTATACATATAGGATTTGCTATTAAAAGGTTTGACTAAGCACATAAGGAAATAGTAAAGGCAGGAACAACAAGCAAGAAGAAAGGTGCGATAATAATTTATTTCGCAAACCTATATATATCTATGATCTTGCCCCAGTTGAAAACGTTTTAAACCCTTACTTGTAGCTCGACAAACGAGAAAAGCAAGCAAGCAACATGTATGATTCTCCCTCAGAGATCCCAGCTGAAAACACGGGGTCTAGAGGATGAATGACTGACACAGAAAACAGACACTGACGCTCGGCTATCAAAATACAAACATGCTTAAGGACACTCATTCAACATTTAAACATAAGAAAGCAAGTAGGGGCAATATGGTCAAGTTATCCAAAGCATGCAATAATTAAATAAACGAATAACAATTAACATTTAATTAATAATAACATTTAAGCATAATCTAACCAGGGGTTAAGCTTGCAATTAAACATCAAACATGTATATTTCATTTGAATCAACAACAATTAAAGTACAACTTATAGCTTTTCCCAAAAGCTCAAAAGCTAACAAGCGAAGATCGATCCTATCTCTAGCCTAATCGAATCGAAACCTATCCGCTCGACTACACAAGCATATATCATCAACAATCAACAATTTATACAACTAAGCCAAGCTAGGATACAAGTTATTCATGCTCAAAAGCTATAAGCTATAAGATATAGTTCAAAAGCTACAAATTAACACAATAATACGAAAAATGCGATAAAAGACAAACGACAAGTCGGATTCCAGTAATACTAGTGCCGTTAGAACCTTTGCATCGAGGAGCACAATCTGTCCGAAGACTCCGTCGCCGGATTCCCGACGGAACAGTGCCAAAACGCCGGAAAACCACTTGCCACCACCGGACCGCCTCCGGGCCACCTCCAATGGTCGAACCCTTATACCGAAATGTTCCTCTCGACAAGCCCGTCACTTTCCTCAAAGCCGTTTCTCAATCGGATCATCCATCGGAATTTAATTTCACTTTGAAGCTCCGATACCCTAGAATCCAAGAATCAAAATTAACGACGATCGGCTCAACGAAATACGAAATTGACTTTGAAATCGGCTTACCCATGTCGAGAAGATTGAAATCCATATAAAGCACTTTGAAAATGGTGGCTGGAGATAGCCCAGCCACCATCTCCGCCGCGTCGCCACCGCCGCGCCACCTTGCTCCGCGTATCTCCTCCGTTCCGTCGAATCTGAACCTGAGACCGGTGCCAAAAGCTTCGTCTCGATGAGGGCTTCAAAGCCCGCGCCACCACCCGGAACCGCCGGAAAGAGTCCATCTCCGCCGCGCCTCCACCTCTCCGTTCCGCCGCCGTCCGGCCAAATCAAGCCGTGAGACCACCGCCAAAAGACTCCCCTCGATGATAGCTTTCATTTCCGACCAAGCCCAGGCCGTGCTGTCGCCAGAAACGTCAGAACCACCACCCTTTCCGTCGCCACCTTCGCGCCGCCGTAGTGCCACCACCGGTGCTCCAATCGCCACAATGGTATAGTTGAGTTCGTCTCGTCGAGACGGTCGATTCGACATATACGCGCGATTCCGAGAAGAAATGAGAAAATCACATTTTGGGGAGGGAGAGAGCTCGCGGCTGCTGTTGTGCGTGTGTGTGTTCTCTCTTTTTTCATTTTGGCCCCAAATCTCCCAATACTTGCATAATATACTCTATCCTCGAAAAACGTGTAAAAGTGCAAAGTGTCGAAATTAGGCGTACTTAGTGCCAAAATGGCCAAAATTAAATGCTTAATAAGAATTGAGGTTCGTTTTATTAAAATTCATGAGTTTACGAAAAGTCAATTCCGGGTTGGGCTAAAGTGTAAATAATTATGGGCTAAAATGCAATTTTATTTAAAATATGATTTAATGAATAATATTTAGAATTTCATGAAAATATTTGGAACTTCGACAAAAGATGCATTATTACATTGAACTCCAGTCCAATGTACACCGTTAAATTACTAAATTAAATTAAACGAGCTATAAATATAAATTTATTAAATTGACCCTAATTAGTGGCAAAACGATGCAAATTAAATTTTAATTAATACCTTGGGTTTTAAATACCAAATCAATGATTTATAAAAATATTTAAAATGCAAGAGTTGGAAAGTGTAACGCCCCAAATATTTGGTAAACTAAAGCCGGTATGAATTGATAAGATAACGGGACAAGTTTGGAAAACTCGATCGGGATATATGTGCTTATGTGATATTTGTGTGTTTTATATGAATTTCCGTAAATGCAATAATTTGTGAATTTAAATTATTCTATGTCAATGTGCATTTAAAATGATGAGTTTTGACTATAATATTGACATATTTCATTAATATGTCCTATTTATAAAGTTTTGCGAAATTACGAAAATGCCCTTCGATATTTTCCACCTAAATTCCAGATTTCTCTATTTAAATCTATTGTTTCTTTTCTTTTATTACACTTACCATCCCCACCTCTTGACAGCATCGAAAGAAAAAAAGAATAATAATAAGAATATATGCACTTAAATATACTTTTTATAATTTCTACCATGTTCCAGCATTTTTTTTTTACTTAAGATATCTTTAATTACATATGTATATCCGTAGAGATAGACCTTAAAAATATTTCACTCAGTTTTTCTCTTCGAAAAAACCTGCACAAAACACTGAACGAAAAGGTGAATCCCTCTTACTCCTTCCTCTCGTTATTTATTTAATTAATCATGAGATAAATTTCTTTTCGTAGAGCTAGAGTGTTCTTTTGCTTGAATTCATAAATTTCTTTGGGTGCCTGAATGAGATTTCATCATGTAGTAAATACCAAGTGTATTAAATACATGGAGTCATTTGGGAAATTATGGGTAGTGTTCTTTTTGTTTATTTGAGTGGCGTGTAGTAGTGTTTTATTTTGTTAATCGAGGTTCTGCAAATTGAAACTTATTGTTTGTCCTCATTGAGTATGAAAAGCTATTTAATATATTGATGGAATACTGATGGCTTGATTGATTTATTGACGAGGTTACATAAATGAAAAAACTTTAAGTTTAGTAATTAATTGAAGGTCTGTCTAGTGTTGTGATATGGTAGCCACATTTAGAAGGTTTTCTCATAATTGTTTACATTAAAATGTCTATCTCTGAATTATTAAATAAATCATAACTATAATTTGATAATTCTAAATAATTCAAGTTGGTGTTTAATGTCTAAAAGCGCTATCTGATTACCCATTTTTATTTTGAAATTTTGTGTGTTTTGTAGTAACAAAATATTCCATTGGTAATATCATAATTAAACATTGTTAAAGGAGTCAGGTATTAACTAATTAGTAATTGTAATTCGGAAAGTGCTTTATTCGATGATCTTGTTTTTATTTCATATTTCTAATTAAGATGTTTAACTGTTTGTTGTCTGAAGCATAAGCCGTGCGTCGTATTGTCGTCTTACATGGTTGTGTCGTATTTGGTTTCAGGTGGTAGTTCTTCCGGGAAGTAGTTGGTCTTCTTTCTTTTGCCCTTTTTGCAGTATTATCCAGGTGGGGTTTCTTTTCCGAATTCGGTCTTTCTTATACGTATGTAAATATTCCATATATACCCGAAGCCTGTGTTTTATGCTTTTATGTTTTCTTTCCCCAAAATTATATTATACGTAATAGCTACTTGAAAACGATATTATCTTAATGAGTTTAAAGAAAATGCCTTGATATCAAATTATTACATATTAACCCCTAGAAGGCTCCATTAGCTCGAAAGGGTTACAAATGAGTTTGAAATCGGTCCCTTTGACCACACAAGCATTTGGAGTGCGAGGAATTATCTTGGCCTTTCGGCCTGGCCATTGAGCCACATTATATTATTGGGCCCGGACATCAGGGTACGGGGTGAAGCCAGATAGACATTGGGTCTACGGTGGATCTCAATGCTTTGGTCTCCAAACTGATGGGAGCTCGAGGGTATGACCGGAGTGGCAACCCTTTTGAGTACCTGCGCTGGACGGGATTTAGTCTATATCCCCAGCCGAAGATGTATTGGATATTTGTCCTTTCATGATTATATAGTAGCGGGCTAGCTACCTGACTACACAAGGAGGAATAAGGGAGGTTTATTTAATATTTCTGATATTATGAAACAGGTGGTTGATGCTCGACTCGCCGAGCTTTTACTTTATTGCGAAATTATTCGATTCACCAATAATTGTAAAAACCTTTATTTTTCCTTTGCTTTCTTCTCATATACAAACTGGTGAATCTTTCTGTTGTTTCAATAATATATACGTATACGTATTACAACCCCCTCACTTAGTCGCTTTGACTAACCCCATTACTCTGTGGTTGTCTTTTCAGGTTTTGTTGCTAGGCAGATTCAGGTCGTGTCCTTGGAGTCATTTACTTTTGTTTAGGTGATTTCATTTCCGCCTATGTATCCGGATAAACACTTAAAACCCTAGAAGTTAAAGATATAAATGATGTAAATTAGTGTGAATAGTGATATTGATGTTTTCAGTGGCCTTGGTGGGCTTTATAATTGTGTTTTGGATGATGGTTGTTCTAGCTCCCTGAGTGGGATAGGTTGTGCTAATTTGCTTCCGCTGTATTATTGTTCATTGTCCTATTATTTTTTAAAGCAGATCCACCTGGTATTTATTTTCCGTTCGCCAGGTTGCAGTTCATAACCGGACCTTTAGTTCTTGTTATGGGTTGTGACTTGGTGCGGGACGTCGCGTCGCACCGTATTTGGGGACGTGCCGTTACAGTTGGTATCAGAGCTAGAGGTTCATTGGCCTTAGCTCTATGAGTCGTGTCAGTCTAGGTCCGTACGGCTTATGACTGAGGAATTTGGGCTTTTGTGCTTATGTGTTTACAGCTTTGCATCCATAATTAATCTACATGCATACTTGTTATATTTAACTGTAGGATGCCGCCTCGTCGAGATCGTACTCCTCCAGCAGCACCACCATAGGCAACAGTGGTTGATGTTCAGCAGATATTTGGTCTCTTTAAGGATTATCTAGATCAGAGAGACAAGGATGTTGAGGTAGATGAGCATAGAGCCCGTGAGCAGTCCTTGCGTAGATTCCTCGATTTCCACCCACCTCAGTTTGTTGGTACCACATATGATATTGTGGCAGAGGGTTGGATTTCATCTCTTGAGAGGATATACCGAGTTCATCAGCCTACTGATCTAGAGAAGGTTGAGTTTGCTATCTATCTTCTTCGAGGACCTGCAGAGGCCTGGTGGAAGATGACTGAGCAGAGATGGAGGGCCACCGGAGATGAGTCATCGTGGGATAGGTTTCTTGAGGAGTTTCGAGCTAAGTATGTTCCCCCTACTGTTCAGGATCGCCGGGAGCAGGAGTTTATGGAGTTATCTCAGGGTACTTCTACTGTGGCTGACTATGAGGCCAACTTTACCAGACTTGCAGTATATGCTCCACATATTGCTTTAGACGAGCGCAGGAAGACCAAGAAGTTTCTAGAGGGCTTGAGTATTCCTCTTCGACAGGGTCTTGCAGCTTCCCGTCCCACTACCTATGTTGCAGCTGTAGATGCAGCCTTATCTCTTGAGGTTGAGTACGCTAGTATTGATCGAGCTATTCGTCGTACTACCCCCGCTTCTTCTTCATCGGGTTTCAAGAGGCCTTTCATTCCGAGTGCTCCTATGCAGCCTAAAAGCAAGAGACCTTTTGGTGGACCCAGACCTCCTATACCTCGCCCTATGGGATTTGCTTCAGCACCTCGTCCGACCAGATTTTACTCTACACCTCGCCCGACTGGTTTTCCTTCAGTCCCTCGTCCGTCAGATTATCGCCCAGTTACTTGTGGTTATTGTGGAGGGAATCACCCAGAGTTTAAGTGTTGGTATAAGTTGGGATTGTGTACTAGTTGTGGTAGCTCTACCCACCAGAAGGATAGTTGTCCCAAGAGGCAGCCCCCGAGTCACCCTATGCCACCAAAGCCGAAGCCTTCTGTTCCAGCTCGTATGTATGCACTGGAGGGCGATAATGAGGAGACTGAGCCTGATGCTTCCGCCGTGGTGGAAGGTACCATACATATCCATAACATACCCATACATGCATTGTTTGATCCGGGTGCTACGCATTCTTTTGTTGCTCCTGAAATTGACTTATCTGCGCATGCGTCTATTGATTTGTCTGATTATTGCTTTGTTGTGAGTTCCCCTTTGGGATCTTGTATGATTACCAACCGCGTGTACCGATGTTGTCCCGTTGTTATTGAGGATAAGGTTTACCCCGCAAATTTGATAGTGTTGTCAGTGAAGAAGTACTGAGTTATTTTGGGTATGGACTGGTTATTTGAGCACAGGCCAAGATTGATTGTTTTGAGAAGAAGATTAGTTTGGGATCTGATTCGAGTCAGGGTATTTAGTTGACAGATGGGCTGATTATTTCTATGACAGAGGCAAAGAAGCTCGTTCGAGAAGGAGCTTCAGGTTTTGTTGCTTATCTTCTTAACAGGCCAAAAGAACAATCGAAGTTTGAAACTACCGAGATAGTTAAAGATTTCCCTGATGTGTTTCCTGAGAAGTTAGAATCATTACCTCCAGACCGTGATATCGAGTTTGTTATTGATCTGTATCCGGGATCTGAGCCGTATTCGAAGACACCTTACAGAATGGCACCAGCTGAATTAAAGGAGTTAAAGACACAGTTAGATGATTTGTTAGCCAGTGGTTATATTAGGCCGAGTACTTCTCCTTGGGGTGCACTGGTATTGTTTGTGAAGAAGAAAGATGGTTCTCTTAGACTTTGTGTTGATTACAGAGAGTTAAACCGGATGACTGTGAAGAATAAGTATCCTCTTCCCCACATTGAGGAGTTGTTTGACTTACTGCAGGGATCGATGGTCTATTCTAAACTCGATCTGAGACAGGGATATTATCAGTTACGCATCAGGGCAGAGGACATACCGAAGACAGCCTTCAATATTCGATATGGTCATTTTGAGTTTGTGGTTATGCCATTCGGTTTGACGAACGCCCCTGCAGCATTTATGGATATGATGCATAGATTTTTTCGACCTTATCTTGATAAGTTTGTTGTCATCTTCATCGACGACATACTGGTTTTCTCAAAATCTGAGGAAGAGCATGCAGAGCATCTGAAGATCGTGTTACAAACTTTGAAAGAACATCAGTTGTATGCCAAGTTCAGTAAATGCGAGTTCTGGATCAAAAAAGTGGCATTTTTGGGTCATGTTATATCCAAGAAAGGTATCGAGGTTGATCCTTCGAAGATAGATTCAGTATTGAGTTGGGAGCAGCCTAAGATTCCGACAGAGGTTCGTAGTTTTCTGGGTTTAGCAGGTTATTATAGACGGTTTGTGAAGGATTTCTCTAAACTTGCAGCCCCGCTTACAGAGTTAACGAAGAAGAATGTTTCTTTTGTGTGGACAGATAAGTGTGAGAGCAGTTTTCAAGAGTTAAAGAACAGATTGACATCCGCTCTTATTCTTACTTTGCCTGAAGGTTTAGATGGATTCGTGGTTTATACTGATACTTTGAAAGAAGGTTTAGGGTGCGTGTTAATGCAGAATGGAAAGGTTATAGCTTATGCCTCGAGAAAGCTTAAACCTGCTGAAGTGAATTATCCTACACATGATCTTGAGTTAGCAGCAGTTGTATTTGCTTTGGGCAAGTGGCGTCATTATCTCTACGGCGTTACTTTTGATATTTTCACTGATCATAAGAGCCTTCAGTATCTTTTCACGCAGAAGGAGTTGAATAAACGCCAGAGGCGTTGGATGGAGTTGTTAGAAGATTATGATTGTAAAATTCAGTACCATCCGGGGAAGGCGAACGTAGTTGCAGATGCCTTGAGCAGAAAAGCAAGTGTATCACAGCTAGAGTTGAGTTCAGATATACCAGGTGCCGAGAGAGCTCGTATTATCTCTTACGCTTGTATTTCTAATATTACGATACAGTCAGAGTTGGGTCGTAGAATTAAAGAAGCTCAAGCTACTGATGATTTGATTCAGCGACAGACTATTCGAATGAAGGATGAGCCAGGCACGCAGTTCAGTATTGATGACACAGGTCTTCTCAGACATAAGACAAGAGTTTGTGTTCCTGAGAGTTTGAGGAGAGAGATTTTAGATGAAGCTCACAAATCAGCCTATACTATCCATCCGGGAGGTACTAAGATGTATCGAGATTTGAAAGAGTTCTTCTGGTGGAACGGTTTGAAGAGAGATGTGGCCAATTATATCAGACAGTGTGTGACTTGTCAACAAGTCAAGGCAGATCATCAGAAACCCGGAGGTTTACTACAGCCACTTCCCGTACCATCTTGGAAATGGGAAGAGATAGCGATGGATTTTGTTTCGGGCTTACCGAAAGTCAGAGGTGGTTATGATAGCATTTGGGTAATTGTCGACAGACTGACGAAGTCCGCTCATTTCTTGCCCGTTCGTACATCCTATACCGTTGAGAAGTTGGCAGAGGTTTATCATGAGGAGATTGTGAGACTTCACGGAGTTCCGGCTAGTATAGTGTCAGACAGAGACACTAGATTTACTTCGCGTTTGTGACAGAATTTACAGGATCGTATGGGAACAAAGTTGACCTTCAGTACCGCAGCTCACCCCCAGACAGACGGTCAATCAGAGAGGACTATTAGATACCTCGGAGACATGCTGAGATCTTGTGCCCTAGATTTTCAGACTACGTGGTATAAACAACTTCCATTGATCGAGTTCGCTTATAATAACAGTTATCAGTCCTCGATTCAGATGGCCCCATACGAAGCTTTGTACGGAAGGAAGTGTCGATCACCGCTTTATTGGGATATAGAAGACTGGAGATGGACTAAAGATGGTATTCATCGTGGCATTGCTCCGAAATTGATTCAGGATGCTATCGAAAAGGTGCAAGTCATCCGACAAAGAATGAAAGCTGCCTAGGATCGACAAAAGAGTTATGCAGATAGACGTCGACGTGATTTGGAGTTTGAAGTTGGGGATTAGGTATTTTTGAAAGCTTCTCCTAGAAAGGGATTCGTTCGAATTGGTAAGGGAGGAAAGTTAGCCCCGAGATATTTGGGTCCATATGTGATTCTTGAGAGGATTGGGAAAATGGCCTACAGATTAGATTTACCTCCAGCTCTTACCGGTATTCATAATGTTTTCCACGTCTCGCAGCTTCGTAAGTATTATCCAGACGAGTCCGAGATTATTCCAATAGAGGATATAAAATTAGAGCCGAATTTGACATTCATTTCCCAACCGGTTAGTATTCTGGACCGTAAATTCCAAGAACTCCGTAATCGTCAAATCCCCCTCGTAAAAGTCCTTTGGAGGAATCAGAAAACTAAAGAAGCTACCTGGGAGACAGAGGAGAAAATGAGAAAACATTATCCTAAGTTATTTGCTTTGAATAAATAGAATCTGAGGGCAGATTCTCATAAGGGGGAGAGATTGTAACGCCCCAAATATTTGGTAAACTAAAGCCGGTAAGAGTTACTAAGATAACGGGACAAGTTTGGAAAACTCGATTGGGATATATGTGCTTATGTGATATTTGTGTGTTTTATATGAATTTCCGTAAATGCAATAATTTGTGAATTTAAATTATTCTATGTCAATGTGCGTTTAAAATGATGAGTTTTGACTATAATTTTGACATATTTCATTAATATGTCCTATTTATGAAGTTTCACGAAATTACGAAAATGCCCTTCGATATTTTCCACCTAAATTCCAGATTTCTCTATTTAAATCTATTGTTTCTTTTCTTTTATTACACTTACCATCCCCACCTCTTGATATCATCGAAAGAAAAAAAGAATAATAATAAGAATATATGCATTTAAATATACTTTTTACAATTTCTACCATGTTCCAGCACTTTTTTTTTACTTAAGATATCTTTAATTACATATGTATATCCGTAGACATAGACCTTAAAAATATTTCACTCAGTTTTTCTCTTCGAAAAAACCTGCACAGAACACTGAACGAAAATGTGAATCCCTCTTACTCCTTCCTCTCGTTATTTATTTAATTAATCATGAGATAAATTTCTTTTCGTAGAGCTAGAGTGTTCTTTTGCTTGAATTAATAAATTTCTTTGGGTGCCTGAATGAGATTTCATCACGTAGTAAATACCAAGTGTATTAAATACATGGAGTCATTTGGGAAATTATGGGTAGTGTTCTTTTTGTTTATTTGAGTGGCGTGTAGTAGTGTTTTATTTAGTTAATCGAGGTTCTGCAAATTGAAACTTATTGTTTGTCCTCATTGAGTATGAAAAGCTATTTAATATATTGATGGAATAATGATGGCTTGATTGATTTAATGACGAGGTTACATAAATGAAAAAACTTTAAGTTTAGTAATTAAGTGAAGGTCTGTCTAGTGTTGTGATATGGTAGCCACATTTAGAAGGTTTTCTCATAATTGTTTACATTAAAATGTCTATCTCTGAATTATTAAATAAATCATAACTATAATTTGATAATTCTAAATAATTCAAGTTGGTGTTTAATGTCTAAAAGCGCTATCTGATTACCCATTTTTATTTTGAAATTTTGTGTGTTTTGTAGTAACAAAATATTCCATTGGTAATATCATAATTAAACATTGTTAAAGGAGTCAGGTATTAACTAATTAGTAATTGTAATTCGGAAAGTGCTTTATTCGATGATCTTGTTTTTATTTCATATTTCTAATTAAGATGTTTAACTGTTTGTTGTCTGAAGCATAAGCCGTGCGTCGTATTGTCGTCTTACATGGTTGTGTCGTATTTGGTTTCAGGTGGTAGTTCTTCCGGGAAGTAGTTGGTCTTCTTTCTTTTGCCCTTTTTGCAGTATTATCCAGGTGGAGTTTCTTTTCCGAATTCGGTCTTTCTTATACGTATGTAAATATTCCATATATACCCGAAGCCTGTGTTTTATGCTTTTATGTTTTCTTTCCCCAAAATTATATTATACGTAATAGCTACTTGAAAACGATATTATCTTAATGAGTTTAAAGAAAATGCTTTGATATCAAATTATTACATATTAACCCCTAGAAGGCTCCATTAGCTCGAAAGGGTTACAAATGAGTTTGAAATCGGTCCCTTTGACCACACAAGCATTTGGAGTGCGAGGAATTATCTTGGCCTTTCGGCCTGGCCATTGAGCCACATTATATTATTGGGCCCGGACATCAGGGTACGGGGTGAAGCCGGATAGACATTGGGTCTACGGTGGAACTCAATGCTCTGGTCTCCAAACTGATGGGAGCTCGAGGGTATGACCGGAGTGGCAACCCTTTTGAGTACCTGCGCGGGACGGGATTTAGTCTATATCCCCAGCCGAAGATGTATTGGATATTTGTCCTTGCATGATTATATAGTAGCGGGCTAGCTACCTGACTACACAAGGAGGAATAAGGGAGGTTTATTTAATATTTCTGATATTATGAAACAGGTGGTTGATGCTCGACTCGCCGAGCTTTTACTTTATTGCGAAATTATTCGATTCACCAATAATTGTGAAAACCTTTATTTTTCCTTTGCTTTCTTCTCATATACAAACTGGTGAATCTTTCTGTTGTTTCGATATATATACGTATTACAGCCCCCTCACTTAGTCGCTTTGACTAACCCCATTACTCTGTGGTTGTCTTTTCAGGTTTTGTTGCTAGGCAGATTCAGGTTGTGTCCTTGGAGTCATTTACTTTTGTTTAGGTGATTTCATTTCCGCCTATGTATCCGGATAAACACTTAAAACCCTAGAAGTTATAGATATAAATGATGTAAATTAGTGTGAATAGTGATATTGATGTTTTCAGTGGCCTTGGTGGGCTTTATAATTGTGTTTTGGATGATGGTTGTTCTAGCTCCCTGAGTGGGATAGGTTGTGCTAATTTGCTTCCGCTGTATTATTGTTCATTGTCCTATTATTTTTTAAAGCAGATCCGCCTGGTATTTATTTTCCGTTCGCCAGGTTGCAGTTCATAACCGGACCTTTAGTTCTTGTTATGGGTTGTGACTTGGTGCGGGACGTCGCGTCGCACCGTATTTGGGGACGTGCCGTTACAGAAAGCGTGCAATTGTGAAAGACGTTGAGACCATAAACGGTCCGAATTCCGATAAATGCGCTAATCTTGAACTTGGAGATTGCGGGTCGTTACAATACTCCCTCCTTCAAAAGAATCTGTCCTCAGATTCTACTTCTCACGTCAAACCGTTCTCTGCCATATTTCCTCTTTGGCTTCGGTTTCAGGATTTCGTTCTGACTAACTCAAAGCGTCTTTAGTGCGTGGACAGACTCCTTTGATTGCTGAAAATCTGACATCCATGCTCACTTCTGTTCTCAATTCGACCAGTTTCCGATGTGTTTCTCTTCCAGGTAGATCTTGTAGCGGGCGCCCCCCCGCAAACGGGTAACGCACGCCCCGCATCGAGTCTCAACCTAAAGCCGAAATAGAAATCCGACCCTCAATTGAAACCCGGCGAACGGCAAACCGATTTACTCAATCACTAGGCGGGGCTTTTGTAAAATAACTGACGACAACAATGCGGAAGCGGAAGCAACAGCGAACAAAATGAATTCTACTAACAGGAAATTAAAGCAATAAACCAATTGCGCAAATAGTTAAAGCCCACCAAGGCTAGCGGAATTCACTTACAAAACTTGAATCAAATCATAACGGGTTCAACATTAAATAATCCCGAACTCCTATCATAACCTACAGAATACATATAACGGTCAAGTACCTAAAACAACCTAGGAATGAACAATGACAAAAGCAGAATAATTCCGCAATACAAGACCGACGATGCCCACCTAGTAACCACCTGAAACAGATAAGGTTAAAAACAGGGAGGGTTAGTCAAAAGACTAAGTGAGGGGAAAAAAGGGAGTACATACATAATAGCATACAGGAATAAATCACCATTTTAACTTAAACTAAAACAAACGTAAAAGAAGGATTTTAATAAACATTCGGTGATTTATCATAACATAACATAACGGGACATATCATATTGCTCGGCGAGTCGAGCCCTCAACTCCTCATATCATATCATAACATACCTGAAAACCATACCAGCCTTATTCCTCCCATATAGCAGAAGGACCGCTAAATCCAACTGCTCTATAGGTATAATAGCCTATGTCTTAGTTGACACGAAGTCAACCGTCGCAGGAGCACAAAGGTTGCCACTCCGGCCTCACCCGTGCTCCTGGTAAACATGGAGCAAGCTACCGAATTCCACTGTAGACCCGCTGTCTATCCGGCTTCACCCGATCGCCATACTCTGGGGCCCACATATCATATCATACATATCATATCTCGCATTTTTCATAACTATCATTTTCCTATTAAAATAGGAATCAAGACATTTCGGGGAGGGCCAAAAGGGTTGTTCGATACAGGCGATGTAACGGTAGGAAACGCAACCGGGTGTTCCATTGTCATGGGGGAGAAACCCGCCCTAACGACTTCACTCAACGAGAAGGTTTCCAAACCCAAAATTACATTTAAATCGAAACATAGTTTGCTTGTCTCTTTTTGAAAACATTTCGAAATCACATACATAATATTCATTTGATATCAAATCCGTTGTTCTTAAACCTCATAAAAGTAATAAGAATAAAGTATTTACTAAATATAGTAATACGGGATGAAAACGTAAATTACACATGCGAGGCTTATTTAGTGAGGCTTAATAATACATATCTACATAATACGGAATAACAACGGAAACCTCACCTGGCAACAACCAAAAGAAAGCCCTAAACGGAAACGAGCAACCTAATCCACGAGAGTGGAACCTGCAACTGACAAACGACATAACCACGTAAGACATACGACAACGCACGGCTCATACGAAAGCATTAAAACACATAGAAGCACGTTAAGCAATCATATACGGCACTTAGGTTCAAGTTAACAAATAAAAACGAAGTAATTCTTGAATTTAAACATGCAAATCAAGTTCAAATGCTACGAGACTTTACGAGCATATTTTAAATACCATAAGGGAGTATGCATTCGAATTTCGGAAGAATCAGACTTCATATGCAAAAGTTAGAAAATTTGACGAAAACTTAAAACGTACTATTCATAGACCCGAACATGCTATAAATTCATAAATCATGCAATTCATATCTATTTCATATATATCGAATACACGAGCAAAGAAAGAATTCGGAAAAGACGAGCCTCGGAGGGACCTACAGGGTAAAATTGGCCTTGACTTACAGAAGGTCAGGGCCCTGTTCAAACGGGCCACACGGCCTTGTGCACGGCCGTGTGCACCAAGGCCGTGCACATCAAGGAGGGACACGCACGGCCTCTTGCACATGGCCTCAAGGCCGTGTGCACAAGGCCGTGCACAACCACAACACGCACGGTCTCCTGCACGGCCGTGCGGGAGACCGTGTACACCCACACGGGCTTGCCACAACCCGTGTGCAAAGCCCGTGCACGTCAAGAAACAGCAGAAACTTCGCAGAACCAGAAAAACCACGCGAAACCAATCCTAATTTCAACATTTGATCATCTAAACATGCAAATCACGCCCTAATATTTACATATAATGATCTACAACATATAAGCTACACATAGGATCCAAAAACACGAAAATCCATCCATAAATTCTCTCGAAATCACATAAACCCTAAATGATTCAACTATTTACAAAAATGAGAAATACGAGGCTTAGGAGACATTAAAAGAGAGGGACGTGAAAGGCTTACTCGTAGAAGAGATCGTGAGGAGTTCATAGGCGTAAACGGTTTGAAAATCGGTCGGGAAACGGGGTCGGGACGATCGATTGAACCTTCCTCCTTCTCTTTTCCTTTCTTTTTCTTTCTTCTCTTCTTTTCTCCTCTATTGTTGCGTGAATGAGTGAGGGAGAGAGAGTGATGGCTTAATTCAAAAGAGTTGACCCGGTTGAGAAACGAAAGGGCATTGTTGTAATTTATAAAACTTAGTTAAAAATACAAGTTTTCCAAATAAAATAAAATTACAGTCAAAGTTCATGAAATTAAACGCACATTGACATGTCGTGGTTTAAATACCGAAATTCACTCATTCATAAAAATGTTATATAAATCATATAATAATTAATAAAATAAATGATGAATCGCGCAAGAAAATCAATTCGGGTTCCCGTTTCATAACACGAATTTTCGGGACGTTACAATCAACCCTCCTTATGAGAATCTGGTCCCCAGATTCTACTGATTAGAGTTAAACTACTCTGGGTGAAACTTATGCATCTTCATTCGGATCTCTCACGGAGCTTCTTCAACTGTCTGATTCATTCAAGGGACTCGCTAGGTGATATTTCGCGGATTGCACAACTCCAAGCTTGTTCGAGGTTCTTGCAAGTATCTTTTCAGTAGAACTTGAGCTATCTCCATTTATTGTCGAAAGGCCTGAATTCGATCGACAGCACCTTGGAGAAATCCCAGATAAACGTGTAACAGTAATTACCATCTTAAACCTTCAGTAGTCCGGACACGAAGTCCATGGTGAATCCATTCCCAATCCCACATAGGGATATGTAGTAATCATAGCTAACCCCTTAATCTTTGATGCTCGGCTTTGATCTGCTGACAAGTCAAGTATCTCTTGACTTAATCGAGTAAGTCTCTTTCTTTCGACTCTTCGAATCATGGGCCCGAGGCTTATATTGGGAAGTATTGGGGTTACCAACACAAAGCTGAAACTTTGGATTATTCTTCACTCGAATTGTCTGACTCGGGATCCACTCTTTTGCAGACTTAGCATTTTAGATTCTTCAACCCAATTCTGACTGGGTCGCAAGGCTATGAATGAAATTATCCAAAATGGTGCAAGTCCAATTCGGTTTAGCCTCAATTTGTGACATGCTCGTGATTTGGTTCAAAATACCAACTACGATATTCGTTTTTCCCAAGGAACACTGATTCTTGTAATCTTAGTCCTCAAACATTTTCCATTAACGACATTGGGGTTGGTTCAACTTCTCCTGAGTTAACACTTGTTAAACTCTCATAATCTGTGGGGATGTCAACAAATTCCATAAGAGATAGTGGCGACGCTTTAGCCAATCCTTTACTACGGCAGCTAGTTCGATGTCATGAGTGACAACTTTATGGTTGATTTTAGCTTCCCGAGCATGAGCTATGGTTTCTTCATTAGCACCATTCACCAATTCAACCTTTCATGTGATGCATTCTTACTCACGACAATTCCTTCAGAATCCCTTAAGCAGGGTTAATATTGAAGTTGCAGTTAATCTCTTCTCGACTCCTAAGAACAAGTCTTACAGAGATTGTCCATTTGAACTCGGTTTCTTTCTTGTCGGCTCAAGCGACAGGGTTGCAAGATTAGAGAAGTTCCACATGAAGTCTTGGCTTGTTCCCATTCCAGTACTGTTCAAATCCTCAAAGATTCTACTTCGGTCCTCGTTCCGAATCCGAAATGACCTAAAAGGTCACTCAGTCGATACAGATTTCATATTTGCTAGGCTGGGCCACTAGCGGGTGCCCCTTTGTTTTCTGGAGTACCATACGGAGGTGCTCTGCGTTCTTCCTCAAATCTCGAGGACACCAAGGTGACTCCTTAGAAAGCAACGACTAACTCACTGCGATATGAACAGGGTCCATCAAGTCGCAAAGTACTTGTCAGTACTAGAGGCAGACATACGAATTCAAGACGTCTACATCAGGCACTGAAAGCTATCTTCAGAACATATTCGTCTCAGGCACAGAGCTGATGATACCCTAATCAAAGGTTGTTCAGACAAAATCCTCAATCTCAAAGCATATCGGACAATTCTTCATCGACGGTAGAGGATACTTGCCTTCGTTAATATTCTGTGCAATTCTCGGTGAACAATACACATAGGAAGTGCACTGTCTTCTTTCTCTACAAGCATCGTTGGAGTACCCCAGATCAAGATACTCGTTCGGGCACGTTCAAGGGAGGGAAGTTCATCAAGTCGGTTCTTCGATTCTGTCAGATCGGCAGAATCCATTCGGTTAGGCGACTTCGATCACGGTTCAACTTCTTAGAGTTAGATCTATTACAAACCATCCATTCCGATCTGATCGCAAGAGCTCTCAGATTCTCGGGAAGTATGTCTGTGAATTCTATGATCAACTTGGTTCTCTGGACTTAGTCAAGTCCAAAATAATCCTTTGCTGGCAACTTGGTCAAATCTGCTGCTAACGGTTCCTTCGATGATAAACGGCAGCACGCGCACGAATTGCAACTGTCCTCCAATCTGGCAACAAAGAAATAGAAAGAGAAACATGCAAAGAATCCAACATGCGCACGCACAAGTACAGCAATGAGAAGCGCAACAAGTGAGTGTAAACCACTCGAATTATATAATGCATGTATGGAATGCCAATTAATATTTGTACCTTGCACCGAAGCATTCGGATCTAAGTTCTCCTCGACTGTCTCGATCGTTTCTTCCTCGTGCAATTTGCACGGAGATGGAAGGGACTTCCATATGAGAAGCAACGTCCAGCTTTCTTTCGGCATTCCAACTCTTGATGGTCTCTTTGACAAAAGCTACATACGGGTCGTAGGGCTCCCTGTGGTTGGGGAGGTGCATTCTGCTTCGATGATGACACTTGGGAGGTTTTCTTCCCGGAAGAGGGCCTCGAAGGTGTAAATGGCCTCTTAGAACTCGCTGGAAGGTAATGAACGGTGGTAGTGGCAAGAATAGGATTCGGTCCCATCAGGTTGAGTTCAGACTCAACATGCAGAGCCATTTCCACTGCGTCGGTATAACATTGAGGTCGGACCACCATCATAGCCTTCCTGATCTCGTAAGCCAATCCCTCTACAAACTGGTGTGTCTTCCTCTGCTCGTCGGCAACCATATACGGGCAATGCGTAATGAGGCGAGAGAAGTGTGCCTTGTACTGGCCAACTGAAGATGTGTTCTGTTTGAGAGCCAGAAATTCCCTTTCGCGTTGCTGACGAACAACCCACGGAATGTACTTAGCCCGAAACTCGGTCAAGAACTAATCCCAAGTCGGGACTACATGCTCGCGTTTCCATCTTTGCTCAATCTCTATGCGGCTCCAATCATCAGATAGATTGCATACTCGACTCTCTGAGGGTCCGGATATTCCATTATCCTGTAAATCTTTTCAAGAGCTGATATCCATGACTCGGCAATAGCATCATCCGGGGCACCTTCAAACTGTGGTGGTTCGAATCTGAGAAATCGGGCCCATGCTTCCTGCTCAGCATTTCCTTTAGGGGCCTGAGCGATGAACTGTCTTAATGTTTCCGCAATTTCGGCTGAAGTCAGTGTATCGGTCTGAGGTGCCAACGGAGGTGATGAGGGCGGTTTATGCAGCGGGCGCCCCAAACGGGTAACGCACGCCCCGCACCGAGCCCCGACCCAGAATCGAAATGGAATCCGACCCGAATCGAAACCCGGCGAACGGCACACATTTACTCAATGACTAGGCGGGGGTTTCACAAATGAGAGAAACAACAGAGGTGCGGAAGCATACACAATAGCATACGGGAATAAATCACCATTTTAACTTAAAAGAAAACAAACGTAAAGGAAGGGTTTTCATAAACATTCGGTGATTTATCATAACATAACATAACGGGACATATCATATTGCTCGGCGAGTCGAGTCCTCAACTCCTCATAACATATCATACCATACCTGAAAACCATACCAACCTTATTCCTCCCATATAGCAGAAGGACCGCTAAATCCAAACTGCTCAGGATATAGGCATAGCCTATGTCTCAGTTGACACGAAGTCAACTGCCGCAGGAGCACAAAGGTTGCCACTCCGGCCTCACCCGAAATTAAACAAAATAATAAATCATAATAATTGCACAAGTATTAAAGCCCACCAAGGCCAACGAAATTCAATTACTTAAATAATAGACGGGTTCGATACAATATCCCGACAAGAAATAATGATGGGTTCAACATATAATCCCGAATACTAAATACGTAAATAAAATCATAATATCACGTATCATAAATAATAGCCATATGGAATGAGAGTTATACATGAACAAAGAAATGTAACTCTAAGACGCGACGACGACGACGAAGATCCCGCCTAGTATCCTGAAACCAACACAGGGGTGAAACAGAGGGGGTTAGTCAAACGACCAAGTGAGGAGGGAATAATAATGTATATTATAAAACGGAAATAAATCACCATTTTTAAGCTTAAAAGAAATCAACATAAAAGAAAGGTTTTCGTAAACGGGTGGTGATTTAGCATAAAACATAAACATATCATATGACTCGGCTAGTCGAGCCCTTAACTCCAATTTCCAAACATAAAAACGAGAAACCACCCTTATTCCTCCAATGTAGACGGACCGCTAAATCCGAACTACGCATAACATACCGTATAATCTCAGGTACTCAAAGGGCTGCCACTCCGGCCTCACCCCGAGCTCCCAAAGGTAGAGGGAACCATAGGATTTCCGCCGTAGGCCCGATGCCTACCAACTTCGTCCTATCATCCTGACTCCGGGCCCAAACATACATACATACAGTTCATAACTCGCTTTTCAAATCATTTCGGGTTGGCCAAAAGACCGTTCGAGACATGTCATATGCGAGGCCGAAGGCCAAAGTTCGCCTTAGAAATTAAAGGGGTTTTACATGTCTCTTTTGCAAACGTTTGAAAGAATATACGTAGTACTTTTTCATATCAAAACATTTTCGATAAATTAAATAAACATAATAGACATAAATATTTACTAAATATATATATAGAAACGGTGTGAAAACAAAACGTAAACATGGCTTATATCGGGAGAGGCTTATTTATATATATACATAATAGTACTGGAATCAGAAACGAAAAGCCTCACCTGTTGGCTATACAAAAAGAAGAGCAAAAGCAAGAACCAGCGCTACTCCACGGGTGTATCGTCTGCAAAAATACTGAGACAACCAATTAAGACTAAGGACGACGCACGGCTTATACGAAAACATTAGAACATATTGAGGCACGTTATACAATCACATAAGGCACTTTGGTTCAAATTATCAAACGAAAATGGAGTAATTCGCAAATTTAAAAATGCAAATCAAGTCCAAATGCAACGAAACTTTACGGACATACTGTAAATATCATAAAGGAGTATGCATTCGAATTTTGGGAAAATCGGACTTCATATGCAAAAGTTAGAAAATTTGACGAAAACTTAAAATGCACTATTCATAGACCCGAACATGCTATAATTTCATAAATCATGCAATTCATATCTATTTCATATATATCGAATACACGAGCGAAGAAAGAATTCGGAAAAGACGAGCCTCGGAGGGACCCGTAGGCCAAAATTGGCCCTGACTTACAGAAGGTCAGGGCCCTGTTCAAACGGGCCACACGGCCTTGTGCACGGCCATGTGCACCAAGGCCGTGTGCACAAGGCCGTGCACCATGAACCATGCGCACGGTCTCTTGCACGGCCGTGCAAGAGGCCGTGTACCTCCACATGGCCTTGCCACACCCCGTGTGCAAAGCCCGTGTGCGTCAAGAAAGAGCAGAAACTTCGCAGAACCAGAATCAAAGCTTGGAGCACAATCCAGAGGTGTTCAGCGTGTTCTTCTTCGGACTTCGAGAACACTAAGATTTCGTCAATGAAAATAACGACGAACTTGTCGAGGTACGGACGGAAAATCCTGTGCATCATGTCCATGAAAGCTGCTGGGGCATTCGTGAGTCCAAACGGCATGACCACAAACTCGAAATGTCCGTATCGGGTGTTGAAAGCTGTCTTCGGGATATCCTTTGATCGGATATGGAGCTGATAATATCCTTGTCTGAGATCGAGCTTGGAATAAACCCTCGATCCTTGTAGCAAATCGAACAATTCCTCGATATGTGGTAAAGGATACTTGTTCTTCACTGTCATCCTGTTCGGTTCTCGGTAATCGATACACATGCGGAGTGTACCATCCTTCTTCTTCACGAACAAGACTGGAGCACCCCAAGGCGAGGCACTCGGTCAGATGTATCCAATGGAAAGGAGTTCGTCGAGTTGGTTCTTCAATTCTTTCAACTCGGCAGGAGCCATTCGATACGGCGACTTTGAATAAGGCTCGGCTCTCGGAACTAGGTCAATCACAAACTCTATATCCCGATCTGGTGGCAAGAATTCCAGATTCTCGGGGAACACGTCAGTGAATTCATTGACCACGGGCGTTTCCTCGATCTTCGTCTGGTCTTTCGGGCGGTTGAGAAGGTAAGCTATAAAGCACGTGGCTTCTTCTTTCTGAACAAGCTTCTTGGCTTCCATAATTGAGATATACGGACCTTCTCCTGATCGGAAACCCTTAACTTCATTGGAACCCAGAATAACTTTCTTCTCGAAACAATCAACCTTCGCCCGATGCTCGTACAACCAATCCATTCCAAGAATAACCCCATATTTCTTCATCGGCAACTCGATCAAATCAACCGGGTACTCGACACCCTCGATGATAATCGGACAACGCTTAAGTGCTCGGTTCGCAATAACTTTTGAACCCAACGACGAACCAACCACCAACACATAATCAAGCAAGGAAACAAGCGCATGCACAGATAAGGAAACAGCAGCCGCAATAAATGAGTGTGAAGCACCCGAGTCGTACAATGCATGTATGGGGATGCCATTTATATATATAGTACCTTCCACCACGTCGGTCGGATCTGCAACAGCATCCTCTGCATCGCCTTCCAAGGCGTAAACACGGGCATAGGCCTGAGGCTGAGCGGCTCCCTGCTGTACCGGTCTCCTCTTCAAGCATACATCTACCACATCCGTAGCAGAGACCATTCTTCTTCCAACATTTGGCCTATAAGTGCGGGCTCTGACAGAATCCACATACGGGTCGTGGAAGTCCCTGAGGTCGGGGAGGAGCAGGCTGAACGGCTGTCTTGAATGGCTTCTTCCCAGAAGAGGACCCAGAATGAGTAAAGGGTCTCTTCGAACCAGAAGCGAAACTCTTGGCGGCTGCGGGGGCAGGTGCAGAAGTCGGTCTCATCTGTCAGAGATCGGACTCTATAGATAGGGCCGTCTCAACTGCATCGGTATAGTACTGGAGCCTGTTCCCGAACATATGCATACGAATCTCATTCGACAACCTTTCAATGAATTGTCGAGTCTTCCTCTGCTCGTCGTCAACCATATACGAGCAGTGAATAATAAGTCTGGAGAAATGAGCCTCGTACTGGTCAACTGATGAAGTACCCTGCTTGAGAGCCAAGAACTCTCGCTCACGTCGCTGTCGGACCACTAACGGTATATACTTGGCCCGAAACTCAACCAAGAACTGATCCCAAGTCGGGACCACATGCTCTCGCTGCCATCGCTGCTCTATACGGGCCCACCAGTCATGTGCAGCTCTTGTCATCTAATACATTGCTAATTCGACCCTTTTAGGGTCCGGACACTCCATAACCCTAAACCTCTTTTCCATAGCCGAAATCCAAGCTTCGGCAATCACATCATCAGGGGCACCCTCGAACTGCGGAGGGTTGAGCTTAAGGAACCTTCCTATATCATTCTCGAGGGCAGGAGGCGGTGTTGCTCGGATAGCATGAACCATGAACTGCCCTAAGGCTTCCATAAACTGAGCTGGAGTCGGAACACCTGGAGGCAGACCTGGCGGTTCACGGCGAGGAGGCATTCTGTAAATTCAATACCAAACATGCATGATGATAAGCGATTATGAAAAGCTGTAACACGTAGGCAAGTAATGTTCAGATAGAGTTCACATAAGCACTTAGCACATTTGCACAAATTCCACAGAAGTCCTAAGCCGTACGACCTAGACACAACTGGACACGACAGACAACCAGGCATGGCAAGTACGACAGACAACCAGGCATGGCAAGCCCATCCCAGTGTTGACACAACTGGACACGACAGACAACCAGGCATGGCAAGCCCATCCCAGTGTTTTGATTGTAAAAGATCTTTTGTTGTTGACCATCCAACAAAGATCCGTCACAATTCAAACACTAAGCGTTCTTGAACACTGGTGAGTGCAATTCCCTAAGTTACACCGGCACACAACGACTAACAAAACAAACAAAACGCGACGATTCAGAGCTTAGGCCATTGGACCAAACAAGCTCTGATACCAACTGTAGCGGGCGCCCCAAACGGGCAACGCACGCCCCGCACCGAGCCCCGACCCGGAACCGAAATGGAATCCGACCCGAATCGAAACCCGGCGAACGTCACACATTTACTCAATGACTAGGTGGGGGTTTCAAAAACGAGAGAAACAACAGAGGTGCGGAAGCGAAATTAAACAAAATAATAAATCATAATAATTGCACAAGTATTAAAGCCCACCAAGGCCAACGAAATTCAATTACTTAATAATAGACGGGTTCGATACAATATCCCGACAATAAATAATGACGGGTTCAACATATAATCCCGAATACTAAATACGTAAATAAAATCCTAATATCACGTATCATAAATAATAGCCATACGGAATGAGAGTTATACATGAACAAAAGAATGTAACTCTAAGACGCGACGACGACGACGAAGATCCCGCCTAGTATCCTGAAACCAACACAGGGGTGAAACAGAGGGGGTTAGTCAAACGACTAAGTGAGGAGGGAATAATAATGTATATTATTGTAACGCCCCGAAAATCTGAATTATAATCCGGGATGTCCGAATCGAGTATTTGCGCAATTTATTATTTTATTTTATATTTATTATGAGATTTTAGAATAATTTCGTAAATGAATGAATTTCTATATTTAAATTACAAATTGTTAATGTGCGTTGAATTATATGAATTTTGACTGTAATTATGTATTATTCGGACAACATGAGTTTTTGAACTTATTTTGTAAATTACGAAAATGCCCTTTCGATTTTTAACCTAAGTCAAATTTTGACTTAAGTCTCTCATCTCTCTCTCTCACCTCATTCAAGCTCAACCTCAAAAGAAAAAGAAGGAGAAAAGAAAGACAAAGAGAAAGGGAAGGAGGAAGCTTCAATCGATCGTGCCGGACTCGTTTCCCAACAGATTTTCGAACCGTTTATGCCTATGAACTCCTCACGATCTCTTCTACGAGTAAGCTTCTCACACCTTTCCCGATTAATGCCTCAATTGCTTTGTTTTTCTAGTTTTTGTGAATAGTTGCACATTTAGGTTAAATGTTGATTTTGAATGATTCTATTGACGGATTTACGTGGTTCTTGGTTTTATAGGTGGATTAGATGTTGTATATCGTTATATATAAGTCTTAACATGAGATTTGCATGATTGATTGGGTAAATATCGAATTTTGACTCATTCCCGCGAGTTTTCTTCATTTCTGCAAATTTCTGCTGTTCTGAGAATCCGCACGGCCTTGCGCACGGTCTTGAGACCATGCGCCAAGACCGTGCGTCCATCTTATGCCTGTGCACGGTCTTGTGCACGGCCGTGCACACGCCCGTGCGCATGCCCGTGCAAAGTGCTTGCACCGGCTTGAGCACGAGTTCAAGCCCGTGCGTCCGCCCGTCCCCGAGACCGTGTGTATGCCTTAGCCAAAATTTCTCCATTTTCAGAATGTTGCTCTCAGCAATGGGAGTCAACGGGCCCTTTTAAAAGTTGACTTTCTTCGTTTGACCTCCGATTTGAGATCCGATTTCACCTAGAGGTCCTATAAATCATGAAATACATATTTTAGGAAGTTTGAATTTTTCCGACTTCGTTCGGGCCTCGTTCTTCGTGTTTTTCGTTTAGCCATCTTAGGCTATTTTTCAGATGTTGTCCGTTTATTCCGAAACTTGAATACATGCTTCCTTATTGCCTTTTATGCATGATTATGAACTTTTATCGCATTCTAATTTGATTTGCTTATTGAATTAAAGTACCTTGATAGAATGTGAACCTAAGTGTTATGAATGACTGTTTAACGTGCTTCTATGTGTTTTAATGCTTTCGTATAAGCCGTGCGTCGTCCTTAGTCTTATTTGGTTGTGTCTTGGTATTTTTGCAGACGATACTCCCGTGGAGTAGCGCCGGTTCTTGCTTTTGCTCTTCTTTTTGTATAGCCAACAGATGAGGCTTTCCGTTTCTGATTCCAGTACTATTATGTATATATATAAATAAGCCTCTCCCGATATAAGCCATGTTTACGTTTTGTTTTCACACCGTTCCTATATATATACTTAATAAATATTTATGCCTATTATGTTTATTCGATTTATCAAAAATGTTTGATATGAAAAAGTACTAAGTATAGTCTTTGAAACATTTGCGAAAGAGACATGTAAAACCCCTTTGTTTTCCAAGGCGAACTTTGGCCTTCGGCCTCGCATATGACATGTCTCGAACGGTCTTTTGGCCAACCCAAAATGATTTGAAAAGCGAGTTATGATATGTATGTGTGTATGTTTGGCCCGAAGTAAGGATGATAGGACGAAGTCGGGAGACATCGGGTCTACGGCGGAAATCCTATGGTTCTCTCCACCTTTGGGAGCTTGGGGTGAGGCCGGAGTGGCAGCCCTTTGAGTACCTGAGATTATACTGTATGTTATGCGTAGTTCGGATTTAGCGGTCCGTCTACATTGGAGGAATAAGGGCGGTTCCCGTTTTTATGTTTAGAAATTGGAGTTAAGGGCTCGGCTCGCCTAGTCATATGATAAGTGATGTTTTATGCTAAATCACCACCCGTTTACGAAAACCTTTCGTTTATGTTGATTTCTTTTGAGTTTAAAATTGGTGATTTACTTCCGTTTTATAATATACATTATTATTCCCTCCTCACTTAGTCGTTTGACTAACCCTCTCTGTTTCACCCCTGTATTGGTTTCAGGATACTAGGCGGGATCTTCGTCGTCGTCGTCGCGTCTTAGAGTTACATTCTTTTGTTCATGTATAACTCTCATTCAGTATGGCTATTATTTATGTCTTTTGATATTAGGATTTTATTTAGTTAGTATTCGGGATTTATATGTTGAACCCGTATATTTACATTGTCGGGATATTGTATCGAACCCGTTTATTAATTATGTAATTGAATTTCGTTGGCCTTGGTGGGCTTTAATACTTGTGCAATTATTATGTTTTATTGTTTGGTTTATTTTCGCTTCCGCACCTCTATCATTTTCTTTCGTTTTTGAAATCCCCGCCTAGTGATTGAGTAAATGTGTGCCGTTCGCCGGGTTTCGATTCGGGTCGGATTCCATTTCGATCCCGGGTCGGGGCTCGGTGCGGGGCGTGCATTACCCGTTTGGGGCGCTCGCTACAGTTGGTATCAGAGCCCTTTGGTCCAATGGCCTAGGCTCTGAAGCGTCATGTTTTGTCGTGTCAGTTTAGGTCATACAGCTTAGGGTTATGTGATTGTGACAACGTGATTATGTGAATTTAACTTCTCTACGTGTTACGGCTTTTCATAATCACTTATCATCATGCATGTTTGGTTTCAAATTTTGCAGAATGCCTCCTCGCCGTGAACCGCCAGGTCCGCCTCCAGCACAGTTTATGGAAGCCTTAGGGCAGTTTATGGTTAATACCAACCAAGCAACGCCACCACCTGCCCCCGAGACCGAGATGAGCAGGTTCCTTAAACTCCACCCTCCACAGTTCGAGGGTGCACCGGACGATGTTATTGCCGAATCTTGGATAGCGGCAATGGAGAAGAGGTTCAGAGTAATGGAATGTCCGGATCCTAAGAGGGTCGAATTAGCAGTGTATCAGATGACAGGAGCTACACATGACTGGTGGGCCCGTATCGAGCAGCGATGGCAGCGAGAGCATGTGGTCCCGATGGGATCAATTCTTAGTTGAGTTTCGGGCCAAGTATATTCCGTTGGTGGTCCGACAGCGACGTGAGCGAGAGTTCCTGGCTCTCAAGCAGGGTACTTCATCCGTTGACCAGTACGAGGCTCATTTCTCCAGACTTATTATTCACTGCTCGTATATGGTTGACGACGAACAGAGGAAGGCTCGACAGTTCATTGAGGGATTGTCGAATGAGATTCGTATGCATATGCTCGGGAACAGACTCCAGTACTATACCGATGCAGTTGAGACGGCCCTATCTATAGAGTCCGATCTCTGACAGATGAGACCGACTTCTGCACCTGCCCCTGCAGCCGCTAAGAGTTTCACGTCTAGTTCGAAGAGGCCATTTGTTTCGTCTGGGTCCTCTTCTGGAAAGAAGCCATTCAAGACAGCTGTTCAGCCTGCTCCTCCCCGACCTCAGGGATTTCCACGACCCGTATGTGGATTCTGTCAGGGCCCGCACTTAGAGGCCAAATGTTGGAAGAAAAATGGTCTTTGCTACGGATGTGGTAGCGCTGATCACCAGGTAGATGTATGCCTGAAGAGGAGACCGGTACAGCAGGGAGCCGCTCAGCCTCAGGCCTATGCCCGTGTTTATGCCTTGGAAGGCGATGCAGAGGATGCTGTTGCAGATCCGACCGACGTGGTGGAAGGTACTATATATATAAATGGCATCCCCATACATGCATTGTACGACTCGGGTGCTTCACACTCGTTTATTGCGCCTGCTGTTTCCTTATCTGTGCATGCGCCTATTTCCTTGCTTGATTATGTGTTGGTGGTTAGTTCGCCGTTGGGTTCGAAGGTTATTGCGAACCGAGCACTTAAGCGTTGTCCGATCATCATCGAGGGTATCGAATACCCAGCAGATTTGCTTGAGTTGCCGATGAAGAAATATGGGGTTATTCTCAGAATGGATTGGTTGTACGAGCATCGGGCGAAGGTTGATTGTTTCGAGAAGAAGGTTATTCTGGGTTCTAATGAGGTTAAGGGTTTTCGATCAGGAGAAGGTCCGTATATCTCAATGATGGAAGCCAAGAAGCTCGTTCAGAAAGAAGAAGCGACGTGCTTTATAGCTTACCTTCTCAACCGCCCGAAGGACCAGACGAAGATTGAAGAAACGTCCGTGGTCAATGAATTCATCGACGTGTTTCCTGAGAATTTGGAATTCTTGCCACCGGATCGGGATATAGAGTTCGTGATTGATCTAGTTCCGGGAGCCGAATCCTATTCGAAGTTGCCGTACCGAATGGCTCCTGCCGAGTTGAAAGAATTGAAGAACCAACTCGATGAACTTCTTTCTATTGGATATATCCGACCGAGTGCCTCGCCTTGGGGTGCTCCAGTCTTGTTCGTGAAGAAGAAGGAAGGTAAACTTCGCATGTGTATCGATTACCGAGAACTGAACAGGATGATAGTGAAGAACAAATATCCTTTACCACATATCGAGGAATTGTTCGATTTGCTGCAAGGATCGAGGATTTATTCCAAGCTCGATCTCAGACAAGGATATTACCAGCTACGTATCCGATCGCAGGATATCCCGAAGACAGCTTTCAACACCCGATACGGACATTTCGAGTTTGTGGTCATGCCATTTGGACTCTCGAATGCCCCAGCAGCTTTTATGGACATGATGCACATAATTTTCCGTCCGTACCTCGACAAGTTCGTCGTTATTTTCATCGACGACATCTTAGTGTTCTCGAAGTCCGAAGAAGAACACGCTGAACACCTCCGGATTGTGCTCCAAGCTTTGAGAGAGCACCAATTATTCGCTAAATTCAGCAAATGCGAATTCTGGATTGACCGAGTGACCTTTCTAGGTCATGTCATATCCTGAACGGGAATCGAGGTAGATCCTTTGAAGATTGAGACAGTGTTGGATTGGGAGAGACCTAAGACTCCTATAGAGATCTGTAGTTTCTTGGGATTAGTAGGATACTACCGACGTTTCGTCAAGGATTTCTCTAAACTTGCAGGTCCGTTAACAGTGTTGACAAAGAAAGAAGCTAAGTTTGACTGGTCAGCCAAATGTGAAACCAGTTTTCAAGAGCTCAAGAAGAGATTGACCACAGCTCCAGTATTGACCCTGCCCGAGGGTTCAGAAGGATTTGTCGTGTATGCAGATGCGTCACACGAAGGATTAGGTTGTGTGTTAATGCAGAATGGGAAAGTTATAGCTTATGCATCGAGGAAGCTAAAGCCAGCTGAAGAGAACTATCCCACTCACAACCTTGAGCTAGCCGCCGTGGTATTTGCATTATTGAAATGGCGTCATTACCTCTACGGCATCATGTTCGACATCTTCACAGATCATAAGAGCCTTCAGTATTTGTTTACTCAGAAGGAATTGAACAAACGACAGCGCCGTTGGATGAAATTATTTGAGGATTACGATTGCAAGATCCAGTATCATCCCGGAAAGGCGAATGTTGTAGCCAATGCACTGAGCCGTAAGGCGAGCATAGCCCAGCTAGAGGCTAAGTTAGTTCACATTAGTTCCCAGGCCCATGTTCACAGCATATCGATCCAGTCAGAGTTGGGTCGAAAGATTCGAGATGTTCAGGCTACTGATGAGTGGACTCAGAGACAGATAGTTCACATCGCAGCTAATCCAGAGACTTATTTTGGTGTGGACGACACAGGAATTCTCCGCTACAAGTCCCGAGTTTGTGTTCCGGAGAGTGTGAGGAAAGAGATTCTCGATGAGGCTCACAACACACCTTACACAGTTCATCCAGGAGGAAGTAAGATGTACCGGGATCTAAAAGAGTTATTCTGGTGGAGAGGTATGAAGAGAGACGTAGCTGATTACGTCAAGAGATGCTCGACTTGTCAGCAAGTTAAAGTTGAAAATCAAAGACCGGGAGGTTTGCTTGAGCCACTACCGATTCCTACATGGAATTGGGAGGGTATTGCCATGGACTTCGTGTCTGGTTTACCTAAAGTTAGAGGTGGCTACGATAGCATTTGGGTGATTATCGACCGATTGTCCAAGAGTGCTCATTTTCTACCTATCAACATGTCGTACAAAGTGGATAAGTTAACAAAGATTTATCACCGAGAGATTGTCAAGCTTCATGGGATTCCGTCTACGATAGTGTCTGACAGAGACGCTCGATTTACTTCTCGCTTATGGCAGCAACTTCAAGAGCGAATGGGAACGAAGCTGACTTTCAGTACAGCCGCACATCCGCAGACAGATGGTCAGTCAGAGAGAATGATCAGATATCTCTGTCATATGCTTCGAGCTTGTGCCTTGGATTTTCGCAACAATTGGCACGATCAGTTGCCGTTGATCGAGTTTGCCTACAACAACAGTTATCAGTCTTCGATCGAAATGGCACCTTATGAGGCATTATATGGCAGAAAGTGTAGATCTCCGTTGTTTTGGGATCTCGAGGATTGGCGTTGGACAAAAGACGATAAAGAATGAGGAACTCCTCCAAAGTTTCTCCAAAATGCCATCGACCGTATCCAGATCATTCGGCAGAGAATGAAAGCAGCTTAGGATCGACAGAAGAGTTATGCCGACAACCGTCGCCGACCGTTGGAATTTGAGGTTGGTGACAAAGTATTCCTCAAAGCTTCTCCTCGAAAGGGATTCACCCGAATTGGAAAAGGAGGAAAACTGAGTCCGAGGTTTTTGGGTCCCTATGAAATTCTGGAGAGGATTGGGAATGCCGCCTACAGGTTAGACTTTCCGCCAAGCCTAACAGGAATTCACAATGTCTTTCATGTTTCTCAACTCCGAAAGTACTTCCCGAATGAGTCAGAGATCCTTCCTGTTGAGGAAATTGAACTAGAGCTGGATTTGACCTTTGTTTCGAAGCCGGTGAAGATATTGGATAAGAAGACTCAAGCTCTGCGGAACCGGGAAATTTCTCTTGTCAAAGTTCTTTGGAGAAATCAAACAACCGAAGAAGCTACATGGGAGACCGAGGACAAAATGCGCAAGTTTTATCCGGAATTATTTCAGTCGGACGAGTAGAATCTGGGGGCCAGATTCTCATAAGGAGGGGTGATTGTAACGCCCCGAAAATCCGAATTATAATCCGGGATGTCCGAATCGAGTATTTGCGCAATTTATTATTTTATTTTATATTTATTATGAGATTTTAGAATAATTTCGTAAATGAATGAATTTCTACATTTAAATTACGAATTGTTAATGTGCGTTGAATTATATGAATTTTGACTGTAATTATGTATTATTTGGACAACATGAGTTTTTGAACTTATTTTGTAAATTATGAAAATGCCCTTTCGATTTTTAACCCAAGTCAAATTTTGACTTAAGTCTCTCATCTCTCTCTCTCACCTCATTCACGCTCAACCTCAAAAGAAAAAGAAGGAGAAAAGAAAGAAAAAGAGAAAGGGAAGGCGGAAGCTTCAATCGATCGTGCCGGACTCGTTTCCCAACAGATTTTCGAACCGTTTATGCCTACGAACTCCACACGATATCTTCTACGAGTAAGCTTCTCACACCTTTCGCGATTAATGCCTCAATTGCTTCGTTTTTCTAGTTTTTGTGAATAGTTGCACATTTAGGTTAAATGTTGATTTTGAATGATTCTATGGACGGATTTACGTGGTTCTTGGTTTTATAGGTAGATTAGATGTTGTATATCGTTATATATAAGTCTTAACATGAGATTTGCATGATTGATTGGGTAAATATCGAATTTTGACTCATTCCCGCGAGTTTTCTTCATTTCTACAAATTTCTGCTGTTCTGAGAATCCGCACGGCCTTGCGCACAGTCTTGAGACCATGCGCCAAGACCGTGCATCCATCTTATGCCTGTGCACGGTCTTGTGCACGGCAGTGCACACGCCCGTGCGCATGCCCGTGCAAAGTGCTTGCACCGGCTTGAGCACGAGTTCAAGCCCGTGCGTCCGCCCATCCTCGAGACCGTGTGTATGCCTTAGCCAAAATTTCTTCATTTTCAGAATGTTGCTCTCGGCAATGGGAGTCAACGGGCCCTTTTAAAAGTTGACTTTCTTCGTTTGACCTCCGATTTGAGATCCGATTTCACCTAGAGGTCCTATAAATCATGAAATACATATTTTAGGAAGTTTGAATTTTTACGACTTCGTTCGGGCCCCGTTCTTCGTGTTTTTCGTTTAGGCATCTTAGGCTATTTTTCAGATGTTGTCCGTTCCGAAACTTGAATGCATGCTTCATTATTGCCTTTTATGCATGATTATGAACTTTTATCGCATTCTAATTTGATTTGCTTATTGAATTAAAGTACCTTGATAGAATGTGAACCTAAGTGTTATGAATGACTGTTTAACGTGCTTCTATGTGTTTTAATGCTTTCGTATAAGCCGTGCGTCATCCTTAGTCTTATTTGGTTGTGTCTTGGTATTTTTGCAGACGATACTCCCATGGAGTAGCGCCGGTTCTTGCTTTTGCTCTTCTTTTTGTATAGCCAACAGGTGAGGCTTTCCGTTTCTGATTCCAGTACTATTATGTATATATATAAATAAGCCTCTCCCGATATAAGCCATGTTTACGTTTTGTTTTCACACCGTTCCTATATATATACTTAATAACTATTTTATGCCTATTATGTTTATTCGATTTATCGAAAATGTTTGATATGAAAAAGTACTAAGTATAGTCTTTGAAACGTTTGCGAAAGAGAAATGTAAAACCCCTTTGTTTTCCAAGGCGAACTTTGGCCTTCGGCCTCGCATATGACATGTCTCGAACGGTCTTTTGGCCAACCCGAAATGATTTGAAAAGCGAGTTATGATATGTATGTGTGTATGTTTGGGCCCGGAGTAAGGATGATAGGATGAAGTCGGTAGACATCGGGTCTACGACGGAAATCCTATGGTTCTCTCCACCTTTGGGAGCTCGGGGTGAGGCCGGAGTGGCAGCCCTTTGAGTACCTGAGATTATACTGTATGTTATGCGTAGTTCGGATTTAGCGGTCCGTCTACATTGGAGGAATAAGGGCGGTTTCCCGTTTTTATGTTTAGAAATTGGAGTTAAGGGCTCGACTCGCCGAGTCATATGATAAGTTATGTTTTATGCTAAATCACCACCCGTTTACGAAAACCTTTTGTTTATGTTGATTTCTTTTGAGTTTAAAATTGGTGATTTACTTCCGTTTTATAATATACATTATTATTCCCTCCTCACTTAGTCGTTTGACTAACCCTCTCTGGTTCACCCCTGTATTGGTTTCAGGATACTAGGCGGGATCTTCGTCGTCGTCGTCGCGTCTTAGAGTTACATTCTTTTGTTCATGTATAACTCTCATTCAGTATGGCTATTATTTATGTCTTTTGATATTAGGATTTTATTTAGTTAGTATTCGGGATTTCTATGTTGAACCCGTATATTTACATTGTCGGGATATTGTATCGAACCCGTTTATTAATTATGTAATTGAATTTCGTTGGCCTTGGTGGGCTTTAATACTTGTACAATTATTATGTTTTATTGTTTGGTTTATTTTCGCTTCCGCAGCTCTGTCATTTTCTTTCGTTTTTGAAATCCCCACCTAGTGATTGAGTAAATGTGTGCCGTTCGCCGGGTTTCGATTCGGGTCGGATTCCATTTCGATCCCGGGTCGGGGCTCGGTGCGGGGCGTGCATTACCCGTTTGGGGTGCTTGCTACAATTATAAAACGGAAATAAATCACCATTTTTAAGCTTAAAAGAAATCAACATAAAAGAAAGGTTTTCGTAAACGGGTGGTGATTTAGCAGAAAACATAAACATATCATATGACTCGGCGAGTCGAGCCCTTAACTCCGATTTCCAAACATAAAAACGGGAAACCACCCTTATTCCTCCAATGTAGACGGACCGCTAAATCCGAACTACGCATAACATACCGTATAATCTCAGGTACTCAAAGGGCTGCCACTCCGGCCTCACCTGGAGCTCCCAAAAGTGGAGGGAACCATAGGATTTCCGCCGTAGGCCCGATGCCTACCAACTTCGTCCTATCATCCTGACTCCAGGCCCAAACATACATACATACAGTTCATAACTCGCTTTTCAAATCATTTCGGGTTGGCCAAAAGACCGTTCGAGACATGTCATATGCGAGGCCGAAGGCCAAAGTTCGCCTTAGAAATTAAAGGGGTTTTACATGTCTCTTTCGCAAACGTTTGAAAGAATATACGTAGTACTTTTTCAAATCAAAACATTTTCGATAAATCGAATAAACATAATAGGCATAAATATTTACTAAATATATATATAGAAACAGTGTGAAAACAAAACGTAAACATGGCTTATATCGGGAGAGGCTTATTTATATATATACATAATAGTACTGGAATCAGAAACGGAAAGCCTCACCTGTTGGCTATACAAAAAGAAAAGCAAAAGCAAGAACCGGCGCTACGCCACTGGAGTATCATCTGCAAAAATACCGAAACACAACCAATTAAGACTAAGGACGACGCACGGCTTATACGAAAACATTAGAACATATTGAGGCACGTTATACAATCACATAAGGCACTTAGGTTCAAATTATCAAACGAAAATGGAGTAATTCGCAAATTTAAAAATGAAAATCAAGTCCAAATGCAACGAAACTTTACGGACATGCTTTAAATATCATAAAGGAGTATGCATTCGAATTTCGGGAAAATCGGACTTCATATGCAAAAGTTAGAAAATTTGACGAAAACTTAAAACGCACTATTCATAGACCCGAACATGCTATAATTTCATAAATCATGCAATTCATATCTATTTCATATATATCGAATACACGAGCGAAGATAGAATTCGGAAAAGACAAGCCTCGGAGGGACCTGTAGGCCAAAATTGGCCCTGACTTACAGAAGGTCAGGGCCCTGTTCAAACGGGCAACACGGCCTTGTGCACGGAAGGGACACGCACGGCCTCTTGCACACGGCCTCAAGGCCGTGTGCACAAGGCCGTGCACCTTGAATCATGCGCATGGTCTCTTGCACGGCCGTGCAAGAGGCCGTGTACCTCCACACGGCCTTGCCACACCCCGTGTGCAAAGCCCGTGTGCGTCAAGAAAGAGCAGAAACTTCACAGAACCAGAAAAACCACGCGAATTAAATCCTAAATTCAATATTTGATCATCTAAACATATAAATCACGCCCTAATATTTACATATAATGATCCACAACATATAAGCTACACATAGAATCAAAAAACACGAAAATCCATCCATAAATTCCCTCGAAATCACATAAACCCTAAATTATTCAACTATATACAAAAATGAGAAATACGAGGCATAGGAGACATTAAACGAGAGGGAGGTGAAAGGCTTACTCGTAGAAGAGATCGCGGGGAGTTCGTAGGCGTAAACGGTTCGAAAATCCATTGGGAAACGAAGTCGGAATGATCGTTGGAACCTCCTTCCTTCTCTTTCTCTTTTTCTTTCTTTTCTTTTCTTTCTTTTGCTGTTGTTGTGTTTTGGGCGAGAGTGAGGTGAGAGAGAGAGTGATGAGACTTAGTCAAATAATTGACTTGATTCGAGAAACGAAAGGGTGTTTTCGTAATTTTGCAAAATAAGTTTGAAAACTCATGTTGTCCAAATAATACATAGTTACAGTCAAAATTCGTATAATTAAACGCTCATTGACAATTCGTAATTTAAATATAGAAACTCATTCATTTACGAAATTATTCTAAAATCTCATAATAAATATCAAATAAAATAATAAATTGCGTAAATACTCGATTCGGACATACCGGATTATAATTTGGATTTTCGGGGCGTTACAGTTTAGGTGTACGACGACGTGGAGGCATCCTGTAAGGCCAATAGCAAATATGCATGACAGGTAAGTGAGTATGCAAAGCTGTAAACACGTACGCAACTAGGGTTCAGATAGAGTTCACATAATCACTTAGCACATTTACACAAATTCCATAGAAGTCCTAAGCCTTACGACCTAGACACAACCGGACACGACAGGCAACCAGGCACGGCAAGTGCAACCTTGAGTTTCACACCCACCTATATCCGAATCCATCCCAGTGTTTTGATTGTAAAAGATCTTTTGTTGTTGATCATCCAACAAAGATCCATCATAATTCAAACACTAAGCGTTCTTGAATACTAGTGATTGCAACTCCCTAAGTTACACCGGCACACAACGACTGACAAAACAAACAAAACACGACGATTCAGAGCTTAGGCCATTGGACCCGAAGAGCTCTGATACCAACTGTAGCAGGGGCCCCAAACGGGTAACGCACGCCCCGCACCGAGTCTCAACCTAAAGCCGAAATAGAAATCCGACCCTCAATTGAAACCCGGCGAACGGAAAACCGATTTACTCAATCACTAGAAGGGGCTTTTGTAAAACAACTGACGACAACAATGCGGAAGCGGAAGCAGCAGCGAACAAAACGAATTCTACTAACGGGAAATTAAAGCAATAAACCAATTGCGCAAATAGTTAAAGCCCACCAAGGCTAGCGGAATTCACTTACAAAACTTGAATCAAATCATAACGGGTTCAACATTAAATAATCCCGAACTCATATCATAACCTACAAAATAAATATAACGGTCAAGTACCTAAAACAACCGAGGAATGAACAATGACAAAAGCAGAATAATTCCGCAATACAAGACCGACGATGCCCACCTAGTAACCACCTGAAACAGATAAGGTTAAAAACAGGGAGGGTTAGTCAAAAGACTAAGTGAGTGGAAAAAAGGGAGTACATACATAATAGCATACATGAAGAAATCACCATTTTAACTTAAAAGAAAACAAACGTAAAAGAAGGGTTTTCATAAACATTCGGTGATTTATCATAACATAACATAACGGGACATATCATATTGCTCGACAAGTCGAGCCCTCAACTCCTCATATCATATCATAACATACCTGAAAACCATACCAGCCTTATTCCTCCCATATAGCAGAAGGACCGCTAAATCCAACTGCTCTATAGGCATAATAGCCTATGTATTAGTTGACACGAAGTCAACCGTCGCAGGAGCACAAAGGTTGCCACTCCGGCCTCACCAGTGCTCCTGGTAAACATGGAGCAAGCTACCGAATTCCACCGTAGACCCGATGTCTATCCGGCTTCACCCGATCGCCATACTCCGGGGCCCACATATCATATCATACATATCATATCTCGCATTTTTCATAACTATCATTTTCCTATTAAAATAGGAATCAAGACATTTCGGGGAGGGCCAAAAGGGTCGTTCGAGACAGGCGATGTAACGGTAGGTGTTCCATCGTAGGGGAGAAACCCGCCCTAACGACTTCACTCAACGAGAAGGTTTCCAAACCCAAAATTACATTTAAATCGAAACATAGTTCGCTTGTCTCTTTTTGAAAACATTTCCAAATCACATACATAATATTCATTTGATATCAAATCCGTTGTTCTTAAACCTCATAAAAGTAATAAGAATAAAGTATTTACTAAATATAGTAATACGGGATGAAAACGTAAATTATACATGCAAGGCTTATTTAGTGAGGCTTAATAATACATATCTACATAATACGAAATAACAACGGAAACCTCACCTGGCGACAACCAAAAGAAAGCCCAAAACGGAAACGAGCAACCTAATCCACGAGAGTGGAACCTGCAACTGACAAACGACATAACCACGTAAGACATACGACGACGCACGGCTCATACGAAAGCATTAAAACACATAGAAGCACGTTAAGCAATCATATACGGCACTTAGGTTCAAGTTAACAAACAAAAACGAAGTAATTCTTGAATTTAAACATGCAAATCAAGTTCAAATGCTACGAGACTTTACGAGCGTATTTTAAATACCATAAGGGAGTATGCATTCGAATTTCGGAAGAATCGGACATCATATGCAAAAGTTAGAAAATTTGACGAAAACTTAAAACGTACTATTCATAGACCCGAACATGCTATAAATTCATAAATATGCAATTCATATCTATTTCATATATATCGAATACACGAGCGAAGAAAGAATTCGGAAAAGACGAGCCTCGGAGGGACCTACAGGGTAAAATTGGCCCTGACTTACAGAAGGTCAGGGCCCTGTTCAAACGGGCCACACGGCCTTGTGCACGGCCGTGTGCACCAAGGCCGTGCACATCAAGGAGGGACACGCACGGCCTCTTGCACATGGCCTCAAGGCCGTGTGCACAAGGCCGTGCACAACCACAACACGCAAGGTCTCCTGCACGGCCGTGCGGGAGACCGTGTACACCCACACGGGCTTGCCACACCCCGTGTGTAAAGCCCGTGGACGTCAAGAAACAGCAGAAACTTCGCCGAACCAGAAAAACCACGCGAAACCAATCCTAATTTCAACATTTGATCATCTAAACATGCAAATCACGCCCTAATATTTACATATAATGATCTACAACATATAAGCTACTCGTAGAAGAGATCGTGAGGAGTTCATAGGCGTAAAAGGTTTGAAAATTGGTCAGGAAACGGGGTCGGGACGATCGATTGAACCTTCCTCCTTCTCTTTTCCTTTCTTTTTCTTTTTTCTCTTCTTTTCTCCTCTATTGTTGCATGAATGAGTGAGGGAGAGAGAGTGATGGCTTAATTCAAAAGAGTTGACCCGGTTGAGAAATGAAAGGGCATTTTTGTAATTTATAAAACTTAGTCAAAAATACAAGTTTTCCAAATAAAATAAAATTACAGTCAAAGTTCATGAAATTAAACGAACATTGACATGTCGTGGTTTAAATACCGAAATTCACTCATTCATAAAAATGTTATATAAATCATATAATAATTAATAAAATAAATAATGAATTACGCAAGAAAATCGATTCGGGTTCCTGGTTCATAACACGAATTTTTGGGGCGTTACAGATCTGATAAAGTCGACGCTAACCAGATCCGCATATCGAACTCGCAACATAATCGCTCCTAGTCGACTAAGAACTCCTTGTCCTTAGCACTTTCTAATAGCGCATAACGAGGCTATCGAATTCTGCTCTATCCACACAGAGATCATATAAAGCCTAGCAACTAATCATTCAATCAGCGCAAATAAGAATTAAAAGGCAGTTAAAGCACGTAAGTCAGACGAAACACTTAATAAATATTTAAAGCCATTAAACACATAAGCTCATCTAATCTCTAATGTGGTTTGAGATCCTCGAAATCCGTGGTGACTCTGCCTGATCAGAAGTTGACTCCTTTAAGGTATCTGATCTTCGAACTCTACCCCAGCCCGATGTCTGACTCAGATCAACTTCTTTTACCCATTCTTCATTTCACCATTCGGTTGCTCGATGTTTCATTTTCTTCATTTGCGCTGGCGACATCTGTTGGTTTCTGATACGTTCCCTTTACTGTCTTGTAGTCCGATTCCATACTGACTTCATTCCTACTGTCACCTCTGGTTCCACTGTACTCTGTCCGGAATTAGTTCACGTATCTCATCGGATAGTATCTCTAGAGGGGTGAGATACTGATCATATTCCAAAGCTCGGTCGAGCTCGGTAGTGACTATCTGTGAGAAACCTTCCACATATATGGTTCCTTTGTTGATCTTGATCTGTTCCCACGCTCTGTCTGAAAGTGGAATGTGCATCCTGTCAGGTAGTATCTCTGGGGTAGTGAGATACGAATTACATACCCAAGCCCGATCAAATCAGTAACTGTAGCGGGCGCCCCAAACGGGTAACGCACGCCCCGCACCGAGCCTCAATCCGAAGCCGAAATAGAAATCCGACCCTAAATTGAAACCTGGCGAACGGCAAAACGATTTACTCAATCACTAGGCGGGGCTTTTGTAAAACAACTGACGACAACAATGCGGAAGCGGAAGCAACAGCAAACAAAACGAATTCTACAAACGGGAAATTGAAGCAACAACCCAATTGCGCAAATAGTTAAAGCCCACCAAGGCTAGCGGAATTCACTTACAAAACTTGAATCAAATCATGACGGGTTCAACATTAAATAATCCCGAACTCATATCATAACCTACAGAATACATATAACGGTCAAGTACCTAAACAACCTAGGAATGAACAATGACAAAAGCAGAATAATTCCGCAATACAAGACCGACGATGCCCACCTAGTGACCACCTGAAACAGATAAGGTTAAAAACAGGGAGGGTTAGTCAAAAGACTAAGTGAGGGGAAAAAGGGAGTACATACATAATAGCATACGGGAATAAATCACCATTTTAAATTAAAAGAAAACAAACGTAAAGGAAGGGTTTTCATAAACATTCGGTGATTTATCATAACATAACATAACGGGACATATCATATTGCTCGGCGAGTCGAGCCCTCAACTCCTCATAACATATCATAACATACCTGAAAACCATACCAACCTTATTCCTCCCATATAGCAGAAGGACCGCTAAATCCAAACTGCTCAGGATATAGGCATAGCCTATGTCTCAGTTAACACGAAGTCAACCGCCACAGGAGCACAAAGGTTGCCACTCCGGCCTCACCCGTGCTCCCGGTAAACATGGAGCAAGCTACCGAATTCCACCGTAGACCCGCTGTCTATCCGGCTTCATCCGATCGCCGTACTCCGGGGCCCACAAAGACATAACGGACACACATATCATATCTCACATTTTCATAACTATCATTTTCCTATTAGAATAGGAATCAAGACATTTAGGGGAGGGCCAAAAGGGCCGTTTGAGACAGGCGATGTAACGGTAGGAAACGCAACCGGGTGTTCCATCGTCCTGGGGGAGAAACCCGCCCTAACGACTTCACTCAACGAGAAGGTTTCCAAACCCAAAATTACATTTAAATCGAAACATATTTCGCTTGTCTCTTTTTGAAAACATTTCGAAATCATATACATAATATTCATTTGATATCAAATCCGTTGTTCTTAAACCTCATAAAAGTAATAAGAATAAAGTATTTACTAAATATAGTAATACGGTGTAGCGGGCGCCCCAAACGGGTAACGCACGCCCCGCACCGAGCCCCGATCCGGAGCCGAAATGGGATCCGACCCAAATCGAAACCCGGCGAACGGCAATAATTTACTCAATCACTAGGCAGGGTTTCAAAAACAACAAAAAGACAGAAACGCGGAAGCAATATAAATAATCAAAGCAATAGAACGTAATAAATACACAATTATTAAAGCCCACCAAGGCTAACGAAATTCAATTACATAATACCAAACGGGTTCGATACAGTATCCCGATAAATATAATAACGGGCTCAATAAATACATAATTCCGAATACAAATTAAATAAAATCCTAATATCCTAAAACATAATTCATATCATACGGAAAAAGGAATATACATGAGAAAATAAATACAACTCTACGACGACGACGACGAATCCCGCCTAGTATCCTGAAACCAATATAGGGTGAGATAGAGAGGGTTAGTCAAACGACTAAGTGAGGGGGGAATAATAATGTATATAATAAAACGGGAAATAAATCACCAATTTTAAACTTAAAAGAAATCAACATAAAAGAAAGGTTTTCGTAATCGAGTGGTGATTTAACATAAAGCATAACTTATCATATGACTCGGCGAGTCGAGCCCTGAACTCCAATATCCAAAACATAAAACCGGAAACCACCCTTATTCCTCCAATGTAGCCGGACTGCAAACCCGAACTACTTATAACTGACGGGAATAACTCAGGTACTCAAAGGGCTGCCACTCCGGCCTCACCTCGAGCTCCCAAATGGTGGAAACCATAGGATTTACGCCGTAGACCCGACGTCTACCGACTTCGTCCTATCGCTCTTACTCCGGGCCCAAACGATCATGCATACAGTTCATAACTCGCTTTTCAAACATTTCGGGTTGGCCAAAAGACCGTTCGAGACATGTCATATGCGAGGCCGAAGGCCAAAGTTCGCCTTAGAAAACAAAAGATTTTACATGTCTCTTTCGTAAACATTTCGAAGACTATACATAGTACTTTTTCATATTAAATCATTTTCGATAAATCGAATAAACATAATAATCATAAATATTTATTAGATATATATAGAAACGGTGTGAAAACAAAACATAAACGTGGCTTATATCGGGAGAGGCTTATTTATATATATACATAATAATACTGGAAACAGAAACGGAAAGCCTCACCTGGCTGCTATGCAAAATAAGAGCAAAAAGCTAGAACCGGCGCTATTCCACGGGAGTATCATCTGCAAAAATACCAGGATACAACCAAATAAGACTAAAGACGATGCACGGCTTATACGAAAATATTAAAACACATAGGAGCACGTTACACAATTAAATCAATCACTTAAGTTCAAATTCTCAAACGAAAATAGAGTAATTCATGCGTTTAAAAATACAAATCAAGTCCAAATGCAACGAAACTTTACGAACATGCTTAAATTATCATAAAGAAGTATGCATTCGAATTTCGGGAAAATCGGACTTCACATGCCAAAGATAGAAAATTTAACGAAAACTTAAAACACACTATTCATATACCCGAACATGTTGTAAATTCATAAATCATGCAATTCATATCTATTTCATATATATCGAATACACGAGCGAAGAAAGAATTCGGAAAAGACGAGTCTCGGAGGGACTCGTAGTGTAAAATGTGCCCTGACTAACAGAAGGTCAGGGCACTGTTCGACCAGGCCACACGGCCTTGTGCACGGCCGTGTGCCGAGGCCGTGCACAATCAAGCAACGCGCACGGCCTCATGCACACGGCCTCAAGGCCGTGTGCACAGCCCGTGCCCATTCTCCACACACGCACGGTCTCATGCACACGGCCTCAAGGCCGTGTGCACCAGGCCGTGTGCGACCAAAATGAGCAGAAACATCAGACAGCAAAAAAATCATACGCGAATTCAAACCAAAATCTAACATTTAATCGATTAATCATGCAAATCAATCCCTAATTTTCACATATAATCATCTACAACATGTAATCTACATATAGAAACGATAAACACGAAAATCCATCCACAATTACTATCAAAATCATATAAAACCTAAATTATACAACTATTCACAAAAACGAGAAAAATGAAGTATAGAAGACATTAAACGAGAGAATCTTTAGAAGCTTACTCGTAGAAAAGATCGCGAGGAATTCGTAGGCGTAAACGATTCGAAAATCCGTCGGGAAACGAAGTCGGAATGATCGTTGAAATCTTCTTCCTTCTCTTTCTCTTTTTCTTCTCTTTTTCTTTTCTTTCTTTCCTTCTTGTTGTAGTGAACGAGAGAGATGAGGGAGGATGACTTATTCAATTAGTTGACTAGGGTTTAAAAGTCGAAGGGGCATTTTAGTAATTTCGCAAAATAAGTTTAAAACTCACGTTGTCCAAATAATACGTAATTACAGTTAAAATTCATATAATTAAACGCACATTGACAATTAGTGATTTAAATATCAAAATTCACTCACTTACGAAATTATCCTAATATCTTAGAATAATTACCAAATTAAAATAATAAATTGCATAATTACTCGATTAAAATATACCGAATTGAAAAATCGGATTTTCGGGTCGTTACATACGGGATGAAAACGTAAATTATACATGTGAGGCTTATTTAGTGAGGCTTAACAATACATATCTACATAATACGGAATAACCACGGAAACCTCACCTGGCGACAACCCAAAAGAAAGCCCAAAACGGAAACGAGCAACCTAATCCACGAGAGTGGAACCTGCAACTGACAAATGACATAACCAAGTAAGACATACGATGACGCACGGCTTATACGAAAGCATAGAAACACGTAAAAGCACGTTATACAATCACATAAAACACTTAGGTTCAATTATCAAACATAACGAAATAATTTATAAATTTAAATATGCAAATCAAGTCCAAATGCAACGAGACTTTACGGACATGCTTTAAATACCATAAGAGAGTATGCATTCGAATTTCGGAAGAATCGGACTTCATATTCAAAAGTTAGAAAATTTGACGAAAACCTAAAACATACTATTCATAGACCCGAACATGCTATAAATTCATAAATCATACAATTCATATCTATTTCATATATATCGAATACACGAGCGAAGAAAGAATTCAGAAAAGACGAGCCTCGGAGGGACCCGTAGGCCAAAATTGGCCCTGACTTGCAGAAGGTCAGGGCCTGTTCAATCGGGCTACACAGGCTCATGCACACGGCCTTGAGGCCGTGTGCACCAAGATCGTGTGCACACCAAAGAGACACGCACGGTCTCTTGCACACGGCCTCAAGGCCGTGCACAACCACAACACGCACGATCTCCTGCACGGCCGTGCGGGAGACCGTGTGCACCCACACGGCCTTGCAATACCCCGTGTGCAAAGCCCGTATGCGTCAAGAAACAGCAGAAACTCACAGAAACGCGAAAACCTTCGCAAATCCAATTCAAAAACCATCATTTGACCGATTAAACATGCGAATCCTTCCCTAATTATCACATATAATGTTCTACATCATCTAAGCTACACATAGAGTCCAAAATCATAAAATTCCATCCATAAATTCTCTCAAAATCGTATAAAACCTAATTTATTTAACTATAAACAAAATCGAGAAATACGAGGCATCGGAGACATTAAATGAGAGGGACGTGAAAGGCTTACTCGTAGAAGAGATCGCGGGGAGTTCGTAGGCGTAAACGGTTCGAAAATCGGTCGGGAAACGGGGTCGGGACGATCGTTTGAATCTCTTCCTTCTCTTTCTCTTTTTCTTCTCTTTTCTTTTCTTTTTCCTTTGCTGTTTACGTGAATGAGGTGAGAGGGAGAGTGTTGAGAGTTAGTCAAATAATTTGACTAGGGTTTAAAATCGAAAGGGCAAATCCGTAATTTATAAAACTTAGTCAAAAATACAAGTTTTCCAAATAAAATAAAATTACAGTCAAAGTTCATGAAATTAAACGCACATTGACAATTAGTGATTTAAATATCAAAATTCACTCATTTATGAAATTATCCTAATATCTTAGAATAAATATCAAATTAAAATAATAATTTGCGAAATAACTCGATTCAAACATACCGGATTATAAATCGGATTTTCGGGTCGTTACAGTAACAACTTCGTCTGCGAGCTACCTTTTACTGACATGGTTTTTTGATTAGTCATGAGATATTTCCATGCTCAATCCTCGAAAATAGAATATCCGTATCACGATCCCGATCTTCAAACTCAAATAATTCTTCATCTTCTAAATCTGTTTTGGAATCTGATTTTCGAATGTGCTTCTGAAATCACGCTATCATCTATCTCGCTGTGCAAGGTAGCTGTCGTCAACTGGCTTTATCTTAACGGTGCTGGAATTGGTAACCATTGTTCTCCAGTAACTCTCTCTTTTACTGCCCTCGTAACACGATTAGTACCTCTGAGTTAATCGCGGTAACCGAGGAAGTAAAGTTCGAAAGGTCGAACAATTCATCTGTAGCACTCTGCTGATTCCGGTGCCCTTCAGGTCTGATAGTGTCTTAGTCTGATGCCGACTCACAGTAGATTTCAATCTCCATGTGTTATGTTCTGTCATCGTTTTCAAAAATGACACAGCAGAACGATCTTCCTCGACCCTCGGTTGACCCTGAAGATGCTCTAAAACTGGCTGAAATATAAAGTTCCCTTTGTTATAGTACAGTCCAAAACCATCATTCTTGTAGCTTGTCAACACCCGAATACGACCCTGTGCTATTGTGTCACTCTGTCTGTCAAGTCTGCTTGTTGTCCTTGCTTATCCACATTTACGGATGGAGCTCATAGGTTAAAGCGGTACCAACGCTAAAACCCGTAGAGAAACTCACACAAAGTAAAAGAACAACACGTAATAGCACAAATACATTTAAGACAAGTTACAAGCGATATTCTAATGCAATCCCTATTATGAGTTGTGCACCTTTCACCAATCCTTTTGAGTATAGGACCAATCTCGTAAGCTGTATTCACCAAGTTAGCATCTTTCCGTAGGGTCCTATCTCAAAGGAAGACAGTGTTTGATTATCTCTGCATCACAAAGTTTCAATATGCGTGTCTGATGAGGTTAGTATGCAACCACACGAGACATATTAACAAATAAATCGCGATCCTAAAGCCGCACGACCTGTACGCCGAAACCAAATAAGATGCAACAAAGAATTCCACGATCGGCTCACGTTACGTCTTCCCTACTACAAAAACTTACAAAGGATCGCCAGTTGGTTAATTAAGCCAACCGTAATCCTTCACAATTTTAGGCACCCAGAAATGACAAACACTCATCGAACCACGAATTCGATACGGACTGACATAACCCATGCACACACTGAAAGCAAGACAAGACGAGCTACTAGAGCTTTCGGTTCCCTTTCAGGAACCTAGGCTCTGATACCAAAGACTGTAGCGCCCCTTTCCGTAGGAGGAGAAAGGACACCACATTCGCACCAAGACGAACTCCTAAACAAGGTAAATGTACCCCATTCAAAAATTCATCCCGGCGAACGGTAAGCACTTGATCAAAACTCCGGCAACAACAATATAACGCCCCAACAACAACAGCAACAAGAATCAGAGAAATGCGGAAGCGAATTCAGAATAATAAATCAATGCGTAAAAGCCATCCATGGCAACGGTAATCATAACAAAATGAATCTAAAACAATTATCCATTCAATGTCGTCCATGGCTCAACTATCTATCCCACATCAGGGGCACGTAAGTACGGAAAATAAATCATAATATTAAATACAATAAGCTAAAACAATTCATAAAGTAAAGACTCGACTGTTGTTGGGACACTGACAAGACAAGAGACAAGAGCCGACCAAGACCTGCTGTTGCCGACTGACAAGATAGGTGACACCGCCACCTGCCTACCTGAAGTAAGAACTAAAATAGAAGGAGTGAGTATAAGTGATACTCAGTAAGGGGGTAATACAATATAGGTATTGATCACAGTTCGTCGTTTATCGATTAAAACCAAAAAGAGGTGAATGTTACTCGTTTTGATTAAGATACATACAATGATATAAGTTGTAAAACTATAACACAAAGCAACATTCGGGTTCGGCTTTATTTGAAAACACAAAAGGTTGACGAACCGGATCCTTTGGAAACATTTGCACATAAGGTCAAGCCGATCATTTTGAAATGATATTAGTCGAGTCACGAGGCCGTTACAAGTTCGAAAAGCATGGCATAAATAAGTTGGAAATGATAAGTAAAAACGGCTCGTAATTCACCTAAATAGTTTGAACAATAAAGGAGGCTTAAGTTGAGCAAGTTCGAGCCACGCTTCCGGGTTTTATATATATACATATATAGGGAAATACATATGCTAAATGAAGAAAACCGGAATGTGCTTCGACTTGTAACGAAAGACGTTAATCAAATAGACAAGCAAGTAATGCAATAAGTCATGCAATAATGTGTCCCGGCGAGAACGGGTCCTGTAGCGGGCGCCCCAAACGGGTAACGCACGCCCCGCACCGAGTCCCGACCCGGAACCGAAATGGGATCCGACCCGAACCGAAACCCGGCGAACGGCAAGCATTTACTCAATAACTAGGCGGGGGTTTCAAAACAACGAAAAGACAAGTGCGGAAGCGAAAATAACGAAACATTTAAAACATAAATAATTACACAAGTAGTAAAGCTCACCAAGGCTAACGAAATTCCATAATTAAATAACAAACGGGCTCGATACAATATCCCGATAATTATATAATAACGGGTTCAATATTTATACATAATCCCGAATACAAACTAATTAAATCCTAATATCGTAAAACATAAAAATAAAAGCCATACGGGAAAGAGTTATACGTGAGCAAAAATAATGCAACTCTAAGACGCGACGACGACGACGCAGATCCCGCCTAGTATCCTGAAACCAGTACAGGGGTAAAACAGAGGGGGTTAGTCAAATGACTAAGTGAGGAGGGAATAATAATGTATATCATAAAACGGAAATAAATCACCAAATTTTAAACTTAAAGAAATCAACATAAAAGAAAAGTTTTCGTAACCGGGTGGTGATTTAACATAAAACATAACATATCATATGACTCGGCGAGTCGAGCCCTTAACTCCAATATCCAAACATAAAAACCGGATAACCACCCTTATGCCTCCAATGTAGACGGACCGCTAAATCCGAACTACTCGTAACTGACGGGAATAACTCAGGTACTCAAAGGGCTGCCACTCCGGCCTCACCCCGAGCTCCCAAATGGAGGAAACCATAGGATTTACGCCGTAGACCCGACGTCTACCGACTTCATCCTATCGCTCTTACTCCGGGCCCAAACGATCATGCATACAGTTCATAACTCGCTTTTCAAACATTTCGGGTTGGCCAAAAGACCGTTCGAGATATGACATATGCGAGGCCGAAGGCCAAAGTTCGCCTTAGAAACAAAAGATTTTACATGTCTCTTTCGTAAACATTTCGAAGACTATACATAGTACTTTTTCATATCAAATCATTTTCGATAAATTAAATGAACATAATAATCATAAATATCTATTAAGTATATATATATAAACGGTGTGAAAACAAACATAAATGTGGCTTATATCGGGAGAGGCTTATTTATATATATACATAATAATACTGGAAACAGAAACGGAAAGCCTCACCTGTGGCTATGCAAAAGATGAGCAAAAAGAGCAAGAACGGGCGCTACTCCACGGGAGTATCGTCTGCAAAACCCAAGACACAACCAAATAAGACTAAGGACGACGCACGGCTTATACGAAAGTATTAAAACACATAGGAGCACGTTATACAATTAAATCAATCACTTAAGTTCAAATTCTCAAACGAAAACAGAGTAATTCATGCATTTAAAAATGTAAATCAAGTCCAAACGCAACGAAACTTTACAGACATGCTTAAATTATCATAAAGGAGTATGCATTCGAATTTCGGGAAGATCGGACTTCACATGCAAAAGTTAGAAAATTTAACGAAAACTTAAAACGCATTATTCATATACCCGAACATGTTGTAAATTCATAAATCATGCAATTCCTATCTATATCATATATATCGAATACACGAGCGAAGAAAGAATTCAGAAAAGACGAGCCAAAGTGGGACCGTAGGCCAAATTCGCCCCTGACTTACAGAAAGTCAAGGGCTGTTCCCGGATCCACACGGCCTTGTGCACGGCCGTGTGCCGAGGCCGTGCACAATCAAGAAACGCGCACGGCCTCATGCACACGGCCTCAAGGCCGTGTGCACAGCCCGTGTGCGATTCACCCACGCGCACGGTCTCATGCACACGGCCTCAGGCCGTGTGCACCAGGCCGTGTACGACCAAATTGAGCAGAAACTCGCAGACAGTAAATCATACGCGAAAATCAAACCCTAATCCAACAATTAATCACTAAAACATGCAAATCAAACCCTAATTTTCACATATAATGATCTACAATACATAAGCTACACGTAGAAACAATAAACACGAAAATCCATCCACAATTTCTATCAAAATCATATAAAACCTAAATTATTCAACTATACTCAAAAATAAGAAATACGAAGCATAAGAGGCATTAAATGAAAAATTTCGTGAGAGCTTACTCGTAGAAGAGATCGCGGGGAGTTCGTAGACGTAAACGGCTCGAAAATCCGTCGGGAAATGGAGTCGGAACGATCGTTGGAATCTCTTTCTTCTTCCTTCTCTTTTTCTTTCTTCTCCTTTTTCTGTTTGTGCGTGAATGGAATAGAGAGGGAGAGAGATTGACTTAGTCAAATTTTGACTAAGGTTTATAAATCGAAGGGGCAAAGTCGTAATTTTGCAAAATAAGTTCGAAAACTCACGTTGTCCAAATAACATGTAATTACAGTCAAAATTCATCTTATTAAACGCACATTTAAATACAGAAATTCATTCATATACGAAATAATTCTAAAATTACAAAATAAATATTAAATAAAATAATAAATTGCGCAGATATTCGATTCGGACGTACCATATAATAATTCGGATTTTCGGGGCGTTACAATCACCCCTCCTTATGTGAATCTGGCCCCCAGATTCTACTCGTCCGGCTGATATAATTCCGGATTAAACTTGCGCATCTTGTCCTCAGTCTCCCATGTAGCTTCTTCAGTTGTCTGATTTCTCCAAAGGACTTTGACAAGAGAAATCTCTCGGTTGCCCAGAGTTCGAAACAAAGGTCAAATTCGGCTCTAGCTCAATTTCCTCAACAGGAAGGATCTCGGACTCATTCGGAAAGTACTTTCGGAGTTGGGAAACATGAAAGACGTTGTGAATCCCAGTCAGGCTCGGTGGCAAGTCTAACCTGTACACTGCGTTCCCAATTCTTTCCAGAATCTCATAGGGGCCCAAAAATCTCGGGCTCAACTTTCCTCCTTTTCCAATTCGGGTGAAACCCTTTCGAGGAGAAGCTTTGAGGAATACTTTGTCACCAACCTCAAATTCCAACGGTCGGCGACGGGTGTCGGCATAGCTCTTCTGACGATCCTGAGCTGCCTTCATTCTCTGCCGAATGATCTGAATACGGTCGATGGCATTTTGGAGAAACTTTGGAGGAGTTCCTCGTTCCTTATCATCCTTCGTCCAACGCCAATCCTCGAGATCCCAAAACAACGGAGATCTACACTTTCTGCCATACAACGCTTCGTAAGGTGCCATTCCGATCGTAGACTGATGACTGTTATTGTAGGCAAACTCGATCAGAGGCAACTGGTCGTTCCAATTGTTGCGAAAATCCAGGGCACAAGCTCGAAGCATATCACAGAGATATCTGATCATCTTCTCTGACTGACCATCGGTTTGTGGATGTGCGGCTGTACTGAAAGTCAGCTTCGTTCCCATTCGTTCTTGAAGTTGCTGCCACAAACGGGAAGTAAATCGAGCATCTCTGTCAGATACGATCGTAGACGGAATTCCATGAAGCTTGACAATCTCTCGGTGATAAATCTCTGCCAACCTATCCACTTTGTACGACATGTTGATCGGTAGGAAATGAGCACTCTTGGATAGTCGGTCGATAATCACCCAAATGCTATCGTAGCCACCTCTAACTTTAGGCAAACCAGACACGAAGTCCATGGCAATACCCTCCCAATTCCACGTAGGAATCGGTAGTGGCTCAAGCAAACCTCCCGGTCTTTGATGTTCAACTTTAACCTGCTGACAAGTTGAGCATCTCTTGACGTAATCAGCTACGTCTCTCTTCATACCTCTCCACCAAAATAATTCTTTCAGATCCCGATACATCTTACTTCCACCTGGATGAACTGTGTAAGGTGTGTTGTGAGCCTCATCGAGAATCTCTTTCCTCAGACTCTCCGGAACACAAACCCGGGACTTGTACCGGAGAATTCCTGTGTCGTCCACACCAAACTGAGTCTCAGAATCAGCTGCGATGTGAACTATCTGTCTCTGAGTCCACTCATCAGTAGCCTGAACATCTCGAATCTTTCGACCCAACTCTGACTGGATCGATATGCTGTGAACATGGGCCTGGGAACTGATGTGAACTCCCTCTAACTTAGCCTCTAGCTGGGCTATGCTTGCCTTCCGGCTTAGTGCATCGGCTACGACATTCGCCTTTCCGGGATGATACTGGATCTTGCAATCGTAATCCTCAAATAACTCCATCCAACGGCGCTGTTGTTTGTTCAATTCCTTCTGAGTAAACAAGTACTGAAGGCTCTTATGATCTGTGAAGATGTCGAATGTGATGCCGTAGAGGTAATGACGCCATTTCAATAATGCAAATACCACGGCGGCTAGCTCAAGGTCGTGAGTGGGATAGTTCTCTTCAGCTGGCTTTAGCTTCCTCGATGCATAAGCTATAACTTTCCCATTCTGCATTAACACACAACCTAACCCTTCGTGTGACGCATCTGCATACACGACAAATCCTTCAGAACCCTGGGGCAGGGTCAATACTGGAGCTGTGGTCAATCTCTTCTTGAGCTCCTGAAAACTAGCTTCACATTTGGATGACCACTCGAACTTAGCTTCCTTCTTCGTCAATGCTGTCAACGGACCTGCAAGTTTAGAGAAATCCTTGACGAAACGTCTGTAGTATCCTGCTAAACCCAAGAAACTACGGATCTCTATAGGAGTCTTAGGTCTCTCCCAATCCAGCACTGTCTCAATCTTCGAAGGATCTACCTCGATTCCCGTTCCGGATATGACATGACCTAGGAAGGTCACTCAGTTAATCCAGAATTCGCATTTGCTGAACTTAGCGAATAATTGGTGCTCTCTCAAAGCTTGGAGCACGATCCGGAGGTGTTCAGCGTGTTCTTCTTCGGACTTCGAGAACACTAAGATGTCGTCAATGAAAATAACGACGAACTTATCGAGGTACGGACGGAAAATTCTGTGCATCATGTCCATAAAGGCTGCTGGGGCATTCGAGAGTCCAAATGGCATGACCACAAACTCGAAATGTCCGTATCGGGTGTTGAAAGCTGTCTTCGGGATATCCTCTGATCGGATACGGAGCTGGTAATATCCTTGTCTTTGATCGAGCTTGGAGTAAACCCTCGATCCTTGTAGCAAATCGAACAATTCCTCGATATGCGGTAGAGGATACTTATTCTTCACTGTCATCCTGTTCAATTCTCGGTAATCGATACACATGCGAAGTGTACCGTCCTTCTTCTTTACGAACAAGACTGGAGCACCCCAAGGCGAGGCACTCGGTCGGATATATCCAATAGAAAGAAGTTCATCGAGTTGGTTCTTCAATTCTTTCAACTCGGCAGGAGCCATTCGGTACGGCGACTTCGAATAAGACTCGGCTCCCGGAATTAGATCAATCACGAACTCTATATCCCGATCCGGTGGCAAGAATTCCAAATTCTCGGGAAACACGTCGACGAATTCATTGACCACGGGCGTTTCTTCGATCTTCGTCTGGTCTTTCGGGCGGTTGAGAATGTATGCTATAAAGCATGTCGCTTCTTCTTTCTGAACGAGCTTCTTGGCTTCCATCATTGAAATATACGGACCTTCTCCTGATCGGAAACCCTTAACCTCATTAGAACCCAGACTAACCTTTTTCTCGAAACAATCAACCTTCGCCCGATGCTCGTACAACCAATCCATTCCGAGAATAACCCCATATTTCTTCATCGGCAACTCAACCAAATATGCCGGGTATTCGATACCCTCGATGATAACCGGACAACGCTTAAGTGCTCGGTTCGCAATAACCTTCGAACCCAACGGCGAACCAACCACTAACACATAATCAAGCAAGGAAACAGGCGCATGCACAGATAAGGAAACAGCAGGCGCAATAAACGAGTGTGAAGCACCCGAGTGGTACAATGCATGTATGGGGATGCCATTTATATATATAGTACCTTCCACCACGTCAGTCGGATCTGCAACAGCATCCTCTGCATCGCCTTCCAAGGCGTAAACACGAGCATATGCCTGAGGCTGAGCGGCTCCCTGCTGTACCGGTCTCTTCCTTGGGCATTCACCTATTCGATGATCGGCGCTACCACAACCGTAGCAAAGACCATTCTTCCTCCAACACTTGGCCTCTAAATGTGGGCCCTGAAAAAATCCACATACTGGCCGGGGAAATCCCTGAGATCGAGAAGGAGCAAGCTGAGGTCGGGGAGGAGCAGGCTGAACGTCGCTCCTGAATGGCTTCTTCCCAGAAGAGGACCCAGACGGAATAAATGGCCTCTTCGAACCAGAAGCAAAACTCTTGGCGGCTGCAGGGGCAGGTGCTAATGTCGGTCTCATCTGTCGAAGATCGGACTCTATAGAAAGTGCCGTCTCGACTGCATCGGTGTAGAACTGGAGTCTGTTCCCGAGCATATGCATACGAATCTCATTCGACAATCCCTCAATGAACTGTCGAGTGTTCCTCTGTTCGTCGTCAACCATATACGAGCAGTGAATGATAAGCCTAGAGAAATGAGCCTCGTACTGGTCAACGGTAGAAGTACCCTGCTTGAGAGCCAGGAACTCTCGCTCACATCATTGTCGGACCACCAACGGAATATACTTGGCCTGAAACTCAACCAAGAACTGATCCCAAGTCGGGACCACGTGCTCTCGCTGCCATCTCTGTTCGATACGGGCCCACCAATCCTGAGCAGCTCCTATCATCTGATACACTGCTAACTCGACCCTCTTAGGGTCCGGACACTCCATTACTCGGAATCTCTTTTCCATCGCCGATATCCAAGCCTCGGCGATCACATCATCAGGTGCACCCTCGAACTGCGGAGGGTTGAGCTTAAGAAACCTTCCCATATCATTCTCGGGGGCAGGTGGTGGCGTAGCTCTGTTGGTATGAACCATAAACTGCCCTAAGGCTTCCATGAATTGTGCTGGTGTCGGAACACCTGGAGGCGGACCTGGCGGTTCACGACGAGGAGGCATTCTGCAAATTCAATACCAAACATGCATGATGATAAGTGATTATGAAAAGCCGTAACACGTAATCAAGCAAGGAAACTGGCGCATGCACAGATAAGGAAACAGCAGGCGCAATAAATGAGTGGGAAGCACCCGAGTCGTATAATGCATGTATGGGGATGCCATTTATATATATAGTACCTTCCACCACGTCAGTCGGATCTGCAACAGCATTCTCTGCATCGCCTTCCAAGGCGTAAACACGAGCATATGCCTGAGGCTGAGCGGCTCCCTGTTGTACCGGTCTCCTCTTTGGGCATTCACCTATTCGATGATCGGCGCTACCACAACCGTAGCAAAGATTGTTCTTCCTCCAACACTTGGCCTCTAAATGTGGGCCCTGACAAAATCCACATACAGGTCGTGGAAATCCCTGAGGTCGGGGGGGAGCAGGCTGAATGGCGCTCCTAAACGGCTTCTTTCCAGAAGAGGACCCAGACGGAATAAATGGCCTCTTCGAACCAGAAGCGAAACTCTTGGCGGCTGCGGGGGCAGGTGCAGATGTCGGTCTCATCTGTCGGAGATCGGACTCTATAGAAAGTGCCGTCTCCACTGCATCGGTGTAGTACTGGAGTCTGTTCCCGAGCATATGCATACAAATCTCATTCGACAATCCCTCAATGAACTGTCGAGTCTTCCTCTGTTCGTCGTCAACCATATACGAGCAGTGAATAATAAGTCTGGAGAAATGAGCCTCGTACTGGTCAAAGGTAGAAGTACCCTGCTTGAGAGCCAGGAACTCTCGGTCACGTCTCTGTCGGACCACCAACGGAATATACTTAGCCCGAAGTTCAACCAAGAACTGATCCCAAGTCGGGACCACGTGCTCTCGCTGCCATCTCTGTTCGGTACGGGCCCACCAATCCTGAGAAGCTCCGATCATCTGATACACTGCTAACTCGACCCTCTTAGGATCCGGACACTCCATTACTCGGTATCTCTTTTCCACCGCCGATATCCAAGCCTCGGCGATAACCTCATCAGGTGCACCCTCGAACTGCGGAGGGTTGAGCTTAAGAAGCCTTCCCATATCATTCTCGGGGGCAGGTGGTGGCGTAGCTCTGTTGGTATGAACCATAAACTGCCCTAAGGCTTCCATGAATTGTGCTGGTGTCGGAACACCTGGAGGCGGACCTGGCGGTTCACGACGAGGAGGCATTCTGCAAAATTCAATACCAAACATGCATGATGATAAGTGATTATGAAAAGCCGTAACACGTAGAGAAGTTAAATTCACGTAATCACGTTGTCACAATCACATAATCCTAAGCTGTACGACCTAGACAGACACGACAAAACATGACGCTTCAGAGCCTAGGCCATTGGACCAAAGCGCTCTGATACCAACTGTAGCGGGCGCCCCAAACGGGTAACGCACGCCCAGCACCGAGTCCCGACCCGGAACCGAAATGGGATCCGACCCGAACCGAAACCCGGCGAACGGCAAGCATTTACTCAATAACTAGGCGGGGATTCAAAACAACGAAAGGACAGAAGTGCGGAAGCGAAATAAATGAAACATAAATAATTACACAAGTATTAAAGCCCACCAAGGCTAACGAAATTCCATAATTAAATAACAAACGGGTTCGATACAATATCCCGATAATTATATAATAACGGGTTCAATATTTATACATAATCCCGAATACAAATTAATTAAATCCTAATATCAAAAGACATAAATCATAGCCATACTGAATGAGAGTTATACATGAACAAAAGAATGTAACTCTAAGACGCGACGACGACGACGAAGATCCCGCCTAGTATCCTGAAACCAGTACAGGGGTAAAACGAGGGGGTTAGTCAAACGACTAAGTGAGGAGGGAATAATAATGTATATAATAAATCGGAAATAAATCACCAATTTTAAACTTAAAAGAAATCAACATAAAAGAAAGGTTTTCGTAATCGGGTGGTGATTTAACATAAAACATAACATATCATATGACTCGGCGAGTCGAGCCCTTAACTCCAATATCCAAACATAAAAACCGGAAACCACCCTTATTCCTCCAATGTAGACGGACCGCTAAATCGGAACTACGCGTAACATACTAGAATAACTCAGGTACTCAATGGGCTGCCACTCCGGCCTCACCCCGAGCTCCCAAATGGAGGAAACCATAGGATTTACGCCGTAGACCCGACGTCTACCGACTTCGTCCTATCGCTCTTACTCCGGGCCCAAACGATCATGCATACAGTTCATAACTCACTTTTCAAACATTTCGGGTTGGCCAAAAGACCGTTCGAGACATGTCATATGCGAGGCTGAAGGCCAAAGTTCGCCTTAGAAAACAAAAGATTTTACATGTCTCTTTCGTAAACATTTCGAAGACTATACAAAGTACTTTTTCATATTAAATCATTTTCGATAAATCGAATAAACATAATAATCATAAATATTTATTAGACATATATATAAACGGTGTGAAAACAAAACATAAACGTGGCTTATATTGGGAGAGGCTTATTTATATATATATACGTAGTAATACTGGAATCAGAAAATGAAAGCCTCACCTGGCTATGCAAAAGTAGAGCAAAAACAAGAACTGGCGCTACTCCACAGGAGTATCGTCTACAAAAATACCAAGACACAACCAATTAAGACTAAGGACGACGCACGGCCTATACGAAAGTATTAAAACACATAGGAGCGCGTTATACAATTAAATCAATCACTTAAGTTCAAATTCTCAAACGAAAACAGAGTAATTCATGCATTTAAAAATGTAAATCAAGTCCAAACGCAACGAAACTTTACGGACATGCTTAAATTATCATAAAGGAGTATGCATTCGAATTTTGGGAAAATCGGACTTCACATGCAAAAGTTAGAAAATTTAACGAAAACTTAAAACGCACTATTCATATACCCGAACATGTTGTAAATTCATAAATCATGCAATTCCTATCTATATCATATATATCGAATACACGAGCGAAGAAAGAATTCGGAAAAGACGAGCCGAAGCGGGACCCGTAGGCCAAATTCGCCCCTGACTTACAGAAGGTCAGGGGCTGTTCACCGGATCCACACGGCCTTGTGCATGGCCGTGCACAATCAAGAAACACGCACGGCCTCATGCACACGGCCTCAAGGCCGTATGCACAGCCCGTGTGCGATTCACCCACGCACACGGCCTCATGCACACGGCCTCAAGGCCGTGTGCACCGATTCGAGCAGAAACATTTTCGCAGAACCAAAACCTACGTGAATTCATTTCTAAAATCAACATTTAATCACAAAAATATGCAAATCAAATCCTAATTCTCACATATAATGATCTACAATACATAAGCTACACGTAGGAACAATAAATACGAAAATCCATCCACAATTTCTATCAAAATCATATAAAACCTAAATTATTCAACTATAATCAAAAATCCAAAAATCGAAGCAATGAAGGCATTAAATGAAAAATATCGTGAGAGCTTACTCGTAGATGAGATCGCGAGGAGTTCGTAGACATAAACGGCTCGAAAATTCGTCGGGAAATGGAGTCGGAACGATCGTTGGAATCTCTTTCTTCTTCCTTCTCTTTTTCCCTCTTTTTCTTTCTTCTTTTTCTTTTCTGTTTGTGCGTGAATGGAATAGAGAGGGAGAGAGATTGACTTAGTCAAATTTTGACTAAGGTTTAGAAATTGAAGGGGCAAAGTCGTAATTTTGCAAAATAAGTTCAAAAACTCACGTTGTCCAAATAACATGTAATTACAGTCAAAATTCATATTATTAAACGCACATTGACAATTTGTAATTTAAATACAGAAATTCATTCATATATGAAATAATTCTAAAATTACATAATAAATATCAAATAAAATAATAAATTGCGCAAATATTCGATTCGGACGCATCATATAATAATTCGGATTTTCGGGGCGTTACAGTACGGCACTAGGATATGTGTTATCTTTCTGATTGCACACTTAATTGCTTATTTGTTACGTGAGAATTCATCATATTCTTAACCTAAGCATGCATTCTTTCAATTTGTTGCTACAGGAAATATGCCGCATCGTCGTGCTGTACCGCCAGAAAATCAGGAAGTTCCATTAGCACAAGAATTGGCAGCTGCTATTCAACAATTGGTAACTAATGCTCAACAGCAACAGCAGTAGGCTCCTCCACAGGATGGTGATCGCCTTAGGTTTGATCAGTTTATGAACTACCGTCCACCGTATTTTGAGGGTGCTCCAGATGATCTGAAGGTTGAGACATGGTTAGTGGATATTGAGAGGATTTTCCGAGCTCTTCATTGTGAAGACCTTGAGAGGGTTGAGTATGGTACATTTCTGATGAAAGGTGCAGCTAGTGATTGGTGGGTTTATCTGGAAAAGAAATGGTCTACTGATCGAGTTCAGCCTACATGGGCTCGATTTCTGACTGACTTTTGTGACAAGTACATCCCAGAGGTGGTTCGAGATGAGAGAGAGAGAGAGAGAGTTTATGAATTTGACACAGGGTACTGCTACAGTGGCACAATATGAGGCTGATTTTACACGGCTTAGTATTTATTCTCCCTATATTGCTGAGTATGACAGGCGCAGGCCCTGCAAGTTTGTTGGTGGCCTTAGGACTGAGATTCATAGGGGATTGTTGGGACATGCTGTTCGCCGTTATACTGACGTGGTTACTAGGGCATTTAACGTTGAGGCTGATATTCGAGAGATTAACCGTACTGCTCCACAGTTTGCTCCCAGGAATGCTCCGCCGAACAAGAAGAGATCATTTCAGCAGTCTGGACCTTCTCATTTTAACAGGAAGCCGAAGGGTAGACCGTCATCTCCGACTGAGACAGCAACTCCTATTAAGTGTACTTACTGTGGATATGACAACCATACAGCCGAACATTGTAGACGCAGGTTGGGGTAGTGTTTCTTCTGTGGAGATGCTAATCATGCAATGGATACTTGCTTGAGACAGAGATTTAACCCACCACAGAAAGCACCCCAAGCAGCTGGCCTTCGAATAACAGACCAAAGATTCAAGCTAGAGCGTATGCACTGGGAAGTGAGGAGATTGACCCTAATTAGAATGCAGTGAGAGAAGGTATTTTGCATATGCATGACATCCCCATTTCAGTATTATTTGATCCGGGTGCTACAAACTCGTTTATTGCGCTTGATATAGCTGCTAAATTGCGCATGCCTGTGACGAGTCTTCCTTATTTGTATCGAGTCAGTTCCCCGATGGGAGCTTCTTATTTAACCGATAGGGTGTATAAGGATTGTACGTTGAAGATCGAAGACCGAGTTTATTCCGCTGACTTGATTGAGCTACCGTTAAAGCGGTGTGGTATTATTCTGGGAATTGATTGGCTTTCTCGATACCGAGTTTGCGTAGACTGTTTTGAGAAGAAGGTCTTGATTGGTGTTGATCAGACAGAGGTACAGGGAATTTCTGAAAAGACAAATTTTCCTCCGAAGATTTCCTTTGTAGAAGCTACTCGTTTGATTAAAGATGGAGCTCAAGCTTATGTCGTTTATCTTCTTAATCGACCTAAAGATCAAATAAAGCTCGAAACAACTGTAGTTGTTCAGGAATTTTCGGATGTGTTCCCAGAGAGTTTGGATTTCTTGCCGCCCGAGCGTGACCTCGAATTCGTAATTGATCTAGTGCTAGGATCGGAGCCTTATTCTAAGACTCCGTACAGGATGGCGATCGCTGAGTTGAATGAGTTGAAGAAGTAGTTGGAAGAATTTCTTGAGATGGGATACATTAGACCGAACATTTTACCTTGGGGTGCACCAGTCCTTTTTGTTAAGAAGAAGGACGGTACTTTGAGAATGTGCATTGATTATCGGGAGTTGAACAGAAAGACGATCAAGAAAAAATACCCTCTACCCCATATAGAGGAGTTATTTGATTTGCTTCAGCGATCGAAAGTCTATTCGAAATTGGATCTTCGCTAAGGTTATTACTAGTTGCGTATCCGAGAGCAGGATATCCCGAAGACTGGATTTAACACTGGGTATGGTCATTACGAGTTTGTCGTGATGCGTTTTGGACTGACGAATGCGGCAGCAGCATTCATAGATATGATGCACAGAGTATTCAAGCCTTATCTTGATCAGTTCGTGGTTATATTTATTAATGACATTTTGGTTTTCTCAAAGAATGTCGATGACCATGCTGAACATCTTCGAATTGTGCTTCAAACGCTTCATGAGCACAAACTCTTTGCCTAAGTTTAGCAAGTGTGAATTCTAGATTGACCGAGTTCTTTTCTTGGTCATATTATTTATGGAGACTGAATTGTGCTTCAGACGCTTCGTGAGCACAAACTCTTTGCTAAGTTTAGCAAGTGTGAATTATGGATTAACCGAGTTGCTTTTCTTGGTCATATTATTTCTTGTAACGCCCCGAAAATTCGTGGTGTGAACCGGGAGCCCGAATCGATTTCCCTCGCGATTTATGATTTATTTTATTAATTATTATATGATTTTTTATAATAATTTCGTATATGAGAGAATTTTAATATTTAAATCACAAATTGTCAATGTGCATTTAATTATATGAATTTTGACTGTAATTATGTGTTATTTGGACAATGTGAGTTTTCGAACTTATTTTGCGAAATTACAAAAATGCCCTTTCGTTTCTCAACCGAGTCAACTCCTTTGACTTAAGCCATCACTCTCTCTCCCTCACTCATTCACGCAGCAAAGAAGAAAGAAAAGAACGGAGAAAAGAGAAAGAAGAAGAGGAAGGTCAATCGATCGTCCCGACTTCGTTTCTCGACGGATTTTCGAACCGCTTACGCCTACGAACTCCTCACGATCTCTTCTACGAGTAAGCCTTTCACATCCCTCTCGTTTAATGTCTCCTATGCCTCGTATTTCTCAATTTTGTTTATAGTTGAATAATATAGGGTTTATATGATTTTGGATGAATTTATGGATGGAATTGTATGATTTTAGACTCTATGTGTAGCTTAGATGTTGTAGATGATTATATGTGAAAATTAGGGTGTGATTTGCATGTTTAATTGGTTAATTATGGGATTTAGGATTGGATTTGCGAAGGTTTCGCGCTTCTGTGAGTTTCTGCTGTTTCTTGACGCACACGGGCTTTGCACACGGGGTGTTCCAAGGCCGTGTGGGTGCACACAGTCTCCCGCACGGCCACACGGGGTGTTCCAAGGCCGTGTGGGTGCACACGGTCTCCCGCACGGCCGTGCAGGAGACCGTGCATGTTGTGGTTATGCACGGCCTTGTGCACACGGCCTTGAGGCCGTGTGCAAGAGGCCGTGCGTGTCTTTTAGGGTGCACACGGCCTTGGTGCACACGGCCTCAAGGCCGTGTGCATGAGCCCGTGTGGCCCGTTTGATCAGGCCCTGACCTTCTGCAAGTCAGGGCCAATTTTGGCCTACGGGTCCCGCTTCGGCTCGTCTTTTCCGAATTTTTTCTTCGCTCGTGTATTCGATATATATGATATAGATATGAATTGCATGTTTTATGCATTTATAACATGTTCGGGTGTATGTATAGTCCGTTTTAAGTTTTCGTTAAATTTTCTAACTTTTGCATATGAAGTCCGATTTTCCCGAAATTCGATTGCATACTCCTTTATGATAATTTAAGCATGTCCGTAAAGTTTCGTTGCATTTGGATTTGATTTGCATTTTTAAATGCATGAATTACTTCGTTATGTTTGATAATTGAACCTAAGTGTTTTTATGTGATTGTATAACGTGCTTTTACGTGTTTCTATGCTTTCGTATGAGCCGTGCATCGTCGTATGTCTTATGTGGTTGTTGTTTGAAAGTTGCAGGTTCCACTCTCGTGGATTAGGTTGCTCGTTTCCGTTTTGGGCTTTCTTTTAGGTTGTCGCCAGGTGAGGTTTCTATTGTTATCCCGTATTATGTAGATATGTACTATTGAGCCCCACTAAATAAGCCTCGCATGTGTAATTTATGTTTTCATCCCGTATTACTATATTTAGTAAATACTTTATGCTTATTATCTTTATGAGGTTTAAGAACAACGGATTTGATATTAAATGAATAATATGTATATGATTTCGAAATGTATTCAAAAAGAGACAAGCGAACCATGTTTCGATTTAAATGTAATTTTGGGTTTGGAAACCTTCTCGTTGAGTGAAGTCGTTAGGGCGGGTTTCTCCCCCAAGACGATGGAACATCCGGTTGCGTTTCCTACCGTTACATCGTTTGTCTCGAACGGCCCTTTTGGCCCTCCCCGAAATGTCTTGATTCCTATTTTAATAGGAAGATGATAGTTATGAAAATGCGAGATATGTTATGTGTGTATGTTTTGTCTTTGTGGGCCCGGGAGTATGGTGATCGGATGAAGCCGGATAGACAGCGGGTCTACGGTGGAGTTCGGTAGCTTGTTCCATGTATACCAGGAGCACGGGTGAGGCCGGAGTGATTTATTCCCGTATGCTATTACGTATGTACTCCCTTTTTCCCCTCACTTAGTCGTTTGACTAACCCTCCCTGCTTTTAACCTTATCTGTTTCAGGTGGTAACTAGGTGGGCATCGTCAATCTTGTTTCGCGGGTTTTTCTTTCTTTTCGGTGATTGTTCCTTTCTAGATTGTTTTAAGTTCATGATTAGGTTATATGTATATGTTATCGGGTATCGAACCCGTTTATTATATTATTGTAATTGAATTTTGCTAGCCTTGGTGGGCTTTAACTATTTGTGCAATTGAGCTACTGCTTTGAATGTTGTTATATGGAATTTAATTTGGTTGTTGCTTCCGCTCCCGCATTGTTGTCGTTGTTGTTGTTTTACAAAAAGCCCCGCCTAGTGATTGAGTAAATCGGTTTGCCGTTCGCCGGGTTTCAATTTAGGGTCGGATTTCTGTTTCGGCTTCGGATTGAGACTCGGTGCGGGGCGTGCGTTACCCGTTTGGGGCGCCCGCTACAGTTGGTATCAGAGCTTCTTTGGTCCAATGGCCTAAGCTCTGAATCTTCGTGTTTTGTTGGTTTTGTCGGTCGTTGTGTGCCGGTGTAACTTAGGGAATTGCACTCACCAGTGTTCAAGAGCGCTTAGTGTTTAAATTGTGACGGATCTTTGTTGGATGATCAACAACAAAAGATCTTTTACAATCAGAACACTGGGATGGACTTGGATATAGGTGGATGTGAAACTCAAGGTTATACTTGCCGTGCCTGGTTGTCTGTCGTGTCCGGTTGTGTCTAGGTCGTACGGCTTAGGACTTCTGTGGAATGTGTGCGAATGTGCTAAGTGCTTATGTGAACTCTATCTGAACTCTAGTTGCCTACGTGTTTACAGCTTCGCATACTCACTTACTAGTCATGCATAACTGCTAATGGCTTTACAGGATGCCTCCACGTCGTCGTCCACGTAAACCGCTCTCATCACCTCCATTGGCACCTCAGACCGATACACCGACTTCAGCCGAAATGGCAGAAACATTAAGACAGTTCATCGCTCATGCCCCTAAAGGAAATGCTGAACAGGAAGCGTGGGCCCAATTTCTCAGATTCGAACCACCACAGTTTGAAGGTGCCCCGGATGATGCTATTGCCGAGGCATGGATATCAGCCCTGGAAAAGATTTACAGAATAATGGAATATCCGGACCCTCAGAGAGTCGAGTACGCAATCTATCTGATGGTTGGAGCCGCACAGGATTGGTGGAAACAGATTGAGCAAAGATGGACACGCGAGCATGTAGTCCCGACTTGGGATCAGTTCTTGACTGAGTTTCAGGCCAAGTACATTCCGTGGGTTGTTCGTCAGCAACGCGAAAGGGAATTTCTGGCTCTCAAACAGAACACATCTTCAGTTGATCAGTACGAGGCACACTTCTCTCGCCTCATTAAGCATTGCCCATATATGGTTGCTGACGAGCAGAGGAAGACTCGCCAGTTTGTAGAGGGATTGACTTACAAGATCAGGAAGGCTATGATGGTGGTACGACATCAACGTTATACCGACGCAGTGGAAATGGCCCTGCATGTTGAGTCTGAACTCAGCCTAATGGGACCGAGTCCTATTCTTGCCACTACCACCGCCCAGTACCTTCCAGCGAGTTCTAAGAGGCCATTTACACCTTCAGGGCCATCTTCCGGAAAGAAGACCTCCCAGGTGTCTTCATCGAAGCAGAATGCACCTCCCCAACCGCAGGGAGCCCTACGACCCGTATGTAGCTTTTGCCAAAGAGACCATCAAGAGTCAGAATGCCGAAAGAAAGCTGGACGTTGCTTCTCATGTGGAAGTCCCTTCCATTTCCGCGCAAATTGCACGAGGAAGAGAAGATCGAGACGGTCAAGGAAAACTTAGATCCGAATGCTTCGGTGCAAGGTACAATATATAAATTGTCATTCCATACCTTCATTTCATCATTCGAGTGGTTTACACTCACTTGTTGCGTTTTTTTTATTGACGTCTTTGCGCGTGCGCCTGTTGAATTCTTTGCGTGTTTCTCGTTTATTTTCGTTGGCGGATTGGAGGACAATTACGATTTGTGCGCGTGCTGCCGTTTATCACCGAAGGAGCCGTTAGCAGCAGATTTGACCGAGCTGCCAGCAAAGGATTATCTTGGACTTGACTAAGTCCAGAGAACCAATTTGATCATAGAATTCACAGATGTACTTCCCGAGAATCTGAGCGCCCTTGCGATCGGATCGGTATGGATGGTTTGTGATAGATCTAACCCTAAGAAGTCGAACCGTGATTGAAGTCGCCTAATCGAATGGATTCGGCCGATCTGACGGAATCGAAGAACCGACTTGATGAACTTCCCTCCCTTGAACGTGCCCGAACGAGTATCTTGATCTAGGGTACTTCAGCACTGCTTGTAGAAAAGAAGACAGTACACTTCCTGTGTGTATTGTTCCCCGAGAATTACACAGAATATTAACAAAGACAAATATTCTCTACCGTCGATGAAGGATTGTCCGATATGCTTTGAGATTGAGTAGTTTGTCTGAACAACCTTTGATTAGGGTATCATCAGCTCTGTGCCCGAGACGAATATGTTCTGAAGACAGCTTTCAGTGCCTGATGTAGACGTCTTGAATTCGTATGTCGGAAGAAGAATCTTTTAAGATTTGAACGGTACTGGGATGGGGACAAGCTAAGACTTCGAGTGGAATTTCTCTAAGCTTGCAACCCTATTGCTTGAGTCAACAGGAAAGAAAACGAACTCGAATGGACGATCGTTGTAAGACTTGTTCTTAGGAGTCGAGAAGAGATTAACTGCAACCTCAATATTAACCCTGCTCAGGGGATTCCGAAGGAATCGTCGAAGGAATCGTCGTGAGTGAGAATGCGTCACATGAAAGGTTGAATTGGTGAATGGTACGAATGAAGAAACCGTAGCTCTTGCTCAGGGAGCTAAAATCAACCAGAAAGTTGCTCTCATGACATCGAACTAGCTACTGTAGGAGAGGATCGGCTGAGCATCGCCACTATCTCTTATGGAATTTGTTGACATCCCCACAGATTATGAGAGTTTAACAAGTGTTAACTCAAAAGGAGTTGAACCAACCCCAATGTCGTTAATGGAAAATGTTTGAGGACTAAGATTGCAAGAATCAGTGTTCCTGGAGAAAAGCGAATATTTTAGTTGGTACTTTGAATCAAGTCACCAGCGTGTCACAAATTGAGGCTAAACCGAGGTGGACTTGCATCATTTTGGATAATTTCATTTATAACCTTGCGAACCAGTCCGAATTGGGTTGAAGAATTTAAAATGCTAAGACTGCAAAAGAATGGATCCCGAGTCAGACAATTCGAGCGAAGAATAATCCAAAGTCTCAGCTTTGTGTTGGTAACCCCAATACTTCCCGATATAAGTCCCGGACCCATGATTCGAAGAGTCGGAAGAAAGAGACTTACTCGATTAAGTCAAGAGATACCCGGCTTGCCAGCAGATCAAAGCCGAGCGTCGAAGATTAAGGAGTTAGCTATGACTACTGCATACCCCTATGTGGGATTGGGAATGGATTCACCATGGACTTCGTGTCTGGACTACTGGAGGTTTAAGATGGTAATGACTGTTACAGGTTTATCTGGGATTTCTCCAAGGTGTTGTCGATCGGATTCAGGCCTTTCGACAATAAATGGAGATAGCTCAAGTTCTACCGAAAAGCTACTTGCAAGAACCCCGAACAGGCTTGGAGTTGTGCAATCCGCGAAATATCTCCCAGCAAGTCCCTTGAATGAATCAGACAGTCGAAGAAGCTTCGTGAGAGATTCGAATGAAGATTCATGAGTTTCACCCAGAGTTGTTTAACTCTAATCAGTAGAATCTGGGGACCAGATTCTCATAAGGAGTGGTGATTGTAACGCCCCAAAAATTCGTGTTGTGAACCGGGAGCCCGAATCGATTTCCCTCGCGATTTATGATTTATTTTATTAATTATTATATGATTTTTTATAATAATTTCGTATATGAGTGAATTTTAATATTTAAATCACAAATTGTCAATGTACATTTAATTATATGAATTTTGACTGTAATTATGTGTTATTTGGACAACGTGAGTTTTCGAACTTATTTTGTGAAATTACAAAAATGCCCTTTCGTTTCTCAACCGAGTCAACTCCTTTGACTTAAGCCATCACTCTCTCTCCCTCACTCATTCACGCAGCAAAGAAGAAAGAAAAGAAAGGAGAAAAGAGAAAGAAGAAGAGGAAGGTCAATCGATCGTCCTGACTCCGTTTCTCGACGGATTTTCGAACCGCTTATGCCTACGAACTCCTCACGATCTCTTCTACGAGTAAGCCTTTCACATCCCTCTCGTTTAATGTCTCCTATGCCTCGTATTTCTCAATTTTGTTTATAGTTGAATAATATAGGGTTTATATGATTTTGGATGAATTTATGGATGGAATTGTATGATTTTAGACTCTATGTGTAGCTTAGATGTTGTAGATGATTATATGTGAAAATTAGGGTGTGATTTGCATGTTTAATTGGTTAATTATGGGATTTAGGATTGGATTTGCGAAGGTTTCGCGGTTCTGTGAGTTTCTGCTGTTTCTTGACGCACACGGGCTTTGCACACGGGGTGTTGCAAGGCCGTGTGGGTGCACACGGTCTCCCGCACGGCCGTGCAGGAGACCGTGCATGTTGTGGTTGTGCACGGCCTTGTGCACACGGCCTTGAGGCCGTGTACAAGAGGCCGTGCGTGTCTTTTAGGGTGCACATGGCCTTGGTGCACACGGCCTCAAGGTCGTGTGCATGAGCCCGTGTGGCCCGTTTGATCAGGCCCTGACCTTCTGCAAGTCAGGGCCAATTTGGCCTACGGGTCCCGCTTCGGCTCGTCTTTTCTGAAGTTTTTCTTCGCTCGTGTATTCGATATATATGATATAGATATGAATTGCATGTTTTATGAATTTATAACATGTTCGGGTGTATGTATAATGCGTTTTAAGTTTTCGTTAAATTTTCTAACTTTTGCATATGAAGTCTGATTTTCCCGAAATTCGATTGCATACTCCTTTATGATAATTTAAGCATGTCCGTAAAGTTTCGTTGCATTTGGATTTGATTTGCATTTTTAAATGCATGAATTACTTCGTTATGTTTGATAATTGAACCTAAGTGTTTTATGTGATTGTATAACGTGCTTTTACGTGTTTCTATGCTTTCGTATGAGCCGTGCGTCATCGTATGTCTTATGTGGTTGTCGTTTGTCAGTTGCAGGTTCCACTCTCGTGGATTAGGTTGCTCGTTTCCGTTTTGGGCTTTCTTTTGGGTTGTCGCCAGGTGAGGTTTCTATTGTTATCCCGTATTATGTAGATATGTACTATTGAGCCCCACTAAATAAGCCTCGCATGTGTAATTTATGTTTTCATCCCGTATTACTATATTTAGTAAATACTTTATGCTTATTATCTTTATGAGGTTTAAGAACAACGGATTTGATATTAAATGAATAATATGTATATGATTTCGAAATGTTTTCAAAAAGAGACAAGCGAACCATGTTTCGATTTAAATGTAATTTTGGGTTTGGAAACCTTCTCGTTGAGTGAATTCGTTAGGGCGGGTTTCTCCCCCAAGACGATGGAACATCCGGTTGCATTTCCTACCGTTACATCATTTGTCTCGAACGGCCCTTTTGGCCCTCCCCGAAATGTCTTGATTCCTATTTTAATAGGAAGATGATAGTTATGAAAATGCGAGATATGTTATGTGTGTCTGGTTTGTCTTTGTGGGCCCGGGAGTATGGCGAACGGATGAAGCCGGATAGACAGCGGGTCTACGGTGGAGTTCGGTAGCTTGCTCCATGTATACCAGGAGCACGGGTGAGGCCGGAGTGGCAACCTTTGTGCTCCTATGACGGAGACTTCGTGTCGACCGAAGGATAGGCTATTATGTCTATAGAGCATTTGGATTTAGCGGTCCTTCTGCTATGTGGGAGGAATAAGGTTGGTATGGTTTTCAGGTATGTTATGTTATGATATGAGGAGTTGAGGGCTCGACTCGCCGAGCAATATGATATGTCCCGTTATGTTATGTTATGATAAATCACCGAATATTTATGAAAATCCTTCTTTTACGTTGTTTTCTTTTAAGTTAAAATGGTGATTTATTCCCATATGCTATTACGTATGTACTCCCTTTTTCCCCTCACTTAGTCTTTTGACTAACCCTCCCTGCTTTTAACCTTATCTGTTTCAGGTGGTAACTAGGTGGGCATCGTCAATCTTGTTTCGCGGGTTTTTCTTTCTTTTCGGTGATTGTTCCTTTCTAGATTGTTTTAAGTTCATGATTAGGTTATATGTATATGTTACCGGGATATTGTATCGAACCCGTTTATTATATTATTGTAATTGAATTTCGCTAGCCTTGGTGGGCTTTAACTATTTGTGCAATTGAGCTACTGCTTTGAATGTTGTTATATGGAATTTAATTTGGTTGTTGCTTCCGCTCCCGCATTGTTGTCGTTGTTGTTGTTTTACAAAAAGCCCCGCCTAGTGATTGAGTAAATCGGTTTGCCGTTCACCGGGTTTCAATTTAGGGTCGGATTTCTGTTTCGGCTTCGGATTGAGACTCGGTGCGGGGCGTGCGTTACCCGTTTGGGGCGCCCGCTACATTTCTGGAGATGGAATTTCTGTCGATCCGTCAAAGATTGAGGTCGTGATGAACTGGAGTCAGCCGAAGACGCCGACTGAAGTAAGAAGTTTTCTTGGGTTATCCGGGTATTATCGAAGGTTTGTAAAGGACTTTTCAAAACTAGCAGCCCCGCTTACTCAGTTAACTCGTAAAGCAGTGTCTTTTTAGTGGGATGAGAAATGTGAGAAGAGTTTTCAGGAGTTGAAGAAGAGATTGACCACCGCACCAATTCTTACGCTTCCAAAGGGCACCGAAGGGTATACATTGTATACCGATGCTTCGAAGGAAGATTTAAGGTGCATGTTAATGCAAAATGGGAAAGTAATTGCTTATGCATCGAGGAAGTTGAAAGATCCCGAGAAGAACTATCCTATTCATGATTTGGAGTTAGCCGCCGTGATATTTGCCTTAGGGAAGTGGCGACATTATCTAAACGGTGTTTCATTTGATATATCGTAGTGGGCGCCCCAAACGAGTAATGCACGCCCCGCACCGAGTCTCGACTCGGAACTGAAATAGAATTCTACCCCAAATCAAAACCCGGCGAACGTCACACATTTACTCAATCAGTGGGCGGGGATTTCAAAAACGAAACAGACGACAAAAGTACGGAAGCGAAAAACAAAGAAAAACAGTAAACCATTGCACAACTATTAAAGCCCACCGAGGCCAGCGAAATTCAATTACTAAATACCACAATTAAATATACGGGTTCAATACAATATCCCGACAATCTAGAATAACGGGTTCAGTATAATAATTCCGAATATAAATACAAAGTAGCGTAAGTATCCTTATACATATATCATAATACAATGCCAAATGGGAATAAGAGTTTACATAAGCAAAAAATAAATGTAACTCTACAGATGCGACGACGATGAACAATCCCGCCAAGTCAAATTACGAAAATGCCTCTTCGTTTCTTCAACCAAGTCAACTTTTAACTTAAGTCTCACCTCTCTCTCTCAGCCCATTCACGCGAAACAACAGAGGAGAAAAGAAGAGAAGAAAGAAAAGAAAAGGAAAGAAGAAGAAGGACTTCAATCGATCGTCCCGACTCCGTTTCTCGACCGAATTCTGAGCCGTGAAATCCTACGAACTCCTCTCGATCTTATCCACTGTAGCGGGCACCCCAAATGGGTAACGCACGCCCCGCATCGAGCCCCGACCCGGAACCGAAATGGAATCCGACCCGAATCGAAACCCGGCGAACGGCACACATTTACTCAATGACTAGGCGGAGGTTTCAAAAACGAGAGAAACGGCAGAGGTGCGGAAGCGAAATTAAACAAAATAATAAATCATAATAATTGCACAAGTATTAATGCCCACCAAGGCCAACGAAATTCAATTACTTAAATAATAGACAGGTTCGATACAATATCCCGACAATAAATAGTGACGGGTTCAACATATAATCCCGAATACTAAATACGTAAATAAAATCCTACTATCACGTATCATAAATAATAGCCATACGGAATGAGAGTTATACATGAACAAAAGAATGTAACTCTAAGACGCGACGACGACAACGAAGATCCCGCCTAGTATCCTGAAACCAACATAGGGGCGAAACAGAGGGGCTTAGTCAAACGACTAAGTGAGGAGGGAATAATAATGTATATTACAAAACGGAGATAAATCACCATTTTTCAAACTTAAAAGAAATCAACATAAAAGAATGATTTTTGTAAACGGTTGGTGATTTAGCATAAAACATAACATAACATGTAGCGCCCCGAAAATCCGAATTACATTCTGGTATGTTCGAATCGTTTATTTACGTGATTTAATTATTTTATTTGATATTATTATTCGATTTTATAACAATTTCATAAATGAGTGAATTTTGATATTTAAATCATGACATGTCAATGTGCGTTTAATTTCATGAACTTTGACTGTAATTATGATTTATTTGGACAACTTGTATTTTTGAACTATTTTTGTAAAATTACGAAAACGCCGCTTCGATTCTCAACCCAAGTCAAATTTTGACTAAGACTCCCTATCTCTCTCTCAAACCTCATTCACGCAACAACAAAAGAAAAAGAAGGAGAAAAGAAAGAAAAAGAGAAAGAAGAAGAGGAGACTTTGATTGATCGTCCCGACTTCGTTTCCCGACCGATTTTCGAGCCGTGAAATTCTACGAACTCCTCGCGATCTCATCTACGAGTAAGCTTCTCACATCTTTCTCGATTAATGCCTCCATTGCTTCATTTTTCTAATTTTGATGAATAGTTGCACCTTTAGGTTAAATGATGATTTCGAATGATTTTATGGATGGAATTACGTGATTCTTGGTTCTATAGGTAGATTAGATGTTGTAGATCAATATATGTGAGTTTTAACTTGAGATTTGCATGATTGATGGGTTTAATATCGAATTTTGGTTTGTTCCCGCGAAGCCCTCGCGATTCTGCAATTTTGCTGTTGTTCTTTAGATCCACACGGCCTTACGCACGGTCTTGAAACCATGCGCCAAGACCGTGTGTGCCCCTTTTGAGCCTTGCACGGCCTTGTGCACCCCGTGCGCAAGCCGGTGTGCAGGCCAGTGCAAGTGTCTGCACCGGCTTGAGCACAAGTTCAAGCCCGTGCGTCCGCCCGTCCCCAAGACCGTGTGTCCCCCTTAGCCAAAATTTCTCCATTTTCAGAATGTTGCTCTCGGCAATGTGAGTCAACGGGCACTTTTAAAAGTTGACTTTCTTCGTTTGACCTCCGATTTGAGATCCGATTTCACCTATAGGTCCTATAAAGCATGAAATACATATTTTAGGAAGTTTGAATTTTTCCGACTTCGTTCGGGCCCCATTCCTCGTGTTTTTCGTTTAGGCATTTGGGCTATTTTTCAAATGTTGTCCGTTTCTTCCGAAACTTGAAAGCATGCTTCCTTATTGCCTTTTATGCATGATTATGAACTTTTATCGCATTCTAATTTGATTTTCTTATTGAATTTACGTACTTTGATAGAATGTGAACGTAAGTGTTATGAAAGACTATTTTACGTGCTTCTATGTGTTTTAATGCTTTCGTATAAGCCGTGCGTCATCGTTAGTCTTACTTGGTTGTGTCTTTGTATTTTTGCAGACGATACTCCCGTGGAGTAACGCATTCGGTCTTGCTTTTACTTCTTTTGTTTAGCCAACAGGTGAGGCTTTCCGTTTCTGACTCCAGTACTATATGTGTATATATATATATATATATATATATATATATATATATATATATATATATATTAAGCCTCTCCCGATATAAGCCTTGTTTTACGTTTTGTTTTCACACCGTCTTTATATACCTAGTAAATATTTATGCCTATTATGTTTATTCGATTTATCGAAAATGTTTTGATATGAAAAAGTACTACGTATATTCTTTCAAACATTTGCGAAAGAGACATGTAAAACCTCTTTAATTTCTAAGGCGAACTTTAGCCTTCGGCCTCGCATATGACATGTCTCGAACGGTCTTTTGACTAACCCGAAATGATTTGAAAAGCGAGTTATCAACTGTATGTATGTATGTTTGGGCCCGGAGTAAGGACGATAGGACGAAGTTGGTAGACATTGGGTCTTCGGCGGAAATCCTATGGTTCCCTCTTTTTGGGAGCTCGGGGTGAGGCCGGAGTGGCAGCCCTTTGAGTACCTGAGATTATACCGTATGTTATGCGTAGTTCGGATTTAGCGGTCCGTCTACATTGGAGGAATAATGGTGGTTTTCCGTTTTATGTTTGGAAATTGGAGTTAAGGGCTCGACTCGCCGAGTCATATGATATGTTTATGTTTTATGCTAAATCACCACCCGTTTACGAAAACCTTTCTTTTATGTTGATTTCTTTTAAGTTTAAAATTGGTGATTTACTTCCGTTTTATAATATACACTATTATTCTCTCCTCACTTAGTCGTTTGACTAACCCTCTCTGTTTCACCCTTGGTATTGGTTTCAGGATATTAGGCGGAATTTGTTCGTCGTCGTCGTCGTCGTCGCGTCTTTAGAGTTGCATTATTTTACTCATGTATAAGTCTATTTCCGTTTGGCTATTATTTATGTTTTATGTTATTAGGATTTATGTATTTAGTATTCGGGATTTATATGTTAAACCCGTTATTGTATATTGTCGGGATATTGTATCGAACCCGTTTATTATTTATGTAATTGAATTTCATTGGCCTTGGTGGGCTTTACTACTTGTGCAATTGTTATGTTTTATTGTTTTGTTGTTTTTCGCTTCCGCACCTCTATCGTTTATTTCGTTTTTGAAACCCCCGCTTAGTGATTGAGTAAATGTGTGCCGTTCGCCGGGTTTTGGTTCGGGTCGGATTCCATTTCGGATCCGGGTCGGGGCTCGGTGCGGGGCGTGCGTTACATGATTCCAGTAAATATTCCAATAAATCAGATTCGGTCTTGCTTTTAGCTATTCTTTTTGTAAAGCCAATAGGTGAGGCTTTCCGTTTCTGATTCGAGTACTATTATGTATATATAAATAAGCTTCTCCCGATATAAGCCATGTTTACGTTTTTTCTTCACGTCGTCTCTATATATTTACTTAGTAAATATTTATGCCTATTATGTTCATTCGATTTATCGAAAAGGTTTTGATATGAAAAAGAACTACGTATATTCTTTCAAACGTTTGCGAAAGAGACATGTAAAACCTCTTTAATTTCTAAGGCGACCTTTGGCCTTCGGCCTCGCATATGACATGTCTCGAACGGTCTTTTGGCCAACCCGAAATGATTTGAAAAGCGAGTTATGAACTGTATGTATGTATGTTTGGGCCCGGAGTCAGGATGATAGGACGAAGTTGGTAGGCATCGGGCCTACGGCGGAAATCCTATGGTTCCCTCCACCTTTGGGAGCTCGGGGTGAGGCTGGAGTGGCAGCCCTTTGAGTACCTGAGTTACCGTATGATATGTTATGCGTAGTTCGGATTTAACGGTCCGTCTACATTGGAGGAATAACGGTGGTTTCCCGTTTTATGTTTGGAAATTGGAGTTAAGGGCTCGACTCGCCGAGTCATATGATATGTTTATGTTTTATGCTAAATCACCACCCGTTTACAAAAATCTTTCTTTTATGTTGATTTCTTTTAAGTTTAAAATTGGTGATTTACTTCCGTTTTATAATATACACTATTATTCCCTCCCCACTTAGTCGTTTGACTAACCCTCTATGTTTCACCCTCGGTATTGGTTTCAGGATACTAGGCGGGATTTTTTTGTCGTCGTCATCATCGTCGTGTGTTTAGAGTTGCATTCTTTTACTCATGTATAACTCTATTTCCGTTTGGCTATTATTTATGTTTTATGTTATTAGGATTTACGTATTTAGTATTCGGGATTTATATGTTGAACCCGTTATTGTATATTGTCGGGATATTGTATCGAACCCGTTTATTATTTATGTAATTGAATTTCGTTGGCCTTGGTGGGCTTTACTACTTGTGCAATTGTTATGTTTTATTGTTTTGTTGTTTTTCGCTTCCGCACCTCTGTCGTTTATTTCGTTTTTGAAACCCCCGCCTAGTGATTGAGTAAATGTGTGTCGTTTGCTGGGTTTTGGTTCGGGTCGGATTCCATTTCGGATCCGGGTCGGGGCTCGGTGCAGGGCATGCGTTACCCGTTTGGGGCGCCCGCTACATAACATTTCATATGACTCGGCAAGACGAGCCCTTAACTCCAATTTCCAAACATAAAACAGGAAACCACCCTTATTCCTCCAATATAGACGGACCGCTAAATCCGAACTGCTCGTAACAAATAGTATAATCTCAGGTACTCAAAGGGCTGCCACTCCGGCCTCACCCTGAACTCCCAAAGGTGGAGGGAACAAGAGGATGTATGACGTAGACCCGACGTCTACTGGTTTCATCCTGTCATCCTTACTCCGGGCCCAAACATTCATGCATACAGTTCATAACTTACTTTTCAAATCATTTTTGGGTTGGTCGAAAGACCATTCGAGACATGTCATATGCGAGGCCGAAGGCCAAAGTTTTCCTTAGGAAATCAAAGAGGTTTTACATGTCTCTTTCGCAAATGTTTCAAAAGAGTATATGTAGAAATTTTCTTATCAAAACATTTTCTATAAATCGAATAAACGTAATAGGCATAAATATTTACTAAATATATAGAGACGGTATGAAAACAAATCATAAATCAAGGCTTATATGGGGATAGGCTTAATTATATATATACATACAAGTATCGGAGTCAGAAACGGAAAGCCTCACCTGATGGCTAATCAAAAAGAGGGCAAAAGTAAGACCGGTGCGCTACTCCACGGGAGTATCACCTGAAAAACACAAAGACACAACCACATAAGACTAACGACAACACACGGCTTATACAAAAGCATTAAATCACATAGAAGCACATTAAACAGTCATTCATATCACTTAAGTTCACATTGTAATGAAACACGAAAAATCATGCAATTCAATAAGCAAATCAAGTTAGAATGCAATAAAAACTCACAAACATGTATAAAAGACAATAAGGAAGCATACATTAAAGTTTCGGAAGAAACGGACAACTTCCCAAAAATTACCAAAAAACCCCTAAATAGAAAAGTCCACTGTTCATGGCCCGAACGAGGTTGGAAAAATCCAAAATTTGTAAAATATAAGTTTTATGATTTATAGGAGCTATTGGTGAAGTCGGATTACATAAACGAGGTCAAATACAAAAATTTTACTATTAAAATATGCAAAAATACTATTCAAGGTCGAAGCCAAAATTTTGAAAATGCTGAAAATTTCTCTAAGGCATGAACACGGCTTGCTGCACGGCCTGCAACGTGCCATGCAAGAGGGTACGCATGGCCTATTGTACGACGTGCAACGGGTCGTGTAGCCTGACCTACAAAAGAAAGAACGGAATAGACATGGTGATTTCGCGAGAAATCACCCCAAATTCGTTTCTAACACGATTTCTACCCATCTACACAAGCTAATAACTACAATAAACATATATGAACTGTAGCGCCCCGAAAATCTGAGTTATTATCCGGTAAGTTCGAATTGATTATTTTCGCGATTTATTATTTATTTGATAATTATGATGTGATTTATATAACAATTTCATAAATGAGTGAATTTTGGTATTTAAACTGTAGCGCCCCCTGAAGAATAAACGCCACATCTGCACCGAAATGGACTCCTGAGCTTCAGCGAGGGGCCTCAACTCAAAAATCCACTCTGGCGAACGGCAGTCAAGCAATAACCATCGGCAACAGCGACAACATCCCAACAACAACCATAACCATGCAGAGCAATACGGAAGCGATTTAAAAGGAAAACAAATAAATTACATAGAAGCTTACAAGGCTAACATAATATCAAATAAACACTTGTAATTCAAGATACAGAAGATTCATAAACAGATAGTGCCATCCATGGCTCAACTAGCCTACCCTGTGCAATCCTAGATATCTTCAACTATCCAACATCAGGGGCACATAAGATACATGAAGTAAATAAAGCAGTAAAGGGATGTGAAAGTAATTAAATACAATAAATCAAGACTCGATGGTTGTTGGGACTACTGACAAGACAAACCAGACAACGAGACTGAGCCTAGCTAGACCTGCTGATGCCGACTGACGAGATAGGTGACGTTGCCACCTGTCTACCTGAAGCAAGAACCAAAATAGCAGGGGTGAGTATAAAGGATACTTAGTAAGGGGGTTTTGATCACGGTTCGTCATTTACCTTTTAAAACCAAAAGTAGTGAATGTTGCTCGTTTTGAAAAGAACATAAATAACAATATAAGTTGTAAATTGACAATAAGCAACACTCAGGTTCGGCTTACTTTGAAAACACAAAAAGGGGTGGCAAACCAGATCCTTTAAAATCATTTGCACATAATGACAGCCGATAAGTTGAAAGGATAATATTTGAGTCACGAGGCCGTTACAAGTTCGAAAAGCATGATATAAGTAAGTTGGAGATGATAAGTAAATATGGCTCGTAATTCAACTAAACAGTTGAACAATAAAGGAGGCTTAAGTTGGTCAAGTTCGAGTCATGCTTCCGGGTTTTATATATATATAGGGAAATACATATGCTAAATGAAGAAAATCAGAAGGTGCTTCGACTTGTAACGAAAGCCGTAAATCAATTAGGCAAACAAATAATGCAATAAATCATGCAATAATGTGTCCCGGCGAGAACGGGCCCTTTCCTTATAACTCCCAATTATGAAAATCATGCAAACACGTAGTCAAGTACTCCACCACCAAAAGTCATGTAGTCAGTAATTTAAGGAGACGCGATTAGCACCACCATACAGTGAACTCAGGAGACGCGATTAGCACCACCGTTCGCATCAACTTAGACTAGCCAACCTCCTAACCAGCCTAAGTCAACACGCATAGAAGTATACATCAGGATTTGCCCTAGACGCTCGTCTCCAGGCTCACCTCCTGTATCCTCCGGGCCCAATGTCATTATTCAGTCCAGGGCTCGCATTTGAAATCAATAGCAGTTGGGGTGGCCAAAGGGGCCATTCGAAAAGATGATGCAAGCAGTTAAGTATGAATGGCCAAAGGAGCCTGTGAGACAAGTTGGTGTAACGATCCCAGAAATACTCATAAGCGCCGTACGCTTCGGGAGCATGCTAACGGATGTCCCTAACGACATTACTTATAAGTACCTCCGAGATCAAATAGTAACTTTTAAAAAAAATAAGTTACTTGTCTCTAATTGAAAGCATTTCAAATCATTTTGTACATGCATAAGTTTTGCTATCAAAAGGGTTTGACTAAGCAGATAGAGAAGTAGTAAAGGCAGTACAAGCAATAAGAGAGCGGGATAGTGGTTTACTTTGCAAACCTAAGTAACTATGTCCTTGCCCCAGTTGAAAGAAGTTTAAACCTTTACCTGGCTCGACACGACAGTATGAAAGCAAGCGGTAGTCAGGTTTCTCCCTCGTTGGTCCCACCTGTAATACACAGGGCCTAGAGGATGAAAACAAGACCGACAATATTAAAAGCAAGACACGAGACAACAAACAACGCACGACAATTCACATAGAATCTAAATCATGCAATAAACGCAATATGGAAAGTTAATCAATTAAACATATAAAGATTTAAAAATTACAGGACAACAATTAAAGGAATATTAATGTAATTCTAAATAATGAAAGAACATAGATAATGAATATTAAAGGCATGCTTAAATGCAATTAGGGCACGTAGACATGCTTAAAATAATATAAGGAAGCTCTCTCTCGAAAACGGGATCAAACGGATAAGAAACGGGAAAGGGGGATAAAGTCCCTAAAAAAGCAAAGGTGTTAAATGACGGTCAAATAGGGTCGGATAAATTGAAAACTATGTAAAATATTAAATCTCGAGGCTTAAGGAATCTATAGGTGAAATCGGATTGATTTTCGGAGGTCGTATGCGAAAAGTCAATATTTAAATAGGTGGGGTTGGCCCAATTCTCGAAGTGCAAGTAAGGAAAAGGTTGGAAAATCCTCTAAGGCATGTGCACCGGCCGACGCACTTGTCTTGACACACTGTCAAGACCTTGCAGGTGTACACGACCTTGCGCACTGGCCATGCGCACGGGCGCAAGCCAGTGCAGGACAAAAAGGGTGTGCACGGGCCAACGCACGGTCTTGGCAAGACCGTGCATGAGCCCGTGCAGGTTAAGGGGCAGCGCACGGGCCAACGCACGGTCTTGGCAAGACCGTGCCAGAGCCCGTGCAGATCTACTGAGTAGCAGACCCAGCAGATCGCAAAACCTTCTCGCGCATAACAACATTCAATCTCATAAATCTCCTACTGTAGCGCCCCTTTCCGTATGAGGAGAAAGGACACTACATCCGCACCGAGACAAACTCCCAAACGAGGTAAAGGTACCCCATTCGAAAATCTATCCCGGCGAACGGCAATCACTCGATCAAACTCCGGCAACAGCATCACGACGCCCCAACAACAACAGCAATAATCAGAATAGTACGGAAGCGATTTCAGAAAATAACAATTTAATCATAAAAGCCATCCATGGCAACATAATTCATAAGATAATTCCAAAGTAAATATCCAATTAATGTCATCCACGGCTCAACTATCTATCCCATATCAGGGGCACGTAAGTACGAAAAATAAATCATAATATTAAATACAATAAGCTAAATCAATTTATAAAGTAAAGACTCGACTGTTGTTGGGACACTGACAAAACAAGAGACAAGAGCCGACCTAGACCTGTTGCTGCCGACTGACAAGATAGGTGACACCGCCACCTGTCTACCTGAAGTAAGAACCAAAATAAAAGGGGTGAGTATAAAGGATTCTCAGTAAGGGAGGTAATACAATATAGGTATTGATCACAGTTCGTCGTTTATCATTTAAAACCAAAAAGGGGTGAATGTTACTCATTTTGATAAAGATACATACGATAATGTAAGTTGTAAAACTATAACATAAAGCAACATTCGGGTTCGGCTTTATTGGAAAACACAAGAGGTTGACGAACCGGATTGTGACGCCCCGAAATTTGGAAATGTCAGGTAAAGGTAAATTAAGAAGGAAATCATGTCATCGCATGTATTCATGTTTGCCTAGCATATTATTTGCGTAATTTAAATATTTATTTTATTATCTCATTTAAGAAAAAGAGATAATTGTGCCTCGATTTATGTAATAATATTAAATTCTACAAGAAGATAAGATGAGTAATATTATATATGCATTAGATATACATATACACGTACGTAGTCTTATATATATTAGTATTAGTAACACACATATACTTATAATAATGATTAATCACCTACTTAGAATATTCTCTTACTTACTCACTAAGAACAAGAACAAACTTGAATATGAGATGGCCGGCCCAATTCTTAAAAAGAGAGACACCTTGCTTCTTCTATATAAAACACATTTCCTAAAAAATATATGTATACTACTCATACACACTATACACATAATAGCTTCTCGGTCGACCAGGTATGGTCTCTTTCTTCTCTTTTACGAAGTATTTTTTTTTTTTAGTTCATCAATTATGATAGTAGCTAAGGACTCTTTGCTATTGATAATTTCTTTTTACTAAAAAGAAAACTACTAATAATCTATCTGATTATGATTTTCAAATATTAAACCCTTATTTTTTTCCAATTTGTGATGGTTTAATTTGTAACGACCCAGAAATCTGAGAATCATTGTGAGTATTTTTCCCACGTTAATTATCTTTCTTAACCCTAAGTTCTCGTAATATATGAATTATTATATATTATTTTCGTATACGACCCAATGTGATAATATTAATTACGTATTTAAATTCCTTGTCTAAATTGCGTTTGTTTGATATTAAATAGATATATTTGCCCAACGTACATTTAATTGGACTTTCCAAACTTACCAAACAACCCTTCGTATTTTTTGACATGTCAAAATATTTGATAAAAGTCTCGAAACCCTCATTCGAACCCATATTTGATATAGAAAGAGTGAGAGAGAAGAAGAAAAGAGGATTTTTCCCCCGAAGCCCTAATCGATCGTGCCGAGCTCGTTTCTCCGTGGAATTTCGCGTCGATCGAACCTAAACGATCCTCTCAGCGATACCTTTCTCTAGGTACCAATTTCCCCAATTTCTTACATGAATTTACGATATTTTGAGAATATTTTGTCATTTCGGGATTTTGAGGTTAAATGCTTAGATCGAACCCGTTTCTTGATCATTTCGTGAAATTATTGGATGTAAATGTTTATTACATGATGATTATTGATTGTTACGATTGTTGGGTGTTGATTTGCGTTATAAATATGATTTTTATGAATTTTGGTTCGAATTTTCGTGAAATCGCGTAACTTTCTGCTGTGTGCTGTTAAACCGCACGGGCTAATGCACGGTCTTGAGCAAGACCGTGCAGGAGCCCGTGTGCACCTCTTTGTGCCTGCACGGGCTCAAGCCCGTGCGCGTAAACCATGCAGATGGCCGTGTGTGAGTGCACGGTCTTGACAACGTGTTCACGACCGTACACAAGCCGGTGTGAAACACTTAGAAAATTTTCCAGCCTTTTTCAAATGTTGCTCTCGGCAAGTGAGTCTCCGGGTCAACATTTTTGGTTGACTTTTCGCATACGGACTCCAAAAATTATACCGTTTTCACCTATAGAACCTTTATAACTTGTAGATTAATATTTTGAAATGTTTATTTAATTTCTTCATCGTTCAGGCTGTGAATAGTGTAATTTTAAGTATGTGCATTTTTGACAACTTGTCGGAATTTCGTGAAATTTACATGATAGCTTCCTTACATACTATAATTGGCATATGCATGATTTTGAACATGTTTGGTTAGCTGTTCGTCAAATAATTGCTTATTTGCGCTTTTATAGTCGTTATTAATTTGTCTAGGTCCTGTCTTGTCTACAGATCAATCAGACGTCGGTGACCAGTGAGTCTAGCTGCTAGGCTTCCTATTTTGACCCCAGGTGAGGATTTAAATTATTTAAACTAGGCTTGAACATATATGTCTATGTATACTTGCGAAACCCCTTAATCCCATATTATTGTATTATATATTTCGAGTTTATACTTTTATGTTTTATCCTAAAGTCCTTTGATATCAAAATTATATGATAGTAACCTAAATCGATTTATTTTCAAAAAGGGCAAGAAAACTCTTTCCTTTACGTGACGGTTTGACTTAGGATTTACCCCCTTCGTCGTCACCACTTGCCCAATTGCCCGTTTGGCATTCAAAAATCATATTTCAAAGCGAGCAAAGTATTGTTATTTCAATGGGCCCGGGATGGTATTCGGAGGTTGCATCCGGGGACGAGCGTCCAGGGTGTAATCCGAGGTGCTTCTCCCAAAATTAAGCGTCAATCGTGGCCCGTCAGGAGTTGATAGCCATGGTTGGGAGCGATGGTGGATGTTGCATTCGTTGCACATTTTCCTTAAATTCACAATAGTCGAGCTTTGGGTTGCTCCTTGGCTTGACACCGACGATGGAGATTTTTATAATGTATTGTGGAGAAATAAGGAGGAACAGGCCCACTCTCGCGGGGATATTTATTTATTGCTTTATATTGTTATTGTTTTATCGTTTTATTGAATATCCAAGTCGAAGCACATTTCGGTTTCTTCCTTACTGCATATGTACTTTCTATAAAACCCGGAAGTGTGACTCGACTTGCTCTAACATCTTCACCGAGTATTTTGACTCACCCTCTTTCATTAGTTCTTGCCTCAGGTAGATTGAGAGACCAACATGTCTCACGGTCGGATGGGCAACAGTGCTTAGATAGGCCTTTTTGGTTTTGCCGAGTCTCTATTGTTGTCTTAAACTCTCTAGATAGTTGTTCTTTTGCCTAAGCTTGTAGATAACGACATATTGATCCCCGTCCCCTAATATTTACTTAAATGTTGCCCCTCAATGGGCTGTGATGAATATATATATTAGTTGAATTGGCCCTGGAGTGGCATTTATGTCATTATGAATTAAATTTGCTTCCGCTATTTATTCTGAGTTGTTTAGATGTTTTAAATTTGGGGATCAACTGTTGCGAAGTGTCGGGATTGACCCGTTGGCTTGTATGGGTTCTCGGGTTAAGGCGCCGTTCTCGGCTTGGGAATCCGTGCAGGTTCGGGGGCTGTAGAGTGGGGCACTACAGTCCGGAGTGGTATCAGAGCTTTAGGCTCTATTGTTTAGAAGTGTCGTGTCTAAGTCGTACGGCTATGTAGGTTTCGTGTTATTTTTCTTTACTTGCGCTTTTATAAGTTATTGTTACGTGATTAATTGAACATAGCATTAACCCACATGCATTCTAGCTCATTGTTTCAGGCACCATGGTCCGACCTCGAGGCCGACAGGAACCACCTCCACCACCAGAGGGCTTTCCACCGCCCAACGCCTTCTACGATGCCGTTAGGCTTATAGTACAGCAGGCTCAGCAGGAGCAGCAGCAGCCTCAGCCACCACCACCAAACCCTCGGGATGCTACCGCCCGAGCCATGGATCGATTCATGTCCTATCGCCCTACGGTCTCGGGGGCGAGCCGGACGACCTCAAGGCCGAGGCCTGGATTTCAGAACTGGAGCAAAAGTTTAGAGCTCTCGAGATTGAGGATTGAGCCCGCTGTATTCTTGATGAGGGGACCCGCCCTCGATTGGTGGCACTTTTTTGAGAGGCGATGGACCGCCGCACAGACCCCGCGCACTTGGGTACGGTTTCTTCATGAGTTCCGTGCGAAGTATGTGCCCGAGATTGTTCGGGATCAGAGGGAGAGGGAGTTTATGAACCTCTCTCAGGGAGGCATGACCGTGGGCCAGTACGAGGTCAAGTTTACCAGATTGATTGCCTACGCTCCTCACATGGCAGGCGATGACAGGAGGATGGCCAAGAAGTTCAAGGAGGGCCTTCGTGATGAGATTCGAGCCGAGTTAGTTGGCAGTGACCTCCGTACTTATGAGGAGGCCGTGACACGGGCTGTGGCTATAGAGTCCGATCTTGGAGAGCTCCGTCGTAGGGCTCCTGTGCCTGTTGCTGTCGCCCCTAAGGGCTTTTCTCAGAAGGGCAAGAGGCCTTTCACTGCTGGATCTGGATCTTCTATGGGCAACAAGAGGCCCAGGTATATTGAGAGGGCCCCTATTGCCGCCATCGCACCAGCTCTATGCTCTTTCTGCCAGAAGCCGAACCACACCGCCGACATCTGCCGGAAGCGACTGGGGCAGTGTTTACTTTGTGCATCCCCTGATCACATGCTGGACTCTTGTCCGATCAAGAGGGCTCCCGCCACACCTCTGAAGGCGATTTAGGCTGCCGGTCAGCCGAGAGTACAGCCCAGAGTCTTCGCACTGGGAGGAGAGGAGCTTGAGCCCGATTTGCACGACGTGATTGGAGGTACCCTGCATATTCATGACATCCCTATTACTGCATTATATGATCCGGGTGCGACACACTCGTTTATTGTGCTTGATATTGTTGCTAAGTTGTGCATGCCCGTGGAGAGTTTGCCTTATTTGTATCGAGTCAGTTCTCCTTTAGGGACTTCATACATTACGGACAGGATCTTCAAGGGTTGCCCTTTGAAGATAGGAGATCGTATTTATCCCGCCGATTTGATCGAGTTGCCGCTACAGCGTTATGGGATTATTCTTGGAATGGACTGGCTTTATCAGCACAGAGTCAGTGTGGATTGTTTCAAGAAGACAGTACAGATTGGAACCGAGGCGACAATCGTGAAGGGTATTCATGAGAAGTCAGATTTGGCACCGAAGATTTCTTTCGTTGAGGCTTCTCGCTTGATCCGAGAGGGAGCTCAGGCCTTCGTCGCTTATCTACTTAACTGACCGAAGGAACAAGGGAAGCTCGAGAACACGGAAGTGATTAAGGACTTCCCGGATGTCTTTCCCGAGAGTTTGAACTCTTTACCCCCTGATCGTGACATCGAGTTCGTAGTCGATCTTGCCCCGGGATCGGAGCCTTATTCGAAGACTCCGTACAGGATGGCTCCCGCCGAGTTGAAGGAACTTAAGATGCAACTTGAAGAGTTGCTAGAGAGTGGTTACGTTAGACCAAGCATCTCTCCTTGGGGTGCACCGGTTTTGTTCGTGAAGAAGAAGGATGGCACGTTGAGAATGTGCATCGACTACCGAGAGCTGAACCGGATGACAGTGAAGAACAAATACCCTCTACCCCACATAGAGGAGTTATTTGACTTATTGCAGGGCTCGAAGGTATATTCAAAATTAGATCTTCGGCAAGGATACTATCAGCTCCGTATCTGAGAGCAGGATATACCTAAGACTGGGTTTAACACTCAGTACGGCCACTTCGAGTTTGTTGTGATGCCGTTTGGTTTGATGAATGCCCCTGCAGCTTTCATGGATATGATGCACAGGATTTTCCGGCCTTACCTTGACAAGTTTGTGGTTATCTTCATCGACGACATTCTGGTTTTCTCCAAGACGGTCGAGGATCATGCCGAGCATCTTCGCATTATACTACAGACGCTTCGAGAGCATAGCCTATATGCTAAGTTTAGCAACTGCGAGTTTTGGATCAACGAGGTTTCATTCTTTGGTCCCATCATCTCCGGGAATGGGGTTGCTGTGGATCCATCAAAGATTGAGGCAGTAACGAGTTGGAGTCAGCCTAAGACGCCAACAGAAGTTAGGAGTTTCCTTGGATTGGCTGGATATTACAGGCGGTTCGTTAAGGACTTCTCCAAACTAGCGGCCCCACTCACGAAGTTGACTTGTAAAGATGTGTCCTTTCAGTGGGACGACGAGTGCGTGGCCAGCTTCAACGAGCTGAAGACAAGATTGACCACTGAACCTATACTTGTTCTCCCAGATGGACACGAGGGATACACGGTTTATACCGACGCATCCAAGGAAGGTTTAGGGTGCGTGTTAATGCAAAGTGGGAAGGTCGTTGCTCATGCTTCTAGAAAGATAAAAGATGCCGAGAAGAACTATCCCATTCACGATTTGGAACTTGCAGCGGTGATATTTGCCATGGGCAAATGGCGTAATTATCTGTATGGTGTCACTTTTGACATCTTTACGGACCACCAGAGTTTGAAGTATCTGTTCACGCAGAAGGATCTCAACAGGAGACAGAGACGGTGGATGGAATTCTTGGAAGATTATGACTGCCGCATTCAGGATCACCCTGGGAAGGCGAACGTAGTCGCCGACGCTTTGAGCCGGAGGGCTCACGTGGCACATTTGGAGGGATCATCTTCCAATATCCCTATAGAGGATAGAATGATTCGAGTTGAATCGTATCCTCGACTTGCCAACCTTACAGTCCAAACCCGATCTAGTCCAACAAATCCGAGACAAGCAGAGTTCGGATACCGGTATTCAGAAGATCAAGGCCAGAATGCAGAATGATCCCAACACTAAATTCAGGATCGATGGTACCGGATTGCTTCGCTTTGGGACCCGAGTTTGTGTTCCCACGAACTTGAAGCGTGGAATTCTCGACGAGGCACACAAGTCTGCTTATGCTGTTCACCCAGGAGGCAACAAGATGTATCGTGATCTCAGAACCCAGTATTGGTGGAACGGTATGAAAAGGGACGTGGCTACCTATGTGAAACATTGTCTAACGTGTCAGAGAGTCAAGGCCGAACATCAAAGGCCTGGAGGTACTCTTCAGCCGCTTCCCGTACCTACTTCCAAGTGGCAGGAGATCACTATGGACTTCGTGATAGGATTGCCTACCGTTCGTGGAGGTTTCGACAGTATTTGGGTCATTGTCGATCGATTGACCAAGTCAGCTCATTTTCTTCCGGTTCGAAAGACAGCGAAGGTCAAGAAACTTGCAGAACTGTAGCAGAAGGAAATCATCAGACTTCATGGTATTCCGGAGAGCATCGTTTCAGACAGGGATCCGAAGTTCACAGCTCAGTTTTGGCAAGAACTTCACAAGAGCTTGGGAACGACCCTAAAATTTAGCTCTGCAGCACATCCCCAGACCGATGGACAATCCGAGCGAACGATCAGGTTTCTAAGTGATATGCTACGGGCATGTGCGCTTGATTTTCATACGAGTTGGATTTCACACTTGCCCTTGGTCGAATTCGCTTACAACAACAGTTATCAAGCCTCGATTGGGATGCCGCCGTATGAGGCTCTTTATGGGAGGAAGTGCAGATCTCCGATTTATTGGGAATTGAAGGATTGGAAGTGGTCATTCAATGGCCATGAGAGAGCTACTCCACCGAATCACATTCAAGAAGCGATCGATAAGGTCCAGCTCATTCGGCAAAGAATGAAAGCAGCCCAGGACCGTCAGAAGAGCTACGCCAACAAGAGACGTCGAGACTTGGAATTTGAAGTGGGAGACCGAGTTTTTCTCAAGGCCTCCCCGAGGAAGGGATTCACGAGGATCGGTAGAGGTGGGAAGCTTACTCCGAGATACTTAGGTCCATTCGAGATCATAGAGCGGATCGGGAACACCGCTTATCGCTTGGATCTACCACCACTTCTTACCGGGATCCACAATGTCTTCCATGTCTCACAACTCCGCAAGTACTTCCCCGAAGAGTCCCATGTACTCCAAGATGATGGAGTTCAGCTTGAGCCGGATTTGACTATTGAGATGAAACCGGTTCAGATTCAGGATCGCAAGGTCCAGCAGCTTCGTCACAAGCAGAATCCATTAGTGAGAGTTCTCTGGAGGAACCGTTCAACCGAGCAGTCTACTTGGGAGACGGAGGCTAAGATGAGAGAAGCTTATCCTGAGCTTTTCTGATGAAGATGGAATCTGGGGACCAGATTCTCTTAAGGGGGGAGTATTGTAACGACCCAGAAATCCGAGAATCATTGTGAGTATTTTTCCCGCGTTAATTATCTTTCTTAACCCTAAGTTCTCGTAATATGTGAATTATTATATATTATTTTCGTATACGACCCAATGTGATAATATTAATTACGTATTTAAATTCCTTGTCTAAATTGCGTTTGTTTGATATTAAATAGATATATTTGGCCAACGTACATTTAATTGGACTTTCCAAACTTACCAAACTACCCTTCGTATTTTTTGACATTTCGAAATATTTGATAAAAGTCTCGAAACCCTCATTCGAACCCATATTCGATATAGAAAGAGTGAGAGAGAAGAAGAAAAGAGGATTTTTCCCCCGAAGCCCTAATCGATCGTGCCGAGCTCGTTTCTCCGTGGAATTTCGCGCCGATCGAACCTAAACGATCCTCTCAGTGATACCTTTCTCTAGGTACCAATTTCCCCAATTTCTTACACGAATTTATGATGTTTTGAGAATACTTTATCATTTCGGGATTTTTAGGTTAAATGCTTAGATCGAACCCGTTTCTTGATCATTTCGTGAAATTATTGGATGTAAATGTTTATTAGATGATGATTGTTGATTGTTACGATTGTTGGGTGTTGATTTGCGTTATAAATATGATTTTTATGAATTTTGCTTCGAATTTTCGTGAAATCGCGTAACTTTCTGCTGTGTGCTGTTAAACCGCACGGGCTAACGCACGATCTTGAGCACACCGTGCAGGAGCCCGTGTGCACCTCTTTGTGCCTGCACGGGCTCAAGCCCGTCCGTCTAAACCGTGCAGATGGCCGTGTGTGAGTGCACGGTCTTGACACCGTGTTCAAGACCGTGCACAAGCCGATGTGAAACACTTAGAAAATTTTCCAGCCTTTTTCAAATGTTGCTCTCGGCAAGTGAGTCTCTGGGTCAACATTTTTGGTTGACTTTTCGCATACGGACTCCAAAAATTATACCGTTTTCACCTATAGAACCTTTATAACTTGTAGATTAATATTTTGAAATATTTATTTAATTTCGCCCTCGTTCGGGCTGTGAATAGTGTAATTTTAAGTATGCGTATTTTTGACAACTTGTCGGAATTTCGTGAAATTTACATGATAGCTTCCTTACATACTATAATTGGCATATGCATGATTTCGAACATGTTTGGTTAGCCGTTCGTCAAATAATTGCTTATTTCCGCTTTTATAGTCGTTATTAATTTGTCTAGGTCCTGTCTTGTCTACAGATCAGTGAGACGTCGGTGACCAGTGAGTCTAGCTGCTAGGCTTCCTATTTTGACCCCAGGTGAGGATTTAAATTATTTAAACTGGGCTTGAACATATATGCCTATGTATACTTGCGAAACCCCTTAATCCGATATTATTGTATTACATATTACGAGTTTATACTTTTACGTTTTATCCTAAAATCCTTTGATATCAAAATTATATGATAGTAACCTAAATCGATTTGTTTTCAAAAAGGGCAAGAAAACTCTTTCCTTTACGTGACGGTTTGACTTAGGATTTACCCCCTTCGTCGTCACCACTTGCCCAATTGCCCGTTTGGCATTCAAAAATCTTATTTCAAAGCGAGCAAAGTATTGTTATTTCAATGGGCCCGGGATGGTATCCGGAGTTGCATCAGGGGACGAGCGTCCAGGGTGTAATCCGAGGTGCTTCTCCCAAAATTAAGCGTCAATCGTGGCCCGTCAGGAGTTGATAGCCACGGTTGGGAGCGATGGTGGATGTTGCATTCGTTGCACATTTTTCTTAAATTCACAATAGTCGAGCTTTGGGTTGCTCCTTGGCTTGACACCGGCGATGGAGATTTTTATAATGTATTGTGGAGAAATAAGGAGGAACAGGCCCACTCTCGCGGAAATATTTATTTATTGCTTTATATTGTTATTGTTTTATCGTTTTATTGAATATCCAAGTCGAAGCACATTCCGGTTTCTTCCTTACTGCATATGTACTTTCTATAAAACCCGGAAGCGTGACTCGACTTGCTCTAACATCTTCACTGAGTATTTTGACTCACCCTCTTTCATTGGTTCTTGCCTCAGGTAGATTGAGAGACCGACATGTCTCACGTGTCGGATGGGCAACAGTGCTTAGATAGGCCTTTTTGGTTTTGCCGAGTCTCTATTGTTGTCTTAAACTCTCTAGATAGTTGGTCTTTTGCCTAAGCTTGTAGATAACGACATATTGATCCCCGTCCCCTGATATTTACTTAAATGTTGCCCCTGAATGGGCTGTGATGAATATATATATTAGTGGAATTGGCCCTGGAGTGGCATTTATGTTATTATGAATTAAATTTGCTTCCGCTATTTATTCTGAGTTGTTTAGATGTTTTAAATTTGGGGATCCACTGTTGCCAAGTGTCGGGATTGACCCGTTGGCTTGTATGGGTTCTCGGGTTGAGGCGCCGTTCTCGGCTTGGGAATCCGTGCAGGTTCGGGGGCTGTAGAGCGGGGCGCTACACAATTGGTAACTAATTTAATGATTTATAAATAGAAACCCTATATCTCTTAACAAATGTAATTGATGGATACTTATTTGGGCCATCTTAGTTAATATTTAATTTGGTTAACTTTTCTAGCTATATAATGGTAGTGTTCTAATATTGTTAATGTTATTAAAGAAATAGAAAAATAGGATGTTAAAGATTCCTGTTTTCTTTAATAATTCTTATTAAGATCAGTAGGAAATTATCCATGGGTTGTTAACTCGACCTCATAATTTGCCATTTAATATTAGCTAGTCAATTAACTAAATAACCGGTTAATAGGATCATGTTTGTGTACTTGAATTATTGTTTCAATTGATGAGACCTACTGAATCCAGAATAACTAATTGAATGTATACCTTATGCATATTTTAGTAATTAAACTACCCAAGTATTATATCCAATTGGTAAGGTTTTTTGTTACATCAGATTAAGTATAAATTCTACAAGCTTTGGCCTAGTCGATTAGTTTAATAATCAATTATTTTATTTGTTTCGAGTTAATGTATCAATTTTCATATTTTATATGAAAAATACATAACTGTTGTGATTACTACGTGTTGTGTTTAATTGACTTTATTAGCTAATATAGGGTTACGTTTAGTCGGGTTGGGTTTAGTATTAGATAGATTGAGTGTTTCTCTAAACCTTAACTTGTTTGTCTTATTACTCAGGTATAGCAGATCTCGAGACCGCTAGTACTGGTGAGGAAAAATCTTATTATTATATTTCTAAAAACTGAAGTACGTATATATGTAAATACCTAATATATATGTAAGCCCTTCGTAAGGCCTTTACTTTATGACTTTTAATGTTTTCTCCCCAATCTGCTATTAGCTATATATAGATATTTTAGCTACTAATTTCATTGAATGTTTTAAGAAAACTGATTTGATATCAAATGGCTTTGTATCTATATGTACTGCATCAAATGAACACTTTTGTTTTAAAACAAGAATCCCACCTGTTCTGTTCTACAAGCTATTCCGTTCTGTTTGACTGACTGTTGCACTCTTGGGGACGCCCAAGGGAAAGACCGGGGCCCAGGGGTTACTCTCAAACAGAAGAGCTGGGCGGCTCGGGCCGTCGGTTACTCTTTGCGAGGTAGCACCCACACCGAGGTTTGCCGTTTCGTTGGCTGGGAGATTAGTCACGATAGCCGAACTAGAAGAGATGATCTCACGGGCACGTGGGACTCTCGCTACCATTAGTCAGGGGGCACCCTGACATGGAGTTTGGGGTTTTACTATTTTATACTATTTGGGAACCATAAGGTGAACCGTGTGTCGTAGCTCGTATCATGTGCCTGTATATAATCTGTATACTGTGTTATATCTCGCCTGTTCATGCATCTGATTCTAATTTTTTTTTATGATTGTCTATTATTTTAATTCTCCAGTATTACCTCACTAAGTCAGTTTGACTTACTCCTTTCCTAATTGGCCTGTATTTCAGATATCCCGGAGCAAAAAGTACGTTTAGGTGAGGAGCGACTAGGTTAAAGGGAATGTGCTACCTTGCCTGCTTTTGTTTGCTGATATGTGGACCTGAGTTGAACTTGTAAACATATTTCATTTTGTAAACTTAAAGTCCTTCCCAGAGTTGGTGTTAGTTTGTAATTTACTTTTGAAGCTGTACTTTACAGGTTATGTGTTGGTGTTATTTATGGTCCCTGTGTCAGAGATTGGTATATTAGACAGGATCTTACCCTCTCCCTTAGATAATTATCACTATCCTGCTATGATTTGAACTCTGATGTATTGTTTTACTTGAATTATGCTTTACTGTACCTTTAGTTTCTGCTTAGCTTACGGCTAAGTTGAGGCAAGCCTTGCGAACCTCGGCGAAGTCGTGCGGGCGGTGCCCCTACGGGCCCTACTTGGTCCGAGGTCCTCCGTGGGGGCGTCGTAGTGGTGGTATCAGAGTCTAGACTGAGGAAACTTGGGGTTCGTGTCTTTGGGGCTTTCAGTATTTAACTGTACCTCAAAGTCAATCAGTGTTCAGATTACTTGTCTACTTGCTCCTATGTGATATTTTATATGTTTGATCCTTGACATATCTTCGAATGGGGTAAATTGTTACAGGATGGCAGGTCGCGGTATCGCGGATGCTCTTGATAGCCCTCCACGCATTCTCATTACTAGTCGGGTTCCTTTACGCCAGTATAATCCTAGTAGACGTGGTCGCGGCAGAGGTATACTGAGGGGTGTTTACCCCAATAGGGTTGTTCATGCATTGGCCAGAGATCGTGATCGGCCGCGAGAGCTCGCCTGCGTGACACGGAGTAGATAGTTGAGCGAGCGATAGAGGATCGGGATATAGCACGATTGGAGGCCCATCAGGCATGGGCACGCGTTCGTGAGCTAGAGATTGAGCTCGCTAGAGTTACTAGACGTATGGAGCACCATAGCTCGCACTGGAGACAGGCCCGAGCTATGGCCGAGGGTTTCGTTCGCTTGATCGATTGGGAGGTGTAGGGCTCATCAGACTCTGCGGCAGGACCATCTCAGACCCCGGTGACCGCTCCACCTGTCCCCGCACCCCCCTTTCCTCATCGCGATGTTGGAGGCTCCTCGTCTGGAGTCTAGATTAGTCTTTATGTGCTGGTGTTAGGATATTTTGGCTTATATGTATATATGATGTACCTTATGTGTGCAAAAACTACTAGTATGTGGATAGAATAGTGCTTTGGAACCCTGGGTGGTATTTAACTATATGTTTGTATACTTATCCAATTTTGTTTTTGATATTGTAAATATAATGGGTTCTCGAGCATTTTGTTTTTATTTCCTTGTGTGACTTGTTTTTATATCATATTATAAATTGTCATATGCATAACAGAATGGCAGGAAGAAGAACTCGTCAACACCCGATGCTCCGATAAATGATAATCAAGAGGGAACCGGACCAGCCGATCAAAGGAGACGTAATAATGAAACTACTGATTTAGTTGATGCTATACGACAACTTGTTCAAACAGTTCAGCAACAACAACAACCACAGCCGCCACCTCCACCACAAGTACCGATTGAAAATCCTCAGCCAGAAAAGATGCTAGACAGGTTTCTGAAGCTCCAGCCACCGAACTTTTATGGGGAACCAGATGATAGAAAAGCAGAGAATTGGATTTTAGCCCTTGAAAAGATATTCCGTGTACTTCAGTGTAACAATAACGAGAAGGTTGAATATGCCATCTACATGATGGATGATTCCGCAACTCACTGGTGGCGTCTCGTCGAAGGAAAATGGCAGACGGACCGGACTCCAAGGACCTGGGATAATTTCAAGTCTGAATTTATGAAGAAATTTATTCCATTGGTGATAAAAGACGCACGAGAAAAAGAATTTTTAAGCTTGATCCAAGGAATCAACTCTGTAGCTCAATACGAAGCTAATTTTGCTCGTCTATTACCCTATGCACCCCATATCATGTCGGATGAGCGTCGAAAGGTCCAAAAGTTTATAAATGGTTTGAAGCCTGATTTGCAGTATCCTCTGATGACTGCTGAGCTTGACAGTTATGCCAAAGCTGTAGACAAGGCCTTGGAAGTGGAGGCCAAACTTCAAGACATTGGTTTGATAAACCAAAGAATTGAGAGAAACAGAGTATTTGGATCAGGAAATCGAAACCAAGCACCAAGTAGATCAGCAGCAAGTTCAAGTCAGAGACCAGTAAAGATAGCTGAAGAAACTCCGGGAGTTGCAATAAGACAAAAGGGTTGCTTGTTTTGCGGTAACCCTAATCACGTTGAAGCCAACTGCTGGAAGCAACATGGAAAATGTATGGGGTGTGGGAGCGATAAACATCAGGTAAAAGAATGCCCTAAGAGAAGACCAGTAAATATGGGCGGTCTTCCCATACAAGGAATTGGACGTGGGCAACTAGCAGGAAATCGGCCTGGGAGACCAAATATTCAAGCACGAGCCTACGCCTTGGAAAGCAGAGAAAACCCAGACCCGAATGTTGTGGTTGAAGGTACGCTTTGCATCCATGGCATACACGTTAAAGCTTTATTTGATCCGGGTGCTACCCATTCATTTATTGCATCATATCTCATGCATCGGTTAGTCTTGGATGTGGAAATGTTACCGTACCACTTTGAAGTTGTTTCTCCAATGGGTCCGCATCATCTTACAAACAGAATAGTCAGAAATTGTCCTCTAGAATTTGAAGGCAAACCCTACCCAACGGATTTGATTGAATTCACAGTTCAAGGTTACGATGTAATTCTGGGAATTGATTGGTTATGCCGATATCAAGCACAGCTAGATTGTTACCACAAACGGGTCAGACTGGGGAAAAACAATTTGGAGGAATCTGAAGTGGGAAACCGAATTACTGAAACAGTACCATTGATAACGCTTTCAGAGGCTAAGAAAAACATAAGGGAAGGCGGATCAGGATTCGTTGCCTACATATTAAATAAGCCTAAAGATCAAGTCAGATTGGAAGATGTACCCGTGGTAAATGAATTTGTTGGAGTATTTCCAGAAACTTTGGAAACTTTACCACCAGCCCGAGAAATTGAGTTCATGATCGACTTGATTCCAGGAGCAGAACCTTATTCTAAGACTCCACACAGAATGGCGTTGCCGGAATTACAAGAATTGAAGACTCAACTTGACGAACTGCTAAAGGTTGGTTATATTCGTCCCAGCTCATCCCCTTGGGGAGCACCTGTACTGTTTGTAAAGAAGAAGGATGGAACACTTCGAATGTGCATCGACTATAGAGAGCTGAATCGAATGACTATCAAGAATAAATACCCTTTACCTCATATCGAAGAACTCTTTGACTTATTACAAGGGTCAAAAGTCTATTCTAAATTGGACTTAAGGCAAGGATATTATCAATTACGAATAAAAGAAGGAGACATACCGAAAATGGGATTTAATACTCGGTATGGTCATTTTGAATTCGCAGTTATGCCGTTTGGTTTAACAAATGCGCCTGCAGCATTTATGGACATGATGCATCGAATATTTAGTCCATATTTGGATAAGTTCGTGGTAATTTTCATCGACGATATTCTGATCTTCTCAAAGACTCCCGAGGAACACGCTGAGCACTTACGCATTGTACTACAAACCTTAGAAGACCACAAGCTTTATGCTAAGTTCAGCAAGTGTGAATTCTGGTTGGATCAAGTTGCGTTTTTGGGACATATTATCTCCGAGAATGGTATTGGGGTGGATCTGTCAAAGATTGAAACTGTGAACAACTGGAAACAGCTGAAAACACCAACTGAAGTTCGGAGCTTCTTAGGTCTTGCTGGATATTACCTACGATTTGTTAAAGACTTTTCAAAGATTGCAGCACCACTGACTCGATTGACTCGCAAAGAAACTCCTTTCAAGTGGAACGATAAGTGTGAAGCCAGCTTTCAAGAACTGAAAAGACGATTGACCACAACACCAGTGTTAGCTCTACCAGATGGACCAGAAGACCTAGTGGTATACACAGACGCTTCTCGAGAAGGACTTGGATGTGTTTTAATGCAAAGAGGCAGAGTTATTGCTTATGCTTCCCGAAAGCTTCAACCGCATGAAGAGAATTATCCTACACATGATCTACAATTGGCCGCAGTTGTTTTTGCATTGGGTAAATGGAGACACTACCTTTATGGGGTAACTTTTGAAATATACACGGATCATCAAAGTCTAAAATATTTGTATACGCAAAAGAATTTAAACGTACGACAGTGTCGATGGATGGAATTACTCGAAGATTACGATTGCAAGATCTTATATCATCCTGGGAAGGCAAATGTAGTTGCAGACGCACTCAGCAGGAAGACTGGAGTATCCCACCTTACAATTAATTCTATCACCTCATCATGTCCCAAAGATAAATTGAGTATGAGACACTGCGCTCAGTTTATGAGTTTGGTAATTCAGCCTGATTTGATTACCCAAATTAAGGAAGCACAAATGACAGATAATTGGTGTCAAGAACAACAAGCACGACCAGAGTCTAACGAACCGTCCATCATACAAAAGGACCAACTGGGAATCGCAAGACACAAAGATAGGATATATGTTCCGCCGAATCTTCGAAAAAGAATATTGGAGGAGGCTCACAAAACACGGTACACTGTACATCCTGGAGGAACTAAATGTATCAAGATCTGAGGAAATAGTATTGGTGGTATGGGATGAAACGTGAAATAGCCGATTTCGTGCAAAGATGTGAAACTTGCCAGAAAGTCAAGGGAGAGCACCAAAAGCCTGGAGGACACTTACAACCTCTCCCTATACCAACATGGAAGTGGGACCAAATTACGATGGATTTTCTGGTAGGTTTACCAAAAGTCTAAGGTGGATATGACAACATTTGGGTAATAGTTGACCGATTAACAAAATCAGCACACTTTCTACCGGTCAAGACTACTAACAGAGTGGAGAAGTTAGCAGATCTCTACATACGGGAAATTGTTAAGTTGCATGGTATTCCGGCAAGTATAGTGTCAGATAGAGATCCTAAATTCACATATCGCTTGTGGCAAAACATTCAGGAACAATTGGGAATAAAGTTACAATTCAGCACGGCAACACACCCCCAGACAGATGGACAATCTGAAAGATTAATTGGGTATCTGGAAGACATGCTCAGAATGTGCGTTTTGGATTTTAATGAGAGTTGGCATAAACAACTGGCTTTAATACAGTTTGCTTACAATAATAGTTATCAAGCCTCTATTGGAACAACCCCATATGAAGCGCTTTATGGGAAGAAATGTCGATCGCCACTATACTGGGACTTGGATGAATGGAGACAAATGAAAGATGGACATCAACGTATTATACAGTCAAAGTTAATTCAAGAATCTATCGAAAAGGTCAAAGATATCAGATTAAAGATGAAGATCGCTCAAGACCGTCAAAAGAGTTACACAGATCACCGAAGAAGGAAATTAGAGTTTGAGGTTGGTGATCGGGTATTCCTCAATCTTTCTCCCCGAAAAGGAATTCAACTATTTGGAAAAGGAGGAAAACTTAGCCCTCAATATACCGGACCATTTGAGATCATCGAACGAGTTGGAGAAGTCGCATACCGGTTAGATTTACCTCTAAGTCTTATCGGCATTCACAATGTTTTCCATGTCTCCTAGTTACGGAAGTATTACCCCAATGAATCTCATATAATCTCCTCAGAAGAAGTACCTTTAGAGCCGAATCTTACATATACAGAAAAACCAGCATGTATTCTGGACCGCAAGTATAAAGAGCTCAGAAATAGAAGGATTCCGATGGTCAAAGTCTTATGGAGAAATCAGAAAAAAGAAGAAGCTACATGGGAACTCGAAGATAAGATGCGACAACATTATCCGAGTTTGTTTTCAGAGAACGGTTAGAATCTGGGGACCAGATTCTTCTAAGAGGGAGAGAGTTGTGACGCCCCGAAATTTAGAAATGTCGGGTAAATGTAAATTAAGAAGGAAATCATGTCATCGCATGTATTCATGTTTGCCTAGCATATTATTTGCGTAATTTAAATAATTATTTTATTATCTCATTTAAGAAAAAGAGATAATTGTGCCTCGATTTATGTAATAATATTAAATTCTACAAGAAGATAAGATGAGTAATATTATATATGTATTAGAAATACATATACACGTACGTAGTCTTATATATATTAATATTACTAACACACATATACTTATAATAATGATTAATCACCTACTTAGAATATTCTCTTACTTACTCACTAAGAACAAGAACAAACTTGAATATGAGATGGCCGGCCCAATTCTTAAAAAGAGAGACACCTCCTGCTATACCAAATGCCACCTTGCTTCTTCTATACAAAACACATTTCCTAAAAAATATATGTATACTTACTCATACACACTATACACAAAATATCTTCTCGGTCGACCAGGTATGGTCTCTTTCTTCTCTTTTACGAAGTATTTTTTTTTTTAGTTCATCAATTATGATAGTAGCTAAGGACTCTTTGCTATTGATAATTTCTTTTTACTAAAAGAAAACTACTAATAATCTATTTGATTATGATTTTCAACTATTAAACCCTCGTTTTTTTCCAATTTGTGATGGTTCAATTGGTAACTGATTTAATGATTTATAAACTGAAACCCTATATCTCTTAACAAATGTAATTGATGGATACTTATTTGGGCCATCTTAGTTAATATTTAATTTGGTTAACTTTTCTAGCTATATAATGGTAGTGTTCTAATATTGTTAATGTTATTAAAGAAATAGAAAAATAGGATGTTAAAGATGCCTGTTTTCTTTAATAATTCTTATTAAGATCAGTAGGAAATTATCCATGGGTTGTTAACCCGACCTCATAATTTGCCATTTAATATTAGCTAGTCAATTAACTAAATAACCTGTTAATAGGATCATGTTTGTGTACTTGAATTATTGTTTCAATTGATGAGACCTACTGAATCCAGAATAACTAATTGAATGTATACCTTATGCATATTTTAGTAATTAAACTACCCAAGTATTATATCCAATTGGTAAGGATTTTTGTTACGTCAGATTAAGTATAAATTCTACAAGCTTTGGCCCAGTCGATTAGTTTAATAATCAATTGTTTTATTTGTTGCGAGTTAATGTATCAATTTTCATATTTTATATGAAAAATACATAACTGTCGTTAGAATACTCCCCTCGTCGAAAGAATCTGCCTCAGATTCTAACACGTAAATGAACGCGCGTGAAACTTCCCTCAAGCAATGGAGAAACGAAATAGCAAATGCAAGTAGCATATATCATTCAGAATATATATATACAGATGCATGTTATGATAATGAAATATACCTCTGCGAGTCAGTGTCAGGGTCAAGATCCCCTTTTTCTTCCCCGAGGATTCCTTGAGTCAGGGCAATCTTGAACCTGATGCTTGCTGCTCCCACATCTGAGGCAACATCCTAATTTCCTTCTACACTTTGCAGTCTTGTGATTCGTCTTTCCACAGTACTCACAAGGGGTGGGGTCCTCGTTCACTTCAGGTTTGGTAGGTTCCGGCATCTCAAGGTGTGGTCCCCATGTCGGAAAGGCACTCGGTCCGGCTGGTTCTCTTCTTGCTGTCTCGTTAGAAGAGGATCCTATCATAAGAGAAGCACCTTGGTTCATCATTTGGAGTTCGGACTCCACTCTCATAGCTTGGGTAACTGCATCGGGATAGAGACGGATGTCAAGTGCCATCAATGCTCTCCGGATCTCTGGCTGAAGTCCCTCGATAAACTTTCGTGCTCTCTTTCGTTCGTCTGCGGCATAATGAGGAGCATAGGTGATGAGACGGTTGAACTGTGCTTCATACTGAGCTACGGTAGACGCTCCTTGGTTGAGATACATGAATTCTCTCTCTCGGCCGTCGTGTACCACTTCTGGTACATACTTCATTAGAAGTCATATACAAATCGTGACAAAGTGAGGGGGACTCTCTCGGTGATCCATCTCCGTTCTGTGAATTGCCACCAATCTCGAGCTGGTCCTCTCATAAGTAAGGTGGCATACTCAACCCTCTCGGGGTCACCACACTGTAATTTTAGCGCCCCCTGAAGAAGGACTGCCACATCCGCACCAAAATGGATTCCCGAGCTTCAGCGAGGGGCCTCAACTCAAAAACCCACTCCGGCGAACGGCACTCAAGCAATAACCATCCGCAACAGCGACAACATCCCAACAATAACCCCATCAGAGCAGAGAAATGCGGAAGCGATTTAAAGGTAAACAATTATTCCATAAAACCTACGAGGCTAACATAATATCCTTTAACATTTATAAATCAAGATACAAAATATTCATAAGCAGATAGTGACATCCATGGTCTCGACTAGTCTACCCTGTGCAATCCTAGATATCTTCAACTATCCCACATCAGGGGCACATAAGATACATAAAGTAGATAAAGCAGAAAAGGGGTACGAAAGTATTTGAATGCAATAAGCAAGACTCGACGGTTGCTGGGACCACTGACAAGACAAACCAGACGACAAGACTGAGCCTATCTAGACCTGCTGATGCCGACTGACAAGATAGGTGACGCCGCCACCTGTCTACCTGAAGCAAGAACCAAAACAGAAGGGGTGAGTATAAAGGATACTCAGTAAGGGGGTTTTGATCACAGTTCGTCGTTTATCTTTTAAAATCAAAATAGTGAATGTTGCCCGTTCTGAGAAAGAATACAAATAATGAAATATAAGTTGCAAAACGATAATACAAGGCAACACTTGGGTTCGGCTTGCTTGGAAAACACGAAAAGGTTGACGAACCGGATCCTTTAAAAACCATTTGCACATAATGTCAAGCAGATAAAGCACCACCGTACAGTGAATTAATGAGACGAGGTTACCACCACCGTTCGCATCAACTTAGGCTAGTCAACCTCCTAACCGGCCTAAGTCAACACACATAGAAGTATACATCGGGATTTTCCCTAGACGCTCGTCTCCAGGCTCACCTCCTGTATACTCCGGGCCCAAATGATTATTTGGTCCAGGGCTCGCATTTGAAATCAATAACAGTTTGGGTGGCCAAAGCGGCCGTTCGAAAAGATGATGCAAGCAGTAAAGTATGAATGGCCAAAGGGGCTTTTGAGACAATTTGATGTAACGATCTAAGAAATACTCATAAGCGCCGTACGCTTCGGGAGCATGCTGACGGATGTCCCTAATGACTTTACTTATAAGTGCCTTAGAGATCAAATAACAAATAAGTTACTTGTCTCTAGTTGAAAGCATTTCAAATCATTTGGTAGATGCATAGGTTTTGCTATCAAAGCGTTTGACTAAGCACATAAGGAAATAGTAAAGGCAGTACATCAAGCAATAAGAAAAGCGGGATAGTAAGTTATTTCGCAAACCTAAGTAACTATGTCCTTGCCCCAGTTGAAAATAGTTTAAACCCTTACCTAGCTCGACACGACAGTATGAAAGCAGGCGGTAGTCAAGTTTCTCCCTCGTTGGTCCCACCTGTAATACACAGGGCCTAGAGGATGAAAACGAGACCGACAATATGAAAAGCAAGACACAAGACAACAGATGACGCACGGCAATTCAGATAGAACCCTGATCATGCTATAAACGTAACATGGAAAGTTAAACAATTAAACATACAAAGACATATGAAATACGGAACGACAATTAAAGAATTACTAATGCAATACTAAATAATAAAAGAACATAGATAATAAATGTTAAGGCATGCTAAAACGCAATTGGGGCACGTAGACATGCTTAAAATAATATAACGAAGCTCTCTCGCGAAAACGGGATCAGACGAGCAAGAAACGAGAAAAGTGGGAAAAATCTCTAAACGAGAAAGGTGTCAATTGACGGTCAAATAAGGTCGGATAAATTGTAAACTATGAAGAATATCAAATCCCGAGCTCGAGGAAGTTATAGGTGAAATCAGATTGATATTCGGAGGTCGTATGCGAAAGTTAACATTTAAATAAGTGGGATTGACCCAATTCCCGAAGTGCAAGAACGGAAAAGGCTAGAAAAATCCACTAAGTGTTTCGCACCGGCCTGTGCACGGTCTTGGACACACTATCAAGACCGTGCACTGCACACGGCCAAGTGCACGGGGCAGGCGCATGGGCGCAAGCCCGTGCAGACAAAAAGAGGCGCGCACGGGCTCCTGCACGGTCTTGATCAAGACCGTGCGTTAGCCCATGCGGATCAACTGAGTGCAGAAAGCAGCAGGTCGCGAAGCTCACACGCGGGCACCAACATATAAATCCATAGATCTGATAAATTACACCATAAAACACGCTAATTTTCACATATAATCATATATATCATATAAGCTACACATAGGTTCAAGAAACACGTAAAATGGTCAAGTAAATCTTCCTAAACACAAAAATCCTAAAACTATGAAATTGTAGCGCCCCGCTCTACAGTCCCTGAACCTGCACAGATCCCCAAGCCGAGAACGGCGTCTCAACCCGAGAACCCATACAAGCCAGGTCTATCCCAACTCTTGGCAACAGCAGATCCCCAAAGACACAACAAATAAACAGTTCAGAATATATGCATATGGCGGAAGCGAATTAAAACATAATAACATAAATGCCACTTCGGGGCCAATCTAAGTATCCAATATTATCACAGCCCATTCAGGGGCAACGTAAAGTAAATATATAGAGGTGGGGATCAATATAGCATTAAATACATGCTAGAACAAAGAATAACCTAACAAGAGAATTACGGACAGCAATCTAGACAACGACAAAACCAAAAAGGCCTATCTATGAACTGTTGCCAATCCGACACGCGAGACATGTCGGTCTCCCAATCTACCTGAGGCAACAACCAATAAAAGAGGGTGAGTCAAAGAACTCAGTGAAGATATGGGTGGAGCAAGTCGAGTCACACTTCCGGGTTTTAATAGAAAATACATATGCAATAAGGAAGAAACCGGAATGTGCTTCGACTTGAATATTCAATAAAGCAATAAAGATATGGGCCTGTTCCTCCTTATTTCTTCTCAAGACATTATAAAAACTCCATCTCCGGTGTCGAACCAAGGAGCAACCCGAGGCTCGACTATAGCGAATTTAAGGAAAGCGTGCAACACATGCAACACCCACCATCGCTCCCAACCGTGGCTATCAAACTCCTGACGGGTCCACGATTGACGCTTAATTTTGGGAGAAGCACCTCGGGTTACACCCTGGACGCTCGTCCCCAGATGCAACCTCTGGATACCATCCTGGGCCCAAATGAAAAGTCCATTATTTTACTCGCTTTGCAATAAGGGTTTGAGTGCCAAACGGGCAATTGGGCAAGTGGTGATGGCAAAGGGGGTAACTACAAGTTCTGTACGTGTCGGGATGTCCAGGCAACACCCCTAACGACTTCCTCACAGACCCAAATCCTAAGTCAAATCATCATGTTGAAAAGAAGGAGTTTACTTGCCCTTTTGAAAACAAATCAATTTTTGGATACTAATGTATAATTTGATATTAAATGATTTGTTGATAAATTCATAAAATATAAGCTCAAAATACTTATTACTAATAATAAGGGAATACGGGGATTTCACATGTATACATAGACATATATGTTCAAGCCCAGTTTAAATAATTTAAATCCTCACCTGGTGTGCCAAAAAAAAGAAAGCCTAGCAGCTACAGCTCACTTCTCTCCGACCTCTGACTGATCTGTAGACAAGACATGACCTAGACGAATTAATAACAACTCTAAAAGCGCAAATAAGCAATTATTTGACGAACGGCTAACCAGATGAATCAACAAGCATGTATATGCCAATAATAATATTTATGGAAGCTACCACGTAAATTTCAAATAATTCCGACAAGTTTCCAAAACTGCATACACGTAAAATTGTACTATTCACAGTCTGAACGAGGTCGAAATTCAACAAACATTTCAAAATATTATTCTACAACTTATAAGGGATCTATAGGTAAAATCGGTATAATTTTTGGACTCCGTATGCGAAAAGTCAACCAAAAATGGCGAAGGGTTAACCCACTTCCCGAGAGCAACCAAAGAAAAATGCTGGAAAATGTTCTAAGTCATTTGCACCGGCTTGTGCACAGTCTTGGACACATTGTGAAGACCGTGAACTGCACACGGCCTATTGCACGGCCCGTGCAGGCCAAAAGAACCGCGCACGGGCTCCTGCACGGTCTTGATCAAGACCGTGCGTGAGCCCGTGTGGATCAACAGCAGACAGTAGAAAACTGCAATTTCCACGAAAATCCGATCCAAAAATTTATACAAATCATTTTCTCGTGCAAAGCAACACCCAATAATTACAATAAACATTAAGCATCATCTAAGGAACATTTCTATCCAAGAATTACAAGAAATGACCAAGAAAGGGTTCACAATCATAAATATTCATAATTATTCCCAAAATTGAAATTATGCTCAAATATTCAAAAATCCATAAAAATAATTGGGGAAATTGGTACCTAAAGAGAGATCTCGTTGAGAGAAATTCGTAGGTTCAAACGGCACGAAATTCCGCGGAGAAACGAGCTCGGGACGATCGATTCGGGTTTCGAATGAAAAATCCCCTTTTTCTTCGTCTCTCTCTCTCTGTGCGAAAATTAGGGTTAGAATGGGTTTCGAGACTTTCATCAAATATTTTGAAATGTCGAAAATACGAAGGGGTATTTCGGTAATTTTTAGAAAGTCCAATTTAAACATTTTGGTAAAATATAACCATATTAATATCAAACGAAAGCTAAACAATTAAGGAATTTATATATGCACATAATATTATCACGTAAGGTCGTATACAAAATAATATAATATAATTCACATAATACGAGAAATAGGGTTGAGAAGGATAATTAATCGCGGAAAAGAACTCACAATGATTCTTGGATTTCTGGGTCGTTACAATACTCCCCCCTTATGAGAATCTGGTCCCCAGATTCTATCTTTACTGGAAAAGCTCAGGATAAGCTTCTCTCATCTTAGCCTCAGTCTCCCAAGTAGACTGCTCGGTCGAACGTTTCCTCCAGAGAACTCTCACTAAGGGAATATGCTTGTGACGAAGCTGCTGGACCTTGCGATCCTGAATGTGAACCGGTTTCATCTCAATAGTCAAGTCCGGCTCAAGCTGAACTCCGTCATCCTGGAGAATGTGGGACTCGTCGGGGAAGTACTTGCGGAGTTGTGAGACATGGAAGACATTGTGGATCCCGGTAAGATGTGGTGGTAGATCCAAACGATAAGCGGTGTTCCCGATCCGCTCGATAATCTCGAAGGGACCTAAGTATCTCGGAGTAAGCTTTCCACCTTTACCAATTCTGGTGAATCCCTTCCTCGGAGAGGCCTTGAGAAATACTCGGTCTCCCACTTCAAATTCCAAGTCTCGATGTCTCTTGTCGGCGTAGCTCTTCTGTCGGTCCTGGGCTGCTTTCATTCTCTTGCCGAATGATCTGAACCTTATCAATAGCTGTCTGAATGTCATCCGGCGGGGTAGCCCTTTCGTGGCCGTCAGCTGACCACTTCCAATCCTCCAATTCCCAATAAATCGGAGATCTGCACTTTCTCCCATAGAGTGCCTCACACGGCGGCATCCCAATCGAGGCTTGATAACTGTTGTTGTAAGCAAACTCTACCAAGGGCAAGTGTGAAATCCAACTCGTATGAAAATCGAGTGCACATGCCCGCAGCATATCACTTAAGAACTTGATCGTTCGCTCGGACTGTCCATCAGTCTGGGGATGTGCTGCAGAGCTAAACTTCAGGGTCGTTCCCAAGCTCTTGTGAAGTTCTTGCGAAACCTGAGCTGTGAACTTAGGATCCCTGTCTGAAACGATACTCTCCGGAACACCATGAAGTCGGATGATTTCCTTCTGATACAGTTCTGCGAGCTGCTTGACCTTTGCTGTGTTTTGAATCGGAAGAAAATGAGCTGACTTGGTCAATCGATCAACAATGACCCAAATACTGTCGAAACCTCCACGAACAGTGGGCAATCCGATCACGAAATCCATAATGATCTCCTGCCACTTGGAAGTAGGCACGGGAAGCGGCTGAAGAGTACCTCCAGGCCTTTGATGCTTGGCCTTGACTCTCTGACACGTTAGACAATGCTTTACATAGGTAGCCACGACCCTTTTCATACCGCTCCACCAATACTGGGTCTGAGATCACGAACATCTTGTTGCCTCCTGGTTGAACAGCATAAGTAGACTTGTGTGCCTCGTCGAGAATTCCACGCTTCAGGTTCGTGGGAACACAAATTGGAGTCCCGAAGCGAAGTAATCCGGTACCATCGATCCTGAACTTGGTGTTGGGATCATTCTGCATTCTGGCCTTGATCTTCTGAATACCGGCATCCAAAATCTGCTCGTCTCGGATTTGTTGGACTAGATCGGGTTGGATTGTAAGGTTGGAAAGTCGAGGATATGATTCAACTCGAATCATTCTATCCTCAATAGGGATATCGGAAGATGATCTCTCCAAATGTGCCACGTGAGCCCTCCGGCTCAATGCGTCGGCGACCACGTTCGCCTTCCCAGGGTGATACTGAATACGGCAGTCATAATCATCCAAGAATTCCATCCACCGTCTCTGTCTCCTGTTGAGATCCTTCTGCGTGAACCGATACTTCAAACTCTGGTGGTCAGTAAAGATATCAAAAGTGACACCATACAGATAATGACGCCATTTGCCCAAGGCAAATATCTCCGCTACAAGTTCCAGGTCGTGGGTGGGATAGTTCTTCTCGGCATCTTTCAGCTTCCTAGAAGCATAGGCAACGACCTTCCCATTCTGCATCAACACGCACCCTAAACCTTCCTTGGACGCGTTGGTATAAACCGCGTATCCCTCATGTCCGTCTGGGAGAATAAGTATAGGTGCGGTGGTCAATCTCGTCTTCAGCTCCTTGAAGCTGGACTCGCACTCGTCGTCCCACTGAAAGGACACATCTTTGCAAGTCAACTTCGTGAGTGGGGCCGCTAGTTTGGAGAAATCCTTAACGAATCGCCTGTAATATCCATCCAATCCAAGGAAACTCCTAACTTCTGTCGGCGTCTTAGGCTGACTCCAACTCGTCACTGTCTCAATCTTCGATGGATCCAGAGCAATCCCATTCCCGGAGATGATGTGATCAAGGAATGAAACCTCGTTGATCCAGAACTCGCACTTGCTAAACTTAGCATATAGGCTATGCTCTCGAAGCGTCTGTAGCACAATGCGAAGATGCTCGGCATGATCCTCGACTGTCTTGGAGAAAACCAGAATATCGTCGATGAAGATGACCACGAACTTGTCGAGGTAAGGCCGGAAAATTCTGTGCATCATATCCATGAAACCTGTAGGGACATTCGTCAGACCGAACGGCATCCCAACGAACTCGAAGTGGCCGTACCGGGTGTTAAACCCGGTCTTAGGTATATCCTGCTCTCGAATACGAAGCTGATAGTATCCCTGTCGAAGATCCAACTTCGAATATACCTTCGCTCCCTGCAATAAGTCAAATAGCTCCTCTATGTGGGGTAGAGGGTATTTGTTCTTCACTGTCATCCAGTTCAGCTCTCGGTAGTCGATGCACATTCTCAGCATGCCATCTGTCTTCTTTACGAACAAAATCGGTGCACCCCAAGGGGAGATGCTCGGTCTAATGTAACCACTCTCAAGCAACTCTTCAAGTTGCATCTTAAGTTCCTTCAACTCGGCTGGAGCCATCCTGTACGGAGTCTTCGAATAAGGCTCCGATCCCAGGGCAAGATCGACTACGAACTCGATGTCACGATCGGGGGGTAGAGAGTTCAAACTCTTGAGAAAGATGTCCTGGAAGTCCTTAACCACTTCCGTGTCCTCAAGCTTCCGTTGTTCCTTCGGTCGGTTAAGCAGGTAAGCGATGAAAGCCTGAGCTCCCTCTCGTATCATACGCGAAGCCTCGACATAAGAAATCTTCGGTGTCGAATCTGACTTCTCAAGAATACCCTTCACAATTGTCGCCTCGGTTCCAATCTGCACTGCCTTCTTGAAACAATCCATACTGACTCTGTGCTGATAAAGCCAGTCCATCCCAAGAATAATCCCATAACGCTGTAGCGGCAACTCGATCAAATCGGCGGGGTAAACACGATCTCCTATCTTCAAAGGGCAACCCTTGAAGATCCTATCCGTAATGTATGAAGTCCCCAAAGGAGAACTGACTCGATAAGGCAGACTCTCCACAGGCATGCACAACTTAGCAGCAATATCAAGCGCAATAAACGAGTGTGTCGCACCCGGATCATATAATGCAGTAATAGGGATGTCATGAATATGCAGGGTACCTCCAATCACGTTGTGCTGATCGGGCTCAAGCTCCTCTCCTCCCAGTGCGAAGACTCTGGGCTGCACTCTCGGCTGACCACCCTGATGTCCGGCAGCCTGAATCGCCTTCTGAGGCTTGGTGGTCCTCCTGTTTGGACACACGTCCAGCATATGATCAGAGGATCCACATAATAAGCACTGTCCCAAATGTCTCCTGTAGAACTCGGCAGTGTGGTTCGGCTTCCCAAAGAACTCAGTGAAGATATAGGTGGAGCAAGTCGAGTCACACTTCCGGGTTTTAATAGAAAATACATATGCAATAAGGAAGAAACCGGAATGTGCTTCGACTTGAATATTCAATAAATCAATAAAGACAATAACAATATAAAGCAATAAATAAATATCCCAGCGAGAGTGGGCCTGTTCCTCCTTATTTCTTCTCAAGACATTATAAAAACTCCATCTCCGGTGTCGAACCAAGGAGCAACCCGAGGCTCGACTATAGTGAATTTAAGGAAAGCGTGCAACACATGCAACACCCACCTTCGCTCCCAACCGTGGCTATCAAACTCGTGACGGGTCCACGATTGACGCTTAATTTTGGGAGAAGCACCTCGGGTTACACCCTGGACGCTCGTCCCCAGATGCAACCTCCGGATACCATCCCGGACCCAAACGAAAAGTCAATTATTTTACTCGCTTCGCAATAAGGGATTGAGTGCCAAACAGGCAATTGGGCAAGTGGTGACGACAAAGGGGGTAACTACAAGTTCCGTACGTATCGGGATATCCAGGCAACGCCCCTAACTACTTCCTCATAGACCCAAATCCCAAGTCAAATCATCACGTTGAAAAGAAGGAGTTTACTTGCCCTTTTGAAAACAAATCGATTTTTGGATACTAATGTATAATTTGATCTTAAATGATTTGTTGATAAATTTATAAAATATAAGCTCAAAATACTTATTACTAATAATAAAGGAATACGGGGATTTCACATGTATACATAGACATATATGTTCAAGCCCAGTTTAAATAATTTAAATCCTCACCTGGTGTGCCAAAAAAAAGAAAGCCTAGCAGCTACAACTTACTGCTCTCCGACCTCTGACTGATCTGTAGACAAGACAGGACCTAGACGAATTAATAACAACTCTAAAAGCACAAATAAGCAATTATTTGACGAACGGCTAACCAAATGAATCAACAATCATGCATATGCCAATAATAATATTTATGGAAGCTACCACGTAACTTTCAAATAATTCCGACAAGTTTCCAAAAATGCATACATGTAAAATTGTACTATTCACAATCCGAACGAGGTCGAAATTCAACAAACATTTCAAAATTTTATTCTACAACTTATAAGGGATCTATAGGTGAAATCGGTATAATTTTTGGAGTCCGTATGCGAAAATTCAACCAAAAATGGCGAAGGGTTGACCCACTTCCCGAGAGCAACCAAAGAAAAATGCTGGAAAATGTTCTAAGTCATTTGCACCGGCTTGTGCATGGTCTTGGACACATTTTGAAGACCGTGCACTGCACATGGCCTATTGCACGGCCCGTGCAGGCCAAACAAACCGCGCACGGGCTCCTGCACGGTCTTGATCAAGACTGTGCGTTAGCCCATGTGGATCAACAGCAGACAGCAGAAAATCGCGATTTCCATGAAAATCCGATCCAAAAATTCATATAAATCATTTTCTTGCGCAAATCAATACCCAATAATTACAATAAACATTAAGCATCATCTAAGGAACATTTCTATCCAAGAATTACAAGAAATGACCAAGAAACGAGTTCACAATCATAAATATTCATAATTATTCCCAAAATTGAAATTATGCTCAAATATTAAAAAATCCGTAAAAAGAATTGGGGAAATTGGTACCTAAAGAGAGATCTCGTTGAGGGGAATTCGTAGGTTCAAACGGCACGAAATTCCGCGGAGAAACGAGCTCGGGACGATCGATTCGGGTTTCGAATGAAAAATCCCCTTTTTCTTCTTCTCTCTCTCTCTTTGTGCGAAAATTAGGGTTAGAATGGGTTTCGAGACTTTTATCAAATATTTTGAAATGTCGAAAATACAAAGGGGTATTTCGGTAATTTTTAGAAAATCCAATTTAAATATTTTGGTAAAATATATCCATATTAATATCAAACGAAAGCTAAACAATTAAGGAATTTAAATACGCACAAAATATTATCACGTAAGGTCGTATACGAAATAATATAATATAATTCACATAATACAACAAATAGGGTTGAGAAGGATAATTAATCGCGGAAAAGAACTCACAATGATTCTTGGATTTCTGGGTCGTTACAGAAATCCTATATATAAATCACGAAAATCGCAATGAGGAAATGACGGATTGAAATGGGGTAAAAGGATTCTCGGTAGAGGAGATCGAGAGGAACTCGTAGTCATTTACGGCGCGTTGATCCGATGAGAAACGAGCATGGGGGGTCGATTCTTCCTTCTCCTTCTTCTTTCTCCTTTTTCTCCTTCTCTCTTCCTTCTTCTTTTTTTTTTTCTTAAATGATATAGGTTTAAGTGAAATAAGGAATATAAGAGGGATATGTGTGAAAAAGGGATATTAAATGGAGTCGGGATAAAATAGGGAGTTTCGGGTAAAAGGCGGGTTCATGGATAAAACTTATTCGTGAATATAATTATTCTCACGAAAAGCCTTTGACGCGAATAAAATATTATTCCGGAATAAATCTGAAATTTCGGGTCGTTTCAATACTCCCCTCTTCAAAAGAATCTGTCCACAGATTCTACTTCTCACGTTAGACTGTTCTCTGTCAACTTCTTCTTCTTTGGTTTCGATTCTAAGAATTCGTTCTGTCCAATTTGTAATGTCTTTGGGACTTGTACAGACTCCTTTGATTCCTGAAGAATCATATTCGTTCGTCCATTTTGTCTAAGCTTGGTGTCCTTCGTGTTGATCTGATTAATTCTCAAGACCGGTGCTCATTCAAAAGCACACATTCTCTTCCATAATGACCAAGAACAGAAAATCCCAATGTAAGGTCTTCAGTTTGGTGTAGTTGAAAGCTCAGTGTTCTTCTAGTCGAGTTCGACATCCAGATTCATGTCGATTCTCACTCCGACTATCTTCACAAGTATTCTCCTTCAGACCCGATTTGTCAAAGTCGGTGCTATCCAGAACCGCATAACGTACTCGCAACAGAATCGATCCTAGTCGGCCAAGAACTCCTTGTCCTTAGCACTCTCTAATAGCGTATAACGAATTTATCGAATTCTACGCTATCCACACAGAGGTCACATAAATCTTAGCAACTAATCATTCAATCAGTGCAAGTGTGAATTTTGAAAGCAGTTAAAGCACGTAAGCTATATAAAACACTTAACAGATATTTAAAGTAAATACCATTCGAAACAGAATACTATGAATGAATGCTATGATAATGTAATGTACCTTTGCGAGTCGGTATCAGGCTCGGGATCCCCTTTTTCTTCCCCGAGGATTCCTTGAGTCGGGGCAATCTTGAACTTGATGCTTGCTACTCCCACATCTGAGGCAACATCCCAGTTTCCTTCTACACTTTGCAGTCTTGTGGTTTGTCTTTCCACAGTACTCGCAAGGGATGGGGTCCTCGTTCACTTCTGGGTTGGTAGGTTCCGGTATCTCATAGTGTGGTCCCCATGTCTGAAAGGTGCTCGGTCCGGCTGGTTCTCTTCTTGCTATCTCGTGGAAAGAGGATCCTTTCATGTGAGGAATACCTCGTCCCAACTCTTGAAGATCGGACTCCACTCTCATAGCCCGGTTAACTGCATCATGATAAACACGAATGTCTAATCCCACCAATCTTTCCAAGATCTCCGGCTGAAGCCCCTCGATGAACTTCCGTGCTCTTCTTCGATCGTTAGAGGCAATGTGTGGAGCATAGACAATGAGGCGACTAAAAAGTGCCTCGTATTGTGCAACAGGGAAAGCTCCTTGGGTGAGGGACATGAACTCTCTTTCCCGGAGGTCACGTACCACTTCTGGCACGTACTTCTCTCGAAAGTCGGATAGGAACCGCGACCAAGTGTATGGAATTCTCTCAGCGATCCATCTCTGTTCTATGCAGCGCCACCAATCTTCAGCTGGTCCTCTCATGAGAAAGATGGCATACTCGACCCTCTCGGGGTCACCGCAGCGTATTACTCAGGAAGATTCGCTCTAAATCGGCTACCCAAGCCTCGGCTTTAAGATCATCTGGTTCACCCATGAAGCAAGGTGGGTTGTAGTGCAGAAATCTGTCCAAGGTTTCGCCCTCGGCTTGTCTTACAGGTACATGATGTTGTTGTTGTTCTCTCTTAATGTACTTGCTCTGCAATCTGCCTCATAGTTGTCACTAACTCTCTTGCAATCGAATTCGGAGATGAGAGAGTTGTAGGGGGTCTTCGACGAGACATTATGTACTTGCGCTCAACAAACTAGGAAAAGATGCATGCTCGGTTAATGGAATGATCACGTAAGGCATATAAGATTCAAATAAAACATACATATATGATTCGAATAGAATGTAATAAATTTAAGCATGAAACAAATCACAGAACAGGCAAAACTCGATCCTATAGCCGTATGACCTAGACATGACAAGACCCAAGCAGGACACGACAAGACGACAAGACAAGACATACGCTACCTCGAGTTCCACATCCACCTGCATGCGATCCCAACTCAGTACTACAATTGTAAGAGATCAAACGGTTGGTTGGCCATTCCAAAAAAAGATCAATCACAATTTCAATACTAAGGAGTTCTCAAGCACCTGTGACTGGAAACTCTAAGTCTCATTGACACGAAAAGGGCAGACACAAGAGATAAGACACGACGCGATTACAAAGCTTCGGTTCCTTTTGGGAACCTAGGCTCTAATACCACTGACTGTAGCGCCCCCTGAAGAAGGACCGCCACATCCGCACCAAAATGGATTCCCGAGCTTCAGCGAGGGGCCTCAACTCAAAAACCCACTCCGACGAATGACACTCAAGCAATAACCATCGGTAACAAGGCGCACGGGCGCGAACCCGTTCAGACAAAAAGAGGCGCGTACGAGCTCCTGCATGGTCTTGATCAAGACCGTGCGTTAGCCCGTGCAGATCAACTGAGTGCAGAAAGCAGCAGGTCGCAAAGCTCACACGCGGGCACCAACATATAAATCCATAGATCTCATAAATTACACCATAAAACACGCTAATTTTCACATATAATCATATATATCATATAAGCTACACATAGGTTCAAGAAACACGTAAAATGGTCAAGTAAATCTTCCTAAACACAAAAATCCTAAAACTATGAAATCCTATATATAAATCACGAAAATCGCAATGAGGAAACGATGGATTGAAATGGGGTAAAAAGATTACCGGTAGAGGAGATCGAGAGGAACTCGTAGTCGTTTACGGCGCGTCGATCCGATGTGAAACGAGCACGGGGGGGTCAATTCTTCCTTCTCCTCCTTCTTTCTCCTTTTTCTCCTTCTCTCTTCCTTCTTCTCTTTCTTTCTTTCTCAAATGATATAGGTTTAAGTGAAATAAGGAATATAAGAGGGATATGTGTGAAAAAGGGATATTAAATGGAGTCGGGATAAAATAGGGAGTTTCGGGTAAAAGGCGGGTTCATGGATAAAACTTATTCGTGAATATAATTATTCTCACAAAAAGCCTTCGGCGCGAATAAAATATTATTCCGGAATAAATCCAAAATTTTGGGTCGTTACAGTAATACTCGAAAGATCTGCTCCAAGTCGGATATCCAGGCCTCAGCCTCAAAATCATCTGGTTCGCCCTCAAAGCAGGGCGGGCGATAGAAGAGAAACCTGTCTAAGGTTTGGCCCTCAGCCTGTCTGGAAGGTACGTGCTGCTGTTGTTGTTGTTGTAACCCTTGACATACTTGCACGGTGATCTGTCGAATAATCGATACCCACTCTTCAACCATTGGGTTCGGGGGTGTTGGAGCAGTAGGGGGTCTTCGGCGAGGCATCGTGCACCTGTGAACAACAAACTAGAAAATGATGCATGCTCGGTTAATGGAATGATCACGTAAGGCATATAAAATCTCAAACAAAGCATACATATATGATTCAAATAACAAGTAGACAATTTAAGTACGAAACAATCATAGAACAAGCAAAACTTGATCCTATAGTCGTACGACCTAGACACGACAAGACCCAAACAGGACACGACAAGACGATAAGACAAGGCAGATGCTACCTCGAGTTCCACATCCACCTGCATTCGATCCCAACTCAGTACTAGAATTGTAAAAGATCAAACGGTTGGTTGGCCATTCCAAAAGAAGATCAATCACAATTTCAATACTAAGGAGTTCTCAAGCACCTGTGACTGGAAACTCTAAGTCTCATTGACACGAAACGGGCAGACATAAGAGACAAGACACGACGCGATTACAAAGCCTCGGTTCCTTTTGGGAACCTAGGCTCTGATACCACTGACTGTAGCGCCCCCTGAAAAAGGAACACCACATCCGCACTGAAATGGACTACTGAGCTTCAGCGAGGGGCCTCAACTCAAAAACCCACTCCGGCGAACGACACTCAAGCAATAACCATCGGCAACAGCGACTACATCCTAACAACAACCATAACCATGCAGAGCAATGCGAAAGCGATTTAAAAGGAAAACAAATAAATGCCATAGAAGCCTACGAGGCTAACATAATATCAAATAAACATTTGCAATTCAAGATACAGAAGATTCATAAACAGATAGTGCCATCCATGGCTCCACTAGCCTACCCTGTGCAATCCTAGATATCTTCAACTATCCCACATCAGGGGCACACAAGATACATGAAGTAAATAAAGCAGTAAAGGGATGCGAAAGTAATTAAAATAAATCAAGACTTGATGGTTGTGGGACCACTGACAAGACAAACCAAACAACGAGACTGAGCCTATCTAGACCTGCTGATGCCGACTGACAAGATAGGTGACGTCGCCACCTGTCTACCTGAAGCAAGAACCAAAATAGCAGGGGTGAGTATAAAGGATACTCAGTAAGGGGGTTTTGATCACGGTTCGTCATTTACCTTTTAAAACCAAAAGTAGTGAATGTTGCCCGTTTTTAAAAGAACATAAATAACAATATAAGGTGTAAAATGACACTAAGCAACACTCGGGTTCGGCTTACTTTGAAAACACAAAAAGTGGTGGCGAACCGGATCCCTTAAAATCATTTGCACATAATGACAGCCGATAAGTTGAAAGGATAATAGTTGAGTCATGAGGTTGTTACAAGTTCGAAAAGCATGATATAAGTAAATACGGCTCGTAATTCAACTAAACAGCTGAACAATAAATGAGGCTTAAGTTGGGCAAGTTCGAGTCACGCTTCTGGGTTTTATATATATATAGGGAAATACATATGCTAAATGAAAAAAACCGGAATGTGCTTTGACTTGTAACGAAAGCCGTAAATCAATTAGGCAAACAAATAATGCAATAAATCATGCAATAATGTGTCCCGGCGAGAACGGGCCCTCTCCTTATAACTCCCAATTATGAAAATCATGCAAACACGTAGTCAAGTACTCCACCACTAAAAGTCATGCAGTCAGTAATTTAAGGAGACACGATTAGCACCACCGGACAGTGAATTAAGAAGACGCGGTTAGCACCACCGTTCGCATCAACTTAGACTAGCCAACCTCCTAACCAGCCTAAGTCAACATGCATAGAAGTATACATCGGGATTTGCCCTAGACGCTCGTCTCCAGGCTCACATCCTGTATACTCCGGGCCTAATGTCATTAGTCAATCCAGGGCTCCCATTTGAAATCAATAGCAGTTGGGGTGGCCAAAGGGGCCGTTCGAAAAGATGATGCAAGCAGTTAAGTATGAATGGCCAAAGGGGCCTGTGAGACAAGTTAATGTAACGATCCCAGAAATACTCATAAGCCCCGTACGCTTCGGGAGCATGCTAACGGATGTCCCTAACGACATTACTTATAAGTGCCTCCGAGATCAAATAGTTACTTTTAAAACAAATATGTTACTTGTCTCTAATTGAAAGTATTTTAAATCATTTTGTACATGCATAAGTTTTGCTATCAAAAGGGTTTGACTAAGTAGATAGAGAAGTAGTAAAGGTAGTACAGCAAGTAATAAGAGAGTAGGATAGTGGTTTATTTCGCAAACCTAAGTAACTATGTCCTTGCCCCAGTTGAAAGAAGTTTAAACCCTTACCTGGCTCGACACGACAATATGAAAGCAAGCGCTAGTCAGGTTTCTCCCTCATTGGTCCCACCTATAATACACAGGGCCTAGAGGATGAAAACGAGACCGACAATACTAAAAGCAAGACACGAGACAACAAACGACGCACGGCAATTGACATAGAATCTAAATCATGCAATAAACGCAATATGGAAAGTTAATCAATCCAACATATAAAGATATACAAATTACAGGACAACAATTAAAGGAATATTAATATAATTCTAAATAATGAAAGAACATAGATAATAAATATTAAAAGCATGCTTAAATGCAATTAGGGCACATAGACATGCTTAAAATAATATAACGAAGCTCTCTCTCAAAAACGGGATCAAACGGATAAGAAACGGGCAAGGGGGATAAAATCCCTAAACAAGCAAAGGTGTCAAATGACGGTCAAATAGGGTCGGATAAATTGCAAACTATGTAAAATATTAAATCTCGAGGCTCAAGGAATCTATAGGTGAAATCGGATTGATTTTCGGAAGTCGTATGCGAAAAGTCAATATTTAAATAGGTGGGGTTGACCCAATTCCCGAAGTGCAAGAATGGAAAAGGCTGGAAAATCCTCTAAGGCATGTGCACCGCCTGACGCACGGTCTTGGACACACTGTCAAGACCGTGCAGGTGCACACGGCCTTGCGCACTGGCCATGCGCACGGGCGCAAGCCAGTGCAGGCCAAAAAGGGTGTGCACGGGCCAACGCACGGTCTTGGCAAGACCGTGCACGAGCCCATGCAGGTTAAAGGGCTGCGCACGGGCCAACGCATGGTCTTTCCAAGACCGTGCAAGAGCCCGTGCAGATCTACTGAGCAGCAAACCCAGCAGATCGCGAAACCTTCTCGCGTACAACAACATTCAATCTCATAAATCTCCTCATCTACACCATAAAATATGCTAATTCTCACATATAATCATATGTATCACATAGGCTACACATAGGTCCAAGAATTACGCAAAATGGCCAAGTAAATCTTCCTAAACATGAAAATCCTAAAACTATGAAAATTCTATATAAAACTCACAAAAATCGCAATGAGGAGAGAACGGATTGAAATGGGGTAAAGGGATTACCGGTAGAGGATGAAGCAAGGATCATTCGGGTTTTCACGACTCGTCGATCGGGGGAGAAATGGGCTCGGTAGGGCGATTCTTCTCTTCTCCTCCTTCTTTCTCCCTTTTCTCCCTCTCTCTCCCTTCCTCTTTCTTTTTTTCAAATGATATGGGTATATGTGAAATAAGGAATATAAGAGGGGTATGTATGAAAAATGAATATTAATTAGGATCGGGGTAAAATAGGGAATTTTGGATAAAAGGCGGGTTCGTGGATAAAACTTATTCGTGAATATAAATATTCTCACGAAAAGCCTTCGGCGCGAATAAAATATAATTCCGGAATTTCGGGTCGTTACATAAACTATGACATGTCAATGTGCGTTTAATTTTATGAACTTTGGCCGTAATTATGTTTTATTTGGACAACTTATGTTTTTGAGTTATTTTTATAAAATTACGAAAATGCCCATTCGTTTCTCAACCCAAGTTAACCTTTTGACTTAATCTCACTCTCACTCTCTCTCCCTCATTCACACACAAAACAAGAAAAGAAAGGAGAAGAAAAAGAAAGGGAAAGAGAAGAAGAAGAAAAAGAAAGGGAAAGAGAGGAAGAAGAAAAGCTTGAATTCATCATTCCGACCCCGTTTCTCGATGAAATTTCAAGCCGTGAAAACCTACGAACTCCTCACGATCCCTTCTTCGAGTAAGCTTCTCACACCTTTCATTTTTAGTGCCTCCTATGCTTTGATTTTCTATTTTTTATGAATAGTTGAATATTTAGGTTAAATGTTGATTTTGAATGATTTTATGGATGGATTTACGTGATTCTTGGTTCTATAGGTAGATTAGATGTTGTAGATCATTATATGTGAGTATTAGCTTCAGATTTGCATGATTGATTGGTTAAATGTTGACTTTTAGTTCATTCTCGCGAGCGTTTTTCATTTCTGCATTTTTCTGCTGTTCTGAGGATCCACACAGTCTTACGCACGGTCTTGAGACCATGCGCAAGACCGTGCGTCCATTTTATGCCTTGCACGGTCCTGCGCACGCCGATGCGTAGGCCAGTGTGGGTGTTTGCACCGGCTTGAGAACGCGCTCAAGCCCGTGCGCGCGCCCATGCCCAAGGCCGTGTGTATGCCTTAACCAAAATTTCTCCATTTTCAACTTGTTGCTCTCGAAAATGGAAGTCAAAGGGCATTTTTAAAAGTTGACTTTCTTCTTTTGACCTCCGATTTGAGATCTGATTTCACCCATATCTCCTATAAATCATGAAATACATATTTTAGGAAGTTTGAACTTTTCCGACTTCGTTCGGGCCCCTTTCTTCATGTTTTTCGTTTAGGCATTTTTGGCTATTTTTCAAATGTTGTCCGTTTCTTCCGAAACTTGAATGCATACTTTCTTATTGCCTTTTATGCATATTTATGAACTTTTATCGCATGCTAACTTGATTTGCTTATCGAATTTATATATTTGTTAGAATGTGAACCTAAGTGATATAAATGACTGTTTAACGTGCTTCTATGTGTTTTAATGCTTTCGTATAAGCCGTGTGTCGTCGTTAGTCTTATGTGGTTGTGTCCATGTGTTTTGCAGATGATACTCCCATGGAGTAGCACACCGGTCTTGCTTTTACCCTCTTTTGTTAAGCTAACAGGTGAGGTTTTCCGTTTCTGACTCCGATACTTATATGTATATATATAATTAATCCTCTCCCCATATAAGCCTTGATTTATGATTTTTTTTCATACCGTCTTTATATATTTAGTAAATATTTATGCCTATTACGTTTATTCGATTTATAGAAAATGTTTTGATATGAAAAATTTACTAAGTATACTCTTTTGAAACATTTGCGAAAGAGACATGTAAAACCTATTTGATTTCCTAAGACGAACTTTGGTCTTTGGCCTTGCATATGACATGTCTCGAACGGTCTTTCGACCAACCCAAAAATGACTTGAAAAGCGAGTTATGAACTGTATGCATGAATGTTTGGGCCCGGAGTAAGGATGACAGGACGAAACCGGTAGACGTCGGGTCTACGGAGTACATCCTCTTGTTCCCTCCACCTTTGGGAGCTCGGGGTGAGGCCGGAGTGGCACCCCTTTAAGTACCTAAGATTATACTATATGTTATGAGTAGTTCGGATTTAGCGGTCCGTCTACATTGGAGGAATAAGGGTGGTTTCCCGTTTTATGTTTGGAAATTGGAGTTAAGGGCTCATCTCGCCGAGTCATATGAAATGTTATGTTATGTTTTATGCTAAATCACCAACCGTTTACGAAAACCTTTCTTTCATGTTGATTTCTTTTAAGTTTGAAAACTGGTGATTTACATCCGTTTTATAATATACATTATTATTCCCTTCTCACTTAGTCGTTTGACTAACCCCCTCTATTTCACCCTTGGTGTTGGTTTCAGGATACTAGGCAGGATTGTTCATGGCCGTCGCATCTATAGGGTTATATTTAATTTTGGCTTATGTAAACTCTTATTCCCGTTTGGCATTTTATTATGATATATGTATTAGGATACTTATGCTACTTTGTATTTATAATCGGGATAATTATACTGAACCCGTTATTCTAGATGGTTGGGATATTGTATTGAACCCGTGTATTTAATTATAGTGATTAGTGATTTGAATTTCGCTGGCCTCGGTGGGCTTTAATAGTTGTGCAATGATTTATTGTTTTGCTTTGTTTTTCGCTTCCGCACTTTTGTCGTCTGTTTTGTCTTTGAAATCCCCGCCTAGTGATTGAGTAAATGTGTGCCGTTTGTCGGGTTTTAGTTTGGGGCAGAATTTTATTTCAGTTCTGGGTCGAGACTCGGTGCGGGGCGTGCGTTATCCGTTTGGGGCGCTCGCTACAGTTGGTATCAGAGCTCTTTGGGTGCAATGGCCTAGGCTCTGAAGCGTCATGTTTTGTCGAGTCTGTCTAGGTCGTACGGCTTAGGATTATGTGATTTGTGACAATGTGGTTATGTGAATTTAACTTCTCTACATGTTACAGCTTTCCATAATCACTTATCATCATGCATGTTTGATATTGATTTTGCAGAATGCCTCCTCGCCGTGAACTGCCTGGTCCGCCTACAGGTGTTCCGACCCCAGCCTAATTCATGGAGGCCTTAGGGCAATCAAGTACAGCAAAACCCTACTCCTGAGAAAGATATGGACCGATTTCTTAAGCTCAAACCCCCGCAGTTTGAGGTTGCACTAGATGACGTTGTTGCCAAAGCTTGGATATCGGCTATGGTGAAGAGATTTAGAGTTATGGAGTGTCCGGACCCTAAGAGGGTCGAGTTTGCGGTTTATCAGATGATCGGGGCTGCACAAGAATGGTGGACACGAATCGAGCAAAGATGGCAGCGTAAGCATGTAGTCCTAACTTGGGAACAGTTCTTGATTGAGTTTCGGGCCAAGTATATTCCGTTGGTCGTTCGTCAGCGGCGTGAGAGAGAGTTTCTGGCTCTCCAACAGGGTACTTCTTCTGTCGATCAGTACGAGGCTTATTTCTCTAGGCTCATTGTTCATTGCTCATATATGGTTGACGACGAGCAGAGGAAGACTCGCCAGTTCATTGAGGGGTTGTCCAATGAGATCAAGATGCACATGCTCGGGAATCGACTCCAATACTACACTGATTCAGTTGAGATGACCCTTTTTATAGAGTTCGATCCCCGACAGACGAGACCGACTTCTGCACCTACCCCCGCAGCCGCCAAGAGTTTCCCTTCTGGTTCGAAGAGGTCATTTCCTCATTCTGGGTCCTCTTTTGGGAAGAAGCCATTCATGACCGCCATTCAGCCTGCTCCTTAGGGACTTCCACGACCCGTATGTGGATTCTGTCAGGGTAACCACATAGAGGCCAAGTGCTGGAAGAAGAATGGACTTTGCTACGGCTGTGGTAGCGCCGATCACCGAGTGGAGGTATGCCCGAGGAAGAGACCAGTACCGCAGGGAGCAGCTCAGCCTCAGGCCCATGCCTGTATCTACGCCTTGGAAGGCGATGCTGAGGGCGCTGTGGCAGATCCGACCGATGTGGTGGAAGGTACTATATATATAAATGGCATCCCCATACATGTATTGTACGACTCGGGTGCTTCACACTCGTTTGTTGCGCCTGCTGTTTCCTTATTTGTGCTTGCGCCTGTTTTATTGCTTGATTATGTGCTAGTAGTTAGTTCGCCATTGGGATCGAAGGTAGTTGCGAACCGTACTCTTAAGCGTTGTCCGATTATCATCGAGGGTATCGAATACCCGATAGATTTGATCGAGTTGCTGATGAAGAAGTATGGGGTTATTCTCGGAATGGATTGGTTGTACGAGCATCGGGCGAAGGTTGATTGTTTCAAAAAGAAAGTTATTCTAGGTTCCAATGAAGTTAAGGGTTTCCGATCAGGAGAAGGTCCGTATATCTCGATGATGGAAGCCAAGAAGCTCGTTCAGAAAAAAGAAGCTACGTGCTTTATAGCTTACCTTCTCAACCGCCCGAAAGACCAGACGAAGATCAAAGAAATGCCCGTGGTCAAAGAATTCACTCACGTGTTCCCCGAGAATCTGGAGTTCTTGCCAGCAGATCGGGATATAGAGTTCGTGATTGATCTAGTTCCGGGAGCCGAGTCCTATACGAATATTAGAAAAACGTCCAACGGATGCAATGCCCACCATCGCTCCCAACCGTGGCTATCAACTCCTGACGGGCCACGATTGACGCTTAATTTTGGGAAAAGTACCTCGGGCAACACCCTGGAGGGTCGTCCCCAAGTGAGACCCTCGAATACCCTCCCGGGCCCTCAGTAAAAGAAAAATACATAAAGTTGCTCGCATTTCAAGAAATATATGAGTTGTATGCCAAACGGGCATTTAGGCAAGTGTGTGACTACAGAGGGGGTGACTATAAGTTTCATACATGTCGGGATGTGCTGGCGGACTCCCCTAACGACTTCCTCATAGACCCAACCAAAGTCAAAGTATCACGTTGAAAAGAAAGAGTTTACTTGCCTCTTGAAACCAAAACGATTTAGATATACTTATAAATATAAGTTGATATCAAAACATTTGTTATTAAAATCATGAAAATATAATTAAATATTTAATAGATATACAAGAAAGGAAATCAAATCAATATGAGCACGTAAGGGTAGTTCGTAATAAATAAAAGAAATCCTTACTCCAGTTGAAAGCATTTTAAAACCCTTACCTGGGAGCACGGGAACGACAAGACACTCAAGCTATTCCTTGAAAGGATGACCTGAAACTGTCAGACGACAAACCAAATAAGACAAGACACGACGTACGACTCTTAAGGACTACAACGCATGAAAGACCAAATAATAATCATGTAGTAATTAAAATTACGAGTAAAAATGCAAATTAAATCCATTTAACGAAATATATGAAATTAAGATGCTAAACATGCTCAATTGAAATTCTAATCGCACATTCATGCATGATATATTATAAAGAAGCACTCATGTGATTTTCGGATCATTCGAACAACATTCCTAAATTAGGGAAAAAGCCCGAAACGAAAAAGGCTCGATTCAAGGTCCGAACGAGGTCGGAATTTGGAAAACTTTACGAAATATTCATCCTTGAATCATATGGAAGCTATAGGTGAAAACGGCTCGATTTTAGGGGGTCGTATGCAAAAAGTTAACTTTTATTTTTTGCCAATTGACCCCATTACCGTGAGCAACTAAGGAAAAGGGCTGAAATTTGGTTAAGGCATTCGCACGGGCTAACGCACGGCCTTGTGCACGGTCTTGAGCATGCACTCAAGACCGTGCAAGCTAAAACAAGGGCGCACTGGCTTGCGCACGGGGGTGCGCAGGCCGGTGCAGGCTTAAGGTGGTGCATAGGTTCTGGTGCACGGTCTTGCCAAGACCGTGCGTTGGACCGTGTGGTTCAACTTACAGGTGCAGAACACGTGATTCTCATTATTCTCATGAGGGTTTCGTCCTAAAATCAACTAGGGTGGATTCTATAGCTAAAATCAACACATAAAATTCACACTCATGCACTGTACACATTAATAGCTACCATTTGATCCGAACTACACTAAGAATGGTATACTCTAACCTACAAACCCATCAAATTATCAAATATTCATTTCAAAATAAAAGCTAGAAAATCGAAGGATGTAGTGGACGAATCGAAATGGGGAAAGAAGGTTACCGGTAGAGAATCGAATGAGGATTGTATAGTTGCTCTCGGAATCTCGATTGATCGAGCGACGGATTCGGGACGGGATTTTCTTCCTCCTTCTCCCTTCTTCTTCCTTTCTCCTTCTCTTCTCTCTTTCTCTCTCTCGATTTGGTGTGTGAGCAAGAGTGTGCAAGAGAGTGTGCACAAGAGGGTGTAAGTGTGTTCAAGATGGTGCAAGTGTGTCCAAGAGGGTGCAAGTGCGTTTAGGGGGTGTGGGTTCGTTTGAGATTAAAATAAATTCGAGGGGTAGAAAAGGTAATTATAAATGGTTGAGGATATGGAAATAAATTAGAATAAATTAAAATTAGCTAACGAAGCTAATCTTTTCATTTAAAATCCAACGAGGTGTCGAATAATTATTCCGAAAATATATTCCGGAAATTTAGGTCGTTACACGTTATATGGCAGAATGTGTAGATCCCCGTTGTGTTGGGATCTCGAGGATTGGCATTGGACGAAAGATGATAAGGGATGAGGAAGTCCTCCAAAGTTTCTCCAAAATGCCATCGACCGTATTCAGATTATCCAGCAAAGAATGAAAGCAGCACAGGATCGACAGAAGAGCTATGCCGACACCCGTCACCGACCTTTGGAATTTGAGGTTGGTGAGAAAGTATTCCTCAAAGCTTCTCCTCGAAAGAGATTTTTGGGTCCCTATGAGATTCTGGAGAGGATTGGGAATGCCACCTACAGGTTAGACTTGCCGCTAAGCCTAACAGGGATTCACAATATCTTTCATGTTTCCCAACTCCGAAAATACTACCCGAATGAGTCCAAAATCCTTCCTGTTGAAGAAATTAAACTAGAACCGGATTTGACCTTTGTTTCGAAGCCGGTGAAGACATTGGATAGGAAAACTCAAGCACTGCGCAACCGGGAGATTTATCTTGTCAAAGTTCTTTGGAGAAATCAAACAACCAAAGAGGCTACGTGGGAGACCGAAGACAAGATACGCAAGCTCCACCCGGAGTTATTTAAGTCGGATGAGTAGAACCTGGGACCAGATTCTCATAAGAAGGGGTGATTGTAGCGCCCCGAAAATCCGAGTTATTATCCGGTAAGTTTGAATCGATTATTTTCACGATTTATTATTTATTTGATAATTATGATGTGATTTATATAACAATTTCATAAATGAGTGAATTTTGGTATTTAAACCATGACATATCAATGTGCGTTTAATTTTATGAACTTTGACTGTAATTATGTTTTATTTGGACAACTTATGTTTTTGAGTTATTTTTATAAAATTACGAAAATGCCCCTTCGTTTCTCAACCCAAGTCAACCTTTTGACTTAGTCTCACTCTCACTCTCTCTCCCTCATTCACGCACAAAACAAGAAAAGAAATGAGAAGAAAAAGAAAGGAAAAGAGAAGAAGAAGAAGAAGAAAAGCTTGGATTGATCATTCCGACCCCGCTTCTCGACGAAATTTCGAGCCGTGAAAACCTACGAACTCCTCACGATCCCTTCTTCGAGTAAGACCTTTCGTTTTTAGTACCTCCTATGCTTCGATTTTCTAGTTTTTATGAATAGTTGAATATTTAGGTTAAATGTTGATTTTGAATGATTTTATGGATGGATTTACGTGATTCTTGGTTCTATAGGTAGATTAGATGTTGTAGATCATTATATGTGAGTATTAGCTTGAGATTTTCATGATTGATTGGTTAAATGTTGATTTTTGGTTCAGTCCCGCGAGGGTTTTTCATTTCTGCATTTTTCTGCTGTTCTGAGGATCCACACGGTCTTACGCACGGTCTTGAGAACATGCGCAAGACCGTGCATCCCTGTTCGGGTGTTTGCATCGGCTTGAGAACACGCTCAAGCCCGTGCGCGCGCTCGTGCCAAAGGCCGTGTGTATGCCTTAACCAAAATTTCTCCATTTTCAACTTGTTGCTTTCGGCAATGGAAGTCAAAGGGCATTTTTAAAAGTTGAATTTCTTCATTTGACCCCCGACTCTGATTTCACCTATAGCTCCTATAAATCATGAAATACATATTTTATGAAGTTTGAACTTTTCCGACTTCGTTCGGGCCCCGTTCTTCGTGTTTTTCGTTTAGGCATTTTTGGCTATTTTTTAAATGTTGTCCGTTTCTTCCGAAACTTGAATGCATACTTCCTTATTGCCTTTTATGCATATTTATGAACTTTTATCGCATTCTAACTTGATTTTCTTATCGAATTTATATATTTGTTAGAATGTGAACCTAAGTGATATGAATGACTGTTTAACGTGCTTCTATGTGTTTTAATGCTTTCGTATAAGCCGTGTGTCGTCGTTAGTCTTATGTGGTTGTGTAACGGCACGTCCCCAAATACGGTGCGATGTGACATCCCGCACCAAGTCACAATCCATAATAAGAACTAAAGGTCCGGTTATGAACTACAACCTGGCGAACGGAAAATAATTACCAGGCGGATCTGCTTTAGAAAATAATAGGATAATGAACAATAATACAGCGGAAGCAAATTAACACAACCTATCCCACTCAGGGAGTTAGAACAACCATAATCCAAAACACAATTATAAAAACATCAATATCACAATTCACACTAATTTACATCATTTACATCTACAACTTCTAGGGTTTTAAGTATTCATCCAGATACATAAGCGGAAATGAAATCACCTAAACAAAAGTAAATGACCCCAAGGACACGACCTGAATCCGCCTAGCAACAAAACCTGAAAAGACAACCACAGGGTAATGGGGTTAGTCAAAGCGTGTAACGCCCCACATTTTTGGTAAACTAAAGCTGGTAAGAATTCCTGAGATAACGGGACAAGTTTGGAAAATTCGATCGGTACATATGTGCTTATGTGATATTTGTGTGTTTTATATGAATTTTCGTAAATGTGATAATTTGTGAATTTAAATTATTCTATGTTGATGTGCGTTTAAAATGATGAGTTTTGACTATAATATGTAATATGTCCTTTTTATGAAGTTTCGCGAAATTATGAAAATGCCCCTTCGATTTTTCATTTAAACCTCAGGTTTTCTTTTTATTCTTTCTTTCTCCTTTTTATAATTACATTCCACCCCTCTTCTCAGCAACAGCCGAAGAAAAGAAAAAGAAAGAAAAAGAAAGAATTTCTTTAAAACTTCAATTCGATCTTTCGAGTTCGTTTCTTAACCAAATTTCGATCCGTAAGAACCTACGTGATCCTTATAACATTCTCTACAGGTATTATTCAAGTTCCATTTGATTCCGTTATCGTTTGAATATGTTTTGGATAAATTGCTTCGAAGTTGGATTTTTCGATAGTTTGATCGCTATACTCCGTAGTTTTTGATGATTCTTGATCCTATGTGTTGCCATTATGATCTTTGATATTTGTTGAAGTTTTTAGTATGAAAATCTGATTGAAAATGAGGTTTTGAGGAAGATTTGATCGAAATACGTACCTTCTGTGCGAAGTTCTTCGCGTTTCTGCTGAAAATTCGCAAAAACAGGTGCACACGGCCTTGCAACAAGCCGTGTAGCAAGACCGTGCGTGTTTTCCACCCCAAACGGCCTTGCATCAGGCCGTGTGGGTAGGCTGTGCGTGTTCTCAAAATTTCACACGGCCCTGATCAGGCCGTGTGTGTAGACCGTGTGTCCCGATTTCAGTTCAAAAGTCTCTGGAAGTCAAAAATTGCAAATACTACTTTCTTCGTTTGATATTATTTTCAAAATCCGAGTTCACCATTAAGTCTGTAGCGCTTTAAAACTTAATAATTCATAGATTTTGAATTTTTCCAATTCCGTTTGATCGTGAAACGAACCGATTTCCGTTTAGGGAATTATACGCTTTTCGCAATTCTTTTCCAATTGCTTCAAAACTTGAAGGTATACTTGTTTATACTTGAAGGTATACTTCGAAACCTAATTGTGTTTAAGCATAATTTATAAGCTTGAAATTTGATATTTCATTAGTTTCATTGAATAATTGCCCTAATTGCCCTCCTTTGATTTAATTAAGTGTTTATTGCATTAAGAGTAAGCCGTGCGTCGTATTGTCGTCTTACATGGTTGTGTCGTATTTGGTTTCAGGTGGTAGTTCTTCCGGGCAGTAGTTGGTTCCCTTTCTTTTGCCTTTTTGCCGTATTATCCAGGTGGGGTTTCTTTTCCGAATTTGGTCTTTCTTATATGTATGTAAATATTCCGTACATACCCGAAGCCTGTGTTTTATGCTTTTATATTTTCTTTCCCCAAACTTATATTATACGTAGTAGCTACCTGAAAATCATATTACTTTAATGAGTTGAAGGAAAATATTTTGATATCAAATTATTACATATTAGCCCCTCGAAGGCTCTTTTGGCCAGAAAAGGGTTAAAATTGGTTTCTCAATTTGGTTCCTTTGACCGAATCTTTCGAAATGCAAGAAATATATCTTGGCCATTGTGCCTGGCCTCTGTGCCATATCATATTATTGGGCCCGGACATCAGGGTACCGGGTGAAGCCGGATAGACGTTGGGTCTACGGTGGATCTCAATGCTCTGGTCTCCAAAACTGCTGGGAGCTCGGCGTGTGACCGGAGTGGCAACCCTTTAGAGTACCTGCGCCGGACGGGATCTTGTCGCATAGACTTGTCCTCCACCGAAGATGTATTGGATATTTGTCCTTGCATATACGATTATATAGTAGCGGGCTAGCTACCTGACTACACAAGGAGGAATAAGGGAGGTTTATTTGATATTTCTGATATTATGAAACAGGTGATTGATGCTCGTCTCGCCGAGCTTTTGCTTTATTGCGAAATTATTCGATTCACCAATAATTGTGAAAACCTTTATTTTCCTTTGCTTTCTTTTCATTTACAAATTGGTGAATCTTTGGGTTGTTTCGATAATATATACGTATTACAGCCCCCTCACTTAGTCGCTTTGACTAACCCCATTACCTTGTTGTCTCTTTCAGGTTTTGTCACTAGGCGGATTCAGGTCTTGTCGTTGGGATTGCTTTCTTTTGTTTAGGTAATTCCATATAGCCTATGTTGTCCGGATAAATACCTAAAACCCTAGAGTTTGTATGTGTAAATGGTGTAAATTATTTTAAATAGTGATATTGATGTTTTCAGTGGCCTTGGTGGGCTTTATAATTGCGTTTTGAATTTTGGTTGTTCTAGCTCCCTGAGTGGGATAGGTTGTGTTAATTTGCTTTCGCTGTATTATTGTTCATTGTTCTATTATTTTCTAATGCAAATCCGCCTGGTATTTATTTTTCCGTTCGCCAGGTTATAGTTCATAACCGGACCTTTAGTTCTTGTTATGGATTGTGACTTGGTGCGGGACGTCACGTCACACCGTATTTGGGGACGTGCCGTTACAAAGCGACTAAGTGAGGGGGCTGTAATACGTATATATTATCGAAACAACAAAAAGATTCACCAGTTTGTAAATGAGAAGAAAGCAAAGGAAAATAAAGGTTTTCACAATTATTGGTGAATCGAATAATTTCGTAATAAAGTAAAACTCGGTGAGTCGAGCATCAACCACCTATTTCATAATATCATAAATATCAAATAAACCTCCCTTATTCCTCCTTGTGTAGTCAGGTAGCTAGCCCGCTACTATATAATTATATATGCAAGGACAAATATCCAATACATCTTCGGCTGGGGATATAAGCTAGATCCCGTCCGGCGCAGGTACTCAAAAGGGTTGCCACTCCGGTCATACCCCCGAGCTCCCATCAGTTTGGAGACCAGAGCATTGAGATCCACCGCAGACCCAACGTCTATCCGGTTTCACCCCGTACCTTGATGTCCGGGCCCAATAGTATAATGTGGCTCAATGGCCAGGCCGAAAGGCCAAGATAATTCCTCGCATTCCAAATGCTTATATGGTCAAAGGGACCGATTGATAAATCAACTTTTAACCCTTTCGAGCTAAAGGAGCTTTTGAGGGGTTATACGTAATAATTTGATATCAAAGCATTTTTCTTTACACTCATTAAGATAGTATGGTTTCAAATATCTACTACGTATAATATAAATATGGGGAAAGAAAACATAAAAACATAAAACACAGGCTTCGGGTATATATGGAATATTTACATACGTATAAAGAAAGCCGAATTCGGAAAAGAAACCCCACCTGGACAATAAGGCAAAAAGGGACAAAAGGAAAGAAAACCAGACTACTGCTCGAAAGGAGTATCACCTGAAACCAATTAAGACACAACCACATAAGACAACAATACGACGCACGGCTTATGTTTAATGCAATAAAACACTTAAAGATATTCACGTTGCAAATAAATAATTATATAAATTAATTAAGCATAAGGTCAAGTAAAAGAATCAAACAATTATGAAGTCTCAATTACTGCTATTAGGAAATATAATCCAATTTAATCAGTTAATATATTACATATCAAGAGACAATTAACTAAATATTTCTGGTAAATGACTTTATGTCAGGTATACAAATGAACTGAGGGTAGTTTTCTTTTGGTTTAGAAAGCAGACTGATTAATGGAGTTCACGGACATAACTAAGTGATTAATTGATTTTATAGCTTTCAACTAATGTAAACTTCCACACATTACATACTTGAATACTTACGCACATATTTTGTAATTAATGTAAAAGGCAAGTTAAAGTAATTATGCCATACTACTTCTCTATTTCAACATCTACCAGCAAATTTGACCACGAAACAAATTTTTTAATGTTTAATGCTTTCACATGATTAGTCAACATGTTTCTCTCCACCATGAATAATGATGTTATTACAGTGCGCACATAGCTTATCAAAGAATAGCATGGTTTCATTAAAATAAGGCATAATTCTTTTGCAAAGGAATTAATAAATAAATAAGATAGCATAATAGAACCTGACCTTAGTTTACAAAATAAAACTCAAAGCTATTGAAAGGGTTTCGCCTTAAGTGTTCTGTATCTGTAGTGAGAGAAGGCAAAAATGAAGTGCAAGGTGAAATGAGTTTTCTGGAATTGTAAATTTTAATATATATATATATATATATATATATATATATATATATATATATATATATTAAAATAGCCTTCCACTAAGAATGAGAAAAGTGGAAGATAAAAGAGCCGGACGTGGGTTATATATATACAATCTAGTATGTTATAATTTTTTATTCAATTCCCTTTTCTTTTCTTACGGTGATTGTGGCTGATAATAACAATAATAAAAAAAAAACTAAGTGTAATTATATAAAAGGAAAGAAAAGGTTTAAAAGGAAAATTCTGGAGTTTAAGTAAAAAAATTGAAAGGGCATTTTCGTAATTTCGCGAAACTTCATAAAAAGGCATTTTTTTCAAAATATAACAATATTATAGTCAAAACTCATCATTTTAAACGCACATGGACATAGAATAATTTAAATTCGCAAATTATTGCATTTACGAAAATTCATATAAAACACACAGATATCACATAAGCACATATATCCCGATCGAGTTTTCCAAACTTGTCCCGTTGTCTTAGGGATTCTTACCGGCTTTATTTGGATAAAAATTTGGGACGTTACAATCTCTCCCCCTTATGAGAATCTGTCCTCAGATTCTATTCATTCGAGGCGAACAATTCAGGATAATGTTTTCTCTTTTTCTCTTCTGTTTCCCAAGTAGCTTCTTCGCTTTTCTGATTCGCCCAAAGAACTTTTACAAGGGGAATTTGTCGATTATGAAGTTCTTGGAATTTATGGTCCAAAATACTAACCGGTTGGGAAATGAACGTCAGATTTGGCTCTAACTTAATATCTTCCACTGGAATAATCTCGGACTCGTCTGGGTGATACTTACGAAGTTGCGAAACGTGGAAAACATTATGAATACCTGTAAGAGCTGGCGGTAAATCTAATCTGTAAGCCATTTTCCCAATCCTCTCAAGAATCACATACGGACCCAAATATCTCAGGGCTAACTTTCCTCCTTTACCAATTCGAACGAATCCCATTTTAGGAGAAACTTTCAAAAATACTTGATCCCCAACTTCGAACTCCAAATCACGTCGACGTCTATCAGCATAACTCTTTTGTCGATCTTGGGCAGCTTTCATTCTTTGTCGGATGACTTGCACCTTTTCGATAGCATCCTGAATCAATTTCGGAGCAATGCCACGATGAATACCATCTTTAGTCCATCTCCAGTCTTCTATATCCCAATAAAGCGGTGATCGACACTTTCTTCCGTACAAAGCTTTGTATGGGGCCATCTGAATCGAGGACTGATAACTGTTATTATAAGCAAACTCGATCAATGGTAGCTGTTTATACCACGTAGTCTGAAAATCTAGGGTACAAGATCTCAGCATGTCTCCGAGGTATCTAATAGTCCTCTCTGATTGACCGTCTGTCTGGGGGTGAGCTGCGGTACTTAAGGTCAGCTTTGTTCCCATACGATCCTGTAAGTTCTGCCACAAACGCGAAGTAAATCTAGTGTCTCTATCTGACACTATACTAGCCGGAACTCCGTGAAGTCTCACAATCTCCTCATGATAAACCTCTGCCAACTTCTCAACTGTATAGGATGTACGAACGGGCAAGAAATGAGCGGACTTCGTCAATCTGTCAACAATTATCCAAATGCTATCATAACCACCTCTGACTTTCGGTAAACCCGAAACAAAGTCCATCGCTATCTCTTCCCATTTCCAAGATGGAACGGGAAGTGGTTGAAGTAAACCTCCGGGTTTCTGATGATCTGCCTTGACTTGTTGACATGTCGCACACTGTCTGATATAGATGGCCACATCTCTCTTCAAACCATTCCACCAGAAGAACTCTTTCAAATCTCGATACATCTTAGTGCCTCCCGGATGGATGGTATAGGCTGATTTGTGAGCTTCATCTAAAATCTCTCTCCTCAAATTCTCAGGAACACAAACTCTTGTCTTATGTCTGAGAAGACCTGTGTCGTCAATACTGAACTGCGTGTCTGGCTCATCCTTCATTCGAATAATCTGTCGTTGAATCCAATTATCAGTAGCTTGAGCTTCTTTAATTCTACGACCCAACTCTGACTGAATCGTAATATTAGAAATATGAGCATTAGAAATAATACGAGCTCTCTCAGTACCTGATATATCTGAACTCAACTCTAGCTGTGATACACTCGCTTTTCTGCTCAAGGCATCTGCAACTACGTTCGCCTTCCCTGGATGGTACTGAATCTTACAATCGTAGTCTTCTAACAACTCCATCCAACGCCTCTGGCGTTTATTCAACTCCTTCTGCGTGAAAAGATACTGGAGGCTCTTATGATCAGTGAAAATATCGAAAGTAACGTCGTAGAGATAGTGACGCCACTTGCCCAAAGCAAATACGACTGCTGCTAACTCCAAATCATGTGTAGGATAATTTTCTTTAGCAAGTTTAAGCTTTCTCGAGGCATAAGCTATAACCTTTCCATTCTGCACCAACACACATCCTAAACCTTCTTTCGAAGCATCAGTATAAACCACAAATTCATTTGAACCTTCGGACAAAGTAAGAATAGGAGTGGATGTCAATCTATTCTTTAACTCCTGAAAACTGGTCTCACATTTATCAGTCCACACAAAAGCAACATTCTTCTTTGTTAACTCAGTAAGCGGAGCTGCAAGTTTAGAAAAATCCTTTACAAACCGTCTGTAATAACCTGCCAAACCCAGAAAACTACGAACCTCTGTCGGAGTCTTAGGCTGCTCCCAACTCAATACTGAATCAATCTTCGAAGGATCAACCTCGATACCTTTCTTGGAAATAACATGACCCAGAAATGCCACTTTTTCAATCCAGAACTCACACTTACTGAACTTGGCATATAACTGATGTTCTTTCAAAGTTTGTAACACGATCTTTAGATGCTCTGCATGCTCTTCCTCGGACTTTGAGAAAACCAGTATGTCGTCGATGAAGATGACAACAAACTTATCAAGATAAGGTCAAAAAATTCTGTGCATCATATCCGTAAATGCTGCAGGAGCGTTTGTCAAACCGAACGGCGTAACCACAAACTCAAAATGACCATATCGAATGTTGAAAGCTGTCTTCGGTATATCCTCTGCCCTGATATGTAACTGATAATATCCCTGTCTCAGATCGAGTTTAGAATAGACCCTCGATCCCTGCAATAAGTCAAACAACTCCTCAATGTGGGGAAGAGGATATTTGTTCTTTACAGTCATCCGGTTCAACTCTCTGTAATCAACACAAAGCCGGAGAGAACCGTCCTTCTTCTTCACAAACAATACCGGTGCACCCCAGGGAGAGGTACTCGGCCTGATATAACCACTGGTTAGCAAATCATCTAACTGAGTCTTCAACTCTTTTAACTCAGTTGGTGCCATTCTGTAAGGTGTCTTCGAATACGGCGCAGATCCCGGATACAGATCAATAACAAACTTGATGTCACGATCTGGAGGTAACGATTCTAACTTCTCAGGAAACACATCTGGGAAATCTTTAACTATCTCGGTAGTTTCAAACTTCGATTGTTCCTTCGGCCTATTAAGAAGATAAGAAACAAAACCTGAAGCTCTTTCTCGAATGAGCTTCTTTGCCTCTGTCATAGAAATAATCGGCCCATCTGTCAACTGAATACCCTGACTCGAATCGGATTCCAAACTAATCTTCTTCTCAAAACAATCAATCTTGGCCCTGTGCTCAAATAACCTATCCATACCCAAAATAACTCCGTACTTCTTTATAGACAACTCTATCAAATCTGTAGGGTAAACCTTATCCTCGAAGACAACGGGAAAACGTCGGTACACGCGGTCGGTAATCATACAAGATCCCAAAGGGGAACTCACAACAAAGCAATAATCAGACAAGTCAACAGACGCATGCGCAGATAAGGCATTTTCAGAAGCAACAAAAGAATGTGTAGCACCCGGATCAAACAATGCATGTATGGGTATGTTATGTATATGTATAGTACCTTCCACCACGGCAGAAGCATCAGGCTCAGTCTCCTCACTATTGCCCTCCAGGGCATACACACGAGCTGGAACGGAAGGCTTCGGCGACGTAGGCTAACTTGGGGGCTGCCTCGTCGGACAACTATCTCTTTTGTGGTTAGAGCTACCACAACTAGTACATAATCCCAACTTATACCAACATTTAGACTCTGGATGATTCTTCCCACAATAGCCACAAATAACAGGAGGATAACCTGATGGACGAGGGACAGAAGGAAATCCAGTCGGGCGAGGTGCAAAAGAAAATCCGGTCGGACGAGGTACAGGGGGTCTTAGTCCACTAAAAGGTCTCTTGCCTCTAGGCTGCATAGGAGTACTCAGAATGAAAGGCCTCTTGAAACCCGATGAAGAAGAAGCGGGGGTAGTACGACGAATAGCTCGATCAATACTGGCATACTCAGCCTCAAGAGATAAGGCTGCATCTACAGCTGCAACATAGGTAGTGGGACGGGAAGCTGCAAGACCCTGTCGAAGAGGAATACTCAAGCCCTCTAGAAACTTCTTGGTCTTCCTGCGCTCGTCTAAAGCAATATGGGGAGCATATACTGCAAGTCTGGTAAAATTAGCCTCATAGTCAGCCACAGTAGAAGTACCCTGAGGTAACTCCATAAATTCCTGTTCTTTGCGATCCTGAACTGTAGGGGGAATGTATTTAGCTCGAAACTCCTCAAGGAACCTATCCCACGATGACTCAACTCCAGTGGCCCTCCATCTCTGCTCAGTCATCTTCCACCAGGCCTCTGCAGGTCCTCGAAGAAGATAGATAGCAAACTCAACCTTCTCTAGATCAGTAGGCTGATGAACTCGGTATATCCTCTCAAGAGATGAAATCCAACCCTCTGCCACAATATCATCCGTAGTACCGGCGAACTGCGGTGGGTGAAAGTCGAGAAATCTGCGCAAGGACTGCTCACGAGCTCTATGCTCATCTACCTCTACATTCCTGTCTCTCTGATCCAGATAATCCTTAAAGAGACCAAATATCTGCTGAGCATCCACTACTGGTGCCTGTGGTGGTGCTGCTGGAGGAGTACGATCACGACGAGGCGGCATCCTACAGTTAAATATAACAAGTATGCATGTAGATTAATTATGGATGCATAACTGTAACCACATAAGCACAAAAGCACAAATTCCTATGTCGTAAGCCGTACGGACCTAGACTGACACGACTCACAAAGCTAAGGCCAATGAACCTCTAGCTCTGATACCAACTGTAACGGCACGTCCCCAAATATGGTGCGACGTGACGTCCCGCACCAAGTCACAATCCATAATAAGAACTAAAGGTCCGGTTATGAACTACAACCTGGCGAACGGAAAATAATTACCAGGCGGATCTGCTTTAGAAAATAATAGGATAATGAACAATAATACAGCGGAAGCAAATTAACACAACCTATCCCACTCAGGGAGCTAGAACAACCATAATCCAAAACACAATTATAAAGCCCACCAAGGCCACTGAAAACATCAATATCACTATTCACACTAATTTACATCATTTACATCTACAACTTCTAGGGTTTTAAGTATTCATCCAGATACATAGGCGGAAATGAAATCACCTAAACAAAAGTAAATGACCCCAAGGACACGACCTGAATCCGCCTAGCAACAAAACCTGAAAAGACAACCACAGGGTAATGGGGTTAGTCAAAGCGACTAAGTGAGGGGGCTGTAATACGTATATATTATCGAAACAACAGAAAGATTCACCAGTTTATAAATGAGAAGAAAGCAAAGGAAAATAAAGGTTTTCACAATTATTGGTGAATCGAATAATTTCGCAATAAAGTAAAACTCGGCGAGTCGAGCATCAACCACCTATTTCATAATATCAGAAATATCAAATAAACCTCCCTTATTCCTCCTTGTGTAGTCAGGTAGCTAGCCCGCTACTATATAATTATATATGCAAGGACAAATATCCAATACATCTTCGGCTGGGGATATAAGCTAGATCCCGTCCGGCGCAGGTACTCAAAAGGGTTGCCACTCCGGTCATACCCCCGAGCTCCCATCAGTTTGGAGACCAGAGCATTGAGATCCACTGTAGACCCAACGTCTATCCGGTTTCACCCCGTACCCTGATGTCTGGGCCCAATAGTATAATGTGGCTCAATGGCCTGGCCGAAAGGCCAAGATAATTCCTCGCATTCCAAATGCTTATATGGTCAAAGGGACCGATTGATAAATCAACTTTTAACCCTTTCGAGCTAAAGTAGCTTTTGAGGGGTTATACGTAATAATTTGATATCAAAGCATTTTTCTTTAAACTCATTAAGATAGTATGGTTTCAAATAGCTACTACGTATAATATAAATATGGGGAAAGAAAACAGAAAAACATAAAACACAGGCTTCGGGTATATATGGAATATTTACATACGTATAAGGAAAGCCGAATTCGGAAAAGAAACCCCACCTGGACAATAAGGCAAAAAGGGACAAAAGGAAAGAAAACCAGACTACTGCTCGGAAGGAGTATCACCTGAAACCAATTAAGACACAACCACATAAGACAACAATACGACGCACGACTTATGTTTAATGCAATAAAACACTTAAAGATATTCACGTTGCAAATAAATAATTATATAAATTAATTAAGCATAAGGTCAAGTAAAAGAATCAAACAATTATGAAGTCTCAATTACTGCTATAAGGAAATATAATCCAATTTAATCAATTAATATATTACATATCAAGAGACATTTAACTAAATATTTCTGGTAAATGACTTTATGTCAGGTATACAAATGAACTGAGGGTAGTTTTCTTTTGGTTTAGAAAGCAGACTGATTAATGGAGTTCACGGACATAACTAAGTGATTAATTGATTTTATAGCTTTCAACTAATGTAAACTTCCACACATTACATACTTGAATACTTACGCACATATTTGTAATTGATGTAAAAGGCAAGTTAAAGTAATTATGCCATACTACTTCTCTATTTCAACATCTACCAGTAAATTTGACCACAAAACAAATTTTTTAATGTTTAATGCTTTCACATGATTAGTCAACATGTTTCTCTCCACCATGAATAATAATGTTATTACAGTGCGCACATAGCTTATCAAAGAATAGCATGGTTTCATTAAAATAAGGCATAATTCTTTTGCAAAGGAATTAATAAATAAATAAAATAGCATAACAGAACCTGACCTTAGTCTACAAAATAAAACTCAAAGCTATTGAAAGGGTTTCGCCTTAAGTGTTCTGTATCTGTAGTGAGAGAAGGCGAAAATGAAGTGCAAGGTGAAATGAGTTTTCTGGAATTGTAAATTTTAATATATATATATATATATATATATATATATATATATATATATTAAAATAGTCTTCCACTAAGAATGAGAAAAGTGGAAGATAAAAGAGCTGGACGTGGGTTATATATATACAATCTAATATGTTTTAATTTTTTATTCAATTCCCATTTCTTTTCTTACGGTGATTGCGGCTGATAATAACAATAATAAAAAAAAAACTAAGTGTAATTATATAAAAGGAAAGAAAAGGTTTAAAAGGAAAATTCTGGAGTTTAAGTAAAAAAATTGAAAGGGCATTTTCGTAATTTCGCGAAACTTCATAAAAAGGCATTTTTTTCAAAATATAACAATATTATAGTCAAAACTCATCATTTTAAATGCACATGGACATAGAATAATTTAAATTCGCAAATTATTGCATTTACGAAAATTCATATAAAACACACTGATATCACATAAGCACATATATCCCGATCGAGTTTTCCAAACTTGTCCCGTTATCTTAGGGATTCTTACCGGCTTTATTTGGACGAAAATTTGGGGCGTTACAGGTTGTGTCCTTGTGTTTTGCAGACGATACTCCTGTGGAGTAGCACACCGGTCTTGCTTTTACCCTCTTTTGTTAAGCCAACAGGTGAGGCTTTCCGTTTCTGACTCCGATACTTATATGTATATATATAATTAAGTCTCTCCCCGTATAATCCTTGATTTATGATTTTTTTTCATACCGTCTTTATATATTTAGTAAATATTTATGCCTTTTACGTTTATTCGATTTATAGAAAATGTTTTGATATGAAAAATTACTACGTATACTCTTTTGAAACGTTTGCGAAAGAGACATGTAAAACCTCTTTAATTTTCTAAGGCGAACTTTGGTCTTCGGCGTTGCATATGACATGTCTCGAACGGTCTTTCGACCAACCCGAAAATGATTTGAAAAGCGAGTTATGAACTGTATGCACGAATGTTTGGGCCCGGAGTAAGGATAACAGGACAAAATCGGTAGAAGTCGGGTGTACGGCGTACATCCTCTTGTTCCCTCCACCTTTGGGAGCTCGGGGTGAGGCCGGAGTGGCAGCCCTTTGAGTACCTGAGATTATACTGTATGTTATGAGTAGTTCAGATTTAGCGGTCCGTCTACATTGGAGGAATAAGGGTGGTTTCCCGTTTTATGTTTGGAAATTGGAGTTAAGGGCTCGTCTCGCCGAGTCATATGAAATGTTATGTTACGTTTTATGCTAAATCACCAACCGTTTACGAAAACCTTTCTTTTATGTTGATTTCTTTTAAGTTTGAAAACTGGTGATTTACTTCCGTTTTATAATATACATTATTATTCCCTCCTCACTTGGTCGTTTGACTAACCCCCTCTGTTTCACCTTGGTGTTGGTTTCAGGATACTAGGCGGGATTGTTCGTCGTCATCGCGTCTATAGGGTTACATTTATTTTTGGCGTATGTAAACTCTTATTGCCATTTGGCATTTTATTATGATATATGTATGAGGATACTTATGCTACTATGTATTTATAATCGGGATAATTATACTGAACCCGTTATTCTAGATTGTCGGGATATTGTATTGAACCCGTGTATTTAATTATAGTGATTAGTGATTTGAATTTTGCTGGCCTCGGTGGGCTTTAATAGTTGTGCAATGATTTATTATTTTGCTATGTTTTTCGCTTCCGCACTTTTGTCGTCTATTTTGTCTTTGAAATCCCCACCTAGTGATTGAGTAAATGTGTGCCGTTCGCCGGGTTTTGGTTTGGGGCAGAATTCTATTTCAGTTCCGGGTCGAGACTCGGTACTGGGCGTGCATTACCCGTTTGGGGTGCTCGCTACATGAACGTCCTAACCATCATATGATCCAAGAATCATGCAAAAACAACACTTAAATCACCTAAAATCATCAAACCTATATATATTTAACGACCCAAAATTCCGGAATATATTTTTGGGATAATTATTCGACACCTCGTTGGATTTTAAATGAAAAGATTAGCTTCGTTAGCTAATTTTAAATTATTCTAATTTATTTTCATATCCTCAACCATTTATAATTACCTTTTCTACCCCTCGAATTTATTTTAATCTCAAACGAACCCACACCCCCTCAAACACACTTGCACCCTCTTGGACACATTGCACCATCTTGAACACACTTACACCCCCTTGTGCACACTCTCTTGCACACTCTTGCTCACACACCAAATCGAAGGAGAGAATGAGAGAAGAGAAGGAGAAAGGAAGGAGAAGGAAGAAGGAGGAAGAAAATCCTGTCCCGAATCCGTCGCTCGACTAATCGAGATTCCGAGACCTACTATACAATCCTTGTTCGATTCTCTATCGGTAACCTTCTTTCCCCATTTCGATTCGTCCAATAATTCCTTCAATTTTCTAGCTTTTATTTTGAAATGAATATTTGATAATTTGATGGGTTTGTAGGTTAGAGTTTACCATTTTTAGTGTAGTTCGGATCAAATGGTAGCTATTAATGTGTACGATGCATGAGTGTGAATTTTATGTGTTGATTTTAGGTATAGAATCCGCCCTAGTTGATTTTAGGACGAAACCCTCGTCAGAAACCTTGAAATCGCATTTTCTGCACCTGTTAGTAGAACCACACGGTCCTACGCACGGTCTTGGCAAGACCGTGCGCCAGGCCGTGCACCACCCATTATGCCTGCACCAGCCTGTGCACCCCGGTGCGCAAGCCAGTGCGCACCTCTATTAGCTTGCACGGTCTTGAGTGTGTACTCAAGACCGTGCACAAGGCCGTGCGTTATCCCGTGCGAATGCCTTAACCAAATTTTCAGTCTTTTTCCTTAGTTGCTCACGGTAATGGGGTCAATGGGCCAAAAATAAAAGTTGACTTTTTGCATACGACCCCCTAAAATCGAGCCATTTTCACCTATAACTTCCATATGATTCAAGGATGAATATTTCGTAAAGTTTTCAAAATTCTGACCTCGTTCGGACCTTGAATCGAGCCTTTTTCGTTTAGGACTTTTTCCCCAATTTTTGAATGTTGTCCGAATGATCCGAAAATCGCATAAGTGCTTATTTATAATATATTATGCATGAATGTGCAATTAGAATTTCAATTGAGCATGTTTAGCATCTTTAATTTCGTGTCTTTCATTTAATGTATTTAATTGCATTTTACTTGTAATTTCAATTGCTACTTGATTATTATTTGGTCTTTCATGTGTTGTAGTCCTTAAGAGTTGTGCGTCGTGTCTTGTCTTATTTGGTTTGTCGTCTGACAGTTTCAGGCCGTCCTTTCAAGGAATAGCTTGAGTGTCTTGTCGTTCCCGTGCTCCCAAATGAGGGTTTTAAAATGCTTTCAACTGGAGTAAGGATTTCTTTTATTATTGCGAACTACCCTTATGTGCTCATATTGATTTGATTTCTCATTCTTGTATATCTATTAGATATTTAACTATATTTTTATGATTTTAATAACAAATGTTTTGATATCAACTTATACCTATAAGTATATCTAAATCGTTTTGTTTTCAAGAGGCAAGTAAAACTCTTTCGTTTCAAGCGTGACGCTTTGACTTAGGATTTGGGTCTATGGGGGAAGTCGTTAGGGGAGTCCGTCAGCACATCCCGACACGTATGAAATTCATGGTTACCCCCTTTTTCGTCACACACTTGCCTAAATGCCCATTTGGCTTTCAACTTATAATGTTTCTCGAAATGCGAGCAAAATTATGTACTTTCTTTTATGGGGCCCGGGAGGGTATTCGAGGGTCTCACTTGGGGACGAGCATCCAGGGTGTTGCTCGAGGTACTTTTCCCAAAATTAAGCGTCAATCGTGGCCCGTCAGGAGTTGATAGCCACGGTTGGGAGCGATGATGGGCGTTGCATTCGTTTCAGGTTTTCCTGAAATTCAATTCGTCGCCCATGGTTGCACTATGGGGTCAAACACCGGAGATGGAGTTTTATAATGACATGAAGGGGTTATAAGGAGGAACAGGCCCATTCTCGCTGGGATATTACTTGCTTCTATTTATGCTTTATTGTTACTACTTAGCAATTGTTGTTATGCAAGTCGAGGCACATTCCGGATTTTCTCAAATTCTGCAAATGTATTTTCCTATACATATAATTAAAACCCAGAAGCGTGGCTCGTACTTGTTCCCTCTTTACCTTCACTGAGTATCGTTTATACTCACCACTCGTTATTTTCATTCTTACTTCAGGTCGACAGGTGGCGTTGTCACCTCTCATGTCAGTTGGCAACAGCGGGTCGTGAGTCTTGGTCTTCGTGTCCTTTGGTAACTGTCGGTAGTGTCCAACAACAGTCTTTCTTTACTTAATTGAATTAAATCATTTTATTTAGTAGAAAGGGATATATTAATGATTTTTGAGATTTGATGATGTTGAGGAATTGTTGAATAATGATTTATGTTAATTGATGCCCCGTGTGGCTTTGAATATTTAATTGATATGTATATGTTAAGCTTCCGCACTTTGTTATTTCTGTTGGTTGTTGTTGTTGGACTAGGTTCGTTGTTGCCGGTATAGATTGAGTGCTTGTCGTTCCCCGGGATGGATTTTTAAATGGGGTACATCTACCTCGTTTGGGAGTTCGTCTCGGTGCGGATGTGGTGTCCTTTCTCCTCCTACGGAAAGGGGCGCTACAATATATATCTACTATTCACATATAAGCCCAAAAATCATACAAAACGAAATAGAATTAGTTGAAAGTTGGTACCTAATTAAAGAGAAAGATGAGAGGAACACTTAGGAATTTACGGCACTCGATTCCGTCGAGAAACGAGATCACAATGCTCAAACAAAGATCAAATGCTAAAACCCTTCTTCTTCTCTTTTTTTTTAACGGGAAAGAAGAAAGAGAAATAAAGTGAAAAAGAAAAGAAAAAGTTTTTTTAACCAAAATATCTCACCTGCTATTTTTAGAAAGGGCAAAATGGTAATTTCATAAAACCCGATAAAAGGCCACCTTGTCGGAAATAAACAATATTACAGTCGAAACTCATGCAATTGAACACACGTTGCCATGAATAGGTTTAAAAACCGAAATAAAATCATTTATGAAAAGTCATTTAATTCAAATAATAAACCTCAAAATAGATTATAAATCGCACAAATAAATTGATACGACTAACCGGATAATAATCGGATTACGGGTCGCTACAATCACCCCTCCTTAATAGAATCTGTCCCCAGATTCTACTCGTCTGCTTCAAATAGATCGGGGTGAAGCTTGCACATCTTCTCTTCGGTTTCCCACGTAGCCTCTTCGGTTGTTTCATTTCTCCAAAGAACTTTGACAAGAGAAATCTCCCGGTTGCGCAATGCTTGAGTCTTCTTATCCAATATCTTCACCGGCTTCGAAACGAAGGTCAAATTCGGTTCTAGTTCAATTTCTTCAACAGGAAGGATTTCAGACTCATTCGGGAAGTACTTTTGGAGTTGGGAAACATGAAAGACGTTGTGAATCTATGTTAGGCTTGGCGGCAAGTCTAACCTGTAGGCGGCGTTCCCAATCCTCTCCAGAATCTCATAGGGACCCAAAAATCTCGGGCCTAATTTTCCTCCTTTTCCAATTTAGGTGAAACCCTTTCGAGGAGAAGCTTTGAGGAATACTTTCTCACCAACCTCGAATTCCAACGGGTGTCGGCATAGCTCTTCGTTTGATCCTGAGCCACTTTCATTCTCTGCCGGATTAGGATCTGAATATGGTCGATGGCATTTTGGAGAAATTTTGGAGGAGTTTCTCTTCCCTTATTATCTTTCGTCCAACGCCAATCCTCGAGATCCCAAAACAACGGGGACCTACACTTTCTGCCATATAACACTTCGTAAGGTGCCATTTTGATCGTAGACTGATAATTGTTGTTGTAGGCAAACTCGATCAATGGCAATTGGTCGTGCCAATTGTTGCGAAAATCCAAGGCACAAGCTCAAAGCATATCACTAAGATACCTGATCATTCTCTCTGACTGATCATCTGTCTGCGGATGTGAAGCTGTACTGAAAGTTAGCTTCGTTCCCATTCAATCTTGAAGTTGCTGCCATAAACGGGAAGTAAATCGAGCGTCCCAGTCAGACACTATAGTAGTCGGAATCCCATGAACAATCTCTCGGTGATAAATTTCTGCCAACTTATCCACTTCGTATGACATGTTGATCGGTAGGAAATGAGCACTCTTGGATAGTCGGTCGATAATCACCCAAATGCTATTGTAGCCACCTCTAACTTTAGGCAAACCAGACACAAAGTCCATGGCAATACCTCCCAATTCCACGTAGGAATCAGTGGCTCTAGCAAACCTCCTGGTCTTTGATGTTCAACTTTGACTTACTGACAAGTCGAGCATCTCTGGACGTAATCGGCTACGTCTCTCTTTATTCCTCTCCACCAGAATAGTTCTTTCAAATCCCGGTACATCTTTCTTCCTCCTGGATGAATTGTGTAAGGTGTGTTGTGTGCCTCATTGAGGATATCTCTCCTCAAACTCTCCGGAACACAAAATCGGGTCTTGCAACGGGGAATTCCTGTATCGTCCACACCAAACTGTCTCTGGATCAGCTGCGATGTGAACTATCTATCTCTGAGTCCACTCATCAGTAGCCTGAACATCTCGAATCTTTCGACCTAACTCTGACTGGATCGATATGCTGTGAACATGAGCCTGAGAACTGATGTGAACTCTCTCTAACTTAGCCTCTAGCTGGGCGATGCTCGGCTTCCGGCTCAGAGCATCGGCTACAACATTCTCCTTTCCAGGATGGTACTAAATCTTGCAATCGTAATCCTCAAATAACTCCACCCAATGGCGCTGTCGTTTGTTCAATTCCTTCTGAGTAAACAAGTACTGAAGGCTCTTATGATCTATGAAGATGTCGAGCATGATGCCGTAGAGGTAATGGCGCCATTTCAATAAAGCAAATATGACGGCGGCTAGCTCAAGGTTGTGCGTGGGATAGTTCTCTTCAGCTGGCTTTAGCTTCCTCGATGCATAAGCTATAACTTTCCCATTTTGCATTAACACACAACCTAATCCTTCATGTGACGCATCTGCATACACGACAAATCCTTCAGAACCCTGGGGCAGGGTCAACACTGAAGTTGTGGTCAATCTCTTCTTGAGCTCCTGAAAACTGGTTTCACATTTGGCTGACCACTCGAACTTAGCTTATTTCTTCGTCAGCGCTGTTAACGGGCCTGCAAGCTTAGAGAAATCCTTGACGAAATGTCTCTAGTATCTTGTTAATCCCAAGAAACTATGGATCTTTGTATGTAACGACCTGATTATTTATAATATTATCGCGAATTCTTATCTTGCCTAATTTCTCGATTATCCAATTGGATTAATTAATCTTGTGGAAAGATTGATTTAACCTATCTTTTAATTCCCTAAATTACATAATTTTCATAAATACCCCTAAAGCCTAAATGACCATTTTACCCCCCCAAGATATTTCCCTAAATATCTATGCTACTCTCACACTCTCATAAACCATCAATGAGAAGAAGAAAGGAGAAGGAGAGAAGAAAGCTTGATGCACTCGTACCGAACTCGATTCCCGACCGAATGAACTCCCATCTTCGTCTATACGACCTCATTTTCATAATCTACCGGTAACCTTTTAACCTCGTCTCGATTTATTTCGTAGATTCTCGATTTTATTGAAGATTATTTAGTTAGGTTTTTATGTGAGAATTTGATGGGTTTGTTAGTTATACTCGATGGTTTCGTACGATACTTATTTCTAAATGTCAAGCATGTTTAGGAGATTAACATATCTGAATTTGAGCATGATTGACCGAGTAGAAATTTTGTTAGGATGATTTTTGTGTTGAATTTCCTGTTTCTGCGTCTGAACCCGCGATCTGCTATTTTTAGAACTACACGGCCTTGCCACACGGTGTGACGAGACACCATGTACATCTGCACGGCCCAGCCTCACACCGTGACTGAGACCGTGCGTGATTAGAAACACGCACAGCCTCACCACACCCCGTGAAAGAGGCCGTGTTCGCGCGAATTCATGCGCACGACCTTGGCACACACCGTGCCGCAGGCCGTGCCTGCGTATTCCAGCACGCACGGGCTATGCTCACGGGGTATAGGCCATGTGCTGTACCCCGTGACTACGCATTTCACGATTTTCAGCCATTTCCAGACCCTTGCTTTCTGTTCATTTTCACCCCAAACACCTAATTTGTTTACTTGATCTCGTTTTTGATATTCGTCTTCACCAATAGCTTTATATGGTCCTTTAAATCCATAATTATCGAAGTGGGAATTTTCTGACTTCTTTCGGGTATCGAGTAATACCAATTTTGCTTAGGACTTTTAAGCTAGTTTTCGAATATCGTTTAAATGATCCGAAACTTGCATGAATGATTTCCTTATAATGATACGAGCATGAATGTAGAATCTAAATTGCGTTCGAAGCATGTTTACATCTTTTAATCTTTATATCTCGTTTAATTATTTTAAACGCATTTTGTGAGTACTTCAATGGAAGTCATGTCTATATGCTCTTACATGCTTTAATTGCTTATTGTACGCCGTGCGTCTCGTCAGAGTCTTACATGGTTATGTCATGTCTTAGATTGTAGGCTTTACTCCCGTGGAGTACTTGTTCATTTGCTTGCTTTCCTTCTTTCATTGTCGAGCCAGGTAAGGGTTTTAAATATTTTCAACTGGAGCAAGGACGTAGATGTAGGTTGCGAAATAACTTACCATCCCGTTTTCTTATTGTTTGCTATTCTTGTCTTTAATATTTCCTTATGTGCCTATCAAACCATTTGATATCAACTTATACTATATTATCCAAAACTGATTTGTTTTCAAAGGCAAGTAAATTCTTTCTTTTCAAACGTGACAATTTGACTTGGGTCGGGTCTATGAGGGAAGTCGTTAGGGGTGGGCGTCAGTGCATCCAGACGCGGACGGAATTTGTGGTCACCCCCCGTTTGTCGTCACACACTTGCCTAAATGCCCGTTTGGCACTCAACTTATAATGTTTCTTGAAATGCAAGAAAAATCATGTCTTTTCTTTAATGGTGCCTGGGACGGTATTCATGGGGCTCACCTAGGGACGAGCGTCCAAGGGGGTTCCCGAGATACTACTCCCAAAACTAAGCGTCAATTGTGGCCTGTCAGGAGTTGATAGCCACAGTTGGGAGTGATGGTGGGTGTTGCATTCGTTGCACACTTTCCTTAAATTACTGTTCGTCGAGCCTTGGGTTGCTCCTTGGCTTGACACCGGAGATGGAGTTACTTGTCATGACTGAGGGGGTTATAAGGAGGAATAGGCCCATTCTCGCTGGGATAATTATTTGCTTATGTAACTGCCTTATTGTTGTTACTGTTTAATTGATTTACGGTTTTCGTTACAAGTCGAAGCACGTTCCAGATTTTCTTCACTTAGCATATGTATTTCCCTATATATGTATAAACCCGGAAGCGTGGCTCGAACTTTCCGACTTAATCCTCCTATACAGTCCAAACTACCTAGTTGAATCACGAGCCGTGTTTACTTATTATTTCCAACTTGTTTATATCATGCCTTTCAAACTTGTAACGGCCTCGTGACTCAACTAATATTCTTTCAAAATGCTTGGCTTGACTTTATGTGCAAATATTTTCAAAGGATCCAGTTCGTCAACATTTTGTGTTTTCAAATAAAGCCGAACTCAAATGTTGCTTTGCGTTTTAGTTTTACAACTTATATTATTGTTTGCATCTTTATCAAAACGAGCAACATTCACCTTTTTTGGTTTTAAAAGATAAACGACGAGCTACGATCAATACGATATCGTATTTCCCCCTTACTGAGTATCCTTTATACTCACCCCTTCTGTTTTGGTTCTTGCTTCAGGTAGACGGGTGGCGGTGTTGCCTATCTTGTCAGTCGGCAACAGCAGGTCTAGGTTGGCTCTCGTATTTTGTCTTGTCAGTGTCCCAACAACAGTCGAGTCTTTACTTTATGAATTGATTTAACTTATTATAATTAATATTATGATTTATTTTCCGTATTTACGTGCCCCTGTTGTGGGATAGTTAGTTGAGCTGTGGATTGCGTTAATTGAATGTTTAATTGGAACCATTGTATGAATTATGTTGCCATGGATGGCTTTTATGATTAATTGTTATTTTCTGATATCGCTTCCGCACTCTGTTATTCTGTTTATTGCTGTTGTTGTTGGGGCATCATGATACTGTTGCTGAAGTTTGATTGAGTGATTGCCGTTCGCCGAGATGGATTTTTGAATGGGGTACATTTACCTCGTTTGGGAGTTCGTCTCGGTGCCGATGTGGTGACCTTTCTCCTCCTACGGAAAGGGGCGCTACAAGAACTTACCATTGCATAGTATGAGGCACATTTCAGCCATCTCATTGTTTATGTTCCTCATATTGCCTCTGACGACCGAAAAAGAGCACAAAGATTTATCGAAGGACTTCAGCCAGATATCCGGAAAGGATTGATGGGATTTGACATCCGTCTTTATCACAAGGCAGTCACCCGAGCAATGAGAGTGGAATCTGAGCTTCAAGAAATGAGCCGAAGTATCCCTCCTAGAATAGGATCCTATTTCAATGAAATGACAACGAGAGAACCAGCTGAACCAAGCACCTTCTGGTCATTGGAACCACATAACGAGATACCGGAACCTATCGAACCTAAAGTGAATGAGGATCCTATTCCATGTGAGTTCTGTGGAAAGAGAATCACTAGGCCGCAAAGTGTAGGAAGAAATTTTGGGTCGTTACAATTCTCTTTTACATGCTTGTTGTGGGAGTCATAAGGAGAGGGCCAGTGCTCGCCGGGACATGAATGAATAAATGAATAAACGAACGAATGATTTATTGCTTTAATTACTTATTCGAATTACAATGCCGTCCTTTATTATTTATTTTCAACTGATAGAACTGTATATTGTCAATTGTCAACGGATTGTAAATCGACTAAGACTCCTTTTAAATTGATCGGCTTAATTACGTGCTAAAATGATATCAAAGGATCCGTTCGTCAATCTTTGACTATTTTAAAATAAGCCAAACCCGAGTGTTGCTTTATCGTATAGTTTTACAACTTATATTATTTATATTATTTCTTAAAACAAGCATCTTCTCCATTTTGGTTTTAAATAACGAATGACGAACTGTGATCAATATATTATACAGCCTCTTACTGAGTATCCTTTATACTCACCCTCATGTTTGGATTCTTACTTCAGGTTCCTTCAGGCAGACGGGTGGCAGTGTCACCCTTGTAGTCAGTTGGCAATAGCAGGTCTAGGTTTGATCCAAGTCTTGGTCTTGTCCAGTTAATGTCCAACAACGGTCTGGTCTTGATGTTGAGTTCTTTACTATTGTCTCTGTTATAGTTGAAAGAATTGTGTTATCTATATTACACTGCACACTATGGTAGTTGAGCCTCTGAAGGGCATAGGAAAATATTATTAACTACTTGAGAATTATTACTTTATGTGTATATGTATATAATCTGGTGTTTTATGTTTTATTGCTTCCGCACTCTGATTGTCTATAGAATTGTTGTTGTTGTTGTTGGACTAGTTGTTGTTGCCAGTTTGCTTGCGTGAGCGCCATTCGCTGGGGTGGATTTTTGAGTGGGGTTCCGGCCTTGCTCGGGAGTCTGAGAGTGTGGTGTTCCTCTTCCCAGCCTTGGAGAAGGGCGCTATACTCAAGGCTTTGATCCTTAATACATATCATACAAGAGCACTTAAACACTTATTCCTAAGGTTCACATACAATTTAAACCTAAGTATATAGACTTAATCTAGGTCTTCTATTCAAACTTTTAAAATTAAAGCTAGGAATGAAAAACTCAATTAGACATTTAAGTTCAAACACGAAGCACATCAAGATCATAGCCAAAATTCACCATTTGGAGTCATCTTACAACATTTGAGACTTAAGAGAGCTTATTACAAGTTAAAATCACAAGTTATTAGGGTTTGGACACTTATCAAGACATTACATGAAGTTTTCGCAACCTTACAATTTAGTCCCTGATATAGGGGCAACTTCGAACACAAACTGGGAACGGATCGTTTGGAGTTAGGGTCTGAAATTGGTGGATATAGAAAGATCTATTAACTTAGAGTACTCTATCCACTGATTCTACCCAAAAAGGTTTTGAAATGAAAGAGTTATGAGCCTCTAAAAATCGTTGGTCGCTTAGCGCGAAACTGTAACAGTTTCAGGCAACGATTTTGTTTCGGTTCAAACTCAATTTTAAAAGAGTTTTCTCAGAACGTTTTCAACATAAAAGTTGTTCAAAATATATCATATTTTATTTTGGTAAAAGGGTGAGTTCTAACTCGAAGCGGTCTGTTCCAGAAATGCTCATAAAGTTTGCTCAAAAGAGTTTCGAAAGTATTTTGACAGCTTTTGTAAAATTCGTTTTTAGCTTTTGAAACTTGGTTTAATCTTATCAATTTCTCTCTTAATCCTCAATATCATAACATAACAACCATTTAGTGACTTCTCAACATCATCAACACACGGCAAGAGCATATAGAGTTCAAATAATCCTAAATATTGAACTAGTCATGTAATACTTATTAAGTCTTTATTCAACCTTATTATGCTAATAATGTAGCGCCCCTTTCCGTGGGCGGAGAAAGGACACCACATCCGCACCGAGATGAACTCCCAAACGAGGTAGATGTACCCCATTTAAAAATCCATCCCGGCGAACGGCAATCAATCAATCAAATACCAGCAACAGCATTACGACACCCCAACAACAACAGCAATAAAAAAATAACAGAGTGGCGGAAGCTAAATCAAATTACACCATTAGTCATATAAGCTATTCATGGCAACATAATTCATACATCATTCTCATTAATCATTTAATAAATGCCATCCATGGCTCGTCTAATCTATCCCACATCAGGGGCACGTAAGTACGGTAAATTAAACATAATACGAAAAATATAAATTAAATCAATTCATAAATAAGGACACGACTGTTGTTGGGACACTGACAAGACAAGACATAAGCCAACCTAGACCTGTTGCTGCCGACTGACAAGATAGGTGACAACGCCACTTGTCGACCTGAAGTAAGAATCAAAATAGTGGGGGTGAGTATAAAAGATACTCAGTGATGGTAAAGAGGGAACAAGTACGAGTCACGTTTCCGGGTTTGGATTATATATATATAGGAAAATACATTTGCATAATTGAAGAAACTCCGGATCGTGCTTCGACTTGTATACACGACAATAATTAACAGTACGTTAAAGAATTAAAGCGATAAATACAAGCAATTAATATCCCAGCGAGTATGGGCCTGTTCCTCCTTATAACCCCTTCAATTACAATAAACTCCATCACCGGTGTCTGACCCCGAAGCGCGACCCCGGGCGACTGTTGAATTTTAGGAAAACGTTCAACGAATGCAACGCCCACCATCGCTCCCAACCGTGGCTATCAACTCCTGACGGGCCATGATTGACGCTTAATTTTGGGAAAAGCACCTCGGATTACACCCTGGATGCTCGTCCCCAGATGCAACCTCCGGATACCATCCCGGGCCCATTTAAATAACAATACATTATCTTTTTGCTCGCGTTTGAAGAACATTATAAGTTAAGGCCAAAAGGGCATTTAGGCAAGTGTGTGTGACGACAAAGGGGGTGACTACAAGTTTCATACGTGTCGGGAAACACTAACGTCTTCCCCTAACGACTTCCCTCATAGACCCAACCGAGGTCAAAACGTCATGCTTAAAAGAAAGAGCTTTACTTGCCTCATGAAAACAAAATGATTTAGAGATACTTATAGGTACAAGTTAATATCAAAACATTTATTATAAAATCATGAAAATATAGGTTAAATATTTAATAGATATACGAGAAGGGAAATCAAAACAAGATGAGCACATAAGGGTAGTTCGAAATAATTTAAAAGAAATTCTTACTCCGTTTGAAAGCATTTTAATACCCTCACCTGGAAGCACGAAAACGACAGGACAACCCAAACTATGCCTTGAAAAGACGGCCTGAAACTAATAAATGACAAGAACCAAATAAGACAAGACACGACAACGACTCACGAAGACTACAACACATGAAAAGCCAATAAACGTCATGTAGCAATTAAATTTACAATTAAAATGCAATTAAATCGATTAAACGGAAAGTACGAAATTAACGATGCTAAACATGCTCAATTGAAATTATAATTGCACATTCATGCATATAATATTATAAAGAAGCACTCATGCGATTTTCGGATTTTTCGGACGACATTCAAAAATTGGTGAAAAAGCCCTAAACGAAAAAGGCTCGATTCAAGGTCCGAACGAGGTCGGAATTTTGAAAAATTTACAAAATATTCATCCTTGAATCATATGGAAGCTATAGGTGAAAACGGCTCGATTTTAGGGGGTCGTATGCAAAAAGTCAACTTTTATTTTTGGCCATTTGACCCCATTACCGTGAGCAACTAAGGAAAAAGGCTGAAAATTTGGTTAAGGCATTCGAAGGGTCTTGAGCACGGCCTTGTGCACGGTCTTGAGCATGCACTCAAGACCGTGCAAGCTAGAACAACTGTGCATTGGCTTGCGCACCGGCGGTGCGCCTGCCGGTGCAGGCTCAAAGTGGTGCACACGGTCTGGTGCACGGTCTTGCCAAGACCGTGCGTTGGACCGTGTGGTTCGTCTTTCAGGTGCAGAAAATGCAATTTTAAGGTTTCTCACGAGGGTTTCGTCCTAAAATCAACTAGGGTGGATTCTATAGCTAAAATCAACATATAAAATTCACACTCATGCATTGTACACATTAATAGCTATCATTTGATCCGAACTACACTAAAAATGGTAAACTCTCACCTACAAATCCATCAAATTATCAATTATTCATTTCAATATAAAAACTAGAAAATCGAAGGATTTAATGGATGAATCGAAATGGGGAAAGAAGATTACCGATAGAGAATTGAATGAGGATCGTAGATTTGGTTTGGAATTTCGATTGATCGAGTGACGGATTCGGAACGGGATTTCTCTTTCTCTCCTTCTTCTTCTCCCTTTCTCCTTCTCTTCTCTCCTTCTCTCTCTCGATTTTGAGTTGTGTTCAAGGGTGTGCAAGAGAGTGTGCACAAGGGGGTGTAAGTGTGTTCAAGGTAGTGTGGGTGTGTCCAATATGGTGCAAAGGTGTTTCAAGGGGGTGTGGGTTCGTTTAGGGTGGAAAAGGTAATTATAAATGGTTGAGGATAGGGAATTAAATTAAAATAACTTAAAATTAGCTAACGAAGCTAATCTTTTCATATAAAATTCAACGAAATGTCGAATAATTATTCCGAGAATATATTCTGAAATTTTGGGTCGTTACAAATAACTATCAAAAGCTCAAAGTAAAAGCACTTCTAACCACCTAATAGCTTCTGGTCGAACAAGATAAACACATAGAGGTGAGATTCCATGAACGAATCAACACAATACTCATCAATAACATCAATAATCATCATATAAGAAATATTAAAGCATGAATGCATGATAAAGGAGGAAATAATTAAAAGGTAGGGGTTTATACCCTTTTGTCGAGAATGAGAGGGAGATGGGAGATGGATGAGCTGCTGGAACGAGGAGGAGCTGGACGGTGGATCGGAGGTGGTGGTTGCCGTTCTCCTTTTGCCGACGGGAAAGCTCGAGAGTGGCCTTCAATGGAGGGAGCTTGCTTCTTCTTTACTGCTCACGGTTGGACAAGGGGGGGGGGGGGGAGAGAGAGAGGTTGGAAAGTTGGAGAAAGGAAGAAGAGGAAGACAAGAGAAGGAGAGAGAGAGAGAGACGGGAAGCACAAGATGGTGAGCTTCAAGGAAGAAGCTCACTTCTTCCTTAGCTCTCGACCAAGAAGAGAAAAAATGGAGAAGTGGAGCAGATTTGTGCGCTGAAATGAGGAATGAATTGAGCTGAGATGGGCGGCTATTTATAGAGAAAGGGAGGAGCTGTGATTGGTTGATAAAAAGCAAGAGAATGGAGACAAGAGATGAGTTGTTGCTAGGCATGGGGAAGCATGGAGGTGAATTAATGAAGTGTTTGATCAAAAGAGGTAAGGCATCTCTTGGTACAAATTGAGGATAGAAGACTTGCATGGATGTGGAAACAAGGCATGCAAGGGTATTAATTATGGTGGGGCCCATGCGGCCAAAGACACGAAGAAAATCGAGGTTGGGATTGTGTGCGAAAATGACATCGAAAGCAACATTTTCAAGGGTTCGAATGTAATTTAAAAAAATAGTCAGGGAAGAGTTTGATCGAACGGAAGGTATCATGGTTTAGGAAATTTAATGAGGGTCGTTTTGGTCATAATATTGGCCCGGTTATTCTCTCCGTGAGAATTGGCCTCGAACGGCGCAAAATTCGAATTTTCGATCGAAAAATTCCAAAATTCATGAAACGAGAAATCTTAATAATTCTAAATGATATGCATGCATGATGAGTCACGTAAATCACATAATTTATTAAATCGACCCGATTAGGGCTGCCACAAATTCACAAACTACTGCGAAATAACTGAGCTAAGCAATTAAGCAACTTCAACTTCAAACTTGAATATCAGCATCTATAAATTGGGTAAATATATTTCAAAAGAAGATTCATGGGCATCAAATGAAAACAAATAGTACAAAGTAAAAATTGGGGCACCAAAGAAACGATCTCTGTGTTTGCGAAAAGGTGGAACAAGAAATGGGTCTGAACTCTGAAGTTTTGGCCTACAATACCCAAAAAAAATCGAGGGAAATGGAGGTGTGAAAAAAATCGTTCAAATTGATTTCGTGGAGTTTTGGAGGAAGCAGTGGCATTATGTGTAAATTTAATCAACTAATGGGCAAGTAATAAGCCACATTGTTACAGAAAAAATTGGCTATTTTACACTTGCGCTATTCGCCGGGCAAATTGCAAAATATCTCCTTTAAATTTATACCCATTAATATTTCAATGCATTAATCTGACAATTAGTAACTAAAATCCAAAATTTGAATTCCTGCTTGTGTGGCACCTATTGGCAAAAAACACTGAGCTAATTCTCTCTAAATTCTATTTTATTATTTGGATTTTTTTATTAATTAATTGTTTTTTAAATTATTTTATTGAGGTATGTAATATATCATATCAGTTGTGAAGTATAATTAAATATTCTTTGTAAGGGTGTGAATACCTTGACTTTGGAAACACGTTTAGTGTATTCTCTAACGACATGATTGGTATACAGGAATAAGCTGGTAATGGAATAGTTATTCCTACGTCCATTCCTAAATCTATAATTGGTATAATTTTTGGATCGGCAATGACCATTCCCGAAGGAATATTCACTCATGTATGCATAGGATTAGTCATTCATTTCCTCCCCATGGTATTAGCTATTACCAATGCTCAAGGAATGAACTATTTATATAGTATTTCGTTACAATATTTATTAAGTTTATCTGTAACGCCCCGAAAATTCAAGTTATGAACCGAGAACCCGAACCGAGTCAGTTTACGCAATTTATTATTATTTTAATAATTATTATGTGATTATTATGACATTTTATAATTGAGTGAATTTTGGTATTTAAACCACGACGTGTCAATGTGCGTTTAATTTCATGAGTTTTAACTGTAATATTGTTTAATTTGGAAAACTTGTATTTTTGAGTAAGTTTTATAAAATTACGAAAATGTCCCTTCATTTCTCAACCTGAGTCAACTTTTGACTTAGTCTCACTCTCATTCTCTCTCCCTCATTCACGCCTAAACCAAAGAAAGGAGAAAAAGAAATGAAAAGAAGAAGAAGAAGAAGAGAGCTTTGATTGATCATTTCGACTTCATTTCTCGACCAAATTATGAGCCGTGAAAACCTACGAACTCCTCACGATCTCTTCTATCAATATGCTTTTCACACCCTTCAATTTTAATCCACTCTTTACTTCGTTTTTCAAGGTTTTGGTGAATAGTGAGCATGTTAGGGTTTATGTGGATATCTCCCTCGTTTCTTGCTCATTTTGTGTGATTCTTGGATGTACATGTAGATCTTGATGTGTCTAAGCTATGTTTTGAATTTGAGCATGATTGGATTTGTAGATTTTATGTTATGGTGAATTTGGTTGATTTCCGCTGTGCTGTGCTGTTCTTGCTGCGAATTTTTAAGATTGTCACGTCCTATGCTCACAAGGTATTGTAACCCCGTGGAGCGTGCATGGGCTCCTCTCATGGCCTGTTGAGAGGCCGTGCATGTGGCTCTCACGGCCTCCGGACACAGCCTTAACCACATGTGGCTGTGAGGGTTCCATACTTAGAAAAAATGGGTTTTTCGCCACTAGATGGAACAGTGGATTTTACAATGTGGCCATGTCCGTGGCTCGTCTTTTCCGAATTCTTTCTTTGCTCGTGTATTCTATAATTAGGGTATAGATATGAATTATATGATTTATGAATTTATTGCATGTTTGTGATTGTGAATAGTGCATTCGAAGTTTTCGACAAATTTTCTAACTTTTGCATACGAAGCCCGTTTCTTCCGAAACTTGAATGCATGCTTCCTTATAATGTAATAAGCATGTTTAGGAACTTTTGTTGCATTTTCATATCTAAATTCGAGAATTATTTCATTTATCGATAACTTGAACCTAAGTAATATATGTGGTTGTTTAAACGTGCTCTTACATGTTTTAATGCTTGGTATAAGCCATGCGTCGTCTTTAGTCTTATATGGTTGTGTCGTTTGTTAGTTGCAGGTCTTACTCTCGTGGGGTAGCTTGCTCGTCTTTGGTTATTACTTTTTTTTGGTTGCCGCCAGGTGAGGTTTCCTTTGTTATCCCGTATTATGTATATATGTACTATCAAGCCTCACTAAATAAGCCTTGCATGTTGGATTTGACATTTTCGTCCTATTTTACTATATTTAGTAAATATTTAATGTTTATTAATTTTATAAAGTTTAAGAACAAATGAATTTAATATCAAACGAGTACTATGTATATGATTTTGAAAGGTTTTCAAATAGAGACAAGCGAACTATGTTTCAATTTAAAAGTAACTTTGGGTTTGGAAACCTTCTCGTTGAGTGAAGTCGTTAGGGTGGATCCCCCCTAACGATGGAATACCCGGTTGTGTTTCCTGCCGTTACATCGCCTGTCCCGAACGGCCCCTTTGGCCCCTAAAAGTCTTGGTTCCTATGTTTGATAGGAAAATGATAGTTATGAAATGCGAGTCCCGTTTATGTATGAATGTTGTGCTTGACCCCGGAGTAAGGATGAGGGAACGAAACTGGTAGACGTCGGGTTTACAGCGTACCTTCCCTGGTCCCCTCCAACATTTGGGAGCTCGGGGTGAGGCTGGAGCGGCAACCCTTTGAGTACCTGAGATTATACCGTTTATCCCGTATAGTTCGGATTTAGCGGTCCTTCTACAAATGGAGGCATAAGGGGGGTTTTCAGGTTTTGTTTGATTTGAGGAGTTATGTTATGAGAGCTCGACTCGCCGGGCTATATGTTATGTTATGTTTTATGTTAAATCACCAACCGTTTACGAAAACCCTTCTTTTACATTTGCTTTCTTTTATGTTTAAAATGGTGATTTAAATTATGTCTGCTATTATGGACTGTACTGCCTTTTTCCTCCTCACTTAGTCTTTTGACTAACCCTCTCCGTTTCACCTCTTATCTGTTTCAGGTGGTTACTAGGTGGGCATTGTCGGATCTAGTTTGGAGGAATTGTATTCCTTTTATATTTTGTCAATTCTTATGAATTATTAGGTATTTAAGTTTATGGCATTTGTATTTAAGATATTATGTAGTTAATGTACGAGAATATTTAATGTTGAACCCGTTTAGAAATTGTATTAAATTTCTGTAAGTGAATTCCGCTAGCCTCGGTGGGCTTTACTATTTGAGAAATTGTTTTACTACTTTATTAGTCCTTAAGTGGATTAGGAGTTATTGTTATTATTTTGCTTTGCTTCCGATTCCGCATTATTGTCATCTGTTTCTTTAAAAGTCCCGCCTAGTGATTGAGTAAATGTGTTTGTCGTTCGTCGGGGTCAAATTCTTGTTTGGCTTCGGGTCGGGACTCGGTGCGGGGCGTGCGTCACCCGTTTGGGGCTCCCGCTACATTATCTAATATCATAATATTTCTATAAATATAGATTACATGTTAATAAACACATTGAATATTAATTAAATTATAGAAGAATATAGTTATACATAACTATAAAACATATGTTCAATCTACTATTTATTCATAAATTATAAGATTTTGTGTTAGACATGAATAATACATTCATACATACCCTAATAACAACTTGTACACCCCGATTCCAGAACGGTCCAGGTATGCCTCACGGGCTGAGCACACGGGGTGCCATACCCCGCGGCCTGGACACGGGCTCCCCTCACGGGGTGTCGCAAGGCCGTGAGCGAGACAGGATTTGAATCCACATCGGAAAAACACACTTGATTTGAAGGGTTAATAACCCAACTCCCATGTACAACCATCACCAAGTTAACCTCTTATGGCGCGTGCTTCCAATTCTAAACTTTAGATTTGTACACGGTAGGGGCGAAGGTTATTCCTGCGCGTCCAACGTGCGTCATCATGAGGGTTCTCCTCTCTGCACCCGGGGGTCGTAACAGATGGTATTAGAGCCAACCGTCAATTGTGGGAACACACGCTAGAGTCACTGATTAGGGGCTCAGTGTGTGATTCTCCGCTGGCAGGGACGTGACCAGGACCTTTGTCGCGGCGTAATAAGGACATTACGCACTGAAGGAGGGGCGATTGTAGCGCTCCCAATTCCAGAACGGTCCAGGTATGCCTCACGGGCTGAGCACACGAGGTGCCATACCCCACGGCCTGGACACGGGCTCCCCTCATGGGGTGTCGCAAGGCTGTGAGCGAGATAGGATTTGAATCCCACATCGGAAAAACATGCTTGATTTGAAGGGTAAATAACCCAACTCCCATGTACAACCATCACCAAGGTTAACCTCTTTTGGCGCGTGCTTCCAATGCCAAACTTAAGGATTGTACACGGTGGGGGCGAAGGTTATTCTCGTGCATCCAACGGGAGCCGTCGTGAGGGTTCTCCTCTCCGCGCTCGGCCTCTCTTTATGTGTGATGAAGAACGCCACATCGCACCAACATGAGCTCCTAAATAGGGAAATGTGCCCCACTCAATAGACCATCTCAGCGAACGCAATACTCTCGATCTATATACTGGCAACAACAACACTAATGACATAGTATACGGAAGCAATCAATAATAAAATAGTTAAGCCAACAAAGGCAACATAATTCGATAAATGCCAAACAGTACGTGTAGTGCCCCTCTCCAAGGCTGGGAAAAGAAACACCACACCCGAACCAGAATAGATTCCCGAGCAAGGCCGAAACCCCACTCAAAAATCTATCCCAGCGAACGGCATTCACGCAAGCAAACAACCTGGCAACAACAACTAGTCTAACAACAACAACCAGATAACCAGAGTGCGGAAGCAATAAAGCAAGATATAACATATATCATATGTAAACGACATATAGTGATCATCCTGGATAACAACAAAATATCCTATGTGTAACGGCACGTCCCCAAATGCGGTGCAACGTGCCGTCCCACACAAAGTTACAATCCATAACAAGAACAAAGGTCCGGCTACGGACCGTAACCTGGCGAACGGCAACACAAGTACTAGGCGGATATTTTAAAATGACACAACAAGAGCGGAAGCAAGGAGTAGTAACAATTAAAAACCTATCCCACCTAGGGAGCTAGTAAAGCAATAAGTCCATGACGCAGATAAAAAAAAGCCCACCAAGGCCAATGAAAAGCGATAATCATAAACGGCCATCAAAGCCAAATGTAAAAATATCCAACTACAACAATAGAGTTAAATGATCCAGGATATAAATGTAAAAGTAATCGCGAATATACAATATGAAACGGAATTACATGAACAAAACAAGTAATCCCGACAACTAGACTGACTCCCGCCTAGCAAATAAATCCTGAAATAAAACATGGGGAAACAACGGGGTTAGTCAAAGCGACTAAGTTATGGGGCTACAATACATATATAGTAATGAAACACAATAAAGGTTCACCATTTTTTAAATGAAAGAAGACAACCGAAAAGAAAGGTTTTTAGAAATGTTGGTGAACGAATAATGATGTGATAAATAATGAAAGCTCGGCGAGACAAGCACTTACTCCCCCTTTTTTTTTTCAATAATAAATAACTGAAATTCCTGCCTTATGCCTCCCGTGTAAGTTAGAAGGAGAGCTAATCCGACTAACTACACAATACTCTATGCATTGGTTAAAACCAACACACCTTCGGCTGAGGACAAGTCTATGCGACAAGATCCCGTCCGGCGCAGGTACTCAAAAGGGCTGCCACTCCGGCCACACCCCGAGCTCCCGCATATTTGGAGATTAGGGGCACTGAGATCCACCGTAGACCCGCCGTCTATCCGGTTTCACCCCGAACCCTACTCTCCGGGGCCCAATAATGTAACTGTGGCACAAAGGCCAAAATAGTACTCGCATTTCAAAAGGTTTGTGCGGTCAAAGGGACCAATTTATAAATCCAAGTTTTTGCCTCTTTTCGAGCTAAACGGCTCTCAAAGAGTTATTATATATTAGTTTGATATTAAAATATTTTTCTCAAACTCATCAAAATATTACAACTTTTCAAATAGCTAATATGTATACTATAAGTTGGGGAGGAAAACATTAAATCATAAAACAAGGCTACGGGTTTATATTGAATATCTATATATAGGTAAGGAAACCGAACTCGGAAAAGAAACCCCACCTGGACTATGAGACAAAAGGATAAGAGACGAGGAAGGACCAAGTCACTCCTCGGAAGTAGCACCACTTGAAACCAAATAGGACACGACCACATAAGACATTGACCAAGACGCACGGCTACAAATTCACAGTACAAAGCACATGAACATGACATGGCAGAAAATTCCAAGTATGCGCACGTTGCACTAAAACTAGCATATCTCTCTCCTCGGAACGATTTTTAACAAACCGAAAAATTCTTAGTAAACTAGACAAACATATCTTTCCAGCGGTTAAGTCTCAAAACCTGATTCATTCCGGGTGAAATCAGTTTTTGGTCCAAAGTAGCCACAAGGCAGAAAATACGTCACAGCAACACATTTTGGAAGAAAATTTTGTTACCTAATCAAATGAATCCCAAATGATCTAAAAATTTATGGAGACACTTCAAACATATTTATAAATATTACTATGAAACAGTTTTTGAAATTTCCATCGTTTTTCCCTATTTTCCGAAGCTTCTGCCCCAAAACTGAAATAGGGGACAGCAGGGTCGTTTTTGTAATTTTTCAGGGATCAAATTAGCTCCGATTAACACCAAACTTGGAGGACATAAGTCTTAATATGTTGAGAAGCTCCAGTTAAGATAGTTTCAAGAAATTCGAACATTTCAGCCCCAAAATCCCATTTTCAGGAAATGAATGAATAAACAAAAAAATTGGAATTTAGCACAATCATTTATCTAAACCTATAATTCACTTAACCATGCTTAAATCAACTAATTTCTATCACCAAACATCACTAAATGATCAAAAATCACAGCTAGGTTTAGAATTTTCATCATAGCAACAAAATCTTGAAACACCAAGCTCATTTAGGAAGAAATAGGTAAGATAATGAAAATATAAATGTATAGAAGCTTAAAACTTCATCAAACTTCATAACCAATCAAGTTGTTCTTCAAGCCCTAATATGAAAACTCCAAATATTCACAATACATTGCAAGAGAAGACTCATGAGATGGATATATTACCTTAGGTGGAAAGAAATGCAAGAAAAATGAGCTTCCAAGCAACAAAAATGGTGGTCCGAAAGTTGGGGAAGATGATGAATAGTGAAGGGTTTCTTTTCTTCTTCCTATCTCCCTAGCTCTCTCTCTCTCTCTCTTTACGTAAATGAGTGTGTGTGTGTGTGAAATGAGTTAAAATTTATGTTAAATGTCAAGCTTGTGGGGTTGGGGATAGAAGTGTAATTATCTTGTGGTGAAAATTGTAATTGTTGGAAGTAGTTTTGACTTGGCTTTAAATAAAATGAAGGCAAATGCACCCACTACACATTCTACACACTAAATCTCTACACTCATTAACACACACTCATGTTTTATTTAATAAAGTTATAGAATCTAATAATTAAATAAAAAGATAAATAATACAATTGATTGAATAAAATATATGATTGCACATTTAGGAATAAAACATATTGACATCTAATAAACAATTACGGCACATAAATGTTGAATAGAGTAATTTAAATTCAACAAGTAATTCATTTATAAAAATTCATAATAAAGCATAGTAAATAAATCACATAATTTAACGGAAAAGTTAACGGAAAAAGTTCACCGATGGTGTATTTGTAATTTTTTTATAACTATGAGGACGTCTCCTACACCTTCTGATAGTTCAGGGGGTTCTAGGTAATTGACCCTTCAAGAAATTAGGAAAGAAGCGAGAAGCGAAAGGCGCGAAGCTTACCGAACTCATCTTGAAAAGTCGGGGCGTTACGATCTCTCCCCCTTATGAGAATCTGTCCTCAGATTCTATTCGTTCGAAGCGAACAACTCCGGATGATAGTGCTTCATCTTCTCCTCTATTTCCCATGTAGCTTCCTTGTGTTTTTGGTTCCTCCAAAGAACTTTCACCAAGGGAATCTGACGGTTGCGAAGCACTTGGAATCTGTGGTCTAAGATCTGTACTGGCTGAGAGACGAAAGTCAAGTTCGGCTCTAACTCGATCTCTTCTACTGCAACGATCTCAGACTCGTCCGGATGGTACTGGCGAAGTTGTGATACATGGAAGACATTGTGAATACCCGTAAGAGCCGGCGGCAAATCCAATCTGTTGGCCATCTTCCCAACTCTGTCGAGAATCTCAAACGGACCCAAATATCTCGGGGTAAGCTTTCCTCCTTTACCGATTCGAGCGAACCCTTTCCTAGGAGAAGCTTTCAAGAACACCCGATCACCAACTTCAAACTCTAAGTCACGTCGGCGCTTGTCGGCGTAACTCTTCTGACGATCCTGGGCTGCTTTCATCTTTTGACGAATGACTTGCACTTTCTCGATGGCATTTCGAATCAAATTAGGGGTAATGCCATGATCTATACCATTTCGAGTCCATCTCCAATCCTCTATGTCCCAATAAAGTGGCGATCGGCACTTTCGGCCATAAAAAGCCTTATATGGGGCCATCTCGATCGAAGCTTGGTAACTGTTATTGTACGCGAACTCGATCAGTGGAAGCTGTTTGTGCCAGTTGGTATGAAAATCCAAGGCACGAGATCTCAACATATCTCCGAGGTATCTGATCGTCCTCTCAGATTGGCCATCAGTCTGGGGGTGAGCTGCAGTGCTGAAGGTCAACTTCGATCCCAAACGATCCTGTAAATTCTGCCACAACCCCGAAGTGAATCTAGTGTCTCTATCTGACACTATACTGACTGGAACTCCATGAAGCTTAACAATCTCCTCGTGATAGATCTCGGCCAACTTGTCCACTTTGTAGGATACGCAAACTGGTAAGAAATGGGCAGATTTTGTCAATCTGTCGACGATCACCCAAATACTGTCATAACCGCCTCTGACCTTCGGTAAACCTGATACGAAATCCATTGCTATATGCTCCCACTTCCAACTCGGGACTAGGAGTGGCTGTAGTAGACCTCTGGGTCTCTGGTGATCAGCTTTGACCTGCTGGCAAGTCATACACTTACTAACGTAATCGGCTACGTCTCTCTTCAAACCATTCCACCAATAGAACTCTTTCAAGTCCTGATACATCTTGGTACCTCCGGGGTGAATGGTGGAAGCTGACTTGTGGGCTTCATCGAGAATCTCTCTTCTCAAACTCTCTGGCACACAAACTTCAGTTTTGTGTCTGAGAAGACCCGAATCATCTATGCAGAACTTTGTTTCAGGGTCCTCTTTCATTCGAATAATTTGTTGTTGGATCCAATCATCGGTAGCTTGAGCTTCTTTGATCCTTAGACCCAAATCTGACTGGATTGTAATGCTAGAAACACGAGCCTGAGATATAATATGAGCTCCTTCTGAACCCAATGTGTCTGAACTCAGCTCTAAGTGTGACAAGCTCGCCTTTCTGCTCAAGGCATCTGCGACCACATTTGCTTTCCCGGGATGGTATTGAATCTTGCAATCATAATCTCCCAATAACTCCATCCAACGTCTCTGACGTTTGTTCAACTCCTTCTGAGTGACAAGATACTGGAGGCTCTTATGGTCGGTAAAGATGTCAAAGGTGACACCGTAGAGGTAGTGTCGCCATTTGCCTAAGGCAAATACAACTTCTGCTAGCTTGAGATCGTGTGTAGGGTAGTTCTCTTCGGCTGGCTTTAGCTTTCTCGAGGCATAAGCTATCACCTTCCCATTCTGCATCAACACACATCCCAAGCCTTCCTTCGAGGCGTCCGTGTAAACCACGAACCCATCTGAACCTTCTGGCAAGGTAAGAATCGGGGCAGTCGTCAACCTCTTCTTCAGCTCCTGAAAGCTTGCTTCACACTTATCAGTCCATGTGAAAGAAGCATCCTTCTTCGTCAACTTGGTAAGCAGAGCTGCAAGCTTGGAGAAATCCTTAATGAATCGTCTGTAGTAACCCGCTAAACCCAGAAAGCTACGAATCTTTGTCGGTGACCTGGGCTGCTGCCAACTCATCACCATCTCAATCTTCGAGGGAACTACCTCGATACCTGTCCCGGATATGATGTGACCTAGGAAAGCCACTCTATCAATCCATAACTCGCATTTGCTAAACTTAGCAAATAACTGATGCTCCTGAAGAGTCTGTAGCACAATCTTGAGATGCTCGGAGTGCTCTTCCTCGGACTTCGAGAAAACCAATATGTCATCGATGAAGATGACAACAAACTTGTCGAGGTAAGGTCGGAAGATTCTGTGCATTATATCCATGAACGCGGCAGGGGCGTTCGTCAAGCCGAAAGGCATGACAACGAATTCAAAGTGGCCATACCGAGTATTGAATGCCGTCTTCGGTATGTCCTCGGCCTTGATGCGAAGCTGATAATAGCCCTGCCTAAGATCGAGCTTGGAGTAGACTCTCGATCCCTACAATAAATCAAACAACTCCTCGATTTGAGGGAGAGGGTACTTGTTCTTCAACGTCATCCTGTTCAACTCCCTGTAGTTTATGCAGAGTCTGAGGGAACCATCTTTCTTCTTCACGAACAACACTGGAGCACCCCAGGGAGAGGTACTCGGACGGATGTAACCACTAGCTAGAAGTTCATCTAGCTGGGTCTTCAACTCCTTCAGCTCGGCTAGAGCCATTCTATACAGTGACTTGGAATAGGGTTCGGACCCTGGATGCAAGTCGATCAAGAACTCAATATCACGATCTGAAGGTAAAGACTCTAGTTTCTCGGGAAACACTTCTGAGAAGTCCTTGACTACCCCGGTATCCTCATTCTGGGATATCTGAAATATAGCCAATTATGAAAAGAATAAGTCAAACTGACTTAGTGAGGTAATACTGGAGAATTAAATAACAGATAATCATTAAAATAATAACCAGATGCATGAACAGGCAAGATAACCAAATATAGTCGATATACATGCACATGATACGAGCTACGACAAACGGTACACCTTATGGCTCCCAACGGTATGAAACAATAAAATCCCAAACTCCATGTCAGGGTGCCCCCTGATTAACGGTAGCGAGAGTCCCACGTGCCCGTGAGATCAGCTCTTCTGGCTCGGCTATCGTGACTAATCTCCTAGCCAATGAAACGACAAGCCTCGATGTGGGCGTTACCTCGCACAGAATAACCGATGGCCCGAGCCACCGAGCTCTTCTATTTGAGAGTAACCCCTGGGCCCCGGTCTTCCCCTTGGGCGTCCCCAAGAGTGTAACGGTCAGTCGAACAGAATGGAATAGCTCGTAGAACAGAACAGGCGGGATTCTTATTTTCAAACAAAAGAGTTCATTTGATGCAGTACATATAGATACAAAGCCATTTGATATCAAATTAATTTTCTTAAAACATTCAATGAAATTAGTAGCTAAAATATCTATATATAGGTAATAGCAGATTGGGAAGAAAACATTAAAATCATGAAGTAAGCTCTTACGAAGGGCTTACATATATATTATATATTTAGATATATACGTACTCCAGTTTTTAAAAAAAATAATAATAAGATTTTTCCTCACCGTTACCAGTGGATCGTTCGGGATCTGCTACACCTGAGTAACAAGATAGATAGTTCAAGGTTTAGAGTGACACTCAATCTATCTAACACTAAACCCAACCTGATTCAACTAATAATACAAATTCTGATTACATGAAATTTTTCAAACTCAGATATTTATAAATAAAACATTATATACAAATAAACCAAGTAATTCATATATTTGATTCAACTTACTCCAGGAAATTGATGAATTACACTATCAGATAACCTTAATGTCAAGTAATGGTTTCATTAAAGGATTAGTGGATTAATAGCAACTGTTTCAAAAAGAAACTATTTATGACTACCAAAAGAAGCAATTCATTGAGAGCAACTAATGTTTCTCATTTATTCACGCATGATTATTCAAGATTAATAATAAATATGGGAATGGCCCACAGCACACACACACTACACGTCCACCTATATAGTTACAAGTTTACTTTAAAAGTCTATGTATTAAAAGCTAATGGAAGATTAGTAACTGGGTACTTGATAGTAATCTTGAAACTAACAAATTAGAAGCTAACCCATCTAGATTTAGTATAAGCTACACATAATAGCATAATCTAATTTCAAAGCAAGAAATTGGATATACAGTAGTCCGTAAGAACTTATGAAATTCTAGATTAACAATTCTAATCGTCAACTAACACTAATTACTATAGCAAGGATTATGAGTTCTCTAATCAAATTTCCCTAGCTTTAGAAAAATAATTAAATAATGAAACTAAACACTTAAGTATAGATACACTAATCAGGATACTTAATAGTTCTAAGTTAAACATTCAAACTAAATCAATTATTATATGTCAAAATTAACTCAAACCCACATCATCTACGGACAAAGTCAACAATTATTGAATATTCCTATCAACTTAATCATTCCTGGAAGCACTTTAATTTATTCAATGAACTTACTGTTGTTATGATTAAAGAAGAAACACTAGAAAGCGACAGAAGGAAGACAAAGGGTTTTACCTAGTTCTTGCGTGAAGGTCTGGAGGTTTTTTTTTTTTTCTAATTTGTGAGTGTGTGTGGTGTACGGTGAATTTGGAAGTCTTATGGTGTGATGGTGATGATTCAGCAAGAATAGGCTATGCATGTCTCTAGGAAATTACACGTAGCATTGTTGTTTCCTCTTTTTTTTTTTTTTTTTAAAATGTAGCATGATAACTTTGACTCTAGAAAAAAACATATAGAGATATATATATATATATATTACACATACACGTGTATACATATATTACACATGCACTTTCTAATATTACATATATATATGCATACACTTATCTAACATTATATATATATGTATATATATATATCACTATACATTAGTATAAGAATTTAGATTGCGCAATTAATATGCCAGGCAAATATGAATGCATGTTATGACATGGTTTCTTTTTCAATTTACCTTTACCCGACATCTCCAAATTTCGGGGCGTCACAACTCTTCCCCCCTTAGAAGAATCAGGTCCCCAGATTCTAACTGTTCTCTGAAAACAAACCCGGATAATGTTGTCGCATCTTATTTTCGAGTTCCCATGTAGCTTCTTCAGTTTTCTGATTTCTCCATAAGACTTTAACCATCGGAATTCTTCTATTTCTAAGCTCTTTATACTTGTGGTCCATAATTCATACTGGTTTTTCTATATAAGTAAGATTCGGCTCCAAAGGTACTTCTTCTGAGGAGATTATATGAGATTCATCGGGATAATACTTCCGTAACTGAGAGACATGGAAAACGTTGTGAATGCCGGTAAGACTCGGAGGTAAATCTAACCGGTATGCGACTTCTCCAACTCGTTCGATGATCTCAAATGGTCCGGTATATCGTGGGCTAAGTTTTCCTTCTTTTCCAAATCGTTGAACTCCTTTTCGGGGAGAAAGCTTGAGGAATACCCGATCACCAACCTCAAATTCTAAGTTCCTTCTTCGGCGATCTGCGTAACTCTTTTGGCGGTCTTGAGCGATCTTCATCTTTAATCTGATATCTTTGACATTTTCGATAGATTCTTGAATTAACTTTGACTGTGTAATACGTTGATGTCCATCTTTCGTTTGTCTCCATTCATCCAAGTCCCAGTATAGTGGCGATCGACATTTCTTCCCATAAAGCGCTTCATATGGGGCTGTTCTAATGGAGGCTTGATAACTATTATTGTAAGCAAACTGTATCAAAGCCAGTTGTTTATGCCAACTCTCGCTGAAATCCAAAACGCACATTCTGAGCATGTCTTCCAAATACCCAATTAATCTTTCAGATTGTCCATCTGTCTGGGGATGTGCTGCAGTACTGAATTGTAACTTCGTTCCCAACTGTTCCTAAATGTTTTGCCACAAGCGAGATGTGAATTTGGGATCTCTATCTGACACTATACTTGCCGGAATCCCATGCAATTTAATAATTTCCTGTATGTAGAGATTTGCTAACTTCTCCACTCTATCAGTAGTCTTGACCGGTAGAAAGTGTGCTAATTTTGTTAATCAGTCAACTATCACCCAAATACTGTCGTATCCACCTTTGACTTTTGGTAAACCTACCAGAAAATCCATCGTAATTTGGTCCCACTTCCAGGTTGGTATAGGGAGAGGTTGTAAGTGTCCTCCAGGCTTTTGGTGCTCTCCTTTGACTTTCTAGCAAGTCTCACATTTCCGTATAAAATCGGATATTTCACGTTTCATCCCATTCCACCAATACTGTTTCTTCAGATCTTGATACATTTTAGTTCCTCCAGGATGTACAGTGTACCGCTTTTTGTGAGCCTCCTCCAATATTCTTTTTCGAAGATTCGGCGGAATGTATATCCTATCTTTGTGTCTCGCGATTCCCAGTTGGTCCTTTTGTATGATAAATGGTTCGTTAGTCTTTGCTCGTGCTTGCTGTTCTTGACACCAATTATCTGTCATCTGTGCTTCCTTAATTGGGGTAATCAAATCAGACTGAATTACCAAACTCATGAACTGAGCGCAGGGTCTCATCCTCAATTTATCTCTGGGACATAACGAGGTGGTGGGGTTCGCTGTAAAGTGGGATATATTAGCTTTTCTGCTAAGTGCGTCTGCAACTACATTTGCCTTCCTAGGATGATACAAGATCTTGCAATCGTAATCTTCGAGTAATTCCATCCATCGACGCTGTCGTACGTTTAAATTCTTTTGCGTATACAAATATTTTAGACTTTGATGATCCGTGTATATTTCAAAAGTTACCCTATAAAGGTAGTGTCTCCATTTACCCAATGCAAAAACAACTGCTGCCAATTCTAGATCATGTGTAGGGTAATTCTCTTCATGCGGTCGAAGCTTTCGGGAAGCATAAGCAATAACTCTGCCTCTTTGCATTAAAACACATCCTAGTCCTTTTTTAGAAGCGTCTGTGTATACCATTAGGTCTTCTGGTCCATCTGGTAAAGCTAACACTGGTGCTGTGGTCAATCGTCTTTTTAGTTCTTGAAAGCTGGCTTCACACTTATCGTTCCACTTAAAAGGAGTTTCCTTGCGAGTCAACTGAGTCAGTGGTGCTGCGATCTTTGAAAAGTCTTTCACTAATCTTCGGTAATATCCAGCAAGACCTAAGAAGCTCCGAACTTCAGTGGGTGTTTCTGGCTGTTTCCAGTTGTTCACAGTTTCAATCTTTGACGGATCCATCCCAATACCATTTTCGGAGATAATATGTCCCAAAAACGCAACTTGATCCAACCAAAATTCACACTTGCTGAACTTAGCATAAAGCTTATGCTCTTCTAAGGTTCGTAGTACAATGCGTAAGTGCTCGACGTGTTCCTCAGGAGTCTTTGAGAAGATCAGAATATCGTCGATGAAAATTACCACGAACTTATCCAAATATGGTCTAAATATTCGATGCATCATGTCCATGAATGCTACAGGCGCATTCGTTAAACCAAACGGCATAACTGCAAATTCGAAATGACCATACCAAGTATTAAATCCCGTTTTCGGTATGTCTCCTTCTTTTATTCGTAGCTGATAATATCCTTGCCTCAAGTCCAATTTAGAATAGACTTTTGACCCTTGTAATAAGTCAAAGAGTTCTTCAATATGAGGTAAAGGATATTTATTCTTAATAGTCATTCGATTCAGTTCTCTATAGTCGATGCACATTCGAAGTGTTCCATCCTTCTTCTTTACAAATAGTACAGGTGCTCCCCAAGGGGATGAACTGGGACGAATATAACCAACCGTTAGTAGTTCATCAAGTTGAGTCTTCAATTCTTGTAATTCCGGTAACGCCATTCTGTATGGAGTCTTGGAATAAGGTTCTGCTCCTGGAATCAAGTCGATCACAAACTCAATTTCTCGGGCTGGTGGTAAGGTTTCCAAAGTTTCTGGAAATACTCCTACAAATTCATTTACCACGGGTACTTCTTCCAATCTGAATTGATCTTTAGGCTTATTCAATATGTAAGCAACGAATCCTGATCCACCTTCCCTTATATTTTTCTTAGCCTCTGACAGCGTTATCAATGGTACCGTTTCAGTAACTCGGTTTCCTACTTCAGATTCCTCCAAACTGTTTTTTCCCAATCTGACCCATTTGTTGTAACAGTCCAACTGTGCTTGATATCGACATAACCAATCCATTCCCAGAATTACATCATAACCTTGAACTGTGAATTCAATCAAATCCGCGGGGTATGATTTGCCTTCAAATTCTAGAGGACAATTTCTGACTATTCTGTTTGTAAGACGATGCGGACCCATTGGAGAAACAACTTCAAAGTGATACGGCAACATTTCTACATCCAAGGCTAGCCGATGCATGAGATATGATGCAATAAATGAATGTGTAGCACCGGGATCAAATAAAGCTTTAACATGCATGCCATGGATGCAAAGTGTACCTTCAACCACGGCATTCGGGTCTGGGTTTTCTCTACTTTCCAAGGCATAGGCTCGTGCTTGAACATTTGGTCTCCCAGGCCGATTTCCTGCTGGTTGCCCACGTCCAACTCCTTGTATGGGACGAACCCCCATATTTACTGGTTTTCTCTTAGGGCAATCTTTTACCTGATGTTTATCGCTCCCACACCCCATACATTTCCCATGTTTCTTCCAGTAGTTAGCTTCAATGTGATTAGGGTTACCGCAAAACAAGCAACCTTTTTGTCCTACTGCAACTCCCGGAGTTCCTTCAGCTATCTTTACTGGTCTCTGACTTGAACTTGCTATTGGCCTATTTAATGCTTGGTTTCGATTCCCTGATCCAAATGCTCTGTTTCTGTCAATCCGTTGGTTTATGGAACGAATGTCTCGAAGTTTGGCCTCCACTTCCAAGGCCTTGTCTACAGCTTTGGCATAGCTGTCAAGCTCAGCAGTCATAAGAGGATACTGCAAGTCAGGCTTCAACCCATTTACAAACTTTTGGACCTTTCGACGCTCATCTGTCATGATATGGGGTGCATAGGGTAATAGACGAGCAAAATTAGCTTCATATTGAGCCACAAAGTTGATTCCTTGGATCAAGCTCAGAAATTCCTTTTCCCGAGCATCCTTTATTACCAATGGGATAAATTTCTTCATAAATTCAGATTTGAAATTATCCCATGTCCTAGGAGTCCGATCTGTCTGCCATTTTGCCTCAACAAGACGCCACCAGTGAGATGCAGCATCGTCCATCATGTAGATAGCATATTCGACCTTCTCATTATCGTTACATTGAAGCACGCAAAATATCTTTTCGAGAGTTAAAATCCAATTATCCGCTTTTCTATCATCTGGCTCTCCATAAAACTTGGCTGGTTGGAGCCTCAAAAACTTGTCCAACATTTTCTCTGGTTGAGGGTTTTCAACTGGCGCTTGTGGTGGGGGTGGTGGAGGTGGTTGTTGTCGTTGTTGCTGAACTGTTTGAACAAGTTGTCGTATAGCATCAACTAAATCAGCAGTTTCATTATTGCGTCTCCTTTGACCGGCTGGTCCGGTTTCCTCTTGATTATCATTTATCGGAGCATCGGGGTGTTGACGAGTTCTTCTTCCTGCAATTCTGTTATGCATATGGCAATTTATAATATGATGTAAAAATAAGTCACACAAGGAAATAAAAACAGACTGCTCGAAAACCCATTATATTTACATTATCAAAAACAAAATTGGGTAAGTATACAAGCATATAGTTAAATACTACCCAGGGTTCCCAAGCACTATACTATCCATATACTAGTAGTTTTTGCACACATAAGGTACATCATATATACATATAAGCCAAACTATCCTACCACCAGCACATAAAGACTAATCTAGACTCCAGACGAGGAGCCTCCAACATCGCGACGAGGAAAGGGGGATGCGGGGATAGGTGGAGCCGTCACCAGGGAGGAGACAGGTGGAGCGGTCACCGGGGTCTGAGATGGTCCCGCCGCAGAGTCTGATGAGCCCTGCACCTCCCTGTCGATCAAGCGAACAAAACCCTCGGCCACAGCTCGGGCCTGTCTCCAGTGCGAGCTATGGTGCTCCATACGTCTAGTAACCCTAGCAAGCTCCATCTCCAACTCACGAACGCGTGCCCATGCCTGCTGGGCCTCCAATCGTGCTGTATCCCTATCCTCTATCGCCCGCTCAACTATCTGCTCTGTATCACGCAGGCGAGCTCTCGCGGATGATAACTGTAACGCTATTGTGTTTCCAAAAAAATAAAGATCACGATCTCTGGCCAACGCATGAACAACCCTATTGGGATAAACCCCCCTCAATATACCTCTACCGCGACCACGTCTGCCAGGATTATACTGGCGTAAAGGAACCCGACTAGTGGTGAGAATGCGTGGAGGACTATCAAAAGCATCCGGGATACCGCGACCTGCCATCCTGTAACAATTTACCCAGTTCGAAGCTATGTCAAGGAACAAACACATAAAGTATCACATAGGAGCAAGTAGACAAGTAATCTAAATAATGATTGACTTTGAGGTGCAGTTAAATACTGAAACCCCAAAGACACGAACCCCAAGTATCCTCAACCAAGGGCTCTGATACCACCACTGCGACGCCCCCACGGAGGACCTCGGACCAAGTAGGGCCTGCAGGGACACCGCCCGCACGACTTCGCCGAGGTTTGTAAAGCTTGCCTCGACTTAGCCGTAAGCTAAGTAGAAACTAAAAGTACAGTAAAGCATAATTCAAGTAAAACAAAATATCAGAATTCAAATCATAGCAGGATAGTAATAATTATCTAAGGGAAAGGGTAACGTCCTGTTGAATGTAACAATCTCTGACACAGGGACCATAAGGAACATCAACACATATCTTGTAAGGTGCAGTCTCAAAAGTAAAGTACAGTCTAACTCCGACTCTGGGGAAGGATTTTCTGTTTACAAGTTCAACTCGGGTTCATATATCAGCAAACAAAAAAAAAAACAGGCAAGGTAGCACATTCCCTTTAACCCAGTCGCTCCTCACCTAAACGTACGTCCTGTTCTGGGATATCTGAAATATAGCCAATTATGAAAGGAATAAGTCAAACTGACTTAGTGAGGTAATACTGGAGAATTAAAATAACAGATAATCATTAAAATAACAACCAGATGCATGAACAGGCAAGATAACCAAATATAGTCGATATACATGCACATGATACGAGCTACAACAAACGGTACACCTTATGGCTCCCAACGGTATAAAACAATAAAATCCCAAACTCCATGTCAGGGTGCCCCCTGATTAACGGTAGCGAGAGTCCCACGTGCCCATGAGATCGGCTCTTCTGGCTCGGCTATCGTGACTAATCTCCTAGCCAACGAAACGACAAGCCTCGATGTGGGCGTTACCTCGCACAGAATAACCGATGGCCCGAGCCACCGAGCTCTTCTGTTTGAGAGTAACCCCTAGGCCCCGGTCTTCCCCTTGGGCGTCCCCAAGAGTGCAACGGTCAGTCGAACAGAATGGAATAGCTCGTAGAACAGAATAGACGGGATTCTTGTTTTAAAACAAAAGAGTTCATTTGATGCAGTACATATATATACAAAGCCATTTGATATCAAATTATTTTTCTTAAAACATTCAATGAAATTAGTAGCTAAAATATCTATATATAGGTAATAGCAGATTGGGATGAAAACATTAAAATCATAAAGTAAGGTCTTACGAAGGGCTTACATATATATTATGTATTTACATATATACGTATCCAGTTTTTTAAAAAAATAATAATAAGATTTTTCCTCACCGTTACCAGTGGATCGTTCGGGATCTGCTACACCTGAGTAACAAGATAGATAGTTCAAGGTTTAGAGTGACACTCAATCTATCTAACACTAAACCCAACCTGACTCAACTAATAATACAAATTCTGATTACATGAAATTTTTCAAACTCAGATATTTATAAATAAAACATTATATACAAATAAACCAAGTAATTCATATATTTGATTCAACTTACTCCAGGAAATTGATGAATTACACTATCAGATAACCTTAATGTCAAGTAATGGTTTCATTAAAGGATTAGTGGATTAATAGCAACTGTTTCAAAAAGAAACTATTTATGACTACCAAAAGAAGCAATTAATTGAGAGCAACTAATGTTTCTCATTTATTCACGCATGATTATTCAAGATTAATAATAAGTATGGGAATGACCCATAGCACACACACACTACACGTCCACCTATATAGTTACAAGTTTACTTTAAAAGTCTATGTATTAAAAGCTAATGGAAGATTTGTAACTGGGTACTTGATAGTATTCTTGAAACTAACAAATTAGAAGCTAACCCATCTAGATTTAGTATAAGCTACACATAATAGCATAATCTAATTTCAAAGCAAGAAATTGGATATACAGTAGTCCGTAAGAACTTATGAAATTCTAGATTAACAATTCTAATCGTCAACTAACACTAATTACTATAGCAAGGATTATGAGTTCTCTAATCAAATTTCCCTAGCTTTAGAAAAATAATTAAATAATGAAACTAAACACTTAAGTATAGATACACTAATCAGGATACTTAATAGTTCTAAGTTAAACATTCAAACTAAATCAATTATTATATGTCAAAATTAACTCAAACCCACATCATCTACGGACAAAGTCAACAATTACTGAATATTCCTATCAACTTAATCATTCCTGGAAGCACTTTAATTTATTCAATGAACTTACTGTTGTTATGATTAAAGAAGAAACACTAGAAAGTGATGGAAGGAAGACAAAGGGTTTTACCTGGTTCTTGCGTGAAGGTCTGGAGGTTTTTTTTTTTTTCTAATTTGTGAGTGTGTGTGACGTACGGTGAATTTGGAAGTCTTATGGTGTGATGGTGATGATTCAGCAAGAATAGGCTATGCATGTCTCTAGGAAATTACACGTAGCATTGTTGTTTCCTCTTTTTTTTTTTTTTTTTTTTAAAATGTAGCATGATAACTTTGACTCTAAAAAAAACATATATATATATATATATATATATATATATAAGTGTATGCATATATATATGTAATATTAGAAAGTGCATGTGTAATATATGTATACACGTGTATGTGTAATATATATATATATATATATATATATATATATATATATATATATATATATATATATGTATATATATATATATCACTATACATTAGTATAAGAATTTAGATTGCGCAATTAATATGCCAGGCAAATATGAATGCATGTTATGACATGGTTTCTTTTTCAATTTACCTTTACCCGACATCTCCAAATTTCGGGGCGTCACAGTTAAAGCCCACCAAGGCTAGCGGAATTCACTTACAAAACTTGGATCAAATCATAACGAGTTCAACATTAAATAATCCCGAACTCATATCATAACCTACATAATACACATAACGGTCGAGTACCTAAAACAACCTAAGAATGAACAATTACAAAAGCAGAATAATTCCGCAATACAAGACCGACGAATGCCCACCTAGTAATCACCTGAAACAGATAAGGTTAAAAACAGGGAGGGTTAGTCAAAAGACTAAGTGAGGGGAAAAAGGGAGTACATACATAATAGCATACAGGAATAAATCACCATTTTAACTTAAAAGAAAACAAACGTAAAAGAAGGGTTTTCATAAATATTCGGTGATTTATCATAACATAACATAACGGGACATATCATATTGCTCGGCGAGTCGAGCCCCCAACTCCTCATATCATATCATAACATACCTGAAAACCATACCAGCCTTATTCCTCCCATATAGCATAAGGACCGCTAAATCCAACTGCTCTATAGGCATAATAGCCTATGTCTTAGTTGACACGAAGTCAACCGTTGCAGGAGCACAAAGGTTGCTACTCCGGCCTCACCCGTGCTCCCGGTAAACCTGGAGCAAGCTACCGAATTCCACCGTAGACCCGCTGTCTATCCGGCTTCACCCGATCGCCATACTCCGGGGCCCACATATCATATCATACATATCATATCTCGCATTTTTCATAACTATCATTTTCCTATTAGAATAGGAATCAAGACATTTCGGGGAGGCCCGAAAGCGCCATTCGAGACAGGCGATGTAACGGTAGGAAACGCAACCGGGTGTTCCGTCGTCATGGGGGAAGAAACCCGCCCTAATGACTTCACTCAACGAGAAGGTTTCCAAACCCAAAATTACATTTAAATCGAAACATAGTTCGCTTGTCTCTTTTTATAAACATTTCGAAATCATATACATAATATTCACTTGATATCAAATCCGTTGTTCTTAAACCTCATAAAAGTAATAAGCATAATTTATTTACTAAATATAGTAATACGGGATGAAAACGTAAACTACACATGTGAGGCTTATTTAGTGAGGCTTAATAGTACATATCTACATAATACGGGATAACAACGGAAACCTCACCGGGCGACAACCAAAAGAAAGCCCAAAACGGAAACGAGCAACCTAATCCACGAGAGTGGAACCTGCAACTGACAAACGACATAACCACGTAAGACATACGACGACGCACGGCTCATACGAAAGCATAGAAACACGTACAAGCACGTTATACAATCACATAAAACACTTAGGTTCAATTATCAAACGAAACGGAGTAATTTATGAATTTAAATATGCAAATCAAGTGAAAATGCAACGAGACTTTACGGACATGCTTTAAATACCATAAGAGAGTATGCATTAGAATTTCGGAAGAATCGGACTTCATATGCAAGAGTTAGAAAATTTGACGAAAACTTAAATCGTACTATTCATAGACCCGAACATGCTATAAACTCATAAATCATGCAATTCATATCTATTTCATATATATCGAATACACGAGTGAAGAAAGAATTCGGAAAAGACGAGCCTCGGAGGGACCCGTAGGCCAAAATTGGCCCTGACTTACAAAAGGTCAGGGCCCTGTTCAAACGTGTAACGACCCGAATATTTTAATTATATTATTAATAATTACGCGAATTCTTTCTTGCGTAATTTCTCGATCTATCCAAATGGATTAATTAATCTTGTGGAAAAGATTGATTTAACCTATCTTTTAAATGCCCTCAATTACTTAAATTACATAAATGCCCTTAAAAGCCTAAATGACCATTTTACCCCCCGAGATATTTTCCTAAATATCTACCTATCTCTCTCATTCTCTCATTACACACAAAGAAGTAGAAAAGAAGAAAGGAAGGAGAAAGAAGGAGAATAAAGGAGAGAAACTTCTCGACGCCCTACCGAGCCCGTTTCTCGCTCGATCGATGGGCCGTGAAAACCCGAACGATCCTCACTACATTCTCTACCGGTAATCCTTTTACCCCATTTCATTTTGTTCCCTCTTCATTACGATTTTCATGGCTTTTGTATAGGAATTTTATAATATTAGAATTTTCGTGTTTAGGAAGAATTACTTGACCATTTTACGTGTTTCTTGTGCCTATGTGTAGCTAATATGGTATAGATGAATATATGTGAGAATTAGGATGTTTTATGGAGTAAATTAGGAGATGTATGAATTTAAATGTTGGTTTCGCGTGTGAGGTTTCGCGATCTGCTGAGTCTGCTGCTCAGTAGATCCACACGGGCGAACGCACGGTCTTGATCAAGACCGTGCAGGAGCCCGTGCGCAGCCCTTTTCAACCAGCCCGTGCACAGGTCCGTGCGCAGGCCCGTTTGCACCTGCACGGTCTTGGCACCGTGCTCAAGACCGTGCGTGAGACCGTGCACCTCTATTTGTGCTTGCACCGGCTTGCCAAGCCCGTGCGTTGGCCGGTGCAACCTACTTAGTGGATTTTCTAGCCTTTTCCTTTCTTGCACTTTGGGAATTGGGTCAACCCCACTCATTTAAATGTTGACTTTTCACATACGACCTCCGAATATCAATCCGATTTCACCTATAGCTTCCTCGAGCCTTGGGATTTGATATTCTTCATAATTTACAATTTATCCGACCCTATTTGACCGTCAATTGACACCTTTCTCATTTAGGGATTTTATCCCACCTTTCCCGTTCCTTATCCGTTTGATCTCGTATTCACGCGAGAGCGTCCTTATATTATTTTAAGCATGCCTAAGTGCCCTAATTGCGTTTTAGCATGTCTTTGATATTTAATTTCTAATGTTCTCCGATTAATTATAACTGCATTAATACTCCTTTAAATATTGTTCCATATTTTATATATCCTTACATGTTTAATTATCTGACTTTCCATATTGCACCTGTAGCATGAGTGGAGTTTATATGAATTGCCGTGCGTCATCTGTTGTCTTGTGTCTTGCTTTTAGTATTGTCGGTCTTGTTTTCATCCTCTAGGCCCTGTGTATTACAGGTGGGACCAACGAGTGAGAAACTTGACTACCGCTTGCTTTCATACTATCATGTTGAGCCAGGTAAGGGTTTTAAATTGTTTTCAACTGGAGTAAGAACATAGTTACTTAGGTTTGCGAAATAAACACTATCCCGCTGTAACGACCCAAAAAATCCGATTTTTCAATTCGGTATATTTTAATCGAGTAATTGTGCAAATTATTATTTTATTTAATATTTATTCTAAGATTTTAGGATAATTTCGTAATTGAGTGAATTTTATATTTAAATCACGAATTGTCAATGTGCGTTTAATTATATGAATTTTAACTGTAATTACATATTATTTGGACAACGTGAGTTTTTAAACTTATTTTGCGAAATTACTAAAATGCCCCTTCGATTTTAGACCTAGTCAACTTAATTGACTAAGTCATCCTCCCTCATCTCTCTCGTTCACTACAACAAGAAGGAAAGAAAGAAAAGAAAAGAGAAGGAAAAAGAGAAAGAGAAGGAAGACATTTCAATCGATCGTCCCGACTTCGTTTTCCGACGGATTTTCGAATCGTTTACGCCTACGAATTCCTCGCGATCTTTTCTACGAGTAAGCTTCTAACGATTCTCTCGTTTAATGTCTTCTATACTTCGTTTTTCTCGTTTTTGTGAATAGTTGTATAATTTAGGTTTTATATGATTTTGATAGTAATTGTGGATGGATTTTCGTGTTTATCATTTCTATATGTAGATTATATGTTGTAGATGATTATATGTGAAAATTAAGGATTGATTTGCATGATTAATCGATTAAATGTTAGATTTTGGTTTGAATTCGCGTATGATTTTTGCTGTGTGATGTTTCTGCTCATTTTGGTCGCACACGGCCTGGTGCACACGGCCTTGAGGCCGTGTGCATGAGGCCGTGCGCGTTGCTTGATTGTGCACGGCCTCGGCACACGGCCGTGCACAAGGCCGTGTGGCCTGGTCAAACAGTGCCCTGACCTTCTGTTAGTCAGGGCACATTTTGCACTACGGGTCCCTCCGAGACTCGTCTTTTCCGAATTCTTTCTTCGCTCGTTTATTCGATATATATGAAATAGATATGAATTGCATGATTTATGAATTTACAACATGTTCGGGTATATGAATAATGCGTTTTAAGTTTTCGTTAAATTTTCTATCTTTTGCATGTGAAGTCCGATTTTCCCGAAATTCGAATGCATACTTCTTTATGATAATTTAAGCATGTCCGTAAAGTTTCGTTGCATTTGGATTTGTATTGTATTTTTAAATGCATGAATTACTTTATTTTGGTTTGAGAATTTGAACTTAAGTGATTGATTTAATTGTGTAACGTGCTTCTATGTGTTCTAATGTTTTCGTATAAGCCGTGCGTCGTCTTTAGTCTTATTTGGTTGTGTCCTGGTATTTTGCAGACGATACTCCCGTGGAGTAGCGCCGGTTCTAGCTTTTTGTTCTTATTTTGCATAGCAGCCAGGTGAGGCTTTCCGTTTCTGTTTCCAGTATTATTATGTGTATATATAAATAAGCCTCTCCAGATATAAGCCACGTTTATGTTTTGTTTTCACACCGTTTCTATATATATACTTAGTAGATATTTATGCTTATTATGTTCATTTGATTTATCGAAAATGATTTGATATGAAAAAGTACTATGTATAGTCTTCGAAATGTTTACGAAAGAGACATGTAAAACCTTTTGTTTTCTAAGGCGAACTTTGGCCTTCGGCCTCGCATATGACATGTCTCGAACGGTCTTTTGGCTAACCCGAAATGTTTGAAAAGCGAGTTATGAACTGTATGCATGATCGTTTGGGCCCGGAGTAAGAGCGATAGGACGAAGTCGGTAGACGTCGGGTCTACGGCGTAAATCCTATGGTTTCCTCCATTTGGGAGCTCGGGGTGAGGCCGGAGTGGCAGCCCTTTGAGTACCTGAGTTATTCCCGTCAGTTATGAGTAGTTCGGGTTTGCAGTCCGGCTACATTGGAGGAATAAGGGTGGTTTCCTGTTTTATGTTTTGGATATTGGAGTTCAGGGCTCGACTCGCCGAGTCATATGATAAGTTATGTTTTATGTTAAATCACCACTCGATTACGAAAACCTTTCTTTTATGTTGATTTCTTTTAAGTTTAAAATTGGTGATTTATTTCCCGTTTTATTATATACATTATTATTCCCCCCTCACTTAGTCGTTTGACTAACCCTCTCTGTCTCACCCTATATTGGTTTCAGGATACTAGGCGGGATTCGTCGTCGTCGTCGTAGAGTTGTATTTATTTTCTCATGTACATTCCTTTTTCCGTATGATATGAATTAGATTTTTAGGATATTAGGATTTTATTTAATTTGTATTCGGGATTATGTATTTATTGAACCCGTTATTAAATTTATCGGGATACTGTATCGAACCCGTTTGATATTATGTAATTGAATTTCGTTAGCCTTGGTGGGCTTTAATAATTGTGTATTTATTATGTTCTATTGCTTTGATTATTTATATTGCTTCCGCGTCTCTGTTTTTTCGTTGTTTTTAAAACCCCGCCTAGTGATTGAGTAAATGCTTGCCGTTCGCCGGGTTTCGGTTCGGGTCGGATCCCATTTCGGCTCCGGGTCGGGGCTCGGTGCGGGGCGTGCGTTACCCGTTTGGGGCTCCCGCTACAGTTGGTATCAGAGCTTTTCTTTGGTCCAATGGCCTAAGCTCTGAATCGTCATGTTTTGTTTGTTTGTCGGTCGTTGTGGGCCGGTGTAACTTAGGGAATTGCACTCGCCAGTATTCAAGAACGCTTAGTGTTTGAATTGTGATGGATCTTTGTTGGATGATCAACAACAAAAGATCTTTTACAATCAAAATACTGGGATGGGCTTGGATATAGGTGGATGTGAAACTCAAAGTTGTACTTACCATGCCTGGTTGTCTGTCGTGTCCGGTTTTGTCTAGGTCGTACGGCTTAGGACTTCTGTGGATTTGTGCAAATGTGCTAAGTGCTTATGTGAACACTAAGTGAACATTACTTGCCTATGTGTTTACAGCTTTGCATGCTCACTTACCTGTCATGCATAACTGTTAATGGTTTTACAGGATGTCTCCCCGTCGTTGTCCCTGTAGACAGTCTTTGTCATCTTCATTGACACCTTAGACCGATCCACCGATTCCAGCCGGAATTTTGGAAACATTAAGACGGTTCATCGCTCATGCCCCTAAAGGAAATGCTGAGCAGGAAGCGTGGGCTCAATTTCTCAGATTCGAACCACCGCAATTTGAAGGTGCCCCGGATGACAATATTGCCGAGGCATGGATATCTGCTTTAGAAAAGATTTTTAGGATTATGGAATATCCGGACCCTCTAAGAGTCGGGTTTGCTATTTATTTGATGCTTGGAGCTGCACAGGAATGGTGGAAACAGATTGAACAACGATGGGAACGCGAGCACGTAGTCCCGACTTGGGATCAATTCTTGACTGAGTTCCGGGCTGAATACATTACGAGGATTGTTCATCAGCAAAACGAAAGTGAATTTCAGGCCCCCGTTCAGCCTAATCCTCCCTAACCTCAGGGATATCCACGACCAGTATGTGGATTTTGTAAGGGCCCGCATGTAGAGGCTAAATGTTGGAGGAAGAATGGACTGTGCTTCGGATGTGGTAGCCCCGATCACATATTGAATCTATGTCCGAAGAAGAGACCAGTACCTCGGGATATAGCAGGCGATACTGAGGATGCACATCCAGCGAGTTCTACGAGGCCTCTTACACAATCAGGGTCTTCTTCCGGAAAGAAAACCTTCTCGGTATATTCATCGAAACAGAATGTACCTCCGAAACGGCAGGGAACGCCAGTATGTGGCTTTTGCCAAAGAGATCATCAAGAGTCAGAATGCCGAAAGAAGCAGGGACGTTGCTTCTCATGTGGAAGTCCGTTTCATCTCCGTACAAATTGCACGAGAAAGAGAATGTCGAGACGAGCCAAAAGGATGAAGCTTGATTCTGCATGAACGATCCAGGTATATTGCATTGTCATGACATTCATCCTAAATTAACTTAATTTCATATTATGTGAATTTAGAAATTATGTGTGTGAAGTGTATTATATTATACATGTGATTTCGATGTTGTTATTCGTGTTTAAATTTTTTGAAGTTTGTGTGGTTTAATCACACGAACTGCCCCTGTATGCCTTGCACGGTCTCGCCACACGCCGTGATGAGACCCTGTGCACTTATCTCACACGGCCTTGTCGCACCCTGTGCGAGAGGCCGTGCGCATGAATACACACGGGCTCGTCACACGCCGTGACGAGAGCCCGTGCGTGTTTGTCCTCACGGGGTCGTCACACGCCGTGACGATACCCCGTGCGTGTTTCTCACACGGCCTCGTCACACGCCGTGACGAGAGGCCGGTGCGCATTTCTTCCAGGTTTTAAAATGGTCAGTAGCTTCTCATTTCGCGCACAACCCACAACTTTTCTCCTTTTCATGCGAAATTTTGCTCTTGTTTTTCCCCCAAATTCATCCCAACTTTGATTTCGATTAGTTCTCGATCTAGCCGACGGATTTTAGTGAGATTTTGAAGGTGTGTTTTCTGCAGCAAGTTCTTTGGATTATTGAAATTTGGGCTCGATCCGTTATACCGATCTCACGCAATCTTCGCCCGAAGTAGCGCACGCCAAGTGCTCGGTAAAAGTCTCAAGTGAAAAATTTGCAACTTAATCTTTCAATTCACAACAACTCCAACTCTTCTATGGAAGGTGCTCGTGAAACCCGTGGCGGACGTCGGGCAAGGGAATTACCCGACATAGCGGCCCCGGAAGGGTACCAAGTGGATTTGGGTAATGAAGACGATCAAGATATCTTCAACCGGTTAATGGAACGACCGGTTAGAGCTACGCAATTCCTAGAGATGGAGGCTATGTACCAATTGGGACTTGGCGAAGGGATCTCCCGTTACATCGACAACATTGGGTGGGCTAATTTTTGGAGTATTCAAAGGCCATCCTATCGCCGCCTCACTTGCGAATTTTTAAGCTCTCTTAAGGGCGCGGCATTTCCGGACGACAACGAGATGCCAATAGGAATCCACTTCAGAGCGTTCAACCGAGACTATACGCTTTCATACCGGCAGTTGACCGAGTATTTTCAATTGGATGTTACGGCACCTAGGAGACGTGCCGACGGATGGAATCAAGCCGAAGCGTGGAGACGTATCTCTACCTCCACCGAAATTTTTAACTCCGGCGTATCCAAGGCCACGATGCTCATCACCACTCAATTGAGAATTTTGCATAGAGCCGTATCTCGATCGGTTCTAGCCAGAGGAGACAGCCCGGGTGCGGTGAACACCGAAGACTGTCTAATACTCGATCATATGGTACAAGGGGAAAGGTTCAACCCCATCTCGTACATGATGGACCATATGAAGTATATCTCCACTCGGTCGAGAGGAGAGATTCGAGTTGGCTCATACATTACCGCCATTCTGGAGTGTGCCCAGGTGGAAGGGCTCGATACCCAGGTTCCTGTTGGAGGTTCGACCTCAATTAGCTACGGCACTTTAGCTCAAATGGCGATCTGCACGAAGGGTGGAACGACCCATATATTCTGGTAGATGGACTACCTTTATGGGAAGCTGACCAAGGGGATGCTCCCGAAGAAGGACCTTCAGACCCAGAGGTCCGAGAGCAGGCTCAGCATATCTACTCCCAGCTGATGAGTCAGGATGCTTCTATTCCTGAGTCTTCACATGGCAGAAGAAGCACTCAGCACCAGGAATCGATAGACCTGCAACAATTTTATTCAGAGTTCACTGACTACCGACGTGTGTCTGATGAGAGATTTGCCCAGCAGGAGAGGCAGATCAATGAGGGCTTTGCAGCTCAGCGAGCTCACATTGATAGTCAGTACACAGCCTTGCAGGAAGAGCTTCAGAGATCCATATCAGAGATGCAGAGGTCACTATCTGAGCAGCTGGATCAGTATTTCCGTCGTGGTCCTGACGAGCCTTGAGCTATCTATTTTATTTTCTTCTTTCTCGTTAAGTTGTTTAGGATTTGATGTAATTTTATATTTTGTATGACTTTGAATTTTAATTTGGAATATTAAGTGTTTTTAAGTGTTTATCATGAATGTTGTTTTATTATGTGATTTAATTGCATTTGAATATTCGATTTAATTCGCGTTATTAGAATTTCCTTTAGGTTATGCTCCTCTTAACTAATTCCGAGACCAGAAGAGAATCTGAGGACAGATTCTTCTGAAGAGGGGAGTATTGTAACGACCCAAAAAATCCAATTTTTCAATTCGGTATATTTTAATCGAGTAATTGTGCAAATTATTATTTTATTTAATATTTATTCTAAGATTTTAGGATAATTTCGTAAATGAGTGAATTTTATATTTAAATCACGAATTGTCAATGTGCGTTTAATTATATGAATTTTAACTGTAATTACATATTATTTGGACAACGTGAGTTTTTAAACTTATTTTGCGAAATTACTAAAATGCCCCTTCAATTTTAGACCTAGTCAACTTAATTGACTAAGTCATCCTCCCTCATCTCTCTCGTTCACTACAACAAGAAGGAAAGAAAGAAAAGAAAAGAGAAGGAAAAAGAGAAAGAGAAGGAAGAGATTTCAATCGATCGTCCCGACTTCGTTTTCCGACGGATTTTCGAATCGTTTACGCCTACGAATTCTTCGCGATCTTTTCTACGAGTAAGCTTCTAACAATTCTCTCGTTTAATGTCTTCTATACTTCGTTTTTCTCGTTTTTGTGAATAGTTGTATAATTTAGGTTTTATATGATTTTGATAGTAATTGTGGATGGATTTTCGTGTTTATCGTTTCTATATGTAGATTATATGTTGTAGATGACTATATGTGAAAATTAAGGATTGATTTGCATGATTAATCGATTAAATGTTAGATTTTGGTTTGAATTCGCGTATGATTTTTGCTGTTTGATGTTTCTGCTCATTTTGGTCGCACACGGCCTGGTGCACACGGCCTTGAGGCCGTGTGCATGAGACCGTGCGTGTGTGGAGAATGGGCACGGGCTGTGCACACGGCCATGAGGCCGTGTGCATGAGGCCGTGCGCGTTGCTTGATTGTGCACGGCCTCGGCACACGGCCGTGCACAAGGCCGTGTGGCCTGGTCGAACAGTTCCCTGACCTTCTGTTAGTCAGGGCACATTTTGCACTACGGGTCCCTCCGAGACTCGTCTTTTCTGAATTCTTTCTTCGCTCGTGTATTCGATATATATGAAATAGATATGAATTGCATGATTTATGAATTTACAACATGTTCGGGTATATGAATATTGCGTTTTAAGTTTTCGTTAAATTTTCTATCTTTTGCATGTGAAGTCCGATTTTCCCGAAATTCGAATGCATACTTCTTTATGATAATTTAAGCATGTCCGTAAAGTTTTGTTGCATTTGGATTTGTTTTGTATTTTTAAATGCATGAATTACTCTATTTTGGTTTGAGAAATTGAACTTAAGTGATTGATTTAATTGTGTAACGTGCTTCTATGTGTTCTAATGTTTTCGTATAAGCCGTGCATCGTCTTTAGTCTTATTTGGTTGTGTCCTGGTATTTTGCAGACGATACTCCCGTGGAGTAGCGCCGGTTCTAGCTTTTTGTTCTTATTTTGCATAGCAGTCAGGTGAGGCTTTCCGTTTCTGTTTCCAGTATTATTATGTATATATATAAATAAGCCTCTCCCGATATAAGCCACGTTTATGTTTTGTTTTCACACCGTTTCTACATATATACTTAGTAGATATTTATGCTTATTGTGTTCATTTGATTTATCGAAAATGATTTGATATGAAAAAGTACTATGTATAGTCTTCGAAATGTTTACGAAAGAGACATGTAAAACCTTTTGTTTTCTAAGGTGAACTTTGGCCTTCGGCCTCGCATATGACATGTCTCGAACGGTCTTTTGGCCAACCCGAAATGTTTGAAAAGCGAGTTATGAACTGTATGCATGATCGTTTGGGCCCGGAGTAAGAGCGATAGGACGAAGTCGGTAGACGTCGGGTCTACGGCGTAAATCCTATGGTTTCCTCCATTTGGGAGCTCGGGGTGAGGCCGGAGTGGCAGCCCTTTGAGTACCTGAGTTATTCCCGTCAGTTATGAGTAGTTCGGGTTTGCAGTCCGGCTACATTGGAGGAATAAGGGTGGTTTCCGGGTTTATGTTTTGGATATTGGAGTTCAGGGCTCGACTCGCCGAGTCATATGATAAGTTATGTTTTATGTTAAATCACCACTCGATTACGAAAACCTTTCTTTTATGTTGATTTCTTTTAAGTTTAAAATTGGTGATTTATTTCCTGTTCTATTATATACATTATTATTCCCCCCTCACTTAGTCGTTTGACTAACTCTCTCTGTCTCACCCTATATTGGTTTCAGGATACTAGGCGGGATTCGTCGTCGTCGTCGTAGAGTTGTATTTATTTTCTCATGTACATTCCTTTTTCCGTATGATATGAATTAGATTTTTAGGATATTAAGATTTTATTTAATTTGTATTCGGGATTATGTATTTATTGAACCCGTTATTATATTTATCGGGATACTGTATCGAACCCGTTTGATATTATGTAATTGAATTTCGTTAGCCTTGGTGGGCTTTAATAATTGTGTATTTATTATGTTCTATTGCTTTGATTATTTATATTGCTTCCGCGTCTCTGTTTTTTCGTTGTTTTTAAAACCCCGCCTAGTGATTGAGTAAATGCTTGCCGTTCGCCGGGTTTCGGTTCGGGTCAGATCCCATTTCGGCTCCGGGTCGGGGCTCGGTGCGGGGCGTGCGTTACCCGTTTGGGGCGCCCGCTACACCCGCTTTCTTATTACTAGTTGTATTGCCTTTACTATTTCTCTATCTGCTTAGTCAAACCGTTTTGATAGCAAACCAAAATGTTTTAAATACTTTCAACTAGAGGCAAGGAAAATCTATTTGTTTTAAATGCGAACTTTGGTCTCTCGACCTCGCAATTATAACCTTGTCTCGAATGGCCCCTTTGGCCTCCCACACCCCGATTTCGTACTTTCGAATGGCCCTTTTGGCCATCCAAACTATCATTGATTTCAAAAGCGAGCCATAGAGTGATTAATGATTTGGGCCCGGAGTATACAGGAGGTGAGCCTGGGGACGAGCGTCTAGGGCAAATCCCGATGTACACTTCTAGTGTGTTAACTTGGGCCGGTCAGGAGGTTGGCTAGCCTAAGTTGATGCGAACGGTGGTGCTAATCGCGTCTCCTTAAATCCTGATACCGTGGTGCTAATCGCATCTCCTTAAATTCTGATACGGTGGTGCTAATCGCGTCTCCTTAAATTCTGATGGTACCAATTGTTGGTGGTGAAGTACTTGACTATATGCTTGCATGATTTTCAATTGGGAGTTATAAGGAGAGGGCCAGTTCTCGCCGGGACACATTATTTGCATGATTTATTGCATTTGTTGCTTGTCTAATTATTTTACGGCTTTCGTTACAAGTCGAAGCACATTCCAGTTTTCTTCATTTATCATATGTATTTCCCTATATATATATAAAACCCGGAAGCGTGACTCGTACTTGCTACCCTAAGCCTCCTTTATTATTCAATTGATTAGTTGAATTACGAGCCGTGTTTATTTATCGTTTCTAACTTCTTGAATCGTGCCCTTCGAACTTGTAACGGCCTCGTGACTCAACTAATACCCCTTTCAATTTATCGGCTTGATATTACGTGCAAAATGTTTTAAAGGATCTGGTTCGTCAACCTTTTGTGTTTTCAAATAAGCCGAACCCGAGTGTTGCTTTGTGTCATTTTACAACTGATATTTCGTTATTCATATTCTTTCCCAAACGAGCAACACTCACCACTTTTAGTTTTCAAAAGATAAATGACGAACTGTGATCAAAACCCCCTTGCTGAGTATCCTTTATACTCACCCCTGCTATTTTGGTTCTTGCTTCAGGTAGACAGGTGGCGACGTCACCTATCTTGTCAGTCGGCATCAGCAGGTCTAGATAGGCTCAGTCTTTCTGGTTTGTCTTGTCAGTGGTCCCAACAACCATCGAGTCTTGTTTATTGTTTTTATTTACTTTACGTACTTATGTGCCCCTGATGTGGGATAGTTGATGATATCTAGGATTGTACAGGATAGACTAGTTGAGCCATGGATGGCACTACGTGTTGTTATTCTATTGTATTTCGAATTTCACATGTTTAATTGATATTATGTTAGCCTCGTAGGCATTTATGAATTTATCAGTTTACTTTATAATCGCTTCCGCATATCTCTGTATTGTTGTGATTGTTGTTGGGATGGTTGTCGCTGTTCCCGATGGCTATTGTTTGAGTGCCGTTCTGTAACGCCCCGATTTGAGAGCCACTCACACGGCCATGTGGAGAGGCCGTGACAATTGGTAGTCACGGCCTTGTGTCACGGCCATGTGGTGAGGCCGTGAGAGTGATGCTGACGGCCTTGCAACACGTCGTGTGGATAGGCCGTGTGAGTTGATTTCCGGCCCACATCGGAAATTCAGATGTAATTCGAAGGGTTTATAAGTTAGAACTCATGTACAATCAATATGGATTAATCCCTTTTGGCAAGTGCTTCCTAAGCCAAACTTTAGGGTTGTACACAGTGGATTCGAAGCTTATACCCGCGCGTCCAACGGCGCCGTCGTGAGGGTTCTCCTCTCCGCGCCCGGGGGTCGTGACAAGTGGTATCAGAGCCAACCGTCAGTCAGGGAACGCATGTTCTACACCGTCCGTGTCACCAAGAAAGGGGCAACGCGTGTAGTAGGGCAGCTTCTTCTCCACTAACGGGGAGCCATGGGCCTATGTCACGGCGTAATGGGGACATTACGCTCCGAAGGAGGGACGAATTGTAACGCCCCGATTTGAGAGCCACTCACACGGCCATGTGGAGAGGCCGTGACAATTGGTAGTCACGGCCTTGTGTCACGACCATGTGGTGAGGCCGTGAGAGTGATGCTCACGGCCTTGCAACACGTTGTGTGGACAGGCCGTGTGAGTTGATTTCCGTCCCACATCGGAAATTCAGATGTAATTCGAAGGGTTTATAAGTTAGAACTCATGTACAATCAATATGGATTAATCCCTTTTGGCAAGTGCTTCCTAAGCCAAACTTTAGGGTTGTGCACAGTGGATTCGAAGCTTATACCCGCGCGTCCAACGGGCGCCGTCGTGAGGGTTCTCCTCTCCGCGCCCGGGGATCGTGACACGTTCGCCGGAGTGGATTTTTGAGTAGAGGCTCCTCGCTGAAGCTCGGGAGTTCGCTTTGGTGCGGATGTGGCGGTCCTTCTTCAGAGGGCTCTACAATCAGTGGTATCAGAGCCTAGGTGCCCAAAAGGAACCGAAGCTTTGAAATCGCGTCGTGTCTTGTCCCTTGTGTCTGCTCGTTTCGTGTCAATGAGACTTAGAGTTTCCAGTCACAGGTGCTTGAGAACTCCTTAGTATTGAAATTGTGATTGATCTTCTTTTGGAATGGCCAACCAACCGTTTGATCTCTTACAATTGTAGTACTGAGTTGGGATCGAATGCGACTGGATGTGGAACTCGAGGTAGCGTCTGTCTTGTCTTGACGTCTTGTCGTGTCATGCTTGGGTGTTGTCGTGTCTAGGTCGTATGGCTATAGGATCGAGTTTTGCTTGTTCTGTGATTTGTTTCATGCTTAACTTGTCTACATTGTAGCGGGCGCCCCAAACGGGTAACGCACGCCCCGCACCGAGTCTCAACCTAAAGCCGAAATAGAAATCCGACCCTCAATTGAAACCCGGCGAACGACAAACCGATTTACTCAATCACTAGGCGGGGCTTTTGTAAAACAACTGACGACAACAATGCGGAAGCGGAAGCAACAGCGAACAAAACGAATTCTACTAACGGGAAATTAGAGCAATAAACCAATTGCGCAAATAGTTAAAGCCCACAAAGGCTAGCGGAATTCACTTACAAAACTTGAATCAAATCATAACGGGTTCAACATTAAATAATTCCCGAACTCATATCATAACCTACAGAATAATATAACGGTCAAGTACCTAAAACAACCTAGGAATGAACAATGACAAAAGCAGAATAATTCCGCAATACAAGACTGACGATGCCCACCTAGTAACCACCTGAAACAGATAAGGTTAAAAACAGGGAGGGTTAGTCAAAAGACTAAGTGAGGGGAAAAAAGGAGTACATACATAATAGCATACAGGAATAAATCACCATTTTAACTTAAAAGAAAACAAACGTAAAAGAAGGGTTTTCATAAACATTCGGTGATTTATCATAACATAACATAACGGGACATATCATATTGCTCGGCGAGTCGAGCCCTCAACTCCTCATATCATATCATAACATACCTGAAAACCATACCAGCCTTATTCCTCCCATATAGCTGAAGGACCGCTAAATCCAACTGCTCTATAGGCATAATAGCCTATGTCTTAGTTGACACGAAGTCAACCATCGCAGGAGCACAAAGGTTGCCACTCCGGCCTCACCCGTGCTCTTGGTAAACATGGAGCAAGCTACCGAATTCCACCGTAGACCCGCTGTCTATCCGGCTTCACCCGATCGCCATACTCCGGGGCCCACATATCATATCATACATATTATATCTCGCATTTTTCATAACTATCATTTTCCTATTAAAATAGGAATGAAGACATTTCGGGGAGGGCCAAAAGGGTTGTTCGAGACAGGCGATGTAACGGTAGGAAACGCAACCGGGTGTTCCATCGTCATGGGGGAGAAACCCACCCTAACGACTTCACTCAACGAGAAGGTTTCCAAACCCAAAATTACATTTAAATTGAAACATAGTTCACTTGTCTCTTTTTGAAAATATTTCGAAATCACATACATAATATTCATTTGATATCAAATCCGTTGTTCTTAAACCTCATAAAAGTAATAAGAATAAAGTATTTACTAAATATAGCAATACGGGATGAAAACGTAAATTACACATGCGAGACTTATTTAGTGAGGCTTAATAATACATATCTACATAATACGGAATAACAACGGAAACCTCACCTGGCGACAACCAAAAGAAAGCCCAAAACGGAAACGAGCAACCTAATCCACGAGAGTGGAACCTGCAACTTACAAACGACATAACCACGTAAGACATACGACGACGCACGACTCATACGAAAGCATTAAAACACATAGAAGCACGTTAAGCAATCATATACGGCACTTAGGTTCAAGTTAACAAACAAAAATGAAGTAATTCTTGAATTTAAACATGAAAATCAAGTTCAAATGCTACGAGACTTTACGAGCGTATTTTAAATACCATAAGGGAGTATGCATTCAAAGTTCGGAAGAATCGGACTTCATATGCAAAAGTTAGAAAATTTGACGAAAACTTAAAACGTACTATTCATAGACCCGAACATGCTATAAATTCATAAATCATGCAATTCATATCTATTTCATATATTTCGAATACACGAGCGAAGAAAGAATTTGGAAAAGACGAGCCTCGGAGGGACCTACAGGGTAAAATTGGCCCTGACTTACAGAAGGTCAGGGCCCTGTTCAAACGGGTCGTTCACCAAGGCCGTGCACATCAAGGAGGGACACGCACGGCCTCTTGCACACGCCCTCAAGGCCGTGTGCACAAGGCCGTGCACAAGCACAACACGCACGGTCTCCTGCACGGCCATGCGGGAGACCGTGTACACCCACACGGGCTTGCCACACCCCGTGTGCAAAGCCCGTGCACGTCAAGAAACAGCAGAAACTTCGTAGAACCAGAAAAACCACGCGAAACCAATCCTAATTTCAACATTTGATCATCTAAACATGCAAATCATGCCCTAATATTTACATATAATGATCTACAACATATAAGCTACACATAGGATCCAAAAACACGAAAATCCATCCACAAATTCTCTCGAAATCACATAAACCCTAAATGATTCAACTATTTACAAAAATGAGAAATACGAGGCTTAGGAGACATTAAACGAGAGGGACATGAAAGGCTTACTCGTAGAAGAGATCGTGAGTAGTTCGTAGGCGTAAACGGTTTGAAAATCGGTCGGGAAACGGGGTCGGGACGATCGATTGAACCTTCCTCCATCTCTTTTCCTTTCTTTTTCTTTCTTCTCTTCTTTTCTCCTCTATTGTTGCGTGAATGAGTGAGGGAGAGAGAGTGATGGCTTAATTCAAAAGAGTTGACCCGGTTGAGAAACGAAAGGGCATTTTTGTAATTTATAAAACTTAGTCGAAAATACAAGTTTTCCAAATAAAATAAAATTACAGTCAAAGTTCATGAAATTAAACGCACATTGACATGTCGTGGTTTAAATACCGAAATTCACTCATTCATAAAAATGTTATATAAATCATATAATAATTAATAAAATAAATAATGAATCGCGCAAGAAAATCGATTCGGGTTCCCGGTTCATAACACAAATTTTCGGGGCGTTACAATCACCCCTCCTTATGAGAATCTGGTCCCCAGATTCTACTAATTAGAGTTAAACAACTCTGGGTGAAACTTATGCATCTTCATTCGGATCTCTCACGGAGCTTCTTCGACTGTCTGATTCATTCAAGGTACTCGCTAGGAGATATTTCGCGGATTGCACAACTCCAAGCTTGTTCGGGGTTCTTGCAAGTAGCTTTTCAGTAGAACTTGAGCTATCTCCATTTATTGTCGAAAGGCCTGAATTCGATCGACAACACCTTGGAGAAATCCCAGATAAACGTGTAACATTAATTACCTTCTTAAACCTTCAGTAGTCCGGACACGAAGTCCATGGTGAATCCATTCCCAATCCCACATAGGGATATGTAGTAATCATAGCTAACCCCTTAATCTTTGATGCTCGGCTTTGATCTGCTGACAAGTCAAGTATCTCTTGACTTAATCGAGTAAGTCTCTTTCTTTCGACTCTTCGAATCATGGGTCCGAGGCTTATATTGGGAAGTATTGGGGTTACCAACACAAAGCTGAAGCTTTGGATTATTCTTCGCTCGAATTGTCTGACTCGGGATCCACTCTTTTGCAGACTTGGCATTTTAGATTCTTCAACCCAATTCTAACTGGGTCGCAAGGCTATGAATGAAATTATCCAAAATGGTGCAAGTCCAATTCGGTTTAGCCTCAATTTGTGACATGCTCGTGATTTTGTTCAAAGTACCAACTACGATATTCGTTTTTCCCAAGGAACACTGATTCTTGTAATCTTAGTCCTCAAACATTTTCCATTAACGACATTGGGGTTGGTTCAACTTCTCCTGAGTTAACACTTGTTAAACTCTCATAATCTGTGGGGATGTCAACAAATTCCATAAGAGATAGTGGCGACGCATCAGCCAATCCTTTACTACGGCAGCTAGTTCGATGTCATGAGTGACAACTTTCTGGTTGATTTTAGCTTCCCGAGCATGAGCTATGGTTTCTTCATTAGCACCATTCACCAATTCAACCTTTCATGTGATGCATTCTTACTCACGACAATTCCTTCAGAATCCCTTAAGCAGGGTTAATATTGAAGTTGCAGTTAATCTCTTCTCGACTCCTAAGAATAAGTCTTACAGAGATTGTCCATTCGAACTCGGTTTCTTTCTTGTCGGCTCAAGCGACAGGGTTGCAAGATTAGAGAAGTTCCACATGAAGTCTTGGCTTGTTCCCATTCCAGTACTGTTCAAATCCTCAAAGATTCTACTTCGGTCCTCGTTCCGAATCCGAAATGACATAAAAGGTCACTCAGTTGATCCAGATTTCATATTTGCTAGGCTGGGCAACTAGCGGGTGCCCCTTTGTTTTCTGGAGTACCATACGGAGGTGCTCTGCGTTCTTCCTCGAATCTCGAGGACACCAAGGTGACTCCTTAGAAAGCAACGACTAACTTATTGCGATATGAACGGGGTCCATCAAGTCGCAAAGTACTTGTCAGTACTAGAGGCAGACATACGAATTCAAGACGTCTACATTAGGCACTGAAAGCTATCTTCAGAACATATTCGTCTCGGGAACATATTCGGATCTAAGTTCTCCTCGACTATCTCGATCGTTTCTTCCTCGTGCAATTTGCGCGGAGATGGAAGGGACTTCCACATGAGAAGCAACGTCCAGCTTTCTTTCGGCATTCCGACTCTTGATGGTCTCTTTGGCAAAAGCTACATACGGGTCGTAGGGCTCCCTGCGGTTGGGGAGTTGCATTCTGCTTCGATGAAGACACTTGGGAGGTCTTCTTTCCGGAAGAGGGCCCCGAAGGTGTAAATGGCCTCTTAGAACTCGCTGGAAGGTACTGAACGGTGGTGGTGGCAAGAATAGGATTCGGTTCCATCAGGTTGAGTTCAGACTCAACATGCAGAGCTATTTCCACTGTGTCGGTATAACATTGAGGTCGGACCACCATCATAGCCTTCCTGATCTCGTAAGCTAATCCCTCTACAAACTGGCGAGTCTTCCTCTGTTCGTCGGCAACCATATACGGGCAATGCGTAATAAGGCGAGAGAAGTGTGCCTCGTACTGGCCAACTGAAGATGTGTTCTGTTTGAGAGCCAGAAATTCCCTTTCGCGTTGCTGACGAACAACCCACGGAATGTATTTAGCCCGAAACTCGGTCAAGAACTGATCCCAAGTCAGGACTACATGATCGCGTTTCCATCTTTGCTCAATCTGTTTCCACCAATCCTATGCGGCTCCAAACATCAGATAGATTGCATACTCGACTCTCTGAGGGTCCGGATATTCCATTATCCTGTAAATCTTTTCCAGAGCTAATATCCATGCCTCGGCAATAGCATCATCCGGGGCACCTTCAAACTGTGGTAGTTCGAATCTGAGAAATCGGGCCCATGCTTCCTGCTCAGCATTTCCTTTAGGGGCCTGAGCGATGAACTGGCTTAATGTTTCCGCAATTTCGGCTGAAGTCGGTGTATCGGTCTGAGGTGCCAACGGAGGTGATGAGAGCGGTTTACGTGTACGACGACGTGGAGGCATCCTGTAAGGCCAATAGCAAATATGCATGACAGGTAAGTGAGTATGCAAAGCTATAAACACGTAGGCAACTAGGGTTCAGATAGAGTTCACATAATCACTTAGCACATTTACACAAATTCCATAGAAGTCCTAAGCCGTACAACCTAGACACAACCGGACACGACAGGCAACCAGGCACGGCAAGTGCAACCTTGAGTTCCACACCCACCTATATCCGAATCCATCCCAGTGTTTTGATTGTAAAAGATCTTTTGTTGTTGATCATCCAACAAAGATCCATCACAATTCAAACACTAAGCGTTCTTGAACACTAGTGAGTGCAATTCCCTAAGTTACAACGGCACACAACGACTGACAAAACAAACAAAACACGACGATTCAGAGCTTAGGCCATTGGACCCGAAGAGCTCTGATACCAACTGTAGCGGGCGCCCCAAACGGGTAACGCACGCCCCGCACCGAGTCTCAACCTAAAGCCGAAATAGAAATCCGACCCTCAATTGAAACCCGGCGAACGGCAAACCGATTTACTCAATCACTAGGCGGGGCTTTTGTAAAACAACTGACGACAACAATGCGGAAGCAGAAGCAACAGCGAACAAAACGAAGTCTACTAACGGGAAATTAAAGCAATAAACCAATTGCGCAAATAGTTAAAGCCCACCAAGGCTAGCGGAATTCACTTACAAAACTTGCATCAAATCATAACTGGTTCAACATTAAATAATCCCAAACTCATATCATAACCTACAGAATACATATAACGGTCAAGTACCTAAAACAACCTAGGAATGAACAATGACAAAAGCAGAATAATTCCGCAATACAAGACCGACGATGCCCACCTAGTAACCACCTGAAACAGATAAGGTTAAAAACAGGGAGGGTTAGTCAAAAGACTAAGTGACGGGAAAAAAGGGAGTACATACATAATAGCATACAGGAATAAATCACCATTTTAACTTAAAAGAAATCAAACGTAAAAGAAGGGTTTTCATAAACATTCGGTGATTTATCATAACATAACATAACGGGACATATCATATTGCTCGGCGAGTCGAGCCCTCAACTCCTCATATCATATCATAACATACCTGAAAACCATACCAGCCTTATTCCTCCCATATAGCAGAAGGACCGCTAAATCCAACTGCTTTATAGGCATAATAGCACAAAGGTTGCCACTCCGGCCTCACCCGTGCTCCTGGTAAACATGGAGCAAGCTACCGAATTCCACCGTAGACCCGCTGTCTATCCGGCTTCACCTGATCGCCATACTCCGGGGCCCACATATCATATCATACATATCATATCTCGCATTTTCCATAACTATCATTTTCCTATTAAAATAGGAATCAAGACATTTCGGGGAGGGCCAAACGGGCCGTTCGAGACAGGCAATGTAATGGTAGGAAACGCAACCGAGTGTTCCATCGTCATGGGGGAGAAACCCGCCCTAACGACTTCACTCAACGAGAAGGTTTCCAAACCCAAAATTACATTTAAATCGAAACATAGTTCGCTTGTCTCTTTTTGAAAACATTTCGAAATCACATACATAATATTCATTTGATATCAAATCCGTTGTTCTTAAACGTCATAAAAGTAATAAGAATAAAGTATTTACTAAATATAGTAATACAGGATGAAAACGTAAATTACACATGCGAGGCTTATTTAGTGAGGCTTTGTAGCGCCCCCTGAAGAAGGACTGCCACATCCGCACCGAAATGGATTCCCGACCTTCAGCGATTGGCCTCAACTCAAAAACCCACTCCGGCGAACGGCACTCAAACAAGCACTACCGGCAACAGCAACGATATCCCAACAACAACCACAATAAAACAGAGAAATGCGGAAGCGATTATAAGTAAACAGATAAATTCATAAACGCCTACGGGCTAACATATTATCAATTAAACATGTGCAATTCAAAATACAACAGAATAACAACACGTAGTGCCATCCATGGCTCAACTAGTCTATCCTGTACAATCCTAGGTATCATCAACTAGCCCACATTAGGGGCACATAAGTACGTAAAGTAAACAAATACAATAAACAAGACTCGACGGTTGTTGGGACCACTGACAAGACAAACCAGAAAGACTGAGCCTATCTAGACCTGCTGATGCCGACTGACAAGATAGGTGACGTCGCCACCTGTCTACTTGAAGCAAGAACCAAAATAGCAGGGGTGAGTATAAAGGATACTCAGTAAGGGGTTTGATCACAGTTCGTCGTTTATCTTTTAAAACCAACAGTAGTGAATGTTGCCCGTTTGAGAAAGAATACGAAATATGAGTTGTAAAATGACATAAAGCAACACTCGGGTTCGGCTTATTTGAAAACACAAAAGGTTGACAAACCGGATCCTTTAAAACATTTGCACGTAATATCAAGCCGATAAATTGAAAGGATATTAGTTGAGTCACGAGGCCGTTACAAGTTCGAAAAAAACAGGGAATAAATAAGTTGGAATCGAGAAATAAACACGGTTCGTAATTCAACTAATTAATTGAATAATAAAGGAGGCTTAGGGTAGCAAGCACGAGTCACACTTCTGGGTTTTATATATATATAGGGAAATACATATGATAAATGAAGAAAACCGGAATGTGTTTCGACTTGTAACGAAAGCCATAAAACACTTAGACAAGCAACAAATGCAATAAATCATGCAAATAATGTGTCCCGGCGAGAACGGGCCCTCTCCTTATAACTCCCAATTGAAAATCATGTAAGCATACAATCAAGTACTCCACCACCAACAATACTATACAGCATTTAAGGAGACGCTGTTAGCACCACCGTACAGGGTTTAAGGAGACGCGATTAGCACCACCATATCAGAGTTTAGGGAGACGCGATTAGCACCACCGTTCGCATCAACTTAGGCCAGCCAACCTCCTAGCAAGCCCAAGTCAACACGCTAGAAGTATACATCGGGATTTGCCCTAGACGCACGTCCCCAGGCTCACCTCCTGTATACTCCGGGCCCAAGTTATTAAACAATCTATGGCTCGCTTTTGAAATCAATGATAGTTTGGGTGGCCAAAAGGGCCATTCGAAAGTAGGAAATCGAGGTGTGGGAGGCCAAATGGGCCATTCGAGACAAGGTTATAATTGCAAGGTCGAGAGACCAAAGTTCGCATTTAAAACAAAAGGGTTTTCCTTGTCTCTAGTTGAAAGCATTTCAAATCATTTTGGTTCTGCTATTAAAAGGTTTGACTAAGCACATAAGGAATTGTAAAGGCAGTACAACAAGTAATAAGAAAAAGCAGGGTAATCATTTATTTTGCAACCTATAATAGTTTATGTCCTTGCCCCAGTTGAAAATAAGTTTAAACCCTTACCTGTAGCTCGACAAACGAGAAAAGCAAGCAAGCAACATGTATGATTCTCCCTCAGAGTTCCCACCTGAAAACACGGGGTCTAGAGGATGAATGACTGACACGAACAAGAAAACAGACACTGACGCTCGGCTATCAAAATACAAACATGCTTAAGGACACTCACTCAAAATTTAAACATAAGAAAGCGAGTAGGGGCAATATAGTCAATTTATCCAAATGTATGCAATAATTAAATAAACGAATAATAATTAACATTTAATTAATAATAACATTTAAGCATAAACTACTCAGGGGTTAGGCTTGTAATTAAACATCAAACATGTATATTTCATATAATCAACAACAATTAAAGTACAACTTATAGCTTTTCCCAAAAGCTCAAAAGCTAACAAGCTAAGATCGATCCTATCTCTAGCCTAATCGAACCGAAACCTATCCGTTTCGACTACACAAGCATATATCATCAATAATCAACAATTATACAATTAAGCCAAGCTAGGATCAAGTTATTCATGCTCAAAAGCTATAAGCTATAAGCTATAGTTCAAAAGCTACAAATTAATACAATAATACAAAAAATGCGATAAAAGACAAACGACAAGTCGGATTCGAGTAATACCAACGCCGTTAGAACCGTTGCGTCGAGGAGAACAATCTTCGTGAAGAATCCATCGCTGGAATCTGACTGGAACTGTAGCGCCGCCGCGTGCCGCCGCCGCGCCGCCACCGGACTTCCGTCGAAACACCTCCGATCGTCGAACCCTTATACAAAAATGATCCTCTCGACGAGCCCGTCACAACCATAGTGGTTTGCCATCGTGACTCAACCTGGGACCACTGGGAATCACCACTCCCGCCGCCACTCAACGCTGCCGCCCCTTCAAGTCGCCATAACTCCGCCGTCCGTGGTCCGATTAAAGTGAAACCACCGCCAAAATGCTCCTCTCTTCATGGGCTTCAATTCCCGACCAACCCCAGGCATTGACGTCGCCGGAGAACTGAGATCGGAAAGCATCACCGCCGCCTGAAAATCGTCGATTCCGCCGCCGTCGGTGGTCGGATAGCCACGAGACCACCACCGTTGGCTTCCTTGCGAAAAAATCGGTCCAGAAGCACCCTTGCCCGCCGCCTGAAAGTCGCCGGAAAAGCCAGATCCACCACCCTTGCCGTCGCCACCTTCGCACCGCCGTAGCGTCGCCTTCGCTGCTCCAATCGCCGGGAAACTTGTATGGTTGAGTTCGTCTTGTCGATACGGTCGTCTGGACATATGATTCATCGAATTCCGACAACGTTGCAAAAATCGTGTTTGGGAGAGAATGGCTCGTCGTTCAATGATTGTCGATGTGTGTGTGGTTTCTAAATATGGAAGGTTACTATATATATTTTTTGAAAGACGAGACAAAAACGCAAAGTCTCGGAATTAGGCGTACTTAGTGTCAAAATGACCGTAATGAAAAGCTTAACAAGGTTTGAGGTTCGTTTCATAAAAATTCGGGCATTTACAAAAAGTCAATATCGAGTGGGGTCAAAGTGTAAATAGTTTTGGGTCAAAAATGCAATTTATTGAAAATATGATTTAATGAATAATTTTTAGAATCTTATGAAAATATTTGGAACCTCGATAAAATATGCATTATTACGTTGAACCCCAGTCCAATGTACACCGTTAAATTACTACATTAAAATAAACGAGCTATAATTATAAATTTACCAGATTGACCCTAATTAGTGACAAAACGATGCAAATTAAATTCTAATTAATGCCTTGGGTTTTAAATACCAAATCGATGATTTATAAAATATTTAAATGCAAGAGTTGGGAGACATGCAATTATGAAAGACGTCGGGACCGTAAACGGTCTGAATTCCGATAAATGCGCTAATCTTGAACTTGGAGATTGCGGGTCGTTACAGGCTTAATAATACATATCTACATAATACGGAATAACAACGGAAACCTCACCTGGCGACAACCAAAAGAAAGCCCAAAACGGAAACGAGCAACCTAATCCACGAGAGTGGAACCTGTAACTGACAAACGATATAACCACGTAAGACATACGACGACGCACGGCTCATACGAAAGCATTAAAACACATAGAAGCACGTTAAGCAATCATATACGGCACTTAGGTTCAAGTTAACAAACAAAAATGAAGTAATTCTTGAATTTAAACATGCAAATCAAGTTCAAATGCTACGAGACTTTACCAGCGTATTTTAAATACCATAAGGGAGTATGCATTCGAATTTCGGAAGAATCAGACTTCATATCCAAAAGTTAGAAAATTTGACGAAAACTTAAAACGTACTATTCCTATACCCGAACATGCTATAAATTCATAGATCATGCAATTCATATCTATTTCATATATGTCGAATACACGAGCAAAGAAAGAATTCAGAAAAGACGAGCCTCGGAGGGACCTACAGGGTAAAATTGGCCCTGACTTACAGAAGGTCAGGGCCCTGTTCAAACGGGCCACACGGCCTTGTGCACGGCCGTGTGCACCAAGGCCGTGCACATCAAGGAGGGACACGCACGGCCTCTTGCACACGGCCTCAAGGCCGTGCACAACCACAACACGCACGGTCTCCTGCACGGCCGTGCGGGAGACCGTGTACACCCACACGGGTTTGCCACACCCCGTGTGCAAAGCCCGTGCACGTCAAGAAACAGCAGAAACTTCGCAGAACCAGAAAAACCATGCGAAACCAATCCTAATTTCAACATTTGATCATATAAACATGAAAATCACGCCCTAAAATTTACATATAATGATCTACAACATACAAGCTACACATAGGATCCGAAAACACGAAAATCTATCCATAAATTCTCTCGAAATCACATAAACCCTAAATTATTCAACTATTTACAAAAATGAGAAATACGAGGCTTAGGATACATTAAACGAGAGGGACGTGAAAGGCTTTCTCGTAGAAGAGATCGTGAGGAGTTCGTAGGCGTAAACGGTTCGAAAATCCGTGGAGAAACGGAGTGGGGACAATCGTTTGAACCTCCTTCCTTCTCTTTCTCTTTTTCTTTATTTTTCTTTCTTTTCCTTCTCTTCTTTGTGCGTGAATGGGGTGAGGGAGAGAGAAATGAGACTTAAGTCAAAATTTGACTTGGGTTTATAAATCGCAGGGGCAAATTCGTAATTTCGCAAAATAAGTTTGAAAACTCATGTTGTCCAAATAATACATAATTACAGTCAAAATTCATATAATTAAACGCACATTGACAATTCGTAATTTAAATATAAAAATTCATTCATTTACGAAATTATTCCAAAATCTCATAATAAATATCAAATAAAATAATAAATTACACAAATACCCGATTCGTACATACCAGATTATAATTCGAATTTTCGGGGCGTTACAAGACAGACTACCACAAACCCTATACACGGAGTGATTGTTGTTGCCAAGACCACTAAGGTTACACTGCCACCCGTCTGTCTGAGAACCTGAAGCAAGAATCAAAACACGAGGGTGAGTATAAAGGATACTTAGTGAAGGGTTATATAATATAACTATTGATCACAATTCGTCATTTATTTTATAAAACCCAAAACGGTAAATGTTGCTTATTTTAAAGAAAATTATACAATTATAAGTTACAAAATTATATTATAAGCAACACTTGATTCGACCTCTTTAAAACAGTAAAGAATTGACGAATGGATCCTTTGAAATCATTTTTAGCACACAATTCAAGCCGATAGTTTTAAAGATATAATCTAGTTGACTTATAAGCTCGTTTACCCGGCATTTGCAATAACTTTAATTCAATCACTTATTAAAATAAATGACGAGGCTTATAGTTCAACTAAATTAAGCTAAAACAGTAAACAAGTTCATTACACTATTGTCCCGGCGAGTACGGGCCCATGTCTCTCCTTATATAACCTCAGTCAATAAATACTCCTACGCCGTTTGTCGAATTCCAAGGCTACTCGGATATTCAACGCATTCATTCATGATAAATTCAGGAAAAACGTGCAACACATGCAATCGTTCACCATCTCCCCAACGAAAGACTGGCCAACCACCAACCGGTCTCCCATCTGAAATTACAATTTGAAAATTATACTTTGGGATTTTATTACTCGAGACGCTCATCTCCGAGTCTCACCCTCCATATAACCTCCGGGCCTATTTTATAAATCATTATCATTATCATTATCTCGCTTCGCAATCATTACACTACATTTTAGGTGACCAAAAGGGCCGTTCAGGACAAGGTTAATTGCAGGGCCAAAAGACCAAAGTCCGCCTTTCAAAACAAATCAGGTTTTCCTTGTCTCTAGTTGAAACCATTTAGAAAGCATACTTACATATACAATTTGATAGTGAAACAATTGATTAAATATCATAAAGGTAATAATTCAATATTTATTATTGTATAATAAAGGCTCGAAAACATTAAAGCAATAAATAAAAGCGGGACCATAAGTTGGTTCGCAAGTAGTATGATTCTTACTCCAGTTGAAAATAGTTTAAACCCTCACCTGGAAGGTTTAAAGAGGTACGACGATCAAGTATATCCTCGAAGAAACACCTAAAACTAACAACCGACAATACCAAGTAAGACATTGACATGACGCACGGCTTACAAGAAATAATTAAAGCTGCTAAAAGCACATAAAGCATGACTTCTATTGAAGTGCTCACAAAAACGCATTTAAATCAATTAAACAAAATGTTGGAATCAAATAAGTAGAATATGCTAAAACGCAGGTTAAATGTCTAATTCATGCTTATAACATTAAAAGGAAGCATTCATGCAAGTTTCGGATCCACCGGGCGAATTACAAAAAATAAGCTAAAAAGCACTAAACGGAAAAAGTTACTATTCATGACCCGAATGAGATCGGAAAATTTGAAACTTCGCGAATTATTAAATCTTACGATTTATGGGAGCTCTCGGTGAAGTTGGATTCCGAAGACGAGATAAAACAAGAAAAGTCAACATTTAATAAATAATAGTAGACCAAATGTACGAGAGCAACCAACTGAAAATGCTGAAAATTTCGCTAAGTATGGCTCACGGTTTGTTGAAAGCTTTCACGGTTTGTTGTCACCGTTTGTCACATACCGTGAGATAGAAATCTCACGGTCACACTCACGGTAAATGCTTACCGTGAGGTTGCACCCTTATGGTATATCTCATGGTATACATCTTACCGTGAGATTTCAATAGCCAGCGAATTTTGAAGTTCTTCGCACATAATTTCTGGTTTTGATAAAGATCTTCGTAACTCAAGAATCAAACCATGAATGGCAACAAAATTCATATATGTTAATCTACCACTCATGCTCGTCACATGGACATGAAAATCACACGAAACTATCAAGTAAAACATATAAATCTGAAAATTATATAAATATATTACTATTCATTATCATCAACAAAATTTATTCAAAACGGGATGAAATCGAGGGAAATTTGGTGGCTACCTGAAGAGCTCATGCCAAGGATCGCATAGGAGTTTATGGATCGAAGATCGAACGGGAAACGAGGTCAGAAATCCGGATTGAAGATCAAAGTTGGCAAGTTCTCTTTTTTCCTCTTTTCTCTTGGTACGTATAATTGTTGTTGCTGCAAGTTGACTTTGTCAGAGAACTGACTAAGAGAAGGATTTGATCAAATACTCGCGGGAATCTCTTTGGGATTGAAAATGGCATTTTCGGAAAATTATAGGGTTTAGATCAAAATATTCTCACGAATTCAACGGCGAGAACATAATTTAACTAAAAGAATTAGAAATATTTATAAATGAAGTTTCGTACAAAATATGGGGCGTTACAATACAAATATCCAAATTTTGCCACTCACGGCTCAACTACCGAATCCTGAACAATCATGATAGTAATATCCCAGGGGCATTCAATACGAAATATAGTAATAGACAAAATCAACCAGACACTAACTAGACTGACCACGGATAGGACTCGAATGAAATAGACTGTTGTTGCCACTGACAAGATAGGTGACACCACCACCTGTCTACCTGAAGTAAGACCAAAAGATAGGAGGGTAAGTATAAAGGATACTCAGTGAAGGGTTATATAACAATATAGATCACGGTTCGCCATTTGATAAGTTAAAATCATAAAGGTGGGACATTGCTCGTTTTAAGAAAGAATATTATAAGTTTTGACAAATAATTTAAACTAGAGCATTACCCATTTTCGGCTTATTTAAAGATAAGAAGTTCAACGAATCGGATATTTTATAAATCATTTGACATAATTCATGTAGCGCTCCTTTCCGTAGGAGGAGAAAGGGCACCACATCCGCACCGAGACGAACTCCGAAACAAGATAAATGTACCCCATTTAAAAATCCATCCGGACGAACGGCAAGCACTCGATCTATACTGGCAACAACGATCCTAGCCCAACAACAACAACAAAAGAGATAACAGAGTGCGGAAGCTTAAAGTAAATATCAATTCAACATTTAAAGCCACACGGGGCATCAATTATCATATATCAGTGCTCAACAATTCATCATCAAAAGCAAAGCTCAATAAGTCAATAATATGACTATTCTACATAGAAATTCAATTCAAATCATAATGACAGACTGTTGTTGGACACTACTGACAATACCAAGGACACGAAACCCAAGACTCACGACCCGCTGTTGCCAACCGATATGAGAGGTGACAACGCCACCTGTCGACCCGAAGTAAGAATCAAAATAAAGAGGGGTGAGTATAAACGATACCCAGTGAAAGTATAAGTTGGAACAAGTATGAGCCACACTTCCGGGTTTTATATATATATATATATGAAAATACATATGCAGAAATGAAGAAAATCCGGAATGTGCTTCGACTTGCATTAACAACAATTAATAAGCAGTACGGTAATAACAGTAAAGCATGAATAAAAGCAATTAATATTCTAGCGAGAATGGGCCTGTTCCTCCTTATAACCCCTTCATGTCATGAAAAAATTCATCTCTGGTGTCTGACCCCATAGCGCGACCATGGGCGACGAATTGAATTTCAGGAAAGTATGCAACAAATGCAACACCCACCATCGATCCCAACCGTGGCTATCAACTCCTGATGGGCTACGATTGACGCTTATTTTTTGGAGTAGTTGTAGTGGGCGCCCCAAATGGGTAACACACGCCCCACACCGAGTCTTGATCCGAAGCCGAAACAGAAATCCAGCCCCAAACCGAAACCCAGCGAACGGCAAACTCATTTACTCAATCACTAGTCGGGGCTTTTTCTAAAAACAACCGACGACAACAATGCGGAAGCGGAAGCAACAACAACAAAACCTAATTCTACTCAAGGACAATTAAAGTAGTAAACCAATTGCGCAAATAGTTAAAGCCCTCTAAGGCTAGCGGAATTCACTTACAGAAACTTAATCAAATCTTAAATGGGTTCAACATTAAATAATCCCGAACACAAATTCATAATCCACAGGATACACATAACATGGTCATAAGTACCTAAAATAATCTAGGAATGAAAAACGCACAAAGAATATAACTCCACAATACGAGACCGACGATGCCCACCTAGTAACCACCTGAAACAAATAAGTTGGAGCAGAGAGGGTTAGTGAAAAGACTAAGTGAGGGGGAAAGGGGAGTACATACCTAATAGCATGTATAGAATAAATCACCATTTTAACTTAAAAGAAAACAAACGTAAAAGAAGGGTTTTCATAACCATTTGGTGATTTATCATAACAAAATGTAATGTAACATATCATATTGCTTGGCGAGTCGAGCCCTCAACTCCTCATATCATATCATAACATACCTGAAAACATAACCATCCTTATTCCTCCCATATTGCAGAAGGACCGCTAAATCCAAACTGTACCATGTATAGGCATAACAACCTATATCTCAGTTGACACGAAGTCAACCGCCGCAGGAGCTCAAAGGTTTCCACTCCGGCCCCACCCCGCGCTCCCGGTAAACATGGAGTAATCCATCGAATTCCACCGTAGACCCACTGTCTATCCGGCTTCATCCGATCACCATACTCCGGGGCCCACAAAGACATAACAGACACACATATCATATCTTGCATTTTCATAACTATCATTTTCCTATTAGAATAGGAATCAAGATATTTAGGGGCCAAAGGGGCCGTTCGAGACAGGCGGTGTAACGGCAGGAAACACAACCGGGTATTCCATCGTCAGGGGGGGATCCGCCCTAACGACTTCACTCAACGAGAAGGTTTCCAAACCCAAAATTACATTTAAATCGAAACATAGTTCGCTTGTCTCTTTTTGAAAACCTTTTGAAATCATATACATAGTACTCTTTTGATATCAAATTCACTGTTCTTAAACTTCATAAAAGTAATAAGCATAAAGTATTTACTAAATATAGTAATACGGGATGAAAACATAAATTACACATGCGAGGCTTATTTAGTGAGGCTTAATAGTACATATTTACATAATACGGGATAACAACGGAAACCTCACCTGGCGACAACCAAAAGAAAGCCCAAAATGGAAGCGAACAACCTAATCCACGAGAGTGGAACCTGAAATTGACAAACGACATAACCATGTAAGACATACGACTACGCATGGCTCATACCAAAGTATTAAAACACATAGGAGCACGTTTAAACAACCACATATATCACTTAGGCTCAAATTATCAATAAATGAAGTAATTCTCGAATTTAGATATGCAAATCATGTTCAAATGTAACAAAAGTTCCTAAACATGCTTACTACATAATAAGGAAGCATGCATTCAAGTTTTGGAAGAAACAGACTTCATATGCAAAAGTTAGAAAATTTGTCGAAAACTTCGAACGCACTATTCACCATCACGAACGTGTAATAAATTCATAAATCATGCAATTCACATCTATCTCATAATTATAGAATACATGAGTGAAGAAAGAATTCGGAGAAGATGAGCCACGGACGGGGCCATAATGCAAAATGCACTGTTCCTTCCAGTGGCGAAAACCCATTTTTTTTTCTAAGTATGGAACCCACATGGAGTTGCCACACCCCGTGACCGGAGGCCGTGTGAGCCACACGCATGGCCTCTCAACACGCTGTGAGAGGAGCCCGTGCGCACGCCACACGGGGTTGCCACACCCCGTGATCGGAGGCCGTGAGGCTCGCGAGAACAACAGAAAATGCAAAATAGCAAACCCTTCGCGAAATCAACCCAAAAATCCACATTTCAACATTAAAATGTTAAAAACTCATGCTAATCTTCACATATGATGTTCTCCTACTCATCATCTACCTATAAAACCAATAAACACGAAAAACCATCCACGATCTCATCCAAAATCACATATTTAGCACATTGAGCATACTATTTACAAAAATCAGAAAAACGAGGTAAAGAGTGTATAAAAACCGATTGACATTAGAGAGTTACCAGTAGAGTAGTTCGAGAGGGTCGTGTAGGCATTAACGGTTCCAAAATCCATCGAGAAACGAGTCCGGCACGATCGATTGAAGCTTTCCTCTTCCTTTCCTCTTCTTCTTTCTCTCTTCTTTCTCTCTTCCTTTCTTTTTTTTCTTTCTAGCGTAAAGTATGAGATGAGAGAGAGAGATGGGTTAAGTCAAAATGTTTGACGTGGCTTAGAAACGAAGGCGCATTCTCGTAATTTGTAAAACTTAAAATACAAGTTTTCCAAATAAAATAATATTACAGTTAAAACTCGAAATTAAACGCACATTGACACGTCGTGGTTTAAACACTGAAATTCATTCATCTACGAAAATATTATATAAATCACATAATAATTAATAAAATAAATCATAAATCGCGTAAGAAAATCGGTTCGGGTTCTCGGTTCATAACTCGAATTTCCGGGGCGTTACAATCACCCCTCCTTATGAGAATCTGGTCCCCAGATTCTACTGATTAGAGTTAAACAACTCTGGGTGAAACTTACGCGTCTTCTTTCGGATCTCTCACGAAACTTCTTCGATTGTCTGATCCTTGAAGGAACTTATAGGAGGTATCTCGCGGATTGCACAACTTCAAGCTTGTTCGGGGTTCTTGTAAGTAGCATTTCAGTAGAACTTGAGCTATCTCTATTTATTGTCGAAAGGCCTGAATTCGATCGACAGCACCTTGGAGAAATCCCAGAAAAATGTGTAACGGTAATTACCATCTTAGACCTTCAGTAGTCCGAACACGAAGTCCATGGTGAATTCATTCTCAATCCCACATAGGGATAAGTAATAGTCGTAGCTAACCCCTCAATCTTTGATGCTCGGCTTGGATCTGCTGACAATTCAAGTATCTCAGTCTTAATCGAGTAAGTCTCTTTCTTTCGACTCTTCGAAACATGGGTCCGAGGCTTATTTTGGGAAGTATTGGGGTTACCAGTAGATTAGATCGAGAGGGTCGTGTAGGCGTTAACGGTTCGAAAATCCATCGAGAAACGAGTCCGGTACGATCGGTTGAAGCTTTCCTCTTCCTCTCCTCTTCTTCTTTCTCTCTTCCTTTCTTTTTTTTTTTCTTTCTAGCGTGAAGTGTGAGATGAGGGAGACAGATGGGTTAAGTCAAAATGTTTGACTTGGCTTAGAAACGAAGGGGCATCAATATTACAGTTAAACTCATGAAATTAAACGCACATTGACATGTCGCGGTTTAAACACCGAAATTCATTCATTTACGAAAATATTATATAAATCACATAATAATTAATAAAATAAATCATAAATCGCGTAAGAAAATCGGTTTAGGTTCTCGGTTCATAACTCGAATTTCCAGGGCGTTACAGTAGTACCTCGGGAAACACCCTGGACGCTCGTCCCCAAGTGAGACCCTTGAATACCATCCCGGGCCCCATGAAAGAAAGTACATGAATTTGCTCGCATTTCAAGAAACATTATAAGTTGGATGCCAAACGGACATTTAGGCAAGCGTGTGACGACAAATGGGGTGACTATAAGTTTCATACGGGTCGGGATGTGCTGACGGACTCCCCTAACGTCTTCCCTCATAGACCCAACCAAAGTCAAAGTGCCACGTTGAAATGAAAGAGTTTTACTTGCCTCTTGAAAACAAAACAGTTTTGGGATACTTATAGGTATACGTTGATATCAAAATGGTTGTTCGATAAAATCATGAAAATATATGATCAAATATCTAATAGATATACGAGAACGAGAAATCAAATCAATATGAGCACGTACGGGTAGTTATTTCGCAATGAATAAAAGAGATCCCTCTAGTGAAAACATTTTAAAACCCTCACCTGGAAGCGCGGGAAAGACAAGACAATTCATGCAATCCTCGAGAGAACGGCCTGAAACTGACAGACGACAAAACCAATCAAGACAAGACACGACACACGACTCTCATGGAGTTACAATACATAAAAGGCCAAATAATATCACTTAGCAATTAAAATTACAAGTAAAATGCAATTAGATTCATTAAACAAAATATACGAAATTAAAGAGGCTAAACATGCTCAATTGAAATTCTAACTTCACATTCATGCATAATATAATGTAAAGAAGCACTCATGCGATTTTAGGATCATTCAGGCAACATTCGAAAATTGGGGAAAAAGTCCTAAACAAAAAAGGTACTATTCAAGGCCCGAACGAGGTTGGAATTTTGAAAACTTTGCGGAATATTCATCCTTGAGTCATATGGAAGCTATAGGTGAAATCGGCTCGATTTTAGGAGGTTGTATGCAAAAAGTCAACTTTTATTTTTGGCTAATTGACCCAATTACCATGAGCAACTAAGGAAAAAGTTGAAAATTGGCTAAGGCATTCGCACGGGCTTGGGCACGGGGTCGCGCACGGTCTTGAGAACGCCCTCAAGACCGTGTAGGCTGAAAGGCTTGCATACCAGGGTTCGGAGGCCGGTGCAGGTTCTAGGGCAGGCGCACCGTCTTGCGCACAGTCTTGCCAAGACCGTGCGTAGGACCGTGCAAATCAAGTTCCAGGTGCAGAAAACACGATTTCAAGGTTTTTCACGAGGGTTTCAACCAAAAAATCAACCAAGGCGGATTCTAGAGCTAAAATCAACACATAAAATTCCCACTCATGCATTATATACACCAAGAGCTATCATTTGATCCAAACGACACGAAAAATGGTGAACTCTAACATGCAAACCCATCAAATTTATCAAATATTCATTTCAATGAAAAAGCTAGCAAATCGAGAGGTTTAATGGACTAAATGAAATGGTGGAAGAAGGTTACCGGTAGAGAATCGAACGAGGATCGTTTAGGTGGTCTTGGAATTTTGATTGGTCGAGAGACGGGTTTGGGACGGGATTTCTCTCTTCCTCCTTCTTCTTTCTTTCTCCTTCCTCTTCCTTTCTCCTTCTCTGCTCTCCCTCTCTCAGTTTTTGGGGGGTGTATGCAAGAGTGTGCAAATGGTTCAAGGGTGTGCACAAGGGGGTGCAAGTGAGGTCAAGGGGGTGTGGATGTGGTCAAGAGAGTGTGGGGTTCGAATGAGATTAAAAGAAATCTGAGGGGTAGAAAAGGTAATTACAAGAGGTTAATGACTTGAGAATAAAATGGAATAAATTAAAATTAGCTAACGAAGCTAATCTTTTCATTTAAAATTCAACGAGGTGTCGAATAATTATCCCGAAAATATATTCCGGAATTTTGGGTTGTTACAATTCAAGTTGTTTAGTTTGAAAGCTGGTTAGTTGATTTACGAGCCCTTTTTGAGTATAAGTTCATGATTAGGTCTAAGGTAAATACTAAAGAGTAACAATTAGGGCCAATAATTCAACTAAGTACATTAAAGTGATAAATCAGGTAATAGTTGTCCCGGAGAGCCCGGGTCCTCATCTCTCCTTTTGTCTCCCAATCAAATAATAAATTCATTCTCATGTTCCATTTGTCTAGTTCAAGGGGCTACCCCAAACTGACGATAAGTGAAAGATTTTAGAAAAATAGGCAATGAATGCACTATCCACCACTCATGCCTCCTTAGGTTTGCCAAACTCCGACAAGCCCTCGGCGACACTTCTAAGTTGAGTATTATACCTCGAGGTTGACCCTAGATGCTCGTCTCCAGGAATTGCCTCCGGTATAACCTCGGGCCCAAATAAATAGTTGTTCTTTTTGCTCGCGTTTAAGTAAAGTAATGAAATTACATTTTGGTGGCCGAAGTGGCCCTTAAGACAAGTTGACTAATGATCCTGGATCAACTCATACGTGTCGTACGCTTCGGGTTACTTCTCCTAACGACATTACTTAGGAGTATTCACCGACACCCAAATCTTACTTTAAAAGAAAGCATTTTTCTTGTCTTTAAAGCAAATCATTTGGATTTATATAAGTATAGGTTTTGATATTAAATATTTGCCAAACATCATAAGGATAGTAGATTTAATATCTAAATAGATATACGAATAGGCAGGTAAAACAAATCAATAAGTAAACACGGAGATAAATTATTTCACAGACTAGTAAAAGGACTCTTACTCCTGTTGGAACCATTTTAGAACCCTCACCTGAAGGCACGAAGAAACTAAACACAATCAAGCGCTCCTCGAAGAGAATAGCCTGAAACCTAAGCACAACACAACCAAATAATACACGGACAAGACGCTCGGCTAAATACAATACGAACACTCATAATTGGCAATAACGGCAATCATAATTACATTCGAAATCCAGGAATGCATTTTGTCTGGTTTAGATAGAACGTAGAGTTTAAAGATATGACACATGCATACACGTAATACGAAGCTCATAATCATGTTTAACATGGTATAGGGAAGCACTGTGACGACCCACAATTCCCAAGCTCAGAATTAGCACGTTTATCGAGATTCAGATCGTTTACGGTCCCAACGTCTTTCATAATTACACGTTTTCCAACTCTTGCATTTAATAAATCATTGATTTGGCTTTTAAAACTCAAAGCATTAATAAGAATTAGATTTGCATAGTTTTGTCACTAACTAGGGTCAATTTGGTAAATTTATATTTTTGCTCGTGTAATTTAATCTAGTAATTGAACAATGCACATTGGACTGGGGTTCAATGTTTTAAAAGTGTATTTCATCGATGTTCCAAATATCTTTCGGTAAATCATATTATTAAGAAATTACATTTTTGCCCAAACTTATTTACACTTTGACCCCAACTCAAATATTTGACTTTTCGTAAATGTGTGAATTTTCACTCATGAATCTCGCCATGTTGTTAAAAATTCAATTTCGGTCATTTTGACACTAAGTACGCTAAATTCTGACACTTTGCACTTTTGGCCCATTTTTCAAAATTGGGTTATATTTGTAATTTTCGGAAAATTTATGGGCAGAATCTAAAAAAATGCAGAAACGCGCAAAACACACAGTGGAGGTGCGAAAACACACGCAAACTTTGATCCCTCGTAACTCTCTCATTTCTTGACGGAATTGGACAAACTTTATATGAAAATTAATCTACTCGACCAGACGAACGCATAGGTACCAATATTTTCTGGGTTTCGTGGACGACGGCAGCGCATCAGCGGTGTGTCAGCCGCGACATTGGTAGTGCTCCGACGAAGATTCCGGCGATGTCACGATCGCGGACCACCTAGGTTTTGACCGGCGTGAGGAGAGGAGTTGATTGGTGGTAGTCTTGGGGCGTGAATCGACCGGACGGCGGCGCTGTGGTGGCATGTTGGTGGTGCGACGGGAGAGGCGGAGTTGGGCTGTTCCGACGAGATTTACGGGTTTTCCAACCTTCTCGATGTGGGTAAGCTTTCTACGAACTCTGTTTCCGAATTTGATAGCCCGATTTTGAGTAATTTCGATTCTTGTATTTTAGGGTTCATTGGAGCTTCAAATTGAAATTAAACTCCGGTGAGTGACCGGATCGAAAAACGGGCTTGAGGAAAGTGACAGGCTCGACTAGAGCAACATTTGAGTATAAGGGTCCGACCACGTTGGAGGTGGTCCAACTGCGGTCCGGTGTTGGCAGACGGTTTCCGACAATTTTTACACTGTTCCGATGGGAATCCGGCGATAGTGTCTTTAGACAGATTCTTCATCTCGATGCAACGGTTCTAACGACGCTGGTATTATTTCGATCCGATTTACCGATTGTATTTTATCACCATTTTTGTATGATTATGTATATATGTCAATTTTTGCTTTAGCTTTTAGCTTTTCGAATCAATTAAGCTGAATTTGCTTGTTCCTTAGCTTGTAGCATGATTGTAAATTGATAAATATTGTCGATGTATGATTGTATAGTTGGATTGATAAGATTTGGTTCGATTATACTAGGATTAGGATTTAATCATAGATTTTAGCTTATGAGCTTTTGGAAAAAGCTGTTAAGTTGTGAAGTTGTAATTCAAGTGGTTTGATTTAAATAGATTATGCATGGTTTTGTAGAATTAAAATCATACCCCCTGAGTAGTTTATAATTAAATGTTTATATTTAATCAAATGCTATCTGTTATTGTTTATTCCACGTTTTACATGTTAAATGACCAATTTGCCCCTACTTGTGCTTTTATGCTTAAATGTTGTATTTTCATCTCTAAGCATGTTGTGTTTTGGTAGCCAAGCGTCTATCTGCTTCTTTGTTTATTTCAATCATTCATCCTCTAGGCCCCGTGTTTTTAGGTGGGATCTCTGAGGGAGAATCATATATGTTGCTTGCTCGCTTTTCTCGTTTGTCGTGCCAGGTAAGGGTTTTAAAATGCTTTCAACTAGAGTAAGAACATTAGATATATATAGGAATTGCGAAACAACTTATCTCCTGCTTTCTTATTATCTTTACTGCTTTCTTGCCCTCTTTATTATTCTCTTATGTGCTTAGTCAATCATTTTATTGCAAAACCTATATACATGCAAAATGATTTGAAACACGAGAACTGTTCCATTCGGTAACGTGCCCTTAAGTATGCTTCCTTAATCTGGTAACGTGCAGTCATGTACGCTTCCTTAATCCGGTAACGTGCCGTCCAGCACGCTTCCTTAATCCATGGTAACATACGCTTAAGTACGCTTCCTTAATCCATGGTAACGTATGCTTAAGTACGCTTCCTTAATCCGGTAACGTGCAGTCATGTACGCTTCCTTAATCCATCATGAATGGCCCTATTTGAGTATTATTGGACCCGCGCTCGCCGGGATATATCATGGAACTGCTTCATGTCTGATTGCCTTTCTTATTGCCCTGCTTAATGCCTTGCTTAATTGATTTACTACTTTATTGTTCAAAATTACTTAGTTGAATTATGAGCCGTATTTACTTCCATTTCCCACTTGTTTATATCATGCCTTTCAAACTTGTAACGGCCTCGTGACTCAACTAATATTCTTTGAAAATGATTGGCTTGACTTTATGTGAAAATGTTTTCAAAAGATCCGGTTCGTCAACTTTTTGTGTTTTCAAAGTAAGCTCAACCCGAGTGTTGCTTTGTGTTATGTTTGCAACTTATATTATTATTTGTACTCTTTCTCAAAATGAGCAACGTTCACTACTTTTGATTTTAAACGATAAACGACGAATTGTGATCAATATCTATATTATATAGCCCCTTACTGAGTATCCTTTATACTCATCCCTTCTATTTTGGTTCTTACTTCAGGTAGACAGGTGGCGATGTCACCTATCTTGTCGGTCGGCAACAGCAGGTCTAGGTTGGCTCATTTATGGTTATCTTGTCAGTTGTCCCAACAGCAGTCTTATCTTTTATTTTGTATTTACGTTAGTATTGTATCCATCATGATTTATTTACCTTTCCGTACTTACGTACCCCCTGTGTCGGATAGTTTAGCTGAGCCATGGACGGCATTAATTGGATAATTATTTTCTGAATCATTTTATGAATTTTTCTGCTATGGATGGCTTTTATGATTTATGTTTCTGACTATGATTTCGCTTCCGCATTCTATTTATTATTTGATGTTGTTGTTGGGACATGTTATTGTTGTTGCCAGAGTTTTGCTAGTTTGTTTTGCCGTTCGCCAGGATGGGTTTTCAAGTGTGGCGCCATGTAGTGCTCGGGAATCTGTTTTGGTGCGGATATGGTGTTCTTCTTCCTCCTAAGGAGAGGGGCGCTACAGTCAGTGGTATCAGAGCCTAGGATCCCTAGGGGATACCAAAGCTTTGTTATCTCATCTTGTTTTGCATTCCGCGTCTGCATGAGTAGTGTCAGTTTGTTCTGGATTCGTACTTTGACAAGCGTTCTTGATTTCTTGGTGCCTAAATTGTGATTGATTGTTGTTGGCCTGATCAACTAGTTAGTGATCTTTTATGATTTTTGTACTAAGGGAGATCGAAATGCGAGTTGGATGTCAAATTTCGAGGTCGTATTTAGGTCGTTCAGCTATAGGACTATGTGCTGATCTGTTTCTATGTTTGAATTGCATTAACTTAAATTGTCGAGCTTTTGTGCTTCTAAATGTTTATATGTCTTACTTAAATTATATATGCCCTGCTTGATCATGACATTAACCGAACATGCATCCTCTTTCCAGTTTCTTGTTCACAGGTGCATAATGCTTCTTCGAAGACCCCCTACTGATCCAGCACCTCAAAATCTGATTGCAAGTGAGCTCGTGGCAGCTATGTGACAGATTGCTGAGCAAGTACATCGAGAAATGCTACAACAGCCACATGTACCTATGAGACAGGCCGAGGGCCAATCATTGGACAGATTTCTGTACTACAATCCACCTTGCTTCGTAGGCGAACTAGATGATCTTAAGGCCGAGGCTTGGATAGCCGATCTGGAGCGAATCTTTCGAGTGCTACACTGTGATGACCCCAAGAGGGTCGAGTATGCCATTTTTCTTATATGAGGACCAACTGAGGATTGGTGGCGCTACATGGAACAGAGATGGATCGCTGAGAGAATTCTGTACACTTGGTCACGATTTCGATCCGACTTCCAAGACAAGTACGTGCCAGAAGTGGTACGTGACAACCGAAAAAGAAAGTTCATGTCTCTCACCCAAAGAGCTTTCTCCGTTGCATAATATGAGGCCGCCTCATCATTTATGCTCCTCATATTGCCTCTGACGATCGAAGAAGAGCATGGAAGTTCATCAAGGGACTTCAGTCGGAGATCCAGGAAAGATTAGTGGGATGGGACATTCATCTTTATGACGATGCAGTTAACCGAGCTATGAGAGTAGAGTCCTATCTTCGAGAGTTTAGTCGAAGTGTTCCTCACATGATAGAGTCCTCTTCCAACGAGAGGTTGGAACCTACCGAACCTGACCGAATATGGATTCCATTCCCTGCGACTTATGTGGGAAGTCGAGTCATTCAGCTAGGACTTGTAGGAAGAGACTAGGAGGTAGTGCAGCTTACGGGAGCAACAAGCACCAATTTCCAGATTGTCCCAACAAAAGAAAGCCTGGGGGAAGGAGAAGTGGTCGCCGAACTTGACACCGACTTGCGAAGGTACATTGCATTATCATAACATTCATTCATAGTTATATGTTTCGAATAGTAATTGCTTTAAATATCTGTTAAGTGTTTTATATAACTTACGTGCTTTAACTGCTTTCAAATTGACACTTGCACTAATTGAATGATTAGTTGCTAGGATTTATACGATCTCTGTGTTGATGGCGTAGAATTCGATAAATTCGTTATACACTATTAGAGAGTGCTAAGGACAAGGAGTTCTTGGCCGACTAGGATCGATTCTGTTGCGAGTACGTTATGCGGTTTTGGATAGCATCGACTTTGACAAATCGAGTTTGAAGGAGAATACTTCTGAAGATAGTCGGAGTGAGAACCGACAAGAATCTGGATATCGAACTCGATTAGAGGAACACTGAGCTTTCAGCTACACCAGATTGCAGACCTTGCATTTGAATTTTCTGTTCTTGGTCATTACGGACAAGAAGGTGTGCTTTTGGCTGTACACCAATTTTGAGAATTAATCGTACCCTTACGAAGGACACCATGTTTAGGTAAAACAAACAAACGGACATGATTTTTCAGGAATCAAAGAAGTCTGTACAAGTTTTGAAAACATTACGAGTTGGATAGAACGAATTCTTAGAACCGAAGCCATAGAAGAAGTTTGGCAGAGAACGGTTTGATGTGAGAAGTAGAATCTGAGCACAGATTCTTTTGAAGAGGGGAGTATTGTGACGGCCCACAATTCCCAAGCTCAGAATTAGCACGTTTATCGAGATTCAGACCGTTTATGGTCCCGACGTCTTTCATAATTACACGTTTTCCAACTCTTGCATTTAATTTTTTTTTCATAAATCATTGATTTGGCTTTTAAAACTCAAAGCATTAATAAGAATTAGATTTGCATCGTTTTGTCACTAACTAGGGTCAATTTGGAAAATTTATATTTTTGCTCGTGTAATTTAATCTAGTAATTGAACATTGCACATTGGACTGGGGTTCAATGTTTTAAAACTGTATTTCATCGAGGTTCCAAATATCTTTCATTAAATCATATTTTTAAGAAATTGTATTTTTACCCAAACTTATTTACACTTTGACCCCAACTCAAATATTTGACTTTTCATAAATGTGTGAATTTTCACTCACGAATCTCGCCATGTTGTTAAAAATTCAATTTCTGTCATTTTGACACTAAGTACGCTAAATTCCAACACTTTGCACTTTTCGCCCGTTTTTTAAAATTGGGGTATATTTGTAATTTATGGGGAAAAGTTAGGGGCAGCATCTGAAAAAACGCAGAAACGTGCAAAACAAACAGTGGAGGTGCAAAAACACACACAAACTTCGATCCCTCGTAACTCTCTCGTTTCTTGACGGAATTGGACGAACTTTATATGAAAATTCATCTACTCAATGAGAGGAATGTATAGGTAGCAATAGTTTTTAGGTTTTGTGGATGACGGAGGTGCATCAACGGTGTGACAGCCGCGACATTGGTAGAGCTCCGACGAAGCTTCCGGCAACGTCATGATCGCGGACCACCTGGGTTTTGACCAGCTTGAGGAGAGGAGTTGATTGGTGGTAGTCTTGGGGTGTGAATTGACCAGACGGCTGCGCTGTAGTGGCGTGTTGGTGGCGCGACGGAAGAGGCGGAGCTGGGCTGTTCCGGCGAGATTTAGGGGTTTTCCAACCTTCTCGACGTGGGTAAGCTTTCTACAAACTCCGTTTCCAAATTTGAGACACCAATTTTGAGTAATTTCGATTCTTGGATTTTAGGGTTCATTGAAGCTTCAAATTGAAATTAAACTCCGGTGAGTAACTGGATCGAGAAACGGGCTTGAGGGAAGTGACGGGCTCGACGAGAGGAACATTTGAGTATAAGGGTTCAACCATGTTGGAGGTGGTTGGCGGTAGTTCGGTTGTGGCAGACGGTTTCGGTGATTTTGTGTAGCGCCCCGCTCTACAGCCCCCGAACCTACACAGATCCCCAAGCAGAGAACGGCGCCTCAACCCGAGAACCCGTACAAGCCAACGGGTCTATCCCGACACTTGGCAACAGTGAATCCCCAAAAAACACAACATATAAGAATATCCATGTAAATCAGAAATCATAGCGGAAGCGAATTAATAACATATAAACATAAATGCCACTTTGGGGCCAATTCAATTATCCAATAACATCAACGCCCATTCAGGGGCAACGTAAAGTAAATATAATAATTATAATGGGGTGGGGATCAATATAGCATAATATACATGCCAGGACAAAAGAATAAACTAAAGAGAGTGTTACGGACAACAATCTAGACGACTCATCAAACCAAAAAAGGCCTATCTAAGTACTGTTGCCAATCCGACATGCGAGACATGTTGGTCTCTCAATCTACCTGAGGCAAGAACCAACAAACGAGGGTGAGTCAAAGAACTCAGTGAAGATATGGTAGAGCAAGTCGAGTCACGCTTCCTGGTTTAATAGAAAATACATATGCAGTAATGAAGAAACCAGAATGTGCTTCGACTTGGATATTTCAATAAAACAATAAAGACAATAATATAATGTAATGCCCCAAGTTTTCTTACGAATAAAGCCGATAAGAATTTACTAAGTTAACGGGACAAGTTTGGAAAATTCGATTGGTAAATAAGTGCTTATGTGATATTATTTGCCTAATGTGTTTAATCAGAGTGATTTGCACATTAATTGTGATTAAAATATCTAACGTGTGCCTAATTGATATTTTTGAATTTTTTTTCTAACACTTTGAATTACGTGAATTATGAGTTAGTGGATATGTGGCTAAATTTATGTTTATGTGTATAAAAGTTATAGGAATTTAATTGTATTTTGACACATATATCCTTATCCCTAAATGTCAAAAAGAACGAAATTTTATTAATTAAAATATTTACTCATGCAAAATAAATATATGGTATAGGTATTAGAACTTGGGTTATATAATTAATTAAAAAGTTAAGTGCCTAAATTGTTGCTTTCACTCCGTCAAAGGACATATCTATAAAATAACGATTAACAAGGGGTACATGGTAATTAAGCTATTTTCATTATTAACTATTAAGCTATCGGATAAGAATGATCGGAGTTTCTATGACTTTCTACCTCACCATTCTTTTAATCTTTTAAATCACCAACACTTTATTCATAGCTTCAGTTCTGCGCACGAGCATAATACCCAGAAGTGAAAACCCTCAAGTATCTCCCAACTTGCCTCTGAGGTGATCAGTTAAATTATGTTTCCACTTGTAATTCTTTCCATTGAATTCATTAATTACGGAGATAGGTGGGTCAAGTTCATTTCCTTATTTCTATTAATTGTTAGGTAGGTCGAGTACCTTTAGAAACCCATTTAGGAGTTAGAACTTTAAATAATATAATAATTATGGTTAGTGGAGTTAGAACTTTAAATGATATAGTAATATTAGTTGATGACTATGTATACAGTTAGTGGAGTCATATGGCTATACGTATCTTGATATACAACTTGGTGGTATGTATTGGTGTGATGTACGTATACAAGTAATACTTTCACTTTTGCAATTAATACATGAACAATATATGTAAGATTACATACATATGTAACCGTACGCCTGTACGTATGAGTATTAGGATCAATATATCTACTGTAATTAGCGTACTTGAGATGTGATAGGCATAAGTTAATTGAAATTCAATTAGGCAACTTTCTTCTTTTCTAAATGAATTAAATACCATTGATTAAACATTAAAGATTTATTTTTCTTAACCCAAAAGAAATTATTCCATATCATTTGTATATCTGATATAAAGTCATTTGGCGAAAATGATTAGTTAGTGTCCTCTTATATGTGATATATTAGCTAATCAAATTGGGTTATATTTCCTAACAGCAAATTGGCGAAAATATACTTTGGTCGTTGTGCCCGGCTTTTGTGCCATCTCATACTATTGGGGCCCGGACATTAGGGTACGGGGTGAAGCCGCTTAGACGTTGGGTCTACGGTGGATCTCAATGCTCTGGTCTCCAAACTGCTGGAAGCTCTGGGTGTGGCTGGAGTGGCAACCCTTTTGAGTACCTGCGCCGGACGGGATCTTGTCGCATAGACTTGTCCCCAGCCGAAGATGTAAAGGATACTTGTCCTTGCATAGTTGATTATTAGTAGTTCGGGTTAGCTACCTGACTACATAAGGAGGAATAAGGGCAGTTTACTTGATTATTTTCATATTGTGAAATAGGTGGGTGTTGCTCGTCTCGCTGAGCTTTTATTTATTCATTACAACATTAGTTACTTTGCCAATGTTACAAAAACCTTTATTTTTCATTTGCTTTCTTCTCATTTAAAAATGGCAAACTTTTATCCAGTTTTATTAATATATACGTATTACAACCCCCTCACTTAGTCGCTTTGACTAACCCCATTACCTCGTTGTCTCTTTCAGGTTTTGTCACTAGGCGGATTCAGGTCTTGTCGTTGGGATTATTTACTTTTGTTTAGGTAATTTCATTTCCGCTTGTGTATCTGGATAAATACTTAAAACCCTAGAGTTGTATATGTAAATGATGTAAATTAGTTTAAATGTTGATATTGTTGTTTTCAGTGGCCTTGGTGCGCTTTATAATTGTGCTTTGGATTTAATGCTTTTCTAGCTCCCTGATTGGGATAGATTGTATTAATTTGCTTCCGTTGTATTATGGTTTGTTGTTGTTGTATTATTTTCTAAAACAGATCCGCCTGGTATTTATTTTCCGTTCGCCAGGTTATGGTTCATAATCAGACCCCAGTTCTTGTTATGGGTTGTGACTTGGTGCGGGACGTCATGTCGCACCGTATTTGGGGACGTGCCGTTACAGTTGGTATCAGAGCTATTGGTTCATAGGCCTGAGCTCTGAGAGTCGTGTCAGTCTAGGTCTGTACGGCTTATGGCTTAGGAGTTGTGCTTTTATGCTTATGTGTTTACAACTTTGCATCCATAATTAAGCTTCATGCATACTTGTGGTATTTGATTGTAGGATGCCGCCCCGTTGCGACCGTACACCTGATCATCCTCCTCAGCCACCTATGGCACCACTGAACCCTCAGGATTTGGTGGATTCGGTCAAAGAAATTCTGAGAGCTGAGCGCCACACAGTCCAGGATGAAGTCAAAGCCCGAGAGGTAGTTCTGAAGGGACTTCTGGATTATAAACCATCTCCATTTCATGGTACTACTGATGATAGAGTGGCAGATAGCTGGATTGCTTCTCTCGAGAAGATCTTTAGGCTCCAGCAGACTTCTGATGCTAACAAAGTAGAGTTTGCAGTATACTTATTACAGGGATCCGCCAATGAGTGGTGGAGAGTTACAGAGAGGAGATTTGCAGCTGATAGGGTTAAACCTACTTGGGAGGATTTCTTGAGGGAATTTCGAGCTAAATACATCCCTCAGTCAGTCCAAGATCACAGAGAGCGAGAGTTATGGCACTCATTCAGGGTCCTTTATCAGTAGCTGATTATGAGGTTGAGTTTTCTAGACTTGCTGCCTATGCCCCTCATATTTCGGGTGATGAGCGCAGGAAGACTAAGAAGTTCATTGATGGTTTGAGACTGGGTCTTCGTCATAGTATGGCTATCCTTCAGTTATAGTCTTTTACCACAGCAGTTGACGTAGCCCTCACCCTTGAGAGTGAGTATCGTGAGATTGATCGTATTGCTGGTCGTTCTACCTCATCTCCATCAGGATTCAAGAGGCCTTCTACTTCCAGTGCACCTGTGCAGGGCAGAGGCAAGAGACCATTTGGAGGACCTAGGCCCCCAGTTCCTCGTCAGATAGGTTCTTCCTCAGCGCCTCGCCCGACGAGTTTTTCTCCAGTTACTTGTTGTTTCTGTGGGAGGAATCACCCCGAAGAGAGATGTTGGAGTAAGTTAGGATTGTGCAGAGCTTGTGGAAGTTCCACACATCAGATAGACAGCTGTCCCAGGAGGAAATTTCAGAATCAGACTAACCAAAACAAGCCTGCTACTCATGCTCGTGTTTATGCCCTGGAGGGTGATGATACGGAGACCGAGCCCGATTCTACTGCAGTGGTGGAAGGTATTATACATATTCATGACATACCCACACATGCATTATTTGATCCAGGTGCTACGCATTCTTTTATTGCACCTGTGATTGCTTTATCTGCGCATGTACCTGCTGAGTTGTCTGATTATTGCTTTATTGTGAGTTCCCCTTTGGGATCTTGTATTATTACCGATCGCATATACCGACGTTGTCCCGTCGTTTTCGAGAATAAAGTTTACCCCACAGATTTGATAGAGTTGCCTGTGAAGAAGTACGGTGTTATCTTGGGTATGGATTGGTTATTTGAACAAAGGGCCAAGATCGATTGTTTTGAGAAGAAGATTAGTTTGAGATCCGACTTAAGTCAGGGTATTTAGTTGACAGATGGGCCGATTATTTCTATGACAGAGGTAAAGAAGCTCGTCCGAGAGGGAGCTTCGGGGTTTATTGCTTATCTTCTCAACAGACCGAATGAACAGTCGAAGTTTGAAAATACTGAGATAGTTAAAGATTTTCCAGAGGTGTTTCCTGAAAAGTTGGAGTCTTTACCTCCCGACCGTGATATCGAGTTTGTTATTGATTTGTATCCGGGATCTGAGCCCTACTCGAAGACACCTTACAGAATGGCACCAGCTGGATTAAAAGAGTTGAAGACTCAGTTAGATAATTTGCTAGCCAGTGGTTATATCAGGCCGAGTACTTCTCCCTGGGGAGCACCGGTATTGTTTGTAAAGAAGAAAGATAGTTCTCTTAGACTTTATGTTGATTACAGAGAGTTGAACCAGATGACTATAAAGAACAAATATCCTCTTCCCCACATCGAGGAGTTATTTGACTTATTGCAAGGATCGAGGGTCTATTCTAAACTTGATCTGAGATAAGGATATTATCAGTTGCGTATCTGGGCAGAGGACATACCGAAGACAACCTTCAACATTCGATATGGTCATTTTGAGTTTGTGGTTATGCCATTCGGTTTGACGAATGCTCCTGCAGCATTTATGGATATGATGCACTGAATCTTCTGACCTTATCTCGATAAGTTTGTTGTCATTTTCATTTATGGATATGATGCACTGAATCTGGCTCATCCTTCATTCAAATAATCTGTCGCTGAATCCAATCATCAGTAGCTTGATCTTCTTTAATTCTACGACCCAACTCTGACTGAATTGTAATATTAGAAATACAACCATAACAAATAATACGAACTCTCTCGGCACCTGATATATCTGAACTCAACTCTAATTGTGATACACTCTCTTTTCTACTCAAGGCATCTGCAACCACATTTGCCTTCACTGGATGGTACTGAATCTGACAATCATAATCTTCTAACAACTCTATCCAACACCTCTGACGTTTATTCAACTCCTTCTGTGTGAAAAGATACTAAAGGCTCTTATGATCAGTGAAAATATCAAAAGTAACGTCGTAGAGATAGTGACGCCACTTGCCCAAAGCAAATACAACTGCTACTAACTCCAGATCAAGTGTAGGATAATTTTCTTCAGCAGGTTTAAGCTTTCTCGCGGCATAAGCTATAACCTTTCCATTCTGCATTAACACACATCCTAAATCTTCTTTCAAAGCATCAGTATAAACCACGAATCCATCTGAACCTTCAAGCAAAGTAAGAATAGGAGCGGATGTCAATCTGTTCTTTAACTCCCGAAAACTGGTCTCACACTTATCAGTCCACACAAAAGAAACATTCTTCTTCGTTAACTCAGTAAGCGGAGCTGCAAGTTTCGAGAAATCCTTCACAAACCGTCTGTAATAACCTGCCAGACCCAGAAAACTACGAACCTCTGTCGGAGTCTTGGGCTGCTCCCAACTCAATACCGAATCAATCTTCGAATGATCAACCTCGATACCTTTCTTGGATATAACATGACCCAGAAATGCCACTTTTTCAATCCAGAACTCACACTTACTGAACTTGGCATACAACTGATGTTCTTTCAAAGTTTGTAACACAATCTTTAGATGTTCTGCATGCTCTTCCTCGGACTTTGAGAAAACCAGTATGTCGTCGATGAAGATGACAACAAACTTATCAAGATAAGGCCGAAAAATTATGTGCATCATATCCATAAATGCTGCAGGAGCGTTCGTCAAACCGAATGGTATAACCACAAACTCAAAATGACCATATCGAATGTTGAAAGCTGTCTTCGGTATGTCCTTTGCCCTGATAAGTAACTGATAATATCCCTGTCTCAGATCGAGTTTAGAATAGACCCTCGATCCCTGCAATAAGTCAAACAACTCCTCAATGTGGGGAAGAGGATATTTGTTCTTTACAGTCATCCGATTCAACTCTCTGTAATCAACACAAAGCCGGAGAGAATCGTCCTTCTTCTTCACAAACAATACCGGTGCACCCCAGGGAGAGGTACTCGGCCTGATATAACCACTGGTTAGCAAATCATCTAACTGAGTCTTCAACTCTTTTAACTCAGCTGGTGCCATTCTGTAAGGTGTCTTCGAATACGGCGCAGATCCCGGATACAGATCAATAACAAACTCGATGTCACGGTCTGGAGGTAACGATTCTAACTTCTCAGGAAACACATCTGGGAAATCCTTAACTATCTCGGTATTTTGAAACTTCGACTGTTCCTTCGGTCTGTTAAGAAGATAAGCAACAAAACCTGAAGCTCCCTCTCGAAAGAGCTTCTTTGCCTCTGTCATAGAAATAATCGACCCATCTGTCAATTGAATACCCTGACTCGGATCAGATCCCAAACTAATCTTCTTCTCAAAACAATCAATCTTGGCCCTGTGCTCAAATAACCAATCCATACCCAAAATAACTCTGTACTTCTTCACGGACAACTCTATCAAATCTGCAGGGTAAACCTTATCCTCGAAGACAACGGGACAACGTCGGTACACCCGGTCGGTAATCATACAAGATCCTAAAGGTGAGCTCACAACAAAACAATAATCAGACAAGTCAACAGACGCATGCGCAGATAAGTCAATTTCAGGAGCAACAAAAGAATGTGTAGCACCCGGATCAAATAATGCATGTATGGGTATGTTATGTATATGTATAGTACCTTCCACCACGACAGAAGCATCAAGCTCAGTCTCCTCACTATCGCCCTCCAGGGTATACACACGAGCTGGAACGGAAGGCTTCGGCGGTGTAGGCTGACTCGGGGGCTGCCTCCTCGGACAACTATCTCTCTTGTGGTTAGAGCTACCACAACTAGTACATAATCCCAACTTATACCAACATTTAGACTCTGGATGATTCTTCCCACAATAGCCACAAATAACAGGAGGATAACCTGACGGACGAGGGGCTGAAGGAAATCCAGTTGGCCGAGGTGCAGAAGAAAAGCCAGTCGGACGAGGTATAGGAGGTCTGGGTCCTCCAAAAGGTCTCTTGCCTCTAGGCTGCATAGGAGCACTTGAAATGAAAGGCCTCTTGGAACCCGATGAAGAAGAAGCAGGAGTAGCGCGACGAATAGCTCGGTCGATACTGGCATACTCAGCCTCAACAGATAAGGCTGCATCTACAGCTGCAACATAGGTAGTGGGACGGGAAGCTGCAAGACCCTGTCGAAGTGGGATACTCAAACCCTCCAGAAACTTCTTGGTCTTCCTGTGCTCATCTAACGCAATATGGGGAGCATATACTGCAAGTCTGGTAAAATTGGCCTCATAGTCAGCCATAGTAGAAGTACCCTGAGATAACTCCATAAATTCCTACTCTCTGCGATCCTGAACTGTAGGGGGAATATATTTAGCTCGAAACTCCTCAAGGAACCTATCGCACGATGACTCAACTCCAGTAGCACTCCATCTCTGCTCAGTCATCTTCCACCAGGCCTCTGCAGGTCGTCGAAGAAGATAAATAGCAAACTCAACCTTCTCTAAATCAGTAGGTAGATGAACTCGATACATCCACTCAAGAGATGAAATCCAGTTCTCAGCCACAATATCATCTGTAGTACCAGCGAACTGCGGTAGGTGAAAGTCGAGAAATCTGCACAAGGACTGCTCACGGGCTCTATGCTCATCTACCTCAACATTCCTGTCTCTCTGATCCAGATAATCCTTAAAGAGACCAAATATCTGCTGATCACCAACCACTGGTGCCTGTGGTGGTGCTGCTGGAGGAGTACGATCACGACGAGGTGGCACCCTACAATTAAATATAATAAGTATGCATGTAGATTAGTTATGGATGCAAAGCTGTAAACACATAAGCACAAAAGCACAAATTCCTAAGTCATAAGCCGTACGGACCTAGACTGACACGACTCACAGAGCTAAGGCCAATGAACCTCTGGCTCTGATACCAACTGTAACGGCACATCCCCAAATACGGTGCGACGTGACATCCCGCACCAAGTCACAATCCATAACAAGAACTGAGGTCGGGTTATGAACTATAACTTGGCGAACGGAAAATAAATACTAGGCGGATCTGCTTTAGAAAATAACAGGATAACGAACCATAATACAGCGGAAGCAAATCAATACAACCTATCCCACTCAGGGAGCTAGAAAAACAATAATTCCAAAACACAAGTATAAAGCCCACCAAGGCCACTGAAAACAACAATATCAACATTCCAACTAATGTACATCATTTACATCTACAACTTCTAGGGTTTTAAGTATTTATCCAGATACACAGGCGGAAATGAAATCACCTAAACAAAAGTAAATGACTCCAAGGACAAAACCTGAATCCGCCTACCAACAAAACCTGAATCCGCCTAGCAACAAAACCTGAAAAGACAACAAGTAGAGTAATGGAGTTAGTCAAAGCGACTAAGTGAGGGGGGGGGGGGCAGGGGGGGGGCTGTAATACGTATATATTATCGAAACAACCTAAAGATTCACCAGTTTTTAAATGAGAAGAAAGCAAAGGAAAAATAAAGGTTTTAACAATTATTGGTGAATCGAATAATTTTGCAATATAAGAAAAGCTCGGCGAGTCGAGCATCAACCACCTGTTTCACAATATCAGAAATATCAAATAAACCACCCTTATTCCTCCTTATATAGTCAGGTAGCTAGCCTGCACTACTAGATAATCATGTGGGGAGTTTCACCCTCACATCTTCGATATAGGATATACTTCATCGATCACAGGTACTCAAAGGGTTGCCACTCCGGCCTCACCCCGAGCTCCCGTCACGGGTTTAGAGTCAGAGCATTAAGATCCACCGTAGACCCATCGTCTATCCGGCTTCACCCCATACCCTAGTCTCCTGGGCCCCAATATGTATAATGTGGCTCATTGGCCAGGCCTGTAGCGGGCGCCCCAAACGGGTAACGCACGCCCCGCACCGAGCCCCGACCCGGAGCCGAAATGGGATCCGACCCGAACCGAAACCCGGCGAACGGCAAGCATTTACTCAATCACTAGGCGGGGTTTTAAAAACAACGAAAAGACAGAGACGCGGAAGCAATATAAATAATCAAAGCAATAAAACATAATAAATACACAATTATTAAAGCCCACCAAGGCTAACGAAATTCAATTACATAATATCAAACGGGTTCGATACAGTATCCCGATAAATATAACAACGGGCTCAATAAATACATAATCCCGAATACAAATTAAATAAAATCCTAATATCCTAAAAATCTAATTCATATCATACGGAAAAAGGAATATACATGAGAAAATAAATACAACTCTACGACGACGACGACGAATCTCCTAGTATCCTGAAACCAATATAGGGTGAGACAGAGAGGGTTAGTCAAACGACTAAGTGAGGAGGGAATAATAATGTATATAATAAAACGGGAAATAAATCACCAATTTTAAACTTAAAAGAAATCAACATAAAAGAAAGGTTTTCGTAATTGAGTGGTGATTTAACATAAAACATAACTTATCATATGACTCGGCGAGTCGAGCCCTGAACTCCAATATCCAAAACATAAAACCGGAAACCTCCCTTATTCCTCCAATGTAGCCGGACTGCAAACCCGAACTACTCGTAACATACTAGAATAACTCAGGTACTCAAAGGGCTGCCACTCCGGCCTCACCCCGAGCTCCCAAATGGAGGAAACCATAGGATTTACGCCGTAGACCCGACGTCTACCGACTTCGTCCTATCGCTCTTACTCCGGGCCCAAACGATCATGCATACAGTTCATAACTCGCTTTTCAAACATTTCGGGTTGGCCAAAAGACCGTTCGAGACATGTCATATGCGAGGCCGAAGGCCAAAGTTCGCCTTAGAAAACAAAAGGTTTTACATGTCTCTTTCGTAAACATTTCGAAGACTATACATAGTACTTTTTCATATCAAATCATTTTCGATAAATCAAATGAACATAATAAGCATATATACAGAAACGGTGTGAAAACAAAACATAAACGTGGCTTATATCGGGAGAGGCTTATTTATATATATACATAATAATACTGGATACAGAAACGGAAAGCCTCACCTGGCTGCTATGCAAAATAAGAGCAAAAAGCTAGAACCGGCGCTACTCCACGGGAGTATCGTCTGCAAAAATACCAGGACACAACCAAATAAGACTAAAGACAACGCACGGCTTATACGAAAATATTAAAACACATAGGAGCACGTTACACAATTAAATCAATCACTTAAGTTCAAATTCTCAAACGATAATAGAGTAATTCATGCATTTAAAAATACAAATCAAGTCCAATTGCAACGAAACTTTGCAGACATGCTTAAATTGTCATAAAGAAGTATACATTCGAATTTCGGGAAAATCGGACTTCACATGCCAAAGATAGAAAATGTAGCGGGCGCCCCAAACGGGTAACGCACGCCCCGCACCGAGCCCCGACCCGGAGCCGAAATGGGATCCGACCCGAACCGAAACCCGGCGAACGGCAAGCATTTACTCAATTACTAGGCGGGGTTTTTATAACCAATGAAAAGACAGAAGTGCGGAAGCAATAATAAACCAAATATTTAAAACATAATTAATAACACAATTATTAAAGCCCACCAAGGCTAATGAAATTCAATTACATAATATCAAACGGGTTCGATACAATATCCCGACCAAATCTAACCACGGGTTCGGTATATAAATCCCGTAAATACAACATAATAACATAATACGTAAATAAAAGACAACCGGGAAAGAATATACATGAGAAAATAAATATAAACCTACGACGCCTATGACGACGACGAATCCCGCCTAGTATCCTGAAACCAATATAGGGTGAGACAGAGCGGGTTAGCCAAACAACTAAGTGAGGGGGGGGGAATAATAATGTATATAATAAAACGGAAGTAAATCACCAATTTTATAATTAAAAGAAATCAACATAAAAGAAAGGTTTTCGTAAACGGGTGGTGATTTAACATAAAACATAACTTATCATATGACTTGGCGAGTCGAGCCCTGAAACTCCAATATCCAAAAACATAAAACCGGAAACCACCCTTATTCCTCCAATGTAGTCGGACTGCAAACCCGAACTACTCATAACTTACTGGAATAACTCAGGTACTCAAAGGGCTGCCACTCCGGCCTCACCCCGAGCTCCCAAATGGAGGAAACCATAGGATTTACGCCGTAGACCCGACGTCTACCGACTTGGTCCTATCGCTCTTACTCCGGGCCCAAACGATCATGCAAACATTTCATAACTCGCTTTTCAAACATTTCGGGTTGGCCAAAAGACCGTTCGAGACATGTCATATGCGAGGCCGAAGGCCAAAGTTCGCCTTAGAAAACAAAAGGTTTTACATGTCTCTTTCGTAAACATTTCGAAGTCTATACGTAGTACTTTTCATATCAAATCATTTTCGATAAATCAAATGAACATAATAATCATAAATATCTATTACGTATATATATATGAACGGTGTGAAAACAAAACATAAACGTGGCTTATATCGGGAGGGCTTATTTATATATATACATAATAATACTGGAAACAGAAACGGAAAACCTCACCTGGCTGCTATGCAAAAGAAGAGCAAAAGCTAGAACCGGCGCTACTCCACAGGAGTATCGTCTGCAAAAATACCAGGACACAACCAAATAAGACTAAAGACGACGCACGGCTTATACGAGAATATTAGAACACATAGGAGCACGTCACACAATTAAATCAAACACTTAAGTTCAAATTATCAAACGAAAATAGAGTAATTCATTCATTTAAAAATGCAAATCAATTCCAAAAGAAACGAAACTTTACGAACATGCTTAAGATATCATAAAGAAGCATGCATTCGAATTTCGGGAAAATCGGACTTCACATGCAAAAGTTAGAAAATTTAACGAAAACTTAAAACACACTATTCATATACCCGAACATGTCGTAAATTCATAACTCATGCAATTCATATCTATTTTATATATATCGAATACACGAGCGAAGAAAGAATTCGGAAAAGACGGGCCGAAGCGGGACCCGTAGTGCAAAACGGGCCCTGACTTACAGAAGGTCAGGGCACTGTGCTATCGGGCCACACGGCCTTGTGCACGGCCGTGTGCCGAGGCCGTGCACAATCGGACGAACGCGCACGGCCTCATGCACAGCCCGTGCACCATCCCCAAACACGCACGGTCTCTTGCACGGCCGTGCAAGAGGCCGTGTACACCCACACGGGCTTGCCACACCCCGTGTGCATGGCCCGTGTGCGTAAAAATTGAGCAGAACATGCAGAACATCAAACCCAATACGCGAAAATCAAATATAATTCAACCTTAAATCGATTAATCATGCAAATCACTCCCTAATTTTCACATATAATCATCTACAACATGTAACCTACATATAGAAACGATAAACACGAAAATCCATCCACAAATCCTATACAAAACACATAAAACCTAATAATGTCAACTATTCACAAAAACGAGAAAAATGAAACATACGAGATATTAAACGAGAGAATCGTTAGAAGCTTACTCGTAGAAGAGTTCGCGAGGAATCCGTAGACGTAAATTATTCGACAATCCGTCGGGAAACGAAGTCGGGACGATCGATTGAACTTCCTTCCTTCTCCTTCTCTTTTTCCTTCTCTTTTCTTTTCTTTCTTTCCTTCTTGCTGCTGATGTGCGAGAGTGTGAGTGGAGAGAGGGATTAAGTCAATGGGTTGTCTAGGGTTAAAAGTCGAAAGGGGCAAAGTCGTAATTTTACAAAATAAGTTCGAAGACTCACGTCGTCCAAATAATACGTAGTTACAGTTAAAATTCACATAATTAAACGCACATTGACAATTCGCGATTTAAATATGAAATTCACTCATTTATAAAATTATCCTAAAATCTTAGAATAAATAGTAAATAAAATATTAAATAACGAAATTACTCGATTAAAATATACTGAATTGAAACTCGGATTTTTGGGTCGTTACAATACTCCCCTCTTCAGAAGAATCTGTCCTCAGATTCTCTTCCGGTCTCGGAGTTAGTCAAGGGAAGCATAACCTAGCGGGAATTCTAATAACAGGAATTAAATCGAACATTAAAATAAAATTATTTCACATAATAAAACGCAATTCATAATAAACACTTAAAGCACTTAATATTCCAATTAAAATTCGAATTCATACAAAATAGAAAATTACATCAAATCCTAAACAAAGTTTACGGGAAAAAAGAAAATAAAATAGACTAGATAGCTCAAGGCTCGTCCGGACCACGGCGGAAATACTGATCCAACTGCTCTGACAGTGACCTTTGCATCTCCGAGATCGATCTCTGAAGCTCTGCCTGCAAGGCGGTGTACTGACTATCAATGTGAGCTCGCTGAGCTGCAAAGCCCTCGTTGATCTGCCTCTCCTGCTGGGCAAATCTCTCATCCGACACACGTCGGTAGTCAGTAAACTCTGAATAAAACTGTTGCAGGTTTATCGATTCCTGGTGCTGAGTGCTTCTCCTGCCATGTGAAGACTCAGGTATGGAAGCATCCTGTCTCATCAGTTGGGAGTAGATATGCTGAGCCTGCTCTCGGACCTCTGGGTCTGAAGGTCCTTCTTCGGAAGCATTCCCTTGGTCAGCTTCCCACAAAGGTAGTCCAGCCACCAGAATATATGGGTCGTTCCGCCTTGGACCCTTCGTGCAGATAGCCATTTGAGCTAGAGTGCCGTAGCTAATTGAGGTCGAACCTCCAACAGGAACCTGAGTATCGAGCCCTTCCACCTGGGCACACTCCAAAATGGCGGTGATGTATGAGCCAACTCGAATTTCTCCTCTCGACCGAGTGGAGATATACTTCATATGATCCATCATGTACGAGATGGGGTTGAACCTTTCTCCTCGTACCATATGATCGAGTATTAGACAGTCTTCGGTGTTCACCGCACCCGGACTGTCTCCTCGGGCTAGAACCGATCGAGACACGGCTCTGTGCAAAATTCTCAACTGGGTAGTGATGAGCATCGTGGCCTTGGATACGCCGGAATTAAATATTTCGGTGGAGGTAGAGATACGTCTCCACGCTTCGGCTTGATTCCATCCGTCGGCACGTCTCCTCGGTGCCATAACATCCAGTTGAAAATACTCGGTCAACTGCCGGTATGAGAGCGTATAGTCTCGGTTGAACGCTCTGAAGTGGATTCCTATCGGCATCTCGTCGTCGTCCGGAAATGCCGCGCCCTTAAGAGAGCTTAAAAATTCGCAAGTAAGGCGGCGATAGGATGGCCTTTGAATACTCCAAAAATTAGCCCACCCAATGTTGTCGATGTAATGGGAGATCCCTTCGCTAAGTCCCAATTGGTACATAGCTTCCATGTCTAGAAATTGCGTGGCTCTAACCGGTCGTTCCATTAACCGGTTGAAGACATCTTGATCGTCTTCGTTACCCAAATCCACTTGGTAACCTTCCGGGGCCGCTATGTCGGGTAATTCCCTTGCCCGACGTCCGCCACGGGTTTCACGAGCACCTTCCATAGTAGAGTTCAAGTTGTGTGGGTTGAAGGAGATAAGTTGCAAACTTTTCACTCGGGACTTTTACCGAACACTTGGCGTGCGCTACTTCGGGCGAAGATTGTGTGAGATCGGTAAAACGGATCGGGCCCAAACTTTAACAGTACCAAGAACTTGCTGCAGACAACACACCTTCAAAATTTCTTGAAAATCCGTCGGGTAGATCGAGAATAATTCGAGCTCAAAGTTGGGATGAAATTTGGGGGAGAAAAATGGGGAAATTTCGCATGAAAGAGGGAGAGAAAGTGAGGGTGTGCGCGAGAATGAAAAGCTACTGACCATTTTAAAATCCGGAAGAAACGCGCACGGCCTCTCGTCACGGCGTGTGACGAGGCCGTGTGAGAAACACGCACGGGGTCTCGTCACGGCGTGTGACGACCCCGTGAGGATAAACACGCACGGGCTCTCGTCACGGCGTGTGACGAGCCCGTGTGTATTCATGCGCACGGCCTCTTGCACAGGGTGCAACGGGGCCGTGTGAAAAAGGGTGCACAGGGTCTCGTCACGGCGTGTGGCGAGACCGTGCAAGGCATACAGGGGCAGTTCGTGTGATTAAAACCACACAAACTTCACGAAATTCAAACACAAATAATAATATCGAAATCACATGCATAATATAATACGCTTAACGCACATAATTTAAATTCACATAATATGAAATTAAATTAATTTAGAATGAATGTCATGACAATGCAATATACCTGGATCGTTCATACAGAATCAAGCTTCATTCTTCTGGCTCGTCTCGACATTCTCTTTCTCGTGCAATTTGTACGAAGATGAAACGGACTTCCACATGAGAAGCAACGTCCCTGCTTCTCTCGGCATTCTGACTCTTGATGATCTCTTTGGCAAAAGCCACATATTGGCGTTCCCTGCCGTTTTGGAGGTACATTCTGCTTCGATGAAGATACCGAGAAGGTTTTCTTGCCGGAAGAAGACCCTGATTGTTTAAGTGGCCTCGTAGAACTCGCTGGATGTGCATCCTCAGTATCGCCTGTTATATCCCGCGGTACTTGCCTCTTCTTCGGACATAGATTCACTATGTGATCGGGGCTACCACATCCGAAGCACAGTCCATTCTTCCTCCAACATTTAGCCTCTACATGCGGGCCCTTACAAAATCCACATACTGGTCGTGGATATCCCTGAGGTTGGGGAGGATTAGGCTGAACGGGGGCCTGAATTTCACTTTCATTTTGCTGATGAACAATCCTCGTAATGTATTCAGCCCGGAACTCAGTCAAGAATTGATCCCAAGTCGGGACTACATGCTCGCGTTCCCATCGGTGTTCAATCTGTTTCCACCATTCCTGAGCAGCTCCAATCATCAAATAAATAGCAAACCCGACTCTTAGAGGATCCGGATATTCCATAATCCTAAAAATCTTTTCTAGAGCCGATATCCATGCCTCGGCAATAGCTTCATCCAGGGTACCTTCAAATTGTGGTGGTTCGAATCTAAGAAATTGAGCCCATGCATCCTGCTCAGCATTTCCTTTAGGGGCATGAGCGATAAATCGTCTTAATGTTTCCAAAATTCTGGCTGGAATCGGTGGATCGGTCTGAAGTGTCAATGAAGATGACGAAGACTGTCCACAGGGACAACGACGTGGAGGCATCCTGTAAAGTCATTTACAGTTATGCATGACAGGTAAGTGAGCATGCAAAGCTGTAAACACATAGGCAAGTAATGTTCACTTAGTGTTCACATAAGCACTTAGCACATTTGCACAAATTCACAGAAGACCTAAGCCGTACGACCTAGACACAACCGGACCCGACAGACAACCAGGCATGGCAAGTACAACCTTGAGTTTCACATCCACCTATATCCAAGCCCATCCCAGTATTTTGATTGTAAAAGATCTTTTGTTGTTGATCATCCAACAAAGATCCGTGACAATTCAAACACTAAGCGTTCTTCAACACTGGTGAATGTAATTCCCTAAGTTACACAGGCGCACAACGACCGACCAAACCAGCAAAACACGACAATTCAGAGCTTAGGCCATTGGACCAAAGAGCTCTGATACCAACTGTAGCGGGCGCCCCAAACGGGTAACGCACGCCCCGCACCGAGCCCCGACCCGGAGCCGAAATGGGATCCGACCCAAACCGAAACCCGGCGAACGGCAAGCATTTACTCAATTACTAGGCGGGGTTTTTATAACCAACGAAAAGACAGAAGTGCGGAAGCAATAATAAACCAAATATTTAAAACATAATTAATAACACAATTATTAAAGCCCACCAAGGCTAATGAAATTCAATTACATAATATCAAACGGGTTCGATACAATATCCCGACCAAATCTAACCACGGGTTCGGTATATAAATCCCGTAAATACAACATAATAACATAATACGTAAATAAAAGACAACCGGGAAAGAATATACATGAGAAAATAAATATAAACCTACGACGCCTATGACGACGACGAATCCCGCCTAGTATCCTGAAACCAATATAGGGTGAGACAGAGAGGGTTAGCCAAACGACTAAGTGAGGGGGGGAATAATAATGTATATAATAAAACGGAAGTAAATCACCAATTTTATAATTAAAAGAAATCAACATAAAAGAAAGGTTTTCGTAAACGGGTGGTGATTTAACATAAAACATAACTTATCATATGACTCGGCGAGTCGAGCCCTGAAACTCCAATATCCAAAAACATAAAACCGGAAACCACCCTTATTCCTCCAATGTAGTCGGACTGCAAACCCGAACTACTCATAACTTACTGGAATAACTCAGGTACTCAAAGGGCTGCCACTCCGGCCTCACCCCGAGCTCCCAAATGGAGGAAACCATAGGATTTACGCCGTAGACCCGACGTCTACCGACTTCGTCCTATCGCTCTTACTCCGGGCCCAAACGATCATGCAAACATTTCATAACTCGCTTTTCAAACATTTCGGGTTGGCCAAAAGACCGTTTGAGACATGTCATATGCGAGGCCGAAGGCCAAAGTTCGCCTTAGAAAACAAAAGGTTTTACATGTCTCTTTCGTAAACATTTCGAAGTCTATACGTAGTACTTTTCATATCAAATCATTTTCGATAAATCAAATGAACATAATAATCATAAATATCTATTACGTATATATATATGAACGGTGTGAAAACAAAACATAAACGTGGCTTATATCGGGAGGGCTTATTTATATATATACATAATAATACTGGAAACAGAAACGGAAAACCTCACCTGGCTGCTTTGCAAAAGAAGAGCAAAAGCTAGAACCGGCGCTACTCCACAGGAGTATCATCTGCAAAAATACCAGGACACAACCAAATAAGACTAAAGACGACGCACGGCTTATACGAGAATATTAGAACACATAGGAGCACGTCACACAATTAAATCAAACACTTAAGTTCAAATTATCAAACGAAAATAGAGTAATTCATTCATTTAAAAATGCAAATCAATTCCAAAAGAAACGAAACTTTACGAACATGCTTAAGATATCATAAAGGAGCATGCATTCGAATTTCGGGAAAATCGGACTTCACATGCAAAAGTTAGAAAATTTAACGAAAACTTAAAACACACTATTCATATACCCGAACATGTCGTAAATTCATAACTCATGCAATTCATATCTATTTTATATATATCGAATACACGAGCGAAGAAAGAATTCGGAAAAGACGGGCCGAAGCGGGACCCGTAGTGCAAAACGGGCCCTGACTTACAGAAGGTCAGGGCACTGTGCGATCGGGCCACACGGCCTTGTGCACGGCCGTGCACAATCGGACGAACGCGCACGGCCTCATGCACACGGCCTCAAGGCCGTGTGCACAGCCCGTGCACCATCCCCAAACACGCACGGTCTCTTGCACGGCCGTGCAAGAGGCCGTGTACACCCACACGGGCTTGCCACACCCCGTGTGCATGGCCCGTGTGCGTAAAAATTGAGCAGAACATGCAGAACATCAAACCCAATACGCGAAAATCAAATATAATTCAACCTTAAATCGATTAATCATGCAAATCACTCCCTAATTTTCACATATAATCATCTACAACATGTAACCTACATATAGAAACGATAAACACGAAAATCCATCCACAAATCCTATACAAAACACATAAAACCTAATAATGTCAACTATTCACAAAAACGAGAAAAACGAAACATACGAGATATTAAACGAGAGAATCGTTAGAAGCTTACTCGTAGAAGAGTTCGCGAGGAATCCGTAGACGTAAATTATTCGACAATCCGTCGGGAAACGAAGTCGGGACGATCGATTGAACTTCCTTCCTTCTCCTTCTCTTTTTCCTTCTCTTTTCTTTTCTTTCTTTCCTTCTTGCTGCTGATGTGCGAGAGTGTGAGTGGAGAGAGGGATTAAGTCAATGGGTTGTCTAGGGTTAAAAGTCGAAAGGGGCAAAGTCGTAATTTTACAAAATAAGTTCGAAGACTCACGTCGTCCAAATAATACGTAGTTACAGTTAAAATTCACATAATTAAACGCACATTGACAATTCGCGATTTAAATATGAAATTCACTCATTTATAAAATTATCCTAAAATCTTAGAATAAATAGTAAATAAAATATTAAATAACGAAATTACTCGATTAAAATATACTGAATTGAAACTCGGATTTTCGGGTCGTTACAGAAAATTTAACGAAAACTTAAAACACACTATTCATATACCCGAACATGTTGTAAATTCATAAATCATGCAATTCATATCTATTTCATATATATCGAATACACGAGCGAAGAAAGAATTCGGAAAAGACGAGTCTCGAAGGGACCCGTAGTGTAAAATGTGCCCTGACTAACAGAAGGTCAGGGCACTGTTCGACCAGGCCACACGGCCTTGTGCACGGCCGTGTGCCGAGGCCGTGCACAATCAAGCAACGCGCACGGCCTCAAGGCCGTGTGCACAGCCCGTGCCCATTCTCCACACACGCACGGTCTCATGCACACGGCCTCAAGGCCGTGTGCACCAGGCCGTGTGCGACCAAAATGAGCAGAAACATCAGACAGCAAAATCATGCGCGAATTCAAACCAAAATCTAACATTTAATCGATTAATCATGCAAATCAATCCCTAATTTTCACATATAATCATCTACAACATATAATCTACATATAGAAACGATAAACACGAAAATCCATCCACAATTACTATCAAAATCATAGAAAACCTAAATTATACAACTATTCATAAAAACGAGAAAAATGAAGTATAGAAGACATTAAACGAGAGAATCGTTAGAAGCTTACTCGTAAAAAAGATCGCGAGGAATTCGTAGGCGTAAACGATTCGAAAATCCGTCGGAAAACGAAGTCGGGACGATCGATTGAATTCTCTTCCTTCTCTTTCTCTTTTTCCTTCTCTTTTCTTTTCTTTCTTTCCTTCTTGTTGTAGTGAACGAGAGAGATGAGAGAGAGACTTAGTCAAATTAGTTGACTAGGGTTTAAAAGTTGAAGGGGCATTTTAGTACTTTCGCAAAATAAGTTTAAAAACTCACGTTGTCCAAATAATACATAATTACAGTTAAAATTCATATAATTAAACGCACGTTGACAATTTGTGATTTAAATATAAAATTCACTCATTTACGAAATTATCCTAAAATCTTAGAATAAATATTAAATAAAATAATAATTTGCACAATTACTCGATTAAAATATACCGAATTAAAAATCGGATTTTCGGGTCGTTACAATACTCCCCTCTTCAGAAGAATTTGTCCTCAGATTCTCTTCCGGTCTCGGAGTTAGTTAAGAGGAGCATAACCTAAAGGAAATTCTAATAACGCGAATTAAATCGAATATTCAAATGCAATTAAATTACATAATAAAACTACATTCATGATAAACACTTAAAAACACTTAATATTCCAAATTAAAATTCAAAGTCATACAAAATATAAAATTACATCAAATCCTAGACAACTTAACGAGAAAGAAGAAAATAAAATAGGTAGCTCAAGGCTCGTCAGGACCACGACGGAAATACTGATCCAGCTGCTCAGATAGTGACCTCTGGATCTCTGATATGGATCTCTGAAGCTCTGCCTGCAAGGCTGTGTACTGACTATCAATGTGAGCTCGCTGAGCTGCAAAGCCCTCATTGATATGCCTCTCCTGCTGGGCAAATCTCTCATCAGACACACGTCGGTAGTCAGTGAACTCTGAATAAAATTGTTGCAGGTCTATCGATTCCTGGTGCTAAGTGCTTCTTCTGCCATGTGAAGACTCAGGAATAGAAGCATCCTGACTCATCAGCTGGGAGTAGATATGCTGAGCCTGCTCTCAGACCTCTGGGTCTGAAGGTCCTTCTTCGGGAGCATCCCCTTGGTCAGCTTCCCATAAAGGTAGTCCATCTACCAGAATATATGGGTCGTTCCGCCTTGGACCCTTCGTGCAAATCGCCATTTGAGCTAAAGTGCCGTAGCTAATTGAGGTCGAACCTCCAACAGGAACCTGGGTATCGAGCCCTTCCACCTGGGCACACTCCAGAATGGCGGTAATGTATGAGCCAACTCGAATCTCTCCTCTCGACCGAGTGGAGATATACTTCATATGGTCCATCATGTACGAGATGGGGTTGGACCTTTCCCCTCGTACCATATGATCGAGTATTAGACAGTCTTCGGTGTTCACCGCACCCGGGCTGTCTCCTCTGGCTAGAACCGATCGAGACACGGCTCTATGCAAAATTCTCAATTGAGTGGTGATGAGCATCGTGGCCTTGGATACGCCGGAGTTAAATATTTCGGTGGAGGTAGAGATACGTCTCCACGCTTCGGCTTGATTCCATCCGTCGGCACGTCTCCTAGGTGCCGTAACATCCAATTGAAAATACTCGGTCAACTGTCCGTATGAAAGCGTATAGTCTCGGTTGAACGCTCTGAAGTGGATTCCTATCGGCATCTCGTTGTCGTCCGGAAATGCCGCGCCCTTAAGAGAGCTTAAAAATTCGCAAGTGAGGCGGCGATAGGATGGCCTTTGAATACTCCAAAAACTAGCCCACCCAATGTTGTCGATGTAACGGGAGATCCCTTCACCAAGACCCAATTGGTACATAGCTTCCATGTCTAGAAATTGCGTGGCTCTAACCGGTCGTTCCATTAACCGGTTGAAGATATCTTGATCGTCTTCATTACCCAAATCCACTTGGTACCCTTCCGGGGCCGCTATGTTGGGTAATTCCCTTGCCCGACGTCCGCCACGGGTTTCACGAGCACCTTCCATAGAAGAGTTGGAGTTGTTGTGAATTGAAGGATTAAGTTGCAAATTTTTCACTTGAGAATTTTACCGAGCACTTTGCGTGCGCTACTTCGGGCGAAGATTGCGTGAGATCGGTATAACGGATCGAGCCCAAATTTCAATAATCCAAAGAACTTGCTGCAGACAACACACCTTCAAAATCTCACTAAAATCCGTCGGCTAGATCGAGAACTAATTGAAATCAAAGTTGGGATGAATTTGGGGGAAAAACAAGAGCAAAATTTCGCATGAAAAGGAGAAAAATTGTGGGTTGTGCGCGAAATGAGAAGCTACTGACCATTTTAAAACCTGGAACAAATGCGCACGGCCTCTCGTCACGGCGTGTGACGAGGCCGTGTGAGAAACACGCACGGGGTATCGTCACGGCGTGTGACGACCCCGTGAGGACAAACACGCACGGGCTCTCGTCACGGCGTGTGACGAGCCCGTATGTATTCATGCGCACGGCCTCTCGCACAGGGTGCATGCAACAAGGCCGTGTGAGATAAGTGCACAGGGTCTCGTAACGGCGTGTGGCGAGACCGTGCAAGGCATACAGGGGCAGTTCGTGTGATTAAACCACACAAACTTCACAAAATTTAAACACGAATAACAACATCGAAATCACATGTATAATATAATACACTTAACACACATAATTTCTAAATTCACATAATATGAAATTAAATTAATTTAGGATGAATGTCATGACAATGTAATATACCTGGATCGTTCATACAGAATCAAGCTTCATCCTTGTGGCTCGTCTCGACATTCTCTTTCTCGTGCAATTTATACGGAGATGAAACGGACTTCCACATGAGAAGCAACGTCCCTGCTTCTTTCGGCATTCTGACTCCTGATGATCTCTTTGGCAAAAGCCACATACTGGTGTTCCTTGCGGTTTCGGAAGTACATTCTGTTTCGATGAAGATACCGAGAAGGTTTCCTTTCCGGAAGAAGACCCTGATCATGTAAGTGGCCTCGTAGAACTCACTGGATGTGCATCCTCAGTATTGCCTGCTGTACCCCGCGGCAGCGGTCTCTTCTTCGGACATAGATTCACCCTGTGGTCGGTGCTACCACATCCGTAGCACTGTCCATTCTTCTTCCAACATTTAGCCTCTAAATGCTGGCCCTTACAAAATCCACATACAGGTCGTGGATATCCCTGAGGTTGGGGAGGAATAGGCTGAACGGGGGCCTGAATTTCACTTTCGTTTTGCTGACGAACAATCCTCGTAATGTATTCAGCCCGGAACTCAGTCAAGAATTGATCCCAAGTCGGGACTACATGCTCGCGTTCCCATCGTTGTTCAATCTGTTTCCACCATTCCTGTGCAGCTCCAATCATCAAATAAATAGCAAACCCGACTCTTAGAGGGTCCGGATATTCCATAATCCTAAAAATCTTTTCTAAAGCAGATATCCATGCCTCGGCAATAACTTCATCCGGGGCACCTTCAAATTGCGGTGGTTCGAATCTGAGAAATTGAGCCCACGCTTCCTGCTCAGCATTTCCTTTAGGGGCATGAGCGATGAACCGTCTTAATGTTTCCAAAATTCCGGCTGGAATCGGTGGATCTGTCTGAGGTGTCAATGAAGATGACGAAGACTGTCTACAGGGACAACGACGTGGAGGCATCCTGTAAAGCCATTAACAGTTATGCATGACAGGTAAGTGAACATGCAAAGCTGTAAACACATAGGCAAGTAATGTTCACTTAGTGTTCACATAAGCACTTAGCACATTTGCACAAATCCACAGAAGTCCTAAGCCGTACAACCTAGACACAACCGGACACGACAGACAACCAGGCATGGCAAGTACAACCTTGAGTTTCACATCCACCTATATCCAAGCCCATCCTAGTGTTTTGATTGTAAAAGATCTTTTGTTGTTGATCATCCAACAAAGATCCGTCACAATTCAAACACTAAGCGTTCTTGAATACTGGCGAGTGCAATTCCCTAAGTTACACCGGCCCACAACGACCGACAAACAAACAAAACACGACGATTCAGAGCTTAGGCCATTGGACCAAAGAAGAGCTCTGATACCAACTGTAGCGGGCGCCCCAAACGGGTAACGCACGCCCCGCACCGAGCCCCGACCCGAAGCCGAAATGGGATCCGACCAGAACCGAAACCCGGCGAACGGCAAGCATTTACTCAATCACTAGGCGGGGTTTTAAAAACAACGAAAAGACAGAGACGCGGAAGCAATATAAATAATCAAAGCAATAGAACATAATAAATACACAATTATTAAAGCCCACCAAGGCTAACGAAATTCAATTACATAATATCAAATGGGTTCGATACAGTATCCCGATAAATATAACAACGGGCTCAATAAATACATAATCCCGAATACAAATTAAATAAAATCCTAATATCCTAAAAATCTAATTCATATCATACGGAAAAAGGAATATACATGAGAAAATAAATACAACTCTACGACGACGACGACGAATCCCGCCTAGTATCCTGAAACCAATATAGGGTGAGACAGAGAGGGTTAGTCAAACGACTAAGTGAGGAGGGAATAATAATGTATATAATAAAACGGGAAATAAATAACCAATTTTAAACTTAAAAGAAATCAACATAAAAGAAAGGTTTTCGTAATCGAGTGGTGATTTAACATAAAACATAACTTATCATATGACTCGGCGAGTCGAGCCCTGAACTCCAATATCCAAAACATAAAACCTGAAACCTCCCTTATTCCTCCAATGTAGCCGGACTGCAAACCCGAACTACTCGTAACATACTAGAATAACTCAGGTACTCAAAGGGCTGCCACTCCGGCCTCACCCCGAGCTCCCAAATGGAGGAAACCCTAGGATTTACGCCGTAGACCCGACGTCTACTGACTTCGTCCTATCGCTCTTACTCCGGGCCCAAACGATCATGCATACAGTTCATAACTCTCTTTTCAAACATTTCGGGTGGGTTGGCCAAAAGACCGTTCGAGACATGTCATATGCGAGGCCGAAGGCCAAAGTTCGCCTTAGAAAATAAAAGGTTTTACATGTCTCTTTCGTAAACATTTCGAAGACTATACATAGTACTTTTTCATATCAAATCATTTTCGATAAATGAAATGAACATAATAAGCATAAATATCTACTAAGTATATATACAGAAACGGTGTGAAAACAAAACATAAACGTGGCTTATATCGGGAGAGGCTTATTTATATATATACATAATAATACTGGAAACAGAAACGGAAAGCCTCACCTGGCTGCTATGCAAAATAAGAGCAAAAAGCTAGAACCGGCGCTACTCCACGGGAGTATCGTCTGCAAAAATACCAGGACACAACCAAATAAGAGTAAAGACGACGCACGGCTTATACGAAAATATTAAAACACATAGGAGCACGTTACACAATTAAATCAATCACTTAAGTTCAAATTCTCACACGAAAATAGAGTAATTCATGCATTTAAAAATACAAATCAAGTCCAATTGCAACGAAACTTTACAGACATGCTTAAATTATCATAAAGAAGTATGTATTCGAATTTCGGGAAAATCGGACTTCACATGCCAAAGATAGAAAATTTAACGAAAACTTAAAACACACTATTCATATACCCGAACATGTTGTAAATTCATAAATCATGAAATTCATATCTATTTCATATATATCGAATACACGAGCGAAGAAAGAATTGGGAAAAGATGAGTCTCGAAGGGACCCGTAGTGTAAAATGTGCCCTGACTAACAGAAGGTCAGGGCACTGTTCGACCAGGCCACACGGCCTTGTGCACGGCCGTGTGCCGAGGCCGTGCACAATCAAGCAACGCGCACGGCCTCAAGGCCGTGTGCACAACCCGTGCCCATTCTCCACACACGCACGGTCTCATGCACACGGCCTCAAGGCCGTGTGCACCAGGCCGTATGCGACCAAAATGAGCAGAAACATCAGACAGCAAAATCATACGCGAATTCAAACCAAAATCTAACATTTAATCGATTAATCATGCAAATCAATCCCTAATTTTCACATATAATCATCTACAACATATAATCTACATATAGAAACGATAAACACGAAAATCCATCCACAATTACTATCAAAATCATATAAAACCTAAATTATACAACTATTCATAAAAATGAGAAAAACGAAGTATAGAAGACATTAAACGAGAGAATCGTTAGAAGCTTACTCGTAAAAAAGATCGCGAGGAATTCGTAGGCGTAAACGATTCGAAAATCCGTCGGAAAACGAAGTCGGGACGATCGATTGAAATCTCTTCCTTCTCTTTCTCTTTTTCCTTCTCTTTTCTTTTCTTTCTTTCCTTCTTGTTGTAGTGAACGAGAGAGATGAGAGAGAGACTTAGTCAAATTAGTTGACTAGGGTTTAAAAGTCGAAGGGGCATTTTAGTAATTTCGTAAAATAAGTTTAAAAACTCACGTTGTCCAAATAATACGTAATTACAGTTAAAATTTATATAATTAAATGCACGTTGACAATTTGTGATTTAAATATAAAATTCACTCATTTACGAAATTATCCTAAAATCTTAGAATAAATATTAAATAAAATAATAATTTGCACAATTACTCGATTAAAATATACCGAATTAAAAATCGGATTTTCGGGACGTTACAAGGCCGAAAGGCCAAGATAATTCCTTGCATTTCAAAATGCTTATGTGGTCAAAGGGACCGATTGATAAATCAACTTTTGACCCTTTCGAGCTAAAGCAGCTTTGAGGGGTTATACGTAATAATTTGATATCAAAGTATTTTTCTTTAAACTCATTAGGATAATATGGTTTTCAAGTAGCTACTATGTATAATATAAGTTTGGGGAAGGAAAACATAAAAGCATAAAACGCAGGCTTCGGCTATATATGGAATATTTACATACGTATAAGAAAACCGAATTCGGAAAAGAAACCCCACCTGAATAATACGGCAAAAGGACAAAAGGAAAGAAAACCTGACTACTGCCCAGAAGAACTACCACCTAAAACCAAATATGACACGACCACATAAGATGACAATACGACGCACGGCTATTATTTAAATCGAATAACCACGTTGCAAATAAATAATTAAACAAATTAATCAAACATAATAAGGAAAGGAAAGAGAATAATTAAATAAGGTGATTCTATTTAATTACAACTGATATCTTGCTTACTAACATAATTTAAATTAAGTAATCTATCTAAACATTCTTATCGATAAAATGAATACAACTAAACCTATTGTTTCATCTATTAGAATATAATATTATTGATATTAAGGAACATTAATAACCTTCACAAAATTCGAATTTGTATTGATAGCAGATGTATTCTCCAAACAAGTGCACATATACGTACATATTCATAGAGTTTATATACAGCTATGTATAAATTATAAACAAAATTAGTGCTAGTCATGTAAGCACATCAACTGAATTCATCAAACTTATATATCTTATAAACTAATCGCACACTTATACTTATTCGTGAGTAGTAATTATGAAATTTAATTTTTCACCAGTAGTCGGCCAAGAATATTCAATTGACTAAGATAAAATTATTTAATTCATAAACATTTGAAAGAAGAGTTTAATCATTATTCTCATTCTGATATTATTAGAATTCGTTTATGGGATCAAAACTATCAATCTAGTTTAAGTTCAGCCTCAACCTAACTGTAGCGGGCGCCCCAAACGGGTAACGCACGCCCCGCACCGAGCCTCAATCCGAAGCCGAAACAAAAATCCGACCCTAAATTGAAACCCGGCGAACGGCAAACCGATTTACTCAATCACTAGGCGGGGCTTTTTGTAAAACGACAACTGACGACAACAATGCGGGAGCGGAAGCAACAACAAAATTAAATTCCATATATCAACATTCAAAGCAGTAGCTCAATTGCACAAATAGTTAAAGCCCACCAAGGCTAGCGAAATTCAATTACAATAATATAATAAACGGGTTCGATACAATATCCCGGTAACATATACATATACGGGTTCAATATATCAATCCCGATAACCATTACATGTAACCTAATCATGAACCTAAGATAATCTAGAAAGGGACAATCACCGAAAAGAAAGAAAACCCGCGAAACAAGACTGACGATGCCCACCTAGTTACCACCTGAAACAGATAAGGTTTAACACAAGGAGGGTTAGTCAAAAGACTAAGTGAGGGGAAAAAGGAATACATACATAATAGCATACGGGAATAAATCACCATTTTAACTTAAAAGAAAACAAATGTAAAAGAGGGGTTTTCATAAATATTTGGTGATTTATCAGAACATAACGTAACGGGACATATCATATTGCTCGGCGAGTCGAGCCCTCAACTCCTCATATCATATCATAACATACCTGAAAACCATACCAACCTTATTCCTCCCATGTAGCAGAAGGACCGCTAAATCCAAACTGCTCAGCATATAGGCATAGCCTATGTCTCAGTTGACACGAAGTCAACCGCTGCAGGAGCACAAAGGTTGCCACTCCGGCCTCACCCGTGCTCCCGGTAAACATGGAGCAAGCTACCGAATTCCACCGTAGACCCGCTGTCTATCCGGCTTCATCCGATCGCCATACTCCGGGGCCCACAAAGACAAGACGGACACGCATATCATATCTCGCATTTTCATAACTATCATTTTCCTATTAGAATAGGAATCAAGACATTTAGGGGAGGGCCAAAAGGGCCGTTTGAGACAGGCGATGTAACGGTAGGAAACGCAACCAGGTGTTCCATCGTCCTAGGGAGAAACCCGCCCTAACGACTTCACTCAACGAGAAGGTTTCCAAACCCAAAATTACATTCAAATCGAAACATAGTTCGCTTGTCTCTTTTTGAAAACATTTCGAAATCATATACATAATATCCATTTGATATCAAATCCGTTGTTCTTAAACCTCATAAAAGTAATAAGAATAAAGTACTTACTAAATATAGTATTACGGGATGAAAACGTAAATTATACATGCGAGGCTTATTTAGTGAGGCTTAACAATACATATCTACATAATACGGAATAACAACGGAAACCTCACCTGGCGATAACCAAAAGAAAATCCAAAATGGAAACGAGCAACCAAATCCACGAGAGTGGAACCTGCAACTGACAAACGACAACCACATAAGACATACGACGACGCACGGCTCATACAAAAGCATAGAAACACGTAAAAGCACGTTATACAATCACATAAAGCACTTAGGTTCAATTATCAAACGAAACGAAGTAATTCGCAAATTTAAAAATGCAAATCAAATCCAAATGCAACGAAACTTTACGGACATGCTTAAATTATCATAAAGGAGTACACATTCGAATTTTGGGAAATTCGGACTTCACATGCAAAAGTTAGAAAATTTAACGAAAACTTAAAACATACTATTCATAGACCCGAACATGCTATAAATTCGTAAATCATACAATTCATATCTATTTCATATATATCGAATATACGAGCGAAGAAAGAATTCGGAAAAGACGAGCCGAAGCGGGACCCGTAGGCCAAAATGTGCCCTGACTAACAGAAGGTCAGGGCACTGTTCGACCAGGCCACACGGCCTTGTGCACGGCCGTGTGCCAAGGCCGTGTACACCATGAGAAACACGCACGGCTTGTTGCACACGGCCTCAAGGCCGTGTGCACAAGGCCGTGCACCAACACACACACGCACGGTCTCTTGCACGGCCGTGCAAGAGGCCGTGTAACCCCACACGGCCTTGCGACACCCCGTGTGCAAGGCCCGTGTGCGTCCAGATTGAGCAGAAACTCGCAGACAGCAAAAACATACGCGATTTCAAACCAAAATTCAACATTTAATCGATAAATCATGCAAATCACTCCCTAATTCTCACATATAATCATCTACAACATATAATCTACATATAGAAACAATAAACACGAAAATCCGTCCATAAATTCATCCAAAATCATATAAACCCTATATTAATCAACTATATACAAAATCGAGAAATACAAGGCAAAGGAGACATTAAACGAGAGGGACGTGAAAGGCTTACTCTTAGAAGAGATCGTGAGGAGTTCGTAGGCGTAAGCGGTTCGAAAATCCGTCGAGAAACGGAGTCGGGACGATCGTTTGAAACTCCTTCTTCTTCCTTCTCCTTTTCTTTCTTTTCTTTCTTCTCCTTTGATGTTGTTTGCGTGAATGAGGTGAGAGGGAGAGATGTGAGACTTAGTCAATAATTGACTTGATTCGAGAAACGAAAGGGCATTTTTGTAATTTCGCAAGATAAGTTCGAAAACTCACATTGTCCAAATAACACATAATTACAGTCAAAATTCATATAATTAAATGCACATTGACAATTTGTGATTTAAATATTAAAATTCACTCATATACGAAATTAGTATAAAAAAATCATATAATAATTAATAAAATAAATAATGAATCGCGCAAGAAAAATCGATCCGGGTCCCCGGTTCATAATACGAATTTTCGGGGCGTTACAATCACCCCTCCTTATGAGAATCTGGTCCCCAGATTCTACTGATTAGAGTTAAACAACTCTGGATGAAACTTACGCATCATCATTCGGATCTCTCACGAAACTTCTTCGACTGTCTGATTCATTCAAGTGACTCGCTAGGAGATATTTCGCGGATTGCACAACTCCAAGTCTGTTCGGGGTTCTTGCAAGTAGCTTTTCAGAAGAACTTGAGCTATCTCCATTTATTGTCGAAAGGCCTGAATTCGATCGACAGCACCTTGGAGAAATCCCAGATAAACATGTAATAGTAATTACCATCTTAAACCTTCAGTAGTCTGGACACGAAGTCCATGGGGAATCCGTTCCCAATCCCACTTAGGGATATGTAGTAGTCATAGCTAACCCCTTAATCTTGATGCTCGGCTTTGATCTGCTGGCAAGCCAGGTATCTCTTGACTAATCGAGTAAATCTCTTTCTTTCGACTCTTCGAATCATGGGTCCGGGACTTATATTGGGAAGTATTGGGGTTACCAACACAAAGTTGAAACTTTGGATTATTCTTCGGTCGAATTGTCTGAATCAGGATCCATTCTTTTGCAGACTAAGAATTTTAGATTCTTCAACCCAATTCCGACTGGGTCGCAAGGCTATGAATGAAATTATCGAAAATGGTGCAAATCCAATTCGGTTAGCCTCAATTTGTGACACGCTCGTGATTTGGTTCAGAGTACCAACTAAGATATTCTGATTCTTGTAATCTTAGTCCTCAAACATTTTCCATTAACGACATTGGGGTTGGTTCAACTCCTCCTGATTTAACACTTGTTAAACTCTCATAATCGGTGGGGATGCCAACAAATTCCATAAGAGATGGTGGCGACGCATCAGCCAGTCCTTTACTACGGCAGCTAGTTCGATGTCATGAGGGACAACTTTCTGATTGATTTTAGCTTCCCGAGCATGAGCTATGGTTTCTTCATTAGTACCATTCACCAATTCAACCTTTCATGTGATGCATTCCTACTCACGACAATTCCTTCAGAACCTCATAAGCAGGGTTAATATTGAAGTTGCAGTTAATCTCTTCTCGACTCTTAAGAACAAGTCTTACAGAGATCGTCCATTCGAGTTCGTTTTCTTTCCTGTTGACTCAAGCAACAGGGTTGCAAGCTTAGAGAAGTTCCACTCGAAGTCTTGGTTTGTTCCCATTCCAGTACTGCTCAAATCTTCAACGATCCTCCTTCTCTTCCCACTCCGGATCCGAAATGACTTAAAAGGTCAATAAGTCGATCCAGATTTCACATCCGCTAGGTTGGGCAACTAGCGGGTGCCCTTTGTTTTCTGGAGTACCATACGGAGGTGTTCCGCGTTCTTCCTTTAATCTCGAGGACACCAAGGTGACTCCTTAGGAAGCAACGACTAACTCACTACGATATGAACGGGGTCCATCAAGTCGCAAAGCACTCGTCAGTACTAGAGGCAGACATACGAATTCAAGACGTCTACATCAGGCACTGAAAGCTGTCTTCAGAACATATTCGCCTCGAGCACAAAGCTGATGATACCGTAATCAAATGTTGTTCAGACAAAATCCTCGACCTCAAAGCATATCGGACATTTCTTCATCGACGGTAGAGAATACTTGGCTTCGTTAATATTCTGTGCAATTCTCGGTGAACAATACACACTGGAAGTGCACTATCTTCTTTCTCTACAAGCAACGTTGGAGTACCCCAGATCAAGACACTCGTTCGGGCACGTTCAAGGGAGGGAAGTTCATCAAGTCGGTTCTTCGATTCTGTCAGATCGGCAGAATCCATTCGATTAGGCGACTTCGATCACAGTTCGACTTCTTAGAGTTAGATCTTTCACAAACCATACATTCCGATCTAATCGCAAGAGCTTTCAGACTCTCGGGAAGTACGTCTGTGAATTCTATGACCAACTTGGTTCTCTGGCCTTAGTCAAGTCCAAAATAATCCTTTGCTGGCAACTTGGTCAAATTTGCTGCTAACGGTTCCTTCGATAATAAACGGCAGCACGCGCACGAATCGCAATTGTCCTCCAATCCGGCAACAAAGAAATAGAAAGAGAAACATGCAAAGAATCCAACATGCACACGCACAAGTACAGCAATGAAAAGCGCAACAAGTGAGTGTAAACCACTCGAATTATAAAATGCATGTATGGAATGCCAATTAATATTTGTACCTTGCACCGAAGCATTCGGATCTAAGTTCTCCTCGACTGTCTCGATCTTTTCTTCCTTGTGCAATTTGCGCGGAGGTGGAAGGGACTTCCACAAGAGAAGCAACGTCCAGCTTTCTTTCGGCATTCCGACTCTTGATGGTCTCTTTGGCAAAACCCACATACAGGTCGTAGGGCTCCCTGCGGTTGGGGAGGTGCATTCTGCTTCGATGAAGACACTTGGGAGGTTTTCTTTCCGGAAGATGGCCCTGAAGGTGTAAATGGCCTCTTAGAACTCGCTGGAGGGTACTGAACGGTGGTAGTGGCAAGAATAGGACTCGGTCCCATTAGGTTGAGTTCAGACTCAATATGCAGAGCCATTTCCACTGCGTCGGTATAACATTGAGGTCGGACCACCATCATAGCCTTTCTGATCTTGTAAGTCAATCCCTCTACAAACTGGCGAGTCTTCCTCTGCTCGTCGGCAACCATATACGGGCAGTGAATAATAAGTCTAGAGAAATGAGCCTCGTACTGGTCAACGGATGAAGTACCCTGCTTGAGAGCTAGGAACTCTCGCTCACGTCGCTGTCGGACCACCAACGGAATATACTTGGCCCGAAACTCAACTAAGAATTGATCCCAAGTTGGGACCACATGCTCTCGCTGCCATCGCTGCTTGATACGGGCCCACCAGTCATGTGCAGCTCCTGTCATCTGATACACTGCTAATTCGACCCTCTTAGGGTCCGGACATTCCATTACTCTGAACCTCTTCTCCATTGCCGCTATCCAAGACTCGGCAATAACATCATCGGGGGCACCCTCGAACTGTGGAGGGTGGAGTTTAAGGAACCTGCTCATCTCTGTCTCGGGAGCAGGAGGTGGTGTTGCTCGGTTGGTATTAACCATAAACTGCCCTAATGCTTCCATAAACTGTGCTGGTGTCGGAACATCTGGAGGCGGACCTGGCGGTTCACGGCGAGGAGGCATTCTGCAAATTCAGTACCAAACATGCATGATGATAAGTGATTATGAAAAGCTGTAACACGTAGGCAAGTAATCTTCAGATAGAGTTCACATAAGCACTTAGCACATTTGCACAATTTCCACAAAAGTCCTAAGCCGTACGACCTAGACACAACCGGACACGACAGACAACCAGGCATGGCAAGTACAACCTTGAGTTTCGTATCCACCTATATCCAAGTCCATCCCAGTGTTTTGATTGTAAAAGATCTTTTGTTGTTGATCATCCAACAAAGATCCGTGACAATTCAAACACTAAGCGTTCTTGAACACTGGTGAGTGCAATTCCCTAAATTACACCGGCACACAACGACCGACCAAACCAGCAATACACGACAACTCAGAGCTCAGGCCATTGGACCAAAGAGCTCTGATACCAACTGTAGCGGGCGCCCCAAACGGGTAACGCACGCCCCGCACCGAGCCTCAATCCGAAGCCGAAACAAAAATCCGACCCTAAATTGAAACCCGGCGAACGGCAAACCGATTTACTCAATCACTAGGCGGGGCTTTTTGTAAAACGACAACTGACGACAACAATGCGGGAGCGGAAGCAACAACAAAATTAAATTCCATATATCAACATTCAAAGCAGTAGCTCAATTGCACAAATAGTTAAAGCCCACCAAGGCTAGCGAAATTCAATTACAATAATATAATAAACGGGTTCGATACAATATCCCGGTAACATATACATATACGGGTTCAATATATCAATCCCGATAACCATTACATGTAACCTAATCATGAACCTAAGATAATCTAGAAAGGGACAATCACCGAAAAGAAAGAAAACCCGCGAAACAAGACTGACGATGCCCACCTAGTTACCACCTGAAACAGATAAGGTTTAACACAAGGAGGGTTAGTCAAAAGACTAAGTGAGGGGAAAAAGGAATACATACATAATAGCATACGGGAATAAATCACCATTTTAACTTAAAAGAAAACAAATGTAAAAGAGGGGTTTTCATAAATATTTGGTGATTTATCAGAACATAACGTAACGGGACATATCATATTGCTCGGCGAGTCGAGCCCTCAACTCCTCATATCATATCATAACATACCTGAAAACCATACCAACCTTATTCCTCCCATGTAGCAGAAGGACCGCTAAATCCAAACTGCTCAGCATATAGGCATAGCCTATGTCTCAGTTGACACGAAGTCAACCGCTGCAGGAGCACAAAGGTTGCCACTCCGGCCTCACCCGTGCTCCCGGTAAACATGGAGCAAGCTACCGAATTCCACCGTAGACCCGCTGTCTATCCGGCTTCATCCGATCGCCATACTCCGGGGCCCACAAAGACAAGACGGACACGCATATCATATCTCGCATTTTCATAACTATCATTTTCCTATTAGAATAGGAATCAAGACATTTAGGGGAGGGCCAAAAGGGCCGTTTGAGACAGGCGATGTAACGGTAGGAAACGCAACCAGGTGTTCCATCGTCCTAGGGAGAAACCCGCCCTAACGACTTCACTCAACGAGAAGGTTTCCAAACCCAAAATTACATTCAAATCGAAACATAGTTCGCTTGTCTCTTTTTGAAAACATTTCGAAATCATATACATAATATCCATTTGATATCAAATCCGTTGTTCTTAAACCTCATAAAAGTAATAAGAATAAAGTACTTACTAAATATAGTATTACGGGATGAAAACGTAAATTATACATGCGAGGCTTATTTAGTGAGGCTTAACAATACATATCTACATAATACGGAATAACAACGGAAACCTCACCTGGCGATAACCAAAAGAAAATCCAAAATGGAAACGAGCAACCAAATCCACGAGAGTGGAACCTGCAACTGACAAACGACAACCACATAAGACATACGACGACGCACGGCTCATACAAAAGCATAGAAACACGTAAAAGCACGTTATACAATCACATAAAGCACTTAGGTTCAATTATCAAACGAAACGAAGTAATTCGCAAATTTAAAAATGCAAATCAAATCCAAATGCAACGAAACTTTACGGACATGCTTAAATTATCATAAAGGAGTACACATTCGAATTTTGGGAAATTCGGACTTCACATGCAAAAGTTAGAAAATTTAACGAAAACTTAAAACATACTATTCATAGACCCGAACATGCTATAAATTCGTAAATCATACAATTCATATCTATTTCATATATATCGAATATACGAGCGAAGAAAGAATTCGGAAAAGACGAGCCGAAGCGGGACCCGTAGGCCAAAATGTGCCCTGACTAACAGAAGGTCAGGGCACTGTTCGACCAGGCCACACGGCCTTGTGCACGGCCGTGTGCCAAGGCCGTGTACACCATGAGAAACACGCACGGCTTGTTGCACACGGCCTCAAGGCCGTGTGCACAAGGCCGTGCACCAACACACACACGCACGGTCTCTTGCACGGCCGTGCAAGAGGCCGTGTAACCCCACACGGCCTTGCGACACCCCGTGTGCAAGGCCCGTGTGCGTCCAGATTGAGCAGAAACTCGCAGACAGCAAAAACATACGCGATTTCAAACCAAAATTCAACATTTAATCGATAAATCATGCAAATCACTCCCTAATTCTCACATATAATCATCTACAACATATAATCTACATATAGAAACAATAAACACGAAAATCCGTCCATAAATTCATCCAAAATCATATAAACCCTATATTAATCAACTATATACAAAATCGAGAAATACAAGGCAAAGGAGACATTAAACGAGAGGGACGTGAAAGGCTTACTCTTAGAAGAGATCGTGAGGAGTTCGTAGGCGTAAGCGGTTCGAAAATCCGTCGAGAAACGGAGTCGGGACGATCGTTTGAAACTCCTTCTTCTTCCTTCTCCTTTTCTTTCTTTTCTTTCTTCTCCTTTGATGTTGTTTGCGTGAATGAGGTGAGAGGGAGAGATGTGAGACTTAGTCAATAATTGACTTGATTCGAGAAACGAAAGGGCATTTTTGTAATTTCGCAAGATAAGTTCGAAAACTCACATTGTCCAAATAACACATAATTACAGTCAAAATTCATATAATTAAATGCACATTGACAATTTGTGATTTAAATATTAAAATTCACTCATATACGAAATTAGTATAAAAAAATCATATAATAATTAATAAAATAAATAATGAATCGCGCAAGAAAAATCGATCCGGGTCCCCGGTTCATAATACGAATTTTCGGGGCGTTACACTAACATCAACTATTTGTTAAACAATAACACTTTAACAAGTATTAAATTGAAGAAAATCAATTAGAATTATAAAGAAAATCATGAAAATAGTGAAGATATCATATACCTATTCGTCTGAGTACTTTGTGGGGGTTCAGTGGTGAGAAAGATGAGTGAAATACATAAGACTTATCTGAAGGATTGTATCTATAGATGTCCGATATTTACTATATTATAAGCAGGAGGTGGTTTAAGAAAATTGAGGACTTGGGGTCAAGTATAGCTTATACACGTAGCATACACATATCATATAGAAGTAGATTGATGAATCATTGGAATCCACGCGCATGTTAAAGTAATTGGTCGGCTATTCCATTTAATAAGCAAGAAACTTATTTCATTTAAATAATGGATTCACAATTTAATTATATGATATATTTTATTTTATACGAATATATTTTGATCTTGCTAATATTTAGGGATAAAGATATACGTGTCATAATTTAACAATTATACACGTTAATTTAAATTTTGCCACGTATCAAATAACTTAAAATTTACATAGTTCAGAGTGTTTGGGAAAATTTAAAATATCAATTAGACACACATTAGTCAAATAATATCATCTAAGCACATAAAATAGCACATAATTCGAGAAATGAGGATAGAAGTGAGAAACGTAGGGCACGAAGCGGTTCCAAACTTGTCACAAAAAATCGGGTCGTTACAGAGCCCCTGCAGGCAAAAAGAGGCGCGCACGGGTCAACACACGGTCTTGGCAAGACCGTGCAGGAGCCCGTGCGGATCAATACCAGACAACAGAAAAAATTCACGATCTCAACGAAAAATCAAACCAAAAATTCACATAACTCATTTTCTCGCGCAAATCAACACCCAATAATTACAACAAACATCAATCAACACATAAGGAACATTTTGATCCAAGAAATACTAAAAATGATCAAGAAACGGGCTCACAATCACCAAAATTCGAAAATATTCCCAAAATCATAAACATGCTCAAAACCTCATAAATTCGTAGAAAGAAGCGGTGAAATTGGTACCTAAATGGAGATCTCATTGAGAGGATCTCGTAGGTTCGAACGGCACAAAATTTGGTGGAGAAACGAGTTCGGGACGATCAATTCGGGCTCTCAAGTGCAAAAGTTCTCTTTCTCCTCTTCTCTCTCTCTCTATCGAAATTAGGGCTCAAAAAGGGATAGAAGACTTTTATCAAATAATTCGAAATGTTTAAAAACACGAAGGGGTATTTCGATAATTTTAGAAAATCCAATTTAAAACATTTTGGCCAAATATATCAATATTGATATCAAACGAAAGCAAATCGCATAAGGAATTCAAATACGCACATAATAATATCACATAAGGTCATATACGAAATAATTAAATATAAATCACTTATTACGAGAAATAGGGGTAAGAAAGATAATTAACACGAAAAAGGAATTCACAATGAATCTCGAATTTCTGGGTCGTTACATTTTAACACTGTTCCGGCAGGAATCCGGTGTCGGTGTCTTTAGACAGATTCTTCGCCTCGTCACAACAGTTCTAACGGCTGGTATTACCTCGATCCGATTTACCATTTGTATTTTATCTCCGTTTTTGTATGATTATATATATATGTTAACTTTTGCTTTAGCTTTTAGCTTTTCGAATCAATTAAGCTGAATTTGCTTGAACCTTAGCTTTGATTATGTATGATTGTATAGTTGGATTGATAGGATTTGGTTCGACTATACTAGGATTAGGACTTAATCATAAATTGTAGCTTATGAGCTTTTGGAAAAAGTTGTTAAGTTGTGAAGTTCTAATTCAAGTGGTTTGATTTAAATGGATTATGCATGGCTTTGTAGAATTACAATCATACCCCCTGAGTAGTTTATACTTAAATGTTTATATTTTATCAAATGCTATTAGTAACAACCCGCAATCTCTAAGTTCAAGATTAGCACGGTTATCGGAATTCGGACCGTTTACGGTCCCGATGTAGCGGATGCCGCCAAACGGGCAGACGCACGCCCCGCACCGGATCCTGGCCCGGAATCGAAAGTAATCGGACCTGAACCAAAACCCGGCGAACGGCAAAACGGACTCATTTACTACTAGGCGGGAGTTTCAAAATAGGGACAAACCAAAAGCGGAAGCAATTTGTAGACAAAACATAAAATCCATAATGGCTGCGAAGTTAGGTAAAGCCCACCAAGGCTAGCAAATTCCCATAAATACTAATAAATGTTTACAACGGGTTCTACAATATTATTCCCGGCTATTCATAAGTATAATCAAATCCTACATAACATACATCTCAAGTCAACAAGAAATAAGAGTTTACATAAGACAAAAGCGTGTAACTCGACCAACAACGACCCAATACTAAGAAGCCCGCCTAGAATCCTGAAACCAAAGGGTGAAACGAATGGGGTTAGTCAAACGACTAAGTGAGGGGGAAAAAGACAGTACATAAGAATAAATGAAAGTCGATCACCAGTTTAAACAGAAAGAAAATAACAGAAGTAAAGTTTTTCGCAAACGATTGGTGAACTAGCTCAAAATGGAACAAAACAAAACGTATAACTCAGCGAGAAGAGTTCTGAACCACCAGTCAAATCATAAAAACAGAAACCCTCCTTATTCCTCCAGTTGTAATCAGGGAGCAACCCCTAACTACACAGATCATACATAAACAGCTCAGGTACTCAAAGGGCTGCCACTCCGGCCTCACCCCGAGCTCCCAAAGGTGGAGGAAACCATAGAATTTCCGCCGTAGACCCGATGTCTACCGACTTCGTCCTATCATCCTTACTCAGGGCCCATCAGAACAAGTCAAACATATACATATACATAGCTCACTTTTCAATCATTTTCATGTGGTCAAAAGACCTTTCGAGGCAAGTCGTGTGCGAGGCTATAATGCCAAAGTTCGCTTTCGGAAAACAAAGATTTTCCTGCCTCTTTCGTACACATTTCACAAACTTATACATAATACTTTTCATATTAAATCGTTTTCAAGATCATAAAAGTATAAGCTTAAATATCTACTGTATGTACAAACGGATGTAAAACAAATCATAAAACAAGGCTTATCAGGTAGTAGGGTTGGTATTATGTACGTATTATCGTATACTATAAGAAACTGAAAACTCCACCTGTTGGCTTGACAAAAACGAAAGCAAGAATGCGAGACCGGCACGCTACTCCACGGGAGTATCGTCTGAAAAAGACAAAGACACAACCAAATAAGACTAATGACGACGCACGGCTTATACGAAAGATTTTAAACACATAGAAGCACGTTAAACAATCATTCATATTACTTAAGTTCACATTGTAACAAAACATAGAAATTCATAGAATTCGATAAGCAAAACAAGTTAGAAAGAAATAAAAGCTCATAAACATGCATAAAAGGGAATAAGGAAGCATGCATTCAAGTTTCGAAAGAAACGGACAACATTTGAAAAATAGCCAAAAAGGCCTAAACGAAAAACACGAGAGACGGGGCCCAAATGAAGTCGGAAAAATTCAAACTACCTAAAATATGTATTTCATGATTTATAGGACCTATAGGGGAAATCCGATCTCAAATCGGAGGTCAAACGAAGAAAGTCAACTTTTTAATTGCTCATTTGACCCACAATGCCGAGAGCAAGAAGTTGAAAATGGAGAAATTTTGGTTAAGGCATACACACGGTCTTGGGGATGGGCGGACGCACGGGCTTGAACGCATGCTCAAGCCGGTGCGTGAACACTTGCACTGGCCTGCGCACCGGCGTGCGCACGTCCGTACAAGGCATAAAATAGGTGCACGGTCTTGGCGCATGGTCTCAAGACCGTGCGGATTATCAGAACAGCAGAATCAGGAGGGGTTCTCGGGAATGAGCCAAAAATCAACATTTAAATCATATAAATCATGTAAACCTCAAACTAAAACTTACATTTAATGATCTACAACATCTAATCTACCTAAAGGACCAAGAACCACTTAAATCCATCCACAAAATCATTCAAAATCACATTTTTCATATATTATTCAACTATTCACAAAATCCTATAAATCACAACCTAGGAAGCATTAAACGTGAAGGACGTGAGAAGCTTACATGAAGAATAGATCGTGAGGAGTTCGTAAAGTATCACGGATCGAGATTTGGTCGGGAATCGAAGTCAGAATGATCAATCGAAGCTTCTTCTCCTTTTCTCTTTTTTTTTCTCTTTTTCTTTCTTCTTCTCTTTTCTTTAACGTTAAGTGAGGATTGAGGGAGAGAGAGAGTTGGTCAAGTCAAACCTTGACTTGACTTAGAAACGAGGGGCAAAACCGCAATTACTCCGAACTTACTAAAATTAGCAGGTTGTCGGAATTAAACAATATTACAGTCAAAACTCATACAATTGAACACACGTTGACATGAAATGGTTTAGAAATCAAAATTCACTCATTTATGAAATTGTTAAAAATTCACATACTAACAATCAATGAAATAATTAAAACGTGCAAAATAACAATTCGGATGTACCGGATAATAATTCGGATTTTTGGGGCGTTACAATCACCCCTCCTTATGAGAATCTGTCCCCATATTCTTCTCGTCTGCTACAAATAACGCGGGGTAAAACTTGCGCATCTTCTCTTCGGTTTCCCACGTAGCTTCTTCAACCGACTGACTCCTCCAAATCACTTTGACCATGGGAATCTCTCTGTTACGCAGTGCTTGAGTCTTCTTGTCTAAAATTTTCACCGGCTGTGAAACGAAGGTCAAGTCCGGCTCTATCTCAACATCTTCTATAGGAAGAACGTGTGAATCACTCGGGTGATACTTCCGGAGCTGTGAAACGTGGAAAACGTTGTGGATTCCTGTCAGACTCGGTGGCAAGTCTAATCTGTAAGCAGCTTCTCCAATCTTCTCCAGAATCTCAAACGGTCCTAAGAATCTCGGACCTAACTTACCACCTTTGCCAATACGAGTGAATCCCTTTCGAGGTGAAGCTTTAAGAAACACTTGGTCACCAACCTCGAACTCCAAAGGTCGGCGACGTGTATCGGCATAACTTTTTTGGCGATCCTGGGCTGTTTTCATCCTCTGACGGATGATCTGAATTCGCTCAATCGCTCTCTGAACAGACTGCGGAGAATCTCCTCTTCCTTTGTTATCCCTTGTCCAACGCCAATCCTTAAGATCCCAAAACAACGGAGATCTACACTTCCTTCCATACAGAGCTTCGTAAGGTGCCGTCTTGATCGTAGACTGATAACTGTTGTTGTAGGCGAACTCAATCAACGGTAACTGGTCATGCCAATTGGTTCGAAAGTCTAAGGCACACGCACGAAGCATATCACTGAGATATCGAATCGTCCTCTCAGATTGGCCAACGGTCTGCGGATGTGCTGCTGTACTGAATGTCAGCTTCGTTCCCATTTTCTCCTGAAGATGCTGCCATAACTGAGAAGTGAATCTAGCATCTCTATCAGACACAATGCTCACGGGAACTCCATGAAGCCTGACAATCTCTCGGTGATAAATCTCTGCCAACTTCTCCACCTTGAATGACTTCTTGACCGGCATAAAGTGAGCAGTCTTGGAAAGTCGATCAATTATCACCCAAATACTATCATAGCCACCTTTAACTTTCGGTAAACCGGACACAAAGCCCATCGCAATCTGCTCCCAATTCCACATAGGAATCGGTAGTGGCTGTAGTAATCCTCCAGGTCTCTGGTGCTCTACCTTGACCTGCTGACATGTCTGACATCTCTTGACGTAATCAGCTACGTCTCTCTTCATACCTCTCCACCAGAACAACTCTTTTAGATCCCGGTACATCTTACTTCCACCAGGATGTACTGTATAAGGCGTATTATGCGCCTCAGCAAGAATCTCCTTCCTAAGACTCTCAGGAACACAAACTCGAGTCTGGAAGGGGAGAATGCCAGAATCATCAACACGAAACTGGGACTCTAGATCATCTAAAAATATGAACTATCTACCTCTGAGTCCACTCATCAGTAGCCTGAACATCTCGAATCTTACGCCCAATTCTGACTGAATCGATATACTGTGTATGTGAGCCTGCGAGGTGATAAAAACTCGCTCAAACTTAGCCTCTAGCAGAGCTACACTCGTCTTACGACTCAATGCATAGGCTACCACATTCGCCTTCCCAGGATGGTACTGAATCTTGCAATCATAATCCTCAAACAATTCCATCCATCGACGCTGTCTCTTGTTCAAATCCTTCTGAGTGAACAAATACTGAAGACTCTTGTGATCAGTGAAGATATCGAACGTAGTGCCATATAGATAATGACGCCACTTTAGCAAAGCAAACACAACGGCTGCTAGCTCAAGATCATGCGTGGGATAGTTCTCTTCGGCTGGCTTTAGCTTCCTCGAGGCGTAAGCTATAACTCTCCCATTTTGCATCAACACACAACCCAATCCCTCGTGTGACGCATCTGTGTACACAACGAGTCCCTCCAATCCATTAGGCATAGCTAACACTGGGGCTATAGTTAATCTCTTCTTGAGCTCTTGGAAACTTGCTTCACATTTGTCTGACCACTCAAACTTGGCATCCTTCTTCGTCAACGCAGTCAACGGACTAGCAAGCTTGGAAAAATCCTTGACAAAACGTCTATAGTATCCTGCTAAACCCAAGAAACTGCGAATCTCTGTAGGAGTCTTAGGTTTCTCCCAATCCAACACAGTCTCGATCTTCGAAGGATCTACCTCGACTCCCGTTCCGGATATGACATGACCCAGAAAAGTCACTCTGTCGATCCAGAACTCGCATTTGCTAAACTTAGCAAATAACTGATGCTCTCTCAAAGCATGAAGAACAATCCTGAGGTGTTCTGCGTGCTCTTCCTCTGACTTCGAGAACACTAGAATGTCATCAATAAAGATCACAACGAACTTATCGAGGTATGGACGAAAGATCCTGTGCATCATATTCATAAAAGCGGCAGGAGCATTCGTGAGTCCAAACGGCATGACCACGAACTCAAACTGACCGTATCTGGTGTTGAACGCTGTCTTCGGAATATCCTCGGCTCGGATACGGAGCTGGTAATACCCTTGTCTGAGATCAAGCTTAGAATAAACTCTCGATCCCTGGAGTAAATGAAACAACTCCTCAATATGCGGCAAAGGATACTTATTCTTTACCGTCATCCTATTCAACTCGCGATAATCGATACACATACGGAGTGTACCATCCTTCTTCTTCGCGAACAGGACTGGAGCACCCTAAGGCGTGGTACTCGGGCGGATATATCCAATCGAAAGGAGTTCGTCGAGCTGATTCTTCAATTCCTTCAACTCGGCAGGAGCCATACGGTACGGAGACTTCGAGTACGGCTCGGCACCCGGGACTAGATCAATAACGAACTCAATGTCCCTATCGGGGGCAGAAACTCCAAGTTCTCGGGAAACACATCCATGAATTCTTTAACCACATCGGTATCCTCGATCTTCACCTGCTCTTTCGGGCGGTTGAGAAGATAAGCTAGAAAACCAGTTGCTTCTCCCTTCTGGATAAGCTTCTTGGCTTCCATCATAGAGATATACGGGCCTTCACCCATTCTGAAAGCTCTAACTTCACTGTAACCAAGCACAACTTTCTTCTCAAAGCAGTCGATCTTCGCTCGGTGCTCAAATAACCAATCCATCCCAAGAATAACTCCATAATCCTTCATCGCCAGCACGATCAAATCCCCGAGGTACTCGATACCCTCAATCATCATCGGACAACGCTTGAGAACGCGGTTCGTAGCTACTCTAGAACCCATCGGTGAGCTAACAACTAACACATACTCAAGCAACTCAACAGGCACATGTACATATAAGGCAACGGCAGGCGCAATAAACGAGTGAGAAGCACCCGGGTCGTACAATGCATGACTGGGAGTGCCATGTATATATATCGTACCTTCCACCACGGCATTCGCATCCGGCGCGACATCTTCAGGATCGCCTTCCAAGGCGTAAAGTCAGGCCTGGGCTTGAGGCTGAGCTGGCTGCTTCTGACCTCTCTTCATCGGGCATGCATTCATAAGATGATCGGAGCTACCACATCCAAAGTAAAGCCCTAACTTCCTTCGACACTTAGACTCCAAATGGGGACCTCCACAATATCCACAAACTGGTCGTGGAAAACCCTGAGCTTGGGTAGGAACGATTGGCTTCGGAGCCTGCTGAAACGGTTTCTTCCCAGCTGAAGAAGAAGATGGTCCTACAGAAGGAAAAGACCTCTTCGGACCCGACAGAAAACCCTTAGCGGCTGCGGGGGCAGGTGCTGACGTAGGCCTCATCTGTCTCAGCTCTGACTCTATAGCAAGAGCCATGTCAACTGCATCGGAATAAAATCAGGGGCGGACAGCCATCATATGCAGTCGAATGCTGTGAGACAAACCCTCCACGAACTGGAGTGTCTTCCTCTCCTCGTCCTCAACCATATAGGAACAGTGAACAATGAGGCGAGAGAAATGTGCCTCATACTGATCTACCGAGGACGTGCCCTGCTTCAAGCTCAAAAACTCTCTTTCCCGCTGTTGTCTGACTACCAACGGGATGTACTTAGCCCTGAACTCCACCAAAAACTGAGCCCATGTCGGAACCACCCGATCACGTGTCCAACGCTGATCAATCCGTGTCCACCAGTCATGTGCTGCCCCAATCATCAGGTAGGCAGCATACTCGACCCTCTGTGGATCCGTAGTGTGCATTAGTCTGAATATCTTCTCCAAGGCCGATATCCAGGCCTTTGCAGCCACATCATCCGGTGCTCCCACAAACTGTGGCGGATTACGATTAAGAAACTAATTCATTGCCTTCATAGCCGTCTGTTCCGGCGTCTCCTGAGGAGCATGAAGAGCATACTGCTGTAACGCTGCCATAAATTGGGCTGGCATAGGTCCCTCTGGCGGGGAAGGAGGTGGAGGAGGACCTCTACCACGACGCATCCTGCAAAATTGTACAATTATGCATGACGATAAGTGATCATGTAAAGCATTAACACGTAAGGAAGTCAAATTCACACAATCACTTAAGCACAATCACGCAATTCACATAGTTCCTAAGCCGTACGGACCTAGACAGACTCGACGCTTCAGAGCATAGTCCATTGAACCCATAGGGCTCTGATACCAACTGTAGCGGACGCCGCCAAACGGGCAGACGCACGCCCCGCACCGGATCCTGGCCCAGAATCGAAAGTAATCCGACCCGAACCAAAACCCGGCGAACGGCAAAACAAACTCATTTACTACTAGGCGGGAGTTTCAAAACAGGGACAAACCAAAAGCGGAAGCAATTTATAGACAAAACATAAAATCCATAATGGCTGCGAAGTTAGGTAAAGCCCACCAAGGCTAGCAAATTCCCATAAATAATAATAAATGTTTACAACGGGTTCTACAATATTATTCCCGGCTATTCATAAGTATAATCAAATCCTACATAACATGCATCTCAAGTCAACAAGAAACAAGAGTTTACATAAGACAAAAGCGTGTAACTCGACCGACAACGACCCAATACTAAGAAGCCCGCCTAGAATCCTGAAACCAAAGGGTGAAACGAATGGGGTTAGTCAAACGACTAAGTGAGGGGGAAAAAGACAGTACATAAGAATAAACGAAAGTAGATCACCAGTTTAAACAGAAAGAAAATAACAGAAGTAAAGTTTTTCGCAAACGATTGGTGAAATAGCTCAAAATGGAACAAAACAAAATGTATAACTCAGCGAGAAGAGTTCTGAACCACCAGTCAAATCATAAAAACAGAAACCCTCCTTATTCCTCCAGTTGTAATTAGGGAGCAACCCCTAACTACATAGATCATACATAAACAGCTCAGGTACTCAAAGAGCTGCCACTCCGGCCTCACCCCGAGCTCCCAAAGGTGGAGGAAACCATAGAATTTCCGTCGTACACCCGACGTCTACCGACTTCGTCCTATCGTCCTTACTCCGGCCCATCAGAAAAGGTCAAACATATACATATACATAGCTCACTTTTCAATCATTTTCATGTGGTCAAAAGACCGTTCGAGGCAAGTCGTGCGCGAGGCTATAATGCCAAAGTTAGCTTCCGGAAAACAAAGATTTTCCTGCCTCTTTCGTACACATTTCACAAACTTATACATAATACTTTTCATATTAAATCGTTTTCAAGATCATAAAAGTATAAGCTTAAATATCTACTATATGTACAAACGGATGTAAAACAAATCATAAAACAAGGCTTATCGGGTAGTAGGGTTAGAATGAAATAAAAGCTCATAAACATGCATAAAAGGCAATAAGGAAGCATGCATTCTGTAATGACCCGAATATTTTTATTATATTATTAATTATTACGCGAATTCTTTCTTACCTAATTTCTCGATCTATCCAATTGGATTAATTAATCTTGTGGAAAAGATTGATTTAACCTATCTTCTAAATACCCTTAACTACTTAAATTACATAAATGCCCTTAAAAGCCTAAATGACCATTTTACCCTCCCGAAATATTTTCTTAAATATCTACCCATCTCTCTCATTTTCTCATTACATAAAAAGAAAGGAGAAAAGAAGAAAGGAAGGAGAAAGAAGGAGAAGAAAGGAGAGAATATTCCCGACGCCCTACCGAGCTCGTTTCTCGCCCGATCGACGAGCCGTGAAAACCCGAACGATCCTCACTACATTCTCTACCGGTAATCCTTTTACCCCATTTCATTTCGTTCCCTCTTCGTTGCGATTTTTATTGAGTTTTATATAGAATTTTATTATATTAGGATTTTCGTGTTTAGGAAGAATTACTTGACCATTTTACGTGTTTCTTGTGCATATGTGTAGCTTATATGATATATATGATTATATGTGGAAATTAGGATGTTTTATGGTGTAAATTAGGAGATGTATGAATTTAAATATTGATTTTCGCGTGAGAGTTTTCGCGATCTGCTGAGTCTGCTGCTCAGTAGATCCACATGGGCGAACGCACGGTCTTGAGCAAGACCGTGCAGGAGCCCGTGCGCAGCACTTTTCAACCTGCACGGGCTTGAGCCCGTGCACAGGCCCGTGCGTAGGCCCGTTTGCACCTGCACGGTCTTGGCACCGTGCTCAAGACCGTGCGGGAGGCCGTGCACCCCTTTTTGTGCTTGCACCAGCTTGCCAAGCCCGTGCGTTGGCCGGTGCAACATACTTAGTGTATTTTACAGCCTTTTTCCTTTCTCGCACTTCGGAAATTGGTCAACCCCACTCATTTAAATGTTGACTTTTCACATACGACCTCCGAATATCAATCCGATTTCACCTATAACTTCCTTGAGCCTCGGGATTTGATATTCTTCATAATTTACAATTTACCCGACCCTAATTGACCGTCAATTGACACCTTTCTCGTTTAGGGATTTTTCCCACCTTTCCCGTTTCTTATCCGATTAACCCCGTTTTCGCGAGAGAGTTCCGTTATATTGTTTTAAGCATGTCTACGTGCCCTATCTGCGTTCTAGCATGCTTTCCATATTTATTATTAAAGTTCTTCCATTATTACAATTGCTTTGAATATTCCTTTAAATGTTATTTCATATGTCATATATCCTTATATGCTTAATTGCCTGGCTTTCCATATTGTATCTGTAGCATGAGTGAAGTTATATTTGAATTGCCGTCCGTCGTCTGTTGTTCGTGTTTTGCTTTCAGTATTGTCGGTCTCGTTTTCATCCTCTAGGCCCTGTGTATTACAGGTGGGTCCAACGAGGGAGAAACCTGACTACCGCTTGCTTTCATACCGTCTTGTCGAGCCAGGTAAGGGTTTAAACTTCTTTCAACTGGAGTAAGAACATAGTCTTATATAGGTTTGCGATATAAATGACTACCCAGCTTTTATTATTACTTGTTGTACTGTCTTTACTATTCCTTATGTGCTTAGTCAAACCTTTTAATAGCAAAACCAAAATGATTTGAAATGCTTTCAACTAGAGACAAGGAAAACCCCTTTTGTTTTAAATGCGAATTTTGGTCTCTCGACCCCGCAAATATAACCTTGTCTCGAATGGCCCCTTTGGCCTTCCACATCCCGATTCCCCAATTGCGAATGGCCCTTTTGGCCACCTAACTGTCATCGTTTTCGAAAGCGAGCCATAGATCGATTAATGTTTTGGGCCCGGAGTATTCAGGAGGTGAGTCTGGGGACGTGCGTCCAGGGAAAATCCCGATGGATACTCCAATCCGTATCTGCTTAGGTCAGCCAGGAGGTTGACTAACCTGAGTTAGTGCGAGGGTGGCGTTGTAGGCTACGCGCTTCCTAGAAAATTCTGTTAAGGATGACATTGTTAACACGCGTTTCCATAAATTCTGAGTGGTCCATGAACCTTGGTGGTGGAGTACTTGCTTGCATGATTTTCAATTGGGAGTTATAAGGAGAGGGCCCGTTCTCGCCGGGACACATTATTGCATGATTTATTGCATTTGTTGCTTGTCTAATTATTTTACGGCTTTCGTTACAAGTCGAAGCACATTCCGGTTCTCTTCATTTATCCTATGTATTTCGCTATATATATATAAAACCCGGAAGTGTGTCTCGTGCTTGCCACCGTAAGCCTCCTTTATTACTCAACTAATATTCTTTCAATCGGCCTGATATTTCGTGCAAATATTTTAAAGGATCCGGTTCGTCAACCTTTTGTGTTTTCAATTAAGCCGAACTCGAGTGTTGCTTTGTGTCATTTTACAACTTATATTTCGTTACTCGTATCCTTTCTCAAAACGGGCAACACTCACCACTTTTAGTTTTAAAAAGATAAATGATGAACTGTGATCAAAACCCCTTACTGAGTATCCTTTATACTCATCCCTGCTGTTTTGGTTCTTGCTTCAGGTAGACAGGTGGCGACGTCACCTATCTTGTCAGTCGGCATCAGCAGGTCTAGATAGGCTCAGTCTTTCTGGTTTGTCTTGTCAGTGGTCCCAACAACCGTCGAGTCTTGTTTATCGTATTTATTTACTTTACGTACTTATGTGCCACTGATGTGGGATAGTTGACGATATCTAGGATTGCACAGGGTAGACTAGTTGAGCCATGTATGGCACTATATGCTGATGAACATTCTGTATCTTGAATTATAAATGTTTATTTGATTTAACTGTTTATTTTAAATCGCTTCCGCATTTCTCTGCTCTTTCTGGTCGTTGTTGGGATGGTTGTCGTCGTTGCCGAAGGTTATTGCTTGAGTGCCGTTCGCCGGGATGGGTTTTTGAGATGAGGCCCCTCGCTGAAACTCGGGATTCCGTTTCGGTGCGGATGTGGCGGTCCTTCTTCAGGGGGCGCTACACATTCAAGTTTCGAAAGAAACGGACAACATTTGAAAAATAGCCAAAAAGGCCTAAACGAAACACACGAGAAACGGGGCCCAAATGAAGTCGGAAAAATTCAAACTACCTAAAATATGTATTTCATGATTTATAGGACCTATAGGGGAAATCCGATCTCAAATCGGAGGTCAAACGAATAAAGTCAACTTTTTAATTACTCCTTTGACCCACAATGCCGAGAGCAAGAAGTTGAAAATGGAGAAATTTTGGTTAAGGCATACACACGGTCTTGGGGACGGGTGGACGCACGGGCTTGAACGCGTGCTCAAGCCGGTGCGCGAACACTTGCACTGGCCTGCGCACGGCCGTGCAAGGCATAAAATAGGCGCACGGTCTTGGCGCATGGTCTCAAGACCGTGCGTAAGGCCGTGCGGATTATCAGAACAGCAGAATCGCGAGGGGTTCTCGGGAATGAGCCAAAAATCAATATTTAAATCATATAAATCATGCAAACCTCAAACTAAAACTTACATTTAATGATCTACAACATCTAATCTACCTAAAGGACCAAGAACCACTTAAATCCATGCACAAAATCATTCAAAATCACATTTTTCATATATTATTCAACTATTCACAAAATCCTATAAATCACAACCTAGGAAGCATTAAACGCGAAGGACGTGAGAAGCTTACATGAAGAATAGATCGTGAGGAGTTCGTAAAGTATCACGGATCGAGATTTGGTTGGGAATCGAAGTCGGAATGATCAATCGAAGCTTCTTCTCCTTTTCTCTTTTTTTTTCTCTTTTTCTTTCTTCTTCTCTTTTCTTTAACGTTAAGTGAGGATTGAGGAAGAGAGAGAGTTGGTCAAGTCAAACCTTGACTTGACTTAGAAACTAGGGGCAAAACCGCAATTACTCCAAACTTACTAAAATTAGCAGGTTGTCGGAATTAAACAATATTACAATCAAAACTCATACAATTGAACACACGTTGACATGAAATGGTTTAAAAACCAAAATTCACTCATTTATGAAATTGTTAAAAATTCACATACTAACAATCAATGAAATAATTAAAACGCGCAAAATAACAATTCGGACGTACCGGATAATAATTCGGATTTTCGGGGCGTTACACCGACGTCTTTCACACTTGCACGTTTTCCAACTCTTGTATTTAAATATTTTATAAATCATCAATTTGGTATTTAAAACCCAAAGCATTAATTAGAATTTAATCTGCATCGTTTTGCCATTAATTAGGGTCAATTTGGTAAATTTATATTTATAGCTCGTTTAATTTAATTTAGTAATTTAATGGTGTACATTAGACTCGGGTTCAATGTTTTAATAATGCATATTTTAACGAGGTTCCAAATACTTTCATGAAATCCTAAATATTATTCATTAAATCATATTTTAAATAAAATTGCATTTTAGCCCAAAATTATTTACACTTTAGCCCAACCCGGAGTTGACTTTTCGTAAACTCATGAATTTTAAGAAAATGAACCTCAATTCTTATTAAGCATTTAATTTTGGTCATTTTGACAATAAGTACGCCTAATTCCGACACTTTACACAATTTGTACATTTTTCGAGGATAGGGTATATTATGCAATTATTGGGAGATTTGGGGCCAAAATGAAAAAAGAGAGAACACACACGCACAACAGCAGCCGCGGCTCCCTCTCCCCCCAAAAATGTGATTTTCTCATTTCTTCTCGGAATCGCGCGTATGATATGTCGAATCGACCGTCTCGACGAGACGAGCTCAACCATACCATTTTCCCGGCGATTGGAGCAGCGACGGCGGCGAGAAGGGGGCATGACAATGAGCTTCTCATCGGAGGCTTTTTCGGCTATGGCGAGACTTAGGCTTGGTCGGAGATGGAAGCTCTCGTCGAGGGGAGTCTTTTGGCGGTGGTCTCACAGCCTGATTTAACCGGACGGCGGCGGATCGAGGAGGAGACGGCGCGGCGGTCAACGGCGGATTCCGGCGACTCCAGGCGGCGTCTCGACAGCGCACTACCGTGGCTGGAACGACCTTGAAGAGACGAAGATTTTGGTGGTGGTGTCATGGCCTGGAAGTGAGCCGCGGCGGAGCTCCGGCGGCGCGTGGCGGAGCCGCGGCGGCGACGTGGTGGTCTAAACTTTCTGGCCACCGTTTTCAAAGAGCTTTATATGGATTTCAATCTTCTCGACATGGGTAAGCCGATTTCGAAGTCAATTTCGTATTTCATTGAGCCGATTTTCGTTAATTTCGATTCTTGGATTCTAGGGTTTTGGAGCTTCAAAGTGAAATTAAATTCTGATGGATGATTCGATTGAGAAACGACTTTGAGCGAAGTGACGGGCTTGGCAAGAGGAACATTTCGGTATAAGGGTTCGACCATCGAAGGTGGCCCGGCGGCGGTCCGGTGGTGGCAGGTGGTTTTCCAGCGTTTTGGCACTGTTCCAGCGGGAATCCGGCGACGCAGTCTTCGGACAGATCGTGCCCCTCGACGCAACAGTTCTATCGGAGCCGGTATTACTCGAATCCAACTTGTCGTTTATCTTTTATAGCATTTTTTTGTATTATTGTGTTAATTTGTAACTTTTGAACTATAGCTTATAGCTTATAGCTTTTGAGCATGAATAACTTGATCCTAGCTTGGCTTAATTGTATAAATTGTTGATTGTTGATGATATATGCTTGTGTAGTCGAACGGATAGGTTTCGGTTTGATTAGGCTGAGATAGGATCAATCTTAGCTTGTTAGCTTTTGAGTTTTTGGGAAAAGCTATAAGTTGTAGTTTAATTATTGTTGATTTAAATGAAATATACATGTTTGATGTTTAATTGCAAGCTTAACCCCTGGTTAGATTATGCCTAAATGTTATTATTAATTAAATGTTAATTCTTATTCGTTTATTTAATTATTGCATGCTTTTAGATAAATTGACCATATTGCCCCTACTTGCTTTCTTATGTTTAAATGTTGAGTGAGTGTCCTTGAGCATGTTTGTATTTTGATAGCCGAGTGTCAGTGTTTGTTTTCTTGTTCGTGTCAGTCATTCATCCTCTAGACCCCGTGTTTTCAGGTGGGATCTCTGAGGGAGAATCATACATGTTGCTTGCTTGCTTTTCTCGTTTGTCGAGCTACAGGTAAGGGTTTAAACTTATTTTAACTTGGGCAAGGACATAGTCTTATATAGGTTTGCGAAATAAATGACTACCCCACTTTCCTTTTTACTTGTTGTTCTGCCTTTACTATTCTTTGTGTGCTTAGTCAACCCCTTTTAATAGCAAAACCTATACATATAATATTTTACAAAAATAGTTTTCAACTAGAGGCAAGGAAAACCCATTTGTTTTTAAATGCGAACTTTGGTCTCTCGACCTCGCAAAGATAGCCTTGTCTCGAATGGCCCTTTAGCCTTCTACACCCCGATTCCCTATTTTCGATTGGCCCTTTTGGCCACCTAAACTGTCATTCATTTCAAATGCAAGCCCTGGACGGTATAACGAAGTGGGCCCGGAGTATACAGGAGGTGAGCCTGAAGACGAGCGTCTAGGGCAAATCCCGATGTGTACTCCAATCCGTATTCGCTTGGGTCGGCCAAGAGGTTGGCTAGCATGAGTTAGTGCGAGTGTGGCGTTGTAGGCTACGTGCTTCCTAGAAAATTCTGATAAAGGTGACGTTGTTAACACGCATTTCCATAAAATTCTGATTGGATCCTAACTTTCGGTGGTGAAGTAGTTGACTATGTGTTTGCATGATTTTTATGAATTGGGAGTCATAAGGAGAGGGCCCGTTCTCGCCGGGACACAATATTGCATGACTTATTGCATTATTTACTTGTCTAATTGGTTGATGGCTTTCGTTACAAGTCGAAGCACATTCCGGTTTTCTTCAATTAGCATATGTATTTCCCTATATATATATAATACCCGGAAGTGTAACTCGAACTTGCCCAACTTAAGCCTCCTTTATTGTTCAATCTATTTAGTTGAATTAGAAGCCGTTTTTACTTATCATTTCCAACTTATTTATGCCATGCTTTTCGAACTTGCAACGGCCTCGTGACTCGACTAATATCATTTCAAAATGATCGGCTTGACCTTATATGCAAATGTTTTCAAAGGATCCGGTTCGTCAACCTTTTGTGTTTTCAAATAAAGTCGAACCCGAATGTTGATTTGTGTTATAGTTTTACAACTTATATTATTGTATGTATCTTTATCAAAACGAGTAACATTCACCCCTTTTTGGTTTTCAACGATAAACGACGAACTGTGATCAATACCTATATTGTATTACCCCCCCTTACTGAGTATCCTTTATACTCACCCCTTCCATTTTGGTTCTTGCTTCAGGTAGACAGTTGGCGGTGTCATCTATCTTGTCAGTTGGCAGCAGCAGGTCTAGGTCGGCTCTTGTCTCTTGTCTTGTCAGTGTCCCAACAACAGCCGAATCTTTACTTTATGAATTGATTTAGCTTAATGTATTTAATATTATGATTTATTTTCCGTACTTACGTGCCCCTGATGTGAGATAGATAGTTGAGCTGTGGATGGCATTAATTGGATATTTACTTTGTAATTGTTTTATGAATTATGTTGCCATGTATGGTTTTTATGGTTAAATTGTTATTTTTTGAAATCGCTTCCGCACTATTCTGATTATTGCTATTGTTGTTGGGGCGTCGTGATGCTGTTGCCGGAGTTTGATCGAGCGATTGCTGTTCGCTGGGATGGATTTTCGAATGGGGTATCTTTACCTCGTTTGGGAGTTCGTCTCGGTGCGGATGTGGTGTCCTTTCTCCTCATACGAAAAGGGGCACTACAGTCTTTGGTATCAGAGCCTAGGTTCCTGAAAGGGAACCGAAAGCTCTAATATCTAGTCTTGTCTTGCTTTCAGTGTCTGCATGGGTTATGTCAGTCCGTGTTGAATTCGTGGTTCGATGAGTGTTTGTCATTTCTGGGTGCCTAAAATTGTGAAGGATTACGGTTGGCTTAATTAACCAACTGGCGATCCTTTGCAAGTTTTGTACTAAGGAAGACGTAATGCGAGCCAAGCATGGAATTCTTTGTTGCGTCTTATTTGGTTTCGGCGTATAGGTCGTGCGGCTTTAGGATAACGATTTATTTGTTAATATGCCTCGTGTGGTTGCATACTAACCTCATCACACATGCATATTGAATCTTTGTGATGCAGAGATGATCAAACACTGTCTTCCTTTGAGATAGGACCCTACCGAAGGATGCTAACTTGGTGGATACAGCTTAAGAGATTGGTCCTATACTCAAAAGGATTGGTGAAAGGTACACAACTCATAATAGGGATTGCATTAGAACATCGCTTGTAACTTGTCTTAAATGTATTTGCGCTATTACGTGTTGTTCCTTTACTTTGTGTGAGTTTCTCTACGGGTTTTAGCGTTGGTACTACTTTAACCTATGAGCTCCATCCGTAAATGTGGGTAAACAAGGACAACCAGCAGACTTGACAGACAGAACGGCACAATAGCACAGGGTCGTATTCGGGTGTTGACAAGCTACGAGAACGATGGGTTTGGATTGTACGACAGCAAAGGAAACATATACTTCAGCCAGTTTCAGAGCATCTTTAGGATCAACCGAGGGTCGAGACGGATCGTTCTGATGTGCCATTTTGAGGACGACGACAGAACATAACTCACGGAGACCAAATCTACTATGAGTCAGAATCAGACTAAGACACTATCAGACCTGAAGAGCACCGGAATCAGCAGAGTGCTACAGATGAATTGTTCGACCTTTCGAACTTTACTTCCTCGGTTACCGCGATCAACTCAGAGATACTAATCGTGGTACGAGGGCAGTAAAAGAGAGTTACTGAAGGATAATGGTTACCAATTCCAGCACCGTTAGGATAAAGTCAGTTGACGAAAGCTCCTTGAACAGCGACATAGATGATAGCGTGATTTCAGAAGCACATTCGACAATCAGATTCCGAAATAAATTCAAAAGATGAAGAGTTATTTGAGTTTGGAGATCGGGATCACGTTACAGATATTCTATTTTCGAGAATGGAGCATGGAAATATCTCGTGACTAATCAGAGAACCATGTCAGTAAAAGGTAGCTCGCAGACGGAGTTGTTACAGATTTGATCGGGCTTGGGAATGTAATTCGTATCTCACTACCCCAGAGACACTACCTGACAGGATGCACATTCCACTTTCAGACAGAGCGTGGGAACAGATCAAGATCAACAAAGGAACCATATATGTGGAAGGTTTCTCACAGATAGTCACTACCGAGCTCGACCGAGCTTTGGAATATGATCAGTATCTCACCGCTCTAGAGATACTATCCGGTGAGATACGTGAACTAATTCCAGATAGAGTACAGTGGAACCAGAGGTGACAGTAGGAATGAAGTCAGTATGGAATCGGACTACGAGGCAGTAAAGGGAACGTATCATAAACCAACAGATGTCGCCAGCGCAAACTTGTGAAGGAAATGAAACATCGAGCAACCGAATGGTGAAATGAAGAATGGGTAAAAGAAGTTGATCTGAGTCAGACATCAAGCTGGGATAGAGTTCGGGATCATAAACCTTGAAGGATTCAATTTCTGATCAAACAGAGTCATCACGGATTCCGAGGAATTCAAACCACATTAGAGATCGGATGAGCTTAAGTGTTTCATGTGACCTACGTGCTTTAACTGCCTTTTAATTCTTACTTGCGCTAATTGAATGATTAGTTGCTAGGCTTCTTATGATCTCTGTGTGGATAGCGCATAATTCGATAGCCTCGTTATACGCTATGAGAAAGTGCTAAGGACAAGCAGTTCTTAGTCGACCAGGAGCGATTATGTTGCGAGTTCGATATGCGGATCTGGTTAGCGTCGACTTTATCAGATCTACCTACAAGAGGAACACTTCAGAAACTGGTCGAATTGAGAACAGAAGTGAGCATGGATGTCAGATTTTCAAGAATCAAAGGAGTCTGTCCACGCACTGAAGACGCTTTGAGTTGGACAGAACGAAATCCTGAAACCGAAGCCAAAGAGGAAATTTGGCAGAGAACGGTTTGACGTGAGAAGTAGAATCTGAGGATAGATTCTTTTGAAGGAGGGAGTATTGTAACGACCAGCAATCTCTAAGTTTAAGATTAGCACGGTTCTCGAAATTCGGACCATTTACGGTCCCGATGTCTTTCACACTTGCACGTTTTCCAACTCTTGTATTTAAATATTTTATAAATCATCGATTTGGTATTTAAAACCCAAAGCATTAATTAGAATTTAATCTGCATCGTTTTGCCACTAATTAGGGTCAATTTGGTAAATTTATATTTATAGCCCGTTTAATTTAATTTAGTAATTTAATGGTGTACATTGGACTGGGGTTCAATGTTTTAATAATGCATATTTTAACGAGGTTCCAAATACTTTCATGAAATTCTAAATATTATTCATTAAATCATATTTTAAATAAAATTGCATTTTAGCCCAAAATTATTTACACTTTAGCCCAACCCGGAGTTGACTTTTCGTAAACTCATGAATTTTAAGAAAATGAACCTCAATTCTTATTAAGCATTTAATTTTGGTCATTTTGACAATAAGTACGCCTAATTCCGACACTTTACACAATTTGTACATTTTTCGAGGATAGGGTATATTATGCAATTATTGGGAGATTTGGGGCCAAAATGAAAAAAGAGAGAACACACACGCACAACAGCAGCCGCGGCTCCCTCTCCCCCCAAAAATGTGATTTTCTCATTTCTTCTCGGAGTCGCGCGTATGATATGTCGAATCAACCGTCTCGACGAGACGAACTCAACCATACCATTTTCCCGACGATTGGCGCAGCGACGGCGGAGCAACGGCGGCGAGAAGGTGGCGCGGCAATGAGCTTCTCGTTGGAGGCTTTTCCGGCCACGGTGAGGCTTGGGCTTGGTCGGAGATGGAAGCTCTCGTCGAGGGGAGTCTTTTAGCGGTGGTCTCACGGCCTGATTTGGCCGGACGGCGGTGGATCAAGGAGGAGACGGCGCGGGGGTCAACGGTGGATTCCGGCGACTCCAGGCGCAGTCTCGACGGCGCACCACCGTGGCTGGAACGACCTTGAAGAGACAAAGATTTTGGTGGTGGTCTCATGGCCTAGAAGTGAGCCGCGGCAGAGCTCCGGCGGCGCGTGGCGGAGCTGCGGCGGCGACGTGGTGGTCTGGACTTTCCAGCCACCATTTTCAAAGAGCATTATATGGATTTCAATCTTCTCGACATGGGTAAGCCGATTTCGAAGTCAATTTCGTATTTCGTTGAGCCGATTTTCGTTAATTTCGATTCTTGGATTCTAGGGCTTTGGAGCTTCAAAGTGAAATTAAATTCCGATGGATGATCCGATTGAGAAACGGCTTTGAGGGAAGTGACGGGCTCATCGAGAGGAACATTTCGGTATAAGGGTTCGACCATCGGAGGTGGCCCGGCGGCGGTCTGGTGGTGGCAGGTGGTTTTCTGGCATTTTGGCACTGTTCTGGCGGGAATCCGGCAGCAGAGTCTTCGGACAGATCGTGCCCCTCGACGCAACGATTCTAACGGTGCTGGTATTACTCGAATCCGACTTGTCGTTTATCTTTTATCGTACTTTTTGTATTAATGTGTTAATTTGTAACTTTTGAACTATAGCTTATAGCTTATAGCTTTTGAGCATGAATAACTTGATCCTAGCTTGGCTTAATTGTATAAATTGTTGATTGTTGATGATATATACTTGTGTAGTCGAACGGATAGGTTTCGGTTCGATTAGGCTAGAGATAGGATCGATCTTAGCTTGTTAGCTTTTGAGCTTTTGGGAAAAGCTATAAGTTGTACTTTAATTGTTGTTGATTAAAATGAAATATACATGTTTGATGTTTAATTGCAAGCTTAACCCCTGGTTAGATTATGCTTAAATGTTATTATTAATTAAATGTTAATTGTTATTCGTTTATTTAATTATTGCATGCTTTTGGATAAATTGATCATATTGCCCCTACTTTCTTTCTTATGTTTAAATGTTGAGTGAGTGTCCTTAAGCATGTTTGTATTTTGATAGCCGAGCGTCAGTGTCTGTTTTCTTGTTCGTGTCAGTCATTCATCCTCTAGACCCCGTGTTTTCAGGTGGGATCTCTGAGGGAGAATCATACATGTTGCTTGCTTGCTTTTCTCGTTTGTCGAGCTACAGGTAAGGGTTTAAACTTATTTTAACTGGGGCAAGGACATAGTCTTATATAGGTTTGCGAAATAAATGACTACCCAACTTTCCTTATTACTTGTGGTTCTGCCTTTACTATTCCTTATGTGCTTAGGCAACCCTTTTAATAGCAAAACCTATACGTATAATATTTTACAAAAATAGTTTTCCACTAGAGGCAAGGAAAACCCATTTGTTTTTAAATGCGAACTTTGGTCTCTCGACCTCGCAAAGATAGTCTTGTCTCGAATGGCCCTTTGGCCTCCCACACCCCGCTTCCCTATTTTCGAATGGCCCTTTTGGCCACCTAAACTGTCATTGATTTCAAATGCGAGCCCTGGACGGTATAACGAAGTGGGCCCGGAGTATACAGGAGGTGAGCCTGAAGACGAGCGTCTAGGGCAAATCCCGATGTGTACTCCAATCCGTATTCGCTTGGGTCGGCCAGGAGGTTGGCTAGCCTGAGTTAGTGCGAGTGTGACGTTGTAGGCTACGTGCTTCCTAGAAAATTCTGATAAAGGTGACGTTGTTAACACGCATTTCCATAAAATTCTGATTGGATACTGACTTTCGGTGGTGAAGTACTTGACTATGTGTTTGCATGATTTTTATGAATTGGGAGTCATAAGGAGAGGGCCCGTTCTCGTCGGGACACAATATTGCATGACTTATTGCATTATTTACTTGTCTAATTGGTTTATGGCTTTCGTTACAAGTCGAAGCACATTCCGGTTTTCTTCAATTCGCATATGTATTTCCCTATATATATATAATACCCGGAAGTGTAACTCGAACTTGCCCAACTTAAGCCTCCTTTATTGTTCAAACTATTTAGTTGAATTACGAGCCGTTTTTACTTATCATTTCCAACTTATTTATGCCATGCTTTTCGAACTTGTAACGGCCTCGTGACTCAACTAATATCATTTCAAAATGATCGGCTTGACCTTATATGCAAATGTTTTCAAAGGATCTGGTTCGTCAACCTTTTGTGTTTTCAAATGAAGCCGAACCCGAATGTTGCTTTGTGTTATAGTTTTACAACTTATATTATTGTATGTATCTTTATCAAAACGAGTAACATTCACCCCTTTTTGGTTTTCAACGATAAACGAAGAACTGTGATCAATACCTATATTGTATTACCCCCCCTTACTTAGTATCCTTTATACTCACCCCTTCTATTTTGGTTCTTGCTTCAGGTAGACAGGTGGCGGTGTCACCTATTTTGTCAGTCGGCAGCAGCAGGTCTAGGTCGGCTCTTGTCTCTTGTCTTGTCAGTGTCCCAACAACAGTCGATTCTTTACTTTATGAATTGATTTAGCTTATTGTACTTAATATTATGATTTATTTTCCGTAGTTACGTGCCCCTGATGTGGGATAGATAGTTGAGCCGTGGATGGCATTAATTGGATATTTACTTTGGAATTGTTTTATGAATTATGTTGCCATGTATGGCTTTTATGGTTAAATAGTTATTTTTTGAAATCGCTTTCGCACTATTCTGATTATTGCTGTTGTTGTTGGGGCGTCGTGATGCTGTTGCCGGAGTTTGATCGACTGATTGCCGTTCGCCGGGATGGATTTTCTAATGGGGTACCTTTACCTCGTTTGGGAGTTCGTCTCGGTGTGGATGTGGTGTCCTTTCTCCTCAAACAAAAAGGGGCGCTACACTATTTGTTATTCGTTTATTCCACATTTTACATGTTGAATGACCAATTTGCCCCTACTTGTCCTTTTATGCTTAAATGTTGTATTTTCATTTCTAAGCATGTTGTGTTTTGGTAGCCGAGCGTCTATCTACTTCTTTGTTTGTGTCAGTCATTCATCCTCCAGGCACCGTGTTTTCAGGTGGGATCTCTGAGAGAGAATCATATATGTTGCTTGCTTGCTTTTCTCGTTTGCAGAGCTAGGTAAGGGTTTTAAAATGCTTTCAACTGGAGTAAGAACATAGATATATATAGGAATTGCGAAACAACTTATCTCCTGCTTTCTTAATGTCTTTACTGCTTTCTTGCCCTCTTTATTATTCTCTTATGTGCGTAGTCAATCGTTTTATAGAAAAACCTATATATATGCAAAATGATTTGAAACGCAAGAACTATTCCATTCGGTAACGTGCCCTTAAGTACGCTTCCATAATCCAGTAACGTGCAGTCATGTACGCTTTCTTAATCCGGTAACGTGCCATCCAGCACGCTTCCTTAATCCATGGTAACGTACGTTCAAGTATGCTTCCTTAATCCGGTAACATGCAGTCATGTATGCTTCCTTAATCCATCATGATTGGCCCTATTTGAGTATTATTGGACCCGCGCTCGCCAGGATATATCATGGAACTGTTTCATGTCTTATTGCCTTTCTTATTGCCCTGCTTAATGCATTGCTTAGTGATTTACTACTTTATTGTTCAAAATTACTTAGTTGAATTATGAGCCGTGTGTACTTGCGATTTCCAACTTGTTTATATCATGCCTTTCGAACTTGTAACAGCCTCGTGACTCAACTAATATTCTTTCAAAATGATCGGCTTGACTTTATGTGCAAATGTTTTCAAAGGATCCGGTTCGTTAACCTTTTTTGTTTTCAAAGTAAGCCGAACCCGAGTGTTGCTTTGTGTTATATTTGCAACTTATATTATTATTTGTACTCTTTCTCAAAATGAGCAACATTCACTACTTTTAGTTTTAAATGATAAACGACGAACTGTGATCAATATCTATATTATATAGCCCCTTACTGAGTATCCTTTATACTCACCCCTTCTATTTTGGTTCTTACTTCAGGTAGACAAGTGACGATGTCACCTATCTTGTCAGTCGGCAACAACAGGTTTGGGTTGGCTCATTTATGGTTGTCTTGTCAGTTGTCCCAACAGCAGTCTTATCTTTTATTCTGTATTTACGTTAGTATTGTATCCAGCATGATTTATTTACTTTCCGTACTTACGTACACCCTGTGTCGGATAGTTTAGTTGAGCCATAGACGACATTAATTGGATAATTATTTTCTGAATCGTTTTATGAATTTTGTTGCTATGGATGGACTTTATGATTTACGTTTCTGATTACGATTTCGGTTCTGCATTCCATTTATTATTTGCTGTTGTTGTTGGGACATGCTATTGTTGTTGCCGAAGTTTTGCTAGTTTGTTTTGCCATTCGCCAGGATGGGTTTTCGAGTGTGGTGCCATGTCGTGCTCGGGAATCAGTTTTGGTGCAGATGTGGTGTTCTTCTTCCTCCTAGGGAGAGGGGTGCTACAGTCAGTGGTATCAGAGCCTAGGATCCCTTGTGGATACCGAATCTTTGTTATCTCATCTGGTCTTGCATTCCGCGTCTACATGAGTAGTGTCAGCTTGTTCTGGTTCGTACTTTGACAAGCGTTCTTGATTTCTTGGTGCCTAAATTGTGATTGATTGCTATTGGCCTTATCAACTAGCTAGTGATCTTTTAGCCGATCTGGAGCGAATCTTTCGAGTGCTACATTGTGGTGACCCCGAGAGGGTCGAGTATGCCATTTTTCTTATGAGAGGACAAGCTGAGGATTGGTGGCGCTACATGGAACAGAGATGGATCACTGAGAGAATTCCATACACTTAGTCACGGTTCCTATCGGACTTCCGAGAGAAGTACGTGCCAGAAGTGGTATGTGACAACCGAGAAAGAGAGTTCATGTCTCTCACCAAGGAGCTTTCTCCGTTGCACAATACGAGGCACATTTCAGTCGTCTCCTCGTTTATGCTCCTCATATTGCCTCTGACGATCGAAGAAGAGCACGGAAGTTCATCGAGGACTTCAGCCGGAGATCCAGGAAAGATTAGTGGGGAGGGACATTCGTCTTTATCACGATGCAGTTAACCGAGCTATGAGAGTGGAGTCCGATCTTCGAGAGTTTAGTCGAAGTGTTCCTCACATGATAGAGTCTTCTTCCAACGAGAGGTTGGAACCTACGAAACCTAACCCGGATATGGATTCCGTTCCCTGCGACTTATGTGGGAAGTCGAGTCATTCAGCTAGGACTTGTTGGAAGAGACTAGGATAGTGTGCAGCTTGCGGGAGCAACAAGCACCAATTTCCTGTAACGGCACGTCCCCAAATACGGTGCAACGCGACGTCCCGCACCAAGTCACAGCCCATAACGAGAATAGAGGTCCGGCTACGGACCGTAACCTGGTGAACGGCAATACAAGTACTAGGCGGATATTTAGAAATCAACAACAAATGCGGAAACAAAATATGGAAATTATAAAACCTATCCCACTCGGGGAGATAATGTACGATAAATCCAAAGCGCAATTATAAAGCCCACCGAGGCCAGTGAAAAGCAGCAATCGTAAATACAAAATAAAGCCATCGAGGCTAAATGTAAAATTCGACATCTACAATATTAAGTACTCAATAAATCCCGATGCTACTAACCACAGGAAAAGACATAACAGAATAACATAAATAAGAAAAGGTGCAACTCCGACGAACTAGACTCGACTTCCACCTAGCACAAAATCCTGAAACAAAATATGGGAAGCAATGGGGATTAGTCCAAGCGACTAAGTGAAGGGGCTATAATACGTATATATAAATCATGTGGAATAAGGATTCAACATTTTTAAACTTAAAAGAAAGCAAACGAAAAATTAAAGTTTTTGAATAACTTGGTGAATCGAATAACATTGCAAGAATAATTAACAGCTCGGCGAGACGAGCACTTACCTCTAATTTCACAATGTGAATAATAATAATCAAATAGACCACCTTATACCTCCCGTGTTCGTGGCCGGATAGCAAAGCCGATACACTCACACTAATAACTCTGTGCAAGGGAATTTCACCCAATACACCTACGGAATGAGACAAGTCTTCGACATACGTTCTCAGAAAAAGTCTTATGCTGTCCAACGTACTCAAAGGGCTGCCACTCCGGCCTCACCCCAAGCTCCATGTACATGGAGTTAGAGCACCGAGCTCCACTGTAGATCCGATGTCTATCCTGCTTCACCCCATACTCTACTCTCCGGGCCCAATAATATAACTATGGCATAAAGGCCGGGCATAGAGGCCAAAGAAATGATTCTCGCATTTTGAAAGGTTTGTGTGGTCAAAGGGACCAATTGATAAATCCAAGTTTGACTCTTCTCTGGCCAAAGGGGCTCTCGAAGAGTTATTATATAATAATTTGATATTAAAACGTTTTCCTCAAAATCATCAAGATAATACGGTTTTCAAATAGATACTACGTATAACATAAGTTGGAGAAAATTGTAAAATCATCAAGCAAAGGCTTCGGGTTTATATATGGAATAGCTACACATAGGTAGGAAAAACCGAATTCGGAAAAGGAACCCCACCTGGACAAAGCGACAAAAGAGACGAGAGACGAGGACCAAGTTACTCCTCGGGAGTAACACCACCTGAAACCAAATAGGACACGACCACATAAGACAAACGACGACGCACGGCTTAAGTTAAAACAAATAACCATATAGGATAATCACAAACGAGCAATTAGGGCATTTATATCAAATTCTCAAGAATGAAGTAAATTTGTAATTCTGGCATGTAAATCATATTCAAATAAAACTGAAAGTTCTCATTCATATTTAATACCCTATAAAGAAGCATACCTTCAAATCGAGCAAACAATACCGATAAATGCAATTAAAGTCATATTTTCATCAAGTATGAAACAAATAATAAATTTAAAGTGATCAAACATACTTAGATACGATTAGAGTTCACATACATGCTCAATTCATGTGCATAATAGTTTGAAAAGCATAAGGGAGAAGTCACAAAGCCAAATACACAAAATCCTAAGTTTCGAAAAAATTATAAAAACTACCCCCGAACACTATTCAAAAACCCGAACATGCCAAAAATTCCAAACTTCATATATTTCACTTAGTTATGAAGTTTTAAGACTAATGGAAGCGAAAGAATCAAGAAAAAATGAGGTTCGGGATGAGTTGGCCCAAGAATGGACCAACAGTCCATTCCACGCCCTGAGGGCGTGGTGGCACCACGGTCGTGGTCCTTCCACAGGACCACCACGACCTGACCTGCAAAATAGGACATGGCGAATCGTCTTCTCCAGTGGGAAAAACTGATCTAAACCCTAAAATTCGGATTTTAACCCAAATTTCACCACCAATCATGACAAAACGCCTAGAAATGATCTACTAACATTAAAAGGAACATATTTTGAGAATTTCGTGAAGTTCCGGCAAGAAACGAGCAAACACACAAAATTACCAAAATCTTCATTTTTGTAAAAGCTTAAAAGGTGGACGAAAACACAGAGAAAACTCATGAAACTCGCATGTAATCATCCAAGGAACACTCATTAACAATCACATAGCAATTTAATCCGACCAAAAGAGATAAAAATCAAAAAACTTACAAGGTACGAAAAATCAAGAAAAAGAGCGATAGAGGAAGATCCACCAGGTGGATTGATGCAAGCTCGGAGTATGTTGTTCTCGGGGATGAGGGGAACGATTCTCGTGAAGGTCGGGTCTTGATCCGGCACTTAGATGAGAATTTTTTTTTTTGAGCTTGAGAGAGAAAGAGAAGAGTAGAGAGAGAGAGAGAGAGAGAAAAAGACGTGAAGTGAGGAAGAAGAAGAAGAGGGGCCTTTTTGTCAAATCTGATTTTTTTGTGCCTCAAACCCGAAGGGGTAAAATGGCAATTTTGTAAAACTTAGCCAAACATGCGCGATCTCGGAATACACTAATATTACAGTCAAAATTCATCATTTTAAACGTATATTGTCATAGAATGATTTAAATACAACAATTAGTACATCTATAAAAATTCATAATAAAGCATGATAAATAAATCCCATAATTCGAGAAGTTAGGAAATAAGCGAGGTATGAAGGCGCGACGCTTGCTAACTTATCACGAATGGCGCAAAGTGAAGCGGTTCGAGCTTCTGATTCTTGATTCAAAATTTCGGGGCATTATATTTCCAGACTGCCCCAACAAAAGAAAGCTTGGGGGAAGGAGAAGTGGTCGCCAAACTTGACACCGACTTGCGAAGGTACATTGCATTATCATAGCATTCATTCATAGTTATCTGTTTCAAATGGTAATTGCTTTAAATATCTATTAAGTGTTTTATATAACTTATGTGCTTTAGCTACTTTCAAATTCACACTTGCACTAATTGAATGATTAGTTGCTAGGATTTATATGATCTCTGTGTAGATAGCATAGAATGTGATAAATTCGTTATACGCTATTAGAGAGTGCTAGGGCCTAGGAGGTTTGGGTCTTTTCAAGGCCCTTTCAATTTAATAGCAGATTAAATTCCTAAGGCCCAATTTAATTAATCCTTATTAATTAAACAAGTCTAATTATTAAAGTGGGCTTTAATTTATTCTAAATAAACTACAAGCCCATCATTAATCAACTTGGGCTAAAATTAATTCCAAATTAATTCTCTAGTCCAATAAGTCCAATTAACATTTAATTGTTACAGATTTTTCCTTCTATTAATTGTACTTGATTTATTCTAAATACATCACAAGTTTCTCAATTAATCATTTTGACTTGAGTTAATACTAATTAACTCTCAAGTCTTAAACTTTCAATTAACTCTTTAATTGATAAAGCTCTCCTCTACTTAAATTAAGTAGTCTCAAATTTCAACATGAATTTCAAGACTCACCCTTAATTACTTTAGACTTGAATTAATTCCCAATTAACTCTCAAGCCTAATATGTTATCAAATAACAAGTCTCTCGAATTTAATCACATTAAATACTTGTTAATTACTCTTAATTAACTCCTACAGGTTAATTACACTTAATTAACATCTTGATTTCTTATTAATGAATTAATTCCAATTAATTCATTTGTCAATCGAGTTGACTGTTATCAAAATATGTTGATATAGATAAATTTGTTCGCCTTTGGAAGTCATTGTGTCACCCCTTAGGTTCACCAATAGGACAGTAGTAGGAACACATTCTTAATGTTAGAATTGTGACTTTAATTAAATGAGTTTAATTAAAGACTATTTGTGAATCAACTCATTAATTTCACAAATATATTCCTACAGACCATGGATAACGTCTAGCAACGTGTCCATGGCCACCCATCCATCGATGAAGTGGTATGAACCTTCCAGCCTCATGATCTCCGTGAGATACGATCCTTCTATCATTCAATTCCCGATTGAGACCTAGTGTATGGGAAATGGAACCCCAGTAGTCTGCAATAATATGGATAACATTCCTATAGTAATTCCAGTTGATCTTACACACTAGGAACTCTTTCCTAGTGAAGACCAACCGTACCTTGCGCAAGGATTTAATGGTGGAATATACTACAATAGAATTCATAGGAATTCTTCTTGTTCTTGTAACAAGTGATAGATCTTGTATTGACCCTCACAGCCTCCATGCATAACTCGAACATGCCCAATCATACAGCTTATGTGAAACTCGAGGGATTCAGTAGTATGTCAAAGTATGCCCCAGTCAAACACAAGGCAACCATGGAGTCTCAAGTCTAAGGATTAGTTAGACACGATCATTGTAACGACCCGATTATTTATGATTTTATCGCGAATTCTTATCTTGCCTAATTTCTCGATCTATCCAATTGGATTAATTAATCTTGTGGAAAGATTAATTTAACCTAGCTTTTAACACCCTTAATTATTGCAATTGCATAAATACCCCTAAAGCCAAAATGACTATTTTACCCCCCCAAGATATTTCCCTAAATATATATCCTACTCTCACACTCTCATAACCAACAAATGAAGAAGAAAGAAGAAGAAGAAGAAAGGAGAAGGAGAGAAGAATCTTGGTGGGCTCGTACGGAACCCGATTCTCGACCGAATGAACTTCCGTCTTCGACTACACGGCCCCATTTCCATAATCTACCGGTAACCTTTTAACCTGGTCTCGATTTATTTCGTTGATTCTCGTTTTATTGAAGATTATTGAGTTAGGTTATTATTTGAGAATTAATTGGGTTTGTTAATTATAATCGATGGTTCTGTACGATTCTTGTTTCTAGATGTTAAGCATGTTTAGGAGATTAACATATCTGAATTTGAGCATGATTGACCGAGTAGAAATTTCTTTAGGATGATTTTTGTGTTGCATTTTCTGTTTCTGCGTCTGAAACCCACGACCTGCTATTTTTAGAACTACACTGCCTCGCCACACGGTGTAACGAGACCCCGTGTACACTTGCACGGTCCAGCCTCACACCATGACTGAGACTGTGTGTGTGTAGAAACACGCACGGCCTCGACACACCCCGTGAGGGACGCCGTATTCGTGCGTAATGATGCGCACGGCCTTGGCACACCCCGTGCCGCAGGCCGTGCCTACTCAAATTGACACGCACTGGCTAAGCTCACAGGGTACAGGCCGTGTGCTCTACTCCGTGACTAATGCATCAGGCAATTACAGCCCATTTTCTAGACTTGGCTCTCTGTTCATTTTCACCCCAATACCTAATTTGTTTACTTGATCTCGTTTTTTATACCCGACTTCACCAAAAGCTTTATATGGTCCTTTAATTCGACTTCTTTCGGGTATTGAATAATACCAATTTCGTTTAAGGCCTTTTAGCTAGTTTTCGAATATCGTTTAAATGATCTGAAACTTGCATGAATGATTCCTTATAATGTTATGAGCATGAATGTAGAATCTAAATGGTGTTCGAAGAATGTTTACATCTTTTAATCTTTATATCTCGTTTAATTATTTTAAACGCATTTTGTGGGTACTTCAATGGAAGTCGTGTCTATATGTCCTTACATGTTTTAATTACCTATTGTACGCCGTGCGTCTTGTCTGAGTCTTACATGGTTATGTCGTGTCTTAGATTGCAGGCGTTACTCCCGTGGAGTACTTGTTCGATTGCTTGCTTTCCTTCTTTAATTGTCGAGTCAGGTAAGGGTTTTAAATGTTTTCAACTGGGGTACGGACGTAGATGTAGGTTGCGAAATAACTTATCATCCCGTATTTCTTATTGCTTGCTATTCTGTCTTTAATACTCTCTTATGTGCTTAGTCAAACCATTTGATAGTAAAACCCGTACTTACATTATTCAAACCATTTTGTTTTCAAAGGCAAGTAAAATTCTTCCTTTTCAAATGTGACAATTTGACTTGGGTCGGGTCTATGAGGGAAGTCGTTAAGGGTGGGCGCCAGTGCACCCCGACGCGTACGGAACTTGTGGTCACCCCCCTTTGTCGTCACACACTTGCCTAAATGCCCGTTTGGCACTCAACTTATAATGCGAGCAAAATCGTGTCTTTTCTTTAATGGGCCTGGGACGGTATTCGCGGGGCTCACCTGGGGACGAGCGTCCAAGGGGGTTCCCGAGGTACTACTCCCAAAAATAAGCGTCAATCGTGGCCCGTCAGGAGTTGATAGCCACGGTTGGGAGCGATGGTGGGTGTTTCATTCGTTGCACACTTTCCTTAAATTACTGTTCGTTGAGCCTTGGGTTGTGTGACGACCTGCAATCTCCAAGTTCAAGATTAGCACGTTTATCAGAATTCGGACCATTTATGGTCCCGACGTCTTTCACACTTGCACGTTTTCCAACTCTTACATTTAAAGATTTTTATAAATCATCGATTTGGCATTTAAAACCCAAGGCATTAATAAGAAATTGATTTGCATCATTTTGTCAGTAACTAGGGTTAATTCAGTAAATTTATATTTTAGCTCGATTAACTTGATTTAGTAATTTAACGGTGTACATTGGACTGGGGTTCAATGTTTTAATAATGCATATTTTGTCGAGGTTCCAAATACATTCATGAAATTTTAAATATTATTCATTAAGTCATTGATAGTGGATATTCTGGAGGATACACGTGGCATGATCCTAGGGAGTCAAACGCCACATGTACCCAGTCAAAGTCCACTCGCCACGTGGCCGAAGTCCAAGTCCAACGGTCGTCCGGGTGAACGAGCCTAACGGTCGACCGTCACAATGACTCTTCAGGAAAAGCTCAAGCCATTAACTCGAGCGTTACACGCTCGATGACTGCAGGATGATCCTCAGCGTGCGCCTCTAGAAGCCTGACTTGAGGGTCGAGGCACTGAGTCAAGAACCTGTCCCATCCACTCACGCTTGTCCTTATTGTAGCTACATTAAATGCGTCGCACATGCCCTGACTATCCTCCGCACTATGTACGATCAGAAGTGACAGATAATCATTCCTTTTAAGGAATAAATCTTACTCGAGGCTCAGGCATTAAATGCCGTGCAGTCGAGGCATTTAATGCACGCCCAAACAGTGTACTTAGTGTGTGTGGTGCCATCCTATAAATATCCCAGACATTTATTGTGGTTGGTAAGCTCCCTTCATTAATTGCTCCGACCATTTCCCTCTCAATTCGAATATCACATTCTTTGACTGACTTAATTTAGTGGAGGGGCTACGCTGGAGACAACCCCCTCCGGCCAAGTGACCCGTGTTCAGTGCTTCTCAGGTCAAAGTCGGACTCCACTCTACAAATTCAACTGACAGATTGGGACAGGTGGTCGACCCTGATCACTTACCAAAAAACACCATCATCAGTTTGGCGCGGTCCGTGGGAAACTACTTTCGACCTTAGAGCTAACAGGCACGAACCATGGTGAATAAAAGAATGAAGAGCACCCAGAGTGTCATAAAAACTCGATCTCAGATCGAGGTTGGTCGAGCTGTAGCCGCTGCTGAGGAACAAGCAGCCTTCGCTGCTCAGCTTGATGCAATCGACCATCCGGAGGGAGCGAACCCTCCAAATGAGGCAGAAGACGCAGTCTCGCGTGCTGATCTTCCAGCGGTCATACTTTCTGCTCAACCCTCAGCCCAAGACCTGGGAGCTTACACTAATCAAGTTTATGAAGAAGCCAGGCAGGCCCTCAACGCTGGAAGGCCTGTGAGGGTGATCCCCAATATGGTTAATCTTACAGAGCCCCCCCTATATAGTACCAGTTATCTCGACCTCCATTACCACTTCGCGCTCATACCCAAGTGGGTGGGAGGAATGGAGGTCAAGGACGCGAAGCTGTTCGACCTCCACGCTACCCGGTCGATCACTCCCCGGAGGGAGGGGGAGAAAACAATGGCCATACGGTCCAGCGACCTGGGAAGGCGCACATCGTCGAGCATGGCGATGAGCCTAAAGAAGAAGAGGACTTCTACGACTACGAATACGATCGTGAGGACTACGACGATCAAATCAACGAAAGGGACTACCGTCGAAGGGCATACTCCCACCCCATTCAACTGGCTAATTCTCAGCCGATCCGCCCTACGGGCGGGCTTATGCGGGACGCTCGCAGAGCCCATCCCTCTCGACCTCCGGTCAGGGAGAGATTAACAAACAAGTTCTCCTGCATCCCACCATTTGGAGACTTGAGGGACAGGCTCCCTCCATGCCCCCACGTAGCTCGTAACGAGCAGTAGGGGGCCTGAGCGTAATGCTCGAAGCCGTCGGTAGAGGCTTTCACCATTTACTGAAGAGATCCTCAGTGAAGATCCAGGGTCGACTGCCATCCCTCGCGACCTTCCCATCTACGATGGGAAAACCGATCCTAGAGACCACATCACTAGCTTTGAGCTATCAATGAACCTATTTCCCCACACACCCCACACTTGGGCCAAGGTTCTTGCCACGACGTTCAAAGGGGCAGCGCTCGATTGGTTCCTCAGGCAGCCCCCTGCGTCCATAAGGTCGTATGACGAGCTTTCAACGGCGCTCGAAGGCCACTTCTCACCTTTGATCCAAGACAGACTTGGAGTGTCGCACCTCCACTCGATCGTCCAAGGGGTCAATGAGATACTGAGGGACTACTTTACCCGCTTCAATGCAGAGCTGGTCCGGGTCGCGCCCCCCGACCTAGCGGTTGTCCTCAACGCCCTTGGGAAGAATTGCCACTGCAGGGACTTTACCAAAGATATTCTTGGCCGAGTCCCCTGTAACGGCACGTCCCCAAATACGGTGCGACGTGACGTCCCGCACCAAGTCACAATCCATAACAAGAACTAAAGGTCCAGTTATGAACTACAACCTGGCGAACGGAAAATAAATACCAGGTGGATCTGCTTTAGAAAATAATAGGACAGTGAACAATAATACAACCGAAGCAAATTAACAGAACCTATCCCACTCAGGGAGCTAGAACAACCATAATCCAAAACACAATTATAAAGCCCACCAAGGCCACTGAAAACATCAATATCACTATTCACACTAATTTACATCATTTACATCTACAATCTCTAGGGTTTTAATTATTTATACGAAAATTCATATAAAACACACAAATATCACATAAGCACATATATCCCGATCGAGTTTTCCAAACTTGTCCCGTTATCTTAGGAATTCTTACCGGCTTTAGTTTACCAAAAATTTGGGGCGTTACAATCTCTCCCCCTTATGAGAATCTGCCCTTAGATTCTATTTATTCGAAGCGAACAACTTAGGGTAATGTTTCCTCATTTTCTCTTCTGTTTCCCAAGTAGCTTCTTCGCTTTTTTGATTTCTCCAAAGAACTTTTACGAGGGCAATTTGACGATTACGAAGTTCTTGGAATTTATGGTCCAAAATACTAACCGGTTGGGAAATGACCGTCAGATTCGGCTCTAACTTAACATCTTCCGCTGGAATAATCTCGGACTCGTCTGGATGATACTTACGAAGTTGCAAGACGTGGAAAACATTATGAATACCTGTAAGAGCTGGCAGTAAATATCTGTAGGCCATCTTCCCAATCCTTTCGAGAATCACATACGGACCCAAATATCTCGGGGCTAACTTTCCTCCTTTACGAATTCGAACAAATCCCTTTCTAGGAGAACCTTTCAAAAATACCTAATCCCCAACTTCAAACTCCAAATCGCATCGTCGTTTATCAGCATAACTCTTTTGTCGATCCTGGGCAGCTTTCATTCTTTGTCGGATTACTTGCACCTTTTCGATAGCATCTTGAATCAACTTCGGAGTAATGCCATGATGAATACCATCTTTAGTCCATCTCCAATCCTCAATGTCCCAATATAATGGCAATCGACACTTCCTTCCGTACAAAGCTTCGTATGGGGCCATCTGAATCGAGGACTGATAACTGTTATTATAAGCGAACTCGATCAATGGAAGCTGTTTATACCACGTAGTCTGAAAATCTAGGGCACAAGATCTCAGCATGTCTCCGAGGTATCTAATAGTCCTCTCGGATTGATCGTCTGTCTGGGGGTGAGCTGCGGTGCTGAAGGTCAACTTTGTTCCCATACTATCCTGTAAGTTCTGCCACAAATGCGAAGTAAAGCTAGTGTCTCGGTCTGATACTGTACTAGCCGGAACACCGTGAAGTCTCACAATCTCCTTATGATAAACCTCTGCCAACTTCTCAACTGTGTAGGATGTACGAACGGACAAGAAATGAGCGGACTTCGTCAATCTGTCAACAATTACCCAAATGCTATCATAACCGCCTCTGACTTTCGGTAAGCCCGAAACAAAATCCATTGCTATCAGTTCCCATTTCCAAGATGGAACGGGAAGTGGCTGAAGTAAACCTCCGGGTTTCTGATGATCTGCCTTAACTTGTTGACACGTCGCACACTGTCTGATATAGTTGGCCACATCTCTCTTCAAACCATTCCACCAGAAGAACTCTTTCAAATCTCGATCCATCTTAGTGCCTCCCGGATGAATAGTATAGGCTGATTTGTGAGCTTCATCTAAAATCTCTCTCCTCAAACTCTCTGGAACACAAACTCTTGTCTTATATCTGAGAAGACCTGTGTCGTCAATACTGAACTGCGTGTTTGGCTCATCCTCCATTCGAATAATCTGTCGCTGAATCCAATCATCAGTAGCTTGAGCTTCTTTAATTCTACGACCCAACTCTGACTGTATCGTAATATTAGAAATACGAGCATAAGAAATAATACGAACTCTCTCGGCACCTGACATGTTTGAACTCTGCTCTAGCTGTGATACACTCGCTTTTCTACTCAAGGCGTCTGCAACAACATTCGCCTTCCCTGGATGGTACTGAATCTTACAATCATAGTCTTCTAACAACTCCATCCAACGCCTCTGGCGTTTATTCAACTCCTTCTGCGTGAAAAGATACTGAAGGCTCTTATGATCAGTGAAAATATCAGAAGTAACGCCGTAGAGATAGTGACGCCACTTGCCCAAAGCAAATACAACTGCTGCTAACTCAAGATCATGTGTAGGATAATTCACTTCAGCAGGTTTAAGCTTTCTCGAGGCATAAGCTATAACCTTTCCATTTTGCATCAACACGCATCCCAAACCTTCTTTCGAAGCATCAGTATAAACCACGAATCTATCTGATCCTTCAGGCAAAGTAAGAATAGGAGCGGATGTCAATCTGTTTTTTAACTCCCAAAAACTGGTCTCACACTTATCTGTCCACACAAAAGAAATATTCTTCTTCGTTAACTCTGTAAGCGGGGCTGCAAGTTTAGAGAAATCCTTCACAAATCGTCTGTAATAACCTGCCAATCCCAGAAAACTACAAACCTCTGTCGGAGTCTTAGGCTGCTCCCAATTCAATACTGAATCTATCTTCGAAGGATCAACCTCAATACCTTTCTGAGATATAACATGACCCAAAAATGCCACTTTTTCGATCCAGAACTCGCACTTACTGAACTTGGCATACAATTGATGTTCTTTCAAAGTTTGTAACACAATCTTTAAATGCTCTGCATGCTCTTCCTCTGATTTTGAGAAAACCAGTATGTCGTCGATGAAGATGACAACAAACTTATCAAGATAAGGTCGAAAAATTCGGTGCATCATATCCATAAATGCTACAGGAGCGTTTATCAAACCGAACGACATAACCACAAACTCAAAATGACCATATCGAATGTTGAAAGTTGTCTTCTGTAGCGCCCCGCTCTACAGCCCCCGAACCTGCACGGATTCCCAAGCCGAGAACGGCGCCTCAACCCGAGAACCCATACAAGCTAACGGGTCAATCCCGACACTTGGCAACAGCGGATCCCCAAATTTAAAACATCTAAACAACTCAGAAGAAACAGCGGAAGCAATTTAAATCATAATAACATAATTGCCACTCCGGGGCCAATTCAACTAATTTATAACAAAGCTCATTCAGGGGCAACATTTAAATAATCATCAAGGGACGATGATCAATAATTATCTACAAGCCTGGACAAAAGGACCACTATCTAGAGAGTTAATGACAATATAATAGACTCGGCAAAACCAAAAAGACCTATCTATGCACTGTTGCCCATCCGACACGTGAGACATGTCGGTCTCTCAATCTACCTCAGGCAAGAACCAAAGAAAGAGGGTGAGTCAAAAATACTCAGTGAAGATGTTAGAGCAAGTCGAGTCACGCTTCCGGGTTTTATAGAAAGTACGTATGCAATAAGGAAGAAACCAGAATGTGCTTCGACTTGGATATTCAATAAACAATAAAACAATAACAATATAAAGCAATAAATAAATATCCCCGCGAGAGTGGGCCTGTTCCTCCTTATTTCTCCACAATACATGATAAAAATCTCCGTCGCCGCTGTCAAGCCAAGGAGTAACCCAAAGCTCGACTATTGTGAATTTAAGGAAAATGTGCAACGAATGCAACATCCACCATCGCTCCCAACCGTGGCTATCAACTCCTGACGGGCCACGATTGATGCTTAGTTTTGGGAGAAGCACCTCGGATTACACCCTGGATGCTCATCCCCGGCTGCAACCTCCGGATACCATCCCGGGCCCATTGAAATAACAATACTTTGCTCGCTTTTCAAGAAAGATTTTTAATGCCAAACGGGCAATTGGGCAAGTGGTGACGACGAAAGGGGTAAATCCTAAGTCAAACCGTCACGTACAGAAAAGAGTTTTCTTGCCCTTTTTGAAAACAAATCGATTTAGGTTACTATTATATAATTTTGATATCAAAGGATTTGAGGATAAAACATAAAAGTATAAGCTCGAAATATGTAATACAATAATATGGGATTAAGGGGGTTTCGCAAATATACATATATGTTCAAGCCCAGTTAAAACAATTTAAATCCTCACTTGGTCTCAAAAATAGGACGCCTAGCAGCTAGACTCACTGGTCAACGACTCCCAACTGATCTGTAAACAAGATAGCACCTAGACAAATTAATAACAACTATAAAAGCACAAATAAGCAATTATTTGACGAACGGCTAACTAAACATGTTTAAAATCATGCATATGCCAATTATAGTATGTAAGGAAGCTATCATGTAAATTTCACGAAATTCCGATAAGTTGTCAAATATGCACATACTTAAAATTACACTATTCACAGCCCGAACGAGGGCGAAATTAAATAAACATTTCAAAATATTAATCTACAAGTTATAAGGGTTCTATAGGTGAAAACGGTATAATTTTTGGAGTCCGTATGCAAAAAAGTCAACCAAAAATGTTGACCCGAAGACTCACTTGCCGAGAGCAACATTTGAAAAAGGCTGGAAAATTTTCTAAGTGTTTCACACCGGCTTGTGCACGGTCTTGAACACGGTGTCAAGACCGTGCACGCACACACGGCCAAATGCACGGTTTAGGTGCACGGGCTTGAGCCCGTGCAGGCATAAAGAGGTGCGCACGGGATCCTGCACGGTCTTGCTCAAGACCGTGCGTTAGCCCGTGCGGTTTAACAGCATATAGCAGAAGTTACGCGATTTCACGAAAACTCGAACCAAAAATCATAAAAATCATATTTAGAGCGCAAATCAACACCCAACAATCGTAACAATCAACAATCATCATCTAATAAACATTTACATCCAATAATTTCACGAAATGATCAAGAAACGGGTTTGATCTAAGCATTTAACCTAAAATCCCGAAATGATAATTAATCCTCAAAACCGCGTAAATTCGTGAAAGAAATTGGGGAAATTGGTACCTAGAGAAAGGTATCGCTGAGAGGATGATTTAGGTTCGATCGGCGCGAAATTCCACGGAGAAACGAGCTCAGCACGATCGATTAGGGCTTCGGGGGAAAAATCCTCTTTTTTCTTCTTCTCTCACTCTCTCTATATCGCATATGGTTCGAAGGAGGGTTTTCGAGACTTTTATCAAATATTTTGAAATATCGGAAAATACGAAGGGTAGTTTGGTAAGTTTGGAAAGTCCAATTAAATGTACGTTGGTCAAATATATCTATTTAATATTAAACAAACGCATTTTAGGCAAGGAATTTAAATACACAATTAATATTATCACATTGGGTCGTATACGAAAATAATATATAATAATTCACATATTACGAGAACTTAGGGTTAAGAAAGATAATTAACGCGGGAAACTACTCACAATGATTCTCGGATTTCTGGGTCGTTACAATACTCCCCCCTTATGAGAATCTGGTCCCCAGATTCCATCTTCATCAGAAAAGCTCAGGATAAACTTCTCTCATCTTAGCCTCCGTCTCCCAAGTAGACTGCTCGGTCGAACGGTTCCTCCAGAGAACTCTCACTAATGAAATCTGCTTGTGACAAAGCTCCTGGATCTTGCGATCCTGAATCTGAACCGGTTTCATCTCAATGGTCAAATCCTGCTCAAGCTGAACTCCGTCATCCTGGAGTATATGGGACTCGTCGGGAAAGTACTTGCGGAGCTGTGAGACATGGAAGACATTGTGGATCCCGGTAAGATAAGGTGGTAGATCCAAGCGATAAGCGGTGTTCCCGATCCGATCTATGATCTCGAATGGACCTAAGTATCTGGGAGTAAGCTTCCCACCTCTACCGATCCTCGTGAATCCCTTCCTCGGGGAGGCCTTGAGAAAAACTCGATCTCCCACTTCAAATTCCAAGTCTCGACGTCTCTTGTCGGCATAGCTCTTCTGACGGTCCTGGGCTGCTTTCATTCTTTGACGAATGAGCTGGACCTTATCGATCGTTTCCTGAATGTGATCCAGTGGGGTAGCTCTCTCGTGGCCATTGGACGACCACTTCCAATCCTCCAATTCCCAATAAATCGGAGATCTGCACTTCCTCCCATAAAGAGCTTCATATGGCGGCATCCCAATCGAGGCTTGATAACTGTTGTTGTAAGCGAACTCGACCAAGGGCAAGTGTGAAATCCAACTCGTATGAAAATCGAGCGCACATGCTCGTAGCATATCACTTAGAAACCTGATCGTTCGCTCGGATTGTCCATCGGTTTGGGGATGTGCTGCAGAGCTAAATTTCAGGGTCGTTCCCAAGCTCTTGTGAAGTTCTTGTCAAAACTGAGCTGTGAACTTAGGATCCCTGTCTGAAACGATGCTCTCCGGAACACCATGAAGTCTGATGATTTCCTTCTGATACAGTTCTGCAAGTTGCTTGACCTTTGTTATCTTTCGAACCGGAAGAAAATGAGTTGACTTGGTCAATCAATCGACGATGACCCAAATACTGTCGAAACCTCCACGAACTGTAGGCAACCCTGTCACGAAGTCCATAGTGATCTCCTGCCACTTGGAAGTAGGTACGGGAAGCGGCTGAAGAGTACCTCCAGGCCTTTGATGTTCGACCTTCACTCTCTGACACGTTAGACAATGTTTTACGTAGGTAGCCACGTGCCTTTTCATACCATTCCACCAATACTGGGTTCTGAGATCACGATACATCTTGTTGCCTCCTGGGTGAACAGCATAAGCAGACTTGTGTGCCTCATCAAGAATTCCACGCTTCAAATTCGTGGGAACACAATCTCGGGTCCCGAAGCGAAGCAATCCGGTACCATCTATCCTGAATTTAGTGTGGGGATCATTCTACATTCTGGCCTTGATCTTCTGAATACCGGTATCCGAAATCTGCTCGTCTCGGATTTGTTGGACTAGATCGGGTTGGACTGTAAGGTTGGCAAGTCGAGGATACGATTCAACTCGAATCATTCTATCCTCTATAAGGATATTGGAAGATGATCCCTCTAAATGTGCCACGTGAGCCCTCCGGCTCAAAGCGTCGGCGACTACGTTCGCCTTCCCAGGGTGATACTGAATGCGGCAGTTATAATCTTCCAAGAATTCCATCCGCCGTCTCTGTCTCCTGTTGAGATCCTTCTGCGTGAACAGATACTTCAAATGCTGGTGGTCCGTAAAGATGTCAAAAGCAACACCATACAGATAATGACGCCATTTGCCCAAGGCAAATATCACAGCTGCAAGTTCCAAGTCATGAATAGGATAGTTCTTCTCGGCATCTTTTAGCTTTCTAGAAGCATAAGCAACGACCTTCCCATTTTGCATCAACACGCACCCTAAACCTTCCTTGGATGCGTCGGTATAAACCGTGTATCCCTCGTGTCCGTCTGGGAGAACAAGTATAGGTGCGGTGGTCAATCTCTTCTTCAGCTCCTTGAAGCTGGCCTCGCACTCGTCGTCCCACTGAAAGGACACATCTTTACAAGTCAACTTCGTGAGTGGGGCCGCTAGTTTGGAGAAATCCTTAACGAATCGCCTGTAATAACCATCCAATCCAAGGAAACTCCTAACTTCTGTTGGCGTCTTAGGCTGATTCCAACTCGTCACTGCCTCAATCTTTGATGGATCTACAGCAACCCCATTCCCGGAGATGATGTGACCAAGGAATGAAACCTTGTTGATCCAGAACTCGCACTTGCTAAACTTAGCATATAGGCTATGCTCTCGAAGCGTCTGTAGCACAATGCGAAGATGCTCGGCATGATCCTCGACCGTCTTGGAGAAAACTAGAATGTCATCGATGAAGATAACCACGAACTTGTCAAGGTAAGGTCAAAAAATCCTGTGCATCATATCTATGAAAGCTGCAGGGGCATTCGTCAAACCAAACGGCATCACAACAAACTCGAAGTGGCCGTACCGAGTGTTAAACCCAGTCTTAGGTATATCCTGCTCTTTGATACGAAGCTGATAGTATCCCTGTCGAAGATCCAACTTCGAATATACCTTCGAGCCCTGCAATAAGTCAAATAACTCCTCTATGTGGGGTAGAGGGTATTTGTTCTTCACTGTCATCCGGTTCAGCTCTCGGTAGTAGATGCACATTCTCAGTGTGCCATCCTTCTTCTTCACGAACAAAACCGGTGCACCCCAAGGAGAGATGCTCGGTCTAATGTAACCACTCTCTAGCAACTTTTCAAGTTGCATCTTAAGTTCCTTCAACTCGGCGGGAGCCATCCTGTATGGAGTCTTCGAATAAGGCTCCGATCCTGGGGCAAGATCGACTACGAACTCGATGTCACGATCAGGGGGTAGAGAGTTCAAACTCTCAGGAAAGACATCCGGGAAGTCCTTAATCACTTCCGTGTTCTCGAGCTTCCCTTGTTCCTTCGGTCGGTTAAGTAAATAAGCAACGAAGGCCTGAGCACCCTCTCGGATGAAGCGAGAAGCCTCAACGAAAGAAATCTTCGGTGCCAAATCCAACTCCTCATGAATACCCTTCACAATTGTCGCCTCGGTTCCAATCTGTACTGTCTTCTTGAAACAATCCACACTGACTCTGTGCTGATAAAGCCAGTCCATTCCAAGAATAATCCCATAACGCTGTAGTGGCAATTCGATCAAATCGGCGGGATAAATACGATCTTCTATCCTCAAAGGGCAACCCTTGAAGATCCTATCCGTAACGTATGAAGTCCCCAAAGGAGAACTGACTCGATACAAATAAGGCAGACTCTCCACAGGCATGCACAACTTAGCAGCAATATCAAGCGCAATAAACGAGTGTGTCGCACCTGGATCATATAATGCAGTAATAGGGATGTCATGAATATGCAAGGTACCTCCAATCACGTCGTGCAAATCGGGCTCAAGCTCCTCTCCTCCTAGTGCGAAGACTCTGGGCTGTACTCTCGGCTGACCGGCAGCCTGAATCGCCTTCGAAGGTGTAATGGGAGCCCTCTTGATCGGACAAGAATCCAGCCTGTGATCAGGATGCACAAAGTAAACACTGCCCCAGTCGCTTCCGGCAGATGTCGGCGGTGTGGTTTGGCTTGTGGCAGTAAGAGCATAGAACTGGTGCGATGGCGGCAATAGGGGCCCTCTCAATATACCTGGGCCTCTTGTCGCCCATAGAAGATCCAGATCCAGCAGTGAAAGGCCTCTTGCCCTTCGGAGAAAAACCCTTAAGGGCGGCAGCAATAGGCACAGGAACTCTACGACGGAGCTCTCCAAGATCGGACTCTATAGCCATAGCCTGTGTCACGGCCTCCTCATAAGTACGGAGGTCACTGCCAACTAACTCGGCCTGAATCTCATCACGAAGGCCCTCCTTGAACTTCCTGGCCATCCTCCTGTCATCGCCTGCCATATGAGGAGCGTAGGCAATCAATCTGGTAAACTTGGCCTCGTATTGGCCCATGGTCATGCCTGAGAGAGGTTCATAAACTCCCTCTCCCTCTGATCTTGAACAATCTCGGGCACATACTTCACACGGAACTCATGAAGAAACCGTACCCAAGTGTGCGGGGTCTGTGCGGCGGTCCATCGCCTCTCAACAAAGCGCCACCAATCGAGGGCGGGTCCCCTCATCAAGAATACCGCGAGCTCAATCCTCTGCAGGTCCTCAATCTCCAGAGCTCTAAACTTCTGCTCCAGTTCTGAAATCCAGGCCTCGGCCTTTAGGTCGTCCGGCTCACCCTCGAAGACCGTAGGGCGATAGGACATGAATCGATCCATGGCTCGGGCAGTAGCATCCCGAGGGTTCGGTGGTGGCTGAGGCTGCTGCTGCTCCTGCTGAGCCTGCTGTACTATAAGCCTAACGGCATCATAGAAGGCGTTGGGCGGTGGAAAGCCCTCTGGTGGTGGAGGTGGCTCCTGCCGGCCTCGAGGTCGGACCATAGTGCCTGAAACAATAAGCTGGAATGCATGTGGGTTAATGATATGTTCAATTAATCACGTAGCAATATCATATAAAAGCGCAAGTAAAGAAAAATAACACAAAACCTATATATAGCCGTACGACTTAGACACGACACTTCTAGACGATAGAGCCTAAAGCTCTGATACCACTCCGGACTGTAGCGCCCCGCTCTACAGCCCCCGAACCTGCACGGATTCCCAAGCCGAGAACGGCGCCTCAACCCGAGAACCCATACAAACTAACGGGTCAATCCCGACAATTGGCAACAGCGGATCCCCAAATTTAAAACATCTAAACAACTCAGAAGAAATAGCGGAAGCAATTTAAATCATAATAACATAATTGCCACTCCGGGGCCAATTCAACTAATTTATAACAAAGCTCATTCAGGGGCAACATTTAAGTAATCATCAAGGGACGGGGATCAATAATTATCTACAAGCCTGGACAAAAGGACCACTATCTAGAGAGTTAATGACAACATAATAGACTCGGCAAAACCAAAAAGACCTATCTATGCACTGTTGCCCATCCGACACGTGAGACATGTCGGTCTCTCAATCTACCTGAGGCAAGAACCAAAGAAAGAGGGTGAGTCAAAAATACTCAGTGAAGATGTTAGAGCAACTCGAGTCACGCTTCCGGGTTTTATAGAAAGTACGTATGCAATAAGGAAGAAACCAGAATATGCTTCGACTTGGATATTCAATAAACAATAAAACAATAACAATATAAAGCAATAAATAAATATCCCCGCGAGAGTGGGCCTGTTCCTCCTTATTTCTCCACAATACATGATAAAAATCTCCATTGCCGGTGTCAAGCCAAGGAGCAACCCAAAGCTCGACTATTGTGAATTTAAGGAAAATGTGCAACGAATGCAACATCCACCATCGCTCCCAACCGTGGCTATCAACTCCTGACGGGCAATTGGGCAAGTGGTGACGACGAAGGGGGTAAATCCTAAGTCAAACCGTCACGTAAAGGAAAGAGTTTTCTTGCCCTTTTTGAAAACAAATTGATTTAGGTTACTATTATATAATTTTGATATCAAAGGATTTGAGGATAAAACATAAAAGTATAAGCTCGAAATATGTAATACAATAATATAGGATTAAGGGGGTTTCGCAAATATACATATATGTTCAAGCCCAGTTAAAACAATTTAAATCCTCACCTGGTCTCAAAAATAGGAAGCCTAGCAGCTAGACTCACTGGTCACCGACTCCCGACTGATCTGTAAACAAGATAGGACCTAGACAAATTAATAACGACTATAAAAGCGCAAATAAGCAATTATTTGACGAACGGCTAACCAAACATGTTTAAAATCATGCATATGCCAATTATAGTATGTAAGGAAGCTATCATGTAAATTTCACAAAATTCCGACAAGTTGTCAAATATGCACATACTTAAAATTACACTATTCACCGCCCGAATGAGGGCAAAATTAAGTAAACATTTCAAAATATTAATCTACAAGTTATAAGGGTTCTATAGGTGAAAACGGTATAATTTTTGGAGTCCGTATGCAAAAATGTCAACCAAAAATGTTGACCCGAAGACTCACTTGCCGAGAGCAATTGAAAAAGGCTGGAAAATTTTCTAAGTGTTTCACACCGGCTTGTGCACGGTCTTGAACACGGTGTCAAGACCGTGCACGCACACACGGCCAAATGCACGGTTTAGGTGCACGGGCTTGAGCCCGTGCAGGCATAAAGAGGTGCGCACGGGCTCCTGCACGGTCTTGCTCAAGACCGTGCGTTAGCCCGTGCGGTTTAACAGCACACAGCAGAAGTTACGCGATTTCACGAAAACTCGAACCAAAAATCATAAAAATCATATTCAGAGCACAAATCAACACCCAACAATCGTAACAATCAACAATCATCATCTAATAAACATTTACATCCAATAATTTCACGAAATGATCAAGAAACGGGTTCGATCTAAGCATTTAACCTAAAATCCCGAAATGATAATTAATCCTCAAAACTGCGTAAATTCGTGAAAGAAATTGGAGAAATTGGTACCTAGAGAAAGGTATCGCTGAGAGGATCATTTAGGTTCGATCGGCGCGAAATTCCACGGAGAAACGAGCTCGGCACGATCGATTAGGGCTTCGGGGGAAAAATCCTCTTTTTTCTTCTTCTCTCACTCTCTCTATATCGCATATGGTTCGAATGAGGGTTTTCGAGACTTTTATCAAATATTTCGAAATATCGGAAAATACGAAGGGTAGTTTGGTAAGTTTGGAAAGTCCAATTAAATGTACGTTGGTCAAATATATCTATTTAATATTAAACAAACGCATTTTAGGCAAGGAATTTAAATACACAATTAATATTATCACATTGGGTCGTATACGAAAATAATATATAATAATTCACATATTACGAGAACTTAGGGTTAAGAAAGATAATTAACGCGGGAAACTACTCACAATGATTCTCGGATTTCTCGGTCGTTACATCTTCGGTATGTCCTCTGCCTTGATACGTAAGTGATAATATCCCTGTCTCAGATCGAGTTTAGAATAGACCTTCGATCCCTGCAATAAATCAAACAACTCCTCAATGTGGGGAAGAGGATACTTGTTCTTCACAGTCATCCGGTTCAACTCGCTGTAATCAACACAAAGTCTAAGAGAACCATCTTTCTTCTTCACAAACAATACCGGTGCACCCCATGGAGAAGTACTCGGCCTAATATAACCACTGGCTAGCAAATCATCTAACTGAGTCTTCAACTCCTTTAACTCAGCTGGTGCCATTCTGTAAGGTGTCTTCGAATAAGGCTCAGATCCCGGATACAGATCAATAACAAACTCAATGTCACGGTCTGGAGGTAACGATTCTAACTTCTCAGGAAACACATCTAGGAAATCTTTAACTATCTCGGTATTTTCAAACTTCGACTGTTCTTTTGGTCTGTTAAGAAGATAAGCAACAAAACCTGAAGCTCCTTCTCGGACTAGCTTCTTTGCCTCTGTTATAGAAATAATCGGCCCATCCGTCAACTGAATACCCTGACTCGAATCAAATCCCAAACTAATCTTCTTCTCAAAACAATCAATCTTGGCCCTATGCTCAAATAACCAATCCATACCCAAGATAACTCCGTACTTCTTCATTGACAACACTATCAAATCTGCGGGGTAAACTTTATCCTCAATAACAACGGGACAACGTCGGTACATGCGGTAGGTAATCATACAAGATCCCAAAGGGGAACTCACAACAAAGCAATAATCAGATAAATCAACAGACGCATGCGCAGATAAGTCAATTTCAGGAGCAACAAAAGAGTGCGTAGCACCCGGATCAAACAATGCATGTATGGGTATGTTATGTATATGTATGGTACCTTCCACCACGGCAGAAGCATTAGGCTCAGTCTCCTCATTATCGCCCTCCAGGGCGTACACACGAGCTGGAACGGAAGGCTTCGGCTTCGGCGGCATAGGCTGACTCGGGGGCTGCCTCCTGGGACAACTATCCTTCTGGTGGGTAGAGCTACCACAACTAGTACACACTCCCAACTTATACCAACACTTAAACTCTGGGTGATTCCCTCCACAAGGACTGAAGGAAAACCAACTGGGCGAGGGGCAGAGTAAAATTCGGTCGGACGAGGTGCTGAAGTAAATCCCATAGGGCGAGGTATAGAATGTCTGGGTCCACCAAAAGGTCTCTTGCCTTTAGGCTGCGTAGGAGCACTCGGAATGAAAGGCCTCTTGAAACCCGATGAAGAAGAAGCGGGGGTAGTACGATGAATAGCTCGATCAATACTGGCATACTCAGCCTCAAGAGATAAGGCTGCATCTACAGCTGCAACATAGGTAGTGGGACGAGAAGCTGCAAGATCTTGTCGAAGAGGAATACTCAAGCCCTCTAGAAACTTCTTGGTCTTCCTACGCTCGTCTAAAGCAATATGGGGAGCATATACTGCAAGTCTGGTAAAATTGGCTTCATAGTCAGCCACAGTAGAAGTACCCTGAGATAACTCTATAAATTCCTGCTCTCTGCGATCCTGAACAGTAGGGGGAACATACTTAGCTTGAAACTCCTCAAGAAACCTATCCCACGATGACTCAACTCCGGTGGCCCTCCATCTCTGCTCAGTCATCTTCCACCAGGCCTCTGCAGGTCCTCGAAGAAGATAGATAGCAAACTCAACCTTCTCTAGATCAGTAGGCTGATGAACTCGGTATATCCGCTCAAGAGATGAAATCCAATTCTCAGCCACAATATCATCTATAGTACCAACAAACTGAGATGGGTGGAAGTCGAGAAATCTGCTCAAGGACTGCTCACAGGCTCTATGCTCATCTACCTCAACATCCTTGTCTCTCTGATCCAGATAATCCTTAAAGAGACCAAATATTTGCTGAGCAACAACCACTGGTGCCTGTGGTGGTGCTGCTGGAGGAGTACGATCACGACGAGGCGGCATCCTACAGTTAAATATACTAAGTATACATGTAGATTAGTTATGGATGCAAAGCTGTAAACACATAAGCACAAAAGCACAAATTCCTAAGTCATAAGCCGTACGGACCTAGACTGACATGATTTACAGAGCTAAGGCTAATGAACCTCTAGCTCTGATACCAACTGTAACGGCACGTCCCCAAATACAATGCGACGTGACGTCCCGCACCAAGTCACAATCCATAACAAGAACTAAAGGTCCGGTTATGAACTACAACCTGGCGAACGGAAAATAAATACCAGGCGGATCTGCTTTAGAAAATAATAGGACAATGAACAATAATACAGCGGAAGCAAATTAACAGAACCTATCCCACTCAGGGAGCTAGAACAACCATAATCCAAAACACAAAACACAATTATAAAGCCTACCAAGGCTACTGAAAACATCCATATCAACATTCAAACTAATTTACATTTACCACTTCTAGGGTCTTAATTATTTATCCAGATACATAGACGGAAATGAAATCACCTAATCAAAAGTAAATGACTCCAAGGACACGACCTGAATCCGCCTAGCAACAAAACCTGAAAAGGCAACCACAGAGTAATGGGGTTAGTCAAAGCGACTAAGTGAGGGGGTTGTAATACGTATATATATTATCGAAACAACAGAAAGATTCACCAGTTTGTAAATGAGAAGAAAGTAAAGGAAAAATAAAGGTTTTCACAATTATTGGTGAATCAAATAATTTCACAATAAAGTAAAAACTCGGCGAGTCGAGCATCAACCACCTGTTTCACAATATCAGAAATGTCAAATAAACCTCCCTTATTCCTCCTTGTGTAGTCAGGTAGCTAGCCCGCTACTATATAATCATATATGCAAGGACAAATATCCAATACATCTTCGGCTGAGGATATAGACTAGATCCCGTCCGGCGCAGGTACTCAAAAGGGTTGCCACTCCGGTCATACTCCCGAGCTCCCATCAGTTTGGAGACCAGAGCATTGAAATCCACCGTAGACCCAACGTCTATCCGGCTTCACCCCGTACCCTGATGTCCGGGCCCAATAGTATAATGTGGCTCAATGCCCAGGCCGAAAGGCCAAGATAATTCCTCACACTTCAACTGCTTGTGTGGTCAAAGGGACCGATTTCAAACTCGTCTGTAACCCTTTCGAGCTAATAGAGCCTTCTAGGGGTTAATATGTAATAATTTGATATCAAAGCATTTTCCTTCAACTCATTAAAGTAATATGATTTTCAAGTAGCTACTACGTATAATATAAGTTTGGGGAAAGAAAACATAAAAGCATAAAACACAGGCTTCGGGTATATATGGAATATTTACATACGTATAAGAAAGACCGAATTCGGAAAAGAAACCCCACCTAGGCAAAAGAAAGAAGACCAACTACTGCCCGGAAGAACTATCACCTGAAACCAAATACGACACAACCATGTAAGATGACAATACGACGCACGGCTTATTCTTAATGCAATAGATACTTAATTAAATCAAAGAAGGGCAATTAGGGCAATTATTCAATGAAACGAATGAAATATCAAACTTTAAGCTTATAAATCATGCTTAAACACAATTAGGTTTCATAGACATGCTTAAAATACTATAAAGAAGCATACATTCAAGTTTCGAAGCAATCGGAAAAGAATTGCGAAAAGTGTATAATTCCCTAAACGAAAATCGGTTCATTTCACGATCAAACAGTATTGGAAAAATTCAAAATCTATGGATTATTAAGTTTTAAAGCACTACGAACTTAATGGTGAAGTCGCATTTTGAAAATAATATCAAATGAAGAAAGTAGAATTTGCAATTTTTGACTTCCAGAGACTTTTGAACTGAGATTTGGGACACACGGCCTCTTGCACGGTCTTGTGCAAGGCCATGTGCATTTTTGGGAACACGCACGGGCTACACACACGGCCTGAGGCAAGGCCGTGTGAGTTGAAAATAGCGCACGGTCTTGCTACACGGCCTGTTGCAAGGCCGTGTGCACCATATTTTCGCGAATTTTCAGCAGAACGCGAAGAACTTCGCACAGAAGTATCAGAATTTCGTCAAATCTACCCCATTTTCAATCAGATTTTCATACTACAAACTTCAACAAACATCAAAGATCACAATGGTAACATATAGGATCAAGAATCATCGAAAACTACGGAGTATAACGATCAAACTACCGAAAAATCCAACTTCGAAACAATTTATCCAACGCATACTCAAACGAAAACAGAATCGAATGGAACCTGAATAATACCTATAGAGAATGTTACAAGGGTCGCGTAGGTTCTTACGGATCGAAATTTGGTTAAGAAACGAACTCGAAAGATCGAATTGAAAGTTTGGAGAAATTCTTTCTTTTTTTCTTTCTTTTTCCTTCGGTTGCTGCTGAAGTTTATGGGTTTAAGTGTAATTAAGAAAAAGGAAAGGAAAAGAGAATAAAAAGAAAACCTGAGGTTTAAATGAAAAATCGAAGGGGCATTTTCATAATTTCGCGAAACTTCATAAAAAGGACATATCAACGAAATATATCTATATTATAGTCAAAACTCATCATTTTAAACGCACATTGACATAGAATAATTTAAATTCACAAATTATTGCATTTACGAAAATTCATATAAAACACACAAATATCATATAAGCACATATATCCTGATCGAGTTTTCCAAACTTGTCCCGTTATCTTTGTAGCGGGCGCCCGAAACGGGTAACGCACGCCCCGCACCGAGCCCCGACCCGAAGCCGAAATGGGATCTGACCTGAACCGAAACCCGGCGAACGGCAAGCATTTACTCAATTACTAGGCGGGGTTTCAAAAACAACGAAAAGACAGAGTCGCGGAAGCAATAAAACGAAACATAAATAATTACACAAGTATTAAAGCCCACCAAGGCTAACGAAATTCAATTACATAACATCAAACGGGTTCGATACAGTATCCCGATAAATATAATAACGGGTTCAATAAATACATAATCCCGAATACAATTAAATAAAATTCTAATATCCTACAAATCTAATTCATATCATACGGAAAAGGAATATACATGAGAGAATAAATACAACTCTACGACGACGACGACGAATCCCGCCTAGTATCCTGAAACCAATATAGGGTGAGACAGAGAGGGTTAGTCAAACGACTAAGTGAGGGGGGAAATAATAATGTACATAATAAAACGGAAGTAAATCACCAATTTTATAATTAAAAGAAATCAACATAAAAGAAAGGTTTTCGTAAATTGGTGGTGATTTAACATAAAACATAACTTATCATATGACTCGGCGAGTCGAGCCCTGAAACTCCAATAACCAAAAACATAAAACCGGAAACCTCCCTTATTCCTCCAATGTAGCCGGACTGCAAACCCGAACTACTCGTAACTAACTAGAATAACTCAGGTACTCAAAGGGCTGCCACTCCGGCCTCACCCCGAGCTCCCAAATGGAGGAAACCATAGGATTTACGCCGTAGACCCTACGTCTACCGACTTCGTCCTATCGCTCTTACTCCGGGCCCAAACGATCATGCATACAGTTCATAACTCGCTTTTCAAACATTTCGGGTTGGCCAAAAGACCGTTCGAGATATGTCATATGCGAGGCCGAAGGCCAAAGTTCGCCTTAGAAAACAAAAGGTTTTACATGTCTCTTCCGTAAACATTTCGAAAACTATACATAGTACTTTTTCATATCAAATCATTTTCGATAAATCAAATAAACATAATAAGTATAAATATCTACTAAGTATATATATAGCAACGGTGTGAAAACAAAACATAAACGTGGCTTATTTCCGGAGAGGCTTATTTATACATATACATAGTAATACTGGAACAGAAAAGGAAAGCCTCACCTGGCGCGTGCAAAAGAAGAGCAAAAGCTAGAACCGGCACTACTCCACAGGAGTATCGTCTGCAAAAATACCAGGACACAACCAAATAAGACTACAGACGACGCACGGCTTATACGAGAACATTAAAACACATAGGAGCACGTTATACAATTAAATCAATCACTTAAGTTCAAATTATCAAACGAAAACAGAGTAATTCATGCATTTAAAAATACAAATCAAATCCAAATGTAACGAAACTTTACGGACATGCTTAAATTATCATAAAGAAGTATGCATACGAATTTCGGGAAAATCGGACTTCACATGCAAAAGATAGAAAATTTAACGAAAACTTAAAACACACTATTCATATAACCGAACATGTTGTAAATTCATAAATCATGCAATTCATATCTATATCATATATATCGAATACACGAGCGAAGAAAGAATTCGGAAAAGACGGGCCGAAGCGGGACCCGTAGGCCAAATCCAAATTGTGCCCTGACTAACAGAAGGTCAGGGCACTGTTCGACCAGGCCACACGGCCTTGTGCACGGCCGTGTGGCGAGGCCGTGCACAATCGAGCAACACGCACGGCCTCATGCACACGGCCTCAAGGCCGTGTGCACCAGCCCGTGTGCGATTCACCAACGCGCACGGCCTCATGCACACGGCTTCAAGGCCGGTGCACCAGCCCGTGTGCACCGATTCGAGCAGAAACATTTTCACAGAACCAAAACCTACGCGAATTCATATCTAAAATCAACATTAAATCGTTTAATCATGCAAATCAATCCCTAATTAACACATATGATCATCTACAACATGTAATCTACATATAGAAACGATAAACACGAAAATCCATCCACAATTACTATCAAAATCATAGAAAACCTAAATTATACAACTATTCACAAAAATGAGAAAAACGAAGTATAGAGGACATTATACGAGAGAATCGTTAGAAGCTCATAGAAGAGTTCGCGAGGAATCCGTAGACGTAAATTATTCGAAAATCCGTCGGGAAACGGAGTCGGGACGATCAATTGAAATCTCTTCCTTCTCTTTTCTTTTCTCCCCTTTCTTCCTTGTTGTTGATGTGCGAGAGTGAGGTGAGGGAGTGTGTGACTTAGTCAATTAGTTGACTAGGTCTAAAAGTCGAAAGGGTAAAATCGTCATTTCACAAAATAAGTTTAAAAACTCACGTTGTCCAAATAATACGTAGTTACAGTTAAAATTCATATAATTAAACGCACATTGACAATTAGTGATTTAAATATAAAATTCACTCATTTACGAAATTATTCTAAAATCTCAGAATAAATATTAAATAGAATAATAAATAACGAAATTACTCGATTAAAATATACCGAATTGAAACTCGGATTTTCGGGTCGTTACAATCTTAGGACTTTTTACCGACTTTAGTTTACCAAAAATTTGGGGCGTTACATCCCCATAGAATGTTTGAGGGACATCCAAGATTGTGCCACCAAGTGGATGGACTATGAGGAAATTGAAGGGAGTTATTGGGCAAACAACGGTTAAGTCATGTTGCGAAGCATAGGGCGAACTCCGGCCCATAGCATCTACTACAATCGACCCCGCAGTCCCAAAGCTCGAAGCCCGCCTCCGGTGGGTCGAGGCAGAAATAGAGGTCAGCAAGACAGTGGCGGTCGATCTGAAGGAGGCTCGAACTCACAGCACGCAAACAGAGAGAAGTATGAGCCCCTGATTTGCTCAATCGGGGATATCCTCCCAAAGATCCCCGAGAAGCTCCTTAGATATCCAAAGAAGCTGAAGCTCAACCTGCGGAAGGTCGACGACAGCAAGTATTGTGAGTTTCATGACCAGCCAGGACACAACACCGACTGTAATCTGTTGAAAGATCAGATAGACAAGCTCATCCAAGGCGGACACTTGGCAGAATTCGTTAACAAACTGAAGCGTAACAGGGATCGAGGTCGTGAGCGACGCTGCAATGAAAAAGCGGAGGATCGACGGTCGAGATCTAGATCTCAGACGCCCCTGCCAAAGCGAAGCCAGCGTGAAGGAAAACAGGTCTCCAACACCAGCATGATCCCAAACGCACTGACTCATGGTTGAATTGACATGATTGTTGGAGGACCCGACGATGGAGATAGCAAGACCGCGAGGAAACGAGGAATCCATCGAGCCTAAGCAAGCCTTCATATCCCACACTGGATGTTCCAAGTCAAGCGTGGGGAAGAGTGGAGACAGAAGGAAGTTGCGTTTAGCAATAAGGACTTTCATCTAGATCCCCATCGGGACGGCGTAACGCTGAGTTGTCCGATGGTGGTAACTTTAGATATCGCAAACTACACTATAAGTAAATGTTTGGTCGATACTGGAGCTAGTTCAAATATTGTTCTTTACTCGACTCTCAAACGAATGCATTTGAGTAAGTTAACCAGTTAAAACGACCTTGAAAGGCTTTGGTGGCTCGATCATAGTGCCAATAGGCCAAATTAAAATGCTAGCTTCCATGGGGACTCACCCCGTTCGAACGACAATGGAAATTAATTGGGTCGTGGTCGACATCCCTGACTTTCCCTATCATATGATTTTGGGTCGACCTGCCCTAATCGATTTCAAGGGTGTGATATCGACCTACCATCAGAAAATTAAACTCCCAACTCTCTACGGGATTGGAGAAGTGCGTTGTGACTTGGCCGAATCATGGGCCTGTTACGCGATCGCAAATGAGGCTCGACCTCCGCCCAAGGACGACGTGCTCCGACCGGGCGACCTCATTATGGACGACGCAGATGACGACGAAAGAATCCCCGATCCTAAAGGGGATGGAGCCTCGCGCTCGAAGATGAGCACACATAAAGCTCGCAAGAAAAGGAAGGTAGACGAGTCTCGACTGTCCGCCACCGAAGATACACTGCTGATCCAGCTCGATCCTAAGGATCAGGAGAAAACAACCAGGGTCGACGCAAGTCTCGAGGGGAAATAGTTGGAGTGCCTCACCATCTTCCTGCAAGACAATGTGGACGTCTTCGCCTGAAAAGCCACGGACCTAAAGGGGGTCGATCCGAGCATAATCTCGCATTACCTCAATATCGACCCTGCGTTTAAACCAATAAAATAGAAGTTAAGAACTCAGAGTGTCATCCGTAACTCGATCATTAAGGAGGAAGTTAATAAATTACTCGACGCTGGATATATTACTCCTGAGAAATATGTGGATTGGCTTTGTAATGTGCTCCTCGTGGCCAAGACCGGAGGCAAATGGCGAATGTGAAATGACTTCACCGATCTTAATCGAGTGTGTCCTAAGGACCCCTACCCCTTACCTCGAATCGATCAGCTAGTCGACTCGACCGCCGGCTATGAGTTGATAAGCATGATGGATGCCTTTCAAGGTTATTACCAAATTCGAATGGCTCTACAGGATCAGAAGCACACGGCGTTCATCGTCGTGAAAGAGATATATTGCTTCAAAGTGATGCCGGTCGGGCTCAAAATGCAGGAGCTACCTACCAGAGGCTGGTCAATTTAATATTCGACCCACTGTTGGGGAAGATGGTCGAAGTCTACGTGGACGATATGATCGTCAAAAGTCTAAAGGCTGAGAACCATCAGGACAATTTAAAGGAGATGTTCGCGTTAATTAGGAAACATCGCCTCAAGCTCAACCCCCTGAAATGCGTGTTTGGAGTCAGAGGGGGAAAATTCCTTGGATACATGGTAAGCCAAAGAGGAATCGAGGCTAACCCATAAAAGATCTCTGCAGTAACTAACATACCTCGACCGGAGACCATCAGGGGAGTCCAGCAATTGGTCGGTCGAATAGTTGCACTCAACAGGTTCATCTCACGATCAGCCGAGCGTAATCTTCCATTCTTCAAAATACTAAGATATGTGAGTAAGTTCGAATGGACGGAAGAATGTAATCGGGCTTTTGAAGAAATGAAGAAATACTTGGCATCAGCTCCGCTGATTGCCAAACCAGAGCAAGGAGAGATACTTTATCTCTACCTCACCGTCTCAGATGAGACAATCAGCTCGGTCCTAGTGACCGTTCGAGATCGAAAGCACCTCCCTGTGTACTACGTCAGCTAGATCCTACATGGAGCTGAGACTCGATATCTGGAGATTGAGAAGTTTGCACCTGCACTAGTGTTCTCTTCTAGAAAACTTCGCCCGTACTTTCAAGCGCATGAGATCGTGGTCCTAACCGACTAACCCCTGAAGCAAGTGATGGCTAAGCCGGACAACTCAGGTCGACTAATCAAGTGGGCAATCGAGCTTGGACAGTTCGACATCTCCAGCCTAGGGTCGTTATGCAAGCGCAAGTCCTAGCTGACTTCCTGGTCGAAAAGACCACCGCTACTAAAGCGTCCAAAAGCAAAAACACCCATTGGCTCTTGAAGGTCGACGGATCCTCGACCACTCAAGGTGGGGGTGCGGGGATCTCCCTGACAAACCTTGATGGATTAGACCTTGACTTCGCGATCGGCCTCATCTTCCAGGTCACCAACAACGAGGCAGAATATGAAGCACTCATCGCAGGACTGAAAATCACACTTGAGAGCGGAGCCAAGTCGATTGCCATCATCACAGATTCCCAGCTGGTTGCACACCAAGTCCAGGGGGTCTATGAAGCTCGTGAGAAAAACATGATCAAATACTTGCAGGAAGTAAGTAAACTGACGGCTCAATTCACCACTTACACGATCGACCAGGTACCAAGGGAGGAAAACATTCGAGCTAACATATTTTCGAAGCTTGCAAACGGCCTTAAGAGCACAGAGGAACGCGAGATTACCTTCAAGATCTCAAATCATCGCACCATCGATGGACCTGAAACAGTCATAATGACGATCGACCCTGAAGAGCCCTGTTGGCTCGACGAGATCGTGCTATATTTGAGAGATGGGGCGCTGCCTCAAGATCGAAACGTAGCACGACGGCTGCGCCATCGCGCGACCAGATACATCCTCGACCCTGAAGGCTGACTATACAAACGCGGAAACCGCTGACCACCAATGAGGTGTCTCCGACCCTCACAAGTTGAAGAGGTTCTCTACGAGGTCCATGCAAGTAGCTGTAGGAATCATGCGGGCGGCCGATCGTTAGCTAGAAAGGTCACTAAAGCAGGCTATTTCTCGCCGACCCTCGAGCAAGACGTGGAGAGGCACTCAAGACGTTGCATGAAGTGCCGACAAACTGGGAATTATTCACACAAGCATGCGGCATAAATGATAGCGGTCAACGTTTCATGGCCGTTTGACCAGTGGGGATAGACATTGTGGGGCCGCTCCCGACCTCCACCATAAGATAGGCTGAGTACTGCATCGTAGCCTGCGACTATTTTTCCAAATGGGTCGAGGCAGTAGCCGTCAGGAATACGACCTCCAAGGTCATCCAAAACATTATATGGAGGAACATTGTATGTCGATTCGGGGTACCCCGCATTCTGATTTGTGACAATGGGCCCCAATTCAGGGCCGACGACATGAAAGAATGGTGCGTGGATCATGGGATCGATCAGTGCTTTGCTTCAGTCAGAATCCGCAAGCAAATGGGCAAGTTGAAGTTACCAACAGTACCATCCTCCGAAGTCTCAGCGCTCGACTTGACGTGAAAAAGAAAGCATGGGCCGACGAGCTTGATGAGGTCTTATGGGCCTACAGGATGACTCCACGAACCACGACGGGCGAGACTCCCTTCGCTCTAGTCTATGGATCGGAGGCCCTGATCCCCACGGAGCTGATCCACGAAATGGCTCGAGTCTCGCACTTCCAGCTGGCACAGAACAATGAAGCGCGAGCGCTCGAGCTAGACCTCATCGAGGAGAAATGCCACCGAGCTTTAGGCCAGATGCAACAGCATAAAGCAGCCGCCATGCGAAGTTACAATAAGAACGTTCGACCGCTAAGCTTTCAAGTGGGTGATCTAGTCCTGAAGAAGGTCGAGGTCTCCAGGAAGGTCAAGAAGCTCAAAGAGAAGTGGGATGGACCGTACCGTGTCGCACGGATCGCCAAAAACAACGCCTATAGAGTGGAAACCTTGGGTTCAGAGTCCGAAGAGCTCCCTCGACCTTGGAATGCTTACAATCTAAAATTATATTACCCTTAAAACCGATCCTTACGGGATACGGGTATGTAACTCCCCTCGAAGGGCCCATTTGTAAGGACATGATCAATTTAATAAACTTATAAAATTCCTTATGAGTTGTTATTTATTAATCCCATCCTTTTCGACGTTCGATGTCCCATCATGCTCGAGGAAGGGGGGGATGTTCAAATCAAGTATTTAACTTGGGAAAGTTCTTTTGAAGTTACGCTTCAGCAAGAAGAACTGGGGACTCGAGCGTAAAGCTCGAGCCCACTAAGTTCAGAAGTTCTCAAGTTTGAAGTTACGCTTCAACAAGAAGAACTGGGGACTCCAGCGTAAAGCTCGAGCCCACTAAGTTCAAAAGTTCTCAAGTTTGTAGCTACGCTTCAACAAGAAGGACTGGAGATTCGAGCGTAAAGCTCGAGCCCACTAAGTTCAGAAGTTCATTTGAACTTACACTTCAATAAGGAGAACTGGGGACTCAAGCGTAAAGCTCGAGCCCACTAAGTTTGAAAGATTATGAACTCTATAAGGAGTAATAACGTTCAAAGTAGCAAGTATGTAATAAAAATGCAAGTAACGATGACAAGAACTTAACAAAATACATTACAAGAATCAGAATGAAAAGTAATGTTTCTGTAACGACCCAAAATTCCGGAATATATTTTTCGGAATAATTATTCGACACCTCGTAGGATTTTAAATGAAAAGATTAGCTTCGTTAGCTAATCTTAATTTATTCTAATTTATTTCCATATCCTCAACCATTTATAACTACCTTTTCTACCCCTCAAATTTATTTTAATCTCAAACGAACCCACACCCCTTAAACACACTTGCACCCTCTTGGACACATTTGCACCATCTTGAACACACTTACACCCCCTTGTGCACACTCTCTTCCACACTCTTGCTCACACACCAAATCGAGAGAGAGAAAGAGACAAGAGAAGGAGAAAGGAAGGAGAAGGAAGAAGGAGGAAGAAAATCCCGTCCCGAATCTGTCGCTCGACCAATCGAGATTCCGAGACCAACTATACAATCCTCGTTCGATTCTCTATCGGTAACCTTCTTTCCCCATTTCGATTCGTCCATTAAATCCTCGATTTTCTAGCTTTTATTTTGAAATGAATATTTGATAATTTGATGTGTTTGTAGGTTAGAGTTTACCATTTTTAGTGTAGTTCGGATCAAATGGTAGCTATTAATGTGTACAATGCATGAGTGTGAATTTTATGTGTTGATTTTAGCTATAGAATCCGCCTTAGTTGATTTTGGAAGAAACCCTCGTGAGAAAAATGAGAATCGCATTTTCTGCACCTATAAGTTGAACCACACGGTCCAACGCACGGTCTTGGCAAGACCGTGTATGCCACTTTAAGCCTGCACCGGCCTGTGCACCAATGCGCACCTGTTATAGCTTGCACAGTCTTGGTAGTGATCTCAAGACCGTGCACAAGGCCGTGCGTTAGCCCATGCGAATGCCTTAACCAAATTTTCAGCCTTTTTCCTTAGTTGCTCACGGTAATGAGGTCAATTGGCCAAAAATAAAAGTTGACTTTTTGCATACGATCCCCTAAAATTGACCTGTTTTCAGCTATAGCTTCCATATGATACGGATTGGAGTACACATCGGGAAGACCGTGCGTTCGCCCGTGTGGATCTACTGAGCAGCAGACTCAGTAGATCGCGAAACCCCACACGCGAAAATCAACATATAAATTCATACATCTCCTAATTTACTCCATAAAACATCCTAATTTTCACATATAATCATATATATCATATAAGCGACACATAGGTTCAAGAAACACGTAAAATGGTCAAGTAAATCTCCCTAAACAAGAAGATCCTAAAACTATAAAAATCCTATATAAAAGCCACGAAAATCGTAATGAAGAGGGAACGAAATGAAATGGGGTAAAAGGATTACCGGTAGAGAATGTAGTGAGGATCATTCAGGTTTTCACGGCTCGTCGATCGGGCGAGAAACGAGCTCGGTAGGGCGTCGGGAAGATTCTCTCCTTTCTTCTCCTTCTTTCTCCTTCCTTTCTTCTTTTCTCCTTCTTTTTGTGTAATGAGAGAATGAGAGAGATAGGTAGATATTTAGGAAAATATCTGGGGGGGTAAAATGGTCATTTAGGCTTTTAAGGGCATTTATGTAATTTAAGTAATTGAGGGCATTTAGAAGATAGGTTAAATCAATCTTTTCCTCAAGATTAATTAATCCAATTGGATAGATCGAGAAATTAGGCAAGAAAGAATTCGCGTAATTATTAATAATATAATTAAAATATTCGGGTCGTTACATATTAGTATTTCTAAATCGTTTTGTTTTCAATAGGCAAGTAAAATCTTTATTTTCAAACGTGACGCTTTGACTTTGCTAGGGTCTATGAGGGAAGTCGTTAGGGGAGGATGTCAGTGCTTCCCGACTATGAAACTTATAGTCACCCCCTCTGTCGTCACACACTTGCCTAAATACCCTTTTGGTCTTAACTTATAATGTTTCTTGAAACGCGAGCAAAATCGTGGACTTTTCTTTTAATGTGGGCCCGGGAGGGTATTCGAGGGTCTCACTTGGGGACGAGCGTCCAGGGTGTTGCCCGAGATACTTTTCCTAAAATTAAGCGTCAATCGTGGCCCGTCAGGAGTTGATAGCCACGGTTGGGAGCGATGGTGGGCGTTGAATGTGTTGCACGTTTTCCTAAAATTCAATTAGTCGCCCATGGTCGCGCTATGTGGTCAGACACCGGAGATGGAGATTTATAATGACTTGAAGGGGTTATAAGGAGGAACAGGCCCATTCTCGCTGGGATATTACTTGCTTCCATTTATGCTTTATTATTACTGCTTATTAATTGTTGTTATGCAAGTCGAAGCATATTCCGGACTTCCTTAAATTCTGCAAATGTATTTTCCTATATAGATATATAAAACCCGGAAGCGTGGCTCGTACTTGTTCCCTCTTTACCATCACTGAGTATCTTTTATACTCACCCCCACTATTTTGATTCTTACTTCAAGTCGACAGTTGGCGTTGTCACCTATCTTGTCAGTCGGCAGCAACAGGTCTAGGTTGGCTCGTTTGTCTTGTCTTGTCAGTGTCCCAACAACAGTCGTGTCCTTATTTATGAATTGATTTAATTTATGTATTCCGTATTATGTTTTATTTCCCGTACTTACGTGCCCCTGATGTGGGATAGATTAGACGAGCCATGGATGGCATTTATTAAATGATTATTGAGAATGATGTATGAATTATGTTGCCACGAATGGCTTGTATGACTAATTGTATAATTTGATTTAGCTTCCGCAACTCTGTTATTCTTTTATTGCTGTTGTTGTTGGGGTGTCGTAATGCTGTTGCTGGTTTTTGATTGTTGATTGCCGTTCGCCGGGATGGATTTTTAAATGGGGTACATCTACCTCGTTTGGGAGTTCGTCTCGGTGCGGATGTGGTGTCCTTTCTCCTCCTATGGAAAGGGGTGCTACAGTCAGTGGTATCAGAGCCTAGGTTCCCGAAAAGGAACCAAAAGCTCTAGTATCTCGTCTGTCTTGTCTTTTGTGTCTTTTGAATTGTGTCAGTCCGTGTCGAGTTCGAGTTTTGACGAGTGTTCGTCTGATCTTGGTGCTTAAAATTGTAGACGATTACGGTTGGCTTAATTAACCGACTGGCAATCTTTTATAAATTTTTCTACTAAGGAAGATGTAACGCGAGTCGATCGTGGAACTCTTTGTGCCAATTACTTGGTTTGGTCTGTCGTAGTGTGTGTCGGTAGGATTTTGTCGAGTGTCGAGCATGCTTATGTGTTTATGAATTGTTGACATCATTTCTCACAAGACATGCACCTATTTTGCCAAATAGTTGTGAACACAGGTATGCCGCGCAAGAAAGCTCGATCAGATCCGCCACTACCCCCACTCCAGATTGCTCCGGGATCTTCATACCCGTATCCGACGGGAGACATGGAAATAGCTCAAGGAGGAGAGAGCATAACCGAATAAGAAGCTAGGTTCGCTTACCTGACCAATTATTCTCCTAACCGAGAACCGGACCAAAGGAACAGAGCCGCAAGATTTATATCGGGATTAAGGCACGAAATCCGCCAAATACTCATAGGACTCGGCTATTGTTCTTATGCGGAGGCTGTCGGCCGAGCTTTGCGGGCCGAAGCAGAATTTGAAATGAGAGCTAGAGATGCCCGACTGATTACCTCGGAGGGCCAGTCATATGGATCAGGAACTGCAGTGGTCGTCCATACGACTTCTCACAATTAAGGAACCATGACTAGCGGATCCAGCGGGAGTATCATCCTCTGCACTCATTGCCAGAAGCCGAACCACGTCGCCGAGAGGTGTAGGAAGAGACTTGGGCTGTGCCTCATTTGTGGTGCTGCCAATCACCTCGTCGATCAATGCCCCAACAAGAGAAAGGGTAACTGAAGGGGTCGAGGAAACTACCGAGATCGAAAAAAAAAAAAAAAAAAAAAAAAAAGAGAAGAAGGCTAGACCGGACTTTGTCTCTCGGAATAAAGGTACCATGCATATTTCCTCATATCTTAATCTATTATTTGCGCAATAACATGTTTTACTGCTTACTTGAACTCCGGGTTTAATCTGGGGTATTTTAGCAATTTTCGCGCATTTTATTCCGACTCAGGGGCGCTTGCACGCCCCAACGGACGGTCTTGGTCAAGACCGTGCGGCCCAGCTCAAGACCGTGCGGCCCAGCTCAAGACCGTGCAGACCAGTTCAGCGTTAAACCGCTGAACCGGCCGAACCGGCGCGCACGGCCCTGCGCACGCCCGTGCATTAGACCGTGCAGGGCCCCTCGCCCATTTAAACCCCTCTTTCACGAACAGAAGCAACAAAAACCAATTCTCCCTCTTTTTCCCACTTCCAGCAACAGAAATTGCCCCAATTTTTCCCCCAAATTCATCCTCCCCACTTTGCAAGCCTATAACTTTCGATTCGTCCGTCGGATCTTCATAATTTTCGGAAGGTACGTAGCTGGCATTGCGTATTTCAATTAGTTGGTTTTTGGGGACGATCCACCGAGCCAATCATACACAAATCGCCGCCCAAAATACACGCCCGCCAAGTGTTCGACAAAATTCCCGAGTGAGAAATTTCACCAAATTCAACCCAACAAGCTTCAAGCAACCTTCTCACATGGCCGCCGAAAGTTCTCGACGAAGGAGGAGGCGAGATGACCCTCCATCCCCACTTCCATTTAATGTGGATATTTCAAACCCCTTTCAAGCCAAAATATTTCGCCGGATGCACGAACGCCCAGTTTTCTCTACCAAGTTCCTCGATATAAAAGCATTGGAAAATTTGGGACTTGGAGACGGTATTGCTCGTTATATTGAAGACGTAGGGTGGACCACATTCTTGGATATGAGGAGGAATTCGTACCCCCGGCTTGTCTACGAATTCATTGCAACACTTCAAATAATTCCCCACGAAGACGACGCCGAGCTATCTTTCAAGATTGAGTTCCGAGCTTTCAATGAGGATTATGAGCTCACTCTCCGACAATTGACGGCGCATTTTGGACTACCCATTCGGGATATGATAATCCGTGAAATAGGATGGTCCGAAGCCGCGGCGTGGGGAAATGTCTCCACTTCTAGAAGGTCCTTCCAACAAGGGAAGTCGAAGGCAACTGACCTCATCAATCCCGCCTTGAGGACTTTCCATCGATTTCTCTCATGCACCGTTTTTGCCCGAGGAGATAGCTATGGCTCTAAAAATTTGGATGAACTTTACATTCTCGATTGTGCGGTCCGGAGAGAGCCGGTCAATGGCATAATGTTTTTCTTGAGGTATGTAGAGTACGTGGGCACCCGCCTGAAGGGAGATATTAGGATTGGGTCCTACATTACCGCAATCCTCGAGTGTGTTGGTGTAACCGGTATGGACTGAATGGCCCCAGCAGGGGGAGACGACGCAATCATCACCTACAAGCAATTTGCCCAGATGAAGCTATGCAAGAAAGTTAGAGGGCGTCATAGTAGGTATGTGCCGATGACGGCAGAGGAAGCTGTCGCCGAGAGTGACGACGATGTCGAGGAGGACATCCGAGCAAGAGGTCAACCTGAAAGGGATCAACAAGAAATTGAGGAGAAAATGCTGGAACAACTATATGAAGCAGGAGGCTTCGATCCTCAACAGGTCCCGTACGTACCTAGAATCGAAGAGGCTCACTTCCAGCCGAACTTCGACGACTACCCGACTCAGCAGCAGGCTGGATCCTCACAATGGGATAGACTGAGTGAGGAGCAGTGGACTCGGTACCAACAATCGGAGTCGGAGACCCGAAGCCAGTGGGAGGCCGATAGGTGGACGGTTTGGGGAAACCGCTTCACAACCTTCGCTGAGCAGACTACCGAGCGACTGGACCAACAGTCGGCCGACCTGCGGGAGATCAGACTCGAGGCCCAACGCAACCACACCGGACTCCGGGAGCAAATTTCTGACCTTGAGAGGTCCATCACTGAGCAGCTTGCTAGCTATCTGAGTCGTCTTGGCATGCCGCCTAGTTCTGGAGCATCCGATTCTTAGTCGGCATCATTTTCCTTTATTTCTCGTCATTTTCGTTTTAATTGTAATTTGATTTTATTTGAACTATTATGTAAGAACTATGCATTAATTGCTTATTTGAATTTAACTGTTAATTGTTCGTTTTAATTAATTGCTTGTGTGTTAATTGCGCGATTTTGTTTGAACAACTTTTAAATGCCGTAATATACTCCCTTTAACAAACTTCGAGGTTCGGAGGAGAATCTGAGGACAGGTTCTTTTGAAGGGGGGAGTATTATAACGACCCAAAATTCCAAAATATATTCTTGGAATAATTATTCGACATTTCGTTGAATTTTAAATGGAAAGATTAGCTTCGTTAGCTAATTTTAATTTATTCTAATTTAATTCCCTATCCTCAACCATTTATAATTACCTTTTCCACCCCTCGAAATTAATCTAATCTCTAAACGAACCCACACCCCCTTGAAACACCTTTGCACCATCTTGGACACACCCACACTACCTTGAACACACTTACACCCCCTTGTGCACACTCTCTTGCATACTCTTGAACACAACTCAAAATCGAGAGAGAGAAGGAGAGAAGAGAAGGAGAAAGGGAGAAGAAGAAGGAGAGAAAGAGAAATTCCGTTCCAAATCCGTTGCTCGATCAATCGAATTCCGAGACCAAATCTACGATCCTCATTCAATTCTCTACCGGTAATCTTCTTTCCCCATTTCGATTCATCCATTAAATCCTTCGATTTTTTAGTTTTTTAAATTGAAATGAATAATTGATAAATTGATGGGTTTGTAGGTTAGAGTTTACCATTTTTAGTGTAGTTCGGATCAAATGATAGCTATTAATGTGTACAATGCATGAGTGTGAATTTTATATGTTGATTTTAGCTATAGAATCCACCCTAGTTGATTTTAGGACGAAACCCTCGTGAGAAACCTTAAAATTGCGTTTTCTGCACCTGAAAGATGAACCACACGGTCCAACGCACGGTCTTGGCAAGACCGTGCACCAGACCGTGTGCACCACTTTGAGCCCGCACCGGCCGGCGCACCCCTGAAAGATTGATTTAACCTATCTTTTAAGTGCCCTCAATTACTTAAATTACCTAAATGCCCTTAAAAGCCTAAATGACCATTTTACCCCCCGAGATATTTTCCTAAATATCTACCTATCTCTCTCATTCTCTCATTACATACAAAGAAGGAAAAAGAAGAAAGGAAGGAGAAGAGAAGGAGAAGAAAGGAAGGAAACTTCCCGACGCCCTACCGAGCTCGTTTCTCGCCCGATCGACGAGCCGTGAAAACCCAAACGATCCTCACGACATTCTCTACCGGTAATCCTTTTACCCCATTTCATTTCGTTCCTTCCTCGTTGCGATTTTCGTGAGTTTTATATAGAATTTTATAGTTTTAGGATTTTCGTGTTTAGGAAGAATTACTTGACCATTTTACGTGTTTCTTGTGCCTGTGTGTAGCTTATGTGATATATATGAATATATATGAGAATTAGGATGTTTATGGAGTAAATTAGAACATGTATGAATTTAAATGTTGGTTTCGCGTGTGATGGTTCGCGATCTGCTGAGTCTGCTGCTCAGTAGATCCACACGGGCGAAAGCACGGTCTTGATCAAGACCGTGCCCCTTTTCAACCTGCACGGGCTTGAGCCCGTGCACAGACCCGTGCGCAGGCCCGTTTGCACCTGCACGGTCTCGGCACCGTGCTCAAGACCGTGCGTGAGGCCGTGCACCTCTATTTATTCTTGCACCGGCTTGCCAAGCCCGTGCATTGGCCGGTACAACATACTTAGTGCATTTTCCAGCCTTTTTCTTTCTTGCACATCGGGAATTTGGTCAACCCCACCTATTTAAATGTTGACTTTTCACATACGACCTCCGAATATCAATCCGATTTCACCTATAGCTTCCTCGAGCCTCGGGATTTGATATTCTTCATAATTTACAATTTACCCGACCCTATTTGACCGTCATTTGACACCTTTGCTTGTTTAGGAATTTTTCCCACCTTTCCCGTTTCTTATCCGTTTAATCCCGTATTCGCGAGAGAACGTCTTTATATTATTTTAAGCATGCCTACGTGCCCTAATTGCGTTTTAGCATGTCTTTGATATTTAATTTCTAATGTTCTCCCATTGATTATAACTGCATTAATACTCCTTTAAATATTGTTCCGTATTGTATATATCTTCACATGTTTAATTGCCTGGCTTTCCATATTGCAACTGTAGCATGATTGAGGTTCCATATGAATTGACGTGCGTTGTCTGTTGTTCGTGTCTCGTTTTCATCCTCTAGCCCCTGTTTATTACAGGTGGGACCAACGAGGGATAAACCTGACTATCGCCTGCTTTCATACTATCGTGTCAAGCCAGGTAAGGGTTTTAAATTGTTTTCAACTGGAATAAGAACATAGTTACTTAGGTTTGCGAAATAAACCACTATCCCGCTTTCTTATTACTTGTTGTATTGCCTTTACTATTTCTCTATCTGCTTAGTCAAACATTTTGATAGCAAAACCAAATGATTTGAAATACTTTCAACTAGAGACAAGTAACTTATTTGTTTTAAAAGTAACTATTTGATCTCTGAGGCACTTATAAGTAATGTCGTTAGGGACATCCATCAGCATGCTCTCAAAGCGTACGACGCTTATGAGTATTTCTTAGATCGTTACATCAACTTGTCTCAAAAGCCCCTTTGGCCATTCATACTTAATTGCTTGCATCATCTTTTCGAACGGCCCCTTTTGGCCACTCAAACTGTTATTGATTTCAAAAGCGAGCCATAGTTCGATTAATGACTTGGGCCCGGAGTATACAGGAGGTGAGCCTGGGGACGAGCGTCTAGGGCAAATCCCGATGTGTACTTCTAGCGTGTTAACTTTGGCCGGCTAGGAGGTTGGCTAGCCTGAGTTGATGCGAACGGTGGTGCTAACAGCGTCTCCTTAAAACTCTGTATGGTGGTGCTAATAGCGTCTCCTTAAAACTCTGTATAGTATTGTTGGTGGTGGAGTACTTGACTATATGTTTACCTGATTTTCAATTGGGAGTTATAAGGAGAGGGCCCGTTCTCGCTGAGACACATTATTTGCATGATTTATTGCATTTGTTGCTTGTCTAATTATTTTACGGCTTTCGTTACAAGTCGAAGCACATTCCGGTTCTCTTCATTTATCATATGTATTTCCCTATATATAAATAAACCCGGAAGCGTGACTCGTACTTGCTATCCTAAGCCTCCTTTATTATTCAATTAATTAGTTGAATTACGAGCCGTGTTTATTTATCGTTTCTGACTTATTGAATCGTGCCTTTCGAACTTGTAACGGCCTCGTGACTCAACTAATACCCCTTTCAAATTATCGGTTTGACATTACGTGCAATTGTTTTTAAAGAATCCGGTTCGTCAACGCCTTTCGTGTTTTCCAAGCAAGCCGAACCGAGTGTTGCCTTGTGTTATTGTTTTACAACTTGTATTTCGTTATTTATCTTCTTTCTCAAAACGGGCAACACTCACCACTTTTAGTTTTAAAAAGATAAATGACGAACTGTGATCAAAACCCCCTTGCTGAGTATCCTTTATACTTACCCCTGCTATTTTGGTTCTTGCTTCAGGTACACAGGTGGCGACGTCACCTATCTTGTCAGTCGGCATCAGCAGGTCTAGATAGGCTCAGTCTTTCTGGTTTGTCTTGTCAGTGGTCCCAACAACCGTCGAGTCTTGTTTATTGTGTTTATTTACTTTACGTACTTATGTGCCCCTGATGTGGGATAGTTGACGATATCTAGGATTGTACAGGATAGACTAGTTGAGCCATGGATGGCACTACGTGTTGTTATTCTATTGTATTTCGAATTTCACATGTTTAATTGATATTATGTTAGCCTCGTAGGCGTTTATGAATTTATCTGTTTACTTTATAATCGCTTCCGCATATCTCTGTATTGTTGTGATTGTTGTTGGGATGGTTGTCGCTGTTGCCGATGGTTATTGTTTGAGTGCCGTTCGCCGGAGTGGATTTTTGAGTTGAGGCTCCTCGCTGAAGCTCGGGAGTTCGCTTCAGTGCGGATTTTCCTTCTTCAAGGGGCGCTACAGTGTTAAAATGCTTTCAAACAGAGTAAGGATTTCTTTTATTTATTGCGAACTACCCTTACGTGCTCATATTGATTTGATTTCCTTCTTGTATATCTATTAAATATTTAATTATATCTTCATGATTTTGATAACAAATGTTTTGATATTAACTCATACCATTTAGTATTTCTAAATCGTTTTGTTTTCAATAGGCAAGTAAAATCTTTCTTTTCAAACGTGACGCTTTGACTTTGGTAGGGTCTATGAGGGAAGTCGTTAGGGGAGGATGTCAGTGCTTCCCGACACGTATGAAACTTATAGTCACCCCCTCTGTCGTCACACACTTGCCTAAATACCCTTTTGGTCTTAACTTATAATGTTTCTTGAAACGCGAGCAAAATCGTGGACTTTTCTTTTAATGAGGGCCCGGGAGGGTATTCGAGGGTCTCACTTGGGGACGAGCGTCCAGGGTGTTGCCCAAGATACTTTTCCCAAAATTAAGTGTCAATCGTGACCCGTCAGGAGTTGATAGCCAGGTTGGGAGCGATGGTGGGCGTTGCATGTGTTGCACGTTTTCCTAAAATTCAATTCGCTATGTGGTCAGACACCGGAGATGGAGATTTATAATGACTTGAAGGGGTTATAAGGAGGAACAGGCCCATTCTCGCTGGGATATTACTTGCTTCCATTTATGCTTTATTATTACTGCTTATTAATTGTTGTTATGCAAGTCGAAGCACATTCCGGACTTCCTTAAATTCTGCAAATGTATTTTCCTATATAGATATATAAAACCCAGAAGTGTGGCTCGTACTTGTTCCCTCTTTACGTTCACTGAGTATCTTTTATACTCACCCCCACTATTTTGATTCTTACTTCAGGTCGACAGGTGGCGTTGTCACCTATCTTGTCAGTCGGCAGCAGCAGGTCTAGGTTGGCTCGTTTGTCTTGTCTTGTCAGTGTCCCAACAACAGTCGTGTCCTTATTTATGAATTGATTTAATTTATGTATTCCGTATTATGTTTTATTTCCCGTACTTACGTGCCCCTGATGTGGGATAGATTAGACGAGCCATGGATGGCATTTATTAAATGATTATTGAGAATGATGTATGAATTATGTTGCCACGAATGGCTTGTATGACTAATTGTATATTTGATTTAGCTTCCGCAACTCTGTTATTCTTTTATTGCTATTGTTGTTGGGGTGTCGTAATGCTGTTGCTGGTTTTTGATTGTTTGATTGTCGTTCGCCGGGATGGATTTTTAAATGGGGTACATCTACCTCGTTTGGGAGTTCGTCTCGGTGCGGATGTGGTGTCCTTTCTCCTCCTATGGAAAGGGGCGCTACAGCAGTGGCCTCTCGTCCACTCGTTGAAGGAGTGCCGCCCGCATCGTCGCTCACGTTGACGGCCTCGTTGCCACCGCCGACCCTTACACCGGTCGATACAACACCTGTGGGGATCTCTACAAGTATCCTGGATCCCTGACCCCTGATCTGGGATAGATCCAGCCTCCGACTCGGTTTCAAACCCCAAGTCGACTACGTCGAATCCCTCCTCATACTCCCTCACCCTCTCGCTCGACCCCTCTGACGCTTCAGACATTTTTTATAAATGAAAATAAATGTAAAGAGTTGAGGGTCGAGGGTTACCTAGAGAGTTGATGGTTTGTGAAAGTATTTACGCTCGATCAAACTCCTTTGCTTGGATGTGTTTTCTCGCTAAAACTGCTTCTGCTCGGAGTAAATGCTCAGGAAATGTAAAGAAATGAGAGAGGGCTAAGCCCCTATTTATAGTTTTCCTACCTCGAAATGCGAAACGTCGCCATAATTACTCTTTGTAGCGCTGTCGGTTCAGGCACGCCTTTTGAGAGTAAATTGACGGTCGAGTTACTTTACTGTCGGACACGCCAAGCGGCGGCGGAAGTACCGCGTGGCTCTACCTAGTGTGGCCATGTGTCTCGAGACTCAATAAGGGGGTCGATTTCAAATTCCAGTCGAATAAATTCAACTGAAACTCGGGGGACTCATGATAGTGGATATTCCAGAGGATACACGTGGCATGATCCTAGGCAGTCAAATGCCACATGTACCCAGTCAAAGTCCACTCACCACGTGGCCGAAGTCCAAGTCCAACGGTCGACCGGGTGAACGAGCCTAACGGTCGACCATCACAATGACTCTTCAGGAAGAGCTCAAGCCTCTAACTTGAGCGTTACACGCTCGATGACTGCAGGATGATCCTCAGCGTGCACCTCTAGAAGCCTGACTTGAGGGTCGAGGCGCTGAGTCAAGAACCTGTCCCATCCACTCACGCTCGTCCTTACTGTAGCTGCATTAAATGCGCTGCACCTGCCCTGACTATCCTCCGTACTATGTACAATCAGAAGTGACAGATAATCATTCCTTTTAAGGAATAAATCTGACTCGAGGCTCGGGCATTAAATGCCGTGCAGTCGAGGCATTTAATGCACGCCCAAACAGTGTACTTAGTGTGTGTGGTGCCATCCTATAAATATCCCAGACATTTATTGTGGTTGGTAAGCTTCCTTCATTAATTGCTCCGACCATTTCCCTCTTAATTCGAATATCACATTCCTTGACTGACTTAATTCAGTGGAGGGGCTACGCCGGAGACAACCCCCTCCGGCCAAGTGACCCGTGTTCAGTGCTTCTCAGGTCAAAGTCGGACTCCACTCTACAAATTCAACTGACATATTAGGACATGTGGTCGACCCTGATCACTTACCAAAAAACACCATCATCAGTCATATTTTAAATAAAATTGCATTTTTAGCCCAAAATTATTTACACTTTAGCCCAGCCCGGAATTGACTTTTTGTAAACTCATGAATTTTAAGAAACTAAACCTCAATCCTTGTTAAGCATTTAATTTCGGTCATTTTGACACTAAGTACGCCTAATTCCGACACTTTACACAATTCGCACATTCTTCAAAAATAGGGTATATTATGTAAATTTGCAAAGTTTGGGGCATAATTGAAAAGTGAGAGAACACACACACACACGCAGTGTCGCGGCTCTCTCCCCCCCCCCCCCCCAAAAAATGTGATTTTCTCATTTCTTCTCGGAATCGCGCGTATGATATGTCGAATCGACCATCTCGACGAGACTAACTCAACCATACCTTTATCCCGGCGATTGGAGTAGCGACGGCGGAGCAATAGTGGCGCGAAGATCCGCGACGTCGGAGCTCACCGTCATGACTTTCCGGCGACGTTCGACGGTGTCCAGGGCACGGGTCTTTATCGGTTTTTCATGAGGATTCTATTGGTGGTGGTGCCGACGGCAACTCTATGGACAATTTTCAGGCGGGGTGGTGGAGGCGGCGATTTGGTGGTTTCCGGTGGAGGCTCGACTATAGACCACCGTAGTCTTGACCAGACGGAGGAGATGAAGTGGATGGCACTGGTGTCGCGACGTGCATCGCCGCAACAGCGGAGCTGGGCAGCGCGTGGCGGAGCTGCGGCGGCGACGTGGTGGTCTGGACTTTTTCGGCCACCATTTCCGTTGACCAAGAGACCATTCCCAACCTTCTTGACATGGGTAAGCTAAATTCGAAGTCGATTTTGTAATTCGTTCAGCCGATTTTTGTTAATTTTGATTCTTGGATTCTAGGGTTTTGGAACTTTGAAGTGAAATTAAATTCCGACGGATGATCCGATTGAGAAATGATTTTAGGGGAAATGACGGGCTCGTCGAGAGGAACATTTCGGTATAGGGGTTCGACCATCGGAGGTGGTCCGGGACGGCAGGCGGCTTCCGGCGTTTTTGGCACTGTTCTGGCGGGAATCCGGTGATGGTGTCTTCGGACAGATCGTGCCCCTCGACGCAACGGTTCTAACGGGGCTGGTATTACTCGAATCCGACTTATCGTTTGTCTTTTATCGCATTTTTCGTGTAATTGTGGTGAATTGTAGCTTTTTGAATTATAGCTTATAGTTTCTAGCTTTCGAGCATGAATAACTTGTATCGTAGCTTGCTTTAATTGTATAAATTATTGAATATGGTTGTTGTAAGATTGTGTAGTCGAACAGATGGGTTTCGGTTCGATTAAGCTAGAGATAAGATCGATATTAGCTTGTAGCTTTAGAGCTTTTGAGAAAAGCTATAAGTTGTGAAGTTGTATTCAATTTGTTGAATTATGAAATATACTTGTTGGTGTTGAATTACAATCTTACCCTACGAAGCTTAAATGTTTAGATGTTTTGTAATTAATTTAGTGTTTCTCGTTTATTTAATTCTTGCATGCCTTTAGATATAAATTGGCCATATTGCCCCTACTTGATTTCTTATGTTTAAATGTTGAATGAGTGTCCTTAAGCATGTTTGTATTTTGATAGCCGAGCGACAGTGTCTGTTTCCTTGTCGTGTCAGTCATTCATCCTCTAGACCCCATGTTTTTCAGGTGGGATCATTGAGGACGAATTATAATTGCTGCTTGCTTTCCTTCTTTTGTTATGTCGAGCAGGTAAGGGTTTAAAATGCTTTCAACTGGGGTAAGATCATAGATATATATAGGTTTGCGAAATAACTTATCATCCCTGGCTTTCTTATTGCTTGTTGTTCCTGCCTTTACTATTTCCTTATGTGCTTAGTCAAACCTTTTGATAGTAAAACCAAAATGATTTGAAATGTTTTCAACCAGAGACAAGTTAAACCATTTCCTTTTAAAAGTAACTTTAACGGGAGTGCATGCATTCCTAGTTGGGGACCTTCTCGTTGAGTGAAGTCGTTAGGGCGGATCCTTCCTAACGGTGGAATACCCGGTTGCCTCCCCAACCATTACATCGCTTGTCTCGAACCGCCCCTTTTGGGCAACCAACTTATAACTGCTTTATATATTTTAATGCTTTATTGATTTCAAAGCGAGCCATGGACTGGATCATGATTTTAGGGCCCAGGAGTTATACAGGAGGTGAGCCTGGAGACGAGCGTCTAGAGCAAATCCTGATGTGTACTCTAGGTATTGACTTAGGCCGGTCGGGAGGTTTGACTGACCTAAGTTAATGCGACGGTAGCGCCTTGAGCGTTTCCTTAAATTTTGTACGGTAGCGTTGTGGGGCACCACTCGTTTCCTTAAATTGTGTCGTGCTTGACTTTGGATGGTGGAGGACTTGACTACATGCTTTCATAATTTTCATGGTTGGGAGTTATAAGGAGGGGGTCCGTTCTCGCCGGGACACATGATTGCATGACTTATTGCATTACTTGCTTGTCTAATTGATTTACGGCTTTCGTTACAAGTTGAAGCACATTCCGGTTTTCTTCATTTAGCATATGTATTTCCCTATATATATATAAAACCCGGAAGCGTGGCTCGAACTTGCCCAACTTAAGCCTCCTTAATTGTTCAACCTACCTAGTTGAATTACGAGCTGTGTTTACTTATCATTTCCAACTTGTTTACCTCATGTCTTTCTAACTTGTACGGCCTCGTGACTCAACTAATATCCTTTCAAAACTATTGGCTTGACATTACGTTCAAATATTTTCAAAGGATCCGGTTCGTCAACCTTTTGTCTTTTCAAATTAAGCCGAACCCGAATGTTGCTTTGTGTTATAGTTTTACAACTTATTGTTTGTATCTTTATCAAAACGAGCAACATTCACCCCTTTTGGTTTTAAACGATAAACGATGAACTGTTATCAATACCTATATTGTATTACCCCCCTTACTAAGTATCCTTTATACTCACCCCTTCTATTTTGGTTCTTGCTTCAGGTAGACAGGTGGCGGTGTCACCTATCTTGTCAGTCGGCAGCAGCAGGTCTAGGTCGGCTCTTGTTTATCGTCTTGTCAGTGTCCCAACAACAGTCGAGTCTTTACTTTCTGAATTGATTTAATTTATTGTATTTAATATTATGATTTACTTTCTGTACTTACGTGCCCCTGATGTGGGATAGTTAGTTGAGCCATGCACGGCATTTAATGGATAATTGTTTTAGATTCGCTTTGTGAATTATGTTGCCATGGATGGCTTTTATGAATTGATCTGTCATTTATGAATTCGCTTCCTCATCTCTCTGATTGTTGCTGTTGTTCTTGGGGCATCGTGTTGTTGTTGCCGGAGTTTGATTGAGTGTCTTCCCGTTCGTCGAGATGAATTTTTGAATGGGGTACATTTACCTTGTTTAGGAGTTCGTCTTGGTGCAGATGTGGTGTCCTTTCTCCTCCTAGGGAAAGGGGCGCTATAGTCTTTGATATCAGAGCCTAGGTTCCTGAAAGGGAACCGAAAGCTCTAGTATCTCGTCTTGTCTTGCTTTCAGTGTCTGCATGGGTTAAGTTAGTCCGTGTCGAATTCGTGGTTCGATGAGTGTTTGTCATTTCTTGGTGCCTAAAATTGTGAAGGATTACGGTTGGCTTAATTAACCAACTGGCGATCCTTTACAAGTTTTTGTACTAAGGAAGATGTAACGCGAGCCGATCATGGAATTCTTTGTTGCGTCTTATTTGGTTTCGGCGTATAGGTCATGCGGCTTTAGGATCGCGATTTATTTGTTAATATGCCTCGTGTGGTTGCATACTAACCTCATCAGACATGCATATTGAAACTTTGTGATGCAGAGATGATCAAACACTGTCTTTCTTTGAGATAGGACCCTACGGAAAGATGCTAACTTGGTGGATACAGCTTACAAGATTGGTCCTATACTCAGAAGGATTGGCGAAAGGTACGCAACTCATAATAGGCATTGTTCTTTTACTTCGTCTGAGTTTCTGTATGGGTTTTAGCGTTGGTACCGCTTTAACCTATGAGCTCCATCCGTAAATGTGGGTAAGCAAGGACAACAAGCAGACTTGACAGACAAAATGACACAATAGCACAGGGTCGTATTCGGGTATTGACAAGCTACGAGAGTGATGAATTCCGACTGTACTACAACAAAGAGAACCTTGTGCTTCATCCAGTTTCAGAGCATCTTCAGGGTCAACTGAGGGTCGAGACAAGTTGTTCTGATGTGCATCTTCGAAAACAACGACAGAACAGAACTCACAAAAACTGAATCTACTGTGGGTCAGAATCAGACCAAGACACTATCAGACCTGAAGAGCACCGGAATCAGCAGAGTGCTACAGATGAATTGTTCAACTTTTCGGACTTTGCTTTTTCGTTTACCGCAATCAACTCAGAGGTACTAATTGTGGTACGAGAGTAGAGAAAGGGAAGTATTAGGAGACGATGGTAACCAATTCCAATACCATTGAGATAAAACCAGTTGACAGCAGCTACCTTGATTTCAGAAGTCCATTCTACAATCAGATTCCGAAACCAATTCATAGGATGAAGAGTAATTTGGGTTTGACGATTGGGATCGCGATACGGATGTTCCACTGTCGAGGACAGGGCACGGGAACATCTCAGGACTAATCAGAGAACCATGTCAGTAAAAAGGCAGCTCACAGACGGAGTTGTTACTGAACTTGATCGGGCTTGGGAATGTAATCAGTATCTCAGTACCCCAAAGATACTACCTGACAGGATACACATTCCACTTTCAGACAGAGCGTGGGAACAGATCAGGATAAACAAAGGAACCATATATGTGGAAGGTTTCTCACAGATAGAGTCACTACCGAGCTCGACCGAGCTTTGGAATATGATCAGTATCTCACCCCTCTAGAGATACTATCCGATAAGTTACGTAGACTACTTTCAGATAGGGTATAATGGAACCAGAGATGATAGTAGAAATGAAGACAATGTGGAACCGGACTTCGAGATAGTAAAGGAAAATATATCAGGGACCAACAGATGTCACCAGTATAGACTTGTGAGGGAAACAAAACATCGAGGAACCGAATGGTGAAATGAAGAATGGGTAAAGGAGTTCGATCCGAGTCAGGCATCGAGCTGGGATAGAGTTCAGGGATCAGAACCTTGAAGGATTCAACTTCTGATCAGATAGAGTCATCACAGATTTCGAGGAATTTAAACCACATTAGAGATCGGATGAGCTTATGTGTTTAATTGCTTTAAATAATTGTTAAGTGTTTCGTATGACTTACGTGCTTTAACTGCTTTTAATTCTTACTTGCGCTGATTGAATGATTAGTTGATTAGGCTTTATATGATCTTTGTGTGGATAGCGCAGAATTCGATAGCCTCGTTATGTGCTATTAGAAAGTGCTAAGGATAAGGAGTTCTTAGTCGACTAGGAGCGATTCTGTTGCGAGTTCGATATGCGGATCTGGTTAGCGTCGACTTTATCAGATCAACCTGGTATGAGAACACTTCGGAAGCTGGTCGAATAGAGAACTGAGGTGAACATGGATGTCAGATTTTCAGGAACCAAAGGAGTCTGTCCACGCACTGAAGATGTTTTGAGTTGGACAGGTCAAAATTTTGGAACCGAAGCCAAAGAGGAAATTTGGCAGAGAACGGTTTGATGTGAGAAGTAGAATCTGAGGATAGATTCTTTTGAAGGAGGGAGTATTGTGACGACCCGCAATCTCCAAGTTCAAGATTAGCACATTTATCAGAATTCGGACCATTTATGGTCCCAACGTCTTTCACACTTGCACGTTTTCCAACTCTTGCATTTAAAGATTTGTATAAATCATCGATTTGGCATTTAAAACCCAAGGCATTAATTAGAAATTGATTTGCATCATTTTGTCATTAACTAGGGTTAATTTGGTAAATTTATATTTTAGCTCGTTTAATTTGATTTAGTAATTTAACGGTGTACATTGGACTGGGGTTCAATGTTTTAATAATGCATATTTTGTCGAGGTTCCAAATACTTTCATGATATTCTAAATATTATTCATTAAGTCATATTTTAAATAAAATTGCATTTTTAGCCCAAACTTATTTACACTTTAGCCCAGCCTAGAATTAACTTTTTGTAAACTCATGAATTTTAAGAAAATGAACCTCAATCCTTATTAAGCATTTAATTTCGGTCATTTTGACACTAAGTACGCCTAATTCTGACACTTTACACAATTCGCACATTTTTCAAAAATAGGGTATATTATGTAGATTTGCAAAGTTTGGGGCATAATTGAAAAATGAGAGAACACACACACACACGCAGCGTCGCGGCTCTCTCCCCCTCCCTAAATGTGATTTTCTCATTTTTCTCGGAATAGCGCGTATCATATGTCGAATCGACCATCTCGACGAGACGAACTCAACCATATCTTTATCCCGGCGATTGGAGCAGCGACGGCAGCGCAATGCTGGCGTGAAGATCCGCAACGTTGGAGCTCACCGTCGCGACTTTCTGGTGACGTTCGATGGCGTTCAGGGCACGGGTCTTGATCGGTTCTTCACGAGGATTCTATTGGTGGTGGTGCCAACGTCTGATTCGCGACGACGGCAGAGCTATGGACAATTTTCAGGCGCGGTGGTGAAGGCAGCGATTTAGTGGTTTTCGGTGGAGGCTCGACTGCAGACCACCGTAGTCTTGACCGGACGGAGGAGACAAAGAGGATGGCACTGGTGTCGCGACGTGCATCCACCGTCGCGGTGGCGACGTGGTGGTCTGGACTTTTCCGGCCACCATTTCCGTTGACCAAGAGACCATTCCCAACCTTCTCGACATGGGTAAGCTAAATTCGAAGTCAATTTCGTAATTTGTTGAGCCGATTTTCGTTAATTTTGATTCTAGGATTCTAGGGTTTGGGAGCTTCGAAGTGAAATTAAATTCTGATGGATGATCCGATTGAGAAATGGTTTTAGGGGCAATGACGGGCTCGTCGAGAGGAACATTTCGGTATAAGGGTTCGACCATCGGAGGTGGTCCGGTGGCGGTCCGGGACGGCAGGCGGCTTCCGGCATTTTTGGCACTGTTCCGGCGGGAATCTGGTGACGGTGTCTTCGGACAGATCGTGCCCCTAGACGCAACGGTTCTAACGGCACTAGTATTACTCGAATCTGACTTGTCGTTTGTCTTTAATCGCATTTTTCGTATAATTGTGGTGAATTTTAGCTTTTTGAATTATAGCTTATAGCTTCTAGCTTTCGAGCATGAATAATTTGTATCCTAGCTTGGTTTAGTTGTATAAATTATTGAATATGGTTGTTGTAAGATTGTGTAGTCGAACGGATGAGTTTCGGTTCGATTAGGCTAGAGATAGGATCGATATTAGCTTGTAGCTTTAGAGCTTTTGAGAAAAGCTATAAGTTGTGAAGTTGTATTCAATTTGTTGATTTAATGAAATATACTTGTTGGTGTTGAATTACAATCTTACCCTACTAAGCTTATATGTTTAGATATTTTGTAATTAATTTAGTCTTTCTCGTTTATTTAATTATTGCATGCTTTTGGATATAAATTGACCATATTGCCCCTACTTGCTTTCTTATATTTAAATGTTGAATGAGTGTCCTTAAGCATGTTTGTATTTTGATAGCCGAGCGTCAGTGTCTGTTTCCTTGTCGTGTCAGTCATTCATCCTCTAGACCCCATGTTTTTCAGGTGGGATCATTGAGGTCGAATTATAATTGCTGCTTGCTTTCCTTCTCTTGTTCTGTCGAGCAGGTAAGGGTTTAAAATGCTTTCAACTGGGGCAAGATCATAGATATATATAGGTTTGCGAAATAACTTATCATCCCTGGCTTTCTTATTGCTTGTTGTTCCTGCCTTTACTATTTCCTTATGTGCTTAGTCAAACCTTTTGATAGCAAAACCAAAATGATTTGAAATGTTTTCAACCAGAAACAAGTTAAACCATTTCCTTTTAAAAGTAACTTTAACAGGAGTGCATGCATTCCTGGTTGGGGACCTTCTCGTTGAGTGAAGTCATTAGGGCGGATCCTTCCTAACGATGGAATACCCGGTTGCCTCCCCAACCATTACATCGCTTGTCTCGAACCGCCCCTTTTGGGCAACCAACTTATAACTGCTTTACATATTTTAATGCTTTATTGATTTCAAAGCGAACCATGGACAGGATCATATTTTAGGGCCCAGGAGTTATACAGGAGGTGAGCCTTGTAACAACCCAAAATTCCGAAATATATTTTCGGAATAATTATTCGACACCTCGTTGGATTCTAAATGAAAAGATTAGCTTCGTTAGCTAATTTTAATTTATTCTAATTTATTTCCATATCCTCAACCATTTATAATTACATTTTCTATCCCTCGAATTTATTTTAACCTCAAACGAACCCACACCCCCTAAACACACTTGCACCCTCTTGGACACACTTGCACCACCTTGAACACACTTACACCCTCTTGTGCACACTCTCTTGCACACTCTTGCTCACACACCAAATCGAGAGAGAGAAAGAGAGAAGAGAAGGAGAAAGGAAGAAGAAGGGAGAAGGAGGAAGAAAATCCCGTCCCGAATCCGTCGCTCGATCAATCGAGATTCCGAGACCAACTATACAATCCTCGTTCGATTCTCTATCGGTAACCTTCTTTCCCCAATTCATTTCATCCATTAAATCCTCTGATTTTCTAGCTTTTATTTTGAAATGAATATTTGATAATTTGATGGGTTTGTAGGTTAGAGTATACCATTTTTAGTGTAGTTCGGATCAAATGGTAGCTATTAATGTGTACAATGCATGAGTGTGAATTTTATGTGTTGATTTTAGCTATAGAATCCACCCTAGTTGATTTTAGGACGAAACCCTCATGAGAATAATGAGAATCGCGTTTTCTGCACCTGTAAGTTGAACCACACGGTCTTGGCAAGACCGTGCACCAGACCGTGTGCACAACCTTAAGCCTGCACCGGCCTGCGCACCCCGGTGCGCAAGCCAGTGCGCACTTGTTATAGCTTGCATGGTCTTGAGTGCGTGCTCAAAACCATGCACAAGGCCGTGCGTTAGCCCGTGCGAATGCCATAACCAAATTTTCAGCATTTTCCTTAGTTGCTCACGGTAATAGGGTCAATTGGCCAAAAAATAAAAGTTGACTTTTTGCATACGACCCCCAAAAATCGAGCCGTTTTCACCTATAGCTTCCATATGATTCAAGGATGAATATTTCGTAAAAAGTTTTCAAAATTCCGACCTCGTTCGGACCTTGAATCGAGCCTTTTTCGTTTAGGGCTTTTTCCCCAATTTATGAATGTTGTCCGAATGATCCGAAAATCACATGAGTGCTTCTTTATAATATATCATGCATGAATGTGCGATTAGAATTTCAATTGAGCATGTTTAGCATCTTAATTTCGTATCTTTCATTAAATGGATTTAATTGCATTTTTACTTGTAATTTTAATTACTACATGATTATTATTTGGTCTTTCATTCATTGTAGTCCTTAAGAGTTGTACGTCGTGTCTTGTCTTGATATCAACTTATACTTATAAATATATCTAAATCGTCTTGGTTTCAAGAGGCAAGTAAACTCTTTCTTTTCAACGTGATACTTTGACTTTGGTTGGGTCTATGAGGGAAGTCGTTAGGGGAGTTCGCTAGCACATCCCGACACGTATGAAACTTATAGTCACCCCCTCTGTCGTCACACACTTGCCTAAATACTCGTTTGGCGTACAACTCATATATTTCTTGAAATGAGAGCAACTTCATGTATTTTTCTTTTACTGAGGGCCCGGGAGGGTATTCAAGGGTCTCACTTGGGGACGAGCGTCCAGGGTGTTGCCCGATGTACTTTTCCCAAAATTAAGCGTCAATCGTGGCCCGTCAGGAGTTGATAGCCACGGTTGGGAGCGATGGTGGGCGTTGCATCCGTTGCACATTTTCCTAAAATTCAATTCGTCGCCTCTGGTCGCACTATAGGGTCAGACACCGGAGATGGAGTTTTGTAACGACCCAGAAATCCGAGAATCATTGTGAGTATTTTTTCCTCGTTAATTATCTTTCTTAACCCTAAGTTCTCGTACTATGTGAATTATTATATATTATTTTCGTATACGACCCAATGTGATAATATTATTTGCGTATTTAAATTCCTTGTCAAACTTGCGTTTGTTTGATATTAAATAGATATATTTGGCCAACGTACATTTAATTGGACTTTCCAAACTTACCAAACTACCCCTTCGTATTTTTCGACATTTCGAAATATTTGATAAAAGTCTCGAAACCCTCATTCGAACCCTTATTCGAATTAGAGTGAGAGAGAGAGAAGAAGAAAAGAGGATTTTCCCCTGAAGCCCTAATCGATCGGGCCGAGCTCGTTTCTCCGTGGAATTTCATGCCGATCGAACCTAACCGATCCTCTCAACGATACCTTTCTTTAGGTACCAATTTCCCCAATTTCTTTCACGAATTTATGATGTTTTGAGAATATTTTGTCATTTCGGGATTTTTAGGTTAAATGCTTAGATCGAACCCGTTTCTTGATCATTTCGTGAAATTATTGGATGTAAATGTTTATTAGATGATGATTGTTGATTGTTACGATTGTTGGGTGTTGATTTGCGCTATAAATATGATTTTTATGAGTTTTGGTTCGAATTTTTGTGAAATCGCGTAACTTTCTGCTGTGTGCTGTTAAACCGCATGGGCTAACGCACGGTCTTGAGCAAGACCATGCAGGAGCCCGTGTGCACCTCTTTGTGCCTGCACGGGCTCAAGCCCGTGTGCCTAAGCAGATGGGCGTGTGTGAGTGCACGGTCTTGACACCGTGTTCAAGACCGTGCACAAGCCGGTGTGAAACACTTAGAAAATTTTCCAGCCTTTTTCAAATGTTGCTCTCGGCAAGTGAGTCCATGGGTCAACATTTTTGGTTGACTTTTTGCATACGGACTCCAAAAATTATACTGTTTTCACCTATAGAACCTTTATAACTTGTAGATTAATATTTTGAAATGTTTATTTAATTTCGCCCTCGTTCGGGCTGTGAATAGTATAATTTAAGTATGTGCATTTTTGGCAACTTGTCGGAATTTCGTGAAATTTACATGATAGCTTCCTTACATACTATAATTGGCATATGCATGATTGTGAACATGTTTGGTTAGCCGTTCGTCAAATAATTGCTTATTTGCGCTTTTATATCGTTATTAATTTGTCTAGGTCCTGTCTTGTCTACAGATCAGTCAGACGTCGGTGACTAGTGAGTCTAGCTGCTAGGCTTCCTATTTTGACCAAGTGTGGATTTAAATCATTTTAACTGGGCTTGAACATATATGTATACTTGCGAAACCCCTTAATCCCATATTGTTGTATTACATATTTCGTGCTTATACTTTTATGTTTTATCCTCAAATCCTTTGATATCAAAATTATATAATAGTAACCTAAATCGATTTGTTTTCAAAAAGGCAAGAAAACTCTTTCCTTTACGTGACGGTTTGACTTAGGATTTACCCCCTTCGTCGTCACCAATTGCCCAAATTGCCCATTTGGCATTCAAAATCTTATTTCAAAGCGAGCAAAGTATTGTTATTTCAATGGGCCCAGGATGGTATCCGGAGGTTGCATCTGGGGACGAGCGTCCAGGGTGTAATCCGAGGTGCTACTCCCAAAATTAAGCGTCAATCGTGGCCCGTCAGGAGTTGATAGCCACGGTTGGGAGTGATGGTGGATGTTGCATTCGTTGCACATTTTCCTGAAATTCACAATAGTCGAGCTTTGGGTTGCTCCTTGGCTTGACACCGGCGATGGAGATTTTTATAATGTATTGTGGAGAAATAAGGAGGAACAGGCCCACTCTCGCGGGGATATTTATTTATCGCTTTATATCGTTATTGCTTTTATCGTTTTATTGAATATCCGAGTCGAAGCACATTCCGGTTTCTTCCTTATTGCATATGTACTTTCTATAAAACCCGGAAGCGTGACTCGACTTGCTCTAACATCTTCACTGAGTATTTTTGACTCACCCTCTTTCATTGGTTCTTGCCTCAGGTAGATTGAGAGACCGACATGTCTCACGTATCGGATGGGCAACAGTGCTTAGATAGGCCTTTTTGGTTTTGCCGAGTCTCTATTGTTGTCTTTAACTCTTTAGATAGTTGTTCTTTTGTCCAGGCTTGTAGATAACGATATATTGATCCCCGTCCCCAGATATTTACTTTATGTTGCCCCTGAATGGGCTGTGTTAAAATATATATTAGTTGAATTGGCCCCGGAGTGGCATTTATGTTATTATGATTTAAATTTGCTTCCGCTATTTATTCTGAGCTGTTTAGATGTTTTAACTTTGGGCATCCACTGTTGCCAAGTGTCGGGATTGACCCGTTAGCTTGTATGGGTTCTCGGGTTGAGGCGCCGTTCTCGGCTTGGGAATCCGTGCAGGTTCGGGGGTTGTAGAGCGGGGCGCTACAGTCCGGAGTGGTATCAGAGCTTTAGGCTCTATTGTCTAGAAGTGTCGTGTCTAAGTTGTACGGCTTTATAGGTTTCGTGTTATTTTTCTTTACTTGCGCTTTTATATGTTATTGTTACGTGATTAATTGAACATATCATTAACCCACATGCACTCCAGCTCATTGTTTCAGGCACCATGGTCCGACCTCGAGGCCGACAGGAGCCACCCCCACCACCAGAGGGCTTTCCACGGAATGCCTTCTACGATGCCGTTAGGCTTGTAGTAGTACAACGGGCTCAGTAGGAGCAGCAGCAGCCTCAGCCGCCACCACCAAACCCTCGGGATGCTACTGCCCGAGCCATGGATCGATTCATGTCCTATCGCCCTACGGTCTTCGAGGGCGAGCCGGACGACCTCAAGGCCGAGGCCTGGATTTCGGAACTAGAGCAGAAGTTTAGAGCTTTGGAGATTGAGGACCTGCAGAGGATTGAGCTCGCTGTATTCTTGATAAGGGGACCCGCCCTCGATTGGTGGCGCTTTGTTGATAAGGGGACCGCCACACAGACCCCGCGCACTTGGGTACAGTTTCTTCATGAGTTACGTGCGAAGTATGTGCCCGAGATTGTTCGAGATCAGAGGGAGAGGGAGTTTATGAACCTCTCTCAGGGAGGCATGACCATGGGCCAGTATGAGGCCAAGTTTACCAGATTGATCGTCTACGCTCCTCACATGGTAGACGACGACAGGAGGATGGCCAGGAAGTTCAAGGAGGGCCTTCGTGATGAGATTCGGGCCGAGTTGGTTGGCAGTGACCTCCGTACTTATGAGGAGGCCGTGACACGGGCTATGGCTATAGAGTCCGATCTTGGAGAGCTCCGTCGTAGGGCTCCTGTGCCTGTTGCTGCCGCCCCTAAGGGCTTTTCTCAGAAGGGCAAGAAGCCTTTACTGCTGGATCTGGATCTTCTACGGGCGACAAGAGGCCCAGGTATATTGAGAGGGCCCCTATTGCCGCCATCACACCAGTTTTATGCTCCTTCTGCCACAAGCTGAACCACACCGCCGACTTCTGCCGGAAGCGACTGGGGCAGTGTTTACTTTGTGCATCCCCTGATCACATGCTGAACTCTTGTCCGATCAAGAGAGCTCCCGCCACACCTCCGAAGGCGATTCAGGCTGCCGGTCAGCCGAGAGTACAGCCCAGAGTCTTCGCACTGGGAAGAGAGCCCGATTTGCACGACGTGATTGGAGGTACCCTGCATATTCATGACATCCCTATTACTGCATTATATGATCCGGGTGCGACACACTCGTTTATTGCACTTGATATTACTGCTAAGTTGCGCATGCCCGTGGAGAGTCTGCCTTATTTGTATCGAGTCAGTTCTCCTTTGGGGACTTCATACGTTACGGATAGGATCTTTAAGGGTTGCCCTTTGAAGATAGGAGATCGTGTTTATCCCGCCGATTTGATCGAGTTGCCGCTACAGCGTTATGGGACTGGCTTTATCAGCACAGAGTCAGTGTGGATTGTTTCAAGAAGACAGTACAGATTGGAATCGAGGCGACAATTGTGAAGGGTATTCTTGAGAAGTCAGATTTGGCACTGAAGATTCCTTTCGTTGAGGCTTCTCGTTTGATCCGAGAGGGAGCTCAGGCCTTCGTCGCTTATTTACTTAACCGACCGAAAGAACAAGGGAAGCTCAAGAACACGGAAGTGATTAAGGACTTCCCGGATGTCTTTCCCGAGAGCTTGAACTCTCTACCCCCCGAGCTTGACATCGAGTTCGTAGTTGATCTTGCCCCGGGATCGGAGCCTTATTCGAAGACTCCGTACAGGATGGCTCCCGCCGAGTTGAAGGAACTTAAGATGCAACTTGAAGAGTTGCTAGAGAGTGGTTACGTTAGACCGAGCATCTCTCCTTGGGGTGCACCGGTTTTATTCGTGAAGAAGAAGGATGGCACGCTGAGAATGTGCATCGACTACCGAGAGCTAAACCGGATGACAGTGAAGAACAAATACCCTCTACCCCACATAGAGGAGTTATTTGACTTATTGCAGGGCTTGAAGGTATATTCGAAGTTGGATCTTCGACAGGGATACTATCAGCTTCGTATCCGAGAGCAGGATATACCTAAGACCGGGTTTAACACTCGGTATGGCCACTTCCAGTTTGTTGTGATGCCGTTTGGTTTGACGAATGTCCCTGCAGCTTTCATGTATATGATGCACCGGATTTTCCGGCCTTACCTTGACAAGTTCGTGATTATCTTCATCGACGACATTCTGGTTTTCTCCAAGACGGTCGAGGATCATGCCGAGCATCTTCGCATTGTGCTACAGATGCTTCGAGTGCATAGCCTATATGCTAAGTTTAGCAAGTGCGAGTTCTGGATCAACGAGGTTTCATTCCTTGGTCACATCATCTCAGGGAATGGGGTTGCTGTGGATCCATCAAAGATTGAGGCAGTGACGAGTTGGAGTCAGCCTAAGATGCCAACAGAAGTTAGGAGTTCCCTTGGATTGGCTGGATACTACAGGCGATTCGTTAAGGATTTCTCCAAACTAACGGCCCCACTCACGAAGTTGACTTGTAAAGATGTGTCCTTTCAGTGGGACGACGAGTGCGAGGCCAGCTTCAAGGAGCTGAAGACAAGATTGACCACCGCACCTATACTTGTTCTTCCAGACGGACACGAGGGATACACGGTTTATACCGACGCGTCCAAGGAAGGTTTAGGGTGCGTGTTGATGCAAAATGGGAAGGTCGTTGCTTTTGTTTCTAGAAAGCTAAAAGATGCCGAGAAGAACTATCCCATTCACGACTTGGAACTTGCAGCGGTGATATTTGCCTTGGGCAAATGGCGTCATTATCTGTATGGTGTAACTTTTGACATCTTTACGGACCACCAGAGTTTGAAGTATCTGTTCACACAGAAGGATCTCAACAGGAGACAGAGACGGTGGATGGAATTCTTGGAAGATTATGACTGCCGCATTCAGTATCACCCTAGGAAAGCGAACGTGGTCGCCGACGCTTTGAGCTGGAGGGCTCACGTGGCACATTTGGAGGGATCATCTTCCGATATCCCTATAGAGGATAGAATGATTCGAGTTGAATCGTATCCTCGACTTGCCAACCTTACAGTCCAACCCGATCTAGTCCAACAAATCCGAGACGAGCAGATTTCGGATACCGGTATTCAGAAGATCAAGGCCAGAATGCAGAATGATCCCAACACCAAATTCAGGATCGATGGTACCGGATTGCTTCGCTTCGGGACCCGAGTTTGTGTTCCCACGAACCTGAAGCGTGGAATTCTCGACGAGGCACACAAGTCTGCTTATGCTGTTCACCCAGGAGGAAACAAGATGTATCGTGATCTCAGAACCCAGTATTGGTGGAACGGTATAAAAAGGGACGTGGCTACCTATGTGAAACATTGCCTAACATGTCAGAGAGTCAAGGCCGAACATCAAAGGCCTAGAGGAACTCTTCAGCCGCTTCCCGTACCTACTTCCAAGTGGCAGGAGATCACTATGGACTTCGTGACCGGATTGCCCACTGTTCGTGGAGGTTTCGACAGTATTTGGGTCATATTCGATCGATTGACCAAGTTAGCTCATTTTCTTCCGGTTCGAAAGACAGCGAAGGTCAAGCAACTTGCAGAACTGTATCAGAAGGAAATCATCAGACTTCATGGTGTTCCGGAGAGCATCGTTTCAGACAGGGATCCTAAGTTCACAGCTTAGTTTTGGCAAGAACTTCACAAGAGCTTGGGAACGACCCTGAAATTTAGTTCTGCAGCACATCCCCAGACTGATGGACAATCCGAGCAAACGATCAAGTTTCTAAGTGATATGCTACGGGCATGTGCGCTCGATTTTCATACGAGTTGGATTTCACACTTGCCCTTGGTCGAGTTCGCTTACAACAACAGTTATCAAGCCTCGATCGGGATGCCGCCGTATGAGGCTCTTTATGGGAGGAAGTGCAGATCTCCGATTTATTGGGAATTGGAGGATTGGAAGTGGTCATTTGATGGCCACAAGAGAGCTACTCCACCGGATCACATTCAAGAAGCGATCGATAAGGTCCAGCTCATTCGGCAAAGAATGAAAGCAGCCCAGGACCGTCAGAAGAGCTACGCCGACAAGAGACGTCGAGATTTGAAGTTCGAAGTGGGAGACCGAGTTTTTCTCAAGGCCTCCCCGAGGAAAGGATTCACGAGGATCGGTAGAGGTGGGAAGCTTACTCCGAGATACTTAGGTCCATTTGAGATCATAGAGCGGATCGGGAACACCGCTTATCGCTTAGATCTACCACCACATCTTACCGGGATCCACAATGTCTTCCATGTCTCACAACTCCGCAAGTACTTCCCCGACGAGTCCCGTGTTCTCCAGGATGACGGAGTTCAGCTTGAGCCGGATTTGACTATTGAGATGAAACCGGTTCAGATTCAGGATCGCAAGGTCCAGCAGCTTCGTCACAAGCAGATTCCATTAGTGAGAGTTCTCTGGAGGAACCGTTCAACCGAGCAGTTTACATGGGAGACGGAGGCTAAGATGAGAGAAGCTTATCCTGAGCTTTTCTGATAAAGATGGAATCTGGGGACCAGATTCTCATAAGGGGGGAGTATTGTAACGACCCAGAAATCCGAGAATCACTGTGAGTATTTTTCCCGCGTTAATTATCTTTCTTAACCCTAAGTTCTCGTAATATGTGAATTATTATATATTATTTTCGTATACGACCCAATGTGATAATATTATTTGCGTATTTAAATTCCTTGTCTAAATTGCGTTTGTTTGATATTAAATAGATATATTTGGCCAACGTACATTTAATTGGACTTTCCAAACTTACCAAACTACCCCTTCGTATTTTTCGACATTTCAAAATATTTGATAAAAGTCTTGAAACCCTCATTCGAACCCTTATTCGAATTAGAGCGAGAGAGAGAGAAGAAGAAAAGAGGATTTTCCCCCGAAGCCCTAATCGATCGTGCCGAGCTCGTTTCTCCGTGGAATTTCGCGTCGATCGAACCTAAACGATCCTCTCAACGATACCTTTCTTTAGGTACCAATTTTCCCAATTTCTTTCACGAATTTATGATGTTTTGAGAATATTTTGTCATTTCGGGATTTTTAGGTTAAATGCTTAGATCGAACCCGTTTCTTGATCATTTCATGAAATTATTGGATGTAAATGTTTATTAGATGATGATTGTTGATTGTTACGATTGTTGGGTGTTGATTTGCGCTATAAATATGATTTTTATGAGTTTTGGTTCGAATTTTTGTGAAATCGCGTAACTTTCTATTGTGTGTAGTTAAACTGCACGGGCTAACGCACGGTCTTGAGCAAGACCGTGCAGGAGCCCGTGTGCACCTCTTTGTGCCTGCACGGGCTCAAGCCCGTGCACCTAAACCGTGCAGATGGTTGTGTGTGAGTGCACGGTCTTGACACCGTGTTCAAGATCGTCCACAAGCCGGTGTGAAACACTTAGAAAAGTTTCCAGCCTTTTTGGTTTTGCCGAGTCTCTATTGTTGTCTTTAACTCTCTAGATAGTTGTTCTTTTGTTCAGGCTTGTAGATAACGATATATTGATCCCCGTCCCCTGATATTTACTTTATGTTGCCCCTGAATAGGCTGTGTTAAAATATATATTAGTTGAATTAGCCCCGGAGTGGCATTTATGTTATTATGATTTAAATTTGCTTCCGCTATTTATTCTGAGTTCTTTAGATGTTTTAACTTTGGGGATCCACTGTTGCCAAGTGTCGGGATTGACCCGTTGGCTTGTATGGGTTCTCGGGTTGAGGCGCCGTTCTCGGCTTGAGAATCCGTGCAGGTTCGGGGGCTGTAGAGCGGGGCGCTACAAGTTTTATAATGACATGAAGGGGTTATAAGGAGGAACAGGCCCATTCTCGCTGGGATATTACTTGCTTCTATTTATGCTTTATTGTTACTGCTTATTAATTGTTGTTATGCAAGTCGAAGCACATTCCGAATTTTCTTAAATTCTGCACATGTATTTTCCTATATATATATATATAAAACCCGAAAGCGTGGCTCATACTTGTCCCGTCTTTACCTTCACTGAGTATCGTTTATACTCACCCCCTCGTTATTTTAATTCTTACTTCAGGTCGATAGGTGGCGTTGTCACCTCTCATGTCGGTTGGCAACAGCGGGTCGTAGGTCTTAGTCTTTGTAACGACCCGAAAATCCGATTTTCAATTCGGTATATTTTAATCAAGTAATTATGCAATTTATTATTTTAATTTGATGTTTATTCTGAGATTTTTGATAATTTCGTAAATGAGTGAATTTAGATATTTAAATCACGTGTCAATGTGCGTTTAATTATATGAATTTTAACTATAATTACGTATTATTTGGACAACGTGAGTTTTTAAACTTATTTTGCGAAATTACTAAAATGCCCCTTCGACTTTTAAACCCTAGTCAACTAATTTGACTAAGTCTCTCTCTCACCTCACTCTCGTTCAAAAGTAGCAAGGAAGAAGAAAGAAAAGAAAAGAGAAGGAAAAAGAGAAAGAGAAGGAAGAGATTTCAATCGATCGTCCCGACTTCGTTTCCCGACGGATTTTCGAATCGTTTACGCCTACGAATTCCTCGCGATCTTTTCTACGAGTAAGCTTCTAACGATTCTATCATTTAATGTCTTCTATACTTCATTTTTCTCGTTTTTGTGAATAGTTGTATAATTTAGGTTTTATATGATTTTGATAGTAATTGTGGATGGATTTTCGTGTTTATCGTTTCTATATGTAGATTATATGTTGTAGATGATTATATGTGAAAATTAGGGATTGATTTGCATGATTAATCGATTTAATGTTGAATTAGGATTGATTTTCGCGTATTGGGTTTGATGTTCTGCATGTTCTGCTCAAATTTTACGCACACGGGCCATGCACACGGGGTGTGGCAAGCCCGTGTGGGTGTACACGGCCTCTTGCACGGCCGTGCAAGAGACCATGCGTGTTTGGAATGGTGCACGGGTTGGGCACACGGCCTTGAGGCCATGTGCATGAGGCCGTGCGTGTTCGTCCGACTGTGCACAGCCTCGGCACACGGCCGTGCACAAGGCCGTGTGGCCTGGTCGAACAGTGCCCTGACCTTCTGTAAGTCAGGGTCCGTTTTGCACTACGGGTCCCTCCGAGACTCGTCTTTTCCGAATTATTTCTTCGCTCGTGTATTCGATATATATGAAATAGATATGAATTGCATGATTTATGAATTTACAACATATTCGGGTATATGAATAATGCGTTTTAAGTTTTCGTTAAATTTTCTATCTTTTGCATGTGAAGTCCGATTTTCCCAAAATTCGAATGCATACTCCTTTATGATAATTTAAGCATGTCCGTAAAGTTTCGTTGCATTTGGACTTGATTTGCATTTTTAAATTTGAGAATTACTCTGTTTTCGTTTGAGAATTTGAACTTAAGTGATTGATTTAATTGTATAACGTGCTCCTATGTGTTTTAATACTTTCGTATAAGCCGTGCGTCGTCTTTAGTCTTATTTGGTTGTGTCCTGGTATTTTTGCAGACGATACTCCCGTGGAGTAGCACCGGTTCTAGCTTTTTGGCTCTTATTTTGCATAGCAGCCAGGTGAGGCTTTCCGTTTCTGTTTCCAGTATTATTATGTATATATATAAATAAGCCTCTCCCGATATAAGCCACGTTTATGTTTGTTTTCACACCGTTTCTATATATATACTTAGTAGATATTTATGCTTATTATGTTCATTTGATTTATCGAAAATGATTTGATATGAAAAAGTACTATGTATAGTCTTCGAAATGTTTACGAAAGAGACATGTAAAACCTTTTGTTTTCTAAGGCGAACTTTGGCCTTCGGCCTCGCATATGACATGTCTCGAACGGTCTTTTGGCCAACCCGAAATGATTTGAAAAGCGAGATTATGAACTGTAGCGGGCGCCCCAAACGGGTAACGCACGCCCCGCACCGAGACCCGACCTGAAGCCGGAATGGGATCCGACCCGAATCAAAACCCGGCGAACGGCAAGCATTTACTCAATTACTAGGCGGGGGTTTTAAACAACAACAAGACAGAAGTGCGGAAGCGAAATAATCAAACATTAAACCATGATAAATTGCATAATTATTAAAGCCCACCAAGGCTAACGAAATTCACTTAATTAAATAACAAACGGGTTCGGTACAATATCCCGATAATTATATAATAACGGGTTCAATACAAAATCCCGAATACATTCTAATAAATCCTAAAATCAAAAGACATAAATCAAAGCCATACTGAATGAGAGTTATACATGAGCAAAAAGAATGTAACTCTAAGACGCGACGACGACAACGCAGATCCCGCCTAGTATCCTGAAACCAGCACAGGGGTAAAACAGAGGGGGTTAGTCAAACGACTAAGTGAGGAGGGAATAATAATGTATATCGTAAAACGAAAGTAAATCACCAAATTTTTAAACTTAAAAGAAATCAACATAAAAGAAAGGTTTTCGTAATCGGGTGGTGATTTAACATAAAACATAACATATCTAATGACTCGGCGAGTCGAGTCCTGAACTCCAATATCCAAACATAAAAACCGGAAACCACCCTTATGCCTCCAATGTAGACGGACCGCTAAATCCGAACTACTCGAAACTGACTAGAATAACTCAGGTACTCAAAGGGCTGCCACTCCGGCCTCACCCCGAGCTCCCAAATGGAGGAAACCATAGGATTTACGCCGTAGACCCGACGTCTACCGACTTCGTCCTATCGCTCTTACTCCGGGCCCAAACGATCATGCAAACATTTCATAACTCGCTTTTCAAACATTTCGGGTTGGCCAAAAGACCGTTCGAGACATGTCATATGCGAGGCCGAAGGCCAAAGTTCGCCTTAGAAAACAAAAGATTTTACATGTCTCTTTCGTAAACATTTCGAAGACTATACATAGTACTTTTTCATATTAAATCATTTTCGATAAATCGATTAAACATAATAATCATAAATATTTATTAGATATATATAGAAACGGTGTGAAAACAAAACATAAACGTGGCTTATATCGGGAGAGGCTTATTTATATATATATACGTAGTAATACTGGAATCAGAAAAGGAAAGCCTCACCTGGCTATGCAAAATGAATAAAAGGAGCAAGAACCGGCGCTACTACACAGGAGTATCGTCTGCAAAAATACCAAGACACAACAAAATAAGACTAACGACGACGTACGGCTTATACGAAAGAATTAGAACTCATAGAAGCACGTTATACAATTAAATAAATCACTTAGGTTCAATTTCTCAAACGAAAACGGAGTAAATCGCAAATTTAAAAATGTAAATCAATTCCAAATGCAACGAAACATTACGGGCATGCTTAGAATATCATAGAGAAGCATGCATTCGAATTTCGGAAAAATCGGACTTCACATGCAAAAGTTAGAAAATTTAACGAAAACTTAAAATGCACTATTCACCTACCCGAACATGTCATAAATTCATAAATCATGCAATTCCTATCTATATCATACATAACGAATACACGAGCGAAGAAAGAATTCGGAAAATACGAGCCGAAGCGGGACCCGTAGGCCAATTTGTACCCTGACTTACAGAAGGTCAGGGTACTGTTCGAGCCTTCCACACGGCCTTGTGCACGGCCGTGTGCCGAGGCCGTGCACAAACATGCAACACGCACGGCCTCATGCACACGGCCTCAAGGCCGTGTGCACAGCCCGTGCGCAATTCATCCTTCGCACACGGTCTCATGCACACGGCCTCAAGGCCGTGTGCAACAGGCCGTGTGCGATCCAAAATCGCAGAACAAGCAGAAGCTCAGAATCTCGCGAAAATCAAACCCTAATCCAACATATAATCACTAAATCATGCAAATTAAACCCTAATTCTCACATATAATCATCTACAACATATATGCTTCATATAGAAACGATAAACACGAAAATCCATCCACATTTTCTATCAAAATCATATAAAACCTAAATTCTATAACCATCATCAAAAATCCAAAAATCGAAGTAACGAAGGCATTAATCGAGAAATTTGGTGAGAGCTTACTCGTAGATGAGATCGCGAGGAGTTCGTAGACGTAAACGACTCGAAAATCCGTCGGGAAACGGAGTCGGAACGATCGTTGGAATTTCTTTCTTCTTTCTTCTCTTTTCTCTCTTTTTCTTTCTTCTCTTTTTCTCTTGTTTGTGCGTGAATGGAGTAGAGAGGGAGAGAGATTGACTTAGTCAATTTTGACTATGGTTTAGAAACCGAAGGGGCAAAGTCGTAATTTTGCAAAATAAGTTCGAAATCTCACGATGTCCAAATAACATGTAATTACAGTCAAAATTCATATTATTAAACGCACATTGACAATTTGTAATTTAAATACATAAATTCAATCTTATACGAAATAAATTCTAAAATTACATAATAAATATCAAATAAATATTAAATTACACAAATTTTGATTCGGACATACCAATTTAATAATTCGGATTTTTGGGGCGTTACAATCACCCCTCCTTATGAGAATCTGGCCCCCAGATTCTACTCGTCCGGCTGAAATAATTCCGGATGAAACTTGCGCATTTTGTCCTCGGTCTCCCATGTAGCTTCTTCAGTTGTCTGATTTCTCCAAAGGACTTTGACAAGAGAAATCTCTCGGTTGCGCAGAGCTTGAGTCTTCTTATCCAATATCTTCACCGGCTTCGAAACAAAGGTCAAATCCGGCTCTAGTTCAATTTCCTCAACAGGAAGGATCTCGGACTCATTCGGGAAGTATTTTCGGAGTTGGGAAACATGAAAGACGTTGTGAATCCCTGTCAGACTCGACGGCAAGTCTAACCTGTACGCTGCGTTCCCCATTCTCTCCAAAACCTCATAAGGACCCAAAAATCTCGGACTTAACTTTCCTCCTTTTCCAATTCGGGTGAAACCCTTTCGAGGAGAAGCTTTGAGGAATACTCTGTCACCAACCTCAAATTCCAACGGTCGGCGGCGGGTGTCGGCATAGCTCTTCTGTCGATCCTGAGCTGCCTTCATTCTCTGCCGGATGATCTGAATACGGTCGATGGCATTTTGGAGAAACTTTGGAGGAGTTCCTCGTTCCTTATCATCTTTCGTCCATCGCCAATCTTCGAGATCCCAAAACAACGGGGATCTACACTTTCTGCCATACAATGCTTCGTAAGGTGCCATTCCGATCGTAGACTGATGACTGTTGTTGTAGGCAAACTCGATCAGAGGCAACTGGTCGTGCCAATTGTTACGAAAATCCAAGGCACAAACTCGAAGCATATCACAGAGATATCTGATCATCCTCTCTGACTGACCATCGGTTTGCGGATGTGCGGCTGTACTGAAAGTCAGATTCGTTCCCATTCGTTCTTGAAGTTGTTGCCACAAACGGGAAGTAAATCGAGCATCTCTGTCAGACACTATCGTAGTCGGAATTCCATGAAGCTTGACAATCTCTCGGTGATAAATCTCTGCCAACCTATCCACTTTGTACGACATGTTGATCGGTAGAAAATGAGCACTCTTGGATAGTCGGTCGATAATCACCCAAATGCTATCGTAGCTACCTCTAACTTTAGGCAAACCAGACACGAAGTCCATGGCAATACCCTCCCAATTCCATGTAGGAATCGGCAGTGGCTCAAGCCAACCTCCCGGTCTCTGATGTTCAGCTTTAACTTGTTGACAAGTCGAACATCTCTTGACGTAATCAGCTACGTCTCTCTTCATACCTCTCCACTAGAACAATTCCTTCAAATCCCGATACATCTTACTTCCTCCCGGATGAACTGTGTAAGGTGTGTTGTGAGCCTCATCGAGAATCTCTTTCCTCAGACTCTCCGGAACACAAACTCGGGACTTGTAGCGGAGAACTCCTGTGTCATCCACACCAAACTGAGTCTCAGAATCAGCTGCGATGTGAACTATCTGTCTCTGAGTCCACTCATCAGTAGCCTGAACATCTCGAATCTTTCGACCCAACTCTGACTGGATCGATATGCTGTGAACATGGGCCTGAGAACTGATGTGAACTCCCTCTAACCTAGCCTCTAGCTGGGCTATGCTTGCCTTCCGGCTCAATGCATCGGCTACGACATTCGCCTTCCCGGGATGGTACTGGATCTTGCAGTCGTAGTCCTCAAATAACTCCATCCATCGGCGCTGTCGTTTGTTCAATTCCTTCTGAGTAAACAAGTACTGGAGGCTCTTATGATCTGTGAAGATGTCGAATGTGATGCCGTAGAGGTAATGACGCCATTTCAATAATGCAAATACCGCGGCGGCTAGTTCAAGGTCGTGAGTGGGATAGTTCTCTTCAGCTGGCTTTAGCTTCCTTGACGCATAAGCTATAACTTTCCCATTCTGCATTAACACATAACCTAATCCTTCGTGTGACGCATCTGCTTACACGACAAATCCTTCAGAACCCTCTGGCAGGGTCAGTACTGGGGCTGTGGTCAATCTCTTCTTGAGCTCCTGAAAACTAGCTTCACATTTGGCTGACCACTCAAACTTAGCTTCCTTCTTCGTCAATGCTGTTAACGGACCTGCAAGTTTAGAGAAATCCTTGACAAAACGTCTGTAGTATCCTGCTAATCCCAAGAAACTACGGATCTCTGTAGGAGTCTTAGGTCTCTCCCAATCCAGCACTGTCTCAATCTTCGAAGGATCTACCTCGATTCCCGTTCCAGATATGACATGACCTAGGAAGGTCACTCGGTCGATCCAGAATTCGCATTTGCTGAACTTAGCGAATAATTGGTGCTCTCTCAAAGCTTAGAGCACGATCCGGAGGTGTTCAGCGTGTTCTTCTTCGGACTTCGAGAACACTAAGATGTCGTCAATGAAAATAACGACGAACTTATCGAGGTACGGACGAAAAATTCTGTGCATCATGTCCATAAAAGCTGCTGGAGCATTCGAGAGTCCAAACGGCATGACCACAAACTCGAAATGTCCGTATCGGGTGCTGAAAGCTGTCTTCGGGACATCGTCTGATCGGATACGGAGCTGGTAATATCCTTGTCTGAGATCGAGCTTGGAATAAACCCTCGATCCTTGTAGCAAATCGAACAATTCCTCGATATGCGGTAGAGGATACTTGTTCTTCACCGTCATCCTGTTCAACTCTCGGTAATCGATACACATGCGAAGTGTACCGTCCTTCTTCTTTACGAACAAGACTGGAGCACCCCAAGGCGAGGTACTCGGTCGGATATATCCAATAGAAAGAAGTTCGTCGAGTTGATTCTTCAATTCTTTCAACTCGGCAGGAGCCATTCGGTACGGCGACTTCGAATAGGACTCGGCTCCCGGAACTAGGTCAATCACAAACTCTATATCCCGATCTGGTGGCAAGAATTCCAAATTCTCGGGAAACACGTCGACGAATTCATTGACCACGGGCGTCTCTTCGATCTTTGTCTGGTCCTTCGGGCGGTTGAGAATGTAAGCTATAAAGCACGTCGCTTCTTCTTTCTGAACGAGCTTCTTGGCTTCCATCATTGAGATATACGGGCCTTCTCCCGATCGGAAACCCTTAACCTCATTAGAGCCCAGAATAACCTTCTTCTCGAAACAATCAACCTTCGCCCGATGCTCGTACAACCAATCCATTCCGAGAATAACTCCATATTTCTTCATCGGCAGCTCGACCAAATCAGCCGGGTATTCGATACCCTCGATGATAACCGGACAACGCTTAAGTGCTCGGTTCGCAACGACCTTCGAACCCAACGGCGAACCAACCACTAGCACATAATCAAGCAAGGAAACAGGCGCATGCACAGATAAGGAAACAGCGAGTGGGAAGCACCCGAGTCGTACAATGCATGTATGGGGATGCCATTTATATATATAGTACCTTCCACCACGTCAGTCGGATCTGCAACAGCATCCTCTGCATCGCCTTCCAAGGCGTAAACACGGGCATAAGCCTGAGCCTGAGTGGCTCCCTGCTGTACCGGTCTCCTCTTCGGGCATTCACCTATCCGATGGTCGGCGCTACCACATCCGTAGCAAAGACCGTTCTTCCTCCAACACTTGGCCTCTAAATGCGGGCCCTGACAAAATCCACATACTGGCCGTGGAAATCCCTGAGATCGAGGAGGAGCAAGCTGGGGTCGGGGAGGAGCAGGCTGAATGACGTTCCTGAACGGCTTCTTCCCAGAAGAGGACCCAGACGGAATAAATGGCCTCTTCGAGCCAGAAGCGAAACTCTTGGCGGCTGCAGGGGCAGGTGCAAATGTCGGTCTCATCTGTCGGAGATCGGACTCTATAGAAAGTTCCGTCTCGACTGCCTCGGTATAGTTCTGGAGTCGGTTCCCAAGCATATGCATACGAATCTCATTCGATAACCCCTCCATGAACTGTCGAGTCTTCCTTTGCTCGTCGTCAACCATATACGAGCAGTGAATGATAAACCTGGAGAAGTGAGCCTCGTACTGGTCAACTGTAGAAGTACCCTGCTTGAGAGCCAGGAACTGTCGCTCACGTCGCTGTCGGACCACCAACGGAATATACTTGGCCCGGAACTCCACCACGAACTGATCCCAAGTCGGGACCACATGCTCACGCTGCCATTTTTGTTCGATACGGGCCCACCAATCCTGAGCAGCTCCTATCATTTGATACACTGCTAACTCGACCCTCTTAGGGTCCGGACACTCTAGTACTCGGAATATCTTTACCATTGCCGATATCCAAGCTTCGGCGACAACATCATCAGGTGCACCCTCGAACTGCGGAGGGTTGAACTTAAGAAATCTTCCCAGTTCATTCTCCGGGGCAGGAGGCGGTGTTGCTCGGTTAGCATGGACCATGAACTGCCCTAAGGCTTCCATAAATTGAGCTGGAGTCGGAACACCTGGAGGCGGACCTGGCGGTTCACGGCGAGGAGGCGTTCTGCACATTCAATACCAAACATGCATGATAATAAGTGATTATGGAAAGCCGTAACACGTAGAGAAGTTAAATTAACATAATCATGTTGTCACAATCACATAATCCTAAGCCGTACGACCTAGACACCACTGGACACGACAATTCAGAGCTTCGGCCATTGGACCAAGAGCTCTGATACCAACTATAGCGGGCGCCCCAAACGGGTAACGCACGCCCCGCACCGAGACCCGACCCGAAGCCGGAATGGGATCCGACCCGAATCAAAACCCGGCGAACGGCAAGCATTTACTCAATTACTAGGCGGGTGTTTTAAACAACAACAAGACAGAAGTGCGGAAGCGAAATAATCAAACATTAAAGCATGATAAATTGCATAATTATTAAAGCCCACCAAGGCTAACGAAATTCACTTAATTAAATAACAAACGGGTTCGGTACAATATCCCGATAATTATATAATAACGGGTTCAATACAAAATCCCGAATACATTCTAATAAATCCTAAAATCAAAAGACATAAATCAAAGCCATACTGAATGAGAGTTATACATGAGCAAAAAGAATGTAACTCTAAGACGCGACGACGACAACGCAGATCCGGCCTAGTATCCTGAAACCAGCACAGGGGTAAAACAGAGGGGGTTAGTCAAACGACTAAGTGAGGAGGGAATAATAATGTATATCGTAAAACGGAAGTAAATCACCAAATTTTTAAACTTAAAAGAAATCAACATAAAAGAAAGGTTTTCGTAATCGGGTGGTGATTTAACATAAAACATAACATATCTAATGACTCGGCGAGTCGAGTCCTGAACTCCAATATCCAAACATAAAAACCGGAAACCACCCTTATGCCTCCAATGTAGACGGACCGCTAAATCCGAACTACTCGAAACTGACTAGAATAACTCAGGTACTCAAAGGGCTGCCACTCCGGCCTCACCCCCAGCTCCCAAATGGAGGAAACCATAGGATTTACGCCGTAGACCCGACGTCTACCGACTTCGTCCTATCGCTCTTACTCCGGGCCCAAACGATCATGCAAACATTTCATAACTCGCTTTTCAAACATTTCGGGTTGGCCAAAAGACCGTTCGAGACATGTCATATGCGAGGCCGAAGGCCAAAGTTCGCCTTAGAAAACAAAAGATTTTACATGTCTCTTTCGTAAACATTTCGAAGACTATACATAGTACTTTTTCATATTAAATCATTTTCGATAAATCGATTAAACATAATAATCATAAATATTTATTAGATATATATAGAAACGGTGTGAAAACAAAACATAAACGTGGCTTATATCGGGAGAGGCTTATTTATATATATATACGTAGTAATACTGGAATCAGAAAAGGAAAGCCTCACCTGGCTATGCAAAATGAACAAAAGGAGCAAGAACCGGCGCTACTCCACAGGAGTATCGTCTGCAAAAATACCAAGACACAACAAAATAAAACTAACGACGACGTACGGCTTATACGAAAGAATTAGAACTCATAGAAGCACGTTATACAATTAAATAAATCACTTAGGTTCAAATTCTCAAACGAAAACGGAGTAAATCGCAAATTTAAAAATGTAAATCAATTCCAAATGCAACGAAACTTTACGGGCATGCTTAGAATATCATAGAGAAGCATGCATTCGAATTTTGGAAAAATCGGACTTCACATGCAAAAGTTAGAAAATTTAACGAAAACTTAAAATGCACTATTCACCTACCCAAACATGTCGTAAATTCATAAATCATGCAATTCCTATCTATATCATACATAACGAATACACGAGCGAAGAAAGAATTCGGAAAATACGAGCCGAAGCGGGACCCGTAGGCCAATTTGTACCCTGACTTACAGAAGGTCAGGGTACTGTTCGAGCCTTCCACACGGCCTTGTGCACGGCCGTGTGCCGAGGCCGTGCACAAACATGCAACACGCACGGCCTCATGCACACGGCCTCAAGGCCGTGTGCACAGCCCGTGCGCAATTCATCCTTCGCACACGGTCTCATGCACACGGTCTCAAGGCCGTGTGCGATCCAAAATCGCAGAACAAGCAGAAGCTCAGAATCTCGCGAAAATCAAACCCTAATCCAACATATAATCACTAAATCATGCAAATTAAACCCTAATTCTCACATATAATCATCTACAACATATATGCTTCATATAGAAACGATAAACACGAAAATCCATCCACATTTTCTATCAAAATCATATAAAACCTAAATTCTATAACTATCATCAAAAATCCAAAAATCGAAGTAACGAAGGCATTAATCGAGAAATTTCGTGAGAGCTTACTTGTAGATGAGATCGCGAGGAGTTCGTAGACGTAAACGACTCGAAAATCCGTCGGGAAACGGAGTCGAAACGATCGTTGGAATTTCTTTCTTCTTTCTTCTCTTTTCTCTCTTTTTCTTTCTTCTCTTTTTCTCTTGTTTGTGCGTGAATGGAGTAGAGAGGGAGAGAGATTGACTTAGTCAATTTTGACTATGGTTTAGAAACCGAAGGGGCAAAGTCGTAATTTTGCAAAATAAGTTCGAAATCTCACGATGTCTAAATAACATGTAATTACAGTCAAAATTCATATTATTAAACGCACATTGACAATTTGTAATTTAAATACATAAATTCAATCTTATACAAAATAAATTCTAAAATTACATAATAAATATCAAATAAATATTAAATTACACAAATTTCGATTTGGACATACCAATTTAATAATTCGGATTTTCGGGGCGTTACATGAACTGTATGCATGTTTGTTTGGGCCCGGAGTAAGAGCGATAGGATGAAGTCGGTAGACGTCGGGTCTACGGTGTAAATCCTATGGTTTCCTCCATTTGGGAGCTTGGGGTGAGGCCGGAGTGGCAGCCCTTTGAGTACCTGAGTTATTCCCGTATGATATGAGTAGTTCGGGTTTGCAGTCCGGCTACATTGGAGGAATAAGGGTGGTTTCCGGTTTTATGTTTTGGATATTGGAGTTCAGGGCTCGACTCGGGAGTCATATGATAAGTTATGTTTTATGTTAAATCACCACCCGATTACGAAAACCTTTCTTTTATGTTGATTTCTTTTAAGTTTAAAATTGGTGATTTATTTCCCGTTTTATTATATACATTATTATTCCCTCCTCACTTAGTCGTTTGACTAACCCTCTCTGTCTCACCCTATATTGGTTTCAGGATACTAGGCGGGATTCGTCGTCGCTGTCGTCGTCGTAGAGTTGTATTTATTTTCTCATGTACATTCCTTTTTCCATATGATATGAATTATGTTTTAGGATATTAGGATTTTATTTAATTAGTATTCGGGATTATGTATTTATTGAGCCCGTTATTATGTTTATCGGGATACTGTATCGAACCCGTTTGAAATTATGTAATTGAATTTCGTTAGCCTTGGTGGGCTTTAATAATTGTGTATTTATTATGTTCTATTGCTTTGATTATTTATATTGCTTCCGCGTCTCTATCTTTTCGTTGTTTTTGAAAACCCCGCCTAGTGATTGAGTAAATGCTTGCCGTTCGCCGGGTTTCGATTCGGGTCGGATCCCATTTCGGTTCCGGGTCGGGGCTCGGTGCGGGGCGTGCATTACCCGTTTGGGGCGCCCGCTACAGTTGGTATCAGAGCTCTTCTTGGTCCAATGGCCTAAGCTCTGAATCGTCGTGTTTTGTTTGTTTGTCGGTCGTTGTGTGCCGGTGTAACTTAGGGAATTGCACTCGCCAGTATTCAAGAACGCTTAGTGTTTGAATTGTGACGGATCTTTGTTGGATGATCAACAACAAAAGATCTTTTACAATCAAAATACTGGGATGGGCTTGGATATAGGTGGATGTGAAACTCAAGGTTGTACTTGCCATGCCTGGTTGTCTGTCGTGTCCGGTTGTGTCTAGGTCGTACGGCTTAGGAATTCTGCGGATTTGTGCAAATGTGCTAAGTGCTTATGTGAAATCTATTTGAACATTACTTGCCTAGGTGTTTACAGCTTTGCATGCTCACTTACCTGTCATGCATAACTGTTAATGGTTTTACAGGATGTCTCCACGTCGTTGTCCCTGTGGACAGTCTTCATCATCTTCATTGACACCTCAGACTGATCCACCGATTCCAGCCGGAATTTCGGAAACATTAAGACAGTTCATCGCTCATGCCCCTAAAGGAAGTGTTGAGCAGGAAGCGTGGGCTCAATTTCTCAAATTCGAACCACCGCAATTTGAAGGTGCCCCGGATGACAATATTGCCGAGGCATGGATATCGGCTCTAGAAAAGATTTTTAGGATTATGGAATATCCGGACCCTCTAAGAGTCGGGTTTGCTATTTATTTGATGATGGGAGCTGCACAGGAATGGTGGAAACAGATTGAACAACAATGGGAACGAGAGCATGTAGTCCCGACTTGGGATCAGTTCTTGACTGAGTTCCGGGCTGAATACATTACGAGGACGGTTCGTCAGCAAAACGAAAGTGAAATTCAGGCCCCCGTTCAGCCTATTTCTCCCCAACCTCAGGGATATCCACGACCTGTATGTGGATTTTGTAAGGGCCAGCATTTAGAGGCTAAATGTTGGAAGAAGAATGGACAGTGCTACGGATGTGGTAGCACCGATCACAGATTGAATGTATGCCCGAAGAAGAGACCGGTACCGCGGGGTACAGCAGGCAATACTGAGGATGCACATCCAGCGAGTTCTACGAGGCCACTTACACAATCAGGGTCTTCTTCCGGAAAGCAAACCTTCTCGGTATCTTCATCGAAACAGAATGTACCTCCGAAACCGCAGGGAACACCAGTATGTGGCTTTTGCCAAAGAGATCATCAAGAGTCAGAATGCCGAAAGAAGCAGGGACGTTGCTTCTCATGTGGAAGTCCGTTTCATCTCCGTACAAACTGCACGAGGAACAAAATGTCGAGACGAGCCAAAAGGATGAAGCTTGATTCTGTATGAACGATCCAGGTATATTGCATTGTCATGACATTCATCGTAAATTAATTTAATTTCATATTATGTGGAATTTTAAGAATTATGTGCGTTAAGCGTATTATATTATACATGTGATTTCGATGTTGTTATTCGTGTTTAAATTTTGTGAAGTTTGTGTGGTTTAATCACACGAACTACCCCTGTATGCCTTGCACGGTCTCACCACACGCCGTGACGAGACCCTGTGCACTTATCTCACACGGCCTTGTTGCACCCTGTGCGAGAGGTCGTGCGCACGAATACACAAGGGCTCGTCACACGCCGTGACGAGAGCCCGTGCGTGTTTGTCCTCACGGGGTCGTCACACGTCGTGACGATACCCCGTGCACGTTTCTCACACGGCCTCGTCACACGCCGTGATGAGAGGCCGTGCGCATTTCTTCCAGGTTTTAAAATGATCAGTAGCTTCTCATTTTCGCGCAACCCTCACTTTTTCTCCTTTTTCATGCGAAAATCCCCCACATTTTTCCCCCAATTTTCTCCCATCTTTGAGCTCGTTTAATTCTCGATCTACCCGACAGATTTCCGTGAGATTTTGTAAGTGTGTTGTCTGCAGCAAGTTCTTGGTATTGTTGAAATTTGGGCTCGATCCGTTATACCGATCTCACACAATCTTCGCCCGAAGTAGCGCACGCCAAGTGTTCGGTAAAAGTTCCAAGTGAAATTTGCAACTTATTCCTTCAATTCACAACAACTCCAACTCTAATATGGAAGGTGCTCGTGAAGCTCGTGGTGGACGTCGGGCAAGGAATTACCCGACATAGCGGCACCGGAAGGTTACCAAGTGGATTTGGGTAATGAAGACGATCAAGATGTCTTCAACCGGTTAATGGAACGACCGGTTAGAGCTACGCAATTTCTAGATATGGAGGCTATGTACCAATTGGGTCTTGGCGAAGAGATCTCTCGTTACATCGACAACATTAGGTGGGCTAATTTTTGGAGTATTCAAAGGCCATCCTATCGCCGCCTCACTTGTGAATTTTTAAGCTCTCTTAAGGGCGCGGCATTTCCGGACGACATCGAGATGCCGATAGAAATCCACTTCAGAGCGTTCAACCGTGACTATACGCTTTCATACCAGCAGTTGTCCGAGTATTTTCAATTGGATGTTACGGCACCTAGGAGACGTGCCGATGGATGGAATCAAGCCGAGACTTGGAGACGTATCTCTACCTCCACCGAAATATTTAACTCCGGCGTATCCAAGGCCACGATGCTCATCACCACTCAATTGAGAATTTTGCATAGAGCCGTGTCTCGATCGGTTCTAGCCAGAGGAGACAGTCCGGTTGCGGTGAACACCGAAGATTGTCTCATACTCGATCATATGGTGCGAGGGGTCAGGTTCAACCCCATCTCGTACATGATGGACCATATGATGTATATCTCCACTCGGTCGAGAGGAGAGATTCGAGTTGGCTCATACATTACCGCCATTCTGGAGTGTGCCCAGGTGGAAGGGCTCGATACCCAGGTTCCCGTTGGAGGTTCGACCTCAATTAGCTACGGCACTCTAGCTCAAATGGCGATCTGCACGAAGGGTCCGAGGCGGAACGACCCATATATTCTGGTAGATGGACTATCTTTATGGGAAGCTGACCAAGGGGATGCTCCCGAAGAAGGACCCTCAGACCCAGAGGGCCGAGAGCAGGCTCAGCATATCTACTCCCAGCTGATGAGTCAGGATGCTTCTATTCCTGAGTCTTCACATGGCAGAAGAAGCACTCAGCATCAGGAGTCGATAGACCTGCAACAATTTTATTCAGAGTTCACTGACTACCGACGTGGGACTGATGAGAGATTTGCCCAGCAGGAGAGGCAGATCAATGAGGGCTTTGCAGCTAAGCGAGCTTACATTGATAGTCAGTACACAGCCTTGCAGGCAGAGCTTCAGAGATCCATATCAGAGATGCAGAGGTCACTATCTGAGCAGCTGGATCAATATTTCCGTCGTGGTCCCGACGAGCCTTGAGCTATCTATTTTATTTTATTTTCTTCTTTCCCGCTAGTTTGTTTAGGATTTGATGTAATTTTGTATTTTGTATGACTCTGAATTTTATTTGGAATATTAAGTGTTTATTATTAATGACGTATTATTATGTGATTTAATTGCATTTGAATGTTCGATTTAATTCGAGTTATTAGAATTTCCTTTAGGTTATGCTCCTCTTAACTAACTCCGAGACCGGAAGAGAATCTGAGGACAGATTCTTCTAAAGAGGGGAGTATTGTAACGACCCGAAAATCTGATTTTCAATTCGGTATATTTTAATCGAGTAATTATGCAATTTATTATTTTAATTTGATGTTTATTTTGAGATTTTTGATAATTTCGTAAATGAGTGAATTTAGATATTTAAATCACGAATTGTCAATATGCGTTTAATTATATGAATTTTAACTGTAATTACGTATTATTTGGACAACGTGAGTTTTTAAACTTATTTTGCGAAATTACTAAAATGCCCCTTCGACTTTTAAACCCTAGTCAACTAATTTGACTAAGTCTCTCTCTCACCTCACTCTCGTTCAAAAGTAGCAAGGAAGAAGAAAGAAAAGAAAAGAGAAGGAAAAAGAGAAAGAGAAGGAAGAGATTTCAATCGATCGTCCCGACGGATTTTCGAATCGTTTACGCCTACGAATTCCTCGCGATCTTTTCTACGAGTAAGCTTCTAACGATTCTCTCGTTTAATGTCTTCTATACTTCGTTTTTCTCGTTTTATGTTAAGCTTCCGCACTCTGTTATTTCTGTTGGTTGTTGTTGTTGGACTAGGTACGTTGTTGCCGGTATAGATTGAGTGCTTGCCGTTCGCCGGGATGGATTTTAAATGGGGTACATCTACCTCGTTTGGGAGTTCGTCTCGGTACGGATGTGGTGTCCTTTCTCCTCCTACAGAAAGGGGCGCTACATTTAGTGGTATCAGAGCCTAGGTTCCCGAAAAGGAACCGAAAGCTCTAGTATCTCGTCTGTCTTGTCTTTTGTGTCTTTTGAATTGTGTTAGTCCGTGTCGAATTTGTGTTTTGACGAGTGTTCATCTTATCTTGGTGCTTAAAATTGTAGACGATTACGGTTGGCTTAATTAACCGACTGGCAATCCTTTATGAATTTTTGTACTAAGGAAGATGTAACGCGAGTCGATCGTGGAACTCTTTGTGTGTTTTACTTGGTTTGGTCTGTCGTAGTTGTGTGTCGATAGGATTTTCGTTGAGTGTCGAGCATGCCTTATGTATTTATAAATTATTGGCATCATTTCTTACAAGACATGCACCTATTTTGCCAAATAGCTATGAACGCAGGTATGCCACGCAAGAAGGCCCGATCAGACCCGCCACTACCACCACTCCAGACCTCTCCGGGATCTTCGTATCCGTATTCGGTGGGAGACACAGAAATAGCTCAAGGAGGAGAGAGCGTAACCGAATACGAAGCTAGGTTCGCTTACCTGACCAATTATTCTCCTAACCGAGAGTCGGATCAAAGGAACAGAGCCGCAAGATTTATATCCGGGTTGAGGCACGAAATCTGCCAAATACTCATAGGACTCGGCTGCTGTTCTTATTTGGAGGCCGTCGGCCGAGCTTTGCGGGCTGAAGCAGAATTTGAAATGAGAGCTAGGAGTGCTCGACTGATTACCTCGGAGAACCAGCCATATGAATCAGGAACCCCAGTGGTTGTCCATACGACTTCTCGCAGTGAAGGGACAACGACTAGCGGATCCAGTGGAAGTATCATCCTCTGCAAGCACTGCCAGAAACCGAACCACGTCGCTGAGACGTGTAGGAGGAGACTTGGGCTGTGCCTCCTTTGTGGTGCCGCCAATCACCTCGTCGACAAATGCCCCAACAAGAGAAAGAGTAACTGAAGGAGTCGAGGAACTACCGAGATCGAAGGATGTGAAAAAAAAAAAAAAAAAAAAAAAGGAAAGAAGGCTAGACCGGACTTCGTCTCTCGGAATAAAGGTACCGTGCATGTTCATAACATTCATATTTCCTCGTCTTTTAATTTATTAATTGCGCGATAGTATATTTTTATTGCTTAATTGAACTTCGGGTTTAATCCGGGGTGTTTTGGTAATTTTTGCATGTTTTATTTCAAGTCAGGGGCGCTTGCACGCCCCTGCGCACGGTCTTGGCCAAGCCGGTGCGCCCAGCTCAAGACCGTGCAGACCAGTTCCGCGTTTGAACCGCTGAACTAGCCGAACCGTTCCACACGGCCCAACACACGCCCGTGCGTAAGACCGTGCATGCCCCTTTCGCTGATTTAAACTCATTTCACGAACAGAAACTTACAGCAGCCCCATTTCCCAAATTTCTCTCATTTCCAGCAACTCTAAAACCCCAATTTTTCTCCAATTTCATCCTTCCAACTTTGCAAGCCTATAACTTTCGATCCGTCCGTCGGATCTTCGTAAAAATTGAAAGGTATGTAGCCGGCATTGCACATTTCAATTAGTTGGTTTTTGGGGACGATCCGCCGAACTGATCGTACATAAATCGCTGCTCAAAGTACATGCCCGCCAAGTGTCCGACAAAATTCCCGAGTGAGGAATTTTACCAAATTCAGCCCAACAAGCTTCAAGCAACCTTCTCACAGCCGCCGAAGATTCTCCACGAAGGAGGAGGCGAGATGACCCTCCATCCCCACTTCCTCTTAATGTGGAAATCTCAAATTCCATTTAAACTAAGATTTTTCACCGGATGCATGAACGCCCGGTCCTATCTACCAAATTTCTTGATATAGAAGCCTTGGGAAGTTTGGGACTCGGCCACGGCATAGCCCGGTATATTGAAGATGTGGGTTGGACTACATTTTTGGATATTAGGAGGAATTCGTACCCCCGGCTTGTCTACGAATTTATTGCAACACTCCAAGTAGTCCCTCATCAAGACGACGCTGAATTGCCATTCAAGATCGAATTTCAAGCCTTCAATGAAGAATATAAGCTTACACTATGGCAATTGACGACGCATTTTGGACTACCCATTCGGGGTATGATAAGCCGAGAAATGTCTCCACTTCTAGAAGGTCCTTCCAACAAGGAAAGTCGAAGGCAACCGACCTCATCAATCCCGCCTTGAGAACTTTCCATCGATTTCTCTCATGCACCGTTTTTGCCCGAGAAGATAGCTACGGCTCTATCAACTTGGATGAACTCTACATTCTGGATTGTGCGGTCCGGAGAGAACCGGTCAACGGCCTTATGTTTTTCCTGAGGTACGTGGAGTACGTGGGCACCCGCCCAAAGGGAGAAATTAGGATTGGGTCCTACATTACCGCAATCCTTGAGTGTGCCGGTGTAACCGGTATGGACCGAATGGCCCCAGCAAGGGGAGACGATGCAACCATTACCTACAAACAATCGCCCAGATGAAGCTTTGCAAGAAAGTTAGAGGGCGTCATAGTAGGTATGTGCCGATGACGGCAGAGGAAGCTGCCGCCGAGAGTGACGACGATGTCGAGGAGGACATCCGAGCAGGAGGTCAACCTGAAGGGGATCAACAAGAAATTGAGGAACAAATGCTCGAGCAACTATACGAAGCAGGAGGCTTCGATCCTCAACAGGTCCCGTACGTACCTGACCTCCTAGAGCCGAAGAGGCTCACTTCCAACAGAGTTTCGACGACTACCCGACACAGCACCAGGTTGGATCCTCACAATGGGATAGACTAAGTGAGGAGCAGTGGACTCGGTACCAACAATCGGAGTCGGAGACCCGAAACCGGTGGGAGGCCGATAGGTGGAGGGTTTGGGGAAACCGCTTCACAACCTTCACCGAGCAGACTACCGAGCGACTGGACCGACAGTCGGCCGACCTTCAGGAGGTTCGCACTGACCTTCGGGAGATCAGACTTGAGGCCCGACGCAACCACACCAAACTCCGGGAGCAGATTTCTGACCTTGAGAGGTCCATCTCTGAGCAGCTCGCTCGCTATCTGAGCCGTCTTGGCATGCCGCCCAGTTCTGGAGCATCCGATTCTTAAACGGCATCGTTATCTTCCATTTCTCATCATTTTTTGTTTTAATTGTAATTTGATTTTATTTGGAACTATTATGTAAGAACTATGCGTTAATTGCTTATTTGAATTTAAATGCTAATTGTTCGATTTAATTAATTGCTTATGTGTTAATTGCGCGATGTTATATGACGAACTTTTAAATTCCGTGATATACTCTCTTTAACAAACCCCGAAGTTCGGAGGAGAATCTGAGGACAGATTATTTTGACTGGGGGAGTATTGTAACGACCCAAAATTCCAGAATATATTTTCGGAATAATTATTCGACACCTCGTTGGATTCTAAATGAAAAGATTAGCTTCGCTAGCTAATTTTAATTTATTCTAATTTATTTCCATATCCTCAACCATTTATAATTACCTTTGCTACCCCTCGAATTTATTTTAACCTCAAACGAACCCACACCCCCTAAACACACTTGCACCCTCTTGGACACACTTGCACCACCTTGAACACACTTACACCCTCTTGTGCATACTCTCTTGCACACTCTTGCTCACACACCAAATCGAGAGAGAGAAAGAGAGAAGAGAGGAGAAAGGAAGAAGAAGGGAGAAGGAGGAAAAAAATCCCGTCCTGAATCCGTCGCTCGATCAATCGAGATTCCGAGACCAACTATACAATCCTCGTTCGATTCTCTATCGGTAACCTTCTTTCCCCAATTCATTTCATCCATTAAATCCTCCGATTTTCTAGCTTTTATTTTGAACTGAATATTTGATAATTTGATGGGTTTGTAGGTTAGAGTATACCATTTTTAGTGTAGTTCGGATCAAATGGTAGCTATTAATGTGTACAATGCATGAGTTTGAATTTTATGTGTTAATTTTAGCTATAGAATCCATCCTAGTTGATTTTAGGACGAAACCCTTGTGAGAATAATGAGAATCGCGTTTTCTGCACCTGTAAGTTGAACCACACAGTCCAACGCACGGTCTTGGCAAGACCGTGTACCAGACCGTGTGCACCACCTTAAGCCTGCACCGGCCTGCGCACCCCGGTGCGCAAGCCAGTGCGCACTTGTTATAGCTTGCACAGTCTTGAGTGCGTGCTCAAGACCGTACACAAGGCCGTGCGTTAGCCCGTGCGAATGCGTTAACCAACTTTTCAGCCTTTTTCCTTAGTTGCTCACGGTAATGGGGTCAATTGGCCAAAAAATAAAAGTTAACTTTTTGCATACGACCCCTAAAAATCGATCTGTTTTCACCTATAGCTTTCATATGATTCAAGGATGAATATTTCGTAAAGTTTTCAAAATTCCGACCTCGTTCGGACCTTGAATCGAGCCTTTTTCATTTAGGACTTTTTCCCCAATTTATGAATGTTGTCCGAATAATCCGAAAATCGCATGAGTGCTTCTTTATAATATATCATGCATGAATATGCGATTAAAATTTCAATTGAGCATGTTTAGCATCTTAATTTCGTATCTTTCGTTAAATGGATTTAATTGCATTTTTACTTGTAATTTTAATTACTACATGATTATTATTTGGTCTTTCATGCGTTGTAGTCCTTAAGAGTCGTACGTCGTGTCTTGTCTTATTTGGTTTGTCGTCTGACAGTTTCAGGCCGTCCTTTCAAGGAATAGCTTGAGTGTCTTGTCATTCTCGTGCTTCCAGGTGAGGGTTTTAAAATGCTTTCAACTAGAGTAAGGATTTCTTTTATTTATTGCGAACTACACTTACGTGCTCATATTGATTTGATTTCCTTTCTTGTATATCTATTAAATATTTAATTATATTTTCATGATTTTAATAACAAATGTTTTGATATCAACTTATACTTATAAGTATATCTAAATCGTCTTGGTTTCAAGAGGCAAGTAAACTCTTTCTTTTCAACGTGATACTTTGACTTTGGTTAGGTCTATGAGGGAAGTCGTTAGGGGAGTTCGCCAGCACATCCCGACACGTATGAAACTTATAGTCACCCCCTCTGTCGTCACACACTTGCCTAAATGCCCGTTTAGCATACAACTCATATATTTCTTGAAATGCGAGCAACTTCATGTATTTTTCTTTTACTGAGGGCCCGGGAGGGTATTCGAGGGCCTCACTTGGGGACGAGCGTCCAGGGTGTTGCCCGAGGTACTTTTCCCAAAATTAAGCGTCAATCGTGGCCCGTCAGGAGTTGATAGCCATGGTTGGGAACGATGGTGGGCGTTGCATCCGTTGCATGTTTTCCTAAAATTCAATTCGTCGCCCATGGTCGCACTATGGGGTCAGACACCGGAGATGGAGTTTTATAATGCCATGAAGGGGTTATAAGGAGGAACAGGCCCATTCTTGTTGGGATATTACTTGCTTGTATTTATGCTTTATTGTTACTGCTTATTAATTGTTGTTTTGCAAGTCGAAGCACATTCCTGATTTTCTTAAATTCTGCACATGTATTTTCCTATATATATATATATAAAACCCGGAAGCGTGGCTCGTACTTGTCCCCTCTTTACCTTCACTGAGTATCGTTTATACTCACCCCCTCGTTATTTTAATTCTTACTTTAGGTCGACAGGTGGCGTTGTCACCTCTCATGTCGGTTGGCAACAGCGGGTCGTAGGTCTTGGTCTTCGTGTCCTTTGGTAATTGTCGGTAGTATCCAACAACAGTTTGTCTTTTATTATTAAATTGTTTTGTTCAGTAGAAATGGATATATTAATGATTATTGATATTCGATGATGTTGATGAATATTCGTGAAGCCTTGACTAGTTAAATATGTATTGGTTGAATATTGATTTATGTTAATTGATGCCCCGTGTGGCTTTGAATGTTTAATTGATATGGATATGTTAAGCTTCCGCACTCTGTTATTTTTGTTGGTTGTTGTTGTTGGACTAGATACGTTGTTGCCGGTATAGATTGAGTGCTTGTCGTTTGCCGGGATGGATTTTAAATGGGGTACATCTACCTCGTTTGGGAGTTCGTCTCGATGCGGATATGGTGTCCTTTCTCCTCCTACGGAAAGGGGCGCTACAAGCCTGGAGACGAGCGTCTAGGAAAAATCCCGATGTGTACTTAGGCCGGTCGGGAGGTTTGACTGACCTAAGTTAATGCGACGGTAGCGCCTTAAGCGTTTCCTTAAATTTTGTACGATAGTGTTGTGGGGCACCACTCATTTCCTTAAATTGTGTCGTGCTTGACTTTGGGTGGTGGAGTACTTGACTACATGCTTTCATAATTTTCATGGTTGGGAGTTATAAGGAGGGGGTCCGTTCTCGCCGGGACACATTATTGCATGACTTATTGCATTACTTGCTTGTCTAATTGATTTACGGCTTTCGTTACAAGTCAAAGCACATTTCGGTTTTCTTCATTTAGCATATGTATTTCCCTATATATATATAAAACCCGGAAGCGTGGCTCGAACTTGCCCAACTTAAGCCTCATTTATTGTTCAAACTACCTAGTTGAATTACAAGCCGTGTTTACTTATCATTTCCAACTTGTTTACCTCATGTCTTTCTAACTTGTACGGCCTCGTGACTCAACTAATTTCCTTTCAAAACTATTGGCTTGACATTACGTGCAAATGTTTTCAAAGGATCCGGTTCGTCAACCTTTTGTCTTTTCAAATTAAGCCGAACCCGAATGTTACTTTGTGTTATAGTTTTACAACTTATATTATTGTTTGTATCTTTATCAAAATGAGCAACATTTACCCCTTTTGGTTTTAAACGATAAACGACGAACTGTGATTAATACCTATCTTGTATTACCCCCCTTACTGAGTATCCTTTATACTCACCCCTTCTATTTTAGTTCTTGCTTCAGGTAGATAGGTGGCGGTGTCACCTATCTTGTCAGTCGGCAGCAGCAGGTCTAGGTCGGCTCTTGTCTATCGTCTTGTCAGTATCCCAAAACAGTCGAGTCTTTACTTTTTGAATTAATTTAATTTATTGTATTTAATATTATGATTTACTTTCTGTACTTACGTGCCCCTGATGTGGGATAGTTAGTTGAGCCATGGACGGCATTGAATGGATAATTGTTTTAGATTCGCTTAGTGAATTATGTTGCCATGGATGGCTTTTATGAATTGATATGTCATTTGTGAATTCGCTTTCGCATCTCTCTGATTGTTGCTGTTATTGTTGGGGCGTCGTGTTGTTGTTGCCAGAGTTTGATTGAGTATCTTGCCGTTCGCCGAGATGAATTTTTGAATGGGGTACATTTACCTTGTTTAGGAGTTCGTCTTGGTGCGGATGTGGTGTCCTTTCTCCTCCTACGGAAAGGCGCACTACAAGTTGCTCCTCGGCTTAACACCGGAGATGGAGTTACTTGTCATGATTGAGGGGGTTATAAAGAGGAATAGGCCCATTCTCGCTGGGATAATTATTTGCTTATGTAACTGCCTTATTGTTGTTATTGTTTAATTGATTGACGGCTTTCGTTACAAGTCGAAGCACATTTTGGATTTTCTTCACTTAGCATATGTATTTCCCTATATATGTATAAAACCTGGAAGCGTGACTCGAACTTGCCCGACTCAAGCCTCCTTCACTGTTCAAACTACCTAATTGAAATACGAGCCATGTTTACTTATTATTTCCAACTTATTTATGTCATGTCTTTCGAACTTGTAACAGCCTCGTGACTCAACTAATATTCTTTCAAAATGATCGACTTGGCTTTATGTGCAAATGTTTTTCAAAGGGTCCGGTTCGTCAACCTTTTGTGTTTTCAAAGTAAGCCGAACCCCAGTGTTGCTTGTGTTACGTTTTACAACTTAGATTATTATTTGTACTCCTCCTCAAATCGAGCAACACTCACCCCTTTTGGTTTTAAAAGATAAACGACGACTACGATCAATACTATATTGTATTTCCCCCTTACAGAGTATCCTTTATACTCACCCCTTCTGTTTTGGTTCTTGCTTCAGGTAGACAGGTGGCGGTGTCACCTATCTTGTCAGTCGGCAGCAGCAGGTCTAGGTTGGCTCTTGTATATTGTCTTGTCAGTGTCCCAACAACAGTCGAGTCTTTACTTTATGGATGGATTTAACTTATTGTATTTAATATTATGATTTATTTTCCGTACTTACGTGCCTCTGATGAGGGATAGTTAGTTGAGCCGTGGATGACATTAATTGAATGTTTAATTGGAACCATTGTACGAATTATGTTGCCATGGATGGCTTTTATGATTAAATTGTTATTTTCTGAAATCGCTTCTGCATTATTCTGATTATTGCTGTCGTTGTTGGGGCGTCGTGAAGTACTAAACAGGGTGTCCTTCATCAGGTTTATTCTTTCCCTTACAAACTGATCTCTCTCTTACTGCTTTCTGTGACTCTGATTGGGCTACCTGCCCTATTACTAGAAAGTCAGTCATAGGGTATTGTGTTTTCCTTGGTAAGTCCCTTATCTCATAGAAAACAAAGAAGCAAAAAATTGTTAGTTCTTCTTCTTGTGAGATAGAATATAGAAGTTTAGGTGCCACAATTAGAGAACTCCAATAGATTAGTTACATGCTTCATGATCTTCATATTGATTGTACTTTACCTGTTCCTTTATGGTGTGATAACAAAGCTGCTATTAATATAACTGAAAACCCTGTCTTTCACGAAAGAACAAAACATTTAGAAATAGATTGTCATGTTGTTAGGAATAAGTTTAAAGAAGCCTTTATTATTCCTATGCATATTTCTACTCACTTGCAGCTTGTAGATCTGTTTACTAACTCCCTGAGTGGACCTCTCTTCAGAAGATTACTTTGCAAGATTGGATTCTTTTACAAGTATCCACATCGATTGAGGAGGGGGTGTTGATATGTACTTTTCTTTATTAGATTGTATTTTAGGGTCCTTATGTAATTTCTAAATTGTATCTAGGGGGCCTGTTGTAATTTTCTGTTTTAGTATGTAAATAGGAGATAGTCTTTGTATTTTATCCCCTCCTTAATTCGCATTCAGTATTAGTCAGGTTGAGCTAGCTTTACACGCTTTCTTAAGCGCTTTAGACTTTAGTATAAATAAGCTACTAAGCTCCCATTATTTGTTAACTACTTTTCAATTGTGTAGTTAATGAAAATTTTACTGTTTGCGCAACTCTTCTCTCAATCTTCTTCAATCAATCGTTCTCAATTTCTCCAGTTGGGTAAAATTAAGTACATATGGGAGCTTCTATACCAATATGAAGAATGCAACAACGGGAGGCATGAGGGATTGCCATGGCAATTGGTTATTGGGCTTTACCATGCAGTTAGGCCCGAATACTATCACCACGACGGAACTCCTGAGTTTAAGAGAGGGGCTGCATTTAGCATAGGAAAGGCGATACCCTCGAATTGAGGTAGAAATAGACTCCGAAGTAGTTTTCAAATCGGTTAAAGAAGCAGTGGTTAATGATCACCCCCTTGAGTCGGTTATTCTCAACTGTAGAAGATTACTGCGAATGCCGTGGGATGCTTCTTTGGTCCATGTCAAAAGAGAAAAGAACAAGATGACAGATAAGCTTGCTAAGATGGGACACAATTTGCCGAGACACACGGATTTGTTTGTTTGGGAAGATCCTCCGGAGGAGCTTATAGCTCTCGAGGAGTAGTTGGCTTCGTAAGATTTGTTCCTCTATTTCGTTATTGACAAAAAAAATAAGTCTAAATGCTTTTGGTTAGGATCGCTTTTGTGTATTCATTGCATTTTTTTTTAGACAAAGAAGTGAAAGGAGAGCACACAAAAAGCTAGTTGGCTTCATCTTGGCACTGATACAGTTAATCGTCTGAGGAGGACGACTATTCCAAATTCTAATTCTATTGGCGAGAGTATGCCTTATTTTTGCCAACAAATCAGTACAAGAGTTTCAATCTCTCTTGACATGTTGCAAACAGATATCCCATGGGAGTCTAAGCATTTTTCGGTAATCCATAATAATATTGCCCAACGAATGCGCCAAAATATCACCATCTTTTATCAAGTTGATTACCACTTCCGAGTCCGACTCAACTTCGTTATGTTTATGGTATAATGTTATACTAGACTCTTAGTAATATCACGCTCGTGCCGGAGTTAAAATTCTAAAACTAAGATACATCTAATCTAACTCATAATGTACATTATTATATATTCAGAGGTGTAAAGAAATAAAAATTTATTATATATTGTAAAATATTTTATAGAATACACTATATATGGAATATTTTAGAGAAAAAAAATGCATGTCGGTACTTTCACTTATACGTAGCTCCGTTACTAGCTACGCTAATAGATTAATTTTTATAGAGATTGATCAGATAGATAGTTGATATGTTCACCCGAAGATGAAAATTCAGACGTGCTATAGTAAATGAGACAATCTCACCACTATTGTCAGTTCTATTTTTTATAAAAAGAATCACAAACAAAGAAGAAGAGGGAAAAAAAAAAAGAAAAAAAAAAGGACACATAGTAGGAGGGACTGTTGATGGTGGAAGAGAAAGGATGGCCCACAGATTGGCCCATTCCAAGCTGTATTTCATCTATGTTTAATGTTTGGAAAACCAAGAGCACCTGTCCATATCCCCAATCTCATTTCCTTTTCTCTTCTTCTTCAATTCCTTCATCTCGTCCCTCTATATTACAGTAATTTTCATTTTAATTTTTCAAAAAGAAAGTGTATATTAATAAAGAAAACAAATCATGACAACCCTGTTCCAGATCATCTCTCTCCATCATCACCACCCTCTCCCTAATCAAAATTTCAAACCAAAAACCCTCTTTTTTCCGTTCCCGTAATCACCCTGTTAATTTGTTCGGTTTTTCTTGTTGATTGGAATTTGTTTTAGCAGAAACAGAGTTTGAAATTCCGTTGATGATTCACCTTTTCGGCTTTTCCCCACCACTCCATCATAGTCCAACCTCTCTCTCTCTCTCTCTGTGTACAGCTGATCCAACCCCACCCCCTTTTGCTTCTGTTTTGACCCACTACTGTTCTTCCTTCTATTTCCTTCACTTTCCGCCTCAGAATTAGGGTTTTCTTTTTTTTTTTTTTTTTTGTTTTACTTGCTGCTATTTCGTTTTGCTTTTATTGGGTTTTCTCTTTTTGCCCTTTTAGTTTCTGTTTCTGCTCTCCTGATCTTCGTGCTTAGTGATCTCTTCTTCCTCTTGTCTCTCCTGTAAATTCAAATTCGAACCCTTTCTCCTTATTTTCTCTTGTATATATAAAATTAAATAAATAATTTCAGTTGAAAAAACAAAATTCATGGCTTTTCAAACGCTTTCCGCAGCTAGGGTTTTCCTAAGGTTTTCCAGTTAAAATGGTACTTTCTCTCCATTGGATCGACTTTAATATCACTTGAATCGCCGATCCCCCTTCTGTTGTTAATTAATTAAAACCCTTCTTTATTTCTTCTGCGAATTTCGTCTCCTTTCTCTCTGTTAGAACCCAAAAAAGGTCGGTTTTTTAGTTAATTAGTTTGAGTTTGCGATTATGGCTTATCAGCAGCAACAACAGCAGCAGCCATTACCGGGTCCAAGTTCGGGTCCGAGTCCAGGCGGGTTTCAGTATATGAATTCTCCATTTGGGGACACAACTTTTACTAAGGTTTTTGTTGGAGGTTTGGCTTGGGAAACTCAAAGTGAGACCATGAGACGCTATTTTGAGCAATTTGGGGAGATTCTTGAGGCCGTGGTCATCACAGATAAAAATACGGGCCGATCCAAAGGATACGGTTTTGTGAGCTCCTATTAACTTGAATTGAAATTCTTTTATCTGTTTTTGGTATGAATTTGCTTTTTAACTTGTGTTCTTTCTTGAACGGGTTCGTCTAAAGTTTATCTGTTCGTTATGATACATTCTGATTATGATTTTAGATTATAGAAGAGTTGTTTCTGTTAAGTTAGCAAATAATTTCGTTTCTAATTCCAGTTTTGATGTAATTACAAAGTGGGAGTTTAGTAATTTCTGGTCATTAAGGTAGAAATTTGAACAGTTGAATGACTTGGGTCCCAAAATGGTGTTTGTATGGAGGGTTTTAGGTAACATTCCGGGATCCTGAATCAGCCAGAAGAGCATGTGCAGATCCAACTCCAATTATTGATGGGAGGCGAGCTAATTGTAATTTGGCTTCATTGGGGAGACCTCGCCCAGCTGTTCCATTTGGTAATATACTTCTTTTGCATTGCAATTTGACTTTGAAATTCTGTTGGGCGACGCTTGGTTTGATGGATTTATGAACGAATTTCAATTCATTTCATGTATTCTTCAGTTTTTTATTTATCTTATAATTAATTGGTCTTGTGTATGTGGATCTGTGCCAGCATGTGCATGTGCAAGTGTGTGTATCAGTATATGTCTGTGTGTGTGTGTGTGTTTGAGAGGAAAAATGTGAGGAGAAAATTTGTCTTTAATGTACTAAAGAGTGGATTTGTAAAGACACTAGTTCTGATTCGATTTGAAATCTGTTAAAGTCGGGCTTTGATTCCACTCTCTTGGAAAAGTAGACTTGAAATCCATCCATTTCAATTTTTAGCCAAATGGCCCAAATGAATTTGCATTATGGATTTAAAATCCATTGGGCCCAAATCCGTGATCCGAACTGAGCCTTAGTGGATCAGTAGGAGATGTTCTGATATAAGAATAATATCAACACCCAATTTTAATTATGTGACCCTGGCCAATATTCTGCACTTGCATATTTATAAATGTGTTTCTAGTCCTGCATATGAACTAATTAAATATAGTTTAGCAATACAGTTTTCATGTGATGACCTATTTAGGAAATTTTAAGCAATCAACTGCTATTAGAGAGCAAACCCGCTTCTTGAAAATTTAAGCTGTATGATTCTGCAATTTTCTTCAAAAGTTCATTTTAGCTGTCAAGTGTAAAGCATCATGAGTGAAACTCATCCGCTATCATTCTCTGGCTATTTTTGGTGTAGTAAGCATAACTTTATACATCATACCAAAGTCCTTAGTTGTTGCTGTATAAATAAGTTAAGCATTACTCACTCCATGTATTATCTGTCTGTTTTTATTGGTAATAGGACGCCTTAGATCTCCAGCACCTTACCTTGGAAGTTTACCAGCTGCTAGAGGAGGTGCATATGTTGGAAATTTTGGCTATCAGCAACCTGCTAATTATGGGTTTCAACAAGGCCTCATGTATTCTCCATATGGGTGAGCTACATTATATTATATCTTTTGACACACTTCTCTTGTAATTTGCAAGGTTTTTTTGACAGATTGAGATTCTGGATTGACATTCATACTACTGGTGTTTTTGGGAGATCTTGTCACTCTCTCTCTCTCTCTCTAAAGAAAGGAAATAGCATAATATTTCCATCAATTGACTGTTTCATTCTTAATCAATGCAGATATGCAGCTTACAGTCCAGAATATGCTTATCCTCAGGTCAAAATTGAGGAACTTGAGGCTGAATAGTTGTCACTATAATATTTTGCTTTTAACCACTTTTGACACTTTGAAGTTGTTTTGTCTTTATAGGGTGTTTATAATCCTTATCCAAATCAGCAATACCTTCAGATATACGGTGTACCTGGAGCAGTTGGCACATCAATGTATCCTTATAGCCAGGCTGTTCCAGGAAGTCATACTCATAGCTATACTGCATTGCCAGGATATGCAATGCCAGGTCATCAGATTGTGCAGTTTGGTGGGGCCACTGTCAATGCAATAACAACAACTTCTCTTCCAACTATTCCAGCACCATATCCTGCAGGTAAAGATATTTGTCTCTTTAGGAAGAATTCACAATGCTAGTTTTGTTTCTGAGTGCGCTTTTCTTTGAGCAACTTGTTTGTTCCCCAATATGTAAACAATGGCTGCTACGCGATGTGGGGGCTTCCCGAAGAGGTATTTCCAGGATTTTATTATATGTTTCTCTCATTGTTTTAAGTATTTATTAATTTGAATCGTCACAGAAGCTGACTCCCCATACACAAAATGGGTGTTTGTGCCTTTGGAGAACCTGAAGTTGTAAAAAGTTGTAGTAGTAATAGTAACAGTGAGGAGTACTTGGGGAAAAAAAGATGAGAAGCACTTTACGAAAATAAGCTAGAAGCTGAAGCTAAAAGTTGGTCTTTGGGTGTTTTCAACTTATTTTTGCTTATTTTAAGTGGAAGTTGGTTTTCATTTGTTCAACATTATTGACTGAATTATCGGCATAGCCGATTTTCCTTGAAGAAATCTTCGCCTCACTAACTGGTGCAGTGGGTATAGCGAAACTCCTTTCAGGATAAGACAACCAAGAGATTTTCTATTTCCGATTGCACAATTACAAGAAAGTCTCATTTCGAAAATTAAACCAGACTCTTATATGAGAGTGGAGCAGTGGTTTCTGATTGATTTTTCACAAATACAGGTTTAGTGTATTTTCAAAACATATGAGCTTGTAAAATTCGTGTCTTGTGTGTTTCACAAAAGGTTTATCCACTCAAAATTTGTTGCTTCTCGTATGACTCTTATTCTAATGGACTAAACTACATGTAGGGAAAGGAGGAGCCAAGGCATTAAAGGTGATTTATTGTCATGTTTATAATGGACAATAAGGTGATTTATTGTCATGTTTATAATGGACAATAAACGCAGCAATAAACTCAGCTATTTATGTCAGAAATAAATACACCAAAAATGCCTGGGACATTGGAACGTTCCTGTGGTGTTAAATCATATCTTAAATGATTTATAATAGCTTTTGACTCCTAATTTTGCTTTATTTCTTAATAACAATAAACTTCCAGAATGTGGGATAATATCACCACATAATTCTTATTTAATGCTTCCAGTTTATTAGTCAATTAATGGATTTTATTCTATGGATTCCTACCATGAAATTGGCATTCCTCCAAGATTTATAAGATCCATAAATAAGAATTATGTACCAACGTGGTGTGGCTCAGTTGGTAACGTAGACTGAGTTTGTGGGAAGAGCCTCATGTTCGATTCCCACTGAACACATTCGTTGGGGGGGGTGATGAGTCTTAACTGTGACTAAGCCTCGAACTGGATTAAGGGCTCTCGATGTAGGATTACCCGAACCGGTTGTTCACAAAAAAAAAAAAAAAAGGAAAAAGGAATTATGTGATATTATCCCACATTGATTTGTTCAATTGTTCCTATTATTGCTATTAAGAAATAAAGCAAAATCAGGAGTCAAAGACTTGTTACAAATCATTTATGATATGATTTATAACTTTGAGCATGGATTGGTTACAACACAGAAATATTCTTGTTTCATCACCAAACGTCTCCAGATGTTTTTGATGTGTTTATTCTGACATAACTAGCTGAGTTTATTGTCCATTACAAACATGACAATAAATCACCTTTAATGCCTGAACTCCTCCTTCCCCTAGATATAGTTCAGTCTATTAGAATGAGAGTGGTACGAGAAGCAACGCATTCTGAGTGAGTGGATAAACCTTTTGTGAAACAAGAATTTCACAAGCTCACATGTTTTGAAAATACACTAAACTTGTATTTGTGAAAAATCAATCAGAAGCTACTCTCATATAAGAGTTTAATTTAGTTTTCGAAGTGGAATTTTCTTGCGATTGTGCGATCCGAAGTAGAAAATGTTGGAATGTCTTATCCTGAAAGGAGTTTCATTGTACCCAGCGCGTCAGTTAGTGGGCGAAGATTTCTTCAAGTCAACTTGGCTATGCTGATGATTTAGTCAATCATGTTTGATAATTTTACTAACGTATCTTTTCTGGTATGGTTTTGCTTCCTACTGGTTTCTATATGTGGTTTCACCTGTTTATATATATGATGCTGGTACCAATAATCTGAATCATTTGCCTATGTCTTTTTAAGTGTTGGAAAGCTGCAGAAAAGTGATTTTCTTTAGTTTGCAAACACTACAAAGTAAGGGACACATGCATCACCACCACCCTTACTCCTACCCACTTCACATATCCATCACCATAATAAAGAAAAAAGTATCTCTTCACCTTGTATCTATCTATCATTGGTTTTCTTGATTCAAATATTTTGGATGAGCCCAAGAAACTCACCAGCAGGGCCTTGTAGAAAGTACATCTCCGAAGTTTAGAGATCTGTTGTGATGTACATCTTCTTCAACTTTGCCATTTGCCACTATTGTATTTGTGTTTCCTTGAGTTTGTCTTCTCTTGCCTTGTATCCTGCAAACGGTTGTTTTGGAATCTTTTTCCTAACTGCAATCTGAAATTTCTAGGCTGTTTCTAGAATGTTCTTTTTCTAATGTGTGGGTTGTATAATTATCAGGTGTTGCAACAACAATTCCACAACAGCAATTCATCGTGCCTGCGCATTCTCCTCAATTCATGCCGGGTAGCGGTTCTGACCAAAACACTGGGTGAGGGTTTGATCTAGGTATATCTTTTCTTCATCTTAATTTGATTCCATTATAAGTCTGTTGCTTTCTCTCTCTTATTCTATGTCCACTTGTCAGGTTCCCTTAGATTGCAGCAGGACTAAGAACAGCAGTACTGCCACTTAATTGGCGGGCTTCAAATCTTGCCTTGCAAATTATTTGTTTTGCATTCTAGAGGTATCTATCTCACTTCTCAATAAGAAAGGAAAACAGCAATATATATTTAAGGTTAATTACATTTAGACCCCCCTAAGGCTATGTAATTATAGATTAGTCCCCCACATTTGGGAAATTACTACGACCCCCCTCAAATATTTTCTCGTGTGTAGAAATGATGCATTTTTTTTTCTTCTGAATTTCCACTATTTTCGTTTCTTATTTAATTTTAGAACAGGGCCGTATATGTACTTTTTATGCTGTTAGGCCTTTCATTTGGAACCATAAAGTGAGGGGGTTGTAATTTCCCAAATGTGAGGACTAATCTGTAACTTCGCCTATTCTCGGGGGGTCTGAAAGTAATTAGCCCTATATTTTAGTTGTCATTTTCTCTCTCTCTCTCTCTCTCTCGCTCGTTTTAAATAAATGTACATGTGCAGGTCTTACATTGTCACGCTCACCAGAGAAGTCAATGTCCGAGTCGCTCCTGATGGTGGAGAGAGGAAAATGGAAATGTTGTGCGTATTGCACATCATCATCATCATCCCCTTTGTATCTAAAACTCTTTGTATTCAGCCAGTCTTCTGGATGACTGGCAGAAGAGTCGAGTCAAAAAATGGACCGAATTGGTGTGCCGGAATACGGGTTTCTGGCTCACCGTTCTGGGAAATAATGAACCATATGTGTAAAAAAGAATTTATGGTTAGAATCAAGATATGATTCTTTTATAGTGGTCGTTCCCAACATTTTGGGTGTTGTAGATAAGTCAATCATGAATCGATCTCTGGTGTCTTTTGTGTTGTTGCATCCTGCATTGTATTTTAAAAAAAAGGGTCGGGTCAGCATCCATATCCATCGTCTTTGTGCATAACAACATATTATTTTAGGGTTTATTTTCATTATTGGACAATTCACTTTGTAATCAATTTAGAGCCTGACTTCAAAATATGAAAGAAGCTCAAGGAAAATGGTTCTCTCTCTCTCTCTCTCTCTGCATTTCGCAGGTGGTAAGATTTTGGTTGCTCTGTTTCTTTGTTATTAGCAGTTTCCATTTGGACATAGATTCTTTTTGTCAAGGGTGAAGGATAGATGTTGAAGTCAGCATCCAGGCCAGATATTCAGATAATTGAGATGGTTATTAATTGTTATTGTGTTTTGATTTTGACAGGAATTTTGTTTCTCTGTTTTAGTATTAATTTATTCATTTACATCACTTTCTACATGTAGCTGATGTCAATGCAAAATGATTAGGTTGAATAATAGGGTTTAATGTGCAAACCGTTGCCATGGTTTAGCGGGATGAGGTATAGGAGCTCTAATCTATGTTTGAACCCTGACCGAAAGTTGAACCGGAGGTATAGTTCGACCACCAGTTTAACCGGGGTGATGTCATAATAACGTAATTATATTTAATTATATAAATATTTTAAAATTATTTGTTAAACAAAAATAATTGATAATATTTAAAAAAATGTATATAATGTGAAGTAAAAGATACTTTTTAAAAAATAATATTAGTCAAGCATAACACACAATTTATTTAAATATTTAAATTTATTATAGTGACATATATTGTTCAAATTTCTTAATTTTCAGAGGACTAATTTTTTTTATAAGTAATATAAGAATTCACAATAAATTTACAGCTACTTGTCTAGCCCGGTTGGTTCATGAGCCTTTGCATAACCTGGAAGTTGAAAGTTCAAACTCTTAATGTCTAAATCTTGTGAAATTTTTTTTTAGGATTCACAAAAAAAAATTGAAATATATCGAACCTGTGGCCAAGCTGGTCGAATCGGTCCTTGTTAAAACGGTTTTTGATCGGTTTCCAGCTGTTCACACTGGTTCAATTTAGAGCTGGTTTTAAGGGGTTACCCGGACCGGACAGGCTACCAGTCGAACCGTTCGGTCCGGTCCGGGTTTTAAAACATAGGCTCTAATAAAATGAAGAAAAAATTTGAGCTATCGAATGTGGACCCAATTTGGGCGAAATTGGGTGGGTAACTACAAAATTCGTTGCAAACTTATATGCACTGACATTCTTGTAAACTCCATTGTCTAGTGTCATATCGATTTTGATACTATGTCAGATACTTTCCTAATAACATTTGCACAATCCCCCTCAATCACCACCTCTTGCCATCCGAAATCCCTAGCTAGCCGAATTGCAGCGAGGAGCGGCGGTCAATTCCACATATTCCGGATCTAAAGGACCACGAAATCTATTCATCTCCCATCCCAACACGGATCCCTTGTGATCCTCACCTGAGTCCCTAAAGATAGCACCGTCGAAGTTCAATATTGATAATTGAGGGATTGAATAATATGTTTATTCAATAATAGAAAAATTAATTACAAGATAATTACAATTGAGATTTTTACAAGCGGTATAAATATGATAACAGATAACAAAGAATAGGCTAAAATCATTTAGGATCTTCTTGTATATGGCAAGAAACCGTTGGGGGTGTGGGTGTAATATCCGGTAATATTCAATTTAGTAATTCCCATTGGAGGCCTTTACCAAGAATTCAGATTCAAGCCCTATTGATGATTATTATCCAACGCAACAGTTATCCCTCCCATTTGCAAATGATTAGCATTATTTTGCATGGAACCACCACTTCTCGCGTAAGCTTCTTGATCAATATTAAACCGCCGAGCCACATTAATAACTTCCAAAGGTGTGACCTCCAGCCCTTCAGCCCATCTCTTGTTACGGAACGTCCATATTGACCACAAGATGGACGCCATCTCCCCACACTGATCATCAGTCAACCGATTAAAAGCAATCTCCAACCCCTCGACAAAGTTCCCATCCATTCTACAAATGATACACCAAGGGATATTAGACAAAGCCCAAACTTGTCTCGCTATATTGTAATTTTGGAAAATTAATTCTTCCAGTCTCTTTGTTCTCTTAAATTTATCTAGGGAAAAATAAGATTGACATCTGAACTATGTATATTTATATAAAAATTTAATAAATACTTATTTTATGTTATTAACTATAAAACTCGTGATTAAAGTATACCTTATTTTTGTTTTGTTCGTATATCGAATTTACCTTGTAGCACCCCTGTCCAATGTTGGATGAAAAATGCCACATTCGCACCAAAACAAGCCTTCAAGTACGGCAATGTGCCCCACTCAAAAAGTCATCTCGGTGAATGACGATACGATCAATAATTAACCTGGCAACAACAATACTATGTCCAACAACAAATACAAATACAGAAATGCAGAAGCTAAATAATCTACTCATATCTGAAAATCAATACTTAAGCCATCCATGGCATCATAAATCCATAGTAAACATTTAATACAATTAATCATCAATGCCGTCCATGGCTCAACTAACATCCTAATATCATTATTCAACCCTCATCAGGGGTATTTAAGTATAGAAAGCGAGTAAAACAAATATAATAATAAGACTCGACTATTGTTGGATATTACTGAGACTGACCATAGACGGAACTCGAATCAAACTAGTCCTGTTGTTGTCAACTGACCAAATAGGTGACACTGCCATCTGTCTACCTGAAGTACAAATCAAAAGTAGGAGGGTGAGTATAAATGATACTCAGTGAGGGCCGGGGTTATATAGTAATATAAATCACGGTTCATCATTTGATAGTTAAAAGAAAGAGTGGGGTATTGCTCGTTTTATGAAAGAACATGATAAGTTTTAACAATTATACAAACTAGAGCAAATTCCTGTTTCTCGGCGTATTTCAAAACGGAATGGTTTCTTGATGGAGATATGATGAGACCCATCAAGCAACATAAGGATAGGATGATGATCCGAATGAGTTCGTGGAAGAACCATAAGTAATCCCTCCTTGAATCTCGCCCTCCATTCTTCGTTAGCCAAGGCCCGATCAAGACATTCCAGCATAATAATTCTGCCATTGAGCTTTTGGATCCACGTATATTTCGGCCCTTGAAAGCCAATATCCATCAAGTTGCAATTGTCAATATTATCTCTGAATTTAACACACTTTCTCCAGGAGGCCGGCTGACCCCCAATCTGTTCATTCGGGCTCGTGAGATCATTAAAATCTCCCATAAGTAACCATGGTTTGTCTACATGTTCACTGATATTACGAAGTTCCAGCCACAAGTCATCCCGTCGTGCAATTAAAGGACTAGCATACCCCGGAAAGTATCCAAGGGTTTATCTGAATTCAGACCAACCAAAGCATGTATAACTTGAGTTGATAATGAAAGGATCTCAATTTCAATTCTATCATTGTCCCACAACATCTAAATACCACCTGAAGGCGGTTCAGAATCGCCCTTCTTGCAGTTGTTGATGTATTGGTGGGGTATTTTGTGATTGGATGGCAATGTAAGAGTGGGTTTACCTTTGGTGTGGCATCCTTCCCTGTTCGCCATTTGGAGGTTTAGAGTCGCCACCCACTCGGTTAAGGTTGAGAGGGAAACCTGTGTAGGCTCGTATGTCCTTGTGTATGTCCAGAGATTTGTGTGATGGGTTCGGGAGCTAAGTTACGATGGAGGAAGGGGTTGCAACAACCTATCACCCTCCATTGCCCCTTTCGAGTCTTTTCACCAATGCCAAATGACCGTAGTAGTTCCCCAAGTGTGTAGACAAGTAGTTGCAATCAAGTATATATATATATATATATATATATATATATATGTATATGTAGCGCCCCCTGAAGAAGGACCGCCACATCCGCACCGAAGCGAACTCCTGAGCTTCAGCGAGGAGCCTCAACTCAAAAATCCACTCCGACGAATGGCACTCAAGCAATAACCATCGGCAACAGCGACAATCATCCCAACAACGACCACAAAAGAGCAGAGAAATGCGGAAGCGATTAAGGTAAACAATTAAATTCCATAAAAGCCTACAAGACTAACATAATATCAATAAACATTTATAAATCAAGATACATAATGTTCATAAGCAGATAGTGCCATCCAAGGCTCATCTAGCCTACCCTGTACAATCCTAGATATCCTCAACTATCCCACATCAGGGGCACATAAGATACATAAGGTAAATAAAGCAGTAAAGAGTACGAAAGTATTTAAATACAATAAATCAAGACTCGATAGTTGTTGGGACCACTGACAAGACAAACCAGACAACGAGACTGAGCCTATCTAGACCTGCTGATGCCGACTGACAAGATAGGTGACGTCGCCACCCGTCTACCTGAAGCAAGAACCAAAAATAGCAGGGGTGAGTATAAAGGATACTCAGTAAGGGGGTTTTGATCACAGTTCGTCATTTATCTTTTAAAACCAAAAGTAGTGAATGTTGCTCGTTTTGAGAAAGAATATAAATAACAATATAAGTTGTAAAAACGACACAAAGCAACACTCGGGTTCGGCTTGCTTGGAAAACACGAAAAGGCTGACGAACCGGATCCTTTAAAACATTTGCACGTAATATCAAGCCGATAAATTGAAAGAATATTAGTTGAGTCACGAGGCCGATACAAGTTCGAAAGGCATGATCTGAATAGGTTAGAAATGAAAAATTAAATATTAAAGGCATGCTTAAAATAATATAAAGACGTTCTCTCGCAAATACGGGATTAAACGGATAAGAAACGGGAAAGGTGGGAAAAATCCCTAAATGAGAAAGGTGTCAATTGACGGTCAAATAGGGTCGGGTAAATTGCAAATTATGTAAAATATTAAATCCCAAGGCTCAAGGAAGCTATAGGTGAAATCGGATTGATATTCGGAGGTCGTATGTGAAAAGTCGACATTTAGATAAGTGGGGTTGACTCAATTCCCGAAGTGCAAGAAGGGAAAAGGCTAGAAAATCCTCTAAGTAGGTTGCACCGGCCAACGCACGGGCTTGGCAAGCCGGTGCAAGCTCAAATAGAGGTGCACGGCCTCACGCACGGTCTTGAGCACGGTGCCAAGACCGTGCAGGTGCAAACGGGCCTGCGCACGGGCTCAAGCCCGTGCAGGTTGAAAAGGGCTGCGCACGGGCTCTTGCACGGTCTTGATCAAGACCGTGCATTCGCCCCCCCGTACAGGTTGAAAAGGGCTGCGCACGGGCTCTTGCATGGTCTTGATCAAGACCGTGCATTCGCCCGTGTGGATCTACTGAGCAGCAGACTCAGCAGATCGCGAAACCTCACACGCGAAAATCAACATATAAATTCATACATCTCCTAATTTACTCCATAAAACATCCTAATTTTCACATATAATCATATATATCATATAAGCGACACATAGGTTCAAGAAACACGTAAAATGGTCAAGTAAATCTCCCTAAACATGAAGATCCTAAAACTATAAAATCCTATATAAAAGCCACGAAAATCGTAATGAAGAGGGAACGAAATGAAATGGGGTAAAAGGATTACCCGTAGAGAATGTAGTGAGGATCATTCGGGTTTTCACGGCTCGTCGATCGGGCGAGAAACGAGCTCGGTAGGGCGTCGGGAAGATTCTCTCCTTTCTTCTCCTTCTTTCTCCTTCCTTTCTTCTTTTCTCCTTCTTTTTGTGTAATGAGAGAATGAGAGATAGGTAGATATTTAGGAAAATATCTCGGGGGGTAAAATGGTCATTTAGGCTTTTAAGGGCATTTAGAAGATAGGTTAAATCAATCTTTTCCTCAAGATTAATTAATTCAATTGGATAGATCGAGAAATTAGGCAAGAAAGAATTCGCGTAATTATTAATAATATAATTAAATAATTAAAATATTCGGGTCGTTACTATACTCCCCTCTTCAAAAGAATCTGTCCTCAGATTCTCCTCCGGACTTCGGGGTTAGTTAAGAGGAGTATAATCTAAGAGTTCTAATAACGCGAATTAAAAACGAACATTTAGGAGCAATTAAAATACATTATAAAACATCATTCATAACAAAAATATTTAAATGCAAATAACATTCCAAATAAAATTCAAAGTCATGCGAAAGACGGAATTACAAAAAACCCTAAACAAGGCTAACGACGAAGAAGAAAATAAAGGTAAATAGCTCATGGCTCATCGGGACTGTAACGCCCCGAAAATTCGAGTTATGAACCGGGAACCCGAATCGATTTTCTTGCACGATTCATTATTTATTTTATTAATTATTATATGATTTTATAACAATTTCGTATATGAGTGAATTTTGATATTTAAATCACGAATTGATAAAGTGCGTTTAATTATATGAATTTTGACTCTAATTATGTATTATTTGGACAACATGAGTTTTCGAACTTATTTTATAAATTACGAAAATGCCCTTCCGATTCTCAACCCAAGTCAAATTTTGACTTAAGTCTCATTTCTCTCTCCCTCACCCATTCACGCGCAAGGAAGAGAAAGAAAAGAAAGAAAAAGAAAGAAAAAGAGAAAGAGAAGGAAGGAGGTTCAAACGATCGTCCCGACCCCGTTTCCCGACCGATTTTCAAATCGTTTATGCCTACGAACTCCTCACGATCTCTTCTACGAGTAAGCTTCTCACGTCTCTCTCGATTAATGCCTGTATTGCTTTGATTTTCGGATTTTTGTATATAGTTGAATATATTAGGTTTTATATGATTTTGAGAGAAATTATGGATGGATTTTCACGATTTTGGACTCTATGTGTAGCTTAGACGTTGTAGAACATTATATGTGAAAATTAGGGAAGGATTTGCATGTTTTATCGGTTAAATGTTGGTTTTTAAATTGGATTTGCGAAGGTTTCGCGTTGCTGTGAATTTTCTGCTGTTTCTTGACGTGCACGGGCTTTGCACACGGGGTGTGGCAAGCCCGTGTGGGTGTACACGGTCTCCCGCACGGCCATGCACAAGACCGTGCGTGTTGTGGTTGTGCATGGCCTTGTGCACACGGCCTTGAGGCCGTGTGCAAGAGGCCGTGCGTGTCCCTCCTCGATGTGCACGGCCGTGCACAAGGCCGTGTGGCCCGTTTGAACAGGGCCCTGACCTTCTGTAAGTCGGGGCCAATTTTACCCTGTAGGTCCCTCCGAGGCTCGTCTTTTCCAAATTCTTTCTTCTCTTATGTATTCGATATATATGAAATAGATATGAATTGCATGATTTATGAATTTATAGCATGTTCGGGTCTATGAATAGTGCATTTTAAGTTTTCGTCAAATTTTCTAACTTTTGCATATGAAGTCCGATTCTTCTGAAATTCGAACGCGTACTCTCTTATGGTATTTAAAGTATGTCCGTAAAGTCTCGTTGCATTTGGACTTGATTTGCATATTTAAATTCATAAATTACTTCGTTTCGTTTGATAATTGAACCTAAGTGTTTTATGTGATTTTATAACGTGCTTTTACATATTTCTATACTGTCGTATGAGCCGTGCGTCATCGTATGTCTTACGTGGTTATGTCGTTTGTCAGTTGCAGGTTCCACTCTCGTGGATTAGGTTGCTCGTTTCCGTTTTGGGCTTTCTTTTGGTTGTCGCCAGGTGAGGTTTTCGTTGTTATTCCGTATTATGTAGATATGTATTATTAAGCCTCACTAAATAAGCCTCGCATGTATAATTTACGTTTTCATCCCGTATTATTATATTTAGTAAATAATTTATGCTTATTACTTTTATGAGGTTTAAGAACAACGGATTTGATATCAAATGAATATTATGTATATGATTTCGAAAGGTTTTCAAAAAGAGACAAGCGAACTATGTTTCGATTTAAATGTAATTTTGGGTTTGGAAACCTTCTCGTTGAGTGAAGTCGTTAAGGCGGGTTTCTCCCCCATGACGATGGAACACCCGGTTGCGTTTTCTACCGTTACATCGCCTGTCTCGAATGACCCTTTTGGCCCTCCCCGAAATGTCTTGATTCCTATTCTAATAGGAAAATGATAGTTATGAAAAATGCGAGATATGATATGTATGATATGATATGTGGGCCCCGGAGTATGGCGATCGGGTGAAGCCGGATAGACAGCGGGTCTACGGTGGAATTCGGTAGCTTGCTCCATGTTTACCGGGAGCACGGGTGAGGCCGGAGTGGCAACCTTTGTGCTCCTGCGGCGGTTGACTTCGTGTCAACTGAGACATAGGCTATTATGCCTATAGAGCATTTGGATTTAGCGGTCCTTATGCTATATGGGAGGAATAAGGCTGGTATGGTTTTCAGGTATGTTATGATATGATATGAGGAGTTGAGGGCTCGACTCGCCGAGCAACATGATATGTCCCGTTACGTTATGTTATGATAAATCACCGAATGTTTATGAAAACCCTTCTTTTAAGTTTGTTTTCTTTTAAGTTAAAAATGGTGATTTATTCCTGTATGCTATTATGTATGTACTCCCTTTTTTCCCCTCACTTAGTCTTTTGACTAACCCTCCCTGTTTTTAACCTTATCTGTTTCAGGTGGTTACTAGGTGGGCATCGTCGGTCTTGTATTGCGGAGTTATTCTGCTTTTGTCATTGTTCATTCCTAGGTTGTTTTAGGTACTTGACCGTTATATGTATTATGTAGGTTAAGAATTGAGTTCGGGATTATTTATGTTGAACCTGTTATGATTTGATTAAAATTTTGTAAGTGAATTCCGCTAGCCTTGGTGGGCTTTAACTATTTGCGCAATTGGTTTATTACTTTAATTTCCCGTTAGTCGAAATTGTTTTGTTTGCTGTTGCTTCCGCTTCCGTATTGTTGTCGTCAGTTGTTTTTACAAAAGCCCCGCCTAGTGATTGAGTAAATCGGTTTGCCGTTCGCCGGGTTTCAATTTAGGGTCGGATTTCTATTTTGGCTTCGGATTGAGGCTCGGTGCGGGGCGTGCGTTACCCGTTTGGGGCGCCCGCTACAGGGACCACGACGGGAATACTGCTCGAGTTGCTCCGAAAGTGAATTCTGCATCTTGGCAATAGATCCATGAAGTGCTGAGTACTGGCTGTCGATGTGAGCGTGCTGAGTTGCAAAGCCCTCATTGATCTGTCTCTCCTGCTGGGAGAATCTCTCGTCGTTCATACGTCGGGAATCGGAGAACTCTGCATAGAATCGATGCAGATCAATAGGTTCCTGGTCCTGAGTGTTTCCTCTGGTGTGCGAAAACTCAGGGATCGATGCATCCTGTCCCAATAACTGCCAGTAGATATGCTGAGCCTGCTCGTGGACCTCTGGGTTCGGGGGTCCTTCATCGCGAGCATCATCCTTGGCGACTTCCCTTAAGGGTAGGCCATCTACTAAGACGTGCGGGTCGTTTCGCCTTGGACCTTTTGTGCAGATCGCCATCTGGACTAGAGTCCCATAACTAATCGAGGTCGAACCTCCAATGGCGACCTGAGTATCGAGCCCTTCCACTTGGGCACACTCCAATGTAGCAGTGATGTAGGAGCCTACTCGAATCTCCCCTCTCGGCCGAGTGGAGATGTACCGACTCCTTTGATTCCTGAAGAATCATGTTCGTTCGTCCATAATGACCAAGAACAGAAAATCTCAATGTAAGGTCTTCAGTTTGGGGTAGCTGAAAGCTCGGTGTTCTTCTAGTTGAGTTCGACATCCAGATTCATGTCGGTTCTCACTCCGACTATCTTCAGAAGTATTCTCCTTTAGACTCGATTTGTCAACGTCGGTGCTATCCAGAACCGCATAACGTACACGCAACAGAATCGATCCTAGTCGGCCAAGAACTCCTTGTCCTTAGCACTCTCTAATAGCGTATAACGAATTTATCGAATTCCACGCTATCCACACAGAGGTCACATAAATCTTAGCATCTAATCATTCAATCAGTGGAAGTGTGAATTTTGAAAGCAGTTAAAGCACGTAAGTCATATAAAACACTTAACAGATATTTGAAGCAATTACCATTCGAAACAGAACACTATGAATGAATGCTATGATAATGCAATATACCTGTACGAGCATGTCGAGATCGGTAACCACTTCTTCTTCCCCCAGGGTTCTTTCTGTTGGGACAGTCCCAAATGTGGTGCTTGGTGCTTCCACAAGAAAAGCAGCGTCCCAATTGCTTCCTACACTTTGCAGTCTTGTGATTCGTCTTCCCAAAGTACTCATAGGGAATGGGGTCCTCGTTCACTTCAGGTTCGGTAGGTTCTGGCATCTCGTAGTGTGGTCTCTTTGTCCGAAAGGTATTCGGTTCGGCTGACTCTCTTCTTGCTATCTCGTTGGAAGAGGATCCTATTATAGCAGGGGCACTCTGGTTCATTATTTGGAGTTCGGACTCCACTCTCATAGCTCGAGTAACTGCATCGGTGTAAAGACGGATGTCAAGTGCCATCAATGCTCTTCGGATCTGCGGCTGAAGTCCATCGATAAACTTGCGTGCTCTCTTTCGTTCGTCCGCGGCAAAATGAGGAGCATAAGTGATGAGACGGTTGAACTGTGCTTCATACTGGGCTATGGTAGATGCTCTTTGGTTGAGATACATGAATTCTCTCTCCCGGCTGTCACGTACCACTTCCGGCACATACTTCATTCGGAAGTCAGATACGAATCGTGACCAAGTATGGGGGACTCTATCGGCGGTCCATCTCTGTTCTGTGAAGTGCCACCAATCTCGAGCGGGTCCTCTCATAAGGAAGGTAGCATACTCGACCCTCTCGGGGTCACCACATTGTAGTACTCGAAAGATCTGCTTCACGTCGGATATCCAGGCCTCGGCTTTAAAATTATCTGGTTCGCCCTCGAAGCAGGGTGGGCGATAGAAGAGAAACATATCCAAGGTTTGGCCCACAGTCTATCTGGCGGGTACGTCCTGTTATTGTTGTTGTTGTATCCCTTGACATACTTGCACGGCGATTTGTCGAATAATCGATACCCACTCTTCAGCCATTGGGTTTGGGGGTGTTGGAGCAGTAGGGGGTCTTCGGCGAGGCATTATGCACCTGCGAACAACAACTAGAAAATGATGCATGTTCGGTTAAGGGAATGATCACGTAAGGCATATAAAATTCAAATAAAGCATACATATATGATCAAAAAGCATGTAGACAATTTAAGCACGAAACATTCATAGAACAAGCAAAACTCGATCCTATAGCCGTACGACCTAGACACAACAAGACCCAAGCAGGACACAACCAGACGACAAGACAAGACAGACACTACCTCGAGTTCCACATCCACCTGCATTCGATTCCAACTCAGTACTACAATTGTAAAAGATCAAACGGTTGGTTGGCCATTCCAAAAGAAGATCAATCACAATTTCAATACTAAAGAGTTCTCCAGCACCTGTGACTAGAAACTCTAAGCCTCATTGACAAGAAACGGGCAGACACAAGGGACAAGACACGACGCGATTTCAAAGCTTCGGTTCCTTTTGGGAACCTAGGCTCTGATACCACTGACTGTAGCGCCCCCTGAAGAAGGACGCCACATCCGCACTGAAGCGAACTCCTGAGCTTCAACGAGGAGCCTCAACTCAAAAATCCACTCCGACTAATGGCACTCAAGCAATAACCATCGGCAACAACGACAACCATCCCAACAACGACCACAAAAGAGCAGAGAAATGCGGAAGCGATTAAGGTAAACAATTAAATTCCATAAAAGCCTACAAGACTAACATAATATCAATAAACATTTATAAATCAAGATACATAATGTTCATAAGCAGTAAATTGCAAATTATGTAAAATATTAAATCACGAGGCTCAAGGAAGCTATAGGTGAAATTAGACTGATATTCGGAGGTCGTATGTGAAAAGTCGACATTTAGATAAGTGGGGTTGACTCAATTCCCGAAGTGCAAGAAGGAAAAAGGCTAGAAAATCCTCTAAGTAGGTTGCACCGGCCAACGCACGGGCTTGGCAAGCCGGTGCAAGCTCAAATAGAGGTGCACAGCCTCACGCACGGTCTTGAGCACGGTGCCAAGACCGTGCAGGTGCAAACGGGCCTGCGCACGGGCCTGTGCACGGGCTCAAGCCCATGCAGGTTGAAAAGGGCTGGCACGGGCTCTTGCACGATCTTGATCAAGACCGTGCGTTCACCCGTGTGGATCTACTGAGCAGCAGACTCAGCAGATCGCGAAACCTCACACGCGAAAATCAACATATAAATTCATACATCTCCTAATTTACTCCATAAAACATCCTAATTTTCACATATAATCATATATATCATATAAGCGACACATAGGTTCAAGAAACACGTAAAATGGTCAAGTAAATCTCCCTAAACATGAAGATCCTAAAACTATAAAAATCCTATATAAAAGCCACGAAAATCGTAATGAAGAGGGAGCGAAATGAAATGGGGTAAAAGGATTACCGGTAGAGAATGTAGTGAGGATCATTCGGGTTTTCACGGCTCGTCGATCGGGCGAGAAACGAGCTCGGTAGGGCGTCGGGAAGATTCTCTCCTTTCTTCTCCTTCTTTCTCCTTCCTTTCTTCTTTTCTCCTTCTTTTTGTGTAATGAGAGAATGAGAGAGATAGGTAGATATTTAGGAAAATATCTCGGGGGGGTAAAATGGTCATTTAGGCTTTTAAGGGCATTTATGTAATTTAAGTAATTGAGGGCATTTAGAAGATTGGTTAAATCAATCTTTTCCTCAAGATTAATTAATCCAATTGGATAGATCGAGAAATTAGGCAAGAAAGAATTCGCGTAATTATTAATAATATAATTAAAATATTCGGGTTGTTACAGTATATGTGTACGTGTGTGCATGTGAAATATAGGGATTAGATCCCTTTGGCTTCGTGCCGGAAGGAGCCGGCTGCCTACGTATCCCAAGGAGCTTGGGAATCAGAGCCAACGTAGTTCATACCCCCGAACTTCTGAGAGTGGGGTATGGAGTAGACATGTGAGGTTCGTCACGCCCCGTTTTTGAAGAGTTTTATGTTGTTTTTTGTAAAAAGGGAAAGTTCTCTTGTGGAAAGAGTTGCCTTTTTGGGTATTTACGGGTAGAGGGGGAGTAGAGCTTGAAGCTTAGACCCTCGTGCCGGGTTAACCATAAAAGGGGATTCTTTCGTTAAGAGAAGGCTTTCATGTTGATTTTGGAAAGTTTCCTTGATAAAAAGGAATGTTTTGTAAGAAGGTTCGTATTTTTTGACGAGACCTTGGGTTTAGTTCATGGCTGTGAAGTCGTCCGGCCTTCGTTAAACCTATCGAGAGATTATAAGCCCTACGCAAGGTATCCGGCGAATCGGAAAAGGAACTAAACTCAGGTATGTCTACCCTAGGCCTGCAAACGAATCGAGCCGGCTCGGCAAAGGTTCGGGCTCATATTTGAGAAAGTCGAGCCCGAATCGAGCCAAGGCTCGATTTGATAGTTTATCGAATCGAATTCGAGCCTTTTATTAGGTGATTCGAGGCTCGCGAGCCTTACCCATATTATTAAAAATAATTAATATATATTAATATAATGTAATTTCTTTTGTTTTTTTCTTTTTTTTTCTTTTTTTTTTTATTTCTAAACCTAATTCATAAATGAAATTGAATTAGGTTTCATTTTCATTTCTCATTTCAGTCGCCGCCCAATTTTTCTGGTGAGTTTTTGAAGGATTCGATAGGCTCGGGCTCGAGCTCGAGCTCGCGAGCTCGAGCTCGAATACATTTTTGAAGGATTTGATAGGCTCGGGCTCGAGCTCGGGCTCGAAAAAATGAACTTGAGCTCGAGCTCGAGCCTAAAAAAAATGCTAGGGTTCGATTTGATTCGATTCGTTTGCAGGCCTAGTCTACCCTATACCCTATGCTCGGGAAGTTCGGGGTTTAGCACAGACAAGTGAGATGAGAAGTTTCAAGCGAGAAAGCGGTAAAGCACTTTGGGCAAGCAAGAAACTAAGGGGAAGCGTCGGGCCCTTAGCCATAGGTTGTAGTCTAGGTGGGGTCGAGGAAGGGGAGACCCTTTGCTTGTTGACCACCTAGACCCGGTAGCCTTAGCCATAGGGGGTGTTCCATCCCATAGGGGGATGGAACGAGGGGCTATTACTATGAAAGTAAAGGAAAGCAGAAAGTAAGTGTTGAAAAAGGCTAAAAGAAGACTCACCCCGTAGTCTTATCTTCACTTCATTTCGTTCCTAGCTGCTGCTTCCCCCTCCAACTCAGGAGCACGATCGCAGGGACCGGACATGACTCTAACTCAGGACTGAGATCCGATCACTCTATTGAGTAGAGTGTCGGACCTCCTTTCGGTTTTAGGGGTTAGAAATATGGAATTCCTAACCTAAAACTGAGAAAAAGGGACCGGAAAGGGATCAAAGTGAACCTGGCTGAAGAGCCTAGTCCTCTCTTTAGAAATTCTAAGGCGAGTACTCGAACCTTAGAAGGGGAGGAGATGATTTGTGAATGAGCGATTGATGAAGTGAGGGGAGGGGACCTTTTATAGGTGTAGAAATCAGGCATAAAAGGAAGATTAGGGCTGCACAACCCATAAGGAAAGTTAGGACTGCGTAGGAGGGGGTTGTGGAAAGAGTTGCCTTTTTGGATATTTACGGGTAGAGGGGGAGTAGAGCCTGAAAAAGGAGACTCACCCTCGTAGTCTTATCTTCACTTCACTTCATTCCTAGCTGCTGCTTCCCCCCTCGAACTCAGGAGTACGATCGCAGGGACCGGACAGGACTCCGACTCGGGACTAAGATCCGGGCACTCTATTGAGCAGAGTGTCGGACCTCCTTTTGGTTTTAGGGGTTAGAAATATGGAATTCCTAACCTAAAACTGAGAAAAAGGGACCGAAAAGGGACTAGAGTGGACCGGTCTAAAGAGCCTAGTCCTCTCTTTAGAAATTCTAAGGCGAGTACTCGAACCTTAGAAAGGGAGGAGATGATTTGTGAATGAGCGATTGATGAAGTGAGGGGAGGGGTCCTTTTATAGGTGTAGAAACCAGGCATAAAAGGAAGATTAGGGCTGCACAACCCATAAGGAAAGTTAGGACTGCGCAGGAGGGGGTTGTGGAAATAGTTGCCTTTTTGGGTATTTACGGGTAGAGGGGGAGTAGAGCCTGAAAAAGGAGACTCACACTCATAGTCTTATCTTCACTTCACTTCATTCCTAGCTGCTGCTTCCCCCCTCGAACTCAGGAGCACGATCGCAGGGACCGGACAGGACTCCGACTCGGGACTAAGATCCGGGCACTCTATTGAGCAGAGTGTCGGACCTCCTTTTGGTTTTAGGGGTTAGAAATATGGAATTCCTAACCTAAAACTGAGAAAAAGGGACCGAAAAGGGACTAGAGTGGACCGGGCTAAAGAGCCTAGTCCTCTCTTTAGAAATTCTAAGGCGAGTACTCGAACCTTAGAAAGGGAGGAGATGATTTGTGAATGAGCAATTGATGAAGTGAGGGGAGGGTTCGTTTTATAGGTGTAGCGCCCCCTGAAGAAGGAACACCACATCTGCACCAAAGCGAACTCCCGAGCTTTGGCGAGGGGCCTCAACTCAAAAACCCACTCCGGCGAACGGCACGCAAGTAATAACTATCGGCAACAGCGACAACATCCCAACAACAACCACAATAATATAGAGTAATGCGGAAGCGATTTAAAAGGAAACAGATAAATTCCATAAAAGCCTACAAGGCTAACATAATATCGTTTAAACATGTGCAGTTCGAAATACAACATAATCATAAACATGTAGTGCCATCCATGGCTCAACTAACCTATCCTATGCAATCCTAGATATCTTCAACTATCCCACATTAGGGGCACATAAGTACGTAAAGTGAATAAAGTAGTAAAAGGGGTACTAAAGCAATTAAATACAATAAATAGGACTCGACGGTTGTTGGGACCACTGACAAGATAAACCAGACTACAAGACTGAGCCTATCTAGACCTGCTGATGCCGACTGACAAGATAGGTGACGCCGCCACCTGTCTACCTGAAACAAGAACCAAAATAGAAGGGGTGAGTATAAAGGATACTCAGTAAGAGGGTTTTGATCACAGTTCGTCATTTATCTTTTAAAACCAAAAGTAGTGAATGTTGCTCGTTTTGAGAAGGAATATAAATAACAATATAAGTTGTAAAATGATACAAAGCAACACTCGGGTTCGGCTTACTTTGAAAAACACAAAAAGGTTGACGAATTGGATCCTTTAAAATCACTTGCACATAATGTCAAGCTGATAAGTTGAAAGGTTATTAGTTGAGTCACGAGGCCGTTACAAGTTCGAAAAGCATAATGTAGCAAGTTGGAAAAGATAAGTAAAGACGGCTCGTAATTCAACTAAATAGTTTGAACAATAAGGGAGACTTAAGTGAGGCAAGTTCGAGCCACGCTTCCGGGTTTTATATATACATATAGGGAAATACATATGCTAAATGAAGAAAACCGGAATGTGCTTCGACTTGTAACGAAAGCCGTAAATCAGTTAGACAAGCAAGAAATGCAATAAGTTATGAAATAGTATGTCCCGGCGAGAACGGGCCCTCTCCTTATAACTCCCAACCATAAAAATCATATAAACACGTAGTCAAGTACTCCACCACCAAAAGTCATGATCCACTCAGAATTTTATGAAAACGCGTGTTAACAATGTCACCCTTATCAGAATTTTCTAGGAAGCGCATAGCCTATAACGCCACCCTCGCACTAACTCAGGCTAGCCAACCTCCTGGCCGACCTAAGCGAATACCAATTGGAGTATACATCGGGATTTGCCCTAGACGCTCGTCTCCAGGCTCACCTCCTATATACTCCGGGCCCAATTCATATTTCAGTCCAGGGCTCGCATTTGAAATCAATGACAGTTTGGGTGGCCAAAGGGGCCGTTCGAAAAGATTATGCAAGCAGTTAAGTATGAATGACCAAAAGGGCCTTTGAGACAAGTTGATGTAACGACCTAAGAAATACTCATAAGCGCCATATGCTTCGAGAGCATGCTAACGGATGTCCCTAACGACATTACTTATAAGTGCCTCAGAGATCAAATAGTTACTTTTAAAACAAATAAGTTACTTGTCTCTAGTTGAAAGCATTTGAAATCATTTTGGTTTTGCTATCAAAAGGTTTGACTAAGCACATAAGGAAATAGTAAATGCAGGAACAACAAGTAATAAGAAAGGCGGGATAGTAAGTTGTTTCGCAAACCTAAGTAACTATGTTCTTACTCCAGTTGAAAACGCTTTAAAACTCTTACCTGGCTCGACACGACAGTATGAAAGCAAGCGGTAGTCAAGTTTCTCCCTTGTTGGTCCCACCTATAATACACAGGGCCTAGAGGATGAAAACGAGACTGACAATACTAAAAGCAAGACACAAGACAACAACGATGCACGGCAATTCAAATAGAATTTAAATCATGCTACAGGCACAATATGGAAAGCCAAATAATTAAACACATAGAGATACACAATTATGGGACAACAATTAAGAAAATACTTATACAATACTAAATAACGAAGAAACATAAAATTAAAAAGTAAAGACATGCTAAAATGCAATTAGAGCACGTAGACATGCTTAAAATAATATAACGAAGCTCTCTCGCGAAAACGGGATCGAATGGATAAGAAACGGGAAAGGTGGGAAAGATCCCTAAACGAGAAAGGTGTCAATTGATGATCAAACGAGGTCGGATAATTGCAAACTATGTAAAATATTAAATCTCGAGGCTCAAGGAATCTATAGGTGAAATCGGATTGATTTTCGGAGGTCGTATGCGAAAGGTCAACATTTAAATAGGTGGAGTTGACCCAATTCCCGAAGTGCAAGAAAGGAAAAAGGCTGGAAAATCCACTAAGGCATGTGCACCGGCCAACGCACGGTCTTGAGCACGCTGTCAAGACCGTGTAGGTGCACACGGCCTTGCGCACGGGCGCAAGCCAGTGCAGGCCAAAAGGGGTGCGCACGGGCCAACGCACGGTCTTGGCAAGACCGTGCACGAGCCTGTGCAGGCTAAAGGGAGACACACGGGGCTGTGCACGGGCTTGGCAAAACCGTGCACAAGCCCATGCAGATCTATTGGGCAGCAAACCCAGCAGTTCGCGAAGCTCTCACGCGGGTTCAACATATATATTCATAAATCTCCTAATTTACACCATAAAATATGCTAATTCTCACATATAATCATATATATCACATAAGCTACACATAGGTCCAAGAATTACGCAAAATGACCAAGTAAATCTTCCTAAACACGAAAATCCTAAAACTATAAAAATTCTATATAAAATCAACAAAAATCGCAACGAGGAGAGAGCGGATTGAAATGGGGTAAAAGGATTACCGGTAGAGGATGAAGCAAGGATCGTTCGGGTTTTCACGGCTCATCGATCGGGCGAGAAACGGGCTCGGTAGGACGATTTTCCTTTCTCCTCCTTCTTTCTCCTTTTCTCCTTCTCTTCTTCTTTCTCTCTCTTTCAAATGATATGGGTTTAAGTGGGAGTAAGAAATATACGAGGGGTATGTATGCAAAAAGGGATATTAAATGGGGTTGGGTAAAATAAGAAATTTTGGATAAAAGGCGGGTTCATGGATAAACTTATTCGTGAATATAAATATTCTCACGAAAAGCCTTCGGCGTGAATAAAATATAATTCCGGAATAAATCCGAAATTTCGGGTCGTTACAATAGGTGTAAAACCAGGCATGAAAGGAAGGTTAGGGCTGCACAACCCATAAGGAAAGTTAGGGCTGCGCAGGAGGGGGTTGACCGGCCGGCTAGCTGGTCCTAGGGGAAGTTCGCTGTAGCGGGCGCCGCGAAACGGGCAGACGCACGCCCCGCACCGGATCCTGACCCGGAATCGAAAGTAATCCGACCCGAACCAAAACCCGGCGAACGGAAAACCGGACTCATTTACTACTAGGCGGGAGTTTCAAAACAGGGACAAACCAAAAGCGGAAGCAATATATAGACAAAACATAAAATCCATAATGGCTGCGCAGTTACGTAAAGCCCACCAAGGCTAGCAAATTCCCATAAATACTAATAAATGTTTACAACGGGTTCTACAATATTATTCCCGGCTATTCATAAGTATAATCAAATCCTACATAACATACATCTCAAGTCAACAAGAAACAAGAGTTTACATAAGACAAAAGCGTGTGACTCGACCGACAACGACCCAATACTATGAAGCCCGCCTAGAATCCTGAAACCAAAGGGTGAAACAAATGGGGTTAGTCAAACGACTAAGTGAGGGGGAAAAAGACAGTACATAAGAATAAACGAAAGTAGATCACCAGTTTAAACAGAAAGAAAACAACAGAAGTAAAGTTTTTCGCAAACGATTGGTGAACTAGCTCAAAATGAAACAAAACAAAACGTATAACTCAACGAGAAGAGTTCTGAACCACCAGTCAAATCATAAAAATAGAAACCCTCCTTATTCCTCCAGTTGTAATCAGGGAGCAACCCCTAACTACACAGATCATACATAAAAAGCTCAGGTACTCAAAGGGCTGCCACTCCGGCCTCACCCCGAGCTCCCAAAGGTGGAGGAAACCATAGGATTTCCGCCGTAGACCCGACGTCTACCGACTTCGTCCTATCGTCCTTACTCCGGGCCCATCAGAATAGGTCAAACATATACATATACATAGCTCGCTTTTCAAACATTTTCATATGGTCAAAAGACCGTTCGAGGCAAGTCGTGTGCGAGGCTATAATGCCAAAGTTTTTTAATTGGAGGTCAAACGAAGAAAGTCAACTTTTTTAATTGCCCCTTTGACCCACAATGCCGAGAGCAAGAAGTTGAAAATGGAGAAACTTTGGTTAAGGCATACACACGGTCTTGGGGACGGGCGCGTGCACAGGCTTGAATGCGTGCTCAAGACGGTGCGGACACTTGCACTGGCCTGCGCACCGGCATGCGAACGGCCGTGCATAAGGCCGTGCAAGGCACAAAATAGGCGCACGGTCTTGGCGCATGGTCTCAAGACCGTGCGCAAGGCCGTGCGGATTATCAGAACAGCAGAATCGCGAGGGGTTCTCGGGAATGAGCCAAAAATCAACATTTAAATCATATAAATCATGCAAACCTCAAACTAAAACTTACATATAATGATCTACAACATCTAATCTACCTATAGGACCAAGAACCACATAAATCCATCCACAAAATCATTCAAAATCACATTTTTCATACATTATTCAACTATTCACAAAATCCTATAAATCACAGCCTAGGAAGCATTAAACGCGAAGGACGTGAGAAGCTTACATGAAGAAAAGATCGTGAGGAGTTCGTAAAGTTTCACGGATCGAGATTCGGTCGGGAACCGAAGTCGGAATGAGCAATCAAAGCTTCCTCTCCTTACTCTCTTTTCTTTTTCTTTTTCTTCTCCTTTCTTTCTTTCTAACGTGAAGTGAGGATTGAGGGAGAGAGAGAGTTGGTCAAGTCAAACTTTGACTTGACTTAGAAACGAGGGGCAAAACCGTAATTACTCCGAACTTACTAAAATTAGCAGGTTGTCGGAATTAAACAATATTACAGTCAAAACTCGTACAATTGAACACACGTTGACATGAAATGGTTTAAAAACCAAAATTCACTCATTTATGAAATTGTTAAAAATTCACATACTAACTATCAAATGAAATAATTAAATCACGCAAAATAACGATTCGGACGTACCGGATAATAATTCGGATTTTCGGGGTGTTACAATCACCCCTCCTTATGAGAATTTGTCCCCAGATTCTTCTCGTCTGCTACAAATAACGCGGGGTGAAACTTGCGCATCTTCTCTTCGGTTTCCCACGTAGCTTCTTCAACCAACTGACTCCTCCAAAGCACTTTGACCATGAGAATCTCTCTGTTACGCAGTGCTTGAGTCTTCTTGTCTAAAATTTTCACCGGCTGTGAAACGAAGGTCAAGTCCGGCTCTATCTCAACATCTTCGATAGGAAGAATGTGTGAATCACTCGGGTGATACTTCCGGAGCTGTGAAACCTGGAAAACGTTGTAGATTCCTGTCAGACTCGGTGGCAAGTCTAATCTGTAAGCAGCTTCTCCAATCTTCTCCAGAATCTCAAATGGTCCTATGAATCTCGGACCTAACTTACCACCTTTGCCAATACGAGTGAATCCCTTTCGAGGTGAAGCTTTAAGAAACACTCGGTCACCAACCTCGAACTCCAAAGGTCGGCGGCGTGTATCGGCATAACTTTTCTGGCAATCCTGGGCTGCTTTCATCCTCTGCGGAGAATCTCCTCTTCCTTTGTTATCCCTTGTCCAACGCCAATCCTCAAGATCCCAAAACAACGGGGATCTACACTTCCTTCCATCCAGAGCTTCGTAAGGTGCCGTCTTGATCGTAGACTAATAACTGTTGTTGTAGGCAAACTCAATCAACGGTAACTGGTCGTGCCAATTGGTGCGAAAGTCTAAGGCAACGCACGAAGCATATCACTGAGATATCGAATCATCCTCTCAGATTGGCCATCGGTCTGCGGATGTGCTACTGTACTGAATGTCAGCTTCGTTCCCATTTTCTCCTGAAGATGCTGCCATAATTGAGAAGTGAATCTAGCATCTCTGTCAGACACAATGCTCACGAGAACTCCATGAAGCCTGACAATCTCTCGGTGATAAATCTCTGCCAACTTCTCCACCTTGAATGACTTCTTGACCGGCAGAAAGTGAGCAGTCTTGGAAAGTCGGTCAATTATCACCCAAATACTATCATAGCCACCTTTAACTTTCGGTAAATCGGACACAAAGTCCATCGCAATCTGCTCCCAATTCCACATAGGAATCGGTAGTGGCTGTAGCAATCCTCCAGGTCTCTAGTGCTCTACCTTGACCTGCTGACATGTCTGACATCTCTTGACGTAATCAGCTATGTCTCTCTTCATACCTCTCCACCAGAACAACTCTTTTAGATCCCGGTACATCTTACTTCCACCAGGATGTACTGTATAAGGCATATTATACGCCTCAGCAAGAATCTCCTTCCTAAGACTCTCAGGAACACAAACTCGAGTCTCGAAGCGGAGAATGCCAAAATCATCAACATGAAACTGGGACTCTGGATCATCTGAAATATGAACTATCTGCCTCTGAGTCCACTCGTCAGTAGCCTGAACATCTCGAATCTTACGACCCAATTCTGACTGAATCGATATACTGTGAACGTGAGCCTGCGAGGTGATATAAACTCGCTCAAACTTAGCCTCTAGCTGAGCTACACTCGCCTTACGACTCAATGCATGGCTACCACATTCGCCTTTCCAGGATGGTACTGAATCTTGCAATCATAATCCTCAAACAATTCCATCCATCGACGCTGTCTCTTGTTCAAATCCTTCTGAGTGAACAAATACTGAAGACTCTTGTGATCAGTGAAGATATCGAACGTAGTGCCATATAGATAATGACGCCACTTTAGCAAAGCAAACACAACGGCTGCTAGCTCAAGATCATGCGTGGGATAGTTCTCTTCGGCTGGCTTTAGTTTCCTCGAGGCGTAAGCTATAACTCTCCCATTTTGCATCAACACACAACCCAATCCCTCGTGTGACGCATCTGTGTACACAACGAGTGCCTCCAATCCATTAGGCATAGCTAACACTGGGGTTGTAGTTAATCTCTTCTTGAGCTCTTGGAAACTTGCTTCACATTTGTCTGACCACTCAAACTTGGCATCCTTCTTTGTCAACGCAGTCAATGGACTAGCAAGCTTGGAAAAGTCCTTGACAAAACGTCTATAGTATCCTGCTAACCCCAAGAAACTGCGAATCGATGTAGGAGTCTTAGGTTTCTCCCAATCCAACACAGTCTCAATCTTCGAAGGATCTACCTCGACTCCCGTTCCAGATATGACATGACCTAGAAAAGTCACTCTGTCGATCCAGAACTCGGATTTGCTAAACTTAGCAAATAACTGATGCTCTCTCAAAGCCTGAAGAACAGTCCTGAGGTGTTCTGCGTGCTCTTCCTCTGACTTCGAGAACACTAGAATGTCGTCGATAAAGATCACAACGAACTTATCGAGGTACGGATGAAAGATCCTGTGCATCATATCCATAAAAGTGGCAGGAGCATTCGTGAGTCCAAACGGCATGACCACGAATATCCTCGGCTCGTATCTGGTAATATCCTTGTCTGAGATCAAGCTTAGAATAAACTCTCGATCCCTGAAGTAAATCAAACAACTCCTCAATATGCGGCAAATGATACTTATTCTTCACCGTCATCCTGTTCAACTCGCGATAATCGATACGCATACGGAGTGTACCGTCCTTCTTCTTCACGAACAGGACTGGAGCACCCCAAGGCGAGGTACTCGGGCAGATATATCCAATCGAAAGGAGTTCGTCGAGCTGATTCTTCAATTCCTTCAACTCGGCAGGAGCCATACGGTACGGAGACTTCAAGTATGGCTCGGCACCCGGGACTAGATCAATAACGAACTCAATGTCCCTATCAGGGGGCAGAAACTCCAAGTTCTCGGGAAACACATCCATGAATTCCTTAACCACATCGGTATCCTCGATCTTCGCCTGCTCTTTCAGGCGGTTGAGAAGATAAGCTAGAAAACCAGTTGCTTCTCCCATCTAGATAAGCTTCTTGGCTTCCATCATAGAGATATACGGGCCTTCACCCATTCTGAAACCTCTAACTTCACTGTAACCAAGCACAACTTTCTTCTCATAGCAGTCGATCTTCGCTCGGTGCTCAAATAACTAATCCATCCCAAGAATAACTCCATAATCCTTCATCGCCAGCACGATCAAATCCCCGAGGTACTCGGTACCCTCAATCATCATCGGACAACGCTTGAGAACGCGGTTCGTAGCTACTCTAGAACCCATCGGCGAGCTAACAACTAACACATACTCAAGTAACTTAACAGGCACATGCACAGATAAGCCAACGGCAGGCGCAATAAACGAGTGAGAAACACCCGGGTCGTACAATGCATGAATGGGAGTGCCATGTATATATATCGTACCTTCCACCACGGCATTCGTATCCGGCGTGACATCTTCAGCATCGCCTTCCAAGGCGTAAAGTCGGGCCTAGGCTTGAGGCTGAGCTGGCTGCTTTTGACCTCTCTTCATCGGGCATGCATTCATAAGATGATCGGAGCTACCACATCCAAAGCAAAGCCCTAACTTCCTTCGACACTTAGACTCCAAATGGGGACCTCCACACAAACTGGTCGTGGAAAACGATCGGCTTCGGGGCCTACTGAAACGGTTTCTTCCCAGCTGAAGAAAAAGATGGTCCTACAGAAGGAAAAGACCTCTTCGGACCCGACGGAAAACCCTTAGCGGCTGCGGGGGCAGGTGCTGACGTAGGCCTCATCTGTCTCAGCTCTGACTCTATAGCAAGATCCATGTCAACTGCATCGGAATAAAATCGGGGGCGGACAGCCATCATATGCAGTCGAATGCTGTGAGACAAACCATCCACAAACTGGCGTGTCTTCCTCTCCTCGTCCTCAACCATATAGGAACAGTGAACAATGAGGCGAGAGAAATGTGCCTCATACTGATCTACCGAGGACGTGCCCTGCTTCAAGCTCAAAAACTCCCTTTCCCGCTGTTGTCTGACTACCAACGGTATGTACTTAGCCCTGAACTCCACCAAAAACTGAGCCCATGTCGGAACCACCCGATCACGCGTCCAACGCTGATCAATCCGTGTCCACCAGTCCTGTGCTGCCCCAATCATCAGGTAGGCAGCATACTCGATCCTCTATGGATCCGTAGTGTGCATTAGTCTGAATATCTTCTCCAAGGCCGATATCCAGGCCTCTGCAGCCACATCATCCGGTGCTCCCACAAACTGTGGCGGATTACGATTAAGAAACTGATTCATTGCCTTCATAGTCGTTTGTTCCGGCGTCTCCTGAGGAGCATGAAGAGCATACTGCTGTAACGCCGCCATAAATTGGGCTGGCGTAGGTCCCTCTGGCGGGGGAGGAGGTGGAGGAGGACCTCTACCACGACGCATCCTGCAAAACTGTACAATTATGTATGACGATAAGTGATCACGTAAAGCATTAACACGTAAGGAAGTCAAATTCACAAAATCACTTAAGCACAATAACGCAATTCACATAGTTCCTAAGTCGTACGGACCTAGACAGACTCGACGCTTCAGAGCATAGGCCATTGAACCCATAGGGCTCTGATACCAACTGTAGCGGGTGCCGCCAAACGGGCAGACGCACGCCCCGCACCGGATCCTGACCCGGAATCGAAAGTAATCCGACCCGACCCAAAACCCGGCGAACGGCAAACCTGACTCATTTACTACTAGGCGGGAGTTTCAAAACAGGGACAAACCAAAAGCGGAAGCAATATATAGACAAAGCATAAAATCCATAATGGCTGCGCAGTTAGGTAAAGCCCACCAAGGCTAGCAAATTCCCATAAATACTAATAAATGTTTACAACGGGTTCTACAATATTATTCCCGGCTATTCATAAGTATAATCAAATCCTACATAACATACATCTCAAGTCAACAAGAAACAACAGTTTACATAAGACAAAAGCGTGTAACTCGACCGACAATGACCCAATACTATGAAGCCCGCCTAGATTCCTGAAACAAAAGGGTGAAACAAATGGGGTTAGTCAAACGACTAAGTGAGGGGGAAAAAGACAGTACATAAGAATAAACGAAAGTAGATCACCAGTTTAAACAGAAAGAAAACAACAGAAGTAAAGTTTTTCGCAAACGATTTGTGAACTAGCTCAAAATGAAACAAAACAAAACGTATATGTAACGCCCCAATTTGAAGGAGCCACACACAAACACGGCCCAAAGGACACGGCCTATGGGTGAGGCCGTGAGAGTGATACTCACGGCCTTGCGCCAGGTGGTGTCTAGAGGCCGTGTGTCTTGATATTCCGTCCCACATCGGAATTTCAGATGTAATTCGAAGGGTTTATAAGTTAGAACTCATGTACAATCAATATGGATTAATCCCTTTTGGCAAAGTGCTTCCTAAGCCAAACTTTAGGGTTGTGCACAGTGGATTCGAAGCTTATACCCGCGCGTCCAACGGGCGCCGTCGTGAGGGTTCTCCTCTCCGCGCCCGGGGGTCGTGACAAGTGGTATCAGAGCCAACCGTCAGTCAGGGAATGCATGTTCTACACCGTCCGTGTCACCAAGCAAGGGGCAACGCGTGTAGTAGGGCAGCTTCTTCTTCCACTGGCGGGGAGCCATGGGCCTATGTCATGGCGTAATGGGGACATTACGCTCCGAAGGAGGGACGAATTGTAACGCCCCAATTTGAAGGAGCCACACACACACACGGCCCAAAGGACACAGCCTATGGGTGAGGCCGTGAGAGTGATACTCACGGCCTTGCGCCAGGTGGTGTCTAGAGGCCGTGTGTCTTGATATTCCGTCCCACATCGGAATTTCAGATGTAATTCGAAGGGTTTATAAGTTAGAACTCATGTACAATCAATATGGATTAATCCCTTTTGGCAAAGTGCTTCCTAAGTCAAACTTTAGGGTTGTGCACAGTGGATTCGAAGCTTATACCCGCGCGTCCAACGGGCGCCGTCGTGAGGGTTCTCCTCTCCGCGCCCGGGGGTCGTGACAAGTGGTATCAGAGCCAACCGTCAGTCAGGGAATGCATGTTCTACACCGTCCGTGTCACCAAGAAAGGGGCAACGCGTGTAGTAGGGCAGCTTCTTCTTCCACTGGCGGGGAGCCATGGGCCTATGTCATGGCGTAATGGGGACATTACGCTCCGAAGGAAGGACGAATTGTAACGCCCCAATTTGAAGGAGCCACACACACACACGGCCCAAAGGACACGGCCTATGGGTGAGGCCATGAGAGTGATACTCACGGCCTTGCACCAGGTGGTGTCTAGAGGCCGTGTGTCTTGATATTCCATCCCACATCGGAATTTCAGATGTATTTCGAAGAGTTTATAAGTTAGAACTCATGTACAATCAATATGGATTAATCCCTTTTGGCAAAGTGCTTCCTAAGCCAAACTTTAGGGTTGTGCACAGTGGATTCGAAGCTTATACCCGCGCGTCCAACGGGCGCCGTCGTGAGGGTTCTCCTCTCCGCGCCCGGGGGTCGTGACAAGTGGTATCAGAGCCAACCGTCAGTCAGGGAATGCATGTTCTACACCGTCCGTGTCACCAAGAAAGGGGCAACGCGTGTAGTAGGGCAGCTTCTTCTTCCACTGGCGGGGAGCCATGGGCCTATGTCATGGCGTAATGGGGACATTACGCTCCGAAGGAGGGATGAATTGTAACGCCCCAATTTGAAGGAGCCACACACACACACGGCCTAAAGGACACGGCCTATGGGTGAGGCCGTGAGAGTGATACTCACGGCCTTGCGCCAGGTGGTGTCTAGAGGCCGTGTGTCTTGATATTCCGTCCCACATCGGAATTTCAGATGTAATTCGAAGGGTTTATAAGTTAGAACTCATGTACAATCAGTATGGATTAATCCCTTTTGGCAAAGTGCTTCCTAAGCCAAACTTTAGGGTTGTGCACAGTGGATTCGAAGCTTATACCCGCGCGTCCAACGGGCGCCGTCGTGAGGGTTCTCCTCTCCGCGCCCGGGGGTCGTGACAGTATAACTCAGCGAGAAGAGTTCTGAACCACCAGTCAAATCATAAAAACAGAAACCCTCCTTATTCCTCCAGTTTTAATCAGGGAGCAACCCCTAACTACACAGATCATACATAAAAAGCTCAGGTACTCAAAGGGCTGCCACTCCGGCCTCACCCCGAGCTCCCAAAGGTGGAGGAAACCATAGGATTTCCGCCGTAGACCCGACGTCTACCGACTTCGTCCTATCGTCCTTACTCCGGGCCCATCAGAACATGTTAAACATATACATATACATAGCTCGCTTTTCAAACATTTTCATGTGGTTAAAAGACCGTTCGAGGCAAGTCGTGTGCAAGGCTATAATGCCAAAGTTTGCTTTCGGAAAACAAAGATTTGCCTGCCTTTTTCGTACACATTTCACAAACTTATACATAATACTTTTCATATTAAATCGTTTTCAAGATCATAAAAGTATAAGCTTAAATATCTACTATATATACAAATGGATGTAAAACAAATCATAAAGCAAGGCTTATCGGGTAGTTGGGTTGGTATTATGTACGTATTATCGTATACTATAAGAAACTGAAAACCCCACCTGTTGGCTTCACAAAAACGAGAGCAAGAATGCGAGACCGGAACGCTACTCCACGGGAGTATCGTCTGCAAAATACAAGGACACAACCACATAAGACTAACGACGACGCACGGCGTGTACAAAATAATTAAAACACATAGGAGCATGTTTAAACAGGCATTTATATCACTTAGGTCCACATTCTAACAAAGTACGAAATTTCCATAAGCAAATCAAATTAAAATGCGATAATAGTTCATAATCATGCATAAAAAGGCAATAAGGAAGCATGCATTCAAGTTTCGGAAGAAACGGACAACATTTGAAAAATAGCCAAAAAGGCCTAAACGAAAAACACGAGGAACGGGGCCCAAACGAAGTCGGAAAAAATTCAAACTACCTAAAATATGTATTCCATGATTTATAGGACCTATAGGTGAAATCCGATCTCAAATCGGAGGTCAAACGAAGAAAGTCAACTTTTTTAATTGCCCCTTTGACCCACAATGCCGAGAGCAAGAAGTTGAAAATGGAGAAATTTTGGTTAAGGCATACACACGGTCTTGGGAACGCGTGCTCAAGCCAGTGCGGACACTTGCACTGTCCTGCGCACCGGCATGCGCACGGCCGTGCATAAGGCCGTGCAAGGGACAAAATAGGCGCACGGTCTTGGCGCATGGTCTCAAGACCGTGCGCAAGGCTGTGCGGATTATCAGAACAGCAGAATCGCGAGGGGTTCTCGGGAATGAGCCAAAAATCAACATTTAAATCATATAAATCATGCAAACCTCAAACTAAAACTTACATATAATGATCTACAACATCTAATCTACCTATAGGACCAAGAACCACATAAATCCATCCACAAAATCATTCAAAATCACATTTTTCATACATTATTCAACTATTCACAAAATCCTATAAATCACAGCCTAGGAAGCATTAAACGCGAAGGACGTGAGAAGCTTACATGAAGAATAGATCGTGAGGAGTTCATAAAGTTTCACGGATCGAGATTCGGTCGGGAACCGAAGTCGGAATGAGCAATCAAAGCTTCCTCTCCTTACTCTCTTTTTTTTTTCTTTTTCTTCTCCTTTCTTTCTTTCTAACGTGAAGTGAGGATTGAGGGAGAGAGAGAGTTGGTCAAGTCAAACTTTGACTTGACTTAGAAACGAGGGGCAAAACCGTAATTACTCCGAACTTATTAAAATTAGCAGGTTGTCGGAATTAAACAATATTACAGTCAATACTCGTACAATTGAACACACGTTGACATGAAATGGTTTAAAAACCAAAATTCACTCATTTATGAAATTGTTAAAAATTCACATACTAACTATCAAATGAAATAATTAAATCGCGCAAAATAACGATTCGGACGTACCGGATAATAATTTGGATTTTCGGGGCGTTACATTCACTGGCCGGCTGGCCCGCGAAGTCATGTTGGGCCGGGCTAGGGTTTGCGCGCGTCCGGGCTTTTTCGGTGTTTGCTCCTTCGTTTCACGTCCGATTCGGGTGATTCGAAAACCAAAATGCTCCTATCGCAATGTCCTATAGTAATATCGCATCGAATTTGGGATCTAATGAATATATGGCAGGGTAGAGAATAGATTAGGGGCTATTGAGGGTATGTCACGGGTATGGACCCTGGGGTTTGACTCTCGGGGATCGTCTGGGCGTCGGGAGTCTGCCTATTGTCTGGCGGGGCTGAGTCATCAATTTTTCAAAATGTCGTCGTATGACGAGGTGCAAAATCGAGGTGTTCACACCACCTGTAACGACCCGAAATTCCGGATTTATTCCGGAATAATATTTTATTTGCGCCAAAGGCTTTTCATGAGAATATTTAATATCACGAATAAGTTTTATCCGTGAACCCACTTTTTACCCGAATCCCTATTTTACCCCGACCCCATTTAATATCCCTTTCTGCATACATACCCCTCTTATATTTCTTATTTCCACATAAACCCATATTATTTGAGAAAGAAAGAAAGAGAAAGAAGGAAGAGAAGGAGAAGAGGAAGAATAAGGGAGAAGAGAAGAATCGTCCTACCGAGCCCGTTTCTCGCCCGATTGATGAGCCCTGAAAACCCGAACGATCCTTGCTTCATTCTCTACCAGTAATTCTTTTACCCAATTTCAATCCGTTCATTCTTTGTTGCGATTTCGTGGATTTTAGATAGAATTTTATAGTTTTAGGATTTTCGTGTTTAGGAAGAATTACTTGGTCATTTTGCGTAATTCTTGGACTTATGGGTAGCTAATGTGATATATATGTTTATATGTGAAAATTAGCATGTTTTATGGTGTAAATTAGGAGATTTATGAGTTTGAATGTTGTTGTGCGCGAGAGAGTTTCGCGATCTGCTGCGTCTGCTGCCCAGAAGATCTGCACGGGCTTGTGCACGGTCTTGCCAAGCCCGTACGCAGCCCCGTGTGTTCCCCTTTAACCTGCATGGGCTCATGCACGGTCTTGCCAAGACCGTGCGTTAGCCCGTGCGCACCCCTTTTGACCTGCACCAGCTTGAGCCCGTGCACGAGCCGATGCGTAGGCCCGTTTGCAGCTGCACGGTCTTGGCAGCATGCTTAAGACCGTGCGTGAGCCTGTGCACTCTCATTTGTGCTTGCACCGGCTTGCCAAACCCGTGCCTTGGCCGGTGCAACATACTTAGTGGATTTTCCAGCCTTTTCCTTTCTTGCACTTCGAGAATTAGGTCAACCCCACTTATTTAAATGTTGACCTTTCGCATACGAACTCCTAAAATCAATCCGATTTCACCTATAGCTTCCTTGAGCCTCGAGATTTAATATTTTGCAAAGTTTATAATTTATCCGACCTTATTTGACCATCAATTGACACCTTTCTTGTTTAGGGATTTTTCCCACTTTTCCCGTTTCTTATCCGTTCGATCCCATTTTCGCGAGAGAGCTTTGTTATATTATTTTAAGCATGTCTACATGCCCTAATTGCGTTTAAGCATGCCTTTAATATTTAATATCTATGTTCCTTTCATTATTTAGAATTGCATTAATATTTCTTTAACTATTGTTCCGTATTTTATATGTTTTTATATGTTTAATTGCCTGGCTTTCCATATTGCACTTGTAGCATGATTGAAGTTTTATTTGAATTGCCGTGCATCGTTTGTTGTCTTGTGTCTTGATTTTCATATTGTCGCTCTCGTTTTCATCCTCTAGGCCCTGTGTATTACAGGTGGGACCAACGAGGGAGAAACATGACTACTACTTGCTTTCACACTGTCGTGTCGAGCCAGGTAAGGTTTTAAACTGCTTTCAACTGGGGCAAGGACATAGTTATATAGGTTTGCGAAATAAATCACTACCCCGCTTTTCTAATTACTTGTTGTACTACCTTTACTATTTCCTTATATGCTTAGTCAAACCTTTTGATAGGAAAACCTATATACATATATATATATATATATATATACAAATAATTTGAAATGCTTTCAACTAGAGACAAGTAACCTATTTGCTTTCAAAGTAACTATTTGATCTCTGAGGCACTTATAAGTAATGTCGTTAGGGACATCCGTTAGCATGCCCGACGCGTACGACGCTTATGAGTATTTCTTAGATCGTTACATCAACTTGTCTCAAAAGCCCCTTTGGCCATTCATACTTAACTGCTTGCATCATCTTTTCGAACGACCCCTTTGGCCACCCAAACTATTATTGATTTCAAATGCGAGCCCTGGACTGAATCATGACATTGGGCCCGGAGTATACAGGAGGTGAGCCTAGAGACGAGCGTCTAGGGCAAATCCCGATGTATACTTCTATGCGTGTTGACTTAGGCTGGTTAGGAGGTTGGCTAGCCTAAGTTGATGCGAACGGTGGTGCTAACCGCGTCTCCTTAATTCACTGTACGGTGGTGCTAATCGCGTCTCCTTAAATTACTGACTGCATGACTTTTGGTGGTGGAGTACTTGACTACGTGCTTGCATGATTTTCATGATTAAGAGTTATAAGGAGAGGGCACATTCTCGCTGGGACACATTACTGCATGACTCATTGCATTACTCGCTTGTCTAATTGGGTTACGACTTTCGTTACAAGTCGAAGCACATTCCGGTTCTTCTTCATTTAGCATATGTATTTCCCTATACCTATATATATAAAACCCGAAAGCGTGGCTCGGACTTGTCCAACTTAAGCCTTCTTTATTGTCCAAACTATTTAGTTGAATTACGAGCCGTATTTACTTATCATTTCCAACTTGTCTATACCATGCCTTTCAAACTTGTAACGGCCTCGTGACTCAACTAATATCCTTTCAATTGATCGGCTTGACATTATGTGTAAATGATTTTTAAAGGATCCGGTTCGTCAACCTTTTGTATTTTCCAAGCAAGCCGAACCTGAGTGTTACTTTGTGTCGTTTCACAACTTTTATCGTTATTTATATTCTTTCTCAAAATGAGCAACATTCACTACTTTTGGTTTTAAAAGATAAACGATGAACTGTGATCAAACCCCTTACTGAGTATCATTTATACTCACCCCTTCTATTTTGGTTCTTGCTTCAGGTAGACAGGTGGCGGCGTCACCTATCTTGTCAGTCGGCATCAGCAGGTCTAGATAGGCTCAGTCTTGTAGTCTGGTTCGTCTTGTCAGTGGTCCCAACAGCCATCGAGTCTTGATTTATTGTATTTAATTGCTTTCGTACCCCTTTACTGCTTATTTACATTAAGTACTTTATGTGCCCCTGATGTGGGATAATTGAAGATATCTAAGATTGCACAGGGTAGGCTAGTTGAGCCATGGATGGCACTATGTGTTTATGAATCTTCTGTATCTTGAACTGCAAATGTTTAAATGATATTATGTTAGCCTCGTAGGCTTTAATGGAATTTATTTGTTTACCTTTTAAATCGCTTCCGCATTACTCTGTATTGTTGTGGTTGTTGTTGGGATGTCGTTGCTGTTGCCGGTAGTTATTGCTTGCGTGCCGTTCACCGGAGTGGGTTTTTGAGAGGCCCCTCGCTAAAGCTCGGGAATCCATTTTGGTGCGGATGTGGCGCTCCTTCTTTAGGGGGCGCTATACCACTGCTTCGTCCATGAGTCGGAGCACGACAAATATTCGGGAAACCAAGACGAGAGGATACATGAGAAGCCCTATCCTCAGATATCTTAGTCTCCAGCACAAAAACAATGTTAGGAAAATTTCATCGTCAAGTGGATCATGCTTGTGTGAGAACTGATCATGTCCCTCAATAGCATCCATTCTATCCGGCACCATCTTCTTAGCTGTATTAAGATCGATAGGGTCCATGTTTCACGCAGATTAGAAATCTGAGGAAATTTATGTATCTGGTCTTGCTCGGTATTATCTTTATGGGCTGGAGTCTCTTTTCCTGATTTTGTGGCTGGGCCGAAAATGTTACAGGTCCAACAGCTGAGTCCAAGTCTATCTGTCGCCCATAAGAAGGTGGGTTGTCCTCCTCAATAAAATTCTTATTATTTGGGTCATGGGCTTTCTTTTCTCTAATCCCAAATTTTTGGAGGATTGGTATAAGCACTCGGGCGGGTCCAACTTAGCGGATCTTCCTGATTCTCTTAATCACATTGTCCCTCTTCAGCAGTTTCCTTCTGAATGGCTTATTCCTTATTAGCGAGAATATCAAAACGGTTACTCTTTCCATTATATCCCTTAGATTTCTCCTTATTCCCCAGATTACGCGTCATTCCTTTCTTGCCCACAATCATACATTCTCCATACAGATTTTCCTTGACACTTTCCGAAAATAACTTTGTAGGTTTCGCGCTAAAGTTACGCATCTGCATGTTAGGGTTTAGGCCATCCTGGTTGTCGGCGACGGCAGTCTGTAACGCCCCACATTTTTGGTAAGCTAAAGCTGGTAAGAATTCCTAAGATAACGGGACAAGTTTGGAAAACTCGATCGGGATATATGTGCTTATGTGATATCTGTGTGTTTTATATGAATTTTCGTAAATGCAATAATTTGTGAATTTAAATTATTCTATGTCAATGTGCGTTTAAAATGATGAGTTTTGACTATAATATTGATATATTTCGTTGATATATCCTTTTTATGAAGTTTCGCGAAATTACGAAAATGCCCTTTCGATTTTTCACTTAAACCTCAGGTTTTCTTTTTATTCTCTTTTCCTTCCCTTTTTCTTAATTACACTTAAACGCAACCAAAGGAAAAAATAGAAAGAGGAAAAAAGAAAGAATTTCTCCAAACTTTCAATTCGATCTTTCGAGTTCGTTTCTTAACCAAATTTCGATCCGTAAGAACCTACGCGACCCTTGTAACATTCTCTACAGGTATTATTCAGGTTCCATTTGATTCCGTTGTTGTTTGAGTATCTTTTGGATAAATTGTTTCGAAGTTGGATTTTTCGGTAGTTTGATCGTTATACTCCGTAGTTTTCGATGATTCTTGATCCTATGTGTTGCCATTGTGATCTTTGATGTTTGTTGAAGTTTGTAGTATGAAAATATGATTGAAAATGGGGTTTTGGTGAAGATTTGACGAAATTCTGATACTTCTGTGCGAAGTTCTTCGCGTTCTGCTGAAAATTCGCGAAAACATGGTGCACACGGCCTTGCAACAGGCCGTGTAGCAAGACCGTGCGTTATTTTCAACTCACACGGCTTTGCATCAGGCCGTGTGTATAGCCCGTGCGTGTTCTAAAACATGCACACGGCCTTGCACAAGGCCGTGCAAGAGGCCGTGTGTCCCGATTTTAGTTCAAAAGTCTCTGGAAGTCAAAAATTGCAAATCCTACTTTCTTCGTTTGATATTATTTTCAAAATCCGACTTCGCCATTAAGTTTGTAGTGTTTTAAAACTTAATAATTCGCAGAGTTTGAATTTTTCCAATACCGTTTGATCGTAAAACGAACCGATTTCCGTTTAGGAAATTATACGCTTTTCGCAATTCTTTTCCGATTGCTTTGAAACTTGAATATATGCTTCTTTATAGTATTTTAAGCATGTCTATGAAACCTAATTGTGTTTAAGCATGATTGTAAGCTTGAAGTTTGGTATTTCATTCGTTTCATTGAATAACCGTTCTAATTGCCCTTCTTTGATTTAATTAAGTGTTTATTGCATTAAGAATAAGCCGTGCGTCGTATTATCGTCTTACATGGTTGTGTCGTATTTGGTTTCAGGTGGTAGTTCTTCCGGGCAGTAGTTGGTCTTCTTTCTTTTGCCCTTTTTGCCGTATTATCCAGGTGGGGTTCCGTTTCCGAATTCGGTCTTTCTTATACGTATGTAAATATTCCATATATACCCGAAGCCTGTGTTTTATGCTTTTATGTTTTCTTTCCCCAAACATATGTTATACGTAGTAGCTACTTGAAAATCATATTACTTTAATGAGTTAAAGGAAAATGCTTTGATATCAAATTATTACATATTAACCCCTAGAAGGCTCTATTAGCTCGAAAGGGTTACAAATGAGTTTGAAATTGGTCCCTTTAACCACACAAGCATTTGGAGTGCGAGGAATTATCTTGGCCTTTCGGCCTGGCCATTGAGCCACATTATATTATTGGGCCCGGACATCAGGGTACGGGGTGAAGCCGGATAGACGTTGGGTCTACGGTGGATCTCAATGCTCTGGTCTCCAAACTGATGGGAGCTCGGGGGTATGACCGGAGTGGCAACCCTTTTGAGTACCTGCGCCGGACGGGATCTAGTCTATATCCCCAGCCGAAGATGTATTGGATATTTGTCCTTGCATGATTATATAGTAGCAGGCTAGCTACCTGACTACACAAGGAGGAATAAGGGAGGTTTATTTGATATTTCTGATATTATGAAACAGGTGGTTGATGCTCGACTCGCCGAGCTTTTACTTTAATGCGAAATTATTCGATTCACCAATAATTGTGAAAACCTTTATTTTTCCTTTGCTTTCTTCTCATTTACAAACTGGTGAATCTTCCGGTTGTTTCGATAATATATACGTATTACATCCCCCTCACTTAGTCGCTTTGACTAACCCCATTACTCTATTGTTGTCTTTTCAGGGTTTTGTTGCTAGGCGGATTCAGGTCGTGTCCTTGGAGTCATTTACTTTTGTTTAGGTGATTTCATTTCCGCCTATGTATCTGGATAAATAATTAAAACCCTAGAAGTTGTAGATGTAACTGATGTAAATTAGTTTGAATGTTGATATGATTGTTTTCAGTGGCCTTGGTGGGCTTTATAATTGTGTTTTGGATTATGGTTGTTCTAGCTCCCTGAGTGGGATAGGTTGTGTTAATTTGCTTCTGCTGTATTATTGTTCATTGTCCTATTATTTTCTAAAGCAGATCCGCCTGGTATTTATTTTCCGTTCGCCAGGTTGTAGTTCATAACCGGACCTTTAGTTCTTGTTATGGATTGTGACTTGGTGCGGGACGTCACGTCGCACCGTATTTGGGGACGTGCCGTTACACAGTCGGTTGCTCAGCCCTCTTCTTTGGGCATTCATTTACTCTATGCCCCACGATACCACAACCGAAGCAAATCGATGGCAAGTTTTCGTACTGAATTGGGCGAAGAACCCTATCGACATCTATAGCATTCCATAGAGGTTTATCAAGATCGATCTCGACACAAAACCGGGCGTAAACTCCCCTTTAAGCATAGTACGTATTAGGATCAATCTTTATGGTTTTTTCGATGCTAGATGCCATTTTACGTAAGATCAACTCGGTATAGTGGGAAACGGTCATGCCGGGAACATTGACCCAAGTATTGATCGTAGTAACTCGGTCCTCATCAGCTTGGAAATTAGGAATCGATTTACGGACTGATAGATAGTGTCCATTAATCATCCATGGCCCTCTCAAGAGAGGTTTAAGATTCTTCCCGATATCATGATTCTTCAAGATAAAGAAGCCATTGCCGACATCAATTAAATCAAACGTGCCCTTCAATTCCCACATATCATTAGTTCTTGCTGAAAGCAGGTTATAATGCACTCTTTTGCCCAAGAGTTTGAGAATAAGGTTATCTTTCCAAGGTTCTTGGATTTCCTTCTTGTACTCATCCGATAGAATAATTTTTGGGAATGGGTATTCGTCCGTGGGTTCAATTAGGCGGACTTTGTCCGTGAAGTCTTCTTCCCGTGTGTCAAACTCAATCGGGGCCTTCCTGCTCTTATCACCAGTTAAGGTTTTCAGGTATGAGGTTTACCCTTAAACGGATTGGTAGCGCTGTTCTCATCGTCCTCCAGATTTGTCTCTTCAATATGTAGGCCTTCTCTCTCGGAAAGAGTCCGCAATTTTTTCGTATTCCGGCGAAAGAGGTCCTTTTGGACCGTGGACGGAGCCCTTTCGGCGGAGGTTGTCTCAGCCCTCATAGAGAGAGTTTATCTATTGAGGTCCTTAGAGCCTCCAGAGTAGGCATGGAGTAATAACTTAATGGTTCAGTGCTATGTTAACTTAATCGAAATTCTCAAGTTCGAGTATCTGGGAAAGTAATTGTTATTATGCGATATTGATGAATGTAGTGAAACCCTTTCTCCCTAATTTTTTTTGTGGTTTTGCCTACGAAACACGGGCACGATAAGATATGAATACGACTGACACATATTTTATTTGATGTTTTACACTAGAGAAGTGTCCGACATAATATCGGACATGACATGACATAATAAATTTTTTAGAAGTATCCATATGTATCATAGGATTTTGCTGTTATTTGCTGCATCTAAACCTAGATTCAATTCCTTGGATTTCCATGGGGTTTGGGAATTTCTATTTCATGTTCATGAACTTAACAAATTGAATTTAAGGATTACAATTTAAGTTATTTTTTTTTCTATTACCCTCAACTTTTACCGGGGTTTATTTTCACTTTATTCCTCTTTCAATTCTTCTTCTATTCCTCCCAATCTCGACAATTATTTAAATTTATTTCTCATTAATCTTTCACTTGTGCAAATTAACTTTAAAATACTTTAGATTTTATAAATAGTTTAGGAATAATTTAATTAATAAATATTTAATTGATAATACTAAATTTCATTTAAACATACAAATTAATTATATTTTATATTTATATTGTACAAAAATCAAGTGGGTCTATTTTACAAATTAAGGATGATAATTGAGTTACAAATTAACAAACTTTAATAAGTCCTTATGAAATACGGACAACACACAGCATAGTTATCCGAAAATGATATTCGATAAATCGCAAACAATAGAAATGTCCGTCGTATATACTCGTATATTAAGTCCCACCCGCACAGAATCTGCTTCGTCTAAGTATATATACTCTCTGCTTCAGAAGTTGTACTATGAAACAAGAACAGACAATTTTAATTGTGGTGGTGTCCTAAATTCTTAAAATAATAAAATATGGGTACTGAAACTACACCTAATTCCAAACCCTCACCTGAGCCCTCCTCCACCAATCCGGCAACTCCCTCCGTCGAAGTTCCGCTTCCTCCCGCCGCCGCCGCCACCCCCACCCCCTCGACCTCCGCAACCACTCCGGCCGCCGTCACTCCCCGCCCTCCGGAACCTGAACCTGAAGTTATTCACATCCCCAGCTATTCCCGTACGCCACATTTCCCGTCTATTACTCATGGAAAATTTGCTGAAGTTTTGTTCTTTTATTGATTGTTTTGCTTGATTTTGTTTCTTCTCCGTGTAAGGATTTGTTGCTTGATTTTATTAGGGTGGTTTACGTGGAACGCCATTCATGAATGCGAGGCCAAGTTTGTGCCGGAGTTCTTCGATGGAAGGTGGCCCTCGAGGAATCCCAGGGTTTACAAATACTACCGAAATGCCATCATACGGCGGTACAGAGAAAACCCTAGTCGGAAAATTACTTTCACCGAGGTGAGGAAGACAGTGGTTGGCGATGTTGGGTCAATTCGGAGGGTTTTCGAGTTCCTGGAGGCTTGGGGTCTGATCAATTACACGGGTTCTACTACGAAGCCCCAGCTGAAGGGGGAGGATAAGGAGGCAAAATCCGCAGCCGCCGCCTCGCAAGGTAGCGACGCAACTGCAGGTGGTGGGGGGGCTGATGCAGCTGTGTCGAAAAAGAGGGTGTGCAGTGGTTGCAAGACTCCTTGCACCATTGCTTGCTTTGCTTCTGATAAGGTTCTTTTCTTCTTCATCCCTACAAACTTGATTCTGGTCAATATGTATGTAATGTGTCTGCATAAATTTTGTTATATTTTTTTTCTTTTCGTGGTGATGAATGATCTGCGCCTTAGGACTTTTAACTATGTAGTTTTTCAAATTTATTGTTCTCCTTAAATTGTTTAAGTATATTCTGAATTGCTATTTTGAATATCTAAGCAGCATGATATGACACTTTGTGCAAGATGTTATGTACGTGGTAATTATAGAGTGGGTTTAAATTCTTCGGATTTTAAGAGGGTTGAGATCAGCGAAGAGGCAAAGACTGATTGGAGTGATAAAGAAACGTTGCAGCTTCTAGAAGCTATCATGCATTATGGTGATGATTGGAAGAAAGTTGCAGAGCATGTTGGTGGAAGAAGCGCAAAAGAATGTGTAGCTAGATTCATAAAACTCCCATTTGGTGAACAATTTGATGGTCCTCCAGAATCTGCAGAAGTGGATACTGAATTAGGGTTACAAAATATAGGACCGCATGCAAAAAGGATGCGCCTTTCGCCACTTGCTGATGCAAGTAACCCGATTATGGCACAGGTAAAAATTTAAATCTTTTTTGGGTTTAAAAAGTAATACAAGAGAAGGCCTTATTATCGTTTTTGGTTATTTATGTTCTCGCTATTACTTGGTAGATTTTAGTTGGTGTGTTTATTGATTTTATTTTGGTATTAATTTTCCAGGCTTCTTTTCTCTCCACATTGGTTGGAGTTGATGTTGCTGAAATGGCTGCACGCGCAGCAGTAACGGCTTTATCTGATCTTGGTGATGGAAAACAGCAAGGTACTTGTTTCTTGTCAATTGGGTTTTTATTTTCTGCTTATTTTTGTTGATTAAGATTCTGATGCTCCATCTAATATTGATGGGTAAGCATAAGGCAACCCCTTTATCTTTATGAAATTAAATTTGTTAAGAGGCTCAATTTTGGCAAATTTTAAAAGTGAAGCTTTCAGTGTTTGTGGAAATTATACGAGGACAAAATTCTAGAAATGCAAAGCTCTGAGATCTTGAGTAAATTAAATGCCTCTGATCTTTAAATTGTTGCCTTAAACTTCACTATCTCTTTCATTCATTAATGCAGAATCTGATAATTTATCCAATGGAAGTAACATTAACACAATGGAAGAGGCTCTGCTTGAAGCAAAATTGCAACGTGAAAAGGAAGAAGAGGAACTGGAGAAAGCAATATCTGGAATTGCCACTCAGGTAACAATTATTGCAACTGTTTTTTAGGGTGAATTACATCTAGACCCCCTGACATTTGGTCTAATTACACTTATACCCCCTGTATTATGGAAAATTACACTAACTCCTGTACTTTGACTATGTCTTACAAATTGCCCCTTCCCCCTGCTTTGGATAGAGTTCGTAACATGTCATCAGATTTATGGAGTTCCAAATTACACCTCCTACATTTTGTGACTGAAATATTACATAATAAACCCTCAAACTTTATAAAACATTACATAATAGAGCCCTTGAGGGCGTCAGAAAACTTTAGGAACTCCAGCCAAAGCAGACGAAGGGGCAATTTGTAAGATGTAATCAAAGTACAAAGGGTCTAGTTGTAATTTTTCATAGTACAGGGGGTCTAAGTGTAACTATACCAAATGTCAGGGGACTAGATGTAATCCATCCAAATTTTCATTTATGCTGTTTTCTGTTCATAAATTTAAAAGATAATTATAACCATCTATCTACATGGTTTTCTGGTTATTTTTTTCCTTTTGCAGACGAGGGAGATTGAAGACAAGATTGTTCACTTTGAGGAATTCGATTTGCGAACGGAGAAGAAAAGGCAGCAACTCCAACAGCTGCAGAACAGCCTCTTTGTTGATCAACTAACACTTCTTTTTCATAAAAATGCTCCACCAAAAAATGGGGAGAATACAGCGGAGATTGTCAAGATTGAATGATATCTTGATGTTTCTTGGACTCTCCCACATTGATGTTGTAACCTTTGTAGTGATATATAATGGATTAGCTGATTTGGAATGAACCCCTGTTGTAAACTGGGGAGAAGCTATTTTTTCATCTTTAGAATCAAATTTGGTGTGCAAAACATTGATGCAGTGGACCTTTGATTTTATTTAGAAAAAGCTCAAAGTTTATTTGCTCTTCTTGTTTGTGAATTAAAACAAGCCAAGGAAATATACAGTTATGACAGTTATGTTATCAATGAGTCAAATACAAGTTACAACTTTGAGTGAACAAGAATTGAAGTTCATATATTCATTCTGCAGCTTCAAAAAAGTTCTGGAAATCACAAAAAAAAAAAAAAAAATTATGACAGTTATGTTATCAATGAGTCAAATACAAGTTACAACTTTGAGGAAAAATGGTCATAAATAAAACTCGATATCACTCCATCGGATCAAGTCATCAAATTAATCTGAAAGAAGAGACGGCCTGCAGGAAAGACCAACGGTTAGAAAATGAAGTTGGATATTTCTGATAGCAAAATTTGCATGATTTAACATTATGCAAAGAATATTTATGACAATTCCAGTGGCAAAAAAGATATGGTATAAAATGTCACAGGGCTTACTTTCTGAATCATTTTACCAAACTTTTCTTCCTCTTCATCGACAAACTGCAGCGCAGAGAAAGATCCAATAATGGGAATTTGAGTAAGGGGGAATTACATTTAACGGCCTCGAAATTTGTTGTATTTACAAACCGATCATTCTAGTAAATTTTCAAACTAGAGCAATCAATTTGTAATTCCACCGAACTTCAGGGGTAGTAGAAGTAATTTGCCTTGCCTTTAATTAATTATATAGGCATTGTATACCAACATGTAGTGGAATGACATACCTGTCCCGTGAGAGTATATAATCTGTTATAAACACCATTATCTTTTATTCCAAGGACTGAAAACAAATGCCTTTTGCTATCACCAGGACTTTTCAATGTGTACTCTATATAATACAACCCTAAAAGATTAAAAAAAAAGAAAAGAAATTGTGTTAGTGATATTGAAGCTTGTAATAGATTACTAAAAAGAGTAAAAATAAGAAACTTTAATTTACCGAGTTCCAATTCTAGCGGGGTGGGGGGTTGTTAGCAAACCTCTATTGTGTTTAGAATAGTTAAAGTAGAAGCTAAAGTTGTAAGAAAGTGCAGTAATGAAAGCAAGAAGTGTTTAGGAAAAAAGTGAAATGCACAAGAAAAAATAGTTTGTTCAGAAAAAAATAAAAAGAAGCTAAGATGCATTTTTACTACGCTCACGGAACTTTCGCGTTTATATACGAAAAAAATCTAAAAGATTTGAGCTAAAGCCAAAAGCAGGTCCTTAGTTTATTTCCGCTTAAATTAAGCACAAGTTGAGAGTGTTTGGAAAACCAAAGTGCTAGAAAGAAACCAAAAGCATAAAACTACTTCTTTTTAGAGTCTGCAAACACCTAAATCAAAAATAAATACATTCTTCCGAAATTTTGCAGTATTATAATCACCAAACAGGCCGTATAATAATTACCATTAGAAGATTTGCTATCTATCAGCTTTGCCGCAACTCCTGGAGGCCTCTGCCAACTTCTGTCTAATCCACTTACCTACAAAAAATCTCAGGTTAGCATTTAAATTTAGAAAAATCACTTTTCCAAACGAGTTAAGAACTTACATACAGTTGTCGTTTGTTTTAGGAAATTTTTTGTTATGATATAAAGGTGATAGAACATAGGAAGTGATGAAACATACTAAATTCTCTGCAAATGCATCGACTTTGCCAAAAGATTCCAATCTGGTGAAATCAGCTCCGAGGGCTGTGATAGCTAAGCTGACTGGAGAATGAAATAGAAGAAACTTAAAAAAAAAAAAAAAGAAGATAAATAACCAATCAAGCAAAGGTTAATTATAACATAATAATGTTGTTTTGTACCATTTGAATTTGAAGTCTCTGGAGGATAAAATGCTATGAGTGCTCGTACTCCATCGCTGTCTCCGGTTCCTACTTGCCAATCTGCATGCTCATCATGTTAGCAACATAATAATTACAGCTCCAGCCCCTGTAACGATGTAAAATTCCAGAAATCTCCCCTATGAGTTTGTAACTTACATATACCACCCTTATAACTTAGCTCCACTTTACATTACCCCATTGTGTCAGTTGCTACCCATAATTAAATGATGTCATTTCAAGTTTAGAAAATCATCATTTTGTCCTTGCATATATTCATGATGTTATCTTAATTTCTTGGAGTTTTGGTTAATTTTGGATGGTTAAAAGTAGATATTTGAAACAAACTCCAAACCAACAAGAAATAATTAACACATGTTAGTTAAGAAATATCTCACCTTGAGGTATATTGATCTTAAATTTGTTCCCTTCATCAGTATAAACACGAAAATCCGCAGCTATATCTACACATTCAAGAACATGATCACACAACCAGAAAATAAAAAAATGCACAAACATCAAAAACAAGTAATTAGAAAAATAGCTACCAGTTTGAGCAGCTAAAGCAACTGAACCAACTGCAGGAAATGCAACCGCAGCTGAAGCTGCCTGAATCAATAGCTCTCTCCTCGTCTTCCCACATTCTTCTCCAGTGCTCACACTGTTAAGCAATCAACAAAATGAAAATAAATTGTTGAATTCTTTTACGAAATTATATTACAGGCGAAACCCAAGTTTGAAGAATTATTGCCATGGGTTTTGCTGATAAACCCCATTGTTCTTGCAGGAGATAATGCTGGAAATCTTGTTCCTCCTTAAACCTTTAAAAAAAATGAAAGAATTGGTGAGTAGAGAATATAATTTCAGAGGAAAAATTAATAGAAAAAAGGGAAAGAGAACAAGGATGGAACAGAGTACAGAGTACAGACCTTGTTGCGGAGGAGATTGAGAGAGAAAGCAATGGAAATGCAAAGAAGAAATACAGGCCATTGCTTTTGAGCAGTTGAGAGTTTGGAGTGTTGGGTGGATTTTTATCATTTTCAATTTTTTTGACTTTTTTGTTTGCTTAACTATTTATGTGTGTCGATATAAATTATTTGCTTATAGTAAAATACATTTTGCCCCTTAATTTCAAGGCTTATTTTACTTTAGTCCTACTAGTTATCGATTTATGATATTAAAGTTCATAAGATTCGAAATTGCTTAGTGTGAAACCGAAATACAAGAAAATATGTCCACGACTGACTTTGTGCCAAGTTATGATAATGTCTGCATTTTCTATCCAACAATTTATAAGATATAAGAAAAATTCTTGATCAGGATATGCTTCTATATTATGCCAAACTTTGGGGTATGTCGCTATAATTATTCCTAAAAAAAACTAGGGGTACAAGTACAACAGGCAACTTATTCCTTCAATTACGGTTTTCTAGCGGCCATTTGATGACATAATTGTTTTTGTGATTATTTAAATCTCAGTCCATGCTTCTGTAATTATGCCAAAATCTCAGGGTATATCACTGTAATTATTCCCGGTTATTATTAGGCTTAAACTCAAAAAGAAAATTGGGACAAAGATAACATATGTCCTCGGTGAATTATTATTTGTAGAGAAAGGACTAACTTCGACATAAAACACACGAACACAGGGGTTACTTGGCCGGAGATGGTTATCTCCGACATAGCACCTCCGACGCTCAAGTCAGTACTAGTGAACTGAAAAGGGTGAAACGAAGAGAATGGGGTCGGAGTAGTAATGAGAGCTTACCAACCATAATAGATGTTAGGGGTATTTATAGTGTTAGTTAACACGCACTAAATACACCTTCCAAAGTGTGCATTTAATCCATCGACTGAGGAGTATTTAATGCGTCGACTAAGGAGCATTTAATGCTAGATCAGGATGTCTGAGACATTCCTTAAAAAGGATGTTCCTGTCAAATCAGTCTCATCTAAGGTACAATTTGCAGGTCTACCGCATTTAATGCCACTGCATATAGTATGGGCTTGATGGAGGGGACGCGATCGAGCTCGACTACATTGTTTCACTATTCTGCGGCCGTAGACCCGAAGGAAGGCCCTTCAGCTGGTGCAGCTAGTTCGCCAAGTTGCGTGGCGTGAGGCGCTCAGGCTTTACGCTCGAGCATGACCATTGGTTGAACGTCGTCGTATGCCCGACCATGACCGAAGCATTTTCCGTGCCGGTGGATTTGACTTTACGGTCGAGTCATCGATCAAAAGGGTTGTTGACCAGTCAGCTTGGGAGACTTTGCCCTTATCTACGTGGTCATGAGACCGCTAGGATCATGATACGTGAACGGACAGAAATATCCCCTATCAATTTTATTTTAATTTTTTTGTGCAATAATTAATATTTTATTGTCTACTACAATCACATGCTATTTTTATTTTAAATACTTGAATACTTGATTATTATCTCGAATTTTTAAAACTAATGTAAAGTGTAAAGTTAAATTTGAAATATAAGTAATTCAGAATACAAATCATACACATGTATATCTATTTCTACACCTAAGGACAATTTGAAAAAGATAGGAGCTTATTGACTCATTCTTCCTAAATCCTAATCCTAGCTAGCCTAGCTACCACAGCAATGACTGAGCTTTAATGTGGGCAGTTATAAGTTTTCCATAATAATTAATTTATTAATGGTTTATTTATTATAGACATTACAAGTTGTTATCCTACGTTACACGTGGAATTTATTTATAAAAGAAATACTATTAAATAAATTATATCATATTTTCTTATATAATTATTAACAATACATATAAATAATTAAATCATCATTTGAAACAGACACCAAAATAATTCTTTTCATAAAATAATCATGAACTATATATGTATAATTCATTTCAAATGTATAAAAATAGTTATATGATATTTTTATAACAAAGTAAGTGATTTTGTATTTGTAATAGAAGGAATATAAATAAATATTTAATAATAGACCATATAAATAATGATTGGAATCTCTTGTATACTAGATATTATTTTCTGGTTTGAATAATTTGTTATTATTTCACTATTAATTAATAATAATGTTCATTTCATTATTGATATTTCCTTTATATTATGAAAATATTAATATTAATAACTTAATAAATTTATTCATATTGAAATGAAATATATCTTTACAATGTAAAATGAAAATAAAACACGTGTATTTAGTATTTTTTATGAAAAAACCAACTATTTATCTATTTTATAATATTAAGATAATAATAAATTTTAATTAAACTTACATTTAAAAAAACGTAATTATGTGATCCCCACTAATAATTAAAAAAAATTAAAAATAATTACATGATAGATAAAAAGAAAATAAAATAAAAAAATATTAATTATAGAACTAAATAATCTTTTACCCAAATATTGTTAATATTTTGTGAATGGCAATTCTTCTATAATATGCTTTCATTTACAAATTGAATATTTTATTTAAATTATAAATAGTTTTAAGTTTCTCTTCAATCATATATATATATATATATATATATATATATATATATATATATATTTAGTACTTAAATATAAAGTTCATAATAATTAGCAAAGCTTATTAAAATTTACTTAAAATTATTTATTGAATGAAATTTTCAATATTAATATTATACAAAGTAGTTATATAACTCTATAATTAAATAGGAGTTATAAATTTTTTAATATAAACAAATACATGGAATGTCAATTAAATATATATGTAAGTTACAAAAATACTAATTGTAGCGCCCCTTTCCTTGGACGAAGAAAGGACACCACATCCGCACCGAGACGAACCCCCAAACGAGATAGATGTACCCCATTTAAAAATCCATCCCGGTGAACGGCAATTAATCAAGCAAAACCCAGCAACAGCATAAACTACATCCCAACAACAACAGCAGTAAAAGAAAGAACAGAGTTGCGGAAGCTAAAACAATTATATAATATATCATATAAGTCAACCATGTCAACGTCATTCATACATCAAACTTAATCATCATGTAATAAATGCCATCCATGGCCAGTCTAATCTATCCCACATCAGGGGCACGTAAGTACGGAAAATAAAACATAATCCGAAATACATAATTAAATCACATCATAAATAAGGACACGACTGTTGTTGGGACACTGACAAGACAAGACACACGAGCCAACCTAGACCTGCTGCTGCCGACTGACAAGATAGGTGACAATGCCACCTGTCGACCTGAAGTAAGAATCAAAATAGTGGGGGTGAGTACAAAAGATACTCAGTGAAGGTAAAGATGGAACAAGTACGAGCCACGTGTCCGGATTTTTGATTATATATGTATAAGAAAATACATTTGCATAATTGAAGAAAATCCGGATCGTGCTTCAACTTGCATACACAACATTAATTAACGACAATAAAATAATTAAAGCAGTAAAATTCAAGCAATTAATGTCCCAGCGAGAATTGGGCCTGTTCCTCCTTATAACCCCCTCAATAACATGTAATCTCCATCACCGGTATCTGACCCCGAATTGCGACTCCGGGCGACTGTGAATTTTAGGAAAATGTGCAACGAATGCAACGCCCACCATCGCTCCCAACCGTGGCTATCATCTCCTGACGGGCCACGATTGACGCTTAATTTTGGGAGAAGCACCTCGGATTACCCCTAGACGCTCGTCCCTAGGTATAACCTCTGGATACTTTCCCGGGCCCATTTTGAAATAAAACGAATTTGCTCGCTTTGAAAAACATACATAAATTGAATTTGGGCAAGTTTGAGTGACGACGAAGGGGGTAAACCCTAAGTCAAACCGTCACGCTTAAAAGAAAGAATTTTACTTGCCTTATGAAAATAAAATGTTTAGAGATACTCATAAGTACAAGTTAATATTAAGACCTTTATTAGAATCATGAAAATATAGATTAAATATCTAATAGAAATACGAGAATGAAAATCAAAGCAAGATGAGCACATAAGGGGAGTTCGCAATAAATTAAAAGAATTCTTACTCCGTTTGAAAGCATTTTAAAACCCTCACCTGGAAACACGGGAACGACAAGACAATCCAAGCAAAGCCTTGAAAAGATAGCCTGAAACTAACAGACGACAAAACCACATAAGACAAGACACGACAACGACTCACAAAGACTACATCATAAGAAAAACCAATAAACGACATGTATCAATTGAATTTACAATTAAAATGTAATTAAATCAATTAAACTAAAAGTACAAAATTAACAATGCTAAACATGTTCAATTGAAATTCTAATTGCACATTCATGCATATAATATTATAAAGAAGCACTCATGCGATTTTCGGATTTTTCGGACGACATTCAAAAATTGGGGAAAAACCCTAAACGAAAAAGGCTCGATTCAAGGTCCGAACGAGATCGGAATTTTGAAAACTTTACAAAATATTCATCCTTGAATCATATGGAAGCTATAGGCGAAAACGGCTCGATTTTAGGGGGTCGTATGCAAAAAGTCAACTTTTATTTTTGGCCATTTGACCCCATTACCGAGAGCAACTAAGGAAAAAGGCTGGAAAATTGGCTAAGGCATACGCACGGGCTAACGCACGGCCTTGTGCACGGTCTTGAGCACGCACTCAAGACCGTGCAAGCTGAAACAAAGGCGCACGGCCTTCTGCACCGGCATGCGCAAGCCGGTGCAAGTTAAAGGGGTGTGCACGGTCTGGCGCACGGTCATGCCAAGACCGTGCGTTGGACCGTGTGGTTCCAACACACAGGTGCAAAAACACGATTTAAGGTTTTTCTCGAGAGTTTCAACCTAAAATTAACTATGGAGGATTCTAAAGCTAAAAACAACATGTAAAATTCACATTCATGCATTGTACACATTAATATCTACCATTTGATCCAAACTACACTAAAAATGGTAAACTATAACCTACGAATCTAATAAATCATCAAATATTTATTTCAATTTAAAAACTATAAAAACGAAGGATTTAATGGACGAAATGAATTGAAGAAAGAAGGTTACCGATAGAGAATTGAATTAGGATCGTAAATCTGGTCTCGGAATTTCGATTGGTCGAGCAACGGATTCGGAACGGGATTTTCTTTTCTTCTCCTTCTTCTTCTTCCTTTCCCCTTCTCTTCTCTCTTTCTCTCTCTCGATTTGTATATGTATCCAAGAGGGTGCAAGAGAGTGTGTTCAAGAGGGTGTGAGTGTGTTCAAGATAGTGCAAAAGTATTTTAAAGGGTTGTAGGTTCGTTTAGAGATTAAAATAATTTCGAGGGGTAGAAAATGTAATTATAAATGGTTGAGGATATGGAAATAATTATAATAAATTAAGATTAGCTAACGAAGCTAATCTTTTCATATAAAATTCAACGAAATGTCGAATAATTATTCCGAGAATATATTCTGGAATTTTCGGGTCGTTACAATACTCCCCCTTTTAAAAGAATCTGTCCTCAGATTCTCCTCCGAACCTCGGGTTTATTAAAGGGAGTATATCACAGCATTTAAAAGTTCATCATACAAAATCGCGCAATTAACACATAAGCAATTAATTAAAATGAACAATTAACAGTTAAATTCAAATAAACATTTAACACATAGTTTATACATAATAGTTTCAACTGAAAATCCAATTACAATTAAACGAAAATGACTGTAGCGCCCCTTTCCTTGGACGGAGAAAGGACACCACATCCGCACCGAGACGAACCCCCAAACGAGATAGATGTACCCCATTTAAAAATCCATCCCGGCGAATGGCAATCAATCAAGCAAAACCCAGCAACAGCATAAACTACATCCTGACAACAACAGCAGTAAAAGAAATAACAGAGTTGCGGAAGCTAAAACAATTATATAATATATCATATAAGTCAACCATGTCAACGTCATTCATACATCAAACTTAATCATCATGTAATAAATGCCATCCATGGCCAGTCTAATCTATCCCACATCATGGACACGTAAGTACGGAAAATAAAACATAATCCGAAATACATAATTAAATCAAATCATAAATAAGGACACGACTGTTGTTGGGACACTGACAAGACAAGACACACGAGCCAACCTAGACCTGCTGCTGCCGACTGACAAGATAGGTGACAACGCCACCTGTCGACCTGAAGTTAGAATCAAAATAGTGGGGTTGAGTACAAAAGATACTCAGTGAAGGTAAAGATGGAACAAGTACGAGCCACGTGTCCGGGTTTTTGATTATATATGTATAAGAAAATACATTTGCATAATTCAAAAAAAATCCGGATCGTGCTTCGACTTGCATACACGACATTAATTAACGACAATAAATAATTAAAGCAGTAAAATTCAAGCAATTAATGTCCCAGCGAGAATTGGGCCTGTTCCTCCTTATAACCCCCTCAATAACATGTAATCTCCATCACCGGTGTCTGACCCCGAATTGCGACTCCGGGCGACTGTGAATTTTAGGAAAACGTGCAACGAATGCAACGCCCACCATCGCTCCCAACCGTGGCTATCATCTCCTGACGGGCCATGATTGACGCTTAATTTTGGGAGAAGCACCTCGGATTACCCCTAGACGCTCGTCCCCAGGTATAACCTCTGGATACTTTCCCGGGCCCATTTTGAAATAACACGAATTTGCTGGCTTTGAAAAACATACATAAATTGAATTTGGGCAAGTTTGAGTGACGACGAAGGGGGTAAACCCTAAGTCAAACTGTCACGCTTAAAAGAAAGAATTTTACTTGCCTTATGAAAATAAAATGATTTAGAGATACTCATAAGTACAAGTTAATGTTAAGACCTTTATTAGAATCATAAAAATATAGATTAAATATCTAATAGATATACGAGAATGAAAATCAAAGCAAGATGAGCAAATAAGGGGAGTTCGCAATAAATTAAAAGAATTCTTACTCCGTTTGAAAGCATTTTAAAACCCTTACCTGGAAACACGGGAACGACAAGACAATCCAAGCAAAGCCTTGAAAAGATAGCCTGAAACTAACAGACGACAAAACCACATAAGACAAGACACGACAACGACTCACAAAGACTACATCATAAGAAAAACCAATAAACGACATGTATCAATTGAATTTACAATTAAAATGTAATTAAATCAATTAAACTAAAAGTACGAAATTAACAATGCTAAACATGTTCAATTGAAATTCTAATTGCACATTCATGCATATAATATTATAAAGAAGCACTCATGCGATTTTCGGATTTTTCGGACGACATTCAAAAATTAGGGAAAAACCCTAAACGAAAAAGGCTCGATTCAAGGTCCGAACGAGATCGGAATTTTGAAAACTTTACAAAATATTCATCCTTGAATCATATGGAAGCTATAGGCGAAAACGACTCGATTTTAGGGGGTCGTATGCAAAAAATCAACTTTTATTTTTGGTCATTTGACCCCATTACCGAGAGCAACTAAGGAAAAAGGCTGGAAAATTGGCTAAGGCATACGCACGGCCTTGTGCATGGTCTTGAGCACGCACTCAAGACCGTGCAAGCTGAAACAAAGGCGCACGGCCTTCTGCACCGGCGTGCGCAAGCCGGTGCAAGTTAAAGGGGTGTGCACGGTCATGCCAAGATCGTGCGTTGGACCGTGTGGTTCCAACACACAGGTGCAGAAACGCGATTTAAGGTTTTTCTCGAGAGTTTCAACCTAAAATCAACTATGGAGGATTCTAAAGCGAAAAACAACATGTAAAATTCACACTCATGCATTGTACACATTAATATCTACCATTTGATCCAAACTACACTAAAAATGGTAAACTATAACCTACGAATCTAATAAATCATCAAATATTTATTTCAATTTAAAAACTATAAAAACGAAGGATTTAATGGACGAAACGAATTGAAGAAAGAAGGTTACCGATAGAGAATTGAATGAGGATCGTAAATCTGGTCTCGGAATTTCGATTGGTCGAGCAACGGATTCGGAACGGGATTTTCTTTTCTTCTCCTTCTTCTTCTTCCTTTCTCCTTCTCTTCTCTCTTTCTCTCTTTCTCTCTCTCGATTTGTATATGTATCCAAGAGGGTGCAAGAGAGTGTGTTCAAGAGGGTGTGAGTGTGTTCAAGATAGTGCAAAGGTAAATTAAAGGGTTGTAGGTTCGTTTAGAGATTAAAATAATTTCGAGGGGTAGAAAATGTAATTATAAATGGTTGAGGATATGGAAATAATTATAATAAATTAAGATTAGCTAACGAAGCTAATCTTTTCATATAAAATTCAACGAAATGTCGAATAATTATTCCGAGAATATATTTTGAAATTTTCGGGTCGTTACACTAATTTAATGAACTTAATTATAGAAACAATCTACATGACAAAATTGACTAATTCTAACTAATCTATCTCATTAACACATAAGCATGTTTCCTAAAACAACTCACTAACTCATATATATATATATATATGATTACCTTTACAAGAAGCTGATTTTTTTTTCATTAACAAAATGGAACAAATATTGACAAATTTACTCCAATTGTTTAGTATTTTATTATAAACACCAAGTGGCGTAGTTTAATGGTTCAATATTATGTTAGCTTAACCAGAGGTTTGAGATTTGAATTCTGGGAGCACAGCTGCTATTAATAGTGAGAACTTTACACCTTTTGCCTTTTGGTAAATTTATTTTTAATTAATTAATAGTTATAAGCTTAAAACTTCTAAAATGTTATTGAAGACGGTATGTTTCGACACTCTATTATAGATCTAAGTTTGTCAACTTATTCGAATAAAATAAAATTTGATAACTAATTACAAAAGATTTTGAATCTTTTTATGAGTTTAGAAAACATTAGAAATTTTAATTTTTTTAATACAATAATAACGAAAAATAATGCAATAAAATAACTTCCTATAAATATTTTCTTTCTTGAGATGGTAAAAACCGTAGAATTGGGACTTGAGAGAAAGTTATATTTCATTTCATTGTGTAAAATTAGATAACTTACTTTGGGACTTGGGAGATTCTACTGTTAGTAGAAATCTATACTATATTATATTAGCTTTTTATCCCCTGCATTGCACGGGAAAATTTAATCACAAAATATACATTATTAAATAAATCAAAAATTATTAATTCAGAATTTGAAGCGCACATTCATTTTATAAAATAATCAGGAATTATGTATATAAAAAATTCATTTTAATTGTATAAAAATAATAATATGATTTTTTTATGATGAAATACTAATTTTATATTTGTAATAGAGAAAATATATATTTATATATATATATATATATATAAAAGAAATATCATTAATGTTATATAAATATTAAAGTGATAATTTAAATACAAAAAATACTTAATAATAGACCATATAAATATTAATTGGAATCTCTTTGTCTTTTTGGTATCTTTTTTGTTAAATAGTTTGTTATTATTTCATTATTAATTAATGATAATATTTATTTCATTATTAAAATTTCTTTTATATTATGAAAATATTAATATTTTGAATATAATAATTTAATAAATCTATTTACATTGAAATAAAATATAACTTTGCCACCGCAAAATGAATATGAGACACGTGTATTTGAAAAAAATTTCCCGAGAAAATCAATTGTTTATTTATTTTATATTATTAATATAATAATAAAATTTAATTAAACTTATATTATAAAATTTTCTTCCTTACTTTAGCGAGATAAATTTTTATTTGAATCCACTATATTAAAATATTAAATATAATTTTTTTAGTAGATTTATGGAATATATTATTTTATCTTTATTTTTATTAACGAATATTCAGTGCAGTATAGATAACTCTAAAGTTTATTAAAATTTATTTAAAATTATTTTTTAAAAAATAATTTTTAATATTTTATAAATTAGTTATATAGTTCTATAATTAAGTTGGAATTACAAATTTTTAATTTAAACAAAAATATGGAATGTCAATAAATACATATGTAAATTATAAAAATAATAGTTGATAAAATTAATTATAGAAACAATCTACATGGAAAAATGAATTAATTCTAACTAATCCACTTCATTGCCACATAAACATCTTTCCTAAAACATTCCACTAACTCATTTTCATATATATATATATATATATATGATTATGAAAAATATTAATACTCAAATATAATAATTTAAGAAATTTATTTACATTAAAATAAATATAACTTTTCTACCACAAAATGAACATGAGACACGTGTATTTGGAAAAAAATAATTCAAGAAAATTAATTGTTTATTTATTTTATATTATTAAAATAATAATAAAATTTATTTAAACTTATATATAAAAAAAATTCTTACTTTAGTTAGATAAATTTTCATTTGAATTTGTTATATCAAAAATATTGTTTAGAAATTAAAATATTAAATATAATTTTTTAATAGATATATTGAATACATTATTTTATCTTTATTTTTATTAACGAACATTCAATACCGTATGGATAACTCTAAAGCTTGTTAAAATTTACTTAAAATCGTATTTTGAAAAAAAAATTCAATTTTAATATTATATAAAGTAGTTATATAGTTCTATAATTAAATAGGAGTTAAAATTTTTTTGATAATTGATATAAACAAAAGTATGGAAAGTCAATAAATACATATGTAAGTTATAAAAATAATAATTAATTAAATTAATTATAAAAACAATCTACATGGCAAAATGGATTATCCATTTCATTGCCACATAAACATATTTCCTAAAACATTTCACTCATTTATTTTCATATATATATATATATATATATATATATATATATGATTTGAGAGCGGTCTTATAGCTCAATTGTGCGATTTTGATCCCAATATTATTTTCTCCTTTTTCTGAAATTTTTAATTAAAAAAAAGTTTGATTGGTGGTTGGATGTTTATAAATTAATGATTAATTTATGTTGAAATAAATACCTACTATCTTGAAATATTATTTTCTTTTTGTTACACTTCGATATTTTCTATCGATAGATTCTACTTCTCATTCGATATTTCTATTTCTTTCGAATTATTTCAATTTCATTAGTTTGTTCATTCGTAAAAGGGGAAGTTAAGAAAAAAAAAGAATCGACCGTTCAAGTCCCCCCATTGGATGGGAAAATGGCAGTAAGAGAAACATATATATGGGGTCTATATCAATCTATATTGAATTGCCGATACAGAAATAAAAAAATCCAATTGGATTGAATCCAATATAGGTTTCCTATAGGTAACAAAGAAAATACTTTTTTCGAGATAGTAATCGCTATCTAATAAATTCAAGAGTTCCAGTATAAAGGAAAGAAAAAAGAAATGATATCATCATAAGATCCTAAGCTCAAAACAAAAGGAAGGGGGATATGGCGAAATCGGTAGATGCTACGGACTTAATTGGATTGAGCCTTGGTATGGAAACCTACTAAGTGAGAACTTTCAAATTCATATTTTGAATTGAAATAAGGAAAGTTTGGTAATTAAATGTTGCGTGTGATTAATTTGAATTTTTATGTTATTTTTTCTTTGATTTTTTCTATTAAAATAAGAAATAATTGGTTGATGGATATTAAATGATTGCATTAGTTGGTTAAAATTTAGATATCTCAAAATTTTAGCAAGTAATTTGTTCAATCAAAATAATTAGATAATGATGGTATTTTGGCTAATTAGGAAAAAAAAAAAAAGGAAAGTATCTCCATGAAATATTTTGAGATTGTGATATGCTAAAATTTTACTTCTATTTATTCTTTGTTTAACTACATAAAATGATAAAATCATGATTTTAATTTGATACTGTAAAGTTTTGTTTTTTTTTTTTTTGGTTTTTTGATGGGCATGTCTCAAGTAAGTTTATTTTATACTATCCAACATAAGGTAGGATTCTCAAAATTTAATACGTGTATTTTTTATTTATTTTTACCGGATAAAATATATTTTTGAAGATGGACAACCTTTTTTTTTTCTCTGAATCGGCCAACCGACCATAGGGTTAAGAGGATCCCACCTCGTATATTAAAGCTCTAAATCGAAAAATCCGAAAAGTATATCCGTAAGGCAGATAAAATGCCTACAAAGAGCTTGAATGCAACAAAAGAATAAAAATACACAAAAATTGTCCAAACAATGGACACGAGTTTCGCACCCGCCAAGTTGGGTCTATGGCTACAAACAATCATCTTATTCTCATCTTTGGCCTCATTGATGTTGCATTTCCGGTCAGTGTACGCCCAAAGGCTCCAATTGATGGTCCGGTTCAAGGTAATGAAAAAATCCGTCAATTGCATCAAGTTAGAGCTGGCCGAGGCCTTGTAATTCCAAATCTTTAAAAATCTCCAATACCACTTATCAGCCAACTGAACATATTTCCTACAAAACAACGACCACATATTAATCCAAAGTTCATCAACATAACTAAGTATCCATACCTGCTCATTAGAAAGCCGCCGATTCCAGTTTTGCCAAAGGTCCTTGTTCTCCTTTTCGGCCAACAGATCATCATTCTCATTTGTGCTTCCACCTGTAAACCAAAAAATACTTATGTTATTAATATTCCAAATAATCATTAATATTAATAATAGCATAATCGATCCCAATGAATTCTCTTATTTTGTGACATTTCTGATGCGAAGATAAGGTAATCTCATCACATCACATCTAATTATCCCACGGATATTACCATCCAAATCCGTAGCCTCCAGAATTCTGCTATCCTTCAAAGAGCAAGCTAAGTTAGCCATATAGTCAGCCGCATGGTTCCCTTCCCTCAGAATGTGAGTGAACTTGAAATTGATTTGCCCAAGCAATTGCCGAACATTGCTTAGGATATGCATCATATCCAATGAACATTTGTGTTTGTGCAAAATAATTTCTCTTACGACCTCAGAATCACCCTTAATCCAGATATTTCTGTAGCCTCGACCAATGGCAACACAAAGGCCCTCATAAACTGCCCACATCTCGGCGAAATTATTCGTTTTTTGCTCAAGGAATCTAAAAAATCCATAGACGACCTTTCCCGTCGACATACGAATGATGGACAACTTATTTGACCGGTTAAAATAATTCATCTTCTTAAAAATATTTAAGAGATTTTATCTTAATATAAACCACTTAATTTCTCTATTAAATTAATATTTCTCTTCTCAGCCGATAACCTCTTCTCTTCTTCCTAGTTCTTCTTCCACACTTAATCATTTGCAGACGTTGCATCCCAAAGTCAGAATTATACTTGATAAATGCCATTAATGCTGACTTAGGGCAGTCTTCGGAACAGTCTATGTCCGAGAACCTCTTGCATAAGATTAATATTGACAGTCACCATAACCAGAACCTTTAATTCGTGATTTTTTGGTAATTACTTATGTGTTGAGTGAATTGAAAGGTGTGGTTAAAGATTTCAGAGATGAAGAAATACATCAGACCTGATTCTCAATCGCAGAACATTAAATTTCTTTACCCAAAACAAAATTGAAAGACACTTATTGGATTAACAAAAACTGACGTTAGATTCGCCATTAAATCTTTAGAAATTTCTTCGTGTTCAGAATCGGTGTTGTTCAATATCTGAAGATCAAATCCATGGCTTCTGGCAGAAGCACCCATTTTTTTTTCTCTAATGGGTCTGAATTATTTCAAAGATAGAAGAGATGCATCTTGGATTTAGTTTTTTTTGCCGGTTATAAATGTATAAGAGACTTAATTTTTAACGAAATGTTTTAAGAGAAAATAATTTATTTATAATTAAATTAAGTTTTTACATATTATAAATTTTAATTTTAATATTATACCTTTAAAACAGGTAACAGGTAACTAAAACATGTACAATAAGTTGCATGTAGTGGTAACTTGTATATCATGTTACAGGTACTCTAATACAGTACATGGTCTAACGTTAGTTCATTTTTTTCCCTACTTGACAATAGACAAACCCTTCTTTGATAGTGTAAAGTTGACTTCAAGAAATATATTTGAGATTTTTTTTCTGCCTAATTTATTTCTTTTATGTACAATATAGTATAGTAAGACCATTGATCTAAAATTTTCAAACATTTAAACAAAATTAAAATTTTAAGTTTTTTTATTTCATATATATTTCCATCGGTTCTCATTATTAACAAATCAATTAGTTTAAATTCTCAATTACTTCGATTTTTACTAAATGCTTAGTTTGTGTTTTTTTTTTCTTTTTTACGAAATAAGATTGTTAAATTTATTAAAATCTTTTGATTTCTAGACAATGCACAAGATCAAAATTGTATCCTTGATTTACTCGATCATTTAATTTTATCAACTTAATTACTCATCCTTAATTAGCTCTTATCAACTTAATTGCTTTTCCTTAATTATCTCTCATAGCTAGGTTTTCTTACGATATATATATATATATATATATATATATATATATATATATATATATATATATATATATATAGGCCAAATTGCATTTTTTGTCCTATAACTAGTGGTTTTTCGCATTTTTGGTCCTAAGGTATTTGATTTTGCAGATTTAGTCCCGTATATACCAAAAAGTTGCAATTTTGGTCTTGGGCTTGCCGGAACCCTAATTTTTCGCCGGATTTCCACACGTAAGCCGTCTGACCTCCACCTAAGCTCCATGTCACGTCTATTTGTCACTAATAAAAAAAAAAAAAGCAGTAATTCTCCACCTATGACGTGAAGCATCCAACTTGTTTATTTTCTCAAGCAAGGCTGGGATTAAAACTTTAGATCTGGCACACATAGGCGGATCTGTAAACCTGAAATACTTATTGCATCTTCTATCTGGGCAGGTAAGGAACCTTCTTCCTGGATTCCGTGGTGTCCACGGGGTGAGGGTGATTGGTGTCTTACCACAGACACAGTTAGCACTTTCACTCGGGCGGGTTGAAGTTCCACTGTAAGAAGACATGGCTTCCTCTGTTTTCTGCAGCAAGAATGGCGTGACTGAATGAGAAGAGTGGAGAAGATGGAAATAATTACTTATTTAGGGGCAAAAATATATATTTAGTATTTGGGGGAAAAATAAAGTTTGTCTTTGGATTTTCCCTCCAAAATAAATTACACATGTTTTTTTTCTTTTTTTATTAGTGACAACTAGACGTGACATGGAGCTTAGGTAGAGCTTAGGTGGAGGTCAGACGGGTTACGTGTGGAAATCCGGCGAAAAATTAGGGTTCTGGCAAGCCCATGACCAAAATTGCAACTTTTTGATATATACGGGACTAAATCTGCAAAATCAAATACCTTAGGACCAAAAATGCGAAAAACCACTAGTTACAGGACCAAAAATGCAATTTGGCCTATATATATATATGCCACTTCCACCTACAACCCCTACTCCATCTCGCCTCTTCTCATTGTCATATTTTTTTATCTTTATCATCAATAAACTCCTTTATTTTCTTTTCATTCAAGTTTTGTTCTTCGGTAATTTAGTAAACATCAATCCATTGAGCATTTTTTTTAAATATATTCTTATGTTTATTTCTCATTGTTATAGTTGATTTCTCATCCAAAGGTTGTATTTTCTTTGATTCTGATCATTTGTCCCCTTTTCAATTTTTTTGTTTTTTATTACTGATTTGATATTGATGTTGTTTAATTTTATATTTGCCTTTTTTTTCTTTGCAATGGTTTTTATTTAAGTTTGCTATAGTTTATAGTTCTTACTTCCTTCTCTTATTTATTTTTTCTCATTACGGTTCTTTCATAAAATTTAGGAAAGATTTGATCTATTTGATTGTGGTTTTTGTTGGTCGAGGTGGTTGTTTGCGGTTATTCCAAAGCTGCAAGGCCAACCTACAAAAAGATATAAATGTTATACTTATATGGGATTTCAAAAAATTATTACAAAATATTAATATAATGTATGTATATTTGTGATTTAGCAATCTTATTTTTCTTTTCAGTCTTTTTTTTATATATTTTTGTTCTTCTCTGAATTATTTTTTGTTTTCCTAATGATTAAGAGAGTTTTTCAGTTTTATGTGCTATCACGTATAACCTTAAAACTATTTTATCTTTTTGAAATTAACCTTAAAACTATTTAAAATTTATACAATTTATTTCTCACTCCTACTGGGAAAGAGTGTACTAAATAATTTTTTTTGAATGTTCGTTTTAATAATTTTAAAATTTTGTATTTATTGATTGATTTCCAAATTGATTCATTTATAGTTTTTACCATTTTCAAAAAACAATTTTCCCTATACTATACAAAATCACGTTCTATAGACAGTAACTAACATAAGATAATTATATTTTTTGCACTTTTAATTATATTTTTCAATAAAGTTTTTAACGATACAGTAAGATAAACATATTGTATATTTTTCGTTTAATATATATACTTTTTATATTTATGAAAATTTTCTACTTTTTTTTTATGATCATGAGTTAAAAGTTATGGTGTTGATCATTTCATGATCATGTAAATCACATGATTAAAAAAAGATTTTTTGTTTTCATATCACACAATATTATAATAATTTGATCATTTTTTTAATTGTCAAAATATACTATGGATAGAAACTCATTACCATATGAGTTACTAAAATATTTTATATATTAATATATTTATATTATAATTATCACGATCGCACGGATACATACTAGTGATAGATTTAATCTAAGTCATTGAATCATATACGATCTGTTACCTGGTATTTATGTAAAAACGGACTAATTATCCGATCAACAATTATGAAAGTTTTTATTTACAACAATTAGTGCAATACACCTAATCAATCATATATATATATATATATGAAAATGAATGAGTGGTGTGTTTTAGGAAAGATGTTTATGTGGCAATGAAATGGATTAGTTAGAATTGATCCATTTTGTCATGTAGATTGTTTCTATAATTAATTTTATTAATTACTATTTTGTAACTTACATATGTACTTATTGACATTCCATACTTTTGTGTATATTAAAAAATTTATAACTCCTTATATAATTATAGAACTATATAACTACTTTATATAATATTAAAATTGATTTTTTTTCAAAAAATAATTTTAACTAAATTTTAATAAGTTTTAGAGTAATCCATATTGCATTGAATGTTCGTTAATTAAAATAAAGACAAAATATTGTATTCAATAAATCCATTAAAACTATTATATTTAATATTTTAATTCCTATCAGATATATTTGACACAATAGATTCCAATGAAAATTTATCTGACTAAAGTAAGGAAGAAAATTTTAAAATATAAGTCTAATTAAATTTTATTATTATTTTAATAATATAAAATAAATAAACAATTGATTTTCTCGGAAAAAAATACTTTTCCAAATACACGGTAGAAAAGTTATATTTTATTTCAATGTAAATAAATTTATTAAATTATTATATTTGAATATTAATATTTTCAAAATATAAAGGAAATTTTAATAATAAAATGAATATTATTATTAATTAATAATGAAACAATAATAAATTATTTAACAATAAAATACCAAGTATAATAAATAGCTCTTTTTTGGGCCAAAAAGATAAAGAGATTCCAATCATTATTTATATGATCTATTATTAAATATTTTTTTATATTTAAATTATCATTTTAATATTTGTGTAACAATCATGATATTCTTTCTCTCTATATATATGTATAAATAAATATATATTCTCTCTATTAGAAATATAAAATTAGTAATTTGTCATAAAAATATCATAGTATTATTTTTAAACATTTAAAATGAGTTTTTTAAATACATAATTCCTGATTATTTTATAAAATGAATTACTTTTGTATATGTGTGTTTCAAATTCTAAAATAATAATTTTTGATGTATTGTTAATAATCATATAAAAAATATTGTTCAATTTATTTAATAATATATATTTTGTAAATAAATTTTTCCGTGCAACGCAGGGGATAAAAAACTAGTTATATTTAATTACGAATCCCCTATAAAGCTAACCAGTTAAAATAATGCAATTTATATAGCAAAAAAAAAAATTATGCAAGCGTTCTTCATTTTTTTTAAGTAGTATTCATAAGAAAAGAATTAGTGAAGATTAATGAGGCCTGGGGTTTGAACATGATCAACATAATTATATTGGTAATTCCGAGGGGGTTTGCGGTCGGGTTCGGGCAGTTTAACGCTAAAAATGTCACCCTATCCAATAAAAGTGATTTCGCAAAACTTCAACTGTTAAGGGTGAATTATTTTGCCAACCCGAGCGGTTCGGCTCAGCCGATTTTATAACATTTGGCGGGCGAATTTGCGGTTTTGCGGGTCTCTAATTAATTTCTATCAATAAAGAAAGGAACTTACCTTCGTAAAAATCTTGCTAAAGCTGGGTGACTGAATTGATGTGAGTCTTGAGGGATAGTTATGCACTACATACAAAAATAGTTGCTGTTCATTTTTTTAATTTTCTTTATAAAAGATGAAGTTTAAATTTATATATATACATGAATTTTGGTTCTTTATCAAGAATGTAAGATTATATAAAGGTGGACGTGTTTATACAAAAATTACAGAAAAAATGAAAGGGTAAAATGCTAAGATTAGTGAGCCAAGTTAATAAATTTTATCAAAAAAATATATAAATATATATATTGAGCGGGTGGGTTTATGTGGGTTTTATATTTTAAATCCGCTATCTAACCCAATAACAAACGGGTAGAAAAAAACTTAATTGCTAACAAAAATAATTTTTTTAAAACTATTGGGTTACGGGCGGTTCGGTTCGGGCAGGTTATTCGGGTTTATGTTCACCCCTAGTAATTCGTCCAGGGAGCAGATCTCCAATTCATCCTTAATGGTTGGTGTTAATGGGTTAGCTTCGTCTTGCAACGGTTCTGATGCTCGGTTGAGGAGGTGGAGCCGCCACCCTAGAAACTTTGTTTAAAATCAACTTTGACGGGCTCTCTTTGCGGATTATGGTGAGTTGGGTCTTGAATAGTTGGATTGGTTGATCGTGATCATGAAGGTAAAGTTGTGGGGTGGGAAATTAATAGATTTAGGGGCCCGTTAGATCCGGAATATGCAGAGTTCGAAGTCGGATTTGCTGCCACTTGCCTCGCTAGAGATTTTGGATGGAGGAATTATATTGTTATCGAAGGTGATTGCATTAATGTGACCAAGAAGCTTTCCTTTTGTTCGGAAGATCTTTCTTACTTAGGGAACATTGTTAATGAAGCTCGAGCTATTGTAATTAAATTTTAATGCTTGTCATTTTTAATTTATTCATCGTGAAGCAAATATTGTCGCTCACAAATTAGCTAGAAATGCAGTTTTTGTTTGCGTAGGTTCGGGTGATATTCCCGCTTTTGTAATGAATTATGTAATTACCGATTTGAATTAATATAATCACTATTTTCTTAAAAAAAGAAAAGAATTAGTGAATTACACATTAACATTTTTCTTTTTTTTTTTCATCTTATGAATGAAAATCTAGATAAATTAGTGGTAAATTAAAAGTAAAATAATCTATCAAGTATGATTAAATTGTTTAATTTAATTTATTTACTAGTTTGACCGTTGGGTCAATAAAATTCATAATCTAAAATCAAAATGCTAACTAAAAATAAAATGTTTCAGCAATCATAAAAAATTAATGTAGATAAATCCAAGTATAATTTCGTCCTTTTTTTTGTTGATTATTTTTTGATCAAATACGAAAAAAATATAATAATAGACTAAGTTAAAACCCTAAAAACTAGTCTTCCTTCTTCCATGCTGGGGCACCAGGCTACGTAAGTCATGAATCACCACCATCTCCAATTACATTAAACAATTTAACATATGTAAATAAAAAAATTGAAATATATTATCATAGAGCCAATAAAACATATAAAAAATGGAAGTTAAATTACTCCCTAGATTTTTCAGAAATAAAGAGAATAAAAATTAATTAACAAAAACTCATCATACAATCAGAATTTGTCAATTTAATTTGAAAAATCTAGACAGAAGGACCTGTTTGGGACTTTCTCTTAGAAAAAAGGATCCATTTTTAAAAGTCATATGTAAAAGACCCTAAAATGAAAATCTCTTAGAAAGAATGACCTGTTTTGAATAAAATAGTATTATTTACAGAAAAATATTTTTTTTTCGTACAAAGTATATTTATGCCTAGTCATCAAAAAATTATTTTCTTTTGTATTTTCTTTTCGTATAATTTCTAAATTATTACCAAAATACCCTCATAGCAGTTAAAAATAACTGAGAAAATCAAAGAGTATTTCCCTCCAAAGTTGCAGAAGCTGAACCAGCGGGGAGAGAAATCATCGTGATTGAGCAGTTCCCAAATATAATGTCTGTCTGTGACACAGTTACTACTATACAAACGGACATCAGACTGAGAAGACGACCACTTGAGAAACCCTTCCAGAATCCCGGCCTGAGAAGAAGCGAAGCGATGCGAAGTCTGCAGAATCCACAACAGGTACTCCTTTTTCTCATCGATTCTATATAATAGCCTTCAATCTCAGAGCTAAACACTACATATATCGATCACCAAAAACGCAGAAAATACCCATCACCGCGGAAGCACAAAGCCGGAACCAACTCCTTTTTCAGAAATACTTTGAAGGTACTTTCAAATGCTTTGATTATTTAGATCTAAGCCCATATTTTGTGAAATTTTATACTTTCAGTGTTGTTTTATTACTCAGATTTCGTGAAATTTATTTAATATTCTGGTTTTCTGATTTCCTAAATTGAGTTTTACTGCCCTTGAAATTGTAACGACCCGAAAATCCGATTTATAATCCGGTATGTTTGAATCGAGTTATTTCGCAAATTATTATTTTAATTTGATATTTATTCTAAGATATTAGGATAATTTCGTAAATGAGTGAATTTTGATATTTAAATCACTAATTGTCAATGTGCGTTTAATTATATGAATTTTGACTATAATTACGTATTATTTGGACAACGTGAGTTTTCAAACTTATTTTACAAAATTACGAATTTACCCCTTCGATTTTAAACCCTAGTCAATGATTGACTAAGTCTCTCTCTCTCACCTCACTCTCGTTCAAAAATCAACAAGGAAGAAAAAGAAAAGAAAAGAGAAGGAAAAAGAGAAAGAGAAGGAAGAGATTTCAATCGATCGTCCCGACTTCGTTTCCCGACGGATTTTCGAATCGTTTACGTCTACAAACTCCTCGCGATCTTTTCTACGAGTAAGCTTCTCAAGATTCTCTCATTTAATGTCTCCTATACTTCGTTTTTCTCGTTTTTGTGAATAGTCGATATTATTAGGTTTTATGTGATTTTTATAGAATTTATGGATGGAATTTTGTGTTTATTGTTTCTATGTGTAGATTATATGTTGTAGATCATCATGTGTGAAAATCAGGGATTACTTTGCATGTTTAATTAGTTAAATGTTGAATTAGAATTGATTTTCGCGTATGGGTTTGCTGTTTCTGCATGTTCTGCTCAATCTTGACGCACACGGGGTGTGGCAAGCCCGTGTGGGTGTACACGGCCTCTTGCACGGCCGTGCAAGAGACCGTGCGTGTTTAGGATGGTGCACGGGCTGTGCACACGGCCTTGAGGCCGTGTGCATGAGGCCGTGCGTGTTCGTCCGATTGTGCACGGCCTCGCCACACGGCCGTGCACAAGGCCGTGTGGCCCGATCGCACAGTGCCCTGACCTTCTGTAAGTCAGGGCCCATTTTGGCCTACGGGTCCCTCCGAGACTCATCTTTTCCGAATTCTTTCTTCGCTCGTGTATTTGATATATATGAAATAGATATGAATTTCATGTTTTACGAATTTATAACGTGTTCGGGTCTATGAATAGTGCGTTTTAAGTTTTCGTTAAATTTTCTAACTTTTGCATGTGAAGGCCGATTTTCCCGAAATTCGAATGCATACTCCTTTATGATAATTTAAGCATGTCCGTAATGTTTCGTTGCATTTGGACTTGATTTGCATTTTTAAATTTGAGAATTACTCTTTTTTCGTTTGAGAATTTGAACTTAAGTGCTTTGTTTGATTGTGTAACGTGCTTCTATGTGTTTTAATATTTTCGTATAAGCTGTGCGTCGTCGTTAGTCTTATTTGGTTGTGTCCTGGTATTTTTGCAAACGATACTCTCGTGGAGTAGCGCCGATTCTTGCTTTTTGCTCTTATTTTGCATAGCCAGGTGAGGCTTTCCTTTTCTGATTCCAGTATTACTATGTATGTATATAAATAAGCCTCTCTCCCGATATAAGCCACGTTTATGTTTTGTTTTCACACCGTTTATATATATACTTAATAGATATTTATGATTATTATGTTTATGTGATTTATCGAAAATGATTTGATATGAAAAAGTACTACGTATAGTCTTTGAAATGTTTACGAAAGAGACATGTAAAACCTTTTGTTTTCTAAGGCGAACTTTGGCCTTCGGCCTCGCATATGACATGTCTCGAACGGTCTTTTGGCCAACCCGAAATGATTTGAAAAGCGAGTTATGATATGTATGCATGTTTGTTTAGGCCCGGAGTAAGAGCGATAGGACGAAGTCGGTAGACGTCGGGTCTACGGCGTAAATCCTATGGTTTCCTCCATATGGGAGCTCGGGGTGAGGCCGGAGTTGCAGCCCTTTGAGTACTTGAGTTATTACCGTATGTTATGAGTAGTTCGGGTTTGCAGTCCGGCTACATTGGAGGAATAAGGGAGGTTTCCGGTTTTATGTTTTGGAAATTGGAGTTAAGGGCTCGACTCGCCGAGTCATATGATAAGTTATGTTTTATGTTAAATCACCACCCGATTACGAAAACCTTTCTTTTATGTTGATTTCTTTTAATTATAAAATTGGTGATTTATTTTCCGTTATATTATATACATTATTATTCCCTCCTCACTTAGTCGTTTGACTAACCCCCTCTGTTTTCACCCTTATATTGGTTTCAGGTTACTAGGTGGGATTCGTCGTCGTCGTAGTCGTTGTCGTTAAGTTGTATTTATTTCGCTCATGTATATCTCTTTTCCCCGTTTAGATATTAATTAAGATTCATGATATTAGGAATTATTATTTAGGTTGTATTCGGGATATTGTATCGAACCCGTTTATTAATTATGTAATTGAATTTCGTTAGCCTTGGTGGGCTTTAATACTTGTGCATTTATTTATGTTTTAATGTTTGGTTTATTTTGCTTCCGCACTACTGTCTTTTCGTTGTTTTTGAAAACCTCGCCTAGTGATTGAGTAAATGCTTGCCGTTCGCCGGGTTTCGATTCGGGTCGGATCCCATTTTGGCTCCGGGTCGGGGCTCGGTGCGGGGCGTACGTTACCCGTTTGGGGTGCTCGCTACAGTTGGTATCAGAGCTTCTTTGGTCCAATGGCCTAAGCTCTGAATCGTCGTGTTTTGTTGGTTTGGTCGGTCGTTGTGTGCCGGTGTAACTTAGGGAATTGCGCTTACCAGTGTTCAAGAACGCTTAGTGTTTGAATTGTGACGGATCTTTGTTGTATGATCAACAACAAAAGATCTTTTACAATCAAAACACTGGGATGGGCTTGGATATAGGTGGATGTGAAACTCAAGGTTGTACTTGCCATGCCTGGTTGTCTGTCGTGTCCGGTTGTGTCTAGGTCGTACGGCTTAGGACTTCTGTGGAATTGTGCAAATGTGTTAAGTGCTTATGTGAACTCTATTTGAACATTACTTGCCTAGGTGTTTACAGCTTTGCATGCTCACTTACCTGTCATGCATAACTGCTAATGGCTTTACAGGATGCCTCCACGTAGTTGTCCTTGTAGACAGCCCTTATCATCTCTGTTGACACCTCAGACCGATACACCGATCCCAGCCGAAATTGCGGAAATGTTAAGACAGTTCATCGCTCATGCCCCTAAAGGAAATGCTGAGCAGGAAGCATGGGCTCAATTTCTCAGATTCGAACCGCCACAATTTGAAGGTGCCCCGGATGACACTATTGCCGAGGCATGGATATCAGTACTAGAAAAGATTTATAGGATTATGGAATATCCGGACCCTCTAAGAGTCGAATTTGCTATATATCTGATGATTGGAGCTGCACAAGATTGGTGGAAACAGATTGAGCAAAGATGGAAATGCAAGCATGTAGTCCCGACTTGGGATCAATTCTTGACAGAGTTCCGAACTGATTACATTCCGAGGATTGTTCGTCAGCAACACGAAAGTAAATTTCAGGCCCCCGTTCAGCCTAATCCTCCCCAACCTCAGGGATATCCATGACCAGTATGTGGATTTTGTAAGGGCCTGCATGTAGAGGCTAAATGTTGGAGGAAGAATGGACTGTGCTTCGGATGCGGTAGCCCCGATCACAGAGTGAATGTATGCCCGAAGAAGAGACCGTTACCGCGGGGAACAGCTCAGCCTTAGACCTACGCTAGTATTGACGCCTTGGAAGGCGATACTGAGGATGCACATCCAGCGAGTTCTACGAGGCCACTTACACATTCAGGACCCTCTTCCGGAAAGAAGACCTTCTCGGTATCTTCATCGAAGCAGAATTTACCTCCTCAACCGCAGGGAGCGCCAGTATGTGACTTTTGTCAAAGAAACCATCAAGAGTCCGAATGTCGAAAGAAGAAGGGACGTTGCTTCTCATGTGGAAGTCCGTTTCATCTCCGTACAAATTGCACGAGGAAGAAAATGTCGAGACGAGTCAAGAGAACGAAGCTTGATTTCGTATGAACGATCCAGGTATATTGCATTGTCATGACATTCATCCTAAATTTATTTAATTTCATATTAGGTGGAATTTTAAAAATTATGTGAGTTAGACGTATAATTGTTGTTATGTGAAAATATTATATATGTAAATTTGGTGTTACTTATTTGTGTTTGAATTTTTGTGAAGTTTGTGTGTTTCAAAACACATGAATAGCCCCTGCATGCCTTGCACGGTCTCGCCACACGCCGTGATGAGAGCTTGTGCACCTTTTTCACACGGCCTTGTCGCACCCGGTGCGAGAAACAGTGCGCATGAGTACACACGGGCTCGTCACACGCCGTGACGAGAGCCCGTGCGTGTTTTTCCTCACGGGGTCGTCACACGCCGTGACGATACCCCGTGCGTGTTTTCCACACGGCCTCGTCACACGCCGTGACGAGGGGCCGTGCGCATTTCTTCCAGGTTTTAAAATGGTCAGTAGCTTCTCATTTTCGCGCAACCCTCACTTTTTCTCCTTTTTCATGCGAAAATATCCCCCTTGTTTTTCCCCAATTTTCATACCAACTTTGAGCTCGATTAATTCTCGATCTAGCTGACGGATTTTCGTGAGATTTTGAAGGTGTGTTGTTTGCAGTGAGTTCTTGGTATTGTTGAAATTTGGGCTCGATCCGTTATACCGATCTCACACAATCTTCGCCCGAAGTAGCGCACGCCAAGTGTTCGGTAAAAGTCTCAAGTGAAAAATTACAACTTATCTCCTTCAACCCACATCAATTTAAACTCTACTATGGAAGGTGATCGTGAAACCCGTAGCGGACGTCGGGCAAGGGAATTACCCGACATAGCTGCACCGGAAGGTTACCAAGTGAATTTGGGTAATGAAGACGATCAAGATGTCTTCAACCGGTTAATGGAACGACCGGTTAGAGCTACGCAATTTCTCGACATGGAAGCTATGTACCAATTGGGCCTTGGCGAAGGGATCTCTCGTTACATCGACAACATTAGGTGGGCTAATTTTTGGAGTATCCAATGGCTATCCTACCGCCGGCTCACTTGCGAATTTTTAAGCTCTCGCAAGGGCGCGGCATTCCCGGACGACATCGAGATGCCGATCGGAATCCACTTCCGAGCGTTCAACCGAGACTACACGCTTTCATACCGGTAGTTGTCCGAGTATTTTCAGTTGGATGTTACGGCACCTAGAAGACGTGCCGACGGATGGAATCAACCCGAGGCTTGGAGGCGTATCTCTACCTCCACCGAAATATTTAACTCCGGCGTATCCAAGGCCACGACGCTCATCACCACTCAATTGAGAATTTTGCATAGAGCCGTTTCCCGATCGGTTCTAGCCAGAGGAGACAGTCCGGGAGCGGTGAATACCGAAGATTGTCTAATACTCGATCATATGGTGCGAGGGGTAAGGTTCAACCCCATCTCGTACATGATGGACCATATGATGTATATCTCCACTCGGTCGAGAGGAGAGATTCGAGTTGGCTCCTACATCACCGCCATTCTGGAGTGTGCCCAAGTGGAAGGGCTCGATACCCAGGTTCCCGTTGGAGGTTCGACCTCGATTAGCTATGGCACTCTAGCCCAAATGGCGATCTGCACGAAGGGTCCGAGACGGAACGACCCGTATGTTCTAGTAGATGGATTACCCTTTTGGGAAGCTGACCAAGAGGATGCTCCCGAAGAAGGACCCTCAGACCCAGAGGTCCGCGAGCAGGCTCAGCACATCTACTCCCAGCTGTTGAGACAGGATGCTTCTATACCTGAGTCTTCACACGGCAGAAGAAGCACTCAGAACCAGGAGTCGATAAACCTGCAATAATTTTATTCGGAGTTCTCTGACTACCGACGTGTGACCGATGAGAGACTTGCTCAGCAGGAGAGGCAGATCAATGAGGGCTTTGCAGCTCAGCGTGCTCACATTGATAGTCAGTACACAGCCTTACAGGCAGAGCTTCAGAGATCTATCTCAGAGATGCAGAGGTCACTATCAGAGCAGCTGGATCAGTATTTCCGTCGTGGTCCCGACGAGCCTTAAGCTATCTATTTCTATTTTTACTTTCTTCTTTCCCGCTAGTTTGTTTAGGAATAGATGTAATTTTATATTCTTATATGACTCTGAATTTTATTTGGAATATTAAGTGATTTAAGTGTTTATTATGAATGACATATTATTATGTGATTTAATTGCATTTGAATGTTCGATTTAATTCGAGTTATTAGAATTTCTGTTATGCTCCTCTTAACTAACTCCGAGACCGGAAGAGAATCTGAGGACAGATTCTTCTGAAGAGGGGAGTATTGTAACGACCCGAAAATCCGATTTATAATCCGGTATGTTTGAATCGAGTTATTTCGCAAATTATTATTTTAATTTGATATTTATTCTAAGATATTAGGATAATTTCGTAAATGAGTGAATTTTGATATTTAAATCACTAATTGTCAATGTGCGTTTAATTATATGAATTTTCAAACTTATTTTACAAAATTACGAATTTACCCCTTCGATTTTAAACCCTAGTCAATGATTGACTAAGTCTCTCTCTCTCACCTCACTCTCGTTCAAAGATCAACAAGGAAGAAAAAGAAAAGAAAAGAGAAGGAAAAAGAGAAAGAGAAGGAAGAGATTTCAATCGATCGTCCCGACTTCGTTTCCCGACGGATTTTCGAATCATTTACGTCTACGAACTCCTCGCGATCTTTTCTACGAGTAAGCTTCTCACGATTCTCTCGTTTAATGTCTCCTATACTTCATTTTTCTCGTTTTTGTGAATAGTCGATATTATTAGGTTTTATGTGATTTTTATAGAATTTATTGATGGAATTTTGTGTTTATTATTTCTATGTGTAGATTATATGTTGTAGATCATCATGTGTGAAAATCAGGTATTAATTTGCATGTTTAATTAGTTAAATGTTGAATTAGAATTGATTTTCGCATATGGGTTTGCTGTTTCTGCATGTTCTGCTCAATCTTGACGCACACGGGCCATGCACACGGGGTGTGGCAAGCTCGTGTGGGTGTACACGGCCTCTTGCACGGCCGTGCAAGAGACCGTGCGTGTTTGGGATGGTGCACGGGCTGTGCAAACGGCCTTGAGGCCGTGTGCATGAGGCCGTGCGTGTTCGTCCAATTGTGCACGGCCGTGCACAAGGCCGTGTGGCCCGATCGCACAGTGCCCTGACCTTCTGTAAGTCAGGGCCCATTTTAGCCTACGGGTCCCTCCGAGACTCGTCTTTTCCGAATTCTTTCTTCGCTCGTGTATTTGATATATATGAAATAGATATGAATTTCATGTTTTACGAATTTATAACATGTTCGGGTCTATGAATAGTGCGTTTTAAGTTTTCGTTAAATTTTCTAACTTTTGCATGTGAAGTCCGATTTTCCCGAAATTCGAATGCATACTCCTTTATGATAATTTAAGCATGTCCGTAATGTTTTGTTGCATTTGGACTTGATTTGCATTTTTAAATTTGAGAATTACTCTGTTTTCGTTTGAGAATTTGAACTTAAGTGCTTTGTTTGATTGTGTAACGTGCTTCTATGTGTTTTAATATTTTCGTATAAGCCGTGCGTCGTCGTTAGTCTTATTTGGTTGTGTCCTGGTATTTTTGCAGATGATACTCTCGTGGAGTAGCGCCGGTTCTTGCTTTTTGCTCTTATTTTGCATAGCCAGGTGAGGCTTTCCCGATATAAGCCACGTTTATGTTTTGTTTTCACACCGTTTATATATATACTTAATAGATATTTATGATTATTATGTTTATGTGATTTATTGAAAATGATTTGATATGAAAAAGTACTACGTATAGTCTTTGAAATGTTTACGAAAGAGACATGTAAAACCTTTTGTTTTCTAAGGCGAACTTTGGCCATCGGCCTCGCATATGACATGTCTCGAACGGTCTTTTGGCCAACCCGAAATGATTTGAAAAGCGAGTTATGATATGTATGCATGTTTGTTTGGGCCCGGAGTAAGAGCGATAGGACGAAGTCGGTAGACGTCGGGTCTACGGCGTAAATCCTATGGTTTCCTCCATTTGGGAGCTCGGGGTGAGGCCGGAGTGGCAGCCCTTTGAGTACCTGAGTTATTACCGTATGTTATGAGTAGTTCGGGTTTGCAGTCCGGCTACATTGGAGGAATAAGGGAGGTTTCCGGTTTTATGTTTTGGAAATTGGAGTTAAGGGCTCGACTCGCCGAGTCATATGATAAGTTATGTTTTATGTTAAATCACCACCCGATTACGAAAACCTTTCTTTTATGTTGATTTCTTTTAATTATAAAATTGGTGATTTATTTTCCGTTATATTATGTACATTATTATTCCCTCCTCACTTAGTCGTTTGACTAACCCCCTCTGTTTTCACCCTTATATTGGTTTCAGGTTACTAGGCGGGATTCGTCGTCGTCGTAGTCGTTGTCGTTAAGTTGTATTTATTTCGCTGATGTATATCTCTTTTCCCCGTTTAGATATTAATTAAGATTCATGATATTAGGAATTATTATTTAGGTTGTATTCGGGATATTGTATCGAACCCGTTTATTAATTATGTAATTGAATTTCGTTAGCCTTGGTGGGCTTTAATACTTGTGCATTTAGTTATGTTTTAATGTTTGGTTTATTTTGCTTCCGCACTATTGTCTTTTCGTTGGTTTTGAAAACCCTGCCTAGTGATTGAGTAAATGCTTGCCGTTCGCCGGGTTTCGATTCGGGTCGGATCCCATTTTGGCTCCGGGTCGGGGCTCGGTGCGGGGCGTGCGTTACCCGTTTGGGGCACCCGCTACAGAAATAGTCCTTTATACCCTAGTTTCGTCGTTTTTGTACCTTAATATTGGTGTTTTAATACTTCGAAATCCATTGATTATTTAGATATGTACCCATATTTTGTGAAATTTTATACTTCCAGTGTTGTTTTATTACTCAGATTTCGTGAAATTTCTTAATGCTCTGGTTTTCTGATTTCCTAAATTGAGTTTTAGTGCCTTTGAGAACAGTCCTTTATACCTTAATTTCGTCGCTTTTATACCTTCATATTGATGTTTTAATACTTCGAAATGCGTTGATTATTTTGATTTGTACCCATATTGTGTGGAATTTTATACTTCCAGTGTTGTTTTTTTACTCAGATTTCGTAAAATTTCTTTTTAATACCCTGGTTTTCTGATATAGCCCTAAAATTGAGTTTTAATGCCTTTGAAATAGTTATTTGTACCCTAATTTTCTTGTTTTTATACCTTGATATTGGTGATTCTATACTATGAGATAGAGTCTTGTAACCTGATATTGGTGTTTTAATACTTCGAAACAGTCTATTCTACCCTAGTATTGTCGTTTTTATACCTTGAATCTCATTCGTATTTGGTGTTTCTTATATCCTGTAACCTGATATTTGTGTTTTAATACTTCGAAATAGTCTGTTCTACCCTAATATTGTCGTTTTTATACCTTGAATGTCATTTGTATTTGATATTGGTGTTTCTATATAGTATGAAATAGTCAACTGTACCTGGTATTGTTGCCATTGAGCCACATTATACAATTGGGCCCGGACTTCAGGGTACGGGGTGAAGCCGGATAGACGTCGGGTCTACGGTGGATCTCAATGCTCTGGACTCCAAACTGATGGGATCTCGAGGGTATGACCGGAGTGGCAACCCTTTTGAGTACCTGCGCCGGACGGGATCTAGTCTATATCCTCAGCCGAAGATGTATTGGATATTTGTCCTTGCATATATGATTATATAGTAGCGGGCTAGCTACCTGTGTACACAAGGAGGAATAAGGGAGGTTTATTTGATATTTCTGATATTATGAAACAGGTGGTTGTTGCTCGTCTCGCCGAGCTTTTACTTTAATGCGAAATTATTCGATTCACCAATAATTGTGAAAACCTTTATTTTTCCTTTGCTTTCTTCTCATTTACAAACTGGTGAATCTTTTCGGTTGTTTCGATAATATATATGTATTACAGCCCCCTCACTTAGTCGCTTTGACTAACCCCATTACTCTGTTGTTGTCTTTTCAGGGTTTTGTTGCTAGGCGGATTCAGGTTGTGTCCTTGGAGTCATTTACTTTTGTTTAGGTGATTTCATATCCGTCTATGTATCTGGATAAATACTTAAAACCCTAGAAGTTGTAGATGTAAATAATGTAAATTAGTTTGAATGTTGATATTGATATTTTCAGTGGCCTTGGTGGGCTTTAAAATTGTGTTTTGGATTATGGTTGTTCTAGCTCCCTGAGTGGGATAGGTTGGGTTAATTTGCTTCCGCCGTATTATTGTTCATTGTCTTATTATTTTCTAAAGCAGATCCGCCTGGTAATTATTTTCCGTTCGCCAGGTTGTAGTTCATAACTGGACCTTTAGTTCTGGTTATGGATTATGACTTGGTGCGGGACGTCACGTCGCACCGTATTTGGGGACGTGCCGTTACAGTTGGTATCAGAGCTAGAGGTTCATTGGCCTTAGCTCTGTGAGTCGTGTCAGTCTAGGTCTGTACGGCTTATGACTTAGGAATTGTGCTTTTGTGCTTATGTGTTTACAGCTTTTGCATCCATAATTAATCTACATGCATACTTGTTATATTTAACTGTAGGATGCCGCCTCGTCGTGATCGTACTCCTCCAACAGTACCACCACAGGCACCAGTGGTTGATGCTCAGCAGATATTTGGTCTTTTTCGGGATTATCTGGATCAGAGAGACAGGAATGTAGAGGTAGATGAGCATAGAGCCCGTGAGCAGTCCTTGCGTAGATTCCTCGATTTCCACCCACCTCAGTTTGTTGGTACTACAGATGATATTGTGGCAGAGGGTTGGATTTCATCTCTTGAGAGGATATACCGAGTTCTTCAGCCTACTGATCTAGAGAAGGTTGAGTTTGCTATCTATCTTCTTCGAGGACCTGCAGAGGCCTGGTGGACGATGACTGAGCAGAGATGGAGGGCCACCGGAGTTGAGTCATCGTGGGATAGGTTTCTTGAGGAGTTTCGAGCTAAGTATGTTCCCCCTACTGTTCAGGATCGCCGGGAGCAGGAGTTTATGGAGCTATCTCAGGGTACTTCTACCGTGGCAGATTATGAGGCTAATTTTATCAGACTTGCAGTACATGCTCCCCATATTGCTTTAGATGAGCGCAGGAAGACCAAGAAGTTTCTAGAGGGCTTGAGTATTCCTCTTCGACAGGGTCTTGCAGCTTCCCGTCCCACTACCTATGTTGCAGCTGTAGATGCAGCCTTATCTCTTGAGGCTGAGTATGCCAGTATTGATCGAGCTATTCGTAGTACTACCCCCGCTTCTTCTTCATCAGGTTTCAAGAGGCCTTTCATTCCGAGTGCTCCTATGCAGCCTAAAGGCAAGAGACCTTTTGGTGGACCCAGACCTCCTATACCTCGCTCTACGGGATTTACTTCAGCACCTCGTCCGACAGGATTTTACTCTGCACCTCGCCCGGCTGGTTTTCCTTCAGTCCCTCGTCCGTCAGGTTATCGTCCCGTTACTTGTGGTTATTGTGGAGGGAATCACCCAGAGTTTAAGTGTTGGTCTAAGTTGGGATTGTGTATTAGATGTGGTAGCTCTGCCCACCAGAAGGATAGTTGTCCTAGAAGGCAGCCCCCGAGTCAGCCTATGCCGCCGAGGCCGAAGCCTTCTGTTCCAGCTCGTGTGTATGCACTGGAAGGCGATAATGAGGAGACTGAGCCTGATGCTTCCGCCGTGGTGGAAGGTACTATACATATACATAACATACCCATACATGCATTGTTTGATCCGGGTGCTACGCATTCGTTTGTTGCTCCTGAAATTGACTTATCTGCGCATGCGTCTGTTGATTTGTCTGATTGTTGTTTTGTTGTGAGTTCCCCTTTGGGATCTTGTATGATTACCGACCGTGTGTACCGACGTTGTCCCGTTGTTATTGAGGATAAAGTTTACCCCGCAGATTTGATAGTGTTGTCAGTGAAGAAGTACGGAGTTATCTTGGGTATGGATTGGTTATTTGAGCACAGGGCCAAGATTGATTGTTTTGAGAAGAAGATTAATTTGGGATCTGATTCGAGTCAGGGTATTCAGTTGACAGATGGGCCGATTATTTCTATGACAGAGGCAAAGAAGCTCGTTCGAGAAGGAGCTTCAGGTTTTGTTGCTTATCTTCTTAACAGGCCAAAGGAATAGTCGAAGTTTGAAAATACCGAGATAGTTAAAGATTTCCCTGATGTGTTTCCTGAGAAGTTAGAATCGTTACCTCCAGACCGTGATATCGAGTTTGTTATTGATCTGTATCCGGGATCTGAGCCTTATTCGAAGACACCTTACAGAATGGCACCAGCTGAATTGAAAGAGTTGAAGACTCAGTTAGATGATTTGCTAGCCAGTGGTTATATTCGGCCGAGTACTTCTCCCTGGGGTGCACCAGTATTGTTTGTGAAGAAGAAAGATGGTTCTCTTAGACTTTGTATTGATTACAGAGAGTTGTACCGGATAACTGTGAAGAACAAGTATCCTCTTCCCCACATTGAGGAGTTGTTTGATTTATTGCAGGGATCGAGGGTCTATTCTAAACTCAATCTGAGACAGGGATATTATCAGTTACGTATCAAGGCAGAGGACATACCGAAGACAGCTTTCAACATTCGATATGGTCATTTTGAGTTTGTGGTTATGCCATTCGGTTTGACGAACGCCCCTGCAGTATTTATGGATATGATGCACAGAATCTTCCGACCTTATCTTGATAAGTTTGTTGTCATCTTCATTGACGACATACTGGTTTTCTCAAAATCCGAGGAAGAGCATGCAGAGCATTTAAAGATCGTGTTACAAACTTTGAAAGAACATCAATTGTATGCCAAGTTCAGTAAGTGCGAGTTCTGGATTGAGAAAGTGGCATTTCTGGGTCATGTTATATCCAAGACAGGTATTGAGGTTGATCCTTCGAAGATAGATTCAGTATTGAATTGGGAGCAGCCTAAGACTCCGACAGAGGTTCGTAGTTTTCTGGGTTTGGCAGGTTATTACAGACGGTTTGTGAAGGATTTCTCGAAACTTGCAGCCCCGCTTACAGAGTTAACGAAGAAGAATGTCGCCTTTGTGTGGACTGATAAGTGTGAGAGTAGTTTTCGGGAATTAAAGAACAGATTGACATCCGCTCCTATTCTTACTTTGCCTGAAGGTTCAGATGGGTTCGTGGTTTATACTGATGCATCGAAAGAAGGATTGGGATGCGTGTTGATGCAGAATGGAAAGGTTATAGCTTATGCCTCGAGAAAGCTTAAACCTGCTGAAATAAATTATCCTACACATGATCTTGAGTTAGCAGCAGTTGTCTTTGCTTTGCGCAAGTGGCGTCACTATCTTTACGGCGTTACTTTTGATATTTTAACTGATCACAAGAGCCTCCAGTATCTTTTCACGCAGAAGGAGTTGAATAAACGTCAGAGGCGTTGGATGGAGTTGTTAGAAGACTACGATTGTAAGATTCAGTACCATCCAGGGAAGGCGAATGTGGTTGCAGATGCCTTGAGCAGAAAAGCGAGTGTATCACAGCTAGAGCTGAGTTCAGATATATCAGGTGGCGAGAGAGCTCGTATTATTTCTTATGCTCGTATTTCTAATATTATGATTCAGTCAGAGTTGGGCCGTAGAATTAAAGAAGCTCAAGGTACTGATAATTGGATTCAGCGACAAATTATTCGAATGAAAGATGAGCCAGACACGCAGTTCAGCATCGACAATACAGGTCTTCTCAGACATAAGACAAGAGTTTGTGTTCCAGAGAGTCTGAGGAGAGAGATTTTAGATGAAGCTCACAAATCAGCCTATACTATCCATCCGGGAGGCACTAAGATGTATCGAGATTTGAAAGAGTTCTTCTGGTGGAATGGTTTGAAGAGAGATGTAGCCAATTATGTCAGACAGTGTGTGACTTGTCAACAAGTCAAGGCAGATCATCAGAAACCCGGAGGTTTACTACAGCCACTTCCCGTTCCATCTTGGAAATGGGAAGAGATAGCGATGGACTTTGTTTCGGGTTTACCGAAAGTCAGAGGTGGTTATGATAGTATTTGGGTAATTATTGACAGGTTGACGAAGTCTGCTCATTTCTTGCCCGTTCGTACAACCTATACAGTTGACAAGTTGGCAGAGGTTTATCATGAGGAGATTGTGAGACTTCACGGAGTTCCAAAGAGTATAGTGTCAGATAGAGACACTAGGTTCACTTCACACCTATGGCAGAACTTACAGGATCGTATGGGAACGAAGTTGACCTTCAGTACCGCAGCTCACCCCCAGACAGACGGTCAATCAGAGAGGACTATTAGATACATCGGAGACATGTTGAGATCTTGTGCCTTGGATTTTCAGACTACGTGGCACAAACAGCTACCATTGATCGAGTTCGCTTATAATAACAGTTATCAGTCCTCGATTCAGATGGCCCCATACGAAGCTTTGTACGGAAGGAAGTGTCGATCGCCACTATATTGGGAAATTGAGGATTGGAGATGGACTAAAGATGGTATTCATCGTGGCATTGCTCCGAAATTGATTCAGGATGCTATCGAAAAAGTGCAAGTTATCCGATAAAGAATGAAAGCTGCCCAAGATCGACAAAAGAGTTATGCTGATAGGCGTCGACGTGATTTAGAGTTTGAAGTTGGGGATCAGGTATTTTTGAAAGCTTCTCCTAGAAAGGGATTCGTTCGAATTGGTAAAGGAGGAAAGTTAGCCCCGAGATATTTGGGTCCGTATGTGATTCTTGAGAGGATTGGGAAGATGGCCTACAGATTAGATCTACCGCCAGCTCTTACCGGTATTCATAACGTTTTCCACGTCTCGCAGCTTCGCAAGTATCATCCAGACGAGTCCGAGATTATTCCAGTGGAAGATATTAAGTTAGAGCCGAATTTGACATTCATTTCCCAACCGGTTAGTATTTTGGACCATAAATTCCAAGAACTTCGTAATCGTCAAATCCCACTTGTAAAAGTCCTTTGGAGGAATCAGAAAAGCGAAGAAGCTACTTGGGAGACAGAGGAGAAAATGAGAAAACATTATCCAGAATTGTTTGCTTCGAATAAATAGAATCCGAGGACAGATTCTCTTAAGGGGGGGAGATTGTAACGCCCCACATTTTTGGTAAACTAAATCCGGTAAGAATTCCTGAGATAACGGGACAAGTTTGGAAAACTCGATCGGGATATATAAGCTTATATGATATTTGTGTGTTTTATATGAATTTTCGTAAATGTAATAATTTGTGAGTTTAAATTATTCTATGTTGATATGCGTTTAAAATGATGAGTTTTGACTATAATATTGACATATTTCATTAATATGTCCTTTTTATGAAGTTTTGCAAAATTACGAAAATGCCCCTTCGATTTTTCATTTAAACCTCAGGTTTTCTTTTTATTCTCTTTTCCTTTTCTTTTTCATAATTACACTTAAACAACCGAAGGAAAAGAAAAGAAAGAAAGAAAAAAGAAAGAATTTTCTTTAAAACTTCAATTTGATCTTTCGAGTTCGTTTCTTAACCAAATTTCGATCCGTAAGAACCTACGCGATCCTTATAACATTCTCTACAGGTATTATTCAAGTTCTATTTGATTCCGTTGTCGTTTGAGTATGTTCTGGATAAATTGCTTCGAAGTTGGATTTTTCGATAGTTTGATCGTTATACTCCGTAGTTTTCGATGATTCTTGATCCTATGTGTTGCCATTGTGATCTTTGATGTTTGTTAAAGTTTGTAGTATGAAAATCTGATTGAAAATGGTATTTTGGTAAAGATTTGACAAAGTTTTGCTGCTTCTGTGCGAAGTTCTTCGCGTTCTGCTGAAAATTCGCGAAAACAGGTGCACACGGCCTTGCAACAGGCCGTGTAGCAAGACCGTGCGTGTTTTCCACCCCACACGGCCTTGCATCAGGCCATGTGGGTAGGCCGTGCGTGTTCTCAAAATTTCACACGGCCTTGATCAGGCCGTGTGTGTAGACCGTGTGTCCCGATTTTAGTTCAAAAGTCTCTGGAAGTCAAAAATTGCAAATACTACTTTCTTCGTTTGATATTATTTTCAAAATCCGACTTCACCATTAAGTCCGTAGTGCTTTAAAACTTAATAATCCATAGAGTTTGAATTTTTCCAATACCGTTTGATCGTGAAACGAACCAATTTCTGTTTAGGGAATTATACGCTTTTCGCAATTCTTTTCCAATTGCTTCGAAACTTGAATGTATGCTTCTTTATAGTATTTTAAGCATGTCTATGAAACCTAATTGTGTTTAGGCATGATTATAAGCTTGAAGTTTGATATTTCATTAGTTTCATTGAATAATTGCCCTAATTGCCCTTCTTTGATTTAATTAAGTGGTTATTGCATTAAGAATAAGCCGTGCGTCGTGTTATCGTCTTACTTGGTTGTGTTATATTTGGTTTTAGGTGGTAGTTCTTCTGGACAGTAGTTGGTCTTCTTTCTTTTATCCAGGTGGGGTTTCTTTTCCGAATTCGGCTTTCCTTATACGTATGTAAATATTCCATATATACCCAAAGCCTGTCTTTTATGTTTTTATGTTTCTTTCCCCATGTTTATATTATACATAGTAGCTATTTGAACCATACTAAATTAATGAGTTTAAAGAAAAATGCTTTGATATCAAATTATTATGTATAACCCCTCGAGAGCTCTATTAGCTCGAAAGGGTATAAAATGGATTGAAATTGGTCCCTTTGACCACATAAGTATTTGGAATGCGAGAACATTATCTTGGCCTTTCGGCCTGGCCATTGAGCCATATTATACAATTGGGCCCGGACTTCAGGGTACGGGGTGAAGCCGGATAGACGTCGGGTCTACGGTGGATCTCAATGCTCTGGACTCCAAACTGATGGGATCTCGAGGGTATGACCGGAGTGGCAACCCTTTTGAGTACCTGCGCCGGACGGGATCTAGTCTATATCCTCAGCCGAAGATGTATTGGATATTTGTCCTTGCATATATGATTATATAATAGCGGGCTAGCTACCTGTCTACACAAGGAGGAATAAGGGAGGTTTATTTGATATTTCTGATATTATGAAACAGGTGGTTGTTGCTCGTCTCGCCGAGCTTTTACTTTAATGCGAAATTATTCGATTCACCAATAATTGTGAAAACCTTTATTTTTCCTTTGCTTTCTTCTCATTTACAAACTGGTGAATCTTTTCGGTTGTTTCGATAATATATATGTATTACAGCCCCCTCACTTAGTCGCTTTGACTAACCCCATTACTCTGTTGTTGTCTTTTCAGGGTTTTGTTGCTAGGCGGATTCAGGTCGTGCCCTTGGAGTCATTTACTTTTGTTTAGGTGATTTCATATCCGTCTATGTATCTGGATAAATACTTAAAACCCTAGAAGTTGTAGATGTAAATAATGTAAATTAGTTTGAATGTTGATATTGATATTTTCAGTGGCCTTGGTGGGCTTTATAATTGTGTTTTGGATTATGGTTGTTCTAGCTCCCTGAGTGGGATAGGTTGGGTTAATTTGCTTCCGCCGTATTATTGTTCATTGTCTTATTATTTTCTAAAGCAGATCCGCCTGGTAATTATTTTCCGTTCGCCAGGTTGTAGTTCATAACTGGACCTTTAGTTCTGGTTATGGATTATGACTTGGTGCGGGATGTTACGTCGCACCGTATTTGGGGACGTGCCGTTACATTCTCAAAGATAGCCACGCCGCTTATCCAACTGACTTGTAAGAACGTGCCCTTTCAGTGGGACAAAAAATGCGAGAGTTTTCAGGAATTGACGAAACGGTTGGCAACCGCCCCTATTGTTACATTGCCAAATGGTTCCAAAGGATTTGTTGTCTATACCGATGCCTCGAAAGAGGGTTTGGGATGCGTTCTCATGCAGAATGGAAAAGTGATCGTTTATGCTTCACACAAGCTAAAGGATCCTGAGAAAAACTACCCTATTCACGACTTGGAGCTTGCCGCTATCATTTTTGCCTTAGGAAAGTGGCGACACTACTTATATGGTTTTAACTTTTGATATCTTCACCGACCACTAGAGCCTGAAGTATTTGCATACTCAGAAGGAGCTTAACCGAAGGCAACGTCAGTGGATGGAGTTTCTTGAGGATTATGATTGCCATATTCAATATCACTCGGGCAAAGCAAATATGGTAGCAGATGCCCTGAGCAGACAGGTGAAAGTAGCTAGCTTGGAGGGAGTTTCTACAAAGTTAGCAACCACGCCGGGAAGATATCACATAACCTCGCAGCCTCGAATTGCAAACCTTTCGGCCAGGCCAGATTTGATCCAGAGAATCAAAGAAGAGCAAGACACTAATGAGTAGATTCAGAGACAAATCATCAGAATGCAGAATGATCCGAACTCTGAGTTTGAGTTCGACAATCTAGGTCTTTTCCGCTTCAAGAGCCGGATTTGCATGCTGAAGAGTCTAAGGAGAGAAATCCTCGACGAGGCGCACGAGTCTGCATATGTTGTCCACCTAGGAGGCAACAAAATGTATAGGGATTGTAGCGCCCCTTTCCGTAGGTGGAGAAAGGACACCACATCTGCACCGAGACGAACTCCCAAACGAGGTAGATGTACCCCATTTAAAAATCTATCCCGGCGAACGGCAAGCACTCAATCTATACCTAGCAACAACGTACCTAGTCCAACAACAACAACCAACAAAAATAACAGAGTGCGGAAGCTTAACATATTCATAACAATTAAATATTCAAAGCCACACGGGGCATCAATTAACATAAATCAATATTCAACAAATACATAATTACTAGTCAATACTCAACGAATATCCATCAACATCATCGAATATCAATCATCATTAATATATCCATTTCTAATGAACAAAATGATTTAATAGTAAAAGATAGACTGTTGTTGGACACTACCGACAATTACCAAGGACACGAAGACCAAGACTCACGACCCGTTGTTGCCAACCGACATGAGAGGTGACAATGCCACCTGTCGACCTGAAGTAAGAATTTAAAACAACTAGGGGTGAGTATAAACGATACTCAGTGAAGGAAAGAGGGGACAAGTACGAGCCACGCTTCCGGGTTTTTATACATATATACGGAAGTACATTTGCAGAATTTAAGAAAACCGGAATGTGCTTCGACTTGCATTAATTACAATTAATAAGCATTAACAATAAAGCATAAATAGAAGCAAGTAATATCCCAGCGAGAATGGGCGTGTTCCTCCTTATAACCCCTTCATGTCATTAAACTCCATCTCTGGTGTCTGACCCCATAGTGCGACCATGGGCGACGAATTGAATTTTAGGAAAACGTGCAACGGATGCAACGCCCACCATCGCTCCCAACCGTGGCTATCAACTCCTGACGGGCCACGATTGACGCTCAATTTTGGGAAAAGTACCTCGGGCAACACCCTAGACGCTCGTCCCCAAGTGAGACCCTCGAATACACTCCCGGGCCCTCATTAAAAGAAAAGTCCACAATTTTGCTCGTGTTTCAAGAAGCATTATAAGTTGAAAGCCGAACGGGCATTTAGGCAAGTGTGTGACGACAGAGGGGGTGACTATAAGTTTCATACATGTTGGGAAGCACTGACATCCTCCCCTAACGTCACGTTTGAAAAGAAAGAGTTTACTTGCCTATTGAAAACAAAACGATTTAGATATACTAATAGGTATGAGTTAATATCAAAACATTTGTTATTAAAATCATGAAGATATAATTAAATATTTAATAGATATACAAGAAGGAAATCAAATCAATATGAGCACGTAAGGGTAGTTCGCAATAAATAAAAGAAATCCTTACTCTAGTTGAAAGCATTTTAAAACCCTCACTTGGGAGCACGGGAACGACAAGACACTTAAGCTATTCCTTGAAAGGACGGCCTGAAACTGTCAGACGACAAACCAAATAAGACAAGACACGACGTACGACTCTCAAAGACTACAACGCATGAAAGACCAATTAATAATCATGTAGTAATTGAAATTACAAGTAAAATGCATTTAAATCCATTAAACGAAAGATACGCAATTAAAGATGCTAAACATGCTCAATTGAAATTCTAATTACACATTCATGCATAATATATTATAAAGAAGTACTCATGCGATTTTCGGATCATTCGGACAATATTCATAAATTGGGGGAAAAGCCCTAAATGAAAAAGGCTCGATTCAAGGTCCGAACGAGGTCGGAATTTTGAAAACTTTACGAAATATTCATCCTTGAATCATATGGAAGCTATAGGTGAAAACGGCTCAATTTTAGGGGGTCGTATGCAAAAAGTCAACTTTTATTTTTAGCCTATTGACCCCATTACCGTGAGCAACTAAGGAAAAAGGCTGAAAATTTGGTTAAGGCATTCGCACGGGCTAACGCACGGCCTTGTGCACGGTCTTGAGATCACTACCAAGACCGTGCAAGCTATAACAGGTGCGCACTGGCTTGCGCACCGGGGTGCGCAGGCCGGTGCAGGCTTAAAGTGGTGCGCACGGTCTGGTGCACGGTCTTGCCAAGACCGTGCGTTGGACCGTGTGGTTCAACTTACAGGTGCAGAAAACGCGATTCTCATTTTTCTCACGAGGGTTTCGTCCTAAAATCAACTAGGGCAAATTCTATAGCTAAAATCAACACATAAAATTCACACTCATGCATTGTACACATTAATAGCTACCATTTGATCCGAACTACACTAAAAATGGTAAACTCTAACCTACAAACCCATCAAATTATCAAATATTCATTTCAAATTAAAATCTAGAAAATCGAAGGATTTAATGGATGAAATGAATTAGGGAAAGAAGGTTACCGGTAGAGAATCGAATGAGGATCGTATAGTTGGTCTCGGAATTTTGATTGATCGAGCGACGGATTCGGGATGGGATTTCTCCTTCTCCTTTCTTCTTCTTGTTCCTTTGTCCTTCTCTTCTCTCTTTCTCCCTCTCGATTTTGAGTGTGAGCAAGAGTGTGCAAGAGAGTGTGCACAAGAGGGTGTAAGTGTGTTCAAGAGGGTGCAAGTGTGTCCAAGAGGGTGCAAGTGTGTTTAGGGGGTGTGGGTTCGTTTGAGATTAAAATAGATTCGAGGGTTAGAAAAGGTAATTATAAATGGTTGAGGATATGAAATAAATTAGAATAAATTAAGATTAGCTAACGAAGCTAACCTTTTCATTTAAAATCCAACGAGGTGTCGAATAATTATTCCGAAAATGTATTCCGAAAATTTTGGGTCGTTATAGGGATCTTAAGACCCAATATTGGTGGAACGGAATGAAAAGAGAAGTGTCTGGTTTCGTGAGACGGTGTTTGACTTGTCAGAAAGTCAAAGCCGAGTACCAACTGCCGGGTGGGAACCCTACAACCGCTTCCTATCCCTAATTGGAAGTGGGAAGACATTGCAATGGATTTCATGTCTGGCTTACCAAAAGTTCAAGGTGGTTTTGATACGATTTGGGTAATTGTGGACCGTTTGATGAAGTCCGCTCACTTTATCCCTATAAGAAAGACGACCAATGTCAAGAGGCTTGCAACTTTTTATATCGAAGAGATAGTAAAGTTGCACGGAGTCCCTTTGAGCATTTTTTCCGACCGAGATCCCAAGTTCACATCGCGTCTTTGGCAAGAAATCCACCAGAGCTTGGGTACTAACTTGAAATTTAGCACCGTCGCTCACCCACAAACTGATGGTCAGTCCGAGAGAACCATCAAGTTCCTAGGCAATATATTGAGAGCTTGTGCCCTTGATTTCTCCACAAGTTAGGGCAAATAATTACCGCTCATTGAATTTGCCTACAACAACAGTTATCAAGCGTCGATCGGAATGTCCCCTTATGAGGCTCTTTATGGAAGAAAGTGTCAATCGCCTCTTTATTGGGAATTGGACGATTAGCGAAGGACCAAGGATGGGGTTAAGCGAGCTAACCCTCCGAAAACAATCAAAGAGATCCTGATAAGATCGAGATCATCCGGCAGAGGATGAAGGCAGCCCAAGATCGGCAGAAGAGCTATGCCGACAAGAGACACCGGGATTTGGAATTTGAAGAAGGAGATCGAGTGTTTCTCAAAGCCACATTGAGGAAAGGGTTCGCTAGAGTGGGTAAAGGTGGAAAACTCAATCCGAGGTATTTGGGTCCTTTCGAAATCCTTGAACGGATTGAGAAAACTGCCTATCGACTGAATTTACCCTCAAACTTGACCGGGATTCACAATGTTTTCCACGTATCACAACTCCGAAAGTACTATCCCGACAAGTCTCATATATTTCGTGATGAAGAAGTACGCTTGGAACCTGATTTGATAATCGAGATTAAGCCAGTTATAATCCAAGTCCGTAAGGTCAAACAACTTTATAACCGACAGATTCCCTTGGTGAGAGTTTTGTGGAAAAACCAAACCATCGAGCAAGTTACTTGGGAAACGGAAGAGAAGATGCGAAAACACTATCTTGAGTTATTCTTTGAGACATATTAGAATCTGGGGACCAGATTCTTTGAACGGGGGAGTATTGTAACGCCTCGTAATTATGAGGTATGTTTCGGTGCGTTAACCGAATTTAATTGCTTTCATTATTTGAATTATGTGAATTATTAGGAATATTTGGTGTGATAATTGTGTTTGTGTGATTTTGAGATTTTAATTCTCGTATTGCTAACGAGGGCAAAATTTGTGTCGTTTTGACTATAATATCAATGTTTTTCGATAAGTCGATATTTTAGCCCGTAATAGCAATTCGCAGTATTATCGGACTGACTCAAGTTTGATCCAGTATCTCTTTTCTCTCTAACTCATTTCACGTCTCACGTCTCTCTCTTCTCCCACACTTTACACATTTCATCTTTCATCTTCTTCTCCTTCCTTCACATAAGCTTAAACCTAGATTTTCTATCTTCACCCTTTGTGATTCTCAAGCCCTCTCGTTAAACAACAAGCTTCTATATCAATCAAGGAAGAGTTTTGCATGGAAAACGTTTATTTGGTGTTGCTTTGATGTTGGGTTTATCTTTGGAGTGATTTGGCATTGAAAAGCTAAGGATTTAGAGCTTTTAAAAAGCTCAAAAGTTGCCTCGTTTCGCCCCACGGCCATGGATTTAGCCCCCACGGCCGTGCACCATGTTTTTACCAAGTGCAGGGTACCCCACGGTTGTGAGGGAGGGTTCCACGGCCGTCTGAAATTCCACACAGCCCGTGGAGCAGCCTACACCCCTTTTTTGCCGTTTTCACGTACGGATTCCGTTTTCGCTCCGGTTTGTTTCTACCCTTCCCTCATGATATTATACTTTATATTTTGGAAAGTTTGGATAATTTTGTCATGTTCGAAAAATGAATAGTCATAGGGGTGTTTTTTGTAATTTCTCCAAACTTTTAATATTTGCTTGTTGAGCTTCTACATTACTCGTATGCCTCCTATGCTTAATATCACATGTAATTGAGCTTGTATGAGTGCTCTTATACTTGATTCCATACTGCAAGCATGTTTTACATTTGTCAAAGCCATTCCTCTTAATTGGTATCAAGTTCGTCGAGTCGTGTCTTACCTCCAGGCCTTGTGTATTACATGTGGGACCTAAGGGGATAAGGCATAGATCATGGGGCCTTCCATTTTGCTTTTGGAGCCTTCATTTGAGGTTTACAAATACTTTTCAATTGGAGCTTGAACAAATACTTGCGAAAACATTACCTACCCATTGCTTTATGAGTTTTATATGTTTTCTTTCCGTTATATTTCAATTAGATATCTTATTGAGATTTACATAAACGGGTTTAGTATCAAAAATGATATGTGTATACTCTTTGATCAAAAATGGCTTTAAATTAGAGACAAGAAAACGTTTTGGTTTAAAAAGTAACTTTGGGCGTGGACCTTGCGTGTATGCCTTGAGTTTACTCGGCAACGTGATGAGAGAAATTCTAGGCCGTTATAACTTGTCTCGAAAGACCCTTTTGGTCAATTTATTCCTTAACTCGAGAAAGAGCAAAAGGATGAAAAGTGTTTTAAAAGCGAGTTGGATATTACACATTAACCCCTTGAGGACGTTTTTGGGGGAAAATTGGGCTCGGATTATATGATAGATGGAGACTCGGAGACGTGCGTCTAGGGTAAAGCCCATTTTATAATCTAGATTGTATATAGATGGAGACCCAGTGACGATCATCTAATATACAATCCAAATGGTATTATTTATGGCTAGTCGGAGGTAGTCTAGCTTAAGTAATGCTTACTGGTGTTATGCATTTCATTGTATAGTGTCATAATCGGTGTGTGAACACCTCGATTTTTCATCTCATCTCATGACGATGTTTTGCGAAATTGATAACTCAGCCCCGCCAGGTATTAGGCAGACTCCAAACACCCAGACGATTCCCGAGAGTCAAACCCTAGGGACCACATCCTGTGACATACCCTCGATAGCCCCTAACTGCCTCTCCACCCTGCTATATATTCGTCAGTTCTAGAATTCAATGCAATATTACGATAGGATATCGCGATAGGATCATTTCGGTCTTCGAATCACCCGAATCAGATATGAAACGAAGGAGAAATCACCGAAAAACCCGGACAAGCACGCAAACCCTAGCCCAGCTCGACACGACCGGCCGGCCAACGCGACTTTGCGGGCCGGCCGGCCCGCGAACTCTCTATTCGGCCAGTCCCACCAGCCGGCCGGCCGGTCATGGCCAGGCTCACCAACCTAGCCGGCCGGTCAACTCCACGAATCGCTGCCCTAACTTTCCTTACGCGAAATGCAGCCCTAACTTACCTTTTTCGGGCCATTTCCACCCCTATATAATGAGGTTGTAACGACCCAGAAATCCAAGAATCATTGTGAGTTCTTTTCCGCGATTAATTATCTTTCTCAACCCCATTTCTCGTATTATGTGAATTATATTATATTATTTCGTATTTAACCCAACGTGATAATATTATGTGCGTATTTAAATTCCTTATTTGTTTTGCGAGTTTGATTCTTATCCCCTCCCTGTGTTATTTATAAATTTCACATTACTCCCCTATCATTATTTTATTCCTTATCACCTCCCTGCGTTGTTATGTAAATTTCACAAGGCCTCCTGATGGGTGTGCACGCGCCTTTCACTCTATATGGACCAAAATACCCCCATATATATTAAATTATTCCACAAACCCACACCTCTGTCAAAACATTCTCAACGCGGTAAAGTGAAAACGATTGAAAGTGCTTTCCCTCTTAGACATGAACCGCGATTAAATCCTGAAAATGAAGTAGGAAATCAGTGTTAAATCCATCGTTAGTTGTAGCATAGACCTAAACCCAATTTGAGGCAAGTTCGTTGACGGGAGTAACAACAATGACGAGCGGCGACGGAAAGAAACCTTGGTGGGAAGACATGAAGGTTAGTTGCTTTTGCTATTAATTTCAGTTTTGAGCTTCGAGATATGTTAGACGCACTGATTTAGTGCCTGTGTGGACATATTTGCTAGTTTTTGAGGTGATTTAGGGTTTAATTTCTTGCCAGGGTTTCTGCGGTAAGATGATATATTTTTGGGGAACGAGAATGTTTGATTATTTCAGCTTATATAAGTGATTTTGAAAGCTTCTATGTACTTTCCTGTTGTAATGGTAGAAATGGTTGGACCTACAAGTGCTTTAGGGTTTCAATTCTTTCCTAATTTTTTGCGCAGAGATGCAACTTTGGGGGAAATGAATATGTTCGAGTATAAGTACTTTTATAAGTGAAAAAGTACTTTGAAGAAGAAGATTTGAGAGGTTTTGAATGAATTAAAGCCTATGTATATATAAAGTCAGGTTGTTTATTGGTTTTTATGCTTTGGACTCATATGAAGATTCCAAATGTATTGTGGACATTTCCAATATGAGTGTGGTTCCATTTGTTATAGTTTATTACCAACATGAGTATGACACTTTATGCTACCCAATGACACAGAATCTGAATATAGTTTGACTGAGTTATTCCTTTTTCATATACTTTATTGCATTTATAGAATGTGGTCCCACTGGATTGGTGCAAGTCTTGACCCCTTATTAGGGTATTTATTATCTTATTGTTGTTGAAAATATTAGGTCATAATTGTACAGTATTGTAGGTGGTATTTATTGCCTTTGAACTGTCATTTTGTTAAACAGTTTCTACTGTCCATCTTTAAAATATATGATGCTAGTTGTTTTCTATTTGTTTCAGGTTCCTACATATCATAGAGTAGAAATGTGGGTTGGTGGGCATTTCATACATGAACCTCACAGAGTTTACAAAGGTGGCAGAAAAGTATTATCCAATCCATTGGACCTAGACATGTTTAGGTTTAGCACCATCTTGGATTTGTATGAAAGAGCAGGTGGGGAAAAATGCAAAGTGGATTTTTATTGGAAACACCCTGGACTGGATATAGATTTATTTCTGAAGAAGATTAATACTGAGTTCATGGTGGATTATAACATTGGAGAAATGATTGAAGCATGGAGGGAGTTTGATGTTCCAGTCCAAATATTTGCTGAAGACATTGGAGATCCTGACTTTGCAATGGATTCACAGGGCAACATACTGTTTTCGACACCAAAAGAAAGTAGGAGGTTTCTTCATAATCTTAGAAGAGAAAGGGACAGAAATTGGCAGTTAGTCCCTTTTAAAGAATTAAAAGATCCAGCTGAAGAACAAGAAGATGTTGAAGTTCATGTTGAAGATAAAGCTGCAGTGAACCTTGAAGTTGAAAGAGAAGGGGAAGGAGGTGGAGCTGATAAGAATGCAGAATATCAGAATGATGATGCCAATAATGATGTTGAAGAAAATGAGAATTTGGCTGCCATTGTTGATTCAATTGTAGATTCCTTTGTAAGCACAAATGTAGATGTCAATGAGCCCACAGGTAATGTTATTTCTGCATAGCAATGACTTATGTTTTTGGATGAAATTTAGATAACCAATGACTTATGTTTTTGGATGGAATGCAGGAGACTGTGATGCAAATATAAATGATACCAATGATGCCAGTGTTGATAACACCAATGGAAAAAATGTGAATGAGCCAGTTCCTGATGACCAAAATGGAAATGCAAATACTGCAAACAATGATAGGGATGTAAATGAGCCAATAGGTAAGCAAATACTACAAACAGTTCTATATATATGTTTATTGATCCCTTTATTGATTATAATATTGATTATATTTATTGATCCCTTTATTGATTATAATATTGATTATATTTATGTTTGATGGATAGAAGAGGGCCTTCCACCACAAGATGAGACTCCTAGTCATGTTGAGAATGAAACACAACAACAGTCAAGTATGTTAAATGTTGAGAAGGAAACACAACAGTCAAAGGGTCAGACAAGTAGAAGGCCAAGAAAAGTTTCTAAGAAGCAAAAGGAAAAAGTATCAATTCAGGAAGAAGAGATTGATGAGGACAGTAGGTCTGAGTTTGATGATTCATCAGATTCAGACTTTGTTTTCAATGAAGATCAGGAAGATTCCACAGATGAAGATATGCCAGATGGAATGCTAGATGATATTGAAGATTCTGATGATGATGACATACATCAAACTAGGGAGCTTACCAGGGAAGAATTATTGACCAAGTATAGAAAGATGAAGAAGGCCCAAGCTGGACAAACCAAACCAACAAAGAAGAAAGGTCCATGTCAAGTTCAAGATGAGCCATGGTATGAAGATGTTGTTGAAAATTCTGAGTTAGAGAGTCTGGATGGAAGTGATGAAGATGCAGACCCAAAACCCAAGTCAGTTTACATTAAAAGGAATTACAATCCTAAGAAGTATGAGCCGGCTGTTTGTCAGAAGTTTGACACCCCACAGTGGTTCAGAGAGGTTCTTGTTGACTACTGTGTGAGACAAGGGTTTGATTTGCAGTGGGTTAGGAATGAAAATTCTAGAATTACTGCAAAATGTAAAGCTGACAAGTGTCCTTGGAGGATTCATGCCAGTCCAGTACAGGGGTCAAATACATTCCAGATCAAGACTCTTACTAATGAGCATAATTGTGCAAAGACCACCAACAACAAGCTTGCTCAATACAAGTACATAGCCAAGAGGATAGAGAGATTGGTTAAAGAGAATCCTGGTATTCCTTTGCAGGATCTAAAAGGAATTGTGAACAGAAAATGCCATGTAAATGTAAGCAAGTCAAAGGTACAAAGAGCAAAGATGGCAGCACTGATGAAAATCTATGGTCAAGACAGTTACCAATATGAACAACTCTATGATTATTGTGAGACAGTGAGGATATGCAATCCAGGAAGCAAGTTGTTGGTGAAGAGAGACCCAAGAATAGATGTTCTTACATTTGAGTGTTTTTATTTCAGCTTAGGTGCAATGATAAAGGGTTTTCTTGAAGGTTGTAGGCCAATTATTGCATTAGATGGCTGTTTTTTGAAGACAGTTTACAAGGGGCAGCTTCTTGCAGCTGTTGGAAGGGATGGAAATGACAACATGTGGCCAATTGCTATGGCTGTGGTTCCAGTGGAGAACAAGGAATATTGGATATGGTTTTTACAAGAATTACTTGAAGATATTGGTGGTTTGAGGGTTCCCAATAAGTGGACCTTCATAAGTGATAGGCAGAAGGGTTTGATGGAAGCTGTGAAAGATGTAGCACCTTGGTCTGAGCACAGATACTGTGTGCGACATATTTACCAAAATTTCAAGGGTAAGTTTCCAAGTCAAGAGTGCAAAGACCTGTTTTGGCAGGCAGCCTCAACTGCAAACAGGAATGAATTTGATGATGCGATGGCCAAGTTGCAGATATTAGATCCAAAAGTCAGTGATGAAGTTAAGACAGCATGGGAGTATTTAAATGATATACCTAAAGATTGTTGGGCAAGATCTCATTTCACAACATCGACAAAATGTGATGTGATTGTGAATAATTTGGTGGAATCATTCAACACATGGATTTTAGAAGACAGAGGAAAACCAATCATATCCATGATTGAGGGAATTAGAAACAAGATGATGAAGAAGATTCAAGATAAATTTGCAGGAATGGGAAATTTCCAAGGTAATATATGTCCAAACATTTTGAAAAAACTGAACAAGCAGTATAAATTATCTACCAACTGTACATGCATCTACTGTGGGAGGCTTGAATATCAAGTAACACATGGGAAGCACACTTACATTGTAGATTTGGATAAAAGGACATGTACATGTGGTATGTTCCAGTTAACTGCTTATCCATGCTGTCATGCGTATGTGGTTATTAGTGAGAAAAGGGACCCAATTGAAAACTATGTTGACAGTTGCTACAAGAAGCCATTGTACTTGAAGATGTATGAGAACATGATTCATGGAGTTCCCAACTGGATATGCTAAGTCTAACTATGAGCCTCTCCAAGCACCACAATTCAAGCCCAAGAGAGGAAGGCCAAAGAAAAAAAGAAGAATAGGGGCAAATGAGGTTCAGACACCTTCCTCAAGAAAAGGTCTGACTCATAGATGTAAGAATTACCTCATTCTTGGGCACAACAGGGCAACTTGTACAAACCCAACCCATCCAAACTTGAAGTTTTATCAGGTTATTTAAACAATTTCATGCTTATATTTTCATTAATTTCATGCTTATTACTTGTTGTCATTGTTTATAGGGGTCACAGCCAAGATCTCAATCAAATACGCCTCCAACAGGATCTCAAACAAATAGGCCTCCAAGAGGATCTCAGTCAAATGCTTCACAATCATCCACAACAAACAATCCACAAAGAGTATGTAATTTATACACTTTAATGGATTTATTTATTTCGACCTATTTAAGATTGTATATATTATTTATTTGTTTTATGGTACTTTGAATAGAAAAAGCAAACTCCAAGAAGGAATAGTGCATCAACTAGTACATCAACTGCCCAAACTGGACCTACACAACCACCTGCTAGAAGAACTCCACAAATAGCACCTATCCAAGGACCACATTCTCACCATGTGCCTCCACAACCTTCTAGGCAATTTCAACATCCAAGGCCTGGTAGTTCTAATTCAGTTAGGCCACCAAGTTCAAGTGGACAATTTGTGTGCCAAAACAGACCAAGAATCTGAATTTGAAACAAGTGATTGAGAATTTGAGAGCTAAATCTTTGGAGAGAAGACCAAGAAAAGATTCTAATGGAGGGCAGGATGTTTGACTGATTTCTAGGACAGTTTTTTGGGATATCACTTGATGTTTTTCACTGATGTAGTTAGTTTCTGACCCTGCTTATGACTTATTTCTAAGCTGATTCATGTAGTTAGTTTGGTTGATTTCTAAGTTGTTTATGACAGTGCTTATCACTTATTTTTTGTTGATGCTTAAGACAATTATCTATATTATGAAAATATGCAAACAATTTGGTTATATATACAGCTATTCAAATGCAGTTTTCGGTTTAAAAAACTTTGACAGGTTCTGATATACCAGTTGATGTTGGAATGATGGTTGTTGTTCTTGTTATATTTTTGTTGCACTAACAGAGCTTGCTGTTATTGTTTTTTGGTTATAAATGCTGCAGTTATACTACATTAATTTGGAAAAATGCATTGTTACATAAAACAGTTTCACTAGAACAGTAGGATAATGAAAACAAAAATTACAATCAACCCCCTAAGAGCTAAACCTTGAGAAATATTACAGTCAGCAAAGTAAAGAGAATAGCTGAAACAATCCAAGAAACATGAACATAGTTGCTACGATTCTCTACCATCCCAACCCTTTCAGCCCCAACTGTAGAAACTTGAGAAACCACCTCCTCCAAATCTTCATTCATTCTCCCTGAAACAGTTTCAGTCTTGACTTCAACTGGAATACTAGTGTTACCCAATACAACTCGTTCAGGTATACACCACCTAAAAATTTTGCAATTGTGTGGTTGAGGAAAATACGGGCAACAGTAATAAAGATGCCCCTTTGTAGACTTTCCATCAGTTTCTACGACCCTGATGTCACATTTCAGGTCGCATCCGCAAGTCGGAGTCATACCATACTTCAAATTCACGAACCGTCTCCCACTGGGCCCACTTCTCCTACTTGCAGAGCTCGATGCCATGGCTATGGTGTTGCAGCGGCTGGACAAGATGAATTGGAAGGAGGAGCAGATCTGATGCCAAAAGTAGGGTAAGAAGAATAAGGTTGGTTGCTTTTATAAATTAAACCACAAGGGTATTTTAGTATTTTTCCATACTTTAAGTCGAATTTTGAGCTATTCCAGTCACACCCAGCGCGCGTGTGATACACAATTTGCGCCAGGGGGTATTCAGACTTGTTTTTAAAAATGTAAGGGTGTAAATAGGAATAAAAATATAATAGGGGGGTAATGTGAATAGTGGGAATTTCATAGGGGGTCCCCGCCTAAATCTCCCTTTGTTTTGCTTTCGTTTGATATTAATATTGATATATTTGGCCAAAATGTTTAAATTAGACTTTCTAAAAATTATCGAAATACCCCTTCGTATTTTCGACATTTCGAATTATTTGATAAAAGTCTCAAACCCTCTTTGAACCCTATTTTTCGCACAAGAGAGAGAGAGAGAGAGAAGAAGAGAAAGAGGATTTTGCATTTGAAGCCCGAATTGATCGTCCCGAGCTCGTTTCTCCACGGAATTTCGTGCCGTTCGAACCTACGAGATCCTCTCAACGAGATCTCTCTCTAGGTACTAATTTTCCCGTTTCTTTTTACGGATTTATAAGGTTTTGAGCATATTTTTATTTTCGGAATTTATTTAGAAAAATTATGATTGTGAACCCGTTTCTTGATCATTTCTCGTGTTTCTTGGATAGAAATGTTCCTTATATGTTGATTGATGATTGTTGTAATTTATGGGTGTTGATTTGCGCGAGAAAATGAGTTATATGAATTTTTGGTTCGATTTTTATGTTTCGATCGCTATTTTCTATTGTCTGCTGTTGATCCACACGGGCTAACGCACGGTCTTGATCAAGACCGTGCAGGAGCCCATGCGCGACTCTTTTTGCCTGCATGGGCTCACGCCCGTGTGGTTGTCTCGTGCACTTGGCCGTGTGCAGTGCACGGTCTTGATAGTATGTCCAATACCGTGCACAAGCCGGTGCGAAACACTTAGGCATTTTTCCAGCCTTTTTCTTTGGTTGCTCTCAGGAATTGAGACAATGTCACGCTATTTTATGTTGACTTTTCGCATACGGACTCCAAAAATTATACCGATTTCACCTATAGATCCCTTATAAGTTGTAGATTAATATTTTGAAATGTTTGTTGAATTTCGACCTCGTTCGGACTGTGAATAGTACATTTTTACATGTATGTATTTTTGGAAACTTGTCGGAATTACTTGAAATTTACGTGGTAGCTTCCATAAATATTATTATTGGCATATGCATGATTGTTGATTCATTTGGTTAGCCGTTCGTCAAATAATTGCTTATTTGCGCTTTTAGAGTCGTTATTAATTCGTGTAGGTCCTGTCTTGTCTACAGATCAGTCAGAGGTCGGAGAGCAGTGAGTTGTAGCTGCTACGCTTTCTTTTTTTGGCACACTAGGTGAGGATTTAAATTGTTTAAACTGGGCTTGAACATATATGTCTATGTATACATGTGAAATCCCCGTATTACCTTATTATTAGTATTAAGTATTTCGAGCTTATATCTTTATGATTTTATCAACAAATCATTTAATATCAAATTATACATTAGTACCCAAAATCGATTTGTTTTCAAAAGGGAAAGTAAACTCTTTCCTTTTAACGTGATGATTTGACTTAGGATTTGGGTCTATGAGGAAAGTCGTTAGGGGAGTTTGTCAGAACAACCCGACGCGTATGGAACTTGTAGTTACCCCCTTCGTCGTCACCACTTGCCCAATTGCCCGTTTGGCACGCAAACCCTTATTGTAAAGCGAGTAAAATATTGGACTTTTCATTGGGCCCTGGGATGGTATCCGGAGGTCGCATCTGGGACGAGCGTCCAGGGTGTAACCCGAGGTGCTTCTCCCAAAACTAAGCGTCAATCGTGGCCTGTCAGGAGTTTGATAGCCACGGTTGGGAGCGATGGTGGGTGTTGCATGTGTTGCACGCTTTCCTTAAATTCACTATAGTCGAGCCTCGGGTTGCTCCTTGGCTTGACATCGGCGATGGAGTTTTTATAGTGTATTGAGGAGAAATAAGGAGGAACAGGCCCACTCTTGCTGGGATATTTATTTACTGCTTTATATTGTTATTGTCTTTATTGCTTTATTGAATATTCAAGTCGAAGCACATTCCGGTTTCTTCTTTATTGCATATGTATATTCTATTAAAACCCGGAAGCGTGACTCGACTTGCTCTACCCATATCTTCACTGAGTTCTTTGATTACCCTCTTTTATTGGTTCTTAGCCTCAGGTAGATTGAGAGACCGACATGTCTCGCGTGTCGGATTGGCAATAGTTCATAGATAGGCCTTTTTGGTTTTGCCGTTGTCTAGATTGTTTTCCGTATCTCTCTCGTTAGGTTATTCTTTTGTCCTGGCATGTATTTAATGCTATATTGATCCCCACCCCTATATATTTACTTTACGTTGCCCCTGAATGGGCTGTGATGATATTGGATATTTAGATTGGCCCCGAAGTGGCATTTATGTTATTATGTTTTAATTCGCTTCCGCTATATATATTTTGAACTGTTTATTTGTTGTGTCTTTGGGGATCCGCTGTTGCCAAGAGTCGGGATAGACCCGTTAGGTTGTATGGGTTCTCGGGTTGAGGTGTCGTTCTCGGCTTGGGGATCTGTGCAGGTTCGGGCTGTAGAGCGGGGCGCTACAGAGGTCCTCCCTCATTCAACCAATTGCTCATTCACTCTCAACTCTCTCCCCTCCTAAGGCTCGAGTACTCGTCTTAGGATTTCTAAAGAGAGGACTAGGCTCTTCAGCCCGGTCCACTCTAGTCCCTTTTTCTCGGTTTTAGGTTAGGAATTGTATATTCCTAACCCCTAAAACTGAAAGGAGGTCCGACACTCTGCTCAATAGAGTGCCCGGATTTCAATCCCGAGTCGAAGTTCTGTCCGGTTCCTGCGATAATGCTCCAGTGTTCGAGGGGGGAAGCAACAGCTAGGAACGAAGTGAAGTGAAGATAAAACTACGAGGGTGAGTCTCCTGTTAACCCTTTACTCATTTACTTACTTTCCGCTTTCTTATTTGATAATTGTAGCTCCCGTTCCGTCCCCCTATGGGACGGAACACCCCCCATGGCTAAGGCCGTCGGGTCTAGGTGGTCAACGGGCGAAGGATCTCCCCTTCCTCAACCCCACCTAGACTACAACCGGCGCTTGACGCCTCCCCTTTAGTTTCTTGCTTGCCCAAAGTGCTTTACCGCTTTCTTGCATGAAACTCCTCGTCTCGCATGTCTGTGCCAACCCCGAACTTCCCGAGCATAGGGTATAGGGTAGACATACCTAGGCTTAGTTCCTTTTCCGATTCGCCGGATACCTTGCGTAGGGCTTATAATCCCTCAATAGGTTTAACGAAGGCCGGACGGCTTCACAGCCAGAAACTAAACCCAATGTCTCGTCAAAAACACGAACCTTTTACAAAACATTCTCTTTTTATCAAGGAAATCTTCCAAAATCAACATGAAAGCCTTCTCTTAATGAAAGAATCCCCTTTTTATGGTTAACCCGGCACGAAGGTCTAAAGCTTCGAGCTTTGCACCCCCTCTACCCGTAAATACCACCCAAAAAGGCAACTCTTTCCACAAGAGAACTTTCCCTTTTAATCCAAAAACAACATAAAATCTCTTCAAAAACGAGGCTTGACGAACCTCATATGTCTACTCCATACCCCACTCTCAGAAGTTCGGGGGTATGAACTACGTTGGCTCTGATTCCCAAGCTCCTTGGGATACGTAGGCAGCCTGCTCCTTCCGGCACGAAGCCAAAGGGATCTAATCCCTATATTCCACATGCACACACATATACACATATATATATATACTTGTTTGTAATTACTTGTTTACACATTTGGAGAACTACTACGGTCATTTGGTATTGGTGAGAAGATCCGAAAGGGGCGATGGGGGGTGATAGGTTGCTACAACCTCTTCCCCTATCGTAACTTAGCTCCCGAACCCATCACACGAATCTCTGGACACGCACAACGACACACGAGCCTATACAGGTTTCCCTCTCAACCTTAACTGAGTGGGTGGCGACTCTAAACCCTTGAATGGCGAACAGGGAAGGATGCCATACCAAAGGTAAAACTCACCCTTACATCGCCATCTAACAACAAACCTACCACATCACAATCACATCCAATCCAAACATCCAAGGACAAAAGGAGAGGGCACCGGAAGCCTCCTTGTAACGGCACGTCCCCAAATACGGTGCGACGCGACGTCCCGCACCAAGTCACAATCCATAACAAGAACTAAAGGTCCGGTTATGAACTATAACCTGGCGAACAGAAAATAAATACCAGGCGGATCTGCTTTAGAAAATAATAGGACAATGAACAATAATACAGCAGAAGCAAATTAACACAACCTATCCCACTCAGGGAGCTAGAACAACCATAATCCAAAACACAATTATAAAGCCCAACAAGGCCACTGAAAACAACCATATCAACATTCAAACTAATTTACGTTATTTACATCTACAACTTCTAGGGTTTTAATTATTTATCCAGATACATATACGGATATGAAATCACCTAAACAAAAGTAAATGACTCCAAGGACACGACCTGAATCCGCCTAGCAACAAAACCTGAAAAGACAACCACAGAGTAATGGGGTTAGTCAAAGCGACTAAGTGAGGGGGCTGTAATACGTATATATTATCGAAACAACCGGAAAGATTCACCAGTTTGTAAATGAGAAGAAAGCAAAGGAAAAATAAAGGTTTTCACAATTATTGGTGAATCGAATAATTTCGCAATAAAGTAAAAGCTCGGCGAGTCGAGCATCAACCACCTGTTTCATAATATCAGAAATATCAAATAAACCTCCCTTATTCCTCCTTGTATAGTCAGGTAGCTAGCCCGCTACTATATAATGATGCAAGGACAAATATCCAATACATCTTCGGCTGGGGATATAGACTAGATCCCGTCCGGCGCACGTACTCAAAAGGGTTGCCACTCCGGTCATACCCCCGAGCTCCCATCAGTTTGGAGACCAGAGCATTGAGATCCACCGTAAACCCAACGTCTATCCGGCTTCACCCAGTACCCTAATGTCCGGGCCCAATAGTATAATATGGCTCAATTGCCAAGCCGAAAGGCCAAGATAATTCCTCGCACTTCAAATGCTTGTGTGGTCAAAGGGACCAATTTCAAACTCATTTGTAACCCTTTCGAGCTAATGGAGCCTTCTAGGGGTTAATATGTAATAATTTGATATCAAAGCATTTTTCTTTAAACTCATTAAGATAGTATGGTTTCAAATAGCTACTACATATAACATAAATATGGGGAAAGAAAACATAAAAACATAAAACACAGGCTTCGGGTATATATGGAATATTTACATACGTATAAGAAAGCCGAATTCGGAAAAGAAATCCCACCTGGATAATACTGCAAAAGGGACAAAAGGATAGAAAACCAGACTACTGCCCGGAAGAACTACCACCTGAAACCAAATATGACACAACCATGTAAGATGACAATACGACGCACGGCTTTAACCAAGTTCACATAATCATGTTATAATTAGAAAATTTAAACAACTTAACAACACTTAAGAAGATAAAAGATTCATATATATTATTACAAATGAATTGATCAGGCACCTATCTATAATCCGTGGATTAGTTTTTAATGAAATAAAATTACACTCAAAGCTAGAAGAATTAGAATTATTACACACAGACAACGTGTATTTATTTGGGAGCAATTGATTCATCATGAAATTTCAATTAACTTCTTGATCTTCTACTAAATTTATCTAAATTAGTCATTTGCATGGTTTAACATATTTCACTTCAGGCCTGCACAATAATACATCACATATTTACAAAGATATACTTATGGCCGCATACAATTATAACCCACATACACTTTTATTATCAACTAAAGATAGAGTGTTAATCTAATTTCAACAATCTGTGGATATAAAAACATGAGATCATACTTAATTTATATATTAAATATTAAGTCATGTGATCATTCACTTCCCTCGACAACTCAGCAGCACTCAAACAATCAACTTGGTACTCCACTCTTATTTAGTCTATTTCAGCAGCTCACTAATAATATTAGCGCACATCAACAGGAATGAACAAGGTAGGATAGAATTCATTAATTGCAAACAAGAACAAATTCATTTACAAAAAGTGAATTAAAGGAGAAGGATTAACCTGATCTTTAGTAGACAACACGAAAATCTTGAGGGTTTTACTACTGGGTGTTTTACAGAGAAATGAAGACGTGATAATTTTCTTTTTTTTTTTTTTATTTCTAAAGTGACGGTGGAATAGATGGGTTACAAAGAGTGTTTATAGGAAGTCGGGCCATTACTAGACTTATCCTATCTAATGTTGCTTAATTCTTTTTAAAAAAAAATAATTATAATATAAGCTTTCTAAAATGTCAATTTCTCTTTTTTTTTTTAAAAAAAAAATCAACAGTGAACTTTAGTATAACAATATATTTTACCTAATTCAAAGTGTTCAGGAAATCTAAAAATATTAATTAGGCACACATTAGACTATTTAATCACAATCAATTTAAATTAAACACATTAAGCAAATAATATCACATAAGCACATATTTCCCAATCGAGTTTTCCAACCTTGTCCCGTTATCTTAGGAATTCTTACCGGCTTTAGTTTACCAAAAATTTGGGGCGTTACACTCCTCCTCCCACCATACAAGCCCCTCCCCCCCCGCTGCGACGCCGTCGCCCGACCGGTCGGGGGGGAGCAGGGGCCGCGATCCGGGATCCCACACGGTGGTTAAATCTCGGGTTGCTCCTTGATAAACCAAATGGCATAGGAGATTTTCATTATTATTTATGATGTTTTGGGAGTTATAAGGTGGTGGCCCGTTCTCCCCGGGAATGAAATATTTTGAAACGTTTTATAATCATGTTGGATTAACAAAAACTTTATGAATTGTAAAGAAAACTTATTCGCTATTATATTCGTTTTCTATCAAACTAAAGTGTGGATCTAAGCAGGTTTTAAATATTACATATAGCCCCTCACTGAGTTATCTTGAACTCACGCCTCTATTTTGGTTATTGCTTTAGGTTTTGGTCCGACATTACATTGTTGGAAGTGGCAGCAACATCTAGATAGGCTTTTCGGGTCGTCCGTGTCGGTCTTGTACATTCTTTTGTTAGATCGATAGGTTGATTTGGATTATGCTCTTTTCTCCTACTTATGTTTTGTTAAATGTTGAAACAATTGGCTGACTTTATATTTGGCCAAAAAAGAAAAAGGAAAAAATACACATAAAATTAGGTATAATGAATAACAAATCGAAAACATAAATTAAGCATATATTTGAAATGGGAAAAAATCATTTAAATACCTTAAATTAAAATATTTGCGTGAGGCGCTTGTACTTCTGAACAACCTGTGATGTAGTCCGCCTTCACAAATATAACTATATAGTTATATTGCTGAATTAGTTAGGCGACACTCTTGAACCTGCACAATATAAGTTTTTGTAAAGATTAGTTGAAAGGATTTACGGGATCGTTGTTTCAAATAACGGTAAAACGCAATATAATTATGAGAGTTGTCTTGATTTTCCTGCAATCAAAATATGCAGTTAGTTCAAATAAATTTCATATCATTGAGTATAAAATAAAAATAATGAAGGAATATAGTTAAAATCAAGTACCTATTCATACTCAAATAAAATATATTTTTTCGAGTAAGACATATATGAATCATTTGAGCAATCTATATAAATTTGAAAAGGACAAATAAAAGATAAATGACTTGGATTCTTCAAAAGTGGAGCAACATGGATAAAACATCAAATCATGATGATTCCGGTGGAATGTTTAACACCAATGAGCAAGTCGGTGTTATTTTTATGAAGCAAATCTCTAAACAATTTCTTCAAATTCGGCAAGTCACGTGAATCAAGATATAAAAATATATGGGGATGAAATTATAACTAAAGAAAATTGAATTCATACTGAATCTGATAATTGTGAAAAAAAATGATAGAGCATACAGAATACGGTTTTACCATTCGCGTATTTATAAGCAGAGATAGATGAATATTTTAATTTATTTGAATTTGAATTTGAAGAATAATAGTTGTTAAAAAAGATAATGAACTTATCTTAACTAATTTTATTAAACATTATCTTGACAAATTTTTAGTTAAATATCTCTTTGAATTAATAGGTTTTATTTTAAAAATCTATATAATATTTGAAAGTTAACGTGAAGCTTAAAAATTTTTATTCCTAAAGAGGCGTGACACGTTAACTTATTGATTTGTAATATCTGATCTTTGAATTGATAGGTTTTATTTTAAAATTCTTATTCCTAAATAATAGTATAACAAATATTTATAAATTTACGGCTAAGTAAATTAAATCTATTAAAAAATATTAAAAAGGATTGAGCAAATCAATAAATTAACAAAGAATAAGAATTTATTGATTTATAAGTTAATAGAGGCTGGCGCGTGTTAATTTATTGATTTGCTCAATCCTTTTTAATTTTTTTTAATAGAGTTAATTTACTTTTTTTTTTATCAAATAGAGTTAATTTACTTAGTAACAGTAAATCTCTAAATATTTGTTATATTATTATTATTATTATTATTATTATTATTATTATTATATATATTATTTAAACTATCATATATCTATACATTATCTTTAATTAGATTTTTTTAGATAATATTCATAATAAATGGTATTTTAAAATATTATTTATATAATGGCAGAATAAAATTTATTGAGGCTATCTACATAGACGCTTAGGATAACCTCAAAAATTATGAATTATTATATATAGATTATTGAGTCGTTTTCTCTCCCTATTTCATCTAAATTTTACTCAAAAGTTTATACTTGAATATGGTAAAATGTTCCACTCAACATTAACGATTAATTAGGTCAATACTCACAACTCACAAGAACTCTGAAAGAGAAAATATGTATACTTTTTTTGGAAAAAAATATTAACTTATATTATCTTTTGGAAAAAAACTTTTCAGTACTTACTTGAGTTTTTAATAACTTACTACTTTTTAGGCACTTAAACACAACTTTTTCAGGGGATAATTACACTTATATTGCTTAATTTAGAGGTAAATATAGTAGCACCTCCTCAACTATTGGAAATTACAGCTAGATTCTTTAACCCTAACGGAAACCTAAAAAACTTAACGGAAAGTTGTAAAATGACTAAATTACAAATAATATTTTTGTTATAATGTTCGCTATACATAAAATAAGAAAAGTGGTTAAGCTATTGTCCAATTTATAAAACGTTAGCATCTATTTGGAAACAAGAAAATGACTTACGGCAGAACCTAAGTGTTAGACAGATAGTCGAGGGAGTATCTCTGTAATCTCCAATAATAGAGGAGGTTTTGCTGTACTTTCTCCAAAGTCTTAGTGTAAATGTAATTACTTTTTTTTTTTTTTTTTAAATATAATGATTTCAAGCTGCATATCATTACATCACCTTCTATGTATTTAAAAAAAGAAAAAAGAAAGATGAAATAGTATGACAATTAATGGAAAAAAATATGACTTTGACTCTTTGAGTAGGTTGAGACACAAGTTTTGTGCCTCTGGCATGATAAAGGCGGCATGATCTACCAACAAAAACTCTTACCATCGATGTTTCCAATTTGGATAAGTAAAAATCTTTAATCTTATTATGTATAAGTTAATTTTTAAATTTTTTTATGCTGGTTAACGTGAAAATGTTTATTTTTGGCTTCTTTTTTTTTTTTTTTTTTGGGTTTTTTGGCTTATTCTATGAGTGTTGATGTGTTAAAAAATCAAACAAATAAATAGAAAATAATGCTTTCTACTTCGAGTTTAAATAAATTGATAGGGAGTGCTTTAATTTGGTGCTTCTGTTTAAAATAAGTTGAAATTTGTTAGAGGCAAGTTAAAAAAAAAAGGTGTTAGAGGCAAAAGACACCTTAATGGATTTTTCCAGCTTTTGGATTTTTGTAATATTTAAAGGTATTTTTATATTTTTTTTTTCCAATCACTTTTGATTTACTTTTTATATTGTTTGTAATTTTAACTTTTTTAAAAACAGAAGTTTTTGCAAACCTCTATATTTGGCTAAATGGCACCTCAAAAGAGGAAAAATAAAATGAAGTCATAATTGTAATTTACTAATTTACTTATAATGCCTTAGTATTAGACTATATATATATTTGCAAAATAATAACGTAATTAATCGGCTTTCAGCATATAAATTATAGGGTTAATTATATATGTACCTCAAATAAATTTGTTAAACTACAAGTGATCTTTTTAGTCAAAATATTACACATACATCCCATTGAAGTTTTATGATTGCAAAAAATACCCAATTCTTTGGGTTTCGTTAGGGTTCCGTCCTATGAAACACGGACACAGATACGGACACGGCAATACGAACACGACACGACACGACACAGATACGATGACAAGAATTTTTTTCGATATTTTACACTAGAGAAATGTCTGACACGGTATCCGACACGACCCGACACGACAAGCTGGGATATTTAGGAGTGTCCGTGCAATATAGGCTCCGTCCAATGTTTAACGGAATATTCCTAAAGAAAACCTAAAAATTGGTTATCTTTTGTAACTATGAAACTTGTGTGGGGTGTAAGATATGAGATACAGATACAGACACAGCGATACAGATACGACCGACACGGATACGGGGACATAGATTTTTTTTGATATTTTACACTAGAGAAGTTTCGGACACGGTGTCGGACACGACACAACACGACACGGTTGGATAGGATTTTTAGAAGTGTCCGTGCATCATAGGGTGTAATATATTGATTAGGAGGGTCATAACTTATAGTTAAACAAATTCTCGTGGGGTCCAAATATAATTAACCCTAATTCTATGTATCTTTAAATTAACTCTTTACGTGTGAAGGTAAAAATTGTCACTAAAGATTAAATTTAGGGCCCTCGTATAATTAGTAAAATTAAAGTTTCAAAAGTTCAAAATTAAAAAAGCTTTGGGTTTAGTTGCAACGTTATGCTTATAAATGTCATATCATTAAAAGAGGTGGTCGGAAAAGAAGTTAAGAGAAAGAGTTGTGGTGAATTTGTAATATCTTTTAACCTTCCTTATTTTTTCACACTTGATGTGAAAATAGATTTAAAAAAAAAAAAGTTTAAACAAAAACGGCCCTTTTGTAAATATAAATAATTATTAACTGTATCTAATATTTCGAAAAGCCTTTCTCGCAAAAACCCTTTTTTCTTTCCCTATTCACAATCCCTAAAAATTACCTGCCTTCTTCGCTTTCATCTTCTTAATTCGCTGCTGCTGCACATAATTTTCTCTATTTATTGGTAAGTTGTTTCCGATTTTTCCATAATTTTCCTGATTTTTTGGTTCATTATGTGAATTTTAGGGTATTTATTATTTAAAGTAATTTTCTTTTTCAAAATTAGGAATTTTCGGAAACTGTTTCTCTTTTTTGAAGTTTAATTTTGAGCTTTTTCTGTTGTTTTTCGGTCGATCCCTTGGAAAATTGGTTGAACTCTGCTGAAAATTTCAAGGTTTACTGCAAAGAGGATTCGCTTTTACAGCTTCTTCTCCACTTAACCTGGTTTTTTATTTTTGAATTTTTGTGTTTTCCTTTTTGCTGAAATTCAAATTTTCTTTTTTCTCATAATAAATCTTTGAATTTTCGGGAAAAAAAAAATTCAATTCTCGAATTTTGAGTTCTTTTGCAGTACGAACAATCACGGCTCTGTGCATGTGTTTTCCAGTTGAAATGGCGTTGTTAATTAAGCTTTTCTCGTTACAGTCAATTGAAGCTACATCTTTAGCTGCTGAAGAAGATCTGCGAATTCTGTTCAGACTTCCGGTTCTCAGTAATTTCTGGAATTCTCCCAGGGTAATTTCGGAAATCCTGGTACAATGTCGGGTGTGTCAGAAGGAGCAGCGGTCATGACAAGCCGAGAGCCTTTCAACATCGCTCCCACCATCTCTCCGGGAGCGGCGCAAAATCCAGCAGCCTCACAGCCTCAGTTGGATCAACAAATGCGCGTGTCCTACACTACTGACGGCGGGTACAGACCCGTCGGCTCTCCGCCGCCGTACCAATCACTCCCCGGCGGCTCTCCGGTGATGAAGCAGCCAATGAATTCGAACTCCAGTGAACAGAAAAGGAAAAGGGGACGGCCTCGGAAGTATGGGCCAGATGGAAGCATGGCCATGGTTATGGCTCCTGCCCAGCAGCCAATAAGCGTAGGTATGACGCAGACACAAAATTTTTCTCCCTCCGCCGCTCCTCCGTCGGAGTCGCAGGCACCGGCGGTTGGATCTGCTTCACCCACTGCCAAAAAGGCCAGAGGCCGACCCCCTGGTTCAGTCAACAAGAAAAAGCAAATAGAAGCTATAGGTAAAATGAGTTGCGTGTTTCTGTTCTTTAATGGGTATTTGAATGCAAAAAAGATCAGATCTTTGCCTTGAAATACGGTTTCTTTATATAAACACATATTCCGAGTGATTGACGTGAGAGAATATGGCAATATTTTTGTCTGATAGTATGGTCGGGATTCTTATTGACCCCTTCTTAATTATCTTTCTGTGTCTGAGATTTATGTTTTATGCTTTTAGTTTATGTTAGTGTATTTTCTTTTTATATAAATCTTGGGAATGGACTATAAATAGGTTTTGGGGTTTGATTGTGATGCGAAGAGTATATAGTGATGCAAATGATTTTATGTTGTGCTATATGTATCCAGGAAGTGTCCATCATCCGGATCTGACCAACTCAAGAATCTGAAAAAAGGGAAATTTACCTTCATACCCCTGTGATTCTGCTATGTGCTGATGTGCTCTTGCTTTTTCTAATATATAGTCTGACTGCTGATTCCATTCCCCCTTTTCCTTTTATCCATCTATCTTATTTATGTGAGATTTCTTTATTATAAGCTGAGTATTATTTTACTTCAACTTTCTCTGTGCTTGGTTGGTCATGATTATAGATTTAATGTTTTTCTTTCTTTTTTGTTCTAATCTGGAGTTCTTATATGAATGTTCCGGCTACAAATTAGTTAATCTGTGGCATTATAGCTATTCATTTGCAGTTTTCTACTTTTCGAATATTATTTTTACATATCCTATTACAACTCTCATATAAAGGTATCTTGCAGGTTCAACTGGAATTGGATTTATACCTCACGTTATCGACGTAAAGCCAGGAGAGGTTAGTAATTAAACTTTTGTCTTCCATATCGATTAAACCAATTGAAAATTGTTCATTTTGTTTTTGCTTTATTAAATTCTCTTTTGAGCAGCACATTTATTTATTAATTAAATGGCAAAATATTCACATCCATCGTATAGCTTCATATCATGTCCAGCCATCTGTAGCTTTCAAAATTTATTTAGAATCCATGTGTAGCCCATTAAAGTTTACGAACTTCATTTGATTTTAAGGACCACTCCACCCCACCACCACCACCACCAAAAAAGTAATAAACAGATTAAAAGAAATAAAAAATGTGGTGGGGCTGGAGCTCTTATTAGTGGTTCTCTTTTTATCTGAGTTGGGTTTTTTACATGAGGAATTCTTAAGATGCTTGTGGGACTAGAACACATAAATGCAAATGAATGATTGGTAGATGAGATTGATTACATTGTTACTAAATGTTAAAACAAATATTATTTTTCAGGACGTTTCTTCAAAAATAATGGCATTTTCTCAGAATGGTCCAAGGGCTGTTTGCATCCTATCTGCCAATGGTGCCATATCAAATGTGACACTCCGCCAAGCTGCAACGTCTGGTGGAACAGCAACTTATGAGGTTTTCTCAACAAACTGTTGTCTGTTTAAATATGATTTAATTCACTTGTGAAAACATTGTATATTCTGATTGCTTGTGTTTATTTGTGTAGGGGCGGTTTGATATCTTGTCCCTGTCAGGATCATTTATGCTATCAGATGTTGGTGGTCAGAAAAGCAGAACAGGAGGATTAAGCACAACATTAGCTGGACCTGATGGAAGGGTTTTCGGTGGTTGTGTGGCTGGTTTACTAATTGCTTCATCCCCTGTGCAGGTAAAAATATTTCAACTATCCTTAATAAACCCTTTTCTATGCACACAACCATTGCATCCAGCGGCATAGCAAGAAAATATTTATGTTTACTTAAGATTTTACATTAAATTATAATTGGTGACAAATCTAAATTATATTATACCAGTAGGAAGAGCTGGATTTTACTTTCATGATGCGTGCATCATTAAAGATTTATAATTTCTAATTTCTAATTTCACACCTATGTTAACAAGCTAACTGCACCCAACCCCTGTGTTATGGTTAATGAGCGGAAAAAACCCTCTTATAAATAAGAACCTCACAATGAACTCTATGATCTTTGAAAATTTACTCACAGCCCCTTGCTTTTTGACCTATACGAGTTTTGTTTTTTTACTAACGTACCATTTTGAAGAAGAATGAAGTAAAAATTTTCCGTTTAATGCAGGTAATAGTTGGAAGCTTTATAGCAGATGGGAAGAAAGAAGCAAAAGCAGCAAATTATGTGGAGCCTTTGTCAGCCCAGCCCAAAATGAACATGGGCGGTGCAAGCAGCTCGCCATCACGAGGGACATTCAGCGAGTCCTCTGGTGGGCCCGCCAGCCCTCTCAATCTCAGCTCCGGTGCTTGCAATAATAATAGTAATAATAACCACCCACACGGCCTCTCCGCCATGCCATGGAAATGATGATGATGCAAATTCTGTGGGAAAAGTGTAATATAAAGGACGCTTTCTGTAATTTTATTATTATCACTAATAAGGACCACGAGCTGCTGCTTTTTCTTCCTTCGTCTTGTGTACACTGTTGTAGTATCTAGGAATATGCACCTTTGTAGAGTTAGGTCCTTAAATTGAGTGGAACTTTAGCTTTTCCTCGTTACTAAATTACGTGTATGAGTCTTGATTTAACATAATAGCCTATGCTTTTCTCAATATGTTTGTCTTTAATTTGTTGTTGGTGGAGACCTACGTTTACTACTATGTTTCTTCAAAAATCTCGAGTTCAAGCTCAACTCATTTATAGTCTAGTCTGTACGAGCAAAATCTCGAGCTCATATTCTACTTTAAACTAAATAATAATAATAATAATAATAATATTAATAAATTTTTTCAACAGTTATTTTTCAGACTCAAGCTAGAGTTTAAAAGTTTCAAGCCGAACTCAAGGCAATAAGTCAATTAATCTTATACTTCTCACCACAGCATAGAAAAACAGTTAAATAGAGGTTATTTATAATATATTTTAAACTCAAATATACCAAAAAAAAAAAAAGTTTGTGAACACTTAATTTCCAGACTCAAGCTTAAAAGTTGTTTGAGCCTAACTCGGCGCCAACTCACTGAGGCAGCAATTCAGTTCAAAGTATTGCTAAAACTCCAAGAAAACAACTATTATCCTGTAAATGTATGTATATTTGAGATAGTACACCGATGATTTAAAGTAATTCCTAGAACTCTAAGAAAACAATTATTATTTTGTAAATGTACATACATACGAACCCAAGAAAGTCCGCCTACATTTTAGCTCTCTTCAACAAATAACGCAATGAAAAAAATCCCAATGCAGAAGTCTGCCAAAACCAACCTCTTGCATTTGCAGGATCAACTTTTCTTGCAAGTTGCCATGCATATACACCTTCACCAACATGTGCTGCCACAGCAAGAATGAAAACCAATCTTACTACCCTCGTAGACCGCATAAAGAATAGGCTAATTGCTCTAAATAGTGGAATAGGGCCAAAGGCGGGCAAATATGCAGCACAGAATAGGATCGTCATTCCAACAACAACAAAAAGCCATGCGTATATGGTTGGCCCATCCAAAGATCTCCTTTTCCTTTCTTTCCAATATGTAATCGTTGCAGCCATACCCTCTTGAGGACTAACCAAAGGCCTGTAGCCCAATTCGTCCTTTGCCTTTAGAAACGAGAAGTAATGTGTCACACCAACCTGCAATAACATGTAAAGTTCATAATAACATAGTGGCATTTCAAATGAGAAACCATAAGTATCGTGTTCTTAAGGAGCAAAGCGAAAATAAAGAAAAAAAAAAAAAAGAAAGACGGGCATTTGCTGCTTCACCAGCCACTCGCTCTGTGACTGCCAGTGTTTGCGGACTTTGATAATACTTTTGTGCTTTTTGATTCTTATAGCACTTTGGGAGAGTTTGGAAAATCAACTTCTGCTTATTTTAAGTAGAAATAAGCTAGAAGCTGGTAAGCACAAAGGACCATGTTTTAGCTTCACCTTCTAGCTTCAGGGTTATTTCTGTAAATAAATGGAAGTTTGTTTAGAGTAGTAAAAGTGCTTTCTCTCTCAACTTTTTTCTTGCTAAAAGCTCCTTACTTTTACTACTACAACTATTTACAACTTTAGCTTTTCCAAAAGCAAAAGTCATTGCAAACATGTGTAAAAATGAAGAAAGGAACGTAAATCAAGAAACTTATGTCTAATACCTTATATACTTCAGCAGGAAGGATCAAAGGCTGAGGGAGCCACCTCCGACTCAGCCATGGGTACAAAAGTGAGTAGAACACCCAAAATAGCCTTCCTAGAAGAAGAGCATGTGGGACAGCCAACGACGATTTGGGCAAGTCATAATCAAGACTTCTGAGTAGTGGTTGGAGGAACTCAAAACTGTTGATCGGATGACCTGTCGATTATAAGGAACAAAAACAAACAATCACTGGTAATTATCAAACTATCAGCGAAAACATAGAAGATGAAGATAAACAAATGATTTAAAATGTGGATACGAATTATACCATCTGATATGAAGTAGGGTTGGCCAGCAGCAACAGGCTGTCCAACTCTCCCGGGAATGTCATCTAAAAGGCCCATGCTAGCTAAGAGCAGAGCTAACACAAGATTATCAACATAGACCCAATCTGATTTCACATTCAACTCACCAATTTTGAAGGGCAAAAGTCCTAACTTTGTGAGTTTCATAATCCTGGGTAAGTGTCTTTCTTCACCTGGTCCATATATAGCAGCAGGACGGATCGCACATGAGTAAAATTTCCCTTTCTCGTTTCTGTAAACCCAATCACGACAACCATTTACAAATTTACCAATAAAATCAAAAAATGGAAAACAAAATTCTTTTGAGGGTACTTTTGGAAATTACTCACTTGAAGGGTCGACCATTGCTCTTGAGGACGAGCTGTTCCGCTATAGATTTACTCCTGGCGTATGGATCAATGTGGTCATCCAATGGAAAGTAAGGTAAGGCTTCGTTTCCATTTATTATTTCTTGTCCACCAAATACAACATTGTATGTGCTAACATACACAAGTCTCTTGACCCCATGATCCAGGCAAGCATCCAAAATATGACAAGTTCCATTTATGTTTATCTCATCGATACGGCCATATTGAAGCATTTCTTTACCAGACATGCCATATGAAGCAAGGTGGAAAATACAATCTGCCCCTTGTAATGCCTTTTCGACATCTTGTTTCATAGAAATATCCCCTAAAGAGGAAAATAGATTCTGAGAAATGAGTCATTTCAACACAAGCAGGATTAATGAACATTATTAGGATCAGCAATGATGAAGAGACAATTAATTAATTATGTTTACTGTAAGCAACGGTTGATAAGCACAATATGCAGGCTGCAGGTATCCGTTCAATAAATCTATACCAATTCAAGAATACCCCTAAAATACAAAAGAAGCTTGATTCTGTTTCTTTGACTTCAGTGTAATTTCAAAATTAACATAGTATAACAGTAGGAACTATAGTTATCTCTGATTTCCCAACACACACACACCAAAAAAAGAGGAAAAATGAAGGAAAAAAATCTGATCATACAAAATTAATTCATCACAATGCAATTCAATCAGATTTCAGTTCATCCATTTCCCCTGTACATCTCTGAGAATAGGACAACAATAGCAGGTCTATAACTACATCAAGTTCGCTTTACATCACTTTCATTAAGAAAATGCTCCAAAAACACTACTAATTGGAACAAACCGATAAAATTCCTGATTCAGAAGCTAATAGCGATCAAACATTTTTTCTTTGCAAAAATTAAACACACCTCGAATATGACAAACACCCTGACGGTGGAGATCGGCGGACCAAGGTGATTCGGACCGAATATCAAATGCCCGTACTTGACGCGCCCCTCTTCTGACAAGCTCCAAGCAGAGAGCGGCGCCGACCAAACCCAACCCGCCCGTCACCACGAATGTTTTGTTCTCTATTCCCTCATTCTCGCTCAGATGCATCTTGAAATTCGAATTCAGAAAGGCAGAAATCTGTGTAGAAAAGGCAAGCTTTTGCTGTGTGAAGACTTGGGAAGACTACTATTAAAAACTAGTAAATATGCCCACTCATATAATATAAATTAAAATATTATTCATAATATATAAATTTAGCTAGCATAAATTTATAATATAAATAAAATTTTATTTATGAAAATGATAGTCTAAATTAAGTGAAATATAAAAAATAGTTATTTTAAGGGAAAGACGCTTTATATAATAGTATAGATAGTATACATAAGGTGGCTTGTAATGGTTAATTCCATTAAGAAAAATATAATTTTTAGTGTAGTCAAAATCTATATATAATAATTACGAGGCTATCCGATTAAACTTGGATTGCTTTATTAAATTCAATTTTGTCATGTAAACAAAAATATATTATTTATTATTTATTTTTATTTAAAAATAGTTAAATGGAGAAAGGAAATATTAGCGCCCTGACCAAAAAATTCAAATTAAATTCAATTATTGGGATTATATGGAGGCATTTAATAAAGCTTTTTTCTATGAAGAAACATTCCTGGTGCTTCAAAATTTGTCCAAATGTTTATAAAAAGGACATCCCAAATTGGTTATACCAATGGTGGTTATCTTTTGGTCCCACTGTAAAAATTTTACGAGCATAATAAAAATTTCACCAACATTAATAGAAGCTGAGCATAATATTATATAAGTAGATTGAAGGAATGCCCTTCTTACACTTTTTTATTGGGGATTGAATAACTAATCTATTTTAAGACTTTATTAAGAGGTTTGTAATTTATTACTAACCTGGGAACACCTCTTTCTTGCTCAGCATGTTTATTAACATAAAACGTTGTACATGACCATGGAGATTTAGAAGGTCGTATTTGTAACGACCCGCAATCTCCAAGTTCAAGATTAGCACATTTATCGGAATTCGGACCGTTTACGGTCCTGACGTCTTTCACACTTGCACGTTTTCCAACTCTTGTATTTAAATATTTTATAAATCATCTATTTGGTATTTAAAACCCAAAGCATTAATTAGAATTTAATTTGCATCGTTTTGCCACTAATTAGGGTCTATTTGGTAAATTTATATTTATAGCTCGTTTAATTTAATTTAGTAATTTAATGGTGTTCATTGGACTGGGGTTCAATGTTTTAATAATGCATATTTTAACGAGGTTCCAAATACTTTCATGAAATTCTAAATATTATTCATTAAATCATATTTTAAATAAAATTGCACTTTAGCCCAAAATTATTTACACTTTAGCCCAACCCGAAATTGACTTTTCGTAAACTCATGAATTTTAAGAAAATGAATCTCAATTCTTATTAAGCATTTAATTTCGGTCATTTTGACACTAAGTACGCCTAATTCCGACACTTTGCACTTTTACACGTTTTTTGAGGATAGAGTATATTATGTGATTATTGGAAGATTTGGGGCCAAAATGAAAAAGGAAGAACACCCACACGCACACAGCAGTCGCGCGGCTCCCTCTCCCCCAAAAATGTGATTTTCTCATTTCTTCTCGGAATCGCGCGTATGATATGTCGAATCGACCGTTGACGAGACGAACTCAACCATACCATTTTCCCGGCGATTGGAGCAGTGATAGAGGCGCAACGGCGGCGCGAAGGTGGCGATGGCAAGGTGGCCGTTCTGGATCTTGACCGGTTTTTCACGAGGATTATGATGGTAGTGGTGCCGCGGCCTGAAAGCCAGCCACGGCGGCGCTAGCGCGTCCGACGTCCACGGCGGCGCGAAGAGACTCCCGGCGTTCCGGCCGGCGGTGCGGCTAGGTACCACCTGGGCTTTGAAGCCCTTGACCCAACGAAGCTAGTGGTGGTGATGGTATGTCAAGTGGTGGCGCGGCGGCGGCGCGACGGCGACGTGGTGGTCTGGACTTTTCCGGCCACCATTTTCGTTGACCAAGAGACCATTCCCGACCTTCTCGACATGGGTAAGCCAATTTCGAAGTCAATTTCGTAATTCGTTGAGCCGATTTTGTTAAATTCGATTCTTGGATTTTAGAGTTTTGGAGCTTCGAAGTGAAATTAAATTCCGATGGATGATCCGATTGAGAAACGGTTTTGAGGGAAGTGACGGGCTCGTCAAGAGGAATATTTCGGTATAAGGGTTCGACCATCGGAGGTGGTCCGGTGGTGGCAGGTGGTTTTCTGGCGTTTTGGCACTGTTCCGGCGGGAATCCGGCGATGGAGTCTTCGGACAGATCGTGCCCCTCGACGCAACGGTTCTAACGGCACTAGTATTACTCGAATCCGACTTGTCGTTTGTCTTTTATCGCATTTTTCGTATTATTGTGTTAATTTGTAGCTTTTGAACTATAGCTTATAGCTTATAGCTTTTGAGCATGAATAACTTGTATCCTAGCTTAGCTTAATTGTATAAATTGTTGATTGTTGATGATATATGCTTGTGTAGTCGAACGGATAGGTTTCGGTTCGATTATGCTAGAGATAGGATCGATCTTAGCTTGTTAGCTTTTGAGCTTTTGGGAAAAGCTATAAGTTGTACTTTAATTGTTGTTGATTTAAATGAAATATACATGTTTGATGTTTAATTGCAAGCTTAACCCCTGGTTAGATTATGCTTAAATGTTATTATTAATTAAATGTTAATTGTTATTCGTTTATTTAATTATTGTATGCTTTTGGATAAATTGACCATATTGCCCCTACTTGCTTTCTTATGTTTAAATATTGAATGACTGTCCTTAAGCATGTTTGTATTTTGATAGCCGAGCATCAGTGTCTCTTTTCTTGTTCGTGTCAGTCATTCATCCTCTAGACCCCGTGTTTTTAGGTGGGATCTCTGAGGGAGAATCATATATGTTGTTTGTTTGCTTTTCTCGTTTGTCGAGCTACAGGTAAAGGTTTAAAACGTTTTCAACTGGGGCAAGATCATAGATATATATAGGTTTGCGAAATAAATTATTATCCCGCCTTTTCTTCTTGCTTGTTGTTCCTGCCTTTACTATTTCCTTATGTGCTTAGTCAAACCTTTTAATAGCAAAACCTATATGTATAATATTTTACAACATTTTCAACTAGAGGCAAGGAAAACCAATTTGTTTTAAATGCGAACTTTGGTCTCTCGACCTCGTAAATATAACCTTGTCTCGAATGGCCTCTGTGGCCTCCCACACCCTGATTCCCTATTTTCGAATGGCCCTTTTGGCCACCTAAATTGTTATTGATTTCAAAAGCGAGCCATGGACTGGATCAAGACTTTGGGGCCCAGGAGTTATACAGGAGATGAGCCTGGAGACGAGGGTCTAGGGCAAATCCCGATGTGTACTCTAGGTATTGACTTAGGCCGGTCGGGAGGTTTGACTGACCTAAGTTAATGCGACGGTAGCGCCTTGAGCGTTTCCTTAAATTGTGTACGGTAGCGTTGTGGGGCACCACTCGTTTTCTTAAATTATGATTGGATCGTGACTTTTGGTGGTGGAGTACTTGACTACATGCTTTTATGCTTTTCATGGTTGGGAGTTATAAGGAGAGGGCCCGTTCTCGCTGGGACACATTATTGCATGACTTATTGCATTACTTACTTGTCTAATTGCTTTACGGCTTTCGTTACAAGTCGAAGCACATTCCGGTTTTCTTCATTTAGCATATGTATTTCCCTATATATATATATATACATATAAAACCCGAAAGCGTGGCTCGAACTTGCGCAACTTAAGCCTCCTTTATTGTTCAAACTATTTAGTTGAATTACGAGCCGTTTTTACTTATCATTTCCAACTTATTTACGCCATGCTTTTCGAACTTGTATCGGCCTCGTGACTCAACTAATATCATTTCAAAATGATCGGCTTGACCTTATATGCAAATGATTTTTAAAGGATCCGGTTCGTCACCCTTTTTGTTTTTTCAAAGTAAGCCGAACCCGAGTGTTACTTTGTGTTGTTTTACAACTTATACAGTTATTTATATTCTTTCTCAAAACGAGCAACATTCAATACTTTTGGTTTTAAAAGACAAATGACGAACTGCGATCAAAACCTCCTTACTGAGTATCCTTTATACTCACCCCTTCTATTTTGGTTCTTGCTTCAGGTAGACAGGTGGCGGTGTCACCTATCTTGTCAGTCTGCAGCAGCAGGTCTAGGTCGGCTCTTGTCTATCGTCTTGTCAGTGTCCCAACAACAGTCGAGTCTTTACTTTTTGAATTGATTTAATTTATGGTATTTAATGTAATGATTTATGTAGCGCCCCTTTCCTTGGACGGAGAAAGGACACCATCCACACCGAGACGAACTCCCAAACGTGGTAGATGTACCCCATTTAAAAATTCATCCGGCAAACGGCAAGCACTCAATCTATACCGGCAACAACGTACCTAGTCCAATAACGAAAACCAACAGAGATAACAGAGTGCGGAAGCTATAAATTATATATATCCATTAAACATGCAAAGCCACACGGGGCAACAATTAACATAAATCAATATTTCCACAAATACATAATTAACTAGTCAATGCTCAACAAATATCCATCACATCATCGAATATCAATCATCATTAATATATCCATTTCTACAGACAAAACAATTTAATAATAAAAGACAGACTGTTGTTGGACATTACTGACAATTACTAAAGGACACGAATACCAAGACCTACGACCCGCTATTGCCAACCGACATGAGAGGTGACAACGCCACCTGTCAACCTGAAGTAAGAATCAAAATAGTGGGGGTGAGTATAAAAGATACTCAGTGAGGGTAAAGATGGAACAAGTACGAGCCACGTTTCCGGGTTTGGATTATATATATATAAGAAATTACATTTGCATAATGAAGAAAAATCCGGATCGTGCTTCGACTTGCATACACAACAATAATAAGCAGTAATAATAAAGCACTAATAGAAGCAAGTAATATCCCAGCGAGAATGGGCATGTTCCTCCTTATAACCCCCTCAAGTTCAGTAACTCCATCACCGGTGTCCGACCCCAAAGGTGCTACCCCGAGCGACTGTTGAATTTTAGGAAAGCGTGCAACGAATGCAACGCCCACCATCGCTCCCAACCGTGGCTATCAACTCCTGACGGGCCACGATTGACGCTTAATTTTGGGAAAAGCACCTCGGATTACACCCTGGACGCTCGTCCCTAGATGCAACCTCCGGATACCATCCCGGGCCCATTTTAAATAACAATACATTATCTTTGCTCGCGTTTGAAGAACATTATAAGTTAAGGCCAAAAGGGCATTTAGGCAAGTGTGTATGACGACAAAGGGGTTAAATCCTAAGTCAAACCGTCACCGAAAAAGGAAAGAGTTTTCTTGCCCTTTGAAAACAAAATGATTTGGATATACCTATAGGTACAAGTTAATATCAAAATATTTGTTATAAAATATATATAAAATATCTAATAGATATACGAGAAAGGAAATCAAAGCAAGATGAGCACATAAGGGTAGTTCGCAATAATTTAAAAGAAATTCTTACTCCGTTTGAAAGCATTTTGAAACCCTCACCTGGAAGCACGAAAACGACAAGACAACCCAAGCTATGCCTTGAAAAGATGGCCTGAAACTAATAGACGACAAGAACCAATTAAGACAAGACACGACAACGACTCACGAAGACTACAACACATGAATAACCAATAATCATCATGTAGCAATTAAATTTACAATTAAAATGCAATTAAATCAATTAAACGGAAATATGAAATTAACGTTGCTAAACATGCTCAATTGAAATTCTAATTGCGCATTCATGCTTATAATATTATAAAGAAGCACTCATGCGATTTTCGGATTTTTCGGACGACATTCAAAAATTGGGGAAAAAGCCTTAAACGAAAAAGGCTCGATTCAAGGTCCGAACAAGGTTGGAATTTTGAAAACTTTACAAAATATTCATCCTGGAATCATATGGAAGCTATAGGTGAAAACGGCTCGATTTTAGGGGGTCGTATGCAAAAAGTCAACTTTTATTTTTGGCCAATTGACCCCATTACCGTGAGCAACTAAGGAAAAATGCTGAAAATTTGGTTAAGGCATTCGCACGGTCTAACGCACGGCCTTGTGCACGGTCTTGAGCACACACTCAAGACCGTGCAAGCTGAAACAAGCACGCACAGGCTTGTGCACCGGCGTGCGCAGGCCGGTGCATGATAAAAGTGTTGCGCACGGTCTGGCGCACGGTCTTGCCAAGACCGTGCGTTGGACCGTGTGGTTCTATCTAACAGGTGCAGAAATGCGATTTCAAGGTTTCTCACGAGGTTTTCGTCCTAAAATCAACTAGGGTGGATTCTATAGCTAAAATCAACATATAAAATTCACACTCATGCATAGTATACATTAATAGCTACCATTTGATCCGAACTACACTAAAAATGGTAAACTCTAACCTATAAATTCATCAAATTATCAATTATTCATATCAATATAAAAACTAGAAAATAGAAGAATTTAATGGGTGAATCGAAATGGGGAAAGAAGATTACCGGTAGAGAATTGAATGAGGATCGTAGATTTGGTCTCGGAATTTCGATTGATCGAACGACGGATTCGGAACGGAATTTCTCTTTCTCTCCTTCTTCTTCTCCCTTTCTCCTTCTCTTCTCTCCTTCTCTCTCTCTCGATTTTTGGTGTGCTCAAGAGTGTGCAAGAGAGTGTGCACAAGAGGGTGTAAGTGTGTTCAAGATAGTGTGGGTGTGTTCAAGATGGTGCAAAGGTGTTTCAAGTGGGTGTGGGTTCGTTTAGAGATTAGATTAAATTCGAGGGGTGGAAAATATAATTATAAATGGTTGAGGATAGAGAATTAAATTAAATAACTTAAAATTAGCTAACGAAGCTAATCTTTTCATATAAAATTCAACGAAATGTCGAATAATTATTCCGAGAATATATTCTGAAATTTTGGGTCGTTACAATTTACTTTCTATACTTACGTGCCCCTAATGTGGGATTGATAGTTGAGCCATGGACGACATTGAATGAATAATTGTTTTAGATTCATTTTGTTATGGTTACCGTTGCCATGGATGACTTTTACGCATTGATTTATTATTCTGAATTCGCTTCCGCATTTCTCTGATTGTTGTTGCTGTTGTTGTTGGGGCGTCATATTGTTGTTACCGGAGTTTTGATCGAGTGCTTGCCGTTCGCCGGGATGAATTTTTGAATGGGGTACATACCTTGTTTAGGAGTTCGTCTTGGTGCGGATGTGGTGTCCTTTCTCCTCCTACGGAAAGGGGCGCTACAGTCTTTGGTATCAGAGCCTAGGTTCCTGAAAGGGAACCGAAAGCTCTAGTATCTAGTCTTGTCTTGCTTTCAGTGTCTACATGGATTATGTCAGTCCGTGTCGAATTCGTGGTTCGAGGAGTGTTTGTCATTTCTGGGTGCCTAAAATTGTGAAGGATTACGGTTGGCTTAATTAACCAACTGGCGATCCTTTGCAAGTTTTTGTACTAAGGAAGACGTAACGCGAGCCGATCGTGGAATTCTTTGTTGCGTCTTATTTGGTTACGGCGTATAGGTCGTGCGGCTTTAGGATCGCGATTTATTTGTTAATATGCCTCGTGTGGTTGCATACTAACCTCATCAGACATGCATATTGAAACTTTGTGATGCAGAGATGATGAAATACTATCTTCCTTTGAGATAGGACCCTACGGAAAGATGCTAACTTGGTGGATACAGCTTACGAGATTAGTCCTATACTCAGAAGGATTGGTGAAAGGTACGCAACTCATAATAGGCATTGCATTATAACATCGCTTGTAACTTGTCTTAAATGTATTTATGCTATTACGTGTTGTTCTTTTACTTCGTGTGAGTTTCTCTACGAGTTTTAGCATTGGTACCGCTTTAACCTATGAGCTCCATCCGTAAATGTGGATAAGCAAGGACAACAAGCAGACTTGACAGACAGAATGACACAATAGCACAGGGTCGTATTCGGGTGTTAACAAGCTACGAGAATGATGGTTTTGGACTGTACTACAACAAAGGGAACTTTATATTTCAGCCAGTTTCAGAGCATCTTCAGGGTCAACCGAGGGTCGAGGAAGATCGTTCTGCTGTGTCATTTTCGAAAACAATGACAGAACAGAACTCACGGAGATTGAAATCTACTGTGAGTCAGAATCAGACTAAGACACTATCAGACCTGAAGAGCACCGGAATCAGCAGAGTGCTACAAATGAATTGTTCGACCTTTCGAACTTTACTTCCTCGATTACCGCGATCAACTCAGAGGTACTAATCGTAGTGCGAGGGCAGTAAAAGAGAGAGTTACTGGAGAATAATGGTTACCAATTCCAGCACCGTTAAGATAAAGCCAGTTGACGAGAACTACCTTGCACAGTGAGATAGATGATAGCGTGATTTCAGAAGCACATTCGACAATCAGATTCCGAAACAGATTCAGAAGATAAAGAATTATTTGAGTTTGAAGATCGGGATCGTGATACAGATATTCTATTTTCGAGGATGGAGCATGGAAATATCTCGTGACTAATCAGAGAACCATGTCAGTAAAAGGTAGCTCGCAGACAGAGTTGTTACTGATTTGATCGGGCTTGGGAATGTAATTCATATCTCACTACCCCAGACATACTACCTGACAGGATGCACATTCCACTTTCAGACAGAGCGTGTGAACAGATCAAGATCAACAAATGAACCATATATGTGGAAGGTTTCTCACAGATAGTCACTACCGAGCTCGACCGAGCTTTAGAATATGATCAGTATCTCACCCCTCTAGAGATACTATCCGATGAGATACGTGAACTAATTCCGGATAGAGTACAGTGGAACCAGAGGTGACAGCAGGAATGAAGTCAGTATGGAATTGGACTACGAGACAGTAAAGGGAACGTATCAGAAACCAACAGATGTCGCCAGCGCAAATGAAGGAAATGAAACATCGAGCAACCGAATGGTGAAATGAAGAATGGGTAAAAGAAGTTGATCTGAGTCAGACATCGGGATGGGGTAGAGTTCGAAGATCAGATACCTTAAAGCAGTCAACTTCTGATCAGGCAGAGTCACCACGGATTTCGAGGATCTCAAACCACATTAGAGATCAAATGAGCTTATGTTTTTAATGGCTTTAAATATTTGTTAAGTGTTTCGTGTGACTTACGTGCTTTAACTGCCTTTTAATTCTTACTTGCGCTGATTGAATGATTAGTTGCTAGGCTTTATATGATCTCTATGTGGATAGCGGAGAATTTGATAGCCTCGTTATGCGCTATTAGAAAGTGCTAAGGACAAGGAGTTCTTAGTCGACTAGGAGCGATTATGTTGCGAGTTCGATATGCGGATCTGGTTAGCGTCGACTTTATTAGATCTACCAGGAAGAGGAACACTTCGGAAACTGGTCGAATTGAGAACAGAAGTGAGCATGGATGTAACGACACGTCCCCAAATACGGTACGACGTGACGTCCCGCACCAAGTCACAATCCATAACAAGAACTGAGGTCCGACTATGAACTATAACCTGGCGAACGGTAAATAAATACCTGGCGGATCTGTTTTAGAAAATAACAGGACAGCAAACCATAATACAGCGGAAGCAAATTAATACAGTCTATCCCACTCAGGGAGCTAGAACATCAGTAAATTCAAAGTACAAGTATAAAGCCCACCAAGGCCACCGAAAACAACAATATCAACCTTTAAACCAATTTACATCATTTACATATACAACTCTAGGGTTTTAAGTATTTATCCAGATACACAAGCGGAAATAAAATTACCTAAACAAAAGTAAATAATCCCAACGACAAGACCTGAATCCGCCTAGTGATAAAACCTGAAAGAGACAACGAGGTAATCGGATTAGTTAAAGCGACTAAGTGAGGGGGTCGTAATACGTATATATTAGTAAAACTGAATAAAAGTTCGCCATTTTTAAATGAGAAGAAAGCAAATGAAAAATAAAGGTTTTCATAACATTGGCTAAGTGATTAATGTTGCAATGAATAAATAAAGCTCGGCGAGACAAGCAACAACCGCCTTTCTCGCAATATGAAAATAATCAAGTAAACCGCCCTTATTCCTCCTTGTTTAGTCAGGTAGCTAACCTGAACTACTAATAATCAACTATGCAAGGACAAGTATCCTTTACATCTTCAGCTGGGGACAAGTCTATGCGACAAGATCCCGTCCGGCGCAGGTACTTAAAAGGGTTGCCACTCCGGCCACACCCCGAGCTCCCAGCAGTTTGGAGACCAGAGCATTGAGATCCACCGTAGACCCAACGTCTAACCGGCTTCACCCCGTACCCTGATGTCCGGGCCCCAATAGTATGAGATGTCACAAAAGCCGGGCACAAAAGCCAAAGTATATTTCTCGCATTTTGAAAGATTCGGTCAAAGGGACCGATTGAGAAATCAATTTTAACCATTTCTGGCCAAAAGAGCCTTCGAGGGGCTAATATGTAATAATTTGATATCAAAACGTTTTCCTCGAAATCATTAAGATAGTATGGTTTTCAAATAGCTACTACGTATAATATAAGTTGGGAAAAGAAAACTTAAAAGCATAAAACACAGGCTTCGGGTATATATATGGAATATTTACATACGTATAAGAAAGCCGAATTCAGAAAAGAAACCCCACCTGAATATCCCAAAAAGGTAGCAAAAGTATCGTCAGACACAATCAGGGTTCCTTTGAAGGATTACCTGTTATATAAAAAACTATGGAGTAAAACTCGATTCGACAAACCAATTAAGACACGACTGACATGTACGGCTATAAAGTAAATCACATAATCATGTAATAAACAATTTAATTTAAACCATAACGATCAAGTCTCATTAATTTAAATTAAATTCATGAATTTAGATCTGTAACAACAAACATGCATATTTTTAATACTTTAAAAGAAGAATATTTAATAGATAATTCACTAAGTAATTTTATGTCAAATGTTTAAAATATTGAATCTGAACTAAGCTAGCCCCTCTAATTTCATGTTAATACCAATAATCAATATTAGTCGATATTTATATATATAAACATATATATATATATATATATATATATATATATATATATATATATGTATATATATTAAGCTATATTCACAATAATTGGACAATTCCCTGACAATTCCAAATAGTCAATTTTCATAGTTCAAATTAAATCATTAAGTGCTACTATTAAACGTGTATAGTGATACCCACACATATCGATATACATATATCTCACTATATATACAGTCCCTAATTTGTTCAACCAAGAAAATCAATTAAAATAAACCAAGCCCATTAAGTTTCTGGATCAGCAATTATATATATAATGGCATCCACATATCTTCTCATAATCGTTTCTAACATCAACTGAGATTGAAAGAGAACTATTAGGATTCAGACATCTAGAAGTAAATCAAACATTTATTCCTTCTAAATGTTCGGCAGACATAGGGACATGGGAATTCATATTTTACTTTTCAGTTTTGTTTCCAGATCTTACAAGAATTCAGGAAATGGTAACTTAACTAATTAATTATAATCTTGACTGCTAACATGATTCGAGAAGGTATCAGTATCATAACCCACTTTAGAAGATAAATAAGTTAATAACCAAATTATTATTCATGTAAAACTGAAGGAGATGAGACATGATACCTGCACTTCTCTATGTCCGATAATGAAGAAAGACAAAACAGATTCAAATAATGACTACTTAGATTTATCCTTATTTTTTTTTTTATACATATCCTAAGTCGGTTTATCAAAGAAACAAAAGTAGCAAAGGATGTAGTTATCAAGAAAAAAGCATGTAAAATAATTAAATTAGCCGACTACATTAATATTTTCTTTCTAAGGATTTTTTTTTCTAGTCTATTTAAGGATAACGATGTATGTGGCTAAATATAATAAAAAAAACACATAGATATTTAATATTCGGAAATAGGAATTTCGTCACATGTCAAATAACTTAGAGTTTCACGTAATTCATTCGGAAAAATTTTAAATATTAATTAGGCACACATTTGGCAAATTAATCACAATTAGCACATTTATCACTTAAATTAAACTCATTAGGCGAATAATATCACATAAGCACATATTTCCCGATCGAGTTTTCCAACTTGTCCCGTTATCCTAGGAATTCTTACCGCTTTATTTGTACGAAAACTTGGGGCGTTACAATGGATGTCAGATTTTCAGGAATCAAAGGAGTCTGTCCACGCACTGAAGACGCTTTGAGTTGGTCAGAACGAAATCCTGAAACCGAAGCCAAAGAGGAAATTTGGCAGAGAACGGTTTGACGTGAGAAGTAGAATCTGAGGACAGATTCTTGTGAAGGAGGGAGTATTGTAACGACCCGCAATCTCCAAGTTCAAGATTAGCACATTTATCGAAATTTGGACCGTTTACGGTCCCCACGTCTTTCACACTTACATATTTTCCAACTCTTGTATTTAAATATTTTATAAATCATCGATTTGGTATTTAAAACCTAAAGCATTAATTAGAATTTAATTTGCATCGTGTTGCCACTAATCAGGGTCTATTTGGTAAATTTATATTTATAGCTCGTTTAATTTAATTTAGTAATTTAATGGTGTACATTGGACTGGGGTTCAATGTTTTAATAATGCATATTTTAACAAGGTTCCAAATACTTTCATGAAATTCTAAATATTATTCATTAAATCATATTTTCAATAAAATTGCATTTTAGCCCAAAATTATTTACACTTTAGCCCAACCCGGAATTGACTTTTCGTAAACTCATGAATTTTAAGAAAATGAACCTCAATTCTTATTAAGCATTTAATTTCGGTCATTTTGACACTAAATACGCCTAATTCCGACACTTTGTACTTTTATACGTTTTTCGAGGATAGGGTATATTATATGATTATTGGAAGATTTGGGGCCAAAATGAAAAAGGAAGAACACCCACACGCACACAGCAGTCTCACGGCTCCCTCTCCCCCCAAAAATGTGATTTTCTCATTTCTTCTCGGAATCGCGCGTATGATATGTCGAATCGACCGTCTCGACGAGACGAACTCAACCATACCATTTTCCCGGCGATTGGAGCAGCGACGGCTGCGCAACGGAGGTGCGAAGGTGGCGACGGCAAGGTGGCAGTTCTGGACTTTCCGGCGATGTTCGACGGCGTCCAAGGCATGGATCTTGACCGGTTTTTCACAAGGATTCTGATGGTGGTGGTGCCGCGGCCTGAAAACCAGCTATGGCGGCGCTAGCGCGTCCGACGTCCACGGCGGCGCGAAGAGGACTCCCGGCGTTCCGGCCGGCGGCGCGGCTGGGGACCACCTGGGCTTTGAAGCGCTTGACCCAAGGAAGCTAGTGATGGTGATGGTATGTCCAGTAGTGGCGCGGCGGTGGCGCTACGAGCCTCCGACGGTGGCGTGACGGAGACGTGGTAGTCTGGACTTTTCCGGCCACCATTTCCGTTGACCAAGAGACCATGCCCGACCTTCTCAACATGGGTAAGCTAATTTCGAAGTCAATTTCGTAATTCGTTGAGCCGATTTTCGTTAATTTCGATTCTTGGATTCTAGGGTTTTGGAGCTTCAAAGTGAAATTAAATTCCGACGGATGATCCGATTGAGAAATGGTTTTGAGGGAAGTGATGGGGTTGTCGAGAAAAACATTTCGGTATAAGGGTTTCACTACATCGGAGGTGGTCCGACGGCGGTCCGGTGGTGGCAGGTGGTTTTCTGGCATTTTTGCACTGTTCCGGCGGGAATCCAGCGACGGAGTCTTCGGACAGATCGTGTCCCTCGACGCAACGGTTCTAACGGCAATGGTATTACTCGAATCCGGCTTGTTGTTTGTCTTTTATCGCATTTTTCGTATTATTGTGTTAATTTGTAGCTTTTGAACTATAGCGTATAGCTTATAGCTTTTGAGCATGAATAACTTGTATCCTAGCTTAGCTTAATTGTATAGAAATTGTTGATTGTTGATGATATATGCTTGTGTAGTCGAACGGATAGGTTTCGGTTCGATTAGGCTAGAGATAGGATCGATCTTAGCTTGCTAGCTTTTGAGCTTTGGGGAAAAGCTATAAGTTGTACTTTAATTGTTGTTGATTTAAATGAAATATACATGTTTGATTTTTAATTGCAAGCTTAACCCCTGGTTAGATTATGCTTAAATATTATTAATTAAATGTTAATTGTTATTTGTTTATTTAATTATTGCATGCTTTTGGATAAATTGACCATATTGCCCCTACTTGCTTTCTTATGTTTAAATATTGAATGAGTGTCCTTAAGCATGTTTGTATTTTGATAGCCGAGCGTCAGTGTCTCTTTTCTTGTTCGTGTCAGTCATTCATCCTCTAGACCCCGTGTTTTCAGGTGGGATCTCTGAGGGAGAATCATATATGTTGTTTGCTTGCTTTTCTCGTTTGTCGAGCTACAGGTAAGGGTTTAAAACGTTTTCAACTGGGGCAAGATCATAGATATATATAGGTTTGCGAAATAAATTATTATCACGCCTTTTCTTCTTGCTTGTTGTTCCTGCCTTTACTATTTCCTTATGTGCTTAGTCAAACCTTTTAATAGCAAAACCTATATGTATAATATTTTACAACATTTTCAACTAGAGGCAAGGAAAATCCATTTGTTTTAAATGCGAACTTTGGTCTCTCGACCTCGCAAATATAACCTTGTCTCGAATGGCCCATTTGGCCTCCCACACCCTGATTCCCTATTTTTGAATGACCCTTTTGGCCACCTAAATTGTTATTGATTTCAAAAGCGAGCCATGGACTGGATCAAGACTTTGGGGCCCAGGAGTTATACAGGAGGTGAGCCTGGAGACGAGCGTCTAGGGCAAATCTCGATGTGTACTCTAGGTATTGACTTAGGCCGGTCGGGAGGTTTGACTGACCTAAGTTAATGCGACGGTAGCGCCTTGAGCGTTTCCTTAAATTGTGTACGGTAGCGTTATGGGGCACCACTCTTTTCCTTAAATTGTGATTGGATCATGACTTTTGGTGGTGGAGTACTTGACTACATGGTTTTTTGCTTTTCATGGTTGGGAGTTATAAGGAGAGGGCCCGTTCTCGCCGGGACACATTATTGCATGACTTATTGCATTACTTGCTTGTCTAATTGCTTTACGGCTTTCGTTACAAGTCGAAGCACATTCCAGTTTTCTTCATTTAGCATATGTATTTCCCTATATATATATATATAAAATCCGGAAGCGTGGCTCGAACTTGCGCAACTTAAGCCTCATTTATTGTTCAAACTATTTAGTTGAATTACGAGCCGTTTTTACTTATCATTTCCAACTTATTTACGCCATGCTTTTCGAACTTGTATCGGCCTCGTGACTCAACTAATATCATTTCAAAATGATCGGCTTGACCTTATGTGCAAATGATTTTTAAAGGATCCGGTTCGTCACCCTTTTTGTGTTTTCAAAGTAAGCCGAACCCGAGTGTTGCTTTGTGTTGTTTTACAACATATACTGTTATTTATATTCTTTCTCAAAATGAGCAACATTCAATACTTTTGGTTTTAAAAGACAAATGACGAACTGTGATCAAAATCCCCTTACTGAGTATTCTTTATACTCACCCCTTCTATTTTGGTTCTTACTTCAGGTAGACAGGTGGCGGTGTCACCTATCTTGTCAGTCGGCATTAGCAGGTCTAGGTCGGCTCTTGTCTATCGTCTTGTCAGTGTCCCAACAACATTCGAGTCTTTACTTTTTGAATTAATTTAATTTATGGTATTTAACGTTATGATTTACTTTTTATACTTACATGCCCCTAACGTGGGATAGATAGTTGAGCCATGGACGGCATAGAATGGATAATTGTTTTAGATTCATTTTTTTATGATTACCGTTGCCATGGATGGCTTTTACGCATTAATTTATTATTCTGAATTCGCTTCCGCATTTCTCTGATTGTTGTTTCTGTTGTTGTTGGGGCGTCATATTGTTCTTACCGGAGTTTTGATCGAGTGCTTAACGTTCGCCGAGATGAATTTTTGAATGGGGTACATTTACCTTGTTTAGGAGTTCGTCTTGGTGCGGATGTGGTGTCCTTTTTCCTCCTACGGAAAGGGGCGCTACAGTATTAAACCCTTATTTTGCAAAGCTTCAATCTCTTTTTTGTAAAGATTGAGATATTCAGTATTCATTTGACAAGGTCTTGTCTTAATCGGAATTTTTTGTTCATCAAAATTGTCTTCATATGGAAGTGAAACAATATGTTTCCTTCTATCCCAAAAGCATTTGGATGGTCATTATAAATTTGTAAAGAAAACTGATTATTAAGTAATTTAATCTTATCTTGTAATTTAGGATTTTTAAGAGTCTCATCAATATTCAAAATGTTGATTTCCTGTTTAAGAAAATTAATCTGATTCTCTTTATTTTTTATAAAAGAATCTTTTATTTGATTTAAAATCTGAGTAAAAGGTTCGGTAATAAAATGAAAAGTAATTTCTTTTCCTTTAAAAGTTTCAATAAAACCTTTTTCATCAATATTTTTTAGAGGAAATATTTTCTTTAAAAATGGGGTTCCAAGTATAACTTGGTTGGTAATATTTTTTACTAGTAAAAAACTAGTAGGAATGCAAACTTTATTTTTGCAAATATAAGCTTTTGGAATCTTAAAATTGATTTCCATTTTTTGACCATTTGCAGAGCTTAAAGAATGGGTAGTTTTATGAAAATACCTGGTAGAAATAATTCCTTCCTGAATACAATTTAAATCTGCACCACTATCAACCAGTGCTTTAAACTCCTTTCAATAATTTCCATCAATAAGGAGTGAAATTTTTATAAACCATTTTTGAGAAGTAACCATCTCTAAAGTGGATAAGAAATTTTCATCCTCTGAAAAAGTATTATGATTATCAGAATCGAAATTAATAAGAGGTTGTTTTCCTTTATTGAAAATTTTCAATTTGAAAACTCTTTCCTCAAGATTTTTATTAAAATTATTCAAATTTTTAATCTCATTCTTAAGATTATAAATCTCAATTGCTAAATTATTAGTATTTGTTGGGGTTTCTCCAACTTGCTTTTGTTTTAGCATTCTTATAACTTCTGCCATAGTATATGGTTCAGAAGAGGATAAAAATCATCATCTCGTTTATTAACAGAATCCCTTTCTCCTATTTGGTCAAGAATTTTTGCCCGAATCTAGGGATCTTTAATAATTTTTAAAATTTCAATAATACCATTATTAGTAAGAGCATTAATCTCTTGAAATTGGGAGATAATTTGGTAAAGATTATTACCTACCTCTTGATCGGAACTATCCTCCTTCTCACAAGGTAAACCATTTTTACAAGGTTCACAATCTTCACTATCTGAAGTACTGCTATCAAGACCATCCATATCGATGGGTACTTCTTCTTCTTCAGAATCAGAATTAAGAAGTAGTTTACTTAAAGTATCTTGAGATCATTGTCAATCTTTAAAGTGCTGAGTTTTTTCTTAACCCAACATTTGTTGGCATAATGGCCAATTTTATCGCATTTTCTGCAAACAACTGGGGGTATATTCGCTCTCATTTTCTCTTTTCTAAATTCTCTTTTCTCTTTTCTTTTCCTATGCTTTCTTTTAGGAAATTCATGTGATCTATTATCTTTCTTATGTTTCCTAGCCTTAGTATTATCCTGGCTAGTAGATGGATTTTCTACTCCAAATTGACCCCAGAATTGACCAAGCTGCTTCTTCTCATTAAGATTATGTTTCTTAATCTGCTGGCTTAATTTTATCTCATTACAAAAGGCTAAACTTTCCTGAATGCAAGTTCCTATTAACTTTTCATAAGTGTAATTATCATAATTGATATTAACATCTCCTCTTCTAAGATTTTTTCTTACCATCTCTGCAAACAAAGAAGGTAATCCATCTATGAATTTAGATTTCCAGTGAGGACTATTAGACTCTGGGAGTTCCATGGCTCTGCTAAGAAAAGTATCTTTGTACCAATGAAAAGACGTAAGGGTACGACATCTTAAATTCTGAAGTAAAGTCCTAATATTTTCAGTATTGTCGGACCATCTTCTAATAAAATGCTCAATAATATTGATAATCAATGTATAGACAGCATTTTCAACCTGTCTGCTATTTTCATCTTTAATCATATTTAAAATATTATTTTTGTTATTTTGATTGAGATAATTATCCCGCCATCCTTTTAGCTGACCAGTAAAACCCACTATAATCATATTAGCTATAACCTTATCAGAATTACCATTATTCTTGCATATAGTGCTATACATAAGAATCCTATGGACATCATTATAAATCTGTCTTTCAGTAAAACCATTAATATTCCATTCGTAAATACTTTTACCACTGTAGGAATTATTAACGATATACTCATGTTCTTCAAAAAGAACATCCTGAGGAGTAGGTCTAGGATAATAATACATCCTTTGAGTAGGTTTGTCAGCATACTTAGAGAGTTTATTAATCTCTTCATGAATAGTCTCTTGATAATTATCATTATCACTCATCTCACTCCCAAACTCATTATTAAGAGTTTTAATCTGAAGACCCCTAAATTTTTCATAAAATATTTTTTCAAGCTCAGACACAGACTTTAATTTAAAATCCTTAACATCTGGAGGAGGTTGAATACTAGGAGTAGCAATATTCTCCTGATTAAACATTTTATCAATATGTAACGAACTTTTAAGTTCATTGGTCATATTAGAAATATTTTTTTCTATTCTATCATGTAAATACATAATTTGTTATCCAAGAACAATTAAATAAATATTGCTATGATTTTGTTGTTTTATTATACCATTTATATGACCAGTAGTGATCTGTAAACTTCATTATCAATGAGTTTTTGAAAAGCTGTATAATACCTAATTTCTGTATCCTTTTCAATTTGAAAAGACTGCGACGGAGGGAAAATTGCTTTTAAAACTTTTCCACTTTGAGAATATTTATACTCCCTTTCAATAACAGAAATATAATTTTCCACATAATTGGTTATAAACCAAGGAACAAAGATATTTTGACATTTTTGGCTGAAAGATCATTATAAAATCTTTCTTGAAAAATCTTTCTGTCTTGTTTTGTGAAATTTTCGAAAAGCCATTTTTTAAATGGTTCCCACCTAGGGAGATTGAATTCTTGTTGGATTTATTTTCTTGTCGGTGATCCCGGACTAAAATTAATTTTTGGTTTTAAATCCATTAAATAGAGAAATTCATTTCAGATGCAGTTATATCTGCCTCGACTCTATAGACACTTCTAATAATATTATCAGGATGAATTCTCAACTCCACAACCGTATCTGGTGGAGCATCGTCAGAAGAATTTTCTGTTTCTCTAATTTGAGAAGTTGAAAACCTAGAAGGAGATCTCACTTCATAATCAATTGGTGATATGTGATAATATGAAGAACTGAATCTGGAAAGTCATGATCTAGGTTTTTGCCCTAGCGATTTTCTAGATTGATCAAAATTTATGAAAACATTACCCTCAGGACCCGTTTGTTTGCAGGGCTAAGTTATCTGAATTGGTTATTAGATTACCAAATTTTAAATAACAATATTTGGTAAGATATTTAAATTTAAGTAAAGTAATCAGAATCCCTAAAAATGGTAATCTGGGTGGATATCACAATCCCTAATTTTGTGCGGTATTGTGATAACTTAACCAAGTAATCTTCAATTTAATTACCAACTAAAATTTTCTTTACTTTTTTAACCCCCATCTCTCTTCTATACCTCTCTCTACCCTACCAAATTTCAATCTCTTTTTTTATATTCACGACATTTTCTCCTTTATTCATCTTTCTCATAAGAAATCTCACAACTTTACTTAAAATCCAACTTCATGAAATTTACGAATACAAAGCATTTCAATTAATTTGCTTATAATCTCTGTTTGACCTTTTTTCTGTTTATTTAATATTAACAAATTATTTTTACATTTTGTTTTTCAATAAATTCAAGTGTCTTTCTAGTGTCTAAATCCATTGAAGATATTCAATATTTAATGCATTTTTTATTACTTGAATGATAAAAAATAAATAGCCTGAATTTTCTTTTAATTATGCAATAGAAACATATATGAAAAAAAGCTATTAAATAATTAAGAGAAATTAAGATAATAACATAAATTAACAAAATAATTAACGTCTAGAAAAATTGAAATAATATTGTCAAACTTTACTAGAATATTATTTACTTATTCCATTGATTTTTGACTTTTTGTTATATACTTCTAATGAAATTATGTAGATATGAGGATATAAAAGTCTTTTTTCTCACATATGAATTACATTCTATGTTAATAATGCACAAACCAAACATGAATAAGGAATATAATTTACTCACTTGCCAATTACATATAAGACGAACCAAACATTAGCTATGTAATCAGATAACTGTTAATGTGATAACCAGAAATGTGATTACCAATTTAGATAACTTACCCTGCAAACAAACGGGTCCTCAAGGGTTTGTATAATATTAGTAGTTTTATGCTGAGTATTAGGAAGAGCAGGTACAGCTCGTTCAATCACCCAATTTTTTGGGAACGTTATTTCGTCTCATTTGATAGATCTTCTAGTAGTAATCTGAGATCTACTAAAATTGGTTTCTATAAGAATAGTTTCATTTATTGGTTTATCAACCATTTGACAGTGAGGATTCGAAGTATGAAGAGGTTTGGAATAAATTCTATAACAAACACATATAACTTCAGATCCTAGAGCATAATTGTAACCATGATTTTTAACATTGAATGTTAAGGCATCAAGTATATTGACATTAGTTAGGGATAACTGTAAGTTAGGATAAACATTAAAATAAACTGGGCCATGGCCAAACTAGATTGTATGATCCCCATCAGGGATTGTTTCCAATCCAAATTCCTACCATCTCTTAAAGCTGCTATGAAACTTTCTGGTAACCCTTCAAGGGTCAATGGTTTAAAAGCAACCTGAACTTACCCAATATGGATAAATTTATATAATTTTTTGTATTTATTAAGATCTCTATTACTAAGCAATCGAATTATCATCTCATCTTTATTAAGGGAAATTGTTTCTTTAGTAGTTTTAACTACTTATTTTAAGCTCATACGCTCAAAAGTACCAAATTAATAAATAACTTTTGGATCTATTTTTGGAATAGTCCATTTATTAAGTAAATCAAGATTTTGAGGAATATCATATTCCTCTTCGACACTGTTTTTAACAGTATCTATATTTCTTATGATATTCATCATAAGAGTGTTGTATTGAATAACATCACGTACCAAGATCATAACACCATAGTTCTGATACCATATATTTACAGGACCTTATCATATAATGAATAAAAAAAAAAATTTGTAAGAACCACGAACTAAGATTTTGACAACTGTACATGGATCTTTTTACAGAATTAAAACTGTCAAGGGATTTAGTTCTTAGCCAGTCATGGAGGCAAGTCCTAAAAATGCCTAAAACATGACAACAGAATGGGCGAATCCAGACTTCGGTGTTAAACCTGATCCCTGCCTGTTTTAATCCAGACCATCTTAGAAATCAAAATTTTAATTCCTGGTATTTTTTTTAATGAACCATGTTATCAGATCATAGTACCATATTTACAGGACCTTAACTTATAATGAATAAAATTTTTTTGGTAAGAACCACGAACTAAGATTTTGACAACTGTACATGGATCTTTTTACAAAATTAAAACTATCACGGGATTTAGTTCTTAACCAGTTATCGAGGCAAGCCCTAAAAATGCCTAAAATATGGCAACAGAATGGGCGAATCCAGACTTTGGTGTTAAACCTAATCCCTGCATGTTTTAATCCAAACCATCTCAGAAATCAAAATTTTAATTCCTGGTACTTTTTTTTTTTATGAACCATGTTATTAGATCTTAGAACCATGATATTAGTCAACACAAACAAATTAGTCTGCCATATTAGGTGGAGCGATTAACACAATGAAATTTATAAAAAGAATCCAAATAAAACTAAGTAAGAAGGCTTACTTTGAGCACACCAGAACTGGAGAAACTTGAACTTCTTTTTAAAACTTGTAAATATTTTACAGGGAGTACAGAGAGAAAACTTCTAAAAACTCTAAACTTGAAACTGCCTAAATAACTAAGAAAACCTCCTTATATAGAGAGGGAAAGCATCAGAGAAACAAAAAATTACAAAAACTAAGCGACAAAGCCACAATAATTTGTACATTGCTTTATTAAAGCAAGCTTTATTAAAGTAGAAACTTTTGACTTAAAAAAGATTCCCTAATCCATAATTGAGACTGGTACGGACTCTTGTGATGACTTCTAATCCATTGTTTCCTTGTCTTTTGTGGAGCTGAAATCCTGTATTTGTTCCGTTATAGATTGTTCAACATTCTTGATAATATCCTCTATCGACATATCTGCTTCATCTGCAAATGGATCCTGTGATTCCCCCGGATTACAACATCTTCGCCATCATGTGATGAAGTAGCCATTGAAATGTCAAATTGGTATTCAGCACCAAAATTTTTTATTAAATCTTTTTTAACTTCTTCCATATAGGACGCAATTAACTATTTATTGACCTTTCTGGAAATTTAATTTCCTGGATAGATGCTGAAACGGACTGGGAGCTTCTCTTTGCTGTTTTAACTTAATCTGCTCCTTGTATTGATGGATATTATCCTGGATCTTTTCAATAGTTTCCTGTCCTTGAAGGACACCATGCTCATTTTTCCTGAGCATTCTTTTCCAGAATTTTGTATAGAATACCCTATTGGTACAAGGTACATTCTTTTGGGTGTAACCCATTTCAAGTTCCCATCTCCAAATCCATGGGATCCCGAATTCAATAAAGAAAAGTGTAAGAAGGGCATTCCTTCAATCCACTTATTATTATGCTCAGCTTCTATTAATGTTGGTGAAATTTTTACCCAGTCTGCATAAAGACCCTTATAGAGTTTAGGTAAAAACTTTACATTGTTGAATAACATCACGTACCAAGATCATAATACCATGGCTCTGATACCATATATTTACATGACCTTATCTTCTAATGAATAATTTTTTTTTGGTAAGAACCACGAACTAAGATTTTGACAACTGTACATGGATCTTTTTACAAAATTAAAACAGTCAAAGGATTTAGTTCTTAACCAGTTATGGACAAGCCCTAAAAATGCCTAAAACATGGCAACAAAATGGGCGAATCTAGACTTCGTTGTTAAACCTAATCCCTGCCTGTTTCAATCAAAACCATATCAGAAATCAAAATTTTAATTCCTGACATTTTATTTTTTTTTACTATTTATGACATTATTATATACCTATAGGAGTTTTACTTATTTATATAAATAATTTGAATTTTAACTATATTAGAAGAAAGTGAGGTGAAAATTCATATATATATATAAAATGATCAATAGTTTAAATAGAAAGATATTAAATAAATATGACAATATCAATCAGATTAATGAGTTTTGAAAAATTAAAGTAAACTAAATTTAATTATCTTTAATTTTTTAAATTAAAAAATTAATTAATTTAACTAATAAAAAAAATAAACTCATTAATTATAATTTATTTTATTAAATAAACTAGTGCTAATTATCTTTACACATAATTTTAACTAGTTTATATTTCTAATGTTTGAAAAGTGACATCATATGTTTAAGGAGAGAATTACCCACAATCACCAACTACCTGTATAATACAAAATAGTTGCATCCATTTTTGTGTTTAATTAACTAGCATGAAACTCGTGCTACGTACGATAACTTTAAATTTATCTATATACTATATAATATAGTATAGCGGTCCATTAACCGCAAATGTATATTTTGACTGAATATTTTTTTGAGTCTTTTTATTCTTTAAAAAATAGTTAATTGGTTGATTTTTATCCTCAAACTTTGTAACGTTTAAAGGAATTTATTACTTGCCGAAATCTTCTCAATGAATTAATTGACTCAATAAATTAGTTTAGGAAATGTCCAATTAAATTCCCTTATTATTGCATTTGCCAAACAAATCATCTATTGAATATCAACAATTCTATAACTTCATAACTCAAATATAGGGCCATGCACTAATGCACGGACAAGACAGTTTTGGTGTCCATGCAGTGTTCGACATATGTCGGATACGGACATGGCTCCGACATTAGGGCAATAAGTGTCCGAAAATTAAAAAAAAAAAAATAATTCCGCTATTTATTCTGAGTTGTTTAGATGTTTTAACTTTGGGGATCCACTGTTGCCACGTGTCGGGATTGACCCGTTAGCTTGTATGGGTTCTCGGGTTGAGGCGCCGTTCTTGGCTTGGGAATCTGTGCAGGTTCGGGGACTGTAGAGCGGGGCGCTACATAACAAATGAACAAATAGAAATAAATCTGAAAAGAAACAACAACATAGAAAATAAACAAACAAAAATAAATCTGGAAACAAATTAACAACAAAAAAAATAAAAGTAAACAAACCCGTATGGCCGTATGTAATAGATTGTGGAGATTGCTTAAAACTACATATAAAATGGTCTCTCCTTTTCAACAAAAATAGTGAGGAATACATCTTCTTTCATAAGAAAAAAATTGGAGTTCCCTGGTTAGTAAAATCATGGCCTATGTTGCACGAACACGGACATGACAGGACACGGACACGGCAACACGAATTTTTTAAAAATTTTAGGACATGACACGGCTGACTAATATAAATTTTAATAAAAATATAAGTATACATATATAATATATGTACAAACATTAATTAAAAAATAAATTTATCACAATATAATATAATTATTAGCAAAATTTAAATGTATGAATTGATTATTATGTTAAAAGAACATTATAATTTGTAGATTATAATATTGTGAGAATCAATTGAAAATGATGAAAAAATAAATTTAAATTAATTTAATACACCGTCTCATTTATAATTTTTTATTTTTTCTCAAATAAATTTTGATCCTTTTAAATAAAAAATAAAAAAAAAATTGAGTTTGCTGTGTCCCAGCCGTGTCCCTCGCGTGTCCTAACCGTGTCGGAATTATTTTATTTTTTTTAATTTTCGGACATTTTTTTCCCTAATGTCGGAGCCATGTCCGTATCCGACATATGTCGGACACTGCACGGACACCAAAACTGCCTTGTCCGTGCATTAGTGCATGGCCCTATATTTGAGTTATGAAGTTATAGAATTGTTGATATTCAATAGATGATTTGTTTGGCAAATGCAATAATAAGGGAATTTAATTGGACATTTCCTAAACTAATTTATTGAGAAGATTTCGGCAAGTAATAAATTCCTTTAAACGTTCAAAGTTTGAGGATAAAAATCAACCAATGAACTATTTTTTAAAGAATAAAAAGACTCAAAAAAATATTCAGTCAAAATATACATTTGTGGTCAACGGACCGTTGTGCTATATTATATAGTATAGATTTCTAATTATTCCTTGAAAAATTAAACAAAGTTCTTTTAACTTCCGGTAACTAACCATTGGGGTTTGATTCAATGGCCACCAGATATTACTTCCAATGTGGGGTTCTAGGGTTTGACTTATTACAATGACAAGAATCAAATTTCAAAAAAAAAAAAAAAACCCGGCAACGAGTATTTTACATTCACGGATATAGATATGTAGAATGAAATCGGGTAAAAATCGATTATTGACCTCATAAAGTCCATAATACCCTTAAATTTTATTATACAAAGGCACAAAGTCTTCATTCTACATATTTTCAATTCTTAATGCACCTAGGTCTTCTACTGATATGAGTGTCGATTTAAGGATTTGGAGCTGCTAGGGTTCGAAATAGTGAGAGGGAAAAGAGATTAGGAGTAATTGTAAACAAGTGTGTTTTAGTATTTTCAATCATATATAGCGAAAAGTAGACAATGTGATAATAACTCTATATGACTAGGGAATTACTAGAAATAAAAATAAGATTGGGTACGAAGTGAAACTTATTAATAGTACAAGTAGATAATATGAATTAGTTAAATCCTATGTGTAAGACACTAATTAATATGTTATAATTTTATATTATTTTATTATATGTTTCGATGTATTTAAATACTAGGAATTATTTTATACCTATTAAACTAGGACATTTTTAGTAGTTTGTCATATAACTAGTTGTGCCCATAAGTTATCTTAGTTTTTCGCAAATTACTTCTTCCGGTAATATTTAAAGTGAATTCTGAAATATTTCACTTGAAAATCACCGGAGAAAGTCAGAAAACGTCTTCCAAAAAGGTGAGAAGTCAATTGGTAAATATAGTCTTGAAATAGAGAATATAATTTTTTGTCTCCTATGTTATCACGTTTTTACAGTTTGCCTCATAATCTATTTTTTGTTACAAATTTTCTCCTAATGTTCACATATTTCACAAAATACCTCCTGATCAGACCATATTCCGGCGGAATATTTCAGAATATTCCGGGTCGATACCCTCACATTTTGCCTGAATATTCCGAAATATTCCGGCATAATATGATCGAATGAGGCATTTTTTTGTAAATTACGTGAACTTTAGGAAGCAATTTGTAACAAAAAAATATATTAGGAGATAAACTGTAAAAACCGCTATAATTAAGTAGGGAAAAAATTATTTTCCCTCTTGAAATAAATATATTCTTATGTATGCATCTTTTAACATTATTACATAACCTTTTTGTAACAACAGATTATTATCGAATTTCCAACAATATTTTAATCTATTATGACTAAAAAAATGGAGGAGGACAAAAACAAGTGTCGTTGAGTTCTCGAACATGTCTTGAGCCTTCTTTGCCTGTTTTATTATCACCAAAAAAAAAAAAACTTTTTTTACTTGTTCGTGTTCGTCTTACCACTTGCAGGGAAGAAGAAGCAAGCAAGGCGCAAATTCCTGTGTCATTTCGACGAGCCGGGCCTGCAAACAAAACCTCTGCTATCCATTACTTCTCTATTCGGCATTTAATCGGTAAAAATGTCCCTGCAATTCATGTTCAATTTAACAATTTTTTTTTTTTTCAGTTTAATTCTTGAATTCAGAAGTTTCCATTTTTGTTTCTCTTAATAAATAATAATATGACTCCATTTTTCTTTCTTGCATAATGTATTGACCTTTTCGAACCGCCGGAGTCCTGATCATACCCAATTCCAAAGCTACAGTCAAAAAAAGAAAGGTTAAATCTTTTTTACCAACCAAAAAAAAAGAGGGAATTTCTGAGTTTCACTTAAAGTCGGGAATTTTTATGGGTTTGGTTTGTTGCTAGGAGGATTAATTATCCATGAAAATGATTTACATTTTCATGGATAATTAATCCTCCTAGCAACAAACCAAACCCATAAAAATTCCCGACCATTTCAGCCTTGTTTATATAAATTATGAGTTAACAATCTCCAACATTTGTACAAAAACCAATTTCCAATTGTAATCATGTCTGATGTTTCCCAGAATGGAGCTGATATATATCTTGAAATTGCATGTTATGATTAAGGCCACATTCATGTGTGCACGTGTAATTTGTCGGTTGTGTGGAAGGCACGTAAGGCTCGATCTCGATCTCGATCTCGATCTAGCTAAGCTCAGCTTTTCAGAAAGCAGTGAAAAGTTGAGCTTGAGCTCAAAAGTAAATTAGTGTTAAATTTTGCCAGCCAACTTGCAAGCTTTTCTTATAATCATAGTGTAATTAATCGTACTTTTGTGTCCCGGCCAGGGCTCATGATTAAATAGTCTAGATGAGTTGACTTTGAGCTCGATGATTCTTGTTGACTTGGAACCTACAGATGCTTTTACAGAAGAAAATTAATAATTGTCTCGTTGTTTCAAGATAGGAATCTCTACTTTTGTTTCTCTGTGTACGATTAGGCAACATAATTCTGAGAATTTGATTCAATATCAGCATGGATAGCTTTGATCCCATGAAGGTAAAGAAAATTACTTGGACGAGAAGTAAACTCCCACTAAATATAGATGATCACCGAGACGATCACGATAAATGTGAAGATGCAGAGGAGAAAACGCCCCGGGGTTGCGATTCTCTACAACTGTCCACATATAAATCTCCTACAACCTCGAATCTGCGCCCTTCGTCATTTGCTTTGCCTCTGCTACGCACTCCAAAAGTGGAAGAATGGTGTTTGAATACATCGATTATCTTGACTGGAACAGCTTGTCGAGGGTCCACTGGACCACCAGTCGGAGTTGTAGACATTGGTATGAGCAAAAATGCATATTATTTCTGCATTGCTCTTCCTGGAGTCAAGAAAGATCCCGGTAAATTTCTTTTGTGACTTTATTCACTTCTACTAAAATATGATATGGAAATAATATTATTATATATATATATATATGTATATATATATGTATATATTAATGGTGCACAAATTTATAATTTCATTCTTATTTTTAGGGATAATTACAAACTACCCCGGGGTTTGACTCAAATACAAAAAAAAACCCTGAGGTTTTAAAAATTACCAGCTCCCCCCTGAGATTTGGAGGCTAACAGAAAAATTAATGGCAGTGAACCTCAGGGTGTAGTTCGTGAGAGAGATAGTGAACCTCAGGGGGGAGTTGGTAATTTCTGAAATCTCAGGGGTTTTTCAGTATTTGAGACAAATCCCAAGGGGTAATTGGTAATTATTCCTTATTTTTAGTGTAAGAAGTGAGTTTCCTTATTTCTGATCATCTATTTTAAGTAAAAAACTCAACTTCTATCCACATATATTTTTGTTTTATGATCCCTTTCTAGGTAAGTTTATGATTCTTTTACTGGGGTAAAAAAGAGAAGTATCATTTCGAAAAAAGTAAATAATTATCACTCCCATACATATTTACGTTTATGTATGTGATATAATAGTCTGTCTATCTTTATTATCAGGTGAATTCAGCTGTGAGATTAAAAGGGACGGTAAGGTCTGTGTTCAAGGTGTGACAACTACTGGTGGGAAAACTGTTGCAAAATATTGTCGGGTTTTCGAGATGAAATTCCAGCAACAATGCCAGCCTGGACCATTTTCGGTTTTCTTCAATCTTCCTGGACCTGTTGATCCAAGGTTATTTTCTCCCACTTTCCGATCTGATGGCATATTTGAAGGTGTAGTTGCAAAATATGAGTAACTTATGTCTTAATGTATGTACATAATCAACTGTTCATCTTTTGGTTGAATTGTAGCTTAAAGGCTGTTCCCAGCTGCTACAATCTCTGTTTATGTGTTTAGAATACTGCTAGCAAACGGCAGCGTTCTTGTTTTGGTGGAATGATATCATATTATCTTATGTCTTCATGTGTAATCTTGCCTTAATTGGAGTACATTGTGCCTTGAATTTTTATTTTTTTTGTGGAAGTTCTTCTATGGACCAGATGTTGGACTTCGTATATATTGCAACCAAACTGTCGTGATTTATCCCCTTTTTTTGTGAAATAACTTAAATATTGCATAAATCATGACTATTTGGTGTACGTAACAATGTAAGCTTATTAATATATAACAATAGCATGTTCTAATTTTCAATAGAATTTCAATGGCAATTACACTTTAACACAAGGGAAAAAAAAGAAAACGTTATTTCTTGAACATATGAAGTTGGAAAGAACACAGAAGATAGCTAGAAATGAAGGAAATGAGAACTAAAAGGGAACATTTTTGTTTTAGGTCACTTTGTTTTGGTAGGGAAAGAGGCCATTTTGTTAATGCCACACATTCCAGCAGGCTTCCCAGTATTTCTCTTCATTCTTATGAATCCTTTCTCTCCCCAGCTTGGTCCCCATGAGTTCTTCACGATAATGTAGTCGGTTCCCTTGCTCGTTCCGTAGCCAACGGCTGCCACTCCGTGATCAAGCTCTGTCCCACAGTGCCCGTCAAACACACCCTACAAATTACCATCAAATTCATCAAAATATATTCTTGATAAATTAAACTACAAATATAAGACTGCATGTTACAGAAACTGCAACAAGCCGTGTATTGATGAATGTAACAGAAGATACTACATACCGCTTTGTAGAATTGGAAATCTCTACCGGAAGCATCGATGGCCACACTGAGTGGTTGGTTGGCAAGTGCTTTCACGAGACTTTGCTCGTCGTTGGCCGGTACATCATGGTATCCGGTAATTGTGACTACTTCCGACTCACCCTAAAATGAAATGTTTTTTCGGTAAGAAATGGTACTGTCGTTGTATCTTGAGAAACAATTGTACGCAGTTACAAGTTTGTATGTGATGAGTTACCTTGTTTTGTTCACAAGTTCCTTCTTCCATAAGGTAGGGGTAGTCTTCTTCCTTATGAAGCCCGCCGTTGGAGACAATGTAGGAAAACGCGTAATCCATGAGGCCGCCATTGCAGCCATTATTGTAAGTCGTGTCACAGTCGATGAGCTCTTGCTCCGACAATTCCGTTAAGTTTTTTGTCACGATTTGGTTGATGCCTTCGACAGCAGCCACAGTCGAAAACGCCCAGCAACTTCCTGCATTTTTATCTCAAGATAAGAAAAGAAACAATCTCGATACACAATTTGAAATATTGCATTGACCAACAAATGGAGTGAGCTGAACGTACCACATGAGCCTTGGTTCTTGATCCGAGTAACGGCTCCTTTCTTCCTCCAATCGACGGACTTAGGCACATTTTCGAAATCCCGATACTGAAATTCTTCGGGGGACTCGTTTCTTTCGGGCAGTTGATTAACCTTGAGCCCTAAATACATTTTCTTGAACTCATCATGGCTCATGTCAGCAAATTCATTCAACCCTAGCCAATAGTTGCTAGTGTCCTTATTCCTCTCATCAATGTGCTTCAAGTTATCCTTAAATATCTCAAACCTATGTAGCTTCTCTTCAAGGCTCTTGTACTTTTTCCCATGTTTGTCTAGCCATGATTCAAAGAGATTTATGAGCTTGTCGATGCAGGTTAGGTCGTCTGGCGAGTAGCCCACGATTGAGAAATCATGTGCGGAAGTTCGACCGATCATCCAGGCGGAGAAGAACAAGAAACTTCCAAGAAACAGTAGCTTGGAATATGAAGAAATTGCCATTTTTCTTTTTTTTAGATTAGTGATTGAAGGTATGATATTGTTATTTGTTGTTGATGAATGAAGATGTTGATCGAAGCTAAGGTTTTTATAGATATTGGTTTTGGTGTGTGAATTTATGTGTTGATGATGATGCTGTGTTGTTTGTTGCTTTCAAGTGAAGGTGTATGAGACTTTAAGGTTGGTTAACTTTTTGGCAGGCTTTCAATCTAAGCATGTTTAAAATTTCTAGGCCTTGATGATCATACCATGAAATCTGACCATACACATGATGTAATAATTTGATAAAACTTTTGTTAGAATTTTAAATAAAAACGGAAACCCTATAATCGTGATCTTATTGTTGTTGAAGATGTAGCGCGATCACGAATTCACGATCACGAATTTTTTTAACGTTTTAGATTAAATTCTTTGCTTTTTGAATGTTAAGATTTTGAAAATTTTCATTGTTTTTGGGGATAATTACCCTTAGACTTGAAAGGGGTTTGCTAAACTATAACTTATAACCCTCTTGGTCAGGCAATTATAGTTATACCATACAAATAAAAGATTTCATTTAAATTAATTTTAATTTTAAAATATTACATATAACCACCAGAGATATTTATGATATTACAAATAACATTTAAATAAAATATGATATTACAAATAACACTCAAGTGAAATTTAGAGCAACTCATGGTATAAAAAACATAGACACCAAATCAATTTGAAAGTTAATTTCTTAGAACATTATAGTTTATTTTATCTTAGTGTTTCTTTCTGCGCCAAAATTTTTTGAACCCTAATATGGAAGGAATCATATGGATATTTGTAATAGGGCCCAACACACTCTTAAAAATCAATTGTTAAGGAGAAGGTAAACGTATCATTATATGCTAGCACGAGTTAAAATTTTCAACCAATATGGGATGGGTTACATTCTCCCTCATTCAACCCACGTATGTCCCTGGGTAGGTGGGCTCCATGTAGGGCCTGTGGCCTCTCTAAGCAGGCTCACAAATGTACGATGTGGGCCCTTCAAGCAGCACGCACATACATGGGTCTTCTCCGGGCACTGATACCTTAGCTCTGATACCAACTGTAACAAGGGTCCAACACACCCTTAAAAATCCTTTTGTTAAGGGGGAAAGGTAACCCACCATTATATACTAGCATATATCAAGATTCTCAACTAATATGGAATGAGTTACAATAGCAATGTTGCGCCCCTCTCCAAGGCTGGGAAGAGTACGGAATTCTCTTAGCGATCCATCTCTGTTCTATGTAGCGCCACCAATCCTCAGCTGGTCCTCTCATGAGAAAGATGGCATACTCGACCCTCTCGGGGTCACCGCAGCGTATTACTCGAAAGATTCGCTCCAGATCAGCTATCCAAGCTTCGGCCTTAAGATCATCTGGTTCACCCACGAAGCAGGGTGGGTTGTAGTGCAGAAATTTATCGAGGGATTGGCCCTCGGCTTGTCTCGCAGCTACATGTTGTTGTTGTTGTTGTCTCTCTTGATGTACTTGTTCAGCAATCTGCCTCATAGCTGTCACTATGTCTCTTGCAATCGAATTCGGAGATAAGGGAGCTGTAGGGGGTCTTCGATGAGACATTATGTACCTGCACTCAATAAACTAGGAAAAGATGCATGCTCGGTTAATGGAATGATCACATAAGGCATATAAAATTCAAACAGAGCATACATTTACGATTCGAATAGCGTGTAGACAAGTTAAGCATGAAACAAATCACAGAACAAGCAAAACTCGATCCTATAGCCATACGACCTACACACGACAAGACCCAAGCAGAACACGACAAGACGACAAGACAAGACAGACGCTACCTCGAGTTCCACATCCACCCGCGTTCGATCCCAACTCAGTACTACAATTGTAAGAGATCAAACGGTTGGTTGGCCATTCCAAAAGAAGATCAATCACAATTTCAATACTAAGGAGTTCTCAAGCACCTGTGACTGGAAACTCTAAGTCTCATTGACACGAAACGGGCAGACACAAGAGACAAGACACGACGCGATTTCAAAGCTTCGGTTCCTTTTGGGAACTTAGGCTCTGATACCACTGACTGTAGCGCCCCCTGAAGAAGGACCGCCACATCCGCACCGAAATGGACTCCCGAGCTTCAACGAGGGGCCTCAACTCAAAAACCCACTCCGGCGAACGACACTCAAGCAAACACTACCGGCAACAGCAACGACATCCCAACAACAACCACAATAAAACGGAGATATGCGGAAGCGATTATAAAGTAAACAGATAAATTCCATAAATGCCTACGAGGCTAACATAATATCAATTAAACATGTGAAATTCGAAATACAATAAAATAACAACACGTAGTGCCATCCATGGCTCAACTAGTCTATCCTGTACAATCCTAGATATCGTCAACTATCCCATATCAGGGGCACGTAAGTACGTAAAGTAAATAAATACAATAAACAAGACTCGACGGTTGTTGGGACCACTGACAAGACAAACCAGAAAGACTGAGCCTATCTAGACCTGCTGATGCCGACTGACAAGATAGGTGACGTCACCACCTGTCTACCTGAAGCAAGAACCAAAATAGCAGGGGTGAGTATAAAGGATACTCAGTAAGGGGTTTGATCACAGTTCGTCGTTTATCTTTTAAAACTAAAAGTGGTGAGTGTTGCCCGTTTTGAGAAAGAATACGAATAACGAAATATAAGTTGTAAAATGACACAAAGCAACACTCGGGTTCGACTTATTTGAAAACACAAAAAGGTTGACGAACCGGATCCTTTAAAACATTTGCACTTAATATCAAGCCGATAAATTGAAAGGAGATTAGTTGAGTCACGAGGTCGTTACAAGTTCGAAAGCACGATATAAATAAGTTGGAAATCGATAAATAAACACGGCTCGTAATTCAACTAATTAATTGAATAATAAAGGAGGCTTAGGCTAGTAAGTACGAGTCACGCTTCCGGGTTTTATATATATTTAGGGAAATACATATGATAAATGAAGAGATCCGGAATGTGCTTCGACTTGTAACGAAAGCCGTAAAACACTTAGACAAGCAACAAATGCAACAAAACATGCAAAATAATGTGTCCCGGCGAGAACGGGCCCTCTCCTTATAACCCCCAATTGAAAAATCATGTAAGCATATAGTCAAGTACTCCACCACCAACAATACTATACAGGATTTAAGGAGACGCTGTTAGCACCACCATCAGAATTTAAGGAGACGCGATTAGCACCACCGTTCGCATCAACTTTGGCTTGCCAACCTCCTAGCAGGCCCAAGTCAACACGCTAGAAGTATACATCGGGATTTGCCCTAGACGCACGTCCCCAGGCTCACCTCCTGTATACTCCCGGCCCATGTTATTAAACAATCTATGGCTCGCTTTTGAAATCAATGATAGTTTGGGTGGCCAAAATGGCCATTCGAAAGTAGGAAATCGGGGTGTGGGAGGCCAAAAGGGCCATTCGAGACAAGGTTATAATTGCGAGGTCGAGAGACCAAAGTTCGCATTTAAAACAGATGGGTTTTCCTTGCTTCTAGTTGAAAGTATTTAAAACATTTTGGTTTGCTATCAAAACGGTTTGACTAAGCAGATAGAGAAATAGTAAAGGCAATACAACAAGTAATAAGAAAGCGGGATTGTGGTTTATTTCGCAAACCTAAGTAACTATGTTCTTACTCCAGTTGAAAACAATTTAAAACCCTTACCTGGCTCGACACGACAGTATGAAAGCAAGCGGTAGTCAGGTTTCTCTCTCGTTGGTCCCACCTGTAATACACAGGGCCTAGAGGATGAAAATAAGACCGACAATACTAAAAGCAAGACACGAACAACAGACGACGCACGGCGATTCAAATATAACTCCACTCATGCTACAGGTGCAATATGGAAAGCCAGGCAATTAAACATGTAAGGATATATAACATATGAATTAACATTTAAAGGAATACTTAAAGCAATTGTAATAATGGAAGAACATTAATAATAAATATGGAAAACATGCTAAAATGCAGTTAGGGCACGTAGGCATGCTTAAAACAATATAAAGACGTTCTCTCGCGAATACGGGATCAAACGGATAAGGAACTGGAAAGGTGGGATAAAATCCCTAAACGAGTAAGGCGTCAATTGACGGTCAAATAGGGTCGGGTAAATTACAAATTATGAAGAATATCAAATCCCGAGGCTCGAGGAAGCTATAGGTGAAATCGGATTGATATTCGGAGGTCGTAAGTGAAAAGTCAACATTTAAATGAGTGGGGTTGACCCAATTCCCGAAGTGCAAGAAAGGAAAAGGCTGGAAAATGCATTAAGTATGTTGCACCGGCCAACGCACGGGCTTGGCAAGCCGGTGCAAGCACAAATAGGGGTGCACGGCCTCACGCACAGTCTTGAGCACGGTGCCAAGACCGTGCAAGTGCAAACGGGCCTGTGCACGGGCTCAAGCCCGTGCAGGTTAAAAAGGGCTGCGCACGGGCTCCTGCACGGTCTTGATCAAGACCGTGCGTTCGCCCGTGTGGATCTACTGTGCAGCAGACTCAGCAGATCGCGAAAGCTCACACGCGAAACCAACATTTAAATTCATACATCTCCTAATTTACACCATAAATCGTCCTAATTCTCACATATAATCATATATATCATATAAGCTACACATAGGCACAAGAAACACGTAAAATGGTAAAGTAAATCTCCCTAAACACGAAAATCCTAAAACTATAAAATTCTATATAAAACTCACTAAAATCGAAACGAGGAAGGAACAAAATTAAATGGGGTAAAAGGATTACAGGTAGAGAATGTAGTGAGGATCGTTCGGGTTTTCACGGCTCGTCAATCGGGCGAGAAATGGGCTCGGTAGGGCTTCGGGAAGTTTCCTCCTTTCTTCTCCTTCTCTTCTCCTTCCTTTCTTCTTTTCCTTCTTTATGTAATGAGAGAATGAGAGAGATAGGTAGATATTTAGGAAAATATCTCGGGGGGGTAAAATGGTCATTTAGGCTTTTAAGGCATTTATGTAATTTAAGTAATTGAGGGCATTTAAAAGATAGGTTAAATCAATCTTTTCCACAAGATTAATTAATCCAATTGGATAGATCGAGAAATTAGGCAAGAAAGAATTCGCGTAATTATTAATAATATAATTAAAATATTCGGGTCGTTACACAAAGTGCGGAAGCAATAAAGCATAATGTGACAAATTCCATATATATAATCACAGAGAGTAATAAATCCCGAGTAACAACAAGTGCACCCTACGCCAGAGGCTCAACTACACAATATAAACAACAACATAAATAGCATAGCTAATATAATTCTTTTAACTATAACAGAAGCATAAATTACGAAATCATCATCAAGACTCGACTGTTATTGGACAAAAGACAGACAACCACAAAACTCTATACAAGACGCGACTGCTGTTGCCATGACTAGATAGGTGACACTGTCACCCGTCAATCTGAGGAACCTGAAGTAAGAATCAAAACACGAGGGTCAGTATAAAAGATACTCAGGGAGGGGTTATATAACATGAATATTGATCACAGTTCGTCATTTAACTTGCGAAATCCAAAGTGGTAAATGTTGCTTATTCTTAGAAAATTATACAATCAATAAGTTATAAAATTATACAATGAGCAACATTCAATTCGGCATCTTTTAAAACGTTAAAAGATTGACGAACGAATCCTTTGAAATCATTTTAGCACATAATTTCAGCCGATAGTTTTAAGTGATAACCTAGTTAATTTATAAGCTCGTTTAATCACATTTGCAATAATTAAATCCCGACATCCATTAAAATAAACGACGAGGCTTAAAATTTAACTAAGTTAATTGAAAGCACGGCGAGCACGGGCTCTTTTCTCTCCTTATATCACCACATTCATTAAATACTCCTGCGCCATTTGTCAAATTTCGAGGCTACACGAGAATTCAACATATTCGTTATGGTTTAAGGAAAAACACGCAACACATGCTGTGTCCACCATCTCCCCAACAAAAGACTTGCCAACCACCGACAGGCCTCCGATTGGAAATTACAATTTAGAAATTATACTTTGGGATCTTATTACCCTAAACGCTCGTCTCCGAATCTCACCCTTCGTATAACCTCTGGGCCCACATTATAAATCATTAATATTATCATTGTCTCGCATCGTTGTACTACATTTTGGTGGCCAAAGGGCCCTTTTCGAGGCAAGGTTGTAACGGTTAGAGAAACGACCGGGTATTCCATCGTTAGGAGGAATCCGCCCTAACGACATCACTCAACGAGAAGATTCTCCAACCCAAAGCTTACTTTAAAACAAATATATTTTCTTGCCTCTTAAAACAAATCATTTGAGATACATAGATACATATATATATATATATATATATATATATATATATATATATATATATATATGGTTTTGATATCAAAATATACATTTAAATATCTAATATTATATAAGAGATAGGCTAGAAAATAAAGCCATATAATTGAAAGCACAAAGATGAGTTATTTCGCAAAGTAATAGGATTCTTACTCCAGTTGGAAACCAGTTTTAACTCTCACCTGGAAAGCTCAAAGAAAAGGTACAACGGTCAAGTATTCCTCGAGAGAAATGCCTGAAACTGACAGACGATGAAATTAGGTAAGACAATGACACGACACATGACTTGCGAGAATAAATAAAGCGTATGAAAGCACTTAAAGCACAACTTCTATTGAAGTACTCACAAGAATACATTTAGGAACAATTAAACGAAATATTACAATAAATGAGGTAAAATATGCTAAAATGCAGATTAAATATCGTATTCATGCTTATAACATTAAAAGGATGCATTCACGCAAGTTCCGAATCAATCGGACGAATTATGAAAAATAGGCTAAAAAGCCCTAAACGGAAAAAATGTACTATTCACGACCCGAATGAGGTCAGAAAATTCTAAACTTGGCGAATATTTAAATATCGTCATTTATAGGAACTGCTGGTGAAATCGGATATCGAAAATGAGGTAAAACGAGAAAAGTCAACTTTTAATATAATGCAGTTGACCAAAATGCCATAGCCTCCGAAGTGAGAAATGCCGAAAAATTCCCTAAGTGCTGCTCACGGTATGTGACATACCATGAGCTAGCACTCTCACGGCAAGACGCATAGTCTGCTGCATACCGTGAGATGGCACTCTCACGGTATGGCTCACGGTATGCTGCTTACCGTGAGCTTACTCTGATCAGCGAAATTCAAATTTCTTTGTACAGAACACCAAAGTCCGTACAAAAATATTCATAACTCGATAATTAAACCATGAATTACAATCAAATTCTTATATGTTAATCTACCACTCATGCTCGTCACATGGACACGAGAATCACACGAAACTATCAAGTAAAATACATAAATCTACAAAATTGGTAAATAATATACTATTCATCATCTTCAATAGAATTTTACCAAAATGGGACAAAATCGAGGGAAATTTGGTAGCTACATGGAGAGCTCGATGCAAGGAACGCGTAGGAGTTTCCGGTTCGTGAATTGGTCGAGAAACGAGGTCGGAAATCTGATTTGAAGGCAAAGATGGCAAAGCTCTTCTTTCTCCTCTACTTGCTACGTATGATTGCTTCTTACTGTTGTGAATGGTTGACTAGTCAGGGAAACTGACTAGGATAAAAATATAATCAGAGTTTCATGAGAATCTCTTTGGGATTAAAAATATCATTTTGGGAAAATTATAGGGTTTAGGTCAAAATGTTCTCACGAATTCAACAGTGAAAATGAAAATTAAATAAAAGAATTAGAAATATTTGTTCGGAATTAAATCTAAAATACGGGGCGTCACATAGGGCCTTCAACCGTTATATGTTATTAACGGGTCGGTCCATATTATTAAGTGTTCACAGTCCGGTTTATCAACTATGTTTTAGTATTAGAAAAGCTATGCTTTTTAGGATTAATTATATTTGGATCCATGGAAGTTAATTTATAAGTTGTGACATTAATCTTAGTGTTTCTTTCTGAGCCAAAATCTTTTGAAGCCTAATTTGGAAGGAACCGTATGGATAGTTGTAACAGGGTCCAATACATCCTTAAAACTCGATTGTTAAGGAGAAGGTAAAACTACTATTATATGCTAGCACAGGTCAAGATTCTCAACCAATATAGGATGGGTTACATTCTCCCCCACCCAACCCACACACGTCCCCGGGCGGGTGGTCTCCATGCGGGGTATGTGGCCTCTCCAAACAGGCTCACGAACGTGCGGTGTGGACCCTCCAAGCAGTACACACACATAGGTCCCTCCCGGGCAGTGACACCTGAGCTCTGATTACTAACTATGTAACAGGGGTCCAACACACCCTTAAAAACCCTTTGTTAAGAGGAAAGGTAACCCACCATTATGTGGTAACATAAGTCAAGATTCCCCACCAATGTGGAATGAGTTACAATAGCAATGTTGGGCCTCCAACCGTTATATGTTATTAACGGCTTAGCCCACCTTATTCAGTATCCACAATCCGATTTATCAACTATGTTTTAGTATTAGAAAAGCTACGCTTTTTAGGGTTAATTATATTTGTATCCATGGATGTTTGTTAAATTATAAGAGTTTTATATTATATTTATTTATATTCCATAAGAGTTTTATAATTACAGATTTCGACTTTTAGGGTTTCGTTATGATTTATATCAAAATATATATATATATATATATATATATATATATATATATATATATATATATATATATATATATATGGATCTACTATTTGTAGTTTCTAATTGGAATTCTGCATCATTGCTAACATCATCGTTCAATCACATGTTAGATTGTTGTGGGCTGGGTTCTTATTGTATTCTTTCTTTATTTTTTTATTTGTGTTGGGCTTGTGGGCCTCTTTTAACAATCATGTTTTTTTTGCCCATATTTTGTATCAGTATCGGATTCTTTATTTTTTTTCTTTGTTGCTAGGCTCGTCAATTTCAGGCTTTTTACCTCGCCAGGTAATGGAGACGAATCGCCCGACGTGTGATCTGACTGCTGAGAAATTGACTCCTGGTGAATTCTTTTTGGCATATACGATTGATCGCACCTTTAGGCTCGTTGATTTTAGGGTTTTTGCCGATGAAACAATTGGAGTCGTGACCATGCGCCCGACGCATGGTCTGTTATCGGCCGGCGTGTGTTGGGTCTGATGAAAAATAGGCGCTTAGTACACTATTTGTCGACCTAGACTATTTATCGAACCATTTGGCTAGCTTGGGTTTCTTTTCCTCTTTGCATTTCGTGCGAGTGAAGTTATAAAATTGGGCAAACCCTGGTGGAGGACTCACTCATATATCTTTTTTTTCTGCAGCATTGCCTCTATGATCTGTTCGTTTAGGTAAGTTCCCCTCTTCCTGCGTTGATCTTCGTATGCTTCTACGGGTTCGTGTGATAATTGACTTGGCTTAGTATTAGTCGTAAATTTGTTCTTGTCGTCTGTGGCTTATATTTTTTCTCCACCCCTCACTTTCGATTCACATAGAAGCTAATTACCTTCTTGAATGCGACACATCTGGTAATACTTTCAGTTGTCGCAAGTTCGTTTCTATCACTTCATTATCAAAGTTTCCGTCTCATTTTTTATATTCTAATGTTTAAGTGTGTGCTATTTTTTTTTTCATTGATGAGCAGAACTTTTTTGTTTTTTTTATGTGAATATATAGTTTCCTTTGTACAATCTCGTGTTCATTGTACCTTGCTCTTATTTATGTGACATGTGTAGTATTTCCTATGATTTTGAGTATGCTTGTTGTATTTCTTAGCTGAGTTGTCTGAACCTCCACTGTTTGCGGGTGTCTCTGTATGGAGAGTTTTATGTGAATCAAAGATACTGATTTTATTTTAACAAGGTATGTTTTAGTTTCTCCTTTGCTCTTGTTGTTTCCCATGTAGTTTGTTTTCTTGAGAAAAAGTATTTAGCTTTTTTGTGGTTTTTGCTTTTCTTAATAACCGTATATTACGATACTAAAAGATTTATCTCTATGCTTTATCTTGAATTGTAGTATTCGTGATTCGTGGATGTAATATATTTCCTGACATTTACTTGCATCCTATTAGTCCGTAAGTTTGTCCAAATTCATTTTCTTGGTATATTTGTATTTTAATATTTTTCATGTTTCCATAGGATTTGGTCTGTCGTTTTTATTTCAAATTGTAGACATGTTTATATGGTATATACATGTTAGCTTTGAGGAATGAGTGATTTGTATATGGTGGTACATTGGAAATGACATTGATGTTTGTATATTTGTTTCTAAAATAAAGCAAAATGAAAATGTTGTTCCGTAACTGCTTGCAATTTCACATATTTTGTAGAGCCATGTAAAGTGTTAAAGAGTTTACGGTGTGTGAAGGGAGGTTTGTGTAATTTTTACTGAAATTTTGAAGTTTAGTGTGTATGAAGGAAAGTTTTTCTAATTTTGGCGGAATTTGAAGTTGAGTGTGTACGACGGGAGGCCTTTAATTTTTGAAATTATGAAGTTTAGCTTGTATAAGTTGTAGCGCCCCCTGAAGAAGGAGCGCCACATCCGCATCGAAGCGAACTCCTGAGCTTCAGCGATGAGTCTCAACTCAAAAATCCACTCCGACGAACGGCACTCAATCAATAACCATCGGCAACAGCGACAACCATCCCAACAACGACCACAAAAGAGCAGAGAAATGCGGAAGCGATTAAGGTAAATAATTAAATTCCATGAAAGCCTACAAGGTTAACATAATATCAATAAACATTTATAAATCAAGATACAGAATGTTCATAAGCAGATAGTGTAACGACCCAAAATTCCCGAATATATTCTCTGAATAATTATTCGACATTTCGTTGAATTTTATATGAAAAGATTAGCTTCGTTAGCTAATTTTAAGTTATTTAATTTAATTCCCTATCCTCAACCATTTATAATTACATTTTCCACCCCTCGAAATTAATCTAATCTCTAAACGAACCCACACTCCCTTGAAACACCTTTGCACCCTCTTGAACACACCCACACTACCTTGAACACACTTACACCCTCTTGTGCACACTCTCTTGCACACTCTTGAGCACACCAAAAATCGAGAGAGAGAGAAGGAGAGAAGAGAAGGAGAAAGGGAGAAGAAGAAGGAGAGAAAGAGAAATTCCATTCCGAATCCGTCGCCCGATCAATCGAAATTCCGAGACCAAATATACGATCCTCATTCAATTCTCTACCGGTAATCTTCTTTCCCCATTTCGATTCACCCATTAAATCTTTCGATTTTCTAGTTTTTATATTGAAATGAATAATTGATAATTTGATGAATTTATAGGTTAGAGTTTACCATTTTTAGTGTAGTTCGGATCAAATGGTAGCTATTAATGTATACAATGCATGAGTGTGAATTTTATATGTTGATTTTAGCTATAGAATCCACCCTAGTTGATTTTAGGATGAAACCCTCGTGAGAAACCTTGAAATCGCGTTTCTGCACCTGTTAGTTGGAACCACACGGTCCAACGCACGGTCTTGGCAAGACCGTGCACAACACTTTTATCTTGCACCGGCCTGCGCACGCCGGTGCACAAGCCAGTGCGCGCTTGTTTCAGCTTGCACGGTCTTGAGTGCGTGCTCAAGATCGTGCACAAGGCCGTGCGTTAGCCCGTGCGAATGCCTTAACCAAATTTTCAGACTTTTTCCTTAGTTGCTCACGGTAATGGGGTCAATTGGCCAAAAATAAAAGTTGACTTTTTGCATACGACCCCCTAAAATCGAGCCGTTTTCACCTATAGCTTCCGTATCATTCAAGGATGAATATTTTGTAAAGTTTTCAAAATTCCGACCTCGTTCGGACCTTGAATTGAGCTTTTTTCGTTTAGGGCTTTTTCCCCAATTTTTGAATGTCGTCCGAAAAATCCGAAAATTGCATGAGTGCTTCTTTATAATATTATAAGCATGAATACGCAATTAGAATTTCAATTGAGCATGTTTAGCATCGTTAATTGCATATTTACCGTTTAATTGATTTAATTGCATTTTAATTGTAAATTTAATTACTACATGACGTTTATTGGTTATTCATGTGTTGTAGTCTTCGTGAGTCGTTGTCGTGTCTCGTCTTAATTGGTTCTTGTCGTCCATTAGTTTCAGGCCGTCTTTTCAAGGCATAGCTTGGGTTGTCTTGTCGTTTCGTGCTTCCAGGTGAGGGTATTAAAATGCTTTCAAACGGAGTAAGAATTTCTTTTAAATTATTGCGAACTACCCTTATGTGCTCATCTTGCTTTGATTTCCTTTCTCGTATATCTATTAGATATTTAATTTATATTTTCATGATTTTATAACAAATGTTTTGATATTAACTTGTATCTATAAGTATCTCTAAATCATTTTGTTTTCAAAGGGGCAAGAAAACTCTTTTCTTTACGTGACGGTTTGACTTAGGATTTACCCCCTTTGTCGTCATACACACTTGCCTAAATGCCCTTTTGACATTAACTTATAATGTTCTTCAAACGCGAGCAAAGATAATGTATTGTTATTTAAATGGGCCCTTGATGGTATCCGGAGGTTGCATCTGGGGACGAGCGTCCAGGGTGTAATCCGAGGTGCTTTTCCCAAAATTAAGCGTCAAACGTGGCCCGTCAGGAGTTGATAGCCATGGTTGGGAGTGATGGTGGGCGTTGCATTCGTTGCACGTTTTCCTAAAATTCAATAGTCGCCCGGGGTACCGCCTCTGGGGTCGGACACCGGTGATGGAGTTTAATGAATGTGAAGGGGACATAAGGAGGAACAGACCCATTCTCGCTGGGATATTACTTGCTTCCATTTATGCTTTATTATTACTGTGAATTATTGTCGTGTATGCAAGTCGAAGCACGATCCGGATTTTCTTAGATTATGCAAATGTAATTTCTTATATATATATAATCCAAACCCGGAAACGTGGCTCGTACTTGTACCCTCTTTACCCTCACTGAGTATCTTTTATACTCACCCCCACTATTTTGACTCTTACTGCAGGTTGACAGGTGGCGTTGTCACCTCTCATGTCGGTTGGCAACATCGGGTCGTAGGTCTTGGTATTCGTGTCCTTTGGTATTTGTCAGTAGTGTCCAACAACAGTCTGTCTTTTATTATTAAATTGTTTTGTTAGTAGAAATGGATATATTAATGATGATTGATATTCTTCGATGATGTGATGGATACTTGTTGAGCATTGATTTGTTAATTATGTATTTGTTGGAATATTTATTTATGTTAATTGTTGCCCCGTGTGGCTTTGCATGTTTAAAGGATATATATAATTTATAGCTTCCGCACTCTGTTATTTCTGTTGGTTTTTGTTGTTGGACTGGGTACGTTGTTGCCGGTATAGATTGAGTGCTTGCCGTAAGCCGGGATGGATTTTTAAATGGGGTACATCTACCACGTTTGGAAGTTCGTCTCGGTGCGGATGTGGTGTCCTTTCTCCGCCTACGGAAAGGGGCGCTATAGTCAGTGGTATCAGAGCCTAGGTTCCCGAAAAGGAACCGAAAGCTCTAGTATCTCGTCTGTCTTGTCTTTTGTGTCTTTTGAATTGTATCAGTTCGTGTCGAGTTCGTGTTTTGACGAGTGTTCGTCTTATCTTGGTGCTTAAAATTGTAGACGATTACGGTTGGCTTAATTAACCGACTGGCAATCTTTTATGAATTTTTGTACCAAGGAAGATGCAACGCGAGTCGATTGTGGAACTCTTTGTGTGTTTTACTTGGTTTGGTCTGTCGTCGTGTGTGTAGATAGGATTTTCATTGGGTGTCGAGCATGCTTTATGTGTTTACAAATTATTGGCATCATTTCTCACAAGACATGCACCTATTTTGCCAAATAGTTGTGAACGCAGGTATGCCGCGCAAGAAAGCTCGATCAGATCCGTCACTACCCCCACTCCAGACTACGCTAGGATCATCGTACCCGTATCCGACGGGAGAGATAGAAATAGCTCAGAGAGGAGAGAGCGTGACAGAATACGAGGCCAGATTTGCCTACATGACTAACTACTCTCCTAACCAGGAGCCAGACCAAAGGTACAGAGCCGCAAGATTTATATGCGGGTTGAAGCACGAAATCCGCCAAGTGCTCATAGGACTCGACCGCATTTCTTATGCGGAGGCTGTTGGCCGAGCTTTACGAGCCGAAGCAGAATTTCAAATGAGAGCTAGAGATGCTCGATTGATTACCTCAGCGAACCGGCCACATGAATCTGTAACTCCAGTGGTCGTCCGCACGACTTCTCACAAGGAAGGAACCACGACTAGCGGGTCCAGCGGGTATCATCCTCTGCACTCATTGCCAGAAGCCGAACCACGTCGCCGAGAGGTGTAGGAAGAGACTTGGGCTATGCCTCATTTGTGGTGCCGCCAATCACCTCGTCGATCAATGCCCCAACAAGAAAAAGGGTAATTGAAGGAGTCGAGGAACTACCGAGATCGAGGGATCGAAGGATGATAAAAAAAAAAAAAATATATATATATATATATATATAAGGGCTAGACCGGAATTCGTCTCTCGGAATAAAGGTACCGTGCATGTTCATAACATTCATAATTTCTCGTCTTTTAATTTATTAATTGCGCGATAGTATGTTTTATTGTTTAATTGAACTCCGGGTTTAATCCGGGGTGTTTTAGTAATTTTTGCGTGTTTTAATTCGACTCAGGCGTTTTAAAGATGTATTTCATCAGGGTTCCAAATATTATTCATAAAATTATATTTCCAAAATATTGCATTTCTGGCCCTAAATTATTTACACTTTGACCCCACTCGATATTGACTTTTTGTAAATGCCCGAATTTTTATGAAACGAACCTCAAACCTTGTTAAGCTTTTCATTACGGTCATTTTCACACTAAGTACGCCTAATTCCGAGACTTTGCATTTTTGTCTCGTTTTTTGAAAAATATATATAGTAACCTTCCATATTTAGAAACCACACACACACCGACAATCATCGAACGACGTGCCATTCTCTCCCAAACACGATTTTTGTAATGTTGTCAGAATTCGACGAATCATATGTCCAGACCACCGTATCGATGAGACGAATCCAACCGTACTATTTTCCTGGCCATCGGAGCAGCGACGACGGCGTAACGGCGGGAGAACCGAACGGAGGCACTATTCTCTGATCTAACTTTTTCGGCGACGGCGAGACTTAAAACCGGTCGGGTCTGAACCGTTTCGACGAGAGGAATCCATTGGCGGTGGTCATGAGTCCATCCGACCACCGACGGCGAAGATACGGCCCATTTTCAGGCGCGGCGTCGGTGGAGCTCCGGCGACGTTTCAGGCGGCGCCACCATCGCGGACCACCAAGGTTCTGACCGGCGTGACAAAACGAGAAGATTGGCGGTGCTCTCGTGGCATGACTCCCTCAGACGGCGGCACTCTGGCCATTTACAGGCGGCGCGCGGAGGAGCCACGGCCGAGGTGGTGGTCCGACGTGCTCCAGTCTCCATTTTCATCAATCTTTAAGTGCTTTCCAACCTTCTCGACATGGGTAAGCTTTCTACGAACTCCATTCGCGAATTTGATAGCCCGATTTTGAGTAATTTTGATTCTTGTATTTAGGGTCCATTGGAGCTTCAAACTGAAATTAAACTCCGGTGAGTGCCGGATCGAGAAACGGGCTTGGGGAAAGTGACGGGCTCGATGAGAGGAACATTTGAGTATAAGGGTCCGACTGCGTTGGCGGCGGTTCGGCAGCGGCAGACGGTGATCGGAGGTTTTGACACTGTTCTGGCGAGAATCCGGCGACGGTGTCTTGGGACAGATTCATCGTCTCGACGCAACGGTTCTAAGGGCGCTGGTATTACCTCAATCCGATTTACCATTTGTCTTTTATGACCATTTTTGTATGATTATGTATATATGTCAACTTTCGTACTAGCTTTTAGCTTTTCGAATCAATTAAGCTAAATTTGCTTGTACCTTAACTTGTAGCATGATTGTAAATTGATGAATATTGTCGATGTATGATTGTATAGTTGAATTGATGAGATTTGGGTTCGATTAAACTTGGATTATGAGTGAATGTTAGATTGTAGCTTTTGAGCTTTTGGAAAAAGTTGTTAAGTTGATAAGTTGTAATTCAATTGATTGACTTGAATGGGTTATGCATGTTTATTGTGGAATTTCAATCATACCATCTGAGTAGTTTATTCTTAAATGTTTATATTTAATCAAATGTTATTTATTAGTCGTTTATTCCACGTTTTACATGCTAAATGACCAATTTGCCCCTACTTGTCCTTTTATGCTTAAATATTGTATTTTCGTCTCTAAGCATGTTGCATTTTCATAGCCGAGCGTCAGTGTCTGTTTTCTCATTCGTGTCAGTCATTCATCCTCTAGACCCCGTATTTTCAGGTGGGATCTCTGAGGGAGAATCATATCTGTTGCTTGCTTGCTTTTCTCGGGCAAGATCATAGATATATATTGGTTTGCGAAATAAATTACTATCCCGCCTTTTCTTCTTGCTTGTTGTACCTGCCTTTACTATTTCCTTATGTGCTTAGTCAAACCTTTTAATAGCAAAACCTATATGTATAATATTTTACAAACATTTTCAGCTAGAGGCAAGGAAAACCCATTTGTTTTAAATGCGAACTTTGGTCTCTCGACCTCGCAAATATAACCTTGTCTCGAATGGCCCCTTTGGCCTCCCACACCCTGATTCCCTATTTTCAAATGGCCCTTTTGGCCACCTAAATTGTTATTAATTTCAAGCGAGCCATGGACTGGATTGTGACTTTGGGGCCCAGGAGTTATACAGGAGGTGAGTCTGGAGACGAGCGTTTAGGGCAAATCTCGATGTGTACTCTAGGTATTGATTTAGGCCAGTCGGGAGGTTTGACTGACCTAAGTTAGTGCGACGGTAGCGCCTTGAGCGTTTCCTTAAATTATGTACGGTAGCGTTGTGGGGCACCACTCGTTTCCTTAAATTGTGATTGGATCACGACTTTCAGTGGTGGAGTACTTGACTACGTGTTTTCATTAATGGGAGTTATAAGGAGAGGGCCCGTTCTCGCCGGGACACATTATTACATGACTTATTGCATCACTTGTTTGTCTAAATGATTTACGGCTTTCGTTACAAGTGGAAGCACATTCCGGTTTTCTTCATTTAGCATATGTACTTCCATATATATATATATATAAAATCCGGAAGCGTGGCTCGAACTTGCCAACTTATGCCTTCTTTATTGTTCAAACTATTTAGTTGAATTACGAGCCGTTTTTACTTATCATTTCCAACTTATTTATGCCATGTCTTTCGAACTTGTAACGGCCTCGTGACTCAACTAATATCATTTCAAAATGATCGGCTTGACCTTACGTGCAAATGTTTTCAATGGATCCGGTTCGTCAACCTTTTGTGTTTTCAAATAAAGCCGAACCCGAATGTTGCTTTGTGTTATAGTTTTACAACTTATATTATTGTATGTATCTTTATGAAAACGAGTAACATTCACCCCTCTTTGGTTTTAATCAATAAACGACGAACTGTGATCAATACCTATATTGTATTATCCCCCCTTACTGAGTATCCTTTATACTCACCCCTTCTATTTTGGTTCTTGCTTCAGGTAGACAGGTGGCGGTGTCACCTATCTTGTCAGTCGGCAGCAGCAGGTCTAGGTCGGCTCTTGTCTCTTGTCTTGTCAGTGTCCCAACAACAGTCGAGTCTTTACTTTCTGAATTGATTCGAATTACCGTATTTAACATTATGATTACCTTATGTACTAATGTGCCCCTGATGTGGGATAGTTAGTTGAGCCATGGATGGCTTTTATGATTAAACTGTTGTTTATGAATTCGCTTCCGCATTTCTCTGATTATTGTTGTTGTTGTTGTTGTTGTTGGGGCGTTGTGTTATTGTTGCCGGAGTTTGATTGAGTGCTTGCCGTTCGTCGAGATGAATTTTTGAATGGGGTACATTTACCTTGTTTAGGAGTTCGTCTTGATGCGGATGTGGTGTCCTTTCTCCTTCTACGGAAAGGGGCGCTATAGAAGCAGAATTTGAAATGAGAGCTAGAGATGCTCGATTGATTACCTCAGAGAACCGGCCACATGAATCTGTAACTCCAGTGGTCGTCCGAACGACTTCTCACAAGGAAGGAACCACGACTAGCGGGTCCAGCGGGAGTATCATCCTCTGCACTCATTGCCAGAAGCCGAACCACGTCGCCGAGAGGTGTAGGAAGAGACTTGGGCTGTGCCTCATTTGTGGTGCCGCCAATCACCTCGTCGACCAATGCCCCAACAAGAAAAAGGGTAATTGAAGGAGTCGAGGAACTACCGAGATCGAGGGATCGAAGGATGATAAAAAAAAAAAATATATATATATATATATATATATAAGGGCTAGACCGGACTTCGTCTCTCGGAATAAAGGTACCGTGCCTGTTCATAACATTCATAATTTCTCGTCTTTTAATTTATTAATTGCGCGATAGTATGTTTTATTGTTTAATTGAACTCCGGGTTTAATCCGGGGTGTTTTAGTAATTTTCACGCGTTTTAATTCGACTCAGGGGTGCTTGCACGCCCCAACGCACGGTCTTGGTCAAGACCGTGCGGCCCAGCTCAAGACCGTGCAGACCAGTTCAGCGTTTAAACCGCTGAACCGGCCGAACCGCCCCACACGGGCCAGCGCACGCCCGTGCGTCAGGCCGTGCGTGCCCCTTCGCCCTTTTAAACATCAGTTCGCGGACAGAAACTTACAGCAACTCCCAATCCTCTTTTTCTCTCGCCCAACAGCAGAAAAATACCCCAATTTCATCCTTCCAACTTTGCAAGCCTATAACTTTCAATCCGTCCGGTGGATCTTCGTAATTTTTGGAAGGTACGTAGCCGGCATTGCACTCTTTCATTAGTTGGTTTTTGAGGATGATCCGTTGAGCCGATCATACTCAAATCGCCGCCCAAAATTCTCACCCGCCAAGTGTTCGACAAAATTCCCGAGTGAGGAATTTCACCAAATTCAACCCAACAATCCTCAAACAACCTTCTTACATGGCCGCCAAAGGTTCTCGACGAAGGAGGAGGCGAGATGACCCTCCATCCCCACTTCCATTTAATGTGGATATTTCAAATCCCTTCCAATGCTTAAAATAATATAAAGACGTTCTCTCGCAAATACGGGATTAAACGGATAAGAAACCAAAACAGGTGGGAAAAATCCCTAAATGAGAAAGGTGTCAATTGACGGTCAAATAGGGTCGGGTAAATTGCAAATTATGTAAAATATTAAATCCCGAGGCTCAAGGAAGGTATAGGTGAAATCGGATTGCTATTCGAAGGTCGTATGTGAAAAGTCGACATTTAGATAAGTGGGGTTGACCCAATTCCCGAAGTGCAAGAAAGGAAAAGGCTAGAAAATCCTCTAAGTAGGTTGCACCGGCCAACGCACTTGGCAAGCCGGTGCAAGCTCAAATAGAGGTGCACGATCTTGAGCACGGTGCCAAGACCATGCAGGTGCAAACGGGCCTGTGCACGGGCTCAAGCCCGTGCAGGTTGAAAAAGGCTGCGCACGGGCTCTTGCACGGTCTTGATCAAGACCGTGCGTTCGCCCGTGTGGATCTACTGAGCAGCAGACTCAGCAGATCGCAAAACCTCACACGCGAAAATCAACATATAAATTCATACAACTCCTAATTTACTCCATAAAACATCCTAATTTTCACATATAATCATATATATCATAAAAGCGACACATAGGTTCAAGAAACACGTAAAATAGTCAAGTAAATCTCCCTAAACATGAAGATCCTAAAACTATAAAAATCCTATATAAAAGCCAAGAAAATCGTAATGAAGAGGGGACAAAATGAAATGGGGTAAAAGGATTACCGGTAGAGAATATAGTGAGGATCGTTTGGGTTTTCACGGCTCGTCGATCGGGCAAGAAACGGGCTCGGTAGGGCGTCGGGAAGATTCCCTCCTTTCTTCCCCCTCTTTCTCCTTCCTTTCTTCTTTGTGTGTAATGAGAGAATGAGAGAGATAGGTAGATATTTAGGAAAATATCTCGAGGGGGTAAAATGGTCATTTAGGCTTTCAAGGGCATTTATGTAATTTAAGTAATTGAGGGTATTTAAAAGATAGGTTAAATAAATCTTTTCCACAAGATTAATTAATCCAATTGGATGGATCGAGAAATTAGGCAAGAAAGAATTCGCGTAATAATTAATAATATAATTAAATATTCGGGTCATTACATAAGTGGAGGCTTTTGTAATCTTGACTGGATTTGAAGTTTAGGGTGTAAGCGGAGAGGTTTGTGTAATTTTGTTTGCAAAATTGAATTCTAATGTGTTCGGGGAGGTTTGTGTAATTTAGGTTGAAAGGTTGAAGTTTAGTCTATATGAGGGGAGGTTTTTGTGATTTTGGCTGAAATTGAAGTTTTGGGGGGTGTGTAATTTTGGCTAAAATTTTGAAGAACAAAATGATGTATATTTTCCAGTTTCACGTCTTGAAACTCTCGAGATTGTTAGACTGATAACATTTTATTCCCTATATTATAATCCTGTCTTTAAGTGCTAATCAGTGAGCAGCGGTAATTCCATATAATTTAAGTGGGGAAAATACATTTTGTCAAAATAAACAGAAACCTATTTCTCGCATGGTAGATGGATTGACATTTGACAGAGACTGATTTTCTCAATTTTTTTCTTGTTTATTATACAGCATTCTCGAAAGTAGTCGGGCATTCTTGAGGACTTTTATTGTGATTATGAAACAGTTGACAGTGTTAATGGGGTAGTATTGCACCCGTTTCTTCAAGAACTTGTTACAACTTCGTATTTTTTGATATGTTAAGGTCAGTTATCAACTTAATGGCCTCTTTACCCTTTAGAATTGTTATAGACCTGATAATAAAATATTCTTTTAATATACTAATAAAACCCACATACACATTAATACATGATGGCCCAACAAAAGCCAAGAAATATTTTACTTGGCCCAAGACTATTATTTTAACCTAAGTATTTAAGGACCATTTTTGACCTAAAGGAGCATTCATTATGTCCTAAGATCAGCCGACAACTTCATCCTCACGGCATCTGATTTGTTTTCTCTCTCGTCTCACAAACAAACACACATAAACTCAGACCACCGAGGTCATGGTTTCCTGAAGTTAATCTCTAACCTAATCGGATAATTCCTAGCGCAAACCCGAGCCCATTTCATTGGCGCCGTCTGTTGTTTCTTCTTGAAACCGTAGATCTGGTGGCCTGAAGCATTCTCGACATCTAACATTTGCAGTAACATCCAAAAATGGTGGAAGAAGCAGGAGATTTGACGAAACTGAGAGATGGCAGTGGCGGAACACCCAACGATGAAAGAACGGGAGATGGGGCAAGCAAGGGTAAGCAAACAGGGGATTATGTGGTTATTATTCAAAACCCGGCAGCATCGGCCCTCCCACCTATGGATCCGACCAGTCCTGTGACCGCGGGTCAAGTACAAGCTATGCTCCAGCATATGCTCTCCCAAATGATGGCGCAACAAAGGGAAAAAGGGAAAAAGTACACAACCTTCAAGCTCAGCAACTCCAAGGGTAACTTTCTTCAACACTCCAGAAGTTACCAAATCTCCTTTGGCTCCCAGAACCCTCGCCTTCAATGGTGTGGAGCATATGCAGATTGATGGCCAGAACACAGTCAATGTCACAGATGGAGAGGCGACAGAGGAGGCCAGAGCACTCAAAGCTCAGGTGGAGTTTCTTGCAGCTCAGCTGCAACAACTGACGCAGCCAAAAGACGTGGACCAACACTTACGAAAAACAGGTTCACCATTCCTTCCAGAAATCTTGGAGTTCACGTTACCCACCGGGTTCATTATCCCAGACCTGCCGCGATATGAGGGGCTCACGGACCCTCGAGAACATGGAGTTGCGTCTGACAACATCATGAGGCTTTATGGGCTAGATGACGCCATAAACACCAAGATATTTGTCACAACGTTAATTGGAAAAGCACAAGAATGGTTTAGCTCATTGGCACCTGCCACTGTCACCTCTCATGAACAGTTGTGCAGAAAGTTTACTTACAACTTTGCTAGTAAGAAGAAATCCAAAAAGCTGAGAAGCCATTTGCTTAACATCCGCCAAGGCAAGAATGAAACGCTCAGGCAGTTCATGGATCGCTTCTCTGATAGCGTTTTGGAGACTCCAGAGATGACAATTGACATGACGGTCGGCGTACTTATACATGCGTTGAAGAAAGGAGGCTTTGCTTCCGCACTCATACGAAACGCTCCATTAGACAGAGTTTCCCTCACTGCTTTAGCTGAAAAATATATCAACGACGAAGAAATGAATATGGAAAAAGATAGAGAATGGGAAGCAGAAGGATCGTCGAAAGGCAAGGGGGGTCATCCCAACACACCAATCGAACGACCTATTGAACGAAGGAGGAAATATCGCGGCGAGCTAGAACAACCCTATGGAGACCGTTCAAAGGTATATCGAACCTTCCACACCTACACCCCTCTGCGGGTCCCCAGGCAGGAAGTGAATGGGTTCGCATGACCAAACATTATTTCAATGGCCCAAGGGAGCAAGAGCTAGTCCAGACAAGAGACGTACTGGAAAATTTTGTGATTTCCACAAGGATTGGGGGCACGACACAGAGGAATGCAACGTCCTCAAAAACGAAGTCGAGCAACTGGTACGCCAAGGGTACTTCATTGAATACCTCCACGATCAAAGGGATTATAAGGGTTTCAGAAAAAACAACCATCAGAATCAGAACTACCGGAGGAGGGAGCCACGGAACCATCATCACCAGCAAAACCAACGCCAGCAGCCAAACCATAACCAAAATAGAGGCCAAGGCCAGCCAGCTATCTTGCCCCCTCCCCCTCCCAGGGAAAGAGAGGAACAACTTTAGATGGCCATTGACACAATCGCCGAAGGCCCAACCGACGGAGACTCCAACAACGCAAAGCGCAAATACGTACGAGTAAGTAAACAAACTAGAGCTTCTGTCCAACATGAAGTATTCATCGTTAATGACCCAGATGTTCAAATAAGTTTTTCCAATCGTGACCTCGAGGGCGTCATGATTCCTCACAACGACCCCATCGTAGTGTCTATAGAGATAGGAAAAACCATGCTAAAGAGAGTACTGATAGATACTGGAAGCTCCTGCGATATAATTAGGCTGGACGTATTAAGGCAAATGGGATTGGATGTAACATTGATAAAACCCATCAACAACCCACTCCGCGGCTTTGGCGATTTCGAGGTATACGCCTTGGGCACAATTGATTTAAGCACAACTCTGGGAAAAAGGGATTGCAAGAAAACACTCAACGTGAAGTATTTAGTAGTGGATATACCTTTGGCATACAATGCAATATTGGGTAGACCTGCCTTGAATCTCTTTAAAGCGGTTCCCTCAGCCTACCATCTCAAGGTTAAATTTCTTACCAAAAATAGAGTTGGAATGATCGCATGCGATCAAATTGTAGCAAGAGAGTGTTATGCATTATCCGCGAACACTGACAAACACGGAAATCTGAAGAAGGATAAAACATACCAACTGCAGCGGCAAGCAGACGGGTACACGAATCCAGTAGCCCAAATTCACGAGAAGCCAGAAATAAGGATGGAACCAGTGGAGTATAAAAGCATCCCCTTGACGCCTCCGACACATCAAAAATGACAAGAATTGGAAGCTAGTTACCAGAAAATTTAGAAGTAAATTAATCCACTTCTTGCAAGAAAATGCAGACATATTTGCCTGGTCTCCATCTAACTTCGAGGGCATAGATCCAACGATCGTGGTCCATCACTTGAATATTGACCCAGCTGCAAAACCATTGAGGCAGAAGAAGAGGAACCACGGCAAGGATAGGAACCAGATAATTGAGAAAGAAGTATCCAAATTGTTGGAAGCAGGATACATTGTGGAAGTGCAATACACGGAGTGGCTCTCCAACGTGGTGATAGTACCAAAACCAATGGGAAAATGGAGAATGTGTCCGGACTTCACAGATTTAAATAAAGCGTGCCCTAAAGACCCATACCCGCTTCCACGGATTGACGGGTTGGTAGATTCAACTGCAGGCAACGCTTTGTTGAGTATCATGGATGCATATCAAGGATATCAACAAATCTTCATGGCAGAGGAAGACCGCATACATACGTCGTTTGTTGTCAAATTTGGAGTGTATTGCTACAAGGTAATGCCATTTGGTCTAAAAAATGCTGGAGCCACATACCAAAGACTCGTGAATCGAATGTTTAAAGACCAAATTGGCAAAACCATGGAAGTGTACATAGATGATATGTTGGTAAAAAGCGCAGAAGATGGGATGCACATGGAGGATCTGGGAGTAGTTTTAGCCATAATGAGGAAATACAGAATGAAGTTAAACCCACTCAAGTGCACGTTCGGAGTCAGAAGAGGCAAGTTCCTGGGATTCTTAGTGAACGAATGAGGCATTGAAGCAAACCCTTCAAAGATTGTAGCCATCATAGAAATGAAGTCTCCAAAGAAAGTAAGGGAAGTACAAACTTTAACTGGCCGATTAGCTGCCTTGAATTGCTTTATTTCCCGATCAGCTGATAAGGCACTGCCCTTCTTCACAGTTTTAAGAAACATGAAAACTTTTGAGTGGACACAAGAATGCGAAAATGCTTTTCAAAATTTGAAAGAGTATCTATCCTCCCCTCCCCTGCTTGAAAAACCGATTGATGGTGAACTTCTGTGTGTATACTTGGCCATTTCTAAGGAGGCAGTAAGTGTTGTGCTTACTAGGGTCGATGACTCCGAACATCGTCTCGTTTATTATATCAGTAAAATGCTTCAAGGAGCAGAAAAAAGGTACACAAAAATTGAAAAGTTGGCTCCAGCACTGGTTACAGCAGCAAAAAGGTTACGCCCATACTTCGTATCAAGGACTATCATAGTTTTAACAAACGAACCATTGAGGCAAACCTTATCAAAAATTGAGGCTTTTGGAAGAATGGTAAAATGGGCCATAGAACTTGGCGAATTTGACATAGAGTATATGCCCAGAACTGCAATACACGCACAATCTTTAGTGGACTTTGTAGTAGAGATGACCCACAAAGCCGATGAGGAACAAAACCAAGCCTGGATTTTACACGTGGATGGATCGTCAGTCACTCAAAATGGAGGCGCTGGAATTTTTCTGGAGGGATCAAGGCAAGTAGAAATCGAGATGGTGTTAAAAATAGATTTCCGAATAACCAATAATGAAGCTGAATATGAAGCCCTCATAGCTGGATTGAAGGTAGCTATTGAACTGGGAGCTCGAAAACTTGTTGCTTTTACTGATTCTCAACTTGTAGCAAAGCAATTTGAGGGAGAATATGAGGCCAAAGAGGAGTCAATGATTAAATACCGAGCTAAGGTAAAAGAGTTAGCAGCAACCTTCTGTAGTTTCGAGTTACATCAAATACCTCGAACGGACAACATAAGGGCAGATGCACTATCCAAATTTGCAAATTCAATGGACGCACTGAAGTCAAGGAAAATCTCGTATTAGGTCATAAAGGATTCTGCTATTGGGAACCAACACTTACAGATTCCCCAAGAAGTGTTAAATCTCACTGAGTTCGAATCCGGAGCGTTTGCAGTAGTGGGACCAGAGCCAAGCTGGAAGGATGAGTTGATTAAATATTTGCAAGAAGGAATATTCCCAGAAGATGAAACGGAGGCACGGAGCCTCCAATCTAAGGCACCATTTTTTACAATGGTCGATGGAGAACTATACAAAAGATCATTCGATGGTCCGCTACTTCGATGACTAACACCAGAACAAGTTGATTACGTTATACAGGAGGTGCATGAAGGCAGTTGCGGCAACCACACTGGAGGGCGGAGCCTGGCAGACAAGATCATCAGAGCTGGATACTTTTGGCCCACGCTACGAAAAGATTCAATCAACTTCAGCAAGAGGTGCGAACAATGCCAAATTCACGCCAACATACCACGCAAACCACCAAACATGTTGTGTCCCGTAACAATATGTTGTCCCTTCGATCAGCGGGGGATCGATATAATAGGACCTTTTGCATCCCCGCCTGGTGCAGCCAAAAAATATATCATCGTAGCTGTGGAGTATTTCACAAAATGGGTGGAAGCGGAGGCAGTGCTGCATATAACTGAACAAGGTTCAGTCATTCAAGACTTCATCTACAATAACATAGTGTGCAGGTTTGGTTTAATTTGAAACATTGCTAAGCTAAATATGCAAACACGAAATATCTATTATTAACCTCTCATTGCAGGCTCGATGCTTATCTAAAATTAGAACCGTACACACAACTCTAGATTTCATCTATAATAACATTGTATGCAGGTTCGGGTTGCCCTGGAAGCTCATTTCTGACAACGGGACCCGGTTTAATGGAGATCAGATTCAAGCATGGTGCGATGAAATACATATCCAACAAAACTTTGCTAGTGTGGCTCACCCACCATCAAACAGGCAAGTTGAAGTAACCAATAGAACCATATTGAAGTACTTAAAGTGCAAGATCAAGGGAAAAATTGGAAAATGGGTGGAAGAATTGCCTCGCATCCTTTGGGCTTATAGGACAACACCACGAACCTCCACGGGTCACACCCCATATTGTTTAGTTTATGGTTCTGAAGGAGTGATGCCAGCCGAAATTGGAATGATGACGCATCGCGTCAGTCATTATGATGCAAAACGAAATGAAAAGCTTCGAAAACTAGAACTAGAATTGCTGATTGAAACTAGGGATACAACTTATGCAAATATCTTGCAGCATAAACGAATGATGGAGAGAAGTTTCAACAAAAAAGTCAGAATCCGATGTTTTCAAGTGGGTGATTTGGTTCTAAAATGCATCGACGTGTCAAAGCACATAGGCAAACTTCAACCAAAGTGGGAAGGACCATTTCAGATAACAGAGATATCAAGGAACAAAGCGTGCAGACTGATGGACCTCAACGGAAATATGCTTCCAAGGCCATGGAATGCAGAAAACCTCAGAAGGCTCTACATCTGAGAAGAGTGAAAAACCATTTTATCTTATTTTAAAAACATTCCCAAAGTGCTATTGACTTAGGTCAAAACGCACATCGTTATTTTTATATTTTCCCTAATGTGTATGCTAAAACATTACAAACTCACTGCATTACTTGCCTAAGCTACATATTTATGGTTAGATCTAAACTCTGCCATTATTATACCTTGTCCCACTTACATCTGTGGTGTGTAAAATGTCACTTGCGCTTCCAAGCCAAGTTCGATCAAAATCTCAAGTAAGATTTTCGAGCAACAAAACTTTCACCTGTGCTTCCGAGACTTGTTCGACAAAGCCTCGGGTCAATCCCTCGAGTCGAAAAACCATTCACTTGTGCTTCCAAGCCAAGCTTGAAAACTCCTCGAGTCGAACCCTGGAACCATAAAAGTTTTCACTTGCGCTTCCGAGCCAAGTTCGATAAAAGCCTCAAGTTGAACTTTCGAGTAAAAATGTAAGTCTCGGGCATACCCATTACGCCAATGAGCAAAAATCGCATTTATGCCACCAAGAAAAATGCCACCAAGCTAAATCTTCTTGAGCTTCAGGTCGATCCGTCGAACCATTGAGCCAAACATAGCATTTGTGCCTCCGGGCCAAAGCTGACTAAGCCTCATATCGATCCATCGAACGTTGAGCTTCGCTAACATTCATACCGCTGGGGTTCATGTTACTAAGAACTCGCTGCGGTTCAACGTCTTGGCAAGTAAAAATCGGGTATCCTTATTTGAGAAAAGGCCCAAATAGGCCTCAATCCGATTTGTTGAGCTTCCAAAAGCTACAACAATCGTATATACCCGTAGACTTGCACTACTTAATCAATGGCGTTCGCATTTGCAACATTAATCCTTACAGGCTCCGACCCAAAGTCTCAAGGCAAATACGGACTTAGAGCACAAAACACTACGAACGTGTAAGCTCGTCCATTTTTACAGTTCAAATCTACATTAAATCACCAAGCAAGGTATCAAAATGTCCAATATATGTAGACTAACACGCACTTTTACTCAAAGTATTTTCTTGATTTATTTACAAATCAGAAAATATTTAAAAGAGATGCTTTCAAACCAAAGCCAGAAGTCGTAAAACATAACAACAAAATCTTTTGACTGATTAAACACCAAATCAAGGCAATAACACTTCAGCATGCAAATAATAACAACATAAAGTATGTGAATTAAATGGGATTGTAGCGACAGCAGGATACTAAAGTCCATAAAACGATCTAGCAGAACGCAGTTTTGGCCTTTAAGGGTCCTGACCAAACTATTACAGTCCGAAATGTTTAACCCAACAAAATGTAAAAACAGAAAATAAGCAACAAGGAAACAAGGAGACAAGGCTACAAGGCTGTAATCCTTCAAACTGGTTTGTCAGCCAACCCCTTAGCAAAGGCAACATAATGCTGACCCTCCTCATCCAACTCTGCCTCATCAACTTCTGCCTCCAAAGGAAGCGGATTAAGCTTCTTATCCTTCCTTATATCCATTTTGGCAATGCTCGGCTCCAACTCCGGATGAAGATACAGGATCTGCTCTCGTACCAAGTCCCAGGCGTCGAAAACGGAGGAACCAAGACAATCCGCAACAATACTTGCGAATGCAGGATATTGGAGCAGCAATAACCTCGAGTTTGGAGGCAGCCAATTGAGATTCCAATTCTTTAGACATAGCTTTTGAGCCAGACAATTCCTCTTCCAGAGATACAACCTCCTGAACCTCTGAAGCGCATGGGTTGCTTCCAAAACCTTCTTCGATTCTTCGATGGCTCCATCCCTCTCCAACATGGTCTTTTTTAACTTAGTAACCTCAAGTCGAAGACGCTCTATCTCCACATCTTTAGCCTTATCTTGGTTCCCTGAGGAACTTCCTTGCAATTTTGACTCCAAAACAACGCAACGGGCATACCAAAAATTGGCTTGCAGAGCCAAAGTGTTCGACTTCACAACAATCTCAATCAGAAAGAAAAAAAAAACATGAAGGATAAACAGCATATAAAAAAGATAATCTCCAAAGAAATAAGAAAAGCAAGGAAATTAAGTGGAAGTTTACCTGAGCCAAGTCTTGAGATAGAGCACCTTGAAGACGAATAGGAGGGACTATTAGCTGGAAGTCCAAATCATTAGGCATGCAAATGCTCTCAATCAATTTCTGAGCAACACCTTCTTCAGTCAGACTTTTATCCGTCATCACTTCCCACTTGGGATCATAAAACTTCGAGGGATCAAAGGAACGAGGAGTGGAACCACTCCGCGGAGCGAGAGGAAACTTTCGCAGCATCTCTGCCTTTACGCGTTGGCACTCTTCCAAGGGTTGATCTTCTCTTGGCGAGCCTTTTTGGGAACATGATCAGCCACCAAAGCAGGAGAACATTCTGTTGTTTCAACATATACTTCGACAGCCTCCGAAGCTTGAAGAGGAAGAGCCTTTCCAGATCCACCTTTACGCCTTTTGCCTCCGGACTTAGCCTGAATAGGGGAAGAGGCATAAGGCACTCCGGATCCTTCTGAAATTGCATCAGGGGAAGCATCAACCCCCTGACCCTTTGTAGCGTTGACCTGGGGAGGCAGAGTGGAAGATTCGCCCTCTAAAATAGGCTTCAAGGCAGAAGTGTCAGCATCCTCACCAACAACATTTTGAACAACTTTCAACCTCGCAACATTGAGTAAGCTGCTCTTTCTCACGAAATTCTTTAAGCACAGCGCGATTCATTACTTCGATAACTGCAAAAGAAAGGAAATTAGAGAAGTTTAGACTACACGGAAAAATACTATGCAAAAAAGCAATAAAATTACCAAGCAGTTGCTCCAAAGGCTTCTTAGGTTTAACGGGACTCAAACCCGCAGCATGCAAAAAACCCTCTATCAACAGATCATCAGAATGCCAAGTAAACCCTTTCCCTCTGGAGTAATCCACATCACTCTTTCCCCATGTGGAAGAGCATAACCAAGGATGGTCAGCAGGAGCACCTGCATAAAAATACCACATTTTCCAGGTTCCACTATGAATGGGCATACCACCAAGCCACTGAACATCCCTACGCGGTGAAAAATAACCATAGCCCTCACCCATATCACCAAGCCGCTTGCTTATAGCTACTTGAAATAAATACAAAAAAATTCCAACACTTGGAGCTTCCCCAAAGGCTCGAACCATAACCATAAAACCTATCAACTTATGCCAACTGGCGGGAGGGATCTGAATGGTCGAAATACCCAATGAGGCAAGTAACTTCTGAATATCTACATCTACAGGAAACCTTAAACCATTTTCTAAACAGCCCTCGAAAAAAGTTCGATATCCTTCTGGTGTTGCATGCATATACTCTCATTCGGAAGGAGCAGTAAGAGTGATGGAAGCAGGGATATTGTAGTTCCGCCGAAGGCGAGAAAGATCGTCTTTCGAAATTTTGCTAATAACCTCAAAACCAGTCATTTCCGAAGTACAGGAATTTGATCGCTCCACTTCAGAAACAAACCTCCTTTTTCACCACTCTCTTTTTGCCCCGACCCTTAGGCTGAACATCAACCGGGAAAGCATCGATCACAGCAAGGTCAGGGTCGGAAGAAGTAGACTCTTCGACATCTCTTCCTTTCACGGACGTCATCCCTAAACACACAGTAGAAGCTAACTGTCGAAGGGAAGCACGGGTTCTACAGGAAACAAAATCCGGTCGGTTGGTAACTAAAACTTTGTCTCTTGCCATTTTGAAGAAAATACTTCCAAAAAAACAATCCAAGGAATGCGATAAAAAACAATCTCCACACCAAAAGGTAAAGAGAACAAAATCCACAAAATACCTTAGTACAAGGAGGAGAACAAATCGCTTCACTCACAAATCTGCAAAATAGCCACAACCCTACACCTATCAAGAACAAGGGCACGAAGAATCAACTTCCAAAAATCAAAAATTTGGGACAAAACAAAAGTGTTAAAGACTTTTGATACACAAATGCTAATGGCAAAAAATATCTTAAATTTTCGAGACAAAATTAGATCTACAGCATTTATCTACATTTCCCATCTTCAGAATCAAAATTTCTTACTGATTGTCCTCACCTGTAAGTTAGCGCAGTCAAGGAAAAGGCAAAGGAAGAAGAAAAATCGGAAAAGAAATCCTAAGTGGAACAAGATAAGGGGCATCATACCTGAGGAATGAGAGGAGATACGGCGACGGAAAGATCCTCAGAAGCAAACCCACAAACTCTTTTGAAAAATGGTAGAAGAAGCTCTGAAAGTTTCTTTTCTCTGCCGTCTTTTCAGTTCTTCCTTGGGAAACAAAAAGAACAACTCTCTAGAATAAAGTATCAATTTGAAAAGATGTCAACTTCTCAAGAGAAACATTCAAGCGGGAAATCAAACAAAGATGGGAAGCCCACCAAGGCCCACTATGACTCGGGCCCAATCAGAGACCCAGAAATGAAGACCCTATTGGAATATTTCATTAAGGCCCATTAAAACAAATTAAATTCTTAAATATCGACCAAATTAATTTTTTCAAAATTAAAAGCTCACTATTAAAGAATTAGGGGACTAATGTTATGGACCTGATAATAAAATATTCTTTTAATATACTAATAAAACCCACATACATTTTAATACATGATGGCCCAACAAAAGCCCAAGAAATATTTTACTTGGCCCAAGACTATTATTTTAACCTAAGTATTTAAGGACCATTTTTTACCTAAAGGAGCATTCATTATGTCATAAGATCAGCCGACAACTTCATCCTCACGACATCTGATCTGTTTTCTCTCTCGTCTCACAAACAAGCACACATAAACTCAGACTACCAAGTTCATGGTTAACTGAAGTTAATCTCGAACCTAATCGGACAATTCCTAGCGGAAACCAGACCCCATTTCAAGAATATTAATGATCTTGTCAAAATCTTTTTACATTGGTAACTTTAGGTGTAATAATGAGCCTAGAAATGTGAAGCAAGGTTATTTATTTCGATAATTTAATTGTGGTTGATTGTATTGTGTTGTGACTGCCTTTTTTGGCTCTATGACAACATCTGCAAGTTGCATGATTGTAGTGTATGTTTCAGAGAATACATTTCCAAAGATTTTCGAGAATCCAAAGAAGTGTGGTCTACCATCCGGTGGTTTAAAATGCCAATAAGGAAAGCAACAGGTTGCCGTTGAATGAACTCTAGAGTCAAAAGCTTTAGATGATGGATACAGGTGGATAATCCATGGACGCACTCATGAGATCGATAACAATAATTTATTCTGGCTCGTTTAATATTATGTTTATCCGGATTTTTTCAATTTTAACATGCCCTATCCATCATTTACTTTCCATGTTGGTTCAACATGCCAATACACGTGAGCCCGCAAAATTTGGGTGTTTGTGGATAAATTGAAGGTTGATATTTGTTACCAAGGAAGGTTTTTGTTATTTTGGAAGAATCTCAAGTTTGATATCAGGTAAAAAGGGGTTGTTTGTGTTATTTGTGCAGAATTTAGAAGTTAAATGTTAGATGTAAGGGAGGTCAGTCTAATTTATTCAGAATTTGAAGTTTAGTGTGTTCGGGGATTGGTTTGTGTAATTTATGCAAAACTCTGAATTTTAAATTTAGTTGTGAGGAGATGTATGTGTAATCTTTATGAATTTGAAGTTTAATTTCAGATGTGATGGGAGGTTTGTGTTCTTTTGTTTGAAATTTTTAAGTTTAATGGGTATAAGGGGATATTTGTGTAGTTTTGACAGGAATTAAAGTTTATTGTGTATGAGGGAAAGTTTTTATGGTTTTGGCTGATATTGATTTTTAGTGTGTATGAGGGGAGGCCTTCGTAATTTTGGATGGAATTTTGAAGTTTAGTGTGTATCGGGGTAGGTTATTGTAATTTTGACCGAAATTGTAATTTAGTGTGTGTGAGGGGAGGTTTGTGAAAATTTGGCTGATATATTGAACTTTGAAGTTGAGTATTTATGGGGGGAGGTTTTCGTAATTTTTGCAGAAATTAAAGTTGAGTGTTTATGAGGGGTTTGTGTAAATTTGGCTGATATATTGAAGATTAGTGTATATGAGGGGAGGTTTTTGTAATTTTTGCAGAAACTGAAGTTGAGTCTTTATGAGGGGAAGTTAGTATTTTCCGAAATTTTGAAGTTTAGGGTGTATGATGGGAGTTATGAATTTGATTTATTACTTTTTGATGTAGGATGCGATCCTCTATTTTCATTTTTCTTTCTCAATCTGATATTTTCAAATCACAATTTATAGGGGATATTTATGTTTTGTGAACGTTAGAGATGGTAAATGATCAACCCCGTTTCATTTGGCTGCCGCAAGCATCCCGAATGTGTTCATATATTATTGGGAAATGGAATTCTTGTTTGCTATAAGTGTATGCGTTTGAATGGTTTCATTATGGAAAGCTTTTTGTTCTACAGTTATCTGGACCTGGTAGCTCGGAGTGCTGATCGACTTCAAAGAGATGCTTCAAGGTAGTTTTTTGATAACATAAATGACCATGTATCTGAATTTTGATATTGCTGAGATAATTTAGGAGAATACCATAAGTGATAGCATTAAGGAAATGCCACTAGGTGTGTGCAGCTCTGTTGACTTCTTCATCTGCAGAGGCTCTTGTGTGGCCTTCACCTTTGAAGTTCATAAGTGAACTTAATTAATCATGAAGCTAAAGCTCTCTTAGAATGTGCCTTCATGGATGAATAATAAGGAGTGTGGAATTAAGGACCATTCTAAAGTATTCGTTCCTTTCTCAATTAAGTTCTGATGATGATGATAATTTGTTGAGGTAATTTACTATCCATTTCTATTATTATTATTTTACTGTTTCTTTTTTTGGTTTCACATTTCAACTACACCGTCCTTTCTTGTAATTTAGATGTAATTAAACAAACTCCTCATCAAGTTTCATAATTACAATTTACAAATATCCCCACTGACCATGAAATTTGATCAACGCGCGTTAACGAAATAATCAAGAAACTTAGGTAACTTAATATATATATATATATATATATATATATATATATATATGAAACAAGGCCAGAAGTTATTCAATACAAAATGTTCCCACAGATCGATGTATAAATGTTGGAGCATGGAGTAATTGTTTTTATTTTTCTTTTGCAATATAATACTTACCACGTTGGATACTGTTATGCATTTGACCCTAGCAGCTGAGAAAGCATTTTAAAGCACTGTGTTGTCTTTCCGCAAGAAATACGATCGAAGTTGTCTTGAGAAAACTATCTAGCTTGTAGTGTTCTCCATCATCTCTCAGTAATGACTTTTATCTTGTAGAAAGCATTTGAAAATTAAATATTTGAAATGAGATATTGAATACTAACTCATCCATATTACATACATTACTACATATTACTATACATAGATAATAAGACATTTTCAAATTTATTGCTACTATTATTAATAAGTTTCAGATTTTAAAACTAAGAAGTCGTTTACTTATGGATTTAATGGCATTTATCAGTCCAAAATAGCTAATTAATCATGTTTACTTGTGAAGGCACATTCCAACGGGTTTCACGTCGAACTCGCCCTTAATCTTGATTATGGGTTGCTTAAATTGTTGCTTTCTTTTGGTGAGTTTAAAACAGGCATTTAAAATATTGATGTAAACAACCTAAACAGGGATTGGGCCCACCACTAATCCGTCTGTAAAATAATGACTCTAGATTAATTTCAAGATAAGTAAACGAATTATATGTATAATTGTATTAATAGAATAAATAACGCCTTTCCAAGATAATATTTTAAAAAATTATAACCCGGGTGCGAAATTTCTAGTATATATATGTGTGTGTTGAAAATTCATTTTAATTACATTCTAGATGAAGAAAAAAAGAAAAGAAATAGAGAATTTAAACATGCATGTAGGAGACGTGTGAAGACAAATTTTGTGAAGAAATATGTCAACTGTGCTATGCTAAGTTAGAGAAGAAAGAATAAGCGGTGAGATAGCTTCAGCTTCCAACACTAAATGCAGTGGTACGAAATAAAAGAAATTAATCAGAGCTTCATCATTGAAACACAAAAGGTTCGTACACATACACTACTAATTATTAATTCCTATAATGACAAAACTACCTCCTTTTTCTTCCTTTTGTTTCTAGTAATCAATTGAATAAAAGAAGCAAGGCTATGATTATGATCAATAAAAAGTAATTTTTGAAGGAGATTGTAAAAACTTCTTGGATAAGTTTCAAGATAATAATGAAGATTTTTTGCATTTGGATAACCTTGTTGTTGATATCCATAGTGTTAGTTAGAAACTTTGTATCTCATTGTTTTCTATTTGTTGGTCGTTTAAAAATACATGCTAATAAAATAGCTTATGTGCTCGCTGAAAATACAATTACATCAACGATAGGCTATAGCGTTATTGGTTTAAGATAATATAGAGGTAGAATAAAAAGAAGTCCATAATTAATGTTGAGATGGAGAGGAGTAAGCAATCTCATGCAATTGGGGAAACAATAATGCAATCAAAAGGAGGCTCGAATCTCAACATGCCCATCCATAAAACCCTAGCTAGCTCGTAGGCTGCCTCTTAGCTAGGTATGTTATCACACATCATAATCACAAAACCATTTGTAAAGCACGATATATACCATCGAGATTAATGGAGTCAGTTTGGTACTTTCTTATATTATCTAATAAGACTGATATTAATTTTTAAATATTTTATTTTATTATATGGTATCGTGTTCAATATAATATCATACAACCATATCAAATACTTCTAGCAAAAAAATTGTGTCGTATTCATGTACTTATTTCATAGATAGGCATTCATTTTAGTATAAATTAAACCGCCTTCCTCACTAACAATTTTTAGTTGAAATTTAGTGATAGCATCTCTAATAGGCACTAGCTAGATTACACAATCATACATAGCCAAATTCTTATATCAAGAATTAGTTCAATGCTCCATATTAAAAATTAGATGGTGTGGCACTAGCTAGATTATAAAATCATACATAGCCAAATTGTTAATAATCAATGCTCCATATTAAAAATTGGATGGTGTTTTTTTTTTAATGGGTGGAAAAAAATTAGATGGTGTGGTTGAGTGGAAGAAATTTATTTATTCTTAACCAAATGTGAATGATTCGAATATTGATTTTGGGTATGAAACAATCTTAAATTTTTTAGCCAGCTATCCCACCCTTTGAGATGCTTATATTCAGCGAGAGAACTAGTCGTTGTAGTCGATGGTGGATGCCTTGGTCTAGACAAAAAAATATAAAAAATGCTCCAGAGTAAATCATATTCCATATCATTGAACTTTTTTCAATTGAATTAATTAAATATTTCAGTACAAAACAACTAACTCTTCAATGATGGATTACTAGTGATGGAGAAAGTTTTATCACAAATTTAGATACTTATTGATTAGAAAACAAGAAAAAAAAATGTAAAGTAATTTGTGAGCAAATTTATATCTGTAACAAAATTAATCACTGACATGACATATAGTAACAAATTTCTAAAAATAAAAATTCATTACATAATACATTTTGTGATAAATTTTATTAAATTTGTTAGGAAATTTGTTGTTATTGAAGATTTGTTTTCTTGTAGCGTTCTCTCTAGATGCAGGAAGTCCTTTTCTGATTTCAATATTTTAAATTTTTTTTTTTTTAAATTATAAAAATAGAGAATTCTTTGACATTAATATCACTAATATTAATTAGTGACACCAATATTTAAGGACAATTTAATTAACGATAATGAAAAAGTATATCAGTATTTCAAAACTAAAATTAATATTTAATGCAACATTAATTGGTAAAATAAATAAATATTGGGATGATTCCTTAATTAGAGTAGCAGGGCCACAGGAAGCTAGGTAAGTAGGCATAGGTGTGGGTTACTAATACGTACGTGTGCATATATAGGCTGCTGCGCGCTACTGCTGCCATTAGATTCTCACTGTTGCTATCTTTTACTTGTTTAACTCACTAACTTCTTCACCAATACAATATGCATTATTGCTCCCACCTACACCAATAAATAAATAAATCCAGCTAAATTCACTTTATTATTATTTGTTTTCCTCTTTTCTTTAACACTGGGGTTAGTTACGAAATTATCGAAATTTACGATATTTATGAAAAATACTCTAAAATTTAATAACTTTATATTTATTCTTATAAGAGAATATATTTATAAGGTTTTTACGAGATATTATGTATTTATTAATTTTTATGTTTTAGGTGGGTATTTATAAGGTTTTAGCTTCTCAGTAGTATTTATAACGTTTCAAGATTTTAAAGTATTTTTAGAAAAAAGACATAACCTTAGAAATTATTTTTTCTTAGATATCCCTTTTTTCCCTACGTTGCTTTCTTTCTGTTACTTCGAAAATAGCTGTTTCAACTTCGGCCACTCGATATTCCTTTTTATTTCTTATCATAATTAATTTGGATTCATATAAAAACATGTCATTCGAATTTGTGAATCTTCAAAAACATAAGTAATTGAGAGGCCAGCGTTGATTAAAAAGGCATAAATTTGGAGACAGGTTGTTGATTTGATTTGTCATAAAATTGGTGAGAAACAAGGGTGGACACTCAACATACGCACCAGATTTTCACCCAGCTCTTAGCTGTATCTTTTCTTACTCAATTTGTAACTCGGAAACGAAACAAAATAGTTACCAGCTTCTATACAATGTATAATCAAATCTCACCTTCTATTAATTGCCTATGCTAAGAAATCATAGGAATATTAAGGAATTTACCCACCCCTTTGGTATGCAAGATTACCTTTTTTAGTTAATTTTAGTAAATTCTTTAAATGAAACTAGCAAAAAGAGAACGCGCTTTGCGCGTGTAATTGATGTTTTATTATTATTTTTTAAATATTTAATTATTGCCAAATTTAGATACATGAATATACATGAAAAATATTATATATATATATATATATATATATATATATATATATATATTTAGAGTCTATTTCACCCTAAATCAATAAATATTTCTACTATAAGATAAATAGGTATTGTATGGAATAAACAGTAAATATAAAATAAAGTAGTTTTAGTAACTGTTTTTACTTATCATACTTTTAAAATTATTGTCTATAATATATATATAAATGGTGTTATATTTTAATAACTGTTTTTACTTATCATACTTTTTAAATTATTGTCTATAATATATATATAAATGGTGTTATATGCATTAAGTAACAAATACAGCATTGTTTAATCATCATGTTTACTGCTTTTTATACTTATGAAAAATAAGTTTTATACTACTCTCTATTTTTAGTGAGTTAATTCTTCGAATTAATTACTTTTTTTATTAGAATATTATACTTATTAAATTTTAGTTAATTACACTATTATCTGTCTTTAGGGAATATTTGGAAATTAATCATGCAATGGTAATATTATAATATCCATATATTCGTTATCTTTTTCCACCCGCTTGAATTATAATAATAATAGCTTAGTTGGAGGTCAAATCTTATTATAATTTCTTAAATTAATCTAAGTTTTTTTTGTGATAAAATTAATCTAAGTTTAGATAGGTAATTATTGTTGATATTATTCCATTCTTATAGTATGATGATTATTTGTGACGACCGAATATTCGAGATGCTTTTAAGTAAGTTTTCGCGTAATTACTCATCTTTACCCCAATTTCTCGTATTATTTGAATTATGTGATTTTAGAATTTTCGTAACCAAAGTCGCATGAGTGTATAAATTGCGTATTATTATTCCCTACATGATTAGCTTCAATTGACTGTAATATTGTTATATTTGGAAATTAGAGCTTTTGGGTGTATTTCGTAAATTACCATTTTTGCCCTTTCGTTCGAAAACCAATTGTTGATAAAAGATATTTTTCCTTTTCTTTTCCCATTTATTCTCACGTTCAAACACAAGAAGGAAAAGAGAAGAAATAGGATTTTAGCACTTTATCTTAGAATCGACCCCACAAGCTCGTTCCTCGACCGATTTACGATCCGTGAAAACCTACATGCTCATCTCGTCGTTCTCTTCAGGTAGATACCAAGATTCCCTCGATTTCATTTCATTTTTATAGATTTTTGGCAAGGTTGATGAATAGTGAGCATGTTAGGGCTTAAGTGATTATCTCTCTCGTTTCTTGTCCATTTTGCGTGATTCTTGGATGAAAATGTTCCTCATGGTTGTTTAATTTATGTTCTGAGTTTGAGCATAATTGGTTGGCTAAATTTTCCGTAGTGATGATTTTTGTTTGAATTCTGCTGTTGAGCTTCTGCGCGCTGTTTTCTTTGAACTTTGTTGAACGACACGGCCTTGAGACACAGGGTTCCGCAACCCCGTGTGCGCGGCCTCACCTCACGGCCTATCGCAAGGACGTGCATGAGCTGTCACGGCCTATTCTCACGGCCTTAACCCCATGTGTCAAGCCCGTGAGCATTCCATACTTAGAAAAAATATAGTTTTTTTCGCCAAAAACTCACTGGAATCTACAGTGCAAAGTGCACTGTAGGTATCCCCGTGGTTCGTCTTTTCTAAATTCTTTCTTCGCTCGTGTATTTTATAATTATGGAATAGATATGAAATGCATGATTTATGAATTTATAGCATGTTCATGACTGTGAATAGTACGTTTTAAGTTTTCGTTGAATTTTCTAACTTTTGCATACGAGGTCCAATGGACCCAAAACTTATGTGATACCTTCCTTGCATGTATACAACACCGTATGTATGAGTGTGAAACTAAATGTTTAGCCGTTCGTCTTTTATTGCGCTTTTCGTATTTCTAGAGTCTCGTTTTGACCCGTTAGGTCCTATGTCTTTCAGATCAGTCTCAGGAGGAGGGTCAGTGAGCCCATAGCTAGTCCGTGCTATCTTTTCGCGTGCCAGGTGAGGGTTCTAACGTTTTCAACTGGGCTCGAACCTATAAGTGTAGATATAATTGTGAAATTAAAAACCCCCTTCCCTTATGTGTATATGACTTTTTTTGTCTTTTATCGTTGTATATATATTTAGATATTTCGAGGAATATTCTTATGGTTTCGATCAAACGTTTTGATATCAAATCTATATATATGTACAACTATCAAATGCTTTCGTTTGAAGGCAAGAAAACCTTTACTTTGGTGATACTTTGGTCTTGGGGGCTCTCATAAGTAATGTCGTTAGGTGCACGAATGATACGACTCTCCTGAAGCGTACGACACTTATGAGGGTAACCTTGATCGTCACCCAACTTGCCTAAAGACCCTCTTTGGGTACCAAAAATCTAGTGACTTAGGTTCTTTCTGAAAAGCGAGCAAAACTGTGATCTTTTTGTTTTCTTTGGTTGGGTCCGGAGGTTATATTGGAGGAGAATCCCGAAGACGAGCATTTAGGGTGACTCTCGAGATATAATTCTCCAAAACAAAGCGTCGGTGAGGGTTTGTCAGAGTTTGGCAAATCTTAGTCGGGAGCGATGGTGGGCGTTGCATTCGTTGCACAGAATCCTCACTTCTCATATGATCGTCGGATCTCGGGTTGCTCCTTGACTTGACAAACGGTGATGGAGTTTTATTATATGGTTGGGAGTTATAAGGAGTGATAGGCCCATTCTCGTCGGGATATTAATTGCTTTGATTAATTGTTATTGCTTTGATATTAAGTCGAAGTACAAGTCCGGGTTTTGAACTTATATTTCTACTATTTTCTACAAACCGGAATTGTACATCGTACTTACTCTTTATATATGTATATATCCCTTCACTGAGTATTTTTGTACTCACCCCTCATTTTGGTTCTTGCTCCAGGTTATGAGAGGCCGACATGTTTTGCATGTCGGAATGGCAACAGTGGGTCTAGATAGACTCTTTTGGGGATTCGAGATGTCTAGGATTTGTTGTCATCATACTCTTACTTTAGGATACTTTTATTAAACTTATATTATGTTGTTGATGATACATTGGCCCTGTGTGTCGTTATGTTTGTGATATTTGGCCCCATGTGGCATTGATGATGTATATATATGCCATTATGTTTTAAATGCTTCCACTATCGCTTTAAATATTTCATTTTGGTCATCTTTTGGGATCACTGTTGCCTAGTATTTTGGCTAGACCCGTTAGACCGGGATGGGTAATTGGACGGTGACGCTAGTCAACGCTCGAGAGTCTGTTCAGGTGTGGGGGTTGTAGAGCCGGGGCGCTACATTATTTGTTTTTTATAATTATTATACTTTTCAGTGTTGATATTGTAGTATCTGATATATATTAACTGAAAATTTTAATTAATTTTTCGTAATTTGTTTTATTTTTGAAGAAAGGACGAAGGCAATATATTAACTCAAATCAGCCAACAGAAAGTCAGAAACATAATGGGGAGCAACACCCAAACCAACGCGAGCCGAAGCTTCATTTCTAGCTAAAACGTGAGCTACTCTATTAGCATCACGACGAACAAACTCAAACCTAGATTCAGCAAAACAACCAACTAAACCTTTAATATCCAAAATTAAATTGCCCAATGGAGAGAACTCCTCTGAGCCACACTGAAGCTTCTGGATTAGAGAAAGACAATCACCTTCGAACACGACCATCGACCAACCAAAGTCCCTAGCTAACTTGATAGCAGAATAGCAAGCTAGCATTTTAGCATATTTCGAATCATTAGGCCCTGAAAGGCAGACTGATTCCCAGCCCATGCACGCACCTGAAGAGTCACGCCCCATAACGCCAATTCCAACTTCACGAGTGTCGGCAAACACCACAGCATCGAAATTAACTTTGAACCAGCTCGGCGAAGGATGCAACCATCGGTTTGGGGGATGCCTAGCCACTCGAGTTGCCTCGGTCGTAGGCAGACGGGAGCACGTCACAACGTAGTCTTTAGCAAAAGTGGCCACCTCGACCGGAGTATGAACCACCCCTTCAAACTTCTTCGAATTCCTAGCACCCCAAATAGCCCACAAAAATATCAAGAACTTTCCACCATTTACCACGTCCAGCTCCCCCAAACTCCTATCAAGACCCGACAAAAAATCCATCTGAACTGCCTCAATGAGCTCAGGAGAAATGCCCGATAGATCCCACCTATGTCTCGCAAACGAACAGTCCAAGAGGGCATGCCGTCTATCCTCCTCAACCTCCTCATACATCGGATAGCCTCCAAGCATGGCACAATGCCGATTGCGCAGCACCGAAGTAGTAGGCAGCACGTTATGCGCCGCTCTCCAGACCATCATACGGATTTTCAGAGTCGTTTTAACCCTCCAAATACGAGCCCAAGCCCGACACTCACCCTGACCCGGCGCCGACCCTTGTGCCTGTCCTGCCAATTCCTGCAATAATTGATATGCACTCCTCACCTAGAATTAGCCATTTTTAGAGTAGTGCTAAATAATATGATCCGGCCTCCGAGACCGACCAAGAGGTATATCCAGGATCGCCTGCGCATCATCCGGGCCAAAGATTCCATTGACCAATTGTTCTACAGAATCATCATCATTGTTGTATTATTCAATACTTATTTTTGATATGTAAATTCTATACTCGACAAGCATTCCAATACTAACTCCAAATCACGTAGAAATTATTTATTTCAATATTATCTATGAATATTTTATTTATTTGTAGGACCTTTTAGAATTTCATTATATAGTTTAAGTTACTATATTTATTTATATTTTTGTACAGTTTATTAGTAAGGGTATGGTTTACTAAAAGGGTATTTCAGTCATCACAAGAATAGTGACAACCTTAAATCAACGAAAGAAACTCGTACTTTTATAATATACATAGATTAAGTAAGAGTAGGTGTAAATTGTATAACAAATTTGGTATTATAGATTACAATTTCAGATATATTAATTTCCTATTTGTTACATTTAAATAAGTTTTTGAGAAACTAATCTTGTTGAATCTCACCTCTTGTAACTTATATCTACAACAACCATACCAATAATGATATGGCGAAGATTAAGTGGCTAAGCGCGAACAAGTTAATGTCACATACCAAACACTATATTATTAAAGTAAGTGATCAACAACCATAATCTGTCATAATCTTGTTTACCATTAAACTAAGCTAATATTACGCATCAACAATGAAGTCTAGTAAACAGGATTAATCAGCCATTATCTTTTACTTTTAGATGCCATAATATAAGCTGCCTTCTTAGAATTTTCCAAAGTAAACCAAGCCTTTCAAAAAATAGAAATATCTTAGCTAGGAACTGATCATAAGATTTATACCCTTCTATTACATAGAGAATTCTCACCAAAAAATGTTCAAATTAATTCATAATTATCAACATATAGGCTCTTTTTTTAGTACAAAACATATAGGCTCTAAGATAACTAACATTACATGATTAATTGAGAAATTGAAGTAGAAAGAAAAAAGAAAAGAAAAAGGATATTATATTAGTGGAAAGTGGAAAGATGATAAGAAAAAGTTGTTGACAGTTAAAGCAATGAAATATATTTAGAATACCGTTAGATTTGTTAATGTGAGTGTGTATTGTCAAGTAGATATGTGTGTGTGCACTGATGAAGGCAAATCAGTTCAGCATACGAAACCTACAAATTGGTGCAAAGTCCCATTGCCTAACAATTTTAAGGATGCTTTTGCTTCTTCCAAAGCTCTATTTTTCCATTGCCCTTCTTAATTCCTATCCGTTTTTGGGTTCCACAAACATACCATATATAATAATTCTCACACTTTTTTTTTAGGGGCCCTCGCCGGCCTCTCCTTAATTGCAACTATTTTGCTTTCTATCTTTCGTTCATCATTAATTTCCCTTGTGACATGTTATATAAAACACTCACATGACGATACAGATACGGCGATACAGATACGGTGATACGGATGTTTTTCAATATTTTATACTAAAAAAAATATTTGATACGGATATTCGATACGGTGTCGGACACAACATAATAGGATAATTAGATTTTTAGAAGTGTATGTGATTAATAGGAAATGTCTCAATGTATCATTAGTATCTTGGTAATTTGTGCTTTCTTTTTTCTTGGAATTTGAGTTTTCGAAAATATGTAACACATGATTTATATTAGGGATAATTACATTTATACCACTCGACTTAAGCAAAAATATAACAAGACCCAATTAATTATTAAAAATTACAGTCAGGCACTTTAACCTTAATGAAAACCTAAAAACTTAACAGAAAATTGTGAAATTAAAATTTTTTACCCTTAATGACCATTAATTTAAAAAAAGGATTAGATAATTCAACTTATACCCCTCGGATTAGGAGTATATACACAGCAACACGCCCTCGAGTACTTAGGAATTTTTTTCCTGACAATAAACCATAACCTTAACGGCAGGACCTAAGTGTTAGACTGAGCCATAATTGAGGGAATATCTCTGTAATTTCCGATAGTTTAGAGACTATTGCTGTATTTACCCATAAATCGAAGGGATGTAAGTGTAATTATCCCTTAATTTATTTTATCTGCTTTTAAACCTAAAGAATTTTGTACGTATAGAATACAGGTGAAAAATAGTTCCCTTTAAAATTTCATTCTCTAATGTTGATTCTTTTTACAAGTAGGCACCTAGATACGAAGTTTGTGACTGACCTTAATTTGCACAGTATGCACATCTGAGAGGCCTGCAGAGTGATGAGTTATATCTAAAGATGGTGAGAAATGCACGCATAAATTAATCTGTGCAAACCTAACTCCTCCAATATTGCATTTACTGCTAATCAGATCGCAGCAGAGCAATCAATCCATTCTCTCTCCTCTAAGCTCTATCTCTATCTCTCTCTCTCACTTTAATTTGTTTTCTTGAATATTATTTTGCCTCTTTTGGAACCCTTCTCAGGTGGCTTTTACAGGTCCCCTCCTCTGCACATTTCTTTAGCTTTTATGACGACATTTGACAACCCCTAAATCTATTCCATTTTCCTTCGGATTCAGTGCTTCTTCAATTTTTATTAATTTCTTCTTCAATTTCATTAATTCCCACTAGCTATATATATATATATCCCCCTTGCCAAGACACTATTAACAAGCTAAAGAAACAAAAGAAAAATCAAGAATATATATCATGATGTTGGGAATTGAGGATATTCTGTGTGAAGTGGAAAGAGATGAGATTAATGAACAAGGGCTGCCTCCAGGTTTTAGGTTTCATCCCACTGATGAAGAACTTATAACTTTCTATTTGGCTTCAAAAGTCTTCAGTGGCATATTTTGTGGTGTTCAAATTGCTGAGGTTGATCTCAACAGGTGTGAACCTTGGGAACTTCCAGGTATATTATAATCTTCCCTTAACTATTTATATATATCATGTGTTTTAAGCACCATAGAAGTAGCAACACAGCTTTAATTAGTGTCAGATTGATCAAGAATTTAACTTTTGGAGAGGAATTAAGGAAAATACATAGATACATATACATATATTAAATTTTGTTTTTAATTAAAGATTTTGTTGGACCTTGACGGCAGCTACTTCTGATTTTCTTATATCTATCCTCATTTTTGCTTTAATTTAATTTATTTGCAAAATATGAAATGGGTTTAATTTCTCTGATGTCTGTATAATTAATATCATATATACGATACTGAGGATAAGGTCTGAATTAGAAGATCCTATCTGCATACTGCATCATATAAATTAAATGTTCTTAGATTCCAGATGCTTTACATTTGTCATGATCTGGATCTCAGAAGTAGCTTATATTAATGCTTCCTATGTTCATTTACTGCGCGCATCATCATTCATCATCTATCTATATATCTCTTTAATAATTAATTATTTCCGATCCTAGCTACAAGAAATTAATGAAATCTTGATCATACAACTATATATTCACATGTAGATGTGGCTAAAATGGGAGAAAGAGAGTGGTACTTCTTCAGCTTACGAGACAGAAAATACCCAACTGGGCTCCGAACAAACCGAGCAACCGGAGCTGGTTACTGGAAAGCAACTGGAAAAGATAGAGAAGTTTACAGTTCTGCATCAAGTGGATCACTGGTTGGGATGAAGAAAACCCTAGTTTTTTACAAAGGTAGAGCTCCAAGAGGCCAGAAAACCAAGTGGGTCATGCATGAATACCGCCTTGATGGAGACTTTTCTTGCCGCCACACTGCCAAGGTAGTAAACATATCTATAAATTAATTTTTAGATAGATCTCTTTTTTATTTTATTTTTTTTATTTTTATATACAACATTAATAAAAATTGACTTGTCATTTAATTTTAATGGGGTTGACTTGATATACTTGTAATCTTTTACATGTCTAGTAGATATCATGATATTGATGGAATTGTATGGGAACTGCAGTTTGTACTCCTTCTGCAGATTTGACAACTTACATCACTTGATTAAATTTTCTTGCAAAGAAAAGAAGTTTATAATTAGGAGATCATGATTAGTATTAATCTTGATGAATTTTTAGGCTACAATTGTTTTATATATACACTGATTTTAGAACATTTATGTCAAATATCTGCTGTATAAAAAGTGACATGGAGATTTGGGATTTTGTAACATGATTGAGACAATCACTCTTTACAAAACTTTTGTTCTTTTTCTTGTTTTTGTCTCTCTACTCTACGTAAGTCATTTAAAGCACACGTACGATGCTGTTGCTGTCGTATGTACACTCTGAATTATTATTAACAAATCACCTGCAAGAAAATAATTTATTTGTCTTTTTCAAATTAATACTTAAAAGACTATAATTAGTATCGTCGTTCTAATATCGAAATTAATTATATTTTTGTTTTGACAGGACGAATGGGTGATTTGCAGAATTTTCCACAAGATGATAGACAAGAAAATCCCAACATTGCTTCAAGCTGGACAAAAATACTTAATCAAAACTAATTCCCCATTTTCCTCCGCCAGCTCTAGTTCATTACCGCCACTACTTGAACCACCGCTCCTAGAATCCCACCACCGCCACGAAAACCATCCAGCACCACTAATGCAAACCCTTATAAACCAAAATCTTGAGAACCCATTTCAAATCAATCAAACCCCCCATGAATATTCCGACTTCAAATCCCTAATCAACCCACTAATCACCTCTGAAAATGACCAAATCTTCAACTTGGGCAATCCCACGTCATCATTTGCATCAACCAAGCTGCCTACTAATAATTTCCTCTCACATCAACAAGACTTCACTTTTAAGGAGCTGAGCAATGCTATTTCCAAACAGTACTGCAAGAAAGAGCCCAATTTCGAAACCCATTTCCAATTTCTATCAGATCATGGATTTGGTAATGCTCATGCTCAAGGAAATGGAAAATATCAGAACCCATTAGATCTCGTTGGGTTAAGTGGTGGAAATGTTAGTGAAATGGGAATCACATCAGGAACAGTTGGTGGAGTTGATCATGATAATATTATTAATGTCGCAACAGCTGCCATGGATGCTGCAGCTATAGATCAGGTGATGTCAACTGAGCCGGCTTGCAGATGGTGGTAGATCAAATATAATATTAATTTACTTTTTGCATTATATAATGTCATGGATTTTGATCAGTACTGAGTCTACGTATATGTACACAGAATCTAGAGATTCTGAAATGTCGTGTAAGTAATTAAGCTGGTTGAACTTGCCTAGCTAGTACCATTGATCAAAGACTAACTGCAGCTACTATTCTTATTTCTTCATATAAGTAATTATTCGGTTTTTTACATTTATATATGGGAGAATTACCCAACCCCTTGAAGTTTACGACATTTATGAAAATACCCTGAAATCTTGAAATCTTGCATTTGCATCCGGGGAGGTAAATGTAAGGTTTTTTCAGAGATATTTGTAAGGTTTCAAGATTTTTTTTGTATTTTTAGGGGTTAATTTGTAAGGTTTCAATGTTACACTAGTGTTTTGGATTTTCTAGGTAACTTTAGGGTTCTTTTTCGTAATTTTCCCTTTATATCCTTAGAGATTGCAGAGTTACAAATCGCATTTTCTTAGATAAGATGAACTACAAACCCTACTCTTCTGTGTTTCAAGAATTACAAATTCACCCCTTCTCTGGAATTCAGGTCTTTGCAAGTAAATCTATTTTTTCCTCTTTTATAAGTTGACTCTTAAATTCTTCTGAATTAGGATGATGAGAGCAGATTAGAGCGTGTGATACACCCTAATTGCATGTTTGGTTACGTATATGTGTAATTCCGGATCCTTATATTATATCTCAGGATCCGGCACTGTAGATGATATTAGGCGGGATTTGAATATCACCTAGACCCCTGTAATGTGTAATCTCACTGAAATTAGGACAAATTTTGTAATCTCCAACTGAATTGAGTGCAACCAAACATCAATTCAAAAAAAAATGATCCCACCTAATTTCTTACACCAGAGATTCACGCGCAGAACTCCATATGCCTAACCAAACAACTCCTAATGTAATGAGCCGATTTGTACTAATGAAATGGGTCGATTTGTAATTTTAGAAACTCAAAAAAGAGGACGATTTGAAGTTTTTCCAACTAAACAGTGCAATTTCTAATTAACAATTTTCCAAGAAACGTAGATATATAAAAATCCTTATACTATATGCTGAAATCACAACTACTACTGGTTGTACATTTAACCAAAATCATAAATTTTGGGGGTAGAAAGAGAGATTTTATTGCAGAATCGTTATCTGGTGGTGTTGATTTGATTGGGTGGTGGGTGAGGTGTGATGTGATTTTGGGGTTGGTGTTTTAATTTGATTTCATCTACTAGATGGGATTTGGCCATTTGGGCTGTGGCAGTGACATACGGACAATGCAAGAACTAACTGTGTCTGTGACTTCTGACTTGCTATACTTGCATCTTTTATAGGTATATAGCTGCATACATATATCTGTAGTATTGATTATATTGTAGTAAAAATTACACTTGTAGACTCTAAACGAGTTTGCTAAATTACAATTCATTATCATTTCAGTTAAATAATTACAATTTCATATGGAATTAAAAAATTACAAAATACACCCATAAGTAACAGAATATTCTATTTCTTGACATGAATTTTCCGTCCTCTTCTAAAAAAATTACATTTAGACCTCAAATGAGTTTTTATTTTATACAAATACTTCCCAAGTGAAATTTAAGGATTATCCATGGTTTAAAAAGATAAGGGTATTTTCTAATATTTATTATTCATTTTTTATGACGTCATCAAGTAAATAACATAACCCAAATCCAATGGGTGTATCTTGTAATTATTTAATTTTGTGTGAGGTATAACGTAATTATTTAACTAAGAAGATATAACTATAATTATTTGACTAAAAGAATCATAAATGACGATTTAGCAAACTCTTTTTGGAATCATAAGTATAATTTTCCCTAAATATTGTATAATTGCAAAGCCACCTCTTTTCGATCTCTATATGTATGTAGAGACAAAAGTTGGTTGCTGTACAAATTTATGACTCCATTGTACAGAAAATGATGGGCCTCCATTCCATCGTACATCTCCGAATTATTATTCTGGTTTTCTTATATTTGAAATATTATTTTTTTAGTTTTAATATTAAAATATCAAAATATCAACACATATTGAAGAAATATAATTACTTCAAATAAAAGCAATCATCTAAAGGGCAAAAGAAAACTTCCAAACAATAATGGCTATATAACCAATAAAACTATAAAACTTTTTATGTGAATTCTATAATCGTTTTCTGTCTCAACATACTCTCTAACTACATATGAAAGTGTGTTTATCTCAGCATACTCTTTACGTGCATAATATTCAAGTCTCTCCGGTTTCCGTGGCCCGAGCTCTAGAGTCGTGCTCGAGAAGAGTTCGGTTAACGTTTCAAGCTCAACCTCAAACGCAGTTAAATTTATATGGATTCAAGCTTGAGCTTAAAAACATTAATCGAACTTTGGCCGAGCTCGACTCATTAGCAGTACCTAGACGGGAATGTGACCCCCAAAAAAAGAACAAAGAAGGCAACAGATAAACCACGGCGATAATTATATGCTGCAAAGACTTCAATGTGTTAATGTGACAAGATCTAGACATCGAGGCAATAGAAACTGGAGTAGAAGAGATACAGAAAACTTATGGATCAAAGCTTTCATAAAAATCATGCACGTCATCGAGTCCTATGAAAATGAGCAGCAAATTGTAATAAGAGAAGAAACACAATTTCTTTGAGAAACTTGAAAGAAAGATTCCTCAGTGTTTACAACTGTTTACAGCAGCAAGGGGCTTCAAATTATTACATACCATATTCATCCAACATATGACTACTCCAACAGAAAAGATGCATCTTTAACAACATATCACTACTCCAACTGATTAGCAACTGCAACAAGAAGAACATCACAAGTAAGTTTTATCATACGCGGTGTCATTTCTAATCTACAAAAAGAAAATTCTCATTTCTAAATAGCATGTCAACTAGAACTTAGCACCTTAGTCCATTGCAATGACTAATGAGAGTTCCATTAAGCAATATTTTTAGTCACTAAATAAAATAGAAGAACAGAACAAGAATAAACAGATGTTTGATGGTTTGAAAATCTTATCTCAAGCCTAAACTGTTTTTCTTTAAGAAGTTTATAGAGATCACCGAAAAGGATGCAATAATATATGAAATTAGAGTAGAAAATGTTTGTAAAGAAGATACTACAAAATTCTAAAGTGGAAAGACCAAGGATTGCAACAAAAGGACAACAATCCACTAATTGAATTTGTTTCTCATCCAAAAGAACTTTTTTATCATCATTTCCTATGTATTTATCCCCTATTCATATTCTTAGCCAAGTTCAGTTGTTCTTTTCCTTTTTTTTTGGGTGTGAATTACCGGTTCGGAAAATCTTACATTGAGGGCCCTTAATCCTAATCCAGTTCGAGGCTTAGCCACAGTTAAGGCTCCTCACTCCTCCCAGAGAGTGTGTTTAGTGGGGATCGAACCTGAGGATCTTACCACAAACTCAGCATGTGTTGTTCTTTTCCAGATAGAACTGATAATCTCAATTACACATCTTGCAAATTCGTCTTAATCTTGACAGCATCAACTATTCCATGACATCCTTATCACAAATTATGCAAATTGCAATCACAAGTCCAAATTCAACAAGAAATCTAAGTTTCTACGAGATTTTCCCGTGCTTCAAATCAACATACAAACTGTAAAGCTAAGACACGAATCAACATACTAAAATCTTCATTGAAATCTAGAAAAAAGATAAATAAAGACAGAAAGTCAAAAACATAAAGAAAGGAACAAAAAGCAATACCCTAACCCAAAAGCCATGATTGAACAATTCAGAAACAACATCGCAAAGATTAACAAATAAAACCCACCTTCTTCTGATCCTGAATCAGCTGGTTTTTTGGGCAAAGGGTAATCGGGTGGCGAGTAGACGAGGGCGGCGATCATTGCTCCAGGAAGAACGCCGTACTTCGCCACCGCCGCCAGCTTCGTAACCAACGGCTTCCCTTTCAACACGCTTAGCATTTTCGCCTCAAATTTTACTGCAGAGACAATCGACAAAATTCGCACTCTTTTTTCGCTTGCTCGAGATACCACGATTCTGATTTCTGATATCAATAGAATTGAAGTCAGAAGATCCGGACCCGGTAATGGGCCCAATATCAATGGGCTTTTGTACTTCTATCTGGGCTACTTATTACAAGTGTAAGCGTTGGGAGTAAAAAGTATGTTTTTTATTTTTTATTTTTAAGAATATGCAACATAGAATTTTTTTGGTCAGATCCAACATAGAAATTAACCCATCATATGTAATTTAAATAATCACAATGAAACACGGGGAGGGATACGGATATTGCGACACGGATGTTTTTCGTCATTTTACATTAAAAAGTGTCTGACACGACACGACACAACATGATAGGATTTTTAGAAATATCTGTGCATCATATATAGAATATTCATAATCTAAAATAAGTGGATCGGATATAGAATTAAAAAACCTGACCTGTTTAAACTCTGAATTTGAAGTTTAATAATTAATTTATTAAGGGCGTTTTTGATAGGGTATTTAAGCCCACTTAGAGGAGTTGAATTTATGTTAAATTGTTGTTTGATAAAGTAAACTAACTCTTGCGGGCCTTCCAATTTTAAATGCGGCCCGCTGATTTGGACGTATTGAGTGAGACTGGGAGTCTCTCCCCCATCTTAAGTATTACAGAATATAGCGGTTTTCTTCTTTACGTGAAAAAAAAATAAAGACAATTTAACCCTCATAAATAATTGTATTTTTCCAATAAACATGTTGAGAGATTTCAAACTTTTCATAATTACTCAAAAGCAAACAACCCTAACTAAGAAGCAAAAGGGAAAAAGCTGTCGCTCATCTACTGCCGCCGCCGCCGCTCGTCTACCGCCGCCGCTGCCGTCGCCTCCGCTCGTCTACCGCCGCCGCCGCGCATCTCAAATATTTGTTTACGTAAGTTACATTTGATGGATAACATTACTTGGTTTAGAGGTCCTGAAATTGATTTCATTCCTTCATCTATATTCTATAATCTGTTTAGGAGAAACCATATTATGACAAGCTAAGTGTTTGTTCTGTGTATGTTCTTCAGGCGCAGTTACTAATGGTTTCGTGATGCCCTTTGGATTTCAGCATTGTATTACAACTTTTATTGTGCATTTACTATTGAAATTGATAAGCTACAAAAAAAAAAAAAAAAAACGGAACGATGCTTCTTATGTTTTATTTTCTTGGCAACAATTATGAGTCCATATTCCTTACATGTAATTCTATGCAAATTCTATGTTTTTAAGAGCTGAAAACATAGCTTTTCAGCTTATGAGAAAAGCTGAAATTGTATGTTTTTAAGAGCTGAAATTGTATGTTTTTAAGAGCTGAAATTCTATGTTTTTAAGAGCTGAAAACATAGCTTTTCAGCTTATGAGAAAAGCTGAAATTCTATTATGTTTTAAAGAGCTGAAATTTTAGCTTTTCAGCTTATGAAAAAGGCTGAAATTCTATGTTTTTAAGACCTGAAATTCTATGCAAATTCTATGTTTTTAAGAGCTGAAATTCTATAAATTCTATGTGTATAGCTTTTCAGCTTATGAAAAAAGCTGAAATTTGTCATACTTGAATAAAACCACACCAATTCTAACTATTCAATGTTTATCATATGTCATCTTAGAAGCCAGCCTAATGGATAACCATACCAAACTGCGCATATTTCTTTTGTTGTGGTTGTATTACCATCGCAATATTGTGGCAATGTGTGTCGTATACATCGCGTATAAAAACCGACTGATTGAAAGAGAAAGTGTGTCGTCAACTAGAGGTAAACGTTGGAGTCTAATAAGTAAAATGCCCGATCAATTTAAAAATCTACAGAGTCTTGTCAATGTTGCTGATAGCACTTGTATTGAGAACCTCCGAATGGATCGGGATGCTTTTGCCCGTCTTTGTTATTTGATGGAACATGTGGGGGGGTTAAAGGATGAGAGATATGTGTCAGTTACCGAGAAAACAGCATTGTTACTTTCGGTTCTTGCACACCATCAGAAGAATGTTGTTGTAAAGAAAACATTTGCGAGATCAGGACACACAATAAGCAAATATTTCAAAGAAGCAATACGGGCTGTTATTCGCCTTGGTCCGCTTCTACTTGTTGAGCCTACTCCTGTCGAAGATAACTGCAATGTTGACCCCTGGAAGCATTTCAAGGTAATAAGTTTCCCTTTTTTAATAGTTTAGATAATATTTATTCATATCTTACTTCGTATTAATTCTATATTCATTAAGCTAGAATTATTGCTGATTATGGGATATGTGAAACACTGAAACCTATTAGATATACTAAATCCCATTTTAAATAACTCGTAGGGTTGTCTCGGAGCATTAGACGGAACCTTTTTAGATGTTAGAGTCAATGAATCTGAGCAAATCAGATACAGAAACAGAAAAGGTCGTGTGGCTGTTAATCTCCTTGGTGTATGTAACAGAGACCTAAACTTCATTTACATCCTCACTGGCTAGGAGGGGTCAGCTGCAGACAGTTGTGTCCTTCGAGATGCGATCCACCGCCCAAACAGGCTACGTGTGCCTCAAGGTATATAATCAAATATTGTTTAGGAGAAATAGTGAATCTCAAATGTTCATAAGAGAAATAGTGAATCTGGTAGTTGATAATTTCTTTAAATTTTAAGGAATTTTCCTGGTAATGATTCAAAGAATTACAAATAAGGCCATTATAATAAGTAATATCTCTTTAAATTTGCTGAGTACCAACCAAGAATTTCACTTAGTAGTGGACTAGTGGTAATTAGTAAAGGTAAATAAAAAAAAAAAATGCCAAAAAGGAGCAGAATTTCTTGTCCTCATTTCCTGATTCTTCAATCAACTCACTGTACTTTGTCTATTGCTGTGTTTTTTTGTTATCTTTTGGGCTGCTCCGAAACAATGTCAGTGAAACTCTACACACACACACATTTTCTTAATTTTTGTGAAATATGAATTGTCAAGGTACCTTGTGCATTCATAATTACATAATTAAATTCTTAAGTTCACTTGTTAATTGATTTTTAATTTTTGTAACAGACACATCCAATTGCTGAGGCCTACTATTTCGAGGGAGAACCTGAGTGGGATGCTTTGCTAGGAATATTCGAGGCAACTTTTCGACCGAATCCACCCCCTCTTATTGAGATCGTAGACGTTTCAGACGACACGACCAACCAAGCAAATATCCCAGGACAAAATAATGAAGTGATTCATGTTGATAGTGACTCGGAAGATGCCGAATCTCCATTTGTACCGAGCGATAGAATATCTACAAGCAAGCGGAATAAATAGGATATTAATCTTTACTTTTCGAAGTTATTTTCAATTTCTTGTTTTTAAATTATAGGATATTAATAAAATGGGATTTCTTATTTCTAACTATTTTAGATTTTTTTGTTATTCAGAATAATTTTATTTCGATGATTATGTATGGCGTTATATAAATAAATTTATGAAATATATTCCTTTCATAAATTCAATATTTAATTTTGTGATTATGCGTGTCTAATATTTTAAAATTAAATAATGTATAAAATTAAGTGTAATATTTGCAATACAAGTTATGAAAGAAAAATTGTGTTGTTTTAAGTAATAAAAAATATGAAATCATTATATGTTGAATTTTACGAATTAATTTTGAAAAATATGAAAAATCATAAATTTTATATGCTATCAAAAGATGTAACGTATCAAAATATGAAAAAATCTTGTGGCATCAAAAGATGTAATGTGATATAAATTTTACAAATTTATTTTTATGTATATTATTCTTTTCTTATGAGCTACAAAAAAAATGATTCTAATCAATGTATATTAATTTTTTCTAGTTAATATATATTAATTTCTAGTATAAATATCGTTTGATACATTAAACTGAAGGTAGAATATAGGGATAAATATGTAATATATCCGACAGATGGATTAAGTACGACGTATCAAACATGTATAAGAATGTTTAGAATTTCAGTCTAACTACCGTATATTGTTATTTGATACACTAAACTAAACTCCCTTAAATTGATCAACTTATGGAATTTCCACATTCTGAATTTCAATCCACATACCCAATCAAAAACGCCCTAAATAATAATAGTATATTGAAAAATATTAACGAACACACTTATGAATTCCAATATATGTAACATTTTATATGCTCTTATCATTATTTATGGAATATTTTAGATAATACTTTTTTCAATATTCCAACTCTACCAATACTGTTCTTTTCTAAATTTTGCCATATAAATTGAGAACCTAGGACTGTAAATCATTGTACTGTTTTTCACTAAATCGATTATGCCAATTATATAAAGCTACACTAGTGTTATTAACAAGTCTCATTTATATAAAGCTACACTAGTGTTATTAACAAGTCTCAATTACACATATGAAACATGAGATTTGAATCTTTTACAATTTTACAATCGAAAACATTGTATTCTTAATCTTACCCTTGGGGATATTTGTCAGATTTTTTAAGGCATATTATGCATAAATTCTTATGTTTCAAGAGAGTATTCGTAAGGTTTCAGACTTCCAGTTTTACTAAAAGGTATTTATAAAAATTAATTATTATATATTTTTAAATGGAGTCGATCTTCAATCTGACTAGGTGGATCAACTCACCTTCCAGTATACCTAACCACAATAACGTATTTAAAAAAAGAAATGAATAAATAGCACAAAATGACCAATAATGTAGCTACAACCACAATTTACACTGAAACTGACATAATTTATTGACAAAGTTCTTTGGGCCAACCCTGTCTGTTTACACATACACATTCTCACTTCCTGACAAATTTTTAAATCTGGCCATTGTGCACAAACAATTATTGGAGAGAAATACATTTTCTAGTTTCTACCGAGCTGAAAAAAAGGCACAAAATAACTCTTTCTTTACTTTATTTCCTTTTTCTGTTTTCCTCCTTTGTAACTAGCTACTATGGCCATGGATTCCTTGGCCTAGTGGCGAGAAGGAAGCCCCATGACAACAGATGTCATGGATTAGAGCCCCACAACTATGTCATTAGTCTTCTGTATAGTTTGTTATCATGCATTTCTCCGGATAGGATGAGTCAAAACTAACTACTCTGTTTTCTGCTTTCTTCCGTTTTCGGACTTGATTTTGTAACACCTAGAAATTAACTATGCAGTAAGTACAATAATACTTAGTTTCTGGTATGATCATTGCTTTCCTAATCTGTAAAGCAATCACAGGACAAAGTAATATAATGATAAGGTAATTCACGTATCATGTAAATTTTCGGGTTCGGCCGAAGTCATGCAGAAAAACTAATAATTCCAGCAAAATTTCCGCCACTAGATATCCTCCTCCCATTCTCTTATCCTGTCTCTTTCCAAGAGGAGAAAGGAGAGCAATTTGCCTTATCCTTAACATGTAAACCAAAACCCAAATTCTTGGTTCACAATGCACCAGCCTACGTTCCTCCTCCACATTGTTTCACCTTCATTTGCACATCACCCAATCCTCCATAATCCTTTTCCCTCCCAATCCCACACCACCTGCAAAATTCAAGAAACATGTCGAATTCAAATCCTCAAATTCTGCAGGAACTCGAGGAACTCAGTCAGACATTATTCCAATCCCACACAACAACACGAAGAACCGCTTCTCTAGCTCTCCCGAGAAGTGCAATTCCTCCAATATCAACCACAGACAATGAAAATGACGGAATCACCCTCAACCCGAAACCGAGATCAAGGAGAATGTCCTTGTCTCCATGGCGCTCCCGACCGAAACTTGACACGGAAGAAAATGAACGGAGTGGGGCCCACAAGGCTTTGGCCACTAAAGAAAGCAAGAACAAGTTTGTTGATGAACCTGCTCCGGAAAAGAAAGGGATTTGGAGTTGGAAGCCGATTCGAGCACTGACGCATATCGGCATGCAGAAGCTGAGTTGCTTGTTCTCTGTCGAAGTTGTAGCTGTTCAAGGCCTTCCAGCTTCCATGAATGGGCTCCGTTTATCCGTTTGTGTTAGAAAGAAAGAGAATAAAGATGGAGCCGTTCAGACGATGCCTTCAAGGGTTTCTCAAGGAGCTGCTGATTTTGAGGAGACGCTCTTCATCAGGTGCCATGTTTATTACACTCCTGGAAGTGGGACGAGTAAGATGAAACTTGAGCCGCGTCCGTTTTTGATATATGTTCTTGCAGTTGATGCCGAGGAGCTGGATTTCGGGAAACGGGCTGTGGATTTAAGTGGTTTGATTCAGGAATCTATTGAGAAGAGTTTGGAAGGTGCGAGAGTTAGGCAATGGGATGTGAGTTATGATCTTTTGGGTAAAGCTAAGGGAGGTGAACTTGTTTTGAAATTGGGGTTTCAGATTATGGAGAAAGATGGGGGAGCTGGAATATATAGTCAGGAGAAGATGGGTAAAGCGAGAAATTCGCCTTCCGTTGCACGGAAACAGTCGAAAACATCTTTCAGTGTCCCTAGTCCGAGAATTTCGAGTAGAGAAGCATGGACTCCTTCGGATAAAGGAGGGCCGTCGGATCTTCAAGGGATTGATGAGCTTGATCTTGATGGGCCAGCTGCTCCTGCTCCACCTCCCATGAAGAAATCCGAGGAACCAGAGACGAGGATTGACGAAAATGACCTTGATTTTGATGTTGAGGACAAAGGAATTGAAATCCAAGATAAGGAAGAAAAAGAAAAAGAAAAAGAAGAAGAGGAAAAGTCGGAAGAAAATTCTGACAGAAGATCAGAGTCAAGCGAGGTTGTGAAGGAAGTAGTTGTGCAAGATCAAGCCCACGTGATGAGAATGACGGAGCTTGATTCAATTGCTCAGCAGATAAAAGCTCTTGAATCCATGATGGGGGAGGAGAAAGAAATCAAAGCAGATGAAGAAACATCATCACAGATATTAGATGCAGACGAAGATAAAGTAACGCGAGAGTTTCTTCAAATGCTTGAGGATGCAGAAGGGGAAACGCTACTCAAGATTAATGATGACAATCATGATGAAATCCCTCATATGAATCTGGAAAGCATCGAAAATACAGAAGAAACAGAAACTGAAGTTTATTTACCTGATCTTGGAAAGGGACTGGGCTGCGTGGTGCAAACGAGAAACGGAGGCTACTTAGCAGCAATGAATCCTTTAGATATTGTAGTAGCAAGAAAAGACACACCAAAATTAGCCATGCAGATGTCGAAGCCATTTGTTCTTCAATCAAACAAGACTGGTTTTGAGCTGTTCCAGAAAATGGCAGCCATGGGAATTACAGAGTTGACCTCTGAGATCTTATCACTAATGCCTATGGATGAACTGAACGGCAAAACGGCTGAACAAATAGCTTTTGAAGGCATTGCGTCAGCTATAATACAGGGAAGGAACAAAGAAGGAGCCACCTCGAGCGCAGCTCGCACTGTGACGGCAGTCAAGTCGATGATCACTGCAATGAACAGTGGCAGAAAGGACAGAGTTTCAACTGGAATTTGGAATGTAAGCGAAGAGCCGTTAACGATTGACGAAATCTTACCTTTCTCAATGCAGAAGATAGAGAGTATGGCAATGGAAGCTCTGAAAATTCAAGCAGATACAGCTGAGGAAGATGCTCCATTCGATGTTTCCCCACTCGATGCAAAAACAGTTTCAGCTAATGGGATAGCTTACAATCACCTATTGGCTTCTGCTTCTCCAATTGAGGATTGGGTGAAAGAGGATGATGTCACGATTTCAGTAATGGTCCAATTACGGGATCCAATTAGGCAGTATGAGGCCGTTGGGAGTCCTGTGATAGCGTTGATTCATGCAACTTCTGTTAAGCAGAAGTGGGATTATAATGAGGAGAGAAGGTATAAAGTGGCGAGTATGCAAGTTGGAGGAATAAAAGTGATGACTTTGGGAAATAAGAATGTGTGGGACGCTGAGAAGCAAAGGCTTACAGCATTGCAGTGGCTGATGGGATACGGGATTGTGAAGGGAGGGAAAAAAGGGAAACATGTAAGTTCAACGGGACCGGATTTGCTCTGGAGCATCTCGTCTCGTGTGATGGCTGATATGTGGCTGAAACCAATAAGAAATCCTGATGTCAAATTCACCAAGTAAATGTTTTCTCAGAAGATAAGAAGATAAGTTATTTCGTTCTTGCATGTATTTAGATTCTTTGTATTAGGCGGGGAGGAGAAATGGAAGTAACGACTGAAGTTTCTTGAATTTATTTGAGATCTGCAATAGCATTTCTGGTCAGAAACTGTAATACGAGATTTGCCAATGGAATTGCTCGATTTGGTTGAATCAGATTGTCTAGTTTGGTTATAGTGAACCTTTTATGAAAATTGTTGAATTGCTCATTATTACTTGTTTATCCAGCAGCATGTTTTATCAGCACTCTATAGTCTACATATGTACCTAAAATCCAGCCTTCTGAAGACAAATTGTTTGAGAAATTTCATCGAACAGTTGGCGGGCAACTCAGAAATGCATCAACATTCAACAACGAAAAACCCCCAGTCTCGAGAAAGCTCCAAAGATGAAAAACTGATGCCACAATATACGTAGCTTCCTTCAAAGATGAATCAACGGTGGATCTTCAATATGGAGCTGATAGATTAATCGGTTGGAAATCGCAGCAATTGAAGTTGGAGGAAAAGTACCGAACTTTAACGGTTGTCTAGAAATTGGAACGGCTTATTATTTTTCTTTTTCTAAGTTATTAATTGCATTCAGATATTATAAGTTTTTTTTATCTTTTTTTTTTTAAATCTTTTTCCTAGTTATGGCCTATGGGTTTACTTTTAAAAATAAATAAATAAATAGCGTATAGTTGTAGGATTCATATAGAAAAAAGTAGTGTTTTATTAATAATAATTTTGACATATTCTCTTCTATTTGCGATGGATTTCGAATAAAAAAAAAGAAAAAATTGCATAATTCATCCGTCAACTTTGATTTACTTGGATTTTAGGGACATAAGTTTCTAAAATTGTAAATTTCATCCCATAATATAAAAAAATATGGCAAAATAAAGACAATGTTCAACAAATTTCACCTCGTAGCATTAAAAATTTTGTCCCGTAGCTTTGAACATTGCCCATTTTTTTGCCACGTTTTCAATACTACGGGTAGAAATTCACAACTTTAAAAACTTATGTCCCTAAAACCTAAGTAAATAAAAGTTGATGGATGAATCTTGCAATTTTTCCAAAGAAAATTGAGAATAATATTTTGGGATAATCTCAAAACTCCCTTAATCTATGACCTGACTTGTGCAAAAGATGAACACGATTAGGGAAATAATTGCAATTTTTTAACGATTAGAGGGAAAAGTGCAAATCGTATCATAAATTGAGGGGGTTTTGCAATTATCCCTAATATTTTCTTTTTGGTCAGTTATTGCGAATAATATGATTGAATAATATATATATGAACTCAAATTCTAAGAATATAAACATTTATCTAATTAATCTATTTAGTTTTTATTTATAACTATTTTTTATTAGTAGTTTAATTATGATTAGTATAATATCGTAGGGTTTGCTTACATTGAGTTATTAGGTTATATTGTGTAGCGTCGCATAAGTTGAGTTTGTCCTACATTGATAGTTAAGATGGGTTCTAAATGTAATTAATAAAATTTTTGGATAGTAATTTAAGTTTAATTTTAAGTTACATTAGTGTTATAACCGTTGAGATCTGTTCTTTGTCCTATTCCAAGATGAGTCCCCTAACTTTGTGTTTTCTAATGTAGAATTATTTCCCGATAACGAGGCGATGTATTCACTACTTAGTATAAGCTTAGTCCAACAATACCTTGCATTATGGATTTATGATGGCCCGTTGGATATTTGCAACCGCATACTATATCTTGAATCATGAGGATATGGGCATTAGATATAGTTTTGAATTGACACTTTTGTCCCTAAAATTATAATTCCCTACATTATAGTTAATCAATACTAATTTTTCCTACAAAGTTAAACAAGCAAATTAAACAAATTATCATGTACTAATCTATTACTTTCTCTATAGAGACAAGTTGGAGGAATTTTCGCATACTACATTGGACATTGTTTCATGTCTAGTTCATTTAGGTGGATTTTTATGCTTTGTGAATTTTGTTCAGGTGTGCTTATATTATATTGTTTTGCTTGGGGAATGCAACTGTCATTGGTAGGAAGAACTTTATAGTCATATGAAGGGAATTAACACAATATTATTTTTATTAAATACTTATATTTTTCATTTTATCACACATTAATGAGAATTTCTTTTAATTAAACGAAAATCCATAAAAAAAATAGAGAGTTGTTATTTACACTCCTTAATTGTTAATTGCACTCCAAAATTTTCATTAATGACAATGATATCCCTCCTTCTTTAATATTAACTTATTATTCTTTTATTGTTTTGAAAGTATTTCTAACCTTTTCTTTTTCCATAAATTCAAATATTTTATTATTTTTTTAAATTTTGTTAGAATTAAGATAGAATAAATATATTATTAGGTTTTTTTAGAATTAATAAAAATACAATTACGATATTATAGCACAGTGAGTAATTTATGAAGTATAAATATCAAGGCCTAAATGCATTTCTGGTCCTGTAACTATCGACTTGTCGCGTTTTTAGTCCTAAGGTTTTTCATTTTGCAATTTTAGTCCTTTATGTTTCAAAATGTTGCAATTTTGGTCCTCGACTTGCCTGAGCCCTAGATGGTCGCCGGATTTTTCAGATGTGCGGTGAGAATTATCTACATGGCATAAGGAGTGCCAAGTGTTAATGCCATGTATTTGAAAAAAAAAATAATAATAATAACTAATTTCAGAATCAAAAAATAAATACAAAATAACATAAAAAAAAAAAAAGAAGAGATACAGGAAATAAAAGAGAAGTCGTTTTCCCCTAATTTCAAAAATTCATCTTCCCCAAATTTCAAACACTAAGAATAACCCTAACCAACATCTTTCTTCCTCAGCTGATTTCACGCCAGAGGATTTGTTCGACGGGAAGAAGCACTTCCTCAGCTGATTTCTGCCAGAAAGCGATGGTGTTTGTCAGGTTGCAGAAGCACTTCGAGAAGCCACCCCCTGCTTACAGTAAGTTCCTTTTTCCTGTTCAGTGTTGTTGATACTTTTATGTTTAGGCGAAATGAATAATGTATGAAAGATTCGTTTTTTTTGTCTACTTATGGATGGGTACAGCTTGAATGGTGGTAGTGGGGTTGTTTTATATTGATTGTGGACCTACTTGGTTGGTACATTGAAGACAATGGTCCCCATTGCATTTTTTTTTTTTTTTTTTTTTTTGGGTTGAATAAACTTGGTTTATTATTGTTTAGAAGCACTGAGATTGATTTTTTATTTAAATGTATTGCAGGACGTAATAGTACACAATTCACAGCATGTATAAGTTTTGGTGGCAGATTTCAACATATGCCAAGAGCTGCATATATTGGGGGTGTAAAGAAGAAACTTGATTACTGTGAAGCTATGGATTTCAATAGGCTGAACTTGGATGCGTGGTGTGATAATTTTCAAGGTTTGGCCAGAGAAAGAACATACTATGTTAACACATCTAATGTGGGCATTTACAATAGGCGTGCAGATCCTAGTGATTGGGGATTCAAGATTATAGTGAATGATGAAGAGATGAGGAGATTTGCCCTACATTGCTCTGCCTTGGAACAAGAGCTAGAAATATACATTGATGCAGCTTATGAGCCTGTAGTTGGTAACATTGTTCAATTAAACAATGTTGCTATAGATAATGAAGTTCCTGAGAATGAAGCTAATGAAGTAGAGAATGATGAAGAAGAATTGGGTGAAGGTGTTCCAGTGGATTCTGAAACAGAATCTGAACAAGTTGAAGAAAGTGAAGAAGCTGCTGAAGTTGAAGAAACTGCTGAAGTTGAAGAAGTTGAAGAAGCTGTAAATGAAGGTGAGGACTGTGAAATTAAAGCAAAGGTAGTGATTCCTGGATTTTGGGATGAGATAAGTGATGACTCAAGTAGCTATAAAGGTGATGAGAGTGATGACAGCTCAATTGACAACATTCTGTGGGATGACAATGTGGATGGCACAGAAGATGAAGGAAATGATCAAGTACATGAGGAATCAAAGGAATCAGAGGCTGAATCTTGTGAGTCTGATGTAGTTGGCTCACAGTGTGATTTGGATACTAGAAGGGTATCAGAGGATGAGTGTGAAGACAGTCATGGCCCAACTTTCAACACTAAGAACATATTCAATCCAGAATTTGAATTGAGTCATGTTTTCAATAACAAAGAAGAGATTAAGATTGCTGTTGCATCTTTGGCTATCAACACTAGGAGGACTTTGAAAATAGAAAAAAATGATAAGATTAGGGTTTATGTGAGGTGTGGTGAGAAAGTTAGTGCAGGGTGTGATTGGAGGATGAATATTCTGAAGAATGTAGAGACAAACAATTGGGAGTTGACTGAATTCAAGGATAAGCACAAGTGTCAGCCAACTTTTTATGTTAAAAATATGAAAAGTACATGGCTGAGCAAGAGGTATGAACACAAATTCATTGCTGACCCAAAGAGGAATATTATTGGCTTCAAGAAGGAAACTGTACATGAGATCAGAGTGAATATCTCTAAGGATCAAGCTTATAGAGCTAAGAAGAGGGCTTTAGAAAATATTCAGGGTAATAGTGATGAGCAATACACAAGGCTGTGGGAATATGTTGCTGAGTTGAGAGACACAAATCCTGGTAGTACTGTGATTTTAGGGACTAATAAGGATGAGGATGGAATGACCAGGTTTGATAGATTTTATGCTTGCTTGGGTGCACTGAAAGAGGGATTTCTCAGTGGATGCAGGAACATATTTGGAGTAGATGGATGCCACTTGAAAGGTCCAAATGGAGGAGTTTTGCTGACAGCTGTTGGGGTAGATGCAAACAACAATATCTACCCCATTGCATATGCCGTAGTGGATAATGAAAAGACTGAGACTTGGACCTGGTTCCTGAATCTGTTGAGGAATGATTTGGTGATTGTTGATCCAGTGAGGTGGACTGTAATTAGTGACAGACAGAAGGGACTTCTCAATGCAGTAGATGAAGTATTCCCTGGTGCTGAACATAGATTTTGCTTTAGGCATTTGTTAATGAATTTCAAGAAAGCAGGTCACATTGGAAGTACCTTGGAAAATATGATGTGGGCATGTGCATGTGCTTCTACAAAGGCTGATTTTAAAAGATGTATGGAAAATCTGAAGGAGAAGGATACAGCAGCAGGTCAGTGGTTGTCTAGCATACCACCTGAGGCTTGGTGCAGGGCATACTTTAGGGAAGAGGTGAAATGTGATATCTTGCTTAACAATCTGTGTGAGACCTTTAATTTTTGTATTTTGCAAGCAAGAGATGAGGCCATTCTCACCTGTCTTGAGTGGTTGAGGAAATATTTGATGATTAGACTGAGAGATGGTAGGGAATTGGCTGAAAGAAGATGGAATGGAAGGATTTGTCCAACAATTCAAGAAATTCTTGATAAGCACAAAGAAAATGTGGCTGATTGTATAATCAATAGATCAAACCATAGGCATTATGAGATTGAAGATTTTGATTTGAAACAGTATAAAGTGGACCTAGTGTCACACAAATGTGGATGTGGAAGGTGGCAGCTAACAGGAATACCATGTAAGCATGCTTGTGCAGCCATTCAAGATAGTAAAAGAGCACCTGAGGATTATGTGAATGATTTCTATACAGTTGTAACCTATTTGAGGGCTTATGAACCAGCAATTATGCCAATGAATCACAGAGATTTGTGGGGTGATTCATTTTTCATTCCACCTCTACCACCTAACTTCGGCAGGAAACCAGGTAATTTATCAATTTTGCCACCTGATTTCATTGAATTATATTAAGTATAGTGATTGTGATTGTTGAATGCTGTGTAGGGAGGCCTTCAAAGGCCAGAAGAAGGGACCCTGTTGAAGAAGAACCTGTTAAGGGAAAAGGAAAAAAGAAGCAGAACCCTTACAGACTCAAAAGAAAACAGTCAACTGTGCATTGTGGGAACTGTGGCATTAGTGGACACAATAAATCAAAGTGTCCAGTGAAAGGAGTTGTACAAACAGATGAGGCTGAGACAAGTTCTGCACCTAAGAAGATGAAGCAACAAGTAATTTAACTCTAAGACCATTACACTATTTCCTTTAAGCAATTGCATTTATCTTATTACATTGTTTTTAGATTAATGGTTAATGCTTTAGCAGGCTAGAAGGAGATTGGATATGGAAGAGGATGTTGTGCATCCACCAATCAACACTGAACAAGATGAAGACATAAGCTTAGACGATATCCCTGTCCCAGATACAGAAACAGTGACTCAGGAGGGACCAAATTGGGTAGAAGGACCATCTATGTGGGAGCAAATCCAGGATGCAAGGAAAGGAGCAGGTCCTAGCGATGCAAAGATTGTGAAGCAGAAGGGAAGATTTGGTACTGTCATACAGTTCAGTGTACCTCCAGTGATGAATGATTCTCAGGTTTCATCAAATACTTCCAAAAGCAAGATCACAGATTTGACAATAATAGAGGATGGAGGGACCAAGTATGTGGATCTCAACACTGGATTGACTCAGGAATCACAAGTTGTACCAAGCAGGAAGGTCTATAAGAAGCAGAAGAAGGGTAAATCAAAAGAGTAATTGCAGAAATGTCAAGGATTTTTGTCTACTGTCAATCATGCAACTAAATTGTAATTTCTTGTAATTATTTGGGTTGAACAGTATTTTTTTGCAATAGTTGATGAATGTGTAGTTTGAATTTGTAACTTCTACTAGCCGAATTTCAATATGAAAAAGCAACAACAATGGTTGATTTAGTACTTTATTTTGCAAGTTTGTTATGAAGATGGAGTATGTGATATTTTGCAAGTTTGCTCTGTTTATTTTTTCGTGATCAGAGATTTTACTTTTTGTTAATGTTGTTATACAGTGGATGATAATAGGTTGGATAGGAATTGTATAATTATACCAGGATGACAAAATTTGTTGCACCAGTTTGTTATCAGGGGGATTTTGGTAATTATGGTAAACTAAGACAATGATAATAGGTTGGGTTTTTTGGTAATTAGAGGACGGAACTTCTACAATTGAAAGAGGAATTAAAATCACTTCACTTAGTAGTTCACTTACAATCGTTCGACTGAAATTACACATACACCCCAAACATTTTTTACCTGATTACAAATACACCCCTAACATTTTAACTGAAATTACAAATAAACCCCTAAACTCAAAATGCAACCCTAATGCCCTAGTATTTTCAGTGAAGCCTTCTTCTTCTTCATTCCATCTGAAACAAATACAGTCCAGACAAAGAGGAAAAACGCCACAGCAAAGACGGACAACAAAATCAAGGTAGCAATTTTCCATTTTCGCTTCTCTTCTCTAAGCTTGTTCATTTTCTTCAACAAAGAGGGGATTAACTTCTTCGATCTGTCACACATTGGTGGATCTATGAAACGGAAATACCTGTTGCAGCTTCTCTGAGGACAGCTCAAGAACCTTCTTCCAGGGTTGGCATTCGTCCAAGACGTTTGAATAATGGTAGTCCTACCGCAAGTGCACCTTGGATTGCCTTCATTTTGTTGATGGCTAAAACTAGAAGACGAAGTGGAAGACATTTCTCTTCCTTTCCCTTCTGCAGACAAAAATGGCGATAAGAGAAAGAAATATATGGCTGGAATAAATAAATTTTCATTAAAATTGAGAATGCCATAGTTTTGGAGGGAAAAAATGAGGTGTTTTCCCTCCAACAACTTTGCCACGCTGGAAAGAGGTTGTGTGTATAGTTTTTATTATTACTTTTATTTTTTTGGTGAGATGGATCCCACATGGACCTCCGACCTGCCACGTCTGAAAAATCCGGCGACCATCTAGGGCTCAGGCAAGTCGAGGACCAAAATTGCAACATTTTGAAACATAAAGGACTAAAATTGCAAAATGAAAAACCTTAGGACTAAAAACGCGACAAGTCAATAGTTACAGGACCAAAAATGCATTTAGGCCTAAATATCAATTCTCCTAACACAATTATATTTTATTTAAGAAAAACAAAATAAATTTCAATCAATGAGTTAATTTATAATATTTAAATTCCTAATATGGCCTGCGACACTAAAGGCACCCGGATCCTATGAGGTGGACGGAGAATTGAAGGGTATTATTACATTGGATAGTTGGGAGCTCCCCTATGTGCGGTACAAGTCAGGGAAGTCATATGCTGAAATTGACTAAACTTGTTTTAATGGATATATAAACTCATGCAATTGACGGTCAGGTGGGTTACTTTGGGCTTTGGCCGAGTAATCCACATTTGTGAGAGAGTGCAGCTAGTGAGGAACAATAGAGTTAGAGATAAAAAAGAGAGAATCCAAACACTTTTAACCCCTCACTTTATATCTTTAGAGCCGCAGGATTTAGAAGAGTATAGCTCATTTGATGCGGATCCTAACGTTTCTTTCTGCAGGTTTTTTGAGTGTTTGGTGAGATATTGTGTGACTTTACGTGCTTTGAGAGGTTTGAGTGGTAATAAACGAGGGCATCTAAACATCACCCTTACTATATCCAATTAAAGCCTCAGAGATTAGGGGATGATAGATCACTCGTTATGGGTTTACTAACTTTTGTCGTATGTAGGTACACAATCTATTATGGGCAAGGTCCTACGATGTTACTGAATATCACACTCTGGGCTGACAATGCTTCTTCATGGTATAAGCATGCTTTATTTCAGATCATTAATTGGAGCGGTACTTGGCTGCATTGGAGATATTGGACGAGGGGCAACTTGGGTTTTGTTCTCCAGCGGATTGGTTTTGGGCGCGACATCTTTTGGCACTGGTGGAATTATAGGATTCATTTTTTGGATATGATCTTTTGTAATCTTAAATCTAGGCCGCTTTTCTATTATTGCTTTATGAGTTTTAGTTTTACGTTCTGTAGTTTGTACTTTGTCCATGGTTTATCCTTGGCTATGTTTTTGGCCTCTTATTTTGTGGACTGGGATTGATTTTTTATATATGAGGAGAGGGTATCGGTAAAAACCTCACGATACGCTTGCATCGGTTCATTTTAAAAAAATAATAATAATAATATTTTACAATTTAAAAAATAATTTCTAATAGAAATTAAATAGAGAATACAAATTTATAAATATATGTTAACCAAAAAAGAAACTTATAAATATATAAATTGTAATATATCTTTATATCTCTTAAATTCTATAAAATTCCAAAAATTAATAAAGAATTTGACTTTTATTTGAAAAGAGAAAATCAAAAATCATATATTAAATAAAAAAGAGTGTAAAATAAATAAGTAGTAATCATTTATATATTAAGAAATCATAGAAAGAAGAAAATTAATAAATTAATGAAAAATTAAGAGTAATATTTTTGTCAAGTAGTAATAGATTTGGAGTGTGAATAACAATTGAAGAGTGTAAATAACAACTCCCAAAAATATCAACAATAAACTAAATCTATCGAAAGCTCTATTTCTAACTAAGTAGTAATAACTAATAACTATCAATAATCCTAAGTACTGACAAAAAAAAATAAAAAAAAATCAATAATCCTAAGCAAATTCCTAACTCTCGCGATATACAAACCAGATTCATCATTAATGATATTATTCTATCATGTACTTAATTATTTTAATGCATACTTTTAAAAGTGAACGAGCTTATACTTGATTTAAAGTATTAATATGTTTATTAAACATACTCGATTATTTCCTATACAAGAAATCACAAAATTTCAAAGTTTTTATGGATAATTTTAGTTTTCTTTTTTTAAAACTAAATTGTATTTATATGCATCAAGTCAGATCAAACTATTCTTTAATTTTTTACTAATGATAACTGCATTTCCAGAAATTTTCCCTGAATGTTGAATGTTATTTCATTACTATACACTAGTTTCTTAGGCAATGCTACATTTTGTTTGATTTTTTTTTTTTTTGGTCGGGCTACATTTTGTTTGATGATTGTAGTAAGTTTGAATTATTAAATTGATGTTGTTTTAGTATATGTAATCGATCATTCTAATCTTTTAATTTAAATTCCGTTCGATTTTTCCGGTCTATATGTTTGCAGTCACTCCACAAGTATGTGGATCTCAATTAATTAATCATTTTATGGGAGTAACATGCCCAAAATTTATTACATGCGTCTCTCAAATTTACTTATATGGGTTGAGCAGAGTCAGACCATTTAGGTGTAAAATTCTTCCTACTAATGATAGTCGTGTTTCTAAAAAAACTCAAACTTGAGATTTTTAATTAAGCTAGCATAGCACCGAACCACTAAGTTACGCCATTGGTAATAGTTTTTTTGTTGTGTTAAAAAAGAACTCAATGATTGGTTAATTGATCAGTGATAACCATCTTTGAAAGCTAACAGCTAACCATTGAACAGTGATATATCAAATTTACATTGTGATGCTTCATTTCTGATATTTATATGGTATTAAAAGAAAAAGCGGCTTATAATCTATCAATTCACGTACTCAGGGAATTATGTTACACAAGTTGGTTTATAGGAAAAAGGAAATGCATGATTTTCTCTCCTAATTAATTATCTATTATCTCAATTCCACTACGAAAAATAGTTAGAAATCATTTTAAATTATTTTCACGAATCCTTGAGTCGTGGGTTAAGAAATCTCGAAAAATCATAATTCGATGCCATCCTCGTCTACTATTGAATAAATCAAGTAGAAGGAGGGATAAATTACAAAGGATCAAGCAATTCAAAGACCGGTACCTGTACTTGAGTTGCAATAGACATTATAGTTATATGCATTTTGCAAAATGATTAAAATATACGAAAGATCAAATTCTATGATTCTCTTAATTGAATTAAATGTTGTCAGCAATGAGTGAGCATTTCACTAAAGGTACGATGTAATGACAAGTGTTTGTTCAAACACTATGCCAATGGCGACAGTCTTGCTAAGAAACTCGGTATATTGATGTCATCAATACCAACGAATTCTTCGTATAGACTCGATCGTCTAATTTAGATTAATAAGATCCGTCAACTAGATTGACCGATTTTAGCAACAAATGAATTGTTTAATATAAGTCTGACTAAATAATCAAAAGTTCATGTTTTATGAACAAAGAATTTTATATTGTTCATAACCTTATGATCACATTGCATTTATTCTTTCTAACAAAATCATCACAATTTATTATGTAGGTAATAGTAACGTTAAATTTGGGATTATTTTCTTTTGAAATTTATAGTGTGATATTAAAAGAAAATATCGAAATGATAATCAGAAATTAGATTACTAAATTTTCATTTTCAAAATAGTGAGATACAAAAATGGAAAGAGCATTAAATTACTCTTGAGTATTTAGCTACTCATATTAATACAATCACTAATATTTGGCCAAATTATGATACACTCCTCTTGGATCCGGCTCCTCTCCAATATAGCATCTCTCCAATTTCTCCCAATGCATGTTTGAATGATTGCCACATAATTAGGAATTTAATTCAATGGCTTATATTTAATTCACCTAACCATAAGCTTAACTCAAGTTAATCTTATCATTTAACCTATATATCTAATTAAAGAAAATCTATATTTATCTTCTCTCTTCTCTGTTACCGTAAAGAAAAAAATAGAAATTAAAAAGAGAGAGTGGGGGAAATTAGCGTGAATTGGGAGAAATTAATAGATGAAATAAAAATCAGATTTTTATGATAACAGAGAAGAGAGAAGATAAATATAGATTTTCTTTAATTAAATATATAGGGTTAAATGATAGGATTAATTTGAGTTAAGGTTATGGTTAGGTGAATTAAATATAAGCCATTGGATTAAATTCCTAATTATGTGGCAATCATCTAAGCATACATTGGGGAAAATTGGAGAGATGCTATATTGAAGAGGAGCCGGATCCACTCCTCTTGAACTCATCTCTAAGAAAAATTTAAGAGTAGACTTCTTTAGAATCTTTCCTCTAGAAAATCTCGACGAATTAAGTACTTATTTATCCCGTTTGAAAGAAAAATATTGACTAACGAATTAAGTACTTATTTATCCCGTTTGAAAGAAAAATATTGACTAACTCATCCTTCGAACAAAACTAGAGTGGTAATCAATAACTTGATGGATCTGATCCATACTGACATTTAAGGAATGCTCAATGGTAGCATACGAAATGTTTGTATTACTTCATCATAAACATTGGCAACTTTAATCGTTATTTATGATTAATGAACAATAAGTCCGAAGCTATAAAAAGTTCATAGAGTCAAGAATGAGTTTGAGGATCAACTTGATCGAAAGAACAAGCTCATTCGATCAGGTCGAGATGACACAAATCTCAACAATGATTTCTTGATCTTCTTAAAAGAGAGAATGAAATTATCTATAAGTAAACTCAAACTTACACAATCCATGTCAACGGAGTGTTTAAGCGTAGGAATCAAACTTTGCATGTCATGGTTCATTCTTTATGAGTTTTACAAATTTGTTGCCATTGTCTTAGAGTTATGCTGTAGAAACGACAACAAAGATTGTATATATCGTTTCTTCTAAATCCGTGTTCACTATACCATATGAATTAAGACCCTTATTTATTCTTTATTAAGATTATGAACTATTCCTAATACTTCTAGTAGTTAGTGGGAGAAATGTTGAATTCGAAATTAACCTTATGCAAATTTGTAGAGTATCATTCAAGAGTTACTAGAATACTACTACAATGATTTCTTAAAATAAAATTCATTTATCTCGAGAAAAGTTACTTAGAAAGTTAATTTCTAATATGGCTCGATCATTAAACTTATGGAAATTCAAGAAAATGTGTCATAATCACAATAATGGAATAAGCATCGAAACTCATTGCCGCAAAACTAAAACAAGCTCCCCTGCGATTAAGCATAATAAACTTGAAAAGGTTTTAAGTTTCATAAGTGAAACTAGTCAAATGGATTTTAATCCAACGATTTATGAGAAGACTAGGTAAGATACATATTTGTGAGAATAACTTAAAGTAAATTCTCATACTACTTGTCGTAATCAAGTATTATGACAAATGGATATAACGATTTTCTTATTCAATGAACAACTCATGAAATTCACATCCAGTAGGAGCATACAACAAGTTTGTAAGCTTCTAAGGTTCATTATGGATTGAAGCAGATATCACGAAAATAGAACTTGTATTTTAATGAAACCATAAAAGTCTTATGGATTTATTAACAACAAGTTTGATTATTGTTTCTACCAGAAATGTGAAAGTTAAATGATACAAATTGTGATATATGTAGATAACATCCTATTTATTGGAAATTGTGTAGATGTACTGCAAATCACTTAGTATGGTTGTCCACTCAGTTCTCATTTTAGGATTTGGTGAAATAACCTTTATTTTCGAGATTAAGATCTAAAGAGTTACATCAAAGAGAAAGATAGGAATTTCTCAATCCTTGCACATATGTTAAATACTAAAAGGCTTTTGTATGAAATTTTCCAAAATGGAAATTGTTGGGATTCATGTACCCCGGGCGCAGCGGAAGTAATAGATTTCAAAAATTTTGTCCCGGGGCTTTACAGTGAATCTTCATCCAATGAATATAAAATTTTGAGACATTTATACATTAGAACGAAGCACACCTTTACGCACTCGTTTTGTAGTAGATAAGGAAGGAAAGCTTTCCAAGGCTTCTGGCCACTCCTCGAGATCGCTGGCTTAAAGATCCACCTAGGTTTCGATTTTCAACCGAAACCCTCTGAAGATAGTCCACGGCTTCTCGCAGGCAAACTCGTATCTCTTAATTCCTGCTAGGGAACGAAGAACGATTGATTATCTCTTTTGATTAAGCCTTAGTGAGTAAGATTTAATCTTTAAAGTGAAGAAAAACAATTCTATTAGAGAGAGAGAGAGAGAGAGAGAGTTGGCGTGAAAAGAGAGAGGAGAGAAAACAGAAAACCTAGGATTTTTCTGAAAGTGTTATTGCTTGCTTAGAAAGAAACAATCCAAGGGGTTAAATAATAACCCTTATGGCCGAAAATTCCAAGCCTATGAAGGACTTGGATTTTGGGCCATCTCCTTCTCCTTGGACTAAGAAAAGGCCCATTAAATTTAATACTAGATTAAATTCTCTAAGCCCAATTATCTAATTACTCTTAATTAGAATTGGATTAATCTTTCAATAAACTTTGGGCTTTATTTTATACCAAATAAAATTCAAGCCCAATTGAATATTAATTCTCAAATTAATATTTCCCTTCTCAATTTGATTTAATCAAATTAAATCTATTAATTACTCTTAATTAAATTCTCCATTGTTAATCAACTATTAACTACTTCAGTTTTGAATTAAACCAATTAATTCATTTCATCAATCCCCATTGATTGGATAATCTTATTTGCCCTTAGAAGTCATTATGTGACCCCTCAGGTTCACCAACAGGACAGTAGTAGAAACACATTCCAAATGTTACAGTTATATATTTAATTGAATTATTTCAATTTAAAGAAGGTTTGTGAGTCAAAGCCCATTTGATCTCCAAACTCATTTCTACAGACCATGGATGACGTCTAGCAACGTGTCCATGGCCACATATCCTTCGATGAAATGGTGGTTACCTTTCAGCCTCATGATCTCCGTGAGATATAATCTCTCAATCATCCAATTCCCGATTAAGACCTAGGGTATGGGATACAGAACCCTAGTAGTCTATAATGCTATGAACGACATTCCAATAGTAACATCATTTGAACTCTAACTCTAGGAACTCTTTCCTAATTGAGATCAACAGTACTTTGCAAAGATTTAAGATGAGATACACTACAACGGAATTCATAGGAATTCTTCTTGTTCTTATAACAAGTGATTGATTCTATATTAACCCTCACAGCCTCCATGCACAACTCGAACATACCTAACATACAGCTTATGTGAAACTCAAGGGATTCAGCTGTAATGTCAAAGTATGCCCCAGTTATACACAAGGCAACCATGGAGTCTCAAGTTTAAGGATCAATTAGACACGATCATGGCTTGGGAAACCCTCATAATCTTTAAGACTCGTTATGAGCCTTAACCCATTTAGGCGTTCCCGTCGGGATCCTCAGTGAACTTAATCTCCATTAAGCACCCTCATATGCATAGTAGTGTCAAAACACTAATGTCATGAAATGGGACACACTTTCATAAAGTTATGTCATATGAGCAAGTCTCGAGTGAGTCTGATCGACATCCCCTGTGTCTTCTAAACTCTTCGACTTGGAGTGTTTTAGATCACACCATTGGGTACTTATTTCATGGCCCCCATCAAATGGTGAAACCAAGTCCCTTAGCTTATTGTGATCTTGGGGTTTCATCCATACACAAGAATAAGTAATATGCAATTAAATACAATTAATGTAGCGCCCCTTTCCGTAGGAGGAGAAAGGACACCACATCCGCACCAAGACGAACTCCTAAACAAGGTAAATGTACCCCATTCAAAAATTCATCCCGGCGAACGGCAAGCACTCGATCAAAACTCCGGCAACAACAATATGACGCCCCAACAACAACAGCAACAACAATCAGAGAAATGCGGAAGCGAATTCAGAATAATAAATCAATGCGTAAAAGCCATCCATGGCAACAATAATCATAACAAAATGAATCTAAAACAATCATCCATTCAATGCCGTCCATGGCTCAACTATCTATCCCACATCAGGGGCACGTAAGCACGGAAAATAAATCATAATATTAAATACAATAAGCTAAAACAATTCATAAAGTAAAGACTCGACTGTTGTTGGGACACTGACAAGACAAGAGACAAGAGCCGACCTAGACCTGCTGCTGCTGACTGACAAGATAGGTGACACCGCCACCTGTCTACCTGAAGCAAGAACCAAAATAGAAGTGGTGAGTATAAAGGATACTCAGTAAGGGGGGTAATACAATATAGGTATTGATCACAGTTCGTCGTTTATCGATTAAAACCAAAAAGGGGTGAATGTTACTCGTTTTGATAAAGATACATACAATAATATAAGTTGTAAAACTATAACACAAAGCAACATTCGGGTTCGGCTTTATTTGAAAACACAAAAGGTTGACGAACCGGATCCTCTGAAAACATTTGCACATAAGGTCAAGCCGATCATTTTGAAATGATATTAGTTGAGTCACGAGGTCGTTACAAGTTCGAAAGACATGGCATAAATAAGTTGGAAATGATAAGTAAAAACGGCTCGTAATTCAACTAAATAGTTTGAACAATAAAGAAGGCTTAAGTTGGGCAAGTTCGAGCCACGCTTCCGAGTTTTATATATATATAGGGAAATACATATGCTAAATGAAGAGAACCGGAATGTGCTTCGACTTGTAACGAAAGCCGTTAATCAATTAGACAAGCAAGTAATGTAATAAGTCATGCAATAATGTGTCCCGGCGAGAACGGGCCCTCTCCTTATAACTCCCAATTGAAAATCATGCAAGCATATAGTTAAGTACTCCACCACCAACAATTGGTACCATCAGAATTTAAGGAGATGCGATTAACACCACCGTATCAGAATTTAAGGAGACGCGCTTAGCACCACCGTATCAGAATTTAAGGAGACGCGCTTAGCACCACCGTACATAATTTAAGGAGACGCGGTTAGTACCACCGTTCGCATCAACTTAGGCTGGCCAACCTCCTAGCCGACCCAAGTTAACACGCTAGAAGTATACATCGGGATTTGCCCTAGACGCTCGTCTCCAGGCTCACCTCCTATATACTTCGGGCCCAAATCATTAATCAATTTATGGCTCGCTTTTGAAATCAATAACAGTTTGGGTGGCCAAAGGGGCCATTCGAAAAGATGATGCAAGCAGTTATGTATGAATGACCAAATGGGCCTTTGAGACAAGTTGATGTAACGATCTAAGAAATACTCATAAGCGTTGTACGCTTCGGAAGCATGCTAACGGATGTCCCTAACGACATTACTTATAAGTGCCTCAGAGATCAAATAGTTACTTTTAAATTAAATAAGTTACTTGTCTCTAATTAAAAGCATTTCAAATCATTTTGGTAGATGCATAGGTTTTGCTATCCAAACATTTGACTAAGCACATAAGGAAATAATAAAGACAGTACATCAAACAATAAGAAAAGGCGGGATATTAATTTATTTTGAAACCTAAGTGACTATGTCCTTGCCCCAGTTGAAAATAGTTTAAACCCTTACCTATAGCTCGACAAACGAGAAAAGCAAGCAAGCAACATGTATGATTCTCCCTCAGAGATCCCACCTGAAAACACGGGGTCTAGAGGATGAATGACTGACACGAACAAGAAAACAGACACTGACGCTCGGCTATCAAAATACGAACATGCTTAAAGATAATCATTCAATATTTAAACACAAAAGAGCATGTAGGGGTAAATTGGTCATTTATCCAAAAACATGCAATAATTAAATAAACGAATAACAATTAACATTTAATTAATAATAATATTTAAGCATAATCTAACCATTAAGTTTGCAATTAAACATCAAACATGTATATTTCATTTAAATCCACAACAGTTAAAGTACAACTTATAGCTTTTTCCAAAAGCTCAAAAGCTAACAAGCTAAGATCGATCCTATCTCTAGCCTAATCGAACTGAAACCTATCCGTTCGACTACACAAGCATATATCATCAACAATAAACAATTTACACAAGTTATAGTACAATTCATTCATGCCAAAACAATCCGAAAAGCTAAAAGCTAGAAGCTACAATCAAAAAAAGCTACCAATTAACACAATTATACGAAAAATGCGATAAAAGACAAACGACAAGTCGGATTCGAGTAGTACGAGCGCCGTTAGAACCGTTGCGTCGAGGGACACAATCTGTTCGAAGACTCCATCGCCGAAACAGTGCCAAAACGCCGGAAAACCACCTGCCACCACCGGACCGCCTCCGGGCCACCTCCGATGGTCGAACCCTTATATCGAAATGTTCCTCTCGACGAGCCCGTCACTTCCCTCAAAGCTGTTTCTCAATCGGATCATCCATCGAAATTTAATTTCACTTTGAAGCTCCGAAACCCTAGAATCCAAGAATCAAAATTAACGACAATCGGCTCAAGGAAATACGAAATTGACTTCGAAATTGGCTTACCCATGTCGAGAAGGTTGAAATCCATATAAAGTCCCTTGAAAATGGTGGCCGGAAAGTACAGACCACCACATCGCCGTCGCGGCCCCGCCACGCGCCACCGGAGCTCTGCCATCGCGCTGCTCCTGGTCACACCACCACCACCAAAAGCTTCGTCTGGTCAAGGGCTTCTAAGCCCAGGTGGTCCCCAGCCCTAACGCCGCCGGACATGCCTGAAATCACCGTCGTCGTCGCTGAACTGTCAGACTTCGCTCCGCCGCCGTCGCGACACCACCACAAGGAGCTTCGTCTAGTCGAGACCGGTCCAGCCCAGGTGGTCTCCGCCGTTGTCGCTGCCGGGAAAGTCAGAAATCGAGAGCTCTACCACCGCCGTTCATCTCGTCGTTCGTGCGCCACCACCGTTGCTCAAATTCAGGAAATATTGGTGCCATCGTGTTCCTCTCGTCGAGACGATCGATTTGGACATATCATTTGCTCGATTTGGTGAAGAAACAAGAAATCTTCAAATTGGAGAAGAGGGGTCTCCCGTTGTGCGTTCCGTCTGCTCTCTCCTTCTCTCTCAATTTTCATTTCTGCCCTACATTCTTCAATAATTGCATAATATACCCTATCCTCAAAAAATGTGCAAATTGTGTAAAGTGTCGGAATTAGGCGTACTTAGTGTCAAAATGACCGAAATTAAATGCTTAACAAGATTGAGGTTCGTTTTATTAAAATTCATGAGTTTACGAAAAGTCAATTCCGTGTTGGGCTAAAGTGTAAATAATTTTGGGCTAAAAATGCAATTTCATTTAAAATATGATTTAATGAATAATATTTAGAACCTCGATAAAATATGCATTATTAAAACATTGAACCCCAGTCCAATGTACACCGTTAAATTACTAAATTCGATTAAACGAGCTAAAAATATAAATTTACCGAATTAACCCTAGTTAGTGGCAAAACGATGCAAATTAAATTCTAATTAATGCCTTGGGTTTTAAATACCAAATCGATGATTTATAAAATATTTAAATGCAAGAGTTGGAAAACGTGCAATTATGAAAGACGTCGGGACCGTAAACGGTCCGAATTCCGATAAATGCGCTAATCTTGAACTTGGAGATTGCGGGTCGTTACAGTTAAAATATGATGAAATAGGCCAATAGTATAAAATGACTAATCACGTCTTTTTATTACAAGTCACAAGAAAGTTCTACTTTAGAGTATTATAAAGAAATAGCCTAAACAGTTCGGCTTTCAAGGCACTACTCTAACAGAAATATCCAAAATTTGACATGAACTCTGTTTGTAAATAAAAATGTCTCCTAAGATAGTTGAAGACAAAATGAGAATCAATCTCCTATATTTTGAGAATAGAAAGCATCTAGCATGCTAAGCAACGTACATAAAAGAATGTTGCTAAACACTTTAAAAATTGAAAGCAAGTTCTTTGAAATCTCAAGGAGATGTATTGTTCCTACAGTGAAATAAAATATTGAATTCTTTTAGAAGGACTAAATATTTATTTTTCATGTATGATCATGAGAACTGGATTAGAAGGACACTCCAACTTTAGTTAAGTAGTCGGATATGGACAACGAGAAATTCATTTTGATTTCATATTATGCTTCTTTGAGGCACGGTGAGTTGGATAAGATCCAAACAAGGAACCACTGCAAACTCAACTTGCGAAGCATAATATATAACTGCATCAGAGTGATACAGCGAGATGTGTATGGATGAAAACTTCATCTAAAAGTTGGATGCCGTGTCTAGCATGAAAATGTATGTTGTTGTCTTCTATGACAAAACTAGAGTCGTTGCATTAGCACGATCTCATCACAATTCAAACACAAACGATATTAGGAAAATCGTAAAGAGAAAAAGACGCCGTGGAAACAAGTCATCTCCATGAGAATATAGCGAATCCAATTACTTAGTCCTTTTAATCAAAATATTTTCTAAAGGACATATTGTGATATGAGCTTTTAGGCACATTCACAATTGGCATTAGGGCAAGTGAAAAATTGAAAGAGTAGTGTCCTACAGCCAACTAGTTTTTTTTTTAGTGATAAGGAAAACCCACAAAAAAATATAAAAACCCTCAATTCCATCCAACCTTATAGGAAATCAAGTAGAATTGAACATTCCACAACCATTAGACATTTCACATATCTAAGGTAAATTGGACTAGTTTATTTCAAAATCTTCAACACATGTCTGCTTCCCTAAAAATATGAAAATGCCTGAGAAAGAAATAAGTTCCACAATTATACACTCTATTTCGCTTGTTTACCGGCTTCTTCACGCATGGCAGCTTTTACATAGATCTCATAGCAGCATCCAGCTACAACTACGAGTGTAAGAACATCTCCTACAGTTTTGAGACGCTTCAGACTTTTCTTATGTGATTTGAAGCGTCTTAGTGATGAGTTCTCTGCCAAGAGAACCTTCTCACGAGCCCCTGGTTCCACATGAAAACTACGCCTTGAGAGCGTCAACGAATCATCAACTTCCTGGGAATGGAGTCGGAGCGCGAAAGTAGTTTTATTGAGTAGAAATGCCATTTTCTATTTCTTCAGAGAGAGAGAGAGAAGAGAAGCTCAGAAGAAATCTAATTGTCGCTTGCTGCAGCCAAATAATTTTTACTATTCTTTTATTAATAATCTTTATTTTTTAATAGTAAAATGATATTTTGTATTCTATTTTGGCCATATTCATTATTCCATGTTATATTAGTAGTTTAATATTATGCTATAACTTTTATAATATATTCTGGTTGAAGCTCCCGAGTTACTATAACCTTGATATTTAACATGCAATGTGTTGCGAGTTCGTGAAATAAACATCTATAAAGATGTAACTCTAATACTCAAAGTCAAAGAGTTCATAAAAGGCAATTGAGAGCGTCACACTTTAACTCATTGAGACTTTTAGTATGACTATGTTATTAAGCTGTATTTTCTAAGCTTGATGTAAGGTGATATATATAACCACACCAGGTGAACTGTTAAATGCAGTGGGTCCAACAGAGTTCGGATGCCCTAATCCATCAACCTCAACCAACAACAAGTAGCTCAACAACCCCAAGAATCTTGAATTCATCCCCAGTTTCAACTCATCTGCCGCTATTGCACAACCACCACGACTAAATGACAGAAACAACAAGTATAATGTGGCACTTCAAACTTGTGTAATTCATCACTTGATAAGAATGAAGATGACATATAAAGTTGAAAAAGAAGTTGATTATAATTACTCATTTCCTCGAGGGCATTCCTAGATTGACTAAAACCAACACTGCTAATCGACTAGATTGTTTGGAAAGTCAATCAAAATGGAAGGTTATAATAGTAAGTCTCGACATATATATTGAAGACATATCACCATATTTAGGCATTTGATCTCTAGTTGAATAATTTCTCTAGACTATGTAAAATCAAAAGAGAATATAATGGATCTACTAACAAAATGCCTTCTTAGAGATCAAGTAAATTTCTTGTCGAAAGGAATGAGATAAAATCTCCAGTTATACTTGCTATAACAACTATAATTAGGAATTTTAAGAACGAAATGTATATAATATCTGTGTTTGGTATGAATGTGGTTTTACTCTTTCTTATGGAATATTGATGATTCTACCAGTGTGAAATCTATTCGTATCTAGAACATGAAAAGGGGAGGGGTTTCACTTCAGTGACATTATAAACATTTAACTAGCAAGTATTTACTAATTAAACCAACTATTTTTGAAACATTTGACTTTAGTGGTAAGGTAAACATTTGACTAGCAAGCACTGTTTTGAAACCTCGATCGGACCGGCCGGTCAAACCTGTTCGACCGGTGATCGGTGGCCTCTCGAGTCAGGGTGAGCCCATAAAACAGCTTTCCAGTTTCTTATCTTCATATCGGTAAAAACCGGCATTGGTTTAGTTCATCATTTCATGTCTCTTTCTCACTTCTTTAGAGTCAGATCTGATAAGATTTTGAATCTCTAAATTCTTCAGCTCTTTTTTCAAATTTGATTGAGAGTCTGGGCAATCAAATTTCATTGTTAAGAAAGAAGAGAAGAAGATGGCTGCTCTACGTTATGTGATATGGTTCATAAACCTAATTTATTGTCTATTTATTTTCCATTTATGCTTCCTATTTTCACGTCATCTAATCACTTTTTTCTTTCTTTTTTCTTTTTGTTATTTTTAGAATAAGACATCAATTAGCTAGTTTAATTAAAAGCCCCACCATGTCGAAGAGACCTGCAGACTTTCCTCCTCATGAAGTCCCCGCCCCCACCCGCCGTCGACAATCCTCCACTAGCACCGGCGATGAGGTTCTTAGGGTTCTCTTTGATCCTATCCAAATATGTCCCTAGTGTTACACTAATTTAGAGGAGGGTCATCACGATGTCATTGACTGTGGACTAGATGTTACCTTGGAAGGAGAGAGATTAGAGGTTGAGTTGTGGTTATTAGGTGATGATTGCGATGATGTCGGCGAGGAGTTCCATGACTCTGACTTGGTTCGTCAGGCGATGTCGATGTATTGGGCCGTCATTGATGTTCCACCTCCAGTTGTTTCACTTCTAGCTGCACCTCCAGCTGATGTTCCACATCCCGCTGATGTTCAACCTCCCGCCATTCCACCTCCAGATCGTTGTCCGTTTTGCCTTTTAGTGGGCATAGATGTGGCACATTATGTGGAGGAGTGTCTTGCTTGGATAGTGTTCCTAGCTTCAGGTCCATAGCTTCAGCTTAGTTGTTTTTGTTTGTTTGTTTGTTTTGACTTTTGACTTAATTGTTGTTGGTTGACATGTACTTAATGACTTTTGGAGGCATTTGTTGGCCTGTTGTTGTTCTTTTTAGTTAAATATTGCTAATGAAAATTGCATTAAATTACCTAAAATAAAATTAGCTAGTTTGATAATTTCTTGTCGTGGATTTGAATGAATAATTTATTTAGAATTATTCTCTCATGTTAAATACTAAACTTTAAACGTATGACTCTTGGGATTTATATTGTATACTTTTGTTAAAATTATAATTTAATACATTTTGTTTTGGTTAAATATAATGTAATAATTACGAATTATTATTAAGTATAGTTACATATTTTAATTTGATTGATTATAAAGTACTATTTTTGAAAAACAACATATTACAATTCTCTCTATATATAAATATATTTTGATTTTTAGATAATATTTGATATTATATATAATTAAATATAATTATTATATATTATGATGTCATATCGGTTGGACCGACGGTTGAACTAGTCAAACCGATCAAACTAGTAACTAGTAAGGCCGCCGGTTCCATGTCCGATCCGGTTTTGAAAACAGTGCTAGTAAGTCATAATTCAATGAATAGCTTTGAATACTATATTCTCTATATAAGGTCAAGTATGACATAGACTCTTATAAGATTTTGTTTAACCGTTGCCATTGTTATTCTATTTAGGTGGGTATTATGTTTCAAACAGAATCTGATCAAAATAAAAGAGATGACTATTTACCGAGATTGATGGAGCTTACATGTGATAAGGAAATTGCTTAATATATTGCAGGTGTGTTTCCTACAAGCATGCACTTGACTACAAATTGTGAATTTTTTTTTTGTAGTTTAATAATTTGTGAATCTCTCTTATCTAGTAGTTAGTCGTAGAAAAGATACTGGAAAGATAGTTGTATTACACTATTGAAATATTATAGTAGAAGAGTTTATTGCTCGTAAAGAGATGGCATATACCTGGTGTGAAGAGGGTGTAGCGTCGAGTTGATCAACAATGTTCCGCGCATGGACCAAGCTCTCCACCATTTGTGTTTCCGATACCGCTTTCAGTTCCACGTCATTCCTCGCTGGGTTTGGGTCATCATGCCTTAGTCGTCATGGTCATTATTTTCTGGATTATGCGTACAACACCCACACCGCTGCGCATCGGTTATGACCCCTTCCTCGTTGGGTGGTCTTTCTTATGCTTTTGGAGTGAAGCACCTTGTGGAAGATGTCGTGGCTGGAGTTGGAGTGGAGACGGCCGTCGGAGAGGTGACTAGAGCTAGAGTGGTTGGTGAACTTTAGTGGGTTGGGTTTACAATGTTTTGGGTTTACGGTTCTATTTTTGCAATTTTGTGTAAAAAGTGCTTTTAGCACCGTTTTGTTTTACCACTGAGAAGAGAATGAGAATGAAAGTTGGTCTAATACTTTTCTTAGAAAAAAAAAGAGATGGCATATACCTCGTTAACATTTGAAAACATCCCCTAATTAGAATGTCAAGTTACTAACTTCTTTTTCTACAATATTGAATCCGAGTTAATTGTGGCTGGCACACAACAAACAGGTGCATTGTTTTTAAAAACGGATTGGAGGTCGAACCGGTAGTGTCACTGGTCACCGGTTCGACCGGTTCAACCACTGGTTTGACCGATATGATGTCATAAATAAATAATTATTATTTATGTATATAAAATTTTGTAAATGCATAAAATAATAGAACTTTATAATTTATTTCATCTTATTTAAAGTACTAGCAATAAAATAAAATACTATTTTATAACTTCTTTAAGTTTTATAGAGTTTGCAAACACTTCGAAATCAATAAGTATTTAACAACTAAACATACACACAATTTGAATTGAAATAATTTCGATGTATTAAAAAAATGAATGAAATCGATGAATGTTGTATATTTTAAAAGAAACGACAAAGAAAAATGGAAGAAATAATAATTGACACTACCAAAAAAAAGGGTTAACAATGCACTTTTAAGTGTTGGGAGAGAAGGCGTCTTACTACACTTAGAATCATACTACGCTTTTCTTTTGTGCATGAACAAGTGGTGTAGTAAGGATTGATAATGCACTTGTAAGTGTAGTAAGGTTTATGGTATTTACCTACACTTTGAAATGTAGTAACATAAAATTCATACTACACTTATAAATGCATTTAGAATTTTAAAATTTTGAAATAAGGATTCCTCCCTACACATAAATGTGTAGTTAATACAATTTTTTTAATCAGGATATATAGGTTCCCGCACTTTTAATTTCATAATATAATTAATTAAAATTCCTATATTTTGAATTACCAAAACTAATGAATTCAATATAGTATGCATATTACAAGTCGATCCCAAGCAAGTAAATGACTGAAAAACTTTATATCTTCAATAAACTTCCAACACTGAAATACAATTTCCAATTACAAAAATATTATCTAAATACATGTTAACTAAATGTGATGAAAGTACCAGCCTAGTAAAGAATTTATCAAACTAAACAAAAAGAGAAACTAGGTCTATGTCTATACAAAAGATTAACTTATCTCTTTTGAGTCTATATGAGATATGGTGAATGAAGAAATGAGATCTGGAAAATCTAGTACATATGAACAAGAAGCAGGGTTGAATGCAGAGAGAAGAAAATTATTTCTTTTATTTATCAAAAATAGAGTAGTACAAAAATGGGAGCTGAGAAATCATATTTATACAACCTATATTAAGCGCTTACCAAAAGCGTGTTATAACAACTCAACCTTTTATTAAACTAATTAAACTAAACACTTGAGAGAAAAGACAATCACTAACTATAAAACATCAGGTATATATTCAACATCCCTTCCTCAAGTTGGATGTTTGTGAAAAAATCCTAACTTGAACAATAATTGTCGAAAGAGAGGCCCATGGAGGGATTTGGTAAACAAATCAGCAATCTGCAGGGAAGAAGCAACATGCAAAGGCAAAATAAAACCTTCCTTAAACTTATTTCTAACAACATGGCAGTCAATCTCCAGATGCTTGGTACGTTCGTGGAAGACTGGATTCTCAGTTATGTTAATTGCGGCTTGATTATCACAATAAAAAGGAATCGGCAAAGAAACTGGCAGATGTAAATCATGTAAGAGATAGGTTATCCATTGCAACTCCCGGACAGTAGAACTCATGCTTCTATATTCTGCTTCACAAGAGGAGCAACTCACTGTACGTTGCTTTTTGGTCTTCCAAGAGATAAGGGAGTTGCCTAAGAAAATGCAAAATCCAGTAATAGATTTCCTTGTCAAGGGACAGGTCGCCCAATTTGCATCACAAAATGCGCGAAGTGAGATATTTGACTGAACAGGGAAGAAAAGACCTGCGGATGGGCATCCTGAAATGTATTTCAGGACATGGACAGCTGCGAGCCAATGTTTTTGAGAGGGATTGCCAACAAATTGGCTGAGTTGTTGTACAGCATAACTCAGGTCTGGCCTAGACATATTTAGATATAATAAACGCCCAATCAATCTCCTGTATTGAGATGGATTAGAGTAAGGCACAAAATCAGAATCATCAAATTTTATTCCAGATGGTAGAGGTGTAGAAACTGGCTTAGAGTGTAGATAACCAGTATCCTTCAAAATGTCAGTTATATATTTATGCTGACTAATGAGCATACCAGAGGGGCATCTTGCAATTTCCAAACCTAGGAAATATTTAGCTGTCCCTAAATCTTTAATAGTGAATTTCTTATGTAAGAAATTCTTAACAGCAACAATAGACTGCTCATCAGAGCTAGAGATGAGTACATCATCAACATAGACAATCAACATTAAAAAATAAGATTCAGTTTTTAAAATGAATAAGCAATTATCATTGGGTGATTGAACAAAGCCATACTGTAATAAAGTATTTGTAAACTCAGAGTTCCATTGTCGGGAAGCTTGTTTGAGGCCATACAAGGATTTTCTAAGTTTGCAAACTTGACCAGTAGTAGCTTTGTGGTAACCCTCAGGTGGAGTAAGATAGACATCCTCGTTAAGTGAACCATGCAGAAATGCATTATTAATATCCAATTGATGAAGAAACCAGTTTTTAGAAGATGTAATAGCAAGAAATAATCTCACTGTAACTAATTTGGCAACTGGAGAGAAGCTATCAAAGTAGTCGATGCCAAAGGTTTGATTAAAACCTTTGGCAACTAGTCTAGCTTTGTATCTCTCAACTGTGCCATCAGGGTTAAACTTAACCTTGAACACCCATTTAGAGCCAATAGGCTTTTTGCCTTTGGGTAAGGTGGTCAAAGTCCAAGTATCATTGGTTTCTAATGCTTCTAATTCCCTATTCATAGCATCAACCCATTCCTGATGTTGCACAGCTTGTTTATAACTGTGGGGTTCAGGAATTGATTGTATATTTGCCATAAAACTCATGTAAGTACTTGAAAAAGGGAATTTTGAAGCATCCATGAAAGTATGTAATTCATTATCAAAGGTATTAAGATCAGTGTGACTAAGACAAACATAGTCAGGCAAACGTCTAGGAGGGTATTTAATTCGAGTACTAACTCTTGGAAGTAGGGTACTGTTGTTGGTATTATGATCATTAGGAATATCATTTGTGTAAGGAGAGTCCAGATTGTCTGTATTCAGAGATTGATCAGCTGTATGATCAGTTATTTCATCATCATCAGTAGGAATAGTAGGGGGTGAGGAAACTATAGAAGGAGACATGTTCGTATCAACAATGTTCATAGCAAAAGGATAAGTGTTTTCAAAGAATTTTATATCCCTGGAAACTGTAACAATTTTAGAATCAAGGTTATAAACCTTGTAGCCTTTTTGGCCACTCCCATATCCAATAAGAACACACTTGGAGGATCTAGGAGAGAATTTATCCTTATGAGGACCAGTATTGACAATGTAGCAAAGACAACCAAAAGACCTTAAAGATTCATAGGAGGGGGTAACTTTGTACAGCCTTTCATAAGGTGTTTTCCAAGAAAGAATTCGAGATGGAATTCTATTAAGAATGTATGTGGCAGTGAGTAAGGCATCACCCAAAAATTGGATGGGAAGATTAGACCTAAACATCAAAGCTCTAGCTATTTGGAGAAGGGTTCTATGTTTGCTCTCTACAACTCCATTTTGTTGTGGAGTGTAGGAGCAAGAGGTTTGGTGAATGATTCCTTTAGATGAGAAAAGTTGAGAGCATTTTTGGTTGGTAAATTCTGTACCATTGTCAGATCTAATGATCTTGACAGTGGTTTCAAATTGGTTTTCAACAAGGTGTAAGAAGTTTTGAAGGATATCAAAGGTACTTGGCTTAGAATGCATGAGATAAGTCCAAGTACACCTAGAGTAATCATCAACTATTGTAAGGAAGTAGTGAAAACCTAGCCTAGTAGGTTTTCTAAAGGGACCCCATAGGTCTGTATGAAGTAGCTCAAAGGGTCTTTTAGATTTAATAGTACTAAGAGGAAAAACTAATCTAGTTTGCTTTGCCCTTAAACAAGCATCACAAGCATCATCAGATTTAAAGACAACATGATTTAAACAGTCAATATGATGAAGTACAGCGAGAGATATATGACTTAACCTGTGATGCCAAGTATTACATTTAATATTCATAAAAGCAGAATTGTCTACAGGAGTATCCTTGATCAAGTCAAATTCACAATTCTTAGAGACATCAGTTTGATCTATAGCACTAGACAGATCAGTGGTTTTATTCAAAACATTGTTATTTCTAAAATACGTAGATAAAGGGCTAGGAACATTGAGAATGTAAAGAGAATCTCTGGCATATCCAGTAGCAATATGTTCCTTAGTCCTCTGGTCCTGCAGCACACAGGAATTTTTGGAGAAAATAAAGGTGCAATTATTAGAGGCAACAAGTTTGTGCACAGAGATTAAATTGTACTTAAAGGTAGGTATGTAGAGAACATCTTCAAGAAGCAGTGTATCTGTTATTTTAACTTTCCCTAGGTATTTAACAAATTGAGTACTACCATCAGGTAGGGTTATAGTAATTGGATTCCTAGGGATAGCAGGGTTAATAAGCAATTCAAATTGTGAACACATGTGGCTAGAGGCTCCTGTGTCCACAATCCATAATCTGTTATTAGCAGTAGTAAAATTCACAGGTATAGAAGAGGAAATCATACCTGCAAATTCAGTATTGAGATCAGAGGAGCTAGCAGCAAAGTTTAGATGTTCTGTGCCTTTGCTTGTCAGCTCCTTAAGGTATTTAGTCATCTCCTGCTTGATTAAGGCAGAAATGTTAGATCCAACAAGATTATTAGTGGTAGATGTGCCTGCCTCAAGGTTTGAGTCGAGTGGAGTGTCTAGAGCAAAGTTAACAGATGGTTTGTAAGGGTAACTCCTTGCTGAAGTGTAAGATCCAGCAGTTTTCTTTTGTTTGAGTGCAATATACCAGTCAGGAACCACGCCTGTCAGCTTAAAACAGTTTTCTGTGTTGTGAGTGTCCTCATTACAGTGATCACAGTGCCTATCCCGTTTATTATCCTTCCTTTTCTGTCCTCTTCCAATTCCTGCTGTTTTGGATAACAATGCTGAACTGTTGCCTTCACCAAGAGTGATTTGGACATCCTTTTGTGTTTCAACGCTTGATAGCATAGAGTATGCACTGGCAGCAGTGGGTAAGGGGACCATAACAAGCAAATTTTGTCTAATAGCATCATAGCAATCATGTAATCCCATTAAAAATTGTATAAGTTGCTCAGAGGACTGACTTTTGAGAAGATATTTGAGAACATTACACTCTGCTCCTAATTTGCATGCAGGAATATCATTCAAGGCACTAAGTTCATCCCAGAACGTTTTCAACTTACTAAAATAGCCAGATAATGGCATGCCTCCTTGCTTCATGTGATAGATGGATTGTTTCAGGCGGAAGAGCGTCGGACCGTTGCATTGACCGAAAGTTTGTCCAAGGTCCTCCCAAAGTTGTAGCGCAGAGCTTGCATACAAAAAATTTCCATACAATTCCTTCGACAGCGAATTGAGAATCCACGTAGTAACAGTGCTGTCGACACGCTCCCAAGTACTGTAGAGAGGATCGTCTGGTTCAGGTGATTGCAAGGATCCATCAATGAATCCGATTTTGTTCTTCGATCGCAAGGCGATTTTCATCGCTCTTCTCCAAGAAAGGTAATTCTTGCCGTTCATAGCGATGGTGACGATAGTCAGTTGAGCGGCGTCACTATTGCTGAGATTGTAAGGATCGTCGCGCATCTTGGCAGAGAAGGTCGCCACACTCTCAGACTTTTTTTCTTCGTCGTTAGCCATGGCAATTTCACAGATTATCGGTAGGAAGACGAATAAAAGTGCAGGATTAAAGGTTGAACAGGAATAATCGAGAAAAATCTCAAAGAAATCGACACAGAAATCGATTAACGATAGTTAGGGATTAAAGATCTTCAGAATGAGGAAAATTACGGTAGATCGAGAGAACGAGAAACTCAAATCAAACAATTGAGAAGAGTTTCACAGAGAATCGTTCGTCCCAAGGATCAATTGCTCTGATACCATGAAGAAATGAGATCTGGAAAATCCAGTACATATGAACAAGAAGCAGGGTTGAACGCAGAGAGAAGAAAATTATTTCTTTTATTTATCAAAAATAGAGTAGTACAAAAATGGGAGCTGAGAAATCATATTTATACAACCTATATTAAGCGCTTACCAAAAGCGTGTTATAACAGCTCAACCTTTTATTAAACTAATTAAACTAAACACTTGAGAGAAAAGACAATCACTAACTATAAAACAACAGGTATATATTCAACAGTGAAGAACATAAGGGAGCACCAACAGCTTCGTCCTTTAATTGTTGACCCTATACACACTTCTTCTGGTGTGTGCACTCTTCTTGCATCTATAATTGCATCGAAAACTTTACTCAAAGAAATGGTTAGAAATTAGAATCATCAATATACTAATTAAAGTTCCAAAGAGCAAAATATGGCTACTAATTGCTCAGAATCATAATGTTACCTGACTTTGACACTCCTTAAGCTGCACTGAAGTGTTACATGACATCAATTATATCTGAGAAAAGTAAAAAAAAAAATTAATTGAGTATTTTGAAAACAAAAATCTGAGCAGCACTTTTACTACTCGTAAGAAACATATTTACAAAAATAATCTTAGCTAGAAGGTGAAGCTAATAGAATGTCTTAGCTGCTTTTAGCTTATTTCTGATTAAAATAAGCAGGAGTTGTTTCCCAAACATTACCATAGACCAATATGTTCACTACAAAGTACAAAAAACACAACAGATTCATACCATGGAATAATGAGGTTTAGCATATAGCCATATACTACTTTCGTCTCACTGTTAAGAGTATTTTAACAACTTGCCTAGCAACCCTTGCTTCACCATTGAGAACCATCTGCATCACCAAGTCCAACTAACATTTTGAGAATGAAAAACCTATCCTATTTCTAGCTTCCACGCTACTACGTCAACTGATATCAAACCAATCAAAGAGTAAAACAATAAGCCGAAAGATAAAAGTTAAAAGAAGAATCAATACATTAAATGAAACTCACAAAAGCCTTGTAGTCTGCCTTTGCCTTAACCTGTTTTTAGCAACCTAAAAGTCCTGCTAAGACAACACAAGAGTACTGCTAAAACGAACCTAAATCATGAGGAAAAAATATTCAACTAGATTACGGGGAAAATCATAAAATTCTACAAAAGTTTTTAATATCAATGGAAAAAGTTGTAGATAAGGATGAAGACAACATTTTACTCGTTTATCTTCATGCAAGTTGATGACTCATGGCAACCAATTACAATGTCATGCAGATGAGTAGCTTTTGATGCACGAGTTAGTGGTGATGGCGGATATTATGTTGGATATCATTTTTAATCTTTGAATAGAATCTGTTTTTAAAAGCACTTTTGTGCTCAAGTAAGAACAGAATATGGTCACAAGCGAAACCACAACACCCAAAACAAATAAAAACAAAAGGAGTTTCATTTGTGTACCAGGTTTCTTTGAGATAACTTTCCTCTACCGTATAAGCAAATGCAATACTCAAAACTCCGAGTAACCTGTATCTGCAATCAAACAGAAAATGAACTACTTATTTACACGTAGCTCTGAATTAACAATCATGCCCCAAATATCAGTGTAACCTACACAAAATGCACACTGTATCAGGATCTAACTCAAACTACTAAACTTCTTTGATGGTATTGATGTTTCACCGGTCTATGTCAAGTTTACCTTATAAAGAGGAGCACAAATACAACGAAATACACACTTAATCAGGAAGAAACGACTTGAACGGTATATTATATTGAATGGGCAAAATGTAAAACCTAGAACAACCTACATGAAAAAAAGATGATTAAGACATCAAGTACATGACAGAGAAAACAATAATTGGTACTACTAGTTCATTTAATCTCACAATGACTAATCCCAAAGGGAGAAGTTCAACATAAGTTTCATAATGTTGAGTTTCTGAGTCCATCTTTACGTGCAAGTGTACTAGGAAAGTGGAAAGAGCAATCACTGACCATTGCTGAGGAGAAAGACTTATTTGTAGCCTAACTCAGCTCCCTGCTTGAATCCGAATATGAACGGGTAGTTGATTTTGTAATGCCTCCAAAAGTATATATTTCTAGCATACATAAGCATGTGCAGGACTATATATACATAGAAGCTGCAACAAATTAAGCTTTGATTTCATTATAATATTGAGGTATAAAGAGGTGAAACTGCGGGTTGTTTAACTGTATCTTCAAAAGGAGTTAAAACCACTCATCCCTTACCTGTAGAGTGGGAAGATAGTAGAAATGAACAAAGTTGCACTCGTTTTATGAACTAATTTTCTATCTTCAATGAGTAGAACAACAGCAATTATTAGAGCAATTGAACAACCAAAAAAGAAACCTGGTACACAAATGAAGTTGAAGATAAATATAGAGAAAAGCCTCTGTTTTTACTTTACAGAGTTTCAAACCACAACAGCCCAAGATCAAAACTTGGAATTTGCTTACTATCAAAGATATTATATATCTAGCAATCGGAATTTGCCCGATTCAATTCATAATTCAACTTCATAACAATAATCTCATCTCCAATCCAGGAAGTCATTGAATAGAAATTCTGGGGATTACAATCTATAGTACATATACTAAAACATCCTTAACAATTATCACAGCCTACAATTTCAAGGAGAAAACCCAAAATCAATTATCGAATCCACGATTTAATATCTCTTCTTAAAGTAAAATCGAAGTCTAAAACATAACTGGTACCTAATTAAATCTACTATTACCAAATAAATTAGAGTAATGCCTTAGCCAACTAGATATCTTTAGGCATAATGGTAACCTTTTGATGTAAATTACGCACAAATTGGTGTCTTTGAGGAGACCCACAAGATATGCCTCAGCAACTTCCTGGTTGAATGGCGTGGCTCTAAAACCTCATATCCACCATCAGATTCTGGGCTATTTCTCAAATCAATCGCTGGAACGGCAACTTGCGGATCTAAAGCTCCATCCGCTTCTGGTATTTACGAATTTACCAAGAGAGACGGATCCCACTGCTGCTAAAGAGTCGATAATTTTACCCTTTTGTTTGAGGCTTGAGTTTCTATTATTTGGGGATCTAGAAATTATAATTTTGGAGGGATTAATTTTTTTTGGTACGGGTGAGAAAATTTTGGAGGGATATATTAATTTGGGAATTGTTAAGAAAATTTTGAATGGATAAGTAAATTTTGAGTGGTAAAGATATCGGAGTAAGAAAATATTTAGCGCCAAGATGTATTTTTACAAATAAAAAACTAAATAAGAATTATTTTTTTTTATCATTGCTGCACTTCACAGAAAAGTGTAGGGAAATAAGTTTCTTGCTACATTTCTAAAAAACTGAAGTAAAGAAAGTGTAGTATTGACTCATTTTTTTGTAGTGTGACTTATACATTCATGAAGAAAAAACTATAGTAAAAATGATAGAAATAATAATATCTCACAAGTCTGTGCAATTTTGTTTGGAAAATGATAAATATAAAACGAGAAACGTAACATTAGAAATAACAAATAAGTATGGCTCAATTGGTTAGTTTCCTTCTTACGCTGAGCTAGGTTTCAAGTTTAAATATTAGCCTTTGCACTCTATTTCATTTTTGTATAAAAAAATATATTGAAATATTCACCCAATCGGCGGTCTGGTTTGATTTCCGGTACCGGTTTTCCCGATTTTGGGGGTGGTTCTGGCAGTTCTTTTTAGTTCCGGTCCCTACTAGTTTTAGGGGGTCTGCGGACTGGACCATGCTCCGATTATCGGTCGAACCGGCCGAATAGGTCCGATTTTCAAAACATTGGATAGGTGTGTTAGAATTAGTATCCAAGTTTATATTAGGTAGGATTTTCAAAACATTGGATAGGTGTGTTAGAATTATTTGCTTTCAACAGGTTCTTTATCATAGGCCCGCCGCTTCTGCAGCTTCTCCATGGATGATTCTATTCATTGCAAGTTGGGCTCGCCATTCTTCTTTGCAATGGACCTTTAATTCCGCCATGGTAATGAAGCAGTTGGGGCATCCTTTACAGACGATATCTTTGATTTTTCTATGCTTGCTTTTATTATGTGCACAAATGGCGTTCATAGTATCAAATTTCAGGTCACAGCTCTGACACGTATAACTCATTTTCAATTTTGCTTTTTCCTCGATATATACATTTATAATAATACTCAAACAATATTACTTCTCTCAACATGGTACCGGAATAGGTTCTGAAAAAAGGAAACTGAGAAAGGAAAATGCCAAGAAAAAGAAAATATCTCTTAAAAAAATAGAAAGGAAAATGCCCGTCGATCTTTTGAACTCTTGTTCTTTAGCCTTCGCAGCTACCATCTTTGTTGGTCCATTCCCGTGACACCGTCTCCTTTGCAACACTAGCAATTTTTCCCAATTTATGTTGTTATCTTTCATACTTTTGTAATGTTTATTCTTGTGTGACATGATTCATTTTTTTTCTAGTTTTCGTGCCTTATGACATGGCATGATCATGATCTTCTCTTTGTCACTAGTAGATGCTGATTTTTTCTTAAGACATAGCATCACCATGATCTTCTTTTAATCACGACCATATCTTGGACATCAACATGATCTTCTCTCTGATTTTTTCTCAAAACTTAGCATCACCATGTTCTTCTCTCTATCGACTAAATCTTGATTTTTTTTTCTTAAGACATTACATCACCTCGATTTTCTCTCTATCATGACAAGATTAACACATATCCCAGCTTTGGCACGTTCTCTATCACGAGGATTCGTGATTTGTTAACTCTTCTCATGGCAATGCCATACTTTCTATTTTATCATGTGATGCATGTGATTCTCTCTAATCTATTACAATTCTATAAACTCTCAATCGTGATCTCTATTTGTCTACTCTATCACGATATATTGTGATATTGCTAATGATGTTTTTGCATGAAAGATGCACCAAGGAATTTGATGCACTGAATTTTCGTTCAAGTTTCAAAACTTTCTTTTTAGTTTGTTCGGGTTATATTTTCTTTTGTTTCTACGAAAAGTTAGGCATGTATCCTATACACATTATATTCTTCCTCATCCACTTCCATTTCTCTTCCTGTGGAACTAATCTTATGTTTTCATTTGTCTCTACAGAGGAATACTAGTGTTGCTTGCTCGGTTCACTACCCATCTTGGACATATATTTTCGAACACAGTTCACTATGATCTTCTTGGATATTCTCAGTGGCTACAGGTTTGTTGAACTTTTGTTTTCAGAATCACAAAACCCTAGCTTATTCTGCCCAGTAAGTTTCTATTTGTGTTCTTTCCTCAACTATTAAAATTATGGTTGCATGTTGCAGCGTGAACAGTGGGCTTATAACACTTGTATCGCAGCAGGAGGGCGGGATGCTACTAGGACATCCATTTTTGAACTTTATGGTAGGTCTAAACATGAAACATTATTATTCATAACTTTTCACATTTAGAGATTTGTATCATACCGTGTTTGTAACAGTGAGGTCATTGAGACATTTATAGGCAAGCTAAAGAATCATCCCCATATTGGTCAACAATTCGTGCGACAAATGAAGGACAATGTGCTTGGCATCTATGCCCAGAATTTGGCTGAAGCAAGAGAGTCGGAAGTCCTCTCTCTGTGCGACAATAATCAATAAGTATGCTGGTTTTCTTATGTTATTTCTGTTGCATATATTTTGCATTTCTTTTGTGGAAAAATAATTACACAGCAATGCTAAGAGCCTGTTTGGTTACATTTTCAACTACTCTAAAATTTCAATAATTTGAAATTTAAATATGTTATAATTGGTATTAGTTTGAGAATGAAAATATGTTTGATTTATTTTGGAGAAAGTGTTATCTGTATGAAATAAAAATATATTTGAACTAAAGACATTATTTTCGAGAATAGATTAGAGTTGATCAATCTGTATTTACCGAACCGACCGAACTGCAAACATAATATTTTTATCCTATTTAAATCTCAATATTTGCAAGTGTAAAATACTCGCTGTCCCGGGAAAGTTAAATAAACGTTGTTTAATTTCTCAGGAGTAATTAAAAATTAATTTAACAGAGGAGGTGGATACAAATATTTCGTATTACACAGAGTGGTTGCTAATATTTCTCCCCTATTAAATTAGAGTTCTTCCATCAAAATATCAATTTAATCTACAATAAATTGGGGGAAATATATATTTCGAAGTTTTTATGGATAAGTTTAGTTTTAATCAAAACACTCAACTATAAAGTTCTTTTTCTACTAATTACGATTGTATTTCCAAAGTTTCAACATGAACATGGAATCTTATTTTACTGTATACTAGTTTCTTAGGCAATCTCATATTTTATTTGATGATTGAAGTAGGTATGAATTATTAAATTGATGTTGTTTTAGTATATGTAATCGATCATTCTATTTTATTTTTAAATAATTATAATTTGAATCCCGATCTATTTTCACGGTCTATATGTTTGCAATCACGCCAGTACATGTCGATATCAATTAATCAATCATTTTATGGGACTAACATGCCCAAAAATTATTGCTATGTGTCATTTTCATAGAGAAAATAAAGAAAAGTTACACATTAATCATTACCTTGAATGATTCTATATTCAAAAGTACAATGATTTAAGGAATAAGATGAACTTGAATTATTGTGATTTGCCACCTTAAATTGTTAGTTCCATTGCCAAATTGCCACTGCCGCAAAAGATTATACCCCAAATCTAATTAGATTGAGTCCAACTATTGAGACGATGAGTATTGACAATGGATTAAATAAAGATATTTCCATTTCAATAATTCTAACTAACTATGGTAGACTCAATAAATTAAATAGAAAAATTGATTTCTTTCAAATATTTTAAACAAAATATTTCTGCAAGAATGAAAGTTTGGGCTAGATCACGAATACCGGGTTTTAAATAAGGTGCAACGTTGCCCATAATGCTCTAGCCTAGTGATAAAGGCTGAGACGCCATGCCAAGACCTCTTGGTTTTAGATTCAAATTCCCGTGAATATTGATGTTGATATGTCATATTTTTAACTTTGTCGCATGTCGTAATCGCATTCATTGATTATTACAATTGTGGATTAGGATCTCTCCTTGGGTTCATACTTTACATTCTCATAATCTATATCTAATAATATAGAAAATGTCCACCACAATCTTTAATTGTACTCAAACCCATGACCTCAAAGTCATAGAACCTCTTCCTCGCCGCTCGGCCAAGGAATCATCAGCATTGATCGGTTGAAATATAAAAACGTCAAATCAAGTATAACTAAGAACTAAGAAGTTATGGACGCCGGCCATATAAATGGATGAACAAGTTTAATTTTTAGCTTGACAAATCATATGTATGATGCATGTAACATTGTCTCATTGATAACCATATGTCCCCTAATTATTTCAAATTCGAGATCAATTGTATCATCGATCTATATATGGGAAGTGATGTTCTAACATGCACCCACCCCCACCAAAAAAGAGAAGGAAAAAAAAAAGAATATATATATATATATATATATATATATATATATATATATATATATTTTAATATCACGTTTGAATTAATGTATTGAAGTGGAAATTGAACAATATTACTATACAATTAATAATATTAAATTTGATCTCAAAGTCTTATAGTAGTGAAAAGATGATTAAAATCATATATGTTGAATATTTTTTACAGATTTACATATTTAAATAATCAAAATAAATATATTTACTTGAATACCGATCTTGTAAGGCTATGTCACATATGTTTGGTGTTTGTAGTCAGAATTTGATCACGAATAACGAACTAAACCGATATCAACAACCCAAATGCAAGTTTTGCATTTAATTTAAAGTAAAAATAAAGAGAAACTAATAATATACAATGGGAACTAATAATTTTGATGAAAGATTTAATGATTTGATTTTCAAAAATAACAAAGAAACTATGTTTTATTGAAATATCATTTTTTTCGATCATTATATTGATTGAAATTCAATTACGTTTGTATACTTTAACGATCGAAGGTGGACAATCTTTTTGTTCTATATTTAATGCATTCCAAATCTTTGGGTTCTCTTTTACTCTGTGATATACTTAACTACGGTCAGGGCGGTACTACAGCCTAGGGGTGGGCGTTACGGGTCGGGTTTCGGGTTTTCTACCCGAATCGATCGGGTCGGGATTTTTTTGTTTTTCGGTTTTCGGGTCGGGTACCCGATACCCGATAGTAATATCGGGTCGGGTATCGGGTAGGAAAAATTCTACCCGATCGGGTACCTGAAACCCGAAATTTAATTTTTATTTTTTTTTAATTTCTAAACCTATAAATGTATATATTAAAAAAAATAATAATAAAAAAAAATAAAAAATTGGATACCCGATACCCGACCCCAGAATTTCGGATACCCGAAATTACATCGGGTCGGGTAGCAAAATTGCTACCCGAAAATTTCGGGTACCCGACCCGAACTACCCGAAACCCGAATAACCGACCCGACGCCCACCCCTACTACAGCCCACCTTGGGGCGGTCTAAAAAAAATACATTATATATATTAAAAATCTATTTATATAAATAAAATAGCTTATTGGCCCCCCAAAAAATTAGATTTTGTAAGTTTTTTGTGTATTTTTTTAGGTGTTTTTATTTCCAAATAATAAAATTATATTTAGATTTTTAACCCAATAACTAATATTATACTAAAGTAATTAATAATATTCATATTAAAAAGAAGATAACTTCCATCTCTAATGAATTATAATATTTTGCCCCTCCGAAAAAAATTTTTGGTACCGCTCCTGACTATAACGCACGAGCAATGGCGGTGCATATTCTTTTATACAATGTACTTTAATTGTCCTAAATAATATAAATTCTAATGCAATATCTGGATATATTATATATATTTCATTGGTGTTCTCTTTCAATATAAAAACCCTGATAGTAAAGGAGATAATAACTTTTTTTTCCCTAAATTCACATTGGATTATACTTTAAGATTCCAAAATAACACATTGAATCTTTTGGTATTATCCTCGGGCCGTGACAATCGGAGCTAATCATACTTCTTGGAGCGTCTCATTATTGTTAACTGAGCATATGAAATTAAAAAAAGACGTAAATAGAAAAGATAAAATAAGATCTAATTATAATGAAACTTTTGCGGTTGAAATTCGTGAGCACATAAAATTAAGAGGTATGGTTTGCTCTATACAGCCACGGCGGCCGTAAGGATGATTCCCGAACTTTGTAAAAACCAACTCTTAATTTTCAAAGATTTCATCAAAATATGCAATTTGAACTAGCCACGCTCTCAAGACAATTACGAGCGGATACCAGATTCAGTATGTTTGTCAAATCCTATAATGCACTGACACTCCTAAAAATTCTATCTTGTCATGTCGTGTTGTGTCGTGTTCGACACTGTATCGAACATCTGAGTTGGACATTTCTCTAGTGTAAAATGTCAAAAAAAATCCATATCGCCATATCCATATCATGTCGTATCCGTGTCGCCGTATCCGTATCCGTGTTTCATAGGTCAAACCTCCTTTGTGGCTCACACTTTCTTAACCCGGCAAACATGATAATTTTGATCAATGATTTCCGAATTTTTTTTTTCCTAATTGAAGACAATTGAAGGTTTATATTCGCGAGGTCCACCTTAGTTTAGTGCCTATTGTTCAATCCTTTTCCTTTAGGCTTTAATTAATAATTAATTCATATATTGATGCCCTCTCCCTCTCTCTAAATTAAGTAATCCAATGTAATTACGCATGAAACAAACAATGATTAAGTGTTATTTTTACGTACTATCAATATATAAATTAAACCAACTAATATAGATAGCACGACAGATGAAAAAAAGACAAAAAGGTTATTAAAGAATCATTTTTCTAAATAAGATAGTTCCACTAAGCATTTATTAAAATTCTAATTATTCCACTTTATTAATTGCTCCAACCTTTTCATGTGACAATGATTGGCTTTGTATAGTCTACCACTGTAGTTGTGATGCTAATTCTATGTATTGATTGATTCTTAAATATTTGCCGAACACACCTTAGATATTATCACACTAGAAAAAAAATTAAAAAGTCGGTATTATTTTTGGTAGCTTTTTCTTCGGAAGTTTCATACCGTGCCGAAAATCTTATTTTATATTCGGTAATTAATTGATCAATTGACTAATAGTCAATCCTCTTGTTACAGTCACATTAACGAAAATTTCACTTTACGTCACATAAAATGCATAAAGATCCAATTTACATCCCACAACTAATTTTTATGTTAGTCGCTTTAGAACATAAAGTAAAATTCCCATAACATGATATTTTTTCCTTCTTCCATTTTCACAACATAGTAATAGTAAAAGATAATCGCCAATGTATATTAGCTTAATCTAAGGGTTTAGGTTCCTGAAAATATAATTATTATTAGTTGAAAGAACTTTACATTTTAATTTTAATGGTCTGATTAAAAAAAACTTGATTCAATTTAAAAGTTCTAAAAATACAACTGTTGCTAATGGAAAAATATTTTTGGTTGTTCCACCTAGTTCAACTCCGAAAAAACATAGTTGGAAAAGAAAAAAAGTACACATAAAAGATATAATCTAGGATACAATTATTTGTACACTTTATAATATCCCATTAGCTTCAAGAATTTTGGACATACAAGAATGATTGAGAGATTTTTTTTGGTGTAAATTATCAGTTCGGGTAATCCTACATTGAAAACCCTTAATCCAGTTCGAGACTTAGTTACAATTAAGACTTTTCACCCCTCCCAATAAATGTATTTAGTGGGGATAGAACCTGAGATTCTTTCTACAAATTCAACCTGTGTTGCTAACTGAGCCACATATGTTGGTAGAATGATTGAGAGATTACAAAATGAAAATAGTTTTAAAAACTCATCTCCTCTATAAGAAAAGGTGCAAATTTTATGGACTGTAGTAATAAAGGTAGCCAAGTGTCAACTACCGCCATTGTTTTATAGTAATCAAATAATAGTAAAAGATGTAAAAAAAAGAGTTAAAAAATAGAAAAGGAGAGAGAGAGAGAGAGAGAGGTGGATCTAAATTATATGGCCACAGTAGTTCTGGACCGTCAATGATACTGTTGGAATTAAAGAAAAAAGCTTAAGCGTTATAGTTGTTCTCTTGTCTTCTATCACTGCTGCTTGAAATTTCAGTTCTGCTCCCACTTCACTTATAATAATTCCTAGAAGGATCTCTTTATTTTGTTGAAACCCTTTATTTCCAATCATCAGTTTCTGGATTTTACTACTTTGTTAGTTTTAAAGATTCAATTTTCACAAGTGATTTTGATTCTTTTTGAGTTTTCACCTTCTGGGCTCCCGCTGGTTTACCACAAGTCTGTTCGATATTTCTCAAAATAAAAAATCCCAGCATAAAAAAGTTATCTTTTTACTAAACCAAAGCTGTGCGCTTCTTCTGTTCTTTCAGTTTCAGACAATCTAAAATCAGTTTTTTCTTAAAAGAACTTTCTTGAGGTATTAATTTGTCATTATGCGGTTTAGAATCTATACATGAAACTAATAATTCCCGCACAGATTTGCCCTTGTTTCTGTGGAAGATAGTGTTGAAATGCTCTATATTAGGAAAGTGTTTGTGTAATTACTTAGCTGTACTTTCAACGGTTATTTTCCAAAACTCTTCTCTTCTCTCTCAATTGAGCGCATATGTATTTATAGATACTATTCAGAAATAGGGCCCCTTTGTTTTTACTAAGATTGCTACTCTTATTTTGTGCGCTGACGTTTGGTCCTTACTGCTTTTCAAAAGGGTAAGCCGTCTCCTTCACTTTTAGATCTCTGAGTTTCTCTCCTCTTTAAACTTTCTTCAGGTTGGTGGCTTTTACCAAATACCAAGTTTGTAATTTTTCCCTTTTTTCTCTTTGAATGCCTTGCTTTTAAATGAATAATAAATGCAGAATTCTTGAAAACTGTGTTGTTTATCCAGATTTTTCATTGTTAGTACTATTGTTATTAATCTTGGTCTCGCTTTGATTAGCAGAATCGTTTGAAGAAGTTTGAATTTCAATTATTCGGTGATAAAGATGAACGGGGCTGCTTTAGTAGCCATTGCTGCCACAATTGGCAACTTCTTGCAGGGTTGGGATAATGCAACTATTGCAGGTATTTAGATTGTCTAAATCAACTTCGATGTTCAAGACTTAGGTTTTCTAAGCTTATATGTTAATTTTAGCTAATTGGAAAAACGGGCTGGTAAAATTTTGCAGCATCTACTATTTTTGGATGTATATTCTTGTTCTTATTCAGTATGCAAATAAGTAATTTTTAGTTTATATTATGTTTAGAGATTTTCTTTACATTGAGAAAGAAGCTCTAGTGTGCAAACAATTACTTTTTAGTTTATATTATATCTAGGAGCTCTTGTTTACATTAAAAAAGAGCTCGAGTTGGTAGAGAGTACATAGTTAATTTTTAGTTTATATTATGTCCTTGAGCTCTTGTTTACATAAACAAAAAGCTCGAATAGGTAGTGTTCAAAGAATTAATTTTTTAGTTTATATTATGTCCAGGAGCTGTGGTTTATATCAAAAAAGAGCTTGAGTTGGGAGCTGCCATCGAAGGTCTTATAGTAGCAATGTCTCTAATCGGAGCCACAGTTGTGACCACGTGCTCAGGAACAATATCTGATTGGATTGGTCGACGTCCCATGCTTATTTTGTCTTCAATGTTTTATTTTCTGAGTGGTATAATAATGCTATGGTCTCCCAATGTTTATGTCTTGCTTCTGGCAAGACTCTTAGATGGGTTTGGTGTTGGACTTGCTGTTACTTTAGTTCCCCTCTATATATCCGAGACGGCCCCATCAGAGATACGAGGCTTGTTGAATACTCTTCCTCAGTTCACAGGGTCTGCTGGAATGTTCTTGGCATATTGTATGATTTTTGGAATGTCGTTAATGCCCTCGCCTAGCTGGCGCTTGATGCTTGGAGTTCTTTCTGTTCCTTCTCTGTTGTATTTTGCATTAATGGTGTTGTTTTTGCCTGAGTCGCCTCGTTGGCTAGTGAGTAAAGGAAAGATGCTCGAGGCGAAACGGGTTTTGCAAAAACTGCGTGGTAGAGAGGATGTTTCTGGTAATTTTTTCTATATATTTTATGCCCTTTTCTTCTCTTATTTGCTGATCATCTTCGGTAGTGTTTGCAAACTCTAAAAAACACTTGTCCTTTTGCTTTTAGCCTAAAGAGAAGCAGAAGTGGAGTTTTGTTTTACTGCTTCTACTTAAAAATAAGCTAGAAACTAGAAGCACCAGGGGTTTGATTGGGGGGGTGGAGGGATTTTTTCAGCTTCTAGGCTCTTTTTTCAATTATCTAAAACGTGCTTGTGTATTTTCTTCTCTAAGCACTCGCGTTTTTTACTACTGCAACCTTTTACAACTTTAGCTTCTCCAAACGCTGAAGCTTTTGCAAACACAACCTTTAATTAATTTTGTGTTGAAACATTTTGAAAGGTTGAATATTGTGTATGAATTGGAGTTTCTATAAGCCAAATTTGTGGTTTGCAAATAGATTTATGTTTTTTGTAACCAAAAACCTTTTTTTTTATTCAATATTTTCACATTAATGATATCCTAACAAGAAATTGTGCTGCTTGTGAGTTGAACCGATACACTTAATCATTGTCCATACTCCAACATGAACTTAATTTTATTATCAAACCTGATGTCATTGCTGATGTCACTTCCATCTACAGGTGAGATGGCTCTACTAGTCGAAGGCCTTGCAGTCGGTGGCGAAACTTCACTAGAAGAGTACATAATCGGTCCAGCAGACGAACCCAACGAGGATCAAGAATTGTCAGATGACAAAGACCGAATCAAATTATATGGGCCTGAAGAGGGACTTTCTTGGGTTGCAAAGCCCGTCACAGGCCAGAGTCGTCTCAGCCTTGTCTCCCGTCAGGGAACCATGGTGAACCAAAGCATGTCATTCATGGACCCTCTCGTCACTCTCTTCGGAAGTGTCCACGAGAGACTTCCCGATACGGGGGGAGGGAGCATGAGAAGTATGTTGTTCCCTAATTTCGGCAGCATGTTCAGCACCGCCGCCGACCCTCACATCAAGAACGAGGAGTGGGACGAAGAGAGCTTGCAAAGGGAAGGAGACGGCTACGGATCGGACGGTGGAGATGGTGACTCTGACGATGGCTTACAAAGCCCGTTGATCTCGCGTCAGGCCACGAGCATGGAGAAGGACATGGTGGGCCCGACTCAATTGAGCATGAGGCGGCATAGTAGCCTCATGCAGGGTGGGGAGGCAGTGGGTAGTATGGGGATCGGCGGTGGCTGGCAGCTGGCGTGGAAATGGGTAGAGAGAGAAGGCGAGGATGGGAAGAAAGAAGGAGGGTTTAAGAGGATTTATTTGCACGAAGAGGGGGCTGGAGGCCCCCCTGGGTCGAGACGGGGCTCTCTCGTTTCGTTACCCGGCGGCGGTGATGGTGGTCCTGTGGAGGGAGAGTATATCCAGGCAGCAGCTCTGGTGAGCCAGCCGGCTCTTTACTCAAAGGAGCTTATGGATCAACATCCGGTGGGGCCTGCGATGATGCACCCTTCACAAGATGCTTGTAAAGGGCCGAGTTTGGCTGCGCTTCTTGAGCCTGGGGTTAAAAGTGCATTGATGGTTGGGATCGGGATTCAGATATTGCAGCAGGTATTTTTTTTGGTGGGGGTGGGGGTGGGATTACATTTTACTAACCCTGAGGGGTGGCAAAATTACAAAAACTTCCTCAGTAACCATTAATACATACCCCCCTGAGGTTTCATTATTCATGTAAAACCTATGTCGGATTTTGGTTATCTTCACATCTCTAAAAGTCTCTCGTCTCATATAGGCCATCAGTGCACAAGTCAATGTTGTTTAAAGCCTAGTCGGTGCCGGTCAAACCATCTATTTGTCACAATTTTCACAAATTTACATGAATAATATAACCTAGAGTGTTTTACGTAATAAATAAAACTGAGGGAGTTTTTTGTAATTTCACCAAAGTGAGGGGTGGTAAATGTAATACGCTCTTCTTTTTTTTTTTTTTTGATGAGTTGTAGCTTCTGGTGATGGAAGGTTATGTGTGACTCGTAGTCTTTTGGATTTTTCTTTTTAAATTTATGTTTTATGTTTGTGCAGTTTTCTGGTATCAACGGGGTTTTGTACTACACTCCTCAAATCCTTCAGCAGGCTGGGGTTGAAGTTCTTCTTTCCAATCTTGGCCTTGGGTCTGATTCGTCGTCATTCCTCATTAGTGCATTCACGAATTTCCTGATGCTTCCTAGTATTGCTGTTGCTATGAGATTCATGGATGTAGCTGGTAGAAGGTAACTCATATTCCTTTCACGAAAGGTTCTTCATCTTTTAGTATCTATTAGCTTTTATTTCCACTTTTCTTGCTATTTGCTGTCATGGGGAAAGAAATGTGTAGGAAAAATAGTGAGCTAATTGCACTGAACCCCCGTGTGTAATTGCGAATGGGCATAAAAAACGTTAGAAGAACATAAATATGTTGTGAAACCTAAAATTTGCATAGAGAACCCCCGTGCATCTTACGTTGACTACGAAAATACATGCATATTTTGACAGGAAATTACTTTTTGACCTCAAACTTTATTTTTGTTCCTTTCGTCTTTCTTCTCAGATCAGGGTTAAAATGTTAAGCTTTTCTTCTTTATAGAAGTCAAAAGCAGGGGACTGCGAGTGAATCATAAGGTTTAAGAAGTTTTTTATGAGCTCTTTTTAGAAAAGGGTTTTTTATGCTCATTAGCTGTTACACAATACAAGGGGTAAGGTGCACTTGAATCAGTTTGCATTAATAGTTTCTGCAATCTCTCTCTCTCTCTCATTTTGCTATGTGCCATCATTTTATCCAGGTCATTGTTGCTGACGACGATCCCCGTCTTGATAGTATCCCTAATTGCCCTAGTCATTGGAAATGTTATTGATTTTGGCACCATAGCTCACGCTGTAATCTCGACGACCTGCGTTATCATCTACTTCTGCACATTTGTGATGGGTTACGGCCCAATCCCTAATATTCTCTGTGCAGAAATCTTCCCAACTAGGGTTCGTGGCATTTGCATTGCCATATGTGCCCTCGTTTTCTGGATATGTGATGTCATTGTTACATACTCGCTTCCCGTTATGCTTAGCTCCATCGGTTTAGCTGGAGTTTTTGGGATTTATGCGGTAGTGTGTGTCATCTCATGGATTTTCATATACTTGAGGGTTCCGGAGACAAAGGGCATGCCGCTAGAAGTCATTACTGAGTTCTTCGCTGTTGGAGCTAAACAAGCTGCTGCAGCTAAAAGTGAGTAATTTGTGAAGATTTCATATTTAAATTCATCGGTCATCGATGCTGCTGGAGATTATAGAGTGGCCTGATCTTTAGCAGTTCTTTTGTGCATTGTAATTTCATTGAGGACTGGGGATAAACATATGGATGATGTTGTGTAGAGTTTCTACATTTTGCAATCGCTATGAGCTCTGTAACTTATTGCTGAGAAAGTATACTAAATACGTGTTATTCTCATCGTCATCGTTGCTCCTAGCATCCAATAAGCGCGGTGAACGCTGAAATGACATATATAAGCTCATCAAGCTTTGTTTTCATCAATTACATTGGTTCAAAACTTAAAATTGGTTATGTTTCCATAATTTAGAGATGTAAACAAGTCGATGGCTTGAGTATTAACTTGAGCTCGAAATTTATGAGTAAATTGTTGGCTTGAGTGTGAATTTGAGCTCGAATTTTGTAAATTTCAGTATGTTTGAATTACAAGCTCAAGCTGGAATTCAAACTAAAGCTTGAGAATTCATATATTATACATCTAAATAATTATTGAACAATAAAAGCTCACGAGCTAGCTCAAGAACCTTCGATAAGAATGATTTGGGTTGAAAGTTTTACAAGCCAAACTCCTAGCTCAAACCTTTGTCAAGGCATGAGCTCGCGAACAAGTTCATATCGTTTGCATCCCTATAAAAATCACCAAAAAATGGCATGCATACGATGTTTCTTAGTACCGATAGGATTTGCCATACAATTAAACCGTATACATATAGAAACAGTAACATGCACCTGTAGAAGAAAGTGCAAAATTCGTTTAAAAAAAGTCATAGACTACAAAGGAACAACATTTCAAAAAAAACATACAAAAGTTGCGGATCAACATCTACGACTCTATAAAACAACACTCCTCTATTTACATTAACTTCATCCGTTCAGCTTTCGAGCTCCATATCAATTGGAAGTTGCAATTTGCCCTAAGATATCATTTAGTTGCTTATTCTCGACATGCAAACTTTCACATTAGAACTTCTGAAATAGGCAACAAAAACTTTTAAGGTTTCTGTACGTCATCAGATGGTGGTTTGTTGTGATCGGAGGGAGGAGTATTGGAGCCAAATTTAGGATTAGAGGGGCTTTGATCTACTTGATTATCAGGCTTCATATGCGATTTTAGTGGCCTCTCAAACTCTCTGGCTGCAGCAGGATCTATCACTAATTTACTCAGTTTTTGGTCCTGCAATAAACTTAAAAATCAAAAAGGTAGCAACAGATTGTAAACAATAAATAGTAATTGCCTATTGATAGCTTCCTATGAGAAATGCCCACTCTTTTTTGTAAAATATGTAAAATAACAGATGTATAAAGAAAACTTATCACTTGTTTGGTTCCATTTTAATTTTACTTCCTTTCTTTTTTAATTCAAATTCTTTTTACTTTTTTGGTAATTCTTTTTTACTTTTGTGTTGGTTTGTTGTATAAGACGAGGTGATTGATATGCGACTTTCAAGTTCAGGGTATTAGGTTAGTTATGAAAAACAATAACTTTAATTGAACTGAAATAAATAAATAATTTATTAAGTTGGTTATGAATTGTGATTATTTAATAATGATACAAGGGCTTACATTTTGCAGTGCTTCAAGCTTTTTCTGCAGTGCTTCATGCTCCGCCTTGATACGGAATGGAACACCATGCTTCTGGTACACATTGTTTTGAGCCAAATCTTCATCAATATCGTTAGAAGTTGTTGCAAAAGGATGATTTGCAGGAATCCATCTGACAGTATCAGGATCTACATCAGGAGGTATTGATTCTCCTTCCTTAAGAAATATTGTTGGTCTCTTCCACTGATATGCACGAGATCTTCGTTTCTGATGTACACTTTGCAGCTCATCTGTAAGAATCACTGGAGCTAAGCGATATACTTTGCCACACATCTCTACTGTTGAATTGCTTTCGCTGATCTTCACCATAGGGTTATTGAATGGGTCCTCATACTTAAGAGGTGTGGAGCTGTCAAGAAACCATAGCAATGCAAATCAATAAAAAAAAATCCAAACTCCAGAAAGTACGAATCCTGAAACCTCTGCAAGTCAAAAGAAGAAAATTGTGAACCACTCAAGTTGATTTCTATATTATGCTTTCATCATAATTACAGATTTTACACTTAAATATTGGTCCATAATGCATCAAATCTTAGAGCTCAGTTAGAATCTTACATGCCTCTTCTATCTGATCTAAGCTGTCCACGACGGACAAGATCAGCAACAGAGCCTGGCTGACTGTAAGTTGACCTCCTTGTTGCAAAACCTCTCACCACAACAACTAACATGGTCGCTACAATGCATAAGCCAATAGTAAAGTTCATTCCGGAGATTTTTACAGCCTGCAATATCAAACAAAACGGAGGAAGTAAATGTATAGTGGGATCCCAGTCAAATATTGTTTACAGACTAATGCTTATGATGAAATTGAAGTAAAGCTTAAGATCGAATATTTCATTTAACTTTTGAGGGAAAAACAGAACTTCGTCCCAAGAATTTGAGCAGACATTAGGCTCCAAAGGATGATAGACAATCAATTGAAGTATTGAACCATAAGAGGCTGTGTCTCGTAACACATAAGCGGTAACACAAAATTCAACGTCTTGAAATATCATTGTGAAAATCAAGTTAATTTGAAAAAGAATCACTTCAAGCAAATACATAAGCCATTTCCAAACTTTAATCTAATTCGATAACAGAATTACCTAAAGAGAGTATGAAATTACCGGGAAGACAAACACAGGCAGAGAGCCAACTGATTCATGCAATTTAGCAACTACATTTTGCTTGAGTTTCTCGGCATTATCCTTCTCGGACTTCACAATCACGACGGCGTCGTTAAGCAGGGGCCTGTCATCATCAGAACCCACAGCTTTCACCACAAACTTTCTGCACTTAAATCTTCGATTCCAGTTCGTACGGTAACAATTGATACCTAATTCCGACCGAAATCGAAGTTCATCCGATAAACCGCGATCCTTTAGAAAGAATGCACAACATGAGAAAGAACATACAAATGAAAAATTGAACAGGTCGAAGTATTGAAGAGAAGCCAGATAGCCTATAAGAGGTGACTTACAGGAAGGAACGACGCCGCACGAAAATGCACAGTCCAAATTGAAGCCATTTTTGCAATGGTAGTTACTGTTAAGACGAAAATTGGGGAATCATTCTGGCAAAAAGGGGAAAAATTAGGGCAAAAGTTGAGCTGATTTGATACTGTCAGAGAGAGATGTAAGGATTTGGGGATGGCAACAAAACTAGGATATTTTAACTACATGGGCCTTTATGTAACCAGCCCAATATTCATTTTCATGTGCATCTTATGGAGGCCCAAGCCCCATAAAAATATAATTTTTTTTCCCTTTATATCTGGATTAAACCCGAGACCTCTGGTTAAGGTTAATGTTATACTAGTTCTCACCCATTAGCTGATATTATTATGGATTGCCCTAAAATGCTAAGACTACCTTGGGAGATTAAGTTTATACATATTCATTGTTAGAGGAATAAATGTACTGATAATTTGACTAAGATATGACAGAATTTGCGAGTCTTGTTTCAAAATTGAAATGAACAGTCGAAAGAAGTTTTGAATTATTTATTAGCTGAAAACTAAACTAGACTATTCCTTATTTGTTTCTTTGCTTACCCAAAAAACAAACTGGGGTATAACTGTTGGATTTTTTATTTAGTGGTCTCACATATTAAATAATTGTAAATAGGTTATCTCATTAAAGGAGCCCAAATTGTGATCTACTTAAGATATATTTAATTACATGGGCTTATAGAAATATTTATTTAAGTACGGGGCTTTTATGTGTAGAAGTCCATGGACACTTAATTATGATTGATGGGCCCATAATTAAGGTGTCCAACTTTAGTCCACAATAGGATTGTGGTCCCTAAGTCGGATACGCTAATTTGTCTTCTCTTCTGCCCCATCCCAGTGAGAATTGAATTGACGGCATATCAAGGCTTAAAAGACTCAACCTTAGATTAGCTTGTCAACGAAAGATTGCTATGGATCAAGTTATGTTTCTGCTTATGTGTATCTCGATGATTTCGACATGACTGTTAATGAATTGGGAATTTTCCCAACAATAACTTCTTCCCTTTTGATAGATTAATTGAAGCGATATCGTGGATGCATGCCTAAACGCTTTATGAACTAGAAGAAAGCGTGGTTCAGCATTAAACTTCACCTGCATTGCATGTTAGTGGGGAACTTGATTTAACCGATTTGACTGGCCCCACCAATCATTTCTTTTTCCTAGAGTTCGTCTAAAGTGGGGGCAATAATTTATATTTCTTTTGTTTTTTTCAAATTCATTTTATATGAGTCCAATTAGTCGGAATACTACATGGAACACTAAGATGCTACTATTCTTAATAATGATAGTTGAGTTCTTCGTAACTCAAACCTGAAATTTCTCGTTAAAGTAATATAATATTAAACCATTAAACTACACCATCTAATGGTAAAATTTAAATTTCTCTGTATCTCACTACATATAATGATATTTATTAAAATTTTAAATCAAGTATAATTAATAATGACACTACTCATACTTAACTATTGTGAAAACCAGCCTCCCAGGGAGGAAATTAAATTAACTTAAAGCAAATCCAAACGTACAAAGTCAGAAGCAAAAGAAGGGATATTGTCCAAAGCAACAACACTAGCCGAAGTTGTAAATTTAGTTACTCTATTAGCATCATATCGAACGAAAGAAAAATCACACCCTAAAAAAAATCTAACAAAACTACGAATATCCTCAACAAGATTTTTTAATAAAAAATATCATTAGTTCCACTTCGAAGCTTCTGAACAAGACCAAGACAATCTCCTTCAAAGATCACTTGTCGCCACCCAAAATTCCGAGTCAATTTCATCACTTTAAAACAAGTTAACGTATCAGCAAATTCCGGATCCACGTGACTAGCAAAACCAAAAAAAAGTTATATGCATTAAACGAATATTCGCATTTCTAAGATTGAGACTCCATCTTATATTTATTGGCAAAAAATAATAATAATTAAAAACATAAAAACTATTATAGAAACATCTGGAATTGTTGACTGTATCCCACAATTTGTTGACTGTATCCCACAATAATATACGTAATCAAGGCATGGAAATTCCTCACGATCTTTATTAAAATACTAATAAAGTGATTGTCTCGAGACTTTAGTTATATTTAAATCTTAATTAAATATAATATAAGGTATTTTAATTATATTTAAATGTTGTTGTCAACATTAATAAAATTCTCAAGGTTGGAAATTAAACCGACATGTTAGACTCCTATTGGGGTGTAGTGGAACTATATATATATGGAGGGCCCTCCGATCCATCTTGTGTTGTTGGACGGCTACTATTAAAAGGGAATAATTAAAAATGGTAAAGGTCAATAATAAATTATTGCCAATACTTACCATTTAGTTGGGCTAACGTTATCTCAATAGGTTACAAGTTGAGAACTTTTTATCGCAAGAAAAGTTGGTTATTGTATTTTCAAAGAAAAGTTACTCGAGCTGACACATTATAATATATTTGCATATTATATCTTAAAAGCTTATTTATATGAATCGAGTCAGGTTAAACTAAAAAAGTCTATTTTATATGGATTGAATCAGTTAGTTTATTAAAATGTAAAACTCTCTTCATTAATAACTAAATGCATTTCAGAAATTCAAATCTAAAAATTTAATTAAATTAACATAGCGCTGAACTAATATGAATGGGTGGTATAATAGTTAACTATTGTTTTGGTGGTTTACCAACTATTGTTTTTATTTTTTGTCATTATCTATGTGCCTTACAGCATGATAATATATAATACCTTCAAAATTCCATTCAACTATAGAGGAATACTTAATTGGAGTAGCTTTTTGTGCTTTTGTGCTTTAATTTTGTGCTCATTACTCGTGCCAATGAGAATTTTACATGCATTTCATGAATTATCTTATATGAGTTTGAATTTTCACTATAGAAGTTTGTTGGTATGCAAAAATTCGTATATGATATATAGGTTATTAAACGTGTAATTAATTAATTGAATTGTACATAGTGTTTTATTTAATTATAATAATGAAATTTTAGTGGAGTATTCCATCAGAAAATTGTATCTACAAGTTGCAAGAGAAACACAACTCCATGTACTTTAGTTCGTCTCAACTCTCAATCTCTCGAAAGAAGTTTTCAATCAATTTTATGTAATCCAGCATCCTTACCGACCAAGACGATTTAAAAATACGATTACCAACTATTTCACCAAATTAAAATTATTCATAACTTCTCCTCAAAATGTCATTTTCTAATAAAAAAACCTTTTTTTTTAAAAAAAAAATATTCGCGCACAATTCGACTCTAGTCATTGCACGGAATTAAACCCAGACCTGTAGCGGGCGCCCAAACGGGTAACGCACGCCCCGACCCAGAACCGAAATGGGATCCAACCCGAATCGAAACCTGGCGAACGGCACACATTTACTCAATCACTAGGCGGGGGTTTCAAAAACGAAAGAAAACGACAGAGTTGCGGAAGCGAAAATAAACAAAACAATAAATCATAATAATTACACAAGTATCAAAGCCCACCAAGGCCAACGAATTTCAATTCCATAAATAATAAACGGGTTCGATACAATATCCCGACAATAGATAATAACGGGTTCAACATATAATCCCGAATACTACATAAATAAAATCCTAATATCATAAAACATAAATAATAGCCAAACGGAAATAGAGTTATACATGAGCAAAAGAATGCCTCTAAAGACGCGACGACGAACAAATCCCGCCTAGTATCCTGAAACCAATACAGGGGTGAAACAGAGGGGGTTAGTCAAACGACTAAGTGAGGAGGGAATAATAGTGTATATTATAAAACGGAAATAAATCACCAATTTTAATCTTAAATGAAATCAACATAAAAGAAAGGTTTTCGTAAACGGGTGGTGATTTAGCATAAAACATAAACATATCATATGACTCGGCGAGTCGAGCCCTTAACTCAAATTTCCAAACATAAAACGGGAAACCACCCTTATGCCTCTAATGTAGACGGACCGCTAAATCCGAACTACGCATAACATACAGGAATAACTCAGGTACTCAAAGGGCTGCCACTCCGGCCTCACCCCGAGCTCCCAAAGGTGGAGGGAACCATAGGATTTCCGCCATAGACCCGACGTCTACCAACTTCGTCCTATCATCCTTACTCCGGGCCCAAACATACATACGTACAGTTCATAACTCGCTTTTCAAATCATTTCGGGTTGGCCAAAAGACCGTTCGAGATATGTCATATGCGAGGCCGAAGGCCAAAGTTCGCCTTAGAAAACAAAGGGGTTTTACATGTCTCTTTCGCAAACATTTCGAAGACTATATGTAGTACTTTTTCATATCAAAACATTTTCGATAAATCGAATAAACATAATTGGCATAAATATCTACTAAGTATATATATAGAAACGGTGTGAAAATAAAACGTAAACAAGGCTTATATCGGGAGAGGCTTATTTATACATATACATAATAGTACTGGAATCAGAAACGGAAAGCCTCACCTGTTGGCTTTACAAAAAGAATAGCTAAATGCAAGACCGGATGCGCTACTCCACGGGAGTATTGTCTGCAAAATACAAAGACACAACCAAATAAGACTAACGACCACGCACGGCTTATACGAAAGCATTAAAACACACAGAAGCACGTTAAACAGTCATTCAAAACACTTAGGTTCACCTTCTATCAAATTACGTAAATTCAATAATCAAATCAAATTAGAATGCGATAAAAGTTGATAATCATGCATAAAAGGCAATAAGGAAGCATGCATTCAATTTTCGGAAGAAACGGACAACATTAGAAAAGTAGCCCAAAATGTCTAAACGAAAAACACGAGGAACGGGGCCCGAACGAAGTCGAAAAAATTCAAACTTCCTAAAATATGTATTTCATGATTTATAGGACCTATAGGTGAAATCGAATCTCAAATCGGAGGTCAAACGAAGAAAGTCAACTTTTTTAATTGCCCGTTGACTCACATTGCCGAGAGTAACATTCTGAAAATGGAGAAATTTTGGCTAAGGCATACACACGGCACTTTTCTGAATTCGTGCTCAAGCCGATGCAAGCACTTTGCACTGGCATGGGCACGGGCGTGTGCACGGCCGTGCACAAGACCGTGCACAGGCATAAAATGGACGCACGGTCTTGGCGCATGGTCTCAAGACCGTGCGCAAGGCCGTGCGGATTCTCAGAACAACAGAAAAATGCAGAATCGCGAGGGCTTCGCGGGAACAACCCAAAATTCGATATTAAACCCATCAATCATGCAAAACTCAAGTTAAAACTCACATATATTGATCTACAACATCTAAGCTACACATAGAATCCAAAATCATGTAAATCCATCCATAATTTCTCTCAAAATCATATAAAACCTAACATATTCAACTATATACAAAAATCCAAAAATCGAAGCAATGGAGGCATTAATCGAGAAAGACATGAGAAGCTTACTCGTAGAAGAGATCGTGAGGAGTTCGTAGGCGTAAACGATTCGAAAATCCGTCGAGAAACGAGTCCGGCACGATCGATTGAAGCTTCCTCCTTCCCTTTCTCTTTTTCTTTCTTTTCTCCTTCTTTTTCTTTTGAGGTTGAGCGTGAATGAGGTGAGAGAGAGAGAGATGAGATTTAAGTCAAAATTTAACTTGGGTTGAGAATCGAAAGGGCATTTTCGTAATTTACAAAATAAGTTCGAAAAGTCATGTTGTCCAAATAATACATAATTACAGTCAAAATTCATATAATTAAATGCACATTATCAATTCGTGATTTAAATATCAAAATTCACTCATTTATTATGAATGCTGTACTGCAGAGAGAAAAATAACGTGAAAAGGAGAGAGAGAATAGGGTTAGAAAAATCCAATTCTTGGAATTTCTGTTTTGCTTGTTGTGTTAACTTTTCTGGCGTTAACTTATCTGCCTTAAGTAGACTTGAGTGGGCCGAAAATTCCATGTAGCGGGCGCCCCAAACGGGTAACGCACGCCCCACACCGAGTCTCAATCCAAGGCCGAAACGGAAATCCGACCCTAAACTGAAACCCGGCGAACGGCAAACTCAATTACTCAATCACTAGGCGGGACTTTTTGTAAAAACGACCAACGACAACAATGCGGAAGCGGAAGCAACAACAACAAAACCTAGATCTTCATAAGGACAATTAAAGCAGTAAACTATTTGCGCAAATAATTAAAGCCCTCCAAGGCTAGCGGAATTCACTTACAAACTTAATCAAATCATAAACGGGTTCAACAATGAATATTCCCGAACGTTAATTACATAATTTCTCAATACAATTATCTTAAACATGGATAGCTGATAAGTCATAAAAATTGACTAAAAACAAGACAAATATAATTCTGCAAAACCAGACCCGACAATGCCCACCTAGTAACCACCTGAAACAAATAAAGGTTGGAGCAGAGAGGGTTAGTCAAAAGACTAAGTGAGGGGAAAAAGGGGAGTACATACATAATAGCATACATAGAATAAATCACCATTTTAACTTAAAAGAAAACAAACGTAAAAGAAGGGTTTTCATAATCGTTTGGTGATTTATCATAACATAACATAACGTGACATATCATATTGCTCGGCGAGTCGAGCTCTCAACTCCTCATATCATATCATACTTGAAAACATACCAACCTTATTCCTCCCATATAGCAGAAGGACCGCTAAATCCAAACTGCACCGGATATAGGCATAACAACCTATGTCTCAGTTGACACGAAGTCAACCGCCGCAGGAGCTCAAAGGTTGCCACTCCGGCCTCACCCCGTGCTGCCGGTAAACATGGAGCAAGCCACCGAAATCCACCGTAGACCCACTGTTTATCCGGCTTCATCCGATCACCATACTCCGGGGCCCACATAACATAACGGACACGCATATCATATCTCGCATTTTCATAACTATCATTTTCCTATTAGAATAGGAATCAAGACATTTAGGGGGCCAAAGGGGCCGTTCAAGACAGGTGGTGTAACGGCAGGAAACACAACCGGGTATTCCATCGTCAAGGGGGAAGAAATCCGCCGTAACGACTTCACTCAACGAGAAGGTTTCCAAACCCAAAATTACATTTAAATCGAAACATAGTTCGCTTGTCTCTTTTTGAAAACCTTTCGAAATCATATACATAGTACATTTTTGATATCAAATTCGTTGTTCTTAAACTTCATAAAAGTAATAAGCATAAAGTATTTACTAAATATAGTAATACGGGAGAAAAGCATAAATTACGCATGCGAGGCTTATTTAGTGAGGCTTAATAGTACATACCTACATAATACGGGATAACAACAGAAACCTCACCTAGCGACAACCAAAGGAAAGCCCGAAACGGAAGCGAACAACCTAATCCACGAGAGTGGAACCTGCAACTGACAAACGACATAACCACATAAGACATACGACGACGCACGGCTCATACCAAAGCATAGAAACACGTAAAAGCACATCAAACGATCAAATACGGCACTTAGGTTCAAATTAGCAATAAACGAAGTAATCCATAATTTAGATATGCAAACCAAGTTCAAATGCAACGAGAATTCATGAACATGCTTAATATACCATAAGAGAGTATGCATTCAAGTTTCCGAAGAAACGGACTTCATATGCAAAAGTTAGGAAATTTGTCGAAAATTTCGAATGCACTATTCACAATCCCGAACATGCGATAAATTCATAAATCATGCAATTCACATCCATTTCATATTTATAGAATACATGAGCGAAGAAAGAATTCGGAAAAGACGAGTCTTGGGGGTACCCACAGTGCAAAGTTGCACTGCGGCTTACAGAAGGTCCGGGGCCAAAAATGGCTCCACACGGCCTCATGCACACGGGCTTGAGGCCGTGTGCAGCAGCCCGTGTGAAATCCTCAATGCGCACGGCCTCTCACACGGCCGTGAGAGAGCCCGTGCAAATTCACAAACACGCACGGCCTCTCACACGGCCGTGAGAGACCTCGTGCGCACGGGCTTGCAACACCCCGTGAGGATGAAGAACAGCAGAAAATTCGCAGAAGCGAGAAACCTTCGCAAATTCAACCCAAAAACCAACATTTAACCAATTAATCATGCAAATCTCAGCCTAATGTTCACATATAATGTTATCCTACTTATCATCTATCTATAGAAACAAGAAACACGAAATTCCATCCACAAAATCATCCAAAATCAACATATATACAATATTTGCACATATTGAAGAAAATTCAGAAAAACGAGACATAGAGTACATAAAAATGGATTGGTATTAGAGATTTACCGGTAGAGGAGATCGAGAGGGTTGCGTAGGTGTTAACGGTTCGAAAATCCGTCGAGAAACGAGTCCGGCACAATCGATTGAAGCTTTCCTCTTCTTTTCCTCTTCTTCTTCTCTTTTCTTTCTTTTCTTTCTTCTGTTGTTGCGCGTGAATGAGTGAGGGAGAGAGAGTGAGAGACTAAGTCAAAAATTGACTTGGTCGAAGAAACGAAGGGGCATTTTCATAATTTCATAAAACTTAGTAAAAAATATAAGTTTTCCAAATAAAACAAAATCACAGTCAAAGTTCATGAAATTTAACGAACATTGACATGTCGTGGTTTAAATACCGAAATTCACTCATTTACGAAAATGTTATATAAATCACATAATAATTAATAAAATAAATTATAAATCACGTAAGAAAATCGATTCGGGTTCCCGGTTCATAACTCGAATTTTCAGGGCTTTACATTCCAGTCCTAGATGGGCTGGTATTTTCGGCCACAACTACTATTGGGCCCAGCAGTATTTTGGCCTTCCAAAAGCTTTTTCAATTTAATACCAGATTAAATATCTAAGGCCCAATTTAATTAATCATTATTAATTAAACAAATCCAATATATTATTAAGGTGGGTTATAAGCCCATTATTAATCAACTTAGGCTAAAATTAATTCCAAATTAATTCTCCAGTCCAATGAGCCCAATTAACATTTAGTTGCTACAGATTTTTCCCTTTATTAATTGTACTTGATTTATTCTAAATAAATTACAAGTTTCTCAATTAATCATTTTGACTTGAATTAAAACCAATTAACTCTCAAGTCTCAAACTTTCAATTAACACTTTAATTGATAAAGCTCTCTCCTACAGAAATTAAGTGGTCTCAAACTTCAACATAAATTTCGAGACTCACTCTTAATTACTTTAGACTTGAATTAATTCCCAATTAACTCTCAAGTCTAATATGTTATCAAATAACATGTCTCTCGAATTTAATCACATTAAATACTTGTTAATTACTCTTAATTAACTCTTACACGTTAATTACACTTAATTAACTTCTCGATTTCTTATTAATGAATTAATTCCAATTAATTTATTTGTCAATCCAGTTGAGTGTTATCAAACTCTATTGATATAGATAAATGTGTTCGCCTTTAGAAGTCATTGTGTGACCTCTCAGGTTCATCAATAGGACAGTAGTAGGAATACATTCTTAATGTCATAATTGTGACTTTAATTAAACTCATTTAATTAAAGCCTATTTGTGAAACAACTCATTGACTTCACAAATACATTCCTACAGACCATGGATGACGTCTAGCAACATGTCCATGGCCACCCATCCATCGATGAAGTGGTATGAACCTTTCAGCCTCATGATCTCCGTGAGATAAGATCCTTCTATCATCCAATTCCTGATTGTAGCGCCCCCTGAAGAAGGACCTCCACATCCGCACCGAAGCGAACTCCCGAGCTTCAGCGAGGAGCCTCAACTCAAAAATCCAATCCGGCGAACGGGACTCAAGCAATAACCATCGGCAACAACGACAACCATCCCAACAACAATCACAACAATACAGAGATATGCGGAAGCGATTTAAAAGATAATCAAATAAATCCATAAACGCCTACGAGGCTAACATAATATCAATTAAACATGTGCAATTCGAAATACAACAGAATAACAACACGTAGTACCATCCATGGCTCAACTAGTCTATCCTGTACAATCCTAGATATCATCAACTATCCCACATCAGGGGCACATAAGTATGTAAAGTAAATAAATACAATAAACAAGACTCGACGGTTGTTGGGACCACTGACAAGACAAACCAGAAAGACTGAGCCTATCTAGACTTGCTGATGCCGACTGACAAGATAGGTGACGTCGCCACCTGTCTACGTGAAGCAAGAACCAAAATAGCAGGGGTCAGTAAGGGGGTTTTGATCACAGTTTGTCATTTATCTTTTAAAACTAAAAGTGGTGAGTGTTGCCCGTTTTGAGAAAGAAGATAAATAACGAAATACAAGTTGTAAAACAATAACACAAGGCAACACTCGGTTCGGCTTGCTTGGAAAACACGAAAGGGTTGATGAACCGGATCCTTTAAAAACATTTGAACTTAATGTCAAGCCGATAAGTTGAAAGGGGTATTAGTTGAGTCACGAGGCTGTTACAAGTTCGAAAGGCACGATTCAATAAGTTAGAAACGATAAATAAACACGGCTCGTAATTCAACTAATTATTTGAATAATAAAGGAGGCTTAGGGTAGCAAGTACGAGTCACGCTTCCGAGTTTTATATATATATATAGGGAAATACATATGATAAATGAAGAAAAACGGAATGTGCTTCGACTTGTAACAAAAGCCGTAAAACAATTAAACAAGCAATAAATGCAATAAATCATGCAATAATGTGTCTCGGCGAGAACGGGCCCTCTCCTTATAACTCCCAATTGAAAATCATGCAAGCATATAGTCAAGTACTCCACCACCAACAATTAGTACCATCAGAATTTAAGGAGACGCGATTAGCACCACCGTACAGAATTTAAGGAGATGCGGTTAGCACCACCGTTTGCATCAACTTAGGCTAGCCAACCTCCTAGTCGGCCCAAGTTAACACGCTAAAAGTATACATCGGGATTTGCCCTAGACGCTCGTCCCCAGACTCACCTCCTGTATACCCCGGGCCCAAATCATTAATCAATCTATGGCTCGCTTTTGAAATCAATGATAGTTTGGGTGGCCAAAAGGGCCATTCGAAAGTAGGAAATCGGGGTGTGAGAGGCCAAAGGGGCCATTCGAGACAAGGTTATAATTGTGAGGTCGAGAGACCAAAGTTCGCATTTAAAACAAATGGGTTTTCCTTGCCTCTAGTTGAAAGTATTTAAAATATTTTGGTTTGCTATCAAAACGGTTTGACTAAGAAGATAGAGAAATAGTAAAGGCAATACAACAAGTAATAAGAAAGCGGGATAGTGGTTTATTTCGCAAACCTAAGTAACTATGTTCTTACTCCAGTTGAAAACAATTTAAAACCCTTACCTGGCTCAACACGACAGTATGAAAGCAAGTGGTAGTCAAGTTTCTCCCTCGTTGGTCCCACCTGTAATACACAAGGCCCACAGGATGAAAACAAGACCGACAATACTAAAAGCAAGACACTAGACAACAAACGACGCACGACAATACAATTAGAACTCAAATCATGTAATAAACGTAATATGGAAGTTAAACAATTAAACATATAAAGACATATATAAAATACGGAACGACAATCAAAGAAATACTAATGCAATACTAAATAATGAAAGAACATAGATAATAAATATTAAAGGCATGCTAAAATGCAATTAGGGCACGTAGACATGCTTAAAATAATATAAGGACACTCTCTCGCAAATACGGGATCAGACAGATAAGAAACGGGAAAGGTGGATAAAAATTCCTAAACGAGAAAGGTGTCAATTGACGGTCAAATAAGGTCGGATAAATTGTAAACTATGTAAAATATTAAATCCCGAGGCTCAAGGAAGCTATAGGTGAAATCGGATTAATTTTTGGAGGTCGTATGCGAAAGGTCAACATTTAAATGAGTGGGGTTGACCCAATTCCCGAAGTGCAGGAAAGGAAAAGGCTAGAAAATCCACTAAGTAGGTTGCACCAGCCAACGCACGGGCTTGGCAAGCCGGTGCAAGCACAAATAGAGGTGCACGGCCTCACGCACGGGCTTGAGCACGGTGCCAAGACCGTGTAGGTACAAACGGGCCTGCGTACGGGCCTGTGAACGGGCTCAAGCCCGTGCAGGTTGAAAAGAGCTGTGCACGGGCTCCTGCACGGTCTTGATCAAGACTGTGCGTTCGCCCGTGTGGATCTACTGAGCAGCAGACTCAGCAGATCGCGAAACCTCACACGCGAAAATCAACATATAAATTCATACATATCCTAATTTGCTCCATAAAACATCCTAATTTTCACATATAATCATCTATACCATATTAGCTACACATAGGCACAAGAATCACGTAAAATGACCGAGTAAATCTTCCTAAACACGAAAACCCAATCCTATAAAAATCGTATATCTAAATTACGAAAACCGCAAGAAAGAACGAACGGAATGAAATGGGGTAAAAGGATTACCGGTAGAGAATGTAGTGAGGATCGTTCGGGTTTTCACGGCTCGTCGATCGGGCGAGAAATGGGCTCGGTAGGGCGTCGGGAAGATTCCCTCCTTTCTTCTCCTTCTTTCTCCTTCCTTTCTTCTTTTTCCTTCTTTGTGTGTAATGAGAGAATGAGAGAGATAGGTAGATATTTAGGAAAATATCTCGGGGGTAAAATGGTCATTTAGGCTTTCAAGGACATTTATGTAATTTAAGTAATTGAGGGCATTTAAAAGATAGGTTAAATCAATCTTTTCCACAAGATTAATTAATCCAATTGGATAGATCGAGAAATTAGGCAAGAAAGAATTCGCGTAATAATTAATAATATAATTAAAATATTCGGGTCGTTACACTGATTGAGACCTAGGGCATGGGAGATGGAACCGCAGTAGTATGCAATGCTATGAATAACATTCCTATAGTAATTCCACTTGATCTTACACTCTAGGAACTCTTTCCTAGTGAAGACCAACCGTACCTTGCGCAAGGATTTAGTGGTGGAATATACTACAATAGAATTCATAGGAATTCTTCTTATTCTTATAACAAGTGACAGATCCTATATTGACCCTCACAGCCTCCATGCATAACTCGAACATACCCAACGTACAACTTATGTTAATCTTAGAGATTCAGAAGTACATCAAAGTATGCCCTATTCATACACAAGGCAAACCATGGAACCTCAAGTGTAAGGATTAGTTAGACACGGTCATGGCTAGGGAAATCCTCCTAATCTCTAAAACTCTATATGAGTCTTACACCATTTAGGCATTCCCGGCGGGATCCTCAGTGAACTTAATCTCCATTAAGCACCCGCATATGCGTAGTAGTGTCAAAACACTAATTTCATAAAATGGGACACACTTTCATAAAGCTATGTCATATGAGCAAGTCTCGAGCGAGTCTGATTGACATTCCCTGTGCCTTTTAAACTCTTCGGCTTGGAGTGGTTTAGATCACACCATTGGGTACTTATTTCATGGCCCCATCAAATGGTGAAACCAAGTCCCTTAGCTTATTGTGATCTTGGGGTTTCATCCATACACAAGAATAAATAATATGCAATCACTTATAAATGAAATATAATGAATTTGGCCAAAGTAGTATTAGACGACGACTAGCGTCAATCTATTATTGATCACTTGATCGTTTCACTCTAGAGTTTCATTGGAAATGCCTGAAGCAGTTCGGCTTTCCAGGGCACAACTCTAACACTTGGATCCAGTGCGATTTTGTTGAATATCCATATTCTTCATTGAAAAATGAATAAGATACATCATAAGTAATGGAAAGTAGAAAGGAAAAATTGCCAAATTGGGATACCAACTGTAACGACCCAAAATTCCGGAATATATTTTCGGAATAATTATTCAACACCTCGTTGGATTCTAAATGAAAAGATTAGCTTAGTTAGCTAATTTTAATTTATTCTAATTTATTTCCATATTCTCAACCATTTATAATTACCTTTTCTACCCCTCGAATTTATTTTAATCTCAAACGAACCCACACCCCTAAACACACTTGCACCCTCTTGGACACATTTGAACCATCTTGAACACACCTACACCCCCTTGTACACACTCTTTGCACACTCTTGCTCACACCCCAAAATCGAGAGAGAGAAAGAGAGAAGAGAAGGAGAAAGGAAGAAGAAGAAAGGAGAAGGAGAAATCTCGCCCCGAATCCGTCGCTCGACCAATCGAGATTCCGAGACCAACTACACGATCCTCGTTCGATTCTCTACCGGTAACCTTCTTTCCCCAATTCATTTCATCCATTAAATCCTTCATTTTGTTAACATTTTGTTAAGTTTGAATATTTGATAATTTGATAGGTTTGTAGGTTAGACTTTACCATTTTTAGTGTAGTTCGGATCAAATGGTAGCTATTAATGTGTATAATGCATGAGTGTGAATTTTATGTGTTAATTTTAGCTGTAGAATCCGCCCTAGTTGATTTTAGGACGAAACCCTCGTGAGAAACCTTGAAATCGCGTTTTCTGCACCTGTTAGTAGAACCACATGTGCCAAGACCGTGCGCCAGACCGTGTGCACAACCTTAAGCCTGCACCGGCCTGCGCACTCCGGTACGCAAGCCAGTGCGCCCTTGCTTTAGCTTGCACGGTCTTGAGTGTATGCTTAAGACCATGCGCCAGGTTGCGTTAGCCCGTGCGAATGCCTTAACCAAATTTTCAGTCTTTTTCCTTAGTTGCTCACGGTAATGGGGTCAATTGTCAAAAAGTAAAAGTTGACTTTTTGCATACGACCCCCTAAAATCAAGCCGTTTTCACCTATAGCTTCCATATGATTCAAGGATGAATATTTCGTAAAGTTTTCAAAATTCCGACCTCATTCGGGCCTTGAATCGAGCCTTTTTTATTTAGGACTTTCTTCCTAATTTTTGAATGTTGTCGAATGATCCGAAAATGGCATGAGTACGTCCTTACATTATATTATGCATGAATGAGCGCGTAGAATTTCAATTGAGCATGTTTAGCATTGTTAATTTCTCACTTTCCGTTTAATTGATTTAATTGCATTTTTACTTGTAATTTTAATTGCTATATGATTATTAATTGGTCTTTCATGTGTTGTAGTCTTTGAGAGTCGTGTGTCGAGTCTTGTCTTATTTGGTTTGTCGTCTGTCAGTTTCAGGCCGTCCTTTCAAGGAATAGCTTGAGTGTCTTGTTGTTCCCGTGCTCCCTGGTGACGGTTTTAAAATGCTTTCAACTGGAGTAAGGATTTCTTTTATTTATCGCGAACTACCCTTACGTGCTCATATTGATTTGATTTCTCATTCTTGTATACCTATTAGATATTTAGCTATATTTTCATGATTTTAATAACAAATATTTTGATATCAACTTATACCTATAAGTATACCTAAATCGTTTTGTTTTCAAGAGGCAAGTAAAACTCTCTCTTTTCAACGTGATGTTTTGACTTTGGTTGGGTCTATGAGGGATGTCGTTAGGGGAGTCCATCAGCACATCCCGACACGTATGAAACTCATGGTTACCCCCTTTGTCGTCACACCCTTGCTTAAATGCCCGTTTGGCTTTCAACTTATAATACTCTTCAAACGCGAGTAAAATATTGGACTTTTCTTCTAATGAGGGCCTGGGAGGGTATTCGAGGGTCTCACTTGGGGACCAGCGTCCAGGGTGTTGCCCGAGGTACTTTTCCCAAAACTAAGCGTCAATCATGGCCCGTTAGGAGTTGATAGCCACGGTTGGGAGCGATGGTGGGCGTTGCATTCGTTGCATGTTTTCTTAAAATTCAATTCGTCGCCCGTGGTCGCACTATGGGGTCAGACACCGGAGATGGAGTTTTATATTGACTTGAAGGGGATATAAGGAGGAACAGGCCCATTCTCGCTGGGATATTACGTGATTGTATTTATGCTTTAATTTCATTATTGTTCTGTTAATTAGCGTTGAGAATGCAAGTCGAAGCACATTCCAGATTTTGTTCAATTCTGCAAATGTATTCCCCTATATATATATTCAAAACTCGGAAGCGTGGCTCGTACTTGTTCCCACTTTACCTTCATTGAATATCGTTTATACTCACCCCTCGTTATTTTTAATTCTTACTTCAGGTCGACAGGTGGCGTTGTCACCTCTCATGTCGGTGGGCAACAGCGGGTCGTGAGTCTTGGTCTTCGTGTCTTTTGGTAATTGTCTGTAGTGTCCAACAACAGTCTGTCTTTTATTATTTGAACCAAATTTCTAGATAGATTAGATATATTAATGAATTATGGGGATTCGATATTGATGATGATTTGTTGAGCATTGGCTAGATAAATATATAATTGATGGATATTGATTTATGTTAATTGATGCCCGTGTGGCTTTGAATGTTTAATTGATACATATATTTTAAGCTTCCGCACTCTGTTATTTCTGTTGGTTGTTGTTGTTGGACTTGGTTCATTGTTGCCGGTATAGATTGAGTGCTTGCCGTTCGCCGAGATAGATATTTAAATGGGATACACCTACCTCGTTTGGGAGTTCGTCTCGGTGCAGATGTGGTGTCCTTTCTCCTCCTACGGAAAGGGGCGCTACACCAACTCCAGCTAATTTGCATTTTTGGGATTTCACCTTATGCGCTGGTTTTTTAGAGACAAAAGAACCAAAAAAATTGGTAAATCAATGAATTTGATCACCGGAAACCTAATACCGGTCTGGAAACCATGCGTGAGATGCATGTGATTGCCGGAATCGGTTTTTGTTGACACTTCACGCGATCAACACCAGCTGGCTTCCATGTGTCATCCAACTGTGTTTTAAAAATTTACACGTAGCAAATTGAAAAAAAAAATCCTAATCTGTCTTCTTCAAAAAAAAATTGTGATATTAATTTGTCTTCTTCAAAAAAAATTCACAGCCCAGATCCGTCTTCTTCAATAAAAATTTAATGAAAAATACTTGAAATTTCCATCATCTTCATCTTCCTAAATGACAAATCCGTCTTCTTAAAAAAAAATTTAATAAAAAATACTTGATCGAGGACATACACCTATGACACCTTGACTCAAACTATCCAAGAACATATCTCCTAAAATGCGACAGGAGATCGATAGAATGTCTAGTGTAGTGCCCGAAATATTCAGCGTAAAAAATGGTTCAGGTATTCCACATGGGCTGCTGCACGGCGTGTCGCAAGCCCGTGTGAATGGCGCACGGCCTCCCCTCACGGGGTGTCTCAAGGCCGTGTGCATTGGGGTTTCATCCCACATCGAAAGATCACATTGAAAATGAAGGGTTTATAACCAAATTCACCAAGCATAATCACCATATGGTTGCAACCTCTTTTAGCATGTGGTTTAAGCCAAACTTTAGGGTTGTGCTCGGTGGTGATGGAGGTTATACCCGCGCGTCCAACGGGTGCCCAAGTAGGGGGGGGGGGGGTCTCCTCTCTGTGCCCGGGGGGTCGCGACAGATGGTATCAGAGCCAACCGTCAGTGCGGACCCGCGCACCAGGGGGTCTCCGCCAATGGAACTCGGCGTGCGTGGGGATATTTCCCGCTGGCGGGGAAGTGACAGGACCTATGTCGTGGCGTAATATGGACATTACGCTTTGAAGGAGGGGCGATTGTAGTGCCCCGAAATATTCAGGATGAAAAATGGTTCAGGTATTCCACACGGGCTGCTGCACGGCGTGTTGCAAGCCCGTGTGAATGGCGCACGGCCTCCCCTCACGGGGTGTCTCAAGGCCGTGTGCATTGGGGTTTCATCCCACATCGAAAGATCACATTGAAAATGAAGGGTTTATAACCAAATTCACCAAGCATAATCACCATATGGTTGCAACCTATTTTGGCATGTGGTTTAAGCCAAACTTTAGGGTTGTGCTCGGTGGTGATGGAGGTTATACCCGCGCGTCCAACGGGTGCCCAAGCAGTGGGGGTTCTCCTCTCCGTGCCTGGGGGGTCGCGACATCTAGGATCCGCTATGCGTCAGCTGTAGGAAGCATAATATATGCTATATTGTGTACAAGGCCGAATGTTGCTTATGCCTTAGGCATAGTAAGTAGATTCCAATCTAATCCTGGGGAACAACACTGCTCAGCAGTGAAATACATTCTGAAGTATTTGAGAAATACTAAGGAATTATTTCTCGTGTATGGCGGTGAAAAAGAATTGAAATTAGAAGGATACTCTGACTCAAGTTTTCAGTCAGATGTGGATGATATGAAATCCGTATCAGTATTTATATTCAAATTGAATGGTGGAGCAGTAAGTTGGAAAAGTTCCAAACAAGCAACAACTGCAGATTCGACATGTGAGGCGAAATACATTGCTGCATCAGAGGCAGCGAAAGAAGGTGTGTGGATGAAGAACTTCATCCAAGAATTGGAAGTGGTACCTAGCATTGCTGAACCTGTTATCGTGTACTGTGACAATACTGGAGTCGTGGCACAAGCAAAGGAGCCAAGATCTCATCAGAAATCCAAACACATCTTAAGACGATATCATCTCATTAGAGAATTCATGGAATGAGGAGACGTTGCTGTAGAACGCGTAACCTCGGAAGAGAATATAGAAGATCCACTTACGAAGCCCCTAAACCAAAGAGTATTTGAAACCCTAAGTCACGCAGCCAGCGGCGCTAGGGTTTTACCATGAAACCCTAGCGGGAGGTTGAAGACGCAGCCCAGACCCATTTCTGGAAACGGGTCGGCCCACGGGTCAACCAAAACCCGTGGGTCAGTTTAAAAAAAAAAATACTTTAGTTTATTTTAAAATTTGTTTTAATAATAGATTTTAAAATTAGTTTTAAAATCTGGAAATTATTTAAAATTAGATTTTAGTAATAATTTCAAGTTTGAAAATTATTTAATGTGTTATATTGTAATATGCAAAAATTATAGTATGTCCCCAATATACAATATTGTGATACATGATTTAAATTGATATTGTCTTGTTGAAAAATTAATTGAATGTTTAACTTGAAAAATCTTATTTTTTGAATTAAATGTTATAGTTAATTTTGTTATGTTTTTATTATTTGACTTAATATTTCTAATATTAAAGTGAATAACATATTTTCAAATCAAATATGGAATATTTGATGAAAATATTAAATAAGATTATTTGAATCTAGTCAAATAAACCTTAAGAGTTATATTTAAACCTCCCTACAATGATTTAAGTTATTTAAACCTCCCTACAATGTGTTGTATTGTTTGTTATCATAAACTTGTTATGTGCGCGGGATGATCATAGAAGAGCCTTATGTGTTTTATTCACTATTATTATATGTGCATTTAAATTTATGGTTTTGGTTTTATTAAATGAGAGCCTACGAGCCTCTTTGAATCTTGTAAGTTATTTCAATTCTGTTATTTTCCCTAAATGTAAATCCCCTAGATTAGTTGAGTGTTTTAGTGAGGAATCCCTATTAGATAGGAGAAGGAGTTGAAGACAAGAAAGAAAGAGTTCAAGGATGTTTCCTGGAGTGGACCACCAAGACAGGCTCATGAAGATCTTATGTTAAAAGGTTGATCATGTAATAGATAGGATCTACGTGCTCATTTAATTGCCATTTAATTCCATTTATTTAATTAATGCGTATAATAAAATTATATTTTATGGATGGCTCCCATAAAATATAATTAGGCCCTATGATCATCCAATTTATGAGTGAATGCTTGAATGTATGGTTTATTTAAGTTTTGACTTACTTACTATCATACGACATATATAAGTCTTGCATGTATATGTATTAAATATGATGAGATCTTGTGTGCTTGTGTCAGCCAAAATTTTTGAAATTTTGGTCCTTTTCAAACCCTGTTGTTTTTCCAAAACAAAATTAATACATATATTAGCATATGTATAAATTAGTTCTTAATGGGAAATACTTTTAAAGTAAAATCATTTGTCAAGTAAAGTACTTGAGTTTTCCAAGGCGTTCCATCAAAAAGGCATAATTGATTATAAGATGATGGACATGGATGGCACTCGAGTCGAGGGTTCATGTTCAAAGTTTTATGATCAATCAGTCTTGAATATAAAGTATACAATTTTTTGTTGTTATGTAATAAGGATGGCACTAGAGGCGAGGGTCCTTATTATGTAATAAGAAAAATCAATGATTTTGATGGGTTGGATCTAATACCTAATTAGTATGGATGGCACACGAGGTGTGAGTCCATATGAAAATAGGTAATGCTAAAATAACAAATAAATGTCGGGAATTACAAATGTATTAACCTAGAATTATAATTTGGATGGCACACGAGACGTGGGTCCAAATTATAATTTTAGGATCTTGACATCCACTAAGGAAATTGATTAGAAATCGATTTCACGAATTCAACATCTTAGGGAACTGGGAATCTCGAAAAGATAGTGGGAGCCATTAATGATGGAAGTCCATATCATTTTTGTATTTTATTATATTTTCAGTCTACTAAAATATTCTCTTTTTTTATGTCATTGTAGAGCTTTACCAACTCCCTACAATGTCGAAAAATCCACCCAACGCTATCCTTGATTCAAACAAACTCACTGGCCCAAACTTTTCTGACTGGCTCAGAAATCTCAAAATTGTCCTTAACTCTGAGAAACGGTCCTATGTTCTCGAGAGAGGTCCACCTGAGGTCATAGATGATGATCTCAGTGAAGAGGAAAGAACAATTATTGAGAGATGGAAAGAGGACGACCTTCAGGTCAAATGCCTTATGCTGGCCACCATGTCGCCCGAACTTCAAAGGCAACATGCTGAGAAGCCTACTGCTAAATCCATTTATGATCAACTAAACGAAATCTACAAACCTGTTAACAGGATTGATCGATTTTCAACAGCATATGAACTGTTCACTATCAAGCTGTCTGATGGATCAAGTGTCCAAGAACATTGCATTAAGTTTCTAGGGCTTATAAATAAGCTCGCGGGACTTGATGTAATAATGGATGTTGGACTCTACATTGATCCACTTCTTTCCACTCTGCCTCCCTCGTTCAAACCCTTCATAGCCAACTACAACATGGTTGGTGTAGATACATCAGTTGAAGAACTGATGAGAATGCTCACAAATTTCGAGAGAACTATGAAGAAAGACAAGGTTGTTGTCATGGTGAGTTCTTCTTGAAAGAACAAAAGCAAACCCAAGAATGTCAAGGGGAAATTTGAGATGAAGAAGAAACCTTTCAAATGTCCTGGAAACACAAAGAAGGGCAAGGTACCTAAGAGGAACCAAAGTGAGGATGCCTGCTTTCAATGCAAGAAGTCTGGACATTGGGAAAGAAACTGCCCAGAGTACCTAGCTACTCTGAAGAAAGGTATTTTCTTAGTTGAAGTTAATCTTTCATTAAATCATAATAACTGGGTTATTGACTCTGGATGTGGTGCTCATATTTGCAATGATCTACAGGAAATGAGTGAGATCCAAGAGGTTGATGGAAGAGATCACATTCTGAGGCTTGGAAATAGAGATAGAGTTCAAGCAAGAGCAATAGGATGTGTATCATTAGCTTTAGAGAATTGTAATTTAAAGTTGAACAATGTTTTATATTTTCATGAGATTGTCAGGAATATAATTTCCATTTCTGTTTTGGATTCTGAAGGTTTTTCCTTCAAGTTTTATAGAAATAATTGTTATTTGCTGAATGATAATTCTTCTATATTATTAGGATCTTTACAAAATGGTCTTTACATTACAAATTCTCTGAATAACCTACTTAACATTCAACTTGGTACAAAATGAAAAACAATCAATCAAGACTCAGCCAAAATATGGCATTCTCGACTTGGACATATATCCAAGAAAAGAATTCAACAATTGACTTCCTTAGGAATTTTTCGAAGGGAAGAACTTGAGGAACTTAGCAACTGTGAATCCAGTTTGAAAGGGAAGATGTCAAAGATTCCCTTCAAATGCAACGTCGAGAGAAGCCAAGATCTCTTAGATCTAATCCACACAGATGTTTGTGGTCCATTGAGTAGTAGTACTCGAAATGGATGTGTTTACTTTATAACATTCACTGACGACTTCAGTCGTTATGGATATGTTTATTTAATGAAACACAAATCTGAGGCCTATGAATAGTTCATAGAATTTAAGAATGAAGTAGAAAACCAAGTTGATCAAAAGATCAAAGTTCTACGTTCAGATCGAGGAGGTGAATACCTCAACGAAGAATTCTTGAATTTCTTGAATGATAATGGAATTATCTCACAGTGGACTCCTCCATATACACCACAACTCAACGGAGTTTCTGAGCGAAGGAATCGAACCTTGATGGACATGGTTCGTTCCATGATGAGTTTCACTAATTTGCCAATCTCCTTTTGGGAATATGCCTTAGAAGCCGCAGCAAAGATTGTTAACATCGTACCATCCAAATCAGTGCCAACCACTCCATATGAACTATGGTTAAAGAAACCTCCAAGTTATTCTTATCCAAGAATATGGGGTGCTCCTACCTATGTTAAAAAGGTAATGGGAGATAACCTGGATTCTAGATCCACCTTATGTAAATTTGTGGGATATCCAAAGGAAACTAATGGATACTACTTTTATGATCCAAGTGAACAAAAGGTGTTCGTCTCCAAAAATGCTAAGTTTCTGGAACACGAGTTTCTGTCAGACAGAAATGGATCATCAATAGAACTTGAAGAAATTCAAGATCAAGTAGAGAACCCACAAGTAGAGGAACAACTCGAGCAGACAAACCCTCCAACAGTACTAGCTGCACCTCGAAGATCAAGTAGGATTCCGAAGGAACCTGAAAGATATTATGGTTTCATAACTGAAACAGGTCAAATCGATGATGATCCTAAGACCTACGAGGAAGCAGTAAAGGATAAAGATTCGGGAGAATGGCTTAAAGCCTTGAAATCCGAAATGGACTCCATGTACTCGAACAAGGTATGGACCTTTACTGATCTACCTCCTGGCGAGCAAGCCGTTGGGAGCAAATGGATCTTTAAGCGAAAGCTTGGAGCTGATGGAAATGTGGCAACCTTTAAAGCTAGACTTGTTGCTAAGGGATACACACAAAGACCTGGAATAGATTTTGAGGAAACTTTCTCCCCAGTAGAAATGTCTAAGTCCATTCGAATTTTACTTGCGATTGCTGCATTTCATAACTATGAAATTTGGCAAATGGATGTGAAAACTGCCTTTCTCAATGGAGACATTGATAGAGAAATTTTCATGGAGCAACCCAAGGGGTTCACATCCAGTGGGAACGAGCAGAAAGTCTGTAAACTTCAACGGTCCATTTATGGACTTAAGCAAGCATCTCAAAATTGGAATATTCATTTTAATGACACCGTAAAGTCTTATGGTTTTATTAAGAACGAATTTGATCCTTGTATATACAAGAAAATCGAAGGGTGAGTGATTCAGTTTTTGATACTGTATGTAGATGACATACTCCTCATTGGGAATGAGGTAGATGTATTAAAGATAACGAAATAATGGTTATCCACTCAATTCTCAATGAAAGTGTAGCGCCCCGAAAATCCGAGTTATTATCCGGTAAGTCCAAATCGTTTATTTGCGCGATTTAATTATTTATTTGATAATTATTATGTGATTTTATAACAATTTCATAAATGAGTGAATTTTGATATTTAAATCACGACATGTCAATGTGCGTTTAATTCTATGAACATTGACTGTAATTATGTATTATTTGGATAACTTAGGTTTTTGAGCTACTTTTATAATTATGAAAATGCCCCTTCGTTTCTCAAACCAAGTCAATCTTTTGACTTAACCCATCTCTCTCTCTCCCTCATTATTCACGCAACAACCAGAGAAAGAGAAAAAGAAAAGAAAGGAAAGAAGGAGAAGAAGAAGGAGAGTTCGATTGATCGTCCCGACTCCGTTTCCCGACCGAATTCCGCGCCGTGAAAACCTATGAACTCCTCACATCTCAACTTCGAGTAAGCTTCTCACGTCTTTCGCGATTAATGCCTCCTATGCTTCATTTTTTGAATTTTTGAGAATAGTTGAATAATTTAGGTTTTATGTGATTTAAGATGATTTTATGGATGGTTTTTCGTGTTTATGGATTCTATGCGTAGATTAGATGTTGTAGATCACTATATGTGAAAATTAGCATGAGTGATTAATGTTTTGATGATTAAATGTTGATTTTTGGATTTAAATCGCGTAAGGTTTCTGTTCTGCGAAATTTGCTTCCGCTCTTGATGTGCACGGGCTTTGCACACGGGGTGTGGCAAGCCTGTGTGAGGGTGCACGATCTCTCTCACGGTCGTGTGAGAGGTCGTGCGTGTTGGCTTGTCGTGCACGGTCTGCTGCACATGGCCTCAAGCCCGTGTGCAAGAGGCCGTGTGGAGCCATTTTGGCCCCCTGACCTTCTGTAAGTCCGATGTGCAATTTGCACTGTAGGTACCTCCGAGACTCGTCTTTTCCAAATTCTTTCTTCGCCCATGAATTCTTTAATTACGAAATAGATATGAATTGCATGATTTATGAATTTATTGAATGTTTGGGACTGTGAATAGTGCGTTCGAAGTTTTCGACAAATTTCCTAACTTTTGCATATGAAGCCCGATTCTTCCGAAACTTGAATGCATACTCTCGTATGGTATTCTAAGCATGTCCATGAAATATCGTAGCATTTGAACTTGATTTGCATATCTAAATTCGTGAATTGCTTCATTTTCTTTTGCTAATTTGAACTTAAGTGCCATATTTGATTGTTTAACGTGCTTCTATGTGTTTTAATACTTTCGTATAAGCCGTGCGTTGTCGTTAGTCTCATGTGGTTGTGTCTGTGTATTTTTGCAGACGATACTCCCGTGGAGTAGCGCATCGGTCTTGCATTTATCCTTTCTTTTTTATTAGCCAACAGGTGAGGCTTTCCGTTTCTGACTCCGATACTCATATGTATATATATAATTAAGCCCCTCCCATATAAGCCTTCATTTACGTTTTGTTTTCATACCGTCTATATATATACTTAGTAAATATTTATGCCTATTATGTTTATTCGATTTATAGAAAATGTTTTGACATGAAAAATTACTACGTATATTCTTTTGAAATGTTTGCGAAAGAGACATGTAAAACCTCTTTATTTTCCTAAGGCGAACTTTGGCCCTCGGCCTCGCATATGACATGTCTCGAACGGTCTTTCGACCAACCCGAAATGATTTGAAAAGCGAGTTATGAACTGTATGTATGTATGTCTGGGCCCGGAGTAAGGATGACAGGACGAAACCGGTAGACGTCGGGTCTACGGCGTAAACCCTCTTGTTCTCTCCACCTTTGGGAGCTCGGGGTGAGGCCGGAGTGGCAGCCCTTTGAGTACCTGAGATTATACCGTATGTTATGAGTAGTTCGGATTTAGCGGTTCGTCTACATTGGAGAAATAAGGGTGGTTTCCCGTTTTTATGTTTGGAAATTGGAGTTAAGGGCTCGTCTCGCCGAGTCATATGAAATGTTTATGTTTTATGCTAAATCACCAACCGTTTACGAAAACCTTTCTCTTATGTTGATTTCTTTTAAGTTTGAAAATGGTGATTTACTTCCGTTTTATAATATACATTATTATTCCCTCCTCACTTAGTCGTTTGACTAACCCCCTCTGTTTCACCCTTGGTGTTGGTTTCAGGATACTAGGCGGGATTGTACGTCGTCGTCGTCGTCATCGTCGCGTCTTTTGAGTTGCATCTATATTTTTGCATATGTAAACTCTTGTCCTGTTTGGCATTTCATTATGTTATATGTATTAGGATTTTATGTATTTATTCGGGATTATTATACTGAACCCGTTACTCTAGAATTCGGGATATTGTATTGAACCCGTGTATTATATGATAGTTATTAGTAATTAGAATTTTGTTGGCCTCGGTGGGCTTTATTATTGTGCAGTGGTTTATTGATTTGCTTGTTTATCGCTTCCGCACTTTTGTCGTTTATTTCGTTTTTGAGATCCCCGCCTAGTGATTGAGTAAATGTGTGCCGTTCGCCGGGTTTTGATTTGGGGCAGAATTCTATTTCGGTTCCGGGTCGAGACTTGGTGCAGGGCGTGCGTTACCCGTTTGGGGCGCCCGCTACAGAAAGACATGGGAAAAGCTTCTTACATTCTTGGCATCAAGGTCTATAGGAATAGATCAAGAAGAATGATAGGCATCTCTCAAGCCATGTACATAGACAAAATCTTGGCTAGATTCTCAATGGAGAAAAGTGGTCCAGGACATACTCCTATGACACCTGGACTCAAACTATCCAATAACATGTCTCCTAAAACGCAACAGGAGATCGATAGAATGTCTAGGATCCCCTATGCGTCAGCTATAGGAAGCATAATATATGCTATGTTGTGTACAAGGCCGAATGTTGCTTATGCCTTAGGCATAGTAAGTAGATTCCAATCTAATCCTGGAGAACAACACTGGTCAGCAGTGAAATACATTCTGAAGTATTTGAGAAATACTAAGGAATTATTTCTCGTGTATGGCGGTGAAAAAGAATTGAAATTAGAAGGATACTCTGACTCAAGTTTTTAGTCAGATGTGGATGACTTGAAATCCGTATCAGGATTTATATTCAAATTGAATGGTGGAGCAGTAAGTTGGAAAAGTTCCAAACAAGCAACAACTGCAGATTCGACATGTGAGGCGGAATACATTGCTGCATTAGAGGCAGCGAAAGAAGGTGTGTGGATGAAGAACTTCAGCCAAGAATTGGAAGTGGTACCTAGAATTGTTGAACCTGTTGTCGTGTACTGCGACAATACTGGAGACGTAGCACAAGCAAAGGAGCCAAGATCTCATCAGAAATCTAAACACATCTTAAGACGATGTCATCTCATTAGAGAAATCGTGGAATAAGGAGACGTCGCTGTAGAACGCGTAACCTCGGAAGAGAATATAGCAAATCCACTTACGAAGCCCCTAAACCAAAGAGTATTTGAAGAACGTGTTGGGATTATGAGACTTAGATACATGGACAAATTGGCTTTAGGGCAAGTGGGAGATTAAAAGAGATAGTGCCCTACAGCCAATATTTGTATTAACTATCTCTTGTAATACAATTTTTGATTTATAATAAAATGATATATTATTTTATATCTAATGGCAAGATTCTTTATTTCATATACATATTTGTTTTGCTTTTATGTTTTTCTTGATATGTAAATAAAGAAGTTCCTGAATTACTATAAACCATATCACATTAACTAAAGAGATTGTAACGACCCAAAATTTCGGAATATATTTTTGGAATAATTATTCGACACCTCGTTGGATTTTAAATGAAAAGATTAGCTTCGTTAGCTAATTTTAAATTATTCTAATTTATTTCCATATCCTCAACCAATTATAATTACCTTTTCTACCCCTCAAATTTATTTTAATCTCAAACGAACCCACACCCCCTAAATACACTTGCACCCTCTTGAACACACTTACACCCTCCTGTGCACACTCTCTTGCACACTCTTGCTCACATTCAAAAATCGAGAGAGAGAAAGAGAGAAGAGAAGGAGAAATGAAGAAGAAGAAGAAAGGAAGGAGAAATCCCGTCCCGAATCCGTCGATCGATCAATCGAAATTTCGAGACCAAATATACGATCCTCATTCAATTCTCTACCGGTAATCTTCTTTCCCCATTTCGATTCATCCATTAAATCCTTCGATTTTCTAGCTTTTAAATTGAAATGAATATTTGATAATTTGATGGGTTTGTAGGTTAGAGTTTACCATTTTTAGTGCAGTCCGGATCAAATGGTAGCTATTAATGTATACAATGCATGAGTGTGAATTTTATATGTTGATTTTAGCTATAGAATCCACCCTAGTTGATTTTAGGACGAAACCCTCGTGAGAAACCTTGAAATCGCATTTTCTGCACCTGGAAGATGAACCACACGGTCCAACGCATGGTCTTGGCAAGACCGTGCACCAGACCGTGTGCACCACCTTGAGCCTGCACCGGTCGGCGCACCCCGGTGCGCAAGCCAGTGCGCAGTTATTTTAGCTTGCACGGTCTTGAGTTCGTGCTCAAGACCATGAACAAGGCCGTGCGTTAGCTCGTGCGAATGCCTTAACCAAATTTTCAGCCTTTTTCCTTAGTTGCTCATAGTAGTGGGGTCAATTGGCCAAAAATAAAAGTTGACTTTTTGCATACAACCCCCTAAAATCGAGTCGTTTTCACCTTTAGCTTCCATATGATTCAAGGATGAATATTTCGTAAAGTTTTCAAAATTCCGACCTCGTTCGGACCTTGAATCGAGCCTTTTTCGTTTAGGGCTTTTTCCCCAATTTTTGAATATTGTCCGAATGATCCGAAAATCTCATGAGTACTTCTTTATAATATATTATGCATGAATGTGCAATTAGAATTTCAATTGAGCATGTTTAGCATCTTTAATTGCGTATCTTTCGTTCAATTGATTTAAATGCATTTTACTTGTAATTTCAATTACTACATGATTTTTAATTGGTCTTTCATGCGTTGTAGTCTTTGGGAGTCGTACGTCGTGTCTTGTCTTATTTGGTTTGTCGTCTGACAGTTTCAGGCCGTTTTTCGAGGAATAGCTTAAGTGTCTTGTCGTTCCCGTGCTCCCAGGTGAGGGTTTTAAAATGCTTTCAACTGGAGTAAGGATTTCTTTTATTTATTGCGAACTACCCTTACGTGCTCATATTGATTTGATTTCCTTCTTGTATATCTATTAAATATTTAATTATATCTTTATGATTTTGATAACAAATGTTTTGATATTAACTCATACCTATTAGTATATCTAAATCGTTTGGTTTTCAATAGGCAAGTAAACTCTTTCTTTTCAAACGTGACGTTTTGACTTTGGTAGGGATCTATGAGGGAAGTCATTAGGGGAGGATGTCAGTGCTTCCCGACACGTATGAAACTTATAGTCACCCCCTCTGTCGTCACACACTTGCCTAAATGCCCATTTGGCTTTCAACTTATAATCCTTCTTGAAACGCGAGCAAAATTGTGGACTTTTCTTTTAATGAGGGCCCGGGAGGGTATTCGAGGGTCTCACTTGGGGACGAGCGTCCAGGGTGTTGCCCGAGGTACTTTTCCCAAAATTAAGCGTCAATCGTGGCCCGTCAGGAGTTGATAGCCACGGTTGGGAGCGATGGTGGGCGTTGCCTGTGTTGCACGTTTTCCTAAAATTCAATTAGTCGCCCATGGTCGCACTATGGGGTCAAACACCGGAGATGGAGTTTTATAATGACATGAAGGGGGTTATAAGGAGGAACAGGCCCAATCTCGTTGGGATATTATTTGCTTCTATTTATGCTTTATTATTACTCCCTATTAATTATTGTTATGCAAGTCGAAGCACATTCCGGATTTTCTGAAATCCTGCACATGTATTTTCTATATATATATATAAAACCCGGAATCGTGGCTCGTACTTGTTCCCTCTTTACCTTCACTGAGTATCATTTATACTCACCCCCTCACTGTTTTAATTCTTACTTCAGGACGACAGGTGGCATTGTCACCTCTCATGTCGGTAGGCAACAGCGGGTCGTGAGTCTTGGTCTTCGTGTCCTTTGGTAATTGTCGGTAGTGTCCAACAACAGTCTGTCTTTTATTATTAAATCATTTTGTCAGTAGAAATGGATATATTAGTGATGATTGATATTCGATGATGTGATGGATATTTGTTGAGCATTGACTTGTTAATTATGTAATTGTTGGAATATTGATTTATGTTAATTGATGCCCCGTGTGGCTTTGGATGTTTAATTGATATATATAAATTATAGCTTCCGCACTCTGTTATTTCTGTTGGTTGTTGTTGTTGGACTAGGTACGTTGTTTCCAGGTATAGATTGAGTGCTTGCCGTTCGCCGGGATGGATTTTAAAATGGGGTACATCTACCTCGTTTGGGAGTTCGTCTCGGTGCGGATGTGGTGTCCTTTCTTCGCCTACGGAAAGGGGCGCTACAGTCAGTGGTATCAGAGCATAGGTTCCCGAAAAGTAATCGAAAGCTCTAGTATCTCGTCTGTCTTGTCTTTTGTGTCTTTTGAATTGTGTCAGTCCGTGTCGAGTTCGTGTTTTGACGAGTGTTCGTCTTATCTTGGTGCTTAAAATTGTAGACGATTACGGTTGGCTTAATTAACCGACTGGCAATCTTTTACGAATTTTTGTAATAAGGAAGGTGTAACGCGAGTCGATCGTGGAACTCTTTGTGTGTTTTACTTGGTTTGGTATGTCGTAGTTGTGTGTCGATAGGATTTTCGTTGGGTGTCGAGCATGCTTTATGTGTTTATAAATTATTGGCATCATTTCTTACAAGACATGCACCTATTTTGCCAATTAGTTGTGACCGCAGGTATGCCGCGCAAGAAAGCCCGATCAGACCCGTCGCTACCACCACTCTAGACTGCTTTGGGATCTTCGTACCCGTATCCGACGGGAGACATGGAAATAACTCAAGGAGGAGAGAGCGTAACCGAATACGAGGCTAGATTCGCTTACCTGACCAATTATTCTCCTAACCGAGAACCGGACCAAAGGAACAGAGCCGCAAGATTTATATCCGGGTTGAGGCACGAAATTCGCCAAATACTCATAGGACTCGGCTACTGTTCTTATGCGGAGGCTGTCGGCCGAGCTTTGCGGGCCAAAGCAGAATTTGAAATGAGAGCTAGGAGTGCTCGATTGATTACCTCGGAGAACCGGCCACATGAATCAGGAACCCCAGTGGTTGTCCATACGACTTCTCGCAGTAAAGGGACAACGACTAGCAGATCCAGTGGAAGCATCATCCTCTGCATGCATTTCCAGAAACCAAACCACGTCGCCGAGATGTGTAGAAGGAGACTTGGGCTGTGCCTCATTTGTGGTGCCGCCAATCACCTCGTCGACCAATGCCCCAACAAGAGAAAGGGTAACTGAAGGAGTCGAGGAACTACCGAGAAAAAAAAGAAAAAAAAAAGAAGGCTAGACCGGACTTCGTCTCTCGGAATAAAGGTACCGTGCATATTCATGACATTCATAATTTCTCGTCTTTTAATTTATTAATTGCGCGATAGTATGTTTTTATTGCTTAATTGAACTCCGGGTTTAATCCGGGGTGTTTTGGTAATTTTTGCGTATTTTAATTCAAGTCAGGGGCGCTTGCACGCCCCTGCGCACGGTCTTGGCCAAGCCGGTGCGCCCAGCTCAAGACCGTGCAGACCAGCCAGGCGTTTAAACTGCTGAACCGGCCAAACCGCTCCACAGGGGCCAGCGCACGCCCGTGCGTCAGGCCGTGTGTGCCCCCTTCGCCTTTTAAAACATCAGTTCGCGAACAGAAACTCCCAGCAACTCCCTTTTCTCTTTTTTCCCCCACTTCCAGCAACAGCAACCCACGATTTTCCCCCAAATTTCATCCTTCCCACTTTGCAAGCCTATAACTTTCGATCCGTCCGTCGGATCTTCGCAAAAATTGAAAGGTACGAAGCCGGCATTGCACATTTCAATTAGTTAATTTTTGGGGATAATTTGCCGAACCGATCGTACACAAATCGCTGCTCAAAATACACGCCCGCCAAGTGTTCGACAAAATTCCCGAGTGAGGAATTTCACCAAATTCAACCCAACAAGCTACAAGCAACCTTCTCTCATGGCCGCCGAAGGTTCTCGACGAAGGAGGAGGCGAGATGACCCTCCATCCCCACTTCCTCTTGATGTGGAAATCCCAAATTCCACTCAAGCCAAGATTTTTCGCCGGATGCATGGACGCCCGGTCCTATCCACCAAATTTATCGACATAGAAGCATTGGGAAGTTTGGGACTCGGCCATGGCATTGCCCGGTATATCGAAGATGTGGGTTTGACTACATTTTTGGATATTAGGAGGAATTCGTACCCCCGGCTTGTCTATGAATTCATTGCAATGCTTCAAGTGGTCCCTCATCAAGACGACGCCGAATTGCCGTTCAAGATAGAATTCCGAGCTTTCAATGAAGAATATGAGCTCACATTACGGCAATTGACAACGCATTTTGGACTACCCATTCGGGGTATGATAAGCCGTGAAATAGGATGGTCCGAAGCCGAGGCGTGGAGAAATGTCTCCACTTCTAGAAGGTCCTTCCAACAAGGAAAGTCGAAGGCAACCGACCTCATCAATCCCACCTTGAGGAATTTCCATCGATTTATCTCATGCACCGTTTTTGCCCAAGAAGATAGCTACGGCTCTATCAACTTGGATGAACTCTACATTCTGGATTGCGCGGTCCGGAGAGAGCCGATCAACGGCATTATGTTTTTCTTGAGGTATGTAGAGTACGTGGGCACCCGTCCGAAGGGAGATATTAGGATTGGGTCCTACATTACTGCAATCCTCGAGTGTGCCGGTGTAACTGGTATGGACCGAATGGCCCCAGCAGGGGGAGACGACGCAACCATCACCTACAAGCAATTCGCCCAAATGAAGCTATGCAAGAAAGTTAGAGGGCGTCATAGTTGGTATGTGCCGATGACGGCAGAGGAAGCTGCCGCCGAGAGTGACGACGATGTCGAGGAGGACATCCGAGCAGGAGGTCAACCTGAAAGGGATCAACAAGAAATTGAGGAGCAAATGCTGGAACAACTATACAAAATAGGAGGCTTCGATCCTCAACAGGTCCCGTACGTACTTGACCCTCCTAGAACTGAAGAGGCTCACTTCCAGCCGAGCTTCGACGACTACCCTACTCAGCACCAGGCTAGATCCTCACAATAGGATATACTAAGTGAGGAGCAGTGGACTCGGTACCAACAATCGGAGTCGGAGACCCGAAATCGGTGGGAGGCCGATAGGTGGACGGTTTGGGGAAACCGCTTCACCACCTTCACTGAGCAGACTAACGAGCGACTGGACCGATAGTCGGCCGACCTTCAGGAGGTTCGCACTGACCTTCGGGAGATCAGACTCAAGACCCGACGCAGCCACACCGAGCTCCGAAAGCAGATTTCCGACCTTGAAAGGTCCATCACTGAGCAGCTCGCTAGTTATCTGAGCCGTCTTGGCATGGCCCCCAGTTCTGGAGCACCCGATTCTTAGACGGCATTAGTATCTTCTATTTCTCGTCATTTTCGTTTTAATTATAATTTGATTTTATTTGAACTATTATGTAAGAACTATGCGTTAATTGCTTATTTGAATTTAAATGCTAACTATTCATTTTAATTAATTACTTATGTGTTAATTGCGCATTTTTGTATGAACAAATTCTATACTCCCTTTAACAAACCCCGAGGTTCGGAGAAGAATCTGAGGACAGATTCTTTTGAAGGGGGGAGTATTGTAACGACCCAAAATTTTGGAATATATTTTCGGAATAATTATTCGACACCTCGTTGGATTTTAAATGAAAAGATTAGCTTCGTTAGCTAATTTTAAATTATTCTTATTTATTTCCATATCCTCAACCAATTATAATTACCTTTTCTACCCCTCGAATTTATTTTAATCTCAAATGAACCTACACCCCCTAAATACACTTGCACCCTCTTGAACACACTTACACCCTCTTGTGCACACTCTCTTGCACACTCTTGCTCACATTCAAAAATCGAGAGAGAGAAAGAGAGAAGAGAAGGAGAAAGGAAGAAGAAGAAGAAAGGAAGGAGAAATCCCGTCCCGAATCCGTCGATCGATCAATCGAAATTCCGAGACCAAATATATGATCCTCATTCAATTCTCTACCGGTAATCTTCTTTCCCCATTTTGATTCATCCATTAAATCCTTCGATTTTCTAGCTTTTAAATTGAAATGAATATTTGATAATTTGTTGGGTTTGTAGGTTAGAGTTTACCATTTTTAGTGTAGTTCGGATCAAATGGTAGCTATTAATGTATACAATGCATGAGTGTGAATTTTATATGTTGATTTTAGCTATAGAATCCACCCTAGTTGATTTTAGGACGAAGCCCTCGTGAGAAACCTTGAAATCGCATTTTCTGCACCTGGAAGATGAACCACACTGTTCAACGCACGGTCTTGGCAAGACCGTGCACCAGACCGTGTGCACCACCTTGAGCCTGCACTGGCCGGCGCACCCCGGTGCGCAAGCCAGTGCGCAGTTATTTTAGCTTGCACAGTCTTGAGTGCGTGCTCAAGACCGTGCACAAGGCCGTGCGTTAGCCCGTGCGAATGCCTTAACCAAATTTTCAGCCTTTTTCCTTAGTTGCTCACGGTAATGGGGTCAATTGGCCAAAAATAAAAGTTGACTTTTTGCAAACGACCCCCTAAAATCAAGCCGTTTTCACCTTTAGTTTCCATATGATTCAAGGATGAATATTTCGTAAAGTTTTCAAAATTCCGACCTCGTTCGGACCTTGAATCGAGCCTTTTTCGTTTAGGGCTTTTTCTCCAATTTTTGAATGTTGTCCGAATGATCCGAAAATCGCATGAGTACTTCTTTATAATATATTATGAATGAATGTGCAATTAGAATTTCAATTGAGCATGTTTAGCATCTTTAATTGCGTATCTTTCGTTCAATGGATTTAAATGCGTTTTACTTGTAATTTCAATTACTACATGATTTTTAATTGGTCTTTCATGCGTTGTAGTCTTTGAGGGTCGTACGTCGTGTCTTGTCTTATTTGGTTTGTCGTCTGACAGTTTCAGGCCGTCTTTCGAGGAATAGCTTAAGTGTCTTGTCGTTCCCGTGCTCCTAGGTGAGGGTTTTAAAATGCTTTCAACTGAAGTAAGAATTTCTTTTATTTATTATGAACTACCCTTACGTGCTCATATTGATTTGATTTCCTTCTTGTATATCTATTAAATATTTAATTATATCTTCATGATTTTGATAACAAATGTTTTGATATTAACTCATACCTATTAGTATATCTAAATCGTTTGGTTTTCAATAGGCAAGTAAACTCTTTCATTTCAAACGTGACGCTTTAACTTTGGTAGGGTCTATGAGGGAAGTCGTTAGGGGAGGATGTCAGTGCTTCCTGACACGTATGAAACTTATAGTCACCCCCTCTGTCGTTACACACTTGCCTAAATGCCCGTTTGGCTTTCAACTTATAATGCTTTTTGAAACGCGAGCAAAATTGTGGACTTTTCTTTTAATGAAGGCCCGGGAGGGTATTCGAGGGTCTCACTTGGGGACGAGCGTCCAGGGTGTTGCCCGAGGTACTTTTCCCAAAATTAAGCGTCAATCGTGGCCCGTCAGGAGTTGATAGCCACGGTTGGGAGCGATGGTGGGCGTTGCATGTGTTGCACGTTTTCCTAAAATTCAATTAGTTGCCCATGGTCGCACTATGGGGTCAGACACCGGAGATGGAGTTTTATAATGACATGAAGGGGTTATAAGGAGGAACAGGCTCATTCTCGCTGGTATATTATTTGCTTCTATTTATGCTTTATTATTACTGCCTATTAATTATTGTTATGCAAGTCGAAGCACATTCCGGATTTTCTTAAATCTTGCACATGTATTTTCTATATATATATATATAAAACCTAGAATCGTGGCTCGTACTTGTCCCCTCTTTACCTTCACTGAGTATCATTTATACTCACCCCCTCGCTGTTTTAATTCTTACTTCAGGACGACAGGTGGCATTGTCACCTCTCATGTCGGTTGGCAACAGCGGGTCGTGAGTCTTGGTCTTCGTGTCCTTTGGTAATTGAAGGTAGTGTCCAACAACAGTCTGTCTTTTATTATTAAATTATTTTGTCAGTAGAAATGGATATATTAGTGATATTCGATGATGTGATGGATATTTGTTGAGCATTGACTTGTTAATTATGTAATTGTTGGAATATTGATTTATGTTAATTGATTCCCCGTGTGGCTTTGCATGTTTAATTGATATATATAAATTATAGCTTCCGCACTCTGTTATTTCTGTTGGTTGTTGTTTTTGGACTAGGTACGTTGTTGCCAGGTATAGATTGAGTGATTGCCGTTCGCCGGGATGGATTTTTAAATGGGGTACATCTACCTCGTTTGGGAGTTCGTCTCGGTGCGGATGCCTACAGAAAGGGGTGCTACAGAGATAGTTAAATGAAATATATGATTAAGGAGTAATTCTAAATAATAAACTCCAAGTCAAATGAGTTCATAAGAGACAAGTGGGAGCGTCTAACATGAACTCGAATATATAGACTTGGAGTGTGACTATGTATAGTACTGAGTTTCTAAGTACGAGAATGTAAGTTGACATTCATACTCACACTAGGTGGATGTTCGATAGTTGCACTGAGGATCCCAACCTTGACACTCAAAATAGGAGAGGATAAAACCTCTAAGTAATTGAGTTAAGTCAAAGGTCAGTGATGTGAGTAATAATCCCTAGACTTGAGGATTCGTCTCATCTTATATTTATGAGATAATCATTTGGTATGTATCGTCTCTCTATGACAACGAGTTTAGAGGAGAACATAAGTTTCATGCTGGTGACTATTCAAGTAAATATGAAGATCATAGAATGCCAAAAAAGGATCCATCTACTTGATAACTGAATCAAGAAGAATTTCTATATTATTCTGGATAGAATAACTATCAAAGGAATCTTCAGCCGAAGTATTAATAGATTTAAACCGAGGAAAGAGTATCCTTGAGTTTTGAGTCAAATGGCACTTATCACTAACAGACATATTTGATATAGTTAATAAGGTTTCTTATTCCCATGCCTTAGACTATATCAGGAATTATAAGATGGAGAGATCGTATCTCACAACTAAGTCACTGATCGAAAAGGTTCATCTTAAGAAATGCTTTCACCATTGGCTAGGTAGATTCTAAACGTGCTAGTTCGTTATGAATCTTGCTATGCGTCATATCATGAATATGGGTAATTAATGATTATGATAGTTGTATGAATTGTTCATTCACTTAAATGCTAGTTGCTAATCAATTGGTGGAACTGAGGGGTCACACAATGAACTGGTTTTCTTGAACGTAGAACAAATGATCAATATTAGATTGATGTTAAATTAATGAAGTTAATTTAATTGAGAAGAAAGAATTATATATATATGATATATATATTTGCTTATCAAGTTTATTAAGTTTGATTATTTAATTGATTGGGATTTTAATTAAGTAAGTTAATTAATATAAGCCTGATCCAATTAAATAAGTTTAAGTTCAAACAAGCTTGGACTGAACTGTTAATTAAAAGCCTAAAAGGATTTAATTAAATAAATCCCAAACACAGTAATTAATAAACTGGACCATAAATGAACCAAGCCCGGTCCAGCATTGAGACTGGCGAAAATTCCTAGCCCATGTGGCTCAGGGTTTTCGGCCAGTTGGTCTATTTATAGATCAGCTGGCTGATCAGTCTAATAACCTGGAAAATCTGATTTCTTTTTGAACGTAGTTGAAAAACTATTTTCTCTTCGTTCACATTCTTTCTGTAATTTCAGTTCTTATATTTCTTAACTGTAAGAAATTCAAGAACATTCTGTACTTCAAAAGTATTATTGTTCTAACACTTTTCAGTTGTAGATCTGGCAGCAACTAGATTGTGGGTTTAAGGAGATTCGGTTCATGGACTTAATCCTCAGAGGACTCTGGTGTTCGAAGTCTTCGTGTGGCGAATGGTGGATTCATAGTTCTTGAGAACTTCAATCCCTACTTCAGCAGGCGTGCTAAAGGTGCTTGTTCTGAGCACATGTTTTAAGAAAACATCTTTAATCGGTTCATAAACTTCCTGGGGAATTCGTTTTTGTTTCCCCGCATAAAATTTTTAAATTCCACTGATGCCGGGTATGCGATTCTAACAAACATCACATGATCTACCATCTCTGCCGCTGCAGTCGACCGCTGCGACAACCACCTCAGGAAACCTCGCTCCACCTTGCCTTCCGCCTCAACCACTACCCCCAAGAAGTGCTTCTGACCGCCGGAGTGTGTTTTGCGATTTTTTTCAAGATCTATGTGTGCTGAGTGTGTGTTTGTATGTGCGATTCTTTTTTCCATATTGTTTATGTTTTTTTAGGTTGAAATCAAAATTTGAGCTGTGGGTGGTGGGGAATGGCTGGTGCTAAAATCGCCACCATTGCCTGAAACACCATGACGCGTAACCACCTAGTCTACATCTCCTCACTATATATTTAGTCTGGAATATTGTTGAATTTGAAAGATGGTGATAATGCATTGATTGATAAATTGTTAATTGCCCAACTTGATTGATTGTGGATTATTGTTAATTCATTGATTAGTTGTGTGATTTTAGTTGTCCGGGTGCTAGATCTATTTTTTTGGATAGGGACAGGTGGTGGCGGTGGGGTGGCCTTGACGGTGATGGTGGTGGCGGCAGCAGCGAACTCGGGGAAGGAGTTTAGAAACTTTTCAGAAAAAATAGAAAAGGAATAAAGAAGGAGAAAGAAGAAGAAGGAGGAGTCTAATTGGACGGCTGTGACGGCGGCAGTTGTGGTGGTTCCGATGGCGGCGGTGGTAGGGTGGGGGCAGATTGGCTGTGGCGGGCTGGGTGGGGGGGGGGGGGGGGTGGAGGTGATTTTTTTATTTTATATTTTATTTATTTGACAATTAATACATCTGGCAGTAATGGTATTGCCATGTCAGCTAAAAACTCATAAAAATAGTTTTCAGGTATCACGTGAGATTCACATGACCAAAAACGTCATCGTTTTGAGATTCCATTGATCGGAATCATAAAATTACCAAACTTTTGGTTTTTGTCGCCTGACATTGCTAATGCATAAGGTAAAATCCCGAAAATGCAAATTGGCTGGAGTTGGTATCCCCATTTGGCAATTTTTCCAAAGTAGAAACATAAGAAAAACAAAAACAACTTTGTTTAATAAAGTAAAACAAACAACTTTATTTAATAAAGTAAAACATAATATTAAACCGAAATGCATAATAAAGCAAATTAAATAGTAAAGGAAAACATTTTAAAATAATTTCACTCCTTGGCTGCAAGGTTTTCCAAAAAATCTGCCACGTCAAGATGATTTATATCATCAAGGCCATAAAAGTCATTATCTTTGTATGTATGGTTAACTTCAGTATCATAATGAAAACCTTCATCCTTTTGGGAAGAATTTGCCACAATCTTCGGATTCCATTCCTTAAAACAATTCTATCACACACGGATCACTTCGGGAAGTAAAATTAGCCTCTATATTCTTCCCTTTCTTTTTCAATGATGCTTGTTAAAGTTTCACAAGTTGTTCAGGCGTACGACAAGTACGTCCCCAATGCCCTTTCATGCCACAACGGTAGCATACATTTTCCATTGTTTTTGAAGTATTATTATATTGACCACCTCGTACTTGTCCTTCATTGTTAATTTTTCTTTTGTACTTAAAAGATGTACCGCCACGACCACGTCCCCAATCAAGACCACGACCGCGACCGCGACCACTACCGCGTCCTCTATCAGAATTATTATGCATTGCTACATTCACTTCAGGGAATAGAGCAGAACAAGTGCGACAAATTGCATGATTTTTCATTAATAGCTCATTATTTTGCTCAGCCACAATGAGGCATGAAATCAATTCGGAATACTTTTTGAAACCTTTTTCACGATACTGTTGTTGCAATAGTACATTAGAAGTATGAAAAGTTGAAAACATTTTCTCTAACAAGTTCTCATCAGTTATCTTTTCTTCACATAATTTTAATTGAGAACTGATTTTAAAAATTTCTGAATTGTATTCATGCACAGTTTTAAAATCTTGCAATCGCAAGTGCATCCGAGCATAACGAGCTTTTGGTAGTATTACCGTTTTCCGATGGTCATACCTTTCTTTCAAATTATTCCATAATTCAAGTCAGCCTTTAACCGTTAAATATTCAGCTTTTAATCCTTCGCGTAGATGATGTCGAAGAAAAATCATTGCTTTTGTCTTATCTTGATTCGACGCTTCTTTACCAACCACAATTGTATTTCCTAGGCCTTTAGTGGCTATGTGAATTTCAGCATCTAATACCCATGCCAGATAATTATTGCCCGATATATCAAGGGCCGTAAATTCGAATTTGGCAAGATTTGACATTGTGCAAGCTAAAACAACAATAACAAATTAAGATATGCCAATTTAAAATTAAGGGAATATAAATGATCCTCGAACAAACATAATCATAAATTGAATTAAACCAATAAGACTATAAATCAATATCAATTTGTAACATCACATTTTTCAGGCAATTCAAACACCTATATTAATGATATAATTAGTAACAAATAATATCCTAATAATAATCATTTATATGTTATGTAGTAGAAAAAACTGTATTGATAGTAATAATTCTAATATTTCAAATTTCAAAACTTAAGAAAACCGATAATTTTTTAAAAATTAGAACATAAATTTAAAACATTTAACTAGATAAAATAATTAAATTAACAAATTGTTGAGCATGTAGCAGTATAGCATTCACAACATTTATCACAAAAATTAGCCGTTAGCTAGGTTGTATATATTATAACATTATATATTAATGATTAATGCTCTATTAAAAAAATATTGAATTTATCAGAAAGAAAGTTACAATTTTAGTAACGGATTATCACATAATTAATATTAGCCAATCAAATGTAATTATATAATTAAAATATAGTATCTCGTGTGATTATAATATATATATATATAAAACCTCTGAGTTGCAAAATCATATGACATTTTCTAAAATATAAATTCATTTTGTTAAAGAACATTAACAATATTAATGACCTATTACTTAAATATTTAATGGGTACGTAAATGGTTTAAGTTGCAATATAGAAAATTGTACTAACGATATGTGGTTACACATAACGTAATTAACAACATTTTCATATTAGTATATAATAATAAAATAGCAAATATGATCAAAACTTAATGGATATAATTATCATTGTCAATGTTTGTTTTTATGATTTAAATTTTGAAGGAAAATTTGGCGTAATATCACATGATCACCAAGTGGTGCATGTTTTTCAGTTTTAAACATATCTAAGATGTACATTGTACTAAAATGAGAGTGAAGCTTACCTGATTAGAGAATACTCTTGGATTAACAAATTTGAACCTCCAAGAAGCTTATTGGAAAAATTCCTTAGATCAATGACCTTGAATCACCGGGAATCTTGAGCTAAAAACTCCTTCGATCAACAATTTCGAATCACCGGGAATCTTGAGCATAATTGTGCCGATAACGTGTTGTAAATAATATAGAATATAGGAGAATAGATAAAGAAGATGAATTCTTATTTTGCACTTGTTCCAACATCCTTGGTATGGTCTTATTTATAGGACTCAAAAGACCATAGATTACAATATAATAATGTATATATGTAATAAACTCCTATCATAATTCTATTGTAGGTTACATGAGAATTAGGAGTTACATATTTATTTGGACATTCAAATTTTGATTTATAACAGGATGAACACTAAAATTTTAGGATTCCCTTAAATTTTGGAATAGTTTACCACTCTTTTGGGGTGAAATTGTAGTTTGGCCATATGACTTAATAACACCGACAACCGAAAGTATACGAAGAATTGACGATGTCTGCATCATAACATTTCATAAACCTAACAAATTAAAGTACGAAGATATATGTGCACACGTCTCCATAACAAGAGAAGTAGTTGATAGTTGATACCTATACTACCAAAATAATTCATCCCTTCTGAGAACTCCCCTCATTTTTCGTGGTTGTGATCATTTAATAAGAGAATAATATTCTAGCCCCTTATACTTAGACTAGTAATTAATTAATAAACTATTAATTTAATTTGCTTCGGAAGCTTCGATTAATTATAAGATGTTATTAATTTCGAGGGATAATTACATTTACTGCTCTCGATTATTGGAGATTACAAAGACATTTTTTATTATGACTTCGTCTAAGACTTATGGCATGATTGGTATGCAGAAATGGATTGATAATAGAATGACCGTTCCTATGTTCATTCCAAAACCTATGATTGGAATAATTTTACGATCGGGAATGATCATTCCCGAAGGAATACTCATTCCTGTATGCATGAGATTAGCAATTCCTTCCATCCCCATGGTATTAGCTATTAGCAATGCTAGGAATAAACTAATTAATTATATAGTATTTCATTACAATATTTATTAAAATCATCTAATATCATAATATTTTTATAAATATCAATTACATGTTAATAAACACATTAAATATTAAATAAATTATATAAAAATATAGTTATACATAAATATAAAATATATGTTCAATTTACTATTTATTCATAAATTATAGGATTTTGTGTTAGACATGAATAACTCATTCATATATACCTTAACAAAGATTAAGAATTTTTAATCTATTCCCAACTTTATTCCTTAAATGTTACCAAGCATAGGAATGGTATAATAATACCATTCCTTTTCCATGTTCATTATATTCTTAAAGTCATTCAATTACTACATGAATTCATTCCAACGTATCAATTGTGCCGTTAGGTTCTGACGTTAGTTATTTTTTTGTTTCTAAATAGACTTAACGTTTTATTAACTGGAGTACAACAGTTCAATCACTTTGCTCATTTCACGTATAGTTAACACTATAACAAAAATATTACGGGTAATTTAGTCATTTTAACTTTTTCATTAATTGTTTTAGGTTTCCGTTAGAGTTAGAGAATTTGTCTGTAATTTTTAATAATCAAAAGAGTATTGATGTATTTATCCCTACGTTTAGGGAATGTAAGTATAATTATCCTAATTTCTAGTACCTTCTCTTATTTTGACGGGGCTGATAGATAATGACTCATGACTAATTATTAGTCCAATTAATTGAATACATTTGCATGGTTATATGATTGATTAAGAATTAATATTAGCGTCTAGGAAATTGCCACAACTACACTCTATGAAATACAGACACACATTTTATATTAGAAAAGTATTTGATATGGTGTCAGACACGATACGACACAGCAAGATATGATTTTTAGAAGTTTCTAAAATTTGGATTTTCATAGAATATACTATAATAACGCAAAGATTTCATGGCTACTACGATAGCTATGTTTTCTTTTTTAATTTCTCAATTTGCTCTTTTCTAACGAGGATGCTAATTTTCTGGTTTTTCAAAATATTTTGACAACTATATTTCCATCATTTTATATATACCCAAGTTTTCTTACATGATTATAAGAATAATTATTCCCAATATTATTTTAAGTGATAACTGAAAATAAGTGATAAGTGAAAATACTTTAGCTTAAGCCTGAAAAAAACTTCACTTGCAATAACACAACTTGATAAAAAAAATGGTGGATAAGTGAGCACACTACTCCGAGTCGAGCGACAAGTAAAACTCTTTCCAAGGGTCTTTTTAACAAATAGGTTTCGAATCCCTAACCTTTTAAAAAGTCGGGTAGAATTTGCCCCTGTGATCTAGTCAGTGACCACTAGACCAAGCCCCATTGGATAATCGTACGACTTGATACTAATTTATTTTTTATTTAATATTTATTACTAAATAGGTGTTTAGTCGTCGGTGTCCAACATTATGTCTAAAATAATATGACAGGACGTTGCACGATAATGCATTGTGGTAGAATGAATAATTATAACCTTTAAGTAACATAGTTTAACAGCTCATCGTTATGTTAATTTAATCAGAAGTCTCGATTTCAAATCCCTGAAAATACAACTCTTATTAATAGAAAAACTTTATATCTATATGTTGTGATCCGACTCGACCCATATAAATAGATTTAGAAAAAAATAAATAAATAATCAAAATCCTAAAAGTGTCACATGAGAGCACGAGCACTACACAACAAAAGCTAAACAAAAGTTGAATAAAAAGTGTGAATCCGATGGATAATACATGCTCTGGATTTTTATTAAATTATCGACTGCGCTACACAACAAAACATAACAAAAGATGAATATAAAGTGTGAGTTAGATGGGTTTTTTTTTAAAAAAAAAAAATAAGTGTGAATTCGATGGACACATTCAAAAATTGGGCAAGAAAAATGTTGACCTTTTTCTACCAGCCAACACTAATAAATACTCCAAAATAATAATTCCCAAATCTCAACTACATAAATTAACTACCAAATCGTAATAGAAAGTTGCCAAACTTGGGTCCCCCGGTCTTCTTTAGTCCAATGGATTTGGCCTACATCGTCTTAGCTCTACTGATATCAACAATATAGATATATATTATAATATTGTGAATGTTATACTTATATCAAATAAAATATATTGAATATTTCAAATATAATTAAAGGGACAATTGCATGATTCCTCTGTCCAACTTTGATTTATTTGAATTTTAGAAACATAAATTTTTCAAATTGTAAATTTCATCTTGTAATATTGAAAATGTGGCAAATAATAGACAATGTTCACTACTTTTCATCCCATAACATTAAAAATTTCATCCTGTAGCATTGAAAATTTCATATCGTAGTATTGAACAACCACATTTCATCTAGCTCGTAGCATTGAAAATTTTATATCATAGCATTGAATAGTTCACCACATTTCATTATGTAGTATTGTTAATTTCATCTCGTAGCATTGAATATTGTCTGTATTTTGCCATATTTTCAATACTACGGGATAAATTACAATTTTAGAAACTTATGTTCTTAAAACCCAAATAAATCAAAATCGGGGGATGAAACTTATATATAGAATAATTTTAATAATTTTTAGGATCAGACACTGAATCCCTTAAATAAAGTTGAGGGTTGCATGAAACAAATGGATTGAAAGAGTCGCACTTAATTGGGCCTCCGCAGTATCCAAATCCGAAAAAAAAAAAAAAAAAAAAAACGAATGGAAACCGGAAAAAACAAAAAGTGGATTTTTTAGCAATTTGTATCGATAAAATGTAATCTGAAAGTTCTTTCAAGTTTAAACTACAACATATACACACATAATTACAAAAATTAAAGTTGATGATCTAAAATTTTCAACACTAATTCCTCCCTATTTAGAATCCCTAATGTAATTAAGGCAAAAACCTATTTCCCTGGCTGCTTTCTGTCGGCGCAGGTTGTGCTGCGGGTGATGAACAGCTGGCCGCCGGCAAGCCGCCGCACTTCTGACACCGGGCCACTGCCAAAATCTGGCGGCACGATGGGCACGACGAATGAGATCCCAGCCACGTGTCAATGCACACGACGTGAAATCCATGGCCGCACTGAGGCAGCACTCGTATCTCCTCACCGGTGGCGAAGTCCGCCAGACAAATTGCGCAGTCGCCGGAGAGTCTCGGAGCAGCCTTTTCGATGTCTTCGCCGTAGGTCAGCTTAGGCAGCGCCTTCAGCACCTTCTTCTTCAGGCCTTTGTTGGCGGCGGCCGCCGGGGGAGGAGCCTCCACCGCGGAGGACGAAAGTCTCCAGGTTGTGATGCGGCGGATCCAGGCGCAGCGCGCGACGGCGACGAGTCCGAGAACGCAGATGAGGGCGCAGAGAAGCGTGGCGAGGATGACTACAAAGTCGGAGTCGAGAGTTTCGATCGTCGGCGAGGAGTCTCTGGAAGGTGGAGGCGGCGAGTTTGCGCCACCGAGGAGACGAGAGCGGGCAGTCATTTAGAGAGAGAGAGAGAAAGTGAGTGTGTGGGGTTTGTGATTTCTGCTAAGCTTGAGCTGTGGAAGCGGAAGCATATCTTTGGCTTCCTGTGCTTTTTTATACAGGGAAAAATTCGTTAGAGAAGTAACTGTTTAACTGACAATTGAAATGCGTGGACTGTAAATTGTATGAAGTTTGGGGGTGTTATTGCAATTTTCAATAATTTGTGCTTTTCCTCATGTTAATTTCCATCATTAAGTCCATGATGTTGTTCGAAAGTACAGTGCGAAATTATAAAAGTAAAGAAAGAACCATTAAAAGTAAAAGATGTTTTTTAATTTTGGGATAAAGATGTTTACCCATCCACATGATAGAGTTTTGCACTTTATCATCTAAACTTTTATTTTTTACAGTGTGTCTTCTGAACTGTACAAATTTAGCACTTTGCCATCTCAGCCGCCTGAAATTCCACCGGAAAATCGCATCGTTGTCATATGAGAAACATAGGTTTACATTGTATTGTTCCCCTTAATGTCTCGAAAATAAGCCCTCAATCAAGTTCAGAAAATATGGAGTTTTTATCACCCAATTGGAATAACGACGACTTTGATACATTATTTTTAAATATTCAATTGGGTGATGAGAAATTCAAGTTTTCTGAAATTGATTGAGGGTTTATTTTCTATACGTTAAGGAGAGCAATACAATATAGACTTATATTTCTTATATGACACGATGCAATTTTCTGGTGGAATTTTTTCATCGGAGATGGCAAATTGTAAAAAATCATGAAGTTCAGGAGGCAAACTGCAAAGAAAAAAAGTTTAGATGGTAAAGTATAAAAATCGTCATAGTTTGGCTGGGAAAAAATCATTATCCCTTTAATTTTTTATACAAAATTATTGAATTTTAATAATATATTCTTAATTTTAAAGATATGTGGCTTTAGATTACTTTTCAATTTTATGGACTCTTCAAAAATTTTTGAGCTTAGTGTCGAGTTGTGTTAGATCACTTAAGTATAAATTTCTTCTTATCAATGTCAACTGTATTCGGAGAAATTTGAACTCGAGACTTTTAGTTAAGCTAGTATACCGTTGAACCACTAAATTACAACACTAGGTGATATTCTTGATTGATGAAATACAATGATCATTTCGTATTAAAAAAATCATATGCTAATAGTTTTAAATTCTATTTAGAATAATAATTTTTACATATCAATCTCTATATAAAAAATTAGAGTAATTACGCAAACCCTGTGTTACTTGCCAATGAGATATATATTTAAAATTGTCATAAAAAACTCATTAAACGCAAAAACACATGTATTTTTAATGGTGAAATTGCTTTCTTCCCACCAAAATTATGTTTTATTTTTCTTTTTTCTTTAAACAGTGGTAAAATGGTAAATTATAATTTGTTTATACAAGTAAAAAGTAATTAAGTTAGGGGTTGTGAACGTATTTAAAAAAATTCAAAGGTTTTGATAATATGTATTTTTCATGATTTTCTTATACACATTAATTAGAAAAACAAATACGAAGTTAAACTTTTAATTCGCCTTTTGTTGAACTAATGATTGAACAAGTGAATATGATTGTAAGGGGGTGTTTGCAAACTCTAATTCTCTACTGCTTTTATAAAAGTTAAAATAGAAGTTAAAGTTGAAAAAAAGTACAATAGTTAAAGCATGGAGTGTTTGGAAAAAAAATCTAAAAGCAGGGAGAAAAAATAGTTGAGTGTTTGGAAAAAAAAATTAGAATCACTTCTAATTTTAATAAAACTACTAATTAAAGTTTTATTTTAACTATGAAAATACCTAAAATCTAGAATCAGAATCTAAAAGCATGTCTTTACGTGCTTTCAGATTCTAGTTTATTTCTGCTTAAATTTAGCAGAAGTTGGGAGTGTTTGGAATCAAAGTACTGAAAAAAATCACTTCTGACAGAAGTGATTTTTTTTAGAGTTTGCAAACACCCTCTAAGTCGATTTAAGTCGTGTTGTGAGCTGCAAATTAATATATTGACATTAAAACTTCCATAATTAGTTAAGATTTGAATGCTATCTCGTTGGCTTTGTTAAATACACGCTGGTTGTCATGTTCAGAATCTCGGAATATGCAAAATAAACTAAGTGTGGAGTTTGACGTAGGAACAACCATCTACGACTAAAGATTTAGGATTGGAGAGATGAGACAGCTAGACCTATAATAGAACCCGTTTTGTTAAATTATTCCAAATCGAATAATCAAAGATGTAGTATTTAATATATAATAGTTTCACAAACCTCCCTCTTAAACTAGCTTTTGGATCGAGTTAAGCCAAAGTAATTCATTTTTTCAATATGGTAGCAAAACGGATTCTGTTCTAGCTAGACTTGTTTGTCCACTTCTGTCTCTCAATTTGCAGTTCATTCCTGCAAATTTCATGCTCCAGTTTGTCTCGCTCTTGAGCTAGCTTTTTGGAATTAAGTTCGGCCAAGTCCATTTCATCAACACACTCTGATACTATGTGAATGTGAATAAATGAACTTTAATTTGATATAATTCAACCATAAAAATCTATGTATATCATAAAAGCACGAATTTCTTCCGGTGATTTAAGTTTCTCACTTTTTTTGTAATGACTAATATACCCTTTTAATAATATATATATTCCTATTAAGTAACCGTACAAAAATGTAAATATATAATTATATAAGTAATAAATTGATTTAATGAAGATATAATGATAATAGGATTCTATAGTTGAGTGATTTAATAGGAATATGATTCACTCTATGAGATTTATTTTAGAGTCCTACTTATAATTTAAAACCTAGATTTATCTATAAGTTTAATGTAAATATATAACTATATAAATAATAAATTGATTTAAGGATACTAGGATTCTACAATTGAGTAATTTAATAGGAATAGGATCCACTCTTTAAGATTTATTTTAGAGTAGTATTTAATTAAAACATATATTTATCGATAAATTTATTCATTCTATAATTTTATATTTTCATAAATAAATAAAAAAAGTCAAGCCGATTTCATAAAAAGAATTTCTAGCCAACTATTTAAAGTATCAATCATGTATTTTTCTTGTATATTCTAAAAGCACGAGTTTCTTTCAGTAATTTAAGTTTATTACTTTTCATGTGATTACTAAAATACCCTTTTAGTAAATCATATTATAATTTTATAATTATAATATAATACAGCAGTTTACGAATAAGAGAATTCTAAATAGAGTTAAGTACAATAATAATGCAATAAAGTAATTCAATAATTTTAGGATTCTAAGTATAATAATAATGATATATTAAAGTAATTTAATAGTAGTATGATTCTTTCTACCCAATACAAACACGTATATAAAAATGATATTAATTTAACTATATAATGACATTCTACAAATGAAAAACTATAATAAAGTTATGTTTAAAGGCGATCAAGTAATTCACTAAAATTATTAAAATATACGTTTATGATAATTTAACAATTTTTTGGTTAGAATATTGTAATAATAAAGTCTCTAGTAACACAGTTAGAGCTTTAATATAAAAAATAAACATGTATATCGATCTGTATATTATATATATTATTATTAATTATTATATAGTGTATTATTTATTTTGAAGTTAGTTAAAAAAATAAAAAGAGGAGAAAAGATAATAAATAAAAATTTAGAGAACAAAATAAACAAGAAAAGGTCTTTCAACTTCATTAACCAATATAGATACTTTAGAATTCATCTTATTGAATCTAAACACATATATTTTTATGAAGTCCTGCTAAATTGAGTTAATGTTCATGTTAAGTTGGTTTGTTAAAATCATACGGACAATTACTTAAAATTTATTTTAATAGACTAGGTGAAAAGGTAAGTGTATATAAGAAAGAGGAAATCAGATAAGAACAAGTTAAGAAAATAAGTGGGAGAAGAAAAAATAATAAAAATAAAAAGAGTAATTAAGTGGAGGGAAATTAAAAGGGGTATAAAGAAAATTTTGATAATCCAAAATCACAAGTATTAAAAGTTATTCTATTTCGGAGGTTTGGTAGTTTATTATTATTATTTTGGTAAGAGATAGTACTTTATTACTTAATATATATATTTTTACTGTTTAGTGTATTGAACTTAAAGTAAATATTTATTGAATCTTTCTTTATAAAGTTAATGTGTGTATTAAATTCCTTTTCGAACTTAATATACAACAAATGTAGATTTATATTTATAGTGAATCTGTTTTATAAATACTATAAGGGTCCATTTGGATCGATAAATTTGGATTTAAAGAGAAATTTGATATTAGTAGATTGAAAATACTTTTGATTTCAAATTAATGAAATTAGAAACTCTTTGTTTGGATACATGAAACTTTGTGAATGAATTTCAAATCCTTTTACCAAATTTTAGTTTTTACTACAAACTTATATTTGAGATACTTATATTTGTTAAAGATCAAACTTTAGAAAAGTACAATAATATATATATATATATATATATATATATATAAATGTGTGCCACAGAGGAGAAATAGAGGGAGAATATGAGAAAAAAAGATGGAGAGAGAGATGAAAATCAGGAAGGAGAGAGAGGGGAGCAAAACTGGAGGGTAGAGAGAAAAACGTGAATTGAGGGAGAAAATAAAAATGAATTTGTGTGTGATAGAGGTGGTGAGTGGAGTGAGAGAAGAGAGTGTGAAATGACTATATTTTAGAGTGAATTTCAAATCCACTAAAATTTGAGTTTTAAATCTATCAAGTTCAATTATGGATTTTTATGATTTACAAATATATTTGCTAAAGTAATAAATAAATAAAAATATAAATAAATAATTATTCTAGTGCGCGTGCTTTTTATTAGTTAGTTCAAATGAGAAAGTTTGCCAAATTATTCTATATATATTATATTGAAAAAAACTTTATAAATTATATATAGTATTGTTAAATCAATTGGATTTGGACATGAATTTTACGAGTACAACACGATTATCACCCCCCCTGCAAAGTACTAAAAACCAAAAAGTAACAAATTAACTTTTTGAGAGAAGTTTGTGCAACTTATATATGCGAAAAGCTGATGTTTTCAGCAGTTATCTAATGAGAAAAAGAGAAGTTGTCCTCATGACAAAAGAAATTTCAGAAACTTAAAGCCCTTAGCTTCTACGAACAGCGGACTTATCCAGTTCTGTTGCCTTTTCCTATAATCTTATCCATTATATATACGCCATGAGTGAGCATCAGGCCTTATCAAATGCAAGCAATTTTGTCACACACGTGTTCAAATCAAAAGTAGATGGATAATTAAATTAATTATATTTATATATCTACATACATATTATGCTAATTATTTTGATATAGTTATTAGATTTATGATAAACCAAAACAGAGTTTAATTAGGGGAAAAAAGAGATGAGAAAGAAAAGAGAAAACAACCGGCATTAAAGAGAGAACGACCCAAAAATAACGAACACTCTTCCTTTATGTGTATCGAACTTCCTTATGTCAGGTCTTGCGTATGAAATTCATTTTCAATTTATAAGCAACCATGAGATCTGAATATACAAAATCGATTATATGAATATACTTTGATATCATATTAGATAGTCATGTAATCTAAATCGTTTAGGCTATAATATTATATGTGTTATAATTGGATACAATTGATATCTATTGTTTTGGAGTTCAAATTTAATTTATATTGTAAACGTTGTTATTTCGGATTCGTATAAATAAAATTCTTGATTGTTTTCTTTCCTTTTAATTAAAAAAGAGGTAAAGATCATGATAGATATCATTTATTCATTTATAATTAGCATCTATATATCATTGAATTCCAAAATTTGATTGTCAAACACACGTGTGGAATGTTATCAAGTGCGGCTTTCTCACATAGTGGCCTGGCTTCCAAGAAGAGACGTTTTTAAGACCGATACATAAATTTTATCATCTTTTCCAAGTGCTAGAGTAAAGTAATAAGTGGGTTCTTATTATATAGTCCAAATATAATAATTAATCAAACTTTTTTGACTTCTGAATTGAGCAACATGTGATTTTGTTGACCACCCAAATCCAACCACTATCACTTCATACGAATAAATAAATAAATAAATAAAAACCTATATAAGATAAGAATGATTTTGCCGACAGTAATACTTCATAAGCACCTTTCATTTTTAGGAAGATTGCAAAAGCTATAGAAGAAAACAATAGCCCACTCACAATAATTTTATATAGATCAATCAGCCAACTCAGAAAACTTTAGTCCATACAGTCTTTAGTTAAATTCGAATTGATCGTAATTACACCTTTTTTGTGTACGATATGGCTTGGGAAGATCGTCTTATACTGGGTCTGATCTATAATACCATAACCCAAAAAATTAGGTAGGAAATCAAGAAAATAAATAAAATAATAATACTAATTAATAACATATGATGCATAGATATAGACACGGCGGCACAAATATGATACGACACGCCCCGAACATGATTACACATATTTCTTTTGACATTTACCATTACATAGAGTATCCGATACAATACGACATATCACAATAATTTTTTTAGAAGTATTCATATACATGAGAGATTATAGATCTACTATTTGAAAACATCATAATGTAATGTCCTTTTCAATTCTATAATATATATTTAGCTACCTCCCCTTTGCATTATGTTTTTTTAGGTAGAAATTGGCGAATTTTCCAAAAACTTCGTTTGATATATATGAAACTTAGTTTGATCAATACACACAATGGAAATTAAGCTAGCAAAAAGGAAGACTAATTTGGTCGTCAAAAAGATATCCCAGAAGAACAACCAAGTGGCGCTCGGGAGCATGTAGAATCTTTGCAACAGAAAATTCTTTTATGGACCTAGTTTTTTGGGCTCGACTAATGTGAAATGGGAAAATTGCAAAATCGGGATGCCAACTCTATCCCAAAAGCAATTTTGGGACTGCAAAATGTGCACTGGCAATGTAAGGATGAAATAACAAAAAAATTAGCAATTTCGTGAATCCAGCAACCGAAAGCCTTAAACAACACTGTTTTGTATCACGTGAAAGTCACGTGTATTTTCAATACCATTTTTACATGAATTGGCGTGACCTGGAAAAACCAGGTTGGCCACGTGTGTATGTCCCATGACCTATAGATATTTTTTTTTTCTTTTTAATGACACGTAATATTTTTTATTGGAGGGAAAATTCCCTCTAAAGTTTTAATTTTTTAAACAATTTATTTTTAGTTTTTAATTAAACGTTCATAATTATTAAACACCAATGAAAAATTCCAAAATTAAACCCTAAAATTCCATTCATCGACGTGAGATATCCACCCACCCCACCTTGTGGAGGTGACTGGACAGCTTCGATACGGTGCGTTGCGAGCTATAAGAGGGACAACCATGTGCTGCTTTACTACTGTTGCCCAAAACCTGGTCAACCTTGTCGCTTCTTCAGTTGGGCTGAAGCTGAAAGGGTGTCGATGGACTTGCGTGAAGGGCCAGCGCCGGAGAATCCCTCTGCTGAACTTGGCCGGTGGAGATGAAGTGATGTCCAGGTCTTCGGCTCTGAGGAGAATCTTTGAAGAACCAGCAGTTGGTATGAAGAATGTACCCTGGTTTATTTGCGCAGCTCTTTTGGTTGTAGTCATACTCTTGAAGATTTGATTGCATTTAGGGTTTCCTGATTTTATTGTTGAATTAGTATGATGTATGTTTCAGTACTAGTGAATTTCTATATTTTGTTGAAACTTTGTTTGTTGTAGTATCCTGAAATTGTTGACGACATGTTTAGTTAATTACTCTGTCCCCCAGCTTTTCCTTTGTCATCCTTTGAATACTTTTCGTTTTGTTTGAGAGCTGATTAAACTTTGGGTGTAGACAGAATTTATTTATGACTAATGTTAGGAGGTTTTGCAAGTTCTTAATCTGTTTAAATATTACAAAGTAACCCTATATGAGGGTGATGATTATCAGAGAAAGTTAGATAATCAACAGCATTGTTCATTAGAAGGAAAGAACCATTACAAGCTTCATGATAATCACACTATACTGATCAAACACATTAAACATAGTTAACTAAACAGAAGTTTAATCTAGAATAAGAAGCCTGCAGTTAGGCATATGGACTAGGATGCATTTAGGGAATTCTAAAAAAGCTGTTAACATTGAATCTCATAGATGAGTCCTTTAGAAGTCCAAGAACCTTTTGGCATGTGGGTTGTAGTTTGAATCATCCTGATTTGGAGAATCACCCACAGGCAGAGATGGTGATTCCGTGTAGGATTCTGGTGAATCATTGTAGTCTTCCCTGCAATTGCTTGGCTCCTCACCCCCCAGCAGCTCTCATTGCATTCATAATTTTATCTCCAGGGTATGGACAAGGTTGTGCCTTAGGCCATTGACCATAAATTGATTCCCATGTTTGATCCAGGCTAAAAACTCCATGCTCCTGAAGTGTTTCCTGCTTGCTTGTTCCTTCTCTGGAAATAATCAAAAAATCTAATGGCTTTAGTCTTTGTAATTAAGTCTGTTAATAGTTAATATCTATCTTGCAAAAAACATTGCTTGCCATAATCCCCTTCTATGGGTTCAAGCCCTTGTTTTCCATTTTTCCATGGAGTCATCAAGCTTCTGCGATAGGTTCTCACACTGTCAGGTCCAAATATTACCTGCAACTCATCCCACATGTGCTCATTCCCATCTTGTAGATATTTATTAGCCAGTAGATAGGCCTGTTGATATTTAAACACAGGATGAATCTCATTATGTAATGCAATTATTTAGTAATTATAAAGGGTTTATAATTGGGAATTAAATTACCAAACACTACCTCACAGAGTGCTTTCCATACATCCTCCCCAGCTGAAACTTGGTTAGTTGCTTTGTTGTGCTCAACTCCTTTATAATTGATGATTATAAGCCAAGTTTTGTACCTTTCCTCCGGAAATACCAAACGCCTCTGAATGTGATCCATTGTGATGTTGAGTTTGTGGAGATCACACAGCATTTTCCTCACTTGATTTAAGTGCCACATAGCATCTTTTGTTATTTTTTTTTTGGTAGTAGGTTGGAGTCAAATCTAAATGCCTGATGAGACTCTCATCTAGGTCCTCAGTCCACCTTGCATTGTACATGGAGCTCTTTGAATAAACCATAGTGTGAAGACAGATTTTTGTTGCTTTATTTTTTGCAATATAAGTTGAAATGTATAGGGAAATGTTTGAATTATACCCCAACTTTTTTATAGAGTTAGGATATTACAATGTAATAATCAATTTTTCAATAATATTGTTTGATAACAACTAGAATTTTAGGTAAGGACAAAACAACTTTATACAATTTCATGGCCAAGTGCTTCTCTACCTTGTTTCTCTGCACTATTTAGCAGCAAAAAACTGTTGTAGATTCCCTCAATTGGAATTGATTCAAGCTTTGGAATATGTATATGTTTTTTAGCATGACAAGACCTATCAGCGTAAGATTGATGACAGATAATAGGCGTGCTCCTCTTTTTATTTTTGGGTTATAGAGGAATCCTGATAGCATGAACCAAAATCTTGAAAATACCCAAAACAGAGCATTGGAATGGGTGAAAATGCGTGTGGTGAGTGGCCAAAATATACAGAAAATCTTTCTTGCCTAATTTCTCAATCTATCCAATTGGATTAATTAATCTTGTGGAAAAGTTTGATTTAACCTATCTTTTAAATGCCCTCAATTACTTAAATTACATAAATGCCCTTAAAAGCCTAAATGACCATTTTACCCCCCGAGATATTTTCCTAAATATCTACCTATCTCTCTCATTCTCTCATTACACACAAAGAAGGAAAAAGAAGAAAGGAAGGAGAAAGAAGGAGAAGAAAGGAGGGAATCTTCCCGACGCCCTACCGAGCCCGTTTCTCGCCCGATCGACGAGCCGTGAAAATCCGAATGATCCTCACTACATTCTCTACCGGTAATGTTTTTACCCCATTTCATTTCGTTCCTTCCTCGTTGCGATTTTCGTGAGTTTTATATAGAATTTTATAGTTTTAGGATTTTCGTGTTTAGGAAGAATTACTTGACCATTTTACGTGTTTCTTGTGCCTATGTCTAGCTTATGTGATATATATGAATATATGTGAGAATTAGGATGTTTTATGGAGTAAATTAGAAGATGTATGGATTTCAATGTTGGTTTCGCTTGTGAGGTTTCGCGATCTGCTGAGTCTGCTGCTCAGTAGATCCACACGGGCGAACGCACGGTCTTGATCAAGACCGTGCAGGAGCCCGTGCACCTGTACGTGATCACGCACAGGCTACTGCACGGTCCCAAGACCGTGCACAAGCCCGTGCACCCTTACGTGATCACGCACGGGCTACTGCACGGTCTCAAGACCGTGCACAGGCCGGTGCAACCCCCCTTGACCATTTTTCTAGCTTGATTTTGAGTGTTTCTCACGATAAATACCATGTTACCCCTTACAAATAATGCCATTTTCCCGTTCGACTACCGAATATCAGTCTGATTTCACCCATAGCTCCCTCGAGCCTCGGGATTTGATATTCTTTATAATTTACAATTATCCGACCCTATTTGACCGTCAATTAAGACCTTTCTCGTTTAGGGTTTTTCCCACCTTTCCCGTTTCTTATCCGTTTAATCCCGTATTCGCAAGAGAACGTCTTTATATTATTTTAAGCATGTCTGCGTGCCCTAATTGCATTTAAGCATGCCTTTAATATTTAATTTATATCCTTTCATTATCTAGAATTTCATTTACCTTTCCTTAGTTGTTATTCCGTATTTTATATATCTTCACATGTTTAATTGCCTGGCTTTCCATATTGCAACTGTAGCATGATTGAGGTTCCATATGAATTGCCGTGCGTCGTCTGTTGTTCGTGTCTTGCTTTTAGTATTTTCGGTGTCGTTTTCATCCTCTAGGCCCTGTGTATTACAGGTGGGACCAACGAGGGAGAAACCTGACTACCGTCTGCTTTCATACTGTCGTGTTGAGCCAGGTATTTAAATTGTTTTCAACTGGAGTAAGAACATAGTTACTTAGGTTTGCGAAATAAACCACTATCCCGCTTTCTTATTACTTGTTGTATTGCCTTTACTATTTCTCTATCTGCTTAGTCAAACCGTTTTGATAGCAAACCAAAATGTTTTAAATACTTTCAACTAGAGGCAAGGAAAACCCATTTGTTTTAAATGCGAACTTTGGTCTCTCGACCTCGCAATTATAACCTTGTCCCGAATGACCCTTTTGGGCTCCCACACCCCGATTTCCTACTTTCGAATGACCCTTTTGGCCACCCAAACTATCATTGATTTCAAAAGCGAGCCATAGATTGATTAATAATTTGGGCCCGGGGTATACAGGAGGTGAGCTTGGGGACGAGCGTCTAGGGCAAATCCCGATGTATACTTCTAGCTGTTAACTTGGGCCGGCTAGGAGGTTGGCTAGCCTAAGTTGATGCGAACGGTGGTGCTAACAGCGTCTCCTTAAAACTCTGTATGGTGGTGCTAACAGCGTCTCCTTAAAACTCTGTATGGTGGTGCTAATCGCGTCTCCTTAAAATTCTGTATAGTATTGTTGGTGGTGGAGTACTTGACTATATGGTTACATGATTTTCAATTGGGAGTTATAAGGAGAGGGCCCGTTCTCGCCGGGACACATTATTTGCATGATTTATTGCATTTGTTGCTTGTCTAATTGTTTTACGGCTTTCGTTACAAGTCGAAGCACATTCCGGTTCTCTTCATTTATCAAATGTATTTCCCTATATATATATAAAACCCAGAAGCGTGACTCGTACTTGCTACCCTAAGCCTCCTTTATTATTCAATTAATTAGTTGAATTACGAGCCGTGTTTATTTATCGTTTCTAACTTATTGAATCGTGCCTTTCGAACTTGTAACGGCCTCGTGACTCAACTAATACCCCTTTCAACTTATCGGCTTGACATTACGTGCAATTGTTTTTAAAGAATCCGGTTTGTCAACCCCTTTCGTGTTTTCCAAGCAAGCCGAACCGAGTGTTGCCTTGTGTTATTGTTTTACAACTTGTATTTCGTTATTTATCTTCTTTCTCAAAACGGGCAACACTCACCAGTTTTAGTTTTAAAAAGATAAATGACGAACTGTGATCAAAACCCCCTTGTTGAGTATCCTTGATACTCACCCCTTCTATTTTGGTTCTTGCTTCAGGTAGACAGGTGGCGACGTCACCTATCTTGTCAGTCTACATCAGCAGGTCTAGATAGGCTCAGTCTTTCTGGTTTGTCTTGTCAGTGGTCCCAACAACCGTCGAGTCTTGTTTATTATATTTATTTACTTTACGTACTTATGTGCCCTGATGTGGGATAGTTGACGATACCTAGGATTGTACAGGATAGACTAGTTGAGCCATGGATGGCACTACGTGTTGTTATTCTATTGTATTTCGAATTTGACATGTTTAATTGATATTATGTTAGCTTCGTAGGCGTTTATGAATTTATCTGTTTACTTTATAATCGCTTCCGCATATCTCTGTATTGTTGTGATTGTTGTTGGGATGGTTTTCGCTGTTGCCGATGGTTATTGTTTGAGTGCCGTTCGCCGGAGTGGATTTTTGAGTTGAGGCTCCTCGCTGAAGCTCGGGAGTTCGCTTCGGTGCGGATGTGGCGGTCCTTCTTCAGGGGGTGCTACAGTCAGTGGTATCAGAGCCTAGGTTCCCAAAAGGAACCGAAGCTTTGAAATCGCGTCGTGTCTTGTCCCTTGTGTCTGCTCGTTTCGTGTCAATGAGACTTAGAGTTTCCAGTCACAGGTGCTTGAGAACTCCTTGGTATTGAAATTGTGATTGATCTTCTTTTGGAATGGCCAACCAACTGTTTGATCTCTTACAATTGTAGTACTGAGTTGGGATCGAACACGAGTGGATGTGGAACTCGAGGTAGCGTCTGTTTTGTCTTGTCATCTTGTCGTGTCCTGCTTGGGTCTTGTCGTGTCTAGGTCGTACGGCTATAGGATCGAGTTTTGCTTGTTCTGTGATTTGTTTCATGCTTAACTTGTCTACATGCTATCCGAATCATATATGTATGCTTTGTTTAAATTTTATATGCCTTACGTGACCATTCCATTAACCGAGCATGCATCTTTTCCTAGTTGTGGAGCGCAGGTACATAATGTCTCGCCGAGGACCCCCTACGGCTCCCTCATACCCGAATTCGATTGCAAGAGAGTTAGTGACAGCTATGAGACAGATTGCTGAGCAGGTGCATCAAGAGAGACAACAACAACAGCAACATGTGCCTGCGAGACAAGCTGAGGGCCAACCCCTGGACAGATTTCTGCACTACAACCCACCTTGCTTCGTGGGTGAACCAGATGACCTTAAGGCCGAGGCTTGGATAGCCGATCTGGAGCGAATCTTTCGAGTAATACGCTGCGGTGACCCCGAGAGGGTCGAGTATGCCATCTTTCTCATGAGAGGACCAGCTGAGGATTGGTGGCGCTACATAGAACAGAGATGGATCGCTGAGGGAATTCTGTACACTTGGTCACGGTTCCTATCCGACTTCCGAGAGAAGTACGTGCCGCAAGTGGTACGTGACAGCCGAGAAAGAGAGCTCATGTCCCTCACCCAAGGAGCTCTCCCTGTTGCACTTTTCAGCAGCCTCATCGTCTATGCTCCTCACATTGCATCTGACGATCGAAGAAGAGCGCGAAAGTTCATCGAGGGACTTCAACCGGAGATCTTGGAAAGATTAGTGGGATTGGACATTTGAGTTTATCACGAGGCAGTTAACCGAGCTATGAGAGTGGAGTCCAATCTTCAAGAGATGAGACGAAGTATTCCTCACATGAAAGGATCATCTTTCAACGAGAAGGCAAGAAGAGAACCAGCCGGACCGAGCACCTTTCCGACATGGGAACCACACTACGAGATGCCGGAACCTACCAAACCAGAAGTGAATGAGGACCTCATTCCCTGTGAGCACTGTGGAAAGACAAATCACAAGACTGCATGGTGTAGGAAGAAATCGAGATGTTGCTTCAGATGTGGGAGCAACAAACATCAGGTTCAGGATTTCCCCGACTCAGGGAATCCTCGGGGAAGGAAAAGGGGATCCCGACCCTGATACCGAATCGCAGAGGTATATTGCATTATCATAGCATTTATTCATAGTATTCTATTGCGAATAGTAATCGCTTTAAATATCTGTTAAGTGTTTTATATAACTTATGTGCTTTAACTGCTTTCAAAATTCACACTTGCATTGATTGAATCATTAGATGCTAAGAATTATGTGACCTCTGTGTGGATAGCGTGGAATTCGATAAATTCGTTATACGCTATTAGAGAGTGCTAAGGACAAGGAGTTCTTGGCCGACTAGGATCGATTCTGTTGCGAGTATGTTATGCGGTTCTGGTTAGCACCGACGTTGACAAATCGAGTTAAAGGAGAATACTTCTGAAGATAGTCGAAGTGAGAACCGACATGAATCCGGATGTCGAACTCGACCAAAAGAACACCGGATTTTCTGTTCTTGGTCATTATGGACAAACGAACATGATTCTTCAGGAATCAAAGGAGTCCGTGCATCTCCACTCGGCCGAGAGGGGAGATTCGAGTAGGCTCCTACATCACTGCTACATTGGAGTGTGCCCAAGTGGAAGGGCTCGATACTCAGGTCGCCATTGGAGGTTCGACCTCGATTAGTTATGGGACTCTAGTCCAGATGGCGATCTGCACAAAAGGTCCGAGGCGAAACGACCGACCCGTACGTCTTAATAGATGGTTTACCCTTAGGGGAAGTCGCCGAGAATGATGCACACGAAGAAGGACCCCGAACCTAGAGGCCCATGAGCAGGCTCAGCATATCTACCGACAGTTATTGGGACAAGATGCATCGATCCCTGAGTTTTCGCACGCCAGAGGAAACACTCAGGACCAGGAACCTATTGATCTGCAGCGATGCTATGCGGAGTTCTCCGATTACCGCCGTATCAACGACGAGAGATTCGCCCAGCAGGAGAGACATATCAATGAGGGATTTGCAGCTCGAGCAGTATTCCCGTCGTGGTCCCGATGAGCCATGATCCATTTATCTTTATTTTCTTCTTCGTCGTTAGCCTTGTTTAGGTTTTTTTTTGTAATTCCGTCTTTCGCATGACTTTGAATTTTATTTGGAATGTTATTTGCATTTAAATATTTTGTTATGAATGATGTTTTATAATGTATTTTAATTGCTCAAAATGTTCGTTTTTAATTCGCGTTATTAGAACTCTTAGATTATACTCCTCTTAACTAACCCCGAAGTCCGGAGGAAAATCTAAGGACAGATTCTTTTGAAGAGGGGAGTATTGTAACGACCCGAATATTTTAATTATATTATTTATAATTACGCGAATTCATTCTTGCCTAATTTCTCGATCTATCCAATTGGATTAATTAATCTTGTGGAAAAGATTGATTTAACCTATCTTTTAAATGCCCTCAATTACTTAAATTACATAAATGCCCTTAAAAGCCTAAATGACCATTTTACCCCCCGAGATATTTTCCTAAATATCTACCTATCTCTCTCATTCTCTCATTACACACCAAGAAGGAAAAAGAAGAAAGGAAGGATAAAGAAGGAGAAGAAAGGAGGGAATCTTCCCGACGCCCTACCGAGCCCGTTTTTCGCCTGATCGACGAGCCGTGAAAACCCGAACGATCCTCATTACATTCTCTACCGGTAATCCTTTTACCCCATTTCATTTCGTTCCTTCCTCGTTGCGATTTTCGTGAGTTTTATATAGAATTTTATAGTTTTAGGATTTTCGTGTTTAGGAAGAATTACTTGACCATTTTACGTGTTTCTTGTGCCTATGTCTAGCTTATGTGATATATATGAATATATGTGAGAATTAGGATGTTTTATGGAGTAAATTAGAAGATGTATGGATTTCAATGTTGGTTTCGCTTGTGAGGTTTCGCGATCTGCTGAGTCTGCTGCTCAATAGATCCACACGGGCGAACGCACGGTCTTGATCAAGACCGTGCAGGAGCCCGTGCACCTGTACGTGATCACGCACAGGCTACTGCACGGTCCCAAGACCGTGCACAAGCCCGTGCACCCTTACGTGATCACGCACGGGCTACTGCACGGTCTTAAGACCGTGCACAAGCCGGTGCAACCCCCCTTGACCATTTTTCTAGCTTGATTTTGAGTGTTTCTCACGATAAATACCATTTTACCCCTTACAAATAATGCCATTTTCCCGTTCGACTACCGAATATCAGTCTGATTTCACCCATAGCTCCCTCGAGCCTCGGGATTTGATATTCTTTATAATTTACAATTATCCGACCCTATTTGACCGTCAATTAAGACCTTTCTCGTTTAGGGTTTTTCCCACCTTTCCCGTTTCTTATCCGTTTAATCCCGTATTCGCGAGAGAACGTCTTTATATTATTTTAAGCATGTCTGCGTGCCCTAATTGCATTTAAGCATGCCTTTAATATTTAATTTATATCCTTTCATTAGCTAGAATTTCATTTACCTTTCCTTAGTTGTTATTCCGTATTTTATATATCTTCACATGTTTAATTGCCTGGCTTTCCATATTGCAACTGTAGCATGATTGAGGTTCCATATGAATTGCCGTGCGTCGTCTGTTGTTCGTGTCTTGCTTTTAGTATTTTCGGTGTTGTTTTCATCCTCTAGGCCCTGTGTATTACAGGTGGGACCAACGAGGGAGAAACCTGACTACCGTCTGCTTTCATACTGTCGTGTTGAGCCAGGTATTTAAATTGTTTTCAACTGGAGTAAGAACATAGTTACTTAGGTTTGCGAAATAAACCACTATCCCGCTTTCTTATTACTTGTTGTATTGCCTTTACTATTTCTCTATCTGCTTAGTCAAACCGTTTTGATAGCAAACCAAAATGTTTTAAATACTTTCAACTAGAGGCAAGGAAAACCCATTTGTTTTAAATGCGAACTTTGGTCTCTCGACCTCGCAATTATAACCTTGTCCCGAATGACCCTTTTGGGCTCCCACACCCCGATTTCCTACTTTCGAATGACCCTTTTGGCCACCCAAACTATCATTGATTTCAAAAGCGAGCCATAGATTGATTAATAATTTGGGCCCGGGGTATACAGGAGGTGAGCTTGGGGACGAGCGTCTAGGGCAAATCCCGATGTATACTTCTAGCGTGTTAACTTGGGCCGGCTAGGAGGTTGGCTAGCCTAAGTTGATGCGAACGGTGGTGCTAACAGCGTCTCCTTAAAACTCTGTATGGTGGTGCTAACAGCGTCTCCTTAAAACTCTGTATGGTGGTGCTAATCGCGTCTCCTTAAAATTCTGTATAGTATTGTTGGTGGTGGAGTACTTGACTATATGGTTACATGATTTTCAATTGGGAGTTATAAGGAGAGGGCCCGTTCTTGCCGGGACACATTATTTGCATGATTTATTGCATTTGTTGCTTGTCTAATTGTTTTACGGCTTTCGTTACAAGTCGAAGCACATTCCGGTTCTCTTCATTTATCAAATGTATTTCCCTATATATATATAAAACCCGGAAGCGTGACTCGTACTTGCTACCCTAAGCCTCCTTTATTATTCAATTAATTAGTTGAATTACGAGCCGCGTCCAACGGGTGCCGTAGTGAGGGTTCTCCTCTCCGCGCCCAGGGGTCGTGACAAGTGGTATCAAAGCCAACCGTCAGTCGTGGGAATGCATGTTCCACACCGTCCGTGTCACCAAGAAAGGGGCAATGCGTGTGTGGGGAGCCGCGCTCCACATTCTCCACTGGCGGGGAGCAAGGGACCTATGTCACGACGTAATGGGGACATTACGCTCCGAAGGAGGGACGAATTGTAACGCCCCGATTTGAGAGAGCCTCACACGGCCTTGTGCAGGCCATGTGGAGAGGCCGTGACAATGGGGAGTCACGGCCTTGTGACACGGCCTATGGGTGAGGCCGTGAGAGTGATACTCACGGCCTTGCGCCAGGTGGTGTTTACAGGCCGTGTGTCTTGATATTCCGTCCCACATCGGAATTTCAAATGTAATTCGAAGGGTTTATAAGTTAGAACTCATGTACAATTAATATGGATTAATCCCTTTTGGCAAGTGCTTCCTAAGCCAAACTTTAGGGTTGTGCACAGTGGATTCGAAGCTTATAGCCGCGCGTCCAACGGGTGCCGTAGTGAGGGTTCTCCTCTCCGCGCCCAGGGGTCGTGACAAGATTAATTGTAACGCCCCGATTTGAGAGAGCCTCACACGGCCTTGTGCAGGCCATGTGGAGAGGCCGTGACAATGGGGAGTCACGGCCTTGTGACACGGCCTATGGGTGAGGCCGTGAGAGTGATACTCACGGCCTTGCGCCAGGTGGTGTTTACAGGCCGTGTGTCTTGATATTCCGTCCCACATCGGAATTTCAAATATAATTCGAAGGGTTTATAAGTTAGAACTCATGTACAATCAATATGGATTAATCCCTTTTGGCAAGTGCTTCCTAAGCCAAACTTTAGGGTTGATCAGAGCCAGGTTTCGATCCTGGGACCTGTGGGTTATGGGCCCACCACGCTTCCGCTGCACCACTCTGATCATACCCCCGAGCTCCCATCAGTTTGGAGACCAGAGCATTGAGATCCACCGTAGACCCAACGTCTATCCGGCTTCACCCTGTACCCTGATGTCCGGGCCCAATAGTATAATGTGGCTCAATGGCCAGGCCGAAAGGCCAAGATAAGGTTCTCGCACTTCAAATGCTTATGTGGTCAAAGGGACCGATTGATAAATCAACTTTTAACCCTTTCGAGCTAAAGGAGCTTTTGAGGGGTTATACGTAATAATTTGATATCAAAGCATTTTTCTTTAAAATCATTAAGATAGTATGGGTTCAAATAGCTACTACGTATAATATAAATATGGGGAAAGAAAACATAAAAACATAAAACACAGGCTTCGGGTATATATGGAATATTTACATACGTATAAGAAAAGCCGAATATTTACATACGTATAACATCTCTCCATTACTCTGTGGTGACACGGACGGTGTGGAACATGCATTCCCACGACTGACGGTTGGCTCTGATACCACTTGTCACGACCCCTGGGCGCGGAGAGGAGAACCCTCACTACGGCACCCGTTGGACGCGCGGGTATAAGCTTCGAATCCACTGTGCACAACCCTAAAGTTTGGCTTAGGAAGCACTTGCCAAAAGGGATTAATCCATATTGATTGTACATGAGTTCTAACTTATAAACCCTTCGAATTACATTTGAAATTCCGATGTGGGACGGAATATCAAGACACACGGCCTGTAAACACCACCTGGCGCAAGGCCGTGAGTATCACTCTCACGGCCTCACCCATAGGCCGTGTCACAAGGCCGTGACTCCCCATTGTCACGGCCTCTCCACATGGCCTGCACAAGGCCATGTGAGGCTCTCTCAAATCGGGGCGTTACAAATTTCCTCTCCCTTGATGGCTCATCCTGAAAAATATCAAGCAATAAGTGATCTATTAATAATTTTATGGGTTAAATGAACCACAGTTTTATTCTGGCGGATGCTATAATCAATCCTTTTTATTAAAATTCTATAATGTGGATGATTATTAACGTCATCCTGAAGGATTTGTTTAATATGTTCCCAATATTTAGCCTTCTTGCTATAATAGGTAGAAATTTCCACAAAGTGCAAAACTCTATTATGATGAGGCCATATGGGCCTAGGTTTTCTTGGCTTTGGACAGGGAATATGTGAAAGAATTTCTTCCTCTAAATATGACACCCAATTATCTTCATGAATGGCTTCATCCATAAAATTGGCTTCTTCCATAAGCTGAAAAGTAAACCAATTAAGCTATTAGCTCGTTAATTCGGGTTTTAACCCTTTTTAATTCTGCTCTATCTTCTTTAATAATTCTAACAAGATTAGGATATCTATCATATCCATTGTTAATAACAGAAATCATTGATTCATTAATTTCAATGTTTTGTTGAAGATATTTCTCCTGCTGTATAAGCCTAGGGATACCAATAAGATTAGCAAAACTATTCACAGTAATTTTATTCTGAATCTTTAAGATTCTGAAGTCATTAGGTCCTCTTAGAGGAGGGTCAAAGAGATCTTTATAAAGTCTCCAAGTATGAGAGTTGATGTCTGGACTGTTATCCATTTGCCAGCCAAATCTTGTGAGGACATTATCCCTTTCCCTATAAACAGACATTGCATAAGGGATCATTCTATATAACCATTGATCAACATCATTCATTCTGATAAATATTCCCTGGTTAAAAAATCAGGAAGACTATTATCAGTTCCTTTTTTATAAATAATTTCAAAATCAAAAGGGGCTAATTGAGCTTGCCACCTTGCAAACATTTGTTTAGATACATCATGTTTAAAATCTTTTTTAAACATATATTTAGCTGCTTGGCAGTCAGTTTTAATTATAAATTTCTGATTATATAAATCATCTTGAAATTTTAAAACACACTTAAGGATAGCTAAAATCTCTTTAGCTATAGTAGCATAATTCTTCTGGCTATTATTCCACTTACCTGAATGAAATCTAACAAGATATTCTTGTTTATCATTAGGGGAAACTTGTTTAAGAATTCCTCCATATCCAATTTCTGAGGCATCTGTTTCAATAATTTTTTCCCAATTTGGGTTGGCAAGCATAAGACACGGAAGATTAATAACTCTATGTTTAATTTTTTTAACAGCCTGAGTATGACTCTCAGTCCAAGGTTTTGGATTTTTCTTAAGTCTATCATATAAGATAGCAGTATCCTGTGCAAGATTCTTAATATAAGGAGAAATATAATTTAAACTTCCTAAGAATCTTTGAAGCTGAGTTTTATCAGTCAGCTGATCAGGGAATTTAGAGGCAAATTCAATACTCCTATTAATAGGAATAATTTTTCCTTTTTCAATATTATGGCCAAGAAATCTTATATTAGTTTGGAAAAGTTGCATCTTGGGTTTAGATATAACTAAACCATTTTGAATAACAATTTTCTTAAATATATCTAGATGTTTAAAATGTGTATCTATATTTTTAGAGAACACTAAAATATCATCAATGTAAACAATGATAAAATCACTATAAGGATTAAAAATATCATTCATAATATTTTGAAATTCTGACGGAGCATTTTTAAGACCAAAAGGCATTACTTTCCATTCATATTGTCCAAAGGGGACATTAAAAGCTGTTTTATAAACATCTTTTTCATGAATTTGAATTTGCCAATAACCTGATTTTAAATCAAATTTTGAAAATACTAAGGCATCATGAAGCCTATCCAGAAGATCCTTTTTATTAGGCATTGGATATCTAATCCATTTTAAAGCAGTATTAAGGGGTTTATAATTGATAACTAACCTGGGAACACCTCTTTCTTGCTCAGCATGTTTATTAACATAAAAAGCTGTACAAGACCATGGAGATTTAGAGGGTCTTATTAACCCTTTGTTTTGCAAAGCTTCAATCTCTTTTTTACATAACTCAAGATAATCTTTATTCATTTGACAAGGTCTAGCCTTAGTCGGAATCTTCTTTTCATCAAAATTTTCTTCATAAGGAAGTGAAACAATATGTTTCTTTCTATCCCAAAAAGCATTAGGGTGATCATTACATATTTGTAAAGAAAACTGATTATTAATCAGTCTTATTTTATCCTGTAATTTAGGATTTTTAAGAGTTTCATCAATATTAAAAATATTTATATCATGCTTAAGAAAATTAATTTGATTTTCTTTATTTTTGATAAAAGACTCTTTTATTTGATTAAGAATTCTAGTAAATGGTTCAGTAATAAAATGAAAAGTAATTTCTTTTCCTTCAAAAGTTCCTATAAGACCTTGTTCATCAATTTTCCTTATTGGGAATATTTTCTTCAAAAAAGGGGTTCCAAGTATAACTTGGTTGGTAATATTTTTAACTAGAAGAAAACTAGTGGGGATGCAAACTTTATTTTTGCAAATATAAGCTTCTGGAATTTTAAAGTTTATTTCCATTTTCTGCCCATTCGCAGAACTTAAAGAATGGGTCGTTTTATGAAAATATTTAGTAGGAATAATTCCTTCTTGAATACAATTTAAATCTGCACCACTATCAACAAGTGCCGTAAATTCTTTCCTGTAATTATGATCAATAAGAAGAGAAATTTTTATAAACCATTTTTGGGAAGTAACCATTTCTAAAGTACCAAGGAAATTATCATCCTCAGAAAGTATATTTTGGTTATCAAAATCAAAATTAATAAGGGGTTGTTTTCCTTTATTAAAAATTTCTAATTTAAAAACTCTTTCTTCAAGATTTTTATTAGAGCTTTTCAAGCTTTTGATTTCATTTTTGAGATTATAAATCTCTATTGCCAAATCATTAGCATTAGCTGTGTTTCCTTCAACCTGCTTTTGTTTTAACATTCTTTTTACTTCGGCCATAGTATATGGCTCAGAAGTTTTTTAAATAAAATCATTATGCCTATTAGGAAAATCTTTTTCTTCTAATTGATCAAAAATTTTCTCTCTAGTATCAGGATCTTTGATAGATTTTAAAATTTCTATAATATTATCATTAGTAATGACATTAATTTCCTGAAATTGAGACATAATTTGATAAAGGTTATTACCTTCTTCAGGGTCTGAGCTATCCTCTCTTTCACATGGTTGACCAGTTTTACATGGTTCACATTCTCCACTATTTGAAGAACTGTAATCAGTGTCAAGGACTTTAAGTCCTTCAACAGGCACTTCTTCTTCTTTAGAATCAGAATGAAGGAGTAATTTACTTAAAGTTTCTTTAAGATCTTCATCAATAGCCAAAGTATTAAGCTTTTTCTTGACCCAACATTTATTGGCATAATGACCAATTTTTCCACATTTTCTACAAACAACAGGGGGCGCATTCGCTCTCCTTTTCTCTTTCCTGAATTCTCTTTTTACCTTTCTCTTTCTGTGTTTCCTTTTAGGAAAATCATGATATTTATTATCTTTCTTATGTTTTTTAGCCTTACTATTATCCTGGCTAGTAGATAGATTTTCTACTCCAAATTGACCACAAAATTGTCCTAACTGTTTTTTCTCATTAAGATTATGTTTCTTAATTTGTTGGTTCAATTTTATTTCATTACACAAGGCTAAGCCTTCTTAAATGCAAGTTCCTATTAGCTTACCATAAGTATAACTATCATAATTTATATTAACTTCACCTTTTCTAAGGTTTTTCCTAACCCTTTCAGCAAACAAAGGAGGTAATCCATCAATAAATTTGGATTTCCAATGAGGACTATTAGACTCAGGGAGCTCCATGACTCTACTAAGAAAAGTATCCTTATACCATCTAAAAGATGTGAGAGTACGACATCTTAAATTCTGGAGTAAAGTCCTAAGATTTTCACTATTGTCAGACCATCTTCCAGTGAAATGTTCAATAATACTAATAATTAAAGTATAAACAGAGTTTTCAACTTGTCTACCATTCTCTTCTTTAATCATATTTAATATATCGCTTCTATTATTCTGAGTGAGATAGTTATCCCACCAACCTTTAAGTTGGCCTGTGAAACCTGCTATAATCATATTAGCTATAGCTTTATCAGAATTACCATTATTCTTACAAATAGTACTATACATCAGCATTCTATGAACAACATTATAAATCTGTCTTTCAGTAAAGCCGTCAATATTCCATTCGTAAATATTTTTACCACTATAGGAATTGTTAACAATATACTCCTGTTCTTCAAAAAGAACATCCTGAGGAGTAGGTCTAGGATAATAGTACATCCTTTGCGTAGGCTTGTCAGCATATTTAGAGAGTTTATTAATCTCTTCACGGATTGTGTTTTGATAATTATCATTATCACTCATCTCACTTTCAAACTCATCATTAAGAGTTTTGATTGAAAGATTTTTAAATTTTTCATCAAGCATTTTTTCAAGCTCAGTGACCGATTTTAATTTAAAATCCTTGACATCAGGAGGAGGTTGGATACTAGGAGTAGCAACACTCTCATGGTTAAGAGTTTTATTAATATGGAAGGAGCTTTTAAGCTCATTTATGCTAGAAATATTTTTTTCTACTCTGTCATGTAAATAAACAATTTGTTCTCCAAGGACAATTAAATAAATATTGCTATAATTTTGTTGTTTTATTAAACTATTAATATGAGCAGTAGTAACCGGTAAAACTTCGCTATCAATAAGTTTTTGGAAAGCAGTATAATACCTGGTTTCAGTATCTTTTTCAATTTGAAAAGATTGAGAAGGAGGGAAAATTGTTTTTAAAACCTTTCCATTTTGAGAATATTTATATTCTCTTTCAATAACAGAAATATAGCTTTCTACATAATTAGTAATGAACCATGGAACAAAAGATATTTTGGCATTTTTTTCAGAAAGATCATTATAAAATTTTTCTTGAAATATATTTCTATCTTCTTTTGTGAAATTCTCAAACAACCATTTTTTAAATGGTTCCCACCTGGGGAGATTAAACTCTTGTTGTATTAATTTTCTTGCCGGTGATCTCGGGCTAAAATCAATTTTTGGTTTAAAATCCATTAAACAGAAAAATTCATTTCAGATGCAGTCATGTCTGCTTCAACTTTATAAACACCTCTAACAATATTATCAGGGTGAATTTTTAATTCTTCAACCATATCAGGAAGAGCATCATCAGAAGATTTTTCTGTTTCTCTGATTTGAGAAGTAGAAAACCTAGAAGGGGATTTGACCTCATAATCAAGGGGAGATATATGATAATAAGAAGAACTGGATCTAGAGAGACTTGATCCAGGTTTTAGGGAATATCTAGGTTTATCAAAATTAATGACAACATTTCCTTCAGGAGTTTGTACTATATTAGTAACCTTATCCTGAGTATTAGGTAGAGCAGGAGCAGCTCTTTCAATAATCCAATTTTCTGGGAATGTTATTTCATCCCATTTGATAGATCTCCTAGTAGTAATCTCAGATTTACTAAAATTGGTTTCTATAAGAATGGTTTCATTTAAAGGTTTATCAACCATTTGACTGTGAGGATTCAAAGTATGAAGGGGTTTGTAATAAATTCTATAACAAACACATATAACTTCAGATCTTGGAGCATAATTATAACCATGGGTCTTAATATTTAATGTTAAAGCATCTAAAATATTGATATCAGTTAAAGATAACTGAAGATTAGGATAAACATTAAAATAGACCGGGCCATGGGCCAAGCTGGACTGTATAATACCCATTAAAGATTGTTTCCAATCTAAATTTCTACCATCTCTTAAAGCTGCTATAAAGCTTTCTGGTAACCCTTCTAATGTTAATGGCTTAAAGGCAACCTGAACTAGTCCAATATGGATAAACTTATATAATTTTTTATATTTATTTAAATCTCTATTACTTAGTAATCTAACTATCATTTCATCCTTATTAAGGGAAATTGTTTCTTCAGTGGTTTTAACCACTTGTTTTAAACCTATTCTTTCAAAAGTACCAAATTTATATATAATTTTTGGATCTATTTTAGGAATAGTCCATTTATTAAGCAAATTAAGATTTTGAGGAATATCATACTCCTCTTCAACACTGTTTTTAACAGTATCTGTGTTTCTTATGATATTCATCATAAGAGATTTGTGTTGAATAATATCATTTTACCAAGATCATGATACCATGGCTCTGATACCATTATTAGCAAGACTGATTAGCAGGACCTTTATAAAAACTTTATGTTTTTGGTGAGTACCACTAACTGAAATCTTGGAGACTGTACATGGATTGTTCTACAGAATTAAAAACTGTCAAGGGATTTAGTCTTAACCAGTCATGGAGGCAAGCCCTAAAAACGCCGAAAACATGGCAACAAAGTGGGCGAATCCAGACTTCGATATTAAATCTAATCCCTGCCTGTTTTAATTCAAACCATCGCAGAAATCAAAAAATTTCGGTTCCTGGTACTCTTTTTTTAAAAAAGAGTACCATCGCAGAAATCAAAAAATTTAAAAATGAGACAAAACAAATATTAATTAGAAATATATGCTGTTGAATTTAATATTAGTTAATCCTAGTCATTTAATTAATGGGCCAAATCTATTAAGTCTCTTCCGATCTTCCTTGGATTTTGGTGGTTGAAAAAATGGCTGTACACCCCCACAATCTTACGGTGCCGTCAGAATATATTTTTCCTTATAATAAATGGAACTTTATTTTTCAAAGCTTAAAAATAGGGCTTATTTTTTAAATGTTTTTTTTGCATGCAATAAGTAATTAAATCCGCTTCCTAATTGACATACATAATTAATTAATTATTATTTCCCTAACAATTCACATGAAACAAGTATAGTTGTGTAAATTTAATTGAGTATTAAAACATTGCTCAAATCGCTTGGAAACAGTACCCGTTTGTTGTATAATTATCAGGACAGCGCCTCTGAAAGCAATGTTGTTGATAACGATTTAGTTTTTGTTTTATCAATTTGCTTGTATTTAAACGAAGCCGGACAGTGAAAGCAAAATACTAATTACTAACATTCCATCATTATACACCCGGTTTCTTATACTCCAAATTATCTATTTTTATGTGGATCACAGATACTGACATGACAATAGTTCAATACAAATACGATATAGGAAGAAATAGGTGATGCTGACGACGGATAGAATTTGTCTGAATTTTTTTGAATAAAAAAAATATTGGGTTTTACTTGGCATAAGTTATAAAGGATAAACATGTAAATACAGACTTACATTACGACAAATGAACCTCAGCTACAATGAACGAAGTTTGAAAGAGAGAGATTTTTGGGTGTCAATTACATAATCCCGAGGTTTGTGGCTTTAATAATTTCACTATTAAAATCTTGTAACTTTATACTTACCTTCTGAGAGGGTATTTGCAAGATTATTCAAGGATATAATGTCTACAAATTTATGTTTTAGGATTTTTTATTTTTTTTTGGTAAAGTTTCAGTTTATCGAAAGGTATTGTATCCTTATGAGATGCTGGAAAAGATGAATGAGTGGCTTAAGGCTCATGGTTATTGTAACGCCCCACATTTTTGGTAAACTAAAGCCGGTAAGAATTCCTGAGATAACGGGACAAGTTTGGAAAAATTCGATCGGTACATATGTGCTTATGTGATATTTGTGTGTTTTATATGAATTTTTGTAAATGCAATAATTTGTGAATTTAAATTATTCTATGTTGATGTGCGTTTAAAATGATGAGTTTTGACTATAATATTGATATATTTCGTTGATATGTCCTTTTTATGAAGTTTCGCGAAATTACGAAAATGCCCCTTCGATTTTTCATTTAAACCTCAGGTTTTCTTTTTATTCACTTTTCCTTTTCTTTTTCTTAATTACACTTAAACAGCCGAAGGAAAAGAAAAGAAAGAAAGAAAAAGAAAGAATTTTCTTTAAAACTTCAATTCGATCTTTCGAGTTCGTTTCTTAACCAAATTTCGATCCGTAAGAACCTACGTGATCCTTGTAACATTCTCTACAGGTATTATTCAAGTTCCATTCGATTCCGTTGTCGTTTGAGTATGTTTTGGATAAATTGCTTCGAAGTTGGATTTTTCGATAGTTTGATCGTTATACTCCGTAGTTTTCGATGATTCTTGATCCTATGTGTTGCCATTGTGATCTTTGATATTTGTTGAAGTTTGTAGTATGAAAATCTGATTGAAAATGGTATTTTGGTAAAGATTTGACGAAGTTTTGCTGCTTCTGTGCGAAGTTCTTCGCGTTCTGCTGAAAATTCGCGAAAACAGGTGCACACGGCCTTGCAACAGGCCGTGTAGCAAGATCGTGCGTGTTTTCCACCCCACACGGCCTTGCATCAGGCCATGTGGGTAGGCCGTGCATGTTTCAAAGTTGCACACGGCCTTGATCAGGCCGTGTGGACAGGCCGTGCGTGTTCCCAAAATCGCACACGGCCTTGATCAGGCCGTGTGTGTTGCCCGTGTGACCCGATTTTAGTTCAAAAGTCTCTGGAAGTCAAAAATTTCGAATCCTACTTTCTTCGTTTGATATTATTTTCAAAATCCGACTTCGCCATTAAGTTCGTAGTGCTTTAAAACTTAATAATCCATAGAGTTTGAATTTTTCCAATACCGTTTGATCGTAAAACGAACCGATTTCCGTTTAGGGAATTATACACTTTTTGCAATTCATTTCCGATTGCTTCGAAACTTGAATGTATGCTTCTTTATAGTATTTTAAGCATGTCTATGAAACCTAATTGTATTTAGGCATGATTATAAGCTTGAAGTTGATATTTCATTCGTTTCATTGAATAATTGCCCTAATTGCTCTTCTTTGATTTAATTAAGTGGTTATTGCATTAAGAATAAGCCGTGCGTCGTGTAGTCGCCTTACATGGTTGTGTCGTATTTGGTTTCAGGTGGTAGTTCTTCTAGGCAGTAATTGGTTCCCTTTCTTTTGCCTTTTCGCCGTATTATCCAGGTGGGGTTTCTCTTCCGAATTCGGCTTTTCTTATACGTATGTAAATATTCCATATATACCCGAAGCCTGTGTTTTATGCTCTTATGTTTTCTTTCCCCAAACTCATATTATACGTAGTAGCTACTTGAAAACGATATTATCTTAATGAGTTTAAAGAAAATGCTTTGATATCAAATTATTACATATTAACCCCTAGAAGGCTCCATTAGCTCGAAAGGGTTACAAACAAGTTTGAAATCGGTCCCTTTGACCATATAAGCATTTGAAATGCGAGGAATTATCTTGGCCTTTCGGCCTGGCCATTGAGCCACATTATACTATTGGGCCCGGACTTCAGGGTACGGGGTGAAGCCGGATAGACGTTGGGTCTACGGTGGATCTCAATGCTCTGGACTCCAAACTGATGGGAGCTCGAGGGTATGACCGGAGTGGCAACCCTTTTGAGTACATGCGCCGGACGGGATCTAGTCTATATCCTCAGCCGAAGATGTATTGGATATTTGTCCTTGCATGATTATATAGTAGCGGGCTAGCTACCTGTCTACACAAGGAGGAATAAGGGAGGTTTATTTGATATTTCTGATATTATGAAATAGGTGGTTGATGCTCGTCTCGCCGAGCTTTTACTTTAATGCGAAATTATTCGATTCACCAATAATTGTGAAAACCTTTATTTTTCCTTTGCTTTCTTTTCATTTACAAACTGGTGAATCTTTGGGTTGTTTCGATAATATATATGTATTATAGCCCCCTCACTTGGTCGCTTTGACTAACCCCATTACTCTGTTGTTGTCTTTTCAGGGTTTTGTTGCTAGGCGGATTCAGGTCGTGTCCTTGGAGTCATTTACTTTTGTTTAGGTGATTTCATATCCGTCTATGTATCTGGATAAATACTTAAAACCCTAGAAGTTGTAGATGTAAATAATGTAAATTAGTTTGAATGTTGATATTGATATTTTCAGTGGCCTTGGTGGGCTTTATAATTGTGTTTTGGATTATGGTTGTTCTAGCTCCCTGAGTGGGATAGGTTGGGTTAATTTGCTTCCGCTGTATTATTGTTCATTGTCTTATTATTTTCTAAAGCAGATCCGCCTGGTAACTATTTTCCGTTCGCCAGGTTGTAGTTCATAACTGGACCTTTAGTTCTGGTTATGGATTATGACTTGGTGCGGGACGTCACGTCGCACCGTATTTGGGGACGTGCCGTTTCAGTTGGTATCAGAACTAGAGGTTCATTGGCCTTGCTCTGTGAGTCGTGTCAGTCTAGGTCCGTACGGCTTATGACTTAGGAATTGTGCTTTTGTGCTTATGTGCTTACAACTTTGCATCTATAATTAATCTACATGCATACTTGTTATATTTAACTGTAGGATGCCGCGTCGTCGTGATCGTACTCCTCCAGCAGCACCACCACAAGCACCAGTGGTTGATGCTCAGCAGATATTTGGTCTTTTTCGGGATTATCTGGATCAGAGAGACAGGAATGTAGAGGTAGATGAGCATAGAGCCCATGAGCAGTCCTTGCATAGATTCCTTGATTTCCACCCACCTCAGTTTGTTGGTACTACAAATGATATTGTGGCAGAGGGTTGGATTTCATCTCTTGAGAGGATATACCGAGTTCTTCAGCCTACTGATCTAGAGAAGGTTGAGTTTGCTATCTATCTTCTTCGAGGACCTGCAGAGGCCTGGTGGAAGATGACTGAGCAGAGATGGAGGGCCACCGGAGTTGAGTCAACATGGGATAGGTTTCTTGAGGAGTTTCGAGCTAAGTATGTTCCCCCTACTATTCAGGATCGCCGGGAGCAGGAGTTTATGGAGCTATCTCAGGGTACTTCTACCGCGGCAGATTATAAGGCTAATTTTACCAGACTTGCAGTGTATGCTCCTCATATTGCTTTAGACGAGCGCAGAAAGACCAAGAAGTTTCTAGAGGGCTTGAGTATTCCACTTCGACAGGGTCTTGCAGCTTCCCGTCCCACTACCTATGTTGCAGCTGTAGATGCAGCCTTATCTCTTGAGGCTGAGTGTGCCAGTATTGATCGAGCTATTCGTAGTACTACCCCCGCTTCTTCTTCATCAGGTTTCAAGAGGCCTTTCATTCCGAGTGCTCCTATGCAACCTAAAGGCAAGAGACCTTTTGGTGGACCCAGACCTCCTCCTATACCTCGCCCTATGGGATTTACTTCAGCACCTCGTCCAACCGGATTTTACTCTGCACCTCGCCCGGCTGGTTTTCCTTCAGTCCCTCGTCCGTCAGGTTATCGTCCCGTTACTTGTGGTTATTGTGGAGGGAATCACCCAGAGTTTAAGTGTTGGTCTAAGTTGGGATTGTGTACTAGATGTGGTAGCTCTGCCCACCAGAAGGATAGTTGTCCTAGGAGGCAGCCCCCGAGTCAGCCTATGCCGCCGAGGCCGAAGCCTTCTGTTCCAGCTCGTGTGTATGCACTAGAAGGCGATAATGAGGAGACTGAGCCTGATGCTTCCGCCGTGGTGGAAGGTACTATACATATACATAACATACCCATACATGCATTGTTTGATCCGGGTGCTACGCATTCGTTTGTTGCTCCTAAAATTGACTTATCTGCGCATGCGTCTGTTGATTTGTCTGATTATTGCTTTATTGTGAGTTCCCCTTTGGGATCTTGTATGATTACCGACCGCGTGTACCGACGTTGTCCCGTTGTTATTGAGGATAAGGTTTACCCCGCAGATTTGATAGTGTTGTCAGTGAAAAAGTACGGAGTTATCTTGGGTATGGATTGGTTATTTGAGCACAGGGCAAGATTGATTGTTTTGAGAAGAAGATTAGTTTGGGATCTGATTTGAGTCAGGGTATTCAGTTGACAGTTGGGCCGATTATTTCTATGACAGAGGCAAAGAAGCTCGTCCGAGAAGGAGCTTCAGGTTTTGTTGCTTATCTTCTTAACAGGCCGAAGGAACAGTCGAAGTTTGAAAATACCGAGATAGTTAGAGATTTCCCTGATGTGTTTCCTGAGAAGTTAGAATCGTTACCTCCAGACCGTGATATCGAGTTTGTTATTGATCTGTATCCGGGATCTGAGCCTTATTCGAAGACACCTTACAGAATGGCACCAGCTGAATTGAAAGAGTTGAAGACTCAGCTAGATGATTTGCTAGCCAGTGGTTATATTAGGCCGAGTACTTCTCCCTGGGGTGCACCGGTATTGTTTGTGAAGAAGAAAGATGGTTCTCTTAGACTTTGTGTTGATTACAGAGAATTGAACCGGATGACTGTGAAGAACAAGTATCCTCTTCCCCACATTGAGGAGTTGTTTGATTTATTGCAGGGATCAAGGGTCTATTCTAAACTCGATCTGAGACAGGGATATTATCAGTTACGTATCAAGGCAGAGGACATACCGAAGACAGCTTTCAACATTCGATATGGTCATTTTGAGTTTGTGGTTATGTCGTTCGGTTTGACGAACGCTCCTGCAGCATTTATGGATATGATGCACAGAATCTTCCGACCTTATCTTGATAAGTTTGTTGTCACCTTCATTGACGACATACTGGTTTTTTCAAAGTCCGAGGAAGAGCATGCAGAGCATTTAAAGATCGTGTTACAAACTTTGAAAGAACATCAGTTGTATGCCAAGTTCAGTAAGTGTGAGTTTTGGATTGAGAAAGTGGCATTTCTGGGTCATGTTATATCCAAGACAGGTATTGAGGTTGATCCTTCGAAGATTGATTCGGTATTGAATTGGGAACAGCCTAAGACTCCGACAGAGGTTCGTAGCTTTCTGGGTTTGGCAGGTTATTACAGACGATTTGTGAAGGATTTATCTAAACTTGCAGCCCCGCTTACTAAGTTAACAAAGAAGAATGTTGCCTTTGTGTGGACTGATAAGTGTGAGAGTAGTTTTCGGGAATTAAAGAACAGATTGACATCCGCTCCTATTCTTACTTTGCCTGAAGGTTCAGATGGGTTCGTGGTTTATACTGATGCATCAAAAGAAGGATTGGGATGTGTGTTGATGCAGAATGGAAAGGTTATAGCTTATGCCTCGAGAAAGCTTAAACCTGCTGAAATAAATTATCCTACACATGATCTTGAGTTAGCAGCAGGTGTCTTTGCTTTGGGCAAGTGGCGTCACTATCTCTACGTCGTTACTTTTGATATTTTCACTGATCATAAGAGCCTTCAGTATCTTTTCACGCAGAAGGAGTTGAATAAACGTCAAAGGCGTTGGATGGAGTTGTTAGAAGACTACGATTGTAAGATTCAGTACCATCCAGGGAAGGCGAACGTAGTTGCAGATGCCTTGAGCAGAAAAGCAAGTGTATCACAGCTAGAGCTGAGTTTAGATATATCAGGTGCCGAGAGAGCTCGTATTATTTCTCAGGCTCGTGTTTCTAGCATCACGATTCAGTCAGATTTGGGTCATAGAATTAAAGAAGCTCAAGATACTGATGATTGGATTCAGCGACAAATTATTCGAATGAAAGATGAGCCAGGCACGCAGTTCAGACATAAGACAAGAGTTTGTGTTCCAGAGAGTTTGAGGAGAGAGATTTTAGATGAAGCTCACAAATCAGCCTATACTATTCATCCGGGAGGCACTAAGATGTATCGAGATTTGAAAGAATACTTCTGGTGGAATGGTTTGAAGAGAGATGTGGCCGATTATATCAGACAGTGTGTGACTTGTCAACAAGTTAAGGCAGATCATCAGAAACCCGGAGGTTTACTACAGCCACTTCCCGTTCCATCTTGGAAATGGGAAGAGATAGCAATGGATTTTGTTTCGGGTTTACCGAAAGTCCGAGGTGGTTATGATAGTATTTGGGTAATTGTCGACAGATTGACGAAGTCCGCTCATTTCTTACCCGTGCGTACATCCTATACAGTTGACAAGTTGGCAGAGGTTTATCATGAGGAGATTGTGAGACTTCATGGAGTTCCGGCTAGTATAGTGTCAGATAGAGACACTAGATTCACTTCACATCTGTGGCAGAACCTACAGGATCGTATGGGAACGAAGTTGACCTTCAGTACCGCAGCTCACCCCCAGACAGACGGTCAATCCGAAAGGACGATCAGATACCTCGGAGATATGTTGAGATCTTGTGCCTTGGATTTTCAGACTACGTGGCACAAACAGCTACCATTGATCGAGTTCGCTTATAATAACAGTTATCAGTCCTCGATTCAGATGGCCCCATATGAAGCTTTGTATGGAAGGAAATGTCGATCGCCATTATATTGGGACATTGAGGATTGGAGATGGACTAAAGATGGTATTCATCGTGGTATTGCTCCGAAATTGATTCAGGATGCTATCGAAAAAGTGCAAGTTATCCGACAAAGAATGAAAGCTGCCCAGGATCGACAAAAGAGTTATGCTGATAGGCGTCGACGTGATTTAGAGTTCGAAGTTGGGGATCAGGTATTTTTGAAAGCTTCTCCTAGAAAGGGATTCGTTCGAATTGGTAAAGGAGGAAAGTTAGCCCCGAGATATTTGGGTCCGTATGTGATTCTCGAGAGGATTGGAAAGATGGCCTACAGATTAGATCTACCGCCAGCTCTTACCAGTATTCATAACGTTTTCCACGTCTCGCAGCTTCGTAAGTATCATCCAGACAAGTCCGAGATTATTCCAGTGGAAGATATCAAGTTAGAGCCGAATTTGGCATTCATTTCCCAACCGGTTAGTATTTTGGACCATAAATTCCAAGAACTTCGTAATCGTCAAATCCCCCTCGTAAAAGTCCTTTGGAGGAATCAGAAAACGGAAGAAGCTACCTGGGAGACAGAGGAGAAAATGAGAAAACATTATCCAGAATTGTTTGCTTCGAATGAATAGAATCTGAGGACAGACTCTCATAAGGGGGGGAGATTGTAACGCCCCACATTTTTGGTAAACTAAAGCCGGTAAGAATTCCTGAGATAACGGGACAAGTTTGGAAAAATTCGATCGGCACATATGTGCTTATGTGATATTTGTGTGTTTTATATGAATTTTCGTAAATGCAATAATTTGTGAATTTAAATTATTCTATGTTGATGTGCGTTTAAAATGATGAGTTTTGACTATAATATTGATATATTTCGTTGATATGTCCTTTTTATGAAGTTTCGCGAAATTACGAAAATGCCCCTTCGATTTTTCATTTAAACCTCAAGTTTTCTTTTTATTCTCTTTTCCTTTTCTTTTTCTTAATTACACTTAAACAGCCGAAGAAAAAGAAAAGAAAGAAAGAAAAAGAAAGAATTTTCTTTAAAACTTCAATTCGATCTTTCGAGTTCGTTTCTTAACCAAATTTCGATCCGTAAGAACCTACATGATCCTTGTAACATTCTCTAGGTATTATTCAAGTTCCATTCGATTTCATTGTCGTTTGAGTATGTTTTGGATAAATTGCTTCGAAGTTGGATTTTTCGATAGTTTGATCGTTATACTCCGTAGTTTTCTATGTGTTGCCATTGTGATCTTTGATATTTGTTGAAGTTTGTAGTATGAAAATCTGATTGAAAATGGTATTTTGGTAAAGATTTGACGAAGTTTTGCTGCTTCTGTGCGAAGTTCTTCGCGTTCTGCTGAAAATTCGCGAAAACAGGTGCACACGGCCTTGCAACAGGCCGTGTAGCAAGACCGTGCGTGTTTTCCACCCCACACGGCCTTGCATCAGGCCGTGTGGGTAGGCCGTGCATGTTTCAAAGTTGCACACGGCCTTGATCAGGCCGTGTGGACAGGCCGTGCGTGTTCCCAAAATCGCACACGGCCTTGATCAGGCCGTATGTGTAGCCCGTGTGACCCGATTTTAGTTCAAAAGTCTCTGGAAGTCAAAAATTTCAAATCCTACTTTCTTCGTTTGATATTAATTTCAAAATCCGACTTTGCCATTAAGTTCGTAGTGCTTTAAAACTTAATAATCCATAGAGTTTGAATTTTTCCAATACCGTTTGATCGTAAAACGAACCGATTTCCGTTTAGGAAATTATACACTTTTTGCAATTCATTTCCGATTGCTTCGAAACTTGAATATATGCTTCTTTATAGTATTTTAAGCATGTCTATGAAACCTAATTGTATTTAGGCATGATTATAAGCTTGAAGTTGATATTTCATTCGTTTCATTGAATAATTGCCCTAATTGCTCTTCTTTGATTTAATTAAGTGGTTATTGCATTAAGAATAAGCCGTGCGTCGTGTAGTCGCCTTACATGGTTGTGTCGTATTTGGTTTCAGGTGGTAGTTCTTCTAGGCAGTAATTGGTTCCCTTTCTTTTGCCTTTTTGCCGTATTGTCCAGGTGGGGTTTCTCTTCCGAATTCGGCTTTTCTTATACGTATGTAAATATTCCATATATACCCGAAGCCTGTGTTTTATGCTCTTATGTTTTCTTTCCCCAAACTCATATTATACGTAGTAGCTACTTGAAAACGATATTATCTTAATGAGTTTAAAGAAAATGCTTTGATATCAAATTATTACATATTAACCCCTAGAAGGCTCCATTAGCTCGAAAGTTACAAACGAGTTTGAAATCGGTCCCTTTGACCATATAAGCATTTGAAATGCGAGGAATTATCTTGGCCTTTCGGCCTGGCCATTGAGCCACATTATACTATTGGGCCCGGACTTCAGGGTACGGGGTGAAGCCGGATAGACGTTGGGTCTACGGTGGATCTCAATGCTCTGGACTCCAAACTGATGGGAGCTCGAGGGTATGACCGGAGTGGCAACCCTTTTGAGTACATGCGCCGGACGGGATCTAGTCTATATCCTCAGCCGAAGATGTATTGGATATTTGTCCTTGCATGATTATATAGTAGCGGGCTAGCTACCTGTCTACACAAGGAGGAATAAGGGAGGTTTATTTGATATTTCTGATATTATGAAATAGGTGGTTGATGCTCGTCTCGCCGAGCTTTTACTTTAATGCGAAATTATTCGATTCACCAATAATTGTGAAAACCTTTATTTTTCCTTTGCTTTCTTTTCATTTACAAACTGGTGAATCTTTGGGTTGTTTCGATAATATATATGTATTATAGCCCCCTCACTTGGTCGCTTTGACTAACCCCATTACTCTGTTGTTGTCTTTTCAGGGTTTTGTTGCTAGGCGGATTCAGGTCGTGTCCTTGGAGTCATTTACTTTTGTTTAGGTGATTTCATATCCGTCTATGTATCTGGATAAATACTTAAAACCCTAGAAGTTGTAGATGTAAATAATGTAAATTAGTTTGAATGTTGATATTGATATTTTCAGTGGCCTTGGTGGGCTTTATAATTGTGTTTTGGATTATGGTTGTTCTAGCTCCCTGAGTGGGATAGGTTGGGTTAATTTGCTTCCGCTGTATTATTGTTCATTGTCTTATTATTTTCTAAAGCAGATCCGCCTGGTAACTATTTTCCGTTCGCCAGGTTGTAGTTCATAACTGGACCTTTAATTCTGGTTATGGATTATGACTTGGTGCGGGACGTCACGTCGCACCGTATTTGGGGACGTGCCGTTTCAGTTATGCCTCACAGACAGAGACTGTTTTGCATGATATTAGGGAAGCTGAAAAGGAGTGTTCGCTTGAAGTTCATTGTGAAAAACTCGCGCTTGCATTTGGGCTCATTAGCACAAAACCAGGTACTATGATAAAGATTGTGAAAAATCTTAGAGTTTGTCAGGATTGCCATGCTGTTATTAAGCTCGTTTCCAAAATCACTAGAAGAAAGATTGTTATGAGAGACCGAAACCGGTTTCACCATTGTGTTGATGGTTTGTGTTCTTGTGATTATTATTTGTGACCATAGTTATCTGTACTAAATGTTAATATTTGTGAATGATGCAACTTGCAACTTGCACGCAAGTAGCTGTGATGTGCTTTAATGTTGAGAGGAATGGACCAGCTGACAACCGCGCAAAGTTAAAGACAGAAAATTGGGGCGGATGAAATCTATGTATATTATAAAAGTAAGAGTTTCTTCCGTTTGTCGCTTTTCTTGTGATGTCTAAAATACCCCTTATATTTAATTAAATAGAAATAAAATTCTTTTTTAGATTAGAAATAGAGTTCTACTTTATGAGTGACTTTATCTACTACTACATTCTAAAAGACATATATAAATAAGGACTCTTTAATATAATATTTATATACTACTTATTATATTTATTTATATTCTTCATATTTAGATCTATATATAAATTTTCTTTAAACAATTATATGCGTATGGAATATTTAATATTTTATTACATCTAAAAAATTGAAATAACAATATTAATAATTATAAAAATTAAAAAGTTTCTATTTAATAATTAACAAAATATTTTAAACACACTAGAAACTCTTATAAAATTAAGACTCTCTTAATTTGTATATTTATAATTTATAATATTCATATATATTACAAAGATATGAGTTTTTGAAATCCTATCATCTAAACTAAATTAAATAATATTAATTTTATTATATAGATTAAAACATATTTTCTTAATGTTATTGTCAATTGCTGGCAGCATTTAAAAGCCAAAACTACAATAATCATCAACTAAGTTAAAAAAACACACCATAACTATTGCTTTCATTAGCAAATGATAACACCGACAACAATAATAATAATGACAGTAACAATTTTAAGATAATTAATGATAAATGATAAAATAAGAATTGAATTAGACAATTAAATAGCTAGAATATCGTATTAAAGAGAATATTTAAAATGGTAAGGTTATAGTTAGAAAAGGGAGAATAAAATAAAGGAAAAGAAAAAATAAAAGAGAAAAAAATAACGTGTCGATTAATCTAATGTTTAGTGTTTTTATTTCTACGTGAATATATATTTTTACTACTTATTTGACTATAATGTACAAATATATGATGATAAAAATAAATGAAAATTAAATATATAGCAGAAGAAATATTGAATTATAAGAAGGTAAGAGTAAAGAGACATAACATAGATAGTAGATACAAAAAAAAAAAAAAAAAAAAAAAAACAATTAGTTACCTGTACTGTAGAGGTTTGATAAGCATACATATATTTTTGAAATTCATCCTATTCAAATTTTTAACAAATAAAAGATAAAGTTAGGATTTGAACTTGAGACCTAGCCCAACTTTAGAAGGAAACTAACCAGTTGAGTCATACTTATTTGTTATATATATATATATATATATATATATATATATATATGTTAAAGTAAAGTTTGTAATTTTCTTTTTTACATAAATATAAAATATATTTTGTTCTTTAATATATTATTAAAATCAAGGATTTGGTGATTTAATTTCTATATGAATATACTTTTAATATTTTATTTGACGAGTGTGAGATTTAAAATAAGGAGGTGGAACAGAGAGAAGAAATAAGAAAAAAAAAAGTTATAATAATATATTGAAGAAAGTTAGGAAAAATGAATAGAGGGAGGAAATATACTAGATTAAAATTTAGGGAGAAAATAAATAAGAAAAAAATGACAAGCAATATTGGAATGTTACTTTAATTTAAGGTCTTCTGTTTTATTAACTATTATAGGTACTTTCTAAATACATATATTTCTACAAAGTCCTGCTGATTAGAGTTAATGTGCATGTCAAGCTTATTTGCAGAAATGATATCAACAATTAATTACTTAAAATTTATTTTAATAGGCTTTGTGAAAATGTAAGAATATAAAAGAGAGAGAAAAACAAATAATAAAAAGTTAAGAAATTAAGATGAGAATTTTTTTTTAATTTTAATACTAATTCTTAATTATTTGTAAATACCATAAATATTTTTGTATTATAGTATACATGCATGCTTTAATTATAAAAGGTGAAATATATCTAATTAATAACTTAAACAATATAAATAATTAAATGAATATTTTGTGACTTTTCACTTAAATAGAGTTTGTAAAAATTAAAATGGGAATTCTGATAAAGTTGATTTTTAAATATATAACAATTTTGATACTTTTGTTAAATGTTTAAAATATTATGTATCAATATACTTTAAATTTAAATAAAAAATACATATTCTCAGTGATTATTAAATAACTATTCAATTAATGACTAAAAAGATTAACTTAGAAAACTAAAATATATAAAAATTTATTTATTTATTTAGTTAAAACCTCAATAAAGATGCAAAATGATCTAAAATTACTTGATGTACTAATTATATATAAAATATATGATAAATAGTTCTTATATAATATTATTTATTTATTATTTCATGTCATAAATTTTATAAATATATTCGCAAAACTGATCATAGTTTAAAAAATAAAGTAAATAATTATTTTATATGCGCAAAGCGCGTGCTTTTTACTAGTATCTTCAAAAAGTTTCAGTTTTCATAATGAGTTGCGTATATACCTTCTCAATATGCAGTAATTGACTTCGCAATTCTATGGAATCTCTGCAGCTCTAATTCTACCACGAAAGCAATAGAGAAAAGAGACGGGTGTGCAAATCTTGTGAAGATATTTTTAGTTAAACTTTATCTTATTTTGGTACTGTAAGATAACGATGATTTAGTGTGAGAATATTAATTCTATGATTTGGTTTCGTTAATATTGACTTTCCCAATCAAAATATCCGTGACAAAATTTGTGCAGTTTGTTTTATTTTTTCCTTGGTTCTAAGACTTTCTGCAATTTGCTCACACTTCGTCTTCGTAATTGTCAAAACTGAGAATTTAGTTAGTGTCTTTGATGTATGGGTACGAATACAGCAATTCAAGCACCACACGACAGACACGACGATCACACGGATTTTTTTCTATATTTACCACTACAGAGGATACGACAGTATGACACGGTATGGTAATTTTTTTAAAAGTGTCTATATATCAGAGATTAGTGTAGAAACATCACAACATATAATAACAAGGGAATTTCAGACTTAGACCACAAAATATCAAATTAATTAACCAACACTAGCTTTATATTCACATGTCTAATTTTTGTTCACATGTCAATTTTCATGTGTGATATTATTTAATTCTAGTCGGTTCGATCTCTACATAATTAAAAGTTTCCAACTATTAGTAGGTTTGGCCGATCGACCTAAAATTTTCACTTATATCTCAATCTTAGTTACAGACCATATATACACTTGTACATGTCATTTAGAATTGAAAATCAAATTCTCCCTCCACTTCTTTAATTGTAACTTCATAAAATAGCTACCAAAAAAGAAAACTTCATACAATACTACAGGTAATTAAGACGAGAAGGAAGCCAAACTGAGAAATCAAATGGGGTTAAAAAAACATTCTCCACGTGAATGCAAGAGATGGCGAAACAAGCTATGCCAATAATTCAGGCCTTCAAGTTATTATTCTCTCTCTCACATGTTAGTTAAGGAAATACTAGAAGTTAGGAATTTGATATAATCCAAGGTTGACTTTCCTTAGATAAGAGATATTGTACAGTATATTTATCGTGTATCTTGTATTCCTCATTTTTTACAATAATCAATACAGCAATTACAATTCCTCCCAAACTATGTCTGCACTAAAGTTTAACATGGTATCAGAGCGAGCGACGATCCATTAAACGGATCCGAACCTAGCTCATCATATACCTATACCTCTCCCGGCTATGGCCGACGACAGTCACAGCACCACCGGCAAGGAGTCACAGCAGCCCGTTGACTCCTTAGCCACACAATTAGCAAGCCTTCTCCAAAACCTGCAGCCCCAAACAGAAAATCATCAAACCCACAGTATTCCACAAAATATCTCAGTTAGCGTGAAATTAAATCAGTCCAATTACTCCCTTTGGGCGCGATTAATCAAGATAGCAATCGGAGGACGAGGTAAACTCGGCCACCTCACTAGAACTCCTCCACCGCCGGCAGCTGAAAGTCCGGCCTATGCCAAATGGGAACAAACCGATCTCATAGTTTGTTCATGGCTTCTCGACAATATGGAATCAGAATTAGTCCCAGCTTATGCTGAGTATCCGTCAGCCAAAGCCCTGTGGAGTGCCCTTCAATCCACCTACAGTCACGGTGGAGACGGGCTTCAAATATTCGATCTCACTACTCGCGCAAACAACCTCAAGCAAGGAGGCGAAAGTATTGAGACGTATTACAGTGAGCTCCAGCGGATCTGGAGAGAAATAGAGATCCGCCAGCCCAATCCCATGGTGAACGAAGACGACATCAAGGTCTTCAACCGCCTCAGAGCTGAGACCCAATTGTTCCAATTTCTCGCCGGGATCGACGATAAGTACGATGCCGACCGAAGGGATTTACTGAAGGAAACCCCTCTCCCGACCGTTGAACGGGCTTATGCCACCATCCGGCGAGAGGGAACACGCCGAGAAATTCTCGGAGGTCAGCGGTCATCATCGGCGGACGGAGTCGGGTCCAGTTTTCTCGCCGGAAATCAAGTTGGGCGAAGTACAGCATCGGCGGGGCAGTGGGGCGCCACCAGGCCCCAGGCAGGACCACCGAAGCGGGCGACTATGGCCCTGCGCCGGAGCGGCGGCGCCACCGGACAGAATAGCAGCGGACAGAACAGGGGCGATGGAAAAACCCAAATCAAATGTGGACAGTGCAATCGGAACGGGCACACAAAGGATCAGTGCTATGAGTTGATCGGTTGGCCAGACGGGTGGCGGAGCGCCCGCCGTTCCGGTCACGAAGGAGGAAGACAGGCGGCGGCACACACCGCTCAAGGGGGCGCTAGGGCAGCCGAAGAAATTGGCGAAGAAGGAGAATTGGGCGGCGGAAGGAACGAGAGAGAGAGGGTAGCGTATTTAGGTATTAGGCATGAATGGGAGAAATTCCCATTCTACCCCTCTCCCAATTGTGTATCTCCTATTATGCCAAATATACCTTTGACTTATTCCTCAAATACACAGCAGCATATAGCCCTTCACACTAATACACAGGGCAGTCGAAAAAATGATCAGTGGATATTTGATTGTGGAGCAACAGACACGATGACGTATGACCGGTCAGATTTTGATGGGTGCACTACTCCTCGAAAAATGACTATTCAGGATGCTAATGGCGGGGTGTCACCTGTTGTAGGAGCAGGAACTATAAATTTATCCCCTGCATTAAAATTAAAAAACTGTCTTTTTGTTCCTAATTTATCGGGCAAGCTACTGTCTATCAGTCACGTTACAAAGGAGTTAAATTGTGTTGTGCTAATGTTCCCCACCTTCTGTCTTTTGCAGGATCTTCAGTCGGGGAGAGTGATTGGGCGTGGTACTGAACGTCGGGGCTTGTACTATGTGGATGAGGCTGCTCAACACGGAACTACAGCGCTTGCTCACGGGACAGTGAACCGCCAACAGTGGTTGTGGCACCGTCAGTTAGGTCACCCATCCATTGGTTACTTACAAGCTTTATTTCCTAGTATTTTTCCTAAGACTAGTCAGTTGAGTTGTGAAACTTGTATACTTTCGAAAAGTCATAGGCAACATTTTTCCTCTTCTAATTCTCGAGCTACTGAAGTTTTTTCTCTTGTTCATTCTGATGTATGGGGTCCTGCCCCGGATATTGGTGACCATGGTTTGAAGTATTTCCTTTTGTTTGTCGATGATTGCTCTCGCATGATGTAGGTCTATTTTCTCAAACATAAGTCCGATGTTCCTTTGAAAATTATTGCATTTTTTAAGATGGTTCAAACTCAGTACAAATTACATATTCAGGTCCTTCGATCGGATAACGGGGGGGAATATGTCAATACAACCTTAAACCAATTCTTTCAATCTAATGGGATAATCCATCAGACCTCTTGTTCCCATACTCCTCAGCAAAATGGGGTGGCTGAACGAAAAAACCGCCAGCTCCTTGAAATGTCCCGCGCTGTTATGATTGAATCTAAGTGTCCCAAGTATCTTTGGCCTGAGGCAGTTGCCACCTCAGTTTATCTTGTGAATCGTTTACCCACTAAAGTACTCCAGTTTGACACACCCTTGCAGTTTTTAAGTCGTAAGGTCAGTATACCTTCCTCGTTGGTCCTTCCTCCTAAAGTATTTGGGTGTTCGGTCTTTGTTCACGTTCCTAAGACCGCTCGTACTAAATTTGATCCCTGTTCCCTTAAGTGTGTGTTTGTGGGTTATGGGGTTCATCAGAAAGGATACCGGTGTTACCACCCTAGTACTCGGCGTCTTTATACGACCATGGATTGTAATTTTCTTGAAACAGAATATTTCTTTATCCAACCCAGTGGTTAGGGGGAGTCTAGACAGGATCCACTAGGTTGGGTGTCACATTCTTGGCCGGACATAGTCCCAACAGAGCAAGTAGGCGGAACCACCGAGCCGACCACCCGTCCCACAGAACAAGTGTCCGTGCGAAATGATCCCATCACTCGAACCGAACAACCTGAGGATCCTGAGGTACATTGTAATTCCAGTGATGTTTCTTTAGATCAAAATGAAACTAACAATGCAGGGCAGAATGAAGGAGAGTCCGATGAAGATGGGATACAAACACAGGGGGAGGAACAAACTGACGAAGTACAGGAGAACAGGTATGTCTTGCCTCCAAGAGCAAATCGAGGGGTTCCACCTAAAAGATATGAACCAGAACACATGGGCAGAACTCCTAAATACCCAGTAGCCGACATGGCGAAAGGAAACCTGTCTAAAGAGGCTCTTGCATGTGCTACTTCAATCTATTCCACCAAAATTCCGACTAGAGTGGAGGAGGCTCTCACAGAAGAAAAGTGGGTCCGTGCAATGGAGACAGAAATGGAGGCACTTGAGAAAAACGGAACTTGGGAGAAGTGTATACTTCCCAATGGAAAAAAGTTGGTTGGATGTCGATGGGTCTTCACAATAAAACACCGTGCAGATGGGAGTATCGAGAGGTACAAAGCCAGACTAGTAGCAAAAGGGTATACTCAGACCTACGGCATAGATTACTCTGAGACTTTCTCACCCGTAGCCAAGATCGACACCATCAGAGTGCTGTTCTCTATAGCTGCCAATCGAGATTGGAAGTTGCACCAGTTTGATGTCAAGAATGCATTTTTGCATGGGGATCTTAGAGAAGAAGTGTATATGGAACCACCACCTGGGTTTACTGGTAATTTTGGGAACAGAGAAGTGTGCAAACTACGAAAAGCTTTGTATGGGTTGAAACAGTCACCGAGAGCGTGGTTTGGGAGGTTTTCTGCAGCTATGAAGACATATGGTTATAACCAGAGTAACTCAGACCATACACTTTTTCTCAAGAGAAGAGATGGATTGGTGACTTGTCTTATCATCTACGTAGATGACATGATAATCACGGGTGATGACGTAGAGGAAATTTCAGAGTTGCGAGGACGTCTGTTTCAAGAATTTGAGATGAAGGACTTGGGAGAGCTAAAGTACTTTCTTGGGATAGAGGTATTACGATCCAGACGAGGTATCTTTATCTCTCAGCGAAAGTTTGTTCTGGACCTTCTGGCGGAGGTCGGACTTCTTGAGTGTAAGCCAGCTGACACTCCGATGATCCCAAATCATGGGCTACAAATAGTAGATGGGGCAGAAGAAACCGATAAGGGTCAGTATCAACGATTAGTTGGAAAACTGATCTATCTATCTCATACCCGACCAGACATGGCATATGCAGTAGGAATCCTGAGTCAATTCATGCGTCGACCCCAGAAAGAGCATATGGAGGCAGCAATTAGAGTTTGTCGTTACTTAAAGGGACATCCGGGAAGGGGAGTACTGTTTCAGAGAAATGGACATCTCAACATCGAAGCTTACACCGATGCAGATTGGGCCGGAAATCCAATAGACAGAAGGTCGACCTCGGGATACTTTACACTGGTGGGAGGCAATTTGGTGACTTGGAGGAGTAAGAAGCAGAAAGTTGTAGCACTCTCAAGTGCAGAAGCAGAGTTTCGAGGAATTGCACGAGGAATAACAGAAATATTGTGGTTGAGGAAGCTACTGGCAGAGATTGGCTTTCCAGCAATCGGAGCATGTGAGTTAAGATGTGATAGTCGAGCTGCCATCAGTATTTCAGAAAACCCGGTACAACACGACCGCACAAAACATGTAGAAGTGGACAGGCACTTCATTAAGGAGAAACTGGAGGATAAAGTTATTGAGATGCCATTTGTAAGATCCGAGGACCAGCTAGCAGATATTCTCACGAAAGCTGTGAACGGGAGAATATTTAGTGAGGTGTTACGCAAGTTGAACATCGTTGACCCGATACTCAACTTGAGGGGGAGTGTTAGTTAAGGAAATACTAGAAGTTAGGGATTTGATATAATCCAAGGTTGACTTTCCTTAGATAAGAGATATTGTACAGTATATTTATCGTGTATCTTATATTCCTCATTTTTTACAATAATCAATACAGCAATTACAATTCCTCCCAAACTATGTCTGCACTAAAGTTTAACATCACACACACACACGCACTGAGCCAAAATTTTAATTGATTAATACTGCTATCTGTCGTTCTTGCAGAATATTGTGATATCCAAAACATGGCCTGTGTTAGATGAGACCCTCAAAGATATGTTTACTGCACATGATAATGGCTTCCTCAAATGCTTCAAGATTGCTGATTTGGGTTGTGCATCAGGGCCTAATACACTTTAGGTCATTTCTTGCATTATGGATACCATTCAAGATTTGTGCAGAAACAATAACGTTAACAACTCGCCTCAGCTCCTGAAATCGAAGTTTTTCTAAACTATCTTCCGGATAATGACTTCAATAATCTGTTCAAGTCGCTGCCCGTTTTCTGCAGTCAAAAAATGTGCAAATTGGAATGCTTTATATATGGTGTACCTGGTTCTTTCTATAAGAGACTATTTCCAAGTAACACCTTACACTTTGCTTACTCATCCTATAGTCTTCATTGGCTCTCCCAGGTACCGTACCTAACCTAAAATGTAGTGCTTTAATTTTCTGTATTATTGTCATGTAAAATAGCAGAAAGATCAGAAAAACTCATAGTCAACTTGCTTCATATTTTGTTTTGGCAGGTTCCAGAGGGACTTGGGAAGAATAATAAGGAAAACATATACATTCCAATGACAAGTCCTCCTCAAGTATTTGAAGCATATGCAAAACAATTTCGTAGGGATTTCTCAAGGTTTCTAAGCATGGGAAGCCGGCCATGAATTAATATCTGGTGGGCGTATGGTTTTGGCATTCATTGGGAGAAGTGTTGTAGATCCCTCTACCAAAGATGACATGTTACTACTCACGTTGATCGGAGAAACCCTCTCTGACATGGTTGTAGAGGTAAATTAATTGATTGTTTACACTGCAAACTATAAATAAAGGGCGAATTATATTGGCGCCCTTAAGTAATTTACCATATTTACATCTAGGTTCCTCTAGTTTTATTTTTTACATCCTAATCCATCGACCGGTCAACCATTAGTGAGTTCCATTATTTTCTGGTACTGTTGTGCATGTTCATCTCATCGAGACAATGAATTTGGACTATAAATTTGTTTAATTCGGTAAAGAAATGAGAAAGTTACAAGCAGGAGCGGTACCAGAAATTTTTGGTTGGAGGCGAAAATATATTTTCAATTAAATATATACAAAAATATAAAATATAAAATTTTATTTTATAATAATATTATTTTTTATACCAAATTTTATTTAATTTTAAGAGACTAAACCAAGTTTTATTTAATTTTAGGGAAGAGAATATTAATTTAATGTTAAAAAAAAAATTATTACATGTAACTTTTTTATTTGGAAATTCAGGGGGCGGTAGCCCCCGCAGGCTTAAGGGTGCTACCACCACTGGTTACTAGCTTAAGAAATTTTCCTTCAATTATATGTGTAGTTCAAATTTCCCGTTTCTTCACCGAATTAGATAAATTTATATTCCAAATTCATCGTCTCGATGAGACAAACACAACGGTACCAGGAAATTAACAGAACTGACTAACGGTTGGCAGTTGGCTGGTCGAGGGACTAGGATGTAAAAAATAAAACTAGGGAGACTTATATGTAAATATGACAAACTTCAGAGACCCTAATGTAATTGACCCTAAATTAAATGACACTAGTTAGCAATAATATGATAAAATTGTGAGAAACCTCAGGGGTTTTGTCACGGCCCGGATGCATTGGATGTGAGTATAAGCTTTGAATTCACTGAACGAACCTGAAATTTGGCTTAATATAAAACACTACAAAAAAGAATATCTATCGGTTACACTTGAATTTTAATTTATAAACTTATTCATTTTGGCTATCCTTTCCGGGTGTAGGACAAAGCCCAAGTTAGGCGCTAGCCTACAGGTTTTATGTCATTTTTGAAAACAAATGAGGTATTTTGTAGTTATGGCAAAACTTAGGGGCATTGATATATATATGTGGGTCTTGTAAACAATGATGACTTGCATTCATTCAACATGCCTGTATACGCTCCATGCATCCAAGAAGTTGAGGCCATAATCATCAGTGAAGGATCATTCAATTTGGACAAGGTAGAAATTGTTTTGGTTCCCTGGGATGCCAATGCCGACTGTAATAACATGGCTTTCGAAAAATACAAAAGTGGTAAGCTTGTTGCAGATTGTCTTCGGGCTTTTATGGAGCCATTATAATTAGCCTGCCATTTTGGGAGCTCCATTGACATTGATGCAGTATTTCATAGGTATGCCAACAAAATGGCTGAACATTTGTCGACTGAGAGATCATCCTATTTCACTCCAGTTATTTCCTTAACTAGGAAATGACAGAATTATTAATGTTAAGAGTTGCATGCGAGAACAGCATTTGATCTGTAGAATGTGTAATAACTTATTGGGCGAATTACATCTGACCAACTCAAAGTTGTTTTATTTACAAATCGATCCCTCATAAATAGCATTTTATCAGTGGATTGCAAGTGTGCGTAATAATTAAATTGTCGTATATATTCAATGTTTTTCAAAATATATTGATGCAAAAATAAACTGTTATTTTGAATTATTTCGAATAATAAACCTGAGCTTAATTGGGCTGAACTTTAGTTTTATGTTTTCTTTTGGGTGCATTAGGCTGAACTAATTTAGTGGGCTTATAAGCACAAAACCAGGTACGTAATATGATAAAGATTGTGAAAAACCTTGGAATTTGTCGGTCCATTTGATGCGGGGCTCCGGCCCACTGGGGAAGAGCCCTCACTAAATGAACATGGGCATTTTCTTTTAGTTAGAGTTTTTTTTATCTATACTTTACTATTATATAAAGCCTAGAGTAACTACATTTGGTCCAACTCTTATTTTGGTGCATCAATTTTTAATTTTTTTATTATTAAATTTTACTTTTTTTTCTCTCTCCATCCCTCTCCACGTATTTTTTATTTCTCTCTCATTCTCACATTTTTCTCTCTCTTATTATTCACATTTTCACAGTTAATTCTATTTATTTATCTTATAACCACTAAATTTTATTTTATATAAATACTAAAATAACTTAAATTAAAAATCATGAAAGAAATTAATAAAAATGGATAAAATTAATAAAAATATTTATAATTTTAGAATATTAAAACTTAATATATTATTAATTATACTTATTTATATTTTGCACACGCATCGAGTGTGCCAAAATTACTAGTTATTATTATTTTTTTTAATTAGGAATCGGTCAAGTAGACCGTGAGGTTAGAGAGGCCCCCCTCGTATATAAGAAAATCAAATCGGGAAGTTCGTAAAGTATATCAAAAGGAAGCAAAAATTGCCCCAACAAAACTGCAAAGTAAATCTATAGAACAAGCTATAAATACACTAAGAAAAGAATACATTCGGGCCGTCCTATATCTAGACACGAGTTTCGCACCGCCCATTCTTTTCATGACCATCATTCCAAGGTCTTCGGCGGTAATTCCTACCATAAGCCAAGTTATAGTATTTTATGTTCTATACTCAACTATTAAGTATTAAGAATTTAAATCAAAACTATTGAAATTAAAATGTAAAATAAACCTTATAATTTGCAATGCTTTATGTATTCGTAATTTTAAATTTGTTAATTTTTTTTATTAGTTTGCAGAATATCCTTTTTTTTACATGTATTTGTACGTAATTTTTATTCTGTACTTGTAGATTTCAATATCACTTAATATTTCACCACCACCATAGCCAATACATATTATTATTATTATTACTACTATGCAACCTTTCTGTATTACATGCATTTTTATTTAAATTTTCTCCTTTTTTGGATTGTAGATTATCCCTTTACCTCGTTAATCCCAATGTTGAATTATAAACTTAAGATTTTACCATCACTATTATTATTATTATTATTATTTACTGTATTAAAATTAGGATGATAGGAGATTTGCAAGCATAAGCCGAGTAAGCAAACAGATCTTTTTTGATAGTTATTTTTTTTTTTAAAGTGTCATTTATGGTAATTAATTATTATAAAGGGCTTGATGCAATGGCAATAATAGCCCAAGTGTCATTTAATGACTGCTCTTCCCAGTGAAGAGGAGCCCAGCATTAAATGGACCGAATTTGTCAGGATTGTCATCCTGTTATTAAGCTCGTTTCCAAAATCACTGGAAGAAAGATTTTCGGTTTAATGATCCTTTCCGTTGTTATTATAGATGCTAAATTACTTGGATTAGAGTTTCGATTTTTTGCAATAACAAGAGTTGTCTGAATTTTAAAAAAATAACCCCTCCCTTTGTCTTTTCCCGCTTTGCTGAATCCGCAAACTCATCCGGAGTTGGAGAATGAAATAAAAAAAAACTTTATCAAGAGGATCCCACGCTTTCTTTCCCGATGATAGTCTATTTCGGAACCTCGTTTCTTAATATTGTGACTTTTCCATGCTGTGTCTCGGGAACCTTTTCAATACGGTATAATTTACTTGTTCAATTAAACAGGACCAGTGAATGATGAGTAGGTAGCGGGCGGCGGAAGAGAAATAAGACATAGAAACCCTATTTTAACATCATCATAGATAATGGCATGGTTAAATTACTGTTGGCCTAATAAATACATAATACAGATTTTATGGGTATTAATTAACTAATTAATGTTGGGCCGTTTTATTTTAGTAGAGTCGGCTAATAATATTTTTGTTTTTATATCTTTTTATATTTAATAAATAATAGTATAATTAAATATATACATGCATGACTAATTTAACTATAATTATTATATATTTTTACAATCTATATAAATTTTCAGATATTATTATACTAAAAATTAACTAATATAAGTTACAATAGCATTATCATACAAAAAATTTAATAAAATAATTTTATTTTTTTTATCAAAACCGGGAAGGCCCGGAGGGTTTTCGAAATTAACTAAAATAAGTTATAATACAAGATTTTATATGTTTTAATAATTTTTAGGGAATTATTTAAATTTTTGTATTTTAAACCAAAAATGGCCGGAACGGCCGCGACGACCTTTGCGCGACGTTGCAATGGAACTTGAACGATGGCCTCCGTTCCGATCCCCGCGACTGTAACGGCAAACCATGATCAAATGGACTCAATTATATGGATTATTCAGAAACAAAACTTTTAAAAGGGAATCGAACATTCGAACTATATATATATATATATATATATATATATGATATGAAACTTGGTCTGTAAATCATTCTACGGCCAAGAATAGAAGGAAACTGTTACAATATAGAAAGTTAAAAGGATACTAACTGTAATATCAATAGCTAGAAGGGTGCTGATTGTAATTGTTTGATTATCTTTGTAATAGTCAGCTGGAACCAGCTTCTAGAGTATATATGAGACTGTCATATATATATAGTAGTTAGTGTTATTTAGTATCAGATGGTTATTAATTTGGGTGTAGGAAATCCTAACCTACGTACGCATGCTTTGAATAATTGAATGTGATCCTGCTTGTATATATAATATATAGGTTTAGCTTGTACATAGTAAATTAACTTGAGTTAATTAATAAAATCCCTTTTATTTACGCTTCGTGTTCTACAATTTGAAGAGCAGTATTTGCAAACCAAACTCGGAAATCAAATGGAGGTGAAGAAAATTCTCCACATGAATGCAGGGATGGCGAAGCTAGCTATGCCGACAATTCAGGCGTTCAAGTTTTTACTAGATCTGTCTCTCTCTCTCATGTATGTGTGTACGTACATATTTACTTGCTAATTATTACTATACGTCGATTTTGCAGAGAGTTGTAATATCAAAAACATGGCCTGTGTTAAATGAGACCCTCAAAGATATGTTTATTACACATGATAATGCAGGCTTTCCCAAATGCTTCAAGATTGCTGATTTGGGTTGTGCATCAGGACCTAATACACTTTCGGTCATTTCCTACATTACGGATTCCATTCAAGATTTGTGCAGAAAAAACAACGTTAATAACTCGCCTGAAATCGAAGTTTTTCTAAACGATCTTCCGGATAATGACTTCAGCAATCTGTTCAAGTTGCTGCCCGTTTTCTGTCAAAAAAAGTGCAACTTGGAATGCTTTATATATGGTGTACCTGGTTCTTTCTATGACAGGCTATTTCCAAGCAACACATTACACTTTGCTTACTCATCCTTTAGTCTTCATTGGCTATCCCAGGTACTTATTAGTGCTTCTATAGACTATATATTTTCATGTAAACTAGCCGATGGATCAGAAAAAACTTATTGGTCCAGTAACTTTCCCATTTTCGAACTTCGTCCTCTCCGATATCATTTTCTAATTTTCGTCCTGTAATGTTAATATTTTAGCAACTCTTAATCCAACTCTGCACGGAAGTTGATTAAATCACCGAAAAAAATTCATGCCACATAAGATGCAGATCGTGCATTTTTTAGTTTGTGGCAAATCGGATAAAAATAAAGTTTTTGGACAAAACTGAAAAAGTAACATGGGAGAAGACGCAAGTCTGCAAGTGTCGACATTATAGGTCCAATATTGCAATTTTTCCTTACAAACTTGTCTGTATAACATATAGGGTTAATTACACAACACCCGCCTGAGGTTTGCGCCTTTTACAATTTCACCCTGAACCTTGCAGCCTTACACTTACCCCCTGAGGGAGGTATTTGTAAGGTTTTTCAGGAGGTATTATGAAAACGTTTTTTTTAGAAAACCTCGGGGGGTTTGTGTAATTATCCTAACATATATATGTGTTTATGTTTTGTTTTGGCAGGTTCCTGAGGGGATTGGGAAGATGAATAAGAAAAACATAAATATAGCGACAAGTCCGCCTCAAGTAGTTGAAGCATACGAGAAGCAATTTCATAAGGATTTCTCGAGATTTCTAAGAATGCGAGGACATGAAATAATATCAGGTGGCCGTATGGTTTTGGCATTCGTTGGTAGAAGTGTTGCAGACCCGTCTTCCAAAGAAGTACTGGCATTTATGACACTGCTTGGAGAAACGCTTACTGACATGGTTGTAGAGGTAAAATTATTATACTACAAATTAAGCAACAGTAATAACTGTCTTTAGTTAGAAATTGAGACCGATGAGTGACAAAGATAAGTGTCATAGCATTTACTATATAATTTACTTTTCTTTCTATCTATTTAATTGATTATGTTGAAAATTTGGTCTGAATTAGTACTTTGGGCGAATTACATTTACTATCTTACGTTCTGGTGAAATTACAAGATACTCCCTCAGTTTTCATTTATTACAAAATTAAACCCATCGATCAGGGCTTTCAATATTATTCGTGTAACTTTGTGATCAAAATTATGGCAAAGAGAGGTTTTGACCGGCGACAAAAGACGCGTACTTCTACTGATGTGAACTTAACCGGCCATAATCCGAGAAAGGTTTTTACATAAATAAGGAAGCCTCATTGAGGTTTTCAAAATAAACGAAAAACCTTGGGAGAATTCCATATTTTTTTCACCAAATTAACCTCAGTTGTAGTAGTAACTGTACGTAATTTCTTTTTACTTTCAAGTTTTTCTTATTTTCTTGGTATACATACATTTCGGGGCTTATCAAGGAGGAGGACCTGTATTCACTCAACATGTCCCTATACAATATATCCTAGCAGACAAGAAGTTGATTCCATAATCAGCAGCGAAGAATCCTTCAATATGGACAAGGTTGAGGTTGTGCTCGTTCCCTATGATGCCAATGACGACTATAATAACATGCAGGTTCTTGATAAATATAAAAGAGGTAAGCTTGTTGCAGATTGTATTCGGGCTGTCACAGAGCCAATATAATGTTGACCTGCCATTTTGGGAACTCCATAAAGATTGATGGAGTATTTTGAGACCATCGTTTTTCACTCTAGTTACTTCCTTAACTGGGAAATGACAGAAACGTCGGGTTGCCGAAAAGGGGAATAAGTTATATTTATGTAGTGTTAATTACGTTCGGTGGATCCCAAGGGAATTTGTTAAACTACAAGTTGTGATCCTCTTAGTGAAAATATTACACTCACACCCTGACAGGAGTTTTATAATTGCATAAAACACCCAATTTTTAGAGTCTCATTAGGAATATTCCATAAAATTTTGACTGAACCCTAGCGAAACCTTGAGAATTGGACTTTTTTTTTTGTCGTAAGTATGAACTCTAAGTGTAAGTGTAATATTTTGATTAAGAGAGTCACAATTTGTAGTTTAGCAAACTTGATCCAAATGTCATTAAACCTATGTAATATTTAAACGTTTACCAAAGAAAAATGTAATTTTTAAACAACAAAATTAGTTTTTGTTTTTGGGCAAGAATCGAAAAATGGTCTAAGTACTGAGCGCTGGAACATGTAAGATAATACAAGCCAGATAAATAAACTGTTCATCCACACAGGATTGGAAGGTCTCTAAGGCAAAATCCACGAAAAATATCAACTCAATTTGGAGATCTAGGTCTTTTTTCTTTTTATTGCATAAATCAGGGTGACAAAATTAAAATGATTTGGCAGTACTAAATGGTTGTTCTATACAAAATAGTTACTCCATCCTTGATCAAAAGTTATATTTGCAAGTGGATGATAGAAAAATTAGCAGATTCATGAAAGATTATATATGAATTAAACATTGTATACAAAAAATGATCTTTTTTGTCCTAAAAATTTGAGCAAAATAGTACGATTTGATCATTAGCAACAAAAGGTAACTCATCCTTATAAAGTTGTCCAAGTCAAGATCTCCAACTAATATGAGATGGAGCATACTAGCACAGGGTCTAATGATGTAAATATATATAGTTTCACTCATTTAGCTAGAGAAATCATATCCTAAAATTTAAATATTACAAATATAACCCTTCATCATGTTGCCATTAGAAAATCTTAATAGAAAGAGTGAGATGCCCGTTATAATATATATCCTTGGTTTAAATATAATTCTTTAAAAAATAATAATTACAGTGACATACCTACGGTTTGATCTAATTATGATGAACCATAGTTCCGAGATTAACCCTCTAATTATCTGGAAAATTCATCAAAATACCAACACTAATGACTACTAATTTCATTCTCATCATCATCATCAAGCTCTAAATAATTTGCCCTAAAACTATCCACACTATTCTCAGGATAAATGTCATGCAACATAGACACATGATGAGTCACTTGACCTTCAACCTCAACAAGATCCAAATCATCAATTATCCCAGGATGCTCCCAAAACTTCGATTTTCTAGCAGCAAAAAGCTTCAAAATCATCACTTGAACACGCTTTTCTACCTTCCGACACCGTAATAATCTTTTATATTCAGCCAAAATCTCATCCAATTTACAGTGGTCGAAATCCATCAACGAAGAACCGCATTCAATGCAAAAATTTACAGCAATTTCAACATTGTCAGAACTCGGATTTCCCAACAGACGCAGCAAAACTTCAAACGCTACGACTTCGTAAACAACCATTTGATTCACTAAGTGCGCCAAAAACAACGTTGTACCCTGCATTTGCTTCTTGTTTTTGGATTCATAGTCCTGTTTGAATTGAAGAACTACTCTTTTCACCAGCAGAAGCCCCACATCAGGGAAGTGTGAATTGATTATCGCAACCAATGCAACGTAGACGTTGCTCAACTTTGGAAATCGCTTCTGCGATTTCATCACTTCTCTGCAGAACACGCCTCTTCCTGTGAGTAGATTTTCCTGATTGCAGATTTCATCTGCGGTGGAGTTAACGTTGGAAATACTTACTCTTTCCACGAGTCCCTTGATTCTTTTCTCCATCTCGAACCACTTGAATTCATCTTTTCTGCACAAATCATCTTCTGTAACTGCAGAATTTTCAGAACCCATTCTTGGGTTTTGCTTCATTTGAATTCGTCTTATATTTCTTGAAGAAGAACTCGAATCAAGGTTTGATATTTTTGTGAAAGTTGTGAAAAGGGATTTGATTTGATGATTTTTATTTGGAGTTTCCGAGTTTGAAGTGGTGAAGAGTTCTCTTGATTGGGCATCAAGTAACAGACCTCTGTTTACACGGTAAACTAGTGTGTGCCCGTACGGATCCTGATAATTATAATATAAATATATTAATATATAAAATATTTTAGTAATTCATATGGTAATGAGTATCTATCCATAGTATATTTTGAAAATTAAAAAAAATGATCAAATTATTATAATATTGTGTGTTATTGTAACACCCCAAAATATTCAGCGTAAAAAGAAAATGGTTCAGGAGAGCCACACGGGCTGCTGCACGGCGTGTCGCAAGCCCGTGTGGAAGGGATACGCACGGCCTCCCCTCACGGGGTGTCGCAAGGGCGTGAGAGTGCATTTCTCATCCCACATCGGAAATGAACATGTAATTTGAAGGGTTTATAAGTTAGAACTCATGTACAATCAATATGCATTAATCCCTTTTGGCAAGTGCTTCCTAAGCCAAACTTTAGGGTTGTGCAAAAGTGGATTCGAAGCTTATACCCGCGCGTCCAACGGGCGCCGTCGTGAGGGTTCTCCTCTCCGCGCCCGGGGTTCGTGACAGTTATGAAAGCAAAAAATCTTTTTTTAATCATGTGATTTACATGATCATGGAATGATCAGCACCATAACTTTTAACTCATGATCATAAAAAAAAAGTAGAAATTTTTCATAAATATAAAAAGTATATATATTAAACGAAAAATATACAATATGTTTATCTTACTGTATATATCGTTAAAATATATAAAATATTTTAGTAATTCATATGGTAATGAGTTTCTATCCATAGTATATTTTGACAATTAAAGAAATGATCAAATTATTATAATATTGTGTGATATGAAAGCAAAAAATCTTTTTTTAATCATGTGCTTTACAATGATCAGCACCATAACTTTTAACACATGATCATAAAAAAAACGTAGAAAATTTTCAGAAATATAAAAAGTATATATATTTAAACGAAAAATATACAATATGTTTATCTTACTGTATCGTTAAAAACATTATTAAAAAATATAATTAAAAGTGCAAAAAATATATTTATCTTATGTTACTGTATAGAACGTGATTTTGTATAGTATAGGGAAAATTGTTTTTTGAAAATGGTAAAAACTTGTAACGGCACGTCCCCAATTACGCTGCGACATGACGTCCCGCACCAAGTCACAATCCATAACAAGAACTAAAGATCCGGTTATGAACTACAACCTGGCGAACGGAAAATAAATACCAGGCGGATCGACTTTAGAAAATAATAGGACGATGAGCAATAATACAGCGGAAGCAAATTAGCACAACATATCCCACTCAGGGAGCTAGAACAACCATAATCCAAAACACAATTATAAAGTCCACCAAGGTCACTGAAAACAACCATATCAACCTTCAAACTAATTTACATTATTTACATCTACAACTTCTAGGGTTTTAAGTATTTATTTAGATACATAGGCGGAAATGAAATCACCTAAACAAAAGTAAATGACTCCAAGGACACGACCTGAATCCGCCTAGCAACAAAACCCTGAAAAGACAGCAACAGAGTAATGGGGTTAGTCAAAGCGACTAAGTGAGGGGGCTGTAATACGTATATATTATCGAAACAACCGGAAGATTCACTAGTTTGTAAATGAGAAGAAAGCAAAGGAAAAATAAAGGTTTTCACAATTATTGGTGAATCGAATAATTTCGTATTAAAGTAAAAGCTCGGCGAGTCGAGCATCAACCACCTGTTTCATAATATCAAAAATATCAAATAAACCTCCCTTATCCCTCCTTGTGTAGTCAGGTAGCTAGCCCGTTACTATATAATCATATATGCAAGGACAAATATCCAATACATCTTCGGCTGGAGATATAGACTAGATCTCGTCCGGCGCAGGTACTCAAAAGGGTTGCCACTCCGGTCATACCCCCGAGCTCCCATCAGTTTGGAGACCAGAGCATTGAGATCCACCGTAGACCCAACGTCTATCCGGCTTCACCCCGTACCCTGATGTCCGGGCCCAATAGTATACTGTGGCTCAATGGCCAGGCCGAAAGGCCAAGATAATTCCTCGCATTCCAAATGCTTATATGGTCAAAGGGACCGATTGATAAATCAACTTTTAACCCTTTCGAGCTAAAGGAGCTTTTGAGGGGTTATACGTAATAATTTGATATCAAAGCATTTTTCTTTAAACTCATTAAAGTAATATGATTTTCAAGTAGCTACTACGTATAATATAGGTTTGGGGAAAGAAAACATAAAAGCATAAAATGTAGGCTTCAGGTATATATGGAATATTTACATACGTATAAGAAAGGCCGAATTCGGAAAAGAAACCCCACCTGGATAATTCTGCAAAAAGGGCAAAAGAAAGACGACCAGACTACTGCCCGGAAGAACTACCACCTGAAACCAAATACGACACAACCATGTAAGACGACAATACGACGCACGACTTATTCTTAATGCGATAAACACTTAATTAAATCAAAGAAGGGCAATTAGGGCAATTACTCAATGAAACGAATGAAAGATCAAACTTCAAGCTTATAAATCATGCTTAAACACAATTAGGTTTCATAGACATACTTAAAATACTATAAAGAAACATACATTCAAATTTCGAAGCAATCGAAAAAGAATTGCGAAAAGCGTATAATTCCCTAAACGGAAATCGGTTCGTTTCACGATCAAACGAAATTGGAAAAATTCAAATTCTATGGCTTATTGATTTTTAAAGCACTACGAACTTAATGGTGAAGTCGGATTTTGAAAATAATATCAAACGAAGAAAGTAGAATTTATAATTTTTGACTTCCAGAGACTTTGAACTGAGATTTGGGACACATGGCCTCTTGCACGGCCTTGTGCAAGGCCGTGTGTATTTTTGGGAACACGCACGGGCTACACACACGGCCTAAGGCAAGGCCGTGTGAGTTGAAAATAGCGCACGGTCTTGCTACACGGCCTGTTGCAAGGCCGTGTGCACCATGTTTTCGCGAATTTTCTGCAGAATGCGAAGAACTTCGCACAGAAGTATCAGAATTTCGTCAAATCTTCACCAAAACCCCATTTTCAATCAGATTTTCATACTACAAACTTCAACAAACATCAAAGATCACAATGGCAACACATAGGATGAAGAATCATCGAAAACTACGGAGTATAACGATCAAACTACCGAAAAATCCAACTTCGAAACAATTTATCCAAAACATACTCAAACGACAACGGAATCTAATGGAACCTGAATAATACCTGCAGAGAATGTTACAAGGGTCGCGTAGGTTCTTACGGATCGAAATTTGGTTAAGAAACAAACTCGAAAGATCGAATTGAAAGTTTAGAGAAATTCTTTCTTTTTCTCTTTCTTTTTGCTGCTGATGTTTACGGTTAAGTGTAATTAAGAAAAAGGAAAGGAAAAGAGAATAAAAAGAAAACCTGAGGTTTAAATGAAAAATCGAAGGGGCATTTTCATAATTTCGCAAAACTTCATAAAAAGGTCATATTAATGAAATATATCAATATTATAGTCAAAACTCATCATTTTAAACGCACATTGACATAGAATAATTTAAATTTCACAAATTATTGCATTTATGAAAATTCATATAAAACACACAAATATCACATAAACACATATATCCCGATCGAGTTTTCCAAACTTGTCCCGTTATCTTAAGAATTCTTACCGGCTTTAGCTTACCAAAAATTTGGGGCGTTACAATCTCTCCCCCTTATGAGAATCTGCCCTCAGATTCTATTTATTCGAAGCGAACAACTCAGGGTAATGTTTCCTCATTTTCTCTTCTGTTTCCCAAGTAGCTTCTTCGCTTTTCTGATTCCTCCAAAGGACTTTCACGAGGGGGATTCGACGATTACAAAGTTCTTGGAATTTATGGTCCAAAATACTAACCGGTTGGGAAACGAATGTCAAATTCGGCTCTAACTTTATATCATCTACGGAAATAATCTCGGACTCATCCGGATAATACTTACGAAGCTGCGAGACGTGGAAAACATTATGAATACCTGTAAGAGCTGGTGGCAAATCTAATCTATAGTCCATCCTCCCAATCCTCTCGAGAATCACATACGGGCCCAAATATCTCGGGGCTAACTTTCCTCCTTTACCAATTCGAACGAATCCCTTTCTGGGAGAAGCTTTCAAAAATACCTGATCCCCAACTTCGAATTCCAAATCACGTTGATGTCTATCACCATAACTCTTTTGTCGATCCTGGGCAGCTTTCATTCTTTGTCGGATGACTTGCACCTTTTCGATAGCATCCTGAATCAATTTCGGAGCAATGCCACGATGAATACCATCTTTAGTCCATCTCCAGTCTTCTATATCCCAATAAAGCGGTGATCGACACTTTCTACCATATAAAGCCTCATACGGTGCCATCTTAATCGAGGACTGATAACTGTTATTATATGCAAACTCGATCAATGGAAGCTGTTTATACCACATAGTCTGAAAATCTAGGGCACAAGATCTCAGCATGTCTCCGAGGTATCTAATAGTCCTCTCGGATTGACAGTCTGTCTGGGGGTGAGCTGCGGTACTGAAGGTCAACTTTGTTCCCATACGATCCTGTAAGTTCTGCCACAAACGCGAAGTAAATCTAGTGTCTTTGTCTGACACTATACTAGCCGGAACTCCGTGAAGTCTCACAATCTCCTCATGATAAACCTTTGCCAACTTCTCAACTGTATAGGATGTACGAACGGGCAAGAAATGAACAGACTTCGTCAATCTGTCAACAATTACCCAAATGCTATCATAACTGCCTCTGACTTTCGGTAAGCCCGAAACAAAGTCCATCGCTATCTCTTCCCATTTCCAAGATGGTACGGGAAGTGGCTGTAGTAAACCTCCGGGTTTCTGATGACCTGCCTTGACTTGTTGACACGTCACACACTGTCTCACATAATCGGCCACATCTCTCTTCAAACCATTCCACCAGAAGAACTCTTTCAAATCTCGATACATCTTAGTGCCTCCCGGATGGATAGTATAGGCTGATTTATGAGCTTCATCCAAAATCTCCCTCCTCAAACTCTCAGGAACACAAACTCTTGTCTTATGTCTGAGAAGACCTGTGTCATCATTACTGAACTGCGTGTCTGGTTCATCCTTTATTCGAATTGTAACGACCTGAATATTTTAATTATATTATTAATAATTACGCGAATTCTTTCTTGCCTAATTTCTCGATTATCCAATTGGATTAATTAATCTTATGGAAAAGATTGATTTAACCTATCTTTTAAATGCCCTCAATTACTTAAATTACATAAATGCTCTTAAAAGCCTAAATGACCATTTTACCTCCCCGAGATATTTTCCTAAATATCTATCTCTCTCTCTCATTCTCTCATTAAACAAGAAGGAGAAAAGAAGAAAGAAAAGAAGAAAGAAAGGAGAAAAGAGAGAAAATCTTCCCGACGCCCTACCGAGCCCGTTTCTCGCCCGATCGACGAGCCGTGAAAACCCGAGCGATCCTCACTACATTCTCTACCGGTAATCCTTTTACCCCATTTTATTCCGTTCGTTCTTTCTTGCGATTTTTGTGGCTTTTATATAGAATTTTATAGTTTTAGGATTTTCGTGTTTAGGAAGAATTACTTGACCATTTTACGTGATTCTTGTGCCTATGTGTAGCTTATATGATATATATGATTATATGTGGAAATTAGGATATTTTATGGAGTAAATTAGGAGATGTATGAATTTAAGTGTTGGATTCGCGTGTGAGGTTTCGCGATCTGCTGAGTCTGCTGCTCAGTAGATCCACACGGGCGAACGCACGGTCTTGATCAAGACCGTGCAGGAGCCCGTGCGCAGCACTTTTTAACCTGCACGGGCTTGAGCCCGTGCACAGGCCCGTTTGCACTTGCACGGTCTTGGCACCGTGCTCAAGACCGTGCGTGAGGCCGTGCACCCCTATTTGTATCCTTATATGTCATATGTCATATATCCTTATATGCTTAATTGCCTGGCTTTTCATATTGTATCTGTAACATGAGTGAAATTATATTTGAATTGCCGTGCGTCGTCTGTTGTTCGTGTCTTGCTTTTGTTATTGTCGGTCTTGTTTTCATCCTCTAGGCCCTGTGTATTACAGGTGGGGCCAACGAGGGAGAAACCTGACTACCGCCTGCTTTCATACTGTCGTATCGAGCCAGGTAAGGGTTTTAAATTATTTTCAACTGGAGTAAGAACATAGTTACTTAGGTTTGCGAAATAAACCACTATCCCGCTTTATTATTACTTGTTGTACTGCCTTTACTATTCCTTACGTGCTTAGTCAAACCTTTTAATAGCAAAACGAAAATGATTTGAAATACTTTCAACTAGAGACAAGGAAAACCCATTTGTTTTAAATGCGAACTTTGGTCTCTCGACCTCGCAATTATAACCTTGTCTCGAATGGCCCCTTTGGCCTTCCACACCCCGATTTCCTGCTTTCGAATGGCCCCTTTTGGCCACCCAAACTATCATTCATTTCAAAAGCGAGTCATAAATTATTTAATGACTTGGGCCCGGAGTATACAGGAGGTGAGCCTGGGGACGAGCGTCTAGGGCAAATCCCGATGTGTACTTCTAGCGTGATGACTTGGGCCGACTAGGAGGTTGGCTAGCCGAAGTTGATGCGAACGGTGGTGCTAATCGCGTCTCCTTAAATCCTGATGGTGTGCTAACAGCGTCTCCTTAAATCCTGTATAGTACTGTTGGTGGTGGAGTAATTGACTATATGCTTGCATGATTTTCAATTGGGAGTTATAAGGAGAGGGCCCGTTCTCGCCTGGACACATTATTTGCATGATTTATTGCATTTATTGCTTGTTTAATTGTTTGACGGCTTTCGTTACAAGTCGAAGCACCTTCCGGTTCTCTTCAATTATCATATGTATTTCCCCATATATATATATATGAAACCCGGAAGCGTGACTCGTACTTGTTACCCTAAGTCTCCTTCATTATTCAATTAATTAGTTGAATTACGAGCCGTGTTTATTTATCGATTCCAACTTATTTATATCGTTCTTTTCGAACTTGTAACGGTCTCGTGACTCAACTAATATTCTTTCAATTTATCGGCTTGATATTACGTGCAAATGTTTTGAAGGATCCGGTTCTTCAACCTTTTGTGTTTTCAAATAAGCCGAACCCGAGTGTTGCTTTGTGTCATTTTACAACTTATATTTCGTATTTGTACTCTTTCTCAAAACGGGCAACACTCACTAATTTTAGTTTTAAAAGATAAACGACGAACTATGATCAAAACCCCCTTACTGAGTATCCTTTATACTCACCTCTGCTATTTTGGTTCTTGCTTCAGGTAGACAGGTGGCGACGTCACCTATCTTGTCAGTCGGTATCAGCAGGTCTAGATAGGCTCAGTCTTTCTGGTTTGTCTTGTCAGTGGTCCCAACAACTGTCGAGTCCTGTTTATTGTATTTAAATGTTTTGTGCTATTTATTGCTCTATTTACTTTACGTACTTATGTGTCCCTGATGTGGGATAGTTGACGATATCTAGGATTGTATAGGATAGACTAGTTGAGTCATGGATGGCACTACGTGTTGTTATTTTATTGTATTTCGAATTTCACATGTTTAATTGATATTATGTTAGCCTCGTAGGCATTTATGGAATTTATCTGTACATTAATCGCTTCCGCATTTCTCTGTTTTATTGTGGTTGTTGTTGGGATGTCGTTGCTGTTGCCGGTAGTGTTTGCTTGAGTGCCGTTCGCCGGAGTGGGTTTTTGAGTTGAGGCCCCTCGCTGAAGCTCAGGAATCCGTTTCGGTGCGGATGTGGCGGCCCTTCTTCAGGGGGCGCTACAGTCAGTGGTATCAGAGCCTAGGTTCCCATAAGGAACCGAAGCTTTGTAATCGCGTCGTGTCTTGTCTCTTGTGTCTGCCCGTTTCGTGTCAATGAGACTTAGAGTTTCCAGTCACAGGTGCTTGAGAACTCCTTAGTATTGAAATTGTGATTGATCTTCCTTTGGAATGGCCAACCAACCGTTTGATCTCTTACAATTGTAGTACTGAGTTGGGATTGAATGCAAGTGGATGTGGAACTCGAGGTAGCGTCTGGCTTGTCTTGTCGTCTTGTCGTGTCCTGCTTGGGTCTTGTCGTGTCTAGGTCGTACGGCTATAGGATCGAGTTTTGCTTGTTCTGTGATTTGTTTCATGCTTAACTTGTCTACATGCTATCTGAATCATATATGTATGTTTTGTTTGAATTTTATATGCCTTATGTGATCATTCCATTAACCGAGCATGCATCTTTTCCTAGTTTATTGAGTGCAGGTACATAATGTCTCATCGAAGACCCCCTACGGCTCCCTCATCCCCGAATTCGATTGCAAGAGAGTTGGTGACAGCTATGAGACAGATTGCTGAGCAAGTGCATCAAGAGAGACAACAACAACAGCAGCATGTGCCTGTGAGACAAGCCGAGGGCCAATCCCTGGACAAATTTCTGCACTACAACCCACCCTGCTTCGTGGGTGAACCAGATGATCTTAAGGCCGAGGCTTGGATAGCCGATCTGGAGCGAATCTTTCGAGTAATACACCGCGGTGACCCCGAGAGGGTCGAGTATGCCATCTTTCTCATGAGAGGACCAGCTGAGGATTGGTGGCGTTACATAGAACAAAGATGGATCGCTGAGGGAATTCCGTACACTTGGTCACGGTTCCTATCCAACTTCCGAGAGAAGTACGTGCCGCAAGTGGTACGTGACAACCGAGAAAGAGAGTTCATGTCCCTCACCCAAGGAGCTCTCCCTGTTGCACAATACGAGGCACTTTTCAGCCGCCTCATCGTTTATGCTCCTCACATTGCATCTGACGATCGAAGGAGAGCGCGGAAATTCATCAAGGGACTTCAGCCGGAGATCTTGGAAAGATTAGTAGGATTGGACATTCGAGTTTATCACGAGGCAGTTAACCGAGCTATGAGAGTGGAGTCCGATCTTCAAGAGATGAGACGAGGTATTCCTCACATGAAAGGATCCTCTTTCAACGAGAAGGCAAGAAAAGAACCAGCCGGACCGAGCACTTTTCCGACATAGAGACCACACTACGAGATGCCGGAACCTACCAGACCAGGAGTGAACGAGGACCTCATCCCCTATGAGCACTGTGGAAAGACCAATCACGCGACTGCAAGGTGTAGGAGGAAACTGGGGCGTTGCCTCAGATGTGGGAGTAGCAAACATCAGGTTCAGGATTGCCCCCACTCAGGGAATCCTCGGGGAAGAAAAAGGGGATCTCGACCTTGATACCGACTCGCAGAGGTACCTTGCATTATCATTGCATTCACTCATAATATTCTGTTTCGAATGGTAATTGCTTTAAATATATGTTAAGTGTTTTATATAAACTTACGTGCTTTAACTCCTTTCAACATTCACACTTGCACTGATTGAATGATTAGATGCTAAGATTTATGTGACCTCTGTGTGGATAGCATGGAATTCGATAAATTCGTTATACGCTATTAGAGAGTGCTAAGGACAAGGAGTTCTTGGCCGACTAGGATCGACTCTGTTGCGAGTACGTTATGCGGTTCTGGATAGCACCGACGTTGACAAATCGAGTCTGAAGGAGTATACTTCTGAAGGTATGTCTGAAGATGAATCAACTAGTGAAGAGGATAATGAATTATCTGACGATGATGATTATATGGGAGACGAGCCGACATCGGATTCTGATAATGACGACCCTGATGTTTCATATGAAGTCGAGCGAAGAAATGATGAAAATGATGGTGTAATGGAAGGCGGAGAGGAGAAATCATCCAATACCATTGAAGATGAGAAAACACTTTGTAGAAAGAATAAGAAAGAGTGTGATCTTGAAGAAACAGATTGTGAGAAGGACGAGGAGTACAATGGGAGAAATTATGATGACGTTACTTCCTGTAAAAGGAACTCTAATCAAGAAACAGGAGGAAGAGGTGACAATTGTCATTGAGGATACGAAGAGTACAAGAATCAGTCGGAAGAACGAAATAGATAATGACAGTGATGATGGACCTTACATTTGGATTTCTTCTTCGTCGTTAGCTTTGTTTAGGGTTTTTTGTAATTCCGTCTTTCGCATGACTTTGAAGTTTATTTGGAATGTTATTTGCATGTAAATATTTTTGTTATGCCTGATGTTTTATAATGTATTTTAATTGCTCTTAAATGTTCGTTTTTAATTCGCGTTATTAGAACTCTTAGATTATACTCCTCTTAACTAACCCCGAAGTCCGGAGGAGAATCTGGGGACAGATTCTTTTGAAGGGGGGAGTATTGTAACGACCTGAATATTTTAATTATATTATTAATAATTACGCGAATTCTTTCTTGCCTAATTTCTCGATCTATCCAATTGGATTAATTAATCTTATGGAAAAGATTGATTTAACCTATCTTTTAAATGCCCTCAATTACTTAAATTACATAAACGCTCTTAAAAGCCTAAATGACCATTTTACCTCCCCGAGATATTTTCCTAAATATCTATCTCTCTCTCTCATTCTCTCATTAAACAAGAAGGAGAAAAGAAGAAAGAAAAGAAGAAAGAAAGGAGAAAAGAGAGAAAATCTTCCCGACGCCCTACCGAGCCTGTTTCTCGCCCGATCGACGAGCCGTGAAAACCCGAGCGATCCTCACTACATTCTCTACCGGTAATCCTTTTACCCCATTTCATTCCGTTCGTTCTTTCTTGCGATTTTTGTGGCTTTTATATAGAATTTTATAGTTTTAGGATTTTCGTGTTTAGGAAGAATTACTTGACCATTTTACGTGATTCTTGTGCCTATGTGTAGCTTATATGATATATATAATTATATGTGGAAATTATGATATTTTATGGAGTAAATTAGGAGATGTATGAATTTAAATGTTGGATTCGCGTGTGAGGTTTCGCGATCTGCTGAGTCTGCTGCTCAGTAGATCCACACGGGCGAACGCACGGTCTTGATCAAGACCGTGCAGGAGCCCGTGCGCAGTACTTTTCAACCTGCACGGGCTTGAGCCCGTGCACAGGCCCGTGCGCCGGCCCGTTTGCACTTGCACGGTCTTGGCACCGTGCTCAAGCCGTGCGGGAGGCCGTGCACCCCTTTTTGTGCTTGCACCGGCTTGCCAAGCCCGTGCGCAAGCCCGTGCGTTGGCCGGTGCAACTTACTTAGCGGATTTTCTAGCCTTTTTCTTCTTGCACTTCGGGAATTTGGTCAACCCCACTCATTTAAATGTTGACTTTTCACATACGACCTCCGAATATCAATCCGATTTCACCTATAGCTTCCTCGAGCCTCGGGATTTGATATTCTTCATAATTTACAATTTATCCGACCTTATTTGACCGTCAATTGATACCTTTCTCGTTTAGGGATTTTTCCCATCTTTTCCGTTTCTTGTCCGTTTGACCCCGTTTTCGCGAGAGAGTTCCGTTATATTATTTTAAACATGTCTACGTGCCCTAACTACGTTTTAGCATGCTTTCCATATTTATTATTAATGTTCTTCCATTATTATAATTGCTTTAAATATTCCTTTAAATGTTATTTCATGTAACGACCCGAATATTTTAATTATACTATTAATAATTACGCGAATTCTTTCTTACCTAATTTCTCGATCTATCCAATTGGATTAATTAATCTTGTGGAAAAGATTGATTTAACCTATATTTTAAATGCCCTCAATTACTTAAATTACCTAAATGCCCTTAAAAGCTTAAATGACCATTTTACCCCCCCGAGATATTTTCATAAATATCTATCTATCTCTCATTCTCTCATTACATAAAAAGAAAGGAGAAAAGAGGAAAGGAAGGAGAAAGAAGGAGAAGAAAGGAGAGAATCTTCCCGACGCCCTACCTAACCCGTTTCTCGCCCGATCGACAAGCCGTGAAAACCCGAACGATCCTCACTACATTTTCTACCGGTAATCCTTTTACCCCATTTCATTTCGTTCCCTCTTCGTTGCGATTTTATTGAGTTTTATATAGAATTTTATTATATTAGGATTTTCGTGTTTAGGAAGATTTACTTGACCATTTTACGTGATTCTTGTGTCTATATGTAGCTTATATGATATATATGATTATATATGAAAATTAGGGTGTTTTATGGTATAAATTAGGAGATATATGAATTTATATTTTGAATTTGCGTCAGAGGTTCGCGATCTGCTGAGTCTGCTGCTCAGTAGATCCACACGGGCGAACGCACGGTCTTGAGCAAGACCGTGCAGGAGCCCGTGCGCTTCACTTTTCATCCTGCACGGGCTTTAGCCCGTGCACAGGACCGTGTGCAGGCCCGTTTGCACCTGCACGGTCTTGGCAACGTGCTCAAGACCGTGCGGGAGGCCGTGCAACCCCCTTTTGTGCTTGCACCGGCTTGCCAAGCCCGTGCGTTGGCCGGTGCAACATACTTAGTGTATTTTCTAGCCTTTTCCTTTCTTATACTTCGGGAATTGGTCAACCCCACTCATTTTAATGTTGACTTTTCTCATACGACCTCCGAATATCAATCTGATTTCACCTATAGCTCCCTCGAACCTTGGGATTTGATATTCTTCATAATTTACAATTTACCCGACCCTAATTGACCGTCAATTGACACCTTGCTCGTTTAGGGATTTATTCCACCTTTCCCGTTTCTTATCCGTTTAATCCTGTATTCGCGAGAGAACGTCCTTATATTATTTTAAGCATGTCTGCGTGCCCTAATTGCGTTTAAGCATGCCTTTAATATTTATTATTAAATAATGTTCTTTCATTATTTAACATTTCATTAATGTTCTTTAATTGTCGTACCGTAATTTACATGTTTAATTGATTTACTTTCCATATTGCGTTTATTGCATGATTGGATTCTATATGAATTGCCGTGCGTCATCTGTTGTCTTGTGTCTTGCTTTCAGTATTGTCGGTCTTGTTTTCATCCTCTAGGCCCTGTGTATTACAGGTGGGTCCAACGAGGGAGAAACCTGACTACCGCTTGCTTTCATACTGTCTTGTCGAGCCAGGTAAGGATTTAAAGTTCTTTCAACTGGAGTAAGAACATAGTCTTATATAGGTTTGCGAAATAAATGACTTCCCAGCTTTTATTATTACTTGTTGTACTGCCTTTACTATTCCTTATGTGCTTAGTCAAACCTTTTAATAGCAAAACCAAAATGATTTGAAATGCTTTCAACTAGAGACAAGGAAAACCCCTTTTGTTTTAAATGCGAACTTTGGTCCCTCGACCTCGCAAATATAACCTTGTCTCGAATGGCCCCTTTGGCCTTCCACATCCCGATTCCCCAATTACGAATGGCCCTTTTGGCCACTTAAACTATCATCGTTTTCAAATGCGAGCACTGGACCGTGTATGTTTTGGGTGAGCCTGGGGACGTGCGTCCAGGGCAGATCCCGATGGATATTCCAATCCGTATCTGCTTAGGTCAGCCAGGAGGTTGACTAACCTGAGTTAGTGCGAGGGTGGCGTTGTAGGCTACGCGCTTCCTAGAAATTTCTGTTAAGGGTGACGTTGTTAACACGCGTTTCCATAAATTCTGAGTGGTCCATGAACCTTGGTGATGGAGTACTTGCTTGCATGTTTTTCAATGGGGAGTTATAAGGAGAGGGCCCGTTCTCGCCGGGACACATTATGGCATGATTTACTGCATTTATTGCTTGTCTAATTGTTTTATGGCTTCCGTGACAAGTCGAAGCACATTCCGGTTTTTCTTCAGTAATCATATGTATTTCCCTATATATATATAAAACCCGGAAGTGTGACTCGTACTTGCTACCCTAAGCCTCCTTTATTACTCAACTAATATTCTTTCAATCGGCTTGATATTACGTGCAAATATTTTGAAAGATCCGGTTCGTCAACTATTTGTATTTTCAAATAAGCCGATCCTAAGCGTTGCCTTGCGTTATTTTATAATTTATATTTCTTTATTTATTTTCTTTCTCAAAACGGGCAACACTCACCACTTTTGGTTTTAAAAGATAAATGACGAACTGTGATCAAAACCCCTTACTGAGTATTCTTTATACTCATCCCTGTTGTTTTGGTTCTTGCTTCAGGTAGACAGGTGGCGACGTCACCTATCTTGTCAGTCGGCATCAGCAGGTCTAGATAGGCTCAGTCTTTCTGGTTTGTCTTATCAGTGGTCCCAACAACCGTCGAGTCTTGTTTATTGTATTTATTTACTTTACGTACTTATGTGCCCCTGATGTGGGATAGTTGACGATATCTAGGATTGCATAGGATAGACTAGTTGAGCGATGGATGGCACTATCTGCTTATGAACATGTGTTGTTATTTTATTGTATCTTGATTATAAATGTTTAATTGTTATTATGTTAGCCTTGTAGGCTTTTATAGAATCTAATTGTTTACCTTAATCGCTTCCGCATTTTTCTCTGCTCTTTTCTGGTTGTTGTTGGGATGTCGTTGCTGTTGCCGGTAGTGGTTGCTTGTGTGCCGTTCGCCGGAGTGGGTTTTTGAGTTGAGGCCCCTCGCTGAAGCTCGGGAATCCATTTCGGTGCGGATGTGGCGGTCCTCCTTCAGGGGGCGCTACATTTCATATGTCATATATCCTTATATGCTTAATTGCCTGGCTTTCCATATTGTATCTGTAACATGAGTGAAGTTATATTTGAATTGCCGTGCGTCGTCTGTTGTTCGTGTCTTGCTTTTGTTATTGTCAGTCTTGTTTTCATCCTCTAGGCCCTGTGTATTACAGGTGGGGCCAATGAGGGAGAAACCTGACTACCGCCTGCTTTCATACTGTCGTGTCGAGCCAGGCAAGGGTTTTAAATTATTTTCAACTGGAGTAAGAACATAGTTACTTAGGTTTGCGAAATAAACCACTATCCCGCTTTATTATTACTTGTTGTACTGCCTTTACTATTCCTTACGTGCTTAGTCAAACCTTTTAATAGCAAAACGAAAATGATTTGAAATACTTTCAACTAGAGACAAGGAAAACCCATTTGTTTTAAATGCGAACTTTGGTCTCTCGACCTCGCAATTATAACCTTGTCTCGAATGGCCCCTTTGGCCTTCCACACCCCGATTTCCTGCTTTCGAATGGCCCCTTTTGGCCACCCAAACTATCATTCATTTCAAAAGCGAGTCATAAATTATTTAATGACTTGGGCCCGGAGTATACAGGAGGTGAGCCTGGGGACGAGCGTCTAGGGCAAATCCCGATGTGTACTTCTAGCGTGTTGACTTGGGCCGACTAGGAGGTTGGCTAGCCTAAGTTGATGCGAACGGTGGTGCTAATCGCGTCTCCTTAAATCCTGTACGGTGGTGCTAATCGCGTCTCCTTAAATCCTGATGGTGTGCTAACAGCGTCTCCTTAAATCCTGTATAGTATTGTTGGTGGTGGAGTAATTGACTATATGCTTGCATGATTTTCAATTGGGAGTTATAAGGAGAGGGCCCGTTCTCGCCGGGACATATTATTTGCATGATTTATTGCATTTATTGCTTGTTTAATTGTTTTACGGCTTTCGTTACAAGTCGAAGCACCTACCGGTTCTCTTCAATTATCATATGTATTTCCCCATATATATATATATAAAACCCGGAAGCGTGACTCGTACTTGTTACCCTAAGCCTCCTTCATTATTCAATTAATTAGTTGAATTACGAGCCGTGTTTATTTATCGATTCCAACTTATTTATATCGTTCTTTTCGAACTTGTAACGGCCTCATGACTCAACTAATATTCTTTCAATTTATCGGCTTGATATTACGTGCAAATGTTTTAAAGGATCCGGTTCTTCAACCTTTTGTGTTTTCAAATAAGCCGAACCCGAGTGTTGCTTTGTGTCATTTTACAACTTATATTTCGTATTCGTACTCTTTCTCAAAACGGGCAACACTCACTAATTTTAGTTTTAAAAGATAAACGACGAACTGTGATCAAAACTGGGAAGTCGTTGCTGTTGCCGGTAGTGTTTGCTTGAGTGCCGTTCGCCGGAGTGGGTTTTTGAGTTGAGGCCCCTCGCTGAAGCTCGGGAATCCGTTTCGGTGCGGATGTGGCGGCCCTTCTTTAGGGGGCGTTACACGAATAGTCTGTCGCTGAATCCAATCATCAGTAGCTTGAGCTTCTTTAATTCTACGACCCAACTCTGACTGAATCGTAATATTAGAAATACGAGCATAAGAAATAATACGATCTCTCTCGGCACCTGATATATCTGAACTCAGCTCTAGCTGTGATACGCTCGCTTTTCTGCTCAAGGCATCTGCAACTACGTTCGCCTTCCCCGGATGGTACTGAATCTTACAATCATAATCTTCTAATAACTCCATCCAACGCCTCTGACGTTTATTCAATTCCTTCTGCGTGAAAAGATACTGAAGGCTCTTATGATCAGTGAAAATATCAAAAGTAACGCCGTAGAGATAGTGACACCACTTGCCCAAAGCAAATACAACTGCTGCTAACTCAAGATCATGTGTAGGATAATTTATTTCAGCAGGTTTAAGCTTTCTCGAGGCATAAGCTATAACCTTTCCATTCTGCATCAGCACGCATCCTAAACCTTTTTTCGAAGCATTAGTATAAACCACGAATCCATCTGAACCTTCAGGCAAAGTAAGAATATGAGCGGATGTCAATCTGTTCTTTAACTCCCGAAAACTGCTCTCACACTTATCAGTCCACACAAAGGCGACATTCTTCTTTGTTAACTCAGTAAGTGGGGCCGCAAGTTTAGAAAAATCCTTCACAAACCGTCTGTAATAACCTGCCAAACCCAGAAAACTACGAACCTCTGTCGAAGTCTTAGGCTGCTCCCAATTCAATACTGAATCTATCTTCGAAGGATCAACCTCAATACCTGTCTTAGATATAACATGACCCAGAAATGCCACTTTTTCGATCCAGAACTCGCACTTACTGAAATTGGCATACAACTGATGTTCTTTCAAAGTTTGTAACACGATCTTCAGATGCTCTGCATGCTCTTCCTCGGATTTTGAGAAAACCAGTATGTTGTCGATGAAGATGACAACAAACTTATCAAGATAAGGTCGAAAAATTCTGTGCATCATATCTATAAATGCTGCAGGGGTGTTCATCAAACCGAATGGCATAACCACAAACTCAAAATGACCATATCGAATGTTGAAAGCTGTCTTCGGTATGTCCTCTGCTCTGATTCGCAACTGGTAATATCCCTGTCTCAGATCGAGTTTAGAATAGACCCTCGATCCCTGCAATAAATCAAACAACTCCTCAATGTGGGGAAGAGGATATTTGTTCTTCACAGTCATCCGGTTCAACTCTCTATAATCAACACAAAGTCTAAGAGAACCATCTTTCTTCTTCACAAACAATACCGGTGCACCCTAGGGAGATGTACTCGGCCTGATATAACCACTGGTTAGCAAATCATCTAACTGAGTCTTCAACTCCCTTAACTTAGCTGGTGCCATTCTGTAAGGTGTCTTCGAATACGGCGCAAATCCCGGATACAGATCAATAACAAACTCGATGTCACGGTCTGGAGGTAACAATTCTAACTTCTCAGGAAATACATTAGGAAAATCTTTAACAATCTCGGTATTTTCAAACTTCGACTGTTCTTTTGGCCTGTTAAGAAGATAAGCAACAAAACCTGAAGCTCCCTCTCGAACGAGCTTCTTTGCTTCTGTCATAGAAATAATCGGCCCATCTGTCAATTGAATACCCTGACTCGGATCAGATTCCAAACTAATCTTCTTCTCAAAACAATCAATCTTGGCCCTGTGCTCAAATAACCAGTCCATACCCAAGATAACTCCGTACTTCTTCACTGACAACACTATCAAATCTGCGGGGTAAACTTTATCCTCAATAACAACGGGACAACGTCGGTACACGCGGTCGGTAATCATACAAGATCCCAAAGGGGAACTCACAACAAAGCAATAATCAGACAAATCAATAGACGCATGCACAGATAAGTCAATTTCAGGAGCAACAAAAGAATGCGTAGCACCCGGATCAAATAATGCATGTATGGGTATGTTATGTATATGTATGGTACATTCCACCACGGCAGAAGCATCAGGCTCAGTCTCCTCATTATCGCCCTGCACGGCGTACACACGAGCTGGAACAGAAGGCTTCGGCTTCGGCGGCATAGGCTGACTCGGGGGCTGCCTCCTGGGACAACTATCCTTCTGGTGGGTAGAGCTACCACAACTAGTACACAATCCCAACTTATACCAACACTTAAACTCTGGGTGATTCCCTCCACAATAACCACAAGTAACTGGACGATAACCTGACGGACGAGGGACTGAAGGAAACCTAGTCGGGCGAGGTGCAGAAGAAAATCCGGTCGGACGAGGTGATGAAGAAAATCCCATAGGGCGAGGTATAGAAGGTCTGGGTCCACCAAAAGGTCTCTTGCCTTTAGGCTGCATAGGAGCACTCGGAACGAAAGGCCTCTTGAAACCCGATGAAGAAGAAGCGGGGGTAGTATGACGAATAGCTCGATCAATACTGGCATACTCAGCCTCAAGAGATAAGGCTGCATCTACAGCTGCAACATAGGTAGTGGGACGGGAAGCTGCAAGACCCTGTCGAAGAGGAATACTCAAGCCCTCTAGAAACTTCTTGGTCTTCCTACGCTCATCTAAAGCAATATGAGAAGACAGCAACAAAGTAATGGGGTTAGTCAAAGCGACTAAGTGAGGGGGCTGTAATACGTATATATTATCGAAACAACCGGAAGATTCACCAGTTTGTAAATGAGAAGAAAGCAAAGGAAAAATAAAGGTTTTCACAATTATTGGTGAATCGAATAATTTCACATTAAAGTAAAAGCTCGGCGAGTCGAGCATCAACCACCTGTTTCATAATATCAAAAATATCAAAAGAACCTCCCTTATCCCTCCTTGTGTAGTCAGGTAGCTAGCCCGCTACTATATAATCATATATGCAAGGACAAATATCCAATACATCTTCGGCTGGGGATATAGACTAGATCTCGTCCGGCGCAGGTACTCAAAAGGGTTGCCACTCCGGTCATACCCCCGAGCTCCCACCAGTTTGGAGACCAGCGCATTGAGATCCACCGTAGACCCAACGTCTATCCGGCTTCACCCCGTACCCTGATGTCCGGGCCCAATAGTATCTTGTGGCTCAATGGCCAGGCCGAAAGGCCAAGATAATTCCTCGCATTCCAAATGCTTATATGGTCAAAGGGACCGATTGATAAATCAACTTTTAACCCTTTCGAGCTAAAGGAGCTTTTGAGGGGTTATACGTAATAATTTGATATCAAAGCATTTTTCTTTAAACTCATTAAAATAATATGATTTTCAAGTAACTACTACGTATAATATAGGTTTGGGGAAAGAAAACATAAAAGCATAAAATGCAGGCTTCGGGTATATATGGAATATTTACATACGTATAAGAAAGGCCGAATTCGGAAAAGAAACCCCACTTGGATAATTCTGCAAAAAGGGCAAAAGAAAGACAACCAGACTACTGCCTGGAAGAACTACCACCTGAAACCAAATACGACACAACCATGTAAGACGACAATACGACGCACGACTTATTCTTAATGCGATAAACACTTAATTAAATCAAAGAAGGGCAATTAGGGCCATTATTTAATGAAACGAATGAAATATCGAACTTCAAGCTTATAAATCATGCTTAAACACAATTAGGTTCATAGACATACTTAAAATACTATAAAGAAACATACATTCAAATTTCGAAGCAATCGGAAAAGAATTGCGGAAAGCGTATAATTCCCTAAACGGAAATCGGTTCATTTCACGATCAAACGAAATTGGAAAAATTCAAACTCTATGGATTTTTAAGTTTTAAAGCACTATGAACTTAATGGTGAAGTCGGATTTTGAAAATAATATAAAACGAAGAAAGTAGAATTTACAATTTTTGACTTCCAGAGACTTTGAACTGAGATTTGAGACACACGGCCTCTTGCACGGCCTTGTGCAAGGCCGTGTGTATTTTTGGGAACACGCACGGGCTACACACACGGCCTAAGGCAAGGCCGTGCGAGTTGAAAATAGCGCACGGTCTTGCTACACGGCCTGTTGCAAGGCCGTGTGCACCATGTTTTCGCGAATTTTCAGCAGAACGCGAAGAACTTCGCACAGAAGTATCAGAATTTCGTCAAATCTTCACCAAAATCCCATTTTCAATCATATTTTCATACTACAAACTTCAACAAACATCAAAGATCACAATGGCAACACATAGGATCAAGAATCATCGAAAACTACGGAGTATAACGATCAAACTACCGAAAAATCCAACTTCGAAATAATTTATCCAAAACATACTCAAACGACAACGGAATCGAATGGAACCTGAATAATACCTGGAGAGAATGTTACAAGGGTCGCGTAGGTTCTTACGGATCGAAATTTGGTTAAGAAACAAACTCGAAAGATCGAATTGAAAGTTTAGAGAAATTCTTTCTTTTTCTCTTTCTTTTTGCTGCTGATGTTTACGGTTAAGTGTAATTAGGACAAAGGAAAGGAAAAGAGAATAGAAAGAAAACCTGAGGTTTAAATGAAAAATCGAAGGGGCATTTTCGTAATTTCGCGAAACTTCATAAAAAGGTCATATTAATGAAATATATCAATATTATAGTCAAAACTCATCATTTTAAACGCACATTGACATAGAATAATTTAAATTTCACAAATTATTGCATTTATGAAAATTCATATAAAACACACAAATATCACATAAACACATATATCCCGATCGAGTTTTCCAAACTTGTCTCATTATCTTAATAATTCTTACCGGCTTTAGCTTACCAAAAATTTGGGGCGTTACAAAACTATAAATGAATCAATTTGAAAATCAATCAATAAATACAAAATTTTAAAATTAATAAAACGAACATTCAAAAAAAATTATATAGTACACTCTTTCCCAGTAGGAGTGAGAAATAAATTGTATAAATTTTAAATAGTTTTAAGGTTAATTTCAAAAAAAAAAAATAGTTTTAAGGTTATACGTGATAGAACATAAAAGCTAAAAAACTCTCTTAATCATTAGGAAAACAAAAAATAATTCAGAGAAGAACAAAAATATATAAAAAAAAGACTGAAAAGAAAAATAAGATTGCTAAATCACAAATATACATACATTATATTAAAATTTTGTAATAATTTTTTGAAATCCCATATAAGTATAACATTTATATATTTTTGTAGTTTGGCCTTGCAGCTTTGGAATAACCGCAAACAACCACCTCGACCAACTAAAACCACAATCAAATAGATCAAATCTTTCCTAAATTTTATGAAAGAACCGTAATGAGAAAAAATAAATAAGAGAAAGCAGTAAGAACTATAAACTATAGTAAACTTGAATAAAAACCATTGCAAAGAAAAAAAAGGCAAATATGAAAAATTAAACAACATCAATATCAAGTCAGTAATAAAAAACAAAAAAATTGAAAAGGCGACAAATGATCAGAATCAAAGAAATTACAACCTTTGGATGAGAAATAAACATAAAAATATATTTTTAAAAAAATGCTCAATGGATTGATGTTTACTAAATTATCGAAGAACAAAACCTGAATGAAAAGAAAATAAAGGAGTTTATTGATGATAAACATAAAAAATATGACAATGAGAAGAGGTGAGATGAAGGAGTAGGGGTTGTAGGTGGAAATGGCATATATATATATATATATATATATATATATATATATATATATATATATATGTGGTAAGAAAACCTAGCTATGAGAGATAATTAAGGAAGAGCAATTAAGTTGATAAGACTAATTAAGGATGAGTAATTAAGTTGACAAAATTAAATGATCGAGTAAATTAAGGATACAATTATGATCTTGTGCATTGTCTAGAAATCAAAAGATTTTAATAAATTTAACAATCTTATTTCATAAAAAAGAAAAAAAAAACACAAACTACGTATTTAGTAAAAATCGAAGTAATCATATATATATATATATATGAAAATGAATGAGTGAAATGTTTTAGGAAACATGTTTGTGTTTATGTGGCAATGAAGTGGATAAGTTAGAATTGATCCATTTTGCCATGTAGATTGTTTCTATAATTAATTTAATTAATTATTATTTTTATAACTTACATATGTATTTATTGACATTCCATATTTTTGTTTATATCAATTATTAAAAAATTTGTAACTCCTATTTAATTATAGAATTATATAACTACTTTATTAAAGCGGGAGAGCCCGGATAAAAAGAGAGATGGTCCAATCGCGTATATAAGGAATATATATATTAAAATTGAATTTTTTTTTTTCAAAATATAATTTTAAGTAAATCTTAACAAGTTTTAGAGTTATCCATACGGTATTAAATGTTCGTTAATAAAAATAAAGATAAAATAATGTATTCAATATATCCATTAAAAAATTATATTTAATATTTTAATTTCTAACAAATATTTTTGATATAGCAAATTCAAATGAAAATTTATCTAACTAAAGTAAGAATTTATTTTTTTAAATATAAGTTTAAATAAATTTTATTATAATTTTAATAATATAAAATAAATAAATAATTAATTTTCTTGAATTTGTTTTTCCAAATACACTTGTCTCATGTTCATTTTGTGGTAGAAAAATTATATTTATTTCAATGTAAATAATTTCTTAAATTATTATATTTGAGTATTAATATTTTTCATAATATAAAAGAAATTTCAATAATGAAATGAATATTATTATGACTCGATAACGAAACAATAACAGATTATTTAATAAAAAAATAATGTAAAGTATAATAAACAACTATTTTTTCGACCAAAGAGACAAAGAGATTCCAATCATTATTTATATGCATGGTCTATTATTAAATATTTTTTTAGTATTTTAATTATAATTTTAATATTTCTATAACCGTTATGATATTCCTTCTCTATATATCTATAAATATATATTCTCTCTATTATAAATATAAAATCAGTATTTTGTCATAAAAATATCATATTACTATTTTTATACATTTAAAATGAGTTTTTTATATGCAAAATTCCTGATTATTTTATAAAATGAATTACTTTGGTGTGTACGCTTCAAATTCTAAATTAATAATTTTTGACATATTGTTAATAATCATATGAAAAATATAATATAATTTATTTAATAATATATATTTTATAAGTAAATTACTCCATGCAATGCAGGGGTTAAAAAGCTAGTTGAGAATTTAAACTAATTGATTTGTTAATAATAAGAATCGATGGAAATATTTCATATGAAATAAAAAAACTTAAAATTTTAATTTTGTTTAAATTTGTGAAAAATTTAGATCAATGGTCTTACTATACTATATTGTACAAAAAAGAAATAAATTAGGTAGAAAAAATATCTCAAATATATTTCTTCAAGTCAACTTTACACTATCAGAGAACAAAAAAAAAAAAAAAAATAAACAGAAACAAAACTTTACAGTATCAAATTAAAATCATGAGTTTATCATTTTCTGTAGTTAAACAAAGAATAAATAGAAGTAAAATTTTAGCAAATCACAATCTCAAAATATTTCATGGAGATACTTTCCTTTTTTTTTCCTAATTAGCCAAAATACCATCATTATCTAATTATTTTGATTGAACAAATTACTTGTTAAAATTTTGAGATATCTAAATTTTATCCAACTAATGCAATCATTTAATATCCATCAACCAATTATTTCTTTTCATTTTAATAGAAAAAATCAAAGAAAAAATAATATAAAAGTTCAAATTAATCACACGCAACATTTAATTACCAAACTTTCCTTATTTCAATTCAAAATATTAGCCAAGATAGTAGGTATTTATTTCAACATAATTAAATGAATCATTAATTTATAAACATCCAACCACCAATCAAACTTTTTTTTTAATTAAAAATTTCAAAAAAAAGGAGAAAATAGTATTGGGATCAAAATCGCACAATTGAGCTATAAGATCACTCTCAAATATAATATAATATAGATATGCGAAGTGGTGCTTATTTATTTATTTTTAATAATTAATTACCTTTTTTGAAAATAATTTTCTTTTAAGTAATGACTAATGAGATATTTTTAATAATTTTTAATTTTCCTTTTCTCGTAATTTTGCATGACATAACAGTTTCTTTGAGTTTAATAGTAGTGTTTCAATTTTTCTTAAACTAATATAATTTAATCATCTGACATTGCCAAATAAAAATACAATTCAAAATATTTATTTGATGTGTCATAATCTCAAAAGACCCTGTGTTTTTAAAAACTCTGCACACGCCCCCCTTTTTACATCTGGTCAAAGTTAGATTTTTTATGCCAATTTTGCCCTTCTTTATTCTGAAAAGGAAATTATATTTCTCACTTGTGCAAAACGATTGTTGGCAACGGGCGTGAAACACGATCAAAATACTTCACTTTCTTTATCATATTTAGAGAGTAAGAACTCTACCTTATCTTCCATGCCCAATCTAAGCCAAGTTGAAGCATTATTTCAAACTTATTCTCTATATATTTACTTCCACTCCAAGGAAATTACCTTCCCTCTTCAGTAAATTGATATTTTAGCAATGGGGCTGAACTATACATGGGAACAGAGTCGAATCCCATTGGGCTGAGCTATACATGAAAGGAGATTTACACAGTTTAGAAGTTTATCTCCCTGTTAAACAAATTATAGGTGCGACGTTCACTGATATGCAAGTTTGGATATATTACCCATTCAATGGCCCTGCTACAATAGCAAAGCTGGGAATGAAAGACTCCCATTGAGGAAAATTGGCGAACACGTGGGGGACGGGGGACTGCAAGCATGTGACTCTGAGAAGGAGCAATTTTGATAGGGTTCTTTACAAAGTTTACTTTGTGAAACAAAGTTGAGGGACATGGATTGATTCTTGTTTGCTGGAATTTCAGAAAGGTAATAAATTTGTTGGGCGTGGGTTGATATTGATGCAACGTATTATCAAGCTAGCAGGGTTTTTGTGCAAGGGACGGGTGATGTTGGGATAAGAAACGACACGGCCAAGAGCAACATCATGGTAATAGATACTGGATAAAAGTTTGTAATGGTGGCGGCGGAGGGGCTGAGCATAACAGAGGAAGTGGTGGAGCCGCGGTGGTTGAATTTCTCGTGAGGAAGAAAATATATGGAGAAAGTTAGGATTCTAATGGAAAAAGAAGAAGCAATTGGACTTGTAGCTTTGAATAAGGGTATTATGGACATTTAGCAGGCTTAAACACAAAAATAGGTGCATTTAGCGCGCATGAGAGACAAACAGAGGTTGTAGGGTTTTTTTTTGCAATGACTTTTATAACACAAGGTCTTTTGAATTATATTTTATATCACAGGGTTTTTTTTGCTAATTAGACCTAACACAGGGTTTTTACAACAATTATCTCTAAGTTCTCTCCTATGATGCACGCACAGCCGTATCGTGGTATGTCCGACACCGTATCAGACACTATCTCGTGTCGGACACTTCTCTAATATAAAATATCGAAAAAGAATTAAATAGCAGTATCCGTGTCGTGTTGTATCCGTGTCCGTGTTTCACAGTAGTGTATATAATTTTTCTTTTTTTATATATCTTAATTGGGTCTATAAATGTGTGTGGACATTATTTATCATTTCACATTGGGAAAATTGCAAAATCGGGATGCCAACTCCACCCCAAAAGCAATTTCGAGACTGCAAAATGTGTACTGGCAATGTAAGGATGGAATAACAAAAAAATTAGCAATTTCGTGAAATTTAATGCCGGAATCCTAAAACCAGCCGAAAAATCGCACGCGTGGTGCACGTGCTCCCTGAAACCACTATTGTTGCCCATGTCATTCCGGGGATCTTTGATGTACGCCACGTAATGCTGATGAGTAGGAGAAAATTTGACACGTGGTTACACGTGTGTATAAGTTAAAAAAAAATTATTATTTTCATCCTTAAATATAAATTAGCTGAACACCTTAGAAATTAAAAACTATAAAATCGAAAAATCTTTACTTTGAAAAAAAAATGACAGCGCTGTAAGTAGTGAAGGAAGAAACAGATTGAACGATTTGTGATCTTCTGAGCTGAGCAATCTCATTATTTCCCCATTTCTTGGAAGCAAATCGTGGTTGAGCTGTAGGTGTGGCCATGGTCACTCCCGAGCAAAGAGAAATGTGAACCTCCCCCCGCCCGCTTATCGTAAGAAATATTAACTCTTTGTTCTGTAATTTTTTTTGTAAAGTTGACGTTTTTATAGCTGTATTATGCTTCCCTTTCCTCGATATTAGTATCCGCATAGTTATTTATAAATAGAACACAGTTGGTGCAATTTGGGGTTTTTGGTAATATGCTTAGTTTGGTGTAAGTGTTGTGGTCAACTTGACTTAGAATACTGTCCATTGGTCCCCCCAGTCTGTATTGCTTATTTTTCCTATTGCAATGTACTTGTTTTGTCGATTTTGTGGAGCTGTGTAAACCCTAATCAGTAAATAATTATTGTTTTACTGTCATAAATGATTTACAGATCTAGATGGGTGGTGTGTCACTGTTGCCCTTCACCACGATGGTAAATTTGTCTTGTGGCCGAAAGATAAATATGTTGGTGGTAAGGTCAGTAAGTTAGACTATGTTGACTCCAAGAGCATTAACTTTAAGGAATTAAATATCTGGGTTGAGAGGCTGTTAGGGGTTGGTATAACCCCTTATTTCCATATCTTTATTGATAATGGTTTTAGGTTAATTTCCAAAGATAAGGAGCTCAAGGAATTAGCTCAGAAATTTTGTAGGGAAAGGGAAGATTTCCACATATATGTCGACCCCAAGAGTGGAAGCAATTCAACAGTTGGTAAAGGCTGCAATGATGGTAAAGGCAAAGGCAAGGCAAGGGCAACTGTTAGTAAACACTGCAAGGAGGGTAAAGATAAAGGCAAGGGTGTTGTTGAAATGGGCAAGAGGGATAAGTTTGTTGAGGCTGATAATGGAGAGGACTATATCAGCTCTGATGATCTTGAGGAGGGCAATAAGTTGGTAAAGGGAAGCACAGAAACTAAGAAAAAGAAAGTGTCCTTTCCTGCTACTTGTGTGAAAAAGCCACCTGCTATTATTGCCAAAAAGACCCCATCTAAATTGAAGAGCTCAAGGGGTACTGGGGTTATAGTACCCAAACTGCTAAATGTTCAAGGAAATCTAAGGGATATGGGTGTCTTTGATAGGAGTCTTGATATACTTTTCAAAGGCAGCTTGCATGGAATTGGTCATGGTTTATCCATGAGTCCTCTTTTTGGAGAGATGATAAAATCACCCAAGAAAAACTTCTTTGAAAAGTCAAAACCAAGACTCCATCCTCATAAGTCTGTTTCTGTAGGTGCTAAAGAGTCAAATCCTGTGAAAAAGAATGTGGAAACTGGGGGTTGCTCTGATACTCTTAGAAAGGTGGTGAATACAGAAGGTTTGACTGATGCATCAAAGAAGAATGTGGTCATAGATGAGATTCCTGATGCACTTACAGAGCAAGGAATTAACAATGTAAATTCAAAAGTTGTGGAGGAAAGTTTGAATGAAACTGTACCAATTTTGGAGACCAACACAGATAATGGAGCTGCCCAATCACAGACAGATAATGTGGATGTCGGTGTTAGTTGTTCTGCACCTGAGACCAACTGTGTAATTACTGATGAGACTGCAGCTGCATCGACATATGAAGATAACAGGGATAGTAGACCCCCATCTGCTAATGTGAATGGAACTGAAAATATTGATTTAGGTGAAATTGAAGCTAGTGATGATTCTGATTATGATGAGCCATTTCTGTCATATGTTGATGATCAAGGTTTTGATAGGAATGTTGATTTCCAAGAGATTAATCCTCCAATTGTGGAGGAAACCAATGTTTGTGTGGATTCTCATGAGATAGAGGAGGTACCTATACCTGTACCTGTTGCAGATAATGTGGACAATGCTGGAGGTTGTGATGATGTTGTTGTCTCAGACAGTGATGGTGATTCTTATGATATAGGAAGTGATGTTGTGGGTACTGATAAAGATGAACTTGACATGAGAAAGATATCTGATGATGAGAATGATAAGGGTGTTAATGCCAATCTCCCTGTTTTTAACCTTGCACATGTATTCAATCCTACTTTTCAATTAGGGCTCATTTTTTCTACAAAGGAGATTTTCAAGAAGGCAGTTGACTCATTTGCAATAAACAATAGGAGGTCATTAAGCTACATGAAATATGATAATTCGAAAATGTATGTTAGATGTGATGTTGATGGATGCCCTTTTAAGATGAACTGCATATTGATGCCTGATAAAAAAACTTGGGTGCTTAGGGAGTACATTGAAAAGCATAGATGTGTGGAAGTTTACAAGATCATAAATATGAACACTAAGTGGTTGGCTGAGAAATATCTCCACTTGTTCAAGACTGACCCTAAGAGGAATGTGAAAGAATGGAAAGAGGATGTGGAGAATGAGTTGAATGTGAATGTCACCATTGATCAAGCTTTCAGAGCAAAGAAGTTGGCAATTGAAATACTTGAGGGTGAACCAGACTCTCAGTACTCAAAACTATGGGATTATACAGCTGAATTAAGGAGATCCAATCCAGGTTCCACCATTATTTTGGGAAGTGAAATGATTGAAGGTGTGAACAGATTTTCAAACTTTTATGTCTGTTATCATGCATCCAAAATGGGATTCAAGAGTTGCAGACCTATCATTGGGGTACATGGATGTCATCTCAGAGGCCCACATGGGGGAGTCCTTCTCTCAGCTGTTGGAACAGACCCAAACAACAACAACTATCCCATTGCTTTTGCAGTGGTTGGTTCAGAGACAAAACAAAATTGGGAATGGTTCTTCTCGATTCTGAAAACTGACTTGGAGATAAACAATCCTGCAGATGTGACTTGGATGTCTGACAAACAAAAGGGATTGATACATGCCCTCCCTCGGATGTTTCCTGGAGCTGATCACAGACATTGTGTGAGGCATCTCTTGGAAAATTTTGCCAAGGCAGGATACAAAGAGCAGATTTTGAAGGATTGTATTTGGGATGCAGCTAAAGCTGCTACTTGTGGAGAGTTCAAATTGAAAATAAAGGACTTGAAGAATCTTGATAAGGGGGCCTTTAATTGGTTTCATGATAAACATCCAACTGAATGGAGCAAGTCACATTTCTCTGAAGCACAAAGATGTGATATATTATTGAATAATCAATGTGAATCATTCAACAATGCAATACTTCCATGCAGAGACAAGCCTATATTGACCATGCTGGAGATGTTGAGGGAATATTTTATGGTTATGATGAGGGAATGCAGGGAGACTGCTGATAAGTTCAGAGGTAAGATGTATTTGTTGTCAATTTATGCCTATATTCTACTTAATTTATGATGAAATTATCCTGTATTTGAACCTTTTTTTTCTGGTCCAGGTGCTTTATGTCCAAAGATTGTGAAGATCATTGAGAGACATGGGAAGAAAGTAGGAGGGTGCAGGGTGACAAAATCGTCAAGATGGAATTATCAGGTTCATTCAGTACAGGTTGTGGGAGAAATATTTGTTGTTGGGATAGATGTCAGGAGTTGTTCTTGTAGGAGATGGCAGCTTACAGGAATTCCTTATAAGCATGCGTTGAGTGTTATGTATGCCTATAATATAGACCCTCATGAATATGTGGATGACTGCTACTTGGTTCAAACTTACAAGGATACTTATGCTGGTACATACCAATCTTTGTTCACTTTAAATACCACTGAAAATTTCATTATATTTGGATGATATGAGTTAGTAATGTAATCTTTGTCATGATTTCCAGGTATTGTGATGCCAATATTTGGAAATTGTACTTGGAACCAGACTCTGTATGTACCACCAATGCCACCAATGTTTACTAAGAAAGCTGGCAGGCCAGCGGTGAGGAGAAGGGGTCCAATGGAAACAGCATCAAAGGGGAAGAAAAAAGCTAGGGGCAGACAACCACACAAATTGAGGAGATTCCAGGACACAATTCACTGCTCATTCTGTAAAGAGGCTGGTCATAAGGTGACTGGTTGTCCTGTATTTGGTGAAAGAAAGAGGAACAAGAAAAGCAAGAAAAGACTATTTGTAAGTCATTTAATAATATTACATGAGTTAGTTATATAATGCATGTTTCTATCTGAGAGTCTCTAACATATTTAACAATTTTCATTTCTGATTCAATATTGATAACAGAGTGAAGTTGGTGAATCATCACATGGTGGAAACACTGGTTTAGATGACATGGATTTAGACAATGATGGGAATGTTGAAGCTGAAAATGAAGTTGATTTGGTAAATCTATATAATTTTCTATTCATTTTTTGTGTCAATATATTTCTGTTTTATCCTGTGTAATCTTATCTCCTCTACTTTCTCTTGAAATATATTAGGGTACCAATCGTGAGGAGAACAACATGATGCCACCTATTGCTACAGAAATGAACCAAGAATCTGACATTTATAAAAGAATTCACATTAGCCAGACTGCTGCTAATTTTACATACTCTCAAGAGCCTCATCTAAGAGGGCCAACAATGCATGAACAATTGAGGCTGGGAAACCCACAAATGGGTGATGCAAGACAAGTACCACTTCTGGATAGGGAGGACATTATCAGGCATTTGAAAGTGGAAAAAATGCAGAAAGCTGCGAAAAGGAAAGCCAAGAAAAAGAACCTCAAGCTCAGAGTTCCTCAAACTATCCTTAACCCAGATGTGTTGGTTATGTCCCAGCAAAGCATAACAGCTCCTCCCTTGGAAAATGCTATATTTATTGACAAGGGGAAGAAGTTGTAACGCCCCAAATTTTTGGTAAGCTAAAGCCGGTAAGAATTCTTAAGATAACGGGACAAGTTTGGAAAACTCGATCGGGATATATGTACTTATGTGATATTTGTGTGTTTTATATAAATTTTCGTAAATGCAATAATTTGTGAATTTAAATTATTCTATGTCAATGTGCGTTTAAAATGATGAGTTTTAACTATAATATTGATATATTTCATTAATATGTCCTATTTATGAAGTTTCGCGAAATTATGAAAATGCCCCTTCGATTTTTCACTTAAACCTCAGGTTTTCTTTTTATTCTCTTTTCCTTTCCTTTTTCTTAATTACATTTAGCCCCAACGAGAGAAAAGAAAGAGAAAAAGAAAAAAAAGAAAGAATTTCCTTAAAACTTCAATTCGAACTTTCGAGTTTGTTTCTTAACCAAATTTCGATCCGTAAGAACCTACGCGACCCTTGTAACATTCTCTACAGGTATTATTCAGGTTCCATTCAATTCCGTTATCGTTTGAGTATGTTTTGGATAAATTGTTTCGAAATTGGATTTTTCGGTAGTTTGATCGTTATACTCCGTAGTTTTCGATGATTCTTGATCCTATGTGTTGCCATTGTGATCTTTGATGTTTGTTAAAGTTTGTAGTATGAAAATATGATTGAAAATGGGGTTTTGGTGAAGATTTGACGAGATTCTGATACTTCTGTGCGAAGTTCTTCGCATTCTGCTGAAAATTCGCGAAAACATGGTGCACACGGCCTTGCAACAGGCCGTGTAGCAAGACCGTGCGCCATTTTCAACTCACACGGCCTTGCCTCAGGCCGTGTGTGTAGCCCGTGCGTGTTCCCAAAAATACACATGGCCTTGCACAAGGCCGTGCAAGAGGCCGTGTGTCCCGATTTCAAAACATAAGTCTCTGGAAGTCAAAATTTGGGAATTCTACTTTCTTCATTTGATATTATTTTCAAAATCCGACTTCACCATTAAGTTCATAGTGCTTTAAAACTTAATAATCCATAGAGTTTGAATTTTTCCAATACCGTTTGATCGTGAAACGAACCTATTTCCGTTTAAGGAATTATACACTTTTCGCAATTCTTTTCCGATTACCTCGAAACTTGAGTATATGCTTCTTTATAGTATTTTAAGCATGTCTATGAAACCTAATTGTGTTTAAGCATGATTTATAGTTTTAAAGTTTGATATTTCATTCGTTTCATTGAATAATTGCCCTAATTGCCCTTCTTTGATTTAATTAAGTGCGTTAATGCATTAAGAGTAAGCCGTGCGTCGTATTGTCGTCTTACATGGTTGTGTTGTATTTGGTTTCAGGTGGTAGTTCTTCTGGGCAGTAGTTGGTCTTCTTTCTTTTGCCCTTTTTGCAGTATTATCCAGGTGGGGTTTCTTTTCCGAATTCGGCTTTCTTATATGTATGTAAATATTCAATATATACCCGAAGCCTGTGTTTTATGCTTTTATGTTTTCTTTCCCCAAACTTATATTATACGTAGTAGCTACTTGAAAATCATATTACTTTAATGAGTTGAAGGAAAATGCTTTGATATCAAATTATTACATATTAACCCCTAGAAGGCTCTATTAGTCCGAAAGGGTTACAAACGAGTTTGAAATCGGTCCCTTTGACCACATAAGCGTTTGAAATGCGAGGAATTATCTTGGCCTTTCGGCCTGGCCATTGAGCCACATTATACTATTGGGCCCAGACATCAGGCTACGGGGTGAAGCCGGATAGACGTTGGGTCTACGGTGGATCTCAATGCTCTGGTCTCCAAACTGATGGGAGCTCGGGGGTATGACCGGAGTGGCAACCCTTTTGAGTACCTGCGCCGGATGGGATCTAGTCTATATCCCCAGCCGAAGATGTATTGGATATTTGTCCTTGCATGATTAAATAGTAGCGGGCTAGCTACCTGACTACACAAGGAGGAATAAGGGAGGTTTATTTGATATTTCTGATATGATGAAACAGGTGGTTGATGCTCGACTCGCCGAGCTTTTACTTTATTGCGAAATTATTCGTTTCACCAATAATTGTGAAAACCTTTATTTTTCCTTTGCTTTCTTCTCATTTACAAACTGGTGAATCTTTCTGTTGTTTCGATAATATATACATATTACAGCTGTAGCGGGCGCCGCCAAACGGGCAGACGCACGCCCCGCACCAGATCCTGACCCGGAATCGAAAGGAGTCCGACCCGAACCAAAACCCGGCGAACGGCAAACCGGACATTTACTACTAGGCGGGAGTTTCAAAACATAGAAATTCATAGAATTCGATAAGCAAAACAAGTTAGAATGTAATAAAAGCTCATAAACATGCATAAAATGCAATAAGGAAGCATGCATTCAAGTTTCGGAAGAAACGAACAACATTTGAAAAATAGCCAAAAAGGCTTAAACGAAAAACACGAGAAACGGGGCCCAAACGAAGTTGGAAAAATTCAAACTACTTAAAATATGTATTTCATGATTTATAGGACCTATAGGTGAAATCGGATCATGAATCGGAGGTCAAACGAAGAAAGTCAACTTTTTTAAATTACCCTTTGACCCTCAATGCCGAGAGCAAGAAGTTGAAAATGGAGAAATTTTGGTTAAGGCATACACACGGTCTTGGGGACGGGCAAACGCACGGGCTTGAACACGTGCTCAAGCCGGTGCGGACAAACTTGCACTGGCCTGCGCACCGGCTTGCGCACGGCCGTGCGTTAGGCAGTGCAAGGCCAAAATATGCACACGGTCTTGGCGCATGGTCTCAAGACCGTGCGTCAGACTGTGCGGATTATCAACACAGCAGAAAATCGCGAGGGTTCTCGAGAATGAGCCAAAAATTAACATTTAAATCATGTAAATCATGCAAAACCTCAAACTAAACTTACATATAATGATCTACAACATCTAATCTACTTATAGGACCAAGAAACACGTAAATCCATCCACAAAATCATTCATATTCACATTTTTCATATATTATTAAACTATTCACAAAATTCTATAAATCACAACCTAGGAAGCATTAAACGCGAAGGATGTGAGAAGCTTACTTGAAGAATAGATCGTGAGGAGTTCGAAAAGTTTCACGGATCGAAATTCGGTCGGAAATCGAAGTCGGAATGAGCAATCGAAGCTTTCTCTCTTTTCTCTCTTCTTTTTCTCTTTCTTTTCTTCTTTCTTACGTGAATGAGGTTTGAGGGAGAGAGAGAGTGGTCAAGTCAAACTTTGACTTGACTTAGAAACGAGGGGCAAAACCGTAATTACTCTGAACTTACTAAAAATAGCAGGTTGTCGGAATTAAACAATTTTACAGTCAAAGCTCATATAATTGAACACACGTTGACATGCAATGGTTTAAAAACCAAAATTCACTCATTTATGAAATTGTTAAAAATTCACATACTAACTATCAAATAAAATAATTAAATCGCGCAAAATAACAATTCGGACGTACCGGATAATAATTCGGATTTTTGGGGCGTTACAATAGCCCCCTCACTTAGTCGCTTTGACTAACCCCATTCCTCTGTGGTTGCTTTTTCAGGGTTTTGTTGCTAGGCGGATTCAGGTCGTGTCCTTGGAGTCATTTACTTTTGTTTAGGTGATTTCATTCCCGCCTATGTATCTGGATAAATACTTAAAACCCTAGAAGTTGTAGATGTAAATAATGTACATTAGATTGAATGTTGATTTGGTTGTTTTCAGTGGCCTTGGTGGGCTTTATAATTGTGTTTTGGATTATGGTTGTTCTAGCTCCCTGAGTGGGATAGGTTGTGCTAATTTGCTTCCGCTGTATTATTGTTCATTGTCCTATTATTTTCTAAAGCATATCCGCCTGGTATTTCTTTTCCGTTCGCCAGGTTGCAGTTCATAACCGGACCTTTAGTTCTTGTTATGGATTGTGACTTGGTGCGGGATGTCACGTCGCACCGTATTTGGGGACGTGTCGTTACAGTTGGTATCAAAGCTAGAGGTTCATTGGCCTTAGCTCTGTGAGTCGTGTCAGTCTAGGTCCGTACGGCTTACGACTTAGGAATTTATGCTTTTGTGCTTATGTGTTTACAGCTTTGCATCCATAATTAATCTACATGCATACTTGTTATATTTAATTGTAGGATGCCACCTCGTCGTGATCGTACTCCTCCAGCAACACCACCACAGGCACTAGTGGTAGATGCTCAGTAGATATTTGGTCTCTTTAAGGATTACCTGGATCAGAGAGATAAGAATGTAGAGGTAGATGAGCATAGAGCCCGTGAGCAGTCCTTACGCAGATTTCTTGACTTTCACCCACCGCAGTTCGCCGGTACTACAGATGATATTGTGGCTGAGAATTGGATTTCATCTCTTGAGCTGATATATCGAGTTCATCTGCCTACTGATTTAGAGAAGGTTGAGTTTGCTATTTATCTTCTTCGAGGACCTGCAGAGGCCTGGTGGAAGATGACTGAGCAGAGATGGAGGGCCACTGGAGTTGAGTCATCATGGGATAGGTTTCTTGAGGAGTTTCGAGCTAAGTATGTTCCCCCTACTGTTCAGGATCGCAGGGAATAGGAGTTTATGGAGTTATCTCAGGGTACTTCTACTGTGGCTGACTATGAGGCCAACTTTACTAGACTTGCAGTATATACTCCCCATATTGCTTTAGACGAGCGTAGGAAGACCAAGAAGTTTCTAGAGGGCTTGAGTATTCCTCTTCGACAGGGTCTTGCAGCTTCCCGTCCCACTACCAATGTTGCAGCTGTAGATGCAGCCTTATCTCTAGAGGCTGAGTATGCCAGTATTGATCGAGCTATTCGTCGTACTACCCCCGCTTCTTCTTCATCGGGTTTCAAGAGGCCTTTCACTCCGAGTGCTCCTATGCAGCCTAAAGGCAAGAGACCTTTTGGTGGACCCAGACCTTCTATACCTCGCCCTATGGGATTTACTTCAGCACCTCGTCCGACTGGATTTTACTCTGCACCTCGCTCGACTGGTTTTCCTTCAGTCCCTCATCCGTCAGGTTATCGCCCAGTTACTTGTGGTTATTGTGGAGGGAATCACCCAGAGTTTAAGTGTTGGCATAAGCTGGGATTGTGTACTAGTTATGGTAGCTCTACCCACCAGAAGGATAGTTGTCCCAGGAGGCAGCCCCCGAGTCAGCCTATGCCGCGAAGCCGAAGCCTTTCATTCCAGCTCGTGTGTACGCCCTGGAGGGCGATAATGAGGAGACTGAGCCTGATGCTTCCGCCGTGGTAGAAGGTACCATACATATACATAACATACCCATACATGCATTGTTTGATCCGGGTGCTACGCATTCTTTTCTTGCTCCTGAAATTGACTTATCTGCGCATGCGTCTGTTTATTTATCTGATTATTGCTTTGTTGTGAGTTCCCCTTTGGGATCTTGTATGATTACCGACTGCGTGTACCGACGTTTTCCCGTTGTTATTGAGAATAAGGTTTACCCCGCAGATTTGATAGTGTTGTCAGTGAAGAAGTACAGAGTTATTTTGGGTATGGACTGGTTATTTGAGCACAGGGCCAAGATTGATTGTTTTGAGAAGAAGATTAGTTTGGGATCCAATTCAAGTCAGGGTATTCAGTTGACAGATGGGCCGATTATTTCTATGACAGAGGCAAAGAAGCTCGTCCGAGAAGGAGCTTCAGGTTTTGTTGCTTATCTTCTTAACAGACCAAAAGAACAGTCGAAGTTTGAGAATACCGAGATAGTTAAAGATTTCCCAGATGTGTTTCCTGAGAAGTTAGAATCGTTACCTCCAGACCGTGATATCGAGTTTGTTATTGATCTGTATCCGGGATTTGAGCCGTATTCGAAGACACCTTACAGAATGGCACCAGCTGAGTTAAAAGAGTTGAAAACTCAGTTAGATGATTTGCTAATCAGTGGTTATATCAGGCCGAGTACATCTCTCTGGGGTGCACCGGTATTGTTTGTGAAGAAGAAAGATGGTTCTCTTAGACTTTGTGTTGATTACAGAGAGTTGAATCGGATGACTGTGAAGAACAAATATCCTCTTCCCCACATTGAGGAGTTGTTTGACTTACTACAAGGATCGAGGGTCTATTCTAAACTCGATTTGAGACAGGGATATTATCAGTTACGCATCAGGGTAGAGGACATACCGAAGACAGCTTTCAACATTCGAGATGGTCATTTTGAGTTTGTGGTTATGCCGTTCGGTTTGACGAACGCTCCTGCAGCATTTAGGATATGATGCACAGAATCTTTCGACCTTATCTTGATAAGTTTGTGGTCATCTTCATCGACGACATACTGGTTTTCTCAAAATCCGAGGAAGAGCATGCAGAACATCTAAATATCGTGTTACAAACTTTGAAAGAACATCAGTTGTATGCCAAGTTCAGTAAGTGCGAGTTCTGGATTGAAAAAGTGGCATTTTTGGGTCATGTTATATCTAAGAAAGGTATTGAGGTTGATCCTTCGAAGATAGATTCAGTATTGAATTGGGAGCAGCCTAAGACTCCGACAGAGGTTCGTAGTTTTCTGGGTTTGGCAAGTTATTACAGACGGTTTGTGAAGGATTTCTCTAAACTTGCAGCCCCGCTTACAGAGTTAACGAAGAAGAATGTTTCTTTTGTGTGGACAGATAAATGTGAGAGCAGTTTTCGGGAGTTAAAGAACAGATTGACATCCGCTCCTATTCTTACTTTGCCTGAAGGTTCAGATGGATTCGTGGTTTATACTGATGCTTCGAAAGAAGGTTTAGGGTGCGTGTTAATGCAGAATGGAAAGGTTATAGCTTATGCCTCGAGAAAACTTAAACCTGCTGAAATAAATTATCCTACACATGATCTGGAGTTAGCAGCAGTTGTATTTGCTTTGGGCAAGTGGCGTCACTATCTCTACGGCGTTACTTTTGATATTTTCACTGATCATAAGAGCCTCCAGTATCTTTTCACGCAGAAAGAATTGAATAAACATCAGAGGCGTTGGATAGAGTTGTTAGAAGATTATGATTGTAAGATTCAGTACCATCCGGGGAAGGCGAACGTAGTTGTAGATGCCTTGAGCAGAAAAGCAAGTGTATCACAGCTAGAGCTGAGTTCAGATATATCAGGTGCCGAGAGAGCTCGTATTATTTCTTATGCTCGCATTTCTAATATTACGATACAGTCAGAGTTGGGTCGCAGAATTAAAAAAGCTCAAGCTACTGATAATTGGATTCAACGACAGATTATTCGAATAAAGGATGAGCCAGACACGCAGTTGAGAAGTTGGCAGAGGTTTATCATGAGGAGATTGTGAGACTTCACGGAGTTCCGGCTAGTATAGTGTCAGATAGAGACACTAGATTTACCTCACGTTTATGGCAGAACTTACAGGATCGTATGGGATCAAAGTTGACCTTCAGTACCGCAGCTCACCCCCAGACAGACGGTCAATCCGAGAGGACTATTAGATACCTCGGAGACATGCTGAGATCTTGTGCCCTAGATTTTCAGACTACGTGGTATAAACAGCTTCCATTGATCGAGTTTGCTTATAATAACAGTTATCAGTCCTCGATTAAGATGGCACCGTATGAGGCTTTATATGGTAGAAAGTGTCGATCACCGCTTTATTGGGATATAGAAGACTGGAGATGGACTAAAGATGGTATTCATCGTGGTATGGCTCCGAAATTTATTCAAGATGCTATCGAAAAAGTGCAAGTTATCCGACAAAGAATGAAAGCTGCCCAAGATCGACAAAAAAGTTATGCTGATAGACGTCGACGTGATTTAGAGTTCGAAGTTGGGGATCAGGTATTTTTGAAAGCTTCTCCTAGAAAGGGATTCATTCGAATTGGTAAAGGAGGAAAGTTAGCCCCGAGATATTTGGGTCCGTATGTGATTCTTGAGAGGATTGAGAAGATGGCCTACAGATATATTTACCGCCAGCTCTTACCGGTATTCATAATGTTTTCCACGTCTCGCAGCTTCATAAGTATTATCCGGATGAGTCTGAGATTATTTCCGTAGAGGATATAAAGTTAGAGCCGAATTTGACGTTCATTTCCCAACCAGTTAGTATTCTGGACCGTAAATTCCAAGAACTTCGTAATCGTCAAATCCCACTTGTAAAAGTCCTTTGGAGGAATTAGAAAAGCGAAGAAGCTACTTGGGAAACAGAAGAGAAAATGAGAAAACATTATCCTGAGTTGTTCGCTTCGAATAAATAGAATCTGAGGACAGATTCTCATAAGGGGGAGAGATTGTAACGCCCCAAATTTTTGGTAAACTAAAGCCGGTAAGAATTCTTAAGATAACGGGACAAGTTTGGAAAACTCGATCGGGATATATGTGCTTATGTGATATTTGTGTGTTTTATATGAATTTTCGTAAATGCAATAATTTGTGAATTTAAATTATTCTATGTCAATGTGCGTTTAAAATGATGAGTTTTGACTATAATATTGATATATTTCATTAATAAGCTTGTCACGACCCCCGGGCGCGGAGAGGAGAACCCTCACGACGGCGCCCGTTGGACGCGCGGGTATAAGCTTCGAATCCACTGTGCACAACCCTAAAGTTTGGCTTAGGAAGCACTTGCCAAAAGGGATTAATCCATATTGGTTGTACATGAGTTCTAACTTATAAACCCTTCGAATTACATTTGAACTTCCGATGTGGGATGAGAAATGCACTCTCACGGCCTTGCGACACTCCGTGAGGGAAGGCCGTGCCTATCCCTTCTACACGGGCTTGCGACACGCCGTGCAAGAGGCCGTGTGTCCCGATTTCAAAACATAAGTCTCTGGAAGTCAAAATTTGGGAATTCTACTTTCTTCGTTTGATATTATTTTCAAAATCCGACTTCACCATTAAGTTCGTAGTGCTTTAAAACTTAATAATCCATAGAGTTTGAATTTTTCCAATACCGTTTGATCGTGAAACGAACCGATTTCTGTTTAAGAAATTATATACTTTTTGCAATTCTTTTCCGATTACCTCGAAACTTGAATATATGCTTCTTTATAGTATTTTAAGCATGTCTATGAAACCTAATTGTGTTTAAGCATGATTTATATTTTTAAAGTTTGATATTTCATTCGTTTCATTGAATAATTGCCCTAATTGCCCTTCTTTGATTTAATTAAGTGCTTTATTGCATTAAGAGTAAGCCGTGCGTCGTATTGTCGTCTTACATGGTTGTGTCGTATTTGGTTTCGGGTGGTATGTAACACCCCGAAATATTCAGCGTAAGAGAATGGTTCAGGAGAGCCACACGGGCTGCTGCACGGCGTGTCACAAGCCCGTGTGGAAGGGATATGCACGGCCTCCCCTCACGGGGTGTCGCAAGGCCGTGAGAGTGCATTTCTCATCCCACATCGGAAGTTCAAATGTAATTCGAAAGGTTTATAAGTTAGAACTCATGTACAACCAATATGGATTAATCCCTTTTGGCAAGTGCTTCCTAAGCCAAACTTTAGGGTTGTGCACAGTGGATTCGAAGCTTATACCCGCGCGTCCAACGGGCGCCGTCGTGAGGGTTCTCCTCTCCGCGCCCGGGGATCGTGATAAGTGGTATCAGAGCCAACCATCAGTCGTGGGAATACATGTTCCACACACATCATGAGTCATGAGTCACCTCTAAAAGGGGCTCCGCTCCGTGTGTAGTAGGGCAGCTTCTCCACTGACGAGGAGCAATGGGCCTATGTCACGGCGTAATGGGGACATTACGCTTTGAAGGAGGGGCAATTGTAACACCCCGAAATATTCAGCGTAAGAGAATGGTTCAGGAGAGCCACACGGGCTGCTGCACGGCGTGTCGCAAGCCCGTGTAGAAGGGATACGCACGGCCTCCCCTCACGGGGTGTCGCAAGGCCATGAGAGTGCATTTATCATCCCACATCGGAAGTTCAAATGTAATTCGAAGGGTTTATAAGTTAGAACTCATGTACAACCAATATGGATTAATCCCTTTTGGCAAGTGCTTCCTAAACCAAACTTTAGGGTTGTGCACAGTGGATTCGAAGCTTATACCCGCGCGTCCAACGGGCGCCGTCGTGAGGGTTCTCCTCTCCGCGCCCGGGGGTCGTGACAGAAGTTCATGGACTTGACTGGAAATGATGGAAGAGGTGATGAGTCACCAACTTTCTGAAGGTTTGTTTGTTTAAGGAGCATGCTGCAATATTATAAAACAATGATCTTTAGGCCTTATGTTAATAGTGACATGCAAGTTTAGTATTATTAATGAGGTAGCTACCTGTACACTCTTTTGTAATTGATCCTAATTTCTTTTGCATATAGGATCAAAGCTGAACAGGTATTATGTTGTTGTTTGGCTACTTCAGTAGGGTTTATTTTGACATGTTATGATACAATACAATTTATTTTGTTTAAGTGAAACTATCCGTATGCCGTTATCTATGATATTTTAATTAAGGAAGTGTGTTAATATTAGTCCTATTACTTGTAGTGATTTATGAATATTTCCTTGTTATTAAAGTTGTTTGTTTTATTCCAGCGTTTTTTAGTGAATAGCTTCAGCTTTTCGAAAAGGCAACGGGAAAAGTCGGGTAATAGAGTCAGTATGAGAAATAATTCAAGACACTCAATTAACTTTTTGACATCAAATCTCCATTTATAAATTCCCTCGACGTTTGGATACAAATCACAAATTCACAACTTGAAAATAAAAGAAATGTCTGCTTCTTGCGTTTATGAAACTCTACTAGCCTATGTTGAGAGGTTTAGTCAAGAAAGGTATTCTTCAAAAATGGATGGAGCTATGAACAAGAAGCTCTTCTGCTTGAGAAACTTAAGGAGTTGAAAAATCAAGGCTATGATTTAAAGAAACCAGGTAATATGAGATCTGTTTCTAATTTGTTGGTCTAGCAACTCAATCCAATTCTCAACATAGATGAAAAATGTGCCTTTTGGGAAAGGAAAATTAAATTTGTACTGGAAAGGTATTATCGTTTTACAAACGTTTTGAGGTACAAACCGCTGAAGTGGGATCCTGAAACAAATGTTTGCTCTGCACCGGATGTGGTTTGGGAACTAATGGTGGATCAGGTAAAAATAAGTATTTAACACAAATACATTCTTAGAAATATGATAATGACTATTATTTATTATCATCTAACTGGTTTAAATTTATTGAGCTATCAATTATTTTCAGAAACTTTTTGTAATTCACAGAATTGTTCATGCAGGGTAACCCACAGTTTTTGGCATACTATCAATGTGGAGAAAAATTTTATGCTACCATGAAAGTGCTATGGGTTTAACATTTTATATTATGATGTAACGGCACGTCCTCAAATACGGTGCGACGTGACGTCTCGCACCAAGACACAATCCATAACAAGAACTAAAGGTCCGGTTATGAACTACAACCTGGCGAACGGAAAATAAATACCAGGCGGATCGACTTTAGAAAATAATAGGACAATGAACAATAATACAGCGGAAGCAAATTAGCACAACCTATCCCACTCAGGGAGCTAGAACAACCATAATCCAAAACACAATTATAAAGCCCACCAAGGCCACTAAAAACATCAATATCACTATTCACACTAATTTACATCTACAATCTCTAGGGTTTTAATTATTTATCCAGATACATAGGCGGAAATGAAATCACCTAAACTCCAAGGACACGACCTGAATCTGCCTAGCAACAAAACCTGAATCTGCCTAGCAACAAAACCTGAAAAGACAACCACAGAGTAATGGGGTTAGTCAAAGCGACTAAGTGAGGGGGCTGTAATACGTATATATTATCGAAACAACAGAAAGATTCACCAGTTTGTAAATGAGAAGAAAGCAAAGGAAAAATAAAGGTTTTCACAATTATTGGTGAATCGAATAATTTCGCTATAAAGTAAAAACTCGACGAGTCGAGCATCAACCACCTGTTTCATAATATCAGAAATATCAAATATACCTCCCTTATTCCTCCTTGTGTAGTCAGGTAGCTAGCCCGCTACTATATAATTATATATGCAAGGACAAATATCCAATACATCTTCGGCAGGGGATATAGACTAGATCCCGTCCGGCGCAGGTACTCAAAAGGGTTGCCACTCCGGTCATACCCTCGAGCTCCCATCAGTTTGGAGACCAGAGCATTGAGATCCACCGTAGACCCAACGTCTATCCGGCTTCACCCCGTACCCTGATGTCCGGGCCCAATAGTATAATGTGGCTCAATGGCCAGGCCGAAAGGCCAAGATAATTCCTCGCATCCAAATGCTTATATGGTCAAAGGGACCGATTGATAAATCAACTTTTAACCCTTTCGAGCTAAAGGAGCTTTTGAGGGGTTATACGTAATAATTTGATATCAAAGCATTTTTCTTTAAACTCATTAAGATAATATGGTTTTCAAGTAGCTACTACATATAATATAAGTTTGGGGAAAGAAAATATAAAAGCATAAAACACAGGCTTCGGGTATATATGGAATATTTACATACGTATAAGGAAAGCCGAATTTGGAAACGGAACCCCACCTGGATAATCCTGCAAAAAGGGCAAAAGAAAGAAGACCAACTACTGCCCAGAAGAACTACCACCTGAAACCAAATACGACACAACCATGTAAGACGACAATACGATGCACGGCTTATTCTTAATGCAATAAACACTTAATTAAATCAAAGAAGGGCAATTAGGGCAATTATTCAATGAAACGAATGAAATACCAAACTTTAAGCTTATAATCATGCTTAAACACAATTAGGTTTCATAGACATGCTTAAAATACTATAAAGAAGCATACATTCAAGTTTCGAAGCAATCGGAAAAGAATTGCGAAAAGCGTATAATTCCCTAAACAGAAATCGGTTCGTTTTACGATGAAACGGTATTGGAAAAATTCAAACTCTATGGATTATGAAGTTTTAAAGCACTACGAACTTAATGCTGACGTCGGATTTCGAAAATAATATCAAACGAAGAAAGTAGAATTTGCAATTTTTGACTTCCAGAGACTTGTGTTTTGAAATCGGGACACACGGCCTCTTGCACGATCATCTGCAAGGCCGTGTGCATTTTTGGGAACACGCACGGGCTACACACACGGCCTGAGGCAAGGCCGTGTGAGTTGGAAAATGGCGCACGCTCTTCCGTCACGGCCTGTTGCAAGGCCGTGTGCACCATGTTTTCGCAAATTTTCAGCAGAACGCGAAGAACTTCGCACAGAAGCAACAGATTTTCGTCGAATCTTCACCAAAACCCCATTTTCAATTAGATTTTTATACTACAAACTTCAACAAACATCAAAGATCACAATGGTAACACATAGGATCAAGAATCATCGAAAACTACGGAGTATAACGATCAAACTACCGAAAAATCCAACTTCGAAACAATTTATCCAAAACATACTCAAACGACAACAGAATCAAATGGAACCTGAATAATACCTGTAGAGAATGTTACAAGGGTCGCGTAGGTTCTTACGGATCGAAATTTGGTTAAGAAACGAACTCGAAAGATCGAATTGAAAGTTTGGAGAAATTCTTTCTTTTTTCTCTTTCTTTTTGCTGCTGATGTTTACGGCTAAGTGTAATTAAGAAAAAGGAAAGGAAAAGAGAATAAAAAGAAAACCTGAGGTTTAAATGAAAAATCGAAGGGGCATTTTCGTAATTTCGCGAAACTTCATAAAAAATGACATATCAACGAAATGTATCAATATTATAGTCAAAACTCATCATTTTAAATGCACATTGACATATAATAATTTAAATTCACAAATTATAGCATTTACGAAAATTCATATAAAACACACAAATATCACATAAACACATATATCCCGGTCGAGTTTTCCAAACTTGTCCCTTATCTTAGGAATTCTTACCGGCTTTAGCTTACCAAAAATTTGGGGCATTACATATGAGCTTAGCATTATGTATTCTAGATTTCTCATTATATGCAAGTGAATGAATGAGCATGCTGATTTCTGTATTATGATATTAATGATGTTCTAAAAATGTATTATGAATTCTGTATTCTAAATTTCTGTAATGTCATTTTTAATTGTGCAATATTAGTATAAATACCAACTAAGGAGTAGTAATTTAAAAGGAAAATGGTCACTTCTAAATAAAACCATAAATTAAAACGGTAATAAGGTGCCTAATATATGATAGCATTAGGCCGATTACAGGAACCATAATTAAGTAGTTTTAATAATATCATAAACCCTAATACGTAGTACATAGACTTAATCATCAAACTTTACTGCATAGTCAGAGTCTTCATCACTATCATAATCTTCAACTTCCCAAAGGTGGTGATCAACTATTTGCTCATCTCCAGGCTGCCAAGGAATGGCAGCCCATCCGTTTTCCATTGGCTCATCATACAACAGGGCTGCCTTGCGTGAGAGGAAGATAAATTTCAAGCTCTTGTAGTACTGACAACCAGTTGCACGAAAGCGATAGTGTTCGCCATCCTCCTGAGGAATAAAGGGTTCGAGAAATAATCAACAATAGTGTTAATAATCAATAAGTCACAGGGGGTATAGATGTAATAAAAAATTTGACAAGGGTTATTCAAGTTAGAACTGTAATCAGAAGCTTTCAAACCATTCGATTAGGAAGTTGGTCGAAGTACTCGTCAGCAACATGGACTCTATTGAATTCCTCTTCATATGTTATCATTGGCAGAGTGATAAATCGACGGAATGAAGCAAATTTATGACGAAGTTGCATTATTTTCCACAATACATAATCATCCCAATAGCGCCTTCTCATCCTCTTGGTCTGTAACGCCCCGATTTGAGAGAGCCTCACACGGCCTTGTGCAGGCCATGTGGAGAGGCCGTGACAATGGGGAGTCACGGCCTTGTGACACGGCCTATGGGTGAGGCCGTGAGAGTGATACTCACGGCCTTGCGCCAGGTGGTGTTTACAGGCCGTGTTTCTTGATATTCCGTCCCACATCGGAATTTCAAATGTAATTCGAAGGGTTTATAAGTTAGAACTCATGTACAATCAATATGGATTAATCCCTTTTGGCAAGTGCTTCCTAAGCCAAACTTTAGGGTTGTGCACAGTGGATTCGAAGCTTATACCCGCGCGTCCAACGGGTGCCGTAGTGAGGGTTCTCCTCTCCGCGCCCAGGGGTCGTGACAAGTGGTATCAGAGCCAACCGTCAGTCGTGGGAATGCATGTTCCACACCGTCCGTGTCACCAAGAAAGGGGCAACGCGTGTGTGGGGAGCCGCGCTCCACATTCTCCACTGGCGGGGAGCAAGGGACCTATGTCACGACGTAATGGGGACATTACGCTCCGAAGGAGGGACGAATTGTAACGCCCCGATTTGAGAGAGCCTCACACGGCCTTGTGCAGGCCATGTGGAGAGGCCGTGACAATGGGGAGTCACGGCCTTGTGACACGGCCTATGGGTGAGGCCGTGAGAGTGATACTCACGGCCTTGCGCCAGGTGGTGTTTACAGGCCGTATGTCTTGATATTCCGTCCCACATCGGAATTTCAAATGTAATTCGAAGGGTTTATAAGTTAGAACTCATGTACAATCAATATGGATTAATCCCTTTTGGCAAGTGCTTCCTAAGCCAAACTTTAGGGTTGTGCACAGTGGATTCGAAGCTTATACCCGCGCGTCCAACGGGTGCCGTAGTGAGGGTTCTCCTCTCCGCGCCCAGGGGTCGTGACAAAATTCCTCTTATAGAGGAAGAGGAAGAACAATTGCCCAAATTGGGAATCAAAGGCTTATAGCCGAAAATATTGCTAATATTACATCATCCTCTTCAAGTAATACTTTGAAAAGGGGAGATGAAATACTATTCAAAGAATTCATGGAATACAAGGCAAGGCTTGGTAATACCAGCCAGGGCAACCCTTCATACGCTAATATTGTTATTGAAGAAGAAACAGATGATTTGCCCTATGAGCAGAATAACTGCAAAGAGGTAATATTCCTCTTAGAAGATAAAGATCTTCGTTGGAAAGGTGAAATATGGCACCTTATGAATAGATATCTTAATAATGCCTCATTTACTGCTGGTTCATATAAACAGCGTATTCATTATGAAAATATTCTTAAATCAACTGGATCTTGTGATTTTTCACATTTTTATCCAGGAAAAAATACTTAAGCTTATAGCTTCAGTAAAGTCATTATTAAGCAGATCATATCTGCAGAAGAATGGGGACTCAGTACCCTAGGTGAAAAGGAATATTTCTGGCCTGATCAAAAAATTCAGGTTAAATTTAATTATTGGGATTATATTGAAGCATTTCATAAAGCTTTTCTATATGAAAATCCACTGAAGAAACATACTTGGTTCTTCAAAATTTGTCCAAATGTTTATAACAAGGACATCCCAAATTGGTTATACCAATGGTGGCTATCTTTTGGCCCTACGGTAAAAATTTTGCCAGAACCTTATAAGGATCTTTATAATGAATGGGTGAAAATTTCACCAACTCTCATAGAGGCAGAGCACACTAATAAGTGGATCGAGGGAATGCCCTTCCTCCATTTTTTCATTGAGTTTGGTATCCCATGGATTTGGAAATGGGAACCGGAAATGGGTTATACCCAACAGAATATACCTTGTATTAAAAGGGTATCCCATACAAAATTTTGGAAAAAAATGTTACGAAAAAATGAACAAGGAATCCTTGAAGGACAAGAGACTGTTGAAAACATCCAGGATCATATCCGGCAATATAAAGAGCAAATTCAGCTGAAACAACAAAGAGAAGCCCCAAGTCCTTTTCAACATTTATCAAGGAAATTAAATTTCCAAAAAGGACAATTGACCAATAAAGAATTACTAGCTTCTTACATGGAAGAAGTGAAAAAAGACTTAATAAAAAATTTTGGAATTGAATCTCAATCTGATATTTCTATGACCACTTCCTCGCATAATGATGAAGAATTTTGTGAATCACAAGACCCCTATGGGGAAGAAGCAGATATCTCCATAGAAGATATCATCAATAATGTGGAAAAATCAATCACAGAGCAAATATCAAGCTCTGTAATCGGCAAAGGAAAAGAAAAGATGGACAGCTAATGCGTCGATGGACCCCTGTGGGATAAGGAATCTTTCTTTTTGACTACTTTTATAAAGTTTTGCTTTTTATAAGAGCATTGTAAAAATTCTTGTCTTCTTTTATTTGTTTGTTTATGTAAGCTAGATTCTTTTCCCCTCTATTTAAGGAGGACTCTCTCTTGTGTAGGAGGCAGGTCGCAAATTAGAATTCTTAGCTTTGTATAATATTCTCTCTGTAAATTTCCATTCTAATCGAAGTTTCAAGTTTCTTCATTCTGGTGTTGCTCATAAGTAAGTTGTAATTCTTCTTTTTATTTTGAACTTCAATTTTATTTTCTGTACTGCCGCCTATATGGCCGGTTAAACTATTGTGTTGAATAATGTCATGATACTAAGATCTGGTGACATGGTATAAAAAAAAAAAAAAAAGAGTACCAAGAACCGAAATTTTTTGATTTCTGCGATGGTTTGAATTAAAACAGGCAGGGATTAGGTTTAATACCGAAGTCTGGATTCGCCCACTTTGTTGCCATGTTTTCGGCGTTTTTAGGGCTTGCCTCCATGACTGGTTAAGAACTAAATCCCTTGACAGTTTTTAATTTTGTAAAACAATCCATGTACAGTCTCCAAGATTTCAGTTAGTGGTACTCACCAAAAACATAAAGTTTTTATAAAGGTCCTGCTAATCAGTCTTGCTAATAATCAGTCCTGCTAATCAGTCTTGCTAATAATTATTAAATTTAATTATTTTTAGTAGTCCTCTTAAATTCAAATTCTATAGTTATTTTTCAGTAGTCCTCTTAGACTCAAATTTTATAGTTTTGTAAATATTATTATATATAAATATTTTATTATCGTAATTCATAAATATTTTTTTCTTTTTAACTATTTTGTAACGCCCCTCGGGCTGCAATCAGGTGCCGCTCATGGCCTCCCCTAACGGAGTGTCTCAAGGCCGTGAGCAAGCAGGGGTTTGAATCCCACATCTGACAAAAAAAGGGAAATGTAAGGGTTTATAAGTTAATTACCAAGTATAACCAACATGTGGTGCACCATCTTTTGGCAGTCGCTTTTCAGGCCAAACTTTAGGGTTGTGCTCAGTGGTGGTGAATCTTATACCCGCGCCGTCGTGAGGGTTCTCCTCTCCATGCCCGGGGGCTGTGATATATTTAATTACTATTATCATTAGATTGTTTAACCATATTTTAGATTTTGGCTTATAGATTATTCACACCTATTCTTTCATTTTATATTAATACAATAATGTACTTAGGGTTTAGGGTTTATGGTCAGGGTCATAGGATTAGGGTTAGGTTTAGGGTTTAGAATTTAGGGGTTTAGGTTTTAGGGTTTATGATTTATGGTCTATAAGTTTTTTGGTAAAATACTTATCTAATAATATTGTACAAAATCATAGAATTAAAATCTAAACGGACTATTAAAAGAAAATTGAATTAAATTATGGGTCAAAACAAATATTATTTAAAAGTATATAGTGTTAACATTAATTTTAATTAATTTTAAGTATTTAATTAGTGGGTCAGCCCTTCCATATGTTTTTGTGGTGAAAAGAGAGGCTGTGCATCCACAATCTTACCGTGGCTGTAAGATAAGCATTGTTGTTATTCTAAATCCTATTGTTCTTCTCCTCCCCGTCATTCGACAAATTATCAATATGAACTCCAATCGCCTGTTCCGATCTATGAAACAGACAACACGACACGGATTTTATTCGACATTTTACACTAGGGAAGTGTTTGATACGGGTGTCCGACACGACGTGACAGAGTAGGATTTTTAGAAGTGTTCGTGCATCATAGGTTCCGATGAACCAAATTGATGATTCGGAGCCGAGCTCAGTTCGACTCAGTGAGTTGCATGAATGATGAATCTTTATTGGTCGAAACTCGAAATACTTTCGTTGTTGTCCATGCACGCACGACGCCGTCAGGACATGTATTCTATGCAAAAGTTGGAAATATCTGTGGACGATTGTTGATAAAATCAGTATCGACCTTCTTGATTGAGCAACTCGTAATTAACTTTGTTGACCACGGTTTAATGCAATGTGCTTGTTCCTAATTTTGGAGGAACTCTTCCTCTGGAGTTTATTATCTTCTTTCTATTCAAAACTTTGAGATCTTATTTTAAAATATGATTTTACATTTTATAAGATGTAAAAGTTCACAAATTCTTTAAAATAAGCATAACTAAACTCTCTCTAAATTATAGTGATGAAAATGAACTGATTACTTACAGGCCGAATGCCAGGAGGAAGCTTTTCGATCTGGATTGGAAATCGGAAGATTTAACCACACTTCCTTGGATATTTTACGAACCTGTAATTGGGGAAATGATGAAGCGCAATAATATCCCGGAAGAATACTTGGCTGCAAATATATGTCAGTATGCAAAAACATGGATATTTTCGAATAAGGGAGACGATCCGCAGCCGATCCACAAGATGAATTTGCAGAGAGAGATAATCGAAACCCTAGTAAATCTGCTGCCGTGTCAGCCTGGTTTAGTTTCGTGCACGTTTCTGTTCGAAATGCTGCAATCTGTGATATCTCTACAGGCGAAACCTGAATGCAAAAACGAGTTGGAGATGAGAATCGGGAGACAGTTAGATTCCGCGACGGTTCAGGATTTGCTAATTCTGTCGCAAGGATACGCGAGAGACGAACAATACGACACCGAGTGTGTGCGACGGATTCTGAAGAATTTCTACTGTTACATTGAAGAATCTCCAGATTATAATCTGAATGGGATGATTTGGGTTGCCGAACTTATGGATGAGTTCGTTTTGGAGATCTCGGCTGACATAGATCTGAAAACGACGACGTTTGCAGCTTTCACCGTCATGTCGGTCGCAATTCCAAATTCACTGAAAGACCCTCCGACGGGATTTACAGGGCGGTCGACAATTATCTCGAAAAGCACAAACATCTCACGGAATCCGAACGGGAGGAATTATGTAGGGTCTTGGATTGTAACAAACTATCTCCTGAAGCGTGCGAACATGCAGCTTTGAACGAACGGCTTCCGTTATGTGTGAACATGAACGTTTTGTTCGTTTCGCAGTTGAAGCTGAGAAACAATGTGATTAATCCAGGTGAAGTGAAAAGTTTGCATAATTCTGGGAAGTTGGTGAAGGTGGAGATGAGAGAGGAGGAAGAGGTGAGAAAGGAGATAGAGAAGATGGGGAGTAAGGTGATGGAGTTAGAGAGAGAATGTAGTTTGATGAGGAGAGAGATAGAGAAAGGGGGAAGTAGTAATATTAGTACAGGTGTGAAGAAGCAGGAATTTAGTGTGTGGAGAGAGATGAAGAGGAAATTGGGCTGTGCAACGAGTATTCATGATCGTAACTGTCATGTCAAGAAGAAGAAGGTGCATCACAAATAGACAGTTTTTGGTTAGTCTTGTGTTAGATTTTCTTTTGTTGATGTTTTAAGTGTTATTCTTTGATTTGTGAGTTGGGATTTGGTGATCACTAATTCTCTACCGAAAGAGCTATTACAGTTCCATTTTTCCTATGTTCAAATTGCATCTTCATAGTTTCAAAAAGATTACAATATTACAGTTGGTCATCATAAATTTGAAGGAACCTACAAATCACTCCCTGTAATTTAAAAAATTACATATATAGACTACCCCTGTGAGAATGAGAACTTTACGGGTAAAGGAAGTAATTTGTAGCTTTTCAAAACTTATGTGAGGGATGGCTAATTCAAGTTTATAAATATTCCAACTTTTCTCATAGAATGAAGCATGAAAATAGCTTCTACGTTTAAAACAATAAATAATGAAACATGTCTGTCAAGCAAAAAGTTTAAAAGCATCTTATCACTGATCCACACATTGAAGCAAAAAGTTTAAAAGCCAAAAGTCCTACTAAAATTAATTTCATTTATGAAGAGACAGAAATATTATCCCAGAAAACGACGAACATGGATTGCCAAACTTGAAATGCTGAGTAAGTACTGCTTTAACAGTAACCTCCAAATCCTAAGCATCACGTTGTGCTTTGGGGTCTGTAGATTGCCTTTCTTGGGAAGTCACATAATTCTCCATTTTAATGCATAAAATGAGGCAAAAAATAAAATTAGTCACAGATTCGTGAATGACAAAATCCATTAGAGAATGCGTTTTGTGTCCATTTTATTAAGTTCGTGAAAGGGTTCTTTTGGAGTGGTTTGAAATATTATACCTCAATATATCATTGTTTCTACAAAAAGCTTATAGAGTGAAGTCACTAGTCACATAGTGTAACAATGAGATATGAGGGTGTATGCAAAAACTTAAGAAATTAAAATCATAAAAAGTTGGAATAGTAAAAATTAGGAATGTTTGGAGAGAAAAATTACAAAGGCATTTTTCAATAATAAAAAAGAATACCTAAATTCTAATTATCCTTCAAAATATTGTCTGTGAATTACAATTTATTTTATGTAGAAACAACAAAACAAAATACTTTCGTTTAGCGATATTTATAACCAAAAGTTGGAATCATTGTTTTTTTCAAACTTTACATACACTACCTTTAACTACTACTAGAGAATACGGTTTACTTAGGTCACATCCTGAAAGAATAAAGCTCATTTAAGTTAGGAAAAATTACTAAAAAAACCCCTAATGTTATCTAAAAAATTCAAAACATTATTGTAACCTTAAAATCTTACAAATATTCCTGAAAATGCAAAAAGATCTTGAAATCATACAATTACTCCTGAAAAATCTTCAAGGTTTCAGGGTATTTTTTCGTAAATACCGTAAACCTAGGGGTTTGGGTAATTCTCCCTTAAAGTTATTATATCGTTTGAGTATTTAAATAGATCAAATTGGTCAATGCGTGCTACGTACCTGAATTTAAGTGCATTTATGAAGATCGAGGTTTTACCAATTTAACCAGAAAACTTAATGTATGGAAGCAGTAAGCTGTGCTATGTCTCAATATGTCAAATATGTATACGTACTTGCTGGTATTTTATGAGAATAATTATTACTTATTAGTAATTAGGCACAAAAATTACCTCTCTCGATTTGTCAACTATACCTCCAACAACAGTAATACAATTACAAAAGATATATCTGAAAGAAGTTGTCATTGGGAATTATATATACTATTTGTATATATTATATTATATTATTAGACAATACCATATATTAGCATAAAATATAATAGATATTATTATTTTTGTATATATATATAATACTTATAAATAATAATAAATATTATTTTATATTAATTTTTTAATAAAAATAAAATTATCCAATTAAAATTATATTTAATTACAAAAATACCTAGAAGCAGAAGCTAAAAACATATTATTGGATGCTTCAAGCTTCTAACTGATTTATGCTCAAGTTTAACAGAAGTTGAAAGTATTTTTAAACCCAAAATGCATTTTAAAAAAAAAACACTTCTATTAAAAGTGCATTTTTCAGAATTTACAAACACGAGATTTTTTCTATAATTCACAAGTTGTTTATCATATTCAACTCTAAGATTTTAAGTGAGACATTAAATATACTATGAAATTGTATATGTTATTAGCTCTCCACTACAACAAAACAGTTAAAAACCAATAAAAAAAAACCAACGGAAGAATGTTGTTGCAAAGACATAGTAAATTTACTAAATATAGTCAGTAACCTATGTGAGATTACGTAAGCACAAAACTACATATAATTATTTCTTAATCTCATAATTAATATTATCTATTTCTTCTCTTTATGCTTAGTAAGAAGTTTGGAATTAGTATTCTGTATAGAAGTTTGATTTATAGTTTGTTATTTTGGTTTATAACTTGTTGGCATGTATTTCTCCATATAGGATAGATTATTTAACATGCTTGTAATTGATTGAATTGTACACGAGCTCCATTAGATTGTAATAACATTTTAGAATTGAGTTGAACCATATTTGCAAAGTACGTTTCATCGTTAATCTTACAATAATATAATAGGTATTATATTAGAATTGAGTTGAACCAATATAGAAAAAATCTCATTCTTAGTCACGGGGCTTGATTTTCATTCACGTTTGTCTGGTTCGGGATTGAATTCTATTAAAGGCCCATTTGGATTGAGGCAATTGAACTCGATGGATTTTAAATTCACCGTCCAAATCCATCTAAACCGTTTGAATGAAAAATAAAATCAATAGATTTAAAATCCATTATTTTTGTGGGGTGGATTTGTAGTTCATTTTCAATGGATTTAAAATTCATTTCAAAAGGTTGTCATTTGAAATTCATCCTATTTTTTTTCATTACTTCATCACACATTCTCTCACAATTTTCACTCTCTCTCACACCCACACATAATTTCTCTCTCTACACACGTACTCTCTCTCTTCTATCTCCCTCTAAATTCTCTCTCACGTATTCTTTCTCTTCTCTCTCTATATATGTTTATCTCTCTCTACTCTCCTAATCCAACCATTTTACTGTAACAATCTCTCTCCATATGTAATGACCCAAACCAAATGGGAGAAGAATTTAGAAATCTCCAGAGGTCCGAAGAGCAGAATCGAACCTGGTGGGCTGATTTCCACAATAACAAGCTAGCGAGAGAGTGAGAGAGAAGAGAGACAATTTCCTTTTCCAATATTCAACAAAAAACATAGAATGAAAATAACATATGCCACACTAACTATTTATCTAACCTAACAAAATACTAACTAAAGTTGCTATTGCTAATGAAGAGTTGTCACTACACTTAAAAAAGTGTGTTTTCCCTTTTGAGTTGCTGAAGTAAGCTCACACGTTTCTTCCTTTGTCTTGGCAATCTTCAAATTATAAAATGACAATTTTGGCTCATAACACCATACATCTCTTCACTCTCTCTCTATATATATATCTTTTATTTCTCTATATATATTTTTATAACGATTTTCTTTTCTTTTGTCTTTATTAATTATAAAATAATAAATATAAATATATAAAATTAATTTTTAATTGAAAAATAAAATTTGGACTAATTAATTTGAAATCCATTCACAAATCTTTCATCTAGCCAAACAATAGAGTTCTATGTACATAGATTTGAATTCAAAAGTATTTTAATTTCATTCATTTTAAATACCTCCTTAAATCCAAATCCACTCATCCAAATAGGCCCTTAATGTGCAATGTCTTTTATTTTGTTCTTAAATTTAGCTTCTTTCGTTATACTTTATATTAGTATTTTGATGGAAAATCACAAGTTAAAGCATGTGATGTGTGATGAGGTCTATTTTTGGTAAGGGATCGGGATCGTCCACGTATCCAAACTCGTCAGTTAAATTTGTAGAGAAGGGAACGACTTTGACCTGAAAACACGAACAAGGGGTTACTTGGCCGGAGAGGGTTGTCTCCGGCGTAGCACCTCCGATGCTCAAGTCAGTATGAATGAACAGAAGGGGACTCAAGTGCGAAAGTATGAGCTTGGAGCAGTAAAGAACACTTACCAACCACAATAAATGCTCCGGGTATTTATAGGGTACACCTCAGAATGTGTGCATTTAATGCCTTGATCTGAGCGTATTAAATGCCCGATCAGAATGTTTGCGAACATTCCTTAATTAAGGTATATCTGTCAAATCAGTCCAGTCATGGTACGATTTGTAGATCCATGGCATTTAATGTTGTTGCAGTAAGGACTGCGCTCGTTGGATGGGACGTAAGGCTCTTCGAATTGACCCGAGGCCGATCACGAGAACTGGACTAGCCCATCAGAGCGGATAGCAGTTGGTTGAGACAGCTCGACAACTGGTGTAGAGCTCAAGGGAGCATGAGCTCGAGGTCGCCGACCCCGACCGGACCATCTCAAGTAGAGGGACGAGCTCGCGGTCGGAGACCGAGCTCGAGCGTGATCAACCCCTCCACAGAGTTGACTTTGACCGGTTAGGATTGACTTTGACCGGTTAGGATTGACTTTGATCGGCTCCACGTGGATCTGAGATCGCTAGGATCGTGACACGTGGAGGCTTGTTTTTACCCACTATTATGAGTCCCCCAAATTTCGGTCGAATTTATTTGGCTGGGATTTATAGCAGTTTTAATGATCGAACAGATAACGATCTCAACGCCTTAAAAGACGTGCCCGTTAAAGGTCTCGCCGGTTGTCATCAATGCGCCCTCTTGAAAAGCGCTTCGAGCGTTGAGTGAGCTCGAGCTCTACGCTCGAGTTCTCAGTGTTGGGCTCGAGCTTTATGCTCGAGTCCCCAGTCCTTTGAGTCAAAGTCTAGCTTCGGACTCTAGACTAATTAAACTGAGTGAGCTCGAGCTCTTCGCACGAGTTCTCAGTGTTGGGCTTGATCTTTACGCTCGAGTCCCCAGTCCTTTGAGTCGAAGTCTAGCTTCGAGCTCTAGACTAATTGAACTAGGTGAGCTCGAGCTCTACTCTCGAGTTCTCAGTGTTGGGATCGAGATTTACGCTCGAGTCCCCAGTCCTTTGAGTCGAAGTCTAGCTTCAAGCTCTAGACTAATTGAACTGAGTGAGCTCGAGCTCTACGCTTGAGTTCTTAGTGTTGGGCTCGAGCTTTATGCTCGAGTCCCCAGTCCTTTGAGCCGAAGTCTAGCTATGGACTCTAGACTAATTGAACTGAGCGAGCTTGAGCTCTACGCTCGAGTTCTCAGTGTTGAGCTCGAGCTTTACGCTCGACTTCTCAGCCTTGGGCTCGAGCTTTACGCTCGAGTCCCCAGTCCAAGTCGAATATGACGGAACATTGAATCGATTAGGTAGAAAAATAGACAAAATACTGAAAACTTTAAATGCTTCATTGAACTGGTCAACTTACAAAATGAGCCGTTGAAGGGAGTTACATGGTTGGACCCCTAAGGGGTAGATCTACAGGTAATACAATTTTAAATTGAAACCATTCCATGGTCGAGAGAGCTCTTGGGATTCCGAGCCGAGCGTTTCCAGTCTGTAAGCGTTGTTCTTGGCGATCCGCGCGACGCGGTAAGGCCTATCCCACTTCTCTTCGAGCTTTTTGACCTTCCTTGAAACATCGACTTTCTTTAAAACAAGATCCCCGACCTGAAACCTCAAAGGCTGGACGTTTTTGTTGTAGCTTCGTGCGGAAATAGCTTTATTTTGTACCATTCGCCCTAAGGCTCGGTGGCGTTTCTCCTCAATGAGATCTAGCTCGAGCGCCCTTCCTTCGTTATTTTGCGCCAGCTGAAAGTGCGACACCCTGGCGGTCTCGTGAACGAGCTCATCCGGGATTAAGGCCTCTGATCTGTAGACCAGGGCGAATGAGGTTTCGCCCGTTGCAACTCAGGGGGTCGTCCTGTAGGCCCAATGGACTTTGTCGAGCTCATCGACCCAAGCTCCCTTCTTCGCAAATGGCCGAGCGCTGAGACTTCGGAGGATGGTGCGGTTTGTTACTTCCGCTTGCCTGTTCGCTTGTGGGTATCCAACCGAAGCGAATCGTTGATCAATCCCATGATCTGCACACCACTCTTGCATCTCGTCTGCTCGAACTTGTGGCCCATTATCGCAGATCAAAATTCGCGGAACCCCGAATCGGCATACGATGTTCTTCCAGATGAAGTTCTTGATGACCTTCGTGGTCGTTTGCCGAACGGCTACCACTTCGACCCATTTGGAAAAGTACTCGCAGGCTACAATACAGTATTCTGCCTGCCTAACTGTTGAGGTCGGGAGTGGTCCCATAATGTCGATCCCCCACTGGTCGAACGGCTACGATACGCCGACCGCTATTATTTCGGCCGTGTGCTTGTGTGAGTAGTTGCCCATCTTCTGACACTTGATGCAGCGCCTCAAGTGTCTTTCCGAGTCGTGCTCGAGAGTTGGCCAAAAATATCCCGCTCTCGAGACTTTCGGCGCTAACGACCGTCCACCTGCGTGGTTCCCACAACATCCGGTGTGTATCTCCTAGAGGACCTCATTGGGGGTCGACGGTTCCCGTGCTTGTAAAGTCTTCCTTCGGGGTTGAGGAAATATCTTGTCGCGTGATGTTGTAGCCGTCGAGCGGCGTTCTGATCTTGTGGGAGTGTTCCGTCTCTAAGGAATAAGACGATCTCATCGAGCCAGCAAGGTTCTTCTGGGTCGATCGTCATGATCGTTTCTACGGGGTCATCGATCGCCCGCCGGTTAGACACTTTGAAAGTGATTTATCATTCTTCGGTGCCCTTAAGGCCGTTAGCAAGCTTCGACAGCACGTCAGCTCGAACGTTCTCTTCCCTAGGGACTTGGTCGATCGAAAAGCTGGAAAACTTGGCTTTCAACTTGCGTACTTCCTCAAGATATCTGACCATGCTATCTACACGTGCCTCATAGAGCCCTTCGACTTGGTGTGCGACCAGCTGCGAGTCAGTAATGATGGTGATCGTCTTTGCACTGCTTTCGAGCTCGATCTTGAGTCCAGCGATGAGCGCTTCATACTCAGCCTCATTGTTCGTGACCTGGAAGTCAAGGCAAATTGCGAAGTTAAGATCAAGGCCGTCGGGATTGGTTAGCGAGATCCCCGCCCCTCTGCCTTGAGCGGTCGAGGACCTATCGACCTTCAAGAGCGAATGAGCGCTCTTATTCTTGGTTCCCTTCAAGGTGGTGGTCTTCTCGACCAAAAAGTCAGCCAGGACTTGAGCTTGCATCGTGACCCTTAGTTGGAAGGTTATGTTGAACTGGCCCAGCTCGATAGCCCATTTTATTAATCGACCCGATGTGTCGGGTTTCGCCATGACCTGCTTCAGCGGCTGGTCGGTTAGCACCACGATCTCGTGTGCTTGGAAATACAGGTGTAGTTTTTGGGAAGAGACCACAAGCGCGAGCGCAAATTTCTTGATCTCAAGGTAGCGCGTCTCTGCCCCGTGCAAGATTTTGCTAACGTAGTACACTGGAAGGTGTTTTCGATCGCGCACGGTCATGAGGACTGAGCTGATTGTTTTCTCTGAGACGGCAAGGTAGAGATAGAGCGTCTCTCCTTTTTCAGGTTTGGCGATCAGCGGAGCTGACGCCAAGTATCTCTTCATTTCCTCGAATGCCCGACCGCACTACTCGAACTTGTTCATGTCTCTCAAGATCTTGAAGAAAGGTAGATTGCACTCGGCGGATCGGGAAATGAATCTGTTGAGGGCGACGATCCGCCCGACCAGTTGTTGGACCCCTCGGATGGTGTTAGGTCGAGGTATATTGATGATCGTGGAGATCTTCTCCAGGTTTGCTTCGATCCTTCGCTGATTGACCATGCAGCCGAGGAATTTCCCGCCCCGGACTCCAAATATGCACTTAGAGGGGTTGAGCTTCAGTCGGTACTTTCTTATTAGGTCGAACATGTTGGCGAGGTCGGCTTGATGATCGGAGGCCTTGATGCTTTTGACGATCATATTGTCTACATAGCCCTCGACGGTCTTACCCAAGAGGGGCACGAATATCATGTTAACGAGCCTTTGATAGGTCGCCCCCGCGTTTTTGAGCCCAAACGGCATCACTTTGAAGTAGTAGATGCCCTTCACGACGATGAATGCAGTGTGTTTCTGATCTTGTGGGGCCATCCGAATCTGATAATATCCTTCGAAGGCGTCCATCATGCTCATCAGCTCGCACCCTGCGGTCGAATCAATGAGCTAGTCGATTCTAGGGAGCGGATAAGGATCCTTAGGACACGCTCGATTGAGGTCGGTGAAGTCGTTACACATCCGCCATTTTCCTCTGGTCTTAGCGACTAAGACCACGTTGCAAAGCCAATCAACGTATTTTTCAGGCGTGATATATCCGGCGTCGAGCAGCTTATTTACCTCCTCTTCGATGATCGAATTCTGCACCCCGCTTTGCATTCGGAGCTTTTGCTTGATCGGTTTGAATTCGGGATCGATGTTCAGGTAGTGCGAGATCACGCTCTATAACGGCAAGTCCCCAAATACGGTGCGACGCGACGTCCCGCACCAAGCCACAACCCATAACGACAATAGACGTCTAGTAATGGGTCGTAACCCGGCGAACGACGAATAATACTAGGTGGATTTGTTTGAGAAAATCAACAACACGACAACAACCAACAACAAAGCGAAAGCGCAGAGCATCAGTTAAATAACCTATCCCGGTCAGGGAGCTAGTAAAACATTAAATCCAACACGCAAGTATAAAGCCCACCGAGGCCAGTGAAAAGCGATAATCATAAACGATAAGTAAACATAATTCTACATTATTTATGGACTTCTCAACAATTTGAAAGACAACATGAAATAGACCTACGAAGACCAAAAATGCAGCACCTTCCTAAGACTCGACTTCCGCCTAGTAACAAAAAACCTGAAACAAAACCACAGAAGTAGAGGGGGTTAGTCAAAGCGACTAAGTGAGGGGTCTGTAATACATATATATTAACAAAACAGAATAAAGATTCACCATTTTTAAATGAGAAGAAAGCAAATGGAAAAATAAAGGTTTTTAAGCAAACATTGGTGAATCGAAAGATTTCGCAATATAATAAAGGCTTGGCGAGTTGAGCATCAACCACCTGTTTCACAATATCAGAAATATCAAATAAACCTTCCTTATTCCTCCTTATGTAGTCAGGTTGCGAACCTGATCTACTAATAATCATGTGGGGAGTTTCACCCTCACATCTTCGATATAGGATATACCTCATCGGTCACAGGTGCTCAAAGGGCTGCCACTTCGGCCTCACCCCGAGCTCCCGTCACGGGTTTAGAGTCAGAGCACCGAGATCTACCGTAGACCCATCGTCTAGCCCGGCTTCACCCCATACCCTAGTCTCATGGGGCCTAATATATATAATGTGGCTCATTGGCCAGGCCGAAAGGCCAAGATAATTCCTCGCATTTCAAAATGCTTATGTGGTCAAAGGGACCGAATTCAAACCCATTTTTAACCCTTTCGAGCTAATGGAGCCTTTGAGGGGTTATATGTAATAATTTGATATCAAAGCATTTTCCTTAAACTCATTAAGATAATATGGTTTTCAAATAGCTACTACATATAATATAAGTTGGGGATAAAAACTTAAAAGCATAAAACACAGGCTTCATGTATATATGGAATATTTACATATGTGTAAAAAAGCCGAATTCGGAAAAGAAACCCCATCTGGATAATAAGACAAAAGGGACAAAAGAATGGAAACTAGACTATTGCTTGGAAGTAACATCACCTGAAACCAAATATGACACAACCATGTAAGACGACAATACGACGCACGACTATGATATGAACCACGTAGTCACATGGCAGCAAACACTTAAGTAAACCAAATAAAACACGTAAGACGACAATACGACGCACGACTATGATATGAACCACGTAGTCACATGGCAGCAAACACTTAAGTAAACCAAATAAAAGTGAGAAGGATACGTATTTAAGATATAAGACAAGTTTTCCGTAATTCATATAATAACTGAACAATTAAATAAAACAGATGCGATGGGAACTTGGAATCAAAGTTTACAATTACTGGGACAAGAATAAACAAGCTGGATTGGTGCAAGGATTGTTGAATTTAATAAATACAACTGTTAATTATGATCAAAATTAGCATATGGGTGTACATACCTTAATAATATCAGTTCTGTCATATTCGATCAATATATGTGAACAACCATTCATTTAGTCTTTCTAATTACTTAAAGTCAAATTTCAGCTATTACCGTAACTCCTAATCATGATTCTATTAATTTGAGTTTTTGCTTCACCGCTAAATAGGAAAGCATTTAGTGTTTCTCTTGCTCAATCAAAATAAATAATTAAACTACAAGTTTGCAGATCATGGTATAGTAGTGCAAATTTAATAAATAAAAGAAAAGGACAATACCAACTATTCTCACTCAGTTTGCCATATTTAATTCATTAAACATGTGTAGTAATTTGGAAGAGCACTAACCTAGCTAGTTTCACGAAAAGTATATATTGAAGATAATTAAATAATTACCAAATCACAAGAGCAAGGAAAGGGGGTTTTACCGTTCGACAAGCTTTTGTGCAGTTCCGAGAAAGAAGATGAATGAAATGCTTTTGCTTTTATCTCTACACTAATATATGTATAGGCGTATTTTTAGGTAAATGACAAGTGTTAGAACCTAATAGAATTTAGGAATGAATTCATGACTCATCTGATCACTCAAAAGAATATACTTAATTCATTTTATTTTATTATTCTTATAATGTAACTTTCGTGATTTACGTCTAGGCCCTACAATAATTAAACTTTATCTATTAGAATACTTAATCATTATAAGAGAAAATTAAATAAGAGAATTTTATTCTTATCAAGAATAAAGATATATACGTCATAATTTAATAAAAGCATTTAAGCATATTTACACATAAACATAAATTTCTGCCACGTATCAAATGTATAACTTAAAATTCACATATTTTAAAATATTCGAGAAACTTAGAAGTCAATTAGATACACATTCGATAATTTAATCATAATTAATACACATATCACTTAAATTAAACAGATTAGGCAAATAATATCATATAAGTATATATTTTCCGTTCGAATTTTCTAAACTTGTCCTGATATCTCAAGAAGTTCTTATCGGACCTATTTGTACAAAACCCAGGGGCGTTACAATTTTGGACTAAAATGAAATTCTCTTGAAAATATGATTTAACGAAAGATGTTCGAACTTTAGAAAATATTTGGAAACTTGAAATACTTGTACTTTTAAAATATGGGACTCTAGTCCAATTGCACTGTTAAATTACTAGATTAAATTACTTGGGCTAACAAAATATAAATTTACCAAATTGACCCTAATTAGTGTCAAAGCGATGCAAATCGGATTCGTATTAGCGCACTGAGGTTTAAAATGCCAAAATCAATGATTTATGAAAAATCGTTAAATGCTAATGTCAAAAAACGTGAAGTCGTGAAATGCGTCGGAACCGTAAACGACATGAATTTCGGTAAATGCACCAATTTCCAAACTCGGGAATTTCGGATCTACACCCTCTAGGTCGGTGGCTTTCCATGCGAAGACATCCGCATTGTCTTGGAGAAAAATGGTGAGGCATTCCAGTTGTGCTCCTCTGAGATTCGCTCCGGCTCACGTAGTCTTCTCGCCGTCGTTCTTATCGAGTTGCACGAGTTGGGTCTCTTTGGCGGCCAACAATCGAGTGTCGTCCATTTTCCTCTTCTTTCGGGCTTTGTGCGTACTCATTTTCGAGCGCTAAGCTCCATCGCCTTTGGGATCGGGAATCCTCTTGTCATCATCCGCGTCGTTGAGGATGAGATCTCCCTGTCGGAGCTCGTCATCTTTGGGTGGAGGTGGAGCCTCATTCATGATTGCATAACAGGCCCACGAGTCCGCGAGATCACAGCTGACCTCACCGATCCCGTAGGGAGTCGGGGGTTTAATTTTTTGATGGTATGTTGATATTACAGCCTTGAAGGCGATGAGGCCGGGTCGACCAAAGATCATGTGATAAGGAAAATCAGGGATATCGACCACGACCCAATTGATCTCCATAGTGGTTCGAATGGGATGAGTTCCCATGGAAGTTAGCATTTTTATTTGGCATATTGGTGCTATCACTGAGCCACCAAAGCTTTTCAGGGTCGTTTTGACCGGTTCATATTTTAGCTTGCTCAAATGCATGCGTTGAATAGTGGAATAAAGGAAAATGTTTGAGTTACTTCCAGTATCAACTAAGCATTTGCTTACAGCGTAATTCGCGATATCTAGAGTCACCATCATCGGACAACTCGGCATTACGTTGTCCCGATGGGGGTCCAAATGAAAATCCCTATCGCTAAACGCTACTTCCTTCTGCCTCCATTCCTCTCCACGCTCGACGTGGAATATCTCATGGGGGCTATGCAGGCTTGTCTGGGCTCAGCGGATACCTCATTTTTGAGCGATCTTGCTATCACCCCCATGGGGTCCTCCAACGATCATATCAATTCGACCGTGACTGGGGGCGTTTACGATGGTGCTAGTGCCAGCGATCTGATTCCCTTTGCGCTGGTTTCGCTTTGATGGGGGCGATCGTGATCTCGATCGTGAGCGCCGACCTAAATCATTCTTGTTACAGCGACGTTCTTAGGCTCGGTCTCGGTTGCGCTTCAGTTTCTTGACAAACTCTTCGAGATGTCCGCTTTGGATGAGCCTTTCAATCTCATCCTTCAACTGGTTACGTTCGTCCGTGCTATGACCCGGTTGATCGTGGAATTCGCAATATTTACTAGTGTCGACCTTCATCATGTTGAGCTTAAGCTTCTTTGGGTACTTGAGGAGCTTCTAGGGGATCTTGGGAAGAATATCCCCGATCGCACAGATCAAGGGCTCTTATTTCTCTCTGTTTGGTTGTCTTGTAGACGAGCCGCCCTCTTGCCGACCACCGCCCTCCTGTCGACCGCGATTCTCTTGCCGACCTCTGTTTTTATTTCGACCTGCCTGAGGCGGGCTTCGAGCTCGGGGGCTTCAGGGTCGGTTGTAGTAGTTGTCGCGAGCCGGACTTCCCCCTTGGCTTCGCAACATGCCTGGACATTGCCCGCCTAATAACTTCCTTCGATCTCCTCATAGTCCATCCACTTGGTGGCACAATCTTGGATGTCCCTCAGACTTTCAATTAGGACTCGACCAAGGATATCCTTGGTGAAATCCCGACAATGACAGTTCTTTCCGAGGGCGTTGAGGACGATGGCTAGGTCGGGCGGCGCGACCCGGACCAGCTCCACGTTGAAGCCAGTGAAGTAGTCCCTAAGCGTCTCGTCGACCCCTTAGACGATTGAGTCTAGGCAGGATACCCCGAGTCTGTCCTGAATCAGGGGTGAGAAGTGACCTTCGAGGGTTGTTGAGAGCTCTTCGTATGATCTCATCGACCCTGGAGGTTGCCGGAGAAACCAATCGAGCGCTACCCCCTTAAAGGTCGTGGCTAATACCTTCGCCAAAGTGTGAGGGGTATGGGGGAACAGTTTCATTGACAGCTCGAAGCTGGTGACGTGATCCCCTGGATCGGTTTTCCCATCGTAGATGGGAAGGTCGCGGGGGATGGCGGTACTTCCCCGAATCCTGACGGCGGCTTCGAGCGTTACGCTCGGGTCTTCGCTAAGTTTAGGGGTATAAGTGTAATTATCCCTACTTTTTTCCCAGCACCTTTTCTAAAATTCATGCTTTTGTATTCTGCTTCTACATATATTTTTATAATTAAAATACAACTTTATTTAGTAATTTCATTAAAATTAGAAGTGATTCTCAGTTTTTTTTTTCAAATACTTAACTACTTTTTCTCTATATTTTTATATTTTTTTTTCCAAACCCTCCTTAAAATCTGAATTTTCTAGATTAAATTTTGATGCTTAAAAGACAAAAATATGTATTATATTTTTCTTGCATATTATAATTTGATAATATAAAATTGTATATACCTATTAAATCTTTAAGGGCGAATTACGTACATAGGGGTCTCCATAGAGTATCATATCTACATGTAGGTCTTTCTTGTTTCATTTTTTACATCCTAGTCCCTTGATCGGTCAACCGTTAGTCAGTTCTGTTAATTTTCTGGTACCGTTGTGTTCATCTTGTCGAGGCATTGAATTTAGAATATAACTTTGTCTAATTAGATGAATAAACGAGAAATTTGGACTATACACACAATTGAAGGATAAAAATTTCTTAAGTTTGTAACTTTCTCATTTTCTCACTTAATCACATAAATTTATAGTCCAAATTCATCGTCTTGAAATTAACGGAACTAACTAACGGTTGACCAGTCAAGGGACTAGGATGTAAACAACGAAACAAGAGAGATCTATATGTAAATATGGCAATCTGTAGAAACCCCATATAATTTTCCCAATCTTTAAAGATAACATTTTTCTAAGTATTTTGTAAAGGTGGAATTTTCCTATGTATTTATTAAACTAGTAAAAAGCCCGCACGTTGTGCGTGAACAATAAATAAAAGATATTGAGATCATTTTAAATAATATTATCTTGAATTTAACTTAAAATTATTAATTATATTTTTAGTTTCATACGTTTCAAAAAGCTATCTACATATGATACTTAGGTGGATAGCTTCCATACTTCTTAATTATATAATGTAGATTTGAAACACACTAATTTAATAACTATTGTATGATATAAAACAAGAAATCCACACTGTAATTGTTTCTTGTAGCACCCCCTGAAGAAGAATCGCCACATCCGCACCGAAATGGATTCCCGAGTTTCAGCGAGGGGCTTCAACTCAAAAACCACTCCGGCGAACGGCACTCAAGCAAGCACTACCGGCAACAGCAACGACATCCCAACAACAACCACAATAAAACAGAGAAATGCGGAAGCAATTATAAAGTAAACAGATAAATTCCATAAATGCCTACGAGGCTAACATAATATCATTTAAACATTTGAACAGTTCAAATACAACTTAGTCATAAATACGTAGTGCCGTCCATGGCTCGACTAGCATACCTTGTGCAATCCTAGATATCTTCAACTATCCAAATCAGGGGCACATAAGTACGTAAAGTAAACAAATATAATAAACAAGACTCGACGGTTGTTGGGACCACTGACAAGACAAACTAGAAAGACTGAGTCTATCTAGACCTGCTGATGCCGACTGACAAGATAGGTGACGTCTCCACCTGTCTACCTGAAGCAAGAACCAAAATAGCAAGGTGAGTATAAAGGATACTCAGTAAGGGGGTTTTGATCACAGTTCGTCATTTATCTTTTAAAACTAAAAGTTGTGAGTGTTGCCCGTTTTGAGAAAGAAGATAAATAACGAAATACAAGTTGTAAAACAATAATACAAGGCAACACTCGGTTCGGCTTGCTTGGAAAACACGGAAGGGTTGACGAACCGGATCCTTTAAAAATATTTGCACGTAATGTCAAGCCGATAAGTTGAAAGGGGTATTAGTTGAGTCACGAGGCCGTTACAAGTTCGAAAGGCACGATTCAATAAGTTAGAAACGATAAATAAACACGGCTCGTAATTCAACTAATTAATTGAATAATAAAGGAGGCTTCGGGTAGCAAGTACGAGTCACGCTTCCGGGTTTTATATATATATAGGGAAATACATATGATAAATGAAGAAAACCGGAATGTGCTTCGACTTGTAACGAAAGCCGTAAAATAATTAGACAAGCAACAAATGCAATAAATCATGCAAATAATGTGTCCCGGCGAGAACGGGCCCTCTCCTTATAACTCCCAATTGAAAATCATGCAAGCATATAGTCAAGTACTCCACCACCAACAATACTATACAGAATTTTAAGGAGACGCGATTAGCACCACCATATAGAGTTTTAAGGAGACGTTGTTAGCACCACCATACAGAGTTTAAGGAGACGCGATTAGCAACACCGTTCACATCAACTTAGGCTAGCCAACCTCCTAGTTGACCCAAGTTAACACGCTAGAAGTATACATCGGGATTTGCCCTAGACGCTCGTCCCCAGGCTCACCTCCTGTATACCCCGGGCCAAAATTATTAATCAATCTATGGCTCGCTTTTGAAATCAATGATAGTTTGGGTGGCCAAAAGGGCCATTCGAAAGTAGGAAATCAGGGTGTGGGAGGCAAAAGGGGCCATTCGGGACAAGGTTATAATTGCGAGGTCGAGAGACCAAAGTTCGCATTTAAAACAAATGGGTTTTCCTTGCCTCTAGTTGAAACTGTTTGTAAAATGTTATACATATAGGTTTTGCTATGAAAAGGTTTGACTAAGCACATAAGGAATAGTAAAGGCAGTACAACAAGTAATAATAAAAGCGGGGTAGTCATTTATTTCGCAAACCTATATAAGACTATGTCCTTGCCTAGTTAAAAGAAGTTTAAACCCTTACCTGGCTCAACACGATAGTATGAAAGCAAGCGGTAGTCAAATTTCTCCCTCGTTGGTCCCACCGGTAGAGAATGTAGTGAGGATCGTTCGGGTTTTCACGGCTCGTCTATCGGGCGAGAAACGAACTCGGTAGGGCGTTGGGAAGATTCTCTCCTTTCTTCTCCTTCTTTCTCATTCCTTTCTTCTTTTCTCCTTCTTTGTGTGTAATGAGAGAATGAGAGAGATAGGTAGATATTTAGGAAAATATCTCGGGGAGGTAAAATGGTCATTTAGGCTTTTAAGGGCATTTATGTAATTTAAGTAATTGAGGGCATTTAAAAGATAGGTTAAATCAATCTTTTCCATAAGATTAATTAATCCAATTGGATAGATCGAGAAATTAGGCGAGAAACAATTCGCGTAATTCTTAATAATATAATTAAAATATTCGGGTCGTTACATTTCTGGTCTCCTATGAAACATGGACACGGACACGACACGACACAGATACGGCGACACGGATTTTTTTCGACATTTTATACTACAGGAGTGTCCGACACGGTATCAGACATGACACGACACGACACGACAAGATATAATTTTTAGAAGTGTCCGTGCATCATAGCTGGTCACATATTCTACTTTGACTTTGCACAACTATTTAAAACTAATTAATTATTCTTTTTCTCTCTTTCATAGAGTTTTTTTTTCTTCTCTTCTCTTCTCAATTTGTAATTTTTATTTTATTTAAATTATCTATTTAAGTTGTAAAATTTAACAAATATTCTTATATAAATATTCTATTATATATGAATCAAAAACTATCTTCATTAGTTATAAGTTTAGATTTAGAATCACACTTTATTAAATTATAAATTATATTTAATTTGTACCCTCATCGTATGTGCAATTTTTAATATTTTTATTATAATATTAATACATTTTAAGAGACACTACAATTTTCTCAAACTTTTAAAAAAGAGAAAATTTTATGTCTTGCATCATATATAAATTTTTTTGAGATTATTAATTTATGGGTTTTTAGTCAATTTTCATACATTTATATTAATACAAGAGACTAAATTGAAATTTTAAAAAGAAACAAATTAATAATAGAAGACTTGAAAGTCAAAAAGTCATCAAAAGCTTCTAAAATATTTCTTCCAATTCTGAATTACTATTATGTCCTCCATTAAATACATAATTATTTGACTTACTTAATGAGTTTTATTCAGATTTTATGTAATATGTTGTATTATTTTTAAAACGTCTAGATTTTCATAAAATGTATTTATATATTCTGAAATATTATGAACCTTCAATCTTCATGGTCAAATATGATAAGTTTACACATCTTTAATTTAGGAGAGTAATATATATACAAAGATCGTTAGCATTTATATGAGTGATTTGCCTAAAAAACTCTTTTATAAAATTTTGCATTCCTAAACTAAGAAAATCTCAAAACTAACTATATTGTTTCTTTAAAAGAATGAAAAGAAAGAACGAAATGATTCGTAAGCTAAATATTTATTAAAAATAAATAAAATCAATTCTAAAAGAAAAAGAAAAATGTGGAGAAGATCTTTCTCCAGGTGTTTTGGAAATGTTAGAATCTGATATTTATATTCTAAATAATACAGTTCAACACTTAGCATACCTATTAGAATATTACTAAAAATAAATTGTAGATTTCTAATTAAAATAATTTGTATATTTCTAAAAATAAAATTGTAATGGACAAATCGTCAACCCCTGCATAAATGTTATTAGAGCCTAGAAGACGATGTCTTTTGGGTAAAAAAATAAAAATAAAAATATAGAAATTTTTTTGTTAAAATTGATAATAAATATTGTACATAAATTATATAAAATTGGAGGGTTTTTTGAAGACCTATCAATTAAAGAGGAAAAAGAAGAAATAAATTTTTTAAACTCTTTAAGTATAGATTATTAAATTGATATATTTTATGATGATACAGATTGGCATTATCCTTCTCCTTAGTTATGGATATACCAAATAAAAATCAATTAATAAAAGTCTATATCTATTTTGACGAAATGCTAAAATGGACTCTTAATATGTATGAGTTAAATCCATGCGAATATTATAAAGAGCGAGTAAAGCATGCTAGAGAAAGAAGAGATCTATATGCAAATCTCCTTTCAATATGAATCATTATTGGAAAAACTGGATTAATAATATAAATAAAATTATTGAACTTGAAACCAGAATAGATCAATTAAGAGAAGATATAAAAGGATCAGAAGATACGGAATTTTGTAATAAAAACAAAACAGAAATAAAGAAAATTAAATCTCAGTTAAAAAAAGAGGAAAGAAAAGCCTTATTAAATAGAATTCACGCCACTAATAGTCTTTAATGGAAGCCATAGAAATAAATCTTCAGAGTATAATGAATTTTGTTAATAGAATCACAGAAGAAATTTTAAATCTTCAAGATTCTATAAAAGAATTAAAAAATGATGTTCAGCTAGATAGGATGGAAATACGTCATCTTGAAACTATAATTCAAAAAAAAGATAAAAAGTCTAAAGCTGAAAAATTAAAAGAAATAGAAAAAGAAATAAGGACTCCCTTTAAAATAATTAATTACGAAAAAGTCAAACCATACGAAAAGGGTACGTTTGATGATTATATGCTAAATACAATAGTGCAAAAAATGCTAAAAGAGCAAGAAGAAAGCTCTAAACAAGCTCTCGAAAAGCTCAAGGCTAAGGGAATTATTGTAGAAAAAAGCGATAAACCAGAAGATAGTCAAGAAAAAGCAAACGAAGAATCATGAATAATTTAAATGACTTGATAGATGACTTCGAAAAAATAAATTTAGAAGATCTAGTTGAATATGAGGTAAAAACAAACAAAGCTAGTAGTTCTGGAACCAAAAGAGATGATGGATCCACGATAGAAAATCCACAATAATCTATGGGTTCTAATGAACATAAAAGTTTTCCTTCTTATTTTAAATAAAGGAATGATAGACAAGAGGATAGACGCGCTAAGCAATATAATCCTAAATATAAACCGAATGACAATTATTCGGAACCAATAAACATAAATGGTAGTAAATTAAATTTAGATTGTAAAATAGATAAAAGAGAAGCTTTAATTAGGTGGCAAAATAATATGATAGCCTATTTCCTAAACCAGGATGAGATATATACGACGGCATCTAAACCTGCCGAATATATAATATCTACATTCAATGGAATAGTGCATAATTGGTGGGAAGGAGTTTCTCCTGAATACAAGGAATTATGAGAATGGCCATGGAAATAGAATTCGATAAAGATATAAGATTCAGAGTAGTTGTTATGGTGAATTACATATCCGATGATCAATTTCTAGGCGAATCTTAGATAAATAACTTTGAACATGAAAGGCAAAGAGAAAAAGAAGAAGCTATAACCAAGCTTATAAAACTTGCTATTTGTTCAATCTGAAATGTTCAATGATACATTTTTGAATTTTGTGACTACTATTACACTCAGTATTATAGTAGAAAATCACAAGAAATATACCTCAATATGTTTTATGCTTAACTCCCTGACCCTTGCGGATTACATATGAGTAAAATTTGGGAAGATAATAAAATAAATAAACTCGATCTCATTTTTTTTATATCACTTAACATCTTAACTCAAACTTTAAACACTATACTACGTTTATAAGAATAGAGTTTTTGATTTAATGTTGAATAATAATAAACAACTAAAGAATTTGATGCTTTTTAATAAGAAAAATAACAAATTATTCTGATAATATTTTTAAAAACTGAACATAAAAGGAACTCTTATTATTTGAACTTAATGAGTTATTTATTGACGGTAAATGAAGTTTGACTACTGTGGATAAACGTCATTACATATAATTTTGTTATGTTAAATTTAATTAGATATTTTCAGTTAATTTTAAACTAACCCATAATATATTTAAATATAAATAAAAAAATATAATTTTTGGGTCCCACTTTAAAAGGAATATATAAATTGGCCTTTGTGAAAAATATTCTATCTTAATTTTTGAGATTCTCCAAAGTTTATTTAAATTAAAATACAGATAACTTAATTTTATATTTAATATAATTTTTTTATGTTTAATATCTTCAAATATTATAGTACTTTTAAATATTTGGTTTTCTTTTTTTGTATTAGTAATTAAAATTATTTTGATCTAAAAGAATAGTTAGAAATTGAAATAGAAAGTATAATTTACTAAAATATTAAAATGCATTTTAAAACTTTATATCTGTAAATACATAATATATATGTATGTCTATCTATATAATTCTAAGGGTAATTTAGTCTAAATTTTTTATTGAAGGGGGTAAATGCGACATGGAGTATAATTTAGGGGTGCAAAGTATAATTTGCCCTAATTTTTATTTTCTTTTGCAACTCATTAACATGTTGAGCATATTTTCGTCTTTCCTCCTCATTCAATTTTTGATTGTGGTTATTCTTCAGTAGTACTATCGTCTCACTTGTGGTCCTTTTTCTCCTACATTCCATAATGCCTTCAATATATATTTTTTTCTTTTATGGACTTAGCCTAGCATATCTCTTTTTCCTCATGTCCGATTTTCTCTATCTTGCTAAATCTATATACATGGCATAAAAAATATAGAGCTTTGAGTAAGTATCAAAAATATTCTCAAAATATTTTAAAAACAACCTCATAATGGTTATTATATGCACATTACCAGAGTTAGAAGTCACTATGCAAGCTTGTTGATGCATCACCACCTTGTTAAACTTCCTTCAAATGAAACACGTTGAATAGTTTGAAGCTGGAGAAATAAAATAATTTAATGTTATGTTGTATAATTCATATAAAGAATCAGGAGAGAATCATTATATTGAGGATATTCTCTTAAAACTTGGTAATTGATATATAAGTTACTGTGCTCAAGATTTTATTTAATGTTCTAATTTACTTTCTTATTTTAGTACAGGTAAGATTATTGAGTATGATTCCCCTGCTCAATAACTTGCAGATAGTAATTCTATATTCTCAAGTTAAGTGACGGAGTTCTTAAGAAGATTATTAATTAGGAACATGCAGTAAAGTACGAATAATGATGGAAATATTCATTATAAGGATCTGAATCCAAAACGTAAAAATGGACAGAATTGAATGTTGCTAAAAGTTGCATACAATGCTCTTAAAGAGAATAAATAACTAACAACTGCATGAGATATTTATTTTATTTTATTTTGATGAATTATGGTCAAGCGATGACTTTTTACATGCAATGAGGAAAAAACCAATAAAGAAGATTAATAATGTGATACTATTATAATTTGATTTTAACTGAGATAGAATTCGATTAGAATTTGTATTTGGATTAATGTCAATCAAATCATAATAGAGTTTAATTAGAAATTTATATTTAATTTTATGTCCATTATATATATCAACTTTATTTATTTATTATTGAATATTTCGTTTTTAAAAATTGATAAAAAATATTATAGTGTTTTCTTTATTGAATATCTTATTTTTAAAAATTGATAAAAAAAATATTTAATAATAAATCCAAATAATCGTCCAACTTCTGATAAGGAGAAGAGAAATGGTTCAGCTTGGTGAGTGCGAAACTCATGTCCCGTTAGCGGACTACCCACTAGCATTGGACGACTTTTGAGTTATTGTGTGTTTCTTTTGCTTTGGAAATTTTGTGGCTTATTATTTCTTGGTGGGTGTTTTTACCACCTTACTCATGTATTTTACGAACTTTTCCATTTGAGTTGATATATATACGAGGTGGGGCCCTCTTAACCCTACGGTCTGCGTGACTGGTTCTTGATAAAAAAAATAATAAATCCAAATAAAGTATATACATAAACAACAAATTAACTTTTATGTAAATCATATAAATGCATATGCACTTAAAAAGTACAGGCATTGTATGCGAATTCCGGACCAAAGTTCCCATCGATTTCTTTTAGTAGTTGATCTTTTTATAAATTATTTGGCTAGATCTTTTTTTTATCAATAGAAAATTAGAATTATTGGATTAGATAAATAAAAGATTTTAATTAAGTAGCTTTGGTATCCCCTGCATTGTTATGTGCTTTGCCCTCATTGTGTTTTCACTTGGAACTTTTACGTATCGATTCTGAATACAAAGTGATGATAGAAACCCGTTCCTCAGAATTGGTCAAGTATTTGTCAGGGGCTCAGCCGCTCAGGGCAGCTAGAAATTGGCGGACTACTCCTTCAGCTATATCCATGGAAGCTGAAGCTCAAGGAGTTCTGTCTTAAGGTTTTCAACAATATAAGTTTCTCAATAAATTAAAGCATTACTTACACCCAGTGGCGTAGCCAGAAATTTCCTCAACTGGGGTCAATTATCAAATAACTCAATAAGTATAATAATAAATTTAAATAGGTAAATTCAAATATAATAGGCAAGAACTACTTACAGTTTTTTTTTTTTTTACAAATGACCACGTCGACTTCTCATATTTTGGAAACGGTCTATGATAACTTCGTTCGAAACACTATCGAACATATCTTTCTCAATGTATGTTATCAAACAATCATTTAACCATTCATCACCCATCCTATTCCTTAGTCGATTTTTGATGTATTTCATTGCAGAAAAAGCCCTCTCAACTGTAGTTGTAGCAACCGGAAGAATTAATGCAAATTTCAAAAGCAAGTACAGTAGTGGGTACACAATATGTCTCTTTGTCTCTACCAACTTTCGAGCAAGATCACTTATTCCTTTCAAATTAGAGAACTCCTCATCCAATCGCATGTCAACAATATAGTTCTCAAGTTGATTATCGAGCATCGAGATTTCCACATCAGAGAAAGAAGATGGATAAAACTTAACAAGTAGTATAAGATCGTCCTTATTGAAAGAAGAAAACAAATCACTGAGATTCAAACAAGCTACACATAACAACAACTTTGAATTTACCTCAGTAAAGCGACTACTCATTTCTTGAAGTTGCATATCAATGACTTGATTAAAGATCTCTACTCGGAATCGATGTTCATTGGTAATTTGTTGAACTTTTCGTCGCGATCTTCCTCGAGCTATAAAAACATCATCCATTTTAGGGATTGGTATGTTATGAACACCACAAAATAAGCAAACATCACCTAATAAAGAATCCCACCCTTCATCTCTTAATTTTTGTAACCTTATTTTGCACACTTTCACTTGTCTCATAGCATTTACTATATCTTGATTTTTTCTTTGCAAAAGTAAGGATAAATCATTTGTCACTCCCAAAACCACTTTCATCAAATGCAGACTAAAAGCAAACTCAAAAGATTGCAAATAGTCTATCAAAACATGTGCTTCAGCTCTTTTTTCTGAAATTGACCCTTCTTCTTCGATTGCCTCAAGCACATCGCACACTGTAGAATACATATCAACCAAATTCAAAATCGATTCATAATGTGAACCCCAACGAGTGTCTTCGGCCCTTTTTAGAGTAGTTTCTTGATTTAGCCCACGCCCACTTTGAAGCTCACCATTATCCAATGCTCGAGCCACTTTAGTAGCTTGTGTCTCACGAACAATGTCACGGCGCTTGCAAGATGATCCAACAACATTCACAATATTAGAGACCAAACTAAAAAACAAAGCAATGTCAACATGATTTTTAGCAACTGCCATAAGAGTTAACTGAAGTTGATGTGCAAAGCAATGAATGTAGTGAGCTTCTGGATTTTCTCTCATAATTATACTCTTAAGACCATTGAACTCCCCTCGCATATTACTTGCTCCATCATATCCTTGTCCACGTACTCTTGATAAACTAAGCCCATATTTTGAAAGCAAATTCTCCACAACACTTTTAAGTGATAAAGCTATTGTCTCTGTGACATGTACAATTCCAAGTAATCTTTCTATAAGAAATCCCCTCTTATCAACAAAACGCAAAACAAGAGCCATTTGTTCTTTGCCTGATACATCTCGAGACTCATCTACTAATATTGAAAAGTAGTCATCACCAAGTTCCTTCATAATAGCATTGCTTGTTTCAGTAGCAGCTGCATTTACAATCTCATTTTGAATGTCTGGTGACGTTAATTTCAGATTCTTTTGAATTCTTCCAACTACAACTTCATTTATAACTTCATTATGACTTGCAAGAAAGTGTAGGAGCTCGATAAAATTACCTCTGTTCTTTGAATCACTGGATTCGTCATGACCACGAAAAGCTAAGCCTTGCCGCAATAAAAATCTGATACAATCAATCGATGCAAGTAACTTAGTACGATACTCCCATTTCAATTCATCAGTTTGCCTATTGAAAGCAAAATAAATATGTTGGTCATGCTTCATCAAATCTAAATATTTTTTCTATGCCTGATTATGAGCACTATTACAATCCCCAACATGGTCAGCCAATCGTTTCTTCTTATTCCAAGCTTTAAAGCCAGTTCCAACAAAAGTATCACCACCAGCTTGTTTTCCAATATCATGTTTGAACAAGTAACAACATAAGCAATAGACATCATCCTTACTTATACTATATTCCAACCAATTACCATGTAAATCAAACCAATTAGGATTAAAGCGACGCATCAATCCCCCAATGTTTCTTTGAGGAAAATTATGCTTACGGGGTTGACATGGTCCCTTTTGGAGATAAGCTCTTCTAATTTCATCATGTTGATTGGGATCATACAAAATTAGTTTTTTTCGTTCACCAGGATCACTTGGAAGATTACACAATTCGACTCGAATCCTTTTAGCAGGTTGATTGCTGGCATCATCATTATTTTGGATTTCTTGTGGAAGATTTGGTTGGCTTGAATCCCTTGAAGTAGATGAGAAATTTTGGGTTTCTTGAGTAGAATTTGCTTGACTTGAATTTCTTGAAGTAGATGAGATTCTCGATACTTTAGGTAATCTCACAACATACTTGTCCATTCTTTCACAACTAAAAAAACAATAATAATATAATTAGTTATTTTAAGGGTTAAACTTTGTAATTATATTAAATAATAAAACTTTTTTCATTATCAAATTGGAACTAGCAGACAACTAATCTTAAAAGGTTAAAATGAAGCGTTTGTCTTTTAACATAATTTCTTATATTAGTCAACTAATTTCAGTATTTCACAAAAATCTAACGATAATGAAAATTTTCTGCAAACAATATGGAGATTTAAACTAACTACTAGGCACAAAGAAGACAAATTTCATTGAATATGATCTCGGGCTCTCGGCTATCTACACTTTATATTTAAATAAGATCGAACACAAACAAACTTACCATAAATCAAATGCTTAAAATAGATGAAAATCCTCCCAAACTTTGAACAGGCTGAGTTTTGATTTTTAGAGGAGAATTTTGTTGTGCACCGTCGCCGATTTTGTTCTAAAGTTACAGAAGAAAAAAGTGACTTTATGTCTTCTATTGTCTATTGAAGGGATTCTATTGACAGCTATTGAGGGGATTTGGAAAAAAGAAGAAAAAGTATGAGAGAGAACATGGAAAAACGTGTAAATGTAGAAAGGAAAAAGAGATTAATTAAAAAAATACAAAAATATATATACAAACTTGTTTTATTTGGTGGTGGGACCATCAATTAAATAAAAAGTCTTTTTTATCCAACTTATTTTATTTGATTGACCCCAAATACTATTATTTTTATGTTAAATGACTGGGGTCAAATAAGGAACAAACTACATAAATATTTATATAGACATGTGTGTATATATATATACTATAGAAGGATTTTTGAGGATTTAGGGGTGTCAGTTGAATCCTCTGGCGTGAACGTGGCTACGCCCCTGCTTACACCTACTGGTTCAAAACAAGAAGGCAAAATTTGTAGCATGAGTGACATTGAAGAAGCGAAGGCTAATTCCAATATGGGCCACGTGTTTGATCTATGCTGTTGTATTTTCACAGTCATCCACTTTATTCACCAAGCAAGGAATTACAATGGATCGTTACATAACTCCAAGCTTCCAAATAAAAAAAATATTTTAATTAAGTAGGATTCTCAAATAGGAATTCTATTCCTATTACAATTCTAGTATTAATTAATTAATTTATTATTATTTATATAATTATAGATTTACCTATTTATATATTTTTTAAATAAGAATATGTGTTATTAAAGGGATATTTTAATCGTCACAAGAAAAGTGACAAACTATTCATACTTTTATAATATACAGATTAGTATAAGTATAAAACTTTTTTTCTAGATTTTTTTGGGGGAATATGATTAAATTTTGTTTAAACCATTCAAAAGATTATGATTTCTATATACTTGGAGATAATAAATTAATAAACTTTAAATTTTATTTTTATTATAGGAGAAAAAAAGATTACGAAGAAAATGAAGCGGGTGGTTAAAGACTTAAAGGTTTATAAATGTCATTAAAGTGGACTTAACTATTATTGGAAAAAGATCCATTAATAATTTATTTTTAAATAAATAATAATAATTTTTGAATAAATGAAAATAATTTTAATCATCTCTTTTGAAGTTGTATCCCCTGTCTTGGCACGGGGTTATTTCTAGTTTAACCATAAAAATACTTCTTATTTAACATGTTATAAAATTTGTAAATATATTGAAAATAATTAATATTTTCATAAATAAAATTTTATTTATATTATAAATTTTTGCTAACTAAAGAATATATTCTGGAATTTTGGGTCGTTACAGTTAAGGTATGCTAAAACGCAATTAGGGCATGTAGACATGCTTAAAATAATATAACAAAGCTCTCTCGCGAAAACGGGATCAGACGGGCAAGAAACGGGAAAAGTGTAGCGGGCGCCCCAAATGGGTAACGCACGTCCCGCACCGAGCCCCGACCCGGAACCGGAATGGGATCCGACCCGAATCAAAACCCGGCGAACGACACACATTTACTTAATCACTAGGCGGGAGTTTCAAAAACGAAAGAAAACGATAGAGGTGCGGAAGCGAAAATAAACAAAACAATAAATCATAATAATTGCACAAGTATTAAATCCCACCAAGGCTAACGAAATTCAATTTCATAAATAATAAACGGGTTCGTTACAATATCCCGACAATAGATAATAACGGGTTCAACATATAATCCCGAATACTGCATAAATAAAATCCTAATATCATAAACATAAATAAAATCATACGGACAAGAGTTTTACATGAGCAAAATAAATGCAACTCTAACGACGACGATCCCGCCTAGTGTCCTGAAACCAATACAGGGGTGAAACAGAGGGGGTTAGTCAAACGACTAAGTGAGGAGGAAATAATAGTGTATATTATAAAACGGACGTAAATCACCAATTTTAAACTTAAAAGAAATCAACATAACAGAAAGGTTTTCATAAACGGGTGGTGATTTAGCATAAAACATAGACATATCATATGACTCGGCGAGCTGAGCCCTTAACTCCAATTTCCAAACATAAAACGGGAAACCACCCTTATGCCTCTAATGTAGACGGACCGCTAAATCCGAACTACGCATAACATACAGGAATAACTCAGGTACTCAAAGGGCTGTCACTCCGGCCTCACCCCGAGCTCCCAAAGGTGGAGAGAACCATAGGATTTCCGCCGTAGACCCGACGTCTACCAACTTCGTCCTATCATCCTTACTCCGGGCCCAAACATACATACATACAGTTCATAACTCGCTTTTCAAATCATTTGGGGTTGGCCAAAAGACTGTTCGAGACATGTCATATGCGAGGTCTAAGGCCAAAGTTCGCCTTAGAAAATAAAGGTGTTTTACATATCTCTTTCGCAAACATTTCGAAGACTATACGTAGTACTTTTTCATATCAAATATTTTCGCTAAATTGAATAAACATAATAGGCATAAATATCTACTAAGTATATATATAGAAACGGTGTGAAAACAAAACGTAAAGAAGGCTTATATCGGGAGAGGCTTATTTATATATATACATAATAGTACTGGAATCAGAAACGGAAAGCCTCACCTGTTGGCTATACAAAATAAGAGCAAAAGCAAGAACCGGCGCTACTCCACGGGAGTATCGTCTGTAAAAATACCAAGACACAACCAATTAAGACTAAGGACGACGCACGGCTTATAAGAAAACATTAAAACACATAGAAGCACGTTAAACAATCAAATAAAGCACTTAAGTTCAAATTATCAAGCATAAACGGAGTAATTCATGAATTCAAAAATGCAAATCAAATTCAAATGCAACGAAACTTTACGGACATGCTTTAAATACCATAAAAAAGTATACATTCAAGTTTCAAAAAAATCGGACTTCATATGCAAAAGTTAGAAAATTTGACAAAACTTCGAACGCACTATTCATAGACCCGAACATGCTATAAATTCATAAATCATGCAATTCATATCTATTTCATGCTTATACTGTAGCGGGCGCCGCCAAACGGGCAGACGCACGCCCCGGACCGGATCCTGACCCGGAATCGAAAGGAATCTGACTCGAACCAAAACCCGGCGAACGGCAAACCGGACTCATTTACTACTAGGCGGGAGTTTCAAAACAGGGACAAACCAAAAGCGGAAGCAATATATAGATAAAACATAAAATCCATAATGGTTGCACAGTTAAGTAAAGCCCACCAAGGCTAGCAAATTTGCATAAATACTAAATAAATGTTTACAACGGGTTCTACAATATTATTCCTGGCTATTCATAAGTATAATCAAATCCTACATAACATACATCTCAGGTCAACAAGAAACAAGAGTTTTCATAAGACAAAAGCGTGTAACTCGACCGACAATGACCCAATACTATGATGCCCGCCTAGAATCCTGAAACCAAAGGGTGAAACGAATGGGGTTAGTCAAATGACTAAGTGAGGGGGAAAAAGACAGTACATAAGAATAAACGAAAGTAGATCACCAGTTTAAACAGAAAGAAAACAACAGAAGTAAAGTTTTTCGCAAACGATTGGTGAACTAGCTCAAAATGAAACAAAACAAAACGTATAACTCAGCGAGAAGAGTTCTGAACCACCAGTCAAATCCTAAAAACAGAAACCCTCCTTATTCCTCTAGTTGTAATCAGGGAGCAACCCCTAACTACAAAGATCATACATAAAAAGCTCAGGTACTCAAAGGGCTGCCACTCCGGCCTCACCCCGAGCTCCCAAAGGTGGAGGAAACCATAGGATTTCTGCCGTAGACCCGACGTCTACCGACTTCGTCCTATCCTCCTTACTCCGGGCCCATCAGAACAGGTCAAACATATACATATACATAGCTCGCTTTTCAAACATTTTCATGTGGTCAAAAGACCGTTCGAGGCAAGTCGTGTGCGAGGCTATAATGCCAAAGTTCGCTTTCGGAAAACAAATATTTGCCTGCCTCTTTCGTACACATTTCACAAACTTATACATAATACTTTTCATATTAAATCGTTTTCAAGATCATAAAAGTATAAGCGTAAATATCTACTATATATACAAACGGATGTAAAACAAATCATAAAGCAAGGCTTATCGGGTAGTAGGGTTGGTATTATGTACGTATTATCGTATACTATAAGAAACTGAAAACCCCACCTGTTGGCTTGACAAAAACGAGAGCAAGAATGCGAGACCGGCACGCTACTCCACGGGAGTATCATCTGCAAAATACAAGGACACAACCACATAAGACTAACGACGACGCACGGCGTATACAAAATAATTAAAACGCATAGGAGCATGTTTAAACAGTCATTTATATCACTTAGGTCCACATTCTAACAAAGTACGAAATTTCCATAAGCAAATCAAATTAGAATGCGATAATAGTTCATAATCATGCATAAAAGGCAATAAGGAAGCATGCATTCAAGTTTCGGAAGAAACGGACAACATTTGAAAAATAGCCAAAAAGGCCAAAACGAAAAACACGAGGAACGGGGCCCAAACGAAGTCGGAAAAAACCCAAACTTCTTAAAATGGGTATTTCATGATTTATAGGAACCATGGGTGAATCAGATCTCGAATCGGAGGTCAAACGAAGAAAGTCAATTTTTTTAATTGCCCCTTTGACCCACAATGCCGAGAGCAAGAAGTTGAAAATGGAGAAATTTTGGTTAAGGCATACACACGGTCTTGGAGACGGGTGCGCGCACGGGCTTGAACGCGTGCTCAAGCCGGTGCGAACACTTGCACTGGCCTGCGCACCGGCGTGCGCACGGCCGTGCAAGGCACAAAATAGGCGCACGGTCTTGGCGCATGGTCTCAAGACTGTGCGCAAGGCCGTGCGGATTATCAGAACAGCAGAATCGCGAGGGGTTCTCGAGAATGAGCCAAAAATCAACATTTAAATCATATAAATCATGCAAACCTAAAACTGAAACTTACATATAATGACCAAGAACCACATAAATCCATCCACAAAATCATTCAAAATCACATTTTTCATACATTATTCAACTATTCACAAAATCCTATAAATCACAGCCTAGGAAGCATTAAACGCGAAGGACGTGAGAAGCTTACATGAAGAATAGATCGTGAGGAGTTCGTAAAGTTTCATGGATCGAGATTCGGTCGGGAACCGAAATGGGAATGAGCAATCAAAGCTTCCTCTCCTTACTCTTATTTTTTTTTTTTCTCCTTGCTTTCTTTCTAACGTGAAGTGAGGATTGAGGGAGAGAGAGAGTTGGTCAAGTCAAACTTTGACTTGACTTAGAACCGAGGGGCAAAACCGTAATTACTCCGAACTTACTAAAATTAGCAGGTTGTCGGAATTAAACAATATTACAGTCAAAACTCATACAATTGAACACACGTTGACACGAAATGGTTTAAAAACCAAAATTCACTCATTTATGAAATTGTTAAAAATTCACATACTAACTATCAAATAAAATAATTAAATCGCGCAAAATAACAATTCGGACGTACCGGATAATAATTCGAATTTTCGGGGCATTACATATACAATACATGAGCGAAGAAAGAATTCGGAAAAGACGAGTCTCGGAGGGACCCACAGGCCAAAATTGGCCCTGACTTACAGAAGGTCAGGGCCCTGTTCAAACGGGCCACACGGCCTCGTGCACACGGCCTCAAGGCCGTGTGGACAAGGCCGTGCACCACCACAACACGCACGGTCTCCTGCACAGCCGTGCGGGAGACCGTGTACACCCACACGGGCTTGCCACACCCCGTGTGCAAAGCCCGTGCACGTCAAGAAACAGCAGAAAATTCACAGAAACGCGAAACCTTCGCAAATGCAATTTAAAAATCAACATTCAACTGATTAAACATGTAAATCCTTCCCTAATTTTCACATATAATGTTCTACAACATCTAAGCTACACATAGAGTCCAAAATCATAAAAATCCATCCATAATTTCTCTCAAAATCATATAAAACCTAATATAATCAACTATATACAAAAATCCAAAAATCGAAGGAATGGAGGGTTTAATCGAGAAAGACGTGAGAATCTTACTCGTAGAAGAGATCGTGAGGAGTTTGTATGCGTAAATGGTTCGAAAATCCGTCGAGAAACGAAGTCGGGACGATCGTTTGAACCTCCTTTCTTCTCTTTCGCTTTTCTTTCTTTTTCTTTCTTTTCCTTTGCTGTTGAGTGGCGTGAATGAGGTGGGAGGGAGAGATGTGAGACGTAGTCAAATAATTGACTTGGGTTGAGAATCGAAAGGGCATTTTCGTAATTTACAAAATAAGTTCGAAAACTCATGTTGTCCAAATAATACATAATTACAGTCAAAATTCATATAATTAAACGCACATTGACATGTCGTAATTTAAATATCAAAATTCTTTCATTCATGTAAATTGTTATAAAGTCACATAATAATATCAAATAAAATAATAAAATGCATAAATAAACGAGTTGGGCATATCGGAATGTAATTCGGATTTTTGGGGCGCTATAATCACCCCTCCTTATGAGAATCTGGTCCCCAGATTCTACTCGTCCGACTGAAATAATTCCGGGTGGAACTTGCGCATCTTGTCCTCGGTCTCCCATGTAGCTTCTTCGGTTGTCTGATTTCTCCAAAGGAAAAGGACAAGAGAAATCTCCCGGTTACGCAGAGCTTGAGTCTTCTTATCCAATATCTTCACCGGCTTCGAAACAAAGGTCAAATCCGGTTCTAGTTCAATTTCCTCAACAGGAAGGATCTCTGACTCATTCAGGAAGTACTTTCGGAGTTGGGAAACATGAAAGACGTTGTGAACCCCTGTTAGACTTGGCGGCAAGTCTAACCTATATGCTGCGTTCCCAATCCTCTCCAAGATTTCATAGGGACCCAAAAATCTTGGACTCAGTTTTCCCCCTTTTCCAATTCGGGTGAATCCTTTTCGAGGAGAAGCTTTGAGGAATACTTTGTCACCAACCTCAAATTCCAACGGTCGGCGACGGGTGTCGGCATAGCTCTTCTGTCGGTCCTAAGCTGCCCTCATTCTTTGCCGAATGATCTGAATACGGTCAATGGCATTTTGGAGAAACTTTGGAGGAGTTCCTCGTTCCTTATCATCTTTTGTCCAATGCCAATCCTCGAGATCCCAAAACAACGGGGATCTACACTTTCTGCCATACAATGCTTCGTATGGTGCCATCTTGATCGTAGACTGATAACTGTTGTTGTAGGCAAACTCGATCAATGGCAACTGGTCGTGCCAATTGTTGCGAAAATCCAAGGCACAAGCTCGAAGCATATCACAGAGGTACCTGATCATTCTCTCTGACTGACCATCTGTCTGCGGATGTGCGGCTGTACTGAAAGTCAGCTTCGTTCCCATTCGCTCTTGAAGTTGCTGCCATAAGCGAGTAGTAAATCGAGCGTCTCTGTCAGACACTATCGTAGTCGGAATCCCATGAAGCCTGACAATCTCTCGGTGATAAATCTCTGCCAACTTATCCACTTTGTATGACATGTTGATCGGTAGAAAATGAGCACTCTTGGATAGTCGGTCGATAATCACCCAAATGCTATCGTAGCCACCTCTAACTTTAGGCAAACCAGACACGAAGTCCATGGCAATACCCTCCCAATTCCATGTAGGAATCGGTAGTGGCTCAAGCAAACCTCCTGGTCTTTGATGTTCAACTTCAACTTGCTGACAAGTCGAGCATCTCTTGACGTAATCAGCTACGTCTCTCTTCATACCTCTCCACGAGAATAATTCTTTTAGATCCCGGTACATCTTACTTCCACCTGGATGAACTGTGTAAGGTGTGTTGTGAGCCTCATCGATAATCTCTTTCCTCAGACTCTCCGGAACACAAACTCGGGACTTGTAGCGGAGAATTCCTGTTTTGTCCACACCAAACCGAGTCTCTAGATCAGCTGCGATGTGAACTATTTATCTCTGAGTCCACTCATCAGTATCCTGAACATCTCGAATCTTTCGACCCAACTCTGACTGGATCGATATGCTGTGAACATGGGCCTGGGAACTGATGTGAACTCCCTCTAACTTAGCTTCTAGCTGGGCTATGCTCGCCTTCCGGCTCAGTGCATCAGCTACAACATTCGCCTTTCTGGGATGATACTGAATCTTGCAATCGTAATCCTCAAATAACTCCATCCAGCGGCGCTGTCGTTTGTTCAACTCCTTCTGAGTAAACAAGTACTGAAGGCTCTTATGATCTGTGAAAATGTCGAACGTGATGCCGTAGAGGTAATGACGCCATTTCAATAAAGCAAATACAACGGCGGCTAGCTCAAGGTCGTGAGTGGGATAGTTCTCTTCAGCTAGCTTTAGCTTTCTCGATGCATAAGCTATAACTTTCCCATTCTGCATTAACACACAACCTAATCCTTCGTGTGACGCATCTGCATAAACGACAAATCCTTCAGAACCCTCGGGCAGGGTTAATATTGGGGCTATGGTCAATCTCTTCTTGAGCTCCTGAAAACTGGTTACACATTTGGCTGACCACTCAAACTTAGCTTCTTTCTTCGTCAACGCTGTTAACGGACCTGCAAGTTTAGAGAAATCCTTGACGAAACGTCTGTAGTATCCCTGCTAAACCCAAGAAACTACGGATCTCTGTAGGAGTCTTAGGTCTCTCCCAATCCAGCACTGTCTCAATCTTCGAAGGATCTACCTCAATTCCCGTTTCGGATATGACATGACCTAGGAAGGTCACTCGGTCAATCCAGAATTCGCATTTGCTGAACTTAGCGAACAACTGGTGCTCTCTCAAAGCTTGGAGCACAATCCGGAGGTGTTCAGCGTGTTCTTCTTCGAACTTCGAGAACACTAAGATGTCGTCAATGAAAATAACGACGAACTTGTCGAGGAACGGACGGAAAATTCTGTGCATCATGTCCATAAAAGCTGCTGGGGCATTCGTGAGTCCAAACGGCAAGACCACAAACTCAAAATGTCCGTATCGGGTGCTGAAAGCTGTCTTCGGGATATCCTGTGATCGGATACGGAGCTGGTAATATCCTTATCTGAGATCGAGCTTGGAATAAACTCTCGATCCTTGTAGCAAGTCAAACAATTCCTCGATATGCGGTAAAGGATACTTTATCTTCACTGTCATCCTGTTCAATTCTCGGTAATCGATACACAAGCGAAGTGTACCATCCTTCTTCTTCACGAACAAGACTGGAGCACCCCAAGGCGAGGCACTCGGTCGGATATATCCAATAGAAAGAAGTTCATCGAGTTGGTTCTTCAATTCTTTGAACTCGGCTGGAGCCACTCGGTACGGCGACTTCGAATAGGACTCGGCTCCCGAAACTAAGTCAATCACGAACTCTATATCCCGATCCGGTGGCAAGAATTCCAGATTCTCGGGGAACACGTCAGTGAATTCATTGACCACGGGCGTTTCTTCGATCTTCATCTGGTTTTTCGGACGGTTGAGAAGGTAAGCTATAAAGCACGTGGCTTCTTCTTTCTGAACGAGCTTCTTGGCATCCATCATTGAGATATACGGACCTTCTCCTGATCGGAAACCCTTAACTTCATTAGAACCCATAATAACTTTCTTCTCGAAACAATCAACCTTCGCCCGATGTTCGTACAACCAATCCATTCCGAGAATAACCCCATATTTCTTCATCGACAACTCGATCAAATCTGCCAGGTATTCGATACCCTCGATGATAATCGGACAACGCTTAAGTGCTCAGTTCGCAATAACCTTCGAACCCAACGGCAAACCAACCACCAACACATAATCAAGCAAGGAAACAAGCGCATGCACAGATAAGGAAATAGCAGGCGCAATAAATGAGTGTGAAGCACCCGAGTCGTACAATGCATGTATGGGGATGCCATTTATATATATAGTACCTTCCACCACATCGGTCGGATCTGCAACAACATCCTCAGCATCGCCTTCCAAGGCGTAAACACGGGCATAAGCCTAAGGCTGAGCGGCTCCCTGCTGTACCGGTCTCCTCTTCGGGCATACATCTACCCGGTGATCGGCGCTACCACATCCGTAGCAAAGACCATTCTTCCTCCAACATTTGGCCTCTAAGTGCGGGCCCTGACAGAATCCACATATAGGTCGTGGATGTCCCTGAGGTCGGGGAGGAGCAGGCTGAACGGGGGCCTTGAATGGATTCTTCCCAGAAGAGGACCCAGACGGAACAAATGGCCTCTTCGAACCAGAAGCGAAACTCTGGGCGGCTGCGGGGGCAGGTGCAGAAGTCAGTCTCATCTGTCGGATATCGGACTCTATAGAAAGGGCCGTCTCAACTGCATCGGTGTAGTACTGAAGCCTGTTCCCGAGCATATGCATACGGATCTCATTCGACAACCCCTCAATGAACTGTCGAGCCTTCCTCTGCTCGTCGTCAACCATATACGAGCAATGAATAATAAGCCTGGAGAAATGAGCCTCATACTGGTCAACTGATGAAGTACCCTGTTTGAGAGCCAGGAACTCTCGCTCACGTCGCTGTCGGACCACCAATGGAATATACTTGGCCCGAAACTCAACCAAGAACTGATCCCAAGTCGGGACCACATGCTCTCGCTGCCATCGCTGCTCTATACAGGCCCACTAGTCCTGTGCAGCTCCTATCATCTGATAGACTGCCAACTCGACCCTCTTAGGGTCTGGACACTCCATAACTCGGAACCTCTTCTCCATCGCCGATATCCAAGCCTCGGCGATCACATCATCCGGTGCACCCTCGAACTGCGGAGGGTTCACTTAAGAAACCTTCCCATATCATTCTCGGGGGCAGGAGGCGGTGTTGCTCGGTTAGTATGAACCATGAACTGCCCTAAGGCCTCCATAAACTAAGCTGGGGTCGGAATACCTGGAGGCGGACCTGGCGGTTCACGGCGGGGAGGCATTCTGCAAATTTAATACCAAACATGCATGATGATAAGTGATTATGAAAAGCTGTAACACATAGAGAAGTTAAATTCACATAATCACATTGTCACAATCACGTAATCCTAAGTCGTACGACCTAAACGGACACGACAAAACACGATGCTTCAGAGCCTAGGCCATTGGACCTAAAGAAACTCTGATACCAACTGTAGCGGGCGCCCCAAACGGGTAACGCACGCCCCGTACTGAGCCCCGACCTGGAACCGGAATGGGATCTGACCCGAATCGAAACCCGGCGAACAGCACACATTTACTCAATCACTACGCGGGGGTTTAAAAAATGAACGAAAACGATAGAGGTGCGGAAGCAAAAATAAACAAAACAATAAATCATAATAATTGCACAAGTATTAAAGCCCACCAAGGCTAACGAAATTCAATTTCATAAATAATAAACGCGTTCGTTACAGTATCCCGACAATAGATAATAACGGGTTCAACATATAATCCCGAATACTACATAAATAAAATCCTAATATCATAAACATAAATAAAATCATACGGACAAGAGTTATACATGAGCAAAATAAATGCACCACCACAACACGCACGGTCTCCTACACGGCCGTGCGGGAGACCGTGTACACCCACACGGGCTTGCCACACCCCGTGTGCAAAGCCCGTGCACGTCAAGAAACAGCAGAAAATTCACAGAAACGTGAAACATTCACAAATTCAATTTAAAAATCAACATTTAACTGATTAAACATGCAAATCCTTCCCTAATTTTTACATATAATGTTCTACAACATCTAAGCTACACATAGAGTCCAAAATCATAAAAATCCATCCATAATTTCTCTCAAAATCATATAAAACCTAATATAATCAACTATATACAAAAATCCAAAAATCGAAGGAATGGAGGCTTTAAACGAGAAAGACGTGAGAAGCTTACTCGTAGAAGAGATTGTGAGGAGTTCGTAGGCGTAAATGGTTCGAAAATCCGTCGAGAAACGAAGTCGGGACGATCGTTTGAACCTCCTTCCTTCTCTTTCTCTTTTCTTTCTTTTTCTTTCTTTTCCTTTGCTGTTGAGTGGCGTGAATGAGGTGAGAGGGAGAGATGTGAAACTTAGTCAAATAATTGACTTGGGTTGAGAATCGAAAGGGCATTTTCGTAATTTACAAAATAAGTTCGAAAACACATGTTGTCCAAATAATACATAATTAAAGTAAAAATTCATATAATTAAACGCACATTGACATGTAGTGATTTACATATCAAAATTCATTCATTCATGTAAATTGTTATAAAGTCATACAATAATATCAAATAAAATAATAAAATGCATAAATAAACGAGTCGGGCATACCGGAATGTAATTCGGATTTTCGGGGCGCTACAAAAAGTGGGAAAAATCTCTAAACGAGAAAGGTGTCAATTGACTGTCAAATAGGGTCGGATAAATTATAAACTATGAAGAATATCAAATCCCGAGCTCGAGGAAGTTATAGGTGAAATCGGATTGATATTCGGAGGTCGTATGCGAAAGTTAACATTTAAATAATTGGGGTTGACCCAATTCCCAAAGTGCAAGAAAGGAAAAGGCTAGAAAAATCCACTAAGAGTTTCGCACCGGCCTGTGCACGGTCTTGGACACACTGTCAAGACCGTGCACTGCACACGGCCAAGTGCACGGGGCAGGCGCTGTAACGACCCACAATCTCTAAGTTCAAGATTAGCGCATTTATTGGAATTCGGACCGTTTACGGTCCCGACGTCTTTCACAATTGCACATTTTCCCAACTCTTGCATTTTAAATATTTTTATAAATCATTGATTTGGCATTTAAAACCCAAGACATTAATTAGAATTAATTTGCATCGTTTTGCCACTAATTAGGGTCAATTTGGTAAATTTATATTTATAGCTTGTTTAATTTAATTTAGTAATTTAACGGTATACATTGGACTGGGGTTCAATGTTATTATGCATATTTTATCGAGGTTCCAAATATTTTCATAAGATTCTAAATATTATTCATTAAATCATATTTTCAAGAAATTGCATTTTTGACCCAAAACTATTTACACTTTGACCCTACCCGGCATTGACTTTTCGTAAACTCATGAATTTTAATAAAACGAACCTCAATCTTTGTTAAGCATTTAATTACGGTCATTTTGACACTAAGTATGCCTAATTCCGACACTTTGCACTTTTTTACATGTTTTTCGAGGATAGGGTGCAATTTTGGAGAGTTTTGGGGCTGAATTGAAAATTGAGAGAGAGAAGAAGCAGGCGGGCTTGCGTGAGCTCCATTTCTCCAAAAATGGAGATTTTGCATTTCTCCACCGATTCAAGCAAATGATATATGGAAATCGATCGTCTCGACGAGAGGAGCACAATGGTACCAATATTGTTGGCATTTGGACGACGGTGGTGGCGCGGTGGAGCTCGGAAGTTCCGCGGCTGAGATGGTGGTGGTTGTGGCTTTTCCGGCGACTTTCAGGCGGCGGGAAGGGGTGCTTCTGGACCAATTTTTCGCAAGGAAGCCAACGGTGGTGGTTTCGTGGCCATCCGACGACCGATGGCGGCGGCATCGACGATTTTCAGGCGGCGGTGATGCTTTCCGATCTCAATTCTGCGGCGACGTCAATGTCTGGGGTTGGTCAGGAATTGAAGCCCATGAAGAGAGGAGCATTTTGGCGGTGGTTTCACTTTAATCGGACCACGGACGGCGGAGTTATGGCGACTTGAAGGGGCGGCAGCGTTGAGTGGCAGTGGGAGTGGTGGTTCCCGGTGGTTCCAGGCGGAGTCACGATGGAAAACCACCATGGTTGTGACGGGCTCATCGAGAGGATCATTTATGTATAAGGGTTCGGCTATCGAAGGTGTTTCGACGGAAGTCCGGTGGCGGCGATGCGGCGGCACGCAGCGGCGCTACAGTTCCAGTCAGATTCCAGCGATGGAGTCTTCACGAAGATTGTTCTCCTCGTCGCAATGGTTCCAACGGCACTGGTATTACTCGAATCAGACTTGTCGTTTGTCTTTTATCGCATTTTTCGTATTATTGTGTTAATTTGTAGCTTTTGAACTATAGCTTATAGCTTTTGAGCATCAATAACTTGTATCCTAGCTTGGCTTAATTGTGTAAATTGTTGATTGTTGATGATATATGCTTGTGTAGTTGAACGGATAGGTTTCTGTTCGATTAGGCTAGAGATAGGATCGATCTTAGCTTGTTAGCTTTTGAGCTTTTGGGAAAAGCTATAAGTTGTACTTTAATTGTTGTTGATTTAAATGAAATATACATGTTTGATGTTTAATTGCAAGCTTAACCCCTGGTTGGGATTATGCTTAAATATTATTATTAATTAAATGTTAATTGTTATTCGTTTATTTAATTATTGCATGCTTTTGGATAAATGACCAATTTACCCCTACTTGCTCTTTTGTGTTTAAATATTGAATGATTATCTTTAAGCATGTTCGTATTTTGATAGCCGAGCGTCAGTGTCTGTTTTCTTGTTCGTGTCAGTCATTCATCCTCTAGACCCCGTGTTTTCAGGTGGGATCTCTGAGGGAGAAGTATACATGTTGCTTGCTTGCTTTTCTCGTTTGTCGAGCTACAGGTAAGGGTTTAAAACATTTTCAACTGGGGCAAGATCATAGATATATATAGGTTTGCGAAATAAATTATTATCCCGCCTTTCTTCTTGCTTGTTGTTCCTGCCTTTATTATTTCCTTATGTGCTTAGTCAACCCTTTTAATAACAAAACCTATATGTATAATATTTTACAAACATTTTCAACTAGAGGCAAGGAAAACCATTTGTTTTTAAATACGAACTTTGGTCTCTCTACCTCGCAAATATAACCTTGTCTCGAATGGCCCCTTTGGCCTCCCACACCCTGATTCCCTATTTTCAAATGGCCCTTTTGGCCACCTAAATTGTTATTGTTTTCAAGCGAGCCATGGACTGGATCATGAGTTTGGGGCCCAGGAGTTATACAGGAGGTGAGCCTGGAGACGAGCGTCTAGGGCAAATCCCGATGTGTACTCTAGGTATTGACTTAGGCCGGTCGGGAGGTTTGATTGACCTAAGTTAATGCGACGGTAGCGCCTTGAGCTTTTCCTTAAATTGTGTACGGTAGCGTTGTGGGGCACCACTCGTTTCCTTAAATTGTGATTGGATCACGACTTTCGGTGGTGGAGTACTTGACTACGTGTTTTCATGAATGGGAGTTATAAGGAGAGGGTCCGTTCTCGCCGGGACACATTATTGCATGACTTATTGCATTACTTGCTTGTCTAATTGATTAACGGCTTTCGTTTCAAGTCGAAGCACATTCCGGTTTTCTTCATTTAGCATATGTATTTCCTTATATATATATTGTTCAAACTATTTAGTCGAATTACGAGCCTTTTTTACTTATCATTTCCAACTTATTTATGCCATGCTTTTCGAACTTGTATCGGCGTCGTGACTCAACTAATATCATTTCAAAATGATCGGCTTGACATTATGTGCAAATGTTTTCAAAGGATCCGGTTCGTCAACCTTTTGTGTTTTTAAATAAAGCCGAACCCGAATGTTGCTTTGTGTTATAGTTTTACAACTTATATTATTGTATGTATCTTTATCAAAACGAGTAACATTCACCCCTTCTTGGTTTTAAACGATAAACGACGAACTGTGATCAATACCTATATTGTATTACCCCCCTTACTGAGTATCCTTTATACTCACCCCTTCTATTTTGGTTATTGCTTCAGGTAGACAGGTGGCAGCGTCACCTATCTTTTCAGTCGGCAGCAGCAGGTCTAGGTCGGCTCTTGTTTCTTGTCTTGTCAGTGTCCCAACAACAGTCGAGTCTTTACTTTATGAATTGATTTAGCTTAATGTATTTAATATTATGATTTATTTTCCGTACTTACGTGCTCCATGATGTGGGATAGATAGTTGAGCCGTGGATGGCATTAATTGGATATTTACTTTGGAATTGTTTTATGAATTATGTTGCCATGGATGTCTTTTATGGTTAAATTGTTTTTTTTTTTTAAATCGCTTCCGCACTATTCTGATTATTGCTGTTGTTGTTGGGGCGTCGTGATGCTGTTGCCGGAGTTTGATCGAGTGATTGCCGTTCACCGGGATGGATTTTCGAATGGGGTACCTTTACCTCGTTTGGGAGTTCGTCTCGGTGCGGATGTGGTGTCCTTTCTCCTCATACGGAAAGGGGCGCTACAGGCGCACGGGCGCATTAGCCCGTGCGGATCAACTGAGTGCAGAAAGTAGCAGGTCACAAAGCTCACACGCGGGCACCAACATATAAATCCATAGATCTCATAAATTACACCATAAAACACGCTAATTTTCACATATAATCATATATATCATATAAGCTACACATTGGTTCGAGAAACACGTAAAATGGTCAAGTAAATCTTCCTAAACACAAAAATCCTAAAACTATGAAATCCTATATATAAATCACGAAAATCGCAACGAGGAAACGACGGATTGAAATGGGGTAAAAGGATTATCGGTAGAGGAGATCGAGAGGAACTCGTAGTCGTTTACAGCGCATCGATCCGATGAGAAACGAGCACGGGGGGTCGATTCTTCCTAACCTCCTTCTTTCTCCTTTTTCTCCTTCTCTCTTCCTTCTTCTCTTTCTTTCTTTCTCAAATGATATAGGTTTAAGTAAAATAAGGAATATAAGAGGGATATGTGTGAAAAAAGGATATTAAATGGAGTCGGGATAAAATAGGGAGTTTCGGGTAAAAGGCGGGTTCATGGATAAAACTTATTCGTGAATATAATTATTCTCACGGAAAGCCTTCGGCGCGAATAAAATATTATTCCAGAATAAATCCAAAATTTCGGGTCGTTACAATGGTGTCTAAACTTGGTGTCCTTCGTGTTGATCTGATTAATTCTCAAGACCGGTGCTCATTCAAAAGCACACATTCTCATCCATAATGATCAAGAACAGAAAATCCCAATGTAAGGTCTTCAGTTTGGTGTAGTTGAAAGCTCGGTGTTCTTCTAGTCGAGTTCGACATCCAGATTCATGTTGGTTCTCACTCTGACTATCTTCAGAAGTATTCTCCTTCAGACCCGATTTGTCAAAGTCAGTGCTATCCAAAACCGCATAACATGCTCGCAACAGAATTGATCCTAGTCGGCCAAGAACTCCTTGTCCTTAGCACTCTCTCTAATAGCGTATAAAGAATTTATCGAATTCTACGCTATCCACACAGAGGTCACATAAATTTTAGCAACTAATCATTCAATCAGTGCAAGTGTGAATTTTGAAAGCAGTTAAAGCACGTAAGTTATATAAAACACTTAACAGATATTTAAAGCAATTACCATTCGAAACAGAATACTATGAATGAATGCTATGATAATGAAATGTACCTTTGCGAGTCGGTATCAGGGTCGGGATCCCCTTTTTCTTCCCCGAGGATTCCTTGAGTCGGGGCAATCTTGAACTTGATGCTTGCTACTCCCACATCTGAGGCAACGTCCCAGTTTTCTTCTACACTTTGCAGTCTTGTGGTTCGTCTTTCCACAGTACCCACAAGGGATCATTCACTTCTGGGTTTGTAGGTTCCGGTATCTGGTAGTGTGGTCCCCATATCTGAAAGGTGCTCAGTCCGGCTGGTTCTCTTCTTGCTATCTCGTTGAAAGAGGATCCTTTCATGTGAGGAATACGTCGTCCCAACTCTTGAAGATCGGATTCCACTCTCATGGCTAGGTCAACTGCATCATGATGAACACGAATGTCCAATCCCACCAATCTTTCCAAGATCTCCGGCTGAAGTCCCTCGATGAACTTCCATGCTCTTCTTCGATCGTCAGAGGCAATGTGAGGAGCATAGACAATGAGGCGGCTGAAAAGTGCCTCATATTGTGCAACAGGGAAAGCTCCATGGGTGAGGGGCATGAAATCTCTTTCCCGGCGGTCACGTACCACTTTTGGCACGTACTTCTCTCGAAAGTCAGATAGGAACCGCGACCAAGTGTACGGAATTCTCTCAGTGATCCATCTCTATTCTATGCAGTGCCACCAATCTTCAGCTGGTCCTCTCATGAGAAAGATGGTATACTCGACCCTCTTGGGGTCACCACAGCGTATTACTCGGAAGATTCACTCTAAATCGGCTATCCAAGCCTCGGCTTTAAGATCATCTGGTTCACCCATGAAGCAAGGTGGGTTGTAGTGCAGAAATCTGTCCAAGGATTGGCCCTCAGCTTGTCTCACAGGTACATGCTGTTGTTGTTGTCTCTCTTGATGTACTTGCTCAGCAATCTGCCTCATACCTGTCACTAACTCTCTTGCAATCGAATTCGGAGATGAGGGAGCTGTAGGGGGTCTTCGACGAGACATTATGTACCAGCGCTCAACAAACTAGGAAAAGATGCATGCTCGGTTAATGGAATGATCACGTAAGGCATATAAGATTCAAATAAAACATACATATATGATTCGAATAGCATGTAAGAAATTTAAGCACAAAATAAATCACAAAACAAGCAAAACTCGATCCTATAGCCGTACGACCTAGACACGACAAGACCCAAGCAGGACATGACAAGACGACAAGACAAGACAGACGCTACCTCGAGTTCCACATCCACCTGCATTCGATCCCAACTCAGTACTACAATTATAAGAGATCAAACGGTTGGTTGCCATTCCAACAGAAGATCAATCACAATTTCAATACTAAGGAGTTCTCAAGCACCTATGACTGGAAACTCTAAGTCTCATTGACACGAAAAGGGCAGACACAAGAGATAAGACACGACGCGATTACAAAGCTTCGGTTCCTTTTGGGAACCTAGGCTCTGATACCACTGACTGTAGCGCCCCCTGAAGAAGGACCGCCACATCCGCACAAAAATGGATTCCCGAGCTTCAGCGACGGGCCTCAACTCAGAAACCCACTCCGGCGAACGGCAATCAAACAATAACCATCGGCAACAGCGACAACATCCCAACAACAACCACATCAGAGCAGAGAAATGCGGAAGCGATTTAAAGGTAAACAATTATATTCCATAAAACCTACGAGGCTAACATAATATCATTTAACATTTATAAATCAAGATACAAAATATTCATAAGCAGATAGCGCCATCCATGGTCTTGACTAGTCTACCCTGTGTAATCCTAGATACCTTCAACTATCCCACATCAGGGGCACATAAGATACATAAAGTAGATAAAGCAGAAAGGGGGTACAAAAGTAATTGAATGCAATAAACAAGACTCGACGGTTGCTGGGACCACTGACAAGACAAACCAAACGACAAGACTGAGCCTATCTAGACCTGCTAATGTCGACTGACAAGATAGGTGACGCCGCCACCTGTCTACCTGAAGCAAGAACCAAAACAGAAGGGGTGAGTGTAAAGGATACTTAGTAAGGGGGTTTTGATCACAGTTCGTCGTTTATCCTTTAAAATCAAAATAGTGAATGTTGCACGTTTTGAGAAAGAATACAAACAATGAAATATAAGTTGCAAAATGATAATACAAGGCAACACTCGAGTTCGGCTTGCTTGGAAAACACGAAAAGGTTGACGAACCGGATCCTTTAAACACCATTTGCACATAATGTCAAGCCGATAAATTGAAAGGATGTTAGTTGGGTCACGAGGCCGTTACGAGTTCGAAAGGCATGATTTAAATAAGTTGGAGACTATAAATAAACACGGCTCGTAATTCAACTATTTAATTAAATAATAAAGGAGGCTTAGGTTGGGCAAGTTCGAGTCACGCTTCCGGGTTTTATATATATATAGGGAAATACATATGCTAAAGGAAGGAGACCGGAATGTGCTTCGACTTGTAACGAAAGCTGTAAAACAATTAGACAAGCAAGAATGCAATAAATCATGCAATAATGTGTCCCAGCGAGAGCGGGCCCTCTCCTTATAACTCCCATTCATGAAAATCATGCAAACACGTAGTCAAGTACTCCACCACCGAAAGTCGTGATCCAATCAGAATTTAAGGGGACGCGATTAGCACCACCGTACAGTGAATTAAGGAGACGCGGTTAGCACCACCGTTCGCATCAACTTAGGCTAGTCAGCCTCCTAACCGGCCTAAGTCAACACGTATAGAAGTACATCGGGATTTGCCTTAGACCCTCGTCTCCAGGCTCACCTCCTGTATACTCCGGGCCCAAATCATTATACAGTCCAGGGCTCGCATTTTAAATCAATAACAGTTTGGGTGGCCAAAGGGGTCGTTCGAAAAGATGATGCAAGTAGTTAAGTATGAATAGCCAAAACGGCCTTTGAGACAAGTTGATGTAATGATCTAAGAAATACTCATAAGAGCCATACGCTTCGGGAGCATGCTAACGGATGTCCCTAACGACATTCCTTATAAGTGCCTCAGAGATCAAATGGTTACTTTTAAAACAAATAAGGTACTTGTCTCTAGTTGAAAGCATTTCAAATCATTTTGGTAGATGCATAAGTTTTGCTATCAAAACGGGTTTGACTAAGCAGATAAGGAGATAGTAAAGGCAGTACAACAAGTAATAAGAAAGGCGGGATAATAAGTTATTTCGAAACCAAAGTAACTATGTCCTTGCCCTAGTTGAAAATAGTTTAAACCCTTACCTGGCTCAACACGACAGTATGAAAGCAGGCGGTAGTCAAGTTTCTCCCTCGTTGGTCCCACCTGTAATACACAGGGCCTAGAGGATGAACACGAGACCGACAATATGAAAAGTAAGACACAAGACAACAGATGACGCACGACAATTCATATAGAACCCTAATCATGCTATAAACGTAACATGGAAAGTTGAACAATTAAACATACAAAGACATATGAAATACGGAACGACAATTAAACAATTACTAATGCAATACTAAATAATAAAAGAACATAGATAATAAATGTTAAGGCATGCTAAAACGCAATTAGAGCTCATAGACATGCTTAAAATAACAGAACGAAGCTCTCTCATGAAAATGGGATCAGACGGGCAAGAAACGGGAAAAGTGGGAAAATCTCTAAACGAGAAATGTGTCAATTGATGGTCAAATTCTAACGCCCCGAAAATTTGAATTATTATCCGGTACGTCCGAATCGTTATTTTGCGCGATTTAATTATTTTATTTGATAGTTAGTATGTGAATTTTTTTAACAATTTCATAAATGAGTGAATTCTGGTTTTTAAACCATTTCATGTCAACGTGCGTTCAATTGTATGAGTTTTGACTGTAATATTGTTTAATTCCGACAACCTGCTAAATTTAGTAAGTTTGGAGTAATTACGGTTTTGCCCCTCGTTTCTAAGTCAAGTCAAAGTTGACTTGACCAACTCTCTATCTCCCTCAATCCTCACTTCACGTTAGAAAAGAAAAGAAAGGAGTAGAAAAAGAGAAAAAGAAGAGAGTAAGGAGAGGAAGCTTCAATTGATCATTCCGACTTCGATTTCCGACCGAATCTCGATCCGTGAAACTTTACGAACTCCTCACAATCTATTCTTCATGTAAGCTTATCACGTCCTTCGCGTTTAATGCTTCCTAGGATGTGATTTATAGGATCTTGTGAATAGTTGAATAATATATGAAAAATGTGATTTTGAATGATTTTGTGGATGGATTTATGTGGTTCTTGGTCCTATAGGTAGATTAAATGTTGTAGATCATTATATGTAAGATTTAGTTTGAGGTTTGCATGATTTATATGATTTAAATGTTGATTTTTGGCTCATTCCCGAGAACCCCTCGCGATTCTGTTGTACTGATAATCCGCACGGCCTTGCGCACGGTCTTGAGACCATGCGCCAAGACCGTGTGACTATTTTGTGCCTTGGACGGCCTTATGCACGGCCGTGCGCACGCCGGTGCGCAGGCCAATGCAAGTGTTCGCGCACCGGCTTGAGCACGCGTTCAAGCCCATGCGTCCGCCCGTCCCCAAGACCGTGTGTATGCCTTAACCAAAATTTCTCCATGTTCAACTTCTTGCTCTCGGCATTGTGGGTCAAAGGGGCAATTAAAAAGTTGACTTTCTTCGTTTGACCTCCGATTTGAGATCGGATTTCACCTATAGGTCCTATAAATCATGAAATACATATTTTAGGTAGTTTGAATTTTTCCGACTTCGTTTGGGCCCCGTTCCTCGTGTTTTTCGTTTAGGCCTTTTTGGCTATTTTTCAAATGTTGTCCGTTTCTTCCGAAACTTGAATGCATGCTTCCTTATTGCCTTGTATGCATGTTTATGAGCTTTTATTGCATTCTAACTTGTTTTGCTTATCAGATTCTATGAATTTCTATGTTTTGTTACAATGTGAACCTAAGTGAATTAATGATTGTTTAACGTGCTTCTATGTGTTTTAACTCTTTCGTATAAGCCGAGCGTTATCATTAGTCTTATGTGGTTGTGTCCTTATATTTTGCAGACGATACTCCCGTGGAGTAGCGTGCCGGTCTCGCATTCTTGCTCTTTTGTCAAGCCAACAGGTGGGGTTTTCAGTTTCTTATAGTATACGATAATACGTACATAATACCAACCCTACTACCCGATAAGCCTTGTTTTATGATTTGTTTTACATCCGTTTGTATATATAGTAGATATTTAAGCTTATACTTTTATGATCTTGAAAACGATTTAATATGAAAAGTATTATGTATAAGTTTGTGAAATGTGTACGAAAGAGGCAGGAAAATCTTTGTTTTCTGAAAGCGAACTTTGGCATTATAGCCTCGCACACGACTTGCCTCGAACAGTCTTTTGACCACATGAAAATGTTTGAAAAGCGAGCTATGTATATGTATATGTTTGACCTGTTCTGATGGGCCCGGAGTAAGGACGATAGGACGAAGTCGGTAGACGTCAGGTCTACGGCGGAAATCCTATGGTTTCCTCCACCTTTGGGAGCTCGGGGTGAGGCCGGAGTGGCAGCCCTTTGAGTACCTGAGCTTGTTATGTATGATCTGTGTAGTTAGGGGTTGCTCCCTGATTACAACTGGAGGAATAAGGAGGGTTTCTGTTTTATGATTTGACTGGTGGTTCAGAACTCTTCTTGCTGAGTTATATGTTTTGTTTTGTTCCATTTTGAGCTAGTTCACCAATCGTTTGCGAAAAACTTTATTTCTGTTGTTTTCTTTCTGTAGGGTTTCTTTATGCACTGTCTTTTTCCCCCTCACTTAGTCGTTTGACTAACCCCATTCGTTTCACCCTTTGGTTTCAGGATTCTAGTTGGGCTTCATAGTATTGAGTCGTGGTCTTATGTAAACTCTTGTTTCTTGTTGACTTGATATTTGTTAAGTAGGATTATACTTATGAATAGCCGGGAATAATATTGTAGAACCCGTTGTAAACATTTATTAGTATTTATGCGAATTTGCTAGCCTTGGTGGGCTTTACCTAACTGCGCAGCCATTATGGATTTTATGTTTTGTTTATATATTGCTTCCGCTTTTGGTTTGTCCCAGTTTTGAAACTCCCGCCTAGTAGTAAATGAGTCCGGTTTGCCGTTCGCCAGGTTTTGGTTCGGGTCGGATTACTTACGATTCCGGGCCAGGATCCGGTGCGGGGCGTGCGTCTGCCCGTTTGGCGGCGCCCGCTACAAAAATAGGGTCGGATAAATTGTAAACTATGAAGAATATCAAATCCCGAGCTCGAGGAAGTTATAGGTGAAATCGAATTGATATTCGGAAGTCATATGCGAAAGTTAACATTTAAATAAGTGGGGTTGACCCAATTCCCGAAGTGCAAGAAAGGAAAAGGCTAGAAAAATCCACTAAGTATTTCGCACCGGCCTCTGTACGGTCTTGGACATACTATCAAGACTGTGCACTGCACACAGCCAAGTGGATGGGGTGCCTGTGCAGACAAAAAGAGGCGCGCATGGCTCCTGCACGGTCTTGATCAAGACCATGCGTTAGCCCGTGCGGATCAACTGAGTGCAGAAAGCAGCAGGTCGCGAAGCTCACACGCGGGCACCAACATATAAATCCATAGATCTCATAAATTACACCATAAAATACGATAATTTTCACATATAATCATATATATCATATAAGCTACACATAGGTTCAAGAAACACGTAAAATGGTCAAGTAAATCTTCCTAAACACAAAAATCCTAAAACTATGAAATCCTATATATATATCACGAAAATTGCGACAAGGAAACGACGGATTGAAATGGGGTAAAAGGATTACCAGTAGAGGAGATCGAGAGGAACTCGTAGTCGTTTACGGCGCGTCGATCCGATGAGAAATGAGCACGGGGGGTCGATTCTTCCTTCTCCTCCTTCTTTCTCCTTTTTCTCCTCCTCTCTTCCTTCTTCTCTTTCTTTCTTTCTCAAATGATATAGGTTTAAGTGAAATAAGGAATATAAGAGGGATATGTGTGAAAAAAGGATATTAAATGGAGTCGGGATAAAATAGGGAGTTCTGGGTAAAAGGCGGGTTCATGGATAAAACTTATTCGTGAATATAATTATTCTCACGAAAAGCCTTCGGCACGAATAAAATTGTAGCGCCCCTTTCCGTAGGAGGAGAAAGGACACCACATCCGTACCGAGACGAACTCCCAAACGAGGTAGATGTACCCCATTTAAAAATCCATCCCGGCGAACGACAAGCATTCAATCTAACCCGGCAACAACGTACCTAGTCCAACAACAACAACCAACAGAAATAACAGAGTGCGGAAGCTTAACATATACATATCAATTACACATTCAAAGCCACACGGGGCATCAATTAACATAATTCAATATTCAATGAATATTCATCAATATCTAATCTCCAGAATTCATCAATATATCCAATCTATCTAGAAATTCGGTTCAAATAATAAAAGATAGACTGTTGTTGGACACTACCTACATTTACCAAAGGACACGAAGACCAAGACTCACGACCCGCTGTTGCCAACCGACATGAGTGGTGACAACGCCACCTGTCGACCTGAAGTCAGAATTAAAATAACGAGGGGTGAGTATAAATGATACTCAGTGAAGGTAAAGAGGGAACAAGTACGAGTCACGCTTCCGGGTTTATATACATATATAAGAACGTACATTTGCAGAATTTAAGAAAACCGGAATGTGCTTCGACTTGCATTAACTACAATTAATAAGCAGATACAATAAAGCATAAATAGAAGCAAGTAATATCCCAGCGAGAATGAGCCTATTCCTCCTTATAACCCATTCATATCATTATAAAACTCCATCTCCGGTGTCTGACCCCATAGCGCGACAATGGGCGACAAATTGAATTTCAGGAAAACGTGCAATGAATGCAACGCCCACCATCGCTCCCAACCGTGGCTATCAACTCCTGACGGGCCACGATTCATGCTTAATTTTTGGAAAAGTACCTCCGGCAACACCCTGGACGCTCGTCCCCAAGTGAGACCCTCGAATACCCTCCCGGGCCCTCATTAAAAGAAAAGTCCACAATTTTGCTCGCGTTCAAGAAACAATATAAGTTAGAAGCCAATCGGGCATTTAGGCAAGGGTGTAACGACAAAGGGGGTGACTATAAGTTTCATACGTGTCGGGATGTCCAGACAACGCCCCTAACGACTTCATCCTTGAATTTTGAAAACTTTACGAAATATTCATCCTTGAATCATATGGAAGCTATAGGTGAAATGGCTCGATTTTAGGGGGTCGTATGCAAAAAGTCAACTTTTGTTTTTGGCTAATTGACCTCATTACCGTGAGCAACTAAGGAAAAAGGCTGAAAATTTGGTTAAGGCATTCGCACGGGCTAATGCACTGCCTTGTGCACGGTCTTGAGGACACACTCAAGACCGTGCAAGCTATAACAGTGCGCACCGGGGTGCGCAGGCCGGTGCAGGCTTAAGGTGGTGCACACGGTCTTGCCAAGACCGTGCGTTGGACTGTGTGGTTCAACTTACAGGTGCAGAAAACGCGATCCTCATTTTTCTCACGAGGGTTTCATCCTAAAATCAACCAGGGCGAATTCTATAGCCAAAATCAACACATAAAATTCACACTCATGCATTGTACATATTAATAGCTACCATTTGATCCGAACTACACTAAAAATGGTAAACTCTAACCTAGAAACCCATCAAATTATCAAATTATCAAATATTCAAACTTAACAAAATGTTAACGAAATGAAGGATTTAATGGATGAAATGAATTGGGGAAAGAAGGTTACCGGTAGAGAATCGAACGAGGATTGTATAGTTGGTCTCAGAATCACGATTGATCGAGCGACAGATTCGGGACGGGATTTTCTTCCTCCTTCTTCCTTTCTCCTTCTCTTCTCTCTTTCTCTCTCTCGATTTGGTGTGAGCAAGAGTGTGCAAGAGAGTGTGCACAAGGGGGTGTAAGTGTGTTCAAGATGGTGCAAATGTGTCCAAGAGGGTGCAAGTGTGTTTAAGGGGTGTAGGTTCGTTTGAGATTAAACTAAATTTGAGGGGTAGAAAAGGTAATTATAAATGGTTGAGGATATGGAAATAAATTAGAATAAATTAAAATTTGTTAACGAAACTAATCTTTTCATTTAAAATCCAACGAGGTGTCGAATAATTATTCCGAAAATATATTCCAGAATTTTAGGTCGTTACAATACTCCCCCTTCAAAAGAATCTGTCCTCAGATTCTCCTCCGAACCTCGGGGTTTGTTAAAGGGAGTATATTACGGAATTTAGAAGTTCGTCATACAAAATCGCGCAATTAACACATAAGCAATTAATTAAAACGAACAATTAACATTTAAATTCAAATAAGCAATTAACGCATAGTTCTTACATAATAGGTCCAAATAAAATCAAATTACAATTAAAACGAAAAATGCCGAGAAATGGAAGACAACGGTGCCGACTAAGAATCGGATGCTCCAGAACTGGGCGGCATGCTAAGACGGCTCAGATAGCTAGCGAGCTGCTCAGAGATGGACCTCTCAAGGTCAGAAATCTGCTCCCGGAGCTCGGTGTGGTTGCATCGGGCCTCAAGTCTAATCGCCCGAAGGTCGGTGCGAACCTCCTGAAGGTCGGCCGACTGTCGGTCCAATCGCTCGGTAGTCTGCTTGGTGAAGGTTGTGAAGCGGTTTCCCCAAACCGTCCACCTATCGGCCTCCCACCGGTTTCGGGTCTCCGACTCCGATTGTTGGCACCGGGGTGCGCAGGCCGGTGCAGGCTTAAGGTGGTGCGCACGGTCTGGTGCACGGTCTTTCCAAGACCGTGCGTTGGACCGTGTGGTTCAACTTACAGGTCCAGAAAATGCGATTCTCTTTTGTCTCACGAGGGTTTCGTCCTAAAATCAACCAGGGCGAAGTCTATAGCCAAAATCAACACATAAAATTCACACTCATGCATTGTACACATTAATAGCTACCATTTGATCCGAACTACACTAAAAATGGTAAACTCTAACCTACAAACCCATCAAATTATCAAATATTCAAACTTAACAAAATGTTAACGAAATGATGGATTTAATGGATGAAATGAATTGGGGAAAGAAGGTTACCGGTAGAGAATCGAATGAGGATTGTATAGTTGGTCTCGGAATCTGTAACGACACGTCCTCAAATACTGTGCGACGTGACGTCCCGCACCAAGTCACAATCCATAACAAGAACTGAGGTCCGGTTATGAACTATAACCTGGCGAACGGTAAATAATTACCAGGCTGATTTGTTTTAGAAAATAACAGGACAACAAACCATAATACGGCGGAAGCAAATTAGTACAATCTATCCCACTCAGGGAGCTAGAACAACAGTAAATTCAAAGTACAAGTAAGCCCACCAAGGCCACTAAAACGACAATATCAACATTCAAACTAATTTACATCATTTACATATACTGTCTCTACGGTTTTAAATATTTATCCAGATACTCAGGCGGAGATAAAATCACCTAAACCTAAAGTAAATGACTCCAAGGACAAAACCTGGATCCGCCTAGTGACAAAACCTAAAAGAGACAACGAGGTAATGGAGTTAGTCAAAGCGACTAAGTGAGGGGATGGTAATACGTATATATTAATAAAACTGAATAAAAGTTCACCATTTTTTAATGAGAAGAAAGCAAATGAAAAATAAAGGTTTTCGTAACATTGGCGAAGTAATTAATGCTGTAATGTATAAATAAAAGCTCGGCGAGACGAGCAACAACCACCTATTTCACAATATGAAAATAATCAAGTAAACTACCCTTATTCCTCCTTGTGTATGCAACTACTAATATTCAACTAACCCGAACTACTAATATTCAACTATGCAAGGACAAGTATCCTTTACATCTTCGGCTGGGGACAAGTCTATGCGACAAGATCCCGTCCTTCATAGGTACTCAAAAGGGTTGCCACTCCGGCCACACCCCGAGCTCCCAGCAGTTTGGAGACCAGAGCATTGAGATCCACCGTAGACCCAACATCTAACAGGCTTCACCCCGTACCCTGATGTCCGGGCCCCAATAGTATGAGATGGCACAAAAGCCAGGCACAAAGGCCAAAGTATATTTCTCGCATTTCGAAAGATTCGGTCAAAGGGACCAATTGAGAAATCAATTTTAACCCTTTCTGGCCAAAAGAGCCTTCGAGGGGCTAATATGTAATAATTTGATATCAAAACGTTTTCCTCGAAATCATTAAGGTAGTATGGTTTCCAAATAGCTACTACGTATAATATAAGTTGGGGAAAGAAAATTTAAAAGCATAAAACACAGGCTTTGGGTATATATGGAATATTTACATACGTATAAGACAGCCGAATTCGGAAAAGAAACCCCACCTGGATAATAAGGCAAAAAGGGACAAAACGAAAGACCAGACTACTGCTCGGAAGGAGTATCACCTGAAACCAATTAAGACACAACCACACAAGACAACAATACGACGCACGACTATAACATAAATCACGTAACCACGGAACAAGTAAACAATTAGATAAGATAATTAAACATAAGAAGAGTAACATAAATAAATAATTATAATATCTTAGTTGTTTTATTCACATAAAACATAATTTAGTTCAATTAAATGATTAATATGTTATTCCACACAAAGGAATGTGTAGTCAAACTTCTCTCAGGCTTCAAACTAAATTAGTCTCAGAAATGAAATCAAATAGTATAAGTAATACATGATCCTTATTACTAAGTTATATTCCATTAATCACACTAAAATATCTATTATTAATTATTGGTCGTGAGAGCATGAGTACTAAACATTTGTTGTAAGGAATAAAAGGCAATTATCCACTAATATGCATCGGTAGGTATAAGTATATAGATAGATATATATATATATATATATATATATATATATATATATATATATATTTATATATATATTATATCTATAGATTTATATGTGTTATTATGTATTAGCTAAATAACACAAAAAGGGCATATCATGTAATTACATCACTTAAAGATGTTTCATAAGCAAACTCGCACTTACTTCGTCCGTAAATCTTCATATGTGAAGTTGGGGTTTTCATAATTGTACAAACAGCAAGGGCGAAGCAAGAAACAATAAATAGATATCCCTAATTAAATAGACATGAGCTAATCTTTTAAACTCACAGTTAATGAAGTGATAAGTTGAGTTATTGTCTGCCACAACTAATTGAAACAAAAGAAAGAATTTGTTTATGGGTTTACCTCCTTGTGTTTTCTCCGAACTGGAAGTCGCCTATAGCTAAAAGATGGGTTTTATTACTTCGTCAACTAATACAGCAAAAAGGGATGGGTATATTTTTAATAAATCGACTCGGTATTATAAAGGAGGAGATAAGCACTGAAACCGACTATGGTCTGGACCATTCGTCCCTTTTTTTGTTTTTTTGTCTTTCATTCATTTATTTTATTTTAATTAATGTTTGGTACATACATACAGTATTTGATCATTAAGGTATTTAGTACCGACTATAATTTAATATAAGGTATACTTAATGAATAAATTTTAAATGATGCAATTAGATAATATTTATTTTATACGAGTAAATGTTTTAATTAAGAAAATTCCGTTCTTATCGGTATTTAGGGATAAAGATATATTTATATATATATTATATCTATAGATTTATATATGTTATTATGTATTAGCTAAATAACACAAAAAGGGCATATCATGTAATTACATCACTTAAAGATGTTTCATAAGCAAACTCGCACTTACTTCGTCCGTAAATCTTCATATGTGAAGTTGGGGTTTTCATAATTGTACAAACAGCAAGGGCGAAGCAAGAAACAATAAATAGATATCCCTAATTAAATAGACATGAGCTAATCTTTTAAACTCACAGTTAATGAAGTGATAAGTTGAGTTATTGTCTGCCACAACTAATTGAAACAAAAGAAAGAATTTGTTTATGGGTTTACCTCCTTGTGTTTTCTCCGAACTGGAAGTCGCCTATAGCTAAAAGATGGGTTTTATTACTTCGTCAACTAATACAGCAAAAAGGGATGGGTATATTTTTAATAAATCGACTCGGTATTATAAAGGAGGAGATAAGCACTGAAACTGACTATGGTCTGGACCATTCGTCCCTTTTTTTTTTTTTTGTCTTTCATTCATTTATTTTATTTTAATTAATGTTTGGTACATACATACAGTATTTGATCATTAAGGTATTTAGTACCGACTATAATTTAATATAAGGTATACTTAATGAATAAATTTTAAATGATGCAATTAGATAATATTTATTTTATACGAGTAAATGTTTTAATTAAGAAAATTCCGTTCTTATCGGTATTTAGGGATAAAGATATATGTGTCATAATTTAATAAAATCACCTAGACAATTATACCCGTAAACATAAATTTCGCCACGTATCAAATAACTAGAAGTTCACGAAATTCAAAATGTCAGGAAAATTAAATTATCAATTAGGCACGCGTTAGGCAAATAATATCACATAAGCACATAATTCGAGAAATTAGAAAAGAAGTGAGAAACATGAGACGCGAAGCGTTATCGAACTTGTCTCGAAAAATCGGGTCGTTACAGAATCACGATTGATCGAGCGACGGATTCGGGACGGGATTTTCTTCCTCCTTCTTCCTTCTTCTTCCTTTCTCCTTCTCTTCTCTCTTTCTCTCTCTCGATTTGGTGTGTGAGCAAGAGTGTGCAAGAGAGTGTGCACAAGGGGGTGTAAGTGTGTTCAAGATGGTGCAAATGTGTCAAGAGGGTGCAAGTGTGTTTAAGGGGTGTGGGTTCGTTTGAGATTAAAATAACTTCGAGGGGTAGAAAATGTAATTATAAATGGTTGAGGATATGAAAATAAATTAGAATAAATTAAAATTAGTTAACGAAACTAATCTTTTCATTTAAAATCCAACGAGGTGTCGAATAATTATTCCGAAAATATATTCCGGAATTTTGGGTCGTTACAAAAATATTATTCCGGAATAAATCCGAAATTTTAGGTCGTTACATAAGTTGTATCCACCAAGTTAGCATCCTTCCGTAGGGTCCTATCTCAAAGGTAGACAGTGTTTGATCATCTCTGCATCACAAAGTTTCAATATGCATGTCTGATGGGGTTAGTATGCAACCACACGAGGCATATTAACAAATAAATCGTGATCCTAAAGCCGCACGACCTATACGCCGAAACCAAATAAGACGCAACAATGAATTCCACGATCGGCTCACGTTACGTCTTCCTTAGTACAAAAACTTGCAAAGGATCGCCAGTTGGTTAATTAAGCCAACCGTAATCCTTCACAATTTTAGGCACCTAGAAATGACAAACACTCATCGAACCACGAATTCGACACGGACTGACATAACCCATGCAGACACTGAAAGCAAGACAAGACTAGATATTAGAGCTTATAGTTCCCTTTCAGGAACCTAGGCTTTCATACCAAAGACTGTAGTGCCCCTTTCCGTAGGAGGAGAAAGGACACCACATCCGCACCAAGACGAACTCCTAAACAAGTTAAATGTACCCCATTCAAAAATTCATCCCGGCGAACGGCAAGCACTCGATCAAAACTCCGGCAACAGCATAACGATGCCCCAACAACAATAGTAATAATCATAATAGTACGGAAGTGATTTCAGAAAATAACAATTTAATCATAAAAACCATCCATGGCAACATAATTCATAAAACAATTCCAAAGTAAATATCCAATTAATGACATCCACGACTCAACTATCTATCCCACATCAGGGGCACGTAAGTACGGAAAATAAATCATAATATTAAATACAATAAGCTAAAACAATTCATAAAGTAAAGACTCAACTGTTGTTGGGACACTGACAAAACAAGAGACAAGAGCCGACCTAGACCTGCTGCTCCCGACTGACAAGATAGGTGACACCGCCACCTGTCTACCTGAAGCAAGAACCGAAATAAAAGGGGTGAGTATAAAGGATACTCAGTAAGGGGGGTAATACAATATAGGTATTGATCACAGTTCGTCGTTTATCGTTTAAAACCAAAAAGGGGTGAATGTTACTCGTTTTGATAAAGATACATACGATAATATAAGTTGTAAAACTATAACACAAAGCAACTTTTAGAGATATCACAGAGATATCTGATCATCCTCTCTGACTGACCATTTGTCTGCGGATGTGCGGCTATACTAAAAGTCAGCTTCGTTCCCATTCGATCTTGAAGTTGCTGCCATAAACGGGAAGCAAATCGAGCATCTCTGTCAGATACTATTGTAGTCGGAATCCCATGAAGCTTGACAATCCCTCGGTGATAAATCTCTGCCAACTTATCCACTTTGAATGACATGTTGATCGGTAGGAAATGAGCACTCTTGGATAGTCGGTCGATAATCACCCAAATGCTATCGTAGCCACCTCTAACTTTAGGCAAACCAGACACATAGTCCATGGCAATACCCTCCCAATTCTATGTAGGAATTGGTAGAGGCTCAAGCAAACATCCCGGTCTTTGATGTTCAAGTTTGACTTGTTGACAAGTCGAGCATCTCTTGACGTAATCAGCTACGTCTCTCTTCATTCCTCTCCACTAGAATAATTCTTTCAAATCCCGGTACATTTTACTTCCACCTGGATGAACTGTGTAAGGTGTGTTGTAAGCCTCATTGAGAATCTCTTTCCTCAAACTCTCCGGAACACAAACTCGGGTCTTGTAACGGAGAATTCCTATGTCGTCCACACCAAACTGAGTCTCTGAATCAGCTGCGATGTGAACTATCTGCATCTGAGTGCACTCTTCAGTGGCCTGAACATCTCGAATCTTTCGACCTAACTTTGACTGGATCGATATGCTGTGAACATGGGCCTGAGAACTGATGTGAACTCCCTCTAACTTAGCCTCTAGCGGGGCGATGCTCGCCTTCCGGCTCAGTGCATCGGCTACAACATTCACCTTTCCGGGATGGTACTGAATCTTGCAATCGTAATCCTCAAATAACTCCATCCAACGGCGCTGTCGTTTGTTCAATTCCTTCTGAGGAAACAAGTATTGAAGGCTCTTATGATCTGTGAAGGTGTCGAAAGTGATGCCGTAGAGGTAATGACGCCATTTCAATAGAGCAAATACAACGGCGGCTAGCTCAAGGTCGTGCGTGGGATAGTTCTCTTCAGCTGGTTTTAGCTTCCTCGATGCATAAGCTATAACTTTCCCATTTTGCATTAACACACAACCTAATCCTTCGTGTGACGCATCTGCATACACGACAAATCCTTCAGAACCCTCGGGCAGAGTCAATATTGGGGCTTTGGTCAATCTCTTCTTGAGCTCCTGAAAACTGGTTTCACATTTGGCTGACCACTCGAACTTGGCTTCTTTCTTCGTCAGTGCTGTTAACGGGCCTGCAAGCTTAGAGAAATCCTTGACAAAACGCCTGTAGTATCCTGCTAATCCCAAGAAACTATGGATCTCTGTAGGAGTCTTAGGTCTCTCCCAGTCCAGCACTGTCTCAATCTTCGAATGATCTACCTCGATTCCCGTTCCGGATATGACATGACCTAGGAAGCTCACTCGGTCAATCCAGAATTCGTATTTGCTAAATTTAGCGAACAATTGGTGCTCTCTCAAAGCTTGGCGTACAATCCGAAGGTGTTCAGCATGTTCTTCTTCGGACTTCGAGAACACTAAGATGTCGTCAATAAAAATAACGACGAACTTGTCGAGGTACGGATGGAAAATTCTGTGCATCATGTCCATAAAAGCTGCTGGGGTGTTCGTAAGTCCAAAAACTCGAAATTTCCGTATCGGGTATTGAAAGCTGTCTTCGGGATATCCTCTGATCGGATACGGAGCTGGTAATATCCTTGTCTGAGATCGAGCTTGGAATAAACCCTCGATCCTTGTAGCAAGTCGAACAATTCCTCGATATGCGGTAGAGGACACTTGTTCTTCACTGTCATCCTGTTCAATTCTCGGTTATCGATATACATGCGAAGTGTACCATCCTTCTTTTTCACGAACAAGACTGGAGCACCCCAATGCGAGGCACTCGGTCGGATATATCCAATGGAAAGAAGTTCGTCAAGTTTGTTCTTCAATTCTTTCAACTCGGCAGGAGCCATTCAGTATGGCAACTTCGAATAGGACTCGGCTCCCAGAACTTAGTCAATCACGAACTCTATATCCCGATTCGGTGGCAAGAATTCCAAATTCTCGGGGAACACGTCGGTGAATTCATTGACCACGGGCGTTTCTTCGATCTTCGTCTGGTCTTTCGGACGATTGAGAAGGTAAGCTATAAAGCACGTGGCTTCTTCTTTGTGAACAAGCTTCTTGGCTTCCATCATTGAGATATACAGATCTTCTCCTGATCGAAAACCCTTAAGTTCATTAGAACCCAGAATAACTTTCTTCTCGAAACAATCAACCTTCGCCCGATGCTCGTACAACCAATCCATTACGAGAATAACCCCAAACTTCTTCATCGGCAACTCAATCAAATCTGCCGGGTATTCGATACCCTCGATGATAATTGGACAATGCTTAAAAGCACGGTTCGCAACTACCTTCGAACCCAACGCGAACTAACCACTAGCACATAATCAAGCAACGAAACAGGCGCATGCACAGATAAGGAAACAGCAGGCGCAATAAATGAGAGTGAAGCACCTGAGTCGTACAATGCATGTATGGGGATGCCATTTATATATATAGTACCTTCCACCACATCGGTCGGATCTGCCACAGCGTCCTCAGCATCGCCTTCCAAGGCATAGACACGGGCATAGGCCTGAGGCTGAGCTGCTCCCTGCTGTACCGGTCTCCTCTTCGGGCATACGTCCACTCGGTGATCGGCGCTACCACAACCATAGCAAAGTCCATTCTTCTTCCAGCACTTAAGCCTCTAAGTGCGGGCCCTGACAGAATCCACATACGGGTCGTGGATGTCCCTGAGGTCGGGGAGGAGCAGGCTGAACGGCGGTCTTGAATGGCTTCTTCCCAGAAGAGGACCCAGAATGAGTAAATGGCCTCTTCGAATCAGAAGGGAAACTATTGGCGGCTGCGGGGGCAGGTGCAGAAGTCGGTCTCATCTGTCGGAGATCGGACTCTATAGATAGGGCCGTCTCAACTGCATCGGTATAGTACTGGAGTCGGTTCCCAAGCATGTGCATACGGATCTCATTCGACAACCCCTCAATGAACTGGCGAGTCTTCCTCTGCTCGTCGTCAACCATACACGAGCAATGAATAATAAGTCTAGAGAAATGAGCCTCGTACTGATCGACAGATGAAGTACCCTGCTTGAGAGCCAAAAACTCTCGCTCACGCCATTGACGGACAACCAACGGAATATACTTGGCCCGGAACTCGACCAAGAACTGATCCCAAGTCGGGACTACATGCTCACGCTGCCATCTCTGCTCTTTCCGTGTCCACCAATCCTGTGCAGCCCCAATCATCTGATAAACTGCCAACTCGACCCTCTTAGGGTCTGGACACTCCATAACCCTGAATTTCTTCTCCATAGCCGAAATCCAAGCTTCGGCAATAACGTCATCCGGTGCACCATCAAACTGCGGGGGATTAAGCTTAAGAAATCGGTCCATATCCTTCTCGGGAGCAGGATTTTGCTGTACTTGGTGAGTATGGACCATAAACTGCCCTAAAGCCTCCATGAATTGGGCTGGGGTCGGTACACCAGTAGGCGGACCAGGTGATTCACGGCGAGGAGGCATTCTGCAAAAATCAATACCAACATGCATGATGATAAGTGATCATGGAAAGCTATAACACGTAAAGAAGTTAAATTCACATAATCACGTCACAATCACATAATCCTAAGCCGTACGACCTAGACAGACACGACAAAACACGAAGCTTCAAAGCCTAGGCCTTTGGACCTAAAGAGGCTCTGATACCAACTATAATGGGCGCCCCAAATGGGTAACGCACGCCCCGCACCGAATCTCGACCCGGAACCGAAATAGAATTCTGCCTCAAATTAAAACCCGGCGAATGGCACACATTTACTCAATCACTAGGCGGGGATTTCAAAACGTAATAAACGACAAAGGTGCGGAAGCGAAAACAAAATAAAATAATAAATCATTGCACACATATTAAAGCCCACCGAGGCCAACGAAATTCTAATTACCATAAAAAAATACACGGGTTCAATATAATATCCCGACATTACGGATAACGGGTTCAGTATCATAATCCCGAATATAATTACATAAAATCCTAATACATATAACAGAAAACGGGACAAGAGTTTACATGTGCAAAAATATAGATGCAACTCAAAAGACGCGATGACGACGACGACGTACAATCCCGCCTAGTATCTTGAAACCAACACCAAGGGTGAAATAGAGGGGGTTAGTCAAACGACTAAGTGAGGAAGGAATAATAATGTATATTATAAAAAGTAAGTAAATCACCATTTTCAAACTTAAAAGAAATCAACATAAAAGAAAGGTTTTCGTAAACGGTTGGTGATTTAGCATAAAACATAAACATTTCATATGACTCGGCGAGACGAGCCCTTAACTCCAATTTCCAAACATAAAAACGAGAAACCACCCTTATTCCTCCAATGTAGACGGACCGCTAAATCCGAACTACTCATAACATACGGTATAATCTCAAGTACTCAAAGGGCTGCCACTCCGGCCTCACCCCGAGCTCCCAAAGGTGGAGAGAACGAGAGGATTTACGCCGTAGATCTGACGTCTACCGGTTTCGTCCTGTCATCCTTACTCCGGGCCCAAACATACATACATACAGTTCATAACTCGCTTTTCAAATCATTTTTGGGTTGGCCAAAAGACCGTTCGAGACATGTCATATGCGAGGCCGAAGGCCAAAGTTCGCCTTAGGAAATGAAAGAGGTTTTAGATGTCTCTTTCGCAAACGTTTCAAAAGAATATACATAGTACCTTTTCATATCAAAACATTTTTCTATAAATCGAATAAACATAATAGGCATAAATACTTACTAAGTATATTGTAGCGGGCGCCCCAAACGGGTAACGCACGCCCCCCACCGAGCCCCGACCCGGAACCGAAATGGAATCCGACCCGAATCGAAACCCGGCGAACGGCACACATTTACTCAATGACAAGGCGGGGGTTTCAAAAACGAAATAAAACGACAGAGGTGCGGAAGCGAAAATAAACAAAACAATAAATCATAATAATTGCACAAGTATTAAAGCCCACCAAGGCCAACGAAATTCAATTACATAACTAATAAACGGGTTCGATACAATATCCCGACAATAGATAATAACGGGTTCAACATATAATCCTGAATACTACATAAATAAAATCCTAATATCATAAACATAAATAAAATCATACGGACAAGAGTTATACATGAACGAAATAAATGCAACTCTAACGACGAGGATCCCGCCTAGTATCCTGAAACCAATACAGGGGTGAAACAGAGGGAGTTAGTCAAACGACTAAGTGAGGAGGGAATAATAGTGTATATTATGAACGGAAATAAATCACCAATTTTAAACTTAAAAGAAATCAACATAAAAGAAAGGTTTTCGTAAACAGGTGGTGATTTAGCATAAAACATAAACATATCATATGACTCGGCGAGTCGAGCCCTTAACTCCAATTTCCAAACATAAAACGGGAAACCACCCTTATTCCTCCAATGTAGACGGACCGTTAAATCCGAACTACTCATAACATACGGTATAATCTCAGGTACTCAAAGGGCTGCCACTCCGGCCTCACCCCGAGCTCCTAAATGGAGGGAACCATAGGATTTCTGCCGTAGACCCAATGTCTACGAACTTCGTCCTATCGTCCTTACTCCGGGCCCAAACATACATACATACAGTTCATAACTCGCTTTTCAAATCATTTCGGGTTGGTCAAAAGCCCGTTCGAGATATGTCATATGCGAGGCCGAAGGCCAAAGTTCGCCTTAGAAATTAAAGAGGTTTTACATGTCTCTTTCGCAAACGTTTGAAAGAATATACGTAGTACTTTTTCATATCAAAACATTTTCGATAAATCGAATAAACATAATAGGCATAAATAATTACTAGGTATATAAAGACGGTGTGAAAACAAAACGTAAAACAAGGCTTATATCGGGAGAGGCTTAATATATATATATATATATATATATATATATATATATATATATATATATAGTACTGGAGTCAAAAACGGAAAGCCTCACCTGTTGGCTAAACAAAAGAAGTAAAAGTAAGACCGGATGCGTTACTCCACGGGAGTATCGTCTGCAAAAATACATTGACACCACCAAATAAGACTAACGACGACGCACGGCTTATACGAAAGCATTAAAACACATAGAAGCACGTTAAACAGTCATTCATAACACTTAGGTTCACATTCTATCAAAGTACGTAAATTCAATAAGCAAATCAAATTAGAATGCGATAAAAGTTCATAATCATGCATAAAAGGCAATAAGGAAGCATGCTTTCATGTTTTGGAAGAAACGGACAACATTTGAAAAATAGCCCAAAATGCCTAAACGAACGGGGCCCGAATGAAGTCAAAAAAATTCAAACTTCCTAAAATATGTATTTCATGATTTATAGGACCTATAGGTGAAATCGGAGGTCAAACGAAGAAAGTCAACTTTTAAAAGTGCCCGTTGACTCACATTGCCGAGAGCAACATTCTGAAAATGGAGAAATTTTGGCTAAGGGGGACACACGGTCTTGGGGATGGGAGGACGCACGGGCTTGAACTCGTGCTCAAGCCGGTGCAGACACCGGCACAGGCCTGCGCACCGGCTTGCGCACGGGGTGCACAAGGTCGTGCAAGGCTCAAAAGGGGCACACACGGTCATGGCGCACGGTCTCAAGACCGTGCGTAAGGCCGTGTGGATCTAAAGCACAGCAGCAAAAAATGCAGAATCGCGAGGGCTTCGCGGGAACAAACCAAAATTCGATATTAAACCCATCAATCATGAAAATCTCAAGTTAAAACTCATATATATTGATCTACAACATCTAATCTACCTATAGAACCAAGAATCACGTAATTCCATCCATAAAATCATTCAAAATCATCATTTAACCTAAATGTGCAACTATTCATGTAACAATCCAAAATTCCAGAATATATTCTCGGAATAATTATTCGACATTTCGTTGAATTTTAAATGGAAAGATTAGCTTCGTTAGCTAATTTTAATTTATTCTAATTTAATTCCCTATCCTCAACCATTTATAATTACCTTTTCCACCCCTCGAAATTAATCTAATCTCTAAACGAACCCACACCCCCTTGAAACACCTTTGCACCATCTTGGACACACCCGCACTACCTTGAACACACTTACACCCCCTTGTGCACACTCTCTTGCACACTCTTGAACACAACTCAAAATCGAGAGAGATAAGGAGTGAAGAGACGGAGAAAGGGAGAAGAAGAAGGAGAGAAAGAGAAATTCCGTTCCGAATCCGTCGCTCGATCAATCGATATTCCGAGACCAAATCTACGATCCTCATTCAATTCTCTACCGGTAATCTTCTTTCCCCATTTCGATTCATCCATTAAATCCTTCAATTTTTTAGTTTTTAAATTGAAATGAATAATTGATAAATTGATGGGTTTGTAGGTTAGAGTTTACCATTTTTAGTGTAGTTCATATCAAATGATAGCTATTAATGTGTACAATGCATGAGTGTGAATTTTATATGTTGATTTTAGCTATAGAATCCACCCTAGTTGATTTTAGGATGAAACCCTCGTGCGAAACCTTAAAATCGCGTTTTCTGCACCCGAAAGACGAACCACACGGTCCAACGCACGGTCTTGGCAAGACCGTGCACCAGACCGTGTGCACCACTTTGAGCCCGCACCGGCCGGCGAACCCCGGTGCGCAAGCCAGTGCGTAGTTGTTTAAGCTTGCACGGTCTTGAGTGCATGCTCAAGACCGTGCACAAGGCCGTGCGTGAGCTCGTGTGAATGCCTTAACCAAATTTTCAGCTTTTTTCCTTAATTGCTCACGGTAATGGGGTCAAATGGCCAAAAATAAAAGTTGACTTTTTGCATACGACCCCACTATTTTGATTCTTACTTCAGGTCGACAGGTGGTGTTGTCACCTATCTTGTCAGTCGGCAGCAGCAGGTCTAGGTCACTTATGAAATTGGTATAAAATCGGATAATAATATCAAATAAAATAATTAAATCACGTAAATAAATGATTCGAACATACCGGAATGTAATTCGGATTTTCGGGGCGCTACATATATATATGGAGACAGTATAAAAACAAAACGTAAAGCAAGGCTTATATGGGAGAGGCTTAATATATATATATATATATATAAATATATATATATATATATTACTGGAGTCAGAAACGGAAAGCCTCACCTGTTGGCTAATCAAAAAGAAAGGATAAATGCAAGACCGGTGCTACTCCACGGGAGTATCGTCTGCAAAAATACAAAGACACAACCACATAAGACTAACGACGACACACGGCTTCAACGAAAGCATTAAAACACATAGAAGCACGTTAAACAATCAATCATATCACTTAGGTTCACATTCTAACAAATATATAAATTCAATAAGCAAATCAAGCTAGAATGCGATAAAAGTTCTTAATCATGCATAAAAGGTAAGAAGGAAGTATGCATTCAATTTTCGGAAGAAACGGACAACATTTGAAAAATAGCCAAAAATGCCTAAACGAAAAACACCAAGAACGGGGCCCGAACGAAGTCGGAAAAATCCAAACTTCCTAAAATATACATTTCATGATTTATAGGAACTATAGGTGAAATCGGATCTCAAATCGGAGGTCAAACGAGGAAAGTCAACTTTTATAATTCCTCTTTGACTCCCATTACCGAGAGCAACATTTTGAAAATGGAGAAATTTTGGTTAAGGCATACACACGGCCTTGGGGACGGGCGCGCGCACGGGCTTGAGCGCGTTCTAAAGCCGGTGCAAGCACTTGCACTAGCCTGCGCACGGGCGTGCACACGGGCGTGCACAAGACCGTGCAAAGGCTAAAGTGGATGCACGGTCTTGGCGCATGGTCTCAAGACCGTGCGCAAGGCCGTGCGGATTCTCAGAACAGCAGAAAATTGCAGAAATGAAGAAAACTCGCCGGAATGAACCAAAATTCGATATTTACCCAATCAATCATGCAAATCTCAAGTTAAGACTTACATATAACGATATACAACATCTAATCTATCTATAAAACCAAGAACCACGTAAATCCATCCATAGAATCATTCAAAATCAATATTTAACCTAAATGTGCAACTATTCACAAAAACTAGAAAAACGAAGCATAGGAGGCATTAATCGCGAAAGGTGTGAGAAGCTTACTCGTAGAAGAGATTGTGAGGAGTTCGTAGGTTTTCACGGCTCGGAATTCGGTCGGGAAACGAAGTCGGGATGATCAATCGAAGCTTTTTCTTCTTTTTCTCCTTTTCCTTTCTTTTTTCTTCTTCTCTTCTCTTCTTTGTGCGTGAATGAGGTGAGGGAGAGAGAGAGATGGGTTAAGTCAAAAGGTTGACTTAGTTTGAGAAACGAAGGGGCATTTTCATAATTTTCATAAATAAGTTCAAAAACTCAAGTTATCCAAATAATACATAATTACAATCAAAGTTCATAAAATTAAACGCACATTGACATGTCGTGGTTTAAATACCAAGATTCACTCATTTATGAAATTGTAGTATAAATCACATAATAATTATCAAATAAATAATTAAATCGTGTAAATAAACGATTCGGACTTACCGGATGACAACTCGGATTTTTGGGGCGCTACAAATTTTAAATGAAAAGATTAGCTTCATTAGCTAATTTTAAATTATTCTAATTTATCTCCATATCCTCAACCATTTATAATTACCTTTTTTACCCCTCGAATTTATTTTAATCTCAAAAGAACTCACACCCCCTAAACACACTTGCACCCTCTTGGACACAATTCCACCATCTTGAACACACTTACACCCCATTGTGCACACTCTCTTTCACACTCTTGCTCACACACCCAATTCGAGAGAGAGAAAGAGAGAAGAGAAGGAGAAAGGAAGGAGAAGGAAGAAGGAGGAAGAAAATCCCGCCCGGAATCCGTCGCTCGACCAATCGAGATTCCGAGACCAACTACACAATCCTCATTCGATTCTCTATCGGTAACCTTCTTTCCCCGTTTCGATTCATCCATTAAATCCTTCGATTTTCTAGCTTTTATTTTGAAATGAATATTTGATAATTTGATGGGTTTGTAGGTTAGAGTTTACCATTTTTAGTGTAGTTCGGATCAAATGGTAGCTATTAATGTGTACAATGCATGAGTGTGAATTTTATGTGTTGATTTTAGCTATAGAACTCGCCTTAGTTGATTTTAGGAAGAAACCCTCGTGAGAAAAATGAGAATCGCGTTTTCTGCACCTGTAAGTTGAACCACACGGTCCAGCGCACGGTGTTGGCAAGACCGTGCACCAGACCATGCGAACCACTTTAAGCTTGCATCGGCCTGCGCACCCCGGTGCGCAAGCCAGTGCGCCCTTGTTTTAGCTTGCGCGGTCTTCAGTGCGTGCTCAAGATCGTGCACAAGGCCGTGCGTTAGCCCGTGCGAATGCCTTAACCAAATTTTCAACCTTTTTCCTTAGTTGCTCACGGTAATGGGGTCAATGGGCCAAAAATAAAAGTTGACTTTTTGCATACGACCCCCTAAAATCAAACCATTTTCACCTATAGCTTCCATATGATTCAAGGATGAGTATTTCGTAAAGTTTTCAAAATTCCGACCTCGTTCGGGCCTTTCTCGTTTAGGACTTTTTCCCCAATTTTTGAATGTTGTCCGAATGATCTGAAAATCGCGTGAGTGCTTCTTTATAATATATTATGCATGAATGTGCAATTAGAATTTCAATTGAGCATGTTTAGCATCTTTAATTTCGTATCTTTCGTTTAATGGATTTAATTGCATTTTTACTTGTAATTTCAATTACTGCATGATTATTATTTGGTCTTTCATGTGTTGTAATCTTTAAGAGTCATGCGTTGTGTCTTGTCTTATTTAGTTTGTCGTCTATCAGTTTCATGCCGTCCTTTCAAGGAATTCTTTCAGTTTCAGTTTCATGTCGTTCCCGTGCTCCCAGGTGAGGGTTTTTAAAATGCTTTCAACTGGAGTAAGGATTTCTTTTATTATTGCGAACTACCCTTACATGCTCATATTGATTTGATTTCCTTTCATGTATATCTATGAAATATTTAATTATATTTTTATGATTTTAATAACAAATGTTTTGATATCAACTTATGCCTATAAGTATATCTAAATCGTTTTGTTTTCAAGTGGCAAGTAAAACTCTTTCTTTTCAACGTGATACTTTGACTTTGGTTGGGCCTGTGAGGGAAGTCGTTAGGGGAGTCCGTCAGCACATCCCGACACGTATGAAACTCATGGTTACCCCCTTTGTCGTCACACCCTTGCCTAAATGCCCGTTTGGCTTTCAACTTATAATTTTCTTCAATGCGAGCAAAATTATGGACTTTTCTTTTACTGAGGGTCCGGGAGGGTATTCGAGGGTGTTACTTGGGGACGAGCGTCCAGGGTGTTGCCCGAGGTACTTTTCCCAAAATTAAGCGTCAATCATGGCCCATCAGGTGTTGATAGCCACGGTTGGGAGCGATGGTGGGCATTGCATTCGTTGCAAGTTTTCCTGAAATTCAATTCGTCGCCCATGGTCGCACTATGGGGTCAGACACCGGAGATGGAGTTTTATAATGACATGAAGGGGTTATAAGGAGGAACAGGCCCATTCTCGCTGGGATATTACTTGCTTCTATTTATGCTTTATTGTTACTGCTTATTAATTGTAGTTAATGTAAGTCGAAGCACATTCCGATTTTCTTAAATTCTGCAAATGTACTTTCTTATATATGTATAAAAACTCGGAAGCGTGACTCGTACTTGTTCCCTCTTTACCTTCACTGAGTATCGTTTATACTCACCCCTTGTTATTTTAATTCTTACTTCTGGTCGACAGGTGGCGTTGTCACCTCTCATGTCAGTTGGCAACAGCGGGTCGTAAGTCTTGGTCTTCATGTCCTTTGGTAAATGTCGGTAGTGTCCAACAACAGTCTGTCTTTACTTAATTGAATTGAATAGTTTTATTTAGTAGAAACAGATATATTAATGATTATGGAGATTCGATATTGATGAATATTCGTTGAGTATTGACTAGTTAAATATATAATTGTTGAATATTGATTTATGTTAATTGATGCCCCGTGTGACTTTGAATATTTAATTGATATGTATATGTTAAGCTTTCGCACTCTATTATTTCTGTTGGTTGTTGTTGTTGGACTAGGTACGTTGTTGCCGGTATAGATTGAGTGCTTGCCGTTCGCCGAGATGGATTTTTAAATGGGGTACATCTACCTTGTTTGGGAGTTCGTCTCAGTGCGAATGTGGTCTCCTTTCTCCTCCTACAGAAAGGGGCGCTACAAGGAATGAAGAACGCACAAAAGCAAAATAACTCTGCGAAAACAAGACTGACGATGCCCACCTAGTAACCACCTGAAACAAATAAGGGTTGAAGCAGAGAGGGTTAGTCAAAAGACTAAGTGAGGGGAAAAAGGGAAGTACATACATAATAGCATACATAGAATAAATCACCATTTTAACTTAAAAGAAAACAAACATTTGGTGATTTATCATAACATAACATAACGTGACATATCATATTGCTAGGCGAGTCGAGCCCTCAACTCCTCATATCATATCATACCTGAAAACATACCAACCTTATTCCAAACTGCACTGGATATAGGCATAACAGCCTATGTCTCAGTTGACACGAAGTCAACCGCCGCAGGAGCTCAAAGGTTGCCACTCCGGCCTCACCCCGTGCTCCCGGTAAACATGGAGTAAGCCACCGAATTCCACCGTGGACCCGCTGTCTATTCGGCTTCATCCGATCACCATACTCCGGGGCCCAAATAACATAACGGACACGCATATCATATCTCGCATTTTCATAACTATCATTTTCCTATTAGAATAGGAATCAAGACATTTAGGGGGCCAAAGGGGCCGTTCGAGACAGGCGGTGTAACGGCAGGAAACACAACCGGGTATTCCATCGTCAAGGGGGGAGAAATCCGCCCAAACGACTTCACTCAACGAGAAGGTTTCCAAACCCAAAATTACATTTAAATCGAAACATAGTTCGCTTGTCTCTTTTTGAAAACCATTCGAAATCATATACATAGTACATTTTTGATATCAAATTCGTTGTTCTTAAACTTCATAAGAGTAATAAGCATAAAGTATTTACTAAATATAGTAATACGGGATAAAAACATAAATTACGCATGCGAGGCCTATTTAGTGAGGCTTAATAGTACATATCTACATAATACGGGATAACAACAGAAACCTCACCTGGCGACAACCATAGGAAAGCCCAAAACGGAAGCAAACAACCTAATCCACGAGAGTGGAACCTGCAACTGACAAACGACATAACCGCATAAGACAAACGACGACGCACGACTCAACGAAGGCATAGAAACACGTAAAAGCATATCAAACGATCAAATACGGCACTTAGGTTCAAATTAGCAATAAACGAAGTAATCCATGAATTTAGATATGCAACTCATGCTCAAATGTAACGAAAGTTCCTAAACATACCTATTACATAATAAGGAAGCATGCATTCAAGTTTCGGAGGAAACGGACATCGTATGCAAAAGTTTGGAAATTCGTCGAAAACTTCGAATGCATTATTCACAATCCCGAACATGCAATAAATTCATAAATCAAGCAAATCACATTCATATAATAGTTATAGAACACATGAGCGTAGAAAGAATTTGGAAAAGACGAGTATCGGGGGTACCCGCAATGCAAAGTTGCACTGCGGCTTACAGAAGGTCCGGGGGCCAAAAAGGGCTCCACACAGCCTCATTCACACGGGCTTCAGGCCATGTGCAGAGCCCGTGCACAATCTCACACACACGCACGGCTTCTCACACGGCCGTGAGAGAGCCCGTCCACCTGCACAAACACGCACGGCCTCTCACACGGCCGTGAGAAAGCCCGTGCACATTCACACACACACACACACGGTCTCTCACATGGCCGTTCGTGCACATTCACACGGGCTTGCAACATTCCGTGTGCAAAGCCCGTGCGGTTGAAGAACAGCAGAAAAATTTGCAGAACAGAAAACCTTCGCAAATTCAACCCTAAAACCAACATTTAACCAATTAATTATGCAAATCTCACCCTAATATTCACATATAATGTTCTCCTACTTATCATCTATCTATAGAAACAAGAAAAACGAAATTCCATCCACAAAATCATCCAAAATCAACATATATACAATATTTGCACATTTTGGAGAAAATTCAGAAAAACGAGACATAGAGTGCATAAAAACGGATTGGCATTAGAGATTTACCAGTAGAGGAGATCGAGAGGGTCGCGTAGGTGTTAACGGTTCGAAAATCCATCGAGAAACGAGTCCGGCACGATCGATTGAAGCTTTCCTCTTCTTTTCCTCTTCTTCTTCTCTTTTTTTTCTTTTCTTTCTTCTGTTGTTGCGCGTGAATAAGTAAGGGAGAGAGAGTGAGAGACTAAGTCAAAAATTGAATTGGTCGAAGAAACGAAGGGGCATTTTCGTAATTTCATAAAATAGCACAAAAACTTAAGTTATCCAAATAACACATAATTACAGTCAAAGTTCATGACATTAAACGCACATTGACATGTAGTGGTTTAAATACCGAAATTCACTCATTCATGAAAATGTTATATAAATCAAATAATAATTAATAAAATATATTAAAAATCGCGTAAGAAAACCGGTTCGGGTTCCCGGTCCATAACTCGAAATTTCGGGGCGTTACAATGGCTTGCGCACCGGGGTGCGCAGGCCGGTGCAGGTTCTAGGGCGGGCGCACGGTCTTGCCAAGACCATCTAGCTTAAGTTCCAGGTGCAGAAAATGCGATTTCAAAGTTTTTCACGAGGGTTTGAAACAAAAATCAACCAAGGCAGATTTTAGAGCTAAAATCAACACATAAAATTCCCACTCATGCATTATATACACCAAGAGCTATCATTTGATCGAAACAACAGGAAGAATGGTGAACTATAACATGCAAACCCATGAAATTTATCAACTATTCATTTCAATGAAAAAGCTAGCAAATCGAGAGGTTTAATGGACGAAATGAAATGGTGGAAGAAGGTTATCGGTAGAGAATCGAACAAGGATCGTTGAGGTGGTCTCAGAATTTTGATTGGTCGAGCGACGGGTTCGGGACGGGATTTCTCTCTTCCTCCTGCTTCCTTCTTTCTCCTTCCTCTTCATTTCTCCTTCTCTTCTCTGTAACGCCCCACATTTTTGGTAAACTAAAGCCGGTAAGAATTCCTGAGATAACGGGACAAGTTTGGAAAAATTCGATCGGTACATATGTGCTTATGTGATATTTGTGTGTTTTATATGAATTTTCGTAAATGTGATAATTTGTGAATTTAAATTATTCTATGTTGATGTGCGTTTAAAATGATGAGTTTTGACTATAATATTGATATATTTCATTAATATGTCCTTTTTATGAAGTTTCGCGAAATTACGAAAATGCCCCTTTGATTTTTCATTTAAACCTCAGGTTTTCTTTTTATTCTCTTTTCCTTTTCTTTTTCTTAATTACACTTAAACAGCCCAAGGAAAAGAAAAGAAAGAAAGAAAAAAGAAAGAATTTCTTTAAAACTTCAATTCGATCTTTCGAGTTCGTTTCTTAACCAAATTTCGATCCGTAAGAACCTACGTGATCCTTATAACATTCTCTACAGGTATTATTCAAGTTCCATTTCGGTTGTTTCAATAATATATATGTATTACAGCCCCCTCACTTAGTCGCTTTGACTAACCCCATTACTCTGTTGTTGTCTTTTCAGGGTTTTGTGCTAGGCGGATTCAGGTCGTGTCCTTGGAGTCATTTACTTTTGTTTAGGTGATTTCATATCCGTCTATGTATCTGGATAAATATTTAAAACCCTAGAAGTGGTAGATGTAAATAATGTAAATCAGTCTGAATGTTGATATTGGTATTTTCAGTGGCCTTGGTGGGCTTTATAATTGTGTTTTGGATTATGGTTGTTCTAGCTCCCTGAGTGGGATAGGTTGTGCTAATTTGCTTCTGCTGTATTATTGTTCATTGTCTTATTATTTTGTAAAGCAGATCCGCCTAGTAATTATTTTCCGTTCGCCAGGTTGTAGTTCATAACTGGACCTTTAGTTCTGGTTATGGATTATGACTTGGTGCGGGACGTCACGTCGCACCGTATTTGGGGACGTGCCGTTACAGTTGCTATCAGAGCTAGAGGTTCATTGGCCTTAGCTCTGTGAGTCATGTCAGTCTAGGTCCGTACGGCTTATGACTTAGGAATTTGTGCTTTTGTGCTTATGTGCTTACAGCTTTGCATCCATAATTAATCTACATGCATACTTGTTATATTTAACTGTAGGATGCCGCCTCGTCGTGATCGTGCTCCTCCAGCAGTACCATCACAGGCACCAGTGGTTGATGCTCAGCAGATATTTGGTCTTTTTAAGGATTACCTGGATCAGAAAGATAAGGATGTAGAGGTAGATGAGCATAGAGCCCGTGAGCAGTCACTTCGCCGATTCCTCGATTTCCACCCACCTCAGTTTGTTGGTACTACAGATGATATTGTGGCAGAGGGTTGGATTTCATCTCTTGAGAGGATATACCGAGTTCTTCAGCCCACTGATCTAGAGAAGGTTGAGTTTGCTATCTATCTTCTTCGAGGACCTGCAGAAGCCTGGTGGAAGATGACTGAGCAAAGATGGAGGGCCACCGGAGTTGAGTCAACATGGGATAGGTTTCTTGAGGAATTTCGAGCTAAGTATGTTCCCCCTACTGTTCAGGATCGCCGGGAGCAGGAGTTTATGGAGCTATCTCAGGGTACTTCTACCGTGGCAGATTATGAGGCTAATTTTACCAGACTTGCAGTATATGCTCCACATATTGCTTTAGACGAGCGCAGGAAGAACAAGAAGTTTTTAGAGGGCTTAAGTATTCCACTTCGACAGGGTCTTGCAGCTTCCCGTCCCACTACCTATGTTGCAGCTGTAGATGCAGCCTTATATCTTGAGGCTGAGTATGCCAGTATTGATCGAGCTATTCGTAGTACTACCCCTGCTTCTTCTTCATCAGGTTTCAAGAGGCCTTTCATTCCGAGTGCTCCTATGCAGCCTAAAGGCAAGAGACCTTTTGGTGGACCCAGACCTCCTATACCTCGCCCTATGGGATTTACTTCAGCACCTCGCCCGGCTGGTTTTCCCTCAGTCCCTCGTCCGTCAGGTTATCGTCCAGTTACTTGTGGTTATTGTGGAGGGAATCACCCAGAGTTTAAGTGTTGGTCTAAGTTGGGATTGTGTACTAGATGTGGTAGCTCTGCCCACCAGAAGGATAGTTGTCCTAAGAGGCAGCCCCCGAGTCAGCCTATGCCGCCGAGGCCGAAGCCTTCTGTTCCAGCTCGTGTGTATGCACTGGAGGGCGATAATGAGGAGACTGAGCCTGATGCTTCCGCCGTGGTGGAAGGTACCATACATATACATAACATACCCATACATGCATTGTTTGATCCGGGTGCTACGCATTCGTTTGTTGCTCCTGAAATTGACTTATCTGCGCATGTGTCTGTTGATTTGTCTGATTATTGTTTTGTTGTGAGTTCTCCTTTGGGATCTTGTATGATTACCGACCGCGTGTACTGACGTTGTCCCGTTGTTATTGAGGATAAGGTTTACCCCGCAGATTTGATAGTGTTGTCAGTGAAGAAGTACGGAGTTATCTTGGGTATGGATTGGTTATTTGAGCACAGGGCCAAGATTGATTGTTTTGAGAAGAAGATTAGTTTGGGATCCGATTCGAGTCAGGGTATTCAGTTGACAGATGGGCCGATTATTTCTATGACAGAGGCAAAGAAGCTCGTTCGAGAAGGAGCTTCAGGTTTTGTTGCTTATCTTCTTAACAGGCCGAAGGAGCAGTCGAAGTTTGAAAATACCGAGATAGTTAGAGATTTCCCGGATGTGTTTCCTGAGAAGTTAGAATCGTTACCTCCAGACCGTGATATCGAGTTTGTTATTGATCTGTATCCGGGATCTGAGCCTTATTCGAAGACACCTTACAGAATGGCACCAGCTGAGTTAAAAGAGTTGAAGACTCAGTTAGATGATTTGCTAGCCAGTGGTTATATTAGGCCGAGTACTTCTCCCTGGGGTGCACCGGTATTGTTTGTGAAGAAGAAAGATGGTTCTCTTAGACTTTGTATTGATTACCGAGAGTTGAACCGGATGACTGTGAAGAACAAGTATCCTCTTCCCCACATTGAGGAGTTGATTGATTTATTGCAAGGATCGAGGGTCTATTCTAAACTCGATCTGAGACAGGGATATTATCAGTTACGTATCAAGGCAAAAGACATACCGAAGACAGCTTTCAACATTCGATACGGTCATTTCGAGTTTGTGGTTATGCCATTCGGTTTGACGAACGCCCCTGCAGCATTTATGGATATGATGCACCGAATCTTCCGACCTTATCTTGATAAGTTTGTTGTCATTTTCATCGACGATATACTGGTTTTCTCAAAGTCCGAGGAAGAGCATGCAGAGCATTTAAAGATCGTGCTACAAACTTTGAAAGAACATCAGCTATATGCCAAGTTCAGTAAGTGTGAATTTTGGATTGAAAAAGTGGCATTTTTGGGTCATGTTATATCTAAGAAAGGTATTGAAGTTGATCCTTCAAAGATTGATTCAGTATTGAGTTGGGAGCAGCCTAAGACTCCGACAGAGGTTCGTAGCTTTTTGGGATTGGCAGGTTATTACAGACGGTTTGTGAAGGATTTCTCTAAACTTGCAGCCCCGCTTACTGAGTTAACAAAGAAGAATGTAGCCTTTGTGTGGACTGATAAGTGTGAGAGCAGTTTTCGGGAGTTAAAGAACAGATTGACATCCGCTCCTATTCTTACTTTGCCTGAAGGTTCAGATGGATTTGTGGTTTATACTGATGCTTCGAAAGAAGGTTTAGGATGTGTGTTAATGCAGAATGGAAAGGTTATAGCTTATGCCTCGAGGAAACTTAAACCTGCTGAAATAAATTATCCTACACATGATCTTGAGTTAGCAGCAGTTGTATTTGCTTTGGGCAAGTGGCGTCACTATCTCTACGGCGTTACATTTGATATTTTCACTGATCATAAGAGCCTTCAGTATCTTTTCACGCAGAAGGAGTTGAATAAACGCCAGAGACGTTGGATGGAGTTGTTAGAAGACTATGATTGTAAGATTCAGTACCATCCAGGGAAGGCGAATGTAGTTGCAGATGCCTTGAGCAGAAAAGCGAGTGTGTCACAGCTAGAGCTGAGTTCAGATATATCAGGTGCCGAGAGAGCTCGTATTATTTCTTATGCTCGTATTTCTAGCATTACGATACATTCAGATTTGGGTCGTAGAATTAAAGAAGCTCAAGCTACTGATGATTGGATTCAACGACAGATTATTCGAATGAAGGATGAGTCAGACACGCAATTCAGTATTGACGACACAGGTCTTCTCAGACATAAGACAAGAGTTTGTGTTCCAGAGAGTTTGAGGAGAGAGATTTTAGATGAGGCTCACAAATCAGCCTATACTATTCATCCGGGAGGCACTAAGATGTATCGAGATTTGAAAGAGTTCTTCTGGTGGAATGGTTTGAAGAGAGATGTAGCCGATTATGTCAGACACTGTGTGACTTGTCAACAAGTCAAGGCAGATCATCAGAAACCCGGAGGTTTACTACAGCCACTTCCCGTTCCATCTTGGAAATGGGAAGAGATAGCAATGGATTTTGTTTCGGGTTTACCGAAAGTCAGAGGTGGTTATGATAGTATTTGGGTAATTGTCGACAGATTGACGAAGTCCGCTCATTTCTTGCCCGTGCGTACATCCTATACAGTTGACAAGTTGGAAGAGGTTTATCATGAGGAGATTGTGAGACTTCATGGAGTTCCGGCTAGTATAGTGTCAGATAGAGACACTAGATTCACATCACATCTGTGGCAGAACCTACAGGATCGTATGGGAACAAAGTTGACCTTCAGTACCGCAGCTCACCCCCAGACAGACGGTCAATCCGAAAGGACTATTAGATACCTCGGAGATATGTTGAGATCTTGTGCCTTGGATTTTCAGACTACGTGGCACAAACAGCTACCATTGATCGAGTTCGCTTATAATAACAGTTATCAGTCTTCGATTCAGATGGCCCCATACGAAGCTTTGTATGGAAGGAAGTGTCGATCGCCACTATATTGGGACATTGAGGATTGGAGATGCACTAAAGATGGTATTCATCGTGGCATTGCTCCGAAATTGATTCAGGATGTTATCGAAAAAGTGCAAGTTATCCGACAAAGAATGAAAGCTGCCCAGGATCGACAAAAGAGTTATGATGATAGGCGTCGACGTGATTTAGAATTCGAAGTTGGGGATCAGGTATTTTTGAAAGCTTCTCCTAGAAAGGGGTTCGTTCGAATTGGTAAAGGAGGAAAGTTAGCCCCGAGATATTTGGGTCCGTATGTGATTCTTGAGAGGATTGGGAAGATGGCCTACAGATTAGATTTACCGCCAGCTCTTACCGGTATTCACAATGTTTTCCACGTCTCGCAGCTTCGCAAGTATCATCCAGACGAGTCCGAGATTATTCCAGTGGAAGATATTAAGTTAGAGCCGAATTTGACATTCATTTCCCAACCGGTTAGTATTTTGGACCATAAATTTCAAGAACTCCGTAATCGTCAAATCCCCCTCGTAAAAGTTCTTTGGAGGAATCAGAAAACTGAAGAAGCTACCTGGGAGACAGAGGAGAAAATGAAAAAACATTATCCAGAATTGTTTGCTTCGAATAAATAGAATCTGAGGACAGATTCTCATAAGGGGGGGAGATTGTAACGCCCCACATTTTTGGTAAACTAAAGCCGGTAAGAATTCCTGAGATAACGGGACAAGTTTGGAAAAATTCGATCGGTACATATGTGCTTATGTGATATTTGTGTGTTTTATATGAATTTTCGTAAATGTGATAATTTGTGAATTTAAATTATTCTATGTTGATGTGCGTTTAAAATGATGAGTTTTGACTATAATATTGATATATTTCATTAATATGTCCTTTTTATGAAGTTTCGCGAAATTACGAAAATGCCCCTTCGATTTTTCATTTAAACCTCAGGTTTTCTTTTTATTCTCTTTTCCTTTTCTTTTTCTTAATTACACTTAAACAGCCCAAGGAAAAGAAAAGAAAGAAAGAAAAAAGAAAGAATTTCTTTAAAACTTCAATTCGATCTTTCGAGTTCGTTTCTTAACCAAATTTCGATCCGTAAGAACCTACGTGATCCTTATAACATTCTCTACAGGTATTATTCAAGTTCCATTTGATTCCGTTGCCGTTTGAGTATGTTTTGGATAAATTGTTTCGAAGTTGGATTTTTCGATAGTTTGATCGCTATACTCCGTAGTTTTCGATGATTCTTGATCCTATGTGTTGCCATTGTCATCTTTGATATTTGTTGAAGTTTGTAATATGAAAATCCGATTGAAAATGGTATTTTGGTAAAGATTTGACGAAGTTTTGCTGCTTCTGTGCGAAGTTCTTCGCGTTCTGCTGAAAATTCGCGAAAACAGGCGCACACGGCCTTGAAACAGGCCGTGTAGCAAGACCGTGCGTGTTTTCCACCCCACACGGCCTTGCATCAGGCCGTGTGGGTAGGCCGTGCATGTTTCAAAGTTGCACACGGCCTTGATCAGGCCGCGTGGACAGGCCGTGCGTGTTCCCAAAATCGCACACGGCCTCGATCAGGCCGTGTGTGTAGCCCGTGTGACCCGATTTTAGTTCAAAAGTCTCTGGAAGTCGAAAATTTCAAATGCTACTTTCTTCGTTTGATATTATTTTCAAAATCCGACTTCGCCATTAAGTCCATAGCGCTTTAAAACTTAATAATCCATAGAGTTTGAATTTTTCCAATACTGTTTGATCGTGAAACGAACTGATTTTCGTTTAGAGAATTATACGCTTTTCGCAATTCTTTTCTGATTGCTTCAAAACTTGAATGTATGCTTCTTTATAGTATTTTAAGCATGTCTATGAAACCTAATTGCGTTTAAGTATGATTATAAGCTTGAAGTTTGATATTTCATTCGTTTCATTGAATAATTGCGCTAATTGCCCTTCTTTGATTTAACTAAGTGGTTATTGCATTAAGGATAAGCCGTGCGTCGTGTTGTCGTCTTACTTGGTTGTGTTGTATTTGGTTTCAGGTGGTAGTTCGTCTGGGCAGTAGTTGGTCTTCTTTCTTTTGCCCTTTTTGCAGGATTATCCAGGTGGGGTTTCTTTTCCGAATTCGGCTTTCCTTATACGTATGTAAATATTCCATATATGCCCGAAGCCTGTCTTTTATGTTTTTATGTTTCTTTCCCCATGTTTATATTATACGTAGTAGCTATTTGAACCATACTATATTAATGAGTTTAAAGAAAAATGCGTTGATATCAAATTATTATGTATAACCCCTCGAGAGCTCTATTAGCTCGAAAGGGTATAAAATGGATTGAAATTGGTCCCTTTGACCATATGAGTATTTGGAATGCGAGAACATTATCTTGGCCTTTTGGCCAGGCCATTGAGCCACATTATACAATTGGGCCCGGACTTCAGGGTACGGGGTGAAGCCGGATAGACGTCGGGTCTACGGTGGATCTCAATGCTCTGGACTCCAAACTGATGGGAGCTCGAGGGTATGACCGGAGTGGCAACCCTTTTGAGTACCTGCGCCGGACGGGATCTAGTCTATATCCTCAGCCGAAGATGTATTGGATATTTGTCCTTGCATGATTATATAGTAGCGGGCTAGCTACCTGTCTACACAAGGAGGAATAAGGGAGGTTTATTTGATATTTCTGATATTATGAAATAGGTGGTTGATGCTCGTCTCGCCGAGCTTTTACTTTATTGCGAAAGTATTCGATTCACCAATAATTGTGAAAACCTTTATTTTTCCTTTGCTTTCTTCTCATTTACAACCTGGTGAATCTTTTCGGTTGTTTCAATAATATATATGTATTACAGCCCCCTCACTTAGTCGCTTTGACTAACCCCATTACTCTGTTGTTGTCTTTTCAGGGTTTTGTGCTAGGCGGATTCAGGTCGTGTCCTTGGAGTCATTTACTTTTGTTTAGGTGATTTCATATCCGTCTATGTATCTGGATAAATATTTAAAACCCTAGAAGTGGTAGATGTAAATAATGTAAATCAGTCTGAATGTTGATATTGGTATTTTCAGTGGCCTTGGTGGGCTTTATAATTGTGTTTTGGATTATGGTTTGTTCTAGCTCCCTGAGTGGGATAGGTTGTGCTAAGTTGCTTCTGCTGTATTATTGTTCATTGTCTTATTATTTTGTAAAGCAGATCCGCCTAGTAATTATTTTCCGTTCGCCAGGTTGTAGTTCATAACTGGACCTTTAGTTCTGGTTATGGATTATGACTTGGTGCGGGACGTCACGTTGGGGACGTGCCGTTACATTCTCGCTCTCTCTAGGTTTTGGGGGCTGTATGCAAGAGTGTGCAAATGGTTCAAGGGTGTGCACAAGGGGGTGCAAGTGAGGTCAAGGGGGTGTGGGTGTGTTCAAGAGAGTGTGGGGTTAGCGCCCCTTTCCGTATAGGAGGAGAAAGAAAACCACATCCTAGCCCAACAACAACAACCAAAAGAAATAACAGAGTGCGGAAGCTTAAATAACATCATTTCAACATATAAAGCTACACGGGGCATCAATTAACATAAACCAGTGCTCAACAATTCATCATTAATATCAAAGCTCAATAATTCATCAATATATCCATTTATCCAGTAATTCAATTCAAATAATAAAAAACAGACTGTTGTTGGACACTACCGACAATTACCAAAGGACACGAAAACCAAGACTCACGACCCGCTGTTGCCAACTGACGTGAAAGGTGACAACGCCACCTGTCGACCTGAAGTAAGAATCAAAATAATGGGGGTGATTATAAACGATACTCAGTGAGGGTAAAGTGGGAACAAGTACGAGCCACGCTTCCGGGTTTTGTATATATATATATATATAGAAATACATATGCGAAAATGAAGAAAATCCGGAACGTGCTTCGACTTGTATTAACAACAATTAATAACAGTAATGAAAGTAAAGCATGAATAAAAGAACATAATATCCAGCGAGAATGGGCCTGTTCCTCCTTATAACCCCTTCAAGACATGATAAAACTCCATCTCCGGGGTCTGACCCCATAGTGCGACCATGGGCGACGAATTGAATTTCAGGAAAACGTACAACGAATGCATCGCCCACCATCGCTCCCAACCATGGCTATCAACTCCTGACGTGCCACGATTGACGCTTATTTTTTGAAAAAGTACCTCGGGAAACACCCTGGACGCTCGTCCCCAAGTGAGACCCTCGTATACCCTCCCGGGCCCCATTAAAAGAAAAGTCGACAATTTTACCTGCCTCTTGAAAACAAAACGATTTAGATATACTTATAGGTATAAGTTGATATCAAAATGTTTGTTTATTCAAATCATGAAAATACAGTTAAATATCTAATAGATATACGAGAACAAGAAATGAAATCGATATGAGCACGTAAGGGTAGTTCGCAATAAGTAAAAGAAATCCTCACTCCAGTTGAAAGCATTTTAAAACCCTCACCTAGAAGCACGGGAAAGACAAGACAACTCAAGCAATTCCTCGAAAGAACGGCCTAAAACTGAGAGACGACAAAACCAAATAAGACAAGACACAACACATGACTCTCATGGCATTACAACACATGAACGACCAATTAATGTCACGAAGCAATTAAAATTACATGTAAAATGCTATTAAATCAATTAAATGAAAATTGCAAAATTAACGATGCTAAACATGCTCAATTGAAATTCTAAGTGCACATTCATGTATAATATAACATAAGGAAGCACTCATGCGATTTTCGGATCATTCGGACAACATTCAAAAACTGGGGAATAAGTCCTAAACGAAAAAGGCTCGATTCAAGGCCCGAACGAGGTCGGAATTTTGAAAACATTACACAATACTCATCCTTGAATCATATGGAAGCTATAGGTGAAAACGGCTCAATTTTAGGAGGTCGTACGCAAAAAGTCAACTTTTATTTTTTGCCAATTGACCCCATTCCCGAGAGCCACTAGGGAAAAAGGCTGAAAATTTCGCTAAGGCATTCGCACGGGCTAGGGCATGGCCTTACGCACAATCTTGAACACGCCCTCAAGACCGTGCAAGCTGAAACGAAGGCGCACTGGCTTGCGCACAGGGTTGCGCAGGCCGGTGCGAGCTTAAACTGGTGCGCACGGCCTTGCGTACGATCTTGCCAAGACTGTGCGTAGGACCGTGTGGTTCTACTAACAGGTGCAGAAAAACGCGATTCTCATTTTTCTCACGAGGGTTTCGTCCTAAAATCAACTAAGGCGAGTTCTATAGCTAAAATCAACACATAAAATTCACACTCATGCATTATACACATTAATAGCTACCATTTGATCCGAATTACACTAAAAATGGTAAACTCTAACCTACAAAACCATCAAATTATCAAATATTCATCTCAAAATAAAAGCTAGAAATTCGAAGGATTTAATGGACGAAAGAAGGTTACCGGTAGAGAATCGAACGAGGATTGTATAGTTGGTCTCGGAATTTCGATTGATCGAGCGACGGATTCGGGATGGGATTTCTTCCTTCTCCTTCCTTCTTCTTCCCTTCTCCTTCTCTTCTCTCTTTCTCTCTCGATTTTGGGTCTGTGAGCAAGAGTGTGCAAGAGGGGGTGCATAAGGGGGTGCAAGTGTGTTCAAGAGGGTGCAAGAGGGGTCAAGGTGGTGCAAGTGTATTCAAGAGGGTGTGGGGTTCGTTTGAGATTAAAAATAAATTCGAAGGTGTAGAAATGGTAATTATAAAAGGTTAAGGATAGGAGAATAAAATTAGAATAAATTAAAATTAGCTAACGAAGCTAATCTTTTCATTTAAAATTCAACGAAGTGTCGAATAATTATTCCGAAAATATATTCCAAAATTTTGGGTCGTTACAATACTCCCCTCTTCAAAAGAATCTGTCCTCAGATTCTACTCCGGATCACGGGGTTTGTTAAAGGGAGTATAACACGAAAATTAAACGTTCGGTATACAAAAATCGCGCAATTATTACATAAACAATTAATTAAACGAACAATTAGCAATTAAATTCAAATAGGCAAATACCAAGTAGTTCATACATAATAATTCTAAATAAAATCAAATTACAATTAAAACGAAAAATGGCGAGAAATGGAAAGATAGGCGATGACGTCTAAGAGTCGGATGCCCCAGAACTACGCGGCATTCCAAGACGGCTCAGGTAGTTGGCGAGCTGCTCAGAGATGAACCTCTCAAGGTCAGAAATCTGCTCTCGGAGCTCGGTGTGGTTGCGTCGGACCTCCTGTCTGAGCTCCTGAAGGTCAGCCGATTGTTGGTTGAGTTGCTCGGACTGTCGGTTAAGCCGCTCAGTGGTTTGATCGCTGAAAGACATGAAGCGGTCTCCCCAGATATTCCGCCTATCGGCCTCCCACTGATTTCGGAAATCCAAATCCGACTGTTGATACTGGGTCCACTGCTCCTCACTCAGTCTGTCCCACTGTGAGGACCCAGCCAAGTGTTGTGTCTGAAAGTCGACGAAACCCTGCTGAAAGTGTGTCTCGTCGACACTAGGAGGATCGGGCACGTGTGGAGCTTGTTGAGGATCGAAGCCTCCCGCTTCGTATAGTGGTTCGAGCATTTGCTCCTCAATCTCTTGTCGGTCCTCCTTAGGATAACCTCCTGCATGAATATCCTCCTTGTCATCGTCGTCGTCGTCACCCTCGGCGGCGGCTTCCTCTGCTGACATTGTAGCGCCCCTGTCCGTAGGAGGAGAAAGGACACCACATCCACACCGAGACGAGGTAGATGTACCCCATTTAAAAATCCATCCCGGCGAACGGCAAGCATTCAATCTAACCCGGCAACAACGTACCTAGTCCAACAACAACAACCAATGGAAATAACAGAGTGCGGAAGCTTAACATATACGTTTCAATTAAACATTCAAAGCCACACGGGGCATCAATTAACATAAATCAATATTCAACAATTATATATTTAACTAGTCAATGTTCAACGAATATTCATAAATATTGAATCCCCATAATCAGTAATATATCCATTTCTACTAAATAAAATGATTCAATTCAATTAAGTAAAGACAGACTGTTGTTGGACACTACCGACATTTTCCAAAGGACATGAAGACCAAGACTTACGACCCGCTATTGCCAACTGACATGAGAGGTGACAACGCCACCTGTCGACCTGAAGTAAGAATTAAAAATAACGAGGGGTGAGTATATATATATATAGGAAAATACATTTGCAAAATTTGAGAAAATCCGGAATGTGCTTCGAGTTACATAACAACATTTAATAAGCAGTAACAATAAAGTATAAATAGAAGCAAGTAATATCCCAGCGAGAATGGGCATGTTCCTCCTTATAATCCCTTCATGTCATTATAAAACTCCATCTCCGGTGTCTGACCCCATAGCGCGACCATGGGCGACTAATTGAATTTCAGGAAAACGTGCAACGAATGCAACGCCCACCATCGCTCCCAACTGTGGCTATCAGCTCCTGATTGGCCACGATTGACGCTTAATTCTGGGAAAAGTACCTCGGGCAACACCCTGGATGCTCGTCCCCAAGTGAGACCCTCGAATACCCTCCCAGGCCTCTCATTAAAAGAAAAGTCCACAATTTTGCTCGCGTGCAAGAAACAATAAAAGTTGAAAGCCAAACGGGCATTTAGGCAAGGGTGTGACGACAAAGGGGGTGACTATAAGTTTCATACGTGTCGTGATGTCCAGGCAACCCCCCTAACGACTTCCCTCATAGACTCAATCCAAAGTCCAAGTACCACGTTGAAATGAAAGAGTTTTACTTGCCTCTTGGAAACAAAACGATTTAGATATACTTATAGGTAGAAGTTGATATCAAAACATTTGTTATTAAAATCATGAAAATATATTTAAATATTTAATAGATATATAAGAAAGGAAATCAAATCAATATGAGCACGTAAGGGTAGTTCGCAATAATAAAGGAAATCCTTACTACAGTTGAAAGCATTTTAAAACCCTTACCTGGGAGCACGGGAACGACAAGACACTCAAGCTATTCCTTGAAAGGACGGCCTGAAACTGTCAGACGACAAACCAAATAAGATAAGACATGACACACGACTCTCAAAGACTACAACGCATGAAAGACCAAATAATATCTTGTAGTAATTGAAATTACAAGTAAAATACAATTAAATTCATTTAACAAAATATACGAAATTAAAGATGCTAAACATGCTCAATTGAAATTCTAATTGCACATTCATGCATAATATAGTGTAAGGAAGCATTCATGCGATTTTCGGATCATTCGGACAACATTCAAAAATTGGGGAAAAAGTCCTAAACGAAAAAGGCTAGATTCAAGGTCCGAACGTGGTCAGAATTTTGAAAACATTTCGAAATATTAATCCTTGAATCATATGGAAGCTATAGGTGAAAACGGTTCGATTTTAGGGGGTCGTATGCAAAAAGTCAACTTTTATTTTTGGCCTATTGACCCCATTACTGTCAGCAACTAAGGAAAAAGGCTGAAAATTTGGTTAAGGCATTCGCACGGCCTTGTGCACGGTCTTGAACACGCACTCAAGACCGTGCAAGTTAAAATAAGGATGCACTGGCTTGCGCACCGGGGTGCGCAGGCCGGTGTAGGCTTAAAGTGGTGCGCACGGGATGGTGCACGGTCTTGCCAAGACCGTGCGTTGGACCGTGTGGTTCAACTTACAGGTGCAGAAAACGCGATTCTCATTTTTCTCATGAGGGTTTTGTCCTAAAATCAACTAGGGCGAATTCTATAGTTAAAATCAACACATAAAATTCACACTCATGCATTGTACACATTAATAGCTACCATTTGATCCGAACTACACTAAAAATGGTAAACTCTAACCTCAAACCCACCAAATTATCAAAAATTCAAACTTAACAAAATGTTAACGAAATGAAGGATTTAATGGACGAATTGAAATGGGGAAAGAAGGTTACCGATGGTGAATCGAACGAGGATTGTGTAGTTGGTCTCGGAATCTCGATTGATTGAGCGACGGATTCGGGATGGGATTTTCTTCCTCCTTCTTCCTTCTCCTTCCTTTATCCTTCTCTTCTCTCTTTCTCTCTCTCAATTTGAGGGGTAGAAAAGGTAATTATGAATGGTTGAGAATATGGAAATAAATTAGAATAATTTAAAATTAGCTAACGAAGCTAATCTTTTCATTTAAAATCCAACAAGGTGTAGAATAATTATTCCGAAAATATATTCTGGAATTTTGGGTCGTTACAGACATGGGCACGTATTTACCATGACGGCCCCTCACTTTCCTACAAAACTTCATTTGGTCGAATTGCTTTTAGGTAATGGTAGCGTCGTCTCCCCCCGCTAGGGCCATTCGGTCCATTCCGGTTACACTAGCGCACTCTAGGATTGCGGTTATGTAGGACCCAATCCTTATCTCTCCTTTCGGACGGGTAGCCACGTACTCCACGTATTGAAGAAAGAATATAATGCCATTGACCAGCTCTCTTCGGACCGCACAATCCAAAATATAAAGCACATCCAAGTTAATAGAACCGTAGCTATCCCCTCGAGCAAAAATGGTGCATGAGAGGAATCGGGGGAAAGTTCTCAAGGCTTGATTGATGAGGTCGGTTGCCTTTGACTTTCCTTGCTTGAAGGACTTTCTTGAGGTGGAGACACGTCTCCAAGCTTCAGCTTCGGGACCAACCTAATTCCCGACTCATCATTCCTTCAACGGGTAGCCCAAACTGAGTTGTTAGTTGTCGTAGAGTAAGCTTGTACTCCTCGTTGAACGCCTGGAATTTTATTTTAAATGGTAGCTCGGAGTCGTCTTGATGAGGAACTAGTTGGAGAGTTGCAATGAATTCGTAGACGAGCCGTGGATACGAATTCCTTCTAAAATCCAAGAATGTGGTCCAACCCACATCCTCAATATACCGGGCAACATCGTGGCCGAGTCCTAATCTCCCCAAGGCATCTACCTCTTTGATTTCCTAAGGCGAACTTTGGCCTTCGGCCTCGCATATGACATGTCTCGAACAGTCTTTCGACCAACCCGAAAATGATTTGAAAAGCGAGTTATGAACTGTATGTATGTATGTGGGCCCGGAGTAAGGATGACAGGACGAAACCGATCGACGTCGGGTCTACGGCGTAACTCCTCTTGTTCCCTCCACCTTTGGGAGCTTGGGGTGAGGCCGGAGTGGCAGTCCTTTGAGTACCTGAGATTATACCGTATGTTATGAGTAGTTCGGATTTAGCGGTCCGTCTACATTGGAGGAATAAGGGTGGTTTTCCCGTTTTTATGTTTGGAAATTGGAGTTAAGGGCTCGTCTCGCCGAGTCATATGAAATGTTTATGTTTTATGCTAAATCACCAACCGTTTACGAAAACCTTTCTTTTATGTTGATTTCTTTTAAGTTTGAAAAATGGTGATTTACTTCCGTTTTATAATATACATTATTATTCCCTCCTCACTTAGTCGTTTGACTAACCCCCTCTGTTTCACCCTGGTGTTGGTTTCAGGATACTAGGCGGGATTGTACGTCGTCGTCGTCGTCGCGTCTATTAAGTTGCATTTATTTTTGCATATGTAAACTCTATTCCCGTTTGGCTTTTAATTATTACTTATGTTTTAGGATATTTACACTATTATGTAATTATATTCGGGATTATTATACTGAACCCGTTATCCGTAATTGTCGGGATATTGTATTGAACCCGTGTATTCATGGTAATTAGAATTCTATTGGCCTCGGTGGGCTTTAATATTTGTGCAATGATTTATTGTTTTATTTTGTTTTCGCTTCCGCACCTTTGTCATTTATTTTGTTTTGAAATCCTCGCCTAGTGATTGAGTAAATGTGTGCCGTTCGCCGGGTTTTGATTTGGGGCAGAAGTCTATTTCGGTTCCGGGTCGAGACTCGGTGCAGGACGTGCGTTACCCGTTTGAGGCGCCCGCTCCAATACCCTGGACGCTCGTCCCCAAGTGAGACCCTCGAATACCCTCCCGGGCCCTCAATAAAAGAAAAGTCCAATATTTTACTCGCGTTTGAAGAACATGATAAGTTGAAAGCCAAACGGGCATTTAGGCAAGGGTGTGACGACAAAGGGGTAACCATGAGTTTCATACGTGTCGGGATGTGCTGACGGACTCCCCTAACGACTTCCCTCATAGACCCAAATCCTAAGTCAAAGCATCACGCTTGAACGAAAGAGTTTACTTGCCTCTTGAAAACAAAATGGTTTAGATATACTCATAGGTATAAGTTGATATCAAAGTAACCTATTTGTTTTCAAAGTAACCATTTGATCTCAAAGGTACTTATAAGTAATGTCGTTAGGGACATCCGTCAGCATGCTCGCGAAGCGTACGACACTTATGAGTATTTCCTAGATCGTTACACCAACTCGTCTCAAAAGCCCCTTTGGCCATTCATACATAACTGCTTGCATTATCTTTTCGAATGGCCCTTTTGGCCACCCAAATTGATATTGATTTCAGAAGCGAGCCATGGACTGGATCATAACTTTGGGCCTGGAGTATACAGGAGGTGAGCCTGGAGACGAGCGTCTAGGGCAAATCCCGATGTATGATTCTATGCGTGTTAACTTAGGCTGGTTAGGAGGTTGGCTAGTCTAAGTTGATGCGAAAGGTGGTGCTAACCGCGTTTGCTTAAAATATTGTACGGTGGTGCTAATCGCGTCTCCTTAAATCCTGACTGATTGACCTTTTGGTGGTGGAGTAATTGATTTCATGATTGCCAGTATTGAGGAGTCATAAGGAGCAATAGGCCTTTTTCTCGCCGGGATACATTATTGCATGGATTATCGCATTATTTACTTGCTTAATTCAATTATTACTTTAAATGCTTAGTTGAATTACAATCCCATCTTTTATTACTTATGCGTGTATTGATAACTGTTCATTTCTACCACTTGACGGATTGTGAATCGACTAAGCCCTCATTGAACTCACGGCTTGATATTATGAGCAAATGATTTTAAAGGATCCGATTTATCACTCTTTTTGTGTTTTCAAAGTAAGCCGAACCCGAGTGTTGCTTTGTGTTATTATTTTGCAATTTATATTGTTATTCGTATTCTCTCTCAAAACGAGCAACATTCACTACTTTTGGTTTTAAAAGATAAACGACGAACTGTGATCAAACTCCCTTACTGAGTATCCTTTATACTCACCCCTTCTCGTTTGGTTCTTGATTCAGGTAGACAGGTGGCGGCGTCACCTATCAAAGCGTCAAAGCGTCACGCTTGAACGAAAGAGTTTACTTGGCTCTTGAAAACAAAATGGTTTAGATATACTCATAGGTATAAGTTGATATCAAAGTAACCTATTTGTTTTCAAAGTAACCATTTGATCTCAAAGGTGCTTATAAGTAATGTCGTTAGGGACATCCGTCAGCATGCTCGCGAAGCGTACGGCACTTATCAGTATTTCCTAGATCGTTACACCAACTCGTCTCAAAAGCCCCTTTGGCCATTCATACATAACTGCTTGCATCATCTTTTCGAATGTCCCTTTTGGCCACCCAAATTGATATTGATTTCAGAAGCGAGCCATGGACTGGATCATAACTTTGGGCCCGGTGTATACAGGAGGTGAGCCTGGAGACGAGCGTCTAGGGCAAATCCCGATGTATGATTCTATGCGTGTTAACTTAGGCTGGTTAGGAGGTTGATGCGAAAGGTGGTGCTAACCGCGTCTCCTTAAAATATGTATGGTGGTGCTAATCGCGTCTCCTTAAATCCTGACTGATTGACCTTTTGGTGGTGGAGTAATTGATTTCATGATTGCCATTATTGAGGAGTCATAAGGAGGAATAGGCCGGTTCTCGCCGGGATACATTATTGCATGGATTATCGCATTATTTACTTGCTTAATTCAATTATTACTTTAAATGCTTAGTTGAATTACAATCCCATCTTTTATTACTTATGCGTGTATTGATAACTGTTCATTTCTACCACTTGACGGATTGTGAATCGACTAAGCCCTCATTGAACTCTCGGCTTGATATTATGTGCAAATGATTTTAAAGGATCCGATTCATCACCCTTTTTGTGTTTTCAAAGTAAGCCGAACCCGACTGTTGCTTTGTGTTATTATTTTTCAATTTATATTGTTATTCGTATGCTTTCTCAAAACGAGCAACATTCACTACTTTTGGTTTTAAAAGATAAACGACGAACTGTGATCAAACTCCCTTACTGAGTATCCTTTATACTCACCCCTTCTCGTTTGGTTCTTGCTTCAGGTAGACAGGTGGCGGCGTCACCTATCTTGTCAGTCGGCATCAGCAAGTCTAGATAGGCTTAGTCTTGTAGTCTAGTTTGTCTTGTCAGTGGTCCCAACAACTGTCATGTCTTGTTTATTGTATTTAATTGCTTTCGTACCATTTACTGCTTTATTTACTTTATGTACCCTATGTGCCCTTGTTGTGGGATAGTTGAAGCTATTTAGGATTGCACAGGTTAGGCTAGTTGAGCTATGGTTGGCACTATGTGTTTATGATTAAAGTGTATTTTGAACCGCAACTGTTTAAAGATATTATGTTAGCCTCGTAGGCTTTTATGGAATTGAACTATTTACCTTTTAATCGCTTCTGCATTATTTTATATTGTTGTGGTTGTTCTTGGGAAGTCGTCGTTGTTGCCGGTGGTTATTGCTTGCGTGCCGTTCGCTGGAGTGGGTTTTTGAGTTGAGGCCCCTCGCTGTATTCTTCTCCAGGGGGCGCTACGGAAACGAAGGGGCATTTTTGTAATTTAATAAAACTCACTCAAAAATACATGTTCAAATAAAACAATATTATAGTCAAAGTTCATCATTTTAAACGGACATTGACTTAGAATAATTTACATTTATTGATTAGCACATTTACAAAATTTCATAATAAAGAACATTAGAATAGTACAAAATACGAGAAATTAGGAAAGAGGCGAGAAACAAAAGACGCGAAGCTTGTCAACTTATCACGAAAGGCATAAAATGAAACGATTCGAGCTTCCGGTTCTTGAATTGAAATTTTGAGGCATTACAATCACCCCTCCTTATAAGAATCTGGTCCCCAGATTCTACTGATCGGATTCAACCAATATCAGGTAAAACCTACGCTTCTTCTCCTTGGTCATCTTTTGGAATTCCTCGATTTTTCTTTCAAGTGACGTAACGGGGGAAATTCTCGAAGCCTTTCTAAAGCTCTTGTGTTGTTTTGGTTCATTGTTTGAAGATCTGACCTAGTCGAAGGCATCTGGGAGAAAACTCGGGAAAGTTCAACCGTAATTGTTATCCTTGACTTTTGGTAACTTGGACACAAGGTCGATTGCAAATTTATTCCCAATCCACTAAGGGTTGGTAGTAGCTGTAACAATCCTTTCAGGCGTTGATGTTCGGCTTTGACTTCTTAACAAGTTGAGCGTCTATTGATATAATCAACCACTTGTCTTCTTCAAACTCTCTAGATTGCATACTCGAGTCTTGCGGTGGAGAATACCTGTGTCTTTACTCGGAGTAAAATCTCCATATTGTCTCTCATTTGGACTGTCTGCTTCTGATTCCAATCTTCAGTCACTTAGGCGTTTCAATTCTTCAACTCAATTCTAGCTGGGTCGGTCTAGCATGAATCTGAATCTTTAGGGTGATGCAAATTCCTTCGGGTTATGACGCCATAGAGGTCGCATTGCCGACTTTAGCTTTCTCGAAGCACAAGTTATGACCTTTCCATTGCATCAACACAGTCCAATCAATCGAGTGACGTATCTGCATATTCAACTGACATATCAAACTTGGTTTCTTTCTTCTGCAGTTCTGGCAACGGGGTCGAAAGCTTGGGGAAATTCCCAAAGAAAATCTACAAATCCCACGAGGTTATAAATTTTGGTTGGAGTCTTGGGTTGCTCCACCCCATTCTGCTCAAACCTTCGAATAATCTACCCCGACTTGTCCCAATTATGACGTGACATGAAGGTCACTCGGTTTATCCAGAATTCACATTTACTAGACTTAGCAAATGGTTGGTGTTCTCTGGAGGCTTGGAGCAAAATTCGGAGGTACTCTGATTGCTCTTCCTCATATCTCGCGAGCACTATGATATCTTCAATGAGAGTGGCAACTGACTTGCTAGGAAGGCGGACGGATGTCCATCAACGGCGCTTGTCAGTTCAGAAGACATGAATACAAGTCCAGAACATCCATATGGGTGCTGAAGGTCGCCTTTAGGTCATATTTGGTTCGGATACGAATTTGACAATACTCTTGTCTAGGATCAAGCTTAGAATGGACCTTTGATTCTTTCAACAATTCGGACGATTCCATCATCCAGTGGTGGAGGCCACTTGTTCCTCGTTGTCGACCTGCTTCAAATCTCACTAATTGATACACGTGTGAAGTGTACTGTCCTTCCTCTCAAACGGGACTGGAGCCTCGGATCTTGTCTTTTAGAGTGTCCGTATTAGTGGCACAGAACTTCGATTTTGGACCCTTTCCCATTCGAAAAGTCTATCAGTGAACCCAATCATCGGTTGTAACGGCACGTCCCCAAATACGGTGCGACGTGACGTCCCGCACCAAGTCATAATCCATAACCAGAACTAAAGGTCCAGTTATGAACTACAACCTGGCGAACGGAAAATAATTACCAGGCGGATCTGCTTTAGAAAATAATAAGACAATGAACAATAATACCGCGGAAGCAAATTAGCACAACCTATCCCACTCAGGGAGCTAGAACAACCATAATCCAAAACACAATTATAAAGCCCACCAAGGCCACTGAAATCAACCATATCAATACTAAAACTAATTTACATTATTTACATCTACAACTTCTAAGGTTTTAAGTATTTATCCAGATACATAGACGGATATGAAATCACCTAAACAAAAGTAAATGACTCCAAGGACACGACCTGAATCCGCCTAGCAACAAAACCTGAAAAGACAACAACAGAGTAATGGGGTTAGTCAAAGCGACGAAGTGAGGGGGCTGTAATACGTATATATTATCGAAACAACAGAAAAGATTCACCAGTTTGTAAATGAGAAGAAAGCAAAGGAAAAATAAAGGTTTTCACAATTATAGGTGAATCGAATAATTTTGCAATAAAGTAAAAGCTCGGCGAGACGAGCATCAACCACCTGTTTCATAATATCAGAAATACCAAATAAACCTCCCTTATTCCTCCTTGTGTAGTCAGGTAGCTAGCCTGCTACTATATAATCATATATGCAAGGACAAATATCCAATACATCTTCGGCGGAGGACAAGTCTATGCGACAAGATCCCGTCCGGCGCAGGTACTCAAAAGGGTTACCACTCCGGTCACACCCCGAGCTCCCAGCAGTTTTGGAGACCAGAGCATTGAGGTCCACCGTAGACCCAACGTCTATCCGGCTTCACCCCGTACCCTGATGTCCGGGCCCAATAGTATAATGTGGCTCAATCGCCAGGCCGAAAGGCCAAGATAAGGTTCTCACACTCCAAATGCTTATGTGGTCAAAGGGACCGATTTCAAACTCGTTTGTAACCCTTTCGAGCTAAAGGAGCCTTCTAGGGGTTATTATGTAATAATTTGATATCAAAGCATTTTCCTTTAACTCATTAAAGTAATATGATTTTCAAGTAGCTACTACGTATAATATAAGTTTTGGGGAAAGAAAACATAAAAGCATAAAACACAGGCTTCGGGTATATATGGAATATTTACATACGTATAAGAAAAACCGAATTCGGAAAAGAAACCCCACCTGGATAATCCTGCAAAAAGGGCAAAAGAAAGAAGACCAACTACTGCCCGGACGAACTACCACCTGAAACCAATTATGACACAACCACGTAAGACGACAATACGACGCACGGCTATAACTGAAATCACTTAAATCACGTTGCTGTTAAACAATTATACAAGCTAATTATGCATAAGAATATAAAATAACCATAAAATATGAGAATTTCCCAAAATATAATAATTTAATCACTCGAGCTAAGTAAAATTTCCTAAATTAAGTTTATTTAATTAAGATAAATTATTACAATTAAGGAATTATTTAATTTACTTCATCAAATATCTTTTCTAATGTTCAGTTTCATTAATAAAGCAACTTTATGGTTTTATCCAGTTCGTAACCATTTGTCAAAGCTCCAGTATACATGTACTATATGAAGTTCTTTAATATTAGAAGTTATAATAAGACTAATTAACGAAAATAAACACACTAATTAAAGTTTCGAAGGCCAATATCAAGTATTACAGAGAAATCAATAACACCTCAAATTCATATAATACAAGCTATCTATGAATTGTTTAGGGTCTTTACTGTTACGTTATAAAAGGAAGAATAACACATGAATTGACCAACCATAAACATAATATCATTTCTTCGCTCAATACTAATTCTAACAATTATATATGACTATGTGAGGAAACAAAATTATAATCGAAATTAAATACATGTAAGGATGAAAAGATATGTAATTACCTATTCTTAAAAGGATCTCGGTTGTATAAATGGGGAAAAGAAAGAAAAGGTAGAATTTTAGATAAGTTCTCTTCTCGTCTGGTTGTTCTTCCTGACCTAGTGCAAAAATTGTGAAGACGACTAAATGGCTTTGAAGAGAAGGTAGTGATTAAATTGATAAGAATAGACAAAGACGGTGGGGATTCTAATAATATATTTAATATACTTAGCTGTAAAGAAATAATATAACCTTTCTTGTATTTATATCTCTCGAATGTACTTCAACTGAGTGGTGTCTAATGTCTATAGCTATATAAAATAATTTAATAAAAGATATCTTTTGGCTTAAAAAGTCGAAAGGGCGAATTTGTAATTTCGCGTAACTTCATAAAAAGGGCACGTTAATGAAATATATCAATATTATAGTCAAAACTCATCATTTTAAACGCACATTGACATAGAATAATTTAAATTCACAAATTAGCACATTTACGAAAATTCATATAAAACACACAAATATCACACAGGCACATATTTCCCGATCGAGTTTTCCAAACATGTCCCGTTATTTTAGAAATTCTTACCAGCTTTAGTTTACCAAAAATGTGGGGCGTTACAATCTCTCCCCCTTATGAGAATCTGTCCTCAGATTCTATTCATTTGAAGCGAATAACTCAGGATAATGTTTTCTCATTTTCTCTTCTGTTTCCCAAGTAGCTTCTTCGCTTTTCTGATTCTGCCAAAGGACTTTTACGAGTGGGATTTGACGATTACGAAGTTCTTGGAATTTACAGTCCAAAATACTAACTGGTTGGGAAATGAACGTCAAATTCGGCTCTAACTTAATATCTTGAACTAGAATAATCTCGGACTCGTCTGGATGATACTTACGAAGCTGCGAGACATGGAAAACATTATGAATACCTGTAAGAGCTGGCGGTAAATCTAATCTGTAGGCCATCTTCCCAATCCTCTCAAGAATCACATACGGACCCAAATATGTCGGGGCTAACTTTCCTCCTTTACCAATTCGGACAAATCCCTTTCTCGGAGAAGCTTTTAAAAATACCTGATCCCCAACTTCGAACTCCAAATCACGTCGGCGTCTATCAGCATAACTCTTTTGTCGATCCTGTGCGGCTTTCATTCTTTGTCGGATAACTTGCACTTTTTCGATAGCATCCTGAATAAATTTCGGAGCAATACCACGATGAATACCATCTTTAGTCCATCTCCAGTCTTTAATGTCCCAATATAGTGGTGATCGACACTTTCTTCCGTACAAAGCTTCGTATGGGGCCATCTGAATCGAAGACTGATAACTGTTATTATAAGCGAACTCAATCAATGGTAGCTGTTTGTGCCATGTAGTCTGAAAATCCAAGGCACAAAATCTCAACATATCTCCGAGGTATCTAATAGTCCTTTCGGATTGACCGTCTGTCTGGGGGTGAGCTGCGGTACTGAAGGTCAACTTTGTTCCCATACGATCCTGTAGGTTCTGCCACAGATGTGATGTGAATCTAGTGTCTCTATCTGACACTATACTAGCCGGAACTCCATGAAGTCTCACAATCTCCTCATGATAAACCTTTGCCAACTTGTCAACTGTATAGGATGTGCGCACGGGCAAGAAATGAGCGGACTTCGTCAATCTGTCGACAATTACCCAAATACTATCATAACCGCCTCTGACTTTCGGTAAACCCGAAACAAAATCCATCGCTATCTCTTCCCATTTCCAAGATGGAACGGGAAGTGGTTGAAGTAAACCTCCGGGTTTCTGATGATCTGCCTTGACTTGTTGACAAGTCACACAGTGTCTGACATAATCGGCTACATCTCTCTTCAAACCATTCCACCAGAAGAACTCTTTCAAATCTCGATACATCTTAGTGCCTCCCGGATGAATAGTATAGGCTGATTTGTGAGCTTCATCTAAAATCTCTCTCCTCAAACTCTCTGGAACACAAACTCTTGTCTTATGTCTGAGAAGACCTGTGTCGTCGATACTGAACTGCGTGTCTGGCTCATCCTTCACTCGAATAATCTGTCGTTGAATCCAATTATCAGTAGCTTGAGCTTCTTTAATTTTACGACCCAAATCTGACTGAATCGTGATGCTAGAAACACGAGCCTGAGAAATAATACGAGCTGTCTCTGCACCTGATATATCTGAACTCAGCTCTAGCTGTGATACACTCGCTTTTCTGCTCAAGGCATCTGCAACCACATTCGCCTTCCCTGGATGGTACTGAATCTTACAATCATAGTCTTCTAACAATTCCATCCAACGCCTCTGACGTTTATTCAACTCTTTCTGCGTGAAAAGATACTGAAGGCTCTTATGATCAGTAAAAATATCAAATGTAACGCCGTAGAGATAGTGACGCCACTTGCCCAAAGCAAATACAACTGCTGCTAACTCAAGATCATGTGTAGGATAATTCACTTCAGCAGGTTTAAGTTTCCTCGAGGCATAAGCTATAACCTTTCCATTCTGCATTAACACACATCCTAAACCTTCTTTCGAAGCATCAGTATAAACTACGAATCCATCTGAACCTTCAGGCAAAGTAAGAATAGGAGCGGATGTCAATCTGCTCTTTAACTCCCGAAAACTGCTCTCACACTTATCAGTCCACACAAAGGCAACATTCTTCTTTGTTAACTCAGTAAGTGGGGCTGCAAGTTTAGAGAAATCCTTCACAAACCGTCTGTAATAACCTGCCAATCCCAGAAAACTACGAACCTCTGTCGGAGTCTTAGGCTGCTCCCAATTCAATACTGAATCTATCTTCGAAGGATCAACCTCAATACCTTTCTTGGATATAACATGACCTAGAAATGCCACTTTTTCAATCCAGAACTCACACTTACTGAACTTGGCATATAACTGATGTTCTTTCAAAGTTTGTAGCACAATCTTTAGATGTTCTGCATGTTCTTCCTCGGACTTTGAGAAAACCAGTATGTCGTCAATGAAGATGACAACAAACTTATCAAGATAAGGTCGGAAGATTCTGTGCATCATATCCATAAATGCTGCAGGAGCGTTCGTCAAACCGAATGGCATAACCACAAACTCAAAATGACCATATCGAATGTTGAAAGCTGTCTTCGGTATGTCCTCTGCCCTGATACGTAACTGGTAATATCCCTGTCTCAGATCAAGTTTAGAATAGACCCTTGATCCCTGCAATAAATCAAACAGCTCCTCAATGTGGGGAAGAGGATACTTGTTCTTCACAGTCATCCGGTTCAACTCTCTGTAATCAACGCAAAGCCTAAGAGAACCATTTTTCTCCTTTACAAACAATACCGGTGCACCCCAGGGAGAAGTACTTGGCCTAATATAACCCCTGGCTAGCAAATCATCTAACTGAATCTTCAACTCTTTTAACTCAGCTGGTGCCATTCTGTAAGGTGTCTTCGAATACGGCGTAGATCCTGGATACAAATCAATAACAAACTCGATATCACGGTCTGGAGGTAACGATTCTAACTTCTCAGGAAACACATCAGGGAAATCTTTAACTATCTCGGTAGTTTCAAACTTCGACTGTTCCTTCGGCCTGTTAAGAAGATAAGTAACAAAACCTGAAGCTCCCTCTCGAACGAGCTTCTTTGCCTCTGTCATAGAAATAATCGGCCCATATGTCAACTGAATACCCTGACTCGAATCGGATCCCAAACTAATCTTCTTCTCAAAACAATCAATCTTGGCCCTGTGCTCAAATAACCAATCCATACCCAAGATAACTCCGTACTTCTTCACAGACAACACTATCAAATCTGCGGGGTAAACTTTATCCTCAATAACAACGGGACAACGTCGGTACACGCGGTCGGTAATCATACAAGATCCCAAAGGGGAACTCACAACAAAGCAATAATCAGACAAATCAACAGACGCATGCGCAAATAAGTCAATTTCAGGAGCAACAAAAGAATGCGTAGCACCCGGATCAAACAATGCATGTATGGGTATGTTATGTATATGTATGGTACCTTCCACCACGGCGGAAGCATCAGGCTCCGTACCCTCACTATCGCCCTCCAGGGTGTACACACGAGCTGGAACAACAGGCTTCGGCTTCGACGGCATAGGCTGACTCGGGGGCTGTCTCCTGGGACAACTGTCTATCTCATGAGTGGAACTCCCACAAGCTCTGCACAATCCCAACTTGCTCCAACACTTAGACTCTGGATGATTCTTCCCACAATAACCACAAGTAACTGGACGATAACCTGACGGACGAGGGGCTGTAGGAAACCAGTCGGGCGAGGTGCTGAAGAAAATCCCATAGGGCGAGGTATAGGAGGTCTGGGTCCACCAAAAGGTCTCTTGCCCTTAGGCTGCATAGGAGCACTCGGAATGAAAGGCCTCTTGAAACCCGATGAAGAAGAAGCAGGGGTAGTGCGACGAATAACTCGATCAATACTGGCATACTCAGCCTCTAAAGATAAGGCTGCATCTATAGCTGCAACATAGGTAGTGGGACGGGAAGCTGCAAGACCCTGTCGAAGAGGAATAATCAAGCCCTCTAGAAACTTCTTGGTCTTCCTACGCTCATCTAAAGCAATATGGGGAGCATATACTGCAAGTCTAGTAAAGTTGGCCTCATAATCTGCCACGGTAGCAGTACCCTGAGATAGCTCCATAAACTCCTGCTCCCGGCGATCCTGAACAGTAGGGGGAACATACTTAGCTCGAAACTCCTCAAGAAACCTATCCCATGATGACTCAACTCCGGTGGCCCTCCATCTCTGCTCAGTCATCTTCCACCAGGCCTCTGCAGGTCCTCGAAGAAGATAGATAGCAAACTCAACCTTCTCCAGATCAGTAGGCTGATGAACTCGGTATATCCTCTCAAGAGATGAAATCCAACCCTCTGCCACAATATCATCTGTGGTACCAACAAACTGAGGTGGGTGGAAATCGAGGAATCGACGAAGTGACTGCTCACGGGCTCTATGCTCATCTACCTCTACATTCCTGTCTCTCTGATCCAAATAATCCCGAAAGAGACCAAATATCTGCTGAGCATCTACTACTGGTGCCTGTGGTGGTGCTGCTGGAGGAGTACGATCACGACGAGGCGGCATCCTACAATTAAATATAACAAGTATGCATGTAGATCAATTATGGATGCAAAGCTGTAAACACATAAGCACGAAAGCACAATTTCCTAAGTCATAAGCCGTACGGACCTAGACTAACACGACTCACAAAGCTAAGGCCAATGAACCTCTGGCTCTGATACCAACTGTAACGGCACGTCCCCAAATACGGTGCGACGTGACGTCCCGCACCAAGTCATAATCCATAACCAGAACTAAAGGTCCAGTTATGAACTACAACCTGGCGAACGGAAAATAATTACCAGGCGGATCTGCTTTAGAAAATAATAAGACAATGAACAATAATACCGCGGAAGCAAATTAGCACAACCTATCCCACTCAGGGAGCTAGAACAACCATAATCCAAAACACAATTATAAAGCCCACCAAGGCCACTGAAATCAACCATATCAATATTAAAACTAATTTACATTATTTACATCTACAACTTCTAAGGTTTTAAGTATTTATCCAGATACATAGACGGATATGAAATCACCTAAACAAAAGTAAATGACTCCAAGGACACGACCTGAATCCGCCTAGCAACAAAACCTGAAAAGACAACAACAGAGTAATGGGGTTAGTCAAAGCGACTAAGTGAGGGGGCTGTAATACGTATATATTATCGAAACAACAGAAAAGATTCACCAGTTTGTAAATGAGAAGAAAGCAAAGGAAAAATAAAGGTTTTCACAATTATAGGTGAATCGAATAATTTTGCAATAAAGTAAAAGCTCGGCGAGACGAGCATCAACCACCTGTTTCATAATATCAGAAATACCAAATAAACCTCCCTTATTCCTCCTTGTGTAGTCAGGTAGCTAGCCTGCTACTATATAATCATATATGCAAGGACAAATATCCAATACATCTTCGGCGGAGGACAAGTCTATGCGACAAGATCCCGTCCGGCGCAGGTACTCAAAAGGGTTACCACTCCGGTCACACCCCGAGCTCCCAGCAGTTTTGGAGACCAGAGCATTGAGGTCCACCGTAGACCCAACGTCTATCCGGCTTCACCCCGTACCCTGATGTCCGGGCCCAATAGTATAATGTGGCTCAATCGCCAGGCCGAAAGGCCAAGATAAGGTTCTCACACTCCAAATGCTTATGTGGTCAAAGGGACCGATTTCAAACTCGTTTGTAACCCTTTCGAGCTAAAGGAGCCTTCTAGGGGTTATTATGTAATAATTTGATATCAAAGCATTTTCCTTTAACTCATTAAAGTAATATGATTTTCAAGTAGCTACTACGTATAATATAAGTTTTGGGGAAAGAAAACATAAAAGCATAAAACACAGGCTTCGGGTATATATGGAATATTTACATACGTATAAGAAAAACCGAATTCGGAAAAGAAACCCCACCTGGATAATCCTGCAAAAAGGGCAAAAGAAAGAAGACCAACTACTGCCCGGACGAACTACCACCTGAAACCAATTATGACACAACCACGTAAGACGACAATACGACGCACGGCTATAACTGAAATCACTTAAATCACGTTGCTGTTAAACAATTATACAAGCTAATTATGCATAAGAATATAAAATAACCATAAAATATGAGAATTTCCCAAAATATAATAATTTAATCACTCGAGCTAAGTAAAATTTCCTAAATTAAGTTTATTTAATTAAGATAAATTATTACAATTAAGGAATTATTTAATTTACTTCATCAAATATCTTTTCTAATGTTCAGTTTCATTAATAAAGCAACTTTATGGTTTTATCCAGTTCGTAACCATTTGTCAAAGCTCCAGTATACATGTACTATATGAAGTTCTTTAATATTAGAAGTTATAATAAGACTAATTAACGAAAATAAACACACTAATTAAAGTTTCGAAGGCCAATATCAAGTATTACAGAGAAATCAATAACACCTCAAATTCATATAATACAAGCTATCTATGAATTGTTTAGGGTCTTTACTGTTACGTTATAAAAGGAAGAATAACACATGAATTGACCAACCATAAACATAATATCATTTCTTCGCTCAATACTAATTCTAACAATTATATATGACTATGTGAGGAAACAAAATTATAATCGAAATTAAATACATGTAAGGATGAAAAGATATGTAATTACCTATTCTTAAAAGGATCTCGGTTGTATAAATGGGGAAAAGAAAGAAAAGGTAGAATTTTAGATAAGTTCTCTTCTCGTCTGGTTGTTCTTCCTGACCTAGTGCAAAAATTGTGAAGACGACTAAATGGCTTTGAAGAGAAGGTAGTGATTAAATTGATAAGAATAGACAAAGACGGTGGGGATTCTAATAATATATTTAATATACTTAGCTGTAAAGAAATAATATAACCTTTCTTGTATTTATATCTCTCGAATGTACTTCAACTGAGTGGTGTCTAATGTCTATAGCTATATAAAATAATTTAATAAAAGATATCTTTTGGCTTAAAAAGTCGAAAGGGCGAATTTGTAATTTTGCGTAACTTCATAAAAAGGGCACGTTAATGAAATATATCAATATTATAGTCAAAACTCATCATTTTAAACGCACATTGACATAGAATAATTTAAATTCACAAATTAGCACATTTACGAAAATTCATATAAAACACACAAATATCACACAGGCACATATTTCCCGATCGAGTTTTCCAAACATGTCCCGTTATTTTAGAAATTCTTACCTCCCTGCTTGGGCACCCATTGGACGCGCGGATATAACCTTCGTCCCCACCAAGCACAACCCTAAAGTTTGACTTAAAAACACATGCCAAAAGGGGTTGCCACCTTGTGGTAGTGCTTGGAGATTGGGTTATAAACCCTTCAATCTTAGTATGAAGTTTCAATGTGGGATGAGCTCCCAAGGACGCACGGCCCTACACACGGGGTTGAGCCCCGTGCGCCAGCAAGTGCGGCATGCCTAATAGTTTTCCTCACTTGCGCGTGCACGGCCATCCGCACGGCCTTGAGATCGTGCATTAAGCCCGTGTGGCGCTCCTGAGTTCAATCCTTACTATCAATTTCTGGGGCATTACAGGTAAGGATTCCAATTTCTCAGGAAACACGTCTGTGAAATCCTCGACTACCTCGGTTCCCACGAACATCACTTGACCTTACAGTCAGTTGAAAAAGGGAAAGCGATAAAGCTTGAAGTTCCATCTCGAATGAGCTTCTTGCTTCCATTATCGTGATGATCGGTCCTTCTGGCGAACGAAATCCTTGATGACTTCGGTTCCTGAATAACTCTCCTCTTGAAGCATTCAACTTTAAGCCAGATACTCAAAGAGTCAATCCATTACAGCTTCTCCATATATCTTCGTCTGAAGTTCAATTTGATCGTTGTAGTAAACCTCATTCGCAGAGACGATATGTAACAACCCGAATATTTATAATTATATCACGAATTCTTATCTCGCCTAATTTCTCGATTTATCCAATTAGATTAATTAATCTTATCGAAAAGATTGATTTAACCTATCTTTTAAATACCCTCAATTACCTAAATTACATAAATACCCCAAAAACAGCCTAAATGACCATTTTACCCCCCAAGATATTTTCTAAATATCTCTCTTTCTCACACTCTCATAACCCATAAGAAGAAGAAGGAGGAAGGAAAGAAAAGTGAATGAGAGAAGAATTCCGGACCGAACTCGATTTCCGACCGAATGGACTCCCGTCTTCGACTACATGACCCTCATTCCGTAATTTATCGGTAACCTTTTAACCTCATCTCGTTTACTCCGTCGATTCTCGGTTTATTGTAGATTATTTAGTTAGGTTTTTATTTGAGAATTAATTGGGTTTGTTAGTTATAGTTGATGGTTTCGTACGATTCTTGTCTCTAAATGTTAAGCATGTTTAGGAGAGTAACATATCCGAATTTGAGCATGATTGACCGAGTAGAAATTTCGTAGGATGAATTTTGGTGTTGAATTTCTTGTTTCTGCATCTGTAAACTCGCGACCTGCTGTTTATAGAACCACACGGTCTCGCCACATGGTGTGACGAGACCCCGTGCGAATGCGCACGGCCCAACCTCACACCGTACATGAGACCGTGCGTGTTTTGAAACACGTACGGCCTCACCACACCCCGTGCAGGAGGCCGTGTCTCTTATGAGTGGCGCGCACGGCCTTGGCACACCCCCTGCTGCAGGCCGTGCACCCCTTATTGGCACGCACGGGCTTCGTACACCGGGTACAGACCGTGTGTTGTACCCCGTGTGTATGCATTGGGCGATTTTTAGCCATTTTCCAGACCCTGCCTTCTGTCCATTTCCACCCCGAAAACCCAAAATATTTATTTGATCTCGTTTTTGATTTCCGTCTTCACCAATAGCTTTATATGGTCCTTTAAATCCTTAATTATCGAAGTGGGAATTTTTCCGACCTTTCGGATATTGAATAATACCAATTTCGTTTAGGGCTTTTTAGTTATTTTTCCATATATCGTTTATATGATCCAAAACTTGCATGAATGATTCCTTATTATGTTACGAGCATGAATGTAGGATCTAAGTTGTGTTCGAAGCATGTTTGCATACTTATATCGCATTTAATTGTTTTAAATGCATTTTGTGGGTACTTCAATGGAAGTCGTGTCTATATGGTCTTACATGCTTGAATTATTTATGGTACGCCGTGCGTCTTGTCAAGAGTCTTACCTGGTTATGTCATGTCTTAGATTGCAGGCTTTACTCCCGTGGAGTACTTGTCCGTTGCTTGCTTGCTTTTCTCGATTGTCGAGCTACAGGTAAGGGTTTTAAATGTTTTCAACTGTGGCAAGGACATAGATGTAGGTTTTGAAATAACTTATCATCCCGTATTTTTATTACTTGCTATACTTGTCTTTAAAATTCCTTATGTGCCAATCAAACCTTTTGATATCAACTTATACTATATTATCCAAATTGATTTGTTTTCAAAAGGGCAAGTAAATTCCTTCTTTTTAAACGTGACAATTTGACTTGGGTTGGGTCTGTGAGGGAAGTCATTAGGGGAGTCCGTCAGCACATCCCGACACGTATGAAACTTGTAGTTACCCCCTTTATCGTTACTCACTTGCCCAATTGCCCGTTTGGCACCCTAAACCTTTCTTGAAAAACGAGTAAATATTGGATATTTTTATGGGGCCTCGGGAAGGTATCCGGAGGTTGCATCTAGGGACGAGCGTCCAGGGTGGAACCCGAGGTGCTTCTCCCAAAATTAAGCGTCAATCGTGGCCCGTCAGGAGTTGATAGCCAGGGTTGGGAGCGATGGTGGGTGTTGCATTTGTTGCACGCTTTCCTTAAATTCACTAGCCGAGTCTTGGGTTGCCCCTTGGCTTGACATCGGAGATGGAGTTTACTTGTATTGATTGAGGGGGTTATAAGGAGGAATAGGCCTGTTCTCGCCGGGATAGTTGCTTTTATTGTTATTACTTGTTAATTATTGCGACTTTCGCTATAAGTCGAAGCACCTTCCGGTTTTCTCCCTTTAGCATACGTAGTTCCCTATATATGTATAAAACCCGGAAGCATGATTCGAACTTACCGACGATAAGCCTCCTTTCTTGGGAAACACTTTAGTTGAATTACGAGCCGTTTATTTATCATTTCTAATTTATATGTACTATGTCTTTCGAAATTGTAACGGCTTTGTGAGTCAACTAATATCATTATAAAATGATCGGCTTGACTTACGTGCAAATGTTTTCAAAGGATCCGGCTCGTCAACTTTGTATTTTCAAATAAAGCCGAACCCGAGTGTTGTTTGTATTACGTTTTACAACTTATATTATTATTTGTACTTCTCAAAATGGGCAACACTAACCTCTTTTGTTTTAAAAGATAAACCATGAGCTACATTCAATACTATATTGTACCCCCCCCCCCCCCCCCTCTACTGAGTATCCTCTATACTCACCCCTTCTGTTTTGGTTCTTGATTCAGGTAGACAGGTGACGTTGTCACCTATCTTATCGGTCGGCAGCAGCAGGTTTAGGTTGCTCGCGTTTATTGTCTTGTCAGTGTCCCAACAACAGTCGAGTCATTGATTTAATTTATTGCATTTGATATTATGTTTTATTTCTGTACTTACGTGCCCCTAATGTGGGGTAGATTAGTCGAGCCATGGATGGCATTAACTGAATATTTATTTTGGAATCGTTGTATAGATTCTGTTGCCATGGATGGCTTATATGATTAATTGTTATTTCCCGAAATCGCTTCCGCATTCTGTTACTCTATTATTCTGTTTATTTCTGATGTTGTTGGGGCATCGTGATGCTGTTGCCGGAGTTTGATAGAGTGATTGCCGTTTGCCGGGATGGATTTTTGAATGGGGTACATCTACCTCGTTTGTGAGTTCGTCTCGGTGCAAATGTGGTGTCCTTTCTCCTCCTATGGAAAGGGGCGCTACACCATAGATCAATGCCGAAATACGCGACGGTTCGAGATCTGCACAGAGATCCCCCAACAACAATCGTTCACAATTCAACAATCGCATGCTCAGAGAAATAAGGACAAGCGCAACTAATGAGTGCAAAACACTCGGGAAATAAAATGCATGAATGATATGACAATTATAATATTGTGCCTTTCACTATGGTGGTAGGGTCTGGTTCGATGTCCTAATCATCGTCTCCACGGCATTCATTGGCCGGCGCAGTCTGAATGTGCTGCTGTTTCCTCAGGTATTTCCCCTATGGTGGTTTGGATCACAACAAGATTGAAAAAACCCCAACCTATACCAACATTCCTTCTTACGGTGATTCTTCTTGCAAAATCCGCGAACTGGAGGCTTGGCCACTACGATTGGTTGTTTACTCTTTTTCTTGCTCTTCTTCTTCTTGTTTTGTCTCTGAGTCGGTGTGCTCGGTGTAGGGGGCCTTTCGGATCCTCACGAAGAAGGGCGGTTGGCGATGCAGTCGATCTCACCAAACTGTACTCAAGGTGGAGGGCCTTATCCACTCCGGTGGCGAAGGACTCAAGTCGATGGACTGCAAGTTCAGGACAAAGGTCGAGCTTCAACCCGTCAAGGAATGTCTTTTGGTATTCATCGCCCGAGATGTGAGGTGCGTAAGCGGCGAGCCTCGAGAACTCGACCTCATAGTCGGCCACTGATAGGGTACCTTGTGTAAGTTCCATGAAATCGCGCTCTTGACAGTCCCGGATGGACTAGGGAATGTACTTGGCTCGAAACTCCTTCAGAAAACCATCCCAAGTAGCTATAATTCTGTTGACTCTCCATCTCAGTTCTGCCATCTTCCACCAAGCTTCAGCGGGTCCTCTAAGGAGGAAAATCGAGTATTCCGCTTTTTCCAAGTCAGGGGTCAATCGGACCCAAAAAATCCTTTCCACTAATGAAATCCAATCTTCGGCTACGGCATCATCGGTGGTCCCAAAGAATGGAGGTGGTTCGTACTTAAGAAATTTCCGGAGCGACTTATCTTTGGCTCTATTCTCATACTGAATGAGAGGGCTTTTGGTTCGCAGTACCTCCCTTACGGAATCAACAAAATCCTGTGCATTCAATGGTACCGCATATGATGAAGAGAGTATAGGCGGCGATGGCTCGCGACGGCGAGGGGACATCCTGCCACAAATCACATTATATATGCATGAGGGTTAGGATGTATGCAAAGCAGAAAACACAAAAGTTGTAATTCAAATAATTCAAATAGGCACAAAATCATAGAGGTACGGAGGCACCGAAGCACAATTCCTAAGCCGTACGACCTAGACAGACACAATTTGACAAGACAAAGGGACTTGGCTAGTATAACCTTGAAGCTCACATCCACTTATGTCCGTTTCCATCCCAGTATTACAATTATAAGGGATCTAATATTTGTGGCCGTTCCAACAAAGATCCAACACAATTTAACTATAAGCGTTCCCAAACACCCGTGACTGTGAATCTCAAAGCCCTACTAGCATGCAACAACGACACAAACAACAAGATACCATGCATTCGGCTAGGCCATAGGACCTTAAGAGCTCTGATACCAACTGTAACGGTACGTCCCCAAATAAGGTGCGACGTGACGTCCCGCACCAAGTCACAGCCCATAACGAGAACAGAGGTCCGGCTACGGACCGTAACCTGGCGAACGGCAACAAAAGTATTATGCGGATACGTTGGAAATCGACAACAATAAATGCGGAAACAAAATGCGGTAATCATAAAACCTATCTCACTCAGAGAGCTAGTAAAACAGTAAATCCAAAGCGCAGATAAAAATCCCACCGAGGCCAGCGAAAAATAATATTTATAAATAACGAGCCATCAAGGCCAAAATATAATTCTATATCTTTAACGGAATTCTCAATTGAATACAGGTGACAGCATGAAATAAGACAACAAGGCTAGAGAATGCAGAACTCAACTATGACTCGACTTCCGCCAAGTAATCAAAACCTGAAACAAAATATGGGAAGCAACGGGGGTTACTCAAAGCGACTAAGTGAGGGGGCTATAATACATATATATTAATAAAAGCAGAATAAAGATTCACCATTTTTAAATAAAAAGAAATCAACAGAAAATAAAGGTTTTGAATAATTGGTGAATCGAATAATGTTTGCATTAATAATTAAAAGCTCGGCGAGACGAGCACTACCTCCAATTTCACAATGTGAATAATAATAATCAAATAGACCACCTTATACCTCATGTGTTCGTGGCCGGATGGCAAAGCCGATACACTCACACTAATAACTCTGTGCAAGGGAATTTCATCCAATACACCTATGGAATGAGAATAGTCCTTGACATACGTCCTCAAACAAAGTCTTATTCGGTCCAAGGTACTCAAAGGGCTGCCACTCCGGCCTCACCCCTAGAGCACCGAGCTCCACCGTAGACCCGATGTCTACCCAGCTTCACCCCGTACCCTATTCTCTGGGCCCAACAATATAACTGTGGCACAAAGGCCAAGAAATGATTCTCGCATTTTGAAAGATTTGTGTGGTTAAAGGAACCAATTTATAAATTCAAGTTTTGCATCTTTTCCAGCTAAACGGCTCTCAAAGAGTTATTATATAATAATTTGATATTAAAACATATTTCTCAAACTCATGAAGATAATACGTATAATATGAGTTGGGGAGAAAATCACAAAAGCATGAAAACAAGGCTTCGGGTTTATATATGGAATGTCTACATATAAGTAAGAAAACCGAACTCGGAAAAGGAACCCCACCTGGACAAAAGAGGCAAAAAGGGCAAGAACGTCCCAACTATCCCTCAGGGGGAATAGCACCTGAAAAGCACAATCAAGATAAAACCACGTAAGACAAACGACGACGCACGGCTTAAGTGACAACAATTAAGGACATAGGATGATCACAACGAGCAATTAGAGCATTTATACCAAATTCTCAAGAATGAAGTAAATTCGTAATTCCGACATGTAGATTATATTCAAGTGGAATGAAAGTGCACACTCATGTTTAATATGCTATAAGGGAGCATGCCTTCAAATCGAGCAAACCATATCGATAAATATAATTACTGTCATATTCTCAACTAAAACGAAGGAAATACTGAAATTAAAGGATCATAAGCACGCTTAAGCGCAAACGGAGTTCATATTCATGTTTAAAATATCGTAAGAAAGCATTCATGCAAGTTTCGGATCAATCGGATAAAATTACAAAAATACCCTCTCGGAAAAGTGCACTATTCATAGCTATAGGTAAAATCGGATCTCTATTCCGAGGTCATTTGCAAAAGTCAACATTTTATTTTAGCTCAATTGACCAAAATCCCGAAGCTAGCTGAGAAAGAGGGATGAAAAATACTCTAAGGCATTTGCACCGGCTTGCGCACAGGCTTGAGAGCATTCTCAAGATGGTGCAGGGCTCCGCCCATGTGGATCATAAACTTTCAGCAGAAAATGCGATTTTCAAATTTGTTAAACGGAGAATCACCCAAAAACACTCATGGTGGATTATAGAGCAAGAATCGACACATAAAATTTCACTCATGCATTAAACACATCAAGAGCTACAATTTAATCCCAACAGCATGCAAAATGGACCACAAAATCACATAAACCCATCAATGAAAGGCCTAGGTCTAAAACTCAGAAAATTGAAGCTAGAGCTGATGAAATTGAACGGTGAAAGAAGGTTACCCATAGAGGAGATCGAGAGGAACTCGTAGTCGTTTACGACACTTCGATCCGATGAGAAACGAGCACGGTGCAATGAATTGAAGCTCCTCCTCTTCTTTCTCTTTTCTCTTCCTTTTCTACTTCCTCTTTGTCGCTAGTGCGTGAAGTGAGGGTGAGGGAGAGAGATGGAGTCTAAGTCAAAGTTTGACCTAGGGCTTAGAAACGAAGGGGCATTTTTTGTAATGTAATAAAACTCACTCAAAAATACATGTTCAAATAAAATAATATTACAGTCAAAGTTCAGCATTCTAAACGCACATTCACATAGAATAATTTAAATTTACTTTCAAAATTTTATAATAAAGCACATTAGAATAATACAAAATACGATAAATTAGGAAAGAGGCGAGACATAAAAGGCGCGAAGCTTGTCAACTTATCACGAAAGACGTAAAATGAAACGGTTCAAGCTTCCGGTTCTTGAATCAAAATTTCGGGGCGTTACAGCAGCATACCGTGAGCATGCAGACGCACGATAAGTTGCTTACCGTGCAACTTACCGTGAATTGATAACCTCACGGTATGTTGCATACCGTGCAACTTACCGTGTGTTTGCTCTCTTCGCACAGAAAACAGAGAATTCAATCAAAACTCCACTAAAAATCCTTCTATTCAACTTAATTCACAATTTACGAGAAATAGATTAAGAAAGGAAATAATAACACGAAAGACGTACCAAATTACCAATGGAAAAATCGGGTCGTCACAATACTCCCCCCTTTTAGGAATCTGGTCCCCAGATTCTACTCTGTCTCGGGGAAAAGTTCGGTGTAAGCTTTCTACATCTTCTCCTGCATTTCCCGGGTCGATTGTGCGGTTATCTTGTTTCGCTACAAGTCAGAACTAGAGGTATCTGCTTGTTACGAAGTTGCTGAATCTTGCGATCTTGAATTTGGACCGGTTTCATCTCGATAGTCAAATCTGGTTCCAGCTGAATGTCTTCGTCTCGAAGAATGTGAGATTCATCAGGAAAGTATTTGCGAAGTTGCGAAACATGAAATACATTGTGAATCCCAGTCAAGTTCGCTAGCAAATCTAAGCGATAGGCGGTGTTCCCAATCCATTCCAGAACCTCGTAAGGACCTAGGAATCTCGGACTAAGTTTCCCGCCTTTACCAATTCTCACAAACCCTTTTCTCGGTGAAGCTTTAAGAAATACTTTATCTCCAACTTCGAATTCCAAGTCTCGTCGCCTCTTATCGGCAGAACTCTTTTGACGATCCTGAGCCACTTTCATTCTCCGACGAATGATTTGAACTTTTTCCATAGCTTCTAGAGCCAATTGTTGAGGAGTAGGGGTACCTCTATTACCCTTCTCCTTCGTCCATCCTCAATCCTCAAGATCCCAATACAACGACAATCTATATCTCCTCCCGTACAGAGCTTCGTTAGGCGGCATTCCAATCGAGGATTGGTAACTGTTATTGTAAGCAAACTCGATCAATGGCAATTGTTTGTCCCAACTTGTCTGAAAATCAAGGACACAAGATCTTAACATAACATATCTCCAAGAAATTTGATCGTTCGCTCTGACTGTCCATCGGTCTGTGGATGAGCTGCTGAACTAAACTTCAGAGTCGTTCCCAAGCTCTTGTGAATCTCTTACCACAATTGTGTTGTGAACTTAGGATCTCTATCTGATACTATGCTTTCTGAAACTCCATGACGGGCAATGATCTCTTCTGATAAAGTTCTGCCAAAAAATAACTTTAGCTAACTTATGAACTGGCAGAAAGTGAGCTGACTTGGTCAATCGATCCACGATGACCCAAAAACTATCGTAACCACCACGAACTGTGGGCAATCCGGTCACGAAATCCATAGTAATCTCTTGCCACTTCCAAGTAGGGACAGGGAGCGGCTGAAGAGTACCTCCTGGTTTCTAGTGTTCTGCTTTAACCATCTGGCAAGTACTTCAGATTCTGGTGATCAGTGCATATATCAAATGAGACACCATATAGATAGTGTCACCACTTCCCTAGAGCGAATATTACGGTAGCTAGTTCCAAATCATGAACAGGGTAATTCTTTTCAGGATCCTTTAACTTCCTCGAAGCATAAGCAACTACTTTCCCATTCTGCATTAACACACATCCTAAACCTTCCTTCGACGCATCGGTATACACTGTATACCCTTCGGTACCCTCAGGAAGCGTAAGAATCAGTGCAGTAGTTAATCTCTTCTTCAGTTCCTGAAAACTCTTCTCACATTTCTCATCCCACTGAAATGGCACGGCTTTACGAGTCAACTGTGTAAGCGGGGCTGCTAACTTGGAAAAGTCCTTTACACATTTCCGATAATACCTAGCCAATCCGAGGAAACTTCTCACTTCCTTCGGAGTCTTCGGCTAACTCCAGTTCATCACGACCTCAATCTTTGACGGATCGACAGAAATCCTATCTCCTGAAATGATATGACCAAGGAAAGCAACTCGGTCAATCCAAAATTCGCACTTGCTAAACTTAGCAAAGAGTTTGTGCTCACGAAGCGTCTGAAGCACAATTCTAAGATGTTCGGCATGATCATCGACATTCTTTGAGAATACAAAAAAGTCGTCAGTAAATATGACCATGAACTGATCGAGATAAGGTTGGAATACTCTGTGCATCATATCCATAAAAGTTGCTGGTGCATTTGTCAATCCGAAAGGCATCACGACAAACTCAAAGTGACCATATCGAGTGTGAAAGTGACAATCCTGCTCTCGGATACGCAACTGGTAAAAACCCTGTCAAAGATCCAACATCGAATAGATCTTCGATTCCTGAAGCAAATCAAACAACTCCTCAATATGTGGTAGAGGGTATTTGTTCTTGATCGTCATTCTGTTCAACTCCCGATAATCAATGCATATTCTCAAAGTACCATCCTTCTTCTTAACAAAAAGGACTGGTGCAACCCACGGTGAAATGCTCGGTCTAATGTATCCCATCTCAAGCAATTCTTACAACTGCTTCTTTAATTCATTCAACTCAGCGGTCGCCATCCGGTACGGAGTCTTAGAATATGGTTCCGATCCTAGAACTAGATCAATTACGAATTCAATGTCACGCTAGGGTGGCAAGGAATCCCAACTCTCTAGGAACATATGCAAAAATTCCTGAACAACGGCAGTTGTTTCAAGCTTTATTTGATCTTTGGGTCGATTAAGAAGATAAACGACAAAAGCTTGAGCTCCATCTTGAATCAAATGAGTAGCTTCTACAAAGGAAATCTTCGGAGGAAAATTCGGCTTATCAGAAATTCCCTGTACCTCTGTCTGACCAACACCAATCAAGACCTTCTTCTCAAAACAGTCAAGTCAAACTCAGTGTCGAGAGAGCCAATCAATTCCCAGAATAATACCATACCGCTTCAACGGTAGTTCAATCAAATCGGTTGAATAAACTCGGTCTTCAATCTTCAATGGGCAATCTTTATATACTCTATAGGTCAAACAAGGAGCTCCCATCGGGGAACTAACTCGATACATATAAGGAAGACTCATCACAGGCATGCACAATTTAGCAGCTATATCAAGCGCAATAAACGAGTGTGTAGATCCCCGAATCAAATAATACTGAAATGGGGATGTCATGCATATGCAAAATACCTTCTATCGCTGCATTCTGATCAGGGTCAATCTCCTCACTTCCCAGTGCATATGCTCTAGCCTGAATCTTTGGTCTGTTGTTCGAAGGTCTAGCAGCTTGCGGTGCTTTTGGTGGCAGGTTAAATCTTCGTCTCGGGCAAGTCTCTATTGAGTGATTAGGTCACCACATAAGAAGCATTGTCCCAACCGGCGCATACAATTCTCAACCGTGTGGTTGTCATAGCCGCAGTAGGTACACTTGATAGGGGCTGCTGCCTGAGTCAGGGCTGACAGTCCACCCTTCGGCTTCCAGTTAAACTGAGAAGGTCCAGACTGCTGAAATGACCTCTTCTTGTTCTGTGGAGCACTCCTGGGAGCAAATAGTTGAGCAGTACAGTTAATCTCTCGAATATCAGCCTCCATGTTCAATGCCCTAGACCACGTCAATATAGCGGCGAACATCATGTCCCAAGATTCCCCTACGAATCTCAGTCCTAAGGCCATCATCGAATTTGCGGCACCTGCGCCTGTCATCCTCTGCAATATGGGGAGCATAGATACTAAGGCGTCTGAAATCTGCCTCATACTGTGCCACTGTAGCAGTACCTTGTGTCAGATTCATAAACTCTCTCTCTCTCAAATCCCGAACCACCTCTGGGATGTACTTGTCACGGAAGTCAGTCAGAAATCGAGCCCATGTAGGCTGAACTCGATCAATAGTCCATTTCCTTTCCAGATAACCCCACCAATCACTAGCTGCACCTCTCATCAGAAATGTAGCATAGTTAACTCTCTCAGGATCATCACAATGAATGACTCGGAATATCCTCTCAATATCCACTAACCAGGTCTCGGCCTTCAGATCATTCGGAGCACCCTCAAAATAAGGCGGACGGCAGTTCATAAACTGATCAAACCTGCGGCGATCACCATCATGTGAAGGAGCCTGCTGTTGCTGCTGCTGAGCATTAGTTACCAATTGTTGAACAGCAGCTGCCAGTTACTAAGCTAGTGGAACATCCTGACCCTCTAATGGTACAGCACGATGAGGCGGCATACTTCCTGTAGCAACAAACTGAAAAATGCATGCTTGATTAAGATTATGATGAATTATCACGTAGCAAATGAGAAAATAAGTGCGCAATTAGAAAAATAACACATTCCTAGTGCCGTACGACTTAAACTCGACAAGACATTCAGAGCTCTGGTCTAAACATGGACCTTCGCTCTGAAACCACCTCAGGAACGGCTGTAGCGACCCAATACAGTCCTTCCCCCGAGCCGAAATGAATCCCCAAGCCGTGGTTGTAACCACTGCCTAGAAACCCATACCGACCAACCGGGTCTATCCCTGACAATTAGCAACACTGTAACCCACTATAGAACGACACCCACAGCCACCAACAACAAACAACAATATAGATAGCGGAAGCATAATTCACATATAAATATCACGAGCCCAAAAGATGCCGTTCAAGGCTAAACAGTTATACTCAACAGTTCTAATGTCATTAGTTATGCTCACACAGGAGCCAGTAATATCAGTAGTGTATCAATCCATAATCAAAATCAACAGTTTAGCCAAACTATAACAAGAGTATCTAGAACATATAAGGAAATGACCTGACCAAAATGTCCGAACAAATAAGCTGTAACGCCCTGAAAATTCGAGTTATGAACCGGGAACCCGAACCGATTTTCTTACGCGACTTATAATTTATTTTATTAATTATTATGTGATTTATATAACATTTTCATAAATGAGTGAATTTTCGTATTTGAACCACGACATGTCAATGTGTGTTTAATTTCATGAACTTTGACTGTAATTATGTTTTATTTGGACAACTTATGTTTTTAGAGTTATTTTTATACAATTACGAAAATGCCCCTTTGTTTCTCAACCCAAGTCAACTTTTTGACTTAGTCTCACTCTCATTCTCTCTCCCTCATTCACGCTCAAAAGAAAAGAGAAGGAAGAAAGAAAGAGAAAAGGGAGAAAGAAGAGGAAGAAAGCTTTGGATTGCTCTACCGATCTCGTTTCTCGTTGGATTAAGATACCGTTAACTCCTACGCGATCCTCTCGACTTATTCTTCCGGTAATATTTTAACTCCATTTGATTTGGTCCACTCTATGCATTGATTTTTTTTGAGTTTTTAGCTTAGGTTTTCATTGATGAAATTTTGATGGGTTTGTATGATTTAGTGGATCATTTTGTGTGTTTCTTGTGCCTAATTGTCGAGAATGATTAGGAGAACATCATATGTGAATATTAGCTTGAGATTTGCATGATTGATTGGTTAAATGTTGATTTTTGGTTCATTCCCACGAAGGTTTTTCGATTCTGCGATTTTTCTGCTATTCTGATGATCCACACGGTCTTACGCACGGTCTTGAGACCATGCGCCAAGACCATGCGTCCCCTTTATGCCTTGCATGACCTTGTTGACCCCCGTGCGCAAGCCGGTGCACAGGCTAGTGCAAGTGTCTGCACCGTCTTGACAACGCACTCAAGACAATGCGCGCGCCTGTGCACAAGGCAGCGCGTATGCCTTAACCAAAATTTTTCCATTTTCAGATTGTTGCTCTCAGCAATGGTGGTCAAAGGGCTTTTATAAAAGTCGACTTTCTTCGTTTGACCGCCGATTCGAGATCCGATTTCACCCATAGCTCCTATAAATCATGAAATGCATATTTTATGAAATTTGGACTTTTTCGACTTCGTTCGGGCCCCACTCATTGCGTTTTGTATTTAGGCATTTTTGGCTATTTTTCAAATGTTGTTCATTTCTTCCGAAACTTGAATGCATGCTTCCTAATAGCCTTCTATACATATTTATGAGCTTTTATTGCATTCTAACTTGATTTGCTTATTGAATTTCTATATTTTGTTAGAATGTGAACCTAAGTGATATGAATGACTGTTTAACGTGTTCCTATGTGTTTTAATGCTCTCGTATGAGCCGTGCGTCATCGTATGTCTTATGTGGTTATGTCGTTTGTCAATTGCAGATTCCACTCTCGTGGATTAGGGTGTTCGCTTTCACTTTCTGGCTTTCTTTTAGTTGTCGCCAGGTGAGGTTTCCTTTGTTAATTTTTATACGATAATATGTACGTAGTACTAACCCTAATACCGAATAAGCCTCGCATGTGAAATTTATGTTTTCATCCCGTATTACTATATTTAGTAAATATTTTATGCTTACTACTTTTATGAAGTTTAAGAACAATGAATTTGATATCAAAAGAGTAATATGTATATGATTTCGAAAGGTTTTCAAAAAGAGACAAGCGAACTATATTTCGATTTAAATGTAATTTTGGGTTTGAAATTTAAATGTAAAGATTTTCCGGAGGTGTTTCCTGTAAAGTTGGAGTCTTTACCTCCCGACCGTGATATCGAGTTTGTTATTGTTTTGTATCCGGGATCTGAGCCCTACTCGAAGACACCTTACAGAATGGCACCAGCTGAATTAAAAGAGTTGAAGACTCAGTTAGATGATTTGCTAGCCAGTGGTTATATCAGGCCGAGTACTTCTCCCTGGGGAGCACCGGTGTTGTTTGTAAAGACGAAAGATGGTTCTCTTAGACTTTGTGTTGATTACAAAGAGTTGAACCGGGTGACTATAAAGAACTAATATCCTCTTCCCCACATTGAGGAGTTATTTGACTTATTGCAGGGATCGAGGGTCTATTCTAAACTTGATCTGAGACAGGGATATTATCAGTTGCATATCCGGGCAGAGGACATACCTAAGACAGCCTTCAACATTCGATATGGTCATTTTGAGTTTGTGGTTATGCCATTCGGTTTGACGAACGCTCCTGCAGCATTTATGGATATGATGCACAGAATCTTCCGACCTGATGCATTCGGGATACTTGTCCCCAGCCGAAGATGTAAAGGATACTTGTCCTCGCATAGTTGATTATTAGTAGTTCGGGTTAGCTACCTGATCACATGAGGAGGAATAAGGGTAGTTTACTCATGTTCATATTGTGAAATAGGTGGTTGTTGCTCGTCTCGCCGATCTTTTATTTATTCATTACTTAGCCAATGTTACGAAAACCTTTATTTTTCATTTGCTTTCTTCTCATTTAAAAATGGTGAACTTTTATTTAGTTTTATCAATATATACGTATTACAACCCCCTCACTTAGTCGCTTTGACTAACCCCATTACCTCGTTGTCTCTTTCAGGTTTTGGCACTAGGCGGATCCAGGTCTTGTCCTCGGAGTTATTTACTTTTGTTTAGGTGATCTTATTTCCGCCTGAGTATCTGGATAAATACTTAAAACCCTAGAGAATGTATATGTAAATGATGTAAATTAGTTTGACTGTTGATATTGTTGCTTTCAGTGGCCTTGGTGAGCTTTATAATTGTGTTTTGAATTTAAAGTTTTTCTAGCTCCCTGGGTGGGATAGATTGTATTAATTTGCTTCCACTGTATTATGGTTTGTTGTCCTGTTATTTTCTAAAACAGATCCGCCTGGTATTTATTTACCGTTCGCTAGGTTATAGTTCATAACCGGAGCTCAGTTCTTGTTATGGATTGTGACTTGGTGCGGGACGTCAGGTCCACCGTATTTGGGGACGTGTTGTTACAGTGTAGATCCCCGATGTTCTGGGATGTCGAGGATTGGCGATAGATGAAAGATGATAAGGTAAGAGGAACTCCTGCAAAGTTTCTTCAAAATGCCATCGACCGTATTCAAAATATCTGGCAGAGAATGAATGCAGCCCAGGACCGACAGAAGAGTAATGCCGACACCTGTCACCGACCTTTGGAATTCAACGTTGGAATCCGATCTTTGGAATTCAACGCCGACCGACATAAGAGAATGAAAGCTTTTCCTCGAAAGGGATTCACCCGAATTGGAAAAGGAGGAAAGTTAAGCCCGAGATTCTTAGGGCCCTATGAAATTCTGGAGAGGATTGGAAATGCCACGTACAGATTAGACTTGCCGCCAAGTCTTACAGGGATTCAGAACGTCTTCCATATTTCCCAACTCCGTAGCACTACCCGAATGAGTCCGGAATCCTTCCTGTTGAAGAAGTTAAACTAGAACCGGCTTTGACCTTTGTTTCGAAGCCTGTGAAAATATTGTATAAGAACACTCAAGCACTGCACAATTCGGAGATTTCTCTTGTCAAAGTTCTTTGGAGAAATCAGACAACCGAAGAGGCTACGTGGAAGACCAAAGACAAGATATGCAAGTTCCACCTAGAATTATTTGAGTCGGACGAGTAGAATTTGGGGACCAGATTCTCATAAGGAGGGGTGATTGTAACACCCCAAAGATCTTGGCTATTATCCGGTAAGCCCGAATCAATTATTTGTGGGATTTACGATTTATTTTAATAATTGTTATGTGGCTTATATGACATTTTCAAAAATGAGTGAAATTTGGTATTTAAACCACGACATGTCAATGTGCGTCTAATTTCATGAACTTTCACTGTAATTATGTTTTATTTGGACAACTTATGTTTTTGAGCTAGTTTTATAAATTACGAAATTGCCCCTTCGTCCCTTGACCCAAAAATCAAATTTTTGACTTAAACCCTCTTTCTTCTTTCCTTCCCCATTTCTCACGTTAAAGCTCTCTCTCAACTTGACAACACAAGGATTTGATCAAGGGCGATCCAAGACCCGAAACTTTCGACAAAGCTCCGCCTCGACTTACCGTACATCATATCTGAATCTCGAGTCGATCCGCCCGACGGATTACCCTCCATAGCCATTGTAACACCCCGACTTTTCAAGATGAGTTCGGTAAGCTTCGGGCCTTCGTTCTCATTTCTTTCCTAACTTCTCGAAATTATGTGATTAATTATTATATTTTATTATGAATTTTTATAAACATGCAAATTATTCTATTTAAATTATTCTATGTAAATGTGCACTTTAAATGATTAATTTTGATTGTAATATTAGTGTATTCCGAGATAGTGCATGTTTGGCTAAGTTTTACGAAATTAAAATTTTACCCCTTCGGGTTTTCGGAGCAAAAATCAGTTTTGGTCAAAAGCCCCCTCTCTTCTTCTTCTCCCTCATTTTCATGTTAAACCCTCTCTCTCTCTCTCTACCCTTCTCTTTCTCTCTCACCACAACTCAAAAACCTAGCTCCACATCCGAACATCGGATCGAGATTCAACCTTCACGAGACTTGTTCCCTTCGGCGTCCAGAACAACATACTCCGAGCACACGTCAATCCATCCCATGGATTCTCCTCCACCTCTCTTTCTCTAAACTTTTCTAACTTTGTAAGTTTTTGAATTTTATTGCTTATTATTTGAGTTTACTTGCTTGATGTTCCCTAAGTGATATTGTTCGATTTCCATGGATTACCTTCAAGCTTTTGTTCGTTTATCAAGCTTTTCCATTAATGGAGTTTTATTGGTTTTGTGGGTTTGCTCGTTTATTGCCAAAACTTTGTAAAATTCTCCAAATATGTTCCTTATGATGTTAGTAGATAATTTCTATGCGTTTTGGCTTGCTTGGTGGTGAAATTTGGGTTAAAATCCGAATTTTAGGCTTTAGAGCAGTTTTTCCCGCTGGAGAAGACAACTCGCCACGGCCATGGCAAGACCACGGTCTGTTTTGCAGTTCAGGCCCTGGTGGTCCTGTAGAAGGACCACGGCCGTGGTGCCTCCACACCCTCAGGGTGTGGAATTGACTGATGGGCCATTCTTGGGCCAACTCATCCCGAACCTCATTTTTTCTTGATTATTTTGCTTCCATTGATCTTAAAACCTTTTTAAACCATGAAAAATGTTGAGTTTATATTTCTTGGACATGTTCGGGTTTGTGAATAGGGTTCGGGGGGTATTTTTGTCATATTTTCTAAATGTTGTCCGTTTCTTCCGAGACTTAAATGCATGCTTCCTTATCACCTTTTATACACGATTATGAGCTTTTATCACATTCTAACTTGATTTACTTATTGAATTTCTATGTTTTGTTACAATGTGAACTCTAATTGTATCTAAGCATGTTTATTAATTTAAACTTCATTATTCCTTTCATGCTTAATGAGATTATGATTGTATATGCGTATATGGACCTTGTTGCTCAATTGTGAACATTCCTACATGTTTAAATGCTTTGTTATAGCCGTGCGTCTTGGTCGTTGTTTTATGTGGTCGTATCCTATTTGGATTCAGGTGGTGCTACTCCCGAGGAGTGACTTGGTCCTCGTCTCTTATCCTTTTGTCTCATAGTCCAGGTGGGGTTTCTTTTCCGAGTTTCGTTTCCTTACCTATGTATAGCTATTCAATATAAACCCAAAGCCTTGTTTTTATGCTTTTAATGTTTTCTTCCCCAACTTATATTATACGTAGTAACTACTTGAAAACTGTATTATCTTGATGAGTTCGAGGAAAATGTTTTGTTATCAAAATTATTATATAATAACTCTTCGAGAGACCTTTAGCTCGAAAAGAGGTAAAACTTGGATTTTTAAATCGGTCCCTTTGACCACACAAACCTTTCAAAAATGCGAGAACTATCTTGGCCTTTGTGCCACAGTTATATTATTGGCCCGGACATTAGGGTTCGGAGTGAAACCGGATAGACGGCGGGTCTAGGGTGGATCTCAGTGCCCCTAATCTCCAAATATGCAGAGAGCCCGGGGTGTGGTCGGAGTGGCAACCCTTTTGAGTACCTGCGCCGGATGGGATCTTGTCGCTTAGACTTGTCCTCATCCGAAGGTGTGTTGGATTTAACCCATGCACAAAGTATTGTGTAGTTAGTCAGATTAGCTCTCCTTCTAACTTACATGGGAGGCATAAGGTGGGATTCAGTTATTTATTATTGCAAAGTTACAGGAAAGTGCTCGTCTCGCCGAGCTTTTAATTATTATTGCAAACATTATTCGATTCACCAAATTATTCAAAACCTTTATTTTCGGTTGCTTTCTTCTCATTTAAAAATGGTGAATCTTTATTCTGCTTTCATTAACCTCACTTAGTCGCTTGGACTAACCCTCGTTGCTTCCCATATTTTGTTTCAGGTTTTGATTACTATGCGGAAGTCGAGTCATAGTTGAGTTCTGCATTCTCTAGCCTTGTAGTCATATTTCATACTACCACCTGTATTCATTTGAGAACTCAGTTAAAGAGATAGAATTATAGTTTGGCTTTGATGGCTCGTTATTTATGATTATTGTTGTCGCTGGCCTCGGTGGGCTTTATAACTGCATTTTTTAATTTATTGTTTACTAGCTCCCTAAGTGGGATAGGTTTTATTTGTTATTGTTCTTCGCTTCTGCATTTGTTGTTGTCACTTTTAAAATATCCGCCTAGTACATGTGTTGCCGTTCGCTAGATTACGGTCCGTAGCCGGACCTCTGTTCTCGTTATGAGCTGTGACTTGGTGTGGGACGTCACATCGCACCGTATTTGGGGACGTGCCATTACAGTTGGTATCAGAGCCCTTAAGGTCCAATGGCCTAGCTCTAAATGCATGGTGTCTTGTTGTCTGTGTCGTCATTGCATGCTAGTAGGACTTTGAGATTCGCAGTCACGAGTGTTTGAGAACGCTGAGTATTTAAATTGTGTTAGATCTCTATTGGAATGGCCATCAACTTTAGATCTCTTACAATTGTAATACTGAGATGGAATCGGGCATAAGTGGATGTGGGGTTCGAGGTTGTACTAGCCGAGTCCCGTTGTCTTGTCGAGTTGTGTCTGTTTAGGTTGTACGGCTTTAGGAACTAAGTGCTTATTTGTTTCTATGTTTAAACTTCTCTCTATGATCATGAACTTGTATTAGTTTCAACTGTTATGCTTATGAGCTTCTGTGCTTTTGTGAGTTATCTACTTGTTTAAATTGAATGCATATATGGTTAATTGCAGCAGTACCTTAAATTACGTTATGTATTTTTGTGATCTATTTACTTCTTAACTTATCTACTCCTGTGATTATTTCTTTTGTGCTTTAATCATGTACATGCTTGTATGAAATTTTCTGTTGTGTGATTGCATACTGCAACTTGGTGATGCAGGGACGATCAAACATCGATTTCCTTCGAGATAGGACCTTACCGAAGGATACCGACCTGATGGATGCAACATACAAGATTGGTCCTATACTCAAAAGGTTGGAAGGTACTATACGCATTCATGATACATCCATACATGCCTTATTTGATTTGGGTGCTACGCATTCGTTTATTGCTCCTGGAGTTGCTTTATCTGCGTGTGTGCCTGCTAATTAAATTGCTAGGTTATAGTTTTATTGTGAGTTCCCCATTGGGATCTCGTGTCATTTCCGGGCGCATGTTCAGATCTTGTCCCGTCGTCATTGAGGACAAGACTTACCTCGCCGATTTGATTGAGCTTCCGATGAAGAGATATGGAGTTATTTTGGGCATGGATTAGCTCTTCGAGCACCGAGCCAAGATCGATTCGGGAAGAAGATCATTTTGGGGTCCGATGAAATCCCGAGTATTTGTTCGTCCGATGGACCGATTATTTCGATAACAGAGGCGAAAAAGCTCGTTCGAGAAGGAGCTTCAGGTTTTATCTCTTATCTCCTCAACCGTCCGAAAGATCAAACGAAGTTTGAGGATACCGAGGTAGTCAAGGACTTCTCAGAAGTGTTTGACGAGAAACTAGATTCCTTACCGCTAGATCGTGATATTGAGTCCGTGATCAACTTGCATCCAGGGTCCGAACCCTATTCCAAGTCACCGTATTGAATGGCTCCAGCCAAGCTGAAGGAGTTGAAGACCCAGCTAGATGAACTTCTAGCTAGTGGTTACATCCATCCGAGTACTCTCCCTGGGGTGCTCCAGTGTTGTTCGTGAAGAAGAAAGATGGTTCCCTCAGACTCTGCATCGACTACAGGGAGTTGAACAGCATAACTGTGAAGAACAAGTACCCTCTCCCTCACATCGAGGCGTTGTTCGATTTATTGCAGGGATCGAGAGTCTACTCCAAGCTCGATCTTAGGCATGGCTATTATTAGCTTCGCATCAAGGCCGAGGACATACCGAAGACGGCATTCAACACTTGGTATGGCCACTTTGAGTTCGTTCTCATGCCTTTTGGCTTGACGAATGCCCCTGCTGCATTCATGGATATGATGCACAGAATCTTCTGACCTTACCTCGACAAGTTTGTTGTCATCTTCATCGACGACATATTGGTTTCTTGAAGTCCGAGAAAGAGCACACCGAGCATCTCAAGATTGTGCTACAGACACTTCAGGAGCATCAGTTATTTGCTAAGTTTAGCAAATGCGAGTTCTGGATTGATAGAGTGGCTTTCCTAGGCCACATCATATCCAGGACAGGTATCGAGGTAGATCCGTTGAAGATTGAGACGGTGATGAGTTGGGAACAGCCCGACACCGATAGAGATTCGTTGTTTCTGGGTTTAGCGGGATACTACAGACGATTCATTAAGGATTTCTCCAAGCTTGCAGCCCTGCTTACCGAGTTGACGAAGAAGAATGCCCTTCCGCGTGGAATGATAAGTGTGAAGCCAACTTCCAGGAGCTTAAGAAGAGGTTGACGACTGCCCCGATTCTTACGTTGCCAGAAGGTTCAGATGGGTTTGTGGTCTACACGGACGCCTCGTAGGAAGGCTTGGGATGTGTACTAATGCAGAAACAGGAAGGTGATATGTAACGCCCCAATTTGAGAGAGAGCCTCACGGCCTTGTGTGGCCATGTGGAGAGGCCGTGAGCACTTTGAGGCCTCACACGGCCTCATGTCACGGCCATGTGGTGAGGCCGTGAGAATGGTACTCACGGCCTTGCAGCAGGTTGTGTGGATAGGCCGTGTGAGTTGATTTCCGCCCCACATCGGAAATTCAAATGTAATTCGAAGGGTTTATAAGTTAGAACTCATGTACAATCAATATGGATTAATCCCTTTTTGGCAAGTGCTTCCTAAGCCAAACTTTAGGGTTGTGCACAGTGGATTCGAAGCTTATACCCGCGCGTCCAACGGGCGCCGTAGTGAGGGTTCTCCTCTCCGCGCCCGGGGGTCGTGACAAGTGGTATCAGAGCTAACCGTCAGTCAGGGAATGCATGTTCTACACCGTCCGTGTCACCAAGAAAAGGGGGCAACGCGTGTAGTAGGGCAGCTTCTTCTCCACTGGCGGGGAGCCATGGGCCTATGTCATGACGTAATGAGGACATTACGGTCTGAAAGGAGGGACGAATTGTAACGCCCCAATTTGAGAGAGAGCCTCACGGCCTTGTGTGGCCATGTGGAGAGGCCGTGAGCACTTTGAGGCCTCACACGGCCTCATGTCACGGCCATGTGGTGAGGCCGTGAGAATGGTACTCACGGCCTTGCAGCAGGTTGTGTGGATAGGCCGTGTGAGTTGATTTCCGTCCCACATCGAAAATTCAAATGTAATTCGAAGGGTTTATAAGTTAGAACTCATGTACAATCAATATGGATTAATCCCTTTTTGGCAAGTGCTTCCTAAGCCAAACTTTAAGGTTGTGCACAGTGGATTCGAAGCTTATACCCGCGCGTCCAACGGGCGCCGTAGTGAGGGTTCTCCTCTCCGCGCCCGGGGGTCGTGACATGATAGCTTATGCCTCGAGAAAGCTAAAGCCAGCCGAAGAGAACTACCCTACACACGATCTCGAGCTAGCAGCATTTGTATTTTCCTTAGGCAAATGGCATCACTACCTCTACGGTGTCACTTTCGACATCTTTATCGACCACAAGAGCCTCCAGTATCTTTTCACTCAGAAGGAGTTGAACAAACGTCACAGACGTTGGATGGAGTTATTAGGGGATTATGATTGCAAGATCCCGTACCATCCCGGGAAAGCAAATGTGGTCGCAGATGCTTTGAGCAGAAAGGCGAGCTTGTCGCACTTAGAACTGAGTTCAGACACCTCGGGTTCAGAAGGAGCTCATATTATTTCTCAGGCTCGTGTTTCGAGCATCACGATCCAGTCAGATTTGGGTCGAAGGATCAAAGGAGCTCAAGCTATCGATCATTGGGTCCAACAGCAGATTATCCGAATGAAAGATGACCCTGAAACAAAATTCTGCATTGATGATTCGGGTCTTCCCAAACACAAAACTTGAGTTTGTGTTCCAAAGAGTTTGAGAAGGGAGATTCTCGACGAAGCCCACAAGACAGCTTATACCATTCACCCCGGAGGTACCAAGATGTATCGGGACTTGAAAGAGTTCTATTGGTGGAATGGGTTGAAGAGAGACATAGCAGATTACGTCAGGAAGTGTATGACTTGCCAACAGGTCCAAGCCAATCACCAGAGACCTGGAGGTCTACTACAGCCACTCCCAGTCCCAAGTTGGAAGTGGGAGCATTTAGCAATGGATTTCATATCGGGTTTACCAAAGGTCAGAGGCGGTTATGACAGTATTTGGGTGATCGTCGACAGATTGATGAAATCTGCCCATTTCTTACCAGTTTGCGTATCCTACATAGTGGACAAGTTGGCCGAGATCTATCATGAGGAGATTGTTAAGCTTCATGGAGTTCCAGTTAGTATAGTGTCGAATAGAGACAGTAGATTCACTTCGAGGTTGTGGCAGAATTTACAGGATCGTTTGGGATCGAAGTTGACCTTCAGCACTGCGGCTCACCCCCAGACCGATGGCCAATCTGAGAGGACGATCAGAGACCTCGGAGATATGCTGAGATCTTGTGCCTTGGATTCTCAGACCAACTGGCACAAACAGCTTCCATTGATCGAGTTCGCGTACAATAACAGTTACCAAGCTTCGATCGAGATGGCACCATATGAGGCTTTGTATGGCAGAAAGTGTCGATCGCCACTTTATTGGGACATAGAGGATTGGAGATGGACTCGAGATGGTATAGATCGTGGCATTACCCCAAATTTGATTCAAAATGCCATCGAGAAAGTGCAAGTTATCCGTCAGAAGATGAAAGCGACCCAGGATCGACAAAAGAGTTACGCCGACAAGCGACGACGTGATTTAGAGTTTGAAGTAGGAGACCGGATGTTCTTGAAAGCTTCTCCTAGGAAAGGATTTGCTCGAGTCGGTAAAGGAGGGAAGCTTACCCCGAGATATTTGGGTCCGTTTGAGATTCTCGACAGAGTTGGGAACATGGCCTACAGATTGGATTTGCCCCCAGCTCTTACGGGTATTCACAATGTCTTCCACGTATCGTAGTTTCGCAAGTATCATCCAGATGAGTCTAAGATCGTTGCAGTAGAAGAGATTGAGTTAGAGCCGAACTTGACTTTCGTTTCTCAACCAGTACAGATCTTAGACCGTAAATTCCAAGTGTTCTGCAACCTTCAGATTCCCCTTGTGAAAGTTCTTCGGAGGAACCAGAAACACAAGAAGCTACTTGGGAAACAGAGAAGAAGATGAAGCAGCATCATCCGGAGTTGTTCGCTTCGAACGAATAGAATCTGAGGACAGATTCTCATAAGGGGGACAGATTGTAACGCCCCGACTTTTCAAGATGAGTTCGGTAAGCTTCGCGCCTTCGTTCTCACTTCTTTCCTAACTTCTCGAAATAATGTGATTAATTATTATATTTTATTATGAATTCTTATAAACGTGCAAATTATTCTATTTAAATTATTCTATGTAAATGTGCACTTTAAATGATGAATTTTGACTGTAATATTAGTGTATTCCAACATCGTGCATGTTTGGCTAAGTTTTACGAAATTATAATTTTACCCCTTCGGGTTTTCGGAGAAAAAATCAGATTTTGTCAAAAGCCCCCTCCCTTCTTCTTCTCCATCATTTTCACGTTAAACTCTCTCACTCTCTACACTTCTCTTTCTCTCTCACCACAACTCAAAAACCTAGCTCCACATCTAGACATCGGATCGAGATTCAACCTTCACGAGACTTGTTCCTCTCGGTGTCGAGAACAACATACTCCGAGCACATGTCAATCCATCCCACGGATTCTTGTAACGCCCCAAGTTTTCGTACAAATAAAGACGGTAAGAATTCCTATGATAACGGGACAAGTTGGAAATTTCGATCGGGAAATATGTGCTTATGTGATATTTAATTGCCTAACGTGTTTAATTTAAGTCATATATGTGTTAATTGTGATTAATTTGCCAAATGTGTGCCTAATTGATATTTTAAATTTTCCTGAATACATTGAATTAAGTGAGCTCCGAGTTATTTGATACGTGGCGGAAATTTATATTTATGTGTAAACGTATCTAGGTGTTTTTGTTAAATTATGACACGTATATCTTTACTCTTAAATACTGATAGGAATGACATTTTCTTATTCAAAGTATCTTTTACATAATATAAAATATATTGTAGTTAAATTATTAATACTTATCCGTCAAATGATATATATATATATATATATATATAGATATATATATTATAATATATATACACACGAAGTGAAATGAAAGAGAAAAGAAAAGAATGGTCGGTAATAGTTGGTCTCCATTTTAATAATTGTTTCCCTTCTCTAACATCCAAGTTATATAGCTTTGGATATATACGCATCATTACCCTTCTTAATCTATCTATATAGTTCATTTCATTGTGCGAAACCTCAGAAGAGAAGCACACAGGTAAACTTGTGGTCTCTCTCTTTTAATTCTCTTTCAATTCTTTTAAATTATTTCGGCGAGCACTCCACTAAATCACCAAACCTTGTTGTTCATATGATTAAAGTGTTTATGAAATTACTTTTGTATGCAATTAATTGATAGATGGGTCATGGTTCTCTACAAACCCCACTACCAACTGATGCATTAAATGACATGGTGGAATTCATAATGATTTTATAATATATATATGCTCGCTATCCTAGGCCAACATAATCATATGTAATTTGTGAGGAGGTGAGTCCATTTTAGTTGGACGAATATTTGATATTTATTATTGATTCATAAAACTACTTAAGCTTAGTAGTTGGTCCCTGAAATTGCCTAAAACCAAGTTTATATGTACCTGTTATGCCAATGATTAGTCCTTCTGTTGATAATTAGTACTACTCTTTAGAATAATTAGTCCTTTAAGGAGCAGTAGGCTAACTAGCCTTTAGATGAAATTGTCGGAGAATAAATTGAGAATAAAAAGTACATGCTAATAATTTTAATTGATTTAGATTTCTGAAACTGATGATTACCAATTCCATTATAAGCCATCAACTAGTTATAATTAGTTTTCCTTTTAACTACATGTTCGCTAATGTGAAATAACATGCTATTCTAAACGTAGTAGCTACTTGAAAGCTATATTATCTTAATGAGTTTAAGGAAAAATGTTTTGATATCAAATTATTACATATTAACCCCTAGAAGGCTCCATTAGCTCGAAAGGGTTACAAATGGGTTTGAACGGAGACCAGGGTATGGGGTGAAGCCAGCTAGACGATGGGTCTACGGTGGATGTCGGTGCTCCGACTCTAAACCCGTGACGGGAGCTCGGGGTGAGGCCGGAGTGGCAGCCCTTTGAGTACCTGTGACCGATGAAGTATATCCTATATCGAAGATGTGAGGGTGAAACTCCCCGCATAATTATATAGTAGATCGGGTTCGCAACCTGACTACACTAGGAATTGTGAAACAGGTGGTTGATGCTCGACTCGCCGAGCTTTTATTATATTGCGAAATTATTCGATTCACCAATAATTGTGAAAACCTTTATTTTTCCCTTTGCTTTCTTATTTAAAAACTGGTGAATCTTTATGTTGTTTTGATAATATATAAGTATTACAGCCCCCACACTTAGTCGCTTTGACTAACCCCATTACTCTACGTGTTGTCTTTTCAGGTTTTTGTTGCTAGGCGGATTCAGGTTTTGTCCTTGGAGTCATTTACTTTTGTTTAGGTGATTTCATTTCCGCCTGTGTATCTGGATAAATACTTAAAACCCTAGAAGTTGTAGATGTAAATAATATAAATTAGTTTGAATGTTGATATTGTTGTTTTCAGTGGCCTTGGTGGACTTTATACTTGTGTTTTGGAATTATTGTTTTTTTTCTAGCTCCCTGAGTGGGATAGGTTGTGTTGATTTGCTTCCGCTGTATTATGGTTCATTATCCTATTATTTTCTAAAGCAGATCCGCCTGGTATTTATTTTCCATTCGCCGGGTTATAGTTCATAACCGGACCTCAGTTCTTGTTATGGATTGTGACTTAGTGCGGGATGTCATCGCACCATATTTGGGGACGTGCCGTTACAGTTGGTATCAGAGCTAGAGGTTCATTGGCCGTAGCTCTGTGAGTCGTGTCAGTCTAGGTCCATACGGCTTATGACTTAGGAATTTGTGCTTTTGTACTTATGTGTTTACAGCTTTGCATCCACAACTAATCTACATGCATACTTGTTATATTTAATTGTAGGATGCCACCACGTCATGATCGTACTCCTCCAGTAGCACCACCACAGGCACGAGTATCTTTAAGGATTATCTGGATCAGAGAGACAGGAATGTAGAGGTAGATGAGCATAGAGCCCGTGAGCAGTCCTTGCACAGATTTCTCGACTTTCACCCACCGCAGTTCGCCGGTACTACAGATGATATTGTGGCTGAGAATTGGATTTCATCCCTTGAGCGGATATATCGAGTTCATCTGCCTACTGATTTAGAGAAGGTTGAATTTGCTATCTATCTTCTTCGAGGACCTGCAGAGGCCTGGTGGAAGATGACTGAGTAGAGATGGAGGGCCACCGGAGTTGAGTCATCGTGGGATATGTTCCTTGAGGAGTTTCGAGCTAAATACATTCCCCCTACAGTTCAGGATCGCAGAGAGCAGGAATTAATGGAGTTATCTCAGGGTACTTCTACTGTGGCTGACTATGAGGCCAATTTTACCGGACTTGCAGCATATGCTCCCCATACTGCTTTAGATGAGCGCAGGAAGACCAAGAAGTTTCTAGAGGGTTTGAGTATCCCACTTCGACAGGGTCTTGCAGCTTCCCGTCCCACTACCTATGTTACAACTGTAGACGCAGCCTTATCTCTTGAGGCCGAGTATGCCAGTATTGATCGAGCCAATCGTCACGCTACTCCTGCTTTGTCTTCATCAGGTTCCAAGAGGCCTTTCATTCCGAGTGCTCCTATGCAGCCTAGAGGCAAGAGACCTTTTAGTGGACCCAGACCCCCTGTACCTCGTTCGACCGGATTTTCTTCTGCACCTCGCCCGACTGGATTTCCTTCAGCCCCTCGTCCGTCAGGTTATCTTCCTGTTATTTGCGGCTATTGTGGGAAGAATCATCCAGAGTCTAAATGCTGGTATAAGTTGGGATTATGTACTAGTTGTGGTAGCTCTAACCACAAAAGAGATAGTTGTCCGAGGAGGCAGCCCCCGAGTCAGCCTACGCCACCGAAGTCTTCCGTTCCAGCTCGTGTGTACGCCCTAGAGGGCGATTGTGAGGAGACTGAGCCTGATGCTTCTGCCGTGGTGGAAGGTACTATACATATACATAACATACCCATACATGCATTGTTTGATCCGGGTGCTACGCATTCTTTTGTTGCTCCTGAAATTGCCTTATCTGCGCATGCGTCTGTTGACTTGTCTGATTATTGCTTTGTTGTGAGTTCCCCTTTGGGATCTTGTATGATTACCGACCGCGTGTACCGACGTTGTCCCGTTGTTTTCGAGGATAAGGTTTACCCTGCAGATTTGATAGAGTTGTCTATGAAGAAGTACGGAGTTATTTTGGTATGGATTGGTTATTTGACCACAGGGCCAAGATTGATTGTTTTGAGAAGATTAGTTGACAGATGGGCCGATTATTTCTATGACAGAGGCAAAGAAGCTTGTTCGAGAAGGAGCTTCAGGTTTTGTTGCTTATCTTCTTAACAGGCCGAAGGAACAATCGAAGTTTGAAAATACCGAGATAGTTAAGGATTTCCCAGATGTGTTTCCTGAGAAGTTATGTAACGACCCGAAATTTCGGACTTATTCCGGAATAATATTTTATTCGCGCCGAAGGCTTTTCATGAGAATATTTATATTCACGAATAAGTTTTACCCTTGAACCCGCCTTTTATCGAAATTCCCTATTTTTACCCCGACCTCATTTAATATCCCTTTTTTGCATACATACCCCTCTTATATTCCTTCTCACATAAACCCATATCATTTGAGAAAGAGAGAGAGAAAGAGGAAGAGAAGGAGAAAAGGAGAAAGAAGAAGGAAGAGGAGGAGAATCACCCTACCGAGCTCGTTTCTCTCCCGATCGACGAGCCGTGAAAACCCTTCATTCTTTACCGGTAATCCTTTTACCCGATTTCATTTCGTTCCCTTTTCATTACGATTTTCGTGGCTTTTATATAGAAATTTTATAGTTTTAGGATTCACGTGTTTAGGAAGATTTACTTGGCCATTTTATGTGATTCTTGAACCACGTGTAGCTTATGTGATATATATATTTATATGTGAAAATTAGCATGCTTTACGGTGTAAATTAGGAGATCTAGGTGTTTGAATGTTGTTGCCGCGTGAGAACTTCGCGACCTGCTGCTATTCTGCACTCAGTTGATCCGCACGGGCTCTTGCACGGTCTTGCCAAGACCGTGCGTTGGCCCGTGCGCAGCCCTCTTGACATGCACGGGCATGAGCCCGTGCGTGAGCCCATGCGTAGGCCGGTTTGCAGCTGCACGGTCTTGGCAGCGTGCTCAAGACCGTGCGCGAGCCTGTGCACCTTTATTTGTGCTTGCACCGGCTTGCCAAGCCCGTGCGCTGGCCGGTGCAACATACTTAGTACATTTTCCAGCCTTTTCCTTTCTTGCACTTCGGGAATTGGGTCAACCCCACCTATTTAAATGTTGACCTTTCGCATATGACCTCTGAAAATTAATCCGATTTCACCTATAGCTCCCTTGAGCCTCGGGATTAAATATTTTACATAGTTCGCAATTTATCCGACCTTTAACACCTTTCTCGTTTAGGGATTTTTCCCACTTTTCTCGTTTCTTGTCCGTTCGATTCCGTTTCGCGAGAGAGCTTCGTTATATTATTTTAAGCATGCCTACCTGCCCTAATTGCGTTTAAGCATGCCTTTTGTAACGACCCGAATATTTAATTATATTATTAATATTTACGCGAATTCTTTCTTGTCTAATTTCTCGATCTATCCAATTGGATTAATTAATCTTGTGGAAAAGATTGATTTAACCTATCTTCTAAATAGCCTCGATTACTTAAATTACATAAATGCCCTTAAAAACCTAAATGACCATTTTACCCTTCCGAGATATTTTCCTAAATATCAACCTATCTCTCTCATTCTCTCATAACAAGAAGGAGAAAAGAAAGAAAGAAGAAAGAAAGGAGAAAGAAGGAGAAGAAAGGAGAAAGATCTTCCCGACGCCCTACCGAGCTCGTTTCTCGCCCGATCGACGAGCTGTGAAAACCCGAACGATCCTCACTACATTATCTACCGGTAATCCTTTTACCCCATTTCATTCCGTTCGTTATTTCGTGCGATTTTTCGTGATTCATATATAGAATTTTATATATTAGGATTTTCGTGTTTAGGAAGAATTACTTGACCATTTTACGTGGTTCTTGTGTCTATATGTAGCTTATATGATATATATGATTATATGTGAAAATTAGGATGTTTTATGGTGTAGATTAGGAGATATATGAATTTATATTTCGAATTCGCGTGAGAGGTTCGCGATCTGCTGAGTCTGCTGCTCAGTAGATCCCCACGGGCGAACGCACGGTCTTGAGCAAGACCGTGCAAGAGCCCGTGCGCTTCACTTTTCAGCCTGCACGGGCTTGAGCCCGTGCGCATGGCCGTTTGCACCTGCACGGTCTTGACACCGTGCTCAAGACCGTGCGGGAGGCCGTGCAACCCCTTTTGTGCTTGCACCGGCTTGCCAAGCCCGTGCGTAAGCCCGTGCGTTGGCCGGTGCAACATACTTAGTGTATTTTTCCAGCCTTTTCCTTTCTTGCACTTCGGGAATTGGTCAACCCCACTCATTTAAATGTTGACTTTTCTCATACGACCTCCGAATATCAATCCGATTTCACCTATAGTTTCCTCGAGCCTTGGGATTCGATATTCTTCATAATTTACAATTTACCCGACCCTAATTGACCGTCAATTGACACCTTGCTCGTTTAGGGATTTATTCCATCTTTTCCGTTTCTTGTCCGTTTGACCCCGTTTTCGCGAGAGAACGTCTTTATATTATTTTAAGCATGTCTACGTGCCTTAATTGCGTTTAAGCATGCCTTTAATATTTATTAATTACGTTCTTTCATTATTTAACATTTCATTAATATTCTTTAATTGTCGTACCGTAATTTATATGTTTAATTGATTTACTTTCCATATTTCGCCTGTAGCATGAGTGATGTTTATATGAATTGCCGTGCGTCGTCTGTTGTCCGTGTCTTGCTTTTAGTATTGTCGGTCTTGTTTTCATCCTCTAGGCCCTGTGTATTACAGGTGGGTCCAACGAGGGAGAAACCTGACTACCGCTTGCTTTCATACTATCTTGTCGAGCCAGGTAAGGGTTTTAAATTGTTTTCAACTGGAGTAAGAACATAGTTTATTTAGGCTTCGAAATAACTTATTTCCCCGCCTTTTCTTATTGCTTGTTGTACTGTCTTTACTATTCCTTATGTGCTTAGTCAAACCTTTTAATAGCAAAACCAAAATGATTTGAAATGCTTCCAACTAGAGACAAGTAACTTATTTGTTTTAAAAGTAACTATTTGATCTCTGAGGCACTTATAAGTAATGTCGTTAGGGACATCCGTCAGTATGCTCCCGAAGCGTACGACGCTTATGAGTATTTCCTAGATCGTTACATCAACTTGTCTCAAAAGCCCCTTTTGCCATTCATACTTAACTACTTGCATCATATTTTCGAACGGCCCTTTTGGCCACTTAAACTATCATTGATTTCAAAAGCGAGCCATAGCCTGTTTTATGACTTGGGCCCGGAGTATACAAGAGGTGAGCCTGGGGACGTGCGTCTAGGGCAAATCCCGATGTATACTTCTAGCGCGTTAACTTGGGCCGGCTAGGAGGTTGGCTAGCCTAAGTTGATGCGAACGGTGGTGCTAATCGCGTCTCCTTAAACCCTGTACGGTGGTGCTGATCGCGTCTCCTTAAATCCTGATGGTGGTGCTAATCGCGTCTCCTTAAATCCTGTATATGAATCTTGGTGATGGAGTACTTGCTTGCATGTTTTTCAATGGGGAGTTATAAGGAGAGGGCCCGTTCTCGCCGGGACACATTACTGCATGATTTATTGCATTATTGCTTGTCTAATTATTTTATGGCTTTCGTGACAAGTCGAAGCACATTCCGGTTTTCTTCATTTATCATATGTACTTCCCTATATATATATATATAAAACCCGGAAGTGTGACTCGTACTTGCTACCCTAAGCCTCCTTTATTACTCAACTCATATTCTTTCAATCGGCTTGATATTTCGTGCAAATGTTTTAAAGGATCCGGTTCGTCAACCTTTTGTGTTTTCAAATAAGCCGAACCCGAGTGTTGCTTTGTGTCATTTTACAACTTATATCTCGTATTCATATTCTTTCTCAAAACGGCCAACACTCACCACTTTTGGTTTTAAAAAGACAAATGATGAACGGTGATCAAAACCCCCCCTTACTGAGTATCCTTTATACTCACCCCTGCTATTTTGGTTCTTGCTTCAGGTAGACAGGTGGCGACGTCACCTATCTTGTCAGTCGGCTTCAGCAGGTCTAGCTAGGCTCAGTCTTTCTGGTTTGTCTTGTCAGTGGTCCCAACAACCGTCGAGTCTTGTTATTGTTTTTATTTACTTTATGTACTTATGTGCCCCTGTTGTGGGATAGTTGACGATATCTAGGATTGCATAGGGTAGACTAGTTGAGCCATGGATGGCACTATCTGTTTATGAATATTTTGTATCTTGAATTATAAATGTTTAATTGTTATTATGTTAACTTTGTAGGCTTTTATGGAATTTATTTATTTGTTTGCTAAATCGCTTCCGCATTTTCTCTACTCTGCTCTTTTCTGGTTGTTGTTGGGATGTCGTTGCTGTTGCCGGTAGTGCTTGCGTGAGTGCCGTTCGCCGGAGTGGGTTTTTGAGTTGAGGCCCCTCGCTGAAGCTCGGGAATCCGTTTCGGTGCGGATGTGGCGGCCCTCCTTCAGGGGGCGCTACACCTTTAATATTTAATTTTATGTTTCTTCATTATTTAGTATTGCATTAATATTTCCTTAATTGCGTATCTCTATATGTTTAATTATTTGTCTTTCCATATTTCACCTGTAGCATGAATTAAGTTCCATTTGAATTGTCGTGCGTCGTCTATTGTCTTGTGTCTGCTTGTAGTATTGTCGGTCTCGTTTTCATCCTCTAGGCCCTGTGTATTACAGGTGGGACCAACGAGGGAGAAACTTGACTACCGCTTGCTTTCATCCTGTCGTGTCGAGCCAGGTAAGGGTTTAAACTTATTTTAACTGGGGCAAGGACATTGTCTTATATAGGTTTGCGAAATAAATGACTACCCCGCTTTTCTTATTACTTGTTGTTCTGCCTTTACTATTCCTTATGTGCTTAGTCAACCCCTTTTAATACCAAAACCAAACATATAATATTTTACAAAAACAGTTTTCAATTAGAGGCAAGGAAAACCCATTTGTTTTTAAATGCGTACTTTGGTCTCTCGACCTCGCAAAGATGGCCTTGTCTCGAATGGCCCTTTGGCCTCCCACACCCCGATTCCCTATTTTCGAATGGCCCTTTTGGCCACCTAAACTGTCACTGATTTCAAATGCGAGCCCTGGATGGTATAACGAAGTGGGCCTGGAGTATACAGGAGGTGAGCCTGGAGACGAGCGTCTAGGGCAAATCCCGATGTGTACTCCAATCCGTATTCGCTTGGGTCGGCCAGGAGGTTGGCTAGCCTAAGTTAGTGCGAGGGTGGCATTGTAGGCTATTCGCTTCCTAGAAAATTCTGATAAGGGTGACGTTGTTAACACGCGTTTCCATAAAATTCTTATGGGATCCTGACTTTCGGTGGTGGAGTACTTGACTATGTGTTTGCATGATTTTTATGAATTGGGACACATTATTGCATGACTTATTGCATTATTTATTTGTCTAATTGATTTACGGCTTTTGTTACAAGTCGAACCACATTCCGGTTTTTCCTCCTTTAGCATATGTATTTCCCTATATATATATACAAAATCCGGAAGCGTGGCTCGAACTTGCCTCACTTAAGCCTCCTTTATTATTCAAACTATTTAGTTGATTTGCGAGCCGTACTTACTTATCATTTCTAACCTATTCATATCATGCCTTTCGAACTCGTAATGGCCTCGTGACTCAACTAATATTCTTTCAATTTATAAGCTTGACATTATGTGCAAATGATTTTAAAGGATCTGATTCGTCATCCTTTTTGTATTTTCCAAGTAAGCCGAACCCGCGTGTTGCCTTGTGTTATAGTTTTGCAACTTATATCATTATTTATAGTTTTTCTCAAAACGGGCAACATTCACTACATTTGATTTTAAAAGATAAATGACGAACTGTGATCAAAACCCCCTTACAGAGTATCCTTTATACTCACCCCTTCTGTTTTGGTTCTTGCTTCAGGTAGACTGGTGGCGGCATCACCTATCTTGTCAGTCGGCATCAGCAGGTCTAGATAGGCTCAGTCTTGTCGTCTGATTTGTCTTGTCAGTGGTCCCAACAACTGTCTAGTCCTGTTTATTGTATTTAAATGCTTTCGTACTATTTACTACCTTATTAACTTTATGTATCTTATGTGCCCCTGATGTGGGATAGTTGAAGATATCTAGGATTACACAGGATAGCCTAGTTGAGCCATGGATGGCACTACGTGTTTATGCTTCTATTGTATTTCGAACTGCAAATGTTTAATTAATATTTCGTAGGCTTTTATGGAATTTACTTGTTACCTTTTAAATCGCTTCCGCGTTTCTCTGCATCGTTGTGGTTGTTGTTGGGATGTCGTTGCTGCTGCCGATGGTCTTTGCTTGAGTGCCGTTCGCCGGAGTGGGTTTTTGAGTTGAGGAGGCCCCTCGCTGAAGCTCGGGAATCCATTTTGGTGCGGATGTGGCGGCCCTTCTTTAGGGGGCGCTACAAGTCAGAATCGTTACCTCCAGACCGTGATATCGACTTTGTAATTAATTTGTATCCGAGATCTGAGCCTTATTCGAAGACACCTTACAGAATGGCACTAGATGAATTAAAGGAGTTGAAGACTCAGTTAGATGATTTGCTAGCCAGTGGTTATATTAGGCCGAGTAGCTCTCCCTTCACCGGTATTGTTTGTGAAGAAGAAGGACGGTTCTCTCCGGCTTTGTGTTGATTACAGAGAGTTGAATCGGATGACTGTAAAGAACAAATATCCTCTTCCCCACATTGAGAAGTTGTTTGACTTATTGCAGGGATCAAGGGTCTATTCTAAACTCGATCTGAGACAGGGATATTATCAGTTACGTATCAGGGCAGAGGACATACCAAAGACAGCCTTTAACATTCGATATGGTCATTTTGAGTTTGTGGTTCTGCCATTCGGTTTGACGAACGCTCCTGCAGCATTTATGGATATGATGCACAGAATCTTCCGACCTTATCTTGATAAGTTTGTTGTCATCTTCATTGACGATATACTGGTTTTCTCAAAGTCCGAGGAATTGCATGCAGAGCATCTAAAGATCGTGCTACAAACTTTGAAAGAACATCAGTTGTATGCCAAGTTCAGTAAGTGTGAGTTCTGGATTGAAAAAGAGGCATTTCTAGGTCATGTTATATCCAAGAAAGGTATCGAGGTTGATCCTCCGAAGATTGATTCAGTATTGAGTTGGGAGTAGCCTAAGACTCCGACAGAGGTTCGTAGTTTTCTGGGTTTGGCAGGTTATTACAGACGGTTTGTAAAGGATTTTTCTAAACTTGCAGCCCCGCTTACTGAATTAACAAAGAAGAATGTTGCTTTTGTGTGGACTGATAAGTGTGAGACCAGTTTTCGGGAGTTAAAGAACAGATTGACATTGTAACGACCCAGAAATCTAAGAATCATTGTGAGTCCTTTTCCACGATTTATTATCCTTCTCAACCCTATTTCTCGTATTATGTGAATTCTATTATATTATTTCGAATACGACCTTACGTGATAATATTATGTGCGTATTTAAATTCCTTATTTGTTTAACTTTCGTTTGATATTAATATTGTTATATTTTACCAAAATATTTAAATTGGACTTTCTAAAATTACCGAAATACCCCTTCTATTTTCGACATTTCAAAATATTTGATAAAAGTCTCAAAACCCATTCTAACCCTAATTTTCACACAAAGAGAGAGAGAGAAGAAGAAAAGGGGATTTTTCATTCGAAACCCAAATCGATCGTCTCGAGCTCGTTTCTACGCGAAATTTCGTGTTGTTTGAACCTACGAACTCCTCTCAACGAGATCTCTCTATAGGTACCAATTTCCCCAATTCTTTTTACGATTTTTGAATATTTGAGCATAATTTCAATTTCGGGAATAATTATGAATATTTATGATTGTGAACCCGTTTCTTGGTCATTTCTTGTAATTCTTGGATAGAAATGTTCCTTAGATGATGCTTAATGTTTATTGTAATTACTGGGTGTTGATTTGCGCTAGAAAATGATTTACATGAATTTTTGAAACGGATTTTCGTGGAAATCGCGATTTTCTGTTGTCTGCTGTTGATCCACACGGGCTAACGCACGGTCTTGATCAAGACCGTGCAGGAGCCCGTGCGCGGTTCTTTTGGCCTGCACGGGCGTATAAGCCGTGCAATAGGCCGTGTGCAGTGCACGGTCTTGATAATGTGTCCAAGACCGTGCACAAGCCGGTGCAAATGCCTTAGAATATTTTTTTCAGCATTTTCTTTGGTTGCTCTCGGGAAGTGGGTCAATCCTTCGCCATTTTTGGTTGACTTTTCGCATACGGACTCCAAAAATTATACAATTTCACCTATAGATCCCTTATAAGTTGTAGATTAATATTTTGAAATGTTTGTTGAATTTCGACCTCGTTCGAACTGTGAATAGTACAATTTTACGTGTATGCATTTTTGGAAACTTGTCGGAATTATTTGAAATTTACGTGGTAGCTTCCATAAATATTATTATTGGCATATGCATGCTTGTTGATTCACCTGGTTAGCCATTCGTCAAATAATTGCTTATTTGCGCTTTTAGAGTCGTTATTAATTCGTCTAGGTCCTGTCTTGTCTACAGATCAGTCAGAGGTCGGAAAGCAGTAACTTGTAGCTGCTAGGCTTTCTTTTTTTTGGCACACCAGGTGAGGATTTAAATTATTGAAACTGGGCTTGAACATATATGTCTATGTATACATGTGAAATCCCCGTATTCCCTTATTATTGGTATCATGTATTTCGAACTTATATTTTAATGAATTTATCAACAAATCATTTAATATCAAATTATACATTAGTACCCAAAAATCGATTTGTTTTCAAAAGGGCAAGTAAACTCTTTCTTTTCAACGTGATACTTTGACTTTGGTTGGGCCTATGAGGGACGTCGTTAGGGGAGTCCGCCAGCACATCCCGACACGTACGGAACTTGTAGTTACCCCCTTTGTCGTCACCACTTGCCCAATTGCCCGTTTGGCACTCAAACCATTATTGTAAAGCGAGTAAAATAAAGGACTTTTCATTTGGGCCCGAGATGGTATCCGTAGGTTGCATCTGGGGACGAGCGTCCAGGGTATAATCCGAGGTGCTTCTCCCAAAATTAAGCGTCAATCGTGGCCCGTTGGGAGTTTGATAGCCACGGTTGGGAGCGATGGTGGGTGTTGCATGTGTTGTACGCTTTCCTTAAATTCACTATAGTCGAGCCTCGGGTTGCTCCTTGGTTCGACACCGGAGATGGAGTTTTATAATGTCTTGAGGAGAAATAAGGAGGAACAGGCCCACTCTTGCTGGGATATTTATTCATTGCTTTATATTGTTATTGTCTTTATTGCTTATTGAATATTCAAGTCAAAGCACATTCCGGTTTCTTCCTTATTGCATATGTATTTACTATTAAAACCCGGAAGCGTGACTCGACTTGCTCCACCCATATCTTCACTGAGTTCCTTGACTCACCCTCTTTTATTGGTTCTTGCCTCAGGTAGATTGAGAGACCGACATGTCTCACGTGTCGGATTGGCAACAGTTCATATGTAGGCCTTTTTGGTTTTGCCGTTGTCTAGATTGTTGTCTATAACACTCTCGTTAGGTTATTCTTTGTTCTGGCATGTATTTAATGCTATATTGATCCCCACCCCTATATATTTACTTTATGTTGCCCCTGAATGGGCTGTGATGATATTGGTTACTTAGATTGGCCCCGAAGTGGCATTTATGTTATTATGTTTTATTCGTTTCCGCTATATATATTCTGAACTGTTTATTTACTGTATCTTTGGGGATCCGCTGTTGCCAAGAGTCGGGATAGACCCGTTGGCTTGTGTGGGTTCTCGGGTTGAGACGCCGTTCTTGGCTTGGGGATCCGTGCAGGTTCGGGGGCCGTAGAGCGGGGCGCTACAGTCTGAAGTGGTATCAGAGCCTTAGGCTCTATTGTCTAGAAGTGTCGTGTCTAAGTCGTACGGCTATAGGTTTCGTGTTACCTTTCTTTACTTGCGCTTTTATATGCTTATTGATACGTGATTACTTGAACATATCATTAACCCACATGCATTTTCAGCTCACTGTTTTCAGGTATAATGGTTCGACCACGTGGCCGACAGGATCCACCTCCACTGCCAGAGGGCTTTCCTCCGCCCAATGCCTTTTATGATGTTGTTCGACTAATTGTTCAGCAGGCTCAGCAGCAGCAGCAGCAGCAGCAGCAGCCGCCAGCACCGAACCATCGGGATGCTACCGCCCGCACTATGGACTGCTTTATGTCGTATCGCCCTACGGTCTTCGAGGGCGAACCAGATGACCTCAAAGCTGAGGCCTGGATTTCTGAGCTGGAGCAGAAGTTTAGGGCCCTGGATGTTGAGGATTTGCAGAGGATAGAGCTCGCCGTATTTCTGATGAGGGGACCCGCCCTTGAGTGGTGGCGATTTGTAGAGAGGAGATGGACGGCCGCACAGACCCCGCGCACTTGGGCACAGTTCCTTTATGAGTTCTGTGCGAAGTATGTGCCCGAGATTGTTAGGGATCAGAGGGACAGGGAGTTCATGAACCTCTCCCAGGAAGATATGTCCGTGGGCCATTACGAGGCCAAGTTCACCAGAATGATCGCATATGCTCCTCACATGGCGACCGACGATAGGAGGATGGCGAGGAAGTTTAAGGAGGGTCTTCGTGATGAGATCCGAGCAGAGCTAGTTGGCAGTGACCTCCGTTCTTTTGAGGAGGCTGTGACGTGGGCTATAGCTATCGAGTCCGATCTTGGAGAGCTCCGCCGTAGGGCTCCTATTCCTGCCGCCCCTAAGGCCTTTCCCCAGAGAAACAAGAGGCCTTTTTCATCTGGATCTGGATCTTCCACGGGTGAGAAGAAGCCCAAGTATATTGAGCCGGCCCCGATTGCCGCCATCGCACCAGTTCTATGCTCCCACTGCCGCAAGCCGAACCACACTGCCGAGTTCTGCAGGAGACGTTTGGGGCAGTGCTTATTATGTGGTTCCTCTGATCATATGCTGGACGTGTGTCCGAACAGGAGGACCACCACGCCTCAGAAGACGATTCAGGCTGCCGGACATCAGGGTGGTCAGCTGAGAGTGCAGCCCAAAGTCTTCGCACTGGGAGGAGAGGAGCTTGAGCCCGATCAGCACGACGTGATTGGAGGTACCCTGCATGTTCATGACATCCCTCTTACTGCATTATATGATCCGGGTGCGACACACTCATTTATTGCGCTTGATATTGCTGCTAAGTTGTGCATGATTGTGGAGAGTCTGCCTTATTTGTATCGATTCAGTTCTCCTTTGGGGACTTCATACGTTACGGATAGGATCTTCACGGGTTGCCCTTTGAAGATAGGAGATCATGTTTATCCCGCCGATTTGATCGAGTTGCCGCTACAGCGTTGTGGGATTATTCTTGGGATGGATTGGCTTTATCAGCACAGAGTCAGTGTGGATTCTTTCTGCAGTGCCCCTTTCCGTGGGCGGAGAAAGGACACCACATCCGCACCGAGACGAACTCCCAAACGAGGTAGATGTACCCCATTTAAAAATCCATCCCGGCGAACGGCAATCAATCAATCAAAAACCAGCAACAGCATTACGACACCCCAACAACAACATCAATAAAAGAATAACAGAGTTGCGGAAGCTAAATCAAATTATACAGTTAGTCATATAAGCCATTCATGGCAACATAATTCATACATCATTCTCAATAATCATTTAGTAAATGCTATCCATGGCTCGTCTAATCTATCCCACATCAGGGGCACGTAAGTACGGTAAATAAAACATAATACGAAAAACATAAATTAAATCAATTCATAAATAAGGACACGACTGTTGTTGGGACACTGACAAGACAACGACATACGAGCCAACCTAGACCTGCTGCTGCCGACTGACAAGATAGGTGACAACGCCACCTGTCGACCAGAAGTAAGAATCAAAATAGTGGGGGTGAGTATAAAAGATACTCAGTGATGGTAAAGGGGGAACAAGTACGAGCCACGTTTTTCGGGTTTGGATTATATATATAGGAAAATACATTTGCATAGTTGAAGAAAATCCGGATCGTGCTTCGACTTGCATACACGACAATAATTAATAGTACGTTAAAGAATTAAAGCGATAAATACAAGCAATTAATATCCCAGCGAGTATGGGCCTGTTCCTCCTTATAACCCCGAATAGGTTGACATCCGCTCCTATTCTTACTTTGCTTGAAGGTTCAGATGGATTCGTGGTTTATACTGATGCTTCGAAAGAAGGTATAGGATGTGTGTTAATGCAGAATGGAAAGGTTATAGCTTATGCAGAAAGCTTAAACCTGCTGAAATAAATTATCCTACACATGATCTTGAGTTAGCAGCAGTTGTATTTGCTTTGGGCAAGTGGCATCACTATCTCTACGGCGTTACTTTTGATATTTTCACTGATCATAAGAGCCTTCAGTATCTTTTCACGCAGAAGGAGTTGAATAAACGCCAGAGGCGTTGGATGGAGTTGTTAGAAGATTATGATTGTAAGATTCAGTACCATCCGGGGAAGGCGAGCGTAGTTGCAGATGCCTTGAGCAGAAAAGCAAGTGTGTCACAGCTAAAGCTGAGTTCAGATATATCAGGTGCCGAGAGAGCTCGTATTATTTCTTATGCTCGTATTTCTAATATTACGATACAGTCAGAGTTGGGTCATAGAGTTGGATTCAACGACAGATTATTCGAATGAAGGATGAGCCAGACACGTAGTTCAGTATTGACGACACAGGTCTTCTCAGACATAAGACAAGAGTTTGTGTTCTAGAAAGTTTGAGGAGAGAGATTGTAGATGAAGCTCACAAATCAGCCTATACTATTCATCCGGGAGGTACTAAGATGTATCGAGATTTGAAAGAATACTGCTGGTGGAATGGTTTGAAGAGAGATGTGGCCGATTATATCAGACAGTGTGCGATGTGTCAACAAGTCAGGGCAGATCATCAGAAACCCGGAGGTTTACTTCTGCCACTTCCCGTTCCATCTTGGAAATGGGAAGAGATAGCGATGGACTTTGTTTCGGGTTTACTGAAAGTCAGAGGTGGTTATGATAACATTTGGGTAATTGTTGACAAACTGACGAAGACCGCTCATTTCTTGCCCGTTCGTACATCCTATACCGTTGAGAAGTTGGCAGAGGTTTATCATGAGGAGATTGTGAGACTTCACGGAGTTCCGGCTAGTATAGTGTCAGATAGAGACACTAGATTTACTTCGCGTTTGTGGCAGAACGTACAGGATCGTATGGGAACAAAGTTGACCTTCAGTACCGCAGCTCACCCCCAGACAGACGGTCAATCGGAGAGGACTATTAGATACCTCAGAGACATGCTGAGATCGTGTACCCTAGATTTTCAAACTACGTGGTATAAACAGCTTCCATTGATCGAGTTTGCTTATAATAACAGTTATCAGTCCTCAATTCAGATGGCCCCATACGAAGCTTTGTATGGAAGGAAATGTCGATCGCCACTATATTAGGACATTGAGGATTGGAGATGGACTTAAAGATGGTATTCATTGTGGTACTGCTCCGAAATTGATTCAGGATGCTATCGAGAAGGTGCAAGTTATCCGACAAAGAATGAAAGCTGCCCAAGATCGACAAAAGAGTTATGCTGATAGACGTAGACGTGATTTGGAGTTCGAAGTTGGGGATCAGTTATTTTTGAAAGCTTCTCCAAGAAAGGGATTTGTTCGAATTGGTAAAGGAGGAAAGTTAGCCCCGAGATATTTGGGTCCGTATGTGATTCTTGAGAGGATTAGATTTATCGCCAACTCTTACCGGTATTCATAACGTTTTCCACGTCTCGCAACTTCGTAAGTATCATCCAGACGAGTCCGAGATTATTTCCGTAGAAGATATAAAGTTCGAGCCGAATTTGACGTTCATTTCCCAACCAGTTAGTATTTTGGACCATAAATTCCAAGAACTTCGTAATCGTCAAATCCCACTTGTAAAAGTCCTTTGGAGGAATCAGAAAAGCGAAGAAGCTACTTGGGAAACAGAAGAGAAAATGAGAAAACATTATCCTGAGTTGTTCGCTTCGAATAAATAGAATCTGAGGGCAGATTCTCATAAGGGGGAGAGATAACGGGACAAGTTTGGAAAACTCGATCGGGATATATATGTGCTTATGTGATATTTGTGTGTTTATATGAATTTTCGTAAATGCAATAATTTGTGAATTTAAATTATTCTATGTCAATGTGCGTTTAAAATGATGAGTTTTGACTATAATATTGACATATTTCATTAATATGTCCTATTTATGAAGTTTCGCGAAATTACGAAAATGCCCCTTCGATTTTTCACTTAAACCTCAGGTTTTCTTTTTATTCTCTTTTCCTTTCCTTTTTCTTAATTACACTTAGCCCAACAAGAGAAAGAAAGAGAAAAAGAAAAAAAAAAGAAAGAATTTCCTTAAAACTTCAATTCGATCTTTCGAGTTCGTTTCTTAACCAAATTTCGATTCGTAAGAACCTACGCTACCCTTGTAACATTCTCTACAGGTATTATTCAGGTTCCATTCGATTCCGTTGTCGTTTGAGTATGTTTTGGATAAATTGTTTCGAAGTTGGATTTTTCGGTAGTTTGATTGTTATACTCCGTAGTTTTCGACGATTCTTGATCCTATGTATTGGCATTGTGATCTTTGATGTTTGTTGAAGTTTGTAGTATGAAAATCTGATTGAAAATGGGGTTTTGGTGAAGATTTGACGAGATTCTGATACTTCTGCGCGAAGTTCTTCGCGTTCTGCTGAAAATTCGCAAAAACATGGTGCACACGGCCTGGCAACAGGCCGCGTAGCAAGACCGTGCGTTATTTTCAAGTCACACAGCCTTGCATCAGTCCGTGTGTATAGCCCGTGCGTGTTCTCAAAAATGCACACGGCCTTGCACAAGGCCGTGCAAGAGGCCGTGTGTCCCGATTTTAGTTCAAAAGTCTCTAGAAGTCAAAAATTGCAAATCCTACTTTCTTCGTTTGATATTATTTTCAAAATCCGACTTCACCATTAAGTTTGTAGTGTTTTAAAACTTAAGAATTCGCAGAGTTTGAATTTTTCCAATACCGTTTCATCGTAAAACGAACCGATTTCCGTTTAGGGAATTATACGCTTTTCGCAATTCTTTTCCGATTGCTTTGAAACTTGAATGTATGCTTCTTTATAGTATTTTAAGCATATCTATGAAACCTAATTGTGTTTAAGCATGATTTATAGTTTTAAAGTTTGATATTTCATTCGTTTCATTGAATAATTGCCCTAATTGACCTTCTTTGATTTAATTAAGTGTTTATTGCATTAAGAATAAGCCGTGCGTCGTATTGTCGTCTTACATGGTTGTGTCGTATTTGGTTTCAGGTGGTAGTTCTTCTGGGCAGTAGTTGGTCTTCTTTCTTTTGCCCTTTTTGCAGGATTATCTAGGTGGGGTTTCTTTTCCGAATTCGGTTTTCTTATATGTATGTAAATATTCCATATAAACCCGAAGCCCTATGTTTTATGCTTTTATGTTTTCTTTCTCCAAACTTATATTATTGTCGTCTTACATGGTCGTCAATACGACACGGCTTATCCTTAATGCAGTAAACACTTAATTAAATCAAAGAAGGGTAATTAGGGCAATTATTCAATGAAACGAATGAAATATCAAACTTCAAGATTATAAATCATGCTTAAACATAATTAGGTTTCATAGACATGCTTAAACTACTATAAAGAAGCATACATTCAAGTTTCGAAGCAATCGAAAAAGAATTGCGAAAAGCGTATAATTCCCTAAACGGAAATCGGTTCGTTTTACTATCAAACGGTATTCGAAAAATTCAAACTCTATGGATTATTAAGTTTTAAAGCATCACGGACTTAATGGTGAATTCGGATTTTGAAAATAATATCAAACGACTTCCAAAGACTTTTGAACTAAAATCGGGTCACACGGACTCTTGCACGGCCTTGTGCAAGGCCGTGTGAAATTTTGGAAACACGCACGGGCTGCCCACACGGCCTGATGTAAGGCCGTGTGAGGTGGAAATAGCGCACGGTCTTGCTACACGACCTGTTGCAAGGCCATGTGCACCTGTATTCGCGAATTTTCAGTAGAACGCGAAGAACTTCGCACAGAAGCTACAGATTCTCGTCAAATCTTCACCAAAACCCCATTTTCAATCAGATTTTCATCCTACAAACTTCAACAAACATCAAAGATCACAATGGCAACACATAGGATCAAGAATCATCGAAAACTACGGAGTATAACGATCAAACTACCGAAAAATCCAACTTCGAAACAATTTATCCAAAACATACTCAAACGATAACGGAATCAAATGGAACCTTAATAATACCTGTAGAGAATGTTACAAGGGTCACGTAGGTTCTTACGGATCGAAATTTGGTTAAGAAACGAACTCGGAAGATCGAATTGAAGTTTTTAAGAAAATCTTTCTTTTTTCCTCTTTTCCTTCGGCTGGTGTATAAGAGGGGTGAAATGTAATTATAAAAAGGAGAAAGAAAGAATAAAAAGAAAACCTGAGGTTTAAATGAAAAATCGAAGGGGCATTTTCATAATTTCGCAAAACTTCATAAAAATGACATATTAACGAAATATATCAATATTATAGTCAAAACTCATCATTTTAAACGCACATCAACATAGAATAATTTAAATTCACAAATTATTGCATTTACGAAAATTCATATAAAACACACAAATATCATATAAGCACATATATCCCGACCGAGTTTTCCAAACATGTCCCGTTATCTTAGGAATTCTTACCGGCTTTAGTTTACCAAAAATTTGGGGCATTACAGGGACTGAGTACAGTAGAACCAGAGATGACAACAGAAATGATGTCAGTGCGGAACCAGAATTTGAGACAGTAAAAGGAACATATCAGTAACCAACAGATGTCACCAGTGCAGACCTATGAAGGAAATGAAACATCGAGCAACCGAATAGTGAAATGAAGAATGGGTAAAAGGAGTTCGATCTGAGTCAGACATCGAGCTGAGATAGAGTTCGGGAATCAGAAACCTTGAAGGATTCAACTTCTGATCAGACAGAGTCATCATGGATTTCGAGGAAGTCAAACCACATTAGAGATCGGATGAGCTTATGTGATTAATTACTTTAAATGTTTGTTAAGTGTTTCGTGTGACTTACGTGCTTTAACTGCTTTAAATTCTTACTTGTGCTGATTGAATGTGAAGCGCCCCTTTCCGTAGGAGGAGAAAGGACACCACATCCACACCAAGACAAACTGCTAAACAAGGTTAATGTACCCCATTCAAAAATTCATCTCGGCGAACGGCAAGACACTCAATCAAAAATCCGGCAACAACATTACGACACCCCAACAACAACAACAACAATCAAATAAATGCGGAAGCGAATTCATAATAACAAATCAATTCCTAAAATCCATCCATGGAAACTGTAATCATAACAACAGTTCTAAAATAAATATCCAATCAATGCCGTCCATGGTTCAACTAAACTATCCCACATCAGGGGCACGTAAGTAAAGAAAGTAAATAAATTAAATCATGTTAAATACAGCAATTCCAAATTACATCAGAGAGTAAAGACTCGACTGTTGTTGGGACACTGACAAGATAATAAACAAGAGCCAACCTAGACCTGCTGCTGCCGACTGACAAGATAGGTGCCACCTGTCTACCTGAAGCAAGAACCAAAATAGAAGGGGTGAGTATAAAGGATACTCAGTAAGGAGAGGTAATACAATTAGGTATTGATCACAGTTCCTCGTTTATCGTTTAAAACCAAAAGGGGTGAATGTTGCTCGTTTTGATAAAGATACAAACAATAATATAAGTTGTAAAACAATAAGACAAAGCAACATTCGGGTTCGGCTTTATTTGAAAACACAATAGGTTGACGAACCGGATCCTTTGAAAACATTTGCACATAAGGTCAAGCCGATCGTTTTAAAAGGATATTAGTTGAGTTACGAGGCTGTACAAGTTCGAAAGACATGACATACACAAGTTGGAAATGAGAAGTAAATACGACTCGTAATTCTACTAAGTAGTTTGGACAATAAAGAAGGCATAAGTTGGGTAAGTTATTTAGACCTGTGGTTTTTGCACAATTTGGTGACCCCAATCCCATATTACGATGTGAATGTCAAAATCGAGTGATATTCTGGTCGAATTGAGTTTAAATTAGGCGAGATATGCAATCTTCTCATCGGCCAACATGGAGCCCCCTTAGGCCAAATCTCAATTTAGAATGAAGAGAAAATGGAAATGTGTTGTGGGATGTTCAAACAACTACATTTATCTCCTCGTTGCTAATTCACGAAGTCGAATCCCACCCGATCTATTCCCAAACTCCATAGAAAAGCATGACATAAGCCCCGTTTCTATTGGATGATAACCTGTGCACTTAGGTATTATATATATACTATCAAAGTTATTTTACTACATCATTATAGCCATCTATTTTTATCATCAGATTACGATTACACCACTGAGGGCATTTCCGTCTATTTAGACCTGTGGTTTTTGCCATACTTTAAAAAATAGTAGAGTCTATCCAAAAATAAAAATATTAAGAAACTGGTAATCTTAAATAATTAATATATATATATATATATATAGATGCATCTATTCTGAAATCTATTGAAAAAGGTTCATATTTTTTATCCGATTTCCCAAAGAGTTTTAAGGGATATCGGATCAAACATAGTGTAATGACCCGATTTTTCGTGACAAGTTTGGTAACGCTTCGTGCCCTACGTTTTTCACTTCTACCCTCATTTCTCGAATTATGTGCTATTTTATGTGCTTAGGTGATATTATTTGACTAATGTGTGCCTAATTGATATTTTAAATTATTTCCGACACTCTGAATTTCATGAACTCTGAATTATTTGATACGTGGTGAAATTTATGACTACGTATATAGATCATGTCTACGTATTTTTATTAAATTGGGACATATATATTTTTCAAAAAAAAATAAATAAGAATTAAATTTTGTGTTTAAAGTACCTGAGCGGCAAGAACGTTCAACATTCAGAAGGTTAGATTATAAAATGAAAAGAAAGAAAAATATAATATAATTGTATGAGACTTAGAAATTGACGATTCGTTGTAATTACTCAACTCATTCTCCTTTACCCCTTTGATCACCTCAAGCTTAGATATATGAGTAGTGTTCGTATATTTATCTTTTAGTCTCAATTCATTATATACAACAAAACAGAATAGATAAAACAGAGTTTGCCCTCTTTCTTGCTCGCGGAAGTCATGCCAACAAGAATAAGTTAAGAAATAATTCTCATGAATTTCCACTAGTAATTAAATTGATGCTTTGAAGTGATTAGTTGATTTGTATTTTCTGTTAAGGCTAACTATAATTCCCTTGTAATTAGTTTAAATCTATATTTTTATATTCAAAGTTCACAGGTGGAAGAAAGATTCCTAAATCTTGTAAACTGTAACGCCCCAATTTGAAGGAGCCACACACACACACACGGCCCAAAAGACACGGCCTATGGGGTTACTTGTGTAGTCAGGTAGCTAGCCCGCAACGATATAATCATATATGCAAGGACAAATATCCAATACATCTTCGTGATTCCGCCTTGAGGACTTTCCACCGGTTCCTCTCATGTACCGTCTTTGCTAGAGGAGATAGCTACGGTTCAATCAACATTGAGGAACTTTACGTCTTGGATTGCGCGGTTCGAAGGCAAGCAGTCAATGGCATCATGTTCTTCCTTCGATACGTGGAATACGTAGGCACCCGGCCTAAGGGAGAAATTAGAATTGGGTCCTACATTACTGCGATCCTCGAGTGTGCCGGCGTGACTGGCATGGATCAAATGGCCCCGGCAAGTGCAGATGATGCGACAATTTCATACAAGCAACTCGCCCAGATGAAACTTTGCCGGAAAGTTAGAGGGCGACACGGTAGATATGTACGAATGACGGCAGAGGAAGCCGCCGCCGGGAGTGATGGCGATGATGAAGAGGACGCCGAAATAGGAGGTCATCCTGAAGAGGACCGACAAGAAAGGGAGGAGCAAATGATGGAACAACTTTACGAAGCAGGAGGCTTCGCTCCCCATCAGGTCCCGTACATACCCGACCCTCCTAGAACTGAAGAGGCTCAATTTCAGCAGAGATTTGAGGACTACCCGACTCAGCACCAGGCGGGATCCTCACAATGGGACAGATTAAGTGAGGAACAGTGGACTCAGTATCAACAAGCGGAGTCGGAAACCCGAAGCCGATGGGAGGCCGACAGGTGGACGGTTTGGGGAAACCGTTTCACAACTTTCGCGGAACAGACTACTGAGCGACTGAACCAACAGCCGGCCGACCTGAGGGAGATCAGGCTCGAGGCTCAACGCAACCACACTGAAATCCGGGAGCAAATTTCCGACCTCGAGAGGTCCATCACGGAGCAGCTCACCAACTATCAAGCCGTCTTGGCATGCCGCCTAGTTCTGGAGCACCCGATTCTTAGTCGGCATTATTTTTCCCCTATTTCTCGACATTTTCGTTTAATTGTAATTGGATTTTATTTAATCTAATATGTATGAACTATGTGTTAAATGTTTATTTGAATTTAATTGTTAATTGTTCATTTTAATTAATTGCTTATGTGTTAATTGCGCGATTTTGTATGATGAACTTTTAAATGCTGTGATATACTCCCTTTAATAAACTCCGAGGTTTGGAGGAGAATCTGAGGACAGATTCTTTTAAAGGGGGGAGTATTGTAACGACCCGAAAATTCCAGATTATATTCTCGGAATAATTATTCGACATTTCGTTGAATTGTATATGAAAAGATTAACTTTGTTAGCTAATCTTAATTTATTATAATTATTTCAATATCCTTAACCATTTATAATTACATTTTCTTTCCCTCGAATTTATCCTAATCTTTAAACGAACCTACAACCTTTTAAAATAACCTTGCACTACCTTGAACACACCCACACTCTCTTGAACACACCCTATTGCACACTCTTGATTACTTATACAATCGAGAGAGAGAAAGAGAGAAGAGAAAGAGAAGGAGAAGAAGAAGAAGAAGGAGGAGAAAAAAAGGAAATTCCGTTCCGAATTCGTTACTCGACCAATTTAAATTCCGAGACCAGATTTACGATCCTCATTCGATTCTTTAGCGGTAACCTTCTTTCTCCAATTCGTTTCATCCATTAAATCTTTCAATTTTATGGATTTTAAATTGGAATAAATATTTGATGAATTACTTGATTCGTAGGTTATAGTTTATCATTTTTAGTGTAGTTCGGATCAAATGGTAGATATTAATGTGTACAATGCATGAGTGTGAATTTTACATGTTGTTTTTAGCCTTAGAATCCTCCATAGTTGATTTTAGCATGAAACTCTCGAGAAAAACCTTAAAATCGCGTTTCTTCACCTGTGTGGTAGAACCACACGGTCCAACGCACGGTCTTGGCAGGATCGTGCGCCAGACCGTGCACAACCCTTTAACCTTGCACCGGCTTGCGCGCGCCGGTGCAACAGCCCGTGCGCCTTTGATTCAGCCTGCACGGTCTTGAGTGCGTGCTCAAGACCGTGCACTAGGCCGTGCATTAGCCCGTGCGTATGCCTTAGCCAATTTTCCAGCCTTTTTCCTTAGTTGCTCTCGGTAATGGGGTCAAATGGCCAAAAATAAAAGTTGACTTTTTGCATACGACCCGCTAAAATCGAGCCGTTTTCGTCTATAGCTTCCATATGATTCAATGATGAATATTTTGTAAAGTTTTCAAAATTCCGATCTCGTTTGGGCCTTGAATCGAACCTTTTTCGTTTAGGGCTTTTTACCCAATTTTTGAATGTCGTCCGAAAAATCCGAAAATCGCATGAGTGATTCTTTATAATATTATATGCATGAATGTGCAATTAGAATTTCAATTGAGCATGTTTAGCATTGTTAATTTCGTACTTTTAGTTTAATTGATTTAATTACATTTTATTGTAAATTCAATTGATACATGTCGTTTATTGGTTTTTCTTATGATGTAGTCTTTGTGAGTCGTTGTCGTGTCTTGTCTTATGTGGTTTTGTCGTCTGTTAGTTTCAGGCTGTCTTTTCAGGACATAGCTTGGATTGTCTTGTCGTTCCGTGTTTCCAGGTGAGGGTTTAAAATGATTTCAAACGGAGTAAGAATTCTTTTAATTTATTGCGAACTCCCCTTATGTGCTCATCTTGCTTTGTTTTCCTTCTCGTATATCTATTAGATATTTAATCTATATTTTCCTGATTCTCTCAAAGGTTTTAATATTAACTTGTACTTATGAGTATCCTTAAATCATTTTATTTTCATAAGGCAGGTAAAATTCTTTCTTTTAAACGTGACGGTTTGACTTAGGAGTCAACCCCTTTGTCGTCACTCAAACTTGCCCAAATTCAATTTATGTATGTTTTTCAAAGCGAGCAAATTCGTGTTATTTCAAAATGGGCCCGGGAAAGTATCCGGAGGTTATACCTAGGGACGAGCGTCTAGGGGTAATCCGAGGTGCTTCTCCCAAAATTAAGCGTCAATCGTGGCCCGTCAGGAGATGATAGCCACGGTTGGGAGCGATGGTGGGCGTTGCATTCGTTGCACGTTTTCCTAAAATTCACAGTCGCAATTCGGGGTCAGACACCGGTGATGGAGATTACATGTTATTGAGGGGGTTATAAGGAGGAACAAGCCCAATTCTCGCTGGGACATTAATTGCTTGAATTTTACTGCTTTAATTATTTTCTTGTCGTTAATTAATGCCGTGTATGCAAGTCGAAGCACGATCCGGATTTCTTCAATTATGCAAATGTATTTTCTTATATATATAATAATCAAAACCCGGACACGGGGCTCGTACTTGTTCCCTCTTTACCTTCACTGAGTATCTTTTGTACTCACCCCCACTATTTTGATTCTTACTTCAGGTCGACAGGTGGCGTTGTCACCTCTCTTGTCAGTCGGCAGCAGCAGGTCTACGTTGGTTCGTAGCGGGCGCCCCAAACGGGTAACGCACGCCCCGCACTGAGTCCCGACCCGGAACCGAAATGGGATCCGACCCGAACCGAAACCCGGGGAACGGCAAGCATTTACGCAATAACTAGGCGGGGGTTTCAAAACAACGAAAAGACCAGTGCGGAAGCGCAAATAACGAAACATTTAAAACATAAATAATTTCACAAGTAGTAAAGCCCACCATGGCTAACGAAATTCCGTAATTAAATAACAAACGGGTTCGATACAATATCCCGATAATTATATAATAACGGGTTCAATATTTATACATAATCCCGAATACAAACTAATTAAATCCTAATATCGTAAACATAAAAATAAAAGCCATATGGGAAAGAGTTATACATGAGCAAAAATAATGTAACTCTATGACGCCTACGACGACGAAGATCCCGCCTAGTATCCTGAAACCAGTACAGGGGTAAAACAGAGGGGGTTAGTCAAACGACTAAGTGAGGAGGGAATAATAATGTATATTATAAATCGGAAATAAATCACCAATTTTAAACTTAAAGAAATCAACATAAAAGAAAGGTTTTCGTAATCGGGTGGTGATTTAACATAAAACATAACATATCATATGACTCGGCGAGTCGAGCCCTTAACTGCAATATCCAAACATAAAAACCGGAAACCACCCTTATGCCTCCAATGTAGACGGACCGCTAAATCCCAACTACTCATGACTGACGGGAATAACTCAGGTACTCAAAGGGCTGCCACTCCGGCCTCACCCCGAGCTCCCAAATGGAGGAAACCATAGGATTTACACCGTAGACCCGACGTCTACCGACTTCATCCTATCGCTCTTACTCCGGGCCCTAACAAACATGCATACATATCATAACTCGCTTTTCAAATCATTTCGGGTTGGTCAAAAGACCGTCGAGACATGTCATATGCGAGGCCGAAGGCCAAAGTTCGCCATAGAAAACAAAAGGTTTTACATGTCTCTTTCGTAAACATTTCAAAGTCTATACGTAGTACTTTTCATATCAAATCATTTTCGATAAATCAAATGAACATAATAATCATAAATATCTATTAAGTATATATATATAAACGGTGTGAAAACAAAACATAAACGTGGCTTATATCGGGAGAGGCTTATTTACATATATACATAATAATACTGGAAACAGAAACGGAAAGCCTCACCTGTGGCTATACAAAATATGACAAAAGCAAGACCGGATGCGCTACTCCACGGGAGTATCGTCTGCAAAATACCAAGACACAACCAATTAAGACTAACAACGATGCACGGCTTATACAAAAGTATTAAAACAGATAGGAGCACGTTATACAATTAAATCAATCACTTAAGTTCAAATTCTCAGACGAAAACAGAGTAATTCATGCATTTAAAAATGTAAATCAAGTCCAAATGCAACGAAACTTTACGGACATGCTTAAATTATCATAAAGGAGTACGCATTCGAATTTCGGGAAAATCGGACTTCACATGCAAAAGTTAGAAAATTTGTCGAAAACTTAAAATGCACTATTCACATACCCGAACATGTTGTAAATTCATAAATCATGCAATTCCTATCTATTTCATATATATCGAATACACGAGGGAAGAAATAATTCGGAAAAGACGAGCTAAAGCGGGACCCGTAGGCCAAATTGTGCCCTGACTAACAGAAGGTCAGGGCACTGTTCGACCAGGCCACACGGCCTTGTGCACGGCCGTGTGCCGAGGCCGTGCACAATCAAGCAACACGCACGGCGTCATGCACACGGCCTCAAGGCCGTGTGCACCAGCCCGTGTGCGATTCACCACGCGCACGGCCTCATGCACACGGCCTCGAGGCCGTGTGCACAAGCCCGTGTGCGACCAAAATCGAGCAGAAACTCGCAGACAGCAAAACAACGCGATAAACAAACCCTAATCCAACAATTAATCCCTAACACATGCAAATCAAACCCTAATTCTCACATATAATGATCTACAATACATAAGCTACACGTAGAAACAATAAACACGAAAATCCATCCACAATTTCTATCAAAATCATATAAAACCTAAATTATTCAACTATATTCAAAAATCCGAAAATCAAAGCAATGAAGGCATTAATCGAGAAAGGCGTGAGAAGCTTACTCATAGAAGAGATCGCGGGGAGTTCGTAGACGTAAACGGCTCGAAAATCCGTCGGGAAACGGAGTCGGAACGATCGTTGGAATCTCTTTCTTCTTCCTTCTCTTTTTCTCTCTTTTTCTTTCTTCTCCTTTTCTTTTTCTTGCTGAGTGCCGCGAGAGTGAGATGAGAGATTGACTTAGTCAAATTTTGACTAAGGTTTAGAAATCGAAGGGGCAAAGTCGTAATTTTGCAAAATAAGTTCGAAAACTCACGTTGTCCAAATAACATGTAATTACAGTCAAAATTCATATTATTAAACGCACATTGACAATTTGTAATTTAAATACAGAAATTCATTCATATACGAAATAATTCTAAAATTACATAATAAATATTAAATAAAATAATAAATTGCGCAAATATTCGATTCGGACGTACCATATAATAATTCGGATTTTCGGGGCGTTACAATCACCCCTCCTTAAGAGAATCTGGCCTCTAGATTCTACTCGTCCGGCTGAAATAATTCCGGATGAAACTTGCGCATCTTGTCCTCAGTCTCCCATGTAGCTTCTTCGGTGGTCTGATTTCTCCGAAGGACCTTGACAAGAGAAATCTCTCGGTGATAAATCTCTGCCAACCTATCCACTTTGTACGACATGTTGATCGGTAGAAAATGAGCACTCTTGGACAGTCGGTCGATAAGCACCCAAATGCTATCGTAGCCACCTCTTACTTTAGGCAAACCAGACACGAAGTCCATGGCAATACCCTCCCAGTTCCACGTAGGAATCGGTAGTGGCTCAAGCAAACCTCCCGGTCTTTGATGTTCAACCTTAACCTGCTGACAAGTCGAGCATCTCTTGATGTAATCAGCTACGTCTCTCTTCATGCCTCTCCACCAGAATAATTCTTTCAGATCCCGATACATCTTACTTCCACCTGGATGAACTGTGTAAGGTGTGTTGTGAGCCTCATCGAGAATCTCTTTCCTCAGACTCTCCGGAACACAAACTCGGGACTTGTAGCGGAGAATTCCAGTGTCGTCCACACCAAACTGAGTCTCAAAATCAGCTGCGATGTGAACTATCTGTCTCTGAGTCCACTCATCAGTAGCCTGAACATCTCAGATCTTTCGACCCAACTCTGACTGGATCGATATGCTGTGAACATGGGCCCGGGAACTGATGTGAACTCCCTCTAACTTAGCCTCTAGCTGGGCTATGCTTGCCTTCCGGCTTAGTGCATGGGCTAAAACATTCGCCTTTCCGGGATGATACTGAATCTTGCAATCGTAATCCTCAAATAATTCCATCCAACGGCGCTGTCGTTTGTTTAATTCCTTCTGAGTAAACAAATACTGAAGGCTCTTCTGATCTGTGAAGATGTCGAACGTGATGCCGTAGAGGTAATGACGCCATTTCAATAATGCAAATACCACGGCGGCTAGCTCAAGGTCGTGAGTGGGATAGTTCTCTTCAGCTGGCTTTAGCTTCCTCGATGCATAAGCTATAACTTTCCCATTCTGCATTAACACACAACCTAATCCTTCGTGTGACGCATCTGCATACACGACAAATCCTTCAGAACCCTCGGGCAGGGTCAATACTGGAGCTGTGGTCAATCTCTTCTTGAGCTCCTGAAAACTAGCTTCACATTTGGCTGACCACTCAAACTTAGCTTCCTTCTTTGTCAATGCTGTTAACGGGCCTGCAAGTTTAGAGAAATCCTTGACAAAATGTCTGTAGTATCCTGCTAAACCCAAGAAACTACGGATCTCTGTAGGAGTCTTAGGTCTCTCCCAATCCAGCACTGTCTCAATCTTCGAAGGATATACCTCGATTCCCGTTCCGGATATGACATGACCTAGGAACGTCACTCGGTCAATCCAGAATTCGCATTTGCTGAACTTAGCGAATAATTAGTGCTCTCTCAAAGCATGGAGCACAATCCGGAGGTGTTCAGCGTGTTCTTCCTCGGACTTCGAGAACACTAATATGTCGTCAATGAAAATAATGACAAACTTATCGAGGTACGGACGGAAAATTCTGTGCATCATGTCCATAAAAGCTGCTGGGGCATTCGAGAGTCCAAATGGCATGACCACAAACTCGAAATGTCTGTATCGGGTGTTGAAAGCTGTCTTCGGGATATCCTCTGATCGGATACGGAGCTGGTAATATCCTTGTCTGAGGTCGAGCTTGGAATAAACCCTCGATCCTTGTAGCAAGTCGAACAATTCCTCGATATGCGGTAGAGGATACTTGTTCTTCGCTGTCATCCTGTTCAATTCTCGGTAATCGATACACATGCGAAGTGTACCGTCCTTCTTCTTCACGAACAAGACTGGAGCACCCCAAGGCGAGGCACTCGGTCGGATATATCCAATAGAAAGAAGTTCATCGAGTTGGTTCTTCAATTCATTCAACTCGGCAGGAGCCATTCGGTACGGCGACTTCGAATAAGACTCGGCTCCCGGAACTAGATCAATCACGAACTCTATATTCCGATCCGGTGGCAAGAATTCCAAATTCTCGGGAAACACGTCGACGAATTCATTGACCACGGGCGTTTCTTCGATCTTCGTCTGGTCCTTCGGACGGTTGAGAAGGTAAGCTATAAAGCACGTCGCTTCTTCTTTCTGAACGAGCTTCTTGGCTTCCATCATTGAGATATACGGGCCTTCTCCTGATCGGAAACCCTTAACCTCATTAGAACCCAGAATAACCTTCTTCTCGAAACAATCAACCTTCGCCCGATGCTCGTACAACAAATCCATTCCGAGAATAACCCCATATTTCTTCATCGGCAACTCAACCAAATCTGCCGGGTATTCGATACCCTCGATGATAACCGGACAACGCTTAAGTGCTCAGTTCGCAATAACCTTCGAACCCAACGGCGAACCAACCACTAACACATAATCAAGCAAGGAAACAGGCGCATGCACAGATAAGGAAACAGCAGGCGCAATAAACGAGTGTGAAGCACCCGAGTCGTACAATGCATGTATGGGGATGCCATTTATATATATAGTACCTTCCACCACGTCAGTCAGATCTGCAACAGCATCCTCTGCATCGCCTTCCAAGGCGTAAACACGAGCATATGCCAGAGGCTGAGCGGCTCCCTGCTGTACCGGTCTCTTCCTCGGGCATTCACCTATTCCATGATCGGCGCTACCACAACCGTAGCAAAGACCGTTCTTCCTCCAACACTTGGCCTCTAAATGCGGGCCCTGACAAAATCCACATACTGGCCGTGGAAATCCCTGAGATCGAGGAGCAGGCTGAACGGCGCTCCTGTATGGCTTCTTCCCAGAAGAGGACCCAGACGGAATAAATGGCCTCTTTGAACCAGAAGCAAAACTCTTGGCGGCTGCAGGGGCAGGTGCTAATGCCGGTCTCATCTGTCGGAGATCGGACTCTATAGAAAGTGCCGTCTCGACTGCATCGGTGTAGTACTGGAGTCTGTTCCTGAGCATATGCATACGAATCTCATTCGACAATCCCTCAATGAACTGTCGAGTCTTCTTCTGTTTGTCGTCAACCATATACGAGCAGTGAATGATAAGCCTGGAGAAATGAGCCTCGTACTGGTCAACGGTAGAAGTACCTTGCTTGAGAGCCAGGAACTCTCGCTCACGTCGTTGTCGGACCACCAACGGAATATACTTGGCCCGAAACTCAACCAAGAACTGATCCCAAGTCGGGACCACATGCTCACGCTGCCATCTCTGTTCGATACGGGCCCACCAATCCTGAGCAGCTCCTATCATCTGATACACTGCTAACTCGACCCTCTTAGGGTCCGGACACTCCATTACTCGGAATCTCTTTTCCATCGCCGATATCCAAGCGTCGGCGATAACATCATCAGGTGCACCCTCGAACTGCGGAGGGTTGAGCTTAAGAAACCTTCCCATATCATTCTCGGGGGCAGGTGGTGGCGTAGCTCTGTTGGTATGAACCATAAACTGCCCTAAGGCTTCCATGAATTGTGTTGGTGTCGGAACACCTGGAGGCGGACCTGGCGGTTCACGACGAGGAGGCATTCTGCAAATTCAATACTAAACATGCATGATGATAAGTGATTATGAAAAGCCGTAACACGTAGAGAAGTTAAATTCACATAATCACGTTGTCACAATCACATAACCCTAAGCCGTACGACCTAGACAGACACGACAAAACACGACACTTCAGAGCCTAGGTCATTGGACCAAAGCGCTCTGATACCAACTGTAGCGGGCGCCCCAAACGGGTAACGCACGCCCCGCACCGAGTCCCGACCCGGAACCGAAATGGGATCCGACCCGAACCGAAACCCGGCGAACGGCAAGCATTTACTCAATAACTAGGCGGGGGTTTCAAAACAACGAAAAGACAAGTGCGGAAGCGAAAATAACGATACATTTAAAACATAAATAATTACACAAGTAGTAAAGCCCACCAAGACTAACGAAATTCCGTAATTAAATAACAAACGGGTTCGATACAATATCCCGATAATTATATAATAACAGGTTCAATATTTATACATAGTCCTGAATACAAACTAATTAAATCCTAATATCGTAAAACATAAAAATAAAAGCCATACGGGAAAGAGTTATATATGAGCAAAAATAATGTAACTCTACGACGCCTACGACGACGAAGATCCCGCCTAGTATCCTGAAACCAGTACAGGTGTAAAACAGAGGGGGTTAGTCAAACGACTAAGTGAGGAGGGAATAATAATGTATATTATAAATCGGAAATAAATCACCAATTTTAAACTTAAAGAAATCAACATAAAACAAAGGTTTTCGTAATCGGGTGGTGATTTAACATAAAACATAACATATCATATGACTCGGCGAGTCTAGCCCTTAACTCCAATGTCCAAACATAAAAACCGAAAACCACCCTTATGCCTCCAATGTAGACGGACCGCTAAATCCGAACTACTCATAACTGACGGGAATAACTCAGGTACTCAAAGGGCTGCCACTCCGGCCTCACCCCGAGCTCCCAAATGGAGGAAACCATAGGATTTACGCCGTAGACCCGACGTCTACCGACTTCGTCCTATCGCTCTTACTCCGGGCCCAAACAAACATGCATACATATCATAACTCGCTTTTCAAATCATTTCGGGTTGGTCAAAAGACCGTTCGAGACATGTCATATGCGAGGCCGAAGGCCAAAGTTCGCCTTAGAAAACAAAAGGTTTTACATGTCTCTTTCGTAAACATTTCAAAGTCTATACGTAGTACTTTTCATATCAAATCATTTTCGATAAATCAAATGAACATAATAATCATAAATTTCTATTAAGTATATATATATAAACGGTGTGAAAACAAAACATAAACGTGGCTTATATCGGGAGAGGCTTATTTATATATATACATAATAATACTGGAAACAGAAACGGAAAGCCTCACCTGTGGCTATACAAAATATGATAAAAGCAAGACCGGATGCGCTACTCCACGGGAGTATCGTCTGCAAAATACCAAGACACAACCAATTAAGACTAACAACGACGCACGGCTTATACGAAAGTATTAAAACAGATAGGAGCACGTTATACAATTAAATCAATCACTTAAGTTCAAATTCTCAAACGAAAACAGAGTAATTTATGCATTTAAAAATGTAAATCAAGTCTAAATGCAACTCTGATATTTATTTTATTGCTGTTGTTGTTGGGCTGTTGTATGCTGTTGCTGGTTTTTGCTTGAGTGATTGCCGTTCACCGGGATGGATTTTTAAATGGGGTACCTCGTTTGGGGGTTCGCCTCGGTGCGGATGTGGTGTCCTTTCTCCGGCCAAGGAAAGGGGCGCTACACATACAATTACATTATATTTTTCTTTCTTTTCATTTTATAATCTAACCTTCTGAATGTGGAACGTTCTTGCCGCTCAGGTACTTTAATCATGGAATTTAATTCTTATTTATTTTTTTTTTAAAGAAAATATATATGTCCCAATTTAATAAAAGTACGTAGACATGATCTATATACATAGTCATAAATTTCACCACGTATCAACTAATTCGGAGTTCATGAAATTCAGAGTGTCAGAAATAATTTAAAATATCAATTAGGCACACATTAGTCAAATAATAACACCTATAAAATAGCACATAATTCGAGAAATGAGGGTAGAAGTGAGAAACATAGGGCACGAAGCGTTACCAAACTTGTCCCGAAAAATTGGGTCATTACAATCTCTCCCCCTTATGAGAATCTGTCCTCAGATTCTATTCATTCGAAGTGAACAACTCAGGATAATGCTTTCTCATTTTCTCTTCTGTTTCCCAAGTAGTCTCTTCGCTTTTCTGATTCCTCCAAAGGACCTTTATGAGGGGGATTTGACGATTACGAAGTTCTTGGAATTTATGGTCCAAAATACTAACCGGTTGGGAAATGAATGTCAAATTCAGCTCTAATTCAATATCTTCCACTGGAATAATCTCGAACCCATTTGGATGATACTTACAAAGCTGCGAGATGTGGAAAACATTGTGAATACCGGTAAGGGCTGGCGGTAAATCTAATCTGTAGGCCATCTTCCCAATCCTCTCAAGAATCACATACAGACCCAAATATCTCGGGGCTAACTTTCCTCCTTTACCGATTCGGACAAATCCCTTTCTCGGAGAAGCTTTCAAAAATACCTGATCCCCAACTTCAAACTCCAAATCACGTCGGCGTCTATCAGCATAACTCTTTTGTCGATCCTGGGCAGCTTTCATTCTTTGTCGGATGACTTGCACCTTTTCGATAGCATCCTGAATCAATTTCGGAGCAATGCCACGATGAATACCATCCTTAGTCCGTCTCCAATCCTCAATGAACCCAATATAGTGGCGATCGACACTTCCTTCCGTACAAAGCTTCGTATTGGGCCATCTGAATCGAGGACTGATAACTGTTATTATAAGCAAACTCGATCAATGGTAGCTATTTGTGCCACGTAGTCTGAAAATCCAAGGCACAAGATCTCAACATATCTCCGAGGTATCTAATAGTCCTCTCGGATTGGCCGTCTGTCTGGGGGTGAGCTGCGATACTGAAGGTCAACTTTGTTCCCATACGATCCTGTAAGTTCTGCCACAAACGCGAAGTAAATCTTGTGTCTCTGTCTGACACTATACTAGCCAGAACTCCGTGAAGTCTCACAATGTCCTCATGATAAACCTCTGCCAACTTGTCAATTGTATAGGTTGTACGAACGGGCAAGAAATGAGCAAACTTCGTCAATCTGTCAACAATTACCCAAATGTTATCATAACCACCTCTGACTTTCGGTAAGCCCGAAACAAAATCCATCGCTATCTCTTCCCATTTCCAAGATGGTACAGGAAGTGGCTGTAGTAGACCTCCAGGTTTCTGATGATCTGCCTTGACTTGTTGACACGTCGCACACTGTCTGATATAATTGGCCACGTCTCTCTTCAAACCATTCCACCAGAAGAACTCTTTCAAATCTCGATACATCTTAGTATCTCCCGGATGGATGGTATAGGCTGATTTGTGAGCTTCATCTAAAATCTCTCTCTTCAAACTCTCAGGAATACAAACTCTTGTCTTATGTCTGAGAAGACCTGTGTCGTCGATACTGAACTGCGTGTCTGGCTCATCCTTCATTCGAATAGTCTGTCGCTGAATCCAATCATCAGTAGCTTGAGCTTCTTTAATTCTACGACCCAACTCTGACTGTATCGTAATATTAGAAATACGAGCATAAGAGATAATACGAGCTCTCTCGGCACCTGATATATCTGAACTCAGCTCTGCCGAGGGTACGAATTCCTTCTTATATCCAAGAACGTGGTCCATCCAACGTCCTCAATGTATCGAGCAATACCGGCGCCAAGTCTCAAATTTCCCAATGCTTCGATGTCGAGAAATTTGGTAGAGGAGACCGGGCGTTCGTGCATTCGCCTAAATATTTTGGCTTGGAAAGGATTTGAAATATCCACATTAAATGGAAGTGCAGATGGAGGGTCATCTCGCCTCCTACTACGTCGAGAACCTTCGGCAGCCATGTGAGAATGTTGTTTGAAGCTGGTAGGATTGAATTTGATGAAATTCCTCACTCGGGAATTTTGTCGAACACTTGGCGTGCGTGTATTTTGGGCAGCAATGTGTGTAAGATCGGCTCGGCGGATCGTCCTCAAAACCCAACTAAATGAAATACACACTGTCGACAATGTACCTTCTGAAATTTATGGAGATCCGACGGACGGATTAAAAGTTACAAGCTTGCAAAGTTTAGAGAAAATTTTGGGGAAAAATTTCGTAGGTTTTAGCTGCTGGAAGAAGAGAAAAAAATGGGGTAAAAAGTTTATGTATGTTTCTCGCGGAAAAGGGTTAAAAAGAGCAAAAGAGACACACACGGCCGGACGCACGGACGTGCGCTAGCCCGTGTGGAGCGGTCCAGCCGGTTCAGCGGTTTAACGCTGAACTGGCTTGCACGGGCTTGAGCTGAACCGCACGGTCTTGACCAAGACCGTGCGTTAGGGCGTGCAAGCACCCCTGGATCTAATAAAAATGCGCAAAATTATGAAAACACCCCGGATTTAATCCGGAGTTCAACCAAACAATAATTACATAATATCGCGCACGTAATAAATTAAATACGAGAAATATGAATGTTATGAACATGCACGGTACCTTTTATTCCGAGTAACGAAGTCCGGTCTAGTCTCCCGTTTTCTTTTATTTTGTGTCTTAGCTCAAGTCCCTCGATTTCGGTAACTTCTCCTTTATTGTACGTCCCTAACACTGTCCCTTCATGATTTATTTCTGGTGGCCTCTCTCTCTGTCATAATGACCCTGAATCTTCAGGATCGGCATCCATCTTCCTCTTCCTTAGGTTTCTTCTTATTAGGGCAATTATCGAGAAGATGGTCGGGGGACCCACGTAGTAAACATTGCCCTAGTCGTTTCTGGCAGTACTCGGCGAGGTGGTTCGACTTGTGACAAAACGAGCAAAGGATGGTGCTCTCACTGGGTCCACTGGTCGTCGCCTCTTTTCTGTGAGAAGTTGCACGGACAACCGCTGGAGTTCTCGATACATGAGACTGGTTCTGTAAAGTGATCGGTCGAGCACTCCTAGCTCTCAATTCAAATTCTGCTTCGGCTCGCAAAGCTCGGCCGACAGCTTCTGCATAAGAACAACAGCCAAGACCTATGAGCACTTGGCGGATTTCGTGCCTCAGCCCGGATATAAATCGTGCGGCTCTGTTCCTCTGGTCGGGCTCCCGATTAGGAGAGTAGTTTGTCATGTAGGCAAATCTGGCCTCGTATTCTGTCACGCTATCTCCTTCCTGGGCTATTTCTATCTCTCCCGTCGGATACGGGTACGATGATCCTGGCGTAGTCTGGAGTGAAGGCAGTGGCGGATCTGATCTAGCTTGCGCGGCATACTTGCGTTCACAACTATTTGGCAAAATAGGTGCATGTCTTGTGAGAAATGATGCCAATAATTCATAAACACATAAGCATGCTCGACACTCAACAAAATCCTACCGACACATACTACGACAGACCAAACCAAATAAATCACACAAAGAGTTCCACGATCGACTCGCGTTACATCTTCCTTAGTACAGAAATTTATAAAAGATTGCCAGTCGGTTAATTAAGCCAACCGTAATCGTCTACAATTTTAAGCACCAAGATAAGACGAACACTCGTCAAAACACGAACTCAACACGGACTGACACAATTCAAAAGACACAAAAAAAAACAAGACAGACGAGATACTAGAGCTTTCGGTTCCTTTTCGGGAACCTAGGCTCTGATACCACTGACTATAGCGCCCCTTTCCTTGGCCGGAGAAAGGACACCACATCCGCACCGAGACGAACCCCCAAACGAGGTAGATGTACCCCATTTAAAAATCCATCCCGGCGAACGGCAATCACTCAAGCAAAAACCAGCAACAGCATACGACAGCCCAACAACGACAGCAATAAAATAAATATCAGAGTTGCGAAAGTTAAAACAATTATATAATAAATCATATAAGCCATCCATGGCAACATAATTCATACATCATTCTCAATCACTATATAATAAATGCCATTCATGGCCAGTCTATTATATCCCACATCAGGGGCACGTAAGTACGGGAAATAAAGCATAATACAAAATACATAAATAAATAAAATCATAAATAAGGACACGACTGTTGTTGGGACACTGACAAGACAAGACTCACGAACCAACCTAGACCTGCTACTGCCGACTGACAAGAGAGGTGACAACGCCACCTGTCGACCTGAAGTAAGAATCAAAATAGTGGGGGTGAGTACAAAAGATACTAAGTGAAGGTAAAGAGGGAACAAGTACGAGCCACATGTCCGGGTTTTGATTATTATATATATAAGAAAATACATTTTCATAATTGAAGAAATCCGGATCGTGCTTCGACTTGCATACACGGCATTAATTAACGACAAGAAAATAATTAAAGCAGTAAAATTCAAGCAATTAATGTCCCAGCGAGAATTGGGCCTGTTCCTCCTTATAACCCCCTCAATAACATGTAATCTCCATCACCGGTGTCTGACCCCGAATTGCGACTCCGGGCGACTGTGAATTTTAGGAAAACGTGCAACGAATGCAATCGCTCCCAACCGTGGCTATCATCTCCTGACGGGCCACGATTGACGCTTAATTTTGGGAGAAGCACCTCGGATTACCCCTAGACGCTCGTCCCCAGGTATAACCTCCGGATACTTTCTCGGGCCCATTTTGAAATAACACGAATTTGCTCGCTTTGAAAAACATACATAAATTGAATTTGGGCAAGTTTGAGTGACGACAAAGGGGTTGAATCCTAAGTCAAACCGTCACGTTTAAAAGAAAGAATTTTACCTGCCTCATGAAAATAAAATGATTTAAGGATACTCATAAGTACAAGTTAATATTAAAACCTTTGAGAGAATTAGGAAAATATAGATTAAATATCTAATAGATATACGAGAAGGAAAACAAAGCAAGATGAGCACATAAGGGGAGTTTCCAATAAATTAAAAGAATTCTTACTCCGTTTGAAATCATTTTAAACCCTCACCTGGAAACACGGAACGACAAGACAATCCAAGCTATGTCCTGAAAAGACAGCCTGAAACTAACAGACGACAAAACCACATAAGACAAGACACGACAACAACTCACAAAGACTACATCATAAGAAAAACCAATAAACGACATGTATCAATTGAATTTACAATAAAATGTAATTAAATCAATTAAACTAAAAGTACGAAATTAACAATGCTAAACATGCTCAATTGAAATTCTAATTGCACATTCATGCATATAATATTATAAAGAATCACTCATGCGATTTTCGGATTTTTCGGACGACATTCAAATTGGGTAAAAAGCCCTAAACAAAAAAAGTTCGATTCAAGGCCCGAACGAGATCGGAATTTTGAAAACTTTACAAAATATTCATCCTTGAATCATATGGAAGCTATAGGCAAAAATAGATCGATTTTAGGGGGTCGTATGCAAAAAGTCAACTTTTATTTTTGGCCATTTGACCCCATTACCGAGAGCAACTAAGGAAAAAGGCTGGAAAATTGGCTAAGGCACGGGCTAACGCACGGCCTAGTGCACGGTCTTGAGCACGCACTCAAGACCGTGCAGGTTGAATCAAAGGCGCACGGGTTGTTGCACCGGCGTGCGCAAGCCAGTGCAAGGTTAAAGGGTTGTGCACGGTCTGGCGCACGGTCCTGCCAAGACCGTGCGTTGGACCGTGTGGTTCTACCACACAGGTGCAGAAACGCGATTTTAAGGTTTTTCTCGAGAGTTTCATGCTAAAATCAACTATGGAAGATTCTAAGGCTAAAAACATGTAAAATTCACACTCATGCATTGTACACATTAATATCTACCATTTGATCCGAACTACACTAAAAATGATAAACTATAACCTACGAATCAAGTAATTCATCAAATATTTATTCCAATTTAAAATCCATAAAATTGAAAGATTTAATGGATGAAACGAATTGGAGAAAGAAGGTAACCTCTAAAGAATCGAATGACGATCGTAAATCTGGTCTCGGAATTTAAATTGGTCGAGTAACGAATTCGGAACGGAATTTCCTTTTTTTCTCCTCCTTCTTCTTCTTCTTCTTCTTCTCTTTCTCTTCTCTCTTTCTCTCTCTTGATTGTATAAGTAATCAAGAGTGTGCAATAGGGTGTGTTCAAGAGGGTGTGAGTGTGTTCAAGAGAGTGTGGGTGTGTTCAAGGTAGTGCAAGGTTATTTTAAAAGGTTGTAGGTTCGTTTAAAGATTAGGATAAATTTGAGGGGTAGAAAATGTAATTATAAAATGGTTAAGGATATTGAAATAATTATAATAAATTAAGATTAGCTAACAAAGTTAATCTTTTCATATAAAATTCAACGAAATGTCGAATAATTATTCCGAGAATATAATCTGGAATTTTCGGGTCGTTACAGTATGAGACTTAGAAATTGACGGTTCGTTGTGATTACTCAACTCATTCTCCTTTACCCCTTTGTTCCACCTCATGCTTAGATATATGAGTAGTGTTCATATATTTATCTTTTAGTCTCAATTCATTATATACAACAAAACAGAATAGATAAAACAGAGTTTGCCCTCTTTCTTGCTCGTGGAAGTCATGCCAAAAAGAATAAGTTATGAAATAATTCTCATGAATTTCCACTAGTAATCAAATTGATGCTTTGAAGTGATTAGTTGATTTGTATTTTATGTTAAGGCTAACTTTAATTCCCTTGTAATTAGTTTAAATCTATATTTTTATATTCAACGTTCACAGATGGAAGAAAGATTCCTAAATCTTGTAAACTTATCAATTATTGTTATTTTCTTTGATTTACATGTTCCGATATTTTTATTGGCACTCATATTTAATTAAGTCGAACCTTTATATGGATTCCTATATAATCATATATGCAAGGACAAATATCCAATACATCTTCGGCTGGGGATATAGACTAGATCCCGTCCGGCGCAGGTACTCAAAAGGGTTGCCACTCCGGTCATACCCCCGAGCTCCCATCAGTTTGGAGACCAGAGCATTGAGATCCACCGTAGACCCAACGTCTATCCGGCTTCACCCCGTAATAGTGTAATGTGGCTCAATGGCCAGACCGAAAGGCCAAGATAATTCCTCGCATTCCAAATGCTTATATGGTCAAAGGGACCGATTGATAAATCAACTTTTAACCCTTTCGAGCTAAAGGAGCTTTTGAGGGGTTATACGTAATAATTTGATATCAAAGCATTTTTCTTTAAACTCATTAAGATAATATGGTTTTCAAGTAGCTACTACGTATAATATAGGTTTGGGGAAAGAAAATATAAAAGCATAAAACACAGGCTTCGGGTATATATGGTATATTTACATACGTATAAGAAAACCGAATTCGAAAAAGAAACCCCACCTGGTTATCACAAAAAGGTAGCAAAAGGATGGTCAGACACAATCAGGGTTCATCGGCAGGATTACTTGTTATATAAAAGACTAAAGGGTAAGACTCGACTCGACAAAACCAATTAAGACACGACTGATATGTACGGCTATAACATAAATCACGTAGTGTCATATAAAATATGCAATTAAACCATTAATCAGATATAAGCAAAATAACAGAAATCAAGAAATATAGCAATTTCCCCAAATACAATTCCAATATATCTCGTTAGTCTAATCAGTTAAGAAAACTTAATTACCTACTTGTGAGTAATCTAACGTATAATATTTCATCAAGCAAAAGCTGGATACCCTAATTAACTGTTAGTCCTCGTATTATGTAACTAGGAAAAGTGTTAGAAGTATTAGTCTTTAAATTAGGTGCATATATTATATCTATGTATGAATAACTATTGATGGAAACTCCGTGAAATATTAGTGAACTCAGTCAGTTTCAATAATTCTTGAAAATAGTTCGAGAACTAAAAAAATGGGGTATCCAGCTTTTGCTTGATGAAATATTATACTTTAGATTACTCACAAGTAGGTAATTAAGTTTTCTTAACTGATTAGACTAACGAGATATATTGGAATTCTATTTGGGGAAACTGCTATATTTCTTGATTTCTGTTATTTTGCTTATATCTGATTAATGGTTTAGTTGCATATTTTATATGATGCTACGTGATTTATGTTATAGCCGTACATATCAGTCGTGTCTTAATTGGTTTTGTCGAGTCGAGTCTTACCCTTCAGTCTTTTATATAACAAGTAATCCTGCCGATGAACCCTGATTGTGTCTGACCATCCATTTGCTACCTTTTTGTGATAACCAGGTGGGGTTTCTTTTCCGAATTCGGTTTTCTTATACGTATGTAAATATTCCATATATACCCGAAGCCTGTGTTTTATGCTTTTATATTTTCTTTCCCTAAACCTATATTATACGTAGTAGCTACTTGAAAACCATATTATCTTAATGAGTTTAAAGAAAAATGCTTTGATATCAAATTATTACGTATAACCCCTCAAAAGCTCCTTTAGCTCGAAAGGGTTAAAAGTTGATTTATCAATCGGTCCCTTTGACCATATAAGCATTTGGAATGCGAGGAATTATCTTGGCCTTTCGGCCTGGCCATTGAGCCACATTACACTATTGGGCCCGGACATCAGGGCACGGGGTGAAGCCGGATAGACGCTGGGTCTACGGTGGATCTCAATGCTCTGGTCTCCAAACTGATGGGAGCTCGGGGGTATGACCAGAGTGGCAACCCTTTTGAGTACTTGCGCCGGACGGGATCTAGTCTATATCCCCAGCCGAAGATGTATTGGATATTTGTCTTTGCATATATGATTATATAGTAGCGGGCTAGCTACCTGACTACACAAGGAGGAATAAGGGAGGTTTATTTGATATTTCTGATATTGTGAAACAGGTGGTTGATGCTCGACTCGCCGAGCTTTTACTTTATTGCGAAATTGTTCGATTCACCAATAATTGTCAAAACCTTTATTTTTCCTTTGCTTTCTTCTCATTTACAAACTGGTGAATCTTTTTGTTGTTTCGATAATATATACGTATTACAGCCCCCTCACTTAGTCGCTTTGACTAAACCCCTTACTCTGTGGTTGTCTTTTCAGGTTTTGTTGCTAGGCGGATTCAGGTCGTGTCCTTGGAGTCATTTACTTTTGATTAGGTGATTTCATTTCCGCCTATGTATCTGGATAAATAATTAAAACTCTAGAGATTGTAGATGTAAATAATGTAAATTAGTGTGAATAGTGATATTGATGTTTTCAATGGCCTTGGTTGTTCTAGCTCCCTTAGTGGGATAGGTTGTGTTAATTGCTTCCGCTGTATTATTGTTCATTGTCCTATTATTTTCTAAAGCATATCCGCCTGATATTTATTTTCCGTTCGCCAGGTTGTAGTTCATAGCCGGACGTTTAGTTCTTATTATGGATTGTGACTTGGTGCGGGACGTCACGTCGCACCGTATTTGGGGACGTGCCGTTACACATAGACTTACTTTTTTTTTTCTTACTTTACTTTCCATCAACAATTTTAACCTAAATAAAACATAAAACATAAAATAATTAAAATAACATGGCCATCTAGGCCATTATAGAAAACACACTTAATTTTTTTTCTTCCTTCACCTCCCTCTCTCATCCATTTGCACCCACCCGCCATGCATTAAACCTCGTCGTCCTCGCCCTCCTCCTCTGCATTCTTCCCATCATCTTTTTCTTGATTCTCCTCAACGTCGCTTAAATTGGTATCCTCGTTGTCCGAATCACGAAAGGGAATTTCATCGAAAGCGACTTCGAATGGCTCGAAGAAGTAGATGGCAGCGCGGCAAGTTAGAAACAAGTACTTGCAAAGATAGTAATTCGGGAACCCACGCATGCGAAACTCCCTTGCTTTTGCTGGCTCCTATATTTTCCAAAACAATGAGATAGTAAGTAGTAGAAAACTCAAGGGGGGAAATTGTTCAATTTTCCAGAAGTTCTTCAGAATCCACTTATATGAACATCATTCCACATGGCTGCGTATCGAGGCATAGTCGTTAACACATTTGTGGATGGATCATAGTCGACCCCTGGGAGGTTGATGATGTGCCTGAAACTCATAAACTTGTGTCGCAGTTGGACAAGTTTGTGCAGGACATCATTATCTTCAAACTCACGATTCAACCGCATTTCCAACACTGGCCCCAGCCGACGATGCATCTGGTTCATAACAGCATTCTCGTGGATGTTGTGGCCTCTTGCAAACCTGCATGCCAGGGTCATGAGGAGTATCTCGACATCTCCACCCATGTGGGCAAGATCCTCATCCACTATCCAATGGTAGTGTGGATTCACCATCTGCGTCTGTAAAGATTTTCAGAAAACACCCTACTGTTAGAACCGAATTACAGAACGAACCCTCATTTTAGTTTAACCTTTCAGTATAATGTTATGACTTAGGAAAAAAAATTATTTCACCCACCTTCCTGACTATCTGCTTGTTTCTGTGATGGGTAGGGAATACTTGCAGTTCACAGAGATAAATATGGGCAGAAAATGTAGTGTTTTGAGAGTATTTAAAGAAGAGGTGATAGCGGACAGACATATTTGATGGGTGATTTAATTTCAGGGGGTGCATCGAAACATGTAAGAGTGTGTCTTTTTGGGAAGCTAATATGTTTCCCTTGACCAAAGAATCCCAATTCCACACTCAACTACGAAATGCATTGGAGGCTTAATTAAGGGGAATGATTGCCAAGGAGTTGGAAGTGTCAAATCCAATCACATCTTTCTGTGTAGTGCAGTTAAAACCAGAGGGGTGTATAAGTAACATATTACAAAATTGTTATGCCAGCTTACGAATTATATTTGTACATTATTAATTTGTAAAATTGATTGATATGATTTTAATATTTACAAAACTATCCGGAAATAATTATATAGGTTACAGCTACAGACTATAGGTTATATAATATATTATCAACAGTTTACATCTACACCCCTCATCTATCCCAAGTCAAACAAACGCAGGTCTGAGCTGATTGATAGAAGATTCTGGCGCAAACGCACGTCTTTTAACATGATTTCCAGAATTACCTCCCTCATAACGCAACCATATCTTTATAATCTTTGATTCTCCATATCCATATTCCAGCGCATGTTCAGATTGAATCTGCTTTTTGGCTGACTAGAAATTGCATTTTAGACCCTTAAACCCTAAAATTTTATAACAAGAAGTTTTTGACGAAAATGACCCCAATGGTAAAAAAGAGACTAAGCAAAAACATCCATTTACATTACCCTTCAAAATATTTAACACCTTACAGTCCAAATCTGATCTGATTCACAAAATATTTAACTAAACCCTAGCTAATCAGATCCACAACATCTTGTTCCTTAGAAATAGGCCATTTCTAGTCTGCATGGGAAATGTGGGCATCCAGAAAACACAAAATAGTGGCCATATAATCCATATGTCAAAGCAAAGGAAGGAAAAGAAAACAACAAGAAATAGAAAAAAGAAAACAGTGACTTGCCACTAAACTTCCAACCTCCTCTAGTTGTCATCAGGGTCATCATCGTCGGTAAAACCTCCATCATCCTCCCAGGAGCTAAGTCTTCAGGCTCAAAGTAGAAGAGAGCTGCTCGACATGTCACAAAACAGTATTTGTACAGGGCATATGAAGGTAAACCATGCATGTGGAATTCCTCCTCGTGTAAAGGTATATTCTCCTCCTTGTCCCACTCCTCCGCGTACCCAGGGCCGGTATAGATGTGGCTTACTTCTGAGATATATTCCACAAATGGGAGGTCAGTGAATCGCCTAAAACGAACCCACTTATCTCGCAACTGGAAAAGCTTATAGAGTATATCAATTTCAGTGTATGCCTCCCGCATTTCACGCTCTAACAGAGATGTGAGATGGTGATAAGCGCGGTACATGACACTCGTTTGGTGCACATTATTATACCGTCCATACATGCATGCCAAAGTGAGTAAGGTTTTTTCCACATCTCCACCCAAGTGGGGGAGATCTTCAGCCAGTACCATTTGGTAGTAAGCTTCGACACATTGATTTTGGTTTTTGCAAAAATTTCAAATAACAACCAAGGTTGGAAGAAAGCTCGATTTAATTCAGACCACAAATATGGAAAATATCAAAATAAGATTAGATGAATAACCTGCTGAGTGCTGTCTGAATGCGAGAGAGCTTCTAGGAGATGGGAGCTATCAGGGACTGAAGAGGTGTGTAGATTAGTATTATGTTAGGTAGAAAATTTGACGAACATTAATAAGTGATATGAAATAAAGTTAAAATGTAGTTGGGATACATTTATGGCCTGTTTTAGACTCAGAGTAAATTGTAAATACGAATATAGTCCAGCAAATATATATACATAAATAGATAAGTGTGAAGACAATATTATATAACGATTTTTTTGCATAAATAGATTGCTTTATAAATCTAAATTCTTTATTATACATTTATTTGTCATGAATTATTATAAATGTAAATTAAATTTTGTATCAAAATCTATTTGCCAACGCTGATTGGTGGTTTCCCTTATAAAAGTTCAATGGCGTATTTGTTATCTGAGCAAAAGTTTGATAGCATGTAAGTTATCCATCCCGATCGACGAAATATTATTTAAAACAATTAATTACAATATAAATCCCTTGTTAAAAATCGTTTATAAATTGGACTAATATGTTATTTTTTTAATATTTTTCCTTTAATTTAGGGTATAAAATATTGGTTGAAAAATAAAAAAATATGTATTATAATTACCGTAGAATTTAATTTAGCTTTTACAATTATAATTGCCTATTATTAACATATATCAAACCTCAAAAAAATAAGTATATAACATGTATAAGTAATATGAAATAAAGTTAAAATGTAGTTGGGATACATTTATGGCCTGTTTTAGACATAGAGTCAAATGTAAATACTAATATAGTATTGCATATATATCTGAAACAGTACATGGTGTTAGTGGTCTATATGTAATTTAAATTGAATAACAGTGGTCTATTTGTAATTAACTTTGAACATGAATGGCCTTTTTTGTAAAGTATGAATCGCAGATATATAATCTGGCAAATAACATAATAATTAACAATCAGAATACAACATCTTACTAATAATTTTCCATTACATCATAACTTAATTACACATACTTGAAAATAAGACATGATGCCACCTAACATACAGCCTAAAAGAAAAAAGGAAAAAACAAGCGAAATTTAAACTTAATTTCAGAGTTATTTCTAATCACTTATAAATGTTATACTTAGTAGGAAAACGTTATTTATTATATTTAGTTTATTTATACTATATTTAAAGTTCTCAATTATGTCTCATTATTTTTTTGAAAGATACTAAAGTGTAACAGAATAACGTGAAATCCTGCCAACATTCATTAATACTGCCGAAATTATCAGCCATGTTACAACATAATTTGACAACCTCTAAAACCAAATTAGGCTGCCATCCTTGGTACAACTTGATCCACAACAAAAGACATAAACTTCACCAGTGCATGGGGCTAAAAATACATAGAATTACTAAATAAAACACCATAACAAACATACAAAACACACGACCAAGCAAACGTCCTTCTAATCCTCATTATCGTCATCTAACCCATTTTCAGCCTCTTCATCCTCTTCAACGTCACTGAAACCGTCGTCCTCGTCGTCGGAATCATGACTCGGGATTAAAAACCTTTCATGTGTTATGGGCTCAAACCAGTAACGAGCAGCGCTACGTGTGATGAAAAGGTACTTACAGAAAGTGTATCTGGGCTCTCCATTCTGACGAAAATCAAGCGCCCACAGTGGATCCTATATTTTCCATGCACGTCAGTTTTTAAATACAAAGGGGGATATATACAGTGTAATATACCTATAATATGTAGAAAAAACCCATACCTCACCACCTTCCCATCCCCATCGGTTACTGTATTCATCAGTGATGATGACCTCATTGCCCGCCTTGTTATAATGCACAGTAGGGAGATTGATGTAATGCCTAAAACGCACAAATCTGGCCCTTGTTTGGATCAACCTGTGGAGTATGTCAAGAATGTAATAGCGTCGTATCATTTTGCGGCTAAAATCATTCTTCACTGCTTTGTACATCCTGTAAATGACAACCCACGACTCGACATCATTGTCCCTGACGTAGCGACATCATAGTATGAGGAGCACCCTTTCGGGCTCTCCATGTAGATGAGGTAGTTCCTCCTGAAGTACCATCCTGTATCGTGGATGCAGTGGTCCGTTGCTCGCCATTTTTAGGTTGATTATACTGCAAAAACATTAGGACAAGTATTACACAAAACACCTTTAACTACAGTACTAGAAATAGAAAACCCTAGCTACTGTAGTAAAAAATATGACTTACCTTTAAGTACAGTACTAGAAATAGAAAAGCCTAGCTTCTGTGTGCATGTATAATCAAACTATAGGGTTTAAATAGCTATATATGACTAATATTAACCATGGTGGCAACTACGAGATCCAAGGGTTGGGTTTAGGGTTCAAGGGTTTCGTCCAAATAAAATATAGTCCGACATAATTGAAGATATGGTTGCTTAATGAGGGACCTAATTCTGGGAACCATGTTAAAAGACGTGCGTCTGCAGAATTCTCTATCAATCAGCTCAGTCCTGCTTTTATTTTATTTGGGAAAGATAAGGGGTGTCACTTTATCCAGTAAATTACTTTGATGGTTATTAAAATATATTTTGAAAACATATGCGAATAATTTATGGGCCGAAAAAAAATTAATGTGCTTTCTGTTTTTTATCTTTTTTAATCAAAAAACTATAACGGAATAGTAAACTATTGATTTCATATTTCACATATATACTTTAAAATTATAAAGGAATAGTACATATTTCTATTTCACCAACCATGTTTATGATATCTTACTTATGCACCACTTTGGTTTTAAATACACAAACACAGAAAGGTGTGACGGATTTGACTGTTCGATGGAAATGGAGCTTCGCATCCTATCAACTCATTGGCAACCGGTCCTCTTAATTAATCCTATAGGGAAGTTGGTGGTTGAGTGTGGAATTGGATTTTTTTGGTCAACGGAAAATGATTATCTTCCCCAAAAAGACACAATCCTACATATTTCGATGCACCCCCTATTTAATCAACCAACCAACCATTCCTAGCTATATATATTTACCCTTGTTCATTCCTTTTCTGGCGATATTTAACTCTGTAACCTGGAATTATTCCCTACCCATTAAAGAAAAAATCAGACAGTCAGAAAGGTGTGTGCAGCATTTTTTTACCATTCAAAACATTATATTGTAAGGTTAAAATAAAATTAGGGTTCGTTTTGTAATACTATTCTAACTCTACTTGTTTGAATCCCCCACAATACAGCTACATTTAGTATTCATTCTAGAATGACTTGGGAGTAATAGACTCAAGTGTTCATGCATGATAACTATGCAAAACTCGTCCTATCTACCACCAATCTAACCAATTGAGTACTGGATTCTAACTTTCCAATTGTGTTATAGGATTGGGGATACCCACCAGAGTAAAAACTCGCTTATTCAATACACAGAAATGCCCCCAGCGGTTTATTTGAAACAATAATTAAACCTAGATGACCAATTTGTTTTACCATACAAAATATAAAGGTGTATCCGTAATACGTTAAACACAGGTTATACATCAGAGTGTACTTTGGGTTATTCCATCCTTCAACCGTTCGTCAGGGATTGAATTGGGTGGCATTGAATTGCAAGATTGTGCAACGAGGCAATAAATCTAGTTGTTTGAATCTCCCACATCACAACTCCATTTAGTATTCATTCTAGAATGACGTGGGAGTAATAGAATCAAGTGTTCGTGCATGATAATTATGCAAATCTCGTCCTATCTACCACCAATCTAACCAATGGAGCACTAGATTCCAACCTTTCAATCGTGTTATAGGATTGGGGACACCCACCAGAGTAAAAATCCCCTTATTCAATAGACAGAAATGCCCCTAGGGGTGTATTTGAAACTATAATTAAACCTAGATGTCCAATTTGTTTTACCATAGAAAATATAATGGTGTATCCGTAATACGTTAAACATAGGTTATACATCAGAGTGTACTTTTGGTTATTCCATTGTAACGCCCCAAATTTTTGGTAAACTAAAGCCGGTAAGAATTCCTAAGATAACGGGACATGTGTGGAAAACTCGGTCGGGATATATGTGCTTAAGCATGATTATAAGTTTGAAGTTTGGTATTTCATTCGTTATATTGAATAATTGCCCTTCTTTGATTTAATTAAGTGGTTATTGCATTAAGAATAAGCCGTGCGTCGTATTGTCGTCATACATGGTTGTGTCGTATTTGGTTTCAGGTGGTAGTTCTTCCGGACAGTAGTTGGTCTTCTTTCTTTTGCCCTTTTTGCAGTGTTACCCAGGTGGGGTTTCTTTTCCGAATTCGGTTTTCTTATACGTATGTAAATATTCCGATATACCCGAAGCTTGTGTTTTATGTTTTTATGTTTCTTTCCCCATGTTTATATTATACGTAGTAGCTATTTGAAACCATACTATCTTAATGATTTTAAAGAAAAATGCTTTGATATCAAATTATTACGTATAACCCCTCAAGAGCTCTATTAGCTCGAAAGGGTTACAAATCAGTTTGAAATCAGTCCCTTTGACCATATAAGCATTTGGAATGCGAGAACATTATCTTGGCCTTTTGGCCTGGCCATTGAGCCACATTATACTATAGGGCCCGGACATCAGGGTACGGGGTGAAGCTGGATAGACGTTGGGTCTACGGTGGATCTCAATGCTCTGGTCTCCAAACTGATGGGAGCTCAGGGGTATGACCGGAGTGGCAACCCTTTTGAGTACCTGCGCCGGACGGGATCTAGTCTATATCCCAGCCGAAGATGTATTGGATATTTGTCCTTGCATATATGATTATATAGTAGCGGGCTAGCTACCTGACAACACCAGGAGGAATAAGGGAGGTTTATTTGATATTTCTGATATTATGAAACAGGTGGTTGATGCTCGACTCGCCGAGCTTTTCCTTTATTGCGAAATTATTCGATTCACCAACAATTATGAAAACCTTTATTTTTCCTTTGCTTTCTTCTCATTTACAAACTGGTGAATCTTTCTAGTTGTTTCGATAATATATACGTATTACAGCCCCCTCACTTAGTCGCTTTGACTAACCCCATTACTCTGTGGTTGTCTTTTCAGGTTTTGTTGCTAGGCGGATTCAGGTCGTGTCCTTGGAGTCATTTACTTTTGTTTAGGTGATTTCATATCCGTCTATGTATCTGGATAAATAATTAAAACCCTAGAAGTTGTAGATGTAAATAATGTAAATTAGTTGAATGTTGATATGGTTGTTTTCAGTGGCCTTGGTGGGCTTTATAATTGTGTTTTGGATTATGGTTGTTCTAGCTCCCTGAGTGGGATAGGTTGTGCTAATTTGCTTCCGCTGTATTATTGTTCATTGTCCTATTATTTTCTAAAGCAGATCCGCCTGGTAATTATTTTCCGTTCGCCAGGTTGTAGTTCATAACCGGACCTTTAGTTCTTGTTATGGATTGTGACTTGGTGCGGGATGTCATGTCGCACCGTATTTGGGGACGTGCCGTCACATCCATCCTTCAACCATTCGTCAGGGATCGAATTGGGTGGCAATGGATTGCAAGATTGTGCAACGAGGCAATAAATCTAGTTGTTTGAATCTCCCACAACACAGCTCCATTTAGTATTCATTCTAGAATGACATGGGAGTAATAGAATCAAGTGTTCGTGCATGATAACTATGAAAATCTCGCCCTATATACCACCAATCTAACCAATTGAGAACAGGATTCCAACCTTCCAATCGTGTTATAGGATTGGGGACACCCACCAGAGTAAAAATTCGCTTATTCAATAGACAGAAATGCCCGCAGTGGTGTATTTAAAACAATAATTAAACCTAGATGTCCAATTTGTTTTACCATACAAAATATAATGGTGATCTGCTTATTCAATAGACAAAAATGCCCCCAGTGGTGTATTTAAAACAATAATTAAGCCAATATGTCCAATTTGTTTTACCATACAAAACATAATGGAGTATCCGTAATACGTTAAATACAGGTTATACATCAAAGTATACTTTTGGTTATTCCATCCTTCTACGATTCGTCAGGGATTGAATTGGGCGGCTGTAACGGCACGTCCCCTAATATGGTGCGACGTGACGTCCCGCACCAAGTCACAATCCATAAGGTCAGGTTATGAACTACACGGAAAATAAATACCAGGCGGATCTGCTTTAGAAAATGATAGGACAATGAACAATAATACAGCGGAAGCAATTAACACAACCTATCCCACTCAGGGAGCTAGAACAACCATAATCCAAAACACAATTATAGAGCCCACCAAAGCCACTGAAAACATCAATATCACTATTCACACTAATTTACATCATTTACATCTACAATCTCTAGGGTTTTAATTATTTATCCAGATACATAGGCGGAAATGAAATCACCTAATCAAAAGTAAATGACTCCAAGGACACGATCTGAATCCGCCTAGCAACAAAACCCTGAAAAGACAACAACAGAGTAATAGGGTTAGTCAAAGCGACTAAGTGAGGGGGCTGTAATACGTATATATTATCGAAACAACAGAAAGATTCACCAGTTTGTAAATGAGAAGAAAGTGAAGGAAAAATAAAGGTTTTCACAATTATTGGTGAATCGAATAATTTCGCAATAAAGTAAAAGCTCGGCGAGTCGAGCATCAACCACCTGTTTCATAATATCAGAAATATCAAATAAACCTCTCTTATTCCTCCTTGTGTAGTCAGGTAGCTAGCCTGCTACTATATAATCATATATGCAAGGAAAAATATCCAATACATTTTCGGCTGGGGATATAGACTAGATCCCGTCCGGCGCAGGTACTCAAAAGGGTTGCCACTCCGGTCATACCCCCGAGCTCCCATCAGTTTGGAGACCAGAGCATTGAGATCCACCGTAGACCCAACCTCTATCCGGATTCAGATATCTGGTTAAACTAGCATAGCGTCGAACCGCTAAGTTACGCTACTTGGTGGAAGATCGCTTCTCTTTCATCTACATATAATATACTACTTAATAAAGAGACCTACCTAATAATTGTTTTTGGTGCCTCGTCATCGGGAAATAATTCTACGTTAGAAAACACAGAGCCAGGGGGCTCATCTTGGAATAGGACAAAGAACCCGGTACCCTGATGTCCGGGCCCAATAGTGTAATGTGGCTCAATGGCCAGGCCGAAAGGCCAAGATAATTCCTCGCATTCCAAATGCTTATATGGTCAAAGGGACCAATTGATAAATCAACTTTTAACCCTTTCGAGCTAAAGGAGCTTTTGAGGGGTTATACGTAATAATTTGATATCAAAGCATTTTCCTTCACCTCATTAAAGTAATATGATTTTCAAGTAGCTACTACGTATAATATAAGTTTGGGGAAAGAAAACATAAAAGCATAAAACACAGGCTTCGGGTATATATGGAATATTTACATACGTATAAGAAAACCGAATTCGGAAACGAAACCCCACCTGGCTAATCCTGCAAAAAGGGCAAAAGAAAGAAGACCAACTACTGCCCAGAAGAACTACCACCTGAAACCAAATACGACACAACCATGTAAGACGACAATACGACACACGTCTTATTCTTAATGCAATAAACACTTAATTAAATCAAAGAACGGCAATTAGGGCAATTATTTAATAAAACGAATGAAATACCAAACTTCAAGCTTATAATCATGCTTAAACACAACTAGGTTTCATAGACATGCTTAAAATACTATAAAGAAGCATACATTCAAGTTTCGAAGCAATCGGAAAAGAATTGCGAAAAGCGTATAATTCCCTAAACGGAAATCGGTTCGTTTCACGATCAAACGGAATTGTAAAAATAAACTCTATGGATTATTAAGTTTTAAAGCACTACGAACTTAATGGCAAAGTTAGATTTTGAAAATAATATCAAACAAAGAAAGTAGAGTTTGCAATTTTTGACTTCCAGAGACTTTGAACTGAGATTTGGGACACACGGCCTCTTGCACGGCCTTGTGCAAGGCCGTGTGCATTTTTGGGAACACGCACGGGCTACACACACGGCCTGATGCAAGGCCGTGTGAGTTGAAAATAGCGCACGGTCTTGCTACACGGCCTGTTGTAGGGCCGTGTGCACCATGTTTTCGCGAATTTTCAGCAGAACGCGAAGAACTTCGCACAGAAGCATCAGATTTTCATCAAATCTTCACCACAACCACATTTTCAATCAGATTTTCATACTACAAACTTCAATAAACATCACAGATCACAATGGCAACACATAGGATCAAGAATCATCGAAAACTACGGAGTATAACGATCAAACTACCGAAAAATCCAATTTCGAAACAATTTATCCAAAACATACTCAAACGACAACGGAATCAAATGGAACCTGAATAATACCTGTAGAGAATGTTACAAGGGTCGCGTAGGTTCTTACGGATCGAAATTTGGTTAAGAAACAAACTCGAAAGATCAAATTGAAAGTTTGGAGAAATTCTTTCTTTTTCTCTTTCTTTTTCCTTTGGCTGATGAAGTTTATGGTTTAAGTGTAATTAAGAAAAAGGAAAGGAAAAGAGAATAAAAAGAAAACCTGAGGTTTAAATGAAAAATCGATAGGGCATTTTCGTAATTTCACAAAATTTCATAAAAAGGACATATTAATAAAATATATCAATATTATCGTCAAAACTCATCAATTTATATGCACATTGACATAGAATAATTTAAATTCACAAATTATTGCATTTACGAAAATTCATATAAAACACACAAATATCACATAAGCACATATATCCCGAACGAGTTTTCCAAACTTGTCCCGTTATCTTAAGAATTCTTACTGGCTTTAGCTTACCAAAAATTTGGGGCGTTACAATCTCTACCCCTTATGAGAATCTGCCCTCAGATTCTATTTATTCGAAGCGAACAACTCAGGGTAATGTTTCCTCATTTTCTCTTCTGTTTCCCAAGTAGCTTCTTCGCTTTTCTGATTCCTCCAAAGGACTTTCACGAGGGGGATTCGACGATTACGAAGTTCTTGGAATTTATGTTCCAAAATACTAACCGGTTGGGAAACGAATGTCAAATTCGGCTCTAACTTTATATCCTCTACGGAAATAATCTCGGACTCATCCGGATAATACTAACGATGCTGCGAGACGTGGAAAACATTATGAATACCTGTAGGAGCTGGCGGAAAATCTAATCTATAGGCCATCCTCCCAATCCTCTCGAGAACCACATACGGGCCCAAATATCTCGGGGCTAACTTTCCTCCTTTACCAATTCGAACGAATCCCTTTCTGAGAGAAGCTTGCAAAAATACTTGATCCCCAACTTCGAACTCCAAATCACGTCGACGTCTGTCAGCATAACTCTTTTGTCGATCCTGGGCAGCTTTCATTATTTGTCGGATAACTTGCACCTTCTCGATAGCATCCTGAATGAATTTCGGAGCAGTACCACGATGAAAACCATCTTTAGTCCATCTCCAATCCTCAATGTCCCAATATAGTGGCGATCGACATTTCCTTCCGTACAAAGCTTCGTATGGGGCCATCTGAATCGAGGACTGATAACTGTTATTATAAGCAAACTCAATCAATGGAAGCTGCTTATACCATGTAGTCTGAAAATCTAGGGCACAAGATCTCAGCATGTCTCCGAGGTATCTAATAGTCCTCTCGGATTGACCGTCTGTCTGGGGGTGAGCTGCGGTACTGAAGGTCAATTTTGTTCCCATACGATCCTGTAAGTTCTGCCATAAACGTGGGGTGACCGTCTGTCTCTATCTAACACTATACTAGCCGGAACTCCGTGAAGTCTCACAATCTCCTCATGATAAACCTCTGCCAGCTTCTCAACTGTATAGGATGTACGAATGGGCAAGAAATGTGCGGACTTCGTCAATTTGTCAACAATTACCCAAATGCTATCATAACTACCTCTGACTTTCGGTAAACTCGAAACAAAGTCCATCGCTATCTCTTCCCATTTCCAAGATGGAACGGGAAGTGGCTGTGGTAAACCTCCGGGTTTCTGATGATCTGCCTTGACTTGTTGACATGTCGCACACTGTCTGATATAGTTGGCCACATCTCTCTTCAAACCATTCCACCAGAAGAACTCTTTCAAATCTCGATACATCTTAGTGCCTCCCGGATGGATAGTATAGGCTAATTTGTGAGCTTCATCCAAAATCTCTCTCCTCAAACTCTCTGGAATGCAAACTCTTGTCTTTTGTCTGAGAAGACCTGTGTCGTCAATACTGAACTGCGTGTCTGGCTTATCCTTCATTCGAATAATCTGTCGTTGAATCCAATTATCAGTAGCTTGAGCTTCTTTAAGTCTACGACCCAACTCTGACTGTATCGTAATATTATAAATACGAGCATAAGAGATAATACGAGCTCTCTCGGCACCTGATATACCTGAACTCAGCTCTAGCTGTAATACACTTGTTTTTCTGCTCAAGGCATCTGTAACTACGTTCGCCTTCCCCGGATGGTACTGAATCTTACAATCATAGTCTTCTAACAACTCCATCCAACGCCTCTGGCGTTTATTCAACTCCTTCTGCGTGAAAAGATACTGAAGGCTCTTATGATCAGTGAAAATATCAAAAGTAACGCCGTAGAGATAGTGACGCCACTTGCCCAAAGCAAATACAACTGCTGCTAACTCCAGATCATGTGTAGGATAATTTTCTTCGGCAGGTTTAAGCTTTCTCGAGGCATAAGCTATAACCTTTCCATTCTGCATTAACACACATCCTAAACCTTCTTTCGAGGCATCAGTATAAACCACGAATCCATCTGAACCTTCAGGCAAAGTAAGAATAGGAGCGGATGTTAACCTATTCTTTAGCTCTCGAAAACTGCTCTCACACTTATCAGTCCACACAAAGGCGACATTCTTCTTTGTTAACTCAGTAAGCGGGGCTGCAAGTTTCGAAAAATCCTTCACAAACCGTCTGTAATAACCTGCCAATCCCAGAAAACTACGAACCTCTGTCGGAGTCTTGGGCTGCTCCCAGCTCAATACCGAATCAATCTTCAAAGGATCAACCGCGATACTTTTCTTGGATATAACATGACCCAGAAATGCCACTTTCTCAATCCAGAACTCACACTTACTGAACTTGGCATACAACTGATGTTCTTTCAAAGTTTGTAACACGATCTTTAGATGCTCTGTATGCTCTTCCTCGGATTTTGAGAAAACCAATATGTCGTCGATGAAGATGACAACAAACTTATCAAGATAAGGTCGAAAAATTCTGTGCATCATATCCATAAATGCTGCAGGGGCGTTTGTCAAACCGAACGGCATAACCACAAACTCAAAATGATCATATCGAATGTTGAAAGCTGCCTTCGGTATGTCCGCTTCCCTGATACGTAACTGATAATATCCCTGTCTCAGATCGAGTTTAGAATAGACCCTCGATCCCTGCAATAAATCAAACAACTCCTCAATGTGGGGAAGAGGATATTTGTTCTTCACAGTCATCCGGTTCAACTCTCTGTAATCAACACTAAGTCTAAGAGAACCATCTTTCTTCTTCACAAACAATACCGGTGCACCCCAGGGAGAAGTACTCGGCCTGATATAACCATTGGTTAGCAAATCATCTAACTGAGACTTCAACTCCTTTAACTCAGCTAGTGCCATTCTGTAAGGTGTCTTCGAATATGGCGCAGATCCCGGATACAGATCAATAACAAACTCGATGTCACGGTCTGGAGGTAGCGATTCTAACTTCTCAGGAAACACATCTGGGAAATCCTTAACTATCTCGGTATTTTCAAACTTCGACTGTTCCTTCGGTCTGTTAAGAAGATAGGCAACAAAACCTGAAGCTCCCTCTCGAACGAGCTTCTTTGCCTCGGTCATAGAAATAATCGGCCCATCAGTCAACTGAATACCCTGACTCAGATCAGATCCCAAACTAATCTTCTTCTTGAAACAATCAATCCTAGCCCTGTGCAAAAATATCCATTCCATACCCAAGATAACTCCGTACTTCTTCACTGACAACACTATCAAATCTGCGGGGTAAACCTTATCCTCAATAACAACGGGACAACGTCGGTACACGCGATCGGTAATCATACAAGATCCCAAAGGGGAACTCACAACAAAATAATAATCAGACAAATCAATAGACGCATGCGCAGATAAGTCAATTTCAGGAGCAACAAAAGAATGTGTAGCACCCGGATCAAATAATGCATGTATGGGTATGTTATGTATATGTATGGTACCTTCCACCACGGCGGAAGCATCAGGCTCAGTCTCCTCATTATCGCCCTCCAGTGCATACACACGAGCTGGAACAGAAGGCTTCGGCTTCGGCGGCATAGGGTGACTCAAGGGCTGCCTCCTGGGACAATTATCCTTCTGGTGGATAGAGCTACCACAACTAGTACACAATCCCAACTTATACCAACACTTAAACTCTGGGTGATTCCCTCCACAATAACCACAAGTAACTGGGCGATAACCTAACGGACGAGGGACTGAAGGAAAACCAGTCGGGCGAGGTGACATCCTACGATTAAATATACTAATATGCATGTAGATTAATTATGGATGCAAAGCTGTAAACACATAAGCACAAAAGTACAAATTCCTAAGTCGTAAGCCGTACGGACCTAGACTGACACGACTCACAGAGCTAAGGCCAATGAATCTCTAGCTCTAATACCACTTGTCACGACCCCCGGGCGCGGAGAGGAGAACCCTCACGACGGCGCCCATTGGACGCACGGGTATAAGCTTCGAATCCACTGTGCACAACCCTAAAGTTTGGCTTAGGAAGCACTTGCCAAAAGGGATTAATCCATATTGGTTGTACATGAGTTCTAACTTATAAACCCTTCAAATTACATGTTTATTTCCGATGTGGGATGAGAAATGCACTCTCACGGGCTTGCGACACGCCGTGCAGCAGCCCGTGTGGCTCTCCTGAATCATTTTACGCTGAATATTTCGGGGTGTTACAAATTGCCCCTCCTCCAAAGCGTAATGTCCCCATTACGCCCTGACATAGGCTCATTGCTCCCCGCCAGTGGAGAAGCTGCCCTACTACACGCGGAGCGGAGCCCCTTTTAGAGGTGACTCATGACTCATGACGTGTGTGGAACATGTATTCTCACGACTGACGGTTGGCTCTGATACCACTGTAACGGCACGTCCCCTAATACGGTGCGACGTGACATCCCGCACCAAGTCACAATCCATAACAAGAACTAAAGGTCCGGTTATGAACTACAACCTGGCGAACGGAAAATAAATACCAGGCGGATCTGCTTTAGAAAATGATAGGACAATGAACAATAATACAGCGGAAGCAATTAACACAACCTATCCCACTCAGGGAGCTAGAACAACCATAATCCAAAACACAATTATAGAGCCCACCAAAGCCACTGAAAACATCAATATCACTATTCACACTAATTTACATCATTTACATCTACAATCTCTAGGGTTTTAATTATTTATCTAGATACATAGGCGGAAATGAAATCACCTAATCAAAAGTAAATGACTCCAAGGACACGACCTGAATCCGCCTAGCAACAAAACCTGAAAAGACAACCACAGAGTAATGGGGTTAGTCAAAGCGACTAAGTGAGGGGGCTGTAATACGTATATATTATCGAAACAACTAGAAAGATTCACCAGTTTGTAAATGAGAAGAAAGCAAAGGAAAAATAAAGGTTTTCATAATTGTTGGTGAATCGAATAATTTCGCAATAAAGGAAAAGCTCGGCGAGTCGAGCATCAACCACCTGTTTCATAATATCAGAAATATCAAATAAACCTCCCTTATTCCTCCTGGTGTAGTCAGGTAGCTAGCCCGCTACTATATAATCATATATGCAAGGACAAATATCCAATACATCTTCGGCTGGGGATATAGACTAGATCCCGTCCGGCGCAGGTACTCAAAAGGGTTGCCACTCCGGTCATACCCCCGAGCTCCCATTAGTTTGGAGACCAGAGCATTGAGATCCACCGTAGACCCAACGTCTATCCGGCTTCACCCCGTACCCTGATGTCCGGCCCAATAGTGTAATGTGGCTCAATGGCCAGGCCGAAAGGCCAAGATAATTCCTCGCATTCCAAATGCTTTTATGGTCAAAGGGACCGATTGATAAATCAATTTTTAACCCTTTCGAGCTAAAGGAGCTTTTGAGGGGTTATACGTAATAATTTGATATCAAAGCATTTTCCTTCAACTCATGAAAGTAATATGATTTTCAAGTAGCTACTACGTATAATATAAGTTTGGGGAAAGAATACATAAAAGCATAAAACACAGGCTTCGGGTATATATGGAATATTTACATACGTATAAGAAAACTGAATTCGGAAAAGAAACCCCACCTGGCTAATCCTGCAAAAAGGGCAAAAGAAAGAAGACCAACTACTGCCCAAAAGAACTACCACCTGAAACCAAATACGACACAACCATGTAAGACGACAATACGACGCACGGCTTATTCTTAATGCAATAAACACTTAATTAAATCAAAGAAGGGCAATTAGGGCAATTATTCAATGAAACGAATGAAATACCAAACTTCAAGCTTATAATCATGCTTAAACACAATTAGGTTTCATAGACATGCATAAAATACTATAAAGAAGCATACATTCAAGTTTCGAAGCAATCGGAAAAGAATTGCGAAAAGCGTATAATTCCCTAAACGGAAATCGGTTCGTTTCACGATCAAACGAAATTGGAAAAATAAACTCTATGGATTATAAAGTTTTAAAGCACTACGAACTTAATGGCGAAGTCGGATTTTGAAAATAATATCAAACGAAGAAAGTAGAATTTGCAATTTTTGACTTCCAGAGACTTTGAACTAAGATTTGCGACACATGGCCTCTTGCAAGGCCTTGTGCAAGTGTAGCGGGCGCCGCCAAACAGGCAGACGCACGCCCCGCACCGGATCCTGACCCGGAATCGAAAGGAGTCCGACCCGAACCAAAACCCGGCGAACGGCAAACCGGACATTTACTACTAGGCGGGAGTTTCAAAACAGAGACAAACCCAAAAGCGGAAGCAATATAAAACAAAACATAAAACCCATAATGATTGCGCAGATAGGTAAAGCCCACCAAGGCTAGCAAATTCCAATAAATATTAACAAATGTTTACAACGGGTTCTACAATATTATTCCCGGATTTTCATAAGCACAATTCAAATTCTACATACGTCATAAGTCAACAAGAAACGAGAGTTTACATAAGACAAAAACTTGTAACTCGAACGACAAGACCCAATACTATGAATCCTGCCTAGAATCCTGAAACCAAAGGGTGAAACGAATGGGGTTAGTCAAATGACTAAGTGAGGGGGAAAAAGACAGTACATAATAAAAACGAAAGTAGATCACCAATTTAACAGAAAGAAAACAACAGAAGTAAAGGTTTTCGCAACCGATTGGTGAACTAGCTCAAAATGAAACATAACAAAGCGTATAACTCAGCGAGAAGAGTTCTGAACCACCAGTCAAATCATAAAAACCGAAACCCACCTTATTCCTCCAGTTGTAATCAGGGAGCAACCCCTAACTACACATATCATACATAAACAAGCTCAGGTACTCAAAGGGCTGCCACTCCGGCCTCACCCCGAGCTCCCAAAGGTGGAGGAAACCATAGAATTTCCGCCGTAGACCCGACGTCTACCGACTTCGTCCTATCGTCCTTACTCCGGGCCCATCAGAACAGGTCAAACATATTCATATACATAGCTCGCTTTTCAAACATTTCCATGTGGTCAAAAGACCGTTCGAGGCAAGTCGTGTGCGAGGCTATAATGCCAAAGTTCGCTTTCGGAAAACAAAGATTTGCTTGCCTCTTTCGTAAACATTTCACAAACTTATACATAATACTTTTCATATTAAATCGTTTTCAAGATCATAAAAGTATAAGCTTAAATATCTACTATATATACAGACGGATGTAAAACAAATCATAAAACAAGGCTTATCGGGTAGTAGGGTTGGTATTATGTACGTATTATCGTCTACTATAAGAAACTGAAAACCCCACCTGTTGTTTGACAAAAACGAGAGCAAAATGCGAGACCGGCACGCTACTCCACGGGAGTATCGTCTGCAAAAGACCAAGACACAACCAAATAAGAATAACGACGACGCACGGCTTATAGAAAGATTTAAAACACATAGAAGCACGTTAAACAATCATTCATATCACTTAGGTTCACATTGTAACAAAACATTGAAATTCATAGAATTCGATAAGCAAAACAATTTAGAATGTAATAAAAGCTCATAAACATGCATAAAAGGCAATAAGGAAGCATGCATTCAAGTTTCGGACGAAACGGACAACATTTGAAAAATAGCTAAAAAGGCTTAAACGAAAAACACGAGAAACGGGACCCAAACGAAGTCGGAAAAATTCAAACTACCTAAAATATGTATTTCATGATTTATAGGACCTATAGGTGAAATCGGATCTCGAATCGGAGGTCAAACGAAGAAAGTCAACTTTTTTAATTACCCTTTGACCCTCAATGCCGAGAGCAAGAAGTTGAAAATGGAGAAATTTTGGTTAAGGCATACACACGGTCTTGGGGACGGGCAAACGCACGGGCTTGAACACGTGCTCAAGCCGGTGCGCGAACACTTGCACTGGCCTGCGCACCGGCTTGCGCACGGCCGTACGTTAGGCAGTGCAAGGCCAAAATGAGGCGCATGGTCTCAAGACCGTGCGTCAGGCCGTGCGGATTATCAACACAGCAGAAAATCGCGAGGTTTCTCGGGAATGAGCCAAAAATTAACATTTAAATCATATAAATCATGCAAAACCTCAAACTAAACTTACATATAATGATCTACAACATCTAATCTACTTATAGGACCAAGAAACACGTAAATCCATCCACAAAATCATTCATATTCACATTTTTCATATATTATTAAACTATTCACAAAATTCTATAAATCACAACCTAGGAAGCATTAAACGCGAAGGACGTGAGAAGCTTACTTGAAGAATAGATCGTGAGGAGTTCGAAAAGTTTAACGGATCGTAATTCGGTCGGAAAACGAAATCGGAATGAGCAATCGAAGCTTTCTCTCTTTTCTCTCTTCTTTTTCTCTTTTCTCTTCTTTCTTTTCTTCTTTCTTACGTGAATGAGGTTTGAGGGAGAGAGAGAGTGGTCAAGTCAAACTTTGACTTGACTTAGAAACGAGGGGCAAAACCGTAGTTACTCCGAACTTACTAAAAATAGCAGGTTGTCGGAATTAAACAATTTTACAGTCAAAGCTCATATAATTGAACACACGTTGACATGAAATGGTTTAAAAACCAAAATTCACTCATTTATGAAATTGTTAAAATACACATACTAACTATCAAATTAAATAATCAAATCGCGCAATATAACAATCCGGTCGTACCAGATACTAATTCGGATTTTTCGGGGCGTTACAGCAAGGCCGTGTGCATTTTTGGGAACACGCACGGGCTACATACACGGCCTGATGCAAGGCCGTGTGAGTTGAAAATAGCGCACGGTCTTGCTACACGGCCTGTTGCAAGGCCGTGTGCACCATGTTTTCGCGAATTTTTAGCAGAACGCCGCACAGAAGCATCAGATTTTCATCAAATCTTCACCAAAACCCCATTTTCAATCATATTTTCATACTACAAACTTCAATAAATATCAAAGATCACAATGGCAACACATAGGATCAAGAATCTTCGAAAACTACGGAGTATAACGATCAAACTACCGAAAAATCCAATTTCGAAATAATTTATCCAAAACATACTCGAACCACAACAGAATTGAATGGAACCTGAATAATACCTATAGAGAATGTTACAAGGGTCGCGTAGGTTCTTACGGATCGAAATTTGGTTAAGAAACGAATTCGAAAGATCAAATTGAAAGTTTGGAGAAATTCTTTCTTTTTCTCTTTCTTTTTCCATCGGCTGATGAAGTTTATGGTTTAAGTGTAATTAAGAAAAAGGAAAGGAAAAGAGAATAAAAAGAAAACCTAAGGTTTAAATGAAAAATCAAAAGGGCATTTTCGTAATTTCACGAAATTTCATAAAAAGGACATATTAATAAAAATAATCAATATTATAGTCAAAACTCATCATTTATACGCACATTGACATAGAATAATTTAAATTGACAAATTATTGCATTTACGAAAATTCATATAAAACACACAAATATCACATAAGCACATATATCCCGATCGAGTTTTCCAAACTTGTCCCGTTATCTTAAGAATTCTTACCGGCTTTAGCTTACCAAAAATTTGGGGCGTTACAATGGCATTGGATTGCAAGATTGTGCAACGAGGCAGTAAATCTAGTTGTTTGAATCTCCCACAACACAGCTCCATTTAGTATTCATTCTAGAATGACTTGGGAGTAATAGAGTCAAGTGTTTGTGCATGATAACTATGCAAATCTCATCCTATCTACCACCAATCTAACCAATTGAGCACTGGATTCCAACCTTCCAATCGTGTTATAGGGTTGGGGACACCCACCAGAGTAAAAATCCGCTTATTCAATAGACAGAAATGCCCCTAGTAGTGTATTTGAAACAATAATTAAACCTAGATGTCCAATTTGTTTTACCATACAAAATATAATGGTGTATCCGTAATACGTTAAACACAGGTTATACATCAGACTGTACTTTGGGTTATTCCATCCTTCTACCGTTCGTCAGGGATTGAATTGGGTGGCATTAGATTGCAAGATTGTGCAACGAGGCAATAAATCTAGTTGTTTGAGTCTCCCACAACATAGGTCCATTTAGTATTCATTCTAGAATGACTTGGGAGTAATAGACTTAGAGTGACATTTATAAGTGATATGAAATAAAGTTAAAATGTAGTTTGGATACATTTAGGGCCTGTTTTAGACTTAAGAGTTAAATGTAAATACTAATATAGTATTGCATATATATAAGTGTATTAGGTGTATCTAGAACAGTACATGGTGTTAGTGGTCTATATGTAATGTAAATTGAATAACAATTGTCTATTTGTAATCAACTGTGAACATGAATGGCCTTTTGTAAAGTATGAACCGCAGACAGATAATCCGACGAATAAGATAATAATTAACAATCAGAATACAACATCTTACAAATAATTTTCCATTACATTATAACTTAATTAGACATACTTGAAAACAAGACATGATGTCACCTAACATACAACCTAAAAGAAAAAAGGAAAAAACAAGAGATATTTAAACTTTGACGGCACGGTTATCGTCTGACTCATCATCCTCTTCAACATCAGAGTATCCATCATCTTCATTGTCCAAATCACGTACTGGATAGTGAGAAAAATCATGGTCAACAAGCTCGAACCAGTATGTAGCGGTTCGCCGTGTGATGAAAATGTACTTGCATTAGTAGTATCTGACAAAGCCATTCAATCGAAAATTACGTGCTTCGTCTGGCTCCTACATTTTCCCATTTTTGTCAGTTTTCATATTTATAAGGGGGGTAAATGTAATATATTTAGCAAAGAGTTTACCTGGCCAACGCCCCATATGTTGACATAATCTTGACTGACAGTAACTACATTGTCCTCTTTGGTGTAAGTAACACTAAGACGACTGATGTAAATACGAAAGCGCATGAACTTAGCACGCATTTGGACAAATTTGTAAAGAATTTAACTATCTGCAAAACTTCGTAAAATTTTTCTTCGGAAAACAGGCGCTACATGTCGGTACATCCAGTACATAATGTTCCATATTTCGATGTTGTGCCTTCTTGCGTACCTACAAAAGAGAATCAAGAGAACTCTCTCAGACTCTCCATAAAGATGAGGAATTCTTCTTCTAAGTATTGTAGGGTAACTTGGGTGAACATCTCCGTTATTCATTTTGCAATTGCTCGAAGATTTCTCTGCGCAAAATACAAAACTGAAAAATATATTAGTACCCTAAGAACGTTAAATTCTTCTATTAAAAAAATAACACAAACAACTTCGAATTAAATTACTCCACCAAAAACCAATTATTAATTGTGAACCTCTTTGCAATGATAGAAGGAACCAAACTGAGAGTTTAGGGAGATGTAGAAGAGAAAACAATCCATAGTGTTAGATATGACTCCCTATATAGGGGTTTGTGGCTTGAAGATGTGACTTATCAATAAATTCAGATTATGTTAATCTAAAGTTATGTACATTCATCATCAGTCCAATCAAGTTCCTGATATTCAGCGACAAGATCAGGAGTCTAGATGTAGGTCTTCGATAACTTTAGTGGTTCATTTAATATTTGTTTAACACCTGCTTCAGATTTTGGGAAATCTCCATGCCTGTTGCACAGGGATTCCATGGAATGACGGGAGATTTCAGACACGTAGATCAGCTTTTCCATTCACAAGTCTAGTCCTCATGGATGATTGATGGCTAAATTTAGAGATTTCAGGAGTGTATTAGTATCACACGTTAAAGTTTGATAGCTACAAAGTTTTCAACCTTTTTTTTTTGGCAAAATATATATAATTGAGAATGAGAATAAGTTTTTCTAAGATGAGAAAATCAAAGTATGAGAATATTACTATTTCGCCACTGAGGGCATTTTCATCTAGTGAAAATGAGATTATACTTGAGATTTTGGAGATAAAAAAATAAAAGTATTCCAATAGTACTATCTCGCCACTGAGGGCACTTTTGTCCAGTGAAAACAAGATTATACTTTAGATTTTGAGATAAAAAAATCAAATTATAAAAATATATCAATTTCCCCGCTTGGGGCATTTTCGTCTAGTGAAAATGATAATGAAATTGAGTGTGTTTTAGATGAAAAATAAAGATGATGAAAATATTAAATTTTCCCGCCATGGGGGCATTTTCGTCCAGTACAACTTGGAATATTTCAATTTCCCGCAATGGGGGGCATTTTCGTCCAATGAAAAGTTGGAATATTACAAATTCCCTCCATGCATTGGGTATTTTCGTCCACTTAAATTTGGAATATTACAATTTTCCATTTTCGTCCAGTTAAATGCAGGGCATTTTCGTACTGTTAAATAGGGGGCATTTTTGTCCAGCAAAAGTTAGAATATTACAATTGTTTTTCTAAGATATTAAAATCAAGTTATGAAAATATTACAATTTCTCCACTGGGGGCATTTTCGTCCAGTCATATATAAATTTCATATTTTAGTATTAAATATATATATATATATATAATAAAATATTAAATATTACATTTACACCACTGAGGGTATTTTCGTCCTCTCACATATTACAAGGTATTTACAGGATTAAAATTATTTAAGAAAGGAATAATATAAATATTAAAAATTGTAGCACCCCGAATTTCCGCAAGAAAATATGTTCAGGGGGTCCACACGGGCTTGCGACACGCCGTGCAGCAGCCCGTGTGGAAGAGACACGCACGGCCTCCCCTCACGGGGTGTTGCAAGGCCGTGTGTGTCCATATTTGATCCCACATCGGAATTTCAGAATATGTTTGAAGGGTTTATAACCAAAAATCACCAAGTAACAACCACCTTGTGGTACCACCTTTTGGCAAGTGTTTTCGGCCAAACTTTAGGGTTATGGTCGGTGGTGATCGGAGGTTATGTCCGCGCGTCCAACGGGCGCCGCCGTGAGGGTTCTCCTCTCCGCGCCCGGGGGGCCGCGACAAGTGGTATCAGAGCCGACCGCCGGTTGGGGACGCATGTTCACGGCTTGGATGTCTGCTACGGGTCGAGCGCGTGGGCATGTGCCACGCGTATGGGTTACATGCGGTGGGAGTCCCACTGGCGGGCGGTACTGGGAAATCTTTGTTGTGGCGCAATGGGGACATTGCGATTTGAAGGAGGGATGATTGTAGCACCCCGAATTTTCGCAAGAAAATATGTTCAGGGGGTCCACACGAGCTTGCGACACGCCGTGCAGCAGCCCGTGTGGAAGAGAGACGCACGGCCTCCCCTCACGGGGTGTTGCAAGGCCGTGTGTGTCCATATTTGATCCCACATCGGAATTTCAGAATATGTTTGAAGGGTTTATAACCAAAAATCACCAAGTAAGAACCACCTTGTGGTACCACCTTGTGGCAAGTGTTTCCGGCCAAACTTTAGGATTGTGCTCGGTGGTGATCGGAGGTTATCCCCGCGCGTCCAACGGGCGCCGCCGTGAGGGTTCTCCTCTCCGCGCCCGGGGGGCCGCGACAAAAATAAATCAAAATTAAATTAATAAAATGATGAAAGGGTAAAGTGAACAGTACCAACCAAGGGCAAATTGGAAAGTCAAAGCTGACATCATCACTAAACTAATGGAATTTGGGTTTTGTAAACCGGGAAAATTGATAGTGGTGTACTTGTAGTATTTTCCAGGTTTGTGGGTTTTTGCGTTTTGAAAACATAGTTCAGGGAGTTCTGGGTAATTTTCCCTTAAAATTATTTGAATTGACACTTTTGTGTTACCGCTTTGCATACATTTACCTACATGCATACCTGTTGTATTTAGTTGCAGGATGCTTTCTCACCGCCAAGATCATGCACCTTCTATGTCACAGCCTGCACACGAATTTGTTGGTCTTGTGAGAGAAGTATTGAGGGCCGAGATCCCTCCGGCCCAGAATGAGGTCAGGACACGTAAGCTAGCTTTGAAAGAATTTCTGAAATACCGTCCACCGCAGTTTCAGGGCACTACTGACGACAGAATAGCAGACAGTTGGATTTCTTCCCTCAAGAAAATCTTCAGGGTCGAGCAGACTCCCGACATTGAGAAAGTTGGGATTAGGACTACCTGGAAGGACTTTTTGAGGGTGTTTAGAGCGAAGTACATTCCCCAGGTTGTACAGGATCGTCGAGAGCGGGAGTTTATGAAACTTGTTCAGGGTTCTGCGTCTGTAGCCGATTATGAGGCTGAATTCTCCTGATTAGTTGCCTACACCCCTCATATCTCGGGCGATGAGCACCGGAAGTCCAAGAAGTTCATTAGTGGACTAAAGCCAAGTCTCCGTCAAGCTATTGTCGCTCTGCAGTTAGAGTCATTCACAGAAGTTGTAGACAAAGCTCTTCATCTCGAATTCGAGTACCAGGAAATCAAACATACATCTGATTCCTTACTTTCTTCTCCATCTGGGAGTAAGAGACCCCTCGTACTGGATGATATATCTTTTGGTAGAAAATCTCGATCGACAACAGCCCCTGAGATTACTTGTGGATATTGTGGAAAGAATCACGAAGAATTTGAATGTTGGAAAAAAAAAGGTTGGTGTCTTATTTGTGGAAGTGATCAGCATAAGGCAATTAAATGCCCACATGGGAGGCCGTGGGCTAGGAAGCAGCAGGCGAGAGACCGAAGAAAGAACTTAAACCGACGGGAATTAAATTGAGGTAATTATGCATTCACGACATATCATGGATAATGTATGCTTAATTGTTAGATTTTAATGGCTTTGCTTGATACTAGTATGCAAAAACGTGTTCATTTTTACTACGCTATATTGTTGCTACGTGCCAAACGCGGTATGCTCGATGTGGTAGAATGTGGGGACCAGATTCCTATAAGGGGGGAGATTGTAACACCCCAAATTTTTAAATTGGGTATTGGGGAGTTTTGCAAATTTTCGACTTGTTTCAATTTATTTATTTTTGCAAATTTTGTGAAATATTATGAAATTATATATGCTTATTTGATATTATTTTTCTAAAGTGTTTAATTTAAAGAGATATGTGTGACAATTGTGATTAAATTTTATAATGTGTACCTAGTTGATATTTTTAAATATTCTCGACACTCTGAATTTCGTGAACTCAAAGTTAATTGATACGTGACAAAATTTAAGATTACGTGTATAAGTATCTAAGTGTTTTTATTATATTTTGACCTTTATATCTTTATCCCTAAGAGGAAGAATTTTCTTATTTCAAATACATATTTTAATATTAAATTCTAACTTTTCATTTTAACTTTAAATCTAATTTGACAAAATAAATAAATCCATATACATGTGTATATTTGAAATGTCATTATATAGTTAAATGGCTAAAATACTTGACTAATAATTGTATTAAGTTGAAGGGTGTTTATATAAAATAAAAATAACAAGAATTGCATTTTAATTAATTTCGTTGATATTAAGAAATTTTGATATATACGGATTAGAGTTTCTGTAACTTTCTATAACTTATCTATCATTCTGATTCACCGTCACTCTCTTATCTTCATTTCTGCACATGAACGCTCAAAGCGAAACTCTGAATATCTCCGTGTTGTCTTTTGTTTGCTAAGGTCATGTTGGGTTTCTAATTCATTGCTTTATAAATAAATTTGGCTCATCTGTAACTAATGAATTTCATGATGCTTCCTTGATAATTCTCATCTATATGCGCTACGGGAAATGATGATAGTGGACGGCGGTAATGGAATAAGAAATGGGTATATGCAAGTTGGTGAAATTATGACTTCTTGAATGAATTATCTATTAAATGGAGTTTATAGGTCATTAGATTAAAGAAGAAAGTTATTTGTGTTATAGATAATATTAGATTCATGAGTACTTTCTATCCATTTGAGTTTTATAGAAAAGTTAATATTAGAGAAGAGAAAGAGGACTACGTGAAGAGGAAATATATATTAACTTTTTCTTAGTTTAGATTTTAGTTTTGATTTCCGAATCAAAGAATTTGTAATGTTTAAGTAGTTTAGCTTATTTCATCCATTACTTATAAATATATGTGTAAACATTCAAGCATGTAATTTATTAAAATAATTTCAATAACTAAACATCAAGGCTGAGCATTACGACAACACTATGAAGTACCTAGTTTAGGGTAATTGATCCCATTAATTAGTTCTACATTCTAAGCCATCACCTGATTGAGGTCTGATCACTTATATTATTTGATGTGTGGCTTGAATTCTAAATTTTAGAAGAATTATCCTATTTATTAGACACTTTGTTTCATATTATATCAAATTAACTTGTTTAATTGTGTATTTGCAACGTGATTACCTGGTTTATATTATATAGCCGAACAAGTTAGTCATGTCTTATTTAGTTTGTCGAGTCGAGTCTTACCCTTTAGTTATTTGTATAGCAGGTGATCCTTCGAAGGAGGATTGTGTCTGATCGTCCTTTTTGCTATCTTTTGAGATGTCCACGTGAGGATTTCAAAATGTTTTACTGGCCAATATCAAGTAAAAATTGGAAACCGTTATCCTTTATAAATAAATCCTTTTATAAATATGTTTTCTGAAAGAATGATCGTTTCCTTTATACGCACTCGTTCATTATGTTATTCTGGGTTCTTACCCCCAATTGGTAGTCATGAGATATGTAACGCTCCGAAAATCCGAATTACATTCTGGTATGTTCGAATCGTTTAATTACGTGATTTAATTATTTTATTTGATATTATTATGCGATTTTATAACAATTTCATAAATGAGTGAATTTTGATATTTAAATCACGACATGTCAATGTGCGTTTAATTATATGAATTTTGACTGTAATTATGTATTATTTGGACAACATGAGTTTCTGAACTTATTTATGAAAATTACGAACATGCCCTTTCGATTCTCAACCCAAGTCAAATTTTGACTTAAGTTTCATCTCTCTCTCTCTCACCTCATTCACGCACAAAGAAGAGAAGAGGAGAAGAAAAAGAAAGAAAAAGGAGAAAAAAGAAGAAAAAGCTTTGATCGATCGTCCCGACTTCGTTTCCCGACCGAATTCCGAGCCGTGAAAACCTACGAACTCCTCACGATCTCTTCTACGAGTAAGCTTCTCACGTCTTTCTCAATTAATGCTTCCATTGCTTCGATTTTCGGATTTTTGTATATAGTTGAATATATTAGGTTTTCTATGATTTTGAGAGAAACTATAGATGGATTTTCATGATTTTGGATTCTATGTGTAGCTTAGATGTTGTAGATCAATATATGTGAGTTTTAACTTGAGTTTTGCATGATTGATGGGTTTAATATCGAATTTTGGGTTGTTCCCGCGAAGCCCTCGCGATTCTGCATTTTTCTGCTGTTCTGAGAATCCGCACGGCCTTGCGCACGGCCTTGGCTTTAGCACGAGTTCAAGCCCGTGCGTCCGCCCATCCCTGAGACCGTGTGTTTGCCTTAACCAAAATTTCTCCATTTTCAGAATGTTGCTCTCGGCAATGTGAGTCAACGGGCAATTAAAAAAGTTGACTTTCTTCGTTTGACCCCTTGATTTGAGATCCGATTTCACCTATAGGTCCTATAAATCATGAAATACATATTTTAGGAAGTTTGAATTTTTCCGACTTCGTTCGGGCCCCGTTCCTCGTGTTTTTCGTTTAGGAATTTTGGGCTATTTTTCAAATGTTGTCCATTTCTTTCGAAACTTGAAAGCATGCTTCCTTATTGCGTTTTATACATGATTATGAACTTTTATCGCATTCTAATTTAATTTGCTTATTGAATTTACGTACTTTGATAGAATGTGAACCTAAGTGTTATGAATGACTGTTTAACGTGCTTCTATGTGTTTTCATGCTTTCGTATAAGCCGTGCGTCGTCATTAGTCTTATTTGGTTGTGTCTTTGTATTTTCCAGACGATACTCCCGTGGAGTAGCGCATCTGGTCTTGCATTTATCTATTCTTTTTGTATAGCCAACAGGTGAGGCTTTCCGTTTCTGATTCCAGTACTATTATGTACATATAAATAAGCCTCTCCCGATACAAGCCTTGTGTACGTTTTGTTTTCACCCCGTTTCTATATATATACTTAGTAGATATTTATGCCTATTATGTTTATTCGATTTATCGAAAATGTTTTGATATGAGAAAGTACTACGTATAGTCTTCAAAATGTTTGCGAAAGAGATATGTAAAACCCCTTTGTTTTCTAAGGCGAACCTTGGCCTTCGGCCTCGCATATGACATGTCTCGAACGGTCTTTTGGCCAACCCGAAATGATTTGAAAAGCGAGTTATGAACTGTATGTATGTATGTTTGGGCCCGGAGTAAGGACGATAGGACGAAGTTGGTAGACATCGGGTCTATGGCGGAAATCCTATGGTTCCCTCCACCTTTGGGAGCTCGGGGTGAGGCCGGATTGGCAGCCCTTTGAGTACCTGAGATTATACCGTATTTTATGCATAGTTCGGATTTAGCGGTCCGTCTACATTGGAGAAATAAGGGTGGTTTCCCGTTTTATGTTTGGAAATTGGAGTTAAGGGCCCGACTCGCCGAGTCATGTGATATGTTTATGTTTTATGCTAAATCACCACCCATTTACAAAAACCTTTCTTTTATGTTGATTTCTTTTAAGTTTAAAATTGGTGATTTATTTCCGTTTTATAATATACACTATTATTCCCTCCTCACTTAGTCGTTTGACTAACCCCTTCTGTTTCACCCCTGTATTGGTTTCAGGATACTAGGCGGGATTTGGTCATCGTCGTCGCGTCTTTAGAGTTGCATTCTTTTGCTCATGTATAACTCTATTTCCATTTGGCTATTATTTATGTTATTAGGATTTATGTATTTAGTATTCGGGATTTATATGTTGAACCCGTTATTGTATATTGTCGGGATATTGTATCGAACCCGTTTATTATTTATGTAATTGAATTTCATTGGCCTTGGTGGGCTTTAATACTTGTGCAATTATTATGATTTATTGTTTTGTTTATTTTCGCTTCCGCACCTCTGTCATTTTCTTTTGTTTTTGAAACCGCCTAGTCATTGAGTAAATGTGTGTCGTTCGCCGGGTTTCGATTCGAGTCGGATTCCATTTCGGTTCTGGGTCGGGGTTCGGTGCAGGGCGTGCATTACCCGTTTGGGGCGTCCGCTATAGTTGGTATCATAGCTTCTTTGGGTCCAATGGCCTAGGCTCTGAAGCGTCGTGTTTTGTCATGTCTGTTTAGGTCATATGGCTTAGGATTACGTGATTGTTACAATGTGGTTATGTGATATTAACTTCTCTATGTGTTACAGCTTTTCATAATCACTTATCATCATGCATGTTTGGTATTGAATTTTGCAGAATGCCTCCTCGCCGTGAACCGCCAGGTCCGCCTCCAGGTGTTCCGACCCCAGCTCAGTTTATGGAGGCTTTAGGTGTAACGACCCAGAAATCCGAGAATCATTGTGAGTATTTTTCCCGCGTTAATTATCTTTCTTAACCCTAAGTTCTCGTAATATGTGAATTATTATATATTATTTTAGTATACGACCCAATGTGATAATATTAATTGCGTATTTAAATTCCTTGTCTAAATTTCGTTTGTTTGATATTAAATAGATATATTTGACCAACGTACATTTAATTGGACTTTCCAAACTTACCAAACTACCCTTCGTATTTTTCCGACATTTCGAAATATTTGATAAAAGTCTCGAAAACCTCATTCGAACCCTTATTCGATATAGAGAGAGTGAGAGAAAGAAGAAAAGAGGATTTTTCCCCCGAAGCCCTAATCGATCGTGCCGAGCTCATTTCTCCGTGGAATTTCGCGCCGATCGAACCTAAACGATCCTCTTAGCGATACCTTTCTCTAGGTACCAATTTCCCCAATTTCTTTCACAAATTTATGCTGTTTTGAGAATAAATTGTCATTTCGGGATTTTTAGGTTAAATGCTTAGATCAAACCCGTTTCTTGATCATTTCGTGAAATTATTGGATGTAAATGTTTATTAGATGATGATTGTTGATTGTTAGGATTGTTGGGTGTTGATTTGCGTTATAAATATGATTTTTATGAATTTTGGTTTGAATTTTAGTGAAATCGCGTAACTTTCTGCTGTGTGCTGTTAAACCGCACGGGCTAACGCACGGTCTTGAGCAAGACCGTGCAGGAGCCCGTGTGCACCTCTTTGTGCCTGCACGGGCTCAAGCCCGTGCGCCTAAACCGTGCAGATGGTCGTGTGTGAGTGCACGGTCTTGACACCGTGCACAAGCCGGTGTGAAACACTTAGAAAATTTTCCAGCCTTTTTCAAATGTTGCTCTCGGCAAGTGAGTTTCTGGGTTAACATTTTTGGTTGACTTTTCGCATACAGACTCCAAAAATTATACCCTTTTCACCTATAGAACCTTTATGACATGTAGATTAATATTTTGAAATGTTTATCTAATTTTGCCCTTGTTCGGGCTGTGAATAGTGTAATTTTAAGTATGTGCATTTTTGACAACTTGTCGGAATTTCGTGAAAATTACATGATAGCTTCCTTACATACTATAATTGGCATATGCATGATTGTGAACATGTTTGGTTAGCCGTTCGTCAAATAATTGCTTATTTGCGCTTGTATAGTCGTTATTAATTTGTCTAGGTCCTGTCTTGTTTACAGATCAGTCAGACGTCGTTGACCAGTGAGTCTAGCTGCTAGGTTTCCTATTTTTGAGACCCGGTGAGAATTTAAATCGTTTTAACTGGGCTTGAACATATATGTATACTTGCGAAACCCCTTAATCCCATATTATTGTATTACATATTTCGAGCTTATACTTTTATGTTTTATCCTCAAATCCTTTGATATCAAAATTATATAATAGTAACCTAAATCGATTTGTTTTCAAAAAGGGCAAGAAAACTCTTTCCTTTACGTGACGGTTTGACTTAGGATTTACCCCCTTCGTCGTCACCACTTGCCCACATTGCCCTTTTGGCATTAAAAATCTTATTTCAAAGCGAGCAAAGTATTGTTATTTCAATGGGCCCGGGATGGTATCCGGAGGTTGCATCTGGGGACGAGCGTCCAGGGTGTAATCCGAGGTGCTTCTCCCAAAACTAAGCATCAATCGTGGCCCGTCAGGAGTTGATAGCCACGGTTGGGAGCGATGGTGGATGTTGCATTCGTTGCACATTTTCCTTAAATTCACAATAGTCGAGCTTTGGGTTGCTCCTTGGCTTGACACCGGCGATAGAGATTTTTATAATGTATTGTGGAGAAATAAGGAGGAACAGGCCCACTCTCGCGGGGTTATTTATTTATTGCTTTATATTGTTATTGTTTTATCGTTTTATTGAATATCCAAGTCGAAGCACATTCTGGTTTCTTCCTTATTGCATATGTACTTTTTATAAAACTCGGAAGCGTGACTCGACTTGCTCTAACATCTTCACCGAGTATTTTGACTCACCCTCTTTCATTGGTTCTTGCCTCAGGTAGATTGAGAGACCGACATGTGTCACGTGTCGGATGGGCATGCTTAGATAGGCCTTTTTGGTTTTGCCGAGTCTCTATTGTTGTCTTAAACTCTCTAGATAGTTGTTCTTTTGTCCAGGCTTGTAGATAACTTTATATTGATCCCCGTCCCCTGATATTTATTTAATGTTGCCCCTGTATGGGCTGTGTTAATATATTAGTTGAATTGGCCCCGGAGTGGCATATATGTTATTTTGATTTAAATTTGCTTCCGCTATTTATTCTAAGTTGTTTAGATGTTTTAAATTGGGGGATCCACTGTTGCCAAGTGTCGGGATTGACCCGTTGGCTTGTATGGGTTTGAGGCGCCGTTCTCGGCTTGGGAAACCGTGCAGGTTTTGCAAACTCTACTTTGTCAGCATCAGACGTCTGCTGGAGCCTAAAGATCTTCTCGAGAGAAGCAATCCAGCTATCTGCCACTCTATCATCAGTAGTACCATGGAATGAAGGGGGTTTATAATCCAGAAGTCCCTTCAAAACTACCTCTCGGGCTTTGGCTTCATCCTGGACTGTATGGCGTTCAGCTCTCAGAATTTCTCTGACCGAATCCACCAAATCATGAGGGTTCAGTGGTGCCATAGGTGGCTGAGGAGGATGACCAGGCGTACGATCACGACGGGGCGGCATCCTACAATCAAATACAACAGGTATGCATGAAGCTTAATTATGAATGCAAAGCTGTAACACAAAAGCACAATTCCTGAGTCGTAAGCCGTACGGACCTAGACTGACACGACTCACAGAGCTAAGGCCAATGAACCTCTAGCTCTGATACCAACTGTAACGGCACGTCCCCAGATACGGTGCGACGTGACGTCCCGCACCAAATCACAACCCATAACAAGAACTAAAGGTCCGGTTATGAACTGTAACCTGGCGAACGGAAAATAAATACCAGGCGGATCTGCTTTAGGAAATAAAAGGACAATGAGCAATAATATCGCGGAAGCAATTAGCATAACCTATCCCACTCAGGGAGCTAGAACAACCATAATTCAAAACGCAATTATAAAGCCCACCAAGGCCACTGAAAACATCAATATCACTATTTAAAATAATTTACACCATTTACATATACAACTCTAGAGTTTTAGATAATTATCCAGACAACATAGGCTATATGGAATCACCTAAACAAAAGAAAGCAATCCCAACGACAAGACCTGAATCCGCCTAGCGACAAAACCTGAAAGAGACAACAAGGTAACGGGGTTAGTCAAAGCGACTAAGTGAGGGGGCTGTAATACGTATATATTATCGAAACAACTCAAAGATTCACCAGTTTGTAAATGAAAAGAAAGCAAAGGAAAAATAAAGGTTTTCACAATTATTGGTGAATCGAGTAATTTCGCAATAAAGTAAAAGCTCGGCGAGACGAGCATCAACCACCTGTTTCACAATATCAGAAATATCAAATAAACCTCCCTTATTCCTCCTTGTGTAGTCAGGTAGCTAGCCCGCTACTATATAATCGTATATGCAAGGAGAAATATCCATTACATCTTCGGCGGAGGACAAGTCTATGCGACAAAATCCCGTCCGGCGCAGGTACTCAAAAGGGTTGCCACTCCGGTCACACCCCGAGCTCCCAGCAGTTTTGGAGACCAGAGCATTGAGATCCACCGTAGACCCAACGTCTATCCGGCTTCACCCCGTACCCTGATGTCCGGGCCCAATAATATAATATGGCTCGATGGCCAGGCACGATAGCCAAGATATATTTCTCGCATTTCGAAAGGGTTCGGTCAAAGGGACCAGTTTCAAACTCGTTTGTAACCCTTTCGAGCTAATAGAGCCTTCTAGGGGTTATTATGTAATAATTTGATATCAAAGCATTTTCCTTTAACTCATTAAAGTAATATGATTTTCAAGTAGCTACTACGTATAATATAAGTTTGGGGAAAGAAAACATAAAAGCATGAAAACACAGGCTTCAGGTATATATGGAATATTTACATACGTATAAGAAAGACCGAATTCGGAAAAGAAACCCCACCTGGATAATACTGCAAAAAGGGCAAAAGAAAGAAGACCAACTACTGCCCGGAAGAACTACCACCTGAAACCAAATACGACACAACCATGTAAGACGACAACACGACGCACGGCTATAACTTAAATCATATAATCACGTTGCAAATAGACAATTAATTAAGTATATAAAACAATAAAACAATAAAACAATTATAGACTTCTAGCAATGGAGATCAGAGATCAAAATTCAATCTATTTACAATAGCTAAGTTATTTTATAATTTGAGAACATACCATAAACACTCATTAATTAAGTATCGTAAAGTTTACAATTGAATTAGAAATCATTTCTGGAGATGAAGTGAAACAGAGCCATTAAATCTTTCTTATCAATTTGTATTCCATCCATTTTATCATAATATATTAATACTCTCATTCTTAACATCATTATTTGTGAAAGTGAGCACAGAAGTATTATGTATTTAACAAATTAGTATAAAACAGCTACAACGTATATGTCATATACTTCTGTAAACTTATAATCTGGTGTATTTTAACTAAGGTACGTACAAATACAAGTATGAATACACCATCTAACTATGGGTAACATGCCTCCTTTATACTTACTCAAATCATAACAGATAGCCAGGAGAATAAAATATAGATAGGCAACTCAGCAAACAGATATAAGCTAAATCATTTATCCGGCCATACTATTAATCGAAAGATAAAATTGTTGGTTTAACAATAATTACATGAGATGCAAGAGAAACGTTGTTGGGGCTTTACCTGTCCGCTTCTTCATGAGGTTTCGAGGGGATGGAATAAGAGAACTGGGGTTTTCAAATGATGAGGGCGTGTATAATTATATGCTTAATACATAATATTATTTTATGTTAGTCACTTTAGGGATGATGAAATACGTGGCTGCCTACCATTTCTCTTTTTATCTCTTTTGATTTATTACTGGGATGTGTTTTATTTTATAATAATCACATTGGTTTTAGAAATGAGGGATAAGCTAGCACTCAGCCGACTAGGATCTAGATCATTCATTCTTTGCATATTTTATTTCCTTTCAAAACAATACATATAGACGGTTTTGGATGCAGATTGACGTTAAAAAAATTAATTATTAACTAGCTCAATTTAATATGAAATGTAATCTACGCTTAATGAAATGATTCAATTAAGTTATGCATATTTTATTTCATTAATCACGTAGATGTTTAAAATAAGAAATTTACATTCTTACCTGTATTCACGGATAAAGATATACATGTCACAATTTAATAGAATACATTTGAACACGTAAATATAAATTTCGTCACGTAATGGATAATTCAGCTTTCACATAGTTTAAAATGCCAAGGAAAAATTAGGACATTAAGTACGCAAAAATTTGACAATTTAATCATAATTAACACACATACAAATTCAAATTAAACACATTAAGCGAATAATATCATATAAGCACATATTTCCCGATCGAAATTTCCAACTTGTCCCGTTATCTTAGGAATTCTTACCAGCTTTAGTTATACCAAAAAATTTGGGGCGTTACAACAGTGGATTCGAAGCTTATACCCTCACGTCCAACGGGCCCGCGAGGGGGTTCTCCTCTCTGAGCCCGGGGGTCGTGACAGTGGCACAATCAGCTACCATTGATCGAGTTCGCTTATAATAACAGTTATCAGTCCTCGATTCAGATGGCCCCATACGAAGCTTTGTATGGAAGGAAATGTCGATCGCCATTATATTGGGACATTGAGGAATGGAGATGGACTAAAGATGGTATTCATCGTGGTATTGCTCCAAAATTTATTCAGGATGCTATCGAAAAAGTGCAAGTTATCCGACAAAGAATGAAAGCTGCCCAGGATCGACAAAAGAGTTATGCTGATAGACGTCGACGTGATTTGGAGTTCGAAGTTGGGGATCAGGTATTTTTAAAAGCTTCTCCGAGAAAGGGATTTGTCCGAATTGGTAAAGGAGGAAAGTTCGCCCCGAGATATTTGGGTCCGTATGTGATTCTCGAGAGGATTGGGAAGATGGCCTACAGATTAGATTTACCGCCAGCCCTTACCGGTATTCACAATGTTTTCCACGTCTTGCAGGTTCGCAAGTATCATCCAGACGAGTCCGAGATTATTCCAGTGGAAGATATTAAGTTAGAGCCGAATTTCACATTCATTTCCCAACCGGTTAGTATTTTGGACCATAAATTCCAAGAACTTCGTAATCGTCAAATCCCCCTCGTAAAAAGTCCTTTGGAGGAATCAGAAAACGGAAGAAGCTACCTGGGAGACAAAGGAGAAAATGAGAAAACATTATCCAGAATTATTTGCTTCGAATAAATAGAATCTGAGGACAGATTCTCATAAGGGGGAGAGATTGTAACGCCCCACATTTTTGGTAAACTAAAGCCGGTAAGAATTCCTGAGATAACGGGACAAGTTTGGAAAAATTCGATCGGTACATATGTGCTTATGTGATATTTGTGTGTTTTATATGAATTTTCGTAAATGCAATAATTTGTGAATTTAAATTATTCTATGTTGATGTGCGTTTAAAATGATGAGTTTTGACTATAATATTGATATATTTCGTTGATATGTCCTTTTTATGAAGTTTCGCGAAATTATGAAAATGCCCCTTCGATTTTTCACTTAAACCTCAGGTTTTCTTTTTATTCTCTTTTCCTTTTCTTTTTCTTAATTACACTTAAACAGCCGAAGGAAAAGAAAAGAAAGAAAGAAAAAGAAAGAATTTTCTTTAAACCTTCAATTTGATCTTTCGAGTTCGTTTCTTAACCAAATTTCGATCCATAAGAACCTACGTGATCCTTATAACATTCTCTACAGGTATTATTCAAGTTCCATTTGATTCCGTTGTCGTTTGAGTATGTTTTTGATAAATTGCTTCGAAGTTGGATTTTTCGATAGTTTGATCGTTATACTCCGTAGTTTTCGATGATTCTTGATCCTATGTGTTGCCATTGTGATCTTTGATGCTTGTTGAAGTTTGTAGTATGAAAATCTGATTGAAAATGGTATTTTGGTAAAGATTTGACGAAGTTTTGCTGCTTCTGTGCGAAGTTCTTCGCGTTCTGCTGAAAATTCGCGAAAACAGGTCCACACGGCCTTGCAACAGGCCGTGTAGCAAGACCGTGCGTGTTTTCCACCCCACACGGCCTTGCATCAGGCCGTGTGGGTAGGCCGTGCGTGTTCTCAAAATTTCACACGGCCTTGATCAGGCCGTGTGTGTAGACCGTGTGTCCCGATTTTAGTTCAAAAGTCTCTGGAAGTCAAAAATTGCAAATACTACTTTCTTCGTTTGATATTATTTTCAAAATCCGACTTCACCATTAAGTTCGTAGTGCTTTAAAACTTAGTAATTCATAGAGTTTGAATTTTTCCAATACCGTTTGATCGTGAAATGAACCGATTTCCGTTTAGAGAATTATACGCTTTTCGCAATTCTTTTTCGATTGCTTTGAAACTTGAATGTATGCTTCTTTATAGTATTTTAAGCATGTCTATGAAACCTAATTGTGTTTAGGCATGATTATAAGCTTGAAGTTGATATTTCATTCGTTTCATTGAATAATTGCCCTAATTGCCCTTCTTTGATTTAATTAAGTGGTTATTGCATTAAGAATAAGCCGTGCGTCGTGTCTTCGTCTTACATGGTTGTGTCGTATTTGGTTTCAGGTGGTAGTTCTTCTGGGCAGTAGTCTGGTTGACTTTCTTTTGGTCCTTTTTGCCGAATTATCCAGGTGGGGTTTCTTTTCCGAATTCGGCTTTCCTTATACGTATGTAAATATTCCATATATACCCGAAGCCTGTCTCTTATGTTTTTATGTTTTCTTTCCCCATATTTATATTATACGTAGTAGCTATTTGAAACCATACTATCTTAATGAGTTTAAAGAAAAATGCTTTGATATCAAATTATTATGTATAACTCCTCGAGAGCTCTATTAGCTCGAAAGGGTATAAAATGGATTGAAATTGGTCCCTTTGACCACATAAGTATTTGGAATGCGAGAACATTATCTTGGCCTTTCGGCCTGGCCATTGAGCCACATTATACTATTGGGCCCGGACTTCAGGGTACGGGGTGAAGCCGGATAGACGTCGGGTCTACGGTGGATCTCAATGCTCTGGACTCCAAACTGATGGGAGCTCGAGGGTATGACCGGAGTGGCAACCCTTTTGAGTACCTGCGCCGGACGGGATCTAGTCTATATCCCCAGCCGAAGATGTATTGGATATTTGTCCTTGCATGATTATATAGTAGCGGGCTAGCTACCTGTCTACACAAGGAGGAATAAGGGAGGTTTATTTGATATTTCTGATATTATGAAACAGGTGGTTGATGCTCGACTCGCCGAGCTTTTACTTTACTGCGAAATTATTCGATTCACCAATAATTGTGAAAACCTTTATTTTTCCTTTGCTTTCTTCTCATTTACAAACCGGTGAATCTTTTCGGTTGTTTCGATAATATATATGTATTACAGCCCCCTCACTTAGTCGCTTTGACTAACCCCATTACTCTGTTGTTGTCTTTTCAGGTTTTGTTGCTAGGCGGATTCAGGTCGTGTCCTTGGAGTCATTTACTTTTGTTTAGGTGATTTCATATTCGTCTATGTATCTGGATAAATACTTAAAACCCTAGAAGTTGTAGATGTAAATAATGTAAATTAGTTTGAATGTTGATATTGATATTTTCAATGGCCTTGGTGGGCTTTATAATTGTGTTTTGGATTATGGTTGTTCTAGCTCCCTGAGTGGGATAGGTTCTGCTAATTTGCTTCCGCTGTATTATTGTTCATTGTCTTATTATTTTCTAAAGCAGATCCGCCTGGTAATTATTTTCCGTTCGCCAGGTTGTAGTTCATAACTGGACCTTTAGTTCTGGTTATGGATTATGGCTTGGTGCGGGACGTCACGTCGCACCGTATTTGGGGACGTGTCGTTACAGTGCAAGAGGCCGTGCGTGTCTCTCTTGGTGTGCACGGCCTTGGTGCACACGGCCGTGCACAAGGCTGTGTGGCCCGTTTGAACAGGGCCCTGACCTTCTGTAAGTCAGGGCCAATTTTGGCCTACGGGTCCCTCCGAGGCTCGTCTTTTCCGAATTCTTTCTTCGCTCGTGTATTTGATATATATGAAATAGATATGAATTGCATGTTTTATGAATTTATAGCTTGTTCGGATCTATGAATAGTGCGTTTTAAGTTTTCGTCAAATTTTCTAACTTTTGCATATGAAGTCCGATTTTCCCGAAATTCGAATGCATACTCCTTTATGATATTTAAAACATGTCCGTAAAGTTTCGTTACATTTGGACTTGATTTGTATTTTTAAATTTGTGAATTACTCCGTTTTTGTTTGATAATTTGAACCTAAGTGCCTTATGTGATTGTATAACGTGCCTCAATATGTTCCAATGTTTTCGTATAAGCCGTGCATCGTCCTTAGTCTTAATTGGTTGTGTCTTGGTATTTTTGCAGACGATACTCCCGTGGAGTAGCGCCGGTTCTTGCTTTTGCTCTTCTTTTTGTATAGCCAACAGGTGAGGCTTTCCGTTTCTGATTCCAGTACTATTATGTATATATATAAATAAGCCTCTCCCGATATAAGCCATGTTTACGTTTTGTTTTCACACCGTTTCTATATATATATTTAGTAAATATTTATGCCTATTATGTTTATTCGATTTATCGAAAATGTTTTGATATGAAAAAGTACTACGTATATTCTTTCAAACGTTTGCGAAAGAGACATGTAAAACCTCTTTAATTTCTAAGGCGAACATTGGCCTTCGGCAATTGTAGCGCCCCAAATTTGAGAAGCTTGATTTCCGTCCCACATCGGAAGATCAGTTGATATTGAAAAGGTTTATAAGTTAGAACCCATGTACAACCAATATAGATTAATCTCTTTTGGCAAGTGCTTTCCAAGCCAAACTTTAGGGTTGTGCACAGTGGATTCGAAGCTTATACCCGCACGTCCAACGGGCCCGCGAGGGGGTTCTCCTCTCCGAGCCCGGGGGTCGTGACAAATGCTATCAGAGCCAACCGTCAGTCGTGGGAATGCATGTTCCATGCACGTTAGTGTCACCTCTAAAAGGGGCTCCGCGTGTGTGGGGAGCCACGCTCCACATTCTCCACTGGCAGGGAGCAATGGGCCTATGTCGCAGCGTAATGAGGACATTACGCTCTGAAGGAGGGGCGAATTGTAGCGCCCCAAATTTCAGAAGCTTGAATTCCGTCCCACATCGGAAGATCAGTTGATATTGAAAGGGTTTATAAGTTAGAACCCATGTACAACCAATGTGGATTAATCCCTTTTGGCAAGTGCTTTCCAAGCCAAACTTTAGGGTTGTGCACAATGGATTCGAAGCTTATACCCGCACGTCCAACGGGCCCGCGAGGGGGTTCTCCTCTCCGAGCCCGGGCGTCGTGACAGCCTCGCCTATGACATGTCTCGAACGGTCTTTTGGCCAACCTGAAATGATTTGAAAAGCGAGTTATGAACTGTATGTATGTATGTTTGGGCCCGGAGTCAGGATGATAGGACGAAGTCGGTAGACATCGGGTCTACGGCGGAAATTCTATGGTTCCCTACACCTTTGGGAGCTCGGGGTGAGGCCGGAGTGGCTGCCCTTTGAGTACCTGAGATTATACTGTATGTTATGCGTAGTTCGGATTTAACGGTCCGTCTACATTGGAGGAATAAGGGTGGTTTCCCATTTTTATGTTTGGAAATTGGAGTTAAGGGCTCGACTCGCCGAGTCATATGATATGTTATGTTTTATGCTAAATCACCACCCATTTACGAAAACCTTTCTTTTATGTTGATTTCTTTTAAGTTTAAGAATGGTGATTTATTTCCGTTTTATAATATACATTATTATTCCCTCCTCACTTAGTCGTTTGACTAACCCCCTCTGTTTCACCCCTGTGTTGGTTTCAGGATTCTAGGCGGGATTTGTTCGTCGTCGTCGTCGCGTCTTTAGAGTTGCATTCTTTTGCTCATGTATAACTCTATTCCCGTTTGGCTAATATTTATATTTACGATAGTAGGATTGAACCCGTTATTATTTATTGTCGGGATATTGTATCGAACCCGTTTATTATTTATGAAATTGAATTTCGTTAGCCTTGGTGGGCTTTAATACTTGTGCAATTATTATGATTTATCGTTTTGTTTATTTTCACTTCCGCACCTCTGTCGTTTTCTTTCGTTTTTGAAACCCCCGCCTAGTCATTGAGTAAATGTGTGTCGTTCACCGGGTTTTGATTCGGGTCGGATTCCATTTCGGTTCCGGGTCGGGGCTCGGTATGGGGCGTGCGTTACCCGTTTGGGGCGCCCGGTACAAGTGACGTCGCCACCTGTCTACCTGAAGCAAGAACCAAAATAGCAGGGGTGAGTATAAAGGATACTCAGTAAGGGGGTTTTGATCGCAGTTCGTCATTTATCTTTTAAAATCAAATGTAGCCAATGTTGCCCGTTTTGAGAAAGACTATAAATAACGATATAAGTTGCAAAACTATAACGATATAAGGCTTTAACACAATGTAGCCAATGTCGGGTTCAGCTTGCTTGCAAAATAAAAAAAGGTTGACGAACCAGATCCTTTAAAATCATTTGCACATAATGTCAAGCCAATAAATTGAAAGAATATTAGTTGAGTCACGAGGCCGTTACGAGTTCGAAAGGCATGATATGAATAGGTTAGAAATGATAAGTAAATACAGCTCGTAATTCAACTAAATAGTTTGAATAATAAAGGAGGCTTAAGTGAGGCAAGTTCGAGCCACGCTTCCGGATTTTATATATATATATATATATATATATAGGGAAATACATATGCTAAAGGAGGAAAACCGAAATGTGCTTCGACTTGTAACAAAAGCCGTAAATCAATTAGACAAATGAATAATGCAATAAGTCATGCAATAATGAGTCCCGGCGAGAATGGACCTCTCCTTATGACTCCCAATTCATGAAAATCATGCAAACACATAGTCAAGTACTCCACCACCGAAAGTCAGGATCCAATCAGAATTTTATGGAAACGCGTGTTAACACCGTGCTGCTGTTGTTGTTGTTGTAACCCTTGACATACTTGCACGGCGATCTGTCGAATAATTGATACCCATTCTTCAGCCATTGGATTCGGGGGTGTTGGAGCAGTAGGGGGTCTTCGGCGAGGCATTATGCACCTGTGAACAACAAACTGGAAACTGATGCATGCTCGGTTAATGGAATGATCAAATAGCATGTAGACAATTTAAGCACGAAACATTCATAGAAGAAGCGAAACTCGATCCTATAGCCGCACGACCTAGACACGCAAGACCCAAGCAGGACACGACCAAACGCAAGACAAGACAGACGCTACCTCAAGTTCCACATCCACCTGCAGTCGATCCCAACTCAGTATTACAATTGTAAAAGATCAAATGGTTGGTTGGCCATTCCAAAAGAAGATCAATCCCAATTTTAATACTATGGAGTTCTCAAGCACCTGTGACTGGAAACTCTAAGCCTCATTGACACGAAACGGGCAGACACAAGGGACAAGACACGACGCGATTTCAAAGCTTCGGTTCCTTTTGGGAACCTACGCTCTGATACCACTGACTGTAGCGCCCCCTGAAGAAGGAACGCTACATCCGCACCGAAACTGACTGTAGCGAGGGGCCTCAACTCAAAAACCCACTCCGGCGAACGGCACTCAAGCAATAACCATCTGCAACAGCGAAAACATCCCAACAACAGCCATAACCATGCAGAGCATTGCGGAAGCGATTTAAAAGGAAAACAAATAATTCCATGGAAGCCTACGAAGCTAACATAATATCAATTAAACATTTGCAGTTTGAAATACAACAGAAGCATAAACACACAGTGCCATCCATGGCTCAACTAACTAGCCTATCCTGTGCAATCCTAGATATCTTCAACTATCCCACATCAAGGGCACATAAGATACATAAGGTAGATAAAGCAGCAAATAGTACGAAAGCATTTAAATACAATAAACAGGACTTGACAATTGCTGGGACCACTGACAAGACAAACCAGACGACAAGACTGAGCCTATCTAGACCTGCTGATGCCGACTGACAAGATAGGTGACGTCGTCACCTGTCTACCTGAAGCAAGAACCAAAATAGGGTGAGTATAAAGGATTCTCAGTAAGGGGGTTTTGAACACAGTTCGTCGTTTATCTTTTAAAACTAAAAGTAGTGAATGTTGCCCGTTGTGAGAAAGAATACAAATAACGAAATAAAAGTTGCAAAACAATAACACAAGGCAACACTCGGGTTCGGCTTGCTTGGGAAATACAAAAAGGTTGAGGAACCAGATCCTTTAAAACATTTACACATAAGGTCAAGCCGATAGTTTTGAAAGGATATTAGTTGAGTCACGAGGCCGTTACAATTCGAAAGGCATGATATGAATAAGTTAGAAACGATGAAGAAACACGGCTCGTAATTCAACTAATTAATTGAATAATAAAGGAGGCTTACGTTGGACAAGTTCGAGTCACGCTTCCGGATTTTATATATATATATATAGGGAAATACATATGCCAAATGAAGAAAACCGGAACGTGCTTTGGCTTGTAACGAATGCCGTAAAACAATTAGACAAGCAAGTAATGCAATAAATCATGAAATAATGTGTCCGGGCGAGAACAGGCCCTCTCCTCATAACTCCCATTCATGAAAATCATGCAAACACTTAGTGAATTACTCCATCACCGAAAGTCGTGATCCAATCAGAATTTTATGGAAATGCGTGTTAACAACGTCATCCTTATCAGAATTTTCTAGGAAGCGCTTAGCCTACAACGCCACCCTCGCAGTAGCTCAGGCTAGCCAACCTCCTGGCCGGCCTAACCGAATACGGATTGGAGTATACATCGGGATTTGCCCTAGACGCTCGTCTCCAGGCCCACCTCTTGTGCACTCCGGGCCCACTTCATTATACCATTCAGGGCTCGCATGTGAAATCAATAACAATTTGGGTGGCCAAAGGGGGCGTTGAGAAAAGCTGATGTAACGATCTAAGAAGTACTCATAAGCGTCGTACGCTTCGGGAGCATGCTAACAGATGTCCCTAACGACATTACTTGTAAGTTCTTCAGAGATCAAATAGTTACTTTTAAAACAAATAAGTTACTTGTCTCTAGTTGAAAGCATTTCAAGTCATATTGGGTTTTGCTATCAAAACGTTGACTAAGCACATAATAGAATAATAAAGGCGAGAACAGCAAGTAATGAGAAAGGAGCGTAATAAGTTGTTTAGCAAACCTAGAAAAACTATGTCCTTGCCCCAGTTGAAAATAGTTTAAACCCTTACCTGGCTCGACACGACAGTATGGTAGCAAGCAGTAGTCAAGTTTCTCCCTCGTTGGTCCCACCTGTAATACACAGGGCCTAGAGGATGAAAACGAGACCGACAATACTAAAAGCAAGACACAAGACAACAAACGACGCACGGCAATTCAAATAGGACTTAAATCATGCTATAAACGTAACATGGAAAGTTAAGCAATTAAACATACAAAGACATATGAATTACGGAAAGACAATTAAAGAATTACTAATGCAATACTAAATAATAAAAGAACATAGATAATAAATGTTAAGGCATGCTAAAACGCAATTAGGGCACGTAGACATGCTTAAAATAATATAACGAAGCTCTCTCGCGAAAACGGGATCAGATGAGCAAGAAACGGGAAAAGTGGGAAAAATCTCTAAACGAGAAAGGTGTCAATTGACTGTCAAATAGGGTCGGATAAATTGTAAACTATGAAGAATATCAAATCCCGAGGCTCGAGGAAGTTATAGGTGAAATCGGATTGATATTCGGAGGTCGTATGCGAAAGTTAACATTTAAATAAGTGGGGTTGACCCAATTCCCGAAGTGCAAGAAATGAAAAGGCTAGAAAAATCCACTAAGTGTTTTTGCACCGGCCTTTGCACGGTCTTGGACACACTGTCAAGACCGTCCACTGCACACGGCCAAGTGCACGGGGCAGGTCCACGGGCGCGAGCCCGTGCAGACAAAAACAAGCGCGCACGGGTTCCTGCACGGTCATGATCAAGACCGTGCGTTAGCCCGTGCGGATCAACTGAGTGCAGAAAGCAGCAGGTTGCGAAGCTCACACGCGGGCACCAACATATAAATCCATAGATCTCATAATTTACACCATAAATCACACTAATTTTCACATATAATCATATATATCATATAAGCTACACATAGGTTCAAGAAACACGTAAAATGGTCAAGTAAATCTTCCTAAACACAAAAATCCTAAAACTATGAAATCCTATATATAAATCACGAAAATCGCAACGAGGAAACGAGCTCGGTAGGGCGATTCTTCTCTTCTCCTCCTTCTTTCTCCCTTTTCTCCCTCTCTCTCTCTCTCTCTCTCTTTCCTTCTTTCAAATGATATGGGTATATGTGAAATAAGGAATATAAGAGGGGTATCTATGCAAAAAGGGATATTAAATGAGGTCGGGGTAAAATTAGGGAATTTGGATAAAAGGCGGGTTCAAGGGTAAAACTTATTCGTGAATATAATTATTCTCACGAAAAGCTTTCGGCGCGAATAAAATATTATTCCGGAATAAATCCGAAATTCGGGTCGTAACAATACTCCTCTCTTCAAGAGAATCTGTCCTCAGATTCTCCTCCGGACTTCGAGGTTAGTTAAGAGGAGTATAATCTATAAGAATTTTAATAACACGAATTAAAAACGAACATTTAGGAGCAATTAAAACACATTATATAATATCATTCATAACAAAAACGTTTAAATGCAAATAATATTCCAGATGAAGCTCAAAGTCACGCAAAAGACGGGATTACATCAAATCCTAACCAACGCTAACGACGAGGAAGAAATAAAGATAAATAGATCATGGCTCATTGGGACCGCGACGGGAATACTGCTCGAGCTGCTCCGAAAGTGACCTCTGCATCTCGGCGATAGATCTCTGAAGTGCTGAGTATTGGCTATCGATATGAGCACGCTGGGCGGCGAAGCCCTCGTTGATCTGTCTCTCCTACTGAGCGAATCTCTCATCGTTCATACGGCGGTAATCAGAGCACTCCGCATAGAATCGCTGCAGGTTAATAGGTTCCTGGTCCTGAGTGTTTCCTCTGGCGTGCGAAGACTCATGTATTGATGCATCTTGTCCCAATAACTGCTTGTAGATATGTTGAGCCTGCTCGTGGGCCTCTGGGATCGGGGGTCCTTCTTCGTGAGCATCGTCATGGACGACTTCCCCTAAGGGCAGACCGTCTACCAGGACATACGGGTCGTTTCGCCTCGGACCCTTTGTACAGATCGCCATCTGGGCTAGAGTCCCATAACTGATCGAGGTCGAGCCTCCTATGGCAACCTGAGTATCGAGCCCTTCCACTTGGGCACACTCCAAAATAGCGGTGATGTAAGAAGCCACTCGAATTTCCCTTCTCGACCGAGTGGAGATATACATCATGTGATCCATCATATGTGAGATGGGGTTGAATCTAAACCCTCTCACCATGTGGTCCAGCATGAGACAAACTTCTGTATTCACCGCTCTTGGACTGCCTTCTCTGGCTAGAACCGATCGGGAAATAGCTCTATGCATAATCCTCAACTGCGTAGTAATGAGCGCTGTAGCTTTGAATACTCCAGAGTTGGACATTTCGGTGGAGGCGGAGATACGTCTCCAAGCCTCAGCTTGATTCCATCCCCTAGCACACCTTCTAGGAGCCGTGACGTCCAATTAGAAGTATTCTGACATCTGCCTGTATGATAGTGTATAATCCCAGTTGAGGTCTCGGAAATGGATTCCGATTGGCATCTCAGGGTCGTTCGGAAAAGCTGCGCCCTTAAGGGGACTCAAAAATTCACATGTGAGTCGATGGTAGGATGGCCTTTGGATGCTAAAGAAGTTAGCCATCCTATGTTGTTGATGTACCTGGATATGCCTTCTCCTAGGCCCAATTGATTCATAGCCTCCATGTCTAAAAATTGGGTGGGAAACCGGTCATTCCATCAACCGATTGAAGACGTCTTGATCGTTTTCAGATTCTAACACATAAAGGAACGCGAAGTGGAACTTCTCGTTCTATAAGCGCAAGCAAAGGAGAAACTAAATGGTAAACGCAAGTAGCATTCATCATTCAAAATATATATAATTACACATGCATGTTATGACAATGCAATATACCTGTGCGAGCATGTTGAGATCGATAACCACTTCTTCTTCCCCTAGGGTTCTCTCTGTTGGGGCAGTCCCGAATGTGATGCTTGGTGCTTCCACACGAAAAGCAACGTCCCAATTGCTTCCTACACTTTGCAGTCTTGTGATTCGTCTTCCCACAGTACTCACAGGGAATGGGGTCCTCGTTCACTTCAGGTTCTATAGGTTCCAGCACCTCGTAGTGTGGTCTCTTTGTCCGAAAGGTACTCGGTCCGACTGACTCTCTTCTTGTTGTCTCGTTGGAAGAGGATCCTATTATAGCAGGGGCACTCTGGTTCATTATTTGAAGTTTGGACTCCACTCTCATAGCTCGAGTAACTGCATCGGGGTAAAGACGGATGTCAAGTGCCATCAATGCTCTTCGGATCTCCGGTTGAAGTCCCTCGATAAACTTTCGTGCTCTCTTTCGTTCGTCCATGGCATAATGAGAAGCATAGGTTATGAGACGGTTGAACTGCGCTTCATACTGAGCTACGGTAGATGCTCCTTTGTTGAGATACATGAATTCTCTCTCGCGGCTGTCGCGTACCACTTCCGGCACATACTTCATTCAGAAGTCAGACACAAATCGTGACCAAGTGAGGGGGACTCCCTCGGCGATCCATCTCCGTTCTGTAAAGTGCCACCAATCTCGAGCGGGTCCTCTCATAAGGAAGGTAGCATACTCGACCCTCTTGGGGTCACCACACTGTAGTACTCGAAAGATCTGCTCCACGTCGGATATCCAGGCCTCGGCCTTAAAATCATCTGGTTCACCCTCGAAGCAGGGTGGGCAATAGAAGAGAAACCTATCCAAGGTTTGGCCCACAGTCTGTCTGGCGGGTACGTCCTGCTATTGTTGTTGTATCCCTTGACATTCTTGCACGGTGATCTGTCGAATAATCGATACCCACTCTTTAGCCATTGGGTTCGGGGGTGTTGGAGCAGTAGGGGGTCTTCGGCGAGGCATTATGCACCTGTGAACAACAAAGTAGAAAATGATGCATGTTCGGTTAAGGGAATGATCACGTAAGGCATATAAAATTCAAATAAAGCATACATATTTGATCAAACAGCATGTAGACAATTTAAGCACGAAACATTCATAGAACAAGCAAAACTCACTATCCTATAGCCGTACGACCTAGACACGACAAGACCCAAGCAAGACACGACCAGACGACAAGACAAGACAGACGCTACCTCGAGTTCCACATCCACCTGCATTCGATCCCAACTCAGTGCCACAATTGTAAAGGATCAAACGGTTGGTTGGCCATTCCAAAAGAATATCAATCACAATTTCAATACTAAGGAGTTCTCAAGCACCTGTGACTGGAAACTCTAAGCCTCATTGACACGAAACGGGCAGACACAAGGGACAAGACACGACACGATTTCAAAGCTTCGGTTCCTTTTCGGAACCTGGGCTCTGATACCACTGACTGTAGCGCACCCTGAAGAAGGAACACCACATCCGCACCGAAATGGACTCCCGAGCTTCAGCGAGGGGCCTCAACTCGAAAACCCACTCCGACGAACGGCACTCAAGCAATAACCATCGGCAATAGCAACAACATCCCAACAACAGCCATAACCATGCAGAGCAATGCGGAAGCGATTTAAAAGGAAAACAAATAATTCCATGGAAGCCTACGAAGCAAACATAATATCAATTAAACATTTGCAGTTTGAAATACAACAGAAGCATAAACACACAGTGCCATTCATGGCTCAACTAGCCTATCCTCTGCAATCCTAGATATCTTCAACTATCCCACATCAGGGGCACATAAGATACATAAGGTAGATAAAGCAGTAAATAGTACGAAAGCATTTAAATACAATAAAAAGGACTCGACAATTGCTGGGACCACTGACAAGACAAACCAGACGACAAGACTAAGCCTATCTAGACCTGCTGATGCCGACTGACAAGATAGGTAACGTCACCACCTGTCTACCTGAAGCAAGAACCAAAATAGCAGGGTGAGTATAAAGGATACTCAATAAGGGGGTTTTGAACACAGTTCATCGTTTATCTTTTAAAACTAAAAGTAGTGAACGTTGCCCGTTTTGAGAAAGAATACAAATAATGAAATATAAGTTGCAAAACAATAACATAAGGCAATACTCGGGTTCGGCTTGCTTGGGAAATACAAAAAGGCTGAGGAACCGGATCCTTTAAAACAATTACACATAAGGTCAAGCCGATAGTTTTGAAAGGATATTAATTGAGTCACAAGGCCGTTACAATTCGAAAGGCATGATATGAATAAGTTAGAAACGATGAAGAAACACGGCTCGTAATTCAACTAATTAATTGAATAATAAAGGAGGCTTACGTTGGACAAGTTCGAGTCACGCTTCCGGATTTTATATATATATATATAGGGAAATACATATGCCAAATGAAGAAAACCGGAACGTGCTTTGGCTTGTAACGAATGCCGTAAAACAATTAGACAAGCAAGTAATGCAATAAATCATGAAATAATGTGTCCGGGCGAGAACGGGCCCTCTCCTCATAACTCCCATTCATGAAAATCATGCAAACACTTAGTGAATTACTCCATCACCGAAAGTCGTGATCCAATCAGAATTTTATGGAAATGCGTGTTAACAACGTCACCCTTATCAGAATTTTCTAGGAAGCGCGTAGCCTACAACGCCACCCTCGCAGTAGCTCAGGCTAGCCAACCTCCTGGCCGGCCTAAGCGAATACGGATTGGAGTATACATCGGGATTTGCCCTAGACGCTCGTCTCCAGGCTCACCTCTTGTGCACTCCGAGCCCACTTCATTATACCATCCAGGGCTCGCATTTGAAATCAATAACAATTTGGGTGGCCAAAGGGGGCGTTGAGAAAAGCTGATGTAACGATCTAAGAAGTACTCATAAACGTCGTACGCTTCGGGAGCATGCTAACAGATGTCCCTAACGACATTACTTGTAAGTGCTTCAGAGATCAAATAGTTACTTTTAAAACAAATAAGTTACTTGTCTCTAGTTGAAAGCATTTCAAATCATTTTGGTTTTGCTATCAAAACTTTGACTAAGCACATAATAGATAATAAAGGCGAGAACAACAAGTAATGAGAAAGGAGGGGTAATAAGTTATTTAGCAAACCTATAAAAACTATGTCCTTGCCCCAGTTGAAAATAGTTTAAACCCTTACTTAGCTCGACATGACAGTATGGAAGGAAGCAGCAGTAGTCAAGTTTCTCCCTCGTTGGTCCCACCTGTAATACACAGGGCCTAGAGGATGAAAACGAGACCGACAATACTAAAAGCAAGACACAAGACAACAAACGATGCACGGCAATTCAAATAGGACTTCAATCATGCTATAAACTTAACATAGAAAGTTAAACAATTAAACATACAAAGACATATGAATTACGGAACGACAATTAACGAATTACTAATGCAATACTAAATAATAAAAGAACATAGATAATAAATGTTAAGGCATGCTAAAACGCAATTAGGGCACGTAGACATACTTAAAATAATATAACGAAGCTCTCTCGAGAAAACGGGATCAGACGGGCAAGAAACGGCAAAAGTGGGAAAAATCTCTAAACGAGAAAGGTGTCAATTGACGGTCAAATAGGGTCGGATAAATTGTAAACTATGAAGAATATCAAATCCTGAGGCTCGAGGAAGTTATAGGTGAAATCGGATTGATATTCGGAGGTCGTATGCGAAAGTTAACATTTAAATAAGTGGGGTTGACCCAATTCCCGAAGTGCAAGAAAGGAAAAGGCTAGAAAAATCCACTAAGTGTTTCGCACCGGCCTGTGCACGGTCTTGGACACACTGTCAAGACCGTGCACTACACACGGCCAAGTGCACGGGGCAGCCCGTGCAGACAAAAAGAAGCGCACGGGCTCCTGCACGGTCTTGATCAAGACCGTGCGTTAGCCCGTGCGGATCAACTGAGTGCAGAAAGCAACTGGTCGCGAAGCTCACACGCGGGCACCAACATATAAATCCATAGATCTCATAATTTACACCATAAATCACGCTAATTTTCACATATAATCATATATATCATATAAGCTACACATAGGTTCAAGAAACACGTAAAACGGTCAAGTAAATCTTCCTAAACACAAAAATCCTAAAACTATGAAATCCTATATATAAATAACGAAAATCGCAATGAGGAAACGACGGATTGAAATGGGGTAAAAGGATTACCAGTAGAGGATGAAGTAAGGGTCGTTCGGGTTTTCACGGCTCGTCGATCGGGCGAGAAATGAGCTCGGTGGGGCGATTCTTCTCTTCTCCTCGTTCTTTCTCCCTTTTCTCCCTCTCTCTCTCTCTTTCTTCTTTCTTTCAAATGATATGGGTATATGTGAAATAAGGAATATAAGAGGGGTATGTATGCAAAAAGGGATATTAAATGAGGTCGGGGTAAAATTAGGGAATTTGGATAAAAGGCGGGTTTAAGGGTAAAACTTATTCGTGAATATAATTATTCTCACAAAAAGCTTTCGGCGCGAATAAAATATTATTCCGGAATAAATCCGAAATTCAGGTCGTTACAGTTTAGGTGGCCAAAAGGGCCATTCGAAAATAGGAAATCGGGGTGTGGGAGGCCAAAGGGTCATTCGAGACAAGGTTATCTTTGCAAGGTCCAGAGACCAAAGTTCGCATTTAAAAACAAATGGGTTTTCCTTGCCTCTAGTTGAAAACTATTTTTGTAAAATATTATACATATAGGTTTTGCTATTAAAAGAGGTTGACTAAGCACATAAGGAATAGTAAAGGTAGAACAATAAGTAATAAGAAAAGCGGGGTAGTCATTTATTTCGCAAACCTATGTAAGACTATGTCCTTGCCCCAGTTAAAATAAGTTTAAACCCTTACCTGGCTCAACACGATAGTATGGAAGCAAGCGGTAGGCAAGTTTCTCCCTCGTTGGTCCCACCTGTAATACACAGGGCCTAGAGGACGAAAACGAGACCGACAATAACAAAAGCAAGACACTAGACAACAAATGACGCACGGCAATACAATTAGAACTCAAATCATGTAATAAACATAATATGGAAGTTAAACAATTAAACATATAAAGACATATATAAAATACGGAACGACAATTAAAGAAATACTAAATAATGAAAGAACATAGATAATAAATATTAAAGGCATGCTAAAACGCAATTAGGGCACATAGACATGCTTAAAATAATATAACGAAGCTCTCTCGCGAAAATGAGATCGGTTCGAAAAGAAACGGGAAAAGTGGGAAAAATCCCTAAACGATAAAGGTGTCAATTGACAGTCAAATAAGGTCGGATAAATTGCAAACTATGTAAAATATTTAATCCCGAGGCTCAAGGGAGCTATAGGTGAAATCGGATTAATTTTCGGAGGTCGTATGCGAAAGGTCAACATTTAAATAGGTGGGGTTGACCCAATTCCCGAAGTGCAAGAAAGGAAAATGCTAGAAAATCCACTAAGGCACGTGCACCGGCCAACGCACGGTCTTGAGCACGCTGTCAAGACCATGCAGGCAAACACGGCCTTGCGCACTGGCTATGCGCATGGGCGCAAGCTGGTGCAGGTCAAAATGGGTGCGTACGGTCTTGGCAAGACCATGCACGAGCCCATGCAGGCTAAAGAGGGTCACACGGGGCCGCGCACGGGCTTGGGAAGACCGTGCACAAGCCCGTGCGGCTCTTCTAGGTGCAGCGAACAGCAGTTCGCGAAATCTCACGCGAACACCAACATATAAATTCATAGATCTCCTAATTTACTCCATAAAACATCCTAATTTTCACATATAATTATATATATCATATTAGCTACGCATAGGTCCACGAAACACGTAAAATGATCAAGTAAATCTCCCTAAACATGAAAATCCTAAAACCATAAAAATCCTATACAAAAGCCACGAAAATCGTAATGAAGAGGGAACGCCATGAAATGGGTTAAAAGGATTACCGATAGAGAATGAAGTAAAGATCGTTCGGGTTTTCACGGCTCGTCGATCGGGCGAGAAACAAGCTCGGTAGGGCGATTCTCCTCCTCTTCCTTCTTCTTTCTCCTTTTCTCCTTCTCTTCCTCTTTCTCTCTTTCTCAAATGATATGGGTTTATGTGAGAATAAGGAATATAAGAGGGTTATTTGGGAAAAAGGGATATTAAATGGGGTCGAGGTAAAATAGGCAATTTTGGATAAAACGCGGGTTCGTGGATAAAACTTATTCGTGAATATAAATATTCTCACGAAAAGCCTTCGGCGCGAATAAAATATATTCCGGAATAAATCCGAAATTTCAGGTCGTTACAGAACCCGATGTGTCTGAACTTAGCTCTAAGTGTGACAAGCTCTCCTTTCTGCTCAAGGCATCCGCGACCACATTTTGTAAAGACCCAAAATTCCGGAATATATTTTCGGAATAATTATTCGACACCTTGTTGGATTCTAAATGAAAAGATTAGCTTCGTTAGCTAATTTTAATTTATTCTAATTTATGTCCATATCCTCAACCATTTATAATTACCTTTTCTACCCCTCGAATTTATTTTAATCTCAAACGAACCCACACCCCTTAAACACACTTGCACCCTCTTGGACACATTTGCACCATCTTGAACACACTTACACCCCCTTGTGCACACTCTTGCTCACACCCCAAAATCGAGAGAGAGAAAGAGAGAAGAGAAGGAGAAGGGAGGGAGAAGGAAGAAGGAGGAAGAAATCTCGTCCCGAATCCGTCGCTCGATCAATCGAGATTCCGAGACCAACTATACAATCCTCGTTCGATTCTCTACCGGTAACCTTCTTTCCCCAATTCATTTCGTGCATTAAATCTTTCGATTTCTATCTTTTATTTTGAAATGAATATTTGATATATTTGATGGGTTTGTAGGTTAGAGTTTACCATTTTTAGTGTAGTTAGGATCAAATGGTAGCTATTAATGTGTACAATGCATGAGTGTGAATTTTATGTGTTGATTTTAGCTATAGAATCCGCCCTAGTTGATTTTAGGATGAAACCCTCGTGAAAAAACCTTAAATCGCGTTTTTCTGCACCTGTAAGTTGAACCACACGGCCCAACGCACAGTATTGGAAAGACCGTGCGCCAGGCCGTGCACCACCCTTTATGCCTGCACTGCGCACCCCGGTGCGCAAGCCAGTGCGCCCTTGTTTTAGCTTGCACGGTCTTGAGTGCATGCTCAAGACCGTGCGCCAGGCCGTGCGTTAGCCCGTGCGAATGCCTTAACCAAATTTTCAGCCTTTTTCCTTAGTTGCTCACGGTAATGGGGTCAATGGGCCAAAAATAAAAGTTGGCTTTTTGCATACGACCCCCTAAAATCGAGCCATTTTCACCTATAGCTACCATATGATTCAAGGATGAATATTTCGTAAAGTTTTCAAAATTCCGACCTCGTTCGGGCCTTGAATCGAGCCTTTTTCGTTTAGGACTTTTTCCCCAATTTTTGAATGTTATCCGAAAATCGCATGAGTGCTTCTTTATAATATATTATGCATGAATGTGCAATTAGAATTTCAATTGAGCATGTTTAGCATCTTTAATTTCGTATCTTTCGTTTAATGGATTCCCTGTGAGTACTGTGGGAAGACGAATCACAAGACTGCAAAGTGTAGGAAGCAATTGGGACGTTGCTTTTCGTGTGGAAGCACCAAGCATCACATTCGGGACTACCCCAACAGAGAGAACCCTAGGGGAAGAAGAAGTGGTTATCGATCTCGACATGCTCGCACAGGTATATTGCATTGTCATAACATGCATGTGTAATTATATATATTTCAAATGATAAATGCTACTTGCGTTTGCCAATTAGTTTCTTCTTTGCTTGCGCTTGTAGAACAAGAAGTTCCACTTCGCGTTCCTTTATGTGTTAGAATCTGAAGACGATCAAGACGTCTTCAATCGGTTGATGGAACGACCGGTTAGGCCCACCCAATTTCTAGACATGGAGGCTATGTATCAATTGGGCCTAGGAGAAGGCATATCCAGGTACATCAACAACATAGGATGGGCTAACTTCTTTAGCATCCAAAGGCCATCCTACCGTCGACTCACATGTGAATTTTTGAGTCCCCTTAAGGGCGCAGCTTTTCCGAACGACCCCGAGATGCCAATCGGAATCCACTTCCGAGACTTTAACCGGGATTATACACTATCATACAGGCAGATGTCAGAATACTTCCAATTGAACGTCACGGCTCCTAGAAGGTGTGCTAGGGGATGGAATCAAGCTGAGGCTTGGAGACGTATCTCCACCTCCACCGAAATGTTCAACTCCGGAGTATCCAAAGCTACAATGCTCATTACTACGCAATTGAGGATTATGCATAGAGCCAATTCCCAATCGGTTCTAGCCAGAGAAGGCAGTCCAGGAGCGGTGAATACAGAAGTTTGTCTCATGCTAGACCACATGGTGAGAGGATTTAGATTCAACCCCATCTCACATATGATGGATCACATGATGTATATCTCCACTCGGTCGAGAGTGGAAATTCGAGTGGGTTCTTACATCACCACTATTTTGGAGTGTGCCCAAGTGGAAGGGCTTGATACTCAGGTTGCCATAGGAGGTTCGACCTCGATCAGTTATGGAACTCTAGCCCAGATGGCGATCTGTATAAAGGGTCCGAGGCGAAACGACCCGTATGTCCTGGTAGACGGTCTGCCCTTAGGGGAAGACGTCCATGATGATGCTCACGAAGAAGGACCCCCGAGCAGGTTCAGCTTATCTACCAGCAGTTATTGGGACAAGATGCATCAATACCTGAGTCTTCGCACGCCAGAGGAAACACTTAGGATCAGGAACCTATTAACCTGCAGCGATTCTATGCGGAGTTCTCTGATTACCGTCGTATGAACGATTAGAGATTCACTCAGAAGGAGAGACAGATCAACGAGGGCTTCGCCGCCCAGCGTGCTCACATCGATAGCCAGTACTCAGCACTTTAGAGATCTATCACCGAGATGCAGAGGTCACTTTCGGAGCAGCTCGAGCAGTATTCCCGTCGCGGTCCCGATGAGCCATGATCTATTTATCTTTATTTCTTCCTCGTCGTTAGCTTTGGATAGGATTTGATGTAATCCCGTCTTTTGCGTGACTTTGAGCTTTATTTGGAATATTATTTGCATTTAAACGTTTTGTTATGAATGATATTATATAATGTGTTTTAATTGCACCTAAATGTTCGTTTTTAATTCGCGTTATTAAAATTCTTATAGATTATACTCCTCTTAACTAACTCGAAGTCCGGAGGAGAATCTGAGGACAGATTCTCTTGAAGAGGGAAGTATTGTAACGACCCAAAATGTCAAATTTATTCCAGAATAATATTTTATTCGCGCCGAAGGCTTTTTGTGAGAATATTTATATTCACGAATAAGTTTTACCCTTGAACCCGCCTTTTATCCAAATTCCCTATTTTTACCCCGACCTCATTTAATATCCATTTTTGCATACATACCCCTCTTATATTCCTTATTCTCACATAAACCCATATCATTTGAGAAAGAGAGAGAGAAAGAGGAAGAGAAGGAGAAAAGGAGAAAGGAGGAGAAGAGAAGAATCGCCCTACCGAGCTCGTTTCTCGCCCGATCGACGAGCCGTGAAAACCCGAACGACCCTTGCTTCATCCTCTACCGGTAATCCTTTTACCCCATTTCAATCCGTTGTTTCCTCGTTGCGATTTTCGTGATTTATATATAGGATTTTATAGTTTTACGATTTTCGTGTTTAGGAAGATTTACTTGGCCATTTTACGTGATTCTTAAACCTACGTGTAGCTTATGTGATATATATGTTTATATGTGAAAATTAGCGTGATTTATGGTGTAAATTATGAGAACTATGGATTTATATGTTAGTGCCCGCATGTGAGCTTCGCGACCTGCTGCTTTCTGCACTCAGTTGATCCGCACGGGCTAACGCACGTTCTTGATCAACACCGTGCAGGAGCCCGTGCGCGCCTCTTTTTGTCTGCACGGGCGGCCTGCCCCGTGCACTTGGCCGTGTGCAGTGCACGGTCTTGACAGTGTGTCCAAGATCGTGCACAGGCCGGTGCAAAACACTTAGTGAATTTTTCTAGCCTTTTCCTTTCTTGCACTTCGGGAATTGGGTCAACCCCACCTATTTAAATGTTGACCTTTCGCATACGACCTCCGAAAATTAATCCGATTTCACCTATAGATTCCTTGAGCCTCGGGATTTAATATTTTACATAGTTTACAATTTATCTGACCTTATTTGACCGTCAATTGACACCTTTCTCGTTTAGGAATTTTTATCCACCTTTCGCGTTTCTTATCCGTCTGATCCCGTATTCGCAAGAGAGTGTCCTTATATTATTTTAAGCATGTCCTTACTATTTAATTTTATGTTTCTTCGTTATTTAGTATTTCATTAATATTTTCTTAATTGATGTCCCATAATTGTGTATCTCTATGTGTTTAATTATTTGGCATTCCATATTGCGCCTGTAGCATGATTTAAATTCTATTTGTATTGTCGTGCGTCATTTGTTGTCTAGTGTCTTGCTTTTGTTATTGTCGGTCTCGTTTTCGTCCTCTAGGCCCTGTGTATTACAGGTGGGACCAACGAGGGAGAAACTTGACTACCGCATGCTTTCATACTGTCGTGTCGAGCCAGGTAAGGGTTTAAACTTATTTTAACTGGGGCAAGGACATAGTCTCATATAGGTTTGCGAAATAAATGACTACCCCGCTTTTCTTATTACTTGTTATTCTGCCTTTACTATTCCTTATGTGCTTAGGCAACCCCTTTTAATAGCGAAACCTATACGTATAATATTTTACAAAAACAGTTTTCAACTAGACGCAAGGAAAACCCATTTGTTTTTAAATGCGAACTTTGGTCTCTCGACCTCGCAAAGATAGCCTTGTCTCGAATGGCCCTTTGGCCTCCCACACCCCGATTCCCTATTTTCGAATGGCCCTTTTGGCCACCTAAACTGTCATTGATTTCAAATGCGAGCCCTGGACGGTATAACGAAGTGGGCCCGGAGATGAGCGTCTAGGGCAAATCCCGATGTGTACTCCAATCCGTATTCGCTTGGGTCGGCCAGGAGGTTGGCTAGCCTGAGTTAGTGCGAGGGTGGCATTGTAGGCTACGCGCTTCCTAGAAAATTCTGATAAGGATGACGTTGTTAACACGCGTTTCCATAAAATTCTGATTAGATCCTGACTTTCGGTGGTGGAGTACTTGACTATATGTTTGAATGATTTTTTTGAATTGGGAGTCATAAGGAGAGGGCATGTTCTCGCTGGGACACATTATTGCATGACTTATTGCATTATTTATTTGTCTAATTGATTTACGGCTTTTGTTACAAGTCGAAGAACATTCCGGTTTTCCTCCTTTAGCATATGTATTTCCCTATATATATATATATATATATATATATATATATATATATATATATAATCCGGAAGCGTGGCTCGAACTTGCCTCACTTAAGCCTCCTTTATTATTCAAACTATTTAGTTGAATTACGAGCCGTATTTACTCATCATTTCTAACCTATTCCTATCATGCCTTTCGAACTCGTAATGGCCTCGTGACTCAACTAATATTCTTTCAATTTATTGGCTTGACATTATGTGCATATGATTTTAAAGGATCTGGTTCGTCAACCTTTTTGTATTTTCCAAGCAAGCCGAACCCGAGTGTTGCCTTATGTTATAGTTTTGCAACTTATATCGTTATTTATAGTCTTTCTCAAAACGGGCAACATTCACTACATTTGATTTTTAAAAGATAAATGACGAATTGTGATCAAAACCCCCTTACTGAGTATCCTTTATACTCACCCCTGCTATTTTGGTTCTTGCTTCAGGTAGACAGGTGGCGACATCACCTATCTTGTCAGAGTTGGCATCAGCAGGTCTAGATAGGCCCAACAACTGTCGTGTCCTTTTTATTGTATCTTATTAGTTTCGTACCCTTTATTGCTTTATTTACTTTATGTACCTTATGTGCCCCTGATGTGGGATAGTTGAAGATATCTAGGATTGCACAGGATAGGCTAGTTGAGCCATGGATGGCACTGTGTGTTTATGCTTCTGTTGTATTTCAAACTACAAATGTTTAATTGATATTATGTAAACTTCTATGGAATTTATTTGTTTTCTTTTTAAATCGCTTCCGCATTGTTATGGTTGTTGTTGGGATGTTGTCGCTGTTGCCGATGGTTATTGCTTGAGTGCCGTTCGCCAAAGCTCAGGAGTTCACTTCGGTGCGGATGTGGCGTTCCTTCTTCAGGGGGCGCTACACTGACGGTGGAGGCGCAACGGCGGCGTGAAGTTTCGCGAGGGTGGAGCTTTTTGTCGGAGGTTTTCCGGCGACTTTCAAGCGGCGGGCAATAGTGCATCTAGACCGCTTTTTCGAGAGGAAGCCAACGGTGGTGGTCCCATGGTCATTCGACCACCGTGGGCGGCGGAACGACAACATTTTAGCCGCGACAGAGAAGGCAGTGATCTGGCAGCTACGGTGGCTTCACGGCGGCATACCACCCAGCAAAGGTAGCCATGGATGAGAGGAGTCCAATGGCGGTGGTCTCACCTCCATCGGACCACCGACGGCGAAGTTACGGCGAAATGAAGGTCACGGCGATGTTGGGCATTTTCCGGCGGTTCCAGGCGGAGCTAAGGTGGCGGACCACCGTGGCTGGGACGCCCTTGACGAGACGAAGCTTTTGGCGTTGGTCTCGCACTCAGACACGACCGGCGGTGGAGCGGCGGCAGAGCAGCAGCGGTGACCCTATTTCGGTCGGAATCCTGCGACAGAACCTTCGGACAGTTTGTTCTCCTCGTCACAACGGTTTCAACAGCACTGGTATTACTCGAATCCGACTTGTCGTTTGACTTTTATCGCATTTTTTGTATAATTGTATTAAATGATAGCTTTTAGATTTTAGCTTTTCGGACTATTTTGGCATGAATGATTTGTAATCTAGCTTGTCCTAATTGTTGAATGTTGTTGTTGAATGATTGTGTAGTCGAATTGATAGGTTTTGGTTCGATTAGGCTAGAGATAGGATTCAATTTTTGCTTGTAGCTTTAGAGCTTTTCAGAAAAGTTGTAAGTTGTGAAGTTGTATTTAATGGAATATACATGTTTAATGCTGAATTACAATCTTACCCCCTGCTTAACTTATGTGTTTCAATATTTTTTAATTAATTTAGTGTTTCTCATTTATTTAATTATTCTATGCTTTTCATATAAATTGAGCATAGTGCCCCTACGTGCTCTTTTATGTTTAAATATTGAATGAGTATCCTTAAGCATGTTCGTAATTTGGTACCCGAGCGGCAGTGTATCTTTCCTTGTCGTGTCAGTCATTCATCCTCTGGACCCCGTGTTTTTCAGTTGGGATCCTTGAGGCAGAATTATAATTGCTACTTGCTTTCCTTCTCTTGTTCTGTCGAGCCAGGTAAGGGTTTAAAATGCTTTCAACTGGCGCAAGATCATAGATATATAGGTTTGCGAAATAACTTATCACTCCTGTCTTTCTTATTGCTTGTTGTTCTCGCCTTTACTATTCTTTTACATGCTTAGTCAAACCTTTTGATAGGAAAACTTATGCATCTCCTAAAATGATTTGAAATGCTTTCAACTAGAGACAAGTAACTTATTTGTTTTAAAAGTAACCGTTTGATCTCAGATGCACGTATAAGTAATGTCGTTAGGGACATCCGTCAGCATGCTCCCGAAGCGACGGTGCTTATGAGTATTTCTTAGATCGTTACACCAACTTGTCTCAAAAGCCCCTTTGGCCATTCATACTTAACTGCTTGCATCATTTTTCGAACGGCCCTTTTGACCACCCAAACTGTTCTTGTTTTCTAAGCGAGCCATGGACTGGATCATGAGTTTGGGCCCAGGAGTTATACAAGAGGTGAGCCGATGTGTACTCTAGGTAAATGTCTAAGGTAAATCCCGATGTGTACTCTAGGTATTAACTTAGGTTGGTCAGGAGGTTTGGCTAGCCAAAGTTAATGCGACGGTAGTGCCTTAAGCGTTTCCTTAAATTGTGTACGGTAGCATTGTGGGGCACCACTCGTTTCCTTAAATTGTGTATCGACGGTTTGGTGGTGGAGTAATTGATTTCATGATTGCCATGATCAGGAGTTATAAGGAGAGGGCCCATTCTCGCCGGGACATATTATTGCATGACTTATTGCATTATTTACTTGTCTAATTGATTTACTGCTTCCGTTAGTCGAAGCATAATTCCGTCTTTCATTTCTTGTTCATGTATTATCGATAAATGTTCCTTGCATCTGCTTGACGGATTGTGAATCAACTAAGCCATCATTAAACTATCGACTTGACATTATGTGCAAATGATTTCAAATGCATCTGGTTCGTCAACCTTTTGTGTTTTCAAGTGAGCCGAACCCAAGTGTTGCTTTGTATTATAGTTTTACTACTTATATTAATATTGGTATCTTTTATTAAAATGAGCAACATTCACTACTTTTGGTTTTAAAAGATAAATGACGAACTACGATCAATACTTATATTGTATATTCCCCCCTTACTGAGTATCCTTTATACTCACCCCTTCTTTTTGGTTCTTGCTTCAATTAGACAGGTGGCGGTGTCACCTATCTTGTCAGTCGGCAGCAACAAGTCTAGGTTGGCTCTTGTATAATCTTGTCAGTGTCCTAACAACAGTCGAGTCTTTACTTTCTGAATTGATTTGAATTATTGTAGTTACATTATGATTTACTTTATTTACTTTCTGTACTTATGTGCCCCTGATGTGGGATAGTTTAGTTGAGTCGTGGACGACATTGTTTGGATAATTATTTTTAGATTCGTTTTATGAATTATGTTGCCATGGATGGCTTTTATGAATTGAACTGTTATTTATGAATTCGCTTCTGCATTTATTTGATTGTTGCTGTTGTTGTTGGGGCGTCGTATTGTTGTTGCCGGAGTTTTGATTGAGCGTCTTGCCATTCGCTGAAATGAGTTTTCCAGTAGGGCACCCTGTCACACTCGGGAATTCATTTTGGTTCGGATGTGACGTTCTTCTTCCTCCTACGGAGAGGGGCGCTGCAGCAACGGCTACAAACAACTGGAGGGCGAACTGTCTGGTGAGGGGCTGGGGGCTCGGGCCCACTAAATCCACCAAAGGGCTTCATTATTGTCTCATAATTTTATATACCTATATAATTACTTGTCTTAACTTCCTTTATTATCTTTCTAGCATGAGTGTCGACTTAGTTGAATTGTCGTGCGTCATTTGTGGTCTCGTGTCCTTCTTTTAGTATTGTCGGTCATATTTTCATCCTCTAGGCCCTGTGTATTATAGGTGGGACCAACGAGGGAGAGACTTGACTACTGCTTGCTTTCTTCTGTCTTGTCGATCCACAGGTAAGGGTTTAAAATATTTTCAACTGGAGTAAGAACCCTATTACTTGTGAAATAACTTATCCTCCTGCTTTTATTATTATTTTAATGATTTCTCGCCCTTTTATATCATATTAGATATTTAAGTTATTATCTTTATGATGTTAATCAAACTGTTTTAATATCAAATTGTATACGTATGTATGCTTTTCAAATGTTTCCAACTAGAGGCAAGGAAGGCGGACTTTGGTCTTTTGGCCCCGCAAATAACCTTGTCTCGAACGACCCCTTTGGCCACCAAAAATGTAGTTTAATGATTGCAAAGCGAGAACTGTAATAATAATGTAATGCTGGGACCGAAGTGTACAGGAGGTGAGCCTGGAGACGAGTGTCTATGATAAATCCCGATGTATACTTCATGTGTGTTGACTTAAGCCAGTCAGGAGGTTGGTTAGCCTAAGGTTGTGCAAACGGTGGCGCGTATCGCGTTTCCATAAATTCTGTATATTGATGGTGGCGTTGACCTCTCCCAAATTCTGTATAATGTGGTGGTGGAGTATTTTCTTGTACATGCTTATAGGAGTCATAAGGAGAGGGACCATACTTGCCGGGACATATAATGAATGCATGAATGATTTAATGATTTATTGCTTTAATTACTTAGTCGAATTACAATGCTGTCCTTTATTATTTATTTACAACTGTTAGAACTGTTTATTGACAACTGTCACAGGGTTGTAAATCGACTAAGACTCCTTCTAAATTAGTCGGCTTGATATTACGTGCAAATAATTTTTAAAAGATCCGTTCGTCAACCTTTTAACTGTTTTAAAGTAAGCCGAACTCGCGTGTTGCTTCGTCGTATAGTTTTACAACTTATATTATTTGTATCATTTCCTAAAACGAGCAACATTCCAACTTTTTTGGTTTTAAATGATAAACGACGAACTATGATCAATACATATTATATAACCCCTTGCTGAGTATCCTTTATACTCACCCTTCTATTTTGGTTCTTACTTCAAATAGACAGGTGGTGGCATCACCTATCTGGTCAGTCGGCATCAGTGATAGGCTCAGTCTTGTTGTCTGGTTTGTCTGTCAGTGGCCCCAACAACCATCGTGTCTCGATTTGTTATATTTATCTATCATTGTATCATTTACTGCCTTATTTACTTTATGTACCTTATTTGCCCCTGATGCGGGATAGTTGATGATATTAGGATTGCACAGGGTAGGTAGTTGAGCTATGGATGGCACTATGTGAATAATTGTATTTTATCACTGCAAATGTTTTATGTAATGCTTAAGCCTCACAGGTTTTTATTAATTGATCTGCTTATTGCCTTATTGCTTCCGCTTTTATTGCTGCTCTGTCTTGATTGTTGTTAGGGCATTGTCACTGTTGCCGGTGTTGATTTCTTAAGTGTCGTTCGCCGGGGTGGATTTTTGAGTTGAGGCCCCATGCCAATTCTTAGGGGTCCGCTTCGGTGCGGATGCGGCGTTCCTTCTTCAGGGGCGCTACATACCTAATTCCCGCTAGAATTTCGAGTCGTCACAAGTTCGGCTCCTTGGCTCGATCGAAAAGCTCGATTGTTTATGAACAAAAAAGAAAAATAAGAGGGAGGCTCGATTGTTCATCTAACACTCAACACCCAAAAACAACAAAAACAAACAATCAAAATCTCCAAAAGAGTTTAACAAAACCCATTTTCTGACTCTAATTTCTTAGGGAAACACCAAACTGCCACAAAGATCCCAAACAAATCCAGCAATTCAACGAAAAATACACAAAAATTAAAAAGGTCGACAAATCTGCTGCCAATTGGACTAGATCTGAAGGTTGTATTGCCTTGGTTGTGGACTGGAGGTTGAGGATAGTGGCGGGGGGGGGGAAGCGACCGTGGTGGGCGGCGGTAGGAGGACGGGCGACTCTACCTGTAATGGCGTGATTAATGACCGTGGTTTTTTAAGGTATTTTAGGTGTAATTTTTGTGAAAGAAACAAAACCCATTTTAGGTGTAATTTTCTGCAACCCTAATGGAGGGTACAGTGTTTTCCATCCAAAAACTAATGGATATACCAAAATTGTCCAACTTTTGAATCTTATGGGACTACAAAAGAATTTTTGAACACGGTGGAAATAACTTTGACCTCGCTCATATCTAATGGGACCAAAAGTATAATTTTCTCTCTTTTTATATATGGATCAGTATGTTTCTATATAACTCAAGCTTTTAATTTCCTTTTGTTTTATAAAAAATACTAATAAATGATTTCATAGCTTCAACATGTTATTATATTATTTTCTAAAATATTTTTTAATCTAGATGATAAGTATTATATGTACATGTTTTCTTTTTATTTGGTTGAGTATTGTGTTATAAATGTTTTTTTTATTTTTTTTTTCATTGAGAGTAATGAATAAAAATTATAATTTTTTAATTTTTTTTATTCCATAATTATTATAGAAATTTCGAAACACAATTTTCTCATTATTTTTGTTATTCTTAATTTTGTAAATTCACTATCCGGTGCCTAGGCATGGAATTATATCTAGTATAAAATAAATTTGAAAAATAATACGAACGGCTCAATTTCCGTTGGTAAGTCGTCGGAAAGTTTATTGGAAATTTGACATTTTGATGAATGAAAAAGAAAAATAATTATAATTAGTACCAACGGAATTTGTTCGTTGGTAATAACTAATAACATAAATCAGATGTAAATTGAAATTGGGAAAACCCTTGTACAAAATCAGGTTATAGCTCAACTTCACAAATCTCTTGCAAAATTACCGCCGCCCGCCGCCCGCCGCCGCCGTCCAATATTCCTGTAAGCTTCCTCTCTCACTCCTTTTCACTTTCTCCCTCTTAGCGTCTCTCTTCCGCCGTCGCATCTCCTCCGCACCACCAGCTGCCGCCGGACCCCGCCGTCCAATCTTCCGGTAAGCTCTCCTCCTCTCTCTCGTTTTCCCTTTTTCCTCTCAGACTCTCTTCCTCCACCGAACCACCAGCTGCCGCCAACCCCGCCGTCGAATTTTCCGGTTAGCCCTTCTCTCTCTCTCTTCCCTGACCAGCTGAAGACCTTAGTTAGGTATGGTTTTCAATTTTTTCTCCTACTTTAGCTATTTAGGGTTTTCATTGCTGCTATTTTGCATGTATCATGAGCAATGCGCAACGTTAATAATCAGTTGCTGAAGAAGTATGGTTTTGGTCATAGAGGGCTATCGAGTCCTAATGGTTTTGCTGTTCTTATACTTGACATTGATACATCATACATAGAACTAAAGAAGCAGTTAATTAATATCTGAAATCGAATCATGCTTTCTTAATGTTCTCTCTTCATTGTGTAAATTGTTGGAGTAGTCAAGTTTACATGGCCAAATTTTCTGCTTGTTTATGGTAAAACTTCGTTCTACTTGGAAAGACACAAGTTTGATGAAAGTACTGAAAATTCACTATTGCTTCTTAAAAGCACTTTCTGATATTGTGCTAAAATTTACATAAAAGACTTCCCTTGTTGCCATCACCTTGACTCGAGAAAGTATAGAACCAACTTTTGGCCAATTTGTGAGTGTAGATCTTATTGTAGGTATACAGGAAAGAATCAAGTTTACAGTAAATGTTGCAAATATCATCATACTCTAAGGAGCTTTTGGGAGAATTTTTTTTTTCATTATGTTAGAGGTTTCATTCTAGTGGAGAAATTGAATTGGAGCATAAATGATGACCTTCTTCTCTTTCAGCTCAACTGGAAATTCAAACCTTGTGGGTGGCAGCTTTGAACTGTTCAAGTTATAGTTTAACTCAATCTAGGATGCTTTCTTCTATCAACTCTCTTCCTCTGTCTCTTTCCTTGTAGTCTTGTTGGGTGATAATTGTGGAACTTTAAAGTTTTAAAATGGATGTGATATTGAACTGTTAGATCAATTAAAATGAATTATCCAAAATGAAAATCTTGTATCATCAATTATTCTGACTTCAGGCATGGGCACCATCTTGCTGAATGTGAAGTTCGATATGTGGAATCAATTATCAATTGTTTGCTTCATCAATTAGTATGTTCAATTGATTTTTTGAGTCATCTGTACCTTTTCCGTGCTTCAACTTTTGGCATTTGTTTATTTATAAGAATTGTGAAATCTCTAACTCTGAAACATAGTTCCAACAATTTTATCATGCTATAATTGGAATGCTATATTTGCTTCATGGATGCTTACCTTTTGATTTTCATTGAACTATTATCCTTTATTTTGGAATGCTCTCATTCTGGAAATAGCAGTTGATGGGTTTCATCATGCTATAATCTGGATTAAATGCTTTGTGGATGTGTAGAGCCTTTTGATTTATTTAATTGACGCACCATCTCGGCCAGATTTATAGTAATGATAATTGGAATTATTCACTAAATAGCTTATATTCCGTTAGGCATTGTAGAGTGTTGAAGAAGCTCTTTTATGTCTTGAAGAAGTACTTCAGGAGCTGCATGTATCAAGCTCCATTTCTGGAAAGGAACATCTGAAAGCTGCCTGTTCAGACCTTCAAAGAATACGAAAACTGAAGAAAGAAGCTGAATTTCTTGAGGCATCTTCTGGAGCTTCTCTTCAGCAGGTGCGCCAAAATTCTCCTGAATCTAATGGCTTTACCTTTGAATTTTGCTGAAATCTGCAATCGTGATTGCACTTTCTGTTTTCTGCAAAAGTATAAAAGTCTTAATCTTAATGTTTTACTGTACTTTCTTGTGATAGAGATAAAGCTACTTAGTATTTTGTTTAGTTATAATGAAATCAAGGCTTTATATATTGTGTTTTTTGTTTCATCATCATCTTTATCTGATCACATGAATCTTGGATGCATGGACTTTCTTCTAGGGCTAGATTACATGTACCAGATGTGTTGGATACTAAACTTCTGATTGAATGTTGGTTTTGCATGCTGTTCTTATTTTATCAGTTCCCTTGCTGAGAATATTTCGTTGCCCTTTAATTATCATTGCATCCATGTTGCAATAGAACGTAAATATGTTTCATCCACCTATTTGTAGTGCACAATGACGACCAGTGTCCTATGTTGATTTTGGCAGAATTAATAGTTTATAACTATAAGTGGTAGGAAAATTCTAGTTTAGGAAACATCTGAAATTCTTGTTTATAACTATATACATGTTGCTTCATTTTCTAATAGTAATAAGTTCAAATAAGTTTATGGCGCTTTATATAAGTTGTAGATAATATTTTTTCCTTTTTGAGTTTTCAGCTTGCTGGTGTTGTTGCTGTTGATCGTAACCGGAGGCCCCTGTATTGATTTTGTTCCTCTCACTTGTCCTGCTGCTGCTTGCTTCCACCCTCCGCTGGCGTCCTTCCTGTATGCAAAATTTGGTATTACGATTCACTTTTAATTGAAATTTCCTTGTGGAGTCTGTGAACTGCATCCTGATTGTTATTGCTGGGATCTTTGCTGCTCTTTTGGAGTCTCTTAGTGTATTTTTACTTAACAAAAGATTAGAGTATTGGATCTTACTGAAAACTCAATAAAAAAGGAAAATAAAATAAATCCAAAACGTGGAGCTGACTTTCTTCAATTATCTTGATTGTGATCAAGGGAGGAAATAAAATCTATGGTTTTTCTTTGCAGTCTACTTGCAGATGCAGTGACGGCATAAAGGACCATTAATGTCCTTAGGGGCCAATATTTCATAAACAAATTATAGTCAAACTTGTTAATTGAACTTGCTAGGATAAAAAGATTCCCTTTATTCATCCAAATATCATTTTCTTGGGCTGAAAAGAACCCATTTATGATTTTTTTCATTGGTGAAGAAATCGTTGATGCCGGTGTATTTCATCAGACATTAGAGCAACAGAAAATTCTATACTTAATCAACTCTCAAACGTATCCAACACATGCACGTTGATACATAACTTACACGTATACATTCATCCCCACTTCATTATGCACCCATTTTGGTGCTAGCTGCACATGCCTATCTTTGTCTCTCTACATTCAGAATGAACATCCAACTAAACTGTTGAAAACAAGAATTATACATGAAAAAAGGAAATCGTTTAAGAATAAACCTTATTCAAATTAATGTTCCAGTGCATCTAACAAGGATGTAAATCATCTTCTTGACATAAAGCATAAACTGTTATCATATTATATAACTATATATTCTAATAAAATCATAATTAATTAAAAGACTTTTCTGATATATGTAGATGAATAATCCGCCGACATCTGAGAATACTGACGACTGGAGTATCAAAATGAGAATAAGATCCATCTGAGAGATCAATTTGGTTGATGGCCGCCAATCCTCAAGCTCAGCATCGCTGCGTTTTTGGTCGGTAATTTCTATCTCCTGTTGTTTTCTTACATATAATTCGTGACGCCGTTATTTCCCAAAAATATTCATGCTATAATTTTGATTTAGCTCCAGTCTTTTCTGAGGGCAATGAGTTGCTTAAATTTATACCTTAAATTAGGTTGTCAAGACTGAGTAATTTTCCTTTTGCTGCTATACTTAATGAAAACTGGTGTCTGTATGTAGTTGGGAATATACCGTATGACGCTACTGAGGAGCAGCTTGTTCAAATATGCGAGGAGGTCGGCCCAGTCGTTTCCTTCAGGTGCGTACAAATTCAAGCTGCGGAGGAAGTGAACTTTCATGTTATCCTTTAGCTAATCTATGTAGATAAAGCCTTTTGTTTTTCATCTTCTTTACTAGTTTCAATTGCCAGTGTCTTGTGTTTGTCAAAATTACCTAATTATTGCAAACGGACTTCAAATAACTTTGATTTACTGGAAGTGCACGCTCTTAAGTGTCAGATTGCTAATTATGTTTCTACCCATGTCAATGCACAATGTGGACAAATTACAAATTCCTCTTTCCTGATATGGCACTTTTAGTTTATTTTTTGTTATGGATCAGTCATAGCTTTATAGACCAAGTTCTACTTCTAATTGATTTTCGAATACTTATGGGGACTACTATTTATAACTAAAAAGGTTATATTTTTCAGTTGTTACTATTGCTATTTAGTCACAGCCAGACATAAGTTATCCTGTACTTTGCTATCTCAGATTAGTTATTGATAGAGAAACTGGGAAACCAAAGGGTTATGGCTTCTGTGAGTACAAGGATGAAGAGACAGCTCTAAGTGCTCGTCGTAATCTTCAGGGTTATGAGATAAACGGTCGGCAGCTAAGAGTTGACTTTGCTGAGAATGACAAGAATGCTGATAGGAATCGTGAACAGGTAATTCATTATTGAATGTCAACCTTATCTCCTCGAGTTAAAGAATGTTACGTACTGTCCTGGCTTAAATGTTCTAAGATGGTGGTTCCTTGCAGGGGCGTGGTGGTCCTGGTGTTGTCCCAAATGCTGGTAATTCTTCTGATTATGCATCTATTTTTGAATGAAGATTTAAAGCTAGGAAGTCGATAACATCTTAATTCCAAGTTCTGCTAAACCTTTTATATTCAATTTCTCAAGTCTTTTGAGTATTTACACATTGTTTCTGATGCAGATACTCCAAAAAATTTTGGGGTTCCAGTAGTTCCTGGAAATCCTAGTCTTCACCAGCCAATAGGTGATTCAGTTGCTATGGCTGCTGCAACTGTCATGGCAGGAGCTCTTGGATCTGCTCAGATTGCTACCACACCAAATCAGACTGGATCACAAACTCAAACCATGTTGGGCACTGACCCGTTGACTCGACATCTGGCCAAAATGTCAAGGAGTCAACTGACAGAAGTAGTGTCTGAACTTAAGGTTTGCCTCTGAACATCATTCAGCTTGGACCAGTGGATACCAGACATTTAACTGGACTAATCCTAAACAAAGTACATAATTAACTTAGGGAAGTAAAACTGATATTAAAACAAAGGCAAATTTATGACCATCACCTAAAATTAACTTAGATCAACATTAAATGTAGAGATCCAATTGCTAGTATGGCAAATACCTTTGAAAGATTGTGAAGTAGTGGATTTTTGATAGTTTTTTTTCCCATGGAGGTCTCTCTGCTTTCTGGATTTTTGATAGGATGCAATGATGTTGACAGGCAATGGCTACACAAAATAACGAACAAGCCCGACAGCTCTTACTTGCCTTGCCAATCTTGCCTAAAGCTATTTTTCAGGTTCTTATCGGTCATTGATGTCATTGAACCTTTATTGTCCCCTTGCTGCTATCATCTTGCCTTGAGCAGTTAATACTATTTAATAGTATATTCTACGATTTTAGGTCGATTTACAACTTCTTATTTTAATTTGAATGCAGGCTGAAATTATGCTAGGGATGGTGACACCACAAATGGTTTGTCCCACTCATTTTTTTCCTTCTTTTGTAACTATGTTTTATGTAACACTCTAGTAGAGTTTAAGCTAATAACATTCTATTATTTGAACAAAACAGTTGCTGATGCCAAATATCCGGCAAGCTTCAAAACAACCAATGCAGCCGTTGGTTCAAAGTGCTCAAACTCTTCCTGGACTGCCCCCACTTCCCCAGAACAGAACGCAATCAGGTTTGCCACCTTATGCAGCAGAAAGCCGAGTGTCTGCTGGTATACCAAGCCAATATACTTCAGTTCAGCAATTACCTACACAATCTCATATTCAACGTCCACAACTATTACAAAACCAAGTTCTACAGCAAGGCAAAATACTTGGGCAATCTGGAGGATCATCCTTTCCCTCTGTTCTGCCACAGTCATTGGGAGGTCTGTCAGTTCCACAACATGTTAATGTGCCAACTTCCTCTTCTTTCAACCAAAAAATGCAACATCCTTTCTCTCAAAATGTAAGCCCACTTCCACATCATTAGACTTATATTTGCATCTCTTTATTAAACAGAGAAGTTTGGTTTGGGTTAGATTCTGATATGAACTAGATATAATGGTTTATGGATTAGTTGGTTAACATAGAATGTTAACATAACAAAAAATTATGAACAATTTCCTTTTCACAGAAATCTCCCTGGAATGCTTAAATTTGCAATATGATTATTACTATTGACGAATACTAAACTATATTGACGCAAAAAGTTGTGTGCCCTGGCCCCTGGATTTCTGCACTAATTTGACATGATTTTATGACCTTTTCTTAACAGCTTAACTCCTTGACATCCTCGGCCTTGCCTGAAAATTTATTTCTGAAAGGGCATAATCTAGGTGCCCCTGGAAAGACAAGCATAATCAGTGATGCCATGAACCAAATGGACAGTGCATCAAAGATGATGAAATTAAACTATGGAAGAGCAAGCCCTTCTTCACGAGCTGTAAACATGGCTAAACCTTTATCTGCTCCAATCCCAACTTCCAGCCTTCCAGGAAGACAAGCCTCCAGAGTGGAAGAAACACCAAACATCGAGAGGCAAGCCACTCAGGTAGTTGATTTCTTCTAGGAATATCCTCTTTGAGAGTTCTGGTTCAATTTTCTCATACCTTGTGTAGTGGTTTTAATATTTGGTATTTAGTCTCTTCTTCTAAGGCATGCAAGTATCCAATTGCTAAATTGTTCAAATTTGCATGAATGCACGTATGGAAATTGCATTCTCTTATCTTTGTTAACCCACTTTGAATTATGGTACTGCTTAATCTGGTTGAATATTTATCCTCATCATAGTCATGTTTCCATTTCAATAATACAGTGTCTACAATTAAGTTACAATATGTGTGTAGATTAATGATTTTTTTTAATTGATTACAGTTACAACTACCCGCTGATGTGGATTCTACGTTGCTTCAACAAGTTCTGAGTCTGACACCAGAACAGCTAAGTTCATTATCACCAGATCAGCAGCAGCAAGTACTTCAACTTCAGCAGATGCTCAGGCAGGCAACATAGTTTCACCTCAAGGGTTGGTTTATATCTCCTCTTCTAACATGTTCATGAGGATTGGAGCATTATTTACTGATTCAATTTATAATTGTAAAGTAATTGATTAAGTCTAAATTGCACGAGAGTTGTAGCATTTTTGTAGCATTATGAATTTGAAGGAAAAAAGTTGCCTTGTTTTATCTTTGCATATGCTTTTGTGAAATTAAGGTACTATGGGACTGTTTGTGAACTCAAAAAAGCTCTTTTTTTGCTTTTAGCTTAAACAAAAAGAGAAATTATGTCTTGTTTTGTTCTGCTCAAAATAAGTGAAAATAAGATAGAAGTTAGAAGCACCTTTGCCGGTGTGTTTTTTACAGCATTAATTCTTTTTTTCAATTATTTTTTTTTACCAAGTAAAATTTACTGTCATAACAGCTTACTCAACCGTGGAATTTTGAAGATACAGACAACACAATGTTAAGGCCATAGCTCATATTTCGTGATGATTGTTTCAACTTTCAAGCGAAGTTGCTAAATCACACAGTTTTCGTAGGAGGAAACAGCCTTCATGACATGCAAAGGATCTCCCACTTTTGAGTGCCTGCTTGCTTTCTGGTGCACCCTTAGCTAGCTTTTTGATTCTCTTCAACTTAATTAGTACACTATTTATTAATAATTTATTTATTTTTCTATTTTATTTTTGAGAAAAAAGCAACATGGTATGTAGATCCATGCAAAGATTGGAAATTTCTATTCTTTGGAATTAATTATTATTTTTATAAATCAGCCTTCTACTAGGAGCAAAATTAACTAATATTATATATCCATTGACTTATTATTGTAGTTGTAAGATTATTTTTTTTTGGTTATAGTAGTTGTAAGATTAATCTTATTAGAGAAGTCTACTTTCTTCATTTATGTCAATATCGGCAAGTTCAGCTCTGTTGTAGAATACTTTGCTTTTAAATATGAAAATAACGACTATATAGGTTTGCGAAATAACTTATTATTACGCCTTTCTTATTGCTTGTTATTCTCGCATTTACTATTCTCTTATATGATTAGTCAAATCTTTTAACAGCAAAACCTATGTATCTACCTAAATGATTTGAAATGCTTTCAATTAGAAACAATTAACTTACTTGTTTTAAAAGTAACTATTTGATCTCAGAGGTACTTATAAGTAATGTCGTTAGGGACGTCCGTCAGCATGCTCCCGAAGCGTGCGGCACTTATGAGTATTTCTTAGATCGTTACACCAACTTGTCTCAAGAGCCCATTTGGCCATTCATACATAACTGCTTGCATCATCTTTTCGAATGGCCCTTTTGGCCACCCAAATTGATATTGATTTCAAAAGTGAGCCATGAACTGGATTATGACTTTGGGCCCGGAGTGTACAGGAGGTAAGCCTGGAGACGAGCGTCTAGGGCAAATCCCGATGTATGCTTCTATGTGTGTTGACTTAGGCTGGTTAGGAGGTTGACTAGTCTAAGTTGATGCGAATGGTGGTGCTAACCGTGTCTCCTTAATTCACTGTACGGTAGTGCTAATCGTGTCTCCTTAAATTACTGACTGCTTGGCTTTTGGTGGTGGAGTAATTGATTTCATGATTGGGAGTTAACTGTTCTTTTCTACCACTCGAAGGATTGTGAATCGACTAAGACCTCATTAAACTATCGGCTTGATATTATGTGCAAATGATTTTAAAGGATCCGGTTCGTCACCCTCTTGTGTTTTCAAAGTAAGCCGAACCCGAGTGTTGCCTTGTGTTATTGTTTTGCAACTTATATTGTTATTTGTATTTTTTTTCTCAAAGCGGGCAACATTCACTACTTTTGGTTTTAAAAGATAAACGACGAACTGTGATCAAACCCCCTTACTGAGTATCCTTTATATTCACCCCTTCTATTTTGGTTCTTACAGGTGGCGGTGTCACCTATCTTGTCAGTCGGCATCAACAGGTCTAGATAGGCTCGGTCTTGTAATCTGGTTTGTCTTGTCAGTGGTCCCAACAACTGTCGAGTCTTGTTTTATTGTATTCATCTATCTTCCGTACCATTTATTGCTTTGTTTACTTTCCGTACCTTATGTGAGCCTGATGTGGGATAGTTGAAGATATCTAAGATTGCACAGGATAGGCTAGTTGAGCCATGGATGGCACTACGTGTTTATGATTCTTTTGTATTTTGAACTGTAACTATTTAATAATATTATGTTAGCCTCATAGGCTTTTATGGAATCGAACTATTTGCCTTTTAATCGCTTCCGCATTATTCTATATTGTTGTAGCTGTTGTTGAGAAGTCGTTGCTATTGCCGGTGGTTATTGCTTGTGTAGCGGGCGGCCCAAACGGGTAACGCACGCCCCGCACCGAGTCTCAACCTAAAGTCGAAATAGAAATCCGACCCCCAATTGAAACCCGGCGAATGGCAAACCGATTTACTCAATCACTAGGCTGGGCTTTTGTAAAACAACTGACGACAACAATGCGGAAGCAGAAGCAACAGCAAACAAAACAATTTCTACTAACGGGAATTTAAAGTAATAAACCAATTGCGCAAATAGTTAAAGCCCACCAAGGCTAGCGGAATTCACTTACAAAAATTTAATCAAATCATAACGGGTTCAGCATAAATAATCCCGAACTCAATTCTTAACCTACATAATACATATAACGGTCAAGTACCTAAAACAACCTAGGAATGAACAATGACAAAAGCAGAATAATTCCGCAATACAAGACCGACGATGCCCACCTAGTAACCACCTGAAACAGATAAGGTTAAAAGACTAAGTGACTAAGTGAGGGGAAAAAGGGAGTACATACATAATAGCATACAGGAATAAATCACCATTTTCACTTAAAAGAAAACAAACGTAAAAGAAGGATTTTCATAAACATTAGGTGATTTATCATAACATAACATAACGGGACATATCATATTTCTCGGCGAGTCGAGACCTCAACTCCTCGTATCAAAACATACCTGAAAACTTACCAACCTTATTCCTCCCATATAGCAGAAGGACCGCTAAATCCAAACTGCTCAGGATATAGGCATAGCCTATGTCTCAGTTGACACGAAGTCAACCGCCGCAGGAGCACAAAGGTTGCCACTCCGGCCTCACCCGTGCTCCTGGTAAACATGGAGCAAGCTACCGAATTCCACCGTAGACCCGCTGTCTATCCGGCTTCATCCGATCGCCATACTCCGGGGCCCACATATCATATCATACATATCATATCTCGCATTTTTCATAACTATCATTTTCCTATTAAAATAGGAATCAAGACATTTCGGGGAGGGCCAAAAGGGCCATTCGTGACAGGCGATGTAACGGTAGGAAACGCAACCGGATGTTCCGTCGTCATGGGGGGAGAAACCTGCCTTAACGACTTCACTCAACGAGAAGGTTTCCAAACCCAAAATTACATTTAAATCGAAACATAGTTCGCTTGTCTCTTTTTATAAACATTTCGAAATAATATACATAATATTCATTTGATATCAAATCCGTTGTTCTTAAACCTCATAAAAGTAATAAGAATAAAGTATTTACTAAATATAGTAATACGGGATGAAAACGTAAATTATACATGCGAGGCTTATTTAGTGAGGCTTAATATTACATATCTACATAATACGGAATAACAACGGAAACCTCACCTGGCGACAACCCAAAAGAAAACCAGAAATGGAAGCGAGCAACCTAATCCACGAGAGTGGAACCTGCAACTGACAAACTGTAGCGGGCGCCGCCAAACGGGCAGACGCACGCCCCGCACCGGATCCTGACCCGGAATCGAAAGGAGTCCGACCCGAACCAAAACCCGGCGAACGGCAAACTGGACATTTACTACTAGGCGGGAGTTTCAAAACAGAGACAAACCCAAAAGCGGAAGCAATATAAAACAAAACATAAAACCCATAATGATTTCGCAGATAGGTAAAGCCCACCAAAGCTAGCAAATTCCAATATATATTAACAAATGTTTACAACGGGTTCTACAATATTATTCTCGGATTTTCATAAGTATAATCCTACATAACAAATATCAAGTCAACAAGAAATAAGAGTTTACATAAGACAAAAGCGTAACTCGATTGACAACGACTCAATACTACTGAAGCCCGCCTAGAATCCTGAAACCAAAGGGTGAAACGAATGGGGTTAGTCAAACGACTAAGTGAGGGGGAAAAAGACAGTACATAAGAATAAACGAAAGTAGATCACCAGTTTAACAGAAAGAAAACAACAGAAGTAAAGGTTTTCGCAAACGATTGGTGAACTAGCTCAAAATGAAACATAACAAAGCGTATAACTCAGCGAGAAGAGTTCTGAACCACCAGTCAAATCATAAAAAACAGAAACCCACCTTATTCCTCCAGTTGTAATCAGGGAGCAACCCCTAACTACACATATCATACATAAACAAGCTCAGGTACTCAAAGGGCTGCCACTCCGGCCTCACCCCGAGCTCCCAAAGGTGGAGGAAACCATAGAATTTCCGCCGTAGACCCGACGTCTACCGACTTCGTCCTATCGTCCTTACTCCGGGCCCATCAGAACAGGTCAAACATATACATATACATAGCTCGCTTTTCAAACATTTCCATGTGGTCAAAAGACCGTTCGAGGCAAGTCGTGTGCGAGGCTATAATGCCAAAGTTCACTTTCGGAAAACAAAGATTTGCTTGCCTCTTTCGTAAACATTTCACAAACTTATACATAATACTTTTCATATTAAATCGTTTTCAAGATCATAAAAGTATAAGCTTAAATATCTACTATATATACAGACGGATGTAAAACAAATCATAAAACGAGGCTTATCGGGTAGTAGGGTTGGTATTATGTATGTATTATCGTCTACAATAAGAAACTGAAAACCCCACCTGTTGGCTTGACAAAAACGAGAGCAAAAAATGCGAGACCGGCACGCTACTCCACGGGAGTATCGTCTGCAAAAGACAAAGACACAACCAAATAAGACTAACGACGACGCACGGCTTATACGAAAGATTTAAAACACATAGGAGCATGTTTAACAATCATTCATATCACTTAGGTTCACATTGTAACAAAACATAGAAATTCATAGAATTCGATAAGCAAAACAAGTTAGAATGTAATAAAAGCTCATAAACATGCATAAAATGCAATAAGGAAGCATGCATTCAAGTTTCGGAAGAAACGAACAACATTTGAAAAATAGCCAAAAAGGCCTAAACGAAAAACAAGAGAAACGGGGCCCAAACGAAGTCGGAAAAATTCAAACTACTTAAAATATGTATTTCATGATTTATAGGACCTATAGGTGAAATCGGATCTCGAATCGGAGGTCAAACGAAGAAAGTCAACTTTTTAATTACCCCTTTGACCCTCAATGCCGAGAGCAAGAAGTTGAAAATGGAGAAATTTTGGTTAAGGCATACACACGGTCTTGGGGACGGGCAAACGCACGGTCTTGAACACGTGCTCAAGCCGGTGCGCGAACACTTGCACTGGCCTGCGCACCGGCTTGCGCACGGCCGTGCGTTAGGCAGTGCAAGGCCAAAATGAGGCGCACGGTCTTGGCGCATGGTCTCAAGACCGTGCGTCAGGCCGTGCGGATTATCTAAACAGCAGAAAATCGCGAGGGTTCTCGGGAATGAGCCAAAATTTAACATTTAAATCATATAAATCATACAAACCTCAAACTAAACTTACATATAATGATCTACAACATCTAATCTACTTATAGGACCAAGAAACACGTAAATCCATCCACAAAATCATTCATAATCACATTTTTCATATATTATTAAACTATTCACAAAATTCTATAAATCACAACCTAGGAAGCATTAAACGCGAAGGACGTGAGAAGCTTACATGAAGAATCGTGAGGAGTTCGTAAAGTTTCACGGATCGAAATTCGGTCGGAAATCGAAATCGGAATGATCAATCGAAGCTTTCTCTCTTTTCTCTCTTCTTTTTCTCTTTTTTCTTCTTTCTTTTCTTCTTTCTTACATGAATGAGGATTGAGGGAGAGAGAGAGTGGTCAAGTCAAACTTTGACTTGACTTAGAAACGAGGGGCAAAACCGTAATTACTCCGAACTTACTAAAAATAGCAGGTTGTCGGAATTAAACAATATTACAGTCAAAGCTCATATAATTGAACACACGTTGACATGAAATGGTTTAAAAACCAAAATTCACTCATTTATGAAATTGTTAAAATACACATACTAACTATCAAATAAAATAATTAAATCGCGCAAAATAACAATTCGGTCGTACCGGATACTAATTCGGATTTTTCGGGGCGTTACACAAACGACATAACCACGTAAGACATACGACGACGCACGGCTCATACGAAAGCATAGAAACACGTAAAAGCACGTTATACCATCACATAAACATTTAGGTTCAATTATCAAACGGAATGAAGTAATTTATGAATTTAAATATGCAAATCAAATCCAAATGCAATGAAACTTTACGGACATGCTTTAAATATCATAAAGGAGTATGCATTCGAATTTCGGGAAAATCGGACTTCATATGCAAAAGTTAGAAAATTCAACGAAACTTAAAAACGCGTAATTAAAATCCCGAACATGTTATAAGTTCATAAATCATGCAATTCATATCTATTTCATATATATAGAATACATAAGCGAAGAAAGAATTCGGAAAAGACGAGCCTCGGAGGGACGTACAGGGTAAAAATGGGCCCTGACTTACAGAAGGTCAGGGCCTGCTCAAACGGGCCACACGGCCTTGTACACGGCTGTGTGCCAAGGCCGTGCGTATCAAGGAAGAGCACGCACGGTCTCTTGCACACGGCCTCAAGGCCGTGTGCACAAGGCCGTGCACCACCACAACATGCACGGTCTCCTGCACGGCCGTGCGGGAGACCGTGTACACCCACATGGGCTTGCCACACCCCGTGTGCAAAGCCCGTGCACGTCAAGAAACAGCAAAAAATTCACAGAAACGCGAAACCTTCGCAAATCCAATTCAAAAACCAACATATGACTGATTAAACATGCAAATCCTTCCCTAATTTTCACATATAATGTTCTACAACATCTAAGCTATACATAGAATCCAAAATCATAAAAATCCATCCATAATTTCTCTCAAAATCATATAAAACCTAATATATTCAACTATATATAAAAACGAGAAATACGAGACATAGGAGACAATAAACGAGAGGGACGTGAAAGGCTTACACGTAGAAGAGATCGTGAGGAGTTCGTAGGCATAAACAGTTTGAAAATCCGTCGGGAAACGGGGTCGGGACGATCGTCGAAACTCCTTCTTCTTCCTTCTCTTTTTTTTTCTTTGTTTTCTTTCTCTTGTTGCTGCGTTTGAATGAGAGTGAGGGAAGAGAGAGGGAGTGATGAGACTTAGTCAATTTGACTTGGGTCAAAAATCGAAAGGGCAAATTCGTAATTTCGCAAAATAAGTTTGAAAACTCATGTTGTTCAAATAATACATAATTACAGTCAAAATTCATATAATTAAATGCACATTGACAAGTCGTGGTTTAAATACCGAAATTCACTAATTCATGAAAATGTTATATAAATCATATAATAATTAATAAAATAAATCATGAATCGCGCAAGAAAATCGATTCGAGTTCCCGGTTCATAATACGAATTTTCGGGGCGTTACAATCACCCCTCCTTATGAGAATCTGGTCCCCAGATTCTTCTGATTAGAGTTAAACAACTCTGGGTGAAACTTACGCATCTTCATTCGGATCTCTCACGCAGCTTCTTCGACTGTCTGATTCATTCAAGGGACTCGCTAGGAGATATTTCGCGGATTGCAAAACTCCAAGCTTGTTCGGGGTTCTTGCAAGTAGCTTTTCAGTAGAACTTAAGCTATCTCTATTTATTGTCGAAAGGCCTGAATTCGATCGAGCGCACCTTGGAGAAATCCCGGATAAACGTGTAACAGTAATTACCATCTTAAACCTTCAGTAGTCCGGACACGAAGTCCATGGTGAATCCATTCCGAATCCCACATAGGGATATGCAGTAGTCATAGTTAACTCCTTAATCTTTGATGCTTGGCTTTGATCTGCTAACGAGTCAAGTATCTCTTGACTTAATCGAGTAAGTCTCTTTCTTTCGACTCTTCGAATCATAGGTCCGGGACTTATATTGGAAAGTATTGGGGTTGCCAACACAAAGCTGAAACTTTAGGTTATTCTTCGCTCGAATTGTCTGACTCGGAATCCATTCTTTTGCAGTCTTGGTATTTTAGATTCTCCAAGTCAATTCTGACTGGTTCGCGAGGCTGTGAATGAAATTATTCAAAACGGTGCAAGTCCAATTCGGTTTAGCCTCAATTTGTGGCACGCTCGTGATTTGGTTCAAAGTACCAACTACGATATTCGCTTTTCCCAAGGAACACTGATTCTTGTAATCTTAGTCCTCAAACATTTCCCCTTAACGACATTGGGGTTGGTTCAACTCCTTCTGAGTTAACAATTGTTAAACTCTCATAATCGGTGGGGATGTCAACAATTCCATAAGAGATAGTGGCGACGCTTCAGCTAATCCTTTACTACGGCAGCTAGTTCGATGTCATGAGTGACAACTTTCTGGTTGATTTTAGCTTCCCGAGCATGAGCTGTGGTTTCTTCATTAGTACCATTCACCAATTCAACCTTTCATGTGATGCATTCTTACTCATGACGATTCCTTCAGAATCTCTTAAGCAGGGTTAATATTGAAGTTGCAGTTAATCTCTTCTCGACTCCTAAGAACAAGTCTTACAGAGATCGTCCATTCGAGCTCGGTTTCTTTCCTGTCGACTCAAGCAACAGGGTTGCAGGCCTAGAGAAGTTCCACTCGAAGTCTTGGTTTGTTCCCATTCCAGTACTGCTCAAATCTTCAATGATCCTCCTTCTCTTCTCACTCCGGATCCGAAATGACTTAAAAGGTCACTAAGTCGATCCAAATTTCACATCCGCTAGATTGGGCAACTAGCGGGTGCCCTTTGTTTTCTGGAGTACCATACGGAGGTGCTCTGCGTTCTTCTTCGAATCTCGAGAATATCAAGGTGACTCCTTAGAAAGCAACGACTAACTCACTGCGATATGAACGGGGTCCATCAAGTCGCAAAGTATTTGTCAGTACTAGAGGCAGACATCCGAATTCAAGACGTCTACATCAGGCACTAAAAGCTGTCTTCAGAACATATTCATCTCGGACACAGAGCTGATGATACCCTAATCAAAGGTTGTTCAGACAAATCTTCAATCTCAAAGCATATCGGACAATTCTTCATCGACGGTAGAGGATACTTGCCTTCGTTAATATTCTGTGCAATTCTCGGTGAACAATGCACATAGGAAGTGCACTGTCTTCTTTCTCTACAAGCAGCGTTGGAGTACCCTAGATCAAGATACTCGTTCGGGCACGTTCAAGGGAGGGAAGTTCATCAAGTCGGTTCTTCGACTCTGTCAGATCGGCAGAATCCATTCGGTTAGGCGACTTCGATCACGGTTCGACTTCTTAGAGTTATATCTATCACAAATCATCCATTTCGATCTGATCGCAAGAGTTCTCAGATTCTCGGGAAGTATGTCTGTGAATTCTATGATCAACTTGATTCTCTGGACTTAGTCAAGTCCAAAATAATCCTTTGTTGGCAACTTGGTCAAGTCTGCTGCTAACGGTTCCTTCGATGATAAACGGCTACGCGCATGAATCGCAAATGTCCTCCATCCAGAAACAAAGAAATAGAAAGAGAAACATGCAAAGAATCCAACATGCTCACGCACAAGTACAGCAATGAAAAGCGCAGCAAGTGAGTGTAAACCACTCGAATTATAAAATGCACGTATGGAATGCCAATTAATATTTGTACCTTGCACCGAAGCATTCGGATCTAAGTTCTCCTCGACTGTCTCGATCTTTTCTTCCTCGTGCAATTTGCGCGGAGATGGAAGGGACTTCCACATGAGAAGCAACGTCCAGCTTTCTTTCGGCATTCCGACTCTTGTTGGTCTCTTTGGCAAAAGCCACATACGGGTCGTAGGGCTCCCTGCGGTTGGGGAGGTGCATTCTGCTTCGATGAAGACACTTGGGAGGTCTTCTTTCCGGAAGAGGGCCCTGAAGGTGTAAATGGCCTCTTAGAACTCGCTGGAAGGTACTGAACGGTGGTAGTGGCAAGAATAGGACTCGGTCCCATTAGGTTGAGTTCAGACTCAATATGCAGAGCCATTTCCACTGCGTCGGTATAACATTGAGGTCGGACCACCATCATAGCCTTTCTGATCTTGTAAGTCAATCCCTCTACAAACTGGCGAGTCTTCCTCTGCTCGTCGGCGACCATATACGCGCAATGCGTAATTAGGCAGGAGAAGTGTGCTACTGGTCAACTGAAGATGTGTTCTGTTTGAGAGCCAGAAATTCCCTTTCGGGTTGCTGACGAACTACCCACGGAATGTACTTTGCCCGAAACTCGGTCAAGAACTGATCCCAAGTCGGGACTACATGCTCAATTTGTTTCCACCAATCCTGTGCGGCTCCAACCATCAGATAGATTGCAAACTCGACTCTCTGAGGATCCGAATATTCCATAATTCTGTAAATCTTTTCCAGGGCTGATATCCATGCCTCGGCAATAGCGTCATCCGGGGCACCTTCAAACTGTGGTGGTTCGGATCTGAGAAATCGGGCCCACGCTTCCTGCTCAGCATTTCCTTTAGGGACCTGAGCGATGAACTGTCTTAATGTTTCAGAAAATTCGGCTGAAGTCGGTGTATCGGTCTGAGATGCCAACGGAGGTGATGAGAGCGGTTTATGTGTACGACGACGTGGAGGCATCCTATAAGGCCAATAGCAAATATGCATGACATGTAAGTGAGTATGCGAAGCTGTAAACACGTAGGCAACTAGAGTTTAGATAGAGTTCACATAATCACTTAGCACATTTGCACAAATTCCATAAAAGTCCTAAGCTGTACGACCTAGACACAACCGGACACGACGGACAACCAGGCATGTCAAGTACAACCTTGAGTTTCACATCCACCTGTATCCAAGCCCATCCCGTATTTTGATTGTAAAAGAACTTTTGTTGTTGATCATCCAACAAAGATCTGTCACAATTCAAACACTAAGCGTTCTTGAACACTGGTGAGTGCAATTCCCTAAGTTACACCGGCAAACAACGACCGACAAAACAAACAAAACATGACGATTCAGAGCTTAGGCCATTGGACCAAAGAAGCTCTGATACCAACTGTAGCGGGCGGCCCAAACGGGTAACGCACGCCCCGCACCGAGTCTCAACCTAAAGCCGAAATAGAAATCCGACCCTCAATTGAAACTGTAACGGCACATCCCCAAATACGGTGCGACGTGACGTCCCGCACCAAGTCATAATCCATAACCAGAACTAAAGGTCTAGTTATGAACTACAACCTGGCGAACGGAAAATAATTACCAGGCGAATCTGCTTTAGAAAATAATAAGACAATGAACAATTATACAGCGGAAGCAAATTAGCACAACCTATCCCACTCAGGGAGCTAGAACAACCATAATCCAAAACACAATTATAAAGCCCACCAAGGCCACTGAAAATATCAATATCAATATTCAAACTGATTTACATTATTTACATCTACAACTTCTAGGGTTTTAAGTATTTATCCAGATACATAGACGGATATGAAATCACCTAAACAAAAGTAAATGACTCCAAGGACACGACCTGAATCCGCCTAGCAACAAAACCTGAAAAGACAACAACAAAGTAATGGGGTTAGTCAAAGCGACTAAGTGAGGGGGCTGTAATACATATATATTATCGAAACAACCCAAAGATTCACCAGTTTGTAAATGAAAAGAAAGCAAAGGAAAAATAAAGGTTTTCACAATTATTGGTGAATCGAATAATTTTGCATTAAAGTAAAAGCTCGGCGAGACGAGCATCAACCACCTATTTCATAATATCAGAAATATCAAATAAACCTCCCTTATTCCTCCTTGTGTAGACAGGTAGCTAGCCCGCTACTATATAATCATATATGCAAGGACAAATATCCAATACATCTTCAGCTGGGGATAGAGACTAGATCCCATCCGGCGTAGGTACTCAAAAGGGTTGCCACTCCGGTCATACCCTCGAGCTCCCATCACTTTGGAGTCCAGAGCATTGAGATCCACCGTAGACCCGACGTCTGTCCGGCTTCACCCCGTACCCTGAAGTCCGGGCCCAATAGTATAATGTGGCTCAATGGCCAGGCCGAAAGGCCAAGATAATTCGTCGCATTTCAAATGCTTATATGGTCAAAGGGACCGATTTCAAACTCGTTTGTAACCCTTTCGAGCTAATGGAGCCTTCTAGGGGTTAATATGTAATAATTTGATATCAAAGCATTTTCTTTAAACTCATTAAGATAATATCGTTTTCAAGTAGCTACTACGTATAATATGAGTTTGGTGAAAGAAAACATAAGAGCATAAAACACAGGCTTCGGGTATATATGGAATATTTACATACGTATAAGAAAAGCCGAATTCGGAAAAGAAACCCCACCTGGATAATCCTGCAAAAAGGGCAAAAGAAAGAAGACCAACTACTGCCCAGACGAACTACCACCTGAAACCAAATACAACACAACCAAGTAAGACGACAACACGACGCACGGCTTATTCTTAATGCAATAAACACTTAATTAAATCAAAGAAAGGCAATTAGGGCAATTATTCAATGAAACGAATGAAATATCAACTTCAAGCTTATAATCATGCCTAAACACAATTAGGTTTCATAGACATGCTTAAAACACTATAAAGAAGCATTCATTCAAGTTTCGAAGCAATCGGAAAAGAATTGCGAAAAGCGTATAATTCCCTAAACGGAAATCGGTTCGTTTTACGATCAAACGGTATTGGAAAAATTCAAACTCTATGAATTATCAAGTTTTAAAGTATTACGGACTTAATAGCGAATTCGGATTTTGAAAATAATATTAAACGAAGAAAGTGGTATTTGCAATTTTTGACTTCCAGAGACTTTTGAACTAAAATCGGGACACACGGGCTCTTGCACGGCCTTGTGCAAGGCCGTGTGAAATTTTGGAAACACGCACGGGCTGCCCACACGGCCTGATGCAAGGCCGTGTGAGGTGGAAATAGCGCACGGTCTTGCTACACGGCCTGTTGCAAAGCCGTGTGCACCTGTTTTCGCGAATTTTCAGCAGAACGCGAAGAACTTCGCACAGAAGCAGCAAAACTTCATCAAATCTTTACCAAAATACCCTTTTCAATCAGATTTTCATACTACAAACTTCAACAAGCATCAAAGATCACAATGGCAACACATAGGATCAAGAATCATCGAAAACTACGGTGTATAACGATCAAACTACCAAAAAATCCAACTTCGAAACAATTTATCCAAAACATACTCAAACGACAACGGAATCAAATGGAACCTGAATAATACCTGTAGAGAATGTTATAAGGATCGCGTAGGTTCTTACGGATCGAAATATGGTTAAGAAACGAACTCGAAAGATCAAATTGAAGTTTTAAAGAAAATTCTTTCTTTTTCTTTCTTTCTTTTCTTTTCCTTCGGCTGTTTAAGTGTAATTTTCGCAGGGGCATTTTCGTAATTTCGCAAAACTTCATAAAAAGGACATATCAACGAAATATATCAATATTATAGTCAAAACTCATCATTTTAAACGCACATCAACATAGAATAATTTAAATTCACAAATTATTACATTTACGAAAATTCATATAAAACACACAAATATCACATAAGCACATATGTACCGATCGAATTTTCCAAACTTGTCCCGTTATCTCAGGAATTCTTACCGGCTTTAGTTTACCAAAAATGTGGGGCGTTACAATCTCTCCCCCTTATGAGAATCTGTCCTCAGATTCTATTTATTCGAAGCAAACAATTCTGGATAATGTTTTCTCATTTTCTCCTCTGTCTCCCAGGTAGCTTCTTCCGTTTTCTGATTCCTCCAAAGGACTTTTACAAGTGGGATTTGACGATTACGAAGTTCTTGGAATTTATGGTCCAAAATACTAACCGGTTGGGAAATGAATGTCAAATTCGGCTCTAACTTAATATCTTCCACCGGAATAATCTTGGACTCGTCTGGATGATACTTACGAAGTTGCGAGATGTGGAAAACATTGTGAATACCGGTACGGGCTGGCAGTAAATCTAATCTGTAGGCCATCTTCCCAATCCTCTCAAGAATCACATACGGACCCGAATATCTCGGGGCTAACTTTCCTCCTTTACCAATTCGAACGAATCCCTTTCTAGGAGAAGCTTTAAAAAATACCTGATCCCCAACTTCGAACTCTAAATCACGTCGACGCCTATCAGCATAACTCTTTTGTCGATCCTGGGCAGCTTTCATTCTTTGTCGGATAACTTGCACTTTTTCGATAGCATCCTGAATAAATTTTGGAGCAATACCACGATGAATACCATCTTTAGTCCATCTCCAATCCTCAATGTCCCAATATAATGGCGATCGACATTTCCTTCCATACAAAGCTTCATATGGGGCCATCTGAATCGAGGACTGATAACTGTTATTATAAGCGAACTCGATCAATGGTAGCTGTTTGTGCCACGTAGTCTGAAAATCCAAGGCACAAGATCTCAACATATCTCCGAGGTATCTGATAGTCCTCTCGGATTGACCGTCTGTCTGGGGGTGAGCTGCGGTACTGAAGTCAACTTTGTTCCCATACGATCCTGTAGGTTCTGCCACAGATGTGAAGTAAATCTAGTGTCTCTGTCCGACACTATACTCTTTGGAACTCCGTGAAGTCTCACAATCTCCTCATGATAAACCTCTACCAACTTCTTAATCTGCCAACTTGCACTATAGGATGTACGCACGGGTAAGAAATGAGCGGACTTCGTCAATCTGTCGACAATTACCCAAATACTATCATAACCACCTCTGACTTTCGAAGTCCATCGCTATCTCTTCCCATTTCCAAGATGGAACGGGAAGTGGCTGTAGTAAACCTCCGGGTTTTTGATGATCTGCCTTGACTTGTTGACAAGTCACACACTGTCTGACATAATCGGCCACATCTCTCTTCAAACCATTCCACCAGAAGAACTCTTTCAAATCTCGATACATCTTAGCTCCTCCCGGATGAATAGTATAGGCTGATTTGTGAGCTTCATCTAAAATCTCTCTCCTCAAACTCTCTGGAACACAAACTGGCGAATCTTCCTCTGCTCGTCTGCGGGCCCTTACAGAATCCACATGCGGGTCGCGGATGTCCCTGAGTTCGGGGAGACGCATTCTGCTTCGATGAGGACACTTGGGAGGTCTTCTTTCTGGTAGAGGGCCCCGAAGGTGTAAATGGCCTCTTAGAACTCGCTGGAAGGTACTGAATGGACTCGGTCCCATTAGGCTGAGTTCAGACTCAATATGCAGAGCCATTTCCACTGCGTCGGTATAACATTGAGGTCGGACCACCATCATAGCCTTTCTGATCTCATAAGTCAATCCTTCTACAAACTGGCGAATCTTCCTCTGCTCGTCTGCGACCATATACGGGCTATGCTTAATGAGGTGAGAGAACTGTGCCTCGTACTGGCCAACTGAAGATATGTTCTGTTTGAGAGCCAGAAATTCCCTTTCATGTTGTTGATGAACAATCCTCGGAACGTATTCAGCCCGGAACTCGATCAAGAACTGATCCCAAGTCGGGACCACATGCTCGCGTTTCCATCTTTGCTCATTCTGTTTCCACCAATCCTGTGCAGCTCCAATCAACAGGTATATAGCAAATTCGACCCTTAGAGGATCCGGATATTCCATAATCCTAAAAATCTTTTCTAGAGCCGATATCCATGCCTCGGCAATAGCTTCATCCAGGGTACCTTCAAATTGTGGTGGTTCGAATCTAAGAAATTGGGCCCATGCTTCCTGCTCAGCATTTCCTTTAGGGGCATGAGCGATGAATCGTCTTAATGTTTCCAAAATTCCGGCTGGAATCGGTGGATCGGTCTGAGGTGTCAATGAAGATGACGAAGACTGTCCACAGGGACAACGACGTGGAGGCATCCTGTAAAGCCATTAACAGTTGTGCATGACAGGTAAGTGAGCATGCAAAGCTGTAAACACATAGGCAAGTAATGTTCACTTAGTGTTCACATAAGCACTTAGCACATTTGCACAAATCCACAGAAGTCCTAAGCCGTACGACCTAGACACAACCGGACACGACAGACAACCAGGCATGGCAAGTACAACCTTGAGTTTCACATCCACCTATATCCAAGCCCATCCCAGTATTTTGATTGTAAAAGATCTTTTGTTGTTGATCATCCAACAAAGATCCGTGACAATTCAAACACTAAGCGTTCTTGAACACTGGTGAGTGCAATTCCCTAAGTTACACCGGCACACAACGACCGACCAAACCAGCAAAACACGACAATTCAGAGCTTAGGCCATTGGACCAAAGAGCTCTGATACCAACTGTAGCGGGCGCCCCAAACGGGTAACGCACGCCCCGCACCGAGCCCCGACCCGGAGCCGAAATGGGATCCGACCCGAACCGAAACCCGGCGAACGGCGAGCATTTACTCAATTACTAGGCGGGGTTTTTATAAACAACGAAAAGACAGAAGTGCGGAAGCAATAATAAACCAAATATTTAAAACATAAATAATAACACAATTATTAAAGCCCACCAAGGCTAATGAAATTCAATTACATAATATCAAACGGGTTCGATACAATATCCCGACCAAATCTAACCACGGGTTCAGTATATAAATCCCGTAAATACAACATAATAACATAATACGTAAATAAAAGACAACCGGGAAAGAATATACATGAGAAAATAAATATAAACCTACGACGCCTATGACGACGACGAATCCCGCCTAGTATCCTGAAACCAATATAGGGTTGAAACAGAGAGGGTTAGTCAAACGACTAAGTGAGGAGGGAGTAATAATGTATATAATAAAACGGAAGTAAATCACCAATTTTATAATTAAAAGAAATCAACATAAAAGAAAGGTTTTCGTAAACGGGTGGTGATTTAACATAAAACATAACTTATCATATGACCCGGCGAGTCGAGCCCTGAAACTCCAATATCCAAAAACATAAAACCGGAAACCACCCTTATTCCTCCAATGTAGTCGGACTGCAAACCCAAACTACTCGTAACTTACTAGAATAACTCAGGTACTCAAAGGGCTGCCACTCCGGCCTCACCCCGAGCTCCCAAATGGAGGAAACCATAGGATTTACGCCGTAGACCCGACGTCTATCGACTTCGTCCTATCGCTCTTACTCCGGGCCCAAACGATCATGCAAACATTTCATAACTCGCTTTTCAAACATTTCGGGTTGGCCAAAAGACCGTTCGAGACATGTCATATGCGAGGCCGAAGGCCACAGTTCGCCTTAGAAAACAAAAGGTTTTACATGTCTCTTTCGTAAACATTTCGAAGTCTATACGTAGTACTTTTCATATCAAATCATTTTCGATAAATCAAATGAACTTAATAATCATAAATATCTATTACGTATATATATATGAACGGTGTGAAAACAAAACATAAACGTGGCTTATATCGGGAGGGCTTATTTATATATATACATAATAATACTGGAAACAGAAACGGAAAACCTCACCTGGCTGCTATGCAAAATAAGAGCAAAAAGCTAGAACCGGCGCTACTCCACGGGAGTATCGTCTGCAAAAATACCAGGACACAACCAAATAAGACTAAGACGACGCACGGCTTATACGAGAATATTAGAACACATAGGAGCACGTCACACAATTAAATCAAACACTTAAGTTCAAATTATCAAACGAAAATAGAGTAATTCATACATTTAAAAATGCAAATCAATTCCAAAAGAAACGAAACTTTACGAACATGCTTAAGATATCATAAAGGAGCATGCATTCGAATTTCGGGAAAATCGGACTTCACATGCAAAAGTTAGAAAATTTAACGAAAACTTAAAACACACTATTCATATACCCGAACATGTCGTAAATTCATAAATCATGCAATTCATATCTATTTCATATATATCGAATACACGAGCGAAGAAAGAATTCGGAAAAGACGGGCCGAAGCGGGACCCGTAGGCCAAATTGTACCCTGACTTACAGAAGGTCAGGGCACTGTTCGAGCCTTCCACACGGCCTTGTGCACGGCCGTGTGGCGAGGCCGTGCACAATCGGACGAACGCGCACGGCCTCTTGCACACGGCCTCAAGGCCGTGTGCACAGCCCGTGCACCATCCCCAAACACGCACGGTCTCTTGCACGGCCGTGCAAGAGGCCGTGTACACCCACACGGGCTTGCCACACCCCGTGTGCATGGCCCGTGTGCGTAAAAATTGAGCAGAACATGCAGAACATCAAACCCAATCACGCGAAAATCAAATATAATACAACCTTAAATCAATTAATCATGTAAACCAATCCCTAATTTTCACATATAATCATCTACAACATATAATCTACATATAGAAACGATAAACACGAAAATCCATCCACAAATCCTATACAAAACACATAAAACCTAATAATGTCAACTATTCACAAAAATGAGAAAAACGAAACATACGAGATATTAAACGAGAGAATCGTTAGAAGCTTACTCGTAGAAGAGATCGCGAGGAATTCGTAGACGTAAACGATTCGAAAATCCGTCGGGAAACGAAGTCGGGACGATCGATTGAAATCTCTTGCTTCTCTTTCTCTTCTTCCTTCTCTTTTCTTTTCTTTCTTTCCTTCCTTGTTGATTGTGAACGAGAGAGAGGTGAGAGAGAGACTTAGTCAAATTAGTTGACTAGGGTTTAAAAGTCGAAGGGGTATTTTAGTAATTTGCAAATTAAGTTTGAAAACTCACGTTGTCCAAATAATACGTAATTACAGTTAAAATTCACATAATTAAACGCACATTGACAATTCGTGATTTAAATATGAAATTCACTCATTTATAAAATTATCCTAAAATCTTAGAATAAATAGTAAATAAAATAATAAATAACGAAATTACTCGATTAAAATATACCGAATTGAAACTCGGATTTTCGGGTCGTTACATGGAGGCTCTTATGATCAGTGAAAATATCAAAAGTAACGCCGTAGAGATAGTGACGCCACTTGCCTAAAGCAAATACAACTGCTGCTAACTCCAGATCATGTGTAGGATAATTTTCTTCAGCAGGTTTAAGCTTTCTCGAGGCATAAGCTATAACCTTTCCATTCTGCATCAACACACATCCTAAACCTTCTTTCGAAGCATCAGTATAAACCACGAATCCATCTGGGCCTTCAGGCAAAGTAAGAATAGGAGCGGATGTCAATCTGTTCTTTAACTCCCGAAAACTGCTCTCACACTTATCTGTCCACACAAAGGCGACATTCTTCTTTGTTAACTCTGTAAGCGGGGCTGCAAGTTTCGAGAAATCCTTCACAAACCATCTGTAATAACCTGCCAATCCCAGAAAACTACGAACCTCTGTCGGAGTCTTAGGCTGCTCCCAATTCAATACTGAATCAATCTTCGAAGGATCAACCTCAATACCTGTCTTGGATATAACATGACCCAGAAATGCCACTTTCTCAATCCAGAACTCGCACTTACTGAACTTGGCATACAACTGATGTTCTTTCAAAGTTTGTAACACGATCTTTAAATGCTCTGCATGTTCTTCCTCGGACTTTGAGAAAACCAGTATGTCGTCGATGAAGATGACAACAAACTTATCAAGATAAGGTCGGAAGATTCTCTGCATCATATCCATAAATGCTGCAGGGGCGTTCGTCAAACCGAACGGCATAACCACAAACTCAAAATGACCATATCGAATGTTGAAAGCTGTCTTCGGTATGTCCTCTGCCTTGATACGTAACTGATAATATCCCTGTCTCAGATCGAGTTTAGAATAGACCCTCGATCCCTGCAATAAATCAAACAACTCCTCAATGTGGGGAAGAGGATACTTGTTCTTTACAGTCATCCGGTTCAACTCTCTGTGATCAACACAAAGTCTAAGAGAACCATCTTTCTTCTTCACAAACAATACCGGTGCACCCCAGGGAGATGTACTCGGCCTGATATAACGACTGGTTAACAAATCATCTAACTGAGTCTTCAACTCTTTTAATTCAGCTGGTGCCATTCTGTAAGGTGTCTTTGAATAAGGCTCAGATCCCGGATACAGATCAATACAAACTCGATGTCACGGTCTGGAGGTAATGATTCTAACTTCTCAGGAAACACATCAGGGAAATCTCTAACTATCTCGGTATTTTCAAACATCGACCGTTCCTTCGGCCTGTTAACAAGATAAGCAACAAAACTTGAAGCTCCTTCTCGGACGAGCTTCTTCGCCTCTGTCATAGAAATAATCGGCCCATCTGTCAACTGAATACCCTGACTCGTATCAGATCCCAAACTAATCTTCTTCTCAAAACAATCAATCTTGGCCCTGTGCTCAAATAACCAATCCATACCCAAGATAACTCCGTACTTCTTCACTGACAACACTATCAAATCTGCGGCGTAAACCTTATCCTCAATAACAACGGGACAACGTCGGTACACGCGATCGGTAATCATACAAGATCCCAAAGGAGAACTCACAACAAAACAATAATCAGACAAATCAACAGACGCATGCGCAGATAAGTCAATTTCAGGAGCAACAAACGAATGCGTAGCACCCGGATCAAACAATGCATGTATGGGTATGTTATGTATATGTATAGTACTTTCCACCACGGCGGAAGCATCAGGCTTAGTCTCCTCATTATCGCCTTCCAGTGCATACACACGAGCTGGAACAGAAGGCTCCGGCATAGGCTGACTCGGGGGCTTCCTCCTAGGACAACTATCCTTCTGGTGGGCAGAGCTACCACATCTAGTACACAATCCCAACTTAGACCAACACTTAAACTCTGGGTGATTCCCTCCACAATAACCACAAGTAACGGGACGATAACCTGACGGACGAGGGACTGAAGGAAAACCAGCTGGGCGAGGTGCAGAGTAAAATCCGGTCGGACGAGGTGCTGAAGTAAATCCTATAGGGCGGGTATAGGAGGTCTGGGTCCACCAAAAGGTATCTTGCCTTTAGGCTGCATAGGAGCACTCGGAATGAAAGGCCTCTTGAAACCCGATGAAGAAGAAGCGGGGGTAGTATGACGAATAGCTCGATCAATACTAGCATACTCAGCCTCAAGACATAAGGCTGCATCTACAGCTGCAACATAGGTAGTGGGACGGGAAGCTGCAAGACCCTGTCGAAGTGGAATACTCAAGCCCTCTAGAAACTTCTTGGTCTTCCTGTGCTCATCTAAAGCAATATGAGGAGCATATACTGCAAGTCTGGTAAAATTAGCCTCATAATCTGCCACGGTAGAAGTACCCTGAGATAGCTCCATAAACTCCTGCTCCCGGCGATCCTGAACAGTAGGGGGAACATACTTAGCTCGAAACTCCTCAAGAAACCTATCCCACGATGACTCAACTCCGGTGGCCCTCCATCTCTGCTCAGTCATCTTCCACCAGGCCTCTGCAGGTCCTCGAAGAAGATAGATAGCAAACTCAACCTTCTCTAGATCAGTAGGCTGAAGAACTCGGTATATCCTCTCAAGAGATGAAATCCAACCCTCTGCCACAATATCATCTGTAGTACCAACAAACTGAGGTGGGTGGAAATCGAGGAATCTACGCAAGGACTGCTCACGGGCTCTATGCTCATCTACCTCTACATTGTTGTCTCTCTGATCCAGATACTCCCGAAAAAGACCAAATATCTGCTGAGCATCAACCACTGGTGCCTGTGGTGGTACTGCTGGAGGAGTACGATCACGACGAGGCGGCATCCTACAGTTAAATATAACAAGTATGCATGTAGATTAATTATGGATGCAAAGCTCTAAGCACATAAGCACAAAAGCACAATTCCTAAGTCATAATCCGTACGGACCTAGACTGACACGACTCACAGAGCTAAGGCCAATGAACCTCTAGCTCTGATACCAACTGTAACGGCACGTCCCCAAATACGGTGCGACGTGACGTCCCGCACCAAGTCATAATCCATAACCAGAACTAAAGGTCCAGTTATGAACTTCAACCTGGCGAACGGAAAATAATTACCAGGCGGATCTGCTTTAGAAAATAATAAGACAATGAACAATAATACAGCGGAAGCAAATTAGCACAACCTATCCCACTCAGGGAGCTAGAACAACCATAATCTAAAACACAATTATAAAGCCCACCAAGGCCACTGAAAATATCAATATCAACATTCAAACTGATTTACATTATTTACATCTACAACTTCTAGGGTTTTAAGTATTTATCCAGATACATAGACGGATATGAAATCACCTAAACAAAAGTAAATGACTCCAAGGACACGACCTGAATCCGCCTAGCAACAAAACCTGAAAAGACAACAACAAAGTAATGGGGTTAGTCAAAGCGACTAAGTGAGGGGGCTGTAATACATATATATTATCGAAACAACCCAAAGATTCACCAGTTTGTAAATGAAAAGAAAGCAAAGGAAAAATAAAGGTTTTCACAATTATTGGTGAATCGAATAATTTTGCATTAAAGTAAAAGCTCGGCGAGACGAGCATCAACCACCTATTTCATAATATCAGAAATATCAAATAAACCTCCCTTATTCCTCCTTGTGTAGACAGGTAGCTAGCCCGCTACTATATAATCATATATGCAAGGACAAATATCCAATACATCTCCGGCTGGGGATAGAGACTAGATCCCGTCCGGCGTAGGTACTCAAAAGGGTTGCCACTCCGGTCATACCCTCGAGCTCCCATCACTTTGGAGTCCAGAGCATTGAGATCCACCGTAGACCCGACGTCTATCCGGCTTCACCCCGTACCCTGAAGTCCGGGCCCAATAGTATAATGTGGCTCAATGGCCAGGCCGAAAGGCCAAGATAATTCCTCGCATTTCAAATGCTTATATGGTCAAAGTGACCGATTTCAAACTCGTTTGTAACCCTTTCGAGCTAATGGAGCCTTCTAGGGGTTAATATGTAATAATTTGATATCAAAGCATTTTCTTTAAACTCATTAAGATAATATCATTTTCAAGTAGCTACTACGTATAATATGAGTTTGGGGAAAGAAAACATAAGAGCATAAAACACAGGCTTCGGGTATATATGGAATATTTACATACGTATAAGAAAAGCCGAATTCGGAAAAGAAACCCCACCTGGATAATCCTGCAAAAAGGGCAAAAGAAAGAAGACCAACTACTGCCCAGACGAACTACCACCTGAAACCAAATACAACACAACCAAGTAAGACGACAACACGACGCACGGCTTATTCTTAATGCAATAAACACTTAATTAAATCAAAGAAAGGCAATTAGGGCAATTATTCAATGAAACGAATGAAATATCAACTTCAAGCTTATAATCATGCCTAAAGGTTTCATAGATATGCTTAGAACACTAAAGAACTTCGCACAGAAGCAGCAAAACTTCATCAAATCTTTACCAAAATACCATTTTCAATCAGATTTTCATACTACAAACTTCAACAAGCATCAAATATCAATATGGCAACACATAGGATCAAGAATCATCGAAAACTACAGAGTATAACGATCAAACTACCTGTAGAGAATGTTATAAGGATCGCGTAGGTTCTTACAGATCGAAATTTGGTTAAGAAACGAACTCGAAAGATCAAATTGAAGTTTTAAAGAAAATTCTTTGTTTTTCTTTCTTTCTTTTCTTTTCCTTCGGCTGTTTAAGTGTAATTAAGAAAAAGAACAGGAAAAGAAAATAAAAAAAAAACCTGAGGTTTAAATGAAAAATCGAAGGGGCATTTTCGTAATTTCGCGAAACTTCATAAAAAGGCATATCAACGAAATATATCAATATTATAGTCAAAACTCATAATTTTAAACGCACATCAACATAGAATAATTTAAATTCACAAATTATTACATTTACGAAAATTCATATAAAACACACAAATATCACATAAGCACATATGTACCGATCGAATTTTCCAAACTTGTCCCATTATCTCAGGAATTCTTACCGGCTTTAGTTTACCAAAAATGTGGGGCGTTACAATTGTCACGACCCCCGGGCGCGGAGAGGAGAACCCTCACGATGGCGCCTGTTGGACGCGCGGGTATAAGCTTCGAATCCACTGTGCACAACCCTAAAGTTTGGCTTAGAAAGCACTTGCCAAAAGGGATTAATCCACATTGATTGTACATGAGTTCTAACTTATAAACCCTTCAAATTACATTTGAATTTCCAATGTGGGACGGAAATCAAGACACACGGCCTGTAGACACCACCTGGCGCAAGGCCGTGAGTATCACTCTCACGGCCTCACGCATAGGCCTTGTCACAAGGTCGTGACTCCCCATTGTCACGGCCTCTCCACATGGCCTGCACAAGGCCGTGTGAGGCTCTCTCAAATCGGGGCGTTACAATTCGTCCCTCCTTCGGAGCGTAATGTCCCCATTACGTCGTGACATAGGTCCCTTGCTCCCCGCCAGTGGAGAATGTGGAGCGCGGCTCCCCACACACGCGTTGCCCCTTTCTTGGTGACACGGACGGTGGGGAACATGCATTCCCACGACTGACGGTTGGCTCTGATACCACTTGTCACGACCCCCGGGCGCGGAGAGGATAACCCTCACGGCGGCGCCCGTTGGACGCGCGGGTATAAGCTTCGAATCCACTGTGCACAACCCTAAAGTTTGGCTTAGGAAGCACTTGCCAAAAGGGATTAATCCATATTGATTGTACATGAGTTCTAACTTATAAACCCTTCGAATTACATTTGAATTTCCAATGTGGGACGGAAATCAAGACACACGGCCTGTAGACACCACCTGGCGCAAGGCCGTGAGTATCACTCTCACGGCCTCACGCATAGGCCATGTCACAAGGTCGTGACTCCCCATTGTCACGGCCTCTCCACATGGCCTGCACATGGCCGTGTGAGGCTCTCTCAAATCGGGGCGTTACAATTCGTCCCTCCTTCGGAGCGTAATGTCCCCATTACGTCGTGACATAGGTCCCTTGCTCCCCGCCAGTGGAGAATGTGGAGCGCGGCTCCCCACACACGCGTTGCCCCTTTCTTGGTGACACGGACGGTGTGGAACATGCATTCCCACGACTGACGGTTGGCTCTGATACCACTTGTCACGACCCCCGGGCGCGGAGAGGATAACCCTCACGGCGGCGCCCGTTGGACGTGCGGGTATAAGCTTCGAATCCACTGTGCACAACCCAAAAGTTTGGCTTAGGAAGCACTTGCCAAAAGGGATTAATCCATATTGATTGTACATGAGTTCTAACTTATAAACCCTTCGAATTACATTTGAATTTCCAATGTGGGACGGAAATCAAGACACACGGCCTGTAGACACCACCTGGCGCAAGGCCGTGAGTATCACTCTGACGGCCTCACCCATAGGCCGTGTCACAAGGCCGTGACTCCCCATTGTCACGGCCTCTCCACATGGCCTGCACAAGGCCGTGTGAGGCTCTCTCAAATCGGGGCGTTACAATTCGTCCCTCCTTCGGAGCGTAATGTCCCCATTACGTCGTGACATAGGTCCCTTGCTCCCCGCCAGTGGAGAATGTGGAGCGCGGCTCCCCACACACGCGTTGCCCCTTTCTTGGTGACACGGACGGTGTGGAACATGCATTCCCACGACTGACGGTTGGCTCTGATACCACTTGTCACGACCCCCGGGCGCGGAGAGGAGAACCCTCACGACGGCGCCCGTTGGACGCGCGGGTATAAGCTTCGAATCCACTGTGCACAACCCTAAAGTTTGGCTTATGAAGCACTTGCCAAAAGGGATTAATCCATATTGATTGTACATGAGTTCTAACTTATAAACCCTTCGAATTACATTTGAATTTCCAATGTGGGACGGATATCAAGACACACGGCCTGTAGACACTGTAACGCCCCGAAAATCTGAATTATTATCCGGTACGTCCGAATTGTTATTTTGCGCGATTTAATTATTTTATTTGATAGTTAGTATGTGTATTTTAACAATTTCATAAATGAGTGAATTTTGGTTTTTAAACCATTTCATGTCAACGTGTGTTCAATTATATGAGTTTTGACTATAATATTGTTTAATTCCGACAACCTGCTATTTTTAGTAAGTTCGGAGTAACTACGGTTTTGCCCCTCGTTTCTAAGTCAAGTCAAAGTTTGACTTGACCACTCGCTCTCTCCCTCAGACCTCATTCACGTAAGAAAGAAGAAAAAAAGAGAAAAAGAAGAGAGAAAAGAGAGAAAGCTTCGATTGCTCATTCCGACTTCGATTTCCGACCGAATTTCGATCCGTGAAACTTTTCGAACTCCTCACGATCTATTCTTCAAGTAAGCTTCTCACGTCCTTCGCGTTTAATGCTTCCTAGAATGTGATTTATAGAATTTTGTGAATAGTTTAATAATATATGAAAAATGTGATTATGAATGATTTTGTGGATGGATTTACGTGTTTCTTAGTCCTATAAGTAGATTAGATGTTGTAGATCATTATATGTAAGTTTAGTTTGAGGTTTTGCATGATTTATATGATTTAAATGTTGATTTTTGGCTCATTCCCGAGAACCCTCGCGATTTTCTGCTGTTTAGATAATCCGCACGGCCTGACGCACGGTCTTGAGACCATGCGCCAAGACCGTGTGCCTATTTTGGCCTTGCACTGCCTAACGCACGGCCGTGCGCAAGCCGGTGCGCAGGCCAGTGCAAGTTTGTCCGCACCGTCTTGAGCACGTGTTCAAGACCGTGCGTTTGCCCGTCCCCAAGACCGTGTGTGTGCCTTAACCAAAATTTCTCCATTTTCAACTTCTTGCTCTCGGCATTGAGGGTCAAAGGGGTAATTAAAAAGTTGACTTTCTTCGTTCGGCCTCCGATTCGAGATCCGATTTCACCTATAGGTCCTATAAATCATGAAATACATATTTTAGGTAGTTTGAATTTTTCCGACTTCGTTTGGGCCCCGTTTCTCGTGTTTTTTGTTTAGGCCTTTTTGGCTATTTTTCAAATGTTATCCGTTTCTTCCGATATTTGAATGCATGCTTCCTTATTGCATTTTATGCATGATTATGAACTATTATTGCATTCTAACTTGTTTTGCTTATCGAATTCTATGAATTTCTATGTTTTGTTACAATGTGAACCTAAGTGAGATGAATGATTGTTTAACGTGCTTCTATGTGTTTTAAATCTTTCGTATAAGCCGTGCGTCGTCGTTAGTCTTATTTGGTTGTGTCTTTGTCTTTTGCAGACGATACTCCCGTGGAGTAGCGTGCCGGTCTCGCATTTTTTGCTCTCGTTTTTGTCAAGCCAATAGGTGGGGTTTTCAGTTTCTTATAGTATACGATAATACGTACATAATACCAACCCTACTAATAAGCCTTGTTTTATGATTTGTTTTACATCCGTTTGTATATATAATAGATATTTATTCTTATACTTTTATGATCTTGAAACCGATTTAATATGAAAAGTATTATGTATAAGTTTGTGAAATGTTTAAGAAAGAGACAAGCAAATCTTTGTTTTCCGAAAGCGAACTTTGGCATTATAGCCTCGCACACGACTTGCCTCGAACGGTCTTTTGACCACATGGAAATGTTTGAAAAGCGAGCTATGTATATGAATATGTTTGACCTGTTCTGATGGGCCCGGAGTAAGGACGATAGGACGAAGTCGGTAGACGTCGGGTCTACGGCGGAAATTCTATGGTTTCCTCCACCTTTGGGAGCTCGGGGTGAGGCCGGAGTGGCAGCCCTTTGAGTACCTGAGCTTGTTTATGTATGATATATGTAGTTAGGGGTTGCTCCCTGATTACAACTGGAGGAATAAGGTGGGTTTCTGTTTTTATGATTTGACTGGTGGTTCAGAACTCTTCTCTCTGAGTTATACGCTTTGTTATGTTTCATTTTGAGCTAGTTCACCAATCGGTTGCGAAAACCTTTACTTCTGTTGTTTTCTTTCTATTAAACTGGTGATCTACTTTCGTTTATTCTGATGTACTGTTTATTCTGATGTACTGTCTTTTTCCCCCTCACTTAGTCATTTGACTAACCCCATTCGTTTCACCCTTTGGTTTCAGGATTCTAGGCGGGCTTCAATAGTATTGAGTCGTTGTCAATCGAGTTACAAGTTTTTGTCTTATGTAAACTCTCGTTTCTTGTTGACTTATGATGTATGTAGGATTTGAATTGTGCTTATGAAAATCCGGGAATAATATTGTAGAACCCGTTGTAAACATTTGTTAATATTTATTGGAATTTGCTAGCCTTGGTGGGCTTTACCTATCTGCGCAAACATTATGGGTTTTATGTTTTGTTTTATATTGCTTCCGCTTTTGGGTTTGTCTCTGTTTTGAAACTCCCGCCTAGTAGTAAATGTCCGGTTTGCCGTTCGCCGGGTTTTGGTTCGGGTCGGACTCCTTTCGATTCCGGGTCAGGATCTGGTGCGGGGCGTGCGTCTGCCCGTTTGGCGGCGCCCGCTACAGACACGACCTGGCGCAAGGCCGTGAGAATCACTCTCACGGCCTCACCCATAGGCCGTGTCACAAGGCCGTGACTCCCCATTGTCACGGCCTCTCCACATGGCCTGCACAAGGCCGTGTGAGGCTCTCTCAAATCGGGGCGTTACAATTCGTCCCTCCTTGTAACGCCCCAATTTTTGGTAAACTAAAGCCGGTAAGAATTCCTAAGATAACGGGACAAGTTTGGAATACTCGATCGGGATATATGTGTTTATGTGATATTTGTGTGTTTTATATGAATTTTCGTAAATGCAATAATTTGTGAATTTAAATTATTCTATGTCAATGTGCGTTTAAAATGATGAGTTTTGACTATAATATTGATATATTTTGTTAACTTGCCCCTTTTTATGAAGTTTTGCGAAATTACTAAAACACCTCCTTCGACTTTTCTATCCAATATCAGATTTTTCATTTAAACCCCTTTCTTTACTTTTCCTTACCTGGCCCCTTCTCTTTTCAATGTTATCATCAACAGCAAATAACCCGGCAGAAAAAGAAAAGAAATAAAAATACAAGAAAAGTTATATTATTTCTTTAAAGCTAAGTAATGGCTCGAGTTCCCATAATTTCCCTTATAATCCAGCTATTCTCTAAACCACCGTCACTTGAGAAATTAGTCTCGTCTTCATCTCTGTGCATAAACATTCCAAAGTGAAACCCTCATCATCTGATCTAACTTTCGCTTGTTAAGGTGAAATTGATTTATGCTCTTACCTTTAATTCTCTTTTTCTTGTCTTGCAAATATCCAACCTCTAATAACTTATATATTGTTCCCTTGTTAATTCCGTGTGTATGCGATAGTGGGAAATGAATACAAGGGCTACTGAGTCAAACGAAAGTAGGTGTAGGCTGCATCAATTAAAACATGATTCCCACTATATTTTAGTTGTTCAACAAGTTACAGTTCATTGAAATAAAGAAATAAATGGAATATTAAATTATTATCTAGCAAGGTATTAATCGGATATTTAGCAACAGCAAACTAGGTGTGGGTCACTTTTTGCATAAAATTTAATAGTGCTAATTGAAAAGATGGTAGATGATGTTGAATGATTAAACATTAATTGCCTTGTTTCTTAGTCAGACTTCTTTGTTGATTGCTGAAATAGCAATATAAACTCAAGTATAATCCTCTTTTCATGTGGGTTGAATATACTGGAGATTTGCTTCTAATAATTGATGTTATATGCAAATATTGTATTCAAATTTTCATATTAGTTGTAATTTCAGTAAATTGCCATGTTAATTAATTTTCTTAGTTTCTCATCTTTGATCAACTTATTTAACAAAACTGAACATTGGAAAAGAGATTTGATGAAGTACATTAAATAATCCCTTAATTGTAGTAACTTAGCTTAATTAAATAAACTTAATTTTATGAAAATGTACTTAGCTCGAGTGATTAAATTATTACATTTTGGGAAATTCTCATATTTCATGGTTATTTTATTTTCTTAGGCATAATTAGTTGTATAATTGTTTAACTGCAACATGATTATGTGATTTAAGCATAAGCCGTGCGCCGTATTCTCGTCTTACATGGTTGTGTCGTATTTGGTTTCAGGTGGTAGTTCTTCTGGGCAGTAGTTGGTCTTCTTTCTTTTGCCCTTTTTGCAGTATTATCCAGGTGGGGTTTCTTTTCCGAATTCGGCCTTCCTTATACGCATGTAAATATTCCATATATACCCGAAACCTGTGTTTTTATGCTTTTATGTTTTCTTTCCCCAAACTTATATTATACGTAGTAGCTACTTGAAAACCATATTATCTTAATGAGTTTAAAGGAAAATGCTTTGATATCAAATTATTACATATTAACCCCTAGAAGGCTCCATTAGCTCGAAAGGGTTACAAATGAGTTTGAAATTGGTCCCTTTGACCACACAAGCATTTGGAGTGCGAGGAATTATCTTGGCCTTTCGGCCTGGCCATTGAGCCACATTATATTATTGGGCCCGGACATCAGGGTACGGGGTAAAGGCGGATAGACGTTGGGTCTACGGTGAATCTCAATGCTCTGGTCTCCAAACTGATGGGAGCTCGGGGGTATGGCCAGAGTGGCAACCCTTTTGAGTACCTCCGCCGGACGGAATCTAGTCTATATCCCCAGCCGAAGATGTATTGGATATTTGTCCTTGCATGATTATATAGTAGCGGGCTAGCTACCTGACTACACAAGGAGGAATAAGGGAGGTTTATTTGATATTTCTGATATTGTGAAACAGGTGGTTGATGCTCGACTCGCCGAGCTTTTACTTTAATGCGAAATTATTCGATTCACCAATAATTGTGAAAACCTTTATTTTTCCTTTGCTTTCTTCTCATTTACAAACTAGTGAATCTTCCGGTTGTTTCGATAATATATTCGTATTACAGCCCCCTCACTTAGTCGCTTTGACTAACCCCATTACTCTGTTGTTGTCTTTTCAGGGTTTTGTTGCTAGGCGGATTCAGGTCGTATCCTTGGAGTCATTTACTTTTGATTAGGTGATTTCATTTCCGCCTATGTATCTGGATAAATAATTAAAACCCTAGAGATTGTAGATGTAAATGATGTAAATTAGTTTGAATGTTGATATGGTTGTTTTCAGTGGCCTTGGTGGGCTTTATAATTGTGTTTTGGATTATGGTTGTTCTAGCTTCCTGAGTGGGATAGGTTGTGTTAATTTGCTTCCGCTGTATTATTGTTCATTGTCCTATTATTTTCTAAAGCAGATCCGCCTGGTATTTATTTTCCGTTCGCCAGGTTGTAGTTCATAACTGGACCTTTAGTTCTTGTTATGGATTGTGACTTGGTGCGGGACGTCGCGTCGCACCGTATTTGAGGACGTGCCGTTACACTCCTTCGGAGCGTAATGTCCCCATTACGTCGTGACATAGGTCCCTTGCTCCCCGCCAGTGGAGAATGTGGAGCGCGGCTCCCCACACACGCGTTGCCCCTTTCTTGGTGACACGGACGGTATGGAACATGCATTCCCACGACTGACGTTTGCTCTGATACCACTTGTCACGACCCCCGGGCGCAGAGAGGAGAACCCTCACGACGGCGCCCGTTGGACGCGCGGGTATAAGCTTCGAATCCACTCTGCACAACCCTAAAGTTTGGCTTAGGAAGCACTTGCCAAAAGGGATTAATCCATATTGATTGTACATGAGTTCTAACTTATAAACTGTAATAGTCCAAGGTCAGCCCGGCAAGCATATATTGTCCTCTTTGGAAAGCCACCAGGCTCGATGGCCCAGTGCGCCGCCTTAAGGCTTTAAAACGCGCATACCAGGTAAGGTTTCAACCCACTTATAAAGGGGCTTCGTTCTCCTTACCAAACCGATGTGGGACATTACAATCCACCCCCCTTGGGGGCCCAGCGTCCTCACTGGCACAACGGCCTTACCGACACTGGCTCTGATACCATTTGTAATAGTCCAAGGTTAGCCCGGCAAGCATATATTGTCCTCTTTGGAAAGCCACCAGGCTCGATGGCCCAGTGCGCCGCCTTAAGGCTTTAAAACGCGTATACCAGGTAAGGTTTCAACCCACTTATAAAGGGGCTTCGTTCTCCTTACCAAACCGATGTGGGACATTACAATCCACCCCCCTTGGGGGCCCAGCGTCCTCACTGGCACAACGGCCTTACCGGCACTGGCTCTGATACCATTTGTAATAGTCCAAGGTCAGCCCGGCAAGCATATATTGTCCTCTTTGGAAAGCCACCAGGCTCGATGGCCCAGTGCGCCCCCTCAAGGCTTTAAAACGCGTATACCAGGTAAGGTTTCAACCCACTTATAAAGGGGCTTCGTTCTCCTTACCAAACCGATGTGGGACATTACATAAACCCTTCGAATTACATTTGAATTTTCGATGTGGGACGGAAATCAAGACACACGCCCTGTAGACACCACCTGGCGCAAGGCCGTGAGTATCACTCTCACGGCCTCACCCATAGGCCATGTCACAAGGCCGTGACTCCCCATTGTCACGGCCTCTCCACATGGCCTGCACAAGGCCGTGTGAGGCTCTCTCAAATCGGGGCGTTACAGAAACCCGGCGAACGGCAAACCGATTTACTCAATCACTAGGCGGGGCTTTTGTAAAACAACTGACGACGACAATGCGGAAGCGGAAGCAACAGCAAGCAAAACAATTTCTACTAACGGGAATTTAAAGTAATAAACCAATTGCGCAAATAGTTGAAGCCCACCTAGGCTAGCGGAATTCACTTACAAAAATTTAATCAAATCATAACGGGTTCAGCATAAATAATCCCGAACTCAATTCTTAACCTACATAATACATATAACGGTCAAGTACCTAAAACAACCTAGGAATGAACAATGACAAAAGCAGAATAATTCCGCAATACAAGACCGACGATGCCCACCTAGTAACCACCTGAAACAGATAAGGTTAAAAACAGGGAGGGTTAGTCAAAAGACTAAGTGACGGGAAAAAGGGAGTACATACATAATAGCATACAGGAATAAATCACCATTTTAACTTAAAAGAAAACAAACGTAAAAGAAGGGTTTTCATAAACATTAGGTGATTTATCATAACATAATATAACGGGACCTATCATATTTCTCGGCGAGTTGAGCCCTCAACTCCTCATATCAAAACATACCTGAAAACTTACCAACCTTATTCCTCCCATGTAGCAGAAGGACCGCTAAATCCAAACTGCTCAGGATATAGGCATAGCCTTTGTCTCAGTTGACACGAAGTCAACCGCCGCAGGAGCACAAAGGTTGCCACTCCGGCCTCACCCGTGCTCCTGGTAAACATGGAGCAAGCTACCGAATTCCACCGTAGACCCGCTGTCTATCCGGCTTCATCCGATCGCCATACTCCGAGGCCCACATATCATATGATACATATCATATCTCGCATTTTTCATAACTATCATTTTCCTATTAAAATAGGAATCAAGACATTTCGGGGAGGGCCAAAAGGGCCATTCGAGACATGAAACTTTACGGACATGCTTTAAATATCATAAAAGAGTATGCATTCGAATTTAGGAAAAATCGGACTTCATATGCAAAAGTTAGAAAATTCGACGAAACTTAAAAACGCGTAATTAAAATCCCGAACATGTTATAAGTTCATAAATCATGCAATTCATATCTATTTCATATATATAGAATACATAAGCGAAGAAAGAATTCGGAAAAGACGAGCCTCGGAGGGACCTACAGGGTAAAAATGGGCCCTAACTTACAGAAGGTCAGGGCCTGCTCAAACGGGCCACACGGCCTTGTGCACGGCTGTGTGCCAAGGCTGTGCGTATCAAGGAAGAGCACGCACGGTCTCTTGCACACGGCCTCAAGGCCGTGTGCACAAGGCCGTGCACCACCACAACACGCACGGTCTCTTGCACGGCCGTATGGGAGACCGTGTACACCCACACGGGCTTGCCACACCCCATGTGCAAAGCCCGTGCACGTCAAGAAACAGCAGAAAATTCACAGAAACGCGAAACCTTCGCAAATCCAATTCAAAAACCAACATATGACTGATTAAACATGCAAATCCTTCCCTAATTTTCACATATAATGTTCTATAACATCTAAGCTATACATAGAATCCAAAATCATAAAAATTCATCCATAATTTCTCTCAAAATCATATAAGACCTAATATATTCAACTATATATAAAAACGAGAAATACGAGGCATAGGAGACAATAAACGAGAGGACGTGAAAGGCTTACACGTAGAAGAGATCGTGAGGAGTTCGCAGGCGTAAACGGTTTTAAAATCCGTCGAGAAACGGGGTCGGGACGATCGTCGAAACTCCTTCTTCTTCCTTCTCTTTTTTTTTCTTTGTTTTCTTTCTCTTGTTGCTGCGTTTGAACGAGAGTGAGGGAAGAGAGAGGGAGTGATGAGACTTAGTCAATTTGACTTGGGTCAAAAATCGAAAGGGCAAATTCGTAATTTCGCAAAATAAGTTTGAAAACTCATGTTGTTCAAATAATACATAATTACAGTCAAAATTCATATAATTAAACGCACATTGACAAGTCGTGGTTTAAATACCGAAATTCACTAATTCATGAAAATGTTATATAAATCATATAATAATTAATAAAATAAATCATGAATCGCGCAAGAAAATCGATTCGAGTTCCCGGTTCATAATACGAATTTTCGGGGCGTTACAGCTTGTGTGTCGTTCGCTGGAGTGAGTTTTTGAGTCGAAGCCCCTCGCTGAAGCTCGGGAATCAACTTTGGTGAGGATGTGGCGTTCCTTCTTCAGGGGACGTGTAACGACCCGAATATTTTAATTATATTATTAATTATTACACAAATTCTTTATTGCTTAATTTCTCGATCTATCCAATTGGATTAATTAATCTTGTGGAAAAGATTGATTTAACCCATCTTTTACATAAATACCCTTGAAAGCCTAAATGACCATTTTACCCCCCCGAGATATTTTCCTAAATATCTACCTATCTCTCTCATTCTCTCATTACACACAAAGAAGGAAAAAGAAGAAAGGAAGGAGAAAGAGGGGGAAGAAAGGAGGGAATCTTCCCGACGCCCTACCGAGCCCGTTTCTCGCCCGATCGACGGGCCTTGAAAACCCGAACGATCCTCACTATATTCTCTACCGGTAATCCTTTTACCCCATTTTATTTCGTTCCCTCTTCATTACGATTTTCGTGGCTTTTGTATAGGATTTTTATAGGATTGGGTTTTCGTGTTTTGGAAGATTTACTCGGCCATTTTTCGTGATTCTTGTGCCTATGTGTAGCTAATATGGTATAGATGATTATATGTGAATATTAGGATGTTTTATGGAGTAAATTAGGAGATGTATGAATTTATAAGTTGATTTTCGCGTGTGAGGTTTCGTGATCTGCTGAGTCTGCTGCTCAGTAGATAACGATCCTCACTACATTCTCTACCGGTAATCCTTTTACCCCATTTTATTTTGTTCCCTCTTCATTACGATTTTCGTGGCTTTTGTATAGGATTTTTATAGGATTGGGTTTTCGTGTTTAGGAAGATTTACTAGGCCATTTTACGTGATTCTTGTGCCTATGTGTAGCTAATATGGTATAGATGATTATATGTGAAAATTAGGATGTTTTATGGAGTAAATTAGGAGATGTATGAATTTATATGTTGATTTTCGCGTGTGAGGTTTCGTGATCTGCTCAGTAGATCCACACGGGCGAACGCACGGTCTTGATCAAGACCATGCAGGAGCCCATGCGCAGCCCTTTTCAACCTGAGCCCATGCACAGGCCCGTGCGCAGGCCCGTTTGCACCTGCACGGTCTTGGCACCGTTCTCAAGACCGTGCGTGAGTCCGTGCACCTCTATTTGTGCTTGCACCGGCTTGCCAAGCCCGTGCGTTGGCCGGTGCAACCTAGTTAGTGGATTTTCTAGCCTTTTCCTTTCTTGCACTTCGGGAATTGGGTCAACCCCACTCATTTAAATGTCGACTTTTCACATACGACCTCCGAATATCAATCCGATTTCACCTATAGTTTCCTTGAGCATCGGGATTTAATATTTTACATAATTTGCAATTTACCCGACCCTGTTTGACCGTCATTTGACACCTTTGCTTGTTTAGGGAGTTTAACCCCCCTTTTTCCCGTTTCTTATCCGTTCGATCCCGTTTTCGCGGGAGAGCGTTTATATATTATATTAAGCATGTCTACGTGCCCTAATTGCATTTTAGCATGCCTTTAATATTTATTATTTACGTTCTTTCATTATTTAATGTTGCATTAATATTCTTTAATTGTCGTTCCGTACTTTATATGTCTTTATATGTTTAATTGATTTACTTTCCATATTGCGTTTATTGCATGATTTGAATCCTATATGAATCGCCGTGCGTCATTATTGTCTCGTGTCTTGCTTTTGTTATTGTTAGTCTCGTTTTCATCCTCTAGGCCCTGTGTATTACAGGTGGGACCAGCGAGGGAGAAACCTGACTATCGCTTGCTTTCATACTATCGTGTCGAGCCAGGTAAGGGTTTAAACTTATTTTAACTGGGGCAAGGACATAGTCTTATATAGGTTTGCGAAATAAATGACTACCCCGATTTTATTATTACTTGTTGTACTGCCTTTACTATTCCTTATGTGCTTAGTCAAACATTTTCATAGCAAAACCTATATGTAAAACCTTTTACAAACAGTTTCAACTAGAGGCAAGGAAAACCCATTTGTTTTAAACGCGAACTTTGGTCTCTCGACCTCGCAACTATAACCTTGTCTCGAATGGCCCCTTTGGCCTCGCACACCCCGATTTCCCTATTTTCGAATGGCCCTTTTGGCCACCTAAACTTTCATTGTTTTCAAATGCGAGCCCTGGACGGTATAATGAAGTGGGCCCAGAGTATACAGGAGGTGAGCCTGGGGACGAGCGTCGAGGGCAAATCTCGATGTGTACTCCAATCCGTATTCGCTTAGGTCAGTCAGGAGGTTGGCTAGCCTGAGTTAGTGCGAGGGTGGCGTTGTAGGCTACGCGCTTCCTAGAAAATTCTGATAAGGGTGAAATTGTTAACACGCGTTTCCATAAAATTCTGATAAGGGTGACGTTGTTAACACGCGTTTCCATAAAATTCTGAGAGGATCATTGACTTTGGTGGTGGGGTAATTCATTACGTGTTTGCATGATCTTCATGAATTGGGAGTTATAAGGAGAGGGCCCGTTCTCGCCGGGACACTTTATTGCATTATTTATTTGTCTAAATGATTTACGGTTTTCGTTACAAGTCGAAGCACATTCCGGTTTTCTTCAGTTAGCATATGTATTTCCCTATATATATATAAAACCCGGAAGCGTGACTCGAACTTGCCCAACTTAAGCCTCGTTTTTGTTCAAACTATTTAGTTGAATTACGAGCCATATTCACTTATCATGTCTAACTTGCTTATATCATGCCTTTCGAACTTGTATCGGCCTCGTGACTCAACTAATATTCTTTCAATTTATCGGCTTGATATTACGTGCAAATGTTTTAAAGGATCCGGTTCGTCAACCTTTTCGTGTCTTCCAAGCTAGCCGAACCCGAGTGTTGCTTTGTGTCGTTTTACAACTTATATTGTTATTTATATTCTTTCTCAAAACGAGCAACATTCACTACTTTTGGTTTTAAAAGATAAATGACGAACTGTGATCAACACCCCTTACTGAGTATCCTTTATACTCACCCCTACTATTTTGGTTCTTGCTTCAGGTAAACAGGTGGCGACGTCACCTATCTTGTCAGTCGGCTTCAGCAGGTCTAGATAGACTCAATCTCGTTGTCTGGTTTGTCTTGTCAGTGGTCCCAACAACTATCGAGTCTTGATTTATTGTATTTAAATACTTTCGTACTCTTTACTGCTTTATTTACCTTATGTATCTTATTTGCCCCTGATGTGGGATAGTTGAAGATATCTAGGATTGCAGAGTAGGCTAGTTGAGCCATGGATGCCACTATCTGCTTATGAACATTCTGTATCTTGATTTATAAATGTTTATTGACAATATGTTGTTAGCCTTGTAGGCTTTTATGGAATTTAATTGTTTACCTTAATCGCTTCCGCATTTCTCTGCTCTTTTGTGGTCGTTGTTGGGATGGTTGTCGCTGTTGCCGCTGGTTATTGCTTGAGTGCCGTTCGCCGGAGTGGGTTTTTGAGTTGAGACCCCTCGCTGAAGCTCGGGAATCCGTTTCGGTGCGGATGTGGCGTTCCTTCTTCAGGGGGCGCTACAGTCAGTGGTATCAGAGCCTAGAGCCCAAAAGGAACCGAAGCTTTGAAATCGCGTCGTGTCTTGTCCCTTGTGTCTGCCCGTTTCGTGTCAATGAGGCTTAGAGTTTCCAGTCACAGGTGCTTGAGAACTCTTTAGTATTGAAATTGTGATTGATCTTATTTTGGAATGGCCAACCAACCGTTTGATCTTTTACAATTGCAGTACTGAGTTGGGATCGAATGCAGGTGGATGTGGAACTCGAGGTACCGTCTGTCTTGTCTTGTCGTCTGGTCGTGTCCTGCTTGGGTCTTGTCATGTCTAGGTCGTACGGCTATAGGATCGAGTTTCGCTTGTACTATGAATGTTTCGTGCTTAAATTGTCTACATGCTATTTGATCATATATATATGCTTTATTTGAATTTTATATGCCTTACGTGACCATTCCTTAACCGAACATGCATCATATAACGCCCCAATTTGAAGGAGCCACACACACACACACACACGGCCCAAAGGACACGGCCTATGGGTGAGGCCGTGAGAGTGATACTCACGGCCTTGCGCCAGGTGGTGTCTAGAGGCCATGTGTCTTGATATTCCGTCCCACATCGGAATTTCAAATGTAATTCGAAGGGTTTATAAGTTAGAACTCATGTACAATCAATATGGATTAATCCCTTTTGGCAAGTGCTTCCTAAGCCAAACTTTAGGGTTGTACACAGTGGATTCGAAGCTTATACCCGCGCGTCCAACGGGCGCCGTCGTGAGGGTTCTCCTCTCCGCGCCCGGGGGTCGTGACACATCATTTTCTAGTTTGTTGTTCACAGGTGCATAATGCCTCGCCGAAGAACCCAATGGCTGAAGAGTGGGTATCGATTATCCGACAGATCGCCGTGCAAGTATGTCAAAGGTTACAACAACAACAACAACAGCAGCACGAACCCGCCAGACAGACTGAGGGCCAAACCTTGGATAGGTTTCTCTACTATCGCCCACCCTGCTTCGAGGGCGAACCAGATGACTTTAAAGATGAGGCCTGGATATCTGATGTGGAACAGATCCTTCGAGTACTACAGTGTGGTGACCCCGAGAAGGTCGAGTATGCTACCTTCCTGATGAGAGGACCCGCTCGAGATTGGTGGCACTTCACAGAATGGAGATGGATCGCCGAGAGAGTCCCCCACACTTGGTCACGATTCGTATTTGACTTCCAAATGAAGTATGTGCCGGAAGTCGTACGTGACAGCCGAGAGAGAGAATTTATGTATCTCAACCAAGGAGCATCTATCGTGGCTCAGTACGAAGCACAGTTCAACCGCCTCATCGCCTATGCTCCTCACTATGCCGCGGATGAACGAAAGAGAGCACGAAAGTTTATCGAGGGACTTCAGCCCGAGATCCGGAAAGCATTGATGGCACTAGACATCCGTCTTTATCCCGATACAGTTACCCGAGCTATGAGAGTGGAGTCCGAACTCCAAATGGTGAGCCAGAGTGCCCCTCCCATGATAGGATCCTCTTCCAACGGGACAACAAGAAGAGAACCAGCCGGACCGAGTACCTTTCGGACAAAGAGACCACAAAACGAGATGCCGGAACATACCAAACCGGAAGTGAACGAGGACCCCATTCCTTGTGAGTACTGTGGGAAGACGAATCACAAGACAGCAAAGTGTAGGAAACAATTGGGACGTTGCTTTTCTTGTGGAAGCACCAAGCACCACATTCGGGACTGTCCCAATAGAGAGAACCCTGCGGGAAGAAGAAGTGGTCTGAAGCCGATCGACAACACCTTGGAGAAATCCCAGATAAACCTGTAACAGTAATTACCATCTTAAACCTTCAGTAATCCGGACACGAAGTCCATGGTGAATCCATTCCCAATCCCACATAGGGGTATGCAGTAGTCCTAGCTAACTCCTTAATCTTTGATGCTCGGCTTTGATCTGCTGGCAAGCCAGGTATCTCTTGACTTAATCGAGTAAGTCTCTTTCTTTCAACTCTTCGAATCATGGGTCCGGGACTTATATTGGGAAGTAATGAGGTTACCAACACAAAGCTGAAACTTTGGATTATTCTTCTCTCGAATTGTCTGACTCGGGATCCATTCTTTTGCAGACTAGGCATTTTAGATTCTTCATCCCAATTCTGACTGGGTCGCAAGGCTATGAATGAAATTATTGAAAATGGTGCAAGTCCAATTCGGTTTAGCCTCAATTTGTGACACGCTCGTGATTTGGTTCAAAGTACCCACTAAGATATGCGCTTTTCCCAAGGAACACTGATTCTTGCAATCTTAGTCCTCAAACATTTTCAATTAACGACATTGGGGTTGGTTCAACTCCTTCTGAGTTAACACTTGTTAAACTCTCATAATCTATGGGGATGTCAACAAATTCCATAAGAGATAGTGGCGACGCTCAGCCAATCCTCTCCTACAGTAGCTAGTTCGATGTCATGAGGGGCAACTTTCTGGTTGATTTTAGCTTCCCGAGCATGAGCTATGGTTTCTTCATTAGTACCATTCACCAATTCAACCTTTCATGTGACGCATTCCCACTCACGACGATTCCTTCGGAATCCCTTGAGCAGGGTTAATATTGAAGTTGTAGTTAATCTCTTCTCGACTCCTAAGAACAAGTCTTACAGAGATCGTCCATTCGAGTTCGTTTTCTTTCCTGTTGACTCAAGCAACAGGGTTGCAAGCTCAGAGAAATTCCACTCGAAGTCTTAGCTTGTTCCCATTCCAGTACTGTTCAAATCCTAAAAGATTCTTCTTCAGACATACGGATTCAAGACGTCTACATCAGGCACTGAAAGCTGTCTTCAGAACATATTCGTCTCGGGCACAGAGCTGATGATACCCTAATCAAAGGTTGTTCAGACAGAATCCTCGATCTCAAAGCATATCGGACAATTCTTCATCGACGGTAGAGAATATTTGTCTTCGTTAATATTCTGTGCAATTCTCGGGGAACAATACACACAGGAAGTGTACTGTCTTCTTTTCTACAAGCAGTGCTGAAGTACCCTAGATGAAGATACTCGTTCGGGCACGTTTAAGGGAGGGAAGTTCAACAAGTCGGTTCTTCAATTCTGTCAGATCGGCAGAATCCATTCGGTTAGGCGACTTCGATCACGGTTCGACTTCTTAGGGTTAGATCTATCACAAACCATCCATACCGATCTGATCGCAAGAGCTCTCAGATTCTCGGGAAGTACGTCTGTGAATTCTATGATCAACTTGGTTCTCTAGACTTAGTCAAGTCCAAGATAATCCTTTGCTGGCAGCTCGGTCTAATCTGCTGCTAACGGTTCCTTCGGTGATAAACGGCAGCACGCTCACGAATCGCAAAGGTCCTCCAATCCGGCAATGAAAATAAACGAGAAGCACACAAAGAATTCAACAGGCGCACGCGCAAAGACGTCAATAAAAAGCGCAACAAGTGAGTGTAAACCACTCGAATGATGAAATGAAGGTATGGAATGACAATTTATATATTGTACCTTGCACCGAAGCACTCGGATCTAAGTTTTCCTCGACTGTCTCGATCTTCTCTTCCTTGTGCAATTTGCGCGGAAATGGAAGGGACTTCCACATGAGAAGCAACGTCCAGCTTTCTTTCGGCATTCTGACTCTTGATGGTCTCTTTGGCAAAAGCTACATACGGGTCGTAGGGCTCCCTGCGGTTGGGGAGGTGCATTCTGCTTCGATGAAGACACTTGGGAGGTCTTCTTTCCGGAAGATGGTCCTGAAGGTGTAAATGGCCTCTTAGAACTCGCTGGAAGGTACTGGGCAGTGGTAGTGGCAAGAATAGGACTCGGTCCCATTAGGCTGAGTTCCGACTCAACATGCAGGGCCATTTCCACTGCGTCGGTATAACATTGATGTCGTACCACCATCATAGCCTTCCTGATCTCGTAAGTCAATCCCTCTACAAACTGGCGAGTCTTCCTCTGCTCGTCGGCAACCATATATGGGCAATGCTTAATGAGGCGAGAGAGGTGTGCCTCGTATTGACCAACTGAAGATGTGTTCTGTTTGAGAGCCAGAAATTCCCTTTCGCGTTGCTGACGAACAACCCACGGAATGTACTTGGCCCGAAACTCAGTCAAGAACTGATCCCAAGTCGGGGCTACATGCTCGCGTGTCCATCTTTGCTCAATCTGTTTCCACCAATCCTGTGCGGCTCCAACCATCAGATAGATTGCATACTCGACTCTCTGAGGGTCCGGATATTCCATTATTCTGTCAATCTTTTCCAGGGCCGATATCCATGCCTCGGCAATAGCGTCATCCGGGGCACCTTCAAACTGTGGTGGTTCGAATCTGAGAAATTATGCCCACGCTTCCTGTTCAACATTTCCTTTAGGGGCCTGAGCGATGAACTGTCTTAATGTTTCTGCCATTTCGGCTGAAGTCGGTGTATCGGTCTGAGGTGCCAATGGAGATGATGAGAGCGGTTTACGTGTACGACGACGTGGAGGCATCCTGTAAAGCCAATAGTAAATATGCATGACAGGTAAGTGAGTATGCAAAGCTGTAAACACGTAGGCAGCGAGAATTCAGATAGAGTTCACATAAGCACTTAGCACATTTGCACAAATTCCTTAGAAGTCCTAAGCCGTACGACCTAGACACAACCGGACACGACAGACAACCAGGCACGGCAAGTATAACCTTGAGTTTCACATCCACCTATATCCAAGTCCATCCCAGTGTTTTGATTGTAAAAGATCTTTTGTTGTTGATCATCCAACAAGGATCCGTCACAATTCAAACACTAAGTGTTCTTGAACACTAGTGAGTGCAATTCCCTAAGTTACAACGGCACACAACGACTGACAAAACAAACAAAACACGACGATTCAGAGCTTAGGCCATTGGACCAAGGAAGCTCTGATACCAACTGTAGCGGGCGCCCCAAACGGGTAACGCACGCCCCGCACCGAGCCTCAATCCGAAGCCGAAACAGAAATCCGACCCTAAATTGAAACCCGGCGAACGGCAAACCGATTTACTCAATCACTAGGCGGGGCTTTTGTAAAACAACACACGACAACAATGCGGGAGCGGAAGCAACAAGCAAACCAAATTCTATATAGCAACATTCAAAGCAGCTCAATTGCACAAATAATTAAAGCCCACCAAGGCTAGCGGAATTCAATTACTATAATATAATAAACGGGTTCGATACAATATCCCGGTAACGTATACATAACGGGTTCAATCTATAGACATAATAGCCTATCCTTCGGTCGACACGAAGTCTCCGTCACAGAGCACAAACGTTGCCACTCCGGCCTCACCCGTGCTCCTGGTATACATGGAGCAAGCCACCGAATTCCACCGTAGACCCGCTGTCTATCCGGCTTCATCCGATCACCACACTCCGGGGCCCACAAAGACAAAACAGACACACATATCATATCTCGCATTTTCATAACTATCATCTTCCTATTAAAATAGGAATCAAGACATTTCGGGGAGGGCCAATAGGGCCGTTCGAGACTGGCGATGTAACGGTAGGAAACGCAACCGGATGTTCCATCGTCTTGGGGGTGAAACCCGCCCTAACGACTTCACTCAACGAGAAGGTTTCCAAACCCAAAATTACATTTAAATCGAAACATAGTTCGCTTGTCTCTTTTGAAAACATTTCGAAATCATATACATATTCTTCATTTAATATCAAAATCCGTTGTTCTTAAACCTTATAAAGATAATAAGCATAAAGTATTTACTAAATATAGTAATACGGGATGAAAACATAAATTACACATGCGAGGCTTATTTAGTGAGGCTCAATAGTACATATCTACATAATACGGGATAACAATAGAAACCTCACCTGGCGATAACCAAAAGAAAATCTAAAACGGAAACGAGCAACCTAATCCACGAGAGTGGAACCTGCAACTGACAAACGACAACCACATAAGACATACGACGACGCACGGCTCATACGAAAGCATAGAAACACGTAAAAGCACGTTATACAATCACATAAAACACTTAGGTTCAATTATCAAACATAACGAAGTAATTCATGCATTTAAAAATGCAAATCAAATCCAAATACAACGAAACTTTACGGACATGCTTAAATTATCATAAAGGAGTATGCATACGAATTTCGGGAAAATCGGACTTCACATGCAAAAGTTAGGAAATTTAACGAAAACTTAAAACATACTATTCATAGACCCGAACATGCTATAAATTCATAAATCATACAACTCATATCTATTTCATATATATCGAATACACGATCGAAGAAAGAATTCAGAAAAGACGAGCCGAAGCGGGACCCGTAGGCCAAAATTGGCCCTGACTTGCAGAAGGTCAGGGCCTGATCAAACGGGCCACACGGGCTCATGCACACGGCCTTGAGGCCGTGTGCACCAAGGCCGTGTGCACCCTAAAAGACACGCACGGCCTCTTGCACACGACCTCAAGGCCGTGTGCACAAGGCCGTGCACAACCACAACATGCACGGTCTCCTGCACGGCCGTGCGGGAGATCGTGTGCACCAACACGGCCTTGCAACACCCCGTGTGCAAAGCCCGTGTGCGTCAGGAAACAGCAGAAACTCACAGGAACGCGAAACCTTCGCAAATCCAATTGAAAAACCATCATTTAATCAATTAATCATGCAAATCACTCCCCATTTTTCACATATAATCATCTACAACATCTAAGCTACACATAGAGTCTAAAATCATAAAATTCCATCCATAAATTCATCCAAAATCATATAAACCCTATATTATTCAACGATAAACAAAATCGAGAAATACGAGGCATAGGAGACATTAAACGAGAGGGATGTGAAAGGCTTACTCGTAGAAGAGATCGTGAGGAGTTCGTAGGCGTAAGCGGTTCGAAAATCTGTCGAGAAACGGAGTCGGGACGATCGATTGAACCTTCCTCTTCTTCTTTCTCTTTTCTCCTTTCTTTTCTTTCTTCTTTGCTGCGTGAATGAGTGAGGGAGAGAGAGTGATGGCTTAAGTCAAAGGAGTTGACTCGGTTGAGAAACGAAAGGGCATTTTTGAAATTTCGCAAAATAAGTTCAAAAACTCACGTTGTCTAAATAACACATAATTACAGTCAAAATTCATATAATTAAATGCACATTGACAATTTGTGATTTAAATATTAAAATTCACTCATATACGAAATTATTATAAAAATCATATAATAATTAATAAAATAAATAATGAATCGCGTGAGAAAAATCGATTCGGGTTCCCGGTTCATAATACGAATTTTCTGGGCGTTACAGATTTAAACCAGAACTTGAATGTTTGGTTATGAGTACGTTCGATTTCTCTAGGAGTTGCTCGAGGTTTTTCTCTTCTTATTGCTGCTTTATGCATTCTGCATAGTTAATATACAAAATGTTTATACAATTATTCAAGTTTAATATAACAAATTTGAAGGACTATAGATGCTTACTCATGATACGGCGCTATCATGTCAGTATTTGCAAGCACATAAGAATGAATTTTTAGCAATGTATCCTTATCAAGGATACACCTCTTCCCCGAACCTAAACCACGACCTTTAAGATTATTTTCTTCATAATTACGAGGTGGTCGGTTTTCCTTAGTTTCCACATCATGAAGGTATCTTGAACAAAAATTCATGCATTCTTCCATTAAATACCCTTGTGCAATTGAGCCTTCAGGAAGCGCTCGATTGCGCACATACTTCTTAAGGGTACATAGATACCTAAGTCATTTATAAGAGATGTTTTAGTTGTAGAAAGAGACATACAAGATTTTTTTAATGATTAAGGAAAATAATGAGGGGCAAGTACTAAGAACTTACCTCTCAATAGGATACATCCATCGAAATTGTACTGGTCCAGCAATTAGTGCCTCCTCTGCCAAATGTATAGGTAAGTGCTCCATTATGTCAAAGAATGATGGAGGGAAAATCTTCTCAAGATGGCAGAGGGTGATTGCAATTCGATCTTGAATCTTTTCCAACTCAAGCTTAGTGTTCATCTTAGAGCATAGTGTTCTGAAGAAGTTGCTTAGTTCTATCAAAACTTCAACAACATTCTTAGGCAATGCCCTACGAGCAGCAATTGGAAGTAGCTTTTGCATGAGAACATGTGTAGCGCCCCTTTCCGTAGGAGGAGAAGTGACACCACATCCGCACTGAGACGAACTCCCAAATGAGGTAGATGTACCCAATTTAAAAATCCATCCCGGCGAACGGCAAGCACTCAATCTATACGGGCAACAACGAACCTAGTCCAACAACAACAACCAACAAAATAACAGAGTGCGGAAGCTTAACATATACATATCAATTAAACATTCAAAGCCACACGGGGCATCAATTAACATAAATCATTATTCAACAATTCATCAACATCATCGAATCTCAAAAATCGTTAATATATCCATTTCTACTAAATAAAACGATTTAATTCAATTAAGTAAAGACAGACTGTTGTTGGACACTACCGACAGTTACCAAAGGACACGAAGACCAAGACTCACGACCCGCTGTTGCCAACCGACATGAGAGGTGACAACACCACCTGTCGACCTGAAGTAAGAATTAAAAATAACGTGGGGTGAGTATAAACGATACTCAGTGAAGGTAAAGAGGGAACAAGTTAGAGTCACGCTTCCGGGTTCTATACATATATAAGAAAGTACATTTGCAGAATTGAAGAAAAAACCGGAATGTGCTCCGACTTGCATTAACTTCAATAATTAGAAATACAATAATGAAATTAAAGCATAACTACAATCAATTAATAAAATGCGTAGGGCATGCAAGCGCCCCTGACTCAAAATAAAATGCGCAAAATTTATCCAAACACCCCGGAATAAACCCGGAGTTCAATTATACAACAAATACGTAATATCGCGCATTTAATAAATTAAAATACGAGGAAATATGAATGTTATGAACATGCACGGTACCTTTATTCCGAGAGACGAAGTCCGGTCTAGCCTTCTTTTTCTTTTATTCGGTGTATTGATTCACATCCTTCAATCTCGGTAGTTCCTCGACTCCTTTAGTTACCCTTGCTCTTGTTGGGGCATTTGTCGACGAGGTGATCGGCGGCACCACAGAGGAGGCACAGCCCAAGTCTTCTCCTACACACCTTGGCGATGTGGTTCGGTTTCTGGCAGTGCGTGCAAAGGATGATACTTCCACTGGATCCGTTAGTCGTTGTCCCTTCACTGCGAGAAGTCGTCAGGACAACCATTGGAGTTCCTGATTCATATGGCTGGTTCTCCGAGGTAATTAGTGGCACTTCTAGCTCTCATTTTGAATTCTGCTTCGGCCCGTAAAGTTCGGCCGACGGCCTCTGCATAAGAACAGCAGCCGAGTCCTATGAGTATTTGGCGGATTTCGTGCCTCAACCCGGATATAAATCTTGCGACTCTGTTCCTTTGGTCCGGCTCCCGGTTAGGAGAATAGTTGGTCAGGTAGGCGAACCTAGCCTCGTATTCGGTTACACTCTCTCCTCCTTGAGCTATTTTCGTGTCTCCCGTCGGATACGGGTACGAAGATCCTGGAGCAGTCTGGAGTGGTGGTAGTGGCGGGTCTGATCGGGCTTTCTTGCGTGGCATACCTGCGTTCACAACTATTTGGCAAAATATGTGCATGTCTTGTAAGAAATGATGCCAATAACTTATAAACACATAAGCCATGCTCGACGCTTAACAACAATCCTATCGGCATGCAACTACGACAGACCAAACCACATAATGCACAACAAAGAGTTCCATGATCGACTCGCGTTACATCTTCCTTAGTACAAAAATTCATAAAGGATTGCCAGTCGGTTAATTAAGCCAACCGTAATCGTCCACAATTTTAAGCACCAAGATGAGACGAACACTCGTCAAAACACGAACTCGACACGGACTAACACAATTCAAAAGACACAAAAGACAAGATAGACGAGATACTAGAGCTTTCGGTTCCTTTTCGGGAACCTAGGCTCTGATACCACTGACTGTAGCACCCCTTTCCGTAGGAGGAGAAATGACACCACATCCGCACCGAGACGAACTCCCAAACGAGGTAGATGTACCCCATTTAAAAATCCATCCTGGCGAACGGCAAGCACTCAATCTATACCGGCAACAACGAACCTAGTCCAACAACAACAACCAACAGAATAACAGAGTGCGAAAGCTTAACATATACATATCAATTAAACATTCAAAGCCACACGGGACATCAATTAACATAAATCATTAGTCAACAATTCATCAACATCATCGAATCTCAAAAATTGTTAATATATCCATTTATACTAAATAAAACGATTTAATTCAATTAAGTAAAGATAGACTGTTGTTGGACACTACCGACAGTTACCAAAGGACACGAAGACCAAGACTCACGACCCGCTGTTGCCAACCTACATGAGAGGTGACAACGCCACCTGTAGACCTGAAGCAAGAATTAAAAATAACGTGGGGTGAGTATAAACGATACTCAGTGAAGGTAAAGTGGAAACAAGTACGAGTCACGCTTCCGGGTTTTATACATATATAAGAAAGTACATTTGCAGAATTGAAGAAAAAACCGGAATGTGCTTCGACTAGCATTAACTTCAATAATTAGCAATACAAAAATGAAATTAAAGCATAACTACAATCAATTAATCTCTGTGAGTTCTTTTCCGCGATTAATTATCCTTCTCAACCCTATTTCTCGTATTATGTGAATTATATTATATTATTTCGTATACGACCTTACGTGATAATATTATGTGCGTATTTAAATTCCTTAATTGTTTAGCTTTCGTTTGATATTAATATTGTTATATTTTACCAAAATGTTTAAATTGGACTTTCTAAAAATTATCGAAATACCCCTTCGTATTTTCGACATTTCGAAAAATTTGATAAAAGTCTCAAAACCTATTCTAACCCTAATTTTCGCACAAAGAGAGAGAGAGAGAAGAAGAAGAGAAAGAGGATTTTTCATTCGAAACCCGAATCGATCGTCCCGAGCTCGTTTCTCCACGGAATTTCGTGCCGTTTGAACATACGAGATCCTCTCAACGAGATCTCTCTTTAGGTACCAATTTCCCCAATTCTTTTTACAGATTTTTGAATATTTGAGCATAATTTCAATTTCGGGAATAATTATGAATATTTATGAATGTGAACCCGTTTCTTGATCATTTTTCGTGTTTCTTGGATAGAAATGTTCCTTAGATGATGCTTAATGTTTATTGTAATTATTGGGTGTTGATTTGTGCGAGAAAATTATTTATATGAATTTTTGGATCGAATTTTCGTCGAAATCGTGATTTTCTGCTGTCTGCTGTTGATCCACACGGGCTAACGCACGGTCTTGATCAAGACCGTATAGGAGCCCGTGCGCGGTTCTTTTTGCCTGCACGGGCGTATAATCCGTGCAACAGGCCGTGTGCAGTGCACGGTCTTGACAATATGTCCAAGACCGTGCACAAGCCAGTGCAAATGACTTAGAATATTTTCTAGCATTTTTCTTTGGTTGCTCTCGGGAAGTGGGTCAACCCTTCGCCATTTTTGGTTGACTTTTCGCATACGGACTCCAAAAATTATACCGATTTCACCTATAGATCCCTTATAAGTTGTAGATTAATATTTTGAAATGCTTGTGGAATTTCGACCTCGTTCGGACTGTGAATTGTACAATTTTACGTGTATGCATTTTTGGAAACTTGTCGGAATTATTTGAAATTTACGTGTTAGCTTCCATAAATATTGTTATTGGCATATGCATGCTTGTTGATTCATTTGGTTAGCCATTCATCAAATAATTGCTTATTTGCGCTTTTAGAGTCGTTATTAATTCGTCTAGGTCCTGTCTTGTCTACAGATCAGTCAGAGGTCGGAGAGCAGTGAGTTGTAGCTGTTAGGCTTTCTTTTTTTGGCACACCAGGTGAGGATAAACTGGGCTTGAACATATATGTCTATGTATACATGTGAAATCCCCGTATTCCCTTATTATTAGTAATAAGTATTTCGAGCTTATATTGTTATGAATTTATCAACAAATCATTTAATATCAAATTATACATTAGTATCCAAAAATCAATTTTTTTTCAAAAGGGCAAGTAAACTCCTTCTTTTCAACATGATGATTTGTCTTCGGATTTGGGTCTATGAGGAAGTCGTTAGGGGCGTTGCCTGGACATCCCGGCACGTACGGAACTTGTAGTTACCCCCTTTGTCGTCACCACTTGCCCAATTGCCCGTTTGGCACTCAAACCCTTATTGTAAAGCGAGTAAAATAATAGACTTTTCATTCGGGCCCGGGATGGTATCCGGAGGTTGCTTCTGGGGACGAGCGTCCAGGGTGTAACCCGAGGTGCTTCTCCCAAAATTAAGCGTCAATCGTGGCCCGTCGGGAGTTTGATAGGCACGGTTGGGAGCGATGGTGGGTGTTGCATGTGTTGCACGCTTTCCTTAAATTCACTATAGTCGAGCCTCGGGTAGCTCCTTGGTTCGACACCGGAGATGGACTTTTTATAATGTATTGAGGAGAAATAAGGAGGAACAGGCTGTAGAGCCCCTTTACGTAGGCGGAGAAAGGACACCACATCCGCACTGAGACGAACTCCCAAACGAGGTAGATGTACCCCATTTAAAATCCATCCAAACGAACGGCAATCAATCAATCAAATACCAGCAACAGCATTACGCCACCCCAACAACAACAACAATAAAAGAATAACAGAGTTGCGGAAGCTAAATTAAATTATACAATTAGTCATATAAGCCATTCATGGCAACATAATTCATACATCATTCTCAATAATCATTTAATAAATGCCATCCATGGCTCATCTAATCTATCCCACATCAGGTGCACGTAAGTACGGTAAATAAAACATAATACGAAAAACATAAATTAAATCAATTCATAACTAAGGACACGACTGTTGTTGGGACACTGAGAAGACAACGACATACGAGCCAACCTAGACCTGCTGCTGCCGACTGACAAGATAGGTGACAACGCCACCTGTCGACCTGAAGTAAGAATCAAAATAGTGGGGGTGAGTATAAAAGATACTCAATGATGGTAAAGAGGGAACAAGTACGAGCCACGTTTCCGGGTTTGGATTATATATATAGGAAAATACATTTGCATAATTGAAGAAAATCCGCATCGTGCTTCGACTTGCATACACGACAACAATTAACAGTACGTTAAAGAATTAAAGCGATAAATACAAGCAATTAATATCCCAGCGAGTATGGGCCTGTTCCTCCTTATAACCCCTTCAGTTACATTAACTCCATCACCGGTGTCTGACCTCGAAGCGCGACCCCGGGCGACTGTTGAATTTCAGGAAAACATGCAACGAATGCAACGCCCACCATGGCTCCCAACCGTGGCTATCAACTCCTGACGGGCCACGATTGACGCTTAATTTTGGGAAAAGCACCTCGGATTACACCCTGGACGCTCGTCCCCAGATGCAACCTCCGGATACCATCCCGGGCCCATTGAAATAACAATACATTATCTTTTTACTCGCGTTTGAAGAACATTATAAGTTAAGGCCAAAAGGGCATTTAGGCAAGTGTGTGTGACGACAAAGGGGGTGACTACAAGTTTCATATGTGTCGGGAAACACTAACGTCTTCCCCTAACGACTTCACTCATAGACCCAACCGAGGTCTAAACGTCATGCTTAAAAGAAAGAGCTTTACTTGCCTCATGAAAACAAAATGATTTAGAGATACTTATAGGTACAAGTTAATATCAAAACATTTATTATAAAATCATGAAAATATAGGTTAAATATCTAATAGATATACGAGAAGGGAAATCAAAGCAAGATGAGCCCATAAGGGTAGTTCGCAATAATTTAAAAGAAATTCTTACTCCATTTGAAAACATTTTAATACCCTCACCTGGAAGCACGGGAACGACAAGACAACCCAAGCTATGCCTTGAAAAGACGGCCTGAAACTAATAGACGACAAGAACCAACTAAGACAAGACACGACAACGACTCACAAAGATTACAACACATGAAAAACCAATAAACGTCATGTAGCAATTAAATTTTCAATTAAAATGCAATTAAAAATCGATTAAACGGAAAGTACGAAATTAATGATGCTAAACATGCTCAATTGAAATTCTAATTGTCCATTCATGTATATAATATTATAAAGAACCACTCATGCAATTTTCGGATTTTTCGGACGACATTCAAAAATTGGGGAAAAAGCCCTAAACAAAAAAGGCTTGATTCAAGGTCCGAACGAGGTCGGAATTTTGAAAACTTTACGAAATATTCATCCTTGAATCATATGGAAGCTATAGGTGCAAACGACTCGATTTTAGGGGGTCGTATGCAAAAAGTCAACTTTTATTTTTGGCCATTTGACCCCATTACCGTGAGCAACTAAGGAAAAAGGCTGAAAATTTGGTTAAGACATTTGCACGGGCTAACGCACAGCCTTGTGCACGCACTCAAGACCGTGCAAGCTAAAACAAGTGCGCACTGGCTTGCGCACCGGGGTGCGCCGGCCGGTGCAGGCTTAAGGTGGTGCACACGGTCTGGTGCTTGGTCTTGACAAGACCGTGCTTTGGACTGTGTGCTTCGTCTTTCAGGTGCAGAAAATGCGATTTTAAGGTTTCTCACGAGGGTTTCGTCCTAAAATCAACTAGGGTGGATTCTATAGCTGAAATCAACATATAAAATTCACACTCATGCATTGTACACATTAATAGCTATCATTTGATCCGAACTACACTAAAAATGGTAAACTCTAACCTACAAACCCATCAAATTATCAAATATTCATTTCAATTTAAAAGCTAGAAAATCGAAGGATTTAATGGATGAAATGAATTGGAGAAAGAAGATTACCGGTAGAGAATTGAATGAGGGTCGTATATTTGGTCTCGGAATTTCGATTGATCGAGCGACGGATTCAGAACGGGATTTCTCTTTCTCTCCTTCTTCTTCTTCCTTTCTCCTTCTCTTCTCTCCTTCTCTCTCTCGATTTTGTGTTGTGTTCAAGAGTGTGCAAGAGAGTGTGCACAAGGGGGTGTAAGTGTGTTCAAGTTAGTGTGGGTGTGTACAAGATGGTGCAAAGGTGTTTCAAGGGGGTGTGGGTTCGTTTAGAAATTAGAGTAAATTCGAGGGGTGGAAAAAGTAATTATAAATGGTTGAGGATAGGGAATTAAATTAAAATAACTTAAAATTAGCTAATGAAGCTAATCTTTTCATATAAAATTCAACGAAATGTCGAATAATTATTCCGAGAATATATTCTGGAATTTTGGGTCGTTACACAGGCCCACTCTCGCTTGGATATTTCTTTACTACTTTATATTGTTATTATCTTTATTGCTTTATTGAATATTCAAGTCGAAGCACATTCCGGTTTCTTCCTTATTGCATATGTATTTTCTATTAAAACCCGGAAGCGTGACTCGACTTGCTCCACCCATATCTTCACTGAGTTCTTTGACTCACCCTCTTTTATTAGTTCTTGCCTTAGGTAGATTGAGATACCGACATGTCTCGCCTGTCGGATTGGCAACAGTTCAGAGATAGGCCTTTTTGGTTTTGCCGTTGTCTAGATTGTTGTCCGTAATTCTCTCGTTAATTTGTTCTTTGTTCTGGCATGTATTTAATGCTATATTGATCCCCACCCCTATATATTTACTTTACATTGCCCCTGAATGGGCTATGATGATATTGGATACTTAGATTGGCCCCGAAGTGGCATTTATGTCATTATGTTTTAATTTGCTTCCGCTATATATATATTCTGAACTGTTTATTTGTTGGGTCTTTGGGGATCCGCTGTTGCCAAGAGTTGGGATAGACCCGTTGGCTTGTATGGGTTCTCGGGTTGAGACGTCGTTCTCGACTTGGGGATCCGTGCAGGTTCGGGGGCTGTAGAGCGGGGCGCTACAATTGTAGCGGGCGCCCCAAACGGGTAATGCGCGCCCCGCACCGAGCCCCGACCCGGAACTAAAATGGAATCCGACCCGAATCGAAACCCGGCGAACGGCACACATTTACTCAATCACTAGGCGGGGATTTCAAAAACAGAAGAAAATGACAGAGGTGCGGAAGCGAAAATAAACCCAACAATGAAACATAATCATTGCACAAGTATTAAAGCCCACCAAGGCCAACGAAATTCAATTACATAATTAATAAACGGGTTCGATACAATATCCCGACAATGTAAATATACGGGTTCAACATATAATTCCCGAATTCTAACCAAATAAAATTACTAATATCATAAAACATAATTAATAGCCAAACGGGAAAAGGGTTATACATGAGCAAAATAAATGCAACTCTACGACGACGACTACGACGACGAAGATCCCACCTAGTATCCTGAAACCAATACAGGGGTGAAACAGAGGGGGCTAGTCAAACGACTAAGTGAGGGGGGAATAATAATGTATATTAATAAAACTGAAGTAATTTACCAATTTTTTAAACTTAAAAGAAATCAACATAAACGAAAGTTTTTTCGTAAACGGGTGGTGATTTAGCATAAAACATAACTTATCATATGACTCGGCGAGTCGAGCCCTTAACTCCAATTTCTAAACATAAAAACGGGAAACCCACCTTTTCCTCCAATGTCGACGGACCGCTAAATCCGAACTACGCATAACATACTGTATAATCTCAGGTACTCACAGGGCTGCCACTCCGGCCTCACCCCGACAACCATAGGATTTCCGCCGTAGACCGATGTCTACCGACTTCGTCCTATCATCCTTTACTCCGGGCCCAAACATACATACATACACACATATCATAACTCGCTTTTCAAATCATTGCGGGTTGGCCAAAAGACCGTTCAAGACATGTCATATGCGAGGCCAAAGGCCAAAGTTCGCCTTAGAAAACAAAGGGGTTTTACATGTCTCTTTCGCAAACGTTTCAAAGACTATACGTAGTACTCTTTCATATCAAAACATTTTTGATAAATCGAATAAACATAATAGGCATAAATATTTATTAAGTATATATATAGAAACGGTGTGAAAACAAAACGTAAACATGGCTTATATCGGGAGAGGCTTATTTATATATATATACATAATAGTACTGGAATCAGAAACGGAAAGCCTCACCTGTTGGCTATACAAAAAGAAGAGCAAAAGCAAGAACCGGCGCTACTCCATGGGAGTATCGTCTGCAAAATACCAAGACACAACCAAATAAGACTAAGGACGACGCACGGCTTATACGAAAGCATTAAAACACATAGAAGCACGTTAAACAGTCATTCATAACACTTAGGTTCACATTCTATCAAGTTACTTTAATTCAATAAGCAAATCAAATTAGAATGAAATAAAAGTTCATAATCATGCATAAAAGGCAATAAGGAAGCATGCATTCAAGTTTCGGAATAAACGGACAACATCTGAAAAATAGCCTAAGATGCGTAAATGAAAAACACGAAGAACGGGGCCCAAACGAAGTCGGAAAAATTCAAACTTCCTAAAATATGTATATCATGATTTATAGGGTCAAACGAAGAAAGTCAACTTTTAAAAGTACCCGTTGACTCCCATTGCCGAGAGCAACATTCTGAAAATGGAGAAATTTTGGCTAAGGCATACACACAGTCTCGGGGACGGGCGGACGCACGGGCTTGAACTCGTGCTCAAGCCGGTGCAAGCACTTTGCACGGGCATGCGCACGGGCGTGTGCACGGCCGTGCACAAGACCATGCACAAGCATAAGATGGACGCACGGTCTTGGCGCATGGTCTCAAGACCGTGCGCAAGGCCGTGCAGATTCTCAGAACAGCAGAAATTTGCAGAAATGAAGAAAACTCCCGGGAATGAGTCAAAATTTGATATTTACGCAATCAATCATGCAAATCTCATGTTAAGACTTATATATAACGATATACAACATCTAATCTACCTTTAAGACCAAGAACGACGTAAATCCGTCCATAGAATCATTAAAAATCAACATTTAACCTAAATGTGCAACTATTCACAAAAACTAGAAAAACGATGCAATTGAGGCATTAATCGCGAAAGGTGTGAGAAGCTTACTCGTAGAAGAGATCGTGAAGAGTTCGTAGGCGTAAACGATTCGAAAATCCGTTGGAAAACGAGTCCGGCACGATCGATTGAAGCTTCCTCCTTCCCTTTCTCTTTTTCTTTCTTTTCTCCTTCTTTTTCTTTTGAGGTTGAGCGTGAATGAGGTGAGAGAGAGAGATGCGATACTTAAGTCAAAATTTGAGTTGGGTTAAAAATCGAAAGGGCATTTTCGTAATTTACAAAATAAGTTCAAAAACTCATGTTGTCCAAATAATACATAATTACAGTCAAAATTCATATAATTCCACGCACATTAACAATTCGTAATTTAAATATAGAAATTCATTCATTTACAAAATTATTCTAAAATCTCATAATAAATATAAAATAAAATAATAAATTGCGTAAATACTCGATTCGGACATTCCGGATTATAATTCGGATTTTTCGGGGTATTACAACAATATCCCAGCGAGAATGGGCCTGTTCCTCCTTATATCCCCTTCAAGTCAATATAAAACTCCATCTCCGGTGTCTGACCCCATAGTGCGACCACGGGCAACGTATTGAATTTCAGGAAGACGTGCAACGAATGCAACGCCCACCATCGCTCCCAACCGTGGGTATCAACTCCTGACGGGCCACGATTGACACTTAATTTTGGGAAAAGTACCTCGGGCAACACCCTGGACGCTCGTCCCCAAGTGAGACCCTCGAATACCCTCCCGGGCCCTCAGTAAAAGAAAAGTCCAATATTTTACTCGCGTTTGAAGAACATTATAAGTTGAAAGCCAAACGGGCATTTAGGCAAGGGTGTGACGACAAAGGGGGTAACCATGACTTTTATACGTGTCGGGATGTGCTGACGGACTCCCCTAACGACTTCCCCCATAGACCCAAATCCTAAGTCAAAGCGTCACGCTTGAAACAAAAGAGTTTACTTGCCTCTTGAAAATGAAACGGTTTAGATATACTCATAGGTATAAGTTGATATCAAAACGTTTGTTATTAAAATCATGAAAATATAATTAAATATTTAATAGGTATACAAGAAAGGAAATCAAATCAATATGAGCACGTTAAGGGTAGTTCGCAATAATTAAAAGAAATTCTTGCTCCAGTTGAAAGCTTTTTAAAACCCTCACCTGGGAGCACGGGAACGATAAGACACTCAAGCTATTCCTTGAAAGGACGGCCTGAAACTGACAGACGACAAACCAAATAAGACAAGACACGACACGACACACGACTCTGAAGGACTACAACACATGAAAGACCAAATAATAATCATGTAGTAATTGAAATTACAAGTAAAATACAATTAAATCCATTAAACGAAAGATAAGAAATTAAAGATGCTAAACATGCTCAATTGAAATTCTAATTGTACATTGATGCATAATATATTATAAAGAAGCACTCATGCAATTTTTGGATCACTCGGACAACATTCAAAAATTGGGGGAAAAGTCCTAAACGAAAAAGGCTCGATTCAAGGCCCGAACGAGGTTGGAATTTTGAAAACTTTACAAAAGATTCATCCTTGAATCATATGGAAGCTATAGGTGAAAACGGCTCGATTTTAGGGGGTCGTATGCAAAAAGTCAAACTTTTATTTTTTGCCCATTGACCCCATTACCGTGAGCAGCTAAGGAAAAAGGCTGAAAATTTGGTTCAGGCATTCGCACGGGCTAACGCACGGCCTTGTGCACGGTCTTGAGCACACACTCAAGACCGTGCAAGCTAATAGAGTTGCGCATGGGCTTGCGCACCGGGGTGCGCAGGCCGGTGCAAACTTAAAGTGGTGCGCATGGTCTCTGGCGCACGGTCTTGCCAAGACCGTGCATAGGACCGTGAGGTTCTACTAACAGGTGCAGAAAACGCGATTTCAAGGTTTCTCACGAGGGTTTCGTCCTAAAATCAACTAGGGCGGATTCTATAGCTAAAATCAACACATAAAATTCACACTCTACCATTTGATGCGAACTACACTAAAAATGGTAAACTCTAACCTACAAACCCATCAAATATTCAAATATTCAAACTTAACAAATACTAACAAAAATGAAGAAAAAAATGAAGGATTTAATGGATGAAACGAAATGGGGAAGGAAGGTTACCGGTAGAGAATCGAACGAGGATTGAATAGTTGGTCTCGGAATCTCGATTGGTCGAGCGACAGATTCGGGACGGGATTTCTTCTTCTCCTTCCTTTCTCCTTCTCTTCTCTCTTTCTCTCTCTCGATTTGGTGTGTTTGCAAGAGTGTGCAAGAGAGTGTGCACAAGGGGGTGTAAGTGTGTTCAAGATGGTGCAAGTGTGTCCAAGAGGGTGCAAGTGTGTTCAAGAGAGTGTGGGGCTCGATTGAGGTTAAAATAAATTCGAGGGGTAGAAAAGGTAATTATAAATGGTTGAGGATATGGAAATAAATTAGAATAAATTAAAACTAGCTAACGAAGCTAATCTTTTCATTTAGAATCCAACGAGGTGTCGAATAATTATTCCGAAAATATATTTCAGAATTTTGGGTCGTTACAACATGATTATCATAACTCTTTAGACCCCAAATGGTTTGTTTCTCTAATTGGACATTGCGGGATATATTAGATGCATACCCATCTAGAGGTCTCAAATTTTTTAGCACACTACAGAAAGTATGTTTCTCATTATGACTCATTGAAAATGATGAGGCCGGTAGATAAAAACCTCAAGAAGGTCTTGGAATTGGGTGTAATGAACTCCTTATTCTCATAAGTTCAAGATCCTTCCGGGCATTGAGATTATCCTTTGTTTTACCTTTAATGCCAAATAAGGTAAATAGTATATTATCACACACATTTTTCTCGATGTGCATGACATCAAGATTGTGTCGAACAAGATTTCCAGCCCAATATGGTAACTCAAAAAATATACTTCTCTTCTTCCAAAGACTTTTAGCATTTTCATCTAGTTTTCTTTTTTTTGCTAAACGCTTGTCTTTTTGTTCCATCCACCTTTTCCTCACAGCTTCTTTTTTGTATTCAGTAGGTACACTCTCCACTTGTTGTTTTAACTCCATTTCCGAAAGTGCAACTGGCCTTTGACTCAATTCCATGGTTCCGTCAAATGATACTCTATCTCTGCGTAGTCTATGCCCAGTAGGTAAGAAGCGACGATGACCACAGTAACAATACTTCTGCCCATTTTTCAAATATTCAGATCGTGTGTCTCGCCCACAATTAGGACAAGCAAAAGCACCTTTTGTGCCCCAACCAGATATGTTAGCATGACTTGGAAAATCATTAATTGTCCATAGTAGTAGTGCTGCGTACAATTGGAACATCTGACTACTACCTGCATCATACGTCTCCACTCCACTAGTCCATAATTCTTTCAATTCCTCAATCAAAGGTTGGAGATACATATCAATCTTATTCCCAGGTCCTTTAGGGCCATCAATTATAACAGATAGTATCAATGAAGGTTGTTTCATGCAAAGCCAAGGAGGGAGATTGTAAGTCATAAGCACAATCGGCCAAACACTATGATTGACATTCATTGTTCCAAATGGATTAAACCCATCTGTTGCTAAGCCGAGTCTGATACTACGAATGTCACTCGCAAAATTGGGATGCCTCTCATCAAAAAATTTCCATGCTTGACTATCAGCAGGATGCCTTAGTACCCCGTCATCAACACGTTCCTCAGCATGCCACCTCATAAGAGTAGCAGTTTTTGATGGCATGAACAATTTCTGCAATCTCGGCTTTAACGGAAAGTACCGCATTCGCTTTGTTGCAATTTTCCTATCAGCATCCTTGTATCTAGCTTCTCCACAAATTTCACATGTATCCAACTTTGCATCTTCATCTCTGAATAACATGCAATTATTAGGACATGCATCAATAATCTTACACGTGAAACCCAGTTCAGTGGTTATTTTGTTGGCTTCGTAGTAATTGGAGGGTAGGTTTACGTTATCTGGGAAAGAGTCTCTCAATAACTCAAGTAGTAAGTTCATTGAGTGGTTAGACCAACGACAAAGCACCTTAAGTTGCAACAATCGAGCAATAAAAGATAATTTTGTTTGGTTTTTGTATCCGGGAAATAATTCCGTCTCGACATCTCGTAACAACTTAAAAAACTTCTTTGTTTCTAAATCGGCTCCATTCACTTCATTAAAACCAGATTGTTGGGCAGATTCTGTATTTGCATCTTCCTGTGGAATTATAATTGCATCATGGAGCATACCAATTATATCATCACCGAGACTTGATTGGCCATCATCATCATTAGTATGAAATGGGATATACATTTCACCATCATGTCCAATTTCTCTATATAGTATCAAATCCGTCTCGGAGGCAATGTAGCATCACATCTTCACGAATTATGTTAAAACGATTTCTACATTTGATACATGGACAAGAAATTCGAGAACCCTTTTGTTTACCCAAAAATACAAAATGTAAAAATTTAGCAACTCCATGGACATAATCGTCAGATGAACGATCATCTATCCAATTTTTGTCCATTTCAAAACTTCTTTATGCACACCGCTACAATACACAAGTATTCAAATAACATTAGTAGACAAGCTAAAAAAAATATATAAAGGACAAGTTTAATTAATTCACCTTGAATAATATCACTTTGCCAAGAGACTAGTTGGTTAAATTGCTAAGATCTGATCTTTCCTTGATTCAGGGGCAATCCAAAGTTTTTTCAGTTTTTATCCTCTTGTTATATGCTGATTCGAGAAACCCTGTAACACATTTTGGAGTTACATTGTAAAGAAATAATTATTGCAGTCCAATATTAGACTCTAATAAGTTAATAGGAGATATTTGATTCTAATCTGTCACATTGAAGATGAGAACTAAAATTCTTTAAGAAAATTATAAGAACTGATTAAAAAATATTTAAATGTATTAGAGTCCATTCAAAGAGCTTTTGTATACAAGAAAAAATCCAGATCGCTACTAAAATTAAAGAAGATAAATGCTCATATTGGAGTTTAATGTTTAAAGTAAACCACTCACACTTGATCAGACTTGGAAACATACACCTAATACAAAAATAATGATAAGAGACTAATGTTAAATTTTCAGATTATTTAGCTCATTCCTGATTTTCCAACTTAAGCATGAATAAATAATAATTATTTGATTAAAATGGTAACCTTTAGGGATGTAGCTATCCAAAAAAGAAAGAACTGAGATTTTCTAACTCTATCCCTAGAATTCATTATATGTAGATTGACTAATGAAAATCTACATCATCTATGAATTGTGTACAAAAAAGGGCTAACCATCAAAAAGGAGAAAGAAACGGAAAAAAAAGGAAGTAGGGGATAGAATCTTGAAACAATTCATTTTATTATTTCTAAGATAAAGTAAGACGATAAATACAATAAAAAAGGAGTGATCTCAAATCTTTTATGTCCACAAAAAGCATCTGCCATAGGAAAAGAAAATAAAAGAAATATCAAAAGATAATTACTAAAGAAAAAGAAGGTGGAAATACCAACTTTCTGATGCAATTTGTGTTAAAGAAGATTGTTGAAGACCAAACGTGGCTTTACCTTTGTTTTATGATGATACAAATCTGACTCAGTCATGCAATTGATATGAACTTATGCCTTCTCCTTCAAAACATTATTCAAAGATTGGACTTTCAATCTTTACTGATCAACTAATTAGTGTGTTTTGATTAAGATATGTTTTGCTCATAATTGAAATGTCTACAGATAGTTGTTTTGGGAAAACTTAAGTAATAAAAGGAATACTTACGAAAAAACCATGAGACTTGCACCGTTTACGAAAAATACCCCGAAACTTTAAAAATTACGGAAAACACCATGAATCTATAATTTTCTTCTTGAGGGCATTTTTCGTTAACATGTTCAAAACCGCGGGGTATTTTTCATAATTTTTAAGGTTTGAGATTTTTTTCCATAAATGGCGCAAACCTCAGGGGTTTGTAATTGACCCTAAATAAAATAGAGAATCATATCAAAACAATAAAACACATATCATTACCCATAGTTCTCAATCTCACAAGAGAATGTTGTTTGGCAATCACATGAGAATGTTGTTTCTCAACCGGAGTTACTATGAGAAATGCTAATATATATTCAGAAGTCCTTGACGAATTATTATGCTAAATAGATAGAATCAGACAAAAAATTGTGATTTTATAATCTTCTTACCCTCTGTAGCACATTCGAAGTCCACTTCAGAAGAAAAAATTGGTGGGTTTTTGTGTATCAAAATGAGCTGAAGTTCCGTTATTGTGTGCACTTGAACTTTGCTCACCTGCAAGCGAGAATGAGAGAATAAAAAATTGGTGGGTTTTCGCATATCAAAATCAGGTGACCACGTGAGAAGGACAGGAGAGCTCACCTGAACTTTGCTCGACTTCGCACCAGTGAAATGGGAGAGGGAAGCAAGGTCACTAAGCTATGGTGAAACTGAGGAAAACCTTCACGACATTTCTCACACTCCTCTTCTCTTCTTGAGCTGGAAAAAAATTAATTTTGCCCAAACAAATAAATTAATTTCACAGAAACATAAACCCTTATTCCACCACAATCACGGCAAAATGAAACTGACATACATACCTGTGAAGCTATGGTGCTTCACGGAAATTTTGAGTGGTGGGCGTGTAAAAGCTTTGGTGATTGAGAGGCAATGTCGTAGTGGAGCTTCAAATTTAGGGGAAGTGAAGTGATTTGGGAAAAGTGAAATGAGTGTTTGAAAGTGAAGAAACGAAAAATAATTGGGAGAAAGAATAAAGAAAGTGGGTTTGACTTGTTAAAAATTTATTTAAAAAAAGAAAAGAAATATATTTTTGGGGGGAAATTAATTTGGTTCCAAAATTCTTTTTACTACGATCTATTTACTACGGATAAATTAAGTATATTCTGAACTTATATAAGTTTTTTACTATGAAAAATATGGCGTAAGAAATTCGTCTCTTTACTATGCGCAAGAACGTAGTAAATGTAGCGCCCCGAAAATCCGAATTATTATCCGGTATGTCCGAATCATTTATTTACGCGATTTAATTATTTATTTGATAATTATTATGTGATTTATATTACAATTTCATAAATGAGTGAATTCTGGTATTTAAACCACGACATGTTAATGTGCGTTTAATTTCATGAACTTTGACTGTAATTATGATTTATTTAGGCAACTTATATTTTTGAGCTATTTTATAAAATTACGAAAATACCCCTTCGTTTCTCAAACCAAGTCAACTTTTTGACTTAGTCTCACTTTGTCTCTCTCTCCCTCATTCACGCACAAAACAAGAAAAGAGAAGAAGAAAAAGAAAGGAAAAAGGAGAAAAAGAAGAAAAGGCTTGGATTGATCATTCCGACTTCGTTTCCCGACCAAATTCCGAGTCGTGAAAACCTACGAACTCCTCACGATATCTTCTTCGAGTAAGCTTCTCACACCTTTCGTGATTAATACCTCCTATGCTTCGATTTTCTGATTTTTGTGAATAGTTGAGTATTTAGGTTAAATGTTGATTTTGAGTGATTCCATGGATGGATTTACGTGGTTCTTGGTTTTATAGGTAGATTAGATGTTGTACATCGTTATATGTAAGTTTTAGCTTGAGATTTGCATGATTGATTGGTTAAATATCGATTTTTGGTTTGTTCCCTCGAAGCCCTCACGATTCTGCATTTTTCTGCTTTTCTAAAGATACACACGACCATACGTCCATTTTATGCCTTGCACGGCCTTATGCACATCGGTGTGCAGGCCAGTGCAAGTGTCTGCACCAGCTTGAGCACGCGCTCAAGCCCGTGCGCGCGCCCGTCCCCAAGGCCGTGTGTATGCCTTAACCAAAATTTCTCCATTTTCAAAATGTTGCTATCGGCAATAGGAGTCCAAGGGCAATTAAAAAAGTTGACTTTCTTCGGTTGACCTCCAATTTGAGATCCGATTTCACCTATAGTTCCAATAAATCATGAAATGTATATTTTAGGAAGTTTGGATTTTTCCGACTTCATTCGGGCCGCGTTCTTCGTGTTTTTCGTTTAGACATTTTTGGCTAATCTTCAAATGTTGTCTGTTTCTTCCGAAAATTGAATGCATACTTCCTTGTTGCCTTTTATGCATGATTATGAACTTTTATCGCATTCTTGTCCAAGTGATATGAATGACTGTTTAACGTGCTTCTATGTGTTTTAATGCTTTCGTTCAAGCCGTGCGTCGTCATTAGTCTTATGTGGCTGTGTCTTTGTATTTTTGCAGACGATACTCCCGTGGAGTAGCACCGGTCTTGCTTTTATTCTTTTGATTAGCCAACAGGTGAGGCTTTCTGTTTCTGACTCCGGTACATATACGTATATATATATATATATATATATATATATATATATTAAGCCTTGGTTTAAATTTTGTTTTCATACCGTCTATATATATATACTTAGTAGATATTTATTCCTATTATGTTTATTCGATTTATAGAAAATGTTTTGATATGAAAATCTACTACGTATACCTTTTGAAATATTTATGAAAGAGACATGTAAAACCCCTTTTGTTTTTCCTAAGGCGAACTTTGGCCTTCGGCCTCGCATATGACACGTCTCGAACGGTCTTTTGGCCAACCCGAAAATGATTTGAAAAGCGAGTTATGAACTGTATGTATGTATGTTTGGGCCCGGAGTAAGGATGACAGGACGAAACCGGTAGACGTCGGGTCTACGACGTAAACCCTCTTGTTCCCTCCACCTTTGGGAGCTCGGGGTGAGGCCGGAGTGGCAGCCCTTTGAGTACTTGAGATTATACCGTATGTTATGAGTAGTTCGGATTTAGCGGTCCGTCTACATTTGAGGAATAAGGGTGGTTTCCCGTTTTTATGTTTGGAAATTGAAGTTAAGGGCTCGTCTCGCCGAGTCATATGAAATGTTATGTTTATGCTAAATCACCAATCGTTTACGAAAACCTTTCTTTTATGTTGATTTCTTTTAAGTTTGAAAATGGTGATTTACTTCCGTTTTATAATATACATTATTATTCCCTCCTCACTTAGTCGTTTGACTAACCCCCTCTGTTTCACCCTTGGTGTTGGTTTGAGGATACTAGGCGGGATTGTACGTCGTCGTCGTCGCGTCTTTTGAGTTGCATCTATATTTTTGCATATGTAAACTCTATTCCCGTTTGGCTTTTATTTATGACTTATGTTTTAGGATATTTACACTATTATGTAATTATATTCGGGATTATTATACTGAACCCGTTATCCGTAATTGTCGGGATATTGTATTGAACCCGTGTATTTATTTATGGTAATTAGAATTTCGTTGGCCTCGGTGGGCTTTAATATTTGTGCAATGACTTATTGTTTTATTTTGTTTTCGCTTCCGCACCTTTGTCATTTATTTCGTTGTTGAAATCCCCGCCTAGTGATTGAGTAAATGTGTGCCATTCGACAGGTTTTGATTTAGGGCAGAATTCTATTGCGGTTCCGGGTCGACACTCGGTGCGGGGCGTGCGTTACCCGTTTGGGGCACCCGCTACAGTTGGTATCAGAGCTTCTTTGGGTCCAATTGCCTAGGCTCTGAAGCGTCGTGTTTTGTCGTGTCAGTCTAGGTCGTACGACTTAGGATTATGTGATTTGTGACAATGTGGTTATGTGAAATTAACTCTCTACGTGTTACAGCTTTCCATGATCACTTATCATCATGCATGTTGGTATTGATTTTTGCAGAATGCCTCCTCGCCATGAACCGCCTAGTTCGCCTACTGGTGTTCCAACCCCAGCCCAATTCATGGAGGCTTTAGGGCAGTTTATGGTCCATACTCACCAAGTACAACAAAATCCTGCTGCCGAGAAGGATATGGACCGATTCCTTAAGCTCAATCCCCCGCAGTTTGAGGGTGCACCGGATGATGTTATCGCCGACGCTTGGAATTCGGCTATGAAGAAGAGATTCCGAGTCATGGAGTGTCCAAACCCTAAGAGGGTTGAGTTGGCGGTTTATCAGATGATTGGGGCTGCACAGGATTATTGGACACGGATCGAGCAGAGATGGCAGCGTGAGCACGTAGTCCCGACTTGGGATCAGTTCTTGGTCGAGTTCCGGGCCAAGTATATTCCGTCGGTTGTCCGTCAGCGGCGTGAGCGAGAGTTTCTGTCTCTCAAGCAGGGTACTTCATCCGTCGATCAGTACGAGGCTCATTTCTCTAGACTTATTATCCATTGCTCGTATATGGTTGACGACAAGCAGATGAAGACTCGCCAATTCATTGAGGGGTTGTCGAATGAGATCTGTATGCACATGCACCGACGCAGTTGAGACGGCCCTTTCTATAGAGTCCAATCTCCGACAGATGAGACCGACTTCTGTACCTGCCCCCGCAGCCGCCAAGAGTTCCCTTCTGGTTCGAAGAGATCATTTACTCATTCTGGGTCCTCTTCTGGGAAGAAGCCATTCAAGACCGCCGTTCAACCTGCTCCTCCCCGACCTCAGGGACATCCACGAATCATATGTGGATTTTGTCAGGGACCCCACTTAGATGCTAAGTGTTGGAAGAAGAATGGACCAAAGCTACGGATGTGGTAGCGCAGATCACCGAGTGGACGTATGCCTGAAGAGGAGACCAGTACGGCAGGGAGTAGCTCAGCCTCAGGCCTATGCCCGTGTCTACGCCTTGGAAGGCGATGCTGAGGACGCCGTGACAGATCCGACCGATGTGGTGGAAGGTACTATATATATAAATGGCATCCCCATACATGCATTGTACGACTCGGGTGCTTCACACTCATTTATTGCGCCTGCTGTTTCCTTATCTGTGCATGCGCATGTTTCGTTGCTTGATTATGTGCTAGTGGTTAGTTCACCGTTGGGTTCGAAGGTAGTTGCGAATCGTGCTCGTAAGCGTTGTCCGATTATCATCGAGGGTATCGAATACCCGACAGATTTGATTGAGTTGTCGATGCAAGAAATATGGGGTTATTCTCGGAATGGATTGGTTGTATGAGCATCGGGCGAAGGTTGATTGTTTCGAGAAGAAAGTTATTCTGGGTTCCAATGAAGTTAAGGGTTTTCGATCAGGAGAAGGTCCGTATATCTCAATGATGGAAGCCAAGAAGCTCGTTCAGAAAGAAGAAGCTACGTGCCATATAGCTTACCTTCTCAATCGCCCGAAAGACCACACGAAGATCGAAGAAACGCCTGTGGTCAATGAATTCACTGACGTGTTCCCCGAGAATCTGGAATTCTTGCTACCGGATCGGGATATAGAGTTCGTGATTGACCTAGTTCCGGGAGCCGAGTCCTATTTGAAGTCGCCGTACCGAATGGCTCCTGCCGAGTTGAAAGAATTGAAGAACCAACTCGATGAACTCCTTTCCATTGGATATATCCGACCGAGTGCCTCGCCTTGGGGTGCTCCAGTCTTGTTTGTGAAGAAGAAGGATGGTACACTTCGCATGTGTATCGATTACCTAGAATTGAACAGGATGACAATGAAGAACAAGTATCCTCTACCGCATATCGAGGAATTGTTCGACTTGCTACAAGGATCGAGGGTTTATTCCAAGCTCGACCTAAGACAAGGATATTACCAGCTCCGTATCCGATCAGAGGATATCCTGAAGACAGCTTTCAATACCCGATACGGACATTTCGAGTTTGTGGTCATGCCGTTTGGACTCACGAACGCCCCAGTAGCTTTTATGGACATGATGCACAGGATTTTCCGTCCGTAGCTCGACAAGTTCGTCGTTATTTTCATTGATGACATCTTAGTGTTCTCGAAGTCCGAAGAAGAACACGCTGAACACCTCCGGATAGTGCTCCAAGCTTGACAGAGCACCAATTGTTCGCTAAGTTCAGCAAATGTGAATTCTGGATTGACCGAGTGACCTTCCTAGGTCATGTCATATCCGGAATGGGAATCGAGGTAGATCCTTTGAAGATTGAGACAGTGCTGGACTGGGAGAGACCTAAGACTCCTACAGAGATCCGTAGTTTCTTGGGATTAGCAGGATACTATAGACGTTTCGTCAAGGATTTCTCTAAGTTTGCAGGCCCGTTGACAGCGTTGACGAAGAAAGAAGCTAAGTTCGAGTGGTCAGCCAAATGTGAAACCAGTTTTCAGGAGCTCAAGAAGAGATTGACAACAGCCCCAGTATTGACCCTGCCTGAGGGTTCTGAAGGATTTGTCGTGTATGCAGATGCGTCACACAAAGGATTAGGCTGTGTGTTAATGCGAAATGGGAAAGTTATAGCTTATGCATCGAGGAAGCTAAAGCCAGCTGAAGAGAACTATCCCACACACGACCTTGAGCTAGCTGCCGTTGTATTTGCTTTATTGAAATGACGTCATTACCTCTACGGCATCACGTTCGACATCTTCACAGATCATAAAAGCCTTCAGTAATTGTTTACTTAGAAGGAATTGAACAAACGACAGCGCCGTTGGATGGAGTTATTTGAGGATTACGATTGCAAGATTCAGTACCATCCCGGAAAGGCGAATTTGTAGCCGATGCATTGAGCTGGAAGGCGAGCATCGCCCAGCTAGAGGCTAAGTTAGAGGGAGTTCACATCAGTTCTCAGGCCTACGTTCACAGCATATCGATCCAGTCAGAGTTGGGTCGAAAGATTCGAGATGTTCCGGCCACTGATGAGTGGACTCAGAGACAGATAGTTCACATCGCAGCTAATTCAGAGACTCAATTTGGTGTGGATGACACAGGAATTCTCCGTTACAAGACCCGAGTTTGTGTTCCGGAGAGTTTAAGGAGAGATATTCTCAATGAGGCTCACAACACACCTTACACAGTTCATCCAGGTGTAAGTAAGATGTAACGGGATTTCAAAGAATTATTCTGGTGGAGAGGTATGAAGAGAGACGTAGCTGATTACGTAAAGAGATGCTCGACTTGTTAGCAAGTTAAACTTGAACATCAAAGACCGGGAGGCTTTCTTGAGCCACTACTAATTCCTACGTGGAATTGGGAGGGTATTGCCATGGACTTCGTGTCTGGTTTGCCTAAAGTTAGAGGTGGCTACGATAGCATTTGGGTGATTATCGACCGATTATCCAAGAGTGCTCATTTCCTACCGATCAACATGTCATACAAGGTGGATAAGTTGGCAGAGATTTATCACCGAGAGATTGTCAAGCTTCATGGGATTCCGACTACTATAGTATCTGACAGAGATGCTCGATTTACTTCCCGTTTATGGCAGCAACTTCAATAGCGAATGGGAACGAAGCTGACTTTCAGTACAGCCGCACATCCGCAGACAGATGGTCAGTCAGAGAGAATGATCAGGTATCTCTGTGATATGCTTCGGGCTTGTGCCTTAGATTTTCGCAACAATTGGCACAACCAATTGCCTTTGATCGAGTTTGCCTACAACAACAATTATCAGTCTACGATCAAAATGGCACCTTACGAAGCGTTATATGGCAGAAAGTGTAGATCCCCGTTGTTTTGGGATCTCGAGGATTGGCTTTGGACAAAAGATGATAATGTACGAGGAACTCCTCCAAAGTTTCTCCAAAATGCCATCGACCGTATTCAGATTATTCGGCAGAGAATGAAAGCAGCTCAGGATCAACAGAAGAGCTATGCCGACACCTGTCGCCGACCTTTGGAATTTGAGGTTGGTGAGAAAGTATTCCTCAAAGCTTCTCCTCGTACGGATTCACCCGAATTGGAAAAGGAGGAAAATTGAGTCCGAGATTTTTGGGTCCCTATGAAATTCTGGAGAGGATTGGGAACGCCGCCTACAGGTTAGACTTACCGCCAAGCCTAACAGGGATTCACAACGTCTTTCATGTTTCCCAACTCCCAAAGTACTTCCCGAATGAGTCCGAAATCCTTCCTGTTGAGGAAATCGAACTAGAACCGGATTTCACCTTTGTCTCGAAGCCGGTGAAGATATTGGATAAGAAGACTCAAGCACTATGCAATCGGAAGATTTCTCTTATCAAAGTTCTTTGGAGAAATCAAACAACCGAAGAGGCTACGTGGGAGACCGAAGATAAGATGCGCAAGTTCCACCCAGAGTTATTCAGTCGGACGAGTAGAATTTGGGGACCAGATTCTCATAAGGAGGGGTGACTATAGCGCCCCGAAAATCCGAATTATTATCCGGTATGTCTGAATCGTTTATTTACGCGATTTAATTATTTATTTGATAATTATTATGTGATTTATATTACAATTTCATAAATGAGTGAATTCTGGTATTTAAACCACGACATGTTAATGTGCGTTTAATTTCATGAACTTTGACTGTAATTATGATTTATTTGGGCAACTTATGTTTTTGAACTATTTTATAAAATTACGAAAATACCCCTTCGTTTCTCAAACCAAGTCAACTTTTTGACTTAGTCTCACTTTCTTTCTCTCTCCCTCATTCACGCACAAAACAAGAAAAGAGAAGAAGAAAAAGAAAAGAAAAAGGAGAAAAAGAAGAAAAACTTGGATTGATCGTTCCAACTTCGTTTCCCGACCAAATTCCGAGCTGTGAAAACCTAGAACTCCTCACGATCTCTTCTTCGAGCAAGGTTCTCACACCTTTCGTGATTAATGCCTCCTATGCTTCGATTTTCTGATTTTTGTGAATAGTTGAGTATTTAGGTTAAATGTTGAGTTTGAGTGATTCTATGGATGGATTTACGTGGTTCTTGGTTCTATAGGTAGATTAGATGTTGTACATCGTTATATGTAAGTTTTAGCTTGAGATTTGCATGATTGATTGGTTAAATATCGATTTTTGGTTTGTTCCCGCGAAGCCCTCGCGATTCTGCATTTTTCTGTTGTTCTAAAGATCCACCCGGCCTTACGCACGGTCTTGAGACCGTGCGCCAAGACCGTGCGTCCATTTTATGCCTTCCACGGCCTTGTGCACGCCGGTGCGCAAGCCAGTGCAAGTGTCTGCACCGGCTTGAGCACGCGCTCAAGCCCGTGCGCGCGCCCGTCCCCAAGGCCGTGTGTATGCCTTAACCAAAATTTCTCCATTTTCAAAATGTTGCTCTCGGCAATGGGAGTCAAAGGGCAATTAAAAAAGTTGACTTTCTTCGTTTGACTTCCAATTTGAGATCCGATTTCACCTATAGTTCCTATAAATCATGAAATGTATATTTTAGGAAGTTCGGATTATTCCGACTTCGTTCGTGCCCCGTTCTTCGTGTTTTTCGTTTAGGTATTTTTGGCTATTTTACAAATGTCGTCCGTTTCTTCCAAAAATTGAATGCATACTTCCTTGTTGCCTTTTATGCATGATTATGAACTTTTATCACATTCTACCTTGATTTACTTATTGAATTTGTATATTTGTTAGAATGTGAACCTAAGTGATATGAATGACTGTTTAACGTGCTTCTATGTGTTTTAATGCTTTCGTTCAAGCCGTGCGTTGTCATTAGTCTTATTGTAACGGCACGTCCCCAAATACGGTGCGATGTGACGTCCCGCACCATGTCACAATCCATAACAAGAACTAAAGGGTCCGCTTATGAACAACCACCTGGCGAACGGAAAATAAATACCAGGCGGATCGACTTTAGAAAATAATAGGACAATGAACAATAATACAGCGGAAGCAAATTAGCACAACCTATCCCACTCAGGGAGCTAGAACAACCATAATCCAAAACACAATTATAAAGCCCACCAAGGCCACTAAAAACATCAATATCACTATTCACACTAATTTACATTTACAATCTCTAGGGTTTTAATTATTTATCTAGATACATAGGCGGAAATGAAATCACCTAAACAAAAGTAAATGACTCCAAGGACACGACCTGAATCCGCCTAGCAACAAAACCTGAAAAGACAAACCACAGAGTAATGGGGTTAGTCAAAGCGACTAAGTAGAGGGCTGTAATACGTATATATTATCGAAACAACACAAAGATTCACCAGTTTGAAAATGAGAAGAAAGCAAAGGAAAAATAAAGGTTTTCACAATTATTGGTGAATCAAATAATTTCGCAATAAAGTAAAAACTCGGCGAGTCGAACATCAACCACCTGTTTCATAATATCAGAAATATCAAATAAACCTCCCTTATTCCTCCTTGTGTAGTCAGGTAGCTAGCCCGCTACTATATAATTATATATGCAAGGACAAATATCCAATACATCTTCGGCTGGGGATATAGACTAGATCCCGTCCGGTGCAGGTACTCAAAAGGGTTGCCAGTCTGGTCATACCCCCGAGCTCCCATCAGTTTGGAGACCAGAGCATTGAGATCCACCGTAGACCCAACGTCTATCCAGCTTCACACCGTACCCTGATGTCCGGGCCCAATAGTATAATGTGGCTCAATGGCCAGGTCGAAAGGCCAAGATAATTCCTCGCATTCCAAATGCTTATATGGTCAAAGGGACCGATTGATAAATCAACTTTTAACCCTTTCGAGCTAAACGAGCTTTTGAGGGGTTATACGTAATAATTTGATATCAAAGCATTTTTCTTTAAACTCATTAAGATAATATGGTTTTCAAGTAGCTACTACGTATAATATAAGTTTGGGGAAAGAAATCATAAAAGCATAAAACACAGGCTTCGGGTATATATGGAATATTTACATACGTATAAGGAAAGCCGAATTCGGAAACGGAACCCCACCTGGATAATCCTGCAAAAAGGGCAAAAGAAAGAAGGCCAACTACTGCCCAGAAGAACTACCACCTGAAACCAAATGCAACACAACCATGTAAGACGACAATACGACGCACGGCTTACTTTTAATGCAATAAAGCACTTAATTAAATCAAAGAAGGGCAATTAGAACGATTATTCACTGAAACGAATGAAATATCAAACTTCAAGCTTATAAATCATGCTTAAAAACAATTAGGTTTCATAGACGTGCATACAATATTATAAAGAAGCATATATTCAAGTTTCAAGGTAATCGGAAAAGAATTGCGAAAAGCGTATAATTCCTTAAACGGAAATCGGTTCGTTTCACGATCAAAAAGTATTGGAAAAATTCAAACTCTATGGATTATTAAGTTTTAAAGCACTACGAACTTAATGGTGAAGTCGGATTTTGAAAATAATATCAAACGAAGAAAGTAGAATTCCCAAATTTTGACTTCCAGAGACTTATGTTTTCAAATCGGGACACACGGCCTCTTGCACGGTCATGTGCAAGGCCGTGTGCATTTTTGGGAACACGCACGGGCTACACACACGGCCTGAGGCAAGGCCGTGTGAGTTGGAAAATGGCGCACGGTCTTGCTTCACGGCCTGCTGCAAGGCCGTGTGCACCATGTTTTCGCGAATTTTCAGCAGAATGCGAAGAACTTCGCACAGAAGCAACAGATTTTTGTCAAATCTTCACCAAAACCCCAATTTCAATCAGATTTTCATACTATAAACTTCAACAAACATCAAAGATCACAATGGTAACACATAGGATCAAGAATCATCGAAAACTACGGAGTATAACGATCAAACTACCGAAAAATCCAACTTTGAAAAAATTTATCCAAAACATACTCAAACGACAACGGAATCGAATGGAACCTGAATAATACCTGTAGAGAATGTTACAAGGGTCGCGTAGGTTCTTACGGATCGAAATTTGGTTAAGAAACGAACTCGAAATATCGAATTGAAAGTTTGGAGAAATTCTTTCTTTTTCTCTTTCTTTTTCCTTCGGTTGCTGCTGAAGTTTATGGGTTTAAGTGTAATTAAGAGAAAGGAAAGGAAAAGAGAATAAAAAGAAAACCTGAGGTTTAAATGAAAAATCGAAGGGGTATTTTCGTAATTCCGCGAAACTTCATACAAAGGACATATTAACGAAATATATCAATATTATAGTCAAAACTCATCATTTTAAACGCACATTGACATAGAATAATTTAAATTCACAAATTATTGCGTTTACGAAAATTCATATAAAACACACAAATATCACATAAGCACATATATCCCGGTCGAGTTTTCCAAACTTGTCCCGTTATCTTAAGAATTCTTACCGGCTTTAGCTTACCAAAAATTTGGGGCGTTACAATCTCTCCCCCTTATGAGAATCTGCCCTCAGATTCTGTTTATTCAAAGTGAACAACTCAGGGTAATGTTTCCTCATTTTCGCTTCTGTTTCCCAAGTAGCTTCTTCGCTTTTCTAATTCCTTCAAAGAACTTCTACGAGGCAAATTACGAAGTTCTTGGAATTTAGGGTCCAAAATACTAACCGGTTGGGAAATGAACGTCAAATTCGGCTCTAACTTTATATCCTCTACGGAAATAATCTCAGACTCATCCGGATAATACTTACGAAGCTGCGAGACGTGGAAAACATTATGAATACCTGTAAGAGCTGGCGGCAAATCTAATCTATAGGCCATCCTCCCAATCCTCTCGAGAATCACATACGGACCCAAATATCTCGGGGCTAACTTTCCTCCTTTAGCAATTCGAACAAATCCCTTTCTCGGAGAAGCTTTTAAAAATACCTGATCCCCAACTTCAAACTCCAATCACGTCGACGCCTATCAGCATAACTCTTTTGTCGATCCTGGGCAGCTTTCATTCTTTGTCGGATGACTTGCACCTTTTCGATAGCATCCTGAATAAATTTCGGAGCAATACCACGATGAATACCATCTTTAGTCCATCTCCAGTCTTCTATATCCCAATAAAGCGGTGATCGACACTTTCTACCATATAAAGCCTTATACGGTGCCATCTTAATCGAGGACTGATAACTGTTATTATAAGCAAACTCGATCAATGGAAGCTGCTTATACCACGTAGTCTGAAAATCTAGGGTACAAGATCTCAGCATGTCTCCGAGGTATCTAATAGTCCTCTCTGATTGACCGTCTGTCTGGGGGTGAGCTGCGGTACTGAAGGTCAACTTTGTTCCCATACGTTCTTGTAAGTTCTGCCACAAACGCGAAGTAAATCTAGTGTCTCTGTCTGACACTATACTAGCCGGAACTCCGTGAAGTCTCACAATCTCCTCATGATAAACTTCTGCCAACTTCTCAACTGTATAGGATGTACGAACGGGCAGGAAATGTGCTGACTTCGTCAATCTGTCAACAATTACCCAAATGCTATCATAACCGCCTCTGACTTTCGGTAAGCCCGAAACAAAATCCATCGCTATCTCTTCCCATTTCCAAGATGGTACGGGAAGTGGCTGTAGTAGACCTCCGGGTTTCTGATGATCTGCCTTAACTTGTTGACAAGTCACACACTGACTGATATAATTAGCCACATCTCTCTTCAAACCATTCCACCAGAAGAACTCTTTCAAATCTCGATACATCTTAGTGCCTCCCGGATGAATAGTATAGGCTGATTTGTGAGCTTCATCTAAAATCTCTTTCCTCAAACTCTCTGGAACACAAACTCTTGTCTTATGTCTTAGAAGACCTGTGTCGTCAATACTGAACTGCGTGTCTGGCTCATCCTTCATTCGAATAATCTGTCGTTGAATCCAATCATCAGTAGCTTGAGCTTCTTTAATTTTACGACCCAACTCTGACTGAGCTGTAATATTAGAAATACGAGCATAAGAAATAACACGAGCTCTCTCGGCACCTGATATCTCTGAACTCAGCTCTAGCTGTGATACACTCGCTTTTCTGCTCAGGGCATCTGCAACTACGTTTGCCTTCCCTGGATGGTACTGAATCTTACAATCATAATCTGCTAACAACTCCATCCAGCGCCTCTGGCATTTATTCAACTCCTTCTGCGTGAAAAGATACTGAAGGCTCTTATGATCAGTGAAAATATCAAAAGTAACGCCGTAGAGATAGTGATGCCACTTGCCCAAATCAAATACAACTGCTGCTAACTCCAGATCATGTGTAGGATAATTTTCTTCAGCAGGTTTAAGCTTTCTCGAGGCATAAGCTATAACCTTTCCATTCTGCATTAACACGCACCCTAAACCTTCATTCGAAGCATCAGTATAAACCACGAATCCATCTGAACCTTCAGGCAAAGTAAGAATAGGAGCGGATGTCAATTTGTACTTTAACTCCCGAAAACTGGTCTCACACTTATCTGTCCACACAAAAGAAACATTCTTCTTCGTTAACTCTGTAAGCAGGGCTGCAAGTTTAGAAAAATTTAACCTGCCAATCCCAGAAAACTACGAACCTCTGTCGGAGTCTTAGGCTGCTCCCAATTCAATACTGAATCAATCTTCGAATGATCAACCTCGATACCTTTCTTGGAAATAACATGACCCAGAAATGCCACTTTTTCGATCCAGAACTCGCACTTACTGAACTTGGCATACAACTGATGTTCTTTCAAAGTTTGTAACACGATCTTCAGATGCTCTGCATGCTCTTCCTCGGATTTTGAGAAAACCAGTATGTCGTCGATGAAGATGACAACAAACTTATGAAGATAAGGTCGAAAAATTATGTGCATCATATCTATAAATGCTGCAGGAGCGTTTGTCAAACCGAATGGCATAACCACAAACTCAAAATGACCATATCGAATGTTGAAAGCTGTCTTTGGAATGTCCTCTTTCCTGATACGTAACTGATAATATCCCTGCCTCAGATCGAGTTTAGAATAAATCCTCGATCCCTGCAGTACGTCAACCGGTTCAACTCTCTGTAATCAACACAAAGTCTAAGAGAACCATCTTTCTTCTTCACAAACAATACCGGTGCACCCCAGGGAGAAGTACTCGGCCTAATATAACCACTAGCTAACAATTCATCTAACTGAGTCTTCAACTCTTTCAACTCAGCTGGTGCCATTCTGTAAGGTGTCTTCGAATAAGGCGCAGATCCCGGATACAGATCAATAACAAACTCGATGTCACGGTCTGGAGGTAACGATTCTAACTTCTCAGGAAACACATCAGGGAAATCTTTAATAATCTCGGTATTTTCAAACTTCGACTGTTCTTTTGGCCTGTTAAGAAGATATGCAACAAAACCTGAAGCTCCCTCTCGAACGAGCTTCTTCGCCTCTGTCATAGAAATAATCAGCCCATCTGTCAAGTGAATACCCTGACTCGGATCAGATCCCAAACTAATCTTCTTCTTGAAACAATCAATCTTAGCCCTGTGCTCAAATAACCAATCCATACCCAAAATAACTCCATACTTCTTCACTGACAACACTATCAAATCTGCGGGGTAAACCTTATCCTCAATAACAATGGGACAACGTCGGTACACGCGGTCGGTAATCAAACAAGATCCCAAAGGGGAACTCACAACAAAGCAATAATCAGACAAATCTACAGACGCATGCGCAGATAAGTCAATTTCAGGAGCAACAAAAGAATGCATAGCACCCGGATCAAACAATGCATGTATGGGTATGTTATGTATATGTATGGTACCTTCCACCACGACGGAAGCATCAGGCTCAGTCTCCTCATTATCGTCCTCTAGTGCATACACACGAGCCCGAACAGAAGGCTTCGGCTTTGGCGGCATAGGCTAACTCGGGGGCTGCCTCCTGGGACAACTATCCTTCTGGTGGGTAGAGCTGCCACAACTAGTACACAATCCCAACTTATACCAACACTTAAACTCTGGGTGATTCCCTCCACAATAACCATAAGTAACTGGGCGATAACCTGACGGACGAGGGACTGAAGGAAAACCAGTCGGGCGAGGTGTAGAAGAAAATTCGGTCGGACGAGGTGATGAAGAAAATCCCATAGGGCGAGGTATAGGAGGTCTGGGTCCACCGAAAGGTCTCTTGCCTTTAGGCTGCACAGGAGCACTCGGAATGAAAGGCCTCTTGAAACCTGATGAAGAACAAGCGGGGGTAGTACGACGAATAGCTCGATCAATACTGGCATACTCAGCCTCTAGAGATAAGGCTGCATCTACAGCTGTAACATAGGTAGTGGGACGGGAAGCTGCAAGACCCTGTCGAAGAGGAATACTCAAGCCCTCTAGAAACTTCTTGGTCTTCCTACGCTCGTCTAAAGCAATATGGGGAGCATATACTGCAAGTCTGGTAAAATTGGCCTCATAATCTGCCACGGTAGAGGTACCCTGACATAGCTCCATAAACTCCTGCTCCTGGCGATCCTGAACAGTAGGGGGAACATACTTTGTAGCGGGCGCCCCAAACGGGTAACGCACGCGTCGCACCGAGGCCCGACCCGGGACCGAAATGGAATCCGACCCGAATTGAAACCCGGCGAACGGCACACATTTACTCAATGACTAGGCGGGGATTTCAAAAACAAAAAGAAAAGCGACAGAGGTGCGGAAGCGAAATAAAACAAAATAATAAATCATAATAATTACACAAGTATTAAAGCCCACCAAGGCCAACGAAATTCAATTACATAATTAATATACGGGTTCGATACAATATCCCGACAATGTACAATAACGGGTTCAAGATAGAAATCCCGAATACTAACTAAATAAAATCCTAATCTCATAAAACATAAACAATACCATACGGACACAAGTTATACATGAACGAAAAATACAACTCTAACGACGACGACGACGAAGATCCCGCCTAGTGTCCTGAAACCAATACAAGGGTGAAACAGAGAGGGTTAGTCAAACGACTAAGTGAGGAGGGAATAATAATGTATATTATAAAACGGAAATAAATCACCATTTTTAAACTTAAAAGAAATCAACATAAAAGAAAGGTTTTCGTAAACGGGTGGTGATTTAGCATAAAACATAACTTATCATATCACTCGGCGAGTCGAGCCCTTAACTCCAATTTCTAAACATAAAAACGGGAAAACCCACCTTATTCCTCCAATGTAGACGAACTGCTATAATCTCAGGTACTCAAAGGGCTGCCACTCCGGCCTCACCCCGAGCTCCCAAAGGTGGAGAGAACCATAGGATTTCCGCCACAGACCCGATGTCTACCGACTTCGTCCTATAATCCTGTACTCCGGGCCCAAACATACATACATACATATATACATATCATAACTCGCTTTTCAAATCATTTCGGGTTGGTCAAAAGACCGTTCGAGACATGTCATATGCGAGGCCGAAGGCCAAAGTTCGCCTTAGAAAACAAAGGGGTTTTACATGTCTCTTTCGCAAACGTTTCGAAGACTATACGTAGTACTTTTTCATATGAAAACATTTTCGATAAATCGAATAAACATAATAGGCATAAATATTTATTAAGTATATATATAGAAACGGTATGAAAACAAAACGTAAACGTGGCTTATATCGGGAGAGGCTTATATATATATATATATATATACATAATAGTACTGGAATCAGAAACGGAAAGCCTCACCTGTCGATACCAAACAAGAGCAAAAGCAAGAACCGGCGCTACTCCACAGGAGTATCGTCTGCAAAAATACCAAGACACAACCAAATATGACAGGACGACGCACGGCTTATACGAAAACATTATAACATATTGAGGCACGTTATACAATCACACAAGGCACTTAGGTTCAAATTATCAAACGAAAACGGAGTAATTCGCAAATTTAAAAATGCAAATCAAGTCCAAATGCAACGAAACTTTACGGACATGCTTTAAATATTACAAGGAAGTATGCATTCGAATTTCGGGAAAATCGGACTTCATATGTAAAAGATAGAAAATTTGTCGAAAACTTAAAACGTACTATTCATAGACCCGACCATGCTATAAATTCATAAATCATGCAATTCATATCTATTTCATATATATCGAATACACGAGCGAAGAAAGAATTCGGAAAAGACGAGCCTCGGATGGACCCGTAGGCCAAAATGGGCCCCGACTTACAGAAGGTGAGGGCCCTGTTCAACCAGGCCACACGGCCTTGTGCACGGCCGTGTGCCAAGGCCGTGCACACCAAGGAGACGCGCACGGTCTCTTGCACACGGCCTCAAGGCCGTGTGCACAAGGCCGTGAACAATGCACCATGCGCACGGTCTCTTGCACGGCCTTTCAACACCCCGTGTGCAAAGCCCGTGTGCGTCAAGAAAGAGCAGAAACTTCGCAGCACCAAAGAAAACCACGCGAATAAATCCTAAATTCCACATTTAATCGTCTAAACATGCAAATCACTCCCTAATATTTACATATAATCATCTACAACATAAAAGTTACACATAGAAACAATAAACACGAAAATCCATTCACAATTTCTATCAAAATCATATAAAACCTAATTATTCAACTATATATAAAAACGAGAAATATGAGGCATAGGAGACATTAAACGAGAGGGACGTAAAAGGCTTACTCGTAATTTCGCATAGTTGACTAGGGTTTAAAGTCGAAGGGGCAAATTCGTAATTTCGCAAAAATAAGTTTGAAAACTCATGTTGTCCAAATAATATATAATTACAGTCAAAATTCATATAATTAAACGCACATTGACAATTCGTAATTTAAATATAGACGTTCATTCATTTACGAAATTATTCTAAAATATCATAATAAATATCAAATAAAATAATAAATTGCGCAAATACTCGATTCGAGCATACCGGATTATAATCCGGATTTTCGGGGCGTTACATACTTAGCTCGAAACTCCTCAAGAAACCTATCCCACGATGACTCAACTCCGGTGGCCCTCCATCTCTGCTCAGTCATCTTCCACCAGGCCTCTGCAGGTCCTCGAAGAAGATAGATAGCAAACTCAACCTTCTCTACATCAGTAGGCTGATGAACTCGGTATATCCTCTGAAGAGATGAAATCCAACCCTCAGTCACAATATCATCTGTGGTACCAACAAACTGAGGTGGGTGAAAATCGAGGAATCGGCGAAGTGACTGCTCACGGGCTCTATGCTCATCTACCTCTACATTCCTATCTCTCTGATCCAGATAATCCCGAAAAAGACCAAATATCTGCTGAGCATCAACCACTGGTGCCTGTGGTGGTGCTGCTGGAGGAGCACGATCACGACGAGGTGGCATCCTACAATTAAATATACTAAGTATGCATGAAGATTAGTTATGGATGCAAAGCTGTAAACACATAAGCACAAAAGCACAAATTCCTAAGTCATAAGCCGTACGGACCTAGACTGACATGACTCATAGAGCTAAGGCCAATGAACCTCTAGCTCTGATACCAACTGTAACGGCACGTCCCCAAATACGGTGCGACGTGACGTCCCGCACCAAATAACAAGAACTAAAGGTCCGGTTATAAACTACAACCTGGCGAACGGAAAATAAATACCAGGCGGATCGACTTTAGAAAATAATAGGACAATGAACAATAATACAGCGGAAGCAAATTAGTACAACCTATCCCACTCAGGGAGCTAGAACAACCATAATCCAAAACACAATTATAAAGTGTAACACCCCAAACTTGAGAAATATGTACCATGTGGGTATTTGTCCCACATAGGAAAAACATAAGTAATGTGAAGGGTTTATAAGTGATCTTCCAAGCACAACTACCATGTGGTGCATCACCTTTTGGCAAGTGGTTTCAAGCCAAACTTTAGGGTTGTGCTCAGTGGTGGTGAAGCTTATACCCGCGCGTCCAACGGGTGCCGTCGTGAGGGTTCTCCTCTCCGCGCCCAGGGCTGCGACAAATGGTATCAGAGCCAACCGTCAGCTATGGGAATGCATGTTCCACACATGACATGAGTCGTGAGTCACCGCTAAAGGGGCTCCGCTCGGCGTGTTGTGGGCAGCTTCTCCACTGGCGGGAAGCCACGATCCTATGTCATGGCGTAATGAGGACATTACGCTCTCAAGGAGGGGTGAATGTAACACCCCAAACTTGAGAAATATGTACCATGTGGGCATTTGTCCCACATAGGAAAAACATAAGTAATGTGAAGGGTTTATAAGTGATCTTCCAAGCACAACTACCATGTGGTGCATCACCTTTTTGCAAGTGGTTTCAAGCCAAACTTTAGGGTTGTGCACAGTGGTGGTGAAGCTTATACCCGCGCGTCCAACGGGTGCCGTCGTGAGGGTTCTCCTCTCCGCGCCCAGGGCTGCGACAAATGGTATCAGAGCCAACCGTCAGCTATGGGAATGCATGTTCCACACATGACATGAGTCGTGAGTCACCGCTAAAGGGGCTCCGCTCGGCGTGTTGTGGGCAGCTTCTCCACTGGCAGGAAGCCACGATCCTATGTCACGGCGTAACGAGGACATTACGCTCTCAAGGAGGGGTGAATGTAAGACCCCAAACTTGAGAAATATGTACCATGTGGGCATTTGTCCCCCATAGGAAAAACATAAGTAATGTGAAGGGTTTATAAGTGATCTTCCAAGCACAACTACCATGTGGTGCATCACCTTTTGGCAAGTGGTTTCAAGCCAAACTTTAGGGTTGTGCTCAGTGGTGGTGAAGCTTATACCCGCGCGTCCAACGGGTGCCGTCGTGAGGGTTCTCCTCTCCGCGCCCAGGGCTGCGACAAATGGTATCAGAGCCAACCGTCAGCTATGGGAATGCATGTTCCACACATGACATGAGTCGTGAGTCACCGCTAAAGGGGCTCCGCTCGGCGTGTTGTGGGCAGCTTCTCCACTGGCGGGAAGCCACGATCCTATGTCATGGCGTAATGAGGACATTACGCTCTCAAGGAGGGGTGAATGTAACACCCCAAACTTGAGAAATATGTACCATGTGGGCATTTGTCCCACATAGGAAAAACATAAGTAATGTGAAGGGTTTATAAGTGATCTTCCAAGCACAACTACCATGTGGTGCATCACCTTTTTGCAAGTGGTTTCAAGCCAAACTTTAGGGTTGTGCACAGTGGTGGTGAAGCTTATACCCGCGCGTCCAACGGGTGCCGTCGTGAGGGTTCTCCTCTCCGCGCCCAGGGCTGCGACAAATGGTATCAGAGCCAACCGTCAGCTATGGGAATGCATGTTCCACACATGACATGAGTCGTGAGTCACCGCTAAAGGGGCTCCGCTCGGCGTGTTGTGGGCAGCTTCTCCACTGGCAGGAAGCCACGATCCTATGTCACGGCGTAACGAGGACATTACGCTCTCAAGGAGGGGTGAATGTAAGACCCCAAACTTGAGAAATATGTACCATGTGGGCATTTGTCCCCCATAGGAAAAACATAAGTAATGTGAAGGGTTTATAAGTGATCTTCCAAGCACAACTACCATGTGGTGCATCACCTTTTGGCAAGTGGTTTCAAGCCAAACTTTAGGGTTGTGCTCAGTGGTGGTGAAGCTTATACCCGCGCGTCCAACGGGTGCCGTCGTGAGGGTTCTCCTCTCCGCGCCCAGGGCTGCGACAAATGGTATCAGAGCCAACCGTCAGCTATGGGAATGCATGTTCCACACATGACATGAGTCGTGAGTCACCGCTAAAGGGGCTCCGCTCGGCGTGTTGTGGGCAGCTTCTCCACTGGCGGGAAGCCACGATCCTATGTCACGGCGTAACGAGGACATTACGCTCTCAAGGAGGGGTGAATGTAACACCCCAAACTTGAGAAATATGTACCATGTGGGCATTTGTCCCCCATAGGAAAAACATAAGTAATGTGAAGGGTTTATAAGTGATCTTCCAAGCACAACTACCATGTGGTGCATCACCTTTTGGCAAGTGGTTTCAAGCCAAACTTTAGGGTTGTGCTCAGTGGTGGTGAAACTTATACCCGCGCGTCCAACGGGTGCCGTCGTGAGGGTTCTCCTCTCCGCGCCCAGGGCTGCAACATAAAGCCCACCAAGGCCACTAAAAACATCAATATCACTATTCACACTAATTTACATCTACAATCTCTAGGGTTTTAATTATTTATCCAGATACATAGGCGGAAATGAAATCACCTAAACAAAAGTAAATGACTCCAAGGACACGACCTGAATCCGCCTAGCAACAAAACCTGAAAAGACAACCACAGAGTAATGGGGTTAGTCAAAGCGACTAAGTGAGAGGGTTGTAATACGTAAATATTATCAAAACAACAGAAAGATTCACCAGTTTGTAAATGAGAAGAAAGCAAAGGAAAAATAAAGGTTTTCAAAATTATCGGTGAATCGAATAATTTTGCAATAAAGAAAAAACTCGGCGAGTCGACCATCAACCACCTGTTTCATAATATCAGAAATATCAAATAAACCTCCCTTATTCCTCCTTGTGTAGTCAGGTAGCTAGCCCGCTACTATATCATTATATATGCAAGGACAAATATCTAATACATCTTCGGCTGGGGATATAGACTAGATCCCGTCCAGCGCAGGTACTCAAAAGGGTTGCCACTCCGGTCATACCCCCGAGCTCCCATCAGTTTGGAGACCAGAGCATTGAGATCCACCGTAGACCCAACGTCTATCCGGCTTCACCCCGTACCCTGATTTCCGAGCCCAATAGTATAACGTGGCTCAATGGCCAGGCCGAAACGCCAAGATAATTCTTCGCATTCCAAATGCTTATATGGTCAAAGGGACTGATTGATAAATCAACTTTTAACCATTTCGAGCTAAAGGAGCTTTTGAGGGGTTATACGTAATAATTTGATATCAAAGCATTTTTCTTTAAACTCGTTAAGATAATATGGTTTTCAAGTAGCTACTACGTATAATATAAGTTGGGAATACGCACGGGCTACACACACGGCCTGAGGCAAGGCCGTGTGAGTTGGAAAATGGCGCACGGTCTTGCTTCACGGCCTGTTGCAAGGCCGTGTGCACCATGTTTTAGCGAATTTTCAGCAGAATGGGAAGAACTTCGCACAGAAGCAACAGATTTTCGTCAAATCTTCACCAAAACCCAATTTTCAATCAGATTTTCATACTACAAACTTCAGCAAACATCAAAGATCACAATGGTAATACATAAGATCAAGAATCATCGAAAACTACGGAGTATAACGATCAAACTACCGAAAAATCCAACTTCGAAAAAATTTATCCAAAACATACTCAAACGACAATGGACTTAAATGGAACCTGAATAATACCTGTAGAGAATGTTACAAGGGTCGCGTAGGTTCTTACGGATCGAAATTTGGTTAAGAAACGAACTCGAAAGATCGAATTGAAAGTTTGGAGAAATTCTTTCTTTTTCTCTTTGTTTTTCCTTCGGTTGCTGCTGAAGTTTATGGGTTTAAGTGTAATTAAGAGAAAGGAAAGGAAAAGAGAATAAAAAGAAAACCTGAGGTTTAAATGAAAAATTGAAGGGGTATTTTCGTAATTCTGCGAAACTTCATACAAAGGACATATTAACGAAATATATCAATATTATAGTCAAAACTCATCATTTTAAACGCACATTGACATAGAATAATTTAAATTCACAAATTATTGCGTTTACGAAAATTCATATAAAATAAATATCACATAAGCACATATATCCCGGTCGAGTTTTCCAAACTTGTCCCGTTATCTTAAGAATTCTTACCGGCTTTAGCTTACCAAAAATTTGGGGCGGTACACTTATGTGGTTGTGTCTTTGTATTTTTGCAGACGATACTCCCGTGGAGTAGCACCGGTCTTGCTTTTATTCTTTTGATTAGCCAACAGCTGAGGCTTTCCGTTTCTGACTCCGGTACTTATACGTATATATATATATTAAGCCTCTCCCATATAAGCCTTAGTTTACGTTTTGTTTTCATACCGTCTATATATATATACTTAGTAGATATTTATTCCAATTATGTTTATTCGACTTATAGAAAATGTTTTGATATGAAAATCTAGTACGTATACCTTTTGAAATATTTATGAAAGAGACATGTAAAACCCCTTTTGTTTTTCCTAAGGTGAACTTTGGCCTTCGGCCTCGCATATGACATCTCTCGAATGGTCTTTTGGCCAACCCGAAAATGATTTGAAAAGCGAGTTATGAACTGTATGTATGTATGTTTGGGCCCGGAGTAAGGATGACAGGACGAAACCGGTAGACGTCGGGTCTACGGCGTAAACCCTCTTGTTCCCTCCACCTTTGGGAGCTCGGGGTGAGGCCGGAGTGGCAGCCCTTTGAGTACCTGAGATTATACCGTATGTTATGAGTAGTTCGGATTTAGCGGCCCGTCTACATTGGAGGAATAAGGGTGGTTTCCTGTTTTTATGTTTGGAAATTGGAGTTAAGGGCTCGTCTCGCTGAGTCATATGAAATGTTATGTTTTATGTTAAATCACCAACCATCTACAAAAACTTTTCTTTTATGTTGATTTCTTTTAAGTTTGAAAATGGTGAGTAACTTCTGTTTTATAATATACATTATTATTCCCTCCTCACTTAGTTGTTTGACTAACCCCCTCTGTTTCACCCTTGGTGTTGGTTTCAGGATACTAGGCGGGATTGTACGTCGTCGTCGTCTCGTCTGTTGAGTTGCATCTATATTTTTGCATATGTAAACTCTATTCCTGTTTGGCTTTTATTTATGACTTAAGTTTTAGGATATTTACACTATTATGTAATTATATTCGGGATTATTATACTGAACCCGTTATCCGTAATTGTCGGGATATTGTATTGAACCCGTGTATTTATTTATGGTAATTAGAATTTCGTTGGCCTCAGTGGGCTTAATATTTGTGCAATGACTTATTGTTTTATTTTGTTTTCGCTTCCGTACCTTTGTCGTTTATTTCATTTTTGAAATCCCTGCCTAGTGATTGAGTAAAAGTGTGCCGTTCGTCGGGTTTTGATTTGGGGCTGAATTCTATTTTAGTTCCGGGTCGAGACTCTGTACGGGGCGTGCATTACCCGTTTGGGGCGCCCGTTACATTAAATGTTCAAAACGATGTCGTATCATTATTTATTTTGCTACGCCATATATGTGTAATAAAAGGTATTATTTATTACGGGTTGTTAGGCGTAGTAAAAACCTTCGTAACAAAAAACTGTTTTTGTTGTAGTGTGGTTTGGGAGATACGGCAGTTTTGGTGAACTGCCGCAAGCTTGGCCGGGAGAAGGAAAAATAGATAGAAATGAAGGAAAGGAAAGTTGAAGAGGAGAGGGAGGAAGAAGAGTGAATTAGCAAGTGAAAATAAGGAGTGGAGGGGGGGTATTTATAGAAGAAAATTAGGGTTTGTTGTTGAGGTTAAATTGGTAACTAACCAAAAAGTAAAACTTGGTGGCCAGGTTTGGGGTAGAGGGGTAATAAGTGAAAATTGTGGGGGAGGCTTGCAAGGAATCAAAATCTCGTTTTTAATGGCTGATATGGGGTTGCAATGGCAGGTTTTTGGCTGGTTTTGTTGCACATGAGACAACGTTTGACCATTAATAAAATGGTGAAAGCGACCTTTCGGCGTTTAGATAATTGACGGAAAATCGGGTATTTGGTAATCGAGATGAGGGAGTTTGGGAAATCTAATCACACCATTAATTAGGAAATTAAATTACGAGCCTTTCGACTATAAATTTGGCCCATTTGCTTTTCTCCGCGAAAAACGAGCCAGAACGGGCGAAAAACGGCTTCCGATGTGGAAATTCTGATTTTTGCGAAAACGAAGCCTAAATTAATTCTAATCACATAGTCACCCTTTTCCCTTCCTAAATATCATATAACAGAACACAAGTCCGAAATTAGCCCGTTAGGGTTATCTGGTCGGTATTTCCGAAAATACCGATTAGGTCAAATTAGGGCACGTGAATTCAAATACCAACTTCTAGATGGTATTTAAAATATTTGAAAACATAATCTACCATATTGACACGTGAACAATTACTTATAATAAATTTCTCCGATTCGACACAGGAAATTCGTACGGGTTTCTCTCAAAACTCACTGTTTCAACTAGGTCCAGTTTCGGGTTACCACATAGCCAATTTGGTGTTGTGGTCCTGGGTAAGGGTATCCGTCAGGGAGACCCCCTATCCCCTTATCTCTTTCTTCTATGTGCAGAAGTTCTTAGCTGCTTGATCAGACAAAAGGAAAAGGAGGGATCTATCACGAGCATTTCCATCTACAGTGGGTCTCCTTCCATTTCCCACCTTTTCTTTGCCGATGATACTCTGATTTGTGGCAAAGCGGATATGGCGGAAATGGACACTATCCAGGATACCCTCGACCTCTATGCTAGAGTCTTTGGCCAGGTCATCAATAGCCAGAAATCTTCGATGGTGGTTAGCAAATATGTCCAGGAGTCCGTTAAGCTTCAGTTGGCTGATCGATTGGGTGTTAAACTTGTGGGGAAGTTTGATCTTTACCTTGGCCTCCCCTCGATTGTTAGGAGGACCCGTGCAGCGGTGTTCTCTTCTATCCGGAAAATGGTGTGGGATAAGATCAAGGGTTCTCGAAGAAATATCTTTCGATGGCCGGTAAGGAAATCCTTGTTAAATCCGTTCTCCAGGCAATGCCGGCCTACGTCATGAGTGTTTTCAAGCTCCTCTCATTCGCCAATGAGCTCGAATCCATGATCCGGGAATTTTGGTGGCATAACCGTGAGAAAAGTCGCATTCACTGGTTAGCTTGGCAAATGGTTTGTAAATCAAAGCAGGTTGGCGGATTGGGTATTTGCGATCTTAAGGTCTTCAATCAAGCTATGTTGGCCAAGCAAGCCTGGTGTATCGTGTAGCGCCCCAAATTTGAGAAGCTTGATTTCCGTCCCACATCGGAGGATCAGTTGATATTGAAATGGATTAATCCCTTTTGGCAAGTGCTTTCCAAGCCAAACTTTGGGGTTGTGCACAGTGGATTCGAAGCTTATACCTGCGCGTCCAACGGGCCCGCGAGGGGGTTCTCCACTCTGAGCCCGGGGGTCGTGACATATCGCCACGAAATCGGATAGTTTGTTGAGTCGGGTCCTGAAAACCCGGTACTTCCCCGACGCAAATATCCTCTATAGCGCCCCTCTCCGTAGGAGGACGAAGGACGCCACATCCGCACCAAAACGAATTCCCAAGCATGACAGGGTGCCCTACTCAAAAACTCATTTCAGCGAACGGCAAGACACTCGATCAAAACTCCGGCAACAACAATACGACGCCCCAACAACAACAGCAATAATCAAAGAAATGCGGAAGCGAATAATCACAAATAGCAGTTCAATTCATAAAAGCCATCCATGGCAACATAATTCATAAAACAATCTAAAATAATTATCCAATTAATGCCATTCATGGCTCAACTAACTATCCCACATCGGGGGCACGTAAGTCCAGAAAGTAAATAAATTAAATCATAATGTTAAATACAACAATTCCAAATTAAATCAGAGGGTAAAGACGCGACTGTTCCTAGGACACTGACAAGACAATAAACAAGAGCCAACCTAGACCTGCTGCTACCGACTGACAAGATAGGTGACACTGCCACCTGTCTACCTGAAGCAAGAACCAAAGTAGAAGGAGTGATTATAAAGGATACCTAGTAAGGGGGAAATATACAATATAAGTATTGATCGCAGTTCGTCGTTTATCTTTTAAAACCAAAAGTAGTGAATGTTGCTCGTTTTAATAAAAGGTACCAATAATAATATAAGTTGTAAAACTATAATACAAAGCAACACTTGGGTTCGGCTCACTTTGAAAACACAAAAGGTTGACGAACCGGATGCATTTGAAATCATTTGCACATAATGTCAAGCCTATAGTTTAATGTGGGCTTAGTAGATTGTGATCCATCGAGTGGTAGAAATGTACAGTTATCAATAATACATGAACAAGAAATGAAAGACGGGATTGTGCTTCGACTAAGTAACAAAAACCGTAAATCAATTAGACAAGTAAATGATGCAATAAGTCATGCAATAATATGTCTCGGCGAGAACGGGCCCTCATCTTATAACTCCCAATAATGGCAATCATGAAATCAATTACTCCACAACCAAAAGTCAATCATAACATAATTTAAGGAAATGAGTGGTGCCCCACAATGCTACCGTACACAATTTAAGGAAATGAGTGGTGCCCCACAATGCTACCGTACACAATTTAAAGAAACGCTCAAGGCACTACCATCGCATTAACTTAGACTAGCCAAACCTCCCGACCGGCCTAAGTTAACACCTGGAGTACACATCGGGATTTCCCTTAGACGCTCGTCTCCAGGCTCACCTCCTGTATAACTCCTGGGCCCAAAGTCATGATCCAGTCCATGGCTCGTTTAGAAAACAAGAACAGTTTGGGTGGCCAAAAGGGCCGTTCGAAAAATGATGCAAGGAGTTAAGTATGAATGGCCAAAGAGGCTTTTGAGACAAGTTGGTGTAACGATCTAAGAAATACTCAGAAGCGTTGTACGCTTGAGGAGCATGCTGACGGATGTCCCTAACAACATTACTTATAAGTGCCTTTGAGATCAAATGGTTACTTTTAAAACAAATAAATTACTTGTCTCTAGTTGAAAGCATTTTAAATCATTTTGGATGCATAGGTTTTTCTATCAAAAGGTTTGACTAAGCACACAAGAGAATAATAAAGGCGAGAACAGCAAGTAATAAGAAAGGAGGGAAAATAAAGTGAAAAGCAAGCAAGCAATAAATATGATTCTCCCCAGAGATCCCACCTGAAAACATGGGGCCTAGAGGATGAATGTCTGACACAAACAAAGAAGCAGATAGACGCTCGGCTACCAAAACACAGCATGCTTAGCGATGAAAATACAAAATTTAAGCATAAAAAGACAAGTAGGGGCAAATTAGTCATTTAACATGTAAAACATGGGATAAATGAATAACAAATAGCATTTGATTAAATATAAACATTTAAGCATAAACTACTCAGGGGGTATGATCGTAATTCTACAATAATCATGCATAATCCAGTTAAGTCAAACCACTTGAATTACAACTTCACAACTTAACAGCTTTTTTCCAAAAGCTCAAAAGCTACAATCTAACATTCACTCATAATCCAAGTTTAATCGAACCCAAATCTCATCAATTCAACTGTCAATCATACATTGACAATATTCATCAATTTACAATCATGCTACAAGCTAAGGTACAAGCAAATTCAGCTTAATTGATCCGGAAAGCTAAAAGCTAGTGTGAAGTTGACATATATACATAATCATACAAAAATGGCCATAAAAGACAAACGGTAAATCGGATTGAGACAATACCAGCACCGTTAAAACCGTTGCGTCGAGACGATGAATTTGTCTGAAGATACCGTCGCCGGAACTGTAACGACCCGCAATCTCCAAGTTCGAGATTAGCGCATTTATCGGAATTCGGACCGTTTACGGTCCCGACGTCTTTCATAATTGCACGTTTTCCAACCCTTGCATTTAAATATTTTTATAAATCATCGGTTTGGTATTTAAAACCCAAGGCATTAATTAGAATTTGATTTGCATCGTTTTGCCACTAACTAGGGTTAATTCGGTAAATTTATATTTTTAGCTCGTTTAATCGAATTTAGTAATTTAACGGTGTACATTGGATTGGGGTTCAATGTTTTAATAATGCATATTTTATCGAGGTTCTAAATATTATTCATCAAATCATATTTTAAATAAAATTGCATTTTTGGCCCAAAATTATTTACACTTTAGCCCAACTCGGAATTGACTCTTCGTAAACGCATGAATTTTAATAAAACGAACCTCAAACTTTGTTAAGCATTTAATTTCGGTCATTTTGACACTAAGTACGCCTAATTCCGGCACTTTACACAATTTGCATGTTTTTCGAGGATAGGGTATATTATGCAATTATTGAAAGATTTGGGTGCCAAAATGAAAAATGAAGAACACCTCACGCGTACAGAAGCCGCGAGCTCCCTCTTCCCCCAAAATGTGATTTTTCTCATTTCTTCTCGGAATCACGCGTATGATATACCGAATTGACCGTCTCGACGAGACGAACTCAACCATCCAAGTTTCCCGGCGATTGGAGCAGCGATGGCGACACAATGGTGGCGCGAAGGTGGCGCGGCTTGGAACTTCTCGTCGGTGATGTTTCCGGCGACGGCACGGCATGGGCTTGGTCGGAAATGGAAGCTCTTGACGAGGGGAAGCTTTTGGCGGTGGTCCTGCGACCTGACTTGGCCGGACGGCGGCGGATCGACGAAGAGGTGGTGCGGCGGAGATGGAGCCTTTCCGGCGGCATGCGGCGGCGTCTCGACGGCGCACCACCGTGGTTGGAATGGCCATGACGAGACGAAACTTTTGGCACCGGTCTCAGGCCCTAGCTCGACGGGACGGCGGAGCTCCAGTGGCGCGTGGCGGAGCCGCGGCAGCGACATGGTGGTCCGGACTTTCCGGCCACCATTTTCAAAGGGCTTTATATGGATTTCAATCTTCTAGACATGGGTAAGCCGATTTCGATTTCGACATGGGTAAACGAAAAACATGAGGAATGGGGCCCGAACGAAGTCGGAAAAATTCAAAATTCGTAAAATATGTATGTCATGATTTATAGGACCTATAGGTGAAATCGGATCTCAAATCGGAGGTCAAACGAAGAAAGTCAACTTTTTTAATTGCCCGTTGACTCACATTGCCGACAGCAAGATTCTGAAAATGAAAAAATTTTGGTTAGGGCATACACACGGTCTCGGGGACGGGCGGACGCACGGGCTTGAACTCGTGCGCAAGCCGGTGCAGACACTTGCAAAGGCCAAAGTGGACGCACGGTCTTGGCGCATGGTCTCAAGACGTGCGCAATGCCGTGCGGTTTCTCAAAACCGCAGAAAGTATGCAGAATCGCGAGGGGTTCGCGGGAACAACCTAAAATTCGATATTAAACCCATCAATCACGCAAAACTCAAGTTAAAACTCACACATATTGATCTACATCATCTAAGCTACACATAAAATCCAAAATCATGAAAATCCATCCATAGTTTCTCTCAAAATCATATAAGCCTAATATATTCAACTATATACAAAAATTCAAAAATGGAAGCAATGGAGGCTTTAATCGAGAAAGACGTGAGAAGATTACTCGTAGAAGAGATCGTGACGAGTTCGTAGGTTTTCACGGCTCGAAAATCGGTCGGGAAACGAAGTCGGGACGATTGATCAAAGCTTTTTCTTCTTTTTCTCCTTTTTCTTTCTTTTTCTTCTCCTCTTCTCTTCTTTGTGCGTGAATGAGGTGAGAGAGAGAGATGAGACTTAAGTTAAATTTTGACTTGGGTTGAGAATCGAAGGGGCATTTTCGTAATTTTATAAAACTTACTCAAAAATTCAAGTTGTCCAAATAATATATAATTACAGTCAAAATTCATGTAATTAAATGCACATTATCAATTCATGATTTAAATATCAAAATTCACTCATATACGAAATTGTTATAAAATCACATAATAATTATCAAATAAAATAATAAAATGTAGCGCCCCCTGAAGAAGGAACGCCACATCCGCACCGAAACGGATTCCCACGCTTCAGCTCAAAAACCCACTCCGGCGAACGGCACTCAAGCAATAACCATCGGTAACAGCGACAACCATCCCAACAACGACCACAAAAAGGGCAGAGAAAATGTGGAAGCGATTAAGGTAAACAATTTAATTCCATAAAAGCCTAAAAGGCTAACATATTGTCAATAAACATTTATAAATCAAGATACAGAATATTCAGAAGCAGATAGTGTCATCCATGGCTCAACTAGCCTACCCTGTGCAATCCTAGATATCTTCAACTATCCCACATCAGGGGCACATAAGATACATAAGGTAAATAAAGCAGTAAAGAGTACGAAAGCATTTAAATACAATAAATCAAGACTCGATAGTTGTTGGGACCACTGACAAGACAAACCAGACAACGAGACTGACCCTATCTAGACCTGCTGATGCCGACTGACAAGATAGGTGACGTCACCACCTGTCTACCTGAAGCAAGAACCAAAATAGTAGGGGTGAGTATAAAGAATACTCAGTAAGGGGTGTTGATCACAGTTCGTCATTTATCTTTTAAAACCAAAAGTAGTGAATGTTGCTCGTTTTGAGAAAGAATATGAATAACAATATAAGTTGTAAAACGACACAAAGCGACACTCGGGTTCGGCTTGCTTGGAAAACACGAAAAGGTGGACGAACCGGATCCTTTAAAACATTTCCACGTAATATCAAGCCAATAAATTGAAAGAATATTAGTTGAGTCACGAGGCCGATACAACTTCGAAAGGCATGATATAAGCAAGTTGGAAATGATATGTAAACACGGCTCGTAATTCAACTAATTATTTGAATAATAAGGAGGCTTAGGGTAGCAAGTACGTAAATACATATATATATATAGGGAAATACATATGATAAATGAAGAAAACCGGAATATGCTTCGACTTGTAACGAAAGCCGTAAAACAAATAGACAAGCAAGTAATGCAATAAATCATGAAATAGTGTGTCCCGGCGAGAACGGGCCCTCTCCTTATAACTCCCATTTATGAAAAACATGAAAACATGTAGTCAAGTACTCCACCACCGAAAGTCAATGATCCACTCAGAATTTTAAGGAAACGCGTGTTAACAACGTCACCCTTATCAGAATTTTCTAGGAAGCCCGTAGCCTACAACGCCACCCTCGCACTAACTCAGGCTAGCCAACCTCCTGACCGACCTAAGCGAATAAGGATTGGAGTACACATCGGGATTTGCCCTAGACGCTCGTCCCCAGGCTCACCTCCTGTATACTCCGAGCCCACTTCATTATACCGTCCAGGGCTCGCATTTGAAAACAATGACAGTTTAGGTGGCCAAAAGGGCCATTCGAAAATAGGAAAATCGGGGTGTGGGAGGCCAAAGGGGCCATTCGAGACAAGGTTATAGTTGCGAGGTCGAGAGACCAAAGTTCGCGTTTAAAACAAATGGGTTTTCCTTGCCTCTAGTTGAAACTGTTTGTAAAAGGTTTTACATATAGGTTTTGCTATGAAAGGTTTGACTAAGCACATGAGAAATAGTAAAGGCAGTACAACAAGTAATAATAAAAGCGGGGTAGTCATTTATTTCGCAAACCTATATAAGACTATGTCCTTGCCCCAGTTAAAATAAGTTTAAACCCTTACCAGGCTCGACACGACAGTATGAAAGCAAGCAGTAGTTAGGTTTCTCCCTTGTTGGTCCCACCTGTAATACACAGGGCCTAGAGGATGAAGACGAGACCGACAATATGAAAAGCAAGACACAAGACAACAGACAACGCACGGCAATTCATATAGACTCCACTCATGCTACAGGCGCAATATGGAAAGTCAGATAATTAAACATGTAAGGATATATAAAAATATGGAACAACATTTAAAGGAGTATTAATGCAGTTATAATTAATGGGAGAGCATTAGAAATTAAATATCAAAGATATGCTAAAATGCAATTAGGGCACGTAGGCATGCTTAAAATAATATAAGGACGCTCTCTCGCGAATACGGGATCAAACGGATAAGGAACGAGAAAGGTGGGATAAAATCCCTAAATGAGAAAGGTGTCAATTGACGGTTAAGTAGGGTCGGATAAATCGTAAATTATGAAGAATATCAAATCCCGAGGCTCGAGGAAGCTATAGGTAAATTCGGATTGATATTCGGAGGTCGTATGTGAAAAGTCAACATTTAAATGAATGGGATTGACCCAATTCCCGAAGTGCAAGAAAGGAAAAGGCTAGAAAATCCACTAAGTAGGTTACACCGGCCAACGCACGGGCTTGGCAAGCCGGTGCAAGCACAAATAGAGGTGCACGGCCTCACGCACGGTCTTGAGCACGGTGCCAAGACTGTCCAGGTGCAAATGGGCCTGTGTACGGGCCTGTGCACGGGCTCAAGCCCGTGCAGGTTGAAAAGGGCTGCGGACGGGCTCCTGCACGGTCTTGATGAAGACCGTGCGTTCACCCGTGTGGATCTACTGAGCAGCAGACTCAGCAGATCGCGAAACCTCACATGCGAAAATCAACATACAAATTCATACATCTCCTAATTACACCATAAATCATCCTAATTCTCACATATAATCATATATATCATATAAGCTACACATAGGCACAAGAATCACGTAAAATGGTCAAGTAATTCTTCCTAAACACGAAAATCCTAATATTATAAAATTCCTATACAAAAGCCACGAAAATCGTAATAAAGAGGGAACGAAATGAAATGGGGCTAAAGGATTACCGGTAGAGAATGTAGTGAGGATCGTTCGGGTTTTCATGGCTCCTTGATCGGGCGAGAAACGGGCTCGGTAGGGCGTCGGGAAGATTCCCTCCTTTCTTCCCCCCCTTTCTTCTTTTTCCTTCTTTGTGTGTAATGAGAGAATGAGAGAGATAGGTAGATATTTAGGAAAATGGTCATTTAGGCTTTGAAGGGTATATATGTAATTTAAGTGATTAAGGGTATTTAAAAGATAGGTTAAATCAATCTTTTCTACAAGATTAATTAATCCAATTGGATAGATCGAGAAATTAAACAACAAAGAATTCGTGTAATAATTAATAATATAATTAAAATATTCGGGTGGTTACAATACTCCGCTCTTCAAGAGAATCTGTCCTCAGATTCTCCTCCGGACTTCGGGGTTAGTTAAGAGGAGTATAATCTATAAAAATTCTGATAACGCGAATTAAAAACGAACATTTAGGAGCAATTAAAAATACATTATAAAACATCAGGCATAACAAAAATATTTAAATGCAAATAACATTCCAAATAAAATTCAAAGTCATGCGAAGGACGGAATTTCAAAACCCTAAACAAGGCTAACGATGAAGAAGAGATAAAGGCAAATAGCTCATGGCTCCTCGGGACCACGACGGGAATACTGCTCGAGTTGCTCCGAAAGTGACTTCTACAACTCGGCAATAGGTCTATGAAGTGCTGAGTGCTGGCTGTCGATGCGAGCGTGCTGAATTGCAAAGCCCTCATTGATCGGTCTCTCCTGCTGGGCGAATCTCTCGTCGTTCATACGACGGTAATCGGGAAACTCCGTATAGAATCGCTGCAGGTCCTGAGCGTTTCCTCTGGCGTGCGAAAACTCAGGGATCGATGCATCCTGTCTCAATAATTGTCGGTAGATATGCCGAGCCTGCTCATGGGCCTCTAGGTTCGGGGTCCTTCTTCGTGTACATCATCCTAAGGGTAGACCATCTACTAAGACGTACGGGTCGTTTCGCCTCGGACCTTTTGTGCAGATCGCCATCTGGACTAGAGTCCCATAACTAATCGAGGTCGAACCTCCAATGGCGACCTGAGTATCGAGCCCTTCCACTTGGGCACACTCCAATGTAGCAGTGATGTAGGAGCCTACTCGAATCTCCCCTCTCGGCCGAGTGGAGATGTACCGACTCCTTTGAGTCCTGAAGAATCATGTTCGTTCGTCCATAATGAACAAGAACAGAAAATCCCAATGTAAGGTCTTCAGTTTGGTGTAGCTGAAAGCTCGGTGTTCTTCTGGTCAAGTTCGACATCCGGATTCATGTCGGTTCTCACTCCGATTATCTTCAAAAGTATTCTCCTTTAAACTCAATTTGTCAATGTCGATGCTATCCAGAACCGCATAACGTACTCGCAACAGAATCGATCCTAGTCGGCCAAGAACTCCTTGTCCTTAGCACTCTCTAATAGTGTATAACGAATTTATCGAATTTCCACGCTATCCACACAGAGGTCACATAAATCCTAGCAACTAATCATTCAATCAGTGCACGTGTGAATTTTGAAAGCAGTTAAAGTACATAAGTCATATAAAATACTTAACAGATATTTGAAGCAATTACCATTCGAAACAGAACACTATGAATGAATGCTATGATAATGCAATATACCTGTACGAGCATGTCGAGATCGGTAACCACTTCTTCTTCCCCCAGGGTTCTCTCTATTGGGACAGTCCCGAATGTGGTGCTTCGTGCTTCCACAAGAAAAACAACGTCCCAATTGCTTCCTACACTTTGCTGTCTTGTGGTTCGTCTTCCCACAGTACTCATAAGGAATGGGGTCCTCGTTCACTTCCGGTTTGGTATGTTCCGGCATCTCGTTGTGTGGTCTCTTTGTCCGAACGGTACTCGGTCCGGCTGGTTCTCTTCTTGTTGTTCCGTTGGAAGAGGATCCTTGTAGCGCCCCTTTCCTTGTACGGAGAAAGGACACCACATCCGCACCAAGACGAACTCCCAAACGAGGTAGATGTACCCCATTTAGAAATCCATCCCGACGAACGGCAAGCACTCAATCTATACCGGCAACAACGTACCTAGTCCAACAACGAAAACCAACAATGATAACAGAGTGCGGAAGCTATAAATTATAAATATCCATTAAACATGCAAAGCCACACGGGGCAACAATTATCATAATCAATATTCCAACAAGTACATAATTTAATAAGTCAACGCTCAACAATTATCCATCACATCGTCATTTAATATAATCATTTCTACTGACAAAACAATTTAATAATAAAAGACAGACTGTTTTGGACATTACTGACAATTACCAAAGGACACGAATACCAAGACCTACGACCCGCTGTTGCCAACCGACATGAGAGGTGACAACGCCACCTGTCAACCTGGAGTAAGAATTAAAATAGTTTGGGTGAGTATAAAAGATACTCAGTGAGGGTAAAGAGGGAACAAGTACGAGCCACGTTTCCGGGTTTGGATTATATATATATAAGAAATTACATTTGCATTGTAGCGCCCCGCTCTACAGTCCCCGAACCTGCATGGATTCCCAAGCCGAATACAGTGCCTCAACCCGAGAACCCATGCAAGCTAACGGGTCAATCCCGACACTTGGCAACAGTGAATTCCCAAAATAAAACATTTAAATAAATCAGAGAATATATATAGCGGAAGCATTTAAATCCATATTAACAAAAATGCCACTCCGGGGCCAATACATTAACAATTATCAACAACAGCCCATTCAGGGGCAACATAATTTAAATAAAAAGTTACGGGGATCAATATAATATTATCAATCCAGGTTGATGAGAATAATGAACGAGATCAAAAGACAACTAATGAGACTCGGCAAAACCAAAAAGCCTATCTGACACTGTTGCCCATCCGACACGTAAGACATGTCGGTCTCTCTCAAACCTGAGGCAAGAACAAATTAAAAGAGGGTGAGTCAAAGTACTCAGTGAAGATGTGAGAACAAGTCGAGTCATGCTTCCGGGTATTTATAGAAAATACATATGCGATAATGAAGAAACCGGAATATGCTTCGACTTGGATATACAATTAAGAATTAAAATCAATAACACTATAAAGCAGTAAATACGATCCCAGCGAGAATGGGCCTGTTCCTCCTTATATCTCCACGGTGCATGTATAAATACTCCATCCCCGGTGTCAACCTAAGGAGCAACCCGAAGTTCAACCATAATGAATTTTAGGAAAATGTGCAACGAATGCAACACCCACCATCGCTCCCAACCGTGGCTATCATCTCCTGACAGGCCACGATTGACGCATAGATTTGGGAGAAGCACCTCGGATTACACCCTGAACGCCCGTCCCCAGATGTAACCTTCGGATACCTTCCCGGGCCCAACTTGAAAATAGTCATGTATTTGCTCGCTTTAAAATAACCCATTTGAATGCCAACCGACACTCTGAGCAAGGGTGACGACAAAGGATTAAATCCTAAGTCAAACCGTCACGTAAAATAAATAGTTTTCTTGCCCTTTTGAAAACAAATCAATTTGGTTTACTTATGTATAATTTTGATATTAAATGATTTGAGGATAAAACATAAAAATATAAACTCGAAATATATAATATATTAATAAGGGATTAGGGGGTTCGCAATTGTATATATATATGTTCAAGCCCAGTTAAAAGTTTAAATCCTCACCTGGAATCAAAAAGAGAAAGCCTAGCTGCTAGACTCACTGGTCTCCCACGTCAGACTGATCTGGAGACAAGACAAGACCTAGACAAATCAATAACGACTACAACAACAATAAAAGCGCAAATAAGCAATTATTGGACGAACGACTAACCAAACATGTTTCCAATCATGCATATGTCAATTATAATATGTAAAGAAGCTATCATGTAAATTTCACGCAATTCCGACAAGTTGTCAAAAATACACATAATTAGAATTACACTATTCATAGCCCGAACGAGGGCAAAATTAAATAAACATTCCAAAATATAAATCTACAAATTAAAAGGGTTCTATAGGTGAAAACGGTGTAATTTTTGGAGTCCGTATGCAAAAAGTCAACCAAAAATGGTGACCCGAAGACTCAAATGCCGAGAGCAAAGTTTGAAAAGGCTGGAAAAATTCACTAAGTGTTTCACACGGCCTAGTGCACGGTCTTGAACACGGTGTCAAGACCGTGCACGCACACACGGCCAAACACACGGGATAGGTGCACGGGCTCAAGCCCGTGCAAGCAAATATAGCTGCACACGGGCTCCTGCACGGTCTTGCACAAGACCGTGCGTTAACCCGTGTGGTTCAACTGAACCCAGCAGAAACTTACGGGTTTTCAAATTTTCGAGCCAAAATTCCACAAAAATCATATTTTTAACGCAAATCAACACTCATAATTTATAACAATCAATAATCAACATCTAATTCACATTTACATCCAATAAAATCACGAATTGACCAAGAAACAGGCTCGATCTAAGCATATATCTTAAAAATCCCGAAATAATCAAATAATCTCAAAACCTCGAAAAATCGTAAAAGAATTTGGGGAAATTGGTACCTATAGGAAGGTATCGACGAGAGGATCGTTTAGAAACAATCGGCGCGAAATTCCACGGAGATTTGAGCTCGGAACGATCGATTAGGGATTCGGGAGAAATATCTCTTTTCTTCTTCTTCTCTCTCTCTCTCTCTGTCGAAATAAAAATAATGAAATGAATTTCGACACTTTTATCAAATATCTTCGAAATACCGAAAAATACGAAAGGTTATTTTAGTAATTTTAGAAAATCCAATTAAATACGCGTCGATCAAATATAACGATTAAATATTTAATAAACGCAATATAGACACGTAATTTAAATACGCAAACAATATTATCACGTTGGTCATATACGACATATTATATAATAATTCACATATAATCGAGAATTTAGAGATTAAGAAAGATAATTAACGCGTAAAATTACTCACAGTAATTCTCGGATTTCTGGGTCGTTACATGCATAATGAAAAAAATCCGGATCGTGCTTCGACTTGCAAACACAACAATAATAAGCAGTAATAATAAAGCAGTAATGGAAGCAAGTAATATCCCAGCGAGAATGGGCCTGTTCCTCCTTATAACCCCCTCAAGTTCAGTAAACTCCATCTCCGGTGTCTGACCCCAAAGGTGCTACCCCGGGCGACTGTTGAATTTTAGGAAAACGGTGCAACGAATGCAACGTCCACCATCACTCCCAACCGTGGCTATCAACTCCTGACGGGCCACGATTGACGCTTAGTTTTGGGAAAAGCACCTCGGATTACACCCTGGACGCTCGTCCCCAGTTGTAACCTCCGGATACCATCCCGGGCCCATTTTAAATAACAATACAATATCATTGCTCGCGTTCGAAGAACATTATAAGTTAAGGCCAAAAGGGCATTTAGGCAAGTGTAAATGACGACAAAGGAGTAAATCCCAAGTCAAACCGTCACGGAAAGAAAAGAGTTTTCTTGCCCTTTTAAAACGAAATGATTTAGATATATCTATAGGTACAAGTTAATATCAAAACATTTGTTATAAAATACATATTAAATATCTAGTAGATATACGAGAAAGGAAATCAAAGCAAGATGAGCACATAAGGGTAGTTCGCAATAATTTAAAAGGAATTCTTACTCCGTTTGAAAGCATTTTAAAACCCTCACCTGGAAGCACGAAAACGACAAGACAACCCAAGCTATGCCTTGAAAAGACTACCTGAAACTAATAGACGACAAGAACCAATTAAGACAAGACGCGACAACGACTCACGAAGACTACAACACATGAATAACCAATAATCATTATGTATCAATTAAATTTATAATTAAAATGCACTTATATCAATTAAACGGAAATGTGCAATTAACGATGCTAAACATGCTCAATTGAAATTCTAATTGCGCATTCATGCTTATAATGTTCTAAAGAAGCACTCATGCGATTTTCGGATTTTTTGGACAACATTCAAAAATTGGGGAAAAAGCCCTAACCGAAAAAGGCTCAATTCAAGGTCCGAACGAGGTCGGAATTTCAAAAACTTTACAAAATATTCATTCTTGAATCAGAAGCAAGCTATAGGTGAAAACGGCTCGATTTTAGGGGGTCGTATGCAAAAAGTCAACTTTTATTTTTGGCCAATTGACCCCATTACCGTGAGCAACTAAGGAAAAAGGCTGAAAATTTGGTTAAGGCATTTGCACGGCCTAACGAACGGCCTTGTGCACGGTCTTCAGCACGCACTCAAGACTGTGCAAGCTGAAACAAGCACACACGGGCTTGTGCACCGGCGTGCGCAGGCCGGTGCGTGCCAAAAGTGTGGCGCACGGTCTTGCCAAGACCGTACGTTGGACCGTGTGGTTCCATCTAACAGGTGCAGAAACGCGATTTCAAGGTTTCTCACGAGGGTTTCGTCCTAAAATCAACTAGGGTTTATTCTATAGCAAAAATCAACATATAAAATTCACACTCATGCATTGTATACATTAGTAGCTACCATTTGATCCGAACTACACTAAAAATGGTAAACTCTAACCTATAATTCCATCAATTTATCAATTATTCATATCAATATAAAAACTAGAAAATAGGAGAATTTAATGGGTGAATCGAAATGGGGAAAGAAGATTACCGGTAGAGAATTGAATGAGGATCGTGGATTTGGTCTTGGAATTTCGATTGATCGAACGACGGATTTGGAACGGGATTTTCTCTTTCTCTCCTTCTTCTTCTCCCTTTCTCCTTCTCTCTCTCGATTTTTGGTGTGTTCAAGAGTGTGCACAAGAGGGTGTAAGTGTGTTCAAGATAGTGTGGGTGTGTTCAAGATGGTGCAAAGGTGTTCCAAGGGGGTGTGGGTTCGTTTAGAGATTAGATTAATTTCGAGGGGTGGAAAATGTAATTATAAATGGTTGAGGATAGGGAATTAAATTAAATAACTTAAAATTAGCTAACGAAGCTAATCTTTTTATATAAAATTCAACGAAATGTCGAATAATTATTCCGAAAATATATTCTGGAATTTTGGGTCGTTACAATACTCCCCCCTTCAAAAGAACCTGTCCTCAGATTCTTCTCCGAATCTCGGGGTTAATTAAGGGAGTATATTATGGCATTTAAAAGTTATTCAAACAAAATAGCGCAATTAATACACAGGCAATTAATTAAAACGAACAATTAACAGTTAAATTCAATTAAGCATTTAACACATAGTTCATACATAATAGTTCAAATAAAAATCCAATTACAATTAAACGAAAATGACAAGAATAAAGGAAATGGATGCCGACTAAGAATCGGGTGCTCCGGAACTAGGTGGCATGCCAAGACGACTGAGATAGCTGGCGAGCTGCTCCGTGATGGACCTCTCGAGGTCGGAAATTTGCTCCCGGATTTCAGTGTGGTTGCGTTGAGCCTCGAGCCTGATCTCCCTCAGGTCGGCCGACTGTTTGTTCAGTCGCTCTGCAGTTTGCTCCGCGAAGCTCGTGAAGCGGTTTCCCCAAACCGTCCATCTATCGGTCTCCCATCGGCTTCGGGTCTCCGACTCAGATTGTTGGTATTGAGTCCACTGCTCCTCACCTAGCCTATCCCATTGTGAGGATCCAGCCTGGTGCTGAGTCGGATAGTCGTCGAAGCTCGGCTGAAAGTGAGCTTCTTCGTTTCTAGGAGGGTCAGGTACGTAAGGGACCTGTTGAGGATCGAAGCCTCGTACTTCATATAGTTGTTCCAACATCTGCTCCTCGATTTCTTGTCGATCCCTTTCGGGTTGACCTCCTGCTGGGATGTCCTGTTCGACATCATCATCACTCCCAGCGGCGGCTTCCTCTGCCATCATCGGTACATATCTACCGTGTCGCCCTCTAACTTTCCTGCAAAGCTTCATCTGGGCGAGTTGCTTGTAGGAAATTGTCGAATCCTCGGCTCCTGCCGGGGCCATTCGATACATGCCGGTCACACCGGCACACTCGAGGATCGCGGTGATGTAGGACCCAATTCTGATTTCTCCCTTTGGCCGAGTGCCTACGTACTCCACATATCGAAGGAAGAACATGATGCCATTGACTGCTTGCCTTCGGACCGCGCAATCCAAGACATAGAGTTCCTCAATGTTGATTGAACCGTAGCTATCTCCTCTAGTAAAGACGGTGCATGAGAGGAATCTATGAAAAGTCCTCAAGGCGGAATCACGGAGATCGGTTGCCTTGGATTTCCCTTGTTGGAAGGCCTCCTAGAAGTGGAGACATTTCTCCAAGCCTCGGCCTCGGACCAACCCACTTCTCGGCTTATCATTCCCCAAATGGGTAGCCCAAAATGTACCGTTAATTGCCGGAGAGTGAGCTGATAATCCTCGTTGAAAGCTCGAAACTCTATCTTGAAGGGTAGCTCGGTGTCGTCTTCGTGGGGAATTATTTGAAGTGTGGCAATGAATTCGTATACAAGTCGGGGGTACGAATTCCTTCTCATATCCAAGAACGTGGTCCATCCCACATCTTCAATGTACCGAGCGATACCGTCGCCAAGTCCCAAATTCCCCAATGCTTCTATGTCGAGGAACTTGGTAGAGAACACCAGGCGTTCGTGCATTCGCCTAAATGTTTTGGCTTGGAAAGGATTTGAAATATGCACATTAAATGGAAGTGGGGATGGAGGGTCATCTCGCCTCCTCCTTCTCCGGGAACCTTCGGCGGCCATGAAAGAAGGTTGTTTGAGGATTTTTGGATTGAATTGGGTGAAATTCCTCACTCGGGAATTTTGTCGAACACTTGGCGGGCGTGTATTTTGGGCGGCGATTTGTGTATGATCGGCTCGGCGGATCATCCCCAAAAACCAACTAATGAAAGATTGCAACGCCGACTACGTACATTCCAAAAATTATGAAGATCCACCAGACGGATTGAAAGTTATAGGCTTGCACAGTGGGGAGGATGAATTTGGGGGAAAAATTGGGGTATTGGAGTTGCTGGAAGTGGGGGAAAAAAAAGAAAAGTGAGGTTCTGTTGCTTCTGCTCGCGAAAAAGAGGTTTAAATGGGCGAAGGGGTACACACGGCCGGACGCACGGGCATGTGCTGGCCCGTGTGGGGCGGTTCGGCTGGTTTAGCGGTTTAACGCTGAACTGGTCTGCACGCTTTTGAGCTGAGCCACACGGTCTTGATCAAGACCGTGCGTTGGGGCGTGCAAGCACCCCTGAATCGAATTAAAACGTGCGAAAATTACTAAAATACCCCGGATTTAATCCGGAATTCAACCAAACAATAATTACATAATATCGCGCATTTAATAAATTGAAAGACAAGAATTTATGAATGTTATGAATATGCACGGTACCTTTATTCCGAGAGACGAAGTCCTGTCTAGCCCAAAATCCCCTTTTTTTTTTTTTTTTTTTTCGATTCCTCGATCTCCGTAACGCCCCACATTTTTGGTAAACTAAAGCCGGTAAGAATTCCTAAGATAACGGGACATGTTTGGAAAACTCGGTCGGGATATATGTGCTTATGTGATATTTGTGTGTTTTATATGAATTTTCGTAAATGTGATAATTTGTGAATTTAAATTATTCTATGTTGATGTGCGTTTAAAATGATGAGTTTTGACTATAATATTGATATATTTCATTAATATGTCCTTTTTATGAAGTTTCGCGAAATTACGAAAATGCCCCTTCGATTTTTCATTTAAACCTCAGGTTTTCTTTTTATTCTCTTTTCCTTTTCTTTTTCTTAATTACACTTAAACAGCCGAAGGAAAAGAAAAGAAAGAAAGAAAAAAGAAAGAATTTCTTTAAAACTTCAATTCGATCTTTCGAGTTCGTTTCTTAACCAAATTTCGATCCGTAAGAACCTACGTGATCCTTATAACATTCTTTACAGGTATTATTCAGGTTCCATTTGATTTCGTTGTCGTTTGAATATGTTTTGGATAAATTGCTTCAAAGTTGGATTTTTCGATAGTTTGATCGCTATACTCCGTAGTTTTCGATGATTCTTGATCCTATGTGTTGCCATTGTGATCTTTGATGCTTGTTGAAGTTTGTAATATGAAAATCTGATTGAAAATGGTATTTTGGTAAAGATTTGACGAAGTTTTGCTGCTTCTGTGCGAAGTTCTTCGCGTTCTGCTGAAAATTCGCGAAAACAGGCGCACACGGCCTTGAAACAGGCCGTGTAGCAAGACCGTGCGTGTTTTCCACCCCACACGGCCTTGCATCAGGCCGTGTGGGTAGGCCGTGTATGTTTCAAAGTTGCACACGGCCTTGATCAGGCCGTGTGGACAGGCCGTGCGTGTTCCCAAAATCACACACGGCCTCGATCAGGCCGTGTGTGTAGCCCGTGTGACCCGATTTTAGTTCAAAAGTCTCTGGAAGTCAAAAATTTCAAATACTACTTTCTTCGTTTGATATTATTTTCAAAATCCGACTTCGCCATTAAGTTCGTAGTGCTTTAAAACTTAATAATCCATAGAGTTTGAATTTTTCCAATACCGTTTGATCGTGAAACGAACTGATTTTCGTTTAGGGAATTATACGCTTTTCGCAATTCTTTTCTGATTGCTTCGAAACTTCGTATGCTTCTTTATAGTATTTTAAGCATGTCTATGAAACCTAATTGTGTTTAGGCGTGATTATAAGCTTGAAGTTTGATATTTCATTCGTTTCATTGAATAATTGCCCTTCTTTGATTTAATTAAGTGGTTATTGCATTAAGAATAAGCCGTGCGTCGTGTCGTTGTCTTACATGGTTGTGTCGTATTTGGTTTCAGGTGGTAGTTCTTCCAGGCAGTAATTGGTTCCCTTTCTTTTGCCTTTTTGCCGTATTATCCAGGTGGGGTTTCTTTTCCGAATTCGGCTTTCCTTATACGTATGTAAATATTCCATATATACCCGAAGCCTGTCTTTTATGTTTTTATGTTTCTTTCCCCATGTTTATATTATACGTAGTAGCTATTTGAACCATACTATATTAATGAGTTTAAAGAAAAATGCGTTGATATCAAATTATTATGTATAACCCCTCGAGAGCTCTATTAGCTCGAAAGGGTATAAAATGGATTGAAATTGGTCCCTTTGACCATATGAGTATTTGGAATGCGAGAACATTATCTTGGCCTTTTGGCCTGGCCATTGAGCCACATTATACAATTGGGCCCGGACTTCAGGGTACGGGGTGAAGCCGGATAGACGTCGGGTCTACGGTGGATCTCAATGCTTTGGACTCCAAACTGATGGGAGCTCGAGGGTATGACCGGAGTGGCAACCCTTTTGAGTACCTGCGCCGGACGGGATCTAGTCTATATCCTCAGCCGAAGATGTATTGGATATTTGTCCTTGCATGATTATATAGTAGCGGGCTAGCTACCTGTCTACACAAGGAGGAATAAGGGAGGTTTATTTGATATTTCTGATATTATGAAATAGGTGGTTGATGCTCGTCTCGCCGAGCTTTTACTTTATTGCGAAAGTATTCGATTCACCAATAATTGTGAAAACCTTTATTTTTCCTTTGCTTTCTTCTCATTTACAAACTGGTGAATCTTTTCTGTTGTTTCGATAATATATATGTATTACAGCCCCCTCACTTAGTCGCTTTGACTAACCCCATTACTCTATTGTTGTCTTTTCAGGGTTTTGTTGCTAGGCGGATTCAGGTCGTGTCCTTGGAGTCATTTACTTTTGTTTAGGTGATTTCATATCCGTCTATGTATCTGGATAAATACTTCAAACCCTAGAAGATGTAGATGTAAATAATGTAAATTAGTTTGAATGTTGATATTGATATTTTCAGTGGCCTTGGTGGGCTTTATAATTGTGTTTTGGATTATGGTTGTTCTAGCTCCCTGAGTGGGATAGGTTGTGCTAATTTGCTTCCGCTGTATTATTGTTCATTGTCTTATTATTTTCTAAAGCAGATCCGCCTGGTATTTATTTTCCGTTCGCCAGGTTGTAGTTCATAACTGGACCTTTAGTTCTGGTTATGGATTATGACTTGGTGCAGGACGTCACGTCGCACCGTATTTGGGGACGTGCCGTTACAGTTGGTATCAGAGCTAGAGGTTCATTGGCCTTAGCTCTGTGAGTCGTGTCAGTCTAGGTCCGTACGGCTTATGACTTAGGAATTTGTGCTTTTGTGCTTATGTGCTTACAGCTTTGCATCCATAATTAATCTACATGCATACTTGTTATATTTAACTGTAGGATGCCGCCTCGTCGTGATCGTGCTCCTCCAGCAGTACCACCACAGGCACCAGTGGTTGATGCTCAGCAGATATTTGGTCTATTTAAGGATTACCTGGATCAGAGAGATAAGGATGTAGAGGTAGATGAGCATAGAGCCCGTGAGCAGTCACTTCGCCGATTCCTCGATTTCCACCCACCTCAGTTTGTTGGTACTACAGATGATATTGTGGCAGAGGGTTGGATTTCATCTCTTGAGAGGATATACCGAGTTCTTCAGCCCACTGATCTAGAGAAGGTTGAGTTTGCTATCTATCTTCTGCGAGGACCTGCAGAAGCCTGGTGGAAGATGACTGAGCAGAGATGGAGGGCCACCGGAGTTGAGTCAACATGGGATAGGTTTCTTGAGGAGTTTCGAGCTAAGTATGTTCCCCCTACTGTTCAGGATCGCCGGGAGCAGGAGTTTATGGAGCTATCTTAGGGTACTTCTACCGTGGCAGATTATGAGGCTAATTTTACCAGACTTGCAGTATATGCTCCTCATATTGCTTTAGACGAGCGCAGGAAGACCAAGAAGTTTCTAGAGGGCTTAAGTATTCCACTTCGACAGGGTCTTGCAGCTTCCCGTCCCACTACCTATGTTGCAGCTGTGGATGCAGCCTTATCTCTTGAGGCTGAGTATGCCAGTATTGATCGAGCTATTCGTAGTACCACCCCTGCTTCTTCTTCATCAGGTTTCAAGAGGCCTTTCATTCCGAGTGCTCCTATGCAGCCTAAAGGCAAGAGACCTTTTGGTGGACCCAGACCTCCTATACCTCGTCCTATGGGATTTACTTCAGCACCTCGTCCGACCGGATTCTACTCTGCACCTCGCCCGGCTGGTTTTCCTTTAGTCCCTCGTCCGTCAGGTTATCGTCCAGTTACTTGTGGTTATTGTGGAGGGAATCACCCAGAGTTTAAGTGTTGGTCTAAGTTGGGATTGTGTACTAGATGTGGTAGCTCTGCCCACCAGAAGGATAGTTGTCCTAGGAGGCAGCCCCCGAGTCAGCCTATGCCGCCGAGGCCGAAGCCTTCTGTTCCAGCTCGTGTGTATGCACTGGAGGGCAATAATGAGGAGACTGAGCCTGATGCTTCCGCCGTGGTGGAAGGTACCATACATATACATAACATACCCATACATGCATTGTTTGATCCGGGTGCTACGCATTCGTTTGTTGCTCCTGAAATTGACTTATCTGCGCATGCGTCTGTTGATTTGTCTGATTATTGTTTTGTTGTGAGTTCTCCTTTGGGATCTTGTACGATTACCGACCGCGTGTACCGACGTTGTCCCGTTGTTATTGAGGATAAGGTTTACCCCGCAGATTTGATAGTGTTGTCAGTGAAGAAGTACGGAGTTATCTTGGGTATGGATTGGTTATTTGAGCACAGGGCCAAGATTGATTGTTTTGAGAAGAAGATTAGTTTGATATCTGATTCGAGTCAGGGTATTCAGTTGACAGTTGGGCCGATTATTTCTATGACAGAGGCAAAGAAGCTCGTTCGAGAAGGAGCTTCAGGTTTTGTTGCTTATCTTCTTAACAGGCCGAAGGAGCAGTCGAAGTTTGAAAATACCGAGATAGTTAGAGATTTCCCTGATGTGTTTCCTGAGAAGTTAGAATCGTTACCTCCAGACCGTGATATCGAGTTTGTTATTGATCTGTATCCGGGATCTGAGCCTTATTCGAAGACACCTTACAGAATGGCACCAGCTGAGTTAAAAGAGTTGAAGACTCAGTTAGATGATTTGCTAGCCAGTGGTTATATTAGGCCGAGTACTTCTCCCTGGGGTGCACCGGTATTGTTTGTGAAGAAGAAAGATGGTTCTCTTAGACTTTGTATTGATTACGGAGAGTTGAACCGGATGACTGTGAAGAACAAGTATCCTCTTCCCCACATTGAGGAGTTGTTTGATTTATTGCAGGGATCGAGGGTCTATTCTAAACTCGATCTGAGACAGGGATATTATCAGTTACGTATCAAGGCAAAGGACATACCGAAGACAGCTTTCAACATTCGATACGGTCATTTCGAGTTTGTGGTTATGCCATTCGGTTTGACGAACGCCCCTGCAGCATTTATGGATATGATGCACCGAATCTTCCGACCTTATCTTGATAAGTTTGTTGTCATTTGCATCGACGATATACTGGTTTTCTCAAAGTCCGAGGAAGAGCATGCAGAGCATTTAAAGATCGTGCTACAAACTTTGAAAGAACATCAGCTATATGCCAAGTTCAGTAAGTGTGAGTTTTGGATTGAAAAAGTGGCATTTTTGGGTCATGTTATATCTAAGAAAGGTATTGAAGTTGATCGTTCAAAGATTGATTCAGTATTGAGTTGGGAGCAGCCTAAGACTCCGACAGAGGTTCGTAGCTTTTTGGGATTGGCAGGTTATTACAGACGGTTTGTGAAGGATTTCTCTAAACTTGCAGCCCCACTTACTGAGTTAACAAAGAAGAATGTAGCCTTTGTGTGGACTGATAAGTGTGAGAGCAGTTTTCGGGAGTTAAAGAACAGATTGACATCCGCTCCTATTCTTACTTTGCCTGAAGGTTCAGATGGATTCGTAGTTTATACTGTGATGCTTCGAAAGAAGGTTTAGGATGTGTGTTAATGCAGAATGGAAAGGTTATAGCTTATGCCTCGAGGAAACTTAAACCTGCTGAAATAAATTATCCTACACATGATCTTGAGTTAGCAGCAGTTGTATTTGCTTTGGGCAAGTGGCGTCACTATCTCTACGGCGTTACATTTGATATTTTCACTGATCATAAGAACCTTCAGTATCTTTTCACGCAGAAGGAGTTGAATAAACGCCAGAGACGTTGGATGGAGTTGTTAGAAGACTATGATTGTAAGATTCAGTACCATCCAGGGAAGGCGAATGTAGTTGCAGATGCCTTGAGCAGAAAAGCGAGTGTATCACAGCTAGAGCTGAGTTCAGATATATCAGGTGCCGAGAGAGCTCGTATTATTTCTTATGCTCGTGTTTCTAGCATTACGATACAGTCAGATTTGGGTCGTAGAATTAAAGAAGCTCAGGCCACTGATGATTGGATTCAACGACAGATTATTCGAATAAAGGATGAGCCAGACACGCAATTCAGTATTGACGACACAGGTCTTCTCAGACATAAGACAAGAGTTTGTGTTCCAGAGAGTTTGAGGAGAGAGATTTTAGATGAGGCTTACAAATCAGGCTATACTATTCATCCGGGAGGCACTAAGATGTATCGAGATTTGAAAGAGTTCTTCTGGTGGAATGGTTTGAAGAGAGATGTAGCCAATTATGTCAGACAGTGTGTGACTTGTCAACAAGTCAAGGCAGATCATCAGAAACCCGGAGGTTTACTTCAACCACTTCCCGTTCCATCTTGGAAATGGGAACAGATAGCGATGGATTTTGTTTCGGGCTTACCGAAAGTCAGAGGCGGTTATGATAGTATTTGGGTAATTGTCGACAGATTGACGAAGTCCGCTCATTTCTTGCCCGTTCGTACGTCCTATACAGTTGACAAATTAGCAGAGGTTTATCACGAGGAGATTGTGAGACTTCATGGAGTTCCGGCTAGTATAGTGTCAGATAGAGACACTAGATTCACTTCACATCTGTGGCAGAACCTACAGGATCGTATGGGAACAAAGTTGACCTTCAGTACCGCAGCTCACCCCCAGACAGACGGTCAATCCGAAAGGACTATTAGATACCTCGGAGATATGTTGAGATCTTGTGCCTTGGATTTTCAGACTACGTGGCACAAACAACTACCATTGATCGAGTTCGCTTATAATAACAGTTATCAGTCTTCGATTCAGATGGCCCCATACGAAGCTTTGTACGGAAGGAAGTGTCGATCGCCACTATATTGGGACATTGAGGATTGGAGATGGACTAAAGATGGTATTCATCGTGGCATTGCTCCGAAATTGATTCAGGATGCTATCGAAAAAGTGCAAGTTATCCGACAAAGAATGAAAGCTGCCCAGGATCGACAAAAGAGTTATGCTGATAGGCGTCGACGTGATTTAGAATTCGAAGTTGGGGATCAGGTATTTTTGAAAGCTTCTCCGAGAAAGGGATTTGTTCGAATTGGTAAAGGAGGAAAGTTAGCTCCGAGATATTTGGGTCCGTATGTGGTTCTTGAGAGGATTGGGAAGATGGCCTACAGATTAGATTTACCGCCAGCTCTTACCGGTATTCACAATGTTTTCCACGTCTCGCAGCTTCGCAAGTATCATCCAGACGAGTCCGAGATTATTCCAGTGGAAGATATTAAGTTAGACCCGAATTTGACATTCATTTCCCAACCGGTTAGTATTTTGGACCATAAATTTCAAGAACTCCGTAATCGTCAAATCCCACTTGTAAAAGTCCTTTGGAGGAATCAGAAAACGGAAGAAGCTACCTGGGAGACAGAGGAGAAAATGAGAAAACTTTATCCAGAATTGTTTGCTTCGAATAAATAGAATCTGAGGACAGATTCTCATAAGGGGGGGAGATTGTAACGCCCCACATTTTTGGTAAACTAAAGCCGGTATTCCTAATATAACGGGACATGTTTGGAAAACTCGGTCGGGATATATGTGCTTATGTGATATTTGTGTGTTTTATATGAATTTTCGTAAATGTGATAATTTGTGAATTTAAATTATTCTATGTTGATGTGCGTTTAAAATGATGAGTTTTGACTATAATATTGATATATTTCATTAATAAGTCCTTTTTATGAAGTTTCGCGAAATTACGAAAATGCCCCTTCGATTTTTCATTTAAACCTCAGGTTTTCTTTTTATTCTCTTTTCCTTTTCTTTTTCTTAATTACACTTAAACAGCCGAAGGAAAAGAAAAGAAAGAAAGAAAAAAGAAAGAATTTCTTTAAAACTTCAATTCGATCTTTCGAGTTCGTTTCTTAACCAAATTTCGATCCGTAAGAACCTACGTGATCCTTATAACATTCTTTACAGGTATTATTCAGGTTCCATTCGATTCCGTTGTCGTTTGAATATGTTTTGGATAAATTGCTTCGAAGTTGGATTTTTCGATAGTTTGATCGCTATACTCCGTAGTTTTCGATGATTCTTGATCCTATGTGTTGCCATTGTGATCTTTGATGCTTGTTGAAGTTTTTAATATGAAAATCTGATTGAAAATGGTATTTTGGTAAAGATTTGACGAAGTTTTGCTGCTTCTGTGCGAAGTTCTTCGCGTTCTGCTGAAAATTCGCGAAAACAGGCGCACACGGCCTTGAAACAGGCCGTGTCGCAAGACCGTGCGTGTTTTCCACCCCACACGGCCTTGCATCAGGCCGTGTGGGTAGGCCGTGTATGTTTCAAAGTTGCACACGGCCTTGATCAGGCCGTGTGGACAGGCCGTGCGTGTTCCCAAAATCGCACACGGCCTCGATCAGGCCGTGTGTGTAGCCCGTGTGACCCGATTTTAGTTCAAAAGTCTCTGGAAGTCAAAAATTTCAAATACTACTTTCTTCGTTTGATATTATTTTCAAAATCCGACTTCGCCATTAAGTTCGTAGTGCTTTAAAACTTAATAATCCATAGAGTTTGAATTTTTCCAATACCGTTTGATCGTGAAACGAACTGATTTTCGTTTAGGGAATTATACGCTTTTCGCAATTCTTTTCCGATTGCTTCGAAACTTGAATGTATGCTTCTTTATAGTATTTTAAGCATGTCTATGAAACCTAATTGTGTTTAGGCGTGATTATAAGCTTGAAGTTTGATATTTCATTCGTTTCATTGAATAATTGCCCTAATTGCCCTTCTTTGATTTAATTAAGTGGTTATTGCATTAAGAATAAGCCGTGCGTCGTGTCGTTGTCTTACATGGTTGTGTCGTATTTGGTTTCAGGTGGTAGTTCTTCCAGGCTGTAATTGGTTCCCTTTCTTTTGCCTTTTTGCCGTATTATCCAGGTGGGGTTTCTTTTCCGAATTCGGCTTTCCTTATACGTATGTAAATATTCCATATATACCCGAAGCCTGTCTTTTATGTTTTTATGTTTCTTTCCCCATGTTTATATTATACGTAGTAGCTATTTGAACCATACTATATTAATGAGTTTAAAGAAAAATGCCTGTGCACGGTCTTGTGCACGGCCATGCACACACCCGTGCAAAGTGCTTGCACCGGCTTGAGCACGAGTTCAAGCCCGTGAGTCCGCCCGTCCCTGAGACGGTGTGTATGCCTTAACCAAAATTTCTCCATTTTCAGAATGTTGCTCTCGGCAATGTGAGTCAACGGGCACTTTTAAAAGTTGACTTTCATCGTTTGACCTCCGATTTGAGATCCAATTTCACCTATAGATCCTATAAATCATGAAATACATATTTTAGGAAGTTTGAATTTTTTCGACTTCGTTCAGGCCCCGTTCCTCGTGTTTTTCGTTTAGGCATTTTGGGCTATTTTTCAAATGTTGTCCGTTTCTTTCGAAAATGGAATGCATGCTTCCTTATTGCCTTTTATGCATGTTTATGAACTTTTATCGCATTCTAAGTTTATTTGCTTGTTGAATTTAGGTACTTTGATGGAGTGTGAACCTAAGTGTTATGAATGACTGTTTAACGTGCTTCTATGTGTTTTAATGCTTTCATATAAGCCGTGCGTCGTCGTTAGTCTTATTTGGTTCTCTTGGTATTTTGCAGACGATACTCCCGTGGAGTAACGCATCCGATCTTGCATTTATCTATTCTTTCGTTTAGCCACAGGTGAGGCTTTCCGTTTCTGACTCCAGTACTATATGTATATAAATATATTAAGCGTCTCCCGATATAAGCCTTGTTTACGTTTTGTTTTCACACCGATTCTATATATATACTTAGTAGATATTTATGCCTATTATGTTTATTCCATTTATCAAAAATGTTTTGATATGAAAAAGTACTACGTATAGTCTTTGAAATGTTTGCGAAAGAGACATGTAAAACCCCTTTGTTTTCTAAGGCGAACTTTGGCCTTCAGCCTCGTATATGACATGTCTCGAACGGTCTTTTGGCCAACTCGAAATGATTTGAAAAGCGAGCTATGAACTGTATGTATGTATATTTGGGCCCGGAGTAAGGATGATAGGACGAAGTTGGTAGACGTCGGGTCTACGGCAGAAATCCTATGGTTCCCTCCACCTTTGGGAGCTCGGTGTGAGGCCGGAGTGGCAGCACTTTGAGTACCTGAGTTATTCCTGTATGTTATGCGTAGTTCGGATTTAGCATTTAGCGGTCCGTCTAAAACGGAAGTAAATCACCATTTTCAAACTTAAAAGAAATCAACATAAGAGAAAGGTTTTCGTAAACGGGTAGTGATTTAGCATAAAATATAAACATATCATATGACTCGGCGAGTCGAGCCCTTAACTCCAATTTCCAAACATAAAACGGGAAACCACCCTTATGCCTCCAATGTAGACGGACCGCTAAATCCGAACTATGCATAACATACGGTATAATCTCAGGTACTCAAAGGGCTGCCACTCCGGCCTCACCCCGAGCTCCCAAAGGTGGAGGGAACCATAGGATTTCCGTCGTAGACCCGACGTCTACCAACTTCGTCCTATCATCCTTACTCCGGGCCCAAACATACATACATACAGTTCATAACTCGCTTTTCAAATCATTTCGGGTTGGCCAAAAGACCGTTCGAGACATGTCATATGCGAGGCCGAAGGCAAAAGTTCGCCTTAGAAAACAAAGGGGTTTTACATGTCTCTTGCGCAAACCTTTCGAAGACTACACGTAGTACTTTTTCATATCTAAACATTTTCGATAAATCAAGGTCGTGCACATCAAAGAGGGACATGCACGGCCTCAAGGCCGTGTGAACAAGGCCGTGCACAACAACAACACGCACGGTCTCCTGCACGGCCGTGTGGGAGACCGTGTACACCCACACGGGCTTGCCACACCCCGTGTGCAAAGCCCGTGCACGTCAAGAAACAACAGAAAATTCACAAAAACGCGAAACCTTCGCAAATTCAATTTAAAAACCAACATTTAACTGATTAAACATGCAAATCCCACCCTAATATTCACATATAATGTTCTACAACATCTAAGTTACACATAGAATCCAAAATCATAAAAATCCATCCATAATTTCTCTCAAAATCATATAAAACCTAATATATTCAACTATATACAAAAATCCAAAAATAGGAGCAATGGAGGCATTAATCGAGAGAGACGTGAGAGGCTTACTTGTGGAAGAGATCGTGAGGAGTTGGTAGGCGTAAACGGTTCGAAAATCCGTCAAAAAACGAGTCCGGCACGATCGATTGAAGCTTTTTTCTTCTTTTTCTCCTTTTTCTTTCTTTTTCTTCTCCTCTTCTCTTCTTTGTGCGTGAATGAGGTGAGAGAGAGAGATGAGACTTAAGTCAAAATTTGACTTGGGTTGAGAATCGAAAGGGCATGTTCGTAATTTTATAAAACTTACTCAAAAATTCAAGTTGTCCAAATAATATATAATTACAGTCAAAATTCATGAAATTAAACGCACATTGACATGTCGTGATTTAAATATCAAAATTCACTCATTTATGAAATTGTTATAAAATCGCATAATAATATCAAATAAAATAATTAAATCACGTAAATTAACGATTCGAACATACCGGAATGTAATTCGGATTTTCGGGGCGTTACAGGTTGGTCTTCGCTAGGAAATAGTTCCTAGAGTGTAAGCATACCACTTCATCGATGGATGGGTGGCCATGGACACGTTGATAGACGTCATCCATAGTCTGTAGGAATGTATTTGTGAAGTCAATGAGTTGATTCACAAATAGTCTTTAATTAAATTAGTTTAATTAAAATCACAATTATGACATTAAGAATGTATTCCTACTATTGTCCTATTGGTGAACCTGAGGGGTCACACAATGACTTCCAAAGACGAACTGCTTTATCTATATCAATAGAGTTTGATAACAGTCAATTAGATTGGCAAATGAATTAATTGGAATTAATTCATTAACAAAAGAGATAAATAAGTTAGTTACGTGGAACTAACATATAATAGTTAATTAAAGGTAATTAACCAAGTATTTAATATGATTAAATATAAGAGACATGTTATATGATAACATATTCCCTAAGTTAGACTTGAGTAATTAATTGGATTAATTCAAGTTTAGAGTAATTGAGAATTAAAAGTATTTAGGAGAAACGCAATTCAATTAGAGGATAATTGAATGTTTTGACTTGAGAATTAATTGATGTTAATTCAAGTCAAATTAATTAATTGAGTTACTTATGATTTATTTGGAATAAATCAAGTTCAATTAATAGAAAGGAAAATATGTAGCAATTAAGTGTTAATTAGGCTTATTGGACTAGAGAATTAATTTGGAATTAATTTTAGCCCAAGCTAATCAATGATGGGCTTGTAATTTATTTAAAATAAATTAAAGCCCACTGTATGATATAATGGACTTGCTTAATTAATTATGATTAATTAAATTGGGCCTAAAATATTTAATCTGGTATTAAGTTGAAAAGGCATTTAGAAGGCCAAAATACTACTGGGCCCAATAGTAGCAGTGGGCGAAAATTTCAGCCCATCTAGGACTAGAATTTTCAACTCAGTCAAGTCTATTTAAGACAAATCTTATAGAACACAAACATACATGAGAATAGATTTTACGTAAAAAGCCGATTAGGAGAAAATAAGATTTTTCCTAACTCTAATCTCTGTCTCCTCTCTTGTGCCTCCTTCTCTCTTTCTCTCACAGTTCACCTGAACTGCAGAAAGCAATTCTACAGTTTCATGTGAACAAGTATTGGCTTTCTTTTCTTTGTTCTTTTGTTCAAACATTAGATAAAATCTGGTCTTATAACTCTTGCAAGTTCTAAGTGATTCAGAGTTCGTCTGCGAGAAACCGTGGATCAACCTCAGAGGGTTTCGGTTAAAGATCGAACCTTGGTAAAATCGAGAAGCCTGGGCTATTCGAGGAGTGGCCTGAAGCTTTGGAAAGCTTTCTATCCTTAACGACTACAAAAGGAGTGCGTAAATGTGAACATCCTTCTTGATATATAAACGTTTCAAAGTTTCGAATTCATTGGATGAAGATTCACTGTAATGCCCCGGGACAAAAACTTTTGAAATCTATTACTTCCGCTGCGCCCGGGGGTACGTGAATCCCAACATTCCTATTACTGTCCCCATACGATAATGTCTTGGTTGAGTTTAATTCATAGTAGATTCAGTCTCTTTGGTTTCTCTTCCGGCATCGTCTTCAAATCAGATCCTCAATTATTCTCGTGCCATGATTGGTACCTCTGAGTTGATTTCGGTAGATGTAACGACCCAATTTTTCAAGATCAGTTTGGTTATGCTTCGCGTCTTACGTTTCTCACTTCTTTTCCCATTTCTCGAATTTTGTGATATTTTGTATGTTTTATATGAATTTTCGTAAGTGTGCTAAATTGTGAATTTAAATTATTCTATGTTAATGTAAGTTTAAAATTATGAGTTTTAGCTATAATATTGATATATTTTGTTAACGTGCCCTTTTTATGAAGTTTCACGAATTTACTAAAATACCCTTCAAGTTTTCTACCAAATACAGATACGAATTAAATTTTTGTTATTTGAAATATCTTTTGCGTAAGGTAAAATATATGGTTTAGTTGAATTCATAAAAACTCATTCATCAAATGATATATATATATATATATATATATATATATATATATATATATATATATATAAATAGATATATATATTATAATATATTCATATACACGGAAAGAAATGAGAGACAAGAGAATAGGTTATTAATTATATACATCATTACGCCATCCAATTTCCGTCTCAATTTCTATAAGGTTCCAGGTAATCTAAATACATATATTAATATACAATAACCTTTTAAGAGATAAAGTTTTACCGAACATCATGACTTCGTTTCTTCTTCCTAAACCCACCGAAAAACCTTGGCTATCAGGTAAAGAATTTATTCTGCAAGTCCACAATTTGAGTTAATACTTTGTATAATTACTTCAATTCTCAATAACTTGAGCTAATATGACTCCGTGACAGTTGTGGGTATGGCCATTTAATACTTCTACTTTCTTGCGTATTGTTTTCAATAGTGGCCTGAGTTACTTTCAATTTCTTGAGTTTCTTTTAATTCCTTACACTACAAATGAAAGACTACATCAAAATAGGTGCATCTAATCATGCTAAGTACTTTTCTTTGTTCACCTGGGTCATTTCGGTAATAAAGAAACATTGCTTTAATTTCATGGTAAATTTAGTAATAAAAGATTTCATGCTAGACGAAATGATTACACTTGTTAATTAGCCTTCATAAGTATTTGAATTTTGAACTAACCCTGTATGTGGACATTTGATTACTTTTGATTTTCTAAGAGGTTAACCACTGAGCTAAACAAATCACATAAAAGTCATTCAATATTCAATCAGGTAGTTAATTGTATGGAGTCCTACATGTAATATTTTCTATCGTATGAAGTATATAATGAAGGTTTAATTGTAATAATTGATTATCTTGTGAAAAACTATTGTATTAAATTATTGTATGAATAACTGACATTTATACTGGTTGTGATTTTCAATGAATTGCCTTCATTTGATTAATCCATTTACCTTTCATATGTCTATTCAATTTGTTTAAGTACTTTATTACATTAAGTATAAGCAATGCGTCGTACTGTCGTCTTACGTGGTTGTGTCATATTTGGTTTTAGGTAGTGTTACCCCCGAACAGTAGATTGGTGTTTCCTTTTTGACCTTTTTGCAGTATTATCCAGGTGGGGTTTCTTTTCCGAATTCGGTTTTCTTATACGTAGGTAAATATTCCATATATACCCGAAGCCTGTGTTTTATGCTTTTATGTTTTCTTTCCCTAAACTTATTGTAACGACCCAAAATTCCAGAATATATTCTCGGAATAATTATTCAACATTTAGTTGAATTTTATATGAAAAGATTAGCTTCGTTAGCTAATTTTAAGTTATTTTATTTAATTCCCTATCCTCAACCATTTATAATTACATTTTCCACCCCTCGAAATTAATCTAATCTCTAAACGAACCCACACCCCCTTGAAACACCTTTGCACCATCTTGAACACACCCACACTACCTTGAACACACTTACACCCTCTTGTGCACACTCTCTTGCACACTCTTGAACACAACAAAAATCGAGAGAGAGAGGAGAGAAGAGAAGGAGAAAGGGAGAAGAAGAAGGAGAGAAAGAGAAATTTCCGTTCCGAATCCGTCGCTCGATCAATCGAAATTCCGAGACCAAATATACGATCCTCATTCAATTCTCTACCGGTAACCTTCTTTCTCCATTTCGATTCACCCATTAAATCCTCCTATTTTCTAGTTTCTATATTGAAATGAATAATTGATAAATTAATGGATTTGTAGGTTAGAGTTTATCATTTTTAGTGTAGTTCGGATCAAATGGTAGCTATTAATGTATACAATGCATGAGTGTGAATTTTATATGTTGATTTTAGCTATAGAATCCACCCTAGTTGATTTTAGGAGGAAACCCTCATGAGAAACCTTGAAATCGCGTTTCTGCACCTGTTAGATGGAACCACACGGCCCAACGCATGGTCTTGGCAATATCGTGCGCCAGACCGTGCACAACGCTTTTAACTTGCACCGGCCTGCGCACGCCGGTGCGCAAGCCAGTGCGCGCTTGTTTCAGCTTGCACGGTCTTGAGTGCGTGCTCAAGACCGTGTACAAGGCCATGCGTTAGCCCGTGTAACGCCCCGAAAACCCAAATTATTATCCGGTACGTCCGAATTGTTATTTTGCGCGATTTAATTATTTTATTTGATAGTTAGTATGTGAATTTTGGTTTTTAAACCATTACATGTCAACGTGTGTTCAATTATATGAGCTTTGACTGTAAAATTGTTTAATTCCGACAACCTGCTATTTTTAGTAAGTTCGGAGTAATTACGGTTTTGCCCCTCGTTTCGAAGTCAAGTCAAAGTTTGACTTAACCACTCTCTCTCTCTCCCTCAGACCTCATTCACATAAGAAAGAAGAAAAGAAAGAAGAAAAAAGAGAAAAAGAAGAGAGAAAAGATAGAAAGCTTCGATTGCTCATTCCGACTTCGATTTCCAACCGAATTTCGATCCGTGAAACTTTTCGAACTCCTCACGATCTATTCTTCAAGTAAGCTTCTCACGTCCTTCGTGTTTAATGCTTCCTAGAATGTGATTTATAGAATTTTGTGAATAGTTTAATAATATATGAAAAATGTGATTATGAATGATTTTGTGGATGGATTTATGTGTTTCTTGGTCCTATAAGTAGATTAGATGTTGTAGATCATTATATGTAAGTTTAGTTTGAGGTTAGCATGATTTATATGATTTAAATGTTAATTTTTGGCTCATTCCCGAGAACCCTCGCGATTTTCTGCTGTGTTGATAATCTGCACGGCCTGACGCACGGTCTTGAGACCATGCGCCAAGACCGTGTGCCTATTTTGGCCTTGCACTGCCTAACGCACGGCCGTGCACAAGCCGGTGCGCAGGCCAGTGCAAGTGTTCGCGCACCGGCTTGAGCACGTGTTCAAGCCCGTGCGTTTGCCCGTCCCCAAGACCGTGTGTATGCCTTAACCAAAATTTCTCCATTTTCAACTTCTTGCTCTCGGCATTGAGGGTCAAAGGGTAATTAAGAAAGTTGACTTTCTTCGTTTGACCTCCGATTCGAGATCCGATTTCACCTATAGGTCCTATAAATCATGAAATACATATTTAGGTAGTTTGAATTTTTCCGACTTCGTTTGGGTCCCGTTTCTCGTGTTTTTCGTTTAGGCCTTTTTGGCTATTTTTCAAATGTTGTTCGTTTCTTCCGAAACTTGAATGCATGCTTCCTTATTGCATTTTATGCATGTTTATGAGCTTTTATTACATTGTAAATTGTTTTTCTTATCGAATTCTATGAATTTCTATGTTTTGTTACAATGTGAACCTCAGTGATATGAATGATTGTTTAACGTGCATCTATGTGTTTTAAATCTTTCGTATAGGCCGTGCGTCGTCGTTAGTCTTATATGGTTGTGTCTTTGTCTTTTGCAGACGATACTCCCGTGGAGTAGCGTGCCTGTCTCGCATTTTGCTCTCGTTTTTGTCAAGCCAACAGGTGGGGTTTTCAGTTTCATATAGTATACGATAATACGTACATAATACCAACCCTACTACCCGATAAGCCTTGTTTTATGATTTGTTTTACATCCGTTTGTATATATAGTAGATATTTATGCTTATACTTTTATGATCCTGAAACCGATTTAATATGAAAAGTATTATGTATAAGTTTGTGAAATGTTTACGAAAGAGGCAAGCAAATCTTTGTTTTCCGAAAGCGAACTTTGGCATTATAGCCTCGCACACGACTTGCCTCGAACGGTCTTTTGACCACATGAAAATGTTTGAAAAGCGAGCTATGTATATGTATATGTTTGACCTGTTCTGATGGGCCCGGAGTAAGGACGATAGGACGAAGTCGGTAGACGTCGGGTCTACGGCGCAAATTCTATGGTTTCCTCCACCTTTGGGAGCTCGGGGTGAGGCCGGAGTGGCAGCCCTTTGAGTACCTGAGCTTGTTTATGTATGATCTGTGTAGTTAGGGGTTGCTCCCTGATTACAACTGGAGGAATAAGGAGGGTTTCTGTTTTTATGATTTGACTGGTGGTTCAGAACTCTTCTCGCTGAGTTATACGCTTTGTTATGTTTCATTTTGAGCTAGTTCACCAATCGTTTGCGAAAACCTTTACTTCTGTTGTTTTCTTTCTGTTAAACTGGTGATCTACTTTCGTTTATTCTTATGTACTGTCTTTCTTCCCCCTCACTTAGTCGTTTGACTAACCCCATTCGTTTCACCCTTTGGTTTCAGGATTCTAGGCAGGCTTCAGTAGTATTGAGTCGTTGTCAATCGAGTTACGCTTTTGTCTTATGTAAAATCTTATTTCTTGTTGACTTGATATTTGTTATGTAGGATTATACTTATGAAAATCCGGGAATAATATTGTAGAACCCGTTGTAACCATTTGTTAATATTTATTGGAATTTGCTAGCCTTGGTGGGCTTTACCTATCTGCGCAATCATTATGGGTTTTATGTTTTGTTTTATATTGCTTCCGCTTTTGGGTTTGTCTCTGTTTTGAAACTCCCGCCTAGTAGTAAATGTCCGGTTTGCCGTTCGCCGGGTTTTGGTTCGGGTCGGACTCCTTTCGATTCCGGGTCAGGATCCGGTGCGGGGCGTGCGTCTGCCCGTTTGGCGGCGCCCGCTACGGCCCGTGCGAATGCCTTAACCAAATTTTGAGCCTTTTTTCTTAGTTGCTCACGGTAATGGGGTCAATTGGCCAAAAATAAAAGTTGACTCTTTGCATACGACCCCCTAAAATCGAGCCTTTTCACCTATAGCTTCCATATGATTAAAGGATGAATATTTTGTAAAGTTTTCAAAATTCCGACCTCGTTCGGACCTTGAATTGAGCCTTTTTCGTTTAGGGCTTTTTCCCCAATTTTTGAATGTCGTCCGAAAAATCCGAAAATTGCACGAGTAATTCTTTATAATATTATAAGCATGAATGCGCAATTAGAATTTCAATTAAGCATGTTTAGCATCGTTAATTGCATATTTTCCGTTTAATTGATTTAATTGCATTTTAATTGTAAATTTAATTGCTACATGACGTTTATTGGTTATTCATGTGTTGTAGTCTTCGTGAGTCGTTGTCGTGTCCTGTCTTAATTGGTTCTTGTCGTCTATTAGTTTCAGGCCGTCTTTTCAAGGCATAGCTTGGGTTGTCTTGTCGTTTTCGTGCTTCCAGGTGAGGGTATTAAAATGCTTTCAAATGGAGGAAGAATTTCTTTTAAATTATTGCGAACTACCCTTATGTGCTCATCTTGCTTTGTTTTCCCTTCTCGTATATCTATTAAATATTTGACCTATATTTTCATGATTTTGTAATAAATGTTTTGATATTGACTTGTACCTATAAGTATCTTTAAATCATTTTGTTTTCATGAGGCAAGTAAAACTCTTTCTTTTAAGCATGACTTTTTGACCTCGGTTGGGTCTATGAGGGAAGTCGTTAACACATGAAACTTGTAGTCACCCCCTTTGTCGTCATACACACTTGCCTAAAGGCCCTTTTGGCCTTAACTTATAATGTTCTTCAAACGCGAGCAAAAGATAATGTATTGTTATTTAAATGGGCCCGGGATGGTATCCGGAGGTTGCATCTGGGGACGAGCGTCCAGGGTGTAATCCGAGGTGCTTTTCCCAAAACTAAGCGTCAATCGTGGCCCGTCAGGAGTTGATAGCCACGGTTGGGAGTGATGGTGGGTGTTGCATTCGTTGCACGTTTTCCTAAAATTCAACAATCGCCCGGGGTAGCGCCTTTGGGGTCGGACACCGGTGATGGAGTTTATTGAAATTGAAGGAGGAACAGGCCCATACTCGCTGGGATATTAATTGTTTGTATTTATCGCTTTAAATTCTTTAGTGTACTGTTAATTGTTGTCGTGTATGCAAGTCGAAGCACGATCCGGATTTTCTTCAATTATGCAAGTGTAATTTCTTATACATATATAATCCAAACCCGGAAACGTGGCTCGTACTTGTTCCCTCTTTACCCTCACTGAGTATCTTTTATACTCACCCCCACTATTTTGATTCTTACTTCAGGTTGACAGGTGGCGTTGTCACCTCTCATGTCGGTTGGCAACAGCGGGTCGTAGGTCTTGGTATTCGTAATTGTTAGTAGTGTCCAACAACAGTCTGTCTTTTATTATTAAATTGTTTTGTCAGTAGAAATAAATATATAAATGATGATTTATGTTTGATGATGTGATGGACCTGTTAATTATGTATTTGTTGGAATATTGATTTATGTTAATTGATGCCCCGTGTGGCTTTGCATGTTTAATGGATATATATAATTTATAGCTTCCACACTCTATTATCTCTGTTGGTTTTTGTTCTTGGACTAGGTACGTTGTTCCCGGTATAGATTGAGTGCTCGCCGTTCGTCGGGATGGATTTTTAAATGGGGTACATCTACCATGTTTGGGAGTTCGTCTCGGTGCGGATATGGTGTCCTTTTCTCCGCCTACGGAAAGGGGCGCTACACTTATATTATATATAGTAGCTACTTGGAAACCATATTATTTTAACGAGTTTAAAGAAAATGCTTTGATATCAAATTACTATTCAAATAGAGACAAGTAAACCCTCTTTTGTTTTTAAAGAAGTTTTGGGTCTTGGAACACCTTATAAGTAAAGTCGTGAGGTGCATTCCCTGGGTGGCTCTCCCCAAGCGTATGATACTTATGGGCATGTTCCTAAATCGTTTCTTAACTTGTCTCGAATGGTCTCTTGGCCACACAAACTCTTTTAAATTCGAGAATCTATTTTGGCTATTGTGCCTGGCCATTGAGCCACATGATATATATTGGGCCCCAGGAGACCAGGGTATGGGGTGAAGCCGCTTAGACGATGGGTCTACGGTGGATCTCGGTGCTCTAACTCTAAACCCGTGACGGGAGCTCAGGGTGAGGCCAGAGTGGCAGCTTTTTGAGTACCTGTGACCGATGAGGTATATCCTATATCGAGGATGTGAGGGTGAAACTCCCCATATGATTATCTAGTAGTTAGGGTTAGCTACCTGATTACATAAGGAGGAATAAGGGTAGTTTATTTGATATTTCTGATATTGTGAAACAGGTGGTTGATGCTCGACTCGCGGAGCTTTTATTATATTGCGAAATTAGTCGATTCACCAATATTTGTGAAAACCTTTATTTTTCGTTTGCTTTCTTCTCATTTAAAACTGGTGAATCTTTCTGTTGTTCCGATAATATATAAGTATTACAGCCCCCCATTACTCTATTTGTTGTCTTTTCAGGCTTTTGTTGCTAGGCAGATTCAGGTCTTGTCTTTGGAGTCATTTACTTTTGTTAGGTGATTTCATTTCTGCCTATGTATCTGAATAAATATTTAAAACCTAGACATAACAGTGATGTAAATGATGTAAATTAGTTTAAATGTTAATATTGTTATTTCAGTGGCCTTGGTGGGCTTTATACTTGCGCTTTGGATTTATTGCTTTTCTAGCTCCCTGAGTGGGATACGTTGTATAGATTTGCTTCCGCTGTATTATGGTTCGTTGTCCTGTTATTTTGTAAAACAGATCCGCCTGGTATTTTATTGCCGTTCGCCAGGTTATAGTTCATAACCGGACCTCAGTTCTTATTATGGATTGAGACTTGATGCGGAAACGTCACGTCGTACCGTTTTTAGAGATGTGCCGTTACAGTAGACGGGGAAATGAAATTCGAAACATCGAACAAATTATCTGTAGCACTCTGCTGATCCCGATGCTCCTCATGTCTGACAGTACCCTGGTTTGACTTCAGCTCGTAGTAGGTCCAGTCTCGCAAATCTGTACTAACGTAATCTTCGAAAGTGGTACATAAGAATGATTTGTCTAAATCCTCAGCTGACCCTGAAGGTACTCTGAAATTGGTTGGAGTACACGTTCTGGTTGTCGACGTATAATCTGAACTCATCATTCCTGTAACTCGTCACATCAGAATACACCTCTGTGCTATTGGGTCGTGTTATCTGCCAAGTCTGTTGGTTGTTCTTGCTTACCCACATTCACGGATGAAGCTCATAGGTTAAAGCGGTACCAACGCTAAAACTCGTAAAGAAACCCACACGAAGTAAAAGACAACACATAGTAGCACAAACATATTTAAGTCAAGCTACAAACAACATTCTAATGCAATGCCTAATATGAGTTGCGTACCTTCGGCAAATCCCTTTGAGTATAGGATCAATTTCGTAAGTTGTATCCACCAAATTAGCATGCTTTCGGTAGATCCTATCTCAAAGGAAGACAATGTTTGATCGTCTCTGCATCACAAAGTTTCATTATGCATGTATGATGTGATTAGTATGCAACCACAAGAAGCAACAATTTCACATAAGAAGGTGGTCATATATATATATATATATATATATATATATATATATATATATATATATAATTATAATATAGCATAATTTGAACCATAACAGCAATTAATCAAAAAGCATTTTAGATAAAGCACATAAGCAATTCATAAAGGCACCAAGCAGCAACAGTTCGCATATAAGAGCATTGAAAGAACAATTAGTATGCTTAGCAATTAAAAAAATCCTAATGACGTACGACCTATAAGAGACAAAACCAAGGAACACACAACATCGATTTCCACGATTAACTCATGTTACATCTCTCTTACTACAAAAAGTACGAAATATCATCGATTGGGTTCGACACCAACCGTATTCATTCTGCAATTTCGGCACTAAGAACGACAAACACTTGTCAAAGCACAAATTTGATACTAACTGACACCATACAAGATGACACTGAATGCAAGACAGACGAGATAACAAAGCCTTCAGTTTCCTTTCGGGAACCTAAAGCTCTGATATCACCTCATGTAGCGCCCCTCTCCGAGGCTGGGAAGAAGAACACCACACCCGAACTAAAACAGACTCGCGAACAAGACAGAGTACCCTACTCGAAAATCCATCCCAGCGAACAGCACTCACTCGATCAAATAACTTGGCAACAACAACCTCGACGTCCACCAAGAAAAACAACAACAGAGATGCGGAAGCAAAATAAATCAATAGTTAATATCATCAAAGCCATCCATTGCAACAAATTCTCAATATTTAACAAATAATACAAATAAGCCCTAGATATCATCAACTACAACATAATTAGAATCTCAAAGCATGTTCAATTCTTCAACTATAACAGAAGCATTAATGAAAGTAAGCATCATCAAGACACGACTGTTGTCGGACACTAGGAATAACCAAGACGAGATACGAATCAAACTAGACCTGTTGTTGCCAACTGACCACATAGGTGACACTGCCACCCGTCTGCCTAAAGAAACCTGAAGTAAGAACCAAAGCAGCAGGAGTGAGTATAAAGGAAACTCAGTAAGGGGCTATGTAACATATATTGATCACAGTTCGTTGTTTATTGTTCAAAACCAAAAGGGTGGAATGATGCTCGGTTTTTTGGGAAAAATATAATTAATATAAGTTATAAAATTATACAACAAAGCAATACTCAGATTCAGCTTATTTTAAAATAGTAAAAGATTGACGAACGGATCCTTTCAAAATCGTTTTGGCACATAATTAAGCCGATCAGTTTAAAAGCAGTCTTAGTCGATTTACAACCCGTTGACAGTTGATAATATACAGTTCTAACAGTTGAAAACAAATAATAAAGGCCGGCATTGTAATTCGACTAAGTAATTAAAGCGGTAAATCATTCGTTCATTATATGTCCCAGTGAGCACGGGCCCTCTCCTTGTGACTCCCACAACAAGCATGTACAAGAAAATACTCCACCACCCGGTCGTTACTAATTTTGGGAAACGCGTACATCATACAACGTCACCATCATGTACTGAGTTTTCAAGGAAGCGCGTTAACACAATGCCACCCTCGCATTTGACTCAGACTAGCCAACCTCCTGACCGGTCTAAGCTAACACGATGTAGAATATACATCGGGATATGCCCTAGACGCTCGTCTCCATGCTCACCTCATGTATATCCTGCGCCCAATAAGATAGTCAATCATTTACTCACTTTGAAATCATTATACTACATTTTGGTGGCCAAAGGGGCCATTCGAGACAGTTATTTACGGGGCCAAAAAGACCAAAGTTCGCCTTTTAAAACAAAATAGGTTCCCTTGCCTCTAGTTGGAAACATTTGAGAAAAGCATATAATCATATACAATTTGATATTAAAATGGTTTGATTAAACATTGTAAGGACAATAACTTAAATATCTAACATGATAAAATGCAGCGAGCACAACCAAAACGGAGTGACACACGCCCCGCACTGAGTTTTCACCCAAGACCGGAATGAGATCCAAGCCCCGACTCAAAACCTAGCGAACGGAAAAACAAAAACAACCTGCTAGGCGGTAACAAAACGACCAAGTGCGGAAGCAATTAAATCTCACAAACCTGCTTCAAAGCAACAACAAATAATTCTAACCCACTCAGAGCTATCAAAACAAAAATAATAATTCTCATATTCTTATCACATAATTATAAAGTCTACCAGGCTAATAAGTGTAAAACAACATACATTATTTCTCATATATAGTAATCATAAACATCCTAACAAAAGGGAAATTATAGAGACAAACAAGACTCCTACTGCAAGATGAACGACTGATTCTACCGCCTAGCAACTCCAACCTGAACCAATACCAAAAAGGAATCAAAAGAGGGTTAGTCAAAAGTACAAAGTAGATCGTTCCTTCCTTCATTTGAAAATAAAGTTCTTACATTCAGTTACAAAATAATTCCAGAAATCATTTGTAAGAACGGTATTTTCATTCAGTTACATAATAACCCAATTCTCGTTCAGATGGAACATATAACCATATCTGCAGCAGAGTGTTAACCCAAACTGTCATTCATAGCCAAGTGTCTATCATTCATAACAGAGTGTCACCTCAAGACTATCATTCATAGCAGAGTGTTACCTCAAGACTATCATTCATAGCATTTAAAACTATCATTCCCGGGTGGAGGCCCGTAATCAACATATAAGGGTAGCGGAGAAATATCTTGCAGCGGGCGCCCCAAACGGGTAACGCACGCCCCGCACCGAGCCCCGACCCGGAACCGAAATGGAATCCGACCGGAATCGAAACCCGGCGAACGGCACACATTTACTCAATGACTAGGCGGGGGTTTCAAAAACAAAAGAAAATGACAGAGGTGCGGAAGCGAAAATAAACAAAACAATAAATCATAATAATTGCACAAGTATTAAAGCCCACCAAAGCCAACGAAATTCAATTACATAAATAATAAATGGGTTCGATACAATATCCCGACAATATACAATAACGGGTTCAACATATAAATACCGAATACCAAATACATAAATCCTAATAACATAAATAATAGCCAAACGAAAATAGAGTTATACATGAGCAAAAGAATGCAACTCTAAAGACGCGAAGACGATGACCAAATCCCGCCTAGTATCCTGAAACCAATACAAGGGTGAAACAGAGGGGGTTAGTCAAATGACCAAGTGAGCAGGGAATAATAGTGTATATTATAGAACAGAAATAAATCACCAATTTTAAACTTAAAAGAAATCAACATAAAAGAAAGGTTTTCGTAAACGAGTGGTGATTTAGCATAAAACATAAACATATCATAGGACTCGGCGAGTCGAGCCCTTAACTCCAATTTCCAAACATAAAACAGGAAACCACCCTTATTCGTCCAATGTTGACGGACCGCTAAATCCGAACTACGCATAACATACGGTATAATCTTAGGTACTCAAAGGGCTGCCACTCCGACCTCACCCCGAGCTCCCAAAGGTGGAGGGAACCATAGGATTTCCGCCGTAGACCCGACGTCTACCGACTTCGTCCTATCATCCTTACTCTGGGCCCAAACATACATACATACAGTTCATAACTCGCTTTTCAAATCATTTCGGGTTGGCCAAAAGACCGTTCGAGACATGTCATATGCGAAGCCGAAGGCCAAAGTTCGCCTTAGAAAACAAAGGGGTTTTACATGTCTCTTTTGCAAACATTTCGAAAACTATACGTAGTACTTTTTCATATCAAAATATTTTCGATAAATCGAATAAACATAATAGGCATAAATATCTACTAAGTATATATATAGAAACGGGGTGAAAACAAAACGGTAACAAGGCTTGTATCGGGAGAGGCTTATTTATATATACATAATAGTACAGGAATCAGAAACGGAAAACCTCACCTGTTGGCTATACAAAAAGAATAGATAAATACAAGACCGGATGCGCTACTCCACGGGAGTATCGTCTACTCCACTTTGCTCTGGCGTGCGTACGGGCGTGCACAAGACCTTGCGAAGGCTAAAGTGGACGCACGGTCTTGGCGCATGGTGTCAAGACCGTGCGCAAGGCCGTGCGGATTCTCAGAACAGCAGAAAAATGCAGAATCGCGAGGCCTTCGCGGGAACAACCCAAAATTCGATATTAAACCCATCAATCATGCAGAACTCAAGTTAAAACTCACATATATTGATCTACAACATCTAAGCTACACATAGAATCCAAAATCATGAAAATCCATCCATAGTTTCTCTCAAAATCATATAAAACCTAACATATTGAACTATATACAAAAATCCAAAAATCAAAGCAATGCAGGCATTAATCGAGAAAGACGTGAGAAGCTTACTCGTAGAAGAGATCGTGAGGAGTTCGTAGGTTTTCACGGCTCTGAATTCGGTCGGGAAACGAAGTCGGGACGATTGATCAAAGCTTTTTCTTCTTTTTTCTCCTTTTTCATGTTGTCCAAATAATACATAATTACAGTCAAAATTCATATAATTAAACGCACATTGACATGTCGTGATTTAAATATCAAAATTCACTCATTTATGAAATTGTTATAAAATTGCATAATAATATCAAATAAAATGATTAAATCACGTAATTAAACGATTCGAACTTACCGGAATGTAATTCAGATTTTCGGGGCGTTACAATCCCCCCTACTTATGAGAATCTGGTCCCCAGATTCTACTCGTCCGACTGAAATAATTCCGGGTGGAACTTGCGCATCTTGTCCTCGGTCTCCCATGTAGCTTCTTCGGTTGTCTGATTTCTCCAAGGGACTTTGACAAGAGAAATCTCCCGGTTGCGCAGAGCTTGAGTCTTCTTATCCAATATCTTCACCGGCTTTGAAACAAAGGTCAAATCCGGTTCTAGTTCAATTTCCTCAATAGGAAGGATCTCGGACTCATTCGGGAAGTACTTTCCGAGTTGGGAAACATGAAAGACGTTGTGAATCCTTGTTAGACTTGGCGGCAAGTCTAACCTGTAAGCTGCGTTCCAAATCCTCTCCAAGATCTCATAGGGACCCAAAAATCTCGGACTCAGTTTTCCTCCTTTTCCAATTCGAGTGAATTCCTTTCGAGGAGAAGCTTTGAGGAATACTTTGTCACCAACCTCAAATTCTAACGGTCGGCGACGGGTGTCGGCATAGCTCTTCTGTCGATCCTGAGCTGCCCTCATTCTTTGCCGGATGATCTGAATACGGTCAATGGCATTTTGGAGAAACTTTGGAGGAGTTCCTCATTTCTTATCATCTTTCGTCCACCGCCAATCCTCGAGATCCCAAAACAACGAGGATCTACACTTTCTGCCATACAATGCTTCGTAAGGTGCCATTTCGATCGTAGACTGATAACTGTTGTTGTAGGCAAACTCGATCAAAGGCAATTGGTCGTGCCAATTGTTGCGAAAATCCAAGGCACAAGCTCGAAGCATATCACAGAGGTACCTGATCATTCTCTCTGACTGACCATCTGTCTACGGATGTGCGGCTGTACTGAAAGTCAGCTTCGTTCACATTCGCTCTTGAAGTTGCTACCATAAGCGAGAAGTAAATCGAGCGCCTCTGTCAGACACTATCGTAGTCGGAATCCCATGAAGCTTGACAATCTCCCGGTGATGACATGTTGATCGGTAGGAAATGAGCACTCTTGGATAGTCGGTCGATAATCACCCAAATGCTATCGTAGCCACCTCTAACTTTAGGCAAACCAGACACGATGTCCATGGCAATACCCTCCCAATTCCATGTAAAAATCGGTAGTGGCTCAAGCAAACCTCCCGGTCTTTGATGTTCAACTTTAACTTGCTGACAAGTCGAGCATCTCTTGACATAATCAGCTACGTCTCTCTTCATACCTCTCCACCAGAATAATTCTTTTAGATCCCGGTACATCTTACTTCCTCCTGGATGAACTGTGTAAGGTGTGTTGTGAGCCTCATCGAGAATCTCTTTCCTCAGACTCTCCGGAACACAAACTCGGGACTTGTAGCAGAGAATTCCTGTGTCGTTCACACTAAACTGAGTCTCAGAATCAGCTGCGATGTGAACTATCTGTCTCTGAGTCCACTCATCAGTAGCATGAACATCTCGAATCTTTCGACCCAACTCTGACTGGATCGATATGCTGTGAACATGGGCCAGGGAACTGATGTGAACTCCCTCTAACTTAGCCTCTAGCTGGGCTATGCTCACCTTCCGGCTCAGTGCATCGGCTACAATATTCGTCTTTCCGGGATGGTACTGAATCTTGCAATCGTAGTCCTCAAATAACTCCATCCAACGGCGCTGTCGTTTGTTCAATTCCTTCTGAATAAACAAGTACTGAAGGCTCTTATGAACTGTGAAGATGTCAAACGTGATGCCGTAGAGGTAATGACGCCATTTCAATAAAGCAAATACTACGGCGGCTAGCTCAAGGTCGTGAGTGGGATAGTTCTCTTCAGCTGGCTGTAGCTTCCTCGATGCATAAGCTATAACTTTTCCATTCTGCATTAACACACAACCTAATTCTTCGTGTGACGCATCTGCATACACGACAAATCCTTTAGAACCCTCGGGCAGGGTCAATATTGGGGCTGTGGTCAATCTCTTCTTGAGCTCTTGAAAGCTGGTTTCACATTTGGCATAGGCCTGAGGCTGAGCGGCTCCCTGCTGTACCGGTCTCCTCTTCGGGCATACATCTACCCGGTGATCAGCGCTACCGCATCCGTAGCAAAGACCATTCTTCCTCCAACATTTGGCCTCTAAGTGCAGGTCCTGACAAAATCCACATACAGGTCGTGGATGTCCCTGAGGTCAGGGAGGAGCAGGCTGAACGGGGGTCTTGAATGGCTTCTTCCCACAAGAGGACCCAGACGGAACAAATGGCCTCTTCGAACCAGACGGGAAACTCTTGGCGGCTGCGGGGGCAGGTGAAGAAGTGGGTCTAATCTATCGGAGATCGGATTCTATAGAAAGTGCCGTTTCAACTACGTCCGTGTAGTACTAAAGTCTGTTCCCGAGCATATGCACACAGATCTCATTCGACAACCCCTCGATAAACTGTCGAGTCTTCCTCTGCACGTCGTCAACCATATACGAGCAATGAATAATAAGCCTGGAGAAATGAGCCTCGTACTGGTCAACGGATGAAGTGCTTGAGAGCCAGGAACTCTCGCTCATGTTGCTGTCGGACCACCAATGGAATATACTTGGCCCGGAACTCGACGAAGAACTGATCCCAAGTCGGGACCACATGCTCTCGCTGCCATCGCTGCTCTATACGGGTCCACCAGTCCTGTGCAGCTCCTATCATCTGATAAACTGCCAACTCAACCCTCTTAAGGTCCGGACACTCCATAACTCGGAGTCTCTTCTCCATCGTCGATATTCAAGCGTCGGCGATAACATCATCCGGTGCACCCTCGAACTGCGGAGGGTTGAGCTTAAGGAACATTCCCATATCGTTCTCGGGGGCAGGAGGCGGTGTTGCTCGGTTAGCATGAACCATGACCGCCGATGAGTGGTGGAGAGTTACAGAGAGGAGATTTTCCGCTGATAGGGTTAAACCTACTTGGGAGGATTTCCTGAAAGAATTTCGAGCTAAATACATCCCTCAGTCAGTCCAAGATCGCAGAGAGCGAGAGTTTATGGCACTCATTCAGGGTTCTTTATCAGTAGCTGATTATGAGGTTGAGTTTTCTAGACTTGCTGCCTATGCCCCTCATATTTCAGGTGATGAGCGCAGGAAGACTAAGAAGTTTATTGATGGTTTGAGACTGGGTCTTCGTCACAGTATGGCTATCCTTCAGTTACAGTCTTTTACTACAGCAGTTGACGTAGCCCTCAGCCTTGAGAGTGAGTATCGTGAGATTGATCGTATTGCTGGTCGTTCTACCTCATCTTCATCAGGATTTAAGAGGCCTTCTACTTCTAGTGCACCTATGCAAGACAGAGGCAAGAGACCATTTGGAGGACCTAGGCCTTCAGTTCCTCGTCCCCCAGTTTCTCGTCCTCCAGTTCCTCGTCCGATAGGTTTTTCCTCAGCCCCTCGCCCGATGGGTTTTTCTCCAGTTATTTGTGGTTTCTGTGGGAAGAATCACCCCGAGGAGAGATGTTGGAGTAAGTTAGGATTGTGCAGAGGTTGTGGGAGTTCTACTCATCAGATAGATAGTTGCCCCAGGAGGAGATTTCAGAATCAGAGTAACCAAAACAAGCCTGCTACTCATGCGCGTGTTTATGCCCTGGAGGGTGATGATACGGAGACCGAGCCCGATTCTACTGCAGTGGTGGAAGGTATTATACATATTCATGACATACCCATACATGCATTATTTGATCCGGGTGCGACACATTCTTTTGTTGCGCCTGTGATTGCTTTATCTGCGCATGTACCTGTTAATTTGTCTGATTATTGTTTTGTTGTGAGTTCTCCTTTGGGATCGTGTATTGTTACCGACCGTATATACCGACGTTGTCCCGTCGTTTTCGAGAATAAAGTTTACCCCGCAGATCTGATAGAGTTGTCTATGAAGAAGTATGGAGTTATCTTGGGTATGGATTGGTTATTTGAGCACCGGGCCAGGATTGATTGTTTTGAGAAGAAGATTAGTTTGGGATCCGATTCGAGTCAGGGTATTCAGTTGACAGATGGGCCGATTATTTCTATGATAGAGGCAAAGAAGCTCGTCCGAGAAGGAGCTTCAGGTTTTGTCGCTTATCTTCTTAACAGGCTGAAGGAACAGTCGAAGTTTGAAAATACCGAGATTGTCAAAGATTTCCCCGATGTATTTCCTGAGAAGTTAGAATCGCTACCTCCAGACCGTGATATCGAGTTTGTTATTGATCTGTATCCGGGATCTGAGCCTTATTCGAAGACACCTTACAGAATGGCGCCAGCTGAATTAAAAGAGTTGAAGACTCAGTTAGATGATTTGCTGGGCAATGGTTATATTAGGCCGAGTACTTCTCCCTGGGGTGCACCAGTATTATTTGTGAAGAAGAAAGATGGTTCTCTGAGACTTTGTGTTGATTACAGAGAGTTGAACCGAATGACCGTGAAGAACAAGTATCCTCTTCCCCACATCGAGGAGTTGTTTGACTTATTGCAGGGATCGAGGGTCTATTCTAAACTTGATCTGAGACAGGGATATTATCAGTTGCGAATCAGAGCAGAGGACATACCGAAGACAGCTTTCAACATTCGATATGGTCACTTTGAGTTTGTAGTTATGCTCTTCGGTTTGACGAACGCTCCTGCAGCATTTATGGATATGATGCACAGAATCTTCCGACCTTATCTTGATAAGTTTGTTGTCATCTTCATCGACGACATACTGGTTTTCTCAAAATCAGAGGAAGAGCATGCAGAGCATTTAAAGATCGTGCTACAAACTTTGAAAGAACATCAGCTATATGCCAAGTTCAGTAAGTGTGAGTTCTGGATTGAGAAAGTGGCATTTCTGGGTCATGTTATATCTAAGAAAGGTATCGAAGTTGATCCTTCAAAGATTGATTCGGTATTGAGTTGGGAGCAGCCTAAGACTCCGACAGAGGTTCGTAGTTTTCTGGGTTTGGCTGGTTATTACAGACGATTTGTGAAGGATTTTTCTAAACTTGCAGCCCCGCTTACAGAGTTAACGAAGAAGAATGTCGCCTTTGTGTGGACTGACAGGTGTGAGAGCAGTTTTCGGGAGTTAAAGAACAGACTAACATCCGCTCCTATTCTTATTTTGCCTGAAGGTTCAGATGGATTCGTGGTTTATACTGATGCCTCAACAGAAGGTTTAGGATGTGTGTTGATGCAGAATGGAAAGGTTATAGCTTATGCCTCGAGAAAGCTTAAACCTGCTGAAATAAATTATCCTACACATGATCTTGAGTTAGCAGCAGTTGTATTTGCTTTGGGCAAGTGGCGTCACTATCTCTACGGCGTTACTTTTGATATTTTCACTGATCATAAGAGCCTTCAGTATCTTTTCACGCAGAAGGAGTTGAATAAACGCCAGAGGCGTTGGATGGAGTTGTTAGAAGACTACGATTGTAAGATTCAGTACCATCCAGGGAAGGCGAACGTGGTTGCAGATGATTTGAAAGAGTTCTTCTGGTGGAATGGTTTGAAGAGAGATGTGGCCGATTATGTCAGACAATGTGCAACGTGTCAACAAGTCAAGGCAGATCATCAGAAACCCGGAGGCTTACTTCAGCCACTTCCCGTTCCATCTTGGAAATGGGAAGAGATAGCGATGGACTTTGTTTCGGGTTTACCGAAAGTCAGAGGTGGTTATGATAGTATTTGGGTAATCATTGACAGATTGACGAAGTCCGCTCATTTCTTGCCCGTTCGTACAACCTATACAGTTGACAAGTTGGCAGAAGTTTATCATGAGGAGATTGTGAGACTTCATGGAGTTCCAAAGAGTATAGTGTCAGACAGAGACACTAGGTTCACTTCACATCTGTGGCAGAACCTACAGGATCGTATGGGAACGAAGCTGACCTTCAGTACTGCAGCTCACCCCCAGACAGATGGTCAATCAGAGAGGACTATCAGATACCTCGGAGATATGTTGAGATCTTGTGCCCTAGATTTTCAGACTACGTGGCACAAACAGCTACCATTGATCGAGTTCGCTTATAATAACAGTTATCAGTCCTCGATTCAGATGGCCCCATACGAAGCTTTGTACGGAAGGAAGTGTCGATCGCCATTATATTGGGACATTGAGGATTGGAGATGGACTAAGGATGGTATTTATCGTGGCATTGCTCCGAAATTGATTCAGGATGCTATCGAAAAGGTGCATGTCATCCGACAAAGAATGAAAGCCGCCCAGGATCGACAAAAGAGTTATGCTGATAGACGTCGACGTGATTTGGAGTTTGAAGTTGGGGATCAGGTATTTTTAAAAGCTTCTCCGAGAAAGGGATTTGTTCGAATTGGTAAAGGAGGAAAGTTAGCCCCGAGATATTTGGGTCCGTATGTGATTCTTGAGAGGATTGGAAAGATGGCCTATAGATTAGATTTACCGCCAGCCCTAACCGGTATTCACAATGTTTTCCATGTCTCGCAGCTTCGTAAGTATCATCCAGACGAGTCCGAGATTATTCCGGTAGAAGATATTGAGTTAGAGCCGAATTTGACATTCGTTTCCCAACCGGTTAGTATTTTGGACCATAAACTCCAGGAACTTCGTAATCCACAAATTCCCCTCGTAAAAGTCCTTTGGAGGAATCAGAAAAGCGAAGAAGCTACTTGGGAAACAGAAGAGAAAATGAGGAAACATTACCCTGAATTGTTCGCTTCGAATGGATAGAATCTGAGGACAGATTCTCATAAGGGGGAGAGATTGTAACGCCCCAAATTTTTTGGTATAACTAAAGCTGGTAAGAATTCCTAAGATAACGGGACAAGTTGGAAATTTCGATCGGGAAATATGTGCTTATATGATATTATTCGCTTAATGTGTTTAATTTGAATTTGTATGTGTGTTAATTATGATTAAATTGTCAAATTTTTGCGTACTTAATGTCCTAATTTTTCCTTGGCATTTTAAACTATGTGAAAGCTGAATTATCCATTACGTGACGAAATTTATATTTACGTGTTCAAATGTATTCTATTAAATTGTGACATGTATATCTTTATCCGTGAATACAGGTAAGAATGTAAATTTCTTATTTTAAACATCTACGTGATTAATGAAATAAAATATGCATAACTTAATTGAATCATTTCATTAAGCGTAGATTACATTTCATATTAAATTGAGCTAGTTAATAATTAATTTTTTTAACGTCAATCTGCATCCAAAACCGTCTATATGTATTGTTTTGAAAGGAAATAAAATATGTAAAGAATGAATGATCTAGATCCTAGTCGGCTGAGTGCTAGCTTATCCCTCATTTCTAAAACCAATGTGATTATTATAAAATAAAACACATCCCAGTAATAAATCAAAAGAGATAAAAAGAGAAATGGTAGGCAGCCACGTATTTCATCATCCCTAAAGTGACTAACATAAAATAATATTATGTATTAAGCATATAATTATACACGCCCTCATCATTTGAAAACCCCAGTTCTCTTATTCCATCCCCTCGAAACCTCATGAAGAAGCGGACAGGTAAAGCCCCAACAACGTTTCTCTTGCATCTCATGTAATTATTGTTAAACCAACAATTTTATCTTTCGATTAATAGTATGGCCGGATAAATGATTTAGCTTATATCTGTTTGCTGAGTTGCCTATCTATATTTTATTCTCCTGGCTATCTGTTATGATTTGAGTAAGTATAAAGGAGGCATGTTACCCATAGTTAGATGGTGTATTCATACTTGTATTTGTACGTACCTTAGTTAAAATACACCAGATTATAAGTTTACAGAAGTATATGACATATACGTTGTAGCTGTTTTATACTAATTTGTTAAATACATAATACTTCTGTGCTCACTTTCACAAATAATGATGTTAAGAATGAGAGTATTAATATATTATGATAAAATGGATGGAATACAAATTGATAAGAAAGATTTAATGGCTCTGTTTCACTTCATCTCCAGAAATGATTTCTAATTCAATTGTAAACTTTACGATACTTAATTAATGAGTGTTTATGGTATGTTCTCAAATTATAAAATAACTTAGCTATTGTAAATAGATTGAATTTTGATCTCTGATCTCCATTGCTAGAAGTCTATAATTGTTTTATTGTTTTATTGTTTTATATACTTAATTAATTGTCTATTTGCAACGTGATTATATGATTTAAGTTATAGCCGTGTGTCGTGTTGTCGTCTTACATGGTTGTGTCGTATTTGGTTTCAGGTGGTAGTTCTTCCGGGCAGTAGTTGGTCTTCTTTCTTTTGCCCTTTTTGCAGTATTATCCAGGTGGGGTTTCTTTTCCGAATTCGGTCTTTCTTATACGTATGTAAATATTCCATATATATACCTGAAGCCTGTGTTTTCATGCTTTTATGTTTTCTTTCCCCAAACTTATATTATACGTAGTAGCTACTTGAAAATCATATTACTTTAATGAGTTAAAGGAAAATGCTTTGATATCAAATTATTACATAATAACCCCTAGAAGGCTCTATTAGCTCGAAAGGGTTACAAACGAGTTTGAAACTGGTCCCTTTGACCGAACCCTTTCGAAATGCGAGAAATATATCTTGGCTATCGTGCCTGGCCATCGAGCCATATTATATTATTGGGCCCGGACATCAGGGTACGGGGTGAAGCCGGATAGACGTTGGGTCTACGGTGGATCTCAATGCTCTGGTCTCCAAAACTGCTGGGAGCTCGGGGTGTGACCGGAGTGGCAACCCTTTTGAGTACCTGCGCCGGACGGGATTTTGTCGCATAGACTTGTCCTCCGCCGAAGATGTAATGGATATTTGTCCTTGCATATACGATTATATAGTAGCGGGCTAGCTACTTGACTACACAAGGAGGAATAAGGGAGGTTTATTTGATATTTCTGATATTGTGAAACAGGTGGTTGATGCTCGTCTCGCCGAGCTTTTACTTTATTGCGAAATTACTCGATTCACCAATAATTGTGAAAACCTTTATTTTTCCTTTGCTTTCTTTTCATTTACAAACTGGTGAATCTTTGAGTTGTTTCGATAATATATACGTATTACAGCCCCCTCACTTAGTCGCTTTGACTAACCCCGTTACCTTGTTGTCTCTTTCAGGTTTTGTCGCTAGGCGGATTCAGGTCTTGTCGTTGGGATTGCTTTCTTTTGTTTAGGTGATTCCATATAGCCTATGTTGTCTGGATAATTATCTAAAACTCTAGAGTTGTATATGTAAATGGTGTAAATTATTTTAAATAGTGATATTGATGTTTTCAGTGGCCTTGGTGGGCTTTATAATTGCGTTTTGAATTATGGTTGTTCTAGCTCCCTGAGTGGGATAGGTTATGCTAATTGCTTCCGCGATATTATTGCTCATTGTCCTTTTATTTCCTAAAGCAGATCCGCCTGGTATTTATTTTCCGTTCGCCAGGTTACAGTTCATAACCGGACCTTTAGTTCTTGTTATGGGTTGTGATTTGGTGCGGGACGTCACGTCGCACCGTATCTGGGGACGTGCCGTTACAACTGTGCACAACCCTAAAGTTTGGCTTGGAAAGCACTTGCCAAAAGGGATTAATCCATATTGGTTGTACATGGGTTCTAACTTATAAACCCTTTCAATATCAACTGATCATCCGATGTGGGATGGAAATGAAGCTTCTCAAATTTGGGGCGCTACAATTCGCCCCTCCTTCAGAGCGTAATGTCCTCATTACGCCGCGACATAGGCCCATTACTCCCCGCCAGTGGAGAATGTGGAGCGCGGCTCCCCACACTGTAACACCCCAAACTTGAGAAATATGTACCATGTGGGCATTTGTCCCACATAGGAAAAACATAAGTAATGTGAAGGGTTTATAAGTGATCGTCCAAGCACAACTACCATGTGGTGCATCACCTTTTGGCAAGTGGTTTCATGCCAAACTTTAGGGTTGTGCTCAGTGGTGGTGAAGCTTATACCCGCGCGTCCAACGGGTGCCGTCGTGAGGGTTCTCCTCTCCGCGCCCGGGGCTGCGACAAATGGTATCAGAGCCAACCGTCAGCTATGGGAATGCATGTTCCACACATGACATGAGTCGTGAGTCACCGCTAAAGGGGCTCCGCTCAGCGTGTTGTGGGCAACTTCTCCACTGGCGGGAAGCCACGATCCTATGTCACGGCGTAATGAGGACATTACGCTCTCAAGGAGGGGTGAATGTAACACCCCAAACTTGAGAAATATGTACCATGTGGGCATTTGTCCCACATAGGAAAAACATAAGTAATGTGAAGGGTTTATAAGTGATCGTCCAAGCACAACTACCATGTGGTGCATCACCTTCGACAAATGGTATCAGAGCCAACCGTCAGCTATGGGAATGCATGTTCCACACATGACATGGGTTGTGAGTCACCGCTAAAGGGGCTCCGCTCAGCGTGTTGTGGGCAACTTCTCCACTGGCGGGAAGCCACGATCCTATGTCACGGCGTAATGAGGACATTACGCTCTCAAGGAGGGGTGAATGTAACACCCCAAACTTGAGAAATATGTACCATGTGGGCATTTGTCCCACATAGGAAAAACATAAGTAATGTGAAGGGTTTATAAGTGATCGTCCAAGCACAACTACCATGTGGTGCATCACCTTTTGGCAAGTGGTTTCAAGCCAAACTTTAGGGTTGTGCTCAGTGGTGGTGAAGCTTATACCCGCGCGTCCAACTATTGCCGTCGTGAGGGTTCTCCTCTCCGCGCCCGGGGCTGCGACAAATGGTATCAGAGCCAACCGTCAGCTATGGGAATGCATGTTCCACACATGACATGAGTTGTGAGTCACCGCTAAAGGGGCTCCGCTCAGCGTGTTGTGGGCAACTTCTCCACTGGCGGGAAGCCACGATCCTATGTCACGGCGTAATGAGGACATTACGCTCTCAAGGAGGGGTGAATGTAACACCCCAAACTTGAGAAATATGTACCGTGTGGGCATTTGTCCCACATAGGAAAAACATAAGTAATGTGAAGGGTTTATAAGTGATCGTCCAAGCACAACTACCATGTGGTGCATCACCTTTTGGCAAGTGGTTTCAAGCCAAACTTTAGGGTTGTGCTCAGTGGTGGTGAAGCTTATACCCGCGCGTCCAACGGGTGCCGTCGTGAGGGTTCTCCTCTCCGCGCCCGGGGCTGCGACAAATGGTATCAGAGCCAACCGTCAGCTATGGGAATGCATGTTCCACACATGACATGAGTCGTGAGTCACCGCTAAAGGGGCTCCGCTCAGCGTGTTGTGGGCAACTTCTCCACTGGCGGGAAGCCACGATCCTATGTCACGGCGTAATGAGGACATTACGCTCTCAAGGAGGGGTGAATGTAACACCCCAAACTTGAGAAATATGTACCATGTGGGCATTTGTCCCACATAGGAAAAACATAAGTAATGTGAAGGATTTATAAGTGATCTTCCAAGCACAACTACCATGTGGTGCATCACCTTTTGGCAAGTGGTTTCAAGCCAAACTTTAGGGTTGTGCTCAGTGGTGGTGAAGCTTATACCCGCGCGTCCAACGGGTGCCGTCGTGAGGGTTCTCCTCTCCGCGCCCGGGACCTGTAACACCCCAAACTTGAGAAATATGTACCATGTGGGCATTTGTCCCACATAGGAAAAACATAAGTAATGTGAAGTGTTTATAAGTGATCGTCCAAGCACAACTACCATGTGGTGCATCACCTTTTGGCAAGTGGTTTCAAGCCAAACTTTAGGGTTGTGCTCAGTGGTGGTGAAGCTTATACCCGCGCGTCCAACGGGTGCCGTCCTGAGGGTTCTCCTCTCCGCGCCCGGGGCTGTGACAAATGGTATCAGAGCCAACCGTCAGCTATGGGAATGCATGTTCCACACATGACATGGGTTGTGAGTCACCGCTAAAGGGGCTCCGCTCAGCGTGTTGTGGGCAACTTCTCCACCGGCGGGAAGCCACGATCCTATGTCACGGCGTAATGAGGACATTACGCTCTCAAGGAGGGGTGAATGTAACACCCCAAACTTGAGAAATATGTACCATGTGGGCATTTGTCCCACATAGGAAAAACATAAGTAATGTGAAGGATTTATAAGTGATCTTCCAAGCACAACTACCATGTGGTGCATCACCTTTTGGCAAGTGGTTTCAAGCCAAACTTTAGGGTTGTGCTCAGTGGTGGTGAAGCTTATACGCGCGCGTCCAACGGGTGCCGTCGTGAGGGTTCTCCTCTCCGCGCCCGGGGCTGCGACAAATGGTATCAGAGCCAACCGTCAGCTATGGGAATGCATGTTCCACACATGACATGAGTCGTGAGTCACCGCTAAAGGGGCTCCGCTCAGCGTGTTGTGGGCAACTTCTCCACTGGCGGGAAGCCACCATCCTATGTCACGGCGTAATGAGGACATTACGCTCTCAAGGAGGGGTGAATGTAACACCCCAAACTTGAGAAATATGTACCATGTGGGCATTTGTCCCACATAGGAAAAACATAAGTAATGTGAAGGGTTTATAAGTGATCGTCCAAGCACAACTACCATGTGGTGCATCACCTTCGACAAATGGTATCAGAGCCAACCGTCAGCTATGGGAATGCATGTTCCACACATGACATGGGTTGTGAGTCACCGCTAAAGGGGCTCCGCTCAGCGTGTTGTGGGCAACTTCTCCACTGGCGGGAAGCCACGATCCTATGTCACGGCGTAATGAGGACATTACGCTCTCAAGGAGGGGTGAATGTAACACCCCAAACTTGAGAAATATGTACCATGTGGTGCATCACCTTTTGGCAAGTGGTTTCAAGCCAAACTTTAGGGTTGTGCTCAGTGGTGGTGAAGCTTATACCCGCGCGTCCAACGGGTGCCGTCGTGAGGGTTCTCCTCTCCGCGCCCGGGGCTGCGACAAAAATGTAACACCCCAAACTTGAGAAATATGTACCATGTGGGCATTTGTCCCACATAGGAAAAACATAAGTAATGTGAAGGGTTTATAAGTGATCGTCCAAGCACAACTACCATGTGGTGCATCACCTTTTGGCAAGTGGTTTCAAGCCAAACTTTAGGGTTGTGCTCAGTGGTGGTGAAGCTTATACCCGCGCGTCCAACGGGTGCCGTCGTGAGGGTTCTCCTCTCCGCGCCCGGGGCTGCGACAAATGGTATCAGAGCCAACCGTCAGCTATGGGAATGCATGTTCCACACATGACATGAGTCGTGAGTCACCGCTAAAGGGGCTCCGCTCAGCGTGTTGTGGGCAACTTCTCCACTGGCGGGAAGCCACGATCCTATGTCACGGCGTAATGAGGACATTACGCTCTCAAGGAGGGGTGAATGTAACACCCCAAACTTGAGAAATATGTACCATGTGGGCATTTGTCCCACATAGGAAAACATAAGTAATGTGAAGGGTTTATAAGTGATCGTCCAAGCACAACTACCATGTGGTGCATTGTAGCGGGCGCCGCCAAACGGGCAGACGCACGCCCCGCACCGGATCCTGACCCGGAATCGAAAGGAGTCCGACCCGAACCAAAACCCGGCGAACGGCAAACCGGACATTTACTACTAGGCGGGAGTTTCAAAACAGAGACAAACCAAAAGCGGAAGCAATATAAAAAAAAACATAAAACCCATAATGATTGCGCAGATAGGTAAAGCCCACCAAGGCTAGCAAATTCCAATAAATATTAACAAATGTTTACAACGGGTTCTACAATATTATTCCCGGATTTTCATAAGTATAAATCAAATCCTACATACATCATAAGTCAACAAGAAACGAGAGTTTACATAAGACAAAAGCTTGTAACTCGATTGACAACGACTCAATACTACTGAAGCCCGCCTAGAATCCTGAAACCAAAGGGTGAAACGAATGGGGTTAGTCAAATGACTAAGTGAGGGGGAAAAAGACAGTACATAAGAATAAACGAAAGTAGATCACCAGTTTAACAGAAAGAAAACAACAGAAGTAAAGGTTTTCGCAAACGATTGGTGAACTAGCTCAAAATGAAACATAACAAAGCGTATAACTCAGCGAGAAGAGTTCTGAACCACCAGTCAAATCATAAAAACAGAAACCCACCTTATTCCTCCAGTTGTAATCAGGGAGCAACCCCTAACTACACATATCATACATAAACAAGCTCAGGTACTCAAAGGGCTGCCACTCCGGCCTCACCCCGAGCTCCCAAAGGTGGAGGAAACCATAGAATTTCCGCCGTAGACCAGACGTCTACCGACTTCGTCCTATCGTCCTTACTCCGGGCCCATCAGAACAGGTCAAACATATTCATATACATAGCTCGCTTTTCAAACATTTCCATGTGGTCAAAAGACCGTTCGAGGCAAGTCGTGTGCGAGGCTATAATGCCAAAGTTCGCTTTCGGAAAACAAAGATTTGCTTGCCTCTTTCGTAAACATTTCACAAACTTATACATAATACTTTTCATATTAAATCGTTTTCAAGATCATAAAAGTATAAGCTTAAATATCTACTATATATACAGACGGATGTAAAACAAATCATAAAACAAGGCTTATCGGGTAGTAGGGTTGGTATTATGTACGTATTATCGTCTACTATAAGAAACTGAAAACCCCACCTGTTGGCTTGACAAAAACGAGAGCAAAATGCGAGACAGGCACACTACTCCACGGGAGTATCGTCTGCAAAAGACAAAGACACAACCAAATAAGACTAACGACGACGCACGGCTTATACGAAAAATTTAAAACACATAGAAGCACGTTTAACAATCATTCATATCACTTAGGTTCACATTGTAACAAAACATAGAAATTCATAGAATTCGATAAGCAAAACAAGTTAGAATGTAATAAAAGCTCATAAACATGCATAAAATGCAATAAGGAAGCATGCATTCAAGTTTCGGAAGAAACGAACAACATTTGAAAAATAGCCAAAAAGGCTTAAACGAAAAACACGAGAAACGGGGCCCAAACGAAGTTGGAAAAATTCAAACTACTTAAAATATGTATTTCATGATTTATAGGACCTATAGGTGAAATCGGATCTCGAATCGGAGGTCAAACGAAGAAAGTCAACTTTTATTTTGCTCCTTTGACCCTCAATGCCGAGAGCAAGAAGTTGAAAATGGAGAAATTTTGGTTAAGGCATACACACGGTCTTGGGGACGGGCAAACGCACGGGCTTGAACACGTGCTCAAGCCGGTGCGGACAAACTTGCACTGGCCTGCGCACCGGCTTGCGCACGGCCGTGCGTTAGGCAGTGCAAGGCCAAAATATGCATACGGTCTTGGCGCATGGTCTCAAGACCGTGCGTCAGGCCGTGCGGATTATCAACACAGCAGAAAATCGCGAGGGTTCTCGGGAATGAGCCAAAAATTAACATTTAAATCATGTAAATCATGCAAAACCTCAAACTAAACTTACATATAATGATCTACAACATCTAATCTACTTATAGGACCAAGAAACACGTAAATCCATCCACAAAATCATTCATATTCACATTTTTCATATATTATTAAACTATTCACCAAATTCTATAAATCACAACCTAGGAAGCATTAAACGCGAAGGAGGTGAGAAGCTTACTTGAAGAATAGATCGTGAGGAGTTCGAAAAGTTTCACGGATCGAAATTCGGTCGGAAATCGAAGTCGGAATGAGCAATCGAAGCTTTCTCTCTTTTCTCTCTTCTTTTTCTCTTTTTTCTTCTTTCTTTTCTTCTTTCTTACGTGAATGAGATTTGAGGGAGAGAGAGAGTGGTCAAGTCAAACTTTGACTTGACTTCGAAACGAGGGGCAAAACCGTAATTACTCCGAACTTACTAAAAATAGCAGGTTGTCGAAATTAAACAATATTATAGTCAAAACTCATATAATTGAACACACGTTGACATGCAATGGTTTAAAAACCAAAATTCACTCATTTATGAAATTGTTAAAAATTCACATACTAACTATCAAATAAAATAATTAAATCGCGCAAAATAACAATTCGGACGTACCCGATAATAATTCGGATTTTCGGGGCGTTACATGCATCACCTTTTGGCAAGTGGTTTCAAGCCAAACTTTAGGGTTGTGCTCAGTGGTGGTGAAGCTTATACCCGCGCGTCCAACGGGTGCCGTCGTGAGGGTTCTCCTCTCCGCGCCCGGGGCCTGTAACACCCCAAACTTGAGAAATATGTACCATGTGGGCATTTGTCCCACATAGGAAAAACATAAGTAATGTGAAGGGTTTATAAGTGATCGTCCAAGCACAACTACCATGTGGTGCATCACCTTTTGGCAAGTGGTTTCAAGCCAAACTTTAGGGTTGTGCTCAGTGGTGGTGAAGCTTATACCCGCGCGTCCAACGGGTGCCGTCGTGAGGGTTCTCCTCTCCGCGCCCGGGGCTGTGACAAATGGTATCAGAGCCAACCGTCAGCTATGGGAATGCATGTTCCACACATGACATGGGTTGTGAGTCACCGCTAAAGGGGCTCCGCTCAGCGTGTTGTGGGCAACTTCTCCACTGGCGGGAAGCCACGATCCTATGTCACGGCGTAATGAGGACATTACGCTCTCAAGGAGGGGTGAATGTAACACCCCAAACTTGAGAAATATGTACCATGTGGGCATTTGTCCCACATAGGAAAAACATAAGTAATGTGAAGGATTTATAAGTGATCTTCCAAGCACAACTACCATGTTGTGCATCACCTTTTGGCAAGTGGTTTCAAGCCAAACTTTAGGGTTGTGCTCAGTGGTGGTGAAGCTTATACCCGCGCGTCCAACGGGTGCCGTCGTGAGGGTTCTCCTCTCCGCGCCCGGGGCTGCGACAAATGGTATCAGAGCCAACCGTCAGCTATGGGAATGCATGTTCCACACATGACATGAGTCGTGAGTCACCGCTAAAGGGGCTCCGCTCAGCGTGTTGTGGGCAACTTCTCCACTGGCAGGAAGCCACGATCCTATGTCACGGCGTAATGAGGACATTACGCTCTCAAGGAGGGGTGAATGTAACACCCCAAACTTGAGAAATATGTACCATGTGGGCATTTGTCCCACATAGGAAAAACATAAGTAATGTGAAGGGTTTATAAGTGATCGTCCAAGCACAACTACCATGTGGTGCATCACCTTCGACAAATGGTATCAGAGCCAACCGTCAGCTATGGGAATGCATGTTCCACACATGACATGGGTTGTGAGTCACCGCTAAAGGGGCTCCGCTCAGCGTGTTGTGGGCAACTTCTCCACTGGCGGGTAGCCACGATCCTATGTCACGGCGTAATGAGGACATTACGCTCTCAAGGAGGGGTGAATGTAGCACCCCAAACTTGAGAAATATGTACCATGTGGGCATTTGTCCCACATAGGAAAAACATAAGTAATGTGAAGGGTTTATAAGTGATCGTCCAAGCACAACTACCATGTGGTGCATCACCTTTTGGCAAGTGGTTTCAAGCCAAACTTTAGGGTTGTGCTCAGTGGTGGTGAAGCTTATACCCGCGCGTCCAACGGGTGCCGTCGTGAGGGTTCTCCTCTCCGCGCCCGGGGCTGCGACAAAAATGTAACACCCCAAACTTGAGAAATATGTACCATGTGGGCATTTGTCCCACATAGGAAAAACATAAGTAATGTGAAGGGTTTATAAGTGATCGTCCAAGCACAACTACCATGTGGTGCATCACCTTTTGGCAAGTGGTTTCAAGCCAAACTTTAGGGTTGTGCTCAGTGGTGGTGAAGCTTATACCCGCGCGTCCAACGGGTGCCGTCGTGAGGGTTCTCCTCTCCGCGCCCGGGGCTGCGACAAATGGTATCAGAGCCAACCGTCAGCTATGGGAATGCATGTTCCACACATGACATGAGTCGTGAGTCACCGCTAAAGGGGCTCCGCTTGGCGTGTTGTGGGCAGCTTCTCCACTGGCGGGAAGCCACGATCCTATGTTGTAACGGCACGTCCCCAAATACGGTGCGACGTGACGTCCCGCACCAAGTCATAATCCATAACCAGAACTAAAGGTCCAGTTATGAACTACAACCTGGCGAACAGAAAATAATTACCAGGCGGATCTGCTTTAGAAAATAATAAGACAATGAACAATAATACAGCGGAAGTAAATTAGCACAACCTATCCCACTCAGGGAGCTAGAACAATCATAATCCAAAAGACAATTATAAAGCCCACCAAGGCCACTAAAACAACCATATCAATATTCAAACTAATCTACATTATTCACATCTACAACTTCTAGGGTCTTAAGTATTTATCCAGATACATAGGCGGAAATGAAATCACCTACACAAAAGTAAATGACTCCAAGGACACGACCAGAATCCGCCTAGCACCAAAACCCTGAAAAGACAACAACAGAGTAATGGGGTTAGTCAAAGCGACTAAGTGAGGGGGCTGTAATACGTATATATTATCGAAACAACAGAAAGATTCACCAGTTTGTAAATGAGAAGAAAGCAAAGAAAAAATAAAGGTTTTCACAATTATTGCTGAATCGAATAATTTCGCAATAAAGTAAAAGCTCGGCGAGACGAGCAACAACCACCTGTTTCACAATATCAGAAATATCAGATAAACCTCCCTTATTCCTCCTTGTGTAGTCAGGTAGCTAGCCCGCTACTATATAATTATATATGCAAGGACAAATATCCAATACATCTTCGGCGGAGGACAAGTCTACGCGACAAGATCCCGTCCGGCGCAGGTACTCAAAAGGGTTACCACTCCGGTCACACCCCGAGCTCCCAGCAGTTTTGGAGACCAGAGCATTAAGATCCACCGTAGACCCAACGTCTATCCGGCTTCACCCCGTACCCTGATGTCCGGGCCCAGTAGTATAATGTGGCTCAATGGCCAGGCCGAAAGGCCAAGATAATTCCTCGCATTTCAAAATGCTTATGTGGTCAAAGGGACCGATTGACAAATCAACTTTTAACCCTTTTGAGCTAAATGAGCCTTCGAGGGATTTATACGTAATAATTTGATATCAAAGCATTTTCCTTCAACTTATTAAAGTAATATGATTTTCAAGTAGCTACTACGTATAATATAAGTTTGGGGAAAGAAAACATAAAAACATAAAACACCGGCTTCGGGTATATATGGAATATTTACATACGTATAAGAAAGCCGAATTCGGAAAAGAAAGCCCACCTGGATAATACTGCAAAAAGGACAAAAAGGAAAGACCAATCTACTGCCCGGAAGGAGTATCACCTGAAACCAATTAGGACACAACCACATAAGACGACAATCCGACGCACGGCTTATGCTTAATGCAATAAAGCACTTAACCAAATTAAATAAACATATAATATATCAGCTAATGGATGTTCACAACCATTAAAATGTCTTACAGAACCTATACTAATTACACCTAGTCCATTAAAGAATAATTGATTGAATGTAAGGTTTTTCATTAACAAATTGATTAACTAAGAACGGCTAATCATGTAAACAAAAATTAAAAGATATAAGCTAACTGTTTTAGATGAATTAAATTATTTAATACTTGAACTAGTCTAACTTAATTAGGGAAAAGCTTCCGAAAATGATAGGCAATTAATGTAGTTATAACATTAACTTAACCGACAACTGGTTGAATTAAGTTTCCTATATTCAACTAATTGCACTAATTGCTGAAACTTTGATCATTAAATGGAGAAATATATACAAGTACATTTCGATGATGCTAAGGATTTCAATTTTAATACCAATACAACAACTAAGAAAGAGTGACGACAACTGATAGAATGTCTAGGACATCTCTTCATTAATTACTTTACTTCTCTTTAACAAAACAATTACAACCTCACAACTGACAATAACCTTCGTTAGTGCAAAAGTCAACAAGACTAAGTATTATTTCTTACACTTGCTTTCATAATTTGATTGATAACCTATTCCGAATTCATGACCAAACTAATTCTCATATATATATATGTCCACTTCCAATTAATTCTGACAACCCACTACCTTACATAATTATAGCACACAGAAAGTAAAAATTAATTATCAGCCAATCTCACGGAATTCATTAAAGGCGGAACAACTTCATTCGCAAGAAGAAAATAATTCAAGATGGAGGCTAATTCGACTGACCTTAGTAAGCGAAGCAGGGGGTATTAAGTGTTTTGGTTCGAAGTGTTCGCGGAGTGAAGATGAAGTTTGGTGTGGCGGTGATAAGGTATAAAATGGAAGATTATAGAAATTGGATTACTGCTATTCGATTTTTCTTAACTCAAAAGAAATTAATTGTAACGTAGCCCCTCTACTATGTTTAGTCTATAATAATATACTCCCGACTTTATGAAATTACTAATCTAGTCTTTGCTATATGTATGTAACCGAACTATATATGAATATTTGTATATACATATATTTTTTGTAGAAAATATATTTTAATTTATAAAATTCAATTCTTATCGACATTTAGGGATAAAATATACGTGTCATAATTTAATAAAAGCACTTAGACACCTTTACACGTAAATATAAATTTTGCCACGTATCAATTAACTCAAAATTCACGTAATTCAAAGTATTCGGAAAAATTTAAAATATTAATTAGAAACACATTAGACAAATAATATCACATAAGCACATAAAATAACACATATTTCGAGAAGTTAGGTAAGAAGTGAGAAACGTAGGGCGGGACACGTTACCGAACTCGTCTCGAAAAATCGGGGCGTTACATATGTCATGGCGTAATGAGGACATTACGCTCTCAAGGAGGGGTGAATGTAACACCCCAAACTTGAGAAATATGTACCATGTGGGCATTTGTCCCACATAGGAAAAACATAAGTAATGTGAAGGGTTTATAAGTGATCGTCCAAGCACAACTACCATGTGGTGCATCACCTTTTGGCAAGTGGTTTCAAGCCAAACTTTAGGGTTGTGCTCAGTGGTGGTGAAGCTTATACCCGCGCGTCCAACGGGTGCCGTCGTGAGGGTTCTCCTCTCCGCGCCCGGGGCTGCGACACACACACGCGGAGCCCCTTTTAGAGGTGACACTAACGTGCGTGGAACATACATTCCCACGACAGACGGTTGGCTCTGATACCATTTGTCACGACCCCCGGGCTCAGAGAGGAGAACCCCCTCGCGGGCCCGTTGGACGTGAGGGTATAAGCTTCGAATCCACTGTGCACAACCCTAAAGTTTGGCTTGGAAAGCACTTGCCAAAAGGGATTAATCCATATTGGTTGTACATGGGTTCTAACTTATAAACCCTTTCAATATCAACTGATCTTCCGATGTGGGACGGAAATGAAGCTTCTCAAATTTGGGGCGCTACAGCCACGTAGTCTGAAAATCCAAGGCACAAGATCTCAACATATCTCCGAGGTATCTGATAGTCCTCTCGGATTGACCGTCTGTCTGGGGGTGAGCTGCGGTACTGAAGGTCAACTTTGTTCCCATACGATCCTGTAGGTTCTGCCACAAATGTGAAGTAAACCTAGTGTCTCTGTCCGACACTATACTCATCGGAACTCCGTGAAGTCTCACAATCTCCTCATGATAAACCTCTGCCAACTTGTCAACTGTATAGGATGTACGCACAGGTAAGAAATGAGCGGACTTCGTCAATCTGTCGACAATTACCCAAATACTATCATAACCACCTCTAACTTTCGGTAAACCCGAAACAAAATCCATTGCTATCTCTTCCCATTTCCAAGATGGAACGGGAAGTGGCTGTAGTAAACCTCCGGGTTTCTGATGATCTGCTTTCACTTGTTGACAAGTCACACACTATCTGACATAATCGGCCACATCTCTCTTCAAACCATTCCACCAGAAGAACTCTTTCAAATCTCGATACATCTTAGTGCCTCCCGGATGAATAGTATAGGCTGATTTGTGAGCTTCATCTAAAATCTCTCTCCTCAAACTCTCTGGAACACAAACTCTTGTCTTATGTCTAAGAAGACCTGTATCGTCGATGCTGAACTGCGTGTCTGGCTCATCCTTCATTCGAATAATTTGGCGCTGAATCCAATCATCAGTAGCTTGAGCTTCTTTAATTCTATGACCCAAATCTGACTGAATCGTGATGCTAGAAACACTAGCCTGAGAAATAATACGAGCTCTCTCGGCACCTGATATATCTGAACTCAGCTCTAGCTGTGATACACTCGCTTTTCTGCTCAAGGCATCTGCAACCACATTTGCCTTCCCTGGATGATACTGAATCTTACAGTCATAATCTTCTAACAACTCCATCCAACGCCTCTGACGTTTATTCAACTCCTTATGCGTGAAAAGATACTGAAGGCTCTTGTGATCAGTGAAAATATCAAAAGTAACGCCGTAGAGATAGTGACGCCACTTGCCCAAAGCAAATACAACTGCTGCTAACTCCAGATCATGTGTAGGATAATTCACTTCAGCAGGTTTAAGCTTTCTCGAGGCATAAGCTATAACCTTTCCATTCTGCATCAACACGCACCCCAAACCTTCTTTCGAAGCATCAGTATAAACCACAAATCCATCTGAACCTTCAGGCAAAGTAAGAATAGGAGCGGATGTCAATCTGTTCTTTAACTCCCGAAAACTGCTCTCACACTTATCAGTCCACACAAAGGCTATATTCTTCTTTGTTAACTCAGTAAGCGGGGCTGCAAGTTTAGAAAAATCCTTCACAAACCGTCTGTAATAACCTGCCAATCCCAGAAAACTACAAACCTCTGTCGAAGTCTTAGGCTGTTCCCAATTCAATACCGAATCAATCTTCGAAGGATCAACCTCAATACCTGTCTTGGATATAACATGACCCAGAAATGCCACTTTCTCAATCCAAAACTCACACTTACTGAACTTGGCATACAACTGATGTTCTTTCAAAGTTTGTAACACGATCTTCAGATGCTCTGCATGCTCTTCCTCTGATTTTGAGAAAACCAGTATGTCATCGATGAAGATGACAACAAACTTATCAAGATAAGGTGGGAAGATTCTGTGCATCATATCCATAAATGCTGCAGGGGCGTTCGTCAAACCGAATGGCATAACCACAAACTCAAAATGACCATATCGAATGTTGAAAGCTGTCTTAGGTATGTCCTCTGCCTTGATACGTAACTGATAATATCCCTGTCTCAGATCGAGTTTAGAATAGACCCTCGATCCCTGCAATAAATCAAACAACTCCTCAATTTGGGGAAGAGGATACTTATTCTTCACAGTCATTCGGTTCAACTCTCTGTAATCAACACAAAGCCTAAGAGAACCATCTTTCTTCTTCACAAACAGTACCGGTTCACCCCAAGGAGAAGTACTCGGCCTAATATAACCACTGGCTAGCAAATCATCTAACTGAGTCTTCAACTCTTTCAATTCAGCTGGTGCCATTCTGTAAGGTGTCTTCGAATAAGGCTCAGATCCCAGATACAAATCAATAACAAACTCAATGTCACGGTCTGGAGGTAACGATTCTAACTTCTCAGGAAACACATCAGGGAAATCTTTAACAATCTCGGTATTTTCAAACTTCGACTGTTCCTTCGGCCTGTTAAGAAGATAAGCAACAAAACCTCAAGCTCCTTCTCGAACGAGCTTCTTTGCCTCTGTCATAGAAATAATCGGCCCATCTGTCAACTGAATACCCTGACTCGAATCAGATCCCAAACTAATCTTCTTCTCAAAACAATCAATCTTAGCCCTGTGCTCAAATAACCAATCCATACCCAAGATAACTCCGTACTTCTTCACTGACAACACTATCAAATCTGCGGGGTAAACCTTATCCTCAATAACAACGGGACAACGTCGGTACACACGGTCGGTAATCATACAAGATCCCAAAGGAGAACTCACAACAAAACAATAATCAGACAAATCAACAGACGCATGCGCAGATAAGTCAATTTCAGGAGCAACAAAAGAATGCGTAGCACCCGGATCAAACAATGCATGTATGGGTATGTTATGTATATGTATAGTACCTTCCGCCACGGCGGAAGCATCAGGCTCAGTCTCCTCATTATCGCCTTCCAGTGCATACACACGAGCTGGAACAGAAGGCTTCGACATAGGCTGACTCGGGGGCTGCCTCCTAGGACAACTATCCTTCTGGTGGGCAGAGCTACCACATCTAGTACACAATCCAAACTTAGACCAACACTTAAACTCTGGGTGATTCCCTCCACAATAACCACAAGTAACTGGGCGATAACCTAACGGACGAGGGACTGAAGGAAAACCAGCCGGGCGAGGTGCAGAGTAAAATCCGGTCGGACGAGGTGCTGAAGTAAATCCCATAGGGCGAGGTATAGGAGGTCTGGGTCCACCAAAATGTCTCTTGCCTTTAGGCTGCATACGAGCACTCGGAATGAAAGGCCTCTTGAAACCTGATGAAGAAGAAGCGGGGGTAGTACTATGAATAGCTCGATCAATACTGGCATACTCAGCCTCAAGAGATAAGGCTGCATCTAAAGCTGCAACGTAGGTAGTTGGACGGGAAGCTGCAAGACCCTGTCGAAGAGGAATACTCAAGCACTCTAGAAACTTATTGGTCTTCCTACGCTCGTCTAAAGCAATATGTGGAGCATATACTGCAAGTCTGGTAAAGTTGGCCTCATAATCTGCCACGGTAGAAGTACCCTGAGATAGCTCCATAAACTCCTGCTCCCGGCGATCCAGAACAGTAGGGGGAACATTCTTAGCTCGAAACTCCTCAAGAAATCTATCCCATGATGACTCAACTCCGGTGGCCCTCCATCTCTGCTCAGTCATCTTCCACCAGGCCTCTGTAGGTCCTCGAAGAAGATAGATAGCAAACTCAACCTTCTCTAGATCAGTATGCTGAAGAACCCGGTATATCCTCTCAAGAGATGAAATCCAACCCTCTGCCACAATATCATCTGTAGTACCAACAAACTGAGGTGGGTGGAAATCGAGAAATCTACCTCAACATTCCTGTCTCTCTGATCCAGATAATCCCGAAAAAGACCAAATATCTGCTGAGCATCAACCACTGGTGCCTGTGGTGGTACTGCTGGAGGAGCACGATCACGACGAGGCGGCATCCTACAGTTAAATATAACAAGTATGCATGTAGATTAATTATGGATGCAAAGCTGTAACCACATAAGCACAAAAGCACAATTCCTAAGTCATAAGCCGTACGGACCTAGACTGACACGACTCACAGAGCTAAGGCCAATGAACCTCTAGCTCTGATATCAACTGTAACGGCACGTCCCCAAATACGGTGCGACGTGACGTCCCGCACCAAGTCATAATCCATAAACAGAACTAAAGGTCCAGTTATGAACTACAACATAGCGAACGGAAAATAATTACCAGGCGGATCTGCTTTAGAAAATAATAAGACAATGAACAATAATACAGCGGAAGCAAATTAGCAGAACCTATCCCACTCAGGGAGCTAGAACAACCATAATCCAAAACACAATTATAAAGCCCACCAAGGCCACTGAAAATATCAATATCAACATTCAAACTAATTTACATTATTTACATCTACAACTTCTAGGGTTTTAAGTATTTATCCAGATACATAGACGGATATGAAATCACCTAAACAAAAGTAAATGACTCCAAGGACACGACCTGAATCCGCCTAGCAACAAAACCTGAAAAGACAACAACAGAGTAATGGGGTTAGTCAAAGCGACTAAGTGAGGGGGCTGTAATACATATATATTATCGAAACAACCGAAAAGATTCACCGGTTTGTAAATGAGAAGAAAGCAAAGGAAAAATAAAGGTTTTCACAATTATTGGTGAATCGAATAATTTCGCAGTAAAGTAAAAGCTCGGCGAGTCGAGCATCAACCACCTGTTTCATAATATCAGAAATATCAAATAAACCTCCCTTATTCCTCCTTGTGTAGACAGGTAGCTAGCCCGCTACCATATAATCATGCAAGGACAAATATCCAATACATCTTCGGCTGGGGATATAGACTAGATCCCGTCCGGCGCAGGTACTCAAAAGGGTTGCCACTCCGGTCATACCCTCGAGCTCCCATTAGTTTGGAGTCCAGAGCATTGAGATCCACCGTAGACCCGACGTCTATCCGGCTTCACCCCGTACCCTGAAGTCCGGGCCCAATAGTATAATGTGGCTCAATGGCCAGGCCGAAAGGCCAAGATAATGTTCTCGCATTCCAAATACTTATGTGGTCAAAGGGACCAATTTCAATCCATTTTATACCCTTTCGAGCTAATAGAGCTCTCGAGGAGTTATACATAATAATTTGATATCAAAGCATTTTTCTTTAAACTCATTAAGATAGTATGCTTTCAAATAGCTACTACGTATAATATAAATATGGGGAAAGAAAACATAAAAACATAAGAGACAGGCTTCGGGTATATATGGAATATTTACATACGTATAAGGAAAGCCGAATTCGGAAAAGAAACCCCACCTGGATAATACGGCAAAAAGGACCAAAAGAAAGTCAACCAGACTTCTGACCAGAAGAACTACCACCTGAAACCAAATACGACACAACCATGTAAGACGACGACACGACGCACGGCTTATTCTTAATGCAATAACCACTTAATTAAATCAAAGAAGGGCAATTAGGGCAATTATTCAATGAAACAAATGAAATATCAACTTCAAGCTTATAATCATGCCTAAACACAATTAGGTTTCATAGACATGCTTAAAATACTATAAAGAAGCATACATTCAAGTTTCAAAGCAATCGAAAAAGAATTGCAAAAAGCGTATAATTCTCTAAACGGAAATCGGTTCGTTTCACGATCAAACGGTATTGGAAAAATTCAAACTCTATGAATTATTAAGTTTTAAAGCACTACGAACTTAATGGTGAAGTCGGATTTTGAAAATAATATCAAACGAAGAAAGTAGTATTTGAACTAAAATCGGGACACACGGTCTACACACACGGCCTGATCAAGGCCGTGTGAAATTTTGAGAACACGCACGGCCTACGCACACGGCCTGATGCAAGGCCGTGTGGGGTGGAAAACACGCACGGTCTTGCTACACGGCCTGTTGCAAGGCCGTGTGCACCTGTTTTCGCGAATTTTCAGCAGAACGCGAAGAACTTCGCACAGAAGCAGCAAAACTTCGTCAAATCTTTACCAAAATACCATTTTCAATCATATTTTCATACTACAAACTTCAACAAGCATCAAAGATCACAATGGCAACACATAGGATCAAGAATCATCGAAAACTACGGAGTATAACGATCAAACTATCGAAAAATCCAACTTCGAAGCAATTTATCCAAAACATACTCAAACGACAACGGAATCAAATGGAACTTGAATAATACCTGTAGAGAATGTTATAAGGATCACGTAGGTTCTTACGGATCGAAATTTGGTTAAGAAACGAACTCGAAAGATCAAATTGAAGTTTTAAAGAAAATTCTTTCTTTTTCTTTCTTTCTTTTCTTTTCCCTCGGCTGTTTAAGTGTAATTAAGAAAAAGAAAAGGAAAAGAGAATAAAAAGAAAACCTGAGGTTTAAGTGAAAAATCGAAGGGGCATTTTCGTAATTTCGCGAAACTTCATAAAAAGGACATATCAACGAAATATATCAATATTATAGTCAAAACTCATCATTTTAAACGCACATCAACATAGAATAATTTAAATTCACAAATTATTGCATTTACGAAAATTCATATAAAACACACAAATATCACATAAGCACATATGTACCGATCGAATTTTTCCAAAGTTGTCCCGTAATCTCAGGAATTCTTACCGGCTTTAGTTTACCAAAAATGTGGGGCCTTACATGCACACGGCCTCAAGGCCGTGTGAACAAGGCCGTGCACCATGAACCATGCGCACGGTCTCTTGCACGGCCGTGCAAGAGGCCGTGTACCTCCACACGGCCTTTCCACACCCCGTGTGCAAAGGCCGTGTGCGTCAAAAAAGACCAGAAACTTCGCAGAACCAGCAAAACCACGCGAATTAAATCCTAAATTCAACATTTGATCATCTAAACATGCAAATCACGCCCTAATATTTACATATAATTATCTACAACATATAAGCTACACATAGAATCCAAAAACACGAAAATCCATCCATAAATTCCTTCAAAATCACATAAACCCTAAATTATTCAACTATATACAAAAATGAGAAATACGAGGCATAGGAGACATTTTAGGGACGTGAAAGGCTTACTCGTAGAAGAGATCGCGGGGAGTTCGTAGGCGTAAACGGTTCAAAAATCCGTAGGGAAACGAAGTGGGGACGATCGTTTGAACCTCCTTTCTTCTCTTTCTCTTTTTCTTTCTTTTCTTTTCTTTTCTTCCTTTTCTTGCGCGGGAGTGAGGGAAGAGAGTTTGTTATGAGACTTAGTCAATAATTTGACTAAGGTTTAAAAATCGAAGGGGCAAATTTGTAATTTCGCAAAATAAGTTTGAAAACTCATGTTGTCCAAATAATACATAATTACAGTCAAAATTCATATAATTAAACGCACATTGACAATTCGTAATTTAAATTCATTCATTTACGAAATTATTCAAAAATCTCATAATAAATATCAAATAAAATAATAAATAGCGCGAATACTCGATTCGGACGTACCGGATTATAACTCGGATTTTCGGGGCGTTACAATCACCCCTCCTTATGAGAATCTGGCCCCCAGATTCTACTCGTCCGACTGAAATAATTCCGTATGAAACTTGCGCATTTTGTCCTCGGTCTCCCATGTAGCTTCTTCGGTTGTCTGATTTCTCCAAAGAACTTTGACAAGAGAAATCTCCCGGTTCCGCAGAGCTTGAGTCTTCTTATCCAATATCTTCACCGGCTTCGAAACAAAGGTCAAATCCGGCTCTAGTTCAATTTCCTTAACAGGAAGGATTTCGGACTCATTCGGGAAGTACTGTCGGAGTTGAGAAACATGAAAGACATTGTGAATTCCTGTTTGGCTGGGCAGCAAGTCTAATCTGTAGGCGGCGTTCCCAATCCTCTCCAGAATTTCATAGGGACCCAAAAATCTCGGACTCAGTTTTCCTCCTTTTCCAATTCGGGTGAATCCCTTTCGAGAAGAAGCTTTGAGGAATACTTTGTCACCAAACTCAAATTCCAACGGTCGGCGACGGTTGTCGGCATAGCTCTTCTGTCGATCCTGAGCTGCTTTCATTCTCTGCCGAATGATCTGGATACGGTCGATGGCATTTTGGAGAAACTTTGGAGGAGTTCCTCGTTCCTTATCGTCTTTTGTCCAACGCCAATCCTCGAGATCCCAAAAAAACGGAGATCTACACTTTCTGCCGTAGAATGCCTCGTAAGGTGCCATTTCGATCGAAGACTGATAACTATTGTTGTAGGCAAACTCGATCAAAGGCAATTGGTCGTGCCAATTGTTGCGAAAATCCAAGGCACAAGCTCGAAGCATATCACAGAGATATCTGATCATCTACTCTGACTGACCATCTGTCTGCGGATGTGCGACTGTACTGAAAGTCAGCTTCGTTCCCATTCGCTCTTGAAGTTGCTGCCATAAGCGAGAAGTAAATCGAGCGTCTCTGTCAGACACTATCGTAAACGGAATCCCATGAAGCTTGACAATCTCTCGGTGATAAATCTCTGCCAACTTATCCACTTTGTACGACATGTTGATCGGTAGAAAATGAGCACTCTTGGACAGTCGGTCGATAATCACCCAAAGGCTATCGTAGCCACCTCTTGCTTTAGGTAAACCAGACACGAAGTCCATGGCAATACCCTCCCAATTCCATGTAGGAATCGGTAGTGGCTCAAGCAAGCCTCCCGGTCTTTGATGTTCAACTTTAACTTGCTAACAAGTCGAGCATCTCTTGACATAATCAGCTACGTCTCTCTTCATACCTCTCCACCAGAATAACTCTTTTAGATCTCGGTACATCTTACTTCCTCCTGGATGAACTGTGTAAGGTGTGTTGTGAGCCTCATCGAGAATCCCTTTCCTCAGATTCTCCGGGACACAAACTCGGGACTTGTAGCGGAGAATTCCTGTGTCGTCCACACCAAACTGAGTCTCTGGATCAGCTGCGATGTGAACTATCTGTCTCTGAGTCCATGTATCAGTAGCCCGAACATCTCGAATCCTTCGACCCAACTCTGACTGGATCGATATGCTGTGAACATGGGCCTCGGAACTGATGTGAACTCCCTCTAACTTAGCCTCTAGCTGGGCTATGCTTGCCTTCCAGTGCATCAGCTACCACATTCGCCTTTCCGGGATGGTACTGAATCTTGCAATCGTAATCCTCAAATAACTCCATCCAACGGCAGTGTCGTTTGTTCAATTCCTTCTGAGTAAACAAGTACTGAAGGCTCTCATGATCTGTGAAGATGTCGAACGTGATGCCATAGAGATAATGACGCCATTTCAATAAAGCAAAAACAACGGCGGCTAGCTCAAGGTCGTGAGTGGGATAGTTCTCTTCAGCTGGCTTTAGCTTCCTCGATGCATAAGCTATAACTTTCTCATTCTGCATTAACACACAACCTAATCCTTCGTGTGACGCATCTGCATACACGACAAATCCTTCAGAACCCTCTGGCAGGGTCAATACTGGGGCTGTGGTCAATCTCTTCTTGAGCTCCTGAAAACTAGTTTCACATTTGGCTGACCACTCAAACTTAGCTTCTTTCTTTGTCAACGCTGTTAACGGGCCTGCAAGTTTAGAGAAATCCTTGACTAAACGTCTGTAGTATCCTGCTAAACCCAAGAAACTACGGATCTCTGTAGGAGTCTTAGGCCTCTCCCAATCCAACACTGTCTCAATCTTCGAAGGATCTACCTCGATTCCCGTTCCGGATATGACATGACCTAGGAAGGTCACTCGGTCAATCCAGAATTCCCATTTGCTGAACTTAGCGAATAATTGGTGCTCTCTCAAAGCTTGGAGCACAATCCGGAGGTGTTCAGCGTATTCTTCTTCGGACTTCGAGAACACTAAGATGTCGTCAATGAAGATAACGACGAACTTGTCGAGGTACGGACGGAAAATCCTGTGCATCATGTCCATGAAAGCTGCTGGGGCATTCGTGAATCCAAACGGCATGACCACAAACTCGAAATGTCCGTATCGGGTGTTGAAAGCTGTCTTCGGGATATCCTCTGATCGGATACGGAGCCGGTAATATCCTTGTCTGAGATCGAGCTTGGAATAAACCCTCGATCCTTGTAGCAAATCGAACAATTCCTCGATATGTGGTGAAGGATACTTGTTCTTCACTGTCATCCTGTTCAATTCTCGGTAATCGATACACATGCGAAGTGTACCGTCCTTCTTCTTCACGAACAAGACTGGAGCACCCCAAGGCGAGACACTCGGTCGGATATATCCAATAGAAAGAAGTTCGTCGAGTTGGTTCTTCAATTCCTTCAACTCGGAAGGAGCCATTCGGTACGGCGACTTTGAATATGGCTCGGCTCCTGGAACTAGGTCAATCACGAACTCTATATCCCGATCCGGTGGCAAGAATTCCAGATTCTCGGGGAACACGTCTGTAACGCCCCACATTTTTGGTAAACTAAAGCCGGTAAGAATTCCTAAGATAACGGGACATGTTTGGAAAACTCGGTCGGGATATATGTGCTTATGTGATATTTGTGTGTTTTATATGAATTTTCGTAAATGTGATAATTTGTGAATTTAAATTATTCTATGTTGATGTGCGTTTAAAATGATGAGTTTTGACTATAATATTGATATATTTCATTAATATGTCCTTTTTATGAAGTTTCGCAAAATTACGAAAATGCCCCTTCGATTTTTCATTTAAACCTCAGGTTTTCTTTTTATTATCTTTTCCTTTTCTTTTTCTTAATTACACTTAAACAGCCGAAGGAAAAGAAAAGAAAGAAAGATAAAAGAAAGAATTTCTTTAAAACTTCAATTCGATCTTTCGAGTTCGTTTCTTAACCAAATTTCGATCCGTAAGAACCTACGTGATCCTTATAACATTCTTTACAGGTATTATTCAGGTTCCATGCGATTCCGTTGTCGTTTGAATATGTTTTGGATAAATTGCTTCGAAGTTGGATTTTTCGATAGTTTGATCGCTATACTCCGTAGTTTTCGATGATTCTTGATCCTATGTGTTGCCATTGTGATCTTTGATGCTTGTTGAAGTTTGTAATATGAAAATCTGATTGAAAATGGTATTTTGGTAAAGATTTCACGAAGTTTTGCTGCTTCTGTGCGAAGTTCTTCGCGTTCTGTTGAAAATTCGCGAAAACAGGCGCACACGGCCTTGCAACAGGCCGTGTAGCAAGACCGTGCATGTTTTCCACCCCACACGGCCTTGCATCAGGCCGCGTGGGTAGGCCGTGCATGTTTCAAAGTTGCACACGGCCTTGATCAGGCCGTGTGGACAGGCCGTGCGTGTTCCCAAAATCGCACATGGCCTTGATCAGGCCGTGTGTGTAGCCCGTGTGACCCGATTTTAGTTCAAAAGTCTTTGGAAGTCAAAAATTTCAAATCCTACTTTCTTCGTTTGATATTATTTTCAAAATCCGACTTCGCCATTAAGTCCATAGCGCTTTAAAACTTAATAATCCACAGAGTTTGAATTTTTCCAATACCGTTTGATCGTGAAACGAACTGATTTCCGTTTAGGGAATTATACGCTTTTCGAAATTCTTTTCCGATTGCTTAGAAACTTGAATGTATGCTTCTTTATAGTATTTTAAGCATGTCTATGAAACCTAATTGCGTTTAAGTATGATTATAAGCTTGAAGTTTGATATTTCATTCCTTTCATTGAATAATTGCCCTTCTTTGATTTAACTAAGTGGTTATTGCATTAAGAATAAGCCGTGCGTCGTGTCGTCGTCTTACTTGGTTGTGTTGTATTTGGTTTCAGGTGGTAGTTCGTCTGGGCAGTAGTTGGTCTTCTTTCTTTTGCCCTTTTTGCAGGATTATCCAGGTGGGGTTTCTTTTCCGAATTCGGCTTTCCTTATACGTATGTAAATATTCCATATATGCCCGAAGCCTGTCTTTTATGTTTTTATGTTTCTTTCCCCATGTTTATATTATACGTAGTAGCTATTTGAACCATACTATATTAATGAGTTTAAAGAAAAATGCGTTGATATCAAATTATTATGTATAACCCCTCGAGAGCTCTATTAGCTCGAAAGGGTATAAAATGGATTGAAATTGGTCCCTTTGACCATATGAGTATTTGGAGTGCGAGAACATTATCTTGGCCTTTCAGCCTGGCCATTCAGCCACATTATACAATTGGGCCCGGACTTCAGGGTACGGGGTGAAGCCGGATAGACGTCGGGTCTACGGTGGATCTCAATGCTTTGGACTCCAAACTGATGGGAGCTCGAGGGTATGACCGGAGTGGCAACCCTTTTGAGTACCTGCGCCGGACGGGATCTAGTCTATATCCTCAGCCGAAGATGTATTGGATATTTGTCCTTGCATGATTATATAGTAGCGGGCTAGCTACCTGTCTACACAAGGAGGAATAAGGGAGGTTTATTTGATATTTCTGATATTATGAAATAGGTGGTTGATGCTCGTCTCGCCGAGCTTTTACTTTATTGCGAAAGTATTCGATTCACCAATAATTGTGAAAACCTTTATTTTTCCTTTGCTTTCTTCTCATTTACAAACTGGTGAATCTTTTCTGTTGTTTCGATAATATATATGTATTACAGCCCCCTCACTTAGTCGCTTTGACTAACCCCATTACTCTGTTGTTGTCTTTTCAGGGTTTTGTTGCTAGGCGGATTCAGGTCGTGTATCTGGATAAATACTTCAAACCCTAGAAGATGTAGATGTAAATAATGTAAATTAGTTTGAATGTTGATATTGATATTTTCAGTGGCCTTGGTGGGCTTTATAATTGTGTTTTGGATTATGATTGTTCTAGCTCCCTGAGTGGGATAGGTTGTGCTAATTTGCTTCCGCTGTATTATTGTTCATTGTCTTATTATTTTGTAAAGCAGATCCGCCTGGTAATTATTTTCCGTTCGCCAGGTTGTAGTTCATAACTGGACCTTTAGTTCTGGTTATGGATTATGACTTGGTGCGGGACGTCACGTCGCACCGTATGTGGGGACGTGCCGTTACAGTTGGTATCAGAGCTAGAGGTTCATTGGCCTTAGCTCTGTGAGTCGTGTCAGTCTAGGTCCGTACGGCTTATGACTTAGGAATTTGTGCTTTTGTGCTTATGTGCTTACAGCTTTGCATCCATAATTAATCTACATGCATACTTGTTATATTTAACTGTAGGATGCCGCCTCGTCGTGATCGTGCTCCTCCAGCAGTACCACCACAGGCACCAGTGGTTGATGCTCAGCAGATATTTGGTCTTTTTAAGGATTACCTGGATCAGAGAGACAAGGATGTAGAGGTAGATGAGCATAGAGCCCGTGAGCAGTCACTTCGCCGATTCCTCGATTTCCACCCACCTCAGTTTGTTAGTACTACAGATGATATTGTGGCAGAGGGTTGGATTTCATCTCTTGAGAGGATATACCGAGTTCTTCAGCCCATTGATCTAGAGAAGGTTGAGTTTGCTATCTATCTTCTGCGAGGACCTGCAGAAGCCTGGTGGAAGATGACTGAGCAGAGATGGAGGGCCACCGGAGTTGAGTCAACATGGGATAGGTTTCTTGAGGAGTTTCGAGCTAAGTATGTTCCCCCTACTGTTCTGGATCGCCGGGAGCAGGAGTTTATGGAGTTATCCCAGGGTACTTCTACTGTGGCAGATTATGAGGCCAACTTTACCAGACTTGCAGTATATGCTCCTCATCAATAAAGTGTCCAAGCTCGCCAACGGCCTTAAAGGCACGGAGGAGCGGGAGAACACTTTTAAAGTATCCGACCGCCGCGCAATAGATGGGCCTGTAACGACCCAGAAATCCAAGAATCATTGTGAGTTCTTTTTCGCATTAATTATCTTTCCCAACCCTATTTCTCGTATTATTTGATTTATATTTTATTACTTTGTATATGACCTTATGTGATGATATTATGTGCGTATTTAAATTCCTTATGCGATTTGCTTTCGTTTGATATTAATATTGTTATAATTGACCAAAATGTATTAAATTGGACTTTCTAAAATTCCCGAAATACCCCTTCGTATTTTTGGACATTTCGAATTATTTGATAAAATTATCCAACCCCCTTTTTTAAGCCCTAATTTTCGCATAGAGAGAGAGAGAGAGGAGAAAGAGAACTTTTGCATTTGAAGCCCGATTCGATCGTCCCGAGCTCGTTTCTCCACCAAATTCCGTGTCGTTTAAACCTACAAGATCCTCTCAACAAGATCTCCATTTAGGTATCAATTTCACCGCTTCTTTCCACGAATTTTTGAGGTTTTGAGCATGTTTTGTTATTTCGGGAATAATTATGAATTTTGATGAATTTGAGCCCGTTTCTTGATAATTTTTCGTGTTCCTTGGATATAAATGTTCCCTATATGATGCTTGATGTTGTAATTTATGGGTGTTAATTTGCATGAGAAAATGAGTTGTATGAATTTTTGGTTCGATTTTTATGTTTTGATCCCGTTTTCTGCTGCCTGCTGTTGATCCACACGGGCTAACGCACGGTCTTAATCAAGACCGTGCAGGAGCCCGTGCGCGCCTCTTTTTGCCTGCACGGGTGCTTGCCCCGTGCACTTGGCCGTGTGCCCTGCACGGTCTTGACAGTGTGTTCAAGACCATGCATAGGCAGGTGCGAAAGACACAACCATTTTTCCAGCATTTTTCCTTTAGTTGCTCCCAGGAATTGAGTCAACCCTACGCTTTTAAACGTTGACTTTTTGCATACGAACTCCAAAAATCATTTCGGAATAGTTTGATAAATTCCGACCTCGTTCGGACTGTGAATAGTGTAATTTTACGTGTATCCATTTTTTGGGAACTTGTCGGAATTACTTGGAATTTACGTGGTAGCTTCCATAAATATTATTATTCGCATATACATGATTTTGGATTCGTTTGGTTAGCCGTTCGTCAAATAATTGCTTATTTGCGCTTTTAGAGTCGTTATTAATTCGTCTAGGTCCTGTCTTGTCTACAGATCAGTCTGAGTTCGGAAAGCAGTGAGTCGTAGCTGTTGTACATTATTTTGGCACCAGGTGAGGATTTAAATTATTTTAAACTGGGCTTGAACATATATGTCTATGTATACATGCTAAAACCCCGTAACCTCCTTGCTTTACTTGATCTTTTATTCTCTCCCTCCTTTATGATTTTATCAACAAATCATTTAATATCAAATTATACAATAGTTTCAAAAAAATTGATTTGTTTTCAAAAGGGCAAGTAAACTCTTTCTTTATAATGTGATGCTTTGACTTAGGATTCGGGTCTATGAGGAAAGTCGTTAAGGGAGTTTGTCAGAACAACCCGACGCGTACGGAACTTGTAGTTACCCCCTTCGTCGTTACTCACTTTCCCAATTGCCCGTTTGGCACTCAAACCTTTCTTGAAAAGCGAGCAAAATCGTGTCTTTTCTTTAATGGGGCCCTAAGATGGTATCCGAAGGTTGCATCTGGGGACGAGCGTCCAGGGTGTTTCCCAAGGTGCTTCTCCCAAAAATAAGCGTCAATCATGGCCCGTCGGGAGTTGATAGCCACGGTTGGGAGTGATGGTGGGCGTTGCATGCGTTGCACATTTTCTTTAAATTCACTATAGTCGAGCCTCGGGTTGCTGCTTGGCTTGACACCGGAGATAGAGTTTTTATCATGTATTAAGGAGAAATAAGGAGGAACATGCTTACTCTCGCTGGGATATTTATTTACTGCTTTATTATATTATTGTCTTTATTGTTTTCTTGAAATATCCAAGTCGAAGCACATTCCGGTTTCTTCATTATCGCATATGTATTTTCTTATAAAAACCCGGAAGCGTGACTCGACTTGCTCTACCCATATCTTCACTGAGTTCTTTGACTCACCCTCGTTTATTGGTTCTTGCCTCAGGTAGTTTTGAGAGACTGACATGTCTCGCATGTCGGATTGGTAACAGTACTTAGATAGGCCCTTTTTGGTTTGATGAGTCGTCTAGATTGTTGTCCGTAACACTCTCATTATTTCATTCTTTTGTCCTGGCATGTATATAATGCTATATCGATCCCCACCCCATTTACGATTACAGTATTTACTTTACGTTGCCCCTGAATGGGCTTTGATGATATTGGATATTTAGATTGGCCCCGAAGTGGCATTTATGTTTATATGATATTAATTCGCTTCCGCTATGAATTCTGATTTGTTTAGTTGTTTTTATATGTTGTGTCTTTTGGGTATTTGTTGTTGCCAAGTGTCGGGATAGACCCGTTGGCTTGTATGGGTTCTCGGGTCGGGTCGGGATAGATGTATGCATTTTTGGCACTGTTCTGGCGGGAATCCGGTGACGGTGTCTTCGGACAGATCGTGCCCCTCAATGCAACAGTTCTAACGGCACTGGTATTACTCGAATCCAACTTTTCGTTTGTCTTTTATCGCATTTTTCGTATAATTGTGGTGAATTGTAGCTTTTTGAATTATAGCTTATAGCTTCTAGCATTCGAGCATGAATAACTTGTATCCTAGCTTGGTTTAATTGTATAAATTGTTGAATATGGTTGTTGTATGATTATGTAGTTGATCGGATGGGTTCCGGTTCGATTAGGCTAGAGATAGGCTTTGGTCTTAAGTTGTTAGCTTTTGAGCTTTTGGGAAAAGCTATAAGTTGTACTTTAATTATTGTTGGTTTAAATGAAACATACATGTTTGATGTTTAATTACAAGCTTAACCCCTGAGTAGTTTATGCTTAAATGCTATTATTAACCAATTGTTAATTGTTATTCGTTTATTCCTCGTTTTACATGTTAAATGACCAAATTGCCCCTACTTGCTTTCTTATGTTTAAATGTTGATTGAGTATCTTTAAGCATGTTTGTATTTTGATAGCCAAGCGTCAGTGCTTGTTTTCTTGTCGTGTCAGACATTCATCCTCTGGACGCCGTGTTTTTCAGGTGGGATCTTTGAGGCCGAATTATAATTGCTGCTTGCTTTCCTTCTCTTGTTCTGTCGAGCCAGGTAAGGGCTTAAACTATTTTCAACTGGGGCAAGGACATAGTTACTTAGGTTTCGAAATAACTTATTATCCCGCCTTTCTTATTACTTGTTGTACTGCCTTTACTATTTCCTTATGTGCTTAGTCAAACCCTTTTCGATAGCAAAGCTTATGCATCTGCAAAATGATTTAAAATGTTTTCAACTAGAGACAAGTAACTTATTTGTTTTTAAAAGTAACCATTTGATCTCGGAGACACTCATAAGTTATGTCGTTAGGGACATCCGTTCATGCTTCCGAAGCACTCGGCGCTTATGAGTATTTCTTAGATCGTTACATCAACTTGTCTCAAATGCTCCTTTGGCCATTCATACATAACTGCTTGCATCATCTTTTCGAATGGCCCCTTTGGCCGCCCAAACTGTTATTGATTTTAAAAGCGAGCCATGGACTGAATCATGACTTGGGCCCGGAGTATACAGGAGGTGAGCCTGGAGACGAGCGTATAGGGCAAATCCTGATGTATACTTCTATGCGTGTTAACTTAGGTTGGCTAGGAGGTTGGCTAGCCTAAGTTCATGCGAACGGTGGTGCTAACCGCGTCTCCTTAAAACTCTGTATGGTGGTGCTAACCGCGTCTCCTTAAAACTCTGTTATTGGATCGTGACTTTTGGTGGTGGAGTACGTGACTATATGCTTGCATAATTTTCATGAATTGGGAGTTATAAGGAGAGGGCCCGTTCTCGCTAGGACACATTATTGCATGATTTATTGCATTATTTACTTGTTTAACTGATTTACGGCTTTCGTTAAAAGTTGAAGCACATTCCGGTTTTTCGTCATTTAGCATATGTATTTCCCTATATATATGTAACGCCTCAAATTTTTTGTAAGCTAAAGCCGGTAAGAATCCCTAAGATAACGGGACAAGTTTGGAAAATTCGATCGGTAAATATGTGCTTATGTGATATTATTTGCCTAACGTTTTTAATTAGACTGATTTGCGCATTAATTGTGATTAAATTGTCTAATGTGAGTCTAATTGACTTTTAAGTTTCTCGGATATTTTGACTTATGTGAATTTCGAACTAGATAATACGTGGCGAAATTTATATTTACGTGTAAACGTGTCTAGGTATTTTTATTAAATTATGACACGTATTCATTGTCCCTAACTATTGATAAAGAATAAAATTTTCTTGTTAAGGTACCTTTCATATAAATTAAATTATATCATTTGATTTGTGAACTTAATCATTAATCTAAAATAATTCTAGGACTTAATTGCAGTTTTGTAATTTCCATTTACATATATATCTATATACGTACATAATATTAGTTAAAAGAAAAGAATTGAATTAAGTAAACCGTGGGGTATCAGATTGTAGGCCACGACACCTACCTTTAATACATGACTTCCATCATTTTCTAGTGCATCAACCATTCTTATTTATTGACTTAAAATATGTATATAAAACTATTATATAGTTATAAGCATAGAGATAAGATCTTTCATTCACCTCTAACCTCCCTAACTCGCGAAACCTCTGACGAAAAGAAACCTCGACGAACAGGTATACTTTTTTTTAATCCACTATAAAGTTTAGGTTTAATTGATTCTAGGAATTTACAATTTACATGTATATGTAATTCGATGCTCTACTTATAATTATTTCTTACTCTACGTAACTTGTTTCTTTAGTTTGTATCTAAGCTAAGTATGTGGGTATATATATGTATGCAATCTTAATTATTATTTGATTTCGTGGACAAGTTAATGAATTAATTTCTATCTTATGTGTTGTAGTAGCTAGGTAATTCATTTTTTTTATATAAATAGGCTACCGGGTGAAACATTTGTTTGTCGAAATGAAGGGTAGAAAAAGGAATCAAATATAATCACTTGATTACTAAGAATATGCTATTAAATGAATTCTGAGTTGGGGATAAAGTGTAATATTTGTATTAGACTCTTTGTTTTAATTAGAAAATGTATTAGCTTAATTAATACGCTGCGTACCATTTTCATATTTGTTCGATTTATGTAATGGAAATTAACTTTAATTAATTTAACAGTATGTTTAGATTATTTTTCTTATATAATTGATTAAACAATTGTTAGTCCTTTAAAGAACAGTAAACTAACTAGCCATTAGATGAAATTTTTGGATAATAAATTGCTTATAAAAAGTACATGTTAATAATTTCAGTTGATTTAGATTCTGGAACTGATGATTACCAATCCTATTATAAGCCTGATACTAGCTAGAGTTAGTTGTTTTTTTTACTACATGTCCGTTAATGTGAAATAACATGCTATTCCAATCTAGATTGAATTTTATTCTCTATTTGCAATAACTGAACGCTATTATTGTTTGATTCTTTTATTTGAACTTATGCCTAATTAATTTATATAATTATTTATTTGCAATGTGGTTATCTGATTTAAGTTATAGCCGTGCGTCGTATTGTTGTCTTATGTGGTTGTGTCTTAATTGGTTTCAGGTGATACTCCTTCCGAGCAGTAGTCTAGTTTTCTTTCCTTTTGTCCTTTTGTTGTATTATTCAGGTGGGGTTTCTCTTCCGAATTCGGCTTTCTTATACGTATGTAAATATTCCGTACATACCCGAAGCCTGTGTTTTATGCTTTTATATTTTCTTTCCCCAAACTTATATTATACGTAGTAGCTACCTGAAAATCATATTACTTTAATGAGTTGAAGGAAAATATTTTGATATCAAATTATTACATATTAGCCCCTTGAAGGCTCTTTTGGCCAGAAAAGGGTTAAAATTGATTTCTCAATTTGGTCCCTTTGACCGAATCTTTCGAAATGCGAGAAATATATCTTGGCCATTGTTCCTGGCCTCTGTGCCATCTCATACTATTGGGCCCGGACATCAGGGTACGGGGTGAAGCCGGATAGACGTTGGGTCTACGGTGGATCTCAATGCTCTGGTCTCCAAACTGCTGGGAGCTCGGGGTGTGACCGGAGTGGCAACCCTTTTGAGTACCTGCGCCGGACGGGATCTTGTCGCATAGACTTGTCCTCCGCCGAAGATGTAATGGATACTTGTCCTTGCATATATGATTATATAGTAGCGGGCTAGCTACCTGACTACACAAGGAGGAATAAGGGAGGTTTATTTGATATTTCTGATATTATGAAACAGGTGGTTGTTGCTCGTCTCGCCGAGCTTTTACTTTAATGCGAAATTATTCGATTCACCAATAATTGTGAAAACCTTTATTTTTCATTTGCTTTCTTCTCATTTACAAACTGGTGAATCTTTTCTGTTGTTTCGATAATATATACGTATTACAGCCCCCTCACTTAGTCGCTTTGACTAACCCCATTACTCTGTTGTTGTCTTTTCAGGGTTTTGTTGCTAGGCGGATTCAGGTCGTGTCCTTGGAGTCATTTACTTTTGATTAGGTGATTTCATTTCCGCCTATGTATCTGGATAAGTAATTAAAACCCTAGAGATTGTAGATGTAAATGATGTAAATTAGTTTGAATGCTGATATGGTCGATTTCAGTGGCCTTGGTGGGCTTTATAATTGTGTTTTGGATTATGGTTGTTCTAGCTCCCTGAGTGGGATAGGTTGTGTTAATTTGCTTCCGCTGTATTTGTCGCGGCCCCCCGGGCGCGGAGAGGAGAACCCTCACGGCGGCGCCCGTTGGACGCGCGGGCATAACCTCCGATCACCACCGAGCACAACCCTAAAGTTTGGCCGGAAACACTTGCCAAAAGGTGGTACCACAAGGTGGTTGTTACTTGGTGATTTTTGGTTATAAACCCTTCAAATTACATATCATATTCCGATGTGGGATCAAATATGGACACACACGGCCTTGCAACACCCCGTGAGGGGAGGCCGTGCGTGTCTCTTCCACACGGGCTGCTGCACGGCGTGTCGCAACCCCGTGTGGACTCCCTGAACATATTTCTTGCGGAAATTCGGGGTGCTACAATCACCCCTCCTTCAGATCGCAATGTCCCCATTGCGCCACAACAAAGCTTTCCCAGTACCGCCCGCCAGTGAGACTCCCACCGCATGTAACCCATACGCATGGCACATGCCCACGCGCTCGACCCGTAGCGGACATCCAAGCCGTGAACATGCGTCCCCAACCGGCGGTCGGCTCTGATACCACTTGTCGCGGCCCCCCGGGCGCGGAGAGGAGAACCCTCACGGCGGCGCCCGTTGGACGCGCGGGCATAACCTCCGATCACCACCGAGCACAACCCTAAAGTTTGGCCGGAAACACTTGCCAAAAGGTGGTACCACAAGGTGGTTGTTACTTGGTGATTTTTGGTTATAAACCCTTCAAATTACATATCATATTCCGATGTGGGATCAAATATGGACACACACGGCCTTGCAACACCCCGTGAGGGGAGGCCGTGCGTGTCTCTTCCACACGGGCTGCTGCACGGCGTGTCGCAACCCCGTGTGGACTCCCTGAACATATTTCTTGCGGAAATTCGGGGTGCTACAGTATTATTGTTCATTGTCCTATTATTTTCTAAAGCAGATCCGATCCGCCTGGTATTTATTTTCCGTTCGCCAGGTTGTAGTTCATAACTGGACCTTTAGTTCTGGTTATGGATTATGACTTGGTGCGGGACGTCACGTTGCACCGTATTTGGGGACGTGCCGTTACAATATATATATACAAAACCCGGAAGCGTGGCTCGAACTTGCCAACTTATGCCTTCTTTATTGTTCAAACTACTTAGTTGAATTACGAGCCATTTTTACTTATCATTTCCAACTTATTTACATCATGTCTTTCGAACTTGTAACGGCCTCGTGACTCAACTAATATTCTTTCAATTGATCAGCTTGACCTTATGTGCAAATGTTTTCAAAGGATCTGGTTCGTCAACCTTTTGTGTTTTCAAATAAAGCCGAACCCAAATGTTGCTTTGTGTTATAGTTTTACAACTTATATTATTGTTTGTATCTTTATCAAAACGAGCAACATTCACCCCTTTTGGTTTTAAACGATAAACGACGAACTGTGATCAATACCTATATTGTATTACCCCCCTTACTGAGTATCCTTTATACTCACCCCTTCTATTTTGGTTCTTGCTTCAGGCAGACAGGTGGCGGTGTCACCTATCTTGTCAGTCGGCAGCAGCAGGTCTAGGTCAGCTCTTGCTTATAGTCTTGTCAGTGTCCCAACAACAGTCGAGTCTTTACTTTCTGATTTGGTTTGATTTATTGTATTTAATATTATGATTTACTTTCTATACTTACGTGCCCCTGATGTGGGATAGTTTAGTTGAGCCATGGACGGCATTGATTGGATATTATTTTAGAACTGTTGTTATGATTACCGTTGCTATGGATGGCTTATACGAATTGATTTATTATTCTGAATTCGCTTCCGCATTTCTCTGATTGTTGTTGCTGTTGTTGTTGGGGCGTCGTATTGTTGTTGCTGGTGTTTGATTGAGTGTCTTGTCGTTCGCCGGGATGGATTTTTGAATGGGGTACATTTACCTCGTTTGGGAGTTTGTCTCGGTGCGGATGTGGTATCCTTTCTCCTCCTGCGGAAAGGGGCGCTACAAAGTTGACTTGCAAAGATGTGTCCTTTCAGTGGGACGATGAGTGCGAGGCCAGCTTCAAGGAGCTTAAGACGAGATTGACCACCGCACCTATTCTTGTTCTCCCAGACGGACACGAGGGATACGCGCTTCAAGGAAGGTTTAGGGTGCGTGTTGATGCAAAATGGGAAGGTAGTTGCCTATGCTTCTAGGAAGCTGAAAGATGCCGAGCAGAACTACCCCATCCATGATCTGGAACTTGCAGCGGTGATATTTGCCTTGGGCAAATGGCATCATTATCTGTATGGTGTCACCTTTGACATCTTCACGGACCACCAAAGTCTAAAGTATCTATTCACACAGAAAGATCTCAACAGGAGACAGAGACGATGGATGGAATTCCTGGAAGATTATGACTGCCGTATCCGGTATCACCCCGGGAAGGCGAACGTGGTCGCCGACGCATTGAGCTGGAGGGCTCATGTGGCACATTTGGAGGGGTCATCCTCCGATGGTCCTATAGAAAACAGAAGGACTCGAGTTGAGTCGCATCCTCGTCTTGCCAACCTCACAGTCCAACCCGACTTAGTCCAACAGATCCATGACGAGCAGATTACGGATGCCGGTATTCAGAAGATCAAGGCTAGAATGCAGAATGATCCGAACACCAAGTTCAAGATCGATGGTACCGGATTGCTTCGCTTTGGGACTCGAGTTTGTGTTTTGACGAACCTGAAGAGTGGAATTCTCGACGAGGCACCCAAGTCCGCTTATACTGTTCACCCAGGAGGCAACAAGATGTATTGTGATCTAAAGACCCAGTATTGGTGGAACGGTATGAAAAGGGACGTGGCAACCTATGTGAAGCACTGTCTGACGTGTCAGATGGTCAAAGCCGAGCACCAAAGGCCAGGTGGTACTCTTCAGCCACTTCCCGTGCCTACTTCCAAGTGGCAGGAGATCACTATGGACTTCGTGACAGGATTGCCCACTATCCGTGGTGGTTACGATAGTGGTTGGGTCATCGTCGACTGATTGATCAAGTCAGCTCATTTTCTTCCGGTCCGAAAGACAGCGAAGGTCAAGCAGCTCGTAGAACTGTATCAGAAGGAGATTATTCGGCTTCATGGAGTTCCGGAGAGTATCGTTTCAGACAGAGATCCTAAGTTCACAGCTCAGTTTTGGCAGGAACTTCACAAGAGCTTGGGAACGACCCTGAAGTTTAGCTCTGCAGCACATCCCTAGACTGATTGACAATCGGAGCGAACGATCAAGTTCTTAAGTGATACGCTACGGGCATGTGCACTCGATTTTCATACGAGTTGGATTTCACACTTACCCTTAGTCGAGTTCGCTTACAACAACAGTTATCAAGCCTTGATTGGGATGCCGCCGTATGAGGCTCTTTATGGGAGAAAGTGTAGATCTCCGATTTATTGGGAATTGGAGGATTGGAAATGGTCCGCAGATGGCCTCGAGAGAGCCACCCCACCGGATGAGATTCAGGCAGCTATTAACAAGGTCCAGATCATTCGACATTGAATGAAAGCAGCTCAGGACCGACAGAAGAGCTACACCGACAAGAGGCGTCGAAACTTGGAATTTGAAGTGGGAGACCGAGTATTTCTCAAGGCCTCCCCAAGGAAGGGATTCACGAGGATCAGTAAAGGTGGGAAGCTTACTTCGAGATACTTAGGTCCATTCGAGATTGTAGAGTGGATCGGGAATGCCGCTTATCGTCTGGATCTACCACCATATCTTACCGGGATCCACAATGTCTTCCACGTCTCGCAGCTTCGCAAGTACTTCCCCGACGAGTCCCATATTCTCCAGGATGACGGAGTTCAGCTTGAGCCGGACTTTTCTATTGAGATGAAACCGGTTCAGATTCAGGATCATAAGTTCCAGTAGCTTCGTCACAAGCAGATTCCCTTAGTGAGAGTTCTCTGGAGGAACCGTTCGACCGTGCAATCTACTTGGGAGATGGAGGCCAAGATGAGAGAAGCTTATCCCGAGCTTTTCCAATGAAGATAGAATCTGGTCAGATTCTCATAAGGGGGGAGTATTGTAACGACCCAGAAATCCAAGAATCATTGTGAGTTCTTTTTCCCGTTAATTATCTTTCCCAACCCTATTTCTCGTATTATTTGATTTATATTTAATTATTTTTTATATGACCTTATGTGATGATATTATGTGCGTATTTAAATTCCTTATGCGATTTGCTTTCGTTTGATATTAATATTGTTATAATTGACCAAAATATTTTAAATTGGACTTTCTAAAATTACCGAAATACCCCTTCGTATTTTTGGACATTTCGAATTATTTGATAAAAGTCTTCAAACCCCTTTTTTTAGCACTAATTTTCGCATCGAGAGAGAGAGAGAGGAGAAAGAGTACTTTTGCATTTGAAGCCCGAATTGATCGTCCCGAGCTCGTTTCTCCACCAAATTCCATGTCGTTCAAACCTACGAGATCCTCTCAACGAGATCTCCATTTAGGTACCAATTTCACCGCTTCTTTCCACGAATTTTTGAGGTTTTGAGCATGTTTTGTTATTTTGGGAATAATTATGAATTTTGATGAATGTGAGCCCGTTTCTTGATCATTTTTCGTGTTTCTTGAATAGAAATGTTCCCTATATGATGCTTGATGTTTGTTGTAATTTATGGGTGTTAATTTGCATGAGAAAATGAGTTGTATGAATTTTTTGTTCGATTTTTATGTTTCGATCACGTTTTCTGCTGCCTGCTGTTGATCCACACGGGCTAACGCACGGTCTTGATCAAGACCGTGCAGGAGCTCGTGCGCGCCTCTTTTTGCCTGCACGGGTACTTGCCCCGTGCACTTGGCCGTGTGCCCTGCACGGTCTTCACAGTGTGTTCAAGACTGTGCACAGGCCAGTGTGAAAGATTAGCCATTTTTCCAGCCTTTTTCCTTTAGTTGCTCTCGGGAATTGAGTCAACCCTACACTTTTAAACGTTGACTTTTTGCGTACGAACTCCAAAAATTATTCCAATTTCACCTATAGATCCCTTGTGAGTTGTAGATTAATATTATGAATAGTTTCATAAATTCTGAACTCGTTCGGACTATGAATAGTGTAATTTTACATGTATGCATTTTTTGAAAACTTGTCGGAATTACTTGGAATTTACGTGGTAGCTTCCATAAATATTATTATTGGCATATGCATGATTGTGGATTCATTTGGTTAGCCGTTCGTCAAATAATTGATTATTTGCGCTTTTAGAGTCGTTATTAATTCTTCTAGGTCCTGTCTTGTCTACAGATCAGTCTGAGGTCGGAGAGCAATGAGTCATAGCTGCTGTACATTCTTTTGGCACCAGGTGAGGATTTAAATTATTTTAAACTGGGCTTGAACATATATGTCTATGTATACATCCTAAAACCCCGTAACCTCCTTGGTTTACTTGATCTTTTATTCTTTCCCTCCTTATTATTAGTACTAAATATTTCGAGCATATACCTTTATGATTTTATCAACAAATCATTTAATATCAAATTATACAATAGTATCCAAAATTGATTTGTTTTCAAAAGGGCAAGTAAACTCTTTCTTTATAACGTGATGCTTTGACTTAGGATTCGGGTCTATGAGGAAAGTCGTTAGGGGAGTTTGTCAGAACAACCCGACGCGTACGGAACTTGTAGTTACCCCCTTCGTCGTCACTCACTTGCCCAATTGCCCGTTTGGCACTCAAACATTTCTTGAAAAGCGAGCAAAATCGTGTCTTTTCTTTAATGGGGCCCTGGGATGGTATCCGAAGGTTGTATCTGGGGACGAGCGTCCAGGGTGTTTCCCGAGGTGCTTCTCCCAAAAATAAGCGTCAATCGTGGCCCGTCAGGAGTTGATACCCACGGTTGGGAGTGATGGTGGGCGTTGCATGTGTTGTACGTTTTCCTTAAATTCACTATAGTCGAGCCTCGGGTTGCTCCTTGGCTTGACACCGGAGATGGAGTTTTTATCATGTATTGAGGAGAAATAAGGAGGAATAGGTCCACTCTCGCTGGGATATTTATTTACTGCTTTATTATATTATTGTCTTTATTGTTTTATTGAAATATCTAAGTCGAAGCACATTCCAGTTTCTTCATTATCGCATATGTATTTTCTTATAAAAACCCGAAAGCATGACTCGACTTGCTCTACCCATATCTTCACTGAGTTCTTTGACTCACCCTCGTTTATTGGTTCTTGTCTCAGGTAGTTTTGAGAGACCGACATGTCTCGCTTGTCGGATTGGCAACAGTACTTAGATAGTCCATTTTTGGTTTGATGAGTCGTCCAGATTGTTGTCCGTAACACTCTCATTATTTCATTCTTTTGTCCTGGCATGTATGTAATGCTATATTGATCCCCACCGCATTTACGATTACAGTATTTACTTTACATTTCCCCTGAATGGGGTTTGATGATATTGGATATTTAGATTGGCCCCGAAGTGGCATTTATGTTTATATGATATTAATTCGCTTCCGCTGTGAATTCTGATTTGTTTAGTTGTTTTTATATGTTGTCTTTTGGGGATTTGTTGTTGCCAAGTGTCGGGGTAGACCCGTTGGCTTGTGTGGGTTCTCGGGTTTGGGCGCCGTTCTCAGCTTGGGAGTCTGTGCAGGTTTGGGGGCTGTAGAGCGGGGCGCTCTAGGGCCGGTCGAGTCTCTCCTGATGATCGACCCAGAGGAGCCTTGTTGGATTGATGAGATCGTGTTATACATCGCGCCACCAGATACTTCCTCGACTCGGAAGGAGGACTTTACAAGTGCGGACACCGACGACCGCCCATGAGGTGTCTCCGACCCTCTCAAGTTGAGGAGATTTTTTATGAAATTCATGCTGGAAGTTGTGGGAACCATTCTGGCGCGAAAGGTTACAAGGGCAGGATACTTTTGGCCGACCCTAGAACACGACGCGGAAAGACACTCGAGGCGCTATGTTAAGTGTCAAAAGACGGGAAATTATTCACACAAGCATACAGCAGAGATGATAGTGGTTGATGTATCATGGCCTTTCGACCAGTGGGGGATAGATATAATTGGACCACTCCCGACCTCGACCATCAGACAAGCAGAATATTGCATTGTAACTTGCGAATATTTCTCAAAATGGGTAGAAGCGATAGTTGTTCGGCAGATGACCTCGAAAATCATCAAAAACTTCATTTGGAGAAATGTTGTGTGTCGGTTCGGAGTTCCACGGATCTTAATTTGTGATAACGGGCCACAATTTTGAGCAGATGATATGAAGGAATGGTGTATAGACCACGGGATCGACCAACATTTTGCCTCAGTCGGATACCTGCAGGCGAATGGACAAGATGAGGTAACTAATCGCACCATCATCGGGAGTCTCAGTGCTCGATTCGATGCAAAGAAAAAGGCATGGGCAGATGAGCTCGACGAGGTCCTATAGTCCTACAGAACAACTCCTCGAGTCTCAACAGGCGAAACCCCATTCGGATTAGTCTACCAATCGGAGGCTTTCATCCCAGCCGAGCTCGTCCATGAGACGGCCAGGGTATCTCACTTTCAGCTAGCACAAAACAACGAAGGGCGTGCGCTTGAACTCGACCTCATCGAGGAAAGGTGCCATAGAGCCCTGGGATGGATGTTGCAGCATAAAGCTGCGGCCGCTAGAAATTATAACAAGAACGTCCGACCGTTGAGCTTCCAGGTCGGAGATTTGGTCTTGAAAAAGGTCGAAGTGTCAAGAAAAAGTGAAGAAGCTCGAGGAAAAGTGGGATGGTCCCTACCGTGTTGCACGAATAGCTAAAAACAACCCGTATCGACTCGAGACACTTGGATCGGAACCGGAAGAATTACCCCGACCATGGAATGCATTCAATTTAAAATTGTATGACCCATAGATCGACCCCTAAGGGGTCCGACCGTGTAACTCCCCTCGGGGGCCCCTCAATGAAACATCTCTAGTGTTATTTATTTTATCTACTGATGATTATCCTGCTTTAGCAATCGATGTCCCATCATGCTCAAAAGAGGGGAGGGGGGAACCCCGTATAACAGTAATAGGAAAAATAATAACACATAAAACTAAGTTGGACAAATAAAATCACGTTGCCAAACAGACTGGGGACTCGAGCGTAAAGCTCGAGCCCATTTCGATCGTCCAGAGTTGGAAGTTAAGCTTCCACTCGCGGACTGGGGACTCGAGCGTAAAGCTCGAGCCCGTTTCGTGTAGCGCCCCGAAAATTCGAGTTATTATCCGGTAAGTTCGAATCGTTTATTTACGCGATTTAATTATTTATTTGATAATTATTATGTGATTTATACTACAATTTCATAAATGAGTGAATTTTGGTATTTAAACCACGACATGTCAATGTGCGTTTAATTTCATGAACTTTGACTGTAATTATGTATTATTTGGATAACTTGAGTTTTTGAACTTATTTATGAAAATTACGAAAATGGCCCTTCGTTTCTCAAACTAAGTCAACCTTTTGACTTAACCCATCTCTCTCTCTCCCTCACCTCATTCACGTACAAAGAAGAGAAGAGAAGAAGAAAAAAGAAAGGAAAAGGAGAAAAAGAAGAAAAAGCTTCGACTGATCATCCCGACTTCGTTTCCCGACCGAATTCGGAGCCGTGAAAACCTACGAACTCCTCACGATCTCTTCTACGAGTAAGCTTCTCACACCTTTCGCGATTAATGCCTCCTATGCTTCATTTTTCTAGTTTTTGTGAATAGTTGCACATTTAGGTTAGATGTTGATTTTGAATGATTCTATGGATGGATTTACATGGTTCTTGGTTTTATAGGTAGATTAGATGTTGTATATCGTTATATGTAAGTCTTAACTTGAGATTTGCATGATTGATTGGGTAAATATCGAATTTTGGCTCATTCCTGCGAGTTTTCTTCATTTCTGCAATTTTCTGCTGTTCTGAGAATCCGCACGGCCTGGCGCACGGTCTTGAGACCATGCGCCAAGACCGTGCGTCCACTTTAGCCTTTGCATGGTCTTGTGCACGCCCGTGCGCGGGCCGTGTGTATGCCTTAACCAAAATTTCTCCATTTTCAAAATGTTGTTCTCGGTAATGGGAGTCAAAGAGCAATTAAAAAAGTTGACTTTCTTCGTTTGACCTCCGATTTGAGATCCGATTTCACCTATAGTTCCTATAAATCATGAAATGTATATTTTAGGAAGTTTGGATTTTTCCAACTTCGTTCGGGCCCCGTTCTTCGTGTTTTTCGTTTAGGCATTTTTGGCTATTTTTCAAATGTTGTCCGTTTCTTCTGAAAATTGAATGCATACTTCCTTGTTGCCTTTTATGCATGATTATGAACTTTTATCGCATTCTAGCTTGATTTGCTTATTGAATTTATATATTTGTTAGAATGTGAACTTAAGTGATATGAATGACTGTTTAACGTGCTTCTATGTGTTTTAATGCTTTCGTTGAAGCCGTGCGTCGTCGTTAGTCTTATGCGGTTGTGTCTTTGTATTTTTGCAGACGATACTCCCGTGGTGTAGTGCACTGGTCTTGCATTTATCCTTTCTTTTTGATTAGCCAACAAGTGAGGCTTTCTGTTTCTGACTCCGGTACTTATACGTATATATATATATATATATATATATATATATATATATATATATATATATATATATATATATATATATATATTAAGCCTCTCCCATATAAGCCTTGATTTACTTTTGTTTTCATACCGTCTCTATATATATACTTAATAAATATTTATGCCTATTATGTTTATTCGATTTATAGGAAAATGTTTTGATATGAAAAGGTACTATGTATATTCTTTTGAAACGTTTGCGAAAGAGACATGTAAAACCTCTTTGATTTCCTAAGGCGAACTTTGGCCTTCGGCCTCGCATATGACATGTCTCGAACGGTCTTTCGACCAACCCGAAAGTGATTTGAAAAGCGAGTTATGAACTGTATGTATGTATGTTTGGGCCCGGAGTAAGGATGACAGGACGAAACAGGTAGACGTCGGGTCTACGGCGTAAATCCTCTTGTTCCCTCCACCTTTGGGAGCTCGGGGTGAGGCCGAAGTGGCAGCCCTTTAAGTACCTGAGATTATACCGTATGTTATGAGTAGTTCGGATTTAGCGGTCCGTCTACATTGGAGGAATAAGGGTGGTTTCCGGTTTTTATGTTTGGAAATTGGAGTTAAGGGCTCGTCTCGCCGAGTCATATGAAATGTTTATGTTTTATGCTAAATCACCAACCGTTTACGAAAACCTTTCTTTTATGTTTGAAAAATGGTGATTTACTTCCGTTTTATAATATACATTATTATTCCCTCCTCACTTAGTCGTTTGACTAACCCCCTCTGTTTCACCCTTGGTGTTGGTTTCAAGATACTAGGCGGGATTGTACGTCTACGTCGTCGTCGTCGTCGCGTCTTTTGAGTTGCATCTATATTTTTGCACATGTAAACTCTTGTCCCGTTTGGCATTTCTTTATGTTATATGTATTAGGATATTATGTAATTATATTCGGGATTATTATACTGAACCCGTTATTCGTAATTGTCGGGATATTGTATTGAACCCGTGTATTTATTTATGGTAATTAGAATTCTGTTGGCCTCGGTGGGCTTTAATATTTGTGCAATGATTTATTGTTTTATTTTATTTTCGCTTCCACACCTTTGTCGTTTATTCCGTTTTCAAATCCCCGCCTAGTGATTGAGTAAATCTGTGCCATTCGCCGGGTTTTGATTTGGGGCAGAATTCTATTTCGGTTCTGGGTCGAGACTCGGTGCGGGGCGTGCGTTACCCGTTTGGGGCGCCCGCTACATTTCGATCCTCCAGGGTTGGAAGTTAAGCTTCCACTCGCGGACTGGGGATTCGAGCGTAAAGCTCGAGCCCGTTTCGATCGTCTAGAGTTAGAAGTTAAGCTTCCACTCGCAGATTGGGGACTCGAGCTTTAGCCCGTTTCGATCGTCCAGAGTTGGAAGTTAAGCTTCCACTCGCGGACTGGGGACTCGAGCGTAAAGCTCGAGCCCGTTTCGATCGTCCAGAGTTGGAAGTTAAGCTTCCACTCATGAACTGGGACTCGAGCGTAAAGCTCGAGCCCGTTTCGATCGTCCAGAGTTGGAAGTTAAGCTTCCACTCGCGGACTGGGAACTCGAGCGTAAAGCTCGAGCCCATTTCGATCGTCCAGAGCCAAAACACTCAGATCATTCAGACTTGGAACAAATGAACAACAAGCTTTTCAATAGGATTCCATTAAGTATGGGCCGAAAAGCACGACCCGTCGCTTACAAAAGACACGATCTGGCCAAACCTAATTACAATCTAAAGGATCTAGCTAGTCCGATCCCACATCCTTAATAGCAAAGAGTGAACAACAAAAACAATAGATAGCAATGACGCTCAATCCTCAACGTCATGAACAACTGGAGGAGCGGTAGAAGGTTCGGGTCGACGCATGGGAGAAGAAGGATCGGGCGAATCTGATCTGTCGGGCTGATCGAGGAATTGAAGGTGCAGATCTTTGGGTCATCCACTCCCATCATAAGGCGGCGCATCGGGGGCCTCCACAGCTATCTTCTTCACGATGAACCCAAAGGGGGTAGTCATCGGGCTCGGCGGCCTAGAGCTCAGCCATCGGATTGTCTGCCTTTGGCGGTCGAGGATCGTGCTCATCAAGGCTGATCCCAGAGAGTTCGCTCTCAGGAACCTGGAGATAACCGCAATGGCGGAGTTGGGCTAAGCACAGGTCGACACCTGCCTGCATGTCACCATCGCATTTATATGCGGAAGCCTGATAGAACATTGGGCTCTCGACAAAGTCGATCACTGCCCTCTTCGCGATCGTGTCGCGTGCCCGACGCATGTATTGCTGCGCTTTCCTCTTGCACTTGTGCGCCAAGTCCTGAACGGCTGCATCATATCCAATCATGCGAGCAGTGTCATACTGCTCCTGTTCCCGGTCCGCAGCTCTCCCGAGCTGGGCCTCCAGCTCGGATATCTTACTCGCCGACGAGTCGGCCTCTTTCACCAAGCGCTCGACTTCAGACTGCAAGCGCACCTTCTCAGCTTGGAGGTCGTCCACCGACCACTTAAAAACCTCCACCTGCTGCTTCAGCTCGGAGCTATCTCCAAGCTCAACCAGCTCCCTCTTCTTCTCGAGGAACTTCCTCTTGTAGAAGTCCTTACGAGCGGAATAAAGCCTGGCCCGTCGGGCGATCGAGGTGATGGCGTTCGGGAGTCTCTGTCAAATATGCAATAACTTCTTATTAGAAACAGTTAGCAAAAGAAATGTAAAGAGAACGGGAAAAAGAGGAATGAACGGGCAAGGACTTGGCGCATATGATCTCCAAGTCGTCGATGGAGTGTTTCACCAGCCTCTTCTGATCGGCGAGGTTAACCCCCGATCGGTATAGGGAGTAGGCCTTCCGATCATCCACCTTCCTGTAGAAGTGGGAAGACTCTTGGCCGGTCGGAGGTTCCTAAGGGGCCGCCAGGTTCGGGAGCTCGACGGCGAGGCGCTCGAGGCACGCCTGACTCCCCTCGTCGTCGCTATTCGGCTCGACGACCTATTTTCTCTCAAATGGGCTCCTGGCGCCCCCGAGCCTTGGGGTGTAGAGATAACATTTGGCCTTCTCCTCTTCACGCCAGTCAAGGGAGAGGCACCCTCTAGGCCCCCGACCGCGGGGGAAGGCTCGGCCATTGTCACGTCGGCTGGTGGAGGGGCATCGACCGTGACCCCTTCATGGGTCTTCTTATGGGTTGCCACCACTGCGGAGGTCGGTGTATAGGCGGCAGAAGGATCGGGGAGTCTTTCGCGAGCGTTGATCGGGGTCGAGCATGTTCTCCAGATCGGGGTCGGCCACCCACTTTTTCTGCCTCGATCGGATATCCTTCCAACGGTTGGGAAGGCGGAACCCATGTTCATGCTCCACGATCATCCACTCAGGTTCCAGGTGGTCCCATGGGAAGTTGTGGGGATCGTGAAGAACTTCCGACCCAGCTTCTGGGAAACGGCATAAAATCCGATCCCCGACTTGGAGGACTCCGACACGGTGAGTAGTTGTCGGAAATGATGAGGGTTGGGCTCGAACCTGAGGATCCTCATCAACACCAAGTAACAGCAAATGAAAGCAAAGCAGTTAGGCACCAGTTAGGTCGAGCATACTTCCAGATCCCAGTATGTGGAATACATCTGGTTGTTGCCAATCACCCTGAAGTCGTTGGCAACGGCGTTGTAGTTAACGACCAGTTCTATTGGCCTTTGGCTGCCCATTATTTCGTCGGGTCGGGGCCTTTGAACAGTGTGTGATGACGGGAAAAACGTAACATCGCCCTGGTCCTCGCAATCCGATTGTAGCGCCCCTTTCCTTAGGCGGAGAAAGGACACCACATCCGCACCGGGACGAACTCCCAAACGTGGTAGATGTACCCCATTTAAAAATCCATCCCGGCGAACGACACTCAATCAATCACATACCAGCAACAGCATTACGACACCCCAACAACAACAGCAATAAAAGAATAACAGAGTTGTGGAAGCTAAATTAAATTATACAATTAGTCATATAAGCCATTCGGGGCAACATAATTCATACATCATTCTCAATAATCATTTAATAAATGCCATCCATGGCTCGTCTAATCTATCCCACATCAGGGGCACGTAAGTATGGGAAGTAAAACATAATACAGAATACATAAATTAAATCAATTCATAATTAAGGACACGACTGTTGTTGGGACACTGACAAGACAACGACATACGAGCCAACCTAGACCTGCTGTTGCCGACTGACAAGATAGGTGACAACGCCACCTGTCGACCTGAAGTAAGAATCAAAATAGTGGGGGTGAGTATAAAAGATACTTAGTGATAGTAAAGAGGGAACAAGTACGAGCCACGTTTCCGGGTTTGGATTATATATATATAAGAAATTACATTTGCATAATTGAAGAAAATCCGGATCGTGCTTCGACTTGCATACACGACAATAATTAACAGTACACTAAAGAATTTAAAGCGATAAATACAAATAATTAATATCCCAGTGAGAATGGGCCTGTTCCTCCTTATGTCCCCTTCAATTACAATAAACTCCATCACCGGTGTCCGACCCCCGAGGCGCTACCCCGGGCGACTGTTGAATTTTAGGAAAACGTGCAACGAATGCAACGCCCACCATCACTCCCAACCGTGGCTCAACTCCTGACGGGCCACAATTGACGTTTAGTTTTGGGAAAAGCACCTCGGATTACACCCTGGACGCTCGTCCCCAGATGCAACCTCCGGATACCATCCCGGGCCCATTTAAATAACAATACATTATCTTTTGCTCGCTTTTGAAGAACATTATAAGTTATGGCCAAAAGGGCATTTAGGCAAGTGTGTATGACGACAAGGGGGGTGACTACAAGTTTCATACGTGTCAACGACTTCCCTCATAGACCCAACCGAGGTCAAAACGTCATGCTTAAAAGAAAGAGTTTTACTTGCCTTATGAAAACAAAATGATTTAAAGATACTTATAGGTACAAGTTAGTATCAAATCATTTATTATAAAATCATGAAAATATAGGTTAAATATTTAGTAGATATGCGAGAAGGGAAAACAAAGCAAGATGAGCACATAAGGGTAGTTCGCAATAATTTAAAAGAAATTCTTACTCCGTTTGAAAGCATTTTAATAACCTCACCTGGAAGCACGAAAACGACAAGACAACCCAAGCTATGCCTTGAAAAGATGGCCTGAAACTAATAGACGACAAGAACCAAATAAGACAAGACATGACAATGACTCACGAAGACTACAACACGTGAAAAACCAATAAACGTCATGTAGCAATTAAATTTACAATTAAAATGCAATTAAATCAATTAAACGGAAAATATGAAATTAACAATGCTAAACATGCTCAATTAAAATTCTAATTGCGCATTCATGCTTATAATATTATAAAGAAGCACTCATGCGATTTTCGGATTTTTCGGACGACATTCAAAAATTGGGGAAAAAGCCCTAAACGAAAAAGGCTCGATTCAAGGTCCGAACAAGGTCGGAATTTTGAAAACTTTACAAAATATTTATCCTTGAATCATATGGAAGCTATAGGTGAAAACAGCTCGATTTTAGGGGGTCGTATGCAAAAAGTCAACTTTTATTTTTGGCCAATTGACCCCATTACCGTGAGCAACTAAGGAAAAAGGCTGAAAATTTGGTTAAGGCATTCGCACGGGCTAACGCACGGCCTTGTGCACGGTCTTGAGCACGCACTCAAGACCGTGCAAGCTGAAACAAGCGCGCACTGGCTTGCGCACCAGCGTGCGCAGACCGGTGCAAGTTAAAGGTGTTGTGCACGGTCTGGCGCACGGTCTTGCCAAGACCGTGCGTTGGACCATGTGGTTCCATCTAACAGGTGCAGAAACGCGATTTCAAGGTTTCTCACGAGGGTTTCCTCCTAAAATCAACTAGGGTGGATTCTATAGCTAAAATCAACATATAAAATTCTCACTCATGCATTGTATACATTAATAGCTACCATTTGATCCGAACTACACTAAAAATGGTAAACTCTAACCTACAAATCCATCAAATTATCAATTATTCATTTCAATATAAAAACTAGAAAATAGGAGGATTTAATGGGTGAATCGAAATGGGGAAAGAAGATTACCGGTAGAGAATTGAATGAGGATCGTATATTTGGTCTCGGAATTTCGATTGATCGAGCGACGGATTCGGAACGGGATTTCTCTTTCTCTCCTTCTTCTTCTCCCTTTCTCCTTCTCTTCTCTCCTTCTCTCTCTCGATTTTGAGTTGTGTTCAAGAGTGTGCAAGAGAGTGTGCACAAGAGGGTGTAAGTGTGTTCAAGGTAGTGTAGGTGTGTTCAAGATGGTGCAAAGGTGTTTCAAGGGGGTGTGGGTTCGTTTAGAGATTAGATTAATTTCGAGGGGTGGAAAATGTAATTATAAATTTTGAGGATAGGGAATTAAATTAAATAACTTAAAATTAGCTAACGAAGCTAATCTTTTCATATAAAATTCAACGAAATGTTGAATAATTATTCCGAGAATATATTATGGAATTTTGGGTCGTTACACCGATCGTCAGAGATTTTTGATCGGATCATGAAGCGGGTTAGTCGGACCCTCTCCTCCGGCTCATCGACCGCTTCGTTACCCTGAGCGGACGGACCCACTACCGGTTCTGCCAGATCGACCGTCGGCTGTGCTTGATGGCGCCTTTTTCCGGGACCCCGCGCCATCTACTTTAGGCGTCCTTTGCCCTTCTTGGCGACCGTTACAGACGGCCCTGGGACAAACTCCGACGGGCGGGCCCCAGTCCCCTCCCTCCTAGAGATGGGTACCGCGATCGGGACCCGACCACGTGCGGAGGACTCTTGGTCGGATTCAGCTCCATGATCCTACCCCAAGGACGCAGCTTCGCCCTGGTCGTAATCTCTCACCCTCTCCTCAGACCCCTCAGATTGCGAAGACATTATGTAAATAATGAAAAAGGGAAGGGGTCGAGGGTTACCTAGAGTTTTGTGAAAGGTCGGAGGTGTGTTTGCACTCGGTCGGACAACTGCTATAGTCACTCTCTCTAAAATTTGCCGGATCGGAGCTAAGCTTCACGTGCACATAAACAAATGAAAATGACAGGACCCTTATTTATAGGAGCCTCTCCTCGGAAGATTGAAACGTCGCCTTAGTGGCGATGGGCGGGAAGTGACGTGGCACAACGTGTGCCGCACAATGCAATTAGCCCTAACGTGGCGACACGCACACCCTACAAAAAGCCACCCTACTGACGTGTCGAAGGGAGGAGGCTTTCGACCGTCTCCATCCCAGCACCTTATCCGATCAGAACCTCCTAGTAAGATGGGCATCGGATCACAACTTCCAATCGAGTAAAACTTGATTAAAACTTGGGGGACTCATGATAGTGGGTAATCTAACCGTGCCACGTGTCCCGATCCTAGCGGTCAGCTCAAGCCATGTGTCGCCATCCGAAGCTCCGGACATGGACCCCGATCGGACCTACGGGTCCGGCAAGCGTCATGATTCATCCGGTCGGGCATCGACCGCCGTCAAGGGCCGTCAACCAAGCGAGCCTTAGGCGATCGAGGAAGTTCGACAGCCTCGAGGTCGGGCAAGATTGTCAAGGTGGCGCGCCCCAAACACAGCAACTAGATCCGTACCAAACCATAAAGGAGACTGGCCCACCAGATCCCCTCTTCTGAGGATAGTATGAGATCCTCTATAGACTTTCTGAACCCTGCATTAAATGCCTGCAGTTCAACGCAGACAAGCATAAAATGCACATTGGTGTACTTGGTGTGTGTTATCATCTACTATATACACCCCCAGCATTTATTATTGTTGATAAGCTCTCTTAATTACTCCGATCGCATCTAGAATCCCAATCGCATCTCCCTAACTCAAATATCATATTCCTAGTACTGACTTAATTCAGTGGAGGGGCTACGCCGGAGACAATTCCCTTCGGCCAAGTGACCCATCGTTCTGTGTTTTCAGGTCAAAGTCAAATTCTCTCTACAAATTCAACTGACAAGCAAGACACGTGGCCGACATTTGACCCCCGACCAAAAACCAACCTCATCAGGTACCTAAGATGATCATTGAAAATAATGGGTAGCTATCCTAAATTTTTTGAGAAGATGAATATTTAAGATAACTTGCCCATAGAATTAAATGCAAAAATTGAAATCAAGTAGAAAAGTAATAGAGAGTGACACGTGTCATGCGGCATCTAATTTGCCGGATTCAAATATATCTTTGAAAAATATAATCTTGAGGAAAATCCAACACTTAATGGCCGAACCGAAGCCCGAAACCACTTCTCTTCCTTCACCACCATCCGCCGCAGACGGCGCCGCCGCCCCAACTGGCGGCGGTTTCGTAGGGTTCTTCAAAATGGGTCGGCCGAAGCTGCGGGTGACGTCGGAGTACGATAGCGAGAGCTCCGTTTTCTTTAACAAAATCTCCTGCAAATTATTGGATAATTTGGCGAAACTGAAGCTGACTTTTCAGAACGACAATAAAGGGGAAGTGACGGAGCCCCAAGTTTTCCTCACTTCGAAATATTTGTCGCTGCAGTACGACGTCGAAGAAAACGATGCGTTGCTCAAGTCGTCGTTTGAAATCGTTCCTGGATTGCAATTCAGGCTTGCGCACGAAATTAAGGTATTGAATTTTTTATTTTTTCTCATTTCAAATCCGACGAAACCAGCTTTGATTTTTGTTTTTTATTTGTTTATGATTCCTTGTCAACGTTTACAGATAATTGGTATGTAGTTCGCTGTAAGTGCCACTTTGCTAATATTGTTAGTTCAGTACAATTTGATGGTGCACTTGGTTTCTAATATGAATATGAATCCAGAAGCATTCAACCTCACAAACATAATGTGTTCTAATATCCTAATTTAATTTGATTTGTATGTTGAATAAAATGAATGTCGACATGCCTCATGCCAAGAATTTGACATGCTATTTAATGAATAACGATACTTTTTCTTCCTTCATTCTTGGATGATTGAGTTCAATTTCATTTAAGTTTTAGTTTAGAGAAATGTAATTATTACAGAGGAGTCTGTTTTTTGTCCAGATTGATATAATGCAGTGAGTAAATCAATATTTTAACTGCATTTTTTCAAGAACGTCAAAGCAATAGAATGACAAGAATTAGTTCGTTGTGGCTGAACAATGCGATTGTTGTGTTTATTTGTCTGTCATTTTCTCAAATTTGTATTTGGAGTACATTTTTAGATGATATTTAGCAAATGATGAAAAGTAGTGGGAAATTGACTTACTCAGATGCGTTCACGGGGGAAGAACATTTAACTTGATTAGGCCATAAAGTTGTGTTGTTATTGTACTATTTCGAGGAGATAACTATAATCAAACATTTGTTTGTTGTTCAGTTCTGAGGAGCAAATCTTAAATGTGCTTGTTTTTCTTATATTATTTTTGTATTGTCTTTAGGCTTGGCAAGGAGAGGTTGCAATGGTTGCGGATCTTGCGGGGCCCGCCTATAAATTTGAATTGTCATCTTCTGTTCCATCTATTGACATGGTGAGAACCTTTGTAATATTTATTTGATGGGGAAAGAAACTTTTCCATCTCAAGTATCACATTTTGTTCATTAATTTCATAAGTCAGTCTCCTTACTCGTTAATTGAGGCTTTCAAATATGTCTTCCATTTCATTTCTGCCAACACCAGCAATTATTTCACTAAGTTGTTGAAGTTATAAATGTTTTCCCTCCTCAAGATCCTCTCTTGAAATATCCATATATTGCCGGGAACCGTCAACTACGGCCGTGCACAGTAAATTTTCACCGCGATTTTTCCACCTGAAATGGCAATTTGCAAAGTTTTCTCATAGTTTAGATGGTAAATGGCAACAAAATAAGGGATAATTACCAACTACCCCTGGGGTTTTGCTCAAATACATAAAACCCCCTGAGGCTTCAGAAATTACCAACTCCCCCCCGAGGTTTTGAGGCTAACAGAAAATTAACGGAAGATAGTGAAATTCAGGGGGTAGTTGGCAATTATCCTGAAAAATAAAAAAATAGGTTCTAATATCTAAAAAATGTGATACTTGGGATGGAAAAGTATGTTCCCCCCTTATTTGATAGCTGCAACTTCATTATTTTCATACTTGTAGCCAAAATTTAATGTTTGTAAAGATTTATGATTACTGATCTTTTCTGTTCTTGGTGATGCAGCCAAGGGCAACCTTGAAATTTCCCCTTGGCGAAATTTCATTGCAGGAGAAAGAAGAGGAGGAAGAAGAAGAAGAACAACATAAGAGAGCTTTGGCAGTGAATGGCATTATGAAAGGTCATATTCTGAATGGAATATGTACAGCACGGTACAGTGTGGACAATTTGGACTTGAGATATGCATACAAGGTAATTTGTTTTGGACGTCGTATCTTAAATGAGGTTTAGTTATTTATTTATTTCTTTTAGGGTGAATTACATCCACTTCTGCTGAGGTTTGAGCTAATTACAGTTTAGTCTCTCTATTTTTCAGAAATTGCAGAAAACTCCCTGAAATAAGGTCATTATGACTCATTAGTTGGAGTTTTTGGCTTCACGTTGAATGGTTTCAGGGAGTCTTTTGTAATAAAGTAAAATATCAGGTTTTTTATTGTAATTTTCTGAAAACACAGAATAAATTGTAACTAGGGCAAACCTCAGGGGTAGTTGATGTAATCCACCCTTTCATTTAAATTATCATTTTGTTAAACAATTTACGGAATAGCTAATGTAACTGAAATATAAACTTACTGCTACTATAGAAAATAAAATGATATCAACATAGTATCTTTTGAGGATTGATATCTTTGACCTTTTTCTTCTCAATCTATTCCTTTATTTGTCCATCCAGCTACTCGTTTTGTGTTATATCATGATTCACTTAATTTTAGTAATGTTTCGATTTTCTTAGTTGCCATCTAAAGTTTTCAATTTATTGGAGATTACCATCTGACTTCATTTTCCGGCTAAAAAGTGTTCTCGTGAACTTTTGGCCGGTAAATGAAGTCAGATTGTAATCTCCAATAAATCAAAAACTTAAGATGACAAATGGTATAGTTGAAAACTTAGGAGGCAACGTGTAAAAGAGCGCGACTAGTTCGAATTGCAAAGTGCCTTTTTTTTCCCTGTTTTGTATGCGCAGTTTAATTAAGTGATAATTATTAACTATACCTGGGGTTTTGCTCAAATACACAAAACTACCTGAGGTTTCAGAAATTACCAATTCCCCCCTGAGGTTCACTATCTTTCTCACAAACTACCTTCACTATCTCCAGTTAATTTTTCAGTTAGCCTCAAAAGATCAAGGGGGAGTTGGTAATTTCTGAAACCTCAGCAGGTTTTTGTATTTGAGCCAAACCCTGAGGGTAGTTGGTAATTATCCCTTTAAAGAATTAATGATCTTGTTCTAGTCAACAACTTGTTTCCTCTCTAAGTATTACCTTTATTTGGTTTTAGGATGAGGAAATGACATTCGTTCCAAGCATATCTCTGCCTTCAAATGCGGTATCTTGTGCATTTAAGCGAAGATTCAGTCCTTCAGACAAGTTAAGGTATTCCCGGGGAAGTGTTTGGAGAAAATATGTTTACGTTATGAATTGGAATAAATATATGTTTTGTCTCGCATCATATTTTTACTCTGTTAATTATTATGATAGTATAATAATTGAGAATATATATATATATATATATATATATATATATAAATATATATATATATATATTAAATATAGATGTGACAATATAGATAAATAAATTTTTGATCAATAGAAGACTTGAAATTATTTTATATCTTTAACTATATATGGAAAAAATATTCTTCCAAAAGAGTCTATAATCTTTTGAAATATGATACCAAAATCTAATAAATTTCTTAATTTCCTTTTTTGGTTTTAATAAAAGCTCAATTTCTTTTAGAATTTGAATGGTTTTCTCGTTTGATCTGTTTTTTGACGTTATGCATACTAAAATTGTTATTGTTAACATTTTACTATAAGTTTTACTACTTACTCTTGAAGTGTTTGAATTTGCTGTTACATTGTCAGCTACTTGTACAACTTCGATACAAACAATTGGAGCACAGTATATAAACACACAGTTGGGAGGGACTACAAATTTAAAGCTGGTTATGATGCTGATGTACGACTTGGGTGGGCGTCTCTATGGGTAAGTAGTTTTCTTGTTCAGTTACAATTTAACATTTTTGAACTCTTGATTCATGTGGAAATACTTGTAAATTCACAATTTTCATTAGTCTTCATGTGCACAATTTTGTATTTTTCTCACTTTCAACATTTTCACAATATGACCCACGGTGAATTAGATAATAACATTCATCCTGATATTATTTAACTTATTTGATATAAATTTTTTTTCACGAAACTCGATGATGATTTCACAATTAAATATTATTTCCACTTCACTTTGGAACTCACAAGTAGGGATTTGGGGGAGTTGATCCAAGTCTTAGCTATTTTTCAGGCTTAGGCTTGAGCTTGAGCTTGAGCTTGAATAAAATGAAGTAGCAAATAATTTGGTTAAACCAATCGCTTTCCCACCTTTCGTGCTTATGTGGTCCTGTAGTTGACCAAGAATCAGGAGCAGCACCAAAAGCAGCAGGAGAGGCAGCATCTGACCTAGTTTTATTTGTTAACTAATTGGTTTGAGTTCGAACTTTTGTCGAGATTGCTCGTTAAGCTCACGAAGAGGCTTGGTCCGTTTGCGGACAATATTACATTTAGATATTAGAAGAAATTCAATATTTTTTTCACACTGCTCGTTCAATTATCGTTTTATTTTCACATAAGAATTAATGCACAAAAAAAAAAAAAAAAGAATAGGGCGAATTACATACAGTACCCCTAAGGTTTCCCATATTTACTAAACACCCCCTATGTTTTTAAAATATTACAGAAACCTCCTGAGGTTTCAACAATTTCAAATTACAGTCTCTTTTTAATAAAATTTTGTGTGAAGTACAGGGCATATTTTGTTAGATTTTTGTAATTGTTTAAAATCTGGGAGGGGGTTTTTCTGTAATTTTTTAAAATGGAGGGGGTATTTGGTAATTATGATAAATCTTAGGAGTTTTGTATGTGATTCACCTTAAAAACAACTCCTTTTTTCCAGAGAGAGAGAGATAGGAATCATTGGGATCTGATGTGTAACATTTCAGGTTGGAGATGAAGACGGGAAAGCGAAGAGTGCTCCAATGAAGATGAAAGTTCAGGTGATGGTCCAAGTTCCTCAAGATGATATCAAATCATCAGCGCTCATGTTCCGTCTCAAGAAGAGGTGGGACGTTTAATATACTAATAATACTTTCATCTTGGCCTTGGCAATCTGTTGTAACGAATTTCTCAGATATTACAGTAAAAATCGACTTTCAGCAATTGTTAACAGGAGGTCCAATTTCAGTTTTAGCTAGCTTTATCATCATAATTTTGAAATAATTGAATTTTACTTTACAGTACGATTTGTTGGGATTCACAGTTACCAACGTAGCGGAAGTCTAAAGCCTCTAGGGATAGTTACGAAAAAAACCCCTGAGATTAGGTTTTTTTTTTGGAAAACACTTTGAAACCTGAAACACTTTGATCTGTTAGTTTTAAAGGAGTATTCGTAATATTTTGCGAACTTCGGTGTAATTTTTGAATGTTTTAAAGTTTCAGGCTATTTTTCTTTACTGGTCTAATTTTTTTATGGATAATACTAATGTTAATATTGTGAAAATCAACTTGTTTATATGAAAGATATTTCAAGTACCTGCGTAGGTGTGTTCTTGATTGACTTGCAGGGACAGGTTCGAGATACCAAAATTCAAGAAAAGTTTCATTTTTCTGTCTATAAAACTTGAATCTTGACCCGTTCTAATTAAGAAAAGTTGAGAAAACTTGGGCATTATAAATTCAATTTAAAATTTGAAAAATACTAAAACAAAAAAATTGAAAAGTCCTAATTAATCATGGCACTTCTCTTTCCCACAATAGTCAGCAGTACTGTAAAGTCATTGTCTCACCGTCGTCGTGGTAGGCAATTCCACTTGCTAATTTGTGTACAAATTTGGCCAATCATATGTGGTCAATTCTAAAATTCTTGACCAGTTATCCCTCACTTTCTATAATTCAACGAGAAGACTAGTTATTGTTTTCAATAGTGAATACCCTAGGCTAAAAAAATTAAGGTCAACTCTCTTTATCTATATTATCTGTTTTGTTATCTAACCAATAAGTACAAACCAATTTGTGACAGCTACAACACCTACGTAGTACATCAATTGTGAAATTGAAGACAAAATTAGTTAAATAAGATACAAAGTAAACGGGTTCCTCGACATATGACGAATGATTATCAAAAAATAAAAAGAAAAAAAGAAATGTAAGGTAATATTCCAGCATTATCAATTATTTTCTGGAAAAATAGTATTATACTCCCGGTCGTCGTCTTCATTACTCACACGAATTTATTTTAAAATTACAATTAATATTATTTGACAAGAGAAGAGAGAGAGAGGTTTTGATGGCGCCATTAATTAATATATACGATAATGCGACATCCTATATATGCTTAGCTTAGGTTTATATATTGCATGTATACTATCTATATATAGTACTTTTGTAAGTAGTTTCATTCATTGAGAGAGAGAGAGAGAGATGATAGGAGAGAGCAATGGGAAGCATGATGAGAACTCCATTTTCAAGATTCCTGAAATAAAGTTTACGAAGCTGTTCATCAATGGAGACTTCGTCGATTCCATATCAGGTTCTCTCAACTTTTCTACTTTTTTTTCTTTCTTCTTAATCTCTCTTTTTATTCTTTTGATTAAAAGAAGTCCACATAAATAAGAATATTACTAATTACGGGAAAAAGAAAAAGAAAAAACGAAAACGTAGATGAAATTAGGGAATTATGAAATCAGAATTTAGCTTCCTAAAGTCTAAACTCTAAAGTTGGTCGAATTTCGTCATTTTTCAAGTATATTATGCAATATTCGTTTTAATTGCAAAACCGGATTCCAATAGGAATGATTTGCCAAACGGGTAAACTTAGAGGATAAATGATATTTTTTCCCAAGTTTTTTAAACAAATCTATATTATCGCGCTTATAAGTACATAACCATCAAAAAACAATTAATTAATACCATTTTATAAGTTGGAATTACGTAATTACAGGAAAAACTTTTGAGACCATAGATCCAAGAACAGAGGAAGTGATCGCAAATGTTGCTTTAGGAGATAAGGAAGATGTTGATTTAGCGGTGAAGGCAGCCCGTCAAGCTTTCGACAACGGACCCTGGCCTCGACTGCCCGGAACTGTAAGTACATTAATATTACTAACTATGTAGCAAAAATTAGTTTTAATTGCTAAAAACCTAGCTGTTAGAGAGCGAGTTTGAGTACTCCCTCAACTGATGTGAGGGTTTTGTTGATAGACGATCTGTAAGAATTCTTGTAAGTGCTTATGAGCCTTGGGGCATGTCCTGACCCTGGTGGTCACTGACGTGGAATCCAACCTAAACTTTTTTGTCAACAAAAAAAGAAAAAAACTTTTATTGCTTTACTTACCTATATATATATGGATAGGGTGTAAACGGATGCGGATAGTATCGGATGTCTGATTACCATATCCTTATCCTTTTATGATTCGGATGCCTATAATCGGATACGGATAATATCCTCTTTAAAACAGATGCGGATAATATCCTCTTTAATCATATAGAATGCGGATACGGACGGATATCGGATTTTCAATTATCCATTTACAGCTTTGTCAAATACTAATTATCGTATATTTATTTCCCAAGCAGTTATCATAAAAATATAAAATATTTTTTTTCCCTAAGGATCCAATTTAGATTTTTTTAAATTATTGATATAATATTAGTTAAATAATTTATGAAATACTCCGTTAGGATTTTAAATATATTTATATATGTATAAATAAAAAATATTAGAAAAAACTATATAACTCATAAAAATAGATGATTTATAAAATCTTTCAATAAGTTTAATATACATTTATGCATATAAATCAAATATGTTAGAAAACTTATATAACTCATATATAAATCAAAATATATGCTTATTGATATAAATAATAAATCATATATCTATTATTTATTAAAAATATATTAAATTAAATTTAAAGTACTAAACCTATATCAATTAGATAATTTATAAAAAATTTCATAACCTTAGAATATATTTATGCATATATAAATTAAATATATTAGAAAAATTATATAATTCATATTAAAAAATATAATATATGTAAACGGATCGGATGTCTGATTACCATATCCTTATCCTTTTATTATTCTGATGTCTATAATTGGATACGGATAATATCCTCTTCAAAACAGATACGAATAATATCCTCTCTAAACGAATATGGATACGGACGGATAGCGGATTTTCGGTTATCCATTTACAGGCCTATATATGGATCCCTTTTATCACTTTATTTTAAAATAAGAGTACATGTATTTTAATTAAATCTATAAATTAGTCTAATATGTGAAATATAATTAACATGAACTAGGGTATGTAGACTCACGTACATTCGGTATTTTGAATTTCTATTATTTAACTAACTTAAGATCGTTGAGTTGAATATATCAAATAACAATTTAAAGTCACTAATATGAAATTCCTGAAATTCGTATACATATTTGATAAGCTAGCTAGCATTACTTAAATAGAAAATAAGAGAGAGAAAATAGGTAGAAGGAAAAAATATATGGAGAGAGAACATAGTTAGAAAAGAGATAACGTGTTGGAGTGACAAAAAAAAAAGTTTAATATATATCCGTTAAATTTCATATAATACCTTCAAATCTGAAAGTTCACATTGGTTAATTAGTTATTATATCAAACAACAAATTTACCTAATTTAAACTACTATAAATGGACTTAAATACCTTATCAAAGAACCCTAACATCATTGATGTAGTCATTCTAAATTACAATGGGAAAAAAAATTGAAAATGATAAATAAAGTTCCATCATGTTTAAAGGTAAAGTTATCAATATTTTCTACTCTGATAAATGTTATTAAATGATAAAGTTTGGACTTGGGACTTGGTATTATATTAAGAATTGTTAATTATTCGATGGTTGTAGACTTGTAGTGTTTGATTAATTACTATTTAGTAGTTAAATATAGATCTAATGACGTGCTGGCTGCTGCATATATCAGCTAGCTGGTTTAGAATCTCAGCATATAGATTTAATTTTTTAGTCTATGATAATTACGGCTGCCAAACCATATATTATTCTCTAACTTAATCTAAATAAGTTGGTTGTATATTGTAATATATTAGATCATCATTCCTTATTATGTATGCACAAATACTTTTAAAAAAATTATTGTACCGTGTTGGATATTGTGCCCGATATTCGTATCTGACATCTCTATAGTGGTACATGTCAATCAGTATCAGTGTGTCCATATAGTATCGTATCCGTGTCGCCGTGTCCGTATCATATTTAAAGAGAACTTTATTTATTCAATGTCGTACCGGTGTTTGAAAGAGAACTCGGCATTTGATTAATCATGTTTGGCTGCTATGGAGTTAATTAGTTGTTTATAAATCTTTTGCTTTGATAGTAATTAACTTTAAAAAAAAACCTTTATTTCTATTTATTTACTACTTATACTTTATTAAATAACGCGGATCATAGTCTAAAAGACATTAACCCTTTACTTTTCTTTTTTAGAAAAGTAAATTATTTTAATTTTATATTGGAAATGGTCCAACTAATTGAAGTACTGTTCATTTTTTATTCTTTACGAGAAAGTCTTGTTTCACATGCAAAATATTAAACAAGCAAAAGTCACTTTTTATGTTACCAAAATTTCTTTCGCAATCAGACATGCGCGAATCAAGCATGTAATTATATCAAAGTTGGAAAATAAGGTGGGTCAAAACTCAAAAGTGAAACACTATTTTATACGAAAATACTTTTCTATTTTCAAAAATTACGAACAACTCCTTGACGTCTCAAATAAAATCTATAGCATAAATATCCTAGGTACTTTATATAAAATCTCTCTGTACTTTGTAATTATTTGAAACATGTAACTAGTTTTCTATAATTTTTTAAAATACATGTGGTATTTCGTAATTATGAAAAATCTTAAAAGATATTGTATGTACGTAATTCTCCCAAATATAATTAATTAATTATAGTTGTTTGAAATATTATTTTGATAAGTGGGAGACGGGAACAAAATCACAATTTCAGAATAAGTAGGAAAAAAATCACAATTTTTTTTTAAAATTTTGATTATAATATTAGAATCTTTAATTAAAGGGATAATTACACTTCCTCGACTTAGGAAAAAATATAACAAGTACTCCCTCGACTATTAAAAATTACAAACAGACCCCCTAACTCTAATAAGAACCTAAAAATTTAATAAAAAGTTACGAAATTACCATTTTACCCTTACTAACCATTAATTTAAAAATGGGATAATTCTCGACTTTGGAATTTTTTTCCTGACATAAACCCTAACTCTAATGGCAGAATCTAAGTGTTAAATGAATCCATAGTTAAAGATCTCTATAATTGCCAATAGGCGAGGGATAATATTATTGTATTTGCACTTAATTATGTCAAGGGGGTGTAAGTGTAATTATCCCTTAATAAAATTACAACTGCCGGGGCCTGGGTGATAGCTCCGTCCCTAAGATCTTCACTACCACCCAATTAAACGATACCTCCTCATCAACAGGAACGTCGACGGATAATGCTGAAATTCGCCGATCTGATAGAAGAAAACCTAGAGGAACTAGCAGCACTAGACGCCGTCGACGCTGCGAATTTGTACAGTTTGGGAAAGGTGATGTTCATTCGCAATGCAGCAGCATGTATCCGCTACTACGCGGGTGCAGCAGATAAAATTCACGGCGCGACGTTAAAAATGTCTCGAGAGCTCCAAGGTTACACGCTGATGGAGCCCGTCGGTGTGGTGGGACACATAACGCCGTGGAATTTTCCGGCACAGATGTTTGTAATGAAAGTTGGTCCGGCAATGGCTGCTGGCTGTACAATGGTGATCAAACCGGCTGAACAAACGCCGCTCTCGGCTCTTTATTATGCCCATTTAGCTAAGCAGGTACAAACGTAACTCCCTAATTTCACCGGTTTTTGGGAAAATTATAAAATTGAGACACTTGTTACTACTAAATTGAGTTTTTGAGATACAAAAATTAAAATTTACATAAATGACTTGTAACTTTATTTTTTATAGCAATTTTAGGACTTCGGCGGATTCAATTTTTATTTCACTATTTTTTGTAGCAATTTTGGGACTCCGACGGATTCAATTTCAATTTCACACGTTGTATTTAAGGCAAAAATTGAAATTAAATCCGCCGGAAAAAAAAGAAGTTACAGGACATTTACACGAATTTCAATTCTTGTATCCCAAAAAATTAACTCAATAGTAACAAGTGTCCCAATTTTATAAATTTTCTCCTATTTTTTATTTGAAATTTTGCAAATTTTTGGTACTTTAAGTTTACCCGTTTGGCAAATCAGTCCTCTTCAAATTCCGTATATTTTGCAATTATCTCCTGTTTGAATCTAATTTTTTTGCAATCTTAGTTCGATTTTGCCGAAAAAAACAAAATTTGTCAGAATTTGATATGTGTCTGTCACATGAGAGATTTAATTTGGGAATTTTTAAATTTTTGTGGAAAGAAAATGCATTATTGGCACCCCGGATTAGACCGCTTAAGTCTTAACACATCGCCAGCAAATGTAAAAATCCGCAAAATTTTACATTTTCCTACAAAAATCGGACTAAGATCGATTGCAAAAATTTAATTTAAGCAGGACATAATTACAAAAGAGAATGCGAACATGACTGGTTGTATTTTTTCCCCTTTCTATTTTGGTCTAATACCAATTGATGATTTTATAATTTGGCAAGTTACATAAAGGTCCCTGAGATTTGTTATATTTATATTTTGATCTCTCTAGTTTCATTTATTACATATAGTCCCTAGATGTATTTCATTTATTATATATTAGTTCAATTTCAGGGACTAATATGTAATAAATGAAATACATTTAGGGATTTAGACATAATAAATGAATCTAGAGGAATCTAAATATAAATATAACAAACCTCTCAGGGTACTCAGATATAATTAATTCTTTTTTTTGTGCAAATAATTTACATCTTATAATAAGTGGATTTTTGTTGCAAATTATCTTTTTAGCTTTCTATATAATTATGGGATGTGATTGCAACAATTGACTTTTGCAATTTAAATTTACGTTTGAAAATTTCAGAAATTGCAAATTACATTTTTGGTCCTTAAATATGGGTGAAATCTAATTTTAATCCTGTAAGTATTTCAATAACATATATTTTCTAATTTTAAACACATTTAGTTCTTAATTGTCACATTTGATCCTATAATTTTGCACTCCCAAATCCCAATCCTTGCTATTTTCCGGCCAATTTTTTGTCGGAATTTTATATTTAGTCCTTTAACTTTAAATAAACATGCCTTTATTATAATTACTTTTAAATAAACTGTAGGCTGGTGTACCGGATGGAGTTATCAATGTCGTGACAGGATATGGATCCTCGGCTGGTGCAGCCCTGAGCTCTCACACTGACATCGACATGGTGATATATTAATATTTAATAATTATTTAAGATTACTTTAAATTAATTATATATGTCAAATTACTGAATATTAATATTAGTAATATTTTGTGCTATTTTAAGGTGAGCTTTACAGGATCTACCGAGACGGGGCACCATATAATGCAAGCAGCAGCTACAAGCAACTTGAAAGCAGTGTCACTAGAATTGGGAGGCAAATCACCCTTCATTGTCTTCGACGATGCTGATGTTGATAAAGTCGCTCCTCTTGCTCTTACTGCATGTTTCTTTAACCAGGTAATTATATAATTTACTTAAAATTTTGATAAATTGGTCTGCTAGAAAAAAATTCGAAAAATAATCGAAACCTTATAAATACCTGTTATGGACCTAATGAAATAATTCTTCAATTTTTACCACTTAAGCCCAATTACATTTAAATATATTGAGGCCCAATAAAAGTCCAAGGTGGACTTGTAATAACCCAAGTCTCACTACTTTGACCTAGATATATAAAGAGAAATTTAAACCTAAATGATCATTCAATTGGTCTATCTTCACCCGACAACTTCTTATTCAAGCATTCTATCTATCTTGATTCTCCCCCAGCTCATCGTGTCTCTGAAGATCCGACCGCCTTGGTCTCGGTTTTTCCGGAGATTCTCTCGAACCTTATCGGGCATTTCCTAACCGGAAACCTGACCCCCCATTTCAATACCTTTCTAATAAACTGAAATTCTACAAATACACTTTTGAAACATAAGAGTGTCTACGTAATCTCCCTGAAAAATATTACAAATACCCCCCTCAAAGAATATGTGTAAGATTGCAAGGTTTTGAATGTGAAATTACTAACGACCCATACGTCAGGAGTTTTGTGTAATTCACCCTAAATATTCTTGTTTCAGGGCCAAATATGTGTGGCTGGTACCCGCATTTTCGTTCAAGAAGGATTATACGATAAATTCCTGGCTAAATTGTTGGAAGAGTTGAAGTCATGGGTTATTGGAGATCCTTTTGATCCAAATGTTAATCAAGGCCCGCAAGTATGATTTAATTAACTCAATTGCCATTTCTTTGACCATACATCTTCCAAATTAGGGCAAATTGCAAAATTCATTCCGTCAACTTTAGCTACTAGAATTTTAGGGATATAAGTTTTAAAAGTTATGAAATTCATGTAGAGATTTTGAAAATTAGACAAATTACAGATAATTATACACGGAAGTTCATTAAGTTATCTAGAAAAGTCACTATATTTTTGGGCCGCACTTGCCTAGTTGTCATGAAATAACGCTGCATAAGCTATAATTGGACGTGATAATTATCTGGCTTCTGTGGCATTATTTAATGACGTGACAATTATTTGGACTGAAATTGGCCAAGTGGGATGCTAACTTGGCAAGTGTGGCCGAAAAATAGTCACATGCGTCCTACGTGACTTTTTCAGACGACTTAATGAACTTCCAGGGAGAATTATCCATATTTTTCCAGATTTTTAAAGCTACAGTATAAATTTTGCAACTTTTAAAATTTATGTCCCTAAAACAAGAGTAAATCAAAGTTGACAGATGAATTATGGAGTTTTCCCCCCAATTTATTATATATTCATGTTATAACAAAAATTTAATATCAATTTTATACATTATTAATATGATTTAGTTATAGGCATAATTGTACACAAACATACGAGGTTTACTTAAAAATTCGAAAAAAAAAACAATCGAAACTTGAAAATCTTACAAAAACTCTTGTTCAGCTTATCTACAAAATAGCCTCCTAAAAAAATACGTGTAAAATTGTAAAATTCCGGTAATAAAATTATAAAATACGCAAACTTTAAGTGGTTTAGTGGTTTTGATCTGTTGAATTTTTTGAAATAGGTTGACAAGAAACAATACGATAAAGTTCTTTCGTATATTGAGCATGGAAAGAAGGAAGGCGCCACGCTATTAACCGGTGGGAAGCCTGTTGATTGCAAGGGATACTATATCGAGCCCACCATATTCACTGACGTATCAGTAAGCTCTTAAGCAACTTATAATCTTTTTAAATTATAGGGTGAATTACATTGAGGTCCCTGATGTTTGCTATATTTACAACTAGATCCCTCTAGTTTTATTTTTTTACATCATAATCCCTTGATTGGTCAACCATTAGTCAGTTTCATTAATTTTCTGGTACTGCTGTGTTCGTCTCATTGAGAAAATGAATTTGGACTATAAATTTGTCTGATTCAGTGAAGAAACAAGAAATTTGGACTATACACACAATTGAAGAAAAATTTCTTAAACTTGTAACTTTCTCGTTTAATTTTTTCACCGAGTCAGACAAATTTATATTCTAAATTCATCGTCTCAATTAGACGAACACAATGGTACCAGGAAAATAAAAATTAACGGAACTGACTAACAGTCGACAAGTCAAGGGACTAGGATATAAAAAATAAAACTAAAAGGATCTAAATATAAATATATCAAATATTAGGGACCTCAATATAATTCATTCTAAATTATATATATTCTCTAGATTTATTTCCTTTTTCTTTTATTTTTATTTTTATTTCCTCGATCTTTCTGTTTTGATAGGATGATATGACTATTGCCAAGGACGAAATTTTTGGACCTGTTATGTCTGTCATGAAATTCAAGTAAGTAAAAGTCCATGTCTAAGTAATCAATACAATGGACGTCTAATTAACTTCTTAATCAATTTATAATAAGGGCGAATCACATATGACTATACTAAAGTTTGGTATATATGTGAGAAATTGCTCGTAAAGTCTCTGAAATTTGTAATGAATGTGTATATATTCTAAACATACATCCCTTATATATATTAGGGTTTTAGTTAGAAATTGTTTGGATGTATTTTCAGAAAATGTACACTTTTATTAAAACCTCAAGACAAAATATTATGTTAATTTCTCAAATAAGAGGAATTGATTTGTAATTACACAAAACTTCGGAATGTCAAAATGTAATCCACCCTTAAAATAAGGACGGATTACATTTGGGTCCCTAACATTTGTTATATTTATGTATCCACTTAGATGTGTTTATTACATATAGATCCCTAAATTGATCAATATTTTTACATATAGGTCCCTAAATTGGTCAACATTTGGTTCTAAATTGGGACCTAATTGTATACAATATAAGTTAAACTAAATGATTTAGGGTATCGCTTATATCTAGAAACCCATATTTTACGTTAAATTTGCCTAAATATAGATCAATCCAGGGACCTAAATGTAATAAACACATCTAAATGGACCTAAATATAAATATGAAAAACCCTCAGGAACCCATTTATAATTAGCCCATAAAATAATTGTGTCAATTCCAATCCTAATTGTATATAATCAACAAATACATTTGACATGAAGTAAGTAAGTATACAATTTCATTCAAAAAAAAAAAAAAAAGTAAGTATACATTTCACACGATGTGATGGAGCTATAATACTTCAATCCTTATATAATTGGATATAAAAGGTAGAACAAAACCGAGTTATATAACATATCGATGCGTACTAAAATTACGGATACATGATATATTGAAATTTACTCGTATATAGCTCGTAGTCTCGTACGTTGTTTTGTCGAATGCCATATGTTTAAAGTTCTAAGATTCTTAATTTGTAGCTCGAAAAACTGAATGTTTATAGTTATGGAGCTCAGAAGCTGTCTGTTTATGGTGATGATGAAGACATATTTATAGATGCAATTTTAATACAAAATACAGGACCGTTGAAGAGGTTATCAAAAGGGCTAACAGCACAAAGTACGGATTGGCAGCAGGGATTATGACGAATAACCTAAACATTGCCAACACAGTCTCAAGATCTCTAAAAGCCGGTGCAATTTGGATCAATTGCTATTTTGCCTTTGATGATGATTTACCAATTGGTGGATATAAAAGGAGTGGATTTGGCAAAGATATGGGAATGGAAGCACTTCAGAAATATCTACAAGTCAAGTCTATTGCTACTCCCATATACTACTCTCCATGGCTATAAATTATAGGGACAGTTACGAAACTGATCTTCGGAGATTTACGTCTTTTACGAAAAAACATCATAAAACTTTGAAGCATTACGAAAATTATATTGGGTTTTTGAAAAATATTGCGAATACTCCACTAAAACTAATGAAAAATCATTGACTCGGAGGAGTATTCGTAATGTTACAAGATTTCAGGTTGTTTTTCGAAAAAAAACGTAACCTGAGGTATTTTTTTCGTAATTATTCCTAATATTAGCGTTGCATTCTTTTTCATGTTATGGTTGTGTGAATTCTTCATGTTATGTATATATAATTATATATATATATATATATATATATATATATATATATATATATATATTGGTGTGGATCGAGTGGTTTTAAGTTATCTTTGGATTGTTGTAAGGTAAACTATGTGTATACATGAAAAGTGTTATAATGGTATATATTGGATTAGTGTGCATGGCAATTTGGGTTTTGAACCAGTTATTTCATCAAAACCAATGGTTTAATTTTGAATTGGGTTTATTAGGTCTAAAAAATAGGTAATTGGGTTAGGAACTTAGGTCTAAAAAATAGAAATGATTTTTTATTACTTCGGTTGTAAAGGGTGTTTGTGAAAAACTTAATAAAAGTGGAGTATTTGGAAAAAAAATAAAAATTCAAATGCTGATAATAAAGCATTTGAGTGTTTGAAAAAATACTAATGTACTTTTACATTATCTAAAAACATTTCCATTTATTTACGGAAATAATGTAGAAGTTGGAAGTTGAATTCAAAAAGTATGTTATTTGGAATTTCAAACTTTAGTTTATTTTTTCTTAAATTTAGAAGAATTTGAGAGTGTTTGAAAATCGAAACTACTAAGAAAAGAAAGTTGCAAACACTACACAAGCAGGTTAACTAGCTTGAAGGTGGTTCTTAATTAAAAGTACTTCTAATATAAGTGATTTGTTTTAGCACTTTTAGTTCCAAATACTCCCAACTTCTGTTAAATTTAAGCAAAAATAAGCCAGAATCTTGAAGTACCTAAAGACATATTTTTGGATTCTACTTTTAGATTTTAGGTATTTTCGTAATTAAAATATGAAACCCTATAATTTATAGCATAAAGTAAAAGACTCGATGATTTATACAGTTTCGTTAATCTACTGTTGTCCCCAATGGATTGCTTTGAGAGTTTTTTAAAGATTTGTATTAATAATAATACTATTGGAACGAGAGAACAGTGAAACCAAGAGCAATACTTGCTCTTGAAACAAGTAATTAGAGCACACTATTTTAAAATCACACAAACACTCAAAAAGCTATCTCAATCACAGAGATAAAGTTTGAAAACAATGAACACTCAATTGCTTTCAGCAAATGATCAACTTAAATCACACAAGGATATTGATTGAATAAAGATTCTGTGCTGGTCTTTTATAATCGCCCAAATCTGCATACAAGGGAAGTAGCCGTTTGCTTCCAGATGGAGCAAATCTTCAACATAAGCAAAGTATTCGTGAGTTCTAGCTGCATCCAAATTTTTAGGAAAAAGAAAGTATTCGTTGGTTCCAACTGCACTCAAATATTTATGAAAAAGAAAGATCCTTATTATATGCAATTACAACAGATTTTGTTTATTCTTTCCTGCACAAAATACATGTGACAATAATATTCAAAATAATAACTCATCATCAAAATGTCAACAAAATACAACTTTAATTAGTAACTTGATTAAAATTAGAAGTGATTCTTAATTTTTTTTTCCAAACATTCAATTACTTTTTCCAAGCACTCCCTGTTTTTATTATTGTATTTTTTTTTTCAATTTTAACTTTTTAAAAGCAGTAGAGTTTACAAACACTCTTTTAAACTAAAGCGTCCCTAAAATTAATTTAATATTAAGTTCACTTTGGGACGATTGATTAAGAACAATCTTTAATTATACCATAATCGTGGGGGGACTTTCTTCTCGTCTCGCAGTGTTTGTTGATCTTGAGACCCTTTAATCCATAGCTTTTCAAGTTCTAAAAATAAATGAAATAATTCTACTATTTGGTTTAAGGGAAAGTCTCATATATGTAGGTTGGCTCCAAAATGGTTATTATTATTTTTAAAATAAAAATGGCTGGCATCCTCCACCTCATATTATTAGAAATAAGGACAAACAACCAAATGAAGAAGTTCGACCACATGGACATGGCAAATTTAAGTTATGACCATGCCTAGCATCCAAAAAAACAAAAATACAAAAGGAAATCAAAGTAACAAACAATATAATCATAGAAGCATTATCGATAACAATCCGATGGTAGAAATTTTACACGTGAGAACAGTTCTCGTTCGGTTTGCCATTCCACCTGACTTCAATTTCAATATATTTGGGTCGTTCATCCCAAAATATGAACTCAGTGACTTCATATTGAGAGGATCCATCTGAGCCGACTCCAAAATGGTTATTAACTTATGATTACCACTTATTTCTAACATTTATTATTGACTAAATTAAAGCACTGATTATTACATATATAGAGTTCAACATCCGTGTATAATATAATTTTTCTTTTATTTTATATTTACTGCATATTCTATTCAAATAAGTTGACACGTAATAAGAAAACTAAAGTTTGGAAAAAAGACTCTATTGAATAAAAAGAATTCGGCCTAGAACTCTCTCTAAGCCTAGGTTACGTGTCTGATTCACGACTCTTATTAAGCTGGCGGCAAGGGACGGTCACAAGCCGCCGACCCTCCGAAACCGTCGTACAAGACGGTGGCGAATTCAACTGTGAAGGATTTCAGACTCCCGGATGACTTCGCCAAGCTTAAATCACTTGATATCTCAACCTTCAAATCACTGGGATATGTAACAAAATATAAAGGTAAGCCAGCGGTGGTCTTTTCTGAGCAAGAGAATGAGGAGCTATGTGAAGATTTTCAGTTTACGTAGGTAGGAAAAATCTGCAGCGGCTATCCGACAATGGGTCAGCTGGAGTACTGTATCAAGCAAATAGCGTTTAACAAACACATCGACGTGAGCTTACTTAATCGCACACATGTGTTGTTTAGATGCGAAGATAAGGAGGATTATGATAGATTGTTCTCGAAGGAGACTTGGTACATCGGGGATTGTGCAATGCGAATTCTCAAGTGGATGCCAACCTTCGATCCTCGAGTGGAATCATCGATAGTGCCCGTATGGGTATCTTTTCCAGCGATCAAAGCGCAAGTTATCAAGAAGAAGGGGCTGTGGATGGTGGCTTCAACCCTCGGGAACCCTATCAGATTCGATGAATGGACAGCTAAAGGGAAAAATACCGAAGATCCAAGGGTTTGAGTAGAAATTGATGTAGCTAAGCCTCTTAAGAAAATGCTATGGATGAGGATCGGGCCTGATAGCTATGATCAGGAAGTACTCTACGGATATGTGCCTGATTACTACACTTATTGTAAGCATTTATACCATAAGAATCAGGATTGTAGCAAGCACAAATACGATAAGGATAGGATGGAAATTATTGACAGCACCCCAGCGGAAGAATTAAGCTCCACTGATCAAGCAGGGCAATGATCAGGTGGGGATGCAGAGGGAAACATTCGCAAACCTAAGCCTCAATGTAACTCTAGGCAGCCTTTGCCTAACATTCTGGAGAGGGGGATGGATCGACGAGATACTTGGATTCAGGTGAACAATAAGAAAAACAAAGACAAGAGGAAGAATGTGCAAGAAAATCCACAACATCCGGAGAGAATCCCTCATGGGAGCGTCCGGATTCTGAACCGTAATGAAAACACTAGCAAATCTGGATCCACGAGCAATCAATTCTTGGGCCTAGCTCAAGAGGACCACGATGAGAACCAACAGGAAGACGAGGACTTGATCCCTCAGGAGAAAGAGCAGGAAATTCTAACAGAAGCAACTTGGAAACCTCTGTAGCGCCCTGGCTCTATAGCCCTGAGCCTAAACGAACTGTCAAGCGTTGACTAACGTCACAGCTCAATAATCCATTTCGGCCTAATAGGTCTAGCCAACATTCTAGGCAACAATGATTCCCAAAGACGACATAACAAAAATAATGAGGAGTAGCGGAAACACTTAATGAACACAATAATATATATCATCAATGTCGTCCATGGCCAAAGCAGTAAATAGAAATCCTAATATCAATTATGCCACAAAGGGCCGAATAAAATATCATCAACAACAACATCATAATAAAAACATGAACATGTAACGGCACGTCCCCAAATACAGTGCGACGTGACGTCCCGCACCAAGTCATGATCCACAACCAGAACTAAAGGTCCAGTTATGAACTACAACCTGGCGAACGGAAAATAATTACCAGGCGGATCTGCTTTACAAAATAATAAGACAATGAACAATAATACAGCAGAAGCAAATTAGCACAACCTATCCCACTCAAGGAGCTAGAACAACCATAATCCAAAACACAATTATAAAGCCCACCAAGGCCACTGAAAATATCAATATCAACATTCAAACTGATTTACATTATTTACATCTACATCTTCTAGGGTTTTAAATATTTATCCAGATACATAGACGGATATGAAATCACCTAAACAAAAGTAAATGACTCCAAGGACACGACCTGAATCCGCCTAGCAACAAAACCCTGAAAAGACAACAACAGAGCAATGGGGTTAGTCAAAGCGACTAAGTGAGGGGGCTGTAATACGTATATATTATCGAAACAACCGAAAGATTCACCAGTTTGTAAATGAGAAGAAAGCAAAGGAAAAATAAAGGTTTTCACAATTATTGGTGAATCGAATACTTTCGCAATAAAGTAAAAGCTCGGCGAGACGAGCATCAACCACCTATTTCATAATATCAGAAATATCAAATAAACCTCCCTTATTCCTCCTTGTGTAGACAGGTAGCTAGCCCGCTACTATATAATTATATATGCAAGGACAAATATCCAATACATCTTCGGCTGAGGATATAGACTAGATCCCGTCCGGCGCAGGTACTCAAAAGGGTTGCCACTCCGGTCATACCCTCGAGCTCCCATCAGTTTGGAGTCCAGAGCATTGAGATCCACCGTAGACCCGACGTCTATCCGGCTTCACCCCGTACCCTGAAGTCCGGGCCCAATTGTATAATGTGGCTCAATGGCCAGGCCGAAAGGCCAAGATAATGTTCTCGCATTCCAAATACTCATATGGTCAAAGGGACAAATTTCAATCCATTTTATACCCTTTCGAGCTAATAGAGCTCTCGAGGGGTTATACATAATAATTTGATATCAACGCATTTTTCTTTAAACTCATTAATATAGTATGGTTCAAATAGCTACTACGTATAATATAAACATGGGGAAAGAAACATAAAAACATAAAAGACAGGCTTCGGGTATATATGGAATATTTACATACGTATAAGGAAAGCCGAATTCGGAAAAGAAACCCCACCTGGATAATACGGCAAAAAGAACCAAGGAAAGACAACCAGACTACTGCCCGGAAGAACTATCACCTGAAACCAAGTACAACACAACCATGTAAGACGAGAACACGACGCACAGCTTATTCTTAATGCAATAACCACTTAGTTAAATCAAAGAAGGGCAATTAGGGCAATTATTCAATGAAACGAATGAAATATCAAACTTCAAGCTTATAATCATACTTAAACGCAATTAGGTTCCATAGACATGCTTAAAATACTATAAAGAAGCATACATTCAAGTTTTGAAGCAATCGGAAAAGAATTGCGAAAAGCGTATAATTCTCTAAACGAAAATCCGTTCGTTTCACGATCAAACGGTATTGGAAAAATTCAAACTCTATGGATTATTAAGTTTTAAAGCGTTATGGACTTAATGGCGAAGTCGGATTTTGAAAATAATATCAAACGAAGAAAGTAGCATTTGAAATTTTTGACTTCCAGAGACTTTTGAACTAAAATCGGGTCACACGGGCTACACACACGGCCTGATCAAGGCCGTGTGCGATTTTGGGAACACGCACGGCCTGTCCACACGGCCTGATCAAGGCCGTGTGCAACTTTGAAACATGCACGGCCTACCCACACGGCCTGATGCAAGGCCGTGTGGGGTGGAAAACACGCACGGTCTTGCTACACGGCCTGTTGCAAGGCCGTGTGCGCCTGTTTTCGCGAATTTTCAGCAGAACGCGAAGAACTTCGCACAGAAGCAGCAAAACTTCGTTAAATCTTTACCAAAATACCATTTTCAATCAGATTTTCATACTACAAACTTCAACAAATATCAAAGATCACAATGGCAACACATAGGATCAAGAATCATCGAAAACTACGAAGTATAGCGATCAAACTATCGAAAAATCCAACTTCGAAGCAATTTATCCAAAACATATTCAAACGACAATGGAATCAAATGGAACTTGAATAATACCTGTATAGAATGTTATAAGGATCACGTAGGTTCTTACGGATCGAAATTTGGTTAAGAAACGAACTCGAAAGATCGAATTGAAGTTTTAAAGAAATTCTTTCTTTTTTCTTTCTTTCTTTTCTTTTCCTTCGGCTGATTAAGTGTAATTAAGAAAAAGAAAAGGAAAAGAGAATAAAAAGGAAACCTGAGGTTTAAATGAAAAATCGAAGGGGCATTTTCGTAATTTCGCGAAACTTCATAAAAAGGACATATTAATGAAATATATCAATATTATAGTCAAAACTCATCATTTTAAACGCACATCAACATAGAATAATTTAAATTCACAAATCATCACATTTACGAAAATTCATATAAAACACACAAATATCACATAAGCACATATGTACCGATCGAATTTTCCAAACTTGTCCAGTTATCTCAGGAATTCTTACCGGCTTTAATTTACCAAAAATGTGGGGTGTTACAGAACAACATCCTAAGAACAAGAGTATGTGTTGGGATTCACGCATGCCCCGGGCGTAGTGGAAGTAATGGATTTTAATTTTTTTTTGTCTCGGGGCATTAATCGAATTAATGTGAATCTTCATCCAATGAATTTATAACTTTGAAACGTTTATATATATTAAGAAAATTGCATCTTTACGCACTCCATTTGTAGCCGTTAAGGTATGAAAGCTTTCCAAAGCTTGGTCCCGTTCCTGAATTGCGCAACAGGCTTCTCAATTCTACCAAGGATTCGATTTTCAACCGAATCCCTCTGAGGTTGATCCATGGCTTCTCGCAGACGAACTTGTTAGAGTTGTGCCCTAGAAAGCCGAACTGTCTCTGGCATTTCCTGTGAAATTCTAAGAGTGGAACAATCTAGTGATCAATAATAGAAAGACATTAGTAGTCGTCTGATACTACTTTGGCCAAATTCATCATATTACATTTATAAGTAGTTGCATATTGTTTATTCTTGTGTATGGATGAAACCCCTAGATCACAGTAAGCTAAGGGACTTGGTTTCACCATTTGATGGGGGCCATGAAATAAGTACCCAATGGTGTGATCTAAAACACTCCAAGTCGAATAGTTTAAAAGGCACATGGGATGTCGATCAGACTCGCTTGAGACTTGCTCATATGACATAGCTTTATAAAAGTGTGTCCCATTTCATGACATTAGTGTTTTGACACTACTATGCATATGAGGGTGCTTAATGGAGATTAAGTTCACTGCGGATCCCGCTGGGAATGCCTACATAGGGTAAGACTCATATAGAGTCTTAGAGAATAGGAGGGTTTCCCTAGCCATGATCGTGTCTAACTAATCCTTAGACTTGAGGCTCCATGGTTGCCTTGTGCATAACTGGGGCATACTTTGATGTACTTCTGAATCCCTAGGTTTCGCATAAGTTGTACGTTGGGTATGTTCGAGTTATGCATGGAGGCTGTGAGTGTAACGACCCGCAATCTCCAAGTTCAAGATTAGTGCGTTTATCGGAATTCGGACCGTTCACGGTCCCCGACGCCTTTTATAATTGCACGTTTTCCAACTCTTTCATTTAAATATTTTATAAATCATCGATTTAGTATTTAAAACCCAAAGCATTAATTAGAATTTAATTTGCATCGTTTTGCCACTAACTAGGGTCAATATGGTAAATTTATATTTTTAGCTCGTTTAATCGAATTTAGTAATTTAACGGTGTACATTGGACTGGGGTTCAATGTTTTAATAATGCATATTTTAACGAGGTTCCAAATACTTTCATGAAATTCAAAATATTATTCATTAAATCATATTTTCAAGAAATTGTATTTTTAGCCCAAAATTATTTACACTTCAGCCCAACCCGGAATTGACTGTTCATAAACTCATGAATTTTAAGAAAATGAACCTCAATTCTTATTAGGCTTTTAATTTCGGTCATTTTGACACTAAGTACGCCTAATTCCGAAACTTTACAGAATTTGCACATTTTTCGAGGATAGGGTATATTATGCAATTATTGGGAGATTTGGGGCCAAAATGAAATTTGGGAGAACACACACACGTGGAACGCAGCGACGCGAGAGCACTTCTCTCCCAAATTAGGGATTTTGCAATTCTTCACGAAATCGAGAAAATGATATATGGAAATCGATCGTCTCGACGAGAGGAACACATTGGTACCATTATTTCGAGCATTTGAACGACGGTAGAGGCGCTGTGTTGGCGAGAAGGTGGCGCGGCAATGAGCTTCTCGTCGGAGGCTTTTTCGGCCACAGCGAGGCTTGGGCTTGGTTGGAGATGAAAGCTCTCGTCGAGGGGAGTCTTTTGGCGGTGGTCTCACGGCCTGATTTAGCCGGACGGCGGTGGATCGAGGAGGAGACGGCACGGCGGAGATGGGCTTTTTTTGGTGGCGCACCCCCGTGGCTGGAACGGCCTTGAAGAGATGAAACTTTTGGCACCGGTCTCAGGTCCTAACTCGACAGGACGGCGGCGCGTGGGCGGCGCGCGGGCGGCGCACGGCCGAGGTAGCGCCGGAGCTACCTCCGGCCACCATTTTCAGAGGGCTTTATATGGATTTCTACCTTCTCGACATGGGTAAGCTGATTTCGAAGTCAATTTCGTATTTCGTTGAGCCGATTTCCGTTTATTTTGATTTTTGGATTTTAGGGTTTTCGAGGTTCAAAGTGAAATTAAATTACGATGGATGATCCGATTGAGAAGCGGTTTTGAGGGAAGTGACGGGCTCAACGAGAGGAAGATTTCGGTATAAGGGTTCGACCATCGAAGGTGGTCCGGCAACGGTCCGACTGTGGCAGGCGGTTTTCTGGCGTTTTAGCACTATTCCGGCGGGAATCCGGCGATGGTGTCTTCGGACAGATCGTGCCCCTCGATGCAACGATTCTAACAGCACTGGTATTACTCGAATCCGACTTGTCGTTTGTCTTTTATTGCATTTTTCGTATAATTGTGGTGAATTGTAGCTTTTTGAATTATAACTTATAGCTTCTAGCTTTCGAGCATGAATAACTTGTATCCTAGCTTGGTTTAATTGTATAAATTGTTGAATATGGTTATTGTATGATTGTGTAGTCGATCGGATGGGTTCCGGTTCGACTAGGCTAGATATAGGATCGATTTTAGCTTGTTAGCTTTTGATTTAAATGAAACATACATGTTTGATGTTTAATTACAAGCTTAACTCCTGAGTAGTTTATGCTTAAATGCTATTATTAACCAATTGCTAATTGTGATTCGTTTATTCCTCGTTTTACATGTTAAATGACCAAAATGCCCCTACTTGGTTTCTTATGTTTAAATGGTGATTGAGTATCTTTAAGCATGTTTGTATTTTGATAGCCGAGCGTCAGTGTTTTTTTTTTCTTATCGTGTCAGTCATTCATCCTCTGAACCCCGTGTTTTTCAGGTGAGATCTTTGAGGCCGAATTGTAATTGCTGCTTGCTTTCCTTCTCTTGTTCTGTTGAGCCAGGTAAGGGTTTAAAACGTTTCCAACTGGGGCAAGATCATAGATATATATAGGTTTGCGAAATAAATTATTATCCCGCCTTTTCTTCTTGCTTGTTGTTCTTGTCTTTACTATTTCCTTATGTGCTTAGTCATACCTTTTAATAGCAAAACCTATATGTATAATATTTTACAACATTTTCAACTAGAGGCAAGGAAAACCCATTTGTTTTAAATGCGAACTTTGGTCTCTTGACCTCGCAAATATAACCTTGTCTCGAATGGCCCTTTTGGCGTCCCACACCCTGATTCCCTATTTTCGAATGACCTTTTTGGCCACCTGAATTGTTATTGATTTCAAAAGCGAGCCATGGACTGGATCATGACTTTGGGGCCTAGGAGTTATGTAGCGCCCCTTTCCGTAGGAGGGGAAAGGACACCACATTCGCACCAAGACGAAATCCCAAACGAGGTAGATGTACCCCATTTAAAAATTCATCCCGGTGAACGGCAAGCACTCAATCTATACCGGCAACAACGAACCTAGTCCAACAACAACAACCAACAGAAATAACAGAGTGCGGAAGATTAAAATATATATCAATTAAACATTCAAAGCCGTACGGGGCATCAATTAACGAATATCAATATTCAACAATTCATCAACATCATCGAATCTCAATAATCATCAATATCTCCATTTCTACTAAATAAAACGATTCAATTCAATTAAGTAAAGACAGACTGTTGTTGGACACTACCGACAGTTACCAGAGGACATGAAGACCAAGATTCACGACCCACTGTTGCCAACCGACATGAGAGGTGACAATGCCACCTGTCGACCTGACGTAAGAATTAAAAATAACGAGGGGTGAGTATAAACGATACTCAGTGAAGGTAAAGTGGGAACAAGTACGAGCCACGCTTCCGGGTTTTGAATATATATATAGGGAAATACATTTGCAGAATTGAAGAAAATCTGGAATGTGCTTTGACTTGCATTCTCAATGATAATTAACAGTACAATAATGAAATTAAAGCATGAATACAATCAAGTAATATCCCAGCGAAGATGGGCCTGTTCCTCCTTATATACCCTTCAAGTCAATATAAAACTCCATCTTCGGTGTCTGACCCCATAGTGCGACCACGGGCGACGAATTAAATTTTAGTAAAACGTGCAATGAATGCAACGCCCACCATCGCTCCCAACCGTGGCTATCAACTCCTGATGGGCCACGATTGACGCTTAGTTTTGGGAAAAGTACCTCGGGCAACACCCTGGACGCTCGTCCCCAAGTGAGACCCTCGAATACCCTCCCGGGCCCTCAATAAAAGAAAAGTCCAATATTTTACTCGCGTTTGCTAGACGTCATCCATGGTCTGTAGGAATGTATTTGTGACGTCAATGAGTTGATTCACAAATAGTCTTTAATTAAATGAGGTTAATTAAAGTCACAATTCTGACATTGAGAATGTGTTCCTACTACTGTCCTATTGGTGAACCTGAGGGGTCACATAATGACTTCCAAAGACGAACACATTTATCTATATTAAAGAGTTTGATAATAGTCAACTGGATTGACAAATGAATTAATTGGAATTAATTCATTAATAAGAGATCAAGATGTTAATTAAGTGTAATTAACGTGTAGGAGTTAATTTAGAGTAATTAACAAGTATTTAATGTGATTAAATTCGAGACTTGTTATTTGATAACATAGTAGACTTAAGAGTCAATTGGGAATTAATTCAAGTCTAAATGTAACGGCACGTCCCCAAATAGGATGCGACGTGACGTCCCGCACCAAGTCACAATCCATAACAAGAACTAAAGGTCCGGTTATGAACTACAACCTGGTGAACGGAAAATAAATACCAGGCGGATCTGCTTTAGAAAATAATAGGATAATGAACAATAATACAGCCTAAGCAAATTAACACAACCTATCCCACTCAGGGAGCTAGAACAACCATAATCCAAAACACAATTATAAAGCCCACCAAGGCCACTAAAAACATCAATATCACTATTTACACTAATTTACATCATTTACATCTACAATCTCTAGGGTTTTAATTATTTATCCAGATACATAGGCGGAAATGAAATCACCTAAACAAAAGCAAATGACTCCAAGGACACGACTTGAATCCGCCTAGCAACAAAACCTGAAAAGACAACCACAGAGTAATGGGGTTAGTTAAAGCGACTAAGTGAGGGGCCTGTAATACGTATATATTATCGAAACAACAGAAAGATTCACCAGTTTGTAAATGAGAAGAAAGCAAAGGAAAAATAAAGGTTTTCACAATTATTGGTGAATCGAATAATTTCTCAATAACGTAAAAGCTCGGCGAGTCGAGCATCAACCACCTGTTTCATAATATCAGATATATCAAATAAACCTCCCTTATTCCTCCTTGTGTAGTCAGGTAGCTAGCCCGCTACTATATACTCATATATGCAAGGACAAATATCCAACACATCTTCGGCTGAGGATATAGACTAGATCCCGTCCAGCGCAGGTACTCAAAAGGGTTGCCACTCCAGTCATACCCCCGAGCTCCCATCAGTTTGGAGACCAGAGCATTGAGATCCACCGTAGATCCGATGTCTATCCGGATTCACCCCGTACCCTGATGTCCGGGCCCAATAATATAATGTGGCTCAATAGCCAGGCCGAAAGGCCAAGATAATTCCTCGCACTTCAAATGCTTGTGTGGTCAAAGGGACCAATTTCAAACTCATTTGTAACCCTTTCGACCTAATGGAGCCTTCTAGGGGTTAATATGTAATAATTTGATATCAAAGCATTTTCTTTAAACTCATTAAGATAATATCGTTTTCAAGTAGCTACTACGTATAATATAAGTTTGGGGAAAGAAAACATAAAAGCATAAAACACAGGCTTTGGGTATATATGGAATATTTACATACGTATAAGAAAGTCGAATTCGGAAGAGAAACCCCACCTAGATAATTATGCAAAAAGGGCAAAAGAAAGACAACCAGACTACTGCCCGGAAGAAATACCACCTGAAACCAAATACGACACAACCAAGTAAGACGACAATACGACGCACGGCTTATTTTTAATGCGATAAACACTTAATTAAATCATAGAAGGGCAATTAGGGCAATTATTCAATGAAACGAATGAAATACCAAACTTCAAGCTTATAATCATGCTTAAACACAATTAGGTTTCATAGACATGCTTAAAATACTATAAAGAAGCATACATTCAAGTTTCGAAGCAATCGGAAAAGAATTGCGAAAAGCGTATAATTCCCTAAACGGAAATCGGTTCGTTTTACGATCAAACGGTATTGGAAAAATTCAAACTCTATGGATTATTAAGTTTTAAAACACTACGAACTTAATGGTGAAGTCGGATTTTAAAAATAATATCAAACGAAGAAATTACGTTTTAGAAATTTGGACTTCCAGAGACTTTTGAACTGAAATTGGGACACACGGCCTCTTGCACGGCCTTGTGCAAGGTCATGTGTATTTTTGGGAACACGCACGGGCTACACACACGGCCTGAGGCAAGGCCGTGTGAGTTGAAAATGGCGCACGGTCTTGCTACACGGCCTGTTGCAAGGCCGTGTGCACCATGTTTTCGCGAATTTTCAGCAGAACGCGAAGAACTTCGCACGGAAGCAACAGATTTTCTTCAAATCTTCAGGAAAACCCCATTTTCAATCAGATTTTCATACTACAAACTTCAACAAACATCAAAGATCACAATGGCAACACATAGGATCAAGAATCATCGAAAACTACGGAGTATAACGATCAAACTATCGAAAAATCCAATTTCGAAACAATTTATCCAAAACATACTCAAAAAACAACGGAATTGAATGGAACCTGAATAATACCTGTAGAGAATGTTACAAGGGTCGCGTAGGTTCTTACGGATCGAAATTTGGTTAAGAAACGAACTCGAAAGATCGAATTGAAAGTTTGGAGAAATTCTTTCTTTTTCTCTTTCTTTTTGAAGGGCTAAGTGTAATTAAGAAAAAGGAAAGGAAAAGAGAATAAAAAGAAAACCTGAGGTTTAAATTAAAATTGAAGGGGCATTTTCGTAATTTCGCGAAACTTCATAAAAAAATGACATATCAACGAAATATATCAATATTATAGTTAAAACTCATCATTTTAAACGCACATTGACATAGAATAATTTAAATTCACAAATTATTGCATTTACGAAAATTCATATAAAACACACAAATATCACATAAGCACATATATCCCGGTCGAGTTTTCCAAACTTGTCCCGTTATCTTAAGAATTCTTACCGGCTTTAGCTTACCAAAAATTTGGGGCGTTACAATCTCTGCCCCCTTATGAGAATCTATCCTCAGATTCTATTCATTCGAAGCGAATAACTCAGGATAATGTTTTCTCATTTTCTCTTCTGTTTCTCAGGTAGCTTCTTCGCTTTTCTGATTCCTCCAAAGGACTTTTACGAGGGGGATTTGACGATTACGGAGTTCTTGGAATTTACGGTCCAGAATACTAACCGGTTGGGAAATGAACGTCAAATTCGGCTCTAACTTTATATCTTCTACGGAAATAATCTCAGACTCATCCGGATAATATTTACGAAGCTGCGAGACGTGGAAGACATTATGAATACCTGTAAGAGCTGGCGGTAAATCTAATCTGTAGGCCATCTTCCCAATCCTCTCGAGAATCACATACGGACCCAAATATCTCTGGACTAACTTTCCTCCTTTGCCGATTCGAACGAATCCCTTTCTAGGAGAAGCTTTCAAAAATACCTGATCCCCAACTTCGAACTCCAAATCACGTCGACGTCTATCAGCATAACTCTTTTATCGATCCTGTGCGGCTTTCATTCTCTGTCGGATAACTTGCACTTTTTCGATAGCATCCTGAATAAATTTCGGAGCAATACCACGATGAATACCATCTTTAGTCCATCTCCAGTCTTCTATATCCCAATAAAGCGGTGATCGACACTTTCTACCATATAAAGCCTCATACGGTGCCATCTTAATTGAGGACTGATAATTGTTATTATAAGCAAACTCGATCAATGGAAGCTGTTTATACCACGTAGTCTGAAAATCCAGGGCACAAGATCTCAACATGTCTCCGAGGTATCTAATAGTCCTCTCGGATTGACCGTCTGTCTGGGGGTGAGCTGCGGTACTGAAGGTCAGCTTTGTTCCCATACGATCCTGTAAGTTCTGCCACAAACGCAAAGTAAATCTAGTGTCTCTGTCTGACACTCTACTAGCCAGAACTCCGTGAAGTCTCACAACCTCCTCATGATAAACCTCTGCCAACTTGTCAACTGTATAGGATGTACGAATGGGCAAAAAATGAGCGGACTTCGTCAATCTGTGAACAATTACCCAAATACTATCATAACCGCCTCTGACTTTCGGTAAGCCCGAAACAAAATCCATTGCTATCTCTTCCCATTTCCAAGATGGTACGGGAAGTGGCTGTAGTAAACCTCCAGGTTTCTGGTGATCTGCCTTGACTTGTTGACACGTCGCACACTGTCCGATATAGTTGGCCACATCTCTCTTCAAACCATTCCACCAGAAGAACTCTTTCAAATCTCGATACATCTTAGTGCCTCCCGGATGGATAGTATAGGCTGATTTGTGAGCTTCCTCTAAAATCTCTCTCCTCAAACACTCAGGAACACAAACTCTTGTCTTATGTCTGAGAAGACCTGTGTCATCAATACTGAACTGCGTGTCTGGCTCATCCTTCATTTGAATAATCTGTCGTTGAATCCAATCATCAGTAGCTTGAGCTTCTTTAATTCTACAACCCAACTCTAACTGAATCGTAATATTAGAAATGCGAGCATAAGAAATAATACGAACTCTTTCGACACCTGACATGTTTGAACTCAGCTCTAGCTGTGATACACTCGCTTTTCTGCTCAAGGCATCTGCAACTACGTTCGCCTTCCCCGGATGGTACTGAATCTTACAATCATAATCTTCTAACAACTCTATCCAATGCCTCTGACGTTTATTCAATTCTTTCTGCGTGAAAGGATACTGGAGGCTCCTAGAAATTTGGACTTCCAGAGACTTTTGAACTGAAATTGGGACACACGGCCTCTTGCACGGCCTTGTGCAAGGCCGTGTGTGTTTTTGGGAACACGCACGGGCTACACACACGGCCTGGGGCAAGGCCGTGTGAGTTGAAAATGGCGCACGGTCTTGCTACACGGCCTGTTGCAAGGCCGTGTGCACCATGTTTTCGCGAATTTTCAGCAGAACGCGAAGAACTTCGCACAGAAGCAACAGATTTTCATCAAATCTTCACCAAAACCCCATTTTCAATCAGGTTTTCATACTACAAACTTCAACAAGCATCAAAGATCACAATGGTAACACATAGGATCAAGAATCATCAAAAACTACGGAGTATAACGATCAAACTACCGAAAAATCCAATTTCGAAACAATTTATCCAAAACATACGCAAACAACAACAGAATCAAATGGAACCTGAATAATACCTGTAGAGAATGTTACAAGGGTCGCGTAGGTTCATACGGATCGAAATTTGGTTAAGAAACGAACTCGAAAGATCGAATTGATAGTTTGGAGAAATTCTTTCTTTTTCTCTTTCTTTTTGCTGCTGATGTTTACGGCTAAGTGTAATTAAGAAAATGGAAAGGAAAAGAGAATAAAAAGAAAACCTGAGGTTTAAATGAAAAATCGAAGGGGCATTTTCATAATTTCGCGAAACTTCATAAAAAAAAGACATATCAACGAAATATATCAATATTATAGTCAAAACTCATCATTTTAAACGCACATTGACATAGAATAATTTAAATTCACAAATTATTGCATTTACGAAAATTCATATAAAACACACAAATATCACATAAGCACATATATCCTGGTCGAGTTTTCCAAACTTGTCCCGTTATCTTAAGAATTCTTACCGGCTTTAGCTTACCAAAAATTTGGGGCATTACACTAAAGTAATTAAGAATGAGTCTCAAAATTTAAGTTGAAATTTGAGACTACGTAATTTGAGTAGGAGAGAGCTTTATCAATTAAAGTGTTACTTGAAAGTTTAAGACTTGAGAGGTAATTAGTATTAATTCAAGTCAAAATGATTAATTGAGAAACTTGTAATTTATTTGGAATAAATCAAGTACAATTAATAGAAGGAAAAATCTGTAGCAATTAAATGTTAATTGGGTTTAATGAACTAGAGAATTAATTTAGAATTAATTTTTAGCCCAAGTTGATTAAAGATGGGCTTATATTTTATTTGGACTAAAATTGAAGCCCACCTTAATAAGGTAATGGACTTGTTTAATTAATCAAGGTTAATTAAATTGCACATGAAATGTGTAATCTTGTATTAAATTAAAAAGGCCTTTAGAAGACGAAAATACTGCTGGGCCCAATAGTAGCAGTGGTCGAAAATCCTAGCCCATCTAGGACTGGAATTTTCGGCCCACTCAAGTCTATTTAAGACAGATCTTACAGAACACAGAACTAGGGGTTTTACGTAAGATGCAGAACAGAAGTTCCAAGAATTGGATTTTGCCTAACCTAATCTCTCTCTCTTCTGCGCCACTTTTCTCTCTCTCTACAGGTAGTTCACGTGAACTGCAGAAAACTTTTCTGCAGTTCAACGTGAACCAGCCTTTACAATTATTTCTTGATTCTCTTATTTATATTAGATAAATTCTGATCTTAAATCTCTAGTAGGAATTAAGAGATTCATAGTTCGTCTGCGAGAAGCCGTGGATCAACCTTAGAGGGTTTTGGTTAAAGATCGGACGTTGGTAGAATCGAGAAGCCTGCGCTGTTCGAGGAGTGGCTTGAAGCTTTAGAAAGGTTTCTATCCTTAACGACTACAAAAGGAGTGCGTAAAGGTGAACATCTCTCTAGATATATAAATGTTTCAAAGTTATGAATTCATTGGATGAAGATTCACTGTAATGCCTCGGGACTAAAATTTTTGAAATATACTACTTTCGCTGCGCTCGGGGGTACGTGAATCCCAATAGTGGTATCGGAGCCATTATTTGATCACGTTTATATATTCGCCTCTACCCTTTTTATTTGGATTAAATTGGTGTTGGATGCGTTTTTATGTTTATGTGAATATCAGAGTTGTTGGGAGTTTTGATAAATTGAAAGAAATATTTTGAATATGATTTTATCAAAAAGGAATCTGGAAATTTGGAGATACATATTTCAAAGTATTAGTGTATTTCTGAAATACATGAAAATCGAATTTTGTTTGGTACAAAAAGAATTTTGGTGTTGAGTTGTGTTGTAGAAAGTCGAGTTTGGCGACGTCCAGAAAACTGTGTCGGAAATCCTTCCTTAATATTGGATGACTTTAATATCTTTTTGAGCTTAATTTTAGGCCTTTGAATTAGTTCAAAACCTGTAACGACCCAGAAATCTGAGAATTACTGTGAGTAATTTTACGCGTTAATTATCTTTCTTAATCTCTAAATTCTCGATTATATGTGAATTATAATATATTATGTCGTAAATGACCAATGTGATAATATTGTTTGCGTATTTAAATTACGTGTCTATATTGCGTTTATTAAATATTTAATCGTTATATGTGATCGACGCGTATTTAATTGGATTTTCTAAAATTACTAAAATAACCCTTCGTATTTTTCGGTATTTCGAAGATATTTGATAAGTGTCGAAATTCATTTCATTATTTTTATTTCGAGAGAGAGAGAGAGAGAGAGAAGAAGAAGAAAAGAGATATTTCTCCCGAATCCCTAATCGATCGTGCCGAGCTCGAATCTCCGTGGAATCTCGCACCAATCGTTTTTAAACGATCAGTTCATCGATACCTTTCTATAGGTACCAATTTCCCCAATTTCTTTTACGATTTTTCGAGGTTTTGAGAATATTTGGTTATTTCGGGACTTTTAGGATAATTGCTTAGATCGAGCCCGTTTCTTGGTCAATTCGTGATTTTATTGGATGTATATGTGAATTAGATGTTGATTATTGATTGTTATAAATTATGAGTGTTGATTTGCGTTAAAAATATGATTTTTGTGGAATTTTGGCTCGAAAATTTGAAAACCCGTAAGTTTCTGCTGGGTTCAGTTGAACCACACGGGCTAACGCACGGTCTTGCGCAAGACCGTGCAGGAGCCCGTGTGCAGCTCATTGTGCTTGCACGGGCTTGAGCCCGTGCACCAAGGCCGTGTGTTTGGCCGTGTGTGCGTGCACGGTCTTGACACCGTGTTCAAGACCGCGCACTAGGCCGTGTGAAACACTTGGTGAATTTTTTCCAGCCTTTTCAAACTTTGCTCTCGGCAATTGAGTCTTCGGGTCACCATTTTTGGTTGACTTTTTGCTTGCGGACTCCAAAAATTACACCGTTTTCACCTATAGAACCCTTTTAATTTGTAGATTTATATTTTGGAATGTTTATTTAATTTCGCCCTCGTTCGGGCTATGAATAGTGTAATTATAATTATGTGTATTTTTGACAACTTGTCGGAATTGCGTGAAATTTACATGATAGCTTCTTTACATATTATAATTGGCATATGCATGATTGGAAACATGTTGGTTAGCCGTTCGTCCAATAATTGCTTATTTGCGCTTTTATTGTTGTTGTAGTCGTTATTGATTTGTCTAGGTCTTGTCTTGTCTCCAGATCAGTCCGACGTGGGAGACCAGTGAGTCTAGCAGCTAGGCTTTCTCTTTTTGAATTCCAGGTGAGGATTTAAACTTTTAACTGGGCTTGAACATATATATATACAATTGCGAACCCCCTAATCCCTTATTAATATATTATATATTTCGAGTTTATATTTTCATGTTTTATCCTCAAATCATTTAATATCAAAATTATACATAAGTAAACCAAATTGATTTGTTTTCAAAAGGACAAGAAAACTATTTATTTTACGTGACGGTTTGACTTAGGATTTAATCCTTTGTCGTCACCCTTGCTCAGAGTGTCGGTTGGCATTCAAATGGGTTATTTTAAAGCGAGCAAATACATGACTATTTTCAAGTTGGGCCCGGGAAGGTATCCGAAGGTTACATCTGGGGACGGGCGTTCAGGGTGTAATCCGAGGTGCTTCTCCCAAAACTAAGCGTCAATCGTGGCCTGTCAGGAGATGATAGCCACGGTTGGGAGCGATGGTGGATGTTGCATTCGTTGCACATTTTCCTAAAATTCATTATGGTTGAGCTTCGGGTTGCTCCTTAGCTTGACACCGGCGATGGAGTATTTATACATGCACCGTGGAGTTATAAGGAGGAACAGGCCCATTCTCGCTGGGATCGTATTTACTGCTTTATAGTGTTATTGATTTTAATTCTTAATTGTATATCCAAGTCGAAGCATATTCCGGTTTCTTCACTATCGCATATGTATTTTCTATAAATACCCGGAAGCATGACTCGACTTGTTCTCACATCTTCACTGAGTACTTTGACTCACCCTCTTTTAATTTGTTCTTGCCTCAGGTTTGAGAGAGACCGACATGTCTTACGTGTCGGATGGGCAACAGTGTTAGATAGGTTTTTTTGGTTTTGCCGAGTCTCATTAGTTGTCTTTTGATCTCGTTCATTATTCTTGTCAACCTGGATTGATAATATTATATTGTTCCCCAATATTGTTATTTAAATGATGTTGCCCTGAGTGGGCTGTTGTTAATGTATTGGCCCCGGAGTGGCATTTTTGTTAATATGGATTTAAATGCTTCCGCTATATATATTCTCTGATTTATTTAAATGTTTTCATTTGGGGATTCACTGTTGCCAAGTGTCGGGATTGACCCGTTAGCTTGCGTGGGTTCTCGGGTTGAGGCACTGTACTCGGCTTGGGAATCCGTGCAGGTTCGGGGGCTGTAGAGCGAGGCGCTATAGTCCGGAGTGGTATCAGAGCCATAGGTTCCCTAGGTTCTGTTGTCTAGAGTGTCGTGTCTAAGTCGTACGGCTATATTTATAGGTTTCGTGTTATTCCTTCACTTGCGGTTTTAAATGTTATTGTTACTTGATTAATTGGTCATATCATTAACCCACATGCATTTCAGCTTATCTTTGCAGGCACAATGGTTAGACCTCGAGGCCGACAGGAACCGCCTCCACCACCAGAGGGTTTCGCACCGCCTAATGCCTTCTATGATGCTGTTAGACTGATTATACAGCATGATGTTATTGGAGGTACCCTGCATATTCATGACATCCCTATTACTGCATTATATGATCCGGGTGCTACACACTCGTTTATTGCGCTTGATATTGCTGCTAAGTTGTGCATGCCCGTGGAGAGTCTGCCTTATTTGTATCGAGTCAGTTCTCCTTTGGGGACTTCTTACGTTACGGATAGAATCTTCAAGGGTTGTCCTTTGAAGATAGGAGATCGCGTTTATCCCGCAGATTTGATCGAGTTACCACTGCAGCGCTACGGGATTATTCTGGGAATGGACTGGCTTTATCAGCATAGAGTCAGTGTGGATTGTTTCAGGAAGACTATTCAGATTGGGACCGAGGCAACAATTGTGAAGGGTAGTCTTGAGGAGTCAGTTCTGGCACCGAAGATTTCTTTCGTTGAGGCTTCTCGTTTGATCCGAGAGGGAGCTCAGGCCTTCGTCGCTTATTTACTTAACCGACCGAAGGAACAAGGGAAGCTCGAGAATACGGAAGTGATTAAGGACATCCCTGATGTCTTTCCCGAGAGTTTGAACTCTCTACCCCCTGATCGGGACATTGAGTTCGTAGTCGATCTTGCCCCGGGATCGGAGCCTTATTCGAAGACTCCGTATAGGATGGCTCCAGCCGAGTTGAAGGAACTGAAGATGCAACTGGAAGAGTTGCTTGAGAATGGTTACATAAGACCGAGCATCTCTCCTTGGGGTGCCCTGGTTTTGTTTGTAAAGAAGAAGGATGGTACGCTGAGAATGTGCATCGACTACCGGGAGTTGAACCGGATGACAGTGAAGAACAAATACCCTCTACCCCACATAGAGGAGTTATTCGACTTATTGCAGGGCTCAAAGGTATAGTCGAAGTTGGATCTTCGTCAGGGATATTATCAGCTTCGTATCCGAGAGCAGGATATACCTAAGACCGGGTTTAACACTCGGTACGGCCACTTCGAGTTTGTTGTGATGCCGTTTGGTTTGACGAATGCCCCTGCAGCTTTCATGGATATGATGCACAGGATTTTCCGACCTTACCTCGACAAGTTTGTGGTTATCTTCATCGACGACATTCTGGTTTTCTCCAAGACAGTCGAGGATCATGCCGAGCATCTTCGCATTATTCTACAGACGCTTCGAGAGCATAGTCTATATGCCAAGTTCAGCAAGTGCGAATTTTGGATCAACGAGGTTTCATTCCTTGGTCACATCATCTCCGGGAATGGGATTGCTGTGGATCCATCAAAGATTGAGGCAGTGACGAGTTGGAGTCAACCTAAGACGCCAACAGAAGTTAGGAGTTTCCTTGGATTGGCTGGATATTACAGGCGATTCGTTAAGGATTTCTCCACACTAGCGGCCCCACTCACGAAGTTGACTTGTAAAGATATATCTTTTCAGTGGGACGACAAGTGTGAGGCCAGTTTCAAAGAGTTGAAGAAGAGATTGACCACTGCACCTATACTTGTTCTTCCAGACGGACACGAGGGATACGCGGTTTATACTGACGCGTCCAAGGAAGGTTTAGGGTGCGTGTTGATGCAAAATGGGAAAGTCGTAGCTTATGCTTCTAAAAAGCTAAAAGATGCCGAAAAGAACTATCCCATTCACGACTTGGAACTTGCAGCGGTGATATTTGCCTTGGGCAAATGGCGTCATTATCTGTATGGTGTCACTTTTGACATCTTTACGGACCACCAGAGTTTGAAGTATCTATTCACTCAGAAGGATCTCAACAGGAGACAGAGACGGTGGATGGAATTCTTGGAAGATTATGACTGCCGCATTCAGTATCACCCTGGGAAGGCGAACGTAGTCGCCGATGCATTGAGCCGAAGGGCTCACGTGGCACACCTAGAGGGGACATCTTCAGATACCTCTTTAGAGGACAGGAGGACTCGATTTGAATCGTATCCTCGTCTTGCCAACCTTTCAGTCCAACCCGATTTAGTCCAACAACTTCGAGACGAGCAAGATTCAGATGCCACTATTCAGAAGATCAAAGCTAGAATGCTGAATGATCCTAACACCAAATTCAGGATCGATGGTACCGGATTGCTTCGCTTTGGGATCCGAGTTTGTGTTCCTACGAACCTGAAGCGTGGAATTCTCGACGAGGCACACAAGTCTACTTATGCTGTTCACCCAGGAGGCAACAAGATGTATCGTGATCTCAGAACCCAGTATTGGTGGAATGGTATGAAAAGGGACGTGGCTACTTATGTGAAACATTGTCTAACATGTCAGAGAGTCAAGGCCGAACATCAAAGGCCTGGAGGAACTCTTCAGCCGCTTCCTGTACCCACTTCCAAGTGGCAGGAGATCACTATGGACTTCGTGACAGGATTGCCTACTGTTCGTGGGGGTTTCGATAGTATTTGGGTCATCGTTGATCGATTGACCAAGTCAGCGCAGTTTCTACCAGTTCGAAAAACAGCAAAGGTTAAACAGCTCGCAGAATTGTATCAGAAGGAAATTATTAGGCTTCATGGTGTTCCGGAAAGCATCGTTTCTGACAGGGATCCTAAGTTCACAGCTCAGTTGTGGCAAGAACTTCATAAGAACTTGGGAACGACCCTAAAGTTTAGCTCTGCAGCACATCCTCAGACTGATGGACAATCCGAGCAGACGACCAGGTTTCTAAATGATATGTTACTGGCATGTGCGCTCGATTTTCATACGAGTTGGATTTCACACTTGCCCTTGGTCGAGTTCGCTTACAACAACAGTTATCAAGCCTCGATTGGAATGCCACCGTATGAGGCTCTTTATGGGAGGAAGTGCAGATCTCCAATTTATTGGGAATTGGAGGATTGGAAATGGTCAGCTAATGGCCATGAGAGGGCTACTCCACCGGATCACATTCAGGAAGCAATTGATAAGGTTCAACTCATTCGGCAAAGAATGAAAGCAGCTCAAGATCGCCAGAAGAGCTACGCCGACAAGAGGCGTCGACACTTGGAGTTCGAAGTGGGAGACCGAGTTTTTCTTAAGGCCTCCCCGAGGAAGGGATTCACGAGGATCGGTAGAGGTGGGAAGCTTACTCCGAGATATTTAGGTCCATTTGAGATCACCGAGCGGATCGGGAATACCGCATATCGTCTGGACCTACCACCTTATCTTACCGGGATCCGCAATGTCTTCCATGTCTCACAGCTTCGCAAGTACTTCCCCGACGAGTCCCATATTCTCCAGGATGACGGAGTTCAGCTTGAGCCGGATTTGACTATTGAGATGAAACCGGTTCAGATTCAGGATCGTAAGGTTCAGCAGCTTCGCCACAAGCAGATTTCATTAGTGAGAGTTCTCTGGAGGAACCGTTCGACCGAGCAGTCTACTTGGGAGACGGAGGCTAAGATGAGGGAAGCTTATCCCGAGCTTTTCTGATGAAGATGGAATCTGGGGACCAGATTCTCACAAGGGGGAGGTATTGTAACGACCCAGAAATCTGAGAATTACTGTGAGTAATTTTACGCGTTAATTATCTTTCTTAATCTCTAAATTCTCAATTATATGTGAATTATAATATATTATGTCGTAAATGACCAATGTGATAATATTGTTTCCGTATTTAAATTACGTGTCTATATTGCGTTTATTAAATATTTAATCGTTATATGTGATCGACGCGTATTTAATTGGATTTTCTAAAATTACTAAAATAACCCTTCGTATTTTTCGGTATTTCGAAGATATTTGATAAGTGTCGAAATTCATTTCATTATTTTTATTTCGAGAGAGAGAGAGAGAGAGAAGAAGAAGAAAAGAGATATTTCTCCCGAATCCCTAATCGATCGTGCCGAGCTCGAATCTCCGTGGAATCTCGCACCAATCGTTTTTAAACGATCAGTTCATCGATACCTTTCTATAGGTACCAATTTCCCCAATTTCTTTTACGATTTTTCGAGGTTTTGAGAATATTTGGTTATTTCGGGACTTTTAGGATAATTGCTTAGATCGAGCCCGTTTCTTGGTCAATTCGTGATTTTATTGGATGTATATGTGAATTAGATGTTGATTATTGATTGTTATAAATTATGAGTGTTGATTTGCGTTAAAAATATGATTTTTGTGGAATTTTGGCTCGAAAATTTGAAAACCCGTAAGTTTCTGCTGGGTTCAGTTGAACCACACGGGCTAACGCACGGTCTTGCGCAAGACCGTGCAGGAGCCCGTGTGCAGCTCATTGTGCTTGCACGGGCTTGAGCCCGTGCACCAAGGCCGTGTGTTTGGCCGTGTGTGCGTGCACGGTCTTGACACCGTGTTCAAGACCGCGCACTAGGCCGTGTGAAACACTTGGTGAATTTTTTCCAGCCTTTTCAAACTTTGCTCTCGGCAATTGAGTCTTCGGGTCACCATTTTTGGTTGACTTTTTGCTTGCGGACTCCAAAAATTACACCGTTTTCACCTATAGAACCCTTTTAATTTGTAGATTTATATTTTGGAATGTTTATTTAATTTCGCCCTCGTTCGGGCTATGAATAGTGTAATTATAATTATGTGTATTTTTGACAACTTGTCGGAATTGCGTGAAATTTACATGATAGCTTCTTTACATATTATAATTGGCATATGCATGATTGGAAACATGTTGGTTAGCCGTTCGTCCAATAATTGCTTATTTGCGCTTTTATTGTTGTTGTAGTCGTTATTGATTTGTCTAGGTCTTGTCTTGTCTCCAGATCAGTCTGACGTGGGAGACCAGTGAGTCTAGCAGCTAGGCTTTCTCTTTTTGAATTCCAGGTGAGGATTGAACATATATATATACAATTGCGAACCCCCTAATCCCTTATTAATATATTATATATTTCGAGTTTATATTTTCATGTTTTATCCTCAAATCATTTAATATCAAAATTATACATAAGTAAACCAAATTGATTTGTTTTCAAAAGGACAAGAAAACTATTTATTTTACGTGACGGTTTGACTTAGGATTTAATCCTTTGTCGTCACCCTTGCTCAGAGTGTCGGTTGGCATTCAAATGGGTTATTTTAAAGCGAGCAAATACATGACTATTTTCAAGTTGGGCCCGGGAAGGTATCCGAAGGTTACATCCGGGGACGGGCGTTCAGGGTGTAATCCGAGGTGCTTCTCCCAAAACTAAGCGTCAATCGTGGCCTGTCAGGAGATGATAGCCACGGTTGGGAGCGATGGTGGATGTTGCATTCGTTGCACATTTTCCTAAAATTCATTATGGTTGAGCTTCGGGTTGCTCCTTAGCTTGACACCGGCGATGGAGTATTTATACATGCACCGTGGAGTTATAAGGAGGAACAGGCCCATTCTCGCTGGGATCGTATTTACTGCTTTATAGTGTTATTGATTTTAATTCTTAATTGTATATCCAAGTCGAAGCATATTCCGGTTTCTTCATTATCGCATATGTATTTTCTATAAATACCCGGAAGCATGACTCGACTTGTTCTCACATCTTCACTGAGTACTTTGACTCACCCTCTTTTAATTTGTTCTTGCCTCAGGTTTGAGAGAGACCGACATGTCTTACGTGTCGGATGGGCAACAGTCTTAGATAGGTTTTTTTGGTTTTGCCGAGTCTCATTAGTTGTCTTTTGATCTCGTTCATTATTCTTGTCAACCTGGATTGATAATATTATATTGTTCCCCAATATTGTTATTTAAATGATGTTGCCCTGAGTGGGCTGTTGTTAATGTATTGGCCCCGGAGTGGCATTTTTGTTAATATGGATTTAAATGCTTCCGCTATATATATTCTCTGATTTATTTAAATGTTTTCATTTGGGGATTCACTGTTGCCAAGTGTCGGGATTGACCCGTTAGCTTGCGTGGGTTCTCGGGTTGAGGCACTGTACTCGGCTTGGGAATCCGTGCAGGTTCGGGGGCTGTAGAGCGAGGCGCTATAGTCCGGAGTGGTATCAGAGCCATAGGTTCCCTAGGTTCTGTTGTCTAGAGTGTCGTGTCTAAGTCGTACGGCTATATTTATAGGTTTCGTGTTATTCCTTCACTTGCGGTTTTAAATGTTATTGTTACTTGATTAATTGGTCATATCATTAACCCACATGCATTTCAGCTTATCTTTGCAGGCACAATGGTTAGACCTCGAGGCCGACAGGAACCGCCTCCACCACCAGAGGGTTTTGCACCGCCTAATGCCTTCTATGATGCTGTTAGACTGATTATACAGCAGGCTCAGCAGGAGCAACAGCCACCACAGCCACCACCACCGAATCCTCGGGATGTTACTGCCCGAGCCATGGATCGATTTATGTCCTATCGCCCTACGGTCTTCGAGGGTGAGCCGGACGACATCAAGGCAGAGGCCTGGATTTCCGAGCTGGAGCAGAAGTTCAGAGCTCTAGATATTGAGGATTTGCAGAGGATCGAGCTCTCTGTATTTCTGATGAGGGGTCCCGCCCTCGATTGGTGGCGCCTAGTTGAGAGGCGTTGGACTACGGCACAGACCCCACGCACTTGGGGAAGGTTTTTGCATGAGTTCCGGGCGAAGTATGTGCCCGAGATCGTCCGTGATCAGCGAGAGAGGGAGTTTATGAACCTCACTCAGGGAGGTACGACTGTGGGCCAGTATGAGGCCAACTTTACCAGACTGATCGTCTATGCTCCTCATATAGCAGACGACGATAGGAGGATGGCCAGGAAGTTCAAGGAGGGCCTTCGCGACGAGATCAGGGCCGAGTTGGTAGGCAGTGACCTCCGTACTTATGAGGAGGCCGTTACACGGGCTATGGCTATCGAGTCCGATCTTCGAGAGCTTCGTCGTAGAGCTCCTGTTCCTGTTGCTGCTGCCCCTAAGGGTTTTTCTCAGAAGGGCAAGAGGCCTTTCACTGCTGGCTCTGGATCTTCTATGGGCGATAAGAGGCCCAGGTATATTGATAGGGCTCCTATTACTGCCGTTGCACCGATCACTTGTTCCTACTGCCACACACCGAACCACACCGCCGATTCCTGCCGGAGGCGATTGGGACAGTGTTTGATTTGTGCATCTTCTGATCACCTGATAGACACTTGTCCGAACAAGAGAACTCTTGCCACGCCACTGAAGGCGATTCAGGCTGCCGGTCAGCCGAGAGTTCAGCCCAGAGTCTTCGCACTGGGAGGAGAGGAGCTTGACCCCGATTCGCATGATGTTATTGGAGGTACCCTGCATATTCATGACATCCCTATTACTGCATTATATGATCCGGGTGCTACACACTCGTTTATTGCGCTTGATATTGCTGCTAAGTTGTGCATGCCCGTGGAGAGTCTGCCTTATTTGTATCGAGTCAGTTCTCCTTTGGGGACTTCTTACGTTACGGATAGAATCTTCAAGGGTTGTCCTTTGAAGATAGGAGATCGCGTTTATCCCGCAGATTTGATCGAGTTACCACTGCAGCGCTACGGGATTATTCTGGGAATGGACTGGCTTTATCAGCATAGAGTCAGTGTGGATTGTTTCAGGAAGACTATTCAGATTGGGACCGAGGCAACAATTGTGAAGGGTAGTCTTGAGGAGTCAGTTCTGGCACCGAAGATTTCTTTCGTTGAGGCTTCTCGTTTGATCCGAGAGGGAGCTCAGGCCTTCGTCGCTTATTTACTTAACCGACCGAAGGAACAAGGGAAGCTCGAGAATACGGAAGTGATTAAGGACATCCCTGATGTCTTTCCCGAGAGTTTGAACTCTCTACCCCCTGATCGGGACATTGAGTTCGTAGTCGATCTTGCCCCGGGATCGGAGCCTTATTCGAAGACTCCGTATAGGATGGCTCCAGCCGAGTTGAAGGAACTGAAGATGCAACTGGAAGAGTTGCTTGAGAATGGTTACATAAGACCGAGCATCTCTCCTTGGGGTGCCCCGGTTTTGTTTGTAAAGAAGAAGGATGGTACGCTGAGAATGTGCATCGACTACCGGGAGTTGAACCGGATGACAGTGAAGAACAAATACCCTCTACCCCACATAGAGGAGTTATTCGACTTATTGCAGGGCTCAAAGGTATAGTCGAAGTTGGATCTTCGTCAGGGATATTATCAGCTTCGTATCCGAGAGCAGGATATACCTAAGACCGGGTTTAACACTCGGTACGGCCACTTCGAGTTTGTTGTGATGCCGTTTGGTTTGACGAATGCCCCTGCAGCTTTCATGGATATGATGCACAGGATTTTCCGACCTTACCTCGACAAGTTTGTGGTTATCTTCATCGACGACATTCTGGTTTTCTCCAAGACAGTCGAGGATCATGCCGAGCATCTTCGCATTATTCTACAGACGCTTCGAGAGCATAGTCTATATGCCAAGTTCAGCAAGTGCGAATTTTGGATCAACGAGGTTTCATTCCTTGGTCACATCATCTCCGGGAATGGGATTGCTGTGGATCCATCAAAGATTGAGGCAGTGACGAGTTGGAGTCAACCTAAGACGCCAACAGAAGTTAGGAGTTTCCTTGGATTGGCTGGATATTACAGGCGATTCGTTAAGGATTTCTCCACACTAGCGGCCCCACTCACGAAGTTGACTTGTAAAGATATATCTTTTCAGTGGGACGACAAGTGTGAGGCCAGTTTCAAAGAGTTGAAGAAGAGATTGACCACTGCACCTATACTTGTTCTTCCAGACGGACACGAGGGATACGCGGTTTATACTGACGCGTCCAAGGAAGGTTTAGGGTGCGTGTTGATGCAAAATGGGAAAGTCGTAGCTTATGCTTCTAAAAAGCTAAAAGATGCCGAAAAGAACTATCCCATTCACGACTTGGAACTTGCAGCGGTGATATTTGCCTTGGGCAAATGGCGTCATTATCTGTATGGTGTCACTTTTGACATCTTTACGGACCACCAGAGTTTGAAGTATCTATTCACTCAGAAGGATCTCAACAGGAGACAGAGACGGTGGATGGAATTCTTGGAAGATTATGACTGCCGCATTCAGTATCACCCTGGGAAGGCGAACGTAGTCGCCGATGCATTGAGCCGAAGGGCTCACGTGGCACACCTAGAGGGGACATCTTCAGATACCTCTTTAGAGGACAGGAGGACTCGATTTGAATCGTATCCTCGTCTTGCCAACCTTTCAGTCCAACCCGATTTACTCCAACAACTTCGAGACGAGCAAGATTCAGATGCCAGTATTCAGAAGATCAAAGCTAGAATGCTGAATGATCCTAACACCAAATTCAGGATCGATGGTACTGGATTGCTTCGCTTTGGGATCCGAGTTTGTGTTCCTACGAACCTGAAGCGTGGAATTCTCGACGAGGCACACAAGTCTACTTATGCTGTTCACCCAGGAGGCAACAAGATGTATCGTGATCTCAGAACCCAGTATTGGTGGAATGGTATGAAAAGGGACGTGGCTACTTATGTGAAACATTGTCTAACATGTCAGAGAGTCAAGGCCGAACATCAAAGGCCTGGAGGAACTCTTCAGCCGCTTCCTGTACCCACTTCCAAGTGGCAGGAGATCACTATGGACTTCGTGACAGGATTGCCTACTGTTCGTGGGGGTTTCGATAGTATTTGGGTCATCGTTGATCGATTGACCAAGTCAGCGCATTTTCTACCAGTTCGAAAAACAGCAAAGGTTAAACAGCTCGCAGAATTGTATCAGAAGGAAATTATTAGGCTTCATGGTGTTCCGGAAAGCATCGTTTCTGACAGGGATCCTAAGTTCACAGCTCAGTTGTGGCAAGAACTTCATAAGAACTTGGGAACGACCCTAAAGTTTAGCTCTGCAGCACATCCTCAGACTGATGGACAATCCGAGCGGACGATCAGGTTTCTAAATGATATGTTACGGGCATGTGCGCTCGATTTTCATACGAGTTGGATTTCACACTTGCCCTTGGTCGAGTTCGCTTACAACAACAGTTATCAAGCCTCGATTGGAATGCCACCGTATGAGGCTCTTTATGGGAGGAAGTGCAGATCTCCAATTTATTGGGAATTGGAGGATTGGAAATGGTCAGCTAATGGCCATGAGAGGGCTACTCCACCGGATCACATTCAGGAAGCAATTGATAAGGTTCAACTCATTCGGCAAAGAATGAAAGCAGCTCAAGATCGCCAGAAGAGCTACGCCGACAAGAGGCGTCGACACTTGGAGTTCGAAGTGGGAGACCGAGTTTTTCTCAAGGCCTCCCCGAGGAAGGGATTCACGAGGATCGGTAGAGGTGGGAAGCTTACTCCGAGATATTTAGGTCCATTTGAGATCACCGAGCGGATCGGGAATACCGCATATCGTCTGGACCTACCACCTTATCTTACCGGGATCCGCAATGTCTTCCATGTCTCACAGCTTCGCAAGTACTTCCCCGACGAGTCCCATATTCTCCAGGATGACGGAGTTCAGCTTGAGCCGGATTTGACTATTGAGATGAAACCGGTTCAGATTCAGAATCATAAGGTTCAGCAGCTTCGCCACAAGCAGATTTCATTAGTGAGAGTTCTCTGGAGGAACCGTTCGACCGAGCAGTCTACTTGGGAGACGGAGGCTAAGATGAGGGAAGCTTATCCCGAGCTTTTCTGATGAAGATGGAATCTGGGGACCAGATTCTCACAAGGGGGAGGTATTGTAACGACCCAGAAATCTGAGAATTACTGTGAGTAATTTTACGCGTTAATTATCTTTCTTAATCTCTAAATTCTCGATTATATGTGAATTATAATATATTATGTCGTAAATGACCAATGTGATAATATTGTTTCCGTATTTAAATTACGTGTCTATATTGCGTTTATTAAATATTTAATCGTTATATGTGATCGACGCGTATTTAATTGGATTTTCTAAAATTACTAAAATAACCCTTCGTATTTTTCGGTATTTCGAAGATATTTGATAAGTGTCGAAATTCATTTCATTATTTTTATTTCGAGAGAGAGAGAGAGAGAGAAGAAGAAGAAAAGAGATATTTCTCCCGAATCCCTAATCGATCATGCCGAGCTCGAATCTCCGTGGAATCTCGCACCAATCGTTTTTAAACGATCAGTTCATCGATACCTTTCTATAGGTACCAATTTCCCCAATTTCTTTTACGATTTTTCGAGGTTTTGAGAATATTTGGTTATTTCGGGACTTTTAGGATAATTGCTTAGATCGAGCCCGTTTCTTGGTCAATTCGTGATTTTATTGGATGTATATGTGAATTAGATGTTGATTATTGATTGTTATAAATTATGAGTGTTGATTTGCGTTAAAAATATGATTTTTGTGGAATTTTGGCTCGAAAATTTGAAAACCCGTAAGTTTCTGCTGGGTTCAGTTGAACCACACGGGCTAACGCACGGTCTTGCGCAAGACCGTGCAGGAGCCCGTGTGCAGCTCATTGTGCTTGCACGGGCTTGAGCCCGTGCACCAAGGCCGTGTGTTTGGCCGTGTGTGCGTGCACGGTCTTGACACCGTGTTCAAGACCGCGCACTAGGCCGTGTGAAACACTTGGTGAATTTTTTCCAGCCTTTTCAAACTTTGCTCTCGGCAATTGAGTCTTCGGGTCACCATTTTTGGTGGACTTTTTGCTTGCGGACTCCAAAAATTACACCGTTTTCACCTATAGAACCCTTTTAATTTGTAGATTTATATTTTGGAATGTTTATTTAATTTCGCCCTCGTTCGGGCTATATGAATAGTGTAATTATAATTATGTGTATTTTTGACAACTTGTCGGAATTGCGTGAAATTTACATGATAGCTTCTTTACATATTATAATTGGCATATGCATGATTGGAAACATGTTGGTTAGCCGTTCGTCCAATAATTGCTTATTTGCGCTTTTATTGTTGTTGTAGTCGTTATTGATTTGTCTAGGTCTTGTCTTGTCTCCAGATCAGTCCGACGTGGGAGACCAGTGAGTCTAGCAGCTAGGCTTTCTCTTTTTGAATTCCAGGTGAGGATTTAAACTTTTAACTGGGCTTTAACATATATATATACAATTGCGAACCCCCTAATCCCTTATTAATATATTATATATTTCGAGTTTATATTTTCATGTTTTATCCTCAAATCATTTCATATCAAAATTATACATAAGTAAACCAAATTGATTTGTTTTCAAAAGGACAAGAAAACTATTTATTTTACGTGACGGTTTGACTTAGGATTTAATCCTTTGTCGTCACCCTTGCTCAGAGTGTCGGTTGGCATTCAAATGGGTTATTTTAAAGCGAGCAAATACATGACTATTTTCAAGTTGGGCCCGGGAAGGTATCCGAAGGTTACATCTGGGGACGGGCGTTCAGGGTGTAATCCGAGGTGCTTCTCCCAAAACTAAGCGTCAATCGTGGCCTGTCAGGAGATGATAGCCACGGTTGGGAGCGATGGTGGATGTTGCATTCGTTGCACATTTTCCTAAAATTCATTATGGTTGAGCTTCGGGTTGCTCCTTAGCTTGACACCGGCGATGGAGTATTTATACATGCACCGTGGAGTTATAAGGAGGAACAGGCCCATTCTCGCTGGGATCGTATTTACTGCTTTATAGTGTTATTGATTTTAATTCTTAATTGTATATCCAAGTCGAAGCATATTCCGGTTTCTTCATTATCGCATATGTATTTTCTATAAATACCCGGAAGCATGACTCGACTTGTTCTCACATCTTCACTGAGTACTTTGACTCACCCTCTTTTAATTTGTTCTTGCCTCAGGTTTGAGAGAGACCGACATGTCTTACGTGTCGGATGGGCAACAGTGTTAGATAGGTTTTTTTGGTTTTGCCGAGTCTCATTAGTTGTCTTTTGATCTCGTTCATTATTCTTGTCAACCTGGATTGATAATATTATATTGTTCCCCAATGTTGTTATTTAAATGATGTTGCCCTGAGTGGGCTGTTGTTAATGTATTGGCCCCGGAGTGGCATTTTTGTTAATATGGATTTAAATGCTTCCGCTATATATATTCTCTGATTTATTTAAATGTTTTCATTTGGGGATTCACTGTTGCCAAGTGTCGGGATTGACCCGTTAGCTTGCGTGGGTTCTCGGGTTGAGGCACTGTACTCGGCTTGGGAATCCGTGCAGGTTCGGGGGCTGTAGAGCGGGGCGCTACAAAACCTTTATTTTTCGATTTTATATGAATTTTTGAAGTCTATAGTCAAAAACTATTTGAGAAACAGGAGTTGTGCTGTCACGTTTTAGAAAATGAGTTGGAAAGGGTTCCTAGTGATCTCTAATGGATTCTCCAATTTCTGGAAGAATTAGAGTTAACACAATGGAGTTGAATTTAGATTTTTTTTTAAAACCAAACCGGCCCAAGAGCCGGGGGGTATTCGAAGAGGCACCCCCTCTTTATTAAAAAGGCAACCGGCCCAAAGTCCACAATAGTCCACCAGGCCACCCCAAAACAGGCGGCCCAAACCTAACCTGTAACGACCCGAAATTTTGGATTTATTCTGGAATAATATTTTATTCACGTCGAAGGCTTTTCGTGAGAATATTTAGTATCACGAATAAGTTTTTATCCATGAACTCGCCTTTTGTCCAAAATTACCTATTTTACCCTGACCCCAGTTAATATCCCTTTGCATTCATACCCCTCATATATTCCTTATTTCCACATATATCCATATTATTTGAGAAAGGAAGAGAAACAGAAGAGAGAAGGAGAAAAGGAGAAAGAAGAACCGCCCTACCGAGCCCGTTTCTCGCCCGATTGACGAGCCGTGAAAAGCCGAACGATCCTTGCTTCATCCTCTACCAGAAATCCTTTTACCACATTTCAATCCGTTCATTCTTTGTTGCGATTTCGTGGGTTTTATATAGAATTTTTATAGTTTTAGGATTTTCCTGTTTAGGAAGATTTACTTGGTCATTTTGCGTAATTCTTGGACCTATGTGTAGCTAATGTGATATATATGTTTATATGTGAAAATTAGCATGTTTTATGGTGTAAAGTAGGAGATTTATGAGTTTAAATATTGTTGTGCGCGAGAGAGTTTCGCAAACTGCTGCTTCTGCTGCCCAGAAGATCTGCACGAGCTTGTGCACGGTCTTTGTAGCGGGCGCCCCAAACGGGTAACGCACGCCCCGCACCGAGCCCTGACCCGGAACCGAAATGAAATCCGACCCGAATTGAAACTCGGCGAACGGCAGACATTTGCTCAATGACTAGGCGGGGGTTTCAAAAACGAAAGAAAATGACAGAGGTGCTGTAGCGCCCCTTTCCGTAGGTGGAGAAAGGACGCCACATCCGCACCGAGACGAACTCCCAAACGTGGTAGATGTACCCCATTTAAAAATCCATCCCGGCGAACGGCAAGCACTCAATCTATACCGGCAACAACGTACCTAGTCCAACAACAAAAACCAACAGAGATAACAGAGTGCGGAAGCTATAAATTATATATATCTATTAAACACGCAATAAAGTATCCGACCTTAAAGGTTACATCTGGGGACGGGCGTTCAGGGTGTAATCCGAGGTGCTTCTCCCAAAACTAAGCGTCAATCGTGGCCTGTCAGGAGATGATAGCCACGGTTGGGAGCGATGGTGGGTGTTGCATTCGTTGCACATTTTCCTAAAATTCAGTATGGTTGAGCTTCGGGTGGCTCCTTAGCTTGACACCGGCGATGGAGTATTTATACATGCACCGTGGAGATATAAGGAGGAACAGGCCCATTCTCGCTGGGATAGTATTTACTGCTTTATAGTGTTATTGATTTTAATTCTTAATTGTATATCCAAGTCGAAGCATATTCCGGTTTCTTCATTATCGCATATGTATTTTCTATAAATACCCGGAAGCATGACTCGACTTGTTCTCACATCTTCACTGAGTACTTTGACTCACCCTCTTTTAATTTGTTCTTGCCTCAGGTTTGAGAGAGACCGACATGTCTTACGTGTCGGATGGGCAACAGTGTCAGATAGGCTTTTTGGTTTTGCCGAGTCTTATTAGTTGTCTTTTGGTCTCGTTCATTACTCTTGTCAACCTGGATTGATAATATTATTTTGTTCCCCAATATTATTATTTATGGTGTTGCCCTGAGTGGGCTGTTGTTAATGTATTGGCCCCGGAGTGGCAATTTTTGTTAATATGGATTTAAATGCTTCCGCTATATATTCTCTGATCTATTTAAATGCTTTATTTTGGGGATTCACTGTTGCCAAGTGTCGGGATTGACCCGTTAGCTTGCTTGGGTTCTCGGGTTGAGGCACTGTATTCGGCTTGGGAATCCGTGCAGGTTCGGGGGCTGTGGAGCGGGGCGCTACAGTCCGGAGTGGTATCAGAGCCATAGGTTCCCTAGGTTCTGTTGTCTAGAGTGTCGTGTCTAAGTCGTACGGCTATATTTATAGGTTTCGTGTTATTCCTTTACCTGCGCTTTTAAATATTATTGTTACTTGATTAATTGGTCATATCATTAACACACATGCATTTCAGCTTATCTTTGCAGGCACAATGGTTAGACCTCGAGGCCGACAGGAACCGCCTCCACCACCAGAGGGTTTTCCACCGCCTAATGCCTTCTATGATGCTGTTAGACTGATTATACAGCAGGCTCAGCAGGAGCAACAGCCACCACAGCCACCACCACCGAATCCTCGGGATGTTACTGCCCGAGCCATGGATCGATTTATGTCCTATCGCCCTACGGTCTTCGAGGGTGAGCCGGACGACATCAAGGCAGAGGCCTGGATTTCCGAGCTGGAGCAGAAGTTCAGAGCTCTAGATATTGAGGATTTGCAGAGGATCGAGCTCTCTGTATTTCTGATGAGGGGTCCCGCCCTCGATTGGTGGCGCCTAGTTGAGAGGCGTTGGACTACGGCACAGACCCCACGCACTTGGGGAAGGTTTTTGCATGAGTTCCGGGCGAAGTATGTTCCCGAGATCGTCCGTGATCAGCGAGAGAGGGAGTTTATGAACCTCACTCAGGGAGGTACGACTGTGGGCCAGTATGAGGCCAACTTTACCAGACTGATCGTCTATGCTCCTCATATAGCAGACGACGATAGGAGGATGGCCAGGAAGTTCAAGGAGGGCCTTCGCGACGAGATCAGGGCCGAGTTGGTAGGCAGTGACCTCCGTACTTATGAGGAGGCCGTTACACGGGCTATGGCTATCGAGTCCGATCTTCGAGAGCTTCGTCGTAGAGCTCCTGTTCCTGTTGCTGCTGCCCCTAAGGGTTTTTCTCAGAAGGGCAAGAGGCCTTTCACTGCTGGCTCTGGATCTTCTATGGGCGATAAGAGGCCCAGGTATATTGATAGGGCTCCTATTACTGCCGTTGCACCGATCACTTGTTCCTACTGCCACACACCGAACCACACCGCCGATTCCTGCCGGAGGCGATTGGGACAGTGTTTGATTTGTGCATCTTCTGATCACCTGATAGACTCTTGTCCGAACAAGAGAACTCTTGCCACGCCACTGAAGGCGATTCAGGCTGCCGGTCAGCCGAGAGTTCAGCCCAGAGTTATTGGAGGTACCCTGCATATTCATGACATCCCTATTACTGCATTATATGATCCGGGTGCTACACACTCGTTTATTGCGCTTGATATTGCTGCTAAGTTGTGCATGCCCGTGGAGAGTCTGCCTTATTTGTATCGAGTCAGTTCTCCTTTGGGGACTTCTTACGTTACGGATAGAATCTTCAAGGGTTGTCCTTTGAAGATAGGAGATCGTGTCTATCCCGCCGATTTGATCGAGTTACCACTGCAGCGCTACGGGATTATTCTGGGAATGGACTGGCTTTATCAGCATAGAGTCAGTGTGGATTGTTTCAGGAAGACTATTCAGATTGGGACCGAGGCAACAATTGTGAAGGGTAGTCATGAGGAGTCAGTTTTGGCACCGAAGATTTCTTTCGTTGAGGCTTCTCGTTTGATTCGAGAGGGAGCTCAGGCCTTCGTCGCTTATTTACTTAACCGATCGAAGGAACAAGGGAAGCTCGAGAATACGGAAGTGATTAAGGACTTTCCTGATGTCTTTCCCGAGAGTTTGAATTCTCTACCCCCTGATCGGGACATTGTGTTCGTAGTCGATCTTGCCCCAGGATCGGAGCCTTATTCGAAGACTCCGTACAGGATGGCTCCAGCCGAGTTGAAGGAACTGAAGATGCAACTGGAAGAGTTGCTCGAGAATGGTTACATAAGACCGAGCATCTCTCCTTGGGGTGCCCCGGTTTTGTTTGTAAAGAAGAAGGATGGTACGCTGAGAATGTGCATCGACTACCGGGAGTTGAACCGGATGACAGTGAAGAACAAATACCCTCTACCCCACATAGAGGAGTTATTCGACTTATTGCAGGGCTCAAAGGTATATTCGAAGTTGGATCTTCGTCAGGGATATTATCAACTTCGTATCCGAGAGCAGGATATACCTAAGACCGGGTTTAACACTCGGTACGGCCACTTCGAGTTTGTTGTGATGCCGTTTGGTTTGACGAATGCCCCTGCAGCTTTCATGGATATGATGCACAGGATTTTCCGACCTTACCTCGACAAGTTTGTGGTTATCTTCATCGACGACATTCTGGTTTTCTCCAAGACAGTCGAGGATCATGCCGAGCATCTTCGCATTGTTCTACAGACGCTTCGAGAGCATAGTCTATATGCCAAGTTCAGCAAGTGCGAATTTTGGATCAACGAGGTTTCATTCCTTGGTCACATCATCTCCGGGAATGGGATTGCTGTGGATCCATCAAAGATTGAGGCAGTGACGAGTTGGAGTCAACCTAAGACGCCAACAGAAGTTAGGAGTTTCCTTGGATTGGCTGGATATTACAGGCGATTCGTTAAGGATTTCTCCACACTAGCGGCCCCACTCACGAAGTTAACTTGTAAAGATGTGTCTTTTCAGTGGGACGACAAGTGTGAGGCCAGTTTCAAAGAGTTGAAGAAGAGATTGACCACTGCACCTATACTTGTTCTTCCAGACGGACACAAGGGATACGCGGTTTATACTGACGCATCCAAGGAAGGTTTAGGGTGCGTGTTGATGCAAAATGGGAAAGTCGTAGCTTATGCTTCTAAAAAGCTAAAAGATTCCGAAAAGAATTATCCCATTCACGACTTGGAACTTGCAGCGGTGACATTTGCCTTGGGCAAATGGCGTCATTATCTGTATGGTGTCACTTTTGACATCTTTACGGACCACCAGAGTTTGAAGTATCTATTCACTCAGAAGGATCTCAACAGGAGACAGAGACGGTGGATGGAATTCTTGGAAGATTATGACTGCCGCATTCAGTATCACCCTGGGAAGGCGAACGTAGTCGCCGATGCATTGAGCCGAAGGGCTCACGTGGCACACCTAGAGGGGACATCTTCAGATACCTCTTTAGAGGACGGAAGGACTCGATTTGAATCGTATCCTCGTCCTGCCAACCTTTCAGTCCAACCCGATTTAGTCCAACAACTTCGAGACGAGCAAGATTCAGATGCCAGTATTTAGAAGATCAAAGCTAGAATGCTGAATGATCCTAACACCAAATTCAGGATCGATGGTACCGGATTGCCTCGCTTTGGGATCCGAGTTTGTGTTCCTACGAACCTGAAGCGTGGAATTCTCGACGAGGCACACAAGTCTGCTTACGCTGTTCACCCAGGAGGCAACAAGATGTATCGTGATCTCAGAACCCAGTATTGGTGGAATGGTATGAAAAGGGACGTGGCTACTTATGGGAAACATTGTCTAACATGTCAGAGAGTCAAGGCCGAGCATCAAAGGCCTGGAGGAACTCTTCAGCCGCTTCCTGTACCCACTTCCAAGTGGCAGGAGATCACTATGGACTTCGTGACTGGATTGCCTGCCGTTCGTGGAGGTTTCGATAGTATTTGGGTCATCGTTGATCGATTGACCAAGTCAGCGCATTTTCTACCAGTTCGAAAAACAGCAAAGGTTAAACAGCTCGCAGAATTGTATCAGAAAGAAATTATTAGGCTTCATGGTGTTCCGGAAAGTATCGTTTCTGACAGGGATCCTAAGTTCACAGCTCAGTTGTGGCAAGAACTTCATAAGAACTTGGGAACGACCCTAAACTTTAGCTCTGCAGCACATCCTCAGACTGATGGACAATCCGAGCGGACGATCAGGTTTCTAAATGATATGTTACGGGCATGTGCGCTCGATTTTCATACGAGTTGGATTTCACACTTGCCCTTGGTCGAGTTCGCTTACAACAACAGTTATCAAGCCTCGATTGGAATGCCACCGTGTGAGGCTCTTTATGGGAGGAAGTGCAGATCTCCAATTTATTGGGAATTGGAGGATTGGAAATGGTCAGCTAATGGCCATGAGAGGGCTACTCCACCGGATCACATTCAGGAAGCAATTGATAAAGTTCAACTCATTCGGCAAAGAATGAAAGCAGCTCAAGATCGCCAGAAGAGCTACGCCGACAAGAGGCGTCGACATTTGGAGTTCGAAGTGGGAGACCGAGTTTTTCTCAAGGCCTCCCCGAGGAAGGGATTCACGAGGATCGGTAGAGGTGGGAAGCTTACTCCGAGATATTTAGGTCCATTTGAGATCACCGAGCGGATCGGGAATACCGCATATCGTCTGGACCTACCACCTTATCTTACCGGGATCCACAATGTCTTCCATGTCTCACAGCTTCGCAAGTACTTCCCCGACGAGTCCCATATTCTCCAGGATGACGGAGTTCAGCTTGAGCCGGATTTGACTATTGAGATGAAACCGGTTCAGATTCAGGATCGTAAGGTTCAGCAGCTTCGCCACAAGCAGATTTCATTAGTGAGAGTTCTCTGGAGGAACCGTTCGACCGAGCAGTCTACTTGGGAGACGGAGGCTAAGATGAGGGAAGCTTATCCCGAGCTTTTCTGATGAAGATGGAATCTGGGGACCAGATTCTCATAAGGGGGAGGTATTGTAACGACCCAGAAATCTGGGAATTATTGTGAGTAATTTTTACGCGTTAATTATCTTTCTTAATCTCTAAATTCTCGATTATATGTGAATTATAATATATTATGTCGTAAATGACCAATGTGATAATATTGTTTGCGTATTTAAATTACGTGTCTATATTGCGTTTATTAAATATTTAATCATTATATGTGATCGACGCGTATTTAATTGGATTTTCTAAAATTACTAAAATAACCCTTCATATTTTTCGGTATTTCGAAGATATTTGATAAGTATCAAAATTCATTTCATTATTTTTATTTCGAGAGAGAGAGAGAGAGAGAAGAAGAAGAAAAGAGAAAATTTTCTCCCGAATCCCTAATCGATCGTGCCGAGCTCGAATCTCCGTGGAATTTCGCACCAATCGTTTTTAAACGATCAGTTCATCGATACCTTTCTTTAGGTACCAATTTCCCCAATTTCTTTTACGATTTTTCGAGGTTTTGAGAATATTTGGTTATTTCGGGATTTTTAGGTTAAATGCTTAGATCGAGCCCGTTTCTTGGTCAATTCGTGATTTAATTGGATGTATATGTGAATTAGATGTTGATTATTGATTGTTATAAATTATGAGTGTTGATTTGCGTTAAAAATATGTTTTTTATGAATTTTTGGCTCGAAAATTTGAAAACCCGTAAGTTTCTGCTGGGTTCAGTTGAACCACACGGGCTAACGCACGGTCTTGCGCAAGACCGTGCAGGAGCCCGTGTGCAGCTATATTTGCTTGCACGGGCTTGAGCCCGTGCACCTATCCCGTGTGTTTGGCCGTGTGTGCGTGCACGGTCTTGACACCGTGTTCAAGACCGTGCACTAGGCCGTGTGAAACACTTAGTGAATTTTTCCAGCCTTTTCAAACTTTGCCCTCGGCAATTGAGTTTTCGGGTCACCATTTTTGGTTGACTTTTTGCATACGGACTCCAAAAATTACACCGTTTTCACCTATAGAACCCTTTTAATTTGTAGATTTATATTTTAGAGTGTTTATTTAATTTCGCCCTCGTTCGGGCTATGAATAGTGTAATTCTAATTATGTGTATTTTTGACAACTTGTCGGAATTGCGTGAAATTTACATGATAGCTTCTTTACATATTATAATTGACATATGCATGATTGGAAACATGTTTGGTTAGCCGTTCGTCCAATAATTGCTTATTTGCGCTTTTATTGTTGTTGTAGTCGTTATTGATTTGTCTAGGTCTTGTCTTGTCTCCAGATCAGTCCGGCGTGGGAGACCAGTGAGTCTAGCAGCTAGGCTTTCTCTTTTTGATTCCAGGTGAGGATTTAAACTTTTAACTGGGCTTGAACATATATATATACAATTGCGAACCCCCTAATCCCTTATTGATATATTATATATTTCGAGTTTATATTTTTATGTTTTATCCTCAAATCATTTAATATCAAAATTATACATAAGTAAACCAAATTGATTTGTTTTCAAAAGGGCAAGAAAACTATTTATTTTACGTGACGGTTTGACTTAGGATTTAATCCTTTGTCGTCACCCTTGCTCAGAGTGTCGGTTGGCATTCAAATGGGTTATTTTTAAAGCGAGCAAATACATGACTATTTTCAAGTTGGGCCCGGGAAGGTATCCGAAGGTTACATCTGGGGACGGGCGTTCAGGGTGTAATCCGAGGTGCTTCTCCCAAAACTAAGCGTCAATCGTGGCCTGTCAGGAGATGATAGCCACGATTGGGAGCGATGGTGGGTGTTGCATTCGTTGCACATTTTCCTAAAATTCAGTATGGTTGAGCTTCGGGTTGCTCCTTAGCTTGACACCGGCGATGGAGTATTTATACATGCACCGTGGAGATATAAGGAGGAACAGGCCCATTCTCGCTGGGATAGTATTTACTGCTTTATAGTGTTATTGATTTTAATTCTTAATTGTATATCCAAGTCGAAGCATATTCCGGTTTCTTCATTATCGCATATGTATTTTCTATAAATACCCGGAAGCATGACTCGACTTGTTCTCACATCTTCACTGAGTACTTTGACTCACCCTCTTTTAATTTGTTCTTGCCTCAGGTTTGAGAGAGACCGACATGTCTTACGTGTCGGATGGGTAACAGTGTCAGATAGGCTTTTTGGTTTTGCCGAGTCTCATTAGTTGTCTTTTGGTCTCGTTCATTACTCTTGTCAACCTGGATTGATAATATTATTTTGTTCCCCAATATTATTATTTATGATGTTGCCCTGAGTGGGCTGTTGTTAATGTATTGGCCCCGGAGTGGCAATTTTTGTTAATATGGATTTAAATGCTTCCGCTATATATTCTCTGATCTATTTAAATGCTTTATTTTGGGGATTCACTGTTGCCAAGTGTCGGGATTGACCCGTTAGCTTGCATGGGTTCTCGGGTTGAGGCACTGTATTCGGCTTGGGAATCCGTGCAGGTTCGGGGGCTGTAGAGCGGGGCGCTACAGGGTGCGTGACCCTGTTTGCGGCTGCACGGTCTTGAGAGTGAATTCAAGACCGTGTGTTGGTCGGTGCGAGTGCCTTAGTGGATTTTCCAACTTTCCTTTCTCTTTCACTTCGGGAATTTGGTCAACCCCTCTTAATTAAAAGGTTGACTTTTGCAAACGACCCCCTAAAATCAATCCGATTTCACCTATAGCTTCCTTGAGCTTCAAGATTTAATATTTTGCAAAATTATGATTTATCCGACCTTATTTGACCATCAATTGACACCTTTCTCGTTTAGGGATTTTTTCCATTTTTCCCGTTTCTTATCCGATTGATCCCGATTTCGCGTGAAAGCGTCCTTATATTAGCTTACGCATGTCTACGTGCCCTAATTGCGTTTAAGCATGTCTCTAATATTTAAATTTTAATGTTTCTTCCTTATTTAGAACTTGCATTAAAATTTCTTTGATTGTTGTTCTGTACTTTATATATCTCTATGTGTTTAATTGTTTAGCTTTCCGTATCTCGTTTATAGTATGAATGGAGTTCTATATGAATTGTCGTGCATCGTTTGTTGTCTCGTGTCTTGCTTTTAGCTTTGTCGGTCTCATTTTCATCCTCTAGGCCCTGTGTATTACAAATAGGACCAACGAGGGAGAAACTTGACTACCGCTTGCTTTCATTCTATCGTGTCGAGCCAGGTAAGGGTTATAAACTGCTTTCAACTGGGGCAAGGACATAGTTATATAGGTTTGCGAAATAAATTATTATCCCGCCTTTCTTATTGCTTGTATTCTTGCCTTTATTATTTCCTTATGTGCTTAGTCAAACATTTTCGATAGCCAAACCTATGCATCTACAAAATGATTTAAAATGCTTTCAACTAGAGACAAGTAACCATTTGATCTCAGAGGCACTTATAAGTAATGTCGTTAGGGACATCCGTCAGCATGCTCTCGAAGCATACGGGGCTTATGGGTATTTCGTAGATCATTACACCAACTTGTCTCAAAAGCCCCTTTGGCCATTCATACTTAACTGCTTGCATCATTTTTCGGACGGCCCTTTTGGCCACCCAAATGGACATTGATTTCAAAGTAAACCATGGACTGGATCAAGAATTGGACCCGGAGTATACATGAGGTGAGCCTGGAGACGAGCGTCCAGGGCAAATCTTGATGTATACTTCTATGCATGTTAACTTAGGTTGGCTGGGAGGTTGGCTAGCTTAAGTTGATGCCAGCAGTGGTGCTAACCGCGTCTCCTTAAAACTCTGTATGGTGGTGCTAATCGCATCTCCTTAAAACTCTATTAGTGGATCATAACTTCTGGTGGTGGAGTACATGACCAAATGCTTTCATGATTTTCATGGTTGGGAGTTATAGGGAGAGGGCCCGTTCTCTCCGGGACACATTATTGCATAACTTATTGCATTACTTGCTTGTCTAATTGATTTACGGCTTTCGTTACAAGTTGGAGCACATTCCGGTTTTCTTCATTTAGCATATGTATTTCCCTCTATATATATAAAACCCGGAAGCGTGGCTGAAACTTGCCCAACTTAAGCCTTTTTTATTGTTCAAACTACTTAGTGGAATTACGAGCCATGTTTACTTATCATTTCCAACTTGTAACGGCCTCGTAACTCAACTAATACCCTTTCAATTGATCGGTTTGACATTATGTGCAAATGATTTTAAAGGATCTGATTCGTCGACTTTTTTGTGTTTTCAAAGTAAGCCAAACCCGAGTGTTGCCTTGTGTTATTGTTTTGCAACTTATATCATTATTTGTATTCTTTCTCAAAACGGGCAACATTCACTACTTTTGATTTAAAAAGATAAATGACGAACTGTGATCAAACACCCCCCACCCCCCACTGAGTATCCTTTATACTCACCCCTTCTATTTTGGTTCTTGCTTCAGGTAGACAGGTGGCGGCATCATCTATCTTGTCAGTAGGCATCAGCAGGTTTAGATAGGCTCAGTCTTCTAATCTGGTTTGTCTTGTCAGTGGTCCCAACAACCGTCGAGTCTTGTTTATTGTATTTAATTGCTTTCGTAGCATTTACTCCTTTATTTACCTTCTGTACCTTATGTGCCCCTGATGTGGGATAGTTGAAGATATCTAGGATTGCACAGGGTAGGCTAGATGAGCCATGGGAGGCACTAAGTGTTTATGACTAAATTGTATTTCGAACCGCAAATGTTTAAATGATATTATGTTAGCCTCGCAGGCTTTTATGGAATTTAATTGTTTATCTTTTAAATCGCTTCCGCATTACTTTGTATTGTTGTGGTTGTTGTTGGGATGTCGTCGCTGTTGCCGGTAGTTATTGCTTGCGTGACGTTCGCCGGAGTAGGTTTTTGAGTTGAGGCCCCTCGCTGAAGCTCGGGAATCCATTTTGGTGCAGATGTGGCGTTCCTTCTTCAAGGGGCGCTACAGTAAGTGGTATCAGAGTATAGGTTCCTGAAAGGGAACCGAAGCTTTGTAATTGCGTCGTGTCTTGTCTCTTGTGTTTGCCCTTTTCGTGTCAATGAGGCTTAGAGTTTCCAGTCACAGGTGCTTGAGAACTCCTTAGTATTGAAATTGTGATTGATCTACTTTTGGAATGGCCAACCAACCGTTTGATCTCTTACAATTGTAGTACCGAGTTGGGATAGAATACAGGTGGATGTGGAACTCGAGGTAGCATCTGTCTTATCTTGTCGTTGAATGAGAGGAATGGGGTGCAAGCCGGTTTAGGGTTTCGAGTCTATTTCCTTCCCTTGCCAATCGGTTTGTATAGTTGATGAAGGGAAATGCCACCCCCTGAAAGAATTCCAGAGTGCTGGTGCAGCGTGCAAGCCGGTTCAGGGTTTAGGGTTTAGGGTTGTTTTTCCTTCCCTCCCCAATCATTCTTGTTGTTTCAAGGGTGGTTTTTAGGTCGATTTCCTTTCATTTCCAATCTTTCTTGCTTGTTTAGGTTTAGGGTTTTGTGTACTTTTTAAGTCGACTTCAAGCGTGTTTTGATATTATATAATGAAGTGAAACTTTGTTTTACTGAGGTTATCATTTTTTCAAGTAGTTGAACTGAAGCTTCATTTGTAGAGTAAATTCTGGTAATCTGTGTAATAGCAATCATATAATTATCTTTAAAGTAATTCCAACATTTTGAAGTTAAATGAACAAAGCATATATAGAAACTATCGAACAAAATGAACATTTGCGTGGTTGATTTCGACACCTACGTAATTAGTTACAAGACTTGCACATGGAGATTATTTCCTAATATATGAAAAGTAAAATGAAGTACGGATTTCAGAACTCGTGAAACTAAATTATCAGTTGTTGATTTTATTTGTATTCCTGCGTATTTGGTTACAGACTTGCACACGGAGAGTATTTCCCAATATATGAAAAATAAAATGAAGACAGATGTCGGAACTCGTGGAACTAAATTATCATTTGCTGATTTTATTTGTATACCTACGTAATTGGTGACAGGACTTGCACACGAAGAGTATTTCCCAATATATGAAAAATAAATTGAAGAACGGATGTCGGAACTCGTGGAACTAAATTATCATTTGCTGAGTTTATTTGGACACCTGCGTAATTGGTTACAGGACTTGCACATGGAGAGTACTTCCCGATATATGAAAAATAAAATGAAGAACGGATATCAGAACTCGTGGAACTAAATTATCAATTACTGAGTTTATTTGGACATTTGCGTAATTGGTTACAGGACTTGCACACGGAGAGTATTTCCCAATATATGAAAAATAAAATGAAGAACGGATGTCGGAACTCGTGGAACTAAATTATCATTTGCTGAGTTTATTGGGACACCTGCGTAATTGGTTACAAGACTTGCACACGGAGAGTATTTCCTGATATATGAAAAATAAAATGAAGAACGGATGTCGGAACTCGTGGAACTAAGTTATCATTTGCTGAGTTTATTTGGACACCTGCGTAATTGGTTACAGGACTTGCACACGGAGAGTATTTCCCAATATATGAAAAATAAAATGAAGAACGGATGTCGGAACTCGTGGAACTAAATTATCATTTGCTGAGTTTATTGGGACGCCTGCGTAATTGGTTACAGTACTTGCACACGGAGAGTATTTCCCAATATATGATAAATAAAATGAAGAACGGATGTCGGAACTCGTGGAACTAAATTATAATTTGCTTAGTTATTGTGACACTTGCATAATTTGAAATCTTACGCCCATAAGTGATGGTGTAATGAATGAGTACACAAAGGTTGATTGCATCCTTTTAGGTAATGTATTCTTTATTGCTTCAATGGAACATGAGTAGTAAAAAATTCCAAGAAGATACAAGTATGGTAATGAATCGCTTATTAAGTTTATATGTCCAAGTTTGATGTTAGTATTACTTTCCAAGTTTGTTACTTGTTGAAATACAACTACAATGGATTGATAAACTTCATTACCATAGTTGTATCTTCGTGGAATTTTTCACTACTCATGTTTCATTGAGGCAATAAGGAATACAATAACTAAATGGATGCAATCGACCTCTGTGTACTCATTGAATACACCATCACTTATGGGAACATAAGATTTCCAATTATGCAAGTGCCACAATAAACTAAGCAAATTATAATTTAGTTCCACGAGTTCCGACATCCGTTCTTCATTTTATTTTTCATATATTGGGAAATACTCTCCGTGTGCAAGTCCTGTAACCAATTACGCAGGTGTCCCAATAAACTCAGCAAATGATAATTTAGTTCCACGAGTTCCGACATCCGTTCTTCATTTTACTTTTCATATATTGGGAAATACTCTCCGTGTGCAATTCCTGTAACCAATTACGCAGGTGTCCAAATAAACACAGCAAATGATAATTTAGTTCCACGAGTTCCGACATCCGTTATTCATTTTATTTTTCATATATCGGGAAATACTTTCTGTAACGACCCAAAATTCCGGAATATATTTTCGGGATAATTATTCTTCACCTCGTTGGATTTTAAATGAAAAGATTAGCTTCGTTAGCTAATTTTAAATTATTCTAATTTATTTCCATATCCTCAAGCATTTATAATTACCTTTTCTACCCCTCGAATTTATTTTAATCTCAAACGAACCCACACCCCCTCAAACACACTTGCACCCTCTTGGACACATTTGCACCATCTTGAACACACTTACACCCCCTTGTGCACACTCTCTTGCACACTCTTGCTCACTCTTGCTCACACAACAAATTGAGAGAGAGAAAGAGAGAAGAGAAGGAGAAAGGAAGGAGAAGGAAGAAGGAGGAAGAAAATCCCATCCCGAATCCGTCGCTCGACCAATCGAGATTCCGAAACCAACTATACAATCCCCGTTCAATTCTCTATCGGTAACCTTCTTTCCCCAATTCATTTCATCCATTAATTCCTTCATTTTGTTAACATTTTGTTAAGTTTGAATATTTGATAATTTGATGGGTTTGTAGGTTAGAGTTTACCATTTTTAGTGTAGTTCGGATCAAATGGTATCTATTAATGTGTACAATGCTTGAGTGTGAATTTTATGTGTTGATTTTAGCTATAGAATCCGCCCTAGTTGATTTTAGGACGAAACCCTCGTGAGAAACCTTGAAATCGCATTTTCTGCACCTGTTAGTAGAACCACATGGTCCTACGCACGGTCTTGGCAAGACCGTGCGCCAGACCGTGCGCACCACTTTAATCCTGCACCGGCCTGCGCACCCCACGCAAGGTCTTGTTTTAGCTTGCACAGTCTTGAGTGCGTGCGTGCTCAAGACCGTGCACCAGGCCGTGCGTTAGCCCGTGCGAATGCCTTAACCAAATTTTCAGCCTTTTTCCTTAGTTGCTCACGGTAATGGGGTCAATTGGCCAAAAATAAAAGTTGACTTTTTGCATACGACCCCCTAAAATCGAGTCGTTTTCACCTATAGCTTCCATATAATTCAATGATGAATATTTCGTAAAGTTTTCCAAATTCCGACCTCGTTCGGGCCTTGAATCGAGCCTTTTTCGTTTAGGACTTTTTTCCCAATTTTTGAATGTTGTCCGAACAATCCGAAAATCGCATGAGTGCTTCTTTATAATATATTATGCATGAATGTGCAATTAGAATTTCAATTGAGCATGTTTAGCATCTTTAATTTCGTGTCTTTCGTTTAATGGATTTAATTGCATTTTACTTGTAATTTCAATTGCTACATGATTATTATTTGGTCTTTCATGTGTTGTAGTCCTTAAGAGTCGTGCATTGTGTCTTGTCTTATTTGGTTTGTCGTCTGACAGTTTCAGGCCGTCCTTTCAAGGAATAGCTTGAGTGTCTTGTCGTTCCCGTGCTCCCAGGTGAGGGTTTTTGTAGCGCCCCGAAAATCCGAATTACATTCCGGTATGTTCGAATCGTTTATTTACATGATTTAATTATTTTATTTGATATTATTATGCAATTTTATAACAATTTCATAAATGAGTGAATTTTGATATTTAAATCACGACATGTCAATGTGCATTTTATTTCATGAACTTTGACTATAATTATGATTTATTTGGACAACTTGTATTTTTGAACTATTTTTGTAAAATAACGAAAATGCCCCTTCGATTCTCAACCCAAGTCAAATTTTGACTAAGACTCTCTCTCTCAAACCTCATTCACGCAACAACAAAAGAAAAAGAAGGAGAAAAGAAATAAAAAGAGAAAGAAGAAGAGGAGACTTTGATCGATCGTCCCGACTTCGTTTCCCGACCGATTTTCGAGCCGTGAAATCCTACGAACTCCTCGCGATCTCATCTACGAGTAAGCTTCTCACGTCTTTCTCGATTAATGCCTCCATTGCTTCATTTTTCTGATTTTGATGAATAGTTGAACATTTAGGTTAAATGATGATTTTGAATGATTTTATGGATGGAATTACGTGATTCTTGGTTCTCTAGGTAGATTAAATGTTGTAGATCAATATATGTGAGTTTTAACTTGAGATTTGCATGATTGATGGGTTTAATATCGAATTTTGGTTTGTTCCCGCGAAGCCCTCGCGATTCTGCATTTTTGCCGCTGTTCTTTAGATCTACACGGCCTTACGCACGGTCTTGAGACCGTGCGCCATGATCGTGTGTGCCCCTTTTGAGCCTTGCACGGCCTTGTGCACCCCGTGCGCAAGCCGGTGCGCAGGCCAGTGCAGGTGTCTGCACCACCTTGAGCACGCGTTCAAGCCCGTGCGTCTGCTCGTCCCCAAGATCGTGTGTCCCCCTTAGCCAAAATTTCTCCATTTTTAGAATGTTGCTCTCGGCAATGTGAGTCAACGGGCACTTTTAAAAGTTGACTTTCTTCGTTTGACCTCCGATTTGAGATCCGATTTCACTTATAGGTCCTATAAATCATGAAATACATATTTTAGGAAGTTTGAATTTTACTGACTTCGTTCGGGCCCCGTTCCTCGTGTTTTTCCTTTAGGCATTTTGGGCTATTTTTCAAATGTTGTCCGTTTCTTCCGAAACTTGAAAGCATGCTTCCTTATTGCCTTTTATGCATGATTATGAACTTTTATCGCATTCTAATTTGATTTGCTTATTGAATTTACGTACTTTGATAGAATGTGAACCTAAGTGTTATGAATGACTGTTTAACGTGCTTCTATGTGTTTTAATGCTTTCGTATAAGCCGTGCGTCATCGTTAGTCTTATTTGGTGGTGTCTTTGTATTTTTGCAGACGATACTCCCGTGGAGTAACGCATCCAGTCTTGCTTTTACTTCTTTTGTTTAGCCAACGGTGAGGCTTTCCGTTTCTGACTCCAGTACTATATGTATATATATATATTAAGCCTCTCCCGATATAAGCCTTGTTTTACGTTTTGTTTTCACACCGTCTTTATATACCTAGTAAATATTTATGCCTATTATGTTTATTCGATTTATCGAAAATGTTTTGATATGAAAAAGTACTACGTATATTCTTTCAAACGGTTGCGAAAGAGACATGTAAAATCTCTTTAATTTCTAAGGCGAACTTTGGCCTTCGGCCTCGCATATGACATGTCTCGAACGGTCTTTTGACCAACCCGAAATGATTTGAAAAGCGAGTTATGAACTGTATGTATGTATGTTTGGGCCCGGAGTAAGGACGATAGGACGAAGTTGGTAGACATTGGGTCTAAGGCGGAAATCCTATGGTTCCCTCCATTTGGGAGCTCGGGGTGAGGCCGGAGTGGCAGCCCTTTGAGTACCTGAGATTATACCGTATGTTTTGAGTAGTTCGAATTTAGCGGTCCATCTACATTAGAGGAATAAGGGTGGTTTCCCATTTTATGTTTGGAAATTGGAGTTAAGGGCTCGACTCGCCGAGTCATATGATATGTTTATGTTTTATGCTAAATCACCACCCGTTTACGAAAACCTTTCTTTTATGTTGATTTCTTTTAAGTTTAAAATTGGTGATTTATTTCCGTTTTATAATATACACTATTATTCCCTCCTCACTTAGTCGTTTGACTAACCCCCTCTGTTTCGCCCCTGTATTGGTTTCAGGATACTAGGCGGGATCGTCGTTGTTGTCGTCGTCGTTAGAGTTGCATTTATTTCGTTCATGTATAACTCTTGTCCGTATGATTTTATTTATGTTTATGATATTAGGATTTTATTTATGTAGTATTCGGGATTATATGTTGAACCCGTTATTATCTATTGTCGGGATATTGTATCGAACCCGTTTATTATTTATGTAATTGAATTTCGTTGGCCTTGGTGGGCTTTAATACTTGTGCAATTATTATGATTTATTGTTTTGTTTATTTTCACTTCCGCACCTCTGTCATTTTCTTTCGTTTTTGAAACCCCCGCCTAGTCATTGAGTAAATGTGTGCCGTTCGCCGGGTTTCGATTCGGGTCGGATTCCATTTCGGTTCCGGGTCGGGGCTCGGTGCGGGGCATGCATTACCCGTTTGGGGCGCCCGCTACAGTTTTAAAATGCTTTCAACTGGAGTAAGGATTTCTTTTATTTATTGCGAACTACCCTTACGTGCTCATATTGATTTGATTCGTTTCTTGTATATCTATTAAATATTTAATTATATTTTCATGATTTTAATAACAAATGTTTTGATATTAACTTATACCTATTAGTATATCTAAATCGTTTTGTTTTCAATAGGGCAAGTAAACTCTTTCTTTTCAACGTGATACTTTGACTTTGGTTGGGCCTATGAGGGATGTCGTTAGGGGAGTCCGTCAGCACATCCCGACACGTATGAAACTCATGGTTACCCCCTTTGTCGTCACACCCTTCCCTAAATGCCCGTTTGGCTTTCAACTTATAATGTTCTTCCAGCGCGAGTAAAATAATGGACTTTTCTTTTACTGAGGGCCCGGGAGGGTATTCGAGGGTCTCACTTGGGGACGAGCGTCCAGGGTGTTGCCCGAGGTACTTTTCCCAAAATTAAGGGTCAATCGTGGCCTGTCAGGAGTTGATAGGCACAGTTGGGAGCGATGGTGGGCGTTGCATTCATTGCACGTTTTCTTGAAATTCAATTCGTCACCCATGGTCGCACTATGGGGTCAGACACCGGAGATGGAGTTTTATAATGACATGAAGGAGTTATAAGGAGGAACAGGCCCATTCTCGCTGGGATATTACTTGCTTCTATTTATGCTTTATTGTTACTGCTTATTAATTGTTGTTATGTGTAACGCCCCAAATTTTTGGTAAACTAAAGCCGGTAAGAATTCTTAAGATAACGGGACAAGTTTGGAAAACTCGACCGGGATATATGTGCTAATGTGATATTTGTGTGTTTTATATGAATTTTCGTAAATGCAATAATTTCTGAATTTAAATTATTCTATGTCAATGTGCGTTTAAAATGATGAGTTTTGACTACAATATTGATATATTTCGTTGATATGTACTTTTTATGAAGTTTAGCGAAATTACGAAATTGCCCCTTTGATTTTTCATTTAAACCTCAGGTTTTCTTTTTATTTTCTTTTCCTTTCCTTTTTCTTAATTACACTTAGCCCTTTTCTTAAACATCAACAGCAACGAAGAAGAGAAGAGAAAAAAAGAAAGAATTCTCTTAAAACTTCAATTTGATCTTTCGAGTTCGTTTCTTAACCAAATTTCAATCCGTAAGAACCTACGCGACCCTTGTAACATTCTCTATAGGTATTATTCAGGTTCCATTCGATTCCGTTGTCGTTTGAGTATGTTTTGGATAAATTGTTTCGAAATTTGGATTTTTCGGTAGTTTGATTGTTATACTCCGTAGTTTTCGATGATTCTTGATCCTATGCGTTGCCATTGTGATCTTTGATGTTTGTTGAAGTTTGTAGTATGAAAATCTGATTGAAAATGAGATTTTGGTGAAGATTTGACGAAATTATGTTGCTTCTGTGCGAAGTTCTTCGCGTTCTGCTGATAATTCGTGAACCATGACGCACACGGCCTTGCAACAGGCCGTGTGGTAAGACCGTGTGGGTTGCACGGCCTCTCACAGGCCGTGTAACAAGACCGTGTGCTTCTCTAAATCACACACGGCCTACCACAGGCCGTGTAGGTACCTTGTGCATGTTCCAAACATGCGCACGGCGTTGCACAATACCCAATTTCAGTTCAAAAGTCTCTGGAAGTCCAAATTTCTAAAACGTAATTTCTTCGTTTGATATTATTTGCAAAATCCGACTTCGCCATTAAGTCCGTAATGCTTTAAAACATAATAATTCGCAGATTTTGAATTTTTCCAATTTCCGTTTGGTCGAAATACGAACCCTTTTCCGTCTGAGAAATTATCCGCTTTTTGTAATTCTTTTCCGATTACCTCGAAACTTGAACATATACTTCTTTATAGTATTTTAAACATGTCTGTGAAACCTAATTATGTTTAAGCATGATTTATAGTTTTAAAGTTTGATATTTCATTCGTTTCATTGAATAATTGCCCTAATTGCCCTTCTTTGATTTAATTAAGTGTTTATTGCATTAAAAATAAGCCGTGCGTCGTATTGTCGTCTTACATGGTTGTGTCGTATTTGGTTTCAGGTGGAAGTTCTTCTGGGCAATAGTTGGTCTTCTTTCTTTTGCCCTTTTTGCAGTATTATCCAGGTGGGGTTTCTCTTCCGAATTCGGCTTTCCTTATACGTATGTAAATATTCCATATATACCCGAAGCCTGTGTTTTATGCTTTTATGTTTTCTTTCCCCAAAATTATATTATAAGTAGTAGCTACTTGAAAAATGCTTTAATATCAAATTATTACGTATAACCCCTCAAAAACTCTTTTAGCTCGAAAGGGGTAAAAGTTGATTTGTCAATTGGTTCCTTTAACCACATAAGCATTTGAAATGCGAGGAATTATCTTGGCTTTTATGCCTGGCCGTTGAGCTACATTATATTATTGGGCCCGGACATCAGGGTACGGGGTGAAGCCAGATAGACGTTGGGTGTGTAGCGGGCGCCCCAAACGGGTAACGCACGCCCCGCACTGAGCCCCGACCCGGGACCGAAATGGGATCCGACCCGAACCGAAACCCGGTGAACGGCAAGCATTTACTCAATCACTAGGCGGGGTTTTAAAAACAACGAAAAGACAGAGACGCGGAAGCAATAGAACATAATAAATACACAATTATTAAAGCCCACCAAGGCTAGCGAAATTCAATTACATAATATCAAACGGGTTCGATACAGTATCCCGATAAATATAATAACAGGCTCAATAAATACATAATCCCGAATACAAATCAAATAAAATTCTAATATCCTAAAACATAATTCATATCATACGGAAAAAGGAATATACATCAGAAAATAAATACAACTCTACGACGACGACGACGAATCCCGCCTAGTATCCTGAAACCAATATAGGGTGAGACAGAGAGGGTTAGTCAAACGACTAAGTGAGGAGGGAATAATAATGTATACAATGAAACGGGAAATAAATCACCAATTTTAAACTTAAAAGAAATCAACATAAAAGAAAAGTTTTCGTAATCGAGTGGTGATTTAACATAAAATATAACTTATCATATGACTCGGCGAGTCGGGCCCTGAACTCCAATATCCAAAACATAAAACCGGAAACCACCCTTATTCCTCCAATGTAGCCGGACTGCAAACCCGAACTACTCATAACTGACGGGAATAACTCAGGTACTCAAAGGGCTGCCACTCCGGCCTCACCCCGAGCTCCCAAATGGAGGAAACCATAGGATTTAAGCCGTAGACCCGACGTCTACCGACTTCGTCCTATCGCTCTTACTCCGGGCCCAAACGATCATGCATACAGTTCATAACTCGCTTTTCAAACATTTCGGGTTGGCCAAAAGACCGTTCGAGACATGTCATATGCGAGGCCAAAGGCCAAAGTTCGCCTTAGAAAACAAAAGGTTTTACATGTCTCTTTCGTAAACATTTCAAAGTCTATACGTAGTACTTTTCATATCAAATCATTTTCGATAAACCAAATGAACATAATAAGCATAAATATCTACTAAGTATATATATAGAAACGGTGTGAAAACAAAACATAAACGTGGCTTATATCGGGAGAGGCTTATTTATATATATACATAATAATACTGGAAACAGAAACGGAAAGCCTCACCTGGCTGCTATGCAAAATAAGAGCAAAAAGCTAGAACCGGCGCTACTCCACGGGAGTATCGTCTGCAAAATACCAGGACACAACCAAATAAGACTAAAGACGACGCACGGCTTATACGAAAATATTAGAACGCATAGGAGCACGTTACACAATTAAATCAATCACTTAAGTTCAAATTCTCAAACGAAAATAGAGTAATTCATGCATTTAAAAATACAAATCAAGTCCAATCGCAACGAAACTTTACGGACATGCTTAAATTATCATAAAGAAGTATGCATTCGAATTTTGGGAAAATTGGACTTCACATGCAAAAGATAGAAAATTTAACGAAAACTTAAAACACACTATTCATATACCCGAACATGTTGTAAATTCATAAATCATGCAATTCATATCTATTTCATATATATCGAATACACGAGCGAAGAAAGAATTCGAAAAAGACGAGTCTCGGAGGGACGGTCAGGGCACTGTGCGATCGGGCCACACGACCTTGTGCACGGTCGTGTGCCGAGGCCGTGCACAATCAAACAACGTGCACGGCCTCATGCACACGGCCTCAAGACCGTGTGCACAGCCCGTGCACCAACCCCAAACACGCACGGTCTCATGCACACGGCCTCAAGGCCGTGTGCACCAGGCCGTGTGCGACCAAAATGAGCAGAAACATCAGACAGCAAAAATCATACGCGAATTCAAACCAAAATCTAACATTTAATCGATTAATCATGCAAATCAATCCCTAATTCTCACATATAATCATCTACAACATATAATCTACATATAGAAACGATAAACACGAAAATCCATCCACAATTACTATCAAAATCATATAAAACCTAAATTATACAACTATTCACAAAAATGAGAAAAACGAAGTATAGAAGACATTAAACGAGAGAATCGTTAGAAGCTTACTCATAGAAGAGATCGCGAGGAACTCGTAGACGTAAACGATTCGAAAATCCTTCGGGAAACGAAGTCGGAACGATCGTTGAAATCTTCTTCCTTCTCTTTCTCGTTTTCTTCTCTTTTCTTTCCTTTCTTCTTCCTTGTTACGTTTGAACGAGAGAGATGAGGGAGGATGACTTAGTCAATTTAGTTGACTAGGGTTTAAAAGTCGAAGGGGCATTTTAGTAATTTCGCAAAATAAGTTTAAAAACTCACGTTGTCCAAATAATATGTAATTACAGTTAAAATTCACATAATTAAACGCACATTGACAATTCGTGATTTAAATATAAAATTCACTCATTTACGAAATTATCCTAAAATCTTAGAATAAATATTAAATAAAAATAATAATTTGCACAATTACTCGATTAAAATATACCGAATTGAAAAATCGGATTTTCGGGTCGTTACAATACTCCCCTCTTCAGAAGAATCTGTCCTCAGATTCTCTTTCGGTCTCGGAGTTAGTTAAGAGGAGCATAACCTAAAGGAAATTCTAATAACGCGAATTAAATCGAACATTCAAATGCAATTAAATCACATAATAATACATCATTAATAATAAATACTTAAAACACTTAATATTCGAAATTAAAAATTCAGAGTCATACAAAATATAAAATTACATCAAATCCTAAACAAGGTTAACGGGAAAGAAGAAAATAAAACAAAATAGATAGCTCAAGGCTCGTCAGGACCACGGCGGAAATACTGATCCAGCTGCTCAGATAGTGACCTCTGCATCTCTGATATGGATCTCTGAAGCTCTGCCTGCAAGGCTGTGTACTGACTATCAATGTGAGCTCGCTGAGCTGCAAACCCCTCATTGATCTGCCTCTCCTGCTGGGCAAATCTCTCATCAGACACACGTCGAGAGTCAGTGAACTCTGAATAAAATTGTTGCAGGTCTATCGATTCCTGGTGCTGAGTGCTTCTTCTGCCACGTGAAGACTCAGGAATAGAGGCATCCTGACTCATCAGCTGGGAGTAGATATGCTGAGCCTGCTCTCGGACCTCTGGGTCTGAAGGTCCTTCTTCGGGAGCATCCCCTTGGTCAGCTTCCCATAAAGGTAGTCCATCTACCAGAATATATGGGTCGTTCCGCCTTGGACCCTTCGTGCAGATCGCCATTTGAGCTAGAGTGCCATAGCTAATTGAGGTCGAACCTCCAACGGGAACCTGGGTATCGAGACCTTCCACTTGGGCACACTCCAGAATGGCGGTAATGTATGAGCCAACTCGAATTTCTCCTCTCGACCGAGTGGAGATATACTTCATATGGTCCATCATGTACGAGATGGGGTTGAACCTTTCCCCTCGTACCATATGATCGAGTATTAGACAGTCTTCGGTGTTCACCGCACCCGGGCTGTCTCCTCTGGCTAGAACCGATCGAGACACGGCTCTATGCATAATTCTCAATTGAGTGGTAATGAGCATCGTGGCCTTGGATACGCCGGAGTTAAATATTTCGGTGGAGGTAGAGATACGTCTCCACGCTTCGGCTTGATTCCATCCGTCGGCACGTCTCCTAGGTGCCGTAACATCCAATTGAAAATACTCGGTCAACTGCCGGTATGAGAGCGTATAGTCACGGTTGAACGCTCTGAAGTGGATTCCTATCGGCATCTCGTTGTCGTCCGGAAATGCCGCGCCCTTAAGAGAGCTTAAAAATTCACAAGTGAGGCGGCGATAGGATGGCCTTTGAATACTCCAAAAATTAGCCCACCCAATGTTGTCAATGTAACGGGAGATCCCTTCGCCAAGACCCAATTGGTACATAGCTTCCATGTCTAGAAATTGCGTGGCTCTAACCGGTCGTTCCATTAACCGGTTGAAGATATCTTGATAGTCTTCATTACCCAAATCCACTTGGTACCCTTCCGGGGCCGCTATGTCGGGTAATTCCCTTGCCCGACGTCCGCCACGGGTTTCACGAGCACCTTCCATAGAAGAGTTGGAGTTGTTGTGAATTGAAGGATTAAGTTGCAAATTTTCACTTGAGACTTTTACCGAACACTTGGCGTGCGCTACTTCGGGCGAAGATTGTGTGAGATCGGTATAACGGATCGAGCCCAAATTTCAACAATCCAAAGAACTTGCTGCAGACAACACACCTTCAAAATCTCACTAAAATCCGTCGGCTAGATCGAGAGCTAATCGAAATCAAAGTTGGGATGAATTTGGGGAAAAACAAGAGCAAAATTTCGCATGAAAAGGAGAAAAATTGTGGGTTGTGCGCGAAATGAGAAGCTACTGACCATTTTAAAACCTGGAACAAATGTGCACGGCCTCTCGTCACGGCGTGTGATGAGGCCGTGTGAGAAACGCGCACGGGGTATCGTCACGGCGTGTGACGACCCCGTGAGGACAAACACGCACGGGCTCTCGTCACGGTGTGTGACGAGCCCGTGTGTATTCATGCGCACGGCCTCTCGCACAGGGTGCAACAAGGCCGTGTGAGATAAGTGCACAGGGTCTCGTCACGGCGTGTGGCGAGACCGTGCAAGGCATACAGGGGTAGTTTGTCTGATTAAAACCACACAAACTTCACAAAATTTAAACACGAATAACAACATCGAAATCACATGCATAATATAATACGCTTAACGCACATAATTCCTAAATTCACATAATATGAAATTAAATTAATTTAAGATGAATGTCATGACAATGCAATATACCTGGATCGTTCATACAGAATCAAGCTTCATCCTTCTGGCTCGTCTCGACATTCTCTTTCTCGTGCAATTTGTACGGAGATGAAACGGACTCCCACATGAGAAGCAACGTCCCTGCTTCTTTCGGCATTCTGACTCTTGATGATCTCTTTGGCAAGAGCCACATACTGGCGTTCCCTGCCGTTTCGGAGGTACATTCTGTTTCGATGAAGATACCGAGAAGGTTTTCTTTCCGAAAGAAGACCCTGATTGTGTAAGTGGCCTCGTAGAACTCGCTGGATGTGCATCCTCAGTATTGCCTGCTGTACTCCGCGGTACTGGTCTCTTCTTCGGACATAGATTCAATATGTGATCAGGGCTACCACATCCGAAGCACAGTCCATTCCTCCTCCAACATTTAGCCTCTACATGCGGGCCCTTACAAAATCCACATACTGGTCGTGGGTATCCCTGAGGTTGGGGAGGATTAGGCTGAACGGGGGCCTGAAATTCACTTTCGTTTCGCTGACGAACAATCCTCGTAATGTATTCAGCCCGGAACTCAGTCAAGAATTGATCCCAAGTCGGGACTACATGCTCGCGTTCCCATCGTTGTTCAATCTGTTTCCACCATTCCTGTGCAGCTCCAGTCATCAAATAAATAGCAAACCCGACTCTTAGAGAGTCCGGATATTCCATAATCCTAAAAATCTTTTCTAGAGCAGATATCCATGCCTCGGCAATAACTTCATCCGGGGCACCTTCAAATTGCGGTGGTTCGAATCTGAGAAATTGAGCCCACGCTTCCTGCTCAACATTTCCTTTAGGGGCATGAGCGATGAACTGTCTTAATGTTTCCAAAATTCCGGCTGGAATCGGTGGATCGGTCTGAGGTGTCAATGAAGATGACGAAGACTGTCCACAGGGACAACGACATGGAGGCATCGTGTAAAGCCATTAACAGTTATGCATGACAGGTAAGTGAGCATGCAAAGCTGTAAACACCTAGGCAAGTAATGTTCAAATAGATTTCACATAAGCACTTAGCACATTTGCACAAATCCACAGAAGTCCTAAGCCGTACGACCTAGACACAACCGGACACGACAGACAACCAGGCATGGCAAGTACAACCTTGAGTTTCACATCCACCTATATCCAAGCCAATCCCAGTGTTTTGATTGTAAAAGATCTTTTGTTGTTGATCATCCAACAAAGATCCGTGACAATTCAAACACTAAGCGTCCTTGAATACTGGCGAGTGCAATTCCCCAAGTTACACCGGCACACAACGACCGACCAAACCAACAAAACACGACGATTCAGGGCTTAGGCCATTGGACCAAAGAAGCTCTGATACCAACTGTAGCGGGCGCCCCAAACGGGTAACGCACGCCCCGCACCGAGGCCCGACCCGGGACCGAAATGGGATCCGACCCGAACCGAAACCCGGCGAACGGCAAGCATTTACTCAATCACTAGGCGGGGTTTTAAAAACAACGAAAAGACAGAGACGCGGAAGCAATAGAACATAATAAATACACAATTATTAAAGCCCACCAAGGCTAGCGAAATTCAATTACATAATATCAAACGGGTTCGATACTGTATCCCGATAAATATAATAACGGGCTCAATAAATACATAATCCCGAATACAAATTAAATAAAATCCTAATATCCTAAAACATAATTCATATCATACGGAAAAAGGAATATACATCAGAAAATAAATACAACTCTACGACGACGACGACGAATCCCGCCTAGTATCCTGAAACCAATATAGGGTGAGACAGAGAGGGTTAGTCAAACGACTAAGTGAGGAGGGAATAATAATGTATACAATGAAACGGGAAATAAATCACCAATTTTAAACTTAAAAGAAATCAACATAAAAGAAAGGTTTTCGTAATCGAGTGGTGATTTAACATAAAATATAACTTATCATATGACTCGGCGAGTCGAGCCCTGAACTCCAATATCCAAAACATAAAACCGGAAACCACCCTTATTCCTCCAATGTAGCCGGACTGCAAACCCGAACTACTCATAACTGACGGGAATAACTCAGGTACTCAAAGGGCTGCCACTCCGGCCTCACCCCGAGCTCCCAAATGGAGGAAACCATAGGATTTATGCCGTAGACCCGACGTCTACCGACTTCGTCCTATCGCTCTTACTCCGGGCCCAAACGATCATGCATACAGTTCATAACTCGCTTTTCAAACATTTTGGGTTGGCCAAAAGACCGTTCGAGACATGTCATATGCGAGGCCGAAGGCCAAAGTTCGCCTTAGAAAACAAAAGGTTTTACATGTCTCTTTCGTAAACATTTCAAAGTCTATACGTAGTACTTTTCATATCAAATCATTTTCGATAAACCAAATGAACATAATAAGCATAAATATCTACTAAGTATATATATAAAAACGGTGTGAAAACAAAACATAAACGTGGCTTGTATCGGGAGAGGCTTATTTATATATATACATAATAATACTGGAAACAGAAACGAAAAGCCTCACCTGGCTGCTATGCAAAATAAGAGCAAAAAGCTAGAACCGGCGCTACTCCACGGGAGTATCATCTGCAAAATACCAGGACACAACCAAATAAGACTAAAGATGACGCACGGCTTATACGAAAATATTAGAACGCATAGGAGCACGTTACACAATTAAATCAATCACTTAAGTTCAAATTCTCAAATGAAAATAGAGTAATTCATGCATTTAAAAATACAAATCAAGTCCAATCGCAACGAAACTTTACGAACATGCTTAAATTATCATAAAGAAGTATGCATTCGAATTTCGGGAAAATCGGACTTCACATGCAAAAGATAGAAAATTTAACGAAAACTTAAAACACACTATTCATATACCCGAACATGTTGTAAATTCATAAATCATGCAATTCATATCTATTTCATATATATCGAATACAGGAGCGAAGAAAGAATTCGGAAAAGACGAGTCTCGGAGGGACCCGTAGTGCAAAACGGGCCCTGACTTACAAAAGGTCAGGGCACTGTGCGATCGGGCCACACGACCTTGTGCACGGCCGTGTGCCAAGGCCGTGCACAATCAAACAACGCGCACGGCCTCATGCACACGGCCTCAAGGCTGTGTGGACAGCCCGTGCACCAACCCCAAACACGCACGGTCTCATGCACACGGCCTCAAGGCCGTGTGCACCAGGCCGTGTGCGACCAAAATGAGCAGAAACATCAGACAGCAAAAATCATACGCGAATTCAAACCAAAATCTAACATTTAATCAATTAATCATGCAAATCAATCCCTAATTCTCACATATAATCATCTACAACATATAATCTACATATAGAAACGATAAACACGAAAATCCATCCACAATTACTATCAAAATCATATAAAACCTAAATTATACAACTATTCACAAAAACGAGAAAAACGAAGTATAGAAGACATTAAACGAGAGAATCGTTAGAAGCTTACTCGTAGAAGAGATCGCGAGGAACTCGTAGACGTAAACGATTCGAAAATCCGTCGGGAAACGAAGTCGGAACGATCGTTGAAATCTTCTTCCTTCTCTTTCTCTTTTTCTTCTCTTTTCTTTCCTTTCTTCTTCCTTGTTACGTTTGAACGAGAGAGATGAGGGAGGATGACTTAGTCAATTTAGTTGACTAGGGTTTAAAAGTCGAAGGGGCATTTTAGTAATTTCGCAAAATAAGTTTAAAAACTCACGTTGTCCAAATAATATGTAATTACAGTTAAAATTCACATAATTAAACGCACATTGATAATTCGTGATTTAAATATAAAATTCACTCATTTACGAAATTATCCTAAAATCTTAGAATAAATATTAAATAAAAATAATAATTTGCACAATTACTCGATTAAAATATACCGAATTGAAAAATCGGATTTTCGGGTCGTTACAATACTCCCCTCTTCAGAAGAATCTGTCCTCAGATTCTCTTCCGGTCTCGGAGTTAGTTAAGAGGAGCATAACCTAAAGGAAATTCTAATAACGCGAATTAAATCGAACATTCAAATGCAATTAAATCACATAATAATACATCATTAATAATAAATACTTAAAACACTTAATATTCGAAATTAAAAATTCAGAGTCATACAAAATATAAAATTACATCAAATCCTAAACAAGGTTAACGGGAAAGAAGAAAATAAAACAAAATAGATAGCTCAAGGCTCGTCAGGACCACGGCGGAAATACTGATCCAGCTGCTCAGATAGTGACCTCTGCATCTCTGATATGGATCTCTGAAGCTCTGCCTGCAAGGCTGTGTACTGACTATCAATGTGAGCTCGCTGAGCTGCAAACCCCTCATTGATCTGCCTCTCCTGCTACGGTGGATCTCAATGCTCTGGTCTCCAAACTGATGGGAGCTCGGGGGTATGACCGGAGTGGCCACCCTTTTGAGTACCTGCGCCGGACGGGATCTAGTCTATATCCTCAGCCGAAGATGTATTGGATATTTGTCCTTGCATATATAATTATATAGTAGCGGGCTAGCTACCTGACTACAGAAGGAGGAATAAGGGAGGTTTATTTAATAATTCTGATATTGTAAAACAGGTGGTTGATGCTCGACTCGCCGAGCTTTTACTTTATTGCGAAATTATTCGATTCACCAATAATTGTGAAAACCTTTATTTTTCACACAATCACTTAAGCACAATCACGCAATTCACATAGTTCCTAAGCCGTACGGTCCTAGACAGACTCGACGCTTCAGAGCATAGGCCATTGAACCCATAGGGCTCTGATACCAACTGTAGCGCGCGCCGCCAAACGGGCAGACGCACGCCCCGCACTGGATCCTGACCCAGAATCGAAAGGAGTCCGACCCGAACCAAAACCCGGCGAACGGCAAACCGGACATTTACTACTAGGCGGGAGTTTCAAAACAGGGACAAACCAAAAGCGGAAGCAATATATAAACAAAACATAAAATCCATAATGGCTACGCAGTTAGGTAAAGCCCACCAAGGCTAGCAAATTTCCATTAATATTAATAAATGTTTACAACGGGTTCTACAATATTATTCCCGGCTATTCATAAATATAATCCTACATAACAAGTCAACAAGAAACAAGAGTTTACATAAGACAAAAGCTTGTAATTCGACCGACAATGACCCAAAACTAAGAAGCCCGCCTAGAATCCTGAAACCAAAGGGTGAAACGAATGGGGTTAGTCAAACGACTAAGTGAGGGGAAAAAAAACAGTACATAATAAAAAACGAAAGTAGATCACCAGTTTAAACAGAAAGAAAATAACAGAAGTAAAGTTTTTCACAAACGATTGGTGAACTAGCTCAAAACGAAACAAAACAAAACGTATAACTCCGCGAGAAGAGTTCTGAACCACCAGTCAAATCATAAAAACAGAAACCCACCTTATTCCTCCAGTTGTAATCAGGGAGCAACCCCTAACTACACAGATCATACATAAACAAGCTCAGGTACTCAAAGGGCTGCCACTCCGGCCTCACCCCGAGCTCCCAAGGGTGGAGGAAACCATAGAATTTCCGCCGTAGACCCGACGTCTACCAACTTCGTCCTATCTACCTTACTCCGGGCCCATCAGAACAGGTCAAACATATACATATACATAGCTCGCTTTTCAAACATTTTCATGTGGTCAAAATACCGTTCGAGGCAAGTCGTGTGCGAGGCTATAATGCCAAAGTGCGCTTTCGGAAAACAAAGATTTGCTTGCCTCTTTCGTAAACATTTCACAAACTTATACATAATACTTTTCATATTAAATCGTTTTCAAGATCATAAAAGTATAAGCTTAAATATCTACTATATATACAAACGGATGTAAAACAAATCATAAAACGAGGCTTATCGGGTAGTAGGGTTGGTATTATGTACGTATTATCGTCTACTATAAGAAACTGAAAACCCCACCTGTTGGCTTGACAAAAACGAGAGCAAGAATGTGAGACCGGCACGCTACTCCACGGGAGTATCGTCTGCAAAAGACCAAGACACAACCAAATAAGACTAACGACGACGCACGGCTTATACGAAAGATTTAAAACACATAGATGCACGTTAAGCAATCATTCATATCACTTAGGTTCACATTGTAACAAAACATAGAAATTCATAGAATTCGATAAGCAAAACAATTTAGAATGTAATAAAAGCTCTTAAACATGCATAAAATGCAATAAGGAAGCATGCATTCAAATATCGGAAGAAACGGATAACATTTGAAAAATAGCCAAAAAGGCCTAAACGAAAAACACGAGAAACGGGGCCCAAACGAAGTCGGAAAAATTCAAACTACCTAAAATATGTATTTCATGATTTATAGGACCTATAGGTGAAATCGGATCTTGAATCGGAGGTCAAACGAAGAAAGTCAACTTTTTTAATTACCCTTTGACCCTCAATGCCGAGAGCAAGAAGTTGGAAATGGAGAAATTTTGGTTAAGGCATACACACGGTCTTGGGGACGGGCAAACGCACGGTCTTGAACACGTGCTCAAGCCGGTGCGCGAACACTTGCACTGGCCTGCGCACCGGCTTGCGCACGGCCGTGCGTTAGGCAGTGCAAGGCCAAAAAGAGGCACACGGTCTTGGCGCACGGTCTCAAGACCGTGCGTCAGGCCGTGCGGATTATCTAAACAGCAGAAAATCGCCAGGGTTCTCAGGAATGAGCCAAAAATTAACATTTAAATCATATAAATCATGCAAAACCTCAAACTAAACTTACATATAATGATCTACAACATCTAATCTACTTATAGGACCAAGAAACACGTAAATCCATCCACAAATTCATTCATATTCACATTTTTCATATATTATTAAACTATTCACAAAATTCTATAAATCACAACCTAGGAAGCATTAAACGCGAAGGACGTGAGAAGCTTACTTGAAGAATAGATCGTGAGAAGTTCGAAAAGTTTCATGGATCGAAATTCGGTCGGAAATCGAAGTCGGAATGAGCAATCGAAGCTTTCTCTCTTTTCTCTCTTCTTTTTCTCTTTTTTCTTGTTTCTTTTCTTCTTTCTTACGTGAATGAGGTTTGAGGGAGAGAGAGAGTGGTCAAGTCAAACTTTGACTTGACTTCGAAACGAGGGGCAAAACCGTAATTACTCCGAACTTACTAAAAATAGCAGGTTGTCGGAATTAAACAATATTATAGTCAAAACTCATATAATTGAACACACGTTGACATGAAATGGTTTAAAAACCAAAATTCACTCATTTATGAAATTGTTAAAATACACATACTAACTATCAAATAAAATAATTAAATCGCGCAAAATAACAATTCGGACGTACCGGATAATAATTCGGATTTTTGGGGCGTTACATGTTGCTTATCTTCTTAACAAACCGAAGGAACAGTCGAAGTTTGAAAATACCGTGATAGTTAAGGATTTCCCAGATGTGTTTCCTGAGAAGTTAGAATCGTTACCTCCAAACCGTGACATCGAGTTTGTTATTGATTTGTATCCGGGATCTGCGCCGTATTCGAAGACACCTTACAGAATGGCACTAATTGAGTTAAAGGAGTTGAAGACTCAGTTAGATGATTTGCTAACCAGTGGTTATATTAGGCCGAGTACATCTCCCTGGGGTGCACCGGTATTGTTTGTGAAGAAGAAAGATGGTTCTCTTAGACTTTGTGTTGATTACAAAGAGTTGAACCGGATGACTGTGAAGAACAAGTATCCTCTTCCCCACATTGAGGAGTTGTTTGACTTACTGTAGGGATCGAGGGTCTATTCTAAACTTGATCTGAGACAGGGATATTATCATTTACGTATCAGGGAAGAGGACATACCGAAGACAGCTTTCAATATTCGATATGGTCATTGTGAGCTTGTGGTTATGCCGTTCGGTTTGACAAACGCTCCTGCAACATTTATGGATATGATGCACATAATTTTTCATTTGTTGTCATCTTCATCGACGACATACTGGTTTTCTCAAAATCCGAGGAAGAGCATGTAGAGCATCTGAAGATCGTGTTACAAACTTTGAAAGAACATCAGTTGTATGCCAAGTTCAGTAAGTGTGAGTTCTGGATTGAAAAAGTGGCATTTCTGGGTCATGTTATATCCAAGAAAGGTATCGAGGTTGATCCTTCGAAGATTGATTCGGTATTGAGTTGGGAGCAGCCCAAGACTCCGACACTGGTTCGTAATTTTCACGAAACTTACAGCTCCGCTTACTGAGTTAACGAAGAAGAATGTTTCTTTTGTGTGGACTGATAAGTGTGAGACCAGTTTTCGGGAGTTAAAGAACAGATTGACATCCGCTCCTATTCTTACTTTGCCTGAAGGTTCAGATGGATTCGTGGTTTATACTGATGCTTCAAAAGAAGGTTTAGGATGTGTGTTAATGCAGAATGGAAAGGTTATAGCTTATGCCTCGAGAAAGCTTAAACCAGCTGAAGAAAATTATCCTACACATGATCTGGAGTTAGCACCAGTTGTATTTGCTTTGGGCAAGTGGCGTCACTATCTCTACGGCGTTACTTTTGATATTTTCACTGATCATAAGAGCCTCCAGTATCTTTTCACGCAGAAAGAATTGAATAAACGTCAAAGACATTGGATAGAGTTGTTAGAAGATTATGATTGTAAGATTCAGTACCATCCAGGGAAGGCGAACGTAGTTGCAGATGCCTTGAGCAGAAAAGCGAGTGTATCACTGCTAGAGCTGAGTTCAAACATGTCAGGTGCCGAGAGAGTTCGTATTATTTCTTATGCTCGCATTTCTAATATTACAATTCAGTCAGAGTTGGGTCGTAGAATTAAAGAAGCTCAAGCTATTGATAATTGGATTCAACGACAGATTATTCGAATGAAGGATGAGCCAGACACGCAGTTCAGTATTGACGACACAGGTCTTCTCAGACATAAGACAAGAGTTTGTGTTCCAGAGAGTTTGAGGAGAGAGATTTTAGATGAAGCTCACAAATCAGCCTATACTATTCATCCGGGAGGCACTAAGATGTATCGAGATTTGAAAGAGTTCTTCTGGTGGAATGGTTTGAAGAGAGATGTCGCTAACTATATCAGACAGTGTGTGACTTGTCAACAAGTCAAGGCAGATCATCAGAAACCCGGAGGTCTACTACAGCCACTTCCCGTACCATCTTAGAAATGGGAAGAGATAGCGATGGATTTTGTTTCGGGCTTACCGAAAGTCAGAGGCGATTATGATAGCATTTGGGTAATTGTTGACAAATTGACGAAGTCCGCTCATTTCTTACCCGTTACACGAAAATCCAAATTATTATCCGGTATGTCCGAATTGTTATTTTGCGCGATTTAATTATTTTATTTGATAGTTAGTATGTGAATTTTTAACAATTTCATAAATGAGTGAATTTTGGTTTTTAAACCATTTCATGTCAACGTGTGTTCAATTATACGAGTTTTGACTGTAATATTGTTTAATTCCGACAACCTGCTAATTTTAGTAAGTTCGGAGTAATTACGGTTTTGCCCCTCGTTTCTAAGTAAAGTCAAAGTTTGACTTGACCAACTCTCTCTCTCCCTCAATCCTCACTTCACGTTAGAAAGAAAGAAAGGAGAAGAGGAAAGAAAAAAAAGAAAGAGAGTAACGTGAGGAAGCTTTGATTGCTCATTACGACTTCGATTTCCGACCGAATCTCGATCCGTGAAACTTTACGAACTCCTCACGATCTATTTTTCATGTAAGATTCTCACGTCATTCGCGTTTAATGCTTCCTAGGTTGTGATTTATAGGATTTTGTGAATAGTTGAATAATCTATGAAAAATGTGATTTTGAATGATTTTGTGGATGGATTTATGTGGTTCTTGGTCCTATAGGTAGATTAGATGTTGTAGATCATTATATGTAAGTTTTAGTTTGAGGTTTGCATGATTTATATGATTTAAATGTTGATTTTTGGCTCATTCCCGAGAACCTCTCGCGATTCTGCTGTTCTGATAATCCGCACGGCCTTGCGCACGGTCTTGAGACCATGCACCAAGACCGTGCACCTATTTAGTGCCTTTCACGGCCTTATGCACGGCCGTGCGCACGCCGGTGCGCAGGCCAGTGCAAGTGTCTGCACCGGCTTGAGCACGCGTTCAAGCCCGTGCGCGCGCCCGTCCCCAAGACCGTGTGTATGCCTTAACCAAAATTTCTCCATTTTCAACTTCTTACTTTCGGCATTGTGGGTGAAAGGGGCTATTAAAAAAGTTGACTTTCTTCGTTTGACCTCCGATTCGAGATCCGATTCACCCATGGTTCCTATAAATCATGAAATACACATTTTAAGAAGTTTGGGTTTTTTCCGGCTTCGTTTGGGTCCCGTTCCTCGTGTTTTTCGTTTAGGCCTTTTTGGCTATTTTTCAAATGTTGTCCGTTTCTTCCGAAACTTGAATGCATGCTTCCTTATTGTCTTTTATGTATGATTATGAACTATTATCGCATTCTAATTTGATTTGCTTATGGAAATTTCGTACTTTGTTAGAATGTGGACCTAAGTGATATAAATGATTGTTTAAACATGCTCCTGTGTGTTTTAATTGTTTTGTACACGCCATGCGTCGTCGTTAGTCTTATGTGGTTGTGTCCTCATATTTTGCAGACGATACTCCTGTGGAGTAGCGTGCCGGTCTCGCATTCTTGCTCTCGTTTTTGTCAAGCCAACAGGTGGGGTTTTCAGTTTCTTATAGTATACGGTAATACGTACATAATACCAACCCTACTACCCGGTAAGCCTTGCTTCATGATTTTTTTTACATCCGTTTGTATATATAGTAGATATTTAAGCTTATACCTTTATGATCTTGAAAACGATTTAATATGAAAAGTATTATGTATAAGTTTGTGAAATGTGTACGAAAGAGGCAGGCAAATCTTTGTTTTCCGAAAGCGAACTTTGGCATTATAGCCTCGCACACGACTTGCCTCGAACGGTCTTTTGACCACATGAAAATGTTTGAAAAGCGAGCTATGTATATATGTATATGTTTGACCTGTTCTGATGGGCCCGGAGTAAGGACGATAGGACGAAGTCGGTAGACGTCGGGTCTACTCCAGAAATCCTATGGTTTCCTCCACTTTTGGGAGCTCAGGGTGAGGCCGGAGTGGCAGCCCTTTGAGTACCCGATCTTTTTATGTATGATCTGTGTAGTTAGGGGTTGCTCCCTGATTACAACTAGAGGAATAAGGAGGGTTTCTGTTTTTATGATTTGACTGGTGGTTCAGAACTCTTCTCGCTAAGTTATACGTTTTGTTTTGTTTCATTTTGAGCTAGTTCACCAATCGTTTGCGAAAAACTTTACTTCTGTTGTTTTCTTTCTGTTTAAACTGGTGATCTACTTTCGTTTATTCTTATGTACTGTCTTTTTCCCCTCACTTAGTCATTTGACTAACCCCGTTCGTTTCACCCTTTGGTTTCAGGATTCTAGGCGGGTTTCATAGTATTGGGTCGTTGTCGATCGAGTTACACGCTTTTGTCTTATGTAAACTCTTGTTTCTTGTTGACTTGAGATGTTTGTTATGTAGGATTTGATTATACTTATGAATAGCCGGGAATAATATTGTAGAACCCGTTGTAAACATTTATTAGTATTTATGGGAATTTGCTAGCCTTGGTGGGCTTTACCTAACTGCGCAGCCATTATGGATTTTATGTTTTGTCTATATATTGCTTCCGCTTTTGGTTTGTCCCTGTTTTGAAACTCCCGCCTAGTAGTAAATGAGTCCGGTTTGCCGTTCGCTGGGTTTTAGTTCGGGTCGGATTAATTTTGATTCCGGGTCAGGATCCGATGCGGGGCGTGCGTCTGGCCATTTGGCGGCGCCTGCTACTGTTGGTATCAGAGCCCTATGGGTTCAATGGCCTATGCTCTGAAGCGTCAAGTCTGTCTAGGTCCGTACGGCTTAGGAACTATGTGAATTACGTGATTGTGCTTAAGTGATTGTGTGAATTTGACTTCCTTACGTGTTAATGCTATACATGATCACTTAACGTCATGCATAATTGTACAGTTTTGCAGGATGCGTCGTGGTAGAGGTCCTCCTCCACCTCCTCCCCCGCCAAAGGGACCTACGCCAACCCAATTTATGGCGGAGTTACAGCAGTATGCTCTTCATGCTCCACAGGAGACGCCGGAACAGACGGCTATGAAGGCAATGAATCAGTTTCTTAATCGTAATGTGCCACAGTTTGTGGGAGCACCGGATGATGTGGCTGCAGAGGCCTGGATATCGGCCTTGGAGAAGATATTCAAACTAATGCACACTACGGATCCACAGAGGGTCGAGTATGCTGCCTACCTGATGATTGGGGCAGCACAGGACTGGTGGACACGGATTCATCAGTGTTGGACGCATGATGGGGTGGTTCCGACATGGGCTCAGTTTTTGGTGGAGTTTAGGGCGAAGTACATACCGTTGGTAGTCAGACCACAGCGGGAAAGGGAGTTTTTGAGCTTGAAGCAGGGCACGTCCTCGGTAGATCAGTATGAGGCACATTTCTCTCGCCTTATTGTTCACTGTTCCTATATGGTTGAGGACGAGGAGAGGAAGACACGCCAGTTCGTGGAGGGTTTGTCTCACAGCATTCGACTGCATATGATGGTTGTCCGCCCCCGATTTTATTCCGATGCAGTTGACATGGCTCTTGCTATAGAGTCAGAGCTGAGACAGATGAGGCCTACGTCAACACCTGCTCCCGCAGCCGCTAAGGGTTTTCCGTCGGGTCCGAAGAGGTCTTTTCCTTCTGTAGGACCATCTTCTGCTTCAGCTGGGAAGAAACCGTTTCAGGAGGCTCCGAAGCCGAACGTTCCTCCCCAAGCTCAGGGTTTTCCACGACCAGTTTGTGGATATTGTGGAGGTCCCCATTTGGAGTCTAAGTGTCGAAGGAAGTTAGGGCTTTACTTTGGATGTGGTAGCTCCGATCATCTTATGAATGCATGCCCGATGAAGAGAGGTCAGAAGCAGCCAGCTCAGCCTCAAGCCCAGGCCCGACTTTACGCCTTGGAAGGCGATGCTGAAGATGTCGCGCCGGATGCGAATGCCGTGGTGGAAGGTACGATATACATACATGGCACTCCCATTCATGCATTGTACGACCCGGGTGCTTCTCACTCGTTTATTGCGCCTGCCGTTGCCTTATCTGTGCATGTGCCTGTTGATTTGCTTGAGTATGTGTTAGTTGTTAGCTCGCCGATGGGTTCTAGAGTAGCTACGAACCGCGTTCTCAAGCGTTGTCCGATGATGATTGAGGGTACCGAGTACCTTGGGGATTTGATCATGCTGCCGATGAAGGATTATGGAGTTATTCTTGGGATGGATTGGTTATTTGAGCACCGAGCGAAGATCGACTGCTATGAGAAGAAAGTTGTGCTTGGTTACAGTGAAGTTAGAGGTTTCAGAACGGGTGAAGGCCCGTATATCTCTATGATGAAAGCCAAGAAGCTTATCCAGAAGGGAGAAGCAACTGGTTTTCTAGCTTATCTTCTCAACCGCCCGAAAGAGCAGGCGAAGATCGAGGATACCGATGTGGTTAAGGAATTCATGGATGTGTTTCCCGAGAACTTGGAGTTTCTGCCCCCTGATAGGGACATTGAGTTCGTTATTGATCTAGTCCCGGGTGCCGAGCCGTACTCGAAGTCTCCGTACCGTATGGCTCCTGCCGAGTTGAAGGAATTGAAGAATCAGCTCGACGAACTCCTTTCGATTGGGTATATCCGCCCGAGTACCTCGCCTTGGGGTGCTCCAGTCTTGTTCGTGAAGAAGAAGGACGGTACACTCCGTATGTGTATCGATTATCGAGAGTTGAACAGGATGACGGTGAAGAATAAGTATCCTTTGCCGCATATTGAGGAGTTGTTTGATTTACTCCAGGGATCGAGAGTTTATTCTAAGCTTGATCTCAGACAAGGATATTACCAGCTCCGTATCCGAGCCGAGGATATTCCGAAGACAGCGTTCAACACCAGATACGGTCACTTTGAGTTCGTGGTCATGCCGTTTGGACTCACGAATGCTCCTGCCGCTTTTATGGATATGATGCACAGGATCTTTCGTCCGTACCTCGATAAGTTCGTTGTGATCTTTATCGATGACATTCTAGTGTTCTCGAAGTCAGAGGAAGAGCACGCAGAACACCTCAGGATTGTTCTTCAGGCTTTGAGAGAGCATTAGTTATTTGCTAAGTTTAGCAAATGCGAGTTCTGGATCGACAGAGTGACTTTTCTAGGTCATGTCATATCCGGAACGGGAGTCGAGGTAGATCCCCAAAGATCGAGACTGTGTTAGATTGGGAGAAACCTAAGACTCCTACAGAGATTCGCAGTTTCTTGGGTTTAGCAGGATACTATAGAGGTTTTGTCAAGGACTTTTCCAAGTTTGCTAGTCCGTTGACTGCGTTGACGAAGAAGGATGCCAAGTTTGAGTGGTCAGACAAATGTGAAGCAAGTTTACAAGAGCTCAGGAAGAGATTAACTACAGCCCCAGTGTTAGCTATGCCTAATGGATTGGAGGGACTCGTTGTGTACACAGATGCGTTACACGAGGGATTGGGTTGTGTGTTGATGCAAAATGGGAGAGTTATAGCTTACGCCTCGAGGAAACTAAAGCCAGCTGAAGAGAACTATCCCACGCATGATCTTGAGCTAGCAGCCATTGTGTTTGCTTTGCTAAAGTGGCGTCATAATCTGTATGGCACTACGTTCGATATCTTCACTGATCACAAGAGTCTTCAGTATTTGTTCACTCAGAAGGATTTGAACAAGAGACAGCGTCGATGGATGGAATTGTTTGAGGATTATGATTGCAAGATTCAGTACCATCCTGGAAAGGCGAATGTGGTAGCCGATGCATTGAGTCGTAAGGCGAGTGTAGCTCAGCTAGAGGCTATGTTTGAGCGAGTTTATATCACCTCGCAGGCTCACGTTCACAGTATATCGATTCAGTCAGAATTGGGTCGTAAGATTCGAGATGTTCAGGCTACTGATGAGTGGACTCAGAGGCAGATAGTTCATATTTCAGATGATCCAGAGTCCCAGTTTCGTGTTGATGATTCTGGCATTCTCCGCTTCGAGACTCGAGTTTGTGTTCCTGAGAGTCTTAAGAAGGAGATTCTTGCTGAGGTGCATAATACGCCTTATATAGTACATCCTGGTGGAAGTAAGATGTACCGGGATCTAAAAGAGTTGTTTTGGTGGAGAGGTATGAAGAGAGACGTAGCTGATTACGTCAAGAGATGTCAGACATGTCAGCAGGTCAAGGTAGAGCACTAGAGACCTGGAGGATTGCTACAGCCACTACGTGGAATTGGGAGCAGATTGCGATGGACTTTGTGTCCGGTTTACCGAAAGTTAAAGGTGGCTATGATAGTATTTGGGTGATAATTGACCGACTTTCCAAGACTGCTCACTTTCTGCCGGTCAAGAAGTCATTCAAGGTGGAGAAGTTGGCAGAGATTTATCACCGAGAGATTGTAAGGCTTCATGGAGTTCCCGTGAGCATTGTGTCTGACAGAGATGCTAGATTCACTTCTCAATTATGGCAGCATCTTCAGAAGAAAATGGGAACGAAGCTGACATTCAGTACAACATCACATCCGCAGACCGATGGCCAATCTGAGAGGATGATTCGATATCTCAGTGATATGCTTCGTGCGTGTGCCTTAGACTTTCGCACCAATTGGCACAACCAGTTACCATTGATTGAGTTCGCCTACAACAACAGTTATCAGTCTACGATCAAGACGGCACCTTACGAAGCTCTATATGGAAGGAAGTGTAGATCCCCGTTGTTTTGGGATCTTGAGGATTGGCGTTGGACAAGGGATAACAAAGGAAAAGGAGATTCTCCGCAGTCTCTTCAGAGAGCGATTGACCGAATTCAGATCATCCGTCAGAGGATGAAAGCAGCCCAGCATCGCCAGAAAAGTTATGCCGATACACGCCGCCGACCTTTGGAGTTTGAGGTTGGTGACCGAGTGTTTCTTAAAGCTTCACCTCGAAAGGGATTCACTCGTATTGGCAGGTGGTAAGTTAGGCCCCAGATTCTTAGGACCGTTTGAGATTCTGGAGAAGATTGGAGAAGCTACTTACAGATTAGACTTGCCACCGAGTCTGACAGGAATCCATAACGTTTTCCACGTTTCACAGCTCCGGAAGTATCACCCGAGTGATTCACACATTCTTCCTATCGAAGATGTTGAGATAGAGCCGGACTTGACCTTCGTTTCACAGCCGGTGAAAATTTTAGACAAGAAGACTCAAGCACTGCGTAACAGAGAGATTCCTATGGTCAAATTGCTTTGGAGGAGTCAGTCGGTTGAAGAAGCTACGTGGGAAACCAAAGAGAAGATGCACAAGTTTCACCCCGCGTTATTTGTAGCGGACGAGAAGAATCTGGGGACAGATTCTCATAAGGAGGGGTGATTGTAACGCCCCGAAAATCCGAATTATTATCCGGTACGTCCGAATCGTTATTTTGCGCGATTTAATTATTTTATTTGATAGTTAGTATGTGAATTTTTAACAATTTCATAAATGAGTGAATTTTGGTTTTTAAACCATTTCATGTCAACATGTGTTCAATTATACGAGTTTTGACTGTAATATTGTTTAATTCCGACAACCTGCTAATTTTAGTAAGTTCGGAGTAATTACGGTTTTGCCCCTCATTTCTAAGTCAAGTCAAAGTTTGACTTGACCAACTCTCTCTCTCCCTCAATCCTAACTTCACGTTAGAAAGAAAGAAAGGAGAAGAGGAAAGAAAAAAAAAAGAGAGTAAGGTGAGGAAGCTTTGATTGCTCATTACGACTTCGATTTCCGACCGAATTTCGATCCGTGAAACTTTACGAACTCCTCACGATCTATTCTTCATGTAAGCTTCTCACGTCCTTCGCGTTTAATGCTTCCTAGGTTGTGATTTATAGGATTTTGTGAATAGTTGAATAATATATGAAAAATGTGATTTTGAATGATTTTGTGGATGGATTTATGTGGTTCTTGGTCCTATACGTAGATTAGATGTTGTAGATCATTATATGTAAGTTTTAGTTTGAGGTTTGCATGATTTATATGATTTAAATGTTTATTTTTGGCTCATTCCCGAGAACCTCTCGCGATTCTACTGTTCTGATAATCCGCACGGCCTTGCGCACGGTTTTGAGACCATGCGCCAAGACCGTGCGCCTATTTTATGCCTTGCACGGCCTTATGCACGCCGGTGCGCAGGCCAGTGCAAGTGTCCGCATCGGCTTGAGCACGCGTTCAAGCCCGTGCGCGCGCCCGTCCCCAAGACCGTGTGTATGCCTTAACCAAAATTTCTCCATTTTCAACTTCTTGCTCTCGGCATTGTGGGTCAAAGGGGTAATTAAAAAAGTTGACTTTCTTCGTTTGACTTCCGATTTGAGATCCGATTCACCCATCGTTCCAATAAATCATGAAATACACATTTTAAGAAGTTTGGGTCCCGTTCCTCGTGTTTTCGTTTAGGCCTTTTTGGCTATTTTTCAAATGTTGTCCGTTTCTTCCGAAACTTGAATGCATGCTTCCTTATTGCCTTTTATGCATGATTATGAACTATTATCGCATTCTAATTTGATTTGCTTATGGAAATTTCGTACTTTGTTGGAATGTGGACCTAAGTGATATAAATGATTGTTTAAACATGCTCCTATGTGTTTTAATTATTTTGTACACGTCGTGCGTCATCGTTAGTCTGATGTGGTTGTGTCCTCGTATTTTGCAGACGATACTCCCGTGGAGTAGCGTGCCGGTCTCGCATTCTTGCTCTTGTTTTTGTCAAGCCAACAGGTGGGGTTTTCAGTTTCTTATAGTATACGATAATACGTACATAATACCAACCCTACTACCCGATAAGCCTTGCTTCATGATTTGTTTTACATCCGTTTATATATATAGTAGATATTTAAGCTTATACTTTTATGATCTTGAAAACGATTTAATATGAAAAGTATTATGTATAAGTTTGTGAAATGTGTACGAAAGAGGCAGGCAAATCTTTGTTTCCGAAAGCGAACTTTGGCATTATAGCCTCGCACACGACTTGCCTCGAATGGTCTTTTGGAAGAAGTCGGTAGACGTCAGGTCTACGGCGGAAATCCTATGGTTTCCTCCACCTTTGGGAGCACGGGGTGAAGCGTGAGTGGCAGCCCTTTGAATACCTGATTTTTTTATCTATGATCTGTATAGTTAGGGGTTGCTCCCTGATTACAACTGGAGGAATAAGGAGGGTTTCTGTTTTTATGATTTGACTGGTGGTTCAGAACTCTTCTCGCTGAGTTATACGTTTTGTTTTGTTTTATTTTGAGCTAGTTCACCAATCGTTTGCGAAAAACTTTACTTCTGATGTTTTCTTTCTGTTTAAACTGGTGATCTACTTTCGTGTATTGTTATGTACTGTCTTTTTCCCCCTCACTTAGTCGTTTGACTAACCCCGTTTGTTTCACCCTTTGGTTTCAGGATTCTAGGCGGGTTTGATAGTATTTGTAGCGCCCCTTTCCTTGGCCGGAGAAAGGACACCACATCCGCACCGAGACGAACCCCCAAACGAGGTAGATGTACCCCATTTAAAAATCCATCCCGGCGAACGGCAATCACTCAATCAAAAACCAGCAACAGCATACGACAGCCCAACAACGACAACAATAAAATAAATATCAGAGTTGCGGAAGTTAAAACAATTATATAATAAATCATATAAGTCATCCATGGCAACGTAATTCATACATCATCCTCAATCACTATATAATAAAAGCCATTCATGGCCAGTCTATTCTATCCCACATCAGGGGCACGTAAGTACGGGAAATAAAGCATAATACAAAATACATAAATAAATAAAATCATAAATAAGGACAGAACTGTTGTTGGGACACTGACAAAACAAGACTCACAAACCAACCTAGACCTGCTGCTGCCGACTGACAAGAGAGGTGACAACGCCACCTGTCGACCTGAAGTAAGAATTAAAATAGTAGGGGTGAGTACAAAAGATACTCAGTGAAGGTAAAGAGGGAACAAGTACGAGCCACGTGTCCGGGTTTTGATTATTATATATATAAGAAAATACATTTGCATAATTGAAGAAATCCGGATCGTGCTTCGACTTGCATACACGGCATTAATTAACGACAAGAAAATAATTAAAGCAGTAAAATTCAAGCAATTAATGTCCCAGCGAGAATTGGGCTTGTTCCTCCTTATAACCCCCTCAATAACATGTAATCTCAATCACCGGTGTCTGACCCCGAATTGCGACTCCGGGCGACTGTGAATTTTAGGAAAACGTGCAATGAATGCAACGCCCACCATCGCTCCCAACCAGGGCTATCATCTCCTGACGGGCCACGATTGACGCTTAATTTTGGGAGAAGCACCTCGGATTACCCCTAGACGCTCGTCCCCAGGTATAACCTCCGGATACTTTCCCGGGCCCATTTTGAAATAACACGAATTTGCTCGCTTTGAAAAACATACATAAATTGAATTTGGGCAAGTTTGAGTGACGACAAAGGGGTTGACTCCTAAGTCAAACCGTCACGTTTAAAAGAAAGAATTTTACCTGCCTTGTGAAAATAAAATGATTTAAGGATACTCATAAGTACAAGTTAATATTAAAACCTTTGAGAGAATCAGGAAAATATAGATTAAATATCTAATAGATATACGAGAAGGAAAACAAAGCAAGATGAGCACATAAGGGGAGTTCGCAATAAATTAAAAGAATTCTTACTCCGTTTGAAATCATTTTAAACCCTCACCTGGAAACACGGAACGACAAGACAATCCAAGCTATGTCCTGAAAAGACAGCCTGAAACTAACAGACGACAAAACCACATAAGACAAGACACGACAACGACTCACAAAGACTACATCATAAGAAAAACCAATAAACGACATGTATCAATTGAATTTACAATAAAATGTAATTAAATCAATTAAACTAAAAGTACGAAATTAACAATGCTAAACATGCTCAATTGAAATTCTAATTGCACATTCATGCAAATAATATTATAAAGAATCACTCATGCGATTTTCGGATTTTTCGGACGACATTCAAAAATTGGGTAAAAAGCCCTAAACGAAAAAGGTTCGATTCAAGGCCCGAACGAGATCGGAATTTTGAAAACTTTACAAAATATTCATCCTTGAATCATATGGAAGCTATAGGCGAAAACGGCTCGATTTTAGGGGGTCGTATGCAAAAAGTCAACTTTTATTTTTGGCCATTTGACCCCATTACCGAGAGCAACTAAGGAAAAAGGCTGGAAAATTGGCTAAGGCATACGCACGGGCTAACGCACCGCCTAGTGCACGGTCTTGAGCACGCACTCAAGACCGTGCAGGCTGAATCAAAGGCACACGGGCTGTTGCACCGGCGTGCGCAAGCCGGTGCAAGGTTAAAGGGTTGTGCACGGTCTGGCGCACGGTCGTGCCAAAACCGTGCGATGGACCGTGTGGTTCTACCACACAGGTGCAGAAACGCGATTTTAAAGTTTTTCTCGAGAGTTTCATGCTAAAATCAACTATGGAGGATTCTAAGGCTAAAAACAACATGTAAAATTCACACTCATGCATTGTACACATTAATATCTACCATTTGATCCGAACTACACTAAAAATGATAAACTATAACCTACGAATCAAGTAATTCATCAAATATTTATTCCAATTTAAAATACATAAAATTGAAAGATTTAATGGATGAAACAAATTGGAGAAAGAAGGTTACCGCTAAAGAATCGAATGAGGATCGTAAATCTGGTCTCGGAATTTAAATTGGTCGAGTAACGAATTCGGAACGGAATTTCCTTTTTTTCTCCTCCTTCTTCTTCTTCTTCTTCTTCTCCTTCTCTTTCTCTTCTCTCTTTCTCTCTCTCGATTGTATAAGTAATCAAGAGTGTGCAATAGGGTGTGTTCAAGAGGGTGTGAGTGTGTTCAAGAGAGTGTGGGTGTGTTCAAGGTAGTGCAAGGTTATTTTAAAAGGTTGTAGGTTCGTTTAAAGATTAGGATAAATTCGAGGGGTAGAAAATGTAATTATAAATGGTTAAGGATATTGAAATAATTATAATAAATTAAGATTAGCTAACAAAGTTAATCTTTTCATATAAAATTCAACGAAATGTCGAATAATTATTCCGAGAATATAATCTGGAATTTTTGGGTCGTTACAGTATTGGGTCGTTGTCGGTCGAGTTACACGCTTTTGTCTTATGTAAACTCTTGTTTCTTGTTCACTTGAGATGTTTGTTATGTAGGATTTGATTATACTTATGAATAGCCGGGAATAATTTTGTAGAACCCGTTGTAAACATTTATTAGTATTTATGGGAATTTGCTAGCCTTGGTAGGCTTTACCTAACTGCGCAACCATTATGGATTTTATGTTTTGTCTATATATTGCTTCCGCTTTTGGTTTGTCCCTGTTTTGAAACTCCCGCCTAGTAGTAAATGAGTCCGGTTTGCCGTTCGTCGGGTTTTAGTTTAGGTCAGATTAATTTCGATTCCAGGTCAGGATCCGGTGCGGGGCGTGCGTCTGCCCGTTTGGCGGCGCCCGCTACACGTTCGTACATCATATACAGTTGAGAAGTTGGCAGAGGTTTATCATGAGGAGATTGTGAGATTTCACGGAGTTCTGGCTAGTATAGTGTCAGACAGAGACACTATATTTACTTCTCGTTTGTGGCAGAACTTACAGAATCGTATGGGAAGAAAGTTGACCTTCAGTACCGCAGCTCACGCCTAGACAGACGGTCAATCCGAGAGGACTATTAGATACCTCGGAGACATGCTGAGATCTTGTGCTCTAGATTTTCAGACTACGTGGTATAAACAACTTCCATTGATTGAGTTTGCTTATAATAACAATTATCAGTCCTCAATTAAGATGGCACCGTATGAGGCTTTATATGGTAGAAGGTGTCGATCACCGCTTTATTGGGATATAGAAGACTGGAGATGGACTAAAGATGGTATTCATCGTGGTATTGCTCCGAAATTTATTCAGGATGCTATCGAAAAAGTGCAAATTATCCGACAAAGAATGAAAGCCGCCCAGGATCGACAAAAGAGTTATGCTGATAGACGTCAACGTGATTTGGAGTTTGAAGTTGGGGATCAGGTATTTTTAAAAGCTTCTCCGAGAAAGGGATTTGTTCGAATTGGTAAAGGAGGAAAGTTAGCCCCGAGATATTTGGGTCCATATGTGATTCTCGAGAGGATTGGGAGGATGGCCTATAGATTAGATTTGCCGCCAGCTCTTAACCAAATTTCAATCCGCAAGAACCTACGCGACCCTTGTAACATTCTCTACAGGTATTATTCAGGTTCCATTCGATTCCGTTGTCGTTTGAGTATGTTTTGGATAAATTGTTTCGAAATTTGGATTTTTCGGTAGTTTGATCGTTATACTCCATAGTTTTCGATGATTCTTGATCCTATGTGTTGCCATTGTGATCTTTGATGTTTGTTGAAGTTTGTAGTATGAAAATATGATTGAAAATGAGATTTTGGTGAAGATTTGACGAATTCTGTTGCTTCTGTGTGAAGTTCTTCGCGTTCTGCTGATAATTCGCGAACCATGACGCACACGACCTTGCAACAGGCCGTGTGGTAAGACCGTGTGGGTTGCACGGCCTCTCACAGGCCGTGTAACAAGACCGTGTGCTTCTCTAAATCACACACGGCCTACCACAGGCCGTGTAGGTACCTTGTGCATTTTCCAAACATGCGCACAGCGTTGCACAATACCGTGCAACCGGCCGTGTGACCCAATTTCAGTTCAAAAGTCTCTGGAAGTCCAAATTTCTAAAACGTAATTTCTTCGTTTGATATTATTTGCAAAATCCGACTTCGCCATTAAGTCCGTAATGTTTTAAAACTTAATAATTCGCAGAGTTTGAATTTTTCCAATTTCCGTTTGGTCGAAATACGAACCCTTATCTGTCTGAGAAATTATACGCTTTTTGTAATTCTTTTTCGATTACCTCGAAACTTGAATATATACTTCTTTATAGTATTTTACGCACGTCTATGAAACCTAATTGTGTTTAAGCATGATTTATAGTTTTAAAGTTTGATATTTCATTCGTTTCATTGAATAATTGCCCTAATTGCCCTTCTTTGATTTAATTAAGTGTTTATTGCATTAAGAATAAGTCGTGCGTCGTATTATCGTCTTACATGGTTGTGTCGTATTTGGTTTCAGGTGGAAGTTCTTCTGGGCAGTAGTTGGTCTTCTTTCTTTTGCCCTTTTTGCAGTATTATCCAGGTGGGGTTTCTCTTCCGAATTCGGCTTTCCTTATACGTATGTAAATATTCCATATATACCCGCGCTTTTATGTTTTCTTTCCCCAAAATTATATTATAAGTAGTAGCTACTTGAAAACCATATTATTTTAATGAGTTTAAAGAAAAATGCTTTAATATCAAATTATTACATATAACCCCTCAAAAACTCTTTTAGCTCGAAAGGGGTAAAAGTTGATTTGTCAATTGGTTCCTTTAACCACATAAGCATTTGAAATGCGAGGAATTATCTTAGCTTTTGTGCCTGGCCGTTGAGCCACATTATATTATTGGGCCCGGACATCAGGGTACGGGGTGAAGCCGGATAGACGTTGGGTCTACGGTGGATCTCAATGCTCTGGTCTCCAAACTGATGGGAGCTCGGGGGTATGACCGGAGTGGCAACCCTTTTGAGTACCTGCGTCGGACGGGATCTAGTCTATATCCTCAGCCGAAGATGTATTGGATATTTGTCCTTGCATATATAATTATATAGTAGCGGGCTAGCTACCTGACTACAGAAGGAGGAATAAGGGAGGTTTATTTAATAATTCTGATATTGTAAAACAGGTGGTTGATGCTCGACTCGCGAGCTTTTACTTTATTGCGAAATTATTCGATTCACCAATAATTGTGAAAACCTTTATTTTTCCTTTGCTTTCTTCTCATTTACAAACTGGTGAATCTTTCTGTTGTTTCGATAATATATACGTATTACAGCCCCCTCACTTAGTCGCTTTGACTAACCCCATTACTCTGTTGTTGTCTTTTCAGGGTTTTGTTGCTAGGCGGATTCAGGTCGTGTCCTTGGAGTCATTTACTTTTGTTTAGGTGATTTCATTTCCGCCTATGTATCTGGATAAATACTTAAAACCCTAGAAGTTGTAGATGTAAATAATGTAAATTAGTTTGAATGTTGATATGGTTGTAGATGTATTGATTTGCTTCCGCTGTATTATGGTTTGTTATCCTGATATTTTCTAAAGCCGATCCGCCTGGTAATTATTTTCCGTTCGCCAGGTTGTAGTTCATAACTGGACCTTTAGTTCTTGTTATGGATTGTGACTTGGTGCGGGACGTCGCGTCGCACAGTATTTGGGGACGTGCCGTTACATTATGCAAGTCGAAGCACATTCCGAATTTTTCTCAAATTCTGCAAATCTATTTTCCTATACATATATTTAAAACTCGGAAGTGTGGCTCGTACTTGTTCCCTCTTTACTTTCACTGAGTATCGTTTATACTCACCCCTCGTTATTTTAATTCTTACTTCAGGTCGGCAGGTGGCGTTGTCACCTCTCATGTCGGTTGGCAACAGCGGGTCGTGAGTCTTGGTCTTCGTGTCCTTTGGTAATTGTCGGTAGTGTCCAACAACAGTCTGTCTTTTATTATTTGAACCAAATTTCTAGATAGATTGGATATATTGATAAAATATGGAGATTCGATATTGATGAATATTCGTGGAGCATTGACTAGTTAAATGTATAATTGTTGAATATTGATTTATGTTAATTGATGCCCCTTGTGGCTGTGAATGTTTAATTGATAGGTATATGTTAAGCTGCCGCACTCTGTTATTTCAGTTGGTTGTTGTTGTTGGACTAGGTACGTTGTTCCCGGTATAGATTGAGTGCTTGCCGTTCGCCGGGATGGAATTTTAAATGGGGTACATCTACCTCGTTTGGGAGTTCATCTCGATGCGGATGTGGTGTCCTTTCTTCTCCTATGGAAAGGGGCGCTACACTTTCCGTGTGCAAGTCTTGTAACAAATTACGCAGGTGTCCAAATAAACTCAACAAATGATAATTTAGTTCCACGAGTTCCGACATCCGTTCTTCATTTTATTTTTCATGTATTGGGAAATACTCCTACGGAAAGGGGCGCTACACTCAGTGGTATCAGAGCCTAGGTTCCCGAAAAGGAACCGAAAGCTCTAGTATCTCGTCTGTCTTATCTTTTGTGTCTTTTGAATTGTGTCAGTCCATGTCAATTTCATGTTTTGACGAGTGTTCGTCTCATCTTGGTGCTTAAAATTGTAGACGATTACGGTTGGCTTAATTAACCGACTGGCAATCTTTTATGAATTTTTGTACTAAGGAAGATGTAATGCGAGTCGATCGTGGAACTCTTTGTGTGTTCTACTTGGTTTGGTCTGTCGTAGTTGTGTGTCGATAGGGTTTTGTTGAGTGTCGAGCATGCCTTATGTGTTTATAATTGTTGGCATCACTTCTTACAAGACATCCACCTATTTTGCCAAATAGTTGTGAACGCAGGTATGCCGCTCAAGAAAGCCCGATCCGACCCTCCACTACCACCACTCCAGACTGCTCCAGGATCTTTGTACCCATATCCGATGGGAGATATAGAAATAGCTCAAGGAGGAGAGAGCAAAACCAAATACGAGGCTAGGTTCGCCTACCTGACCAACTATTCCCCTAATCGGGAGCCGGACCATCGGAATAGAGCCGCAAGATTTATATCCAGATTGAGGCACGAAATCCGCCAAATACTCATAGGACTCGGCTGCTGTTCTTATGCAGAGGCCGTCGGCTGAGCTTTACGGGTTGAAGCAGAATTCGAAATGAGAGCTAGGAGTGCCCGATTGATGACCTCGAAGAACCAGCCATATGAATCAGGAACTCCAGTGGTTGCCCTTTCGACTCCTCGCAGTGATGGGACAATGACTAACGGATCCAGTAGAAGTATTATCCTCTGCACGCACTGCCGGAAACCGAACCACATCACCGAGGTGTGTAGGAGAAGACTTGGGCTGTGCCCCCTCTGTGGTGCCGCCAATCACCTTGTCGACAAATACCCCAACAAGAGCAAGGGTAACTGAAGGAGTCCAGGAACTACCGAGATCGAAGGATGGGAATCAAGAAACCGAATTAAAAAAAAAAAAAAAAAGAAGGCTAGATCGGACTTCATCTCTCGGAATAAAGGTACCGTACATATTCATAACATTCATATTTCCTCGTATTTTAATTTATTAAATGTGCGATATTACGTATTTTATTGTTTAATTGAACTCCGGGTTTAATCCGGGGTGTTTGGGTATATTTCGTGCATTTTATTTCAAGTCAGGGGCGCTTGCACGCCCCTTCGCACGGTCTTGGCCAAGCCGGTGCGCCCAGCTCAAGACCGTGCAGACCAATTCAGCGTTTGAACCGCTGAACCGGTCGAACCATCCCACACAGGCCAGCGCACGCCCATGCATCAGGCCGTGCGCGTCTCTTTTCGCAAATTTAAACCCAATTTTCACGCAGACTTACAGAAACCCAAAAAAAATTTCCCCCTCTCACTTCCAACAACAGCAACCCACAAAGTTTTCCCCCAAATTCATCCTCTCCACTTTGCAAGCTCGTAACTTTCGATCCGTCCGTCGGATCTTCGTAAAAATTGAAAGGTACGTAGCCGACATTGCATATTTCAATTAGTTAGTTTTTTGGGACAATCCGCCGAACCGATCGTACACAAATCGCTGCTCAAAATACACACCCGCCAAGTGTTCGAAAAAATTTCCGAGTGAAGAATTTCACCAAATTCAACCAAGCAAGCTTCCAACAACCTTCTCACATGGCCGCCGAAGGTTCTTGACGAAGGAGGAGGCGAGATGACCCTCCATCCCCACTTCCTCTTGATGTGGAAATTCCAAATTCCATTCAAGCTAAGATTTTTCACCGAATGCATGAACACCGGGTTCTATCTACCAAATTCCTCGATATAGAAGCCTTGGGAAGTTTGGGACTCGGCCACGGTACAGCCCGGTACATTGAAGATGTGGGTTGGACCAGATTTTTAGATATTAGGAGGAATTCGTATCCACAACTCGTCTACGAATTTATTGCAACACTCCATGTAGTCCCTCATCAAGACGACGCCGAATTACCATTCAAGATCGAATTTCGAGCCTTCAATGAAGAATATGAACTTACACTACGGCAATTGACGACGCATTTCGGACTACCCATTCGGGGAATGATAAGCCGAGAAATAGGATGGTCCGAAGCCGAAGTGTGGAGAAATGTCTCCACTTCTAGAAGGTCCTTCCAACAAGGAAAGTCAAAGGCAACCGACCTCATCAATCCCGCCTTAAGAACTTTCCATCGATTCCTCTCATGCACCGTTTTTGCCCGAGGAGATAGCTACGGTTCTATCAACTTGGAGGAACTCTACGTTTTGGATTGTGCAGTCCGAAGAGAGCCGGTCAACGGCATTATGTTTTTCCTGAGATACGTGGAGTACGTGGGCACCCGCCCGAAGGGAGAAATTAGGATTGGGTCCTACATTACCGCAATCCTTGAGTGTGCCGGCGTGACCGGTATGGACCGAATGACCCCAGCGGGGGGAGACTACGCAACCATTACCTACAAACAATTCGCTCAGATGAAGCTTTGCAAGAAAGTTTAAGGGCGTCATAGTAGGTATGTGCCGATAACGGCAGAGGAAGCTGCCGGCGAGAGTGACGACGATGTCGAAGAGCACATCCGAGCAGGAGGTCATCCTGAAGAGGACCAACAAGAGATTGAGGAACAAATGCTCGAGCAACTATACGAAGTAGGAGGCTTCGATCCTCAACAGGTCCCGTACGTGCCTGATGCTCCTAGAGCCGAAGAGGCTCACTTCCAGCAAAGTTTCGACGATTACGCGACACAGCACTAGGCTGGATCCTCACAAAGGGATAGACTGAGTGACGAGCAGTAGACCCGGTACCAACAATCGGAGTCGGAGACCTGAAATCGGTGGGAGGCCGATAGGTGGACGGTTTGGGGAAACCCCTTTGCAACCTTCACCAAGTATTCTACCGAGCGACTGGACCGACAGTCGGCCGACCTTCAGGAGGTTCGCACCGACCTTCGGGAGATCAGACTTGAGGCCCGACGCAACTACACCGAGCTCCGGGAGCAGATTTCCAACTTTGAGAGGTCCATCTCTGAGCAGCTCGCTAGCTATCTGAGCCGTCTTGGCATGCCGCCCAGTTTTGGAGCATCCGATTCTTAGACGGCATCGTTATCTTCCATTTCTCAGCATTTTCGTTTTAATTGTAATTTGATTTTTATTTGGAACTATTATTTAAGAACTATACGTTAATTGCTTATTTGAATTTAAATGCTAATTGTTCGTTTTAATTAATTGCTTATGTGTTCATTGCGCGATTTTGTATGACGAACTTCTAAATCCCGTAATATAATCCCTTTAACAAACCCCAAGGTTCGGAGGAGAATCTGAGGACAGATTCTTTTGAAGGGGGGAGCATTGTAACGACCCAAAATTCCTGAATATATTTTCGGGATAATTATTCGACACCTCGTTGGATTTTAAATGAAAAGATTAGCTTCGTTAGCTAATTTTAAATTATTCTAATTTATTTCCATATCCTCAACCATTTATAATTACCTTTTCTACCCCTCAAATTTATTTTAATCTCAAACGAACCCACACCCCTTCAAACACACTTGCACCCTCTTGGACACATTTGCACCATCTTGAACACACTTACACCCCCTTGTGCACACTCTCTTGCACAATCTTGCTCACACACCAAATCGAGAGAGAGAGAGAGCAGAGAAGGAGAAAGGAAGGAGAAGGAAGAAGGAGGAAGAAAATCTCGTCCCGAATCCGTCGCTTGACCAATCGAGATTCCTAGACCAATTATACAATCCTTGTTCGATTCTCTATCGGTAACCTTCTTTCCCCAATTAATTTCATCCATTAATCGTTAACATTTTGTTAAGTTTGAATATTTGATAATTTGATGGGTTTGTAGGATAGAGTTTACCATTTTTAGTGTAGTTCGGATCAAATGGTAGCTATTAATGTGTACAATGCATGAGTGTAAATTTTATGTGTTGATTTTAGCTATAGAATCCGCCCTAGTTGATTTTAGGACGAAACCCTCGTGAGAAACCTTGAAATCGCGTTTTCTGCACCTGTTAGTAGAACCACACGGTCCTACGCACGGTCTTGGCAAGACCGTGCGCCAGACCGTGCGCACCACTTTAAGCATGCACCGGCCTGCGCACCCCGGTGCGCAAGCCAGTGCGCCCTTGTTTTAGCTTGCACGGTCTTGAGTGCGTGCGTGCTCAAGACCGTGCGTCAGGCCGTGCGTTAGCCCGTACGAATGCCTTACCAAATTTTCAGCCTTTTTCCTTAGTTGCTCATGGTAATGGGGTCAATTTGTAGCGGGCGGCCCAAACGGGTAACGCTCGCCCCGCACCGAGCCCCGACCCGGGAACGAAATGGAATCCGACCCGAATCGAAACCCGGCGAACGGCACACATTTACTCAATGACTAGGCGGGGATTTCAAAAACGAAAGAAAATGACAGAGATGCGGAAGCGAAATAAAACAAAAGGATAAATCATAATAATTGCACAAGTATTAAAGCCCACCAAGGCCAACGAAATTCAATTACATAATTAATTAACGGGTTCGATACAATATCCCGACAATGTAAATATACGGGTTCAACATATATATCCCGAATACTAACTAAATAAAATCCTAATCTCATAAAACATAAACAATACCATACGGACACGAGTTATACATGAACGAAAAATACAACTCTAACGACGAAGACAACGAAGATCCCGCCTAGTGTCCTGAAACCAATACAGGGGTAAAACAGAGAGGGTTAGTCAAACGACTAAGTGAGGGGGGAATAATAATGTATATAATAAAACGGAAGTAAATCACCATTTTTAAACATAAAAGAAATCAACATAAAAGAAAGGTTTTCGTAAACGGGTGGTGATTTAGCATAAAACATAACTTATCAGATGACTCGGCGAGTCGAGCCCTTAACTCCAATTTCTAAACATAAAAACGGGAAAACCCACCTTATTCCTCCAATGTAGACGGACTGCAAAATCCGAACTACGCATAACATACTGTATAATCTCAGGTACTCAAATGGCTGTCACTACGGCCTCACCCCGAGCTCCCAAAGGTGGAGAGAACCATAGGATTTCCGCCGTAGACCCGATGTCTACCGACTTCGTCCTATCATTCTTTTCTCCGGGCCCAAACATACACACATACATATCATATCATAACTCGCTTTACAAATCATTTCGGGTTGGCCAAAAGACCATTCGAGACATGTCATATGCCAGGCCGAAGGCCAAAGTTTGCCTTAGAAAACAAAGGGGTTTTACATGTCTCTTTCGCAAACGTTTCAAAGACTATATGTAGAACTTTTTCATATCAAAACATTTTCGATAAATCGAATAAGCATAATAGGCATAAATATTTATTAAGTATATATATAGAGACGGTATGAAAACAAAACGTAAACGTGGCTTATATCGGGAGAGGCTTATTTATATATATACATAATAGTACTGGAATCAGAAACGGAAAGCCTCACCTGGCTATACCAAACCAGAGCAAAAGCAAGAACCGGCGCTACTCCACAGGAGTATCGTCTGCAAAATACCAAGACACAACCAAATAAGACTAAGGACGACGCACGGCTTATACGAAAATATTAAAACATATTGAGGCACGTTGAACAATCAAATAAAGCATTTAAGTTCAAATTATCAAACGAAAACGGAGCAATTCATAAATTTAAAAATCCAAATCAAGTCCAATTGCAACGAAACTTTACGGACATGCTTTAAATATCATAAGGGAGTATGCATTCGAATTTCGGGAAAATCGAACTTCATATGCAAAAGATAGAAAAATTTTCGAAAACTTAAAACGCATTATTCATAGACCCGAACATGCTATAAATTCATAAATCATGTAATTCATATCTATATCATATATATCGAATACACAAGCGAAGAAAGAATTCGGAAAAGACGAGCCTCGGAGGGACCCGCAGGCCAAAATGGGCCCTGACTTACAGAAGGTCAGGGCCCTGTTCAACCAGGCCACACGGCCTTGTGCACGGCCGTGTGCCAAGGCCGTGTACACAATGAGAAACACGCACGGCCTGTTGCACACGGCCTCAAGGCCGTGTGCACAAGGCCGTGTACCATGCAACACACGCACGGTCTCTTGCACGGTCGTGCAAGAGGCCGTGTACCCCCACACGGCCTTTCCACACCCCGTGTGCAAAGCCCGTGTGTGTCAAGAAAGAGCAGAAACTTCGCAAAACTAAAAACCCATGCGAATTAAATCCTAAATCCAACATTTAACTAATTAAACATGCAAGTCATACCCTAATATTTACATATAATCATCTACAACATATAAGCTACACATAGAAACAATAAACACGAAAATCCATTCACAATTTCTATCAAAATCATATAAAACCTAATTATTCAACTATATATAAAAACGAGAAATACGAGGCATAGGAATCATTAAACGAGAGGGACGTGAAAGGCTTACTCGTAGAAGAGATCGTGGGGAGTCCGTAGGCGTAAACGACTCGAAAATCCATCGGGAAATGAAGTCGGGACGATCGTCGAAACTCCTTCTTCTTCCTTCTCTTTTTCTTTCTTTTCTTCCTTCTCCTTTGCTATTGCATTTGAACGAGAGTGAGGGAAGAGAGAGTGAGATGAGACTTAGTCAATGGTTGACTAGGGTTTAAAGTCGAAGGGGCAAATTTGTAATTTCGCAAAATAAGTTTGAAAACTCACGTTGTCCAAATAATATATAATTACAGTCAAAATTCTTATAATTAAACGCACATTGACAATTCGTAATTTAAATATAGAAGTTCATTCATTTACGAAATTATTCTAAAATATCAATATAACTATCAAATAAAATAATAAATTGCGCAAATACTCGATTCAAGCATACCGGATTATAATCCGGATTTTCGGGGCGTTACACAATTGGCCAAAAATAAAAGTTGACTTTTTGCATACGACCCCCTAAAATCGAGTCGTTTTCACCTATAGCTTCCATATGATTCAAGGATGAATATTTCGTAAATTTTTCAAAATTCCGACCTCGTTCGGGCCTTGAATCGAGCCTTTTTCGATTAGGACTTTTTTCCCAATTTTTGAATGTTGTCCGAACGATTCGAAAATCGCATGAGTGCTTCTTTATAACGTATTATGCATGAATGTGCAATTAGAATTTCAATTGAGCATGTTTAACATTTTTAATTTCGTTTAATGGATTTAATTGCATTTTACTTGTAATTTCAATTGCTACATGATTATTATTTGGTCTTAGATGTGTTGTAGTCCTTAAGAGTCGTGCATCGTGTCTTGTCTTATTTGGTTTGTCGTCTGACAATTTCAGGTCGTCCTTTCAAGGAATAGCTTGAGTGTCTTGTCATTCTCGTGCTCCCATGTGAGGGTTTTAAAATGCTTTCAACTGGAGTAAGGATTTCTTTTATTTATTGCGAACTACCCTTACGTGCTCATATTGATTTGATTCCTTTCTTGTATATCTATTAAATATTTAATTATATTTTCATGATTTTAATAACAAATGTTTTGATATTAACTTATACCTATTAGTATATCTAAATCGTTTTGTTTTCAAAAGGGCAAGTAAACTCTTTCTTTTCAACGTGATACTTTGACCTTGGTTGGGCCTATGAGGGAAGTTGTTAGGGGAGTCCGTCAGCACATCCCGACATGTATGAAACTCATGGTTACCCCGTTTGTCGTCACACCCTTGCCTAAATGCCCGTTTGGCTTTCAACTTATAATGTTCTTCAAGCGCGAGTAAAATAATAGACTTTTCTTTTACTGAGGGCCCGGGACGGTATTCGAGGGTCTCACTTGGGGACGGGCGTCCAGGGTGTTGCCCGAGGTACTTTTCCCAAAATTAAGCGTCAATCGTGGCCCGTCAGGAGTTGATACCACGGTTGGGAGCGATGGTGGGCGTTGCATTCGTTGCAAGTTTTTCTTGAAATTCAATTCGTCGCCCATGGTCGCACTATGGGGTCAGACACCGGAGATTGTAACGCCCCACATTTTTGGTAAACTAAAGCCGGTAAGAATTCCTGAGATAACGGGACAAGTTTGGAAAATTCGATCGGTACATATGTGCTTATGTGATATTTGTGTGTTTTATATGAATTTTCGTAAATGCAATAATTTGTGAGTTTAAATTATTCTATGTTGATGTGCGTTTAAAATGATGAGTTTTGACTATAATATTGATATATTTCGTTGATATGTCCTTTTTATGATGTTTCACGAAATTACGAAAATGCCCCTTCGATTTTTCATTTAAACCTCAGGTTTTCTTTTTATTCTCTTTTCCTTTTCTTTTTCTTAATTACACTTAAACAGCAAAAGGAAAAGAAAAGAAAGAAAGAAAAAGAAAGAATTTTCCTTAAAACTTCAATTTGATCTTTCGAGTTCATTTCTTAACCAAATTTCGATCCGTAAGAACCTACGTGATCCTTATAACATTCTTTACAGGTATTATTCAAGTTCCATTTGATTTTGTTGTCGTTTGAATATGTTTTGGATAAATTGCTTCGAAGTTGGATTTTTCGATAGTTTGATCGCTATACTCCGTAGTTTTCAATGATTCTTGACCCTATGTGTTGCCATTGTGATCTTTGATGTTTGTTGAAGTTTGTAGTATGAAAATATGATTGAAAATGGTATTTTGGTAAAGATTTGACGAAGTTTTGTTGCTTCTGTGCGAAGTTCTTCGCGTTCTGCTGAAAATTCGCGAAAATAGGTGCACACGGCTTTGCAACAGGCCGTGTAGCAAGACTGTGCGTGTTTTCCACCTCACACGGACTTGCATCAGGCCGTGTGGGAAGCCCGTGTGTGTTCTCAAAGTTTCACACGGCCTTGACCAGGCCGTGTGGGTAGGCCGTGCGTGTTCTCAAAATTTCACACGGTCTTGTTCAGGTCGTGTGTGTAGACCGTGTGTCCCGATTTTAGTTCAAAAGTCTCTGGAAGTCAAAAATTGCAAATACTACTTTCTTCGTTTGATATTATTTTCAAAATCCAACTTCGCCATTAAGTTCGTAGTGTTTTAAAACTTAATAATCCACAGAGTTTGAATTTTTCCAATACCGTTTGATCGTGAAACGAACCGATTTCCGTTTAGGGAATTATACGCTTTTCGCAATTCTTTTCCGATTGCTTCGAAACTTGAATGTATGCTTCTTTATAGTATTTTAAGCATATCTATGAAACCTAATTGTGTTTAAGTATGATTATAAGCTTGAAGTTTGATATTTCATTCGTTTCATTGAATAATTGCCCTAATTGCCCTTCTTTGATTTAATTAAGTGGTTATTGCATTAAGAATAAGCCGTGCGTCGTGTTGTCGTCTTACTTGGTTGTGTTATATTTGGTTTCAGGTGGTAGTTCTTCCGGGCAGTAGTCTGGTTGTCTTTCTTTTGGTCCTTTTTGCGGTATTATCCAGGTGGGGTTTCTTTTCCGAATTCGGTCTTTCTTATATGTATGTAAATATTCCATATATACCCGAAGCCTGTGTTTTATGTTTTTATGTTTTCTTTCCCCATATTTATATTATACGTAGTAGCTACTTGAACCCATACTATCTTAATGATTTTAAAGAAAAATGCTTTGATATCAAATTCATATGTATAACCCCTCGAGAGCTCTATTAGCTCGAAAGGGTATAAAATGGATTGAAATTGGTCCCTTTAACCACATAAGTATTTGGAATGCGAGAACATTATCTTGGCCTTTCGGCCTGGCCATTGAGCCACATTATACTATTGGGCCCGGACTTCAGGGTACGGGGTGAAGCCGGATAGACGTCGGGTCTACGGTGGATCTCAATGCTCTGGACTCCAAACTGATGGGAGCTCGAGGGTATGACCGGAGTGGCAACCCTTTTGAGTACCTACGCCGGACGGGATCTAGTCTATATCCTCAGCCGAAGATGTATTGGATATTTGTCCTTGCATATATGATTATATAGTAGCGGGCTAGCTACCTGACTACACCAGGAGGAATAAGGGAGGTTTATTTCATATTTCTGATATTATGAAACAGGTGGTTGAGGCTCGACTCGCCGAGCTTTTACTTTTATGCGAAATTATTCAATTCACCAACAATTATGAAAACCTTTATTTTTCCTTTGCTTTCTTCTCATTTACAAACTGGTGAATCTTTCTAGTTGTTTCGATAATATATACGTATTACAGCCCCCTCACTTAGTCGCTTTGACTAACCCCATTACTCTGTTGTTGTCTTTTTAGGTTTTGTTGCTAGGCGGATTCAGGTCGTGTCCTTGGAGTCATTTACTTTTGTTTAGGTGATTTCATTTCCGCCTATGTATCTGGATAAATACTTAAAACCCTAGAAGTTGTAGATGTAAATAATGTAAATTAGTTGAATAGTGATATTGATGTTTTCAGTGGCCTTGGTGGGCTTTATAATTGTGTTTTGGATTATGGTTGTTCTAGCTCCCTGAGTGGGATAGGTTGTGCTAATTTGCTTCCGTTGTATTATTGTTCATTGTCTTATTATTTTCTAAAGCAGATCCGCCTGATAATTATTTTCCGTTCGCCAGGTTGTAGTTCATAATTGGACCTTTAGTTCTGGTTATGGATTATGCCTTGTTGCGGGACATCACGTCGCACCGTATTTGGGGACGTGCCGTTACAGAGATGGAGTTTTATAATGACATGAAGGGGTTATAAGGAGGAACAGGTCCATTCTCGCTGGGATATTACTTGCTTCTATTTATGCGTTATTGTTACTGCTTATTAATTGTTGTTTTGCAAGTCGAAGCACATTCCGGATTTTTCTCAAATTCTGCAAATGTATTTTCCTATACATATATTTAAAAGCCTGAAGCGTGGCTCGTACTTGTTCCCTCTTTACCTTCACTGAGTATCGTTTATACTCACCCCTCGTTATTTTAATTCTTACTTCAGGTCGGCAGGTGGCATTGTCACCTCTCATGTCGGTTGGCAACAGCGGGTCGTGAGTCTTGGTCTTCGTGTCCTTTGGTAATTGTCGGTAGTGTCCAATAACAGTCTGTCTTTTAATATTTGAACCGAATTTCTAGATAGATTGGATATATTGATGAAATATGGAGATTCGATATTGATGAATATTCGTTGAGCATTGACTAGTTAAATGTATAATTGTTGAATATTGATTTATGTTAATTGATGCCCCGTGTGGCTTTGAATGTTTAATTGATAGGTATATGTTAAGCTTCCGCACTCTATTATTTCGGTTGGTTGTTGTTGTTGGACTAGGTACGTTGTTGCCGATATAGATTGAGTGCTTGCCGTTCGCCGGGATGGAATTTTAAATGGGGTACATCTACCTCGTTTGGGAGTTCGTCTCGATGCGGATGTGGTGTCCTTTCTTCTCCTATGGAAAGGGGCGCTACACTTTCCGTGTGCAAGTCTTGTAACCAATTACGCAGGTGTCCAAATAAACTCAGCAAATTATAATTTAGTTCCACGAGTTCCGACATCCGTTCTTCATTTTGTTTTTCATATATTGGGAAATACTCTCCGTGTGCAATCCTATAACCAATTACGCAGGTGTCCTAATAAACTCAGCAAGTGATAATTTAGTTCCACCAGTTCCGACATCCGTTCTTCATTTTATTTTTCATATATTAGGAAATACTCTCCGTGTGCAAGTCATGTAACCAATTACGCAGGTGTCCAAATAAACTCAGCAAATGATAATTTAGTTCCACAAGTTCCGACATCCGTTCTTCATTTTATTTTTCATATATTGGGAAATACTCTCCGTGTGCAAGTCTTGTAACCAATTACGCAGGTGTCCAAATAAACTCAGCAAATGATAATTTAGTTCCATGAGTTCCGACATCTGTTCTTCATTTTATTTTTTCATATATCGGGAAATACTCTCCGTTTGCAAGTCCTGTAACCAATTACGCAGGTGTCCAAATAAACTCAGCAAATTATAATTTAGTTCCACGAGTTCCCACATCCGTTCTTCATTTTATTTTTCATATATTGGGAAATAATCTCCGTGTGCAAGTCATGTAACCAATTACGCAGGTGTCCAAATAAACTCAGCAAATGATAATTTAGTTCCACGAGTTCCGACATCCGTTCTTCATTTTATTTTTCATATATCGGGAAATACTATCCCTGTGCAAGTCCTGTAACAAATTACGCAGGTGTCCAAATAAACTCGGGAAATGATAATTTAGTTCCACAAGTTCCGACATCCGTTCTTGTAGCGCCCCCTGAAGAAGGAACGCCACATCCGCACCGAAGCGAACTCCAGAGCTTTGGCGAGGGGCCTTGTAGCGCCCCTTTCCATGGGAGGAGAAATGTAACGACCCAAAATTTTGGATTTATTCCGTAATTATATTTTATTCGCGCCGAAGGCTTTTCGTGAGAATATTTATATTCACGAATAAGTTTTACCCAAGAACCTACTTTTACCCGAAATTTCCTATTTTACCCCGACCCCCTTTAATATCCCTTTTTACATACATGCCCCTCTTATATTCCTTATTTGCCACATATACCCATTTGTTATTGTAAGAAAGAAAGAGGAAGAGAGAGAGAGGGAGAAAAGGGAGAAAGAAGGAGGAGAAGAGAAGAATCGACGTACCGAGCCCGTTTCTCGCCCGATCGATGAGCTGTGAAAACCCGAACGATCCTTGCTTCATCCTCTACCGGTAATCTTTTTACCCCATTTCAATCCATTCGTTCTTCGTTCCGATTTTCGTGATTTTATATAGAATTTTTATAGTTTTAGGATTTTCGTGTTTAGGAAGATTTACTTGACCATTTTACGTCATTCTTGAACCTACGTGTAGCTTATGTGATATATATGTTTATATGTGAAAATTAGCATATTTTATGTTGTAATTTGCGAGATCTATGAATTTATCTGTTGGTGTGCGCGTGAGAGCTCGCGACCTGCTGTTGTTCTGCATTCAGATGATCCGCACGGGCTCTTGCACGGTCTTGCCAAGACCGTGCGTTGGCCCATGCGCACCCCTTTTAAACCTGCACGGGCTTGAGCCCGTGCACGGGCCTGTGCGCAGGCCCGTTTGGAGCTGCACGGTCTTGGCAGAGTGCTCCAGACCGTGCGTGAGCCTGTGCACCCTTATATGTGCTTGCACCAGCTTGCCAAGCCCGTGCGCTGGCCGGTGCAACATACTTAGAGGATTTTCCAGCCTTTTCTTTTCTTGCACTTCGGGAATTGGGTCAACCCCAGCTATTTAAATGTTGACCTTTCGCATACGACCTCCGAAAATCAATCCGATTTCACCTATAGATTCCTTGAGCCTCAAGATTTGATATTTTAGATAGTTTGCAATTTACCCAACCCTATTTGACCGTCATTTGACACTTTTGCTTGTTTAGAGATTTTATCCCCCTTTCCCGTTTCCGAGAGAGAGCTTCGTTATATTATTTTAAGCCCTAATTGCGTTTAAGCATGCCTTTAATATTTATTATCTATGTTCTTTCATTATTTAGAATTACATTAATATTCCTTTAATTGTTGTCCTGTAATTTGTATATCCTTATATGTTTAATTGATTAACTTTCCTGTAGCGGGCGCCCCAAACGGGTAACGCACGCCCCGCACCGAGTCTCGACCCGGAACCGAAATAGAATTCTGCCCCAAATCAAAACCCGGCCAACTGCACACATTTACTCAATCACTAGGCGGGGATTTCAAAACGGAATAAACGACAAAGGTGCGGAAGCGAAAATAAAATAAAACAAAAAATCATTGCACAAATATTAAAGCCCACCGAGGCCAACGGAATTCTAATTACCATAAATAAATACACGGGTTCAATACAATATCCCGACAATTACGAATAACGGGTTCAGTATAATAATCCCAAATATAATTACATAATAGTGTAAGTATTCTAAAACATAAGTCATAAATAAAAGCCAAACGGGAATAGAGTTTTCATATGCAAAAATATAGAAGCAACTCAAAAGATGCGACGACGACGACGACGACGTAGTACAATCCCGCCTAGTATCCTGAAACCAACACCAGGGTGAAACAGAAGGGGTTAGTCAAACGATTAAGTGAGGAGGGAATAATAATGTATATTATAAAACGGAAGTAAATCACCATTTTCAAACTTAAAAGAAATCAACATAAAAGAATGGTTTTCGTAAACGGTTGGTGATTTAGCATAAAACATAAACATTTCATATGACTCGGCGAGACGAGCCCTTAACTCCAATTTCCAAACATAAAAACGGGAAACCACCCTTATTCCTCCAATGTAGACGGACCGCTAAATCCGAACTACTCATAAGATACGGTATAATCTCAGGTACTCAAAGGGCTACCACTCCGGCCTCACCCCAAGCTCCCAAAGGTGGAGGGAACAATAGGATTTACGTCGTAGACCCGACGTCTACCGGTTTCGTCCTATCATCCTTACTCTGGGCCCAAACATACATACATACAGTTGATAACTCGCTTTTCAAATCATTTTCAGGTTGGTCGAAAGACCGTTCGAGACATGTCATATGCGAGGCCGAAGGCCAAAGTTCGCCTTAGGAAATCAAAGAGGTTTTACATGTCTCTTTCGCAAACGTTTCAAAAGAATATACATAGTACCTTTTCATATCAAAACATTTTTCTATAAATCGAATAAACGTAATAGGCATAAATATTTACTAAGTATATATATAGAGACGGTATGAAAACAAAACGTAAATCAAGGCTTATATGGGAGAGGCTTAATATATATATATACGTATAAGTACCGGAGTCAGAAACGGAAAGCCTCACCTCTTGGCTAATCAAAAGAATAAAAGCAAGAACGGTGCTACTCCACGGGAGTATCGTCTGCAAAAATACAAAGACACAACCACATAAGACTAACGATGACGCACGGCTTCAACGAAAGCATTAAAACACATAGAAGCACGTTAAACAGTTATTCATATCACTTAGGCTCACATTCTAACAAATATATAAATTCAATAAGCAAATCAAGCTAGAATGCGATAAAAGTTCATAATCATGCATAAAAGGTGTAGTGCCCCCTGAAGAAGGACCACCACATCTGCACCCAAGCGAACTCCCGAGCTTTAGCGAAGAGCCTCAACTCAAAAATCCACTCCGGCGAACGGCACTCAAGCAATAACCATCCCAACAGCAATCACAACAATACAGAGATATGCGGAAGCGATTTAAAAGATAATCAAATAAATCCATAAACGCCTAAGAGGCTAACATAATATCAATTAAACATGTGTAATTCGAAATACATATGATAAATGAAGAGAACCGGAATGTGCTTCGACTTGTAACGAAAGCCGTAAAACAATTAGACAAGCAAGTAATGCAATAAATCATGAAATAGTGTCCCGGCGAGAACGGCCCCTCTCCTTATAACTCCCATTTATGAAAAGCATGAAAACATGTCGTCAATTACTCCACCACCAAAGTCAATGTCCAATCAGAATTTTATGGAAACGCGTGTTAACAACGTCACCCTTATCAGAATTTTATGAAAACGCGTGTCCTACAACGTCACCCTTATCAGAATTTTATGGAAACGCGTGTTAACAACGTCACCCTTATCAGAATTTTCTAGGAAGCGCGTAGCCTACAACGCCACCCTTGCACTAACTCAGGCTAGCCAACCTCCTGGCCGACGTAAGCGAATACGGATTGGAGTACACATCGAGATTTTCCCTAGACGCTCGTCCCCAAGCTCACCTCCTGTATACTCCGGGCCCACTTCATTATACCGTCCAGGGCTCGCATTTGAAAACAATGACAGTTTAGGTGGCCAAAAAAGCCATTCGAAAATAGGGAATCGGGGTGTGGGAGGCCAAAGGGTCCATTCGAGACAAGGTTATAGTTGCAAGGTCGAGAGACCAAAGTTCGCGTTTAAAACAAATGGGTTTTCCTTGCCTCTAGTTGAAACTGTTTGTAAAATGTTATACATATAGGTTTTGCTATGAAAAGGTTTGACTAAGCACATAAGGAATAGTAAAGGCAGTACAACAAGTAATAATAAAAGCGGGGTAGTCATTTATTTCGCAAACCTATATAAGACTATGTCCTTGCCCCAGTTAAAAGAAGTTTAAACCCTTACCTGGCTCAACACGACAGTATGAAAGCAAGCGATAGTCAAGTTTCTCCCTCGTTGGTCCCACCTGTAATACACAGGGCCTAGAGGATGAAAACGAGACCGACAATACTAAAAGAAAGATACGAACAATGGACGACGCACGACAATTCATATGGAACCTCAATCATGCTACAGTTGCAATATGGAAAGCCAGGCAATTAAACATGTGAAGATATATAAAATACGGAATAACAACTAAGGAAAGGTAAATGAAATTCTAGATAATGAAAGAATATAAATTAAATATTAAAGGTATGCTTAAAATAATATAAAGTCGTTCTCTCGCGAATACGGGATTAAACGAATAAGAAACAGGAAAGGTGGGAAAAACCCCTAAATGAGAAAGGTGTCGATTGACGGTCAAATAAGGTCGGATAATTGTAAATTATGAAGAATATCAAATCCCGAGGCTCGAGTGAGCTATAGGTGAAATCGGATTGATATTCGGAGGTCGAACGGGAAAATGACATTATTTGTAAGGGGTAAAATGGTAATTATCGTGAGAAACACTCGAAATCAAGCTAGAAAAATGGTTAAGGAGGGGTTGCACCGGCCTGTGCACGGTCTTGAGACCGTGCAGTAGCCCGTGCGTGATCACGTAAGGGTGCACGGGCTTGTGCACGGTCTTGGGACAGTGCAGTAGCCTGTGCGTGATCACGCACAGGTGCACGGGCTCCTGCACGGTCTTGATCAAGACCGTGCGTTCGCCCGTGTGGATCTAGTGAGCAGCAGACGCAGCAGATCGCGAAACCTCACACGCGAAACCAACATTTAAATCCATACATCTCCTATTTTACTCCATAAAACATCCTAATTCTCACATATATTCATATATATCACATAAGCTACACATAGGCACAAGAAACACGTAAAATGGTCAAGTAAATCTTCCTAAACACGAAAACCCAATCCTATAAAAATCCTATATCTAAATCACAAAAATCGCAAGAAAGAACGAACGGAATGAAATGGGGTAAAAGGATTACCGGTAGAGAATGTAGTGAGGATCGTTCGGGTTTTCACGGCTCATCGATCGGGCGAGAAACGGGCTCGGTAGGGCGTCGGGAAGATTTCCTCCTTTCTTCTCCTTCTTTCTCCTTCCTTTCTTCTTTTTCCTACTTTATGTGTAATATCTCGGGGAGGGTAAAATGGTCATTTAGGCTTTCAAGGGCATTTATGTAATTTAAGTAATTGAGGGTATTTAAAAGATAGGTTAAATCAATCTTTTACATAAGATTAATTAATCCAATTGGATAGATCGAGAAATTAGGCAAGAAAGAATTCGCGTAATAATTAATAATATAATTAAAATATTCGGGTCGTTACAATACTCCCCTCTTCAAAAGAATCTGTCCTCAGATTCTCTGCCAGACTTCGGGGTTAGTTAAGAGGAGTATAATCTAAGAGTTCTAATAACGCGAATTAAAAACGAACATTTAGGAGCAATTAAAATACATTATAAAACATCATTCATAACAAAAATATTTAAATGCGAATAACATTCCAAATAAAATTCAAAGTCATGCGAAAGACGGAATTACAAAAACCCTAAACAAAGCTAACGACGAAGAAGAAGATAAAGGTAAATAGCTCATGGCTCATCGGGACCACGACGGGAATACTGCTCGAGTTGCTCCAAAAGTGACTTCTGCATCTCGGCAATAGATCTATGAAGTGCTGAGTACTGGTTGTCGATGTGAGCGTGCTGAGCTGAAAAGCCCTCATTGATCTGTCTCTCCTGTTGGGAGAATCTCTCGTCGTTCATACGTCGGTAATCGGAGAACTCCGCATAGAATCGCTGCAGATCAATAGGTTCCTGGTCCTGAGTGTTTCCTCTGGCATGCAAAAACTCAGGGATCGATGCATCCTGTCCCAATAACTGCCAGTAGATATGCTGAGCCTGCTCGTGGACCTCTCGGTTCGGGGGTCCTTCTTCGCGAGCATCATCCTTGGCGACTTCCCCTAAGGGTAGACCATCTACTAGGTGGTACGGCTCGTTTCGCCTCGGACCCTTTGTGCAGATTGCCATCTGGGCTAGAGTCCCATAACTAATCGAGGTCGAACCTCCAATGACAACCTGAGTATCGAGCCCTTCCACTTGGGCATACTCCAATATAGCAGTGATGTAGGAGCCTACTCGAATCTCCCCTCTCGACCGAGTGGAGATGTACAGACTCCTTTGATTCCTGAAGAATCATGTTCGATCGTCCATTTTTCGTCTAAACTTGGTGTCGTTCGTGTTGATCTGATTAATTCTCAAGACCGGTGCTCATTCACAAGCACACATTCTCATCCATAATGACCAAGAACAGAAAATCTCAATGTAAGGTCTTCAGTTTGGTGTAGCTGAAAGCACGGTGTTCTTCTAGTTGAGTTCGACATCCGGATTCATGTTGGTTCTCACTCCGACTATCTTTGTAACGGCACGTCCCCAAATACGGTGCGACGTGACGTCCCGCACCAAGTCACAATCCATAACCAGAACGAAAGGTCCGGTTATGAACTACAACCTCGGGAACGGAAAATAAATACCAGGCGGATCTGCTTTAGAAAATAATAGGACGATGAACAATAGTACAGCGGAAGCAAATTAACACAACCTATCCCACTCAGGGAGCTAGAACAATCATAATCCAAAACACAATTATAAAGCCCACCAAGGCCACTGAAAACATCAATATCACTATTCACACTAATTTACATCATTTACATCTACAATCTCTAGGGTTTTAATTATTTATCCAGATACATAGGCGGAAATGAAATCACCTAATCAAAAGTAAATGACTCCAAGGACACGACCTGAATCCGCCTAGCAACAAAACCTGGAAAGACAACAACAGAGTAATTGGGTTAGTCAAAGCGACTAAGTGAGGGGGCTGTAATACGTATATATTATCGAAACAACCGGAAAGATTCACCAGTTTGTAAATGAAAAGAAAGCAAAGGAAAAATAAAGGTTTTCACAATTATTGGTGAATCGAATAATTTCGCATTAAAGTAAAAGCTCGGCGAGTCGAGCATCAACCACCTGTTTCATAATATCAGAAATATCAATTAAACCTCCCTTATTCCTCCTTGTGTAGTCAGGTAGCTAGCCCACTACTGTAACGACCCGAAAATCCGAGTTTCAATTCGGTATATTTTTAATCGAGTAATTTCGTTATTTATTATTCTATTTAATATTTATTCTGAGGGTTTAGAATAATTTCGTAAATGAGTGAATTTTATATTTAAATCACTAATTGTCAATGTGCGTTTAATTATATGAATTTTAACTGTAACTACGTATTATTTGGACGACGTGAGTCTTCGAACTTATTTTGTAAAATTACGACTTTGCCCCTTCGATTTCTAAACCCTAGTCAACCCATTGACTTAATCTCTCTCTCAACTCACACTCTCGCACATCAGCAGCAAGAAGGAAAGAAAGAAAAGAAAAGAGAAGGAAAAAGAGAAGGAGAAGGAAGGAAATTCAATTGATCGTCCCGACTTCGTTTCCCGACGGATTGTCGAATAATTTACGTCTACGGATTCCTCGCGAACTCTTCTACGAGTAAGCTTCTAACGATTCTCTCGTATAATGTCCTCTATACTTCGTTTTTCTCGTTTTTGTGAATAGTTGTATAATTTAGGTTTTATATGATTTTGATAGTAATTGTGGATGGATTTTCGTGTTTATCGTTTCTATATGTAGATTACATGTTGTAGATGATTATATGTGAAAATTAGGGATTGATTTGCATGATTAATCGATTTAAGGTTGAATTATATTTGATTTTCGCGTGTTGGGTTTAATGTTCTGCATGTTTTGCTCAATTTTTACGCACACGGGCCATGCACACGGGGTGTGGCAAGCCCGTGTGGGTGTACACGGCCTCTTGCACGGCCGTGCAAGAGACCGTGCGTGTTTGGGGATGGTGCACGGGCTGTGCACACGGCCTTGAGGCCGTGTGCATGAGGCCGTGCGCGTTCGTCCGATTGTGCACGGCCTCGGCACATGGCCGTGCACAAGGCCGTGTGGCCCGATCACACAGTGCCCTGACCTTCTGTAAGTCAGGGCCCGTTTTGCACTACGGGTCCCTCCGAGACTCGTCTTTTCCGAATTCTTTCTTCGCTCGTGTATTCGATATATATGAAATAGATATGAATTCCACGATTTATGAATTTACAACACGTTCGGGTATATGAATAGTGCGTTTTAAGTCTTCGTTAAATTTTCTATCTTTTGCATGTGGAGTCCGATTTTCCCGAAATTCATATGCATACTTCTTTATGATAATTTAAGCATGTCCGTAAAGTTTCGTTACATTTGGATTTGATTTGTATTTTTAAATGCATGAATTACTCTGTTTTCGTTTGATAATTTGAACTTAAGTGATTGATTTAATTGTATAACGTGCTCCTATGTGTTTTAATATTCTCGTATAAGCCGTGCGTCGTCTTTAGTCTTATTTGGTTGTGTCCTGGTATTTTTGCAGACGATACTCCTGTGGAGTAGCGCCGGTTCTAGCTTTTGCTCTTCTTTTGCACGCGCCAGGTGAGGCTTTCCTTTTCTGTTCCAATATTACTATGTATATGCATAAATAAGCCTCTCCCGAAATAAGCCACGTTTATGTTTTGTTTTCACACCGTTTCTATATATATACTTAGTAGATATTTATACTTATTATGTTTATTTGATTTATCGAAAATGATTTGATATGAAAAAGTACTATGTATAGTTTTCAAAATGTTTACGGAAGAGACATGTAAAACCTTTTGTTTCTAAGGCGAACTTTGGCCTTCGGCCTCGCATATGACATGTCTCGAACGGTCTTTTGGCCAACCCGAAATGTTTGAAAAGCGAGTTATGAACTGTATGCATGATCGTTTGGGCCCGGAGTAAGAGCGATAGGACGAAGTCGGTAGACGTCGGGTCTACGGCGTAAATCCTATGGTTTCCTCCATTTGGGAGCTCGGGGTGAGGCCGGAGTGGCAGCCCTTTGAGTACCTGAGTTATTCTAGTTAGTTACGAGTAGTTCGGGTTTGCAGTCCGGCTACATTGGAGGAATAAGGGAGGTTTCCGGTTTTATGTTTTTGGTTATTGGAGTTTCAGGGCTCGACTCGCCGAGTCATATGATAAGTTATGTTTTATGTTAAATCACCACCCGTTTACGAAAACCTTTCTTTTATGTTGATTTCTTTTAATTATAAAATTGGTGATTTACTTCCGTTTTATTATATACATTATTATTTTCCCCCTCACTTAGTCGTTTGACTAACCCTCTCCGTCTCACCCTATATTGGTTTCAGGATACTAGGCGGGATTCGTCGTCGTCGTCGTAGAGTTGTATTTATTTTCTCATGTATATTCTTTTTTCGTATGATATGAATTAGATTTTTGTTAGGATGTTAGGATTTAATTTAATTTGCATTCGGGATTATGTATTTATCGAACCCGTTTGATATTATGTAATTGAATTTCGTTAGCCTTGGTGGGCTTTAATAATTGTGTATTTATTATGTTCTATTGTTTTGATTATTTATATTGCTTCCGCGTCTCTGTCTTTTCGTTGTTTTTAAAACCCCGCCTAGTGATTGAGTAAATGCTTGCCGTTCGCCGGGTTTCGGTTCGGGTCGGATCCCATTTCGGTTCCGGGTCGGGGCTCGGTGCGGGGCGTGCATTACCCGTTTGGGGCGCCCGCTACAGTTGGTATCAGAGCTCTTTGGTCCAATGGCCTAAGCTCTGAATTGTCGTGTTTTGCTGGTTTGGTCGGTCGTTGTGTGCCGGTGTAACTTAGGGAATTGCACTCACCAGTGTTCAAGAATGCTTAGTGTTTGAATTGTCACGGATCTTTGTTGGATGATCAACAACAAAAGATCTTTTACAATCAAAATACTGGGATGGGCTTGGATATAGGTGGATGTGAAACTCAAGGTTGTACTTGCCATGCCTGGTTGTCTGTCGTGTCCGGTTGTGTCTAGGTCGTACGGCTTAGGACTTCTGTGAAATTGTGCAAATGTACTAAGTGCTTATGTGAAATCTATGTGAACATTACTTGCCTATGTGTTTACAGCTTTGCATGCTCACTTACCTGTCATGCATAACTGTTAATGGCTTTACAGGATGCCTCCACGTCGTTGTCCCTGTGGACAGTCCTCGTCATCTTCGTTGACACCTCAGACCAATCCACTGATTCCAGCCGAAATTTTGGAAACATTAAGACAGTTCATCGCTCATGCCCCTAAAGGAAATGCTGAGCAGGAAGCGTGGGCTCAATTTCTCAGATTCGAACCACCGCAATTTGAAGGTACCCCTGATGAAGCTATTGCCGAAGCATGGACATCTGCTCTAGAAAAGATTTTTAGGATTATGGAATATCCGGATCCTCTAAGAGTCGGGTTTGCTATTTATTTGATGATTGGAGCTGCTCAGGAATGGTGGAAACAGTTGGAACAACGATGGGAACGCGAGCATGTAGTCCCGACTTGGGATCAATTCTTGACTGAGTTCCGGGCTGAATACATTACGAGGATTGTTCATCAGCAAAATGAAAGTGAAATTCAGGCCCCCGTTCAGCCTAATCCTCCCCAACCTCAGGGATATCCACGACCAGTATGTGGATTTTGTAAGGGCCCGCATGTAGAGGCTAAATGTTGGAGGATGAATGGACTGTGCTTCGGATGTGGTAGCCCCGATCACATGTTGAATCTATGTCCGAAGAAGAGGCCAGTACCGCGGGATATAGCAGGCGATACTGAGGATGCACATCCAGCGAATTCTACGAGGCCACTTAAACAATCAGGGTCTTCTTCCGGCAAGAAAACCTTCTCGGTATCTTCATCGAAGCAGAATGTACCTCCAAAACTGCAGGGAACGCCAGTATGTGACTTTTGCCAAATAGATCATCAAGAGTCAGAATGTCGAAGGAAGCAGGGACGTTGCTTCTCATGTGGAAGTCCGTTTCATCTTCGTACAAATTGCATGAGAAAGAGAATGTCGAGACGAGCCAGAAGGATGAAGCTTGATTCTGTATGAACGATCCAGGTATATTGCATTGTCATGACATTCATCCAAATTAATTTAATTTCATATTATGCGAATTTAGAAATTATGTGCATTAGGCGTGTTATATTATGCATGTGATTTCGATGTTGTTGCTCATGTTTAAATTTTGTGAAGTTTGTGTGGTTTTAATCACACGAACTACCCCTGTATGCCTTGCACGGTCCCGCCACACGCCGTGACGAGACCCTGTGCACTTATCTCACATGGCCTTGTTGCACCCCGTGCGAAAGGCCGTGCACATGAATACACACGGGCTCGTCACACGCCGTGACGAGATCCCGTGCGTGTTTGTCCTCACGGGGTCGTCACACGCCGTGACGAGACCCCGTGCGCGTTTCTCACACGGCCTTGTCACACGCCGTGACGAGAGGCCGTGCGCGTTTCTTCCGGATTTTAAAATGGTCAGTAGCTCCTCTTTTGCGCACACCCTCACTTTCTCTCCCTCTTTCATGCGAAAAATTTCCCCATTTTTCTCCCCAAATTCCTTCCAACTTTGAGCTCGAATTATTCTCGATCTACCCGACGGATTTCCTTGAGATTTTGATAGTGTGTTGTCTGCAGCGAGTTCTTTTTATTGTTGAAGTTTGGGCTCGATCCGTTTTACCGATCTCACACAATCTTCGCTCGAAGTAGCGCACGCCAAGTGTTCGGTAAAAGTCCCGAGTGAAAAGTTTGCAACTTATTTCCTTCAACCCACACAACTCCAACTCTAATATGGAAGGTGCTCGTGAAGCTCGTGGCGGACGTCGGGCAAGGGAATTACCCGACATAGCGGCCCCGGAAGGGTACTAAGTGGATTTGGGTAATGAAGACGATCAAGATATCTTCAACCGGTTAATGGAACGACCGGTTAGAGCCACGCAATTTCTAGACATGGAAGCTATGTACCAATTGGGACTTGGCGAAGGGATCTCCCATTACATCGACAACATTGGGTGGGCTAATTTTTGGAGTATTCAAAGGCCATCCTATCGCCGCCTTACTTGCGAATTTTTAAGCTCTCTTAAGGGCGCGGCATTTCCGGACGACAACGAGATGCCGATAGGAATCCACTTCAGAGCGTTCAACCGAGACTATACGCTCTCATACCGGCAGTTGACCGAGTATTTTCAACTGGATGTTACGGCACCGAGGAGACGTGCCGACGGATGGAATCAAGCCGAAGCGTGGAGACGTATCTCTACCTCCACCGAAATATTTAACTCCGGCGTATCCAAGGCCACGATGCTCATTTCCACTCAATTGAGAATTATGCATAGAGCCGTGTCTCGATCGGTTCTAGCCAGAGGAGACAGCCCGGGTGCGGTGAACACCGAAGACTGTCTAATACTCGATCATATGGTACGAGGAGAAAGGTTCAACCCCATCTCGTACATGATGGATCATATGAAGTATATCTCCACTCGGTCGAGAGGAGAAATTCGAGTTGGCTCATACATCACCGCCATTTTGGAGTGTGCCCAGGTGGAAGGGCTCGATACTCAGGTTCCTGTTGGAGGTTCGACCTCAATTAGCTACGGCACTCTAGCTCAAATGGCTATCTACACGAAGGGTCCAAGGCGGAACGACCCATATATTCTGGTGGCTGGACTACCTTTGTGGGAAGCTGACCAAGGGAATGCTCCCGAAGAAGGACCTTCAGACCCAGAGGTCCGAGAGCAGGCTCAGCATATCTACTCCCAACTGATGAGACAGGATGCTTCTATACCTGAGTCTTCACATGGCAGGAGAAGCACTCAGCACCAGGAATCGATAAACCTGCAACAGTTTTATTCAGAGTTTACTGACTACCGACGTGTGTCGGATGAGAGATTTGCCCAGCAGGAGAGGCAGATCAACGAGGGCTTTGCAGCTCAGCGAGCTCACATTGATAGTCAGTACACCGCCTTGCAGGCAGAGCTTCAGAGATCGATCTCGGAAATGCAAAGGTCACTATCAGAGCAGCTGGATCAGTATTTCCGCCGTGGTCCGGACGAGCCTTGAGCTATCTAGTCTATTTTATTTTGTTTTTCCCGTAAACTTTGTTTAGGACTTGATGTAATTTTCTATTTTGTATGAATTCGAATTTTAATTGGAATATTAAGTGCCTTAAGTGTTTATTATGAATTGCGTTTTATTATGTGAATTAATTTTATTTTAATGTTCGATTTAATTCGTATTAATAGAATTTCCGCTAGGTTATGCTCCTCTTAACTAACTCCGAGACCGGAAGAGAATCTGAGGACAGATTCTTCTGAAGAGGGGAGTATTGTAACGACCCGAAAATCCGAGTTTCAATTCGGTATATTTTTAATCGAGTAATTTCGTTATTTATTATTCTATTTAATATTTATTCTGAGGGTTTAGAATAATTTCGTAAATGAGTGAATTTTATATTTAAATCACTAATTGTCCATGTGCGTTTAATTATATGAATTTTAACTGTAACTACGTATTATTTGGACGACGTGAGTCTTCGAACTTATTTTGTAAAATTACGACTTTGCCCCTTCGATTTCTAAACCCTAGTCAACCCATTGACTTAATCTCTCTCTCAACTCACACTCTCGCACATCAGCAGCAAGAAGGAAAGAAAGAAAAGAAAAGAGAAGGAAAAAGAGAAGGAGAAGGAAGGAAGTTCAATCAATCGTCCCGACTTCGTTTCCCGACGGATTGTCGAATAATTTACGTCTACGGATTCCTCGCGAACTCTTCTACGAGTAAGCTTCTAATGATTCTCTCGTATAATGTCCTCTATACTTCGTTTTTCTCGTTTTTGTGAATAGTTGTATAATTTAGGTTTTATATGATTTTGATAGTAATTGTGGATGGATTTTCGTGTTTATCGTTTCTATATGTAGATTACATGTTGTAGATGATTATATGTGAAAATTAGGGATTGATTTGCATGATTAATCGATTTAAGGTTGAATTATATTTGATTTTCGCGTGTTGGGTTTGATGTTCTGCATGTTTTGCTCAATTTTTACGCACACGGGCCATGCACACGGGGTGTGGCAAGCCCGTGTGGGTGTACACGGCCTCTTGCACGGCCGTGCAAGAGACCGTGCGTGTTTGGGGATGGTGCAAGGGCTGTGCACACGGCCTTGAGGCCGTGTGCATGAGGCCGTGCGCGTTCGTCCGATTGTGCACGGCCTCGGCACATGGCCGTGCACAAGGCCGTGTGGCCCGATCACACAGTGCCCTGACCTTCTGTAAGTCAGGGCCCGTTTTGCACTACGGGTCCCTCCGAGACTCGTCTTTTCCGAATTCTTTCTTCGCTCGTGTATTCGATATATATGAAATAGATATGAATTCCATGATTTATGAATTTACAACACGTTCGGGTATATGAATAGTGCGTTTTAAGTCTTCGTTAAATTTTCTATCTTTTGCATGTGAAGTCCGATTTTCCCGAAATTCATATGCATACTTCTTTATGATAATTTAAGCATGTCCGTAAAGTTTCGTTACATTTGGATTTGATTTGTATTTTTAAATGCATGAATTACTCTGTTTTCGTTTGATAATTTGAACTTAAGTGATTGATTTAATTGTATAACGTGCTCCTATGTGTTTTAATATTCTCGTATAAGCCGTGCGTCGTCTTTAGTCTTATTTGGTTGTGTCCTGGTATTTTTGCAGACGATACTCCTGTGGAGTAGCGCCGGTTCTAGCTTTTGCTCATCTTTTGCACGCGCCAGGTGAGGCTTTCCTCTTCTGTTCCAGTATTACTATGTATATGCATAAATAAGCCTCTCCCGAAATAAGCCACGTTTATGTTTTGTTTTCACACCGTTTCTATATATATACTGAGTAGATATTTATACTTATTATGTTTATTTGATTTATCGAAAATGATTTGATATGAAAAAGTACTATGTATAGTTTTCAAAATGTTTACGGAAGAGACATGTAAAACCTTTTGCTTCTAAGGCGAACTTTGGCCTTCGGCCTCGCATATGACATGTCTCGAACGGTCTTTTGGCCAACCCGAAATGTTTGAAAAGCGAGTTATGAACTGTATGCATGATCGTTTGGGCCCGGAGTAAGAGCGATAGGACGAAGTCGGTAGACGTCGGGTCTACGGCGTAAATTGTCGCAGCCCCGGGCGCGGAGAGGAGAACCCTCACGACGGCACCCGTTGGACGCGCGGGTATAAGCTTCACCACCACTGAGCACAACCCTAAAGTTTGGCTTGAAACCACTTGCCAAAAGGTGATGCACCACATGGTAGTTGTGCTTGGAAGATCACTTATAAACCCTTCACATTACTTATGTTTTTCCTATGTGGGACAAATGCCCACATGGTACATATTTCTCAAGTTTGGGGTGTTACATTCACCCCTCCTTGAGAGCGTAATGTCCTCATTACGCCGTGACATAGGATCGTGGCTTCCCGCCAGTGGAGAAGCTGCCCACAACACGCCGAGCGGAGCCCCTTTAGCGGTGACTCACGACTCATGTCATGTGTGGAACATGCATTCCCATAGCTGACGGTTTGCTCTGATACCATTTGTCGCAGCCCCGGGCGCGGAGAGGAGAACCCTCACGACGGCACCCGTTGGACGCGCGGGTATAAGCTTCACCACCACTGAGCACAACCCTAAAGTTTGGCTTGAAACCACTTGCCAAAAGGTGATGCACCACATGGTAGTTGTGCTTGGAAGATCACTTATAAACCCTTCACATTACTTATGTTTTTCCTATGTGGGACAAATGCCCACATGGTACATATTTCTCAAGTTTGGGGTGTTACATTCACCCCTCCTTGAGAGGGTAATGTCCTCATCCCTTTTTGGTCCCTTAAGCTGTGACGTCCCCCACGCCACAACCCCCGGACCGAAACGAGCCCCCGAGCGATAGTTAAATACCACCACTCGAAAACCCGCCCCGGACAACGGGATTCCCACAATCTGGCAACAGCAACTCCCCAACAACAATACTAACATCAACAACTACAATAGCAATAACAGGCCAGCAACGGAAGCAAATACCAAACATATATATATCCACTAATCTCATTAGATTCAAATATCCAAATATCATTATATTTCAACTTCCATCAATTTCAAGTTAACATGCCAAAATAAATAAGAGTTCAGTCATAATAAAATATCTACATAAACTGACTCCAAAGACCTGTAAGCCTACACTGCTGCTGCCAGTACCCAACAACCACTCGCACTGCTAACCTGAAGCATGAACCAAAAAGGGATGTGAGTCAAACGAACTCAGTGAGGAGGGGAGTATACATAATGAAAACATATATTTAATCCACGCTTAGGTTGATAAAAGCAAATCTAGTGACGATAAGCTCTTTTACAATTCAGCTAAGCTTTGTGAATTAAATATTATTTAATCCACGCTTTGATTAATAGAGAAACGAATCTAGTGCCGATACTTTCTCTTTATAATCCATCAAAGCTTTGTGAATTAAATATTAGAGTAAAACATTTTAGAAATATTTTTATTCCCGGCGAGAACGGGCCATCTCCTTATAACTCCTAAAACATATCAAATATAATGAAATTCCTTCCTCAATACCGTTTGGCTTATCAAGGAGCAACCCGAGATTTCACCATAACCGACTAATGGCGCCGGTGTCAGTATTATTCATGCTAGACTACCTCCGACCAGCCATGAACAATACCCTTTGATTATTTGTCAGGTTCATGAATACCTGCTTATAATCGGTGGAATTATGAACCCAGCTTCAACCCTAGACGCACGTCTCCGGGTATCCGCCTGTCACATAATCCAGGGCCCAAACAGAAATACCCATGAGCGTCCTCAATGGGGTTAAGTATAAGTCATCTCGCTTTTCAAAATATTTTAATGGACCAAAAGGGTCTTTCGAGACAAGGTATGTAACCGCCTAGGGTATCCCGTCACGTTGCCGAGTTATCTCGAGGCATACGTGCAAGTCCCGAGACCAAATGTTACTTTTAAAATCAAAATAGTTCTCTTGTCCCTATTTTCAAACCATTTTGGAAAAGATATACATATATATCATTTTTATATCAAAACCTTTTTATTTCAAATATTGATAATATATAATTGAAATATAAAGGGATAGGGTTTTCGCAAATATTTGTTCAAGCTCCAGTTAAAAACATTTTACATCCTCACCTGTAGGCTTAACAAAAAGAATAGCCAAACGACCAGAAATCAGTCCCGCGAGGTCCCACCTGTAATACACAGGCCTCGAGGTAAGACATGACTCGATAAATCAACCAAATACGACGCACGGCTATGAAATGCATTTTATGCTCAAATTAACATATTAGGTATAAATGCATTTAAACACAATTAAGCTCATTCAAGCACATTTAAACACAAATGCATTTAAACACAATTAAGCTCGTTCAAGCACATTTAAACACAATCAAATACACATGATATTAAGCTAAAATAGGCATACAAGTAATATGGAAGCTTGGGAAATAAAATTCAAAGGTTTGTGAATATTACACAAACCACCCCTCATTTAATACTTGGCATAGCAAATCAACTCCGATTAATCCGAAACTTTCGGCATCTCTTAGTTAACACATTTTAAGATTTTTGATGCCAAAAGAATCGAAAAATGAAGCCAAATGCTCAAAAATCACTATTCATCAGCCCCTACATATTTTGCCAAACTTTCATTTTTCAACCCCAAACTCCACAAAACTTCACCAATTAGCTTAATATCATGAACTAACATGAATTCCTTAACCATTCAAGCATCTAAGACCATTAACCCAACATTGCAAATTGATCAAATTTAATGGAAAAATCACAAGTAATGCTACATGCAACCAACAACCAAACTAAGCTCATCAATCATTCATTCTAACATGCTTCATCACTTCCTCAACATAGAAAACCTTGAAAACCAAAGAATTGTGAGATTTACAAACTTACCTTGAAGGAGGAAATGGAGGAGAAAGGAAGAAATAAAAGCTTGTTTGCACAAATAGAAAGTAGAGGTTTGTTCCTTGGATGAGAGAGCAACTTTTTGTAGCAAGAAAGAGGATGATTTTTGGTGCTTTGATGGTGATGAAAATGGCGGTGGTGAGAAGGGTGAGAATGGCCGAGAGAGAGGTTGAAGAAGATGAGAGAATGTTGCTTGTGGAATAGTGTAGAAAATTTGAGAGAGAAATGAGATAATTAAATAAATAAAGATATTTTGAAAAGTCAAAATTAGCTAGCAATTTATATATACTTGTATATATATTTGTATAGATATTTATGTATGTATTTGCATACATATTTATATATATGACAAGAATAATATCATATAATTCAAATACGATGGCATAATTTTCATAGAATTTCAAATACAACACTTCAAATATAAACATAGTGTAAGGTAATTCAAATATGAAAATTCTTATGAATTCATCATATTATTCACATATAGAATCACACATTAATTCATATAATTCACATAATCACATAATTGCAAACAATGCACACAAGGGCAATTAGTCGGTAAACGTACCGAAGCGTTATAAAAATAGCGGGGCGTTACACTATCCCCCCCTTCGGAGAATCTGGTCCCCAGATTCTAATTCGACTCCGCAAATAACTCGGGATAATGAGTTCGCATCTTCTCTTCTGTCTCCCAAGTTACTTGTTCGGTGGTTCGGTTTCTCCACAATACATGAACCAAGGGAATCTGTCGGTTGCGGAGTTGCTTGAACTTACGATCCTGAATCTCAACAGGTTTCATCTCGATCGTCAACTCAGGCTTTACCTGGACTTCCTCATCTCGGAGAATATGAGATTCATCGGGATAGTATTTTCGCAATTGAGAAACATGGAAGACGTTGTGAATCCCCGTTAGAGTCGAGGGCAGGTTCAGGCGGTAGGCAGTCTTCCCAATCCGTTCAATAACCTCATAGGGTCCCAAATATCTCGGACTGAGCTTCCCACCTTTTCCCACTCTAGCGAATCCTTTCCTCAACATAGCCTTAAGAAACACTTTGTCTCCCTCTTCAAATTCCAAATCCCGGCGTCTCTTATCGGCGTAACTCTTTTGGCGATCCTGGGCAGTTTTCATTCTCTGTCGAATGATCGCAATCTTATCAAGTGTTTCCTGGATCGTCTTTGGAGGTAGAGCTCGTTCCACTCCGTCTTTAGTTCTTCGCCAGTCTTCTAGTTCCCAGTACAGAGGGGATCGGCATTTACGTCCATAAAGTGCTTCGTATGGGGGCATCCCAATTGTCGCTTGGTAACTGTTATTGTAGGCGAATTCAATTAGTGGAAGTTGCTTGTCCCAACTCGTGGAGAAGTTGAGAGCACAAGCTCGTAGCATGTCGCCTAAGATCTTGATGGTTCTCTCAGATTGACCATCAGTTTGCGGGTGAGCAGTTGTGCTAAATTTCAAGTTCGTTCCCAGTTCCTGTGAATTTCTTGCCAAAGTCGAGAAGTAAACTTAGGATCTCGATCGGACACGATACTCTTCGGCTGCTCCCATTTCATTACAGCCTCACTCTTCGAGGAATCCACTTCGATTCCATCTCCTGATATCACATGACCAAGGAAGGTAACTTTATCAAGCCAAAATTCGCATTTACTGAACTTGGCATACAACTGATGCTCTCGAAGAGTTCTTAATACAATGCGAAGATGCTCGGTATGTTCTTCCTTAGTCTTTGAGAAAACGAGGATATCATCAATGAAGATCACCACAAACTTATCGAGATATGGCCGGAAAGTACGATGCATCAAATCCATGAAAGCAGCTGGGGCATTCGTCAACCCGAAAGGCATAACTACGAACTCAAAATGCCCATATCGAGTATTAAACCCAGTCTTCGGAATGCCTGATTCTCGGATTTGCAACTGGTAATACCCCTGTCGGAGATCTAGCTTAGAGTACACTTTCGACCCTTGCAAAATATCAAACAACTCTTCGATGTGAGGTAGAGGATATTTATTCTTTATCGTCATCTGATTCAGCTCGCGATAATCTATACACATCCTCAACGTCCCATCCTTCTTTTTCACGAAAAGAACAGGCGCACCCCACGGCGAAGTACTCGGTCGAATGTACCCACTCTCCAACAATCCATCCAACTGAATCTTCAATTCTTTCAACTCTGCCGGAGCCATACGGTAAGGAGTCTTCGAATACGGTTCGGCACCCGGAGCTAAATCGATCACAAACTCTATCTCTCATTCCGGAGGCAAAGAATTCAAACTCTCAGGAAACACATCAGGGAATTCTCCAGCTACTGGTACCTCCTCAAGCTTAACTTGCTCTTTCGGACGGTTTAGTAGATAAGCAACAAAGGCCGGAGATCCCTTGCGAATCATTCGGGCGACTTTAACATAAGAAACTCGAGGAATCTTGTCAAACCTTTTGCCCAAAATCTCGATATCAGTTCCCAGAGCGATCTTTTTCCCGAAACAATCAATATAAGCTTGATGCCGATATAGCCAGTCCATTCCCAATATTATCCCGTAGTGACTCATTGGAAGCTCAATGAGATCAGCAGGATAATCGCGATCGTCTATCCTCAACGGACAGTCTCGGAAGACTCGATTGCACAAATAAGAAATTCCCAACGGGGAATTGACCTCAAGCACATAAGGTAAAGACTCGGCAGACAAAGATAATCTAGAAGCATATTCAGGTGCAATAAAAGAATGCGTCGCACCCGAATCATATAATGCAAATATAGATATGTCATGCAAATGTACAGTACCTTGCACCACTGCATTAGGGTCGGTCTCCCCTCCATCCCCCGTCATCGCATACGCTCGTGCCACAACTTTTCCTTTCCCCGCATTCTGTAGCTCTTTCTGAAATTGTGGAGGTGGCCTTCTCTTTGGGCAGTTTCCTACTTGATGATCCTTGCGCTCACATCGAGTGCACCGTCCTTGTTTCTTCCAGCAATCAGCTTCCGTGTGTTTTGGCTTGCCGCAGTAAGAACACTTAATTTGAGGCTCGGCTTTCTGAGGACCTGTGATCTTTTGCTTCTTGCTCGAAGATGAAGAACCCACAGGTGGAAAAGGCTTCTTAAATTTGCGAGGTGCTGGAGCTAAAGCCTGTTGAAACATCCTTTGCATGGCTTCAAAGAACATGGCAGGATTTAGGGGATTCTGATGTACTGGTGGCACAGGCTCGGGCTGAGGAGCAAGAGGAGCATTAATGTTATTGTCTTGGGGAGGAGAGAGAGGAGTAGCTCGGGTTCTGCGTCTACCACGTGCCATTTCCTGTATCAAAAGACTGAATAATATGCATGTTTCGTTAGCCACATGATCATGTTAACACAAAATCACATAACATAAGCATATAAAAGCACATTGTCCTAAAGCCGTTCGACCTAGACAGACTCGACACAACATCAAAACCTAAGTACCAAACCTAGGCTCTGATACCACCTTAAGCTGTGACGTCCCCCACGCCACAACCCCCGGACCGAAACGAGCCCCCGAGCGATAGTTAAATACCACCACTCGAAAACCCGCCCCGGACAACGGGATTCCCACAATCTGGCAACAGCAACTCCCCAACAACAATACTAACATCAACAACTACAATAGCAATAACAGGCCAGCAACGGAAGCAAATACCAAACATATATATATCCACTAATCTCATTAGATTCAAATATCCAAATATCATTATATTTCAACTTCCATCAATTTCAAGTTAACATGCCAAAATAAATAAGAGTTCAGTCATAATAAAATATCTACATAAACTGACTCCAAAGACCTGTAAGCCTACACTGCTGCTGCCAGTACCCAACAACCACTCGCACTGCTAACCTGAAGCATGAACCAAAAAGGGATGTGAGTCAAACGAACTCAGTGAGGAGGGGAGTATACATAATGAAAACATATATTTAATCCACGCTTAGGTTGATAAAAGCAAATCTAGTGACGATAAGCTCTTTTACAATTCAGCTAAGCTTTGTGAATTAAATATTATTTAATCCACGCTTTGATTAATAGAGAAACGAATCTAGTGCCGATACTTTCTCTTTATAATCCATCAAAGCTTTGTGAATTAAATATTAGAGTAAAACATTTTAGAAATATTTTTATTCCCGGCGAGAACGGGCCATCTCCTTATAACTCCTAAAACATATCAAATATAATGAAATTCCTTCCTCAATACCGTTTGGCTTATCAAGGAGCAACCCGAGATTTCACCATAACCGACTAATGGCGCCGGTGTCAGTATTATTCATGCTAGACTACCTCCGACCAGCCATGAACAATACCCTTTGATTATTTGTCAGGTTCATGAATACCTGCTTATAATCGGTGGAATTATGAACCCAGCTTCAACCCTAGACGCACGTCTCCGGGTATCCGCCTGTCACATAATCCAGGGCCCAAACAGAAATACCCATGAGCGTCCTCAATGGGGTTAAGTATAAGTCATCTCGCTTTTCAAAATATTTTAATGGACCAAAAGGGTCTTTCGAGACAAGGTATGTAACCGCCTAGGGTATCCCGTCACGTTGCCGAGTTATCTCGAGGCATACGTGCAAGTCCCGAGACCAAATGTTACTTTTAAAATCAAAATAGTTCTCTTGTCCCTATTTTCAAACCATTTTGGAAAAGATATACATATATATCATTTTTATATCAAAACCTTTTTATTTCAAATATTGATAATATATAATTGAAATATAAAGGGATAGGGTTTTCGCAAATATTTGTTCAAGCTCCAGTTAAAAACATTTTACATCCTCACCTGTAGGCTTAACAAAAAGAATAGCCAAACGACCAGAAATCAGTCCCGCGAGGTCCCACCTGTAATACACAGGCCTCGAGGTAAGACATGACTCGATAAATCAACCAAATACGACGCACGGCTATGAAATGCATTTTATGCTCAAATTAACATATTAGGTATAAATGCATTTAAACACAATTAAGCTCATTCAAGCACATTTAAACACAAATGCATTTAAACACAATTAAGCTCGTTCAAGCACATTTAAACACAATCAAATACACATGATATTAAGCTAAAATAGGCATACAAGTAATATGGAAGCTTGGGAAATAAAATTCAAAGGTTTGTGAATATTACACAAACCACCCCTCATTTAATACTTGGCATAGCAAATCAACTCCGATTAATCCGAAACTTTCGGCATCTCTTAGTTAACACATTTTAAGATTTTTGATGCCAAAAGAATCGAAAAATGAAGCCAAATGCTCAAAAATCACTATTCATCAGCCCCTACATATTTTGCCAAACTTTCATTTTTCAACCCCAAACTCCACAAAACTTCACCAATTAGCTTAATATCATGAACTAACATGAATTCCTTAACCATTCAAGCATCTAAGACCATTAACCCAACATTGCAAATTGATCAAATTTAATGGAAAAATCACAAGTAATGCTACATGCAACCAACAACCAAACTAAGCTCATCAATCATTCATTCTAACATGCTTCATCACTTCCTCAACATAGAAAACCTTGAAAACCAAAGAATTGTGAGATTTACAAACTTACCTTGAAGGAGGAAATGGAGGAGAAAGGAAGAAATAAAAGCTTGTTTGCACAAATAGAAAGTAGAGGTTTGTTCCTTGGATGAGAGAGCAACTTTTTGTAGCAAGAAAGAGGATGATTTTTGGTGCTTTGATGGTGATGAAAATGGCGGTGGTGAGAAGGGTGAGAATGGCCGAGAGAGAGGTTGAAGAAGATGAGAGAATGTTGCTTGTGGAATAGTGTAGAAAATTTGAGAGAGAAATGAGATAATTAAATAAATAAAGATATTTTGAAAAGTCAAAATTAGCTAGCAATTTATATATACTTGTATATATATTTGTATAGATATTTATGTATGTATTTGCATACATATTTATATATATGACAAGAATAATATCATATAATTCAAATACGATGGCATAATTTTCATAGAATATCAAATACAACACTTCAAATATAAACATAGTGCAAGGTAATTCAAATATGAAAATTCTTATGAATTCATCATATTATTCACATATAGAATCACACATTAATTCATATAATTCACATAATCACATAATTGCAAACAATGCACACAAGGGCAATTAGTCGGTAAACGTACCGAAGCGTTATAAAAATAGCGGGGCGTTACATAAATCCTATGGTTTCCTCCATTTGGGAGCTCGGGGTGAGGCTGGAGTGGCAGCCCTTTGAGTACCTGAGTTATTCTAGTTAGTTACGAGTAGTTCGGGTTTGCAGTCCGGCTACATTGGAGGAATAAGGGAGGTTTCCGGTTTTATGTTTTTGGTTATTGGAGTTTCAGGGCTCGACTCGCCGAGTCATATGATAAGTTATGTTTTATGTTAAATCACCACCCGTTTACGAAAACCTTTCTTTTATGTTGATTTCTTTTAATTATAAAATTGGTGATTTACTTCCGTTTTATTATATACATTATTATTTTCCCCCTCACTTAGTCGTTTGACTAACCCTCTCCGTCTCACCCTATATTGGTTTCAGGATACTAGGCGGGATTCGTCGTCGTCGTCGTAGAGTTGTATTTATTTTCTCATGTATATTCTTTTTCCGTATGATATGAATTAGATTTTTGTTAGGATGTTAGGATTTAATTTAATTTGCATTCGGGATTATGTATTTATCGAACCCGTTTGATATTATGTAATTGAATTTCGTTAGCCTTGGTGGGCTTTAATAATTGTGTATTTATTATGTTCTATTGTTTTGATTATTTATATTGCTTCCGCGTCTCTGTCTTTTCGTTGTTTTTAAAACCTCGCCTAGTGATTGAGTAAATGCTTGCCGTTCGCCGGGTTTCGGTTCGGGTCGGATCCCATTTCGGTTCCGGGTCAGGGCTCGGTGCGGGGCGTGCGTTACCCGTTTGGGGCGCCCGCTACAGCTACTATATAATCATGCAAGGATAAATATCCAATACATCTTCGGCTGGGGATATAGACTAGATCCCGTCTGGCGCAGGTACTCAAAAGGGTTGTGTAACGCCCCAAAAATCCGAATTATAAATCTGTATGTTCGGATCGAATATTTGCGCAATTATTATTTTATTTGATAATTATTATGTAATTTTAGAATTATTTCATATATGAATGAATTCTGTATTTAAATTACAAATTGTCAATGTGCGTTTAATAATATGAATTTTGACTGTAATTACATGTTATTTGGAGAACGTGAGTTTTTGAACTTATTTTACAAAATTACTAAAATGCCCCTTCGACTCTTTAAACCCTAGCCTGGATTGACTTAGTCAATCTCTCTCCCTCTCATTTCACTCACGCACAAAAAGAAAAAGAAAGCAAAGGGGAAGAAAGAAAAAGAAAGAAAAAGAGAAGGAAGAAGAAAGATATTCCAACGATCGTCCCGACTCCGTTTCTCGACGGATTCTCGATTCGTTTTCGTCTACGAACTCCTCGCGAACTCTTTTACGAGTAAGCCTTTCACGAATTTTTCATTTAATGCCTCTTATGCTTCGTATTTCTTATTTTTGATGATAGTTGTAGAATTTAGGTTTTTATTCGATTTTGATAGTAAATATGGATGGATTTTCGTGTTTATCGTTTCTATATGAAGCAAATATGTTGTAGATGATTATATGTGAGAATTAGGGTTTAATTTGCATGATTTAGTGATTATATGTTGGATTAGGGTTTGATTTTCGCGAGATTTTGAGCTTCTGCTTGTTCTGCGATTTTGGATCGCACACGGCCTGTTGCACACGGCCCTGAGGCCGTGTGCATGAGACCGTGTGCGAAGGATGAATTGCGCACGGGCTGTGCACACGGCCTTGAGGCCGTGTGCATGAGGCCGTGCGCGTTTCTTGATCGTGCACGGCCTCGCCACACGGCCGTGCACAAGGCCGTGTGGAAGGCTCGAACAGTACCCTGACCTTCTGTAAGTCAGGGTACAAATTGGCCTACGGGTCCCGCTTCGGCTCGTCTTTTCAGAATTCTTTCTTCGCTCGTGTATTCGATATGTATGATATAGATAGGAATTGCATGATTTATGAATTTACGACATGTTCGGGTATATGAATAGTGCATTTTAAGTTTTCGTTAAATTTTCTAACTTTTGCATGTGAAGTCCGATTTTCCCGAAATTCGAATGCATGCTTCTTTATGATATTCTAAGCATGTCCGCAAAGTTTCGTTGCATTTGGAATTGATTTACATTTTTAAATTTGCGATTTACTCTGTTTTGGTTTGAGAATTTGAACCTAAGTGATTTATTTAATTGTATAACGTGCTTCTATGTGTTCTAATTCTTTCGTATAAGCCGTGCGTCGTCTTTAGTCTTATTTGGTTGTGTCTTGGTATTTTTGCAGACAATACTCCTGTGGAGTAGCGCCGGTTCTTGCTCCTTTTGTTCATTTTGCATAGCCAGGTGAGGCTTTCCTTTTCTGATTCCAGTATTACTACGTATATATATATAAATAAGCCTCTCCCCATATAAGCCTCGTTTATGTTTTGGTTTTCACACCGTTTATATATATATATACTTAGTAGATATTTATGATTATTATGTTCATTTGATTTATCGAAAATTATTTGATATGAAAAAGTATTACGTATAGTCTTCGAAATGTTTACGAAAGAGACATGTAAAACCTTTTTGTTTCTAAGGCGAACTTTGGCCTTCGGCCTCGTATATGACATGTCTCGAACGGTCTTTTGGCCAACCCGAAATGTTTGAAAAGCGAGTTATGAAATATTTGCATGATCGTTTGGGCCCGGAGTAAGAGCGATAGGACGAAGTCGGTAGACGTCGGGTCTACGGCGTAAATCCTATGGTTTCCTCCATTTGGGAGCTTGGGGTGAGGCCGGAGTGGCAACCCTTTGAGTACCTGAGTTATTCTAGTTAGTTACGAGTAGTTCGGATTTAGCGGTCCGTCTACATTGGAGGAATAAGGGTGGTTTCCGGTTTTTATATATGGATATTGGAGTTCAGGACTCGACTCGCCGAGTCAATAGATATGTTACGTTTTATGTTAAATCACCACCCGATTACGAAAACCTTTCTTTTATGTTGATTTCTTTTAAGTTTAAAACTTTGGTGATTTACTTCCGTTTTACGATATACCTTATTATTCCCTCCTCACTTAGTCGTTTGACTAACCCCCTCTGTTTCACCCCTGTACTGGTTTCAGGACACTAGGCGGGATCTGCGTCGTCGTCGTCGCGTCTTTGAGTTGCATTCTTTTGTTCATGTATAACTCTCATTCTGTATGGCTATGATTTATGTCTTTTGATTTTAGGATTTATTAGAATGTATTCGGGATTTTGTATAGTGAACCCGTTATTATATAATTATCGGGATATTGTACCGAACCCGTTTGTTATTTAATTAAGTGAATTTCGTTAGCCTTGGTGGGCTTTAATAATTGTGTAATTTATCATGCTTTAATGTTTGATTATTTCGCTTCCGCACTTCTGTCTCGTTGTTTATTTAAAACCCCCGCCTAGTAATTGAGTAAATGCTTGCCGTTCGCCGGGTTTCGATTTTGGTCGGATCCCATTCCGGCTTCGGGTCGGGTCTCGGTGCGGGGCGTGCGTTACCCGTTTGGGGCGGCGCCCGCTACAGTTGGTATCAGAGCTCTTGGTCCAATGGCCGAAGCTCTGAATTGTCGTGTCCAGTTGTGTCTAGGTCGTATGGCTTAGGATTACGTGTTTGTGGCTATTAGATTATTTGAATAAACTTCTCTACGTGTTACAGCTTTTCATAATCACTTATCGTCATGCATTTTTGGTATTGAATGTGCAGAATGCCTCCTCGTCGTGAACCGCCAGGTCCGCCTCCAGGTGTTCCTACTCCGGCACAGTTTATGGAAGCCTTAGGGCAATTCATGGTTCATACCAACAGAGCTACGCCACCACCTGCCCTCGAGAATGATATGGGAAGGTTTCTTAAGCTCAACCCTCCATAGTTCGAGGGTGCACCTGATGATGTTATCCCCGAGGCTTGGATATCGGCGATGGAAAAGAGATTCCGAGTGATGGAATGTCTGGACCCTAAGAGGGTCGAGTTAGCAGTGTACCAGATGATTGGAGCTGCTCAGGACTGGTGGGCTCGTATAGAGCAGAGATGGCAGCGAGAGCATGTGGTCCCGTCTTGGGATCGGTTTTTGGTGGAGTTTCGGGCCAAGTATATTCCTTTGGTGGTCCGACAGAGACGTGAGCGAGAGTTCCTGGCTCTCAAGCAAGGTACTTCTACCGTTGACCAGTATGAGGCTCATTTCTCCAGGCTTATTATTCACTGCTCGTCTATGGTTGACGACGAGCAAAGGAAGACTCGACAGTTCATCGAGGGATTGTCGAACGAGATTCGTATGCATATGCTCGGGAACAGACTTCAGTTCTACACAGATGCAGTCGAGACGACCCTTTCTATAGAGTCCGATCTTCGATAGATGAGACCGACATTAGCACCTGCCCCTGCAGCCGCCAAGAGTTTTGCTTCTGGTTCGAAGAGGCCATTTATTCCGTCTGGGTCCTCTTCGGGGAAGAAGCCGTTCAGGAGCGCCATTCAGCCTGCTCCTCCCCGACCTCAGCTTGCTCCTCCTCGATCTCAGGGATTTCCACGACCTGTCTGTGGATTTTGTCAGGGCCCGCACTTAGAGGCCAAATGTTGGAGGAAGAACGGTCTTTGCTACGGATGCGGTAGCCCCGATCACAGAATTGGTGAATGTCCGAAGAGAAGACCGGTATAGCAGGGAGCCGCTCAGCCTCAGGCTTACGCTCGTGTTTACGCCTTGGAAGGCGATGCTGAGGATGCTGTTGCAGATCCGACAGATGTGGTGGAAGGTACTATATATATAAATGGCATCCCCATACATGCATTATACGACTCGGGTGCTTCACACTCATTTATTGCGCCTGCTGTTTCCTTATCTGTGCATGCGCCTGTTTCGTTGCTTGATTATGTGCTAGTGGTTGGTTCGCCGTTGGGTTCGAAGGTCGTTGCGAACCGAGCACTTAAACGTTGTCCGATTGTCATCGAGGACATTGAGTATCTAGCAGATTTGATCGAGCTGCCGATGAAGAAATATGGAGTTATTCTCGGAATGGATTGGTTGTACGAGCATCGGGCGAAGGTTGTGTTTCGAGAAGAAGGTTATTCTGGGCTCTAATGAGGTTAAGGGTTTCCGATCAGGAGAAGGCCCGTATATCTCAATGATGGAAGCCAAGAAGCTCGTTCAGAAAGAAGAAGCGACGTGCTTTATAGCTTACATTCTCAACCGCCCGAAGGACCAGACAAGGATCGAAGAGACGCCCGTGGTCAATGAATTCGTCGATGTGTTTCCCGAGAATTTGGAATTCTTGCCACCGGATCGGGATATAGAGTTCGTGATTGATCTAGTTCCGGGAGCCGAGTCTTATTCGAAGTCGCCGTACCAAATGGCTCCTGCTGAGTTGAAAGAATTGAAGAACCAACTCGATGAACTTCTTTCTATTGGCTATATCCGACCGAGTGCCTCGCCTTGGGGTGCTCCAGTCTTGTTCGTAAAGAAGAAAGATGGTACACTTCGCATGTGTATCGATTACCGAGAATTGAACAGGATGACAGTGAAGAACAAGTATCCTTTACCGCATATCGAAGAATTGTTCGATTTGCTACAAGGATCGAAGGTTTATTCCAAGCTCGATCTCAGACAGGGATATTACTAGCTCCGTATCCGATCAGAGGATATCCCGAAGACAGCTTTCAACACCCGATACGGACATTTCGAGTTTGTGGTCATGCCGTTTGGACTTACGAATGCTCCAGCAGCTTTTATGGACATGATGCACAGAATTTTCCGTCCGTACCTCGATAAATTTGTCGTTATTTTCATTGACGACATCTTAGTGTTCTCGAAGTCCGAAGAAGAACACGCTGAACACCTCCGGATTGTGCTCCAAGCTTTGAAAGAGCACCAGTTGTTTGCGAAGTTCAGCAAATGCGAATTCTGGATTGACCGAGTGACCTTCCTAGGTCATGTCATATCTGGAACGGGAATCGAGGTAGATCCTTCGAAGATTGAGACAGTGCTGTATTGGGAGAGACCTAAGACTCCTACAGAGATCCGTAGTTTCTTGGGATTAGCAGGATACTACAGACGTTTTGTCAAGGATTTCTCTAAACTTGCAGGTCCGTTAACAGCATTGACGAAGAAGGAAGCTAAGTTTGAGTGGTCAGCCAAATGTGAAGCTAGTTTTCAGGAACTCAAGAAGAGATTGACCACAGCCCCAGTACTGACCCTGCCAGAGGGTTCTGAAGGATTTGTCGTGTATGCAGATGCGTCACACGAAGGGTTAGGTTGTATATTAATGCAGAATGGGAAAGTTATAGCTTATGCATCGAGGAAGCTAAAGCCAGCTGAAGAGAACTATCCCACACACGACCTTGAACTAGCCGCCGTGGTATTTGCATTATTGAAATGGCGTCATTACCTCTACGGCATCACGTTCGACATCTTCACAGATCATAAGAGCCTTCAGTACTTGTTTACTCAGAAGGAATTGAACAAACGACAGCGCCGTTGGATGGAGTTATTTGAGGACTATGATTGCAAGATCCAGTATCATCCCGGAAAGGCGAATGTCGTAGCCGATGCATTGAGCCGGAAGGCAAGCATAGCCCAGTTAGAGGCTAAGTTAGAGGGAGTTCACATCAGTTCTCAGGCCCATGTTCACAGCATATCGATCCAGTCAGAGTTGGGTCGAAAGATTCGAGATGTTCAGGCTACTGATGAGTGGACTCAGAGACAGATAGTTCACATCGCAGCTGATTCTGAGACTCAGTTTGGTGTGGACGACACGGGAGTTCTCCGCTACAAGTCCCGAGTTTGTGTTCCGGAGAGTCTGAGGAAAGAGATTCTCGATGAGGCTCACAACACACCTTACACAGTTCATCCGGGAGGAAGTAAGATGTATCGGGATTTGAAGGAATTGTTCTGGTGGAGAGGTATGAAGAGAGACGTAGCTGATTACGTCAAGAGATGTTCGACTTGTCAACAAGTTAAAGCTGAACATCAAAGACCGGGAGGTTTGCTTGAGCCACTACCGATTCCTACATGGAATTGGGAGGGTATTGCCATGGACTTCGTGTCTGGTTTGCCTAAAGTTAGAGGTGGCTACGATAGCATTTGGGTGATTATTGACCGACTATCCAAGAGTGCTCATTTTCTACCGATCAACATGTCGTACAAAGTGGATAGGTTGGCAGAGATTTATCACCGAGAGATTGTCAAGCTTCATGGAATTCCAACTACGATAGTATCTGACAGAGATGCTCGATTTACTTCCCGTTTGTGGCAACAACTTCAAGAACGAATGGGAACGAAGCTGACTTTCAGTACAGCCGCACATCCGCAAACCGATGGTCAGTCAGAGAGGATGATCAGATATCTCTGTGATATGCTTCGAGCTTGTGCCCTGGATTTTCGCAACAATTGGCACGACCAGTTGCCTCTGATCGAGTTTGCTTACAACAACAGTCATCAGTCTACGATCGGAATGGCACCTTACGAAGCATTGTATGGCAGAAAGTGTAGATCCCCGTTGTTTTGGGATCTCGAAGATTGGCGATGGACGAAAGATGATAAGGAACGAGGAACTCCTCCAAAGTTTCTCCAAAATGCCATCGACCGTATTCAGATCATCCGGCAGAGAATGAAGGCAGCTCAGGATCGACAAAAGAGCTATGCCGACACCCGCCGCCGACCGTTGGAATTTGAGGTTGGTGACAGAGTATTCCTCAAAGCTTCTCCTCGAAAGGGTTTCACCCGAATTGGGAAAGGAGGAAAGGTAAGTCCGAGATTTCTGGGCCCCTATGAGATTCTGGAAAGAATTGGGAACGCAGCGTACAGGTTAGACTTGCCACCGAGTCTTACAGGGATTCACAACGTTTTTCATGTTTCCCAACTCCGGAAATACTTCCCAAATGAGTCCGAGATCCTTCCTGTTGAGGAAATTGAACTAGAGCCGGATTTGACCTTTGTTTCGAAGCCGGTGAAGATATTGGATAAGAAGACTCAAGCTCTGCGCAACCGAGAGATTTCTCTTGTCAAAGTCCTTTGGAGAAATTAGACAACCGAAGAAGCTACATGGGAGACCGAGGACAAGATGCGCAAGTTTCATCCGGAATTATTTCAGCCGGACGAGTAGAATCTGGGGGCCAGATTCTCATAAGGAGGGGTGATTGTAACGCCCCGAAAATCCGAATTATAAATTTGTATGTTCGGATCGAATATTTGCGCAATTATTATTTTATTTGATAATTATTATGTAATTTTAGAATTATTTCGTATATGAATGAATTCTGTATTTAAATTACAAATTGTCAATGTGCGTTTAATAATATGAATTTTGACTGTAATTACATGTTATTTGGACAACGTGAGTTTTTGAACTTATTTTACAAAATTACTAAAATGCCCCTTCGACTCTTTAAACCCTAGCCTGGATTGACTTAGTCAATCTCTCTCCCTCTCATTTCACTCACGCACAAAAAGAAAAAGAAAGCAAAGGGGAAGAAAGAAAAAGAAAGAAAAAGAGAAGGAAGAAGAAAGATATTCCAACGATCGTCCCGACTCCGTTTCTCGACGGATTCTCGATCCGTTTTCGTCTATGAACTCCTCGCGAACTCTTCTACGAGTAAGCCTTTCACGAATTTTTCATTTAATGCCTCTTATGCTTCGTATTTCTTATTTTTGATGATAGTTGTAGAATTTAGGTTTTTATTCGATTTTGATAGTAAATATGGATGGATTTTTGTGTTTTTCGTTTCTATATGAAGCATATATGTTGTAGATGATTATATGTGAGAATTAGGGTTTAATTTGCATGATTTAGTGATTATATGATGGATTAAGGTTTGATTTTTGCGAGATTTTGAACTTCTGCTTGTTCTGCGATTTTGGATCGCACACGGCCTGTTGCACACGGCCCTGAGGCCGTGTGCGAAGGATGAATTGCGCACGGGCTGTGCACACGGCCTTGAGGCCGTGTGCATGAGGCCGTGCGCGTTTCTTGATCGTGCACGGCCTCGCCACACGGCCGAGCACAAGGCCGTGTGGAAGGCTCGAACAGTACCCTGACCTTTTGTAAGTCAGGGTACAAATTGGCCTACGGGTCCCGCTTCGGCTCGTCTTTTCCGAATTCTTTCTTCGCTCGTGTATTCGATATGTATGATATAGATAGGAATTGCATGATTTATGAATTTACGACATGTTCGGGTATATGAATAGTGCATTTTAAGTTTTCGTTAAATTTTCTAACTTTTGCATGTGAAGTCCGATTTTCCCGAAATTCGAATGCATGCTTCTTTATGATATTCTAAGCATGTCCGCAAAGGTTCGTTGCATTTGGAATTGATTTACATTTTTAAATTTGCGATTTACTCTGTTTTGGTTTGAGAATTTGAACCTAAGTGATTTATTTAATTGTATAACGTGCTTCTATGTGTTCTAATTCTTTCGTATAAGCCGTGCGTCGTCTTTAGTCTTATTTGGTTGTGTCTTGGTATTGTTGCAGACAATACTCCTGTGGAGTAGCGCCGGTTCTTGCTCCTTTTGTTCATTTTGCATAGCCAGGTGAGGCTTTCCTTTTCTGATTCCAGTATTACTACGTATATATATATAAATAAGCCTCTCCCCATATAAGCCTCGTTTATGTTTTGGTTTTCACACCGTTTATATATATATATACTTAGTAGATATTTATGATTATTATGTTCATTTGATTTATCGAAAATTATTTGATATGAAAAAGTATTACGTATAGTCTTCGAAATGTTTACGAAAGAGACATGTAAAACCTTTTTGTTTCTAAGGCGAACTTTGGCCTTCGGCCTCGTATATGACATGTCTCGAACGGTCTTTTGGCCAACCCGAAATGTTTGAAAAGCGAGTTATGAAATGTTTGCATGATCGTTTGGGCCCGGAGTAAGAGCGATAGGACGAAGTCGGTAGACGTCGGGTCTACGGCGTAAATCCTATGGTTTCCTCCATTTGGGAGCTTGGGGTGAGGCCGGAGTGGCAACCCTTTGAGTACCTGAGTTATTCTAGTCAGTTACGAGTAGTTCGGATTTAGCGGTCTTTGAGTTGCATTCTTTTGTTCATGTATAACTCTCATTCTGTATGGCTATGATTTATGTCTTTTGATTTTAGGATTTATTAGAATGTATTCGGGATTTTGTATATTGAACCCGTTATTATATAATTATCGGGATATTGTACCGAACCCGTTTGTTATTTAATTAAGTGAATTTCGTTAGCCTTGGTGGGCTTTAATAATTGTGTAATTTATCATGCTTTAATGTTTGATTATTTCGCTTCCGCACTTCTGTCTCGTTGTTTATTTAAAACCCCCGCCTAGTAATTGAGTAAATGCTTGCCGTTCGCCGGGTTTCGATTTTGGTCGGATCCCATTCCGGCTTCGGGTCGGGTCTCGGTGCGGGGCGTGCGTTACCCGTTTGGGGCGGCGCCCGCTACAGTTGGTATCAGAGCTCTTGGTCCAATGGCCGAAGCTCTGAATTGTCGTGTCCAGTTGTGTCTAGGTCGTACGGCTTAGGATTACGTGTTTGTGGATATGTGATTATTTGAATAAACTTCTCTGCGTGTTACAGCTTTTCATAATCACTTATCGTCATGCATTTTTGGTATTGAATGTGCAGAATGCCTCCTCGTCGTGAACCGCCACGTCCGCCTCCAGGTGTTCCTACTCCGGCACAGTTTATGGAAGCCTTAGGGCAATTCATGGTTCATACCAACAGAGCTACGCCACCACCTGCCCTCGAGAATGATATGGGAAGGTTTCTTAAGCTCAACCCTCCGTAGTTCGAGGGTGCACCTGATGATGTTATCCCCGAGGCTTGGTGGGCTTTAATAATTGTGTAATTTATCATGCTTTAATGTTTGATTATTTCGCTTCCGCACTTCTGTCTCGTTGTTTATTTAAAACCCCCGCCTAGTAATTAAGTAAATGCTTGCCGTTCGCCGGGTTTCGATTCGGGTCGGATCCCATTCCGGCTTCGGGTCGGGTCTCGGTGCGGGGCTTGCGTTACCCGTTTGGGGCGCCCGCTACAGGTTGCCACTCCGGTCATACCCCCGAGCTCCCATCAGTTTGGAGACCAGAGCATTGAGATCCACCGTAGACCCAACGTCTATCCGGCTTCACCCCGTACCCTGATGTCCGGGCCCAATAGTATAATGTGGCTCAATGGCCAGGCCGAAAGGCCAAGATAATTTCTCGCACTTCAAATGCTTGTGTGGTCAAAGGGACCAATTTCAAACTCATTTGTAACCCTTTCGAGCTAATGGAGCCTTCTAGGGATTAATATGTAATAATTTGATATCAAAGCATTTTTCTTTAAACTCATTAAGATAGTATGGTTTCAAATAGCTACTACGTATAACATAAATATGGGGAAAGAAAACATAAAAACATAAAACACAGGCTTCGGGTATATATGGAATATGTACATACGTATAAGAAAGCCGAATTCGGAAAAGAAACCCCACCTGGATAATCCTGCAAAAAGGGCAAAAGAAAGAAACCAACTACTGCCCAGAAGAACTACCATCTGAAACCAAATACGACACAACCACATAAGACGACATTACGACGCACGGCTCAACTTAACTCAAATAACCACGTTGCAAATAAATAATTATATAAATTAATTAAGTATAAGGTTAAATAAAAGAATCAAACAATTCTGAAGTCTCAATTACGTCTATCATGAAATATAATCTAATTTAATCCCCTAATATATTACATGATCAGGGGACAACTTAACTAAATAACATTCCTGCTAAATGACTTAATATCAGGTATACAAATAAAGTGGGGATAGTTTTCTTTTGGATTAAGAAAATAAAGGTTCGATCAACAGTATTTAATTCATTTGAAAAAAAAAACAACATTAGAATTTCAATTAACTCATACATGTCTACGTCTCAAGTATTAACAGAAGATATATAAATCCTAATACTTGTACTTACGCCTACATATATCTATGACCTCACAAGTATTGCTCACGTATTAATGGGAAAAGTGGAAGTATTACTTGTATATACAAAGTTGCTTATCAAAATACACATAATAGTGTTAACCCCACTAACCGTATATATATAGTCATCAACCACAATTACTATATTATTTAAAATACTAACTCATAAATGGGTTTCTAAATAGTACACGAGCAACTATCAATTAATGAAGACAAGAAGATGAACTCAGAATGATGTTAGTTAAACAACCACCGCCGAATTCATTAATTATGGAGACCGAAAAACAAGTTGATTTGAAAGAGAAATGATTAAAGGTGGAAACATGTTTTAACTGACCTCTGCGACAAGCTCAGAAATATTGAGGGTTTTCACTTCTGAGTATTGTATTTTCGTGCAGAAATGAAAGTATGAACAGCGTGGCGATGATTTTAAAAGAATAAATGAATCATAAGGTAGAAAGTTATAGAAAGTCCGGCTATTCTTATCTGATCTTTATTTAAGACTAAAAATATATTAATTAACTAGTGAAATCAACAGCTCAGTCATTTAACTATTTAATTACATAACTCAGTTATGTCGGAGTGGTTCAGATATATATTCTATATTTATTTTATGCGAGTAAATATTTGGATTAAGGCAATTTCGTTTTTATCAACATTTAGGGATAAAATATACGTGTCACAATTTAATAAAATTACTTAGACACTTATACACGTAATCATAAATTTTATCACGTATCAATTAACTCGAAATTCACATAATTTAGACTATCTGAGAAACATAAAAATCAATTACACACACATTAGGCAATTTAATCACAATTAACACACATACAAATTCAAATTAAACATATTAAGCAAAATAATATCACATAAGCACGTATTTCCCGATCGAATTTTCCAACTTGTCCCGTTATCTTAGGAATTCTTACCGGCTTTATTTGGACGAAAATTTGGGGCGTTACAATCTTCAGAAGTATTCTCCTTTAGACTCGATTTGTCAACGTCGGTGCTATTCAGAATCGCATAACGTACTCGCAACAGAATCAATCCTAGTCGGCCAACAACTCCTTGTCCTTAGCACTCTCTAATAGTGTATAACGAATTTATTGAATACCACGCTATCCACACGGAGGTCACATAAATCCTAGCAACTAATCATTCAATCAGTGCAAGTGTGAATTTTGAAAGCAGTTAAAGTACACAGGTCATATAAAACACTTAATAGATATTTGAAGCAATTACTGTAGCGCCCCTTTCCCTGGGCAGAGAAAGGACACCACATCCGCACCGAGACGAACTCCCAAACGAGGTAGATGTACCCCATTTAAAAATCCATCCCGGCGAACGGAAATCAATCAATCAAATACCAGCAACAGCATTTCGACATCCCAACAACGACAGCAATAAAAAAATAACAGAGTTGCGGAAGCTATATCAAATTATACGAGTAAGAAAAAGAGAGAAAAAGAGAAGGAAGAAGAAAGAGATTCCAACGATCGTTCCGACTCCGTTTCCCGACGGATTTTCGAGCCGTTTACGTCTACGAACTCCCCGCAATCTCTTCTACCAGTAAGCTTCTCACGCCTTTCTCGATTAATGCCTTCATTGCTTTGATTTTTGGATTTTTGAATATAGTTGAATAATTTAGGTTTTATATGATTTTGATAGAAATTGTGGATGGATTTTCGTGTTTATTGTTTCTACGTGTAGCTTATGTCTTGTAGATGATTATACGTGAGAATTAGGGTTTGATTTGCATGTTTTAGTGATTAATTGTTGGATTAGGGTTTGATTATCGGGTATGTTTTGCTGTCTGCGAGTTTCTGCTCAATTTTGGTCGCACACGGGCTTGTGCACACAGCCTCGAGGTCGTGTGCATGAGGCCGTGCGCGTGGGTGAATCGCACACGGGCTGTGCACACGGCCTTGAGGCCGTGTGCATGAGGCCGTGCGCGTTTCTTGATTGTGCACGGCCTCGGCACACGGCCGTGCACAAGGCCGTGTGGCTTGGTCGAACAGTGCCCTGACCTTCTGTAAGTCAGGGCACATTTTGGCCTACGGGTCCCGCTTCGGCTCGTCTTTTCCGAATTCTTTCTTCGCTCGTGTATTCGATATATATGAAATAGATAGGAATTACATGATTTAACAATTTACAACATGTTCGGGTATATGAATAGTGCATTTTAAGTTTTCGTTAAATTTTCTAACTTTTGCATGTGAAGTCCGATTTTCCCGAAATTCGAATGCATACTTCTTTATGATAATTTAAGCAGGTTCGTAAAGTTTCGTTGCATTTAGAGTTGATTTACATTTTTAAATACATGAATTACTCTATTTTCGTTTGAGAATTTGAACTTAAGTGATTGATTTAATTGTATAACGTGCTCCTATGTGTTTTAATACCTTCGTATAAGCCGTGCGTCGTCTTTAGTCTTAAGTGGTTGTGTCTTGGTATTTTTGCAGACGATACTCCCGTGGAGTTGCGCCAGTTCTTGTTTTTTTGCTCTATTTTTGCATAGCCACAGGTGAGGCTTTCCATTTCTGTTTCCAGTATTACTACGTATATATATAAATAAGCCTCTCCCAAAATAAGCCACGTTTATGTTTTGTTTTCACACCGTTTATATATATATACTTAATAGATATTTATGATTATTATGTTCATTTGATTTATCGAAAATGATTTGATATGAAAAGTACTATGTATAGACTTTGAAATGTTTACGAAAGAGACATGTAAAACCTTTTGTTTTCTAAGGCGAACTTTGGCCTTCGGCCTCGGATATGACATGTCTCGAACGGTCTTTTGGCCAACCCGAAATGTTTGAAAAGCGAGTTATGAACTGTATGCATGATCGTTTGGGCCCGGAGTAAGAGCGATAGGACGAAGTCGGTAGACGTCGGGTCTACGGCGTAAATCCTATGGTTTCCTCCATTTGGGAGCTCGGGGTGAGGCCGGAGTGGCAGCCCTTTGAGTACCTGAGTTATTCCCGTCAGTTACGAGTAGTTCGGATTTAGCGGTCCGTCTACATTGGAGGTATAAGGGTGGTTTCCGGTTTTTATGTTTGGATATTGGAGTTCAGGACTCGACTCGCCGAGTCATATGATATGTTAAGTTTTATGTTAAATCACCATCCGATTACGAAAACCTTTCTTTTATGTAGATTTCTTTTAAGTTTAAAATTGGTGATTTATTTCCGATTTATTATATACATTATTATTCCCTCCTCAGTTAGTCATTTGACTAACCCCCTCTGCTTTACCCCTATACTGGTTTCAGGTTACTAGGCGGGATCTTCGTCGTCGTAGGCGTCGTAGAGTTACATTATTTTTGCTCATGTATAACTCTTTCCCGTATGGCTTTTATTTAAATGTTTTATTATTCTAAGAATTTATTACTTTAAGTTGTATTCGGGATTATGTATATATTGAACCCGTTATTATTATTATCGGGATATTGTATCGAACTCATTTGTTAATTAATTATTGAATTCCGTTAGCCTTGGTGGGCTTTAATACTTGTGTAATTATTTATGTTTTAACGTTTTGTTATTTTTGCTTCCGCACTTCTGTCTTTCCATTGTTTTTGAAACCCCCGCCTAGTTATTGAGTAAATGCTTGCCGTTCGCAGGGGTTTCGGTTCGGGTCGGATCCCATTTCGACTCCAGGTCGGGGCTTGGTGCGGGGCGTGCGTTACCCGTTTGGGGCGCCCGCTACACTAAGACTCCGACAGAGGTTCGTAGTTTTCTGGGATTGGCAGGTTATTACAAACGGTTTGTGAAGGATTTCTCGAAACTTGCAGCCCCGCTTACAGAGTTAATGAAGAAGAATGTTTCTTTTGTATGGACAGATAAGTGTGAGAGCAGTTTTCGGGAGTTAAAGAACAGATTGACATCCGCTCCTATTCTTACTTTGCCTGAAGGTTCAGATGGATTCGTGGTTTATACTGATGCTTCGAAAGAAGGTTTAGGATGTGTGTTAATGCAGAATGGAAAGGTTATAGCTTATGCCTCGAGAAAGCTTAAACCTGCTGAAATAAATTATCCTACACATGATCTTGAGTTAGCAGCAGTTGTATTTGCTTTGGGCAAGTGGCGTCACTATCTCTACGGCGTTACTTTTGATATTTTCACTGATCATAAGAGCCTCCAGTATCTTTTCACGCAGAAGGAGTTGAATAAATGCCAGAGGCGTTGGATGGAATTGTTAGAAGACTATGATTGTAAGATTCAGTACCATCTAGGGAAGGCGAATGTGGTTGCAGATGCCTTAAGCAGAAAAGCGAGTGTATCACAGCTAGAGCTGAGTTCAGATATACCAGGTGCAGAGAGAGCTCGTATTATTTCTCAGGCTCGTGTTTCTAGCATTACGATACAGTCAGAGTTGGGTCGTAGAATTAAAGAAGCTCAAGCTACTGATGATTGGATTCAGCGACAGACTATTCGAATGAAGGATGAGCCAGACACGCAGTTTAGTATTGACGACACAGGTCTTCTCAGACATAAGACAAGAGTTTGTGTGCCAAAGAGTTTGAGGAGAGAGATTTGGATGAAGCTTACAAATCAGCCTATACTATTCATCCGGGAGGCACTAAGATGTATCGAGACTTGAAAGAGTTCTGTTGGTGGAATGGTTTGAAGAGAGATGTGGCCAACTATATCAGACAGTGTGCGACGTGTCAACAAGTCAAAGCAGATCATCAGAAACCCGGAGGTTTACTACAGCCACTTCCCGTTCCATCTTGGAAATGGGAAGAGATAGCGATGGACTTTGTTTCGGGTTTACCGAAAGTCAGAGGTGGTTATGATAGTATTTGGGTAATTGTTGACAGGTTGACGAAGTCTGCTCATTTCTTACCAATTCGTAAATCCTATACAGTTGAGAAGTTGACAGAGGTTTATCATGGGGAGATTGTGAGACTTCACGGAGTTCCGGCTAGTATAGTGTCAGACAGAGACACAAGATTTACTTCGCGTTTGTGGCAGAACTTACAGGATCGTATGGGAACAAAGTTGACCTTTAGTACCGCAGCTCACCCCCAGACAGACGGTCAATCCGAGAGGACTATTAGATACCTCGGAGATATGTTGAGATCTTGTGCCCTAGATTTTCAGACTACGTGGCACAAACAGCTACCATTGATCGAGTTCGCTTATAATAACAGTTATCAGTCCTCGATCAGATGGCCCCATATGAAGCTTTGTACGGAAGGAAGTGTCGATCGCCACTATATTGGGACATTGAGGATTGGAGATGGACTAAAGATGGTATTCATCGTGGCATTGCTCCGAAATTGATTCAGGATGCTATCGAAAAGGTGCAAGTCATCCGACAAAGAATGAAAGGTGCCCAGGATCGACAAAAGAGTTATGCTGATAGGCGTCGACGTGATTTGGAATTCGAAGTTGGGGATCAGGTATTTTTGAAAGCTTCTCCTAGAAAGGGATTTGTTCGAATTGGTAAAGGAGGAAAGTTAGCCCCGAGATATTTTGGTCCGTATGTGATTCTTGAGAGGATTGGGAAGATTGCCTACAGATTAGATTTGCCGCCAGCTCTTACCGGTATTCACAATGTTTTCCACGTCTCGCAACTTCGTAAGTATCATCCAGACGAGTCCGAGATTATTTCCGTAGAAAATATAAAGTTAGAGCCGAATCTGACATTCATTTCCCAACCAGTTAGTATTTTGGACCATAAATTCCAAGAACTTCGTAATCGTCAAATTCCCCTCGTGAAAGTCCTTTGGAGAAATCAGAAAAGCGAAGAAGCTACTTGGGAAACAGAAGAGAAAATGAGAAAACATTATCCTGAGTTATTCGCTTCGAATGAATAGAATCTGAGGACAGATTCTCATAGGGGGGAGAGATTGTAACGCCCCACATTTTTGGTAAGCTAAAGCTGGTAAGAATTCCTAAGATAACGGGACAAGTTTGGAGAACTCGATCAGGATATATGTGCTTATGTGATATTTGTGTGTTTTATATGAATTTTCATAAATGCAATAATTTGTGAATTTAAATTACTCTATGTCAATGTGCGTTTAAAATGATGAGTTTTGACTATAATATTGATATATTTCATTAATATGTCCTATTTATGAAGTTTTGCAAATTTACGAAAATGCCCCTTCGATTTTTCACTTAAACCTCAGGTTTTCTTTTTATTCTCTTTTCCTTTCCTTTTTCTTAATTACACTTAGCCCCAACGAGAGAAAAGAAAAGAAGAAGAAAAAAGAAAGAATTTTCTTAAAACTTCAATTCGATCTTTCGAGTTCGTTTCTTAACAAAATTTCGATCCGTAAGAACCTACGCGACCCTTGTAACATTCTCTACAGGTATTATTCAGGTTCCATTCGATTCCATTGTCGTTTGAGTATGTTTTGGATAAATTGTTTCGAAGTTGGATTTTTCGGTAGTTTGATCGTTATACTCCGTAGTTTTCGATGATTCTTGATCCTATGTGTTGCCATTGTGATCCTTGATGTTTGTTGAAGTTTGTAGTATGAGAATCTGATTGAAAATGGTATTTTGGTGAAGTTTTGACGAAGTTTTGTTACTTTTGTGCGAAGTTCTTCGCGTTCTGCTGAAAATTCGCGAAAACATGGTGCACACGGCCTTGCAACAGGCCGTGTAGCAAGACCGTTCGTTATTTTCAACTCACACGGCCTTGCATCAGGCCGTGTGTGTAGGCCGTGCGTGTTCCCAAAAATTCACACGGCCTTGCACAAGGCCGTGCAAGAGGCCATGTGTCCCGATTTTAGTTCAAAAGTCTCTGGAAGTCAAAAATTGCAAATCCTACTTTCTTCGTTTGATATTATTTTCAAAATCCGACTTCGCCATTAAGTCCGTAATACTTTAAAACTTAATAATCCATAGAGTTTGAATTTTTCCAATACCGTTTGATCGTGAAACGAACCGATTTCTGTTTAGGGAATTATACGCTTTTCGCAATTCTTTTTCGATTGCTTTGAAACTTGAATGTATGCTTCTTTATAGTTTTTAAGCATGTCTATGAAACCTAATTGTGCTTAGGCATGATTATAAGCTTGAATTTTGATATTTCATTCGTTTCATTGAATAATTGCCCTAATTGCCCTTCTTTGATTTAATTAAGTGTTTATTGCATTAAGAATAAGCCGTGCGTTGTATCGTCGTCTTACATGGTTGTGTCGTATTTGGTTTCAGGTGGTAGTTCTTCCGGGCAGTAGTTGGTCTTCTTTCTTTTGCCCTTTTTGTAGGATTATCCAGGTGGGGTTTCTTTTCCGAATTCGGCTTTCCTTATACGTATGTAAATATTCCATATATACCCGAAGCCTGTGTTTTATGCTTTTATGTTTTCTTTCCCCATATTTATATTATACGTAGTAGCTATTTGAAACCATACTATCTTAATGAGTTTAAAGAAAAATTCTTTGATATCAAATTATTACGTATAACCCCTCAAAAGCTCCTTTAGCTCGAAAGGGTTAAAAGTTGATTTATCAATCGGTCCCTTTGACCATATAAGCATTTGAAGTGCGAGGAATTATCTTGGCCTTTCGGCCTAGCCATTGAGCCACATTATACTATTGGGCCCGGACATCAGGGTACGGGGTGAAGCCGGATAGACGTTGGGTCTACGGTGGATCTCAATGCTCTGGTCTCCAAACTGATGGGAGCTCGGGGGTATGACCGGAGTGGCAACCCTTTTAAGTACCTGCGCCGGACGGGATCTAGTCTATATCCCCAGCCGAAGATGTATTGGATATTTGTCCTTGCATGATTATATAGTAGCGGGCTAGCTACCTGACTACACAAGGAGGAATAAGGGAGGTTTATTTGATATTTCTGATATTATGAAATAGGTGGTTGATGCTCGACTCGCCGAGCTTTTACTTTATTGCGAAATTATTCGATTCACCAATAATTGTGAAAACCTTTAATTTCCTTTGCTTTCTTCTCATTTACAAACTGGTGAATCTTTCGGTTGTTTCGATAATATATATGTATTACAGCCCCCTCACTTAGTCGCTTTGACTAACCCCATTATTCTGTGGTTGTCTTTTCAGGTTTTGTTGCTAGGCGGATTCAGGTCGTGTCCTTGGAGTCATTTACTTTTGTTTAGGTGATTTCATATCCGTCTATGTATCTGGATAAATAATTAAAACCCTAGAAGTTGTAGATGTAAATAATGTAATTTAGTTTGATTGTTGATATGGTTGTTTTTAGTGGCCTTGGTGGGCTTTATAATTGTGTTTTGGATTATGGTTGTTCTAGCTCCCTGAGTGGGATAGGTTGTGCTAATTTGCTTCCCCTGTATTATTGTTCATCGTCCTATTATTTTCTAAAGCAGATCCGCCTGGTATTTATTTTCCGTTCGCCAGGTTGTAGTTCATAACCGGACCTTTAGTTCTTGTTATGGGTTGCAACTTAGTGCAGGACGTCACGTTGCACCGTATTTGGGAACGTGCCGTTACATGAAAACTTTACAAAATATTCATCCTTGAATCATATGGAAGCTATAGGTGAAAACGACTCGATTTTAGGGGTCGTATGCAAAAAGTGAACTTTTATTTTTGGCCATTTGACCCCATTACCGTAAGCAACTAAGGAAAAAGGCTGAAAATTTGGTTAAGGAATTCGCACGGTCTTGAGCATGCACTCAAGACCGTGCAAGCTTAAACAACTGCGCATTGGCTTGCGCACCGGAGTGCGCCGGCTGGTGCAGGCTCAAAGTGGTGCACACGGTCTGGTGCACGGTCTTGCCAAGACCGTGCGTTGGACCGTGTGGTTCGTCTTTCAGGTGCAGAAAACGCGATTTTAAGGTTTCTCACGAGGGTTTCGTCCTAAAATCAACTAGGGTGGATTCTATAGCTAAAATCATCATATAAAATTCACACTCATGCATTGTACACATTAATAGCTATCATTTGATCCGAACTACACTAAAAATGGTAAACTCTAACCTACAAACCCATCAAATTATCAAATATTCATTTCAATTTAAAAACTAGAAAATCGAAGGATTTAATGGATGAATCGAAATGGGGAAAGAAGATTACCGGTAGAGAATTGAATGAGGATCGTAGATTTGGTCTCGGAATTTCGATTGATCGAGCGACGATTCGGAATGGGATTTTCCTTTCTCTCCATCTTCTTCTCCCTTTCTCCTTCTCTGCTCTCCTTCTCTCTCTCGATTTTGAGTTGTGTTCAAGAGTGTGCAAGAGAGTGTGCACAAGGGGGTGTAAGTGTGTTCAAGGTAGTGTGGGTGTGTCCAAGATGGTGCAAAGGTGTTTCAAGGGGGTGTGGGTTCGTTTAGAGATTAGATTAATTTCGAGGGGAAAAAAAATAATTATAAATGGTTGAGGATAGGGAATTAAATTGAAATAACTTAAAATTAGCTAACGAAGCTAATCTTCTCATATAAAATTCAATGAAATGTCGAATAATTATTCCGAGAATATATTCTGGAATTTTGGGTCGTAACAATTACCATTCGAAACAGAACACTATGAATGAATGCTATGATAATGCAATATATCTGTACGAGCATGTCGAGATCGGTAACCACTTCTTCTTCCCCCAGGGTTCTCTCTGTTGGGACAGTCCCGAATGTGGTGCTTGGTGCTTCCACAAGAAAAGCAACGTCCCAATTGTTTCCTACACTTTGCTGTCTTGTGATTCGTCTTCCCACAGACTCACAAGGAATGGGGTCTTTGTTCACTTCCGGTTTGGTATGTTCCAGCATCTCGTTGTGTGGTCTCTTTGTCCGAAAGGTACTCGGTCCGGCTGGTTCTCTTCTTGTTGTCCCGTTGGAAGAGGATCCTATCATGGGAGGGGCACTCTGGTTCACCATTTGGAGTTTGGACTCCACTCTCATAGCTCGGGTAACTGCATCGGGATAAAGACGGATGTCTAGTGCCATCAATGCTCTCCGGATCTCGGGCTGAAGTCCCTCGATAAACTTTCGTGCTCTCTTTCGTTCGTCCGCGTCATAGTGAGGAGCATAGGCGATGATGCGGTTGAACTGTGCTTCGTACTGAGCCATGGTAGATGCTCCTTGATTAAGATACATAGATTCTCTCTCTCGGCTGTCACGTACTACTTCTGGCATGCACTTCATTCGGAAGTCAGTTACAAATCGTGACTAAGTGAGGGGAACTCTCTCGGCGATCCATCTCCGTTCCGTGAATTGCCACCAATCTCGAGCTGGTCCTCTCATCAGGAAGGTAGCATACTCGACCTTCTCGGGGTCACCACACTGTAGTACTCGAAAGATCTGTTCCACATCAGATATCCAGGCCTCAGCTTTAAAGTCATCTGGTTCGCCCTCGAAGCAGGGTGGGCGATAGTAGAGAAACCTATCCAAGGTTTGGCCCTCAGTCTGTCTGGCGGGTACGTGCTGCTGTTGTGTTGTTGTTGTAACCCTTGACATACTTGCACGGCGATCTGTCGGATAATCGATACCCACTCTTCAACCATTGGGTTCGGGGGTGTTGGAGCAGTAGGGGGTCTTCGGCGAGGCAATTTGTACCCGTGAACAACAAACTGGAAGATGATGCATGTTAGGTTAATGGAATGTTCACATAAGGCATATAAAATCCAAACAGAGCATACATATATGATTCGAATAGCATGTCATCAATTTAAGCACGAAACAATCACAGAACGAGCAAAACTTGATCCTATAGCCGTACGACCTAGACACGACAAGACCCAAGCAGGACACGCCAGACGACAAGACAAGACAGACGCTACCTCGAGTTCCACATCCACCTGTATTCGATCCCAACTCAGTACTACAATAGTAAAAGATCAAACGGTTGGTTGGCCATTCCAAAAGAAGATCAATCACAATTTCAATACTAAAGAGTTCTCAAGCACCTGTGACTGGAAACTCTAAGCCTCATTGACACGAAACGGGTAGACACAAGGGACAAGACACGACGCGATTTCAAAGCTTCGGTTCCTTATGGGGACCTAGGCTCTGATACCACTGACTGTAGCGCCCCCTGAAGAAGGACCGCCACATCCGCACCGAAGCGAACTCCCGAGCTTCAGTGAAGAGCCTCAATTCAAAAATCCACTCCGGCGAACGGCACTCAAACAATAACCATCGGCAACAGCGAAAACCATCCCAACAACAATCACAACAATACAGAGATATACAGAAGCGATTTAAAAGATAATCAAATAAATCCATAAACGCCTAAGAGGCTAACATAATATCAATTAAACATGTGCAATTCGAAATACAACAGAATAACAGCACGTAGTGCCATCCATGGCTCAACTAGTCTATCCTGTACAATCCTAGATATCGTCAACTATCCCACATCAGGGGCACATAAGTACGTAAAGTAAACAAATACAATAAACAAGACTCGACGGTTGTTGGGACCACTGACAAGACAAACCAGAAAGACTGAGCCTATCTAGACCTGCTGATGCCGACTGACAAGATAGGTGACGTCGCCACCTGTCTACCTGAAGCAAGAACAAAAATAGCAGGGGTGAGTATACAGGATACTCAGTAAGGGGGTTTTGATCACAGTTCGTCATTTATCTTTTAAAACTAAAAGTGGTGAGTGTTGCCCGTTTTGAGAAAGAAGATAAATAACGAAATTCAAGTTGTAAAACAATAACACAAGGCAACACTCGGTTCGGCTTGCTTGGAAAACACAAAAGGGTTGACGAACCGGATCCTTTAAAAACATTTGCACGTAATGTCAGGCCGATAAGTTGAAAGGGGTATTAGTTGAGTCACGAGGCCGTTACAAGTTCGAAAGGCACGATTCAATAAGTTAGAAACGATAAATAAACACGGCTCGTAATTCAACTAATTAATTGAATAATAAAGGAGGCTTAGGGTAGCAAGTACGAGTCACGCTTCCGGGTTTTATATATATATAAGGAAATACATATGATAAATCAAGAAAACCGGAATGTGCTTCGACTTGTAACGAAAGCCGTAAAACAATTAGACAAGCAAGTAATGCAATAAATCATGAAATAGTGTGTCCCGGCGAGAACGGGCCCTCTCCTTATAACTACCATTTATGAAAAGCATGAAAACATGTAGTCAATTACTCCGCCACCAAAGTCAATGTCCCATCAGAATTTTATGGAAACGCGTGTTAATAACGTCACCCTTATCAGAATTTTATGGAAACGCGTGTCCTATAACGTCACCCTTATCAGAATTTTATGGAAACGCGTGTTAACAACGTCACCCTTATCGGAATTTTCTAGGAAGCGCGTAGCCTACAAATCCACCCTCGCACTAACTCAGGCTAGCCAACCTCCTGGCCGACCTAAGCGAATACGGATTGGAGTATCCATCGGGATTTGCCCTGGACGCTCGTCCCCAGGCTCACCTCCTGTATACTCCGGGCCCACTTTATTATACCGTCCAGGGCTCGCATTTGAAAACAATGACAGTTTAGGTGGCCAAAAAAGCCATTCGAAAATAGGGAATCGGGGTGTGGGAGGCCAAATGGGCCATTCGAGGCAAGGTTATAGTTGCGAGGTCGACACACTAAAGTTCGCGTTTAAAACAAATGGGTTTTCCTTGCCTCTAGTTGAAACTGTTTGTAAAATGTTATATGTAACGACCCACAATGTAGCGCCCCCCGAAGGAGGACCGCCACATCCGCACCGAAATGGACTCCCGAGCTTCAGCGAGGGGCCTCAACCCAAAAACCCACTCCGGCGAAAGGCACTCACGCAAGCACTACCGGCAACAACAACGACATCCCAACAACCAGAAAAGAGCAGAGAAATGCGGAAGCGATTTAAATAAACAGATAAATTTCATAAATATCAATTAAACATGTGCAAATCGAAATGCAACATAATAACAACATGTAATGCCATCCATGGCTCAACTAGTCTATCCTATACAATCCTAGATATCGTCAACTATCCCACATAAGGGGCACATAAGTACGTAAAGTAAATAAATACAATAAACAAGACTCGACGGTTGTTGGGACCACTGACAAGACAAACCAAAAAGACTGAGCCTATCTAGACCTGCTGATGCCGACTGACAAGATAGGTGACGTCGCCACCTGTCTACCTGAAGCAAGAACCAAAACAGCAGGGATGAGTATAAAGGATACTCAGTAAGGGGTTTTGATCACAGTTCGTCATTTATCTTTTAAAACCAAAAGTGGTGAGTGTTGCCCGTTTTGAGAAAGAAAATAAATAAAGAAATATAAATTATAAAATAACGCAAGGCAACGCTCAGGATCGGCTTATTTGAAAATACAAATAGTTGACGAACCGGATCTTTCAAAATATTTGCACGTAATATCAAGCCGATTGAAAGAATATTAGTTGAGTAATAAAGGAGGCTTAGGATAGCAAGTACGAGTCACACTTCCGGGTTTTATATATATATAGGGAAATACATTTGATTACTGAAGAAAAACCGGAATGTGCTTCGACTGGTCACGGAAGCCATAAAACAATTAGACAAGCAATAAATGCAGTAAATCATGCCATAATGTGTCCCGGCGAGAACGGGCCCTCTCCTTATAACTCCCCATTGAAAAACATGCAAGCCAGTACTCCATCACCAAGGTTCATGGACCACTCAGAATTTATGGAAACGCGTGCTAACAACGTCACCCTTAACAGAATTTTGTAGGAAGCGCGTAGCCTACAACGCCACCCTCGCACTAACTCAGGTTAGTCAACCTCCTGGCTGACCTAAGCAGATACGGATTGGAATATCCATCGGGATCTGCCCTGGACGCACGTCCCCAGGCTCACCTCCTGAATACTCCGGGCCCAAAACATACACGGTCCAGTGCTCGCATTTGAAAACGATGATAGTTTAAGTGACCAAAAGGGCCATTCGTAATTGGGGAGTCGGGATGTGGAAGGCCAAAAGGGCCATTCGAGACAAGGTTATATTTGCAAGGTCGATGGACCAAAGTTCGCATTTAAAACAAAAGGGTTTTCCTTGTCTCTAGTCGAAATCATTTGAAATCATTTTGGTTTTGCTATTGAAAGGTTTGACTAAGCACATAAGGAATAGTAAGGCAGTACAACAAGTAATAATAAAAGCTGGGAAGTCATTTATTTCGCAAACCTATATAAGACTATGTTCTTACTCCAGTTGAAAGAAGTTTAAACCCTTACCTGGCTCGACAAGACAGTATGAAAGCAAGCGGTAGTCAGGTTTCTCCCTCGTTGGACCCACCTGTAATACACAGGGCCTAGAGGATGAAAACAAGACCGACAATACTAAAAGCAAGACACAAGACAACAGATGACGCACGGCAATTCATATAGAATCCAATCATTCAATAAACGAAATATGGGAAGTAAATCAATTAAACATGTAAATTACGATACAACAATTAAAGAATATTAATGAAATGTTAAATAATGAAAGAACGTAAATAATAAATATTAAAGGCATGCTTAAACGCAATTAGGGCACGTAGACATGCTTAAAATAATATAAGGACGTTCTCTCGCGAATATAGGATTAAACGGATAAGAAACGGGAAAGGTGAAATAAATCCCTAAACGAGCAAGTTGTCAAATGACGGTCAAATAGGGTCGGGTAAATTGCAAATTATGAAGAATATCAAATCCCAAGGCTCGAGGAAGCTATAGGTGAAATCGGATTGATATTCGGAGGTCGTATGAGAAAAGTCAACATTTAAATTAGTGGGGTTGACCAATTCCCGAAGTGTAAGAAAGGAAAAGGCTGGAAAATACACTAAGTATGTTGCACGGGCTTACGCACGGGCTTGGCAAGCCGGTGCAAGCACAAAAGGGGTTGCACGGCCTCCCGCACGGTCTTGAGCACGGTGCCAAGACCGTGCAGGTGCAAACGGCCATGCGCACAGGCTCGTGCACGGGCTCAAGCCCGTGCAGGATGAAAAGAGCTGCACACGGGCTCCTGCACGGTCTTGCTCAAGACCGTGCGTTCGCCCGTGTGGATCTACTGAGTAGCAGACTCAGCAGATCGCGAACCTCTCACGCGAATTCAAAATGTAAATTCATATATCTCCTAATTTATACCATAAAACACCGTAATTTTCATATATAATCATATATATCATATAAGCTACATATAGACACAACAACCACGTAAAATGGTCAAGTAAATCTTCCTAAACACGAAAATCCTAATATATAAAATCCTATATCTAAAGTCACGAAAATCGCAAAAAATAACGAACGGAATGAAATGGGGTGAAAGGATTACCGGTAGAGAATGTAGTGAGGATCGTTCGGGTTTTCACGGCTCGTCGATCGGGTGAGAAACGGGCTCGGTAGGGCGTCGGGAAGATTTTCTCTCCTTTCTTCTCCTTCTTTCTCCTTTCTTTCTTCTTTCTTTCTTCTTCTTTTTATGTAATGAGAGAATGAGAGATAGATAGATATTTAAGAAAATATCTCGGGAGGGTAAAATGATCATTTAGGCTTTTAAGGGCATTTATGTAATTTAAGTAATCGAGGGTATTTAAAAGATAGGTTAAATTAATCTTTTCCACAAGATTAATTAATCCAATTGGATAGATCGAGAAATTAGGCAAGAAAGAATTCGCGTAAATATTAATAATATAATTAAAATATTCGGGTCGTTACACACAATCTCCAAGTTCAAGATTAGCGCATTTATCGGAATTCGGACCGTTTACGGTCCCGACGTCTTTCATAATTGCATGTTTTCCAACTCTTGCATTTAAATATTATAAATCATCGATTTGGTATTTAAAACCCAAGGCATTAATTATAATTTAATTTGCATCGTTTTGTCACTAATTAGGGTCAATTTGGTAAATTTATAATTATAGCTCGTTTAATTTAATTTAGTAATTTAACGGTGTACATTGGACAGGGCTTCAATGTTTTAATAATGCATCTTTTGTCGAGGTTCCAAATATTTTCATGAAATTCTAAATATTATTCATTAAATCAGATTTTAAATAAAATTTCATTTTTAGCCCAAAATTATTTACACTTTGACCCCACTCGATATTGACTTTTTGTAAATGCCTGAATTTTTATTAAATGAACCTCAAACCTTGTTAAGCTTTTCATTACGGTCATTTTGACACTAAATACGCCTAATTCCGAGACTTTGCGTTTTTGTCTCGTTTTTTGAAAAATATATATAGTAACCTTCCATATTTAGAAACCACACACACACCGACAATCATCGAACGACGAGCCATTCTCTCCCAAACACGATTTTTGCAACGTTGTCGGAATTCGACGAATCATATGTCCAGACGACCGTATCGACGAGACGAACTCAACCATACAAGTTTCCCGGCGATTGGAGCAGCGACGACGATGCTACGGCGGCGCAAAGGTGGCGACGGCAAGGGTGGTGGATCTGAAGTTTCCGGCGACGGCACGGCCTGGGCTTGGTCGGAAATGAGAGCTCTTGACGAGGAGAAGCTTTTGGCGGTGGTCCCGCGACCTGACTTGGCCGGACAGCGGCGGAATCGACGATTTTCAGGCGGCGGTTGTAACGCCCCCCCTTTTTGGTAAACTAAATCCGGTAAGAATTCCTGAGATAACGGGACAAGTTTGGAAAATTCGATCAGTACATATGTGCTTATGTGATATTTGTTTGTTTTATATGAATTTTCGTAAATGCAATAATTTGTGAATTTAAATTATTCTATGTTGATGTGCGTTTAAAATGATGAGTTTTGACTATAATATTGATATATTTCGTTGATATGTCATTTTTATGAAGTTTTGCGAAATTACAAAAATGCCCCTTTGATTTTTCATTTAAACCTCAGGTTTTCTTTTTATTCTCTTTTCCTTTTCTTTTTCTTAATTACACTTAAACAGCCGAAGGAAAAGAAAAGAAAGAAAGAAAAAGTAAGAATTTTCTTTAAAACTTCAATTCGATCTTTCGAGTTCGTTTCTTAACCAAATTTCGATCCGTCAGAACCTACGTGATCCTTGTAACATTCTCTACAGGTATTATTCAGGTTTCATTTGATTCCGTTGTCGTTTGAGTATGTTTTGGATAAATTTCTTCGAAGTTGGATTTTTCGATAGTTTGATCGCTATACTCCGTAGTTTTCGATGATTCTTGATCCTATGTGTTGCCATTGTGATCTTTGATATTTGTTGAAGTTTGTAATATGAAAATCTGATTGAAAATGGTATTTTCGTAAAGATTTGATGAAGTTTTGCTGCTTCTGTGCGAAGTTCTTCGCGTTCTGCTGAAAATTCGCGAAAACAGGCGCACACGGCCTTGCAACAGGCCGTGTAGCAAGACCGTGCGTGTTTTCCACCCCACACGGCCTTGCATCAGGCCGTGTGGGTAGGCCGTGCATGTTTCAAAGTTGCACACGGCCTTGATCAGGCCGTGTGGACAGGCCGTGCGTGTTCCCAAAATCGCACACGGCCTTGATCAGGCCGTGTGTGTAGCCCGTGTGACCCGATTTTAGTTCAAAAGTCTCTGGAAGTCAAAAATTTCAAATGCTACTTTCTTCGTTTGATATTATTTTCAAAATCCGACTTCGCCATTAAGTCCATAGCGCTTTAAAACTTAATAATCCATAGAGTTTGAATTTTTCCAATACCGTTTGATCGTAAAACGAACCGATTTCCGTTTAGGGAATTATACGCTTTTCGCAATTCTTTTCCGATTGCTTCGAAACTTGAATATATGCTTCTTTATAGTATTTTAAGCATGTCTATGAAACCTAATTGTGTTTATGCATGATTATAAGCTTCAAGTTGATATTTCATTCGTTTCATTGAATAATTGCCCTAATTGCCCTTCTTTGATTTAATTAAGTGGTTATTGCATTAAGAATAAGCCGTGCGTCGTGTTCTCGTCTTACATGGTTGTGTCGTACTTGGTTTCAGGTGATAGTTCTTCCGGGCAGTAGTCTGGTTGTCTTTCCTTGGTTCTTTTTGCCGTATTATCCAGGTGGGGTTTCTTTTCCGAATTCGGTCTTTCTTATATGTATGTAAATATTCCATATATACCCGAAGCCTGTGTCTTATGTTTTTGTGTTTTCTTTCCCCATATTTATAATATACGTAGTAGCTATTTGAAACCATACTATCTTAATGAGTTTAAAGAAAAATGCTTTGATATCAAATTATTATGTATAACCCCTCGAGAGCTCTATTAGCTCGAAAGGGTATAAAATGGATTGAAATTGGTCCCTTTGACCACATAAGTATTTGGAATGCGAGAACATTATCTTGGCCTTTCGGCCTGGCCATTGAGCCACATTATACTATTGGGCCCGGACTTCAGGGTACGGGGTGAAGCCGGATAGACGTCGGGTCTACGGTGGATCTCAATGCTCTGGACTCCAAACTGATGGGAGCTCGAGGGTATGACCGGAGTGGCAACCCTTTTGAGTACCTGCGCCGGACGGGATCTAGTCTATATCCTCAGCCGAAGATGTATTGGATATTTGTCCTTGCATATATGATTATATAGTAGCGGGCTAGCTACCTGTCTACACAAGGAGGAATAAGGGAGGTTTATTTGATATTTCTGATATTATGAAATAGGTGGTTGATGCTCGTCTCGCCGAGCTTTTACTTTAATGCAAAATTATTCGATTCACCAATAATTGTGAAAACCTTTATTTTTCCTTTGCTTTCTTTTCATTTACAAACTGGTGAATCTTTCGGTTGTTTCGATAATATATATGTATTACAGCCCCCTCACTTAGTCGCTTTGACTAACCCCATTACTCTGTTGTTGTCTTTTCAGGGTTTTGTTGCTAGGCGGATTCAGGTCGTGTCCTTGGAGTCATTTACTTTTGTTTAGGTGATTTCATAACCGTCTATGTATCTGGATAAATACTTAAAACCCTAGAAGTTGTAGATGTAAATAATGTAAATTAGTTTGAATGTTGATATTGATATTTTCAGTGGCCTTGGTGGGCTTTATAATTGTGTTTTGGATTATGGTTGTTCTATCTCCCTGAGTGGGATAGGTTGTGTTAATTTGCTTCCGCTGTATTATTGTTCATTGTCCTATTATTTTCTAAAGCAGATCCGCCTGGTAATTATTTTCCGTTCGCCAGGTTGTAGTTCATAACTGGACCTTTAGTTCTGGTTATGGATTATGACTTGGTGCGGGACGTCACGTCGCACCGTATTTGGGAACGTGCCGTTACAGTTGGTATCAGAGCTAGAGGTTCATTGGCCTTAGCTCTGTGAGTCGTGTCAGTCTAGGTCCGTACGGCTTATGACTTAGGAATTGTGATTTTGTGCTTATGTGCTTAGAGCTTTGCATCCATAATTAATCTACATGCATACTTGTTATATTTAACTGTAGGATGCCGCCTCGTCGTGATCGTACTCCTCCAGCAGCACCACCACAGGCACCAGTGGTTGATGCTCAGCAGATATTTGGTCTCTTTAAGGATTACCTGGATCAGAGAGACAGGAATGTAGAGGTAGATGAGCATAGAGCCCGTGAGCAGTCCTTGCGTAGATTCCTCGATTTCCACCCACCTCGATTTCCCGTGAGCAGTGCTTTGATTCCCGTGAGCAGTCCTTTCTTTAATACTACAGATGATATTGTGGCAGAGGGTTGAGTTTCATCTCTTGAGAGGATATACCGAGTTCTTCAGCCTACTGATCTAGAGAAGGTTGAGTTTGCTATCTATCTTCTTCGAGGACCTGCAGAGGCCTGGTGGAAGATGACTGAGCAGAGATGGAGGGCCACCGGAGTTGAGTCATCGTGGGATAGGTTTCTTGAGGAGTTTCGAGCTAAGTATGTTCCCCTACTGTTCAGGATCGCCGGGAGCAGGAGTTTATGGAGTTATCCCAGGGTACTTCTACTGTGGCAGATTATGAGGCCAACTTTACCAGACTTGCAGTATATGCTCCACATATTGCTTTAGACGAGCGCAGGAAGACCAAGAAGTTTCTAGAGGGCTTGAGTATTCCTCTTCGACAGGGTCTTGCAGCTTCCCGTCCCACTACCTATGTTGCAGCTGTAGATGCAGCCTTATCTCTTGAGGCTGAGTATGCCAGTATTGATCGAGCTATTCATAGTACTACCCCCGCTTCTTCTTCATCGAGTTTCAAGAGGCCTTTCATTCCGAGTGCTCCTATGCAGCCTAAAGGCAAGAGACCTTTTGGTGGACCTAGACCTCCTATACCACGCCCTATGGGATTTACTTCAGCACCTCGTCCGACTGGTTTTCCTTCAGTCCCTCGTCCGTCAGGTTATCGTCCCGTTACATGTGGTTATTGTGGAGGGAATCACCCAGAGTTTAAGTGTTGGTCTAAGTTGGGATTGTGTACTAGATGTGGTAGCTCTGCCCACCAGAAGGATAGTTGTCCTAGGAGGCAGCCCCCGAGTCAGCCTATGCCGCCAAGGCCGAAGCCTTCTGTTCCAGCTCGTGTGTATGCACTGGAAGGCGATAATGAGGAGACTGAGCCTGATGCTTCCGCCGTGGTGGAAGGTACTATACATATACATAACATACCCATACATGCATTGTTTGATCCGGGTGCTACGCATTCGTTTGTTGCTCCTGAAATTGACTTATCTGCGCATGTGTCTGTTGATTTGTCTGATTATTGTTTTGTTGTGAGTTCTCCTTTGGGATCTTGTATGATTACCGACCGCGTGTACCGACGTTGTCCCGTTGTTATCGAGGATAAAGTTTACCCCGCAGATTTGATAGTGTTGACAGTGAAGAAGTACGGAGTTATCTTAGGTATGGATTGGTTATTTGAGCACAGGGCCAAGATTGATTGTTTTGAGAAAAAGATTAGTTTGGGATCTGATTCGAGTCAGGGTATTCAGTTGACAGATGGGCCGATTATTTCTATGACAGAGGCAAAGAAGCTCGTTCGAGAAGGAGCTTCAGGTTTTGTTGCTTATCTTCTTAACAGGCCGAAGGAACAGTCAAAGTTTGAAAATACCGAGATAGTTAGAGATTTCCCTGATGTGTTTCCTGAGAAGTTAGAATCGCTACCTCCAGACCGTGATATCGAGTTTGTTATTGATCTGTATCCGGGATCTGAGCCTTATTCGAAGACACCTTACAGAATGGCACCAGCTGAGTTAAAAGAGTTGAAGACTCAGTTAGATGATTTGCTAGCCAGTGGTTATATTAGGCCGAGTACTTCTCCCTGGGGTGCACCGGTATTGTTTGTAAAGAAGAAAGATGGTTCTCTTAGACTTTGTGTGGATTACAGAGAGTTGAACCGGATGACTGTGAAGAACAAGTATCCTCTTCCCCACATTGAGGAGTTGTTTGATTTACTGCAGGGATCGAGGGTCTATTCTAAACTCGATCTGAGACAGGGATATTATCAGTTACGTATCAAGGCAGAGGACATACCGAAGACAGCTTTCAACATTCGATATGGTCATTTTGAATTTGTGGTTATGCCATTCGGTTTGACAAACGCCCCTGCAGCATTTATGGATATGATGCACATAATTTTTCGACCTTATCTTGATAAGTTTGTTGTCATCTTCATCGACGACATACTGGTTTTCTCAAAGTCAGAGGAAGAGCATGCAGAGCATTTAAGATCGTGTTACAAACATTGAAAGAACATCAGTTGTATGCCAAGTTCAGTAAGTGTGAGTTTTGGATTGAGAAAGTGGCATTTCTGGGTCATGTTATATCCAAGAAAGGTATTGAGGTTGATCCTTCGAAGATAGAGTCAGTGTTGAATTGGGAGCAGCCTAAGACTCCGACAGAGGTTCGTAGTTTTCTGGGTTTGGCAGGTTATTATAGACGATTTGTGAAGGATTTTTCTAAACTTGCAGCCCCGCTTACAGAGTTAACGAAGAAGAATGTCGCCTTTGTGTGGACGGATAAGTGTGAGAGTAGTTTTCGGGAGTTAAAGAACAGATTGACATCCGCTCCTATTCTTACTTTGCCTGAAGGTTCAGATGGATTCGTGGTTTATACTGATGCTTCGAAAGAAGGTTTAGGATGTGTGTTAATGCAGAATGGAAAGGTTATAGCTTATGCCTCGAGGAAGCTCAAACCTGCTGAAGTGAATTATCCTACACATGATCTTGAGTTAGCAGCAGTTGTATTTGGATTGGGCAAGTGGCGTCACTATCTCTACGGCGTTACTTTTGATATTTTCACTGATCACAAGAGCCTTCAGTATCTTTTCACGTAGAAGGAGTTGAATAAACGCCAGAGGCGTTGGATGGAGTTGTTAGAAGACTATGATTGTAAGATTCAGTACCATCCAGGGAAGGCGAACGTAGTTGCAGATGCCTTGAGCAGAAAAGCGAGTGTATCACAGCTAGAGCTGAGTTCAGATATATCAGGTGCTGAGAGAGCTCGTATTATTTCTCAGGCTCGTGTTTCTAGCATCACGATTCAGTCAGATTTAGGTCGTAGAATTAAAGAAGCTCAAGCTACTGATGATTGGATTCAGCGCCAGATTATTCGAATGAAGGATGAGCCAGACACGCAGTTCAGTATTGATGACACGGGTCTTCTCAGACATAAGACAAGAGTTTGTGTTCCAGAGAGTTTGAGGAGAGAGATTTTAGATGAAGCTCACAAATCAGCTTATACCATCCATCCAGGAGGTACTAAGATGTATCGAGATTTGAAAGAGTTCTTCTGGTGGAATGGTTTGAAGAGAGATGTGGCTGATTATATCAGACAGTGTGTGACGTGTCAACAAGTCAAGGCAGATCATCAGAAACCCGGAGGTTTACTACAACCACTTCCCGTTCCATCTTGGAAATGGGAAGAGATAGCAATGGATTTTGTTTCGGGTTTACTGAAACTCAGAGGTAGTTATGATAGTATTTGGGTAATTGTCGACAGATTGACGAAGTCCGCTCATTTCTTGCCCGTGCGTACATCCTATACAATTGAGAAGTTGGCAGAGGTTTATCATGAGGAGATTGTGAGACTTCACGGAGTTCCAAAGAGTATAGTGTCGGACAGAGACACTAGATTTACTTCACATCTGTGGCAGAACCTACAGGATCGTATGGGAACAAAGTTGACCTTCAGTACCGCAGCTCACCCCCAGACAGACGGTCAATCAGAGAGGACTATCAGATACCTCGGAGATATGTTGAGATCTTGTGCCTTGGATTTTCAGACTACGTGGCACAAACAGCTACCATTGATCGAGTTCGCTTATAATAACAGTTATCAGTCCTCGATTCAGATGGCCCCATATCAAGCTTTGTATGGAAGGAAATGTCGATCGCCATTATATTGGGACATTGAGGATTGGAGATGGACTAAAGATGGTATTCATCGTGGTATTGCTCCAAAATTTATTCAGGATGCTATCGAAAAAGTGCAAGTTATCCGACAAAGAATGAAAGCTGCCCAGGATCGACAAAAGAGTTATGCTAATAGGCGTCGACGTGATTTACAGTTCGAAGTTGGGGATCAGGTATTTTTGAAAGCTTCTCCTAGAAAAGGATTCGTTCGAATTGGTAAAGGAGGAAAGTTAGCCCCGAGATATTTAGGTCCGTATGTGATTGTCGAGAGGATTGGAAAGATGGCCTACAGATTAGATCTACCGCCAGCTCTTACCGGTATTCATAACGTTTTCCACGTCTCGCAGCTTCGTAAGTATCATCCAGACGAGTCCGAGATTATTCCAGTGGAAGATATTAAGTTAGAGCCAAATTTGACATTCATTTCCCAACCGATTAGTATTTGGACCAAAAATTTCAAGAACTCCGTAATCGTCAAATCCCAGTTGTAAAAGTCCTTTGGAGGGATCAGAAAACGGAAGAAGCTACCTGGGAGACAGAGGAGAAAATGAGAAAACATTATCCAGAATTGTTTGCTTCGAAAAAATAGAATCTGAGGACAGATTCTCATAAGGGGGAGAGATTGTAACGCCCCACCTTTTTGGTAAACTAAATCCGGTAAGAATTCCTGAGATAACGGGACAAGTTTGGAAAATTCGATCAGTACATAAGTGCTTATGTGATATTTGTGTGTTTTATATGAATTTTCGTAAATGCAATAATTTGTGAATTTAAATTATTCTATGTTGATGTGCGTTTAAAATGATGAGTTTTGACTATAATATTGATATATTTCGTTGATATGTCATTTCTATGAAGTTTCGCGAAATTATAAAAATGCCCCTTTGATTTTTCATTTAAACCTCAGGTTTTCTTTTTATTCTCTTTTCCTTTTCTTTTTCTTAATTACACTTAAACAGCCGAAGGAAAAGAAAAGAAAGAAAGAAAAAGAAAGAATTTTCTTTAAAACTTCAATTCGATCTTTCGAGTTCGTTTCTTAACCAAATTTCGATCCGTCAGAACCTACGTGATCCTTGTAACATTCTCTACAGGTATTATTCAGGTTTCATTTGATTCTGTTGTCGTTTGAGTATGTTTTGGATAAATTGCTTCGAAGTTGGATTTTTCGATAGTTTGATCGCTATACTCCGTAGTTTTCGATGATTCTTGATCCTATGTGTTGCCATTGTGATCTTTGATATTTGTTGAAGTTTGTAATATGAAAATCTGATTGAAAATGGTATTTTGGTAAAGATTTGACGAAGTTTTGCTGCTTCTGTGCGAAGTTCTTTGCGTTCTGCTGAAAATTCGCGAAAACAGGCGCACACGGCCTTGCAACAGGCCGTGTAGCAAGACCGTGCGTGTTTTCCACCCCACACGGCCTTGCATCAGGCCGTGTGGGTAGGCCGTGCATGTTTCAAAGTTGCACACGGCCTTGATCAGGCCGTGTGGACAGGCCGTGCGTGTTCCCAAAATCGCACACGGCCTTGATCAGGCCGTGTGTGTAGCCCGTGTGACCCGATTTTAGTTCAAAAGTCTCTGGAAGTCAAAAATTTCAAATGCTACTTTCTTCGTTTGATATTATTTTCAAAATCCGACTTCGCCATTAAGTCCATAGCGCTTTAAAACTTAATAATCCATAGAGTTTGAATTTTTCCAATACCGTTTGATCGTAAAACGAACCGATTTCCGTTTAGGGAATTATACGCTTTTCGCAATTCTTTTCCGATTGCTTCGAAACTTGAATATATGCTTCTTTATAGTATTTTAAGCATGTCTATGAAACCTAATTGTGTTTAGGCACGATTATAAGCTTGAAGTTGATATTTCATTCGTTTCATTGAATAATTGCCCTAATTGCCCTTCTTTGATTTAATTAAGTGGTTATTGCATTAAGAATAAGCCGTGCGTCGTGTTCTCGTCTTACATGGTTGTGTCGTACTTGGTTTCAGGTGATAGTTCTTCCGGGCAGTAGTCTGGTTGTCTTTCCTTGGTTCTTTTTGCCGTATTATCCAGGTGGGGTTTCTTTTCCGAATTCGGTCTTTCTTATATGTATGTAAATATTCCATATATACCCGAAGCCTGTGTCTTATGTTTTTATGTTTTCTTTCCCCATATTTATATTATACGTAGTAGCTATTTGAAACCATACTATCTTAATGAGTTTAAAGAAAAATGCTTTGATATCAAATTATTATGTATAACCCCTCGCGAGCTCTATTAGCTCGAAAGGGTATAAAATGGATTGAAATTGGTCCCTTTGACCACATAAGTATTTGGAATGCGAGAACATTATCTTGGCCTTTCGGCCTGGCCATTGAGCCACATTATACTATTGGGCCCGGACTTCAGGGTACAGGGTGAAGCCGGATAGACGTCGGGTCTACGGTGGATCTCAATGCTCTGGACTCCAAACTGATGGGAGCTCGAGGGTATGATCGGAGTGGCAACCCTTTTGAGTACCTGCGCCGGACGGGATCTAGTCTATATCCTCAGCTGAAGATGTATTGGATATTTGTCCTTGCATATATGATTATATAGTAGCGGGCTAGCTACCTGTCTACACAAGGAGGAATAAGGGAGGTTTATTTGATATTTCTGATATTATGAAATAGGTGGTTGATGCTCGTCTCGCCGAGCTTTTACTTTAATGCAAAATTATTCGATTCATCGATAATTGTGAAAACCTTTATTTTTCCTTTGCTTTCTTTTCATTTACAAACTGGTGAATCTTTCGGTTGTTTCGATAATATATATGTATTACAGCCCCCTCACTTAGTCGCTTTGACTAACCCCATTACTCTGTTGTTGTCTTTTCAGGGTTTTGTTGCTAGGCGGATTCAGGTCGTGTCCTTGGAGTCATTTACTTTTGTTTAGGTGATTTCATAACCGTCTATGTATCTGGATAAATACTTAAAACCCTAGAAGTTGTAGATGTAAATAATGTAAATTAGTTTGAATGTTGATATTGATATTTTCAGTGGCCTTGGTGGGCTTTATAATTGTGTTTTGGATTATGGTTGTTCTAGCTCCCTGAGTGGGATAGGTTGTGTTAATTTGCTTCCGGTGTATTATTGTTCATTGTCCTATTATTTTCTAAAGCAGATCCGCCTGGTAATTATTTTCCGTTCGCCAGGTTGTAGTTCATAACTGGACCTTTAGTTCTGGTTATGGATTATGACTTGGTGCGGGACGTCACGTCGCACCGTATTTGGGAACGTGCCGTTACAGCGGTGATGCTTTCCGATCTCAGTTCTCCAGTGACGTCAATGCCTGGGGTTGGTCGGGAGTTGAAGCCCATGAGGAGAGGAGCATTTTGGCGGTGGTTTCACTTTAATCGGACCACGGACGACGGAGTTATGGCGACTTGCAGGGGCGGCGGCGTTGAGTGGCGGCGGGAGTGGTGGTTCCCGGTGGTTCCAGGCAGAGTCACGATGGCAAACCACCATGGTTGTGACGGGGTCGTCGGATCATTTCTGTATATGGGTTCGACTATCGGAGGTGTTTCGACGGAAGTCCGGTGGCGGTGCGGCGGCGGTACGTGGCGGTGCTATAGTTCTAGTCAGATTCCAGCGACGGAGTCTTTACGAAGATTGTTCTTCTCGACGCAATGGTTCTAACGGCGCTGGTATTACTCGAATTTGACTTGTCATTTGCCTTTTATCGCATTTTTTGTATTATTGTGTTAATTTGTAGCTTTTGAACTATAGCTTATAGCTTATAGCTTTTGAGCATGAATAACTTGATCCTAGCTTGGCTTAATTGTATGAATTGTTGATTGTTGATGATATATGCTTGTGTAGTTGAACGGATAGGTTTCGGTTCGATTAGGCTAGAGATAGGATCAATCTTAACTTGTTAGCTTTTGAGCTTTTGGGAAAAGCTATAAGTTGTACTTAATTGTTGTTGATTTAAATGAAATATACATGTTTGATGTTTAATTGCAAGGTTAACCCCTGGTTAGATTATGCTTAAATATTATTATTAATTAAATGTTAATTGTTATTTATTTATTTAATTATTGCATGCTTTTGGATATATGACCAATTGACCATACTTGCTCTTTTGTGTTTAAATATTGAATGATTATCTTTAAGCATGTTTGTATTTTGATAGCCGAGCGTCAGTGTCTGTTTTCTTGTTCGTGTCAGTCATTCATCCTCTAGACCCCGTGTTTTCAGGTGGGATCTTTGAGGGAGAATCATACATGTTGCTTGCTTGCTTTTCTCGTTGGTCGAGCTACAGGTAAGAGTTTAAACTTATTTTTAACTGGGGCAAGGACATAGACTATTATAGGTTGCGAAATAAATGATTACCCTGCTTTTTCTTATTACTTGTTGTACTGCCTTTACAATTCCGTATGTGCTTAGTCAAACCTTTTAATAGCAAAACCAAAATGATTTGAAATGCTTTCAACTAGAGACAAGGAAAACCCTTTTGTTTTAAATGCGAATTTTGGTCTCTCGACCTCGCAAATATAACCTTGTCTCGAAAGGCCCCTTTGGCCTTCCACATCCCGATTCCATGTTTTCGAATGGCTCTGTTGGCCACTTTAACTATCATCATTTTCAAATGCGAGCCCTGGACTGTGTATTGTGTTGGGCCCGAAGTATTCAGGAGGTGAGCCTGGGGACGTGCGTCTAGGGCAAATCCCGATGGATACTCCAATCCGTATCTGCTTAGGTCAGCCAGGAGGTTGGCTAACCTGAGTTAGTGCGAGGGTGGCGTTGTAGGCTACGCGCTTCCTAGAAAATTCTGATAAGGGTGACGTTGTTAACACGCGTTTCCATAAAATTCTGAGTGGGTCACGACTGTTGGTGGTGGAGTACTTGCTTACATGATTTTTTTCAATTGGGAGTTATAAGGAGAGGGCCCGTTCTCGCCGGGACACAATATTTGCATGATTTATTGCATTTGTTGCTTGTCTAATTGTTTTACGGCTTTCGTTACAAGTCGAAGCACATTCCGGTTCTCTTCATTTTTCATATGTATTTCCCCTATATATATATATATATATAAAACCTGGAAGTGTGACTCATGCTTGCCACCGTAAGCCTCCTTTATTATTCAATTAATTAGTTGAATTACGAGCCGTGTTTATTTATCGATTCCAACTTATTTATATCGTGCTTTTTGAACTTGTAACAGCCTCGTGATATTACGTGCAAATGTTTTAAAGGATCCGGTTCGTCAACCTTTTGTGTTTTCAAATAAGCCGAACCCGAGTGTTGCTTTGGGTCATTTTACAACTCATATTTCGTATTCTTTCTCAAACGGGCAACATTCACTACTTTTGGTTTTAAAAGATAAACGACGAACTGTGATCAAACCCCTTACTGAGTATCCTTTATACTCACCCCTGCTATTTTGGTTCTTGCTTCAGGTAGACAGGTGGCGACGTCACCTATCTTGTCAGTTGGCATCAGCAGGTCTAGATAGGCTCAGTCTTTCTAGTTTGTCTTGTCAGGGTCCCAACAACCGTTGAGTCTTGTTTATTGTATTTATTTACTTTACGTACTTATGTGCCCCTGATGTGGGATAGTTGATGATACATAGGATTGTACAGGATAGACTAGTTGAGCCATGGATGGCACTACGTGTTGTTATTCTGTTGTATTTTGAATTGCACATGTTTAATTGATAATATGTTAGCCCGTAGGCGTTTATGAATTTATCTGTTTACTTATAATCGCTTCCGCATTTCTCTGTTTTATTGTGGTTGTTGTTGGGATGTCGTTGCTATTGCCGGTAGTGCTTGTTTGAGTGCCGTTCGCCGGAGTGGGTTTTTGAGTTGAGGCCCCTCGCTGAAGCTCGGGAATCCATTTCAGTGCGGATGTGGTGGTCCTTCTTCAGGGGGCGCTACAGTCAGTGGTATCAGAGCCTAGGTTCCTGAAAGGGAACCGAAAGCTCTAATATCTAGTCTTTTCTTGCTTTCAGTGTCTGCATGGGTTATGTCAGTCCGTGTCGAATTCGTGGTTCGATGAGTGTTTGTCATTTCTGGGTGCCTAAAATTGTGAAGGATTACGGTTGGCTTAATTAACCAACCAACTGGCGATCCTTTGCAAGTTTTTGTACCAAGGAAGACGTAATGCGAGCCGAGCGTGGAATTCTTTGTTGCGTCTTATTTGGTTTCGGCGTATAGGTCGTGCGGCTGTAGGATAACGATTTATTTGTTAATATGCCTCGTGTGGTTGCATACTAACCTCATCAGGCATGCATATTAAAACTTTGTGATGCAGAGATGATCAAACACTGTCTTCCTTTGAGATAGGACCCTACCGAAAGATGCTAACTTGGTGGATACAGCTTAACATCCAACTGGAAATACTCTGACAACTGCCGATATGAAAGCGTGTAGTCTCGGTTGAACGCTCGGAAGTGGATTCCGATCGGCATCTCGATGTCGTCCGGAAATGCCGCGCCCTTAAGAGAGCTTAAAAATTCGCAAGTGAGCCGGCGGTAGGATGGCCTTTGGATACTCCAAAAATTAGCCCACACAATGTTGTCGATGTAACGAGAGATGCCTTCGCCTAGGCCCAATTGGAACATAGCGTCCATGTCTAGGAATTGCGTAGCTCTAACCGGTCGTTCCATTAACCGGTTGAAGACATCTTGATCGTCTTCATTACCCATATTCACTTGGTAACCTTCCGGTGCCGCTATGTCGGGTAATTCCCTTGCCCGACGTCCGCTACGGGTTTCACGATCACCTTCCATAGTAGAGTTTGAGTTGTTGTGAATTGAAGGAAATAAGTTGCAACTCCACTTGAGACTTTTACCGAACACTTGGTGTGAGCTACTTCGGGCGAAGATAACGTGAGATCGGAGTAACGGATCGAGCCCAAATTTCAACAATACCAAGAACTTGCCGCAGACAACACACCTTCAAAATCTCATGAAGATCCGTCGGCTTGATCGAGAATTAAACGAACTCAAAGTTGGAATGAAAATTGGGGGAAAAACAAGAGAAATTCTCGCGTGGGAAGGAGAAAAAGAAATGGGGTTGCGCAAATGAGGAGCTACTGACCATTTTAAAAACTGGAAGAGATGCGCACGGCCTCTCGTCACGGCGTGTGACGAGGCCGTGTGGAAAATACGCACGGGGTATCGTCACGGCGTGTGACGTCCCCGTGAGGAAAAACACGCACGGGCTCTCGTCACGGCGTGTGACGAGCCCGTGTGTATTCATGCGCACGCTCTCTCGCACCGGGTGCGACGAGGCCGTGTGAAAAAGTGCACAGGGTCTCGTCACGGCGTGTGGCGAGACCGTGCAAGGCATGCAGGGGCAGTTCATGTGTTTTAAAACACACAAACTTCACAAAAATTCATACGCCTAACACGAGTATATATCACCGAAATCACATATATAATATTATACGCCTAACACACATAATTTTTAAAATTCCACATACTATGAAATTAAATAAATTTAGGATGAATGTCATGACAATGCAATATACCTGGATCGTTCATACGAAAATCAATCTCCGGTCTTGACTCGTTTCGACTTCCTCTTCCTCGTACAATTTGTGCGATGATGAAAGGGACTTCCACATGAGAAGCATCGTCCATTCTTCTTTCGACACTCTGACTCTTGATGGTCTCTTTGGCAAAAGCCACATACTGGCGTTTCCTGCGGTTGAGGAGGCACATTCTGCTTCGATAAAGATACCGGGAATGTCTTCTTTCTGGAAGAGGACCCTGAATGTGTAAATGGCCTCGTAGAACTCGCTGGATGAGACTGAACAGTGGTAGTGTCAAGAGTAGGACTCGGTCCCATTAGGTTGAGTCCAGACTCAATATGTAGGGCCATTTCCACTGTGTCGGTAGGATCTGCCACGGCATCCTCAGTATCGCCTTCCAAGGCGTCAATACTAGCGTAGGTCTGAGACTGAGTTGTTCCCCGCGGTACCGGTCTCTTCTTCGGGCATACATTCACTCTGTGATCGGGGCTACCACATTCGTAGCACAGTCCATACTTCTTCCAACATTTAGCCTCTAAATGCGGGCCCTTACAGAATCCACATACGGGTCGTGAATATCCTTGAGGTCCGGGAGGAATAGGTTGAACGGGGGCCTGAAATTTACTTTCGTGTTGCTGACGAACAATCCACGGAATGTATTCAGCCCGAAACTCGATGAAGAACTGATCTCAGGTCGGGACTACATGCTCGCGTTTCCATCTTTGCTCAATCTGTTTCTACCAATCCTGTGCAGCTCCAATTATCAGATATATAGCAAATTCGACTCTTAGAGGGTCCGGATATTCGATAATCCTATAAATCTTTTCTAGTGTTGATATCCATGCCTCGGCAATAGTGTCATCCGGGGCACCTTCAAATTGTGGCGGTTCGAATCTGAGAAATTGAGCCCATGCTTCCTGCTCAGCATTTCCTTTAGGGGCATGAGCGATGAACTGTCTTAATGTTTCCAAAATTTCGGCTGGAATCGGTGGATCGGTCTGAGGTGTTAAAGGAGATGACAAGGGCTGTCTACAGGGACAACGACGTGGAGGCATCCTGTAAAGCCATTAGCAGTTATGCATGACAGGTAAGTGGGCATGCAAAGCTGTAAACACTTAGGCAAGTAATGTTCAAATAGATTTCACATAAGCACTTAGCACATTTGCACAATTCCACAGAAGTCCTAAGCCGTACGACCTAGACACAACCGGACACGACAGACAACCAGGCACGGCAAGTGCAACCTTGAGTTTCACATCCACCTATATCCAAGCCCATCCCAGTGTTTTGATTGTAAAAGATCTTTTGTTGTTGATCATCCAACAAAGATCCGTCACAATTCAAACACTAAGCGTTCTTGAACACTGGTGAGTGCAATTCCCTAAGTTACACCGGCACACAACGACCGACAAAACAAACAAAACACGACGATTCAGACCTTAGGCCATTGGACCAAAGAAGCTCTGATACCAACTGTAGCGGGCGCCCCAAACGGGTAACGCACGCCCCGCACCGAGCCCCAACCCGGAGCCGGAATGGGATCCGACCCGAATCGGAACCCGGCGAACGGCACACATTTACTCAATTCACTAGGCGGGGATTTCAAAAACGAAAGAAAAAGACAGGGGTGCGGAAGCGAAAATAAACCAAACAATAAAACATAAATAATTACACAAGTATTAAAGCCCACCAAGGCTAACGAAATTCAATTAATTAAATACAAACGGGTTCGATACACTATCCCGATAATTATAATATAACGGGTTCAATATACACATAATCCCGAATACAACCTAAACTAATATTACTAATATCATCAAACGTAAAATAGCCATACGGGAGTAGAGTTGTACATGAGCCAAAAATAAATGTAACTCTAAGACGCGACGACGACGACGATCCCGCCTAGTATCCTGAAACCAATACAGGGGTGAAACAGAGAGGGTTAGTCAAACGACTAAGTGAGGAGGGAATAATAATGTATATTATAAGTCGGAAGTAAATCACCAATTTTAAACTTAAAAGAAATCAACATAAAAGAAAGGTTTTCGTAATCGAGTGGTGATTTAGCATAAAACATAAATTATCATATGACTCGGCGAGTCGAGCCCTTAACTCCAATTTTCAAACATAAAACCGGAAACCACCCTTATTCCTCCAGTGTAGTCGGACTGCAAACCCGAACTACTCATAACATATCATACGGTAACTCAGGTACTCAAAGGGCTGCCACTCCGGCCTCACCCCGAGCTCCCAAATGGAGGAAACCATAGGATTTACGCCGTAGACCCAACATCTACCGACTTCGTCCTATCGCTCTTACTCCGGGCCCAAACATACACACATACATAACATAACTCGCTTTTCAAATCATTTCGGGTTGGCCAAAAGACCGTTCGAGACATGTCATATGCGAGGCCGATGGCCAAAGTTCGCCTTAGAAAACAAAAGGTTTTACATGTCTCTTTCGTAAACATTTCAAAGACTATACGTAGTACTTTTTCATATCAAATCATTGTCAATAAATCAATGAACATAATAAGCATAAATATCAACTAAGTATATATATAGAAACGGTGTGAAAACAAAATGTAAACAAGGCTTATATCGGGAGGGGCTTATTTATATATATACATAATAGTACTGGAATCAGAAAAGGAAAGCCTCGCCTGATGGCTATACAAAAAGAAGAGCAAAAAGCAAGAACCGGCGCTACTCCACGAGAGTATCGTCTGCAAAAATACCAGGACACAACTAATTAAGACTAAGGACGACGCACGGCTTATACGAGAATATTAACACATAGGAGCACGTTACACAATCAAATCAAGCACTTAAGTTCAAATTATCAAACGAAAAAAGAGTAATTCTCAAATTTAAAAATGCAAATCAAGTCCAAATGCAACGAAACTTTACAGACATGCTTAAATTATCATAAAGGAGTATGCATTCGAATTTCGGGAAAATCGGACTTGACATGCAAAAGTTAGAAAATTTAACGAAAACTTAAAACGCACTATTCATAGACCCAAACATGTTATAACTTCGTAAAACATGCAATTCATATCTATTTCATATATATCGAATACATGAGCGAAGAAAGAACTCGGAAAAGACGAGCCGAGGTGGGACCCGTAGGCTAAAACAGCCCCTGACTTACAGAAGGTCAGGGGGCTGTTCACCGGATCCACACGGCCTTGTGCACGGCCGTGTGCCGAGGCCGTGCACAATCAAGCAACACGAACGGCCTCATGCACACGGCCTCAAGGCCGTGTGCACCAGCCCGTGTGCAATTCTCCACATGCACGGTCTCATGCACACGGCCTCAAGGCCGTGTGCACCAGCCCGTGTGCGTCCAGATCGAGCAGAACAAGCAGAACCTCAAAATCATACGCGAATTCAAACCAAAATTTAACATTTAATCAATTAAACTTGCTAATCACTCCCTAATTCTCACATATAAACATCTACAACATATAATCTACATATAGAAACGATAAACACAAAAATCCATTCACGATTACTATCAAAATCGAATAAAACCTAAATATTCAACTAATAACAAAAATCGAGAAAAACAAGGCATAGGATACATTAAACGAAAGAATCGTGAAAGGCTTACTCGTAGAAGAGATCGCGAGGAGTTTGTAGACGTAAACGAATTGAAAATCCGTCGGGAAACGGAGTCGGGAATATCGTTGAAGCTCCTTCTTCTTCCTTCTCTTTTTCTTTCCTTTTCTTTCTTCTCCTTTGCTGAGTGTTTGCATGAATGGAATTGAGAGGGAGAGATGAGACTTAGTCAATAGTTGACTAGGTCAAAAATCGAAGGGGCATTTTAGTAATTTCGCAAAATAAGTTTGAAAACTCACGTTGTCCAAATAATACATAATTACAGTTAAAATTCATATAATTAAACGCACATTGACACTTCGTGATTTAAATATCAAAATTCACTCATTTATGAATTATCCTAAAATCTCAGAATAAATATCAAATTAAAATAATAATTTGCGCAATTACTCGATTCAAACATACCGGATTATAAATGGGATTTTCGGGTCGTTACAATACTCCCCTCTTCAGAAGAATCTGTCCTCAGATTCTCTTCCGGTCTCGGAGTTAGTTAAGAGGAGCATAACAGAAATTCTAATAACTCGAATTAAATCGAACATTCAAATGCAATTAAATCACATAATAATACGTCATTCATAATAAACACTTAAATCACTTAATATTCCAAATAAAATTCAGAGTCATACAAAAATATAAAATTACATCAATTCCTAAACAAACTAGCGGGAAAGAAGAAAGTAAAAATAGAAATAGATAGCTCAACGCTCGTCGGGACCACGACGGAAATACTGATCCAGCTGCTCTGATAGTGACCTCTGCATCTCTGAGATAGATCTCTGAAGCTCTGCTTGTAAGGCTGTGTACTGACTATCAATGTGAGCGCGCTGAGCTGCAAAGCCCTCATTGATCTGCCTCTCCTGCTGGGCAAATCTCTCATCGGTCACACGTCGGTAGTCAGAGAACTCCGAATAAAATTGTTGCAGGTCTATCGACTCCCGGTTCTGAGTGCTTCTTCTGCCGTGTGAAGACTCAGGTATAGATTATGCAGCAACACATTTTGAAAGATTATTTCGTTTCCTTATCAAACTAAGTCTAATTGCTATGAAAATTTATGGAGATACTCCCCACATACTGAGGAATATCTCAGTAAAACAGTTTCTGAAAATTCGATCATTGGCCCCCTCTGCCAAGGCTTCTGTCAGAGACCTGAAACATGGGACAACTGGGTCATTTCGTAATTTTTTCAGAGACCAAACCAACTCGAAATTACACCAAAATTAACAGAGATGACCCTTAATATGTGATTAAGCCCCAGATAAAACAGTTTTCAAAAATTCCATCATCTCAGTCCGAAATCTCTATTTCAAGTAAGCAATGCATATTCATAAGAACCAAAAAATTGATCACATTCATATATGCAAACCCATAAACCACTTAATCATACTTTAATTAAGTAAACTCCATCAACTTCATAATCCATAAGATTTTCCTCAATGAACCCTAGTTTCTAAACACATAGATTATTCCTTTAAATTCAAAGAAGATGATGAAGCTTGTTCAATACCTTAACTAGGATGCGAGAAGGCAGGAATTATCCTAAAAGCACGACCTCAAGAATTGATTAAGGAGACGAGAAGGAAGCTTCTAATTTCTAGCAAACTTCTCCCTCCTTGCGCTGGAATTCTAATCGAAAGAAAAACAAAATATTAAGATGCTGAGCTAACAAAAAATTAAGGAATCCCACATAATCCACCAATTCAAAAGCAAAATGATTTCGAAAGATTATTTCTTTTTCTTATCAAACAAAGTCCAATTGCTATGAAAATTTATGCAGATACTCCTCACATAGTGAGGAATATCCCAGTAAAACAGTTTCTAAAAATTCGATCATTACCCCTCTGCCAAGGTTTCTGTCAGAGACCTAAAACATGGGACAGCTGGGTCATTTCGTAATTTTTTCAGAGACCAAACCAACTCGGAATTACACCAAATTTAATAGAGATGACTCTTAATATGTGATTAATCCCCAGTTAAAATATTTTTAAAAAATTCCACCATCTCAGTCTGAAATCTCTATTTCAAGTAAGCAATGTATATTCATAATAACCAAGACAGCTGGGTCGTTTCGTAATTTTTTCAGAGACCAAACCAACTAGGAATTACACCAAATTTAACAGAGATGACCCTTAATATGTGATTAAGCCCCAGTTTTCAAAAATTCCATCATCTCAGTCCGAAATCTCTATTTCAAGTAAGTAGTGCATATTAACAAAAATCAAAATTGAGCACATTCATATGAATTCCTTCCAAAGAATCTTCAGCAAATACTTTATATCATCCTAAAAGACTTACAAATTCAGCCAAATTCCTTCCAAGTCAGTCTTTGTCAACTTATGCTTTAATAGATACTACCCGTAATTGTAATAATATTACAGAAACTACCCTTGGTGTAATCTGAAAATTTCCTCAATTTACAGCAATCTGAAAATTACAGCTATATTTCATACGTCGAAAAGGGGAATGTACAAAAGGGAAAAGTATTAGATCCACAAACCTGAATCAGAGAGAACACGATAAGCACAATGACAGCTCCAAACAAGAAAGGTCCGAGGAAATTAAAATCATGGCATCTTTTTGCAGCCCAGAAAGTATATAATGTGAGACTAACCACCAAAACTGCAGTTAGGAGAGCAGCTTCCAGAATAATTTTTCCTGCCAAAATCGAGATTTATACAAATGGTATCAAATCAGAAATGTCTCAGTTACATAGTCAAAATTCAACACATCTATTCATAGGAATATATATTGTTGTTCTAATAGTTTTTCCTCAAACGAACATATTTATATGAAATTTAAATGAACCTGTTTGCAGAAAGACTTCATTTCACCTGCATAGCTAGTTTGCGCAGAGACTTCATTTTGTGGCTAATACATTATACATAGATATATCTACCAGTTTTCGAATCCAATATCCATATGATACTAAATTTTAAAGAAAATCCAGGAATATTAATTAAGCAAATAGCTATGTACATAAGCCACAAAAGGCTTAACTCATTGAGTCATAATTCATAAACATATGCTTCAGCCTTGTAAGTCAACTCATATATTCCCACAAAGGTTCACGTACTCACATAGTTCAGTTTTCTTCATCTTTCTCCAAACAACAAAATTAAATTCGAAAATCACATGTTTCCAGAGGACCCAATTATAATCCAGAATCACAAAACCAAAAATTAAAGAACTATAGATTGAAAAACAGAATCACTCATCTTTAGTGTACGAACAAGTCAACCCGATCGCATATGCAAGCGACACCGTGAAAATCCCAACCCGATGGGCTTGGCGACGCTGGGCTGGGCGGCTCTGGACTGATCTGGGCGGCGCTGGTCGGCGCGGGGGTGGGCGGTGCAGTGGGTAGGGCGGCGCGGGGCTGGGAGGGAGGCAGCACAGGGCAGCGCGATGCTAGTGGGAGGGAGAGGGTTGGTCAACTGGTGAGCAGCGCGAAGAGAGGTTTTTTCAATTTGGGTCAATTCTCAAAGTGTTGGAGTATAATTTAGGTTTTTACTGCTATATTTTTTTTATTTTTTTTTGTTCGCTTCCCACGAATTTCCAATGACATAATCTCGTTGGTAATATGTTTCTAAATTAATTTTATTTCGGAAAGGGATTAGCAACGACTTTCCAACGACATTTTGTCATTGGAAATAATTTTTCCAATTATTTTTATTAAATATTAAGATTTGCGACAAGTTAGCAACGAAAAATTGTCGTTGGTAAATTTTCCCACTTCATCCACGTTTTGCAACGAATTTGCGACGAAAGATAGGTCGTTGGTAATAATTTTTAAATTATTTTTATTTAATATTCAGCTTTGCGACGACTTAGCGACGACATGTGGTCGTTGGTAAATTTTTCCATTTTCATACTTGTGTTTGCAACGAATTTGTGACGAACGCGGAGTCGTTGGTAATAATTTTAAAATTATTTTTATTTAATATTCATATTTGCGACGAATTAGCGACGACATGTGGTCGTTGGTAAATTTTCCCACTTTCATACTCGTTTTTGCAGCGAATTTGCGACGAGAAGTGCTCGTTGGTAATAATTTTAAAATTATTTTTATTTAATATTCACGTTTGCGACGAATTAGCGACGACATCGTGGTCGTTGGTAAATTTTTTCACTTTCATACTCGTTTTTGCAACGAATTTTCGACGATAAGTCCTCGTTGGTAATAATTTTAAAATTATTTTTATTTAATATTCACGTTTGCGACGAATTAGCGACGAGATCGTCATCGCTAATATTTGATTTTATATTTTTCTGGTTTTCGTTGGTATGGCGTCGCAAATGCGTGGGAAATTTGCGACGCCTTTGCAACGACATTATTCTGTTGGTTTTTTTCGTTGGTTTTTGACAGTTCTCTTGTAGTGCATCTTGATCGTAGACTGATAACTGTTGTTGTAGGCAAACTCGATCAATGGCAACTGGTCGTTCCAATTGTTGCAAAAATCCAAGGCACAAGCTCGAAGCATATCACAGAGATATCTGATCATCCTCTCTGACTGACCATCTGTCTGCGGGTGTGCGGCTGTACTGAAAGTCAGCTTCGTTCCCATTCGATCTTGAAGTTGTTGCCATAAACGGGAAGTAAATCGAGCATCTCTGTCAGATACTATCGTAGTCGGAATCCCATGTAGCTTGACAATCTCTCGGTGATAGGGGGGGGGGGGGGGGGAGGGGTTATACAATATAGGTATTGATCGCAGTTCGTCGTTTATCTTTTAAAACCAAAAGGGGTGAATGTTGCTCGTTTTGATAAAGATACAAACAATAATATAAGTTGTAAACCTATAACACAAAGCAACATTCGGGTTCGGCTTTATTTGAAAACACAAAACGTTAACGAACTGGATCCTTTGAAAACATTTTGCACATAAGGTCAAGCCGATAGTTTTGACAGGATGTTAGTTGAGTCACGAGGCGGCGCAAGTTCGAAAGGCATGACATGAACAAGTTGGAAATGAAAAGTAAATACGGCTCGTAATTCAACTAAGTAGTTTGAACAATAAAGAAGGCTCAAGTTGGGCAAGTTCGAGCCACGCTTCTGGATTTTATATATATATAGGGAGATACATATGCTAAATGAAGAAAACCGGAATGTGCTTCGACTTGTAACAAAAGCAGAAAATCAATTAGACAAGCAAGTAATGCAATAAGTCATGCAATAATGTGTCCCGGCAAGAACGGGCCCTCTCCTTATAACTCCCAACCATGAAAAGTGTGAAAGCATGTAGTCAAGTACTCCACCACCAAAAGTCATGCAGTCAGTAATTTAAGGAGACACGATTAGCACCACCGTACAGTGAATTGAGGAGACGTGGTTAGCACCACCGTTCGCATCAACTTAGACTAGTCAACCTCCTAACCAGCCTAAGTCAACACGCATAGAAGTATACATCGGGATTTGCCCTAGACGCTCGTCTCCAGGCTCACCTCCTGTATACTCCAGGCCCAAATTCATGATTCAGTCCAGGGCTCGCTTTTGAAATCAATAACAGTTTGGGTGGCCAAAGGGGCCGTTCAAAAAGATGATGCAAGCAGTTATATATGAATGGCCAAAGGGGCCTTTGAGATAAGTTGGTGTAACGATCTAGGAAATACTCATAAGTGGTATACGCTTCGGGAGCATGCTGACGGATATCCCTAACGACATTACTTATAAGTACCTCTAAGATCAAATGGTTACTTTTAAAACAAATAAGTTACTTGTCTCTAGTTGAAAACATTTTAAATCATTTTGGTTTTGCTATCAAAAGGTTTGACTAAGCACATAAGGAAATAGTAAATGCAGGAACAACAAGCAATAAGAAAGGCGGGATAATAAGTTATTTCACAAACCTATATATATCTATGATCTTTCCCAGTTGAAAGCATTTTAAACCCTTACATGTAGCTCGACAAACGAGAAAAGCAAGCAAGCAACATATATGATTCTCCCTTAGAGATCCCACCTGAAAACACAGGGTCTAGAGGATGAATGACTGACACGAACAAGAAAACAGACACTGACGCTCAGCTATCAAAATACAAGCATGCTTAAGGACATTCATTCAACATTTAAACATAAGAAAGCAAGTAGGGGCAATATGGTCAATTTATATCCAAAAGCATGCAATAATTAAATAGACGAGAAATACTAAATTAATTACAAAATATCTAAACATATAAGCTTAGCAGGGTAAGATTGTAATTCAACACCAACAAGTATATTTCATTTAAAACAATAATTTGATATACAACTTCACAACGTATAGCTTTTCTCAAAAGCCCAAAGGCTAACAAGCTATGATCGATCCTTTCTCTAGCCTAATCGAACCGAAACCCATCCGTTCGACTACACAATCATACAACAACAATATTCAACAATTAAAACAATCTAGAGTACAATTAATTCATGCTCAACAGCTAAAAGCTAGAAGTTATACCAAAAAGCTACAAAATTAACACAATAATACAAAAAATGCGATAAAAGACAAATGACAAGTCGGATTCGAGTAATACCAGCGCTGTTAGAACCGTTGCGTCGAGGGGCACGATCTGTCCAAAGACACCATCTCCGAATTCCCATCAGAATAGTACCAAAATGCAGGAAACCGCCTGCCACCGTCGGACCGCCACCGGACCACCTTTGATGGTCGAACCCTTATACCGAAATGTTCCTCTCGTCGAGCCCGTCACTTCCCTCAAAACTGTTTCTCAATCGAATCACCCATCGGAATTTAATTTCACTTCGAAGCTCCAAAACCCTAGAATCCAAGAATCAAAATTAACGAAAATTGGCTCAACGAAATACGAAATTGACTTCGAAATCGCTTACCCATGTCGAGAAGGTTGGAATTCATGTAAAGCCCTTTGAAAATGGTGGCCGGAAGTAGCTCTAAGGCTACCTCGGTCGCGCGCCGCCCACGGGCCGCCGGTGCTCCGCCGTCCCGTCGAGTTGGGGCCTGAGACCGGTGCCAAAAGTTTTGTCTCTTCAAGGACGTTCCAGCCACGGTGGTGTGTGCCGTCGAGATGCCGCCGCACGCCGCCGGAAAAAGCCCATCTCCGCCGCACCTTCTCCTCCTCTTTCCGCCGCCGTCTGGCCAAATCAGGCCATGAGACCACCACCAAAAGACTCCCCTCGACGAGAGCTTTCATTTCCGACCAAGCCCAGGCCGTGGCGTCGCCGGAAACGGGAGAACCACCACCCTTGTCGTTGCCACCTTCGCGCCGCTGTAGCACCACCACCGGTGCTCCAATCGCCGCAATAATGGTATGGTTGAGTTCGTCTCGTCGAGACGGTCGGTTCGACATATCATACGCGCGATTCCGAGAAGAAATGAGAAAATCACATTTTGGGGGGGAGAGAGAGTTCACGATGCTGCTGCGTGTGTGTGTTCTCTCTTTTTCATTTTGGCCCCAAATCTCTCAATAATTGCATCATATACTCTATCCTTGAAAATTGTGCAAATTGTGTAAAGTGTCCGAATTAGGCGTACTTAGTGTCAAATTGACCGAAATTAAATGCTATGCAAAGATTGAGGTTCGTTTTATTAAAATTCATAAGTTTACAAAAAGTCAATTCCGGGTTGGGCTAAAGTATAAATAATTTTGGGCTAAAAATGCAATATCTTGAAAATATGATTTAATGAAAAATATTGAGGATTTTATGGAAATATTTGGAACCTCGATAAAATAAGCCTTATTAAAACATTGAACCCCAGTCCAATGTACACCGTTAAATTACTAAATTCGATTAAACTAGCTAAATATAAATTTACCGAATTCACCCTAGTTAATGACAAAACGATGCAAATTAAATTCTAATTAATGCTTTGGGTTTTAAATACCAAATCGATGATTTATAAAAATCTTTAAATGCAAGAGTTGGAAAACGTGCAATTATGAAAGACGTCGGGACCGTAAAAATTCCGATAAACGTGCTAATCTTGAACTTGGAGATTGCGGGTCGTCACAAGCCTCAACTCAAAAACTCACTCCAGTGAACGGCACGCAAGCAATAACTACCGGCAACAGCGACAACATCCCAACAACAACCATAATAATACAGAGTAATGCGGAAGCAATTTAAAAGGTAAACAATTAAATTCCATAAAAGCTTACGAGGCTAGCATAATTCGATTAAACATTTGGAGTTCAAGATACCGAAGAATCATAAACACGTAGTGCCATCCACGGCTCAACTAGCCTACCCTGTGCAATCCTAGATATCTTCAACTATCCCACATCAGGGGCACATAAAGTACGTAAATTAAATAAGGCAGTAACGGGTACGAAAGCAGTTAAATAAAATAAATCAAGACTCGAAGGTTGTTGGGACCACTGACAAGACAAAACAGACTACAAGACTGAGCCTATCTAGACCTGCAGATGCCGACTGACAAGATAGGTGACGCCGCCACCTGTAACGCCCCGAAATGTTCAGCGTAAAAAGAAAATGAAAATGGTTCAGGAGAGCCACACGGGCTGCTGCACGGCGTGTCGCAAGCCCGTGTGGAAGGGATGATACGCACGGCCTGTAACGCCCCGAAAATCCGAATAATTAATTTGGTATGTCCGGATTGAATATTTGTGTAATTTAATATTTATTTGATATTTATTATGTAATTTTAGAATTTATTTCGTATATGATTGAATTTATGTATTTAAATTACAAATGGTCAATGTGCGTTTAATAATAGGAATTTTGACTGTAATTACATGTTATTTGGACATCGTGAGATTTCGAACTTATTTTGCAAAATTACTAAAATGCCCCTTCGACTCTTTTAAACCTAGCCTAAATTGACTTAGTCAATCTCTCTCCCTCTCATTTCACTCACGCACAAAAAGAAAAAAAGAAAGCAAAGGAGAAGGAAGAAAAAGAGAGAAAAAGAGAAGGAAGAAGAAAGATATTCCAACGATCGTCCCGACTCCGTTTCTCGACGGATTCTCGATCCGTCTTCGTCTACGAACTCCTCGCAAACTCTTCTACGAGTAAGCCTTTCACGAATTTTTCATTTAATGCCTCTTATGCTTCGTATTTCTTATTTTGATAATAGTTGTAGAATTTAGGTTTTTATATGATTTTGATAGAAAATGTGGATGGATTTTTGTGTTTATCGTTTCTATATGAAGATTATATGTTGTAGATGATTATATGTGAGAATTAGGATTTGATTTGCATGTTTTAGTGATTAATCGTTGGATTAAGGTTTGAATTCGCGTAGGTTTGTTTCTGCGAAATGTTTCTGCTCGAATCGGTGCACACGGCCTGGTGCACACGGCCTTGAGGCCGTGTGCATGAGGCCGTGCGCGTGGATGAATTGCACACGGGCTGTGCACACGGCCTTGAGGCCGTGTGCATGAGGCCGTGCGCGTTTCTTGATTGTGCACGGCCTCGCCACACGGCCGTGCACAAGGCCGTGTGGAAGGCTCGAACAGTACCCTGACCTTCTGTAAGTCAGGGTACAAAATTGGCCTACGGGTCCCGCTTCGGCTCGTCTTTTCCGAATTCTTTCTTCGCTCGTGTATTCGATATGTACGATATAGATAGGAATTGCATGATTTATGAATTTACGACATGTTCGGGTATGTGAATAGTGCATTTTAAGTTTTCGTTAAATTTTCTAACTTTTGCATGTGAAGTCCGATTTTTCCGAAATTCGAATGCATGCTTCTTTATGATATTCTAAGCATGTCCGTAAAGTTTCGTTGCATTTGGAATTGATTTACATTTTTAAATTTGCGATTTACTCTGTTTTCGTTTGAGAATTTGAACCTAAGTGATTTATTTAATTGTATAACGTGCTTCTACGTGTTCTAATTCTTTCGTATAAGCCGTGCGTCGTCTTTAGTCTTATTTGGTTATGTCTTGGTATTTTGCAGATGATACTCCTGTGGAGTAGCGCCGGTTCTTGCTCTTTTTGCTCATCTTTTGCATAGCCAGGTGAGGCTTTCCGTTTCTGTTTCCAGTATTACTACGTATATATATATAAATAAGCCTCTCCCGATATAAGCCACGTTTATGTTTTGTTTTCACACCGTTTATATATACTTAGTAGATATTTATGATTATTATGTTCATTTGATTTATCGAAAATTATTTGATATGAAAAAATATTACGTATAGTCTTCGAAATGTTTACGGAAGAGACATGTAAAACCTTTTGTTTCTAAGGCGAACTTTGGCCTTCGGCCTCGCATATGACATGTCTCGAACGGTCTTTTGGCCAACCCGAAATGTTTGAAAAGCGAGTTATGAAATGTTTGTATGATCGTTTGGGCCCGGAGTAAGAGCGATAGGACGAAGTCGGTAGACGTCGGGTCTACGGCGTAAATCCTATGGTTTCCTCCATTTGGGAGCTCGGGGTGAGGCCGGAGTGGCAGCCCTTTGAGTACCTGAGTTATTCTAGTAAGTTTCGCGTAGTTCGGATTTAGCGGTCCGTCTACATTGGAGGAATAAGGGTGGTTTCCGGTTTTTATGTTTGGTTATTGGAGTTCAGGGCTCGACTCGCCGAGTCATAAGATATGTTTTGTTTTATGTTAAATCACCACCCGATTACGAAAACCTTTCTTTTATGTTGATTTCTTTTAAGTTTATAATTGGTGATTTATTTTCCGTTTTGTTATATACACTATTATTCCCTCCTCACTTAGTCGTTTGACTAACCCCCTCTGTTTTACCCCTGTACTGGTTTCAGGATACTAGGCGGGATCTGCGTCGTCGTCGTCGCGTCTTAGAGTTACATTCTTTTTGTTCATGTATAACTCTCATTCAGTATGGCTATGATTTATGTCTTTTGATTTTAGGATTTAATTAGTTTGTATTCGGGATTATGATATTGTATCGAACCCGTTTGTTATTTAATTAATGGAATTTCGTTAGCCTTGGTGGGCTTTACTACTTGTGTAATTATTTATGTTTTAAATGTTTCGTTTATTTCGCTTCCGCACCTCTGTCTTTGTCTGTCTCGTTGTTTTTGAAACCCCCGCCTAGTTATTGAGTAAATGCTTGCCGTTCGCCGGGTTTCGGTTCGGGTCGGATCCCATTCCGGCTTCGGGTCGGGGCTCGGTGCGGGGCGTGCGTTACCCGTTTGGGGCGCCCGCTACACGGCCTCCCCTCACGGGGTGTCGCAAGGCCGTGAGAGTGGATTTCTCATCCCACATCGGAAATGAACATGTAATTCGAAGGGTTTATAAGTTAGAACTCATGTACAACCAATATGGATTAATCCCTTTTGGCAAGTGCTTCCTAAGCCAAACTTTAGGGTTGTGCACAGTGGATTCGAAACTTATACCCGCGCGTCCAACGGGCGCCGTCGTGAGGGTTCTCCTCTCCGCGCTCGGGGGTCATGACAAGTGGTATCAGAGCCAACCGTCAGTCGTGGGAATACATGTTCCACACACGTCATGAGTCATGAGTCACCTCTAAAAGGGGCTCCGCTCCGCGTGTAGTAGGGCAGCTTCTCCACTGACGGGGAGCAATGGGCCTATGTCACGGCGTAATGGGGACATTACGCTTTGAAGGAGGGGCAATTGTAACGCCCCGAAATATTCAGCGTAAAAAGAAAATGAAAATGGTTCAGGAGAGCCACACGGGCTGCTGCACGGCGTGTCGCAAGCCCGTGTGGAAAGGGATGATACGCACGGCTCCCCTCACGGGGTGTCGCAAGGCCGTGAGAGTGCATTTCTCATCCCACATCAGAAATGAACATGTAATTCGAAGGGTTTATAAGTTAGAACTCATGTACAACCAATATGAATTAATCCCTTTTGGCAAGTGCTTCCTAAGCCAAACTTTAGGGTTGTGCATAGTGGATTCGAAGCTTATACCCGCGCGTCCAACGGGCGCCGTCGTGAGGGTTCTCCTCTCCGCGCCCTATAACGCCCCAAATTTTTAGTAAGCTAAAGCCGGTAAGAATTCTTAAGATAACGGGACAAGTTTGGAAAACTCGATCGGGATATATGTGTTTATGTGATATTTGTGTGATTTATATGAATTTTCATAAATGCAATAACTTGTGAATTTAAATTATTCTATGTCAATGTGCGTTTAAACTGATGAGTTTTGACTATAATATTGATATATTTCATTAATATGACCTTTTTATGAAGTTTCGCGAAATTACGAAAATGCCCCTTCGATTTGTCATTTAAACCTCAGGTTTTCTTTTTATTCTCTTTTCCTTTCCTTTTTCTTAATTACACTTAAACTATAAACTTCATCACCCGAAGGAAAAAGAAAGAGAAAAAGAAAGAATTTCTCCAAACTTTCAATTTGATCTTTCGAGTTCGTTTCTTAACCAAATTTCGATCCGTAAGAACCTACGCGACCCTTGTAACATTCTATACAGGTATTTTCAGGTTCCATTCGATTCCGTTGTCGTTTGAGTATGTTTTGGATAAATTGTTTCGAAATTGGATTTTTCGGTAGTTTGATCGTTATACTCCGTAGTTTTCGATGATTCTTGATCCTATGTGTTGCCATTGTGATCTTTGATGTTTGTTGAAGTTTGTAGTATGAAAATCTGATTGAAAATGGGGTCTTGGTGAAGATTTGACAAAATTCTGATACTTCTGTGCGAAGTTCTTCGCGTTCTGCTGAAAATTCGCGAAAACATGGTGCACACGGCCTTGCAACAGATCGTGAAGCAAGACCGTGCGCCATTTTCCAACTCACACGGCATTGCATCAGGCCGTGTGTGCAGCCCGTGCGTGTCTCTAAAAATGCACACGGCCTTGCACAAGGCCGTGCAAGAGGCCGTGTGTCCTGATTTCAAAACATAAGTCTCTGGAAGTTAAAATTTGGGAATTCTACTTTCTTCGTTTGATATTATTTTCAAAATCCGACTTCACCATTAAGTTCGTAGATCTTTAAAACTTAATAATCCATAGAGTTTGAATTTTTCCAATACCGTTTGATCATGAAACGAACCGATTTCCGTTTAGGAAATTATACGCTTTTCGCAATTCTTTTCCGATTGCTTCGAAACTTGAATGTATGCTTCTTTATAGTATTTTAAGCATGTCCGTGAAACCTAATTGTGTTTAAGCATGATTTATAAGCTTGAAGTTTGATATTTCATTCGTTTCATTGAATAATCGTTCTAATTGCCCTTCTTTGATTTAATTAAGTGTTTATTGCATTAACAATAAGCAGTGCGTCGTACTGTCGTCTTACATGGTTGTGTCGTATTTGGTTTCAGGTGGTAGTTCTTCTAGGCAGTAGTTGGTCTTCTTTCTTTTGCCCTTTTTGCAGGATTATCCAGGTGGGGTTTCTTTTCCGAATTCGGCTTTCTTATACGTATGTAAATATTCCATATATACCCGAAGCCTGTGTTTTATGCTTTTAAATTTTCTTTCCCCAACTTATATTATACGTAGTAGCTATTTGAAAACCATACTACCTTAATGATTTTGAGGAAAACGTTTTGATATCAAATTATTACATATTAGCCCCTCGAAGGCCCGGACATCAGGGTACGGGGTGAAGCTGTAACGCCCCGAAAATCCGAAATTATAATCCGGTATATCTGAATCGAGTATTTGCGCAATTTATTATTTTATTTGATATTTATTATGATATTTTGGAATAATTTCGTAAATGAATGAATTTCTGTATTTAAATTACGAATTGTCAATGTGCGTTTAATTATATGAATTTTGACTATAATTATGTATTATTTGGACAACATGAGTTTTCAAACTTATTTTGCGAAATTACGAATTTGCCCTTTCGATTTTTGACCCAAGTCAAATTGACTAAGTCTCATCACTCTCTCTCTCACCTCACTCTCGCCCAAATCACACAGCAGCAGCAAGAAAAGAAAGAAAAGAAAAGAAAGAAAAAGAGAAAGAGAAGGAAGGAGGTTCAATCGATCGTCCCGACTCCGTTTCCCGACCGATTTTCGAACCGTTTACGCCTACGAACTCCCCGCAATCTCTTCTATGAGTAAGCCTTTCACGTCCCTCTCGTTTAATGTCTCCTATGCTTCGTTTTCCTCGTTTTTGTGAATAGTCGATTATGTTACGGTTTAAATGATTTTGAGAGAATGTATGGATGGAATTTCGTGTTTATTGTCTCTATCTGTAGCTTAGATGTTGTAGATCGATGTATATGAATTTTAGTATGAGATTTACATGTTTAGATATTCATTTGTTGATTTTAGGATTGATTTCGCGTAAGTTTTCTGGTTCTGCGAATTTTGCTTCTGTTCTTGACGCACACGGGCTTTGCACACGGGGTGTGGCAAGCCCGTGTGGGGGTACACGGCCTCTTGCACGGCCGTGCAAGAGACCGTGCGTGTGATTCATGGTGCACGGCCTTGCGCACATGGCCTTGAGGCCGTGTGCAAGAGGCCGTGCGTGTCTCTCTTGGTGTGCACGGCCTTGGCACACGGCCGTGCACAAGGCCGTGTGGCTCGTTTGAACAGGGCCCTGACCTTCTGTAAGTCAGGGCCAATTTTGGCCTACGGGTCCCTCCGAGGCTTGTCTTTTCCGAATTCTTTCTTCGCTCGTGTATTCGATATATATGAAATAGATATGAATTGCATGATTTATGAATTTATAGCTTGTTCGGGTTAGTGCATTTTAAGTTTTCGTCAAATATTCTAACTTTTGCATATGAAGTCCGATTTTCCCAAAATTCGAATTTACGAATTTGGACTTGGACTTGATTTGGACTTGATTTGCATTTTTTGATTTACGAATTACTCCGTTTTCGTTTGATAATTTGAACCTAAGTGCCTTATGTGATTGTATAACGTGCCTCAATATGTTTTAATGTTTTCGTATAAGCCATGCGTCGTCCTTAGTCTTAATTGGTTGTGTCTTGGTATTTTTGCTGACGATAATCCCGTGGAGTAGCGCCGGTTCTTGCATTTATCTATTTCTTTTTGTACAGCCATCAGGTGAGGCTTTCTGTTTCTGATTCCAGTACTATTATGTATATATATAAATAAGCCTCTCCCGATATAAGCCATGTTTACGTTTTGTTTTCACACCGTTTCTATATATATACTTAGTAAATATTTATGCCTATTATGTTTATTCGATTTATCAAAAATGTTTTGATATGAAAAAGTACTACGTATATTCTTTTAAAGGTTTGCGAAAGAGACATGTAAAACCCCTTTAATTTCTAAGGCGAACTTTGGCCTTCGGCCTCGCATATGACATGTCTCGAACGGTCTTTTGGCCAACCCGAAATGATTTGAAAAGCGAGTTATGAACTGTATGTATGTATGTTTAGGCCCGGAGTCAGGATGATAGGACGAAGTTGGTAGGCATCGGGCCTACGGCAGAAATCCTATGGTTCCCTCCACCTTTGGGAGCTCGGGGTGAGGCCAGAGTGGCAGCCGTTTGAGTACCTGAGATTATACTGTATGTTATGCGTAGTTCGGATTTAGCGGTCCGTCTACATTAGAGGAATAAGGGTGGTTTCCCGTTTTTATGTTTGGAAATTGGAGTTAAGGGCTCGACTCGCCGAGTCATATGATATGTTTATGTTTGATGCTAAATCACCACCCGTTTACGAAAACCTTTCTTTTATGTTGATTTCTTTAAGTTTAAAAATGGTGATTTATTTCCGTTTTATAATATACATTATTATTCCCTCCTCACTTAGTCGTTTGACTAACCCTCTCTGTTTCACCCCTGTATTGGTTTCAGGATACTAGGCGGGATCTTTGTCGTCGTCGTCGCGTCTTAGAGTCACATTCTTTTGTTCATGTATAACTCTCATTCTGTATGGCTATTATTTATAATACGTGATATTAGGATTTTATTTACGTATTTAGTATTCGGGATTATATGTTGAACCCGTCATTATTTATTGTCGGGATATTGTATCGAACCCGTCTATTATTTAAGTAATTGAATTTCGTTGGCCTTGGTGGGCTTTAATACTTGTGCAATTATTATGATTTATTATTTTGTTTAATTTCGCTTCCGCACCTCTGTCGTTTCTCCCATTTTTGAAACCCCCACCTAGTCATTGAGTAATGTGTGCCGTTCGCCGGGTTTCGATTCGGGTCGGATTCCATTTCGGTTCCGGGTCGGGGCTCGGTGCGGGGCGTGCGTTACTCGTTTGGGGCATCCGCTGCAGTTGGTATCAGAGCTTCGTTGGTCCTATGGCCTAAGCTCTGAATTGTCGTGTTTTATTTGTTTTGTCAGTCGTTGTGTGCCGGTGTAACTTAGGGAATTGCACTCACTAGTGTTCAAGAACGCTTAGTGTTTGAATTGTGATAGATCTTTTTTGGATGATCAACAACAAAAGATCGTTTACAATCAAAACACTGAGATGGACTTGGATACAGGTGGATGTGAAACTCAAGGTTGTACTTGCCATGCCTGGTTGTCTGTCGTGTCCGGTTGTGTCTAGGTCGTACGGCTTAGGACTTTTGTGGAATTTGTGCAAATGTGCAAAGTGCTTATGTGAACTCTATCTAAACATTACTTGCCTACGTGTTACAGCTTTTCATAGTCACTTATCATCATGCATGTTTGGTATTGAATTTGCAGAATGCCTCCTCGCTGTGAACCGCCAGGTCCGCCTCTAGGTGTTCCGACACCAGCACAGTTTATGGAAGCCTTAGGGCAGTTTATGGTTAATACCAACCGAGCAACGCCACCACCTGCCCCCGAGACCGAGATGAGCAGGTTCCTTAAACTCCACCCTCCGCAGTTCGAGGGTGCACCGGACGATGTTATTGCCGAATCTTGGATAGCGGCAATGGAGAAGAGGTTTAGAGTAATGGAATGTCCGGACCCTAAGAGGATCGACTTAGCAGTGTATCAGATGATAGGAGCTGCACATGACTGGTGGGCCCGTATAGAGCAGCGATAGCAGCGAGAGCATGTGGTCCCGACTTGGGATCAGTTCTTGGTTGAGTTTCGGGCCAAGTATATTCCGTTAGTGGTCCGACAGCGACGTGAGCGAGAGTTCCTGGCTCTCAAATACGAGGCTCATTTCTCCAGACTTATTATTCACTGCTCGTATATGGTTGACGACGAACAGAGGAAGACTCGGCAGTTCATTGAGGGGTTGTCGAATGAGATCCGTATGCATATGCTCGGGAACAGACTTCAGTACTATACCGATGCAGTTGAGACTGCCCTATCTATAGAGTCCGACCTCCGACAGATGAAACCGACTTCTGCACCTGCCCCCGCAGCCGCCAAGAGTTTCGCTTCTGGTTCGAAGAGACCCTTTACTCATTCTGGATCCTCTTCTTTGAAGAAGCCATTCAAGACATCCGTTCAGCCTGCTCCTCCCCGACCTCAGGGACTTCCACGACCCGTATGTGGATTCTGTCAGGGCCCGCACTTAGAGGCCAAATGTTGAAAGAAGAATGGTCTTTGCTACGGATGTGGTAGCGCCGATCACCGGGTAGATGTATGCCCGAAGAGGAGACCGGTACAGCAGGGAGCCGCTCAGCCTCAGGCCTATGCCCGTGTTTACGCCTTGGAAGGCGATGCAGAGGATACTGTTGCAGATCCGACCGACGTGGTGGAAGGTACTATATATATAAATGGCATCCCCATACATGCATTGTACGACTCGGGTGCTTCACACTCATTTATTGCGCCTGTTGTTTCCTTATCTGTGCATGCGCCTGTTTCCTTTCTTGATTATGTGTTGGTGGTTGGTTCGCCGTTGGGTTCGAAAGTTATTGCGAACCGAGCACTTAAGCGTTGTCCGGTTATCATCGAGAGTATAGAATACCCGGCTGATTTGATCGAGTTGCCGATGAAGAAATATGGGGTTATTCTTGGAATTGATTGGTTGTACGAGCATCGGGCGAAGGTTGATTGTTTCGAGAAGAAAGTTATTCTGGGTTCCAATGAAGTTAAGGGTTTCCGATCAGGAGAAGGTCCGTATATCTCAATGATGGAAGCCAAGAAGCTCGTTCAGAAAGAAGAAGCTACATACTTTATAGCTTACCTTCTCAACCGCCCGAAGGACCAAACGAAGATCGAGGAAACGCCCGTGGTCAATGAATTCACTGATGTATTCCCCGAGAATATGGAATTCTTGTCACCGGATCGGGATATAGAGTTCGTGATTGACCTAGTTCCGGGAGCTGAGCCTTATTCGAAGTCGCCGTACCGAATGGCTCCTGCCGAGTTGAAAGAATTGAAGAACCAACTCGATGAACTTTTTTCCATTGGATACATCCGACCGAGTGCCTCGCCTTGGGGTGCTCCAGTCTTGTTCGTGAAGAAGAAGGACGGTACACTTCGCATGTGTATCGATTACCGAGAATTGAACAGGATGACAGTGAAGAACAAGTATCCGTTACCGCATACCGAGGAATTGTTCTATTTGCTACAAGGATCGAGGGTTTATTCCAAGCTCGATCTCAGACAAGGATATTACCAGCTCCGTATCCGATCAGAGGATATCCCGAAGACGGCTTTCAACACCCGATACGGACATTTCGAGTTTGTGGTAATGCCGTTTGGACTCACGAATGCCCCAGCAGCTTTCATGGACATGATGCACAGGATTTTCCGTCCGTACCTCGACAAGTTCATCGTTATTTTCATTGATGACATCTTAGTGTTCTCGAAGTCCGAAGAAGAACACGTTGAACACCTCCGGATTGTGCTCCAAGGTTTGAGAGAACACCAATTATTTGCTAAGTTCAGCAAATGCGAATTCTGGATCGACCGAGTGACCTTCCTAGGTCATGTCATATCCGGAATGGGAATCGAGGTAGATCCTTCGAAGATTGAGACAGTGCTGGATTGGGAGAGACCTACGACTCCTACAGAGATCCGTAGTTTCTTGGGTTTACCAGGATACTACAGACGTTTCGTCAAGGATTTCTCTAAACTTGCAGGCCCGTTAACAGCGTTAACGAAGAAAGAAGCTAAGTTTGAGTGGTCAGCCAAATGTGAAACCAGCTTTCAAGAGCTCAAGAAGAGATTGACCACAGCCCCAGTATTGACCCTGCCCGAGGGTTCTGAAGGATTTGTCGTGTATGCAGATGCGTCACACGAAGGATTAGGTTGTGTGTTAATGCAGAATGGGAAAGTTATAGCTTATGCATCGAGGAAGCTAAAGCCAGCTGAAGAGAACTATCCTACTCACGACCTTGAGCTAGCCGCTGTTGTATTTGCTTTATTAAAATGGCGTCATTACATCTATGACATCACATTCGACATCTTCACAGATCATAAGAGCCTTCAGTACTTATTTACTCAGAAGGAATTGAACAAACGACAGCGCCGTTGGATGGAGTTATTTGAGGATTACGATTGCAAGATTCAGTACGATCCCGGAAAGGCGAATGTTGTAGCTGATGCACTGAGCCGGAAGGCGAGCATAGCCCAGCTAGAGGCTAAGTTAGAGGGAGTTCACATCAGTTCCTAGGCCCATGTTCACAGCATATCGATCCAGTCAGAGTTGGGTCGAAAGATTCGAGATATTCAGGCTACTGATGAGTGGACTCAGAGATAGATAGTTCACATCGCAGCTGATCCAGAGACTCGGTTTGGTGTGGACGACACAGGGATTCTCCGCTACAAGTCCCGAGTTTGTGTTCCGGTGAGTCTGAGGAAAGAGATTCTCGATGAGGCTCACAACACACCTTACACAGTTCATCCAGGAGGAAGTAAGATGTACCGGGATCTAAAAGAATTATTCTGGTGGAGAGGTATGAAGAGAGACGTAGCTGATTACGTCAAGAGATGCTCGACTTGTCAGCAAGTTAAAGTTGAACATCAACGACCGGGAGGTTTGCTTGAGCCACTACCGATTCCTATGTTGAATTGGGAAGGTATTGCCATGGACTTCGTGTCTGGTTTGCCTAAAGTTAGAGGTGGCTACGATAGCATTTGGGTGATTATCGACCGACTATCCAAGAGTGCTCATTTTCTACCGATCAACATGTCGTACAAAGTGGATAAGTTGGCAGAGATTTATCACCGAGAGATTGTCAAGCTTCATGGGATTCCGACTACGATAGTGTCTGACAGAGACGCTCGATTTACTTCTCGCTTATGGCAGCAACTTCAAGAGCGAATGGGAACGAAGCTGACTTTCAGTACAGCCGCACATCCGCAGACAGATGGTCAGTCAGAGAGAATGATCAGATATCTCTGTGATATGCTTCGAGCTTGTGCCTTGGATTTTCGCAACAATTGGCACGACCAATTGCCTTTGATCGAGTTTGCCTACAACAACAGTTATCAGTCTTCGATCGAAATGGCACCTTACGAGGCATTGTACGGCAGAAAGTGTAGATCCCCATTGTTTTGGGATCTCGAGGATTGGCGTTGGACGACAGACGATAAGGAACGAGGAACTCCTCCAAAGTTTCTCCAAAATGCCATCGACCGTATCCAGATCATTCGGCAGAGAATGAAAGCAGCTCAGGATCGACAGAAGAGCTATGCCGACAACCGTCGCCGACTGTTGAAATTTGAGGTTGGTGACAAAGTATTCCTCAAAGCTTCTCCTCGAAAGGGATTCACCCAAATTGGAAAAGGAGGAAAACTAAGTCCGAGATTTTTGGGTCCCTATGAAATTCTGGAGAGGATTGGGAACGCCGCCTACAGGTTAGACTTGCCGCCAAGCCTAACAGGAATTCACAATGTCTTTCATGCTTCTCAACTCCGAAAGTACTTCCCGAATGAGTCCGAGATCCTTCCTGTTGAGGAAATTGAACTAGAGCCGGATTTGACCTTTGTTTCGAAGCCGGTAAAGATATTGGATAAGAAGACTCAAGCTCTGCGGAACCGAGAGATTTCTCTTGTCAAAGTTCTTTGGAGAAATCAGACAACCGAAGAAGCTACATGGGAGACCGAGGACAAAATGCGCAAGTTTCATCCGGAATTATTTCAGTCGGATGAGTAGAATCTGGGGGCCAGATTCTCATAAGGAGGGGTGATTATAACTCCCCAAAAATCCGAAATTATAATCCGGTATATCCGAATCGAGTATTTGTGCAATTTATTATTTTATTTGATATTTATTATGATATTTTGGAATAATTTCGTAAATGAATGAATTTCTGTATTTAAATTATGAATTGTCAATGTGCGTTTAATTATATGCATTTTGACTGTAATTATGTATTATTTGGACAACATGAGTTTTCAAACTTATTTTGCGAAATTACAAATTTGCCCTTTCGATTTTTGACCCAAGTCAAATTGACTAAGTCTCATCACTCTCTCTCTCACCTCACTCTCGCCCAAATCACACAGCAGCAGCAAGAAAAGAAAGAAAAGAAAAGAAAGAAAAAGAGAAAGAGAAGGAAGGAGGTTCAATCGATCGTCCCGACTCCGTTTCCCGACCGATTTTCGAACCGTTTACGCCTACGAACTCCCCGCAATCTCTTCTACGAGTAAGCCTTTCACGTCCCTCTTCTTTAATGTCTCCTATACTTCATTTTCCTTGTTTTTGTGAATAGTCGATTATGTTAGGGTTTAAATGATTTCGAGAGAATGTATGGATGGAATTTCGTGTTTATTGTCTCTATGTGTAGCTTAGATGTTGTAGATCGATGTATATGGATTTTAGGATGAGATTTACATGTTTAGATATTCATTTGTTGATTTTAGGATTGATTTCGCGTAAGTTTTCTGGTTCTGCGAATTTTGCTTCTGTTCTTGACGCACACGGGGTGTGGCAAGCCCGTGTGGGGGTACACGGCCTCTTGCACGGCCGTGCAAGAGACCGTGTGTGTGATTCATGGTGCACGGCCTTGAGGCCGTGTGCAATAGGTCGTGCGTGTCTGTCTTGGTGTGCACGGCCTTGGCACACGGCCGTGCACAAGGCCGTGTGGCCTGTTTAAACAGGGCCCTGACCTTCTGTAACTCAGGGCCAATTTTGGCCTACGGGTCCCTCCGAGGCTCGTCTTTTCCGAATTCTTTCTTCGCTCGTGTATTCGATATATATGAAATAGATATGAATTGCATGATTTATGAATTTATAGCATGTTCGGGTCTATGAATAGTGCGTTTTAAGTTTTCGTCTTTTGCATATGAAGTCCGATTTTCCCCAAATTGGAATGCATACTCCTTTATGATTTTTAAAGCATGCCCGTAAAGTTTCGTTGCATTTGGACTTGATTTGCATTTTTTAATTTACGAATTACTCCGTTTTCATTTGATAATTTGAACCTAAGTGCCTTATGTGATTGTATAACGTGCCTCAATATGTTTTAATGTTTTCGTATAAGCTGTGCGTCGTCCTTAGTCTTAATTGGTTATGTCTTGGTATTTTTGCAGACGATACTCCCGTGGAGTAGCGCCGGTTCTTGCATTTATCGATTTCTTTTTGTACAGCCATCAGGTGAGGCTTTCCGTTTCTGATTCCAGTACTATTATGTATATATATAAATAAGCCTCTCCCGATATAAGCCATGTTTACGTTTTGTTTTCACACCGTTTCTATATATATACTTAGTAAATATTTATGCCTATTATGTTTATTCGATTTATCGAAAATGTTTTGATATGAAAAAGTACTACGTATATTCTTTCAAAGGTTTGCGAAAGAGACATGTAAAACCCCTTTAATTTCTAAGGCGAACTTTGGCCTTCGGCCTCGCATATGACATGTCTCGAACGGTCTTTTGGCCAACCCGAAATGATTTGAAAAGCGAGTTATGAACTGTATGTATGTATGTTTGGGCCCGGAGTCAGGATGATAGGACGAAGTTGGTAGGCATCGAGCCTACGGCGGAAATCCTATGGTTCCCTCCACCTTTGGGAGCTCGGGGTGAGGCCGGAGTGGTAGCCCTTTGAGTACCTGAGATTATACTGTACGTTATGCGTAGTTCGGATTTAGCGGTCTGTCTACATTGGAGGAATAAGGGTGGTTTCCCATTTTTATGTTTGGAAATTGGAGTTAAGGGCTTGACTCGCCGAGTCATATGATATGTTTATGTTTGATGCTAAATCACCACCCGTTTATGAAAACCTTTCTTTTATGTTGATTTCTTTAAGTTTAAAAATGGTGATTTATTTCCGTTTTATAATATACATTATTATTCCCTCCTGACATAGTCGTTTGACAAACCCTCTCTGTTTCACCCCTGTATTGGTTTCAGGATACTAGGCGGGATCTTCGTCGTCGTCGTCGCGTCATAGAGTCACATTCTTTTGTTCATGTATAACTCTCATTCCGTATGGCTATTATTTATAATACGTGATATTAGGATTTTATTTACGTATTTAGTATTCGGGATTATATGTTGAACCCGTCATTATTTATTGTCGGGATATTGTATCGAACCCGTCTATTATTTAAGTAATTGAATTTCATTGGCCTTGGTGGGCTTTAATACTTGTGCAATTATTATGATTTATTATTTTGTTTAATTTCGCTTCCGCACCTCTGTCGTTTCTCCCGTTTTTGAAACCCCCGCCTAGTCATTGAGTAAATGTGTGCCGTTCGCCGGGTTTCGATTCGGGTCGGATTCCATTTCGGTTCCGGGTCGGGGCTCGGTGCGGGGCCTGCGTGTAACGCCCCGAAAATTCGTATTAAGAACCGGAAACCGAATCCATTTTGTTGCGCGATTCATTATTTATTTTAATAGTTATTATATGATTTTATAATAATTTCGTATATAAATGAATTCCTACATTTAAATTACGAATTGTCAATGTGCGTTTAATTATATGAATTTTTACTGTAATTATGTGTTATTTGGACAATGTGAGTTTTGAACTTATTTTGCAAAATTACGAAAATGCCCTTTCGTTTCTTGAATCAAGTCAATTATTTGACTAAGTCTCACATCTTTCTCTCTCACCTCACTCTCGAACACTTCAGCAAGAAAAAGAAAAGAAAAGAGAAGAAAGGAAAGAAAAGGAGAAGGAAGAAGAAGGAGTTTCAATCGATCGTCCCGACTCCGTTTCCCGACGGATTTTCGAATCGTTTACGTCTACGAACTCCTCACGATCTCTTCTACGAGTAAGCCTTTCATGATTCTCTCGTTTTATGTCTCCTATGCCTTGTATTTCTCGATTTTGTTTATAGTTGAATAATATAGGGTTTATATGATTTTGGATGAATTTATGCACGGATTTTCGTGTTTATCGTTTCTATATGTAGATTATATGTTGTAGATGATTATATGTGAAAATTAGGGAGTGATTTGCATGATTAATCGACTAATGTTATATTTTGGTTTGAAATTGCGTATGTTTTTGCTGTTTGCATGTTTTTGCTCAATCTGGTCGCACACGGGTTGGTGCACACGGCCTGAGGCCGTGTGCATGAGACCGTGCGTGTGTGTGCAATAGACACGGGCTGCGCACATGGCCTTGAGGCCATGTGCATGAGGCCGTGCGTGTTCCTTGATTATGCACGGCCTCGGCACACGGTCGTGCACAAGGCCGTGTGGATCTGGTGAACAGCCCCCTGACCTTCTGTAAGTCAGGGGCTGTTTTGGCCTACGGGTCCCGCTTCGGCTCGTCTTTTCCGAATTCTTTCTTCGCTCGTGTATTCGATATATATGATATAGATATGAATTGCATGATTTATGAATTTACAACATGTTCGGGTGTATGAATAGTGCGTTTTAAGTTCTCGTCAAATTTTCTAACTTTTGCACGCGAAGTCCGATTTTTCCGAAATTTGAATGCATACTCCTTTCTGACAATTTAAACATGTCCGTAAGGTTTCGTTTCATTTGGACTTGATTTGCATTTTTAAATTTATGAATTACTCTGTTTTCGTTTGAGAATTTGAACTTAAGTGCTTTATGTGATTGTATAACGTGCTTTTACGTGTTTCTATGTTTTCGTATGAGCCGTGCGTCGTCGTATGTCTTATGTGGTTATGTCGTTTGTTAGTTGCAGGTTCCACTCTCGTGGATTAGGTTGCTCGTTTCCGTTTTGGGCTTTCTTTTGGTTATCGCCAGGTGAGGTTTCTATTGTTATCCCGTATTATGTAGATATGTACTATTGAGCCTCACTAAATAAGCCTCGCATGTGTAATTTACGTTTTCATCCCGTATTACTATATTTAGTAAATACTTTATTCTTATTACTTTTATGAGGTTTAAGAACAACGGAATTGATATCAAATGAATATTATGTATATGATTTCGAAAATTTTCAAAAAGAGACAAGCGAACTATGTTTTGATTTAAATGTAATTTTGGGTTTGGAAACCATCTCATTGAGTGAAGTCGTTAGGGCTGGCTTCTCCCCCAAGACGATGGAACATCCGGTTGCGTTTCCTGCCGTTACATCGCCTGTCTCGAACGGCCCTTTTGGCCCTCCCCGAAATGTCTTGATTCCTATTTTAATAGGAAAATGATAGTTATGAAAATGCGAGATATGATATGTATGAAATGTTATCTGGGCCCGGAGTATGGCGATCGGATGAAGCCGGATAGACAGCGGGTCTACGGTAGAATTCGGTAGCTTGCTCCATGTTTACCGGGAGCACGGGTGAGGCCGGAGTGGCAACCTTTGTGCTCCTGCGACGGAGACTTCGTGTCAGCCGTAGAATAGGCTATTATGCCTATAGAGCAGTTGGATTTACCGGTCCTTCTGCTACAAGGGAGGAATAAGGCTGGTATGGTTTTCAGGTATGTTATGATATGATATGAGGAGTTGAGGGCTCGACTCGCCGATCAATATGATATGTCCCGTTATTTTATGTTATGATAAATCACCAAATATTTATGAAAACCCTTCTTTTACGTTTGTTTTCTTTTAAGTTAAAATGGTGATTTATTCTTGTATGTTATTATGTATGTATTTCATTTCTTTCCCTCACTAGTCTTTTGACTAACCCTCCCTGTTTTAAACCTTATCTGTTTCAGGTGGTATCTAGGTGGGCATCGTCAGTCTTGTATCGCGGGTTTTCTTTCTTTTCGGTGATTGTCCCTTTCTAGATAGTTTTAAGTTCTTGATTAGGTTATATGTATATGTTATCGGGATTGATAAATTGAACCCGTTATGTATATGTTACCGGGATATTGTATCGAACCCGTTTATTATATTTTAATAATTGAATTCCGCTAGCCTTGGTGGGCTATAACTATTTGTGCAATTGAGCTACTGCTTTGAATGGTGTTATATGGAATTTGATTTAATTTGGTTGTTGCTTCTGCTCCCGCATTGTTGTCGTCTGTTGTTTTACAAAAAGCCCCGCCTAGTGATTGAGTAAATCGGTTTTCCGTTCGCCGGGTTTCAATTTAGGGCCGGATTTCTGTTCCGGCTGCGGATTGAGGCTCGGTGCGGGGCGTGCGTTACCCGTTTGGGGTGCCCGCTACAGTTGGTATCAGAGCTTCTTTGGTCCCATGGCCTAATCTCTGAATCGTCGTGTTTTGTTTGTTTTGCCAGTCGTTGTGTGCCGGTGTAACTTAGGGAATTGCACTCACTAGTATTCAAGAACACTTAGTGTTTGAATTGTGACAGATCTTTGTTGGATGATCAACAACAAAAGATCTTTTACAATCAAAACACTGGGATGGACTTGGATATAGGTGGATGCGAAACTCAAGGTTGTACTTGCCATGCCTAGTTGTCTGTCGTGTTTGATTATGTCTAGGTCGTACGGCTTAGGATTTCTGTGGAGTTTGTGCTAATGTGCTAAGTGCTTATGTGAACTCTATCTGAACTCTAGTTGCCTACGTGTTTACAGCTTTGCATACTCACTTACCTATCAGGCATATTACTATTGGCCTTACAGGATGCCTCCACGTCGTCGTCCACGTAAACCGCTCTCATCACCTCCGTTGGCACCTCAGACCGATACACCGACTTCAGCCGAAATGGCGGAAACATTAAGACAGTTCATCGCTCAGGCCCCTAAAAGAAATGCTGAACAGGAAGCGTGGGCCCAATTCCTCATATTCGAACCACCACAGTTTGAAGGTGCCCCGGATGACGTTATTGTCGAGGCATGGATATCAGCCCTGGAAAAGATTTATAGAATAATGGAATATCCGGACCCTCAGAGAGTCGAGTATGCAATCTATCTGATGGTTGGAGCCGCACAGGATTAGTGGAAACAGATTGAGCAAAGATGGACACGCGAGCATGTAGTCCCGACTTGGGATCAGTTCTTGACTGAGTTTCGGGCTAATTACATTCCGTGGGTTGTTCGTCAGCAACGCGAAAGGGAATTTTTGGCTCTCAAAAAGAACACATCTTCAGTTGGTCAGTATGAGGCACACTTCTCTCGCCTCATTAAGCATTGCCCATATATGGTTGCCGACGAGCAGAGGAAGACTCGCCAGTTTGTAGAGGGATTGACTTACGAGATCAGGAAGGCTATGATGGTGGTACGACATCAATGTTATACCGACGCAGTGGAAATGGATCTACATGTTGAGTCTGAACTCAGCCTAATGGGACCGAGTCCTATTCTTGCCACTACCTCCGCCCAGTACCTTTCAGCGAGTTCTAAGAGGTCATTTACACCTTCAGGGCCATCTTCCGGAAAGAAGACCTCCCAAGTGTCTTCATCGAAGCAGAATGCACCTCCCCAATCGCAGGGAGCCCTACGACCTGTATGTAGCTTTTGCCAAAGATACCATCAAGAGTCGGAATGTCGAAAGAAAGCGGGACGTTGCTTCTCATGTGGGAGTCTCTCCCATTTCCGCGCAAATTGCACGAGGAAGAAAAGATCGAGATAGTCGCAGAGAACCTAGATCCGAATGCTCCGGTGTAAGGTACAAGATATAAACTGTCATTCCATACCTGCATTTCATAATTCGAGTGGTTTACACTCACTTGTTGCGCTTTTCATTGACGTCTTTGCACGTGCGCCTATTGAATTCTTTGTGTGTTTCTCGTTTATTTTCGCTTCCGTATTGGAGGACATTTGCGATTCGAGCGCGTGCTGCCGTTTATCACTGAAGGAACTGTTAGAAGCGGATTTGACCGAGCTGCCAGCAAAGGATTATCTTGGACTTGACTAAGCCCAGAGAACCAAGTTGATCATAGAATTCACAGACGTACTTCCCGAGAATCTGAGAGCTCTTGCGATCAGATCGGTATGGATGGTTTGTGATAGATCTAACCCTAAGAAGTCGAATCGTGATTGAAGTCGCCTAATCGAATGGATTCTGCCGATCTGACAGAATCGAAGAACCGACTTGATGAACTTCCCTCCCGTGAACGTGCCCGAACGAGTATCTTGATCTAGGGTACTCCAGCACTGCTTGTAGAAAAGAAGACAGTACACTTCCTGTGTGTATTGTTCCCCGAGAATTGCACAGAATATTAACGAAGACAAATATTCTCTACCGTCGATGAAGAATTGTCCAATATGCTTTGAGATCGAGGATTCTGTCTGAACAACCTTTGATTAGGGTATCATCAGCTCTGTGCCCGAGACGAATATGTTCTGAAGACAGCTTTCAGTGCCTGATGTAGATGTCTTGAATTCGTATGTCTGCCTCTAGTACTGACAAATACTTTGCGACTTGATGGACCTCGTTCATATCCCAGTGAGTTAGTCGTTGCTTTCTAAGGAGTCACCTTGATGTTCTCGAGATTCGAGGAAGAATGCAGAGCACCTTTGTATGGTGCTCCAGACCTCAATGGACACCCGCTAGTTGCCCAGCCTAGCGAATGTGAAATCTGGATCGACTTAGTGACCTTTTAAGTTATTTCGGATCCGGAGTGAGAACTGAAGGAGGATCGTTGAAGATTTGAGCAGTACTGGAATGGGAACAAACCAATACTTCCCAATATAAGCCTCGGACCCATGATTCGAAGGGTCGAAATAAAGAGACTTACTCGATTAAGTCAAGAGATACTTGACTTGGCAGCGGATCAAAGCCGAGTATCAAAGATTAAGGGGTTAGCTATGACTACTACATATCCCTACGTGGGATTGGGAGTGGATTCACCATGGACTTCGTGTCCGGACTACTGAAGGTTTAAGATGGTAATTACTGTCACACTTTTATCTGGGATTTCTCCAAGGTGCTGTCGATTGAATTCAAGTCTTTCGATAATAAATTGAGATAGCTCAAGTTCTACTGAAAAGCTACTTGCAAGAACCCCGAACAAGCTTGAAGTTGTGCAATCCGCAAAATATCTCCTAGCGAGTTCCTTGAATGAATCAGACAGTCGAAGAAGCTTCGTGAGAGATCCGAATGAAGACGCGTAAGTTTCACCCAGAGTTGTTTAACTCTAATCAGTAGAATCTGGGGACCATATTCTCATAAGGAGGGGTAATTTGTAACGCCCCAAAAATTTGTATTAAGAACCGGAAACCGAATCGATTTTGTTGCGCGATTCATTATTTATTTTAATAATTATTATATGATTTTATAACAATTTCGTATATAAATGAATTCCTACATTTAAATTACGAATTGTCAATGTGCGTTTAATTATATGAATTTTGACTGTAATTATGTATTACTTGGACAATGTGAGTTTTGAACTTATTTTGCGAAATTACGAAAATGCCCTTTCGTTTTTTCAATCAAGTCAATTATTTGACTAAGTCTCACATCCTTCTCTCTCACCTCACTCTCGAACACTTCAGCAAGAAAAAGAAAAGAAAAGAGAAAAAAGGAAAGAAAAGGAGAAGGAAGAAGAAGGAGTTTCAATCGATCGTCCCGACTCCGTTTCCCGATGGATTTTCGAATCGTTTACATCTACGAACTCCTCACGATCTCTTCTACGAGGAAGCCTTTCACGATTCTCTCGTTTAATGTCTCCTATGCCTTGTATTTCTCGATTTTGTTTATAGTTGAATAGTATAGGGTTTATATGATTTTGGATGAATTTATGGACGGATTTTCGTGTTTATCGTTTCTATATGTAGATTATATGTTGTAGATGATTATATGTGAAAATTAGGGAGTGATTTGCATGATTAATCGATTAAATGTTAGATTTTGGTTTGAAATCGCGTATGTTTTTGCTGTCTGCATGTTTCTGCTCAATCTGGTCGCACACGGGCTGGTGCACACGGCCTCATGAGACCGTGCGTGTGTGTGCAATGGACACGGGCTGTGCACACGGCCTCGAGGCCGTGTGCATGAGGCCGTGCGTGTTCCTTGATTGTGCACGGCCTCGGCACACGGCCGTGTGGATCTGGTGAACAGCCCCCTGACCTTCTGTAAGTCAGGGGCTGTTTTGGCCTACGGGTCCCGCCTCGGCTCGTATTTTCCGAATTCTTTCTTCGCTCGTGTATTCGATATATATGATATAGATATGAATTGCATGATTTATGAATTTACAACATGTTCGGGTGTATGAATAGTGCGTTTTAAGTTCTCGTCTAATTTTCTAACTTTTGCTCGCGAAGTCCGATTTTTCCGAAATTCGAATGCATACTTCTTTATGATAATTTAAACATGTCCGTAAGGTTTCGTTGCATTTGGACTTGATTTGCATTTTTAAATTTATGAATTACTCTGTTTTCGTTTGAGAATTTAAACTTAAGTGCTTTATGTGATTGTATAACGTGTTTTTACGTGTTTCTATGCTTTCGTATGAGCCGTGCATCGTCGTATGTCTTATGTGGTTATGCCGTTTGTCAGTTGCAGGTTCCACTCTCGTGGATTAGGTTGCTCGTTTCCGTTTTGGGCTTTCTTTTGGTTATCGCCAGGTGAGGTTTCTATTGTTATCCCGTAGTATGTAGATATGTACTATTGAGCCTCACTAAATAAGCCTCACATGTGTAATTTACGTTTTCATCCTGTATTACTATATTTAGTAAATACTTTATTCTTATTACTTTTATGAGGTTTAAGAACAACGGAATTGATATCAAATGAATATTATGTATATGATTTCGAAATGTTTTCAAAAAGAGACAAGCGAACTATGTTTTGATTTAAATGCAATTTTGGGTTTGGAAACCTTCTCGTTGAGTGAAGTCGTTAGGGCGGGTTTCTCCCCCAAGACGATGGAACATCCGGTTGCGTTTCCTGCCATTACATCGCCTGTCTCGAACGGCCCTTTTGGCCCTCCCCGAAATGTCTTGATTCCTACACTACAAAAAGACAGTGAAAAACCAACGACAAAACTCGTCGCAAATTCGTCGCAAATTCGTTGGAAATTACATTTCCAACGAATTTGCGACGAATTTGCGACGATGTGGGGATATCGGAAAATGGCTTCTCGCAAATAATCGTCTCGTTGCAAACTCGTCGCAAAGTCGTTGGAAATTGCATAAACAAATTGCGCAGGTTTGCAACAAATTTGCGACGAATTTGCGACGAAACGGAATGACTCGTAATATTTCCGATGACTATAATGTCGTTGCAAATTCGTTGGAAATATTTTCAGTTTCCAACGAATTTGCGACGAAAAATGACATTGGAAACTGAAAATATTTTCAACGAATTTGCAATGACATTGTAGTCATCGGAAATTCCGTTTCGTCGCAAATTCGTCGGAAAGTCGTTGGAAACTGGATTTTACATTTTTGTTTAATTTTTATTTGTGACGACTTTACAACATAAAAGTCGTTGCAATGTCTTCGCAAATAAATAAAAAATTTTCAATTTTTTATTTATTTATTTCCTATTCCTGCTCAATTTATCAATCAATTTCCACCTGCCCAACTCAATAAATCAACTCTAATCCAAAATCTGATAAATCCGTAATTTATAAATTTAATATTCGAAATCATAAATCAAGCAATTACTTTCGGTTTACAAAATCCTAATAGAGTTAAATTAAAAAGCTACAATTGTTTAGCAATATAAAGAAGCTACTTTCACTCATCATCTTCTTCATCTCCATCTTCCTCTTCCTCTTCCTCCTCCTCGTCTTCCTCCTCCTCTTCACGATGATAAAATTGAGAAGTTTTATTCTTACTCATACCACTATTTTTGCCGATACTCCTGCCCTTGTCTTTGCCCTTGCTCTTGGACATGCTCTTGCTGCTGGACATGCCCTTACCCTTGCCCCGACTCAATTGACTATTTCTAAACATAGAGGCAATTTGTGCAGTATATGATCGGAGTTGTGATTCGAGTTTTGCATCCAGTTGTGCTTCGAAAAACTCTTTTATCATTTGTGTATTTTTTCCCAATTCTTCATGAACAATATTTTGTACCTGGTCGGGGGTAGTGTAACGATCATGACTAGATGTACACCCATCATCTCCTGACAAAGGTTTTCTTCGCTTGTGGTTCAACCCAAGCACTTCACCCTTCGAGTTTGGTCCCCCAACAGCTGTTGACCACAACTCGTCTTCAGAACGCTCATGATAATCTGGATCCTCCGACAATCGCTGCTTTTCTTCGGCTTCCAACATATCGTAATTCACCTACGTAAGCATATATATGGTGTTATAAAAGACAATATAATAGTATTGTATTGAACTTATTTGCATCACAAATAGTTAACTTACCAGAACATCGCGTACTCGACCTGGCGGCATTTCTGCAGGTGCTTTTCCCCTATCTGCCTTCTTCACAAAATTATCTGAAAATGAACTTCTTACTGTCACAGGTTGCTTAGTTTGTTGTTCCTTGAGCTTATTTCGGGTGCTGATACTAATGGAACCCCCAGCGTAAGTTGGGGCTCCTTCCTTTGACCTTCTGTTTCCCTTGTTTCTATTTGAAAGTCTCTTAAACTCAGGGCTATCCCAGTATGCACGCAACACATTGTACACTTCCTCGAGCATCCAATCGGGCTTCTTGCCTTTTGTACGGATTATGTAGTAAATGCCTGACATTCTAAGCCCGAGCCTATGAGCGAAAGCAATTTTCATATGACCTTCGTGTTGAGGGTCCCAATAGCAATATTTCTGTAAAGTTTAAAAAAGCAAAAAAAAAAAAAAAAATTTATAGAAATTGTAAAATCAATGAATCCCACAAAAGAACCATAAAAGATGTAGAGTCAACATAACTATATAAGTCTGAAATTAGAGAACTTGTTACCTTCCAATCCTCAAACCAACTGTCTAATTCTTGTTGAGGCAAAGATTTCGCAGTATAGTAGCCTGCTCGAAGCCTACTTTTAAACACATTTGTAATGCCCTTAGTCCCCACTATACTATGAACATAACTGCATATAATTAACAAAAATAATTTCGAAGTTTTAGTATCACAAAGAATAATTAAAAAAACACTATGTAAAATTATATAAATATAGACTTACCCTTTAAGACCAGCAGGCTCTAATTTATCCTTGGTAGTAGGTGGGGCTTCTGGGCCCTCATATGCATCATCCAATGCAGTGGCTGTTGGGTCATTTGGGAGTGCTGCTGAGGCGGATGAAGAAGGTAAAGGCGTAGTAGATGTAGGGTCAAGGGTGGGTACAGGTTCTAGGTTGGAGGTAGAGGTGGGTGGTGGGAATTCGGTGGGAGGTGGGGAATAGGTTGGTGTGGGTGTTGTAGGATGGGTGGGTATGGGTGCATCAGTTGGGGTAGGTGAGTTAGTTAGGTTGGGTTGGGGCTGGCGGGTAAGTAAGGACTGGATATTAAGTTGGGTGCTTGATGGTCTCATAGCAGCATTTGGTAGATACTTGCCTCTAGGTTTATTATTAGTCTTACCACCTCGCAAAACAGATGACACAGGACGCTCCTTTGGGGTGTTGCCCATTTATGATAATGCTAAATAAAGACTAGAACAGTTAAATGAAAAATGAAAAAATAATACATATAATCTGTTTAATGCATCCAAAAAGAAATATAATTTGTGCTAAGACGGTTAAATTTACCTTTCAATAAAAATTGATGTGTGCCCTTGACCTTGAAAATCCTTCGAATGGGCGGCTCATGCAATGGCTACACAACTACAAAGAAAGACATTTAAATGCTTTAGATACAACAAATTATAACACAAATTGTAAAAAAACTATAAAAATCAAGAAGAAGATTAAATATATTATGCAAATTAAGATATCACACAAAGTTATTAATTACCTAATCATCGTCACTATCGCCAAAATAAGCATTTTGTTCATCATCATTATATTCCCCATACACATTATCATCACTTAGTTCTCTCTCGTGAACATCCTCTATAATATGAGCATGATCTGCCAAAATCCCAAAATTTTCATCAGAATCCACTGCGTTGACAATAGCATTTCCGTCGTTTTGGTAGGCCACTTCGAGCGTATCTTCCATTTCTAGTCTTCCTTTGGGCTTGGTTTTTATTACAGCCAACCATGGTGTCTTCTCTTTAATTCGCCCAGGATAAGGAACGTAGTACACTTGACGAGCTTGTTGGGCAATTATAAATGGATCATACCTTTTGTATTTACCATTGCCCTTAACTTCAAAAATCATGGATTCCACGTCCGCAATTCGAGTTCCCTCATGAGGGGTAGGATCAAACCACTCACATTTAAACAGAACAACCCTCTTAATAGGTTCCTCCGGGTATTCCAATTCGATTATTTCATCTAACATACCATAATAATCATCATCGCCATTATCGTCATCAAAGTTTCCTTTGACCCACACCCTACTGTTCATTGTTTTTTTGTCACAACCCCAAGAACTAGTGTGAAATTTAAAACCATTGACAAAATATTTTTTCCACGTCTTAACCTGATTATAAGGACCCCAAGCCAATTGACGCAAAAACGGATTAGAAACTCCATTGGCGTTATTGAAAACCTATATTAAATGATTGAGATACATTATTAAAACTAATTATAAGTTACTTTCGAATTTCGTCGTTTTACACTATAAAGATAAAACTTACGTATTCTTTGAACCAGAGGGCAAACTTCTTTTGAAGCATCTCAGAAACATTTTCATTGGCATTGATTTCGTGAGTTAGAAAGTACCTACAATTATCATTATAATTAAAATTCAATTAACTAATATTACTAACTTTTAAATTTACTAGTGTTGAATATTACTTACTTTCGATACGGTTCAATCTCGTCACAGTTCAACAAGATATGCAGTGAAGCTGCATCATACTCTTTTTGTTCCAAGAAACGATGTTTACATACCCCCGCAGCACGTCCTGGTTGATTAAAAATGGATAAAGTTGATGTATTTGAGACATCATCTCCACCATCATCATTTCGACAAACCCTATTCCTCATGGACCGAACGTGATCTTGAAAATAGAACGAACAAAAGTTTGCTGTCTCACGACGCAAATATGCCTCACAAATAGAGCCTTCAACTCTGGCTTTGTTCTTAACCGTTCTCTTTATTTTTCCAAGGAACCTATTTTTTAACCAAAATATTAGTAATTTAATAATTAATATGATATTAATATTTTGGGTATACAAATATTAGTACTTAAATAATATGATAAGTGATAATTATTATTTTTACCTCTCAAAGGGGTACATCCATGTAAACTGCACTGGTCCTCCATTACGTGCCTCTTCGATCAAATGGATCGGTAAATGTTCCATCACGTCGAAGAATGCCGGTGGAAAAACCCTTTCAAGTTTGCAAAGGATGATAGGAATGTTTTCCTCCATTCTATCGAGATCATCATGTCGGAGAGTACTCGAACACAAATCCCTGAAGAACTTGCTCAATTCTGCTAGTGGTTTCCAAACATCATCAGGCAATTCTCGAAAAGCAATCGGCAATAGTTGTTCCATGAAAATATGACAATCATGGCTTTTCATCCCATGGATCTTAGCTGCTTGTGCATCAACACATCTACCCAAATTAGATGAATAACCATCAGGCATACGCAAATTTTGTATCCATTCACATATCGTCCTTTTTTGTTGTAGTGTAAATGTGTACTTGGCCTTTGGTTTTCCCCATCGTCCATTACCCTTAGGCACTAATTCCAGCTCAGGTCGCTTACACAACAACTTCATATCCTCGCGTGCATTAGCATTGTCCTTCGTTTTCCCAGGTATGTCCATAACTGTATTAAAAATGTTATCGAAAACATTCTTCTCTATGTGCATCACGTCTAATTTATGGCGCAATAAGAGATCCTTCCAATAAGGCAAATCCCAAAAAATACTCTGTTTCTTCCAATTGTGCCACTCACCAGCCCCAGGAATCTGTAGATTATGCGGATTGTCTGTGACTTTTGGTAAGTTGCGCACTTGTTCCCACAGGTCATGCCCACACATCTTGACAGGTGGAGGATCTTTTTCTGCACGTTTTTTCTTAAAGTTGTTTTTATTTTTCCTATACGAATGTTGCATGTCCAAGAACCGGCGGTGGCAATCAAACCAACTGATTTTTCGTCCGTGTTTCAAGTATTCTGCCTTAGACTCACCCATGCAATAGGGGCATGCAAGTCTACCCGCAGTTCCCCAACCTGACAACATTGCATAAGCAGGAAAGTCGTTAATAGTCCACATCAATGCTGCTTTCATTTGAAAATTTTGCTTTATCGATGCATCGTAAGTACACACGCCGACGTCCCACAACTCTTTTAACTCATCAATCAATGGCTGCATGTATATATCAATATTCTGCTTCGGATTTTTTGGTCCAGGAATGATACATGTCAGGAACATGTACGGCATAGTCATACACATTTCTGGCGGTAGATTGTATGGCGTTACTATGACCGGCCAACATGAATAGGAGGCTGCTGACTGATTGTAAGGAGTGAATCCATCAGTGCACAAAGCAAGCCTTACATTTCGGGTCTCACGAGCAAACTCTGGATGTGTTTGGTCAAAATGTTTCCAAGCTTTGCCATCGGACGGATGAGACATCACTCCGTCTGGACGACGGTTCTTAGCATGCCATGTCATGTGCGGCGCTGAGCTCATTGAGGCATAGAGTCTTCTCAATCTAGGAATAAGAGGTAGGTAATGCATTCTTCTCACGGGAACTCGTTTTTTTGCACCCGTTCTCTCATCCATTTTTGTTTTATATCTATCAGCCCCGCAAAATTTACATGTAGTTGCATCTTTGTCATCTTTATAGTATAACATGCAACCTTTGACACAACAGTCAATCTTCTGAACCTCTAATCCTAGTTTCTTAACAAGTTTTTTAGCTTCATAGAAGTTCGACAGGACAGTATGACCTTTTGGACATAATTCTGAAATTAATTGGATGACCGCATCGATACCATCGTGCGCAATATTGTAATCACTTTGGATGCTCATTAATCTCGATGCAACAGACAGCGGTGAATGTTCCTCACATCCTTCCCACACAGGTTTGTTAAGTTCATTTAGAATATCGTAGAACTTTTGGGTTTCTGGATTAGGGACCTCTTCTTGGCCACCCATGTGTGCACCCCCATCAGCTTGTCGAGCTGCATCATGGAACATTTCGGTGTACCTATTTAAAGGACCATCGAAATCCATATCCTGGTTACCAAAACGTCCATCTTCGTACTCCATGTCCTGGGTACCGGTCTCGAAAGACAGTTGTACCTCTCCATGATCTGTCCAGTACCAATAATTTGGTTTGAAGCCGTATCTATACAAATCCCTCCTCACATCATCGGGAATCTTGTAATCATATTTATATAAGCACTTTTTGCATGGACATCGAATTTTTCCCTCGGCCATATATGGATGCAACGTTCTCGCATAATGGATGAATGTTTCAACACCTTCCACATATTCTGGTCTAGTACCCCCACGATTAGGGTAATTCCTATTATACATACAATTTCTGTCCGGCGGAATATTCATCTAGGGCCAATGGAAATATTTCATTAGAAAAGCAGTTTCTAAAGTTAGCACAAAACAGAAATTCTCTGCAGCAACACATTTTGAAAGATTATTTCGTTTCCTTATCAAACAAAGTCCAATTGCTATGAAAATTTATGGAGACACTCCTCACATACCCCAGTAAAACAGGAATATCCCAGTAAAACAGTTTCTAAAAATTCGATTATTTGACCCCTCTGCCAATGCTTCTGTCAGAGACCTGAAACATGGGACAGCTGGGTCGTTTCGTAATTTTTTCAGAGACCAAACCAACTCGGAATTACACCAAATTTAACAGAGATGACCCTTAATATGTGATTAATCCCCATTTAGAACAGTTTTAAAAAATTCCATCATCTCAGTCCGAAATCTCTATTTCAAGTAAGCAATGCATATTCATAAGAACCAAAAAATTGATCACATTCATATATGCAAACCCATAAACCACTTAATCATGCTTTAATTAAGTAAACTCCATCAACTTCATAATCCATCAGATTTTCCTCAATGAACCCTAGTTTCTAAACACATAGATTATTCCTTTAAATTCAAAGAAGATGATGAAGCTTGTTCAATACCTTAACTAGGATGCGAGAAGGCAGGAATTATCCTAAAAGCACGACCTCAAGAATTGATTAACGAGACGAGAAGGAAGCTTCTAATTTCCAGCAAACTTCTCCCTCCTTGCGCTGGAATTCTAATCGAAAGAAAAACAAAATATTAAGATGCTGAGCTAACAAAACAGAAAATTCTTGATAATGGCCACCCATTGATTCAAATATGAACACATTTTGTATTTTGAGTTTTTTCCTAAGTAGATTGTAAATGTAGAAACATCTAGATCATTATAACCCCGATACATACAAGAATTTCCGCTTCAAAATGGGGTGCCCGAATATTGATTCTGGGGGCTTGTCAACTGATAAGATGATCGAGCTAACAGTATCACAAATCAACTTCATTCAAGATCGAACCAAAGAACAAGGATCAGTAATCAAACTCTTTAAACTAATCTCATCATCAACTCCTAACACATATTTAAAATCAGTAGATACCCTTCTCATACATGAATTTACCCCTCCTCCTACATATACAACAAAGAAAGAAAACACACAACTATAATCAATAATGATGTTCAGTGTCCACACAAAACTCGCAAAAAAATTAAACAACTTCAAGTAACTGGTACAAACCAGATACGATGAACTGAGACTTTCAATTTGCAGAGATTGTTAGCCAGCATGAAAAGGACCAATCTCCCCTGTTCTAATAGAAGAAGCAATTTCATCAGCAACAGTTAAGCACGAAACAACCCAACCACCCAATGCCATCCATATCATTCTCGCCATCCAAAGAGTCGTACTACAATTGAAGCAAACATAAATAGAAAGGCACTTTACAAAACCAAAAAACACGAAAAGACATGGGCAATTGCAAGTGTTAATAATAGCAATAATCATGATTTTAAGCAAACTGTCAGGCAAATGCTCTATAATGAGAACCATAAGCATAAGCCAAGCTGGAAGAATCATGATAATAGATGTATTTTACTCAACATTCAATAATACCCGATGGGCTTGGCGACGCTGGGCTGGGCAGCTCTGGACCGAGCTGGGCGGCGCTGGTCGGCGCGGGGGTGGGCGGTGCAGTGGGTAGGGCGGCGCGGGGCTGGGAGGGAGGCAGCACAGGGCAGCGCGATGCTAGTGGGAGGGAGAGCCGGTTGGTCGACTGGTGAGCAGCGGGAAGAGAGGTTCTTTCAATTTGGGCATTCTCAAAGTGTTGGAGTATAATTTAGGTTTTTAATGCTATATTTTTTTTTTTTTTTTTTTTTTTTTTGTTCGCTTGCGACGAATTTCCAACGACATAATGTCGTTGGAAATATTTTTCAAAATTAATTTTATTTCGGAAAGGGATTAGCGACGACTTTCCAACAACATTTTGTCGTTGGAAATATTTTTTTCAATTATTTTTATTTAATATTCAGATTTGCGACGACTTAGCGACGACATGTGGTCGTTGGTAAATTTTCCCACTTTCATACTCGTTTTTGCAACGAATTTGCGACGATAACTCCTCGTTGGTAATAATTTTAAAATTATTTTTGTTTAATATTCAACTTTCCGACGACTTAGCGACGACATGTAGTCGTTGGTAAATTTTCCCACTTTCATACTCGTTTTTGCAACGAATTTGCGACGATCAGTCCTCGTTGGTAATAATTTTAAAATTATTTTTATTTAATATTCGTGTTTGCGACGAATTAGCGACGACATCGTCGTCGCTAATATTTGATTTTATATTTTTCTGGTTTTCGTTGGTATGGCGTCGCAAATGCGTGGGAAATTTGTGACGCCTTTGCAACGACATTATTCTGTTGGTTTTTTTCGTTGGTTTTTGACAATTTTCTTGTAGTGTTATTTTAATAGGAAAATGATAGTTATGAAAATGCGAGATATGGTATGTATGAAATGTTATCTGGGCCCGGAGTATGGCGATCGGATGAAGCCGGATAGACAGCGGGTCTACGGTAGAATTCGGTAGCTTGCTCCATGTTTACCGGGAGCACGGGTGAGGCCGGAGTGGCAACCTTTGTGCTCCTGCGACGGAGACTTCGTGTCAGCCGTAGAATAGGCTATTATGCCTATAGAGCAGTTGGATTTAGCGGTCCTTCTGCTACATGGGAGGAATAAGGCTGGTATGGTTTTCAGGTATGTTATGATATGATATGAGGAGTTGAGGGCTCGACTCGCCGTTCAATATGATATGTCCCGTTATTTTATGTTATGATAAATCACCAAATATTTATGAAAACCCTTCTTTTACGTTTGTTTTCTTTTAAGTTAAAATGGTGATTTATTCTTGTATGTTATTATGTATGTATTTCATTTCTTTCCCTCACTAGTCTTTTGACTAACCTACCTGTTTTAAACCTTATCTGTTTCAGGTGGTATCTAGGTGGGCATCGTCAGTCTTGTATCGCGGGTTTTCTTTCTTTTCGGTGATTGTCCCTTTCTAGATAGTTTTAAGTTCTTGATTAGGTTATATGTATATGTTATCGGGATTGATAGATTGAACCCGTTATGTATATGTTACCGGGATATTGTATCGAACCCGTTTATTATATTTTAATAATTGAATTCCGCTAGCCTTGGTGGGCTTTAACTATTTGTGCAATTGAGCTACTGCTTTGAATGGTGTTATATGGAATTTGATTTAATTTGGTTGTTGCTTCCACTCCTGCATTGTTGTCGTCTGTTGTTTTACAAAAAGCCCCGCCTAGTGATTGAGTAAATCGGTTTGCCATTCGCCGGGTTTCAATTTAGGGCCGGATTTCTGTTCCGGCTGCGGATTGAGGCTCGGTGCGGGGCGTGCGTTACCCGTTTGGGGCACCCGCTACAGTGCGTTACCCATTTGGGGCATCCGCTACAGAAGCGGTTAGACGTTGGGTCTACGGTGGATCTCAATGCTCTGGTCTCCAAACTGCTGGGAGCTCGGGGTGTGGCCGGAGTGGCAACCCTTTTGAGTACCTGCGCCGGACGGGATCTAGTTTATATCCTCAGCCGAGGATGTATTGGATATTTGTCCTGGCATATATGATTATATAGTAGCGGGCTAGCTACCTGACTACACAAGGAGGAATAAGGGAGGTTTATTTGACATTTATGATATTGAGAAACAGGTGGTTGATGCTCGACTCGCCGAGTTTTTACTTTATTGCGAAATTATTCGATTCACCAATAATTGTGAAAACCTTTATTTTTCCTTTGCTTTCTTCTCATTTACAAACTGGTGAATCTTTCTATTGTTTCGATAATATATACGTATTACAGCCCCCTCACTTAGTCGCTTTGACTAACCCCATTACTCTGTGGTTGTCTTTTCAGGTTTTGTTGCTAGGCGGATTCAGGTCGTGTCCTTGGAGTCATTTACTTTTGATTAGGTGATTTCATTTCCGTCTATGTATCTGGATAAATAATTAAAACCCTAGAGATTGTAGATGTAAATGATGTAAATTAGTTTGAATGTTGATATTGATGTTTTCAGTGGCCTTGGTGGGCTTTATAATTGTGTTTTGGATTATGGTTGTTCTAGCTCCCTGAGTGGGATATGTTGTGTTAATTTGCTTCCGCTGTATTATTGTTCATTGTCCTATTATTTTCTAAAGTAGATCCGCCTGGTATTTATTTTTCGTTCGCCAGATTGTAGTTCATAACTGGACCTTTAGTTCTTGTAATGGATTGTGACTTGGTGCGGGACGTCACATCGCACCGTATTTGGGGACGTGCCGTTACACCACCTGTCTACCTGAAGCAAGAACCAAAATAGAAGGGGTGAGTATAAAGGATACTCAGTAAGGAGGTTTTGATCACAGTTCATCGTTTATCTTTTAAAACCAAAAGAAGTGAATGTTGCTCGTTTTGAGAAAGAACTCAAATAACAATATAAATTGCAAAACAACACAAAGCAACACTCGGGTTCGGCTTACTTTGAAAACACAAAAAGGTTGACAAACCGGATCCTTTGAAATCATTTGCACATAATGTCAAGCCGATCAATTGAAAGGATATTAGTTGAGTCACAAGGTCGTTACAAGTTCAAAAGGCATGATGTAAATAATAAGTAAACATGGCTCGTAATTCAACTAAGTAGTTTGAACATTAAAGAAGGCTTAAGTTGGACAAGTCCGAGCCACGCTTCCAGGTTTTATATATATAAAATACATATGCTAAATGAAGAAAACCGGAATGTGTTTTGACTTGTAACGAAAGTCGTAAACCAATTAGACAAGCAAGTAACGCAACAAGTCATGCAATATTGTATCCCAGCGAGACCGGGCCCTCTCCTTATAACTCCCAATCATGAAAATCATGCAAGCATGTAGTCAAGTACTCCACCACCAAAAGTCATGATCCAGTCAGAATTTAAGGAGACGCAATTAGAACCACCGTACAGTGAATTAAGGAGACGCGGTTAGCACCACCGTTCGCATCAACTTAGACTAGTCAACCTCCTAACCAGCCTAAGTCAACACGCATAGAAGCATATATAGGGATTTGCCCTAGACGCTCATCTCCAGGCTCACCTCCTGTATACTCCAGGCCCAAGTCATGATTCAGTCTAGGGCTCGCATTTGAAATCAATAACAGTTTGGGTGGCCAAAGGGGCCATTCGAAAAGATGATGCAAGCAGTTAAGTATGAATGGCCAAAGGGGCTTTTGAGACAAGTTGATGTAACGATCTAAGAAATACTCATAAGCGCCGTACGCGTCGGGGCATGCTAACGGATGTCCCTAACGACATTACTTATAAGTTCCTCAGAGATCAAATAGTTACTTTTAAAACAAATAAGTTACTTGTCTCTAGTTGAAAGCGTTTCAAATAATTTTGGTAGATGCAAAGGTTTTGCTATCAAAATGTTTGACTAAGCACATAAGGAAATAGTAAAGGCAATACAGCAAGCAATAAGAAAAGCGGGATAGTAAGTTGTTTCGCAAACCTAAGTAACTACGTCCTTGCCCCAGTTGAAAGAAGTTTAAACCCTCACCTGGCTCGACACGACAGTATGGAAGCAAGCGGTAGTCAAGTTTCTCCCTCGTTGGTCCCACCTATACACAGGGCCTAGAAGATGAAAACGAGACCGACAATACGAAAAGCAAGACACAAGACAACAAATGACGCACGGCAATTCAAATGGAACCTCAATCATGCAATAAATGCAATATGGAAAACTAATCAATTAAATATATGGAGATGTGTAAAATATGAGACAACATTTAAAGAAATATTAATGCAATTCTAAATAACGAATGAAACATTATAATTAAATATTAAAGACATGCTAAAACGCAATTAGGGCACATAGACATGCTTAAAATAATATAACGAAGCTCTCTCGCGAAAACAGAATCGAACGGATAGGAAACGGGAAAAGTGGGAAATATTCTTAAACGAGAAAGGTGTCAATTGACGGTCAAATAAGGTCGGATAAATTGCAAACTATGTAAAATATTAAATCTCGAGGCTCAAGGAAGCTGTAGGTGAAATCAGATTGATTTTAGGAGGTCGTTAGCGAGAAGTCAACATTTAAATAAGTGGGGCTGACCCAATTCCCAAAGTGAAAGAAAGGAAAAGGCTGGAAAATCCACTAAGTATGTTGCACCGGCCAGCACACGGGCTTGGCAAGCCGGTGCAAGCACAAATGAGGGTGCACAGGCTCACGCACGGTCTTGAGCACGCTGCCAAGACCGTGCAGCTGCAAACGGGCTTACGCACTGGCTCGTGCACGGGCTCAAGCCGGTGCAGGTCAAAAGGGGGTGTGCACGGGCCAACGCACGGTCTTGGAAAGACCGTGCACGAGCCCGTGCAGGTTAAAGGGGGACACACAGGGCTGCGCACGGGCTTGGCAAGACCGTGCACAAGCTCGTGCAGATCTTCTGGGCAGCAGACGCAGCAGTTCGTGAAACTCTCTCGCGCACAACAACATTCAAACTCATAAATATCCTAATTTACACCATAAAATATGCTAATTTTCACATATAAACATATATATTACATTAGCTACACATAGGTCCAAGAATTATGCAAAATGACCAAGTAAATCTTCCTAAACACGAAAATCCTAAAACTATAAAAATTCTATATAAAACCCACGAAATCGCAACAAAGAACAAACGGATTGAAATGTGGCAAAAGGATTACCGGTAGAGGATGAAGCAAGGATCGTTCGGGTTTTCACGGCTCGTGGATCGGGCGAGAAACGGGCTAGGTTGGACGTCGGGGAGATTTCTCTCCTTTTTCTCCTTCTTCTTCCTCTTCTCGTTCTCTCTCTATTCTCTTCTTCCTTTCTCAAATAATATGGGTATATGTGGAAATAGGGAATATAAGAGGGGTATGTACGAAAAAGGGATAATAAATGGGGTCGGGGTAAAATAGGGAATTTCGGGTAAAAAGTGGGTTCACGGATAAAACTTATTCGTGATACTAAATATTCTCACGAAAAGCCTTCGGCGCGAAAAAAATATTATTCCGGAATAAATCCAAAATTTCAGGTCATTACAGAAACGAAGTCCTGTCTAGCCTTCTTCCCTTTTATTCGGTGTCTTGACTCGAGTCCTTTGTTTCGGTAGTCCATCCTTATTGCACGATCCTAACTGTCCCTCCATTGAACAATTCCCTCCTGGCCTTCCTTCCTGCAGTAGAGACCCTGAATCTTCAGGATCGGCATCCACCGTCCCCTCCCTTAGGTTTCCTCTTGTTGGGACAATCCTGGAGTTGGTGTTTGGCACTCCCACAAGCAAAATATCCTCCCAACTTTCTCCTGCAACGCTCAGTTTTATGGGTTGTTTGCTTACAGTATTCTAAGGAATGGGTTGTTCGTGCGGTAGGGGCTGGCTAGCCGCCGTTCCCTCCCTATAGGAAGTCTCGAGAATGACTGACGGGCCTCCCGACTCATGAGGTCAGTTCTCCAGTGTAATTAGGCGGCCTCCTCTGGCCCTCAATGCCAACTCTATTTCGACCCGCAGAGCTCTAACGACAGCTACTGAGTAAGCACAGCAGCCGAGCCCTATCAGGATCTGGTGGATCTCAGGCCTCAATCCGGATATGAATCTCGCAGATTGGACTCTCTGGTCTGGCTCCAAATTAGAAGAGTATTTAGTCTGGTAGGCGAACCTAGCCTCGTACTCTGTCATAGTTTCCTCTCTCTGGTTTATCTCTGGGTCTCCAGTCATATATGGGGGTAGGGATCCTGGAGTAGTCTGATGTGGAGGGTCTGATCGTGGCTTCTTGCGAGACATACCTGCGATCAGAACAAATTGGCAAAATATGTGCATGTCCTGTAAGAAATGATGCCAATAAATTCAAGATAAACCTGAATGCCATGTAGTTCACATAAGCACATAAGGCATGCTTAACAATTAATAAAACCCTATCGACACACAACTAAGATAGCCCAAACCAAATAACACACAATAAAGAATTCCACGATCGACTCGTACATCTTACACTCGTCAAAAAACGAATTCGACATGGACTGACACAACTCAAAAGACACAAAAGACAAGACAAGATGAGATTGTAGCGGGCGCCCCAAACGGGTAACGCACGCCCCGCACCGAATCTCAATCCGAAGCCGAAATGGAAATCCGACCCTAAACTGAAACTCGGAGAACGGCAAACTAGTTTACTCAATCACTAGGCGGGGCTTTTTGTAAAACAACTGACGACAACGATGCGGAAGCGGAAGCAACAACAAACAAAACGAATTCTACAAAAGGGAAATTAAAGTAATAAACCAATTGCGCAAATAGTTAAAGCCCACCAAGGCTAGCGGAATTCAGTCACAGAAGCTTAAACGGGTTCAACATTAAATAATCCCGAACGTTAATTACATAATTTTCCCATACAATCATCATAACATGGATAACTAAGAAGTCATAATAAAATTGACTAAATACAAGACGAATGTAATATCGCAAAACCAGACTCGACAATGCCCACCTAGTAACCACCTGAAACAGATAAGGGTTAAAGTAGAGAGGGTTAGTCAAAAGACTAAGTGAGGGGGAAAAAGGGAGTACATACATAATAGCATACAGGAATAAATCACCATTTTAATTTAAAGGAAAACAAACGTAAAAGAAGGGTTTTCATAAACATTCAGTGATTTATAATAACATAACATAACGGGATATATTGTAGCGGGCGCCCCAAACGGGTAACGCACGCCCCGCACCGAGCCCTGACCCGGAACCGAAATGGAATTCGACCCGAATCGAAACCCGGCGAACGGCACACATTTACTCAATGACTAGACGGGATTTTCAAAAACGAAAGAAAACGACAGAGGTGCGGAAGCGAAATTAAACCAAACAATAAATCATAATAATTGCACAAGTATTAAAGCCTACCAAGGCCAACGAAATTCAATTACTTGAATAATAAACGGGTTCGATACAATATCCCGACAATAAATAATAATGGGTTCAACATATAATCCCGAATACTACAGAAATAGAATCCTACTATCGTAAACATAAATAATAGCCATATGGAATGAGAGTTATACATGAACAAAAGAATGTAACTCTAAGACGCGACGACGACGACGAAGATCCCGCCTAGTATCCTTACCCCAATACAGGGGTGAAACAGAGGGGGTTAGTCAAACGACTAAGTGAGGAGGGAGTAATAATATATATTATAAACGGAAGTAAATCACCAATTTTAAACTTAAAAGAAATCAACATAAAAGAAAGGTTTTCGTAATCGGGTGGTGATTTAGCATAAATCATAAACATATCATATGACTCGGCGAGTCGAGCCCTTAACTGTAATTTCCAAACATAAAAACGGGAAACCACCCTTATTCCTCCAATGTAGATGGACCGCTAAATCCGAACTACGCATAACATACAGTATAATCTCAGGTACTCAAAGGGCTGCCACTCCGGCCTCACCCCGAGCTCCCAAAGGTGGAGGGAACCATAGAATTTCCGCCGTAGACCCGATGTCTACCGACTTCGTCCTATCATCCTGACTCCGGGCCCAAACATACATACATACAGTTCATAACTCGCTTTTCAAATCATTTCGGGTTGGCCAAAGATCGTTCGAGACATGTCATATGCGAGGCCGAAGGCCAAAGTTCACCTCAGAAATTAAAGAGGTTTTACATGTCTCTTTCGCAAACGTTTGAAAGAATATACGTAGTACTTTTTCATATCAAAACATTTTTGATAAATCGAATAAACATAATAGGCATAAATATTTACTAAGTATATATATAGAAACGGTGTGAAAACAAAGCTTAAACATGGCTTATATTGGGAGAGGCTTATTTATATATATACATAATAGTACTGGAATCAGAAACGGAAAGCCTCACCTGTTGGCTATACAAAAAGAAGAGCAAAAGCAAGAACCGGCGCTACTCCACGGGAGTATCGTCTGCAAAAGTACCAAGACACAACCAATTAAGACTAAGGACGACGCACGGCTTATACGAAAACATTAGAACATATTGAGGCACGTTATACAATCACATAAGGCACTTAGGTTCAAATTATCAAACGAAAATGGAGTAATTCGCAAATTTAAAAATGCAAATCAAGTCCAAATGCAACGAAACTTTACGGACATGCTTTAAATATCATAAAGGAGTATGCATTCGAATTTTGGGAAAATCGGACTTCATATACAAAAGTTAGAAAATTTGACGAAAACTTAAAACGCACTATTCATAGACCCGAACATGCTATAAATTCATAAATCATGCAATTCATATCTATTTCATATATATCGAATACACGAGCGAAGAAAGAATTCGGAAAAGACGAGCCTCGGAGGGACCCGTAGGCCAAAATTTGCCCTGACTTACATAAGGTCAGGGCCCTGTTCAAACGGGCCACACGGCCTTGTGCACGGCCGTGTGCACCAAGGCCGTGCACACCAAAGAGGGACACGCACGGCCTCTTGCACACGGCCTCAAGGCCGTGTGCACAAGGCCGTGCACCATGAACCATGCCCACGGTCTCTTGCACGGCCGTGCAAGAGGTCGTGTACCTCTACACGGCCTTACCACACCCCGTGTGCAAAGCCCGTGTGCGTCAGGAAAGAGGAGAAACTTCGCAGAACCAGAAAAACCACGCGAATTAAATCCTAAATTCAATATTTGATCATCTAAACATGCAAATCACGCCCTAATATTTACATATGATGATCTACAACATATAAGCTACACATAGAATCCAAAAACACGAAAATCCATCCATAAATTCCCTCAAAATCACATAAACCCTAAATTATTCAACTATATACAAAAACGAGAAATACGAGGAATATGAGACATTAAACGAGAGGGACGTGAAAGGCTTACTCGTAGAAGAGATAGCAGGGAGTTCGTAGGCGTAAACGGTTCGAAAATCCGTTGGGAAACGAAGTCGGAATAATCGTTGGAACCACCTTCCTACTCTTTCTCTTTTTCTTTCTTTTCTTTTCTTTCTTTTGCTGTTGTGTTTTTTTTTTTTTTGGCGAGAGTGAGGTGAGAGAGAGAGAGTGATGAGACTTAGTCAATTTGACTTGGGTTTAAAAATCGAAAGGGCAAATTCGTAATTTTGCAAAATAAGTTTGAAAACTCATGTTGTTCAAATAATACATAATTACAGTCAAAATTCATATAATTAAACGCACATTGACAATTCGTAATTTAAATATAGAAATTCATTCATTTACGAGATTATTCTAAAATCTCATAATAAATATCAAATAAAATAATAAATTGTGCAAATACTCGATTCGGACATACCGGATTATAATTCGGATTTTCGGTGCGTTACACATATCATATTGCTCGGCGAGTCGAGCCCTAAACTCCTCATATCAAAACATACCTGAAAACTTACCAACCTTATTCCTCCCATATAGCAGAAGGACCGCTAAATCCAAACTGCTCAGGATATAGGCATAGCCTATGTCTCAGTTGACATGAAGTCAACCGCCGCAGGAGCACAACGGTTGCCACTCCGGCCTCACCCGTGCTCCCGGTAAACTTGGAGCAAGCCACCGAATTCCACCGTAGACCCGCTATCTATCTGGATTCATCCGATCGCCATACTTCGGGGCCCACATAACATAACGGACACACATATCATATCTCGCATTTCATAACTATCATTGTCCTATTAGAATAGGAATCAAGACCTTTCGGGGAGGGCCAAAAGGGTCGTTCGAGACAGGCGGTGTAACGGCAGGAAACACAACCGGGTATTCCATCATCAGGGGGGAGAAATCTGCCCTAACGACTTCACTCAATGAGAAGGTTTCCAAACCCAAAATTACATTTAAATCAAAACATAGTTTGCTTGTCTCTTTTTGAAAATCTTTCAAAATCATATACATAGTACATTTTGATATCAAATTCGTTGTTCTTAAACCTCATAAAAGTAATAAGCATAAAGTATTTACGAAGTATAGTAATACGGGATGAAAACATAAACTACACATGCGAGGCTTATTTAGTGAGGTTTCATAGTACATATCTACATAATACGGGATAACAACAGAAACCTCACCTGGCGACAACCAAAAGAAAGCCCAAAACGGAAGCGAACAACCTAATCCACGAGAGTGGAACCTGCAACTGACAAACGATATAACCACGTAAGACTTACAACGATGCACGGCTCATACCAAAGCATAGAAACACGTAAAAACACGTTAAACAGTCGTTCATATCACCTAGGTTCACATTCTAACAAATATATAAACTCAATAAGCAAATCAAGCTAGAATGCGATAAAAGTTCATAATCATGCATAAAAGGCGACAAGGAAGTACGCATTCAATTTTCGGAAGAAACGGACAACATTTGAAAAATAGCCAAAAATGCCTAAACGAAAAACACGAAGAACGGGGCCCAAACAAAGTCGTAAAAATCCAAACTTCCTAAAATATATATTTCATGATTTATAGGAACTATAGGTGAAATCGGATCTCAAATCGGAGGTCAAAAAAAGAAAGTCAACTTTTTTAATTGCCCTTTGACTCCCATTACCGGGAGCAACATTTGAAAATGGAGAAATTTTGGTTAAGGCATACACATGGCCTTGGGGACGGGCGCGTGCACGGGCTTGAGCGCGTTCTCAAGCCGGTTCAAGCACTTGCACTGGCCTGCGCACGGGCGTGCGCAAGAACGTGCAAAGGCTAAAATGGACGCACGATCTTGGCGCATGGTCTCAAAGACCGTGCGCAAGGCCGTGCGGATTCTCAGAACAGCAGAAAATCGCAGAAACGAAGAAAACTCGCGGAAATAAACCAAAAATCAACATTTAACCCACGAATCATGAAAATCCCAAGTTAATATTCACATATAATGTTCTCCTAATCATTCCCGACATTTAGGCACAAGAAATACACAAAATGATCCACTAAATCATACAAACCCATCAAATCTTCATCAAATGAAAACCTAAGCTAAAAACTCAATAAATCGAAGCATAGAGTGGACGAAATCAAATGGAGTTAAAATATTACCGGAAGAATAAGTTGAGAGGATAGCGTAGGTGTTAACGGTTCGAAAATCCGTCGAGAAACGAGTCCGGCACGATCGATTGAAGCTTTCCTCTTCTTTTCCTCTTCTTCTTTCTCTTTTCTCTCTTTTCTTTTCTTGTTTTGTGCGTGAATGAGGGAGAGAGAGAGAGTGAGACTAAGTAAAAAGTTGACTTGGGTTGAGAAACGAAGGGGCATTTTCGTAATTTTATAAAATAACTCCAAAAACATAAGTTGTCCAAATAAAACATAATTACAGTCAAAGTTCACGAAATTAAACGCGCATTCAGATGTCGTGGTTTAAATACTGAAATTGACTCATTCATGAAAATATTACATAAATCACATAATAATTAATAAAATAAACTATAAACCGCGTAAGAAAATCGGTTCGGGTTCCCGGTTCATAACTCGAATTTTCGGGGCGTTACAATCACCCCTCCTTATGAGAATCTGGTCCCCAGATTGTACTGATTAGAGTTAAACAACTCTGGGTGAAACTTACGCGTCTTCATTCGGACCTCTCACGAAGCTCCTTCGATTGCCTGATCCTTGAAGGAACATATAGGAGGTATCTCGCGGATTAGACAACATCAAGCTTGTTCAGGGTTCCTGTAAGTAGCATTTCAGTAGAAGTTGAGCTATTTCCATTTATTGTCGAAAGGCCTGAATTCGATCGACAACACGTTGAAGAAATCCCAGATAAATGTGTAACGGTAATTACCATCTTAGACCTTCAGTGGTCCGGACAAAAAAACCATGGTGAATTCATTCCCAATCCCACATAGGGATAAGTATTAGTCGTAGCTAACCTCTCAATCTTTGATGCTCGGCTTTGATCTGCTGACAAGTCAAGTATCTCTTGACTTAATCGAGTAAGTCTCTTTCTTGCGACTCTTCGAATCATGGGTCCGAGGCTTATATTAGGAAATATTGGGGTTACAAACACAAAGCTGAAACACTGGATTATTCTTCGCTCGAATTGTCTGACGCGGATTCCATTCTTTTGCAATCTTGGCATTTTGGATTCTTCAACCCAATTTTGACTCGGTCGCCAGGTTATGGATGAAATTATCCAAAATGGTGCAAGTCCAATTTGGTTTAGCCTCCATTTGTGACATGCTCATGATTTGGTTCAAAGTACCAACTACGATATTCGCTTTTCCCAAGGAACACTGATTCTTGCAATCTTAGTCCTCAAACATTTTCCATTGACGACGTTGGGGTTGGTTCACCTCCTTCTGAGTTAATAAGTGTTGAAACTCCCATAATCTGTGGAGATGTCAACTGATTCCATAAGATAGTGACGACGTTTCAGCCAATCCTTTACTACGGCAGCTGGTTCGATGTCATGAGGGGCAACTTTGTGGTTGATTTTAGCTTCCCGAGCATGAGCTATGGTTTCTTCATTCATACCATCCACTAATTCAATCTTTCATGTGATGCATTCATACTCACGACGATTCCTTGAGAATCCCTTGAGCAAGGTTAATATTGAAGTTGTAGTTAATCTCTTTTCGGCTCCTGAAAACAGGTCCTACATAGATTGCTCATTCGAACTCGTTTTTTTTTTTTTTTTTTTTTTTTTTTTCCTGTCAACTCAAGCAACAAGGTTGCAAGCTTAGGGTAGTTCCACTTGAAGTCTTGGTTTGTTTCCATACCTGTACTGTTCAAGTCTCCAGAGACTACATCGGTTCCTGTTCTGGATTTAAAATGACAGAAAAGGCCACTTAGTCGATCCAGATTTCACATTTGCTAGGCTAGGCAACTAGCGGGTGCCCTTTTGAGGTCTGGAGCACGATACGGAGGTGCTCTGCATTCTTCCTCGAATATCGAGAACATTAAGGTGACTCCTTAGAAGGTAACGACTAACTCACTGTGATATGAACGGAGGTCCATCGAGTCGCAAAGTGCTTGTCAGTACTAGAGGCAGATTTACGAATTCAAGACGTCCACATCAGGCACTGAAGGCTGTCTTCAGAACATATTTGGCTCGTACATAGAGTTGATGATATCCTAATCAAAGTTCATCCAGACAAATCTTAGATCTCAAAGCATATCGGACAATTCTTCAACGGCGGTAGAGCATACATGTAACGACACGAATATTTTAATTATATTATTAATTATTACGCGAATTCTTTCTTGCCTAATTTCTCGATCTATCATTTCATTGGGGGAGTCCCATCCCGGCCTTAGACGGACAAGACAGAGGCCAGCTTAGGGGCATATTGACCTAACCGAATAAAGAAAGAAAAGTGGCCAATTGGATTAATTAATCTTGTGGAAAAGATTGATTTAACTTATCTTATAAATGCCCTCAATTACTTAAATTACCTAAATGCCCTTAAAAGCCTAAATGACCATTTTACCCCCCCGAGATATTTTCCTAAATATCTACCTATCTCACTCATTCTCTCATTACACACAAAGAAGGAGAAAAGAACAAAGGAAGGAGAAAGAAGGAGAAGAAAGGAGAGAAACTTCCCGACGCCCTACCAAGCCCGTTTCTTGCCCGATCGACGAGCCGTGAAAACCCAAACGATCCTCACTACATTCTCTACCGGTAATCCTTTTACCCCATTTCATTTCGTTCCCTCTTCGTTGCGATTTTCATGAGTTTTATATAGAATTTTATTATATTAGGATTTTCGTGTTTAGGAAGATTTACTTGACCATTTTACGTGATTCCTGTGCCTATGTGTAGCTTATATGATATATATGAATATATGTGAGAATTAGGATGTTTTATGGAGTAAATTAGGAGATGTATGAATTTAAATGTTGGTTTCGCGTGTGAGGTTTCGCGATCTGCTGAGTCTGTGGCTCAGTAGATCCACACGGGCGAACGAACGGTCTTGATCAAGACCGTGCAGGAGCCCGTGCACAGCCTTTTCAACCTGCACGGGCTTGAGCCCGTGCACAGGCCCGTTTGCACCTGCACGGTCTTGGCACCGTGCTCAAGACCGTGCGTGAGGCCGTGCACCTCTATTTGTGCTTGCACCGGCTTGCCACGCCCGTGCGTTGGCCGGTGCAACATACTTAGTGCATTTTCCAGCCTTTTCCTTTCTTGCACATTGGGAATTTGGTCAACCCCACTCATTTAAATGTTGAATTTTCACATACGACCTCCGAATATCAATCCGATTTCACCTATAGCTTCCTCGAGCATCGGGATTTGATATTCTTCATAATTTACAATTTATCCGACCGTATTTGACTGTCAATTGACACCTTTCTCATGTAGGGATCTTATCCCACCTTTCCCGTTCCTTATCCGTTTGATCTCGTATTCGCGAGAGAGCATCTTTATATTATTTTAAGCATGCCTACGTGCCCTAACTGCATTTTAGCATGCTTTCCATATTTATTATTAATGTTCTTCCATCATTATAATTGTTTTAAATATTCCTTTAAATATTGTTCCATAATTTATATATCCTTACATGTTAAATTATCTGACTTTCTATATTGCACCTGTAGCACGAGTGGAGTTTATATGAATTGCCGTGCATCATCTGTTGTCTTGTGTCTTGCTTTTAGTATTGTCGGTCTTGTTTTCATCCTCTAGGCCCTGTGTATTACAGGTGGGACCAATGAGGGAGAAACCTGACTACCGCCTGCTTTCATACTGTCGTGTCGAGCCAGGTAAGGGTTTTAAATTGTTTTCAACTGGAGTAAGAACATAGTTAATTAGGTTTGCGAAATAAACCACTATCCCGCTTTCTTATTACTTGTTGTATTGCCTTTACTATTTCTCTATCTGCTTAGTCAAACCGTTTTGAGAGCAAACCAAAATGTTTTAAATACTTTCAACTAGAGGCAAGGAAAACCCATTTGTTTTAAATGCGAACTTTGGTTCGCAATTATAACCTTGTCTCGAATGGCCCATTTAGCCTCCCACACCCCGATTTCCTACTTTCGAATGGCCATTTTGGCCACCCAAACTATCATTGTTTTTAAAAGCGAGCCATAGATTGTTTAATAACTTGGGCCCGGAGTATACAGGAGGTGAGCCTGGGGACGTGCGTCTAGGGAAAATCCCGATGTATACTTCTAGCGTGTTGACTTGGGCCTGCTAGGAGGTTGGCTAGCCTAAGTTGATGCGAACGGTGGTGCTAATCGCGTCTCCTTAAACTCTGATACGGTGGTGCTAATCGCGTCTCCTTAAACCCTGTATGCTGGTGCTAATAGCGTCTCCTTAAATCCTGTATAGTATTGTTGGTGGTGGAGTACTTGATTGTATGCTTACATGATTTTCAATTGGGAGTTATAAGGATAGGGCCCGTTCTCGCCGGGACACATTATGTCACGACCCCCGGGCACGGAGAGGAGAACCCTCACTACGGCGCCCGTTGGACGCGCGGGTATAAGCTTCGAATCCACTGTGCACAACCCTAAAGTTTGGCTTAGGAAGCACTTGCCAAAAGGGATTAATCCATATTGATTGTACATGAGTTCTAACTTATAAACCCTTCGAATTATATTTGAACCGATGTGGGACGGAAATCAACTCACACGGCCTGTCCACACAACCTGCTGCAAGGCCGTGAGTACCATCCTCACGGCCTCACCACATGGCCGTGACATGAGGCCGTGTGAGGCCTCAAATTGCTCACTGCCTCTCCACATGGCCACACAAGGCCGTGAGGCTCTCTCTCAAATTGGGGCATTACAATTCGTCCCTTCTTTCAGAGCGTAATGTCCTCATTACGTCGTGACATAGGCCCATTGCTCCCCGTCAGGGGAGAATGTGGAGCGCGGCTCCCCACACACGCGGAGCCCCTTTTAGAGGTGACACTAACGGTGTGGAACATGCATTCCCACGACTGACGGCTGGCTCTGATACCACTTGTCACGACTCCCGGGCGCGGAGAGGAGAACCCTCACTACGGCGCCCGTTGGACGCGCGGGTATAAGCTTCGAATCCACTGTGCACAACCCTAAAGTTTGGCTTAGGAAGCACTTGCCAAAAGGGATTAATCCATATTGATTGTACATGAGTTCTAACTTATAAACCCTTCGAATTACATTTGAATTTCCGATGTGGGACGGAAATCAACTCACACGGCCTGTCCACACAACCTGCTGCAAGGCCGTGAGTACCATCCTCACGGCCTCACCACATGGCCGTGACAAGAGGCCGTGTGAGGCCTCAAGTTGCTCACGACCTCTCCACATGGCCACACAAGGCCGTGAGGCTCTCTCAAATTGGGGCGTTACACATTAATTGCATGATTTATTGCATTTGTTGCTTGTCTCAGTGTTTTACGGCTTTCGTCACAAGTCGAAGCATATTCCGGTTCTCTTCATTTATCATATGTATTTCCCTATATATATATATAAAACCCGGAAGCGTGACTCGTACTTGCTACCCTAAGCCTCCTTTATTATTCAATTAATTAGTTGAATTACGAGCCGTGTTTATTTATCGTTTCTAACTTATTTATATCGTGCCTTTCGAACTTGTAACGGCGTCGTGACTCAACTAATACCCTTTCAACTTATCGGCTTGATATTACGTGCAAAATGTTTTAAAGGATCCGGTTCGTCAACCTTTTGTGTTTTCAAATAAGCCGAACCCGAGTGTTGCTTTGTGTCATTTTACAACTTATATTTCGTTATTCGTATTCTTTCTCAAAACGGGCAACACTCACCACTTTTAGTTTTAAAGAGATAAATGACGAACTGTTATCAAAACCCCCTTGCTGAGTATCCTTTATACTCACCCCTGCTATTTTGGTTCTTGCTTCAGGTAGACAGGTGGCGACGTCACCTATCTTGTCAGTCGGCATCAGCAGGTCTAGATAGGCCCAGTCTTTCTGGTTTGTCTTGTCAGTGGTCCCAACAACCGTCGAGTCTTGTTTATTGTATTTATTTACTTTACGTACTTATGTGCCCCTGATGTGGGATAGTTGACGATATCTAGGATTGCACAGGGTAGGCTAGTTGAGCCATGGATGACACTATCTGCTTATGAACATTCTGTATCTTGATTTATAAATGTTTCTTGATATTATGTTAGCCTCGTAGGCATTTATGAAATTTATCTATTTACTTTATAATCGCTTCCGCATTTCTCTGTTTTATTGTGGTTGTTGTTGGGATGGTTGTCGCTGTTGCCGATGGTTGTTGCTTGAGTGCCGTTCGCCGGAGTGGATTTTTGAGTTAAGGCTCCTCACTGAAGCTCGGGAGTCCATTTAGGTACATATGTGGCGGTCCTTCTTCAGGGGGCGCTACAATACATGTCGTCGATAATATTCTGTGCAATTCTTGGTGAACAATACACATAGGAAGTGCGTGTCTTCTCCTCTACAAGCAGTGTTGGAGTACCCCAGGTCAAGGCACTCGATCGGGCGCGTTCAAGGGAGAGAAGTTCATCAAGTCGGTTCTTCGATTCTGTCTGATCGGCAAAATCCATTCGGTTTGGCGACCTCGATCACAACTGGATCTATCACAGACCCTCTATTCCGATCTGATCGCAAGAGCTCTCAGATTCTTAGGGAATACGTCTGTGAATTCTATGATCAACTTGATTCACTAGACTTCACTCGGATCTTCAGGCGATTGAGACGGTAGGGGATAAGCCTATAGTTTCTCCCTTTCGGGTAAGGTTCTCGACTTCCACCAATGAGGTGTACGACCCTCGTCCATTCGCAAATCTCTGACTTCGTCAAGTCCAAAATAATCCTTTCCTGGTGACTTGGTCAAATCTGCTGAGCAACGATTCCTTCGATGATAAACAGTAGCACGCGCATGAATCGCAAATGTCCTCCAATCCGACAATGAAGAGATAGAAAGAGAAACATGCAATGAATCCAACATGCGCACGCACAAGTACAGCATTGAAAAGCGCAAGAAGTGAGTGTAAACCACTCGAATTATAAAATGCATGTATGGGATGACAATTAATATTTTGTACCTTGCACCGAAGCATTCGGATCCAAGTTCTCCTCGACTGTCTCGATCTTTTCTTCCTCATGCAATTTGCGCGGAGATGGAAGGAACTTCCACATGAGAAGCAACGTCCAGACTTCTTTCGGCATTCTGACTCTTGATGGTCTCTTTGGAAAAAGCTACATACTGGTCGTAGGGCTCCCTGCGGTTGGGGAGGTGCATTCTGCTTCGATGAAGACACCTGGGAGGTCTTCTTTCCGGAAAATGGCCCTGAAGGTGTAAATGGCCTCTTGGAACTTGCTGGAAGGTACTGAACGGTGGTTGTAGCGCCCCCTGAAGGAGGACCGCCACACCCGCACCGAAACGGATTCCCGAGCTTCGGCGAGGGGCCTCAACCCAAAAACCCACTCCAGCGAACGGCACTCAAGCAAGAACCTTCGGCAACAGCAACGACATCCCAACAACAACCAGAGAAGAGCAGAGAAATGCGGAAGCGATTTAAATAACAAGACAAATTCCATAAATGTCAATTAAACATGTGCAAATCGAAATACAACATAATAACAACACGTAGTGCCATCCATGGCTCAACTAGTCTACCCTATGCAATCCTAGATATCTTCAACTATCCCACATCAGGGGCACATAAGTACGTAAAGTAAATAAATACAATAAACAAGACTCGACAGTTGTTGGGACCACTGACAAGGCAAACCAGAAAGACTGAGCCTATCTAGACCTGCTGATGCCGACTGACAAGATAGGTGACGTCGCCACCTGTCTACCTGAAGCAAGAACCAAAATAGCAAGGGTGAGTATAAAGGATACTCAGTAAGGGGGTTTTGGTCACAGTTCGTCATTTATCTTTTTAAAACTAAAAGTGGTGAGTGTTGCCCGTTTTGAGAAAGAATACGAATACGAAATATAAGTTATAAAATGACACAAAGCAACACTCGGGTTCGGCTTATTTGAAAACACAAAAGGTTGACGAACCGGATCCTTTAAAACGTTTGCACGAAATATCAAGCCGATTGAAAGAATATTAGTTGGGTAATAAAGGGGACTTAGGGTAGCAAGTACGAGTCACACTTCCGGGTTTTATATATATATAGGGAAGTACATATGATAATTGAAGAAAACCGGAATGTGCTTCGACTTGTCACGAAAGCCATAAAACAATTAGACAAGCAATAAATGCAATAAATCATGCAGTAATGTGTCCCGGCGAGAACGGGCCCTCTCCTTATAACTCCCCATTGAAAAACATGCAAGCAAGTACTCCATCACCAAGATTCATAAACAGGGTTTAAGGAGACGCGATTAGCACCACCATCAGGATTTAAGGAGATGCGATCAGCACCACCGTACAGGGTTTAAGGAGACGCGATTAGCACCACCGTTCGCATCAACTTAGGCTAGCCAACCTCCTAGCCGGCCCAAGTTAACGCGCTAGAAGTATACATCGGGATTTGCCCTAGACGCACGTCCCCAGGCTCACCTCTTGTATACTCCGGGCCCAAGTCATAAAACAGGCTATGGCTCGCTTTTGAAATCAATGATAGTTTAAGTGGCCAAAAAGGGCCGTTCGAAAATATGATGCAAGTAGTTAAGTATGAATGGCCAAAGGGGCTTTTGAGACAAGTTGATGTAACGATCTCGGAAGTACTCATAAGCGTCGTACGCTTCGGGAGCATGCTGACGGATGTCCCTAACGACATTACTTATAAGTGCCTCAGAGATCAAATAGTTACTTTTAAAACAAATAAGTTACTTGTCTCTACTTGGAAGCATTTCAAATCATTTTGGTTTTGCTATTAAAAGGTTTGACTAAGCACGTAAGGAATATTAAAGACAGTACAACAAGCAATAAGAAAAGGCGGGGAAATAAGTTATTTCGAAGCCTAAATAAACTATGTTCTTACTCCAGTTGAAAACAATTTAAAACCCTTACTTGGCTCGACAAGACAGTATGAAAGCAAGCGGTAGTCAGGTTTCTCCCTCGTTGGACCCACCTGTAATACACAGGGCCTAGAGGATGAAAACAAGACCGACAATACTAAAAGCAAGACACAAGACAACAGATGACGCACGGCAATTCACATAGAATCCAATCATGCAATAAACGCAATATGGGAAGTAAATCAATTAAACATGTAAATTACGGTACGACAATTAAAGAATATTAATGAAATGTTAAATAATGAAAGAACGTAAATAATAAATATTAAAGGCATGCTTAAACGCAATTAGGGCACGTAGAAACGCTTAAAATAATATAACCGAACTCTCTCGCGAAAACGGGGTCAAACGGACAAGAAACGGAAAAGATGGAATAAATCCCTAAACGAGCAAGGTGTCAATTGATGGTCAATTAGGGTCGGGTAAATTGTAAATTATGAAGAATATCAAATCCCAAGGCTCGAGGAAGCTATAGGTGAAATCGGATTGATATTCGGAGGTCGTATGAGAAAAGTCAACGTTTAAATGAGTGGGGTTGACCAATTCCTGAAGTGCAAGAAAGGAAAAGGCTGGAAAATACACTAAGTATGTTGCACCGGCCAACGCACGGGCTTACGCACGGGCTTGGCAAGCCGGTGCAAGCACAAAAGGAGTTGCACGGCCTCCCGCACGGTCTTGAGCACGGTGTCAAGACCGTGCAGGTGCAAACGGCCATGCGCACGGGCCTGTGCACGGGCTCAAGCCCGTGCAGGCTGAAAAGTGAAGCGCACGGGCTCTTGCACGGTCTTGCTCAAGACCGTGCGTTCGCCCGTGTGGATCTACTGAGCAGCAGACTCAGCAGATCGCGAACCTCATACGCGAAAATCAAAATATAAATTCATATATCTCCTAATCTACACCATAAAACATCCTAATTTTCACATATAATCATATATATCATATAAGCTACATATAGACACAAGAATCACGTAAAATGGTCAAGTAATTCTTCCTAAACACGAAAATCCTAATATATAAAACTCTATATATAAATCACGAAAAATTGCAAGAAATAACGAACGGAATGAAATGGGGTAAAAGGATTACCGGTAGGTAATGTAGTGATGATCGTTCGGGTTTTCACGGCTCGTCGATCGGGCGAGAAACGAGCTCGGTAGGGCGTCGGGAAGATCTTTCTCCTTTCTTCTCCTTCTTTCTCCTTTCTTTCTTCTTTGAAATGAGAGAATGAGAGAGATAGATAGATATTTATGAAAATATCTCGAGAGGGTAAAATGGTCATTTAGGCTTTTAAGGGCATTTATGTAATTTAAGAAATTGAGGGCATTTAAAAGATAGGTTAAATCAATCTTTTCCACCAGATTGATTAATCCAATTGGATAGATCGAGAAATTAGGCAAGAAAGAATTCGCGTAAATATTAATAATATAATACAAATATTCGGGTCGTTACAGTGGTAGTGGCCAGAATAGGACTCGGTCCCATTAGGCTGAGTTCAGACTCAATATGCAGAGCCATTTCCACTGCATCGGTATAACATTGATGTCAGACTACCATCATAGCCTTCCTGATCTCGTAAGTCAATCCCTCTACAAACTGGCGAGTCTTCCTCTGCTCGTCGACGACCATCATAGCCTTCCTGATCTCGTAATAAGGCGGGAGAAGTATGCCTCGTATTGATCAACTGAAGATGTGTTCTACTTGAGAGCCAGAAACTCCCTTTCATGTTGCTGACAAACAACCAACGGAATGTACTTAGCCCGGAACTCAGTCAAGAACTGATCCCAAGTCGGGGCTACATGCTCACGTTTCCATCTTTGCTCAATCTGCTTCCACCATTCCTGTGCGGCTCCAATCATCAGATAGATTGCAAACTCGACTCTCTGACGGTCCGGATATTCCATAATCCTGTAAATATTTTCCAGAGCTGATATCCATGCCTCGGCAATAGCGTCATCCGGGGCACCTTCAAACTGTGGTGGTTCGAATCTGAGAAATCGGGCCCACGCTTCCTGCTCATCATTTCCTTTAGGGAGCTGAGCGATGAACTGTCTTAACGTTTCCGCAATTTCGGCTGGAATTGGTGTATCGGTCTGAGGTGCCAACGGAGGTGATGAGAGTGGTTTATGTGCACGACGACGTGAAGACATTATGTAAGGCCAATAGCAAATATGCATGACCGGTAAGTGAGTATGCAAAGCTGTAAGCACATAGGCAACTAAAGTTCTGGGTAGAGTTCACATAATCACTTAGCACATTTGCACAAATTCCATAGAAGTCCTAAGCCATACGACCTAGACACAACCGGACACGACAGACAACCAGGCACGGCAAGTGCAACCTTGAGTTTCACATCCACCTATATCTGAGTCCATCCCAGTGTTTTGATTGTAAAAGATCTTTTGTTGTTGATCATCCAACAAAGATCCATCACAATTCAAACACTAAGCGTTCTTGAACACTAGTGAGTGCAATTCCCTAAGTTACACCGGCACACAATGACTGTCAAAACAAACAAAACACGATGATTCAGAGCTTAGGCCATTGGACCCGAAGAGCTCTGATACCAACTGTAGCGGGCGCCCCAAACGGGTAATGCACGCCCCGCACCGAGTCTCAATCCGAAGCCGAAAAGGAAATCTGACCCTAAACTGAAACCCGGAGAACGGCAAACTCATTTACTCAATCACTAGGCGGGGCTTTTTGTAAAACAACTGACGACAACGATGCGGAAGCGGAAGCAACAACAAACAAAACGAATTCTACAAAAGGGAAATTAAAGCAATAAACCAATTGCGCAAATAGTTAAAGCCAACCAAGGCTAGCGGAATTCAGTCACAGAAGCTTAAACGGGTTCAACATTAAATAATCTCGAACGTTAAACATAATTTTCCCATACAATCTGATCATAACATGGATAACTAAGAAGTCATAATAAAATTGACTAAATACAAGACGAATGTAATACCGCAAAACCAGACTCGACAATGCCCACCTAGTAACCACCTGAAACAGATAAGGGTTAAAGCAGAGAGGGTTAGTCAAAAGACTAAGTGAGGGGGAAAAAGGTAGTACATACATAATAGCATACAGGAATAAATCACCATTTTAATTTAAAGGAAAACAAACATAAAAGAAGGGTTTTCATAAACATTCGGTGATTTATAATAACATAACATAACGGGACATATCATATTGCTCGGCGAGTCGAGCCCTCAACTCCTCATATCAAAACATACCTGAAAACATACCAACCTTATTCAAACTGCTCAGGATATCGGTATAGCCTATGTCTCAGTTGACACGAAGTCAACCGCCGCAGGAGCACAAAGGTTGCCACTCCGGCCTCACCCGTGCTCCCGGTAAACTTGGAGCAAGCCACCGAATTCCACCGTAGACCCGCTATCTATCCGGCTTCATCCGATCGCCATACTCCGGGGACCACATAACATAACGGACACACATATCATATCTCCCATTTCATAACTATCATTTTCCTACTAGAATAGGAATCAAGACCTTTCGGGGAGGGCCAAAAGGGCCGTTCGAGACAGGCGGTGTAACGGCAGGAAATACAACCGGGTATTCCATCATCAGGGGGGGGACAAATCCGCCCTAACGACTTCACTCAACGAGAAGGTTTCCAAACCCAAAATTACATTTAAATCAAAACATAGTTCGCTTGTCTCTTTTTGAAAACCTTTTGAAATCAGATACATAGTACATTTTGATATCAAATTCGTTGTTCTTAAACCTCATAAAAGTAATAAGCATAAAGTATTTACTAAGTATAGTAATACGGGATGAAAACATAAACTACACATGCGAGGCTTATTTAGTGAGGCTTAATAGTACATATCTACATAATACGGGATAACAACAGAAACCTCACCTGGCAACAACCAAAAGAAAGCCCAAAACGGAAACGAACAACCTAATCCACGAGAGTGGAACCTGCAACTGACAAACAACATAACCACGTAAGACTTACAATGACGCACGGCTCATACCTAAGCATAGAAACACATAAAAACACGTTAAACAGTCGTTCATATCACTTAGGTTCACATTCTAACAAATATATAAATTCAATAAGAAAATCAAGCTAGATTGCGATAAAAGTTCATAATCATTTATAAAAGGCGACAAGGAAGTATGCATTCAATTTTCGGAAGAAACGGACAACATTTGAAAAATAGCCAAAAATGCCTAAACGAAAAACACGAACAACGGGGCCCGAACGAAGTCGTAAAACTCCAAACTTCCTAAAATATACATTTCATGATTTATAGGAACTATAGGTGAAATCGGATCTCAAATCGGAGGTCAAACGAAGAAAGTCAACTTTTTTAATTGCCCTTTGACTCCCATTACCGAGAGCAACATTTGAAAATGGAGAAATTTTGGTTAAGGCATACACACGGCCTTGGGGACGGGCGTGCGCACGGGCTTGAGCGCGTTCTCAAGCCGGTGCAAGCATTTGAACTGGCCTGCGCACGGGTGTGCGCAAGACCGTGCAAAGGCTAAAATGGACGCACGGTCTTAGCGCATTGTAGCGCCCCTTTCCGTAGGCGGAGAAAGGACACCACATCCGCACCGAGACGAACTCCCAAACGAGGTAGATGTACCCCATTTAAAAATCCATCCCGGCGAACGGCAAGCATTCAACCTATACCTGGCAACAACGTACCTAGTCCAACAACAACAACCAACAGAAATAACAGAGTGCGGAAGCTATAAAATATATATATCAATTAAACATTCGAAGCCACACGGCATCAATTAACATAAATCAATATTCCAACAAATACATAACTAACAATTCAGTGTTCAACGAATATCCATCACATCATCGAATATCAATCATCATTAATATATCCATTTCTAATGAACAAAATGATTTAATAATAAAAGACAGACTGCTGTTGGACACTACCGACAATTACCAAAGGACACGAAGACCAAGACTTACGACCCGCTGTTGCCAACCGACATGAGAGGTGACAACGCCACCTGTCGACCTGAAGTAAGAATTAAAACAACGAGGGGGTGAGTATAAACGATACTCAATGAAGGTAAAGAGGGAACAAGTACAAGCCACGCTTCCGGGTTATATATATATATATATATATATATATATATATATAGAAAATACATGTGCAGAATTTAAGAAAATCCGGAATGTGCTTCGACTTCCATAACAATAATTAATAAGCATTAACGATAAAGCATAAATAGAAGCAAATAATATCCCAGCGAGAATGGGCATGTTCTCCTTATAACCCCTTCATGTCATTATAAAACTCCATCTCCGGTGTCTGACCCCATAGTGTGACCATGGGCGACTAATTGAATTTTAGGAAAACGTGCAACGGATGCAACGCCCACCATCGCTCCTAACCGTGGCTATCAACTCCTGACGGGCCACGATTGACGCTTAATTTTGGGAAAAGTACCTCGGACAACACCCTGGACGCTCGTCCCCAAGTGAGACCCTCGAATACCCTCCCGGGCCCCAAGTAAAAGAAAAGTACATGTAGTTGCTCGCATTTCAAGAAACATTATAAGTTGTATGCCAAAGGGGCATTTAGGCAAGTGTGTGACGACAGAGGGGGTAACTACAAGTTTCATACGTGTCGGGAAGCACTGACATCCTCCCCTAACGACTTCCCTCATAGACCCTACCAAAGTCAAAGCGTCACGTTTGACAAGAAAACAGTTTACTTGCCTATTGAAAACAAAACGATTTAGCTATACTAATAGGTATGAGTTAATATCAAAACATTTGTTATTAAAATCATGAAGATATAATTAAATATTTAATAGATATACAAGAAGAAAATCAAATCAATATGAGCACGTAAGGGTAGTTCGCAATAATTAAAAGAAATCCTTACTCCAGTTGAAAGCATTTTAAAACCCTCACCTGGGAGCACGGGAACGACAAGACACTTAAGCTATTCCTTGAAAGACGGCCTGAAACTGTCAAACGACAAACCAAATAAGACAAAACACTACGTACGACTCTCAAGGACTACAACGCATGAAAGACCAATTAAAAAAAAATCATGTAGTAATTGAAATTACAAGTAAAATGCATTTAAATCCATTAAACGAAAGGTACGCAATTAAAGATGCTAAACATGCTCAATTGAAATTCTAATTGCACATTCATGCATAATATATTATAAAGAAGCACTCATGCGATTTTTGGATCATTCGGACAACATCCCTAAATTGGGGAAAAAGCCCTAAATGAAAAAGGCTCGATTCAAGGTCCGAACGAGGTCGGAATTTTGAAAACTTTACGAAATATTCATCCTTGAATCATATGGAAGCTATAGGTGAAAACGGCTCGATTTTAGGGGGTCGTATGCAAAAAGTCAACTTTTATTTTTGGCCATTTGACACCATTACCATGAGCAACTAAGGAAAAAGGCTGAAACTTTGGTTAAGGCATTCGCGCGGGCTAACGCACGGCCTTGTGCACGGTCTTGAGCACGCACTCAAGACCGTGCAAGCTAAAACAACTGCACACTGGCTTGCGCACCGGGGTGCGCAGGCCGGTGTAGGCTCAAGGTGGTGCACACGGTCTGGTGCACGGTCTTGCCAAGACCGTGCGTTGGACCGTGTGGTTCATCTTTCAGGGGCAGAAAATGCGATTTCAAGGTTTCTCACGAGGGTTTCTGTAGCGGGCGCCCCAAACGGGTAACGCACGCCCCGCACCGAGCCCCGACCCGGAGCCGAAATGGGATCCGACCCGAACCGAAACCCGGCGAACGGCAAGCATTTACTCAATCACTAGGGGGGGTTTCAAAAACAACGAAAAGACAGAGACGCGGAAGCAATATAAATAATCGAAGCAATAGATCATAATAAATACACAAATTATTAAAGCCCACCAAGGCTAACAAAATTCAATTACATAATATCAAACGGGTTCGATACAGTATCCCGATAAATATAATAACGGGCTCAATAAATACATAATCCCGAATACATCCTAATATCGTAAAACTTAAATAAAAGTCAAACGGGAAAAAGAGAGATATACATGAATAAAATAAATAAAACCCTACGACGACGACGAATCCCGCCTAGTATCCTGAAACCAATATAGGGTGAGACAGAGAGGGTTAGTCAAACAACTAAGTGAGGAGGGAATAATAATGTATATAATATAACGGAAAATAAATCACCAATTTTGAACTTAAAAGAAATCAACATAAAAGAAAGGTTTTCGTAATCGGGTGGTGATTTAACATAAAACATAACTTATCATATGACTCGGCCAGTCGAGCCCTGAACTCCAATATCCAAAACATAAAACCGGAAACCACCCTTATTCCTCCAATGTAGCCGGACTGCAAACCCGAACTACTCATATCATACGGGAATAACTCAGGTACTCAAAGGGCTGCCACTCCGGCCTCACCCCGAGCTCCCAAATGGAGGAAACCATAGGATTTACGCCGTAGACCCGACGTCTACCGACTTCGTCCTATCGCTCTTACTCCGGGCCCAAACAAACTTGCATACAGTTCATAATCTCGCTTTTCAAATCATTTCGGATTGGCCAAAAGACCGTTCGAGACATGTCATATGCGAGGCCGAAGGCCAAAGTTCGCCTTAGAAAACAAAAGGTTTACATGTCTCTTTCGTAAACATTTCGAAGACTATACATAGTACTTTTTCATATCAAATCATTTTCGATAAATCAAATGAACATAATAAGCATAAATATCTACTAAGTATATATATAGAAACGGTGTGAAAACAAAACATAAACGTGGCTTATATCGGGAGAGGCTTATTTATATATATATGTAATAATACTGGAAACAGAAAAGGAAAGCCTCACCTGGCTGCTATGCAAAATAAGAGCAAAAAGCTAGAACCGGTGCTACTCCATGGGAGTATCATCTGCAAAAATACTAGGACACAACCAAATAAGACTAAAGACGACGCACGGCTTATACGAAAGTATTAAAACACATAGGAGCACGTTATACAATTAAATCAATCACTTAAGTTCAAATTCTCAAACGAAAATAGAGTAATTCTCAAATTTAAAAATGTAAATCAAGTCCAAATGCAACGAAACTTTACGGACATGCTTAAATTATCATAAAGGTGTACGCATTCGAATTTCGGGAAAATCGGACTTCACATGCAAAAGATAGAAAATTTAACGAAAACTTAAAACGCACTATTCATATACCCGAACATGTCGTAAATTCATAAATCATGCAATTCATATCTATTTCATATATATCGAATACACGAGCGAAGAAAGAATTCGGAAAAGACGAGTCTCGGAGGGACCCGTAGTGTAAAATGTGCCCTGACTAACAGAAGGTCAGGGCACTGTTCGACCAGGCCACACGGCCTTGTGCACGGCCGTGTGCCGAGGCCATGCACAATCAAGCAACGCGCACGGCCTCAAGGTCGTGTGCACAGCCCGTTCCCATTCTCCACACACGCACGGTCTCATGCACACGGCCTCAAGGCCGTGTGCGACCAAATTGAGCAGAAACAGCAGACAGCAAAAATCATACGCGAATGCAAACCAAAATCTAACATTTAATCGATTAATCATGCAAATCAATCCCTAATTTTCACATATAATCATCTACAACATGTAATCTACATATAGAAACGATAAACACGAAAATCCATCCACAATTACTATCAAAATCATATAAAACCTAAATTATACAACTATTCACAAAAATGAGAAAAACGAAGTATAGAAGACATTAAACGAGAGAATCGTTAGAAGCTTACTCGTAGAAAAGATCGCGACGAATTCGTAGGTGTAAACGATTCAAAAATCCGTCGGGAAACGATGTCGGGACGATCGATTGAAATCTCTTCCTTCTCTTTCCCTTTTTCCTTCTCTTTTCTTTTCCTCTCTTTCTTTCTTGCGGATGTTGAACGAGAGTGTGAGGTGAGAGAGATTGACTTAGTCAATTAAGTTTACTAGGTCTAAAATCGAAGGGGGTAAAATCGAAATTTTATAAAATAAGTTTGAAAACTCACGTTGTCCAAATAATACGTAATTACAGTCAAAATTCATATAATTAAACGCACATTGACAATTCGTGATTTAAACACCTAAATTCACTCATTTACGAAATTATCCTAAAATCTTAGAATAAATATTAAATAAAATAATAATTTGCACAATTACTCGAATAAAATATACCTAATTGAAAAATCGAATTTTCGGGTTGTTACAATACTCCCCTCTTCAGAAGAATCTGTCCTCTGATTCTCTTCCGGTCTCGGAGTTAGTTAAGAGGAGCATAACAAAAATTCTAATAACTCGAATTAAATCGAACATTCAAATGCAATTAATTCACATAATAAAACATCATTCAATAATAAACACTTAAAGCACTTAATATTCCAAATTAAAAATTCAGAGTCATACAAAATATAAAATTACATCAAATCCTAAACAAAGTTAACGGGAAAGAAGAAAATAAAATAGATAGCTCAAGGCTCGTCAGGACCACGGCGGAAATACTAATCCAGCTGCTCAGATAGTGACCTCTGCATCTCTGATATGGATCTCTGAAGCTCTGCCTGCAAGGCCGTGTACTGACTATCAATGTGAGCTCGCTGAGCTGCAAAGCCCTCATTGATCTGCCTCTCCTGCTGGGCAAATCTCTCATCAGTCACACGTCAGTAGTCAGTGAACTCTGAATAAAATTGTTGCAGGTCTATCGACTCCTGATGCTGAGTGCTTCTTCTGCCATGTGAAGACTCCGGAATAGAGGCATCCTGACTCATCAGCTGGGAGTAGATATGCTGAGCCTGTTCTCGGACCTCTGGGTCTGAGGGTCCTTCTTCGGGAGCATCCCCTTGGTCAGCTCCCCATAAAGGTAGTCCATCTACCAGAATATATGGGTCGTTCCGCCTCGGACCCTTCGTGCAGATCGCCATTTGAGCTAGAGTGCCGTAGCTAATTGAGGTCGAACCTCCAACGGGAACCTGGGTATCGAGCCCTTCCACCTGGGCACACTCCAGAATGGCGGTAATGTATGAGCCAACTCGAATCTCTCCTCTCGACCGAGTGGAGATATACATCATGTACGAGATGGGGTTGAACCTGACCCCTCGCACCATATGATCGAGTATGAGACAATCTTCGGTGTTCACCACCCCCGGACTGTCTCCTCTGGCTAGAACCGATCGAGACACGGCTCTATGCAAAATTCTCAATTGAGTGGTGATGAGCATCGTGGCCTTGGATACGCCGGAGTTAAATATTTCGGTGGAGGTAGAGATACGTCTCCAAGCCTCGGCCTGATTCCATCCATCGGCACGTCTTCTAGGTGCCGTAACATCCAACTGAAAATACTCGGACAACTGCCGATATGAAAGCGTATAGTCTCGGTTGAACGCTCGGAAGTGGATTCCGATCGGCATCTCGATGTCGTCCGGAAATGCCGCGCCCTTAAGAGAGCTTAAAAATTCACAAGTGCGGCGGCGATAGGATGGCCTTTGAATACTCCAAAAATTAGCCCACCCAATGTTGTCGATGTAACGAGAGATCCCTTCGCCAAGACCCAATTGGTACATAGCCTCCATATCTAGAAATTGCGTAGCTCTAACAGGTCGTTCCATTAACCGGTTGAAGACATCTTGATTGTCTTCATTACCCAAATCCACTTGGTAACCTTCCTGTGCCGCTATGTCGGGTAATTCCCTTGCCCTACGTCCACCACGAGCTTCACGAGCACCTTCCATATTAGAGTTGGAGTTGTTGTGAATTGAAGGAATAAGTTGCAAATTTTACAGAACACTTGGCGTGCGCTACTTCGGGCGAAGATTATGTGAGATCGGTATAACGGATCGAGCCCAAATTTCAACAATCCAAAGAACTCGCTGCAGACAACACACTTACAAAATCTCACGAAAATCCGTCGGCTAGATCGAGAATAATTCGAGCTCAAAGATGGGATGAATTTGGGGAAAAAAATGGGGAACTTCTCGCATGAAAAAGGAGAAAGGAATGAGGGTTGTGCGCGAAATGAGAAGCTACTGACAATTTTAAAACCTGGAAGAAATGCGCACGGCCTCTCGTCACGGCGTGTGACGAGGCCGTGTGAGAAACACGCACGGGGTATCGTCACGGCGTGTGACGACCCCGTGAGGACAAACACGCACGGGCTCTCGTCACGGCGTGTGACGAGCCTGTGTGTATTCATGCGCACGGCCTCTCGCACAGGGTGCAACAAGGCCGTGTGAGATAAGTGCACAAGGTCTCGTCACGGCGTGTGGCGAGACCGTGCAAGGCATACAGGGGCAGTTCGTGTGATTAAAACCACACAAACTTCAAAAAATTTAAACACGAATAATAACATCGAAATCACATGTATAATATTATAAACCTAACGCACATAGTTTTTAAATTCACATAATATGAAATTAAATTAATTTAGGATGAATGTCATGACAATGCAATATACCTGGATCGTTCATACAGAATCAAGCTTCATCCTTTTGGCTCGTCTCGACATTTTCTTCCTCGTGCAATTTGTACGAAGATGAGACGGACTTCCACATGAGAAGCAACGTCCCTGCTTCTTTCGGCATTCTGACTCTTGATGATCTCTTTGGCAAAAGCCACATACTGGCGTTCCTTGCGGTTTCGGAAGTACATTCTGTTTCGATGAATATACCGAGGAGGTTTTCTTTCCGGAAGAAGACCCTGATTGTGTAAGTGGCCTCGTAGAACTCGCTGGATGTGCATCCTCAGTATTGCCTGCTGTACCCCGCGGTATCGGTCTCTTCTTCGGGCATACATTCAATCTGTGGTCGGTGCTACCACATCCGTAGCACTGTCCATTCTTCTTCCAACATTTAGCCTCTAAATGCTGGCCCTTACAAAATCCACATAGGCTGAACGGGGGCCTGAATTTCACTTTCGTTTTGCTGACGAACAATCCTCGTAATGTATTCAGCCCGGAACTCAGTCAAGAACTGATCCCAACTCGGGACTACATCCTCGCGTTCCCATCGTTGTTCAATCTGTTTCCACCATTCCTGTGCAGCTCCAATCATCAAATAAATAGCAAACCCGACTCTTAGAGGGTCCGGATATTCCATAATCCTAAAAATCTTTTCTAGAGCCGATATCCATGCCTCGGCAATAGCGTCATCCGGGGCACCTTCAAATTGCGGTGGTTCGAATCTGAGAAATTGAGCCCACGCTTCCTGCTCAGCATTTTCTTTAGGGGAATGAGCGATGAACTGTCTTAATTTTTCCAAAATTTCGGCTGGAATCGGTGGATCGGTCTGAGGTATCAATGAAGATGACGAAGACTGTCCACAGGGACAACGACGTGGAGGCATCCTGTAAAGCCATTAACAGTTATGCATGACAGATAAGTGAGCATGCAAAGCTGTAAACACATAGGCAAGTAATGTTCACTTAGTGTTCACATAAGCATTTAGCACATTTGCCCAAATCCACAGAAGTCCTAAGCCGTACGACCTAGACACAACCGGACACGACAGACAACCAGGCATGACAAGTACAACCTTGAGTTTCACCTCCACCTATATCCAAGCCCATCCCAGTGTTTTGATTGTAAAAGATCTTTTGTTGTTGATCATCCAACAAAGATCCGTGACAATTCAAACACTAAGCGTTCTTGAACACTGGTGAGTGCAATTCCCTAAGTTACACCGGCACACAACGACCGACCAAACCGACAAAACACGACAATTCAGAGCTTAGGCCATTGGACCAAAGAAGCTATGATACCAACTGTAGTGGGCGCCCCAAACGGGTAACGCACGGCCCGCACCGAGCCCCGACCCGGAGCCGAAATGGGATCTGACCCGAACCGAAACCCGGCGAACGGCAAGCATTTACTCAATCACTAGGCGGGGTTTCAAAAACAACAAAAAGACAGAGACGCGGAAGCAATATAAATAATCGAAGCAATAGATCATAATAAATACACAAATTATTAAAGCCCACCAAGGCTAACGACATTCAATTACATAATATCAAACGGGTTCGATACAGTATCCCGATAAATATAATAACGGGCTCAATAAATACATAATCCCGAATACATCCTAATATCGTAAAACTTAAATAAAAGTCAAACGGGAAAAAGAGAGATATACATGAATAAAATAAATAAAACCCTACGACGACGACGAATCCCGCCTAGTATCCTGAAACCAATATAGGGTGAGACAGAGAGGGTTAGTCAAACGACTAAGTGAGGAGGGAATAATAGTGTATATAATAAAACGGAAAATAAATCACCAATTTTAAACTTAAAAGTAATCAACATAAAAGAAAGGTTTTCGTAATCGGGTGGTGATTTAACATAAAACATAACTTATCATATGACTCGGCGAGTCGAGCCCTGAACTCCAATATCCAAGACATAAAACCGGAAACCACCCTTATTCCTCCAATGTAGCCGGACTGCAAACCCGAACTACTCATATCATACGGGGATAACTCAATGTTTTCGTTACACAATGTAACGCCCCGAAAAATCCGAATTAGTATCCGGTACGTCCGAATTGTTATTTTGCGCGATTTAATTATTTTATTTGATAGTTAGTATGTGTATTTTAACAATTTCATAAATGAGTGAATTTTGGTTTTTAAACCATTGCATGTCAACGTGTGTTCAATTATATGAGCTTTGACTGTAAAATTGTTTAATTCCGACAACCTGCTATTTTTAGTAAGTTCGGAGTAATTACGGTTTTGCCCCTCGTTTCGAAGTCAAGTCAAAGTTTGACTTGACCACTCTCTCTCTCCCTCAAACCTCATTCACGTAAAGAAAGAAAAGAAAGAAGAAAAAAAAAAGAGAAAAAGAAGAGAGAAAAGAGAGAAGCTTCGATTGATCATCCCGATTTCGTTTTCCGACCGAATTTCGATCCGTGAAACTTTTCGAACTCCTCACGATCTATTCTTCAAGTAAGCTTCTCACGTCCTTCGCGTTTAATGCTTCCTAGGCTATGATTTATAGAATTTTGTGAATAGTTTAATAATATATGAAAAATGTGAATATGAATGATTTTGTGGATGGATTTACGTGTTTCTTGGTCCTATAAGTAGATTAGATGTTGTGGATCATTATATGTAAGTTTAGTTTGAGGTTTTGCATGATTTATATGATTTAAATGTTAATTTTTGGCTCATTCCCGAGAACCCTCGCGATTTTCTGCTGTGTTGATAATCCGCACGGCCTGACGCACGGTCTTGAGACGATGCGCCAAGACCGTGTGCATATTTTGGCCTTGCACTGCCTAACGCACGGCCGTGCGCAAGCCGGTGCGCAGGCCAGTGCAAGTTTGTCCGCACCGGCTTGAGCACGTGTTCAAGCCCGTGCGTTTGCCCGTCCCCAAGACCGTGTGTATGCCTTAACCAAAATTTCTCCATTTTCAACTTCTTGCTCTCGACATTGAGGGTCAAAGGGTAATTAAAAAAGTTGACTTTCTTCGTTTGACCTCGGATTCGAGATCCGATTTCACCTATAGGTCCTATAAATCATGAAATACATATTTTATGTAGTTTGAATTTTTCCGACTTCGTTTGGGTCCCGTTTCTCGTGTTTTTCGTTTAGGCCTTTTTGGCTATTTTTCAAATGTTGTTCGTTTCTTCCGAAACTTGAATGCATGCTTCCTTATTGCATTTTATGCATGTTTATGAGCTTTTATTACATTCTAACTTGTTTTGCTTATCGAATTCTATGAATTTCTATGTTTTGTTACAATGTGAACCTAAGTGATATGAATGATTGTTAAACGTGCTTCTATGTGTTTTAAATCTTTCGTATAAGCCGTGCGTCGTCGTTATTCTTATTTGGTTGTGTCTTGGTCTTTTGCAGACGATACTCCCGTGGAGTAGCGTGCCGGTCTCGCATTTTGCTCTCGTTTTTTGTCAAGACAACAGGTGGGGTTTTCAGTTTCTTATAGTAGACGATAATACGTACATAATACCAACCCTACTACCCGATAAGCCTTGTTTTATGATTTGTTTTACATCCGTCTGTATATATAGTAGATATTTAAGCTTATACTTTTATGATCTTGAAAACGATTTAATATGAAAAGTATTATGTATAAGTTTGTGAAATGTTTACGAAAGAGGCAAGCAAATCTTTGTTTTCCGAAAGCGAACTTTGGCATTATAGCCTCGCACACGACTTGCCTCGAACGGTCTTTTGACCACATGGAAATGTTTGAAAAGCGAGCTATGTATATGAATATGTTTGACCTGTTCTGATGGGCCCGGAGTAAGGACGATAGGACGAAGTCGGTAGACGTCGGGTCTACGGCGGAAATTCTATGGTTTCCTCCACCTTTGGGAGCTCGGGGTGAGGCCGGAGTGGCAGCCCTTTGAGTACCTGAGCTTGTTTATGTATGATATGTGTAGTTAGGGGTTGCTCCCTGATTACAACTGGAGGAATAAGGTGGGTTTCTATTTTTATGATTTGACTGGTGGTTCAGAACTCTTCTCGCTGAGTTATACGCTTTGTTATGTTTCATTTTGAGCTAGTTCACCAATCGTTTGCGAAAACCTTTACTTCTGTTGTTTTCTTTCTGTTAAACTGGTGATCTACTTTCGTTTTTATTATGTACTGTCTTTTTCCCCCTCACTTAGTCGTTTGACTAACCCCATTCGTTTCACCCTTTGGTTTCAGGATTCTAGGCGGGCTTCATAGTATTGAGTAGTCGTCGGTCGAGTTACGTTTTTGTCTTATGTAAACTCTTGTTTCTTGTTGACTTATGATGTATGTAGAATTTGAATTGTGCTTATGAAAATGCGGGAATAATATTGTAGAACCCGTTGTAAACATTTGTTAATACTTATTGGAATTTACTAGCCTTGGTGGGCTTTACCTATCTGCGCAATCATTATGGGTTTTATGTTTTGTTTTATATTGCTTCCGCTTTTGGGTTTGTCTCTGTTTTGAAACTCCCGCCTAGTAGTAAATATCCGGTTTGCCGTTCGCCGGGTTTTGGTTCGGGTCGGACTCCTTTCGATTCCGGGTCAGGATCCGGTGCGGGGCGTGCGTCTGCCCGTTTGGCGGCGCCCGCTACACACAATTAAATCAATCACTTAAGTTCAAATTATCAAACGAAAATAGAGTAATTCATGCATTTAAAAAATACAAATCAAGTCCAAATGTAACGAAACCTTACGGACATGCTTAAATTATCATAAAGAAGTATGCATTCGAATTTCGGGAAAATCGGACTTCATATGCAAAAGATAGAAAATTTAACGAAAACTTAAAATGCATTATTCATATACCCGAACATGTTGCAAATTCATAAATCATGCAATTCATATCTATATCATATATATCGAATACACGAGCGAAGAAGGAATTTGGAAAAGACGGGCCAGAGCGGGACCCGTATGCCAAATTCGCCCCTAACTTACAGAAGGTCAGAGGCTGTTCACCGGATCCACACGGCCTTGTGCACGGCCGTGTGCCGAGGCCGTGCACAATCGAGCAACACGCACGGCCTCATGCACACGGCCTCAAGGCCGTGTGCACCAGCCCGTGTGCGATTCATCACGCGCACGGCCTGAAGGCCGTGTGCACCAGGCCGTGTGCACCGATTCGAGCAGAAACATTTTCGCAGAACCAAAACCTACGCGAATTCATATCTAAAATCAAGATTAAATCGGTTAATCATGCAAATCAATCCCTAATTAACACATATGATCATCTACAACATGTATTCTACATATAGAAACGATAATCACAAAATTCCATCCACAAATTCTATAAAAATCACATAAAACCTAAATTATACAACTATTCACAAAAACAAGAAAAACGAAGTATAGAAGACATTAAATGAGAGAATCGTTAGAAGCTTACTCGTAGAAGAGGTCGTGAGGAATCCGTAGACATAAACTATTCGAAAATCCGTCGGGAAACGAAGTCGGAACGATCGTTGAAATCTTCTTCCTTCTCTTTCTCTTTTTCTTCTCTTTTCTTTCCTTTCTTCTTCCTTGTTGGTTTGAACGAGAGTGAGGTGAGAGAGAGACTTAGTCAAATTAGTTGACTAGGGTTTAAAAGTCGAAGGGGCATTTTAGTAATTTCGCAAAATAAGTTTAAAACTCACGTTGTCCAAACAATCGTCGTAATGTATTCAGCCCGGAACTCAGTCAAGAATTGATCCCAAGTCGGGAGTACATGCTCGCATTCCCATCGGTGTTCAATCTGTTTCCACCATTCCTGTGCAGCTCCAATCATCAAATAAATAGCAAACCCGACTCTTAGAGGGTCCGGAAATTCTATAATCCTAAAAATCTTTTCTAAAGCAGATATCCATGCCTCGGCAATATTGTCATCCGGGGCACCTTCAAATTGCGGTGGTTCGAATCTGAGAAATTGAGCCCACGCTTCCTGCTCAGCATTTCCTTTAGGGGCATGAGCGATGAACTGTCTTAATGTTTCCGAAATTCCGGCTGGAATCGGTGGATCGGTCTGAGGTGTCAATGAAGATGACGAAGACTGTCCACAGGGACAACGACGTGGAGATATCCTGTAAAACCATTAACAGTTATGCATGACAGGTAAGTGAGCATGCAAAGCTGTAAACACCTAGGCAAGTAATGTTCAAATAGATTTCACATAAGCACTTAGCACATTTGCACAAATCCACAGAAGTCCTAAGCCGTACGACCTAGACAGAACCGGACACGACAGACAACCAGGCATGGCAAGTACAACCTTGAGTTTCACATCCACCTATATCCAAGCCCATCCCAGTATTTTGATTGTAAAAGATCTTTTGTTGTTGATCATCCAACAAAGATCCGTCACAATTCAAACACTAAGCGTTCTTGAACACTGGTGAGTGTAATTCCCTATGTTACACCGGCACACAACGACCGACCAAACCAACAAAACACGAAGATTCAGAGCTTAGGCCATTGGACCAAAAAGAGCTCTGATACCAACTGTAGCGGGCGCCCCAAACGGGTAACGCACGCCCCGCACCGAGCCCCGATCCGGAGCCGAAATGGGATCCGACCCGAACCGAAACCCGGCGAACGGCAAGCATTTACTCAATCACTAGGCGGGGTTTCAAAAACAACGAAAAGACAGAGACGCGGAAGCAATATAAATAATCAAAGCAATAGAACACAATAAATACACAATTATTAAAGCCCACCAAGGCTAACGAAATTCAATTATATAATTAATAAACGGGTTCGATACTATATCCCAACAATGTACAATAACGGGTTCAATATAGAAATCCCGAATACTAATTAAATAAAATCCTTATATCCTAAAACATAATTCATATCATACGGAAAAAGGAATATACACGAGAGAATAAATAAAACCCTACGACGACGACAACGACGACGACGACGAATCCCACCTAGTATCCTAAAACCAATATAGGGTGAGACAGAGAGGGTTAGTCAAACGACTAAGTGAGGAGGGAATAATAATGTATATTATAAAACGGGAAATAAATCACCAATTTTAAACTTAAAAGAAATCAACATAAAAGAAAGGTTTTCGTAATCGAGTGGTGATTTAACATAAAATATAACTTATCATATGACTCGGCGAGTCGAGCCCTGAACTCCAATATCCAAAACATAAAACTAGAAACCACCCTTATTCCTCCAATGTAGCCGGACTGCAAACCCGAACTACTCTTAACTAACGGGAATAACTCAGGTACTCAAAGGGCTGCCACTCCGGCCTCACCCCGAGCTCCCAAATGGAGGAAACCATAGGATTTACGCCGTAGACCCGACGTCTACCGGCTTCGTCCTATCGCTCTTACTCCGGGCCCAAACGATCATGCATACAGTTCATAACTCGCTTTTCAAACATTTCGGGTTGGCCAAAAGACCGTTCGAGACATGACATATGCGAGGCCGAAGGCCAAAGTTCGCCTTAGAAAACAAAAGGTTTTACATGTCTCTTTCGTAAACATTTCGAAGACTATACATAGTACTTTTTCATATCAAATCATTTTCGATAAATCAAATGAACATAATAATCATAAATATTTATTAGATATATATATAAACGGTGTGAAAACAAAACATAAACGTGGCTTATATCGGGAGAGACTTATTTATATATATATACGTAGTAATATTGGAATCAGAAAAGGAAAGCCTCACCTGGCTGCTATGCCAAATAAGAGCAAAAGCTAGAACCGGCGCTACTCCACGGGAGTATCGTCTGCAAAAATACCAGGACACAATCAAATAAGACTAAAGACGACGCACGGCTTATACGAGAATATTAAAACACATAGGAGCACGTTACACAATTAAATCAATCACTTAAGTTCAAATTATCAAACGAAAACAGAGTAATTCATGCATTTAAAAAATACAAATCAAGTCCAAATGTAACGAAACCTTACGGACATGCTTAAATTATCATAAAGAAGTATGCATTCGAATTTCGGGAAAATCGGACTTCATATGCAAAAGATAGAAAATTTAACGAAAACTTAAAACGCATTATTCATATACCCGAACATGTTGTAAATTCATAAATCATGCAATTCATATCTATATCATATATATCGAATACACGAGCGAAGAAGAAATTCGGAAAAGACGGGCCGGAGCGGGACCCGTAGGCCAAATTCGCCCCTGACTTACAGAAGGTCAGGGGCTGTTCACCGGATCCACACGGCCTTGTGCACGGCCGTGTGCCGAGGCCGTGCACAATCGAGCAACATGCACGGCCTCATGCACACGGCCTCAAGGCCGTGTGCACCAGCCCGTGTGCGATTCATCACGCGCACGGCCTCAAGGCCGTGTGCACCAGGCCGTGTGCACCGATTCGAGCAGAAACATTTTCGCAGAACCAAAACCTACGCGAATTCATATCTAAAATCAAGATTAAATCGGTTAATCATGCAAATCAATCCCTAATTAACACATATGATCATCTACAACATGTAATCTACATATAGAAACGATAATCACAAAATTCCATCCACAAATTCTATAAAAATCACATAAAACCTAAATTATACAACTATTCACAAAAACAAGAAAAACGAAGTATAGAAGACATTAAACGAGAGAATCGTTAGAAGCTTACTCGTAGAAGAGGTCGTGAGGAATCCGTAGACATAAACTATTCGAAAATCCGTCGGGAAACGAAGTCGGAACGATCGTTGAAATCTTCTTCCTTCTCTTTCTCTTTTTCTTCTCTTTTCTTTCCTTTCTTCTTCCTTGTTGGTTTGAACGAGAGTGAGGTGAGAGAGAGACTTAGTCAAATTAGTTGACTAGGGTTTAAAAGTCGAAGGGGCATTTTAGTAATTTCGCAAAATAAGTTTAAAACTCACGTTGTCCAAATAATACGTAATTACAGTTAAAATTCACATAATTAAACGCACATTGACAATTCGTGATTTAATATCTAAATTCACTCATTTACGAAATTATCCTAATATCTTAGAATAAATATCAAATTAAAATAATAATTTGCATAATTACTCGATTAAAATATACCGAATTGAAAAATCGGATTTTTGGGTCGTTACAATACTCCCCTCGTCAGAAGAATCTGTCCTCAGATTCTCTTCCGGTCTCGGAGTTAGTTAAGAGAAGCATAACCTAAAGGAAATTCTAATAACACGAATTAAATCGAATATTCAAATGCAATTAAATCACATAATAAAACAACATTCATGATAAACACTTAAAACACTTAATATTCCAAATTAAAATTCAAAGTCATACAAAATATAACATTACATCAAATCCTAAACAAAGTTAACGGGAAAGAAGAAAATAAAACAAAATAGATAGCTCAAGGCTCGTCAGGACCACGGCGGAAATACTGATCCAGCTGCTCAGATAGTGACCTCTGCATCTCTGATATGGATCTCTGAAGCTCTGCCTGCAAGGCTGTGTACTGACTATCAATGTGAGCTCGCTGAGCCGCAAACCCTTCATTGATCTGCCTCTCCTGCTGGGCAAATCTCTCATCAGACACACGTCGGTAGTCAGTGAACTCTGAATAAAATTGTTGCAGGTCTATCGATTCCTGGTGCTGAGTGCTTCTTCTGCCATGTGAAGACTCGGGTTTGGAAGCATCCTGACTCATTAGCTGGGAGTAGATATGCTGAGCCTGCTCTCGGACCTCTGGGTCTGAAGGTCCTTCTTCGGGAGCATCCCCTTGGTCAGCTTCCCATAAAGGTAGTCCATCTACCAGAATATATGGGTCGTTCCGCCTTGAACCCTTCGTGCAGATCGCCATTTGAGCTAAAGTGCCGTAGCTAATTGAGGTCGAACCTCCAACAGGAACCTGGGTATCGAGCCCTTCCACCTGGGCACACTCCAAAATGGCGGTAATGTATGAGCCAACTCGAATTTCTCCTCTCGACCGAGTGGAGATATACTTCATATGGTCCATCATGTACGAGATGGGGTTGAACCTTTCCCCTCGTACCATATGATTGAGTATTAGACAGTCTTCGGTGTTCACCGCACCCGGGCTGTCTCCTCTGGCTAGAACCGATCGAGACACGGCTCTATGCATAATTTTCAATTGAGTGGTAATGAGCATCGTGGCCTTGGATACGCCGGAGTTAAATATTTCGGTGGAGGTAGAGATACGTCTCCACGCTTCGGCTTGATTCCATCCGTCGGCACGTCTCCTAGGTGCCGTAACGTCCAATTGAAAATACTCGGTCAACTGCCGGTATGAAAGCGTATAGTCTCGGTTGAACGCTCTGAAGTGGATTCCTATCGGCATCTCGTTGTCGTCCGGAAATGCCGCGCCCTTAAGAGAGCTTAAAAATTCACAAGTGAGTCGGCGATAGGATGGCCTCTGGATACTCAAAAAATTAGCCCACCCAATGTTGTCGATGCAACGGGAGATCCCTTCGCCAAGTCCCAATTGGTACATAGCCTCCATATCTAGAAATTGCGTGGCTCTAACCGGTCGTTCCATTAACCGGTTGAAGATATCTTGATCGTCTTCATTACCCAAATCCACTTGGTACCCTTCCGGGGCCGCTATGTCGGGTAATTCCCTTGCCCGACGTCCGCCACGGGTTTCACGAGCACCTTCCATAGAAGAGTTGGAGTTGTGTGAATTGAAGGAATAAGTTGCAATTTTTTTACTTGAGACTTTTACCGAGCACTTGGCGTGCGTTACTTCGGGCGAAGATTGTGTGAGATCTGTATAACGGATCGAGCCCAAATTTTAATAATCCAACGAACTCGCTGCAGACAACACACCTACAAAATCTCACGGAAATCCGTCGGGTAGATCGAGAATAATTCGAGCTCAAAGATGGGATGAATTTGGGGGAGAAAAATAAGGGAATTCTCGCAAGAGAGAGGGAGAGAAATAAGAGGGGTTGTGCGACTGAGGAGCTACTGACCATTTAAAAACCTGGAACAAACGCGCACGGCCTCTCGTCACGGCGTGTGACGAGGCCGTGTGAGAAACGCGCACGGGGTCTCGTCACGGCGTGTGACGACCCCGTGAGGACAAAGACGCACGGGCTCTCGTCACGGCGTGTGAGGATCCCGTGTGTATTCATGCGCACGGCCTCTCGCACAGGGTGCAACAAGGCCGTGTAAGATAAGTGCACAGGGTCTCGTCACGGCGTGTGGCGAGACCGTGCAAGGCATACAGGGGTAGTTCGTGTGATTAAAACCACACAAACTTCACAAAATTTAAACACGAATAATAACATTGAAATCACATGCATAATATAATACACTTAATACACATAATTTCTAAATTCACATAATATGAAATTAAATTAATTTAAGATGAATGTCATGACAATGCAATATACCTGGATTGTTCATACAGAATCAAGCTTCATCCTTCTGGCTCGTCTCGACATTCTCTTTCTCGTGCAATTTGTACGGAGATGAAACGGACTTCCACATGAGAAGCAACGTCCCTGCTTCTTTCGGCATTCTAACTCTTGATGATCTCTTTGGCAAAAGCCACATACTGGCGTTCCCGGCCGTTTCGGAGGTACATTCTGTTTCGATGAAGATACCGAGAAGGTTTTCTTTCCGGGAGAAGACCTTGATTGTGTAAGTGGCCTCGTAGAACTCGCTGGATGTGCATCCTCAGTATCGCCTGCTATATCCCGCGGTAATGGCCTCTTCTTCGGACATAGATTCAACATGTGATCGGGGCTACCACATCCGAAGCACAGTCAATTCTTCCTCCAACATTTAGCCTCTACATGCGAGCCCTTACAAAATCCACATACTGGTCGTGGATATCCCTGAGGTTGGGGAGGAATAGGCTGAACGGGGGCCTGAATTTCACTTTCATTTTGCTGATGAACAATCCTCGTAATGTATTCAGCCCAGAACTCAGTCAAGAATTGATCCCAAGTCGGGAGTACATGCTCGCATTCCCATCGGTGTTCAATCTGTTTCCACCATTCCTGTGCAGCTCCAATCATCAAATAAATAGCAAACCCGACTCTTAGAGGGTCCGGATATTCCATAATCCTAAAAATCATTTCTAAAGCAGATATCCATGCCTCGGCAATATTGTCATCCGGGGCACCTTCAAATTGCGGTGGTTCGAATCTGAGAAATTGAGCCCACGCTTCCTGCTCAGCATTTCCTTTAGGGGCATGAGCGATGAACTGTCTTAATGTTTCCGAAATTCCGGCTGGAATCGGTGGATGGGTCTGAGGTGTCAATGAAGATGACGAAGACTATCCACAGGGACAACGACGTGGAGACATCCTGTAAAACCATTAACAGTTATGCATGACAGGTAAGTGAGCATGCAAAGCTGTAAACACCTAGGCAAGTAATGTTCAAATAGATTTCACATAAGCACTTAGCACATTTGCACAAATCCACAGAAGTCCTAAGCCGTACGACCTAGACACAACCGGACACGACAGACAACCAGGCATGGCAAGTACAACCTTGAGTTTCACATCCACCTATATCCAAGCCCATCCCAGTATTTTGATTGTAAAAGATCTTTTGTTGTTGATCATCCAACAAAGATCCGTCACAATTCAAACACTAAGCGTTCTTGAACACTGGTGCGTGCAATTCCCTATGTTACACCGGCATACAACGACCGACCAAACCAACAAAACACGAAGATTCAGAGCTTAGGCCATTGGACTAAAAAGAGCTTTGATACCAACTGTAGCGGGCGCCCCAAACGGGTAACGCACGCCCCGCACCGAGCCCCGATCCGGAGCCGAAATGGGATCCGACCCGAACCGAAACCCGGCGAACGGCAAGCATTTACTCAATCACTAGGCGGGGTTTCAAAAACAACGAAAAGACAGAGACCATATGGCGGTAATGTATGAGCCAACTCGAATTTCTCCTCTCGACCGAGTGGAGATATACTTCATATGGTCCATCATGTACGAGATGGGGTTGAACCTTTCCCCTCGTACCATATGATCGAGTATTAGACAGTCTTCGGTGTTCACCGCACCCGGGCTGTCTCCTCTGGCTAGAACCGATCGAGACACGGCTCTATGCATAATTTTCAATTGCGTGGTAATGAGCATCGTGGCCATGGATACGCCGGAGTTAAATATTTCGGTGGAGGTAGAGATACGTCTCCACGCTTCGGCTTGATTCCATCCGTCGGCACGTCTCCTAGGTGCCGTAACGTCCAATTGAAAATACTCGGTCAACTGCCGGTATGAAAGCGTATAGTCTCGGTTGAACGCTCTGAAGTGGATTCCTATCGGCATCTCGTTGTCGTCCGGAAATGCCGCGCCCTTAAGAGAGCTTAAAAATTCACAAGTGAGTCGGCGATAGGATGACCTCTGGATACTCCAAAAATTAGCCCACCCAATGTTGTCGATGCAACGGGAGATCCCTTCGCCAAGTCCCAATTGGTACATAGCCTCCATATCTAGAAATTGCGTGGCTCTAACCGGTCGTTCCATTAAACGTGATTATGTGAATTTAATTTCTCTACGTGTTACAGCTTTCCATAATCACTTATCATCATGCATGTTTGGTATTGAATTTGCAGAATGCCTCCTCGCCATGAACCGCCAGGTCCGCCTCCAGGTGTTCCGGCCCCAGCTCAGTTTATGGAGGCTTTAGGGCAATTCATGGTTCATACTAACCGAGCAACACCGCCACCTGGCCCCGCAGCCGCCAAGAGTTTCGCTTCTGGTTCCTCTTCTGGGAAGAAGCCATTCAAGACCGTCGTCCAGCCTGCTCCTCCCCGAACTCAGGGACATCCACGACCTGTATGTGGATTCTGTCAGGGCCCGCACTTAGAGGCCAAATGTTGGAGGAAGAATGGTCTTTGCTACGGATGTGGTAGCGCCGATCACCGAGTAGATGTATGCCCAAAGAGGAGACCGGTACCGCAGGGAGCAGCTCAGCCTCAGGCCTATGACCGTGTCTACGCCTTGGAAGGCGATTCTAAGGACGTCGTGGCAGATCCGACCGATGTGGTGGAAGGTACTATATATATAAATGGCATCCCTATACATGCATTGTACGACTCGGGTGCTTCACACTCATTTATTGCGCCTGCTGTTTCCTTATCTGTGCATGCGCCTGTTTCGTTGTTTGATTATGTGCTAGTGATTAGTTCGCCGTTGGGTTCGAAGGTAGTTGCGAACCGTGCTTTTAAGTGTTGTCCGATTATCATCAAGGGTATCGAATACCCGGCAGATTTGATCGAGTTGCCGATGAAGAAATATGGGGTTATTCTCAGAATGGATTGGTTGTACGAGCATCGGGTTAAGGTTGATTGTTACGAGAAGAAAGTTATTCTGGGTTCTAATAAAGTTAAGGGTTTCTGATCTGGAGAAGGTCCGTATATCTCAATGATGGAAGCCAAGAAGCTTGTTCAGAAAGAAGAAGCCACGTGCTTTATAGCTTACCTTCTCAACCGTCCGAAAGACCAAACGAAGATTGTAACGCCCCCCAAATTGAGAGCCACCCACACGGCCTCATGTCACGACCATGTGGTGAGGCCGTGAGAATGATGCTCACTGCCTTGCAACAGGTTGTGTGGACAAGCCGTGTGAGTTGATTTCCGTCCCACATCGAAAATTCAAATGTAATTCGAAGGGTTTATAAGTTAGAACTCATGTATAATCAATATGGATTAATCCCTTTTGGCAAGTGCTTCCTAAGCCAAACTTTAGGGTTGTGCACAGTGGATTCTAAGCTTATACCCGCACGTCCAACGGGCGCCGTCGTGAGGGTTCTCCTCTCCGCGCTCGGGGGTCGTGACAAGTGGTATCAGAGCCAACCGTCAGTCAGGGAATGCATGTTCCACACACGTCATGAGTCATGAGTCACCTCTAAAAGGGGCTCCGCTCCGCGTGTAGTAAGGACAGCTTCTCCACTGACGGGGAGCAAGGGGCCTATGTCACGACGTAATGGGGACATTACGCTCCGAAGGAGGGGCGAATTGTAACGCCCCCCAAATTGAGAGCCACCCACACGGCCTCATGTCACGACCATGTGGTGAGGCCGTGAGAATGATGCTCACTGCCTTGCAACAGGTTGTGTGGACAAGCCGTGTGAGTTGATTTCCGTCCCACATCGGAAATTCTAATGTAATTCGAAGGGTTTATAAGTTAGAACTCATGTATAATCAATATGGATTAATCCCTTTTGACAAGTGCTTCCTAAGCCAAACTTTAGGGTTGTGCACAGTGGATTCGAAGCTTATACCCGCACGTCCAACGGGCGCCGTCGTGAGGGTTCTCCTCTCCGCGCCCGGGGGTCGTGACAATCACAGCTAGAGCTGAGTTCAGTTATATCAGGTGCCGAGAGAGCTCGTATTATTTCTTATGCTCGTATTTCTAATATTACGATACAGTCAGAGTTGGGTCGTAGAATTAAAGAAGCTCAAGCTACTGATGATTGGATTCAGCGAAAAATTATTCGAATGAAAGATGAGCTAGACACGCAGTTCAGCATCGACGATACAGGTCTTCTCAGACATAAGACAAGAGTTTGTGTTCCAGAGAGTTTGAGGAGAGAGATTTTAGATGAAGCTCACAAATCAGCCTATACTATTCATCCGGGAGGCACTAAGATGTATCGAGATTTGAAAGAGTTCTTCTGGTGGAATGGTTTGAAGAGAGATGTGGCCAATTATGTCAGACAGTATGTGACTTGTCAACAAGTCAAGGCAGATCATCAGAAACCCAGAGATTTACTACAGCCACTTCCCGTTCCATCTTGGAAATGGGAAGAGATAGCGATGGACTTTGTTTCGGGTTTACCGAAAGTCAGAGGTGGTTATGATAGTATTTGGGTAATTGTCGACAAATTGACGAAGTCCGCTCATTTCTCACCCGTGCGTACATCCTATACAGTTGAGAAGTTGGCAGAGGTTTATCATGAGGAGATTGTGAGACTTCACGGAGTTCCAAAGAGTATAGTGTCGGACAGAGACACTAGATTTACTTCACATCTGTGGCAGAACCTACAGGATCGTATGGGAACAAAGTTGACCTTTAGTACCGCAGCTCACCCCCAGACAGACGGTCAATCCGAGAGGACTATCAGATACCTCGGAGATATGTTGAGATCTTGTGCCTTGGATTTTCAGACCACGTGGCACAAACAGCTACCATTGATCGAGTTCGCTTATAATAACAGTTATCAGTCCTCGATTCAGATGGCCCCATATGAAGCTTTGTATGGAAGGAAATGTCGATCGCCATTATATTGGGACATTGAGGATTGGAGATGGACTAAAGATGGTATTCACCGTGGCATTGCTCCGAAATTGATTCAGGATGCTATCGAAAAGGTGCAAGTCATCCGACAAAGAATGAAAGCTGCCCAGGATCGACAAAAGAGTTATGCTGATAGACGTCGACGTGATTTGGAGTTCGAAGTTGGGGATCAGGTATTTTTGAAAGCTTTTCCTAGAAAGGGATTTGTTCGAATTGGTAAAGGAGGAAAGTTAGCCCCGAGATATTTGGGTCCGTATGTGATTCTTGAGAGGATTGGGAAGATGGCCTACAGATTAGATTTACCGCCAGCCCTTACCGGTATTCACAATGTTTTCCACGTCTCGCAGCTTCGTAAGTATCATCCAGACGAGTCCGAGATTATTCCGGTGGAAGATATTGAGTTAGAGCCGAATTTAACGTTCATTTCCCAACCGGTTAGTATTTTGGACCATAAATTCCAAGAACTTCGTAATCGTCAAATCCCACTTGTAAAAGTCCTTTGGAGGAATCAGAAAAGCGAAGAAGCTACTTGGGAGACAGAGGAGAAAATGAGAAAACATTATCCTGAGTTATTCGCTTCAAATAAATAGAATCTGAGGACAGATTCTCATAAGGGGGAGAGATTGTAACGCCCCAAATTTTTGGTAAACTAAAGCCGGTAAGAATTCCTGAGATAACGGGACAAGTTTGGAAAATTCGATCGGTACATATGTGCTTATGTGATATTTGTGTGTTTTATATGAATTTTCGTAAATGCAATAATTTGTGAATTTAAATTATTATATGTTGATGTGCGTTTAAAATGATGAGTTTTGACTATTATATTGATATATTTCGTTGATATGTCCTTTTTATGAAGTTTCACGAAATTATGAACATGCCCCTTCGATTTTTCATTTAAACCTCAGGTTTTCTTTTTCTTAATTACACTTAGTCAGCCGAAGGAAAAGAAAAGAAAGAAAGAAAAAGAAAGAATTTTCTTTAAAACTTCAATTCGATCTTTCGAGTTCGTTTCTTAACCAAATTTCGATCCGTAAGAACCTACGCGACCCTTGTAACATTCTCTAGAGGTATTATTCAGGTTTCATTTGATTCCATTGCTGTTTGAGTATGTTTTGGATAAATTGTTTCGAAGTTGGATTTTTCGGTAGTTTGATCGTTATACTCCGTAGTTTTCGATGATTCTTGATCCTATGTGTTGCCATTGTGCTCTTTGATGTTTGTTGAAGTTTGTAGTATGAAAATCTGATTGAAAATTGTATTTTGGTAAAGATTTGACGAAGTTTTGCTGCTTCTGTGCGAAGTTCTTCGCGTTCTGCTGAAAATTCGCGAAAACAGGTGCACACAGGCCGTGTAGCAAGACCGTGCGTGTTTTCCACCCCACACGGCCTTGCATCAGGCCATGTGGGTAGGCCGTGCGTGTTCTCAAAATTTCACATGGCCTTGATCAGGCCGTGTGTGTAGACCGTGTGTCCCGATTTCAGTTCAAAAGTCTCTGGAAGTCAAAAATTGCAAATACTACTTTCTTCGTTTGATATTATTTTCAAAATCCGACTTCGCCATTAAGTTCGTAGTGCTTTAAAACTTAATAATCCATAGAGTTTGAATTTTTCCAATACCGTTTGATCGTGAAATGAACCGATTTCCGTTTAGGGAATTATACGCTTTTCGCAATTCTTTTCCGATTGCTTCGAAACTTGAATGTATGCTTCTTTATAGTATTTTAAGCATGTCTGTGAAACCTAATTGTGTTTAAGCAAGATTATAAGTGTAACGGCACGTCCCCAAACACGGTGCGATGCGACGCCCCGCACCAAGCCACAATCCATAACAAGAACTAAAGGTCCGGTTATGAACTATAACTTGGCGAACGGAAAATAAATACCAGGCGGATCTGCTTTAGAAAATACTAGGACAGTGAGCAATAATACAGCGGAAGCAATTATTACAACCTATCCCACTCAGGGAGCTAGAACAATCATAATCAAGAACACAATTATAAAGCCCACCAAGGCCACTGAAAACATCAATACCACTAATTAAAATAATCTACACCATTTACATATACAAGTTCTAGAGTGTTAGGTATTTATCCAGACAACATAGGCTATATGGAATCACCTAAACCAAAAGAAAGCAATCCCAATGACAAGACCTGAATCCGCCTAGTGACAAAACCTGAAAAGACAACCACAGAGTAATGGGGTTAGTCAAAGCGAATAAGTGAGGGGGCTGTAATACGTATGTATTATCGAAACAACCCAAAGATTCACCAGTTTGTAAATGAAAAGAAAGCAAAGGAAAAATAAAGGTTTTCACAATTATTGGTGAATCGAATAATTTCGCAGTAAAGTAAAAGCTCGGCAGTCGAACATCAACCCCTATTTCACAATATCAGAAATATCAAATAAACCTCCCTTATTCCTCCTTTTGTAGTCAGGTAGCTAGCCCGCTACTATATAATTATATATGTAAGGACAAATATCCAATACATCTTCGGCGGAGGATATAGACTAGATCCCGTCCGGCGCAGGTACTCAAAAGGGTTACCACTCAGGTCACACCCCGAGCTCCCACCAGTTTTGGAGACCAGAGCATTGAGATCCACCGTAAACCCAACGTCTATCCGGCTTCACCCCGTACCCTGATGTCCGGGCCCAATAGTATAATTTGGCTCGATGGCCAGGCCGAAAGGCCAAGATAAGGTTCTCGCACTTCAAATGCTTAGGTGGTCAAAGGGACCAATTTCAATCCATTTTATACCCTTTCGAGCTAATAGAGCTCTCGAGGGTTATACATAATAATTTGATATCAAAGTATTTTTCTTTAAAATCATTAAGATAGTATGGGTTCAAGTAGCTACTACGTATAATATAAATATGGGGAAAGAAAACATAAAAACATAAAACACAGGCTTCGGGTATATATGGAATATTTACATACATATAAGAAAGACCGAATTCGGAAAAGAAACCCCACCTGGATAATACTGCAAAAAGGACAGAAGGAAAGAAAACCAGACTACTGCTCAGAAGAAGTACCACCTGAAACCAAATATGACACAACCACGTAAGACGACAGTACGACGCACGGCTTATGCTTTAAATCATGTAATCAATTTGTAATTTATACAAGTCAAATAGCATAAAAAAATTTAGAAGAAATAGTTAAACAAAATAATTTCTGAACTAACATAGACTACTGAATTTCTATTCCTGTATGTAACACGAATTATGTATGCGATTTCCCAATCAAATTACAATTAAATCCATTTAATGTTACGGATCTTAATTAATTTAAAGAATATTCAAACTCATATGAAAAGGAATTATACTTTATGTTGCGCTGCAAGTCTAGCTAAGTAACAAATTAAATTTCATTAACCCTTTAACATCTAAATCTTTATTCTACTTGCCGTGAACATGTACTCTATGTGTGATTGTTAATAAGCTTGATGAATGTTTATTTATTAGGGAAATAGATAAGCAATTTAAGTTAAAACTGGTACCTTTGTGATTATGGTGCAACTTGCTAACACCCGAGGTAACACTATCATCAACAAGCCATTAATTAATAAAGCAGATAATATATGAATTAGCAGAGCTTAAGGTCTCGCCCTAATTCTATTAATTTATTAAGGACCCACTTCTATTAAGAAAAATATTCCCTATGAAGCATTATTTGGTACTAAACAACAAAATAAATGTTGTCAAACTGATTTACCTAAGCATGGTGAAGTTCGGAAATGGATTAAGTTAACTACACACCACCACCGAACTATACAGGTATGCCCACTAACTAGGCGATTCACCAAGTTGTACTTGAAAAGGTAGACATAAATTAATTAGACCACAACCTAGATGGAGGAGTAAAGAAGAAAAATAAAACTACCTGTTCGACAAGTTCTGTTCTGAACTCATAGAAGGAAGAAGACGAAGTGTAAGGAATAAATGAGTTTTCTAGTATTATGTATTTAATATATAGATTATCTCATTGGTTCTAGAGATTAGAAAAATGGTATGAAATTTAATCGCCTGCCACATATCTCATCCAATTTCTGATTTTCTTTTCTACTATTTAATTCAAATTATTGTTTTAAAGTCTGCTCGCAAGATATATAAGTCACACACGACTTCTACTAACATCAAAGTTAAGTAAAATATAAATTTGAAATCATAGGTGAAACAATTCAATATTTATCTTTTACGAACACATGTAGTTTAAAGAAGAAAATTTTATTTTTATCAGTATTTAGGAATAAAGATATACACGTCATAATTTTTAAAAAAAATGTAAACACTTAGTATACACATAGATATAAATTTGCCACGTATCATTTAACTCAAAATTCACGTAATTTAAAGTGTTTAGAAAAATTTAAAATATCAACTAGGCATACTTTAGGCAAATTAATCACAATTAACACACCTACCAATTTAAATTAAACACATTAAGCAAATAATATCACATAAGCACATATTTTCCGATCGAGTTTTCCAACTTATCCCGTTATCTTAGGAATTCTTACCGGCTTTAGTTTACCAAAAATGTGGGGCGTTACAATAAGTTTGAAGTTTGGTATTTCATTCGTTACATTGACTAATTGCCCTTCTCTGATTTAATTAAGTGTTTATTGCATTAAGAATAAGCCGTGCGTCGTGTTGTCGTCTTACTTGGTTGTGTTATATTTGGTTTCAGGTGGTAGTTCTTCCGGGCAGTAGTCTGGTTGTCTTTCTTTTGGTCCTTTTTGCGGTATTATCCAGGTGGGGTTTCTTTTCCGAATTCGGCTTTCTTATATGTATATAAATATTTCATATATACCCGAAGCCTGTGTTTTATGTTTATGTTTCTTTCCCATGTTTATATTATACGTAGTAGCTATTTGAACCATACTATATTAATGAGTTTAAAGAAAAATGCTTTGATATCAAATTATTACATATTAACCCCTAGAAGGCTCCATTAGCTCGAAAGGGTTACAAATGAGTTGAAATCGGTCCCTTTGACCACATAAGCATTTGGAGTGCGAGGAATTATCTTGGCCTTTCGGCCTGGCCATTGAGCCACATTATACTATTGGGCCCGGACATCAGGGTACGGGGTGAAGCCGGATAGACATTGGGTCTACAGTGGATCTCAATGCTCTGGTCTCCAAACTGATGGGAGCTCGAGGGTATGACCGGAGTGGAAACCCTTTTGAGTACCTACGCCGGACGGGATCTAGTCTATATCCCCAGGCGAAGATGTATTGGATATTTGTCCTTGCATGAATATATAGTAGCAGGCTAGCTACCTGACTACACAAGGAGGAATAAGGGAGGTTTATTTGATATTTCTGATATTATGAAACAGGTGGTTGATGCTCGACTCGCCGAGCTTTTACTTTAATGCGAAATTATTCGATTCACCAATAATTGTGAAAACCTTTATTTTTCCTTTGCTTTCTTCTCATTTACAAACTGGTGAATCTTTTCGGTTGTTTCGATAATATATATGTATTACAGCCCCCTCACTTAGTCGCTTTGACTAACCCCATTACTCTGTTGTTGTCTTTTCAGGTTTTGTTGCTAGGCGGATTCAGGTCGTATCCTTGGAGTCATTTACTTTTGTTTAGGTGATTTCATATCCGTCTATGTATCTGGATAAATACTTAAAACCCTAGAAGTTGTAGATGTAAATAATGTAAATCAGTTTGAATGTTGATATGGTTGATTTCAGTGGCCTTGGTGGGCTTTATAATTGTGTTTTGGATTATGGTTGTTCTAGCTCCCTGAGTGGGATAGGTTGTGCTAATTTGCTTCCGCTGTATTATTGTTCATTGTCTTCTTATTTTCTAAAGCAGATCCGCCTGGTAATTATTTTCCGTTCGCCAGGTTGTAGTTCATAACTGGACCTTTAGTTCTGGTTATGGATTATGACTTTGTGCGGGACGTCACGTCGCACCGTATTTGGGGACGTGCCGTTACAAAGATCGAAGAAACGCCCGTGGTCAATGAATTCACTGACGTGTTCCTCGAGAATCTAGAATTCTTGCCACCGGATCGGGATATAGAGTTCATGATTGACCTAGTTCCGGGAGCCGAGTCCTATTCGAAGTCGCCATACCGAATGGCTCCTGCCGAGTTGAAAGAATTGAAGAACCAACTCGATGAACTCCTTTCTATTGGATATATCCGACCGAGTGCCTCGCCTTGGGGTGCTCCATTCTTGTTTGTGAAGAAGAAGGATGGTACACTTCGCATGTGTATCGATTACCGAGAATTGAACAGGATGACAGTGAAGAACAAGTATCTTTTACCGCATATCGAGGAATTGTTCGACTTGCTACAAGGATCGAAGGTTTATTCCAAGCTCGATCTCAGACAAGGATATTACCAGCTCCGTATCCGATTAGAGGATATCTCGAAGACAGCTTTCAACACCCGATACGGACATTTCGAGTTTGTGGTCATGCCGTTTGGACTCACGAACGCCCCAGCAGCCTTTATGGACATGATGCACATAATTTTTCGTCCGTACCTCGACAAGTTCGTCGTTATTTTCATTGACGACATCTTTGTGTTCTCAAAGTCTGAAGAAGAACACGCTAAATTAGCACAACCTATCCCACTCAGGGAGCTAGAACAACCATAATCCAAAACACAATTATAAAGCCCACCAAGGCCACTGAAAATATCAATATCAACATTCAAACTGATTTACATTATTTACATCTACAACTTCTAGGGTTTAAGTATTTATCCAGATACATAGAAGGATATGAAATCACCTAAACAAAAGTAAATGACTCCAAGGACACGACCTGAATCCGCCTAGCAACAAAACCTGAAAAGACAATAACAGGGTGATGGGGTTAGTCAAAGCGACTAAGTGAGGGGGCTGTAATACGTATATATTATCGAAACAACCGAAAAGATTCACCAGTTTGTAAATGAGAAGGAAAGGAAAAATAAAGGTTTTCACAATTATTGGTGAATCGAATAATTTCGCATTAAAGTAAAAGCTCGGCGAGACGAGCATCAACCACCTATTTCATAATATCAGAAATATCAAATAAACCTCCCTTATTCCTCCTTGTGTAGTCAGGTAGCTAGCCCGCTACTATATAATTATATATGCAAGGACAAATATCCAATACATCTTCGGCTGAGGATATAGACTAGATCCCGTCCGGCGCAGGTACTCAAAAGGGTTGCCACTCCGGTCATACCCCCGAGCTCCCATCAGTTTGGACACCAGAGCATTGAGATCCACTGTAGACCCAACGTCTATCCGGCTTCACCCTGTACCCTGATGTCCGGGCCCAATAATATAATGTGGCTCCACGGCCAGGCATAAAAGCCAAGATAATTCCTCGCATTTCAAATGCTTATGTGGTTAAAGGAACCAATTGACAAATCAATTTTTACCCTTTCGAGCTAAAAGAGCTTTTGAGGGGTTATACGTAATAATTTGATATTAAAGTATTTTACTTTAAACTCATTAAAATAATATGGTTTTCAAGTAGCTACTACTTATAATATAATTTTGGGGAAAGAAAACATAAAAGCATAAAAACACAGGCTTCGGGTATATATGGAATATTTACATATGTATAAGGAAAGCCGAATTCGGAAGAGAAACCCCACCTGGATAATACTGCAAAAAGGGCAAAAGAAAGAAGACCAACTACTGCCCAGAAGAACTACCACCTGAAACCAAATACGACACAACCATGTAAGACGACAATACGACGCACGACTTATTCTTAATGCAATAAAGACTTAATTAAATCAAAGAAGGGAAATTAGGGCAATTATTCAATGAAACGAATGAAATATCAAACTTTAAAACTATAAATCATGCTTAAACACAATTAGGTTTCATAGACGTGCGTATACTATAAAGAAGTATATATTCGAGTTTCAAGGTGTAACGGCACGTCCCCAAATACGGTGCGAGGTGACGTCCCGCACCAAGTCATAATCCATAACCAGAACTAAAGGTCCAGTTATGAACTACAACCTGGCGAACGGAAAATAATTACCAGGCGGATCTGCTTTAGAAAATACTAAGACAATAAACAATAATACAGCGGAAGCAAATTAGCACAACCTATCCCACTCAGGGAGCTAGAACAACCATAATCCAAAACACAATTATAAAGCCCACCAAGGCCACTGAAAATATCAATATCAACATTCAAACTGATTTACATTATTTACATCTACAACTTCTAGGGTTTAAGTATTTATCCAGATACATAGAAGGATATGAAATCACCTAAACAAAAGTAAATGACTCCAAGGACACGACCTGAATCCGCCTAGCAACAAAACCTGAAAAGACAATAACAGGGTGATGGGGTTAGTCAAAGCGACTAAGTGAGGGGGCTGTAATACGTATATATTATCGAAACAACCGAAAAGATTCACCAGTTTGTAAATGAGAAGAAAGGAAAGGAAAAATAAAGGTTTTCACAATTATTGGTGAATCGAATAATTTCGCATTAAAGTAAAAGCTCGGCGAGACGAGCATCAACCACCTATTTCATAATATCAGAAATATCAAATAAACCTCCCTTATTCCTCCTTGTGTAGTCAGGTAGCTAGCCCGCTACTATATAATCATGCAAGGACAAATATCCAATACATCTTCGGCTGGGGATATAGACTAGATCCCGTCCGGCGCAGGTACTCAAAAGGGTTGCCACTCCGGTCATACCCTTGAGCTCCCATCAGTTTGGAGTCCAGAGCATTGAGATCCACCGTAGACCCGACGTCTATCCGGCTTCACCCCGTACCCTGAAGTCCGGGCCCAATTGTATAATGTGGCTCAATGGCCAGGCCGAAAGGCCAAGATAATGTTCTCGCATTCCAAATACTTATGTGGTCAAAGGGACCAATTTCAATCCATTTTATACCCTTTCGAGCTAATAGAGCTCTCAAGGGGTTATACATAATAATTTGATATCAAAGCATTTTTCTTTAAAATCAATAAGATAGTATGGGTTCAAGTAGGTACTACGTATAATATAAATATGGGGAAAGAAAACATAAAAACATAAAACACAGGCTTCGGGTATATATGGAATATTTGTATACATATAAGAAAGACCGAATTCGGAAAAGAAACCCCACCTGGATAATACTGCAAAAAGGACAGAAGGAAAGAAAACCAGACTACTGCTCAGAAGAAGTACCACCTGAAACCAAATATGACACAACCACGTAAGACGACAGTACGACGCACGGCTTATGCTTTAAATCATGTAATCAATTTGTAATTTATACAAGTCAAATAGCATAAAAAATTTAGAAGAAATAGTTAAACAAAATAATTTCTGAACTAACATAGACTACTGAATTTCTATTCCTGTATGTAACACGAATTATGTATGCGATTTCCCAATCAAATTACAATTAAATCCATTTAATGTAACGGATCTTAATTAATTTAAAGAATATTCAAACTCATATGAAAAGGAATTATACTTTATGTTGCGCTGCAAGTCTAGCTAAGTAACAAATTAAATTTCATTAACCCTTTAACATCTAAATCTTTATTCTACTTGCCGTGAACATGTACTCTATGTGTGATTGTTAATAAGCTTGATGAATGTTTATTTATTAGGGAAATAGATAAGCAATTTAAGTTAAAACTGGTATCTTTGTGATTATGGTGCAACTTGCTAACACCCGAGGTAACACTATCATCAACAAGCCATTAATTAATAAAGCAGATAATATATGAATTAGCAGAGCTTAAGGTCTCGCCCTAATTCTATTAATTTATTAAGGACCCACTTCTATTAAGAAAAATATTCCCTATGAAGCATTATTTGGTACTAAACCACAAAATAAATGTTGTCAAACTGATTTACCTAAGCATGGTGAAGTTCGGAAATGGATTAAGTTAACTACACACCACCACCGAACTATACATGTATGCCCACTAACTAGGCGATTCACCAAGTTGTACTTGAAAAGGTAGACATAAATTAATTAGACCACAACCTAGATGGAGGAGTAAAGAAGAAAAATAAAAGTACCTGTTCGACAAGTTCTGTTCTGAACTCATAGAAGGAAGAAGACGAAGTGTAAGGAATAAATGAGTTTTCTAGTATTATGTATTTAATATATAGATTATCTCATTGGTTCTAGAGATTAGAAAAATGGTATGAAATTTAATCGCTTGCCACATATCTCATCTAATTTCTGATTTTCTTTTCTACTATTTAATTCAAATTATTGTTTTAAAGTCTGCTCGCAAGATATATAAGTCACACACGACTTCTACTAACATCAAAGTTAAGTAAAATATAAATTTGAAATCATAGGTGAAACAATTCAATATTTATCTTTTACGAACACATGTAGTTTAAAGAAGAAAATTTTATTTTTATCAGTATTTAGGAATAAAGATATACACGTCATAATTTTAAAAAAAATGTAAACACTTATACACATAGATATAAATTTGCCACGTATCATTTAACTCAAAATTCACGTAATTTAAAGTGTTTAGAAAAATTTAAAATATCAACTAGGCATCCTTTAGGCAAATTAATCACAATTAACACACCTACCAATTTAAATTAAACACATTAAGCAAATAATATCACATAAGCACATATTTTCCGATCGAGTTTTCCAACTTGTCCCGTTATCTTAGGAATTCTTACCGGCTTTAGTTTACAAAAATTTGGGGCGTTACAATCTCTCCCCCTTATGAGAATCTGCCCTCAGATTCTATTTATTCGAAGCGAACAATTCTGGATAGTGTTTTCTCATTTTCTCCTCTGTCTCCCAAGTAGCCTCTTCGTTTTTCTGATTCCTCCAAAGGACTTTTACGAGGGGGATTTGACGATTATGGAGTTCTTGAAATTTACGGTCCAAAATACGAACCGGTTGGGAAACGAATGTCAGATTCGGCTCTAACTTAATATCTTCTACCGGAATAATCTCGGACTCGTCTGGATGGTACTTACGAAGCTGCGAGACGTGGAAAACATTGTGAATACCGGTAAGAGCTGGCGGTAAATCTAATCTATAGGCCATCTTCCCAATCCTCTTAAGAATCACATACGGACCCAAATATCTCGGGGCTAATTTTCCTCCTTTACCGATTCGAACGAATCCCTTTCTAGGAGAAGCTTTCAAAAATACCTGATCCCCAACTTCGAACTCCAAATCACGTCGACGCCTATCAGCATAACTCTTTTGTCGATCCTGGGCAGCTTTCATTCTTTGTCGGATGACCTGTACTTTCTCGATAGCATCCTGAATCAATTTCGGAGCAATGCCACGATGAATACCATCTTTAGTCCGTCTCCAATCCTCAATGTCCCAATATAGTGGCGATCGACACTTCCTTCCGTACAAAGCTTCGTATGGGGCCATCTGAATCGAGGACTGATAACTGTTATTATAAGCAAACTCGATCAATGGTAGCTGTTTATGCCACGTAGTCTGGAAATCTAGGGCACAAGATCTCAGCATATCTCCGAGGTATCTGATAGTCCTTTCGGATTGGCCGTCTGTCTAGGGGTGAGCTGCAGTACTGCAGGTCAACTTTGTTCCCATACGATCCTGTAAGTTCTGCCATAAACGTGAGGTAAATCTAGTGTCTCTATCCGATACTATACTGGTCGGAACTCCGTGAAGTCTCACAATCTCCTCATGATAAACCTCTGCCAACTTGTCGACTGTATAAGATGTACAAACGGGCAAGAAATGAGCGGACTTCGTCAATCTGTCAATGATTACCCAAATGCTATCATAACCACCTCTGACTTTCGGTAAACCCGAAACAAAGTCCATCGCTATCTCTTCCCATTTCCAAGATGGAACGGGAAGTGGCTGAAGTAGACCTCCGGGTTTCTGATGATCTGCTTTGACTTGTTGACACGTCGCACACTGTCTGACATAATCGGCCACATCTCTCTTCAAACCATTCCACCAGAAGAACTCTTTCAAATCTCGATACATCTTAGTACCTCCCGGATGGATAGTATAGGCTGATTTGTGAGCTTCATCTAAAATCTCTCTCCTCAAACTCTCAGGAACACAAGCTCTTGTCTTATGTCTGAGAAGACCTGTGTCGTCGATACTGAATTGCGTGTCTGGCTCATCTTTCATTCGAATAATCTGTCGCTGAATCCAATTATCAGTAGCTTGAGCTTCTTTAATTCTACGACCCAACTTTGACTGAATCGTAATATTAGAAATACGAGCATAAGAAATAATACGAGCTCTCTCGGCACCTAATATATCTGAACTCAGCTCTAGTTGTGATACACTCGCTTTTCTGCTCAAGGCATCTGCAACTACGTTTGCCTTCCCCGGATGGTACTGAATCTTACAATCATAATCTTCTAACAACTCCATCCAACGCCTCTGACGTTTATTCAATTCCTTCTGAGTGAAAAGATACTGAAGGCTCTTATGATCAGTGAAAATATCAAAAGTAACGCCGTAGAGATAGTGACGCCACTTGCCCAAAGCAAATACAACTGCTGCTAACTCAAGATCATGTGTAGGATAATTCAATTCAGCAGGTTTAAGCTTCCTCGAGGCATAAGCTATAACCTTTCCATTCTGCATCAATACGCACCCTAAACCTTCTTTCGAAGCATCAGTATAAACCACGAATCCATCTGAACCTTCAGGCAAAGTAAGAATAGGAGCGGATGTCAATCTGTTCTTTAACTCCCGAAAACTGCTCTCACACTTATCTGTCCACAAAAAAGCAACATTTTTCTTCGTTAACTCAGTAAGTGGGGCTGCAAGTTTAGAGAAATCCTTCACAAACCGTCTGTAATAACCTGCCAATCCCAGAAAACTACGAACCTCTGTCGGAGTCTTAGGCTGCTCCCAACTCAATACTGAATCAATCTTCGAAGGATCAACCTCAATACCTTTCTTGGATATAACATGACCCAGAAATGCCACTTTCTCAATCCAGAACTCGCACTTACTGAACTTGGCATACAACTGATGTTCTTTCAAAGTTTGTAACACGATCTTCAGATGCTCTGCATGCTCTTCCTCTGATTTTGAGAAAACCAGTGTGTCGTCGATGAAGATGATAACAAACTTATCAAGATAAGGTCGGAAAATTCTGTGCATCATATCCATAAATGCTGCAGGGGCGTTCGTCAAACCGAAGGGCATAACTACAAACTCAAAGTGACCATATCGAATGTTGAAAGCTGTCTTCGGTATGTCCTCTGCTCTGATTCGCAACTGGTAATATCCCTGTCTCAGATCAAGTTTAGAATAGACCCTCGATCCCTGCAATAAGTCAAACAACTCCTCGATGTGGGGAAGAGGATACTTGTTCTTCACAGTCATTCGGTTCAACTCTCTGTAGTCCATACAAAGCCTAAGAGAACCATCTTTCTTCTTCACAAACAACACCGGTGCACCCCAGGGAGAAGTACTCGGCCTAATATAACCACTGGCTAGCAAATCATCTAACTGAGTCTTCAACTCTTTTAATTCAGCTGGTGCCATTCTGTAAGGTGTCTTCGAATAAGGCTCAGATCCCGGATACAGATCAATAACAAACTCGATATCACGGTCTGGAGGTAAGGATTCTAACTTCTCAAGAAACACATCAGGGAAATCTTTAACAATCTCAGTATTTTCAAACTTCGACTGTTCTTTTGGCCTGTTAAGAAGATAAGCAACAAAACCTGAAGCTCCTTCTCGGACGAGCTTCTTTGCCTCTGTTATAGAAATAATCGGCCCATCCATCAACTGAATACCCTGACTCGAATCAAATCCCAAACTAATCTTCTTCTCAAAACAATCAATCTTGGCCCTGTGCTCAAATAACCAATCCATACCCAAGATAACTCCGTACTTCTTCACTGACAACACTATCAAATCTGCGGGGTAAACCTTATCCTCAATAACAACGGGACAACGTCGGTACACGCGGTCGGTAATCATACAAGATCCCAAAGGAGAACTCACAACAAAACAATAATCAGACAAATCAACAGACGCATGTGCAGATAAGTCAATTTCAGGAGCAACAAAAGAATGCGTAGCACCCGGATCAAACAATGCATGTATGGGTATGTTATGTATATGTATGGTACCTTCCACCACGGCGGAAGCATCAGGCTCAGTACTCTCACTATCGCCCTCCATGGCGTACACACGAGCTGGAACGGAAGGCTTCGGCTTCGGCGGCATAGGCTGACTCGGGGGCTGCCTCCTGGGAAAACTATCCTTCTGGTGGGTAGAGCTACCACAACTAGTACACAATCCCAACTTATACCAACACTTAAACTTTGGGTGATTCCCTCCACAATAACCACAAATAACTGGACGATAACCTGACGGACGAGGGACTGAAGGAAAACCAATCGGGCGAGCTGTAGAAGAAAATCCGGTCGGACGAGGTGATGAAGAAAATCCCATAGGGCGAGGTATAGGAGGTCTGGGTCCACCAAATGGTCTCTTGCCTTTGGGCTGCATAGGAGCACTCGGAATGAAAGGCCTCTTAAAACCCGATGAAGAAGAAGCGGGGGTAGTACGACGAATAGCTCGATCAATACTGGCATACTCAGCCTCAAGAGATAAGGCTGCATCTACAGCTGCAACATAGGTAGTGGGACGGGAAGCTGCAAGACCCTGTCGAAGAGGAATACTCAAGCCCTCTAAAAACTTCTTGGTCTTCCTACGCTCATCTAAAGCAATATGGGGAGCATATACTGCAATTCTGGTAAAATTGGCTTCATAGTCAGCCACAGTAGAAGTACCCTGAGATAACTCTATAAATTCCTGCTCTCTGCGATCCTGAACTGTAGGGGGAATGTATTTAGCTCAAAACTCCTTAAGAAACCTATCCCACGATGACTCAACTCCGGTGGCCCTCCATCTCTGCTCAGTCATCTTCCACCAGGCCTCTGCAGGTCCTCGAAGAAGATAGATAGCAAACTCAACCTTCTCTAGATCAGTAGGCTGATGAACTCGGTATATCCTCTCAAGAGATGAAATCCAACCCTCTGCCACAATATCATCTGTGGTACCAACAAATTGAGGTGGGCGGAAATCGAGAAATCGGCGAAGTGACTGCTCACGGGCTCTATGCTCATCTACCTCTACATTCATGTCTCTCTGATCCAACTAATCCCGAAAGAGACCAAATATCTGCTGAGCATCCACTACTGGTGCCTGTGGTGGTGCTGCTGGAGGAGTACGATCACGACAAGGCGGCATCCTACAGTTAAATATAACAAGTATGCATGTAGATTAATTATGGATGCAAAGCTGTAACCACATAAGCACAAAAGCACAATTCCTAGGTCATAAGCCGTACGGACCTAGACTGACACAACTCACAGAGCTAAGGCCAATGAACCTCTAGCTCTGATACCAACTGTAACAGCACGTCCCCAAATACGGTGCGACGTGACGTCCCGCACCAAGTCATAATCCATAACCAGAACTAAAGGTCCAGTTATGAACTACAACCTGGCGAACGGAAAATAATTACCAGGCGGATCTGCTTTAGAAAATACAAAGACAATGAACAATAATACAGCGGAAGCAAATTAGCACAACCTATCCCACTCAGGGAGCTAGAACAACCATAATCCAAAACACAATTATAAAGCCCACCAAGGCCACTGAAAATATCAATATCAACATTCAAACTGATTTACATTATTTACATCTACAACTTCTAGGGCTTTAAGTATTTATCCAGATACATAGACGGATATGAAATCACCTAAACAAAAGTAAATGACTCCAAGGACACGACCTGAATCCGCCTAGCAACAAAACCTGAAAGGACAATAACAGGGTAATGGGGTTAGTCAAAGCGACTAAGTGAGGGGGCTGTAATACGTATATATTATCGAAACAACCGAAAAGATTCACCAGTTTGTAAATGAGAAGAAAGCAAAGGAAAAATAAAGGTTTTCACAATTATTGGTGAATCGAATAATTTCGCATTAAAGTAAAAGCTCGGCGAGACGAGCATCAACCACCTATTTCATAATATCATAAATATCAAATAAACCTCCCTTATTCCTCATTGTATAGTCAGGTAGTGTAACGACCCGAAAATCCGATTTTCAATTCGGTATATTTTAATCGAGTAATTTCGTTATTTATTATTTTATTTAACAATTATTCTGAGATTTTTAGAATAATTTCGTAAATGAGTGAATTTTGATATTTAAATCACTAATTGTCAATGTGCGTTTAATTATATAAATTTTGACTGTAATTACGTATTATTTGGACAACGTGAGTTTTTAAACTTATTTTGCGAAATGACGACTTTGCCCCTTCGATTTCTAAACCTTAGTCAAGATTTGACTAAGTCTCAATCTCTCTCTCTCACATTGCCATTCACGCACAAACAAGGAAAAGGAGAAGAAAGAAAAAGAAAGAAAAAGAGAAGGAAGAAGAAAGATTCCAACGATCGTCCCGACTCCGATTCCCGACGAATTCTCGATCCGTTTTCATCTACGAACTCCTCACGAACTCTTCTACGAGTAAGCCTTTCACGATTCTTTCGGTTAATGTCTTCTTCGCTTCGTATTTCTTATTTTTGATAATAGTTATAGAATTTAGGTTTTATTCGATTTTGATAGTTTACGTGGATGGATTTTCGTGTTTATCGTTTCTATATGAAGCATATATGTTGTTGATGATTATATGTGAGATTTAGGGTTTAATTTGCATGATTTAGTGATTTTATGTGGTTTAGGGTTTGATTTCGCGAAGGATTTTGAGCTTCTGCTGGTTCTGTGCATTTGGATCGCACACGGCCTGTTGCACACGGCCTTGAGGCCGTGTGCATGAGACCGTGTGCGAGGGATGAATTGCACACGGGCTGTGCACACGGCCTTGAGGCCGTGTGCATGAGGCCGTGCGTGTTGCATGTTTGTGCACGGCCTCGCCACACGGCCGTGCACAAGGCCGTGTGGCCTGGTCGAACAGTGCCCTGACCTTCTGTTAGTCAGGGCACAATTTGGCCTACGGGTCCCGCTTCAGCTCGTCTTTTCCGAATTCTTTCTTCGCTCGTGTATTCGATATATATGAAATAGATATGAATTGCATGATTTATGAATTTACAAAATGTTCGGGTATATGAATAATGCGTTTTAGGTTTTCGTTAAATTTTCTAACTTTTGCATGTGAAGTCCGATTTTCCCGAAATTCATATGCATGCTCCTTCATGATAATTTAAGCATGTCCGTAAAGTTTCGTTTCACTTGGACTTGATTTGTATTTTTAAATGCATGAATTACTCTGTTTTCGTTTGAGAATTTGAACTTAAGTGATTGATTTGATTGTGTAACGTGCTCCTACGTGTTTAAATATTTTCGTATAAGCCGTCCGTCGTCGTTAGTCTTAATTGGTTGTGTCCTGGTATTTTGCAGACGATACTCCCGTGGAGTAGCGCCGGTTCTAGCTTTTTGCTCTTATTTTGCACGCCAGGTGAGGCTTTCCTTTTCTGATTCCAGTATTACTACGTATATATATATAAATAAGCCTCTCCCCATATAAGCCTCGTTTATGTTTTGGTTTTCACACCGTTTATATATATATATATACTTAGTAGATATTTATGATTATTATGTTCATTTGATTTATCGAAAATTATTTGATATGAAAAAGTATTACGTATAGTCTTCGAAATGTTTACGAAAGAGACATGTAAAACCTTTTTGTTTTCTAAGGCGAACTTTGGCCTTCGGCCTCGCATATGACATGTCTCGAACGGTCTTTTGGCCAACCCGAATGTTTGAAAAGCGAGTTATGAAATGTTTGCATGATCGTTTGGGCCCGGAGTAAGAGCGATAGGACGAAGTCGGTAGACGTCGGGTCTACGACGTAAATCCTATGGTTTCCTCCATTTGGGAGCTCGGGGTGAGGCCGGAGTGGCAGCCCTTTGAGTACCTGAGTTATTCTAGTTTGTTACGAGTAGTTCGGGTTTGCAGTCCGGCTACATTGGAGGAATAAGGGAGGTTTCAGGTTTTTTGTTTTGGATATTGGAGTTCAGGGCTCGACTCGCCGAGTCATATCATAAGTTATGTTTTATGTTAAATCACCACCCGATTACGAAAACCTTTCTTTTATGTTGATTCTCTTAAGTTTAAAATTGGTGATTTATTTTCCATTTTATTATATACATTATTATTCCCTCCTCGCTTAGTCGTTTGACTAACCCTCTCTGTCTCACCCTATATTGGTTTCAGGATACTAGGCGGGATTCGTCGTCGTCGTCGTTATCGTCGTCGTAGGGTTTTATTTATTTTATTCATGTATATCTCTCTTTTCCCGTTTGGCTTTTATTTATATGTTTTAGGATTATTAGGATTTAATTAGTTTGTATTCGGGATTATGAAATATTGAACCCGTTATTATATATTATCGGGATATTGTATCGAACCCGTTTGTTGTTATGTAATTGAATTTCGTTAGCCTTGGTGGGCTTTATTATGTGTATTTATTATGTTCTATTGCTTTGATTATTTATATTGCTTCCGCGTCTCTGTCTTTTCGTTGTTTTTAAAACCCCGCCTAGTGATTGAGTAAATGCTTGCCGTTCGCCGGGTTTCGATTCGGGTCGGATCCCATTTCGGTTCCGGGTCGGGGCTCGATGCGGGGCGTGCGTTACCCGTTTGGGGCGCCCGCTACTATATAATCATGCAAGGACAAATATCCAATACATCTTCGGCTGGGGATATAGACTAGATCCCGTCCGGCGCAGGTACTCAAAAGGGTTGCCACTCCGGTCATACCCTGGAGCTCCCATCAGTTTGGAGTCCAGAGCATTGAGATCCACCGTAGACCCGACGTCTATCCGGCTTCACCCCGTACCCTGAAGTCCGGGCCCATCATGCCTTTCTCGATTAATGCCTTCATTGCTTCGATTTTTGGATTTTTGAATATAGTTGAATAATTTAGGTTTTATATGATTTTGATAGAAATTGTGGATGGATTTTCGTGTTTATTGTTTCTACGTGTAGCTTATGTATTGTAGATCATTATATGTGAGAATTAGGGTTTGATTTGCATGTTTTAGTGATTAATTGTTGTATTAGGGTTTGATTTTCGCGTATGATTTACTGTCTGCGAGTTTCTGCTCAATTTGGTCGCACACGGCCTGGTGCACACGGCCTGAGGCCGTGTGCATGAGACCGTGCGCGTGGAAGAATTGCACACGGGCTGTGCACACGGTCTTGAGGCCGTGTGCATGAGGCCGTGCGCGTTTCTTGATTGTGCACGGCCTCGGCACACGGCCGTGCACAAGGCCGTGTGGATCCGATGAACAGCCCTGACCTTCTGTAAGTCAGGGGCGAATTTGGCCTACGGGTCCCGCTTCGGCTCGTCTTTTCCGAATTCTTTCTTCGCTCGTGTATTCGATATATATGATATAGATAGGAATTGCATGATTTATGAATTTACAACATGTTCGGGTATATGAATAGTGTGTTTTAAGTTTTCGTTAAATTTTCTAACTTTTGCATGTGAAGTCCGATTTTCCCGAAATTCGAATGCATACTCCTTTATGATAATTTAAGCATGTCCGTAAAGTTTCGTTACATTTGGACTTGATTTACATTTTTAAATGCATGAATTACTCTACTTTCGTTTGAGAATTTGATCTTAAGTGATTGATTTAATTGTATAACATGCTCCTATGTGTTCTAATACTTTCATATAAGCCGTGCATCGTCCTTAGTCTTATTTGGTTATGTCTTGGGTTTTGCAGACAATACTCCCGTGGAGTAGCGCCCGTTCTTGCTCTTTTGCTCATCTATTGCATAGCCAGGTGAGGCTTTCCGTTTCTGTTTCCAGTATTATTACGTATATATATAAATAAGCCTCTCCCGATATAAGCCACGTTTATGTTTTGTTTTCACACCGTTTCTATATATATACTTAGTAGATATTTATGCTTATTATGTTCATTTGGTTTATCGAAAATGATTTGATATGAAAAGTACTACGTATAGACTTTGAAATGTTTACGGCAGAGACATGTAAAACCTTTTGTTTTCTAAGGCGAACTTTGGCCTTCGGCCTCGCATATGACATGTCTCGAACGGTCTTTTGGCCAACCCGAAATGTTTGAAAAGCGAGTTATGAACTGTATGCATGATCGTTTGGGCCCGGAGTAAGAGCGATAGGACGAAGTCGGTAGACGTCGGGTCTACGGCGTAAATCCTATGGTTTCCTCCATTTGGGAGCTCGGGGTGAGGCCGGAGTGGCAGCCCTTTGAGTACCTGAGTTATTCCCGTCTGTTACGAGTAGTTCGGATTTAGCGGTCCGTCTACATTGGAGGCATAAGGGTGGTTTCCGGTTTTTATGTTTGGATATTGAAGTTAAGGGCTCGACTCGCCGAGTCATATGATATGTTATGTTTTATGTTAAATCACCACCCGATTACGAAAACCTTTCTTTTATGTTGATTTCTTTTAAGTTTAAAAATGGTGATTTATTTCCGATTTATTATATACATTATTATTCCCTCCTCACTTAGTCGTTTGATACTAGGCGGGATCGTCGTCGTCGTCGCGTCTTAGAGTTACATTCTTTTGTTCATGTATAACTCTCATTCAGTATGGCTATTATTTATATGTTTTATGATATTAGGTATGTATTACTGTTAGTTTGTATTCGGGATTATGTATAAATATTGAACCCGTTGTTATCTATTTATTGGGATATTGTATCGAACCCGTTTGTTATTTAATTAATGGAATTTCGTTAGCCTTGGTGGGCTTTAATACTTGTGTAATTTATTATGTTTCGTTTATTTCGCTTCCGCACTTCTGTCCTTTCGTTGTTTTGAAATCCCCGTCTAGTTATTGAGTAAATGCTTGCCGTTCGCCGGGTTTCGGTTCGGGTCGGATCCCATTTCGGTTCCGGGTCGGGACTCGGTGCGGGGCGTGCGTTACCCGTTTGGGGCGCCCGCTACACATATAAGGCACACAAAATTCAAACAAAACATACATATATGATTCGAATAGCATGTAATAAATTTAAGCACGAAACAAATCACAGAACAAGCAAAACTCGATGCTATAGCCGTACGACCTAGACACGACAAAACCCAAGCAGGACACGACAAGACGACAAGACAAGACAGACGCTACCTCGAGTTCCACATCCACCTGCATTCGATCCCAACTTAGTACTACAATTGTAAAGGATCAAACGGTTGGTTGGCCATTCCAAAAGAAGATCAATCACAATTTCAATACTAAGGAGTTCTCAAGCACCTGTGACTGGAAACTCTAAGTCTCATTGACACGAAACGGGCAGACACAAGAGACAAGACACGACGCGATTACAAAGCTTCGGTTCCTCATGGGAACCTAGGCTCTGATACCACTGACTGTAGCGCCCCCTAAAGAAGGAACGCCACATCCGCACCGAAACGGATTCCCGAGCTTCAGCGAGGGCCTCAACTCAAAAACCCACTCCGGCGAACGGCACTCAAGCAAAGACCACCGGCAACAGCGACCATATCCCAACAACAACCATAACCAAACAGAGCAATGCGGAAGCGATTTAAAAGAAAACCGATAAAGTCCATAAAAGCCTACAAAGCTAACATAATATCAATTAAACATTTATAAATAAAGATACAGAATGTTCATAAGCAGATAGTGCCATCCATGGCTCAACTAGACTACCCTGTGCAATCCTAGATATCTTCAACTAACCCACATCAGGGCACATAAGATACCTAAAGTAAATAAAGCAGTAAATAGTACAAAAACATTTAAATACAACAAACAGGACTCGACAGTTGCTGGGACCACTGACAAGACAAACCAGATGACAAGACTGAGTCTATCTAGACCTGCTGATGTCGACTAACAAGATAGGTGACGTCGCCACCTGTCTACCTGAAGCAAGAACCAAAATAGCAGGGGTGAGTATAAAGGATACTCAGTAAGGGGGTTTTGATCATAGTTCATCATTTATCTTTTAAAACTAAAAGTGGTGAGTGTTGCCCATTGTGAGAAAGACTATAAGTAACGATATAAATTGTAAAACTATAACACAAGGCAACAATCGGGTTTGGCTTGCTTGGAAAATACAAAAAAGGTTGACGAACGGATCCTTTAAAACATTTACACATAAGGTCAAGCCGATAGTTTTGAAAAGATATTAGTTGAGTCACGAGGCCGTTACAATTCGAAAGGCATGATATGAATAAGTTAGAAACGATAAATAAACACGGCTCGTAATTCAACTAATTATTTGAATAATAAGGAGGCTTAGGATAGCAGGTACGAGTCACGCTTCCGAGTTTTATATATATATATCTATATATATATATATATATATATATATATATATAGGGAAATACATATGATAAATGAAGAAAACCGGAATGTGCTTCGACTTGTAACGAAAGCCGTAAAATAATAAGACAAATAAATAATGCAATTAGTCATGAAATAGTGTGTCCCGGTGAGAACGGGCCCTCTCCTTATAACTCCCATTTATGAAAATCATGCAAATACATATTCAAGTACTCCACCACCAAAACTCATGATCCACTCAGAATTTTATGGAAACGCCTGTTAACAACGTCACCCTTATCAGAATTTTCTAGGAAGCGCGTAGCCTACAACGCCACCCTCGCACTAACTCAGGTTAGCCAACCTCCTGGCCGACCTAAGCTGATACGGATTTGAGTATCCATCGGGATTTGCCCTGGACGCACGTCCCCAGGCTCACCTCCTGAATACTCCGGGCCCAACACAATACACAGTCCAGAGCTCGCATTTGAAACGATGATAGTTTCAGTGGCCAAAAGGGCCATTCGCAATTGGGGTATCGGGATGTGGAAGGCCAAAGGGGGCCATTCGAGATAAGGTTATATTTGCGAGGTCGAGAGACCAAAATTCGCATTTAAAACAAAAGGGTTTTCCTTGTCTCTAGTTGAAAGCATTTCAAATCATTTTTGGTTTTGCTATTAAACGGTTTGACTAAGCACATAAGGAATACTAAAGGCAGTACAACAAGTAATAAGAAAAAGCAGGGTAATCATTTATTTCGCAACCTATAATAGTCTATGTCCTTGCCCCAGTTAAAAATAAGTTTAAACCCTTACCTGGATCGACACGACAGTATGAAAGCAAACAGTAGTCAGGTTTCTCCCTCGTTGGACCCACCTGTAATACACAGGGCCTAGAGGATGAAAACGAGACCGACAATAACAAAAGCAAGACACGAACAACAGACGACGCACAGCAATTCAAATATAACTTCACTCATGCTACAGATACCATATGGAAAGCCAGGCAATTAAGCATATAAGGATATATAACATATGAAATAACATTTAAAGGAATATTTAAAGCAATTGTAATAATGGAAGAACATTAATAATTAATATGAAAAGCATGCTAAAACGCAGTTAGGGCACGTAGACATGTTTAAAATAATATAACAGAACTCTCTCGCGAAAACGGGGTCAAACGGACAAGAAACGGGAAAGATGGGAAAAATCCCTAAACGAGTAAGGCGTCAATTGACGGTCAAATAAGGTCGGATAAATCATAGTTTCGGGGATAAATAGGTTTTGAAACACTACGAAGCTATAGGTGAAATCGGAATTCGAATCCGAGGTCAAACGGGAAAATAGCATTATTCAAAAGGGGTAAAAATTGTAATTAACGTGAGCAATATTCGAAATCAAGCTAGAAAAAATGGTTAAGGGGGTTGCACCGGCCTGGGCACGGTCTTGAGACCGTGCAGTAGCCTGTGCGTGATCACGTAAGGGTGCACGGTCTTGTGCACAGGCTCAAGACCGTGCGCAAGGCCGTGTGAACGCTAGAGGGGCATGCACGGTCTTGTGCACGGGCTCAAGACCGTGCACAAGGCCGTGTGAAAGTTTTAAGGGTGTGCACGGTCTTGGGCACGAGCGCAAGCCCGTGCGCAGGCCCGTGCGGGTCTTCTGGGAGCAGAAAAGGTGCAGATCGCGAGTTTAACGCAAAAAACCAACATTCAAGCTCATAGATCTCCTAATTTACACCATAAAACATCCTAATTTCTACATATAATCATATATATCATATAAGCTACACATAGGTCCAAGAAACACGTAAAATGGTCAAGTAAATCTCCCTAAACACGAAAATCCTAAAACTATAAAATTTCTATATAAAAGCAACGAAAATTGTAATGAAGAGGGAACGAAATGAAATGGGGTAAAAGGATTACCGGTAGAGAATGTAGTGAGGATCGTTTGGGTTTTCACGGCTCGTCGATCGGGCGAGAAACGGGCTCGGTAGGGCGTCGGGAAGATTCCCTCGTTTCTTCTCCTTCTTTTCTCCTTCCTTTCTTCTTTTTCCTTCTTTTTGTGTGTAATGAGAGAATGAGAGAGATAGGTAGATATTTAGGAAAATATCTCAGGGGGGTAAAATGGTCATTTAGGCTTTCAAGGGCATTTATGTAATTTAAGTAATTGAGGGTATTTAAAAGATAGGTTAAATCAATCTTTTCCACAAGATTAATTAATCCAATTGGATAGATCGAGAAATTAGGCAAGAAAGATGTAACGCCCCAATTATTATAAGAGCCTCACGGCCTAAGAGAGAGTCACGGCCTTGGGTGGCCATGTGTGGAGAGGCCGTGACTATTTGGTGGTCACGGCCTTGTGCAACCTTGTGACCATAGGCCGTGAGTGTTGAATTTGCGTCCCACATCGGAATTTCAACAGTAATTCAAAGGGTTTATAAGTTAGAACTCATGTACAATCAATATAGATTAATCCCTTTTGGCAAGTGCTTCCTAAGCCAAACTTTAGGGTTGTGCACAGTGGATTCGAAGCTTATACCCGCGCGTCCAACGGGCGGCGTCGTGAGGGTTCTTCTCTCCGCGCCCGGGGGTCGTGACAAGTGGTATCAGAGCCAACCGTCAATCAGGGAATGCATGATCTACACCGTCCGTGTCACCAAGAAAGGGGCAACGCGTGTAGTAGGGCAGCTTCTTCTCCACTGACGGGGAGCAAGGGGCCTATGTCACGACGTAATGGGGACATTACGCTCCAAAGGAGGGACGAATTGTAACGCCCCAATTATTATAAGAGCCGCACGGCCTAAGAGAGAGTCACGGCCTTGGGTGGCCATGTGTGGAGAGGCCGTGACTATTTGGTGGTCACGACCTTGTGCCACCTTGTGACCATAGGCCGTGAGTGTTGAATTTGCGTCCCACATCGGAATTTCAACAGTAATTCAAAGGGTTTATAAGTTAGAACTCATGTACAATCAATATGGATTAATCCCTTTTGGCACGTGCTTCCTAAGCCAAACTTTAGGGTTGTGCACAGTGGATTCGAAGCTTATACCCGCACGTCCAACGGGCGCCGTCGTGAGGGTTCTCCTCTCCGCGCCCGGGGGTCGTGACAAAAGAATTCGCGTAATAATTAATAATATAATTAAAATATTCGGGTCGTTACAAAAACGGTTTAGAGTTACTTATAGGTATAAGTTGATATCAAAGGGTTTATTCAAAAAATCATGAAGATATATAGTTAAATATCTAATAGGATATACGAGAATGAGAAAACAAATCAATATGAGCACGTAGGGTAGTTATTTCACAATGAATAAGAGGATTCTTACTCCAGTGAAAACATTTTAAAACCCTCACCTGGAAGCACAGGAAAGACAAGACAACTCAAGCAATCCTCAAGAGAACAGCCTGAAACTGACAGACGACAAAACCTGTAACGACCCGCAATCTCCAAGTTCAAGATTAGCGCATTTATCGGAATTCGGACCGTTTACGGTCTTGACGTCTTTCATAATTGCACGTTTTCCAACCCTTGCATTTAAATATTTTTATAAATCATCGATTTGGTATTTAAAACCCAAGGCATTAATTAGAATTTAATTTGCATCGTTTTGCCACTAAGTAGGGTTAATTCGGTAAATTTATATTTTTAGCTCGTTTAATCGAATTTAGTAATTTAACGGTGTACATTGGGCTGGGGTTCAATGTTTTAATAATGCATATTTTATCGAGGTTCTACAAATTATTCATTAAATCATAATTTAAATAAAATTGCATTTTTGGCCCAAAATTATTTACACTTTAGCCCAACTCGGAATTGACTTTTCGTATACTCATGAATTTTAATAAAACGAACCTCAAACTTTGTTAAGCATTTAATTTCGGTCATTTTGACACTAAGTACGCCTAATTCCGACACTTTACACAATTTGCACATTTTTCGAGGATAGGGTATATTATGCAATTATGGAGATTTGGGGCCAAAATGAAAAATGAAGAACACCTCGCGCGTACAGGACCCGCGAACTCTCTCTCCCCCCAAATTGTGATTTTTCTCATTTCTTCTCGGAATCGCACGTATGATATACCGAATCGACCGTCTCGACGAGACGAACTCAACCATACAAGTTTCCCGGCGATTGGAGCAGCGACGGCGATGCAATGGTGGCACGAAGGTGGCGCGGCTTGGGGCTTCTCGTCGGTGACGTTTCCGGCGAGGGCACGACATGGGCTTGGTCGGAAATGGAAGCTCTTGATGAGGGGAAGCTTTTGGCGATGGTCCCGCGACCTGACTTGGCCGGACGGCGGCGGATCGACGAAGAGGTGGCGCGGCGGAGATGGAGCTTTTCCGGCGGCATGCGGCGGCGTCTCGACGGAGCACCACCGTGGTTGGAACGGCCATGAGGAGACGAAACTTTTGGCACCGGTCTCAGGCCCTAACTCGACGGGACGGCGGAGCTCCGGTGGCGAGCGGCGGCGACGTGGTGGTCCGGACTTTTCGGCCACCATTTTCAAAGGGCTTTATATGGATTTCAATCTTCTCAACATGGGTAAGCCAATTTCGAAGTCAATTTCGTATTTCGTTGAGCCGATTGTCGTTAATTTTGATTCTTGGATTCTAGGGTTTCGGAGCTTCAAAGTGAAATTAAATTCCGATGGATGATCCAATTGAGAAGCGTCTAGGGCAAATCCCGATGTGAACTCTAGGTATTGACTTAGGCCGGTCGGGAGGTTTGATTGACCTAAGTTAATGCGACGGTAGCGCCTTGAGCGTTTTCTTAAATTGTGTACGGTAGCGTTGTGGGGCACCACTCGTTTCCTTAAATTGTGATTGGATCACGACTTTTGGTGGTGGAGTACTTGACTACATGCTTGCATGTTTTTCATGATTGTGAGTTATAAGGAGAGGGCCCGTTCTCGCCGGGACACATTATTGCATCACTTGTTTGTCTAAATGATTTACGGCTTTCGTTACAAGTCGAAGCACATTCCGGTTTTCTCCCTTTAGCATAAGTAGTTTCCTATATATGTATAAAACCCGGAAGTGTGACTCGAACTTACCGATAATAAGCCTCCTTTGTTGTGAAACTATTTAGTTGAATTACGAGCCGTTTTTACTTATCATTTCCAATTTATTTATGCCATGCTTTTCGAACTTGTAATGGCCTCGTGACTCAACTAATACCATTATCAAATGATCGGCTTGACTTATGTGCAAATGTTTCAAAGGATCCGGCTCGTCAATTTTGGGTCTTCAACTAAAGCCGAACTCGAGTGTTGCTTATATTATGTTTTACAATTTTTATTATTATTTACACTTCTTTATCAAAACAAGCAACACTCACCTCTTTTGGTTTTAAAAGATAAACGACGAGCTACGATCAATACTATACGGTATTCCCCCCTTACTGAGTATCCTTTATACTCACCTTTTCTGTTTTGGTTCTTGCTTCAGGTAGACAGGTGGCGGTGTCACCTATCTTGTCAGTCGGCAGCAGCAGGTCTAGGTTGACTCTCGTTATTGTCTTGTTAGTGTCCCAACAACAGTTGAGTCTTTATATTATGAATTGGTTTAATTTATTGTACGTAATATTATGGTTTATTTTCCGTACTTACGTGCCCCTGATGTGGGATAGTTAGTTGAGCCGTGGATGGCATTAATTGAATGTTTAGTTGGAACCAGTGTATGAATTATGTTGCCATGGTTGGCTTTTTGTGATTAAATTGTTATTTTTTTGAAATTGCTTCCGCATTTCTCTGATTGCTGCTGTTGTTGTTGGGGCGTCATGTTGTTATTACCGGAGTTTTGATCGAGTGATTGCCGTTCGCCGGGATGGATTTTTGAATGGGGTACCTTTACCTCGTTTGGGAGTTCATCTCGGTGCGGATGTGGTGTCCTTTCTCCTCCTACGGAAAGGGGCGCTACAAAACTAATCAAGATGAGACACGATACACGACACTCGGGAAGTTACAATACATGAAAGGCCAAATAATATCACTTAACAATTAAAATTACAAGTAAAAATGCAATTAGATCAATTAAACGGAATATATAAAATTAAAGGTGCTAAACATGTTCAATTGAAATTCTAACTTCACATTCATGCATAATATAACGTAAAGAAGCACTCACGTAATTTTCGGATCATTCGGACAACATTCAAAAATTGGGGAGAAAGTCCTAAATGAAAAAGGCACTATTCAAGGCCCGAACGAGGTCAGAATTTCGAAAACTTTGCAAAATATTTATCCACATATTCTAAGGAAGCTATAGGTGAAATCGGCTTGATTTTTGGAGGTCGTATGCAAAAAGTCAACTTTTATTTTTAGGCTAATTGACCAATTCCCGAAGCAAAATAAGGAAAGAGGTCTGAAAAATGGTTAAGGCATTCGCACGGACTCGAGCACTGGGCTGTGCACGGTCTTGAAGGCAACCTCAAGACCGTGCAGGCTGAAAGGCTTGTGCACCGGGGTGTGCAGGCGCTAGGGCGGGCGCACTGGCTTGCGCACCGGCTTGCCAAGACCTAGCGTCTCATGTTTTCAGGTGCAGAACCGCAATTTTCAGGAGTTCTTCGCGAAAATAACACAAAAATCACTCATGCCGAATTATGGAGCTAAAATCAACACTTAAAATTTTCACCCATGCATTAAACACACTAAGAGCTATCATTTGATCCAAACAACATGAAAAATGGTGTACTAATTCATACAAACCCATCAAATTGCAAAAATAAATAATTCCTACAAAAGCTAGCATATCTCAAGATTTAATGGACGAAATGAAATGGTGGAAGAAGGTTACCGGTAGAGAATCGAACGAGGATCGTCGAGATGTTCTCGAAATTTCGGATGGTCGTGCGACGGGTTCGGGGTGAGCTTCTTCCTCTTCTTCCTCCTTCCTTCTCTTTTCTTCCTCTTCCTTCTCTCTCGGTTTTGGGGGTGTGGGTGACTGAGTCCAAGAGTGTGCATAAGGGGGTGCAAATGAGTTCAAAAGGATGTAGGTGTGTTCAAGAGGGTGTGGGGCTCGAATGAAATTAAAGGAAATTCGAGGGTGGAAAAGGTAATTATAAGAGAATAAGGATTTGAATATAAAATAAAATTAGCTAACAAAGCTAATCTTTTCATTTCAAATTCAACGAGGTGTCGAATAATTATTCCGAAATTTTGAGTCGTTACACATGATACTTGTAACGCCCCTTTCCTTGGCCGGAGAAAGGACACCACATCCGCACCGAGACAAACCTTCAAACGAGGTATAAGTACCCCATTTAAAAATCCATCCCGGCGAACGGCAATCACTCAGGCAAAACTAGCAACAGCAAACGACAGCCCAACAACAACAGCAATAAATAATAATTAAATCAGAGTTGCGGAAGTAATAACAATTATATAAAATATCATATAAGCCATCCATGGCCACGTAATTCATACATCAGTCTCAATCATATTATAATCAATGCCATTCGTGGCCAGTCTAATCTATCCCACATCAGGGGCACGTAAGTACTTAAATTAAAGCATAATCCAAAATACATAATTAAATAAACTCATAACAAGAACACGACTGTTGTTGGGACACTGACAAGACAAGACACACGAGCCAACCTAGACCTGCTGCTGCCGACTGACATGATAGGTGACAATGCCACCTGTCGACCTGAAGTAAGAATTAAAATAGGGGGTGAGTAAAAACACTCAGTGAAGGTTAAGAGGGATCAAGTACGAGCCACGTGTCCGGGTTTTAAATTATATATATATGAAAATACATTTGCATAATTGAAGAAAATCCGGATCGTGCTTCGACTTGCATACACGACATTAAATAGATAATAAATAATTAAAGCAGTAACATGCACGCAAATAATATCCCAGCGAGAATGGGCCTGTTCCTCCTTATAACCCCTTCACGTTCATACACTCCATCACCGGTGTCTGACCCCGAATCGCTATTTCGGGCGACTGTGAATTTTAGGAAAACGTGCAACGAATGCAACGCCCACCATCACTCCCAACCGTGGCTATCAACTCCTGACGGGCCACGATTGACGCTTAGTTTTGGGAGAAGCACCTCGGATTACCCCTAGACGCTCGTCCCCAGGTATAACCTTCGGATACTTTCCCGGGCCCCATGTTGAAATGTCATGAATTTGCTCGCTTTGAAAACCATACATAAATTGAATTTGGGCAAGTTTGAGTGACGACGAAGGGTATAAATCCTAAGTCAAACCGTCACGCTTAAAATAAATAATTTTTCTTGCCATATGAAAATAAAATATTTTAGGAATACTCATAAGTACAATTTAATATTAAATCATTTGAGAGCAACCTTAAAATATAGATTAAATATCTAATAATTATACGAGAAATGAAAACGAAGAAAGATGAGCACATAAGGGGAGTTCGCAATAATTAAAAGAATTCTTACTCCGTTTGAAATCATTTTAAAACCCTCACCTGGAAACACGGAACGACAAGACACTCCAAGCAATGTCCTGACAAGACAGCCTGAAACTAACAGACAACAAAATCACATAAGACAAGACACGACAACGACTCTCAAAGACTACATTGCAATTAAAACCAATAAACAACATGTATCAAATGAATATACAATTAAAATACAATTAAATCAATTAAACTAAAAATACGAAATTAACAATGATAAACATACTCAATTGAAATTCTAATTGTACATTCATGCATATAATATTAAAAAGAAGCACTCATGCGATTTTCGGATTTTTCGGACAACATTCAAAAATCGGGGAAAAAGCCCTAAACGAAAAAGGCTCGATTCAAGGTCCGAACGAGATCGGAAATTTTGAAAACTTTACCAAATATTCATCCTTGAATCATAAGGAAGCTATAGGTGAAAACGGCTCGATTTTAGGGGGTCGTATGCAAAAAGTCAACTTTTATTTTTGATCATTTCACCCCATTACCGTGAGCAACTAAGGAAAAAGGCTGAAAAATTGGCTAAGGCATTCGCACGGGCTAACGCACGGCCTAGTGCACGGTCTTGAGCACGAAACCAAGACCGTGCAATATGGGGGATTCTAAGGCCAAAATTAATATGTAAGATTCACACTCATGCATTGTACACATTAATATCTATCATTTGATCCGAACTACACTAAAAATGATAAACTATAACCTACGAATCAAGGAATTCATCAAATATATATTCAATATAAAAACTATAAAAATTGAAAGATTTAATGGATGAAATGAATTGGAGAAAGAAGGTTACCGATAAATAATCGAATGAGGATCGTAAATCTGGTCTCGGAATTTAAATTGGTCGAGAAACGAATTCGGAACGAGATTTCCTTTTCTCCTCCTTCTTCCTCTCCCTTCTCCTTCTCTTCTCTCTCACTCACTCTCTCGATGGATTATGTAACCAAGAGGGTGCAAGAAGTGTGTTCAAGAGGTGTGGGTGTGTTCAAGGTAGTGTGGGTGTGTTCAAGGTAGTGCAAGGGTATTTTAGAAGATTGTAGGTTCGTTTATAAAGATTAGAATAATTCGAGGGTAGAAAATGTAATTATAAAAGGTTAAAGATATTGAAATAATTATAATAAATTAAGATTAACTAACAAAGTTAAATCTTTTCATATAAAATTCAACTAAATGTCGAATAATTATTCCAAGAATTAATTATGGAATTTTCGGGTCGTTACAATACTGCAAAATGAAATTTTAATTATGCTGAATAATACATTAATTCTGCAAAAAAATGATATTTTAACTCTTTATAATAACAACAAAAAGCCATGGAAAACGAAATAATTATGTTGAATAATATATAAGTTCTGCAAAATGAGATTTCAACTCTTCATAATAATAACAAAAAGCCATGGAAAATGAACTAATAATGTTGAATAATAATATATAAGTTCTGCAAAATGAGATTTCAACTCTTCATAATAATAACAAAAAGCCATGGAAAACGAACTAATAATGCTGAATAATAATATATGAGTTCTGCAAAATGAGATTTCAACTCTTCATAATAATAACAAAAAGCCATGGAAAACGAACTAATTATGCTGAATAATAATATATAAGTTCTGCAAAATGAGATTTCAACTCTTCATAAAGCCATGGAAAACGAACTAATAATGATGAATAATAATATATAAGTTCTGCAAAATCAGATTTCAACTCTTCATAATAATAACAAAAAGCCATGGAAAACGAACTAATTATGCTGAATAATAATATATAAGTTCTGCAAAATGAGATTTTAACTCTTCATAATAATAACAAAAAGCCATGGAAAACGAACTAATTATGCTGAATAATATATATAAGTTCTGCAAAATGAGATTTCAACTCTTCATAATAATAACAAAAAGCCATGGAAAACGAACTAATTATGCTAATTAATAATATATAAGTTCTGCAAAATGAAATTTCAACTCTTCATAATAATAACAAAAAGCCATAGAAAATGAACTAATTATGCTGAATAATATATAAGTTCTGCAAAATGAGATTTCAACTTTTACGCTCCACGCTTTTACAGTGCGCAGTTTCTCACGAACAGCCTTATCCGTATTGGGCATTTTGCTCCCATTCCATCTGAACATGCGTGGGAAAGATTTAATTTCTTTTGAAGCACCAAGCATCGGAAAATGCTCATAGAACCATGTCTGCCACCATACAACATGTCAAGATTACACGCATGCATACAGAAGCCATGATCTCATACAGAACATTTTATATGATTTCTTACCATTAATCCTATTGAGCATCCATCAACAAACTTTTTTACATCCTTCTGTATATATTTAACCATTGACACAAGCAAGAACCTGTGGACAGCTCTACCCTAGAAAAAGTGTCCGATATCCTCTAAATCATCAACGTAGCTTATCAGCCCATTGGGTAACTTCCGGCTGCTAGTTGGAAACAACAAGCAACTGAAAACAAACAATATATACATTCTCACAAAATCATGAATGCCATCATCATCCTTTCTATCCTTCAATTCAAGCAATTTAGTGCAGATGTTAGAACGTGTCACTATACCAGTCTTGCCAGAAAAATACACACTCCGCATACGGGAGTCTCTTTTGGATTCAGGATCAACACGGTGACCCGAATACTGTAAACCCAAGACTATCGAGAACTTCTTTGAATTAAAAGGAATCTCGATCTTCCCGAATTTAAATGAATCAGTTTCAAGGTCGTAATGATCCAAAAGAAATCCAACACGAGTGTATGTACCAGGAACAGAGGGCGTATTGACGAATTCCGTGAATGGGGTTTTTCGGATCAATTCCTTCTGACTCTCCGTCAAGTCACCAAGCATCTTCATTTGATTAGCGAAATAGGTCATTGAACAACGACATTGTATTTTATCGTCCCTCTTAGTCTTAGGCTTAGGCTTAGGACTTTCACTGCTACTCTTACTGCTACCTTTTCTCAGATTGCCAGGAACTTTACTAATGATTTCCCTAGGGCTTTTTTTGCTTCCGTCCTTGCTTCCTCCCTTTTTTTGATGCTTTCACTCGGTGAAACCATCTCTGCCAAATAACAAATTTCAGACTCCAAACCATACGCTAGATAGGATGTGGAACTGGCAGGATGGTACTGGGAACTATTATGCGCTTTTGTTGAACTATAACCCTAAAATGCGAATTAAAGAAGAAATTTGGGTGAAATCCCTAAATTAACAGTAAATGCGAGGTACGAACCTGGAGTTATGACTTAAACCCTAAAATAGACTACGTGTGAGGTTGATGAAGACGCAAAACACCGACTAGGGTTCTCAATGCGCGAGAACAGCTTTGAGACGATAAATTAACTTCACAGCAAGACTATGAAGGATGTTTTGGGAGAGATTAGCGAAGTGAAGTCGCAGGGAAGTGATATTGGGATGGTCCTTGTCCTCGACGGAGGGAATTTTTTCGATGAAAGTTTTTTAGATTTCTTCGGATTTTTTTTGGAGCATATGAAAGATAATGGCATACTGTAATGGCACATCTCCAAATACGGTGCGACGCGACATCCCGCACCAAGCCACAACCCATAAAGATAAAAGTCATCTAGTAATGAGTCGCAACCTGGCGGATTTAGTTTTTAGAAAAATAACAACACAACAACAACCAATGACATAGCGAAAGTGTAGCGGGCGCCCCAAACGGGTAACGCACGCCCCGCACCAAGACCCGACCCGAAGCCGGAATGGGATCCGACCCGAATCAAAACCCGGCGAACGGCAAGCATTTACTCAATTACTAGGTGGGGGTTTTAAATAAACAATGAGACAGAAGTGCGGAAGCGAAATAATCAAACATTAAAGCATGATAAATTACACAATTATTAAAGCCCACCAAGGCTAACGAAATTCACTTAATTAAATAACAAACGGGTTCGGTACAATATCCCGATAATTATAATAACGGGTTCAATATATACATAATCCCGAATACAAACTAATTAAATCCTAAAATCAAAAGACATAAATCATAGCCATACTGAATGAGAGTTATACATGAACAAAAGAATGCAACTCAAAGACGCGACGACGACGACGCAGATCCCGCCTAGTGTCCTGAAACCAGTACAGGGGTAAAACAGAGGGGGTTAGTCAAACGACTAAGTGAGGAGGGAATAATAAGGTATATCGTAAAACGGAAGTAAATCACCAAATTTTTAAACTTAAAAGAAATCAACATAAAAGAAAGGTTTTCGTAATCGGGTGGTGATTTAACATAAAACATAACATATCTAATGACTCGGCGAGTCGAGTCCTGAACTCCAATATCCAAACATAAAAACCGGAAACCACCCTTATTCCTCCAATGTAGATGGACCGCTAAATCCGAACTACTCGTAACTGACTAGAATAACTCAGGTACTCAAAGGGCTGCCACTCCGGCCTCACCCCGAGCTCCCAAATGGAGGAAACCATAGGATTTACGCCGTAGACCCGACGTCTACCGACTTCGTCCTATCGCTCTTACTCCGGGCCCAAACGATCATGCAAACATTTCATAACTCGCTTTTCAAACATTTCGGGGTGGCCAAAAGACCATTCGAGACATGTCATATGCGAGGCCGAAGGCCAAAGTTCACCTTAGAAACAAAAAGGTTTTACATGTCTCTTTCGTAAACATTTTGAAGACTATACGTAATACTTTTTCATATCAAATAAGTTTCGATAAATCAAATGAACATAATAATCATAAATATCTACTAGGTATATATATAAACAGTGTGAAAACAAAACATAAACGTGGCTTATATCGGGAGAGGCTTATTTATATATATATATATATGTAGTAATACTGGAATCAGAAAAGGAAAGCCTCACCTGGCTATGCAAAACATGAGCAAAAAGAGCAAGAACCGGCGCTACTCTATGGGAGTATCGTCTGCAAAAATACCAAGACACAACCAAATAAGACTAAAGACGACGCACGGCTTATACGAAAGAATTAGAACACATAGAAGCACGTTATACAATTAAATCAATCACTTAGGTTCAAATTCTCAAACGAAAACAGAGTAAATCGCAAATTTAAAAATGTAACTCAATTCCAAATGCAACGAAACTTTACGGACATGCTTAGAATATCATAAAGAAGCATGCATTCAAATTTCGGGAAAATCGGACTTCACATGCAAAAGTTAGAAAATTTAACGAAAACTTAAAATGCACTATTCACATACCCGAACATGTCGTAAATTCATAAATCATGCAATTCCTATCTATATCATACATTTCGAATACACGAGCGAAGAAAGAATTCAGAAAAGACGAGCCGAAGCGGGACCCGTAGGCCAATTTGTACCCTGACTTACAGAAGGTCAGGGCACTGTTCGAGCCTTCCACACAGCCTTGTGCACGGCCGTGTGGCGAGGCCGTTCACAATCAAGAAACGCGCACGGCCTCATGCACACGGCCTCAAGGCCATGTGCACAGCCCGTGTGCAATTCATCCACGCGCACGGCCTCATGCACACGGCCTCAAGGCCATGTGCACCAGGCCGTGTGCACCGATTCGAGCAGAAACATTTCGCAGAAACAAAACCTACGCGAATTCAAACCTTAATCCAACGATTAATCACTAAAACATGCAAATCGAACCCTAATTCTCACATATAATCATCTACAACATATATGCTTCATATAGAAACGATAAACACAAAAATCCATCCACATTTTCTATCAAAATCATATAAAAACCTAAATTCTACAACTATCATCAAAAATCCAAAAATCGAAGTAATGAAGGCATTAATCGAAAAATTTTGAGAGAGCTTACTCGTAGATGAGATCGCGAGGAGTTCGTAGACGTAAACGGCTCGAGAATCCGTCGAGGAACGGAGTCGGAACGATCGTTGGAATTTCTTTCTTCTTTCTTCTCTTTTCTCTCTTTTTCTTTCTTCTCTTTTTCTCTCTTGTTTGTGCGTGAATGGTAATGGAGAAGGAGAGAGATTGACTTAGTCAAATTGACTAAGGTTTAGAAACCGAAGGGGCAAAGTCGTAATTTTGCAAAATAAGTTCGAAAACTCACGTTGTCCAAATAACATGTAATTACAGTCAAAATTCATATTATTAAACGCACATTGACAATTTGTAATTTAAATACATAAATCCAATCATATACGAAAAAATTCTAAAATTACATAATAAATGTCAAATAAATATTAAATTACACAAATATTCGATCCGAACATACAGATTTATTATTCGGATTTTCGGGGCGTTACAGAAAGTGCAAGGCAACAATTATATAACTTATCCCACTCAGGGAGCTAGTAAAACAGTAAATTCAAAGCGCAAGTATAAAGCCCACCGAGGCCAGTGAAAAACAGATAATCATAAATATCAAGTAAAACATAATTCTACAACATTTATGAAATTCTAAATGAACTTGAAAGACATAATGAAATAAATTTACAAAGACTAAAGAATATACATCTTGCCTAAGACTCAACTTCCGCGTAGTAACCAAAACCTGAAACAAAACCACAGAAGTAGATGGGGTTAGTCAAAGCGACTAAGTGAGGGGGCAGTAATACATATATATTAATAAAACAGAATAAAGATTCACCATTTTTAAATGAGAAGAAAGCAAATGAAAAATAAAAGTTTTTAAGAAAACATTAGTGAATCGAATGATTTTGCAATATAATAAAGGCTCGGCGAGTCGAGCAATCACCACCAATTTCACAATATAGAAATAATCAAATAAACCACCCTTATTCCTCCTTATGTAGTAAGGTAGCGAACCCAAACTACTATATAATCATGTGGGGAGTTTCACCCTCACATCTTCGATATAGGATATACCTCATCGGTCACAGGTACTCAAAGGGCTTCCACTCCGGCCTCACCTCAAGCTCCCGTCACGGGTTTAGAGTTAGAGCACCGAGATCCACCGTAGACCCATTGTGTAACCGGCTTCACCCCATACCCTGGTCTCCTGGGGCCCAATATATATCATGTGGCTCAATGGCCAGGCCAAAAGGCCAAGATAATTCATCGCATTTCAAAATGCTTCTGTGGTCAAAGGGACAGATTGATAAATCAGCTTTTAACCCTTCGAGCTAAATGAGCCTTTGAGGGGTTAATACGTAATAATTTGATATCAAAGCATTTTCTTTAAACTCATTAAGATAATATGGTTTTCAAGTAGCTACTACGTATAATATAAGTTTTGGTAAAGAAAACATAAAAGCATAAAACACAGGCTTCGGGTATATATGGAATATTTACATACGTATAAGAAAACCGAATTCGGAAAAGAAACCCCACCTGGATATTTCAAAAAGATAGAAAAATGATGATCAGACTCAATCAGGATTCCTCTGTAGGATCACCTATTAATAAAAAGATTGAAAGATAAGACTTAACTCAACAAATCAAATAAGACACGACTGACATGTACGGCTATAATATAAATCACATAACCACATAATAGATAAACATTTAAATAGATTAATTAAATATATCAAATGCGACTGAAATAATCAACTAAGTTAATTCTGTAAAAATCAAAACAAGCAATTAATATCAATTCTTATAGAATGTTTGAATGGACATTTTCTACAAACTAATCAGTCCTCGAAATGAATTTCATTGTACATGCAAGTATTTACGAACATGAATATATCCATACATCTATATATATACGGTCATATTTGTTAAAGTAACATTCGGACCAAATGAGAAGCTTGATTAAATATGTTATTCAGGCTTGGTTTAAGTAACTATGAAGACAAAATAAGTGGGATTTTGCTAGCTGAGTGCTTGCGTGACATTACTCCCAAACAGATGAACATGGTTGTTGCCTATGTGCTTATAATTCAAGAAATTAGTCCGAAAAAGAAAAACACTTCAAGAATCTAATTTTCTATATGGCCGATAATTACATCAATGGAGGTTTATAAATACTAATTAATTAATGTCAGGCTTACTCTGAGATTGGAAATCAGTTTCAGAAGTTAAATCAATTAGAATTACTAATAGGTGTTCTATATTAATAATACATTTTCTCAAAATTTCATTTACTGGCTAATTAGCCTACTGTACCCTAAAGGACTAATTATACTAAACTCTAAAGGAGTACTCATAATTATCTAACACAAGGATTAATTATTGGCGTAACAGATGCACATTATTCTAGTTTTAAACAAATTCGAGGACCAATTATAACTCAGCTAATAAACATATGATATATCAAGTGGTAGCTTAACTGAATGAATTCATTTATACCATCATAAAGTCCTTACACATGGGGACGCTTAAGCACATCCAATCTGGGCAGCATTTATATATTTTGTAGCGACCCTTTCCGTAGAAGGAGAAAGGACACCACATCCGCACCAAGACGAACTCCTAAACAAGGTAAATGTACCCCATTCAAAAATTCATCTCGGCAAACGGCAAGCACTCAATCAAACTCCGGCAACAACAACACGACGCCCCAACAACAACAACAACAATCAGAGAAATGCGAAAGCGAATTCATAAACAACAGTTTAATCATAAAAGCCATCCATGGCAACATAATTCATAAAATAATTCCAGAATAAATATCCAATTAATCCCATCCACGGCTCAACTAACTATCCCACATCAGGGGCACATTGGTACATAAGGTAATCCTAATGTTAAATACAGTAATTCGAATCAATTCAGAAAGTAAAGACTCGACTGTTGTTGGGACACTAACAAGACAATAATATGTGAGCCAACCCAGACCTGCTGCTGCCGACTGACAAGATAGGTGACACCGCCACCTGTCTACCTGAAGCAAGAACCAAAGTAGAAGGGGTGAGTATAAAGGATACTCAGTAAGGGGGGTTTATACAATATAGGTATTGAGCACAGTTCGTCGTTTATCTTTTAAAATCAAAAGGGGTGAATGTTGCTCGTTTTGATAAAGATACAAACAATAATATAAGTTGTAAAACTATAACACAAAGCAACATTCGAGTCCGGCTTTATTTGAAAACACAAGAGGTTGACAAACAGGATCCTTCGAAAACGTTTGCACATAAGGTCAAGCCGATCATTTTGAAATGATATTAGTTGAGTCACGAGGCCGTTACAAGTTCGAAAGACATGGCATAAATAAGTTGGAAATGATAAGTAAAAATGGCTCGTAATTCAACTAAATAGTTTGAACAATAAAGAAGGCATAAGTTGGCAAGTTCGAGCCACGCTTCCGGGTTTTATATATATATAGGGAAATACATATGCTAAATGAAGAAAACCGGAATGTGCTTCAACTTGTAACGAAAGCCGTAAATCATTTAGACAAACAAGTGATGCAATAAGTCATGCAATAATGTGTCCCGGCGAGAACGGGCCCTCTCCTTATAACTCCCAATAATGAAAAACATGCAAGCATGTAGTCAAGTACTCCACCACCAAAAGTCACGATCCAATCACAATTTAAGGAAACGAGTGGTGCCCCACAATGCTACCATACACAATTTAAGGAAACGCTCAAGGCGCTACCGTCGCATTAACTTAGGTCAGTCAAACCTCCCGACTGGCCTAAGTCAATACCTAGAGTACACATCGGGATTTACCCTAGACGCTCGTCTCCAAGCTCACCTCCTGTATAACTCCTGGGCCCCAAAGTCATAATCCAGTCCATGGCTCGCTTGAAATTAATAACAATTTAGGTGGCCAAAAAGGCCATTGGAAAATAGGGAATCAGGGTGTGGGAGGCCAAAGGGGCCATTCGAGACAAGGTTATATTTGTGAGGTCGAGAGACCAAAGTTCGCATTTAAAACAAATGGGTTTTCCTTGCCTCTAGCTGAAAATGTTGTAAAATATTATACATATAGGTTTTGCTATTAAAAGGTTTGACTAAGCACATAAGGAAATAGTAAAGGCAGGAACAACAAGCAAGAAGAAAATGCGGGATAATAATTTATTTCGCAAACATATATATATCTATGATCTTGTCCCAGTTGAAAACGTTTTAAACCCTTACCTGTAGCTCGACAAACGAGAAAAGCAAGCAAGCAAGCAAGCAACAGATATGATTCTCCCTCAGAGATCCCACCTGAAAACACGGGGTCTAGAGGATGAATGACTAACACGAACGAGAAAACAGACACTTACGCTCGGCTATGAAAATGCAACATGCTTAGAGACGAAAATACAATATTTAAGCATAAAAGGACAAGTAGGGGCAAATTGGTCATTTAGCATGTAAAATGTGGAATAAACGAATAACAAATAACATTTGATTAAATATAAACATTTAAGAATAAACTACTCAGATGGTATGATTGAAATTCCACAATAAACATGCATAACCCATTCAAGTCAATCAATTGAATTACAACTTATCAACTTAACAACTTTTTCCAAAAGCTCAAAAGCTACAATCTAACATTCACTCATAATCCAAGTTTAATAGAACCCAAATCTCATCAATTCAACTATACAATCATACATCGACAATATTTATCAATTTACAATCATGCTACAAGTTAAGGTACAAGCAAATTTAGCTTAATTGATTCGAAAAGCTAAAAGCTAGTGCGAAAGTTGACATATATACATAATCATACAAAAACGGTCATAAAAGACAAACGGTAAATCAGATTAAGATAATACTAGCGCCGTTAGAACCATTGCGTCGATATGGTGAATCTGTCCGAAGACACCATCGCCGGATTCCCGCCTGAACAGTGTCAAAACTGCCTATCACCGTTTGCCACCACCGGACCTCCGCCAACGCAGTCGGACCCTTATACTCAAACGTTCCTCTCGTCGAGCCCGTCACTTTCCCCAAGCCCGTTTCTCGATCCGGTCACTCACCGGAGTTTAATTTCGGTTTGAAGCTCCAATGAACCCCCTAAATCCAAGAATCAAAATTACTCAAAATCGGGCTATCGAATTCAGGAATGGAGTTCGTAGAAAGCTTACCCACGTTGAGAAGGTTGGAAAGCACCTAAAGATCGACGAAAATTGTGGCCGGAGCACGTCGGACCACCACTCCCGCCGTGGCTCCTCGGCGCGCCGCCGTAAATGGCCGGAGCGCCGCCGTCTGAGGGAGTCACGCCACGACACCACCACCAATCTTCTCATCTCGTCACGCCGGTCAGAACCTTAGTGGTCCGCGATGGTGGCGCCGCCTGAAACGTCGCCGGAGCTCCACCAACGCCGCGCCTGAAAAATGGTCGTATCTCCGCTGTCGGTGGTCGCTTCCTCTCCTTTTCTCTTCTTTTTCTCTTTTTCTTCTTCTTTCTTTTCTTCCTTTACGTGAAGTGAGGTTTGAGGGAGAGAGAGAGTGGTCAAGTCAAACTTTGACTTGACTTAGAAACGAGGGGCAAAACTGTAATTACTCCGAACTTACTAAAAATAGCAGGTTGTCGGAATTAAACAATATTACAGTCAAAGCTCATATAATTGAACACACGTTGACATGAAATGGTTTAAAAACCAAAATTCACTCATTTATGAAATTGTTAAAAATTCACATACTAACTATCAAATAAAATAATTAAATCGCGCAAAATAACAATTCGGACGTACCGGATAATAATTCGGATTTTCGGGGCGTTACAGTAGACGTAAACGGCTCGAAAATCCGTCGGGAAATGGACTCGGAACGATCGTTGGAATCTCTTTCTTCTTCCTTCTCTTTTTCTCTCTTTTTCTTTCTTCTCCTTTTTCTGTTTGTGCGTGAATGGAATAGAGAGGGAGAGAGATTGACTTAGTCAAATTTTGATTAAGGTTTAGAAATCGAAGGGGCAAAGTCGTAATTTTGCAAAATAAGTTCAAAAACTCACGTTGTCCAAATAACATGTAATTACAGTCAAAATTCATATTATTAAACGCACATTGACAATTTGTAATTTAAATACAGAAATTCATTCATATACGAAATAATTCTAAAATTACATAATAAGTATTAAATAAAATAATAATTTGCGCAAATATTCGATTCGGACGTACCATATAATAATTCGGATTTTCGGGGCATTACATGCGCCGTCGTTCGGTTCTCCCTCCTTTACGCCGTCGTCGATGCTCCGATGGCCGGGAAAATAGTACGGTTGGATTCGTCTCGTCGATACGGTCGTCTGGACATATGATTCGTCAAATTCCGACAACTTTGCAAAACTCGTGTTTGGGAGAGAATGGCTCGTCGTTCGATGATTGTCGGGTGTGTATGTGGTTTCTAAATATGGAAGGTTACTATATATATTTTTCGAAAAACGAGACAAAAATGCGAAGTCTCGGAATTAGGCATGCTTAGTGTCAAAATGACCGTAATGAAAAGCTTAACAAGGTTTGAGGTTCGTTTCATGAAAATTCGGGCATTTACAAAAAGTCAATATCGAGTGGGGTCAAAGTGTAAATAATTTTGGGCCAAAAATGCAATATTTTGGAAATATAATTTTACGAATAATATTTGGAACCTCGATGAAATACATCTTTAAAACATTGGATTCCGGTCCAACGTGCACTGTTAATTTACTAGATTCGATTAAACGAGCTAAAAATATACATTTACCAAATTGACCCTAGTTAGTGACAAAACGATGCAAATATAATTCTTATTAGTGCTGTGAGTTTTAAAAGCTAAATTAATGATTTATGAAAAATTCTTTAAATTCATGAGTTGGAAAACGTGTAATTATGAAAGACGTCAGGACCGTAAACGGTCTGTATCTCGATAAACGTGCTAATTCTGAGCTTGGGAATTATGGATTTTCACATATTTTTTCAAAAATTGTTACTAACGCATATAACACGTAATCAATTTATTAATTCTTAAACATGCCAACTAGTTAATTTATATTATAATTTCTTAACTTATATTATGATGTGTCAAATTAACCATAGAATCATATATCATTCATGTATCAGTTTCACTAAACTTCACAAATGTTCCAAAACTTAATATACGATTTTTACATGAATAAACATATATATTGTAAAAAGTAAACTCTAAATAAAATAGAAAATGATCTGACCTAGAGAAGGAGTATAGGATTTAAGTTAAGAACTCTTGGTTTATTCCTTAATCTTCTCGAGCAAAAGATGAAATAATAGTGTAGAAGACGAGGGTATTGGTCTTGGGTAGCTTGAATTCTCCTTCACTTTCTTGCTCCAAAATAGATACTCCATTTTTATATAGAGTCTGCTATATCACGGTCTTGGCCTCAAGTGGGAGAAAAATAATTAGGATGCTTGTGGTATTGGATAGGGGAAAAAAAGTAGTGGACAATTTCATAAACAATTGCTAAATTTTGCGGAGAATTTAATGACCTAAAAATTCTCTAATTGTTCGGCAATGGCGAGAAGAGTTTGCTGATGGGTTTGTCTTCTTGGGAAATTGTGTGATCTAAAAGAGAAAATAATAAGTTAATAACTAAGATAAGGTGATGAGAGGATGAGGTGGCCGACCCTTATAAAGTATGAAAAATGATATATGATGACTCATGCACTAAACTTGTGTGATACAAGTGTGTAAGAAGAATGTAGAGAGAGATGTATTTGATCATATTTAGGTAATATAATATTAGTTAGTGAAAGGAAAGAGAAAAATTAAATGGTTACTTAGTAGTCTGAATGAATGCATAATCGAGGATTAAATAATAAAATTCTAATATAGTATAGTTTAAGATTAATAAAATATTAGTTGATATACCTCATAAGTGAATTTCCATTTTACATAACTAGACGTTTTGAATAAAATAAATTCATTCTCATGAACAATTTAGAGTAGAGAAATACGTATTAAAATATAATTACAATAGTAATTTAACTACGAAAGGTTTATCTCAAAAACCGAAAGGGCAAGGTTGTAATTTTATAAAACTTCGCAAAAAGGACAGTTTGCGAAATATAACAATATTATAATCAAAACTCATCATGTTAAACGCACGTTAACATAGAATAATTTAAAAGATGTAACTCATGCATATACGAAAATTTCTAATAAAACACATTAATTAAATCACATAAGTCGAGAATGGGGACAAGAAGCGAAAAATGATAAGTTCGAAATTTTCCAAGTTGATCACAAAAAGTTGGGGCGTTACACATACCCTTGTAATTCTTGGACAAAGAAGAATATTTCGGACATTTTACACAAAAATGGGTAGCAAAACATTGGTCTGCTGACATATGTGGTCTCAACAACTTCAGTCAGAGCATTTGGTAATAACATGGCCAAAACAACATTAAAAAAAACGCCACTTTTTACATTTATCCTAAGTAATAATATATCTTCCTCATCCTCCTTAATGAGAGGAGAAAGTGTATAAATCAAGCAGTCAAAGCAGCAGCAAGAATATGATCACGCCTTGTTTCCACAAAATTTTGGCGGAATTCCTCAAATGTTCCTCCATTAATTGCTTCTCTAATCATCCGGAAGAAATCTATATAGTGGTGGGTGTTATGACTGGAAAATGGGAAAAATATCATGTTAGGAATATATCACCAGCAAATAAATGATCCTCTAGAAAGAAAGAAAGAAGAAAAAATAAAATAATAATAAGGGATTATTACCAACTACCCCTCGGTATGTCATAAATACAAAAAAATCCATGAGGTTTCAGAAATTACCAACTCCATCGTGAAGCTTTAAGCCTAATGGAAAAACTAATGACGATGGTAAAATAACCGTGTTCCCCTTGATGGGAAGAGCTGAAAGAAAAAAGGAAAAATGTTGATTTTTGGAAAATCAATATATACCCTTCATTTTAAATGAATGTTCGTTACTAATGGCTTGTGATATTTGTGAGAGAGTATGAAACATCAGGGAGACGTTGGTCATTTTTTGAAACTTCATGGGTTTGTATTTTGGCCATACCTCAGAGGTAGTTCGTAATTATCCCTAAGGATAATAATAATGAAACTGCAAAGGGGTAAGAAATACATACATTTCTAATAAAATCAGAGCCAACATTTCATGAACGTTAAACAAATGGTTTAAGTAAGCCTTAGTATGATTCTGGCATGTGTAGCATTTACAGCCCTCAACGATTGGTGATGAGTCTTTCCTGTGAAAACAAATTACTGTAAAGTTATAGTCTTTCAACTGTATCAATTAATTTCAATGCAAAAGGACAATGAGCAAAATGAATAGCAGAAATAACAGGAAAGTTTAAGGTCAAGTTTTCTTTTTTCCTGCACTATACAAGCACTTAATGTTTTAAGATTTTCAAGATCACAAGGTTGTTGAAATGTATTTCAGCGAAAACAAGGCAAAAAAAAAAATGCTGATGAAGCCAAAAAGATTAGAAAAACATCGTTAACAAGCAACAAAATGTACATTAAAAGAAAAACATCTCCCAAAGTCCTAAAAAAATGCACGAAAGTGCCTTTTCTTTAGAGTTGGCAAAGACTACCTAAGAGTGTGTGTGTGTGCGCGTATCATTGCACTTGACACGCACACATATTCATAGGCATAATTCATTTCATCTTATATCACATGTCAACTGCAATGAGGATGCTTTAGGATTGGGGACGATAATATTGAAACATATAAATATGAACCTGTATATGGTTGCTTTTAAATTGATCTTTGTGCCATCTCCACCACTATCACTTAGCTTATCATTCGAATCACGTCTCTCAATTCCGCCTGAAGGAAATGTAAGCGCAAAGCCTCCAAGTGTAAGATGATAAATATATCTGTAAAACATTTTTAACCTCATATTTTAGAGTTTTCATAATCATAGTTATTAGAGAGAGAGAGAGAGAGCCGGGGGGGGGGGGGGGGGGGGGGGTTTGGCAACATACGTGGAGTCAAATAGGTCAATGCCAGCAGCGACACCTTGCAAAACTTCCTCTACAAAATTGAAACCAAGAGAGTTAGAAACTCGAGCCACATATGAAATATGGAAAGAAAATAGTAACATACTATTAAATATAAGTTTAGCAAATACCTGGAAGTCCTAGACCACATATATGACGTGGCTTATCGTCAGGTAAACTTTCCTGATATTACAAGTAAAGAAAAAAAATAAGCATATACAAAAATGCCAACTTATACAAGAAGTTCAATTAAAAAAGGAAAATAGAATGACATTAAAATAACAGTAGCATTATTCGAAGTAACTAAACAATGACCAATACGAACAACAAACTGTTTTTAGACATGGATTAGCATTTCATCAGTCTTACTGCAAATCAATACTTTTAAGATCAGTGAATCTTGTTTGCATTTGTGTTTTTTTTTTTTTTTTTGCCTTCTAGTCACGTATTTAAATCTAAAATGTAAAAAAAGTACTCTTTACCAGTATCATAGCCGGGATAAGTGAACTCTTAGTGGAAAGATCTTTTCTTCTATCTGCGTGGGGCAATGAAACTTTGGATGCAATTCTTTAAGTATTGGTGTCATGGAAATTTATAGTAGCAGCTTATGGTTTCTATAAATGATACATCTTAGCCTCACTAATGCACAGTAATGTGAAAAGCTTACACGTATAGATCACAAAATTAGTTTAAGCTGATGCACCAGATTGCAAGAACGAAACAAGAGATGATAGCGGACTAAAAGAACCCGAAAACAACAATAGATAACATAAGTGCAGCTTGTTTTCCCATTTTAGTGTTTCCTTTTTCCTTCAGTACAGACCATCCCTCTCTGAATTCAGATTCTCAATATCTCAATGCTTTCAGAAACTTGTTTTAATACATGACATAGACTTGACAATATAGAAGGTAGCGAAAATAATATAAACAACTCTCTTACAAACCAATGTTCCCAAAAAAATTTATGGCGGAATACCATAAAAATAACAATTTTAAGATAGTACGTACAGTAATAGTGCTGAGAAGAGCAGGGCGTTCATCCATACTCTCTCCAAGGCCAAAGCCACCAATGCAAAATCCTAAATAAAACAAAAGCTTCTCAATATTGACAACGGAAAAGGCTGATTTATACAGAAAATGGAATATAGAAATAGAATTCTATATTAAATATTAGGAATAATTACACTTACACCCCCTCGAATTAGGTAAAAATACAGCAAGATCCCCTCAATTATTGAAAATTACAGTTACATCCCCCTGGACCTAACAAAACCCTAAAAACTTAACGGAAAATCACAAAATGACTATTTTACCCCTGAAAGACATTAACTTAAAAAAAAACTAAAATTTTTCAAAATTACGAAAATAACCCTTTGACTTATAAACTTCTTGTTTGTGAAATTAAACGAATCCTGTAAATGCACTGTCATAAAAGACAATTAGCTAGCACGATCATTCAATTACTCAATGCCATATGAATTATCCTATATTGAAATCCTCAACCTCCACACCCACCCATACCTATTTTCATAAATACGGGAGTCCATTCAGAAATATTTTCTCTCTCGCATACTTCTCAAGGATCATCCTCTTTCCAACTTATGAATTAAATTCTCTTGAAATGGGAAGGATATTAAAACCAAAATATCTTTAAAATTTTATTTGAACCTGGATAATTCCAGAATGATGATACACAATTTAACAAAAAGCAATAGGCACCTGAGACATTTCGCTTTGCAACTTCTTCTGCACAGCGTTTGCGTTCATCCATTTTCGATCCTCCAACTATGGACCCGAATACAGCACCACCTGTCTATTACTCAGTAATTAATCCATGCAAATTGAAGCTACTTAACAAACATGACCTATAAGCATTGACTCACCAGTATGGCATACATATAATGACATTAATTGGTGTTAGTTATTGCTTTGCAAGAAAGTTCCCTAAGGGACATAATATCAAATGAACCACATGCACTCGCAGCTTGTGCAGATTGATTGCTGTATTTGAAAACATAGTAGCAGTTATGGTAGTTGTTGCGGAAGCGACAAACATATTTAGTAAAATTATAATGCCCAAAATTCACACTGAGATAATTCTTAGTTAAGCTGGTGGGGTTCACAATGGTACCACTTACAAACCAACAACTAGACAAAATTATCCCAGTTATTTGAGCAAAATAACTGACTAAATATAACCAAAATAAGGCTATAAATAGACTATAAAGAACACCAGAATTTACGAGGTTTGGCCAATTTAGCCTACGTCCCCGGACACTACCAAAGTATATTTCTCAAAGAAATATTACAAAGACAGAGAGAGAGAGAGGGGAAAAACAAATGCCTTAGAAGAAGGAGAGGCTATTTGTTTGGGATGGTCAACTAAAGGGAGTGAGACCTCCTTTTATAGTTATAAGGAGGCCCACTCTTGACTCCCGTTTCCAATGTGGGACAAATCCCACCTAAAACATAAGTCAATTTCAACAAATCTCCAACTTGGCGAATGTTTGCGTCTCCAAATCTCTCTCAGACATATCTTCAGTAGTGTCACGAAATGCCATCTTCAATTATTGAGAATATTAATCAAGTCCAAACAGTGTTGGAGCTTGATTGATGTTACAACCTTTGTTAGCATATCAGCAGGATTCTCCGTGGTCGGAATCTTCTGAATTATAACTCCACCTTCTTCCAAAATGTCTCGTATGAAGTGATAACGAACATCGATATGCTTCGTCCTTGCATGGTAGACTTGATTCTTCGTTAAGTGGATAGCACTCTGACTATCACAATGCACTTTGATGTGCTCCTGTTGAATCCCTAATTCACCAAGCAATCTGATACAGGGGCGAACTTTAACACAAAATTTCTCGCACTCCCAACCCTGCACGGCCTGATCTCCCTCAGATCAGTCAGCCCTTTTCACTCCCTCACCAAACTCTCGTGTTTAGTTATTCTCAGAGTGTTTAGAGTTAGCAAGCAACAAAAATCATTCAGTGCATAAATAAAGCATACACACAATATACGGGAAATTCCTAGCCTTGCATTCCTTTCTCAAGTTACAATACAAGGACTCTTTGGCTTGCACTTCTCTATATGGCAAAACCGTGCGGAAAAACCGTGCAACACAAAGACTTTATATGGACTAGGACATAATCACCGGTGGACAAGCCCCACAGAATAGCCAACAAATGAGCCAACGGGAATCTGCCACATGTCGGCAGTTTTTCCCTAAGACAAAACTGCCAAGCCAATGCACGAAAATAACCAACTATGAATAACAACCACGCTTATCCATTCTTTGAGTTTGCGTAACTGTCCACGCCAGCCTTATCCGCCCGCGTGAGCTAACCGTCCGCGCCAAGCATATGCACGCTCCAAGCATCCGCACGCTCGGCGTCTCGCGCGCGGGCCAAGCTTCCCGCGCGCGCACCCCAAGTGTCTCGCGCCAATCTCCAGGCGATGCGCACAACACTTGCGCGTCTGCCGCATGATGCGTACAACGCTCGCCATCGCCCGCCAAGTCTTGTGCAACACTCGCACGCTGCGCGCAGCTTCCCGCGCAGCTCTCAGCCACCTTCCGACACTTGGGCGCAACACATGCGCAGTTCACATTCCCTTGCTCGAACACTCAACCATCCTCGCCTAGCCTGCCGAGACACCAAGTCAAGGCACGAGTCATGGCCACGACTCTGCACCAAGCCAGCGTCCTTCATGCGCATTGGCACATGGACGAATTCTGCCGACAACCGTCCGTGCCAATGCGATCAAACACTTTAGGGGTCTAACAAACCACCCACACCAATGGAATCCGACGTCCTCGTCGGATCGTGTGGATGCATCCCCTTAGCTTTTCCAGAACTCATCAATCTCCTTCTCAAACTGCCACGACATCACATCCCTCTCCCAAGTATTGTCTACCTCCGACTCACCCCTCCACTGAACCAGGTAATCCGTCCTCCGATTTTTCTTACTTTGACCCATGGTACGGTGATCTAATATCTTCTGGACCTTCTTTTGAAACTGTGCACGAATCACAGGTGGTGCACGCTTCTTCTGTTTCCGACCCTCATCAATCACATCTTCATTGAACTTCTTTAGAAAGCTCACATGAAATGTAGGGTGAAATTTCAATCTGTCCGGCAATCTCAATCGAGAGGCAACATTTCCCACTCTACTCAGCACTTCGAATGGACTATCATACTTAGGAACTAATCCACGATGTACAGATTTAGAGCTGATCTTTTTCTAGATCTGTGGAGTCAACTTCAACAACACTTGATCTCCCACAACAAACTCAACGTTCCGTCTACCCTTGTAGGTATACTTTTCCATCCGACGTTGCGCCTTTAGTAAACTGTCCTTAGCCTCATCCAACAGTTCCTGCTTGTCCCTCGCGTAACAGTAGGCACCAGGGCATTTGCCACCCATTCGCTGCACCGCAATCTCGTGAGGAGTTAATGGTTGTCGCCCATTTGCCAACTCAAATGTACTCATTCCGGGCCGACGATCTATGCAAATTATAACAAAATTGAGCCATGTCCAACAATCCTACCCAATCCTTCTGACTAACGGACACATAATGCCTTAAGTATTCCTCCAGCAACTGATTCATACGTTCTGTTTGGCCATCAGTTTGTGGGTGATTCGCCATCGAAAACTTAAGTTTTGTCCCCGTCATGTTGAATAGCGTCGTCCAAAACCGATCTGTGAATCTTGTATCTCGATCACTTATTATGTCTTCGGGAATTCCAAAATACTTGATCACGTACTTGAAAAACAACTCCGCAGGTACCTCCGCGGGACACGCCTTAGGCGTAGCAATGAACACGGCGTATTTTGGTAGTCGGTCCACGACCACGAATATAGAGGTCATTCCCTCAACCTTAGGGAATCCAGAAATGAAGTCCATGGAGACGGACTGCCATGGTCTTCCCGGAATGGGCAGGGGCTGCAACAAACCTGCCTCCTTCTTCCTCTCCGTCTTGTCTAGTTGGCACACTAGACAGCTTCTGACATAAGCCTCAACATCATCCTCCATCTTTGGCCATACATATCGGCGGGACAATAGCGCCAGCATTCGCTCCACGCCAGGGTGACCAGCCCATTGAGGGTCATGAATCTCCCTCATTAGCTATCTCCTCAAAGAGCCACTTTGCACATAGGCTCTTCCACCCTTTCCACACAACAATCCCTTATCAAGCCAATACCTCCGCACCAGGCCTTCCTTGACTTGTTCCACAAGCCTCTGATAACCAACATCGTTTTGGGCCTCTTCTCGTATCCGATCCAAGAAGTCTGACTCAACGAGAGTCGGGGCTGCCACATACTGCTCCACGATCTGTCTACTCAAGGCATCCGCCACATTATGATGAATACCTGGCCGATGTACCCATTGGAAATCGAACTCGCCTAGGAATTCCTGCCACCACGCCTGCTTAGGTGTGAGTTTCTTTTGGGTGCGAAAATATGTATTCGCCACATTATCAGTCACAACCGTGAACTTGGTTCCCAATAAGTAAGTTCTCTACGCCTCTAAACAATGAACGACCGCCGTCATTTCCTTTTCGTGAGTACTATACCTTGACTCCGCATCCTTGAGTTTTCTGCTTTCAAAAGCAATAGGGTGTTTATCTTGCACTAACACCCCACCCAGAGCACGATCAGAAGCATCAACTTGCACCTCAAAAGGCTTATCAAACTCCGGAAGTTTCAATACTAGGGCTGAAGTGATTGCGACCTTCAACGCCTCAAACGCCTCCTTGCAAGCTTTCGACCATTCCCACTTCTGATCCTTCTTAAGCAAATCCGTCAAAGGAAACACAATTTTCGAATATCCTTTGATGAACCGCTCATAGTAATTAGCCAATCCCAAAAACGACCTCAATTCGCTCAACTTCGTAGGTGTTGTCCAATCCACAACGGCCTGCACCTTCTTCTTATCCATCTTAACTTGTCCTTGGCTGATGATATGCCCAAGGAAAGTTATCTCCTCTCGGCGGAATTCCCATTTTTCCTTCTTTGCATAAAGAGTGTATTCCCTCAGCTTCTTGAATACCGCCCTCAAATGCACTAAGTGTTCCTCAATGGACCCACTATAAATCACAATGTCATCCAAATATACCACCACAAATCGATCTAAGAACTCATACAACACGTCGTTCATCAAATTACAAAACGTGGCCGGGGCATTAATGAGACCAAACAGCATGACAAGAAATTCAAAGGAACCATATATTGTCATACACGTTGTCTTAGCTTCATCACCCTCTGCTACTCTCACTTGCCAGTATCCCGATCTCAAATCAATCTTTGTAAAGTACCTCGCCTTAGCCAACTTGTCAAATAGATCTAAAGTGTTCGGAATAGGGTACTTATTCTTGATAGTAACCTTATTTAGAGCACGATAATCTACACACATCCACAACGAGCCATCTGCTTTCTTTTGAAACAGCACCGGTGATCCATAAGGAGCCCTGGAAGGCTGCACCAAGCTAGCTTCCAATAAACCATCCAATTGTCTTCGAAGTTCAGCCAACTCCGAAGGTCCCACGCGGTAAGGAGCCTTCAAAGGTGGTTTCGCTCCAAGCTCCAACTCTATCTTATGATCAATTGCTCGTCTTGGCAACAATTCCTTCGGGAGTTCAGGAGGCATCACATCCTCAAATTCAGTCAGCAATTCGCCACAAAATCAGGTACTTCTTGGTATACATCAGGCTAATCTCTATCATTGCAGCGAGATAGGTTAACTCTCCACGCCTCAAGCCTGTCTCCATCTGCAATGCAGAAACCATCTTCGCTTTTCCACTTGCCTTCACTTCCTTCGAACTCGACGCATGCACAAACGTTGGGTTCTTAGGATTAGAAATCAACAACCCTCCCAAATAAGGCATCACTGAAACTTTCGCAAGATTCAAGAACTCCGTTCCTAGGATAAAATCAAAATCATCAAGGGGCACGGCCATGAGACCGCACTTTCCACTCCACGAGCCAACCGTCAATGTAACGGTGGCGAATCCCTTGATAGGTTTTGCTTCCGAATTTACTGCCATGATCCGACTAGAGTGAGGAGTCAGATCCAAGCCCAATTTCCGAACTTCTCTTTCCGCTACAAAGTTGTGCGTAGCACCAGTATCGATCATCGCCATCACATCTTTACCGTTTACCATAATTCAGACATACAACAACCCATGTTGGTCTATGGGTTTCTCCTGAATAGCATTCAAGAGTTGGATGGGATTGACACGAGATGGGCCTGCCTCATCGTCACTCTCATCCTCAACGACCAACGCTGACAACTTCGTCTTCTTGGGGCATTCACGCATCCGGTGGTCTCCTCCGCAAAGATAGCATCACTTCTTGGACTGATCTACTTCAAATCATTCTTTTGATTTGAAAGAAGACTGATCCTTCCCTCGGAACTTCTTCTTGCCATCTTTCCCGAATTTCGCCTTCCCCTTCTGTTTGCCAACATCTTTGTCCCTCCTTTCAAAACCCGGACCACCAACAACACGATAGTCCAACAAACGGTCCGCAGCGGCTATCGCTGACGGCAAATCCTTGACCCCTTGCCTCCTGAGTTCGGCTTGGGCCTAAGTTTGCAGTCCCGTCATGAAGTTGAACAACTTATCTTCTTCCCCCATGTCCCTAATATCCAACAACAAGGAACTAAATTCCTTGACGTACTCTCGCACTGTCCCGGTGTGCTTTAACTTTCATAAGGACTCCCTTACAAGCCAGCCAGTATTGCAAGGTAAGAATTGATCCTTCAATTCTTTCTTCAACGCTTCCCACGTCTCAATCTTCTCACGATTTGCACTGGCGTCGTCTGAAAGACGGGTACGCCACCAGAGTTTTGCATCTCCCACTAGAAACATACTCATCATGGAAACTTTCTCACCATCAGGGACTCTTGCAGCCTGGAAATACATCTCCATGTCCCACAAGAAATTTTCCAATTCTTTTGCCGACCTCGCTCCAGCGAACGGCTTTGGATCAGGAACTTTAACCTTGGACGAAGGGGCTTTGTCCTCGAGAGTTCCGGACCCAACAGCCCTCTTCAGTATGCGCATCTCTTGATTCAACGAATCAAACTTCAGATCTATAGCATCTGAAAGGATTCCCATGTCTTCAGCCACCGATGTCAACCGACTCTCAGCGAACGCAGGCAATCCATCAACGGTTTGAGCCAATTCCTCAACCTTAGTGCGACATTGAAGGAATTGCTCAACAAGTGCCAAACTCAAACTTGCTTCCAAAGCCAAGTCTGTCAGGACACCAAGGACGTCCTCGATCCTTGGGATTCTCTGCTCAACAACAGCTACCCGATCTTGCAGCGGATTTTGGTTTGCCATATAACCAAAATGATATTCAGAACCAGATGAACCTGGCTCTAATACCAAATGATACAGGAGCGAACTTTAAAATAAAATTTCTCGCACTCCCAACCCTGCACGGCCTGATCTCCCTCATATCAGTCAGCCCTTTTCACTCCCTCACCAAACTCTCGTGTTTAGTTATTCTCAGAGTGTTTAGAGTTAGCAAGCAACAAACATCATTTAGTACATAAATAAAGCATACACACAATATACGTGAAATTCCCAACCTTGCATTCCTTCCTCAAGTTACAATACAAGGACTCTTTGGCTTACACTTCTCTATATGGCAAAACCGTGCAACACAAAGACTTTATATGGACTAGGACATAATCACCTGTGGACAAGCCCCACAGAATAGCTAACAAATGAGCCAACGGGAATCTGCCACATGTCGGCAGTTTTTCCCTAAGACAAAACTTCCAAGCCAATGCACAAACATAACCAACTCTGAATAACCGCCAAGCTTATCCATTCTTTGAGTTTGCGTAACTGTCCGCGCCAGCCTTATCCGCCCCCAACCGCTCGCGTGAGCTAACCGTCCGCGCCAAGCATCCGCGCGCTAGGCGTCTCGAGCACGCGCCAAGCTTTCCGCACGCGCCTCAAGCGTCTCGCGCCAATCTCCAGGCAATGCGCACAGCACTCACGCATCTGCCGCATGATGCGCGCAGCGCTCGCCATCGCCCGCCAAGTCTTGTGCAACGCACGCTGCGCGCAGCTTCCCGCGCAGCTCTCGGCCACCTTCCGACACTTGGGCACAACACATGCACAGTTCACATTCCCTTGCTCGAACACTCGACCATCCTCGCCCAGCCTGCCAAGACACCAAGTCAAGGCAAGAGTCATGGCCATGACGCTGCACCAAGCCAGCGTCCTTCATGCGCATTGGCACATGGACCAGTTCTGCCGACAACCGTCCGTGCCAATGCGATCCAACACTTTAGGGGTCTAACACAATCCTTGAAGCCAAATAGCTTCCTTTACAGCCTCTGTTGCTGCCATATACTCTGCCTCTGTAGTGGACAAAGCAACTGTTGACTGCAAAGTAGACCTCCAACTAACTGGTGCCTTCGCAAGAGCAAAAACGTAACCATTAGTTGATCGTCGTTGATCCAAATCACTTACATAGTCGGAATCGCAATATCCAACTACATATTGGCCATCATGTGTATCTGCTCAAACACTAACCCAATATTTACGGTGTTCAGAATATACAGCAGAATCCATTTCACAGCTTGCCAATGGACCTTGCCAAGATCATGCATATACCTGCTCACAACACCAACTGCTTGTGATATATCAGGTCTTGTACACACCATTGCATATATCAGGGCCTTTGCATATGGGACTTTCGCCATGTATTCCCGTTCTTCATTTGTCTTTAGAGATAACTGATTGCTAAGTTTCAGATGAGGAGCAAGCACAGTACTTACAGGTTTTGCTTCTTCAAATACTGCTTCTGTGTCAGCCACAACTTGCTTCTCTGTCTCTATCCCTGCTTATCTCCATTCCGAAAATCTTCTTGGCTTCTCCCAAATCCTTCATCTCGAACTCTTTACTCAACTGAGCCTTCAACTTATCAATCTCAGTTGAACTCTTTGATGCTATCAGCATATCATCAACATACAAGAATAGATAGATGTAGGACCCATCTTGTAGCTTGCGCAAATATACAAAGTGATCATATTTGCTTCGTGTGTACCTTTGCCCCAACATAAACTTGTCAAATCATTTGTACCACTGCCTCAGGGATTGCTTCAATCCGTACAACGATTTGTTCAGTTTACAAACTCAATTTTATTTACCAACAACCTTATATCCATCTGGCTGAGATATATAGATTTCCTCCTCCAAGTCACAGTGTAGGAACGCGGTTTTCACATCAAGTTGAGCGAGCTCCAAATTCAACTGTGCTACCAAGGCCAACAAAATCCTAATGAAGGAGTGCTTAACAACTAGAGAAAATACCTCATAGTCAACTCCTTCCTTTTGAGTGTAGCCTTTTGCTACCAACCTTACCTTGTAGCGAACATCTTTCTGGTCAGGAAATCCTTTTTTCTCTGCAAATACCCATTTGCATCCAATTGCCTTCTTTCCCTCTGGTAGTTGTGTCAACTTCCACGTATTGTTCTTCTGAAGAGATTGAATCTCTTCTTCCATTGCACATTTCCATCTACTATTTTCTGAACTTCAGATGACTTTTGGAAAGGTGGATGAAACATCGTCAACAACTGGAAGTACGAAAGCTACCATATCATCAAAACGAGCGGGCCTTCAAGTTTCTCGTCTTGTCCTTCTAATGGCAATTGGCTCTAATTGTTGTTGAGATTCTTAGGTCAGAACCTCATCCTCATCTAACTCTTCTTCTGTCATAGAAGAGTTACTGATAGTGTCCATTTCTAGACTAACTACTATCTTCTCAAACTCCACCTGCTTCGGTGTGCACTCCACCTGCTTTGGATTACCATTGGTCTCTTCTCGACTTACCTTATTCAGTATAATAAATTCGTCAAAGGTAACATCCCTGCTTATGATTGTCTTCTTTGCCTCTGGATACCAAACACGGTATCCCTTAACTCCAGCATTGAAGCCCATAAATAGCACCTTTTTTGCTCGAGTATCCAACTTTGATTCATTCACATGATAGTATGCAGTAGAACCAAATATACGCAAAAGTATCATAAACTATTGCAGGTCTTCCAGACCATACCTCCAAATGAGTCTTTTCACCTACTGCAGACAATGGCAAACGATTTACGAGATGTTGAGCGTACGTCACAGCCTCAGCCCAAAACTTTCTGTCTAACCCAGCATTAGACAGCATACAACGAACTTTCTCCACTAATGTTCGATTCATCCGCTCCGACATCCCATTCTGCTGTAGTGTTTTTCTTACTGTGAAGTGCCAAATTATGCCATTTTCATGGCATACTTCCTGGAATGGATCATTCTTGTATTCTCCACCATTGTCTGTTCCGAGAACTTTGATCTTTCTTCCAGTCGGGTTCTCAACTTGAGTTTCCCACTTTAGAAAAACTCCAAGTACCTCATTTTTTGCTCTTCATAGTAAACACCCATACTCTTCTGGAAAAATCATCAATAAATGTGACAGAATAATGTTTACCTCCAAGTAACTGAGTCTTGGCAGGTCCCCAAACATCTGAGTGCACATAATCCAAAATACCCTTTGTATTATGGATGGCCCCTCCAAATTTCACCCTTCTTTTTTTCCCAGAACACAATGCTCGCAAAATTCTAATTTGCAAGTCTTTGCACCTTTCAACAATCCTTGCTTGGCAAGAATCTGTAAGAATTTTTCACCAGCATGTCCCAACCGTACATGCCACAGCTTTATTGCATCTAAATTTTTCTTGCTACTCGAAGTTGCTACCGTTGCTGTCTCAACCACTGTATTACCTTGGTAGTAATACAAATTATTCCTCCTCACGCCTTTCAACATTACAAGTGCCCCCGAAGTTGCTTTAAGAATTCCATTTCGCATCGTCACAATCAGGCTTTTCGACTCCAAGGCCCCCAAAGAGATGAGATTCTTCGTCAAACTGGGCACATACCGAACATCCTTCAGATTTCTGGTAGATCCATCATGATTCTGCAACTTGATTAACCATACCCCAACTGTTTTACATGTATTGTCATTTCCCATGTAAACAACTCCGCCATCAAATTCTTCTAGATCGAAGAACCACTCCGGAATGGGAGACATATGGTAGGTGCAACCGGAATCTAGTATCCACTCGTCTGAATAAGATGCTGAAGGTGATACTGTTAAAGAAACATCTGACTCTGCATCACTTTTGCATTCTGCAAAGTTAGCATCTTGTGGAGTCTTTCCTTTCTTTAACTTTGGACAGTCTTTCTTCCAGTGTCCTTTCTCATGACAGAAACCACACTCATCTTTGGCAACTCTGCTTCTTGATTTAGATCGTCCTCTCCTCCCGTTTGACTGGTTTTGCGTACGCCCTCTCACAATTAGGGCTTCCAAAGCTCCACCAGTACTTCCCTTCTTATCTTTCCTCCTCAGTTCATAGCTGTACAAGGCTGCACAGACTTCACTGAGAGAAACATCAGCCTTCCCATGGAGTAGGGTTGTCTCAAGAAACTCGAACTCCTCCGGAAGTGATCCAACAACATCAAGGCCAAATCCTCATCTCCAAAAGTCACATCCAAATTCAATAAATCAGCAAAAAGCTTATTAAAATTGGTAATGTGCTCATTCATCGTGGTACCAGGAATATAAGTGAAGCGAAACAGTCTTTTCTTCATATGTAACTTATTTTGACTGTTTTTCTTCAAGAATTTCTCCTCAAATGCCTTCCATAGCTTGCTTGTAGAAGTTTCTTTACAGAACGTATATTTCTGCTCTCTGGAAAGACATGATCGAATTGTACCACATGCTAATTGATTGATGGTCCTCCACTCCTTTTCATCAACCTCTTCTAGTTTCTTTTCTTCAATGGCAGTATCTAGACCTTGCTGGAACAGAACGTCCAGAAGTTCACTTTGCCACATGCCGAAATGACCGCTTCCATCGAAAGTTTCGACTTGAAATCTCGTACTCGGCACTCCAGTCCTCGTCAAATTATATGAGGTGGGAACCGACGGATTTTCTTCTTTCGTCATTTCTGCTACAACCTCTATTTAATAGCCTCCAATAAGCAATATCAACAAAAGCCTCGGGAAATGTTTCTGATGTGGAAGATCAGACTATGTTGCAACCACAGAGCATACTCCAAAACCTTTGACTCTGATACAACTTGTTGCGGAAGCGACAAACATATTTAGTAAAATTATAATGCCCAAAATTCACACCGAGATAATTCCCAATTAAGCTGGTGGGTTCACAATGGTACCACTTAAAAACCAACAACTAGACAAAATTATCTCAGTTATTTGAGCAAAATAACTGACTAAATATAACCAAAATAAAGCTATAAATAGACTATAAAGAACACCAGAATTTACGAGGTTCGGCCAATTTAGCCTACGTCCCCGAACACTACCAAAGTATATTTCTCAAATGAAATATTTCAAAGAGAGAAAGAGAGGAAAAACAAATGCCTTAGAAAAGGGAAAGGCTATTTGTTTGGAATGATCAACTAAAGTATAAGGAGGCCCACTCTTGACTCCCTTTTCCAATGTAGGACAAGTCCCACCTAAAACATAAGCCAATTTCAACAATAGTTGCATGCATGCATGTACAGAATGTTAGTGTGATGACAGCTGTATGATTAATATGTTTAATAGTTGTACACATTTGTATAATTATGTCGTAAATACATTACCGAGAAACGTTACATATTTTAGGGCAGATTTCCTGGGATTGTAAAGGGGAGAATTGCTTTTTTAATAGGAGAACTCTCTTGCAGTGAGATCATTCAGCCAAATTGACAAGGTAAAAAGAGCCACTTTTTGTACTACTCGATTTTTTTTCCTTTCGGATCAGATTTCTGGTTTTCAGAAGATTCCTTGAAACTAGAGATTGCTTGTTAATACATATTTCAATAAGATTTGGCCCATACTAAACCAACCGTTGTTTTGATTAAGAGCATTCTGATCGACTGGTTAAAATTAAGAACAAATTGAATCTTATGCTATGAGTGGTGCATGTCTGCCCAAATAGCCCTTCTCAGATTATAGATATTAGTTCATGACTCGATTTCATTAAGAGAATTATTGCATCATTCTTTTTTCTTCATCTTGGAGATGGAAACAGATCGATCCAGGATAACATTTCTATTGCCAAAGAAAATAAAATACTGTAAACAAGACTGAATTGGGACATACATTGGTAGAGAAACTCGATTTTAGGCAATCGTCGAGCCATCTCACAGTACGGTCGACAGATGTTCTGTTCCTCTTCTCAGAAACCCAAGCAGGGACTTCGTCTGCAAGAGTAGCCCAAATATCCGGCTTCATTGAAGAGATCATTTCCACATATTGTACGGGTTTTATCTGTCACGACTCAAAAGTCAAACCATCAGGCGAATTGCACGACATAGTATTGTAACAATTGCAAAGATGACTCAAAAAAATTGATAAAGAAACTGAAAAGCTTTACCAGGAGACGACCACAAGGAGTCTCGAAAGAAGCTCCCATCTTGTTACTGCTCTGAAAATCCGGTAAGGATATAATGGAATCTCTCGGTATGGCTGCAAACACATGTTCTTTCAAACTAAGCAGTTGATGCAAACCCCCCATTTCAGATATCGTTTTCAACGATATTCCTTCTGTACTGCAAACCCATCAAAGCAGTAAAATAAATTAATCTTCTAAAAATTCAGCTGGACAATATCACAAACACCTAAACTGCAAACAAAAAACTCGACACAATGATACAAAAACACTTAAAAACAAAAAAAATTAAAGCACCCAAGAAGAAAGAATATGAGTAGAAGGCGGTACAAGTGAAGAGGGCTGCATTGGAGGAGGCGAGAGTCTGGAATAGGGAGAGAAGCGAGAAGGTCAGGAGGGATGAAGTTGGGCAGGCCCTTTCGGGTAGTGATGAGGAGAGCGGGAGTTTCTAAGGTACAACATCCAACCTGCAATACGCCTGCCCGAGCTCCACCCTTGCTCCATGCCTTGATGCAGAATTTCATCTTCTCGCTGTTTCTTTGCACCCTCTCAGCTTTGCTCTCTCTGCCTTTTCCAATTTTATGCGGGAAAACAACTCTCCACTGTCTTTTTGTTTTTCTTAACCTAAGTTAAGAATGTGTTTAGTTGTGAATTGTGAAGCATAAAATTATACTTCTTAACCTAACAGAAATTATTTCTTTATTTATTTTGCAAAAATTATGTTTTGTTGTTATAAATTTCTTAAGTTTTGCACTCGCGTTATTTAATTAAATGTGGCTCCGGCATAATTATTTAATAAAATGAAGTTGCAATTATAATTCTAAATAAAATATGCTTTGTTTATATTAATTTGCAAATTTTACAATAATTTCTTAAATAAAAATCTTGAAATTTAAATAATCTCAAGTTATTTCTTAACAATAAATTATTTCACATACGAGAAGTTTATGAATTTGATTTTATAAATAAATACAGAATCAAGTTCTAATTATAAATTCTAATTTTGAAGAATTGAATTTATTTAAAATTATTACATTGTTGGTTAATAATAATTGGGGTTGACGTATATATAAAATGTAGGGATAATTACAAAATCTACCGAACGATAACACGATTTGCACTTTTCCCAATTAATTTTTAAAATCATGTATTTATTCCTAATCGTGATCATCTTTGCATTTATCCTCCTTTTATCCCTTAAGTTATTTTTCCAGAGAATATTCAGGAATATTTCGTTCAACTTTTGAAGTTGTTGCAGTTAACCCCCAATCATTACAATTCGTTCTACTTAACCCCCAAACTTATAAGTCCGATTATATCTCGAAAAATATTTAGTCCAAATTAATTTTGCATTGACTTATTTTCTTCAATTCCTAATAATTTTTTCATCAGTTTTTTAATCATTTTAATCATACATTACCCACTCCATAATCTACAAAACCCCTATGTGTTTATTAGGAGTGAGAAACACGCAAATATATGAGAAAGATTTATGGATTTTTTAACAAAGATTCAAATCACAAGCTTATGGTTAATATTAATCACGAACTCATGCTTAATCATGAACTTATGAGAAAATAAATTACTCATGAGACTGATAGTTTATAACTGCAAGCAAATTGAAATTGGTGAGAGAAATTATCGGGAGTTGAAGAAATAAGTTCATACATGAAATATTTTGGACGAAATTTTTCTTAAATTCTATCCAAAATACATTAAAGGGGATACTTGCACGAATTGTGATGGTTACGGGTCTAACTGCAACAATCTCAAAGGTTGGACAGAATATTACCGAATTTTTTCAAGGAAATAACTTAAGGGGGTGAAAAGGAGGTAAATGCAAAAGATGAACATGATTAAGGGGTAAAGATATGCTTTTAAAAGCTAAAGGAGAAAGTGCAAATCTCGTCATAGGTCAGAGAGGATTTCTACAATTATTCTTAAAGTAAAATGTAATATAACTATAATATCTTAATTTTTGAATTTAATTATTGAAAATGTAGCTCCAATATATAGGAAGTGTTTCATATTTTAGTAATCTGATACTACTCGTTCGGTGAGTCTCCCGGTCGTCCCTCGTGGAATCAATCAATCCTCTGACCAACTCTTGCATTCGGTCATCGGGAATGAAAAAAAACCGATCTACTTTAAAGAGCTAAAAAGGTTATGATTTAATAAAAAATAATTAATTAGCTTTTTTTAAGGGCAAAATACACTTTGTACCCCTGAACTATATCATATGTCTCATTTACCCCCTAAACTATAAATTGTAACACTTACCCCTCAATAAATTCTTTAGACTAAATTGCCCTAGGTTTATAGAAATAGATGTTTATTCATATAGTTTAAATTTTATTTTAAGTATCTCATACTTAAATTTAAGTTTAATTTTTTTCATTAAACTTTTTATATTTATAAGAAGAAATATGTAATAATCTAAAAATTAGTATTAAAGTAATTTACATATAAAAATATTTATTAAAAGTTAATTATTGAATCTTTAAATTAAATACATTTGGACTACCTTATTAATAAAAATTAAAATATATATTTTTAAACTCAAATTATTATTTATATATCACTTAACATCTTAACTCAAACACTGAACATTATATTACGTTTATAAAAGTTTATTTTTCAATTTAATGTTGAATGATAATAACCAAGTAAAGAATTTTAAGCTTTTTAACAGGAAAATAACAAATCATTCTGATAGTATTTATAAAGTTTGAACATAAAAAAAAGTCTTATTATTTAAACTTAGTGAGTTAATTGACTATGTAAATGAAGTTTGACTACTGTTGATAAACGCTACATATATTTTTCGTATGTTAAATTTAATTAGTTTTTTTCTATTAATTTTAAACTGACACATAATATATTTAAATAAATATTAGATTTTTTAAATATATATAAACAAATATATATTTTTCTTCCCACTTTAAAAGGATTATATAAATTGGCCTATATGAAAATATATTTTATCTTACTTTTAAGATTCTCCAAAATTTATTTAAATTAAAATATAGATAACTTAATTTAGTCTTAAGTTTTTTACTAGGGGGTTAATTGTTACATTTGATAGTTTAAGGGGGTATATGCGACATGGAATATAGTTCAGGGGTACAAAGTGTAATTTGCCCTTTTTTAATTTATATAAATGCATATTTTTTAACTATTTGTAGTATATTTGTTAAATTAATAAGAGAGAAAAGGTAGCATAAATAGAAAAAATAATTAGTCAAACCAATTAAAATGAGGATACTTATACTTACAATCACTTCACTTAAGGCTAAATACAACAACACCCCCACTATTAGAAATTACAGACGTATCTGCTAACCTTAACAGAAACCTACAAAATTTAACGGAAAATTACAAAATGAGTGAATTACACATATTATTTTTTTATAGTATTTGTTATACGTGGAATGAGCGAAGTGATTGAGCTATTGTCGAATTAATAAAATGTCATTTTATACTTTGAAATAAGAAAAATGACTAACGTCAGGATCTGAGTGATAGACAAGAGTCATAGTAGAAGGGTGTCTCTGTAATTTCCAATAGTCGAAGGAGTTTTGCTGTATTTTGCTCTAAATTTGAGGGGTATAAATGTAATTATCCCATTAAAATATAGATAATTAGTCATATAATATTGAAATGCCCACACGATCGTGCATGGAATGTTGAAATGAGACTTATGATGTGTAATTGAGTGATTGAATTGCTCTGAATTTCGTATATGTGTCCCTCGCCACCTCATATGTTCCTTATCTCTTTTTTTTTTTTTTTTGCACGATTTCCTCATCTCTTCTGCACACAACATAGATTGATCAAATCATAACTCCCTGTTACATTTTCCTAATCTTTTCGACAATTTCTTTTGTAAGTTAATCGGTTAATCCTGTAGAATTTTCACTCACTCTCACTTGATTTCCCATATCGCTGATCTGATTGATATTTTTTTTCTTCTGATTTTTAAAATTTCAGTTGACGCATCAATCAACATGGATGAAGATTACGATGTGATAGTGCTGGGCACGGGTCTCAAGGAATGCATCCTCAGCGGTCTTCTGTCCGTCGATCGCCTTAAGGTTGTTGCGATAACCCATGTTTGCGCCTTTCTGTTGAGTGTTCTAGTGGTCCGTAATTAGCGATTTATTTGCTATTTCTTATGATATGGGTTGGGAATCTTCTGATTTATGTGGTGTTTGGTTAATGTAATTTTTCCTGTTTTTGATTCATTTTAATCTGGGTGATCGTGAATGGTTCCAAATTTTGTATGCCTTGATTTTTCGGAAATGACCAGTCATTCTGCGCGTTTGCTGATTAACCACCCTTTTTTTTTTTTTTTTATGTTGAATATGTTTGTTTTCTTCGAAAAGTACATCGAATTAGTGTAACTGTGAGGCCGCACATAGATGACGATGATACTAAGTGCATGACAGCATGAGGTTAGACTTATCTCCTTACAGGTATTTGTATTTTTCAGTATATGTTTTTAGTCGAGTCCCTGGGGTTATGTTCCAATTTGAGGCATTTGGAGGATAAATTAGCTGAGAGCAATTTGCTCAATGTTATGCATCCTCTGTCACAGCTTCCCCTGTTGTTGCAATACTTTTAATTTTCTCATCTCTGTTGCATTCAAATGCATTTGATGTTGAGATATGTTCGATTGACTGTTTTTTGTGTTATAAGAATTTCCATGTTATTGTCCATGTGTATGCATTTTTCTTTCTTGTGGTTGGGATATCAATTATACTTGATAAGTTAACGATCTCAGTATTTGGAGAAATATAGATACTCTTATCTTAGTAGCCATGTGGGTATCCTAGTTTATGTTTTATTAGATATTTTTTTACTAAGTTTGGCTCGGGGAATAACATGTGTGTTTTTACTAAAGCTGCAAAAGACGTTGGCTGAGCAAGTATTTTCTTTTTCAAGAAACTCCGGGGAAACTGATATTACCGTTGCTATTTTTGGACATGAGGATTTATAACATGTAGTTAGTCTCTTCTATGCCATGTACCATATCTCTATGATATATAGTCTACATGCTTAGTATTGTTTCGTGGTAGAAGTAATTACGTGATACAAATTAAATCTCATAGAATTCCTATTAATTTCTTTTTGAACATTATTTTTTTCCCTTAGATTTGTATTTTTCATTTTTCTTTCTTTTCTTTTTTCTGACCTTGTCTTGTTGAAAATAGGTTTTGCACATGGACCGCAATGACTATTATGGTGGTGAATCAACTTCACTTAATCTTATTCAGGTATTACTTTCTTCTGTCTCGGCAAGAGATGTCAAGCGCCACTTGAAAAACCCCCAAAACTCGCATTAATGTGAATATGTGCAATACTCATACTATGTTTTGATGGATATCTATTTTCTCTCAGCTGTGGAAGAGGTTTAGGGGAAGTGATCAACCTCCAGCTCAGTTGGGTGCCAGTAGAGATTATAATGTAGACATGATCCCAAAGGTTTTTATAATTCCATTTGAATGTCATATACAAAATTTAATTCCTAGTCTTGTTTATTAGTAATGCTACTTTAATCCATCTCAGTATATTATGGCAAATGGTGCTCTATTGCGGGTCCTCATACATACTGATGTTACTAAATATTTGTATTTCAAAGCTGTTGATGGAAGCTTTGTGTACAACAAGAAAAAGGTATAAATTTCGTTTCTTTCATGTTTTCCCATGTTTTTCAGCCTACATGTTTTACTTTATTATTGTTTTTTGAATGCAACAGGTTCACAAGGTGCCAGTAACTGACATGGAGGCCCTGAAATCACCTCTCATGGGTATCTTTGAAAAGCGTCGTTGCGGGAAGTTCTTCATTTATGTACAAAATTACAATGAAACTGATCCTAAAACACATGAAGGAAGGGATTTGACCAAAATGACAACTAGGGAGCTCATTTCGTGTGTCCTCTTTACCTTTCTTTTTCCTTTTTCCACTAGAAGAGCTTATACTTTGAAATCATATTCCTTGCTTAATATATTTTTTAAGTCTCTCTATCAAGTTGATCTTTAGCATTTCCATGCATTACAGAATACTTTACTGTAATTTGACAGAGGTTACCTATATATTTGATGCATCTCTTGTTACTTGTAATCAATTGAACTGGTCCAGGTTCTAATATTTTGAACTTCCTACAGAAAGTTCGGTCTTGATGACAACACCATGGATTTCATTGGTCATGCAGTAGCTCTCCACAGAGACGATCATTACTTGGATGAACCAGCATTGGATACTGTGAAAAGGATGAAGGTAATTCTTTGCCTACCCAAAGCAAAGCTTCACTCTTTTTTCCTATTCATCTTTTTATGTGTGCTCGTGTCTGGGTGGGGGTGGGGTGGGGGGGGTTTCTAAAGATGACGGAACTTGAAACTCCTGATATACCCTTTTCTGAGATGTTTTCTTTTGGATGGTAGCTTTATGCAGAGTCGTTAGCACGTTTTGCTGGAGGATCACCTTACATTTACCCTTTATATGGCCTTGGAGAGCTTCCACAGGTCTGCCTTATTATCTCTGCCTTCATATTATTCATTTGCTTAATCGTTAACTAGCTCATTCTTGAGGTCTTCTGGTTTTTGCTCTCTCTCTCTCTCTCTCTCTCTCTCACACACACACACACACACCTATACTCCAATCATTAATTGTAAGTTGTCTTTCTATTCATGTCTATAGGCATTTGCTCGTCTCAGTGCTGTATATGGTGGAACCTACATGTTGAATAAACCTGAGTGCAAGGTATTGAATCATGCTTTTTTTTATACTTTGATACTTTTGCAGTCTATAATTTATATGAATAAAACTGAGTTACTTATCTGTCTCTGATTGTTCACATTTTTGTCATCCATTTATTCTTTCCATCGTCTTTACAACAAGAATCTAAGTTATTAATGTTTTAATATTGGCATTACCTATAGTTTTGATATTGATGTTCTATCTGTGTAACTCATATAATTGTTGGTTTTATGTTGTCTTGCTCTTCTTGTTGTTGGTTGCCGAAGTAGATTTAAGACTGATCCGAATTTATCAAATATCAGGTCGAGTTTGATGAGGAAGGGAAGGTGTGTGGTGTTACATCAGAAGGGGAAACAGCTAAGTGCAAGAAAGTTGTATGTGATCCTTCCTACCTTCCCAATAAGGTAATTCGGTTTTGCCAATTTAGAGTTGGCGTTTGTTCCATTTTCTATTCTATAACCTGATTCAGTAATGAATAGTCAATGCTGTCCAACACTTGTAAGCCAGTGGAATTTTTTGTACTTCAATGAAGTATAATATTGCCTATGATACTGCTTCTGTTGCTAATCAGAACAATATTCAGTAGGAAAGTCAAAGTCTCTATATTAATTTTTCCATTTTTCTATTATGGTGAAGAATAACATGAGGTACTTACAGGTTAAGAAGGTCGGCAAAGTCGCCAGGGCCATTGCTATCATGAGCCACCCGATTCCTAATACCAATGATTCTCATTCAGTACAAGTTATTTTACCTCAGAAGCAATTGGGCCGAAAATCAGACATGTGAGTAACGAATCTAATCTTGCAAAAAGTATATTGGATTTTATTTCTTGGAGAACAGGATGTTGGCAGTCAAATACTTTGTCATCTAATAGTTATTCAAATGGATAACAAGGCGATCGATGAGTGGGCAGTTTATTGTGCAACTATTTGTAATTTATTGATATCTGAATGTCACAATATCTATCAAGCATTTTGGTTTTTAGCATGGCATTTTGAATTCTAACAATTGTTCTCATTGCTGTTGATGGTAAGTATGACATATACGGTGATAATTAATTTTCCATTTTGATACCTTTGAAATACTACGATCATTGTGGGCTTTGAACAATAGAAAATCTAACCAAATGTTTTTGACATATACAATTCTATTTTGCCAACTTCTTTTTCTTCTTCGTTTTTTAAGAAATATCAGTTTTTATGTCTCTTAGCGCATTCAACATTAACGTCAACTTACTGTCTGCATCTGAAAATCCAACTTCTGACTTGAATTGTTGGTTCTGCAGGTATTTGTTTTGTTGCTCTTATTCTCACAATGTGGCTCCAAAAGGGAAATTTATTGCATTTGTTTCAACAGAAGCAGAAACAGATAACCCTGAGACGGAGCTGAAGCCAGGAATTGATCTTCTAGGACCTGTAGATGAGATTTTCTTTGAGACTTATGACAGATATGAATCATCCAATGAGCCTTCTCAGGACAATTGCTTTATATCCGAAGTAAGTTCTGGACGATAATATTCTGACTCTAGTGCATAATTACTTATATTTATATATACACTTACTTAACTCTAATCGACAGAGTTACGATGCCACCACTCACTTTGAGTCCACTGTCATTGATGTGCTGAAAATGTACACCCAGATCACTGGAAAGGTGAGATTTCAAATTTACAAGTTCATGGAAATTGCACGAGTTTGCATATGTACTAATAGTAAAAACTTCCAAATGTTAGATTAAAGGATGAATTACATTGGATACCCTAAAGTTTGGTGTATTTACAAATCAATCCCTCCTATTTGAGAAATTACCATAGAGTCCCTAAGGTTTCAGTAAGTGGGTAAATTTTCCAAAAATATCCTTGGGGCTGTTTTCCGAATATTTGCACATTTATTGAAAACCTCGGGGCTATATGGTAATTCATCAAAACAGGAATGGTTGATTTGTAAATACACCAAACTTCATGGTACCGAGATGTAATTCACCCTAAATTTAATTGGAAATCTATTGTTTGCTTGGTGAGGACTGAGGATGTTACATATATTGCATATATCATGATAATAATGGTGCTGCTTTAATTTTTTTTTCTTTTCTGTTTCAGGTTCTGGATCTCAACGTTGATTTGAGTGCAGCCAGTGCTGCTGAAGAATGAGAAGTTTGTTTCTTCTTTCCTTCTTTTTGTTTTTACAGCAGAATAAACAGTCTTAGTACGTATAGAGCTTACATTTCGAGAACCGTAGATGGATACATCATTTTTTCCATACATTGCTTCAATATAAGCAGACATGAGTTATATAAAAATATTGATCATGTTGAGGTCCCAATTTTTTTTTTTTCTTTTTGGGTACAATGAGATCCCATTTTGCTAGCACTATTAATGCATTTTCCAAGAGAAAGAGTTTTAAGTTTGCGAAAAAAAAAGAGAAAGAGTTTAAAACCCAAAATGATAATTTTGCCCTTTGATGAAGAAATAAGCCTATAAAGTATAAACCCTATAAAAAGCAAATCCTGAATATTGAATGTTGCGTAAAAAATCCTGTGAAAATGTAATATTGCACTAAAGACTTTTTAAATGTAAATTTTGACATAATCTGACTGTTTATTGGTAATAATTAATATGCCACATGTTCCATTATACTATACAAACCAAAATAAAAATAATAATCAATATTATTATACAACTAATAAACAAAAAAACCATTTATATTTCATTAAATAAAGCCATAAAGGTAGTAAAAACTTTCAACCACTGTCAACCATAATTCATCCATTCCGGCAAAAGAAGACATTAAACAAATGCCACCAACCTAAAACAAAGTGTGACTAACCTAAAACAAAAGAAGACATTAATGTAGAATTTCCCGAACCGATAATTAACACAAAAAAACCAACCTAAAACAAATACATATCCAAACAAAAGGGACCGCTCCTCATGCCAATTCCAAAAACGTCACGAATTCAAAACATTTTCATTTGCCTATGGAAATTTCATCAAGTTGGATATTTTCACCACCAGGAGCTTCTATGTCATCCATCATTGAAGGTTCCTGTGCAACAGCTTTTTGCAGCAGCTAATTCTGGCAACTTCATAGCGTATATGTGGATGTCATTCTCCTTTTCAAATTCTTCCATCATCTGGACAATATAATAGAGAAATCAGAAACTATTTGTATCAATCCATACTCAATGCCGTACCCAGGCTCTGTGTAAAAGTACTCCACATTACTACAATCATCTCCTCCATCAGCTTCATAAAGATCTCTGAGATACAACTCACCTCATGAACTTCTCCAGCTCGATCTTATATTCGAACACGTTCCACGTATATACTTCATGCTTTCCTCTTCATCAAGTAACTCCCCTCCAATCCATAGATGAAGCATGCAGACTTTACCCATCCTATTCAAGGGGTCTCATAATGTAATGGCACGTCCCCAAATACGGTGCGACGCGACGTCCCGCACCAAGTCACCATCCATAACAAGAACTAAATGTGCGGTTATGAACTATAACCTGGCGAACGGAAAATAAATACCAGGCGGATCGGCTTTAGAAAATCACAGGATAACAAACAAGAATACAGCGGAAGCAAATCAATACAACCTATCCCACTCAGGAAGCTAGAAAAACGATAAATTCAAAACACAAGTATAAAACCCACCAAGGCCACTGAAAACAACAATGTCACTATTCAAACTAATTTACATCATTTACATCTACACTTTTAGGGTTTTAATTATTTATCCAGCTACATAGGCGGAAATGAAATCACCTAAACAAAAGTAAATGACTCCAAGGACACGACCTGAATCCGCCTAGCAACAAACCCCTGAAAAGACAACAACAGAGTAAAGGGGGTTAGTCAAAGCGACTAAGTGAGGGGGCTGTAATACGTATATATTATCGAAACAACAGGAAGATTCACCAGTTTTTAAATGAGAAGAAAGCAAAGGAAAAATAAAGGTTTTCACAATTATTAGTGAATCGAATAATTTCGTAACAAAGTAAAAGTTATGCGACACGAGCATCAACCACCTGTTTCATAATATCATAATTATCAAATAAACCTCCCTTATTCCTCCTTGTGTAGTCAGGTAGCTAGCCCGCTACTATATAATCATATATGCTAGGACAAATATCCAATACATCTTCGGCTGGGGATATAGACTAGATCCCGTCCGGCGCAGGTACTCAAAAGGGTTGCCACTCCGGTCATACCCCCGAGCTCCCAACAGTTTGGAGACCAGAGCATTGAGATCCACCGTAGACCTGATGTCTATCCAGCTTCACCCCGTACCCTGATGTCCGGGCCCAATAGTATAATGTGGCTCAATGGCCATGTAACAACCCGAAAATCCGATTTTCAATTCGGTATATTTTGATCGAGTAATTATGCAATTTATTATTTTAATTTGATGATTATTCTGAGATTTTTGATAATTTCGTAAATGAGTGAATTTAGATATTTAAATCATGAATTGTCAATGTGCGTTTAATTATATGAATTTTAACTGTAATTACGTATTATTTGGACAACGTGAGTTTTTAAACTTATTTTGCGAAATTACTAAAATGCCCCTTCGACTTTTAAACCTAGTCAACTTAATTGACTAAGTCTCTCTCTCTCTCTCACCTCATTCTCGTTCAAAAAAAAATCAACAAGGAAGAAAAGAAAAGAAAAGAGAAGGAAAAAGAGAAAGAGAAGGAAGAGATTCCAATCGATCGTCCCGACTTCGTTTCCCGACGGATTTTCGAATCGTTTACGCCTACAAATTCCTCGCGATCTTTTCTACGAGTAAGCTTCTAACGATTCTCTCGTTTAATGTCTTCTATACTTCGTTTTTCTCGTTTTTGTGAATAGTTGTATAATTTAGGTTTTATATGATTTTGATAGTAATTGTGGATGGATTTTCGTGTTTATCGTTTCTATATGTAGATTATATGTTGTAGATGATTATATGTGAAAATTAGGGATTGATTTGCATGATTAATCGATTTAATGTTGAATTAGGATTGATTTTTGCGTATTGGGTTTGATGTTCTGCATGTTCTGCTCAATTTTTACGCACACGGGCCATGCACACGGGGTGTGGCAAGCCCGTGTGGGTGTACACGGCCTCTTGCACGGCCGTGCAAGAGACCGTGCGTGTTTGGAATGGTGCACGGGCTGTGCACACGGCCTTGAGGCCGTGTGCATGAGGCCGTGCGTGTTCGTCCGATTGTGCACGGCCTCGGCACACGGCCGTGCACAAGGCCGTGTGGCCTGGTCGAACAGTGCCCTGACCTTCTGTTAGTCAGGGCACATTTTACACTACGGGTCCCTCCGAGACTCGTCTTTTCCGAATTCTTTCTTTGCTCGTGTATTCGATATATATGAAATAGATATGAATTGCATGATTTATGAATTTACAACATGTTCGGGTATATGAATAGTGTGTTTTAAGTTTTCGTTAAATTTTCTAACTTTTGCATGTGAAGTCCGATTTTCCCGGAATTCGAATGCATACTTCTTTATGATAATTTAAGCATGTCCGTAAAGTTTCGTTGCATTTGGACTTGATTTGCATTTTTAAATTTGAGAATTACTCTGTTTTCGTTTGAGAATTTGAACTTAAGTGATTGATTTAATTGTATAACGTGCTCCTATGTGTTTTAATACTTTCGTATAAGCCGTGCGTCGTCTTTAGTCTTATTTGGTTTTGTCCTGGTATTTTTGCAGACGATACTCCCGTGGAGTAGCGCCGGTTCTAGCTTTTTGCTCTTATTTTGAATAGCCAACAGGTGAGGCTTTCCTTTTCTGTTTCCAGTATTATTACGTATATATATAAATAAGCATCTCCCGATATAAGCCACGTTTGTGTTTTGTTTTCACACCGTTTCTATATATATACTTAGTAGATATTTATGCTTATTATGTTCATTTGATTTATCGACAATGATTTGATATGAAAAAGTACTATGTATAGTCTTTGAAATGTTTACGAAAGAGACATGTAAAACCTTTTGTTTTCTAAGGCGAACTTTGGCCTTCGGCCTCGCATATGACATGTCTCGAACGGTCTTTTGGCCAACCCGAAATGATTTGAAAAGCGAGATTATGAACTGTATGCATGTTTGTTTGGGCCCGGAGTAAGAGCGATAGGACGAAGTCGGTAGACGTCGGGTCTACGGCGTAAATCCTATGGTTTTCTCCATTTGGGAGCTCGGGGTGAGGCCGGAGTGGCAGCCCTTTGAGTACCTGAGTTATTCCCGTATGATATGAGTAGTTCGGGTTTGCAGTCCGGCTACATTGGAGGAATAAGGGTGGTTTCCGGTTTTATGTTTTGGATATTGGAGTTCAGGGCTCGACTCGCCGAGTCATATGATAAGTTATGTTTTATGTTAAATCACCACCCGATTACGAAAACCTTTCTTTTATGTTGATTCTTTTAAGTTTAAAATTGGTGATTTATTTCCCTTTTCATTATATACATTATTATTCCCTCCTCACTTAGTCGTTTGACTAACCCTCTCTGTCTCACCCTATATTGGTTTCAGGATACTAGGCGGGATTCGTCGTCGTCGTCGTAGAGTTGTATTTATTTTCTCATGTATATTCCTCTTCCGTATGATATGAATTATGTTTTAGGATATTAGGATTTTATTTAATTAGTATTCGGGATTTTTATATTGAACCCGTTATTGTACATTGTCGGGATATTGTATCGAACCCGTTTATTAATTATGTAATTGAATTTCGTTAGCCTTGGTGGGCTTTAATAATTGTGTATTTATTATGTTCTATTGCTTTGATTATTTATATTGCTTCCGCGTCTCTATCTTTTCGTTGTTTTTTGAAACCCCGCCTAGTGATTGAGTAAATGCTTGCCGTTCGGCGGGTTTCGATTCGGGTCGGATCCTATTTCGGCTCCGGGTCGGGGCTCGGTGCGGGGCGTGCGTTACCCGTTTGGGGCGCCCGCTACAGTTGGTATCAGAGCTTCTTTGGTCCAATGGCTTAAGCTCTGAATCGTCGTGTTTTGTTGGTTTGGTCGGTCGTTGTGTGCCGGTGTAACTTAGGGAATTGCACTCACCAGTGTTCAAGAACGCTTAGTGTTTGAATTGTCACGGATCTTTGTTGGATGATCAACAACAAAATATCTTTTACAATCAAAACACTGGGATGGGCTTGGATATATGTGGATGTGAAACTCAAGGTTGTACTTTCCATGCCTGGTTGTCTGTCGTGTCCGGTTGTGTCTAGGTCGTACGGCTTAGGACTTCTGTGAAGTTGTGCAAATGTGCTAAGTGCTTATGTGAACACTAAGTGAACATTACTTGCCTATGTGTTTACAGCTTTGCATGCTCACTTACCTGTCATGCATAACTGTTAATGGTTTTACAGGATGTCTCCACGTCGTTGTCCCTGTGGACAGTCTTCGTCATCTTCATTGACACCTCAGACCGATCCACCGATTCCAGCCGGAATTTCGGAAACATTAAGACAGTTCATCGCTCATGCCCCTAAAGGAAATGCTGAGCAGGAAGCGTGGGCTCAATTTCTCAGATTCGAACCACTGCAATTTGAAGGTGCCCGGATGACAATATTGCCAAGGCATGGATATCGGCTCTAGAAAAGATTTTTAGGATTATGGAATATCCGGACCCTCTAAGAGTCGGGTTTGCTATTTATTTGATGATTGGAACTGCACAGGAATGGTGGAAACAAATTGAACAACGATGGGAACGCGAGCATGTAGTCCCGACTTGGGATCAATTCTTGACTGAGTTCCGGGCTGAATACATTACGAGGATTGTTCGTCAGCAAAACGAAAGTGAAATTCAGGCCCCCGTTCAGCCTATTCCTCCCCAACCTCAGGGATATCCACGACCCGTATGTGGATTTTGTAAGGGCCAGCATTTAGAGGCTAAATGTTGGAAGAAGAATGGATTGTGCTACGGATGTGGGAGCGCCGACCACAGGGTGAATCTATGTCCGAAGAAGAGACCGGTACCGCGGGGTACAGCAGGCAATACTGAGGATGCACATCCAGTGAGTGCTACGAGGCCACTTACACAATCAGGGTCTTCTTCCGGAAAGAAAATCTCCTCGGTATATTCATCGAAACAGAATGTACCTCCGAAACCGCGGGGAACGCCAGTATGTGGCTTTTGCCAAAGAGATCATCAAGAGTCAGAATGCCGAAAGAAGCAGGGACGTTGCTTCTCATGTGGAAGTCCGTCTCATCTTCGTACAAATTGCACGAGGAAGAAAATGTCGAGACGAGCCAAATGGATGAAGCTTGATTCTGTATGAACGATCCAGGTATATTGCATTGTCATGACATTCATCCTAAATTAATTTAATTTCATAGTATGTGAATTTAGAAATTATGTGCGTTAAGCGTATTATATTATACATGTGATTTCGATGTTATTATTCGTGTTTAAATTTTGTGAAGTTTGTGTGGTTTTAATCACACGAACTGCCCCTGTATGCCTTGCACGGTCTCGCCACACGCCGTGACGAGACCCTGTGCACTTACCTCACACAGCCTTGTTGCACCCTGTGCGAGAGGCCGTGCGCATGAATACACACGGGCTCGTCACACGCCGTGATGAGAGCCCGTGCGTGTTTGTCCTCACGGGGTCGTCACACGCCGTGACGATACCCCGTGCGTGTTTCTCACACGGCCTCGTCACACGCCGTGACGAGAGGCCGGGCGCATTTCTTCCGGGTTTTAAAATGGTCAGTAGCTTCTCATTTCGCGCACAACCCTCACTTTTTCTCCTTTTTCATGCGAAAATCCCCCATATTTTTCCCCCAATTTTCTCCCATCTTTGAGCTCGTTTAATTCTCGATCTACCCGACGGATTTCCGTGAGATTTTATAAGTGTGTTGTCTGCAGCAAGTTCTTGGTATTGTTGAAATTTGGCCTCGCATATGACATGTCTCGAACGGTCTTTTGGCCAACCCGAAATGATTTGAAAAGCGAGATTATGAACTGTATGCATGTTTGTTTGGGCCCGGAGTAAGAGCGATAGGACGAAGTCGGTAGACGTCGGGTCTACGGCGTAAATCCTATGGTTTCCTCCATTTGGGAGCTCGGGGTGAGGCCGGAGTGGCAGCCCTTTGAGTACCTGAGTTATTCCCGTATGATATGAGTAGTTCGGGTTTGCAGTCCGGCTACATTGGAGGAATAAGGGTGGTTTCCGGTTTTAGGTTTTGGATATTGAAGTTCAAGGCTCGACTCGCCGAGTCATATGACAAGTTATGTTTTATGTTAAATCACCACCCGATTACGAAAACCTTTCTTTTATGTTGATTTCTTTTAAGTTTAAAATTGGTGATTTATTTCCCGTTTCATTATATACATTATTATTCCCTCCTCACTTAGTCGTTTGACTAACCCTCTCTGTCTCACCCTATATTGGTTTCAGGATACTAGGCGGGATTCGTCGTCGTCGTCGTAGAGTTGTATTTATTTTCTCATGTATATTCCTCTTCCGTATGATATGAATTATGTTTTAGGATATTAGGATTTTATTTAATTAGTATTCGGGATTTCTATATTGAACCCGTTATTGTACATTGTCGGGATATTGTATCGAACCCGTTTATTAATTATGTAATTGAATTTCGTTAGCCTTGGTGGGCTTTAATAATTGTGTATTTATTATGTTCTATTGCTTTGATTATTTATATTGCTTCCGCGTCTCTATCTTTTCGTTGTTTTTTGAAACCCCGCCTAGTGATTGAGTAAATGCTTGCCGTTCGCCGGGTTTCGATTCGGGTCGGATCCCATTTCGGCTCCGGGTCGGGGCTCGGTGCGGGGCGTGCGTTACCCGTTTGGGGCGCCCGCTACAGGCCAGGCCGAAAGGCCAAGATATATTTCTCGCATTTTGAAAGACTCGGTCAAAGGGACCAATTGAAAATTCAATTTCAACCCTTTCTGGCCAAAAGAGCCTTCGAGGGGCTAACATGTAATAACTTGATATCAAAGCATTTTTCCTTCAACTCATTAAAATAATATGGTTTTCAAGTAGCTATTAGGTATAATATAAGTTTGGGGAAAGAAAACATAAAAGCATAAAAACACAGGCTTCGGGTATATATGGAATATTTACATACGTATAAGAAAGACCGAATTCGGAAAAGAAACCCCACCTGGATAATATTGCAAAAAGGACCAAGGAAAGACAACCAAACTACTGCCCGAATGAACTACCACCTGAAACCAAATCTGACACAACCACGTAAGACGACAAACCAATTAAGACGCGACTAACTTGTACGGGTTTTAGCTATATCACGTTATTACTTTATAAATAATAATTAAACAAATTAATAAAGCATTCGAAAATAAGAAAAGTAATCGGAATCAATGATTAGGATGATCCATAAAATTTACCAATTAAATTAATCCAAATCCAGTCATTTATTCAAAGACGTGTGAATTATAGATAATTAAACTCAACTGAAATGATTATACAGATATGTTCTCCACTTTCTCATAATACGCATGATAAATAAGTGGATAGGTTCTAATTCAACAGAATGGTAAAGAATTGATATATATATATATATATATATATATATATATATATATATATATATATATATATATATATATATATATATAATGAATTAATTCCTTATTCTACCTAACTATCAGTTATAAGTTTCTGAGTGGGTTACCTAGTACAACTATTTATATAGAGAAATTACTCTTTAATTACTATTTAATCTATGTCCAAGTAATTAAAGAACAGAAGAAGTACAATAATTTACAATTAGCCGTATATTAGTTGTAGGCCAAGTACTTAGGAATAAACAATCATATAACCTCAAACCAACTAAATAATTAAATGACTGAACAATATTTATAATTGTAAAAACAAGAGTAATGAATAGATACACGCATATAGCTGACACGAGAACTAGAGAATATTATAATTAGATTGTTTACCTCCGGAAATTATTCGACGAAGACGATAATTAAGGTGGACTGATCAAAATACATGGGGAAGAATATATCTTAATTGCTTGTCGAGATGATACAGTTACTTAAGTAAGAGAATGGAACAAGACATCTTAACTTTCAAATTTTTGTTAGGTAAGTTGACGAAAGAGAAACATGGTAAATGAATAAAGGTCGGGTGGAGTTCTTGAGATATGCTAAGATTGGTTTGAGGAAAAAAAAAAGAGGCGGTGGTGCGAGTTAATGATAAGGTATCAGAAGTAATGTCTAATGTCGGTGAATTTAATAACAATTAGGCTTTTTAAATAAAGAGATTTAGTTTCGTGGAAATTTAAAATGTGGATATAGGTGTCAAAATATAACTAAAATAATTATTCGACTACGAAAAATACACGGGTATTATCCTTTGGGTTTAAAATTGAAAGGGCAAGTTTGTAATTTTATAAAACTTCACGAAATGGGCACATTTGCGAAATATAACAATATTATAATCAAAACTCATCATTTTAAATGCACATTGACATAGAATAATTTAAATTCACAAATTATTGCATTTACGAAAATTCATATAAAACACACAAATATCACATAAGCACATATATCCCGATCGAGTTTTCCAAACTTGTCCCGTTATCTTAGGAATTCTTACCGGCTTTAGTTTACCAAAAATTTGGGACGTTACACATAATGTTTCAAAATTTCAGGATATTTTCCGGAAAAAACCTAATCTCGGGGGGTTCCTTGTAATTTTCCCAATATTCACACATTGAGAACAACATTTGATAAAGCACATACAAGCAGAAGCACTCTTGATATAAGAGCAAAAATGAGTTTCTTTTGTTTTTGAAAAATCACATAGGATTCAGAATTAAAAATTTCAATATAATGGGCAAATCAAATAAAATATAAATAAGGATAACATTGATACATATTAAAACCAGTTGTTTTATTTTTTTTCGAAATTAGGGTTTATCAGCAAATTAGGGCTTTTTTAAAAAACATGGGGCTTTTAAGTGATTTGACTAAAAAAACAAGATTTTTTAAGTGATATTTTTTTTAGGGTTTTTTTGTAATCTTTTTGTGCACTAACTCCTAATACTAGGGGATATGTGGTATACTCCAATCCAAATAGGAGAGGGAAAGCGAATTAGGCTAGAAGCCACAGGAATTCAGTGCCCTCGAACCCTAACCCACCCTGAATTTCTAACGCACAGAAGGAAGAAGAAGAAGGTTCTGCTGCAAATACTCAAGCTCATAAGATATTCAATGCCGGAAAAGAAATACACCCAGAGTATATATGAAGAAAAGCTAACAACCTAACAAACTAGTCACGCCACTCACACTTGGCTGACATATGCTATGGAAATGGGAACATATCACCATGGATTTTGTGGTCGGACTACCCCGAACTCGCCAAGGCAACGACGTTATCTGGGTCATTGTGGATCGTCTTACTAAGTCTGCGTATTTCCTTCCAATACGCTCTACACACACCTTAGATAAACTAATCACTGTATATATGGATAACATAGTGAAGCTGCATGGAGTTCCTGTAAGTATTGTGTCGGACCGTGACCCTAGGTTTACCTCTCGATTCTGGAAGAGCTTTCAACAAGCAATGGGGACAAAGGTGGAGTTAAGTACTGCACACCACCCGTTGTGGACTTTAACCATGATGTGGATTTGATTCAAATCAACATGAGTGGGTTTGATATAATTTTGGGAATGGATTGGTTAGCAAATAATTTTGCCCACATAGACTGTAGAGCTAAGACAATAAACTTTCGTCCTCCCGGACGAGAGAGTTATGGCCTTAAGGGTAGTAGGAGGAGTCGACCGGAGCCAAACAAGTTGTTGTTGACAGCGGTGCAAGCCCGGAAAGCTATTCAGAAAGGATGTACTGCATATATGGCATTGGTGACGGACACGATTGTGGAAGGAGTAAGTATGGAAGATATCCCGATAGTGAACGAGTTCCCAGACGTTTTCCCAGAAGAGTTACCAGGGCCACCCCCAGATAGAGAGATAGAGTTCGAGATCAAGTTGATACCAGGAGCAGCTCCCATCTCGAAGGCACCATACCGGATAGCCCCTGCAGAGTTGAGAGAACTCAAAGTCCAACTTCAGGAACTGGTCGATAGGAAACAGATCCGACCCAGCGTATCTCCATGGGGAGCCCCAGTTCTATTTGTAAAGAAAAAAGATGGGACGTTTAGGTTGTGCATTGACTATAGAGAATTGAACAAGATCACCATACAGAATAAGTGTAGCGCCCCGCTCTACAGCCCCCGAACCTGCACGGATTCCCAAGCCGAATACAGTGCCTCAACCCGAGAACCCATGCAAGCTAACGGGTCAATCCCGACACTTGGCAACAGTGAATCCCCAAAATAACAATGACTAAATAAAACAGAGTAAATATAGCGGAAGCAGTTAATTCATATTAATATAGATGCCACTCCGGGGCCAATTAACCAGTCAAAATATCAACAGCCCATTCAGGGGCAACATCAAGTAAATAAAAGGTTACGGGGATCAAAATAACATTATCTACAATCCAGGTTAAAAGAATATATAACTAGAGAATAAAAGACAACCAACGAGACTCGGCAAAACCAAAAAGCCTATCTATGCACTGTTGCCCATCCGACACGTAAGACATGTCGGTCTCTCTCAAACCTGAGGCAAGAACCAATTAAAAGAGGGTGAGTTAATGTGACGTCCCCCACGCCACAACCCCCGGACCGAAACGAGCTCCCGAGCGATAGTTAAATACCACCACTCGAAAACCCGCCCCGGACAACGGGATTCCCACAATCTGGCAACAGCAACTCCCAACAACAGTACCAACCCCAACAACAACAACAACAGCACCAACAAGCGGAATCAATAAGCAAAAGATCATATTTATATTCACACTGCCATCCGTGGCCAAAATAAACATTTATAAGTTCATCATCTATCACAAGTTATAACATCAGCTCATTAAATATCCAACATCAGCATAACATATCAAGTTTTCATGAAATCCAACATCATAAGTTCGATCCACAAAAGTAAATGCATAAGACCGACTTCAAGGACTGTACAAGCCTACAACGCTGCTGCCAGTACCTGACCGCTAACCTGAAGCATGAACCAAAACGGGATGTGAGTCAAACGAACTCAGTGAGGAGGGGAAAATATATATATAATAATTAAAACATAAAACATATTTAATTCACGCTTTGGTTAATAGAGAAACGAATCTAGTGCCGATACTTTCTCTTTATAATTCATCAAAGCTTTGTGAATTACATATTAAAGTAAAACATTTTAGAAAACATTTTTATTCCCGGCGAGAACGGGCCATCTCCTTATAACTCCCAAAAACATATCAAATATAATGAAATTTCTCCTCAATACCATTTGGCTTATCAAGGGAGCTACCCAAGATTTCACCATAACCGACTAATGGTGCCGGTGTAAGTATTATTCAGGCTAGACTACCTCCGACCAGCCATGAACAATACCCTTTGATTATTTGTCAGGTTCATGAATACCTGCTTATAATCGGTGGAATTATGAACCCAGCTTCAACCCTAGACGCACGTCTCCGGGTATCCGCCTGTCACATAATCCAGGGCCCAAACAGAAATACCCATGAGCGTCCTCAATGGGGTTAAGTATAAGTCATCTCGCTTTTCAAAATATTTTAATGGACCAAAAGGGTCTTTCGAGACAAGGTATGTAACCGCCTAGGGTATCCCGTCACGTTGCCGAGTTATCTCGAGGCATACGTGCAAGTCCCGAGACCAAATGTTACTTTTAAAATCAAAATAGTTCTCTTGTCCCTATTTTCAAACCATTTTGGAAAAGATACACCTATATCATTTTTATGTCAAAACCTTTTTATTTCAAATATTGATAATATATAATTGAAATATAAAGGGATAGGGTTTTCGCAAATATTTGTTCAAGCTCCAGTTAAAAACATTTTACATCCTCACCTGTAGGCTTAACAAAAGGATAGCCAAACGACCAAAGATCAGTCCCGCGAGGTCCCACCTGTAATACACAGGCCTCGAGGTAAGACACGACTCGATAAATCAACCAAATACGACACATGGCTATGAAATGCATTTTATGCTCAAAATAACATATTATGTATAAATGCACTTAAACCCAACTAAGCTCATTCAAACACATTTAAACACAATCAAATACACATGATATTAAGCTAAATTAGGCATACAAGTAATATGGAAGCTTGGGAACCAAAATTCAAAGGTTTGTGAATATTACACAAACCACCATTCAGTTAATATTTTTCATAGCAAAACAACTCCGATTAATCCGAAACTTCTGGCATCACTTAGCTACTATATTTAAGGATTTTTGATGCCAAAAGAATCGAAAAATGAAGCCAAATGCTCAAAAATCACTATTCATCAGCCCCTACCTATTTTGCCAAACTTTCATTTTTCAACCCCAAACTCCACAAAACTTCACCAATTAGCTTAATATCATGAACTAACATGAATTCCCTAACCATTCAAGCATCTAAGACCATTAACCCAACATTGCAAATTGATCAAATTCAATGAAAATTTCACAAATAATGCTACATGCTAACAACAACCAAACTAAGCTCATCAATCAACCATTCTAGCATGCTTCATCACTTCCTCAACATAGAAAACCTTGAAAACCAAAGAATTTTGAGATTTACAAACTTACCTTGAAGGAGGAAATGGAGGGAAAAGGGAGAAATAAAAGCTTGTTTACACAAATAAGAAGAAGAAGCTTGTTCCTTGGATGATGTAGCAACTTTTTGTAGCAAGAAAGGGGATGATTTTTGGTGCTTTGATGGTGGTTAGAAGTGGCGGTGGTGAAGATGATGAGAGGGCCGAGAGAGTGAGATGAAGGAGAAGAGAGTTGCTTGAGAATAGTGTAGAAACTTGAGAGAGAAATGAGATAATTAAATAAATAAGTATATTTATTATAATTATAGATGTTATTTAGAAAAGTCAAAATTGGTATGCAACTATATAGATATTTATATGTATATATATTTGTATATATTTTCATATGTATATGCATATATATCAAATACAATATCATGTTATTTAAACATAATGGCATAATTTTCATAAAATTTCAAATACAACAATTCAAATATAAACATAGTGTGAAGTAATTTCAAATATGAAAATTCTTATGAAATCATTATATTATTCACATATAGAATCACACATCAATTCATATAATTCACATAATCACATAATTTGCAAATAATACACACAAGAGCTATTAGTCGGTAAACTTACCGAAGCGTTATAAAAATAACGGGGCGTTACAGTTAAAATACTCAGTGACGATGTGAGAACAAGTCGAGTCATGCTTCCGGGTTTTTATAGAAAATACATATGCGATAATGAAGAAACCGGAATATGCTTCGACTTGGATATTCGATTAAAATTAAAGTCAATAACACTATAAAGCAATAAATACGATCCCAGCGAGAATGGGCCTGTTCCTCCTTATTTCTCCACGATTCATTATAAAAATTCTCCATCGCCGGTGTCAAGCCAAGGAGCAACCCGAAGCTCGACTATAGTGAATTTTAGGAAAATGTTGTAACGCCCCACATTTTTGGTAAACTAAATCCGGTAAGAATTCCTGAGATAACGGGACAAGTTGGAAAACTCGATCGGAAACTATGTGCTTATGTGATATTTGTGTGTTTTATATGAATTTTCGTAAATGCAATAATTTGTGAATTTAAATTATTCTATGTCAATGTGCGTTTAAAATGATGAGTTTTGACTATAATATTGATATATTTCATTAATATGTCCTATTTATGAAGTTTCGCAAAATTACGAAAATGCCCCTTCGATTTTTCATTTAAACCTCAGGTTTTCTTTTTATTCTCTTTTCCTTTCCTTTTTCTTAATTACACTTACCCGTAAACATCAGTAGCAAAAAGAAAAGAAAATACTAATCTAATACCTTAAATTTTGTTTCTTAATAAGTCTTTGGTATTTGAACACCATATCAATTACTATCATATATACCTACGTAATATATATATATATATATATTATGTGTAATTGATTGTATATATATATATTCTAGTGATAATTAGTAGTAATTGGAGGACACTTGGAGCAAACTTAGTAATAGTAGTTGGTTAGTCACCACCGCCACCTCACCTCTAAATAAGTGTGTAGCCTTATTCTTTCATAATAGTAATTCAACCCTACGAAAATTTTCTTTGAATAAAGAAACCACTTCTCGCTACTTCCCTGTTCAATACCTAATTAGCCATTTCAATTAAAAAAAAATCACGAAATATAATAGGAAATGGAAAAGAGACATTCACAGTCGCATCCTTATTTTTATTCGGACAGAGTAACCCATTAGTGCTCCTCTTTTCTTTTGTGTGCACAAAACTGATATATTCATCTTCCTTATCACTCCAAGACAGTACGAAAATTGGTTTAGGAAAAGAATATCTCATCTATTGATACCTTCCTTCTTCATCCGAACAGGTACAACCTTATTGTTGTTTCTTGTTGTTTGTCGAGTTGATTTAATAACTATGTTAAATTTATTATTTGTACGGTTAGTTTAATTGAATTAGTTATTTGCTTAATGACTTGCTTACCAGATACTCGACATTAATTAATATAACTAAGTTAATTAGTAGCTAGATTAATTAATATTTAAACTTCAGAGACTTATTTTATTCACCAATTAGATTACATGGCCAAGAGTTTAGTTATAAAAATATTAATGGAAGCTGATTGAATATAGAAACATTAATTTCGAAGCAATTTCTCTTGAATTATAGATTTTGGCTTAGTTGATTGGTACTCCATTATTAAAAATGAATTTTGTTGCTCACCATATTTAATTGAGTTATTATTTTACATTTTTTCGAAGGAGCATGACATTAAATGCGAACTGTCTTTAATTTCTTAGTTCTCTCATTTCGCATGTTCAATGAATACGTTGGACTATTTATTTGCAATATAAGTGTATGATTTACGTTATAGCCGTACGTGTCAGTCGTGTCTTATTTGGTTTATCGAGTTGAGTCTTACATGGTTGTGTCGTATTTGGTTTCAGGTGGTAGTTCTTCCAGGCAGTAATTGGTTCCCTTTCTTTTGCCTTTTTGCCGTATTATCCAGGTGGGGTTTCTTTTCCGAATTCGGCTTTCTTATATGTATATAAATATTCCATATATACCCGAAGCCTGTGTTTTATGTTTTATGTTTCTTTCCCCATGTTTATATTATACGTAGTAGCTATTTGAACCATACTATATTAATGAGTTTAAAGAAAAATGCTTTGATATCATATTATTACATATTAACCCCTAGAAGGCTCCATTAGCTCGAAAGGGTTACAAATGGATTGAAATTGGTCCCTTTGACCACATAAGTATTTGGAATGCGAGAACATTATCTTGGCCTTTCGGCCTGGCCATTGAGCCACATTATACTATTGGGCCCGGACTTCAGGGTACGGGGCGAAGCCGGATAGACGTCGGGTCTGCGGTGGATCTCAATGCTCTGGACTCCAAACTGATGGGAGCTCGGGGGTATGACCGGAGTGGCAACCCTTTTGAGTACCTGCGCCGGACGGGATCTAGTCTATATCCCCAGCCGAAGATGTATTGGATAGTTGTCCTTGCATATATGATTATATAGTAGCGGGCTAGCTACCTGACTACACAAGGAGGAATAAGGGAGGTTTATTTGATATTTCTGATATTGTGAAACAGGTGGTTGATGCTCGTCTCGCCGAGCTTTTACTTTATTGCGAAATTATTCGATTCACCAATAATTGTGAAAACCTTTATTTTTCTTTGCTTTCTTTTCATTTACAAACTGGTGAATCTTCCTGTTGTTTCGATAATATATACGTATTACAGCCCCCTCACTTAGTCGCTTTGACTAACCCCATTACTCTGTGGTTGTCTTTTCAGGTTTTGTCACTAGGCGGATTCAGGTCTTGTCATTGGGATTGCTTTCTTTTGGTTTAGGTGATTCCATATAGCCTATGTTGTCTGGATAAATACCAAACACCTTAGAGTTTGTATATGTAAATGGTGTAAATTATTTTAATTAGTGGTATTGATGTTTTCAGTGGCCTTGGTGGGCTTTATAATTGTGTTCTTGATTATGATTGTTCTAGCTCCCTGAGTGGGATAGGTTGTGTTAATTTGCTTCCGCTGTATTATTGTTCATTGTCCCAGAATTTTCTAAAGCAGATCCGCCTGGTGTTTATTTTCTGTTCGCCAAGTTATAGTTCATAACCGGACCTTTAGTTCTTGTTATGGATTGTGACTTGGTGCGGGACGTCACGTCGCACCGTATTTGGGGACGTGCCGTTACAAATGTGCAACGAATGCAACACCTACCATCGCTCCCAACCGTGGCTATCATCTCCTGACGGGCCACGATTGACGCTTAATTTTGGGAGAAGCACCTCGGATTACACCCTGGACGCCCGTCCCCGGATGTAACCTTTGGATACCTTCCCGGGCCCATCTTGAAAATAATCATGTATTTGCTCGCTTTAAAAACACATTTGAATGCCAAACGACACTCTGAGCAAGGGTGACGACAAAGGATTAAATCCTAAGTCAAACCGTCACGTAAAATAAATAGTTTTCTTGCCCTTTTGAAAACAAATCAATTTGGTTTAATAATGTATAATTTTGATATTAAATGATTTGAGGATAAAACATAAAAATATAAACTCGAAATATATAATACATTAATAAGGGATTAGGGGTTCGCAATTGTATATATATATGTTCAAGCCCAGTTAAAAGATTTAAATCCTCACCTAGAATTCAAAAAGAGAAAGCCTAGCTGCTAGACTCACTGGTCTCCAACGCCCGACTGATCTGGAGACAAGACAAGACCTATACAAATTAATAACGACTACAACAACAATAAAAGCGCAAATAAGCAATTATTGGACGAACGGCTAACCAAACATGTTTCCAATCATGCATATGCCAATTATAATATATAAAGAAGCTATCATGTAAATTTCACGCAATTCCGACAAGTTGTCAAAAATACACATAATTAGAATTATACTATTCACAGCCTGAACGAGGGCGAAATTAAATAAACATTCCAAAATATAAATCTACAAATTAAAAGGGTTCTATAGGTGAAAACGGTATAATTTTTGGAGTCCGTATGCAAAAAGTCAACCAAAAATGTTGACCCGAAGACTCAATTGCCGAGAGCAAAATTTGAAAAAGGCTGGAAAATTTTCTAAGTGTTTCACACGGTCTTGTGCACGGTCTTGAACACGGTGTCAAGACCGTGCACGCACACACGGCCAAACGCACGGTTTGGACACACGGGCTTGAGCCCGTGCGGGCAAAAAGAGCTGCACACGGGCTCCTGCACGGTCTTGCGCAAGACCGTGCGTTAGCCCGTGTGGTTCAACTGAACCCAGCAGAAACTTACGGGTTTTTCAAAAATTCGAGCCAAAAATCATCAAAACTCATATTTATAACGCAAATCAACAATCACAAATTATAACAATCATTAATCATCATCTAATTCACATTTACATCCAATAAAATCACGAATTGATCAAGAAACGGGCTCGATCTAAGCATTTAACCTAAAAATCCCGAAATAATCAAATAATCTCAAAACCTCGAAAATCCGTAAAAGAAATTGGGGAAATTGGTACCTAGAGAAAGGTATCGACGAAAGGATCGTTTAAAAACGATTGGCGCGAAATTCCACGGAGATTCGAGCTCGGCACGATCGATTAGGGCTTCGGGAGAAAAATTCTCTTTTATTCTTCTCTCTCGCTCTCTCTAATTTGATAAAAGTATCGAAATGAATCACATTTACATCCAATAAAATCACGAATTGATCAAGAAACGGGCTCGATCTAAGCATTTAACCTAAAAATCCCGAAATAATCAAATAATCTCAAAACCTCGAAAATCCGTAAAAGAAATTGGGGAAATTGGTACCTAGAGAAAGGTATCGACGAAAGGATCGTTTAAAAACGATTGGCGCGAAATTCCACGGAGATTCGAGCTCGGCACGATCGATTAGGGCTTCGGGAGAAAAATTCTCTTTTCTTCTTCTCTCTCTCTCTCTCTAATTTGAAATAAGGTTTGAAATGAATTTCGATACTTTTATCAAATATCTTCGAAATATCGAAAATACGAAGGGTTATTTTAGTAATTTTAGAAAATCCAATAAAATACGCGTCGATCAAATATAACGATTAAATATTAAACAAACACAATATAGACACGTAATTTAATTCGCAATTAATATTATCACATTGGTTCTTATACTAAAATATATAATAGTTCACATATAACGAGAATTTAGGGATTAAGAAAGATAATTAACGTGTAAAAATACTCACAGTAATTTTCGGATTTCTGGGTCGTTACAATACTCCCCCCTTATGAGAATCTGGTCCCCAGATTCCATCTTTATCAGAAAAGCTCAGGATAAGCTTCTCTCATCTTAGCCTCCGTCTCCCAAGTAGACTGCTCGGTCGAACGATTCCTCCAGAGAACTCTCACTAATGAAATCTGCTTGTGACGAAGCTGGTGGACCTTGCGATCTTGAATCTGAACCGGTTTCATCTCAATAGTCAAATCCGGCTCAAGCTGAACTCCGTCATCTTGGAGAATATGGGACTCGTCGGGGAAGTACTTGCGAAGCTGTGAGACATGGAAGACATTGTGGATCCCGGTAAGATAAGGTGGTAGGTCCAAACGATATGCGGTATTCCCGATCCGCTCTGTGATCTCAAATGGACCTAAGTATCTCGGAGTAAGCTTCCCACCTCTACCGATCCTCGTGAATCCCTTCCTCGGGGAGGCCTTGAGAAAAACTCGGTCTCCCACTTCGAACTCCAAATGTCGACGTCTCTTGTCGGCGTAGCTCTTCTGGCGATCTTGAGCTGCTTTCATTCTTTGCCGAATGAGCTGGACTTTATCAATCGCTTCCTGAATGTAATCCGGTGGAGTAGCTCTCTCGTGGCCATTAGCTGACCACTTCCAATCCTCCAATTCCCAATAAATCGGAGATCTGCACTTCCTCCCATAAAGAGCCTCATACAGCAGCATCCCAATCGAGGCTTGATAACTGTTGTTGTAAGCGAACTCGACCAAGGGCAAGTGTGAAATCCAACTCGTATGAAAATCGAGCGCACATTCCCGTAACATATGACTTAGAAACCTGATCGTCCGCTCGGATTGTCCATCAGTCTGAGGATGTGCTGCAGAGCTAAACTTTAGGGTCGTTCCCAAGTTCTTATGAAGTTCTTGCCAAAACTGAGCTGTGAACTTAGGATCCCTGTCGGAAACGATGCTTTCCGAAACACCATGAAGCCTAATAATTTCCTTCTGATACAATTCTGCAAGCTGATTAACCTTTGCTATTTTTCGAACTGGTAGAAAATGCGCTGACTTGGTCAATCGATCGACGATGACCCAAATACTGTCGAAACCTCCACGAACGGCAGGCAATCCAGTCACGAAGTCCATAGTGATCTCCTGCCACTTGGAAGTGGGTACAGGAAGCGGCTGAAGAGTTCCTCCAGGCCTTTGATGCTCGGCCTTGACTCTCTGACATGTTAGACAATGTTTCACATAAGTAGCCACATCCCTTTTCATACCGTTCCACCAATACTGGGTTCTGAGATCACGATACATCTTGTTGCCTCCTGGGTGAACAGCATAAGCAGACTTGTGTGCCTCGTCGAGAATTCCACGCTTCAGATTCGTGGGAACACAAACTCGGGTCCCGAAGCGAAGCAATCCGGTACCATCGATCCTGAATTTGGTATTAGGATCATTCTGCATTCTAGCCTTGATCTTCTGAATACCGGCATCCGAATCTTGCTCGTCTCGGATCTGTTGGACTAAATCGGGTTGGACTGAAAGGTTGGCAAGACGAGGATACGATTCAAATCGAGTCCTCCTGTCCTCTAAAGAGGTATCTGAAGATGTCCCCTCTAGGTGTGCCACGTGAGCCCTTCGGCTCAATGCATCGGCGACTACGTTCGCCTTCCCAGGGTGATACTGAATGCAGCAGTCATAATCTTCCAAGAATTCCATCCACCGTCTCTGTCTCCTGTTGAGATCCTTCTGAGTAAACAAATACTTTAAACTCTGGTGGTCGGTAAAGATGTCAAAAGTGACACCATACAAATAATGACGCCATTTGCCCAAGGCAAATATCACCGCTGCAAGTTCCAAGTCATGAATGGGATAGTTCTTTTCGGCATCCTTTAGCTTTTTAGAAGCATAAGCAACGACTTTCCCATTTTGCATCAACACGCACCCTAAACCTTCCTTGGACGCGTCCGTATAAACCGCGTATCCCTCGTGTCCGTCTGGAAGAACAAGTATAGGTGCAGTGGTCAATCTCTTCTTCAGCTCCTTGAAACTGGCCTCGCAATTGTCGTCCCACTGAAAGGACACATCTTTACAAGTTAACTTCGTGAGTGGGGCCGCTAGTGTAGAGAAATCCTTAACGAATCGCCTGTAATATCCAGCCAATCCAAGGAAACTCCTAACTTCTGTTGGCGTCTTAGGCTGACTCCAACTCGTCACTGCCTCAATCTTTGATGGATCCATAGCAATCCCATTCCTGGAGATGATATGACCAAGGAATGAAACCTCATTGATCCAAAACTCGCACTTGCTAAACTTAGCATATAGACTATGCTCTCGAAGCGTCTGTAGCACAATGCGAAGATGCTCGGCATGATCCTCGACCGTCTTGGAGAAAACCAGAATGTCATCGATGAAGATAACCACAAACTTGTCGAGGTAAGGTCGGAAAATCCGGTGCATCATATCCATGAAAGCTGCAGGGGCATTCGTCAAACCAAACGGCATCACAACAAACTCGAAGTGGCCGTACCGAGTGTTAAACCCGGTCTTAGGTATATCCTGCTCTCGGATACGAAGCTGATAGTATCCCTGTCGAAGATCCAACTTCGAATATACCTTCGAGCCCTGCAATAAGTCAAATAACTCCTCTATGTGGGGTAGAGGGTATTTGTTCTTCACTGTCATCCGGTTCAACTCCCGGTAGTCGATGCACATTCTCAGCGTACCATTCTTCTTCTTAACAAACAAAACCGGTGCACCCCAAGGAGAGATGCTCGGTCTAATGTAAACACTCTCAAGCAACACTTCAAGTTGCATCTTAAGTTCCTTCAACTCGGCGGGAGCCATCCTGTACGGAGTCTTCGAATAAGGCTCCGATCCCGGGGCAAGATCGACTACGAACTCAATGTCCCGATCAGGGGGTAGAGAGTTCAAACTCTAGGGAAAGACATCAGGGAAGTCCTTAATCTCGAGCTTCCCTTGTTCTCGAGCTTCCCTTGTTCCTTCGGTCGGTTAAGTAAATAAGCGATGAAGGCCTGAGCTCCCTCTCGGATCAAACGAGAAGCCTCAATGAAAGAAATCTTCGGTGCCAAAACTGACTCCTCAAGACTACCCTTCACAATTGTTGCCTCGGTTCCAATCTGAATAGTCTTCCTGAAACAATCTACACTGACTCTGTGCTGATAAAGCCAGTCCATTCCCAGAATAATCCCATAACGCTGCAGTGGCAACTCAATCAAGTCGGCGGGATAAACACGATCTCCTATCTTCAAAGGACATCCCTTGAAGATTCTATCCGTAACGTAAGAAGTCCCCAAAGGAGAACTGACTCGATACAAATAAGGCAGACTCTCCACAGACATGCACAACTTGGCAGCAATATCAAGCGCAATAAACGAGTGTGTAGCACCCGGATCATATAATGCAGTAATAGGGATGTCATGAATATGCAGGGTACCTCATATCACGTCATGCAAATCGGGCTCAACCTCCTCTCCTCCCAGTGCGAAGACTCTGGGCTGTACTCTCGGCTGACCGGCAGCCTGAATCGCCTTCGGTGGCGTGGCGAGAGCTCTCTTGTTCGGACAAGAGTCTATCATGTGATCAGGGGATGCACAAAGTAGACACTGCCCCAATCTCTTCCGGCAGAAGTCGGAGGTGTGGTTCGGCTTGTGGCAGTAGGAGCAGGTGATCGGTGCAATAGCAGTAATAGGAGCCCTCTCAATATATCTGGGCCTCTTGTCGCCCATAGAAGATCCCGAGCCAGCAGTGAAAGGCCTCTTGCCCTTCTGAGAAAAACCCTTAGGGGCGGCAGCAACAGGAACAGGAGCTCTACGATCACGGAGAAAAACCCTGAGGTTCATAAACTCCCTCTCTCGCTGATCACGGACAATCTCGGGCACATACTTCGCCCGGAACTCATGAAGAAATCGTCCCCAAGTGCGTGGGGTCTGTGCTGTGGTCCAACGCCTCTCTACAAAGCGCCACCAATCGAGGGCGGGTCCCCTCATCAGAAATACAGAGAGCTCAATCCTCTGCAAGTCATCAATATCTAGAGCTCTGAACTTCTGCTCTAGCTCTGAAATCCAGGCTTCTGCCTTGATGTCGTCCGGTTCACCCTCGAAGACCGTAGGGCGATAGGACATAAATCGATCCATAGCTCGGGCAGTAACATCCCGAGGATTCGGTGGTGGTGGCTGTGGCGGCTGTTGCTCCTGCTGAGCCTGCTGTACAATCAATCTAACAGCATCATAGAAGGCATTAGGCGGTGGAAAACCCTCTGGTGGTGGAGGCGGTTCCTATCGGCCTCTAGGTCTAACCATTATGCCTGAAAAGATAAGCTGAAATGCATGTGGGTTAATGATATGACCAATTAATCAAGTAACAATATCATATAAAAGCGCAAGTAGAGAATTAACACGAAACCTATAAGTATAGCCGTACGACTTAGACAAGACACTCTAGACAACAGAACCTAGGGCTCTGATACCACTCCGGACTGTAGCGCCCCGCTCTACAGCCCCCGAACCTGCACGGATTCCCAAGCCGAATACAGTGCCTCAACCCGAGAACCCATGCAAGCTAACGGGTCAATCCCGACACTTGGCAACAGTGAATCCCCAAAATAACAATGACTAAATAAAACAGAGTAAATATAGCGGAAGCAGTTAATTCATATTAATATAGATGCCACTCTGGGGCCAATTAACTAGTCAAAATATCAACAGCCCATTCAGGGGCAACATCAAGTAAATAAAAGGTTACGGGGATCAAAATAACATTATCTACAATCCAGGTTAAAAGAATATATAACTAGAGAATAAAAGACAACCAACGAGACTCGGCAAAACCAAAAAGCCTATCTATGAACTGTTGCCCATCCGACACGTAAGACATGTCGGTCTCTCTCAAACCTGAGGCAAGAACCAATTAAAAGAGGGTGAGTTAAAATACTCAGTGAAGATGTGAGAACAAGTCGAGTCATGCTTCCGGGTTTTTATAGAAAATACATATGCGATAATGAAGAAACCGGAATATGCTTCGACTTGGATATTCGATTAAAATTAAAGTCAATAACACTATAAAGCAATAAATACGATCCCAGCGAGAATGGGCCTGTTCCTCCTTTTTTCTCCACGATTCATTATAAAAATTCTCCATCGCCGGTGTCAAGCCAAGGAGCAACCCGAAGCTCGACTATAGTGAATTTTAGGAAAATGTGCAATGAATGCAACACCCACCATCGCTCCCAACCGTGGCTATCATCTCCTGACGGGCCACGATTGACGCTTAATTTTGGGAGAAGCACCTCGGATTACACCCTGGACGCCCGTCCCCGGATGTAACCTTTGGATACCTTCCCGGGCCCATCTTGAAAATAATCATGTATTTGCTCGCTTTAAAAACACATTTGAATGCCAAACGACACTCTGAGCAAGGGTGACGACAAAGGATTAAATCCTATGTCAAACCGTCACGTAAAATAAATAGTTTTCTTGCCCTTTTGAAAACAAATCAATTTGGTTTAATAATGTATAATTTTGATATTAAATGATTTGAGGATAAAACATAAAAATATAAACTCAAAATATATAATACATTAATAAGGGATTAGGGGTTCGCAATTGTATATATATATGTTCAAGCCCAGTTAAAAGATTTAAATCCTCACCTGGAATTCAAAAAGAGAAAGCCTAGTTGCTAGACTCACTGGTCTCCAACGCCCGACTGATTTGGAGACAAGACAAGACCTATACAAATTAATAACGACTACAACAACAATAAAAGCGCAAATAAGCAATTATTGGACGAACGGCTAACCAAACATGTTTCCAATCATGTATATGCCAATTATAATATATAAAGAAGCTATCATGTAAATTTCACGCAATTCCGACAAGTTGTCAAAAATACACATAATTAGAATTACACTATTCACAGCCCGAACGAGGGCGAAATTAAATAAACATTCCAAAATATAAATCTACAAATTAAAAGGGTTCTATAGGTGAAAACGGTGTAATTTTTGGAGTCCGTATGCAAAAAGTCAACCAAAAATGTTGACCCGAAGACTCAATTGCCGAGAGCAAAATTTGAAAAAGGCTGGAAAATTTTCTAAGTGTTTCACACGGCCTTGTGCACGGTCTTGAACACTGTGTCAAGACCGTGCACGCACACACGGCCAAACGCACGGTTTGGACACACGGGCTTGAGCCCGTGCGGGCAAAAAGAGCTGCACACGGGCTCCTGCACGGTCTTGCGCAAGACCGTGCGTTAGCCCGTGTGGTTCAACTGAACCCAGCATAAACTTACGGGTTTTTCAAAAATTCGAGCCAAAAATCATCAAAACTCATATTTATAATGCAAATCAACACTCACAAATTATAACAATCATTAATCATCATCTAATTCACATTTACATCCAATAAAATCACGAATTGATCAAGAAACGGGCTCGATCTAAGCATTTAACCTAAAAATCCCGAAATAATCAAATAATCTCAAAACCTCGAAAATCCGTAAAAGAAATTGGGGAAATTGGTACCTAGAGAAAGGTATCGACGAAAGGATCGTTTAAAAACGATTGGCGCGAAATTCCACGGAGATTCGAGCTCGGCACGATCGATTAGGGCTTCAGGAGAAAAATTCTCTTTTCTTCTTCTCTCTCTCTCTCTCTCTCTAATTTGAAATAAGGTTTGAAATGAATGTCGATACTTTTATCAAATATCTTCGAAATATCGAAAATACGACGGGTTATTTTAGTAATTTTAGAAAATCTAATAAAATACGCGTCGATCAAATATAACGATTAAATATTAAACAAACGCAATATAGACACGTAATTTAAATTCGCAGTTAATATTATCACATTGGTTCTTATACTAAAATATATAATAGTTCACATATAACGAGAATTTAGGGATTAAGAAAGATAATTAACGTGTAAAAATACTCACAGTAATTTTTGGATTTCTGGGTCGTTACAATAAGTACCCACTACCGAGGATTGTCGATTTGTTCGACCAACTGAAGGGAGCTAAGGTTTTTTCTAAGATAAATCTATGATCAGGATATCACCAGCTCAAAATAAAGGATGAAGACATACCCAAAACCTCCTTTAGGACAAGATACAGACATTATGAGTTTCTAGTCATGCCTTTCGGACTAACCAACGCTCCCGCAGCCTTTATGGATTTGATGAATAGGATTTTCAAGCCGCATCTAGATAAATTTGTCATGGTGTTCATCGACAACATCTTAATCTATTCCCCAAGTGAGAAGGACCATGAGGAGCACTTAAGGATCATTTTACAAACACTATGACAGAAAGAACTTTACGTGAAATTCAGCAAGTGCGAGCTTTGGCTAAAAAGCGTATCCTTTTTAGGACACATAATTTAGGAGGAAGGCATAACAGTGGACCCCAAAAAGGTGAAAGCTATTATGGACTGGCCTCGACCAACTAACGCGACCGAAGTCAGAAGCTTTCTCGGATTAGCAGGCTACTGTCGTAAGTTTGTAGAGGGGTTTTCAAGTATAGCTATGCCCATGACCAAACTTACTCAAAATAGAGTGAAATTTGAGTGGAATGCCGAGTGTGAAAAGAGCTTCAATGAGTTGAAACAAAAGCTCGTGTCGGCACCGGTCTTAGCTTTACCATCTGAAATAGGAGAATTCACGATCTATAGCAATGCTTCGAAAAACAGATTAGGGTGCGTCTTGATGCAAAACGGCAGGGTAATCGCATATGCGTCACGACAACTGAAACCATACGAGCGAAACTACCCAACCCATGACCTCGAATTACCAGCAGTAATCTTTGCTTTGAAGATATGGAGACATTACCTCTATGGAGAAAAGTGTGAAGTGTACACGGATCACAAGAGTCTGAAGTACCTCTTCACCCAGAAAGAGCTGAATATGAGACAAAAGAGGTGGTTAGAACTACTTAAGGATTACGACCTGAGCATCCACTACCACCCGGGGAAAGCAAATCGTGTGGCTGACGCATTAAGTAGAAAAGTGAGCAGGACGATAGCGGTGATGCTCTCGAGACAACTAGGGGCATTGGAAGTAGAAGTGGTTGAATCCAACGAACACGTGTTAGCATCCTTAAGTACTCGTCCGCCTCTCATCGAGAGAATAAAGAGTCCGACCCTGAGCTAAGGAAAATCAAGGAAAGAATAGTGGTGGAACTACTACCCGACTTCGAAACCGGGAAAAATGGGGTTCTCTACATGAGAGGAAGATTGTGTGGTCCCAAGGTGGGTGATCTGAGGAAGGAAATTCCGTCAGAAGCACACAGCTCCGGATTTTCTATCCATCCCGGAAGCACAAAAATGTATCGGGATCTGAAGAGAAACTTTTGGTGGAATGGCATGAAGGGAGAAGTGGTCGACTTCGTAGCTAGGTTCTTGGTCTGCCAACGGGTTAAAGCACAACATCAAAGACCGGGAGGGCTACTTCAACCATTTGAGATTTAGGGGCGTTGCCTGGACATCCCAACACGTATGAAACTTATAGTCACCCCCTTTGTCGTCACACCCTTGCCTAAATGCCCGTTTGGCTTTCAACTTATATTATTTCTTGAACGCGAGCAAAATTATGGACTTTTCTTTTAATGAGGGCCCGGGAGGGTATTCGAGGGTCTCACTTGAGGACGAGCGTCCAGGGTGTTGCCCGAGGTACTTTTCCCAAAATTAAGCGTCAATCGTGGCCCGTCAGGAATTGATAGCCACGGTTGGGAGCTATGGTGGGCGTTCCATTCGTTGCACGTTTTCCTGAAATTCAATTAGTCGCTCATGGTCGCGCTATGGGGTCAGACACCGGAGATGGAGTTTTATAATGACATGAAGGGGTTATAGGGAGGAACAGGCCCATTCTCCCTGGGATATTACTTGCTTCTATTTATGCTTTATTGTTACTGCTTATTAATTGTAGTTAATGCAAGTCGAAGCACATTCCGGTTTTCTTAAATTCTGCAAACGTACTTTCTTATATATGTATAAAAACCCGGAAGCGTGACTCGTACTTGTTCCCTGTAGCGCCCCCTGAAGAAGGACCGCCACATCCGCACCGAAATGGATTCCCGAGCTTCAGCGAGGGGCCTCAACTCAAAAACCCACTCCAGCGAACGGCACTCAAGCAACCACTACCGGCAACAGCAACGACATCCCAACAACAACCAGAAAAGAGCAGAGAAAATGCGGAAGCGATTAATGTAAACAATTAAATTTCATAAAAGCCTACGAGGCTAACATTTAAAATTAACATACAGAATATTCATAAACAGATAGTGCCATCCTTGGCTCAACTAGTCTACCCTATGCAATCCTAGATATCGACAACTATCCCACATCAGGGGCACATAAGTACATAAAGTAAATAAATACAATAAACAAGACTCGACGGTTGTTGGGACCACTGACAAGACAAACCAGAAAGACAGAGCCTATCTAGACCTGCTAAAGCTGACTGACAAGATAGGTGACGTTGCCACCTGTCTACCTGAAGCAAGAACCAAAATAGCAGGGGTGAGTATAAAGGATACTCAGTAAGGGGTTTTTGATCACAGTTCGTCATTTATCTTTTTAAAACCAAAAGTGGTGAGTGTTGCCCGTTTTGAGAAAGAATACGAATACGAAATATAAGTTGTAAAATGACACAAAGCAACACTCAGGTTCGGCTTATTTGAAAACACAAAAGGTTGACGAACCGGATCCTTTAAAACATTTGCACGAAATATCAAGCCGATTGAAAGAATATTAGTTGAGTAATAAAGGAAGCTTAGGGTAGCAAGTACGAGTCACACTTCTGGGTTTTATATATATATAGGGAAGTACATATCATAACTGAAGAAAACCGGAATGTGCTTCGACTTGTCACGAAAGCCATAAAACAATTAGATAAGCAATAAATGCAGTAAATCATGCAAATAATGTGTCCCGGCGAGAACGGGCCCTCTCCTTATAACTCCCAATTGAAAATCATGCAAGCATATAATCAATTACTCCACCACCAATAGTACTATACAGGAATTAAGGAGACGCTGTTAGCACCACCATCAGGATTTAAGGAGACGCGATTAGCACCACCGTCAGGATTTAAGGAGACGCGATTAGCACCACCGTACAGGGTTTAAGGAGACGCGATTAGCACCACCGTTCGCATCAACTCAGACTAACCAACCTCCTGGCCGGCCCAAGTCAACACCTAGAAGTACACATCGGGATTTGCCCTAGACGCACGTCCCCAGGCTCACCTCCTGTATACTCCGGGCCCAAGTCATAAAACAGACTATGGCTCGCTTTTGACATCAATGATAGTTTGGGTGGCCAAAAGGGCCATTCGAAAGTAGGAAATCGGGGTGTGGAAGGCCAAAGGGGCCATTCGAGACAAGGTTATAATTGCGAGGTCGAGAGACCAAAGTTCGCATTTAAAACAAATGGGTTTTCCCTTGTCTCTAGTTGAAAGCATTTTAAATCATTTTCGTTTGCTATCAAAACGGTTTGACTAAGCACGTAAGGAATATTAAAGACAGTACAACAAGCAATAAGAAAAGGCGGGAAAATAAGTTATTTCGAAGCCTAAACAAACTATGTTCTTACTCCAGTTGAAAACAATTTAAAACCCTTACCTGGCTCGACAAGGCAGTATGAAAGCAAGCGGTAGTCAGGTTTCTCCCTCGTTGGACCCACCTGTAATACACAGGGCCTAGAGGATGTAAACGAGACCGACAATAACAAAAGCAAGACATGAACAACAGATGACGCACGACAATTCAAATATAACTTCACTCATGCTACAGGTACAATATGGAAAGCCAGGCAATTAAGCATATAAGGATATGTAACATATGAATTAACATTTAAAGGAATACTTAAAGCAATTGTAATAATGGAAGAACATTAATAATAAATATGAAAAGCATGCTAGAACGCAGTTAGGGCACGTAGACATGCTTAAAATAATATAAAGACGTTCTCTCGCGAAAACGGGGTCAAACGGACAAGAAATGGGAAAGATGGGATAAAAATCCCCAAACGAGAAAGGTGTCAATTGACGGTCAAATAAGTCGGATAAATTGTAAATTATGAAGAATATCAAATCCCGAGGCTCAAGGAAGCTATAGGTGAAATCGGATTGATATTCGGAGGTCGTATGAGAAAAGTCAACATTTAAATGAGTGGGGTTGACCAATTCCCGAAGTGTAAGAAAGGAAAAGGCTGGAAAATACACTAAGTATGTTGCACCGTCCAACGCACGGGCTTACGCACGGGCTTGGCAAGCCGGTGCAAGCACAAAAGGGGTTGCACGGCCTCCCACACGGTCTTGAGCACGGTGCCAAGACCGTGCAGGTGCAAACGGCCATGCGCACGGGCCTGTGCACGGGCTCAAGGCCGTGCAGGCTAAAAAGTGCTATGCACGGGCTCCTGCACGGTCTTGCTCAAGACCGTGCGTTCGCCCATGTGGATCTACTGAGCAGCAGACTCAGCAGATCGCGAAACTCACACGCGAAAATCAATATATAAATTCATACATCTCCTAATTTACACCATAAAACATCCTAATTTCCACATATAATCATATATATCATCTAAGCTACACATAGGCACAAGAATCACGTAAAATGATCGACTAAATCTTCCTAAACACGAAAATCCTAATATATAAAATCCTATATCTAAAGTCACGAAAATCGCAAGAAATAACGAACGGAATGAAATGGGGTAAAAGGATTACTGGTAGATAATGTAGTGAGGATCGTTCGGGTTTTCACGGCTCGTCGATCGGGCGGGAAACGAGCTCGGTAGGGCGTCGGGAAGATCTTTCTCCTTTCTTCTCCTTCTTTCTCCTTTCTTTCTTTTCCCTTTCTTTTCTCCTTCTTGTTATGAGAGAATGAGAGAGATAGGTAGATATTTAGGAAAATATCTCGGGGGGGGGGGGGGGGGGGGTAAAATAGTCATTTAGGCTTTTAAGGGCATTTATGTAATTTAAGTAATCGAGGGTATTTAAAAGATAGGTTAAATCAATCTTTTCCACAAGATTGATTAATCTAATTGGATAGATCGAGAAATTAGGTAAGAAAGAATTCGCGTAATTATTAATAATATAATTAAAATATTCGGGTCGTTACAATACTCCTCTCTTCAAAAGAATATGTCCTCAGATTCTCCTCCGAACTTCGGGGTTAGTTAAGAGAAGCATAATCTAAGAGTTCTAATAACGCGAATTAAAAACAAACGTTTAGGAGCAACTAAAATACATTATAAAACATCAGACATAACAAAAATATTTAAATGCAATTAACATTCCAAATAAAATTCAAAGTCATGCGAAAGACGGCATTACAAAAACCCTAAACAATGCTAACGACGAAGAAAACTCCCAATGTGAGGTCCTCATCACTGTCATTATCTATTTCTTCCTTCCGACTGATTCTTGTACTCTTCGTATCCCCAATGACAATGGTCACATCCTCCTCCTATTTCTTGATTAGAGCTCCTTTTACAGGAAGTAACGTCATCATCATTTCTCCCATTATACTCCTCGTCCTTCTCATAATCTGTTTCTTCAAGATCACACTCTTTCTTATCCTTTCTACAAAGTGTTTTCTCATCTTCAATGGTATTGGATGATTTCTCCTCTCCGCCTTCCATTAAACCATCATTTTCATCATTTCTTCGCTCGACTTCATACGAAACATCAGAGTCGTCATCATCAGAAGCCGATGTCGGCTCGTCTCCCATATAATCATCATCGTCAGATAATTCATTATCCTCTTCACTAGTTGATTCATCTTCAGACATACCTTCAGAAGTATACTCCTTCAGACTCGATTTGTCAACGTCGGTGCTATCCAGAACCGCATAACGTACTCGCAACAGAATCGATCCTAGTCGGCCAAGCACTCCTTGTCCTTAGCACTCTCTAATAGCGTATAACGAATTTATCGAATTCCACGCTATCCACACAGAGGTCACATAAATCTTAGCATCTAATCATTCAATCAGTGCAAGTGTGAATGTTGAAAGCAGTTAAAGCACGTAAGTTATATAAAACACTTAACACATATTTAAAGCAATTACCATTCGAAACAGAATATTATGAGTGAATGCAATGATAATGCAAGGTACCTCTGCGAGTCGGTATCAAGGTCGAGATCCCCTTTTTCTTCCCCAAGGATTCCCTAAGTCGGGGCAATCCTGAACCTGATGTTTGCTACTCCCACATCTGAGGCAACGCCCCAGTTTCCTCCTACACCTTGCAGTCGCGTGATTGGTCTTTCCATAGTGCTCACAGGGAATGAGGTCCTCGTTCACTCCTGGTCTGGTAGGTTCCGGCATCTCGTAGTGTGGTCTCCATGTCGGAAAAGTGCTCGGTCCGGCTGGTTCTCTTCTTACCTTCTCGTAGAAAGAGGATCCTTTCATGTGAGGAATACCTCGTCTCATCTCTTGAAGATCAGACTCCACTCTCATAGCTCGGTTAACTGCCTCGTGATAAACTCGAATGTCCAATCCTACTAATCTTTCCAAGATCTTCGGTTGAAGTCCCTTGATGAATTTCCGCGCTCTCCTTCGATCGTCAGATGCAATGTGAGGAGCATAGACGATGAGGCGGCTGAAAAGTGCCTCGTATTGTGCAACAGGGAGAGCTCCTTGGGTGAGGGACATGAACTCTCTTTCTCGGCTGTCACGTACTACTTGCGGCACGTACTTCTCTCGAAAGTCGGATAGGAACCGTGACCAAGTGTACGGAATTCCCTCAGCAATCCATCTCTGTTCTATGTAGCGCCACCAATCCTCAGCTGGTCCTCTCATGAGAAAGATGGCATACTCGACCCTCTCGGGGTCACCGTAGTGTATTACTCGAAAGATTCGCTCCAGATCGGCTATCCAAGCCTCGGCTTTAAGCTCATCTGGTTCACCCACGAAGCAAGGTAGGTTGTAGTGCAGAAATCTGTCCAGGGATTGGCCCTCGGCTTGTCTCGCAGGCACATGCTGCTGCTGTTGTTGTCTCTCTTGATGCACTTGCTCAGCAATCTGTCTCATAGCTGTCACTAACTCTCTTGCAATCGAATTCGGAGATAAGGGAGCGGTAGGGGGTCTTCGATGTGACATTATGTACCTGTGCTCAATAAACTAGGAAAAGATGCATGCTCGGTTAATGGAATGATCACATAAGGCATAAGAATTCAAATAAAGCATACATATATGATTCGAATAGCATGTAGACAAGTTAAGCATGAAACAAATCACAGAACAAGCAAAACTCGATCCTATAGCCGTACGACCTAGACACGACAAGACCCAAGCAGGACACGACAAGACGACAAGACAAGACAGACGCTACCTCGAGTTCCACATCCACTTGCATTCAATCCCAACTCAGTACTACAATTGTAAGAGATCAAGCGGTTGGTTGGCCATTCCAAAAGAAGATCAGTCACAATTTCAATACTAAGGAGTTCTCAAGCACCTGTGACTGGAAGCTCTAAGTCTCATTGACACGAAACGGGCAGACACAAGAGACAAGACACGACGCGATTACAAAGCTTCGGTTCCTTTTGGGAACCTGGCTCTGATACCACTGACTGTAGCGCCCCCTGAAGAAGGACCGCCACATCCGCACCGAAATGGATTCCCGAGCTTCAACGAGGGGCCTCAACTCAAAAACCCACTCCGGCGAACGGCACTCAAGCAACCACTACCGGCAACAGCAACGACATCCCAACAACAACCAGAAAAGAGCAGAGAAAATGCGGAAGCGATTAATGTAAACAATTAAATTTCATAAAAGCCAACGAGGCTAACATTTAAAATCAAGATACAGAATATTCATAAACAGATAGTGCCATCCTTGGCTCAACTAGTCTACCCTATGCAATCCTAGATATCATCAACTATCCCACATCAGGGGCACATAAGTACATAAAGTAAATAAATACAATAAACAAGACTCGACGGTTGTTGGGACCACTGACAAGACAAACCAGAAAGACAGAGCCTATCTAGACCTGCTAAAGCCGACTGACAAGATAGGTGACGTTGCCACCTGTCTACCTGAAGCAAGAACCAAAATAGCAGGGGTGAGTATAAAGGATACTCAGTAAGGGGTTTTTGATCACAGTTCGTCATTTATCTTTTTAAAACCAAAAGTGGTGAGTGTTGCCCGTTTTGAGAAAGAATACGAATACGAAATATAAGTTGTAAAATGACACAAAGCAACACTCGGGTTCGGCTTATTTGAAAACACAAAAGGTTGACGAACCGGATCCTTTAAAACATTTGCACGAAATATCAAGCCGATTGAAAGAATATTAGTTAAGTAATAAAGGAAGCTTAGGGTAGCAAGTACGAGTCACACTTCCGGGTTTTATATATATATAGGGAAGTACATATGATAACTGAAGAAAACCGGAATGTGCTTCGACTTGTCACGAAAGCCATAAAACAATTAGACAAGCAATAAATGCAGTAAATCATGCAAATAATGTGTCCCGGCGAGAACGGGCCCTCTCCTTATAACTCCCAATTGAAAATCATGCAATCATATAGTCAATTACTCCACCACCAACAGTACTATACAGGAATTAAGGAGACGCTGTTAGCACCACCATCAGGATTTAAGGAGACGCGATTAGCACCACCGTCAGGATTTAAGGAGACGCGATTAGCACCACCGTACAGGGTTTAAGGAGACGCGATTAGCACCACCGTTCGCATCAACTCAGACTAACCAACCTCCTGGCCGGCCCAAGTCAACACGCTAGAAGTACACATCGGGATTTGCCCTAGACGCACGTCCCCAGGCTCACCTCCTATATACTCCGGGCCCAAGTCATAAAACAGACTATGGCTCGCTTTTGAAATCAATGATAGTTTGGGTGGCCAAAAGGGCCATTCGAAAGTAGGTCCATTCAAAAGGGCCATTCGATTTGAATGGGTGGCCATTCAAATCGGGGTGTGGAAGGCCAAAGGGGCCATTCGAGACAAGGTTATAATTGCGAGGTCGAGAGACCAAAGTTCGCATTTAAAACAAATGGGTTTTCCCTTGTCTCTAGTTGAAAGCATTTTAAATCATTTTCGTTTGCTATCAAAACGGTTTGACTAAGCACGTAAGGAATATTAAAGATAGTACAACAAACAATAAGAAAAGGCGGGGAAATAAGTTATTTCGAAGCCTAAACAAACTATGTTCTTACTCCAGTTGAAAACAATTTAAAACCCTTACCTGGCTCGACAAGGCAGTATGAAAGCAAGCGGTAGTTAGGTTTCTCCCTCGTTGGACCCACCTGTAATACACAGGGCCTAGAGGATGAAAACGAGACCGACAATAACAAAAGCAAGACACGAACAACAGACGACGCACGGCAATTCAAATATAACTTCACTCATGCTACAGGTACAATATGGAAAGCCAGGCAATTAAGCATATAAGGATATGTAACATATAAATTAACATTTAAAGGAATACTTAAAGCAATTGTAATAATGGAAGAACATTAATAATAAATATGAAAAGCATGCTAGAACGCAGTTAGGGCACGTAGACATGCTTAAAATAATATAAAGACGTTCTCTCGCGAAAACGGGGTCAAACGGACAAGAAATGGGAAAGATGGGATAAAAATCCCCAAACGAGAAAGGTGTCAATTGATGGTCAAATAAGTCGGATAAATTGTAAATTATGAAGAATATCAAATCCCGAGGCTCAAGGAAGCTATAGGTGAAATCGGATTGATATTCGGAGGTCGTATGAGAAAAGTCAACATTTAAATGAGTGGGGTTGACCAATTCCCGAAGTGTAAGAAAGGAAAAGGCTGGAAAATACACTAAGTATGTTGCACCGGCCAACGCACGGGCTTACGCACGGGCCTGGCAAGCCGGTGCAAGTACAAAAGGGGTTGCAAGGTCTCCCGCACGGTCTTGAGCACGGTGCCAAGACCGTGCAGGTGCAAACGGCCATGCGCACGGGCCTGTGCACGGGCTCAAGCCCGTGCAGGCTAAAAAGTGCTACGCACGGGCTCCTGCACGGTCTTGCTCAAGACCGTGCGTTCGCCCGTGTGGATCTACTGAGCAGCAGACTCAGCAGATCGCGAAACTCACACGCGAAAATCAATATATAAATTCATACATCTCCTAATTTACACCATAAAACATCCTAATTTCCACATATAATCATATATATCATCTAAGCTACACATAGGCACAAGAATCACGTAAAATGATCGAGTAAATCTTCCTAAACACGAAAATCCTAATATATAAAATCCTATATCTAAAGTCACGAAAATCACAAGAAATAACGAACGGAATGAAATGGGGTAAAAGGATTACCGGTAGATAATGTAGTGAGGATCGTTCGGGTTTTCACGGCTCGTCGATCGGGCGAGAAACGAGCTTGGTAGGGCGTCGGGAAGATCTTTCTCCTTTCTTCTCCTTCTTTCTCCTTTCTTTCTTTTCCCTTTCTTTTCTCCTTCTTGTTATGAGAGAATGAGAGCGAAAGGTAGATATTTAGGAAAATATCTCGGGGGGGGGGGGGGGGGGGGGGGGGGTAAAATGGTCATTTAGGCTTTTAAGGGCATTTATGTAATTTAAGTAATCGAGGGTATTTAAAAGATAGGTTAAATCAATCTTTTCTACAAGATTGATTAATCCAATTGGATAGATCGAGAAATTAGGTAAGAAAGAATTCGCGTAATTATTAATAATATAATTAAAATATTCGGGTCGTTACATTCCCTCTTTACCTTCACTGATTATCGTTTATACTCACCCCTCGTTATTTTAATTCTTACTTCAGGTCGACAGGTGGCATTGTCACCTCTCATGTCGGTTGGCAACAGCGGGTCGTGAGTCTTGGTCTTCGTGTCCTTTGGTAAATGTTGGTAGTGTCCAACAACAGTCTGTCTTTTATTATTTGAACCGAATTTCTAGATAGATTGGATATATTGATGAATTTTGGAGATTAGATATTGATGAATATTCGTAGAATATTGATTTATGTTAATTGACGCCCAGTGTGGCTTTGAATGTTTAATTGATATGTACATGTTAAGCTTCCGCACTCTGTTATTTCCGTTGGTTGTTGTTGTTGGACTAGGTACGTTGTTGCCGGGTTAGATTGAATGCTTGCCGTTCGCCGGGATGGATTTTTAAATGGGGTACATCTACCTTGTTTGGGAGTTCGTCTCGGTGCGGATGTGGTGTCCTTTCTCCTCCTACGGAAAGAGGTCTAAGATCAATGCAAAGAATAAGGCAGCAATGCCATATTATCATACGTCGGGCGCAAAATCATTTACAGCACGATTAATGGAAATGGTAATGCACATTTTATCTTGAAAGATTGATTTATTTCTTCTACCACAACAAAATATTTATATAATTAAATATTTTCTTTTAATTGTACAGGAAACTCGAAGTGAAGTGGATGTCTTTGGAACAACTCACATAAAAGACGGAGAGTATGTGAATGAAGTGGCTGCACAAAAGCATGTGAGTTCAATAATTATACATGTCTCATCTTTATCTAAATGTATACATTAGTTTTTCTAAAAGAATAACTAAATTAGTTTTTTTACATGCTAAAATGAAATGAAAAGAAGACGAGATGAAGCAAAAGAAAATGGAGAGTCGTCAGTATCTAAAAGGGAGATTATGAGAGAGACACTTGGGGCACGTGTTGGATATGAAAGAGGTTTGGGGAATGGTGTTGTGCCTTTTAAAGGAAACAAGAAGTTGAGATGTGAGTCAATCCAACTTCAAGCAATGAAGGAAAAACAGGCCATGACAGAAACTGAGCTACAAAGTGCTTTGGAAAAAATAAGAAGTCAAGACGAGCAAATAAAGTATCATGAAGAAAAAAGCCATAATCAAGATCAAGTAATCGATACACTACAACAAGAAATAACAAGTTTGAAAGATAGTCATAAGGAATTGAAGCAATGGTTGTCAGAAAAGCTCTCTTGATGTCAAAACACCTATGTCAAACGAGGTATGTGTCTTTGTTGTTTTTCTATTTCATATCTTTAGCTTACATTTGATATATTATTCATTTTATTACTGTTTTGATTGGTCTGGTGACTTTTGCCCTTGTGATTTAGATTTCAATAATTATTTATTCTTTCCTGAATTCAAATTTGGGAGATGCTTTATATGTGTTTTTCTGACTATTAAATATTTTTGTTGAAATATTGTAACTAGAAAAGGCTACATATGGCTTTTGTAAGTGGTCTGTTACATTAATGTTACATTTAACATTATAAAATCTTTTTGCCTTGTGATGAATCGTAGTTGTGTTATAGATAATTTTGTCTGTCTCTTTAATTGTGGTCCATGTTCTTTAGGATTTGACATAAACCTGGTGTGACTTTTCCACTAGTGATCTTTGCCATAAACCTGATTTTACATCAACCTGGTGTTTGTTATAATTTCACGTATGTAGTTGGGTGTGTTAATAGTTTACTGGAAAATATTCTTTGTTTAATTAAAATTTTGAGAACTCTTATGAATATACTTGATATTGTGTTTTTTTTGATATTGCAGATGTGAATTTGCCTAGATGTGGAGCTATTGGACATATCCTATTTACCCTATAATTTAGAGAGATACGCGGGTTTAACAAACAACAGACATACTTTTTATTTTTTCTAGTATTATACAATTGAATGAAATTGATTTTGGAACATCTTACAGTGCTTTTTGATATTTTGATGTATACATTGATAGTGACACTTTTAAATTACTATGAGATGTGATACTTGTTTATTGGTTTTTGATTTTATATTATACAGTCGTATTTTAGATTGTATTTTGGTATTATATCTTCTCGTGACTTGTATAGCATTGCTACACAAGATTAATAATTGCAATATAATTTGACGAAAATTTGGTAACAATTAAATTTTTTATTTTAATTGGTAATAAAAATTAATTAAAATATAAATATATAAGTAAAGTATTGGTAACTAATATATTTGTTATATTATCTATTGGTAACAAAAGATATTAATTAAAAAATAATAAAAGTAATTGTTATTGGTAACAAAATAATTTTGTAAGAAATAAATCGCTACCCAATTGTAACTAGAAATTTTGTTGCCTTTTCATATATAATAGTAACAAAAAGTATTTGTTACAATATAGCGCTATTAGTAACAAATTAATTTGTACTATTTTATGGTTTTCAGTAACGAAAATTATTTGTTACCATAACATTGGTAACGAAGACCAAATATTTTGTTACCTTTCTCATTGGCGACGGGCTTTAGTAACAAACTATTGGTAACAAAATACTCGTTACCAATAGCTATTGTAATAAATATCAGACCTACAATAACAAATATTTTTGTTACTCTGAAGTGCATTTTGTTGTAGTGACGGGATGGAATCGAGAGAAATTTGGTAGCTACCTGAAGAACATGGTGCACGGATCGCATAGGAGTTTACGGATCGGGAATCGGCCTCGAAACGAGATCGGAAATCAAGGTTGAAGATCAAGGTGGCAAAGCTTCCTTTCTTTCTCCTCTTTGGTACGTATTATTGATGCGTACTGTGCGAGTGGTTGACTGGTTAGGAATATTGACTAGGATAAGAATTTGATCAGACTCGCAGGAAACTCTTCGGGGTTAAAAAATGCCATTTTGGAAAAAATTTAGGGTTTAGGTCAAAATGTTCTCAATAATCCAACGTTGAAAACGAAAATTAAATAAAATAATTAGAAATATTTATAAATGGAATTAAGTCCAAAATACGGGACGTCACAAGTGCGCCTACCGTGTGGTTTCATGAGCGATTTTGAGAGCTCCTACGGAAAAAATCCCCAAAAATATCATTTTTTTTTAACATATTGCTGAAATTTGACGATACAAAAACAAGTGTCACGAAAATACCAAATCGGTTGACTTGGTATCCAATTTCTGGAATTTTTCCTAAAATTTAAATATTCATGCAAAACATTCAGAGTTTTGTTATAAACACACTACTAAAGATGTCTTGTCTCATGTAGTCCATTGGTACTGCAAGAGTCCATGAGGTGTCGATTAAAGCTTTTTTTGGCCTAATTTGCACAAATTTACATGACTAATGAAACTTTAATAGTTTTTTAAGTAACAAATAAAAATTGTGTAGGGTATTTTATAATTTTGCCAAAAATGAAGAATAGTAATTAAATATAATTCGCACAAATTAAAACATAGCAAAAATTAATTTTGTAACAAGAGAAAACGGTTTAACGATCTATTAAAAAAATAATAAATGAATGGGTTAATTGAGTTTTTAAATCGGACCATTAAATTAAATTGTAACAATTTAACCCAACTTCATTAAGTTCTTATAATTAAGAAACTAAAAACTGAAAAAAACATATATATATATATATATATATATATATATATATATATTTGTGTTTATGAAATATTAAGTTTAAAAATAAGCAATTTCAAAAAGAGTGGTAAAGAAACGTAGCAAAAGCTATAAATAAAGAGTCTTTACAAGTATCTTTTATTTAATTTCTCCCTATCACTATATATAAAAATTTTCAAAAAAAAAAAAAAAACTATTTATAATTTTCGAATTCATTAGCTACCACACGTTACTAATAGTTTTATGATGATTTTCAATTCCAACACCATATTCAATATCACCATTTTGCTAACAATTAATGGGGCAATCTTAATTGCAGCCATGGAAGAAATGACTCCATATGGGTCATCCACTTCAAATAATTTTTTTGAGAGATGTGCCTTTATAGAAGATGCGTACAACCCATCAGATTCAAAGAATTGTTGGTTTGACATTCTTTAATTTATAAAAGGTGGGCCGGCGGTGCCAAGCATTTCTTGTGTTTCTTATGCGCAAATAATACATCTTGAAGATTAATGCAGAAAAGTATTTTTGGAGAGCCTTGCGAATCTGAATCTACCTGAAAATAGTTATCCCCATATTCATCATGATCTAATCAAGGATCTTGATGAAATATTTTGGATCGGAGCTTGCTTTTATGGTTGGGGTTTTCCTTTTCCGAGAGCAGATTATTATGGTTGGGATTTTCCTACTCCTGAGTGAAGATTAATGCATATGCGATTGTTATATGTTGATGATATTAGTTTTAATATCATATAGTAGTATCATAAAATTAAATAATACATAATTTGATTGTTTACATAAACATTAGCTTTGGTTACTTATTTTAGCTCGCACAGTTTTGGAATTATGTTTGATGCGTAATTTTTCTATACTATTATATTATTATTTTTGCAACTAAAAGTTCAAAAATTATTTTATTACTTATAGTTAATGGTAAAAATTAGATTTTTTTTCCTTCAAAAAAACCCTTAAAATGTTAACTTTTATAATAAAAAGTAATCCAATGAATGAACTAATTATTAATCCAGTTATCAATATTGAGAATAGAGGAAGCAGCATTACCTCTGAAGTCTGGGTATTAGATTTTGGGGCTTGCAGTCAAACAAGTTTCACGCTTTTATCATAGGTAAAGATGTCAACTGGGCTGGGCTGGGCCGGGCTGGGTCAGGCCCATCTGAGCCCGCCACTGTAGCGGGCTGGGTTGGCCCGGGACCGGCTTCTAAGCGGGCTGGGCTGGGCTGGGTCAGGATCAAATATGGAGGCCCAACTCAACCCATGAACCCACATTGGACCTGGGCCGGGCTGGGCCTGGGCCTGTTTTTTCGGGCTGGGCTGATGGGTTTGATGGGTTGAAGGCAGCTTCTGTTCTTTTTTTTTCCTTTACTTTATTTAAAATTCTTTTATTTTATTTTTTGGTATTAATTCTTTTAAGTTAGTATTTACATAAAAAAAAAAGATAATAATAATCTAAAAATTATTGTAAAACAAAAATACTTTATTGATTGGGATGGCTTAAAACCATAATATACATGAAATATTTAAATAAATATAACAAATTGATTCTTTATTTGAATCTACATATAAAAATTAATCCGGAATCATTTGCCAATCGTACATCGGCATAGAAGAGCTTCCATATGGATAATCTGCATTTTGTGGGAAGTACATACGTTCAAAATCAATATCTTCACCAATAGTTGATGAGTTATCGGGAATTGTTGTCGTTTCAAAAGCTGTCTCATCATCGGATGGATAATTTTGTGGTGGTATCCATTTTTCTCCTAATCGGTGCAACTCATCTTGCCTATATTGTTGTGTGAGCCAATCCTTCCACAAGATACAAAATTTGATTGATTTTGGGCTTAATCGGCTTCTTCTATCCGTAATAGTTCTTTCACCTGCACTAAAAGCACTTTCGGAAGCTACAGTAGACATTTGAGATGTTAGTAGATCACGTGCAATAGAAGAAAGAATTGGAAAATTCTTTTGTTCAATTCTCCACCATTCTAAAATATCAAAATCATCTGAAACATTATCTAATAATGGAAGTTGCAAATAATGTGTTAATTCATATGTTTGAGCATTTGATGTGGTTCTACTTCTTTTAATTGAACTTAACAAAGAAAAAACCGATCCACTAGATCTACTTGGTGCCGCTTGTGTAGTAGAAGATGTTTCATGTTGTGCTCTACTTGAACGAGTAGAATAAATTTCAACTAAAGCATAAATCATAGATTGAACTTCATTTTTTTCCTCATCTATATTTATAGCATCACACTTAAGATAAGAATAATATTTTTCCATCAAAAAAGTACAACCTTCTAACTTGCATCTAGGATCAAAAACACAAGATAAGACACATATTTTAGGAAGCTTAGTATAATACTTACGCCATTTTTCTTCCATACTTTTAATAATTTCAAATACATTGTCATCATTTCTATGATCTTCAAATAATTTAACAATTCTAACTAAATTTGGCAACATAATATTAGACGTAGGATAATAAGTACCCGACATAACTTTAGTAACTTCAAAAAATATTTCGAGTAAAGGTGCAATCACATTAATAATATCCCAATCAGTTTCAGTAATAAATTCATTGCCATTTGCATCATGCATTTCTTGATTAACTAAATTTGTAACTATACTAGCATATGGATGTGACTCACTTAACATTCTATAAGTAGAATTCCACCTAGTTGGCATATCAAGATAAGGAACTTTGAAATTCATTTTGGCTTTTCTAACTAAACGTCTATATTTTTGAGTTCTAGTTGATGCCGACATAATGTATGATAAGGCCGATCTAATTTTATCTACATAAGGTGCAACCCAAGCCATACCATCTTGAACACAAAGATGCATAATATGACAAATACATCTAACATGAAAGCATTTACCATTAAACATTGGTTTCAAATCTCGAACTAAAAATTCAATAGCCTTAGTATTGTTAGTTGCGTTATCAAAAGACATAGATAAAATTTTATCACAAATATTCCAATAATTGCAACAATCCATTATAGCTTGATAAATATTATTACCGGAGTGTGGATGTTCAAGTAATGCAAATTCAATAATTCTTTTTTGAAGATGAAAATCTTCACTAATCCAATGCGCGGTTACACAACAATAATGGAGATTACCTCTACCTCTCCACAAATCCGAGGTAAGAGAAATTTTTGAAGTTGAAGTAGAAAAATAAGTTCGTAAAGCAATTATTTCTTCCTCATATTGTTTAAAACCATCTTTATAACAAGTATTTCGGGAAATTTTCTTATATTGTGGTTGTAAGGTTTTTCCTACCCATCTATGCATCCAATTATTTTCGGCAAAATTAAAAGGTAGTTCCGCGGCAACAACCATTTTAGAAAATTCTTTTCTTTGTTCCATATGATTATATTGAAAAGTTTGAATTGAACCACTTCTAGTTTGATGCAAAAATTGTTGTGATGGACCCGATGGCCCTTCCAAATTATCCCAACCTTCGTGATCTCTATTTAAATGTCTAGTTAATGTTCCCGTACCACTATTCCTAGCAAATTTAAAAGTTTTATTACAAATATTACATGTAGCTTGTTCACGTTCTCGTTCTAATGTAATAAAATCCCAAACTTTGCTCGTTTTATTTCTAATAGGTGGCTTAGCACTAGTTGGGGTTGTATCATTATCTATAGGTAATTGGGTATCGGGGGGAGTATTAAAATTTTCATGAATTAATTCTTGTTCTTCATCTATTGTTTGGGGAGGGGGTAATCTAAAATTAGTGCGTGGCATAAGTGGGGGATCTCTAATACCGGATGAAGAATTAGGGGAAGTAGAACTTTTACGAGAAGACCCACGTGATGTATTCATTTGCAATTTTTTTAAAAAAATAATGTTCCAATGTAATTACATAAAATAAAAGGATAAAACAAATTATTATAGTTCACAAATATTGCACTTAATCAAATATAATAGAGAGGAAAGATGTTACCCGGATATAAATTAGAGATCCTCAAAGATAAATTGCTCAAATGAAATTCCAACTTCAATTTGCACTTCTAGCCCCTCAAAGATAAATTCCCTAAATGAAATTCCAACTTGAGAGTAGTTAAGAGAGTTGAGAAAATATATTGAGGAATTGGTGGAAAAATTGAATTGAGAATTATGGTATTTATAGGAATAAAATGAAATTGAAAAAAAAAAAAAAAAAAATTACTAGCAACGGTAACTTCTGTCTGTTGATTGTTAAATCAACAGTAACGGTCAAAAAATTAATAACATCAGCCAACAACTATTTACTTTAATATTGGGTCATGGGCTATGACCAAAGCCATTAATTTTGGGCCATGGGGCATGGGCTATGGCCAAGAAGAGTTGGTTGCATGCTTGTTAAATTAATGCATCAGCCTATGGGCCGGTTCCAGACGGGCCTGGGCTGAGACCGAAGCGGGCCTGGGCCGGTCCTGAGCTGGGCCGGTTCCTGGGCTGGTCCTGGGCTGTTCACGGGTTAAAACGGGCCGGTTCACGGGCTGGGCTGGTTCTGTAAGTTTAGATCAATAGGGGCCCATCTTAATACCCCAACCCAGCCCAGCCCGCACCATACTATCCATGGTCTGGGCCTGGGCCGGTTTTGACCGGGCTAGGTCTCCGGGTTCGTGGGCTGGCCCGGCCCAATTGACATCTTTAATCATAGGTATTGAATTGTTTTATTATTTAGGATTTTAACAGTTAAGACTATGTAAGTTTGTCTGCTAATGTTGGATTATTTGGATAATTATTGTAGTTTATTTACACTTTGTTTGATTTAATGGATATTTGAAATGAATTGATTCAACTAATTTGGTTGGTGTACAATGATTTTGTGTTATTAAAGATTTGGCTTGAATTGAATTTATAATACATGCATGTTTATAAACAATTATAGAAAAAAATAGAAACAGTGTGTAGATGCCTAAGTTTACAACAGAACAAATGAAAAATAATATTGATGTGCCATAATTTTGATATGCCATGTATCTCAATCGCATCCGATGTTCTCCTCAACACAGTTTGCGCTGCGTGTGATAAAATAGCTAAGTGTCATCCTTGAAAACTATTTCTGAGGAAGCCTCTCCTTGGATCTCCCACCTCGGACATTTCTCCCTCGCATGCAATATCTGAGCTCAGTTTCTCCAACTAACAAATAATATTTTGAAAATTTCTTCCCATAATAGATAAACACAATATTAGTTATGTTATAAACTGTTAATATATTCATAATTAATCTATTAGTTATTCAATCTAAATAAGTAAACTAACTCTATAAATAAGTATTTAATATAATAAATTATTAGGGTTTGGCCAAATGAATACTGGATATTATTTCCAACATGGAGATGTTGCAATGACAATAGTCAAATCGTATGAGTGAATTTAAAAAAAAAAAAACTAAAAAAAGTATTTACTGTAATAAAATAAATGTTGACAAAAAAAGAGCGAGGAAGTTGGGTGAAAGCATGAATTTCCCACACCCGTTCATGGAAAAATATCCCTTCATTGAACCAATCATCACTTATATAATTTTAAATTAAATAAAACGATAGAAGCATGTTATATAAAATAAAGATTATGATAAGGGCCATTTATATTTACTATAATTATAAATTATTCTTCTTTATTTTCAAATATTTTTTCTTGAGTTTTTACATAAATTTATAAAAATCGTGACAAAAGAAGATCTTAATCTATTTAAATTTGACTTTAAACTATTTTAATTCTTAAAATCAATGGGCAACAGTAGATAAAATAATGGACTGAAATATACAATATGATTCTGATAATGTGGAAAATGTACACAGATCAACAAAAAATTTAGTGATAATTTAAAAAAATTAAAATAAAAGAGACTAATTTAATATTCTATCCAAATTAAGGGGTAGTAATTAAAGCAAGAGAAAAAATAACAATTTCATTTCCATCCGTTAATTTAGTAAAATTTGGATATTCAGCATAAGTTTATAGAAATGGATAATTCATTCCGTAACTTTAAAAAAAAATTACATATTAGGGACAAAATTCGTCGGAATTAGATCTTCTCGCATGAAAAAAACAAATGACTATGGGCCCCTACTCTAAATCACTGTCAAGTAGTTAAAAACAACCATCTAAATCATAAATATTTGACTGTCGCAACTTTTTCAGGCGAAAAAACTTTAACTCCAACTAATTTTGTCTCTCATATGCAACTTATTTGAAGTTAGGATATATTATCTATTTCTACAAATTTATGTCTCAAAAATTCAAATTCTCTAAAGTTGAAGACGAAATTGAAAAGTTTCCTTGTCGGGTTAAATAACACTGTTGAAATGATAAAACAATTGAGTGCGAAGATGTGGAAAAATGAGCCGTTATACGGACGCGATAGGAACTGCGTAAAAAATGTAATGTAAAAGCCAAAATTGGGGCGGAGAAAGTAAAAAAAGCGTGAAAGAAACCTCGAGCAAGGTCCAGCCTTTGCTTTCTCACTCTCTCAGATCTGTGCTCTCCCTCTCCGTGCATTTTTTCCAATTTCGGACACGCGATTTCCGTTTGTTTTCTCAATCTTTATTCATTCAATCGAGGATTGTTGCAAATCGGGATTGGTTGTTGTTCGTCGTCACCTCGTGATTATCTATTGTGTGAGTGAATCGGTTCTTCTCGGCATATAAGATCATACTCGATGTGAGATTTCTATCCGAATTCTACATTCTTTCCGCTCTCCCCCATTTTCGTTGTTGAGGGGCGGGATCTGTTCGATTTTTTCTTTTGTTCTGAAGTTTGATAAATTACCAGCACGAGGCTGTTTTTTTTCTGCCCGTAGTAGTAAAGTAGGCCGTTGCGTAGTTAGTGCGAGATAGAGAGAGAGAAGAGAAAGTGGGAGAGATCATAAAAATGGATGCGGATAAGAAATCATCGTCGGCTGTGTCCGATGTCGGTGCGTGGGCTATGAATGTTATCAGTTCTGTGGGAATCATCATGGCAAACAAACAACTCATGTCCAACAACGGATACTCTTTCAGCTTTGGTTAGTCATTTTCTGGCGTGTTTTTGTCTTCGTAGATCTCAGCCCACTGATGTGTTGGCATTTCTCTGCTGCTTCGTTTTGTGTTCTTGATTTCCTTAATAACTACTTCGAACTTTGTTGCATGCTGATTTGCTTATCTGAGAACGTAACTCATTTCACCTTTGGTACTTTATACTAATTTAGTAATGATTTAGCTATTTCCCAATCTCCTGTGGATCCGAAGATGAATTTTAGCTTCTACTCTGCACAATAACTTTTACTGGAGTTCATTGATTTACCATTAGGCTCATTTTGTTCATAAACACTTTATACCAATGCTAGCCACTATTCACCATAAAATCTTATGGGTTGATATTTTGCAGCAACTTTGTCACTGAACCAGTCTTAGTTACCTTTTAGTTTTGTGATTAGAAGTGCTGTCTGGATTTGCCTAGGATCTAAGATAGAATTATATGAAATATGCCATGCAAATTCTTTGATTGTTCTAATGCTGTAACCTAGTCTGTCGTCACTGTCATTGGGCTCACTTTGTTCATAAGTGCTTATGCCAACACTAGCCACTATTCACCACCAAATTTTATGGGTTGATATTTTGCAGACACTTTGTCATTGGACCTGTTCTGAGTTACCTTTTAGTTTTGTGATTAGGAGTACTGTCTGGACCTGGCAAGTAACTAAGGTGGAATTATTTGAAATTCGATATATGCAATGCAAAATATTTGATTGTTCTAATGGTGTAACTTGGTTTGTAGGCCGTAGTCTATGTTATATCCCACTTCCAATCAAGATAATTTTAGAAAGTTCCAACTTTATGCGTACTTTAGCTTCAGAATATATACTTCTAATTATGCATTTCAGCATTTGTGATAACAAGTAGTTCTTTCCATTTAATGTTCTAATCAATTGTTAAGTTTTCATTGATTTTGTCATAAACATTACTTTACCAACTCGATGATTTAAGTTAAAGTAATTGCATGTCTTCAATTGTATTGCCACCTTCAAATTTATTTACTGCAACTCTATGATCTATGTTTGAGTAATTGCATCTTCAATCTTAGTGCCACCTTCATACTTATTTCATGTTTTGCATTCTGCAGCGACAACATTGACTGGTTTCCATTTTGCTGTTACTGCACTTGTTGGCATGATATCAAATGCTACGGGACTTTCAACGTCAAAGCATATACCATTTTGGGAACTTTTATGGTTCTCAATTGTAGCAAATATGTCTATCACAGGGATGAATTTCAGCCTCATGCTAAACTCAGTTGGATTTTACCAAGTAATGATTCAATAATACTCCACATATATGTTTAAACTTAGATACATCACATATATGTTTAAACTTAGGTACATCATACTGGCAATTTTAGAATGCTATTTCTAAATGTTACATCAAACATTCTGTAAATTCAATGGCGGGATCTCATATTTTCCTGTCGTGAAATATGGTTCAAATCTCTGTGTTACTGTTTGAACAGAAACCTGCTAAATCTTTTAAACTGAAAATTCGTAAATTATTTCCCCTATTTATTATTAGTAAATATTATTGAGGAACATATATATAGTAGTTAGTATATTAGAAACCCCATCATGTTAAATTAGTCTCAATATTCATTTTGCTGTTCTTGTAAAAAATGGTTTTTGGATAACTAAGATGAATGTGGAGTTCAAGAAAAATACTTAACAAAGATCCCAGTTATTTTTTAAATCCTTGATATCGGCTTGATTGGTTTCTTTTTCATTACATCTTTGTGGTTTTATCTATTCCTTATTCAGCTAATGGTTTGTTGTAGATATCAAAATTGAGCATGATTCCAGTGGTTTGTGTAATGGAATGGCTCCTTCATAACAAGAAGTACACGAATGAAGTTAAAATGTCCGTTGTGGTTGTGGTTATTGGTGTGGGCGTTTGCACTGTGACTGATGTTAAAGTGAACGCCAGAGGATTTATATGCGCGTGTGTTGCAGTTTTCTCAACGTCTTTACAGCAAATTGTAAGTAGACACTACTTTTCCTGAATATGGTTAATATTCTCCTGGTATTAGCATTTATTATCAAGGCTTATTTGGTTTCCATTTTGCATTTCCTTTTGCTATTTGTCCATATTAACTTCTTCAAAACGACATTACCTATTATAACAGCCCAATTGTATGATTCTTGCAAATGGGAATCCTTGTAGTATCTCTGCTTCATGTCCTACTGTTGTCCTTTGGTTGGGCGTCCCAACCCCTTGAAATAGGGTTTAGAAAAAATAAATAATTAATAATAATAAAGGAAAATCAGTATTTCCCTGCTCAACATTTATGCTTTCCTATAATGATTGGATGACTTTTTTCTTGGTTGCAGTCAATAGGATCCTTGCAGAAGAAATACAATGTTGGATCGTTTGAACTATTGAGCAAAACAGCCCCTATCCAAGCTGGCTCTCTCCTTGTGCTGGGCCCTCTAATCGACTACTATCTTTCTAACAAATTAATTTTCGAGTACAGGTTCACTTCTGGAGCCATAGTAAGCACCGATTTCCTTTCCTTATACTTTTAGGAATTTTTACATCTAAACCCTGCTAATTTCATAATTACAACTCACAGCCGCTTAGCTAAATTACATTACAAACACAACCCCTTTGGGTTTAGAAAATTACAAATTACCCCATTCACTTAGGGTTTAGGCGAATTTATGAGTGAACTAACCATTTTACCCTCAACTTAAAAAAAAGTCAACTTTAATTCGAGGGTAAATTAATTTCATTTTTTTTTTTGGGTTACTTAAAAGAAAAACAGACTTTTTTTTTTCTAGTCTTTAAATTGAGGGTAAAACAGTCGATTCACTCATAAATTCGCCTAGACCCTAATGGATTAGGGTAATATGTAATTATCGAACTCAAAGGGGTACAGTTTGTAATGTTTTCATCTAAGCGGGTACGAGTTGTAAATTGTAATTATGCCATCTCCCAGGGGGGTGAGGTATAGATGTAAAAACACCCAACAACATTGTTACAAGCATTTTCCACCTGGATGAATAATTTTGTATGTATTTAACAAAATGTAACATTATTATTACGTGCAGTTATTCATACTCCTATCATGTTCTCTAGCCGTCTTCTGCAACATTAGCCAATACCTTTGCATCGGACGTTTTTCTGCAGTTTCGTTCCAAGTTTTAGGTCACATGAAAACGGTCTGTGTCCTCACATTAGGGTGGCTACTCTTTGATTCTGAACTGACATTCAAAAATATATTGGGCATGATTGTTGCAGTCTTTGGGATGATAATTTATAGTTGGGCTGTAGAAGTTGAAAAGCAGGCTCATTCAAAGATCATGTCGAATTCCAAGAACAGCTTGACAGGAGGAGTTTAGATTACTGAAGGAGGGAATGGAAACGGGTCTGATTAAGGATGCTGAGCTTGGTGAGCTGAAAGCGTAGTAGTAGTAGTAGTAGTAGATGTTCTTATTGGTAAAAAAATCCAGATTAAGTGTGATTTGTGTAGTTTATAGTGTTCCCATTTTTTCTTTTATTGATTTGAGTAAGACACTACTGTCCATTTGTTGATCCCAGAAAGTCATTCGGTTTATTTAGAGTTTAGGGAAAGAGAAGAATTCGTTTGAATTTTCAGGTAATTGTGAAAATGAGACTTTTTTAAGTTATTCTGGATATTTGTAATGACATGCTTGTTGATTCGCTTGCCTTTTGTTTCTTTGAGTGAAGCTGATATATTTCAGATTTTTGTCGTGATATCTCTCTCTCTCTCTCTCTCTTATTTGAAAAGAGAGCCTCGAGATTCAAGATGGCCGTGGTTAATAATAGGAACAAAAGAAATAGATTGGCTTCCAGTAGGCTCTGAGAAACTTGATTGGGACGATTCTTATGTGGTCCTAGCGGGACTCGATTTTTAGCATGTGGACTTTAATTGTTAGACCCGAAAAGGGTCACATTTGGACTCTACAAAACGAAAAAAAAAAAGATGCCAAAGATTATTCCTTTGCTTTTTGGTGAGCACGAGGTCCCATGACCTTGTGATTGGGATCGAATCTCACAATTATGAATATTAGTCTTCCGAATTATACGCACTTTAAAGAAAAAAAGAAAAAGAAAGATATATGTAATTGAGACTTCCGACTCACCGAGACTAGGCATCTAAACAAGTCGAGCTTTTAGTCTTTATTTTAGTCTCAAACTTGGCGAATCAAGAACCTTAGGGCTCTAATTTGCCCTCAAGATTATGGTCAAGCTCAACTCGTTTGACTCTAATTTATTAATAACCATGGACTTTGAGTTCGAGTTTAAGCTTGAATTTTATAAATTTTAATATTTTTAAGTAAAAACTTTTAGTTCGAATTCGAGCGAGTCAGATAAATAAGAATAGTTAGGTTCAAGTTTGCTCAAAACTTATATGGGCTTGACTCAAATTTAACTCTTTGTTGATTCGACTCATTTGCAATAACAAGCTACTTTTTTATTTTTTAATCAGGAATATTAATCGAGGATTAATAATAATAATTAATAAGACAGATGAATATAAAAAATAAAATATATATTCGAATCTATGGTTGGTAAACCACTACAAACAAACGCTTTTCAAGTTTCAACAATTTTCAAGTAGATATTTTAAGGGGGAAAAAAAAAAAGAATATTCAAGTAGATGTCCACTAGATTTCCAGCATGAGCCACACCACATCACTATTAACTATAAATACATCTAGATCGGACTTAAATAACTTTTTTAAAATCGCATCATTCTTTTATTAGATGGGTCCATGTGATTAATGGGGTAGTTATGCCAAAATACAAACAATTCTCGCTAAAAGTTTATTAAGTCGCTTGAAAAAGTTATGTGCGACGCACATGGTTATATTTTCCGGTTACACTTGCCTGGTTGGCATCTTATTTGACCAATTTCAATCCAAAACATTATTAATTATCTATGTGGCAGCCAACTGTACTTAAGTTGGCCGAAAAATTGATCAGGTGCGAGTCACGTGCGAAAATTTGGACAGAAAATAGATTTTCCGGCGAGAGGTGGATGTAAATTGCTAGATTTTAAGAATTACTGGATGTAATATCCTAATTTTGTATTTGGTGTCCCTAAAATTCAAGTTTCTGAAAGTTGGTGGATGTATAATTTATTTTTTCCTTATTTTATTTAAATGATGTCATAATTATTTTGACTAAATTCGGCCAAATGGGATGCCAATTGGGCAAGTGTGGCCGGAAAAATATGCATGTAACTTTTTTAGGCTACTTAAATAAACTTTTAATGAGAATTATCTATAAAGCCAGATTTTAAAAAATAGGGAATGAATTTTGTAACTTTTAAATCTTATATCTCTTAAAACTCCCATAAACTAAAGTTTATGTATGAATTGTGAAATTTTCCCCTTCATTAATTAGAGTACAAAATCGTGTTTACTTAGACTCTCAGTTCTTAAAATAAATACTTTGCCTCTTCCTATCATATGTTTGAAAACTATTTAAAAGACAATTTTTTTAATTGCACTTACTAAATGAAGAAGTTAATCTAAGCATAATCTTATTTGATAAATCATCCAATTAATTTAAAGAACTATAAAGTACTTCTATCAAAAAAAATTACCTCGTCACAATTTTTTACTTGAAGTCGAGGGTAATTTAATCTAGCAAAATTAATAAATAAATATTTGGGGAAATTACATTTAGACTAGGAATTTGCTAAATCACAACTCGTGACACTCTTAGTCAAATAATACAATTATAATCCACACGAAACTGAATAATTATAAAATATACCTAAAAGAGTTAGACCCAAACTGAATAATTTCGTGTGGAATATAACTGTAATTGTTTGACTAAGAAGATCCTGAATTGTATCGTAGCAAATTCCTTTGGGTCTAAGCGTAATGTTTCCTAAATATTTTTAAAATAAAAAGTTGGTGGAACGAGGTGTTTTTATATTATAAAATAATTCAATCGATTACATCTCCTACGCCCCAATCACATTCACATTAACTTGCACGAAAAAGGAAAATATAATATCATATAACAAACCAGTGAGGTTAGATTGGTAATTTCCGATAAATTGTATGGTTGTTGGAAAGATTTTGTGTCGTATAATCGGCGGTGGTATTGCATATATTATGTGTATAGACGAATTTACCCCTCCCCACTCACAGCACAGACTTCTTACCTACCTACCGACTTTACCAATCCCCATTTCCTTCTCTCATAAATCTTAGCTCAGTGAGATATCATATCTCCACGCCAATGCTATAGCACTCGCTACAGATCTGATCCGAATTCAACTTTTGGGAGTTCTCATTGAGCTCCTGTTTGGTAGAGAATCAATCTAGCGGGCGTCCCGCATTCGCATTTCAGTTAATTGTGAGCTAATTGTAGTATACATTCGTGATTCTCCGATAATTGAAGTTGTTTTGTGATTTTTATTGAATTTGGTTGTTTATTTGTTGAGAAATCAGAAAAGTAACGATGAAGGTGATTGAAAAGATCCACGAAGCAGCTGCTGCCAATGACAATCGCGTTGTGTTCTCGTTCGAATTCTTTCCGCCGAAGACGGAGGACGGCGTCGACAACCTGTTCGAGAGAATGGAGCGGATGGTGGCGCACAATCCCTCGTTCTGCGATATAACGTGGGGCGCCGGCGGATCCACTGCCGATCTGACGCTGGAGATCGCCAACCGCATGCAGAACATGGTGTGTGTTGAGACCATGATGCATCTCACCTGCACAAACATGCCTCTCGAGAAGATCGACCACGCACTTGAGACTATCAAGTCCTATGGCATTCAGAATGTCCTTGCTCTCAGAGGAGATCCGCCTCACGGTCAGGATAAGTTCGTCCAGGTTGAGGGAGGCTTCGCATGCGCTCTCGACCTCGTAAGTATACATTATATATGTGTGTATTTTGCTGAAAACAACATAAATCTGTGATTGATGTATATGTTGCTGCTGCTGAATTGCGGATTGTGTGACTTTCCTATTTGTTTGCAGGTCAAGCATATCCGCGCCAAATATGATGACTATTTCGGTATAACCGTGGCAGGTTATCCAGGTACTAATTCTTTGTTTTCTGTTTGGCTAAATAGATGTCTATGTCCCTGTTGCTCATACGCGACTGTCATTGCTATGTTGAGACTTAACTAGCTGTATTTGTTTAAGCTTTGAATATTTTTTACCGATCCCACTTAAGATTTGTTTTTATTTCATCATTTATTCAGAGGGGCATCCTGATGTGATTCAGGATGGAGTGGCACCGCCCGATGCATATGCGAATGAAATGGCTTATCTCAAGAAAAAGGTCACCTGCTTTTTTGGAATTTAGTTTGTCTAGTATTATGAATTTGATTAATTCAGTTGTATCAGTTTTCCCTTGACTTACACTGCATTTGCTGCTTTCTATGCAGGTTGATGCTGGAGGTGAGGTCATTGTCACTCAGCTGTTTTATGACACTGACATCTTTCTTAAGTTTGTCAATGACTGTCGTCAAATTGGAATAACATGTCCAATTGTTCCTGGTATTATGCCCATTAACAATTACAAGGGCTTTCTCCGTATGACTGGTTTCTGCAAAACTAAGGTGCGAGTTATATTGTCTTAAAGTTTTTTATGATTGTTTCATTTGTTTACTTGATTACCAAACTGTTAGATACCAATTCAGCTGACCTCATAATATTGCGTTAGCTGTGTCATCTGAGTAATAGCATAGTTTGTAGGGTGAAAGCTTGAGACATTGTTTATGCTTCCTTACGTAGAAAGCATATGCTCCCTTAAATGATTAGAAACTTACCATATATGCAGGAAAATATCAAAAGAGAACATCATCTATTCATCAATACTGGATTGCCTATAGTAATGTTATTAAGAAATGAAAAAGACAGACAATGATGGATAAGTTCATTGAGAAGGACACGTTTTACAGCCTTCATAAGATTTTGATCACAATTTATCAATTTAAACCCTTGTCTATCATTTTATTCTTGTGGAAAGGCTTCATCATGACATTTTGATCACAATTTATCAGCAATTTACACCTTTTTCCCTCAATATATTCTTGTAGAAAGGCAGAAATTCTCAAAAAGTGTGTTTAGGTATTAGCTTTATATGGTAAATAATTCAAATCCATTTGATGTTGGTGAGAGAAGTGACTGGAAGCTAGTACATACTCTTTGTACATACTCTTTTTCTTTAAGTTTCAGGTCTTGGTTGAGAATGACAAAAATATATTTACTAACTTCCTTTCTACCCAATTCCAGCCTAGCTAGTAATATATACTTTAAATTATCTACTCCATTTCTTTAGGGGAGAGCTGTGTATTTGGTTTTTTGCTGTAAGATAATATCATGAGATATTATAATGTGGGACTATATCTTGGGCTTCTGGCAGAAAAAAACTGGATTTCTAGCTATTTGAAGTATGTCCAAGGTAAAGGCAAATAATCTGATGTAATTGTGAAATGTCTTCCCCTTGACGCAAGTCGTACAAAGTCTTTTATGGTATTGCTGGATTACGTAAGACATAGCGTATTCCACTATAGGAAGCTGAGAGTTCGGGATAAGTTTGAACCAAAGCAATTGAAACATTCTGCTGTATTTTGTTGGACTCTTTGTTCTTTCATATTGATCTCTCTTCAGTTGTATAGCCATCATAGTCCTCTCAGGGCATGATGAACACTTAACAATCATCAGTTCAGACCCTCTTTAAGGAACACATAATTAAGTAGAAGTTGAATCACTTCCTATGTAATATATCCAAGATAGAGAGCATTGTAGTTGAGTTCACATAAGTCCCACAAACTGTTAAACATGAAGTAGTTATGCATCTTGTAGTTCCGTACTTCAATTATCCGATTTTGTGTTTGTTCTGGTACATTTGTATAAATATTTTATGTTTTATTGTAGATCCCAGCTGAGATTATGGCTGCCTTGGAACCTATCAAGGACAACGAAGAAGCCGTTAGGGCATATGGAATTCACCTAGGGACAGAAATGTGCAAGAAGATTATGGCAAGTGGGATCAAAACAATACATCTCTATACGTTAAACATGGAGAAATCTGCATTGGCAATATTGATGGTTGGTTTTCTTAACTTCTCAACTTTTGTTGCTTCTCTAGGTGTAATGAAAAAGTGAAGCTTATGTGGATTTGTGCATGCAGAACCTTGGGCTGATTGAGGAGTCCAAAATTTCAAGGCCCTTGCCATGGAGGCGCCCAGCGAATGTTTTCCGTGTGAAAGAAGATGTTCGTCCAATATTCTGGTACACAAATTTATTTTAGATTCAGAATCATCTATCATTTGCCTAAAATCTAATAAATATACATTTTTATCTATTTTGTCAAATGATATTAGGGCTAATCGTCCTAAAAGTTATATCTCACGAACTGTTGGCTGGGAGCAATACCCACGTGGTCGATGGGGAGATTCTAAAACTGCATCATATGGAGCACTCACTGATTATCAGGTATGTTTCCATAGAACATAGTGTTTTCCTGGGCCCCTGGCCATGCCCTGTTCCAAAATGCAAAGGTGATTTATTACTACTAGTACATCATGCACACTCGATGCCTATGCAAAATAAAAACAAGGTCTAATTTATTTACGTGTTCAAATGAGATAGTATAATGTATCGCTTGTATTGAAATTTTCCATAAATACATATATTTTAATTATCTTTTATGTACATATTACATTTATTATGAATGTAAGAACTTTCATTTAAAATAATAGGAAGTTGAGAGTAAAAACTTAAGTCGCGTGCCAGAGACACAATACTACCTATCCCAGCCTTGTGGTCTGTATACTATTGTTATGATTATTATTATTATTGTTATTTCAGTTGCCTCTTCCACCTCACGAGAGCACCATTCACTTGGCTATTTATATAAAAGATTTACTTATCGACTATAATCTCTTATTTATAGCTTTGTATCCCTGAACTGAAAACGTTTATTAAATGAGTTAAACCTTGTAACTCCTGGCAGTTTATGCGCCCACGTTCACGCAGCAAGAAACTTAATGAAGAATGGGCTGTTCCTTTGAAAAGTGTTGAAGATATTTATGAGGTACGGATTTTTGCTTAAAGCTTATGCTGACTTTTCAAGATTTTGATGATTATATGTTTTAGTCCTTATGGAGTTGTAAATGCATCAGAAATTTATGAGCTTCTGCCTCGGGAAACTGAAAACGAGTCCATGGTCTGAGCTAGATGGGCTTCAGGCGGAGACCAAAATCATTAATGAGCAGCTTGGTAATATTAATTTGAAAGGGTTTCTCACTATCAACAGCCAACCGGCTGTTAATGGAGCAAAGTCTGACTCTCCATCTGTTGGTAAGTGTAATATTTTTCTTCACTGTGATTAGATATTTTTGTATTTCCAGACCTTATTGTATTTGAAATATACCTGCAAAACTGACTTGCTGAGCATATTGTTGTATTCATCTTTCATAGATTACGTTGGTCTGTATACATATTACCTGTATGATTGGTCCATGCTGATTCAGTTTGGGTGAGACCTGGGCAGTGTTATCCTTTTCATTGATTGATTATATAATGATTATGAAAAAAATAAATGAAATTTATACACAACTTTCTTCCTTTCCATATCTTAGCCACATCACATGTTCCTCCACTTTCTTTTCTCCATAATAAACACCGAAGAGTTGTTGGTTGATTCTGTTTGAACTTGGATGTTTTGATTATAGTGTATGCTGGCAAATGTCATTTTATATTTATTATTCAGTCAGATTAGGTTCTGTTGTGTTGTCTTTTTTATCTTTTTGGGAAATTTCTCGCTTTCCCACATAAGTCGCAATGTCAATTCCCTTGATCAACGGCCATATTTTTAGCACACTGGACTTACCGCGGCCATCTCTTTTCTTCCCAAAGCAAAGCTCACAACAGAAAGACTACTAGAAGGAAGGGTAGCATCCAGAGTTTATCTAAGCATGTGCTATTCACTTGAGTAGTTAGTCGCTAAGTCTGTTGACTTCAATCCGTCATTCCGAGAGAAGGAATCCTTCTCTTTTAAAAGGCCGTCACCAGGGTATAACCTTATATTAGGGTTAGGCGGGGAAAGAATATGTTGTTCATTCCATTTGTTGCTGAACCTCATCCGTACACTTACGTACAAGTACTGACATACACGTTTTAGTGCCCCACTCAAGGTAAATAAAACTAGAGATCTATGCTGTTGCATTAAAATGAGATGTTGATACATTTAAGGTTTGTTTCTGATATGATTTTCTCTTTTTTTTAACTAAGAAGCATCTATTTACTTCTTTGCTTTTGAATGTGGTTTAACAGGATGGGGTGGTCCAGGAGGGTATGTTTACCAGAAGGCTTACTTAGAATTTTTCTGTTCTGCTGAGAAGCTGAATGCTCTAGTTGAAAAATGCAAAGCCTTCCCATTTCTTACCTACTTGGCTGTGAATAAAGAAGGAAGTTTGGTATCCAATGTTAACAGTACTGATGTGAATGCTGTGACATGGGGAGTTTTTCCTGCAAAGGAGATAATTCAACCCACTGTTGTGGATCCAGCAAGTTTTGTGGTTTGGAAGGATGAAGCATTTGAAATATGGTCGAGGGGATGGGCTAATCTCTACCCAGAATCTGATCCATCCAGAAAAATACTTGAGGAGGTAATTGTTATTATTATTAGGAAAAAATGCGAAATTGATCCTGTAGCTTTGTCATTTTGGCAATTTTGATGCAATTAAGTCCTGTTCGTTTAAAAAGTATGCAATGTTGGTCAGATTTTTACTGGATTTCATAATATCACCAGAAATGGTACGATTTTTTGCCGGAATTTTAAGTTATCATGTGACTATTTCCGGCGAAATTATGAAATGCTGGCAAATATCTCAAACCAATAAAACGAACAGTACTTAGGTAGTGTTTGCAAGCTCTAGAAAAAAGCACTTTTGTGCCAAGTGCTTTTTTTAGCACTTTGAGAGTGTTTGGGAAACCAGCGTCTGCTTATTTTAAGCAAAAATAAGCTAGGAGCTAGAAGCACCAATGGACAAGCTTTTGACTTCAACTTCTAGCTTCTTGGTTATTTTCGTAAATAAATGGAAGTTTCTTGAAAATTGTAAAGTGTTTTTCAATTTTTTACTTCAAACACTCAATTATCTTTTTTATCTTTTCACTTTTTTTTTCCTAACACTCCACTTTTACTACTCATTTTTTTTTACAATTTTAACTTCTACTTTAGCTTCTCCAGAAGGAGTAGAGTTTGCAAACGCCCACTTAATTGTAAAACGGATTACGACAAATCGTCAAAATGGCAAAGTTACAGAACCAATTTTGCACTTTTACGTTGTTATTATTACTAATATTATTATTAAAAAACCGTGTGTATATATGATTATACGATTCCCTTTTTCTGAAAATTAAGAATAATGCCATAGTACTTATAATTGTTTTCTTATTGGGGATGTGCAGGTGGGAAGCAAGTACTACTTGGTTAGCTTGGTTGATAATGACTACGTCCATGGAGATCTATTTGCTGTTTTTAATGATCTTTGAAATGATTTATGAAGATTTGCTTTTCGATTTAATTAATATTCTTGTTCTAATGTTTTCGAAAAAGCGATTTGAGTATTCTTATTTGTGTTCAAGCTTTACAGCAATGTAATAACATTATCCATTTGGGATTTTGGAATACCCTACTCATCATGTAACCTAAACATCTAGTATTCCACATTGTGTTTGATCATTATATGGATAGGCTATGTTTCATATTTTTTTTAAACTTGCCTCACCCTTCCCTACAACCATTTACACTAACTTTTTTTCTTGGAATATTTCTCGAAATATCTAATTTCCTTTTCTATAGAGTTGTTTCCAATTTATCTGTAATTCAGAATTAGTTTTGCTAGTTTTCAAACATAGGATTTTTAAGGTACTTTTTTTACACATAGAAGATCTACAACGTCCATCCACTTGGTCATATCATTTAGGGTTGTATAAATTTTCTCCATCTTCTTTGGGAGTGCAAGTTTGTTCACATCAAAAGAGAGAGGAATTCGTGCGCCGATTTACTCGCCAAGATGGGTCACGGCACCTCGGAGTCTATTGTTTTTTGTAATGACCCGCCCCTGAAACGGTTGATTGTATTCGGACAGATATGAGCCATTTATTTTATTTTTGTTTTGTTTCTTGATTGACCCACCCACCCCCCCCCCCCAAAAAAAAAAAAAAAAAAAATATCTACGTCCTATTATAAGACTTCCGTTATTTTGAATTCGTATGGTTTTCTTACTAGTCCAGTTGCATGTTGGGCGCGTGCAAAATCAACAAGACGTGAAGAGTTTTTTGTGATATTTTTTTAAATGTTCAGGATTTTTTATTTAATATATTGTTCCACAAACAAGAATTTTTTTGTTTTACCTTCATATATCAGAGGAGAACTTGACGTAATTCAATCTAAAAATTACTCGTGCAATCATAGATTGGAGGGGTATCGTATTGTACCATATTGTTATACTCCAATTTTGAAAGATCCAATCAAGTACCAGAAGAAACGTTATATTACTTATAGAGTTGTGTTTCAAATTAAAAGTGTGTTTTTAAATAGAGTTGGGCTGCCAGCAATGTTTAAGGCACGTTTTCTAGAATCGTCATAGGATTTAATATTGTTCTTTTCCCTTTTTGCTTTATTTTCAGCATACATCAGCCAAGTGTGAGTGGCGTAACTAGTTTGTTAGGCTGTTAGCTTTTCTTCATATATACTCTGCGTGTATTTCTTTTCCGTCATTGAATATCTTATGAGCTTGAGTATTTGTAGCAGAACCTTCTTCTTCTTCCTTCCGTGCGTTAGAAATTCAGGGTGGGTTAGGGTTCGAGGGAACTGAATTCCTGTGGCTTCCAGCCTAATTCGCTTTCCCTCTCCTATTTGGATTGGAGTATACCAAGTGGTATCAGAGCCGTCGATCCTCAGACCGGCGGCACTGGTAACTCTTCTTCGATGGCTGATGGAACTCGTGGCGCGGTGGAATTTCGTAAGGAGCTTGATGCTCTGGCGGCGCGGTGTACAGCTTATCAGGAGCAAACTCAGAAATCACTAGACCAGCTGCAATCCATGATCGCATCTTTGGCGGCACAAAATTCCCCGGAATTGCAGATTGATCCGGAGGCCAACGGGCGTGGGAAGGAGCAATGCTATCCCAATCGCGCCCCCTCCCCTGGTAGGGGCCAAGGTCATGGGAATAGGTATCAGTTACCTACAAGGTGTTCGAGCGTAGATTTCCCTAAATTCCATGGCGATGACATCCATGGGTGGGTTTACAAGGCAGAGCAATTCTTCAATATCGACAATACACCATCAGATACTAAGGTCAGATTGGCTTCAGTGCATTTGGAAGGGAAGGCATTAGAGTGGCACCAAATGTACCTAAAAAGCAGATTAACGCGGGAAATACCAACATGGGAGGAATACATGTGATCACTTAATGACAGGTTAGGTACTCTCAATTTTGAGGATCCGATGTCTGAATTGATGAATCTGAAGCAAACTGGTAGTGTGCGTGATTATTTAGATAGATTTGATGAGTTATTGAATTGTTTGGAGTTGAATGATGGGTATGCGTTGAGTTGTTTTCTGGGGGGTTTGAAATCTGAGATCTCATTGGCAGTACATATGTTTAAACCCAAAACTCTTATAGAAGCAGTGAGTCTCGCCAAGTTGCAGGAACAAGCCCTGGTCATAAACGCCAGAAAAACATCCACATCTATCCTCATGTCTGTCAAACCCAACAACTGGTGTAGCGCCCCCTGAAGAAGGACCGCCACATCCGCACCGAAACGGATTCCCGAGCTTCGGCGAGGGGCCTCAACCCAAAAACCCACTCCGGCGAACGGCACTCAAGCAAGAACCTTCGGCAACAGCAATGACATCCCAACAACAACCAGAGAAGAGCAGAGAAAATGCGGAAGCGATTTAAATAACAAGACAAATTCCATAAATGTCAATTAAACATGTGCAAATCGAAATACAACATAACAACAACACGTAGTGCCATCCATGGGTCAACTAGTCTACCCTATGCAATCCTAGATATCTTCAACTATCCCACATCAGGGGCACATAAGTACGTAAAGTAAATAAATACAATAAACAAGACTCGACTGTTGTTGGGACCACTGACAAGACAAACCAGAAAGACTGAGCCTATCTAGACCTGCTGATGCCGACTGACAAGATAGGTGACGTCGCCACCTGTCTACCTGAAGCAAGAACCAAAATAGCAGGGGTGAGTATAAAGGATACTCAGTAAGGGGGTTTTGGTCACAGTTCGTCATTTATCTTTTTAAAACTAAAAGTGGTGAGTGTTGCCTGTTTTGAGAAAGAATACGAAATATAAGTTGTAAAATGACACAAAGCAACACTCGGGTTCGGCTTATTTGAAAACACAAAAGGTTGACGAACCGGATCCTTTAAAACATTTGCACGAAATATCAAGCCGATTGAAAGAATATTAGTTGGGTAATAAAGGGGACTTAGGGTAGCAAGTACGAGTCACACTTCCGGGTTTTATATATATATAGGGAAGTACATATGATAATTGAAGAAAACCGGAATGTGCTTCGACTTGTCACGAAAGCCATAAAACAATTAGACAAGCAATAAATGCAATAAATCATGCAGTAATGTGTCCCGGCGAGAACGGGCCCTCTCCTTATAACTCCCCATTGAAAAACATGCAAGCAAGTACTCCATCACCAAGATTCATAAACAGGGTTTAAGGAGACGCGATTAGCACCACCATCAGGATTTAAGGAGACGCGATCAGCACCACCGTACAGGGTTTAAGGAGACGCGATTAGCACCACCGTTCGCATCAACTTAGGCTAGCCAACCTCCTAGCCGGCCCAAGTTAACGCGCTAGAAGTATACATCGGGATTTGCCCTAGACGCACGTCCCCAGGCTCACCTCTTGTATACTCCGGGCCCAAGTCATAAACAGGCTATGGCTCGCTTTTGAAGTCAATGATAGTTAAAGTGGCCAAAAGGGCCGTTCGAAAATATGATGCAAGTAGTTAAGTATGAATGGCAAAAGGTGCTTTTGAGACAAGTTGATGTAACGATCTAGGAAATACTAATAAGCGTCGTACGCTTCGGGAGCATACTGACGGATGTCCCTAACGACGTTACTTATAAGTGCCTCAGAGATCAAATAGTTACTTTTTAAAACAAATAAGTTACTTGTCTCTAGTTGGAAGCATTTCAAATCTTTTTGGTTTGCTATCCAAACGGTTTGACTAAGCATGTAAGGAATATTAAAGACAGTACAACAAGCAATAAGAAAAGGCGGGGAATAAGTTATTTCGAAGCCTAAATAAACTATGTTCTTACTCCAGTTGAAAACAATTTAAAACCCTTACCTGGCTCGACAAGACAGTATGAAAGCAAGCGGTAGTCAGGTTTCTCCCTCGTTGGACCCACCTGTAATACACAGGGCCTAGAGGATGAAAACAAGACCGACAATACTAAAAGCAAGACACAAGACAACAGACGACGCACGGCAATTCATATAAACATCACTCATGCTACAGGCGAAATATGGAAAGTAAATCAATTAAACATATAAATTACGGTACGACAATTAAAGAATATTAATGAAATGTTAAATAATGAAAGAACGTAAATAATAAATATTAAAGGCATGCTTAACCGCAATTAGGGCACGTAGACATGCTTAAAATAATATAAGGACGTTCTCTCGCGAATACAGGATTAAACGGATAAGAAACGGGAAAGGTGGAATAAATCCCTAAACGAGCAAGGTGTCAATTGACGGTCAATTAGGGTCGGGTAAATTGTAAATTATGAAGAATATCAAATCCCAAGGCTCGAGGAAGCTATAGGTGAAATCGGATTGATATTCGGAGGTCGTATGAGAAAAGTCAACATTTAAATGAGTGGGGTTGACCAATTCCCGAAGTGCAAGAAAGGAAAAGGCTGGAAAATACACTAAGTATGTTGCACCGGCCAACGCACGGGCTTACGCACGGGCTTGGCAAGCCGGTGCAAGCACAAAAGGGGTTGCACGGCCTCCCGCACGGTCTTGAGCACGGTGTCAAGACCGTGCAGGTGCAAACGGCCATGCGCACTGGCCTGTGCACGGGCTCAAGCCCGTGCAGGCTGAAAAGAGAAGCGCACGGGCTCTTGCACGGTCTTGCTCAAGACCGTGCGTTCGCCCGTGTGGATCTACTGAGCAGCAGACTCAGCAGATCGCGAACCTCATACGCGAAAATCAAAATATAAATTCATATAACTCCTAATCTACACCATAAAACATCCTAATTATCATATATAATCATATATATCATATAAGCTACATATAGACACAAGAATCACGTAAAATGGTCAAGTAAAACATCCTAAACACGAAAATTCTAATATATAAAATTCTATATATAAATCACGAAAAAACTCAAGAATTAACGAACGGAATGAAATGGGGTAAAAGGATTACCGGTAGATAATGTAGTGAGGGTCGTTCGGGTTTTCACGGCTCGTCGATCGGGCTAGAAATGAGCTCGGTAGGGCGTCGGGAAGATCTTTCTCTTTTCTTCTCCTTCTTTCTCCTTTCTTTCTTCTTTCTTCTTTCTTTCTTCTTTGAAATGAGAGAATGAGAGAGATAGGTAGATATTTAGAAAAATATCTCGGGAGGGTAAAATGGTCATTTAGGCTTTTAAGGGCATTTATGTAATTTAAGAAATTGAGGGCATTTAAAAGATAGGTTAAATCAATCTTTTCCACCAGATTGATTAATCCAATTGGATAGATCGAGAAATTAGGCAAGAAAGAATTCGCGTAAATATTAATAATATAATACAAATATTCGGGTCGTTACAACTGGTCTAACAAACCCCAAACTCAGTCAAATTCATTGCACTCAAACAGGTCTCATGGTAATTTTGTTGGTCAAGGTCAGTCCCATGCATCATCTAATAAATCCAGTTTTCATAACACCAGATCTAGCTCAGCACCATTGGTCCTTTCTAGGAGGCTTACATCACAAGAAATAAAGGAAAAACGAGCTAAGGGTCTATGTTTTGTCTGTGATGAAAAGTATGAGAGAGGTCACCAATGTAGTAAGAGGAGACAGGTGTTTGTAATGGAATTAGATGAGGAAGAGGGCACTGTAGAACAGGAAAATGAGGAACCTAATTTAGAGAGTGAGGAAATTGTGGAGGAAGACACTAACATGTATCATGTCTCTATTAATGCCATGGCTGGAATCCATGACTTCAGAACAATGAGGGTAAATGGATCTATCAATGGAAAAGTCAATTCACATTTTAATTGACACAAGGAACACAATTTTTTGGATAAAGACACTGCACAAAAATTGGTTTGTAAGCTAGAATCTGTTAAGCCTCTGTCTGTTACTATAGCAGATGGCCATAAGATTTTTAGCACACATGTTTGCAAAAATTTCACATGGAAAATACAGGGTCATTTATTCACAACTGATATCATGATCCTTCCCATGGGAGGGTGTAGCATGGTATTTGGAGTTCAATGGTTAGTCCAACTTGGTGATATCAAATGGAATTTTGATAAACTAAGGATGGAATTTATTGTGAATGGTGATAAAGTGTCCTTAAGAGGTATGCAGCCTCAAACCATCTCCTTAATCAATAACAAAAAGTTGAAAAAGGTGTTGCAAAAACCAGCTTCATTAGCTATGATATCTGTAGGATGTGTGAAGCAAGTTGATCAGATTGACACTGGAGATCCACAACTGCTATCCTTGAGCTTGACTCAGGAAACTGCAACAGTGCCTCATCCAGCTGCAATCCAACAACTGTTGCACGAATTTCAGGATTTTTTTGAGGAACCTCAAACTCTTCCTCTTCATAGATCTCATGACCGATGTATCAATCTGGAAAATGGGGTTAAGGCCGTCTCTGTTAGACCTTATAGGTATGCTTCTTTGCAAAAAACAAAGATAGAAAAAATTGTGCAGGGGCTGTTAGATTCTGGAGTCATTAGGAACAACACCAGTCCTTTCTCCTCACCCATTGTTTTGGTAAAAAAGAAGGATGGAACATGGAAAATGTGTATTGATTATAGGGAACTTAACAGGGATACCATTAAAGATAAGTTCCCTATTCCTGTGATTGAGGAACTCCTTGATGAGTTGTGTGGATCTAAATTTTTTTCAAAACTTGACCTCAGATCAGGATATCATCAAATAAGGATGAAGGAGTCTGACATTGGAAAAACTGCTTTTAGGACACACCATGGCCATTTTGAATTTTTGGTCATGCCGTTTGGTCTTACTAATGCCCCATCCACTTTTCAAAGCTTAATGAATGAAGTTTTTAAACCCTTTTTGAGAAAATTCGTGCTAGTCTTTTTTGATGACATTTTAATTTACAGCACTGATTTGAAATCTCATGTTAGGCACTTGAGGGAGGTTTTTTCTGCATTAAGAAAACACACACTGTTTGTTAAATTGAGTAAGTGTCAGTTTGCAGTTCCTAAAGTGGAGTACTTGGGTCATGTCATTGATCACAATGGAGTTTCTACTGACAAGGCAAAACTCCAAATTATGAATGAATGGCCAGTACCTAAGAACATTAAGGAACTAAGGGGTTTTCTTGGTCTTACCGGATATTATAGGAGATTTATAAAAGGGTATGGTCTGATTGCAAAACCACTAACTAAATTACTCAAGAAAAATAATTTTGTAGCGCCCCCTGAAGAAGGACCGCCACATCCGCACCAAAATGGATTCCCGAGCTTCAACGAGGGGCTTCAACTCAAAAACCCACTCCGGCGAACTACACTCAAGCAATAACCATCGGCAACAGCGACAACATCCCAACAACAACCACATCAGAGCAGAGAAATGCGGAAGCGATTTAAAGGTAAACAATTATATTCCATAAAACCTACGAGGCTAACATAATATCATTTAACATTTATAAATCAAGATACAAAATATTCATAAGCAGATAGTGCCATCCATGGTCTCGACTAGTCTACCCTGCGCAATCCTAGATATCTTCAACTATCCCACATCAGGGGCACATAAGATACATAAAGTAGATAAAGCAGAAAGGGGGTACGAAAGTAATTGAATGCAATAAACAAGACTCGACGGTTGCTGGGACCACTGACAAGACAAACCAAACGACAAGACTGAGCCTATCTAGACCTGCTGATGCTGACTGACAAGATAGGTGACGCCGCCACCTGTCTACCTGAAGCAAGAACCAAAACAGAAGGGGTGAGTATAAAGGATACTCAGTAAGGGGGTTTTGATCACAGTTCGTCGTTTATCTTTTAAAATCAAAATAGTGAATGTTGCCCGTTTTGAGAAAGAATACAAACAACGAAATATAAGTTGCAAAACGATAATACAAGGCAACACTCGGGTTCGGCTTGCTTGGAAACACAAAAAGGTTGACGAACCGGATCCTTTAAAAACTATTTGCACATAATGTCAAGCCGATAAATTGAAAGGATGTTAGTTGAGTCACGAGGCCGTTACGAGTTCGAAAGGCATGATATAAATAAGTTGGAAATTATAAATAAACACGGCTCGTAATTCAACTAATTAATTGAATAATAAATGAGGCTTAGGTTGGGCAAGTTCGAGTCACGCTTCCGGGTTTTATATTGTAACGCCCCAAATTTTCGTACAAATAAAGCCGGTAAGAATTCCTAAGATAACGGGACAAGGTTGGAAAACTCGATTGGGAAATGTAACGACCCAGAAATCCAAGAATCATTGTGAGTATTTCTCGCGTTAATTATCTTTCTTAACCCTAAGTTCTCGTAATATGTGAATTATTATATATTATTTTCGTATACGACCCAATGTGATAATATTATTTGCGTATTTAAATCTCTTGTTTAAATTGCATTTGTTGTTATTAATTAGATATATTTGACCAACGTACATTTAATTGGACTTTCCAAACTTACCAAACTACCCTTCGTATTTTCCGATATTTCGAAATATTTGATAAAAGTCTCGAAAACCCTCATTCGAACCATATTCGACATAGAGTGAGTCAGAGAGAAGAAGAAAGAGGATTTTTCTCTCGAAGCCCTAATCGATCGTGCCGAGCTTGTTTCTCCGTGGAATTTCGCGCCGATCGAACCTAAATGATCCTCTCGGCGATACCTTTCTCTAGGTACCAATTTCCCCAATTTCTTTCACGAATTTACGCGGTTTTGAGGATTAATTATTATTTCAGGATTTTAGGTTAAATGCTTAGATCGAACCCGTTTCTTGATCATTTTGTGAAATTATTGGATGTAAATGATTATTAGATGATGATTGTTGATTGTTACGATTGTTGGGTGTTGATTTGCGCTCTAAATATGATTTTTATGAAATTTGGGTCGAGTTTTCATGAAATCACGTAACTTTTTGCTGTGTGCTGTTAAACCGCACGGGCTAACGCACGGTCTTGAGCAAGACCGTGCAGGAGCCCGTGCACACCTCTTTATGCCTGCACGGGCTCAAGCCCGTGCACCTAAACCGTGCATTTGGCCGTGTGTTCGTGCACGGTCTTGACACCGTGTTCAAGACCGTGCACAAGCCGGTGTGAAACACTTAACTGCACGGGCTCAAGCCCGTGCACCTAAACCGTGCATTTGGCCGTGTGTTCGTGCACGGTCTTGACACCGTGTTCAAGACCGTGCACAAGCCGGTGTGAAACACTTAGAAAATTTTCCAGCCTTTTTCAAATGTTGCTCTCGGCAAGTGAGTCTTCGGGTCAACATTTTTGGTTAACTTTTCGCATACGGACTCCAAAAATTATACCGTTTTCACCTATAGAACCCTTATAACTTGTAGATTAATATTTTGAAATGTTTATTTAATTTTGCCCTCGTTCGGGCTGTGAATAGTGTAATTTTAAGTATGTGCATTTTTGACAATTTGTCGGAATTTCGTGAAATTTACATGATAGCTTCCTTACATACTATAATTGGCATATGCATGATTTTAAACATGTTTGGTTAGCCGTTCGTCAAATAATTGCTTATTTGCGCTTTTATAGTCGTTATTAATTTGTCTAGGTCCTATCTTGTTTACAGATCAGTCGGAAGTCGGTGACCAGTGAGTCTAGCTGCTAGGCTTACTATTTTTGAGACCAGGTGAGGATTTAAATCGTTTAACTGGGCTTGAACATATATGTATATTTGCGAAACCCCCTTAATCCCACGTTATTGTATTAAATATTTCGAGCTTATACTTTTATGTTTTATCCTAAAATCATTTGATATCAAAATTATATGATAGTAACCTAAATCGATTTGTTTTCAAAAAGGGCAAGAAAACTCTTTCCTTTACGTGACGGTTTGACTTAGGAATTAACCCCATTCATCGTCACCACTTGCCCAATTGCCCGTTTGGCATTAAAAATCTTTCTTGAAAAGCGAGCAAAGTATTGTTCTTTCAATGGGCCCGGGATGGTATCCGGAGGTTGCAGTCGGGGACGAGCGTCCACGGTGTAATCCGAGGTGCTACTCCCAAAACTAAGCGTCAATCGTGGCCCGTCAGGAGTTGATAGCCACGGTTGGGAGCGATGGTGGATGTTGCATTCGTTGCACATTTTCCTTAAATTCATGATAGTCGAGCTTTGGGTTGCTCCTTGGCTTGACACCGGCGATGGAGATATTTATCATGTATTGTGGAGAAATAAGGAGGAACAGGCCCACTCTCGCGGGGATATTTATTTATTGCTTTATATTGTTATTGTTTTATTGTTTTATTGAATATCCAAGTCGAAGCACATTCTGGTTTCTTCCTTATTGCATATGTACTTTCTATAAAACTTGGAAGCGTGACTCGACTTGCTCTAACATCTCCACTGAGTATTTTTGACTCACCCTCTTTCTTTGGTTCTTGCCTCAGGTAGATTGAGAGGCCGACATATCTCACGTGTCGGATAGGCAACAGTGCATAGATAGGTCTTTTGGTTTTGCCGAGTCTGCAACGTTGTCATTAACTCTCTAGATAGGGATTCTTTTGTCTAGGCTTGTAGAACTTTATATTGATCCCCGCCCCCTGATATTTAATTGATGTTGCCCCTTGAATGGGCTTTATGTTAAATTAGTTGAATTGGCCCCGGAGTGGCATTTATATTATTATGATTTAAATTGCTTCCGCTGTTTCTTCTGAGTTATTTAGATGTTTTAAATTTGGGGATCCACTGTTGCCAAGTGTCGGGATTGACCCGTTAGCTTGCATGGGTTCTCGGGTTGAGGCGCCGTTCTCGTCTTGGGAATCCGTGCAGGTTCCGGGGCTGTAGGGCGGGGCGCTACAGCCCGGAGTGGTATCAGAGCTTTAGGTTCTGTTGTCTAGAAGTGTCGTGTCTAAGTCGTACGGCTATATATGTAGGTTTCGTGTTATTTTTCTTTACTTGCGCTTTTATATGATATTGATACGTGATTAATTGAACATATCATTAACCCACATGCATTCCAGCTCATTGTTTCAGGCACTATGGTCCGACCTCGAGGCTGACAGGAGCCACCTCCACCACCAGCGGGCTTTCCACCGCCCAACGCCTTCTACGATGCCGTTAGGCTTATAGTACAGCAGGCTCAGCAGGAGCAACAGCAGCCTCAGCCGCCACCACCGAACCCTCGGGATACTACTGCCCGAGCCATGGATCGATTCATGTCCTATCGCCCTACGGTCTTCGAGGGCGAGCCGGACGACCTAAAGGCCGAGGCCTGGATTTCAGAACTGGAGCAGAAGTTTAGAGCTCTGGAGATTGAGGACTTGCAGAGGATTGAGCTCGCGGTTTTCTTGATGAGGGGACCCGCCCTCGATTGGTGGCGCTTTGTTGAGAGGCGATGGACCACTGCACAGACCCCGCGCACTTGGGTACGGTTTCTTCATGAGTTTCGTGCGAAGTATGTGCCCGAGATTGTTCGGGATCAGAGAGAGAGGGAGTTTATGAACCTCATTCAGGGAGGCATGACCGTGGGCCAGTATGAGGCCAAGTTTACCAGATTGATCGTCTACGCTCCTCACATGGCAGGCGACGACAGGAGGATGGCCAGGAAGTTCAAGGAGGGCCTTCGTGATGAGATTCGAGCCGAGTTAGTTGGCAGTGACCTCCGTACTTATGAGGAGGCCGTGACACGGGCTATGGATATAGAGTCCGATCTTGGAGAGCTCCGTCGTAGAGTTCCTGTACCTGTTGCTGCCGCCCCTAAGGGTTTTTCTCCGAAGGGCAAGAGGCCTTTCACTGCTGGATCTGGATCTTCTATGAGCGACAAGAGGCCCAGGTATATTGAGAGGGCCCCTATTGCCGCCATCGCACCAGTTCTATGCTCTTACTGCCACAAGCCGAACCACACCGCCGACATCTGCCGGAAGCGACTGGGACAGTGTTTACTTTGTGCATCCCCTGATCACAGGCTGGATTCTTGTCCGATCAAGAGGGCTCCCATTACACCTCCGAAGGCGATTCAGGCTGCCCGGTCAGCCGAGAGTACAACCCAGAGTCTTCGTGCTGGGAGGAGAGGAGCTTGAGCCCGATTTGCACGACGTGATTGGAGGTACCTTGCATATTCATGACATCCCTATTACTGCATTATATGATCCGGGTGCGACACACTCGTTTATTGCGCTTCATATTGCTGCTAAGTTGTGCATGCCTGTGGAGAGTCTGCCTTATTTGTATCAAGTCAGTTCTCCTTTGGGGACTTCTTACGTTACGGATAGGATCTTCAAGGGTTTCCCTTTGAGGATAGAAGATCGTATTTATCCCGCCGATTTGATCGAATTTCCGCTACAGCGTTATGGGATTATTCTTGGAATGGACTGGCTTTATCAGCACAGAGTCAGTGTGGATTATTTCAAGAAGACAGTACAGAGTATACAGGAGGTGAGCCTGGGGACGTGCGTCTAGGGCAAATCCCGATGTATACTCCTAGCGTGTTGACTAGCCTAAGTTGATGCGAACGGTGGTGCTAATCGCGTCTCCTTAAATTCTGATACGGTGGTGCTAATCGCGTCTCCTTAAACCCTGTATGGTGGTGCTAACAACGTCTCCTTAAATCCTGTAACGACCCGAAAATTCCAGATTATATTCTCGGAATAATTATTTGACATTTCGTTGAATTTTATATGAAAAGATTAACTTTGTTAGCTAATCTTAATTTATTATAATTATTTCAATATCCTTAACCATTTATAATTATATTTTCTACCCCTCGAATTTATCCTAATCTTTAAACGAACCTACAACCTTTTAAAATAACCTTGCACTACCTTGAACACACCTACACCCTCTTGAACACACCCTATTGCACACTCTTGATTACTTATACAATCGAGAGAGAGAAAGAGAGAAGAGAAAGAGAAGGAGAAGAAGAAGAAGAAGGAGGAGAAAAAAAGGAAATTCCGTTCCGAATTCGTTACTCGACCAATTTAAATTCCGAGACCAGATTTACGATCCTCATTCGATTCTTTAGCGGTAACCTTCTTTCTCCAATTCGTTTCATCCATTAAATCTTTCAATTTTATGGATTTTAAATTGGTATAAATATTTGATGAATTACTTGATTCGTAGGTTATAGTTTATCATTTTTAGTGTAGTTCGGATCAAATGGTAGATAGTAATGTGTACAATGCATGAGTGTGAATTTTACATGTTGTTTTTAGCCTTAGAATCCTCCATAGTTGATTTTAGCATGAAACTCTCGAGAAAAACCTTAAAATCGCGTTTCTGCACCTGTGTGGTAGAACCACACGGTCCAACGCACGGTCTTGGCACGACCGTGCGCCAGACCGTGCACAACCCTTTAACCTTGCACCGGCTTGCGCACGCCGGTGCAACAGCCCGTGCGCCTTTGATTCAGCCTGCACGGTCTTGAGTGCGTGCTCAAGACCGTGCACTAGGCCGTGCATTAGCTCGTGCGTATGCCTTAGCCAATTTTCCAGCCTTTTTCCTTAGTTGCTCTCGGTAATGGGGTCAAATGGCCAAAAATAAAAGTTGACTTTTTGCATACGACCCCCTAAAATCGAGCCATTTTCACCTATAGCTTCCATATGATTCAAGGATGAATATTTTGTAAAGTTTTCAAAATTCCGATCTCGTTCGGGCCTTGAATCGAACCTTTTTCATTTAGGGCTTTTTACCCAATTTTTGAATGTCGTCCGAAAAATCCAAAAATCGCATGAGTGATTCTGTATAATATTATATGCATGAATGAGCAATTAGAATTTCAATTGAGCATGTTTAGCATTGTTAATTTCGTACTTTTAGTTTAATTGATTTAATTACATTTTATTGTAAATTCAATTGATACATGTCGTTTATTGGTTTTTCTTATGGTGTAGTCTTTGTGAGTCGTTGTCGTGTCTTGTCTTATGTGGTTTTGTCGTCTGTTAGTTTCAGGCTGTCTTTTCAGGACATAGCTTGGATTGTCTTGTCGTTCCGTGTTTCCAGGTGAGGGTTTAAAATGATTTCAAACGGAGTAAGAATTCTTTTAATTTATTGCGAACTCCCCTTATGTGCTCATCTTGCTTTGTTTTCCTTCTCGTATATCTATTAGATATTTAATCTATATTTTCCTGATTCTCTCAAAGGTTTTAATATTAACTTGTACTTATGAGTATCCTTAAATCATTTTATTTTCATAAGGCAGGTAAAATTCTTTCTTTTAAACGTGACGGTTTGACTTAGGATTCAACCCCTTTGTCGTCACTCAAACTTGCCCAAATTCAATTTATGTATGTTTTTCAAAGCGAGCAAATTTGTGTTATTTCAAAATGGGCCCGGGAAAGTATCCGGAGGTTATACCTGGGGACGAGCGTCTAGGGGTAATCCGAGGTGCTTCTCCCAAAATTAAGCGTCAATCGTGGCCCGTCAGGAGATGATAGCCACGGTTGGGAGCGATGGTGGGCGTTGCATTCGTTGCACGTTTTCCTAAAATTCACAGTCGCCCGGAGTCGCAATTCGGGGTCAGACACCAGTGATGGAGATTACATGTTATTGAGGGGGTTATAAGGAGGAACAGGCCCAATTCTCGCTGGGACATTAATTGCTTGAATTTTATTGCTTTAATTATTTTCTTGTCGTTAATTAATGCCGTGTATGCAAGTCGAAGCACGATCCGGATTTCTTCAATTATGCAAATGTATTTTCTTATATATATAATAATCAAAACCCGGACACGTGGCTCGTACTTGTTCCCTCTTTACCTTCACTGAGTATCTTTTGTACTCACCCCCACTATTTTGATTCTTACTTCAGGTCGACAGGTGGCGTTGTCACCTCTCTTGTCAGTCGGCAGCAGCAGGTCTAGGTTGGTTCGTGAGTCTTGTCTTGTCAGTGTCCCAACAACAGTCGTGTCCTTATTTATGATTTTATTTATTTATGTATTTTGTATTATGCTTTATTTCCCATACTTACGTGCCCCTGATGTGGGATAGAATAGACTGGCCATGAATGGCATTTATTATATAGTGATTGAGAATGATGTATGAATTACGTTGCCATGGATGGCTTATATGATTTATTATATAATTGTTTTAACTTCCGCAACTCTGATATTTATTTTATTGCTGTCGTTGTTGGGCTGTCGTATGCTGTTGCTGGTTTTTGCTTGAGTGATTTTCGTTCGCCGGGATGGATTTTTAAATGGGGTACATCTACCTTGTTTGGGGGTTCGTCTCGGTGCGGATGTGGTGTCCTTTCTCCGGCCAAGGAAAGGGGTGCTACAGTCAGTGGTATCAGAGCCTAGGTTCCCGAAAAGGAACCGAAAGCTCTAGTATCTCGTCTGTGTTGTTTTTTTTTTTGTGTCTTTTGAATTGTGTCAGTCCGTGTCGAGTTCGTGTTTTGACGAGTTTTCGTCTTATCTTGGTGCTTAAAATTGTAGACGATTACGGTTGGCTTAATTAACCGACTGGCAATCTTTTATAAATTTCTGTACTAAGAAAGATGTAACGCGAGTCGATCATGGAACTCTTTGTGTGATTTATTTGGTTTGGTCTGTCGTAGTATGTGTCGGTAGGATTTTGTTGAGTGTCGAGCATGCTTATGTGTTTATGAATTATTGGCATCATTTCTCACAAGACATGCACCTATTTTGCCAAATAGTTGTGAACGCAGGTATGCCGCGCAAGAAAGCTAGATCAGATCCGCCACTGCCTTCACTCCAGACTACGCCAGGATCATCGTACCCGTATCCGACGGGAGAGACAGAAATAGCCCAGGAAGGAGATAGCGTGACAGAATATGTAACGCCCCACATTTTTGGTAAACTAAAGCCGGTAAGAATTCCTAAGATAACGGGATAAGTTGGAAAACTCGATCGGAAAATACGTGCTTATGTGATATTATTTGGCTAATTTGTGTCTAATTGATATTTTAAATTTTCCCAGACACTTTGAATTATACGAACTTTAAGTTATTTGATACTTGGCGAAAATTATACTTATGTGTATAATTGTCTATGTACTTTTATTAAATTTTGACACGTATATCTTTATCCTTAAATATCGGATAAGAACTGAATTCAAAATATAATTTAAGTTACTCAAAATTTTTGATAATCTGAATAACTACATTAACCAGTAGATAAATTTAGAATTGTTTAGACCATAATAAAATATATTACTTTTTGGTCCAGCCGCTACTGAACCCACGAACTAAAATGAGGAAGAAATAAATATCATAATACATCATCAAATTTAATGGATAATGTGTAGCGCCCCTTTCCTTGGCCGGAGAAAGGACACCACATCCGCACCGAGACAAACCCTCAAACGAGGTATAAGTACCCCATCTAAAAATCCATCCCGGCGAACGGCAATCAATCAAGCAAAACTAGCAACAGCAAACGACAGCCTAACAACAACAGCAATAAATAATTAAATAAATCAGAGTTGCGGAAGTAATAACAATTATATAAAATATCATATAAGCCATCCATGGCCACATAATTCATACATCATTCTCAATCATAATATAATAAATGCCATTCATGGCCAGTCTAATCTATCCCACATCAGGGGCACGTAAGTACTTAAAATTAAAGCATAATTCAAAATACATAATTAAATAAATTCATAACGAGGACACGACTGTTGTTGGGACACTGACAAGACAAGACACACGAGCCAACCTAGACCTGCTGCTGCCGACTGACATGGTAGGTGACAACGCCACCTGTCGACCTGAAGTAAGAATTAAAATAGTGGGGGTGAGTAAAAACACTCAGTGAAGGTCAAGAGGGAACAGGTACGAGCCACGTGTCCGGGTTTTAATTATATATATATGAAAATACATTTGCATAATTGAAGAAAATCCGGATCGTGCTTCGACTTGCATAAATAACATTAAATAATAATAATAAATAATTAAAGCAGTAACATGCACGCAATTAATATCCCAACGAGAAATGGGCCTGTTCCTCCTTATAACCCCTTCAAGTTCTGGTAACTCCATCACCGGTGTCTGACCCCGAATTGCGACTCCGGGCGACTGTGAATTTTAGGAAAACGTGCAACGAATGCCACGCCCACCATCGCTCCCAACCGTGGCTATCATCTCCTGACGGGCCACGATTGACGCTTAATTTTGGGAGAAGCACCTCGGATTACCCCTAGACGCTCGTCCCCAGGTATAACCTCCGGATACTTTCCCGGGCCCATTTTGAAATAACACGAATTTGCTCGCTTTGAAAACCGTACATAAATTAATTTAGGCAAGTTTGAGTGACGACGATATAAATCCTAAGTCAAACCGTCACGCTTAAAATAAATAATTTTACTTACCTTATGAAAATAAAATGTTTTAGGGATACTCATAAGTACAATTTAATATTAAATCATTTGAGAGCAACCTTAAAATATAGATTAAATATCTAATAGATATACGAGAAAGGAAAATAAATTAATATTAGCACATAAGGGGAGTTCGCAATAAATTAAAAGAATTCTTATTCCGTTTGAAATCATTTTAAACCCTCACATGGAAACATGGAACGACAAGACACTCCAATCAATGTCCTGACAAGACAGCCTGAAACTAACAAACGACAAAACCACATAAGACAAGACACGACAACGACTCACAAAGACTACATTGCAATTAAAACCAATAAACAACATGTATCAAATGAATATACAATTAAATACAATTAAATCAATTAAACTAAAAATACGAAATTATCAATGATGAACATGCTCAATTGAAATTTTAATTGCATATTCATGCATATAATATTAAAAAGAAGCACTCATGCAATTTTCGGATTTTTCGGACAATATTCAAAAATCGGGGAAAAAGCCCTAAACGAAAAAGGCCCGATTCAAGGTCCGAACGAGATCGGAATTTTGAAAACTTTACCAAATATTCATCCTTGAATCATAAGGAAGCTGTAGGTGAAAACGACTCGATTTTAGGGGGTCGTATGCAAAAAGTCACTTTTATTTTTGATCATTTGACCCCATTACCGAGAGCAACTAAGGAAAAAGGCTGGAAAAATGGCTAAGGCATTCGCACGGGCTAACGCACGGCTTTGTGCACGGTCTTGAGCACACAACCAAGACCGTGCAGGCTGAAACAAAGGCACACGGCCTGTTGCACCGGCGTGTGCAAGCCGGTGCAAGGCTAAAGGGTAAGCACGGTCTGGCGCACGGTCTTGAGCAAGACCGTGCGTTGGACCGTGTGGTTCCAACACCCAGGTGCAGAAACGTGATTTTTAAGGTTTTCTCGAGAGTTTCATGCAAAAATGAAATATGGGGAATTCTAAGGCTAAAATTAACATGTAAAATTTACACTCATGCATTGTACACATTAATATCTATCATTTGATCCGAACTACACTAAAAATGATAAACTATAACCTACGAATCAAGAAATTCATCAAATATTTATTCAATATAAAAACTATAAAAATTGAAAGATTTAATGGATGAATTGAATTGGAGAAAGAAGGTTACCGATAAAGAATCGAATGAGGATCGTAAATCTGGTCTCGGAATTTAAATTGGTCGAGAAACGAATTCGGAATGGAATTTCTTTTCTTCTCCTTCTCTTCTCTCTTTTCTCCTTCTCTTCTCTCTCTCTCTCTCTCGAATGAATATGTAACCAAGAGGGTGCAAGAGGTGTGTTCAAGATGGTGTGAGTGTGTTCAAGATAGTGTGGGTGTGTTCAAGGTAGTGCAAGGGTATTTTAGAAGATTGTAGGTTTGTTTATATAGATTAGAGTAATTCGAGGGTAGAAAATGTAATTATAAAAGGTTAAAGATATTGAAATAATTATAATAAATTAAGATTAACTAACAAAGTTAAATCTTTTCATATAAAATTCAACTAAATGTCGAATAATTATTCCAAGAATTAATTATGGAATTTTCGGGTCGTTACATAATGAGTCCAACTCAAACCTTATTATAACAACACCTCCTGCTTGGCTTTTTAAGTGGGGTCTTCAACTGTATACATCCTCAAGCATCAACTCATTATACAAATTATGAAATAAAAGAAAGAATACTCTCTGGTACTTGAAGTGAAGAAGAACGAAACTGGTAAGATACATGAGTCATGAATTTCCATTTGATAATTGATACACTACATGATTGTTTGAAGTATATTTTTAATATTTATTATGTGCTTAGTGTAAATTCTCTTCTAGTTGGAAGAATTAACACATATATGTTCGGTGGAGGCAATCTTACACAATTTGATTTTTTTGTAGAGATTTTAATTGTTGGTTGTGGTATTCAACCAAAGTTTTATTAAGCTTGTACATATAGTAATTAATAGTATCTCGTTAATTACTAAATTGTATGTTAAGCTTAAATAATAAATAAATAAGAATCTCTCTCAAATCTAGAAGCTTTTAAAATGCCATGGTTAGAAAGAAGTAAGAAATTTGATTGTGACCTCATTTGAATAGCCAATTACCTGCTAGAATATTAATTATGCTTATTTAGGTTTCCTTTGTATTATCCAACTACACGAACATAGTATTACACAACCCCCTATTACTTGGGTTAGTTGGAGAACACAAGATCTAAGAATTACCAACTTATTACAAACAATCTTTGTGATTACTGAAAATGAATTTTAGAAGAAAAGAAATTAAAATATAATCATCCGATGAATAAAAAAAAATATATATATATTACATGAATTTTGATTTAGAGGTTAGAGTATATGCGTCGGAAGTAGTATTTAATGATAGGGACTTTATATGCGACTTGATTTAATTCTTTAATCGTTTATTGCAATATGATTACGTGATTTGGTTAAAGCCGTACATGCCAGTCACATCTTTGGTTTGTCGAGTTGAGTCTTACCCTTTTGTCATTTATATAACAGGTGATCCTACAGAGGAACCCTGATTGTGTTTGATCATCCTTTTTGCTATTTTCTTGGGATATCCAGGTGGGGTTTCTCTTCCGAATTCGGCTTTTCTTATACGTATGTAAATATTCCATATATACCCGAAGCCTGTGTTTTTATGCTTTTATGTTTTCTTACCCCAAACTTATATTATACGTAGTAGCTACTTGAAAATTATATTACTTTAATGAGTTAAAGGAAAATGCTTTGATATCAAATTATAACATAATAACCCCTAGAAGGCTCCTTTAGCTCGAAAGGGTTACAAACGAGTTTGAAATTGGTCCCTTTGACCGCATAAGCATTTGAAATGCGAGGAATTATCTTGGCCTTTCGGCCTGGCCATTGAGCCAAATTATATTATTGGGCCCGGACATCAGGGTACGGGGTGAAGCCGGATAGACGTTGGGTTTACGGTGGATCTCAATGCTCTGGTCTCCAAAACAGCTGGGAGCTCGGGGTGTGACCGGAGTGGTAACCCTTTTGAGTACCTGCGCCGGACGGGATCTTGTTGCATAGACTTGTCCTCCGCCGAAGATGTATTGGATATTTGTCCTTACATATATAATTATATAGTAGCGGGCTAGCTACCTGACTACACAAGGAGGAATAAGGGAGGTTTATTTGACATTTCTGATATTATGAAACAGGTGGTTGACGCTCGACTCGCCGAGCTTTTACTTTACTGTGAAATTATTCGATTCACCAATAATTGTGAAAATCTTTATTTTTCCTTTGCTTTCTTTTCATTTACAAACTGGTGAATCTTTGGGTTGTTTCGATAATATATACGTATTACAGCCCCCTCACTTAGTCGCTTTGACTAACCCCATTACTCTGTGGTTGTCTTTTCAGGTTTTGTCACTAGGCGGATTCAGGTCTTGTCATTGGGATTGCTTTCTTTTGGTTTAAGTGATTCCATATAGCTTATGTTGTCTGGATAAATACCTAACACTCTAGAATTTGTATATGTAAATGGTGTAGATTATTTTAATTAGTGGTATTGATGTTTTCAGTGGCCTTGGTGGGCTTTATAATTGTGTTCTTGATTATGATTGTTCTAGCTCCCTGAGTGGGATATGTTGTAATAATTGCTTCCGCTGTATTATTGCTTACTGTCCTAGTATTTTCTAAAGCAGATCCGCCTGGTATTTATTTTCCGTTCGCCAAGTTATAGTTCATAACCGGACCTTTAGTTCTTGTTATGGATTGTGGCTTGGTGCGGGGCGTCGCGTCGCACCGTGTTTGGGGACGTGCCGTTACAGTTGGTATCAGAGCTAGAGGTTCATTGGCTTTAGCTCTGTGAGTCGTGTCAGTCTAGGTCCGTACGGCTTATGACTTAGGAAATTATGCTTTCGTGCTTATGTGTTTACAGCTTTGCATCCATAATTGACCTACATGCATACTTGTTATATTTAACTGTAGGATGCCGCCTCATCGTGATCGTACTCCTCCAGCAGCACCACCACAGGCACCAGTAGTGGATGCTCAGCAGATATTTGGTCTCTTTAAAGATTATCTGGATCAGAGAGACAGGAATGTTGAGGTAGATGAGCATAGAGCTCGTGAGCAGTCCTTGCGTAGATTCCTCGATTTCCACCCACCTCAGTTTGTTGGTACCACAGATGATATTGTGGTAGAGGGTTGGATTTCATCTCTTGAGAGGATATACCGAGTTCATCAGCCTACTGATCTAGAGAAGGTTGAGTTTGCTATCTATCTTCTTCGAGGACCTGCAGAGGCCTGGTGGAAGATGACTGAGCAGAGATGGAGGGCCACCGGAGTTGAGTCATCATGGGATAGGTTTCTTGAGGAGTTTCGAGCTAAGTATGTTCCCTCTACTGTTCAGGATCGCCGGGAGCAGGAGTTTATGGAGTTATCCCAGGGTACTTCTACTGTGGCAGATTATGAGGCCAACTTTACTAGACTTGCAGTATATGCTCCCTATATTGCTACAGATGAGCGCAGGAAGACCAAGAAGTTTTTAGAGGGCTTGAGTATTCCTCTTCGACAGGGTCTTGCAGCTTCCCGTCCTACTACCTATGTTGCAGCTGTAGATGCAGCCTTATCTCTAGAGGCTGAGTATGCCAGTATTGATCGAGCTATTCGTCGTACTACCCCCGCTTCTTCCTCATCAGGTTTCAAGAGGCCTTTCATTCCGAGTGCTCCTATGCAGCCTAAGGGCAAGAGACCTTTTGGTGGACCCAGACCTCCTATACCTCGCCCTATGGGATTTTCTTCAGCACCTCGCCCGACTGGTTTTCCTACAGCCCCTCATCCGTCAGGTTATCGTCCAGTTACTTGTGGTTATTGTGGGAAGAATCATCCAGAGTCCAAGTGTTGGAGCAAGTTGGGATTGTGCAGAGCTTGTGGGAGTTCTACTCATCAAATAGACAGTTGTCCCAGGAGACAGCCCCCGAGTCAGCCTATGCCGCTGAAGCCGAAGCCTGCTGTTCCAGCTCGTGTGTACGCCCTGGAGGGCGATAGTGAGGGTACTGAGCCTGATGCTTCCGCCGTGGTGGAAGGTACCATACATATACATAACATACCCATACATGCATTGTTTGATCCGGGTTCTACGCATTCTTTTGTTGCTCCTGAAATTGACTTATCTGCGCATGCGTCTGTGCAAGGCTAAAGGGTAAGCACGGTCTGGCGCACGGTCTTGAGCAAGACCGTGCGTTGGACCGTGTGGTTCCAACACCCAGGCACAGAAAAGTGAATATTTTGTAAATTTTTCAAAATTCCGATCTCGTTCGGGCCTTGAATCAAACCTTTTTCGTTTAGGGCTTTTTACCCAATTTTTGAACGTCGTCCGAAAAATCCAAAAATCGCATGAGTGATTCTGTATAATATTATATGCATGAATGTGCAATTAGAATTTCAATTGAGTATGTTTAGAATTGTTAATTTCATACTTTTATTTTAATTGATTTAATTACATTTTATTGTAAATTCAATTGATACATGTCGTTTATTGGTTTTTCTTATGATGTAGTCTTTGTGAGTCGTTGTCGTGTCTTGTCTTATATGGTTTTGTCGTCTGTTAGTTTCAGGCTGTCTTTTCAGGATATAGCTTGGATTGTCTTGTCATTCCGTGTTTCCAGGTGAGGGTTTAAAATGATTTCAAACGGAGTAAGAATTCTTTTAATTTATTGCGAACTCCCCTTATGTGCTCATCTTGCTTTGTTTTCCTTCTCGTATATCTATTAGATATTTAATCTATATTTTCCTGATTCTCTCAAAGGTTTTAATATTAACTTGTACTTATGAGTATCCTTAAATCATTTTATTTTCATAAGGCAGGTAAAATTCTTTCTTTTAAACGTGACGGTTTGACTTAGGATTCAACCCCTTTGTCGTCACTCAAACTTGCCCAAATTCAATTTATGTATGTTTTTCAAAGCGAGCAAATTTGTGTTATTTCAAAATGGGCCCGGGAAAGTATCCGGAGGTTATACCTGGGGACGAGTGGCTAGGGTTAATCCGAGGTGCTTCTCCCAAAATTAAGCGTCAATCGTGGCCCGTCAGGAGATGATAGCCACGGTTGGGAGCGATGGTGGGCGTTGCATTCATTGCACGTTTTCCTAAAATTCACAGTCACCCGGAGTCGCAATTCGGGGTCAGACACCGGTGATGGAGATTACATGTTATTGAGGGGGTTATAAGGAGGAACAGGCCCAATTCTCGCTGGGACATTAATTGCTTGAATTTTACTGCTTTAATTATTTTCTTGTCGTTAATTAATGCCGTGTATGCAAGTCGAAGCACGATCCGGATTTCTTCAATTATGCAAATGTATTTTCTTATATATATAGTAATCAAAACCCGGACACGTGGCTCGTACTTGTTCCCTCTTTACCTTCACTGAGTATCTTTTGTACTTACCCCCACTATTTTGATTCTTACTTCAGGTCGACAGGTGGCATTGTCACCTCTCTTGTCAGTCGGCAGCAGCAGGTCTAGGTTGGTTCGTGAGTCTTGTCTTGTCAGTGTCCCAACAACAGTCGTGTCCTTATTTATGATTTTATTTATTCATGTATTTTGTATTATGCTTTATTTCCCGTACTTACGTGCCCCTGATGTGGGATAGAATAGACTGGCCATGAATGGCATTTATTATATAGTGATTGAGAATGATGTATGAATTACGTTGCCATGGATGGCTTATATGATTTATTATATAATTGTTTTAACTTCCGCAACTTTGATATTTATTTTATTGCTGTCGTTCTTGGGCTGTCGTATGCTGTTGCTGGTTTTTGCTTGAGTGATTGCCGTTCGCCGGGATGGATTTTTAAATGGGGTACATCTACCTCGTTTGGGGGTTCGTCTCGGTGCGGATGTGGTGTCCTTTCTCCGGCCAAGGAAAGGGGCGCTACAATAATAATAACGGGTTCAACATATAATCCCGAATACTACATAAATAGAATCCTACTATCGTAAACATAAATAATAGCCATACAGAATGAGAGTTATACATGAGCAAAATAATGTAACTCTAAGACGCAACAACGACGACGAATATCCTGCCTAGTATCTTGAAACCAATACAGGGGTGAAACAGAGGGGGTTAGTCAAACGACTAAGTGAGGAGGGAATAATAACGTATATTATAAAACGAAAATAAATCACCATTTTTTAAACTTAAAAGAAGTCAACATAACAGAAAGGTTTTCGTAAACGGGTGGTGAGTTAGCATAAAACATAACATATCATATGACTCGGCGAGTCGAGCCCTTAACTCCAATTTCCAAACATAAAAACGGGAAACCACCCTTATTCCTCCAATGTAGACGGACCGCTAAATCCGAACTACGCATAACATACAGTATAATATCAGGTACTCAAAGGGCTGCCACTACGGCCTCACCCCGAGCTCCCAAAGGTGGAGGGAACCATAGAATTTCCGCCGTAGACCCGATGTCTACCGACTTCGTCCTATCATCCTGACTCTGGGCCCAAACATACATACATACATACAGTTCGTAACTCGCTTTTCAAATCATTTCGAGTTGGCCAAAAGTCCGTTCGAGACATGTCATATGCGAGGCCGGAGGCCAAAGGTCGCCTTAGAAATTAAAGAGGTTTTACATGTCTCTTTCGCAAACGTTTGAAAGAATATACATAGTACTTTTTCATATCAAAACATTTTCGATAAAACGAATAAACATAATAGGCATAAATATTTACTAAGTATATATATAGAAACGGTGTGAAAACAAAATGTAAACGTGGCTTATATCGGGAGAGGCTTATTGTCGCAGCCCCGGGCGCGGAGAGGAGAACCCTCACGACGGCACCCGTTGGACGCGCGGGTATAAGCTTCACCACCACTGAGCACAACCCTAAAGTTTGGCTTGAAACCACTTGCCAAAAGGTGATGCACCACATGGTAGTTGTGCTTGGAAGATTACTTATAAACCCTTCACATTACTTATGTTTTTCCTATGTGGGACAAATGCCCACATGGTACATATTTCTCAAGTTTGGGGTATTACATTCACCCCTCCTTGAGAGCGTAATGTCCTCATTACGCCGTGACATAGGATCGTGGCTTCCCGCCAGTGGAGAAGTTGCCCACAACACGCCGAGCGGAGCCCCCTTAGCGGTGACTCACGACTCATGTCATGTGTGGAACATGCATTCCCATAGCTGACGGTTGGCTCTGATACCATTTGTCGCAGCCCCGGGCGCGGAGAGGAGAACCCTCACGACGGCACCCGTTGGACGCGCGGGTATAAGCTTCACCACCACTGAGCACAACCCTAAAGTTTGGCTTGAAACCACTTGCCAAAAGGTGATGCACCACATGGTAGTTGTGCTTGGAAGATTACTTATAAACCCTTCACATTACTTATGTTTTTCCTATGTGGGACAAATGCCCACATGGTACATATTTCTCAAGTTTGGGGTGTTACACTTATTTATATATATACATAATAGTACTGGAATCAGAAACGGAAAGCCTCACCTGTTGGCTATACAAAAAGAAGAGCAAAAGCAAGAACCGGCGCTACTCCACGGGAGTATCGTCTGCAAAAATACCAAGACACAACCAAATAAGACTAAGGACGACGCACGGCTTATACGAAAGCATTAAAACACATAGAAGCACGTTAAACAATCATTCATAACACTTAGGTTCACATTCTATCAAAGTACTTAAATTCAATAAGCAAATCAAATTAGAATGCGATAGAAGTTCATAATCATGCATAAAAGGCAATAAGGAAGCAGGCATTCAAGTTTCAGAATAGACGTGTAACGACCCAAAAATCCGAGTTTCAATTCGGTATATTTTAATCGAGTAATTTCGTTATTTATTATTTTATTTAATATTTACTCTGAGATTTTAGAATAATTTCGTAAATGAGTGAATTTTATATTTAAATCACTAATTGTCAATGTGCGTTTAATTATATGAATTTTAACTGTAACTACGTATTATTTGGACAACGTGAGTCTTCGAACTTATTTTGTAAAATTACGACTTTGCCCCTTCGAATTCTAAACCTTAGTCAAGATATGACTAAGTCTCAATCTCTCTCTCTCACATTGCCATTCACGCACAAACAAGGAAAAGGAGAAGAAAGAAAAAGAAAGAAAAAGAGAAGGAAGAAGAAAGATTCCAACAATCGTCCCGACTCCGATTCCCGACGGATTCTCGATCCGTTTTCGTCTACGAACTCCTCGCGAACTCTTCTACGAACGATACTCCGATGGAGTAGCGCCGGTTCTAGCTTTTGCTCTTATTTTGCTCTTATTCACATTGCCAGGTGAGGCTTTCCTTTTCTGATTCCAGTATTACTACGTATATATATATAAATAAGCCTCGTTTATGTTTTGGTCTTCACACCGTTTATATATATATATACTTAGAAGATATTTATGATTATTATGTTCATTTGATTTATCGAAAATGATTTGATATGAAAAGTACTACGTATAGACTTCGAAATGTTTACGAAAGAGACATGTAAAACCTTTTTGTTTCTAAGGCGAACTTTGGCCTTCGGCCTCACATATGACATGTCTCGAACGGTCTTTTGGCCAACCCGAAATGTTTGAAAAGCGAGTTATGAAATGTTTGCATGATCGTTTGGGCCCGGAGTAAGAGCGATAGGACGAAGTCGGTAGACGTCGGGTCTACGGCGTAAATCCTATGGTTTCCTCCATTTGGGAGCTCGGGGTGAGGCCGGAGTGGCAGCCCTTTGAGTACCTGAGTTATTCTAGTTTGTTATGAGTAGTTCGGGTTTGTAGTCCGGCTACATTGGAGGAATAAGGGAGGTTTCCGGTTTTATGTTTTTGGTTATTGGAGTTTCAGGGCTCGACTCGCCGAGTCATATGATAAGTTATGTTTTATGTTAAATCACCACCCGATTATGAAAACCTTTCTTTTATGTTGATTTCTTTTAATTATAAAATTGGTGATTTACTTCCGTTTTATTATATACATTATTATTTCCCCCCCTCACTTAGTCGTTTGACTAACCCTCTCTGTCTCACCCTATATTGGTTTCAGGATACTAGGCGGGAATCGTCGTCGTCGTCGTCGTCGTAGGGTTTTATTTATTTTCTCTTGTATATTCCTTTTCCGTATGTTATGAATTATGTTTTAGAATATTAGGAATTTATTTAATTAGTATTCAGGATTTCTATATTGAACCCGTTATTGTACATTGTCGGGATATTGTATCGAACCCGTTTATTAATTATGTAATTGAATTTCGTTAGCCTTGGTGGGCTTTAATAATTGTGTATTTATTATGTTCTATTGCTTTGATTATTTTGTTGCTTCCGCGTCTCTGTCTTTTCGTTGTTTTTGAAACCCCGCCTAGTGATTGAGTAAATGCTTGCCGTTCACCGGGTTTCGATTCGGGTCGGATCCCATTTCGGTTCCGGGTCGGGGCTCGGTGCGGGGCGTGCGTTACCCGTTTGGGGCGCCCGCTACAGTTGGTATCAGAGCTCTTTGGTCCAATGGCCTAAGCTCTGAATTGTCGTGTTTTGCTGGTTTGGTCGGTCGTTGTGTGCCGGTGTAATTTAGGGAATTGCACTCACCAGTGTTCAAGAACGCTTAGTGTTTGAATTGTCACGGATCTTTGTTGGATGATCAACAACAAAAGATCTTTTACAATCAAAATACTGGGATGGGCTTGGATATAGGTGGATGTGAAACTCAAGGTTGTACTTGCCATGCCTGGTTGTCTGTCGTGTCCGGTTGTGTCTAGGTCGTACGGCTTAGGAATTCTGTGGATTTGTGCAAATGTGCTAAGTGCTTATGTGAACACTAAGTGAACATTACTTGCCTATGTGTTTACAGCTTTGCATGCTCACTTACCTGTCACGCATAACTGTTAATGGCTGTACAGGATGCCTCCACGTCGTTGTCCCTGTGGACAGTCTTCGTCATCTTCATTGACACCTCAGACCGATCCACCGATTCCAGCCGGAATTTCGGAAACATTAAGACAGTTCATCGCTCATGCCCCTAAAGGAAATGCTGAGCAGGAAGCGTGGGCTCAATTTCTCAGATTCGAACCACCGCAATTTGAAGGTGCCCCGGATGACAATATTGCCGAGGCATGGATATCTGCTTTAGAAAAGATTTTTAGGATTATGGAATATCCGGACCCTCTAAGAGTCGGGTTTGCTATTTATTTGATGATTGGAGCTGCACAGGAATGGTGGAAACAGATTGAACACCGATGGGAACGCGAGCATGTAGTCCCGACTTGGGATCAATTCTTGACTGAGTTCCGGGCTGAATACATTACGAGGATTGTTCATCAGCAAAATGAAAGTGAAATTCAGGCCCCCGTTCAGCCTAATCCTCCCCAACCTCAGGGATATCCACGACCAGTATGTGGATTTTGTAAGGGCCCGCATGTAGAGGCTAAATGTTGGAGGAAGAATGGACTGTGCTTCGGATGTGGTAGCCTCGATCACATGTTGAATCTATGTCCGAAGAAGAGGCCAGTACCGCGGGATATAGCAGGCGATACTGAGGATGCACATCCAGCGAGTTCTACGAGGCCACTTACACAATCAGGGTCTTCTCCCGGAAAGAAAACCTTCTCGGTATCTTCATCGAAACAGAATGTACCTCCGAAACGGTAGGGAACGCCAGTATGTGGCGTTTGCCAAAGAGATCATCAAGAGTCAGAATGCCGAAAGAAGCAGGGACGTTGCTTCTCATGTGGGAGTCCGTTTCATCTCCGTACAAATTGCACGAGAAAGAGAATGTCGAGACGAGCCAGAAGGATGAAGCTTGATTCCGTATGAACGATCCAGGTATATTGCATTGTCATGACATTCATCCAAATTAATTTAATTTCATATTATGTGAATTTAGAAATTATGTGCGTTAAGCGTATTATATTATGCATGTGATTTCGATGTTATTATTCGTGTTTACATTTTGTGAAGTTTGTGTGGTTTTAATCACACGAACTACCCCTGTATGCCTTGCACGGTCTCGCCACATGCCGTGACGAGACCCTGTGCACTTATCTCACACGGCCCTGTTGCACCCTGTGCGAGAGGCCGTGCGCATGAATACACACGGGCTCGTCACACGCCGTGACGAGAGCCCGTGCGTGTTTGTCCTCACGGGGTCGTCACACGCCGTGACGAGACCCCGTGCGCGTTTCTCACACGGCCTCGTCACACGCCGTGACGAGAGGCCGTGCGCGTTTCTCCCAGGTTTTAAAATGGTCAGTAGCTCCTCTTTTGCGCACACCCTCTTTTCTTCTCCTTTTTCATGCGAAAAATTTCCCCATTTTTCTCCCCAAATTCCTTCCAACTTTGAGCTCGAATTATTCCCGATCTACCTGACGGATTTCCGTGAGATTTTGATAGTGTGTTGTCTGTAGCGAGTTCTTGTTATTGTTGAAGTTTGGGCTCGATCCGTTTTACCGATCTCACACAATCTTCGCCCGAAGTAGCGCACGCCAAGTGTTCGGTAAAAGTCCCGAGTGAAATTTGCAACTTAATCCTTCAATTCACAACAACTCCAACTCTTCTATGGAAGGTGCTCGTGAAACCCGTGGCAGACGTCGGGCAAGAGAATTACCCGACATAGCGGCCCCGGAAGGGTACCAAGTGGATTTGGGTAATGAAGACGATCAAGATATCTTCAACCGGTTAATGGAACGACCGGTTAGAGCCACGCAATTTCTAGACATGGAAGCTATGTACCAATTGGGACTTGGCGAAGGGATCTCCCATTACATCGACAACATTGGGTGGGCTAATTTTTGGAGTATTCAAAGGCCATCCTATCGCCGCCTCACTTGCGAATTTTTAAGCTCTCTTAAGGGCGCGGCATTTCCGGACGACAACGAGATGCCAATAGGAATCTACTTCAGAGCGTTCAACCGAGACTATACGCTCTCATACCGGCAGTTGACCGAGTATTTTCAATTGGATGTTACGGCACCGAGGAGACGTGCCGACGGATGGAATCAAGCCGAAGCGTGGAGACGTATCTCTACCTCCACCGAAATATTTAACTCCGGCGTATCCAAGGCCACGATGCTCAATACCACTCAATTGAGAATTATGCATAGAGCCGTGTCTCGATCGGTTCTAGCCAGAGGAGACAGCCCGGGTGCGGTGAACACCGAAGACTGTCTAATACTCGATCATATGGTACGAGGGGAAAGATTCAACCCCATCTCGTACATGATGGACCATATGAAGTATATCTCCACTCGGTCGAGAGGAGAGATTCGAGTTGGCTCATACATCACCGTCATTCTGGAGTGTGCCCAGGTGGAAGGGCTCGATACCCAGGTTCCTGTTGGAGGTTCGACCTCAATTAGCTACGGCACTTTAGCTCAAATGGCGATCTGCACGAAGGGTCCAAGGCGGAACGACCCATATATTCTGGTGGCTGGACTACCTTTGTGGGAAGCTGACCAAGGGGATGCTCCCGAAGAAGGACCTTCAGACCCAGAGGTCCGAGAACAGGCTCAGCATATCTACTCCCAACTGATGAGACAGGATGCTTCTATACCTGAGTCTTCACATGCCAGGAGAAGCACTCCGCACCAGGAATCGATAGACCTGCAACAATTTTATTCAGAGTTCACTGACTACCGACGTGTGTCCGATGAGAGATTTGCCCAGCAGGAGAGGCAGATCAACGAAGGCTTCGCAGCTCAGCGAGCTCACATTGATAGTCAGTACACTGCCTTGTAGGCAGAGCTTCAGAGATCGATCTTGGAAATGCAGAGGTCACTATCAGAGCAGCTGGATCAGTATTTCTGCCGTGGTCCGGACGAGCCTTGAGCTATCTATTCTATTTTATTTTCTTCTTTCCCGTTAACTTTGTTTAGGATTTGATGTAATTTTCTATTTTGTATGAATTCGAATTTTAATTGGAATATTAAGTGCTTTAAGTGTTTATTATGAATTGCGTTTTATTATGTGAATTAATTTTATTTTAATGTTCGATTTAATTCGTATTATTAGAATTTCCGCTAGGTTATGCTCCTCTTAACTAACTCCGAGACCGGAAGAGAATCTGAGGACAGATTCTTCTGAAGAGGGGAGTATTGTAACGACCCGAAAATCCGAGTTTCAATTCGGTATATTTTAATCGAGTAATTTCGTTATTTATTATTTTATTTAATATTTACTCTGAGATTTTAGAATAATTTCGTAAATGAGTGAATTTTATATTTAAATCACTAATTGTCAATGTGCGTTTAATTATATGAATTTTAACTGTAACTACGTATTATTTGGACAACGTGAGTCTTCGAACTTATTTTGTAAAATTACGACTTTGCCCCTTCGAATTCTAAACCTTAGTCAAGATATGACTAAGTCTCAATCTCTCTCTCTCACATTGCCATTCACGCACAAACAAGGAAAAGGAGAAGAAAGAAAAAGAAAGAAAAAGAGAAGGAAGAAGAAAGATTCCAACAATCGTCCCGACTCCGATTCCCGACGGATTCTCGATCCGTTTTCGTCTACGAACTCCTCGCGAACTCTTCTACGAGTAAGCCTTTCACGATTCTTTCGTTTAATGTCCTCTATACTTCGTTTTTCTCATTTTTGTGAATAGTTGTATAATTTAGGTTTTATATGATTTTGATAGTAATTGTAGATGGATTTTCGTGTTTATCGTTTCTATATGTAGATTGCATGTTATAGATGATTATATGTGAAAATTAGGGATTGATTTGCATGATTAATCGATTTAAGGTTGAATTATATTTGATTTTCGCGTGTTGGGTTTGATGTTCTGCATGTTCTGCTCAATTTTTACGCACACGGGCCATGCACACGGGGTGTGGCAAGCCCGTGTGGGTGTACACGGCCTCTTGCACGGCCGTGCAAGAGACCGTGCGTGTTTGGGGATGGTGCACGGGCTGTGCACACGGCCTTGAGGCCGTGTGCAAGAGGCCGTGCGCGTTCGTCCGATTGTACACGGCCGTGCACAAGGCCGTGTGGCCTGGTCGAACAGTGCCCTGACCTTCTGTTAGTCAAGGCACAATTTGGCCTACGGGTCCCGCTTCAGCCCGTCTTTTCCGAATTCTTTCTTCGCTCGTGTATTCGATATATATGATATAGATATGAATTGCATGATTTATGAATTTACAACATGTTCGGTTATATGAATAGTGTGTTTTAAGTTTTTGTTAAATTTTCTATCTTTGGCATGTGAAGTCCAATTTTCCCGAAATTCGAATGCATACTTCTTTATGGTAATTTAAGCATGACCGTAAAGTTTCGTTGCATTTGGACTTGATTTGTATTTTTAAATGTATGAATTGCTCTATTTTCGTTGAGAATTTGAACTTAAGTGATTGATTTAATTGTATAACGTGCCCCTATGTGTTTTAATATTCTCGTATAAGCCGTGCGTCGTCTTTAGTCTTATTTGGTTGTGTCCTGGTATTTTTTTGCAGACGATACTCCTGTGGAGTAGCGCCGGTTCTAGCTTTTGCTCTTATTTTGTGCACGCCAGGTGAGGCTTTCCTTTTCTGATTCCAGTATTACTACGTATATATATATATATATATATATATATATAAATAAGCCTCTCCCGATATAAGCCACGTTTATGTTTTGTTTTCACACCGTTTATATATATACTTAGTAGATATTTATGATTATTATGTTCATTTGATTTATCGAAACTTATTTGATATGAAAAAGTATTATGTATAGTCTTCGAAATGTTTACGAAAGAGACATGTAAAACCTTTTTGTTTCTAAGGCGAACTTTGGCCTTCGGCCTCGCATATGACATGTCTCGAACGGTCTTTTGGCCAACCCGAAATGTTTGAAAAGCGAGTTATGAAATGTTTGCATGATCGTTTGGGCCCGGAGTAAGAGCGATAGGACGAAGTCGGTAGACGTCGGGTCTACGGCGTAAATCCTATGGTTTCCTCCATTTGGGAGCTCGGGGTGAGGCCGGAGTGGCAGCCCTTTGAGTACCTGAGTTATTCTAGTTTGTTACGAGTAGTTCGGGTTTGCAGTCCGGCTACATTGGAGGAATAAGGGAGGTTTCCGGTTTTATGTTTTTGGTTATTGGAGTTTCAGGGCTCGACTCGCCGAGTCATATGATAAGTTATGTTTTATGTTAAATCACCACCCGTTTACGAAAACCTTTCTTTTATGTTGATTTCTTTTAATTATAAAATTGGTGATTTACTTCCGTTTTATTATATACATTATTATTTCCCCCCCCTCACTTAGTCGTTTGACTAACCCTCTCTGTCTCACCCTATATTGGTTTCAGGATACTAGGCGGGAATCGTCGTCGTCGTCGTCGTAGGGTTCTATTTATTTTCTCATGTATATTCCTTTTCCGTATGTTATGAATTATGTTTTAGAATATTAGGAATTTATTTAATTAGTATTCGGGATTTCTATATTGAACCCGTTATTGTACATTGTCGGGATATTGTATCGAACCCGTTTATTAATTATGTAATTGAATTTCGTTAGCCTTGGTGGGCTTTAATAATTGTGTATTTATTATGTTCTATTGCTTTGATTATTTTGTTGCTTCCACGTCTCTGTCTTTTCGTTGTTTTTGAAACCCCGCCTAGTGATTGAGTAAATGCTTGCCATTCGCCGGGTTTCGATTCGGGTCGGATCCCATTTCGGTTTCGGGTCGGGGCTCGGTGCGGGGCGTGCGTTACCCGTTTGGGGCGCCCGCTACACAGGTCTAGATAGGCTCAGTCTTGTCGTCTGGTTTGTCTTGTCAGTGGTCCCAACAACTGTCTTATTGCTTTACTTGGTCACGATTCGTATCTGACTTCCGAGTGAAGTATGTGCCGGAAGTGGTACGTGATAGCTGGGAGAGAGAATTCATGTATCTCAACCAAGGAGCATCTACCGTAGCTCAGTATGAAGCATAGTTCAACCTTCTCATCACCTATGCTTCTCATTATGCCGCGGACGAACGAAAGAGAGCACGAAAGTTTATCGAGGGATTTCAGCCGGAGATCCGAAGAGCATTGATGGCACTTGACATCCGTCTTTACCCTGATGCAGTTACTCGAGCTATGAGAGTGGATTCCGAACTCCAAATAATAAACCAGAGTACCCCTGCTATGATAGGATCCTCTTCCAACGAGATAGCAAGAAGAGAGCCAGCCGGACCGAGTACCTTTTGGACAAAGAGACCACACTACGAGGTGCCGGAACCTACAGAACCTGAAGTGAACGAGGACCGCATTCCCTGTGAGTACTGTGGGAAGACGAATCACAAGACTGCAAAGTGTAGGAAGCAATTGGGATGTTGCTTTTCGTGTGGAAGCACCAAGCATCACATTCGGGACTGCCCCAACAGAGAGAACCCTAGGGGAAAAAGAAGTGGTTATCGATCTCGACATGCTCGCACAGGTATATTGCATTGTCATAACATGCATGTGTAATTATATATATTTTGAATTATAAATGCTACTTGCGTTTGCCATTTAGTTTCTTATTTGCTTGCGCTTGTAGAACGAGAAGTTCCACTTCGCGTTCCTTTATGTGTTAGAATCTGAGGACGATCAAGACGTCTTCAATCGGTTGATGGAACGACCGGTTAGGCCCACCCAATTTCTAGACATGGAGGCTATGTATCAATTGGGCCTAGGAGAAGGCATATCCAGGTACATCAACAACATAGGATGGGCTAACTTCTTTAGCATCCAAAGGCCATCCTACCATCGACTCACATGTGAATTTTTGAGTCCCCTAAAGAGCGCAGCTTTTCCGAACGACCCTGAGATGCCAATCGGAATCCACTTCTGAGACTTCAACCGGGATTATACACTATCATACAGGCAGATATCAGAATACTTCCAATTGGACATCACGGCTCCTAGAAGGTGTGCTAGCGGATGGAATCAAGCTGAGGCTTGGAGACGTATCTCCACCTCCACCGAAATGTTCAACTCCGGAGTATCCAAAGCTGCAGCGCTCATTACTACGCAGTTGAGGATTATGCATAGAGCCAATTCCCAATCTGTTCTAGCCAGAGAAGGCAGGCCAGGAGCGGTGAATACAGAAGTTTGTCTCATGCTAGACCACATGGTGAGAGGGTTTAGATTCAACCCCATCTCACATATGATGGATCACATGATGTATATCTCCACTCGGTCGAGAGGGGAAATTCAACTGGGTTCTTACATCACCGCTATTTTGGAGTGTGCCTGTAACGCCCCTTTCCGTAGGAGGAGAAAGGACACCACATCCGCATCGAGACGAACTCCGAAATGAGGTAGATGTACCCCATTTAAAAATCCATGCCGGCGAACGGCAAGCACTCAATCTATACCGGCAACAACGTACCTAGTCCAACAACAACAACCAACAAAAATAACAGAGTGTGGTAGCTTAACACACACATATCAATTAAACATTCAAAGCCACACGGGGCATCAATCAACGTAAATCAATATTCCACAATTACTTATTTAACTAGTCAATGCTCAACGAATATTCATCAACATCATCGAATATCAATAATCATTAATATATCCATTTCCACTAAACAAAACGATTCAATTCAAATAAATAAAGACAGACTGTTGTTGGACACTACCGACAGTTATCAAAGGACACGAAGACTAAGACTTACGACCCGCTGTTGCCAACCGACATGAGATGTGACAACGCCGCCTGTCGACCTGAAGTAAGAATTAAAATAACAAGAGGTGAGTATAAACGATACTCAGTGAAGGTAAAGAGGGAACAAGTACGAGCCACGCTTTCGGGTTTTATATATATATATATATATATATATATATAGGAAAATACATGTGCAGAATTTAAGAAGATCCGGAATGTGCTTCGACTTGCATAACAACAATTAATAAGCAGTAACCATAAAGCATAAATAGAAGCAAGTAATATCCCAGCGAGAATGGGCTTGTTCCTCCTTATAACCCCTTCATGTCATTATAAAACTCCATCTCCGGTGTCTAACCCCATAATGCGACCATGGGCGACGAATTGAATTTTAGGAAAACGTGCAACGGATGCAACGCCCACCATCGCTCCCAACCGTAGCTATCAACTCCTGACGGGCCACGATTGACGCTTAATTTTGGGAAAAGTACCTCAGGCAACACCCTGAACGCTCGTCCCCAAGTGAGACCCTCGAATACCCTCCCGGGCCCTCAGTAAAAGAAAAGTACATGATGTTGCTCGCATTTCAAGAAATATATGAGTTGTATGCCAAACGGGCATTTAGGCAAGTGTGTCACGACAGAGGGGGTGACCATAAGTTTCATAAGTGTCGGGATGTCCTGACGGACTCCCCTAACGACTTCCCTCATAGACCAATCCAAAGTCAAAGTACCACGTTGAAATGAAAGAGTATTACTTGCCTCTTGAAAACAAAATGATTTAGATATACTTGAGCACGTTAGGGTAGTTTGCAATAAATAAAAGAAATCCTTACTCCAGTTGAAAGCATTTTAAAACCCTCACCTGGGAGCACGGGAACGACAAGACACTCAAGCTATTCCTTGAAAGGATGACCTGAAACTGTCAGACAACAAACCAGGTAAGAAAAGACACGACGCATGACTTTCAAAGACTACAACGCATGAAAGACCAATTAATAATCATGTAGTAATTGAAATTACAAGTAAAATGCATTTAAATCCATTAAACAAAAGATACGCAATTAAAGATGCTAAACATGCTCAATTGAAATTCTAATTGCACATTCATGCATAATATATTTTAAAGAAGCACTCATGCGATTTTTGGATCATTCGGACAACATTCAAAAATTGGGGAAAAAGCCCTAAACGAAAGAGGCTCGGTTCAAGGTCCGAACGAGGTCGGAATTTTGAAAACTTTACAAAATATTCATCATTGAATCATATGGAAGCTATAGGTGAAAACGGCTCGATTTTAGGGGGTCGTATGCAAAAAGTCAACTTTTATTTTTGGCCAATTGACCCCATTACCGTGAGCAACTAAGGAAAAAGGCTGAAAATTTGGTTAAGGCATTCGCACGGGCTAACGCACGGCCTTGTGCACGGTCTTGAGCACGAACTCAAGACCGTGCAAGCTATAACATGTTCGCACTGGCTTGTGCACCGGGGTGCGCAGCCTGGTGCAGGCTCAAGGTGGTGCACACGGTCTGGTGCACGGCCTTGCCAAGACCGTGCGTTGGACCGTGTGGTTCAACTTACAGGTGCAAAAAACGCGATTCTCATTATTCTCACGAGGGTTTCGTCCTAAAATCAACTAGGGTGGATTTTATAGCTAAAATCAACACATAAAATTCACACTCATGCATTGTACACATTAATAGCTACCATTTGATCCGAACTACACTAAAAATGGTAAACTCTAACCTACAAACCCATCAAATTATCAAATATTCATTTCAAAATAAAAGCTAGAAAATCGAAGGATTTAATGGATGAATCGAAATGGGGAAAGAAGGTTACGGGTAGAGAATCGAGTGAGGATTGTATAGTTGGTCTCGGAATCTCGATTGATCAAGCGACGGATTCGGGACGGGATTTTCTTCCTCCTTCTCCCTTCTTCTTCCTTTCTCCTTCTCTTCTCTCTTTCTCTCTCTCGATTTGATGTGTGAGCAAGAGTGTGCACAAGAGGGTGTAAGTGTGTTCAAGAGGGTGCAAGTGTGTTTAGGGGGTGTGGGTTCGTTTGAGATTAAAATAAATTCGAGGGATAGAAAAGGTAATTATAAATGCTTGAGGATATGGAAATAAATTAGAATAAATTAAAATTAGCTAACGAAGCTAATCTTTTCATTTAAAATCCAACGAGGTGTCGAATAATTATCCCGAAAATATATTCCAGAATTTTGGGCCGTTACAGTGCCCAAGTGGAAGGGCTTGATTCTCAGGTTGCCATAGGAGGTTCGACCTCAATCAGTTATGGGACTCTAGCCCAGATGGCGATCGGTACAAAGGGTCTGAGGTGAAACGACCCATATGCCCTGGTAGACGGTCTGCCCTTAGGGGAAGACGTCCATGACGATGCTCACGAAGAAGGACCCCCGATCCCAAAGGTCCACGAGCAGGCTCAGCATATCTACCAGCAGTTATTGGGACAAGATGCATCAATACCTGAGTCTTCGCACGCCAGAGGAGACACTCAGGACCAGGAACTTATTAACCTGCAGCGATTCTATGTGGAGTTCTCTGATTACAGCCGTATGAATGATGAGAGATTCGCTCAGCAGGAGAGACAGATCAACGAGGGCTTCGCCGCCCAGCGTGCTCACATCGATAGCCAGTACTCAGCACTTCAGAGATCTATCGCCGAGATGCAGAGGTCACTTTCGGAGCAACTCGAGCAGTATTCCCGTCGCGGTCTCGATGAGCCATGATCTATTTATCTTTATTTCTTCCTCGTCGTTAGCTTTGGATAGGATTTGATGTAATCCCGTCTTTTGCGTGACTTTGAGCTTCATTTGGAATATTATTTGCATTTAAACATTTTGTTATGAATGATATTATATAATGTGTTTTAATTGCTCCTAAATGTTCGTTTTTAATTCGCGTTATTAAAATTCTTATAGATTATACTCCTCTTAACTAACCCCGAAGTCCGGAGGAGAATCTGAGGACAGATTCTCTTGAAGAGGGGAGTATTGTAATGACCCGAAATTTCAGATTTATTTCGGAATAATATTTTATTCGCGCCAAAGGCTTTTCGTGAGATTATTTATATTCATGAATAAGTTTTACCCTTGAACCCGCCTTTTATCCAAATTCCCTATTTTTACCCCGACCTCATTTAATATCCCTTTTTGCATACATACCCCTCTTATATTCCTTATTCTCACATAAACCCATATCATTTGAGAAAGAGAGAGAGAAAGAGGAAGAGAAGGAGAAAAGGAGAAAGAAGGAGGAGAAGAGAAGAATCGCCCTACCGAGCCCGTTTCTCGCCCGATCGACGAGCCGTGAAAACCCAAACGACCCTTGCTTCATCCTCTGCCGGTAATCCTTTTACCCCATTTCAATCCATCGTTTCCTCATTGCGATTTTCGTGATTTATATATAGGATTTCATAGTTTTAGGATTTTTGTGTTTAGGAAGATTTACTTGACCATTTTACGTGTTTCTTGAACCTATGTGTAGCTTATATGATATATATGATTATACGTGAAAATTAGTGTGTTTTATGGTGTAAATTATAAGATCTACGGATTTATATGTTGGTGCCCGCATGTGAACTTCGCGACCTACTGCTTTTTGCACTCAGTTGATCCGCACGGGCTAACGCACGGTCTTGATCAAGACCGTGCAGGAGCCCGTGCGCGCCTCTTTTTGTCTGCACGGGTGCCCCGTGCACTTGGCCGTGTCCAGTGCACGGTCTTGATAGTGTGTCCATGTAGCGGGCGCCCCAAACGGGTAACGCACGCCCCGCACCGAGCCCCGACCCGGAGCCGAAATGGGATCCGACCCGAACCGAAACCCGGCGAACGGCAAGCATTTACTCAATCACTAGGCGGGGTTTTCAAAAACAACGAAAAGACAGAGACGCAGAAGCAATATAAATAATCAAAGCAATAGAACATAATAAGTACACAATTATTAAAGCCCACCAAGGCTAACGAAATTCGATTACATAATATCAAACGGGTTCGATACAGTATCCCGATAAATATAATAACAGGCTCAATAAATACATAATCCCGAATACAAATTAAATAAAATCCTAATATCCTAAAAATCTAATTCATATCATACGGAAAAAGGAATGTACATGAGAAAATAAATACAACTCTACGACGACGACGACGAATCCCGCATAGTATCTTGAAACCAATATAGGGTGAGATAGAGAGGGTTAGTCAAACGACTAAGTGAGGAGGAAATAATAATGTATATAATAAAACGGAAAATAAATCACCAATTTTAAACTTAAAAGAAATCAACATAAAAGAAAGGTTTTCGTAATCGGGTGGTGATTTAACATAAAACATAACTTATCATATGACTCGGCGAGTCGAGCCCTGAACTCCAATATCCAAAACATAAAACCGGAAACCACCCTTATTCCTCCAATGTAGCCGGACTGCAAACCCGAACTACTCATATCATACGGGAATAACTCAGGTACTCAAAGGGCTGCCACTCCGGCCTCACCCCGAGCTCCCAAATGGAGGAAACCATAGGATTTACGCCGTAGACCCGACGTCTACCGACTTCGTCCTATCGCTCTTACTCCGGGCCCAAACAAACATGCATATAGTTCATAATCTCGCTTTTCAAATCATTTCGGGTTGGCCAAAAGACCGTTCGAGACATGTCATATGCGAGGCCGAAGGCCAAAGTTCGCCTTAGAAAACAAAAGGTTTTATATGTCTCTTTCGTAAACATTTCGAAGACTATACATAGTACTTTTTCATATCAAATCATTTTCGATAAATCAAATGAACATAATAAGCAAAAATATCTACTAAGTATATATATAGAAATGGTGTGAAAACAAAACATAAACGTGGCTTATATCGGGAGAGGCTTATTTATATATATACATAATAATACTGGAAACAGAAACGGGAAGCCTCACCTGTTGGCTATGCAAAATAAGAGCAAAAAGCTAGAACCGGCGCTACTCCACGGGAGTATCGTCTGCAAAATACCAGGACACAACCAAATAAGACTAAAGACGACGCACGGCTAATACAAAAATATTAGAACACATAGAAGCACGTTACACAATTAAATCAATCACTTAAGTTCAAATTCTCAAACGAAAATAGAGTAATTCATGCATTTAAAAATACAAATCAAGTCCAAATGTAACGAAACTTTACGGACATGCTTAAATTATCATAAAGAAGTATGCATTCGAATTTCGGGAAAAGCGGACTTCACATGCAAAAGATAGAAAATTTAACGAAAACTTAAAACGCATTATTCATATACCCGAACATGTTGTAAATTCATAAGTCATCCAATTCATATCTATTTCATATATATCGAATACACGAGTGAAGAAAGAATTCGGAAAAGACGAGTCTCGGAGGGACCCGTAGTGTAAAATGTGTCCTGACTAACAGAAGGTCAGGGCACTGTTCGACCAGGCCACACGGCCTTGTGCACGGCCGTGCACAATCAAACAACGCGCACGGCCTCATGCACACGGCCTCAAGGCCGTGTGCACAGCCCGTGCACCATCCCCAAACACGCACGATCTCTTGCACGGCCGTGCAAGAGGCCGTGTACACCCACACGGGCTTGCCACACCCCGTGTGCATGGCCCGTGTGCGTAAAATTGAGCAGAACATGCAGAAGATTAAACCCAATACGCGAAAATGAATCCTAATTCAACATTTAACTAATTAAACATGCGAATTAACCCCTAATTTTCACATATAATCATCTATAACATATAATCTACATATAGAAACGATAATCACAAAATTCCATACACAATTACTATCAAAATCATATAAAACCTAAATTATACAACTATTCACAAAAACGAGAAAAACGAAGTATAGAAGACATTAAACGAGAGAATCATTAGAAGCTTACTCGTAGAAAAGATCGCGAGGAATTTGTAGGCGTAAACGATTCGAAAATCCGTCGGGAAACGAAGTCGGGACGATCGATTGAACTTCCTTCCTTCTCTTTCTCTTTTTCCTTCTCTTTTCTTTTCTCTCTTTATTTCTTACTGGTTTGAACGAGAGTGAGGTGAGAGAGAGACTTAGTCAAATTAGTTGACTAGGGTTTAAAAGTCGAAGGGACATTTTAATAATTTCGCAAAATAAGTTTAAAAACTCACGTTGTCCAAATAATACGTAAGTACAGTTAAAATTCATATAATTAAACGCACATTGACAATTCGTGATTTAAATATCTAAATTCACTCATTTACGAAATTATCAAAAATCTCAGAATAATCATCAAATTAAAATAATAAATTGCATAATTACTCGATTAAAATATACCGAATTGAAAATCGGATTTTCGGGTCGTTACTGTAACGACCCGAATATTTTAAATATATTATTATTAATTACGCGAATTCTTTCTTACCTAATTTCTCGATCTATCCAATTAGATTAATTAATCTTGTGGAAAAGATTGATTTAACCTATCTTCTACATAGCCTGAATTACTTAAATTACCTAAATGCCCTTAAAAGCCTAAATGACCATTTTACCCCCCCGAGATATTTTCATAAATATCTATCTATCTCTCTCATTCTCTCATTTCACAAAAGAAGGAGAAAAGAAAGGAGAAAGAAGGAGAAGAAAGGAGAAAGATCTTCCCGACGCCCTACCGAGCCCGTCTCTCGCCCGATCGACGAGCCGTGAAAACCCGAACGATCCTCACTACATTCTCTACCGGTAATCTTTTTACCCCATTTCATTTCGTTAATTCCTCGTTGCGATTATTATAGTTTTTATATAGAAATTTTATAGTTTTACAATTTTCGTGTTTAGGATGTTTTACTTGACCATTTTACGTGATTCTTGTGTCTATATGTAGCTTATATGATATATATGATTATATATGAAAATTAGGGTGTTTTATGGTATAAATTAGGAGATATATGAATTTATATTTTGAATTCGTGTGAGAGGTTCGCGATCTGCTGAGTCTGCTGCTCAGTAGATCCACACGGGCGAACGCACGGTCTTGAGCAAGACCGTGCAGGAGCCCGTGCGCTTCACTTTTCTGCCTGCACGGGCTTGAGCCCGTGCACAGGCCCGTGCGCATGGCCGTTTGCACCTGCACGGTCTTGGCACCGTGCTCAAGACCGTGCGGGAGGCCGTGCAACCCCTTTTGTGCTTGCACCAGCTTGCCAAGCCCATGCGTAAGCCCGTGCGTTGGCCGGTGCAACATACTTAGTGTATTTTCTAGCCTTTTCCTTTCTTACACTTCGGGAATTGGTCAACCCCACTCATTTAAATGTTGACTTTTCTCATACGACCTCCGAATATCAATCCGATTTCACCTATAGCTTCCTCGAGCCTTGGGATTTGATATTCTTCATAATTTACAATTTACCCGACCCTAATTGACCGTCAATTGACACCTTGCTCGTTTAGGGATTTATTCCATCTTTTTCGTTTCTTGTCCGTTTGACCCCGTATTCGCGAGAGAACGTCCTTATATTATTTAAGCATGTCTACGTACCCTAATTGCGTTTAAGCATGCCTTTAATATTTATTATTTACGTTCTTTCGTTATTTAACATTTCATTAATATTCTTTAATTGTCGTACCGTAATTTACATGTTTAATTGATTTACTTCCCATATTTCGTTTATTGCATGATTGGATTCTATTTGAATTGCCGTGCGTCATCTGTTGTCTTGTGTCTTGCTTTTAGTATTGTCGGTCTTGTTTTCATCCTCTAGGCCCTGTGTATTACAGGTGGGTCCAACGAGGGAGAAACCTGACTACCGCTTGCTTTCATACTGTCTTGTCGAGCCAGGTAAGGGTTTTAAATTGTTTTCAACTGGAGTAAGAACATAGTTTATTTAGGCTTCGAAATAACTTATTTCCCCGCCTTTTCTTATTGCTTGTTGTACTGTCTTTAATATTTCTTACATGCTTAGTCAAACTTTTTAATAGCAAAACCAAAATGATTTGAAATGCTTCCAACTAGAGACAAGTAACTTATTTATTTTAAAAGTAACTATTTCATCTCTGAGGCACTTATAAGTAATGTTGTTAGGGACATCCGTCAGCATGCTCCCGAAGCGTACGACGCTTATGAGTATTTCCTAGATCGTTACATCAACTTGTCTCAAAAGCCCCTTTTGCCATTCATACTTAACTGCTTGCATCATATTTTCGAACGGCCCTTTTGGCCACCCAAACTATCATCGTTTTCAAATGCGAGCACTGGACCGTGTATGTTTTGGGCCCGGAGTATTCAGGAGGTGAGCCTGGGGACGTGCGTCCAGGGCAGATCCCGATGGATATTCCAATCCGTATCTGCTTAGGGCAGCCAGGAGGTTGACTAACCTGAGTTAGTGCGAGGGTGGCGTTGTAGGCTACGCGCTTCCTAGAAAATTCTGTTAAGGGTGACGTTGTTAACACGCGTTTCCATAAATTCTGCGTGGTCCATGAACCTTGGTGGTGGAGTACTTGCTTGCATGATTTTCAATTGGGAGTTATAAGGAGAGGGCCCGTTCTCGCCGGGACACATTCTTGCATGACTTATTGCATTTCTTGCTTGTCTATCTGATTTACGGCTTTAGTTACGAGTCGAAGCACATTCCGGTTTTCTTCCTTTAGTATACGTATTTCCCTATAAATATATATACAAAACCCGGAAGCGTGGCTCGAACTTGCCAACTGAAGTCTCCTTTATTATTCCATTAATTAGTTGAATTATGAGCCGTGTTTAATTATCGTTCTAACTTACTCATACCATGTCTTTCGAAACCGTAACGGCCTCGTAACTCAACTAACGCCCTTTCAATTTATCGGCTTGATATTACGTGCAAATATTTTGAAAGATCCGGTTCGTCAACTATTTGTATTTTCAAATAAGCCGATCCTGAGCGTTGCCTTGCGTTATTTTATAACTTATATTTCATTATTCATATTCTTTCTCAAAACGGGCAACACTCACCACTTTTAGTTTTAAATGATAAATGACGAACTATGATCAAAAACCCCCTTACTGAGTATCCTTTATACTCACCCCTGCTATTTTGGTTCTTGCTTCAGGTAGACAAGTGGCGACGTCACCTATCTTGTCAGTCGGTATCAGCAGGTCTAGATAGGCTCAGTCTTTCTGGTTTGTCTTGTCAGTGGTCCCAACAACCGTCGAGTCTTGTTTATTGTATTTATTTACTTTACGTACTTATGTGCCCCTGATGTGGGATAGTTGACGATATCTAGGATTGTATAGGATAGACTAGTTGAGCCATGGATGGCATTACATGTTGTTATTTTATTGTTTTCTGTTTTATAAATGTTTCTTGATATTATGATAGCCTTGTAGGCTTTTATGAAATTTGATTGCTTACATTAATCGCTTCCGCATTCCTCTGTTTATTGTGGTTGTTGTTGGGATATCGTTGCTGTTGCCGGTAGTGTTTGCTTGAGTGCCGTTCGCCGGAGTGGGTTTTTGAGTTGAGGCCCCTCGCTGAAGCTCGGGAATCCGTTTCGGTGCGGATGTGGCGGTCCTTCTTCAGGGGTCGCTACAGTTACAATACTCCCCTCTTCAGAAGAATCTGTCCTCAGATTCTCTTCCGGTCTCGGAGTTAGTTAAGAGGAGCATAACCTAAAGGAAATTCTAATAACGCGAATTAAATCGAACATTCAAATGCAATTAAATCACAAAATAATACGTCATTAATAATAAACACTTAAAGCACTTAATATTCCAAATTAAAATTCAGAGTCATACAAAATATAAACTTACATCAAATCCTAAACAAAGTAGCGAGAAAGAAGAAAATAAAATAAAATAAAATAGATAGCTCAAGGCTCGTCAGGACCCTGGCGGAAATACTGATCCAGCTGCTCAGATAGTGACCTCTGCATCTCTGATATGGATCTCTGAAGCTCTGCCTGCAAGGCTGTGTATTGACTATCAATGTGAGCTCGCTGAGCTGCAAAGCCCTCATTCATCTGCCTCTCCTGCTGGGCAAACCTCTCATCAGTCACACGTCGGTAGTCAGTGAACTCTGAATAAAATTGTTGCAGATCTATCGACTCCTGGTTCTGAGGGCTTCTTCTGCCATGTGAAGACTCAGGAATAGAGGCATCCTGACTCATCAGCTGGGAGTAGATATGCTGAGCCTGCTCTCGGACCTCTGGGTCTGAAGGTCCTTCTTCGGGAGCATCCCCTTGGTCAGCTTCCCATAGAGGTAGTCCATCTACCAGAATATATGGGTCATTCCGCCTCGGACCCTTCGTGCAGATCGCCATTTGAGCTAGAGTGCCATAGCTAATTGAAGTCGAACCTCCAACGGGAACCTGGGTATCGAGCCCTTCCACCTGGGCACACTCCAGAATGGCGGTGATGTATGAGCCAACTCGAATCTCTCCTCTCGACCGAGTGGAGATATACATCATATGGTCCATCATGTACGAGATGGGGTTGAACCTGACCCCTCGCACCATATGATCGAGTATGAGACAATCTTCGGTGTTCACCGCACCCGGACTGTCTCCTCTGGCTAGAACCGATCGAGACACGGCTCTATGCAAAATTCTCATTTGAGTGGTGATGAGCATCGTGGCCTTGGATACGCCGGAGTTAAATATTTCGGTGGAGGTAGAGATACGTCTCCAAGCCTCGGCTTGATTCCATCCATCGGCACGTCTCCTAGGTGCCGTAACATCCAATTGAAAATACTCAGACAACTGCCGATATGAAAGCGTATAGTCACGGTTGAACGCTCTGAAGTGGATTCCTATCGGCATCTCGATGTCGTCCGGAAATGCCGCGCCCTTAAGAGAGCTTAAAAATTCACAAGTGAGTCGGCGATAGGATGGCCTTTGAATACTCCAAAAATTAGCCCACCCAATGTTGTCGATGTAACGAGAGATCTCTTCGCCAAGACCCAATTGGTACATAGCCTCCATATCCAGAAATTGCGTAGCTCTAACCGGTCGTTCCATTAACCGGTTGAAGACATCTTGATCGTCTTCATTACCCAAATCCACTTGGTAACCTTCCGGTGCCGCTATGTCGGGTAATTCCCTTGCCCGACGAGAGCTTCACGAGCACCTTCCATATTAGAGTTGGAGTTGTTGTGAATTGAAGGAATAAGTTGCAAATTTTCACTTGAGACTTTTACCGAACACTTGGCGTGCGCTACTTCGGGCGAAGATTGTGTGAGATCGGTATAACAGATCGAGCCCAAATTTCAACAATACCAAGAACTTGCTGCAGACAACACACTTACAAAATCTCACAGAAATTCGTCGGGTAGATCGAGAATTAAACGAGCTCAAAGATGGGAGAAAATTGGGGGAAAAATATGGGGGATTTTCGCATGAAAAAGGAGAAAAAGTGAGGGTTGCGCGAAAATGAGAAGCTACTGACCATTTTAAAACATGGAAGAAATGCGCACGGCCTCTCGTCACGGCGTGTGACGAGGACGTGTGAGAAACACGCACGGGGTATCGTCACGGTGTGTGACGACCCCGTGAGGACAAACACACACAGGCTCTCTTCACGGCGTGTGACGAGCCCGTGTGTATTCATGCGCACGGCCTCTCGCACAGGGTGCAACAAGGCCGTGTGAGATAAGTGCACAGGGTCTCGTCACGGCGTGTGGCGAGACCGTGCAAGGCATACAGGGGCAGTTCATGTGATTAAAACCACACAAACTTCACAAAATTTAAACACGAATAATAACATCGAAATCACATGCATAATATAATACACTTAACACACATAATTTCTAAATTCACATAATATGAAATTAAATTAATCTAGGATGAATGTCATGACAATGCAATATACCTGGATCGTTCATACAGAATCAAGCTTCATCCTTTTGGCTCGTCTCGACATTTTCTTCCTCGTGCAATTTGTACGAAGATGAGACGGACTTCCATATGAGAAGCAACGTCCCTGCTTCTTTCGGCATTTTGACTCTTGATGATCTCTTTGGCAAAAGCCACATACTGGCGTTCCTTGCGGTTTCGGAAGCACATTCTGTTTCGATGAAGATACTTAGAAGGTTTTCTTTCTGGAAGAAGACCCCGATTGTGTAAGTGGCCTCGTAGAACTCGCTGGATGGGCATCCTCAGTATCGCCTGCTATATCCCGCGGTACTGGTCTCTTCTTCGGACATAGATTCAATATGTGATCGGGGCTACCACATCCGAAGCACAGTCCATTCTTCCTCCAACATTTAGCCTCTACATGCGGGCCCTTACAAAATCCACATACTGGTCGTGGATAAACCTGAGGTTGGGGAGGATTAGGCTGAACGGGGGACTGAAGTTTACTTTCGTGTTGCTGATGAATAATCCTCGTAATGTATTCAGCCCGGAACTCAGTCAAGAACTGATCCCAAGTCGGGACTACATGCTCGCGTTCCCATCGTTGTTAAATTTGTTTCCACCATTCCTGTGCAGCTCCAAGCATCAAATAAATAGCAAACCCGACTCTTAGAGGGTCCGGATATTCCATAATCCTAAAAATCTTTTCTAAAGCAGATATCCATGCCTCGGCAATAACTTCATCCGGGGCACCTTCAAATTGCGGTGGTTCGAATCTGAGAAATTGAGCCCACGCTTCCTGCTCAACATTTCCTTTAGGGGCATGAGCGATGAACTGTCTTAATGTTTCCAAAATTCCGGCTGGAATCGGTGGATCGGTCTGAGGTGTCAATGAAGATAACAAAGACTGTCCACAGGGATAACGACGGGGAGACATCCTGTAAAACCATTAACAGTTATGCATGACAGGTAAGTGAGCATGCAAAGCTGTAAACACCTAGGCAAGTAATGTTCAAATAGATTTCACATAAGCACTTAGCACATTTGCACAAATCCACAGAAGTCCTAAGCCGTACGACCTAGACACAACCGGACACGACAGACAACTAGGCATGGCAAGTACAACCTTGAGTTTCACATCCACCTATATCCAAGCCCATCCCAGTATTTTGATTGTAAAAGATCTTTTGTTGTTGATCATCCAACAAAGATCCGTGACAATTCAAACACTAAGCGTTCTTGAATACTGGCGAGTGCAATTCCCTAAGTTACACCGGCACACAACGACCGACAAACAAACAAAACACGATGATTCAGAGCTTAGGCCATTGGACCAAGAAGAGCTCTGATACCAACTGTAGCGGGCGCCCCAAACGGGTAAAGCACGCCCCGCACCGAGCCCCGACCCGGAGCCTAAATGGGATCCGACCCGAACCGAAACCCGGCGAACGGCAAGCATTGACTCAATCACTAGGTGGGGTTTTCAAAAACAACGAAAAGACAGAGACGCGGAAGCAATATAAATAATCAAAGCAATAGAACATAATAAATACACAATTATTAAAGCCCACCAAGGCTAACGAAATTCAATTACATAATATCAAACGGGTTCGATACAGAGATGCTAGATTCACTTCTCAATTATGGCAGCATCTTCAGGAGAAAATGGGAACGAAACTGACATTCAGTACAGCAGCACATCCGCAGACCGATGGCCAATCTGAGAGGACGATTCGATATCTCAGTGTTATGCTTCGTGCGTGTGCCTTAGACTTTCGCACCAATTGGCACGACCAATTACCGTTGATTGAGTTCGCCTACAACAACAGTTATCAATCTACAATCAAGATGGCACCTTACGAAGCTCTGTATGGAAGGAAGTGTAGATCCCCGTTGTTTTGGGATCTTGAGGATTGGCGTTGGACAAGGGATAACAAAGGAAGAGGAGATTCTCCGCAGTCTCTTCAGAGAGCGATTGACCGAATTCAGATCATCCGTCAGAGGATGAAAGCAGCCCAGGATCGCCAGAAAAGTTATGCCGATACACGCCGCCGACCTTTGGAGTTCGAGGTTGGTGACCGAGTGTTTCTTAAAGCTTCACCTCGAAAGGGATTTCACTCGTATTGGCAAAGGTGGTAAGCTAGGTCCGAGATTCTTAGGACCGTTTGAGATTCTGGAGAAGATTGGAGAAGCTGCTTACAGATTAGACTTGCCACCGAGTCTGACAGGAATCCACAACGTTTTCCACGTTTCACAGCTCCGGAAGTATCACCCGAGTGATTCACACGTTCTTCCTATCGAAGATGTTGAGATAGAGCCGGACTTGACCTTCGTTTCACAGCCGGTGAAAATTTTAGACAAGAAGACTCAAGCACTGCGTAACAGAGAGATTCCTATGGTTAAAGTGCTTTGGAGGAGTCAGTCGGTTGAAGAAGCTACATGGGAAACCGAAGAGAAGATGCGCAAGTTTCACCCCGCGTTATTTGTAGCGGACGAGAAGAATCTGGGGACAGATTCTCATAAGGAGGGGTGATTGTAACGCCCCGAAAATCCGAATCATTATATTGCGCGATTTGATTATTTTATTTGATAGTTAGTATGTGTAATTTAACAATTTCTTAAATGAGTGAATTTTGGTTTTTTTTAAACCATTTCATGTCAACGTGTGTTCAATTATATGAGTTTTGACTATAATATTGTTTAATTCCGACAACCTGCTATTTTTAGTAAGTTTGGAGTAATTACGGTTTTGCCCCTCGTTTCGAAGTCAAGTCAAAGTTTGACTTGACCAATCTCTCTCCCTCAAACCTCATTCACGTAAGAAAGAAGAAAAGAAAGAAGGAAAAAGAGAAAAAGAAGAGAGAAAAGAGAGAAAGCTTCGATTGCTCATTCCGATTTCGTTTTCCGACCGAATTACGATCCATTAAACTTTTCAAACTCCTCACGATCTATTCTTCAAGTAAGCTTCTCACGTCCTTCGCGTTTAATGCTTCCTAGGCTATGATTTATAGAATTTTGTGAATAGTTTAATAATATATGAAAAATGTGATTATGAATGATTTTATGGATGGATTTACGTGTTTCTTGGTCCTATAAGTAGATTAGATGTTGTAGATCATTATATGTAAGTTTAGTTTGAGGTTTTGCATGATTTATATGATTTAAATGTTAATTTTTGGCTCATTCCCGAGAACCCTCGCGATTTTCTGCTGTGTTGATAATCCGCACGGCCTGACGCACGGTCTTGAGACCATGCGCCAAGACCGTGCGCCTCATTTTGGCCTTGCACTGCCTAACGCACGGCCGTGCGCTAGCCGGTGCGTAGGCCAGTGCAAGTTTGTCCGCACCGGCTTGAGCACGTGTTCAAGACCGTGCGTTTGCCCGTCCCCAAGACCGTGTGTATGCCTTAACCAAAATTTCTCCATTTTCAACTTCTTGCTCTCGGCATTGAGGGTCAAAGGGTAATTAAAAAAGTTGACTTTCTTCGTTTGACCTCCGATTCAAGATCCGATTTCACCTATAGGTCCTATAAATCACTGTTCCTATATGGTTGAGGACGAGGAGAGAAAGACACGCCAATTCGTGGAGGGTTTGTCTCACAGCATTCGACTGCATATGATGGCTGTCCGCCCCCGATTTTATTCTGATGCAGTTGACATGGCTCTTGCTATAGAGTCAGAGATGAGACAGATGAGGCCTACGTCAGCACCTGCCCCCGCAGCCGCTAAGGGTTTTTCTTCGGGTCCGAAGAGGTCTTTTCCTTCTGTAGGACCATCTTCTTCTTCAGCTGGGAAGAAACCGTTTCAGCAGGCTCCGAAGCCGAACGTTCCTCCCCAAGCTCAGGGTTTTCCACGACCAGTTTGTGGATATTGTGGAGGTCCCCATTTGGAGTCTAAGTGTCGAAGGAAGTTAGGGCTTTGCTTTGGATGTGGTAGCTCCGATCATCTTATGAATGCATGTCCGATGAAGAGAGGTCAGAAGCAGCCAGCTCAGCCTCAAGCCCAGGCCCGACTTTACGCCTTGGAAGGCGATGCTGAAGATGTCGCGCCGGATGCGAATGCCGTGGTGGAAGGTACGATATATATACATGGCATTCCCATTCATGCATTGTACGACCCGGGTGCTTCTCACTCGTTTATTGCGCCTGCCGTTGCTTTATCTGTGCATGCACCTGTTGAGTTGCTTGAGTATGTGTTAGTTGTTAGCTCGCCGATGGGTTCTAGAGTAGCTACGAACCGCGTTCTCAAGCGTTGTCCGATGATGATTGAGGGTACCGAGTACCTTGGGGATTTAATCGTACTGCCGATGAAGGATTATGGGGTTATTCTTGGGATGGATTGGTTATTTGAGCACCGAGCGAAGATCGACTGCTATGAGAAGAAAGTTGTGCTTGGTTCCAATGAAGTTAGAGGTTTCAGAATGGGTGAAGGCCCGTATATCTCTATGATGGAAGCCAAGAAGCTTATCCAGAAGGGAGAAGCAACTGGTTTTCTAGCTTATCTTCTCAACCGTCCGAAAGAGCAGACGAAGATCGAGGATACCGATGTGGTTAAGGAATTCATGGATGTGTTTCCCGAGAACTTGGAGTTTCTGCCCCTTGATAGGGACATTGAGTTCGTTATTGATCTAGTCCCGGGTGCCGAGCCGTACTCGAAGTCTCCGTACCGTATGGCTCCTGCTGAGTTGAAGGAATTGAAGAATCAGCTCGACGAACTCCTTTCGATTGGATATATCCGCCCGAGTACCTCGCCTTGGGGTGCTCCAGTCTTGTTCGTGAAGAAGAAGGACGGTACACTCCGTATGTGTATCGATTATCGCGAGTTGAACAGGATGACGGTGAAGAATAAGTATCCTTTGCCGCATATTGTGGAGTTGTTTGATTTACTCCAGGGATCGAGAGTTTATTCTAAGCTTGATCTCAGACAAGGGTATTACCAGCTCCGTATCCGAGCCGAGGATATTCCGAAGACAGCGTTCAACTCCAGATACGGTCACTTTGAGTTCGTGGTCATGCCATTTGGACTCACGAATGCTCCTGCCGCTTTTATGGATGTGATGCACAGGATCTTTCGTCCGTACCTCGATAAGTTTGTTGTGATCTTTATCGATGACATTCTAGTGTTCTCGAAGTCAGAGGAAGAGCACACAGAACACCTCAGGATTGTTCTTCAGGCTTTGAGAAAGCATCAGTTATTTGCTAAGTTTAGCAAATGCGAATTCTGGATCGACAGAGTGACTTTTCTAGGTCATGTCATATCCGGAACGGGAGTCGAGGTAGATCCTTCGAAGATCGAGACTGTGATGGATTGGGAGAAACCTAAGACTCCTACAGAGATTCGCAGTTTCTTGGGATTAGCAGGATACTATAGACGTTTTGTCAAGGACTTTTCCAAGCTTGCTAGTCCGTTGACTGCGTTGACAAAGAAGGATGCCAAGTTTGAGTGGTCAGACAAATGTGAAGCAAGTTTCCAAGAGCTCAAGAAGAGATTAACTACAGCCCCAGTGTTAGCTATGCCTAATGGATTGGAGGGACTCGTTGTGTATACAGATGCGTCCCACGAGGGATTGGGTTGTGTGTTGATGCAAAATGGGAGAGTTATAGCTTACGCCTCGAGGAAACTAAAGCCAGCCGAAGAGAACTATCCCATGCATGATCTTGAGCTAGCAGCCGTTGTATTTGCTTTGCTAAAGTGGCGTCATTATCTGTATGGCACTACGTTCGATATCTTCACTGATCACAAGAGTCTTCAGTATTTGTTTACTCAGAAGGATTTGAACAAGAGACAGCGTCGATGGATGGAATTGTTTGAGGATTATGATTGCAAGATTCAATACCATCCTGGAAAGGCGAATGTGGTAGCCGATGCATTGAGTCGTAAGGCGAGTGTAGCTCAGCTAGAGGCTAAGTTTGAGCTAGTTTATATCACCTCGCAGGCTCACGTTCACAGTATATCGATTCAGTCAGAATTGGGTCGTAAGATTCGAGATGTTCAGGCTACTGACGAATGGACTCAGAGGCAGATAGTTCATATTTCAGATGAATCAGAGTCCCAATTTCGTGTTGATGATTCTGGCATTCTCCGCTTCGAGACTCGAGTTTGTGTTCCTGAGAGTCTTAAGAAGGAGATTCTTGCTGAGGCGCACAATACGCCTTATACAGTACATCCTGGTGGAAGTAAGATGTACCGGGATCTAAAAGAGTTGTTCTGGTGGAGAGGTATGAAGAGAGACGTAGCTGATTACGTCCAGAGATGTCAGACATGTCAGCAGGTCAAGGTAGAGCACCAGAGACCTGGAGGATTGCTACAGCCACTACCGATTCCTACGTGGAATTGGGAGCAGATTGCGATGGACTTTGTGTCCGGTTTACCAAAAGTTAAAGGTGGCTATGATAGTATTTGGGTGATAATTGACCGACTTTCCAAGACTGCTCACTTTCTGCCGGTCAAGAAGTCATTCAAGCTAGAGAAGTTGGCAGAGATTTATCACCGAGAGATTGTCAGGCTTCATGGAGTTCCTGTGAGTATTGTGTCTGACAGAGATGCTAGATTCACTTCTCAATTATGGCAGCATCTTCAGGAGAAAATGGGAACGAAACTGACATTCAGTACAGCAGCACATCCGCAGACCGATGGCCAATCTGAGAGGACGATTCGATATCTCAGTGATATGCTTCGTGCGTGTGCCTTAGACTTTCGCACCAATTGGCACGACCAATTACCGTTGATTGAGTTCGCCTACAACAACAGTTATCAATCTACAATCAAGATGGCACCTTACGAAGCTCTGTATGGAAGGAAGTGTAGATCCCCGTTGTTTTGGGATCTTGAGGATTGGCGTTGGACAAGGGATAACAAAGGAAGAGGAGATTCTCCGCAGTCTCTTCAGAGAGCGATTGACCGAATTCAGATCATCCGTCAGAGGATGAAAGCAGCCCAGGATCGCCAGAAAAGTTATGCCGATACACGCCGCCGACCTTTGGAGTTCGAGGTTGGTGACCGAGTGTTTCTTAAAGCTTCACCTCGAAAGGGATTCACTCGTATTGGCAAAGGTGGTAAGCTAGGTCCGAGATTCTTAGGACCGTTTGAGATTCTGGAGAAGATTGGAGAAGCTGCTTACAGATTAGACTTGCCACCGAGTCTGACAGGAATCCACAACGTTTTCCACGTTTCACAGCTCCGGAAGTATCACCCGAGTGATTCACACGTTCTTCCTATCGAAGATGTTGAGATAGAGCCGGACTTGACCTTCGTTTCACAGCCGGTGAAAATTTTAGACAAGAAGACTCAAGCACTGCGTAACAGAGAGATTCCTATGGTTAAAGTGCTTTGGAGGAGTCAGTCGGTTGAAGAAGCTACATGGGAAACCGAAGAAAAGATGCGCAAGTTTCACCCCGCGTTATTTGTAGCGGACGAGAAGAATCTGGGGACAGATTCTCATAAGGAGGGGTGATTGTAACGCCCCGAAAATCCGAATCATTATATTGCGCGATTTGATTATTTTATTTGATAGTTAGTATGTGTAATTTAACAATTTCTTAAATGAGTGAATTTTGGTTTTTTTTAAACCATTTCATGTCAACGTGTGTTCAATTATATGAGTTTTGACTATAATATTGTTTAATTCCGACAACCTGCTATTTTTAGTAAGTTTGGAGTAATTACGGTTTTGCCCCTCGTTTCGAAGTCAAGTCAAAGTTTGACTTGACCACTCTCTCTCTCCCTCAAACCTCATTCACGTAAGAAAGAAGAAAAGAAAGAAGAAAAAAGAGAAAAAGAAGAGAGAAAAGAGAGAAAGCTTCGATTGCTCATTCCGATTTCGTTTTCCGACCGAATTACGATCCATTAAACTTTTCAAACTCCTCACGATCTATTCTTCAAGTAAGCTTCTCACGTCCTTCGCGTTTAATGCTTCCTAGGCTATGATTTATAGAATTTTGTGAATAGTTTAATAATATATGAAAAATGTGATTATGAATGATTTTATGGATGGATTTACGTGTTTCTTGGTCCTATAAGTAGATTAGATGTTGTAGATCATTATATGTAAGTTTAGTTTGAGGTTTTGCATGATTTATATGATTTAAATGTTAATTTTTGGCTCATTCCCGAGAACCCTCGCGATTTTCTGCTGTGTTGATAATCCGCACGGCCTGACGCACGGTCTTGAGACCATGCGCCAAGACCGTGCGCCTCATTTTGGCCTTGCACTGCCTAACGCACGGCCGTGCGCAAGCCGGTGCGCAGGCCAGTGCAAGTTTGTCCGCACCGGCTTGAGCACGTGTTCAAGACCGTGCATTTGCCCGTCCCCAAGACCGTGTGTATACCTTAACCAAAATTTCTCCATTTTCAACTTCTTGCTCTCGGCATTGAGGGTCAAAGGGTAATTAAAAAAGTTGACTTTCTTCGTTTGACCTCCGATTCAAGATCCGATTTCACCTATAGGTCCTATAAATCATGAAATACATATTTTAGGTAGTTTGAATTTTTCCGACTTCGTTTGGGTCCCGTTTCTCGTGTTTTTTCGTTTAGGCCTTTTTGGCTATTTTTCAAATGTTGTTCGTTTCTTCCGAAACTTGAATGCATGCTTCCTTATTGCATTTTATGCATGTTTATGAGCTTTTATTACATTCTAACTTGTTTTGCTTATCGAATTCTATGAATTTCTATGTTCTGCTACAATGTGAACCTAAGTGATATGAGTGATTGTTAAACACGCTTCTATGTGTTTTAAATCTTTCGTATAAGCCGTGCGTCGTCGTTAGTCTTATTTGGTTGTGTCTTTGTCTTTTGCAGACGATACTCCCGTGGAGTAGCGTGCCGGTCTCGCATTTTTGCTCTCGTTTTTGTCAAGCCAACAGGTGGGGTTTTCAGTTTCTTATAGTAGACGATAATACGTACATAATACCAACCCTACTACCCGATAAGCCTTGTTTTATGATTTGTTTTACATCCGTTTGTATATATAATAGATATTTATGCTTATACTTTTATGATCTTGAAATCGATTTAATATGAAAAGTATTATGTATAAGTTTGTGAAATGTTTACGAAAGAGGCAAGCAAATCTTTGTTTTCCGAAAGCGAACTTTGGCATTATAGCCTCGCACACGACTTGTCTCGAACGGTCTTTTGACCACATGAAAATGTTTGAAAAGCGAGCTATGTATATGTATATGTTTGACCTGTTCTGATGGGCCCGGAGTAAGGACGATAGGACGAAGTCGGTAGACGTCGGGTCTACGGCGGAAATTCTATGGTTTCCTCCACCTTTGGGAGCTCGGGGTGAAGCCGGAGTGGCAGCCCTTTGAGTACCTGAGCTTGTTTATGTATGATATATGTAGTTAGGGATTGCTCCCTGATTACAACTGGAGGAATAAGGTGGGTTTCGGTTTTTATGATTTGACTGGTGGTTCAGAACTCTTCTCGCTGAGTTATACGCTTTGTTATGTTTCATTTTGAGCTAGTTCACCAATCGGTTGCGAAAACCTTTACTTCTGTTGTTTTCTTTCTGTTAAACTGGTGATCTACTTTCGTTTTTATTATGTACTGTCTTTTTCCCCCTCACTTAGTCATTTGACTAACCCCATTCGTTTCACCCTTTGGTTTCAGGATTCTAGGCGGGATTCATAGTATTGGGTCTTGTCGTTCGAGTTACAAGCTTTTGTCTTATGTAAACTCTCGTTTCTTGTTGACTTATGATGTATGTAGGATTTGAATTATACTTATGAAAATCCGGGAATAATATTGTAGAACCCGTTGTAAACATTTGTTAATATTTATTGGAATTTGCTAGCCTTGGTGGGCTTTACCTATCTGCGCAATCATTATGGGTTTTACGTTTTGTTTTATATTGCTTCCGCTTTTGGGTTTGTCTCTGTTTTGAAACTCCCGCCTAGTAGTAAATGTCCGGTTTGCCGTTCGCCGGGTTTTGGTTTGGGTCGGACTCCTTTCGATTCCGGGTCAGGATCCGGTGCGGGGCGTGCGTCTGCCCGTTTGGCGGCGCCCGCTACAACATCACACCCGAACTGAAACAGACCCCCGAGCAAGGCAGAAGCCCCACTCAAGAACCCATCCTAGCAAACGGCACTTGTAGCGGGCGCCCCAAACGGGTAACGCACGCCCCGCACCGAGCCCCGACCCGGGACCGAAATGGAATCTGACCCGAACCGAAACTCGGCGAACGACAAGCATTTACTCAATAACTAGGCGGGGGTTTCAAAAACGAATGAAAATGATAGAGGTGCGGAAGCGAAAATAAACCAAACGGTAAAACATAAATAATTACACAAGTATTAAAGCCCACCAAGGCTAACGAAATTCAATTAATTAAATAACAAACGGGTTCGATACAATATCCCGATAATTATAATAACGGGTTCAATATACACATAATCCTGAATACAACTTAAAGTAATAAATCCCTAATATCATAAAACATATAAATAAAAGCCATACGGGAAAGAGTTATACATGAGCAAAAATAAATGCAACTCTGAGACGCGACGACGACGACGCAGATCCCGCCTAGTATCCTGAAACCAGTACAGGGGTAAAACAGAGGGGGTTAGTCAAACGACTAAGTGAGGAGGGAAAAATAATGTATATAATAAATCGGAAATAAATCACCAATTTTAAACTTAAAAGAAATCAACATAAAAGAAAGGTTTTCGTAATCGGGTGGTGATTTAACATAAAACATAACATATCATATGACTCGGCGAGTTGAGCCCTTAACTCCAATATCCAAACATAAAAACCAGAAACCACCCTTATGCCTCCAATGTAGGCGGACCGCTAAATCCGAACTACTCATAACTAACGGGAATAACTCAGGTACTCAAAGGGCTGCCACTCCGGCCTCACCCCGAGCTCCCAAATGGAGGAATCATAGGATTTATGCCATAGACCCGACGTCTACCGACTTCGTCCTATCGCTCTTACTCCGGGCCCAAACAAACATGCATACATATCATAACTCGCTTTTCAAATCATTTCGGGTTGGTCAAAAGACCGTTCGAGACATGTCATATGCGAGGCCGAAGGCCAAAGTTCGCCTTAGAAAACAAAAGGTTTTACATGTCTCTTTCGTAAACATTTCAAAGTCTATACGTAGTACTTTTCATATTAAATCATTTTCGATAAATCAAATGAACATAATAATCATAAATATCTATTAAATATATATATATAAACGGTGTGAAAACAAAACATAAACGTGGCTTATATCGAGAGAGGCTTATTAATATATATACATAATAATACTGGAAACAGAAACGGAAAGCCTCACCTGGCTGCTATGCAAAATAAGAGCAAAAAGAAGAACTGGCGCTACTCCACGGGAGTATCGTCTGCAAAAATACCAGGACACAACCAAATAAGACTAAAGACGACGCACGGCTTATACGAAAATATTAAAACACATAGGAGCACGTTATACAATTAAATCAATCACTTAAGTTCAAATTCTCAAACGAAAATAGAGTAATTCATGCATTTAAAAATGTAAATCAAGTCCAAATGCAACGAAACTTTACGGACATGCTTAAATTATCATAAAGGAGTATGCATTCGAATTTCGGGAAAATCGGACTTCACATGCAAAAGTTAGAAAATTTGACGAAAACTTAAAACGCACTAATCATATACCCGAACATGTCGTAAATTCATAAATCATGTAATTCCTATCTATTTCATATATATCGAATACACGAGCGAAGAAAGAATTCGGAAAAGACGAGCCAAAGGGGGACCCGTAGGCTAAAATGTGCCCTGACTAACAGAAGGTCAGGGCACTGTTCGACCAGGCCACACGGCCTTGTGCACGGCCGTGTGCCGAGACCGTGCACAATCGAGCAACACGCACGGCCTCATGCACACAGACTCAAGGCCGTGTGCACCAGCCCGTGTGCGATTCACCACGCGCACGGCCTCATGCACACGGCCTCGAGGCCGTGTGCACAAGCCCGTGTGCGACCAAAATTGAGCAGAAACTCGCAGACAGCAAAAACAACGCGATAAAAAAACCCTAGTCCAACAATTAATCACTAAAACATGCAAATCAAACCCTAATTCTCACATATAATGATCTACAATACATAAGCTACACGTAGAAACAATAAACACGAAAATCCATCCATAATTTCTATCAAAATCATATAAAACCTAAATTATTCAACTATATTCAAAAATCCGAAAATCGAAGCAATGATGGCATTAATCGAGAAAGGTATAAGAAGCTTACTCGTAGAGGAGATCGCGGGGAGTTCGTAGGCATAAACGATTCGAAAATCCGTCGGGAAACGGAGTCGGAACGATCGATTGAATCTTCTTCCTTCTTTTTCTCTTTTTCTTCTCTTTTCTTTTCTTTCTCTTTTGATGTAGTGTTCGAACGAGAGTGAGGTGAGAGAGAGAGAAATGAGACTTAGTCAATTTTGACTAGGGTTTAAAGTCGAAGGGGCATTTTAGTAATTTTGCAAAATAAGTTCGAAAATTCACGTTGTCCAAATAACATGTAATTACAGTCAAAATTCATATTATTAAACGCACATTGACAATTTGTAATTTAAATACAGAAATTCATTCATATACGAAATAATTCTAAAATTACATAATAAATATCAAATAAAATAATAAATTGCGCAAATATTCGATTCGGACGTACCATAGAATAATTCGGATTTTCGGGGCGTTACAATCACCCCTCCTTATGAGAATCTGGCCCCCAGATTATACTCGTCCGACTGAAATAATTCCGGGTGAAACTTGGGTATCTTGTCCTCGGTTTCCCATGTAGCTTCTTCGGTGGTCTGATTTCTCCAAAGGACCTTGACAAGAGAAATCTCTCGGTTGCGCAGAGTTTGAGTATTTTTATCCAATATCTTCACCGGCTTCGAAACAAAGGTCAAATCCGGCTCTAGCTGAATTTCCTCAACAGGAAGGATCTCGGACTCATTCGGGAAGTACTTTCGGAGTTGGGAAACATGAAAGATGTTGTGAATCCCAGTCAGACTCGGCGGCAAGTCTAACCTGTAAGCTGTGTTCCCAATCCTCTCCAGAATCTCATAGGGGCCCAAAAATCTCGGGCTCAACTTTCCTCCTTTTCCAATTCGGGTGAAACCCTTTCGAGGAGAAGCTTTGAGGAATACCTTGTCACGAACCTCAAATTCTAACGGTCGGCGATGGGTGTCGGCATAGCTCTTTTGTCGATCCTGAGCTGCTTTCATTCTCTGCCGAATGATCTGGATACGGTCGATGGCATTTTGGAGAAACTTTGGAGGAGTTCCTCGTTCCTTATAGTCTTTCGTCCAACGCCAATCTTCGAGATCCCAAAACAACGGGGACCTACACTTTCTTCCATACAACGTTTCGTAAGGTGCCATTCCGATCGTAGACTGATGACTGTTATTGTAGGCAAACTCGATCAGAGGCAACTGGTCGTGCCAATTGTTGCGAAAATCCAAGGCACAGGCTCGAAGCATATCACAGAGATATCTGATCATCCTCTCTGACTGACCGTCTGTCTCCGGATGTGCGGCTGTACTGAAAGTCAGCTTCGTTCCCATTCGTTCTTGAAGTTGCTGCCACAAACGGGAAGTAAATCGAGCATCTCTGTCAGACACTATCGTAGACGGAATTCCATGAAGCTTGACAATCTCTCGGTGATAAATCTCTGCCAACTTATCCACTTTGTACGACATGTTGATCTGTAGAAAATGAGCACTCTTGGACAGTCGGTCGATAATCACCCAAATGCTATCGTAGCCACCTCTAACTTTAGGCAAACCGGACACAAAGTCCATGGCAATACCCTCCCAGTTTCACGTAGGAATCGGTAGTGGCTCAAGCAAACCTCCCGGTCTTTGATGTTCAACTTTAACTTGCTGACAAGTCGAGCATCTCTTGACATAATCAGCTACGTCTCTCTTCATGCCTCTCCACCAGAATAATTCTTTCAGATCCCGATACATTTACTTCCACCTGGATGAACTGTGTAAGGTGTGTTGTGAGCCTCATCGAGAATCTCTTTCCTTAGACTCTCTGGAACACAAACTCGGGACTTGTAGCGGAGAATTCCTGTGTCGTCCACACCAAACTGAGTCTCAGAATCATCTGCGATGTGAACTATCTGTCTCTGAGTCCACTCATCAGTAGCCTGAACATCTCGAATCTTTCGACCCAACTCTGACTGGATCGATATGCTGTGAACATGGGCCTGGGAACTGATGTGAACTCCCTCTAACTTAGCCTCTAGCTGGGCTATGCTTGCCTTCCGGCTTAGTGCATCGGCTACGACATTCGCCTTCCCGGGATGATACTGGATCTTGCAGTTGTAATCCTCAAATAACTCCATCCAACGGCGTTGTCGTTTGTTCAATTCCTTCTGAGTAAACAAGTACTGAAGGCTCTTATGATCTGTGAAGATGTCGAACGTGATGCCGTAGAGGTAATGACGCCATTTCAATAATGCAAATACCACGGTGGCTAGCTCAAGGTCGTGAGTGGGATAGTTCTCTCCAGCTGGCTTTAGCTTCCTCGATGCATAAGCTATAACTTTCCCATTCTGCATTAACACACAACCTAATCTTTCGTGTGACGCATCTGCATACACGACAAATCCTTCAGAACCCTCGGGCAGGGTCAATACTGGAGCTGTGGTCAATCTCTTCTTGAGCTCCTGAAAACTAGCTTCACATTTGGCTGACCACTCAAACTTAGCTTTTTTCTTCGTCAATGCTGTTAACGGACCTGCAAGTTTAGAGAAATCCTTGACGAAACGTCTGTAGTATCCTGCTAAACCCAAGAAACTACGGATCTCTGTAGGAGTCTTAGGTCTCTCCCAATCCAGCACTGTCTCAATCTTCGAAGGATCTACCTCGATTCCCGTTCCGGATATGACATGACCTAGAAAGGTCACTTAGTCGATCCAGAATTCGCATTTCCTGAACTTAGCAAATAATTGGTGCTCTCTCAAAGCTTGAAGCACAATCCGGAGGTGTTCAGCGTGTTCTTCTTCGGACTTCGAGAACACTAAGATGTCGTCGATGAAAATAACGACAAACTTATCGAGGTACGGACGGAAAATTCTGTGCATCATGTCCATAAAAGCTGATGGGGCATTCGAGAGTCCAAATGGCATGACCACAAACTCGAAATGTCCGTATCGGGTGTTGAAAGCTGTCTTCGGGATATCCTCTGATCGGATATGGAGCTGGTAATATCCTTGTCTGAGGTCGAGCTTGGAATAAACCCTCGATCCTTGTAGCAAGTCGAACAACTCCTCGATATGCGGTAGAGGATACTTGTTCTTCAATGTCATCCTGTTCAATTCTCGGTAATCGATACACATGTGAAGTGTACCGTCCTTCTTCTTCACGAACAAGACTGGAGCTATAACGACCCAGAAATCTGAGAATTACTGTGAGTAATTTTTACGCGTTAATTATCTTTCTTAATCTCTAAATTCTCGATTATATGTGAATTATAATATATTATGTCGTAAATGACCAATGTGATAATATTGTTTGCGTATTTAAATTACGTGTCTATATTGCGTTTATTAAATATTTAATCGTTATATTTGATCGACGCGTATTTAATTGGATTTTCTAAAATTACTAAAATAACATTTCGTATTTTTCGGTATTTCGAAGATATTTGATAAAAGTGTCGAAATTCATTTCATTATTTTTATTTCGAGAGAGAGAGAGAGAGAGAGAAGAAGAAGAAAAGAGATATTTCTCCTGAATCCCTAATCGATCGTGCCGAGCTCGAATCTCCGTGGAATCTCGCACCAATCGTTTTTAAACGATCAGTTCATCGATACCTTTCTATAGGTACCAATTTCCCCAAATTCTTTTACGATTTTTCGAGGTTTTGAGATTATTTGATAATTTCGGGATTTTTAAGATATATGCTTAGATCGAGCCTGTTTCTTGGTCAATTCGTGATTTTATTGGATGTAAATGTGAATTAGATGTTGATTATTGATTGTTATAAATTATGAGTGTTGATTTGCGTTAAAAATATGATTTTTGTGGAATTTTGGCTCGAAATTTTGAAAACCTGTAAGTTTCTGCTGGGTTCAGTTGAACCACACGGGCTAACGCACGGTCTTGCGCAAGACCGTGCAGGAGCCCGTGTGCAGCTATATTTGCTTGCACGGGCTCACCTATCCCGTGTGTTTGGCCGTGTGTGCGTGCACGGTCTTGACACCGTGTTCAAGACCGTGCACTAGGCCGTGTGAAACACTTAGTGAATTTTTCCAGCCTTTTCAAACTTTGCTCTCGGCATTTGAGTCTTCGGGTCACCATTTTTGGTTGACTTTTTGCATACGGACTCCAAAAATTACACCGTTTTCACCTATAGAACCCTTTTAATTTGTAGATTTATATTTTGGAATGTTTATTTAATTTCGCCCTCGTTCGGGCTATGAATAGTGTAATTCTAATTATGTGTATTTTTGACAACTTGTCGGAATTGCGTGAAATTTACATGATAGCTTCTTTACATATTATAATTGACATATGCATGATTGGAAACATGTTTGGTTAGCCGTTCATCCAATAATTGCTTATTTGCACTTTTATTGTTGTTGTAGTCGTTATTGATTTGTCTAGGTCTTGTCTTGTCTCCAGATCAGTCCGACGTGGGAGACCAGTGAGTCTAGCAGCTAGGCTTTCTCTTTTTGATTCCAGGTGAGGATTTAAACTTTTAACTGGGCTTGAACATATATATATACAATTGCGAACCCCCTAATCCCTTATTAATATATTATATATTTCGAGTTTATATTTTTATGTTTTATCCTCAAATCATTTAATATCAAAGTTATACATAAGTAAACCAAATTGATTTGTTTTCAAAAGGGCAAGAAAACTATTTATTTTACGTGACGGTTTGACTTAGGATTTAATCCTTTGTCGTCACCCTTGCTCAGAGTGTCGGTTGGCATTCAAATGGGTTATTTTAAAGCGAGCAAATACATGACTATTTTCAAGTTGGGCCCGGGAAGGTATCCGAAGGTTACATCTGGGGACGGGCATTCAGGGTGTAATCCGAGGTGCTTCTCCCAAAACTAAGCGTCAATCGTGGCCTGTCAGGAGATGATAGCCACGGTTGGGAGCGATGGTGGGTGTTGCATTCGTTGCACATTTTCCTAAAATTCATTATGGTTAAGCTTCGGGTTGCTCCTTAGCTTGACACCGGGGATGGAGTATTTATACATGCACCGTGGAGATATAAGGAGGAACAGGCCCATTCTCGCTGGGATCGTATTTACTGCTTTATAGTGTTATTGATTTTAATTCTTAATTGTATATCCAAGTCGAAGCATATTCCGGTTTCTTCATTATCGCATATGTATTTTCTATAAATACCCGGAAGCATGACTCGACTTGTTCTCACATCTTCACTGAGTACTTTGACTCACCCTCTTTTAATTTGTTCTTGCCTCAGGTTTGAGAGAGACCGACATGTCTTACGTGTCGGATGGGCAACAGTGTCAGATAGGCTTTTTGGTTTTGCCGAGTCTCATTAGTTGTCTTTTGATCTCGTTCATTATTCTCGTCAACCTGGATTGATAATATTATATTGTTCCCCAATATTGTTATTTAAATTATGTTGCCCCTGAATGGGCTGTTGTTGATAATTGTTAATGTATTGGCCCCGGAGTGGCATTTTTGTTAATATGGATTTAAATGCTTCCGCTATATATATTCTCTGATTTATTTAAATGTTTTATTTTGGGAATTCACTGTTGCCAAGTGTCGGGATTGACCCGTTAGCTTGCATGGGTTCTCGGGTTGAGGCACTGTATTTGACTTGGGAATCCGTGCAGGTTCGGGGGCTGTAGAGCGGGGCGCTACAGTCCGGAGTGGTATCAGAGCCATAGGTTCCCTAGGTTCTGTTGTCTAGAGTGTCGTGTCTAAGTCGTACGGCTATATTTATAGGTTTCGTGTTATTCCTTTACTTGCGCTTTTAAATGTTATTGTTACTTGATTAATTGGTCATATCATTAACCCACATGCATTTCAGCTTATCTTTGCAGGCACAATGGTTAGACCTCGAGGCCGACAGGAACCACCTCCACCACCAGAGGGTTTTCCACCGCCTAATGCCTTCTATGATGCTGTTAGACTGATTATACAGCAGGCTCAGCAGGAGCAACAGCCACCACAGCCACCACCACCGAATCCTCGGGATGTTACTGCCCGAGCCATGGATCGATTTATGTCCTATCGCCCTACGGTCTTCGAGGGTGAGCCGGACGACATCAAGGCAGAGGCCTGGATTTCCGAGCTGAAGCAGAAGTTCAGAGCTCTAGATATTGAGGATTTGCAGAGGATCGAGCTCTCTGTATTTCTGATGAGGGGTCCTGCCCTCGATTGGTGGCGCCTAGTTGAGAGGCGTTGGACTACGGCACAGACCCCACGCACTTGGGGAAGGTTTTTGCATGAGTTCCGGGCGAAGTATGTGCCCGAGATCGTCCGTGATCAGCGAGAGAGGGAGTTTATGAACCTCACTCAGGGAGGTACGACTGTGGGCCAGTATGAGGCCAACTTTACCAGACTGATCGTCTATGCTCCTCATATAGCAGACGACGATAGCAGGATGGCCAGGAAGTTCAAGGAGGGCCTTCGCGACGAGATCAGGGTCGAGTTGGTAGGTAGTGACCTCCGTACTTATGAGGAGGCCGTTACACGGGCTATGGCTATCGAGTCCGATCTTTGAGAGCTTCTTCGTAGAGCTCCTGTTCTGTTGCTGCTGCCCCTAAGGGTTTTTCTCAGAAGGGCAAGAGGCCTTTCACTGCTGGCTCTGGATCTTCTATGGGCGATAAGAGGCCCAGGTATATTGATAGGGCTCCTATTACTGCCGTTGCACCGATCACTTGTTCCTACTGCCACAGACCGAACCACACCGCCGATTCCTGCCGGAGGCGATTGGGACAGTGTTTGATTTGTGCATCTTCTGATCACCTGATAGACTCTTGTCCGAACAAGAGAACTCTTGCCACGCCACTGAAGGCGATTCAGGCTGCCGGTCAGCCGAGAGTTCAGCCCAGAGTCTTCGCACTGGGAGGAGAGGAGCTTGAGCCCGATTCGCATGATGTTATTGGAGGTACCCTGCATATTCATGACATCCCTATTACTGCATTATATGATCCGGGTGCTACACACTCGTTTATTGCGCTTGATATTGCTGCTAAGTTGTGCATGCCCGTGGAGAGTCTGCCTTATTTGTATCGAGTCAGTTCTCCTTTGGGGACTTCTTACATTACGGATAGAATCTTCAAGGGTTGTCCTTTGAAGATAGGAGATCGTGTTTATCCCGCAGATTTGATCGAGTTACCACTGCAGCGCTACGGGATTATTCTGGGAATGGACTGGCTTTATCAGCATAGAGTCAGTGTGGATTGTTTCAGGAAGACTATTCAGATTGGGACCGAGGCAACAATTGTGAAGGGTAGTCTTGAGGAGTCAGTTCTGGCACCGAAGATTTCTTTCGTTGAGGCTTCTCGTTTGATCCGAGAGGGAGCTCAGGCCTTCGTCGCTTATTTACTTAACCGACCGAAGGAACAAGGGAAGCTCGAGAATACAGAAGTGATTAAGGACTTCCCTGATGTCTTTCCCGAGAGTTTGAACTCTCTACCCCCTGATCGGGACATTGAGTTCGTAGTCGATCTTGCCCCGGGATCGGAGCCTTATTCGAAGACTCCGTATAGGATGGCTCCAGCCGAGTTGAAGGAACTGAAGATGCAACTGGAAGAGTTGCTTGAGAATGGTTACATAAGACCGAGCATCTCTCCTTGGGGTGCCCCGGTTTTGTTTGTAAAGAAGAAGGATGGTACGCTGAGAATGTGCATCGACTACCGGGAGTTGAACCGGATGACAGTGAAGAACAAATACCCTCTACCCCACATAGAGGAGTTATTCGACTTATTGCAGGGCTCAAAGGTATATTCGAAGTTGGATCTTCGTCAGGGATATTATCAGCTTCGTATCCGAGAGCAGGATATACCTAAGACCGGGTTTAACACTCGGTACGGCCACTTCGAGTTTGTTGTGATGCCGTTTGGTTTGACGAATGCCCCTGCAGCTTTCATGGATATGATGCACAGGATTTTCCGACCTTACCTCGACAAGTTTGTGGTTATCTTCATCGACGACATTCTGGTTTTCTCCAAGACAGTCGAGGATCATGCTGAGCATCTTCGCATTGTTCTACAGACGCTTCGAGAGCATAGTCTATATGCCAAGTTCAGCAAGTGCGAATTTTGGATCAACGAGGTTTCATTCCTTGGTCACATCATCTCCGGGAATGGGATTGCTGTGGATCCATCAAAGATTGAGGCAGTGACGAGTTGGAGTCAACCTAAGACGCCAACAGAAGTTAGGAGTTTCCTTGGATTGGCTGGATATTACAGGCGATTCGTTAAGGATTTCTCCACACTAGCGGCCCCACTCACGAAGTTGACTTGTAAAGATATATCTTTTCAGTGGGACGACAAGTGTGAGGCCAGTTTCAAAGAGTTGAAGAAGAGATTGACCACTGCACCTATACTTGTTCTTCCAGACGGACACGAGGGATACGCGGTTTATACTGACGCGTCCAAGGAAGGTTTAGGGTGCGTGTTGATGCAAAATGGGAAAGTCGTAGCTTATGCTTCTAAAAAGCTAAAAGATGCCGAAAAGAACTATCCCATTCACGACTTGGAACTTGCAGCGGTGATATTTGCCTTGGGCAAATGGCGTCATTATCTGTATGGTGTCACTTTTGACATCTTTACGGACCACCAGAGTTTGAAGTATCTATTCACTCAGAAGGATCTCAACAGGAGACAGAGACGGTGGATGGAATTCTTGGAAGATTATGACTGCCGCATTCAGTATCACCCTGGGAAGGCGAACGTAGTCGCCGATGCATTGAGCCGAAGGGCTCACGTGGCACACCTAGAGGGGACATCTTCAGATACCTCTTTAGAGGACAGAAGGACTCGATTTGAATCGTATCCTCGTCTTGCCAACCTTTCAGTCCAACCCGATTTAGTCCAACAACTTCGAGACGAGCAAGATTCAGATGCCAGTATTCAGAAGATCAAAGCTAGAATGCTGAATGATCCTAACACCAAATTCAGGATCGATGGTACCGGATTGCTTCGCTTTGGGATCCGAGTTTGTGTTCCTACGAACCTGAAGCGTGGAATTCTCGACGAGGCACACAAGTCTGCTTATGCTATTCACCCAGGAGGCAACAAGATGTATCGTGATCTCAGAACCCAGTATTGGTGGAATGGTATGAAAAGGGACGTGGCTACTTATGTGAAACATTGTCTAACATGTCAGAGAGTCAAGGCCGAGCATCAAAGGCCTGGAGGAACTCTTCAGCCGCTTCCTGTACCCACTTCCAAGTGGCAGGAGATCACTATGGATTTCGTGACAGGATTGCCTACTGTTCGTGGAGGTTTCGATAGTATTTGGGTCATCGTTGATCGATTGACCAAGTCAGCGCATTTTCTACCAGTTCGAAAAACAGCAAAGGTTAAACAGCTCGCAGAATTGTATCAGAAAGAAATTATTAGGCTTCATGGTGTTCCGGAAAGTATCGTTTCTGACAGGGATCCTAAGTTCACAGCTCAGTTGTGGCAAGAACTTCATAAGAACTTGGGAACGATTCTAAAGTTTAGCTCTGCAGCACATCCTCAGACTGATGGACAATCCGAGCGGACGATCAGGTTTCTAAATGATATGTTACGGGCATGTGCGCTCGATTTTCATACGAGTTGGATTTCACACTTGCCCTTGGTCGAGTTCGCTTACAACAACAGTTATCAAGCCTCGATTGGAATGCCACCGTATGAGGCTCTTTATGGGAGGAAGTGCAGATCTCCAATTTATTGGGAATTGGAGGATTGGAAATGGTCAGCTAATGGCCATGAGAGGGCTACTCCACCGGATCACATTCAGGAAGCAATTGATAAGGTTCAACTCATTCGGCAAAGAATGAAAGCAGCTCAAGATCGCCAGAAGAGCTACGCCGACAAGAGGCGTCGACATTTGGAGTTCGAAGTGGGAGACCGAGTTTTTCTCAAGGCCTCCCCGAGGAAGGGATTCACGAGGATCGGTAGAGGTGGGAAGCTTACTCCGAGATATTTAGGTCCATTTGAGATCACCGAGCGGATCGGGAATACCGCATATCGTCTGGACCTACCACCTTATCTTACCGGGATCCACAATGTCTTCCATGTCTCACAGCTTCGCAAGTACTTTCCCGACGAGTCCCATATTCTCCAAGATGACGGAGTTCAGCTTGAGCCGGATTTGACTATTGAGATGAAACCGGTTCAGATTCAGGATCGTAAGGTTCAGCAGCTTCGCCACAAGCAGATTTCATTAGTGAGAGTTCTCTGGAGGAACCGTTCGACCGAGCAGTCTACTTGGGAGACGGAGGCTAAGATGAGGGAAGCTTATCCCGAGCTTTTCTGATGAAGATGGAATCTGGGGACCAGATTCTCATAAGGGGGAGGTATTGTAACGACCCAGAAATCTGAGAATTACTGTGAGTAATTTTTACGCGTTAATTATCTTTCTTAATCTCTAAATTCTCGATTATATGTGAATTATAATATATTATGTCGTAAATGACCAATGTGATAATATTGTTTGCGTATTTAAATTACGTGTCTATATTGCGTTTATTAAATATTTAATCGTTATATTTGATTGACGCGTATTTAATTGGATTTTCTAAAATTACTAAAATAACCTTTCGTATTTTTCGGTATTTCGAAGATATTTGATAAAAGTGTCGAAATTCATTTCATTATTTTTATTTCGAGAGAGAGAGAGAGAGAGAAGAAGAAGAAAAGAGATATTTCTCCCGAATCCCTAATCAATCGTGCCGAGCTCGAATCTCCGTGGAATCTCGCACCAATCGTTTTTAAACGATCAGTTCATCGATACCTTTCTATAGGTACCAATTTCCCCAAATTCTTTTACGATTTTTCGAGGTTGTGAGATTATTTGATTATTTCGGGATTTTTAAGATATATGCTTAGATCGAGCCTGTTTCTTGGTCAATTCGTGATTTTATTGGATGTAAATGTGAATTAGATGTTGATTATTGATTGTTATAAATTATGAGTGTTGATTTGCGTTAAAAATATGATTTTTGTGGAATTTTGGCACGAAAATTTGAAAACCCGTAAGTTTCTGCTGGGTTCAGTTGAACCACACGGGCTAACGCACGGTCTTGCGCAAGACCGTGCAGGAGCCCGTGTGCAGCTATATTTGCTTGCACGGGCTTGAGCCCGTGCACCTATCCCGTGTGTTTGGCCGTGTGTGCGTGCACGGTCTTGACACCGTGTTCAAGACCGTGCACTAGGCCATGTGAAACACTTAGTGAATTTTTCCAGCCTTTTCAAACTTTGCTCTCGGCATTTGAGTCTTCGGGTCACCATTTTTGGTTGACTTTTTGCATACGGACTCCAAAAATTACACCGTTTTCACCTATAGAACCCTTTTAATTTGTAGATTTATATTTTGGAATGTTTATTTAATTTCGCCCTCGTTCGGGCTATGAATAGTGTAATTCTAATTATGTGTATTTTTGATAACTTGTCGGAATTGCGTGAAATTTACATGATAGCTTCTTTACATATTCTAATTGACATATGCATGATTGGAAACATGTTTGGTTAGCCGTTCATCCAATAATTGCTTATTTGCACTTTTATTGTTGTTGTAGTCGTTATTGATTTGTCTAGGTCTTGTCTTGTCTCCAGATCAGTCCGATGGGAGACCAGTGAGTCTAGCAGCTAGGCTTTCTCTTTTTGATTCCAGGTGAGGATTTAAACTTTTAACTGGGCTTGAACATATATATATACAATTGCGAACCCCCTAATCCCTTATTAATATATTATATATTTCGAGTTTATATTTTTATGTTTTATCCTCAAATCATTTAATATCAAAGTTATACATAAGTAAACCAAATTGATTTGTTTTCAAAAGGGCAAGAAAACTATTTATTTTACGTGACGGTTTGACTTAGGATTTAATCCTTTGTCGTCACCCTTGCTCAGAGTGTCGGTTGGCATTCAAATGGGTTATTTTAAAGCGAGCAAATACATGACTATTTTCAAGTTGGGCCCGGGAAGGTATCCGAAGGTTACATCTGGGGACGGGCATTCAGGGTGTAATCCGAGGTGCTTCTCCCAAAACTAAGCGTCAATCGTGGCCTGTCAGGAGATGATAGCCACGGTTGGGAGCGATGGTGGGTGTTGCATTCGTTGCACATTTTCCTAAAATTCATTATGGTTGAGCTTCGGGTTGCTCCTTAGCTTGACACCGGGGATGGAGTATTTATACATGCACCGTGGAGATATAAGGAGGAACAGGCCCATTCTCGCTGGGATCGTATTTACTGCTTTATAGTGTTATTGATTTTAATTCTTAATTGTATATCCAAGTCGAAGCATATTCCGGTTTCTTCATTATCGCATATGTATTTTCTATAAATACCCGGAAGCATGACTCGACTTGTTCTCACATCTTCACTGAGTACTTTGACTCACCCTCTTTTAATTTGTTCTTGCCTCAGGTTTGAGAGAGACCGACATGTCTTACGTGTCGGATGGGCAACAGTGTCAGATAGGCTTTTTGGTTTTGCCGAGTCTCATTAGTTGTCTTTTGATCTCGTTCATTATTCTCGTCAACCTGGATTGATAATATTATATTGTTCCCCAATATTGTTATTTAAATTATGTTGCCCCTGAATGGGCTGTTGTTGATAATTGTTAATGTATTGGCCCCGGAGTGGCATTTTTGTTAATATGGATTTAAATGCTTCCGCTATATATATTCTCTGATTTATTTAAATGTTTTATTTTGGGAATTCACTGTTGCCAAGTGTCGGGATTGACCCGTTAGCTTGCATGGGTTCTCGAGTTGAGGCACTGTATTCGGCTTGGGAATACGTGCAGGTTCGGGGGGCTGTAGAGCGGGGCGCTACAGGAGCACCCCAAGGCGAGGCACTCGGTCGGATATATCCAATAGAAAGAAGTTCATCGAGTTGGTTCTTCAATTCTTTCAACTCGGCAGGAGCCATTCGGTACGACGACTTCGAATAAGACTCGGCTCCCGGAACTAGATCAATCACGAACTCTATATCCCGATCCGGTGGCAAGAATTCCAAATTCTCGGGAAACACGTTGACGAATTCATTGACCACGGGCGTTTCTTCGATCTTCATCTGGTCTTTCGGGCGGTTGAGAATGTATGCTATAAAGCATGTCGCTTCTTCTTTCTGAACGAGCTTCTTGGCTTCCATCATTGAAATATACGGACCTTCTCCTGATCGGAAACCCTTAACCTCATTAGAACCCAGAATAACCTTATTCTCGAAACAATCAACCTTCGCTCGATGCTCGTACAACCAATCCATTCCGAGAATAACCCCATATTTCTTCATCGGCAACTTAACTAAATCTGCTGGGTATTCGATACCCTCGATGATAACCGGACAACGCTTAAGTGCTCGGTTCGCAATAACCTTCGAACCCAACGGCGAACCAACCACTAACACATAATCATGCAAGGAAATAGGCGCATGCACAAATAAGGAAACAGCAGGCGCAATAAACGAGTGTGAAGCACCCGAGTCGTACAATGCATGTATGGGGATGCCATTTATATATATCGTACCTTCCACCACGTCAGTCGGATCTGCAACAGCATCCTCTGCATCGCCTTCCAAGGCGTAAACACGAGCATATGCCTGAGGCTGAGCGGCTCCCTGCTGAACCGGTCTCTTCCTCGGGCATTCACCTATTCGATGATCGGAACTACCACAACCGTAGCAAAGACCGTTCTTCCTCCAACACTTGGCCTCTAAATGCGGGCCCTAACAAAATCCACATACTGGCCGTGGAAATCCCTGAGATCGAGGAGGAGCAAGCTCAACGGCACTCCTGAATGGCTTCTTCCTAGAAGAGGACCTAGACGGAATAAATGGCCTCTTCGAACCAGAAGCCACACTCTTGGCGGCTGCGGGGGCAGGTGCAGATGTCGGTCTCATCTGTCGGAGATCGAACTCTATAGAAAGTTTCGTGTCGACTGCATCGGTGTAGTACTGGAGTCTGTTCCCGAGCATATGCATACGAATCTCATTTGACAATCCCTCAATGAACTGTCGAGTCTTCCTCTGTTCGTCGTCAACCATATACGAGCAGTGAATGATAAGCCTGGAGAAATGAGCCTCGTACTGGTCAATGGTAGAAGTACCCTGCTTGAGAGCCAGGAACTCTCGCTCACGTCGTTGTCGGACCACCAACGGAATATACTTGGCCCGAAACTCAACCAAGAACTGATCCCAAGTCAGGACCACATGCTCACGCTGCCATCTCTGTTCGATACGGGCCCACCAATCCTGACCAGCTCCTATCATCTGATACACTGCTAACTCGACCCTCTTAGGGTCCGGACACTCCATAACTCGGAACCTCTTCTCCATCGCTGATATCCAAGCCTCGGCGATCACATCATCCGGTGCACCCTCGAACTGTGGAGGGTTGAGCTTAAGAAACCTTCCCATATCATTCTCGGGGGCAGGTGGTGGCGTTTCTCGGTTAGTATGAACCATGAATTGCCCTAAGGCTTCCATAAACTGTGCTGGTGTCGGAACACCTGGAGGCGGACCTGGCGGTTCACGGCGAGGAGGCATTCTGCAAATTCAATACCAAACATGCATGATGATAAGTGATTATGAAAAGCCGTAACACGTAGAGAAGTTAAATTCACATAATCACGTTGTTACAATCACATAATCCTAAGCCATACGACCTAGACAGACATGACAAAACACGACGCTTCAGAGCCTAGGTCATTGGACCAAAGCGCTCTGATACCAACTGTAGCGGGCGCCCCAAACGGGTAACGCACGCCCCGCACCGAGCCCCGACCCGGGACCGAAATGGAATCTGACCCGAACCGAAACCCGGCGAACGGCAAGCATTTACTCAATAACTAGGTGGGGGTTTCAAAAACGAAAGAAAATGACAGAGGTGCGGAAGCGAAAATAAACCAAACAGTAAAACATAAATAATTACACAAGTATTAAAGCCCACCAAGGCTAACGAAATTCAATTAATTAAATAACAAACGGGTTCGATACAATATCCCGATAATTATAATAACGGGTTCAATATACACATAATCCCGAATATAACTTAAAGTAATAAATCCCTAATATCATAAAACATATAAATAAAAGCCATACGGGAAAGAGTTATACATGAGCAAAAATAAATGCAACTCTAAGACGCGACGACGACGACGCAGATCCCGCCTAGTATCCTGAAACCAGTACAGGGGTAAAACAGAGGGGGTTAGTCAAACGACTAAGTGAGGAGGGAATAATAATGTATATAATAAATCGAAAATAAATCACCAATTTTAAACTTAAAAGAAATCAACATAAAAGAAAGGTTTTCGTAATCGGGTGGTGATTTAACATAAAACATAACATATCATATGACTTGGCGAGTCGAGCCCTTAACTCCAATATCCAAACATAAAAACCACAAACCACCCTTATGCCTCCAATGTAGACGGACCGCTAAATCCCAACTACTCATAACTGACGGGAATAACTCAGGTACTCAAAGGGCTGCCACTCCGGCCTCACCCCGAGCTCCCAAATGGAGGAAACCATAGGATTTACGCCGTAGACCCGACGTCTACCGACTTCGTCCTATCGCTCTTACTCCGGGCCCAAATAAACATGCATACATATCATAACCCGCTTTTCAAATCATTTCGGGTTGGTCAAAAGACCGTTCGAGACATGTCATATGCGAGGCCGAAGGCCAAAGTTCGCCTTAGAAAACAAAAGGTTTTACATGTCTATTTCGTAAACATTTCAAAGTCTATACGTAGTACTTTTCATATTAAATCATTTTCGATAAATCAAATGAACATAATAATCATAAATATCTATTAAGTATATATATATAAACTGTGTGAAAACAAAACATAAACGTGACTTATATCGGGAGAGGCTTATTTATATATATACATAATAATACTGGAAACAGAAACGGAAAGCCTCACCTGGCTGCTATGCAAAATAAGAGCAAAAAGAAGAACTGGCGCTACTCCACGGGAGTATCGTCTGCAAAACTACTAGGACACAACCAAATAAGACTAAAGACGACGCACGGCTTATACGAAAGTATTAAAACACATAGGAGCACGTTATACAATTAAATCAATCACTTAAGTTCAAATTCTCAAACGAAAATAGAGTAATTCATGCATTTAAAAATGTAAATCAAGTCCAAATGCAACGAGACTTTACGGACATGCTTAAATTATCATAAAGGAGTATGCATTCGAATTTCGGGAAAATCGGACTTCACATGCAAAAGTTAGAAAATTTGACGAAAACTTAAAACGCACTAATCATATACCCGAACATGTCGTAAATTCATAAATCATGTAATTCCTATCTATTTCATATATATCGAATACACGAGCGAAAAAAGAATTCAGAAAAGACGAGCCGAAGCGGGACCCGTAGGCTAAAATGTGCCCTGACTAATAGAAGGTCAGGGCACTGTTCGACCAGGCCACACGGCGTTGTGCACGACCGTGTGCCGAGGCCGTGCACAATCGAGCAACACGCACGGCCTCATACACACGGACTCAAGGCCATGTGCACCAGCCCGTGTGCGATTCACCACGCGCACGGCCTCATGCACACGGCCTCGAGGCCGTGTGCACAAGCCCGTGTGCGACCAAAATTGAGCAGAAACTCGCAGACAGCAAAAACAACGCGTTAAACAAACCCTAATCCAACAATTAATCACTAAAACATGCAAATCAAACCCTAATTCTCACATATAATGATCTACAATACATAAGCTACACGTAGAAACAATAAACACGAAAATCCATCCACAATTTCTATGAAAATCATATAAAACTTAGATTATTCAACTATATTCAAAAATCTAAAAATCGAAGCAATGAAGGCATTAATCAAGAAAGGCGTGAGAAGCTTACTCGTAGAAGAGATCGCGGGGAGTTCGTAGGCGTAAACGATTCGAAAATCCGTCGGGAAACGGAGTCGGAACGATCGATTGAATCTTCTTCCTTCTTTTTCTCTTTTTCTTCTCTTTTCTTTTCTTTCTCTTTTGCTGTAGTGTTTGAACGAGAGTGAGGTGAGAGAGAGAGAAATGAGACTTAGTCAATTTTGACTAGGGTTTAAAGTCGAAGGGGCATTTTAGTAATTTTGCAAAATAAGTTTGAAAATTCACGTTGTCCAAATAACATGTAATTACAGTCAAAATTCATATTATTAAACGCACATTGACAATTTGTAATTTAAATACAGAAAGTCATTCATATACGAAATAATTCTAAAATTACATAATAAATATCAATTAAAATAATAAATTGCGCAAATATTCGATTTGGACGTACCATAGAATAATTTGGATTTTCGGGGCGTTACAGCACTCATGCGAGAATTAACCTGGCAACAACAGCAACTTGTCCAACAACAACAATCTAAAAGATAATCAGAGTGCGGAAGCAATAAAGCATGAGATAACAGAGTATATACACAAAGTACACAAAGTAATAAATCCCAAGTAACCACAAGTATATCCTACGACCTTCTGAGGCTCAACTACAACAGTGAAACGTAGCACAGTTAACACAATTCTTTCAACTATAACAAAAGCATTAATAAAGAATTCATCAAGACGCGACCATTGTTGGACATTAACCGAACAAGACCAAGACCTGAATCAAACCTAGACCTGCTGTTGCCAACTGACCACATAGGTGACACTGGGACCCATCTTCCTGAAGGAACCTGAAGCAAGAATCAAAACAAGAGGGTGAGTATAAAGGATACTTAGCGAGGGGTTATATAATATAAATATTGATCACAGTTCGCCACTTGTTGTTTGAAACCAAAGTTGAGAATGTTGCTCGTTTTTGTAAAAATATAATGAATATAAGTTATAAAACTATACAACAAAGCAACACTCGATTTGGCTTATTTAAAACATTAAAAGATTGACGAATGGATCCTTTGAAATCGTTTTAGCACATAATTAAGCCGATCAGTTTAAAAGGAGTCTTAGTCGATTTACAATCCGTTGACAGTTGACAATATACAGTTCTATCAGTTGAAAATAAATAATAAAGATCGGAATTGTAATTCGACTAAGTAATTAAAGCAGTAAATCATTCGTTCATTCGTTCATTCATTCATTATATGTCCCGGCGAGCACGGGCCCTCTCCTTATGACTCCCACAACAAGCATGTACAAGAAAATACTCTACCACCCGGTCGTTACTGATTTTGGGAAACGCATACATCGTACAATGTCACCATCACTTTGAATTTTCAAGGAAGTGTGTAGCCTACAACGCCACCCTCGCATTTGACTCAGACTAGCCAACCTCCTGACCGGTCTAAGCTAACACGGTATGGAATATACATCGGGGTATGCCCTAGACGCTCGTCTCTAGGATCACCTCCTGTATATCCCGGGCCCAACATTTCGTTATCATTTACTCGCTTTGCAATCGTTACACTACATTTTGGTGGCCAAAGGGGCCGTTCGAAATAAGGTTATTTGCGGGGCCAAAGGACCAAAGTCCACCTTTTAAAACAAAATAGGTTTTCCTTGTCTCTAGTTGGAAACATTTGGAAAGCAGATATACGCATATGATTTGATATTAAAGCATTTGATTAACTTTCATAAAGATAATAATTCAATATTTAATGTAGCACCCCTCTCCGTAGGAGGAAGAAGAACGCCACATCCACACCAAAATAAATTTTCGAGCACGACAAGGTGCCCCACTCGAAAACTCATTTCAACGAACGGCAAGACGCTCAATCAAAATTCCAGCAACAACAATAACAATCAGATAAGTGCTGAAGCGAATTCATAAATAACAGTTCAACTCATAAAAGCCATCCATGGCAACCATAATCATAAAACGAATCTAAAGTAATTATCCAATTAATGTCGTCCATGGCTCAACTAAACTATCCCACATCAGGGGCACGTAAGTACAGAAAGTAAATAAATTAAATCATAATGCTAAATACAATAATTCAAATCAATTCAAAAAGTAAAGACTCGACTGTTGTTGGGACACTGACAAGACAATAAACAAGAGCCAACCTAGACCTGCTGCTGCCGACTGACATGATAGGTGACACCGCCACCTATCTACCTGAAGCAAGAACCAAAATACAAGGGGTGAGTATAAAGGATACTTAGTTGGGGGGGGGGGGGGGGTAATACAATATAGGTATGGATCGCGGTAATACAATGATAGGTGAGCCTAGACGCTTTTCTCTAGGCTGACCTTCTGTATACTTCGGGCCCAAAGTCATGATCCAGTTCATGGCTCGCTTTTGAAATCAATAACAGTTTGGGTGGCCAAAAGGGCCATTTGAAAAATGATGCAAGCAATTAAGTATGAATGGCCAAAGGGGCTTTTGAGACAAGTTGACGTAACGATCTAAGAAGTACTCATAAGCGTCATACGCTTCGGGAGCACGCTAGTGGATGTCCCTAACGACATTACTTATAAGTGCCTCTGAGATCAAATGGTTACTTTTAAAACAAATAAGTTACTTGTCTCTAGTTGAAAGCATTTTAAATCATTTTGTAGATGCATAGGTTTTGCTATCAAAAGGTTTTGACTAAGCACATGAGGAAATAGTAAAGGTAGTACAACAAGCAATAGGAAAGGCGGGATAATAAGTTATTTCGCAAACCTACATAACTATGTCCTTGCCCTAGTTGAAAGCATTTTAAATCCTTACTTGTAGCTCGACAAATGAGAAAAGTAAGCAAGCAACAGATATGATTCTCCCTCAGAGATCCCACCTGAAAACACGGGGTTTAGAGGATGAATGACTGACACGAACAAGAAAACAGACACTGACGCTCGGCTACCAAGTTATGAACATGCTTAAAGATAGCTATTCAATATTTAAGAATGAAAGAGCAAGTAGGGGTAAATTGGTCATTTAACATGTAAAATGAGGAATAAATGGATAACAATTAACATTTGATTAATAATAAGATTTAAGCATAAACTACTCAGGGGGTATAATTGTAATTCTACAATAATCATGCATAATCCATTTAAATAAAACCACTTGAATTACAACTTCACAACTTATAGCTTTTCCCAAAAGCTCTAAAGCTACAAGTTCATATCAAATCCTATCTCTAGCCTAATCGAACCGAAACCCATCCATTCGACTACACAAGCATATATCATCAACAAACAACAATTTACATAAGCTATAGTACAAATGATTCATGCCAAAACAATCCAAAAAGCTAAAAGCTAGAAGCTACAATCAAAAAGCTACCAATTAACACAATTATAGGAAAAATGCTATAAAAGACAAACGACAAGTCGGATTCGAGTAATACCAGCGCCTTTAGAACCATTGCATCAAGAAGAACAAACTGTCAGAAGGGTCTATCACTGGAATCCATCCGGAACAGGGTCGCCGCCGCTGCTCCGCCGCCGGTCATGTCTGAGCACGAGACCAACGTCAAAAGCTTCGTCTCGTTAAGGCGGCATAACCACGGTGGTCCACCGCCTCAGCTCCGCCTGGAACCGCCGGAAAATTGCTCAACACCGCCGCCAACTTCATTTTGCCGTATCTAAGACGTCGGTGGTCCAATGAAGGTGAGACCACCGCCAAAATACTCCCCTTGACCAGAGCTACCTTTGCTGGGAGTTGCACCGACGTCAGGTCGCCTGACGTGGCAGATCGGAAAAAGTGCCATCGGACTAAAAATCAGCAATTCCGCCACCGTTGGTGGTCGGATGGCCGCGGGACCACCACCGTTGGATTCCTCTCAAAAAACTGGTCTAGAACCACCCTTGCCCTCCTCCTGAAAAATCACCAAAAAACCTCCGACCAAAAGCTCGACATCACGCCACCTTTTTGCCGCTGTTGCGCCACCACCGTTGCCCAAATGCCAACAATAATGGTACCATTGTGCTCCCCTCGTCGAGACCATCGATTTCCATATATCATTTTCTCGATTTGGTGAAGGAACAAGAAAACCCCAATTTAGAGAAGATGGGTCTCATCTCTCTCTCTCTCTCGCCTTCCTGCTATGGCTTTCTCTCCATTTTCATTTCTGCCCCAAATCTCCCAATAGTTGCATATTATACCATATTCCTCGAAAAACGTGCAAATAGTGTAAAGTGTTGGAATTAGGCGTACTTAGTGTGAAAATGACCGAAATTAAATGCTTAACAAAGATTGAGGTTCGTTTTCTTAAAATTCATGAGTTTACGAAAAGTCAATTCCGGGTTGGGCTAAAGTGTAAATAGTTTTGGGCCAAAAATGTAATTTTCTTTAAATATGACTTAATGAATAATATTAAGGATTTCATGGAAATATTTGGAACCGCGATAAAATATGCATTATTAAAACATTGAACCCCACTCTAATGTACACCGTTAAATTATTAAATCAAGTTAAACGAGCTAAAATATAAATTTATCAAATTATCCCTAGTTGATGACAAAACAATGCAAATAAAATTCTAATTAATGCTTTGGATTTTAAATGCCAAATCGATGATTTATGAAAATCTTTAAATGTAAGAGTTGGAAAACGTGCATATGTGAAAGAAGTTGGGATCGTAAACGGTCTGAATTCCGATAAATGCTCTAATCCAAAACATGGAGATTGCGGGTCGTCACAATACTCCCTCCTTCAAAAGAATCTGTCCTCAGATTCTACTTCTCACGCCAAACCGTTCTCTGCCAAATTCCTCTTTGGCTTCGGTTCCAAAATTTCGTTCTATTCAACTCAAAACGTCTTTAGAACGTGAGCAGACTCCTTTGATTCCTGGAAGGTCTGACATCCATGTTCACTTCGGTTCTCAATTTGTAACATACATGTCCCCAAATACGGTGCGACGTGACGTCCCTGTAACGCCCCACATTTTTGGGTAAACTAAAGCCGGTAAGAATTCCTAAGATAACGGGACAAGTTTGGAAAACTCGATCGGGATATATGTGTTTATGTGATATTTGTGTGTTTTATATGAATTTTTGTAAATGCAATAATTTGTGAATTTAAATTATTCTATGTCAATGTGCGTTTAAAATGATGAGTTTTGACTATAATATTGATATATTTCATTAATATGACCTTTTTATGAAGTTTCGCGAAATTACGAAAATGCCCATTCGATTTTTCATTTAACCTTAGGTTTTCTTTTTATTCTCTATTACTTTTCTTTTTCTTAATTACATTTAGTCCTTAAACATCAGCAGCAACGAAAAGAGAAAAGAAAGAAATTTCTCCAAATTTTCAATTTGATCGTTCGAGTTCGTTTCTTAACTAAATTTCGATCCGTAAGAACCTACGCGACCCTTGTAACATTCTCTACAGGTATTATTCAGGTTCCATTTAATTTCATTATCGCTTGAGTATGTTTTGGATAAATTGTTTCGAAGATGGATATTTCGGTAGTTTGATCGTTATACTCCGTAGTTTTCGATGATTCTTGATCCTATGTGTTGCCATTGTGATCTTTGATGTTTGTTGAAGTTTGTAGTATGAAAATATGATTGAAAATGGGGTTTTAGTGAAGATTTGACGAAAATCTGTTGCTTCTGTGCGAAGTTCTTCGCGTTCTGCTGAAAATTCGTGAAACATGGTGCACACGGCCTTGCCAGGCCGTGAAGCAAAACCGTGCGCCATTTTCAACTCACACGGCCTTGCCTCAGGCCATGTGTGTAGCCTGTGCGTGTTCTCAAAAATACGCACGGCCTTGCACAAGGCTGTGCAAGAGCCGTGTGACCCAATTTCAGTTCAAAAGTCTCTAGAAGTCAAAAAATTGCAAATCCTACTTTCTTCGTTTGATATTATTTTCAAAATCCGACTTCACCATTAAGTTTGTAGTGTTTTAAAACTTAATAATCCATAGAGTTTGGATTTTTCCAATACCGTTTGATCGTAAAACGAACCGATTTCCGTTTAGGGAATTATACGCTTTTTGTAATTCTTTTCCGATTGCTTCGAAACTTGAATGTATGCTTCTTTATAGTATTTTAAGTATGTCTATGAAACCTAATTGTGTATAAGCATGATTTATAGTTTTAAAGTTTGATATTTCATTCGTTTCATTGAATGATTGCCCTAATTGCCCTTCTTTGATTTAATTAAGTGTTTATTGCATTAAGAATAAGCCGTGCGTCGTATTGTCGTCTTACATGGTTGTGTCGTATTTGGTTTCAGGTGATAGTTCTTCCGGGCAGTAGTTGGTCTTCTTTCTTTTGCCCTTTTTGCAGGATTATCCAGGTGGGGTTTCTCTTCCGAATACGGCTTTCCTTATACGTAAGTAAATATTCCATATATACCCGAAGCCTGTGTTTTATGCTTTTATGTTTTCTTTCCCCAAACTTATATTATACGTAGTAGCTACTTGAAAATCATATTACTTTAATGAGTTGAAGAAAAATGCTTTGATATCAAATTATTACGTATAACCCCTCAAAAGCTCCTTTACCTCGAAAGGGTTAAAAGTTGATTTATCAATCGGTCCCTTTGACCATATAAGCATTTGGAATGCGAGGAATTATCTTGGCCTTTCGGCCTGGCCATTGAGCCACATTATACTATTAGGCCCGGACATCAGGGTACGGGGTGAAGCCGAATAGACGTTGGGTCTACGGTGGATCTCAATGCTCTGGTCTCCAAACTGATGGGAGCTCGGGGGTATGACCGGAGTGGCAACCCTTTTGAGTACCTGCGCCAGACGGGATCTAGTCTATATCCCCAGCCGAAGATGTATTGGATATTTGTCCTTGCATATATAATTATATAGTAGCGGGCTAGCTACCTGACTACACAAGGAGGAATAAGGGAGGTTTATTTGATAATTCTGATATTGTGAAACAGGTGGTTGATGCTCGACTCGCCGAGCTTTTACTTTATTGCGAAATTATTCGATTCACCAATAATTGTGAAAACCTTTATTTTTCCTTTGCTTTCTTCTCATTTACAAACTGGTGAATCTTCCGGTTGTTTCGATAATATATAAATACCCCCTCACTTAGTCGCTTTGACTAACCCCATTGCTCTGTGGTTGTCTTTTCAGGTTTTGTTGCTAGGCGGATCCAGGTCATGTCCTTGGAGTTATTTACTTTTGATTAGATGATTTCATTTCCGCCTATATATCTGGATAAATAATAAGAACCCTAGAAATTGTAGATGTAAATTAGTGTGAATAGTGATATTGATGTTTTCAGTGGCCTTGGTGGGCTTTATAATTGTGTTTTGGATTATGGTTGTTCTAGCTCCCTGAGTGGGATAGGTTGTGCTAATTTGCTTCCGCTGTATTATTGTTCATTGTCCTATTATTTTCTAAAGCAGATCCGCCTGGTATTTATTTTCCGTTTTAACCAGGTTGTAGTTCATAACCGGACCTTTAGTTCTTGTTATGGATTGTGACTTGGTGCGGGACGTCACGTCGCACCGTATTTGGGGACGTGCCGTTACAGTTGGTATCACAGCTAGAGGTTCATTGGCCTTAGTTCTGTGAGTCGTGTCAGTCTAGGTCCGTACGGCTTATGACTTAGGAATTTGTGCTTTTCTGCTTATGTGGTTATAGCTTTGCATCCATCACTAATCTACATGCATACTTAGTATATTTAATTGTAGGATGCCACCTCGTCGTGATCGTACTCCTCCAGCAGCACCACCACAAGCACCAGTGGTTGATGCTCAGCAAATATTTGGTCTGTTTAAGGATTACCTAGATCATAGAAACAAGGATGTTGAGGTAGATGAGCATAGAGCCCGTGAGCAGTCACTTCGCCAATTCCTCGATTTCCACCCACCTTAGTTTGTTGGTACCACAGATGATATTGTGGCAGAGGGTTGGATTTCATCTCTTGAGAGGATATACCGAGTTCATCAGCCTACTGATCTAGAGAAGGTTGAGTTTGCTATCTATCTTCTTCGAGGACCTGCAGAGGCCTGGTAGAAGATGACTGAGCAGAGCTGGAGGGCCACTGAAGTTGAGTCATCGTGGGATAGGTTTCTTGAGGAGTTTTGAGCTAAGTATGTTCCCCCTACTGTTCAGGATCACAGGGAACAGGAGTTTATGGAGTTATCTCAGGGTACTTCTACTGTGGCTGACTATGAGGCCGACTTTACCAGACTTGCAGTATATGCTCCCCATATTGCTTTAGACGAGCGTAGGAAGACCAAGAAGTTTCTAGAGGGCTTGAGTATTCCTCTTCGACAGGGTCTTGCAGCTTCCCGTCCCACTACCTATGTTGCAGCTGTAGATGCAGCCTTATCTCTAGAGGCTGAGTATGCCAGTATTGATCGAGGTATTCGTCGTACTACCCCCGCTTCTTCTTCATCGGGTTTCAAGAGGCCTTTTATTCCGAGTGTTCCTATGCAGCCTAAAGGCAAGAAACCTTTTGGTGGACCCAGATCTCCTATACCTCGCCCGATTTACTTCAGCACCTCATCCGACCGTATTTTACTCTACACCTCGCCCGGTTGGTTTTCCTTCAGTCCCTCGTCCGTCAGGTTATCGTCCAGTTACTTGTGGTTATTGTGGAGGGAACCACCCAGAGTTTAAGTGTTGGTATAAGTTGGGATTGTGTACTAGTTGTGGTAGATCTACCCATCTGAAGGATAGTTGTCCCAGGAGGCAGCCCCCGAGTCAGCCTATGCCGCCGAAGCAGAAGCCTTCTGTTCCAGCTCGTGTGTATGCACTGGAGGGCGATAATGAGGAGACTGAGCCTGATGCTTCCGCTGTGGTGGAAGGTACCATACATATACATAACATACCCATACATGCATTGTTTGATCCGGGTGCTACACATTCTTCTGTTGCTCCTGAAATTGACTTATCTGTGCATGCGTCTATTGATTTGTCTGATTATTGCTTTGTTGTGAGTTCCCCTTTGGGATCTTGTATGATTACCGACCGCGTGTACCGATGTTGTCCCGTTATTATTGAGGATAAAGTTTACCCCGCAGATTTGATAGTGTTGTCAGTGAAGAACTACGGAGTTATCTTCGGTATGGATTGGTTATTTGAGCACAGGGCTAAAATTGATTGTTTCAAGAAGAAGATTAGTTTGGGATCTGATCCAAGTCAGGGTATTCAGTTGACAGAAGGGCCGATTATTTCTATGACAGAGGCAAAGAAGCTCGTCCCAGAAGGAGCTTCAGGTTTTGTTGCTTATCTTCTTAACAGGCCAAAAGAACAGTCGATGTTTGAAAATACCGAGATAGTTAAAGATTTCCCAGATGTGTTTCCTGAGAAGTTAGAATCGTTACCTCCAGACCGTGACATCGAGTTTGTTATTGATTTGTATCCGGGATCTCCACCGTATTCGAAGACACCTTACAGAATGGCACCAGCTGAGTTAAAGGAGTTGAAGACTCAGTTAGATGATTTGCTAGCCAGTAGTTATATTAGACCGAGTACTTCTCCCTGGGGTGCACCAGTATTGTTTGTGAAGACGAAAGATGGTTCTCTTAGACTTTGTGTTGATTACAGAGAGTTGAACCGGATGACTGTGAAGAACAAGTATCCTCTTCCACACATTGAGGAGTTGTTTGATTTATTGCAGGGATCGAGGGTCTATTCTAAACTCGATCTGAGACAGGGATATTATCAGTTACGTATCAAGGCAGACGACATACCGAAAACAGCTTTCAACATTCGATATGGTCATTTTGAGTTTTTGGTTATGCCGTTCGGTTTGACGAACGCCCCTGCAGCATTTATGGATATGATGCACAGAATTTTTCGACCTTATCTTGATAAGTTAGTTGTTATCTTCATCGACGACATACTGGTTTTCTCAAAATCCGAGGAAGAGCATGCAGAGCATCTGAAGATCGTGTTACAAACTTTGAAAGAACATCAGTTGTATGCCAAGTTCAGCAAGTGCGAGTTCTGGATTGAAAAAGTGGCATTTCTGGGTCATGTTATATCTAAGAAAGGTATCGAGGTTGATCCTTTGAAGATAGATTCAGTATTGAATTGGGAGCAGCCTAAGACTCCGACAGAGGTTCGTAGTTTTCTGGGATTGGCAGGTTATTACAGACGGTTTGTGAAGGATTTTTTCTAAACTTGCAGCCCCGCTTACTAAGTTAACAAAGAAGAATGTCGCCTTTGTGTGGACTGATAAGTGTGAGAGCAGTTTTCGAGACTTAAAGAATAGGCTAACATCCGCTCCTATTCTTACTTTGCCTGAAGGTTCAGATGGATTCGTCGTTTATACTGATGCTTCGAAAGAAGGTTTAGGATGTGTGTTGATGCAGAATGGAAATGTTATAGCTTATGCCTCGAGAAAGCTTAAACCTGCTGAAATAAATTATCCTACACATGATCTTGAGTTAGCAGCAGTTGTATTTGCTTTGGGCAAGTGGCGTCACTATCTCTACGACGTTACTTTTGATATTTTCACTGATCATAAGAGCCTTCAGTATCTTTTCACTCAGAAGGAATTGAATAAATGTAGCGCCCCTTTCCGTATGAGGAGAAAGGACACCACATCCGCACCGAGACGAACTCCCAAACGAGGTAAAGGTACCCCATTCGAAAATCCATCCCGGCGAACGGCAATCACTCGATCAAACTCTGGCAACAGCATCACGACGCCCCAACAACAACAGCAATAATCAGAATAGTGCGGAAGCGATTTCAGAAAATAACAATTTAACCATAAAAGCCATCCATGGCAACATAATTCATAAAACAATTCCCAAGTAAATATCCAATTAATGTCATCCACGGCTCAATTATCTATCCCACATCAGGGGCACGTAAGTACGGAAAAATAAATCATAATATTAAATACAATAAGCTAAATCAATTTATAGAGTAAAGACTCGACTGTTGTTGGGACACTGACAAGATAAGAGACAAGAGCCGACCTAGACCTGCTGCTGCCGACTGACAAGATAGGTGACACCGTCACCTGTCTACCTGAAGCAAGAACCAAAATAGCAGGGGTGAGTATAAAGGATACTCAGTAAGGGGGTTTTGATCACAGTTCGTCCTTTATCTTTTAAAACTAAAAGTGATGAGTGTTGCCCGTTTTGAGAAATAAGATAAATAACGAAATACAAATTGTAAAACAATAACACAAGGCAACACTCGGTTCGGCTTGCTTGGAAAACACGAAAGGGTTGACGAACCAGATCCTTTAAAACATTTGCATGTAATATCAAGCCGATAAACTGAAAGGATATTAGTTGAGTCACGAGGCCGTTACAAGTTCGAAAGGCACGATATAAATAAGTTGGAATCGTAAATAAACACGGCTCATAATTCAACTAATTAATTGAATAACAAAGGAGGTTTAGGGTAGCAAGCACGAGTCACACTTCCGGGTTTTATATATATATAGGGAAATACATATGATAAATGAAGAAAACCGGAATGTGCTTCGACTTGTAACGAAAGCCATAAAACACTTAGACAAGCAACAAATGCAATAAATCATGCAAATAATGTGTGCCGGCAAGAACGGACCCTCTCCTTATAACTCCCAATTGAAAATCATGTAAGCATACAATCAAGTACTTCACCACCAACAATACTATACAGGATTTAAGGAGACGCTGTTAGCACCACCATACAGGGTTTAAGGAGACGCGATTAGCACCACCGTATCAGAGTTTAAGGAGACGCGACTAGCACCACCGTTCGCATCAACTTAGGCTAACCTCCTAGCAGGCCCAAGTCAACACTCTAGAAATATACATCGGGATTTGCCCTAGACGCACGTCCCCAGGCTCACCTCCTATATACTCCGGGCCCAAGTTATTAAACAATCTATGGCTCGCTTTTGAAATTAATGATAGTTTGGGTGGCCAAAAGGGCCATTCGAAAGTAGGAAATCGGGGTGTGGGAGGCCAAATGGGCCATTCGAGACAAGGTTATAATTGCGAGGTCGAGAGACCAAAGTTCGCATTTAAAATAAAAGGGTTTTCCTTGTCTCTAGTTGAAAGCATTTCAAATCATTTTGGTTTTGCTATTAAGAGGTTTGACTAAGCACATGAGGAATTGTAAAGGCAGTACAACAAGTAATAAGAAAAAGCAGGGTAATCATTTATTTCGCAACCTATAATAGTCTATGTCCTTGCCCCAGTTAAAAATAAGTTTAAACCCTTACCTGTAGCTCGACAAACGAGAAAAGCAAGCAGCAATTATAATTCGGCCTCAAAGATCCCACCTGAAAAACACGGGGTCCAGAGGATGAATGACTGACACGAACAAGAAAACAAACACTGATGCTCGGCTATCAAAATACGAACATGCTTAAGGACACTGTAGCGGGTGCCCCAAACGGGTAACGCACGGCCCGCACCGAGCCCCAACCCAGAACCGAAATGGAATCCGACCCGAATCGAAAACTGGCGAACGACACACATTTACTCAATCACTAGGCGGGGATTTCAAAAACGAAAGAAAATGTCAGAGGTGCGGAAGCGAAAATAAACCAAACAATAAAACATAATAATTGCACAAGTATTAAAGCCCACCAAGGCCAACGAAATTCAATTACATAATTAATAAACAGGTTCAACATATAAATCCCGAATACTAACTAAATAAAATCCTAGCATCATGAAACATAATTAATAGCCAAACGGGAAAAGAGTTATACATGAGCAAAATAAATGCAACTCTACGACGACGACTACGACGACGAAGATCCCGCCTAGTATCCTGAAACCAATACAGGGTGAAACAGAGGGGGTTAGTCAAACGACTAAGTGAGGAGGGAATAATAATGTATATTATAAAACGGAAATAAATCACCAATTTTTAAACTGAAAAGAAATCAACATAAACGAAAGGTTTTCGTAAACGGGTGGTGATTTAGCATAAAACATAACTTATCATATGACTCGGCGAGTCGAGCCCTTAACTCAAATTTCCAAACTTAAAAACGGGAAACCACCCTTATTCCTCCAATGTAGACGGACCGCTAAATCCGAACTACGCATAACATACTGTATAATCTCAGGTACTCAAAGGGCTGCCACTCCGGCCTCACCCCGAGCTCCCAAAGGTGGAGAGAACCATAGGATTTCCGCCGTAGACCCGATGTCTACCGACTTCATCCTATCATCCTTACTCCGGGCCCAAACATACACACATACATATCATAACTCGCTTTTCAAATCATTTCGGGTTGGCCAAAAGACCGTTCGAGACATGTCATATGCGAGGCCGAAGGCCAAAGTTCGCCTTAGAAAACAAAGGGGTTTTACATGTCTCTTTCGCAAACGTTTCAAAGACTATACGTAGTACTTTTTCATATGAAAACATTTTCGATAAATCGAATAAACATAATAGGCATAAATATTTATTAAGTATATATATAGAAACGGTGTGAAAACAAAACGTAAAGAAGAGCAAAAGCATGAACCGGCGCTACTCCATGGGCTTATACGAAAACATTAGAACATATTAAGGCACGTTATACAATCACATAAGGCACTTAGGTTCAAATTATCAAACGAAAATGGAGTAATTCGTGAATTTAAATATGCAAATAAAATCCAAATGCAATGAAACTTTACAGACATACTTTAAATATCATAAAGGAGTATGCATTTGAATTTCGGGAAAATCGGAATTCATATGCAAAAGTTAGAAAATTTGTCGAAAACTTAAAACGCACTATTCATAGACCCGAACATGTTATTAATTCGTAAATCATGCAATTCATATCTATTTCATATATATCGAATACACGAGCGAAGAAAGAATTCAGAAAAGACGAGCCTCGGAGACTTACAGAAGGTCAGGGCCCTGTTCAACCAGGCCACACGGCCTTGTGCACGGCCGTGTGCCAAGGCCGTGTACACCAAGAGAAACACGCACGGCCTGTTGCACACGGCCTCAAGGCCGTGTGCACAAGGCCTTGCACCATGCAACACACGCACGGTCTCTTGCACGGCCGTGCAAGAGGCCGTGTACCCCCTCACGGGCTTGCCACACCCCGTGTGCAAAGCCCGTGTGCGTCAAGAACAGCAGCAAAATTCACAGAACCAGAAACTTACACGAAATCAACCCTAAATTCTACATTTAACTAATTGAACATGCAAATCCTTCCCTAATTTTCACATATAATGATCTACAACATATACGCTACACATAGAAACAATAAACACGAAAATCCATCCACAATTTCTAACAAAATCATATAAAACCTAATTAATCAACTATTAACCAAAAATGAGAAAAACGAAGCATAAGAGGCATTAAATGAAAAAATCTTGAGAAGCTTACTCATAGAAGAGATCGCGGAGAGTTCGTAGGCATAAACGGTTCAAAAATCCAGCGGGAAACGAAGTCGGAATGATCGTCGAAACTCCTTCTTCTTCCTTCTCTTTTTCTTTCTTTTCTTTCTCTTTTCTTGTTGCTGTGTGTTTGAACGAGAGTGAGGGAAGAGAGAGAGAAAGGAGACTTAGTCAATTTGACTTGGGTCAAAAATCGAAGGGGCAAATTCGTAATTTTGCAAAATAAGTTTGAAAACTCATGTTGTTCAAATAATACATAATTACAGTCAAAATTCATATAATTAAACGCACATTGACAATTCGTAATCTAAATATAGAAATTCATTCATTTACGAAATTATACTAAAATATCATAATAAATATCAATTAAAATAATAAATTGTGCAAATACTCGATTCGGACATACCGGATTATAATTCGGATTTTCGGGGCGTTACAATCACCCCTCCTTATGAGAATCTGGCCCCTAGATTCTACTCGTCCGACTGAAATAATTCCGGATGAAACTTGCGCATCTTGTCCTCGGTCTCCCACGTAGCTTCTTCGGTTGTCTAATTTCTCCAAAGGACTTTGACAAGGGAAATTTCTCGGTTGCGCAGAGCTTGAGTCTTCTTATTCAATATCTTCACCGGCTTTGAAACAAAGGTCAAATCCGATTCTAGTTCAATATCCTCAACAGGAAGGATCTCGGACTCATTCGGAAAGTATTTTCGGAGTTGGGAGACATGAAAGACATTGTGAATCCCAGTTAGGCTTGGCGGCAAGTCTAACTTGTAAGTGGCGTTCCCAATCCTTTCCAGAATTTCATAGGGACCCAAAAATCTTGGACTCCACTTTCCTCCTTTTCCAATTCGGGTGTAACCCTTTCGAGGAGAAGCTTTGAGGAATACTTTGTCACCAACCTCAAATTCCAACGGTCGGCGACGGTTGTCGGCATAGCTCTTCTGTCGATCCTAAGCTACTTTCGTTCTCTGCCGAATGATCTGGATACGGTCGATGGCATTTTGGAGAAACTTTGGAGGAGTTCCTCATTCCTTATCGTCTTTCGTCCAACGCCAATCCTCGAGATCCCAAAACAACGGGGATCTACACTTTCTGCCGTACAATGCCTCGTAAGGTGCCATTTCGATCAAAGACAGATAACTATTGTGTAGCGGGCGCCCCAAACGGGTAATGCACGCCCCGCACCGAGACCCGACCCGAAGCCGGAATGGGATCCGACCCGAATCAAAACTCGGCGAACGGCAAGCATTTACTCAATTACTAGGCGGGGGTTTTAAATAACAACAAGACAGAAGTGCGGAAGCGAAATAATCAAACATAAAAGCATGATAAATTACACAATTATTAAAGCCCACCAAGGCTAACGAAATTCACTTAATTAAATAACAAACGGGTTCGGTACAATATCCCGATAATTATATAATAACGGGTTCAATACAAAATCCCGAATACATTCTAATAAATCCTAAAATCAAAAGACATAAATCATAGCCATACTGAATGAGAGTTATACATGAGCAAAAAGAATGTAACTCTAAGACGCGACGACGACAACGCAGATCCCGCCTAGTATCCTGAAACCAGTACAGGGGTAAAACAGAGGGGTTAGTCAAACGACTAAGTGAGGAGGGAATAATAATGTATATAACAAAACGGAAAATAAATCACCAATTTTAAATTAAAAGAAACCAACATAAAAGAAAGGTTTTCGTAATCGGGTGGTGATTTAACATAAAACGAAACATATCTTACGACTCGGCGAGTCGAGCCCTGAACTCCAATATCCATATATAAAAACCGGAAACCACCCTTATTCCTCCAATGTAGACGGACCGCTAAATCCGAACTACGCGTAACTTACTAGAATAACTCAGGTACTCAAAGGGCTGCCACTCCGGCCTCACCCCGAGCTCCCAAATGGAGGAAACCAAAGGATTTACGCCGTAGACCCGACGTCTACCGACTTCGACCTATCGCTCTTACTCCGGGCCCAAACGATCATGCAAACATTTCATAACTCGCTTTTCAAACATTTCGGGTTGGCCAAAAGACCGTTCGAGACATGTCATATGCGAGGCCGAAGGCCAAAGTTCGCCTTAGAAACAAAAAGGTTTTACATGTCTCTTTCGTAAACATTTCGAAGACTATACGTAATACTTTTTCATATCAAATAAGTTTCGATAAATCAAATGAACATAATAATCATAAATATCTACTAGGTATATAGATAAACAGTGTGAAAACAAAACATAAACGTGGCTTATATCGGGAGAGGCTTATTTATATATATATACGTAGTAATACTGGAATCAGAAAAGGAAAGCCTCACCTGGCTATGCAAAATGAACAAAAAGAGCAAGAACCGGCGCTACTCCACGGGAGTATCATCTGCAAAAATACCAAGACACAACCAAATAAGACTAAAGACGACGCACGGCTTATACGAAAGAATTAGAACACATAGAAGCACGTTATACAATTAAATCAATCACTTAGGTTCAAATTCTCAAACGAAAACAGAGTAAATCGCAAATTTAAAAATGTAAATCAATTCCAAATGCAACGAAACTTTACAGACATGCTTAGAATATCATAAAGAAGCATGCATTCGAATTTTGGGAAAATCGGACTTCACATGCAAAAGTTAGAAAATTTAACGAAAACTTAAAATGCACTATTCACATACCCGAACATGTCGTAAATTCATAAATCATGTAATTCCTATCTATATCATACATATCGAATACACGAGCGAAGAAAGAATTCGGAAAAGACGAGCCGAAGCGGGACCCGTAGGCCAATTTGTACCCTGACTTACAGAAGGTCAGGGCACTGTTCGAGCCTTCCACACGGCCTTGTGCACGGCCGTGTGGCGAGGCCGTGCACAAACATGCAACACGCACGGCCTCATGCACACGGCCTCAAGGCCGTGTGCACAGCCCGTGCGCAATTCATCCCTCGCACACGGTCTCATGCACACGGCCTCAAGGCCGTGTGCAACAGGCCGTGTGCGATCCAAAATCGCAGAACAAGCAGAAGCTCAGAAACACGCGAAAAATCAAACCCTAATCCGACATATAATCACTAAATCATGCAAATTAAACCCTAATTCTCTCATATAATCATCTACAACATATATGCTTCATATAGAAACGATAAACACGAAAATCCATCCACATTTTCTATCAAAATCATATAAAACCTAAATTCTATAACTATCATCAAAAATAAGAAATACGAAGCGAAGAAGACATTAAATGAAGGAATTGTGAAAGGCTTACTCGTAGAAGAGTTCGCAAGGAGTTCGTAGACGAAAACGGATCGAGAATCCGTCGGGAATCGGAGTCGGGACAATCGTTGGAATCTTTCTTCTTCCTTCTCTTTTTCTTTCTTTTTCTTTCTTCTCTTTTTTCTTGTTTGAGCGTGAATGGCAATGTGAGAGAGAGAGAGATTGAGACTTAGTCAAATTGACTAAGGTTTAGAAACCGAAGGGGCAAAGTCGTAATTTTTGCAAAATAAGTTCGAAAACTCACGTTGTTCAAATAACATGTAATTACAGTCAAAATTCATATTATTAAACGCACATTGAGGATTTGTAATTTAAATACATAAATTCAATCATATACGAAATAAATTCTAAAATTATATAATAAACATCAAATAAATATTAAATTACACAAATATTCGATTCGGACATACCAAATTAATTATTCGGATTTTCGGGGCGTTACAATCACCCCTCCTTAAGAGAATCTGGCCCCCAGATTCTACTCGTCCAACTGAAATAATTCCGGATGAAACTTGCGCATCTTGTCCTCGGTCTCCCATGTAGCTTCTTCGGTTGTCTGATTTCTCCAAAGGACTTTGACAAGAGAAATCTCTCGATTGCGTAGAGTTTGAGTCTTCTTATCCAATATCTTCACCGGCTTCGAAACAAAGGTCAAATCCGGCTCTAGTTCAATATCCTCAACAGGAAGAATCTCAGACTCATTCGGGAAGTATTTCCGGAGTTGGGAAACATGAAAGACGTTGTGAATCCCAGTCAGACTCGGCGGCAAGTCTAACCTGTACGCTGCGTTCCCAATTCTTTCCAGAATCTCATGAGGACCCAAAAATCTCGGACTTAACTTTCCTCCTTTCCCAATTCGGGTGAAACCCTTTCGAGGAGAAGCTTTGAAGAATACTCTGTCACCGACCTCAAATTCCAACGGTCGGCGGCGGGTGTCGGCATAGCTCTTTTGTCGATCCTGAGCTGCCTTCATTCTCTGCCGGATGATCTAAATTCGGTCGATGGCATTTTGGAGAAACTTTGGAGGAGTTTCTCGTTCCTTATCATCTTTCGTCCATCGCCAATCTTCGAGATCCCAAAACAACGGGGATCTACACTTTCTGCCATACAATGCTTCGTAAGGTGCCATTCCGATCGTAGACTGATGACTGTTGTTGTAAGCAAACTCGATCAGAGGCAACTGGTCGAGCCAATTGTTGCGAAAATCCAGGGCACAAGCTCGAAGCATATCACAGAGATATCTGATCATCCTCTCTGACTGACCATCAGTTTGCGGATGTGCGGCTGTACTGAAAGTCAGCTTCGTTCCCATTCGTTCTTGAAGTTGTTGCCACAAACGGGAAGTAAATCGAGCATCTCTGTCAGATACTATCGTAGACGGAATTCCATGAAGCTTGACAATCTCTCGGTGATAAATCTCTTCCAACCTATCCACTTTGTACGACATGTTGATCGGTAGAAAATGAGCACTCTTGGATAGTCGGTCAATAATCACCCAAATGCTATCGTAGCCACCTCTAACTTTAGGCAAACCAGACACGAAATCCATGGCAATACCCTCCCAATTCCATGTAGGAATCGGTAGTGGCTCAAGCAAACCTCCCGGTCTCTGATGTTCAGCTTTAACTTGTTGACAAGTCGAACATCTCTTGACGTAATCAGCTACGTCTCTCTTCATACCTCTCCACCAGAACAATTCCTTCAAATCCCGATACATCTTACTTCCTCCCGGATGAACTGTGTAAGGTGTGTTGTGAGCCTCATCGAGAATCTCTTTCCTCAGACTCTCCGGAACACAAACTCGGGACTTGTAGCGGAGAACTCCTGTGTCGTCCACACCAAACTGAGTCTCAGAATCAGCTGCGATGTGAACTATCTATCTCTGAGTCCACTCATCAGTAGCCTGAACATCTCGAATCTTTCGACCCAACTCTGACTGGATCGATATGCTATGAACATGGGCCTGAGAACTGATGTGAACTCCCTCTAACCTAGCCTCTAGCTGGGCTATGCTTGCCTTCCGGCTCAATGCATCGGCTACGACATTCGCCTTCCCGGGATGGTACTGGATCTTGCAGTCGTAGTCCTCAAATAACTCCATCCAACGGAGCTGTCGTTTGTTCAATTCCTTCTGAGTAAACAAGTACTGAAGGCTCTTATGATCTGTGAAGATGTCGAATGTGATGCCGTAGAGGTAATGACGCCATTTCAATAATGCAAATACCACGGCGGCTAGTTCAAGGTTGTGAGTGGGATAGTTCTCTTCAGCTGGCTTTAGCTTCCTCGATGCATAAGCTATAACTTTCCCATTCTGCATTAATACACAACCTAACCCTTCGTGTGACGCATCTGCATACACGACAAATCCTTCAGAACCCTCTGGCAGGGTCAGTACCGGGGCTGTGGTCAATCTCTTCTTAAGCTCCTGAAAACTAGCTTCACATTTGGCTGACCACTCAAACTTAGCTTCCTTCTTCGTCAATGCTGTTAACGGACCTGCAAGTTTAGAGAAATCCTTGACAAAACGTCTGTAGTATCCTGCTAATCCCAAGAAACTACGGATCTCTGTAGGAGTCTTAGGTCTCTCCCAATCCAGCACTATCTCAATCTTCGAAGGATCTACCTCGATTCCCGTTCCAGATATGACATGACCTAGGAAGGTCACTCGGTCAATCCAGAATTCGCATTTGCTAAACTTAGCGAATAATTGGTGCTCCCTCAAAGCTTGGAGCACGATCCGGAGGTGTTCAGCGTGTTCTTCTTCGGACTTCGAGAACACTAAGATGTCGTCAATGAAAATAACGACGAACTTATCGAGGTACGGACGGAAAATTCTGTGCATCATGTCCATAAAAGCTGCTGGAGCATTCGAGAGTCCAAATGGCATGGCCACAAACTCGAAATGTCCGTATCGGGTGTTGAAAGCTGTCTTCGGGACATCGTCTGATCGGATACGGAGCTGGTAATATCCTTGTCTGAGATCGAGCTTGGAATAAACCCTCGATCCTTGTAGCAAATCGAACAATTCCTCGATATGCGGTAGAGGATACTTGTTCTTCACCGTCATCCTGTTCAACTCTCGGTAATCGATACACATGCGAAGTGTACCGTCCTTCTTCTTTACGAACAAGACTGGAGCACCCCAAGGCGAGGTACTCGGTCGGATATATCCAATAGAAAGAAGTTCGTCGAGTTGATTCTTCAATTCTTTCAACTCGGCAGGAGCCATTCGGTACGGCGACTTCGAATAAGACTCGGCTCCCGGAACTAGATCAATCACGAACTCTATATCCCGATCCGGTGGCAAGAATTCCAAATTCTCGGGAAACACATCGACGAATTCATTGACCACGGGCGTCTCTTCGATCTTTGTCTGGTCCTTCGGGCGGTTGAGAATGTAAGCTATAAAGCACGTCGCTTCTTCTTTCTGAACGAGCTTCTTGGCTTCCATCATTGAGATATACGGGCCTTCTCCTGATCGGAAACCCTTAACCTCATTAGAGCCCAGAATAACCTTGTTCTCGAAACAATCAACCTTCGCCCGATGCTCGTACAACCAATCCATTCCGAGAATAACTCCATATTTCTTCATCGGCAGCTCGATCAAATCTGCTAGATACTCGATATCCTCGATGACAATCGGACAACGTTTAAGTGCTCGGTTCGCAACGACCTTCGAACCCAACGCTAGCACATAATCAAGCAAGGAAACAGGCGCATGCACAGATAAGGAAACAGCAGGCGCAATAAATGAGTGGGAAGCACCCGAGTCGTACAATGCATGTATGGGGATGCCATTCATATATATAGTACCTTCCACCACGTCAGTCGGATCTGCAACAGCATCCTCTGCATCGCCTTCCAAGGCGTAAACACGGGCATAAGCCTGAGGCTGAGCGGCTCCCTGCTGTACCGGTCTTCTCTTCGGACATTCACCAATTCTGTGATCGGGGCTACCGCATCCGTAGCAAAGACCGTTCTTCCTCCAACATTTGGCCTCTAAATGCGGGCCCTGACAAAATCCACATACTGGCCGTGGAAATCCCTGAGATCGACGAGGAGCAAGCTGGGGTCGGGGAGGAGCAGGCTGAATGGCGCTCCTGAACGGCTTCTTCCCCGAAGAGGACCCAGACGGAATAAATGGCCTCTTCGAACCAGAAGCAAAACTCTTGGCGGCTGCAGGGGCAGGTGCTAATATCGGTCTCATTTGTCGAAGATCGGACTCTATAGAAAGGGCCGTCTCGACTGCATCTGTATAGAACTGAAGTCTGTTCCCGAGCATATGCATACGAATCTCGTTCGACAATCCCTCGATGAACTGTCGAGTCTTCCTTTGCTCGTCGTCAACCATATACGAGCAGTGAATAATAAGCCTGGAGAAGTGAGCCTCGTACTGGTCAACGGTAGAAGTACCCTGCTTGAGAGCCAGGAACTCTCGCTCACGTCTCTGTCGGACCACCAAAGGAATATACTTGGCCCGAAACTCCACCAAAAACTGATCCCAAGACGGGACCACATGCTCTCGCTGCCATCTCTGCTCTACACGAGCCCACCAGTCCTGAGCAGCTCCAGTCATCTGGTACACTGCTAACTCGACCCTCTTAGGGTCCGGACATTCCATCACGCGGAATCTCTTTTCCATCGCCGATATCCAAGCCTCGGCGATAACATCATCAGGTGCACCCTCGAACTGCGGAGGGTTGAGCTTAAGAAACCTTCCCATATCATTCTCGGGGGCAGGTGGTGGCGTAGCTCTGTTGGTATGAACCATGAATTGCCCTAAGGCTTCCATAAACTGTGCCGGAGTAGGAACACCTGGAGGCGGACCTGGCGGTTCACGACGAGGAGGCATTCTGCACATTCAATACCAAACATGCATGACGATAAGTGATTATGAAAAGCTGTAACACGTAGAGAAGTTTATTCAAATAATTACATAGCCACAAACACGTAATCCTAAGCCGTACAACCTAGACACAACTGGGCACAACAATTCAGAGCTTCGGCCATTGGACCAAGAGCTCTGATACCAACTGTAGCGGGCGCCCCAAACGGGTAACGCACGCCCCGCACCGAGCTTCGACCCGGAACCGAAATGGGATCCGACCCGAATCAAAACCCGGCGAACGACAAGCATTTACTCAATTACTAGGCGGGGCTTTTAAATAAACAACGAGGCAGAAGTGCGGAAGCGAAATAATCAAACATTAAAGCATGATAAATTGTACAATTATTAAAGCCCACCAAGGCTAACGGAATTCACTTAATTAAATAACAAACGGGTTCGGTACAATATCCCGATAATTATATAATAACGGGTTCAATACAAAATCCCGAATACATTCTAATAAATCCTAAAATCAAAAGACATAAATCATAGCCATACTGAATGAGAGTTATACATGAGCAAAAAGAATGTAACTCTAAGACGCGACGACGACGACGCAGATCCCGCCTAGTATCCTGAAACCAGTACAGGGTAAAACAGAGGGGGTTAGTCAAACGACTAAGTGAGGAGGGAATAATAAGGTATATAACAAAACGGAAAATAAATCACCAATTTTAAAGTAAAGAAATCAACATAAAAGAAAGGTTTTCGTAATCGGGTGGTGATTTAACAAAAAACAAAACATATCTTATGACTCGGCGAGTCGAGCCCTGAACTCCAATATCCAAACATAAAAACCGGAAACCACCCTTATGCCTTCAATGTAGACGGACCGCTAAATCCGAACTACTCGTAACTGACTAGAATAACTCAGGTACTCAAAGGGCTGCCACTCCGGCCTCACCCCGAGCTCCCAAATGGAGGAAACCATAGGATTTACGCCGTAGACCCGACGTCTACCGACTTCGTCCTATCGCTCTTACTCCGGGCCCAAACGATCATGCAAACATTTCATAACTCGCTTTTCAAACATTTCGGGTTGGCCAAAAGACCGTTCGAGACATGTCATATGCGAGGCCGAAGGCCAAAGTTCGCCTTAGAAACAAAAAGGTTTTACATGTCTCTTTCGTAAACATTTCGAAGACTATACGTAATACTTTTTCATATCAAATAAGTTTCGATAAATCAAATGAACATAATAATCATAAATATCTACTAGGTATATATATAAACGGTGTGAAAACAAAACATAAACGTGGCTTATACGGGGAAAGGCATATTTATATATATATACGTAGTAATACTGGAATCAGAAAAGGAAAGCCTCACCTGGCTATGCAAAAGAACAAAAGGAGCAAGAACCGGCGCTACTCCACAGGAGTATCGTCTGCAAAAATACCAAGACACAACCAAATAAGACTAACGACGACGTACGGCTTATACGAAAGAATTAGAACACATAGAAGCACGTTATACAATTAAATCAATCACTTAGGTTCAAATTCTCAAACGAAAACAGAGTAAATCGCAAATTTAAAAATGTAAATCAATTCCAAATGCAACGAAACTTTATGGACATGCTTAGAATATCATAAAGAAGCATGCATTCGAATTTCGGGAAAATCGGACTTCACATGCAAAAGTTAGAAAATTTAACGAAAACTTAAAATGCACTATTCACATACCCGAACATGTCGTAAATTCATAAATCATGTAATTCCTATCTATATCATACATATCGAATACACGAGCGAAGAAAGAATTCGGAAAAGACGAGCCGAAGCGGGACCTGTAGGCCAATTTGTACCCTGACTTACAGAAGGTCAGGGCACTGTTCGAGCCTTCCACACGGCCTTGTGCACGGCCGTGTGGCGAGGCCGTGCACAAACATGCAACACGCACGGCCTCATGCACACGGCCTCAAGGCCGTGTGCACAGCCCGTGCGCAATTCATCCCTCGCACACGGTCTCATGCACACGGCCTCAAGGCCGTGTGCAACAGGCCGTGTGCGATCCAAAATCGCAGAACAAGCAGAAGCTCAGAAATACGCAAAAAATCAAACCCTAATCCGACATATAATCTCTAAATCATGCAAATTAAACCCTAATTTTCTCATATAATCATCTACAACATATATGCTTCATATAGAAACGATAAACACGAAAATCCATCCACATTTTCTATCAAAATCATATAAAACCTAAATTCTATAACTATCATCAAAAATAAGAAATACGAAGCGAAGAAGACATTAAACGAAGGAATTGTGAAAGTCTTACTCGTAGAAGAGTTCGCGAGGAGTTCGTAGACGAAAACGGATCGAGAATCCGTCGGGAATCGGAGTCGGGACAATCGTTGGAATCTTTCTTCTTCCTTCTCTTTTTCTTTCTTTTTCTTTCTTCTCTTTTTTCTTGTTTGAGCGTGAATGGCAATGTGAGAGAGAGAGATTGAGACTTAGTCAAATTGACTAAGGTTTAGAAACCGAAGGGGCAAAGTCGTAATTTTTGCAAAATAAGTTCGAAAACTCACGTTGTTCAAATAACATGTAATTACAGTCAAAATTCATATTATTAAACGCACATTGACGATTTGTGATTTAAATACATAAATTCAATCATATACGAAATAAATTCTAAAATCATATAATAAACATCAAATAAATATTAAATTACACAAATATTCGATTCAGACATACCAAATTAATTATTTGGATTTTCGGGGCGTTACACTGCCATCTCTGCTCTATACGAGCCCACCAGTCCTGAGCAGCTCCAATCATCTGGTACACTGCTAACTGACCCTCTTGGGGTCCGGACATTCCATCACTCGGAATCTCTTTTCCATCGCCGATATCCAAGCCTCGGCGATAACATCATCAGGTGCACCCTCGAACTGCGGAGGGTTGAGCTTAAAAAACCTTCCCATATCATTCTCGGGGGCAGGTGGTGGCGTAGCTCTGTTGGTATCAGAGCTCTTGGTCCAATGGCCGAAGCTCTGAATTGTCGTGTCCAGTTGTGTCTAGGTCGTACGGCTTAGGATTACGTGTTTGTGGCTATGTGATTATTTGAATAAACTTCTCTACGTGTTACAGCTTTTCATAATCACTTATCGTCATGCATGTTTGGTATTGAATGTGCAGAATGCCTCCTCGTCGTGAACCGCTAGAACACATAGAAGCACGTTATACAATTAAATCAATCACTTAGGTTCAAATTCTCAAACGAAAACAGAGTAAATCGCAAATTTAAAAATGTAAATCAATTCCAAATGCAACGAAACTTTACAGACATGCTTAGAATATCATAAAGAAGCATGCATTCGAATTTCGGGAAAATCGGACTTCACATGCAAAAGTTAGAAAATTTAACGAAAACTTAAAATGCACTATTCACATACCCGAACATGTCGTAAATTCATAAATCATGTAATTCCTATCTATATCATACATATCGAATACACGAGCGAAGAAAGAATTCGGAAAAGATGAGCCAAAGCGGGACCCGTAGGCCAATTTGTACCCTGACTTACAGAAGGTCAGGGCACTGTTCGAGCCTTCTACACAGCCTTGTGCACGGCCGTGTGGCGAGGCCGTGCACAAACATGCAACACGCACGGCCTCATGCACACGGCCTCAAGGCCGTGTGCACAGCCCGTGCGCAATTCATCCTTCGCACACGGTCTCATGCACACGGCCTCAAGGCCGTGTGCAACAGGCCGTGTACGATCCAAAATCGCAGAACAAGCAGAAGCTCAGAAACTCGCGAAAAATCAAACCCTAATCCAACATATGATCACTAAATCATGCAAATTAAACCCTAATTCTCACATATAATCATCTACAACATAAATGCTTCATATAGAAACGATAAACACGAAAATCCATCCACATTTTCTATCAAAATCATATAAAACCTAAATTCTATAACTATCATCAAAAATAAGAAATACGAAGCGAAGAAGACATTAATCGAAAAATTTTGAGAGAGCTTACTCGTAGATGAGATCGCGAGGAGTTCGTAGACGTAAACGGCTCGAGAATCCGTCGAGAAACGGAGTCGGAACGATCGTTGGAATCTTTCTTCTTCCTTCTCTTTTTCTTTCTTTTTCTTTCTTCTCCTTTTTCTTGTTTGAGCGTGAATGGCAATGTGAGAGAGAGAGATTGAGACTTAGTCAAATCTTGACTAAGGTTTAGAAATCGAAGGGGCAAAGTCGTAATTTCGCAAAATAAGTTCGAAATCTCACGATGTCCAAATAGCATGTAATTACAGTCAAAATTCATATTATTAAACGCACATTGACAATTTGTAATTTAAATACATAAATTCAATCATATACGAAATAAATTCTAAAATTACATAATAAATATCAAATAAATTTTAAATTACACAAATATTCGATTCGGACATACCAAATTAATAATTCGGATTTTCGGGGCGTTACATATTGTTGTAACGACCCGATTATTTTAATTATATTATTAATTATTACGCGAATTCTTTCTTGCCTAATTTCTCGATCTATCCAATTGGATTGATTAATCTTGTGGAAAAGATTGATTTAACCTATCTTTTAAATACCCTCAATTTCTTAAATTACATAATTGCCTTGAAAGCCTAAATGACCATTTTACCCCCCCGAGATATTTTCCTAAATATCTACCTATCTCTCTCATTCTCTCATTTTCACACAAAGAAGAAAGAGAAGAAAGGAAAGAAGAAAGAAAGGAGAAAAGAGAGAAAATCTTCCCGATGCCTTACCGAGCCCGTTTCTCGCCCGATCGACGAGCCGTGAAAACCCGAACGATCCTCACTACATTCTCTACCGGTAATCCTTTTACCCCATTTCATTCCGTTCGTTCTTTCTTGCAATTTTCGAGAGTTTTATATAGAATTTTATAGTTTTAGAATTTTCGTGCTTAGGAAGATTTACTTGGCCATTTTACGTGATTCTAGTGCCTATGTGTAGCTTATATGATATATATGATTATATGTGAGAATTAGGATGTTTTATGGAGTAAATTAGGAGATGTATGGATTTATATGTTGATTTTCGCGTGTGAGGTTTCGCGATCTGCTGAGTCTGTTGCTCAGTAGATCCACACGGGCGAACGTACGGTCTTGGTCAAGACCGTGCCAGAGCCCGTGCGTAGCTCTTTTCAACCTGCACGGGCTTGAGCCCGTGCACAGGCCCTTGCGCAGGCCTGTTTGCACCTGCACGGTCTTGGCACCGTGCTCAAGACCGTGCGTGAGGCCGTGCACCCCTATTTATGCTTGAACCGGCTTGCCAAGCCTGTGCGTTGGCCGGTGCAACATACTTAGTGCATTTTCCAGCCTTTTCCTTTCTTGCACTTCGGGAATTTGGTCAACCCCACTCATTTAAATGTTGACTTTTCACATACGACCTCCGAATATCAATCCGATTTCACCTATAGCTTCCTTGAGCCTCGGGATTTAATATTTTACATAATTTGCAATTTATCCGACCCTATTTGACTGTCAATTGACGCCTTACTCGTTTAGGAATTTATCCCATCTTTCCCGTTTCTTGTCCGTTTGATCCCGTTTTCGCGGGAGAGCGTTTATATATTATATTAAGCATGTCTACGTGCCCTAATTGTGTCTTAACATATCTTAAATATTTATTATTTACGTTCTTTCATTATTTAATATTGCATTAATATTCTTTAGTTGTCATTCTGTACTTTATATGTCTTTATATGTCTAATTGATTTACTTTTCATATTGCGTTTATCACATGATTTGAATTCTATATGAATCGCCGTGCATCATTATTGTTTCGTGTCTTGCTTTTGTTATTGTCGGTCTCGTTTTCATCCTTTAGGCCCTGTGTATTACAGGTGGGACCAACGAGGGAGAAACCTGACTACCGTTGCTTTCATACTGTCGTATCGAGCCAGGTAAGGGTTTAAACTTCTTTTAACTGGGGCAAGGACATAGTCTTATATAGGTTTGCGAAATAAATGACTACCCTGCTTTTATTATTACTTGTTAGCCTTTACTGTTCCTTATGTGCTTAGTTAAACCTTTTCATAGCAAAACCTATATGTATAACATTTTACAAACAGTTTCAACTAGAGGCAAGGAAAACCCATTTGTTTTAAATGCGAATTTTGGTCTCTCGACCTCGCAAATATAACCTTGTCTCGAATGGCCCCTTTGGCCTTCCACATCCCGATTCCCCAATTTCGAATGGCCCTTTTGGCCACTTAAACTATCATTGTTTTCAAATGCGAGCTCTAGACTGTGTATTGTGTTGGGCCCGGAGTATTGAGGAGGTGAGCCTGGGGACGTGCGTCCAGGGCAAATCCCGATGGATACTCCAATCCGTATCTGCTTAGATCAGCCAGGAGGTTGGCTAACCTGAGTTAGTGCGAGGGTGGCGTTGTAGGCTACGCGCTTCCTAGAAAATTCTGATAGGGTGACATTGTTAACTCGCATTTCCATAAAATTCTGAGTGGATCATGACTTTTGGTGGTGGAGTACTTGACTATGTATTTGCATGATTTTCATAAATGGGAGTTATAAGGAGAGGACCCGTTCTCGTCGGGACACACTATTTCATGACTTATTGCATTATTTATTTGTCTAATTGTTTTACGGCTTTCGTTACAAGTCGAAGCACATTCCGATTTTCTTCATTTATCATATGTATTTCCCTATATATATATATATAAAACCTGGAAGCGTGACTCGTACTTGCTATCCTAAGCCTCCTTATTATTCAAATAATTAGTTGAATTACGAGCCGTGTTTATTTATTGTTTCTAACTTATTCATATCACGCCTTTCGAATTGTAATGGCCTCGTGACTCAACTAATAGCCTTTCAAAACTATCGGCTTGACCTTTTGTGTAAATGTTTTAAAGGATCTGTTCGTCAACCTTTTTGTATTTTCCAAGCAAGCCAAACCCGAGTGTTGCCTTGTGTTGTAGTTTTACAATTTATATCGTTACTTATAGTCATTCTCAAAACGGGCAACACTCACAACTTTTAGTTTTAAAAGATAAATGACGAACTATGATCAAAACCCCCTTACTGAGTATCCTTTATACTCACCCCTGCTATTTTGGTTCTTGCTTCAGGTAGACAGGTGGCGACGTCACCTATCTTGTCAGTCGGCATCAGCAGGTCTAGATAGGCTCAGTCTTTCTGATTTGTCTTGTCAGTGATCCCAACAACCGTCGAGTCTTGTTTATTGTCTTTATTCGCTTTCGAACCTTTTACTGCTTTATTTAATTCATGTATTTTAAGTGCCCCTGATGTGGGATAGTTGACGATATCTAGGATTGTACAGGATAGACTAGTTGAGCCATGGATGGCACTACGTGTTGTTAATCTGTTGTATTGCGAATTGCACATGTTTCTTGATATTATGTTAGCCTTGTAGGCTTTTATGGAATTTGATTGTTTACATTAATCGCTTCCGCATTTCTCTGCTCTTTTCTGGTCGTTGTTGGGATGGTTGTCGCTGTTGCCGAAGGTTATTGCTTGAGTGCCGTTCGCCGGAGTGGGTTTTTAAGTTGAGGCCCCTCGCTGAAGCTCGGGAATCCGTTTCGGTGCGGATGTGGTGTTCCTTCTTCAGGGGGCGCTACAATTGTTGTAGGCAAACTCGATCAACGGCAACTGATCGTGCCCATTGTTGCGAAAATCCAAGGCACAAGCTCGAAGCATATCACAGAGATATCTGATCATCCTCTCTGACTGACCATCTGTCTGCGGATGTGCGGTTGTACTGAAAGTCAGCTTCGTTCCCATTCGCTCCTGAAGTTGCTGCCATAAGCAAGAAGTAAATCGAGCGTCTCTGTCAGACACTATCATAGTCGGAATCCCTTGAAGCTTGAGAATCTCTCGGTGATAAATCTCTGCCAACCTATCCACTTTGTACGACATGTTGATCGGTAGAAAATGAGCACTCTTGGACAGTCGGTCGATAATCACCCAAATGCTATCGTAGCCACCTCTAACTTTAGGCAAACCAGACACGAAGTCCATGGCAATACCCTCCCAGTTCCACGTCGGAATCGGTAGTGGCTCAAGCAAACCTCCCGGTCTTTGATGTTCAACTTTAACTTGCTGACAAGTCGAGCATCTCTTGACGTAATCAGCTACGTCTCTCTTCATACCTCTCCACCAGAATAATTCTTTTAGATCAGGATACATCTTACTTCCACCTCGATGAACTGTGTAAGGTGTGTTGTGAGCCTCATCGAGAATCTCTTTCCTCAGACTCTCCGGAACACAAACTCGGGACTTGTAGTGGAGAATTCCTGTGTCGTCCACACCAAACTGACTCTCAGAATCAACTGCGATGTGAACTATCTGTCTCTGAGTCCACTCATCAGTAGCCTGAACATCTCGAATCTTTCGACCCAACTCTGACTGGATCGATATGCTGTGAACATAGGCCTGGGAACTGATGTGAACTCCCTCTAACTTAGCCTCGAGCTGGGCTATGCTCGCCTTCCGGCTCATTGCATCGGCTACAACATTCGCCTTTCCGGGATGATACTGGATCTTGCAATCGTAATCCTCAAATAACTCCATCAAACGGTGCTGTTGTTTGTTCAATTCCTTCTGAGTACAAATACTGAAGGCTCTTATGATCTGTGAAGATGTCGAACGTGATACCGTAGAGGTAATGACGCCATTTCAATAATGCAAATACCACGGCGGCTAGCTCAAGGTCGTGAGTGGGATAGTTCTCTTCAGCTGGCTTTAGCTTCCTCGATGCATAAGCTATAACTTTCCCATTCTGCATTAACACACAACCTAATCCTTCGTGTGACGCATCTGCATACACGACAAATCCTTCAGAACCCTCGGGCAGGGTCAATACTGGGGCTATGGTCAATCTCTTCTTGAGCTCCTGAAAACTAGTTTCACATTTGACTGACCACTCAAACTTAGCTTCTTTCTTCGTCAACACTGTTAACGGACCTGCAAGTTTAGAGAAATCCTTGACGAAAGGTCTGTAGTATCCTGCTAAACCCAAGAAACTACGGATCTCTGTAGGAGTCTTAGGTCTCTCCCAATCCAGCACTGTCTCAATCTTCGAAGGATCTACCTCGATTCCCGTTCCGGATATGACATGACCTAGGAAGGTCACTCGGTCAATCCAGAATTCGCATTTGCTGAACTTAGCGAATAATTGGTGCTCTCTCAAAGCTTGGAGCACAATCCGGAGGTGTTCAGCGTGTTCTTCTTCGGACTTCGAGAACACTAATATGTCGCCAATGAAAATAACGACGAACTTGTCGAGGTACGGACGGAAAATTTTGTGCATCATGTCCATAAAAGCTGCTGGGGCATTCGAGAGTCCAAATGCCATGACCACAAACTCGAAATGTCCGTATCGGGTGTTGAAAGCTGTCTTCCGGATATCCTGTGATCGGATACATAGCTGGTAATATCCTTGTCTGAGATCGAGCTTGGAATAAACCCTGGTTCCTTGTAGCAAATCGAATAATTCCTCGATATGCGGTAAAGGATACTTGTTCTTCACTGTCATCCTGTTCAATTATCGGTAATCGATACACATGCGAAGTGTACCGTCCTTCTTCTTCACGAACAAGACTGGAGCACCCCAAGGCGAGGCACTCGGTCGGATATATCAAATAGAAAGAAGTTCATCAAGTTGGTTCTTCAATTCTTTTAACTCGGCAGGAGCCATTCGGTACGGCGACTTCGAATAGGACTCGGCTCCCGGAACTAGATCAATCACGAACTCTATATCCCGATCCGGTGGCAAGAATTCCAAATTCTCGGGAAACACGTCGATGAATTCATTGACCACGGACCTTTCTTCAATCTTCGTCTGGTCCTTCGGGCGATTGAGAAGGTAAGCTACAAAGCACGTCGCTTCTTCTTTATGAACAAGTTTCTTGGCTTCCATCATTCAGATATACGGACCTTCTCCTGATCGGAAACCCTTAACCTGATTAGAACCCAGAATAACCTTCTTCTCGAAACAATCAACCTTCGCCCGATGCTCGTACAACCAATCCATTCCGAGAATAACCCCATATTTCTTCATCGGCAACTCGACCAAATCAGACGGGTACTCGATACCCTCGATGATAACCGGACAACGCTTAAGTGCTCGGTTCGCAATAACCTTCGAACCCAACGGCGAACCAACCACTAACACATAATCAAGCAAGGAAACAGGCGCATGCACAGATAAGGAAACAACAGGCGCAATAAATGAGTGTGAAGCACCCGAGTCGTACAATGCATGTATGGGGATGCCATTTATATATATAGTACCTTCCACCACATCGGTCGGATCTGTAACAGCATCCTCTGCATCGCCTTCCAAGGCGTAAACACGGGCATAGGCCTGAGGCTGAGCGGCTCCCTGCTGTACCGGTCTCCTCTTCGGGCATACATGTACCCGGTGATCGGCGCTACCACATCCGTAGCAAAGACCATTCTTCTTCCCGCATTTGGCCTCTAAGTGTGGGCCCTGACAGAACCCACATACGGGTCGTGGAAATCCCTGAGGTCGGGGAGGAGCAGGCTGAACGGCTGTCTTGAACGGCTTCTTCCCAGAAGAGGACCCAGACGGAACAAATGGCCTCTTCGAACCAGACGGGAAACTCTTAGCGGCTGCAGGGGCAGGTGCAGATGTCGGTCTCATCTGTCGGAGATCGGACTCTATCGATAGTGCCGTCTCAACTGCGTCGGTGTAGTACTGAAGTCTGTTCCCGAGCATATGCATACGAATCTCATTCGACAACCCTTCAATGAACTGTCGAGTCTTCCTCTGCTCGTCGTCCACCATATACGAGTAGTGAATAATAAGTCTGGAGAAATGAGCCTCATACTGGTCAAGGGATGAAGTACCCTGCTTGAGAGCTAGGAACTCTCGCTCACGTCGTTGTCGGACCACCAACGGAATATACTTGGCCCGAAACTCAACTAAGAATTGATCCCAAGTCGGGACCACATGCTCTCGCTGCCACCGCTGCTCGATACGGGCCCACCAGTCATGTGCAGCTCCTGCCATCTGATACACTGCTAATTCGACCCTCTTAGGGTCCGGACATTCCATTACTCTGAACCTCTTCTCCATTGCCGCTATCCAAGATTCGGCAATAACATCGTCCGGTGCACCCTCGAACTGCGGAGGGTGGAGTTTAAGGAACCTGCTCATCTCGGTCTCGGGGGCAGGTGGTGGCGTTGCTCGGTTGGTATGAACCATAAACTGCCCTAAGGCTTCCATAAACTGTGCTAGTGTCGGAACACCTAGATGCGGACCTGGCGGTTCACGGCGAGGAGGCATTCTGCAAATTCAAAACCAAACATGCATGATGATAAGTGATTATGAAAAGCCGTAACACGTAGAGAAGTTAAATTCACATAATCACGTTGTCACAATCACATAACCCTAAGCCGTACGACCTAAACTGACACGACAATTCAGAGCCTAGGCCATTGGACCAAAGGGCTCTGATACCAACTGTAGCGGGTGCCCCAAACGGGTAACGCACGGCCCGCACCGAGCCCCGACCCGGAACCGAAATGGAATCTGACCCGAATCGAAACCCGGCGAACGACACACATTTTACTCAATCACTAGGCGGGGATTTCAAAAACGAAAGAAAATGACAGAGGTGCGGAAGCGAAAATAAACCAAACAATAAAACATAATAATTGCACAAGTATTAAAGCCCACCAAGGCCAACGAAATTCAATTACATAATTAATAAACGGGTTCGATACAATATCCCGATAATGTAAATATACGGGTTCAACATATAAATCCCGAATACTAACTAAATAAAATCCTAGCATCATGAAACATAATTAATAGCCAAACGGGAAAAGAGTTATACATGAGCAAAATAATTGCAACTCCACGACGACGACTACGACAACGAAGATCCCGCCTAGTATCCTGAATCCAATACAGGGTGAAACAGAGGGGGTTAGTCAAACGACTAAGTGAGGAGGGAATAATAATGTATATTATAAAACGAAAATAAATAACCAATTTTTAAACTGAAAAGAAATCAACATAAACGAAAAGTTTTCGTAAACGGGTGGTGATTTAGCATAAAACATAACTTATCATATGACTCAGCGAGTCGAGCCCTTAACTCTAATTTCCAAACTTAAAAACGGGAAACCACCCTTATTCCTCCAATGTAGAAAGACCGCTAAATCCGAACTACGCATAACATACTGTATAATCTCAGGTACTCAAAGGGCTGCCAATCCGGCCTCACCCCGAGCTCCCAAAGGTGGAGAGAACCATAGGATTTCCGCCGTAGACCCGATGTCTACCGACTTCGTCCTATCATCCTTACTCCGGGCCCAAACATACACACATACATATCATAACTTGCTTTTCAAATCATTTCGGGTTGGCCAAAAGACCGTTTGAGACATGTCATATGCGAGGCCGAAGGCCAAAGTTCGCCTTAGAAAACAAAGGGGTTTTACATGTCTCTTTCGCAAACGTTTCAAAGACTATACGTAGTACTTTTTCATATCAAAACATTTTCGATAAATCGAATAATCATAATAGGCATAAATATTTATTAAGTATATATATAGAAACGGTGTGAAAACAAAACGTAAACATGGCTTATATCGGGAGAGGCTTATTCATATATATATAATAGTACTGGAATCAGAAACGGAAAGCCTCACCTGTGGCTATACCAAAAAGAAGAGCAAAAGGAAGAACCGGCGCTACTCCACGGGAGTATCGTCTGCAAAAATACAAAGACACAACCAAATAAGTCTAACGACGATGCACGGCTTATACGAAAACATTAGAACATATTAAGGCACGTTATACAATCACATAAGGCACTTAGGTTCAAATTATCAAATGAAAATGGAGTAATTCGTGAATTTAAATTTGCAAATCAAATCCAAATGTAATCAAACTTAACGGACATACTTTAAATATCATAAAGGAGTATGCATTCGAATTTCGGGAAAATCGGACTTTATATGCAAAAGGTAGAAAATTTGTCGAAAACTTAAAACGCACTATTCATAGACCCGAACATGTTATAAATTCGTAAATCATGCAATTCATATCTATTTCATATATATCGAATACACGAGCGAAGAAAGAATTCGGAAAAGACGAGCCTCGGAGAGACCCGTAGGCCAAAATGGGCCCTGACTTACAGAAGGTCAGGGCCCTGTTCAACCAAGCCACACGGCCTTGTGCACGGCCATGTGCCAAGGCCGTGTACACCAAGAGAAACACGCACGGCCTGTTGCACATGGCCTCAAGGCCGTGTGCACAAGGCCGTGCACCATGCAACACACGCACGGTCTCTTGCACGGCCGTGCAAGAGGCCGTGTACCCCCACACGGGCTTGCCACACCCCGTGTGCGTCAAGAACAGCAGCAAAATTCGCAGAACCAGAAACTTACGCGAAATCAACCCTAAATTCAATATTTAACTTATTAAACATGCAAATCCTTCCCTAATTTTCACATATACTGATCTACAACATATAAGCTACACATAGAAACAATAAACACGAAAATCCATCCACAATTTCTAACAAAATCATATAAAACCTAATAAGTTTTACTCGTAGAAGAGATCGCGGGGAGTTCGTAGGCGTAAACGGTTCGAAAATCCGTCGGGAACCGAAGTCGGAATGATCGTCGAAACTCCTTCTTCTTCCTTCTCTTTTTCTTTCTTTTCTTTCTCTTTTCTTGTTGCTGTGTGTTTGAACGAGAGTGAGGGAAGAGAGAGAGAAAGGAGACTTAGTCAATTTGACTTGGGTCAAAAATCGAAGGGGCAAATTCATAATTTCGCAAAATAAGTTTGAAAACTCATGTTGTTCAAATAATACATAATTACAGTCAAAATTCATATAATTAAACGCACATTGACAATTCGTAATTTAATTATAGAAGATATATCATTTACGAAATTATACTAAAATATCATAATAAATATCAATTAAAATAATAAATTACGCAAATACTCGATTCGGACATACCGGATTATAATTCGGATTTTCGGGGCGTTACAGACACTCACTCAACATTTAAACATAAGAAAGCGAGTAGGGGCAATATAGTCAATTTATCCAAATGTATGCAATAATTAAATAAACGAATAACAATTAACATTTAATTAATAATAATATTTAAGCATAATCTACCCAGGGGTTAACCTTGCAATTAAACATCAAACATGTATATTTCATTTAAATCAACAACAATTAAGTACAACTTATAGCTTTTCCCAAAAGCTCAAAAGCTAACAAGCTAAGATCGATACTATCTCTAGCCTAATCGAACTGAAACCTATCCGTTTCGACTACACAAGCATATATCATCAACAATCAACAATTCATACAATTAAGCCAAGCTAGGATCAAGTTATTCATGCTCAAAAGCTATAAGCTATAAGCTATAGTTCAAAAGCTACAAATTAATATAATAATACAAAAAATGCGATAAAAGACAAACGACAAGTCGGGTTCGAGTAATACCAGTGCCGTTAGAACCGTTGCGTCGAGGAGAACAATCTTCGTGAAGACTCCATCGCCGGAATCTGACTGGAACTGTAGCGCCGCCGCGTGCCGCCGCCGCGCCGCCACCGGTCTTCCGTCGAAACACCTCCGATAGTCGAACCCTTATACAGAAATGATCCTCTCGACGAGCCCGTCACAACCATGGTGGTTTGCTGTCGTGACTCCGCCTGGAACCACCAGTCCAGCCGCCACTCAACGCCGCCGCCCCTTCAAGTCGCCATAACTCCGCCGTCCGTGGTCCGATTAAAGTGAAACCTGCCAAAATGCTCCTCTCTTCATGGGCTTCAATTCCCAACCAACCCCAGGCATTGACGTCGCCGGAGAACTGAGATCGGAAAGCATCACCCGCCTGAAAATCATCGATTCCGCCGCCGTCCGGCCAAGTCAGGTCGCGGGACCACCGCCAAAAGCTTCCCCTCGTCAAGAGCTTTCATTTCCGACCAAGCCCAGGCCGTGCCGTCGCCGGAAACGTCAGATCCACCACCCATGCCGTCGCCACCTTCGCGCCGCTGTAGCGTCGTCGTCGCTGCTCCAATCGCCGGGAAACTTGTATGGTTGAGTTCGTCTCGTCGATACGGTCGTCTGGACATATGATTCGTCGAATTCCGACAATGTTGCAAAAATTGTGTTTGGGAGAGAATGGCTCGTCGTTCGATGATTGTCGGTGTGTGTGTTGTTTCTAAATATGGAAGGTTACTATATATATTTTTTGAAAAATGAGACAAAAACGCAAAGTCTCGGAATTAGGCGTACTTAGTGTCAAAATGACCGTAATGGAAAGCTTAACAAGGTTTGGGGTTCGTTTCATAAAAAATCGGGCATTTACAAAAAGTCAATATCGAGTGGGGTCAAAGTGTAAAGAGTTTTGGGTCAAAAATGCAATTTCTTGAAAATATGATTTAATGAATAATATTTAGAATCTTATGAAAATATTTGGAACCTCGATAAAATATGCATTATTACATTGAACCCCAGTCCAATGTACACCGTTAAATTACTACATTAAATTAAACGAGCTATAATTATAAATTTACCAAATTGACCCTAATTAGTGACAAAACGATGCAAATTAAATTCTAATTAATGCCTTGGGTTTTAAATACCAAATCGATGATTTATAAAATATTTAAATGCAAGAGTTGGAAAACATGCAATTATGAATGACGTCGGGACCGTAAATGGTCCGAATTCCGATAAATGCGCTAATCTTGAACATGGAGATTGCGGGTCGTTACAATACTCCCTCCTTCAAAAGAATCTGTCCTCAGATTCTACTCCTCACGTCGAACCGTTCTCTGCCAAATTTCTCTTTGGCTTTGGTTCTAAAATTTCGACCTGTCCAACTCAATACGACTTCAGTACGTGGACAGACTCCTTTGTTTCCTGAAAATCTGTCGTCCATGTTCACTTCTGTTCTCAATTCGACCAGCTTCCGAAGTGTTCCTCTTCCAGGTCAATCTGATAAAGTCGACGCTAACCAGATCCGCATATCGAACTCGCAATAGAATCGCTCCTAGTCGACTAAGAACTCCTTGTCCTTAGCACTTTCTAATAGCGCATAACGAGGCTATCGAATTCTGCGCTATCCACACAGAGATCATATAAAGCCTAATCAACTAGTCATTCAATCAGCGCAAGTACGAATTAAAAGACAGTTAAAGCACGTAGGTCACATGAAACACTTAACAATTATTTAAAGCAATTAAACACGTAAGCTCATCCGATCTGTAATGTGGTTTGAATTCCTCGAAGTCCGCGATAACTCTGTCTGATCAGAAATTGAAGTGAGATTGTGCATGGGCTCTGCACACGGCCTCAAGCCAGTGTGCATGAGGCCGTGTGGAGCCATTTTTGGCCCCCGGACCTTCCATAAGCCGCAGTGGAACTTTGCACTATGGCTACCCCCGAGACTCGTCTTTTCCGAAATATTTCTTCGCTCATGTATTCTATAACTATGATATGAATGTGATTTTCCTGATTTATGAATTTATAGCATGTTCGGGATTGTGAATAGTGCGTTTGAAGTTTTCGACGAATTTCCCAACTTTTGTATACGATGTCCGTTTCCTCCGAAACTTGAATGCATGCTTCCTTATTATGTAATAGGCATGTTTAGGAAATTTCGTGACATTTGAGCATGATTTGCATAACTAAATTCATGGATTACTTCGTTTATTGCTAATTTGAACCTAAGTGTCGTATTTGATCGTTTGATGTGCTTTTACGTGTTTCTATGCCATCGTTGAGTCGTGCGTCACCGTATGTCTTATGTGGTTATGTCGTTTGTCAGTTGCAGGTTCAACTCTCGTGGATTAGGTTGTTCGCTTCCGTTTTGAGCTTTCCTTTGGTTGTCGCCAGGTGAGGTTTATGTTGTTATCCCGTATTATGTATATATGTACTATTAAGCCTCACTAAATAAGCCTCGCATGCTTAATTTATGTTTTTCTTCCGTATTACTATATTTAGTAAATACTTTATGCTTATTACTTTTATGAAGTTTAAGAACAATGAATTTGATATAAAAAATGTACTATGTATATGATTTCGAAAGGATTTCAAAAAGAGACAAGCGAACTATATTTCGATTTAAATGTAATTTTGGGTTTGGAAACCTTCTCGTTGAGTGAAGTCGTTAGGGCGGATTTCTCCCCCCTTGATGATGGAATACCGAGTTGTGTTTCCTGCCATTACACCGCCTGTCTCGAACGGCCCCTTTGGCCCCCTAAATGTCTTGATTCCTATTCTAATAGGAAAATGATAGTTATGAAAATGCGAGATATCATATGCATGTTCGTTATGTTATGTGGGCCCCGGACTGTGGTGATCGGATGCAGCCGGATTGATAGCGGGTCTGCGGTGGAATTCGGTGGCTTACTCCATGTTTACCGGGAGCACGGGGTGAGGCTGGAGTGGCAACCTTTGAGCTCCTCCGGCGGTTGACTTTTTGTCAACTGAGACATAGGTTGTTATACCTATACCTGGTGCAGTTTGGATTTAGCGGTCCTTCTGCTATATGGGAGGAATAAGGATGGTATGTTTTCAGGTATGATAGGATATGAGGAGTTGAGGGCTCGACTCACTGAGCAATATGACATGTCACGTTATGTTATGTTATGATAAATCATCAAATGATTATGAAAACCCTTCGTTTACGTTTGTTCTCTTTTAAGTTAAAATGGTGATTTATTCTATGTATGCTATTATGTATGTACTCCCCTTTTCCCCCTCACTTAGTCTTTTGACTAACCCTCTCTGCTCCAACCCTTATTTGTTTCAGGTGGTTACTAGGTGGGCATTGTCGAGTCTGGTTTTGCAGAATTATATTCGTCTTATTTTTAGTCAATTTTTATGACTTACTAGCTATCCATGTTTATGATAATTGTATTGAGAAATTATGTAATTAACGTTTGGGGTCGGATTCCTGTTTCGGCTTCGGATTGAGACCCGGTGCGGGGCGTGCGTTACCCGTTTGGGGTGCTCGCTACAGTTGGTATCAGAGCTCTTTGGGTCCAATGGCCTAAGCTCTGAATCGTCGTGTTTTGTTTTTTTTGTTAGTCATTGTGTGCCGGTGTAACTTAGGGAATTGCACTCACTAGTGCTCAAGAACGCTTAGTGTTTGAATTGTGACGGATCTCTGTTGGACGATCAACAACAATAGATCTTTTACAATCAAAACACTGGGATGGACTTGGACATAGGTGGATGTGAAACTCAAGATTGCATTGGCTGTGCCTGGTTGTTTGTCGTGTCCGGTTGTGTCTAGGTCGTACGGCTTAGGACTTTTGTGGAACTTGTGCAAATGTGCTAAGTGATTATGTGAACTTCACCTGAACTTTACTTGCCTATGTGTTTACGGCTTTGCATACTCACTTACCTGTCATGCATATTTGCTATTGGCTTTACAGGATGTCTTCACATCGTCGTGCACGTAAACCGCACCCATCACCTCCGTTGGCTCCTCAGGCCGATACACCGACTCCGGCCGAAATTGCGGAAACCTTAAGACAGTTCATTGCTCATGCCCCTCAGGGGAATGCTAAACATGAAGCGTGGGTCCGATTTCTCAGATTCGAACCACCACAGTTCGAAGGTGCCCCGGATGACACTATTGCCGAAGTCCTGTTCTTGCCACTACCACCGTTGAGTACCTTCCAGCGAGTTCGAAGAGGCCATTTACACCTTTAGGGCCCTCCAGAAAGAAGACCTCCCAGGTGTGTTCATCGAAGCAGAATGCACCTCCCCAACCGCAGGGAGCCCTACGACCAGTATGTAGCTTTTGCCAAAGAGACCATCAAGAGTCAGAATGTTGCTTCTCATGTGGAAGTTCCTTCAATCTCCACGCAAAGTGCACGAGGAAGAAAAGATCGAGACAGTTGAGGAGAACTTAGATCCGAATGCTTCGGTGCAAGGTGCAAAATATTAATTGTCATTCCATACATGCATTTTATAATTCGAGTGGTTTACACTCACTTGTTGCATTTTTCATTGCTGTACTTGCACGTGCGCTTGTTGGATTCTTTGCGTATTTATCTTTCTAATTCTTCATTGTCAGATTGGAGGACATTTGCGATTCGTGCGCGTGCTACCGTTTATCATCGAGGGAACCGTTGCCAGCAGATTTGACCAAGTTGCAAGCAAAGGATTATTTTGGACTTGACTAAGTCAGAGATTTTCGAATGGATGAGGGCCGTACACCACGTTGGTGGAGGCCGAGAACCTTACCCGAAAGGGAGAAGCTATAGGCTTATCCCCTAACGTCTCAATTGCCTGAAGATCCGAGTGAAGCCTAGAGAATCAAGTTGATCATAGAATTCATAGAAGTACTCCCCGATAATCTGAGAGCTCTTACAATCAGATCAGAGTAGAGGGTCTGTGATAGATCCAGTTCTAGAAGTCGAACCGTGATCGAAGTCGCCAAACTGAATGGATTATGCCGATCTGACAGAATCGAAGAACCGACTTGATGAACTTCCCTCCCTTGAACGCGCCCGATCGAGTACCTTGATCTGGGGTACTCCAACACTGCTTGTAGAGAAGAAGACAGTACACTTCCTATGTGTATTGTTTACCGAGAATTGCACAGAATATTATCGAAGATAAGTATTCTCTACCATCGCTGAAGAATTGCCTGATATGCTTTGAGATCGAGGATTTTGTCTAAATGACCTTTGATTAGGGTATCATCAACTCTGTGTCCGAGCCAAATATGTTCTGAAGACAGCCTTCAGTGCCTGATGTGGACGTCTTGAATTCGTAAGTCTGCCTCTAGTGCGGTCAAGTACCTTGCGACTCGATGGACCTCCATTCATATCACAATGAGTTAGTCGTTGCCTTCTAAGGAGTCACCTTGATGTTCTCGAGATTCGAGGAAGAATGTAGTGCACCTCCGTATGGTATTCCGGACCTCAAAAGGGCACCCGCTAGTTGCCCAACCTAGCTAATGTGAAATCTGGATCGACTGAGTGACCTTTTATGTCATTTCAAATCCAGAACAAGAATCGATGTAGAATCTTTGGAGACTTGAATAGTACAGGTATGGAAACAAACCAAGACTTAGGGTGGAACTTCTCTAAGCTTGCAACCCTGTTGCTTGAGTCGATAGGAAAGAAACCGAGTTCGAGTCGACAGGAAAGAAACCGAGTTCGAATGGACAATCTCTATAAGACCTGTTCTTAGGAACCGAAAAGAGATTAACTACAAATCCAATATTAACCCTGCTCAAGGGATTCTGAAGAAATTGTCGTGAGTAAGAATGCATCACGCGAAAGATTGAACTAGTGGATGGACAAAGGAAGAAACCGTAGCTTATACTTCGAAAAGCTAAAATCAACCAGAAAGTTTCCACTCATGACACCGAACTAGCTGCCGTAGTAAAGGATTGGCTGAAACGTCGTCACCATCTTATGGAATCAGTTGACATCTCCACAGATTATGGGAGTTTCAACACTTGTTAACTCAGAAGGAATTGAACCAACCCCAACGTCGTCAATGGAAAATGTTTGAGGACTACGATTGCAAGAATCAGTATTCCTTGGGAAAAGCGAATATCGTAGTTGGCACTTTGAACGAAATCACGAGCGTGTCACAAGTTGAGGCTAAACTGAATTGGACTTGCACCGTTTTGAATAATTTCATTCATAGCCTCGTGACCTAGTCAGAATTGGGTTGAAGAATCTAAAATGCCAAGACTGCAAAAGAATGGATCCCAAGTCAGATAATTCGAGCGAAGAATAATCCAGAGTGTCAGCTTTGTGCTGGTAACCCCAACACTTCCCAATATAAGCCTCGAAACCATGTTTCAAAGAGTCGAAAGAAAGAGACTTACTCGATTAAGTCAAGAGACACTTGACTTGTCAGCAGATCAAAGCCGAGCATCAAAGATTAAGGGGTTAGCTACGACTACTACTTATCCCTATGTGGGATTGAGAATGAATTCACCATGGACTTCGTGTCCGGACTATTGAAGGTCTACGATGGTAATTACTGTTACACATTTATCTGGGATTTCTCCAAGGTGCTGTCGATCGAATTCAGGCCTTTTGACAATAAATGGAGATAGTTCAAGTTCTACTGAAATGCTACTTACAAGAACCCCGAACAAGCTTGAAGTTGTGCAATCCGCAAGATACCTCCAATAAGTTCCTTCAAGGATCAGACCATCGAAGAAGCTTCGTGAGAGATCCGAATGAAGACGCGTAAGTTTCACCCAGAGTTGTTTAACTCTAATCAGTAGAATCTGGGGACCAGATTCTCATAAGGAGGGGTGATTGTAACGCCCCGAAAATTCGAATTATGAACTGGGAACCCGAACCAGTTTTCTTACGCTATTTATAATTTATTTTATTAATTATTATGTGATTTATATAACATTTTCATGAATGAGTGAATTTCGGTATTTAAACCAGGACATGTCAATGTGTGTTTAATTTCATGAACTTTGACTGTAATTATGTGTTATTTGGATAACTTAAGTTTTGTGCTATTTTATGAAATTACGAAAATGCCCCTTCGTTTCTCAACCTAAGTCAACTTTTGATTTAGTCTCCTACCCGCACCTCTCTCCCTCATTCACACTCAAAAGAAAAGAGAAGAAAGAAAGAAAGAGAAAGAAGAAGAGGAAAGCTTCAATCGATCGTGCCGGACTTGTTTCTCGACGGATTTTCGAACCGTAAACACGCATGCGACCCTCTCGATCTCCTTTACTGGTAACTCTCTAATGCCAATCCGTTTTTATGCACTCTACGTCTCGTTTTTCTGAATTTTCTCCAAAATGTGCAAATATTGTGTATGTGTTGATTTTGGATGATTTTGTGGATGATTTTTCGTGTTTATGGATTCTATGCGTAGATTAGATGTTGTAGATCATCATATGTGAAGATTAGCATGAGTAATTAATGTTTTGATGATTAAATATGGATTTTTGGTTGAAATCGCTTAAGGTTTCTGTTCTGCGAATTTTTCTGTTGTTCTTCATTCGCACGGGCTTTGCACACGAGGTGTTGCAAGCCCGTGTGCATGTGCACGGGCTCTCTCACGGCCGTGTGAGAGGCCGTGCGGAGTTTGAGCATGTGCACGGGCTCTCTCACGGCCGTGTAAGAGGCCGTGCGTGTGTGTGAGATTGTGCACGGGCTCTGCACACGGCCTCAAGTCCGTGTGCATGAGGCCGTGTGGAGCCATTTTTGGCCCCCGAACCTTCTATAAGCCGCAGTGCAACTTTGCCCTATGGGTACCCTCGAGACTCGTCTTTTCTGAATTCTTTCTTCGCTCATGTATTCTATAACTATGATATGAATGTGATTTGCTTGATTTATGAATTTATTGCATGTTCGGGATTGTCAATAGTGCGTTCGAAGTTTTCGACGAATTTCTCAACTTTTGCATTCGATGTCCGTTTCCTCCGAAACTTGATTTGCATATCAAAATTCATGGATTACTTCGTTTATTTCTAATTTGAACCTAAGTGTCGTATTTGATCGTTTGATGTGCTTTTACATGTTTCTATGCCTTCGTTGAGCCGTGCGTCGTCGTATGTCTTATGTGGTTATGTCATTTGTCAATTACAGGTTCCACTCTCGTGGATTAGGTTGTTCGCTTCGATTTTGGGCTTTCCTTTGGTTGTCGCCAGGTGAGGTTTCTGTTGTTATCCCGTATTATGTAGATATGTACGATTAAGCCTCACTAAATAAGCCTCGCATGCGTAATTTATGCTTTTCTTCCGTATTACTATATTTAGTAAATACTTTATGCTTATTACTTTTATGAAGTTTAAGAACAATGAATTTGATATAAAAAATGTACTATGTATATGATTTCGAAAGGATTTCAAAAAGAGACAAGCGAACTATGTTTCGATTTAAATGTAATTTTGGGCTTGGAAACCTTCTCGTTGAGTGATGTCGTTAGGGCGAATTTCTCCCCCCCTGACGATGGAATACCCGGTTGTGTTTCCTGCCATTACACCGCTTGTCTCGAACGGCCCCTTTGGCCCCCTAAATGTCTTGATTCCTATTCTAATAGGAAAATGATAGTTATGAAAATGCGAGATATGATATGCGTGTCCTGTAACGCCCCGAAAATCCGAATAATTAATTTGGTATGTCCGAATCGAATATTTGTGTAATTTAATATTTATTTGATATTTATTATGTAATTTTAGAATTTTTTCGTATATGATTGAATTTATGTATTTAAATTACAAATTGTCAATGTGCGTTTAATAATATGAATTTTGACTGTAATTACATGTTATTTGGACAACGTGAGTTTTCGAACTTATTTTGCAAAATTACTAAAATGCCCCTTCGACTCTTTAAACCCTAGCCTAAATTGACTTAGTCAATCTCTCTCTCCCTCTCATTTCACTCACGCACAAAAAGAAAAAGAAAGCAAAGGAGAAGGAAGAAAAAGAAAGAAAAAGAGAAGGAAGAAGAAAGATATTCCAACGATCGTCCCGACTCCGTTTCTCGACGGATTCTCGATCCGTTTTCGTCTACGAACTCCTCGCGAACTCTTCTACGAGTAAGCCTTTCACGAATTTTTTATTTAATGCCTCTTATGCTTCGTATTTCTTATTTTGATGATAGTTGTAGAATTTAGGTATTTATATGATTTTGAGAGAAAATGTGGATGGATTTTCGTGTTTATCGTTTCTATATGAAGCATATATGTTGTAGATGATTATATGTGAGATTTAGGGTTCGATTTGCATGTTTTAGTGATTAATCGTTGGATTAAAGTTTGAATTCGCGTAGGTTTTGTTTCTGCGAAATGTTTCTGCTCGAATCGGTGCACACGACCTGGTGCACACGGCCTGAGGCCGTGCGCGTGGATGAATTGCACACGGGCTGTGCACACGGCCTTGAGGCCGTGTGCATGAGGCCATGCGCGTTTCTTGATTGTGCACGGCCTCGCCACACGGCCGTGCACAAGGCCGTGTGGAAGGCTCGAACAGTGCCCTGACCTTCTGTAAGTCAGGGTACAAATTGGCCTACGGGTCCCGCTTCGGCTCGTCTTTTCCGAATTCTTTCTTCGCTCGTGTATTCGATATGTATGATATAGATAGGAATTGCATGATTTATGAATTTACGACATGTTCGGGTATGTGAATAGTGCATTTTAAGTTTTCGGTAAATTTTCTAACTTTTGCATGTGAAGTCCGATTTTACCGAAATTCGAATGCATGCTTCTTTATGATATTCTAAGCATGTCCGTAAAGTTTCGTTGTATTTGGAATTGATTTACATTTTTAAGTTTGCGATTTACTCTGTTTTCGTTTGAGAATTTGAACCTAAGTGATTGATTTAATTGTATAACGTGCTTCTATGTGTTCTAATTCTTTCGTATAAGCCGTGCGTCGTCTTTAGTCTTATTTGGTTGTGTCTTGGTATTTTTGCAGACGATACTCCCGTGGAGTAGTGCCAGTTCTTGCTCTTTGTTCATTTTGCATAGCCAGGTGAGGCTTTCCGTTTCTGTTTCCAGTATTACTACGTATATATATAAATAAGCCTCTCCCGAAATAAGCCACGTTTATGTTTTGTTTTCACACCGTTTATATATATATACTTAATAGATATTTATGATTATTATGTTCATTTGATTTATCGAAAATGATTTGATATGAAAAGTACTACGTATAGACTTTGAAATGTTTACGAAAGAGACATGTAAAACCTTTTGTTTTCTAAGGCGAACTTTGGCCTTCGACCTCGCATATGACATGTCTCAAACGGTCTTTTGGCCAACCCGAAATGGTGAAAAGCGAGTTATGAACTGTATGCATGATCGTTTGGGCCCGGAGTAAGAGCGATAGGACGAAGTCGGTAGACGTCGGGTCTACGGCGTAAATCCTATGGTTTCCTCCATTTGGGAGCTCGGGGTGAGGCCGGAGTGGCAGCCCTTTAAGTACCTGAGTTATTCTAGTCAGTTACGAGTAGTTCGGATTTAGCGGTCCATCTACATTGGAGGCATAAGGATGGTTTCCGGTTTTTATGTTTGGATATTGGAGTTCAGGACTCGACTCGCCGAGTCATTAGATATGTTATGTTTTATGTTAAATCACCACACGATTACGAAAACCTTTCTTTTATGTTGATTTCTTTTAAGTTTAAAAATTTGGTGATTTACTTCCGTTTTACGATATACCTTATTATTCCCTCCTCACTTAGTCGTTTGACTAACCCCCTCTGTTTTTTACCCCTGTACTGGTTTCAGGACACTAGGCGGGATCTGCGTCATCGTCGTCGCGTCTTTGAGTTGCATTCTTTTGTTCATGTATAACTCTCATTCAGTATGGCTATGATTTATGTCTTTCGATTTTAGGATTTATTAGAATGTATTCGGGATTTTGTACATTGAACCCATTATTATATAATTATCGGGATATTGTACCGAACTCGTTTGTTATTTAATTAAGTGAATTTCGTTAGCCTTGGTGGGCTTTAATAATTGTGTAATTTATCATGCTTTAATGTTTGATTATTTCGCTTCCGCACTTCTGTCTCGTTGTTTATTTAAAACCCCCGCCTAGTAATTGAGTAAATGCTTGCCGTTCACCGGGTTTTGATTCGGGTCGGATCCCATTCCGGCTTCGGGTCGGGTCTCGGTGCAGGGCGTGCGTTACCCGTTTGGGGCGCCCGCTACAGGTTGTATCAGAGCTCTTGGTCCAATGGCCGAAGCTCTAAATTGTTGTGTCCAGTTGTGTCTAGGTCGTACGGCTTAGGATTACGTGTTTGTGGCTATGTGATTATTTGAATAAACTTCTCTACGTGTTACAGCTTTTCATAATCACTTATCGTCATGCATGTTTGGTATTGAATGTGCAAAATGCCTCCTCGTCATGAACCGCCAGGTCCGCCTCCAGGTGTTCCTACTCCGGCACAGTTTATGGAAGCCTTAGGGCAATTCATGGTTCATACCAACAGAGCTACGCCACCACCTGCCCCCGAGAATGATATGGGAAGGTTTCTTAAGCTCAACCCTCCGCAGTTCGAGGGTGCACCTGATGATGGAAAAGAGATTCCGAGTGATGGAATGTCCGGACCCTAAGAGGGTCGAGTTAGCAGTGTACCAGAAGATTGGAGCTGCTCAAGACTGGTGGGCTCGTATAGAGCAGAGATGGCAGCGAGAGCATGTGGTCCCGTCTTGGGATCAGTTTTTGGTGGAGTTTCGGGCCAAGTATATTCCTTTGGTGGTCCGACAGAGACGTGAGCGAGAGTTCCTAGCTCTCAAGCAAGGTACTTCTACCGTTGACCAGTACGAGGCTCATTTCTCCAGGCTTATTATTCACTGCTCGTATATGGTTGACGACGAGCAAAGGAAGACTCGACAGTTCATCGAGGGATTGTCGAACGAGATTCGTGTGCATATGCTCGGGAACAGACTTCAGTTCTACACAGATGCAGTCGAGACGGCCCTTTCTATAGAGTCTGATCTTCGACAGATGAGACCGACATTAGCACCTGCCCCTGCAGCCGCCAAGAGTTTTGCTTCTGGTTCGAAGAGGCCATTTATTCCGTCTGGGTCCTCTTCGGGGAAGAAGCCGTTCAGGAGCGCCATTCAGCCTGCTCCTCCCCGACCTCAGCTTGCTCCTCCTCGATCTCAGGGATTTCCACGACCTGTCTGTGGATTTTGTCAGGACCCGCACTTAGAGGCCAAATGTTGGAGGAAGAACGGTCTTTGCTACGGATGCGGTAGCCCCGATCACAGAATTGGTGAATGTCCGAAGAGAAGACCGGTACAGCAGGGAGCCGCTCAGCCTCAGGCTTACTGTAACGACCCGAAAATCCGAGTTTCAATTCGGTATATTTTAATCGAGTAATTTCGTTATTAATTATTCTATTTAATATTTATTCTGAGATTTTAGAATAATTTCGTAAATGAGTGAATTTTATATTTAAATCACTAATTGTCAATGTGTGTTTAATTATATGAATTTTAACTGTAATTACGTATTATTTGGACAACGTGAGTTTTCAAACTTATTTTGCAAATTACTAAAATACCCCTTCGACTTTAAACCCTAGTCAACTAGATTGACTAAGTCAACCTCTCTCCCTCTTCATTTCCATTCACGTAACAAGGAAGAGAAAGAGAGAAAAGAAAAGAGAAGAAAAAGAGAAAGAGAAGGAAGAGATTTCAATCGATCGTCCCGACTTCGTTTCCCGACGGATTTTCGAATCGTTTACGTCTACGAATTCCTCGCGATCTTTTCTACGAGTAAGCTTCTAACGATTCTCTCGTTTTATGTCTTCTATACTTCGTTTTTCTCGTTTTTGTGAATAGTTGACATTTTTAGGTTTTATGTGATTTGTATAGAATTTGTGGATGGAATTTTGTGTTTCTCGTTTCTATACGTAGATTATATGTTGTAGATGATTATATGTGAAAATTAGGGATTGATTTGCATGATTAAATGATTTAATGTTGATTTTAGATATGAATTCGCGTATGTTTTGGTTCTGCGAAAATGTTTCTGCTCGAATCGGTGCACACGGGCTGGTGCACACGGCCTTGAAGCCGTGTGCATGAGGCCGTGCGCGTTGGTGAATCGCACACGGGCTGGTGCACACGGCCTTGAGGCCGTGTGCATGAGGCCGTGCGTGTTGCTCGATTGTGCACGGCCTCGCCACACGGCCGTGCACAAGGCCGTGTGGCCTGGTCGAACAGTGCCCTGACCTTCTGTTAGTCAGGGCACAATTTGGCCTACGGGTCCCGCTTCGGCCCGTCTTTTCCGAATTCTTTCTTCGCTCGTGTATTCGATATGTATGATATAGATATGAATTGCATGATTTATGAATTTACGACATGTTCGGGTATGTGAATAGTGCGTCTTAAGTTTTCGTTAAATTTTCTAACTTTTGCATGTGAAGTCCGATTTTCCCGAAATTCGAATGCATGCTCCCTTATGATAATTTAAGCATGTCCGTAAAGTTTCGTTACATTTGGATTTGATTTGTATTTTTAAATGCATGAATTACTCTGTTTTTGTTTGATAATTTGAACTCAAGTGATTGATTTAAATGTATAACGTGCTCCTATGTGTATTAATATTCTCGTATAAGCCGTGCGTCGTCTGTAGTCTTATTTGGTTGTGTCCTGGTATTTTTGCAGACGATACTCCTGTGGAGTAGCGCCGGTTCTAGCTTTTGCTCTTATTTTCCATAGCAGCCAGGTGAGGTTTTCCGTTTCTGTTTCCAGTATTATTATGTATATATATATATATAAGTAAGCCTCTCCCCATATAAGCCTCGTTTATGTTTTGGTTTTCACCCCGTTTATATATATACTTAATAAATATTTATGATTATTATGTTCATTTGATTTATCGAAAATGATTTGATATGAAAAGTACTATGTATAATTTTCGAAATGTTATGAAAGAGACATGTAAAACCTTTTGTTTTCTAAGGCGAACTTTGGCCTTCGGCCTCGCATATGTCATGTCTCGAACGGTCTTTTGGCCAACCCGAAATGTTTGAAAAGCGAGTTATGAAATGTTTGCATGATCGTTTGGGCCCGGAGTAAGAGCGATAGGATGAAGTCGGTAGACGTCGGGTCTACGGCGTAAATCCTATGGTTTCCTCCATTTGGGAGCTCGGGGTGAGGCCGGAGTGGCAGCCCTTTGAGTACCTGAGATTATACAGTTAGTTACGAGTAGTTCGGGTTTGCAGTCCGGCTACATTGGAGGAATAAGGGAGGTTTCCGGTTTTATGTTTTTGGTTATTGGAGTTTCAGGGCTCGACTCGCCGAGTCATATGATAAGTTATGTTTTATGTTAAATCACCACCAGTTTACGAAAACCTTTCTTTTATGTTGATTTCTTTAATTATAAAATTGGTGATTTACTTCCGTTTTATTATATACATTATTATTTCCCCCCTCACTTAGTCGTTTGACTAACCCTCTCTGTCTCACCCTATATTGGTTTCAGGATACTAGGCGGGATTCGTCGTCGTCGTCGTCGTAGGGTTGTGTTTAGCTTTGCTCATGTATATTCTTTCCCGGTTGTCTTTTATTTACGTATTATTTATTCATGTTGTATGTACGGGATTTACTTACTGAACCCGTTGTTAGATTTTGTCGGGATATTGTATCGAACCCGTTGATATTGTGTAATTGAATTTCGTTAGCCTTGGTGGGCTTTAATAATTGTGTAATTAATTATGTTTTAAATATTTGGCTTATTATTGCTTCCGCACTTCTGTCTTTTCGTTGTTTATAAAAACCCCGCCTAGTAATTGAGTAAATGCTTGCCGTTCGCCGGGTTTCGGTTCGGGTCGGATCCCATTTCGGCTCCGGGTCGGGGCCTCGGTGCGGGGCGTGCGTCACCCGTTTGGGGCGCCCGCTACAGTTGGTATCAGAGCTCCTTGGTCCAATGGCCTGAGCTCTGAATTGTCGTGTATTGCTGGTTTGGTCGGTCGTTGTGTGCCGGTGTAACTTAGGGAATTACACTCACCAGTGTTCAAGAACGCTTAGTGTTTGAATTGTCACGGATCTTTGTTGGATGATCAACAACAAAAGATCTTTTACAATCAAATACTGGGATGGGCTTGGATATAGGTGGATGTGAAACTCAAGGTTGTACTTGCCATGCCTGGTTGTCTGTCGTGTCCGGTTGTGTCTAGGTCGTACGGCTTAGGACTTCTGTGAAATTGTGCAAATGTGCTAAGTGCTTATGTGAACACTAAGTGAACATTACTTGCCTATGTGTTTACAGCTTTGCATGCTCACTTACCTGTCATGCATAACTGTTAATGGCTTTACAGGATGCCTCCACGTCGTTGTCCCTGTGGACAGTCTTCGTCATATTCATTGACACCTCAGACAGATCCACCGATTCCAGCCGGAATCTTGGGAACAGTAAGACAGTTCATCGCTCATGCCCCTAAAGGAAATGCTGAGCAGGAAGCATGGGCTCAATTTCTCAGATTCGAACCACCGCAATTTGAAGGTGCCCCGGACGAAGTTATTGCCGAGGCATGGATATCTGCTTTAGAAAAGATTTTTAGGATTATGGAATATCCGGACCCTCTAAGAGTCGGGTTTGCTATTTATTTGATGATTGGAGCTGCTCAGGAATGGTGGAAACAGATGGAACAACGATGGGAACGCGAGCATGTGGTCCCGACTTGGGATCAGTTCTTGATCGAGTTCCGGGCTGAATACATTCCGAGGATTGTTCTTCAACAACATGAAAGTGAAATTCAGGCCCCCGTTCAGCCTATTCCTCCCCAACCTCAGGGATATCCACGATCAGTATGTGGATTTTGTAAGGGCCCACATGTAGAGGCTAAATGTTGGAGGAAGAATGGACTGTGCTTCGGATGTGGTAGCCCCGATCACATGTTGAATCTATGTCCGAAGAAGAGACCGGTACCGCGGGGTACAGCAGGCAATACTGAGGATGCACATCCAGCGAGTTCTAAGAGGCCACTTACACAATCAGGGTTTTCTTCCGGAAAGCAAACCTTCTCGGTATCTTCATCGAAGCAGAATGTACCTCCGAAACGGCAAGGAACGCCAGTATGTGGCGTTTGCCAAAGAGATCATCAAGAGTCAGAATGCCGAAAGAAGCAGGGACGTTGCTTCTCATGTGGAAGTCCGTTTCATCTTCGTACAAATTGCACGAGAAAGAGAATGTCGAGACGAGCCAGAAGAATGAAGCTTGATTCTGTATGAACGATCCAGGTATATTGCATTGTCATGACATTCATCCTAAATTAATTTAATTTCATATTATGTGAATTTAAATTATGTGCGTTAAGCGTATTATATTATGCATGTGATTTCGATATTATTATTTGTGTTTGAATTTCGTGAAGTTTGTGTGGTTTTAATCACACGAACTACCCCTGTATGCCTTGCACGGTCTCGCCACACGCCGTGACGAGACCCTGTGCACCCTTTTTCGCACGGCCCTGTTGCACCCGGTGCAAGAGGCCGTGCGCATGAATACACACGGGCTCGTCACACGCCGTGACGAGAGCCCGTGCGTGTTTGTCCTCACGGGGTCGTCACACGCCGTGACGAGACCCCGTGCGTGTTTCTCACACGGCCTCGTCACACGCCGTGACGAGAGGCCGTGCGCATTTCTCCCAGATTTATAAAATGGTCAGTAGCTCCTCACTCTCGCAACATCAACTCTTTTTCTCCTTTTCTCATGCGAAAGTTTCCCCATTTTTCTCCGCAAATTCATCTCAATTTTGAGCTCGATTAACTTTCGATCCAGCCGGCGGATTTTCGTGAAAATTTGATAGTGCATTGTCGGCAGCAAATTCTAGGAGTTATTGAAATTTGGGCTCGATCCATTCTGCCGATCTCACGCAATTTTGGCCCGAAGTAGCGCACGCCACGTGTTCGATAAAAGTCTCAAGTGAGAAATTTGAAAATTTTTCCTACAACCTACAACAACTTCTACTCTAATATGGAAGGTGCTCGTGAAACCCGTGGCGGACGTCGTGCAAGGGAACTACCCGACATAGCGGCCCCGGAAGGGTACCAAGTGGATTTGGGTAATGAAGACGATCAAGATATCTTCAACCGGTTAATGGAACGACCGGTTAGAGCCACGCAATTTCTAGACATGGAAGCTATGTACCAATTGGGACTTGGCGAAGGGATCTCCCACTACATCGACAATATTGGGTGGGCTAATTTTTGGAGTATTCAAAGGCCATCCTATCGCCGCCTCACTTGTGAATTTTTAAGCTCTCTTAAGGGCGCGGCATTTCCTGACGACAACGAGATGCCGATAGGAATCCACTTCAGAGCGTTCAACCGAGACTATACGCTCTCATACCGGCAGTTGACCGAGTATTTTCAACTGGATGTTACGGCACCGAGAAGACGTGCCGACGGATGGAATCAAGCCGAAGCTTGGAGACGTATATCTACCTCCACTGAGATATTTAATTCCGGCGTATCCAAGGCCACGATGCTCATCACTACGCAATTGAGGATTTTGCATAGAGCCGTATCTCGATCGGTTCTCGCCCGAGGAGACAGTCCGGGTGCGGTGAACACCGAAGACTGTTTATTACTTGGTCATATGGTGCGAGGGGTCAGGTTCAACCCCATCTCGTACATGATGGACCACATGATGTATATCTCCACTCGGTCGAGAGGAGAGATTCGAGTTGGCTCATACATCACTGCCATTCTGGAGTGTGCCCAGGTGGAAGGGCTAGACACCCAGGTTCCCGTAGGAGGTTCGACGTCAATTGGCTACGGCACACTAGCTCAAATGGCTATTTGCACGAAGGGTCCAAGGCGAAACGACCCGTATATTCTGGTGGCTGGGCTACCTTTGTGGGAAGCTGACCAAGGGGATGCTCCCGAAGAAGGACCTTCAGACCCAGAGGTCCGAGAGCAGGCTCAGCATAGCTACTCCCAGCTGATGAGACAGGATGCTTCTATACCTGAGTCTTCGCGTGGCAGAAGAAGCACTCAGCACCAGGAATCGATAGACCTGCAGCAGTTTTATTCAGAGTTCACTGACTACCGACGCGTGTCGGATGAGAGATTTGCCCAGCAGGAGAGGCAGATCAATGAGGGGTTTGCAGCTCAGCGAGCTCACATTGATAGTCAGTACACAACCTTGCAGGCAGAGCTTCAGAGATCGATCTCGGAGATGCAGAGGTCGCTATCAGAGCAGCTGGATCAGTATTTCCGCCGTGGTCCAGATGAACCTTGAGCTATCTAGTCTATTTTATTTTCTTCTTTCCCGTAAACTCTGTTTAGGATTTGATGTAATTTTCTATTTTATATGAATTCGAATTTCAATTGGAATATTAAGTGCTTTAAGTGTTTATTATGAATCGCGTTTTATTATGTGAATTAATTTTATTTTAATGTTCGATTTAATTCGTATTATTAGAATTTCCGCTAGGTTATGCTCCTCTTAACTAACTCCGAGACCGGAAGAGAATCTGAGGACAGATTCTTCTGAAGAGGGGAGTATTGTAACGACCCGAAAATCCGAGTTTCAATTCGGTATATTTTAATCGAGTAATTTCGTTATTAATTATTCTATTTAATATTTATTCTGAGATTTTAGAATAATTTCGTAAATGAGTGAATTTTATATTTAAATCACTAATTGTCAATGTGTGTTTAATTATATGAATTTTAACTGTAATTACGTATTATTTGGACAACGTGAGTTTTCAAACTTATTTTGCAAATTACTAAAATACCCCTTCGACTTTAAACCCTAGTCAACTAGATTGACTAAGTCAACCTCTCTCCCTCTTCATTTCCATTCACGTAACAAGGAAGAGAAAGAGAGAAAAGAAAAGAGAAGAAAAAGAGAAAGAGAAGGAAGAGATTTCAATCGATCGTCCCGACTTCGTTTCCCGACGGATTTTCGAATCGTTTACGTCTACGAATTCCTCGCGATCTTTTCTACGAGTAAGCTTCTAACGATTCTCTCGTTTTATGTCTTCTATACTTCGTTTTTCTCGTTTTTGTGAATAGTTGACATTTTTAGGTTTTATGTGATTTGTATAGAATTTGTGGATGGAATTTTGTGTTTCTCGTTTCTATACGTAGATTATATGTTGTAGATGATTATATGTGAAAATTAGGGATTGATTTGCATGATTAAATGATTTAATGTTGATTTTAGATATGAATTCGCGTATGTTTTGGTTCTGCGAAAATGTTTCTGCTCGAATCGGTGCACACGGGCTGGTGCACACGGCCTTGAAGCCGTGTGCATGAGGCCGTGCGCGTTGGTGAATCGCACACGGGCTGGTGCACACGGCCTTGAGGCCGTGTGCATGAGGCCGTGCGTGTTGCTCGATTGTGCACGGCCTCGCCACACGGCCGTGCACAAGGCCGTGTGGCCTGGTCGAACAGTGCCCTGACCTTCTGTTAGTCAGGGCACAATTTGGCCTACGGGTCCCGCTTCGGCCCGTCTTTTCCGAATTCTTTCTTCGCTCGTGTATTCGATATGTATGATATAGATATGAATTGCATGATTTATGAATTTACGACATGTTCGGGGTGTGAATAGTGCGTCTTAAGTTTTCGTTAAATTTTCTAACTTTTGCATGTGAAGTCCGATTTTCCCGAAATTCGAATGCATGCTCCCTTATGATAATTTAAGCATGTCCGTAAAGTTTCGTTACATTTGGATTTGATTTGTATTTTTAAATGCATGAATTACTCTGTTTTTGTTTGATAATTTGAACTCAAGTGATTGATTTAAATGTATAACGTGCTCCTATGTGTATTAATATTCTCGTATAAGCCGTGCGTCGTCTGTAGTCTTATTTGGTTGTGTCCTGGTATTTTTGCAGACGATACTCCTGTGGAGTAGCGCCGGTTCTAGCTTTTGCTCTTATTTTCCATAGCAGCCAGGTGAGGTTTTCCGTTTCTGTTTCCAGTATTATTATGTATATATATATATATAAGTAAGCCTCTCCCCATATAAGCCTCGTTTATGTTTTGGTTTTCACCCCGTTTATATATATACTTAATAAATATTTATGATTATTATGTTCATTTGATTTATCGAAAATGATTTGATATGAAAAGTACTATGTATAATTTTCGAAATGTTATGAAAGAGACATGTAAAACCTTTTGTTTTCTAAGGCGAACTTTGGCCTTCGGCCTCGCATATGTCATGTCTCGAACGGTCTTTTGGCCAACCCGAAATGTTTGAAAAGCGAGTTATGAAATGTTTGCATGATCGTTTGGGCCCGGAGTAAGAGCGATAGGATGAAGTCGGTAGACGTCGGGTCTACGGCGTAAATCCTATGGTTTCCTCCATTTGGGAGCTCGGGGTGAGGCCGGAGTGGCAGCCCTTTGAGTACCTGAGATTATACAGTTAGTTACGAGTAGTTCGGGTTTGCAGTCCGGCTACATTGGAGGAATAAGGGAGGTTTCCGGTTTTATGTTTTTGGTTATTGGAGTTTCAGGGCTCGACTCGCCGAGTCATATGATAAGTTATGTTTTATGTTAAATCACCACCAGTTTACGAAAACCTTTCTTTTATGTTGATTTCTTTAATTATAAAATTGGTGATTTACTTCCGTTTTATTATATACATTATTATTTCCCCCCTCACTTAGTCGTTTGACTAACCCTCTCTGTCTCACCCTATATTGGTTTCAGGATACTAGGCGGGATTCGTCGTCGTCGTCGTCGTAGGGTTGTGTTTAGCTTTGCTCATGTATATTCTTTCCCGGTTGTCTTTTATTTACGTATTATTTATTCATGTTGTATGTACGGGATTTACTTACTGAACCCGTTGTTAGATTTTGTCGGGATATTGTATCGAACCCGTTGATATTGTGTAATTGAATTTCGTTAGCCTTGGTGGGCTTTAATAATTGTGTAATTAATTATGTTTTAAATATTTGGCTTATTATTGCTTCCGCACTTCTGTCTTTTCGTTGTTTATAAAAACCCCGCCTAGTAATTGAGTAAATGCTTGCCGTTCGCCGGGTTTCGGTTCGGGTCGGATCCCATTTCGGCTCCGGGTCGGGGCCTCGGTGCGGGGCGTGCGTCACCCGTTTGGGGCGCCCGCTACACTTACGCTCGTGTTTACGCCTTGGAAGGCGATGCTGAGGATGCTGTTGCAGATCCGACAGATGTGGTGGAAGGTACTATATATATAAATGGCATCCCCATACTTGCATTATACGACTCGGGTGCTTCACACTCATTTATTGCGCCTGCTGTTTCCTTATCTGTGCATGCGCCTGTAGCGCCCCGCTCTACAGCCCCCGAACCTGCACGGATTCCCAAACTTGCCTGTAGCGGCATGATCCTCGACTGTCTTGGAGAAAACCAGAATGTCGTCGATGAAGATAACCACAAACTTGTCGAGGTAAGGTCGGAAAATCCTGTGCATCATATCCATGAAAGTTGCAGGGGCATTCGTCAAACCAAACGGCATCACAACAAACTCGAAGTGGCCGTACCGAGTGTTAAACCCGGTCTTAGGTATATCCTGCTCTCGGATACGAAGCTGATAATATCCCTGACGAAGATCTAACTTCGAATATACCTTTGAGCCCTGCAATAAGTCGAATAACTCCTCTATGTGGGGTAGAGGGTATTTGTTCTTCACTGTCATCCGGTTCAACTCCCGGTAGTCGATGCACATTCTCAGCGTACCATCCTTCTTCTTTACAAACAAAACCGGGGCACCCCAAGGAGAGATGCTCGGTCTTATGTAACCATTCTCAAGCAACTCTTCCAGTTGCATCTTCAGTTCCTTCAACTCGGCTGGAGCCATCCTATACGGAGTCTTCGAATAAGGCTCCAATCCCGGGGCAAGATCGACTACGAACTCAATGTCCCGATCAGGGGGTAGAGAGTTCAAACTCTCGGGAAAGACATCAGGGAAGTCCTTAATCACTTCCGTATTCTCGAGCTTCCCTTGTTCCTTCGGTCGGTTAAGTAGATAAGCGACGAAGGCCTGAGCTCCCTCTCGGATCAAACGAGAAGCCTCAACGAAAGAAATCTTCGGTGCCAGAACTGACTCCTCAAGACTACCCTTCACAATTGTTGCCTCGGTCCCAATCTGAATAGTCTTCCTGAAACAATCCACACTGACTCTATGCTGATAAAGCCAGTCCATTCCCAGAATAATCCCGTAGCGCTGCAGTGGTAACTCGATCAAATCTGCGGGATAAACACGATCTCCTATCTTCAAAGGACAACCCTTGAAGATTCTATCCGTAACGTAAGAAGTCCCCAAAGGAGAACTGACTCGATACAAATAAGGCAGACTCTCCACGGGCATGCACAACTTAGCAGCAATATCAAGCGCAATAAACGAGTGTGTAGCACCCGGATCATATAATGCAGTAATAGGGATGTCATGAATATGCAGGGTACCTCCAATAACATCATGCGAATCGGGCTCAAGCTCCTCTCCTCCCAGTGCGAAGACTCGGGGCTGAACTCTCGGCTGACCGGCAGCCTGAATCGCCTTCAGTGGCGTGGCAAGAGTTCTCTTGTTCGGACAAGAGTCTATCAGGTGATCAGAAGATGCACAAATCAAACACTGTCCCAATCGCCTCCGGCAGGAATCGGCAGTGTGGTTCGGCCTGTGGCAGTAGGAACAAGTGATCGGTGCAACGGCAGTAATAGGAACCCTATCAATATACCTGGGCCTCTAGGTCTAACCATTGTGCCTGAAAAGATAAGCTGAAATGCATGTGGGTTAATGATATGACCAATTAATCAAGTAACAATAACATTTAAAAGCGCAAGTAGAGAATAACACGAAACCTATAAATATAGCCGTACGACTTAGACACGACACTCTAGACAATAGAGCCTAAAGAACCTATGGCTCTGATACCACTCCGGACTGTGGCGCCCCGCTCTACAGCCCCCGAACCTGCACGGATTCCCAAGCCGAATACAGTGCCTCAACCCGAGAACCCATGCAAGCTAACGGGTCAATCCCGACACTTGGCAACAGTGAATTCCCAAAATAAAACATTTAAATAAATCATAGAATATATATAGCGGAAGCATTTAAATCCATATTAACAAAAATGCCACTCCGGGGCCAATACATTAACAATTATCAACAACAGCCCATTCAGGGGCAACATAATTTAAATAAAAAGTTACGGGGATCAATATAATATTATCAATCCAGGTTGACGAGAATAATGAACGAGATCAAAAGACAACTAATGAGACTCAGCAAAACCAAAAAGCCTATCTGACACTGTTGCCCATCCGACACGTAAGACATGTCGGTCTCTCTCAAACCTGAGGCAAGAACCAATTAAAAGAGGGTGAGTCAAAATACTCAGTGAAGATGTGAGAACAAGTCGAGTCATGCTTCCGGGTATTTATAGAAAATACATATGCGATAATGAAGAAACCGGAATATGCTTCGACTTGGATATACAATTAAGAATTAAAATCAATAACACTATAAAGCAGTAAATACGATCCCAGCGAGAATGGGCCTGTTCCTCCTTATATCTCCACGGTGCATGTATAAATACTCCATCCCCGGTGTCAAGCTAAGGAGCAACCCGAAGCTCAACCATAATGAATTTTAGGAAAATGTGCAACGAATGCAACACCCACCATCGCTCCCAACCGTGGCTATCATCTCCTGACAGGCCACGATTGACGCTTAGTTTTGGGAGAAGCACCTCGGATTACACCCTGAACGCCCGTCCCCAGATGTAACCTTCGGATACCTTCCCGGGCCCAACTTGAAAATAGTCATGTATTTGCTCGCTTTAAAATAACCCATTTGAATGCCAACCGACACTCTGAGCAAGGGTGACGACAAAGGATTAAATCCTAAGTCAAACCGTCACGTAAAATAAATAGTTTTCTTGCCCTTTTGAAAACAAATCAATTTGGTTTACTTATGTATAATTTTGATATTAAATGATTTGAGGATAAAACATAAAAATATAAACTCGAAATATATAATATATTAATAAGGGATTAGGGGGTTCGCAATTGTATATATATATATGTTCAAGCCCAGTTAAAAGTTTAAATCCTCACCTGGAATTCAAAAAGAGAAAGCCTAGCTGCTAGACTCACTGGTCTCCCACGTCGGACTGATCTGGAGACAAGACAAGACCTAGACAATCAATAACGACTACAACAACAATAAAAGCGCAAATAAGCAATTATTGGACGAACGGCTAACCAAACATGTTTCCAATCATGCATATGTCAATTATAATATGTAAAGAAGCTATCATGTAAATTTCACGCAATTCCGACAAGTTGTCAAAAATACACATAATTATAATTACACTATTCATAGCCCGAACGAGGGCGAAATTAAATAAACATCCCAAAATATAAATCTACAAATTAAAAGGGTTCTATAGGTGAAAACGGTGTAATTTTTGGAGTCCGTATGCAAAAAGTCAACCAAAAATGGTGACCCGAAGACTCAATTGCCGAGAGCAAAGTTTGAAAAGGCTGGAAAAATTCACTAAGTGTTTCACACGGCCGAGTCCACGGTCTTGAACACGGTGTCAAGACCGTGCACGCACACACGGCCAAACACACGGGATAGGTGCACGGGCTCAAGCCCGTGCAAGCACAATGAGCTACACACGGGCTCCTGCACGGTCTTGCGCAAGACCGTGCGTTAGCCCGTGTGGTTCAACTGAACCCAGCAGAAACTTACGGGTTTTCAAATTTCGAGCCAAAATTCCACAAAAATCATATTTTTAACGCAAATCAACACTCATAATTTATAACAATCAATAATCAACATCTAATACACATATACATCCAATAAAATCACGAATTGACCAAGAAACGGGCTCGATCTAAGCAATTATCCTAAAAGTCCCGAAATAACCAAATATTCTCAAAACCTTGAAAAATCGTAAAAGAAATTGGGGAAATTGGTACCTATAGAAAGGTATCGATGAACTGATCGTTTAAAAACGATTGGTGCGAGATTCCACGGAGATTCGAGCTCGGCACGATCGATTAGGGATTCGGGAGAAATATCTCTTTTCTTCTTCTTCTCTCTCTCTCTCTCTCTCGAAATAAAATAATGAAATGAATTTTGACACTTTTATCAAATATCTTCGAAATACCGAAAAATACGAAAGGTTATTTTAGTAATTTTAGAAAATCCAATTAAATACGCGTCGATCAAATATAACGATTAAATATTTAATAAACGCAATATAGACACGTAATTTAAATACGCAAACAATATTATCACATTGGTCATTTACGACATAATATATTATAATTCACATATAATCGAGAATTTAGAGATTAAGAAAGATAATTAACGCGTAAAAATTACTCACAGTAATTCTCAGATTTCTGGGTCGTTACAATACCTCCCCCTTATGAGAATCTGGTCCCCAGATTCCATCTTCATCAGAAAAGCTCGGGATAAGCTTCCCTCATCTTAGCCTCCGTCTCCCAAGTAGACTGCTCGGTCGAACAGTTCCTCCAGAGAACTCTCACTAATGAAATCTGCTTGTGGCGAAGCTGCTGAACCTTACGATCCTGAATCTGAACCGGTTTCATCTCAATAGTCAAATCCGGCTCAAGCTGAACTCCGTCATCCTGGAGAATATGGGACTCGTCGGGGAAGTACTTGCGAAGCTGTGAGACATGGAAGACATTGTGGATCCCGGTAAGATAAGGTGGTAGGTCCAGACGATATGCGGTATTCCCGATCCGCTCGGTGATCTCAAATGGACCTAAATATCTCGGAGTAAGCTTCCCACCTCTACCGATCCTCGTGAATCCCTTCCTCGGGGAGGCCTTGAGAAAAACTCGGTCTCCCACTTCGAACTCCAAGTGTCGACGCCTCTTGTCGGCGTAGCTCTTCTGGCTATCTTGAGCTGCTTTCATTCTTTGCCGAATGAGTTGAACCTTATCAATTGCTTCCTGAATGTGATCCGGTGGAGTAGCCCTCTCATGGCCATTAGCTGACCATTTCCAATCCTCCAATTCCCAATAAATTGGAGATCTGCACTTCCTCCCATAAAGAGCCTCATACGGTGGCATTCCAATCGAGGCTTGATAACTGTTGTTGTAAGCGAACTCGATCAAGGGCAAGTGTGAAATCCAACTCGTATGAAAATCGAGCGCACATGCCCGTAACATATCATTTAGAAACCTGATCGTCCGCTCGGATTGTCCATCAGTCTGAGGATGTGCTGCAGAGCTAAACTTTAGGGTCGTTCCCAAGTTCTTATGAAGTTCTTGCCACAACTGAGCTGTGAACTTAGGATCCCTGTCAGAAACGATGCTTTCCGGAACACCATGAAGCCTAATAATTTCCTTCTGATACAATTCTGCGAGCTGTTTAACCTTTGCTGTTTTTCGAACTGGTAGAAAATGCGCTGACTTGGTCAATCGATCAACGATGACCCAAATACTATCGAAACCTCCACGAACAGTAGGCAATCCTGTCACGAAGTCCATAGTGATCTCCTGCCACTTGGAAGTGGGTACAGGAAGCGGCTGAAGAGTTCCTCCAGGCCTTTGATGTTCGGCCTTGACTCTCTGACATGTTAGACAATGTTTCACATAAGTAGCCACGTCCCTTTTCATACCATTCCACCAATACTGGGTTCTGAGATCACGATACATCTTGTTGCCTCCTGGGTGAACAGCATAAGCAGACTTGTGTGCCTCGTCGAGAATTCCACGCTTCAGGTTCGTAGGAACACAAACTCGGATCCCAAAGCAAAGCAATCCGGTACCATCGATCCTGAATTTGGTGTTAGGATCATTCAGCATTCTAGCTTTGATCTTCTGAATACTGGCATCTGAATCTTGCTCGTCTCGAAGTTGTTGGACTAAATCGGATTGGACTGAAAGGTTGGCAAGACGAGGATACGATTCAAATCGAGTCCTCCTGTCCTCTAGAGAGGTATCTGAAGATGTACCCTCCAGGTGTGCCAGGTGAGCCCTCCGGCTCAAAGCATCGGCGACTACGTTCGCCTTCCCAGGGTGATACTAAATGCGGCAGTCATAATCTTCCAAGAATTCTATCCACCGTCTCTGTCTCCTGTTGAGATCCTTCTGAGTGAATAGATACTTCAAACTCTGGTGGTCCGTAAAGATGTCAAAAGTGACACCATATAGATAATGACGCCATTTGCCCAAGGCAAATATCACCGCTGCAAGTTCCAAGTCGTGAATGGGATAGTTCTTTTCGGCATCTTTTAGCTTTTTAGAAGCATAAGCTACGACTTTCCCATTTTGCATCAACACGCACCCTAAACCTTCCTTGGACGCGTCAGTATAAACCGCGTATCTCTCGTGACCGTCTGGAAGAACAAGTATAGGTGCAGTGGTCAATCTCTTCTTCAACTCTTTGAAACTGGCCTCACACTTGTCGTCCCACTGAAAAGATATATCTTTACAAGTCAACTTCGTGAGTGGGGCCGCTAGTTTGGAGAAATCCTTAACGAATCGCCTGTAATATCCAGCCAATCCAAGGAAACTCCTAACTTCTGTTGGCGTCTTAGGTTGACTCCAACACGTCACTGCCTCAATCTTTGATGGATCCACAGCAATCCCATTCCCGGAGATGATGTGACCAAGGAATGAAACCTCGTTGATCCAAAATTCGCACTTGCTGAACTTGGCATATAGACTATGCTCTCGAAGCGTCTGTAGAATAATGCGAAGATGCTCGGCATGATCCTCGACTGTCTTGGAGAAAACCAGAATGTCGTCGATGAAGATAACCACAAACTTGTCGAGGTAAGGTCGGAAAATCCTGTGCATCATATCCATGAAAGTTGCAGGGGCATTCGTCAAACCAAACGGCATCACAACAAACTCGAAGTGGCCGTACCGAGTGTTAAACCCGGTCTTAGGTATATCCTGCTCTCGGATACGAAGCTGATAATATCCCTGACGAAGATCTAACTTCGAATATACCTTTGAGCCCTGCAATAAGTCGAATAACTCCTCTATGTGGGGTAGAGGGTATTTGTTCTTCACTGTCATCCGGTTCAACTCCCGGTAGTCGATGCACATTCTCAGCGTACCATCCTTCTTCTTTACAAACAAAACCGGGGCACCCCAAGGAGAGATGCTCGGTCTTATGTAACCATTCTCAAGCAACTCTTCCAGTTGCATCTTCAGTTCCTTCAACTCGGCTGGAGCCATCCTATACGGAGTCTTCGAATAAGGCTCCAATCCCGGGGCAAGATCGACTACGAACTCAATGTCCCGATCAGGGGGTAGAGAGTTCAAACTCTCGGGAAAGACATCAGGGAAGTCCTTAATCACTTCCGTATTCTCGAGCTTCCCTTGTTCCTTCGGTCGGTTAAGTAGATAAGCGACGAAGGCCTGAGCTCCCTCTCGGATCAAACGAGAAGCCTCAACGAAAGAAATCTTCGGTGCCAGAACTGACTCCTCAAGACTACCCTTCACAATTGTTGCCTCGGTCCCAATCTGAATAGTCTTCCTGAAACAATCCACACTGACTCTATGCTGATAAAGCCAGTCCATTCCCAGAATAATCCCGTAGCGCTGCAGTGGTAACTCGATCAAATCTGCGGGATAAACACGATCTCCTATCTTCAAAGGACAACCCTTGAAGATTCTATCCGTAACGTAAGAAGTCCCCAAAGGAGAACTGACTCGATACAAATAAGGCAGACTCTCCACGGGCATGCACAACTTAGCAGCAATATCAAGCGCAATAAACGAGTGTGTAGCACCCGGATCATATAATGCAGTAATAGGGATGTCATGAATATGCAGGGTACCTCCAATAACATCATGCGAATCGGGCTCAAGCTCCTCTCCTCCCAGTGCGAAGACTCGGGGCTGAACTCTCGGCTGACCGGCAGCCTGAATCGCCTTCAGTGGCGTGGCAAGAGTTCTCTTGTTCGGACAAGAGTCTATCAGGTGATCAGAAGATGCACAAATCAAACACTGTCCCAATCGCCTCCGGCAGGAATCGGCAGTGTGGTTCGGCCTGTGGCAGTAGGAACAAGTGATCGGTGCAACGGCAGTAATAGGAACCCTATCAATATACCTGGGCCTCTAGGTCTAACCATTGTGCCTGAAAAGATAAGCTGAAATGCATGTGGGTTAATGATATGACCAATTAATCAAGTAACAATAACATTTAAAAGCGCAAGTAGAGAATAACACGAAACCTATAAATATAGCCGTACGACTTAGACACGACACTCTAGACAATAGAGCCTAAAGAACCTATGGCTCTGATACCACTCCGGACTGTGGCGCCCCGCTCTACAGCCCCCGAACCTGCACGGATTCCCAAGCCGAATACAGTGCCTCAACCCGAGAACCCATGCAAGCTAACGGGTCAATCCCGACACTTGGCAACAGTGAATTCCCAAAATAAAACATTTAAATAAATCATAGAATATATATAGCGGAAGCATTTAAATCCATATTAACAAAAATGCCACTCCGGGGCCAATACATTAACAATTATCAACAACAGCCCATTCAGGGGCAACATAATTTAAATAAAAAGTTACGGGGATCAATATAATATTATCAATCCAGGTTGACGAGAATAATGAACGAGATCAAAAGACAACTAATGAGACTCAGCAAAACCAAAAAGCCTATCTGACACTGTTGCCCATCCGACACGTAAGACATGTCGGTCTCTCTCAAACCTGAGGCAAGAACCAATTAAAAGAGGGTGAGTCAAAATACTCAGTGAAGATGTGAGAACAAGTCGAGTCATGCTTCCGGGTATTTATAGAAAATACATATGCGATAATGAAGAAACCGGAATATGCTTCGACTTGGATATACAATTAAGAATTAAAATCAATAACACTATAAAGCAGTAAATATGATCCCAGCGAGAATGGGCCTGTTCCTCCTTATATCTCCACGGTGCATGTATAAATACTCCATCCCCGGTGTCAAGCTAAGGAGCAACCCGAAGCTCAACCATAATGAATTTTAGGAAAATGTGCAACGAATGCAACACCCACCATCGCTCCCAACCGTGGCTATCATCTCCTGACAGGCCACGATTGACGCTTAGTTTTGGGAGAAGCACCTCGGATTACACCCTGAACGCCCGTCCCCAGATGTAACCTTCGGATACCTTCCCGGGCCCAACTTGAAAATAGTCATGTATTTGCTCGCTTTTAAATAACCCATTTGAATGCCAACCGACACTCTGAGCAAGGGTGACGACAAAGGATTAAATCCTAAGTCAAACCGTCACGTAAAATAAATAGTTTTCTTGCCCTTTTGAAAACAAATCAATTTGGTTTACTTATGTATAATTTTGATATTAAATGATTTGAGGATAAAACATAAAAATATAAACTCGAAATATATAATATATTAATAAGGGATTAGGGGGTTCGCAATTGTATATATATATATGTTCAAGCCCAGTTAAAAGTTTAAATCCTCACCTGGAATTCAAAAAGAGAAAGCCTAGCTGCTAGACTCACTGGTCTCCCACGTCGGACTGATCTGGAGACAAGACAAGACCTAGACAATCAATAACGACTACAACAACAATAAAAGCGCAAATAAGCAATTATTGGACGAACGGCTAACCAAACATGTTTCCAATCATGCATATGTCAATTATAATATGTAAAGAAGCTATCATGTAAATTTCACGCAATTCCGACAAGTTGTCAAAAATACACATAATTATAATTACACTATTCATAGCCCGAACGAGGGCGAAATTAAATAAACATCCCAAAATATAAATCTACAAATTAAAAGGGTTCTATAGGTGAAAACGGTGTAATTTTTGGAGTCCGTATGCAAAAAGTCAACCAAAAATGGTGACCCGAAGACTCAATTGCCGAGAGCAAAGTTTGAAAAGGCTGGAAAAATTCACTAAGTGTTTCACACGGCCGAGTCCACGGTCTTGAACACGGTGTCAAGACCGTGCACGCACACACGGCCAAACACACGGGATAGGTGCACGGGCTCAAGCCCGTGCAAGCACAATGAGCTGCACACGGGCTCCTGCACGGTCTTGCGCAAGACCGTGCGTTAGCCCGTGTGGTTCAACTGAACCCAGCAGAAACTTACGGGTTTTCAAATTTCGAGCCAAAATTCCACAAAAATCATATTTTTAATGCAAATCAACACTCATAATTTATAACAATCAATAATCAACATCTAATTCACATATACATCCAATAAAATCACGAATTGACCAAGAAACGGGCTCGATCTAAGCAATTATCCTAAAAGTCCCGAAATAACCAAATATTCTCAAAACCTTGAAAAATCGTAAAAGAAATTGGGGAAATTGGTACCTATAGAAAGGTATCGATGAACTGATCGTTTAAAAACGATTGGTGCGAGATTCCACGGAGATTCGAGCTCGGCACGATCGATTAGGGATTCGGGAGAAATATCTCTTTTCTTCTTCTTCTCTCTCTCTCTCTCTCTCGAAATAAAATAATGAAATGAATTTCGACACTTTTATCAAATATCTTCGAAATACCGAAAAATACGAAAGGTTATTTTAGTAATTTTAGAAAATCCAATTAAATACGCGTCGATCAAATATAACGATTAAATATTTAATAAACGCAATATAGACACGTAATTTAAATACGCAAACAATATTATCACATTGGTCATTTACGACATAATATATTATAATTCACATATAATCGAGAATTTAGAGATTAAGAAAGATAATTAACGCGTAAAAATTACTCACAGTAATTCCCAGATTTCTGGGTCGTTACAGCGCCTGTTTCGTTGCTTGATTATGTGCTAGTGGTTGGTTCGCCGTTGGGTTCGAAGGTCGTTGTGAACCGAGCACTTAAACGTTGCCCGATTGTCATCGAGGATATCGAGTATCTAGCAGATTTGATCGAGCTGCCGATGAAGAAATATGGAGTTATTCTCGGAATGGATGGGTTGTACGAGCATCGGGCGAAGGTTGATTGTTTCGAGAAGAAGGTTATTCTGGGCTCTAATGAGGTTAAGGGTTTCCGATCAGGAGAAGGCCCGTATATCTCAATGATGGAAGCCAAGAAGCTCGTTCAGAAAGAAGAAGCGACGTGCTTTATAGCTTACATTCTCAACCGCCCGAAGGACCAGACAAAGATCGAAGAGACGCCCGTGGTCAATGAATTCGTCGATGTGTTTCCCGAGAATTTGGAATTCTTGCCACCGGATCGGGATATAGAGTTCGTGATTGATCTAGTTCCGGGAGCCGAGTCTTATTCGAAGTCGCCGTACCGAATGGCTCCTGCCGAGTTGAAAGAATTGAAGAACCAACTCGATGAACTTCTTTCCATTGGCTATATCCGACCGAGTGCCTCGCCTTGGGGTGCTCCAGTCTTGTTCGTAAAGAAGAAAGATGGTACACTTCGCATGTGTATCGATTACCGAGAGTTGAACAGGATGACGGTGAAGAACAAGTATCCTTTACCGCATATCGAGGAATTGTTTGACTTGTTGCAAGGATCGAGGGTTTATTCCAAGCTCGATCTCAGACAGGGATATTACCAGCTCCGTATCCGATCAGACGATGTCCCGAAGACAGCTTTCAACACCCGATATGGACATTTCGAGTTTGTGGTCATGCCATTTGGACTCTCGAATGCCCCAGCAGCTTTTATGGACATGATGCACAGAATTTTCCGTCCGTACCTTGATAAGTTTGTCGTTATTTTCATCGACGACATCTTAGTGTTCTCGAAGTCCGAAGAAGAACACGCTGAACACCTCCGGATTGTGCTCCAAGCTTTGAGAGAGCACCAGTTGTTTCCTAAGTTCAGCAAATGCAAATTCTGGATTGACCGAGTGACCTTCCTAGGTCATGTCATATCCGGAACGGGAATCGAGGTAGATCCTAAGACTCCTACAGAGACCTAAGACTCCTACAGAGATCCGTAGTTTCTTGGGATTAGCAGGAGACTACAGACGTTTTGTCAAGGATTTCTCTAAACTTGTAGGTCCGTTAACAGCATTGACGAAGAAGGAAGCTAAGTTTGAGTGGTCAGCCAAATGTGAAGCTAGTTTTCAGGAGCTCAAGAAGAGATTGACCACAGCCCCAGTACTGACCCTGCCAGAGGGTTCTGAAGGATTTGTCGTGTATGCAGATGCGTCACACGAAGGGTTAGGTTGTATATTAATGCAGAATGGGAAAGTTATAGCTTATGCATCGAGGAAGCTAAAGCCAGCTGAAGAGAACTATCCCACACACGACCATGAACTAGCCGCCGTGGTATTTGCATTATTGAAATGGCGTCATTACCTCTACGGCATCACGTTCGACATCTTCACAGATCATAAGAGCCTTCAGTACTTGTTTACTCAGAAGGAATTGAACAAACGACAGCGCCGTTGGATGGAGTTATTTGAGGACTACGATTGCAAGATTCAGTACCATCCCGGGAAGGCGAATGTCGGAGCCGATGCATTGAGCCGGAAGGCAAGCATAGCCCAGCTAGAGGCTAAGTTAGAGGGAGTTCACATCAGTTCTCAGGCCCATGTTCACAGCATATCGATCCAGTCAGAGTTCGGTCGAAAGATTCGAGATGTTCAGGCTACTGATGAGTGGACTCAGAGACAGATAGTTCACATCGCAGCTGATTCTGAGAGTCAGTTTGGTGTGGACGACACAGGAGTTCTCCGCTACAAGTCCCGAGTTTGTGTTCCGGAGAGTCTGAGGAAAGAGATTCTCGATGAGGCTCACAACACACCTTACACAGTTCATCCGGGAGGAAGTAAGATGTATCGGGATTTGAAGGAATTGTTCTGGTGGAGAGGTATGAAGAGAGACGTAGCTGATTACGTCAAGAGATGTTCGACTTGTCAACAAGTTAAAGCTGAACATCAGAGACCGGGAGGTTTGCTTGAGGCACTACCGATTCCTACATGGAATTGGGAGGGTATTGCCATGGACTTCGTGTCTGGTTTGCCTAAAGTTAGAGGTGGCTACGATAGCATTTGGGTGATTATCGACCGACTATCCAAGAGTGCTCATTTCCTACCGATCAACATGTCGTACAAAGTGGATAGGTTGGCAGAGATTTATCACCGAGAGATTGTCAAGCTTCATGGAATTCCGACTACGATAGTGTCTGTGTCGCGGCCCCCGGGCGCGGAGAGGAGAACCCTCACGACGTCACCCGTTGGACGCGAGGGTACAAGCTTCACCACCACTGAGCACAACCCTAAAGTTTGGCTTGAAACCACTTGCCAAAAGGTGATGCACCACATGGTAGTTGTGCTTGGGAAGATCACTTATAAACCCTTCACATTACTTATGTTTTTCCTATGTGGGACAAATGCCCACATGGTACATATTTCTCAAGTTTTTGGGGTGTTACATTCACCCCTCCTTGAGAGCGTAATGTCCTCATTACGCCGTGACATAGGATCGTGGCTTCCCGCCAGTGGAGAAGCTGCCCACAACACGCCGAGCGGAGCCCCTTTAGCGGTGACTCACGACTCATGTCATGTGTGGAACATGCATTCCCATAGCTGACGGTTGGCTCTGATACCATTTGTCGCGGCCCCCGGGCGCGGAGAGGAGAACCCTCACGACGTCACCCGTTGGACGCGAGGGTACAAGCTTCACCACCACTGAGCACAACCCTAAAGTTTGGCTTGAAACCACTTGCCAAAAGGTGATGCACCACATGGTAGTTGTGCTTGGGAAGATCACTTATAAACCCTTCACATTACTTATGTTTTTCCTATGTGGGACAAATGCCCACATGGTACATATTTCTCAAGTTTTTGGGGTGTTACAGTCTGACAGAGATGCTCGATTTACTTCCCGTTTGTGGCAACAACTTCAAGAACGAATGGGAACGAAGCTGACTTTCAGTACAGCCGCACATCCGCAAACCGATGGTCAGTCAGAGAGGATGATCAGATATCTCTGTGATATGCTTCGAGCTTGTGCCCTGGATTTTCGCAACAATTCGCACGACCAGTTGCCTCTGATCGAGTTTGCTTACAACAACAGTCATCAGTCTACGATCGGAATGGCACCTTACGAAGCATTGTATGGCAGAAAGTGTAGATCCCCGTTGTTTTGGGATCTCGAAGATTGGCGATGGACGAAAGATGATAAGGAACGAGGAACTCCTCCAAAGTTTCTCCAAAATGCCATCGACCGTATTCAGATCATCTGGCAGAGAATGAAGGCAGCTCAGGATCGACAGAAGAGCTATGCCGACACCCGCCGCCGACCGTTGGAATTTGAGGTTGGTGACAGAGTATTCCTCAAAGCTTCTCCTCGAAAGGGTTTCACCCGAATTGGAAAAGGAGGAAAGTTAAGTCCGAGATTTTTGGGTCCTTATGAGATTCTGGAAAGAATTGGGAACGCAGCGTACAGGTAAGACTTGCCGCCGAGTCTGACAGGGATTCACAACGTCTTTCATGTTTCCCAACTCTGAAAATACTTCCCAAATGAGTCTGAGATCCTTCCTGTTGAGGATATTGAACTAGAACCGGATTTGACCTTTGTTTTGAAGCCGGTGAAGATATTGGATAAGAAGAATCAAGCTCTGCGCAATCGAGAGATTTCTCTTGTCAAAGTCCTTTGGAGAAATCAGACAACCGAAGAAGCTACATGGGAGACTGAGGACAAGATGCGCAAGTTTCATCCGGAATTATTTCAGTCGGACGAGTAGAATCTGGGGGCCAGATTCTCATAAGGAGGGGTGATTGTAACGCCCCGAAAATCCGAATAATTAATTTGGTATTTCCGAATCGAATATTTGTGTAATTTAATATTTATTTGATATTAATTATGTAATTTTAGAATTTTTTCGTATATGATTGAATTTATGTATTTAAATTACAAATTGTCAATGTGCGTTTAATAATATGAATTTTGACTGTAATTACATGTTATTTGGACAACGTGAGTTTTCGAACTTATTTTGCAAAATTACTAAAATGCCCCTTCGACTCTTTAAACCCTAGCCTAAATTGACTTAGTCAATCTCTCTCTCCCTCTCATTTCACTCACGCACAAAAAGAAAAAGAAAGCAAAGGAGAAGGAAGAAAAAGAAAGAAAAAGAGAAGGAAGAAGAAAGATATTCCAACGATCGTCCCGACTCCGTTTCTCGACGGATTCTCGATCCGTTTTCGTCTACGAACTCCTCGCAAACTCTTCTACGAGTAAGCCTTTCACGAATTTTTCATTTAATGCCTCTTATGCTTCGTATTTCTTATTTTGATGATAGTTGTAGAATTTAGGTTTTTATATGATTTTGATAGAAAATGTGGATGGATTTTCGTGTTTATCGTTTCTATATGAAGCATATATGTTGTAGATGATTATATGTGAGAATTAGGGTTCGATTTACATGTTTTAGTGATTAATCGTTGGATTAAAGTTTGAATTCGCGTAGGTTTTGTTTCTGCGAAATGTTTATGCTCGAATCGGTGCACACGGCCTGGTGCACACGGCCTTGAGGCCGTGTGCATGAGGCCGTGCGCGTGGATGAATTGCACACGGGCTGTGCACACGGCCTTGAGGCCGTGTGCATGAGGCCGTGCGCGTTTCTTGATTGTGCACAGCCTCGCCACACGGCCGTGCACAAGGCCGTGTGGAAGGCTCGAACAGTGCCCTGACCTTCTGTAAGTCAGGGTACAAATTGGCCTACGGGTCCCGCTTCGGCTCGTCTTTTCCGAATTCTTTCTTCGCTCGTGTATTCGATATGTATGATATAGATAGGAATTGCATGATTTATGAATTTACGACATGTTCGGGTATGTGAATAGTGCATTTTAAGTTTTCATTAAATTTTCTAACTTTTGCATGTGAAGTCCGATTTTCCCGAAATTCGAATGCATGCTTCTTTATGATATTCTAAGCATGTCCATAAAGTTTCGTTGCATTTGGAATTGATTTACATTTTTAAGTTTGCGATTTACTCTGTTTTCGTTTGAGAATTTGAACCTAAGTGATTGATTTAATTGTATAACGTGCTTCTATGTGTTCTAATTCTTTCGTATAAGCCGTGCGTCGTCTTTAGTCTTATTTGGTTGTGTCTTGGTATTTTTGCAGACGATACTCCCGTGGAGTAGCGCCAGTTCTTGCTCTTTGTTCATTTTGCATAGCCAGGTGAGGCTTTCCGTTTCTGTTTCCAGTATTACTACGTATATATATAAATAAGCCTCTCCCGAAATAAGCCACGTTTATGTTTTGTTTTCACACCGTTTATATATATATACTTAATAGATATTTATGATTATTATGTTCATTTGATTTATCGAAAATGATTTGATATGAAAAGTACTACGTATAGACTTTGAAATGTTTACGAAAGAGACATGTAAAACCTTTTGTTTTCTAAGGCGAACTTTGGCCTTCGGCCTCGCATATGACATGTCTCAAACGGTCTTTTGGCCAACCCGAAATGGTTGAAAAGCGAGTTATGAATTGTATGCATGATCGTTTGGGCCCGGAGTAAGAGCGATACGACGAAGTCGGTAGACGTCGGGTCTACGGCGTAAATCCCATAGTTTCCTCCATTTGGGAGCTCGGGGTGAGGCCGGAGTGGCAGCCCTTTGAGTACCTGAGTTATTCTAGTCAGTTACGAGTAGTTCGGATTTAGCGGTCCGTCTACATTGGAGGCATAAGGATGGTTTCCGGTTTTTATGTTTGGATATTGGAGTTCAGGACTCGACTCGCCGAGTCATTAGATATGTTATGTTTTATGTTAAATCACCACCCGATTACGAAAACCTTTCTTTTATGTTGATGTCTTTTAAGTTTAAAAATTTGGTGATTTACTTCCGTTTTACGATATACCTTATTATTCCCTCCTCACTTAGTCGTTTGACTAACCCCCTCTGTTTTACCCCTATACTGGTTTTAGGACACTAGGCGGGATCTGCGTCGTCGTCGTCGCGTCTTTGAGTTGCATTCTTTTGTTCATGTATAACTCTCATTCAGTATGGCTATGATTTATGTCTTTCGATTTTAGGATTTATTAGAATGTATTCGGGATTTTGTATATTGAACCCGTTATTATATAATTATCGGGATATTGTACCGAACCCGTTTGTTATTTAATTAAGTGAATTTCGTTAGCCTTGGTGGGCTTTAATAATTGTGTAATTTATCATGCTTTAATGTTTGATTATTTCGCTTCCGCACTTCTGTCTCGTTGTTTATTTAAAACCCCCGCCTAGTAATTGAGTAAATGCTTGCCGTTCGCCGGGTTTTGATTCGAGTCGGATCCCATTCCGGCTTCGGGTCGGGTCTCGGTGCGGGGCGTGCGTTACCCGTTTGGGGCGCCCGCTACATGTCCTTTATGTTATGTTGGCCCCAGAGTATGGTGATCGGATGAAGCCGGATAGACAGCAGGTCTACAGTGGAATTCGGTGGCTTACTCCATGTTTACCGGGAGGACGGGGTGAGGCCGGAGTGGCAACTTTTGAGCTCCTGCGGCGGTTGACTTCGGGTCAACTGAGACATAGGTTGTTATACCTATACCTGGTGCAGTTTGGATTTAGCGGTCCTTCTGCTATATGGGAGGAATAAGGATGGTATGTTTTCAGGTATGATATGATATGAGGAGTTGAGGGCTCGACTTGCTGAGCAATATGATATGTCACGTTATGTTATGTTATGATAAATCACCAAATGATTATGAAAACCCTTCGTTTACGTTTGTTTTCTTTTAAGTTAAAATGGTGATTTATTCTATGTATGCTATTATGTATGGACTCCCCTTTTCCCCCTCACTTAGTCTTTTGACTAACCCTCTCTGCTCCAACCCTTATCTGTTTCAGGTGGTTACTAGGTGGGCATTGTCGGGTTTAGTTTTGCAGAATTATATTCATCCTGTTTTTAGTCAATTTTATTGTATATCCATGTTTATGATAATTGTACTGAGAAATTATGTAATTAACGTTCGGGAATATTCAATGTTGAACCCGTTTATGATTTGATTAAGTTTCTGTAAATGAATTCCACTAGCCTTGGAGAACTTTAACTATTTGCGCAATTGGTTTACTGCTTTATTTATCCTGTAGTAGAACTAGGTTTTTGCTTCCGCTCCCGCATTGTTGTTGTCGGTTGTTTTACAAAAAGCCCCGCCTAGTGATTGAGTAAATGGGTTTGCCGTTCGCCAGGTTTCAGTTTAGGGTCGGATTCCTGTTTCGGCTTTGGATTGAGACCCGATGCGGGGCGTGCATTACCCGTTTGGGGCGCCCGCTACAATTATGGATCACTAGATTGTTCTACTCTAGAGTTTTAGAGGAAATGCCTCAAGCAGTTCGGCTTTCCAGGACACAACTCTAACAATTACCCCTACTTGCTGTTTTATGACTAAATGTCAAATGATTTGATTTAAATGGAATGTGCATGATAATGTGGAATTACAGTTCTACCCTAAATGATCTCTATGTTAAATATTATTTAGTTGATTTAAATAAGTGTTCATTATTCGTTATTCTATCTCTTTGAATATAAAATTACCTGTAGCGATGTAACGGCACGTCCCTAAACACGGTGTGACGTGACGTCCCGCACCAAGTCACAATCCATAACAAGAACTGAGATCCGGTTATGAACTATAACCTGGCGAACGGAAAATAAATACCAGGCGGATCTGCTTTAGAAAATAACTGTATAACGAACCATGATACAGCGGAAGCAAATCAATACAACCTATCCCACTCAGGGAGCTAGAAAAACAATAATTCTAAAACACAAGTATAAATCCCACCAAGGCCACTGAAAACAACAATATCAACATTCAAACTAATTTACATCATTTACATCTACAACTTCTAGGGTTTTAAGTATTTATCCAGATACATAGGAGGAAATGAAATCACCTAAACAAAAGTAAATGACTCCAAGGACAAAAACCTGAATCCGCCTAGCAACAAAACCTGAAAAGACAACAAGTAGAGTAATGGGGTTAGTCAAAGCGACTAAGTGAGGGGGCTGTAATACGTATATATTATCGAAACAATCTAAATATTCACCAGTTTTTAAATGAGAAGAAAGCAAAGGAAAAATAAAGGTTTTCACAATTATTGGTGAATCGAATAATTTCGCAATATAATAAAAGCTCGGCGAGTCGAGCATCAACCACCTGTTTCACAATATCAGAAATATCAAATAAACCACCCTTATTCCTCCTTATGTAGTCAGGTAGCTAGCCTGCACTACTAGATAATAATGGGGGGAGTTTCACCTCACATCTTCGATATAGGATACACCTCATCGGTCACAGGTACTCAAAGGGCTGCCACTCCGGCCTCACCCCGAGCTCCCGTCACGGGTTTAGAGTCACAGCATTGAGATCCACCGTAGACCCATCGTCTATCCGACTTCACCCCGTACCCTGGTCTCCTGGGGCCCAATATGTATAATGTGGCTCATTGGCCTGGCCGAAAGGCCAAAATAATTCCTCGCATTTCAAAATGCTTATGTGGTAAAAGGGACCAATTTCAAACTCATTTTTAACCCTTTCGAGCTAATGGAGCCTTCGAGGGGTTAATTTGTAATAGTTTGATATCAAAGCATTTTCATTAAACTCCTTAAAATAATATGATTTTCAAATAGCTACTACATATGATTTAAGTTTCAGGAAAGAAATTATAAAAGTATAAAACACAAGCTTTGGGTATATATGGAATATTTACATACGTATAAGAAAACCGAATTCGGAAAAGAAACCCCACCTGGACAATAAGGCAAAAAGGGACAAAACGAAAGACCAGACTACTGCTCGGAAGATGTACCACCTGAAATCAAATACGACTCAACCACGTAAGACGACAATACGACGCACGGCTTATTCTTAAATCAAATAACCATGTTGCAAACAATTAATTATCGAGTAGATTAAGCATGAGAAAGTAAGGACTAAACTATTATAAAATTTTAGTTATTATGAATGGAGAACAAATTTCGTGAAGTTGATTAAACATTATACCATCTTATATGTCAAAGTATTGAACCAATTAATTAATATTAATTCATAAACAAGTGATAGTTTATTCACAGAACACAATTCAATAGTGCCTTTAGTAATTAATCCATATCATCTCCTTACGCAGCATTTATCATGATAAATATCTATGAGCAATTATATATTATATTTCCTTCAGTTCTGTATTACTCTCGCCTACAACTCATGAGCAACAAACATGTTTTAACGGAAGTACAAATACAATATAGACACATCACCTATTCACTAACATATTGTTCTAACATACATGGACAAGATGGTGTGGTTCTTTCAAGAATATTAATTACGGAACTTTGTGCTTCTTAATTAACCTAGTAACCGTAAATGTTGAAGTACTCACATAAGAAATTAGACCTAGGCTACCTGATTATTCTACAACCATGTAAATTGATGAAATAGTTGATTTAAAAGTTATTAAATGAAATAGAAGGAAAATTTGGGTGTTTTTTTTTTTTTAACCTGAACAGGGGATTGAAGTTTCGAAGAAGAAGAAGAAGACGGATGAAATAAAGTGATGTGTGGGTCTCTTTTCTTTACTAATTAATATAATACTTATGTTCATGTATAACTAGAACTATCAAGAGGTGGTACAAAAATCTAGGAATTATGGTGAATCAATTTATTCATTCCTTTCCTATTTCTTTTCTTACGAAAAAGATAAGAACAGGGGCTCTAGGTAATAATGAAAAAGGAAAAAATATATTTAAGTATAGAAAAATCTGGTATTTAGGAAAAATCGAAGGGGCATTTTCGTAATTTCACAAAACCTCATAAAAAGGGTGCGTTAATAAAATATATCAATATTATAGTCAAAACTCATCATTTTAACCGCGCGTTGACATTAGAATAATTTAAATTCACAAATTAGCACATTTATGAAAAGTAATATAAAACACACAAATATCACATAATTCGAGAAATGGGGAAAGAAGTGAGAAATGTAAGACGTGAAGCGTTACCAAAATCATCTCGAAAAGTTGGGTCGTTACAAGCGCCCCTTTCCGCAGGAGGAGAAAGGACACCACATCTGCACCGAGACGAACTCCCAAACGAGGTCGATGTACCCCATTTAAAAATTCATCCCGGCGAACGGCAAGCACTCAATCTATACCGGCAACAACGAACCTAGTCCAACAACAACAACCAACATAAATAACAGAGTGCGGAAGCTTAAAATATATATCAATTAAACATTCAAAGCCGTACGGGGCATCAATTAACGAATATCAATATTCAATAATTCATCAACATCATCGAATCTCAATAATCATCAATATCTCCATTTCTACTACATAAACGATTCAATTCAATTAAGTAAAGACAGACTGTTGTTGGACACTACTGACAGATACCAAAGGACATGAAGACCAAGACTCACGACCCGCTATTGCCAACCGACATGAGAGGTGACAACGCCACCTGTCGACCTAAAGTAAGAATTAAAAGTAACGAGGGGTGAGTATAAACGATACTCAGTGAAGGTAAAGTGGGAACAAGTACGAGCTACGCTTCCGGGTTTTGAATATATATATAGGGAAATACATTTGCAGAATTGAAGAAAATCCAGAAAGTGCTTCGACTTGCATTCTCAACGATAATTAACAGTACAATAATGAAATTAAAGCATAAATACAATCAAGTAATATCCCAGCGAGAATGGGCCTGTTCCTCCTTATATCCCCTTCAAGTCAATATAAAACTCCATCTCCGGTGTCTGACCCCATAGTGCGACCACGGGCGACGAATTGAATTTTAGGAAAACGTGCAACAAATGCAACTCCCACCATCGCTCCCAACCGTGGCTATCAACTCCTGATGGGCCACGATTGACACTTAGTTTTGGGAAAAGTACCTCGGGCAACACCCTGGACGCTCGTCCCCAAGTGAGACCCTCGAATACCCTCCCGGGCCCTCAATAAAAGAAAAGTCCAAAATTTTTACTCGTGTTTGAAGAAAATTATAAGTTGAAAGCCAAACGGGCATTTAGGTAAGGGTGTGGCGACAAAGGGGGTAACCATGAGTTTCATACGTGTCTGGATGTGCTGACGGACTCCCCTAACGACTTCCCTCATAGACCCAAATCCTAAGTCAAAGCGTCACGCTTGAAATGAAAGAGTTTACTTGCCTCTTGAAAACAAAACGGTTTAGATATACTCATAGGTATAAGTTGATATCAAAACGTTTGTTATTAAAATCATGAAAATATAGTTAAATATCTAACAGATATACAAAGAAGGAAATCAAATCAATTCATGTAAGGGGGTAGTTCGCAATAAATAAGAAAATCCTTACTCCAATTGAAAGCATTTTAAACCCCTCACCTGGAAGCACGGGAACGACAAGACAACTCAAGCAATTCCTTGAAAGAATGGCCTGAAACGGTCAGACGACAAACCAAATAAGATAAGACACGACACATGACTCTTAAAGACTACAACACATAAAAGACCAAATAATAATCATGTAGCAATTGAAATTACAGGTAAAATGCAATTAAATCCATTAAACGAAAGATACGAAATTAAAGATGCTAAACATGCTCAATTGAAATTCTAATTGCACATTCATGCATAATATGTTATAAAGAAGCACTCATGCGATTTTCGGATCATTTGGACAACATTCAAAAATTGGGGAAAAAGTCCTAAACGAAAAAGGCTCAATTCAAGGCCCGAACGAGGTCGGAATTTTGAAAACTTTACGAAATATTCATCCTTGAATCATGTGGAAGCTATAGGTGAGAATGACTCAATTTTAGGGGGTCGTATGCAAAATGTCAACTTTTATTTTTGGCCCATTGACCCCATTACCGTGAGCAACTAAGGAAAAAGGCTGAAAATTTGGTTAAGGCATTCGCATGGGCTAACACACGGTCTTGAGCACGCACTCAAGACCATGCAAGCTAAAACAAGGGTGCACTGGCTTGCGCACCGGGATGCGCAGGCCGGTGCAGGCATAAAGGGTGGTGCACGGCCTGGCGCACGGTCTTGCCAAGACTGTGCGTTGGGCCGTGTGGTTCAACTTACAGGTGCAGAAAAATGTGATTTAAGGTTTTCTCACGAGGGTTTCATCCTAAAGTCAACTAGGGCGGATTCTATAGTTAAAATCAAAACATAAAATTCACACTCATGCATTGTACACATTAATAGCTACCATTTGATCTGAACTACACTAAAAATGGTAGACTCTAACCTACAAACCCATCAAATATTCAAATATTCAAACTTAACAAATACTAACAAAAATGAATGATTTAATGGATGAAACGAAATGGGGAAAGAAGGTTACCGGTAGAGAATCGAACGAGGATTGTATAGTTGGTCTCGGAATCTCGATTGGTTGAGCGACGGATTCGGGATGAGATTTCTCCTTCTCCTTTCTTCTTGTTCCTTTCTCCTTCTCTTCTCTCTTTCTCTCTCTCGATTTTGGGGTGTGAGCAAGAGTGTGCAAGAGAGTGTGCACAAGGGGGTGTAGGTGTGTTCAAGATGGTGCAAATGTGTCCAAGAGGGTGCAAGTGTGTTTAAGGGGTGTGGGTTCGTTTGAGATTAAAATAAATTCGAGGGTTAGAAAAGGTAATTATAAATGGTTGAGTATATGGAAATAAATTAGAATAAATTAAAATTAGCTAACAAAGCTAGTCTTCTCATTTAGAATCCAACGAGGTGCCGAATAATTATTCCGAAAATATATTCCGGAATTTTGGGTCGTTACAATACTCCCCCCTTGAAAAAACTCTGTCCTCAGATTCTCCTCCGAACCTCGGGGTTTGTTAAAGGGAGTATATCATGGAATTTAGAAGTTCGACATACAAAATTGCGCAATTAACACATAAGTAATTAATTAAAACGAACAATTAGCATTTAAATTCAAATAAGCAATTAACGCATAGTTCTTACATAATAGTTCCAAATAAAATCAAATTACAATTAAAATGAAAAATGACGAGAAATGGAAGGTAAACGATGCCGTCTAAGAATCAGATGCTCCAGAACTGGGCGGCATGCCAAGACGGCTCAGGTAGCTGGCGAGCTGCTCAGAGATGGACCTCTCAACGTCGAAAATCTGCTCACGGAGCTCGGTATGGTTGCGTCGGGCCTCATGTTTGATCTCTCGAAGGTCGGTGTGAACCTCCTGAAGGTCGGCCGACTGTCGGTCCAGTCGCTCAGTAGTCTGCTCAGTGAAGGATGTGAAGCGGTTTCCCCAAACCGTCCACCTATCGGCCTCCCACTGGTTTCGGGTCTTCGACTCCGATTGTTGGTACCGGGTCCACTACTCCTCACTCAGTCTATCCCGTTGTGAGGATCTGGTCTGGTGCTGTGTAGCGGGCGCCCCAAACGGGTAATGCACGCCCCGCACCGAGCCCCGACCCGGGACCAAAATGGAATCCGACCCGAATCGAAACCCGGCGAACGGCACACATTTACTCAATGACTAGGCGGGGATTTCAAAAACGAAAGAAATGACAGAGGTGCGGAAGCGAAATAAAACAAAATAATAAATCATAATAATTGCACAAGTATTAAAGCCCACCAAGGCCAACGAAATTCAATTACATAATTAATATACGGGTTCGATACAATATCCCGACAATGTTCAATAACGGGTTCAACATAGAAATCCCGAATACTAACTAAATAAAATCCTAATCTCAAAAACATAAACAATACCATACGGACACGAGTTATACATGAACGAAAAATACAACTCCAACGACGACGACGACGAAGATCCCGCCTAGTGTCCTGAAACCAATACAGGGGTGAAACAGAGGGGGTTAGTCAAACGACTAAGTGAGGAGGGAATAATAATGTATATTATAAAACGGAAGTAAATCACCAATTTTTAAACTTAAAAGAAATCAACATAAACGAAAGGTTTTCGTAAACGGGTGGTGATTTAGCATAAAACATAACTTATCATATGACTCGGCGAGTCGAGCCCTTAACTCCAATTTCTAAACATAAAAACGGGAAAACCCACCTTATTCCTCCAATTTAGACGGACTGCTAAATCCGAACTACGCATAACATACTGTATAATCTCAGGTACTCACAGGGCTGCCACTCCGGCCTCACCCCGAGCTCCCAAAGGTGGAGAGAACCATAGGATTTCCGCCGTAGACCCGATGTCTACCGACTTCGTCCTATCATCCTTTACTCCGGGCCCAAACATACATACATACATACATATCATAACTCGCTTTTCAAATCATTTCGGGTTGGCCAAAAGACGGTTCGAGACATGTCATATGCGAGGCCGAAGGCCAAAGTTCGCCTTAGAAAATAAAGGGGTTTTACATGTCTCTTTTGCAAACGTTTCAAAGACTATACGTAGTACTTTTTCATATCAAAATATTTTCGATAAATCGAATAAACATAATAGGTATAAATATTTATTAAGTATATATATAGAAACGGTGTGAAAACAAAACGTAAACGTGGCTTATATCGGGAGAGGCTTATTTATATATATATACATAATAGTACTGGAATCAGAAACGGAAAGCCTCACCTGGCTATACCAAACAAGAGCAAAAGCAAGAACCGGCGCTACTCCACAGGAGTATCGTCTGCAAAATACTAAGACACAACCAAGTAAGACTAAGGACGACGCACGGCTTATACGAAAACATTAAAACATATTGGGGCACGTTATACAATCACATAAGGCACTTAGGTTTAACTTATCAAACAAAAACGGAGTAATTCGTAAATTTAAACATGCAAATCAAGTCCAATGCAACGAAACTTTACGGACATGCTTTAAATATCATAAGGGAGTATGCATTCGAATTTCGGGAAAATCGGAATTCATATGCAAAAGATAGAAAATTTGTCGAAAACTTAAAACGTACTATTCATAGACCCGAACATGCTATAAATTCATAAATCATGCAATTCATATCTATTTCATATATATCGAATACATGAGCGAAGAAAGAATTCGGAAAAGACGAGGCTCGGAGGGACCTGTAGGCCAAAATGGGCCCTGACTTACAGAAGGTCAGGGCCCTGTTCAACCAGGCCACACGGCCTTGTGCACGACCGTGTGCCAAGGCCGTGTACACCATGAGAAACACGCACGGCCTGTTGCACATGGCCTCAAGGCCGTGTGCACAAGGCCGTGCACCATGCAACACACGCACGGTCTCTTGCACGGCCGTGCAAGAGGCCGTGTACCCTCACACGGCCTTTCCACACCCCGTGTGCAAAGCCCGTGTGCGTCAAGAAAGAGCAGAAACTTCGCAGAACCAAAAACCTACGCGAATTCATTTCTAAATTCAACATTTAACTAATTAAACATGCAAATCATACCCTAATATTTACATATAATCATCTACTACATATAAGCTACACATAGAAACAATAAACACGAAATTCCATTCATAAATTCCTCCAATATCACATAGACCCTAAATTATCGACTATTCACAAAAATGAGGAAAATGAAGCATAGGAGACAATAAACGAGACGGATTTGAAAGGCTTACTCGTAGAAGAGATCGCGGGGAGGTCGTAGGCGTAAACGGCTCGAAAATCCGTCGGGAAATGAAGTTGGGACGATCGTCGAAACTCCTTCTTCTTCCTTCTCTTTTTCTTTCTTTTCTTCCTTCTCCTTTGTTGCGTTTTTGAACGAGAGTGAGAGAAGAGAGAGGGAGATGACACGTAGTCAAATAATTGACTTGATTCGAGAGACGAAAGGGCATTTTCGTAATTTCGCAAAATAAGTTTGAAAACTCATGTTGTCCAAATAATATATAATTACAGTCAAAATTCATATAATTAAACACACATTGACAATTCGTAATTTAAATATAGAAGTTCATTCATTTACGAAATTATTCTAAAATCTAATAATAAATATCAATTAAAAATAATAATTTGCGCAAATACCCGATTTGAGCATACCGGATTATACTTCGGATTTTCGGGGCGTTACAATACTCCCCTCTTCAAAAGAATCTGCCCTCAGATTCTCCTCCGGTCTCGGAGTTAGTTAAGAGGAGCATAATTTTGTGGAATTCTAATAGCGCGAATTAAAATGAACATTCATAAGTAATTAAATCATATAATAAAACATCATTCATAATAAACACTTAATGCACTTAACATTGCAAATAAAATCCAAAGTCATACAAAATACGGAATTACATCAATTCCTAAACAAGCTAGCGGTAAAGAAAAAAACAAATAGATAGATCATGGCTCATCAGGGCCACGACGGAAATACTGGTCGAGCTGCTCCGAAAGTGACCTCTGCATCTCGGAGATAGATCGCTGAAGCTCAGACTGTAATGCTGTGTACTGTCGATCTATGTGAGCGTGCTGAGCTGCAAAGCCCTCATTGATCTGCCTCTCCTGCTGGGCAAACCTCTCATCGGTCACACGACGGTAGTCGGAGAACTCCGAATAAAATTGTTGCAGATCAATCGACTCCTGGTTCCGAGTGTTTCTTCTGCCGTGTGAAGACTCGGGTATCGAAGCATCCTGTCTCAACAACTGAGAGTAAATATGTTGAGCCTGCTCGTGGACCTCGGGGTTCGGGGGTTCTTCATCGTGAGCATCACCTTGGTCAGCTTCCCATAAGGGTAGACCGTCTACCAGAACATACGGGTCGTTCCGCCTCGGACCCTTTGTGCAAATCGCCATCTGGCTAGAGTGCCATAACTAATCGTGGCCGAACCTCCAACAGCAACCTGAGTATCGAGCCCTTCCACTTGGGCACACTCCAGAATGGCGGTGATATAGGAGCCCACTCGAATCTCTCCTCTCGACCGAGTGGAGATGAACATCATATGGTCCATCATATACGAAATGGGGTTGAACCTGACCCCTCTCACCATATGGTCGAGCATGAGACAATCTTCGGTATTCACCGCTCCCGGACTGTCTCCTCTTGCTAGAACCGATCGAGAAATGGCTCTATGCAAAATTCTCAGTTGAGTGGTGATAAGCGTTGTGGCTTTGGATACGCCAGAGTTGAACATTTCGGTGGAGGTGGAGATACGTCTCCAAGCCTCGGCTTGATTCCATCCATCGGCACGTCTTCTAGGTGCCATGACATCCAGCTGGAAGTACTCCGACATCTGCCGGTATGAAAGCGTGTAATCCTGGTTGAATGCTCGGAAGTGGATTCCGACTGGCATCTCGTGGTCGTCCGGAAATGCCGCGCCCTTGAGAGAGCTCAAAAATTCACAAGTGAGCCGGCGGTAGGATGGCTTTTGGATGCTCCAAAAATTAGTCCATCATATGTCGTCGATGTAACGGGATATGCCTTCGCCTAGGCCCAGTTGATACATAGCTTCCATGTCGAGAAATTGCGTGGCCCGAACCGGTCTTTCCATTAACCGATTGAAGACATTTTGGTCGTCTTCGTTTCCCAAATTTACTTGATACCCTTCCGGGGCCGCTACGTCGGGTAACTCCCTTGCCCGACGGCCACTACGAGTTTCGCGATCGCCTTCCATATTAGAGTTGGAGTTGGATTGAATTTGAAGGAATATGAGTTGCAATTCCACTTGAGACTTTCACCGAACACTTGGCGTGCGCTACTTCGGGCGAAGATAACGTGAGATCGGTACAACGGATCGAGCCCAAAATTTCAACAATCAAAGAACTTGCGGCAGACAATGCACCTTTGGGGAGGAATTTGGGGAGAAAACAAGAGAATTTTCGCAAGAAGGGAGGAAAAATAATTGGGGTTGCGCGAATCTGAAGTTACTGACCATTTTAAAAACTGGAAGAGGTGCGCACGGCCTCTCGTCACGGCGTGTGACGAGGCCATGTGGAAAAGGCACGCACGGGGTATCGTCACGGCGTGTGACGACCCCGTGTGGGAGAAACACGCACGAGCTCTCGTCATGGCGTGTGACGAGCCCGTGTGTATTGATGCGCACGATCTCTCGCACAGGGTGCAACGAGACCGTGTGGATAGGTGCACGGGGTCTCGTCACGGCGTGTGGCGAGATCGTGCAAGGCATGCTGGGGCAATTCATGTGTTTTAAACCACACAAACTTCACTCTATTCAAACAACGAATATATTTCACCAAAATCATATAAATTCACATATATAATATTTTCACATATCATCAATTATACGTCTAACGCACATAATTTTAAAATTCAACATAAGACGAAATTAAATGAATTTTGGATGAATGTCATGACAATGCAATATACCTGGATCGCTCATATGAAAATCAAGCTCCGTCTTCTTGACTCGTTTCGGCTTTTCTTCGGACATACATTCACTCTGTGGTCGGCGCTACCACATCCGTAGCACAGTCCATTCTTCTTCCAACATTTGGCCTCTAAATGCGGGCCCTTACAGAATCCACATACGGGTCGTGGATATCCCAGAGGTCGGGGAGGAGTAGGCTGAATGGCTGTCTTGAATGGCTTCTTCTCAGAAGAGGACCCAGAATGAGTAAAGGGTCTCTTTGAACCAGAAGTGAAACTCTTGGCGGCTGTGTTCTGCTTGAGAGTCAGAAATTCCCTTTCGTGTTGCTGACGAACAATCTTCAGAACGTATTCAGCCAGGAACTCGATCAAGAACTGATCCCAAGTCGGGACTACATGCTCGCGTTTCCATCTTTGCTCAATCTGTTTCCACCAATCTTGTGTGGCTCCAATCATCAGATAGATAGCAAACTCGACTCTTAGAGGGTCCGGATATTCCATAATTCTGTAAATCTTTTCCAGAGCTGATATCCATGCCTCGGCAATAGCGTCATCCGGGGCACCTTCAAACTGTGGTGGTTCAAATCTGAGAAATTGGGCCCACGCTTCCTGCTCAGCGTTTCCTTTAGGGGCATGAGCGATGAACTGTCTTAACGTTTCCGAAATTTTGGCTGGAATCGGCGTATCTGTCTGAGGTGTCAATGGAGGTGATGGGGGATGTTTACATGGACAACGACGTGGAGGCATCCTGTAAAGCCATTAGCAGTTATGCATGACGGGTAAGTGAGTATGCAAAGCTGTAAACACATAGGCAAGTAATAATCAGATAGAGTTCACATAAGCACTTAGCACATTTGCACAAATTCCACAGAAGTCCTAAGCCGTACGACCTAGACACAACCGGACACGACGGACAACCAGGCATGGCAAGTACAACCTTGAGTTTCACATCCACCTATATCCAAGCCCATCCCAGTATTTTGATTGTAAAAGATCTTTTGTTGTTGATCATCCAACAAAGATCCGTCAATATTCAAACACTAAGCGTTCTTGAACACTGGTGACTGCAATTCCCTAAGTTACACCGGCACACAACAACCAACAAAACCAACAAAACACGACGATTCAGAGCTTAGGTCATTGGACCAAAGAAGCTCTGATACCAACTGTAGCGGGCGCCCCAAACGGGTAACGCACGCCCCGCACCGAGCCCCGACCCGGGACCGAAATGGAATCCGACCCGAATCGAAACCCGGCGAACGGCACACATTTACTCAATGACTAGGCGGGGATTTCAAAAACGAAAGAAATGACAGAGGTGCGGAAGCGAAATAAAACAAAATAATAAATCATAATAATTGCACAAGTATTAAAGCCCACCAAGGCCAACGAAATTCAATTACATAATTAATATACGGGTTCGATACAATATCCCGACAATGTTCAATAACGGGTTCAACATAGAAATCCCGAATACTAACTAAATAAAATCCTAATCTCATAAAACATAAACAATACCATACGGACACAAGTTATACATGAACGAAAAATACAACTCCAACGACGACGACGACGAAGATCCCGCCTAGTGTCTTGAAACCAATACAGGGGTGAAACAGAGGGGGTTAGTCAAACGACTAAGTGAGGAGGGAATAATAATGTATATTATAAAACGGAAGTAAATCACCAATTTTTAAACTTATAAGAAATCAACATAAACGAAAGGTTTTCGTAAACGGGTGGTGATTTAGCATAAAACATAACTTATCATATGACTCGGCGAGTCGAGCCCTTCACTCCAATTTCTAAACATAAAAACGGGAAAACCCACCTTATTCCTCCAATTTAGACGGACTGCTAAATCCGAACTACGCATAACATACTGTATAATCTCAGGTACTCAAAGGGCTGCCACTCCGGCCTCACCCCGAGCTCCCAAAGGTGGAGAGAACCAGAGGATTTCCGCCGTAGACCCGATGTCTACCGACTTCGTCCTATCATCCTTTACTCCGGCCCCAAACATACATACATACATACATATCATAACTCACTTTTCAAATCATTTCGGGTTGGCCAAAAGACCGTTCGAGACATGTCATATGCGAGGCCGAAGGCCAAAGTTCGCCTTAGAAAATAAAGGGGTTTTACATGTCTCTTTTGCAAACGTTTCAAAGACTATACGTAGTACTTTTTCATATCAAAACATTTTCGATAAATCGAATAAACATAATAGGTATAAATATTTATTAAGTATATATATAGAAACGGTGTGAAAACAAAACGTAAACGTGGCTTATATCGGGAGAGGCTTATTTATATATATATACATAATAGTACTGGAATCAGAAACGGAAAGCCTCACCTGGCTATACCAAACAAGAGCAAAAGCGAGAACCGGCGCTACTCCACAAGAGTATCGTCTGCAAAATACCAAGACACAACCAAGTAAGACTAAGGACGACGCACGGCTTATACGAAAACATTAAAACATATTGGGGCACGTTATACAATCACATAAGGCACTTAGGTTCAACTTATCAAACAAAAATGGAGTAATTCGTAAATTTAAAAATGCAAATCAAGTCCAATGCAACGAAACTTTATTGACATGCTTTAAATATCATAAGGGAGTATGCATTCGAATTTCGGGAAAATCAGACTTCATATGCAAAAGATAGAAAATTTGTCGAAAACTTAAAACGTACTATTCATAGACCCGAACATGCTATAAATTCATAAATCATGCAATTCATATCTATTTCATATAGATCGAATACACGAGCGAAGAAAGAATTCGGAAAAGACGAGCCTCGGAGGGACCCGTAGGCCAAAATGGGCCCTGACATACAGAAGGTCAGGGCCCTGTTCAACCAGGCCACACGGCCTTGTGCACGGCCGTGTGCCAAAGCCGTGTACACCATGAGAAACACACACGGCCTGTTGCACACGGCCTCAAGGCCGTGTGCACAAGGCCGTGCACCATGCAACACACGCACGGTCTCTTGCACGGCCGTGCAAGAGGCCATGTACCCTCACACGGCCTTTCCACACCCCGTGTGCAAAGCCCGTGTGCGTCAAGAAAGAGCAGAAACTTCGCAGAACCAAAAACCTACGCGAATTCATTTCTAAATTCAATATTTAACTAATTAAACATGCAAATTATACCCTAATATTTACATATAATCATCTACTACATATAAGCTACACATAGAAACAATAAACACGAAATTCCATTCATAAATTCCTCCAATATCACATAGACCCTAATATCGACTATTCAAAAAAATGAGGAAAATGAAGCATAGGAGACATTAAACGAGAGGGACGTGAAAGGCTTACTCGTAGAAGAGATCGCGGGGAGTTCGTAGGCGTAAACGGCTCGAAAATCCGTCGGGAAATGAAGTCGGGACGATCGTCGAAACTCCTTCTTCTTCCTTCTCTTTTTCTTTCTTTTCTTCCTTCTCCTTTGTTGTGGTTTTGAACGAGAGTGAGGGAAGAGAGAGGGAGATGAGTCTTAGTCAAATAATTGACTTGATGCGAGAGACGAAAGGGCGTTTTCGTAATTTTGCAAAATAAGTTTGAAAACTCATGTTGTCCAAATAATATATAATTACAGTCAAAATTCATATAATTAAACGCACATTGACAATTCGTAAAATATAGAAGTTCATTCATTTACGAAATTATTCTAAAATCTAATAATAAATATCAATTAAAAATAATAATTTGTGCAAATAACCGATTTGAGCATACCGGATTATACTTCGGATTTTCGGGGCGTTACATGTTGTGTCGGGTAGTCGTCGAAACTCTGCTCGAAGTGAGCCTCGTCGGCTCTAGGAGGATCAGGCACGTACGGGACCTGTTGAGGATCGAAGCCTCCTGTTTCGTATAGTTGCTCGAGCATTTGTTTCGCAATCACTTGTTGGTCCTCTTCAGGATGACCTCCTGCTCGGATATCCTCCTTGACATCGCCGTCACTCTCGGCGGCAGCTTCCTCTGTCGTCATCGACGCATACCTACTATAACGCCCTTTAACTTTCTTGCAAAGCTTCATCTGGGCGAATTGTTTGTAGGTAATGGTCGCGTCGTCTCCCCCCGCTGGGGCCATTCGGTCCATACCGGTCACGCTGGCACACTCAAGGATTGCGGTAATGTAGGACCCAATCTCAATCTCTCCCTTCGGCCGGGTGCCCATGTACTCCACGTATCTCAAGAAAAACATAATGTCGTTGACCGGCTCTCTTCGGACCGCACAATCCAAAATGTAGAGTTCATCCAAGTTGATAGAACCGTAGCTATCTCTTGGGCAAAAACGGTGCATGAGAGGAATCGATGGAAAGTTCTCAAGGCGGGATTGATGAGATCGGTTGCCTTTGACTTTTCTTGTTGGAAGGACCTTCTAGAAGTGGAGATATTTCTCCATGCTTCGGCTTCGGACCATCCTACCTCTCGGCTTATCATCCCCCGAATGGTTAGTCCGAAATGCGTTGTCAATTTCCATAGTGTAAGCTCATATTCTTCATTGAAAGCTCGAAGTTCGATCTTGAATGGTAGTTCGGCGTCGTCTTGATGAGGGACTACTTGGAGTGTTGCAATGAATTCGTAGACGGGCCGTGGATACGAATTCCTCCTAATATCCAAAAATGTGGTCCAACCCACGTCTTCAATATACCAGGCTATACCGTGGCCAAGCCCCAAACTTCCCAAGACTTCTATATCGAGGAATTTGGTGGAGAGAACCGGGCGTTCATGCATTCGGCGAAAAATATTAGCTTGAATGGAATTTAGAATTTCCACATCAAGAGGAAGCGGGGATGGAGCGTCATCTCGCCTCCTCCTTCATCGAGAACCTTTGGCGGCCATGTGGGAAGGTTGTTTGAAGCTTGCTTGGTTGAATTTAGTGAAATTCCTCACTCGGAAATTGTAGCGGGTAACGCACGCCCCGCACCGAGCCCCGATCCGGAGCCGAAATGCGATCCGACCCGAACCGAAACCCGGTGAACGGCAAGCATTTACTCAATCACTAGGCAGGGTTTTAAAAACAACGAAAAGACAGAGACGCGGACGCAATATAAATAATCAAAGCAATAGAACATAATAAATACATAATTATTAAAGCCCACCAAGGCTAACGAAATTCAATTACATAATATCAAACGGGTTCCATAATTACATAATCCAGAATACAAATTAAATAAAATCCTAATATCCTAAAACATAAATCATATCATTCGGTAAAAGGAATATACATGAAAAAATAAATACAACTCTACGACGACGACGACGAATCCTGCCTAGTATCCTGAAACCAATATAGGGTGACACAGAGAGGGTTAGTCAAACGACTAAGTGAGGGGGAAATAATAATGTATATAATGAAACGGGAAATAAATCACAAATTTTAAACTTAAAAGAAATCAACATAAAAGAATGGTTTTCGTAATCGAGTGGTGATTTAACATAAAACATAACTTATCATATGACTCGGCGAGTCGAGCCCTGAACTCCAATATCCAAAACATAAAACCGGAAACCTCCCTTATTCCTCCAATGTAGCCGGACTGCAAACCCGAACTACTTGTAACATACTAGAATAACTCAGGTACTCAAAGGGCTGCCACTCCGGCCTCACCCCGAGCTCCCAAATGGAGGAAACCATAGGATTTACGCCGTAGACCCGACGTCTACCGACTTCGTCCTATCGCTCTTACTCCGGGCCCAAACGAACATGCGTACATTTCATAACTCGCTTTTCAAAACATTTCGGGTTGGCCAAAAGGCCGTTCGAGACATGATATATGCGAGGCCGAAGGCCAAAGTTCGCCTTAGAAATCAAAAGGGTTTTACATGTCTCTTTCGTAAACATTTCAAAGTCTATACGTAGTACTTTTCATATCAAATCATTTTCGATAAATCAAATGAACATAATAATCATAAATATCTATTAAGTATATATATAAATGGTGTGAAAACAAAACATAAACGTGGCTTATTTCGGGAGAGGCTTATTTATATATATATACATAATAATACTGGAAACACAAACGGAAAGCCTCACTTGGCTGCTATGCAAAATAAGAGCAAAAAGCTAGAACCGGCGCTACTCCACGGGAGTATCATCTGCAAAATACCAGGACACAACCAAATAAGACTATAGACGACGCACGGCTTATACGAAAATATTAAACACATAGGAGCACGTTACACAATTAAACCAATCACTTAAGTTCAAATTCTCAAACGAAAATAGAGTAATTCATGCATTTAAAAATACAAATCAAGTCCTGTAAGTATTGTGTCTGACAAAGATGCTAGATTCACTTCTCAATTATGGCAGCATCTTCAGGAGAAAATGGGAACGAAACTGACATTCAGTACAGCAGCACATCCGCAGACCGATGGCCAATCTGAGAGAACGATTCGATATCTCAGTGATATGCTTCGTGCGTGTGCCTTAGACTTTCGCACCAATTGGCACGACCAGTTACCGTTGATTGAGTTCGCCTACAACAACAGTTATCAGTCTACGATCAAGACGGCACCTTACGAAGCTCTATATGGAAGGAAGTGTAGATCCCCGTTGTTTTGGGATCTTGAGGATTGGCGTTGGACAAGGGATAACAAAGGAAGAGGAGATTCTCCGCAGTCTCTTCAGAGAGCGATTGACCGAATTCAGATCATCCGTCAGAGGATGAAAGCAGCCCAGGATCGCCAGAAAAGTTATGCCGATACACGCCGCCGACCTTTAGAGTTCGAGGTTGGTGACCGAGTGTTTCTTAAAGCTTCAACTCGAAAGGGATTCACTCGTATTGGCAAAGGTGGTAAGCTAGGTCCGAGATTCTTAGGACCGTTTGAGATTCTGGAGAAGATTGGAGAAGTTGCGTACAGATTAGACTTGCCACCGAGTCTGACAGGAATCCACAACGTTTTCCACGTTTCACAGCTCCGGAAGTATCACCCGAGTGATTCACACGTTCTTCCTATCGAAGATGTTGAGATAGAGCCGGACTTGACCTTCGTTTCACAGCCGGTGAAAATTTTAGACAAAAAGACTCAAGCACTGCGTAACAGAGAAATTCCCATGGTCAAAGTGCTTTGGAGGAGTCAGTCGGTTGAAGAAGCTACGTGGGAAACCGAAGAGAAGATGCGCAAGTTTCACCCCGCGTTATTTGTAGCGGACGAGAAGAATCTGGGGACAGATTCTCATAAGGAGGGGTGATTGTAACGCCCCGAAAATCTGAATTATTATCCGGTACGTCCGAATTGTTATTTTGCGCGATTTAATTATTTTATTTGATAGTTAGTATGTGTATTTTAACAATTTCATAAATGAGTGAATTTTGGTTTTTAAACCATTTCATGTCAACGTGTGTTCAATTATATGAGTTTTGACTATAATATTGTTTAATTCCGACCACCTGCTATTTTTAGTAAGTTCGGAGTAATTACGGTTTTGCCCCTCGTTTCGAAGTCAAGTCAAAGTTTGACTTGACCACTCTCTCTCTCCCTCAAACCTCATTCACGTAAGAAAGAAGAAAAAAGAGAAAAAGAAGAGAGAAAAGAGAGAAAGCTTCGATTGCTCATTCCGACTTCGATTTCCGACCGAATTTCGATCCGTGAAACTTTTCGAACTTCTCACGATCTATTCTTCAAGTAAGCTTCTCACGTCCTTCGCGTTTAATGCTTCCTAGGTTGTGATTTATAGAATTTTGTGAATAGTTTAATAATATATGAAAAATGTGAATATGAATGATTTTGTGGATGGATTTACGTGTTTCTTGGTTCTATAAGTAGATTAGATGTTGTAGATCATTATATGTAAGTTTAGTTTGAGGTTTTGCATGATTTATATGATTTAAATGTTAATTTTTGGCTCATTCCCGAGAACCCTCGCGATTTTCTGATGTTTAGATAATCCGCACGGCCTGACGCACGGTCTTGAGACCATGCGCCAAGACCGTGTGCCTCTTTTTGGCCTTGCACTGCCTAACGCACGGCCGTGCGCAAGCCGGTGCGCAGGCCAGTGCAAGTGTTCGCGCACCGGCTTGAGCACGTGTTCAAGACCGTGCGTTTGCCCGTCCCCAAGACCGTGTGTATGCCTTAACCAAAATTTCTCCATTTTCAACTTCTTGCTCTCGGCATTGAGGGTCAAAGGGTAATTAAAAAAGTTGACTTTCTTCGTTTGACCTCCGATTCAAGATCCGATTTCACCTATAGGTCCTATAAATCATCAAATACATATTTTAGGTAGTTTGAATTTTTCCGACTTCGTTTGGGCCCCGTTTCTCGTGTTTTTCGTTTAGGCCTTTTTGGCTATTTTTCAAATGTTATCCGTTTCTTCCGATATTTGAATTCATGCTTCCTTATTGCATTTTATGCATGTTTATGAGCTTTTATTACATTCTAAATTGTTTTGCTTATCGAATTCTATGAATTTCTATGTTTTGTTACAATGTGAACCTAAGTGATATGAATGATTGTTTAACGTGCATCTATGTGTTTTAAATCTTTCGTATAAGTCGTGCGTCGTCGTTAGTCTTATTTGGTTGTGTCTTGGTCTTTTGCAGACGATACTCCCATGGAGTAGCGTGCCGGTCTCACATTCTTGCTCTCGTTTTTGTCAAGCCAACAGGTGGGGTTTTCAGTTTCTTATAGTAGACGATAATACGTACATAATACCAACCCTACTACCCGATAAGCCTCGTTTTATGATTTGTTTTACATCCGTTTGTATATATAGTAGATATTTAAGCTTATACTTTTATGATCTTGAAAACGATTTAATATGAAAAGTATTATGTATAAGTTTGTGAAATGTTTACGAAAGAGGCAAGCAAATCTTTGTTTTCCGAAAGCGAACTTTGGCATTATAGCCTCGCACACGACTTGCCTCGAACGGTCTTTTGACCACATGAAAATGTTTGAAAAGCGAGCTATGTATATGTATATGTTTGACCTGTTCTGATGGGCCCGGAGTAAGGAAGATAGGACGAAGTCGGTAGACGTCGGGTCTACGGCGGAAATTCTATGGTTTCCTCCACCTTTGGGAGCTCGGGGTGAGGCCGGAGTGGCAGCCCTTTGAGTACCTGAGCTTGTTTATGTATGATCTGTGTAGTTAGGGGTTGCTCCCTGATTACAACTGGAGGAATAAGGTGGGTTTCTGTTTTTATGATTTGACTGGTGGTTCAGAACTCTTCTCGCGGAGTTATACGTTTTATTTTGTTTCGTTTTGAGCTAGTTCACCAATCGTTTGCGAAAAACTTTACTTATGTTATTTTCTTTCTGTTTAAACTGGTGATCTACTTTCGTTTTTTATTATGTACTGTTTTTTTTCCCCTCACTTAGTCGTTTGACTAACCCCATTCGTTTCACCCTTTGGTTTCAGGATTCTAGGCGGGCTTCTTAGTTTTGGGTCATTGTCGGTCGAATTACAAGATTTTGTCTTATGTAAACTCTTGTTTCTTGTTGACTTGTTATGTAGGATTATATTTATGAATAGCCAGGAATAATATTGTAGAACCCGTTGTAAACATTTATTAATATTAATGGAAATTTGCTAGCCTTGGTGGGCTTTACCTAACTGCGCAGCCATTATGGATTTTATGTTTTGTTTATATATTGCTTCCGCTTTTGGTTTGTCCCTGTTTTGAAACTCCCGCCTAGTAATAAATGTCCGGTTTGCCGTTCGCCGGGTTTTGGTTCGGGTCGGACTCCTTTCGATTCCGGGTCAGGATCCGGTGCGGGGCGTGCGTCTGCCCGTTTGGCGGCGCCCGCTACAACAACATATAATCTACATATAGAAACGATAAACACGAAAATCCATCCACAATTACTATCAAAATCATATAAAACCTAAATTATACAACTATTCACAAAAACGAGAAAAACAAAGTATAGAAGACATTAAACGAGAGAATCGTTAGAAGCTTACTCGTAGAAAAGATCGCGAGGAATTCGTAGGCGTAAACGATTCGAAAATCCGTCGGGAAACGAGGTCGGGACGATCGATTGAACTTCCTTCTCTTTCTGTTTTTCCTTCTCTTTTCTTTTCTTTCTTTCCTTCTTGTTGTAGTGAACGAGAGAGATGAGGGAGGATGACTTAGTCAAATTAGTTGACTAGGGTTTAAAAGTCGAAGGGGCATTTTAGTAATTTCGTAAAATAAGTTTAAAAACTCACGTTGTCCAAATAATACGTAATTACAGTCAAAATTCATATAATTAAACGCACATTGACAATTAGTGATTTAAATATCAAAATTCACTCATTTACGAAATTATTCTGAAATCTTAGAATAAATATCAAATTGAAATAATAAATTGCATAATTACTCGATTAAAATATACCGAATTGAAAATCGGATTTTCGGGTCGTTACAATACTCCCCTCTTCAGAAGAATCTGTCCTCAGATTCTCTTCCGGTCTCGGAGTTAGTTAAGAGGAGCATAACCTAAAGGAAATTCTAATAACGCGAATTAAATTGAATATTCAAATGCAATTAAATCACATAATAAAACAACATTCATGATAAACACTTAAAAACACTTAATATTCCAAATTAAAATTCAAAGTCATACAAAATATAAAATTACATCAAATCCTAAACAACTTAACGAGAAAGAAGAAAATAAAATAGATAGCTCAAGGCTCGCCAGGACCACGACGGAAATATTGATCCAGCTGCTCAGATAGTGACCTCTGCATCTCGGATATGGATTTCTGAAGCTCTGCCTGCAAGGCTGTGTACTGACTATCAATGTGAGCTCGCTGAGCTGCAAACCCCTCATTGATCTGTCTCTCCTGCTGGGCAAATCTCTCATCAGACACACGTCGGTAGTCAGTGAACTCTGAATAAAATTGTTGCAGGTCTATCGACTCCTGGTGCTGAGTGCTTCTTCTGCCACGTGAAGACTCAGGTATAGAAGCATCCTGTCTCATCAGCTGGGAGTAGATATGCTGAGCCTGCTCTCGGACCTCTGGGTCTGAAGGTCCTTCTTCGGGAGCATCCCCTTGGTCAGCTTCCCATAAAGGTAGTCCATCTACCAGAATATATGGGTCGTTCCGCCTTGGAGCCTTCGTGCAGATCGCCATTTGAGCTAAAGTGCCGTAGCTAATTGAGGTCGAACCTCCAACAGGAACCTGGGTATCGAGCCCCTCCACTTGGGCACACTCCAGAATGGCGGTAATGTATGAGCCAACTCGAATTTCTCCTCTCGACCGAGTGGAGATATACTTCATATGGTCCATCATGTACGAGATGGGGTTGAACCTTTCCCCTCGTACCATATGATCGAGTATAAGACAGTCTTCGGTGTTCACCGCACCCGGGCTGTCTCCTCTGGCTAGAACCGATCGAGACACGGCTCTATGCAAAATTCTCAATTGAGTGGTAATGAGCATCGTGGACTTGGATATGCCAGAGTTAAATATTTCGGTGGAGGTAGAGATACGTCTCCACGCTTCGGCTTGATTCCATCCGTCGGCACGTCTCCTAGGTGCCGTAACATCCAATTGAAAATACTCGGTCAACTGCCGGTATGAAAGCGTATAGTCTCGGTTGAACGCTCTGAAGTGGATTCCTATCGGCATCTCATTGTCGTCCGGAAATGCCGCGCCCTTAAGAGAGCTTAAAAATTCACAAGTGAGTCGGCGATAGGATGGCCTCTGGATACTCCAAAAATTAGCCCACCCAATGTTGTCGATGTAACGGGAGATCCCTTCACCAAGACCCAATTGGTACATAGCTTCCATGTCTAGAAATTGCATGGCTCGAACCGGTCGTTCCAATAACCGGTTGAAGATATCTTGATCGTCTTCATTACCCAAATCCACTTGGTACCCTTCCGGGGCCGCTATGTCGGGTAATTCCCTTGCCCGACGTCCACCACGGGTTTCACGAGCACCTTCCATATTAGAGTTGGAGTTGTTGTGAATTGAAGGATTAAGTTGCAAATTTTTCACTTGAGACTTTTACCGAGCACCTGGCGTGCGCTACTTCGGGCGAAGATTGTGAGAGATCGGTATAACGGATTGAGCCCAAATTTCAACAATCCAAAGAACTTGCTGCAGACAACACACCTTCAAAATCTCACTAAAATCCGTCGGCTAGATCGAGAATTAATCGAAATCAAAGTTGGGATGAATTTGGCGAAAAATTTTGGGGGAATTCTCGCATGAAAAATGAGAAAAAGTGAGGGTGTGCGCGAGAATGAAAAGCTACTGACCATTTTAAAACCTGGAATAAATGCGCACGGCCTCTCGTCACGGCGTGTGATTAGGCCGTGTGAAAAACGCGCACGGGGTATCGTCACGGCGTGTGACGACCCCGTGAGGACAAACACGCACGGGCTCTCGTCACGGCGTGTGACGAGCCCGTGTGTATTCGTGCGCACGGCCTCTCGCACAGTGTGCAACAAGGCCGTGTGAGATAAGTGCACAGGGTCTCGTCACGGTGTGTGGCGAGACCGTGCAAGGCATACAGGGGGTAGTTCGTGTGATTAAACCACGCAAACTTCACAAAACTTAAACACAACAACAACATCGAAATCACATGCATAATATAATACACTTAACACACATAATTTCTAAATTCACATAATATGAAATTAAATTAATTTGGATGAATGTCATGACCATGCAATATACCTGGATCGTTCATACGTGCAAGCACCGTCTTCTCGACTCGTTTCGGCTTTCTCTTCGGACATACATTCACTCTGTGGTCGGCGCTACCACAACCGTAGCACAGTCCATTCTTCTTCCAGCATTTAGCCTCTACATGCGGGCCCTTACAAAATCCACATACTGGTCGTGGGTATCCCTGAGGTTGGGAAGGATTAGGCTGAACGGGGGCCTGAAATTCACTTTCGTTTTGCTGACGAACAATCCTCGTAATGTATTCAGCCCGGAACTCAGTCAAGAATTGATCCCAAGTCGGGACTACATGCTCGCGTTCCCATTGTTGTTCAATCTGTTTCCACCATTCCTGTGCAGCTCCAGTCATCAAATAAATAGCAAACCCGACTCTTAGAGAGTCCGGATATTCCATAATCCTAAAAATCTTTTCTAGAGCAGATATCCATGCCTCGGCAATAACTTCATCCGGGGCACCTTCAAATTGCGGTGGTTCGAATCTGAGAAATTGAGCCCACGCTTCCTGCTCAACATTTCCTTTAGGGGCATGAGCGATGAACTGTCTTAATATTTCCGAAATTCTGGCTGGAATTGGTGGATCGGTCTGAGGTGTCAATGAAGATGACGAAGACTGTCCACAGGGACAACGACATGGAGGCATCCTGTAAAGCCATTAACAGTTATGCATGACAGGTAAGTGAGCATGCAAAGCCGTAAACACCTAGGCAAGTAATGTTCAAATAGATTTCACATCAGCATTTAGCACATTTACACAACTTCACAGAAGACCTAAGCCGTACGACCTAGACACAACCGGACACGACAGACAACCAGGCATGGCAAGTACAACCTTGAGTTTCACATCCACCTATATCCAAGCCCATCCCAGTGTTTTGATTGTAAAAGATCTTTTGTTGTTGATCATCCAACAAAGATCCGTGACAATTCAAACACTAAGCGTTCTTGAACACTGGTGAGTGCAATTCCCTAAGTTACACCGGCACACAACGACCGACCAAACCAACAAAACACGACGATTCAGAGCTTAGGCCATTGGACCAAAGAGCTCTGATACCAACTGTAGCGGGCGCCCCAAACGAGTAACGCACGCCCCGCACCGAGCCCCGACCCGGAGCCGAAATGGGATCCGACCCGAACCGAAACCCGGCGAACGGCAAGCATTTACTCAATCACTAGGCGGGGTTTTAAAAACAACGAAAAGACAGAGACGCGGAAGCAATATAAATAATCAAAGCAATAGAACATAATAAATACACAATTATTAAAGCCCACCAAGGCTAACGAAATTCAATTACATAATATTAAACGGGTTCAATAATTACATAATCCCGAATACAAATTAAATAAAATCCTAATATCCTAAAACATAAATCATATCATTCGGTAAAAGGAATATACATGAAAAAATAAATACAACTCTACGACGACGACGACGAATCCCGCCTAGTATCCTGAAACCAATATAGGGTGAGACAGAGAGGGTTAGTCAAACGACTAAGTGAGGGGGAAATAATAATGTATATAATGAAACGGGAAATAAATCACCAATTTTAAACTTAAAAGAAATCAACATAAAAGAAAGGTTTTCCTAATCGAGTGGTGATTTAACATAAAACATAACTTATCATATGACTCGGCGAGTCGAGCCCTGAACTCCAATATCCGAAACATAAAACCGGAAACCTCCCTTATTCCTCCAATGTAGCCGGACTGCAAACCCGAACTACTCGTAACATACTAGAATAACTCAGGTACTCAAAGGGTTGCCACTCCGGCCTCACCCCGAGCTCCCAAATGGAGGAAACCATAGGATTTACGCCGTAGATCCGACGTCTACCGACTTCGTCCTATCGCTCTTACTCCGGGCCCAAACGAACATGCGTGCATTTCATAACTCGCTTTTCAAAACATTTCGGGTTGGCCAAAAGACCGTTCGAGACATGATATATGCAAGGCCGAAGGCCAAAGTTCGCCTTAGAAATCAAAGGGGTTTTACATGTCTCTTTCGTAAACATTTCAAAGTCTATACGTAGTACTTTTCATATCAAATCATTTTCGATAAATCAAATGAACATAATAATCATAAATATCTATTAAGTATATATATAAACGGTTTGAAAACAAAACATAAACGTGGCTTATTTCGGGAGAGGCTTATTTATATATATATACATAATAATACTGGAAACAGAAACGGAAAGCCTCACCTGGCTGCTATGCAAAATAAGAGCAAAAAGCTAGAACCGGCGCTACTCCACGGGAGTATCGTCTGCAAAATACCAGGACACAACCAAATAAGACTAAAGACGATGCACGGCTTATACGAAAATATTAAACACATAGGAGCACGTTACACAATTAAACCAATCACTTAAGTTCAAATTCTCAAACGAAAATAGAGTAATTCATGCATTTAAAAATACAAATCAAGTCCAAATGCAACGAAACTTTACGGACATGCTTAAATTATCATAAAGAAGTATACATTCGAATTTCGGGAAAATCGGACTTCACATGCAAAAGATAGAAAATTTAACGAAAACTTAAAACGCATTATTCATATACCCGAACATGTTGTAAATTCATAAATCATACAATTCATATCTATATCATATATATCGAATACACGAGCAAAGAAAGAATTTGGAAAAGACGAGTCTCGGAGGGACCCGTAGTGCAAAACGGGCCCTGACTTACAGAAGGTCAGGGCACTGTGCGATCGGGCCACACGGCCGTGTGCCGAGGCCGTGCACAATCAAACAACGCGCACGGCCTCATGCACACGGCCTCAAGGCCGTGTGCACAGCCCGTGCACCAACCCCAAACACGCACGGTCTCATGAGGCCGTGTGCACCAGGCCGTGTGCGACCAAAATGAGCAGAAACATCAGACAGCAAAAATCATACGCGAATTCAAACCACAATCTAACATTTAATCGATTAATCATGCAAATCAATCCCTAATTTTCACATATAATCATCTACAACATATAATCTACATATAGAAACGATAAACACGAAAATCCATCCACAATTACTATCAAAATCATATAAAACCTAAATTATACAACTATTCACAAAAATGAGAAAAATGAAGTATAGAAGACATTAAACGAGAGAATCGTTAGAAGCTTACTCGTAGAAAAGATCGCGAGGAATTCGTAGGCATAAACGATTCGAAAATCCGTCGGGAAACGAGGTCGGGACGATCGATGGAACTTCCTTCCTTCTCTTTCTCTTTTTCCTTCTCTTTTCTTTTCTTTCTTTCCTTCTTGTTGTAGTGAACGAGAGAGATGAGGGAGGATGACTTAGTCAAATTAGTTGACTAGGGTTTAAAAGTCGAACGGGTATTTTAGTAATTTCGCAAAATAAGTTTAAAAACTCACGTTGTCCAAATAATACGTAATTACAGTCAAAATTCATATAATTAAACGCACATTGACAATTAGTGATTTAAATATCAAAATTCACTCATTTACGAAATTATTCTAAAATCTTAGAATAAATATCAAATTGAAATAATAAATTGCATAATTACTCGATTAAAATATACCGAATTGAAAATCGGATTTTCGGGTCGTTACAGAATTTTTGTCGAACGCTTGGCGGGCCTGTATTTTGAGCAGCGATTTGTGTACGATCGGTTCGGCGGATCGTCCCCAAAAATCAACTAATGAAAATGCGTAGTGAGGGCAATGTACCTTCCCAAAATTATGAAGATCCGACTGCCAGATCGGAAGATACGAGCTTGCAAAGTTGAGAGGATGAAATTGGGGAAATTTTGTTGGAAAAATCTGTTGCTGGGCGACAAAAAGAGGGTTTGAATGTTGCTGTAAGTTTCTGTTCACGCATGGGTTTAAAAATAGCGAAAGGAGCCTGCACGGCCTGACGCACGGGCGTGCGCAGGGCCGTACGCGTTGGTTCGACCGGTTCAGCGGTTCAAACGCTGAACTGATCTTCACGGTCTTGAGCTGGGCGCACCGGCTTAACCATGAACGTGCATAGGGGCGTGCAAGCGCCCCTGATTCGAAACAAAATGCACAAAAATTACCAAAACACCCCGGATTAAACCCGGAGTTCAATTAAACAATAAAAACATAATATCGTGCAATTAATATATTAAAATATGGGGAATATGAATGTTATGAACATGCACGGTACCTTTATTCCGAGAGACGAAGTCTGGTCTAGCCTTCCTTTTCTTTTATTCCTTGCCTTGGCTCGAGTCCTTTGATCCTGGTAGCTTTCTCGGCTCCTTTAGTTGCCTCTGCCCTTGTTGCGGCAATTGTCGATGAGATGATCGGCAGCACCACAGAGGAAGCACAACTGTGACGTCCCCCACGCCACAAACCCCGGACCGAAATGAGCTCCCGAGCGATAGTTAAATACCACCACTCGAAAACCCGCCCCGGACAACGGGATTCCCACAATCTGGCAACAGCAACTCCCAACAACAGTACCAACATCAACAACAACAACAACAGCACCAACAAGCGGAAGCAATGAGCAAAAGATCATATTTATATTCACACTGCCATCCGTGGCCAAAATAAACATTTATAAGTTCATTATCTATCACAAGTTATAACATCAACTCATTAAATATCCAACATCAGCATAACATGTCAAGTTTTCATGTAATCCAACATCATAAGTTCGATCCACAAAAGTAAATACATAAGACCGACTTCAAGGACTGTACAAGCCTACAACGCTGCTGCCAGTACCTGACCGCTAACCTGAAGCATGAACCAAAACGGGATGTGAGTCAAACGAACTCAGTGTGGAGGGGAATATATATATAATAATAATTGAAGCATAAAACATATTTAATTCACGCTTTGGTTATAGAGAAACGAATCTAGTGCCGATACTTTCTCTTTATAATTTATCAAAGCTTTGTGAATTAAATATTAAGGTAAAACATTTTAGAAAACATTTTTATTCCCGGGGAGAACGGGCCATCTCCTTATAACTCCCAAAAATATATCAAATATAATAAAATTCCTCCTTAATACCATTTGGCTTATCAAGGGAGCTACCCAAGATTTCACCATAACCGACTAATGGCGCCGGTGTAAGTACTATTCAGGCTAGACTACCTCCGACCAGCCATGAACAATACCCTTTGATTATTTGTCAGGTTCATGAATACCTGCTTATAATCGGTGGAATTATGAACCCAGCTTCAACCCTAGACGCACGTCTCCGGGTATCCGCCTGTCACATAATCCAGGGCCCAAACAGAAACACCCATGAGCGTCCTCAATGGGGTTAAGTATAAGTCATCTCGCTTTTCAAAATATTTTAATGGACCAAAAGGGTCTTTCGAGACAAGGTATGTAACCGCCTAGGGTATCCCATCACGTTGCCGAGTTATCTCGAGGAAAACGCGCAAGTCCCGAGACCAAATGTTACTTTTAAAATCAAAATAGTTCTTTTGTCTCTATTTTCAAACCATTTTGGAAAAGATACACATATATCATTTTATATCAAAACTCTTTTATTTCAAATATTGATAATGTATAATTGAAATATATGGGATATGGTTTTCGCAATATTTGTTCATGCCCCAGTTAGAAAACATTTTACATCCTCACCTGTAGGCTTAACAAAAAGGATAGCCAAACGACCAGAGATCAGTCCCGCGAGGTCCCACCTATAATACACAGGCCTTGAGGTAAGACACGACTCGATAAATCAACCAAATACGACGCACGACTATGAAACGCATTTTATGCTCAAAATAACATATTATGCATAAATGCATTTAAACACAACTAAGCTCATTCAAACACATTTAAACACAATCAAATACACATGATATTAAGCTAAATTAAGCATTCAAGTAATATGGAAGCTTGGGGAATAAAATTCAAAGGTTTGTGAATATTACACAAACCACCCTCCATTTAATACTTTGCATAGCAAACCAACTCCGATTAATCCGAAACTTTCGGCATCTCTTAGTTAATACATTTTAAGATTTTTGATGCCAACAGAATCGAAAAATGAAGCCAAATGCTCAAAAATCACTATTCATCAGCCCCCACCTATTTTGCCAAACTTTCATTTTTCAACCCCAAACTCCACAAAACTTCACCAATTTGCTTAATATCATGAACTAACATGAATTACCAATCCATTCAAGCATCTAAGACCATTAGCTCAACATTGCACATTGATCAAATTCAATGGAAAAATCACAAGTAATGCTACATGCAACCAACAACCAAACCAAGCTCATCAATCATTCATTCTAGCATACTTCTTCACTTCATCAACACTTGAAACCATAAAAACCAAAGGATTGTAAGAATCAACAACCTTACCTTGAAGAAATGAAGTGGAGAGATGAAAGAAATAAGAGTTTGTTTGCAAAAACCACAAGTGGTAGCTTGTTCCTTGGATGATAGAGCAACTTTTTGTAGCAAGAAAGAGGTTGGTTTCTTGATGCTTGTTGAAGATGGAGATGGCGGTGGTGAAGATGGGTGTGGTCGAGAGAGATGAAGAAGGAGAAGAGAGTGTGTTGCTTGTGGAATAGTGTAGAAAAATGTGGAGAGAGATGAGATAATTAAATAAATATAGAATACTTTGAAAAGTCAAAATAACTAACAATGTATATATATTTGTATATATATTTGTACAGATATTTATGTATGTATTTGCATACATATTTATATATATGACAAGAATAATATCATATAATTCAAATACAATGGCATAATTTTCATAGAATTCCAAATACAACAATTCAATTATAAGCATAGTGTGAATTAATTTCAAATATGAAAATTCTTATGAATTCATCATATTATTCACATATAGAATCACACATTAATTCATATAATTCACATAATCGCATAATTTGCAAATAATACACACAAGAGCTATTAGTCGGTAAACTTACCGAAAAGTTATAAAAATAACGGGGCGTTACACTATCCCCCCCTTCGGAGAATCTGGTCCCCAGATTCTAATTCGACTAGGCAAATAACTCAGGATAATGAGTTCGCATCTTCTCTTCCGTTTCCCAAGTTACTTGCTCGGTGATTCGGTTTCTCCATAACACACGAACCAAGGGAATCTGTCGATTGCGGAGTTGTTTGAACTTACGATCCTGAATCTCAACAGGTTTCATCTCGATCGTCAAGTCAGGCTCTACCTGGACTTCTTCATCTCGGAGAATATGAGATTCGTCGGGATAGTACTTTCGCAATTGAGAAACATGGAAGACGTTGTGAATCCCAGTTAGAGTCGAGGGCAGGTTCAGGCGGTAGGCAGTCTTCCCAATACGTTCAATAACCTCATAGGGTCTCAAATATCTCGGACTGAGCTTCCCACCTTTTCCCACTCGAGCGAATCCTTTCCTCAACGTCGCCTTAAGAAACACTTTGTCTCCCTCTTCAAATTCCAAATCCCGGCGTCTCTTATCAGCATAACTCTTCTGACGATCCTGGGCAGCTTTCATTCTCTGTCGAATGATCGCAATCTTATCAAGAGTTTCCTGGATCGTCTTTGGAGGTAGAGCTCGTTCCACTCCGTCTTTAGTTCTTCGCCAATCTTCCAATTCCCAGTACAGAGGGGATCGGCATTTACGTCCATAAAGCGCTTCATATGGGGGCATTCCTATTGTCGCTTGGTAACTGTTATTGTAGGCGAATTCGATGAGCGGCAGTTGCTTGTCCCAACTCGTGGAGAAGTCGAGAGCACACGCTCGTAGCATGTCGCCTAAAATCTTGATGGTTCTCTCAGATTGACCATCAGTTTGCGGGTGAGCGGCCGTGCTGAATTTCAAATTCGTTCCCAAGTTTCTGTGAATTTCTTGCCAAAATCGAGAAGTAAACTTAGGATCTCGATCGGATACAATACTTTTCGGAACTCCGTGTAACTTTACAATCTGCTCGATGTACAGTTCCTTCTTAACATTAGTGGTCTTTCGAATTGGAATGAAATGGGCGGATTTCGTCAACGATCCACAATTACCCAAATTGTATCATATCCGCCTCGAACTCTTGGTAATCCGGACATGAAATCCATAGCAATATCTTCCCATTTCCAATCCGGAATAGAGAGTGGCTGTAGAGTTCCACCGGGTTGCTGATGTTCGGCTTTAACTCGTTGACAAGTCAAACACCGTCTCACGAAATCAGCAACTTCTCGTTTCATTCCATGCCACCAGTATTAAGTCTTGAGATCTCGGTACATCTTATTACCTCCCGGATGGACGGCATAAGCAGATTTATGTGCTTCCTCCATGATTTCGGTCTTCAGATTCTTCGGCACGCAAATTCGGTTCTTAAAACGAAGAAGACCCATATCATCGAAAGCAAATGAGGAGTTCGGATCATCTTGCATCCTCACGACCTGTCTTTGAATCCAGTCATCAGCACTCTGCTCGTCTTTAAGCCTCTGAACCAAGTCCGGTCTCACTGAGAGGTTGGCAATCCGCGGTTGAGAGATTAAGTGATATCTCCCTGCTTCTGACATCACTCCTGTAGAGGTTCCTTCCAAGCTAGCTACCTTTGCCTGTCTACTTAAAGCATCAGCTACTACGTTAGCTTTGCCTGGATGGTATTGGATACGACAATCATAATCTTCAAGGAATTCCATCCACCGACGTTTATTGCGATTGAGATCCTTCTGAGTATGCAGATATTTCAAACTCTGGTGGTCAGTGAAAATATCGAATGTCACGCCGTATAAATAATGTCGCCACTTCCCCAAGGCAAAGATAATAGCAGCTAGCTCAAGATCGTGGATAGGGTAGTTCTTCTTAGCATCTTTTAACTTACGCGAAGCATAAGCTATCACTTTGCCGTTCTGCATAAGAACGCACCCTAACCCTTCTTTCGATGCATCGGTATAAACCGTGAACCCTTCGGAACCTTCAGGAAGTGCATGTACCGGAGCAGTAGTCAACCGTTTCCTTAGCTCTTGGAAGCTTGCCTCGCATTTATTGTCCCACTTAAAAGGCACGTCCTTGCGAGTTAAATTGGTCAGCGGAGCGGCTATCTTGAAGAAATCTTGAACGAAACGCCTATAATAGCCAGCTAACCCTAGAAAACTTCTGACTTCAGTTGGGGTCTTCGGCTGCTCCCATTTCATCACGGTCTCAATCTTAGAGGGATCCACTTCGATTCCATCTCCTGATATCACATGACCAAGGAAGGTAACTTTATCAAGCCAAAATTCGCATTTACTGAACTTGGCATACAACTGATGCTCTCGGAGAGTTCTTAATACGAAGCAAAGATGCTCAGCATATTCTTCCTTAGTCTTCGAGAAAACCAGGATATCATCAATGAAGATCACCACAAACTTATCGAGATATGGCCTGATAGTATGATGCATCAGATCCATAAAAGCAGCTGGGCCGTTCGTTAACCCGAAAGGCATAACTACGAACTCAGAATGCCCATATCGAGTATTAAACCCAGTCTTCGGAATGTCTGATTCTCGGATTCGCAACTGGTAATACCCCTGTCGGAGATCTAGCTTGGAGTACACTTTTGACCCTTGCAAAATATCAAACAACTCTTCGATGTGAGGTAGAGGATATTTGTTCTTTATCGTCATCCGATTCAGCTCACGATAATCTACACACATCCTCAACGTCCCATCCTTCTTTTTCACGAAAAGAATAGGCGCACCCCACCCCACGGCGAAGTACTCGGTCGAATGTACCCACTCTCCAACAATCCATCCAACTGAATCTTCAATTCTTTCAACTCTGCCGGAGCCATTCGGTAAGGAGTCTTCGAATACGGTTCGGCACTGTAGTGGGCGCCGCCAAACGGGCAGACGCACGCCCCGCACCGGATCCTGACCCGGAATCGAAAGGAGTCTGACCCGAACCAAAACCCGGCGAACGGCAAACCGGGACATTTACTACTAGGCGGGAGTTTCAAAACAGAGACAAACCCAAAAGCGGAAGCAATATAAAACAAAACATAAAACCCATAATGATTGCGCAGATAGGTAAAGCCCACCAAGGCTAGCAAATTCCATTAAATATTAACAAATGTTTACAACGGGTTCTACAATATTATTCCCGACTATTCATAAGCACAATTCAAATCCTACATACATCATAAGTCAACAAGAAACGAGAGTTTACATAAGACAAAAGCTTGTAACTTGATTGACAACGACTCAATACTACTGAAGCCCGCCTAGAATCCTGAAACCAAAGGGTGAAACGAATGGGGTTAGTCAAACGACTAAGTGAGGGGGAAAAGACAGTACATAATAAAAACGAAAGTAGATCACCAGTTTAACAGAAAGAAAACAATAGAAGTAAAGGTTTTCGCAAACGATTGGTGAACTAGCTCAAAATGAAACATAACAAAGCGTATAACTCAGCGAGAAGAGTTCTGAACCACCAGTCAAATCATAAAAACATAAACCCACCTTATTCCTCCAGTTGTAATCAGGGAGCAACCCCTAACTACACATATCATACATAAACAAGCTCAGGTACTCAAAGGGCTGCCACTCCGGCCTCACCCCGAGCTCCCAAAGGTGGAGGAAACCATAGAATTTCCGCCGTAGACCCGACGTCTACCGACTTCGTCCTATCGTCCTTACTCCGGGCCCATCAGAACAGGTCAAACATATTCATATACATAGCTCGCTTTTCAAACATTTCCATGTGGTCAAAAGACCGTTCGAGGCAAGTCATGTGCGAGGCTATAATGCCAAAGTTCGCTTTCGGAAAACAAAGATTTGCTTGCCTCTTTCGTAAACATTTCACAAACTTATACATAATACTTTTCATATTAAATCGTTTTCAAGATCATAAATGTATAAGCTTAAATATCTACTATATATACAGACGGATGTAAAACAAATCATAAAACGAGGCTTATCGGGTAGTATGGTTGGTATTATGTACGTATTATCGTCTACTATAAGAAACTGAAAACCCCACCTGTTGGCTTGACAAAAACGAGAGCAAAATGCGAGACAGGCACACTACTCCACGGGAGTATCGTCTGCAAAAGACAAAGACACAACCAAATAAGACTAACGACGACGCACGGCTTATACGAAAGATTTAAAACACATAGGAGCATGTTTAACAATCATTCATATCACTTAGGTTCACATTGTAACAAAACATAGAAATTCATAGAATTCGATAAGCAAAACAAGTTAGAATGTAATAAAAGCTCATAAACATGCATAAAATGCAATAAGGAAGCATGCATTCAAGTTTCGAAAGAAACGAACAACATTTGAAAAATAGCCAAAAAGGCCTAAACGAAAAACAAGAGAAACGGGGCCCAAACGAAGTCGGAAAAATTCAAACTACCTCAAATATGTATTTCACGATTTATAGGACCTATAGGTGAAATCGGATCTTGAATCGGAGGTCAAACGAAGAAAGTCAACTTTTTAATTACCCCTTTGACCCTCAATGCCGAGAGCAAGAAGTTGAAAATGGAGAAATTTTGGTTAAGGCATACACACGGTCTTGGGGACGGGCAAACGCACGGTCTTGAACACGTGCTCAAGCCGGTGCGGACAAACTTGCACTGGCCTGCGCACCGGCTTGCGCACGGCCGTGCGTTAGGCAGTGCAAGGCCAAAATGAGGCGCACGGTCTTGGCGCATGGTCTCAAGACCGTGCGTCAGGCCGTGCGGATTATCAACACAGCAGAAAATCGCGAGGGTTCTCGGGAATGAGCCAAAAATCAACATTTAAATCATATAAATCATGCAAAACCTCAAACTAAACTTACATATAATGATCTACAACATCTAATCTACTTATAGGACCAAGAAACACGTAAATCCATCCACAAAATCATTCATATTCACATTGTTCATATATTTCTAAACTATTCACAAAATTCTATAAATCACATTCTAGGAAGCATTAAACGCGAAGGACGTGAGAAGCTTACTTGAAGAATAGATCGTGAGGAGTTCGAAAAGTTTCACGGATCGTAATTCGGTCGGAAAACGAAATCGGAATGAGCAATCGAAGCTTTCTCTCTTTTCTCTCTTCTTTTTCTCTTTTTTTTTTCTTCTCCTTTCTTTTCTTTCTTTACGTGAATGAGGTTTGAGGGAGAGAGAGAGTGGTCAAGTCAAACTTTGACTTGACTTCGAAACGAGGGGCAAAACCATAATTACTCCGAACTTACTAAAAATAGCAGGTTGTCGGAATTAAACAATATTACAGTCAAAGCTCATATAATTGAACACACGTTGACATGAAATGGTTTAAAAACCAAAATTCACTCATTTATGAAATTGTTAAAATACACATACTAACTATCAAATAAAATAATCAAATCGCGCAATATAATGATTCGGATTTTTCGGGGCGTTACAGGCACCCGGAGCTAGATCGATCACAAACTCTATCTCTCGTTCCGGAGGCAAAGAATTCAAACTCTCGGGAAACACATCAGGGAATTCTCCAACTACTGGTACCTCCTCAAGCTTAACTTGCTCTTTTGGACAGTTTAGTAGATAAGCAACAAAGGCCGGAGATCCCTTGCGAACCATTCGGGCGACTTTAACATAAGAAACTCGAGGAATCTTGTCAAACCTTTTGCCCAAAATCTCGCTATCAGCTCCCAGAGTAATCTTTTTCCCGAAACAATCAATATAAGCTTGATGCCGATATAGCCAGTCCATTCCCAATATTATCCCGTAGTGACTCATCGGAAGTTCAATGAGATCAGCAGGATAATCGCGATCATCTATCCTCAACAGACAGTCTCGGAAGACTCGATTACACAAATAAGAAATTCCCAACGGGGAATTGACCTCAAGCATATACGGTAAAGACTCGGCAGACAAAGATAATCTAGAAACATATTCAGGTGCAATAAAAGAATGCGTCGCACCCGAATCATATAATGCAACTATGGATATGTCATGCAAATGTACTGTAGCGGGCGCCCCAAACGGGTAACGCACGCCCCGCACCGAGCCCCGACCCGGGACCGAAATGGGATCCGACCCTAACCGAATCCCGGCGAACGGCAAGCATTTACTCAATCACTAGGCGGGGTTTTTAAAAACAACGAAAAGACAGAGACGCGGAAGCAATATAAATAATCAAAGCAATAGAACATAATAAATACACAATTATTAAAGCCCACCAAGGCTAATGAAATTCAATTACATAATATCAAACGGGTTCGATACAGTATCCCGATAAATATAATAACGGGCTCAATAAATACATAATCCCGAATACAAATTAAATAAAATCCTAATATCCTAAAACATAATTCATATCATACGGAAAAAGGAATATACATCAGAAAATAAATACAACTCTACGACGACGACGACGAATCCCGCCTAGTATCCTGAAACCAAATAGGGTGAGACAGAGAGGGTTAGTCAAACGACTAAGTGAGGAGGGAATAATAATGTATATTATAAAACGGAATAAATCACCAATTTTTAAACTGAAAAGAAATCAACATAAACGAAAGGTTTTCGTAAACGGGTGGTGATTTAGCATAAAACATAACTTATCATATGACTCGGCGAGTCGAGCCCTTAACTCAAATTTCCAAACTTAAAAATGGGAAACCACCCTTATTCCTCCAATGTAGACGGACCGCTAAATCCGAACTACGCATAACATACTGTATAATCTCAGGTACTCAAAGGGCTGCCACTCCGGCCTCACCCCAAGCTCCCAAAGGTGGAGAGAACCATAGGATTTCCGCCGTAGACCCGATATCTACCGACTTCATCCTATCATCCTTACTCCGGGCCCAAACATACACACATACATATCATAACTCGCTTTTCAAATCATTTCGGGTTGGCCAAAAGACCGTTCGAGACATGTCATATGCGAGGCCGAAGGCCAAAGTTCGCCTTAGAAAACAAAGGGGTTTTACATGTCTCTTTCGCAAACGTTTCAAAGACTATACGTAGTACTTTTTCATATCAAAACATTTTCGATAAATCGAATAAACATAATAGGCATAAATATTTATTAAGTATATATATAGAAACGGTGTGAAAACAAAACGTAAACATGGCTTATATCGGGAGAGGCTTATTCATATATATATAGTAGTACTGGAATCAGAAACGGAAAGCCTCACCTGTGGCTATACCAAAAAGAAGAGCAAAAGCAAGAACCGGCGCTACTCCACGGGAGTATCGTCTGCAAAAATACAAAGACACAACCAAATAAGACTAACGACGACACATGGCTTATACAAAAACATTAGAACATATTAAGGCACGTTATACAATCACATAAGGCACTTAGGTTCAAATTATCAAACGAAAATGGAGTAATTCGTGAATTTAAATATGCAAATCAAATCCAAATGCAATGAAACTTTACAGACATACTTTAAATATCATAAAGGAGTATGTATTCGAATTTCAGGAAAATCGGACTTCATATGCAAAAGTTAGAAAAAATTTCGAAAACTTAAAACGCACTATTCATAGACCCGAACATGTTATTAATTCGTAAATCATGCAATTCATATCTATTTCATATATATCGAATACACGAGCGAAGAAAGAATTCAGAAAAGACGAGCCTCGGAGGGACCCGTAGGCCAAAATGGGCCCTGACTTACAGAAGGTCAGGGCCCTGTTCAACCAAGCCACACGGCCTTGTGCACGGCCGTGTGCCAAGGCCGTGTACACCAAGAGAAACACGCACGGCCTGTTGCACACGGCCTCAAGGCCGTGTGCACAAGGTCGTGCACCATGCAACACACGCACGGTCTCTTGCACGGCCGTGCAAGAGGCCGTGTACCCCCACACGGGCTTGCCACACCCCGTGTGCAAAGCCCGTGTGCGTCAAGAACAGCAGCAAAATTCGCAGAACCAGAAACTTACACGAAATCAACCCTAAATTCAACATTTAACTAATTAAACATGCAAATCCTTCCCTAATTTTCACATATAATGATCTACAACATATAAGCTACACATAGAAACAATAAACACGAAAATCCATCCACAATTTCTAACAAAATCATATAAAACCTAATTAATCAACTATTAACCAAAAATGAGAAAAATGAAGCATACGAGGCATTAAATGAAAAAATCTTGCGAAGCTTACTCGTAGAAAAGATCGCGGAGAGTTCGTAGGCGTAAACGGTTCGAAAATCCATCGGGAAACGAAGTCGGAATGATCGTCGAAACTCCTTCTTCTTCCTTCTCTTTTTCTTTCTTTTCTTTCTCTTTTCTTGTTGCTGTGTGTTTGAACGAGAGTGAGGGAAGAGAGAGAGAAAGGAGACTTAGTCAATTTGACTTGGGTCAAAAATTGAAGGGGCAAATTTGTAATTTCGCAAAATAAGTTTGAAAAGTCATGTTGTTCAAATAATACATAATTACAGTCAAAATTCATATAATTAAACGCACATTGACAATTCGTAATTTAAATATAGAAGTTCATTCATTTACAAAATTATACTAAAATATCATAATAAATATCAATTAAAATAATAAATTGTGCAAATACTCGATTCGGACATACCGGATTAGAATTCGGATTTTCGGGGCGTTACAATCACCCCTCCTTATGAGAATCTGGCCCCCAGATTCTACTCGTCCGACTGAAATAATTCCGGATGAAACTTGCGCATCTTGTCCTCGGTCTCCCACGTAGCTTCTTCGGTTGTCTGATTTCTCCAAAGGACTTTGACAAGGGAAATTTCTCGGTTGCGCAGAGCTTGAGTCTTCTTATCCAATATCTTCACCGGCTTTGAAACAAAGGTCAAATCCAGTTCTAGTTCAATATCCTCAACAGGAAGGATCTCGGACTCATTCGGAAAGTATTTTCGAAGTTGGGAGACATGAAAGACATTGTGAATCCCAGTTAGGCTTGGCGGCAAGTCTAACCTATAAGCGGCGTTCCCAATCCTTTCCAGAATTTCATAGGGACCCAAAAATCTCGGACTCAACTTTCCTCCTTTTCCAATTCGGGTGAAACCCTTTCGAGGAGAAGCTTTGAGGAATACTTTGTCACCAACCTCAAATTCCAATGGTCGGTGACGGTTGTCGGCATAGCTCTTCTGTCGATCCTGAGCTACTTTCGTTCTTTGCCGAATGATCTGGATACGGTCGATGGCATTTTGGAGAAACTTTGGAGGAGTTCCTCATTCCTTATCGTCTTTCGTCCAACGCCAATCCTCGAGATCCCAAAACAACGGGGATCTACACTTTCTGCCGTACAATGCCTCGTAAGGTGCCATTTCGATCGAAGACTGATAACTATTGTTGTAACGACCCGAATATTTTAATTATATTATTAATTATTACGCGAATTCTTTCTTGCCTAATTTCTCGATCTATCCAATTGGATTGATTTAACCTATCTTTTAAATACCCTCAATTTCTTAAATTACATAAATGCCTTGAAAGCCTAAATGACCATTTTACCCCCCCGAGATATTTTCCTAAATATCTACCTATCTCTCTCATTCTCTCATTTTCACACAAAGAAGAAAGAGAAGAAAGGAAAGAAGAAAGAAAGGAGAAAAGAGAGAAAATCTTCCCGACGCCCTACCGAGCCCGTTTCTCGCCCGATCGACGAGCCGTGAAAACCCGAACGATCCTCACTACATTCTCTACCGGTAATCCTTTTACCCCATTTCATTCCGTTCGTTCTTTCTTGCAATTTTCGAGAGTTTTATATAGAATTTTATAGTTTTAGGATTTTCGTGTTTAGGAAGATTTACTTGGCCATTTTACGTGATTCTAGTGCCTATGTGTAGCTTATATGATATATATGATTATATGTGAGAATTAAGATGTTTTATGGAGTAAATTAGGAGATGTATGGATTTATATGTTGATTTTCGCGTGTGAGGTTTCGCGATTTGCTGAGTCTGCTGCTCAGTAGATCCACACGGGCAAACGCACGGTCTTGATCAAGACCGTGCAAGAGCCCGTGCATAGCTCTTTTCAACCTGCACGGGCTTGAGCCCATGCACAGGCCGTGCGCAGGCCCGTTTGCACCTGCACGGTCTTGGCACCGTGCTCAAGACCGTGCGTGAGGCCGTGCACCCCTATTTATGCTTCAACCGGCTTGCCAAGCCCGTGCGTTGGCCGGTGCAACATACTTAGTGCATTTTCCAGCCTTTTCCTTTCTTGTACTTCGGGAATTTGGTCAACCCCACTCATTTAAATGTTGACTTCTCACATACGACCTCCGAATATCAATCCGATTTCACCTATAGCTTCCTTGAGCCTCGGGATTTAATATTTTACATAATTTGCAATTTATCCGACCCTATTTGACCGTTAATTGACGCCTTACTCATTTAGGAATTTTATCCCATCTTTCCCGTTTCTTGTCCGTTTGATCCCGTTTTCGCGGGAGAGCGTTTATATATTATATTAAGCATGTCTACGTGCCCTAATTGCGTCTTAACATATCTTAAATATTTATTATTTACGTTCTTTCATTATTTAATATTGCATTAATATTCTTTAGTTGTCGTTCTGTACTTTATTTGTCTTTATATGTCTAATTGATTTACTTTTCATATTGCGTTTATCACATGATTTGAATTCTATATGAATCGTCGTGCGTCATTATTGTTTCGTGTCTTGCTTTTGTTATTGTCGGTCTCGTTTTCATCCTCTAGGCCCTGTGTATTACAGGTGGGACCAACGAGGGAGAAACCTGACTACCGTTGCTTTCATACTGTCGTGTCGAGCCAGGTACGGGTTTAAACTTCTTTTAACTGGGGCAAGGACATAGTCTTATATAGGTTTGCGAAATAAATGACTACCCTGCTTTTATTATTACTTGTTGTACTGCCTTTACTGTTCCTTATGTGCTTAGTTAAACCTCTTCATAGCAAAACCTATATGTATAACATTTTACAAACAGTTTCAACAAGAGGTAAGGAAAACCCATTTGTTTTAAATGCGAATTTTGGTCTCTCGACCTCGCAAATATAACCTTGTCTCGAATGGCCCCTTTGGCCTTCCACATCCCGATTCCCCAATTTCGAATGGCCCTTTTGGCCACTTAAACTATCATCATTTTCAAATGCGAGCTCTAGACTGTGTATTGTGTTGGGCCTGGAGTATTCAGGAGGTGAGTCTGGGGACGTGCGTCCAGGGCAAATCCCGATGGATACTCCAATCTGTATCTGCTTAGATCAGCCAGGAGGTTGGCTAACCTGAGTTAGTGCGAGGGTGGCGTTGTAGGCTACGCGCTTCCTAGAAAATTCTGATAGGGTGACGTTGTTAACACACATTTCCATAAAATTCTGAGTGGATCATGACTTTTGGTGGTGGAGTACTTGACTATGTATTTGCATGATTTTCATAAATGGGAGTTATAAGGAGAGGACCCGTTCTCGCCGGGACACACTATTTCATGACTTGTTGCATTATTTATTTGTCTAATTGTTTTACGGCTTTCGTTACAAGTCGAAGCACATTCCGGTTTTCTTCATTTATCATATGTATTTCCCTATATATATATATATAAAACCTGGAAGCGTGACTCGTACTTGCTATCCTAAGCCTCCTTATTATTCAAATAATTAGTTGAATTATGAGCCGTGTTTATTTATCGTTTCTAACTTATTCATATCATGCCTTTCGAATTGTAACGGCCTCGTGACTCAACTAATAGCCTTTCAAAACTATCGGCTTGACCTTATGTGTAAATGTTTTAAAGGATCCGTTCGTCAACCTTTTTGTATTTTCCAAGCAAGCCAAACCCGAGTGTTGCCTTGTGTTATAGTTTTACAATTTATATTGTTACTTATAGACTTTCTCAAAACGGGCAACACTCACAACTTTTAGTTTTAAAAGATAAATGACGAACTATGATCAAAACCCCCTTACTGAGTATCCTTTATACTCACCCCTGCTATTTTGGTTCTTGCTTCAGGTAGACAGGTGGCGACGTCACCTATCTTGTCACTCGGCATCAACAGGTCTAGATAGGCTCAGTCTTTCTGGTTTGTCTTGTCAGTGGTCCCAACAACCGTCGAGTCTTGTTTATTGTCTTTATTCGCTTTCGAAAACCTTTTACTGCTTTATTTAATTCATGTATTTTAAGTGCCCCTGATGTGGGATAATTGACGATATCTAGGATTGTACATGATAAACTAGTTGAGCCATGGATGGCACTACGTGTTGTTAATCTGTTGTATTGCGAATTGCACATGTTTCTTGATATTATGTTAGCCTTGTAGGCTTTTATGGAATTTGATTGTTTACATTAATCGCTTCCGCATTTCTCTGCTCTTTTCTGGTCATTGTTGGGATGGTTGTCGCTGTTGCCGAAGGTTATTGCTTGAGTGTCGTTCGCCAGAGTGGGTTTTTAAGTTGAGGCCCCTCGCTGAAGCTCGGGAATCCGTTTCGGTGCGGATGTGGCATTCCTTCTTCAGGGGGCGCTACAATTGTTGTAGGCAAACTCGATCAACGGCAACTGATCGTGCCCATTGTTGCGAAAATCCAAGGCACAAGCTCGAAGCATATCACAGAGATATCTAATCATCCTCTCTGACTGACCATCTGTCTGCGGATGTGCGACTGTACTGAAAGTCAGCTTCGTTCCCATTCGCTCCTGAAGTTGCTGCCATAAGCAAGAAGTAAATCGAGCGTCTCTGTCAGACACTATCGTAGTCGGAATCCCTTAAAGCTTGAGAATCTCTCGGTGATAAATCTCTGCCAACCTATCCACTTTGTACGACATATTGATCGGTAGAAAATGAGCACTCTTGGACAGTCGGTCGATAATCACCCAAATGCTATCGTAGCCACCTCTAACTTTAGGCAAACCAGACACGAAGTCCATGGCAATACCCTCCCAGTTCCACGTCGGAATCGGTAGTGGCTCAAGCAAACCTCCCGGTCTTTGATGTTCAACTTTAACTTGCTGACAAGTCGAGCATCTCTTGACGTAATCAGCTACGTCTCTCTTCATACCTCTCCACCAGAATAATTCTTTTAGATCCTGATACATCTTACTTCCACCTCGATGAACTGTGTAAGGTGTGTTGTGAGCCTCATCGAGAATCTCTTTCCTTAGACTTTCCGGAACACAAACTCGGGACTTGTAGCGGAGAATTCCTGTGTCGTCCACACCAAACTGAGTCTCAGAATCAACTGCGATGTGAACTATCTGTCTCTGAGTCCACTCATCAGTAGCCTGAACATCTCGAATCTTTCGACCCAACTCTGACTGGATTGATATGCTGTGAACATAGGCCTGGGAACTGATGTGAACTCCCTCTAACTTAGCCTCGAGCTGGGCTATGCTCGCCTTCCGGCTCAGTGCATCGGCTACAACATTCGCCTTTCCGGGATGATACTGGATCTTGCAATCGTAATCCTCAAATAATTCCATCCAACGGTGTTGTTGTTTGTTCAATTCCTTCTGAGTAAACAAATACTAAAGGCTCTTATGATCTGTGAAGATGTCGAACGTGATGCCGTAGAGGTAATGACGCCATTTCAATAATGCAAATACCACGGCGGCTAGCTCAAGGTCGTGAGTGGGATAGTTATCTTCAGCTGGCTTTAGCTTCCTCAATGCATAAGCTATAACTTTCCCATTCTGCATTAACACACAACCTAATCCTTCGTGTGACGCATCTGCATACACGACAAATCCTTCAGAACCCTCGGGCAGGGTCAATACTGGGGCTATGGTCAATCTCTTCTTGAGCTCCTGAAAACTAGTTTCACATTTGACTGACCACTCAAACTTAGCTTCTTTCTTCGTCAACGCTGTTAACGGACCTGCAAGTTTAGAGAAATCCTTGACGAAAGGTCTGTAGTATCCTGCTAAACCCAAGAAAATACGGATCTCTGTAGGATTCTTAGGTCTCTCCCAATCCAGCACTGTCTCAATCTTCGAAGGATCTACCTCGATTCCCGTTCCGGATATGACATGACCTAGGAAGGTCACTAGGTCAATCCAGAATTCGCATTTGCTGAACTTAGCGAATAATTGGTGCTCTCTCAAAGCTTGGAGCACAATCCGGAGGTGTTCATGTAACGCCCCACATTTTTGGGTAAACTAAAGCTGGTAAGAATTCCTAAGATAACGGGACAAGTTGGAAAACTCGATCGGGAAATATGTGCTTATGTGATATTATTTGCTTAATGGGTTTAATTTAAATTGATATGTGTGTTAACTGTAATTAAATTGCCTAATGTGTGTCTAATTGACTAGGCTTTTCCCTAACACTCTCAAATTATGTGAATTTAATGTTATATAATTGATACGTGGCAGAAATTTATGTTTATGGGTAAACGTGTTTAAGTGCTCTTATTAAATTATGACATGTATATCTTTATCCCTAAATACCGTTAACAACTAAAATTTTCTCATCTAACAAATCCATGTGTCTAAAATAAATCACCTTGTGACAAGTCATCCGGCTAGCTAAATTACAATATTTTACCTATATATGGTATTCTAGATAATTACTACTAAATTGGTCATGTGGCGAAAGAAATTATATTAATCAAGTTAGGGGCTATAATTGTAATTTGAAAATGAATTTCTATTAGTTTGATCAGTTGCGGTGAAGCACATACCCTAACTCATCTTCAATTCATAAGGAAATGCCACCTAATCACATTTTTAAAAGACGTAAATTTAAGCAGCGGACTCCAACAATTCTTCATTCTAATTTAAAGTAATTATATTACATAAATATACATCGTCTTCTTCCACTAACCCTTCGTCTGTAAGATTCATTATTATTGGCCACCTTTCAATCGAAAGCAATACAGGTGAAAAACTTTTGATGATTTCCTTGCATTTCATTAATTAAGTACAGTAGCTAGTTTAATCCATAGTTGGTTTCATTCGTAGTTGGTTTAATTGAATACTAATAGTTAATTGATCATTAGTAATTCCATGTTCTTCTTTTATAGTAATTATCGGCCATATAAACTTAGTTCCATGAAATGTTTTCTTATCTAATTAGTACTTACAGATTTTTACTTATTTAGTTAGTAATTAAGGTTAAATCTTAGTCGACTAATTTCATTTAGTAATAGTAATTAGTGTTTAAACCTTAGCAAACTAGTTTTAATTATTAACTATAGTAATTAGCTCAAAGTTTAACCATTCACGGTTAATTAGTTTAATCCCCAAATATTTCTTATGGATTACAGATGTTAGACTAATTAGTTAGTGTTCAATGATCTTTTTTTAATGGAATTTTGTATTCGTCCCGATTAAGTTAGACTCTAGTTTATGCAATAACTTTTGATTATAGTTTCAGAATAGTCATTTGATTAACTATATTCGAACCGATCCTCTGAACCTAAACTTGTGTAGTAATACTTAAATAATGTTAGATCCGATTATCCGAATATCTATTAAGTTGAGAACTAATTGATTATTAGTTGTAATTTTAGGAATTTCCTTATTTCTTAGTTTCTTTTATTATTCTTGTGCCTAATTAAGTGGTATAATTGTTTATTTGTATTCTAGCTATATGATTTAAGTTATAGCCGTGCGTCGTATTGTCGTCTTATGTGGTTGTGTCCTAATTGGTTTCAGGTGATACTCCTTCCCGGCAGTAGATTGGTCTTTCCTTTCCGTCCTTTTTGCAGTATTATCCAGGTGGGGTTTCTTTTCCGAATTCGGTCTTTCTTATATGTATGTAAATATTCCATATATACCCGAAGCCTGTGTTTTATGCTTTTATGTTTCTTTCCCCATATTTGTATTATACGTAGTAGCTATTTGAAACCATACTATCTTAATGAGTTTAAAGAAAAATGTTTTGATATCAAATTATTATGTATAACCCCTCAAAAGCTCCTTTAGCTCAAAAGGGTTAAAACTTGATTTATCAATCGGTCCCTTTGACCATATAAGCATTTGGAGTGCGAGGAATTATCTTGGCCATTGAGCCACATTACACTATTGGGCCCGGACTTCAGGGTACGGGGTGAAGCCGGATAGACGTCGGGTCTACGGTGGATCTCAATGCTCTGGACTCCAAACTGATGGGAGCTCGAGGGTATGACCGGAGTGGCAACCCTTTTGAGTACCTACGCCGGACGGGATCTAGTCTATATCCCCAGCTGAAGATGTATTGGATATTTGTCCTTGCATGATTATATAGTAGCGGGCTAGCTACCTGTCTACACAAGGAGGAATAAGGGAGGTTTATTTGATATTTCTGATGTTATGAAACAGGTGGTTAATGCTCGTCTCGCTGAGCTTTTACTTTAATGCGAAATTATTCGATTCACCAATAATTGTGAAAACCTTTATTTTTCCTTTGCTTTCTTCTCATTTACAAACTGGTGAATCTTTTCGGTTGTTTCGATAATATATACGTATTACAGCCCCCTCACTTAGTCGCTTTGACTAACCCCATTACCCTGTTATTATCTTTTCAGGTTTTGTTGCTAGGCAGATTCAGGTCGTGTCCTTGGAGTCATTTACTTTTGTTTAGGTGATTTCATATCCGTCTATGTATCTGGATAAATACTTAAAACCCTAGAAGTTGTAGATGTAAATAATGTAAATCAGTTTGAATGTTGATATTGATATTTTCAGTGGCCTTGGTGGGCTTTATAACTGTGTTTTGGATTATGGTTGTTCTAGCTCCCTGAGTGGGATAGGTTGTGCTAATTTGCTTCCGCTGTATTATTGTTCATTGTCTTAGTATTTTCTAAAGCAGATCCGCCTGGTAATTATTTTCCGTTCGCCAGGTTGTAGTTCATAACTGGACCTTTAGTTCTGGTTATGGATTATGACTTGGTGCGGGACGTCACGTCGCACCGTATTTGGGGACGTGCCATTACAGTTGGTATCAGAGCTAGAGGTTCATTGGCCTTAGCTCTGTGAGTCGTGTCAGTCTAGGTCCGTACGACTTATGACTTAGGAAATTGTGCTTTCGTGCTTATGTGTTTATAGCTTTGCATCCATAATTAATCTACATGCATACTTGTTATATTTAACTGTAGGATGCCGCCTCGTCGTGATCGTACTCCTCCAGCAGCACCACCACAGGAACCAGTAGTGGATGCTCAGCAGATATTTGGTCTCTTTAAAGATTATCTGGATCAGAGAGACAGGAATGTTGAGGTAGATGTGCATAGAGCTCGTGAGCAGTCCTTGCGTAGATTCCTCGATTTCTACCCACCTCAGTTTGTTGGTACCACAGATGATATTGTGGCAGAGGGTTGCATTTCATCTCTTGAGAGGATATACCAAGTTCATCAACCTACTGATCTAGAGAAGGTTGAGTTTGCTATCTATCTTCTTCGAGGACCTGCAGAGGCCTGGTGGAAGATGACTGAGCAGAGATGGAGGGCCACCGGAGTTGAGTCAACATGGGATAGGTTTCTTGAGGAGTTTCGAGCTAAGTATGTTCCCCCTACTGTTCAGGATCGCCAGGAGCAGGAGTTTATGGAGTTATCCCAGGGTACTTCTACTGTGGCAGATTATGAGGCCAACTTTACTAGACTTGCAGTATATGCTCCCCATATTGCTACAGATGAGCGCAGGAAGACCAAAAAGTTTTTAGAGGGCTTGAGTATTCCTCTTCGACAGGGTCTTGCAGCTTCCCGTCCTACTACCTATGTTGCAGCTGTAGATGCAGCCTTATCTCTAGAGGCTGAGTATGCCATTATTGATCGAGCTATTCGTCGTACTACCCCCGCTTCTTCCTCATCAGGTTTCAAGAGGCCTTTCATTCCGAGTGCTCCTATGCAGCCTAAGGGCAAGAGACCTTTTGGTAGACCCAGACCTCCTATACCTCGCCTTATGGGATTTTCTTCAGCACCTCGCCCGACTGGTTTTCCTACAGCCCCTCGTCCGTTAGGTTATCGTCCAGTTACTTGTGGCTATTGTGGGAAGAATCATCCAGAGTCTAAGTGTTGGAGTAAGTTGGGATTGTGCAGAGCTTGTGGGAGTTCCACTCATCAGATAGACAGTTGTCCCAGAAGGCAGCCCCCGAGTCAGCCTATGCCGCCAAAGCCGAAACCTTCTGTTCCAGCTCGTGTGTACGCCCTGGAGGGCGATAGTGAGGGTACTGAGCCTGATGCTTCCGCCGTGGTGGAAGGTACTATACATATACATGACATACCCATACATGCATTATTTGATCCGGGTGCTACGCATTCGTTTGTTGCTCCTGAAATTGACTTATCTCCGCATGCGTCTGTTGATTTGTCTGATTATTGTTTTGTTGTGAGTTCCCCTTTGGGATCTTGCATGATTACCGACCGCGTGTACCGACGTTGTCCCGTTGTTATTGAGGATAAGGTTTACCCCGCAGATTTGATAGTGTTGTCAGTGAAGAAGTACGGAGTTAACTTGGGTATGGATTGGTTATTTGAGCACAGGGCCAAGATTGATTGTTTTGAGAAGAAGATTAGTTTGGGATCTAGTTCGAGTCAGGGTATTCAGTTGACAGATGGGCCGATTATTTCTATGACAGAGGCAAAGAAGCTCGTTCGAGAAGGAGCTTCAGGTTTTGTTGCTTATCTTCTTAACAGGCCAAAAGAACAGTCGAAGTTTGAAACTACCGAGATAGTTAAAGATTTCCCTGATGTGTTTCCTGAGAAGTTAGAATCGTTACCTCCAGACCGTGATATCGAGTTTGTTATTGATCTATATCCGGGATCTGCGCCGTATTCGAAGACACCTTACAGGATGGCACCAGCCGAGTTAAAAGAGTTGAAGATTCAGTTAGATGATTTGCTAGCCAGTGGTTATATTAGGCCGAGTACTTCTCCCTTGGGTGCACCAGTATTGTTTGTGAAGAAGAAAGATGGTTCTCTTAGACTTTGTGTTGACTACAGAGAGTTGAACCGAATGACTGTGAAGAACAAGTATCCTCTTCCCCACATCGAGGAGTTGTTTGACTTATTGCAGGGATCGAGGGTCTATTCTAAACTTGATCTGAGATAGGGATATTACCAGTTGCGAATCAGAGCAGAGGACATACCGAAGACAGCTTTCAACATTCGATATGGTCACTTTGAGTTTGTAGTTATGGCCTTCGGTTTGACGAACGCCCCTGCAGCATTTATGGATATGATGCACAGAATTTTCCGACCTTATCTTGATAAGTTTGTTGTCATCTTCATCGACGACATACTGGTTTTCTCAAAATCAGAGGAAGAGCATGCAGAGCATCTGAAGATCGTTTTACAAACTTTGAAAGAACATCAGTTGTATGCCAAGTTCAGTAAGTGCGAGTTCTGGATTGAGAAAGTGGCATTTCTGGGTCATGTTATATCCAAGAAAGGTATTGAGGTTGATCCTTCGAAGATTGATTCAGTATTGAGTTGGGAGCAGCCTAAGACTCCGACAGAGGTTCGTAGTTTTCTGGGATTGGCAGGTTATTACAGACGGTTTGTGAAGGATTTTTCTAAACTTGCAGCCCCACTTACAGAGTTAACGAAGAAGAATGTTGCTTTTGTGTGGACAGATAAGTGTGAGAGCAGTTTTCGGGAGTTAAAGAACAGATTGACATCTGCTCCTATTCTTACTTTGCCTGAAGGTTCAGATGGATTCGTGGTTTATACTGATGCTTCGAAAGAAGGTTTAGGGTGCGTATTGATGCAGAATGGAAAGGTTATAGCTTATGCCTCGAGGAAGCTTAAACCTGCTGAAGTGAATTATCCTACACATGATCTTGAGTTAGCAGCAGTTGTATTTGCTTTGGGCAAGTGGCGTCATTATCTCTACGGCGTTACTTTTGATATTTTCACTAATCATAAGAGCCTTCAGTATCTTTTCACGCAGAAGGAGTTGAATAAACGCCAGAGACGTTGGATGGAGTTATTAGAAGACTATGATTGTAAGATCCAGTACCATCCAGGGAAGGCGAATGTAGTTGCAGATGCCTTGAGCAGAAAGGCGAGTGTATCACAGCTAGAGCTGAGTTCAAACATGTCAGGTGCCAAGAGAGTTCGTATTATTTCTTATGCTCGCATTTCTAATATTATGATACAATCAGAGTTGGGTCGTAGAATTAAAGAAGCCCAAGCTACGGATGATTGGATTCAGCGGCAGATTATTCGAATGAAGAATGAGCCAGATACGCAGTTCAGTATCGACGACACAGGTCTTCTCAGACATAAGACAAGAGTTTGTGTTCCTGAAAGTTTGAGGAGAGAGATTTTGGATGAAGCTCACAAATCAGCCTATACTATTCATCCGGGAGGTACTAAGATGTATCGAGATTTGAAAGATGTACAAATCAGCCCCAAACGGGTAACGCACGCCCCGCACCGAGCCCCGACCCGGAACCGAAATGGGATCCGACCCGAATCGAAACCCGGCGAACGGAAAGCATTTACTCAATCACTAGGCGGGGTTTCAAAAACAACGAAAAGACAGAGACGCGGAAGCAACAAAATAATCAAAGCAATAGAACATAATAAATACACAATTATTAAAGCCCACCAAGGCTAACGAAATTCAATTACATAATTAATAAACGGGTTCGATACAATATCCCGACAATGTACAATAACGAGTTCAATATAGAAATCCCGAATACTAATTAAATAAATTCCTAATATTCTAAAACATAATTCATAACATACGGAAAAGGAATATACAAGAGAAAATAAATAAAACCCTACGACGACGACGACGATTCCCGCCTAGTATCCTGAAACCAATATAGGGTGAGACAGAGAGGGTTAGTCAAACGACTAAGTGAGGGAGGGAAATAATAATGTATATAATAAAACGGAAGTAAATCACCAATTTTATAATTAAAAGAAATCAACATAAAAGAAAGGTTTTCATAAACGGGTGGTGATTTAACATAAAACATAACTTATCATATGACTCGGCGAGTCGAGCCCTGAAACTCCAATAACCAAAAACATAAAACCGGAAACCTCCCTTATTCCTCCAATGTAGCTGGACTGCAAACCCGAACTACTCGTAACAAACTAGAATAACTCAGGTACTCAAAGGGCTGCCACTCCGGCCTCACCCCGACCTCCCAAATGGAGGAAACCATAGGATTTACGCCGTAGACCCGACGTCTACCGACTTCGTCCTATCGCTCTTACTCCGGGCCCAAACGATCATGCAAACATTTCATAACTCGCTTTTCAAACATTTCGGGTTGGCCAAAAGACCGTTCGAGACATGTCATATGCGAGGCCGAAGGCCAAAGTTCGCCTTAGAAACTAAAAGGTTTTACATGTCTCTTTCGTAAACATTGCGAAGTCTATACGTAGTACTTTTCATATCAAATCATTTTCGATAAATCAAATGAACATAATAATCATAAATATCTTCTAAGTATATATATATATAAACGGTGTGAAAACCAAAACTTAAACGAGGCTTATATGGGGAGAGGCTTATTTATATATATATATATATACGTAGTAATACTGGAATCAGAAAAGGAAAGCCTCACCTGGCGTGCACAAAATAAGAGCAAAAGCTAGAACCGGCGCTACTCCACAGGAGTATCGTCTGCAAAAGTACCAAGACACAACCAATTAAGACTAACGACGACGCACGGCTTATACGAAAATATTTAAACACGTAGGAGCACGTTACACAATCAAATCAATCACTTAAGTTCAAATTCTCAAACGAAAACAGAGTAATTCATGCATTTGAAAATGCAAATCAAGTCCAAATGAAACGAAACTTTACGGACATGCTTAAATTATCATGAAGGAGCATGCATATGAATTTCGGGAAAATCGGACTTCACATGCAAAAGTTAGAAAATTTAACGAAAACTTAAAACACAGTGTTCATATACCCGAACATGTTGTAAATTCATAAATCATGCAATTCATATCTATTTCATATATATCGAATACACGAGCGAAGAAAGAATTCGGAAAAGACGGGCCGAAGCGGGACTCGTAGGCCAAATTGTGCCCTGACTAACAGAAGGTCAGGGCACTGTTCGACCAGGCCACACGGCCTTGTGCACGGCTGTGTGCCGAGGCCGTGCACAATCGGACGAACGCGCACGGCCTCTTGCACACGGCCTCAAGGCCGTGTGCACAGCCCGTGCACCATCCCCAAACACGCACGGTCTCTTGCACGGCCGTGCAAGAGGCCGTGTACACCCACACGGGCTTGCCACACCCCGTGTGCATGGCCCGTGTGCGTAAAAATTGAGCAGAACATGCAGAACATCAAACCCAACACGCGAAAATCAAATATAATTCAACCTTAAATCGATTAATCATGCAAATCAATCCCTAATTTTCACATATAATCATCTATAACATGCAATCTACATATAGAAACGATAAACACGAAAATCCATCTACAATTACTATCAAAATCATATAAAACCTAAATTATACAACTATTCACAAAAACGTGAAAAATGAAGTATAGAGGACATTAAACGAAAGAATCGTGAAAGGCTTACTCGTAGAAGAGTTCGCGAGGAGTTCGTAGACGAAAACGGATCGAGAATCCGTCGGGAATCGGAGTCGGGACGATTGTTGGAATCTTTCTTCTTCCTTCTCTTTTTCTTTCTTTTTCTTTCTTTTTCTTTCTTCTCCTTTTCCTTGTTTGTGCGTGAATGGCAATGTGAGAGAGAGAGATTGAGACTTAGTCATATCTTGACTAAGGTTTAGAATTCGAAGGGGCAAAGTCGTAATTTTACAAAATAAGTTCGAAGACTCACGTTGTCTAAATAATACGTAGTTACAGTTAAAATTCATATAATTAAACGCACATTGACAATTAGTGATTTAAATATAAAATTCACTCATTTACGAAATTATTCTAAAATCTCAGAGTAAATATTAAATAAAATAATAAATAACGAAATTACTCGATTAAAATATACCGAATTGAAACTCGGATTTTCGGGTCGTTACAATACTCCCCTCTTCAGAAGAATCTGTCCTCAGATTCTCTTCCGGTCTCGGAGTTAGTTAAGAGGAGCATAACCTAGCGGAAATTCTAATAATACGAATTAAATCGAACATTAAAATAAAATTAATTCACATAATAAAACGCAATTCATAATAAACACTTAAAGCACTTAATATTCCAATTAAAATTCGAATTCATACAAAATAGAAAATTACATCAAATCCTAAACAAAGTTAACGGGAAAGAAGAAAATAAAATAGAATAGATAGCTCAAGGCTCGTCCGGACCACGGCGGAAATACTGATCCAGCTGCTCTGATAGTGACCTCTGCATTTCCGAGATCGATCTCTGAAGCTCTGCCTGCAAGGCAGTGTACTGACTATCAATGTGAGCTCGCTGAGCTGCGAAGCCTTCGTTGATCTGCCTCTCCTGCTGGGCAAATCTCTCATCGGACACACGTCGGTAGTCAGTGAACTCTGAATAAAATTGTTGCAGGTCTATCGATTCCTGGTGCGGAGTGCTTCTCCTGCCATGTGAAGACTCAGGTATAGAAGCATCCTGTCTCATCAGTTGGGAGTAGATATGCTGAGCCTGTTCTCGGACCTCTGGGTCTGAAGGTCCTTCTTTGGGAGCATCCCCTTGGTCAGCTTCCTACAAAGGTAGTCCAGCCACCAGAATATATGGGTCGTTCCGCCTTGGACCCTTCGTGCAGATCGCCATTTGAGCTAAAGTGCCGTAGCTAATTGAGGTCGAACCTCCAACAGGAACTTGGGTATCGAGCCCTTCCACCTGGGCACACTCCAGAATGGCGGTGATGTATGAGCCAACTCGAATCTCTCCTCTCGACCGAGTGGAGATATACTTCATATGGTCCATCATGTACGAGATGGGGTTGAATCTTTCCCCTCGTACCATATGATCGAGTATTAGGCAGTCTTCGGTGTTCACCGCACCCGGGCTGTCTCCTCTGGCTAGAACCGATCGAGACACGACTCTATGCATAATTCTCAATTGAGTGGTATTGAGCATCGTGGCCTTGGATACGCCGGAGTTAAATATTAAGGTGGAGGTAGAGATACGTCTCCACGCTTCGGCTTGATTCCATCCGTCGGCACGTCTCCTCGGTGCCGTAACATCCAATTGAAAAATACTCGGTCAACTGCCGGTGTGAGAGCGTATAGTCTCGGTTGAACGCTCTGAAGTGGATTCCTATTGGCATCTCGTTGTCGTCCGGAAATACCGCGCCCTTAAGAGAGCTTAAAAATTCGCAAGTGAGGCGGCGATAGGATGGCCTTTGAATACTCCAAAAATTAGCCCACCCAATGTTGTCGATGTAATGGGAGATCCCTTCGCCAAGTCCCAATTGGTACATAGCTTCCATGGCTAGAAATTGCGTGGCTCTAACCGGTCGTTCCATTAACCGGTTGAAGATATCTTGATCGTCTTCATTACCCAAATCCACTTGGTACCCTTCCAGGGCCGCTATGTCGGGTAATTCTCTTGCCCGACGTCCGCCATGGGTTTCACGAGCACCTTCCATAGAAGAGTTGGAGTTGTTGTGAATTGAAGGATTAAGTTGCAAATTTCACTCGGGACTTTTACCGAACACTTGGCGTGCGCTACTTCGGGCGAAGATTGTGTGAGATCGGTAAAACGGATCGAGCCCAAACTTCAACAATAACAAGAACTCGCTGCAGACAACACACTATCAAAATCTCACGGAAATCCGTCGGGTAGATCAGGAATAATTCGAGCTCAAAGTTGGAAGGAATTTGGGGAGAAAAATGGGGAAATTTTTCGCATGAAAAAGGAGAAGAAAAGAGGGTGTGCGCAAAAGAGGAGCTACTGACCATTTTAAAACCTGGGAGAAACGTGCACGGCCTCTCGTCACGGCGTGTGAGAAACGCGCACGGGGTCTCGTCACGGCGTGTGACGACCCCGTGAGGACAAACACGCACGGGCTCTCGTCACGGCGTTTGACGAGCCCGTGTGTATTCATGCGCACGGCCTTTCGCACAGCGTGCAACAGGGCCATGTGAGATAAGTGCACAGGGTCTCGTCACGGCATGTGGCGAGACCGTGCAAGGCATACAGGGGTAGTTCGTGTGATTAAAACCACACAAACTTCACAAAATTTAAACACGAATAATAACATCGAAATCACATGCATAATATAATACGCTTAACGCACATAATTTCTAAATTCACATAATATGAAATTAAATTAATTTGGATGAATGTCATGACAATGCAATATACCTGGATCGTTCATACGGAATCAAGCTTCATCCTTCTGGCTCGTCTCGACATTCTCTTTCTCGTGCAATTTGTACGGAGATGAAACGGACTCCCACATGAGAAGCAACGTCCCTGCTTCTTTCGGCATTCTGACTCTTGATGATCTCTTTGGCAAACGCCACATACTGGCGTTCCCTGCCGTTTCGGAGGTACATTCTGTTTCGATGAAGATACCGAGAAGGTTTTCTTTCCGGGAGAAGACCCTGATTGTGTAAGTGGCCTTGTAGAACTCGCTGGATGTGCATCCTCAGTATCGCCTGCTATATCCCGCGGTACTGGCCTCTTCTTCGGACATAGATTCAACATGTGATCGGGGCTACCACATCCGAAGCACAGTCCATTCTTCCTCCAACATTTAGCCTCTACATGCGGGCCCTTACAAAATCCACATACTGGTCGTGGATATCCCTGAGGTTGGGGAGGATTAGGCTGAACGGGGGCCTGAATTTCACTTTCATTTTGCTGATGAACAATCCTCGTAATGTATTCAGCCCGGAACTCAGTCAAGAATTGATCCCAAGTCGGGACTACATGCTCGCGTTCCCATCGGTGTTCAATCTGTTTCCACCATTCCTGTGCAACTCCAATCATCAAATAAATAGCAAACCCGACTCTTAGAGGGTCCGGATATTCCATAATCCTAAAAATCTTTTCTAAAGCAGATATCCATGCCTCGGCAATATTGTCATCCGGGGCACCTTCAAATTGCGGTGGTTCGAATCTGAGAAATTGAGCCCATGCTTCCTGCTTAGCATTTCCCTTAGGGGCATGAGCGATGAACTGTCTTAATGTTTCCGAAATTCCGGCTGGAATCGGTGGATCGGTCTGAGGTGTCAATGAAGATGGCGAAGACTGTCCACAGGGACAACGACGTGGAGGCATCCTGTACAGCCATTAACAGTTATGCGTGACAGGTAAGTGAGCATGCAAAGCTGTAAACACATAGGCAAGTAATGTTCACTTAGTGTTCACATAAGCACTTAGCACATTTGCACAAATCCACAGAATTCCTAAGCCGTACGACCTAGACACAACCGGACACGACAGACAACCAGGCATGGCAAGTACAACCTTGAGTTTCACATCCACCTATATCCAAGCCCATCCCAGTATTTTGATTGTAAAAGATCTTTTGTTGTTGATCATCCAACAAAGATCCGTGACAATTCAAACACTAAGCGTTCTTCAACACTGGTGAGTGCAATTCCCTAAGTTACACCGGCACACAACGACCGACCAAACCAGCAAAACACGACAATTCAGAGCTTAGGCCATTGGACCAAAGAGCTCTGATACCAACTGTAGCGGGCGCCCCAAACGGGTAACGCACGCCCCACACCGAGCCCCGACCCGGAACCGAAATGGGATCCGACCCGAATCGAAACCCGGCGAACGGCAAGCATTTACTCAATCACTAGGCGGGGTTTCAAAAACAACGAAAAGACAGAGACGCGGAAGAAACAAAATAATCAAAGCAATAGAACATAATAAATACACAATTATTAAAGCCCACCAAGGCTAACGAAATTCAATTACATAATTAATAAACGGGTTCGATACAATATCCCGACAATGTACAATAACGGGTTCAATATAGAAATCCCGAATACTAATTAAATAAATTCCTAATATTCTAAAACATAATTCATAACATACGGAAAAGGAATATACAAGAGAAAATAAATAAAACCCTACGACGACGACGACGACGACGACGATTCCCGCCTAGTATCCTGAAACAAATATAGGGTGAGACAGAGAGGGTTAGTCAAACGACTAACTGAGGGGGGGAAATAATAATGTATATAATAAAACGGAAGTAAATCACCAATTTTATAATTAAAAGAAATCAACATAAAAGAAAGGTTTTCATAAACGGGTGGTGATTTAACATAAAACATAACTTATCATTCGACTCGGCGAGTCGAGCCCTGAAACTCCAATAACCAAAAACATAAAACCGGAAACCTCCCTTATTCCTCCAATGTAGCCGGACTGCAAACCCGAACTACTCGTAACAAACTAGAATAACTCAGGTACTCAAAGGGCTGCCACTCCGGCCTCACCCCGAGCTCCCAAATGGAGGAAACCATAGGATTTACGCTGTAGACCCGACGTCTACCGACTTCGTCCTATCGCTCTTACTCCGGGCCTAAACGATCATGCAAACATTTCATAACTCGCTTTTCAAACATTTCGGGTTGGCCAAAAGACCGTTCGAGACATGTCATATGCGAGGCCGAAGGCCAAAGTTCGCCTTAGAAACAAAAAGGTTTTACATGTCTCTTTCGTAAACATTTCGAAGTCTATACGTAGTACTTTTCATATCAAATCATTTTCGATAAATCAAATGAACATAATAATCATAAATATCTTCTAAGTATATATATATATAAACGGTGTGAAAACCAAAACATAAAAGAGGCTTCTATGGGGAGAGGCTTATTTATATATATATACGTAGTAATACTGGAATCAGAAAAGGAAAGCCTCACCTGGCGTGCACAAAATAAGAGCAAAAGCTAGAACCGGCGCTACTCCACAGGAGTATCGTCTGCAAAATTACCAAGACACAACCGATTAAGACTAACGACGACGCACGGCTTATACGAAAATATTTAAACACGTAGGAGCACGTTACACAATCAAATCAATCACTTAAGTTCAAATTCTCAAACGAAAACAAAGTAATTCATGCATTTGAAAATGCAAATCAAGTCCAAATGAAACGAAACTTTACGAACATGCTTAAATTATCATGAAGGAGCATGCATATGAATTTCGGGAAAATCGGACTTCACATGCAAAAGTTAGAAAATTTAACGAAAACTTAAAACACAGTATTCATATACCCGAACATGTTGTAAATTCATAAATCATGCAATTCATATCTATTTCATATATATCAAATACACGAGCGAAGAAAGAATTCGGAAAAGACGGGCCGAAGCGGGACCCGTAGGCCAAATTGTGCCCTGACTAACAGAAGGTCAGGGCACTGTTCGACCAGGCCACACGGCCTTGTGCACGGCCGTGCACAATCGGACGAACGCGCACGGCCTCTTGCACACGGCCTCAAGGCCCTGTGCACAGCCCGTGCACCATCCCCAAACACGCACGGTCTCTTGCACGGCCGTGCAAGAGGCCGTGTACACCCACACGGGCTTGCCACACCCCGTGTGCATGGCCCGTGTGCGTAAAAATTGAGCAGAACATGCAGAACATCAAACCCAACACGCGAAAATCAAATATAATTCAACCTTAAATCGATTAATCATGCAAATCAATCCCTAATTTTCACATATAATCATCTATAACATGCAATCTACATATAGAAACGATAAACACGAAAATCCATCTACAATTACTATCAAAATCATATAAAACCTAAATTATACAACTATTCACAAAAACGAGAAAAACGAAGTATAGAGGACATTAAACGAAAGAATCGTGAAAGGCTTACTCGTAGAAGAGTTCGCGAGGAGTTCGTAGATGAAAACGGATCGAGAATCCGTCGGGAATCGGAGTCGGGACGATTGTTGGAATCTTTCTTCTTCCTTCTCTTTTTCTTTCTTTTTCTTTCTTCTCCTTTTCCTTGTTTGTGCGTGAATGGCAATGTGAGAGAGAGAGATTGAGACTTAGTCATATCTTGACTAAGGTTTAGAATTCGAAGGGGCAAAGTCGTAATTTTACAAAATAAGTTCGAAGACTCACGTTGTCCAAATAATACGTAGTTACAGTTAAAATTCATATAATTAAACGCACATTGACAATTAGTGATTTAAATATAAAATTCACTCATTTACGAAATTATTCTAAAATCTCAGAGTAAATATTAAATAAAATAATAAATAATGAAATTACTCGATTAAAATATACCGAATTGAAACTCGGATTTTCAGGTCGTTACAGATAGCGATGGATTTTGTTTCGGGCTTACCGAAAGTCAGAGGCGGTTATGATAGCATTTGGGTAATTATTGACAGATTGACGAAGTCCGCTCATTTCTTGTAACGCCCCAAAAATTCGTGTTATGAACCGGGAACCCGAATCGATTTTCTTGCGCGATTCATGATTTATTTTATTAATTATTATATGATTTATATAACATTTTCATGCATGAGTGAATTTCGGTATTTAAACCACGACATGTCAATCTGCGTTTAATTTCATGAACTCTGACTGTAATTTTATATTATTTGGAAAACTTGTATTTTGACTAAGTTTCATAAATTACAAATTTGCCCTTTCGTTTCTCAACCGGGTCAACTCTTTTGAATTAAGCCATCACTCTCTCTCCCTCACTCATTCACGCAACAATAGAGGAGAAAAGAAGAGAAGAAAGAAAAAGAAAGGAAAAGAGAAGGAAGAAGAAGGAGTTTCGACGATCGTCCCGACCCCGTTTCTCGATGGATTTTCAAACCGTTTACGCCTACGAACTCCTCACGATCTCTTCTACGTGTAAGCCTTCCACGTCCCTCTCGTTTATAGCCTCCTATGCCTCATATTTCTCATTTTTATATATAGTTGAATATATTAGGTTTTATATGATTTTGAGAGAAATTATGGATGGATTTTTATGATTTTGGATTCTATGTGTAGCTTAGATGTTGTAGAACATTATATGTGAAAATTAGGGAAGGATTTGCATGTTTAATCAGTCATATGTTGGTATGGATTTGCGAAGGTTTCGCGTTTCTGTGAGTTTCTGCTGTTTCTTGACGTGCACGGGCTTTTGCACACGGGGTGTGGCAAGCCCGTGTGGGTGTACACGGTCTCCCGCACGGCCGTGCAGGACACCGTGCGTGTTGTGGTTGTGCACGACCTTGTGCACACGGCCTTGAGGCCGTGTGCAAGAGGCCGTGCGTGTCTCTCTTGGTGTGCACAGCCTTGGCACACGGCCGTGCACAAGGCCGTGTGGCCCGATTGAACAGGCCCTGACCTTCTGTAAGTCAAGGCCAATTTTGGTCTACGGGTCCCTCCGAGGCTCGTCTTTTCTGAATTCTTTCTTCCCTCGTGTATTCTATATATATGAAATAGATATGAATTGCTTGATTTACGAATTTATAACATGTTCGAGATTTTAATTACGCGTTTTTAAGTTTTCGTCGAATTTTCTAACTTTTGCATATGAAGTCCGATTTTCCCAAAATTCAAATGCATACTCCTTTATGATATTTAAAGCATGTCTGTAAAGTTTCATTGCATTTGGATTTGATTTGCATATTTAAATTCATAAATTACTTCATTCCGTTTGATAATTGAACCTAAGTGTTTTATGTGATGGTATAACGTGCTTTTACGTGTTTCTATGCTTTCGTATGAGCCGTGCGTCGTCGTATGTCTTACGTGGTTATGTCGTTTGTCAGTTGCAGGTTCCACTCTCGTGGATTAGGTTGCTCGCTTCCATTTCTGGTTTTCTTTTGGGTTGTCGCCAGGTGAGGTTTCCGTTGTTATTCCGTATTATGTAGATATGTATTATTAAGCCTCACTAAATAAGCCTCGCATGTATAATTTAAGTTTTCATCCCGTATTACTATATTTAGTAAATACTTTATTCTTATTACTTTTATGAGGTTTAAGAACAATGGACTTGATATCAAATGAATATTATGTATGTGATTTCGAAATGTTTTCAAAAAGAGACAAGCGAACTATGTTTCGATTTAAATGTAATTTTGGGTTTGGAAACCTTCTCGTTGAGTGAAGTCGTTAGGGCGGTTTCTCCCCCAGAATGATGGAACACCCGGTTGCGTTTCCTACCGTTACATCGCCTGTCTCAAATGGCCCTTTTGGCCCTCCCCGAAATGTCTTGATTCCTATTTTAATAGGAAAATGATAGTTATGAAAAATGCGAGATATGATATGATATGTGGGCCCCAGAGTATGGCGATCGGATGAAGCCGGATAGACAGCGGGTCTACGGTGGAATTCGGTAGCTTGCTCCATGTTTACCAGGAGCACGGGTGAGGCCGGAGTGGCAACCTTTGTGCTCCTGCGGCGGTTGACTTCGTGTCAACTGAGACATAGGCTATGCCTATATTCTGAGCAGTTTGGATTTAGCGGTCCTTCTGCTATATGGGAGGAATAAGGTTGGTAAGTTTTCAGGTATGTTTTGATATGAGGAGTTGAGGGCTCGACTCGCCGAGCAATATGATATGTCCCGTTATGTTATGTTATGATAAATCACCTAATGTTTATGAAAACCCTTCTTTTACGTTTGTTTTCTTTTAAGTTAAAATGGTGATTTATTCCTGTATGCTATTATGTATGTACTCCCTTTTTCCCCTCACTTAGTCTTTTGACTAACCCTCCCTGTTTTTAACCTTATCTGTTTCAGGTGATTACTAGCTGGGCATTCGTCGGTCTTGTATTGCGGAATTATTCTGCTTTTGTCTTTGTTCATTCCTAGGTTGTTTTAGGTACTTGATCGTTATATGTATTATGTAGGTTAAGAATTGAGTTCGGGATTATTTATGTTGAACCCGTTATGATTTGATTAAATTTTTGTAAGTGAATTTCGCTAGCCTTGGTGGGCTTTAACTATTTGCGCAATTGGTTTATCACTTTAATTTCCCGTTAGTAGAATTCATTTTGGTTGTTGTTGCGTCCGCTTCCGCATTGTTGTCGTCAGTTGTTTTTACAAAAGCCCCGCCTAGTGATCGAGTAAATCGGTTTGCCGTTCGCCGGGTTTCAATTGAGGGTCGGATTTCTGTTTCGGCTTCGGATTGAGGCTCGGTGCGGGGCGTGCGTTACCCGTTTGGGGCGCCTGCTACAGTTGGTATCAGAGCTTCTTTGGTCCAATGGCCTAAGCTCTGAATCATCGTGTTTTGTTTGTTTTGTCGGTCGTTGAGTGCCGGTGTAACTTAAGGAATTGCACTCACCAGTGTTCAAGAACGCTTAGTGTTTGAATTGTGACGGATCTTTGTTGGATGATGAACAACGAAAGATCTTTTACAATCAAAACACTGGGATGGACTTGGATATAGGTGGATGTGAAACTCAAGGTTGCACTTGCCGTGCCTGGTTACCTGTCGTGTCCGGTTGTGTCTAGGTCGTACGGCTTAGGACTTCTATGGAATTTGTGCAAATGTGCTAAGTGATTATGTGAACTCTATCTGAACTCTAGTTGCCTACGTGTTTACAGCTTCGCATACTCACTTACCTGTCATGCATATTTGCTATTAACCGTACAGGATGCCTCCACGTCGTCGTACACGTAAACCGCTCTCATCACCTCCGTTGGCACCTCAGACCGATATACCGACTTCAGCCGAAATTGCGGAAACATTAAGACAGTTCATCGCTCAGGCCCCTAAAGGAAATGCCGAGCAGGAAGTGTGGGCCCGATTTCTCAGATTCGAACCACCACAGTTTGAAGGTGCCCCGGATGACGCTATTGCCGAGGCATGGATATCAACCCTGGAAAAGATTTACAGGGTAATGGAATATCCGGACCCTCAGAGAGTCGAATATGCAATCTATCTGATGGTTGGAGCCGCACAGGATTGGTGGAAACAGGTCGACCAAAGATGGAAACGCGAGCATGTAGCCCCGACTTGGGATCAGTTCTTGACTGAGTTCCGGGATAAGTACATTCCGTGGGTTGTTCGTCAGCAACGCGAAAGGGAATTTCTGGCTCTCAAACAGAACACATCTTCAGTTGGCCAGTACGAGGCACACTTCTCCCGCCTCATTATGCATTGCCCGTATATGGTCGCCGACGAGCAGAGGAAGACTCGCCAGTTTGTAGAGGGATTGACTTACGAGATCAGAAAGGCTATGATGGTGGTCCGACCTCAATGTTATACCGACGCAGTGGAAATGGCTCTGCATATTGAGTCTGAACTCAGCCTAATGGGACCGAGTCCTATTCTTGCCACTACCACCGTTCAGTACCTTCCAGCGAGTTCTAAGAGGCCATTTACACCTTCGGGGCCCTCTTCCGGAAAGAAGACCTCCCAAGTGTCTTCATCGAAGCAGAATGCACCTCCCCAACCGCAGGGAGCCCTACGACCCGTATGTGGCTTTTGCCAAAGAGACCATCAAGAGTCAGAATGCCGAAAGAAAGCTAGACGTTGCTTCTCATGTGGAAGTCCCTTCCATCTCCGCGCAAATTGCACAAGGAAGAAAAGATCGAGACAGTCGAGGAGAACTTAGATCCGAATGCTTCGGTGCAAGGTACAAATATTAATTGGCATTCCATACATGCATTTTATAATTCAAGTGGTTTACACTCACTTGTTGCGCTTTTTATTGCTGTACTTGTGCGTGCGCATGTTGGATTCTTTGCATGTTTCTCTTTCTATTTCTTTGTTGCCGGATTGGAGGACATTTGCAATTCGTGCGCGTGCTGCCGTTTATCATCGAAGGAACCGTTAGCAGCAGATTTGACCAAGTTGCCAGCAAAGGATTATTTTGGACTTGACTAAGTCCAGAGAACCAAGTTGATCATAGAATTCACAGACGTACTTCCCGAGAATCTGAGAGCTCTTGTGATCAGATCGGAATGGATGGTTTGTGATAGATCTAACTCTAAGAAGTCGAACCATGATCGAAGCTGCCTAACCGAATGGATTCTGCCGATCTGACAGAATCGAAGAACCGACTTGATGAACTTCCCTCCCTTGAACGTACCCGAACGAGTACCTTGATCTAGGGTACTCTAGCACTGCTTGTAGAGAAAGAAGACAGTGCACTTCCTATGTGCATTGTTCACCGAGAATTGCACCGAATATTAACAAAGGCAAGTATCCTCTACCGTCGATGAAGAATTGTCCGATATGCTTTGAGATTGAGGATTTGTCTGAACAACATTTGATTAGGGTATCATCAGCTCTGTGTCCGAGACGAATATGATCTGAAGACAGCTTTCAGTGCCTGATGTAGACATCTTGAATTTGTATGTCTGCCTCTAGTACTGACAAGTACTTTGCGACTTGACGGACCCCGTTCATATCGCAGTGAGTTAGTCGTTGCTTTCTAAGGAGTCACCTTGGTGTCCTCGAGATTAGAGGAAGAACGCAGAGCACCTTTGTACGGTACTCCAAAAAAACAAAGGGCACCCGCTAGTTGCCAGCCTAGCAAATATGAAATCTGGATCGACTGAGTGACCTTTAGGTCATTTCGGATTCGAAACGAGGACCGAAGTAGGATCTTTGAGGATTTGAACAGTACTGGAATGGGAACAAGCCAAGACTTCGAGTGAAACTTCTCTAAGCTTGCAACCCTGTTGCTTGGGTCGACGGAGAAGAAACTGAGTCGAACGGACGATCTCTGTAAGACTTGTTCTTAGGAGTCGAGAAGAGATTAACTACAACTTCAATATTAACCCTGCTCAAGGGATTCTGAAGGAATCGTCGTGAGTGAGAATGCGTCACATGAAAGGTTGAATTGGTGAATGGTACTAATGAAGAAACCATAGCTCATGCTCGGGAAGCTAAAATCAACCAGAAAGATGTCACTCATGACATCGAACTAGCTGCCGTAGTAAAGGATTGGCTGAAGCGTCGCCACTATCTCTCATGGAATTGTTGACATCCCCACCGATTATGAGAGTTTAACAAGTGTTAACGCAGAAGGAGTTGAACCAACCCCAATGTCGTTAAGGGGAAATGTTTGAGGACTAAGATTACAAGAATCAGTGTTCGTTGGGAAAAGCGAATATCGTAGTTGGTACTTTGAACCAAATCACGAGCGTGTCACAAATTGAGGCTAAACCGAATTGGACTTGCACCGTTTTGAATAATTTCATTCACAGCCTCGCGAACCAGTCAGAATTGACTTGGAGAATCTAAAATACCAAGACTGCAAAAGAATGGATTCCGAGTCAGACAATTCAAGCTAAGAATAATCTAAAGTTTCAGCTTTGTGTTGGCAACCCCAATACTTTCCAATATAAGTCCCGGACCCATGATTCGAAGAGTCGAAAGAAAGAGACTTACTCGATTAAGTCAAGAGATACTTGACTCGTTAGCAGATCAAAGCCAAGCATCAAAGATTAAGGAGTTAGCTATGACTACTGCATATCCCTATGTGGGATTCGGAATGGATTCACCATGGACTTCGTGTCCGGACTACTGAAGGTTTAAGATGGTAATTACTGTTACACGTTTATCCGGGATTTCTCCAAGGTGCGGTCGATCGAATTCAGGCCTTTCGACAATAAATGGAGATAGCTTACGTTCTACTGAAGAGCTACTTGTAAGAACCCCGAACAAGCTTGGAGTTGTGCAATCCGCGAAATATCTCCTAGCGAGTCCCTTGAATGAATTAGACAATCTAAGAAGCTTCGTGAGAGATCCGAATGAAGATGCATAAGTTTCATCCAGAGTTTTTTAACTCTAATCAGTAGAATCTGGGGACCAGATTCTCATAAGGAGGGGTGATTGTAACGCCCCAAAAATTCGTGTTATGAACCGGGAACCCGAATCGATTTTCTTGCGCGATTCATGATTTATTTTATTAATTATTATATAATTTATATAACATTTTCATGAATGAGTGAATTTCGGTATTTAAACCACGACATGTCAATGTGCGTTTAATTTCATGAACTCTGACTGTAATTTTATATTATTTGGAAAACTTGTATTTTGACTAAGTTTCATAAATTACAAATTTGCCCTTTCGTTTCTCAACCGGGTCAACTCTTTTGAATTAAGCCATCACTCTCTCTCCCTCACTCATTCACGCAACAATAGAGGAGAAAAGAAGAGAAGAAAGAAAAAGAAAGGAAAAGAGAAGGAAGAAGAAGGAGTTTCGACGATCGTCCCGACCCCGTTTCTCGACGGATTTTCAAACTGTTTACGCCTACGAACTCCTCACGATCTCTTCTACGTGTAAGCCTTTCACGTCCCTCTCGTTTATTGCCTCCTATGCCTCATATTTCTCATTTTTATATATAGTTGAATATATTAGGTTTTATATGATTTTGAGAGAAATTATGGATGGATTTTTATGATTTTGGATTCTATGTGTAGCTTAGATGTTGTAGAACATTATATGTGAAAATTAGGGAAGGATTTGCATGTTTAATCAGTCATATGTTGGTTTTTGAATTGGATTTGCGAAGGTTTCGCGTTTCTGTGAGTTTCTGCTGTTTCTTGACGTGCACGGGCTTTTGCACACGGGGTGTGGCAAGCCCGTGTGGGTGTATACGGTCTCCCGCACGGCCGTGAAGGACACCGTGCGTGTTGTGGTTGTGCACGACCTTGTGCAGGACACCGGGGTGTGGCAAGCCCGTGTGGGTGTATAAGTTTTCGTCGAATTTTCTAACTTTTGCATATGAAGTCCGATTTTCCCAAAATTCAAATGCATACTCCTTTATGATATTTAAAGCATGTCTGTAAAGTTTCATTGCATTTGGATTTGATTTGCATATTTAAATTCATAAATTACTTCATTCCGTTTGATAATTGAACCTAAGTGTTTTATGTGATGGTATAACATGCTTTTACGTGTTTCTATGCTTTCGTATGAGCCGTGCGTCGTCGTATGTCTTACGTGGTTATGTCGTTTGTCAGTTGCAGGTTCCACTCTCGTGGATTAGGTTGCTCGCTTCCATTTCTGGTTTTCTTTTGGGTTGTCGCCAGGTGAGGTTTCCGTTGTTATTCCGTATTATGTAGATATGTATTATTAAGCCTCACTAAATAAGCCTCGCATGTATAATTTACGTTTTCATCCCGTATTACTATATTTAGTAAATACTTTATTCTTATTACTTTTATGAGGTTTAAGAACAATGGACTTGATATCAAATGAATATTATGTATGTGATTTCGAAATGTTTTCAAAAAGAGACAAGCGAACTATGTTTCGATTTAAATGTAATTTTGGGTTTGGAAACCTTCTCGTTGAGTGAAGTCGTTAGGGCAGTTTCTCCCCCAGAACGATGGAACACCCGGTTGCGTTTCCTACCGTTACATCGCCTGTCTCAAATGGCCCTTTTGGCCCTCCCCGAAATGTCTTGATTCCTATTTTAATAGGAAAATGATAGTTATGAAAAATGCGAGATATGATATGATATGTGGGCCCCAGAGTATGGCGATCGGATGAAGCCGGATAGACAGCGGGTCTACGGTGGAATTCGGTAGCTTGCTCCATGTTTACCAGGAGCACGGGTGAGGCCGGAGTGGCAACCTTTGTGCTCCTGCGGCGGTTGACTTCGTGTCAACTGAGACATAGGCTATGCCTATATTCTGAGCAGTTTGGATTTAGCGGTCCTTCTGCTATATGGGAGGAATAAGGTTGGTAAGTTTTCAGGTATGTTTTGATATGAGGAGTTGAGGGCTCGACTCGCCGAGCAATATGATATGTCCCGTTATGTTATGTTATGATAAATCACCTAATGTTTATGAAAACCCTTCTTTTACGTTTGTTTTCTTTTAAGTTAAAATGGTGATTTATTCCTGTATGCTATTATGTATGTACTCCCTTTTTCCCCTCACTTAGTCTTTTGACTAACTCTCCCTGTTTTTAACCTTATCTGTTTCAGGTGATTACTAGCTGGGCATTCGTCGGTCTTGTATTGCGGAATTATTCTGCTTTTGTCTTTGTTCATTCCTAGGTTGTTTTAGGTACTTGATCGTTATATGTATTATGTAGGTTAAGAATTGAGTTCGGGATTATTTATGTTGAACCCGTTATGATTTGATTAAATTTTTGTAAGTGAATTTCGCTAGCCTTGGTGGGCTATAACTATTTGCGCAATTGGTTTATCACTTTAATTTCCCGTTAGTAGAATTCATTTTGGTTGTTGTTGCGTCCGCTTCCGCATTGTTGTCCTCAGTTGTTTTTACAAAAGCCCCGCCTAGTGATCGAGTAAATCGGTTTGCCGTTCGCCGGGTTTCAATTGAGGGTCGGATTTCTGTTTCGGCTTCGGATTGAGGCTCGGTGCGGGGCGTGCGTTACCCGTTTGGGGCGCCCGCTACATTTCTTACCCGTTTGTACATCCTATACAGTTGACAAGTTGGCAGAGGTTTATCATGAGGAGATTGTGAGACTTCACGGAGTTCCGACGAGTATAGTATCGGATAGAGACACTAGATTTACTTCACGTTTATGGCAGAACTTACAGGATCGTATGGGAACAAAGTTGACCTTCAGTACTGCAGCTCACCCCCAGACAGACAGCCAATCCGAAAGGACGATCAGATACCTCGGAGATATGTTGAGATCTTGTGCTCTAGATTTTCAGACTACGTGGTATAAACAGCTTCCATTGATCGAGTTTGCTTATAATAATAGTTATCAGTCCTCGATTCAGATGGCCCCATACGAAGCTTTGTACGGAAGGAAGTGTCGATCGCCACTATATTGGGATATAGAAGACTGGAGATGGACTAAAGATGGTATTCATCGTGGTATTGCTCCGAAATTGATTCAGGATGCTATCGAAAAGGTGCAAGTCATCCGACAAAGAATGAAAGCTGCCCAGGATCGACAAAAGAGTTATGCAGATAGACGCCGACGTGATTTGGAGTTTGAAGTTGGGGATCAGGTATTCTTGAAAGCTTCTCCTAGAAAGGGATTCGTTCGAATTGGTAAAGGAGGAAAGTTAGCCCCGAGATATTTGGGTCCGTATGTGATTCTCGAGAGGATTGGGAAGATGGCCTACAGATTAGATTTACCACCAGCTCTTACCGGTATTCACAATGTTTTCCACGACTCGCAGCTCGTAAGTACCATCCAGACGAGTCCGAGATTATTCTAGTGGAAGATATTAAATTAGAGCTGAATCTGACATTCATTTCCCAACCGGTTAGTATTCTGGACCGTAAATTCCAAGAACTTCGTAATCGTCAAATCCCACTTGTAAAAGTTCTTTGGAGGAATCAGAAAAGCGAAGAAGCTACTTGGGAAACAGAAGAGAAAATGAGGAAACATTACCCTGAGTTGTTCGCTTCGAATAAATAGAATCTGAGGGCAGATTCTCATAAGGGGGAAAGATTGTAACGCCCCACATTTTTGGGTAAACTAAAGCTGGTAAGAATTCCTAAGATAACAGGACAAGTTGGAAAACTCGATCGGGAAATATGTGCTTATGTGATATTATTTGCTTAATGGGTTTAATTTAAATTGATATGTGTGTTAACTGTAATTAAATTGCCTAATGTGTGTCTAATTGACTAGACTTTTCCCTAACACTCTCAAATTATGTGAATTTAATGTTATATAATTTATACGTGGTAGAAATTTATGTTTATGGGTAAACGTGTTTAAGTGCTCTTATTAAATTATGACATGTATATCTTTATCCCTAAATACCGTTAACAACTAAAATTTTCTCATCTAGCAAATCCATGTGTCTAAAATAAATCACCTTGTGACAAGTCATCCGGCTAGCTAAATTACAATATTTTACCTATATATGGTATTCTAGATAATTACTACTAAATTGGTCATGTGGCGAAAGAAATTATATTAATCAAGTTAGGGGCTATAATTGTAATTTCAAAATGAATTTCTATTAGTTTGATCAGTTGCGGTGAAGCACATACCCTAACTCATCTTCAATTCATAAGGAAATGCCACCTAATCACATTTTTAAAAGACGTAAATTTAAGCAGCGGACTCCAACAATTCTTCATTCTAATTTAAAGTAATTATATTACATAAATATACATCGTCTTCTTCCACTAACCCTTCGTCTGTAAGATTCATTATTATTGGCCACCTTTCAATCGAAAGCAATACAGGTGAAAAACTTTTGATGATTTCCTTGCATTTCATTAATTAAGTACAGTAGCTAGTTTAATCCATAGTTGGTTTCATTCGTAGTTGGTTTAATTGAATACTAATAGTTAATTGATCATTAGTAATTCCATGTTCTTCTTTTATAGTAATTATCGGCCATATAAACTTAGTTCCATGAAATGTTTTCTTATCTAATTAGTACTTACAGATTTTTACTTATTTAGTCAGTAATTAAGGTTAAACCTTAGCCGACTAATTTCATTTAGTAATAGTAATTAGTGTTTAAACCTTAGCAAACTAGTTTTAATTATTAACTATAGTAATTAGCTCAAAGTTTAACCATTCACGGTTAATTAGTTTAATCCCCAAATATTTCTTATGGATTACAGATGTTAGACTAATTAGTTAGTGTTCAATGATCTTTTTTTAATGGAATTTTGTATTCGTCCCGATTAAGTTAGACTCTAGTTTATGCAATAACTTTTGATTATAGTTTCAGAATAGTCATTTGATTAACTATATTCGAACCGATCCTCTGAACCTAAACTTGTGTAGTAATACTTAAATAATGTTAGATCCGATTATCCGAATATCTATTAAGTTGAGAACTAATTGATTATTAGTTGTAATTTTAGGAATTTCCTTATTTCTTAGTTTCTTTTATTATTCTTGTGCCTAATTAAGTGGTATAATTGTTTATTTGTATTCTAGCTATATGATTTAAGTTATAGCCGTGCGTCGTATTGTCGTCTTATGTGGTTGTGTCCTAATTGGTTTAAAGTGATACTCCTTCCCGGCAGTAGATTGGTCTTTCCTTTTTGTCCTTTTTGCAGTATTATCCAGGTGGGGTTTCTTTTCCGAATTCGGTCTTTCTTATATGTATGTAAATATTCCATATATACCCGAAGCCTGTGTTTTATGCTTTTATGTTTTCTTTCCCCATATTTGTATTATACGTAGTAGCTATTTGAAACCATACTATCTTAATGAGTTTAAAGAAAAATGTTTTGATATCAAATTATTATGTATAACCCCTCAAAAGCTCCTTTAGCTCAAAAGGGTTAAAAGTTGATTTATCAATCGGTCCCTTTGACCATATAAGCATTTGGAGTACGAGGAATTATCTTGGCCTTTCGGCCTGGCCATTGAGCCACATTACACTATTGGGCCCGGACTTCAGGGTACGGGGTGAAGCCGGATAGACGTCGGGTCTACGGTGGATCTCAATGCTCTGGACTCCAAACTGATGGGAGCTTGAGGGTATGACCGGAGTGGCAACCCTTTTGAGTACCTGCGCCGGACGGGATCTAGTCTATATCCCCAGCCGAAGATGTATTGGATATTTGTCCTTGCATGATTATATAGTAGCGGGCTAGCTACCTGTCTACACAAGGAGGAATAAGGGAGGTTTATTTGATATTTCTGATGTTATGAAACAGGTGGTTGATGCTCGTCTCGCCGAGCTTTTACTTTAATGTGAAATTATTCGATTCACCAATAATTGTGAAAACCTTTATTTTTCCTTTGCTTTCTTCTCATTTACAAACTGGTGAATCTTTTCGGTTGTTTCGATAATATATACGTATTACAGCCCCCTCACTTAGTCGCTTTGACTAACCCCATTACCCTGTTATTGTCTTTTCAGGTTTTGTTGCTAGGCGGATTCAGGTCGTGTCCTTGGAGTCATTTACTTTTGTTTAGGTGATTTCATATCCGTCTATGTATCTGGATAAATACTTCAAACCCTAGAAGTTGTAGATGTAAATAATGTAAATCAGTTTGAATGTTGATATTGATATTTTCAGTGGCCTTGGTGGGCTTTATAACTGTGTTTTGGATTATGGTTGTTCTAGCTCCCTGAGTGGGATAGGTTGTGCTAATTTGCTTTCGTTGTATTATTGTTCATTGTCTTAGTATTTTCTAAAGCAGATCCGCCTGGTAATTATTTTTCGTTCGCCAGGTTGTAGTTCATAACTGGACCTTTAGTTCTGGTTATGGATTATGACTTGGTGCGGGACGTCACGTCGCACCGTATTTGGGGACGTGCCGTTACAGTTCAGCGTGTTCTTCTTCGGACTTCGAGAACACTAATATATCGCCAATGAAAATAACGACGAACTTGTCGAGGTACGGACGGAAAATTCTATGCATCATGTCCATAAAAGCTGCTGGGGCATTCGAGAGTCCAAATGACATGACCACAAACTCGAAATGTCCGTATCGGGTGTTGAAAGCTGTCTTCGGGATATCCTGTGATCGGATACATAGCTGGTAATATCCTTGTTTGAGATCGAGCTTGGAATAAACCCTGGTTCCTTGTAGCAAATCGAATAATTCCTCGATATGCGGTAAAGGATACTTGTTCTTCACTGTCATCCTGTTCAATTCTCGGTAATCGATACACATGCGAAGTGTACCATCCTTCTTCTTCACGAACAAGACTGGAGCACCCCAAGGCGAGGCACTCGGTCGGATATATCCAATAGAAAGAAGTTCATCGAGTTGGTTCTTCAATTCTTTCAACTCGGCAGGAGCCATTCGGTACGGCGACTTCGAATAGGACTCGGCTCCCGGAACTAGATCAATCACGAACTCTATATCCCGATCCAGTGGCAAGAATTCCAAATTCTCGGGAAACACGTCGATGAATTCATTAACCACGGACGTTTCTTCAATCTTCGTCTGGTCCTTCGGGCGGTTGAGAAGGTAAGCTACAAAGCACGTCGCTTCTTCTTTCTGAACAAGCTTCTTGGCTTCTATCATTCAGATATACGGACCTTCTCCTGATCGGAAACCCTTAACCTGATTAGAACCCAGAATAACCTTCTTCTCGAAACAATCAACCTTCGCCCGATGCTCGTACAACCAATCCATTCCGAGAATAACCCCATATTTCTTCATCGGCAACTCGACCAAATCAGCCGAGTACTCGATACCCTCGATGATAACCGGACAACGCTTAAGTGCTCGGTTCGCAATAACCTTCGAACCCAACGGCGAACCAACCACTAACACATAATCAAGCAAGGAAACAGGCGCATGCACAGATAAGGAAACAACAGGCGCAATAAATGAGTGTGAAGCACCCGAGTCGTACAATGCATGTATGGGGATGCCATTTATATATATAGTACCTTCCACCACATCGGTCGGATCTGTAACAGCATCCTCTGCATCGCCTTCCAAGGCGTAAACACGGGCATAGGCCTGAGGCTAAGCGGCTCCCTGCTGTACCGGTCTCCTCTTCGGGCATACATCTACCCGGTGATCGGCGCTACCACATCCGTAGCAAAGACCATTCTTCTTCCTGCATTTGGCCTCTAAGTGCGGGCCCTGACAGAACCCACATACGGGTCGTGGAAATCCCTGAGGTCGGGGAGGAGCAGGCTGAACGGCTGTCTTGAACGGCTTCTTCCCAGAAGAGGACCCAGACGGAACAAATGGCCTCTTCGAACCAGACGGAAAACTCTTAGCGGCTGCAGGGGCAGGTGTAGATGTCGGTCTCATCTGTCGGAGATCGGACTCTATCGATAGTGCCGTCTCAACTGCGTCGGTGTAGTACTGAAGTCTGTTCCCGAGCATATGCATACGAATCTCATTCGACAACCCTTCAATGAACTGTCGAGTCTTCCTCTGCTCGTCGTCCACCATATACGAGTAGTGAATAATAATGAGCCTCATACTGGTCAAGGGATGAAGTACCCTGCTTGAGAGCCAGGAACTCTCACTCACGTCGTTGTCGGACCACCAACGGAATATACTTGGCCCGAAACTCAACTAAGAATTGATCCCAAGTCGGGACCACATGCTCTCGCTGCCACCGCTGCTCGATACGGGCCCACCAGTCATGTGCAGCTCCTGTCATCTGATACACTGCTAATTCGACCCTCTTAGGGTCCGGACATTCCATTACTCTGAACCTCTTCTCCATTGCCGCTATCCAAGATTCGGCAATAACATCGTCCGGTGCACCCTCGAACTGCGGAGGGTGGAGTTTAAGGAACCTGCTCATCTCGGTCTCGGGGGCAGGTGGTGGCGTTGCTCGGTTGGTATGAACCATAAACTGCCCTAAGGCTTCCATAAACTGTGCTGGTGTCGGAACACCTGGATGCGGACCTGGCGGTTCACGGCGAGGAGGCATTCTGCAAATTCAAAACCAAACATGCATGATGATAAGTGATTATGAAAAGCCGTAACACGTAGAGAAGTTAAATTCACATAATCACGTTGTCACAATCACATAACCCTAAGCCGTACGACCTAAACTGACATGACAATTCAGAGCCTAGGCCATTGGACCAAAGGGCTCTGATACCAACTGTAGCGGGTGCCCCAAACGGGTAACGCACGGCCCGCACCGAGCCCCGACCCGGAACCGAAATGGAATCCGACCCGAATCGAAACCCGGCGAACGGCACACATTTTACTCAATCACTAGGCGGGGATTTCAAAAACGAAAGAAAATGACAGAGGTGCGGAAGCGAAAATAAACCAAACAATAAAACATAATAATTGCACAAGTATTAAAGCCCACCAAGGCCAACGAAATTCAATTACATAATTAATAAACGGGTTCGATACAATATCCCGATAATGTAAATATACGGGTTCAACATATAAATCCCGAATACTAACTAAATAAAATCCTAGCATCATGAAACATAATTAATAGCCAAACGGGAAAAGAGTTATACATGAGCAAAATAATTGCAACTCCACGACGACGACTACGACAACGAAGATCCCGCCTAGTATCCTGAAACCAGTACAGGGTGAAACAGAGGGGGTTAGTCAAACGACTAAGTGAGGAGGGAATAATAATGTATATTATAAAATGGAAATAAATCACCAATTTTTAAACTGAAAAGAAATCAACATAAACGAAAGGTTTTCGTAAACGGGTGGTGATTTAGCATAAAATATAACTTATCATATGACTCGGCGAGTCGAGCCCTTAACTCCAATTTCCAAACTTAAAAACGGGAAACCACCCTTATTCCTCCAATGTAGACGGACCGCTAAATCCGAACTACGCATAACATACTGTATAATCTCAGGTACTCAAAAGGCTGCCACTCCAGCTTCACCCCGAGCTCCCAAAGGTGGAGAGAACCATAGGATTTCCGCCGTAGACCCGATGTCTACCGACTTCGTCCTATCATCCTTACTCCGGGCCCAAACATACACACATACATATCATAACTCGCTTTTCAAATCATTTCGGGTTGGCCAAAAGACCGTTTGAGACATGTCATATGCGAGGCCGAAGGCCAAAGTTAGCCTTAGAAAACAAAGGGGTTTTACATGTCTCTTTCGCAAACGTTTCAAAGACTATACGTAGTACTTTTTCATATCAAAACATTTTCGATAAATCGAATAAACATAATAGGCATAAATATTTATTAAGTATATATATAGAAACGGTGTGAAAACAAAATGTAAACATGGCTTATATCAGGAGAGGCTTATTCATATATATATAATAGTACTGGAATCAGAAACGGAAAGCCTCATCTGTGGCTATACCAAAAAGAAGAGCAAAAGGAAGAACCGGCGCTACTCCACGGGAGTATTGTCTGCAAAAATACAAAGACACAACCAAATAAGACTAACGACGACGCACGACTTATACGAAAACATTAGAACATATTAAGGCACGTTATACAATCACATAAGGCACTTAGGTTAAAATTATCAAATGAAAACGAAGTAATTCGTGAATTTAAATATGCAAATCAAATCCAAATGCAATGAAATTTTACGGACATACTTTAAATATCATAAAGGAGTATGCATTCGAATTTCGGGAAAATCGGACTTTATATGCAAAAGGTAGAAAATTTGTCGAAAACTTAAAACGCACTATTCATAGACCCGAACATGTTATAAATTCGTAAATCATGCAATTCATATCTATTTCATATATATCGAATACACGAGCGAAGAAAGAATTCGGAAAAGACGAGCCTCGGAGGGACCCGTAGGCCAAAATGGGCCCTGACTTACAGAAGGTCAGGGCCCTGTTCAACCAGGCCACACGGCCTTGTGCACGGCCATGTGCCAAGGCCGTGTACACCGAGAGAAACACGCACGGCCTGTTGCACACGGCCTCAAGGCCGTGTGCACAAGGCCGTGCACCATGCAACACACGCACGGTCTCTTGCACGGCCGTGCAAGAGGCCGTGTACCCCCACACAGGCTTGCCACACCCCGTGTGCAAAGCCCGTGTGCGTCAAGAACAGCAGCAAAATTCGCAGAACCAGAAACTTACGCGAAATCAACCCTAAATTCAACATTTAACTTATTAAACATGCAAATCCTTCCCTAATTTTCACATATAATGATCTACAACATATAAGCTACACATAGAAACAATAAACACGAAAACCATCCACAATTTCTAACAAAATCATATAAAACCTAATTAATCAACTATTAACCAAAAATGAGAAAAATGAAGCATAAGAGGCATTAAATGAAAAAATCATGAGAAGCTTACACGTAGAAGAGATCGCGGGGAGTTCGTAGGCGTAAACGGTTCGAAAATCCGTCGGGAAACGAAGTCGGAATGATCGTCGAAACTCCTTCTTCTTCCTTCTCTTTTTCTTTCTTTTCTTTCTCTTTTCTTGTTGCTGTGTGTTTGAACGAGAGTGAGGGAAGAGAGAGAGAAATGAGACTTAGTCAATTTGACTTGGGTCAAAAGTCGAAGGGGCAAATTCATAATTTCGCAAAATAAGTTTGAAAACTCATGTTGTTCAAATAATACATAATTACAGTCAAAATTCATATAATTAAACGCACATTGACAATTCGTAATTTAAATATAGAAGATCATTCATTTACGAAATTATACTAAAATATCATAATAAATATCAATTAAAATAATAAATTACGCAAATACTCGATTCGGACATACCGGATTATAATTCGGATTTTCGGGGCGTTACAGACACTCACTCAACATTTAAACATAAGAAAGCGAGTAGGGGCAATATAGTCAATTTATCCAAATGTATGCTGTAGCGGGCGCCCCAAACGGGTAACGCACGCCCCGCACCGAGCCCCGACCCGGAGCCGAAATGGGATCCGACCCGAACCGAAACCCGGCGAACGGCAAGCATTTACTCAATTACTAGGCGGGGTTTTTATAAACAACGAAAAGACAGAAGTGCGGAAGCAATAATAAACCATATATTTAAAACATAATTAATAACACAATTATTAAAGCCCACCAAGGCTAATGAAATTCAATTACACAATATCCAACGGGTTCTATACAATATCCCGACCAAATCTAACCACGGGTTCGGTATATAAATCCCGTAAATACAACATAATAACATAATACGTAAATAAAAGACAACCGGGAAAGAATATACATGAGAAAATAAATATAAACCTACGACGTCTATGACGACGACGAATCCCGCCTAGTATCCTGAAACCAATATAGGGTGAGACAGAGAGGGTTAGCCAAACGACTAAGTGAGGGGGGGGAATAATAATGTATATAATAAAACGGAAGTAAATCACCAATTTTATAATTAAAAGAAATCAACATAAAAGAAAGGTTTTCGTAAATGGGTGGTGATTTAACATAAAACATAACTTATCATATGACTCGGCGAGTCGAGCCCTGAAACTCCAGTATCCAAAAACATAAAACCGGAAACCACCCTTATTCCTCCAATGTAGTCGGACTGCAAACCCGAACTACTCGTAACTTACTAGAATAACTCAGGTACTCAAAGGGCTGCCACTCCGGCCTCACCCCGAGCTCCCAAATGGAGGAAACCATAGGATTTACGCCGTAGACCCGACGTCTACCGACTTCGTCCTATCGCTCTTACTCCGGGCCCAAACGATCATACAAACATTTCATAACTCGCTTTTCAAACATTTCGGGTTGGCCAAAAGACCGTTCGAGACATGTCATATGCGAGGCCGAAGGCCAAAGTTCGCCTTAGAAAACAAAAGGTTTTACATGTCTCTTTCGTAAACATTTCGAAGTCTATACGTAGTACTTTTCATATCAAATCATTTTCGATAAATCAAATGAACATAATAATCATAAATATCTATTACGTATATATATATGAACGGTGTGAAAACAAAACATAAACGTGGCTTATATCGGGAGGGCTTATTTATATATATACATAATAATACTGGAAACAGAAACGGAAAACCTCACCTGGCTGCTATGCAAAAGAAGAGCAAAAGCTAGAACCGGCACTACTCCACAGGAGTATCGTCTGCAAAAATACCAGGACACAACCAAATAAGACTAAAGACGACGCACGGCTTATACGAGAATATTAAAACACATAGGAGCACGTTACACAATTAAATCAAACACTTAAGTTCAAATTATCAAACGAAAATATAGTAACTCATACATTTAAAAATGCAAATCAATTCCAAAAGAAACGAAACTTTACGAACATGCTTAAGATATCATAAAGGAGCATGCATTCGAATTTCGGGAAAATCGGACTTCACATGCAAAAGTTAGAAAATTTAACGAAAACTTAAAACACACTATTCATATACCCGAACATGTCGTAAATTCATAACTCATGCAATTCATATCTATTTTATATATATCGAATACACGAGCGAAGAAAGAATTCGGAAAAGACGGGCCGAAGCGGGACCCGTAGTGCAAAACGGGCCCTGACTTACAGAAGGTCAGGGCACTGTGCGATCGGGCCACACGGCCTTGTGCACGGCCGTGTGCCGAGGCCGTGCACAATCGGACGAACGCGCACGGCCTCTTGCACACGGCCTCAAGGCCGTGTGCACAGCCCGTGCACCATCCCCAAACACGCACGGTCTCTTGCACGGCCGTGCAAGAGGCCGTGTACACCCACACGGGCTTGCCACACCCCGTGTGCATGGCCCGTGTGCGTAAAAATTGAGCAGAACATGCAGAACATCAAACCCAATACGCGAAAATCAAATATAATTCAACCTTAAATCGATTAATCATGCAAATCACTCCCTAATTTTCACATATAATCATCTACAACATGTAACCTACATATAGAAACGATAAACACGAAAATCCATCCACAAATCCTATACAAAACACATAAAACCTAATAATGTCAACTATTCACAAAAACGAGAAAAACGAAACATACGAGATATTAAACGAGAGAATCGTTAGAAGCTTACTCGTAGAAGAGTTCGCGAGGAATCCGGAGACGTAAATTATTCGACAATCCGTCGGGAAACGAAGTCGGGACGATCGATTGAACTTCCTTCCTTCTCCTTCTCTTTTTCCTTCTCTTTTCTTTTCTTTCTTTCCTTCTTGCTGCTGATGTGCGAGAGTGTGAGTGGAGAGAGGGATTAAGTCAATGGGTTGTCTAGGGTTAAAAGTCGAAAGGGGCAAAGTCGTAATTTTACAAAATAAGTTCGAAGACTCACGTCGTCCAAATAATACGTGGTTACAGTTAAAATTCACATAATTAAACGCACATTGACAATTCGCGATTTAAATGTGAAATTCACTCATTTATAAAATTATCCTAAAATCTTAGAATAAATAGTAAATAAAATATTAAATAACGAAATTACTCGATTAAAATATACCGAATTGAAACTCGGATTTTCGGGTCGTTACATATGCAATAATTAAATAAACGAATAACAATTAACATTTATTAATAATAATATTTAAGCATAATCTACCCAGGGGTTAACCTTGCAATTAAACATCAAACATGTATATTTCATTTAAATCAACAACAATTAAGTACAACTTATAGCTTTTCCCAAAAGCTCAAAAGCTAACAAGCTAAGATCGATCCTATCTCTAGCCTAATCGAACCGAAACCTATCCGTTTCGACTACACAAGCATATATCATCAACAATCAACAATTCATACAATTAAGCCAAGCTAGGATCAAGTTATTCATGCTCAAAAGCTATAAGCTATAAGCTATAGTTCAAAAGCTACAAATTAATACAATAATACAAAAAATGCGATAAAAGACAAACGACAAGTCGGATTCGAGTAATACCAGCGCCGTTAGAACCGCTGCGTTGGGGAGAACAATCTTCGTGAAGACTCCATCGCCGGAATCTGACTGGAACTGTAGCGCCGCCGCGTGCCGCCGCCGCGCCGCCACCGGTCTTCCGTCGAAACACCTCCGATAGTCGAACCCTTATATAGAAATGATCCTCTCGACGAGCCCGTCACAACCATGGTGGTTTGCCGTCATGACTCCGCCTGGAACCACCGGGAACCACCAGTCCCGCCGCCACTCAACGCCGCCGCCCCTTCAAGTCGCCATAACTCCGCCGTCCGTGGTCCGATTAAAGTGAAACCTGCCAAAATGCTCCTCTCTTCATGGGCTTCAATTCCCAACCAACCCCAAGCATTGACGTCGCCGGAGAACTGAGATCGGAAAGCATCACCGCCGCCTGAAAATCATCGATTCTGCCGCCGTCCGGCCAAGTCAGGTCGCGGGACCACCGCCAAAAGCTTCCCCTCGTCAAGAGCTTTCATTTCCGACCAAGCCCAGGCCGTGCCGTTGCCGGAAACGTCAGATCCACCACCCTTGCCATCGCCACCTTCGCGCCGCCGTAGCGTCGCCGTCGCTGCTCCAATCGCCAGGAAACTTGTATGGTTGAGTTCGTCTCGTCGATACGGTCGTCTGGACATATGATTCATCGAATTCCGACAATGTTGCAAAAATTGTGTTTGGGAGAGAATGGCTCGTCGTTCGATGATTGTCGGTGTGTGTGTGGTTTCTAAATATGGAAGGTTACTATATATATTTTTTGAAAAATGAGACAAAAACGCAAAGTCTCGGAATTAGGCGTACTTAGTGTCAAAATGACCGTAATGAAAAGCTTAACAAGGTTTGGGGTTCGTTTCATAAAAAATCGGGCATTTACAAAAAGTCAATATCGAGTGGGGTCAAAGTGTAAATAGTTTTGGGTCAAAAATGCAATTTCTTGAAAATATGATTTAATGAATAATATTTAGAATCTTATGAAAATATTTAGAACCACGATAAAATATGCATTATTACATTGAACCCCAGTCCAATGTACACCGTTAAATTACTACATTAAATTAAACGAGCTATAATTATAAATTTACCAAATTGACCCTAATTAGTGACAAAACGATGCAAATTAAATTCTAATTAATGCCTTGGGTTTTAAATACCAAATCGATGATTTATAAAATCTTTAAATGCAAGAGTTGGAAAACATGCAATTATGAATGACGTCGGGACCGTAAATGGTCCGAATTCCGATAAATGCGCTAATCTTGAACTTGGAGATTGCGGGTCGTTACAATACTCCCTCCTTCAAAAGAATCTGTCCTCAGATTCTACTCCTCACGTCGAACCGTTCTCTGCCAAATTTCTCTTTGGCTTTGGTTCTAAAATTTCGACCTGTCCAACTCAATACGTCTTCAGTACGTGGACAGACTCCTTTGTTTCCTGAAAATCTGTCGTCCATGTTCACTTCTGTTCTCAATTCGACCAGCTTCCGAAGTGTTCCTCTTCCAGGTCGATCTGATAAAGTCGACGCTAACCAGATCCGCATATCGAACTCGCAATAGAATCGCTCCTAGTCGACTAAGAACTCCTTGTCCTTAGCACTTTCTAATAGCGCATAACGAGGCTATCGAATTCTGCGCTATCCACACAGAGATCATATAAAGCCTAATCAACTAGTCATTCAATCAGCGCAAGTACGAATTAAAAGACAGTTAAAGCACGTAGGTCACATGAAACACTTAACAATTATTTAAAGCAATTAAACACGTAAGCTCATCCGATCTGTAATGTGGTTTAAATTCCTCGAAGTCCGCGATGACTCTGTCTGATCAGAAATTGAAGTGAGATTGTGCATGGGCTCTGCACACGGCCTCAAGCCAGTGTGCATGTGGCCGTGTGGAGCCATTTTTGGCCCCCGGACCTTCCGTAAGCCGCAGTGGAACTTTCCACTATGGCTACCCCCGAGACTCGTCTTTTCCGAAATCTTTATTCGCTCATGTATTCTATAACTATGATATGAATGTGATTTTCCTGATTTATGAATTTATTGCATGTTCGGGATTGTGAATAGTGCGTTCGAAGTTTTCGACGAATTTCCCAACTTTTGTATACGATGTCCGTTTCCTCCGAAACTTGAATGCATGCTTCCTTATTATGTAATAGGCATGTTTAGGAACTTTCATGACATTTGAGCATGATTTGCATATCTAAATTCATGGATTACTTCGTTTATTGCTAATTTGAACCTAAGTGTCGTATTTGATCGTTTGATGTGCTTTTACGTGTTTCTATGCCATCGTTGAGCCGTGCGTCATCGTATGTCTTATGTGGTTATGTCGTTTGTCAGTTGCAGGTTCAACTCTCGTGGATTAGGTTGTTCGCTTCCGTTTTGAGCTTTCCTTTGGTTGTCGCCAGGTGAGGTTTCTGTTGTTATCCCGTATTATGTATATATGTACTATTAAGCCTCACTAAATAAGCCTCGCATGCTTAATTTATGTTTTTCTTCCGTATTACTATATTTAGTAAATACTTTATGCTTATTACTTTTATGAAGTTTAAGAACAATGAATTTGATATCAAAAATGTACTATGTATATGATTTCGAAAGGATTTCAAAAAGAGACATGCGAACTATATTTCGATTTAAATGTAATTTTGGGTTTGGAAACCTTCTCGTTGAGTGAAGTCGTTAGGGCGGATTTCTCCCCCCTTGATGATGGAATACCGAGTTGTGTTTCCTGCCATTACACCGCCTGTCTCGAACGGCCCCTTTGGCCCCCTAAATGTCTTGATTCCTATTCTAATAGGAAAATGATAGTTATGAAAATGCGAGATATCATATGCATGTTCGTTATGTTATGTGGGCCCCGAACTGTGGTGATCGGATGCAGCCGGATTGATAGCGGGTCTGCGGTGGAATTCGGTGGCTTACTCCATGTTTACCGGGAGCACGGGGTGAGGCTGGAGTGGCAACCTTTGAGCTCCTCCGGCGGTTGACTTTTTGTCAACTGAGACATAGGTTGTTATACCTATACCTGGTGCAGTTTGGATTTAGCGGTCCTTCTGCTATATGGGAGGAATAAGGATGGTATGTTTTCAGGTATCATAGGATATGAGGAGTTGAGGCCTCGACTCACTGAGTAATATGACATGTCACGTTATGTTATGTTATGATAAATCATCAAATGATTATGAAAACCCTTCGTTTACGTTTGTTCTCTTTTAAGTTAAAATGGTGATTTATTCTATGTATGATATTATGTATGTACTCCCCTTTTCCCCCTCACTTAGTCTTTTGACTAACCCTCTCTGCTCCAACCCTTATTTGTTTCAGGTGGTTACTAGGTGGGCATTGTCGGGTCTGGTTTTGCAGAATTATATTCGTCTTATTTTTAGTCAATTTTTATGACTTACTAGCTATCCATGTTTATGATAATTGTATTGAGAAATTATGTAATTAACGTTTGGGGTCGGATTCCTGTTTCGGCTTCGGATTGAGACCCGGTGCGGGGCGTGCGTTACCCGTTTGGGGTGCTCGCTACAGTTGGTATCAGAGCTCTTTGGGTCCAGTGGCCTAAGCTCTGAATCGTCGTGTTTTGTTTGTTTTGTTAGTCATTGTGTGCTGGTGTAACTTAGGGAATTGCACTCACTAGTGCTCAAGAACGCTTAGTGTTTGAATTGTGACGGATCTCTGTTGGATGATCAACAACAATAGATCTTTTACAATCAAAACACTGGGATGGACTTGGACATAGGTGGATGTGAAACTCAAGATTGCACTGGCCGTGCCTGGTTGTTTGTCGTGTCCGGTTGTGTCTAGGTCGTACGGCTTAGGACTTCTGTGGAATTTGTGCAAATGTGCTAAGTGATTATGTGAACTTCACCTGAACTTTACTTGCCTATGTGTTTACGGCTTTGCATACTCACTTACCTGTCATGCATATTTTCTATTGGCTTTACAGGATGTCTTCACATCGTCGTGCACGTAAACCGCACCCATCACCTCCGTTGGTTCCTCAGGCCGATACACCGACTCCGGCCGAAATTGCGGAAACCTTAAGACAGTTCATTGCTCATGCCCCTTAGGGGAATGCTAAACATGAAGCGTGGGTCCGATTTCTCAGATTCGAACCACCACAGTTCGAAGGTGCCCCGGATGACACTATTGCCGAAGTCCTGTTCTTGCCACTACCACCGTTGAGTACCTTCCTGCGAGTTCGAAGAGGCCATTTACACCTTTAGGGCCCTCTTCCAGAAAGAAGACCTCCCAGGTGTCTTCATCGAAGCAGAATGCACCTCCCGAACCGCAGGGAGCCCTACAACCAGTATATAGCTTTTGCCAAAGAGACCATCAAGAGTCAGAATGCCGAAAGAAGTCTGGACGTTGCTTCTCATGTGGAAGTTCCTTCCATCTCCACGCAAAGTGCACGAGGAAGAAAAGATCGAGACAGTTGAGGAGAACTTAGATCCGAATGCTTCGGTGCAAGGTGCAAAATATTAATTGTCATTCCATACATGCATTTTATAATTCGAGTGGTTTACACTCACTTGTTGCATTTTTCATTGCTGTACTTGCACGTGCGCTTGTTGGATTCTTTGCGTATTTATCTTTCTAATTCTTCATTGTCAGATTGGAGGACATTTGCGATTCGTGCGCGTGCTACCGTTTATCATCGAGGGAACCGTTGCCAGCAGATTTGACCAAGTTGCAAGCAAAGGATTATTTTGGACTTGACTAAGTCAGAGATTTTCGAATGGATGAGGGCCGTACACCACGTTGGTGGAGGCCGAGAACCTTACCCCAAAGGGAGAAGCTATAGGCTTATCCCCTAACGTCTCAATTGCCTGAAGATCCGAGTGAAGCCTAGAGAATCAAGTTGATCATAGAATTCACAGAAGTACTCCCCGATAATCTGAGAGCTCTTAGAATCAGATCAGAGTAGAGGGTCTGTGATAGATCCAGTTCTAGAAGTCGAACCGTGATCGAAGTCGCCAAACTGAATGGATTATGCCGATCTGACAGAATCGAAGAACCGACTTGATGAACTTCCCTCCTTTGAACACGCCCGATCGAGTACCTTGATCTGGGGTACTCCAACACTGCTTGTAGAGAAGAAGACAGTACACTTCCTATGTGTATTGTTTACCGAGAATTGCACAGAATATTATCGAAGATAAGTATTCTCTACCATCGCTGAAGAATTGCCTGATATGCTTTGAGATCGAGGATTTTGTCTAAATGACCTTTGATTAGGGTATCATCAACTCTGTGTCCGAGCAAAATATGTTCTGCAGACAGCCTTCAGTGCCTGATGTGGACGTCTTGAATTCGTAAGTCTGCCTCTAGTGCGGTCAAGTACCTTGCGACTCGATGGACCTCCATTCATATCACAATGATTTAGTCGTTGCCTTCTAAGGAGTCACCTCGATGTTCTCGAGATTCGAGGAAGAATGTAGTGCACCTCCGTATGGTATTCCGGACCTCAAAAGGGCACCCGCTAGTTGCCCAACCTAGCTAATATGAAATCTGGATCGACTGAGTGACCTTTTATGTCATTTCAAATCCAGAACAAGAATCGATGTAGAATCTTTGGAGACTTGAATAGTACAGGTATGGAAACAAACCAAGACTTAGAGTGGAACTTCTCTAAGCTTGCAACCCTGTTGCTTGAGTCGACAGGAAAGAAACCGAGTTCGAATGGACAATCTCTATAAGACCTGTTCTTAGGAACCGAAAAGAGATTAACTACAAATCCAATATTAACCCTGCTCAAGGGATTCTGAAGAAATTGTCGTGAGTAATAATGCATCACGCGAAAGATTGAACTAGTGGATGGTACGAAGGAAGAAACCGTAGCTTATACTTCGAAAAGATAAAATCAACCAGAAAGTTTCCACTCATGACACCGAACTAGGTGCCGTAGTAAAGGATTGGCTGAAACGTCATCACCATCTTATAGAATCAGTTGACATCTCCACAGATTATGGGAGTTTCAACACTTGTTAACTCAGAAGGAATTGAACCAACCCCAACGTCGTCAATGGAAAATATTTGAGGACTACGATTGCAAGAATCAGTATTCCTTGGGAAAAGCGAATATCGTAGTTGGCACTTTGAACGAAATCACGAGCGTGTCACAAGTTGAGGCTAAACTGAATTGGACTTGCACCGTTTTGAATAATTTCATTCATAGCCTCGTGACCTAGTCAGAATTGGGTTGAAGAATCTAAAATGCCAAGACTGCAAAAAAATGGATCCCAAGTCGATAATTCGAGCGAAGAATAATCCAGAGTGTCAGCTTTGTGCTGGTAACCCCAACACTTCCCAATATAAGCCTCGGAACCATGTTTCAAAGAGTCGAAAGAAAGAGACTTACTCGATTAAGTCAAGAGACACTTGACTTGTCAGCAGATCAAAGCCGAGCATCAAAGATTAAGGGGTTAGCTACGACTACTACTTATCCCTATGTGGGATTGAGAATGAATTCACCATGGACTTCGTGTCCGGACTATTGAAGGTCTACGATGGTAATTACTGTTACACATTTATCTAGGATTTCTCCAAGGTGCTGTCGATCGAATTCAGGCCTTTTGACAATAAATGGAGATAGTTCAAGTTCTACTGAAATGCTACTTACAAGAACCCCGAACAAGCTTGAAGTTGTGCAATCCGCGAGATACCTCCAATAAGTTCCTTCAAGGATCAGACCATCGAAGAAGCTTCGTGAGAGATCCGAATGAAGACGCGTAAGTTTCACCCAGAGTTGTTTAACTCTAATCAGTAGAATCTGGGGACCAGATTCTCATAAGGAGGGGTGATTGTAACGCCCCAAAAATTCGAGTTATGAACTGGGAACCCGAACCAGTTTTCTTACGCTATTTATAATTTATTTTATTAATTATTATGTGATTTATATAACATTTTCATGAATGAGTGAATTTCGGTATTTAAACCAGGACATGTCAATGTGTGTTTAATTTCATGAACTTTGACTGTAATTATATGTTATTTGGATAACTTAAGTTTTGTGCTATTTTATGAAATTACGAAAATGCCCCTTCGTTTCTCAACCTAAGTCAACTTTTGATTTAGTCTCCTACCCTCATCTCTCTCCCTCATTCATGCTCAAAAGAAAAGAGAAGAAAGAAAGAAAGAGAGAAGAAGAGGAAAGCTTCAATCGATCGTGTCGGACTTGTTTCTCGACGGATTTTCGAACCGTAAACACGCACGCGACCTTCTCGATCTCCTTTACTGGTAACTCTCTAATGCCAATCCGTTTTAATGCACTCTACGTCTCGTTTTTCTGAATTTTCTCCAAAATGTGCAAATATTGTGTATGTGTTGATTTTGGATAATTTTGTGGATGATTTTTCGTGTTTATGGATTCTATGCGTAGATTAGATGTTGTAGATCATCATATGTGAAGATTAGCATGAGTAATTAATATTTTGATGATTAAATATGGATTTCTGGTTGAAATCGCTTAAGGTTTCTGTTCTGCGAATTTTTCTGTTGTTCTTCATTCGCACGGGCTTTGCACACGAGGTGTTGCAAGCCCGTGTGCATGTGCACGGGCTCTCTCACGGCCGTGTGAGAGGCCGTGCAGAGTTTGAGCATGTGCACGGGCTCTCTCACGGTTGTGTAAGAGGCCGTGCGTGTGTGTGAGATTGTGCACGGGCTCTGCACACGGCCTCAAGCCCGTGTGCATGAGGCCGTGTGGAGCCATTTTTGGCCCCCGGACCTTCTATAAGCCGCAGTGCAACTTTGCCCTATGGGTACCCTCGAGACTTGTCTTTTCCGAATTCTTTCTTCGCTCATGTATTCTATAACTATGATATGAATGTGATTTGCTTGATTTATGAATTTATTGCATGTTCGGGATTGTCAATAGTGCATTCGAAGTTTTCGACGAATTTCTCAACTTTTGCATGCGATGTCTGTTTCCTCCGAAACTTTATTTGCATATCAAAATTCATGGATTACTTCGTTTATTGCTAATTTGAACCTAAGTGTCGTATTTGATCGTTTGATGTGCTTTTACATGTTTCTATGCCTTCGTTGGCCGTGCGTCGTCGTATGTCTTATGTGGTTATGTCATTTGTCAATTACAGGTTCCACTCTCGTGGATTAGGTTGTTCGCTTCGATTTTGGGCTTTCCTTTGGTTGTCGCCAGGTGAGGTTTCTGTTGTTATCCCGTATTATGTAGATATGTACGATTAAGCCTCACTAAATAAGCCTCGCATGCGTAATTTATGCTTTTCGTCCGTATTACTATATTTAGTAAATACTTTATGCTTATTACTTTTATGAAGTTTAAGAACAATGAATTTGATATAAAAAATGTACTATGTATATGATTTCGAAAGGATTTAAAAAGAGACAAGCGAACTATGTTTTGATTTAAATGTAATTTTGGGCTTGGAAACCTTCTCGTTGAGTGATGTCGTTAGGGCGAATTTCTCCCCCCTTGACGATGGAATACCCGGTTGTGTTTCCTGCCATTACACCGCTTGTCTCGAACGGCCCCTTTGGCCCCCTAAATGTCTTGATTCCTATTCTAATAGAAAAATGCTAGTTATGAAAATGCGAGATATGATATGCATGTCCTTTATGTTATGTAGGCCCCGGAGTATCGTGATCGGATGAAGCCGGATAGACAGCAGGTCTACAGTGGAATTCGGTGGCTTAGTCCATGTTTACCGGGAGGACGGGGTGAGGCCGGAGTGGCAACTTTTGAGCTCCTGCGGCGGTTGACTTTGGGTCAACTGAGACATAGGTTGTTATACCTATACCTGGTGCAGTTTGGATTTAGCGGTCCTTCTACTATATGGGAGGAATAAGGATGGTATGTTTTCAGGTATGATATGATATGAGGAGTTGAGGGCTCGACTTGCTGAGCAATATGATATGTCACGTTATGTTATGTTATGATAAATCACCAAATGATTATGAAAACCCTTCGTTTACGTTTGTTTTCTTTTAAGTTAAAATGGTGATTTATTCTATGTATGCTATTATGTATGGACTCCCCTTTTCCCCCTCACTTAGTCTTTTGACTAACCCTCTCTGCTCCAACCCTTATCTGTTTCAGGTGGTTACTAGGTGGGCATTGTCGGGTTTAGTTTTGCAGAATTATATTCGTCCTGTTTTTAGTCAATTTTATTGTATATCCATGTTTATGATAATTGTACTGAGAAATTATGTAATTAACGTTCGGGAATATTCAATGTTGAACCCGTTTATGATTTGATTAAGTTTCTGTAAATGAATTCCACTAGCCTTGGAGAACTTTAACTATTTGCGCAATTGGTTTACTGCTTTATTTATCCTGTAGTAGAACTAGGTTTTGTTGTTGTTGCTTCCGCTCCCGCATTGTTGTTGTCGGTTGTTTTACAAAAAGCCCCGCCTAGTGATTGAGTAAATGGGTTTGCCGTTCGCCAGGTTTCAGTTTAGGGTCGGATTCCTGTTTCGGCTTTGGATTGAGACCCGATGCGGGGCATGCATTACCCGTTTGGGGCGCCCGCTACAATTATGGATCACTAGATTGTTCTACTCTAGAGTTTTAGAGGAAATGCCTCAAGCAGTTCGGCTTTCCAGGACACAACTCTAACAATTACCCCTACTTGCTGTTTTATGACTAAATGTCAAATGATTTGATTTAAATGGAATGTGCATGATAATGTGGAATTACAGTTCTACCCTAAATGATCTCTATGTTAAATATTATTTAGTTGATTTAAATAAGTGTTCATTATTCGTTATTCTATCTCTTTGAATATAAAATGACCTGTAGCGATGTAACGACACGTCCCTAAACACGGTGTGACGTGACGTCCCGCACCAAGTCACAATCCATAACAAGAACTGAGATCCGGTTATGAACTATAACCTGGCGAACGGAAAATAAATACCAGGCGGATCTGCTTTAGAAAATAACAGTATAACGAACCATGATACAGCGGAAGCAAATCAATACAACCTATCCCACTCAGGGAGCTAGAAAAACAATAATTCTAAAACACAAATATAAATCCCACCAAGGCCACTGAAAACAACAATATCAACATTCAAACTAATTTACATCATTTACATCTACAACTTCTAGGGTTTTAAGTATTTATCCAGATACATAGGAGGAAATGAAATGTAACGACCCGAAAATCCGAGTTTCAATTCGGTATATTTTAATCGAGTAATTTCGTTATTAATTATTCTATTTAATATTTATTCTGAGATTTTAGAATAATTTCGTAAATGAGTGAATTTTATATTTAAATCACTAATTGTCAATGTGTGTTTAATTATATGAATTTTAACTGTAATTACGTATTATTTGGACAACGTGAGTTTTCAAACTTATTTTGCAAATTACTAAAATACCCCTTCGACTTTAAACCCTAGTCAACTAGATTGACTAAGTCAACCTCTCTCCCTCTTCATTTCCATTCACGTAACAAGGAAGAGAAAGAGAGAAAAGAAAAGAGAAGAAAAAGAGAAAGAGAAGGAAGAGATTTCAATCGATCGTCCCGACTTCGTTTCCCGACGGATTTTCGAATCGTTTACGTCTACGAATTCCTCGCGATCTTTTCTACGAGTAAGCTTCTAACGATTCTCTCGTTTTATGTCTTCTATACTTCGTTTTTCTCATTTTTGTGAATAGTTGACATTATTAGGTTTTATGTGATTTGTATAGGATTTGTGGATGGATTTTCGTGTTTATCGTTTCTATATGTAGATTATATGTTGTAGATGATCATATGTGAAAATTAGGGATTTATTTGCATGATTAATCGATTTAAGGTTGATTTATATTTGATTTTCGCGTATTGGGTTTGATGTTCTGCATGTTCTGCTCAATTTTTACGCACACGGGCCATGCACACGGGGTGTGGCAAGCCCGTGTGGGTGTACACGGCCTCTTGCACGGCCGTGCAAGAGACCGTGCGTGTTTGGGGTTGGTGCACGGGCTGTGCACACGGCCTTGAGGCCGTGTGCACGAGGCCGTGCGCGTTCGACCGATTGTGCACGGCCTCGGCACACGGCCGTGCACAAGGCCGTGTGGCCCGATCGCACAGTGCCCTGACCTTCTGTAAGTCAGGGCCCGTTTTGCACTACGGGTCCTTCCGAGACTCGTCTTTTCCGAATTCTTTCTTCGCTCGTGTATTCGATATATGTGAAATAGATATGAATTGCATGATTTATGAATTTACGACATGTTCGGGTATACGAATAGTGTGTTTTAAGTTTTCGTTAAATTTTCTAACTTTTGCATGTGAAGCCCGATTTTCCCGAAATTCGAATGCATGCTCCTTTATGATATCTTAAGCATGTCCGTAAAGTTTCGTTTCATTTGGACTTGATTTGCATTTTTAAATGTATGAATTACTCTGTTTTCGTTTGATAATTTGAACTTAAGTGTTTGATTTAATCGTGTAATGTGCTCCTATGTGTTCTAATATTCTCGTATAAGCCGTGCGTCGTCTTTAGTCTTATTTGGTTGTGTCCTGGTATTTTTGCAGACGATACTCCTGTGGAGTAGCGCCGGTTCTAGCTTTTGCTCTTTTTGCACACGCCAGGTGAGGTTTTCCGTTTCTGTTTCCAGTATTATTATGTATATATATATATATAAGTAAGCCTCTCCCCATATAAGCCTCGTTTATGTTTTGGTTTTCACCCCGTTTATATATATACTTAATAAATATTTATGATTATTATGTTCATTTGATTTATCGAAAATGATTTGATATGAAAAGTACTATGTATAATTTTCGAAATGTTTACGGAAGAGACATGTAAAACCCTTTTGTTTTCTAAGGCGAACTTTGGCCTTCGGCCTCGCATATGACATGTCTCGAACGGTCTTTTGGCCAACCCGAAATGTTTGAAAAGCGAGTTATGAATTGTTTGCATGATCGTTTGGGCCCGGAGTAAGAGCGATAGGACGAAGTCGGTAGACGTCGGGTCTACGGCGTAAATCCTATGGTTTCCTCCATTTGGGAGCTCGGGGTGAGGCCGGAGTGGCAGCCCTTTGAGTACCTGAGATTATACAGTTAGTTACGAGTAGTTCGGGTTTGCAGTCCGGCTACATTGGAGGAATAAGGGAGATTTCCGGTTTTATGTTTTTGGTTATTGGAGTTTCAGGGCTCGACTCGCCGAGTCATATGATAAGTTATGTTTTATGTTAAATCACCACCCGTTTACGAAAACCTTTCTTTTATGTTGATTTTTTTAATTATAAAATTGGTGATTTACTTCCGTTTTAATTATATACATTATTATTTCCCCCCTCACTTAGTCGTTTGACTAACCCTCTCTGTCTCACCCTATATTGGTTTCAGGATACTAGGCGGGATTCGTCGTCGTCGTCGTCGTAGGGTTGTGTTTAGCTTTGCTCATGTATATTCTTTCCCGGTTGTCTTTTATTTACGTATTATTTATTCATGTTGTATGTACGGGATTTACATACTGAACCCGTTGTTAGATTTTGTCGGGATATTGTATCGAACCCGTTGATATTGTGTAATTGAATTTCGTTAGCCTTGGTGGGCTTTAATAATTGTGTAATTAATTATGTTTTAAATATTTGGCTTATTATTGCTTCCGCACTTCTGTCTTTTCGTTGTTTATAAAAACCCCGCCTAGTAATTGAGTAAATGCTTGCCGTTCGCCGGGTTTCGGTTCGGGTCGGATCCCATTTCGGCTCCGGGTCGGGGCTCGGTGCGGGGCGTGCGTTACCCGTTTGGGGCGCCCGCTACAGTTGGTATCAGAGCTCTTTGGTCCAATGGCCTAAGCTCTGAAATGTCGTGTATTGCTGGTTTGGTCAGTCGTTGTGTGCCGGTGTAACTTAGGGAATTGCACTCACCAGTGTTCAAGAACGCTTAGTGTTTGAATTGTCACGGATCTTTGTTGGATGATCAACAACAAAAGATCTTTTACAATCAAAACACTGGGATGGGCTTGGATATAGGTGGATGTGAAACTCAAGGTGGTACTTGCCATGCCTGGTTCTCTGTCGTGTCCGGTTGTGTCTAGGTCGTACGGCTTAGGACTTCTGTGGATTTGTGCAAATGTGCTAAGTGCTTATGTGAACACTAAGTGAACATTACTTGCCTATGTGTTTACAGCTTTGCATGCTCACTTACCTGTCATGCATAACTGTTAATGACTTTACAGGATGCCTCCACGTCGTTGTCCCTGTGGACAGTCTTCGTCATCTTCATTGACACCTCAGACCGGTCCACCGATTCCAGCCAGAATTTTGGAAACACTAAGACGGTTCATCGTTCATGCCCCTAGAGGAAATGTTGAGCAGGAAGCGTGGGCTCAATTTCTCAGATTCGAACCACCGCAATTTGAAGGTACCCCAGATGAAGCTATTGCCGAAGCATGGATATCTGCTCTAGAAAAGATTTTTAGGATTATGGAATATCCGGATCCTCTAAGAGTCGGGTTTGCTATTTATTTGATGCTTGGAGCTGCACAGGAATGGTGGAAACAGATTGAACAACGATGGGAACGCGAGCACGTATTCCCGACTTGGGATCAGTTCTTGATCGAGTTCCGGGCTGAATACGTTCCGAGGATTGTTCATCAACAACATGAAAGGGAATTTCTGGCTCTCAAACAGAACATATCTTCAGTTGGCCAGTACGAGGCACAGTTCTCTCGCCTCATTAAGCATAGCCCGTATATGGTCGCAGACGAGCAGAGGAAGATTCGCCAGTTTGTAGAAGGATTGACTTATGAGATCAGAAAGGCTATGATGGTGGTCCGACCTCAATGTTATACCGACGCAGTGGAAATGGCTCTGCATATTGAGTCTGAACTCAGCCTAATGGGACCGAGTCCTACGCTTGACACTACCACCGTTCAGTACCTTCCAGCGAGTTCTAAGAGGCCATTTACACCTTCGGGGCCCTCTACCAGAAAGAAGACCTCCCAAGTGTCCTCATCGAAGCAGAATGCGTCTCCCCGAACTCAGGGACATCCGCGACCCGCATGTGGATTCTGTAAGGGCCCGCATTTGGAGGCCAAATGTTGGAAGAAGAATGGACTGTGCTACGGATGTGGTAGCGCCGACCACAAAGTGAGTGTATGTCCGAAGAAAAAGCCGAAACGAGTTGAGAAGACGGAGCTTGCACGTATGAACGATCCAGGTATACTGCATTGTCATGACATTCATCCAAATTAATTTAATTTCATATTATGTGAATTTAAATTATGTGCGTTAAGCGTATTATATTATGCATGTGATTTCGATATTATTATTTGTGTTTGAATTTCGTGAAGTTTGTGTGGTTTTAATCACACGAACTACCTCTGTATGCCTTGCACGGTCTCGCCACACGCCGTGACGAGACCCTGTGCACCCTTTTTCGCACGGCCCTGTTGCACCCCGTGCAAGAGGCCGTGCGCATGAATACACACGGGCTCGTCACACGCCGTGACGAGAGCCCGTGCGTGTTTGTCCTCACGGGGTCGTCACACGCCGTGACGATACCCCGTGCGTGTTTCTCACACGGCCTCGTCACACGCCGTGACGAGAGGCCGTGCGCGTTTGTTCCGGGTTTTAAATGGTCAGTAGCTTTCATTCTCGCGCACACCCTCACTTTCTCTCCCTCTTTCATGCGAAATTTCCCCATTTTTTCCCCCAAATTTCATTCCAACTTTGAGCTCGAATTATTCTCGATCTACCCGACGGATTTTCAAGAAATTTTGAAGGTGTGTTGTCTGCAGCAAGTTCTTGGTACTGTTAAGGTTTGGGCTCGATCCGTTTTACCGATCTCACACAATCTTCGCCCGAAGTAGCGCACGCCAAGTGCTCGGTAAAAGTCTCAAGTGAAAAATTTGCAAATTTTTCCTTCAATCTACAACAACTTCAACTCTACTATGGAAGGTGCTCGTGAAACCCGTGGCGGACGTCGGGCAAGGGAATTACCCGACATAGCGGCCCCGGAAGGTTACCAAGTGGATTTGGGTAACGAAGACAATCAAGATGTCTTCAACCGGTTAATGGAACGACCGGTTAGAGCCACGCAATTTCTAGACATGGAAGCTATGTACCAATTGGGACTTGGCGAAGGGATCTCCCATTATATCGACAACATTGGGTGGGCTAATTTTTGGAGTATTCAAAGGCCATCCTATCGCCGCCTTACTTGCGAATTTTTAAGCTCTCTTAAGGGCGCGGCATTTCCGGACGACGACGAGATGCCGATAGGAATCCACTTCAGAGCGTTCAACCGAGACTATACGCTCTCATACCGGCAGTTGACCGAGTATTTTCAACTGGATGTTACGGCACCGAGGAGACGTGCCGACAGATGGAATCAAGCCGAAGCTTGGAGACGTATATCTACCTCCACTGAGATATTTAACTCCGGCGTATCCAAGGCCACGATGCTCATCACTACGCAATTGAGGATTTTGCATAGAGCCGTATCTCGATCGGTTCTCGCCCGAGGAGACAGTCCGGGTGCGGTGAACACCGAAGACTGTTTATTACTTGATCATATGGTGCGAGGGGTCAGGTTCAACCCCATCTCGTACATGATGGACCACATGATGTATATCTCCACTCGGTCGAGAGGAGAGATTCGAGTTGGCTCATACATCACTGCCATTCTGGGGTGTGCCCAGGTGGAAGGGCTAGACACCCAGGTTCCCGTAGGAGGTTCGACGTCAATTGGCTACGGCACACTAGCTCAAATGGCTATTTGCACGAAGGGTCCAAGGCGGAACGACCCATATATTCTGGTGGCTGGACTACCTTTGTGGGAAGCTGACCAAGGGAATGCTCCCGAAGAAGGACCTTCAGACCCAGAGGTCCGAGAGCAGGCTCAGCATATCTACTCCCAACTGATGAGACAGGATGCTTCTATACCTGAGTCTTCGCATGGCAGGAGAAGCACTCAGCACCAGGAATCGATAAACCTGCAACAGTTTTATTCAGAGTTTACTGACTACCGACGTGTGTCGGATGAGAGATTTGCCCAGCAGGAGAGGCAGATCAACGAGGGCTTTGCAGCTCAGCGAGCTCACATTGATAGTCAGTACACCGCTTTGCAGGCAGAGCTTCAGAGATCGATCTCGGAAATGCAAAGGTCACTATCAGAGCAGCTGGATCAGTATTTCCGCCGTGGTCCGGACGAGCCTTGAACTATCTAGTCTATTTTATTTTCTTTTTCCCGTAAACTTTGTTTAGGATTTGATGTAATTTTCTATTTTGTATGAATTCGAATTTTAATTGGAATATTAAGTGCTTTAAGTGTTTATTATGAATTGCGTTTTATTATGTGAATTACTTTTATTATAATGTTCGATTTAATTCGAGTTATTAGAATTTGTGTTATGCTCCTCTTAACTAACTCCGAGACCGGAAGAGAATCTGAGGACAGATTCTTCTGAAGAGGGGAGTATTGTAACGACCCGAAAATCCGAGTTTCAATTCGGTATATTTTAATCGAGTAATTTCGTTATTAATTATTCTATTTAATATTTATTCTGAGATTTTAGAATAATTTCGTAAATGAGTGAATTTTATATTTAAATCACTAATTGTCAATGTGTGTTTAATTATATGAATTTTAACTGTAATTACGTATTATTTGGACAACGTGAGTTTTCAAACTTATTTTGCAAATTACTAAAATACCCCTTCGACTTTAAACCCTAGTCAACTAGATTGACTAAGTCAACCTCTCTCCCTCTTCATTTCCATTCACGTAACAAGGAAGAGAAAGAGAGAAAAGAAAAGAGAAGAAAAAGAGAAAGAGAAGGAAGAGATTTCAATCGATCGTCCCGACTTCGTTTCCCGACGGATTTTCGAATCGTTTACGTCTACGAATTCCTCGCGATCTTTTCTACGAGTAAGCTTCTAACGATTCTCTCGTTTTATGTCTTCTATACTTCGTTTTTCTCGTTTTTGTGAATAGTTGACATTATTAGGTTTTATGTGATTTGTATAGGATTTGTGGATGGATTTTCGTGTTTATCGTTTCTATATGTAGATTATATGTTGTAGATGATCATATGTGAAAATTAGGGATTTATTTGCATGATTAATCGATTTAAGGTTGATTTATATTTGATTTTCGCGTATTGGGTTTGATGTTCTGCATGTTCTGCTCAATTTTTACGCACACGGGCCATGCACACGGGGTGTGGCAAGCCCGTGTGGGTGTACACGGCCTCTTGCACGGCCGTGCAAGAGACCGTGCGTGTTTGGGGTTGGTGCACGGGCTGTGCACACGGCCTTGAGGCCGTGTGCACGAGGCCGTGCGCGTTCGACCGATTGTGCACGGCCTCGGCACACGGCCGTGCACAAGGCCGTGTGGCCCGATCGCACAGTGCCCTGACCTTCTGTAAGTCAGGGCCCGTTTTGCACTACGGGTCCTTCCGAGACTCGTCTTTTCCGAATTCTTTCTTCGCTCGTGTATTCGATATATGTGAAATAGATATGAATTGCATGATTTATGAATTTACGACATGTTCGGGTATACGAATAGTGTGTTTTAAGTTTTCGTTAAATTTTCTAACTTTTGCATGTGAAGCCCGATTTTCCCGAAATTCGAATGCATGCTCCTTTATGATATCTTAAGCATGTCCGTAAAGTTTCGTTTCATTTGGACTTGATTTGCATTTTTAAATGTATGAATTACTCTGTTTTCGTTTGATAATTTGAACTTAAGTGTTTGATTTAATCGTGTAATGTGCTCCTATGTGTTCTAATATTCTCGTATAAGCCGTGCGTCGTCTTTAGTCTTATTTGGTTGTGTCCTGGTATTTTTGCAGACGATACTCCTGTGGAGTAGCGCCGGTTCTAGCTTTTGCTCTTTTTGCACACGCCAGGTGAGGTTTTCCGTTTCTGTTTCCAGTATTATTATGTATATATATATATATAAGTAAGCCTCTCCCCATATAAGCCTCGTTTATGTTTTGGTTTTCACCCCGTTTATATATATACTTAATAAATATTTATGATTATTATGTTCATTTGATTTATCGAAAATGATTTGATATGAAAAGTACTATGTATAATTTTCGAAATGTTTACGGAAGAGACATGTAAAACCCTTTTGTTTTCTAAGGCGAACTTTGGCCTTCGGCCTCGCATATGACATGTCTCGAACGGTCTTTTGGCCAACCCGAAATGTTTGAAAAGCGAGTTATGAATTGTTTGCATGATCGTTTGGGCCCGGAGTAAGAGCGATAGGACGAAGTCGGTAGACGTCGGGTCTACGGCGTAAATCCTATGGTTTCCTCCATTTGGGAGCTCGGGGTGAGGCCGGAGTGGCAGCCCTTTGAGTACCTGAGATTATACAGTTAGTTACGAGTAGTTCGGGTTTGCAGTCCGGCTACATTGGAGGAATAAGGGAGATTTCCGGTTTTATGTTTTTGGTTATTGGAGTTTCAGGGCTCGACTCGCCGAGTCATATGATAAGTTATGTTTTATGTTAAATCACCACCCGTTTACGAAAACCTTTCTTTTATGTTGATTTTTTTAATTATAAAATTGGTGATTTACTTCCGTTTTAATTATATACATTATTATTTCCCCCCTCACTTAGTCGTTTGACTAACCCTCTCTGTCTCACCCTATATTGGTTTCAGGATACTAGGCGGGATTCGTCGTCGTCGTCGTCGTAGGGTTGTGTTTAGCTTTGCTCATGTATATTCTTTCCCGGTTGTCTTTTATTTACGTATTATTTATTCATGTTGTATGTACGGGATTTACATACTGAACCCGTTGTTAGATTTTGTCGGGATATTGTATCGAACCCGTTGATATTGTGTAATTGAATTTCGTTAGCCTTGGTGGGCTTTAATAATTGTGTAATTAATTATGTTTTAAATATTTGGCTTATTATTGCTTCCGCACTTCTGTCTTTTCGTTGTTTATAAAAACCCCGCCTAGTAATTGAGTAAATGCTTGCCGTTCGCCGGGTTTCGGTTCGGGTCGGATCCCATTTCGGCTCCGGGTCGGGGCTCGGTGCGGGGCGTGCGTTACCCGTTTGGGGCGCCCGCTACATGAAATCACCTAAACAAAAGTAAATGACTCCAAGGACAAAAACCTGAATCCGCCTAGCAACAAAACCTGAAAAGACAACAAGTAGAGTAATGGGGTTAGTCAAAGCGACTAAGTGAGGGGGCTATAATACGTATATATTATCGAAACAATCTAAAGATTCACCAGTTTTTAAATGAGAAGAAAGCAAAGGAAAAATAAAGGTTTTCACAATTATTGGTGAATCGAATAATTTCGCAATATAATAAAAGCTCGGCGAGTCGAGCATCCACCACCTGTTTCACAATATCAGAAATATCAAATAAACCACCCTTATTCCTCCTTATGTAGTCAGGTAGCTAGCCTGCACTACTAGATAATCATGTGGGGAGTTTCACCTCACATCTTCGATATAGGATACACCTCATCGGTCACAGGTACTCAAAGGGCTGCCACTCCGGCCTCACCCCGAGCTCCCGTCACGGGTTTAGAGTCACAGCATTGAGATCCACCGTAGACCCATCGTCTATCCGACTTCACCCCGTACCCTGGTCTCCTGGGGCCCAATATGTATAATGTGGCTCATTGGCCAGGCCGAAAGGCCAAGATAATTCCTCGCATTTCAAAATGCTTATGTGGTAAAAGGGACCAATTTCAAACCCATTTTTAACCCTTTCGAGCTAATGGAGCCTTCGAGGGGTTAATTTGTAATAGTTTGATATCAAAGCATTTTCATTAAACTCCTTAAAATAATATGATTTTCAAATAGCTACTACATATGATTTAAGTTTCAGGAAAGAAATTATAAAAGCATAAAACACAGGCTTTGGGTATATATGGAATATTTACATACGTATAGGAAAACCGAATTCGGAAAAGAAACTCCACCTGGACAATAAGGCAAAAAGGGACAAAACAAAAGACCAGACTACTGCTCGGAAGATGTACCACCTGAAATCAAATACGACTCAACCACGTAAGACGACAATACGACGCACGGCTTATTCTTAAATCAAATAACCATGTTGCAAACAATTAATTATCGAGTGGATTAAGCATGAGAAAGTAAGGACTAAACTATTATAAAATTTTAGTTATTATGAATGGAGAACAAATTTCGTGAAGTTGATTAAACATTATACCATCTTATATGTCAAAGTATTGAACCAATTAATTAATATTACATCATAAACAAGTGATAGTTTATTCACAGAACACAATTCAATAGTGCCTTTAGTAATTAATCCATATCATCTCCTTACGCAGCATTTATCATGATAAATATCTATGAGCAATTATATATTATATTTCCTTCAGTTCTGTATTACTCTCGCCTACAACTCATGAGCAACAAACATGTTTTAACGGAAGTACAAATACAATATAGACACATCACCTATTTACTAACATATTGTTCTAACATACATGGACAAGATGGTGTGGTTCTTTCAAGAATATTAATTACGGAACTTAGTGCTTCTTAATTAACCTAGTAACCGTAAATGTTGAAGTACTCACATAAGAAATTAGACCTAGGCTACCTGATTATTCTACAACCATGTAAATTGATGAAATAGTTGATTTAAAAGTTATTAAATGAAATAGAAGGAAAATTTGGGTTTTTTTTTTTTTTTTACCTGAACAGGGGATTGAAGTTTCAAAGAAGAAGAAGAAGACGGACGAAATAAAGTGATGTGTGGGTCTCTTTTCTTTACTAATTAATATAATACTTATGTTCATGTATAACTAGAACTATCAAGAGGTGGTACAAAAATCTAGGAATTATGGTGAATCAATTTATTCATTCCTTTCCTATTTCTTTTCTTACGAAAAAGATAAGAACAGGGGCTCTAGGTAATAATGAAAAAGGAAAAAATATATTTAAGTATAGAAAAATCTGGTATTTAGGAAAAATCGAAGGGGCATTTTCGTAATTTCACAAAACCTCATAAAAAGGGCGCGTTAATAAAATATATCAATATTATAGTCAAAACTCATCATTTTAACCGCGCGTTGACATTAGAATAATTTAAATTCACAAATTAGCACATTTATGAAAAGTAATATAAAACACACAAATATCACATAATTCGAGAAATGGGGAAAGAAGTGAGAAACGTAAGACGTGAAGCGTTACCAAAATCATCTCGAAAAGTTGGGTCGTTACAAGCGCCCCTTTCCGCAGGAGGAGAAAGGACACCACATCTGCACTGTAGCGGGCGCCCCAAACGGGTAACGCACGCCCCGCACCGAGCCCCGACCCGGAACCGAAATGGGATCCGACCCGAATCGAAACCCGGCGAACGGCAAGCATTTACTCAATCACTAGGCGGGGTTTCAAAAACAACGAAAAGACAGAGACGCGGAAGCAACAAAATAATCAAAGCAATAGAACATAATAAATACACAATTATTAAAGCCCACCAAGGCTAACGAAATTCAATTACATAATTAATAAACGGGTTCGATACAATATCCCGACAATGTACAATAACGGGTTCAATATAGAAATCCCGAATACTAATTAAATAAATTCCTAATATTCTAAAACATAATTCATAACATACGGAAAAGGAATATACAAGAGAAAATAAATAAAACCCTACGACGACGATTCCCGCCTAGTATCCTGAAACCAATATAGGGTGAGACAGAGAGGGTTAGTCAAACGACTAAGTGAGGGGGGGGGGGGAAATAATAATGTATATAATAAAACGGAAGTAAATCACCAATTTTATAATTAAAAGAAATCAACATAAAAGAAAGGTTTTCATAAACGGGTGGTGATTTAACATAAAACATAACTTATCATATGACTCGGCGAGTAGAGCCCTGAAACTCCAATAACCAAAAACATAAAACCGGAAACCTCCCTTATTCCTCCAATGTAGCCGGACTGCAAACCCGAACTACTCGTAACAAACTAGAATAACTCAGGTACTCAAAGGGCTGCCACTCCGGCCTCACCCCGAGCTCCCAAATGGAGGAAACCATAGGATTTACGCCGTAGACCCGACGTCTACCGACCTCGTCCTATCGCTCTTACTCCGGGCCCAAACGATCATGCAAACATTTCATAACTCGCTTTTCAAACATTTCGGGTTGGCCAAAAGACCGTTCGAGACATGTCATATGCGAGGCCGAAGGCCAAAGTTCGCCTTAGAAAACAAAAGGTTTTACATGTCTCTTTTGTAAACATTTCGAAGTCTATACGTAGTACTTTTCATATCAAATCATTTTCGATAAATCAAATGAACATAATAATCATAAATATCTACTAAGTATATATATATATAAACGGTGTGAAAACCAAAACATAAACGAGGCTTATATGGGGAGAGGCTTATTTATATATATATATACGTAGTAATACTGGAATCAGAAAAGGAAAGCCTCACCCGTAGGCCAAATTGTGCCCTGACTAACAGAAGGTCAGGGCACTGTTCGACCAGGCCACACGGCCTTGTGCACGGCCGTGTGCCGAGGCCGTGCACAATCGGACGAATGCGCACGGCCTCTTGCACACGGCCTCAAGGCCGTGTGCACAGCCCGTGCACCATCCCCAAACACGCACGGTCTCTTGCACGGCCGTGCAAGAGGCCGTGTACACCCACACGGGCTTGCCACACCCTGTGTGCATGGCCCGTGTGCGTAAAAATTGAGCAGAACATGCAGAACATCAAACCCAACACGCGAAAATCAAATATAATTCAACCTTAAATCGATTAATCATGCAAATCAATCCCTAATTTTCACATATAATCATCTATAACATGCAATCTACATATAGAAACGATAAACACGAAAATCCATCTACAATTACTATCAAAATCATATAAAACCTAAATTATACAACTATTCACAAAAATGAGAAAAACGAAGTATAGAGGACATTAAACGAAAGAATCGTGAAAGGCTTACTCGTAGAAGAGTTCGCGAGGAGTTCGTAGACGAAAATGGATCGAGAATCCGTCGGGAATCGGAGTCGGGACGATTGTTGGAATCTTTCTTCTTCCTTCTCTTTTTCTTTCTTTTTCTTTCTTCTCCTTTTCCTTGTTTGTGCGTGAATGGCAATGTGAGAGAGAGAGATTGAGACTTAGTCATATCTTGACTAAGGTTTAGAATTCGAAGGGGCAAAGTCGTAATTTTACAAAATAAGTTCGAAGACTCACGTTGTCCAAATAATATGTAGTTACAGTTAAAATTCATATAATTAAACGCACATTGACAATTAGTGATTTAAATATAAAATTCACTCATTTACGAAATTATTCTAAAATCTCAGAGTAAATATTAAATAAAATAATAAATAACGAAATTACTCGATTAAAATATACCGAATTGAAACTCGGATTTTCGGGTCGTTACAATACTCCCCTCTTCAGAAGAATCTGTCCTCAGATTCTCTTCCGGTCTCGGAGTTAGTTAAGAGGAGCATAACCTAGCGGAAATTCTAATAATACGAATTAAATCGAACATTAAAATAAAATTAATTCACATAATAAAACGCAATTCATAATAAACACTTAAAGCACTTAATATTCCAATTAAAATTCGAATTCATACAAAATAGAAAATTACATCAAATCCTAAACAAAGTTAACGGGAAAGAAGAAAATAAAATAGAATAGATAGCTCAAGGCTCGTCCGGACCACGGCGGAAATACTGATCCAGCTGCTCTGATAGTGACCTCTGCATTTCCGAGATCGATCTCTGAAGCTCTGCCTGCAAGGCAGTGTACTGACTATCAATGTGAGCTCGCTGAGCTGCGAAGCCTTCGTTGATCTGCCTCTCCTGCTGGGCAAATCTTTCATCGGACACACGTCGGTAGTCAGTGAACTCTGAATAAAATTGTTGCAGGTCTATCGATTCCTGGTGCGGAGTGCTTCTCCTGCCATGTGAAGACTCAGGTATAGAAGCATCCTGTCTCATCAGTTGGGAGTAGATATGCTGAGCCTGTTCTCGGACCTCTGGGTTTGAAGGTCCTTCTTCGGGAGCATCCCCTTGGTCAGCTTCCCACAAAGGTAGTCCAGCCACCAGAATATATGGGTCGTTCCTCCTTGGACCCGTCGTGCAGATCGCCATTTGAGCTAAAGTGCCGTAGCTAACTGAGGTCGAACCTCCAACAGGAACCTGGGTATCAAGCCCTTCCACCTGGGCACACTCCAGAATGGCGGTGATGTATGAGCCAACTCGAATCTCTCCTCTCGACCGAGTGGAGATATACTTCATATGGTCCATCATGTACGAGATGGGGTTGAATCTTTCCCCTTGTACCATATGATCTAGTATTAGACAGTCTTCGGTGTTCACCGCACCCGGGCTGTCTCCTCTGGCTAGAACCGATCGAGACACGGCTCTATGCATAATTCTCAATTGAGTGGTATTGAGCATCGTGGCCTTGGATACGCCGGAGTTAAATATTTCGGTGGAGGTAGAGATACGTCTCCACGCTTCGGCTTGATTCCATCCGTCGGCACGTCTCCTCGGTGCCGTAACATCCAATTGAAAATACTCGGTCAACTGCCGGTATGAGAGCGTATAGTCTCAGTTGAACGCTCTGAAGTGGATTCCTATTGGCATCTCGTTGTCGTCCGGAAATGCCGCGCCCTTAAGAGAGCTTAAAAATTCGCAAGTGAGGCGGCGATAGGATGGCCTTTGAATACTCCAAAAATTAGCCCACCCAATGTTGTCGATGTAATGGGAGATCCCTTCGCCAAGTCCCAATTGGTACATAGCTTCCATGTCTAGAAATTGCGTGGCTCTAACCGGTCGTTCCATTAACCGGTTGAAGATATCTTGATCGTCTTCATTACCCAAATCCACTTGGTACCCTTCCGGGGCCGCTATGTCGGGTAATTCTCTTGCCCGACGTCCGCCACGGGTTTCACGAGCACCTTCCATAGAAGAGTTGGAGTTGTTGTGAATTGAAGGATTAAGTTGCAAATTTCACTCGGGACTTTTACCGAACACTTGGCGTGCGCTACTTCGGGCGAAGATTGTGTGAGATCGGTAAAACGGATCGAGCCCAAACTTCAACAATAACAAGAACTTGCTGCAGACAACACACTATCAAAATCTCACGGAAATCCGTCGGGTAGATCGACAATAATTCGAGCTCGAAGATGGGATGAATTTGGGGGAGAAAAACAAGGGAATTCTCGCAAGAGAGAGGGAGAGAAATAAGAGGGGTTGCGCGAATAAGGAGCTACTGACCATTTAAAAACCTGGAACAAACGTGCACGGCCTCTCGTCACGGCGTGTGACGAGGCCGTGTGAGAAACGCGCACGGGGCCTCGTCACGGCGTGTGACGACCACGTGAGGACAAACACGCACGGCCTCTCGTCACGGCGTGTGACGAGCCCGTGTGTATTCATGCGCACGGCCTCTCGCACAGGGTGCAACAAGGCCGTGTGAGATAAGTGCACAGGGTCTCGTCACGGCATGTGGCGAGATCGTGCAAGGCATACATGTAGCGGGCGCCCCAAACGGGTAACGCACGCCCCGCACCAAGCCCCGACCCGGAGCCGAAATGGGATCCGACCCGAACCGAAACCCGGCGAACGGCGAGCATTTACTCAATTACTAGGCGGGGTTTTTATAAACAACGAAAAGACAGAAGTGCGGAAGCAATAATAAACCAAATATTTAAAACATAAATAATAACACAATTATTAAAGCCCACCAAGGCTAATGAAATTCAATTACATAATATCAAACGGGTTCGATACAATATCCCGACCAAATCTAACCACGGGTTCAGTATATAAATCCCGTAAATACAACATAATAACATAATACGTAAATAAAAGACAACCGGGAAAGAATATACATGAGAAAATAAATATAAACCTACGACGCCTATGACGACGAATCCCGCCTAGTATCCTGAAACCAATATAGGGTTGAAACAGAGAGGGTTAGTCAAACGACTAAGTGAGGAGGGAGTAATAATGTATATAATAAAACGGAAGTAAATCACCAATTTTATAATTAAAAGAAATCAACATAAAAGAAAGGTTTTCGTAAGCGGGTGGTGATTTAACATAAAATATAACTTATCATATGACTCGGCGAGTCGAGCCCTGAAACTCCAATATCCAAAAACATAAAACCGGAAACCACCCTTATTCCTCCAATGTAGTCGGACTGCAAACCCGAACTACTCGTAACTTACTAGAATAACTTAGGTACTCAAAGGGCTGCCACTCCGGCCTCACCCCGAGCTCCCAAATGGAGGAAACCATAGGATTTACGCCGTAGACCCGACGTCTACCGACTTCGTCCTATCGCTCTTACTCCGGGCCCAAACGATCATGCAAACATTTCATAACTCGCTTTTCAAACATTTCGGGTTGGCCAAAAGACCGTTCGAGACATGTCATATGCGAGGCCGAAGGCCAAAGTTCGCCTTAGAAAACAAAAGGTTTTACTTGTCTCTTTCGTAAACATTTCGAAGTCTATACGTAGTACTTTTCATATCAAATCATTTTCGATAAATCAAATGAACTTAATAATCATAAATATCTATTACGTATATATATATGAACGGTGTGAAAACAAAACATAAACGTGGCTTATATCGGGAGGGCTTATTTATATATATACATAATAATACTGGAAACAGAAACGGAAAACCTCACCTGGCTGCTATGCAAAATAAGAGCAAAAAGCTAGAACCGGCGCTACTCCACGGGAGTATCGTCTGCAAAAATACCAGGACACAACCAAATAAGACTAAGACGACGCACGGCTTATACGAGAATATTAGAACACATAGGAGCACGTCACACAATTAAATCAAACACTTAAGTTCAAATTATCAAACGAAAATAGAGTAATTCATACATTTAAAAATGCAAATCAATTCCAAAAGAAACGAAACTTTACGAACATGCTTAAGATATCATAAAGGAGCATGCATTCGAATTTCGGGAAAATCGGACTTCACATGCAAAAGTTAGAAAATTTAACGAAAACTTAAAACACACTATTCATATACCCGAACATGTCGTAAATTCATAAATCATGCAATTCATATCTATTTCATATATATCGAATACACGAGCGAAGAAAGAATTCGGAAAAGACGGGCCGAAGCGGGACCCGTAGGCCAAATTGTACCCTGACTTACAGAAGGTCAGGGCACTGTTCGAGCCTTCCACACGGCCTTGTGCACGGCCGTGTGGCGAGGCCGTGCACAATCGGACGAACGCGCACGGCCTCTTGCACACGGCCTCAAGGCCGTGTGCACAGCCCGTGCACCATCCCCAAACACGCACGGTCTCTTGCACGGCCGTGCAAGAGGCCGTGTACACCCACACGGGCTTGCCACACCCCGTGTGCATGGCCCGTGTGCGTAAAAATTGAGCAGAACATGCAGAACATCAAACCCAATCACGCGAAAATCAAATATAATACAACCTTAAATCAATTAATCATGTAAACCAATCCCTAATTTTCACATATAATCATCTACAACATATAATCTACATATAGAAACGATAAACACGAAAATCCATCCACAAATCCTATACAAAACACATAAAACCTAATAATGTCAACTATTCACAAAAATGAGAAAAACGAAACATACGAGATATTAAACGAGAGAATCGTTAGAAGCTTACTCGTAGAAGAGATCCCGAGGAATTCGTAGACGTAAACGATTCGAAAATCCGTCGGGAAACGAAGTCGGGACGATCGATTGAAATCTCTTCCTTCTCTTTCTCTTCTTCCTTCTCTTTTCTTTTCTTTCTTTCCTTCCTTGTTGATTGTGAACGAGAGAGAGGTGAGAGAGAGACTTAGTCAAATTAGTTGACTAGGGTTTAAAAGTCGAAGGGGTATTTTAGTAATTTGCAAATTAAGTTTGAAAACTCACGTTGTCCAAATAATACGTAATTACAGTTAAAATTCACATAATTAAACGCACATTGACAATTCGTGATTTAAATATGAAATTCACTCATTTATAAAATTATCCTAAAATCTTAGAATAAATAGTAAATAAAATAATAAATAACGAAATTGTAGCGGGCGCCCCAAACGGGTAACGCACGCCCCGCACCGAGATCCGACCCGAAGCCGGAATGGGATCCGACCCGAATCGAAACCCGGCGAACGGCAAGCATTTACTCAATTACTAGGCGGGGGTTTTAAATAAACAACGAGACAGAAGTGCGGAAGCGAAATAATCAAACATTAAAGCATGATAAATTGCACAATTATTAAAGCCCTCCAAGGCTAACGAAATTCATTTAATTAAATAACAAACGGGTTCGATACAATATCCCGATTACAAACTAATTAAATCCTAAAATCAAAAGACATAAATCATAGCCATACAGAATAAGAGTTATACATGAGCAAAAAGAATGTAACTCTAAGACGCGACGACGACGACGACGAAGATCCCGCCTAGTATCCTGAAACCAGTACAGGGGTAAAACAGAGGGGGTTAGTCAAACGACTAAGTGAGGAGGGAATAATAAGGTATATAACAAAACGGAAAATAAATCACCAATTTTAAAGTAAAAGAAATCAACATGAAAGAAAGGTTTTCGTAATCGGGTGGTGATTTAACATAAAACATAACATATCTAATGACTCGGCGAGTCGAGCCCTGAACTCCAATAACCAAACATAAAAACCGGAAACCATCCTTATTCCTCCAATGTAGACGGACCGCTAAATCCGAACTACTCGAAACTTACTAGAATAACTCAGGTACTCAAAGGGCTGCCACTCCGGCCTCACCCCGAGCTCCCAAATGGAGGAAACCATAGGATTTACGCCGTAGACCCGACGTCTACCGACTTCGTCCTATCGCTCTTACTCCGGGCCCAAACGATCATACAAACATTTCATAACTCGCTTTTCAAACAATTCAGGTTGGCCAAAAGACCGTTCGAGACATGTCATATGCGAGGCCGAAGGCCAAAGTTCGCCTTAGAAAACAAAAGGTTTTACATGTCTCTTCCGTAAACATTTCGAAAACTATACATAGTACTTTTTCATATCAAATCATTTTCGATAAATCAAATGAACATAATAATCATAAGTATTTAGTAAGTATATATATAAACGGTGTGAAAACCAAAACATAAACGAGGCTTATATGGGGAGAGGCTTATTTATATATATATACGTAGTAATACTGGAATCAGAAAAGGAAAGCCTCACCTGGCTATGCAAAAGATGAGCAAAAAGAGCAAGAACCGGTGCTACTCCACAGGAGTATCGTCTGCAAAATACCAAGACACAACCAAATAAGACTAAAGACGACGCACGGCTTATACGAAAGAATTAAAACACATAGAAGCACGTTATACAATTAAATCAATCACTTAGGTTCAAATTCTCAAACGAAAACAGAGTAAATCGCAAATTTAAAAATGTAAATCAACTCCAAATGCAACGAAACTTTACGGACATGCTTAGAATATCATAAAGAAGCATGCATTCGAATTTCGGGAAAATCGGACTTCACATGCAAAAGTTAGGAAATTTAACGAAAACTTAAAATGCACTATTCACATACCCGAACATGTCGTAAATTCATAAATCATGCAATTCCTATCTATAACATACATATCAATACACGAGCGAAGAAAGAATTCGGAAAAGACGAGCCGAAGCGGGACCCGAAGGCCAATTTGTACCCTGACTTACAGAAGGTCAGGGCACTGTTCGAGCCATCCACACGGCCTCGTGCACGGCCGTGTGGCGAGGCCGTGCACAAACATGCAACACGCACGGCCTCATGCACACGGCCTCAAGGCCGTGTGCTCAGCCCGTGTGCAATTCAACCACGCGCACGGCCTCATGCACACGGCCTCGAGGCCGTGTGCACAAGCCCGTGTGCGATCAAAATGAGCAGAAACTTTTCGCAGAAACAAAACCTTCGCGAAATGAAACCCTAATCCAACGATTAAACACTAAAACATGCAAATCAAACCCTAATTCTCACATATAATCATCTACAACATATAAGCTTCACATAGAAACGATAAACACAAAAATCCATCCACGTTTTCTATCAAAACCATATAAAAACCTAAATTATTCAACTATTATCAAAAATCCAAAAATCGAAGTAATGAAGGCATTAAATGAAAATTTTCGAGAGAGCATACTCGTAGATGAGATCGTGAGGAGTTCGTAGACGTAAACGGCTCGAAAATCCGTCGGGAAACGGGGTCGGAACGATCGTCGGAATCTCTTTCTTCTTTCTTCTCTTTTTCTCTCTTTTTCTTTCTTCTCTTTTGTTTTCTTTCTCTCTTTTGTGCGAGAATGGAATAGAGAGGGAGAGAGATTGACTTAGTCAAATCTTGACTAAGGTTTAGAAATCGAAGGGGTAAAGTCGTAATTTTGTAAAATAAGTTCGAAATCTCACGATGTCCAAATAACATGTAATTACAGTCAAAATTCATATTATTAAACGCACATTGACAATTTGTAATTTAAATACATAATTCAATCATATATGAAATAAATTCTAAAATTATATAATAAATATCAAATAAATATTAAACTACACAAATATTCGATTCGGACATACTAATCTAATTATTCGAATTTTCGGGGCGTTACAATCACCCCTCCTTATGAGAATCTGGCCCCCAGATTCTACTCGTCCGGCTGAAATAATTCCGGATGAAACTTGCGCATTTTGTCCTCGGTCTCCCATGTAGCTTCTTCGGTTGTCTGATTCCTCCAAAGGACCTTGACAAGAGAAATCTCTCGGTTGCGCAGAGCTTGAGTCTTCTTATCTAATATCTTCACCGGCTTCGAAACAAAGGTCAAATCCGGCTCTAGCTCAATTTCCTCAACAGGAAGGATCTCGGATTCATTTGGGAAGTATTTCCGGAGTTGGGAAACATGAAAGACGTTGTGAATCCCAGTCAGACTCGGCGGCAAGTCTAACCTGTAAGCTGCATTCCCAATCCTTTCCAGAATCTCATAGGGGCCCAAAAACCTCGGACTTAACTTTCCTCCTTTTCCAATTCGGGTGAAACCCTTTCGAGGAGAAGCTTTGAGGAATACTCTGTCACCAACCTCAAATTCCAACGGTCGGCGGCGGGTGTCGGCATAGCTCTTTTGTCGATCCTGAGCTGCCTTCATTCTCTGCCGGATGATCTGAATACGGTCGATGGCATTTTGGAGAAACTTTGGAGGAGTTCCTCGTTCCTTATCATCCTTCGTCCAACGCCAATCTTCGAGATCCCAAAACAACGGGGACCTACACTTTCTGCCATACAATGCTTCGTAAGGTGCCATTCCGATCGTAGACTGATGACTGTTGTTGTAAGCAAACTCGATCAGAGGCAACTGGTCGTGCCAATTGTTACGAAAATCCAGGGCACAAGCTCGAAGCATATCACAGAGATATCTGATCATCCTCTCTGACTGACCATCTGTTTGCGGATGTGCGGCTGTACTGAAAGTCAGCTTCGTTCCCATTCGTTCTTGAAGTTGTTGCCACAAACGGGAAGTAAATCGAGCATCTCTGTCAGATACTATCGTAGACGGAATTCCATGAAGCTTGACAATCTCTCGGTGATAAGTCTCTGCCAACCTATCCACTTTGTACGACATGTTGATCGGTAGAAAATGAGCACTCTTGGATAGTCGGTCAATAATCACCCAAATGCTATCGTAGCCCCCTCTAACTTTAGGCAAACCAGACACGAAGTCCATGGCAATACCCTCCCAATTCCATGTAGGAATCGGCAGTGGCTCGAGCAAACCTCCCGGTCTCTGATGTTCAGCTTTAACTTGTTGACAAGTCGAACATCTCTTGACGTAATCAGCTACGTCTCTCTTCATACCTCTCCACCAGAACAAGTCCTTCAAATCCCGATACATCTTACTTCCTCCCGGATGAACTGTGTAAGGTGTGTTGTGAGCCTCATCGAGAATCTCTTTCCTCAGACTCTCCGGAACACAAACTCGGGACTTGTAGCGGAGAATTCCTGTGTCGTCCACACCAAACTGAGTCTCAGAATCAGCTGCGATGTGAACTATCTGTCTCTGAGTCCACTCATCAGTAGCCTGAATATCTCGAATCTTTCGACCCAATTCTGACTGGACCGATATGCTGTGAACATGGGCCTGAGAACTGATGTGAACTCCCTCTAACTTAGCCTCTAGCTGGGCTATGCTTGCCTTCCGGCTCAATGCATCGGCTACGACATTCGCCTTCCCGGGATGGTACTGGATCTTGCAGTCGTAGTCCTCAAATAATTCCATCCAACGGCGCTGTCGTTTGTTCAATTCTTTCTGAGTAAACAAGTACTGAAGGCTCTTATGATCTGTGAAGATGTCGAATGTGATGCCGTAGAGGTAATGACGCCATTTCAATAATGCAAATACCACGGCGGCTAGTTCAAGGTCGTGAGTGGGATAGTTCTCTTCAGCTGGCTTTAGCTTCCTCGATGCATAAGCTATAACTTTCCCATTCTGCATTAATACACAACCTAACCCTTCGTGTGACGCATCTGCATACACGACAAATCCTTCAGAACCCTCTGGCAGGGTCAGTACTGGGGCTGTGGTCAATCTCTTCTTGAGCTCCTGAAAACTAGCTTCACATTTGGCTGACCACTCAAACTTAGCTTCCTTCTTCGTCAATGCTGTTAACGGACCTGCGAGTTTAGAGAAATCCTTGACAAAACGTCTGTAGTATCCTGCTAATCCCAAGAAACTACGGATCTCTGTAGGAGTCTTAGGTCTCTCCCAATCCAGCACTGTCTCAATCTTCGAAGGATCTACCTCGATTCCCGTTCCAGATATGACATGACCTAGGAAGGTCACTCGGTCAATCCAGAATTCGCATTTGCTGAACTTAGCGAATAATTGGTGCTCTCTCAAAGCTTGGAGCACGATCCGGAGGTGTTCAGCGTGTTCTTCTTCGGACTTCGAGAACACTAAGATGTCGTCAATGAAAATAACGACGAACTTGTCGAGGTACGGACGGAAAATTCTGTGCATCATGTCCATAAAAGCTGCTGGAGCATTCGTAAGTCCAAACGGCATGACCACAAACTCGAAATGTCCGTATCGGGTGTTGAAAGCTGTCTTCGGGACATCGTCTGATCGGATACGGAGCTGGTAATATCCTTGTCTGAGATCGAGCTTGGAATAAACCCTCGATCCTTGTAGCAAATCGAACAATTCCTCGATATGCGGTAGAGGATACTTGTTCTTCACCGTCATCCTGTTTAACTCTCGGTAATCGATACACATGCGAAGGGTACCGTCCTTCTTCTTTACGAACAAGACTGGAGCACCCCAAGGCGAGGTACTCGGTCGGATATATCCAATAGAAAGAAGTTCGTCGAGTTGATTCTTCAATTCTTTCAACTCGGCAGGAGCCATTCGGTACGGCGACTTCGAATAAGACTCGGCTCCCGGAGCTAGATCAATCACGAACTCTATATCCCGATCCGGTGGTAAGAATTCCAAATTCTCGGGAAACACATCGACGAATTCATTGACCACGGGCGTCTCTTCGATCTTTGTCTGGTCCTTCGGGCGGTTGAGAATGTAAGCTATAAAGCACGTCGCTTCTTCTTTCTGAACGAGCTTCTTGGCTTCCATCATTGAGATATACGGGCCTTCTCCTGATCGGAAACCCTTAACCTCATTAGAGCCCAGAATAACCTTCTTCTCGAAACAATCAACCTTCGCCCGATGCTCGTACAACCAATCCATTCCGAGAATAACTCCATATTTCTTCATCGGCAGCTCGATCAAATCTGCTAGATACTCGATATCCTCGATGACGATCGGACAACGTTTAAGTGCTCGGTTCGCAACGACCTTCGAACCCAACGGCGAACCAACCACTAGCACATAGTCAAGCAAGGAAACAGGCGCATGCACAGATAAGGAAACAGCAGGCGCAATAAATGAGTGTGAAGCACCCGAGTCGTATAATGCATGTATGGGGATGCCATTTATATATATAGTACCTTCCACCACGTCAGTCGGATCTGCAACAGCATCCTCTGCATCGCCTTCCAAGGCGTAAACACGTGCATAAGCCTGAGGCTGAGCGGCTCCCTGCTGTACCGGTCTTCTCTTCGGACATTCACCAATTCTGTGATCGGGGCTACCGCATCCGTAGCAAAGGCCGTTCTTCCTCCAACATTTGGCCTCTAAGTGCGGGCCCTGACAAAATCCACATACTGGCCGTGGAAATCCCTGAGATCGAGGAGGAGCAAGCTGGGGTCGGGGAGGAGCAGGCTGAATGGTGCTCCTGAACGGCTTTTTCCCCGAAGAGGACCCAGACGGAATAAATGGCCTCTTCGAGCCAGAAGCGAAACTCTTGGCGGCTGCAGGGGCAGGTGCAAATGTCGGTCTCATCTGTCGAAGATCGGACTCTATAGAAAGTGCCGTCTCGACTGCATCGGTGTAGAACTGGAGTCTGTTCCCGAGCATATGCATACGAATCTCGTTCGACAATCCCTCGATGAACTGTCGAGTCTTCCTTTGCTCGTCGTCAACCATATACGAGCAGTGAATAATAAGCCTGGAGAAATGAGCCTCGTACTGGTCAACTGTAGAAGTACCCTGCTTGAGAGCCAGGAACTCTCGCTCACGTCTCTGTCGGACCACCAAAGGAATATACTTAGCCCGAAACTCCATCACGAACTGATCCCAAGTCGGGACCACATGCTCACGCTGCCACCTCTGTTCAATACGAGCCCACCAATCCTGAGCAGCTCCGGTCATCTGATACACTGCTAACTCGACCCTCTTAGGGTCCGGGCACCCTAGTACTCGGAATATCTTTTCCATTGCCGATATCCAAGCTTCGGCGACAACATCATCAGGTGCACCCTCGAACTGCGGAGGGTTGAGCTTCAGAAATCTTCCCAGATCATTCTCCGGGGCAGGTGGTGGCGTAGCTCGGTTGGTATGAACCATGAATTGCCCTAAGGCTTCCATAAACTGTGCCGGAGTAGGAACACCTGGAGGCGGACCTGGCGGGTCACGACGAGGAGGCATTCTGCACATTCAATACCAAACATGCATGACGATAAGTGATTATGAAAAGCCGTAACACGTAGAGAAGTTAAATTCACATAATCAAGTTGTCACAATCACATAATCCTAAGCCGTACAACCTAGACAGACACGACAAAACACGACGATTCAGAGCTTCGGCCATTGGACCAAGAGCTCTGATACCAACTGTAGCGGGCGCCCCAAACGGGTAACGCACGCCCCGCACCGAGATCCGACCCGAAGCCGGAATGGGATCCGACCCGAATCGAAACCCGGCGAACGGCAAGCATTTACTCAATTACTAGGCGGGGGTTTTAAATAAACAACGAGACAGAAGTGCGGAAGCGAAATAATCAAACATTAAAGCATGATAAATTGCATAATTATTAAAGCCCTCCAAGGCTAACGAAATTCATTTAATTAAATAACAAACGGGTTCGATACAATATCCCGATTACAAACTAATTAAATCCTAAAATCAAAAGACATAAATCATAGCCATACAGAATAAGAGTTATACATGAGCAAAAAGAATGTAACTCTAAGACGCGACGACGACGACGACGAAGATCCCGCCTAGTATCCTGAAACCAGTACAGGGGTAAAACAGAGGGGGTTAGTCAAACGACTAAGTGAGGAGGGAATAATAAGGTATATAACAAAACGGAAAATAAATCACCAATTTTAAAGTAAAAGAAATCAACATGAAAGAAAGGTTTTCGTAATCGGGTGGTGATTTAACATAAAACATAACATATCTAATGACTCGGCGAGTCGAGCCCTGAACTCCAATAACCAAACATAAAAACCGGAAACCATCCTTATTCCTCCAATGTAGACGGACCGCTAAATCCGAACTACTCGAAACTTACTAGAATAACTCAGGTACTCAAAGGGCTGCCACTCCGGCCTCACCCCGAGCTCCCAAATGGAGGAAACCATAGGATTTACGCCGTAGACCCGACGTCTACCGACTTCGTCCTATCGCTCTTACTCCGGGCCCAAACGATCATACAAACATTTCATAACTCGCTTTTCAAACAATTCAGGTTGGCCAAAAGACCGTTCGAGACATGTCATATGCGAGGCCGAAGGCCAAAGTTCGCCTTAGAAAACAAAAGGTTTTACATGTCTCTTCCGTAAACATTTCGAAAACTATACATAGTACTTTTTCATATCAAATCATTTTCGATAAATCAAATGAACATAATAATCATAAGTATTTAGTAAGTATATATATAAACGGTGTGAAAACCAAAACATAAACGAGGCTTATATGGGGAGAGGCTTATTTATATATATATACGTAGTAATACTGGAATCAGAAAAGGAAAGCCTCACCTGGCTATGCAAAAGATGAGCAAAAAGAGCAAGAACCGGCGCTACTCCACAGGAGTATCGTCTGCAAAATACCAAGACACAACCAAATAAGACTAAAGACGACGCACGGCTTATACGAAAGAATTAAAACACATAGAAGCACGTTATACAATTAAATCAATCACTTAGGTTCAAATTCTCAAACGAAAACAGAGTAAATCGCAAATTTAAAAATGTAAATCAACTCCAAATGCAACGAAACTTTACGGACATGCTTAGAATATCATAAAGAAGCATGCATTCGAATTTCGGGAAAATCGGACTTCACATGCAAAAGTTAGGAAATTTAACGAAAACTTAAAATGCACTATTCACATACCCGAACATGTCGTAAATTCATAAATCATGCAATTCCTATCTATAACATACATATCAATACACGAGCGAAGAAAGAATTCGGAAAAGACGAGCCGAAGCGGGACCCGAAGGCCAATTTGTACCCTGACTTACAGAAGGTCAGGGCACTGTTCGAGCCATCCACACGGCCTCGTGCACGGCCGTGTGGCGAGGCCGTGCACAAACATGCAACACGCACGGCCTCATGCACACGTCCTCAAGGCCGTGTGCTCAGCCCGTGTGCAATTCAACCACGCGCACGGCCTCATGCACACGGCCTCGAGGCCGTGTGCACAAGCCCGTGTGCGATCAAAATGAGCAGAAACTTTTCGCAGAAACAAAACCTTCGCGAAATGAAACCCTAATCCAACGATTAAACACTAAAACATGCAAATCAAACCCTAATTCTCACATATAATCATCTACAACATATAAGCTTCACATAGAAACGATAAACACAAAAATCCATCCACGTTTTCTATCAAAACCATATAAAAACCTAAATTATTCAACTATTATCAAAAATCCAAAAATCGAAGTAATGAAGGCATTAAATGAAAATTTTCGAGAGAGCATACTCGTAGATGAGATCGTGAGGAGTTCGTAGACGTAAACGGCTCGAAAATCCGTCGGGAAACGGGGTCGGAACGATCGTCGGAATCTCTTTCTTCTTTCTTCTCTTTTTCTCTCTTTTTCTTTCTTCTCTTTTGTTTTCTTTCTCTCTTTTGTGCGAGAATGGAATAGAGAGGGAGAGAGATTGACTTAGTCAAATCTTGACTAAGGTTTAGAAATCGAAGGGGTAAAGTCGTAATTTTGTAAAATAAGTTCGAAATCTCACGATGTCCAAATAACATGTAATTACAGTCAAAATTCATATTATTAAACGCACATTGACAATTTGTAATTTAAATACATAATTCAATCATATATGAAATAAATTCTAAAATTATATAATAAATATCAAATAAATATTAAACTACACAAATATTCGATTCGGACATACTAATCTAATTATTCGAATTTTCGGGGCGTTACAGAAATTACTCGATTAAAATATACCGAATTGAAACTCGGATTTTCGGGTCGTTACAATACAGGGGTAGTTCGTGTGATTAAAACCACACAAACTTCACAAAATTCAAACACGAGCAACAACATCGAAATCACATGCATAATATAATACACTTAATACACATAATTTCTAAATTCACATAATATGAAATTAAATTAATTTAAGATGAATGTCATGACAATGCAATATACCTGGATCATTCATACAGAATCAAGCTTCATCCTTCTGGCTCGTCTCGACATTCTCTTTCTCGTGCAATTTGTACGGAGATGAAACGGACTCCCAGATGAGAAGCAACGTCCCTACTTCTTTCGGCATTCTGACTCTTGATGATCTCTTTGGCAAACGCCACATACTGGCATTCCCTGCCATTTCAGAGGTACATTCTGTTTCGATTAAGATACCGAGAAGGTTTTCTTTCCGGGAGAAGACCCTGATTGTGTAAGTGGCCTCGTAGAACTCGCTGGATGTGCATCCTCAGTATCGTCTACTATATCCCGCGGTACTGGCCTCTTCTTCGGACATAGATTCAACATGTGATCGGGGCTACCACATCCGAAGCACAGTCCATTCTTCCTCCAACATTTAGCCTCTACATGCGGGCCCTTACAAAATCCACATACTGGTCGTGGATATCCCTGAGGTTGGGGAGGAATAGGCTGAACGGGGGCCTGAATTTCACTTTCATTTTGCTGACGAACAATCCTCATAATGTATTCAGCCCGGAACTCAGTCAAGAATTGATCCCAAGTCGGGACTACATGCTCGCGTTCCCATCGTTGTTCAATCTGTTTCCACCATTCCTGTGCAGCTCCAATCATCAAATAAATAGCAAACCCGACTCTTAGAGGGTCCGGATATTCCATAATCCTAAAAATCTTTTCTAAAGCAGATATACATGCCTCGGCACTAACTTCATCCGGGGCACCTTCAAATTGCGGTGGTTCGAATCTGAGAAATTGAGCCCACGCTTCCTGGTCAACATTTCCTTTCGGGGCATGAGCGATGAATCGTCTTAATGTTTCCAAAATTCCGGCTGGAATCGGTGGATCGGTCTGAGGTGTCAATGAAGATGACGAAGACTGTCCACAGGGACAACGACGTGGAGGCATCCTGTAAAGCCATTAACAGTTATGCATGACAGGTAAGTGAGCATGCAAAGCTGTAAACACATAGGCAAGTAATGTTCACTTAGTGTTCACATAAGCACTTAGCACATTTGCACAAATCCACAGAATTCCTAAGCCGTACGACCTAGACACAACCGGACACGACAGACAACCAGGCATGGCAAGTACAACCTTGAGTTTCACATCCACCTATATCCAAGCCCATCCCAGTGTTTTGATTGTAAAAGATCTTTTGTTGTTGATCATCCAACAAAGATCTGTGACAATTCAAACACTAAGCGTTCTTGAACACTGGTGAGTGCAATTCCCTAAGTTACACCGGCCCACAACGACCGACAAACAACCAAAACACGACGATTCAGAGCTTAGGCCATTGGACCAAGAAGAGCTCTGATACCAACTGTAGCGGGCGCCCCAAACGGGTAACGCACGCCCCGCACCGAGCCCCGACCCGGAACCGAAATGGGATCCGACCCGAATCGAAACCCGGCGAACGGCAAGCATTTACTCAATCACTAGGCGGGGTTTCAAAAACAACGAAAAGACAGAGACGCGGAAGCAACAAAATAATCAAAGCAATAGAACATAATAAATACACAATTATTAAAGCCCACCAAGGCTAACGAAATTCAATTACATAATTAATAAACGGGTTCGATACAATATCCCGACAATGTACAATAACGGGTTCAATATAGAAATTCCGAATACTAATTAAATAAATTCAAATATTCTAAAACATAATTCATAACATACGGAAAAGGAATATACAAGAGAAAATAAATAAAACCCTACGACGACGACGACGACGATTCCCGCCTAGTATCCTAAAACCAATATAGGGTGAGACAGAGAGGGTTAGTCAAACGACTAAGTGAGGGGGGGGAAAATAATAATGTATATAATAAAACGGAAGTAAATCACCAATTTTATAATTAAAAGAAATCAACATAAAAGAAAGGTTTTCATAAACGGGTGGTGATTTAACATAAAACATAACTTATCATATGACTCGGCGAGTCGAGCCCTGAAACTCCAATAACCAAAAACATAAAACCGGAAACCTCCCTTATTCCTCCAATGTAGCCGGACTGCAAACCCGAACTACTCGTAACAAACTAGAATAACTCAGGTACTCAAAGGGCTGCCACTCCGGCCTCACCCCGAGCTCCCAAATGGAGGAAACCATAGGATTTACGCCGTAGACCCGACGTCTACCGACTTCGTCCTATCGCTCTTACTCCGAGCCCAAACGATCATGCAAACATTTCATAACTCGCTTTTCAAATATTTCGGGTTGGCCAAAAGACCATTCGAGACATGTCATATGCGAGGCCGAAGGCCAAAGTTCGCCTTAGAAAACAAAAGGTTTTACATGTCTCTTTCGTAAACATTTCGAAGGCTATACGTAGTACTTTTCATATCAAATCATTTTCGATAAATCAAATGAACATAATAATCATAAATATCTACTAAGTATATATATATATAAACGGTGTGAAAACCAAAACATAAACGAGGCTTATATGGGGAGAGGCTTATTTATATATATATACGTAGTAATACTGGAATCAGAAAAGGAAAGCCTCACCTGGCGTGCACAAAATAAGAGCAAAAGCTAGAACCGGCGCTACTCCACAGGAGTATCATCTGCAAAAGTACCAAGACACAACCAATTAAGACTAACGACGATGCACGGCTTATACGAAAATATTTAAACACGTAGGAGCACGTTACACAATCAAATCAATCACTTAAGTTCAAATTCTCAAACGAAAACAGAGTAATTCATGCATTTGAAAATGCAAATCAAGTCCAAATGAAACGAAACTTTACGGACATGCTTAAATTATCATGAAGGAGCATGCATATGAATTTCGGGAAAATCGGACTTCACATGCAAAAGTTAGAAAATTTAACGAAAACTTAAAACACAGTATTCATATACCCGAACATGTTGTAAATTCATAAATCATGCAATTCATATCTATTTCATATATATCGAATACACGAGCGAAGAAAGAATTCGGAAAAGACGGGCCGAAGCGGGACCCGTAGGCCAAATTGTGCCCTGACTAACAGAAGGTCAGGGCACTGTTCGACCAGGCCACACGGCCTTGTGCACGGCCGTGTGCCGAGGCCGTGCACAATCGGACGAACGCGCACGGCCTCTTGCACACGGCCTCAAGGCCGTGTGCACAGCCCGTGCACCAACCCCAAACACGTACGGTCTCTTGCACGACCGTGCAAGAGGCCGTGTACACCCACACGGGCTTGCCACACCCCGTGTGCATGGCCCGTGTGCGTAAAAATTGAGCAGAACATGCAGAACATCAAACCCAACACGCGAAAATCAAATATAATTCAACCTTAAATCGATTAATCATGCAAATCAATCCCTAATTTTCACATATAATCATCTATAACATGCAATCTACATATAGAAACGATAAATACGAAAATCCATCTACAATTACTATCAAAATCATATAAAACCTAAATTATACAACTATTCACAAAAACGAGAAAAACGAAGTATAGAGGACATTAAACGAAAGAATCGTGAAAGGCTTACTCGTAGAAGAGTTCGCGAGGAGTTCGTAGACGAAAACGGATCGAGAATCCGTCGGGAATCGGAGTCGGGACGATTGTTGGAATCTTTCTTCTTCCTTCTCTTTTTCTTTCTTTTTCTTTCTTCTCCTTTTCCTTGTTTGTGCGTGAATGGCAATGTGAGAGAGAGAGATTGAGACTTAGTCATATCTTGACTAAGGTTTAGAATTCGAAGGGGCAAAGTCGTAATTTTACAAAATAAGTTCGAAGACTCACGTTGTCCAAATAATACGTAGTTACAGTTAAAATTCATATAATTAAACGCACATTGACAATTAGTGATTTAAATATAAAATTCACTCATTTACGAAATTATTCTAAAATCTCAGAGTAAATATTAAATAAAATAATAAATAACGAAATTACTCGATTAAAATATACCGAAATGAAACTCGGATTTTCGGGTCGTTACAGCACCGAGATGAACTCCCAAACGAGGTCGATGTACCCCATTTAAAAATTCATCCCGGCGAACGGCAAGCACTCAATCTATACCGGCAACAACGAACCTAGTCCAACAACAACAACCAACAGAAATAACAGAGTGCGGAAGCTTAAAATATATATCAATTAAACATTCAAAGCCGTACGGGGCATCAATTAACGAATATCAATATTCAATAATTCATCAACATCATCGAATCTCAATAATCATCAATATCTCCATTTCTACTACATAAACGATTCAATTCAATTAAGTAAAGACAGACTGTTGTTGGACACTACTGACAGATACCAAAGGACATGAAGACCAAGACTCACGACCCGCTGTTGCCAACCGACATGAGAGGTGACAACGCCACCTGTCGACCTAAAGTAAGAATTAAAAGTAACGAGGGGTGAGTATAAACGATACTCAGTGAAGGTAAAGTGGGAACAAGTACGAGCTACGCTTCCGGGTTTTGAATATATATATAGGGAAATACATTTGCAGAATTGAAGAAAATCCAGAAAGTGCTTCGACTTGCATTCTCAACGATAATTAACAATACAATAATGAAATTAAAGCATAAATACAATCAAGTAATATCCCAGCGAGAATGGGCCTGTTCCTCCTTATATCCCCTTCAAGTCAATATAAAACTCCATCTCCGGTGTCTGACCCCATAGTGCGACCACGGGCGACGAATTGAATTTTAGGAAAACGTGCAACAAATGCAACTCCCACCATCGCTCCCAACCGTGGCTATCAACTCCTGATGGGCCACGATTGACACTTAGTTTTGGGAAAAGTACCTCGGGCAACACCCTGGACGCTCGTCCCCAAGTGAGACCCTCGAATACCCTCCCGGGCCCTCAATAAAAGAAAAGTCCAAAATTTTTACTCGTGTTTGAAGAACATTATAAGTTGAAAGCCAAACGGGCATTTAGGTAAGGGTGTGGCGACAAAAGGGGTAACCATGAGTTTCATACGTGTCTGGATGTGCTGACGGACTCCCCTAACGACTTCCCTCATAGACCCAAATCCTAAGTCAAAGCGTCACGCTTGAAACGAAAGAGTTTACTTGCCTCTTGAAAACAAAACGGTTTAGATATACTCATAGGTATAAGTTGATATCAAAACGTTTGTTATTAAAATCATGAAAATATAGTTAAATATCTAACAGATATACAAAGAAGGAAATCAAATCAATATGAGCATGTAAGGGGGTAGTTCGCAATAAATAAGAAAATCCTTACTCCAATTGAAAGCATTTTAAACCCCTCACCTGGAAGCACGGGAACGACAAGACAACTCAAGCAATTCCTTGAAAGAATGGCCTGAAACGGTCAGACGACAAACCAAATAAGATAAGACACGACGCATGACTCTTAAAGACTACAACACATGAAAGACCAAATAATAATCATGTAGCAATTGAAATCACAGGTAAAATGCAATTAAATCCATTAAACGGAAGATACGAAATTAAAGATGCTAAACATGCTCAATTGAAATTCTAATTGCACATTCATGCATAATATGTTATAAAGAAGCACTCATGCGATTTTCGGATCATTCGGACAACATTCAAAAATTGGGGAAAAAGTCCTAAACGAAAAAGGCTCGATTCAAGGCCCGAACGAGGTCGGAATTTTGAAAACTTTACGAAATATTCATCCTTGAATCATATGAAAGCTATAGGTGAGAATGACTCAATTTTAGGGGGTCGTATGCAAAATGTCAACTTTTATTTTTGGCCCATTGACCCCATTAAAGTGAGCAACTAAGGAAAAAGGCTGAAAATTTGGTTAAGGCATTCGCATGGGCTAACGCACGGTCTTGAGCACGCACTCAAGACCATGCAAGCTAAAACAAGGGTGCACTGGCTTGCGCACCGGGATGCGCAGGCCGGTGCAGGCATAAAGGGTGGTGCACGGCCTGGCGCACGGTCTTGCCAAGACGATGCGTTGGGCCGTGTGGTTCAACTTAGAGGTGCAGAAAAATGTGATTTAAGGTTTTCTCACGAGGGTTTCATCCTAAAATCAACTAGGGCGGATTCTATAGTTAAAATCAAAACATAAAATTCACACTCATGCATTGTACACATTAATAGCTACCATTTGATCTGAACTACACTAAAAATGGTAAACTCTAACCTACAAACCCATCAAATATTCAAATATTCAAACTTAACAAATACTAACAAAAATGAATGATTTAATGGATGAAATGAAATGGGGAAAGAAGGTTACCAGTAGAGAATCGAACGAGGATTGTATAGTTGGTCTCGGAATCTCGATTGGTTGAGCAACGGATTCGGGATGAGATTTCTCCTTCTCCTTTCTTCTTGTTCCTTTCTCCTTCTCTTCTCTCTTTCTCTCTCTCGATTTTGGGGTGTGAGCAAGAGTGTGCAAGAGAGTGTGCACAAGGGGGTGTAGGTGTGTTCAAGATGGTGCAAATGTGTCCAAGAGGGTGCAAGTGTGTTTAAGGGGTGTGGGTTCGTTTGAGATTAAAATAAATTCGAGGGTTAGGAAAGGTAATTATAAATGGTTGAGTATATGGAAATAAATTAGAATAAATTAAAATTAGCTAACGAAGCTAGTCTTTTCATTTAGAATCCAACGATGTGTCGAATAATTATTCCGAAAATATATTCCGGAATTTTAGGTCGTTACAATACTCCCCCCTTGAAAAAACTCTGTCCTCAGATTCTCCTCCGAACCTCGGGGTTTGTTAAAGGGAGTATATCACGGAATTTAGAAGTTCGACATACAAAATTGCGCAATTAACACATAAGCAATTAATTAAAACGAACAATTAGCATTTAAATTCAAATAAGCAATTAATGCATAGTTCTTACATAATAGTTCCAAATAAAATCAAATTACAATTAAAATGAAAAATGACGAGAAATGGAAGGTAAACGATGCCGTCTAAGAATCAGATGCTCCAGAACTGGGCGGCATGCCAAGACGGCTCAGGTAGCTGGCAAGCTGCTCAGAGATGGACCTCTCAACGTCGAAAATCTGCTCACGGAGCTCGGTATGGTTGCGTCGGGCCTCATGTTTGATCTCTCGAAGGTCGGTGTGAACCTCCTGAAGGTCGGCCGACTGTCGGTCCAGTCGCTCAGTAGTCTGCTCAGTGAAGGATGTGAAGCGGTTTCCCCAAACCGTCCACCTATCGGCCTCCCACTGGTTTCGGGTCTCCGACTCCGATTGTTGGTACCGGGTCCACTACTCCTCACTCAGTCTATCCCGTTGTGAGGATCCAGTCTGGTGCTGTGTAGCGGGCGCCCCAAACGGGTAACGCACACCCCGCACCGAGCCCCGACCCGGGACCGAAATGGAATCCGACCCGAATCGAAACCCGGCGAACGGCACACATTTACTCAATGACTAGGTGGGGATTTCAAAAAAGAAAGAAATGACAGAGGTGCGGAAGCGAAATAAAACAAAATAATAAATCATAATAATTGCACAAGTAGTAAAGCCCACCAAGGCCAACGAAATTCAATTACATAATTAATATACGGGTTCGATACAATATCACGACAATGTTCAATAACGGGTTCAACATAGAAATCCCGAATACTAACTAAATAAAATCCTAATATCATAAAACATAAACAATACCATACGGACACGAGTTATACATGAACGAAAAATACAACTCCAACGACGACGACGACGAAGATCCCGCCTAGTGTCCTGAAACCAATACAGGGGTGAAACAGAGGGGCTTAGTCAAACGACTAAGTGAGGAGGGAATAATAATGTATATTATAAAACGGAAGTAAATCACCAATTTTTAAACTTAAAAGAAATCAACATAAACGAAAGGTTTTCGTAAACGGGTGGTGATTTAGCATAAAACATAACTTATCATATGACTCGGCGAGTCGAGCCCTTAACTCCAATTTCTAAACATAAAAACGGGAAAACCCACCTTATTCCTCCAATTTAGACGGACTGCTAAATCCGAACTACGCATAACATACTGTATAATCTCAGGTACTCAAAGGGCTGCCACTCCGGCCTCACCCCGAGCTCCCAAAGGTGGAGAGAACCATAGGATTTCCGCCGTAGACCCGATGTCTACCGACTTCGTCCTATCATCCTTTACTCCGGCCCCAAACATACATACATACATACATATCATAACTCGCTTTTCAAATCATTTCGGGTTGGCCAAAAGACCGTTCGAGACATGTCATATGCGAGGCCGAAGGCCAAAGTTCGCCTTAGAAAATAAAGGGGTTTTACATGTCTCTTTTGCAAACGTTTGAAAGACTATACGTAGTACTTTTCCATATCAAAACATTTTCGATAAATCGAATAAACATAATAGGTATAAATATTTATTAAGTATATATATAGAAACGGTGTGAAAACAAAACGTAAACGTGGCTTATATCGGGAGAGGCTTATTTATATATATATACATAATAGTACTGGAATCAGAAACGGAAAGCCTCACCTGGCTATACCAAACAAGAGCAAAAGCAAGAACCGGCGCTACTCCACAGGAGTATCATCTGCAAAATACCAAGACACAACCAAGTAAGACTAACGACGACGCACGGCTTATACGAAAACATTAAAACATATTGGGGCACGTTATACAATCACATAAGGCACTTAGGTTCAACTTATCAAACAAAAACGGAGTAATTCGTAAATTTAAAAATGCAAATCAAGTCCAATGCAACGAAACTTTACGGACATGCTTTAAATATCATAAGGGAGTATGCATTCGAATTTCGGGAAAATCGGAATTCATATGCAAAAGATAGAAAATCTGTCGAAAACTTAAAACGTACTATTCATAGACCCAAACATGCTATGAATTCATAAATCATGCAATTCATATCTATTTAATATATATCGAATACACGAGCGAAGAAAGAATTCGGAAAAGACGAGCCTTGGAGGGACCTGTAGGCCAAAATGGGCCCTGACTTACAGAAGGTCAGGGCCCTGTTCAACCAGGCCACACGGCCTTGTGCACGGCCGTGTGCCAAGGCCGTGTACACCATGAGAAACACGCACGGCCTGTTGCACACGGCCTCAAGGCCGTGTGCACAAGGCCGTGCACCATGCAACACACGCACGGTCTTTTGCACGGCCGTGCAAGAGGCCGTGTACCCTCACACGGCCTTTCCACACCCCGTGTGCAAAGCCCGTGTGCGTCAAGAAAGAGCAGAAACTTCGCAGAACCAAAAACCTACGCGAATTCATTTCTAAATTCAACATTTAACTAATTAAATATGCAAATCATACCCTAATATTTACATATAATCATCTACTACATATAAGCTACACATAGAAACAATAAACACGAAATTCCATTCATAAATTCCTCCAATATCACATAAACCCTAAATTATCGACTATTCACAAAAATGAGGAAAATGAAGCATAGGAGACAATAAACGAGAGGGACATAAAAGGCTTACTCGTAGAAGAGATCGCGGGGAGGTCGTAGGCGTAAACGGCTCGAAAATCCGTCGGGAAATGAAGTTGGGACGATCGTCGAAACTCCTTCTTCTTCCTTCTCTTTTTCTTTCTTTTCTTCCTTCTCCTTTGTTGCGTTTTTGAACGAGAGTGAGAGAAGAGAGAGGGACATGAGACGTAGTCAAATAATTGACTTGATTCGAGAGACAAAAGGGCATTTTCGTAATTTCGCAAAATAAGTTTGAAAACTCATGTTGTCCAAATAATATATAATTACAGTCAAAATTCATATAATTAAACACACATTGACAATTCGTAATTTAAATATAGAAGTTAATTCATTTACGAAATTATTCTAAAATCTAATAATAAATATCAATTAAAAATAATAATTTGCGCAAATACCCGATTTGAGCATACCAGATTATACTTCGGATTTTCGGGGCGTTACAATACTCCCCTCTTCAAAAGAATCTGCCCTCAGATTCTCCTCCGGTCTCGGAGTTAGTTAAGAGGAGCATAATTTTGTGGAATTCTAATAGCGCGAATTAAAATGAACATTCATAAGCAATTAAATCATATAATAAAACATCATTCATAATAAACACTTAATGCACTTAACATTCCAAATAAAATCCAAAGTCATACAAAATACGGAATTACATCAATTCCTAAACAAGCTAGCGGTAAAGAAAAAAACAAATAGATAGATCATGGCTCATCAGGGCCACGACGGAAATACTGGTCGAGCTGCTCCGAAAGTGACCTCTGCATCTCGGAGATAGATCGCTGAAGCTCAGACTGTAATGCTGTGTACTGTCGATCTATGTGAGCGTGTTGAGCTGCAAAGCCCTCATTGATCTGCCTCTCCTGCTGGGCAAACCTCTCATCGGTCACACGACGGTAGTCGGAGAACTCCGAATAAAATTGCTGCAGATCAATCGACTCCTGGTTCCGAGTGTTTCTTCTGCCGTGTGAAGACTCGGGTATCGAAGCATCCTGTCTCAACAACTGAGAGTAAATATGTTGAGCCTGCTCGTGGACCTCGGGGTTCGGGGGTTCTTCATCGTGAGCATCACCTTGGTCAGCTTCCCATAAGGGTAGACCGTCTACCAGAACATACGGGTCATTCCGCCTCGGACCCTTTGTGCAAATCGCCATCTGGCTAGAGTGCCATAACTAATCGTGGCCGAACCTCCAACAGCAACCTGAGTATCGAGCCCTTCCACTTAGGCACACTCCAGAATGGCGGTGATATAGGAGCCCACTCGAATCTCTCCTCTCGACCGAGTGGAGATGAACATCATATGGTCCATCATATACGAAATGGGGTTGAACCTGACCCCTCTCACCATATGGTCGAGCATGAGACAATCTTCGGTATTCACCGCTCCCGGACTGTCTCCTCTAGCTAGAACCGATCGAGAAATGGCTCTATGCAAAATTCTCAGCTGAGTGGTGATAAGCGTTGTGGCTTTGGATACGCCAGAGTTGAACATTTCGGTGGAGGTGGAGATACGTCTCCAAGCCTCGGCTTGATTCCATCCATCGGCACGTCTTCTAGGTGCCGTGACATCCAGCTGGAAGTACTCCGACATCTGCCGGTATGAAAGCGTGTAATCTTGGTTGAATGCTCGGAAGTGGATTCCGACTGGCATCTCGTGGTCGTCCGGAAATGCCACGCCCTTGAGAGAGCTCAAAAATTCACAAGTGAGCCGGCGGTAGGATGGCCTTTGGATGCTCCAAAAATTAGTCCATCATATGTTGTCGATGTAACGGGATATGCCTTCGCCTAGTAGGTATAAATATTTATTAAGTATATATATAGAAACGGTGTGAAAACAAAACGTAAACGTGGCTTATATCGGGAGAGGCTTATTTATATATATATATATACATAATAGTACTGGAATCAGAAATGGAAAGCCTCACCTGGCTATACCAAAGAAGAGCAAAAGCAAGAACCGGCGCTACTCCACAGGAGTATCGTCTGCAAAATACCAAGACACAACCAAGTAAGACTAAGGACGACACACGGCTTATACGAAAACATTAAAACATATTGGGGCGCACGTTATACAATCACATAAGGCACTTAGGTTCAACTTATCAAACAAAAACGGAGTAATTCGTAAATTTAAAAATGCAAATCAAGTCCAATGCAATGAAACTTTACGGACATGCTTTAAATATCATAAGGGAGTATGCATTCGAATTTCGGGAAAATCGGACTTCATATGCAAAAGATAGAAAATTTGTCGAAAACTTAAAACGTACTATTCATAGACCCGAACATGCTATAAATTCATAAATCATGCAATTCATATCTATTTCATATAGATCGAATACACGAGCGAAGAAAGAATTCGGAAAAGACGAGCCTCGGAGGGACCCGTAGGCCAAAATGGGCCCTGACATACAGAAGGTCAGGGCCCTGTTCAACCAGGCCACACGGCCTTGTCCACGGCTGTGTGCCAAGGCCGTGTACACCATGAGAAACACGCACGGCCTGTTGCACACGGCCTCAAGGCCGTGTGCACAAGGCCGTGCACCATGCAACACACGCACGGTCTCTTGCACGGCCGTGCAAGAGGCCGTGTACCCTCACACAGCCTTTCCACACCCCGTGTGCAAAGCCCGTGTGCGTCAAGAAAGAGCAGAAACTTCGCAGAACCAAAAACCTACGTGAATTCATTTCTAAATTCAATATTTAACTAATTAAACATGCAAATCATACCCTAATATTTACATATAATCATCTACTACATATAAGCTACACATAGAAACAATAAACACGAAATTCTATTCATAAATTCCTCCAATATCACATAGACCCTAAATTATCGACTATTCACAAAAATGAGGAAAATGAAGCATAGGAGACATTAAACGAGAGGGACGTGAAAGGCTTACTCGTAGAAGAGATCGCGGGGAGTTCGTAGGCGTAAACGGCTCGAAAATCCGTCAGGAAATGAAGTCGGGACGATCGTCGAAACTCCTTCTTCTTCCTTCTCTTTTTCTTTCTTTTCTTCCTTCTCCTTTGTTGCGGTTTTGAATGAGAGTGAGGGAAGAGAGAGGGAGATGAGACTTAGTCAAATAATTGACTTGATTCGAGAGACGAAAGGGCGTTTTCGTAATTTCGCAAAATAAGTTTGAAAACTCATGTTGTCCAAATAATATATAATTACAGTCAAAATTCATATAATTAAACGCACATTGAAAATTCGTAATTTAAATATAGAAGTTCATTCATTTACGAAATTATTCTAAAATCTAATAATAAATATCAATTAAAAATAATAATTTGCGCAAATACCCGATTTGAGCATACCGGCTTATACTTCGGATTTTCGGGGCGTTACATGCTGTGTCGGGTAGTCGTCGAAACTTTGCTCGAAGTGAGCCTCGTCGGCTCTAGGAGGATCAGGCACGTACGGGACCTGTTGAGGATCGAAGCCTCCTGCTTCGTATAGTTGCTCGAGCATTTGTTTCGCAATCACTTGTTGGTCCTCTTCAGGATGACCTCCTGCTCGGATATCCTCCTTGATATCGTCGTCACTCTCGGCGGCAGCTTCCTCTGTCGTCATCGACGCATACCTACTATAACGCCCTTTAACTTTCTTGCAAAGCTTCATCTGGGCGAATTGTTTGTAGGTAATGGTCGCGTCGTCTCCCCCTGCTTGGGCCATTCGGTCCATACCGGTCACGCTGGCACACTCAAGGATTGCGGTAATGTAGGACCCAATCCCAATCTCTCCCTTCGGGCGGGTGCCCACGTACTCCACGTATCTCAAGAAAAACATAATGCCGTTGACCGGCTCTCTTCGGACCGCACAATCCAAAATGTAGAGTTCATCCAAGTTGATAGAACCGTAGCTATCTCTTGGGCAAAAACGGTGCATGAGAGGAATCGATGGAAAGTTCTCAAGGCGGGATTGATGAGATCGGTTGCCTTTGACTTTCCTTGTTGGAAGGACCTTCTAGAAGTGGAGATATTTCTCCATGCTTCGGCTTCGGACCATCCTACCTCTCGGCTTATCATCCCCCGAATGGTTAGTCCGAAATGCGTTGTCAATTTCCATAGTGTAAGCTCATATTCTTCATTGAAAGCTCGAAATTCGATCTTCAATGGTAGTTTGGCATCGTCTTGATGAGGGACTACTTGGAGTGTTGCAATGAATTCGTAGACGGGCCGTGGATACGAATTCCTCCTAATATCCAAAAATGTGGTCCAACCCACGTCTTCAATATACCAGGATATACCGTGGCCAAGCCCCAAACTTCCCAAGACTTCTATATCGAGGAATTTGGTGGAGCGAACCGGGCGTTCATGCATTCGGCGAAAAATATTAGCTTGAATGGAATTTAGAATTTCCACATGAAGAGGAAGCGGGGATGGAGGGTCATCTCGCCTCCTCCTTCATCGAGAACCTTTGGCGGCCATGTGGGAAGGTTGTTTGAAGCTTGCTTGGTTGAATTTAGTGAAATTCCTCACTCGGAAATTGTAGCGGGCGCCCCAAACGGGTAACCCACGCCCCGCACCGAGCCCCGACCCGGAGCCGAAATGGGATCCGACCCGAACCGAAACCCGGCGAACGGCAAGCATTTACTCAATCACTAGGAGGGGTTTTAAAAACAACGAAAAGACAGAGACGCGGAAGCAATATAAATAATCAAAGCAATAGAACATAATAAATACACAATTATTAAAGCCCACCAAGGCTAACGAAATTCAATTACATAATATCAAACGGGTTCAATAATTACATAATCCCGAATACAAATTAAATAAAATCCTAATATCCTAAAACATAAATCATATCATTCGGTAAAAGGAATATACATGAAAAAATAAATACAACTCTACGACGACAACGACGAATCCCGCCTAGTATCCTGAAACCAATATAGGGTGAGACAGAGAGGGTTAGTCAAACGACTAAGTGAGGGGGAAATAATAATGTATATAATGAAACGGGAAATAAATCACCAATTTTAAACTTAAAAGAAATCAACATAAAAGAAAGGTTTTCGTAATTGAGTGGTGATTTAACATAAAACATAACTTATCATATGACTCGGCGAGTCGAGCCCTGAACTCCAATATCCAAAACATAAAACCGGAAACCTCCCTTATTCCTCCAATGTAGCCGGACTGCAAACCCGAACTACTCGTAACATACTAGAATAACTCAGGTACTCAAAGGGCTGCCACTCCGGCCTCACCCCGAGCTCCCAAATGGAGGAAACCATAGGATTTACGCCGTAGACCCGATGTCTACCGACTTCGTCCTATCGCTCTTACTCCGGGCCCAAACGAACATGCGTACATTTCATAACTCGCTTTTCAAAACATTTCGGGTTGGCCAAAAGACCGTTCGAGACATGATATATGCGAGGCCGAAGGCCAAAGTTCGCCTTAGAAATCAAAAGGGTTTTACATGTCTCTTTCGTAAACATTTCAAAGTCTATACGTAGTACTTTTCATATCAAATCATTTTCGATAAATCAAATGAACATAATAATCATAAATATCTATTAAGTATATATATAAACGGTGTGAAAACAAAACATAAACGTGGCTTATTTCGGGAGAGGCTTATTTATATATATATACATAATAATACTGGAAACAGAAACGGAAAGCCTCACCTGGCTGCTATGCAAAATAAGAGCAAAAAGCTAGAACCTGCGCTACTCCACGGGAGTATCGTCTGCAAAATACCAGGACACAACCAAATAAGACTAAAGACGACGCACGGCTTATACGAAAATATTAAACACATAGGAGCACGTTACACAATTAAACCAATCACTTAAGTTCAAATTCTCAAACGAAAATAAAGTAATTCATGCATTTAAAAATACAAATCAAGTCCAAATGCAACGAAACTTTACGGACATGCTTAAATTATCATAAAGAAGTATGCATTCGAATTTCGGGAAAATCGGACTTCACATGCAAAAGATAGAAAATTTAACGAAAACTTAAAACGCATTATTCATATACCCGAACATGTTGTAAATTCATAAATCATGCAATTCATATCTATATCATATATATCGAATACACGAGCAAAGAAAGAATTCGGAAAAGACGAGTCTCGGAGGGACCCGTAGTGCAAAACGGGCCCTGACTTACAGAAGGTCAGGACACTGTGCGATCGGGCCACACGGCCTTGTGCACGGCCGTGTGCCGAGGCCGTGCACAATCAAACAACGCGCACGGCCTCATGCACATGGCCTCAAGGCCGTGTGCACAGCCCGTGCACCAACCCCAAACACGCACGGTCTCATGCACACGGCCTCCAAGGCCGTGTGCACCAGGCCGTGTGCGACCAAAATGAGCAGAAACATCAGACAGCAAAAATCATACGCGAATTCAAACCACAATCTAACATTTAATCGATTAATCATGCAAATCAATCCCTAATTTTCACATATAATCATCTACAACATATAATCTACATATAGAAACGATAAACACGAAAATCCATCCACAATTACTATCAAAATCATATAAAACCTAAATTATACAACTATTCACAAAAATGAGAAAAACGAAGTATAGAAGACATTAAACGAGAGAATCGTTAGAAGCTTACTCGTAGAAAAGATCGCGAGGAATTCGTAGGCGTAAACGATTCGAAAATCCGTCGGGAAACGAGGTCGGGACGATCGATTGAACTTCCTTCCTTCTCTTTCTCTTTTTCCTTCTCTTTTCTTTTCTTTCTTTCCTTCTTGTTGTAGTGAACGAGAGAGATGAGAGAGGATGACTTAGTCAAATTAGTTGACTAGGGTTTAAAATTCGAAGGGGCATTTTAGTAATTTCGCAAAATAAGTTTAAAAACTCACGTTGTCCAAATAATACGTAATTACAGTCAAAATTCATATAATTAAACGCACATTGACAATTAGTGATTTAAATTTCAAAATTCACTCATTTACGAAATTATTCTGAAATCTTAGAATAAATATCAAATTGAAATAATAAATTGCATAATTACTCGATTAAAATATACCGAATTGAAAATCGGATTTTCGGGACGTTACAGAAATTTTGTCGAACGCTTGGCGGGCCTGTATTTTGAGCAGCGATTTGTGTACGATCGGTTCGGCGGATCGTCCCCAAAAATCAACTAATGAAAATGCGTAGTGAGGGCAATGTACCTTCCCAAAATTATGAAGATCCGACTGCCAGATCGGAAGATACGAGCTTGCAAAGTTGAGAGGATGAAATTGGGGAAATTTTGTTGGAAAAATCTGTTGCTGGGCGAGAAAAAGAGGGTTTGAATGTTGCTATAAGTTTCTGTTCACGCATGGGTTTAAAAATAGCGAAAGGAGCCTGCACGGCCTGACGCACGGGCGTGCGCAGGGCCGTACGCGTCGGTTCGACCGGTTCAGCGGTTCAAACGCTGAACTGATCTTCACGGTCTTGAGCTGGGCGCACCGGCTTAACCATGAACGTGCGTAGGGGCGTGCAAGCGCCCCTGATTCGAAACAAAATGCACAAAAATTACCAAAACACCCCGGATTAAACCCGGAGTTCAATTAAACAATAAAAACATAAAATCGCGCAATTAATATATTAAAATATGGGGAATATGAATGTTATGAACATGCACGGTACCTTTATTCCGAGAGACGAAGTCTGGTCTAGCCTTCCTTTTCTTTTATTCCTTGCCTTGGCTCGAGTCCTTTGATCCCGGTAGCTTTCTCGGCTCCTTTAGTTGCCTCTGCCTTTGTTGCGGCAATTGTCGATGAGATGATCGGCAGCACCACAGAGGAAGCACAACTGTGACGTCCCCCACGCCACAAACCCCGGACCGAAATGAGCTCCCGAGCGATAGTTAAATACCACCACTCGAAAACCCGCCCCGAACAACGGGATTCCCACAATCTGGCAACAGCAACTCCCAACAACAGTACCGACATCAACAACAACAACAACAGCACCAACAAGCGGAAGCAATGAGCAAAAGATCATATTTATATTAACACTGCCATCCGTGGCCAAAATAAACATTTATAAGTTCATTATCTATCACAAGTTATAACATCAACTCACTAAATATCCAACATCAGCATAACATGTCAAGTTTTCATGTAATCCAACATCATAAGTTCGATCCACAAAAGTAAATACATAAGACCGACTTCAAGGACTGTACAAGCCTACAACGCTGCTGCCAGTACCTGACCGCTAACCTGAAGCATGAACCAAAACGGGATGTGAGTCAAACGAACTCAGTGAGGAGGGGAATATATATATAATAATAATTGAAGCATAAAACATATTTAATTCACGCTTTGGTTATAGAGAAACGAATCTAGTGCCGATACTTTCTCTTTATAATTCATCAAAGCTTTGTGAATTAAATATTAAGGTAAAACATTTTAGAAAACATTTTTATTCCCGGCGAGAACGGGCCATCTCCTTATAACTCCCAAAAACATATCAAATATAATGAAATTCCTCCTCAATACCATTTGGCTTATCAAGGGAGCTACCCAAGATTTCACCATAACCGACTAATGGCGCCGGTGTAAGTACTATTCAGGCTAGACTACCTCCGACCAGCCATGAACAATACCCTTTGATTATTTGTCAGGTTCATGAATACCTGCTTATAATCGGTGGAATTATGAACCCAGCTTCAACCCTAGACGCACGTCTCCGGGTATCCGCCTGTCACATAATCCAGGGCCCAAACAGAAATACCCATGAGCGTCCTCAATGGGGTTAAGTATAAGTCATCTCGCTTTTCAAAATATTTTAATGGACCAAAAGGGTCTTTCGAGACAAGGTATGTAACCGCCTAGGGTATCCCGTCACGTTGCCGAGTTATCTCGAGGCATACGCGCAAGTCCCGAGACCAAATGTTACTTTTAAAATCAAAATAGTTCTTTTGTCTCTATTTTCAAACCATTTTGGAAAAGATACACATATATCATTTTATATCAAAACCCTTTTATTTCAAATATTGATAATGTATAATTGAAATATATGGGATATGGTTTTCGCAATATTTGTTCATGCCCCAGTTAGAAAACATTTTACATCCTCACCTGTAGGCTTAACAAAAAGGATAGCCAAACGACCAAAGATCAGTCCCACGAGGTCCCACCTATAATACACAGGCCTCGAGGTAAGACACGACTCGATAAATCAACCAAATACGACGCACGGCTATGAAACGCATTTTATGCTCAAAATAACATATTATGCATAAATGCATTTAAACACAACTAAGCTCATTCAAACACATTTAAACACAATCAAATACACATGATATTAAGCTAAATTAAGCATTCAAGTAATATGGAAGCTTGGGGAATAAAATTCAAAGGTTTGTGAATATTACACAAACCACCCTCCATTTAATACTTTGCATAGCAAACCAACTCCGATTAATCCGTGTAACGACCCGAAAATTCGATTTTTCAATTCGGTATATTTTATTCGAGTAATTGTGCAAATTATTATTTTATTTAATATTTATTCTAAGATTTTACGACATAACCACATAAGACATACGACGACGCACGGCTCATACGAAAGCATAGAAACACGTAAAAGCACGTTATACAATCACATATAGCACTTAGGTCCAATTATCAAACGAAATGAAGTAATTCGCAAATTTAAAAATGCAAATCAAGTCCAATTGCAATGAAACTTTATGGACATGCTTTAAATATTATAAAGAAGTATGCATTCGAATTTCGGAAAAATCGGACTTCACATGCAAAAGTTAGAAAATTTGACGAAAACTTAAAACGCACTATTCATATACCCGAACATGTTGTAAATTCATAAATCATGCAATTCTTATCTATATCATATATATCGAATACACGAGCGAAGAAATAATTCGGAAAAGACGGGCCGAGGCGGGACCCGTAGGCTAAAATGGGCCCTGACTTACAGAAGGTCAGGGCCCTGTTCAACCAGGCCACACGGCCTTGTGCACGGCCGTGTGCCAAGGCCGTGTACACCATGAGAAACACGCACGGCCTTGTGCACACGGCCTTGAGGCCGTGTGCACAAGGCCGTGCACCAACACACACACGCACGGTCTCTTGCACGGCCGTGCAAGAGGCCGTGTAACCCCACACGGCCTTGCGACACCCCGTGTGCAAGGCCCGTGTGCGTCCAGATTGAGCAGAAACTCGCAGACAGCAAAAACATACGCGATTCCAAACCAAAATTCAACATTTAATCGATAAATCATGCAAATCACTCCCTAATTCTCACATATAATCATCTACAACATATAATCTACATATAGAAACGATAAACACGAAAATCCGTCCATAAATTCATCCAAAATCATATAAACCCTATATTATATAACTATAAACAAAATCGAGATATACAAGGCATAGGAGACATTAAATGAGATGGACGTGAAAGGCTTACTCGTAGAAGAGATCGTGAGGAGTTCGTAGGCGTAAGCGGTTCGAAAATCCGTCGAGAAACGGAGTCGGGACGATCGATTGACCTTCCTCTTCTTCTTTCTCTTTTCTCCTTTCTTTTCTTTCTTCTTTGCTGCGTGAATGAGTGAGGGAGAGAGAGTGATGGCTTAAGTCAAAGGAGTTGACTCGGTTGAGAAACGAAAGGGCATTTTTGTAATTTCGCAAAATAAGTTCAAAAACTCACGTTGTCTAAATAACACATAATTACAGTCAAAATTCATATTATTAAACGCACATTGACAATTTGTGATTTGAATATTAAAATTCACTCATATACAAAATTATTATAAAAATCATATAATAATTAATAAAATAAATAATGAGTCGCGGAAGAAAATCGATTCGGGTCCTCGGTTCATAATACGAATTTTCGGGGCGTTACAATCACCCCTCCTTATGAGAATCTGGTCCCCAGATTCTACTGATTAGAGTTAAACAACTCTGGATGAAACTTACGCGCCATCATTCGGATCTCTCACGAAACTTCTTCGACTGTCTGATTCATTCAAGGGACTCGCTAGGAGATATTTCGCGGATTGCACAACTCCAAGCCTGTTCGGGGTTCTTGCAAGTAGCTTTTCAGTAGAACTTGAGCTATCACCATTTATTGTCGAAAGGCCTGAATCCGATCGACAACACCTTGGAGAAATCCCAGATAAACCTGTAACAGTCATTACCATCTTAAACCTCCAGTAATCCGGACACGAAGTCCATGGTGAATCCGTTCCCAATCCCACATAGGGATATGTAGTAGTCATAGCTAACCCCTTAATCTTTGATGCTCAGCTTTGATCACTTGACAAGTCGAGTATCTCTTGCCCTAATCGAGTAAGTCTCTTTCTATCGACTCTTCGAATCATGGGTCCGAGGCTTATATTGGGATGTATTGGGGTTACCAACACAAAGCTGAAACTTTAGATTATTCTTCGCTCGAATTGTCTGACTCGGGATTCATTCTTTTGCAGACTAGGCATTTTAGATTCTCCAAGTAAATTTTGACTGGTTCGCGAGGCTGTGAGTGAAATTATTCAAAACAGTGCTCGAATTGTGACATGCTCGTGATTTGGTTCAAAGTACCAACTACGATATTCGCTTTTCCCAAGGAACACTGATTCTTGCAATCTTAGTCCTCAAACATTTTCCATTAACGACATTGGGGTTGGTTCAACTCCTTCTGAGTTAACACTTGTTAAACTCTCATAATCTGTGGGGATATCAACAAATTCCATAAGAGATAGTGGCGACGCTCAGCCGATCCTCTCCTACAGTAGCTAGTTCGATGTCATGAGAGCAACTTTCTGGTTGATTTTAGCTCCCTGAGCAAGAGCTACGGTTTCTTCATTAGCACCATTCACCAATTCAACCTTTCATGTGGCGCATTCCCACTCACGACGATTCCTTCGACGATTCCTTCGGAATCCCTTGAGCGGGGTTAATATTGAAGTTGTAGTTAATCTCTTCTCGACTCCTAAGAACAAGTCTTACAGAGATCGTCCATTCGAGTTCATTTTCTTTCCTGTTGACTCAAGCAACAGGGTTGCAAGCTTAGAGAAATTCCACTCGAAGTCTTAGCTTGTTCCCATTCCAGTACTGTTCAAATCCTAAAAGATTCTTCTTCAGACATACGGATTCAAGACGTCTACATCAGGCACTGAAAGCTGTCTTCAGAACATATTCGTCTAGAGCACAAAGCTGATGATACCCTAATTAAAGGTTGTTCAGACGAAATCCTCGATCTCAAAGCATATCAGACAATTCTTCATCGACGGTAGAGAATATTTGTCTTCGTTAATATTCTGTGTAATTCTCGGGGAACAATACACACAGGAAGTGTACTGTCTTCTTTTCTACAAGCAGTGCTAAAGTACCCTTGATCAAGATACTCGTTCGGGCACGTTCACGGGAGGGAAGTTCAACATGACGGTTCTTCAATTCTGTCAGATCGGCAGAATCCATTCGGTTAGGCGACTTCGATCTCGATTCGACTTCTTAGAGTTAGATCTATCACAAACCATCCTTTCCGATCTGATCGCAAGAGCTCTCAGATTCTCGGGAAGTACGTCTGTGAATTCTATGATCAACTTGGTTCTCTGGACTTAGTCAAGTCCAAGATAATCCTTTGCTGGCAGCTCGGTCAAATCTGCTGCTAACGGCTCCTTCGGTGATAAACGGCAGCACGCCCACAAATCATAATTGTCCTCCAATCCGCCAACGAAAATAAACGAGAAACACGCAAAGAATTCAACAGGCGCACGCGCAAGGACGTCAATAAAAAGCGCAACAAGTGAGTGTAAACCACGCGAATGATGAAATGAAGGTATGGAATGACAGTTTATATCTTGTACCTTACACCGGAGCATTCGGCTCTAGGTTCTCTTCGACTGTCTCGATCTTTTCTTCCTCGTGCAGTTTGCGCGGAAATGGGAGAGACTTCCACATGAGAAGCAACGTCCAGCTTTCTTTCGGCATTCTGACTCTTGATGGTCTCTTTGGCAAAAGCCACATACAGGTCGTAGGGCTCCCTGCGGTTGGGGAGGTGCATTCTGTTTCGATGAAGACGCTTGGGAGGTCTTCTTTCCGGAAGATGGCCCTGATGGTGTAAATGGCCTCTTAGAACTCGCTGGAAGGTACTGGGCGGAGGTAATGGCAAGAATAGGACTCGGTCCCATTAGACTGAGTTCAGACTCAACATGTAGAGCCATTTCCACTGCGTCGGTATAACATTGATGTCGTACCACCATCATAGCCTTCCTGATCTCGTAAGTCAATCCCTCTACAAACTGGCGAGTCTTCCTCTGCTCGTCGGCAACCATATATGGGCAATGCTTAATGAGGTGAGAGAAGTGTGCCTTGTACTGCCCAACTGAAGATGTATTCTGTTTGAGAGCCAAAAATTCCCTTTCCCGTTGCTGACGAACAACCCACGGAATGTACTTAGCCCGAAACTCAGTCAAGAACTGATCCCAAGTCGGGACTACATGCTCGCGTGTCCATTTTTGCTCAATCTGTTTCCACCAATCCTGTGCGGCTCCAACCATCAGATAGATTGCATACTCGACTCTCTGAGGGTCCGGATATTCCATTATTCTGTAAATCTTTTCCAGGGCTGATATCCATGCCTCGGCAATAACGTCATCCGGGGAACCTTCAAACTGTGGTGGTTCGAATCTGAGGAATTGGGCCCACGCTTCCTGTTCAGCATTTCTTTTAGGGGCCTGAGCGATGAACTGTCTTAATGTTTCCGCCATTTCGGCTGAAGTCGGTGTATCGGTCTGAGGTGCCAACGGAGGTGATGAGAGCGGTTTACGTGGACGACGACGTGGAGGCATCCTGTAAGGCCAATAGCAATATGCATGACAGGTAAGTGAGTATGCAAAGCTGTAAACACGCAGGCAACTAGAGTTCAGATAGAGTTCACATAAGCACTTAACACATTAGTACAAACTCCACAGAAGTCCTAAGCCGTACGACCTAGACACAAACAAACACGACAGACAACCAGGCATGGCAAGTACAACCTTGAGTTTCACATCCACCTATATCCAAGTCCATCCCAGTGTTTTGATTGTAAAAGATCTTTTGTTGTTGATCATCCAACAAAGATCCGTCACAATTCAAACACTAAGCGTTCTTGAACACTGGTGAGTGCAATTCCTTAAGTTACACCGACACACAACGACCGACAAAACCAACAAAACATGACGATTCAGAGCTTAGGTCATTGGACCAAAGAAGCTTTGATACCAACTGTAGCGGGCGCCCCAAACGGGTAACGCACGCCCCGCACCGAGCCTCAATCCGAAGCCGAAACAAAAATCCGACCCTAAATTGAAACCCGGCGAACGGCAAACCGATTTACTCAATCACTAGGCGGGGCTTTTTGTAAAACAACAACTGACGACAACAATGCGGGAGCGGAAGCAACAAACAAATTAAATTCCATATAACAACATTCAAAGCAGTAGCTCAATTGCACAAATAGTTAAAGCCCACCAAGGCTAGCGAAATTCAATTACAATAATATAATAAACGGGTTCGATACAATATCCCGGTAACATATACATATAACCTAATCATGAACTTAAAACTATCTAGAGAGGGACAATCACCAAAAGAAAGAAAACCCGCGATACAAGACTGACGATGCACACCTAGATACCACCTGAAACAGATAAAGTTTAAAGCAGGGAGGGTTAGTCAAAAGACTAAGTGAGGGGAAAAAGAGAGTACATACATAAAAACATACGGGAATAAACCACCATTTTAACTTAAAAGAAAACAAACGTAAAAGAAGGGTTTTCATAAATATTTGGTGATTTATCATAATATAACATAACGGGGCATATCATATTGCTCGGCGAGTCGAGCCCTCAACTCCTCATATCATATCATAACATACCTGAAAACCATACCAACCTTATTCCTCCCACATAGCAGAAGGACCGCTAAATCCAAACTGCTCTATAGGCATAATAGCCTATTCTACGGCTGACACGAAGTCTCCGTCGCAGGAGCTCAAAGGTTGCCACTCCGGCCTCACCCGTGCTCCCGGTAAACATGGAGCAAGCTACCGAATTCCACCGTAGACCCGCTGTCTATCCGGCTTCATCCGATCGCCGTACTCCGGGCCCAGCTAACATTACATACATATCATATCTCGCATTTTCATAACTATCATTTTCCTATTGAAATAGGAATCAAGACATTTCGGGGAGGGCCAAAAGGGTCGTTCGAGACAGGCGGTGTAACGGCAGGAAATACAACCGGGTATTCCATCGTCAGGGGAAAGTCCGCCCTAACGACTTCACTCAACGAGAAGGTTTCCAAGCCCAAAATTACATTTAAATCGAAACATAGTTCGCTTGTCTCTTTTTGAAAACATTTCGAAATCATATACATAATATTCATTTGCTATCAAATCCGTTGTTCTTAAACCTCATAAAAGTAATAAGAATAAAGTATTTACTAAATATAGTAATACGGGGTGAAACGTAAATTATACATGCGAGGCTTATTTAATGAGGCTTAATAATACATATGTACATAATACGGAATAAAAATAGAAACCTCACCTGGCGATAACCAAAAGAAAGCCCAAAACGGAAACGAGCAACCTAATCCACGAGAGTGGAACCTGCAACTGACAAATGACATAACCACATAAGACATACGACGACGCACGGCTCATACGAAAGCATAGAAACACGTAAAAGCACGTTATACAATCACATATAGCACTTAGGTCCAATTATCAAACGAAATGAAGTAATTCGCAAATTTAAAAATGCAAATCAAGTCCAATTGCAATGAAACTTTATGGACATGCTTTAAATATTATAAAGAAGTATGCATTCGAATTTCGGAAAAATCGGACTTCACATGCAAAAGTTAGAAAATTTGACGAAAACTTAAAACGCACTATTCATATACCCGAACATGTTGTAAATTCATAAATCATGCAATTCTTATCTATATCATATATATCGAATACATGAGCGAAGAAATAATTCGGAAAAGACGGGCCGAGGCGGGACCCGTAGGCTACAATGGGCCCTGACTTACAGAAGGTCAGGGCCCTGTTCAACCAGGCCACACGGCCTTGTGCACGGCCGTGTGCCAAGGCCGTGTACACCATGAGAAACACGCACGGCTTGTTGCACACGGCCTCAAGGCCGTGTGCACAAGGCCGTGCACCAACACACACACGCACGGTCTCTTGCACGGCCGTGCAAGAGGCCGTGTAACCCCACACGGCCTTGCGACACCCCGTGTGCAAGGCCCGTGTGCGTCCAGATTGAGCAGAAACTCGCAGACAGCAAAAACATACGCGATTCCAAACCAAAATTCAACATTTAATCGATAAATCATGCAAATTACTCCCTAATTCTCACATATATTCATCTACAACATATAATCTACATATAGAAACGATAAACACGAAAATCCGTCCATAAATTCATCCAAAATCATATAAACCCAATATTATATAACTATAAACAAAATTGAGATATACAAGGCATAGGAGACATTAAACGAGATGGACGTGAAAGGCTTACTCGTAGAAGAGATCGTGAGGAGTTCGTAGGCGTAAGCGGTTCGAAAATCCGTCGAGAAACGGAGTCGGGACGATCGATTGACCTTCCTCTTCTTCTTTCTCTTTTCTCCTTTCTTTTCTTTCTTCTTTGCTGCGTGAATGAGTGAGGGAGAGAGAGTGATGGCTTAAGTCAAAGGAGTTGACTCGGTTGAGAAACGAAAGGGCATTTTTGTAATTTCGCAAAATAAGTTCAAAAACTCACGTTGTCTAAATAACACATAATTACAGTCAAATTTCATATTATTAAACGCACATTGACAATTTGTGATTTGAATATTAAAATTCACTCATATACAAAATTATTATAAAAATCATATAATAATTAATAAAATAAATAATGAATCGCGCAAGAAAATCGATCCGGGTCCTCGGTTCATAATACGAATTTTCGGGGCGTTACACTCTCGTTCAACATCCACAAGAAAGAAAGAGAGAAAAGAAAAGAGAAGGAAAAAGAGAAAGTGAAGGAAGAGATTTCAATCGATCGTCCCGACTTCGTTTCCCGACGGATTTTCGAATCGTTTACGCCTATGAATTCCTCGCGATCTTTTCTACGAGTAAGCTTCTAACTATTCTCTCGTTTAATGTCTTCTATACTTCGTTTTTCTCATTTTTGTGAATAGTTGTATAATTTAGGATTTATATGATTTTGATAGTAATTGTGGATGGATTTTCGTGTTTATCGTTTCTATATGTAGATTACATGTTGTAGATGATTATATGTGAAAATTAGGGATTGATTTGCATGATTAATCGATTAAATTTTAGATTTTGGTTTGAATTCTCGTATGATTTTTGCTGTCTGATGTTTCTGCTCATTTTGGTCGCACACGGCTTGGTGCACACGGCCTTGAGGCCGTGTGCATGAGACCGTGCGTGTGTGGAGAATGGGCACGGGCTGTGCACACGGCCTTGAGGCCATGTGCATGAGGCCGTGCGCGTTGCTTGATTGTGCACGGCCTCGGCACACGACCGTGCACAAGGCCGTGTGGCCTGGTCGAACAGTGCCCTGACCTTCTGTTAGTCAGGGCACATTTTACACTACGGGTCCCTCTGAGACTCGTCTTTTCCGAATTCTTTCTTCGCTCGTGTATTCTATATATATGAGATAGATATGAATTGCATGATTTATGAATTTACGACATGTTCGGGTATATGAATAGTGTGTTTTAAGTTTTCGTTAAATTTGCTAACTTTTGCATGTGAAGTCCGATTTTTCCGAAATTCGAATGCATACTCCTTTATGATATCTTAAGCATGTCCGTAAAGTTTTGTTGCATTTGGACTTGATTTGCATTTTTAAATGCATGAATTACTCTGTTTTCATTTGAGAATTTGAACTTAAGTGCTTTGTTTGATTGTGTATCGTGCTTCTATGTGTTTTAATATTTTCGTATAAGCCGTGCGTCGTCGTTAGTCTTATTTGGTTGTGTCCTGGTATTTTTGCAGACGATACTCTGGTGGAGTAGCGCCGGTTCTTGCTTTTTGCTCTTATTTTGAATAGCCAACAGGTGAGGCTTTCCGTTTCTGTTTCCAGTATTATTATGTATATATATAAATAAGCCTCTCCCGATATAAGCCACGTTTATGTTTTGTTTTCACACCGTTTATATATATATACTTAGTAGATAATTATGCTTATTATGTTCATTTGATTTATCGAAAATGATTTGATATGAAAAAGTACTATGTATAGTCTTCGAAATGTTTACGAAAGAGACATGTAAAACCTTTTGTTTTCTAAGGCGAACTTTGGCCTTCGGCCTCGCATATGACATGTCTCGAACGGTCTTTTGGCCAACCCGAAATGATTTGAAAAGCGAGATTATGAACTGTATGCATGTTTGTTTGGGCCCGGAGTAAGAGCGATAGGACGAGTCGGTAGACGTCGGGTCTACGGCGTAAATCCTATGGTTTCCTCCATTTGGGAGCTCGGGGTGAGGCCGGAGTGGCAGCCCTTTGAGTACCTGAGTTATTACCATATGTTATGAGTAGTTCGGGTTTGCAGTCTGGCTACATTGGAGGAATAAGGGAGGTTTCCGGTTTTATGTTTTGGATATTGGAGTTCAGGGCTCGACTCGCCGAGTCATATGATAAGTTATGTTTTATGTTAAATCACCACCCGATTACGAAAACCTTTCTTTTATGTTGATTTCTTTTAAGTTTAAAATTGGTGATTTATTTTCCGTTTTATTATATACATTATTATTCCCTCCTCACTTAGTCGTTTGACTAACCCTCTCTGTCTCACCCTATATTGGTTTCAGGATACTAGGCGAGATTCGTCGTCGTCGTAGGGTTTTATTTATTTTATTCATGTATATCTCTCTTTTTCCCGTTTCACTTTTATCTAAGTTTTAAGATATTAGGATGTATTCGGGATTATGTATTTTTTTGAGCCCGTTATTATATTTATCGGGATACTGTATCGAACCCGTTTGATATTATGTAATTGAATTTCGTTAGCCTTGGTGGGCTTTAATAATTGTGTATTTATTATGTTCTATTGCTTTGATTATTTATATTGCTTCCGCGTCTCTGTCTTTTCGTTGTTTTTGAAACCCCGCCTAGTGATTGAGTAAATGCTTGCCGTTCGCCGGGTTTCGGTTCGGGTCGGATCCCATTTCGGCTCCGGGTCGGGGCTCGGTGCGGGGCGTGCGTTACCTGTTTAGGGCGCCTGCTACAATCCGAAACTTTCGGCATCTCTTAGTTAATACATTTTAAGATTTTTGATGCCAAAAGAATCGAAAAATGAAGCCAAATGCTCAAAAATCACTATTCATCAGCCCCCACCTATTTTGCCAAACTTTCATTTTTCAACCCCAAACTCCACAAAACTTCACCAATTTGCTTAATATCATGAACTAACATGAATTACCAATCCATTCAAGCGTCTAAGACCATTAGTTCAACATTGCACATTGATCAAATTCAATGGAAAAATCACAAGTAATGCTACATGCAACCAACAACCAAACCAAGCTCATCAATCATTCATTCTAGCATACTTCTTCACTTCATCAACACTTGAAACCATAAAAACCAAAGGATTGTAAGAATCAACAACCTTACCTTGAAGAAATGAAGTGGAGAGATGAAAGAAATAAGAGCTTGTTTGCAAAAACCACAAGTGGTAGCTTGTTCCTTGGATGATAGAGCAACTTTTTGTAGCAAGAAAGAGGTTGGTTTCTTGATGCTTGTTGAAGATGGAGATGGCGGTGGTGAAGATGGGTGTGGTCGAGAGAGATGAAGAAGGAGAAGAGAGTGTGTTGCTTGTGGAATAGTGTAGAAAAATGTGGAGAGAGATGAGATAATTAAATAAATATAGAATACTTTGAAAAGTCAAAATAACTAACAATGTATATATATTTGTATAGATATTTATGTATGTATTTGCATACATATTTATATATATGACAAGAATAATATCATATAATTCAAATACAATGGCATAATTTTCATAGAATTCCAAATACAACAATTCAATTATAAGCATAGTGTGAATTAATTTCAAATATGAAAATTCTTATGAATTCATCATATTATTCACATATAGAATCACACATTAATTCATATAATTCACATAATCGCATAATTTGCAAATAATACACACAAGAGCTATTAGTCGGTAAACTTACCGAAACGTTATAAAAATAACGGGGCGTTACAACAACCCAAGTCTTCTCCTACACACCTCGGCGATGTGGTTCGGTTTCCAGCAGTGCGTGCAGAGGATGATACTTCTACTTGATCCATTAGTCATTGTCCCTTCACTGCGATAAGTCGTAAGGACAACTGCTGGAGCTCCGGACTCGTAGGGTTGGTTATCCAAGGTGATCAATCTGGCACCTCTAGCTCTCATTGCCAATTCGGTTTCGGTCCGTAAAGCTCTGTCGACAGCCTCTGCATAAGAACAACGGCTGAGTGCTATGAGTATCTGCCGGATCTCGGGTCAGTCCCGATACAAATCTTGCGGATCGGTCTCTTTGGTCCGGCTCCCTGTTAGGGGAGTAGTTGGTCAAGTAGGCGAATCTGGCCTCGTATTCGGTCACGCTCTCTCCTCCTTGAGCTATTTCCATATCTCCCATCGGATACGGGTACGATGATCCTGGCGTAGTCTGGGGTGGTGGTCGTGGTGGGTCGGACCGGGCTTTCTTGCGCGGCATACCTGCGTTCACAACTACTTGGCAAAATAGGTGCATGTCTTGTAAGAAATGATGCAAACAATTATAAACACATTGCATAAATACAATCAAGTAATATCCCAGCGAGAATGGGCATGTTCCTCCTTATATCCCCTTAAAGTCAATATAAAACACCATCTCCGGTGTCTGACCCTATAGTGCGACCACGGGCAACGAATTGAATTTTAGGAAAACATGCAACGAATGCAACGCCCACCATCGCTCCCAAATCAAATCAATATGAGCACGTAAGGGGGTAGTTCGCTATAAATAAGAGAAATCCTTACTCCAGTTGAAAGCATTTTAAAACCCTCACCTGGAAGCACGGGAACGACAAGACAACTCAAGCAATTCCTTGAAAGAACAGCCTGAAACTGTCAGACGACAAACCAAATAAGACAAGACACGACGCATGACTCTTAAGGACTACAACACATGAAAGACCAAATAATAATCATGTAGCAATTGAAATTACAAGTAAAATGCAATTAAATCCATTAAACGAAAGATACGAAATTAAAGATGCTAAACATGCTCAATTGAAATTCTAATTGCACATTCATGCATAATATATTATAAAGAAGCACTCATGCGATTTTCGGATCATTCGGACAACATTCAAAAATTGGGAAAAACGTCCTAAACGAAAAAGGCTCGATTCAAGGCCCGAACGTGGTCAGAATTTTGAAAACTTTACGAAATATTCATCCTTGAATCATATGGAAGCTATAGGTGAAAACAACTCGATTTTAGGGTGTCGTATGCAAAAAGTCAACTTTTATTTTTGGCCCATTGACCCCATTACCGTGAGCAATTAAGGAAAAAGGCTAAAAATTTGGTTAAGGCATTCGCACGGGCTAACGCATAGTCTTTAGTACGCACTCAAGACCGTGCAAGCTAAAACAAGGGCGCACTGGCCTGCGCACCTCGCAGGCATAAAGGGTGGTGCACGGCCTGGTGCACGGCCTGGCGCACGGTCTTGCCATGACCGTGCGTTCGGCCGTGTGGTTCAACTTACAGGTGCAGAAAAATGCGATTTAAGGTTTTCTCACGAGGGTTTCGTCCTAAATCAACTAGGGCAGATTCTATAGTTAAAATCAACACATAAAATTCACACTCATGCATTGTACACATTAATATCTACCATTGATCCGAACTACACTAAACATGGTAAACACTAACCTACACACCCATCAAATATTCAAATATTCAAACTTAACAAATACTAACAAAAATGAAGGATTTAATGGATGAAAGGAAATGGGGAAAGAACGTTACCGGTAGAGAATCGAACGAGGATTGTATAGTTGGTCGAGCGACGGATTCGGGACGAGATTTCTCCTTCTCCTTTCTTCTTGTTCCTTTCTCCTTCTCTTCTCTCTTTCTCTCTCTCGATTTTGGGGTGTGAGCAAGAGTGTGCAAGAGAGTGTGCACAAGGGGGTGTAGGTGTGTTCAAGATGGTGCAAATGTGTCCAAGAGGGTGCAAGTGTGTTTAAGGGGTGTGGGTTCGTTTGAGATTAAAATAAATTCGAGGTGTAGAAAAGGTAATTATAAATGGTTGAGGATATGGAAATAAATTAGAATAAATTAAATTAGCTAACGAAGCTAATCTTTTCATTTAGAATCCAACGAGGGGTCGAATAATTATTCCGAAAATATATTCCGGAATTTTGGGTCGTTACATGACCATTCTACCCCTTGAGTGCTCGTTTGTGCTTAGTAACCGAATGTTTATCTTTGAGCATGTTTATCCCTTTTCTAATTTGGATACCTAGTTCGCTTATTAGAATATTGATATATTGATTATAAATTGCTTAGTTCATTGATCCTAATTGATTTACTTATTTCTCGTACGTCGTGCGTCTTGCCAGTATCTTATTTGGTTGTGTCATGTATTAGATTGCTGGTGTAACTCTTGAGGATTGGTTTTCTTATCTTGTCAGTCCTTTCATTGCTATCTTTTCCAGGTGAGGGCTACAAACGGTTTTTCACTGGAGTAAGATCCTTTTACTATTTGCGAAATAACTCATCTCCTTGTTTCAATTATATGGCTTTATTTTCCAGCCTATCTCTTATATAATATTAGATATTTAAATGTATATTTTAATGATTTCGATTAAAACATTTTGATATCAAAGTTATGTATAAGTACCGCTCAAATGATTTGTTTTACGAGGCAAGAAAACATATTTGATTTAAAGTAAGCTTTGGATTGGAGAATCTTCTCGTTGAGTGAAGTCGTTAGGGCGGATTCCTCCTAAGGATGGAATACCCGGTCGTTCTCCAATCTCTACAACCTTGCCTTAGAAAGGGCTCTTTGGCCATCAAAATGTACTATAACAATTGCAAATGCGAGACAATGATAATTAACGATTGATAATGCGGGCCCGGAGGTTATACGGAGGGTGAGATCCGGAGACGAGCATCTAGAATAATAAGATCCCAAAGTATAATTTCCAACTTGTAATTTCCAATGGGAGGCCTGTCGGTGGTTGGCAAGTCTTTCATTGGGGAGATGGTGAACATAGCATGTGTTGCGTGTTTTTCCTAAAATCAATTAATGAGTGCGTTGAATTTCCCGGTAGCCTCGGGATTTGACAAATGGCGCAGGAGTATTTCTTGAATGTGGCGATATAAGGAGAGACAAGGGCCCGTGCTCACCGGGACAATAATGTAACAATCTTGTGTACTACTTTACAGTAATTTAGTTGAATTATAGCCTCGTTATTTATTTTATCACTTATTTAAGTTAAAGTTACTGCAAATGCTGGTTAAACGAGCTTGTAAGTCAACTAGATTATAATTTAAAAATATCGGATTGACTTCTGTGCTAAAAATGATTTCAAAGGATCCTTTCGTCAATCTTTTAATGTTTTAAAATAAGACGAATCGACTGTTGCTTTGTTGTATAATTTTATAACTTATATTAATTATATTTTTCCCAAAAACGAGAAACATTCCCAACTTTAGATTCAAACAACAAATGACGAACTGTGATCAATATTTATATTATATAACCCCTCACTGAGTATCCTTATACTTACCCTCATGTTTTAATTCTTGCTTCAGGTTCTTTCAGGCAGACGGGTGGCAGTGTCACCTTTGTAGTCAGTTGGCAACAATAGGTCTAGGTTTGATTCGAGTCTTGGTCTTGGTTAGTTTAGTGTCCAACAACAGTCGAGTCTTGATGATGATTTCTTTATTACTGCTTCTGTTATAGTTGAAAGAATTAAAGATATAAGTTGGATTTTATCTGTTGTAGTGGATGACATCTAGGATTATATAAGATAACATAGTTGAGCCATACGTGGCATTTATGCATTAAATGATTTGAATTCCGAACTAATTGCCTTGCATAGCTGTTGCGTATACATGTTCTTTTATTTGCTTCCGTAACTCTGGTTTTGTTGGTGTTGTTGTTGGGCGAGTTGCTGTTGCTACCAGGTTATTTGATCGAGTGAGTGCCGTTCGATGGGATGGATTTTCGAGTAGGGCACTCTGTCGTGCTCGGGAGTCTGTTTCAGTTCAGGTGTGGTGCTCTTCTTCCCAGCCTTAGAGAGGGGCGCTACATTTTCCGTTTGAAAATTCTAAAATTGTGTTTTCTGCTGACCATCACGAATCGCACGGGCTTGTGCACGGTGTGCGCAAGCCGGTTTGTCCCGCCTAACGCGTGCACTGGCTTGCGCAGCCCTATGCGGAATCTTGCTTTTGTGTGCACCATCTTGATAATGTTCTCAAGACTGCACGCAAGTTGACTTAGCCAAATTTTCAGCCCTCTTTCTTAGCTAGCTTCAGATTTTGGTCAATTGGCTATAAATAAAAAGTTAACTTTTGCAAACGACCTCGGATTCGAGATCCAATTTCACCAATAGATTTCATATGTTTCAAAACTTATTATTTTGTAAAGTTTGAATTTTTTCGACTTCGTTCGGGCCTCAATCGGCGCATATTTGGTTTATGGATTTTTCCTATTTTTCGAAAGTTATCCGTTTCCTCTGAAAGTTGAATGTATGCTTCCTTATTGCATTTTAAGCATGTTTATGAACTCTCATTGCATTTGACCTTGATTTGCATATCTAAATTCCCGGATTACTTTGTTTATTTATAATTTGAACCAAAGTGCTATTTGTGATCGTTTAAAGTGCTCTTATGTGTTTTAATGCTTTCGTTTAAGTTGTGCGTCGTCTTTAGTCTTATATGGTTGTGTCGTTTGTCAGTTGCAGGTCCTACTCTCATGGAGTAGCTTGCTCGTCTTCGGTTTTTACTTTGTTTTGGTTTCCGCCGGTGAGGTTTCTGTTGTTATCCCGTATTATGTATATATGTACTATTAAGCCTCACTAAATAAGCCTCACTAAATAAGCCTCGCATGTTAGATTTGATGTTTTCATCCCGTATTACTATATTTAGTAAATACTTTATGCTTATTACTTTTATGAAGTTTAAGAGCAAGTGAATTTAATATCAAATGAGTACTATGTATTTGAATTCGAAAGGTTTTCAAAAAGAGACAAGCAAATTATGCTTCGATTTAAATGTAATTTTAGGTTTGGAAACCTTCTCGTTGAGTGAAGTCGTTAGGGTGGATCCCCCCGGCGATGGAATACCCGGTTCTGTTTCCTGCCGTTACATGATTCCTATCTTTGGTAGGAAAATGATAGTTTGAAATGCGAGTTATGTTCATTCTGTGTGTGCCCCTTTGCCCCTAAAATTCTTGATTCCTATCTTTGGTAGGAAAATGATAGTTTGAAATGCGAGTTATGTTCGTTCTATGTGTCTGTTTTATCGTTGTGGGCCCCCAAAGTATGGTGATCGGATGAAGCTAGATAAACAGTGAGTCTACGGTAGAATTCGGTGGCTTGCTCCACGTTACCGGGAGCACAGGGTGAGGCCGGAGTGGCAACCTTTGAGCTCCTGCGGCGGTTGACTTCATGCCAACTGAGACATAGGCTGTTATGACTATATATGGTGTAGTTTGGATTTAGCGGTTCTTCTGTAATATGGGAGGAATAAGGGTGATTATGTTTTTAGGTATGTTATGATATGTTATGAGGAGTTGAGGGCTCGACTCGCCGAGCAATATGATATGTTACGCTACGTTATGTTATGATAAATCACCAAATGATTATGATAACCTTTCTTTTACCTTTGATTCCTTTTAAGTTAAAATGGTGATTTACTGTACTCCCTTTTTCCCCCTCACTTAGTCTTATTACTAACCCTCTCTGTTTCAACCCTTATCTATTTCTGGTGTTACTAGGTGGGCATCGTCGGCCTAGTAGTGCGGAATTACATTCAGTTTGTTCTTGTAAATGCTTATGTCTTATTAGGTATTTATGTCTATGATTTGTATTGGTTTATCATGTAGTCTATATTCGGAAATATTTAATGTTGAACCCATTTAAGATTCGATTAAGTCTTCTGAAAGTGAATTCCGCTATCCTCGGTGGGCTTTAACTATTTGCGCAATTGATTTACTGCTTTTTAGTCCTTAAGTGGAATTAGGGTTTATGATTGTTGGTTTGTATTGCTTCCGCTTCCGAATTGTCATTGTCGATTATTTTAAAGCCCTACCTGGTGATTGAGTAAATGTATTTGCCATTCGCCGGGTTTCAATTTGGAGTCGGATTCCCATTTCGGCTCTGGATCGGGACTCGGTACGGGATGTGCGTTACCCATTTGGGACACCCGCTACAATTAATCTATCTCAAAATATATATAAACCAAATCCCAATATTTGAATTTATCATTCCCCAATTCAATATCCAAATTCACTTTCTAATATGCGTATAGAAAAATGCACTTAATCAATTCATATGTGCCATATAAGTCCACATGCCGGAAACATATGATCAATGGAGTGAATACTCAACAATCAATAAACATTGTAACCATATGAGCATAACATCATATAATCTGATCCCAAAATCCAATGATGTCATAATATAGAATGAAACTCCATTATCCCTTAGTCCATATGATCAGATATCTAACCAAATCATGCCAATTGCATCTATGCAATCTACACATTAAGCAATCATTAAATTCCGGCAGACGGCAGTTAAAGGAAAATGTTATTCCTATTTCCCAATAATTAATCCGACAAATGGTAAAGTGCTCGATCTAAACAATTTAATTCACTCAATGACGGATTAATGAAACATGCATTATATCCATCTTCGTTACTCAGCAAATTAATGTGCCAAGTCCACAATATATTATCTCATGTCATCCAACAATACATGAAACTACAGGCTTGTCGGCCATACCACATAGTCATGAAACATGAATATATATAATATAGTAAGAATTGAACTATATCAATCAGAAAACAGAAGCTCATTAAACTATGCCCTAGCCGGCCCAAAACTTCAATACTTAGATTAAATATCATTCAAAATCACATAGCATCCACAAATACAATTAACGTTTTCTGTCTGTAACGACCAGGATATTCGATAACGATCCGGTAAACCTAATCGAATTATTTGCGGAAGTTATGATTTAATTTGATAATTTATATGTGAAATATGTGATTTTCGTAAACGATGGTATTTTGGTTTTTAAACCATTACATGTCAATGTGTGTTAGATTTCATGAGTTTTGACTGTCAAATCATTTAATTCCGATCACCTGCTATTTTTAGCAAGTTTGCGAAACTACGGAAATGCCCCTTCGTCATTTTTGAATTAGTCTTCATCTCTTGTCTCTCTCTCACTCACGTACATCAGCAAAGAAGAAGGAAAATAGAAGGAAAGAAGAAGGAAAAAGAGAAGAAGGAACTTTGATTGATCACCGAGCCCTCGTTTCTCGACGAAATTCGAATCCGTAAACTCCCATGCGACCCTCTACCAGTATGCTTTTCACAAGTTTCGTTTTTAATCTGCTCTAGGTTTTGTTTTTCCAGCTTTTGTGAATTGTGATCCAATAGTGTAAAAATGTGATTTTAATTGGATTATTGGATGGAATTGCATAATTCTTGTTTCTATAGGTAGCTAATAGGTAGTAGAATGTTATATGCGAACTATAGCATGAGAATTTGGTGTTTGGGTGATCAACTGTTGAATTTTTGGTTATTTGTGCGAAATTCCCATTTTCTGATCTGTTTTGCTGTCCTGATCAATGCTCTACAGTACGTTGCACCCCGTGCAACGAGCCTTGCATGACACCCTATAGGGACGTTGCAAACCATGCAACGATCCGTGTAGATGCAAAATTTCTGCGTTTTCAGAAATGTTGGCTACATTATTGTCACATCGGTAAATAGTAACATTTTCTGTTTTACCTCGTTTTTGAAATCCGACTTCACCATTAGCTCCTATAAGTCATAAAACTTATATGTTATAAATTTTAGAGTTTTCCGACTTCGTTCGGGCCCCGAACGATGCATTTTTTCGTTTAGACATTTTTGGCCATTTTTTGAAAGTTGTCCGTTTCTTTCAAAACTTGAATGCATGCTTCCTTATTGCTTTTTATGCATGTTTATGAGCTTTTATAGCATTCTAACTTGATTTGCTTATTGAATTCCATGAATTTCTATGTTTTGTTACAATGTGAACCTAAGTGATATGAATGACTGTTTAACGTGCTTCTATGTGTTTTAAAGATTTTGTATAAGTCGTGCGTCATCGTTAATCTTATTTGGTTGTGTCTTTGTCTATTGCAGACGATACTCACGTGGAGTAGCTTGGCTGTTTGTGGTTTTTGTCTCCGTTCGATAACCAACAGGTGGGGTTTTCAGTTTCTATTCCAATATATCTATGTATATATATATATAAATAAGCCTCACTCCTATCCAAGCCTTGATTTATGATTTGTTTTCACACCGTTTATATATATATACTAGATACTTAAGCTTGTATCTTTATGATCTTGAAAACGTTTTAATATGAAAAGTATTATGTATATGTTTGTGAAACGTTTGCGAAAGAGACAACTAAAACCTTTATTTTCTAAAGCGAACTTTGGCATTATAACCCCGCATATGACTCGTCCCAAACGGTTTTTTCGCCATATGAAAATGATTTGAAAAGCGAGCTGTCACGACCCCCGGGCGCAGAGAGGAGAACCCTCACGACGACGCCCGTTGGACGCGCGGGTATAAGCTTCGAATCCACTGTGCACAACCCTAAAGTTCGGCTTAGGAAGCACTTTCCAAAAGGGATTAATTCATATTGATTGTACATGAGTTCTAACTTATAAACCTTTCGAATTACTGTTGAAATTCCGATGTGGGACGGAATATCAAGACACACGGCCTCTAGACACCACCTGGCGCAAGGCCGTGAGTATCACCCTCACGATACTCACTCTCAAGGCTGAGGGCTACGTCAACTGCTGTAGTAAAAGACTGTAACTGAAGGATAGCCATACTGTGACGAAGACCCAGTCGCAAACCATAAATAAACTTCTTAGTCTGCCTGCGCTCATCACCTGAAATATGAGGGGCATAGGCAGCAAGTCTAGAAAACTCAACCTCATAATCTGCTACTGATAAAGAACCCTGAATGAGTGCCATAAACTCTCGCTCTCTGCAATCTTGGACTGATTGAGGGATGTATTTAGCTCGAAATTCTTTCAGGAAATCCTCCAAAGTAGGTTTAACCCTATCAGCGGAAAATCTCCTCTCTATAACTCTCCACCACTCATCGGCGGATCCTTGTAATAAGTATACTGCAAACTCTACTTTGTCAGCATCAGACGTCTGCTGGAGCCTAAAGATCTTCTCGAGAGAAGCAATCCAGCTATCTCCAACTCTATCATCAGTAGTACCATGAATGGAGATGGTTTATAATCCAAAAGTCCCTTCAAAACTACCTCTCGGGCTTTGGTTTCATCCTGGACTATATGGCGTTCAGCTCTCAGAATTTCTCTGACCGAATCCACCAAATCATGAGGGTTCAGTGGTACCATAGGTGGCTGAGGAGGATGACCAGGCGTACGATCACGACGGGGCGGCATCCTACAATCAAATACAACAGGTATGCATGAAGCTTAATTATGAATGCAAAGCTGTAACACAAAAGCACAATTCCTAAGTCGTAAGCCGTACGGACCTAGATTGACACGACTCACAGAGCTAAGGTCAATGAACCTCTGGCTCTGATACCAACTGTAACGTCACGTCGCACCGTATTTGGGGACGTGCCGTTACATGAGCTATGTATATGTATGTGTATGAATGTTACGTTGGGCCCGGAGTATGGATGACAGGACGAAGTCGGTAGGCATTGGGTCTACCACGTAAATCCTCTTGTCCCCGAACCTTTGGGAGCTCGGGGTGAGGCCGGAGTGGTAGTCCTTTGAGTACCTGAGATATTGAACTGTAAGATATGATTGGTTAGGTGTTGCTCCCTGACTACAACCGGAGGAATAATGAGGGGTTATGTTTTATGTTTCGAAAGGTGGTTTAAGAGCTCTTCTCAATAAATTATACAAAAGATTTGATATGTCACATTTTATGTTAAATCACCAACAGTTTGAGAAAACTTTTCTTTTACATTGCTTTCTTTTACGTTTGAAAATGGTGATTTATTTACGATTTGTAATATACACTATTATTTCCCCCCTCACTTAGTCGTTTGACTAACCCCCTTTGTCTCACCCTTGGTTTCAGGAATACTAGGCAGGCATGCATTGTCGTTGTCGTCGTCTAGAGTTACATTCTTTTGCTTTAATGTAAACTCATATTCTTGTTTGGTTTTCATACACTTATGTTTATGCATATGATGTAGGATTACTTTGTTCATGTGGCGGGCGCCCCAAACGGGTAACGCACGCCCCGCATTGAGTCTCGATCCGAAGCCGAAAGAGAAATTCGGCCCCAAACCGAAACCCAGCGAACAGCAAACTCATTTACTCAATCACTCGGTGGGGATTTTTCTAAAAACAACGCGACAACAATGCAGAAGCGGAAGCAACAACAACAAAACTTAATTCTACTTAAGGACAATTAAAGCAGTAAACCAACTGCGCAAATAGTTAAAGCCCTCCAAGGCTAGCGGAATTCACTTACAGAAACTTAATCAAATCTTAAACGGGTTCAACATTAAATAATCCCGAACACAAATTCATAATCCACAGGATACACATAACATGATCATAAGTACCTAAAATAATCTAGGAATGAGCAACGCACAAAGAATATAACTCCGCAATACAAGACCAACGATGCCCACCTAGTAACCACCTCAAACAAATAAGGGTTGGAGCAGAGAGGGTTAGTCAAAAGACTAAGTGAGGGGGAAAGGGGAGTACATACCTAATATCATACATAGAATAAATCACCATTTTAACTTAAAAGAAGACAAACGTAAAAGAAGGGTTTTCATAATCATTTGGTGATTTATCATAACAAAATGTAACGTAACATATCATATTTGTAACGCCCCGAAAATCTGAATTTTATTCCAGTATGCCCGAATCGTTTATTTATGCATTTTATTATTTTATTTGATAATTATTATGTGATTTTATAACAATTTCGTATATGAGTGAATTTTGATATTTAAACCACGAATTGATAATGTGCGTTTAATTATATGAATTTTGACTGTAATTATGTATTATTTTGAGAACATGAGTTTTCGAACTTATTTTGTAAAAATTACGAAAATGCCCTTTCGATTCTCAATCCTAGTCAAATTTTGACTAAGTCTCATGTTCTCTCCCTCATTCTCACTCATGCAACATACATCAAAGAAGAAAGAAAAGAAAGGAGAAAAAGAGAAAGAAGAAGAGGAAGGTTCGATTGATCGTCCCGACTCCGTTTCCCGACCGATTTTCGAGCCGTGAAATCCTACGAACTCCCCGTGAACTCATCTATGAGTAAGCTTCTCACGTCCCTTGCGTTTAATGCCTCCATTGCCTCATTTTTCTCATTTTTGTGAATAGTTGAATAATTTAGGGTTGATGTGATTTTGAATGAATTTATGGATGGTTTTTCGTGTTTTTGGATCCTATGTGTAGCTTAGATGTTGTAGATCATTATATGTGGATTTTACGGGGAGATTTGCATGTTTAGATGATCAAATGTTGAAATTAGGATTGAATTCGCGTGGTTTTTCTGGTTCTGCGAAGTGTTCTGCTCATTCTTGACGTGCACGGGCTTTGCACACGGGGTGTGGCAAGCCCATGTGGAGGTACATGGCCTCTTGCACGGCCGTGCAAGAGACCGTGCGCATGGTTTATGGTGCACGACCTTGTGCACACGGCCTCAAGAGGCCGTGCGTGTCCTTCTTTGATGTGCACGACCTTAGTGCACGGCCGTGCACAAGGCCGTGTGGAGCAGTATGAACAGGACTGTAACGCCCCGAAAATCCGAATTATAATCCGGTATGTCCGAATCGAGTATTTGCGCAATTTATTATTTTATCAGATATTTATTATGATATTTTAGAATAATTTCGTAAGTGAATGAATTTTGATATTTAAATCACGAATTGATAATGTGCGTTGAATTATATGAATTTTGACTGTAATTATGTATTATTTGGACAACATGAGTTTTTGAACTTATTTTGTAAATTACGAAAATGCCCTTTCGATTTTCAACCCAAGTCAAATTTTGACTTAAGTCTCTCAACTCTCTCTCTCACCTCATTCATGCTCAACCTCAAAAGAAAAAGAAGGAGAAAAGAAAGAAAAAGAGAAAGGGAAGGAGGAAGCTTCAATCGATCGTGCCGGACTCGTTTCTCGACGGATTTTCGAACCGTTTACGCATACGAACTCCTAACGATCTCTTCTATGAGTAAGCTTCTCACACCTTTCGCGATTAATGCCTCCATTGCTTCATTTTTCTAGTTTTTGTGAATAGTTGCACATTTAGGTTAAATGTTGATTTTGAATGATTCTATGGACGGATTTACGTGGTTCTTGGTTTTATAGATAGATTAGATGTTGTATATCGTTATATGTAAGTCTTAACGTGAGATTTGCATGATTGATTGGGTAAATATCGAATTTTGACTCATTCCCGCGAGTTTTTTTCATTTCTGCAAATTTCTGCCGTTCTGAGAATCCGCACAGCCTTGCTCACGGTCTTGAGACCATGCGCCAAGACCATGCGTCCATCTTATGCCTGTGCACGGTCTTGTGCACGGCCGTGCACACGCCCGTGCGCACGCCAGTGCAAAGTGCTTGCACCGGCTTGAGCATGAGTTCAAGCCCGTGCGTCCGCCCGTCCCCGAGACCGTGTGTATGCCTTAGCCAAAATTTCTCCATTTTCAGAATGTTGCTCTCGGCAATGGGAGTCAACGGGCACTTTTAAAAGTTGACTTTCTTCATTTGACCTCCGATTTGAGATCCGATTTCACCTATAGGTCCTATTAATCATGAAATACATATTTTAGGATGTTTGAATTTTTCCGACTTCGTTCGGGCCCCATTCTTCGTGTTTTTCGTTTAGGCATCTTAGGCTATTTTTCAAATGTTGTCCGTTTATTCCGAAACTTGAATGCATGCTTCCTTATTGCCTTTTATGCATGATTATGAACTTCTATCACATTCTAATTTGATTTGCTTATTGAATTTAAGTACTTTGATAGAATGTGAACCTAAGTGTTATGAATGACTGTTTAACGTGCTTCTATGTGTTTTAATGCTTTCGTATAAGCCGTGCGTCGTCGTTAGTCTTATTTGGTTGTGTCTTTGTATATTGCAGACGATACTCCCGTGGAGTAGCGCATCCGGTCTTGCTTTTAGCTATTCTTTTTGTAAAGCCAACAGGTGAGGCTTTCCGTTTCTGATTCCAGTACTATTATGTATATATAAATAAGCCTCTCCCGATATAAGCCATGTTTACGTTTTGTTTTCACACCGTTTCTATATATATACTTAGTAAATATTTATGCCTATTATGCTCATTCGATTTATCGAAAAGGTTTTGATATGAAAAAGTACTACGTATATTCTTTCAAACGTTTGCGAAAGAGACATGTAAAACCTCTTTAATTTCTAAGGCGAACTTTGGCCTTCGGCCTCGTATATGACATGTCTCGAACGGTCTTTTGGCCAACCCGAAATGATTTGAAAAGCGAGTTATGAACTGTTTGTATGTATGTTTGGACCCGGAGTAAGGATGATAGGACGAAGTCGGTAGACATCGGGTCTATGGCGGAAATCCTATGGTTCCCTCCACCTTTGGGAGCTCGGGGTGAGGCCGGAGTGGCAGGCCTTTGAGTACCTGAGATTATACTGTATGTTATGCGTAGTTTGGATTTAGCGGTCCGTCTACATTGGAGGAATAAGGGTGGTTTCCCGTTTTTATGTTTGGAAATTGGAGTTAAGGGCTCGACTCGCCGAGTCATATGATATGTTTATGATTTATGCTAAATCACCACCCGATTACGAAAACCTTTCTTTTATGTTGATTTATTTTAAGTTTAAAATTGGTGATTTACTTCCGTTTATAATATATATTATTACTCCCTCCTCACTTAGTCGTTTGACTAACCCCCTCTGTTTCACCCCTGTATTGGTTTCAGGATACTAGGCGGGATCATCGTCGTCGTCGTCGCGTCTTAGAGTTACATTCTTTTGTTCATGTATAACTCTCATTCCGTATGGCTATTATTTATGTTTACGATAGTAGGATTTTATTTATGTAGTATTCGGGATTATATGTTGAACCCGTTATTATTTATTGTCGGGATATTGTATCGAACCCGTTTATTATTCAAGTAATTGAATTTCGTTGGCCTTGGTGGGCTTTAATACTTGTGCAATTATTATGATTTATTGTTTGGTTTAATTTCGCTTCCGCACCTCTGTCGTTTTCTTTCGTTTTTGAAAACCCCGCCTAGTCATTGAGTAAATGTGTGCCGTTCGCCGGGTTTCGATTCGGGTCGGATTCCATTTCGGTTCCGGGTCGGGGCTCGGTGCGGGGCATGCGTTAACCATTTGGGGCGCCCGCTACAGTTGGTATCAGAGCCCTTAGGTCCAATGGCCTAGGCTCTGAAGCACCGTGTTTTGTTGTGTCTGTTTAGGTCATACGGCTTAGGATTATGTGATTGTGACAACGTGATTATGTGAATTTAACTTCTCTATGTGTTACAGCTTTTCATAATCACTTATCATCATGCATGTTTGGTATTGAATTTGCAGAATGCCTCCTCGCCGTGAACCGCCAGGTCCGCCTCCAGGTGTTCCGACACCAGCACAGTTTATGGAAGCCTAAAGGCAGTTTATGGTTAATACCAACCGAGTAACGCCACCACCTGCCCCCGAGACCGAGATGAGCAGGTTCCTTAAACTCCACCCTCCGCAGTTCGAGGGTGCACCGGACGATGTTATTGCCGAATCTTGGATAGCGGCAATGGAGAAGAGGTTTAGAGTAATGGAGTGTCCGGACCCTAAGAGGGTCGAATTAGCAGTGTATCAGATGACAGGAGCTACACATGACTGGTGGGCCCGTATAGAGCAGCGATGGCAGCGAGAGCATGTGGTCCTGACTTGGGATCAGTTCTTGGTTGAGTTTTGGGCCAAGTATATTCCGTTAGTGGTCCGACAGCGACGTGAGCGAGAGTTCTTGGCTCTGAAGCATGGTACTTCATCAGTTGACCAGTACGAGGCTCATTTCTCCAGACTTATTATTCACTGCTCGTATATGGTTGACGACGAGCAGAGGAAGACTCGACAGTTCATTGAAGGGTTGTCGAATGAGATTCGTATGCATATGCTCGGGAACAGACTCCAGTACTATACCGATGCAGTTGAGACGACCCTATCTATAGAGTCCGATCTCCGACAGATGAGACCAACTTCTGCACCTACCCCCGCAGCCGCCAACAGTTTCGCTTTTGGTTTGAAGAGACCCTTTACTCATTCTGGGTCCTCTTTTGGGAAGAAGTCATTCAAGACAGCCGTTCAGCCTGCTCCTCCCCGACCTCAGGGACATCCACGACCTGTATGTGGATTTTGTCAAGGCCCGCACTTAGAGGCCAAATGTTGGAGGAAGAATGGTCTTTGCTACGGATGTGGTAGCGCCGATCACCGCGTAGAGGTATGCCCGAAGAGGAGACCGGTACAACAGGGAGCATGAGGCCGTGTGCATGAGGCCGTGCGTGTTCGTCCGATTGTGCACGGCCTCGGCACACGGCCGTGCACAAGGCCGTGTGGCCTGGTCGAACAGTGCCTTGACCTTCTGTAAGTCAGGGCACATTTTACACTACGGGTCCCTCCGAGACTCGTCTTTTCCGAATTCTTTTTTCGTTCGTGTATTCGATATATATGAAATAGATATGAATTGCATGATTTATGAATTTATAACATGTTTGGGTCTATGAATAGTGCATTTTAAGTTTTTGTTAAATTTTCTATCTTTTGCATGTGAAGTCCGATTTTCCCGAAATTCAAATGCATACTCCTTTATGATAATTAAAGCATGTCCGTAAAGTTTCGTTGCATTTGGACTTGATTTGCATTTTTAAATTTGAGAATTACTCTGTTTTCGTTTGATAATTTGAACTTAAGTGCTTGATTTAATTGTATAGCGTGCTCCTATGTGTTTTAATATTCTCGTATAAGCCGTGCGTCGTCGTTAGTCTTATTTGGTTGTGTCCTGGTATTCTTGCAGACGATACTCTCGTGGAGTAGCGCCGGTTCTTGCTTTTTGCTCTTATTTTGCATAGCCAGGTGAGGCTTTCTGTTTCTGTTTCCAGTATTATTATGTATATATATAAATAAGCCTCTCCCGATATAAGCCACGTTTATGTTTTGTTTTCACACCGTTTATATATATATACTTAATAGATATTTATGATTATTATGTTCATTTGATTTATCAAAAATGATTTGATATGAAAAGTACTACGTATAGACTTTGAAATGTTTACGAAAGAGACATGTAAAACCTTTTGTTTTCTAAGGCGAACTTTGGCCTTCGGCCTCGCATATGACATGTCTCGAACGGTCTTTTGACCAACCCGAAATGATTTGAAAAGCGAGTTATGATATGTATGCATGTTTGTTTGGGCCCGGAGTAAGAGCGATAGGACGAAGTCGGTAGGCGTAGGGTCTACGGCGTAAATCCTATGGTTTCCTCCATTTGGGAGCTCGGGGTGAGGCCGGAGTGGCAGCCCTTTGAGTACCTGAGTTATTACCGTATGTTATGAGTAGTTCGGGTTTGCAGTCCGGCTACATTGGAGGAGTAAGGGAGGTTTCCGGTTTTATGTTTGGGAAATTGGAGTTAAGGGCTCGACTCGCCGAGTCATATGATAAGTTATGTTTTATGTTAAATCACCACCCGATTACGAAAACCTTTCTTTTATGTTGATTTCTTTTAATTATAAAATTGGTGATTTATTTTCTGTTATATTATATACATTATTATTCCCTCCTCACTTAGTCGTTTGACTAACCCCCTCTATTTTCACCCTTATATTGGTTTCAGGTTACTAGGCGGGATTCGTCATCGTCGTAGTCGTTGTCGTTAAGTTGTATTTATTTCGCTCATGTATATCTCTTTTCCCCGTTTGGATATTAATTAAGATTCATGATATTAGGAATTATTATTTAGGTTGTATTCGGGATATTGTATCGAACCCGTTTATTAATTATGTAATTTAATTTCGTTAGCCTTCGTGGGCTTTAATACTTGTGCATTTATTTATGTTTTAATGTTTGGTTTATTTTGCTTCCGCACTTCTGTCTTTTCGTTGTTTTTGAAAACCCCGCCTAGTGATTGAGTAAATGCTTGCCGTTCGCCAGGTTTCGATTCGGGTCGGATCCCATTTCGGTTCCGGGTCGGGGCTCGATGCGGGGCGTGCGTTACCTATTTGGGGCGCCCGCTACAGTATATCTCAATGATGGAAGCCAAGAAGCTCGTTCAGAAAGAAGAAGCTACATGCTTTATAGCTTACCTTCTCAACCGTCCGAAGGACCAAACGAAGATCGAAGAAACGCCCGTGGTCAATGAATTCACTAACGTGTTTCCCGAGAATCTGGAATTCTTGCCACCGGATCGGGATATAGAGTTCGTGATTGACTTAGTTCTGGGAGCCGAGTCCTATTCGAAGTCGCCGTACCGAATGGCTCCTGCCGAGTTGAAAGAATTGAAGAACCAACTCGATGAACTTCTTTCTATTGGATATATCCGACCGAGTGCCTCGCCTTGGGGTGCTCCAGTCTTGTTCGTGAAGAAGAAGGATGGTAGACTTCGCATGTGTATCGATTACCGAGAATTGAACAGGATGACAGTGAAGAACAAGTATCATTTACCGCATATCGAGGAGTTATTCGATTTGCTACAAGGATCGAGGGTTTATTCCAAGCTCGATCTCAGACAAGGATATTACCAGCTCCGTATCCGATCACAGGATATCCCGAAGACAGCTTTCAACACCCGATACGGACATTTCGAGTTTGTGGTCATGCCGTTTGGACTCACGAACTGTAACGACCCGAAAATCCGATTTTCAATTCGGTATATTTTAATCGAGTAATTATGCAATTTATTATTTTAATTTGATGTTTATTCTGAGATTTTTGATAATTTCGTAAATGAGTGAATTTAGATATTTCAATCACGAATTGTCAATGTGCGTTTAATTATATGAATTTTAACTGTAATTACGTATTATTTGGACAACGTGAGTTTTTAAACTTATTTTGCGAAATTACTAAAATGCCCCTTCGACTTTTAAGCCCTAGTCAACTAATTTGACTAAGTCTCTCTTTCACCTCACTCTCGTTCAAAAGCAGCAAGGAAGAAGAAAGAAAAGAAAAGAGAAGGAAAAAGAGAAAGAGAAGGAAGAGATTTCAATCGATCGTCCCGACTTCGTTTCCCGACGGATTTTCGAATCGTTTACGCCTACGAATTCCTCGCGATCTTTTCTACGAGTACGCTTCTAACGATTCTCTCGTTTAATATCTTCTATACTTTGTTTTTCTCATTTTTGTGAATAGTTGTATAATTTAGGTTTTATATGATTTCTATAGTAATTGTGGATGGATTTTCGTGTTTATCATTTCTATATGTAGATTACATGTTGTAGATGATTATATGTGAAAATTAGGGATTGATTTGCATGATTAATCGATTAAATGTTAGATTTTGGTTTGAATTCGCGTATGATTTTTGCTGTCTGATGTTTCTGCTCAATTTGGTCGCACACGGCCTGGTGCACACGGCCTCAGCATGAGACCGTGCGTGTGCGGAGAATGGTGCACGGGCTGTGCACACGGCCTTGAGGCTGTGTGCATGAGGCCGTGCGCGTTGCTTGATTGTGCACGGCCGTGCACAAGGCCGTGTGGCCTGGTCGAACAGTACCCTGACCTTCTGTTAGTCAGGGCACATTTTGCACTACGGGTCCCTCCGAGACTCGTCTTTTCCGAATTCTTTGTTCGCTCGTGTATTCGATATATATGAAATAGATATGAATTTCATGATTTATGAATTTACAACATGTTCGGGTATATGAATAATGCGTTTTAAGTTTTCGTTAAATTTTCTATCTTTTGCATGTGAAGTCCGATTTTCCCGAAATTCAAATGCATACTTCTTTATGATAATTTAAGCATGTCCGTAAAGTTTCGTTGCATTTGGATTTGATTTGTATTTTTAAATGCATGAATTACTCTATTTTCGTTTGATAATTTGAACTTAAGTGCTTGATTTGATTGTGTAACGTGCTCCTATGTGTTTTAATATTCTCGTATAAGCCGTGCGTCGTCCTTAGTCTTAATTGGTTGTGTCCTGGTATTTTTGCAGACGATACTCTCGTGGAGTAGCGCCGGTTCTTGATTTTTGCTCTTATTTTGAATAGCCAACAGGTGAGGCTTTCCGTTTCTGTTTCCAGTATTATTATGTATATATATAAATAAGCCTCTCCCGATATAAGCCACGTTTATGTTTTATTTTCACACCGTTTCTATATATATACTTAGTAGATATTTATGCTTATTATGTTCATTTGATTTATCGAAAATGATTTGATATGAAAAAGTACTATGTATAGTCTTCGAAATGTTTACGAAAGAGACATGTAAAACCTTTTGTTTTCTAAGGCGAACTTTGGCCTTCGGCCTCGCATATGACATGTCTCGAACGGTCTTTTGGCCAACTCGAAATGATTTGAAAAGCGTGATTATGAACTGTATGCATGTTTGTTTGGGCCCGGAGTAAGAGCGATAGGACGAAGTCGGTAGACGTCGGGTCTACGGCGTAAATCCTATGGTTTCATCCATTTGGGAGCTCGGGGTGAGGCCGGAGTGGCAGCCCTTTGAGTACCTGAGTTATTCCCGTATGATATGAGTAGTTCGGGTTTGTAGTTCGGCTACATTGGAGGAATAAGGGTGGTTTCCGGCTTTATGTTTTGGATATTGGAGTTCAGGGCTCGACTCGCCGAGTCATATGATAAGTTATGTTTTATGTTAAATCACCACCCGATTACGAAAACCTTTCTTTTATGTTGATTTCTTTTAAGTTTAAAATTGGTGATTTATTTTCCGTTTTATTATATACATTATTATTCCCTCCTCACTTAGTCGTTTTACTAACCCTCTCTGTCTCACCCTATATTGGTTTCAGGATACTAGGCGGGATTCGTCGTCGTCGTCGTAGAGTTGTATTTATTTTCTCATGTACATTCCTTTTTCCGTATGATATGAATTAGATTTTTGGATATTAGGATTTTATTTAATTTGTATTCGGGATTATGTATTTATTGAGCCCGTTATTATATTTATCGGGATACTGTATCGAACCCGTTTGATATTATGTAATTGAATTTCGTTAGCCTTGGTGGGCTTTAATAATTGTGTATTTATTATGTTCTATTGCTTTGATTATTTATATTGCTTCCGCGTCTCTGTCTTTTCGTTGTTTTTTAAGACCCCGCCTAGTGATTGAGTAAATGCTTGCCGTTCGCCGGGTTTCGGTTCGGGTCGGATCCCATTTCGGCTCCGGGTCGGGGCTCGGTGCGGGGCGTGCGTTACCCGTTTGGGGCACCCGCTACAGTTGGTATCAGAGCCCTTCTTGGTCCAATGGCCTAAGCTCTGAATCGTCGTGTTTTGTTTGTTTGTCTGTCGTTGTAGGCCGGTGTAACTTAGGGAATTGCACTCGCCAGTATTCAAGAACGCTTAGTGTTTGAATTGTGACGGATCTTTGTTGGATGATCAACAACAAAAGATCTTTTACAATCAAAACACTGGGACGGGCTTGGATATAGGTGGATGTGAAACTCAAGGTTGTACTTGCCATGCCTGGTTGTCTGTCGTGTCCGGTTGTGTCTAGGTCGTACGGCTTAGGAATTCTGTGGATTTGTGTAAATGTGCTAAGTGCTTATGTGAAATCTATTTGAACATTACTTGCCTAGGTGTTTACAGCTTTGCATGCTCACTTACCTGTCATGCATAACTGTTAATGGTTTTACAGGATATCTCCACATCGTTGTCCCTGTGGACAGTCTTCGTCATCTTCATTGACATCTCAGACCGATCCACCGATTCCAGCCGGAATTTTGGAAACATTCAGACAGTTCATCGCTCATGCCCCTAAAGGAAATGTTGAGCAGGAAGCGTGGGCTCAATTTCTCAGATTCGAACCACCGCAATTTGAAGGTGCCCCGGATGGTAATATTGCCGAGGCATGGATATCGACTCTAGAAAAGATTTTTAGGATTATGGAATATCCGTACCCTCTAAGAGTCGGGTTTGCTATTTATTTGATGATTGGAGCTGCACAGGAATGGTGGAAACAGATTGAACAATGATGGGAACGCGAGCATGTAGTCCCGACTTGGGATCAGTTCTTGACTGAGTTCCAGGCTGAATACATTACGAGGATTGTTCGTCAGCAAAACGAAAGTGAATTTCAGGCCCCCGTTCAGCCTAATCCTCCCCAACCTCAGGGATATCCACGACCAGTATGTGGATTTTGTAAGGGCCCGCATGTAGAGGCTAAATGTTGGAGGAAGAATGGACTGTGCTTCGGATGTGGTAGCCCCGATCACATATTGAATCTATGTCTGAAGAAGAGACCGGTACCGCGGGGAACAGCTCAGCCTCAGACCTATGCTAGTATTGACGCCTTGGAAGGCGATACTGAGGATGCACATCCAGCGAGTTCTACGAGGCCATTTACACAATCAGGGTCTTCTTCCGGAAAGAAAACCTCCTCGGTATATTCATCGAAACAGAATGTACTTCTGAAACTGCAAGGAACGCCAGTATGTGGCTTTTGCCAAAGAGATCATCAAGAGTCAGAATGCCGAAAGAAGCAGGGACGTTGCTTCTCATGTGGAAGTCCGTCTCATCTTCGTACAAATTGCACGAGGAAGAAAATGTCGAGACGAGCCAAAAGGATGAAGCTTGATTCTGTATGAACGATCCAGGTATATTGCATTATCATGACATTCATCCTAAATTAATTTAATTTCATATTATGTGAATTTAAAAATTATGTGCGTTAGGTTTATAATATTATACATGTGATTTCGATGTTGTTATTCGTGTTTAAATTTTGTGAAGTTTGTGTGGTTTTAATCACACGAACTGCCCCTGTATGCCTTGCACGGTCTCGCCACACGCCGTGACGAGACCCTGTGCACTTATCTCACACGGCCTTGTTGCACCCTGTGCGAGAGGCCGTGCACACGAATACACACGGGCTCGTCACATGCCGTGACGAGAGCCCGTGCGTGTTTGTCCTCACGGGGTCGTCACACGCCGTGAGGATACCCCGTGCGCATTTCTCACATGGCCTCGTCACACGCCGTGACGAGAGGCCGTGCTCATTTCTTCCAGGTTTTAAAATGGTCAGTAGCTTCTCATTTTCGCGCAACCCTCACTTTTTCTCCTTTTTCATGCGAAAATCCCCCATATTTTTCCCCCAATTTTCTCCCATCTTTGAGCTCGTTTAATTCTCGATCTACCCGACGGCTTTTCGTGAGATTTTGTAAGTCTGTTGTCTGCAGCAAGTTCTTGGTATTGTTGAAATTTGGGCTCGATCCGTTATACCGATCTCACACAATCTTCGCCCGAAGTAGCGCACGCCAAGTGTTCGGTAAAAGTCTCAAGTGAAATTTGCAACTTATTCCTTCAATTCACAACAACTCCAACTCTAATATGGAAGGTGCTCGTGAAGCTCGTGGTGGACGTCGGGCAAGGGAATTACCCGACATAGCAGCTCCGGAAGGTTACCAAGTGGATTTAGGTAATGAAGACGATCAAGATGTCTTCAACCGGTTAATGGAACGACCGGTTAGAGCTAGGCAATTTCTAGATATGGAGGCTATGTACCAGTTGGGTCTTGGCGAAGGGATCTCTCATTACATCGACAACATTGGGTGGGCTAATTTTTGGAGTATCCAAAGGCCATCCTATCGCCGACTCACTTGTGAATTTTTAAGCTCTCTTAAGGGCGCGGCATTTCCGGACGACATCGAGATGCCGATAGGAATCCACTTCAGAGCGTTCAACCGTGACTATACGCTTTCATACCGGCAGTTGTCCGAGTATTTTCAATTGGATGTTACGGCACCTAGGAGACGTGCCGATGGATGGAATCAAGCCGAGGCTTGGAGACGTATCTCTACCTCCACCGAAATATTTAACTCCGGCGTATCCAAGGCCACGATGCACATCACCACTCAATTGAGAATTTTGCATAGAGCCGTGTCTCGATCGGTTCTAGCCAGAGGAGACAGTCCGGGTGCGGTGAACACCGAAGATTGTCTCATACTCGATCATATGGTGCGAGGGGTCAGGTTTAACCCCATCTCGTACATGATGGACCATATGATGTATATCTCCACTCGGTCGAGAGGAGAGATTCGAGTTGGCTCCTACATCACCGCCATTCTGGAGTGTGCCCAAGTGGAAGGGCTCGATACCCAGGTTCCCGTTGGAGGTTCGACCTCAATTAGCTACGGCACTCTAGCTCAAATGGCGATCTGCACAAAGGGTCCAAGGCGGAACGACCCATATATTCTGGTAGATGGACTATCTTTATGGGAAGCTGACCAAGGGGATGCTCCCGAAGAAGGACCCTCAGACCCAGAGGTCCGAGAGCAGGCTCAGCATATCTACTCCCAGCTGATGAGTCAGGATGCTTCTATTCTTGAGTCTTCACATGGCAGAAGAAGCACTCAGCACCAGGAGTCGATAGACCTGCAACAATTTTATTCAGAGTTCACTGACTACCGACGTGTGACTGATGAGAGATTTGCCCAGCAGGAGAGGCAGATCAATAAGGGCTTTGCAGCTCAGCGAGCTCACATTGATCGTCAGTACACAGCCTTGCAGGCAGAGCTTCAGAGATCCATATCAGAGATGCAGAGGTCACTATCTGAGCAGCTGGATCAATATTTCCGTCGTGGTCCCGACGAGCCTTGAGCTATCTATTTTATTTTATTTTCTTCTTTCCCGCTAGTTTGTTTAGGATTTGATGTAATTTTGTATTTTGTATGACTCTGAATTTTATTTGGAATATTAAGTGTTTTAAGTGTTTATTATTAATGACGTATTATTATGTGATTTAATTGCATTTGAATGTTCGATTTAATTCGAGTTATTAGAATTTCCTTTAGGTTATGCTCCTCTTAACTAACTCCGAGACCGGAAGAGAATCTGAGGACAGATTCTTCTGAAGAGGGGAGTATTGTAACGACCCGAAAATCCGATTTTCAATTCGGTATATTTTAATCGAGTAATTATGCAATTTATTATTTTAATTTGATGTTTATTCTGAGATTTTTGATAATTTCATAAATGAGTGAATTTAGATATTTAAATCACGAATTGTCAATGTGCGTTTAATTATATGAATTTTAACTGTAATTACGTATTATTTGGACAACGTGAGTTTTTAAACTTATTTTGCGAAATTACTAAAATGCCCCTTCGACTTTTAAACCCTAGTCAACTAATTTGACTAAGTCTCTCTTTCACCTCACTCTCGTTCAAAAGTAGCAAGGAAGAAGAAAGAAAAGAAAAGAGAAGGAAAAAGAGAAAGAGAAGGAAGAGATTTCAATCGATCGTCCCGACTTCGTTTCCCGACGGATTTTCGAATCATTTACGCCTACGAATTCCTCGCGATCTTTTTTACGAGTAAGCTTCTAACGATTCTCTCGTTTAATGTCTTCTATACTTTGTTTTTCTCGTTTTTGTGAATAGTTGTATAATTTAGGTTTTATATGATTTCTATAGTAATTGTGGATGGATTTTCGTGTTTATCGTTTCTATATGTAGATTACATGTTGTAGATGATTATATGTGAAAATTAGGGATTGATTTGCATGATTAATCGATTAAATGTTAGATTTTGGTTTGAATTCGCATATGATTTTTGCTGTCTGATGTTTCTGCTCAATTTGGTCGCACACGGCCTGGTGCACACGGCCTCAGCATGAGACCGTGCGTGTGCGGAGAATGGTGCACGGGCTGTGCACACGGCCTTGAGGCTGTGTGCATGAGGCCGTGCGCGTTGCTTGATTGTGCACGGCTATGCACAAGGCCGTGTGGCCTGGTCGAACAGTGCCCTGACCTTCTGTTAGTCAGGGCACATTTTGCACTACGGGTCCCTCCGAGACTCGTCTTTTCCGAATTCTTTGTTCGCTTGTGTATTCGATATATATGAAATAGATATGAATTTCATGATTTATGAATTTACAACATGTTCGGGTATATGAATAATGCGTTTTAAGTTTTCGTTAAATTTTCTATCTTTTGCATGTGAAGTCCGATTTTCCCGAAATTCGAATGCATACTTCTTTATGATAATTTAAGCATGTCCGTAAAGTTTCGTTGCATTTGGATTTGATTTGTATTTTTAAATGCATGAATTACTCTATTTTCGTTTGATAATTTGAACTTAAGTGCTTGATTTGATTGTGTAACGTGCTCCTATGTGTTTTAATATTCTCGTATAAGCCGTGCGTCGTCCTTAGTCTTAATTGGTTATGTCCTGGTATTTTTGCAGACGAGACTCTCGTGGAGTAGCGCCGGTTCTTGATTTTTGCTCTTATTTTGAATAGCCAACAGGTGAGGCTTTCCGTTTCTGTTTCCAGTATTATTATGTATATATATAAATAAGCCTCTCCCGATATAATCCACGTTTATGTTTTGTTTTCACACCGTTTCTATATATATACTTAGTAGATATTTATGCTTATTATGTTCATTTGATTTATCGAAAATGATTTGATATGAAAAAGTACTATGTATAGTATTCGAAATGTTTACGAAAGAGACATGTAAAACCTTTTGTTTTCTAAGGCGAACTTTGGCCTTCGGCCTCGCATATGACATGTCTCGAACGGTCTTTTGGCCAACTCAAAATGATTTGAAAAGCGAGATTATGAACTGTATGCATGTTTGTTTGGGCCCGAAGTAAGAGCGATAGGACGAAGTCGGTAGACGTCGGGTCTACGGCGTAAATCCTATGGTTTCCTCCATTTGGGAGCTCGGGGTGAGGCCGGAGTGGCAGCCCTTTGAGTACCTGAGTTATTCCTGTATGATATGAGTAGTTCGGGTTTGCAGTCCGGCTACATTGGAGGAATAAGGGTGGTTTCCGGTTTTATGTTTTGGATATTGGAGTTCAGGGCTCGACTCGCCGAGTCATATGATAAGTTATGTTTTATGTTAAATCACCACCCGAGTACGAAAACCTTTCTTTTATGTTGATTTCTTTTAAGTTTAAAATTGGTGATTTATTTTCCGTTTTATTATATACATTATTATTCCCTCCTCACTTAGTCGTTTTACTAACCCTCTCTGTCTCACCCTATATTGGTTTCAGGATACTAGGCGGGATTCGTCGTCGTCGTCGTAGAGTTGTATTTATTTTCTCATGTACATTCCTTTTTCCGTATGATATGAATTAGATTTTTTGGATATTAGGATTTTATTTAATTTGTATTCGGGATTATGTATTTATTGAGCCCGTTATTATATTTATCGGGATACTGTATCGAACCCGTTTGATATTATGTAATTGAATTTCGTTAGCCTTGGTGGGCTTTAATAATTGTGTATTTATTATGTTCTATTGCTTTGATTATTTATATTGCTTCCGCGTCTCTGTCTTTTCATTGTTTTTGAAAACCCCGCCTAGTGATTGAGTAAATGCTTGCCGTTCGCCGGGTTTCGGTTCGGGTCGGATCCCATTTCGGCTCCGGGTCGGGGCTCGGTGCGGGGCGTGCGTTACCCGTTTGGGGCGCCCGCTACACGAACGCTCCAGCAGCTTTTATGGACATGATGCACAGGATTTTCCGTCCCTACCTCGACAAGTTCGTCGTTATTTTCATTGACAACATTTTACTGTTCTCGAAGTCCGAATAAGAACACACTGAACACCTCCGGATTGTGCTCCAAGCTTTGAGAGAGCACCAATTGTTCGCTAAGTTCAGCAAATGCGAATTCTGGATTGACCGAGTGACCTTCCTAAGTCATGTCATATCCGGAACGGGAATCGAGGTAGATCCTTCGAAGATTGAGACAGTGCTGGATTGGGAGAAACCTAAGACTCCTACAGAGATCCGTAGTTTCTTGGGATTAGCAGGATACTACAGACGTTTCGTCAAGGATTTCTCTAAGCTTGCAGGTCCGTTAACAGCGTTGACGAAGAAAGAAGCTAAGTTTGAGTGGTCAGCCAAATGTGAAACCAGCTTTCAAGAACTCAAGAAAAGATTGACCACAGCCCCAGTATTGACCCTGCCCGAGGGTTCTGAAGGATTTGTCGTGTATGCAGATGCGTCACACGAAGGATTAGGTTGTGTGTTAATACAAAATGGGAAAGTTATAGCTTATGCATCGAGGAAGCTAAAGCCAGCTGAAGAGAACTATCCCACGCATGACCTTGAGCTAGCCGCCGTTGTATTTGCATTATTGAAATGGCGTCATTACCTCTACGGCATCACGTTCGACATTTTCATAGATCATAAGAGCCTTCAGTACTTGTTTACTCAGAAGGAATTGAACAAACGACAGCGCCGTTGGATGGAGTTATTTGAGGATTATGATTGCAAGATTCAGTATCATCCCCGAAAGGCGAATGTTGTAGCCGATGCACTGAGCCGGAAGGCGAGCATAGCCCAGCTAGAGGCTAAGGTAGAGGGAGTTCACATCAGTTCCCAGGCCCATGTTCACAGCATATCGATCCAGTCAGAGTTGGGTCGAAAGATTCGAGATGTTTAGGCTACTGATGAGTGGACTCAGAGACAGATAGTTCACATCGCAGCTGATCCAGAGACTCAGTTTGGTGTGGACGACACGGGAATTCTCCGCTACAAGTCCCGAATTTGTGTTCCCGAGGGTCTGAGGAAAGAGATTCTCGATGAGGCTCACAACACACCTTACACAGTTCATCCAGGTGGAAGTAAGATGTACCGGGATCTAAAAGAATTATACTGGTGGAGAGGTATGAAGAGAGACGTAGCTGATTACGTCAACAGATGCTCGACTTGTCAGCAAGTTAAAGTTGAACTGTAATGCCCCGAAAATTCATGTTATGAACCGGGAACCCGAATCGATTTCTCTCGCGATTTAGGATTTATTTTGGTGATTATTATGTGATTTATATACAATTTTTATGAATGAGTGAATTTCGGTATTAAAACCATGACATGTCAATGTGCGTTTAATTTCATGAACTTTGAATGTAATTTTATTTTATTTGGAAAACTTGTAATTTTGACTAAGTTTTATAAATTACGGATTTGCCCTTTCGATTTTAAAACCCTAGTCAAATTATTTGACTAACTCTCAACTCTCTCCCTCTCATCTCATTCACATAAACAGCAAAGGAAAAAGAAAAGAAAAGAGAAGGGAAAGAGAAAGAGAAGGAAGGAGGTTCAAACGATCGTCCCGACCCCGTTTCCCGACTGATTTTCGAGCCGTTTACGCCTACGAACTCCCCGCGATCTCTTCTACGAGTAAGCCTTTCACGTCCCTCTCGTTTAATGTCCCCTATGCCTCGTATTTCTCGTTTTGTTTATAGTTGATTATATATTAGGTTTTATTTGATTTTGATAGAAATTATGGATGGATTTTCGTGTTTATCGTTTCTATATGTAGATTATATGTTGTAGATGATTATATGTGAGAATTAGGGATTGATTTGCATGATTAATCGATTAAATGTTGAATTTTGGTTTGATTTCGCGTTGGGTTTTGATGTTCTGCGAGTTTCTACTCTTTCTTGACGCACACGGGCTCTGCACACGGGGTGTGGCAATCCCGTGTGGGTGTACACGGCCTCTTGCACAGCCGTGCAAGAGACCGTGCGTGTGGTGCATTGGACACGGGCTGGTGCACACGGCCATGAGGCCGTGTGCATGAGGCCGTGCGTGTTGCTTGATTGTGCACGGCCTCGGTACACGGCCGTGCACAAGGCCGTGTGGCCCGATTGAACAGGCCCTGACCTTCTGTAAGTCAGGGCCAATTTTGACCTACAGGTCCCTCCGAGGCTCGTCTTTTCCGAATTTTTTTTTCGCTCGTGTATTCGATATATATGATATAGATATGAATTGCATGTTTTATGAATTTATAACATGTTCGGGTGTATGAATAGTGCGTTTTAAGTTTTCGTCAAATTTTCTAACTTTGGCATGTGAAGTCCGATTCTTCTGAAATTCGAATGCATACTCTTTTATGATATTTAAAGCATGTCCGTAAAGTTTCGTGGCATTTGGATTTGATTTGCATATTTAAATTCACGAATTACTCCGTTTATGCTTGATAATTTGAACTTAAGTGTTTTGTGTGATTGTATAACGTGCTTTTACGTGTTTCTATGCTTTTGTATGAGCCGTGCGTCATCGTATGTCTTACGTGGTTATGTTGTTTGTCAGTTGCAGGTTCCACTCTCGTGGATTAGGTTGCTCGTTTCAGTTTTTGGCTTTCTTTTGGTTGTCGCCAGGTAAGGTTTCCGTTGTTATTCCGTATTATGTAGATGTGTATTATTAAGCCTCACTAAATAAGCTTCGCATGTGTAATTTACGTTTTCATCCCGTATTACTATATTTAGTAAATACTTTATCTTTATTACTTTTATGAGGTTTAAGAACAACAAATTTGATGTCAAATGAATATTATGGATATGATTTCGAAATGTTTTCAAAAAGAGACAAGCGAACTATGTTTTGATTTAAATGTAATTTTGGGTTTGGAAACCTTCTCGTTGAGTGAAGTCGTTAGGGCGGGTTCTTTCCCCATGACGATGGAACATCCGGTTGCGTTTCCTACCGTTACATCGTCTGTCTCGAACGGCCCTTTTGGCCCTCCCCGAAATGTCTTGATTCCTATTTTTATAGGAAAATGATAGTTATGAAAATGCGAGATATGTTATGTATGATATGTTATGTGGGCCTGGAGTATGGCGATCCGATGAAGCCGGATAGAGAGCGTACGGTGGAATTCGGTAGCTTGCTCCATGTTTACTAGGAGCACGGGTGAGGCTGGAGTGGCAACCTTTGTGCTCCTGTGATGGAGACTTCGTGTCAGCCATGAGATAGGCTATTATGCCTATAGAGCAGTTGGATTTAGCGGTCCTTCTGTTATATGGGAGGAATAAGGCTGGTATGGTTTTCAGGTATGATATGTTATGATATGAGGAGTTGAGGGCTCGACTCGCCGAGCAATATGATATGTCCCGTTATGTTATGTTATGATAAATCACCGAATGTTTATGAAAACCCTTCTTTTACGTTTGTTTTCTTTTAAGTTAAAAATGGTGATTTATTCCTGTATGCTATTATGTATGTACTCCCCTTTTCCCCTCACTTAGTCTTTTGACTAACCCTCCCTGTTTTTAATCTTATCTGTTTCAGGTGATTACTAGGTGGGCATTCGTCGGTCTTGTATTGCGGATTATTCTGTTTTCGTCATTGTTCTTTCCTAGGTTGTTTTAGGTATCTGACCATTATATGTATCCTGTAGGTTATGATTTGTGTTCGGGATTATTTAATGTTGAACCCGTTATGATTTGATTCAAGTTTTGTAAGTGAATTCCGCTAGCCTTGGTGGGATTTAACTATTTGCGCAATTGGTTTATTGCTTTAATTCCCGCTAGTAGAATTCGTTTGTTTGCTGTTGCTTCCGCTTCCGCGTCGTTTTCGTTATTTGTTTTATAAAAAGCCCCGCCTAGTCATTGAGTAAATCGGTTTGCCGTTCGTCGGGTTTCAATTTAGGGTCGGATTTCTATTTCAGCTTCGGATTGGGGCTCGGTGCGGGGCGTGCGTTACCCGTTTGGGGCGCCCGTTACAGTTGGTATCAGAGCTTCTTTGGTCCAATGGCCTAAGCTCTGAATCGTCGTGTTTTGGTTGTTTTGTCAGTCGTTGTGTGCCGGTGTAACTTAGGGAATTGCGCTCACCAGTGGTCAAGAACGCTTAGTGTTTGAATTGTGATGGATCTTTGTTGGATGATCAACAACAAAAGATCTTTTACAATCAAAACACTGGGATGGACTTGGATATAGGTGGATGTGAAACTCAAGGTTATACTTGCCGTGCCTGGTTGTCTGTCGTGTCTGGTTGTGTCTAGGACGTACGGCTTAGGACTCCTGTGGAATTTGTGCAAAGTTGCTAAGTGCTTATGTGAACTCTATCTGAACTCTAGCTACCTACGTGTTTACAGCTTTGCATACTCACTTACCTGTCATGCATATTTGCTATTGGCTTTACAGGATGCCTCCACGTCGTCGTACACGTAAACCGCTCTCATCACCTCCATTGGTACCTCAGACCGATACACCGACTTCAGCCGAAATGGTGGAAATATTAAGACAGTTCATCGCTCAGGCCCCTAAAGGAAATGCTGGACAGGAAGCGTGGGCCCAATTTCTCAGATTCGAACCACCACAGTTTGAAGGTGCCCTGGATGACGCTATTGCCGAGGCATGGATATCGGCCCTGGAAAAGATTTACAGAATAATGAAATATCCGGACCCTCAGAGAGTCGAGTATGCAATCTGTCTGGTAGTTGGAGCCGCACAGGATTGGTGGAAACAGATTGAGCAAAGATGGACACGCGAGCGTGTAGTCCCGACTTGGGATCAGTTCTTGACTGAGTTTCGGGCCAAGTACATTCCGTGGGTTGTTCGTCAGCAACGCGAAAGGGAATTTCTGGCTCTCAAACAGAACACATCTTTAGTTTTTCAGTACGAGGCACACTTCTCTCGCCTTATTAAGCATTGCCCATATATGGTTACCGACGAGCAGAGGAAGACTCACCAGTTTGTAGAGGGATTGACTTACGAGATCAGGAAAGCTATGATGGTGGTATGACATCAATGTTATACCGACGCAGTGGAAATGGCTCTGCATGTTGAGTCTGAACTCAGCCTAATGGGACCGAGTCCTATTCTTGCCACTACCACCGCCCAGTACCTTCCAGCGAGTTCTAAGAGGCCATTTACACCATCAGGGCCATCTTCCGGAAAGAAGACCTCCCAAGTGTCTTCATCGAAGCAGAATGCACCTCTCCAACCGCAGGGAGCCCTACGACCCGTATGTAGCTTTTGCCAAAGAGACCATCAAGAGTCAGAATGCCGAAAGAAAGCTGGATGTTGCTTCTCATGTGGAAGTCCCTCCCATTTCCGCGCAAACTGCACAAGGAAGAAAAGATCGAGACGGTCGAGGAGAACTTAGATCCGAATGCTTCGGTGTAAGGTACAATATATAAATTGTCATTCCATACCTGCATTTCATCATTCGAGTGGTTTACACTCACTTGTTGCGCTTTTCATTGACGTTCTTGCGCATGCGCCTGTTGAATTCTTTGTGTGCTTCTCATTTATTTTCGTTGGCGGATTGGAGGACCTTTGCGATTGTGTGCGTGCTGCCGTTTATCACCGAAGGAGCCGTTAGCAGCAGATTTGACCGAGCTTCCAGCAAAGGATTATCTTGGACTTGACTAAGTCCAGAGAACCAAGTTGATCATAGAATTCACAGACATACTTCCCGAGAATCTGAGGGCTCTTGCGATCAGATCGGAATGGATGGTTTGTGATAGATCTAACTCTAAGAAGTCGAACCGAGATCGAAGTCGTCTAACCGAATGGGTTCTGCCGATCTGACAGAATCGAAGAACCGACTTAATGAAATTCCCTCCCTTGAACGTGCCCGAACGAGTATCTTGATCTAGGGTACTCCAGCACTGCTTGCAGAGAAGAAGACAGTGCACTTCCTATGTCTATTGTTCACCGAGAATTGCACAGAATATTAACGAAGGCAAGTATCCTCTACCGTCGATGAAGAATTGCCTGATATGCTTTGAGATCGAGGATTTTGTCTGAACAACCTTTGATTAGGGTATCATCATCTCTGTGCCCGAGACAAATATGTTCTGAAGACAGCTTTGAATTCGTATGTCTGCCTTTAGTACTGACAAGTACTTTGCGACTTGATGGACCCCGTTCATATCATAGCGAGTTGGTCGTTGCTTTCTAAGGAGTCACCTTGATATTCTCGAGGTTCGAAGAAGAACGCAGTGCACCTCCGTATGGTGCTTTAGACCTCAAAAAGGGCACCTGCTGATTGCCAGCCTAGCAAATATGAAATCTGGATCGACTGAGTGACCTTCTAGGTCATTTCGGATTCGGAACGAGGACCGAAGTAGAATCTTTGAGGATTTGAACAGTACTGGAATGGGAACAAGCCAAGACTTCGAGTGGAACTTCTCTAAGCTTGCAACCCTGTTGCTTGGGTTGACGGAGAAGAAACTGAGTCGAACGGACGATCTCTGTAAGACTTGTTCTTAGGAGTCGAGAAGAGATTAACTGCAACTTCAATATTAACCCTGCTTAAGGGATTCTGAAGGAATTGTCGTGAGTAAGAATGCATCACATGAAAGGTTGAATTGGTGAATGGTGCTAATGAAGAAACCATGGCTCATGCTCGGGAAGCTAAAATCAACCATAAAGTTGTCACTCATAACATCGAACTAGCTGCCGTAGTAAAGGACTGGCTGAAGCGTCGCCACTATTTCTTATGGAAATTGTTGACATCCCCACAGATTATGAGAGTTTAATAAGTGTTAACTCAGGAGGAGTTGAACCAACCCCAATGTCGTTAATGGAAAATGTTTGAGGACTAAGATTACAAGAATCAGTGTTTCTTGGGAAAAGCGAATATCGTAGTTGGTACCTTGAACCAAATCACGAGCGTGTCACAAATTGAGGCTAAACCGAATTGGACTTGCACCATTTTCGATAATTTCATTCATAGCCTTGCGACCCAGTCAGAATTGGGTTGAAGAATCTAAAATGCCAAGTCTGCAAGAGAATAGATCCCGAGTCAGACAATTCGAGCGAAGAATAATCTAGAGTTTCAGCCTTGTGTTGGTAACACCAATACCTCCCAATATAAGCCTCGAACCCATAATTCGAAGAGTCGAAAGAAAGAGACTTACTCGATTAAATCAAGAGATGCTTGACTTGTCAGCAGATCAAAGCCAAGCGTCGAAGATTAAGGGGTTAGCTATAACTACTATATATCCCTATGTGGGATTGGAAATGGATTCACCATGGATTTCGTGTCCGGACTACTGAAGGTTTAAGATGGTAATTACTGTTACTCATTTATCTGGGATTTCTCCAAGGTGCTGTCGATCGAATTCAGGCCTTTCGACAATAAATGGAGATAGCTCAAGTTCTACTGAAAAGCTACTTGCAAGGACCCCGAACAAGCTTGGAGTTGTGCAATCCGCGAAATATCTCCTAGCAAGTCCCTTGAATGAATCAGACAGTCGAGGAAGCTTCGTGAGAGATTCGAATGAAGACGCGTAAGTTTCACCCAGAATTGTTTAGCTCTAATCTGTAACGACCCGAAAATTCGATTTTCAATTCGGTATATTTTAATCGAGTAATCTCGTTATTTATTATTTTAATTTGGTAATTATTCTAAGATATTAGGATAATTTCGTAAATGAGTGAATTTTGATATTTAAATCACAAATTGTCAACGTGCGTTTAATTATATGAATTTTAACTGTAATTACGTATTATTTGGACAACGTGAGTTTTCAAACTTATTTTGTAAAATGACGACTTTGCCCCTTCGATTTCTAAACCTTAGTCAAGATTTGACTAAGTCTCAATCTCTCTCTCTCACATTGCCATTCACGCACAAACAAGGAAAAGGAGAAGAAAGAAAAAGAAAGAAAAAGAGAAGGAAGAAGAAAGATTCCAACGATCATCCCGACTCCGATTCCCGACGCATTCTCGATCCGTTTTCGTCTACGAAATCCTCACGAACTCTTCTACGAGTAAGCCTTTCACGATTCTTTCGGTTAATGTCTTCTTCGCTTCGTATTTCTTATTTTTGATAATAGTTATAGAATTTAGGTTTTATTCGATTTTGATAGTAATTGTGGATGGATTTTCGTGTTTATCGTTTCTATATGTAGATTACATGTTGTAGATGATCATATGTGTTAATTAGGGATTGATTTGCATGATTAACCGATTTAATGTTGATTTTAGATATGAATTCGCGTAGGTTTTGGTTCTGCGAAAATGTTTCTGCTCGAATCGGTGCACACGGCTTGGTGCACACGGCCTTAAAGCCGTGTGCATGAGGCCGTGCGCGTTGGTGAATCGCACACAGGCTGGTGCACACGGCCTTGAGGCCGTGTGCATGAGGCCGTGCGTGTTGCTCGATTGTGCACGGCCTCGCCACACGGCCGTGCACAAGGCCGTGTGGCCTGGTCGAACAGTGCCCTGACCTTCTGTTAGTCAGGGCACAATTTGGCCTACGGGTCCCGCTTCGGCCCGTCTTTTCCAAATTCTTTCTTCGTTCGTGTATTCGATATATATGATAGAGATATGAATTGCATGATTTATGAATTTACAACATGTTGGGGTATATGAATAGTGTGTTTTAAGTTTTCGTTAGATTTTCTAATTTTTGCATGTGAAGTCCGATTTTTCCGAAATTCGAATGCATACTTCTTTATGATAATTTAAGCATGTTTGTAAAGTTTCGTTGCGATTGGACTTGATTTGTAATTTTAAATGCATGAATTACTCTATTTTCGTTTGATAATTTGAACTTAAGTGATTGATTAATTGTGTAACGTGCTCCTATGTGTTTTAATATTTTCGTATAAGCCGTGCGTCGTCTTTAGTCTTATTTGGTTGTGTCCTGGTATTTTTGCAGACGATACTCCCGTGGAGTAGCGCCGGTCCTAGCTTTTTGCTCTTATTTTGCATAGCAGCCAGGTGAGGCTTTCCGTTTCTGTTTCCAGTATTATTACGTATATATACAAATAAGCCTCTCCCGATATAAGCCACGTTTATGTTTTGTTTTCACACCGTTCATATATATATACTTAATAGATATTTATGATTATTATGTTCATTTGATTTATCGAAAATGATTTGATATGAAAAGTACTACGTATAGACTTCGAAATGTTTACGAAAGAGACATGTAAAACCTTTTGTTTTCTAAGGCGAACTTTGGCCTTCGGCCTCGCATATGACATGTCTCGAACGGTCTTTTGGCCAACCCGAAATGTTTGAAAAGCGAGTTATGAACTGTATGCATGATCGTTTGGGCCCGGAGTAAGAGCGATAGGACGAAGTCGGTAGACGTCGGGTCTACGGCGTAAATCCTATGGTTTCCTCCATTTGGGAGCTCGGGGTGAGGCCGGAGTGGCAGCCCTTTGAGTACCTGAGTTATTCCCGTTAGTTATGAGTAGTTCGGGTTTGTAGTCCGGCTACATTGGAGGAATAAGGGTGGTTTCTGGTTTTATGTTTTGGATATTGGAGTTCAGGGCTCGACTCGCCGAGTCATATGATAAGTTATGTTTTATGTTAAATCACCACTCGATTACGAAAACCTTTCTTTTATGTTGATTTCTTTTAAGTTTAAAATTGGTGATTTATTTCCCGTTTTATTATATACATTATTATTCCCTCCTCACTTAGTCGTTTGACTAACCCTCTCTGTCTCACCCTATATTGGTTTCAGGATACTAGGCGGGATTCGTCGTCGTCGTCGTTGTCGTCGTCGTAGGGTTTTATTTATTTTATTCATGTATATCTCTCTTTTCCCGTTTGGCTTTTATTTATATGTTTTAGGATTATTAGGATTTAATTAGTTTCTATTCGGTATTATGTAATATTGAACCCGTTATTATATATTATCGGGATACTTTATCGAACCCGTTTGATATTATGTAATTGAATTTCGTTAGCCTTGGTGGGGTTTAATAATTGTGTATTTATTATGTTCTATTGCTTTGATTATTTATATTACTTCCGCGTCTCTGTCTTTTCGTTGTTTTTAAAACCCCGCCTAGTAATTGAGTAAATGCTTGTCGTTCGCTGGGTTTCGTTTCGGGTCAGATCCCATTTCGGCTCCGGGTCGGGGCTCGGTGCGGGGCGTTCGTTACCCGTTTGGGGCGCCCGCTACAGTTGGTATCAGAGCTCTTCTTGGTCCAATGGCCTAAGCTCTGAATCTTCGTGTTTTGTTGGTTTGGTCGGTCGTTGTGTGCCGGTGTAACTTAGGGAATTGCACTCACCAGTGTTCAAGAACGCTTAGTGTTTGAATTGTCACAGATCTTTGTTGGATGATCAACAACAAAAGATCTTTTACAATCAAAATACTGGGATGGGCTTGGATATAGGTGGATGTGAAACTCATGGTTGTACTTTCCATGTCTGGTTGTCTGTCGTGTCCGGTTGTGTCTAGGTCGTACGGCTCAGGACTTCTGTGGATTTGTGCAAATGTGCTAAGTGCTTATGTGAACACTAAGTGAACATTACTTGCCTAGGTGTTTATAGCTTTGCATGCTCACTTACCTGTCATGCATAACTGTTAATGGTTTTACAGGATGTCTCCACGTCGTTGTCCCTGTGGACAGTCTTCGTCATCTTCATTGACACCTCAGACCGATCCACCGATTCCAGCCGGAATTTCGCAAACATTAAGTCAGTTCATCGCTCATGCCCCTAAAGGAAATGCTGAGCAGGAAGCGTGGACTCAATTTCTCAGATTCGAACCACCGCAATTTGAAGGTGCCCCGGATGACAATGTTGCCGAAGCATGGATATCTGCTTTAGAAAAGATTTTTAGGATTATGGAATATCCGGACCCTCTAAGAGTCGGGTTTGCTATTTATTTGATGATTGGAGCTGCACAGGAATGGTGGAAACAGATTGAACACCGATGGGAACGCGAGCATGTAGTCCTGACTTGGGATCAATTCTTGACTGAGTTCCGGGCTGAATACATTACGAGGATTGTTCATCAGCAAAATGAAAGTGAAATTCAGGCCCCCGTTCAGCCTAATCCTCCCCAACCTCAGGGATATCCACGACCAGTATGTGGATTTTGTAAGGGCCCACATGTAGTGGCTAAATGTTGGAGGAAGAATGGACTGTGCTTCGGATGTGGTAGCCCCGATCACATATTGAATTTATGTCCGAAGAAGAGACCTGTGCCGCAGGGTACAGCAGGCAATACTGAGGATGCACATCCAGCGAGTTCTAAGAGGCCACTTACACAATCAGGGTCTTCTTCCGGAAAGCAAACCTTCTCGGTATATTCATCGCAACAGAATGTACCTTCGAAACGGCAGGGAACGCCAGTATGTGGCATTTGCCAAAGAGATCATCAAGAGTCAGAATGCCGAAAGAAGCAGGGACGTTGCTTCTCATGTGGGAGTCTGTTTCATCTCCGTACAAATTGCACGAGAAAGAGAATGTCGAGACGAGCCAGAAGGATGAAGCTTGATTCTGTATGAACAATCCAGGTATATTGCATTGTCATGACATTCATCTTAAATTAATTTAATTTCATATTATGTGAATTTAGAAATTATGTGCGTTAAGCATATTATATTATACATGCGATTTCAATGTTATTATTCGTGTTTAAATTTTGTGAAGTTTGTGTGGTTTTAATCACACGAACTGCCCCTGTATGCCTTGCACGGTCTCGCCACACGCCGTGACGAGACCCTGTGCACTTATCTCACACGGCCTTGTTGCACCTGTGCGAGAGGCCGTGCGCATGAATACACACGGGCTCGTCACACGCCGTGACGAGAGCCCGTGCGTGTTTGTCCTCACAGGGTCGTCACACGCCGTGACGAGACCCCGTGCGCGTTTCTCACACGGCCTCGTCACACGCCGTGACGAGAGGCCGTGCGCGTTTGTTCCGGGTTTTAAAATGGTCAGTAGCTTTTCATTCTCGCGCACACCCTCACTTTCTCTCCCTTTTTCTTGCGAGAATTTCCCCAATTTTTCCCCCAAATTCCTTCCAACTTTGAGCTCAAATTATTCTCGATCTAGCCGACGGATTTTCGTGAGATTTTGATAGTGTGTTGTCTGCAGCAAGTTCTGGGGATTGTTGAAATTTGGGCTCGATCCGTTTTACCGATCTCACACAATTTTCACCTGAAGTAGCGCACGCCACGTGTTCGGTAAAAGTCTCAAGTGGAAAAATTTGCAAATTTTTCCTTCAACCTACAACAACCTCAACTCTTCTATGGAAGGTGCTCGTGAAACCCGTGGCGGACGCCGGGCAAGGGAATTACCCGACACAGCGGCCCCGGAAGGTTACCAAGTGGATTTGGGTAATGAAGACGATCAAGATGTCTTCAACCGGTTAATGGAACGACCGGTTAGAGCTACGCAATTTCTAGACATGGAAGCTATGTACCAATTGGGTCTTGGCGAAGGGATCTCCCGTTACATCGACAACATTGGGTGGGCTAATTTTTGGAGTATTCAAAGGCCATCCTATCGCCGACTCACTTGCGAATTTTTAAGCTCTCTTAAGGGCGCGGCATTTCCGGACGACAACGAGATGCCGATAGGAATCCACTTCAGAGCGTTCAACCGAGACAATACGCTCTCATACCGGAAGTTGACCGAGTATTTTCAATTGGATGTTACGGCACCGAGGAGACGTGCCGACGGATGGAATCAAGCCGAAGCTTGGAGGCGTATCTCTACCTCCACCGAAATATTTAACTCCGGCGTATCCAAGGCCACGATGCTCATTACCACTCAATTGAGAATTATGCATAGAGCCGTGTCTCGATCGGTTCTAGCCAGAGGAGACAGCCCGGGTGCGGTGAACACCGAAGACTGTCTAATACTCGATCATATGGTACGAGGGGAAAGGTTCAACCCCATCTCGTACATGATGGACCATATGAAGTATATCTCCACTCGGTCGAGAGGAGAGATTCGAGTTGGCTCATACATCACCGCCATTTTGGAGTGTGCCCAGGTGGAAGGGCTCGATACCCAGGTTCCTGTTGGAGGTTCGACCTCAATTAGCTACGGCACTCTAGCTCAAATGGCGATCTGCACGAAGGGTCCGAGGCGGAACGACCCATATATTCTGGTGGCTGGACTACCTTTGTGGGAAGCTGACCAGGGGGATGCTCCCGAAGAAGGACCCTCAGACCCAGAGGTCCGAGAGCAGGCTCGGCATATCTACTCCCAGCTAATGAGACAGGATGCTTCTATACCTGAGTCTTCACATGGCAGGAGAAGCACTCAGCACTAGGAATCGATAGACCTGCAACAATTTTATTCAGAGTTCACTGACTACCGACGTGTGTCCGATGAGAGATTTGCCCAGCAGGAGAGGCAGATCAACGAAGGCTTCGCAGCTCAGCGAGCTCACATTGATAGTCAGTACACAGCCTTGCAGGCAGAGCTTCAGAGATCGATCTAGGAGATGCAGAGGTCACTATCAGAGCAGCTGGATCAGTATTTCCGCCGTGGTCCGGACGAGCCTTGAGCTATCTATTCTATTTTATTTTCTTCTTTCCCGTTAACTTGGTTTAGGATTTGATGTAATTTTATATTTTGTATGACTCCGAATTTTAATTTGGAATATTAAGTGCTTTAAGTGTTTATTATGAATTGCGTTTTATTATGAGAATTAATTTTATTTTAATGTTCGATTTAATTCGTGTTATTAGAATTTCCGCTAGGTTATGCTCCTCTTAACTAACTCCGAGACCGGAAGAGAATCTGAGGACAGATTCTTCTGAAGAGGGGAGTATTGTAACGACCCGAAAATTCGATTTTCAATTCGGTATATTTTAATCGAGTAATTTCGTTATTTATTATTTTAATTTGGTAATTATTCTAAGATATTAGGATAATTTCGTAAATGAGTGAATTTTGATATTTAAATCACAAATTGTCAATGTGCGTTTAATTATATGAATTTTAACTGTAATTACGTATTATTTGGACAACGTGAGTTTTCAAACTTATTTTGTAAAATGACGACTTTGCCCCTTCGATTTCTAAACCTTAGTCAAGATTTGACTAAGTCTCAATCTCTCTCTCTCACATTGCCATTCACGCACAAACAAGGAAAAGGAGAAGAAAGAAAAAGAAAGAAAGATTCCAACGATCGTCCCGACTCCGATTCCCGACGGATTCTCGATCCGTTTTCGTCTACGAACTCCTCACGCACTCTTCTACGAGTAAGCCTTTCACGATTATTTCGGTTAATGTCTTCTTCGTTTCGTATTTCTTATTTTTGATAATAGTTATAGAATTTAGGTTTTATTCGATTTTGATAGTAATTGTGGATGGATTTTCGTGTTTATCGTTTCTATATGTAGATTACATGTTGTAGATGATCATATGTGTTAATTAGGGATTGATTTGCATGATTAACCGATTTAATGTTGATTTTAGATATGAATTCGCGTAGGTTTTGGTTCTGCGAAAATGTTTCTGCTCGAATCGGTGCACACGGCCTGGTGCACACGGCCTTAAAGCCGTGTGCATGAGGCCGTGCGCGTTGGTGAATCGCACACGGGCTGGTGCACACGGCCTTGAGGCCGTGTGCATGAGGCCGTGTGTGTTGCTCGATTGTGGACGGCCTCGCCACACGGCCGTGCACAAGGCCGTGTGGCCTGGTCGAACAGTGCCCTGACCTTCTGTTAGTCAGGGCACAATTTGGCCTACGGGTCCCGCTTCGGCCCGTCTTTTCCGAATTCTTTCTTCGTTCGTGTATTCGATATATATGATAGAGATATGAATTGCATGATTTATGAATTTACAACATGTTCGGGTATATGAATAGTGTGTTTTAAGTTTTCGTTAAATTTTTTAATTTTTGCATGTGAAGTCCGATTTTTCTGAAATTCGAATGCATACTTCTTTATGATAATTTAAGCATGTTCGTAAAGTTTCGTTGCAATTAGACTTGATTTGTAATTTTAAATGCATGAGTTACTCTATTTTCGTTTGATAATTTGAACTTAAGTGATTGATTAATTGTGTAACGTGCTCCTATGTGTTTTAATATTTTCGTATAAGCCGTGCGTCGTCTTTAGTCTTATTTGGTTGTGTCCTGGTATTTTTGCAGACGATACTCCCGTGGAGTAGCGCCGGTCCTAGCTTTTTGCTCTTATTTTGCATAGCAGCCAGGTGAGGCTTTCCGTTTCTGTTTCCAGTATTATTACGTATATATACAAATAAGCCTCTCCCGATATAAGCCACGTTTATGTTTTGTTTTCACACCGTTCATATATATATACTTAATAGATATTTATGATTATTATGTTCATTTGATTTATCGAAAATGATTTGATATGAAAAGTACTACGTATAGACTTCGAAATGTTTACGAAAGAGACATGTAAAACCTTTTGTTTTCTAAGGCGAACTTTGGCCTTCGGCCTCGCATATGACATGTCTCGAACGGTCTTTTGGCCAACCCGAAATGTTTGAAAAGCGAGTTATGAACTGTATGCATGATCGTTTGGGCCCGGAGTAAGAGCGATAGGACGAAGTCGGTAGACGTCGGGTCTACGGCGTAAATCCTATGGTTTCCTCCATTTGGGAGCTCGGGGTGAGGCCGGAGTGGCAGCCCTTTGAGTACCTGAGTTATTCCCGTTAGTTATGAGTAGTTCGGGTTTGCAGTCCGGCTACATTGGAGGAATAAGGGTGGTTTCTAGTTTTATGTTTTGGATATTGGAGTTCAGGGCTCGACTCGCCGAGTCATATGATAAGTTATGTTTTATGTTAAATCACCACTCGATTACGAAAACCTTTCTTTTATGTTGATTTCTTTTAAGTTTAAAATTGGTGATTTATTTCCCGTTTTATTATATACATTATTATTCCCTCCTCACTTAGTCGTTTGACTAACCCTCTCTGTCTCACCCTATATTGGTTTCAGGATACTAGGCGGGATTCGTCGTCGTCGTCGTTGTCGTCGTCGTAGGGTTTTATTTATTTTATTCATGTATATCTCTCTTTTCCCGTTTGGCTTTTATTTATATGTTTTAGGATTATTAGGATTTAATTAGTTTGTATTCGGGATTATGTAATATTGAACCCGTTATTATATATTATCGGGATACTGTATCGAACCCGTTTGATATTATGTAATTGAATTTCGTTAGCCTTGGTGGGCTTTAATAATTGTGTATTTATTATGTTCTATTGCTTTGATTATTTATATTGCTTCCGCGTCTCTGTCTTTTCGTTGTTTTTAAAACCCCGCCTAGTAATTGAGTAAATGCTTGCCGTTCGCCGGGTTTCGGTTCGGGTCGGATCCCATTTCGGCTCCGGGTCGGGGCTCGGTGCGGGGCGTTCGTTACCCGTTTGGGGCGCCCGCTACATAATCAGTAGAATCTGGGGACCAAATTCTCATAAGGAGGGGTGATTGTAACGCCCCGAAAATTCGTGTTATGAACCGGGAACCCGAATCGATTTCTCTCGCGATTTAGGATTTATTTTGGTGATTATTATGTGATTTATATACAATTTTTATGAATGAGTGAATTTCGGTATTTAAACCATGACATGTCAATGTGCGTTTAATTTCATGAACTTTGAATGTAATTTTATTTTATTTGGAAAACATGTAATTTTGACTTAGTTTTATAAATTATGGATTTGCCCTTTCGATTTTAAAACCCTAGTCAGATTATTTGACTAACTCTCAACTCTCTCCCTCTCATCTCATTCACGTAAACAGCAAAGGAAAAAGAAAAGAAAAGAGAAGGGAAAGAGAAAGAGAAGGAAGGAGGTTCAAACGATCGTCCCGACCCCGTTTCCCGACCGATTTCGAGCCGTTTACGCCTACGAACTCCCCGCGATCTCTTCTACGAGTAAGCCTTTCACGTCCCTCTCGTTTAATGTCCCCTATGCCTCGTATTTCTCGTTTTGTTTATAGTTGATTATATATTAGGTTTTATTTGATTTTGATAGAAATTGTGGATGGATTTTCGTGTTGATCGTTTCTCTATGTAGATTATATGTTGTAGATGATTATATGTGAGAATTAGGGATTGATTTGCATGATTAATCGATTAAATGTTGAATTTTGGTTTGATTTCGCGTTGGGTTTTGATGTTCTGCGAGTTTCTGCTCTTTCTGGACGCACATGGGCTCTGCACACGGGGTGTGGCAATCCCGTGTGGGTGTACACGGCCTCTTGCACGGCCGTGCAAGAGACCGTGCGTGTGGTGCATTGGACACGGGCTGGTGCACACGGCCTTGAGGCCGTGTGCATGAGGCCGTGCGTGTTGCTTGATTGTGCACGGCCTCGGCACACGGCCGTGCACAAGGCCGTGTGGCCCGATTGAACAGGCCCTGACCTTCTATAAGTCAGGGCCAATTTTGACCTACGGGTCCCTCCGAGGCTCGTCTTTTCCGAATTCTTTCTTCGCTCGTGTATTCGATATATATGATATAGATATGAATTTCATGTTTTATGAATTTATAACATGTTCGGGTGTATGAATAGTGCATTTTATGTTTTCGTCAAATTTTCTAACTTTGGCATGTGAAGTCCGATTCTTCTGAAATTCGAATGCATACTCTTTTATGATATTTAAAGCATGTCCGTAAAGTATCATGGCATTTGAATTTGATTTGCATATTTAAATTCACGAATTACTCCTTTTATGCTTGATAATTTGAACTTAAGTGTTTTGTGTGATTGTATAACGTGCTTTTACGTGTTTCTATGCTTTCGTATGAGCCGTGCGTCATCGTATGTCTTATGTGGTTATGTCGTTTGTCAGTTGCAGGTTCCACTCTCGTGGATTAGGTTGCTCGTTTCAGTTTTTGGCTTTCTTTTCGTTGTCGCCAGGTGAGGTTTCCGTTGTTATTCCGTATTATGTAGATGTGTATTATTAAGCCTCACCAAATAAGCTTCGCATGTGTAATTTACATTTTCATCCCGTATTACTATATTTAGTAAATACTTTATCTTTATTACTTTTATGAGGTTTAAGAACAACGAATTTGATATCAAATGAATATTATTCGTTTGTTTGCTGTTGCTTCCGCTTCCGCGTCGTTGTCGTTATTTGTTTTACAAAAAGCCCCGCCTAGTGATTGAGTAAATCGGTTTGCCGTTCGCTGGGTTTCAATTTAGGGTCGGATTTCTATTTCGGCTTCGGATTGGGGCTCGGTGCGGGGCGTGCGTTACCCGTTTGGGGCGCCCGTTACATGAACATCAAAGACCAGGAGGTTTGCTTGAGCCACTACCAATTCCTACATGGAATTGGGAGGGTATTGCCATGGACTTCGTGTCTGGTTTGCCTAAAGTTAGAGGTGGCTACGATAGCATTTCGGTGATTATCGACCGACTATCCAAGAGTGCTCATTTTCTACCGATCATTCTCCGTATTACAATTGTAAAAGATCTATTGTTGATGATCATTCCAACAGAGATCTGCCACAATTCAAATACTAAGCATTCTCGAACACCAATGACTGCAATTTCCTAAGTCAGACCAGCACACAAACGACAGACAAAACCAACAAAAAATGACACTTCAGAGCCTAGGCCATTAGAACCAAAGAGCTTTGATACCAACTTTAGCGGGCGCCCCAAACGGGTGACGCACGCCCCGCACCGAGTCCCAACCCGAAACCAAAACAGGAATTCGACCCCAAATAGAAACCCAGCGAACGGTAAACACATTTACTCAATCTGTAGCGCCCCTTTCTGTAGGAGGAGAAAGGACACCACATCCGCACTGAGACGAACTCCCAAACAAGGTAAATGTACCCCATTTAAAAATCCATCCCGGCGAACGGCTAGCACTCAATCTATACTGGCAACAACGATCCTAGCCCAACAACAACAACCAAAAGAAATAACAGAGTGCAGAAGCTTAAATTGTAATGACCCGAAATTTCGGATTTATTCCGGAATTATATTTTATTAGCGCCGATGGCTTTTCGTGAGAGTATTTATATTCACGAATAAGTTTTATCCATGAACCTGCCTTTTATCCAAAATTACCTATTTTACCCCGACCCCACTTAATAACCCTTTTTCACAAATACCCCTCTTATATTCCTTATTTCCATATACCCATATCATTTGAAAGAAAGAAAGAGGAAGAGAGAGAGAGGGAGAAAAGGGAGAAAGAAGGAGGAGAAGAGAAGAATCGCCCTACCGAGCCCGTTTCTCGCCCGATCGACGAGCCGTGAAAACCCGAACGATCCTTGCTTCATTCTCTGCCGGTAATCCTTTCACCCCATTGCATTTCGTTTCCTCCTCACTGCGATTTTCATGATTTTATATAGAAATTTTATAGTTTTAGAATTTTCGTGTTTAGGGAGATTTACTTGACCATTTTGCATGATTCTTGAACCTAGGTGTAACTAATGTGATATATATGATTATATGTGAAAATTAGCATGTTTTATGGTGTAAATTAGGAGATCTAAGTGTTTGAATGTTGTTGCCGTATGAGAACTTCGCGACCTGCTGCTGTTCTGCACCCAGATGATCCGCACGGGCTCTTGCACGGTCTTGCCAACACCGTGCGTTGACCCTTGCGCAGCCCTTTTAACCTGCACAGGCATGAGCCCGTGCACGGGCCGGTGCGTATGCCCGTTTGCAGCTGCACGGTCTTGGCAGCGTGCTCAAGACCGTGCGTGAGCCTGTGCACCCGTATACGTACTTGCACCGGCTTGCCAAGCCCGTGCGGTGGCCGGTGCAACATACTTAGAGGATTTTTCAGCCTTTTCCTTTCTTGAACTTCGGGAATTAGGTCAACCCCACTTATTTAAATATTGACTTTTTGCATACGACCTCCTAAAATCAATCTGATTTCACCTATAGCTTCCTTGAGCCTCGTGATTTAATATTTTACATAGTTTGCAATTTATCCGACCTTATTTGACCGTCAATGGACACCTTTCTCAAATGGTCTCCTGCACGGCAGTGCGAGAGACCGTGCGCCCTCACACGGGCACGCCACACCCCGTGTGCAGAGCCCGTGCACGTCAAGAAACAGCAAACACTTCACATAATAGAAAAACCACGAGACTCAAACCAAAAATACAACATTTAATCCACAAAACGTTAATCACTCATGCTAATTTTCATATATGATCATCTACAATATCTAGGCTACGTATAGAAACAATAATCACGAAAAACCATCCATAATCTCATTCAAAATCATATAAAACCTAACATATTCAACTATATAAAAAAATCCAAACATCGAAGCAAATAAGGCATTAATCGAGAAAGACGTGAGAAGCTTACTCGTAAATAAGATCGAGAGGAGTTCGAAGGATTTCACGGCTCGGAATTCGGTCGAGACACGGAGTCGGGACTATCGATTGAACTCCTTCTTCTTCTTTCCTTTTCTTTTCTTTCTTCTCTTCTTTTCTCCTCTGTTGTTTCGCGTGAATGGGTTGAGAGAGAGAGGTGAGACTTAAGTCAAAAAGTTGACTTGGTTTGAGAAACGAAGGGGTATTTTCATAATTTTATAAAATAGCTCAAAAACATAAGTTGCCCAAATAAATCATAGTTGTAGCACCCCTTTCCGTAGGAGGAGAAAGGACACCACATCCGCACCGAGACGAACTCCCAAACAAGGTAGATGTACCCCATTTAAAAATCCATCTCGGCGAACGGCAAGCATTCAATCTAACCCGGGAATAACGTACCTAGTCCAACAACAACAACCAACAGAAATAACACAGTGCGGAAGCTTAACATATACATATCAATTAAACATTCAAAGCCACACGGGGCGTCAATTAACATAAATCAATATTCAACGAATATTCATCAATATCTAATCTCCAGAATTCATCAATATATCCAATATATCTAGAAATTTGGTTCAAATAATAAAAGACAGACTGTTGTTGGACACTACCGACATTTACCAAAGAACACGAAGACCAAGACTCACGACCCGCTGTTGCCAACCGACATGAGAGGTGACAACGCCACCTGTCGACCTGAAGTAAGAATTAAAATAACGAGGGGTGAGTATAAACGATACTCAGTGAAGGTAAAGAGGGAACAAGTATGAGTCACGCTTCCGGGTTTTTATACATATATAAGAAAGTACATTTGCAGAATTTAAGAAAACCGGAATGTGCTTCGACTTGCATTAACTACAATTAATAAGCAGTAACAATAAAGTATAAATAGAAGCAAGTAATATCCCAGCGAGAATGGGCTTGTTCCTCCTTATAATCCCTTCATGTCATTATAAAACTCCATCTCCGGTGTCTGACCCCATTGCGCGACCATGGGCGACGAATTGAATTTCAGGAAAATGTGCAACGAATGCAACGTCCACCATCGCTCCCAACCATGGCTATCAACTCCTGACGGGCCACGATTGACGCTTAATTTTGGGAAAAGTACCTCGGGCAACACCCTGGACGCTCGTCCCCAAGTGAGACCCTCGAATACCCTCCCGGGCCCCTCATTAAAAGAAAAGTCCACAATTTTGCTCGCATTCAAGAAACAATATAAGTTAGAAGCCAATCGGGCATTTAGGCAAGGGTGTGACGCCAAAGGGGGTGACTATAAGTTTCATACGTGTCGGGATGTCCAGGCAACGCCCCTAACGACTTCCCTCATAGACCCAACCAAAGTCAAAGTACCACGTTGAAATGAAAGAGTTTTACTTGCCTCTTGAAAACAAAACGATTCAGATATACTCATAGGTATAAGTTGATATCAAAACATTTGTCATTAAAATCATGAAAATATAAATAAATATTTAATAGATATACAAGAAAGGAAATCAAATCAATATGAGCACGTAAGGGTAGTTCGCAATAATAAAAGAAATCCTTACTCCAGTTGAAAGTATTTTAAAACCCTCACCTGGGAGCACGGGAACGACATGACACTCAAGCTCTTCCTTGAAAGGATGGCCTGAAACTGTCAGATGACAAACCAAATAAGACAAGACTCGACACACGCCTCTCAAAGACTACAACACATGAAAGACCAAATAATAATCATGTAGCAATTGAAATTACAAGTATAAATGCATTTAAATCCATTAAACGAAAGATACGAAATTAAAGATGCTAAACATGCTCAATTGAAATTCTAATTGCACATTATATATTATAAAGAAGCACTCATGCGATTTTCGGATCATTCGGACAACATTCAAAAATTGGGGAAAAAGTCCTAAACAAAAAAGGCTCGATTCAAGGTCCCAACAAGGTCATAATTTTGAAAACTTTACGAAATATTCATCCTTGAATCATATGGAAGCTATAGGTGAAAACAGCTCGATCTTAGGGGGTCGTATGCAAAAAGTCAACTTTTATTTTTGGCCCATTGACCCCATTACCGTGAGCAACTAAGGAAAAAGGCTAAAAATTTGGTTAAGGCATTCGCACGGGCTCACGCACGGCCTTGTGCACGGTCTTAAGCACACACTCAAGATCGTGCAAGCTATAACAAGTGCGCACTGGCTTGCGCACCGGGGTGCGCAAGCCGGTGCAGGCTTAAGGCGGTGCGCACGGTCTGGTGCACGGTCTTGCCAAGACCGTGCGTTGGACCGTGTGGTTCAACTTACAGGTGCAGAAGACGCGATTCTCATTTTTCTCACGAGGGTTTCGTCCTAAAATCAACTAGGGCGAATTCTATAGCCAAAATCAACACATAAAATTCACACTCATGCATTGTACACATTAATAGCTAACATTTGATCCGAACTACACTAAAAATGGTAAACTCTAACCTACAAACCCATCAAATTATCAAATATTCAAACTTAACAAAATGTTAACGAAATGAAGGATTTAGTGGATGAAATGAATTGGGGAAAGAAGGTTACCGGTAGAGAATCGAACGAGGATTGTATAGTTGGTCTCGGAATCTCGATTGATCGAGCGACGGATTCGGGACGGGATTTTCTTCCTCCTTCTTCCCTCTTCTTCCTTTCTCCTTCTCTTCTCTCTTTCTGTCTCTCGATTTGGTGTGTGAGCAAAAGTGTGCAAGAGAGTGGGCACAAGGGGGTGTAAGTGTGTTCAAGATGGTGCTAATGTGTCCAAGAGGGTGCAAGTGTGTTTAAGGGGTGTGGGTTCGTTTGAGATTAAAATAAATTCGAGGGGTAGAAAATATAATTATAAATGGTTGAGGATATGAAAATAAATTAGAATAAATTAAAATTAGTTAACGAAACTAATCTTTTCATTTAAAATCCAATGAGGTGTCGAATAATTATTCCGAAAATATATTCCGGAATTTTGGGTTGTTACAATACTCCCCCCTTCAAAAGAATCTGTCCTCAGATTCTCCTCCGAACCTCGGGGTTTGTTAAAGGGAGTATATTACGGAATTTAGAAGTTCGTTATACAAAATCGCGCAATTAACACATAAGCAATCAATTAAAACGAACAATTAACATTTAAATTCAAATAAGCAATTAACGCATAGTTCTTACATAATTGTTCCAAATAAAATCAAATTACAATTAAAACGAAAAATGCCGAGAAATGGAAGATAATGGTGCCGACTAAGAATCGGATGCTCCAGAACTGGGCGGCATGCCAAGACGGCTCAGGTAGCTAGCGAGCTGCTCAGAGATGGACCTCTCAAGGTCAGAAATCTGCTCCCGGAGCTCGGTGTGGTTGCGTCGGGCCTCAAGTCTGATCTCCCGAAGGTCGGTACGAACCTCCTGAAGGTCGGCCGACTGTCGGTCCAATCGCTCGGTAGTCTGCTCGGTGAAGGATGTGAAGCGGTTTCCCCAAACCGTCCACCTATCGGCCTCCCACCGGTTTCGGGTCTCCGACTCCGATTGTTGGTACCGAGTCCACTGCTCCTCACTTAGTCTATCCCATTGTGAGGATCCAGCCTGGTGCTGTGTCGGGTAGTCGTCGAAACTCTGCTGGAAGTGAGCCTCTTCGGCTCTAGGAGGATCAGGCACATACGGAACCTGTTGAGGATCGAAGCCTCCTGCTTCGTATAGTTGCTCGAGCATTTGTTCCTCAATCTCTTGTTGGTCCCCTTCAGGTTGACATCCTGCTTGGATGTCCTCTTCGACATCGTCGTCACTCTCGGCGGTGGCTTCTTCTGCCGTCATCGGCACATACCTACTATGACGTCCTTTGACTTTCTTGCAAAGCTTCATCTGGGCGAATTGTTTGTAGGTAATGGTTGCGTCGTCTCCCCCCGCCGGGGCCATTCGGTCCATACCGGTCACACCGGCACATTCAAGGATTGCGGTAATGTAGGACTCAATCCTAATTTCTCCCTTCGGGCGTGTGTCCACGTACTCCACGTACCTTAGGAAAAACATAATGCCGTTGACCGGCTCTCTTCGGACCGCACAATCCAAAATGTAGAGTTCATCCAAGTTGATAGAACCGTAGCTATCTCCTCGGGCAAAAACGGTGCATGAGAGAAATCGATGGAAAGTTCTCAAGGCGGGGTTGATGAGGTCGGTTGCCTTTGACTTTCCTTGTTGGAAGGACCTTCTAGAAGTGGAGACATTTCTCCACGCTTCGGCTTCGGACCATCCTATTTCTCGGCTTATCATTCCCCGAATGGGTAGTCTGAAATGCATTATCAATTGCCTTAGTGTAAGCTCATATTCTTCATTGAAGGCTCGAAATTCGATCTTGAATGGCAATTCGGTGTCGTCTTGATGAGGGACTACTTGGAGTGTTGCAATAAATTCGTAGACGAGTCGTGCATACAAATTCCTCCTAATATCCAAAAATGTGGTCCAACCCACATCTTCAATGTACCGGGCTATACTGTGGTCGAGTTCCCAAACTTCCCAAGGCTTCTATATCGAGAAATTTGGTAGATAGAACCGGGCGTTCATGCATTCGGCGAAAAACCTTAGCTTGAATGGAATTTGGAATTTCCACATCAAGGGGAAGGGGGGATGGAGGGTCATCTCGCCTCCTCCTTCGTCGAGAACCTTCGGCGGCCATGTGAGAAGGTTGTTGCAAGCTTGCTTGGCTGAATTTGGTGAAATTCTTCACTCGGAAATTTTGTCGAACACTTGGCGGGAGTGTATTTTGAGCAGCGATTTGTGTACGATCGGTTGGCGGATCGTCCCCAAAAACCAACTAATGAAAATGTGTAGTGAGGGCAATGTACCTTCCAAAAATTACGAAGATCCGACGGCCGAATCGAAAGATACGAGCTTGCAAAGTGGAGAGGATGAAATTGGGGAAATTTTGGGGGAAATTTTCTGTTGTTGGGCGAGAGAAATGGGGGTTTGAGAGTTGCTGTAAGTTTCTGTTCGCACATGGGTTTAAAAATAGCGAAAGGGGCACGCACAGCCTTACGCACGGGCGTGCGTTGGGCCGTGTGGGATGGTTTGGCCGGTTCAGCGGTTCAAACGCTGAACTGGTCTGCACGGTCTTCAGCTGGGCACAACAGCTTGGCCAAGACCTTGCGTAGGGGCGTGCAAGCGCCCCTGACTTGAAATAAAATGCGCGAAAATTATCAAAACACATCGGATTAAACCTGGAGTTCAATTAAGCAATAAAAACATACTATCGCACAAATAATAAATTAAAATACGAGGAAATATGAATGTTTATGAATATGCACGGTACCTTTATTCCAAGAGACGAAGTCCGGTCTAGCCTTCCTTTTCTTTTATTCTTTGACTTGGCTCGAGTCCTTTGATCCCGGTAGCTTTCTCGTTTCCTTCAGTTGCCTCTGCCCTTGTTGGGGCAATTGTCGATGAGGTGATTGGAGGCACCACAAATTAGGCACAGTCCAAGTCTTCTTCTACAGGCGTCAGCGGTGTGGTTCGGTTTCCGGCAGTGCGTGCAGAGGATGATACTTCCACTGGATCCATTAGTCGTTGTCCCTTCACTGCGAGGAGTCGTAAGGACAACCACTGGAGTTCCTGATTCATATGGCTGGTTCTCCGAGGTAATCAGTCGGGCACTTCTAGCTGTCATTTAGAATTCTGCTTCGGCCCGTAAAGCTCGGCCGACGGCCTCTGCATAAGAACAACAGCCGAGTCCTATGAGTATTTGGCGGATTTCGTGCCTCAACTCGGATATAAATCTTGCGGCTCTGTTCCTTTGGTCCGGCTCTCGGTTAGGAGAATAGTTGGTCAGGTAAGCGAATCTAGCCTCGTATTCGGTTACGCTCTCTCCTCCTTGAGCTATTTCTGTGTCTCCCGTCGGATACGGGTGTGAAGATCCTGGAGCAGTCTGGAGTGGTGGTAGTGGCGGGTCTGATCGTGCTTTCTTTCGCGGCATACCTGCGTTCACAACTATTTGGCAAAATAGGTGCATATCTTGTAAGAAGTGATACCAATAACTTATAAACACATAACACATGCTCGACACTCAACAAAACTCTATCGACACACAACTACGACAGACCAAACCAAGTAAAACACACAAAGAGTTCCACGATCGACTCGTGTTACATCTTCCTTAATACAAAAATTCATAAAGGATTTCCAGTTGGTTAATTAAGCCAACCGTAATCGTCTACAATTTTTAAGCACCAAGATGAGACGAACACTCGTCAAAACACGAACTCGACACGGACTGACACAATTCAAAAGACACAAAAGACAAGACAGACGAGATACTAGAGCTTTCGGTTCCTTTTCGGGAACCTAGGCTCTGATACCACAAACTGTAGCGCCCCTTTCCGTAGGAGGAGAAAAGACACCACATCCGCACCAAGACGAACTCCCAAACGAGGTACATGTACCCCATTTAAAAATCCATCCCGGCGAACGGCAAGCATTCAATCTAACCCGGCAACAACGTACCTAGTCCAACAACAACAACTAACAGAAATAACAGAGTGCGGAAGCTTAACATATACATATCAATTAAACATTCAAAGCCACACGGGGCGTTAATTAACATAAATCAATATTGAACGAATATTCATCAATATCTAATCTCCATAATTCATCAATATATCCAATCTATCTAGAAATTTGGTTCAAATAATAAAAGACAGACTGTGTTGGACACTACCGACATTTACCAAAGGACACGAAGACCAAGACTCACGACCCACTGTTGCCAACCGACATGAGAGGTGACAACGCCACCTGTCGACCTGAAGTAAGAATTAAAATAACGAGGGGTGAGTATAAACGATACTCAGTGAAGGTGAAGAGGGAACAAGTACGACTCACGCTTTCGGGTTTATATATATATATAAGAAAGTACATTTGCAGAATTTAAGAAAACCGAAATGTGCTTCGACTTGCATTGACTACAATTAATAAGCAGTAACAATAAAGTATAAATAGAAGCAAGTAATATCCCGGCGAGAATGGGTTTGTTCCTCCTTATAACCCCTTCATGTCCTTATAAAACTCCATCTCCGGTGTCTGACCCCATACCGCGACCATGGCGACGAATTGAATTTCAGGAAAACGTGCAACGAATGCAACGCCCACCATCGCTCCCAACCGTGGCTATCAACTCCTGACGGGCCACGATTGATGCTTAATTTTGGGAAAAGTACCTCGGGCAACGCCCTGGACGCTCGTCCCCAAGTGAGACCCTCGAATACCCTCCCGGGCCCTCATTAAAAGAAAAGTCCACAATTTTGCTCGCATTCAAGAAACAATATAAGTTAGACGCCAATCGGGCATTTAGGCAAGGGTGTGACGACAAAGGGGGTGACTATAAGTTTCATACGTGTCGGGATGTCCAGGCAACGCCCCTAACGACTTCCCTCATAGACCCAACCAAAGTCAAAGTACCACGTTGAAATGAAAGAGTTTTACTTGCCTCTTGAAAACAAAACGATTTAGATATACTCATAGGTATAAGTTGATATCAAAACATTTGTCATTAAAATCATGAAAATATAATTAAATATTTAATAGATATACAAGAAAGGAAATCAAATCAATATGAGCACGTAAGGGTAGTTCGCAATAATAAAAGAAATCCTTACACCAGTTGAAAGCATTTTAAAACCCTCACCTGGGAGCACGGGAACGACATGACACTCAAGCTATTTCTTGAAAGGACGGCCTGAAACTGTCAGACGACAAACCAAATAAGACAAGACTCGAACCACGCCTCTCAAAGACTACAACACATGAAAGACCAAATAATAATCATGTAGCAATTGAAATTACAAGTATAAATGCATTTAAATCCATTAAACGAAAGTTACGAAATTAAAGATGCTAAACATGCTCAATTGAAATTCTAATTGCACATTATATATTATAAAGCAGCACTCATGCGATTTTCGGATCATTCGGACAACATTCAAAAATTGGGGAAAAAGTCCTAAATGGAAAAGGCTCGATTCAAGGTCCGAACGAGGTCGGAATTTTGAAAACTTTACGAAATATTCATCTTTGAATCATATGGAAGCTATAGGTGAAAACGGCTCGATTTTAGGGGGTCGTATGCAAAAAGTCAACTTTTATTTTTGGCCCATTGACCCCATTACCGTGAGCAACTAAGGAAAAAGGCTGAAAATTTGGTTAAGGCATTCGCACGGGCTAACGCACGGCCTTGTGCACGATCTTGAGCACACACTCAAGACCGTGCAAGCTATAACAAGTGCGCACTGGCTTGCGCACCGGGGTTCAACTTACAGGTGCAGAAAACGCGATTCTCATTTTTCTCACGAGGATTTCGTCCTAAAATCAACTAGGGCGAATTCTATAGCCAAAATCAACACATAAAATTCGCACTCATGCATTGTACACATTAATAGCTACCATTTGATCCGAACTACACTAAAAATGGTAAACTCTAACCTACAAACCCATCAAATTATCAAATATTCAAACGTAACAAAATGTTAACGAAATGAAGGATTTAATGGATGAAATGAATTGGGGAAAGAAGGTTACCGGTAGAGAATCGAACGAGGATTGTATAGTTGGTCTCAGAATCTCGATTAATCGAGTGACGGATTCGGGACGGGATTTTCTTCCTCCTTCTTCCCTCTTCTTCCTTTCTCCTTCTCTTCTCTCTTTCTCTCTCTCGATTTGGTGTGTGAGCAAGAGTGTGCAAGAGAGTGTGCACAAGGGGGTGTAAGTGTGTTCAAGATGGTGCAAATGTGTCCAAGAGGGGTACAAGTGTGTTTAAGGGGTGTGGGTTCGTTTGAGATTAAAATAAATTCGAGGGATAGAAAAGGTAATTATAAATGGTTGAGGATATGGAAATAAATTAGAATAGATTAAAATTAGTTAACGAAACTAATCTTTTCATTTAAAATCCAACGAGGTTTCGAATAATTATTCCAAAAATATATTCCGGAATTTTGGGTCGTTACAATAGTTACAGTCAAAGTTCATGAAATTAAACGCACATTGACATGTCGTGATGTAAATATCAAAATTCACTAATTTATGAAATTGTTATAAAATCACATAATAATTATCAAATAAATAATTAAATCGCACAAATAAACGATTCGGACTTACCGGATAATAACTCGGATTTTCGGGGCGCTACATTTGTAAACATTTTTTCTTGTATTTCTTTTCAAAAAATGTTTGGCTTATTTGTATTTTTGGTCCTTTAATATAAGCCTATCACAATTTTGGTCCTTAGATTTTTCAATTTCTCAATTTTATCCTATAACTCATAATTTAATAATATTTTAAAAACCTCTTATATTTAATAATCATTTAGAATTTATATTATTTATACAATAAATTATCTTAATTATATATATATATTTATATACTTACAATTATTACATTGAATTACAAAAGTAAAATAAATTAAAAATATAAATTATACATTTATATACTATTATACTTACCATTATTTACTATTTATTATAAAGCATACGTGCAAATATAGAGATTCGAGTACAGGTATTCCAATATGAAGTACTAAACAGAGAAATCAAGGTACTCAGAGTCAGCCACAAAATATAAATTCCAATAAAATAAGTTTTTCTATACATGACAAATATAGATATTCGAGTATAGAAAAATAGGTATGAAGTACTATAGTGCAAAATCAAAGTACTTAGACCCAGAATCAAAGTACACTACTAGAAAAAATGCTTATATGGACACAAATTTAGGGACATTTATTCAATTGTGTCACAATATGATATATATTGGGACTCTTGCAACAAAAATGTCTCGTTAATAAATTTTTATATGACTCTTGTTTAAAAGAGTCCTAATATATTATGTATAAGGACTCATTTCCGTAAGTGTTTCATTTATTTTACTTTTATTATATTTCTCGTAACAATTTTTCATAAAGTGTCCCTATATGTATCAAATTAAAAATTTTATCAATTTTTATTAAGACATTTTTCTAAAAGGGTCCTAATAACAAGTATTTATGAGACTTCCTCTTTAATACGTCATATTTTTTTATATTTTATAATACATAATTTTTTTTATTGGGACACTTTAATATCATAAAATGTCCAAATAACTGCATTTACCACTAAAGATAAACTTTTTAAAAGAGATATGTTGAAATATTAATGATGTAGTTCAATGGTTCCATGTTAGGTTAGGTTCACTGAAGGTCTCAAGTCCGAGTCACTGGAGATGCAGAACCCATAATATAAAGACATATTTTTTCTATTTTAAATTATTACGTGACACATTAAAGTGTCTCGATATGGTTATTTTTGGAACCTAATAAATGTCACAATATTGATATTATAGGGACGCTTATATATAATGTGACATTTACCTAAGAGACGCTTTAATGAGAGCGTCCCTATAATCAAAAGCGTCCCTAAAGCTTTTTTTGGGACCAATTTGAGAGTCCTGAAAAGCCTTTTTTCTAGTAGTGGTATAAAATTCAATATAACAAGTTTTTCTATATATTTTGTATGGTTACAAAATATACCTCATACATATGAAGAAGAGATCGCTGCAAATTGATAACACAAATATAAAATTTAATATCATACATTCAACTGTACAAAATTACTATATGAAAATTCATTCATCTGCGAAGCTGTCCTCAGGTTATATTACTACGCCCCACGTCTCTGGATATTTGTTCCTCTTGATGCACTTTTTTCATGCAAATTAGAATCATTTGATGCTGTTCTTTTGGTCTAGTTGCTTTTGTTGAATAACATTTCAGTTTCCTGGGTGTCCATCATTGTTCCCAATATTCAACCTTTTTTGAGTGTCTTCCTGCACAATATATGTTATATTGATATGGAGTACGTTCCAAAACCATTATAATCACTTTAGTTTATGTAGTATTTTGTGTTTCAGCTAAACAGCGAGCAAATTAATTTTGTAAAATTTGAACCATTTTTCTGTAAGGATGATTTGGATTGGCATTCGATCAATTTTATCAGAAAGCTTTATGGATAACATGAGAGTTTTAGAATCTGGGAGTCTGGAAAAATCATAGCAGGGACAGAAAAATATTCTGTAGAAATGAAAATGGCCGGAAACTGCCCGCTGCCACCACATGTCGTCGTCGCACCTCCGTTGTCCAACGAAACCTAGGTTTCATTATATTATTCTTGTTCGTCTTGCCGAGAGGATTAAATTGGACCATAAATTCGAACGATTCGGTGAAGGAACGAAAAGATATGATAAAAAAAATAGATGAAAAGAAGAAAATAAAAAAAATTCACGTAAAATAAGAAAGGAAAAGAAAAGAAAATGAAAAAGAAATTAATTTTATCTAATAAGTTGGCATAAAAGAGCAGAAAAGAAAATGGAAAAGAAAAAAAAATATTTTGATGACTTGGCACCTATTTAATAATTTTTTAATCAAAACATGTCATTTCAGGGACTTTTGCATTTGATTTTCAAAAACAGGTCCTTATTACTACTAGTAATTTTGGCACACTCGATGCGTGTGCAAAATATAAATAAGTATAATTAATAATATATTAAGTTTTAATATTCTAAAATTATAAATATTTTTTTTTAATTTTTTTTCATGATTTTTAATTTAAGTTATTTTAGTATTTATATAAAATAAAATTTAGTAGTTATAAGATAAATAAATAGAATTAACTTTGAAAATGTGAATAATAAGAGAGAGAAAAATGTGAGAATGAGAGAGAGAAATAAAAGGGATGTAGAGAGAAAAAAAAAATTTAATAATAAAAAAATTAAAAATTAATACACCAAAATAAGAGTTGGATCAAAGATAATTACTCTAGGATAAGGAGCTTTATATAATACTATACATGAGGAAGTGCTAACTAGGGTCTTCGTCTAGATTTTTCAAAAATCACTCGCCCAAAGCAGCCCAAGTAAAGTAACAGGCTTTGTTTCAGTTTACAGCCCATGTTGCCATAGCAAGTAATCTTACCATATTACCCTCAATGTGGCCGCCGGTCATTGTAAGGTTTTTTGGAACAACAACGGGCAATAAGGACTTTTCCACTCGACATGGACAAATGAAAAATCTGGGCAACTAATAATTAAATAAAACTAAAAGAAATTAAAAAAGATGCTCTGTCTCTGTCAATTGTGTGTTACTTGGTGTGAGAGGAAAAGGTGCATAAAAGAATCAAAAGGAGACCACCTTTTATTCTTTTCAAATTAAAAAAAAAAAAAAAAAAAAAAAAAGAGAGTACCAGGCACGAAAATTTTGATTTCTAGGATGGTTTGAATAAAAACAGGCAGGGATTAGGTTTAACACCGAAGTCTGAATTCGCCTACTTTGTTGCCATGTTTTCGGCGTTTTTAGGGCTTGCCTCCATGACTGGTTAAGAACTAAATCCCTTGACAGTTTTTAATTCTATAAAACAATCCATGTACAGAATTCAAGATTTTAGTTCGTGGTACTCACCAAAAATATTAAAAGCTTAATTTTATGTAAAGGTCTTGTATATGCATACTCCGAAATTTAAAATTATTTTATATATATAATGTATTTCTTAAAATTATTTTTATGCTATACTATGGGAGAATTATAATTTTCATCATCTAAAATTGCTTTACTTCAAAATTCCGTCCATGTATTTGCAAATTCTATAATTAAAAGACACTAGGTTGTCTTCAGACGTCAAAGTCAACTCCGGCTAAAATTTGTCATGAATTGCCGAATTTTGAAACCCATTGTTCTTCAATTCCAACAATTACAAACATGTGGACCACATTTCATAGTAAGACAATTCTAGGGAACGAAAATTATAATTTTTCCATATAATATTTATTCATTTAACTCCTAGATATTTAATAAAATGTATAGTTTCTAAGAATTGAACAATTCAATTATTTAGTTCGATTTTATTCCTTGTATACGTATTCTTTAATTAAAATATTAATGATTGGTGGTGGTCAATGAATAATATATGTGTATACATATGACAAGAGGTAGACATGAAATTAATGAAAACATGTAATAGAGACAGATGCTTTCTTTATAAAGATGTAAATTTAATAAGAAAATTTCAAAATTTGTAAAAGGAGAAATTAGAGAAAGAGTAAATAATTGTTTTATTTTAACATATTAGGTTGAACATGGATATAAATCTAATCTCAATATAGAAAATAATATTCATGTTTGGTCCTAAACTTTTCAAAAATTAAAATTGAATATATATAAAATAGTTTGTTTTAGGTTATCGATATTAAATAACCTTTTAACCAAGCAAAGGTCTAATACCTCTAAACCATAAAATGGAATTCATTTAATAAAAATTAAAATAAAAGTTAAAGTGCGGAGAAAGTTGAGTTATAAAAGCATGGAATGTTCGGGAAAAAAAGTAAAAAATGTAGTTGAATGTTTGGTTCGAGATTTTAGTTGGCAAACAATTATTTTCAAACGTAATTGCAACCTATTGAACAAGTTAAAAAGTGGTTATTACGACTTCTCGTACCTTGGAAATTTAATTGATGAAATTCACATTATGTCTAGTTATTTTGTTAGTTATTGTTTCTCATTCGTTTATCGTGATGCTAATAGAATAACTCACGTTCTAGCTAGAAATACAGTTTCGACGTTGACTAGTGTTGTTGGATTGAAAATTTTCCTGTAGTGTGCTTATGACATTGTAATCTTGGATTTGAATTCTTAATATATTTACTCCTTCTTTGAGGGATCTCACATTAAAAAAAAAAAAAGAGCTAAGCATATATGTCATGAATTCAAGTTGATCCTCGTCATTGTAAGGAGTCGAATCTCAAACTTTCACATTGGGAATAATATTGGATAGTTATTGGGCCAAACCCGAATAATTTGTCTTCGTAAAATATAATATTATACTACTAAAAGATATAATATTATACTAAATTATATATTACACATTTATGGTTGCTTGTTTGGCCATGTATCGCCAATGAGTCTTATAATGTGTAATTTATGTCGATTTTGTTGTTGAGATCGTGATAAATTTAACAATTATGTAATAATTACAAAATATTACAATATATTTATTAAAGAACTTCTCCAATAAATACAGAAAAAGAGGAACGTTACACACATAAGCATAAAAAAAAAAAACCGTAATAATATAAATAGAGCAATAGAGTAAAAGTTAAGATTGGAAAAAGGGGAAAAGCATAAAAATATATTAAAATAAAAATGAGTGATGAGAAAATAGCAACTTTGGTAAACAAAAAACAGAAGAAAACAAAAGAGCTGAGTAGCGAGGACCATACACAGAAACACAGAGGCAACCACCAACATGGCTTCTCTCTCTGCCTCTCTCCACTCATAATTATTTAGGTATGTTTTCTCTCTCTCTAATATATATTTATCTTTTTTTTTTTAATCGAGCGTTTCTGAATTAATGTTTTGATTCAAGTTCGTTTCTACTTCAAACTTCTCCATTTTCATTTCTGGGAGTTTTGTTGCATAATTTTTGGGTGATTTTATTTTATTTTTTTTTGTTTTTGGTTATTTTCCTTTCATCATTTTGGTTGTGTTTTTAATTTAATCCCTTTTTTTTGGTATCGTCTGAGTTAATTTTGTTCTTATTGATGAATACGAGTTTGATGCTTTTAGGGATTTGGTAGTGGATCGGTTTCTGCAATATTTTGAAGTTTTTGAGTTTTCTGATGGTTAAAGGAAGATGGCGGATATATTCACATGATTCCAGAGTGCAAGGCTGAGAATTTTACGGGACTCTTGATATTTTCTGGTGCCTTTTGCTGTTCTATAAAGTCTTCCGGTTTTTAAGCATTTTGGTTACAGAAATCGAGCCTCCTATATGAATATGGAGAAGAGGTTTGATCTCTGAATTGATATTGTTCATCGGCTTTGCTTGTTTTTTTGTTTCCCACCCCTTATAAATTGGGAAATTTCTGTAGAGCTCATAAGGAAATTGAGAACTTTTGGATTTGATATAATCTTCGAGGCAGAGTTGTCAGTGTTTTTTTGGAGATTGATGGAATAAACAAGTGTTCTTCGGTTGAAGTTCTTTTGTGATAGTACGGGAATGGGTGTCAGTTGGAAAAATTAAGTTTTATCGAGGTTTTTTCTTTTTCCCCTTCCTTAACCTTCTCCAGTTGTGTTAGTTGTTTGGGTTCGAGAATGGAAACGAAGAAAGTTATTGTATTAGGAAGGGAAAGTGAGACTGGGAACCAAATTGAAAGCGAGGGCTTAGATATTGGGGATCAGATTAATATGGAAGAGCCTCAATGTTCTGAAATTGAAATGATGGAAATGGAAACTGCTGATGACGAAATCACAAGGGTGAGTAATGAGAATAAACATGAAAGTGAGATCGTAGGTTTTAGTTCAGATAGGGGCTCGGGAGGAAGCCATGGCAATGTGGTTTTCTCAAGAGAAGCTCCTCTAGTTATTAAAGATGATTTGAGCATAAGTTCTTGTAGCTGTGGTGCTGAGAAACTTAAATCAAGATTGGCGGCTTCTGATACTGATCCTGGGAAAAATGGCAGGAAGCTTAGTCGACAAGATAGAATTGAGTTAGGTCGGTTGTTTCAGGGTGCTGTGAGTTCGCACGATTGGGAGCTTGCAGAGAGTCTGATTTTGTTAGCTGATCCTCAAACTCTAAATGATGCTCTGTGCATTTCATTGGATTCAATCTGGTTCTTAAGCACACAACAAGAATTATATGGAATTACTGGATTAATCAAGAAGATTATTGCTAATGGGGCATATGATTTCACTCGAGCTGCACTTAGGACCTCATTTCTTGCTTCTTGTGTTTCTGCTTGTCAGAGTCGAACTATGAGCCTTGCTGACACTGTTACTGTGATGGCACAAAGGTATAAGACTTCCTTTACTCACATTCATTAGGCCAATATATATTTATCAGGGAATATCAATTGTTGACCTAAACTCTCTCTGTATGTGTGTGTTTTGAGCATATGCTATAACAATTGATTGCAATGATGTTGTACATCATCATTTTGTTAGACAAGCTAGGAGAAGTTACAGAATATTATGAACTATATGTGAAATTTAGATCTGTAATTTTGGTTATACTTATACCTTCTATTTAATGTGGGTTCTTGAATAGTTCTATCAAGACACATTAATAACATGTTATAGTATTATAATAAATGATAATAGAAATTATAATGGGGCTACTAGACCAAGAAAACAGTGGAGAACATGTGAATGTTAAAGAGCATCAAAACATGTTCAATTTCAACAAAAATACGATATAGTATTGACTCAAACTATTGCAGAGTGTTATTTTCTCCTCAAACTGCAATTCAAATTTAAGAATGATGCTTTGTCAAGTTTTTTTGTAGAGGTTATCTACTTACATGTTACAGTAGTAATTGGGCGACATTTAGGAGAAAGCATGATAGGAGTGGATGGAGTGTACAACTAACATAATCCTGAAATAAAGATATTCCACATTTAGTTCTCACGAATGAAGAACAACTAACACTTTTGGTTTCTGTTGCTGATGAAGAGAAAATGTGAATCTTTCAGTTAGTTGTGAAACTCACCTTGCATGCATTTCCCATTGCTTTTGGTTATATGGTAGACTTCCCAACATATATTATGAGGATTCTGACCCTTGGATCCTAGCAGGTTACATGAAAGGCTTCAGGAATGCAATGGAGACGAAGTGTTGAAGGCAGAAGCTGGTGCTAAGGTTCAGAAATTCACTGAGTGGGCACTTAAATGTATAAGTTTCCATTCTCGCTGTCAGGGAAATAGGGACAGAGTGGGCCATAACTCTCCTGTTGAAATCCAACTACAATTATCTGCTTTCAAGACCTTTCTGGATCTTGCGGGCAACCATCTTACTGGGAAAGATTTTACTGAAGCTTTTGATGCAGCTTGCTTCCCACTCACTCTCTTCTCTAGTTCCTTTGATCCTGGTTGGGCATCAGGTATTTCAGCTACTGCAATCCAAGGATTGTTGGGCATGTTGGTTGAAGGTGGTGCAGACAATGTTAACCAATGTTTTCTGGAAGCTTCCCGTTTCGGGAGCACAGAACTTGTTCGTATTTTGTTACAGGTAATTTTGTTTTGCTGTGTCATTAAGTAAGCAATGTTTTTCTGGATTCTCGTGAATTGTTTTCTCTTTTTACACCTTTAATTTGTGCATGCCTTTAGATATTGCTATAATGTCACTCGCAGTTTGTCTGGGCAAGATGGTTCTTTGCTTGATTATGAACTCCCTTCTCACAAAATTCTGCTTCATTTCCTTTTTCCAGTTTATCTAAGTACCGTACTTGGTTTTCATTGTAAAGTCATAACTCATAAACATATTACTCTTGTGTTTTCCACAAGCTTGTAATTAATCCATTTCTCTTACATATTGTTCGTTTCCATATAAATTCTGTTGTTCCTCTTAAGAGTGCTCCAATCCCCATATTGTGTTCTTGTATTGTAGCTGCCTTTCACCATATCCCCTCAACTCCTATCACACAAGACTCTCACATATCGAAACTCCACCACCTTCTCCTACTTTTAATATATCAACTATCAAACGTGAAATTTGCCCCTTGCTTGGATGAATTGTTCTGTGTAGGATGTCAATCCTTTTAAATGTTCCATCCCAAACATATAGACACTTCAAGGTCGTGTTGCCACTGGCAAACTGGAAACCAATACTTCCACTTATGTTGATTTTTGTTACATTATAAACATTTCATGCTGAATTTTAAGCTTATAAATATCATGTGACTAAGTCCAGCATATTTCAAGGCCAGTTTAGTTTGCTGAGGCACCGAGTTAACAAGGGACCCGAGGTCAATACCTCAAGTCCTGTTAATATGGGATTTTCTGTCTTAAGCTTGTTTCAAGGAAATTAGCAACTGTTTCATCATTGCAATTGCAAATGTTCTGAGATCTTTATTATGCCTGATGTTTTTGCCACTTTACTTTTCTTATTGTTTACATAAGAACTGTTGATTGGCATGCATAGTCATTTCCAATAGACAACAAACCTGCTTATTTTCTAGTAATACATCACAAATGTAGTAATACCATGCCAAAAACTAATCCTCCCTGCATTATCTTCAAATTCCACGACCTATCACATTCTCTAACTCTTTCAACTTCCCTATTTCAGATTGCTCAAAGAAACAGCTTGGATGTGGACGTCGACCTTGCCCTCGGCTTCGCCTCCCACTACGGTAAACTCAACACAATGGAGTGCCTTGTGGAAGAAGGCAACGCAATGGCTTTCTTGGGTCCACTCATGCGAGCATCCGAACGTGGCTGCATGCCAGTTGTCCAATGGTTCGTCAAACGAGGTTGTCGTGACATGGAACTTTGCCTTGCCCTAACAGCTGCCACCTCCAGCAGCCAAGTAGAAATCGCAGCCTACCTCCTCCCTCATGTCCCCCAACACGTCCTGGCAGCGCTCAGCATAGAGATCCTCAAAGCCGCCGGCGAACGGAGCTGCGGGTCCCTCGACGGGGTCGCCTTCCTCCTTCATTCCGACTTCTTGGGGGACCCACAAGCCACGTATGCTGTTGCTGACAGCATCGCCAGGTCCGACGACGAGGCGGTGGCTCCCGAGCTGAGGGCCTTTCTTCTGGAACACTGGTCAGAAGCAGCTTTCGGAGACGGGACGAGACGGGGGGAGGTGCATTTCTTGAATTTGGTCAGGGTTTTGGAATTTGGGGATTCTCCTATTTGTTTGAGGGATTTGCCAGCGCCGTTGAGGGTGGCAATTGGTTACCTGCCTCTGTATAGAGAGTGTGTCGAGGCGGGGGGATGTTTGCTGTCGCAGAGGCGTAGGGGGGAGCTCGTGGAGGCGGTGAGGAGGCTGGGTGGGGTCGTGTTGGATGGGCCTGGGCAGAAGGTGGAGTTGTTGGCTGTTTTGGAACATCATTTGCCCCCGTTTTTTATGAACGGTGTGGTTTAGGAGAATTGGGAACTGGTTTTTTGGGTAATTGTTGTGTCTTTGTGGTGGTGTTCGTGTTATAGGAAATAATGCAAAATGTTAGATGTGTTGGGGATATGTTTTAGGTAGATGATGATGGTGGGTCTGTTGTGTTAGGTTTCTTTGCCCTTTTGCTGATATGAAAAACGTGGATTGGGGATGTGATACGATATGCTTGTAAAACCCTGTAGCGAAATAGTTGGCAATGTGATGGGCTTGTTTATTGTAACTGATCTACGATGGTATGGCTGTGCAAGTGCTGTGTTTAACTTGATATTAGTATTGATAATTGGCAAGTTGATATGTGTGAGATGACAATACAGGAATTCAACTTACTAGTTCTTAATCTCGCTCTCAAAATGTTGCTCGTCTTATTAACTAGATGGGCGGGCACCGCGCGATGCGCGCTAACTGTTGCCCGGTAAATTGAGTACTAACTATGTTTATGTTCGGTAAATGTTATCCGGTAATTTGAGTACTAACTATGTTTATGTTTAAAATTGACAGCAAACAATACATGTGATGATGGATGATATTCGTCTAGGGAAAAGACCTAAGACTGATTTGCAAGTTGTAGAATTTCTTTGTACACAATATTTCTAGTAACATTATTAGTTTTAACTTCAACTGTTGGAGGATGAATTAGAGCTTTTACTGTAGCAGTAGTTTTTGCTCGAGAAAGAGCAACATATAATTGGCATACAGGCTCCTTGAGATAGATACCCACAAAATCTAAGGTTTGTCCTAATAGTCATTCCGAAACATGGTTTTACCGGAAATTGGCATCTTGTAAATGGGATTGGACATTTACGCTTGTCAAAAGATTCTAAAGGTATTCTAGGGATAAATGTTTTTTTCCCTTTAAAGTGACCTGTAGCGATTTCAGCGTGAATCACCTTCTCTCCTAAGTTGAGACAGATTAATCAAGTTCCATTGCTTAGCCCTTCAATCGGGTTGATATTAAAAAAAATTAACCACCTAGCCAAAATTGGTTACACTTTTTACAGAAAAAAAGTGGGATCAAGAGATAATTGCACAAAATACGATTTTTAGAAAGTAATCAACAAGAAGTAGAAGTTAAGTAGGTAAAACTTGAGCTGCATAGTCATAAGCATAAGAAACTAATCCAGTAGACTCCATTTACAACTTTTTTGCGCATAAGCATAAAATACATATATGCACAACACTAGCGCAACATTTACACCAACCTATTTATTCATAAACTTACAGCACTTGCATAAGCTCTTTTCACTTCTTCTTTTGCACATAAATAGGATAAACATTGTTTGAGGTTTACACAATGACCGATGTTAAACTTCAAAAGTTTGCACAAATTACACAAACTCCCATCACACATTAAACTTCAAATTCTGGAAAAATTACACAGACCACCCCTCACAGATATTAGACTTCAAATCCTGCCAAAATTACACAGACCTCCCCTCACAAACATTAAACTTCAAATCCTGCCAAAATTACACAGACCACCCCTCTTACACATTAAACTTCAATTCCTGCCAAAATTACACAGACCACCCCTCGCACACATTAAGCTTCAAATTCTGTCAAATTAAACTAACCTCCCCTCACAGTATTGAACTTCAAATTCTGCTCATTAGTTGTTTTTATCACTTACCACTATTTGATCAAAAAATCAAGTTGAGATTCTTGAGAAATATATAATTGATTTAATGAATGCGATGATTAATTTAGACATACCTCTTGCACTTGCTTTTCTGAGAGGAAGAAGATGTGGACTCTGGTTTATGAACCAATTATTGATCTGTTTTAGTTGCAATCCTATTTCTTCTGCAAAACTCAAGTGACCAACTAAAATCAAGTTTCCTGAAACACAAAAAAAGAGATGAACCTACTAACATCTTTCCTGCCCTTCTTTTCTGCAATATTTCTTCTTTGATGTCGACAATCTTCTCCTTATAACCCTATAAAAACACCTGGTTATCTAAATCAAATTTGAACAGCTAAAATACCAACTTCATTGAGGTCTACACCATTAACTTTAAGGGTGAATTACATTGGGGTACCGTAGCATCGCAAATTATGACATCCCATGTAAATTTTGCACCAGCAAAAAAGAAAAATAGTCACAGAAAAATGAAAATTCCAGCTGCATGTAAAACGGTGATTTGGTGTGGGGTTACGAGTGAAAGTTCTGAATCTTGAAAGATTTTAGGTCTCTCAACAGATCATACCAACACTCTAAATAACCCCCCAACAAACAAGCCACATAATTACAAAATCCCACATCAACTGCAAAGTTGGGAGGGGGTAAATGTAATTTCAGAAAGCTCCGTATTAGTCTAAATCTCCAAAATCATACTTATGGCCTTTTGAATTCTCTTAGCTCGATCAAAAAAATAATAATAAAAAAAAAAATTCTAAGCATAAGGACAAACTCGATTGGTTCTTTGAATCAATATATCAAATTTTGACTACCCAAGTAAATTTATGAAAGCTGGAAAACAACTTTTTCCAAAATGAAAGACCATGTCTCTAAAAAATATACTTAAGTAGTTATGTCCATCAAAACCATCTTGTTTTGTACCTCACAAGTCAGAACATCACAGATAAACACATCGGAAAGCTTGAATTGAGGTTGAAGCAACTACTCAATTTTTCAACAACCAAGTAATTTTCCAAAAGCTGAAAAACAGTTTCAACCATACCAACTTCGCCGAGATTCTTATATGCAAATCACCAAATCCCAATCTGTGTCAATTGAAATACATGTACAATTGAGTGAAAGCATGAAAACTAACATACTAAGAAAACACCAAAAAGGGGTGTACTAACCCTCTCTATAAACAACCCTCAAGAGCACAAGCACCCAAAGCACTTATATTACTAAATCTATAAAGTGGCGAAAAAAACAGCTTTCTCCAAAATGAAAGACCATTTCTCTAAAAATATCCTTTAGTAGTTAAGTCCATCAAAACCATTATCATCTCTCATCAGCTCCAAAACCTTATGAAAACGTATTTGGGGCACAAAAATATACTTTAGTAGTTAAGTCCATCAAAACCATTATCATCAGCTCCAAAACCTTATGAAAACGTATTTAATAAGTGGGATAATGTTTATGTCCCGAAAACAAAAGATAAAACCCCAGATAATTTTTCAGTAGATTGTGAATGACGAATGCCCCCTGTAAAAGTATTCTTGTAAACATACAAAGAGAAAGTGCTTAAATCTCAACTTCTCAGTTTTTTTAATTCCAAGGGCTCCAGCCCTCAATATCTAGAACGGGCATTCTCAAAATCATGATAAAATAATATAACCCAGATCGAGATCTCACCATCGCTGCTGACTGCCGGAACCCTAAGGCTGAAGAAATAATGGGAGCCGTCCAGCTTAACTGCTTCGTCTCTGGCCAACGGCCACGAGATAGTGTTCAACGTTCATGGGGAGAAATAGGATATATCCAAATCCAAATCAGCAGACGAAGAAGAAGCGAATACTGATTTGACTCAGAAATTGCAGCAAAAATTTCTTTTTGGGAAGATGGTGATTTTGACAAGTTGGTGGTAATGTGGAAAGCATCTGAGAAGGGAGGCGAATTGAGAATTTCCCTTGGGGGAGAAGACGAAAAAGTGAAAGACTGCAGAAACAAAAACGACGTCGTTGGGGAGTAAGGAGGGAGTAATCTGCTGGATCTCATAATTGAGTTCAATTTTGCAGCCGACGGACGAAAACTCGCTCTTATATATATGTACTAGATAGGTGGACCACCGCGCGATGCGCGGTAAATAGTGCCCGGTAAATTGAGTACTACTTATGTTTATTATGCATATGTTTAAAATTGATAGCGGACAATATATGAATAACTTGCCCGGTAGAGAAAGTAATTAAATTTTGTTTGATTCTAAATTAAATCATAAATGGTTTAAGAGGAAAAAAAGTATATGAAGAGAAAATCTAAATTTTTTATTAGATTTAAAAAACTCAATGGCATTAGTAATATCAGTAAAAACATGTAATTCAGATCCAATCGTAATTTCTTTTTCAATATGGATACAAGTCAAGACATCATTTTTAAACATTAAACTATTTTTAAAAAGGTCTTCAAAGCAGCTTTTCAAAATATTACATCACATGTAAAATTTGCAACAGCAAAAAAGAACAATAGTCACAGAAACATGAAAATTCTAGCTCCATGTAAAATGCTGATTTGGTGTCGGGTTACGAGTGAAAGTTCTGAATCTTGAAAGATTTTAGGTCTCTCAATAAATCATACCAACACTCTAAATAACCTCCCAACCAAGAAGTCACATAATTACACAATTCGACATCAACTGTCAAAGTTGGGAGGGGGTAAATGTAATTTGAGAAAGTTCCATATCAGTCTAAATCTCCAAAATCATACCTGTGGCTTTTTGAATTCTCTTAGTTTCATCCATACAAGTAAAAAAAACAAAAAGAAATTCGAAGTATAAGGACAGTCTCAATTGGTTCTTTGAAACAATATATCAAATTTTGACTACCGAAGTAAATTTATGAAAGCTGGAAAACAGCCTTTTCCAAAATGAAAGACTATTTCTTTAAAAAATATACTTAAGTAGTTATGTACATCAAAACTATCTTGTTTTGTATCACACAAATCAGAACATCACGTATAAAAGAAAAGGCCGAAAATCAGATTTCCCAGTAGTTCATATCATGGAAAATAACACAGTAATATTTACAACAGTTATTCACATACGTAGACAAACCTTAAAAGCACATCCTAACTTGTAAGATAGGAGAAGTAGTGGGACAAAACATGTTGCAAAAGTAGCTTTTTGAAAAGAGTTTACTAACAGGTCGATGATTAGATAAAAGCTATTTAGAACTTAGATATTTAGAATAGGCTGATTTTGAAAGTGTTGTTAACTTGGAGGTTCACCAGTCGACGTAGGTGCGGTATGTTGTGAATCTTTGTCAAACGATTGAGGTTGAATGTTTGTTGATGTTTCAGCATTATCATCAGTATTAGTACTGAGCAAAGAACCTAAAATTAACAAAGGTTGGTTAAAAAAAATATTATTTAATTTTGAGGAGATAAAGAAGTATGAATTTAGATATGAATCATTAGGAGAGTATACCTGAGGTTTCTCCAATAAGTGTTTCTCTTGAGACCTGTTCAATTTCATCAAGTGAAGAAACAGTGTAACGGTATTCTATGCCATAATGAGTTTCGATTATCCTCTTTTTGATTTGTACGATGAACTCCTTTTCAGATAATCGTTTATTAATGGCATCAATATTGATAGCTTTGTTCTGGATAGATGAAATGAAAAAAGAAATAATGAATTCACAGTGGAAAGTGATAACAAAATAAGAATTATGTATATAATATATTTGGAAAGTCAGGATGTGGTGAACCTCTTCTTGAAGTGTCATTATTTCCATTGCAGTTAAACCAAGAAGATTTTCTGCGAGTTCACCAAAGATCATGACATCTGTGACGTCCCCCACGCCACAACCCCCGGACCGAAACGAGCTCCCGAGCGATAGTTAAATACCACCACTCGAAAATCCGCCCCGGACAACGGGATTCCCACAATCTGGCAACAGCAACTCCCAACAACAGGACCAACATCAACAACAACAACAACAGCACCAACAAGCGGAAGCAACGAGCAAAAGATCATATTTATATTCACACTGCCATCCGTGGCCAAAATAAACATTTATAAGTTCATTATCTATCACAAGTTGTAACATCAATTCATCAAGTATTCTACATTAGCATAACATTTCAAGTTTTCATGTAATTCAACATCATAAGTTCGATCCACAAAAGTAAATACATAAGACCGACTTCAAGGACTGTACAAGCCTACAACGCTGCTGCCAGTACCTGACCGCTAACCTGAAGCATGAACCAAAACGGGATGTGAGTCAAACGAACTCAGTGAGGAGGGGAATATATATAATAATTAAAACATAAAACATATTTAATTCACGCTTTGGTTAATAGAGAAACGAATCTAGTGCCGATACTTTCTCTTTATAATTCATCAAAGCTTTGTGAATTAAATATTAAAGTAAAACATTTTAGAAACATTTTATTCCCGGCGAGAACGGGCCATCTCCTTATAACTCCCAAAACATATGAAATATAATGAAATTCCTCCTCAATACCATTTGGCTTATCGAGGGAGCTACCCTCGATTTCACCATACCCGACTAATGGCGCCGGTGCAAGTATTACTTGAACTAGACTACCTCCGACTAGTTACAAGTAACACCCATTGATTATATATTAGATGATCGTCATTGGGTCTCCATCTATATATAATCTGGATTATATATATTGGATGATCGTCACTGGGTCTCCATCCATATATATAATCTGGATTATACCATGGGCTTCCCCCTAGACGCACGTCTCCGGGTTCCACCTCTAGTATAATCCGGGGCCCAAATATACCCTAAGAGCGTCCTCAGTAGGGTTAAAGGAAATATAGTCTCGCTTTATAATTGTTTTGATTGACCAATAGGGTCGTTCGAGACAAGGTATGTAACCGTCTAGGGTTTCTCGACACGTTGCCGAATAACTCGAGGCATACGCGCAAGTCCCGAGACCAAATGTTACTTTTAAAAACAAAATAGTTCTCTTGTCTCTATTTTAAAACCATTTTAGAAAAGATACACATATATCATTTTTATATCAAAACCTTTTTATTTCCAATATTGATAATATATAATTGAAATATAAAGGGGTAGGGTTTTCGCAAATATTTGTTCATACTCCAGTTAGAAAACATTTTACATCCTCACCTGTAGGTTTTACAAAAGGGGTTTCCAGCGACCTGAGATCAGTCCCGCGAGGTCCTACCTGTAATACACAGGCCTCACACGACTCAATAAAACAACCAAATACGACGCACGGCTATGAAATGCATTTTATGCTCAAAATAACATATTATGTATAAATGCACTTAAACACAATTAAGCTCATTCAAACACATTTGAACACAATCAAATACACATGATATTAAGCTAAAATAGGCACACAAGTACTATGGAAGCTTGGGAAATAAAATTCAAAGGTTTGTGAATATTACACAAACCACCCCTCATTTAATACTTTGCATAGCAAAACAACTCCGATTAATCCGAAACTTCCGGCATCACTTAGCTACTATATTTAAGGATTTTTGATGCCAAAAGAATCGAAAAATGAAGCCAAATGCTCAAAAATCACTATTCATCAGCCCCTACCTATTTTTGCCAAACTTTCATTTTTCAATCCCAAACTCCACAAAACTTCACCAATTTGCTTAATATCATGAACTAACATGAATTACCAATCCATTCAAGCGTCTAAGACCATTAACTCAACCTTGCACATTGATCAAATTCCATGGAAAAATCACAAGTAATGCTACATGTAATCAATCACCAAACTAAGCTCATCAATCATTCATTCTAGCATGCTTCTTCACTTCATCAACATATAAAACATTGAAACTCAAAGATTAGAGAGATTTACAACCTTACCTTGAAGGAGAAAATGGAGGAGAAAGGAGATGTAGAGAGCTTGTTTGCACAAATAGAAAGTAGAGGTTTGTTCCTTGGATGATAGAGCAACTTTTTGTAGCAAGAAAAAGGATGATTTTTGGTGCTTTGATGGTGGTTGAAAGTGGCGGTGGTGACTGGTGGAGTGAGGGCCGAGAGATGAGAGGAAGAAGAAGAGAATGTTGCTTGAGAATAGTGTAGAAAGTTTGAGAGAGAAATGAGGTAATTAAATAAATATAAGTTATTTTGAAAAGTCAAAATTAGCTAGCAATTTATATAGATATTTATATATATATATACATATATATTTGTATATGTTTGTATATATATATTGCATATATTTCAAATATAATATCATGTGATTCAAATATAATGACACAATTTTCATAAAATTTCAAGTACAACACTTCAAGTATAAACATAGTGTAGGGTAATTCAAATATAAAGATTCTTAATATGAAGTCTTCATATTATTCACATATAGAATCACCCATTAATTCATATAATTCACATAATTGCAAACAATGCACACAAGAGCTATTAGTCGGTAAACTTACCGAAGCGTTATAAAAATAGCGGGGCGTCACACTATCCCCCCCTTCGGAGAATCTGGTCCCCAGATTCTAATTCGGCTAGGCAAATAACTCGGGATAATGAGTTCGCATCTTCTCTTCCGTTTCCCAGGTTACTTGCTCGGTGGTTCGGTTTCTCCACAATACACGAACCAAGGGAATCTGTCGGTTGCGGAGTTGCTTGAACTTGCGATCCTGAATCTCAACAGGTTTCATCTCGATCGTCAAGTCAGGCTCTACCTGGACTTCTTCATCTCGGAGAATATGAGATTCGTCGGGATAGTATTTTCGCAATTGAGAAACATGGAAGACATTGTGAATCCCAGTTAGAGTCGAGGGCAGGTTCAGGCGGTAGGCAGTCTTCCCAATCCGTTCAATAACCTCATAGGGTCCCAAATATCTCGGACTGAGCTTCCCACCTTTTCCCACTCTAGCGAATCCTTTTCTCAACGTCGCCTTAAGAAACACTTTGTCTCCCTCTTCAAATTCCAAATCCCGGCGTCTCTTATCAGCATAACTCTTTTGGCGATCCTGGGCAGCTTTCATTCTCTGTCGAATGATCGCAATCTTATCAAGTGTTTCCTGGATCGTCTTTGGAGGTAGAGCTCGTTCCACTCCGTCTTTAGTTCTTCGCCAGTCTTCCAATTCCCAGTACAGAGGGGATCGGCACCTACGTCCGTAAAGCGCTTCGTATGGGGGCATCCCAATTGTCGCTTGGTAGCTGTTGTTGTAGGCGTATTCAATGAGTGGCAGTTGTTTGTCCCAACTCGTGGAGAAGTCAAGAGCACAAGCTCGCAGCATATCGCCTAGAATCTTGATGGTTCTCTCAGATTGACCATCAGTTTGCGGGTGAGCGGCCGTGCTGAATTTCAAATTTGTTCCCAAGTTTCTGTGAATTTCTTGCCAAAGTTGAGAAGTAAACTTGGGATCCCGATCGGATACAATACTTTTCGGAACTCCGTGTAGCTTTACAATCTGCTCGATATACAACTCTGCCAGTTTCTTGACATTGGTGGTCTTTCGAATTGGAATGAAGTGAGCGGATTTCGTCAAACGATCCACAATTACCCAAATCGTATCATATCCGCCTCGAACTCTCGGTAATCCGGACATGAAATCCATAGCAATATCTTCCCATTTCCAATCCGGAATAGAGAGTGGCTGTAGAGTTCCACCAGGTTGCTGATGTTCGGCTTTAACTCGTTGACAAGTCAAACACCGTCTCACAAAATCAGCAACTTCACGTTTCATTCCATGCCACCAATATTGAGTCTTGAGATCTCGGTACATCTTATTACCTCCCGGATGGACGGCATAAGCAGATTTATGTGCTTCCTCCATGATTTCGGTCTTCAAGTTCTTCGGCACGCAAATTCGGTTCTTAAAACGAAGAAGACCCATATCATCGAAAGCAAATGAGGAGTTCGGATCACCTTGCATCCTCATGATCTATCTTTGAATCCAGACATCAGCACTCTGCTCGTCTTTAAGCCTCTGAACCAAATCCGGTCTCACTGAGAGGTTTGCAATCCGCGGTTGAGAGACTAAGTGATATCTCCCTGCTTCTGACACCACTCCTGTAGAGGTTCCTTCCAAGACAGCTATCTTTACCTGTCTACTTAAAGCATCGGCTACTACGTTAGCTTTGCCTGGATGGTATTGGATACGGCAATCATAATCTTCAAGAAATTCCATCCACCGACGTTGCCTGCGATTAAGATCTTTCTGAGTATGTAAATACTTCAAACTCTGGTGGTCGGTAAAAATGTCGAATGTCACGCCGTATAAATAATGTCGCCACTTTCCCAGGGCAAAGATAATAGCAGCTAGCTCAAGATCGTGGATAGGATAGTTCTTCTCAGCATCTTTTAACTTACGCGAAGCATAAGCTATCACTCTGCCGTTTTGCATCAGAACACATCCTAACCCTTCTTTCGATGCATCGGTATAAACCGTAAACCCTTCGGAACCTTCCGGTAGTGCAAGTACCGGAGCAGTAGTCAACCGTTTCCTTAGCTCTTGGAAACTTGCCTCGCACTTAATGTCCCACTTAAAAGGCACGTCCTTGCGAGTTAAATTGGTCAGCGGAGCGGCTATCTTGGAGAAATCTTGAACGAAACGCCTATAATAGCCAGCTAACCCTAGAAAACTTCTGACTTCAGTTGGTGTCTTCAGCTGCTCCCATTTCATTACGGCCTCAATCTTCAAGTGATCAACTTCGATTCCATCTCCTGATATCACACGACCAAGGAAGGTAACTTTATCAAGCCAAAATTCGCATTTACTGAACTTGGCATACAACTGATGCTCTCGGAGAGTTCTTAAAATGATTCGAAGATGCTCAGCATGTTCTTCCTTAGTCTTTGAGAACACCAGGATATCGTCAATGAAGATCACCACAAACTTATCGAGATACGGCCGGAAAGTACGATGCATCAAATCCATGAAAGCAGCTGGGGCATTCGTTAACCCGAAAGGCATAACTACGAACTCAAAATGCCCATACCGTGTATTAAACCCAGTCTTCGGAATGTCTGACTCTCGAATCCTCAACTGGTAATACCCCTGTCGGAGATCTAGCTTAGAGTACACTTTCGACCCTTGCAGGATATCAAACAACTCTTCGATGTGAGGTAGAGGATATTTGTTCTTTATCGTCATCCGATTCAGCTCACGATAGTCTACACACATCCTCAACGTCCCATCCTTCTTTTTCACAAAAAGAACAGGCGCACCCCACGGCGAAGTACTCGGTCGAATGTACCCACTCTCCAACAATCCATCCAACTGAATCTTCAATTCTTTCAACTCTGCCGGAGCCATACGGTAAGGAGTCTTCGAATACGGTTCGGCACCCGGAGCTAAATCGATCACAAACTCTATCTCTCGTTCCAGAGGCAAAGAATTCAAACTCTCGGGAAACACATCAGGGAATTCTCCAACTACTGGCACCTCCTCAAGCTTAACTTGCTCTTTCGGACGGTTCACTAGATAAGCAACAAAGGTCGGAGATCCCTTGCGAATCATTCAGGCGGCTTTAACATAAGATACTCGAGGAATCTTGTCAAACCTTTTGCCCAAAATCTCGCTATCAGCTCCCAGAGCGATCTTTTTCCCGAAACAATCAATATAAGCTTGATGCCGATATAGCCAGTCCATTCCCAATATTATCCCGTAGTGACTCATCGGAAGCTCAATGAGATCAGCAGGATAATCGCGATCGTCTATCCTCAACGGACAGTCTCGGAAGACTCGATTGCACAAATAAGAAATTCCCAACGGGGAATTGACCTCAAGCACATAAGGCAAGCACTCGGCAGACAAAGATAATCTAGAAGCATATTCAGGTGCAATAAAAGAATGCCTCGCACCAGAATCATATAATGCAAATATGGATATGTTATGCAAATGTACAGTACCTTGCACCACTGCATTAGGATAGGTCTACCACGAGCACGAACCATTTTCCTATATCAAAAGACTAAATAATATGCATGCTTCGTTAGCCACATGATCATGTCCACACAGGTCACATAACATAGACATATAAAAGCACATTGTCCTAAAGCCGTTCGACCTAGACAGACTCGACACAACGTCAAAGCCTAAGTACCAAACCTGGCTCTGATACCACCTTCAGCTGTGACGTCCCCCACGCCACAACCCCCGGACCGAAACGAGCTCCCGAGCGATAGTTAAATACCACCACTCGAAAATCCGCCCCGGACAACGGGATTCCCACAATCTGGCAACAACAACTCCCAACAACAGGACCAACATCAACAACAACAACAACAGCACCAACAAGCGGAAGCAACGAGCAAAAGATCATATTTATATTCACACTGCCATCCGTGGCCAAAATAAACATTTATAAGTTCATTATCTATCACAAGTTGTAACATCAATTCATCAAGTATTCTACATTAGCATAACATTTCAAGTTTTCATGTAATTCAACATCATAAGTTCGATCCACAAAAGTAAATACATAAGACCGACTTCAAGGACTGTACAAGCCTACAACGCTGCTGCCAGTACCTGACCGCTAACCTGAAGCATGAACCAAAACGGGATGTGAGTCAAACGAACTCAGTGAGGAGGGGAATATATATAATAATTAAAACATAAAACATATTTAATTCACGCTTTGGTTAATAGAGAAACGAATCTAGTGCCGATACTTTCTCTTTATAATTCATCAAAGCTTTGTGAATTAAATATTAAAGTAAAACATTTTAGAAACATTTTATTCCCGGCGAGAACGGGTCATCTCCTTATAACTCCCAAAACATATGAAATATAATGAAATTCCTCCTCAATACCATTTGGCTTATCGAGGGAGATACCCTCGATTTCACCATACCCGACTAATGGCGCCGGTGCAAGTATTACTTGAACTAGACTACCTCCGACTAGTTACAAGTAACACCCATTGATTATATATTAGATGATCGTCATTGGGTCTCCATCTATATATAATCTGGATTATATATATTGGATGATCGTCACTGGGTCTCCATCCATATATATAATCTGGATTATACCATGGGCTTCCCCCTAGACGCACGTCTCCGGGTTCCACCTCTAGTATAATCCGGGGCCCAAATATACCCTAAGAGCGTCCTCAGTAGGGTTAAAGGAAATATAGTCTCGCTTTATAATTGTTTTGATTGACCAATAGGGTCGTTCGAGACAAGGTATGTAACCGTCTAGGGTTTCTCGACACGTTGCCGAATAACTCGAGGCATACGCGCAAGTCCCGAGACCAAATGTTACTTTTAAAAACAAAATAGTTCTCTTGTCTCTATTTTAAAACCATTTTAGAAAAGATACACATATATCATTTTTATATCAAAACCTTTTTATTTCCAATATTGATAATATATAATTGAAATATAAAGGGGTAGGGTTTTCGCAAATATTTGTTCATACTCCAGTTAGAAAACATTTTACATCCTCACCTGTAGGTTTTACAAAAGGGGTTTCCAGCGACCTGAGATCAGTCCCGCGAGGTCCTACCTGTAATACACAGGCCTCACACGACTCAATAAAACAACCAAATACGACGCACGGCTATGAAATGCATTTTATGCTCAAAATAACATATTATGTATAAATGCACTTAAACACAATTAAGCTCATTCAAACACATTTGAACACAATCAAATACACATGATATTAAGCTAAAATAGGCACACAAGTACTATGGAAGCTTGGGAAATAAAATTCAAAGGTTTGTGAATATTACACAAACCACCCCTCATTTAATACTTTTTGTTCCTTGGATGATAGAGCAACTTTTTGTAGCAAGAAAAAGGATGATTTTTGGTGCTTTGATGGTGGTTGAAAGTGGCGGTGGTGACTCGTGGAGTGAGGGCCGAGAGATGAGAGGAAGAAGAAGAGAATGTTGCTTGAGAATAGTGTAGAAAGTTTGAGAGAGAAATGAGGTAATTAAATAAATATAAGTTATTTTGAAAAGTCAAAATTAGCTAGCAATTTATATAGATATTTATATATATATATACATATATATTTGTATATGTTTGTATATATATATTGCATATATTTCAAATATAATATCATGTGATTCAAATATAATGACACAATTTTCATAAAATTTCAAATACAACACTTCAAGTATAAACATAGTGTAGGGTAATTCAAATATAAAGATTCTTAATATGAAGTCTTCATATTATTCACATATAGAATCACCCATTAATTCATATAATTCACATAATTGCAAACAATGCACACAAGAGCAATTAGTCGGTAAACTTACCGAAGCGTTATAAAAATAGCGGGGCGTTACAACATCCAATTGTGTTAACTCATCAGCAAAGATTATTGTGAATTTTGCCCTGTAAAATTGAAAGTTGGTGATGATTAAGATATTAAATAAATTCATATGCTTAATTTATTAGAACTCAAGATAAAGATAAATTTCAAGGGAAATATTGGAATTTGTGAATGATGAACGGGACGTTTAAGATATTCCTTCTCGCTCACGAGTTCATTTAGGAATGAATGATTCTTTGTTCTCCTGTTTGAAAATTAAGCGAAGACAGAATAAATATATAAATGATATTAGAAATACAGATTGAAGTTTATCATAGTTCAGTAGAAGATAGTATACTAGGTTCTCAGAGATTGTGTTTCGGGATATGATGGATTTACAACGATATTGGTAAAACCTTTAGCCGAAAGTGATATACCTGATATAGAACTAAATTTAGTATGCATAAATGTATTAGTTATAAAGGAAACATTTTATTAATCTAGTTTGGAGTTAACCATGATAATCAGAGACGATGAGCCTAGTTGCTTCGATTATGGGCATCTTATCGTATGCATTGATTATAGTTGACCCTTCAGTATATATTATATCATTCCAGAAAGTGAGTATCAGGGGTATCTTCCTATATAATGCATTGGAAAAGAAATAATCAGTGATTAATGAACAAAAGAAATAATTATATTGTGAAGGCACGTGATCTTACTCATGATTAACAATTATAAATTCTTGTATAGTTGATGCGCCATATTTTGTGTTTATAATTCACTGCTCAAGCTTGTCAATGACAATTGCTAAAACATCTGTCACATAAAAAAATATTAAGTTCAGATTTAAATCATTATAAAATGAGATATATAATGAGAAATAAATATGGAGATTTACCGATCAAAGTATTGGTGTTCACAAAACGTGGGATGTTTTCAAATTTGGTGAAATGTGGAATTCCAAGTTCTCTTAGGAGTGGATTGTCGGTAATATGACGGATCACAGTGGTCCTGTTTATAACCCATTGAAATTTATGCGCAATCATTCTATAATGGGGTTCTACAAACGAGACTCTGGCATTTGATATAAGATATGTCTCTTGAACTTGAAGTATATTTTCCATTAAGCTCATGTCTGGGCTATATATAACAGCCTGTATTTGAGTTTTCTGAAAAGATAAGATTCAAAATGAAAAATAGGATATAAAATTATGAGATAAATAATAATTGAGTTATAAAAAAAATTGAAATTAATAGGATTATAAAATTTATTATCTATATAGAAGATGTACTTACGTCCTTGTCAATGAATAGAAATCTCTGGAACTTCGTGGTGCTTGTTTGAGATTGTCGAGGCATGAGCTTTCGCATTACAAGAACTTTAGCTGTCCAATTTTTTGTGTTCGGTGTAATCTCAGCAACAGGAAGAAGAGGTCGATGCATTTTTAACTAATACTGCAACCAAAAAATTTATTTTTGTATCAGGTAAAATAAAACTTGAAATAGAAAATATAACAACAGAATAATAGATATGAATTTGAAGTGACAAATGGAAAGAAGTTAATCATAACATAAATAATGTAATTAAAGATAGATGTATATTACAAAAGCAAATAATAAGGGAAATAGAGAAATTTATAACTTGTTTTTTCTTGTACTCGATTTCTAGAAAGGGATGGGTAAAACTTTATTTATCTATGGGTGTCTCTTTCTTGTGATGATGGATGATATTTGTATAGGAATCAGAATAGGAAAAAGACCTAAGATTGATTTGCAAGGTGTAGAATTTCTTTGTACACAATATTTCTAGTAACATTATCAGCTTTATCTTCAATAGTTGGAGGATGGATTAGAACTTTTACTGTAGCACCAGTTTTTGCTCGAGAAAGAGCAACATATAATTGGCCATGACTGAACACAGGTTCCCTTAGATAGATACCCACAAAATCTAAGGTCTGTCCTTGAGCTTTATTAATAGTCATTCCAAAACATGGTTTTACCGGAAATTGACATCTTGTAAATGGAATTGGACATTTACGCTTGTCAGAAGATTCTAAAGGTATTCTAGGGATAAATGTTTTTTTCCCTTTAAAGTGACCTGTAGCAATTTCAGCATGGATTACCTTCTCTCCCAAGTTGAGACAGATTAATCGAGTTCCATTGCAAAGCCCTTCAATCGGGTTGATATTTCGTAATAGCATAATTGGACATCCTACTTTTAAGGTCAACATATGTGGTGGTAGGGCACCAGTTTTCATGGAATTTAAAAAATCTTCATACTGACCTTGATGAGATGGATTGCATGCTTTGTTAAGGCTAACAAAATGTTTTGCCTCACCAGGGAATTTATTAATCAATATTTCATTTATTTCATCAACACAATCATGCTTAGGCGCTAAAATTGATCTATTTATCACAACCGAGGGATTAGTTAGAAAGAGATCCAAATTTGGAAATACTATATTGATTAGCTCATGTAATGATGTGTGAGAATCGACAAATGGTAAGATCATATCATTTGGAATTTCAATCCTGTCATCAAAAACCTGAGGTTCTATTCCATCACCTACTCTTAACAAAAAATTGGAAAATTGTGGATCTATTTTAGCACGCATATTTTCTCTCAAAAATAACTTTTGAATATGACAAGTTAAATCAGAACTTACAAAACTTGCATCAATCATATCTTCCTTTTTTCCTCCAACAACAACGGGTGCAATTTGTCTATAATCACCACCAAAAACAACAACTTTTCCACCAAATGGAATTTCACTATCAGTTAGATCTTTTAAAATATCATCTAAAGCCTCAATCAAATGACGTCTAGCCATTGATACTTCATCCCAAATGATTAACTTGGCACTTAATAACAATTTTGCAAGTGTAGTTTGTTTAGCAATTCTGCATTTTATTGTTCCATCAACATCTATTGGTATTTTAAACCGAGAATGCGCTGTGCGGCCTCCAGGTAGTAGCGCAGCTGCTACACCAGAAGTTGCTATAGCGAGCGCTATATTGCCTTTTGATCTTACATCATCTAAAAGGGCACGATATAAGTAAGTTTTTCCACTGCCTCCGGGACCATCTACAAAAAAGGCGCTACTACGGTTCGAATATATTTTTTCAGTAATAGTATTAAATGCAATTTTTTGATCGGCATTTAGTCTGTCAATAGAGAGTAGATCATCATCTGATATTTCAATGTTTTTTTCATGATTGAATTCTTTGGTACATCTGCTTGTTTCGGAATAGTTTATTGGGAAAGAAGTAAGGTTGAATTCCTTCAAAGATTTGCCTAAAGTTTCTAGGAATTCATTAAGTCCTTCCAATGTCTTAATATCAATTTCATGATCAGATAGAGTTCTATTCCGTCGGATATCTTCAGACATAAAGGTTTTAAATTTTTTCCACAACTTTTTAGGATTTGCTGGAGAACAATAGACTAAGATAGTGGAAAATAACCTTCTTAAACTATATGGCATTTGATATTGAACTGCTTCCTGAAGACATTGTTCCAAAGATTCATCGGAATCTAACAATCCTAAACTTGCAGCTGCATCTCGAAACGTATTATGATATGTACGAGAAACAGTTTTTAAATAGTCAAAAGATGTTGGTCCTCTAACATTTAGCAAAAGTATTCTCAAGTAATATCTCTCACCTTCTATAGGACTTGCATTTACAATTCTACCAATTACATCACCCATTTTTCTAGGCATCCAAATCTTATCTTTTCTATGCCATACAAAAGATTTAAATGCTTGGCCAATTCATTATGAGCATTCATATAAAAGAACTCTGTTAGCATTATTTTTGCCGCCGTTCGGTTAGAAACAACATGCTCTAGATTTTGTGTACATTTGAACGTTAAATATTGATAATTAGGAATATGTAACTGCAAGCTGATAACCGAAGGGTCTATGTCACTCATGGCAAAACCAAAAAGTCTCCAAACTGATTCTACAGCTGCTATCCACCGGCCGGATTGGAATTGCTTAATTTCATTAAGCATAGGCGGGGGGTCATTTCCAACGACATTGTAAGACACACGATCATGTCCTTTATATATATATTTATATAGATATTTTACTAATTTTATGTCAGAGCAGATCTCTACATTAATATGACAATCAAATTTGGCTATTAAGTATGGACAATACGGCACAACCCAACGATTATCAAGCACTTTTTTTCGTACAAGTGTAGTTCTATTATCATTTTTTCTTTTATAATTAGGATACGAATTCTTTCCATGGCATGTAACATCACAAAAATCTTTTGGATAATGATTTTTACATGTACCATCTCTCATGCATACATTGTTAATATTAAGATCACCACAAGGACCATGCATCATGTGTTTAACAACTAAAGAATAAAGATAAGGGTACTTGTGTTGGTCAGGTAATTCTGCACTTATATACCTATCATATGCATCTGGAGATTTAATTTTGTATCTATCTTTCATAATTAATAGCCAATGAGCATGGGGAAGGCCCCTTTTCTGAAATTCAATTACGTATGTGTAAGCTGCAACTTCTCCAAAAATCTTATTCTTTATTAATTCATCTTTCAGTTCCTCAAGTCTTGCCCTAAAAGCTCGAGCTAATAGATCGGGCCTACTTTGTGGTAGCTCATGGTCAAGTTTGTAGGCAGAAATTTCTTGCCAGTTGGGGTTGCAAGTCATTGTTAGGAAAATATCTGGCTTGCCATACTTTTGAACTAAAGTCATTGCGTCGATATACCTTTTATGCATATCTCTAGGACCTCCTATGAATGATGCAGGCAAGATAATCCGCTGGCCAATTTTATTAGGGTTATTTTCACCATCTATTCCAAGGCTATCTACAATACCTTGTAAAGACTCCGTTCTGGCAGCTTTCTTATTTTGTTCCACAAGAAAGTAATCAAGGCGTTGTGTTTCAACTTTGATGTACATGTCATTTAAGTATTTCTGAAGGAGTCTATCAGAGTGTAAAAGTATTAACCTGTCGCAGCCCCGGGCGCGGAGAGGAGAACCCTCACGACGGCACCCGTTGGATGCGTGGGTATAAGCTTCACCACCACTGAGCACAACCCTAAAGTTTGGCTTGAAACCACTTGCCAAAAGGTGATGCACCACATGGTAGTTGTGCTTGGAAGATCACTTATAAACCCTTCACATTACTTATGTTTTTCCTATGTGGGACAAATGCCCACATGGTACATATTTCTCAAGTTTGGGGGTGTTACATTCACCCCTCCTTGAGAGCGTAATGTCCTCATTACGCCGTGACATAGGATCGTGGCTTCCCGCCAGTGGAGAAGCTGCCCACAACACGCCGAGCGGAGCCCCTTTAGCGGTGACTCATGACTCATGTCATGTGTGGAACATGCATTCCCATAGCTGACGGTTGGCTCTGATACCATTTGTCGCAGCCCCGGGCGCGGAGAGGAGAACCCTCACGACGGCACCCGTTGGATGCGTGGGTATAAGCTTCACCACCACTGAGCACAACCCTAAAGTTTGGCTTGAAACCACTTGCCAAAAGGTGATGCACCACATGGTAGTTGTGCTTGGAAGATCACTTATAAACCCTTCACATTACTTATGTTTTTCCTATGTGGGACAAATGCCCACATGGTACATATTTCTCAAGTTTGGGGTGTTACATAACCTATCACCTGGACGCATTTGAAGTCTATAACAATAATATTCCCGAGCAGATACGAACTCCTTGGTGTGCGGTGTTTTTTTGGCCACTGGAGATTTGGAAAGAAATGAATATATAGAAGAGATGAGAGATCTATAAGATATTTAAAAGGGAATGAAAAAAGAAGATGCACATGCCTTCAGCCTCAACTCGCAACAGCTGGTCACCCGAAGAAATAGTTGAAGGATGTATCAAATGTTCACCAACACAAGATACTTTTCTTTTTTTTCCAACAATAAGATCAGACATTCGTTTTATGGCTACATGCCAGCCGGGTTCACCACGAGGGAACAATAGTGGATACTGTAATGGATCATAACTTCCATAATAGTATCCAACCTTTTGGCTTCGACCAGATTTTATATAAACTCTAATATCTCGAGGTTGCGATCGATCAGAATTATCAGAGTCTTTCCAAATTGCTGCAACTTGTTCAATTGTGGGAATATTAAATGTGCGTTGATCCAAACCAGGATCAGCTCTAAGAACTATCTTACAGTCGTACAAATTTAAATTTTCTCTTAGATTTCGAAAGAACGAAGAGTATGGATTGACTTCTAGAAGTTTCAAAATCATCAGCACAACTTCTTCTTTTAATTTATCTGACACAACTAAGCGGTTATCTACCTCATTTTCTATGTCATGAAAGTAAAGTTGTAGATTTGTTCCTCTGCCTTCAGAAGGGATCAGGTTGTTCACAAAGTGATAAACCATGCCTTGAACTCTAAACGTGTAGACATTTTTTTCATTACGACAAAGTTCTTTATCATATGTAACACCAAAAGAAGTGAAAGCAAAACTGTTGTTATATGTACGAGAGTTCGCCCTAAAATGTACAGAAAGTTGAGAAGTTCCAAGAAATAGATTTCGCAATTCGTCAGGCACATGCATTGGAGAAAGAGAAACCAGACCATTAGAACAACAGAAAGCAGGTGGCTCTCGATGGAAACGGATTGCATGACAATGGACACAACAAGAAGCGTCAGGTAAAGTCCAAGGAGTATCCCTAATATTGAATAAACGTAGCAAACCGGTAACCTCGGGCTTCGAAAATTCAGTAATTTGGCTGACTTGAAGATTCTGTAGTTCATTGGCTTTGAAAACAAATGAACAGACATAAATATGCAACATAAGAAGAATAAGTTAAACCATCAAACCAGTAGGAGATATAATTTTGTTATAATAAAAGATATTTTTACCATTTGTATGACTGATGGTATCTTCTGCAGCAGTTTCGAGATGTATAGGGATGTCATATAAATTGGAATCATCAAATGTTGGAAAACAGGTAGATTCATTTCTCATTTCAGATTCAAATTGATTAGAAGGTTGAGGAACAAAAGTTTTATGAACTGCATTTGAGGTAGATGAACAACCAGTTTCTCGAGTATTTAAACCAGGAAAATCAGTTGAAGGGAACCGACGGTTGAAAGTTTTCTGTGCATATGCTGTTCGACGACGAGCATTAAGTTCAACTTTTCTTTCCACTGACATCGTCCTATATGCATTGCGATTTCTTTCATTTCTAGTATTCCGAATATCCTGTTTACTATTAGATGAACTATATTTCATTTCAACCATTTATTTAAAATTTCTGAGTGGTCACAATTTGTACACAAAATAATTCAAAACATAAGTATGATATAGAAGCAACAATGAAGTCAATAAAAATTCCTGATATATAAGTTTAATAATAAAGATAATACGTAAACAAACCTGAAACTATGGCCTCAGCAAGACGGATCTTCGTTAGCAGATTTTGAGAGGAATGAACACTGCACATAATGTATAAGTTAGTATATTTAAGCTACCTAAAAAGATTAAATTTAGAAAATCAAAATCATGTAGTTATATACATTTATTCCAGAATACAAAAAATCCATATTTAAAAAACTGGAAGCATTTATTTATTTAATAAGAAATGGGACACTTTCTTTTTGGTAAGAAACCGAGAGTTGGTATAATTCTAATATAATATGGCAGCAATTTGTTTTTTCTTAGTTTTTAATGGTACTAACTTAAGTAGGTAAACATACACAAATTACAAACCAAAGTCAATTATCAAAAAGCAATTATATACAGTTTTTATTAGAAGTTAGAGGAGACCAATCAAAGAAGTAATAAATTGGAAAAGGAATTATCCAAAGCTACTGGAAGAGAGGCTATCGATTAGTGTATGGGGTAGAAAACTAATGAAACTACAAAATAGGTATTTCTGGATAAAAATTACGCAGACCAGCCCTCGCACACATTAAACCTCAAATCCTGTCAAAATTACACAGGTCAGCCCTCGGACACATTAAACCTCAAAATCTATCAAATTACATTAACCTCCCTTGACAGTATTTTTAATTTTTGCGTACTCTAAAAATGAACAAAACATGAACTAATAGCAGTCTCTTCGAATTTCAACTATAAAGTACCACAAATTAGATGAAAGAAGACCTAAAGATGACAGAAAAATCAATTCTACTGAAAAAGAATCCAAGATTGGCGCGGCGAATCGAATACTTCAAAAATCCACACACAAATCATATAAAAGAAAATAAAAGAAGGAAGAGAGCGGAGTCACCTGGAAAACACAAGAAGAAAACCAAGAAGCACCACCAGAGGTAACAAAGACGGCCGACAAATGGATTCAGCGATTCCACATATATCATCTGGATTGTTGACATCCCGAGATTTTCTCGGTATATCCACCGTAGGGACGCTGAATGAGCAAACCTATTTTCAGTTGGAGAAGGCACGTCCGCAGCTATCTCCGTAGGATTTCGACGTGGAAGGACCTGACAAGGAAGGTTGCGGCGCTGACTTTTTTTTTCTCAAGCGAGAAGACACCAAATCTGGACGGAGAAAACAAAGGAAAAAAATAAGTTGAGACGACGTCGTTTAATAAAGGAGAGGGAGGAATCTGCTGCCTTTCAAAATTAGTTTTAATTGTGAGCCTTGCGGACGAATGAGAAGACGCCAAATCTGGATGGAGAAAACAAAGGAAAAAAATAAGTTGAGACGACGTCGTTTAATAAAGGAGAGGGAGGAATCTGCTGCCTTTCAAAATTAGTTTCAATTGTGAGCCTTGCGGACTCGGTATATCCACCGTAGGGACGCTGAATGAGCAAACCTATTTTCAGTTGGAGAAGGCACGTCCGCAGCTATCTCCGTAGGATTTCGACGTGGAAGGACCTGACAAGGAAGGTTGCGGCGCGGACTTTTTTTTTCTCAAGCGAGAAGACGCCAAATCTGGACGGAGAAAACAAAGGAAAAAAATAAGTTGAGACGACGTCGTTTAATAAAGGAGAGGGAGGAATCTGCTGCCTTTCAAAATTAGTTTTAATTGTGAGCCTTGCGGACGAATGAGAAGACGCCAAATCTGGACGGAGAAAACAAAGGAAAAAAATAAGTTGAGACGACGTCGTTTAATAAAGGAGAGGGAGGAATCTGCTGCCTTTCAAAATTAGTTTCAATTGTGAGCCTTGCGGACGAAAAGCCGCTCTTATATATATGTAGTAATAATATAATAATAATAATAATTAACTAAAAGTTTATTATCCCTTATCTATATTATAATTTCATTCTAGTTATATAATAGCATAATATCAGCACGTCTAGGATTCAATCGTAACTTGTGTATGGAGCAATTAGGTTAGGGAATCATTCCCAATAATTAGAGTTCTTTCCGAATGAAAAACTAAAAAAATAATTTGTGAATTATAATAGCATATATATGTGTACTGGACTGCGGTTTGATTTTCATTAGTCAAGGATTATTTGATTATTTGCTGAGTCAGAACCCGAAGGTTACCTTGGCTTAGAATGTGCATTACAAGTTATTCATATGGTGCACTCAATAAAAATCAACATTATGTAATTTACTTATATAATAAATTTCAACAATTTAGCATAATTGTTTATTGAGATTTATTTGAAATTAAGTTTTTCTTTTAGTAAATATTAAATTTATGATAAGTAACAAACAATGATATAAATAAGTATTTATATAAATTATGGTTAATTACCATTACCCCTAAAAAAAGGCTTCTAACCAAATTAGCCATTTTTTTTTGAATTACAAAAAACACCCGCTGACTTTCTTTGATTTCCATTCAGCGATAACTTAGACAGAAAATTGCAAATTTACCGTTTCGCCCTTGATGGAAATTAAAAAAAAAGAAAACGAATATGAAAATGACAATCCTATCCCTAAATGGTTTGAGCGGTAAAACCACTCTCTCTCTCCTTACCCATTTCATTCTCTCTATGTTCGAAAACCTTACAACTCTCTCTCTCTCTCTCTCTCGTTGGATACTATTCATCCGACTGTGAGGAATCCTACATCATCGACGGTGCAGAAGGGTTTAGGGAGGGGAAAGGAACGGGAAGTACCTGTTCGTTCATCCGCTGGAGACCGACGCCATTTTCAGGCGAGTTGAAGGCATTTTTTCAATTTCTTTTTTGGGTTTTCTATTACGAAAAATGTTGCCTGATCAAGCTATTTGTACTGTTATGTGTTGTATTAAAGTTGTTTTGATGGTACTGTGTGCTTGTTTTCGGCATGCATTTTGCAATTATAATGTTTTTAAACTTTTATTTTTATTTTTTAATTTGTGAAAGGTGGTAAAATCAGTTGGGTGAATGTATGTTTTCTTTTCCATGGTTGGTGAATATTAGAATGATGCAGGAAGAATGTCTGTTAGAGAGTGTTAGTTTAAAAACTTAGGGTTTGATCCTGATTTTTTTATAGCAGGCCTTTTTCATTTTGTTATCCATGTTAGCAATGCAATTTAACGTTTGAAATGTGTTTTTTTATTGGTATGTTAGTTTTGAACAATGAATTTTTGTCTCTGCTTTTTCAAGAAAAAAAATTGTGAATGTTTTTTGGGATTTGATCATTGTTGGACTACATTGTAAAAACTTACATAATTTAAGTTGTCTATTTGTTAAGGTGATCTCTTAGAAATGATGAAAGTGACTATTTTCTGAAGCTCTGTTGTTATTTTGTCCACTAAAAGGTGGGTATCTCCCTGATACTCCCATCGGAAGAGAATCCACCATAACCGAAGTCAAACTCACATCTCATGTGAGTCCGTTAGGCTTAGGATATAACCTACGCCTAGAGAAGCCTGATGAGGCGAAATATTTCGATGTCCATTTTACTAAGCTAGGGGAAGATCACCCCTACTCCTTCAAGGAAAATCAAACCCTCAGAGCAAGGGATGAACTCCTTGTGGGAAACTTCTAGGCCATAGAAGGAGAATTCCTGGGGACGGAATACTGGCCCTCCACATGGGGTATGTCAGGAGATCCAGAGGACACGGGTGTCTCCTGTCGCGGCCCCCCGGGCGCAGAGAGGAGAACCCTGACGGCGGCGCCCGTTGGACGCGCGGGCATAACCTCCGATCACCACCGACCACAACCCTAAAGTTTGGCCGGAAACACTTGCCAAAAGGTGGTACCACAAGGTGGTTGTTACTTGGTGATTTTTGGTTATAAATCTTTCAAACATATTCTTAACTTCCGATGTGGGATCAAATATGGACACACACGGCCTTGCAACACCCCGTGAGGGGAGGCCGTGCGTGTCTCTTCCACACGGGCTGCTGCACGGCGTGTCGCAAGCCCGTGTGGACCCCCTGAACTTATTTCTTGCGGGAAATTCGGGGTGCTACAATCACCCCTCCTTCAGATCGCAATGTCCCCATTGCGCCACAACAAAGCTTTCCCAGTACCGCCCGCCAGTGGGACTCCCACCGCATGTAACCCATACGCGTGGCACATGCCCACGCGCTCGACCCGGAGCAGACATCCAAGCCGTGAAGATGCGTCCCCAACCGGCGGTCGGCTCTGATACCACTTGTCGCGGCCCCCCGGGCGCGGAGAGGAGAACCCTCATGGCGGCGCCCGTTGGACGCGCGGGCATAACCTCCGATCACCACCGAGCACAACCCTAAAGTTTGGCCGGAAACACTTGCCAAAAGGTGGTACCACAAGGTGGTTGTTACTTGGTGATTTTTGGTTATAAACCCTTCAAACATATTCTTAACTTCCGATGTGGGATCAAATATGGATACACACGGCCTTGCAACACCCCGTGAGGGGAGGCCGTGCATGTCTCTTCCACACGGGCTGCTGCACGGCGTGTCGCAAGCCCGTGTGGACCCCCTGAACATATTTCTTGCGGGAAATTCGGGGTGCTACATCTCCCTTCTGTTTGAGGACTGCTTCGCCCTATCCGACATCGACCCGCTCGACTCGGCTATCGACGGCATCAGTCCTTATGAGTTCGATACCGAAATCGAAGAACTCCCCCTGCATAACCCTCAGTGGCGCATGTGGGAGAATAAAGTTGATGTCCAACATGATATGCACCCTGCAAGAGTTCGGGCTTACAGAAGAAGAGGCGGACGAGTGCCTCGATTTCTGTCGCGGCCCTCCGGGCAAGGAGAGGAGAACCCCCCCTACTTGGGCGCCCGTTGGACGCGCACGCACAACCTCTGTTACCACCGTGCACAACCCTAAAGTTTGGCCTGGAAATCAACTGCCAAAAGAGGTTAACCCATATTGATTGTACATGGTAACTTAAGTTATATATTGCTCATTTCATGTTTGTTCTTCCGATGTGGGACAATTTCATGCAATCTCACGGTTAATTGCGTTCTCACGGTAAGATGCTCACGGGAAGCGACTTACTGTGCGTAGCACCCTAACAGTTTGCTGCTTCCCGTGCAGCTTACTGTGAGCAGTACTGTTGTAAATTCGAGGCCCTACAATTCGCCGCTCCTTTAGAGCACAATGTCCTCATTGTGCCATGACATTAGGATTGTTTGCTTTCCGCCAGTGGAGAAACCCCATGTACGCCGAGCCCTGTATATGGTTACTCCCTGTTGCGTGGACCCGCACTGTCGGTAGGCTTTGATACCATTTGTCGCGGCCCTCCGGGCACGGAGAGGAGAACCCCCCATCTTGGGCGCCCGTTGGACGTGCGCGCATAACCTCCGTTACCACCGTGCACAACCCTAAAGTTTGGCCTGGAAATCAACTGTCAAAAGAGGTTAACCCATATTGATTGTACATGGTAACTTAAGTTATATATTGCTCCTTTCATGTTTGTTCTTCCGATGTGGGACAATTTCATGCAATCTCACGGTTAATTGCGTTCTCAAGGTAAGATGCTCACGGGAAGCGACTGACTGTGCGTAGCACCCTCACGGTTTGCTGCTTCCCGTGCATCTTACCGTGAGCCTGCTACTGCTGTAAATTCGGGGCGCTATAATTCACCCCTCCTTTAGAGCACAATATCCTCATTGTGCCGCAACATTAGAATCGTTCGCTTTCCACCAGTGGAGAAACCCCACGCACGCCGTGCCCTGTAGATGGTTACTCGCTAGTGCGTGGACCCGCACTGTCGGTAGGCTCTGATACCACTTGTCGCGGCCCTCCGGGCATGGAGAGGAGAACCCCCCTACTTGGGCTCCCGTTGGATGCGCGCGCATAACCTCCGTTACCACCATGCGCAACCCTAAAGTTTGGCCTGGAAATCAACTGTCAAAAGAGGTTAACCCATATTGATTATATATGGTAACTTAAGTTATATATTGCTCATTTCATGTTTGTTCTTCCGATGTGGGACAATTTCATGCAATCTCACGGTTAATTGCGTTCTCACGGTAAGATGATCACGGGAAGCGACTTACCATGCGTAGCACCCTCACGGTTTGCTGCTTCCCGTGCAGCTTACCGTGAGCCTGCTTCTTGTAGCGCCCCTCTGAAGAAGGAACGCCACATCCGCACCAAAATGGATTCCCGAGCTTTAGTGAGGGGCCTCAACTCAAAAACCCACTCCAGCGAACGACACGCAAGCAATAACTACCGGCAACAGCGACGAGATCCCAACAACAACCACAATAATACAGAGTAATGCGGAAGCGATTTAAAAGGTAAACAATTAAATTCCATAAAAGCCTACGAGGCTAACATAATATCATTTAAACGTTTGCAGTTCGAAATACAATTTAGTCATAAACACATCGTCCGTGGCTTATCTAGCCTACCCTGTGCAATCCTAGATATCTTCAACTATCCCACATCAGGGCACATAAGGTACAGAAGGTAAATAAAGTAGTAATTGGGGTACAAAAGCAATTAAATACAATAGATCAAGACTCGACGGTTGTTGGGACCACTGACAAGACAAACTAGACGACAAGACTGAGCCTATCTAGACCTGCTGATGCCGACTGACAAGATAGGTGACGCCGCCACCTGTCTACCTGAAGCAAGAACGAAAATAGAAGGGGTGAGTATAAAGGATACTCAGTAAGGGGGTTTTGATCACAGTTCGTCGTTTATCTTTTAAAACCAAAAGTAGTGAATGTTGCTCGTTTTGAGAAAGAACACAAATAATAATATAAGTTGCAAAACAACACAAAGCAACACTCGGGTTCGGCTTACTTTGAAAACACAAAAAGGGTGACGAACCGGATCCTTTAAAATCATTTGCACATAATGTCAAGCCGATCAATTGAAAGGATATTAGTTGAGTCACGAGGCCGTTACAAGTTCGAAAGGCATGATATAAACAAGTTGGAAACGATAAGTAAACACGGCTCGTAATTCAACTAAGTAGTTTGAACAATAAAGAAGTCTTAAGTTAGGCAAGTTCGAGCCACGCTTCCGGTTTTATATATATATATATATAGGGAAATACATATGCTAAATGACGTAAACTGGAAGGTGCTTCGACTTGTAATGAAAGCAGTAAATCCATTAGACAAGCAAGTAATGCAATAAGTCATGCAATAATGTGTCTCGGCAAGAATGGGCCCTCTCCTTATAACTCCCAACCATGAAAATCATGAAAGCATGTAGTCAAGTACTCCATCACCGACATGAATGATCCAATAACAGAGTTTTAAGGAGACGCGGTTAGCACCACCATACAGAGTTTTAAGGAGACGCGGTTAGCACCACCGTTCGCATCAACTTAAGCTAGCCAACCTCCTAGCCAACTTAAGTTAACACGCATAGAAGTATACATCGGGATTTGCCCTAGACGCTCGTCTCCAGGCTCACCTCCTGTATACTCCGGGCCCAAAGTCATGATCCAGTCCATGGCTTGCTTTTGAAATCAATATCAATTTGGGTGGCCAAAATGGCCATTCAAAAAGATGATGCAAGCAATTATGTATGAATGGCCAAAGGGGCTTTTGAGACAAGTTTGTGTAACGATCTAGGAAATACTCATAAGTGCCGTACGCTTCGGGAGCATGCTGACGGACGTCCCTAACAACATTACTTATAAGTACCTCTGAGATCAAATGGTTACTTTGAAAACAAATAGGTTACTTGTCTCTAGTTGAAAGTGTTTCAAATCATTTTGCAGATGCATAAGTTTTGCTATGAAAAGGGGTTTGACTAAGCACATAAGGAAATTGTAAAGACAATACATCAAGCGATAAGAAAGGGGGGATAATAAGTTATTTCGCAAACCTACATAACTATGTCCTTGCCCCAGTTGAAAATATTTTAAACCCTTACCTGGCTCGACACAACAGAATGAAAGTAAGCGATAGTCAAGTTTCTCCCTCGTTGGTCCCACCTGTAATACACAGGGCCTAGAGGATGAAAACAAGACCGACAAAACTAAAAGCAAGACACGAGACAAAAGTGATGCACGACAATTCATATAGAACTTCATTCATGCTACAAACAAGATACGAAAAGCTAAACAATTAAACATATAGAGATATATGAAATACGGAACAACAATTTAAAGAAATATTAATGCAATTCGAAATAATGAAGAAACATTGGAATTAAATATCGAAGACATGCTTAAATGCAATTAGGGCACGTGGACATGCTTAAAATAATATAAGGACGCTTTCACGCGAAAACGGGATCAATCGGATAACAAACGGGAAAAGTGAAAAAAATCCCTAAACGAGAAAGGTGTCAATTGACGGTCAAATAAGGTCGGATCAATCATAATTTTGTAAAATATTAAATCTCGAAGCTCAAGGAAGCTATAGGTGAAATCGAATTGATTTTAGGGGGTCGTTTGCAAAAGTCAACCTTTTAATTAAGAGGGGATGACCAAATTCCCGAAGTGAAAGAGAAAGGAAAGTTGGAAAATCCACTAAGGCACTCGCACCGGCTAATGCATGGTCTTGAATTCACTCTCAAGACCGTGCAGGCGCAAACAGGGTCACGCACCGGCTCGCAAACGGGCTCAAGCCTGTGCAAGGAAAAAGGGGGACACACGGGACTACGCACGGGCTTGGCAAGACCGTGCGCAAGACCGTGCAGATCATCTGGGTGCAGAAAGCAGCAGTTCGTGAAGCTCTCTTTCGCGCCCAACACATAAATCAATAGATCTCTCAAACGACTCCATAAAACATGCCAATTTTCACATATATACATATATATCACATTAGCTACACATAGGTTCAAGAATCATGCAAAATGATCAAGTAAATCTTCTTAAACACGAAAACCCAATTCTATAAAAGTTCTATCTAAAACCCGCGAAATTGCAACAAGGAATGAACGGATTGAAATGGGGTAAAAGGATTACCGGTAGAGGATGAAGCAAGGATCATTTGGGTTTTCACAGCTCGTCGATCGGGCGAGAAACGGGCTCGGTAGGGTGATTCTTCTTTCTCCTCCTTCTTTCTCCTTTTCCTCCTTTTATTCTTCCTCTTTTGTTGTTGGTGCATGAAGTGAGGGTGAGGGAGAGAGATGGGATCTAAGTCAAAGTTTGACCTAGGGCTTAGAAATGAAGGGGCATTTTTGTAATTTAATAAAACTCACTCAAAATAAATATTGTTCAAATAAAATAATATTATAGTCAAAGTTCATCATTTTAAAGCACATTGACATAGAATAATTTAAATTTACCGATTAGCACACTTACAAAATTCATAATAAAATATAACAAATAATCACATAATTCGAGAATTGAGGAAAGAAGCAAGATACGAAGGCGTGAAGCTTACCGAACTCATCTTGAAAAGTCGGGGCGTTACAGCGCACAAGGTGGTGGGGGAGGTTCGAGGGGTGAAAAGGTAATTCTTGGTAAAATAAGAAATATAAGAAGGTTAGGGATAAAATAGATAGTCCGGGTAAAAGTGGATTCTCGTGTAAAACTTATTCGTGATATTAAATATTCTCACGAAAAGCCTTCGGCACGAATAAAATATTATTCCGGAATAAATCCAAAATTTTGGGTCGTTACACTACTGCTGTGTAACGCCCCGAAAATTCGAGTTATGACCCGGGAACCCGAACCGATTTTCTTACGCGATTTATAATTTATTTTATTAATTATTATGTGATTTATATAACATTTTCGTAAATGAGTGAATTTCGGTATTTAAACCACGACATGTCAATGTGCGTTTAATTTCATGAACTTTGACTGTAATTTTGTTTTATTTGGAAAACTTATATTTTTGACTAAGTTTTATAAATTACGAGAATGCCCCTTCATTTCTAAACTCAAGTCAGTTTTTTGACTTAGTCTCACTCTCACTCTCTCTCCCTCATTCACGCTCAAAAGAAAAGAGAAGAAAGAAAGAAAGAAAGAGAAAGAAGAAGAGGAAAAGAAGAGGAAAGCTTCAATCGATTGTGCCGGACTCGTTTCTCGACGGATTTTCGAACTATTAACTTCTACGTGATCCTCTCGACTTATTCTTCTGGTAATATTTTAACTCCATTTGATTTTGTCCACTCTATGCTTCGATTTATTAAGTTTGCTTAGGTTTTCATTTGATGAAAATTTGATGGGTTTGTATGATTTAGTGGATCATTTTGTGTGTTTCTTGTGCTTAAATGTCGAGACTAATTAGGAGAACATTATATGTGAATATTAACTTGAGATTTGCATGATTGGTGGGTTAAATATCGATTTTTAGTTCATTCCCGCAAAGGTTTTTCGTTTCTGCGATTTTATGCTGTTCTGATAATCCGCACGGTCTTACGCACGGTCTTGAGACCATGCGCCAAGACTGTGCATCCATTTAGCCTTTGCATGGTCTTGCGCAGGCCGGTGCGCAGGCCGGTGCGTAGGCCGGTGCACCGGCCGATGCGTAGGCCGATGCGCAGGCCAGTGCACAGGCCGGTGCGTAGGCCAGTACGGGTGTTTGCACAGTCTTGAGAACGTGCTCAAGACCGTGCGCGCGCCCGTGCACAAGGCAGTGCGCATGCCTTAACCAAAATTTCTCCATTTTCAAATTGTTGCTCTCGGCAATGGAAGTCAAATAGCTTTTTTAAAAGTTGACTTTCTTCGTTTGACCTCCGATTTCACCCGTAGTTCCTATAAATTATGAAATACATATTTTAGGAAGTTTGGACTTTTCCGACTTCGTTCGGGCCCTGTTCTTCGTGTTTTTCGTTTAGGCATTTTTGGCTACTTTTCAAATATTGTCCGTTTCTTCCGAAACTTGAATGCATGCTTCCTTATTATGTAATAAGCATGTTTAGGAACTTTTGTTACATTTGAACATGATTTGCATATATAAATTCGAGAATCACTTCATTTATTGATAATTTGAGCCTAAGTGATATATGTGGTTGTTTAAACGTGCTTTTATGTGTTTCTATGCTTTCGTTGAGCCGTGCGTCGTCGTATGTCTTACGTGGTTATGTTGTTTGTCAGTTGCAGGTTCCACTCTCGTGGATTAGGTTGTTCGCTTCCGTTTTGGGCTTTCTTTTGGTTATCGCCAAGTGAGGTTTCTGTTGTTATCCCGTATTATGTAGATATGTACTATTAAGCCTCACTAAATAAGCCTCGCATGCGTAATTTATGTTTTTATCCCGTATTACTATATTTAGTAAATCCTTTATGCGTATTACTTTTATGAAGTTTAAGAACAACGAATTTGATATCAAAAATGTACTATGTATATGATTTCGAAAGGTTTTCAAAAAGAGACAAGCGAACTATGTTTCGATGTATATGTAATTTTGGTTTGAAAACCTTCTCATTGAGTGAAGTCGTTAGGGCGGATTTCTCCCCCCTTGACGATGGAATACCCGGTTGTGTTTCCTGCCGTTACACCGCCTGTCTCGAACGGCCCCTTTAGCCCCCTAAATGTCTTGATTCGTATTCTAATAGGAAAATGATTGTAACGACCCGAATATTCTAATTATATTATTAATAATTACGCGAATTCTTTCTTGCCTAATTTCTCAATCTATCCAATTGGATTAATTAATCTTGTGGAAAAGATTGATTTAACCTATCTTTAAATGCCCTCAATTACTTAAATTACATAAATGCCCTTAAAAGCCTAAATGACCATTTTACTCCCCCGAGATATTTTCCTAAAATATCTACCTATCTCTCTCATTCTCTCATTACACACAAAGAAGAAAGGAAGAAGAAAGGAAGGAGAAGAGAAGGACAAGAAAGGAGGAAACTTCCCGACGCCCTACCGAGCCCGTTTCTCGCCCGATCGACGAGCCGTGAAAACCCGAACGATCCTCACTACATTCTCTACCGGTAATCCTTTTACCCCATTTCATTTAGTTCCCTTTTCGTTGCGATTTTCGTGAGTTTTATATGGAATTTTATAATATTAGGATTTTCGTGTTTAGGGAGATTTACTTGACCATTTTACGTGATTCTTGTGCCTATGTGTAGCTTATATGATATATATGATTATATGTGAGAATTAGGACGATTTATGGTGTAAATTAGGAGATGTATGGATTTAAATGTTGGTTTTGCGTGTGAGGTTTCGCGATCTGCTGAGTCTGCTGCTCAGTAGATCCACACGGGCGAACGCACGGTCTTGAGCAAGACCGTGCAGGAGCCCGTGCGCTTCCCTTTTCAACCTGCAAGGGATTGAGCCCATGCACAGGCCCGTGCGCAGGCCCGTTTGCACCTGCACGGTCTTGGCACCGTGCTCAAGATCGTGCGAGAGGCCGTGCACCCCTATTTGTGCTTGCACCGGCTTGCCAAGCCCGTGCGTTGGCCGGTGCAACATACTTAGTGCATTTTCCAGCCTTTTTCCTTTCTTGCACTTCGGGAATTTGGTCAACCCCACTCATTTAAATGTTGACTTTTCACATACGACCTCCGAATATCAATCCAATTTCACCTATAGCTTCCTCGAGCCTTGGGATTTGATATTCCTCATAATTTATAATTTATCCCACCCTATTTAACCGTCAATTGACACCTTTCTCGTTTAGGGATTTTTTCCCACCTTTTCCCGTTTCTTATCCGTTTAATCCCGTATTCGCGAGAGAACGTCTTTGTATTATTTTAAGCATGTCTACGTGCCCTAACTGCGTTTTAGCATGCTTTCAATATTTATTATTAACATTCTTCCATTATTACAATTGCTTTAAATATTCCTTTAAATGTTATTTCATATGTTATACATCCTTATATGCTTAATTGCCTGGCTTTCCATATTGTATCTGTAGCATGACTGAAGTTATATTTGAATTGCCGTGCGTCGTCTGTTGTTCGTGTCTTGCTTTTAGTATTGTCGGCCTTGTTTTCATCCTCTAGGCCCTGTGTATTACAGGTGGGACCAACGAGGGAGAAACCTGACTACCGCTTGCTTTCATACTGTCGTGTCGAGCCAGGTAAGGGTTTTAAATTGTTTTCAACTGGAGTAAGAACATATTTACTTAGGTTTGCGAAATAAACCACAATCCCGCTTTCTTATTACTTGTTGTATTGCCTTTATTATTTCTCTATCTGCTTAGTCAAACATTTTGATAGCAAAACCAAATGATTTGAAATGCTTTCAACTAGAGACAAGTAACTTATTTGTTTTAAAAGTAACTATTTGATCTCTGAGGCACTTATAAGTAATGTCGTTAGGGACATCCGTCAGCATGCTCCCGAAGCGTACGGCGCTTATGAGTATTTCCTAGATCGTTACATCAACTTGTCTCAAAAGCCCCTTTGGCCATTCATACTTAGCTGCTTGCATCAAATTTTCGAATGACTCTTTTGGCCACCCAAACTATCATTGATTTCAAAAGCGAGTCATAAATTATTTAATAACTTGGGCCCGGAGTATACAGGAGGTGAGCCTGGGGACGTGCGTCTAGGGCAAATCCCGATGTATACTCCTAGCGTGTTGACTTGGGTCGGCTAGGAGGTTGGCTAGCCTAAGTTGATGCGAACGGTGGTGCTAATCGCGTCTCCTTAAATTCTGATACGGTGGTGCTAATCGCGTCTCCTAAAATTCTGATGGTGGTGCTAACAGCGTCTCCTTAAATCCTGTATAGTATTGTTGGTGGTGGAGTACTTGACTATATGCTTACATGATTTTTCAATTGGGAGTTATAAGGAGAGGGCCCGTTCTCGCCAGGACACATTATTTTGCATGATTTATTGCATTTGTTGCTTGTCTAATTGTTTTATGGCTTTCGTTACAAGTCGAAGCAATTCCGATTCTCTTCATTTTTCATATGTATTTCCCTATATATATATATATATAAAACCCGGAAGTGTGACTCGTGCTTTCCACCGTAAGCCTCCTTTATTATTCAATTAATTAGTTGAATTACGAGCCGTGTTTATTTATCGTTTCCAACTTATTTATATCGTGCTTTTCGAACTTGTAACGGCCTCGTGACTCAACTAATACCCTTTCAACTTATCGGCTTGATATTTCGTGCAAAAATATTTTAAAGGATCCGGTTCGTCAACCTTTTGTGTTTTCAAATAAGCCGAACCCGAGTGTTGCTTTGTGTCATTTTACAACTTATATTTCGTTATTCGTATTCTTTCTCAAAACGGGAAACACTCACCACTTTTAGTTTTAAAAAGATAAATGATGAACTGTGATCAAAACCCCCTTACTGAGTATCCTTTATACCCACTCCTGCTATTTTGGTTCTTGCTTCAGGTAGACAGGTGGCGACGCCACCTATCTTGTCAGTCGGCATCAGCAGGTCTAGATAGGCTCAGTCTTTCTGGTTTGTCTTGTCAGTGGTCCCAACAACCGTCGAGTCTTGTTTATTGTATTTATTTACTTTACGTACTTATGTGCCCCTGACGTGGGATAGTTGACGATATCTAGGATTGTACAGGATAGACTAGTTGAGCCATGGATGGCACTGTGTGTTTATGCTTCTATTGTATTTCAAACTGCAAATGTTTAATTGATATTATGTTAGCTTCATAGGCTATTATGGACTTTATCGGTTTTCTTTTAAATCGCTTCCGCATTGCTCTGTTTGGTTGTGGTTATTGTTGGGATATGGTCGCTGTTGCCGGTGGTCTTTGCTTGAGTGCCGTTCGCCGGAGTGGGTTTTTGAGTTGAGGCCCCTCGCCAAAGCTCGGGAGTTCACTTCGGTGCGGATGTGGCATTCCTTCTTCAGGGGGCGCTACAGTCAGTGGTATCAGAGACTAGGTTCCCAAAAGGAACCGAAGCTTTGTAATCGCGTCGTGTCTTGTCTCTTGTGTCTGCCCGTTTCGTGTCAATGAGACTTAGAGTTTCCAGTCACAGGTGCTTGAGAACTCCTTGGTATTGAAATTGTGATTGATCTTCTTTTGGAATGGCCAACCAACCATTTGATCTCTTACAATTGTAGTACTGAGTTGGGATTGAATGCAAGTGGATGTGGAACTCAAGGTAGCGTCTGTCTTGTCTTGTCGTCTTGTCGTGTCCTGCTTGGGTCTTGTCGTGTCTAGGTCGTACGGCTATAGGATCGAGTTTTGCTTGTTATGTGATTTATTTCATGCTTTAATTGATTACACGCTATTCGAATCGTAAATGTATGCTCTGTTTGAATTTTATATGCCTTATGTGATCATTCCATTAATCGAGCATGCATCTTTTCCTAGTTTATTGAGCGCAGGTACATAATGTCTCATCGAAGACCCCCTACAGCTCCCTTATCTCCGAATTCGATTGCAAGAGACTTAGTGACAGCTATGAGGCAGATTGCTGAACAAGTACATCAAGAGAGACAACAACAACAACAACAACATGTAGCTGCGAGACAAGCCGAGGGCCAATCCCTCGACAAATTTCTGCACTACAACCCACCCTGCTTCGTGGGTGAACCTGTAACGCCCCGAAAATCCGAATTATTATCCGGTACGTCAGAATTGTTATTTTGCGCGATTTAATTATTTTATTTGATAGTTAGTATGTGTATTTTAACAATTTCATAAATGAGTGAATTATGGTTTTTAAACCATTTCATGTCAACGTGTGTTCAATTATATGAGTTTTGACTATAATATTGTTTAATTCCGACAACCTGCTATTTTTAGTAAGTTCGGAGTAATTACGGTTTTGCCCCTCGTTTCGAAGTCAAGTCAAAGTTTGACTTGACCACTCTCTCTCTCCCTCAAACCTCATTCACGTAAGAAAGAAGAAAAGAAAGAAGAAAAAAGAGAAAAAGAAGAGAGAAAAGAGAGAAAGCTTCGATTGCTCATTCCGACTTCGATTTCCGACCGAATTTCGATCCGTGAAACTTTTCGAACTTCTCACGATCTATTCTTCAAGTAAGCTTCTCACATCCTTCGCGTTTAATGCTTCCTAGGCTATGATTTATAGAATTTTGTGAATAGTTGAATATTATATGAAAAATGTGATTTTGAATGATTTTGTGGATGGATTTACGTGTTTCTTGGTCCTATAAGTAGATTAGATGTTGTAGATCATTATATGTAAGTTTAGTTTGAGGTTTTGCATGATTTATATGATTTAAATGTTAATTTTTGGCTCATTCCCTAGAACCCTCGCGATTTTCTGTTGTTTAGATAATCCGCACGGCCTGACGCACGGTCTTGAGACCATGCGCCAAGACCGTGTGCCTATTTTGGCCTTGCACTGCCTAACGCACGGCCGTGCGCAAGCCGGTGCGCAGGCCAGTGCAAGTTTGTCCGCACCGGCTTGAGCACGTGTTCAAGACCGTGTGTTTGCCCGTCCCCAAGACCGTGTGTATGCCTTAACCAAAATTTCTCCATTTTCAACTTCTTGCTCTCGGCATTGAGGGTCAAAGGGTAATTAAAAAAAGTTGACTTTCTTCGTTTGACCTCCGATTCAAGATCCGATTTCACCTATAGGTCCTATAAATCATGAAATACATATTTTAGGTAGTTTGAATATTTCCGACTTCGTTTGGGCCCCGTTTCTCGTGTTTTTCGTTTAGGCCTTTTTGGCTATTTTTCAAATGTTGTTCGTTTCTTCCGAAACTTGAATGCATGCTTCCTTATTGCCTTTTATGCATGTTTATGAGCTTTTATTGCATTCCAACTTGTTTTTCTTATCGAATTCTATGAATTTCTATGTTTTGTTACAATGTGAACCTAAGTGAGATGAATGATTGTTTAACGTGCTTCTATGTGTTTTAAATCTTTCGTATAAGCCGTGCGTCATCGTTAGTCTTATTTGGTTGTGTCTTTGTCTTTTGCAGACGATACTCCCGTGGAGTAGCGTGCCGGTCTCGCATTTTTGCTCTCGTTTTTGTCAAGCCAGCAGGTGGGGTTTTCAGTTTCTTATAGTAGACGATAATACGTACATAATACCAACCCTACTACCCGATAAGCCTTGTTTTATGATTTGTTTTACATCCGTTTGTATATATAATAGATATTTATGCTTATACTTTTATGATCTTGAAACCGATTTAATATGAAAAGTATTATGTATAAGTTTGTGAAATGTTTACGAAAGAGGCAAGCAAATCTTTGTTTTTCGAAAGCGAACTTTGGCATTATAGCCTCGCACACGACTTGCCTCGAACGGTCTTTTGACCACATGAAAATGTTTGAAAAGTGAGCTATGTATATGTATATGTTTGACCTGTTCTGATGGGCCGGAGTAAGGACGATAGGACGAAGTCGGTAGACGTCGGGTCTACGACGGAAATTCTATGGTTTCCTCCACCTTTGGGAGCTCGGGGTGAGGCCGGAGTGGCAGCCCTTTGAGTACCTGAGCTTGTTTATGTATGATCTGTGTAGTTAGGGGTTGCTCCCTGATTACAACTGGAGGAATAAGGTGGGTTTCTGTTTTTATGATTTGACTGGTGGTTCAGAACTCTTCTCGCGGAGTTATACGTTTTGTTTTGTTTCGTTTTGAGCTAGTTCACCAATCGTTTGCGAAAACCTTTACTTCTGTTGTTTTCTTTCTGTTAAACTGGTGATCTACTTTCGTTTATTCTTATGTACTGTCTTTTTCCCCCTCACTTAGTCGTTTGACTAACCCCATTCGTTTCACCCTTTGGTTTCAGGATTCTAGGCGGGCTTCAGTAGTATTGAGTCGTTGTCAATCAAGTTACAAGCTTTTGTCTTATGTAAACTCTTATTTCTTGTTGACTTGATATTTGTTATGTAGGATTATACTTATGAAAATCCGGGAATAATATTGTAGAACCCGTTGTAAACATTTGTTAATATTTATTGGAATTTGCTAGCCTTGGTGGGCTTTACCTATCTGCGCAATCATTATGGGTTTTATGTTTTGTTTTATATTGCTTCCGCTTTTTGGTTTGTCCCTGTTTTGAAACTCCCGCCTAGAAGTAAATGAGTCCGTTTTGCCGTTCGCCGGGTTTTGGTTTGGGTCGGACTACTTTCGATTCCGGGTCAGGATCCGGTACGGGGCGTGCGTCTGCCCGTTTGGCGGCGCCCGCTACAGAACCCGATGATCTTAAGGCCGAGGCTTGGATAGCCGATTTAGAGCGAATCTTCCGAGTAATACGCTGCGGTGACCCCGAGAGGGTCGAGTATGCCATCTTTCTCATGAGAGGACCAGCTAAAGATTGGTGGCGCTACATAGAACAGAGATGGATCGCTGAGGGAATTCCATACACTTGGTCACGGTTCCTATTCGACTTTCGAGAGAAGTACGTGCCGCAAGTAGTACGTGACAGCCGAGAAAGAGAGTTCATGTCCCTCACCCAAGGAGCTCTCCCTGTTGCATAATACGAGGCACTTTTCAGCTGCGTCATCGTCTATGCTCCTCACATTGCATCTGACGACCGAAGAAGAGCGCGAAAGTTCATCGATGGACTTCAACCGGAGATCTTGGAAAGATTAGTGGGATTGGACATTCGAGTTTATCACGAGGAAGTTAACCGAGCTATGAGAGTGGAGTCCGATCTTCAAGAGATGAGACGAAGTATTCCTCACATGAAAGGATCCTCTTTCAACGAGAAGGCAAGAAGAGATCCATCTGGACCGAGCACTTTTCAGACATGGGAACATTACTACGAGATGCCGGAACCTACCAGACCAGAAGTGAACGAGGACCTCATTCCCTGTGAGCACTGTGGAAAGACCAATCACAAGACTGTAAAGTGTAGGAGGAAACTGGGGCGTTGCCTCAGATGTGGGAGTAGCAAGCATCGAGTTCAAGACTGCCCCGACTCAAGCAACCCTCGGGGAAGAAAAAGGGGATCTCGACACTGATACCGACTCGCAGAGGTACATTGCATTATCATTGCATTCACTCATAATATTCTGTTTCGAATGGTAATTGCTTTAAATATGTGTTAAGTGTTTTGTGTAACTTACATGCTTTAACTTCTTTCAAAATTCACACTTGCACTGATTGAATGATTAGATGCTAAGATTTATGTGACCTCTGTGTGGATAGTGTGGAATTCGATAAATTCGTTATACGCTATTAGAGAGTGCTAAGGACAAGGAGTTCTTGGCCGACTAGGATCGATTCTGTTGCGAGTACGTTATGCGGTTCTGGATAGCACCGACGTCGACAAATCGTGTCTGAAGGAGTATACTTCTGAAGGTGTGTCTGAAGATGAATCAACTTGTAACGACCCGAAAATTCCATAATTAATTCTTGGAATAATTATTCGACATTTAGTTGAATTTTATATGAAAAGATTTAACTTTGTTAGTTAATCTTAATTTATTATAATTATTTCAATATCTTTAACCTTTTATAATTACATTTTCCACCCCTCGAATTATTCTAATTTATGAACGAACCTACAACCTTCTAAAAATACCCTTGCACTACCTTGAACACACCCACACTATCTTGAACACACTCACACCCTCTTGAACACACCCCTTGCACCCTCTTGGGTACATAATCATTCGAGAGAGAGAGAGAGAGAGAGAACAGAAGGAGAAAAGAGAGAAGAGAAGGAGAAGAGAGAAATTCCATTCCGAATTCGTTTCTCGACCAATTTAAATTCCGAGACCAGTTTTACGATCCTCATTCGATTCTTTATCGGTAACCTTCTTTCTCCAATTCATTTCATCCATTAAATCTTTCAATTTTTATAGTTTTTATATTGAATATATATTTGATGAATTTCTTGATTCGTAGATTATAGTTTATCATTTTTAGCGTAGTTCGGATCAAATGATAGATATTAATGTGTACAATGCATGAGTGTGAATCTTACATATTAATTTTGGCCTTAGAATCCCCCATATTTGATTTTTGCACGAAACTCCCGAGAAAACCTTAAAATTGCGTTTTCTGCACCTGGGTGTTGGAACCACACGGCCCAACGCACGGTCTTGCTCAAGACCGTGCGCCGGACCGTGCACAGCCATTTAACCTTGCACCGGCTTGCGCACGCCGGTGCACCAGGCCGTGTGCCTTTATTTCAGCCTGAACGGTCTTGGTTTCGTGCTCAAGACCGTGCACTAGGCCGTGCGTTAGCCTGTGCGAATGCCTTAGCCAATTTTCCAGCCTTTTTCCTTAGTTGCTCACGGTAATGGGGTCAAATGATCAAAAATAAAAGTTGACTTTTTGCATACGACCCCCTAAAATCGAGCCGTTTTCACCTATAGCTTCCTTATGATTCAAGGATGAATATTTGGTAAAGTTTTCAAAATTCCGATCTCGTTCGGACCTTGAATCGAACCTTTTTCGTTTAGGGCTTTTTCCCCGATTTTTGAATGTTGTCCGAAAAATCCGAAAATCGCATGAGTGCTTCTTTTTAATATTATATGCATGAATGTACAATTAGAATTTCAATTGAGCATGTTTATCATTGCTAATTTCGTATTTTTAGTTTAATTGATTTAGTTGCATTTTAATTGTACAATTCAATTGCTATGTGTTAATTACTGATTTTTCTGTCTCTGTAGTCTTCGTGAGTCGTTGTCGTGTCTTGTCTTATGTAGTTTTGTCGTCTGTTAGTTTCAGGCTGTCTTGTCAGGACTCAGCTTGGATTGTCTTGTCGTCCCGTGTTTCCAGGTGAGGGTTTTTAAAATGATTTCAAACGGAGTAAGAATTCTTTTAATTATTGCGAACTCCCCTTATGTGCTCATCTTTCTTCGTTTTCATTTCTCGTATAATTATTAGATATTTAATCTATATTTTAAGGTTGCTCTCAAATGATTTAATATTAAATTGTACTTATGAGTATTCCTAAAATATTTTATTTTCATATGGCAAGTAAAATTATTTATTTTAAGCGTGACGGTTTGACTTAGGATTTATACCCTTCGTCGTCACTCAAACTTGCCCAAATTCAATTTATGTACGGTTTTCAAAGCGAGCAAATTCATGACATTTCAACATAGGGCCCGGGAAAGTATCCGAAGGTTATACCTGGGGACGAGCGTCTAGGGGTAATCCGAGGTGCTTCTCCCAAAACTAAGCGTCAATCGTGGCCCGTCAGGAGTTGATAGCCACGGTTGGGAGTGATGGTGGGCGTTGCATTCATTGCACGTTTTCCTAAAATTCACAGTCGCCCGAAATAGCGATTCGGGGTCAGACACCGGTGATGGAGTGTATGAACGTGAAGGGGTTATAAGGAGGAACATGCCCATTCTCGCTGGGATATTATTTGCGTGCATGTTATTGCTTTAATTATTTATTATCTATTTAATGTCGTGTATGCAAGTCGAAGCACGATCCGAATTTTCTTCAATTATGCAAATGTATTTTCATATATATATAATTTAAAACCCGGACACGTGGCTCGTACTTGATCCCTCTTAACCTTCACTGAGTGTTTTTACTCACCCCCTATTTTAATTCTTACTTCAGGTCGACAGGTGGCGTTGTCACCTATCATGTCAGTCGGCAGCAGCAGGTCTAGGTTGGCTCGTGTGTCTTGTCTTGTCAGTGTCCCAACAACAGTCGTGTTCTTGTTATGAATTTATTTAATTATGTATTTTGGATTATGCTTTAATTTAAGTACTTACGTGCCCCTGATGTGGGATAGATTAGACTGGCCACGAATGGCATTGATTATAATATGATTGAGACTGATGTATGAATTACGTGGCCATGGATGGCTTATATGATATTTTATATAATTGTTATTACTTCCGCAACTCTGATTTAATTATTATTTATTGCTGTTGTTGTTGGGCTGTCGTTTGCTGTTGCTAGTTTTGCCTGATTGATTGCCGTTCGCCGGGATGGATTTTTAAATGGGGTACTTATACCTCGTTTGAAGGTTTGTCTCGGTGCGGATGTGGTGTCCTTTCTCCGGCCAAGGAAAGGGGCGCTACACAACTAGTGAAGAGGATAATGAATTATCTGACGATGATGATTATATGGGAGACGAGCCGACATCGGCTTCTGATAATGACGATCCTGATGTTTCGTATGAAGTCGAGCGAAGAAATGATGAAAATGATGGTTTAATGGAAGGCGGAGAGGAGAAATCATCCAATACCATTGAAGATGAGAAAACACTTTGTAGAAAGAATAAGAAAGAGTGTGATCTTGAAGAAACAGATTGTGAGAAGGACGAGGAGTACAATGGGAGAAATGATGATGGCGTTACTTCTTGTAAAAGGAACTCTAATCAAGAAACAGGAGGAGGATGTGACAATTGTCATTGAGGATACGAAGAGTGCAAGAATCAGTCGGAAGAACGAAATAGATAATGACAGTGATGATGGACCTTACATTGGGATTTCCTGATTCTTGGTCGTTATGGACGAGAATGTGTGTCTTGGATGAGCCATGAGCTATTTACCTTTATTTTCTTCTTCGTCGTTAGCTTTGTTTAGGGTTTTTGTAATCCCGTTTTTTTCGCATGACTTTGGATTCTATTTTGTTATACATGATGTTTTATAATGTATTTTAATTGCTCTTAAATGTTCGTTTTTAATTCGCGTTATTAGAATTTTTATAGATTATACTCCTCTTAACTAACCCCGAAGTCCGGAGGAGAATCTGAGGACAGATTCTTTTGAAGAGGGGAGTATTGTAACGACCCGAATATTTTAATTATATTATTAATAATTACGCGAATTCTTTCTTGCCTAATTTCTCGATCTATCCAATTGGATTAATTAATCTTGTGGAAAAGATTGATTTAACCTATCTTTTAAATGCCCTCAATTACTTAAATTACATAAATGCCCTTAAAAGCCTAAATGACCATTTTACCCCCCCGAGATATTTTCCTAAAATATCTACCTATCTCTCTCATTCTCTCATTACACACAATGAAGAAAGGAAGAAGAGAGGAAGGAGAAGAGAAGGAGAAGAAAGGAGGAAACTTCCCGACGCCCTACCGAGCCCATTTCTCGCCCAATCGACGAGCCGTGAAAACCCGAACGATCCTCACTACATTCTCTACCGGTAATCCTTTTACCCCATTTCATTTTGTTCCCTCTTCGTTGCGATTTTCGTGAGTTTTATATGGAATTTTATAATATTAGGATTTTCGTGTTTAGGGAGATTTACTTGACCATTTTACGTGATTCTTGTGCCTATGTGTAGCTTATATGATATATATGATTATATGTGAGAATTAGGACGATTTATGGTGTAAATTAGGAGATGTATGGATTTAAATGTTGGTTTCGCGTGTGAGGTTTCGCGATCTGCTGAGTCGGCTGCTCAGTAGATCCACACGGGCGAACGCACGGTGTTGAGCAAGACCGTGCAGGAGCCCGTGCGTTTCCCTTTTCAACCTGCAAGGGATTGAGCCCATGCACAGGCCCGTGCGTAGGCCCGTTTGCACCTGCACGGTCTTGGCACCGTGCTCAAGACCGTGCGAGAGGCCGTGCACCCCTATTTTGTGCTTGCACCGGCTTGCCAAGCCCGTGCGTTGGCCGGTGCAACATACTTAGTGCATTTTCCAGCCTTTTTCCTTTCTTGCACTTCGGGAATTTGGTCAACCCCACTCATTTAAATGTTGACTTTTCACATACGACCTCCGAATATCAATCCGATTTCACCTATAGCTTCCTCGAGCCTCGGGATTTGATATTCTTCATAATTTACAATTTATCCGACCCTATTTGACCGTCAATTGACACCTTTCTCGTTTAGGGATTTTTTCCCACCTTTTCCCGTTTCTTATCCGTTTAATCCCGTATTCGCGAGAGAACGTCTTTGTATTATTTTAAGCATGTCTACGTGCCCTAACTGCGTTTTAGCATGCTTTCCATATTTATTATTAACGTTCTTCCATTATTACAATTGCTTTAAATATTCCTTTAAATGTTATTTCATATGTTATACATCCTTATATGCTTAATTGCCTGGCTTTCCATATTGTATCTGTTGCATGAGTGAAGTTATATTTGAATTGTCGTGCGTCGTCTGTTGTTCGTGTCTTGCTTTTAGTATTGTCGGTCTTGTTTTCATCCTCTAGGCCCTGTGTATTACAGGTGGGACCAACGAGGGAGAAACCTGACTACCGCTTGCTTTCATACTGTCGTGTCGAGCCAGGTAAGGGTTTTAAATTGTTTTCAACTGGAGTAAGAACATAGTTACTTAGGTTTGCGAAATAAACCACAATCCCGCTTTCTTATTACTTGTTGTATTGCCTTTATTATTTCTCTATCTGCTTATTCAAACATTTTGATAGCAAAACCAAATGATTTGAAATGCTTTCAACTAGAGACAAGTAACTTATTTGTTTTAAAAGTAACTATTTGATCTCTGAGGCACTTATAAGTAATGTCGTTAGGGACATCCGTCAGCATGCTCCCGAAGCGTACGACGCTTATGAGTATTTCCTAGATCATTACATCAACTTGTCTCAAAAGCCCCTTTGGCCATTCATACTTAACTGCTTGCATCATATTTTCGAATGGCCCTTTTGGCCACCCAAACTATCATTGATTTCAAAAGCGAGTCATAAATTGTTTAATAACTTGGGCCCGGAGTATACAGGAGGTGAGCCTGGGGACGTGCGTCTAGGGCAAATCCCGATGTATACTCCTAGCGTGTTGACTTGGGTCGGCTAGGAGGTTGGCTAGCCTAAGTTGATGCGAACGGTGGTGCTAATCGCGTCTCCTTAAATTCTGATACGGTGGTGCTAATCGCGTCTCCTTAAATTCTGATGGTGGTGCTAACAGCGTCTCCTTAAATCCTGTATAGTATTGTTGGTGGTGGAGTACTTGACTATATGCTTACATGATTTTTCAATTGGGAGTTATAAGGAGAGGGCCCGTTCTCGCCGGGACACATTATTTTGCATGATTTATTGCATTTGTTGCTTGTCTAATTGTTTTACGGCATTCGTTACAAGTCGAAGCACATTCCGATTCTCTTCATTTTTCATATGTATTTCCCTATATATATATATAAAACCCGGAAGTGTGACTCGTGCTTGCCACCGTAAGCCTCCTTTATTATTCAATTAATTAGTTGAATTACGTGCCATGTTTATTTATCGTTTCCAACTTATTTATATCGTGCTTTTCGAACTTGTAACGGCCTCGTGACTCAACTAATACCCTTTCAACTTATCGGCTTGATATTACGTGCAAAAATGTTTTAAAGGATCCGGTTCGTCAACCTTTTGTGTTTTCAAATAAGCCGAACCCGAGTGTTGCTTTGTGTCATTTTACAACTTATATTTCGTTATTCGTATTCTTTCTCAAAACGGGCAACACTCACCACTTTTAGTTTTAAAAAGATAAATGATGAACTGTGATCAAAACCCCCTTACTGAGTATCCTTTATACTCACCCCTGCTATTTTGGTTCTTGGTTCAGGTAGACAGGTGGCGACGCCACCTATCTTGTCAGTCGGCATCAGTAGGTCTAGATAGGCTCAGTCTTTTTGGTTTGTCTTGTCAGTGGTCCCAACAACCGTCGAGTCTTGTTTATTGTATTTATTTACTTTACGTACTTATGTGCTCCTGACGTGGGATAGTTGACGATATCTAGGATTGTACAGGATAGACTAGTTGAGCCATGGATGGCACTGTGTGTTTATGCTTCTATTGTATTTCAAACTGCAAATGTTTAATTGATATTATGTTAGCTTCAAAGGCTATTATGGACTTTATCGGTTTTCTTTTAAATCGCTTCCGCATTGCTCTGTTTGGTTGTGGTTGTTGTTAGGATATGGTCGTTGTTGTCGGTGGTCTTTGCTTGAGTGCCGTTCGCCGGAGTGGGTTTTTGAGTTGAGGCCCCTCGCCAAAGCTCGAGAGTTCGCTTCGGTGCGGATGTGGCGTTCCTTCTTCAGGGGGCGCTACAGTCAGTGGTATCAGAGCCTAGGTTCCCAAAAGGAACCGAAGCTTTGTAATCGCGTCGTGTCTTGTCTCTTGTGTCTGCCCGTTTCGTGTCAATGAGACTTAGAGTTTCCAGTCACAGGTGCTTGAGAACTCCTTAGTATTGAAATTGTGATTGATCATCTTTTGGAATGTCCAAGTGCAAGCACCCCTGAATGGAATTAAAACGCGCAAAAATTACGAAAACACCCCGGATTTAATCCGGAGTTTAACCAAACAATAATTACATATTATCGCGCACTTAAAAAAATTAAATACGAGAAATATGAGTGTTATGAACATGCACGGTACCTTTTATTCCGAGTAACAAAGTTAGGTCTAGTCTCCCGTTTTCTCTTATTCTGTGTCTTAGCTCCAGTCCCTCGATTCCGGTAACTTCTCCTTTATTGTACGTCCCTAACCTTGTCCCTTCATGATTTATTCTCTGGTGGCCTCCCTCTCTGAAATAAAGACCCTGAATCTTCAGGATCGGCATCCACTATCCTCTTCCTTAGGTTTCTTCTTATTAGGGCAATTGTCAAGGAGATGGTCGGGGGAACCACATAGTAAACACTGTCCCAGTCGTTTCCGGCAGTACTCGGCGAGATGGTTCGGCTTGTGGCAAAACGAGCAAAGGATGGTGCTCTCACTGGGTCCGCTGGTCGTCGCCTCTTTTCTGTGAGAAGTTGCACGGACAACCGCTGGAGTTCTCGATTCATAAGACTGGTTCAGTAAAGTGATCGGTCGAGCACTCCTAGCTCTCATTTCAAATTCTGCTTCGGCTCGCAAAGCTCGGCCGACAGCTTCTGCATAAGAACAACAGCCGAGACCTATACGCACTTGGTGGATTTCGTGCCTCAGCCCGGATATAAATCGTGCGGCTTTGTTCCTTTGGTCTGGCTCCCGGTTAGGAGAGTAGTTAGTCATGTAGGCAAATCTGGCCTCGTATTCTGTCACGCTATCTCCTCCCTGAGCTATTTCTATCTCTCCCGTCGGATACGGGTACGATGATCCTGGCGTAGTCTGGAGTGGGGTTAGTGGCGGATCTGATCGAGCTTTCTTGCGCGGCATATCTGCGTTCACAACTATTTGGCAAAATAGGTGCATGTTTTGTGAGAAATGATGCCATCAGTTCATAAACACATAAGCATGCTCGATACTCAACAAAATCCTACCAACATACACTATGACACACCAAACCATGTAAAACACACAAAGAGTTCCACGATCGACTCGCGTTACATCTTCCTTAGTACAAAAATTTATAAAAGATTGCCAGTCGGTTAATTAAGCCAACCGTAATCGTCTACAATTTTAAGCACCAAGATAAGACGAACACTCGTCAAAACACGAACTCGACACGGACTGACACAATTCAAAAGACACAAAAGACAAGACAGACGAGATACTAGAGCTTTCGGTTCCTTTTCGGGAACCTAGGCTCTGATACCACTAACTGTAGCACCCCTTTCCTTGGACGGAGAAAGGACACCACATCCGCACCGAGACGAACCCCCAAACGAGATAGATGTACCCCATTTAAAAATCCATCCCGGCGAACGGCAATCAATCAAGCAAAACCAGCAACAGCATAACGACACCCCAACAACAACAGCAGTAAAAGAAATAACAGAGTTGCGGAAGCAAATTCAAATATAAAGTAATTCATATAAGCCCTCCATGGCAACGTAATTCATACATCATTCTCAATCATTATATAATAAATGCCCTTCATGGCCAGTCTATCCTATTCCACATCAGGGACACGTAAGTACGGAAAATAAAGGATAATCCGAAATACATAATTAAATCAAATCATAAATAAGGACACGACTGTTGTTGGGACACTGACAAGACAAGACACACGAGCCAACCTAGACCTGCTGCTGCCGACTGACAAGATAGGTGACAACGCCACCTGTCGACCTGAAGTAAGAATCAAAATAGTGGGGGTGAGTACAAAAGATACTCAGTGAGGGTAAAGAGGGAACAAGTACGAGCCACGTTTCCGGGTTTTGATTATATGTATATAGGAAAATACATTTGCATAATTGAAGAAAATCCGGATCGTGCTTCGACTTGCATACACGATAATAATTAACGATAATAAAGAATTTAAAGCGGTAAATGCAAGCAATTAATATCCCAGCGAGAATGGGCCTGTTCCTCCTTATAACCCCCTCACTAACAAGTAACTCCATCACCGGTGTCTGACCCCGAAGTGCGACCCCGGGCGACTGTGAATTTCAGGAAAACGTACAACGAATGCAACACCCACCATCGCTCCCAACCGTGGCTATCAACTCCTGACGGGCCACGATTGACGCTTATTTTTGGGAGAAGCACCTCGGATTACACCCTGGACGCTCGTCCCCAGATGCAACCACTGGATACCTTCCCGGGCCCATTTGAAATAACACGACTTTGCTCCCTTTGAAAAACAAACATATAAATGGATGCCATAAGGCAATTTGGGCAAGTTTGGGTGACGATGAAGGGGGTAAATCCTAAGTCAAACCGTCACGCTTAAAAGAAAGAATTTTACTTGCCTTATGAAAATAAAATGATTTAGAGATACTCATAAGTACAAGTTAATATTAAAACCTTTATGAGAATCATGAAAATATAGATTAAATATCTAATAGATATACGAGAAAGGAAATCAAAGTAAGATGAGCACATAAGGGGTAGTTCGCAATAAATTAAAAGAATTCTTTGAGCACTGACTGTAGCGCCCCTTTCCTTGGACGTAGAAAGGACACCACATCCGCACCGAGACGAACCCCCAAACGAGATAGATGTACTCCATTTAAAAATCCATCCCGGCGAACGGCAATCAATCAAGCAAAACCAGGAACAGCATAACGACACCCCAACAACAACAGCAGTAAAAGAAATAACAGAGTTGCGGAAGCTAATTCAAATATAAAGTAAATCATATAAGCCCTCCATGGCAACGTAATTCATACATCATTCTCAATCATTATATAATAAATGCCCTTCATGGCCAGTCTATCCTATTCCACATCAGGGACACGTAAGTACGGAAAATAAAGCATAATCCGAAATACATAATTAAATCAAATCATAAATAAGGACACGACTGTTGTTGGGACACTGATAAGACAAGACACACGAGCCAACCTAGACCTGCTGCCGCCGACTGACAAGATAGGTGACAATGCCACCTGTCGACCTGAAGTAAGAATCAAAATAGTGGGGGTGAGTACAAAAGATACTCAGTGAGGGTAAAGAGGGAACAAGTACGAGCCGCGTTTCCGGGTTTTGATTATATGTATATAGGAAAATACATTTGCATAATTGAAGAAAATTTGGATCGTGCTTCGACTTGCATACACGATAATAATTAACGATAATAAAGAATTTAAAGCGGTAAATGTAAGAAATTAATATCCCAGCGAGAATGGGCCTGTTCCTCCTTATAACCCCCTCAATAACATGTAACTCCATCACCGGTGTCTGACCCCGAATTGCGACCCCGGGCGACTGTGAATTTCAGGAAAACGTGCAACGAATGCAACGCCCACCATCGCTCCCAACCGTGGCTATCAACTCCTGACGGGCCACGATTGACGCTTATTTTTGGGAGAAGCACCTCGGATTACACCCTGGACGCTCGTCCCCAGATGCAACCACCGGATACCTTCCCGGGCCCATTTGAAATAACACGACTTTGCTCCCTTTGAAAAAAAAACATATAAATGGATGCCATAAGGCAATTTGGGCAAGTTTGGGTGACGACGAAGGGGGGTAAATCCTAAGTCAAACCGTCACGCTTAAAAGAAAGAATTTTACTTGCCTTATGAAAATAAAATGATTTAGAGATACTCATAAGTACAAGTTAATATTAAAACCCTTATGAGAATCATGAAAATATAGATTAAATATCTAATAGATATACGAGAAAGGAAATCAAAGTAAGATGAGCACATAAGGGGTAGTTCGCAATAAATTAAAAGAATTCTTACTCCGTTTGAAAGCATTTTTAAACCCTCACCTGGAAACACGGGAATGACAAGACAATCCAAGCTATGTCCTGAAAATACGGCCTGAAACTAACAGACGACAAGAACCACATAAGATAAGACACGACAACGACTCACGAAAATTACATCACATGAGAAACCAATAAACGTCATGTAGCAATTGAATTTACAATTAAAATGAAATTAAATCAATTAATTAAAAGTATGAAATTAACGATGCTAAACATGCTCAATTGAAATTCTAATTGCACATTCATGCATATAATATTGTAAAGAAGCACTCATGCGATTTTCGGATTTTTCGGACGACATTCAAAATTTGGGGAAAAACCCTAAACGAAAAAGGCTCGATTCAAGGTCCGAACGAGGTCAGAATTTTGAAAACTGTACGAAATATTCATCCTTGAATCATATGGAAGCTATAGGCAAAAATGGCTCGATTTTAGGGGGTCGTATGCAAAAAGTCAACTTTTATTTTTGGCCATTTGACCCTATTACCAAGAGCAACTAAGGAAAAAGGCTGGAAAATTGGCTAAGGCATTAGCACGGGCTAACGCACAGCCTTGTGCACGGTCTTGAGCACGCACTCAAGACCGTGCAAGCTGAAACAAGCATGCACTGGCTTCTGCACCGGCGTGCGCAAGCCGGTGCAAGTTAAAGGTGTGTGCACGGTCGTGCCAAGACCGTGCGTGGGACCGTGTGGTTCCATCTCACAAGTGCAGAAACGCGATTTCAAGGTTTTTCTCGAGAGTTTCATCCTAAAATCAACTAGGGTGGATTCTAAGGCTAAAAACAACATACAAAATTCACACTCATGCATTGTACACATTAATAGCTACCATTTTATCCGAACTACACTAAAAATGGTAAACTATAACCTACAAATCAATGAAATCATCAAATATTTATTTCAATTTAAAATCTATAAAAACGAAGGATTTAATGGATGAAACGAATTGGAGAAAGAAGGTTACCGATAGAGAATTGAATGAAGATCGTAAATCTGGTCTCGGAATTTCGATCGATCGAGCAACGGATTCGGAACGGGATTTTCTTTTCTCTCCTTCTTCTTCTTCCTTTCTCCTTCTCTTCTCTCCTTCTCTCTCTCGATTTGTAAATCTATTCAAGAGTGTGCAAGAGAGTGTACACAAGGGGGTGTAAGTGTGTTCAAGATAGTGTGGGTGTGTCCAAGATAGTGCAAAGGTGTTTCAAAGGGGTGTAGGTTCGTTTAGAGATTAAAATAAATTCGAGGGGTAGAAAGTGTAATTATAAATGGTTGAGGATATGGAAATAATTATAATAAATTAATATTAGCTAACGAAGCTAATCTTTTCATATAAAATTCAACGAAATGTCGAATAATTATTCCGAGAATATATTCTGGAATTTTCGGGTCGTTATAGGGTCAAAGGAGCAAATAAAAAGTTGACTTTCTTCGTTTGACCTCCGATTTGAGATCGGATTTCACCTATAGGTCCTATAAATCATGAAATACATATTTGAGGTAGTTTGAATTTTTCTGACTTCATTTGGGCCCCGTTTCTCGTGTTTTTCGTTTAGGCCTTTTTGGCTATTTTTCAAATATTGTCCGGTTCTTCCGAAACTTGAATGCATGCTTCCTTATTTCCTTTTATGCACGTTTATGAGCTTTCATTGCATTCTAACTTGTTTTGCTTAACGAATTCTATGAATTTCTATGTTTTGTTACAATGTGAACCTAAGTGATATGAATGATTGTTTAACGTGCCTCTATGTGTTTTAAATCTTTCGTATAAGCCGTGCGTCGTCATTGGTCTTATTTGGTTGTGTCTTTGTCTTTTTCAGACGATACTCCCGTAGAGTAGCGTGCCGGTCTCGCATTTTGCTCTCGTTTTTGTCAAGCCAACAGGTGGGGTTTTCAGTTTCTTATAGTATACGATAATACGTACATAATACCAACCCTACTACCCGATAAGCCTTGTTTTATGATTTGTTTTACATCTGTTTGTATATATAGTAGATATTTAAGCTTATACTTTTATGATCTTGAAAACGATTTAATATGAAAAGTATTATGTATAAGTTTGTGAAATGTGTACGAAAGAGGCAGGAAAATCTTTGTTTTCCGAAAGCGAACTTTGGCATTATAGCCTCGCACACGACTTGCCTCGAACGGTCTTTTGACCACATGAAAATGTTTGAAAAGCGAGCTATGTATATGTATATGTTTGACCTGTTCTGATGGGCCCGGAGTAAGGATGATAGGACGAAGTCGGTAGACGTCGGGTCTACGGCGGAAATTCTATGGTTTCCTCCACCTTTGGGGGGTGAGGCCGGAGTGGCAGCCCTTTGAGTACTTGAGCTTGTTATGTATGATCTGTGTAGTTAGGGGTTGCTCCCTGATTACAACTGGAGGAATAAGGAGGGTTTCTGTTTTTATGATTTGACTGGTGGTTCAGAACTCTTCTCGCTGAGTTATACGTTTAGTTTTGTTTCATTTTGAGCTAGTTCACCAATCGTTTGCGAAAAACTTTATTTCTATTGTTTTCTTTCTGTTTAAATTGGTGATCTACTTTCGTTTATTCTTATGTACTGTCTTTTTCCCCCTCACTTAGTCGTTTGACTAACCCCATTCGTTTCACCGTTTGGTTTCAGGATTCTAGGCGGGCTTCATAGTATTGAGTAGTCGTCGGTCGAGTTACACGCTTTTGTCTTATGTAAACTCTTGTTTCTTGTTGACTTGATGTTTGTTATGTAGGATTATACTTATGAATAGCCGGGAATAATATTGCAAAACCTGTTGTAAACATTTATTAGTATTTTTGGGAATTTGCTAGCCTTGGTGGGCTTTACCTAACTGCACAACCATTATGGATTTTATGTTTTGTCTATATATTGCTTCCGCTTTTGGTTTGTCACTGTTTTGAAACTCCCGCCTAGTAGAAAATGAGTCCGGTTTGCCGTTCGCCGGGTTTTGGTTCGGGTCGGATTACTTTCGATTCCAGGTCAGGATCCGCTGCGGGGCGTGCGTCTGCCCGTTTGCCGGCGCCCGCTACAGGGTTGTAGTGCAGAAATTTGTCGAGGGATTGGCCATCGGCTTGTCTCGTAGCTACATGTTGTTGTTGATGTTGTCTCTCTTGATGTACTTGTTCAGCAATCTGCCTCATAGCTGTCACTAAGTCTCTTGCAATCGAATTCGGAGATAAGGGAGCGGCAGGGGGTCTTCGACGAGACATTATGTACCTGCGCTCAATAAACTAGGAAAAGATGCATGCTCGGTTAATGGAATGATCACATAAGGCATATAAAATTCAAACAGAGCATACATTTACGATTCGAATAGCGTGTAATCAATTAAAGCATGAAATAAATCACATAACAAGCAAAACTCGATCCTATAGCCGTACGACCTAGACACGACAAGACCCAAGCAGGACACGACAAGACGACAAGACAAGACAGACGCTACCTCGAGTTCCACATCCACTTGCATTCAATCCCAACTCAGCACTTAACGCACGGTCTTGGTCAAGACCGTGCGGATCAGCTCAAGCCCGTGCAAGCCAGTTCAGCGTTAAACCGCTGAACCGGCTGGACCGCTCCACACGGGCCAGCGCACGCCCGTGCGTCAGGCCGTGTGTGCCCCTTCGCCCATTTAAACACCTTTCTCGCGAACAGAAGCAACAGAAACACATTTTTCCTCTTTTTCCCCACTTCCAGCAGCAGAAACCTCAAATTTTTCCCCCAAAAAATTTTCTCCAAACTTTGCAAGCCTATAACTTTCGATCCGTCCGTCGGATCTTCATAATTTTCGGAAGGTACGTAGTCGGCATTGCGTATTTTAATTAGTTGGTTTTTGGGGATGATCCGCCGAGCCGATCATACACAAATTGCCGCCGAAAATACACGGCCGCCAAGTGTTCGACAAAATTCCCGAGTGAGGAATTTCACCAAATTCAATCCAACAATCCTGAAACAACCTTCTTTCATGGCCGCCGAAGGTTCCCGACGAAGGAGGGGGTGAGATGACCCTCCATCCCCACTTCCATTTAATGTGGATATCTCAAATCATTTCCAAGCTAAAATATTTAGGCGAATGCACGAACGCCCGGTGTTCTCTACCAAGTTCCTCGACATAGAAGCATTGGGGAATTTGGGACTTGGCGACGGTATCGCCCGGTACATTGAAGACGTGGGATGGACCACGTTCTTGGATATGAGAAGGAATTCGTACCCCCGACTTGTATACGAATTCATTGCCACACTTCAAATAGTTCCCCACGAAGACGACGCCGAGCTACCTTTCAAGATAGAGTTCCGATCTTTCAACGAGGATTATGAGCTCACTCTCCGACAATTAATGGTACATTTTGGGCTACCCATTCGGGGAATGATAAGCCGAGAAGTGGGTTGGTCCGAGGCATGGAGAAATGTCTCCACTTCTAGGAGGCCCTTTCAACAAGGGAAATCTAAGGCAACCGACCTCCGTGATTCCGCCTTGAGGACTTTTCATAGATTCCTCTCATGAACCGTCTTTGCTAGAGGTGATAGCTACGGTTCAATCAACATTGAGGAACTCTATGTCTTGGATTGCGAGGTCCGAAGGCAAGCAGTCAATGGCATCATGTTCTTCCTTCGATATGTGGAGTATGTAGGCACCCGGCCAAAGGGAGAAATCAGAATTGGGTCCTACATCACCGCGATCCTCGATTGTGCCGGCGTGACCGGCATGGATCGAATGGCCCCGGCAGGAGCAGAGGATTCGACAATTTCCTACAAGCAACTCGCCCAGATGAAACTTTGCAGGAAAGTTAGAGGGCGACACGGTAGATATGTACCAATGACGGCAGAGGAAGCCGCCGCCGGGAGTGATGGCGATGATGAAGATGACGCCGAAATAGGAGGTCATCCTGAAGAGGACCGACAAGAGAGGGAGGAGCAAATGATGGAACAACTTTACGAAGCAGGAGGCTTCGCTCCTCGTCAGGTCCCGTACATACCCGATCCTCCTAGAACCGAAGAGGCTCAATTCCAGCAGAGCTTTGAGGACTACCCGACACAGCACCAGGCTGGATCCTCACAATGGGACAGGCTAAGTGAGGAGCAGTGGAATCAATATCAACAATCTGAGTCGGAGACCCGAAGCCGATGGGAGACAGATAGATGGACGGTTTGGGGAAACCGCTTCACGAGCTTCACGGAGCAAACTTCTGAGCGACTCAACCAACAGTCGGCCTACCTGAGGGAGATCAGGCTCGAAGCTCAACGCAACCACACTGAAATCCGGGAGCAAATTTCCGACCTCGAGAGGTCCATCACGGAGCAGCTCGCCAACTATCTCAGTCGTCTTGGCATGTCACCTAGTTCCGGAGCCCCTGATTCTTAGTCGGCATCGATTTCTTTTATTTCTCGTCATTTTCGTTTTAATTGTAATTTGATTTTCAGTTGAAACTATTATGTATGAACTATGTGTTAAATGTTATTTGAATATAACTGTTAATTGTTCATTTTAATTAATTGCTTATGTGTTAATTGCGCGATTTTGTATGATGAACTTTTAAATGCTGTAACATACTCCCTTTAATAAACCCCGAGGTTCGGAGGAGAATCTGAGGACAGATTCTTTTAAAGGGGGGAGTATTGTAACGACCCAAAAATTCCAGAATATATTCTCGGAATAATTATTCGACATTTCGTTGAATTTTATATGAAAAGATTAGCTTCGTTAGCTAATCTTAATTTATTATAATTATTTCCATATCCTTAACCATTTATAATTACACTTTCTACCCCTCGAATTTATTTTAATCTCTAAACGAACCTACACCCCCTTGAAACACCTTTGCACTATCTAGGACACACCCACACTATCTTGAACACACTTACACCCCCTTGTGCACACTCTCTTGCACACTCTTGAATACATTTACAAATCGAGAGAGAGAAGGAGAGAAGTGAAGGAGAAAGGAAGAAGAAGAAGGAGAGAAAAGAAAATCCCGTTCCGAATCCGTTGCTCGATCGATCGAAATTCCGAGACCAAATTTACGATCTTCATTCAATTCTCTATCGGTAACCTTCTTTCTCCAATTCGTTTCATCCATTAAATCCTTCGTTTTTATAGATTTTAAATTGAAATAAATATTTGATGATTTAATTGATTTGTAGGTTATAGTTTACCATTTTTAGTGTAGTTCGGATCAAATGGTAGCTATTAATGTGTACAATGCATGAGTGTGAATTTTATATGTTGTTATTAGCCTTAGAATCCACCCTAGTTGATTTTAGGATGAAACTCTCGAGAAAAACCTTGAAATCGCGTTTCTGCACCTGTGAGATGGAACCACACGGTCCAACGCACGGTCTTGGCAGGACCGTGCGCCAGACCGTGCACACACCTTTAACTTGCACCGGCTTGCGCATGTCGGTGCAGAAGCCAGTGCATGCTTGTTTCAGCTTGCACGGTCTTGAGTGCATGCTGAAGACCGTGCGTTAGCCCGTGCGAATGCCTTAGCCAATTTTCCAGCCTTTTTCCTTAGTTGCTCTCGGTAATAGGGTCAAATGGCCAAAAATAAAAGTTGACTTTTTGCATACGACCCCCTAAAATCGAGCCGTTTTTGCCTATAGCTTCCATATGATTCAAGGATGAATATTTCGTACAGTTTTCAAAATTCTGACCTCGTTCGGACCTTGAATCGAGCCTTTTTCGTTTAGGGTTTTTCCCCAAATTTTGAATGTCGTCCGAAAAATCCGAAAATCGCATGAGTGCTTCTTTACAATATTATATGCATGAATGTGCAATTAGAATTTCAATTGAGCATGTTTAGCATCATTAATTTCATACTTTTAATTAATTGATTTAATTGCATTTTAATTGTAAATTCAATTGCTACATGACGTTTATTGGTTTCTCATGTGATGTAATTTTCGTGTGTCGTTGTCGTGTCTTGTCTTATATGGTTCTTGTCGTCTGTTAGTTTCAGGCTGTATTTTCAGGACATAGCTTGGATTGTCTTGTCATTCCCGTGTTTCCAGGTGAGGGTTTAAAAATGCTTTCAAACGGAGTAAGAATTCTTTTAATTTATTGCGAACTACCCCTTATGTGCTCATCTTACTTTGATTTCCTTTCTCGTATATCTATTAGATATTTAATCTATATTTTCATGATTCTCACAAAGGTTTTTGTAACACCCCAAACTTGAGAAATATGTACCATTTGGGCATTTGTCCCACATAGGAAAAACATAAGTAATGTGAAGGGTTTATAAGTGATCTTCCAAGCACAACTACCATGTGGTGCATCACCTTTTGGCAAGTGGTTTCAAGCCAAACTTTAGGGTTGTGCTCAGTGGTGGTGAAGCTTATACCCGCGCGTCCAACGGGTGCCGTCGTGAGGGTTCTCCTCTCCGCGCCCGGGGCTGCGACAAATGGTATCAGAGCCAACCGTCAGCTATGGGAATGCATGTTCCACACATGACATGAGTCTTGAGTCACCGCTAAAGGGGCTCCGCTCGGCGTGTTGTGGGCAGCTTCTCCACTGGCGGGAAGCCACGATCCTATGTCACGGCGTAATGAGGACATTACGCTCTCAAGGAGGGGTGAATGTAACACCCCAAACTTGAGAAATATGTACCATGTGGGCATTTGTCCCACATAGGAAAAACATAAGTAATGTGAAGGGTTTATAAGTGATCTTCCAAGCACAACTACCATGTGGTGCATCACCTTTTGGCAAGTGGTTTCAAGCCAAACTTTAGGGTTGTGCTCAGTGGTGGTGAAGCTTATACCCGCGCGTCCAACGGTACACTAATTGAAGAAAATCCGGATCGTGCTTCGACTTGCATACACGACAATAATTAACAGTACACTAAAGAATTTACAGCGATAAATACAAACAATTAATATCCCAGCGAGAATGGGCCTGTTCCTCCTTATGTCCCCTTCAATTACAATAAACTCCATCACCGGTGTCCGACCCCAGAGGCGCTACCCCGGGCGACTGTTGAATTTTAGGAAAACGTGCAACGAATGCAACGCCCACCATCACTCCCAACCGTGGCTATAAACTCCTAACGGGCCACGATTGACGCTTAGTTTTGGGAAAAGCACCTCGGATTACACCCTGGACGCTCGTCCCCAGATGCAACCTCCGGATACCAACCCGGGCCCATTTAAATAACAATACATTATCTTTTGCTCACTTTTGAAGAACATTATAAGTTAAGGCCAAAACGGCATTTAGGCAAGTGTGTATGATGACAAAGGGGGTGACTACAAGTTTCATACGTGTCAACGACTTCCCTCATAGACCCAACTGAGGTCAAAACGTCATGCTTAAAAGAAAGAGTTTTACTTGCCTTATGAAAACAAAATGATTTAAAGATACTTATAGGTACAAGTTAGTATCAAATCATTTATTATAAAATCATGAAAATATAGGTTAAATATTTAGAAAATATAGGTTAAATATTTAGTAGATATACAAGAAGGGAAAACAAAGCAAGATGAGCACATAAAGGTAGTTCGCAATAATTTAAAAGAAATTCTTACTCCGTTTGAAAGCATTTTAATAACCTCACCTGGAAGCACGAAAACGACAAGACAACCCAAGCTATGCCTTGAAAAGATGGCCTGAAACTAATAGACGACAAGAACCAAATAAGACAAGACACGATAACGACTCACGAAGACTACAACACATGAAAAACCAATAAACGTCATGTAGCAATTAAATTTACAATTAAAATGCAATTAAATCAATTAAACGGAAAATATGAAATTAATGATGCTAAACATGCTCAATTGAAATTCTAATTGCGCATTCATGCTTATAATATTATAAAGAAGCACTCATGCGATTTTCGGATTTTTCGGACGACATTCAAAAATTGGGGAAAAAGCCCTAAACGAAAAAGGCTCGATTCAAGGTCCGAACAAGGTCGGAATTTTGAAAACTTTACAAAATATTCATCCTTGAATCATATCAAAGCTATAGGTGAAAACGGCTCGATTTTAGGGGGTCGTATGCAAAAAATCAAGTTTTATTTTTGGCCAATTGACCCCATTACCGTGAGCAACTAAGGAAAAAGGCTGAAAATTTGGTTAAGGCATTCGCACGGGCTAACGCACGGCCTTGTGCACGGTCTTGAGCATGCACTCAAGACCGTGCAAGCTGAAACAAGCGCGCACTGGCTTGCGCACCGACGTGTGCAGGCCGGTGCAAGTTAAAGGTCTTGCCGGGACCGTGCATTGGACCGTGTGGTTCCATCTAATAGGTGCAGAAACGCGATTTCAAGGTTTCTCACGAGGGTTTCCTCCTAAAATCAACTAGGGTGGATTCTATAGCTAAAATCAACATATAAAATTCACACTCATGCATTGTATACATTAATAGCTACCATTTGATTCGAACTACACTAAAACTGGTAAACTCTAACCTACAAATCCATCAAATTATCAATTATTCATTTCAATATAAACACTAGAAAATAGGTGGATTTAATGGGTGAATCGAAATGGGGAAAGAAGATTACCGGTAGAGAATTGAATGAGGATCATATATTTGGTCTCGGAATTTCGATTGATCGAGCGACGGATTCGGAACGGGGTTTCTCTTTCTCTCCTTCTTCTCCCTTTCTCCTTTTCTTCTCTCCTTCTCTCTCTCGATTTTGAGTTGTGTTCAAGAGTGTGCAAGAGAGTGTGCACAAGAGGGTTTAAGTGTGTAACGCCCCACATTTTTTGGTAAACTAAAGCCGGTAAGAATTCCTGAGATAACGGGACAAGTTTGGAAAATTCGATCGGTACATATGTGCTTATGTGATATTTGTGTATTTTATATGAATTTTCATAAATGTGATAATTTGTGAATTTAAATTATTCTATGTTGATGTGCGTTTAAAATGATGAGTTTTGACTATAATATTGACATATTTCATTAATATGTCCTTTTTATGAAGTTTCGCGAAATTACGAAAATGCCCCTTCGATTTTTCATTTAAACCTCAAGTTTTATTTTTATTCTTTCTTTCTCCTTTTTATAATTACATTCCACCCCTCTTCTCAGCAACAGCCGAAGAAAAGAAAAAGAAAGAAAAAGAAAGAATTTCTTTAAAACTTCAATTCGATCTTTCGAGTTCGTTTCTTAACCAAATTTCGATCTGTAAGAACCTACGTGATCTTTATAAAATTCTCTACAGGTATTATTCAGGTTCCATTTGATTCCGTTTTCGTTTGAGTATGTTTTGGATAAATTGCTTAGAAGTTGGATTTTTCGATAGTTTGATCGCTATACTCCGTAGTTTTCGATGATTCTTGATCCTATGTGTTGCCATTATGATCTTTGATATTTGTTGAAGTTTGTAGTATGAAAATATGATTGAAAATGAGGTTTTGAGGAAGATTTGATCGAAATACGTACCTTCTGTGCGAAGTTCTTCGCGTTTCTGCTGAAAATTCGCGAAAATAGGTGCACACGGCCTTGCAACAGGCCGTGTAGCAAGACCGTGCGTGTTTTCCACCCCACACGGCCTTGCATCAGGCCGTGTGGGTAGGTCGTGCGTGTTCTCAAAATTGCACACGGCCTTGATCAGGCCGTGTGTGTAGACCGTGTGTCCCGATTTCAGTTCAAAAGTCTCTGGAAGTCAAAAATTGCAAATACTACTTTCTTCGTTTGATATTATTTTCAAAATCCGACTTCACCCTTAAGTCTGTAGCGCTTTAAAACTTAATAATTCATAGAGTTTGAATTTTTCCAATTCTGTTTGATCGTGAAACGAACCGATTTCCGTTTAGGGAATTATACACTTTTCGCAATTCTTTTCCAATTGCTTCGAAACTTGAAGGTATACTTCTTTATAGTATTTTGAGCATGTATATGAAACCTAATTGTGTTTAAGCATGATTTATAAGCTTGAAGTTTGATATTTCATTAGTTTCATTGAATAATTGCCCTAATTGCCCTCCTTTGATTTAATTAAGTGTTTATTGCATTAAGAGTAAGCCGTGCGTCGTATTGTCGTCTTACATGGTTGGTCGTATTTGGTTTCAGGTGGTAGTTCTTCCGGGCAGTAGTTGGTTCCCTTTCTTTTTCCTTTTTGCCGAATTATCCAGGTGGTGTTTCTTTTCCGAATTCGGTTTTCTTATACGTATGTAAATATTCCATATATACCCGAAGCCTGTGTTTTATGCTTTTATGTTTTCTTTCCCCAAACTTATATTATACGTAGTAGCTACCTGAAAATCATATTACTTTAATGAGTTGAAGGAAAATATTTTGATATCAAATTATTACATATTAGCCCCTCGAAGGCTCTTTTGGCCAGAAAAGGGTTAAAATTGGTTTCTCAATTTGGTCCCTTTTGACCGAATCTTTCGAAATACGAGAAATATATCTTGGCCATTGTGCCTGGCCTCTGTGCCATATCATATTATTGGGCCCGGACATCAGGGTACGGGGTGAAGCCGGATAGACATTGGGTCTACGGTGGATCTCAATGCTCTGGTCTCCAAAACTGCTGGGAGCTCGGGGTATGACCGGAGTGGCAACCCTTTTGAGTACCTGCGCCGGACGGGATCTTGTCGCATAGACTTGTCCTCCGCCGAAGATGTATTGTATATTTGTCCTTGCATATACGATTATATAGTAGCGGGCTAGCTACCTGACTACACAAGGAGGAATAAGGGAGGTTTATTTGATATTTCTGATATTATGAAGCAGGTGGTTAATGCTCGTCTCGCCGAGCTTTTACTTTATTGCAAAATTATTCGATTCACCAATAATTGTGAAAACCTTTATTTCTCCTTTGCTTTCTTTTCATTTACAAACTGGTGAATCTTTGGGTTGTTTCGACAATATATACGTATTACAGCCCCCTCACTTAGTCGCTTTGACTAACCCCATTACCTTGTTGTCTCTTTCAGGTTTTGTCACTAGGCGGATTCAGGTCTTGTCGTTGGGATTGCTTTCTTTTGTTTAGGGGATTCCATATAGCCTATGTATCTGGATAAATACTTAAAACCCTAGAATTTGTAGATGTAAATAATGTAAATTAGTTTGAATGTTGATATGGTTGTTTCAATGGCCTTGGTGGGCTTTATAATTGCGTTTTGAATTTTGGTTGTTCTAGCTCCCTGAGTGGGATAGGTTGTGTTAATTTTCTTCCGCTGTATTATTGTTCATTGTCCTATTATTTTCTAAAGCAGATCCGGCTGGTATTTATTTTCCGTTCGCCAGGTTGTAGTTCATAACCGAACCTTTAGTTCTTGTTATGGATTGTGACTTGGTGCGGGACGTCACGTCGCACCGTATTTGGGGACGTGCCGTTACAAAGTGTGTTCAAGGTAGTGTGGGTGTGTTCAAGATGGTGCAAAGGTGTTTCAAGGGGGTGTGGGTTCGTTTAGAGATTAGATTAATTTCGAGGGGTGGAAAATGTAATTATAAATGGTTGAGGATAGGGAATTAAATTAAATAACTTAAAATTAGCTAACGAAGCTAATATTTTCATATAAAATTCAACGAAATGTTGAATAATTATTCCGAGAATATATTCTGGAATTTTGGGTCGTTACAGTACTCCCCCCTTCAAAAGAATCTGTCCTCAGATTCTCCTCCGAACCTCGGGGTTGATTAAGGGAGTATATTACGACATTTAAAAGTTATTCAAACAAAAATCGTGCAATTAATACACAAGCAATTAATTAAAACGAACAATTAACAGTTAAATTCAATTAAGCATTTAACGCATAGTTCATACATAATAGTTCAAATAAAAATCAAATTACAATTAAAATGAAAATGACGAGAAATAGAGGAAAATGATGCCGACTAAGAATCGGATGCTCCATGTGACGTCCCCAACATCACAACCCCCGGACCGAAACGAGCCCCCGAGCGATAGTTAAATACCACCACTCGAAAACCCGCCCCGGACAACGGGATTCCCACAATCTGGCAACAGCAACTCCCCATCAACAATACCAACATCAACAACAACAATAGCAATAACAGGTCATTAGCGGAAGCAAATATCAAACATATATATATATCGACTAATCTCATCAAGTTCAAATATTCAAATATCATCATGTCCCAACTTTCATTAATTTCAAGTTAACATGCCAAAATAAATAAGAGTTCAGTCATAACAAAATAACTACATAGACTGACTCCAAAGACCTGAAAGCCTACACTGCTGCTGCCAGTACCCAATAACCACTCGAACTGCTCACCTGAAGCATGAACCAAAAGAGGATGTGAGTCAAACGAACTCAGTGAGGAGGGGAGTATACATAATAAAAACATATATTTAATCCACGCTTAGGTTGATAAAAGCAAATCTAGTGACGATATGCTCTTTTACAATTCAGCTAAGCTTTGTGAATTAAATATTAATTAAAACATTTTCGAAATATTTTTATTCCCGGCGAGAACGGGCCATCTCCTTATAACTCCCACAACATATCAAACATAATGAAATCCCATAACACCGTTTGGCTTATCAAGGAGCAACCCGAGAATACAGAAAACTGCTATTGTAACGACCCGAATATTTTAATTATATTATTAATAATTACGCGAATTCTTTCTTGCCTAATTTATCGATCTATCCAATTGGATTAATTAATCTTGTGGAAAAGATTGATTTAACCTATCTTTTAAATACCCTCAATTACTTAAATTACATAAATGCCCTTAAAAGCCTAAATGACCATTTTACCCCCCGAGATATTTTCCTAAATATCTACCTATCTCTCTCATTCTCTCATAACAAGAAGGACAAAAGAAAGGGAAAAGAAAGAAAGGAGAAAGAAGGAGAAGAAAGGAGAAAGATCTTCCCGATGCCCTACCGAGCTCGTTTCTCGCCCGATCGACGAGCCGTGAAAACCCGAACGATCCTCACTACATTATCTACCGGTAATCCTTTTACCCCATTTCATTCCGTTCGTTATTTCTTGCAATTTTCGTGACTTTAGATATAGGATTTTATATATTAGGATTTTCGTGTTTAGGAAGATTTACTTGACCATTTTACGTGTTTCTTGTGCCTATGTGTAGCTTATATGATATATATGATTATATGTGAAAATTAGGATATTTTATGGAGTAAATTAGGAGATGTATGAATTTATAAATTGATTTTCGCGTATGAGGTTCGCGATCTGCTGAGTCTGCTGCTCAGTAGATCCACACGGGCGAACGCATGGTCTTGAGCAAGACCATGCAGGAGCCCGTGCGCAGCACTTTTCAGCCTGCACGGGCTTGAGCCCGTGCACAGGCCCGTGCGCATGGCCGTTTGCACCTGCACGGTCTTGGCACCGTGCTCAAGACCGTGCGGGAGGCCGTGCAACCCCTTTTGTGCTTGCACCGGCTTGCCAAGCCCGTGCGTAAGCCCATGCGTTGGCCGGTGCAACATACTTAGTGTATTTTCCAGCCTTTTCCTTTCTTACACTTCGGGAATTGGTCGACCCCACTCATTTAAATGTTGACTTTTCTCATACGACCTCCGAATATCAATCCGATTCACCTATAGCTTCCTTGAGCCTCGGGATTTGATATTCTTCATAATTTACAATTATCCGACCCTATTTGACCGTCAATTGAGACCTTTCTCATTTAGGGTTTTTCCCACCTTTCCCGTTTCTTATCCGTTTAATCCCGTATTCGCGAGAGAACGTCTTTATATTATTTTAAGCACGTCTACGTGCCCTAACTGCATTTTAGCATGCTTTCCATATTTATTATTAATGTTCTTCCATCATTATAATTGCTTTAAATATTCCTTTAAATGTTAGTTCATATGTCATATATCATTATATGTTTAATTATCTGGCTTTCCATATTGTATCTGTAGCATGAGTGAAGTCATATTTGAATTGCCGGGCGTCGTCTGTTGTTCGTGTCTTGCTTTTGTTATTGTCGGTCTCGTTTTCATCCTCTAGGCCCTGTGTATTACAGGTGGGTCCAATGAGGGAGAAACCTGACTACCGCTTGCTTTCATACTGCCTTTTCGAGCCAGGTAAGGGTTTTAAATTGTTTTCAACTGGAGTAAGAACATAGTTTGTTTAGGCTTCGAAATAACTTATTTCCCCGCCTTTTCTTATTGCTTGTTGTACTGTCTTTAATATTCCTTACGTGCTTAGTCAAACCGTTTTGATAGCAAACCAAAATGATTTGAAATGCTTTCAACTAGAGACAAGGGAAAACCCATTTGTTTTAAATGCGAACTTTGGTCTCTCAACCTCGCAATTATAACCTTGTCTCGAATGGCCCCTTTGGCCTTCCACACCCCGATTTCCTACTTTCGAATGGCCCTTTTGGCCACCCAAACTATCATTGATTTCAAAAGCGAGCCATAGTCTGTTTTATGACTTGGGCCCGGAGTATACAGGAGTTGAGCCTGGGGACGTGCGTCTAGGGAAAATCCCGATGTATACTTCTAGCGTGTTGACTTGGGCCGGCTAGGAGGTTGGCTAGCCTAAGTTGATGCGAACGGTGGTGCTAATCGCGTCTCCTTAAACCCTGTACGGTGGTGCTAATCGCGTCTCCTTAAATCCTGATGGTGGTGCTAACAGCATCTCCTTAAATCCTGTATAGTACTGTTGGTGGTGGAGTAATTGACTATATGCTTGCATGATTTTCAATTGGGAGTTATAAGGAGAGGGCCCGTTCTCGCCGGGACACATTATTTGCATGATTTACTGCATTTATTGCTTGTCTAATTGTTTTATGGCTTTCGTGACAAGTCGAAGCCCATTCCGGTTTTCTTCAGTTATCATATGTACTTCCCTATATATATATAAAACTCGGAAGTGTGACTCGTACTTGCTACCCTAAGCTTCCTTTATTACTCAAATAATATTCTTTAAATCGGCTTGATATTTCGTGCAAATGTTTTAAAGGATCCGGTTCGTGAACCTTTTGTGTTTTCAAATAAGCCGAACCCGAGTGTTGCTTTGTGTCATTTTACAACTTATATGTCGTATTCATATTCTTTCTCAAAACGGGCAACACTCACCACTTTTAGTTTTAAAAAGATAAATGACGAACGGTGACCAAAAACCCCCTTACTCAGTATCCTTTATACTCACCCCTGCTATTTTGGTTCTTGCTTCAGGTAGACAGGTGGCAACGTCACCTATCTTGTCAGTCGGCTTCAGCAGGTCTAGATAGGCTCTGTCTTTCTGGTTTGTCTTGTCAGTGGTCCCAACAACCGTCGAGTCTTGTTTATTGTATTTATTTTCTTTACGTACTTATGTGCCCCTGATGTGGGATAGTTGACGATATCTAGGATTGCATTGGGTAGACTAGTTAAGCCATGGATGGCACTATCTGTTTATGAATATTCTGTATCTTGATTTTAAATGTTAATTGATATTATGTTAGCCCCGTAGGCTTTTATGAAATTTAATTATTTACATTAATCGGTTCCGCATTTTCTCTGCTCTTTTCTGGTTGTTGTTGGGATGTCGTTGCTGTTGCCGGTAGTGGTTGCTTGAGTGCCGTTTGCCGGAGTGGGTTTTTGAGTTGAGGCCCCTCGCTGAAGCTCGGGAATCCATTTCGGTGTGGATGTGGCGGTCCTTCTTCAGGGGGCGGTACAGTCAGTGGTATCAGAGCCTAGGTTCCCAAAAGGATCGAAGCTTTGTAATCGTGTCGTGTCTTGTCCCTTGTGTCTGCCCGTTTCGTGTCAATGAGACTTAGAGTTTCCAGTCACAGGTGCTTGAGAACTCCTTAGTATTGAAATGGTGATTGATCTTCTTTTGGAATGACCAACCAACCGTTTGATCTCTTACAATTATAGTACTGAGTAAAGATTGAATGCAAGTGGATGTGGAACTTGAAGTAGCGTCTGTCTTGTCTTGTCGTCTTGTCGTGTTCTGCTTGGGTCTTGTCGTGTCTAGATCGTACGGCTATAAGATCGAGTTTTGCTTGTTATGTGATTTGTTTCATGCTTTAATTGATTACATGCTATTCGAATCGTAAATGTATGCTCTGTTTGAATTTTATATGCCTTATGTGATCATTCTATTAACCGAGCATGCATCTTCTCCTAGTTTACTGAGCGCAGGTACATAATGTCTCATCGAAGACCCCCTACAGCTCCCTTATCCCCGAATTCGATTGCAAGAGAATTGGTGACAGCTATGAGACAGATGGCTAAGCAAGTGCATCAAGAGAGACAACAACAACAGCAGCATGTGCCTGCAAGACAAGCCGAGGGCCAATCCCTGGACAGATTTCTGCACTACAACCCACCTTGCTTCGTGGGTGAACCAGATGATCCTAAGGCCGAGGCTTGGATAGCCGATCTAGAGCGAATCTTCCGGGTTATACGCTGCGGTGACCCCGAGAGGGTCGAGTATGCCATCTTTCTCATGAGAGGACCAGCTGAGGATTGGTGGCGTTACATAGAACAGAGATGGATCGCTGAGGGAATTCCGTACACTTGGTCACGGTTCTTATCCGACTTCCGAGAGAAGTACGTGCCGCAAGTGGTACGTGACAGCCGAGAAAGAGAGTTCATGTCCCTCACCCAAGGAGCTCTCCCTGTTGGAAAATACGAGGCACTTTTCAGCCGCCTCATCGTCTATGCTCCTCACATTGCATCTGACGATCGAAGGAGAACGCGGAAATTCATCAAGGGACTTCAGCCGTAGATCTTGGAAAGATTAGTAGGATTGGACATTCGAGTTTATCACGAGGCAGTTAACTGAGCTATGAGAGTGGAGTCCGATCTTCAAGAGATGAGACGAAGTATTCCTCACATGAAAGAATCCTCTTTCAACGAGAAGGCAAGAAGAGAACCAGCCAGACCGAGCACTTTTCTGACATGGAGACCACACTACGAGACGCCGGAACCTACCAGACCAGGAGTGAACGAGGACCTCATTCCCTGTGAGCACTGTGGAAAGACCAATCACGAGACTGCAAGGTGTAGAAGGAAACTGGGGCGTTGCCTCAGATGTGGGAGTAGCAAACATCAGGTTCAGGATTGCCCCGACTCAGGGAATCCTCGGGGAAGAAAAAGGAGATCCCGACCATGATATCGAATCGCAGAGGTATATTGCATTATCATTGCATTCATTCATAATATTTTGTTTCGAATGATAATTGCTTCAAATATCTGTTTAGTGTTTTATATGATCTATGTGCTTTAACTGCTTTCAAAATTCACACTTGCATTGATTGAATGATTAGATGCTAAGATTTATGTGGCCTCTGTGTGGATAGCGTGGAATTCGATAAATTCGTTATACGCTATTAGAGAGTGCTAAGGACAAAGAGTTCTTGGCCGACTAGGATCGATTATGTTGCGAGTAAGTTATGCGGTTCTGGATAGCACCGACGTTGACAAATGGAGTCTGAAGGAGTATACTTCTGAAGGTATGTCTGAAGATGAATCAACTAGTGAAGAGGATAATGAATTATCTGACGATGATGATTATATGGGAGACGAGCCGACATCGGCTTCTGATAATGACGACCCTGATGTTTCATATGAAGTCGAGCGAAGAAATGATGAAAATGATGGTGTAATGGAAGGCGGAGAGGAGAAATCATCCAATACCATTGAAGATGAGAAAACACTTTGTAGAAAGAATAAGAAAGAGTGTGATCTTGAAGAAACAGATTGTGAGAAGGACGAGGAGTACAATGAGAGAAATGATGATGGCGTTACTTCCTGTAAAAGGAACTCTAATCAAGAAACAGGAGGAGGATGTGACGATTGTCATTGAGGATAAGAAGAGTACAAGAATCAGTCGTAAGAACGAAATAGATAATGACAGTGATGATGGACCTGGCATTGGGATTTTCTGATTCTTCGTCGTTAGATTTGTTTAGTTCTTTTGTAATGCCGTTTTTCGCATGACTTTGGATTCTATTTTTGTTGTGAATGATGTTTTATAATGTATTTTAATTGCTCTTAAATGTTCGTTTTTAATTCGCGTTATTAGAACTCTTAGATTATACTCCTCTTAACTAACCCCGAAGTCCGGAGGAGAATCTGAGGACAGATTCTTTTGAAGAGGGGAGTATTGTAACGACCCGAATATTTTAATTATATTATTAATAATTACGCGAATTCTTTCTTGCCTAATTTCTCGATCTATCCAATTGGATTAATTAATCTTGTGGAAAAGATTGATTTAACCTATCTTTTAAATACCCTCAATTACTTAAATTACATAAATGCCCTTAAAAGCCTAAATGACCATTTTACCCCCCGAGATATTTTCCTAAATATCTACCTATCTCTCTCATTCTCTCATAACAAGAAGGAGGAAAGAAAGGGTAAAGAAAGAAAGGAGAAAGAAGGAGAAGAAAGGAGAAAGATCTTCCCGACGCCCTACCGAGCTCGTTTCTCGCCCGATCGATGAGCCGTGAAAACCCGAACGATCCTCACTACATTATCTACCGGTAATCCTTTTACCCCATTTCATTCCGTTCGTTATTTCTTGCAATTTTCGTGACTTTAGATATAGGATTTTATATATTAGGATTTTCGTGTTTAGGAAGATTTACTTGACCATTTTACGTGTTTCTTGTGCCTATGTGTAGCTTATATGATATATATGATTATATGTGAAAATTAGGATATTTTATGGAGTAAATTAGGAGATGTATGACTTTATAAATTGATTTTCGCGTATGAGGTTCGCGATCTGCTGAGTCTGCTGCTCAGTAGATCCACACGGGCGAACGCACGGTCTTGAGCAAGACCGTGCAGAAGCCCGTGCGCAGCACTTTTCAGCCTGCACGGGCTTGAGCCCGTGCACAAGCCCGTGCGCATGGCCGTTTGCACCTGCACGGTCTTGGCACCGTGCGGGAGGCCGTGCAACACCTTTTGTGCTTGCACCGGCTTGCCAAGCCCGTGCGTAAGCCCGTGCGTTGGCCGGTGCAACATACTTAGTGTATTTTCCAGCCTTTTCCTTTCTTACACTTCGGGAATTGGTCAATCCCACTCATTTAAATGTTGACTTTTCTCGTACGACCTCCGAATATCAATCCGATTTCACCTATAGCTTCCTTGAGCCTCGTGATTTGATATTCTTCATAATTTACAATTATCCGACCCTATTTGACCGTCAATTGAGACCTTTCTCGTTTAGGGTTTTTCCCACCTTTCCCGTTTCTTATCCGTTTAATCCTGTATTCGCGAGAGAACGTCTTTATATTATTTTAAGCACGTCTACGTGCCCTAACTGCATTTTAGCATGCTTTCCATATTTATTATTAATGTTCTTCCATCATTATAATTGCTTTAAATATTCCTTTAAATGTTAGTTCATATGTCATATATCATTATATGTTTAATTATCTGGCTTTCCATATTGTATCTGTAGCATGAGTGAAGTTATATTTGAATTGCCGTGCGTCGTCTGTTGTTCGTGTCTTGCTTTTGTTATTGTCGGTCTCGTTTTCATCCTCTAGGCCCTGTGTATTACAGGTGGGTCCAACGAGGGAGAAACCTGACTACCGCTTGCTTTCATACTGCCTTGTCGAGCCAGGTAAGGGTTTTAAATTGTTTTCAACTGGAATAAGAACATAGTTTGTTTAGGCTTCGAAATAACTTATTTCCCCGCCTTTTCTTATTGCTTGTTGTACTGTCTTTAATATTCCTTACGTGCTTAGTCAAACCGTTTTGATAGCAAACCAAAATGATTTGAAATGCTTTCAACTAGAGACAAGGGAAAACCCATTTGTTTTAAATGCGAACTTTGGTCTCTCGACCTCTCAATTATAACCTTGTCTCGAATGGCCCCTTTGGCCTTCCACACCCCGATTTCCTACTTTCGAATGGCCCTTTTGGCCACTCAAACTATCATTGATTTCAAAAGCGAGCCATAGTCTGTTTTATGAGTTGGGCCCGGAGTATACAGGAGGTGAGCCTGGGGACGTGCGTCTAGGGCAAATCCCGATGTATACTTCTAGCGTGTTGACTTGGGCCGGCTAGGAGGTTGGCTAGCCTAAGTTAATGCGAACGGTGGTGCTAATCGCGTCTCCTTAAACCCTGTACGGTGGTACTAATCGCGTCTCCTTAAATCCTGATGGTGGTGCTAACAGCATCTCCTTAAATCCTGTATAGTACTGTTGGTGGTGGAGTAATTGACTATATGCTTGCATGATTTTCAATTGGGAGTTATAAGGAGAGGGCCCGTTCTCGCCCGGACACATTATTTGCATGATTTACTGCATTTATTGCTTGTCTAATTGTTTTATGGCTTTCGTGACAAGTCGAAGCCCATTCCGGTTTTCTTCAGTTATCATATGTACTTCCCTATATATATATAAAACCCGGAAGTGTGACTCGTACTTGCTACCCTAAGCTTCCTTTATTACTCAAATAATATTCTTTAAATCGGCTTGATATTTCGTGCAAATGTTTTAAAGGATCCGGTTCGTGAACCTTTTGTGTTTTCAAATAAGCCGAACCCGAGTGTTGCTTTGTGTCATTTTACAACTTATATGTCGTATTCATATTCTTTCTCAAAACGGGCAACACTCACCACTTTTAGTTTTAAAAAGATAAATGACGAACTGTGACCAAAAACCCCCTTACTGAGTATCCTTTATACTCACCCCTGCTATTTTGGTTCTTGCTTCTGGTAGACAGGTGGCAACGTCACCTATCTTGTCAGTCGGCTTCAGCAGGTCTAGATAGGCTCTGTCTTTCTGGTTTGTCTTGTCAGTGGTCCCAACAACCGTCGAGTCTTGTTTGTTGTATTTATTTGCTTTACGTACTTATGTGCCCCTGATGTGGGATAGTTGACGATATCTAGGATTGCATTGGGTAGACTAGTTAAGCCATGGATGGCACTATCTGTTTATGAATATTCTGTATCTTGATTTTAAATGTTAATTGATATTATGTTAGCCTCGTAGGCTTTTATGAAATTTAATTGTTTACATTAATCGCTTCCGCATTTTCTCTGCTCTTTTCTAGTTGTTGTTGGGATGTCGTTGCTGTTGCCGATAGTGGTTGCTTGAGTGCCGTTCGCCGAAGTGGGTTTTTGAGTTGAGGCACCTCGCTGAAGCTCGGGAATCCATTTCGGTGCGGATGTGGCGGTCCTTCTTCAGGGGGCGCTACAGCTATTCCGGGCTAAAGGGTCGACTTATCAAAATAAGTCAATATTACAGTCAAAACGACCGATTTTTAGCCCTCGGTAGCAGTACGAAGTTGGAAATTGAAAAATAGTTCTAATATGAAATTTCTTATGAGATCTTCATATTATTCACATATAAAATCACACATTAATTCATATAATCCACATAATTGCAGACAACACAACCAAGGGCAATAATCGGCTAACGTACCGAAGTGCTCTAAAATAGCGGGGCGTTACACTATCCCCCCCTTCGGAGAATCTGGTCCCCAGATTCTAATTCGACTCCGCAAATAACTCGGGATAATGAGTTCTCATCTTCTCTTCTGTCTCCCAAGTTACTTGTTCGGTGGTTCGGTTTCTCCACAACACACGAACCAAGGGAATATGTCGGTTGCGGAGTTGCTTGAACTTACGATCCTGAATCTCAGCAGGTTTCATCTCGATCGTCAAGTCAGGCTCTACCTGGACTTCTTCATCTCGGAGAATATGAGATTCTTCAGGATAGTATTTCCGCAATTGAGAAACATGGAAGACGTTGTGAATCCCAGTTAGAGTCGGGGGCAGGTTCAGGCGGTAGGCAGTCTTCCCAATCCGTTCAATAACCTCATAAGGTCCCAAATATCTCGGACTGAGCTTCCCACCTTTTCCCACTCTAGCGAATCCTTTCCTCAACGTCGCCTTAAGAAACACATTGTCTCCCTCTTCAAATTCCAAATCCCAACGTCTCTTATCAGCATAACTCTTTTGGCGATCTTGGGCAGCTTTCATTCTCTGTCGAATGATCGCAATCTTATCAAGTGTTTCCTGGATCGTCTTTGGAGGTAGAGCTCGTTCCACTCTGTCTTTAGTTCTTCGCCAGTCTTCTAATTCCCAGTACAGAGGGGATCGGCATTTACGTCCATAAAGCGCTTCGTAAGGGGGCATCCCAATTGTTGCTTGGTAACTGTTATTGTAGGCGAATTCAATGAGTGGCAGTTGCTTGTCCCAACTCGTGGAGAAGTCGAGAGCACAAGCTCGCAGCATATCGCCTAGACTCTTGATGGTTCTCTCAGATTGACCATCAGTTTGCGGGTGAGCGGCCGTGCTGAATTTCAAATTTGTTCCCAAGTTTCTGTGAATTTCTTGCCAAAGTCGAGAAGTAAACTTGGGATCTCGATCGGACACAATACTCTTCGGAACTCCGTGTAACCTTACAATCTGCTCGATATACAACTCTGTCAGTTTCTTGACATTGGTGGTCTTTTGAACTGGAATGAAATGAGCGGACTTCGTCAAACGATGCACAATCACCCAAATCATATCATATCCGCCTCGAACTCTCGGTAATCCGGACATGAAATCCATAGCAATATCTTCCCATTTCCAATCCAGAATAGAGAGTGGTTGTAGAGTTCCACCGGGTTGCTGATGTTCGGCTTTAACTCGTTGACAAGTCAAACACCGCCTCACGAAATCAACAACTTCTCGTTTCATTCCATGCCACCAATATTGAGTCTTGAGATCTCGGTACATCTTATTACCTCCCGGATGGACGGCATAAGCAGATTTATGTGCTTCCTCCACGATTTCGGTCTTCAGATTCTTCGGCATGCAAATTCGGTTCTTAAAACGAAGAAGACCCATATCATCGAAAGCAAATGAGGAGTTCGGATCATCTTGCATCCTCACGACCTGTCTTTGAATCCAGTCATCAGCACTCTGCTCGTCTTTAAGTCTCTGAACCAAATCCGGTCTGACTAAAAGATTCACAATCCACGGTTGAGAGACTAGATGATATCTCCCTGCTTCTGACATCACCCCTGTAGAGGTTCCTTCCAAGCTAGCTACCTTTGCTTGTCTACTTAAAGCATCGGCTACTACGTTAGCTTTGCCTGGATGGTATTGGATATGGCAATCATAATCTTCAAGGAATTCCATCCACCGACGTTGCCTGCGATTAAGATCTTTCTGAGTATGTAGATATTTCAAACTCTGGTGATCGGTGAAAATGTCAAATGTCATGCCGTATAAGTAATGTCGCCATTTCCCCAGGGCAAAGATAATAGCAACTAGTTCAAGATCATGGATAGGATAGTTCTTCTCAGCATCTTTTAGCTTGCGCGAAGCATAAGCAATCACTTTGCCGTTTTGCATCAGAACACATCCTAACCCTTCTTTCGATGCATCGGTATAAACCGTAAACCCCTCGGAACCTTCAGGTAGTGCAAGTACCGGAGCAGTAGTCAACCGTTTCCTTAGCTCTTGGAAACTTGCCTCGCATTTATCGTCCCACTTAAAAGGCACGTCCTTGCGAGTTAAATTGGTCAGCGGAGCGGCTATCTTGGAGAAATCTTGGACGAAACGCCTGTAATAGCCGGCTAACCCTAGAAAACCTCTGACTTCAGTTGGTGTCTTCGGCTGCTCCCATTTCATCACGGTCTCAATCTTAGAGGGATCCACTTCGATTCCATCTCCTGATATCACATGACCAAGGAAGGTAACTTTATCAAGCCAAAATTCGCATTTACTGAACTTGGCATACAACTGATGCTCTTGGAGAGTTCTTAATACGATGCGAAGATGCTCGGCATGTTCTTCCTTAGTCTTTGAGAAAACCAGGATATCATCAATGAAGATCACCACAAACTTATCGAGATATGGCCGGAAGGTACGATGCATCAAATCCATGAAAGCAGCTGGGGCATTCGTTAAGCCGAAAGGCATAACTACGAACTCAAAATGCCCATATCGAGTATTAAACCCAGTCTTCGGAATGTCTGATTCTCGGATTCGCAACTGGTAATACCCCTGTCGGAGATCTAGCTTTGAGTACACTTTCGATCCTTGCAAAATATCAAACAACTCTTCAATGTGAGGTAGAGGATATTTGTTCTTTATCGTCATCCGATTCAGCTCGCGATAATCTATACACATCCTCAACGTCCCATCCTTCTTTTTCACGAAAAGAACAGGCGCACCCCACGGCAAAGTACTCGGTCGAATGTACCCACTCTCCAACAATCCATCCAACTGAATCTTCAATTCTTTCAACTCTGCCGGAGTCATACCGTAAGGAGTCTTCGAATACGGTTCGGCACCCGGAGCTAAATCGATCACAAACTCTATCTCTCGTTCCGGAGGCAAAGAATTCAAACTCTCGGGAAACACATCAGGGAATTCTCCAACTACTGGTACCTCCTCAAGCTTAACATGCTCTTTCGGACGGTTTAGTAGATAAGCAACAAAGGCCGGAGATCCCTTGCGAATCATTCGGGCGGCTTTAACATAAAAAACTCGAGGAATCTTGTCAAACCTTTTGCCCAAAATTTCGCTATCAGCTCCCAGAGCGATCTTTTTCCCGAAACAATCAATATAAGCTTGATGCCGATATAGCCAGTCCATTCCCAATATTATCCCGTAGTGACTCATCGGAAGCTCAATGAGATTAGTAAGATAATCGCGATCATTTATCCTCAACGGACAGTCTCGGAAGACTCCATTACACAAATAAGAAATTCCCAACGGGGAAGTGACCTCAAGCACATAAGGCAAGCACTCGGCAGACAAAGATAATCTAGAAGCATATTCAGGTGCAATAAAAGAATGCGTCGCACCCGAATCATATAATGCAAATATGGATATGTCATGCAAATGTACAGTACCTTGCACCACTGCATTAGGGTAGGTCTCCCCTCCATCCCCCGTCATCGCATACGCTCGTGCCACAACTTTTCCTTTCCCCGCATTCTGTGGCTCTTTCTGGAACTGTGGAGGTGGCCTTCTCGGGCAATTCTCTACTTGATGATCCTCGCGCCCACATCGAGTGCACAGTCCTTGTTTCTTCCAGCAATTAGCTTCCGTGTGTTTTGGCTTGCTAGTAAGAACACTTGATTTGAGGCTCGGCTGTATGAGGACCTGTGATCTTTTGCTTCTTGCTCGAAGATGAAGAACCCGTCGGAGGAAAAGGCTTCTTAAATTTGCGAGGGGCTGGAGCTACAGCTTTCAGTGCGAAATCCTTCCTAATTTGCTGCAATTGGGACTCAATCTCCAACGCTGTAGTGACAGCGACTTCATAAGTGGGGAGTTTAGCTCCCAGAAGAGCTCTCCGGATGTCCTCATTTAAACCCTGTACGAATTGATTCACCTTTCTTCTCTCGTCTGTAAGTATAGAGGAACAATAGACAATGAGACGGGAGAACATGGCCTCGTATTGATCAACGGTGAGATTCTCCTGTTTTAGGGCTCGAAATTCAGCTTCTCGTCGATCTTGTACAACCAGAGGGATGTATTTGCTTCGGAAGGCTGAGAGAAAATTAGCCCAAGTCGGCTCGGTCTGATCAGCTCGCCATCTAGCTTCAGTCAGTCTCCACCAGTCCCTGGCTGGTCCTTTAAGGAGATACACGGCATATTCAACTTTATTTGAATCGGGACACTCAATAACCCTGAACATAGGCTCGAGATCGGCGATCCACTCTGTGGCCTTGAGATCATCAGGTTGTCCTTCGAAACGCGGGGGATTGAGGTTGAGGAACCTGTCGAAATCCTTTGCCTCTGCCTGTTTCCTTTAAGCAGGTGTCGGTTGTGCAGGAGCTATACCCTGTTGAAACATCCTTTGCATGGCTTCAAAGAACATGGCAGGATTTAGGGGATTCGGCTGCACGGGCGGTATTAGCTCGGGCTGTGGAGCCGGAGGAGCATGATTGTTGTTGTCTTGGGGAGGAGAGGGAGGAGTAGCTCGAGTTCTGCGTCCGCGTGCCATTTCCTGTATCAAAAGACTAAATAATATGCATGTTTCGTTAGCCACATGATCATGTCCACACAGGTCACATAACATATGTCGCAGCCCCGGGTGCGGAGAGGAGAACCCTCACGACGGCACCTGTTGGACGCGCGGGTATAAGCTTCACCACCACTGAGCACAACCCTAAAGTTTGGCTTGAAACCACTTGCCAAAAGGTGATGCACCACATGGTAGTTGTGCTTGGAAGATCACTTATAAACCCTTCACATTACTTATGTTTTTTCCTATGTGGGAGAAATGCCCACATGGTACATATTTCTCAAGTTTGGGGTGTTACATTCAGCCCTCCTTGAGAGCGTAATGTCCTAATTACGCCGTGACATAGGATCGTGGCTTCCCGCCAGTGGGGAAGCTGCCCACAACACGCCGAGCGGAGCCCCTTTAGCGGTGACTCACGACTCATGTCATGTGTGGAACATGCATTCCCATAGCTGACGGTTGGCTCTGATACCATTTGTCGCAGCCCCGGGTGCGGAGAGGAGAACCCTCACGACGGCACCTGTTGGACGCGCGGGTATAAGCTTCACCACCACTGAGCACAACCCTAAAGTTTAGCTTGAAACCACTTGCCAAAAGGTGATGCACCACATGGTAGTTGTGCTTGGAAGATCACTTATAAACCCTGCACATTACTTATGTTTTTTCCTATGTGGGACAAATGCCCACATGGTACATATTTCTCAAGTTTGGGGTGTTACAACATAAGCATATAAAAGCACATTGTCCTATAGCCGTCCGACCTAGACAGACTCAACACGACGTCAAAACCTAAGTACCAAACCTAGGCTCTGATACCACCTTAAGCTGTGACGTCCCCAACATCACAACCCCCGGACCGAAACGAGCCCCCGAGCGATAGTTAAATACCACCACTCGAAAACCCGCCCCGGACAACGAGATTCCCACAATCTGGAAACAACTCCCCAACAACAATACCAACATCAACAACAACAATAGCAATAACAGGTCATCAGCGGAAGCAAATATCAAACATATATATATATATATATATATCCACTAATCTCATCAAGTTCAAATATTCAAATATCATCATGTCCCAACTTTCATTAATTTCAAGTTAACATGCCAAAATAAATAAGAGTTCATTCATAACAAAATAACTACATAGACTGACTCCAAAGACCTGAAAGCCTACACTGCTGCTGCCAGTACCCAATAACCACTCGAACTGCTCACCTGAAGCATGAACCAAAAGAGGATGTGAGTCAAACGAACTCAGTGAGGAGGGGAGTATACATAATAAAAACATATATTTAATCCACGCTTAGGTTGATAAAAGCAAATCTAGTGACGATATGCTCTTTTACAATTCAGCTAAGCTTTGTGAATTAAATATTAATTAAAACATTTTCGAAATATTTTTATTCCCGGCGAGAACGGGCCATCTCCTTATAACTCCCACAACATATCAAACATAATGAAATCCCATAACACCGTTTGGCTTATCAAGGAGCAACCCGAGATTTCACCATACCCGACTAATGGCGCCGGTGTAAGTATTATTCAGGCTAGACTACCTCCAACCAGCCATGAATAATACCCTTTGATTATTTGTCAGGTTCTAGAATACCTGCTTATAATCGGCGGATTATGAACCCGGCTTCAACCCTAGACGCACGTCTCCGGGTATCCGCCTCTCACATAATCCAGGGCCCAAATACCCCCAAGAGCGTCCTCAATGGGGTTAAATGTATATGATCTCGCTTTTAAAACATTTGAATGGAACAAAAGGGTCTTTCGAGACAAGGTATGTAACCGTCTAGGGTTTCTCAACACGTTGCCTATAACTCGAGGCATACGAGCAAGTCCCGAGACCAAATGTTACTTTTAAAATCAAAGTAGTTCTCTTGTCTCTATTTTAAAACCATTTTAGAAAAGATACACATATATCATTTTTATATCAAAACCTTTTTATTTCAAATATTGATAATATATAATTGAAATATAAGGGATATAGTTTTCGCTATATTTGTTCATGCCCCAGTTAGAAAACATTTTGCATCCTCACCTGTAGGCTTAAAGCTGACAAAACGAAGGCTCGAGGACCTAAGTCCTAGCCTCTTGGTTTCCACCTGTAACACCCAGGACCTCGAGGTAAGACACGACTCGACAAACCAACCCAATAGACGAACGGCTTTATGAAAATGTAAAACATGCTTATAAAATGAAAAATCATGTATAAACGCACTCAAACACGTTCAAATGCACGAGATATTAAGCATAGAAAAGACATACAAGTGATATGGAAATTCAAGTATGCGCACGTTGCACTAAAACTAGCATATCTCTCTCCTCGGAACGATTTTTAACAAACCTTAAAATTTTTAGTAAACTAGACAAACATATCTTTCCATAGGTATGAGGCCCAAAATTTGGTTCATTCTAAGAAAAATCAGATTTTTGTCCAAAGTAGGCATAAAACAGAAAATACGTCACAGCAACACATTTTGGAAGAAAATTTTGTTACCTAAGAAAATGAAGTCCAAATGATCTAAAAATTTATGGAGACACTTCAAACACATTGATAAATACTACTGTGAAACAGTTTTTTAAAATTCTATCGTTTGCCCTATTTTCCGAAGCTTCTGCCCCAAAACTGAAACAGGGACAGCAGGGTCATTTTTGTAATTTTTCAGTGATCAAATCAGCTCCGTTTAACACCAAAATTGGAGAACATGAGTCTTAATATGTTGAGAAGCTCCAGTTAAAACAGTTTCGAGAAATTCCAACGTTTCGGCCCAAAATCCCATTTTTGAGAATTTGTGCCGCCACCTACACTTTCATGCACAACTTTGTGTTTTCAATCCCAATCTCCATAAAACTTCACCTAATTGCTTAATATCATCAACTAACAGGAATTCCCTAACCATTTAAGCATCTAAGATCATTAAGCCAATATTGCAAATTGATCAAATTCAATGAAAATTTCGCAAGTGATGCTACATGCAACCAACAACCAAACCAAGCTCATCAATCATTCATTCTAGCATGCTTCTTCACATTGTCAACATATGAAACCATGAAAACCAAAGAATAAAGAGAATCATGAACTCCCCTTTAAAGAAAAGAATTGGAGAGAAAGAGATGGTAAGATCTTCTTTGTGAGAATTTCAAGTTGTAGTGTGTTCTTTGGATGATAGAGCAACTTTTTGTAGCAATTTAAGGTTGAGGTTCTTGGTGATTTGAGAGGATGAAGGTGGCGATGGAGAGAGGAGAGAGTGGCGGTGGAATGGAGTGAAGGAGAAGAGAGTTGTTGCTTTTGGAATAGTGTAGAAAATTTGAGAGAAATATGGTATAATCATATAATTAAAAGAAATGAAATAATAAAAGAAATAAGGATATTTATTATAATTATAGATATTATTTAGAAAAGTCAAAATTGTTGGCTATTAGTATATAATTATACTGGTTAATTCCGAACCAGTCCGAGAATACAGAAAACTGCTATTCTGGGCTAAAGGGTCGACTTATCAAAATAAGTCAATATTACAGTCAAAACGACCGATTTTTAGCCCTCGGTAGCAGTACGAAGTTGAAAATTGAAAAATAGTTCTAATATGAAATTTCTTATGAAATCTTCATATTATTCACATATAAAATCACACATTAATTCATATAATCCACATAATTGCAGACAACGCAACCAAGGGCAATAATCGGCTAACGTACCGAAGCGCTCTAAAATAGCGGGGCGTTACACTCCAGAACTAGGCGGCATGCCAAGGCGGCTCAGATAGCTAGCGAGCTGCTTAGTGATGGACCTCTCAAGGTTGGAAATCTGCTCCCTTAGTTCGGTGTGGTTGCGTTGGGCCTCGAGTCTGATCTCTCGTAGGTCGGCCGACTGTTGGTTCAGTCGCTCAGTAGTCTGCTCCGCGAAGGTTGTGAAGCAGTTTCCCCAAACCGTCCACCTATCGGTCTCCCACCGGCTTCGGGTCTCCGACTCCGATTGTTGGTACTGAGTCCACTGCTCCTCACTCAGCCTATCCCATTGTGAGGATCCAGCCTGGTGCTGAGTCGGGTAGTCGTCGAAGCTCGGCTGGAAGTGAGCCTCTTCGGTTCTAGGAGGGTCAGGTACGTACGGGACCTATTGAGGATCGAAGCCTCCTGCTTCGTATAGTTGTTCTAGCATTTGCTCCTCAATTTCTTGTCGATCCCTTTCAGGTTGACCTCCTGCTCGGATGTCCTCTTCGACATCATCGTCACTCTCAGCGGCGGCTTCCTCTGCCGTCATCGGTACATATCTACCGTGTCGCCCTCTAACTTTCTTGCAAAGTTTCATCTGAGCGAATCTGCTCCTGCCGAGGCCATTCGATCCATGCCGGTCACGCCGGCACACTCGAGGATCGCGGTAATGTAGGACCAAATTCTAATTTCTCCTTTAGGTCGGGTGCCTACATACTCCACATATCGAAGGAAGAACATGATGCCATTGACTGTTTGCCTTCGGACCGCGCAATCCAAGACGTAAAGTTCCTCAATGTTGATCGAACCGTAGCTATCTCCTCTAGCAAAGACGGTGCATGAGAGGAATCGATGAAAAGTCCTCAAGGCGGAATCACGGAGGTCGGTTGCCTTCGATTTTCCTTGTTGGAAGGGCCTCCTAGAAGTGGAGACATTTCTCCATGCCTCGGCCTCGGACCAACCTACTTCTCGACTTATCATTCCCCGAATGGGTAGCCCAAAATGTACCGTTAATTGTTGGAGAGTGAGCTCATAATCCTCGTTGAAAGCTCGGAACTCTATCTTGAAAGGTAGCTCGGCATCGTCTTCGTGGGGAATTATTTGAAGCGTTGCAATGAATTCGTAGACAAGCCGGGGGTACGAATTCTCCTCATATCCAAGAATGTGGTCCACCCCACATCTTCAATGTACCGAGCAATACCGTCGCCAAGTCCCAAATTTCCCAATGCTTCTATATCGAGGAACTTGGTAGAGAAAACCGGGCGTTCGTGCATCCGTCTAAATATCTGGGCTTGGAAGGGATTTGAAATATTCATATTAAATGGAAGTGGGGATGGAGGGTCATCTCGCCTCCTCCTTCGTCGAAAACTTTCGGCGGCCATGTAAGAAGGTTGTTTGAGGCTTGTTGGGATGAATTTGGTGAAATTCCTCACTCGGTAATTTTGTCGAACACTTGGCGGGCGAGTATTTTGGGCGGCGATTTGTGTATGATTGGCTCGGCGGATCGTCCCCAAAAACCAACTAATGAAAGAGTGCAATGCCGGCTACGTACCTTCCAAAACTTACGAAGATCCACCGGACGGATTGAAAGTTACAAGCTTGTGAAGTTTGGAGAAAAATTTTGGGGGAAAAATTGTGGTTTTTCTGCTGCTAGAACGAAGGGAAAAGGGAAAAAAGAGAGTTTCTGTTGCTTCTGTTCGCGAAAAAGATGTTTAAATGGGCGACGGGCCCTGTACGGTCTAACGCAGGGGCATGCGCAGGTCCGTGCGCGCCGGTTCGGCCAGTTCAGCAGTTTAACGCTGAACTGGTCTGCACGGTCTTGAGCTGGGCCACACGGTCTTGACCAAGACCGTGCGTTGGGGCGTGCAAACACCCCTGAGTCGAATTAAAACGCGCGAAAATTAGTAAAAGACCCCGGATTAACCCGGAGTTCAATTAAATAATAAAACATACTATCGGGCAATTAATAAATTAAAAGACGAGAAATTATGAAAGTTATGAACATGCACGGTACCTTTATTCCGAGAGACGAAGTCCGGTCTAGCCTCTTTTTTTTTTTTTTTTTTTTTCTTTTTTTTCATCCTTCGATCCTTCGATCTCGGTAGTTCCTCGACTCCTTCAATTACCCTTTTTCTTGTTGGGGCATTGGTCGACGAGGTGATTGGCGGCACCACAAATGAGGCACAGCCCAAGTCTCTTCCTACACCTCTCTGCGACGTGGTTCGGCTTCTGGCAATGAGTGCAGAGGATGATTGTAACGACCCAGAAATTCGAGAATTACTGTGAGTAATTTTTACGCGTTACTTATCTTTCTTAATCTCTAAATTCTCGTTAAATGTGAATTATTATATATTATGTCGTATATGACCATTGTGATAATATTGTTTGCGTACTTAAATTACGTGTCTATATTGCGTTTGTTTAATATTTAATCGATGTATTTCATCGACGTGTGTTTAATTGGATTTTCTAAAATTACTAAAATAACCCTTCGTATTTTTCGATATTTTGAAGGTATTTGATAAAAGTATCAAAATTCATTTCATAAAACTACTATTTCAAATTGAGAGAGAGAGAGAGAGAAGAAGAAAAGAAAATTTTCTCCCGAAGCCCAAATCGATCGTGCCGAGCTCAAATCTCCGTGGAATTTCGCGCCAATCGTTTTTAAACGATCCTTTCTTCGATACCTTTCTATAGGTACCAATTTTCCCAATTTCTTTTACGGATTTTCGAGGTTTTGAGATTATTTGATTATTTCGGGATTTTTAGGATATACGCTTAGATCGAGCCCGTTTCTTGATCAATTCATGATTTTATTGGATGTAAATGTGAATTAGTTGATGATTAATGATTGTTATAATTTGTGAGTGTTAATTTGCGTTATAAATATGTGTTTTGATGATTTTTGGCTCGAAAATTTGAATTCCCGTAAGTTTCTGCTGGGTTCAGTTAAACCACACGGGCTAACGCACGGTCTTGCGCAAGACCGTGCAGGAGCCCGTGTGCAGCTCATTTCTCTTGCACGGGCTTGAGCCCGTGCACCAAGCCAGTGAGTTTGGCCGTGTGTGCGTGCACGGTCTTGACACCGTATTCAAGACCGTGCACCAGGCCGTGTAAAACACTTAGAGATTTTTCCATCTTTTTCAAATTTTGCTCTCCGCAATTGAGTCCTCAAGTCAACATTTTCGGTTGACGTTTTGCATACGGACTCCAAAAATTACACCGTTTTCACCTATAGAACCCTTATATTTTGTAGATTAATATTTTGGAGTGTTTATTTAATTTCGCCCTCGTTCGGGCTGTGAATAGTGTAATTCTAATTACGTGTATTTTTGACAACTTGTCGGAATTGCGTGAAACTTACATGATAGCTTCTTTACATATTATAATTGGCATATGCATGATTGGAAACATGTTTAGTTAGCCGTTCGTCCAATAATTACTTATTTGTGCTTTTAGTGTTGTTGTCGTTATTGATTTGTCTAGGTCTTGTCTTATCTCCAGATCAGTCGAGCGTTGGAGATCAGTGAGTCTAGCAGCTAGGCTTTCTCTTTTTGATTCCAGGTGAGGATTTAAACTTTTAACTGGGCTTGAACATATATATATACAATTGCGAACCCCCTAATCCCTTAATAATGTATTATATATTTCGAGTTTATATTTTTATGTTTTATCCTCAAATCATTTAATATCAAAATTATACATTATTAAACCAAATTGATTTTTTTTCAAAAGGGCAAGAAAACTATTTATTTTACGTGACGGTTTGACTTAGGATTTAATCCTTTGTCGTCACCCTTGCTCAGAGTGTCGTTTGGCCTTCAAATGTGTTTTTAAAGCGAGCAAATACATTATTATTTTCAAGATGGGCCCGGGAAGGTATCCGAAGGTTACATCTGGGGACGGGCGTCTAGGGTGTAATCCGAGGTGCTTCTCCCAAAAATAAGCGTCAATCGTGGCCCGTCAGGAGATGATAGCCACGGTTGGGAGCGATGGTGGGTGTTGCATTCGTTGCACATTTTCCTAAAATTCACTATGGTTGAGCTTCGGGTTGCTCCTTAGCTTGACACCGGCGATGGAGAATTTTTACATGAACCGTGGAGAAATAAGGAGGAACAGGCCCATTCTCGCTGGGATCGTATTTATTGCTTTATAGTGTTATTGACTTTAATTTTTAATTGAATATCCAAGTCAAAGCATATTCCGGTTTCTTCATTATCGCATATGTATTTTCTATAAAAATGTGGAAGCATGACTCGACTTGTTCTCACATCTTCACTGAGTATTTTGACTCACCCTCTTTTAATTGGTTCTTGCCTCAGGTTTGAGAGAGACCGACATGTCTTATGTGTCGGATGGGCAACAGTGCATAGATAGGCTTTTTGGTTTTGCCCTGTCTCATTGGTTGTCTTTTATTCTCTCGTTCATTATTCTTTTCAACCTGGATTGTAGATAATATTATATTGATCCCCGTAACTTTTTATTTAAATTATGTTGCCCCTGAATGGGCTGTTCCTGATAATTGTTAATATGAATTGAAATGCTTCCGCTATATATTCTCTGATTTATTTAAATGTTTTATTTTGGGGATTCACTGTTGCCAAGTGTCGGGATTGACCCGTTAGCTTGCATGGGTTCTCGGGTTGAAGCACTGTATTTGGCTCGGGAATCCGTGCAGGTTCGGGGGCTGTAGAGCGGGGCGCTACAGTCCGTAGTGGTATCAGAGCCATAGGTTCTTTATGCTCTATTGTCTAGAGTGTCGTCTCTAAGTCGTACGGCTATATTTATAGGTTTCGTGTTAATTCTTTACTTGCGCTTTTATATGTTATTATTACTTGATTAATTGGTCATACCATTAACCCACATGCATTTCAGCTTATCCTTTCAGGCACAATGGTTAGACCTAGAGGCCGACAGGAACCGCCTCCACCACCAGAGGGTTTTCCACCGCCTAATGCCTTCTATGATGCTGTTAGATTGATTGTACAGCAGGCTCTGCAGGAGCAACAGCCGCCACAGCCACCACCACCGAATCCTCGGGATGTTACTGCCCGAGCTATGGATCGATTTATGTCCTATCGCCCTACGGTCTTCGAGGGTGAGCCGGACGACTTCAAGGCAGAGGCCTGGATTTCAGAGCTAGGGCAGAAGTTCAGAGCTCTAGATATTGAGGACTTGCAGAGGATTGAGCTCTCTATATTTCTGATGAGAGGACCCGCCCTCGATTGGTGGCGCTTTGTTGAGAGGCGTTGGACCACAGCACAGACCCCACGCACTTGGGGACGATTTCTTCATGAGTTCCGGGCGAAGTATGTGCCCGAGATTGTCCGTGATCAGCGAGAGAGGGAGTTTATGAACCTCACTCAGGGAGGTACTACTGTGGGCCAGTATGAGGCCAACTTTACCAGATTGATCGTCTATGCTCCTCATATGGCAGACGACGATAGGAGGATGGCCAGGAAGTTCAAGGAGGGCCTTCGTGACTAGATCAGCGCCGAGTTGGTTGGCAGTGACCTCCGTACTTATGAGGAGGCCGTTACACGGGCTATGGCTATCTAGTCCGATCTTCGAGAGCTTCGTCATAGAGCTCCTGTTCCTGTTGCTGCCGCCCCTAAGGGTTTTTCTCAGAAGGGCAAGAGGCCTTTCACTGCTGGCTCTGGATCTTCTATGGGCGATAAGAGGCCCAGGTATATTGATAGGGCTCCTATTACTGCCGTTGCACTGATCACTTGTTCCTACTGCCACAAGCCGAACCACACCGCCGATTCCTGCAGGAGGCGATTGGGGCAGTGTTTGATTTGTGCATATCCTGATCACCTGATAGACTCTTGTCCGAACAAGAGAGCTCTCGCCACGCCACCGAAGGCGATTCAGGCTGCCGGTTAGCCGAGAGTTCAGCCTAGAGTCTTCGTACTGGGAGGAGAGGAGCTTGAGCCCGATTCGCATGACGTGATTGGAGGTACCCTGCATATTCATGACATCCCTATTACTGCATTATATGATCCGGGTGCTACACACTTGTTTATTGCGCTTGATATTGCTGCCAAGTTGTGCATGCCTGTGGAGAGTCTACCTTATTTGTATCGAGTCAGTTCTCCTTTGGGGACTTCTTACGTTACGGATAGAATCTTCAAGGGTTGTCCTTTGAAGATAGGAGATCGTGTTTATCCCGCCGATTTGATCGAGTTACCACTGCAGCGCTACGGGATTATTCTGGGAATGGACTGGCTTTATCGGCATAGAGTCAGTGTGGATTGTTTCAGGAAGACTATTCAGATTGGAACCGAGGCAACAATTGTGAAGGGTAGTCTTGAGGAGTCAGTTTTGGCACCGAAGATTTCTTTCGTTGAGGCTTCTCGTTTGATCCGAGAGGGTGCTCAGGCCTTCGTCACTTATTTACTTAACCGACCGAAGGAACAAGGGAAGGTCGAGAATACGGAAGTGATTAAGGACTTCCCTGATGTCTTTCCCGAGAGTTTGAACTCTCTACCCCCTGATCGGGACATTGAGTTCGTAGTCGATCTTGCCCCGGGATCGGAGCCTTATTCGAAGACTCCGTACAGGATGGCTCCAGCCGAGTTGAAGGAACTGAAGATGCAACTTGAAGAGTTGCTTGAGAGTGGTTATATAAGACCGAGCATCTCTCCTTGGGGTGCACCGGTTTTGTTTTTTAAGAAGAAGGATGGTACACTGAGGATGTGCATCGACTACCGTGAGCTGAACCGGATGACAGTGAAGAACAAATACCCTCTACCCCATATAGAGGAGTTATTTGACTTATTGCAGGGTTTGAAAGTATATTCGAAGTTGGATCTTCGACAAGGTTACTATCAGCTTCGTATCCGAGAGCAGGATATACCTAAGACCAGGTTTAACACTCGGTACGGCCACTTCGAGTTTGTTGTGATGCCGTTTGGTTTGACGAATGCCCCTGCAGCTTTCATGGATATGATGCACAGGATTTTCCGACCTTACCTCGACAAGTTTGTGGTTATCTTCATCGATGACATTCTGGTTTTCTCCAAGACGGTCGAGGATCATGCCGAGCATCTTCGCATTGTGCTATAGACGCTTCGAGAGCATAGCTTATATGAAGCAGAAGCCCTTTTGAAAGAAGCTATTCAGGAACAAATGGATCGGTTTCTACTTCAGGAACAAGCATAAATAAATTGCTCACTTTTAGGAATCAAGTGTCTCGGATTCAAATTATGCAAAAAGTCTTTCTTGCTATCAAAATAAAAAATAGATGGAAATAAATTGCGTCCAATAGGATTTGAACCTATACCAAAGGTAAGTGCGAGTTTTGGATCAACGAGGTTTCATTCCTTGGTCACATCATCTCCGGGAATGGGATTGCTGTGGATCCATCAAAGATTGAGGCAGTGACGAGTTGGAGTCAGCCTAAGACGCCAACAGAAGTTAGGAGTTTCCTTGGATTGCCTGGATATTACAGACGATTCGTTAAGGATTTTTCTACACTAGCGGCCCCACTCACGAAGTTAACTTGTAAAGATGTGTCCTTTCAGTGGGACGACAATTGCGAGGCTAGTTTCAAGGAGCTGAAGAAGAGATTGACCACTGCACCTATACTTGTTCTTCCAGACGGACACGAGGGATACGCGGTTTATACAGACGCGTCCAAGGAAGGTTTAGGGTGCGTGTTGATGCAAAATGGGAAAGTCGTTGCTTATGCTTCTAAAAAGTTAAAAGATGCCGAAAAGAACTATCCCATTCATGACTTGGAACTTGCAGCGGTGATATTTGCCTTGGGCAAATGGCGTCATTATCTGTATGGTGTCACTTTTGACATCTTTACGGACCACCAGAGTTTGAAGTATTTGTTCACTCAGAAGGATCTCAACAGGAGACAGAGACGGTGGATGGAATTCTTGGAAGATTATGACTGCCGCATTCAGTATCACCCTGGGAAGGCGAACGTAGTCGCCGATGCATTGAGCCGAAGGGCTCACCTAGCACACCTAGAGGGGACATCTTCAGATACCTCTTTAGAGGACAGGAGGACTCGATTTGAATCGTATCCTCGTCTTGCCAACCTTTCAGTCCAACCCGATTTAGTCCAACAGATCCGAGACGAGCAAGATTCGGATGCCGATATTCAGAAGATCAAGGCTAGAATACAGAATGATCCTAACACCAAATTCAGGATCGATGGTACCGGATTGCTTCACTTCGGGACCCGAGTTTGTGTTCCCACGAACCTGAAGCGTGGAATTCTCGACGAGGCACACAAGTCTGCTTATGCTGTTCACCCAGGAGGCAACAAGATGTATCGTGATCTCAGAACCCAGTATTGGTGGAATGGTATGAAAAGGGACGTGGCTACTTATGTGAAACATTGTCTAACATGTCAGAGAGTCAAGGCCGAGCATCAAAGGCCTGGAGTGTAGCGCCCCGCTCTACAGCCCCCGAACCTGCACGGATTCCCAAGCCGAATACAGTGCCTCAACCCGAGAACCCATGCAAGCTAACGGGTCAATCCCGACACTTGGCAACAGTGAATTCCCAAAATAAAACATTTAAATAAATCAGAAAATATATATAGCGGAAGCATTTAAATCCATATTAACAAAAATGCCACTCTGGGGCCAATACATTAACAATTATCAACAACAGCCCATTCAGGGGCAACATAATTTAAATAAAAAGTTACGGGGATCAATATAATATTATCAATCCAGGTTGACGAGAATAATGAACGAGATCAAAAGACAAGTAATGAGACTCAGCAAAACCAAAAAGCCTATCTGACACTGTTGCCCATCCGACACGTAAGACATGTCGGTCTCTCTGAAAACTGAGGCAAGAACAAATTAAAAGAGGGTGAGTCAAAGTACTCAGTGAAGATGTGAGAACAAGTCGAGTCATGCTTCCGGGTATTTATAGAAAATACATATGCGATAATGAAGAAACCGGAATATGCTTCGACTTGGATATACAATTAAGAATTAAAATCAATAACACTATAAAGCAGTAAATACGATCCCAGCGAGAATGGGCCTGTTCCTCCTTATATCTCCATGGTGCATGTATAAATACTCCATCCCCGGTGTCAAGCTAAGGAGCAACCCGAAGCTCAACCATAATGAATTTTAGGAAAATGTGCAACGAATGCAACACCCACCATCGCTCCCAACCGTGGCTATCATCTCCTGACAGGCCACGATTGACGCTTAGTTTTGGGAGAAGCACCTCGGATTACACCCTGAACGCCCGTCCCCAGATGTAACCTTCGGATACCTTCCCGGGCCCAACTTGAAAATAGTCATGTATTTGCTCGCTTTAAAATAACCCATTTGAATGCCAACCGACACTCTGAGCAAGGGTGACGACAAAGGATTAACTCCTAAGTCAAACCGTCACGTAAAATAAATAGTTTTCTTGCCCTTTGAAAACAAATCAATTTGGTTTACTTATGTATAATTTTGATATTAAATGATTTGAGGATAAAACATAAAAATATAAACTCGAAATATATAATATATTAATAAGGGATTAGGGGGTTCGCAATTGTATATATATATGTTCAAGCCTAGTTAAAAGTTTAAATCCTCACCTGGAATCAAAAAGAGAAAGCCTAGCTGCTAGACTCACTGGTCTCCCACGTCGGACTGATCTGGAGACAAGACAAGACCTAGACAAATCAATAACGACTACAACAACAATAAAAGCGCAAATAAGCAATTATTGGACGAACGGCTAACCAAACATGTTTCCAATCATGCATATGTCAATTATAATATGTAAAGAAGCTATCATGTAAATTTCACGCAATTCCGACAAGTTGTCAAAAATACACATAATTAGAATTACACTATTCATAGCCCGAACGAGGGCGAAATTAAATAAACATTCCAAAATATAAATCTACAAATTAAAAGGGTTCTATAGGTGAAAACGGTGTAATTTTTGGAGTCCGTATGCAAAAAGTCAACCAAAAATGGTGACCCGAAGACTCAAATGCCGAGAGCAAAGTTTGAAAAAGCTGGAAAAATTCACTAAGTGTTTCACACGGCCTAGTGCACGGTCTTGAACACGGTGTCAAGACCGTGCACGCACACACGGCCAAACACACGGGATAGGTGCACGGGCTCAAGCCCGTGCAAGCAAATATAGCTGCACACGGGCTCCTGCACGGTCTTGCGCAAGACCGTGCGTTAGCCCGTGTGGTTCAACTGAACCCAGCAGAAACTTACGGGTTTTCAAATTTTCGAGCCAAAATTGCACAAAAATCATATTTTTAACGCAAATCAACACTCATAATTTATAACAATCAATAATCAACATCTAATTCACATTTACATCCAATAAAATCACGAATTGACCAAGAAACAGGCTCGATCTAAGCATATATCTTAAAAATCCCGAAATAATCAAATAATCTCAAAACCTCGAAAAATCGTAAAAGAATTTGGGGAAATTGGTACCTATAGGAAGGTATCGACGAGAGGATCGTTTAGAAACAATCGGCGCGAAATTCCACGGAGATTTGAGCTCAGCACGACCGATTAGGGATTCGGGAGAAATATCTCTTTTCTTCTTCTTCTCTCTCTCTCTCTCTCGAAATAAAAATAATGAAATGAATTTCGACACTTTTATCAAATATCTTCGAAATACCGAAAAATACGAAAGGTTATTTTAGTAATTTTAGAAAATCCAATTAAATACGCGTCGATCAAATATAACGATTAAATATTTAATAAACGCAATATAGACACGTAATTTAAATACGCAAACAATATTATCATGTTGGTCATATACGACATATTATATAATAATTCACATATAATCGAGAATTTAGAGATTAAGAAAGATAATTAACGCGTAAAATTACTCACAGTAATTCTCGGATTTCTGGGTCGTTACAATACCTCCCCCTTATGAGAATCTGGTCCCCAGATTCCATCTTCATCAGAAAAGCTCGGGATAAGCTTCCCTCAACTTAGCCTCCGTCTCCCAAGTAGACTGCTCGGTCGAACGGTTCCTCCAGAGAACTCTCACTAATGAAATCTGCTTGTGGCGAAGCTGCTGAACCTTACGATCCTGAATCTGAACTGGTTTCATCTCAATAGTCAAATCCGGCTCAAGCTGAACTCCGTCATCTTGGAGAATATGGGACTCGTCGGGGAAGTACTTGCGAAGCTGTGAGACATGGAAGACATTGTGGATCCCGGTAAGATAAGGTGGTAGGTCCAGACGATATGCGGTATTCCCGATCCGCTCGGTGATCTCAAATGGACCTAAATATCTCGGAGTAAGCTTCCCACCTCTACCGATCCTCGTGAATCCCTTCCTCGGGGAGGCCTTGAGAAAAACTCGGTCTCCCACTTCGAACTCCAAATGTCGACGCCTCTTGTCGGCGTAGCACTTCTGGCGATCTTGAGCTGCTTTCATTCTTTGCCGAATGAGTTGAACCTTATCAATTGCTTCCTGAATGTGATCCGGTGGAGTAGCCCTCTCATGGCCATTAGCTGACCATTTCCAATCCTCCAATTCCCAATAAATTGGAGATCTGCACTTCCTCCCATAAAGAGCCTCATACGGTGGCATTCCAATCGAGGCTTGATAACTGTTGTTGTAAGCGAACTCGACCAAGGGCAAGTGTGAAATCCAACTCGTATGAAAATCGAGCGCACATGCCCGTAACATATCATTTAGAAACCTGATCGTCCGCTCGGATTGTCCATCAGTCTGAGGATGTGCTGCAGAGCTAAACTTTAGGGTCGTTCCCAAGTTCTTATGAAGTTCTTGCCACAACTGAGCTGTGAACTTAGGATCCCTGTCAGAAACGATACTTTCCGGAACACCATGAAGCCTAATAATTTCTTTCTGATACAATTTTGCGAGCTGTTTAACCTTTGCTGTTTTTCGAACTGGTAGAAAATGCGCTGACTTGGTCAATCGATCAACGATGACCCAAATACTATCGAAACCTCCACGAACAGTAGGCAATCCTGTCACGAAATCCATAGTGATCTCCTGCCACTTGGAAGTGGGTACAGGAACCGGCTGAAGAGTTCCTCCAGGCCTTTGATGCTCGGCCTTGACTCTCTGACATGTTAGACAATGTTTCACATAAGTAGCCACGTCCCTTTTCATACCATTCCACCAATACTGGGTTCTGAGATCACGATACATCTTGTTGCCTCCTGGGTGAACAGCATAAGCAGACTTGTGTGCCTCGTCGAGAATTCCACGCTTCAGGTTCGTAGGAACACAAACTCGGATCCCAAAGCGAAGCAATCCGGTACCATCGATCCTGAATTTGGTGTTAGGATCATTCAGCATTCTAGCTTTGATCTTCTGAATACTGGCATCTGAATCTTGCTCGTCTCGAAGTTGTTGGACTAAATCGGGTTGGACTGAAAGGTTGGCAAGACGAGGATACGATTCAAATCGAGTCCTTCTGTCCTCTAAAGAGGTATCTGAAGATGTCCCCTCTAGGTGTGCCACGTGAGCCCTTCGGCTCAATGCATCGGCGACTACGTTCGCCTTCCCAGGGTGATACTGAATGCGGCAGTCATAATCTTCCAAGAATTCCATCCACCGTCTCTGTCTCCTGTTGAGATCCTTCTGAGTGAATAGATACTTCAAACTCTGGTGGTCCGTAAAGATGTCAAAAGTGACACCATACAGATAATGACGCCATTTCCCCAAGGCAAATATCACCGCTGCAAGTTCCAAGTCGTGAATGGGATAGTTCTTTTCGGCATCTTTTAGCTTTTTAGAAGCATAAGCTACGACTTTCCCATTTTGCATCAACACGCACCCTAAACCTTCTTTGGACGCGTCAGTATAAACCGCGTATCCCTCGTGTCCGTCTGGAAGAACAAGTATAGGTGCAGTGGTCAATCTCTTCTTCAACTCTTTGAAACTGGCCTCACACTTGTCGTCCCACTGAAAAGATATATCTTTACAAGTCAACTTCGTGAGTGGGGCCGCTAGTGTGGAGAAATCCTTAACGAATCGCCTGTAATATCCAGCCAATCCAAGGAAACTCCTAACTTCTGTTGGCGTCTTAGGTTGACTCCAACTCGTCACTGCCTCAATCTTTGATGGATCCACAGCAATCCCATTCCCGGAGATGATGTGACCAAGGAATGAAACCTCGTTGATCCAAAATTCGCACTTGCTGAACTTGGCATATAGACTATGCTCTCGAAGCGTCTATAGAACAATGCGAAGATGCTCAGCATGATCCTCGACTGTCTTGGAGAAAACCAGAATGTCGTCGATGAAGATAACCACAAACTTGTCGAGGTAAGGTCGGAAAATCCTGTGCATCATATCCATGAAAGCTGCAGGGGCATTCGTCAAACCAAACGGCATCACAACAAACTCGAAGTGGCCGTACCGAGTGTTAAACCCGATCTTAGGTATATCCTGCTCTCGGATACGAAGCTGATAATATCCCTGACGAAGATCCAACTTCGAATATACCTTTGAGCCCTGCAATAAGTCGAATAACTCCTCTATGTGGGGTAGAGGGTATTTGTTCTTCACTGTCATCCGGTTCAACTCCCGGTAGTCGATGCACATTCTCAGCGTACCATCCTTCTTCTTTACAAACAAAACCGGGGCACCCCAAGGAGAGATGCTCGGTCTTATGTAACCATTCTCAAGCAACTCTTCCAGTTGCATCTTCAGTTCCTTCAACTCGGCTGGAGCCATCCTATACGGAGTCTTCGAATAAGGCTCCGATCCCGGGGCAAGATCAACTACGAACTCAATGTCCCGATCAAGGGGTAGAGAGTTCAAACTCTCGGGAAAGACATCAGGGAAGTCCTTAATCACTTCCGTATTCTCGAGCTTCCCTTGTTCCTTCGGTCGGTTAAGTAAATAAGCGACGAAGGCCTGAGCTCCCTCTCGGATCAAACGAGAAGCCTCAACGAAAGAAATCTTCAGTGCCAGAACTGACTCCTCAAGACTACCCTTCACAATTGTTGCCTCGGTCCCAATCTGAATAGTCTTCCTGAAACAATCCACACTGACTCTATGCTGATAAAGCCAGTCCATTCCCAGAATAATCCCGTAGCGCTGCAGTGGTAACTCGATCAAATCTGCGGGATAAACACGATCTCCTATCTTCAAAGGACAACCCTTGAAGATTCTATCCGTAACGTAAGAAGTCCCCAAAGGAGAACTGACTCGATACAAATAAGGCAGACTCTCCACGGGCATGCACAACTTAGCAGCAATATCAAGCGCAATAAATGAGTGTGTAGCACCCGGATCATATAATGCAGTAATAGGGATGTCATGAATATGCAGGGTACCTCCAATAACATCATGCGAATCGGGCTCAAGCTCCTCTCCTCCCAGTGCGAAGACTCTGGGCTGAACTCTCGGCTGACCGGCAGCCTGAATCGCCTTCAGTGGCATGGCAAGAGTTCTCTTGTTCGGACAAGAGTCTATCAGGTGATCAGAAGATGCACAAATCAAACACTGTCCCAATCGCCTCCGGCAGGAATCGGCGGTGTGGTTCGGTCTGTGGCAGTAGGAACAAGTGATCGGTGCAACGGCAGTAATAGGAGCCCTATCAATATACCTGGGCCTCTTATCGCCCATAAAAGATCCAGAGCCAGCAGTGAAAGGCCTCTTGCCCTTCTGAGAAAAACCCTTAGGGGCAGCAGCAACAGGAACAGGAGCTCTACGACGAAGCTCTCGAAGATCGGACTCGATAGCCATAGCCCGTGTAACGGCCTCCTCATAAGTACGGAGGTCACTGCCTACCAACTCGGCCCTCCTTGAACTTCCTGGCCATCCTCCTATCGTCGTCTGCTATATGAGGAGCATAGACGATCAGTCTGGTAAAGTTGGCCTCATACTGGCCCACAGTCGTACCTCCCTGAGTGAGGTTCATAAACTCCCTCTCTCGCTGATCACGGACGATCTCGGGCACATACTTCGCCCGGAACTCATGCAAAAACCTTCCCCAAGTGCGTGGGGTCTGTGCCGTAGTCCAACGCCTCTCAACTAGGCGCCACCAATCGAGGGCGGGACCCCTCATCAGAAATACAGAGAGCTCGATCCTCTGCAAATCCTCAATATCTAGAGCTCTGAACTTCTGCTCCAGCTCGGAAATCCAGGCCTCTGCCTTGATGTCGTCCGGCTCACCCTCGAGGACCGTAGGGCGATAGGACATAAATCGATCCATGGCTCGGGCAGTAACATCCCGAGGATTCGGTGGTGGTGGCTGTGGTGGCTGTTGCTCCTGCTGAGCCTGCTGTATAATCAGTCTAACAGCATCATAGAAGGCATTAGGCGGTGGAAAACCCTCTGGTGGTGGAGGCGGTTCCTGTCGGCCTCGAGGTCTAACCATTGTGCCTGCAAAGATAAGCTGAAATGCATGTGGGTTAATGATATGACCAATTAATCAAGTAACAATAACATTTAAAAGCGCAAGTAAAGGAATAACACGAAACCTATAAATATAGCCGTACGACTTAGACACGACACTCTAGACAACAGAACCTAGGGAACCTATGGCTCTGATACCACTCCGGACTGTAGCGCCCCGCTCTACAGCCCCCGAACCTGCACGGATTCCCAAGCCGAATACAGTGCCTCAACCCGAGAACCCATGCAAGCTAACGGGTCAATCCCGACACTTGGCAACAGTGAATTCCCAAAATAAAACATTTAAATAAATCAGAGAATATATATAGCGGAAGCATTTAAATCCATATTAACAAAAATGCCACTCCGGGGCCAATACATTAACAATTATCAACAACAGCCCATTCAGGGGCAACATAATTTAAATAAAAAGTTACGGGGATCAATATAATATTATCAATCCAGGTTGACGAGAATAATGAACGAGATCAAAAGACAACTAATGAGACTCAGCAAAACCAAAAAGCCTATCTGACACTGTTGCCCATCCGACACGTAAGACATGTCGGTCTCTCTCAAACCTGAGGCAAGAACAAATTAAAAGAGGGTGAGTCAAAGTACTCAGTGAAGATGTGAGAACAAGTCGAGTCATGCTTCCGGGTATTTATAGAAAATACATATGCGATAATGAAGAAACCGGAATATGCTTCGACTTGGATATACAATTAAGAATTAAAATCAATAACACTATAAAGCAGTAAATACGATCCCAGCGAGAATGGGCCTGTTCCTCCTTATATCTCCACGGTGCATGTATAAATACTCCATCCTCGGTGTCAAGCTAAGGAGCAACCCGAAGCTCAACCATAATGAATTTTAGGAAAATGTGCAACGAATGCAACACCCACCATCGCTCCCAACCGTGGCTATCATCTCCTGACAGGCCACGATTGACGCTTAGTTTTGGGAGAAGCACCTCGGATTACACCCTGAACGCCCGTCCCCAGATGTAACCTTCGGATACCTTCCCGGGCCCAACTTGAAAATAGTCATGTATTTGCTCGCTTTAAAATAACCCATTTGAATGCCAACCGACACTCTGAGCAAGGGTGACGACAAAGGATTAAATCCTAAGTCAAACCGTCACGTAAAATAAATAGTTTTCTTGCCCTTTTGAAAACAAATCAATTTGGTTTACTTATGTATAATTTTGATATTAAATGATTTGAGGATAAAACATAAAAATATAAACTCGAAATATATAATATATTAATAAGGGATTAGGGGGTTCGCAATTGTATATATATATGTTCAAGCCCAGTTAAAAGTTTAAATCCTCACCTGGAATAAAAAAGAGAAAGCCTAGCTGCTAGACTCACTGGTCTCCCACGTCGGACTGATCTGGAGACAAGACAAGACCTAGACAAATCAATAACGACTACAACAACAATAAAAGCGCAAATAAGCAATTATTGGACGAACGGCTAACCAAACATGTTTCCAATCATGCATATGTCAATTATAATATGTAAAGAAGCTATCATGTAAATTTCACGCAATTCCGACAAGTTGTCAAAAATACACATAATTAGAATTACACTATTCATAGCCCGAACGAGGGCGAAATTAAATAAACATTCCAAAATATAAATCTACAAATTAAAAGGGTTATGTAGGTGAAAACGGTGTAATTTTTGGAGTCCGTGTAACAGCCCAAGGTCAGCCCGGCAAGCATATATTGTCCTCTTTGGAAAGCCACCAGGCTCGATGGCCCAGTGCGCCCCCTCAAGGCTTTAAAACGCGTATGCCAGGTAAGGTTTCAACCCACTTATAAAGGGGCTTCGTTCTCCTTACCAAACCGATGTGGGACATTACAATCCACCCCCCTTGGGGGACCCAGCGTCCTCGCTGGCACAACGGCCTTACCGGCACTGGCTCTGATACCATTTGTAACAGCCCAAGGTCAGCCCGGCAAGCATATATTGTCCTCTTTGGAAAGCCACCAGGCTCGATGGCCCAGTGCGCCCCCTCAAGGCTTTAAAACGCGTATGCCAGGTAAGGTTTCAACCCACTTATAAAGGGGCTTCGTTCTCCTTACCAAACCGATGTGGGACATTACAGTCCGTATGCAAAAAGTCAACCAAAAATGGTGACCCGAAGACTCAAATGCCGAGAGCAAAGTTTGAAAAAGCTGGAAAAATTCACTAAGTGTTTCACACGGCCTAGTGCACGGTCTTGAACACGGTGTCAAGACCGTGCACGCACACACGGCCAAACACACGGGATAGGTGCACGGGCTCAAGCCCGTGCAAGCAAATATAGCTGCACACGGGCTCCTGCACGGTCTTGCGCAAGACCGTGCGTTAGCCCGTGTGGTTCAACTGAACCCAGCAGAAACTTACGGGTTTTCAAATTTTCGAGCCAAAATTCCACAAAAATCATATTTTTAACGCAAATCAGCACTCATAATTTATAACAATCAATAATCAACATCTAATTCACATTTACATCCAATAAAATCATGAATTGACCAAGAAACAGGCTCGATCTAAGCATATATCTTAAAAATCCCGAAATAATCAAATAATCTCAAAACCTCGAAAAATCGTAAAAGAATTTGGGGAAATTGGTACCTATAGGAAGGTATCGACGAGAGGATCGTTTAGAAGCAATCGGCGTGAAATTCCACGGAGATTTGAGCTCGGCACGACCGATTAGGGATTCGGGAGAAATATCTCTTTTCTTCTTCTTCTCTCTCTCTCTCTCTCTCGAAATAAAAATAATGAAATGAATTTCGACACTTTTATCAAATATCTTCGAAATACCGAAAAATACGAAAGGTTATTTTAGTAATTTTAGAAAATCCAATTAAATACGCGTCGATCAAATATAACGATTAAATATTTAATAAACGCAATATAGACACGTAATTTAAATACGCAAACAATATTATCACGTTGGTCATATACGACATATTATATAATAATTCACATATAATCGAGAATTTAGAGATTAAGAAAGATAATTAACGCGTAAAATTACTCACAGTAATTCTCGGATTTCTGGGTCGTTACATGGAGGAACTCTTCAGCCGCTTCCTGTACCCACTTCCAAGTGGCAGGAGATCACTATGGACTTCGTGACAGGATTGCCTGCCATTCGTGGAGGTTTCGATAGTATTTGGGTCATCGTCGATCGATTGACCAAGTCAGCGCATTTTCTACCAGTTCGAAAAACAGCAAAGGTTAAGCAGCTTGCAGAATTGTATCAGAAGGAAATTATTAGGCTTCATGGTGTTCCGGAAAGCATCGTTTCCGACAGGGATCCTAAGTTCACAGCTCAGTTTTGGCAAGAACTTCATAAGAACTTGGGAACGACCCTAAAGTTTAGCTCTGCAGCACATCCTCAGACTGATGGACAATCTGAGCGGACGATCAGGTTTCTAAGTGATATGTTACGGGCATGTGCGCTCGATTTTCATACGAGTTGGATTTCACACTTGCCCTTGGTCGAGTTCGCTTACAACAACAGTTATCAAGCCTCGATTGGGATGCCGCCGTATGAGGCTCTTTATGGGAGGAAGTGCAGATATCCGATTTATTGGGAATTGGAGGATTGGAAGTGGTCAGCTAATGGCCACGAGAGAGCTACTCCACCGGATCACATTCAGGAAGCGATTGATAAAGTCCAGCTCATTCGGAAAAGAATGAAAGCAGCTCAAGATCGCCAGAAGAGCTACGCCGACAAGAGACGTCGACATTTGGAGTTCGAAGTGGGAGACCGAGTTTTTTTCAAGGCCTCCCCGAGGAAGGGATTCACGAGGATCGGTAGAGGTGGGAAGCTTACTCCGAGATACTTAGGTCCATTTGAGATCACAGAGCGGATCGGGAATACCGCATATCGTTTGGACCTACCACCTTATCTTATCGGGATCCACAATGTCTTCCATGTCTCACAGCTTCGCAAGTACTTCCCCGACGAGTCCCATATTCTCCAAGATGACGGAGTTCAGCTTGAGCCGGATTCGACTATTGAGATGAAACCGGTTCAGATTCAAGATCGCAAGGTCCAGCAGCTTCGTCACAAGCAGATTTCATTAGTGAGAGTTCTCTGGAGGAACCGTTCGACCAAGCAGTCTACTTGGGAGACGGAGGCTAAGATGAGGGAAGTTTATCCCGAGCTTTTCTGATAAAGATGGAATCTGGGGACCAGATTCTCATAAGGGGGGAGTATTGTAACGACCCAGAAATCCGAGAATTACTGTGAGTAATTTTTACGCGTTAATTATCCTTCTTAATCTCTAAATTCTCGTTATATGTGAATTATTATATATTATGTCGTATATGACCATTGTGATAATATTGTTTGCGTACTTAAATTACGTGTCTATATTGCGTTTGTTTAATATTTAATCGATGTATTTGATCGATGTGTGTTTAATTGGATTTTCTAAAATTACTAAAATAACCCTTCGTATTTTTCGATATTTCGAAGGTATTTGATAAAAGTATCAAAATTCATTTCATAAAACTATTATTTCAAATTGAGAGAGAGAGAGAGAGAAGAAGAAAAGAAAATTTTCTCCCGAAGCCCAAATCGATCGTGCCGAGCTCGAATCTCCGTGGAATTTCGCGCCAATCGTTTTTAAACGATCCTTTCTTCGATACCTTTATATAGGTACCAATTTCCCCAATTTCTTTTATGGATTTTTGAGGTTTTGAGATTATTTGATTATTTCGGGATTTTTAGGATATACGCTTAGATCGAGCCCGTTTCTTGATCAATTCATGATTTTATTGGATGTAAATGTGAATTAGTTGATGATTAATGATTGTTATAATTTGTGAGTGTTAATTTGCGTTATAAATATGTGTTTTGATGATTTTTGGCTCGAAAATTTGAATTCCCATAAGTTTCTGCTGGGTTCAGTTAAACCACACGGGCTAACGCACGGTCTTGCGCAAGACCGTGCAGGAGCCCGTGTGCAGCTCATTTCTCTTGCACGGGCTTGAGCCCGTGCACCAAACCAGTGTGTTTGGCCGTGTGTGCGTGCACGGTCTTGACACCGTGTTCAAGACCGTGCACCAGGCCGTGTGAAACACTTAGAGATTTTTCCAGCTTTTTCAAACTTTGCTCTCGGCAATTGAGTCCTCAAGTCAATATTTTCGGTTTACTTTTTGCATACGGACTCCAAAAATTACACCGTTTTCACCTATAGAACCCTTGTATTTTGTAGATTAATATTTTGGAGTGTTTATTTAATTTCGCCCTCGTTCGGGCTCTGAATAGTGTAATTCTAATTATGTGTATTTTTGACAACTTGTCGGAATTGCGTGAAACTTACATGATAGCTTCTTTACATATTATAATTGGCATATGCATGATTGGAAACATGTTTGGTTAGCCGTTCGTCCAATAATTGCTTATTTGCGCTTTTAGTGTTGTTGTCGTTATTGATTTGTCTAGGTCTTGTCTTATCTCCAGATCAGTCGAGCGTTGGAGATCAGTGAGTCTAGCAGCTAGGCTTTCTCTTTTTGATTCCAGGTGAGGATTTAAACTTTTAACTGGGCTTGAACATATATATATACAATTGCGAACCCCCTAATCCCTTATTAATGTATTATATATTTCGAGTTTATATTTTTATGTTTTATCCTCAAATCATTTAATATCAAAATTATACATTATTAAACCAAATTGATTTGTTTTCAAAAGGGCAAGAAAACTATTTATTTTACGTGACGGTTTGACTTAGGATTTAATCCTTTGTCGTCACCCTTGCTCAGAGTGTTGTTTGGCCTTCAAATGTGTTTTTAAAGTGAGTAAATACATGATTATTTTCAAGATGGGCCCGGGAAGGTATCCGAAGGTTACATCTGGGGACGGGCGTCCAGGGTGTAATCCGAGGTGCTTCTCCCAAAAATAAGCGTCAATCGTGGCCCGTCAGGAGATGATAGCCACGGTTGGGAGCGATGGTGGGTGTTGCATTCGTTGCACATTTTCCTAAAATTCACTATGGTTGAGCTTCGGGTTGCTCCTTAGCTTGACACCGGCGATGGAGAATTTTTACATGAACCGTGGAGAAATAAGGAGGAACAGGCCCATTCTCGCTGGGATCGTATTTATTGCTTTATAGTGTTATTGACTTTAATTTTTAATTGAATATCCAAGTCGAAGCATATTCCGGTTTCTTCATTATCGCATATGTATTTTCTATAAAAATCCGGAAGCATGACTCGACTTGTTCTCACATCTTCATTAAGTATTTTGACTCACCCTCTTTTAATTGGTTCTTGCCTCAGGTTTGAGAGAGACCGACATGTCTTACGTGTCGGATGGGCAACAGTGCATAGATAGGCTTTTTGGTTTTGCCGAGTCTCGTTGGTTGTCTTTTATTCTCTCGTTCATTATTCTTTTCAACCTGGATTGTAGATAATATTATATTGATCCCCGTAACTTTTTATTTAAATTATGTTGCCCCTGAATGGGCTGTTGTTGATAATTGTTAATATGAATTTAAATGCTTCCGCTATATATTCTCTGATTTATTTAAATGTTTTAGTTTGGGGATTCACTGTTGCCAAGTGTCGAGATTTACCCGTTAGCTTGCATGGGTTCTCGGGTTGAAGCACTGTATTCGGCTCGGGAATCCGTGCAGGTTCGGGGGCTGTAGAGCGGGGCGCCACACATGCATTGTATACATTAATAGCTAACATTTGATCCGAACTACACTAAAAATGGTAAACTCTAACCTACAAATCCATCAAATTATCAATTATTCATTTCAATATAAAAACTAGAAAATAGGAGGATTTAATGGGTGAATCGAAATGGGGAAAGAAGATTACCGGTAGAGAATTGAATGAGGATCGTATATTTGGTCTCGGAATTTCTCTTTCTCTCCTTCTTCTTCTCCCTTTCTCCTTCTCTTCTCTCCTTCTCTCTCTCGATTTTGAGTTGAGTTCAAGAGTGTGCAAGAGAGTGTGCACAAGAGGGTGTAAGTGTTGTCAAGGTAGTGTGGGTGTGTTCAAGATGGTGCAAAGGTGTTTCAAGGGGGTGTGGGTTCGTTTAGAGATTAGATTAATTTCGAGGGGTGGAAAATGTAATTATAAATGGTTTAGGATAGGGAATTAAATTAAATAACTTAAAATTAGCTAACGAAGCTAATCTTTTCATATAAAATTCAACGAAATGTTGAATAATTATTCCGAGAATATATTCTGGAATTTTGGGTCGTTACACATCCTGCAGTTAAATATAACAAATATGCATGTAGATTAATTATGGATGCAAAGCTCTAAACACATAAGCACAAAAGCACAAACTCCTAAGTCATAAGCCATACGAACCTAGACCGACACTACTCACAGAGTTAAGGCCAATGAACCTGTAGCTCTCATACCAACTGTAACGGCACGTCCCCTAATACGGTGCGACGTGGTGTCCCGCACCAAGTCACAATCCATAACAAGAACTAAAGGTCCAGTTATGAACTTGTAACGTCCCGAAATATTCAGCGTAAAAAAAGAAAATGGTTCAGGAGAGCCATACGGGCTGCTGCACGGCGTGTCGCAAGCCCGTGTGGAAGGGATACGCACGGCCTCCCCTCACGGGGTGTCGTAAGGCCGTGAGAGTGCATTTCTCATCCCACATCGGAAATGAACATGTAATTCGAAGGGTTTATAAGTTAGAACTCATGTACAACCAATATGGATTAATCCCTTTTGGCAAATGCTTCCTAAGACAAACTTTAGGGTTGTGCACAGTGGATTCGAAGCTTATACCCGTGTGTCCAACGGGTGCCGTCGTGAGGGTTCTCCTCTCCGCGCCCGGGGGTCGTGACAAGTGGTATCAAAGCCAACCGTCAGTCGTGGGAATACATGTTCCACACACGCATGTCACGACCCCCGGGCGCGGAGAGGAGAACCCTCACGACGAGGTGGCATCCTGCAGTTAAATATAACAAATATGCATGTAGATTAATTATGGATGCAAAGCTGTAAACACATAAGCACAAAAGCACAAATTCCTAAGTCATAAGCCGTACGGACCTAGACTGACACGACTCACAGAGTTAAGGCCAATGAACCTCTAGCTCTGATACCAACTGTAACGGCACGTCCCCTAATACGGTGCGACGTGGCGTCCCGCACCAAGTCACAATCCATAACAAGAACTAAAGGTCCGGTTATGAACTACAACCTGGCGAACGGAAAATAAATACCAGACGGATCTGCTTTAGAAAATAATAGGACAATGAACAATAATACAGCGGAAGCAAATTAACACAACCTATCCCACTCAGGGAGCTAGAACAACCATAATCCAAAACACAATTATAAAGCCCACCAAGGCCACTGAAAACATCAATATCAACATTCAAACTAATTTACATTTACCACTTCTAGGGTCTTAATTATTTATCCAGATACATAGACGGAAATGAAGTCACCTAATCAAAAGTAAATGACTCCAAGGACACGACCTGAATCCGCCTAGCAACAAAACCCTGAAAAGACAACAACAGAGTAATGGGGTTAGTCAAAGCGACTAAGTGAGGGGGCTGCAATATGTATATATTATCGAAACAACAGAAAGATTCACCAGTTTGTAAATGAGAAGAAAGCAAAGGAAAAATAAAGGTTTTCACAATTATTGGTGAATCGAATAATTTCGCAATAAAGTAAAAGCTCGGCGAGTCGAGCATCGACCACCTGTTTCATAAAATCAGAAATATCAAATAAACCTCCCTTATTCCTCCTTGTGTAGTCAGGTAGCTAGCCCGCTACTATATAACCATGCAAGGACAAATATCCAATACATCTTCGGCTGGGGATATAGACAAGATCCCATCCGGCGCAGGTACTCAAAAGGGTTGCCACTCCGGTCATACCCCCGAGCTCCCATCAGTTTGGAGACCAGAGCATTGAGATCCACCGTAGACCCAACGTCTATCCGGCTTCACCCCGTACCCTGATGTCCGGGCCCAATAGTGTAATGTAGCTCAATGGCCAGGCCGAAAGGCCAAGATAATTCCTCGCATTCCAAATGCTTATATGGTCAAAGGGACCGATTGATAAATCAACTTTTAACCCTTTCGAGCTAAAGGAGCTTTTGAGGGGTTATACGTAATAATTTGATATCAAAGCATTTTTCTTTAAACTCGTTAAGATAATATGGTTTTCAAGTAGCTACTACATATAATATAGGTTTGGGGAAAGAAAATATAAAAGCATAAAACACAGGCTTCGGGTATATATGGAATATTTACATACGTATAAGAAAGACCGAATTCGGAAAAGAAACCCCACCTGGATAATCTTGCAAAAAGGGCAAAATAAAGAAGACCAACTACTGCCCAGAAGAACCACCACCTGAAACCAAATACGACATAACCATGTAAGACGACAATACAACGCACGGCTTATTCTTAATGCAATAAACAGTTAATTGAATCAAAGAAGGGCAATTAGGGCAATTATTCAATGAAACGAATGAAATATCAAACTTCAAGCTTATAATTCATGCTTAAACAAAATTAGGTTTCATAGACATGCTTAAAATACTATAAAGAAGCATACATTCAAGTTTCAAAGCAATCGGAAAAGAATTGCGAAAAGCGTATAATTCCCTAAACGGAAATCGGTTCGTTTTACGATCAAACGGTATTGGAAAAATTCAAACTCTATGGATTATGAAGTTTTAAAGCACTACGAACTTAATGGTGAAGTCGGATTTTGAAAATAATATCACACGAACAAAGTAGAATTCCCAAATTCTGACTTACAGAGACTTATGATTTGAAATCGGGACACACGGCCTCTTGCACGGCCTTGTGCAAGGCCGTGTGCATTTTTGGGAACCCGCACGGGCTACACACACGGCCTCTTGCACGGCCTTGTGCAAGGCCGTGTGCATTTTTGGGAACCCGCACGGGCTACACACACAGCCTGATGCAAGGCCGTGTGAGTTGAAAATAGCGCACGGTCTTGCTACACGGCCTGTTGCAAGGCCGTGTGCACCATGTTCTCGCGAATTTTCAGCAGAACGCGAAGAACTTCGCACAAAAGTATCAGAATTTCGTCAAATCCTCACCAAAACCCCATTTTCAATCAGATTTTCATACTAAAAACTTCAACAAACATCAAAGATCACAATGGCAACACATACGATCAAGAATAATCGAAAACTGTGGAGTATAACGACCAAACTACCGAAAAATTCAATTTCAAAAAAATTTATCCAAAACATACTCAAATGACAACGGAATCAAATGGAACCTGAATAATACCTGTAGAGAATGTTACAAGGGTCGCGTAGGTTCTTACGGATCAAAATTTGGTTAAGAAACGAACTCGAAAGATCGAATTGAAAGTTTGGAGAAATTCTTTCTTTTTCCTTCGGTTGTTGCTGAATGGTTATGGGTTTAAGTGTAATTAAGAAAAAGGAAAGGAAAAGAGAATAAAAAGAAAACCTGAGGTTTAAATGAAAAATCGAAGGGGCATTTTCGTAATTTCACAAAACTTCATAAAAAGGACATATCAACGAAATATATCAATATTATAGTCAAAACTCATCATTTTATACGCACATTGACATAGAATAATTTAAATTCACAAATTATTTCATTTACGAAAATTCATATAAAACACACAAATATCACATAAGCACATATATCCCGATCGAGTTTTCCATACTTGTCCCGTTATCTTAGGAATTCTTACTAGCTTTAGTTTACCCAAAAATTTGGGGCGTTACAATCTCTCCCCCTTATGAGAATCTGTCCTTAAATTCTATTTATTCGAAGCGAACAACTTAGGGTACCCGAAATATTCAGCGTAAGAGAAGAGAATGGTTCAGGAGAGCCACACGGGCTGCTGCACGGCGTGTCGCAAGCCCGTGTGGAAGGGATACGCACGGCCTCCCCTCATGGGGTGTCGTAAGGCCGTGAGAGTGCATTTCTCATCCCACATCGGAAATGAACATTTAATTCGAAGTGTTTATAAGTTAGGACTCATGTACAACCAATATGGATTAATCTCTTTTGGCTAGCGCGGGTATAAGCTTCGAATCCACTGTGCACAACCCTAAAGTTTGGCTTAGGAAGCACTTGCCAAAAGGGATTAATCCATATTGGTTGTACATGAGTTCTAACTTATAAACCCTTCAAATTACATGTTCATTTCCGATGTGGGATGAGAAATGCACTCTCACAGCCTTGCGACACCCAGTGAGGGGAGGCCGTGCGTATCCCTTCCACACGAGCTTGCGACACGGCCTGTTGCAAGGCCGTGTGCACCATGTTTTCGCAAATTTTCAGCAGAACGCGAAGAACTTCTCACAGAAGCATCAGATTTTCATCAAATCTTCACCAAAACCGCATTTTTAATCAGATTTTCATACTACAAACTTCAATAAACATCAAAGATCACAATGGCAACACATAGGATCAAGAATCATCGAAAACTACGGAGTATAACGATCAAACTACCGAAAAATCCAACTTCGAAACAATTTATCCAAAACATACTCAAACGACAATGGAATCAAATGGAACCTGAATAATACCTGTAGAGAATGTTACAAGGGTCGGGTTCTTACGGATCGAAATTTGGTTAAGAAACGAACTCGAAAGATCGAATTGAAAGTTTGGAGAAATTCTTTCTTTTTCTCTTTCTTTTTGCTGCTGATGTTTACGGTTAAGTGTAATTAAGAAAAAGGAAAGGAAAAGAGAATAAAAAGAAAACCTGAGGTTTAAATGAAAAATCGAAGAGGCATTTTCGTAATTTCGCAAAACTTTATAAAAAGGTCATATTAATGAAATATATTAATATTATAGTCAAAACTCATCATTCTAAACGCACATTGACATAGAATAATTTAAATTCACAAATTATTGCATTTACAAAAATTCATATAAAATACACAAATATCACATAAGCACATATATCCTGATCGAGTTTTCCAAACTTATCCCGTTATCTTAGGAATTCTTACCAGCTTTAGTTTACCCAAAAATTTGGGGCGTTACAGATAGTGATGAGTGGGAAATGGCTTTAATACAAAAAAAAAATGGCACATGGGCAAACAAAAACCATTTTCATGCCTCTTCCTTCTATTGATATATTGTCTTATCCACATTGTCTTTTCCATACACAAACACTTTGGCAAGGAAATGCATTATAATCATTGAATCTACAGATTTCTCAAAATTACAAGGGTATATAAGTCTTTTGTCATGATCTTAGACTCATCTGAATTTGAGATCAAAATCGGGTTTACTAATTCTAGGGGGAGAGGGAGTGGGGTAGTGGAAAGGAGAGATAGTGATGAGTGGGAAATGGGAAATGGCTTTAATACAAAAAAAAAATGCAAACAAAAACCATTTTCACGCCTCTTCCATCTATTGATCTGTTGTCTTATCCATATACAAACACTTTGAAAAGAAAATGCGTTATAATCATTGAATCTTCAGACTTCTCGAATTTACAAGGGTATATAAGTCTTTTGTCATGATCTTAGACTCATCTGAATTTGAGAATCAAAATCGTGTTTACTAATTCTATGCATATTTAATGGGTAATTTCGACACTTTGCTACCTTGGAAGTGACTTTTAATGCTGTAGCGGGCGCCGCCAAATGGGCAGACGCACGCCCCACACCGGATCCTGGCCCGAAATCGAAAGTAATCCGACCCGAACCAAAACCCGGCGAACGGCAAACCGGACTCATTTACTACTAGGTGGGAGTTTCAAAACTGGGACATACCAAAAGCGGAAGCAATATATAGACAAAACATAAAATCCATAATGGTTGCGCAGTTAGGTAAAGCCCACCAAGGCTAGCAAATTCCCATAAATACTAATAAATATTTACAACGGGTTCTACAATATTATTCCCGGCTATTCATAAGTATAATCCTACATAACAAACATCAAGTCAACAAGAAACAAGAGTTTACATAAGACAAAAGCGTATAACTCGACCGACAATGACCCAATACTATGAAGCCCGCCTAGAATCCTGAAACCAAAGGGTGAAACGAATGGGGTTAGTCAAACGACTAAGTGAGGGGGAAAAAGACAGTACATAAGAATAAACGAAAGTAGATCACCAGTTTAAACATAAAGAAAATAACAGAAGTAAAGTTTTTTGCAAACGATTGGTGAACTAGCTCAAAATGGAACAAAACAAAACATATAACTCAGCGAGAAGAGTTCTGAACCACCAGTCAAATCATAAAATAGAAACCCTCCTTATTCCTCCAGTTGTAATTAGGGAGCAACCCCTAACTACACAGATCATACATAACAAGCTCAGGTACTCAAAGGGCTGCCACTCCGGCCTCACCCCGAGCTCCCAAAGGTGGAGGAAACCATAGGATTTCTGCCGTAGACCCGACGTCCACCGACTTCGTCCTATCGTCCTTACTCCGGGCCCATCAGAACAGGTCAAACATATACATATACATAGCTCGCTTTTCAAACATTTTCATGTGGTCAAAAGACTATTCCAGGCAAGTCATGTGCGGGGCTATAATGCCAAAGTTCGCTTTCGGAAAACAAAGATTTTCCTGCCTCTTTCGTACACATTTCACAAACTTATACATAATACTTTTCATATTAAATCGTTTTCAAGATCATAAAAGTATAAGCTTAAATATCTACTATATATACAAACGGATGTAAAACAAATCATAAAACAAGGCTTATCGGGTAGTAGGGTTGGTATTATGTACGTATTATCGTATACTATAAGAAACTGAAAACCCCACCTGTTGGCTTGACAAAAACGAGAGCAAGAATGCGAGACCGGCACGCTACTCCACTGGAGTATCGTCTGCAAAATACAAGGACACAACCACATAAGACTAACGACGACGCACGGCGTGTACAAAATAATTAAAACACATAGGAGCATGTTTAAACAGTCATTTATATCACTTAGGTCCACATTCTAACAAAGTACGAAATTTCCATAAGAAAATCAAATTAGAATGCAATAATAGTTCATAATCATGCATAAAAGGCAATAAGGAAGCATGCATTCAAGTTTCGGAAGAAACAGACAACATTTAAAAAATAGCCAAAAAGGCCTAAACGAAAAACACGAAAAACGGGACCCAAACGAAGTCGGAAAAATTCAAACTACCTAAAATATGTATTTCATGATTTATAGGACCTATAGGTGAAATCCGATCTCAAATCGGAGGTCAAACGAAGAAAGTCAACTTTTTAATTGCCCCTTTGACCCACAATGCCGAGAGCAAGAAGTTGAAAATGGAGAAATTTTGGTTAAGGCATACACACGGTCTTGGGGACGGGCGGACGCACGGGCTTGAACGCATGCTCAAGCCGGTGCGGACACTTGCACTGGCCTGCGCACCGGCGTGCGCACGGCTGTGCATAAGGCCGTGCAAGGCACAAAATAGGCGCACGGTCTTGGTGCATGGTCTCAAGACCGTGCGTAAGGCCGTGCGGATTATCAGAACAGCAGAATCGCGAGGGGTTCTCGGGAATGAGCCAAAAATCAACATTTAAATCATATAAATCATGCAAACCTCAAACTAAAACTTACATATAATGATCTACAACATCTAATCTACCTATAGGACCAAGAACCACATAAATCCATCCACAAAATCATTCAAAATCACATTTTTCATATATTATTCAACTATTCACAAAATCCTATAAATCACAGGCTAGAAAGCATTAAACGCTAAGGACGTGAGAAGCTTATATGAAGAATAGATCGCGAGGAGTTCGTAAAGTTTCACGGATCGAAATTCGGTCGGGAATCGAAGTCGGAATGAGCAATCAAAGCTTCCTCTCCTTACTCTCTTTTTTTTTTTTTTTCTTTCTTCTTCTCTTTTCTTTCTTTCTAACATGAAGTGAGGTTTGAGGGAGAGAGAGAGTTGGTCAAGTCAAACTTTGACTTGACTTAGAAACGAGGGGCAAAACCATAATTACTCCGAACTTACTAAAATTAGCAGGTTGTCGGAATTAAACAATATTACAGTCAAAACTCGTACAATTGAACACACGTTGACATGAAATGGTTTAAAAACCAAAATTCACTCATTTATGAAATTGTTAAAAATTCACATACTAACTATTAAATGAAATAATTAAATCACGCAAAATAACGATTCGGACGTACCGGATAATAATTCGGATTTTTGGGGCGTTACAATCACCCCACCTTATGAGAATTTGTCCCCAGATTCTTCTCGTCTGCTACAAATAATGCGGGGTGAAACTTGCGCATCTTCTCTTCGGTTTCCCACGTAGCTTCTTCAACCGACTGACTCCTCCAAAGCACTTTGACCATGGGAATCTCTCTGTTACGCAGTGCTTGAGTCTTCTTGTCTAAACTTTTCATAGGCTGTGAAACGAAGGTCAAGTCCGGCTCTATCTCAACATCTTTGATAGGAAGAACGTGTGAATCACTCGGGTGATACTTCCGGAGCTGTGAAACGTGGAAAACGTTGTGGATTCCTGTCAGACTCGGTGGTAAGTCTAATCTGTAAGCAGCTTCTCCAATCTTCTCCAGAATCTCAAACGGTCCTAAGAATCTCGGACCTAACTTACCACCTTTGCCAATACGAGTGAATCCCTTTCGAGGTGAAGCTTTAAGAAACACTCGGTCACCAACCTCGAACTCCAAAGGTCGGCGGCGTGTATCGGCATAACTTTTCTGGCGATCCTGGGCTCCTTTCATCCTCTGACGGATGATCTGAATTCGGTCAATCGCTCTCTGAAGAGACTGCGGAGAATCTCCTCTTCCTTTGTTATCCCTTGTCCAATGCCAATCCTCAAGATCCCAAAACAACGGGGATCTACACTTCCTTCCATATAGAGCTTTGTAAGGTGCCGTCTTGATCGTAGACTGATAACTGTTGTTGTAGGCGAACTCAATCCACGGTAACTGGTCGTGCCAATTGGTGCAAAAGTCTAAGGCACACGCACGAAGCATATCACTGAGATATCGAATCGTCCTCTCAGATTGGCTATCGGTCTGCGGATGTGCTGCTGTGCTAAATGTCAGCTTCGTTCCCATTTTCTCCTGAAGATGCTGCCATAATAGAGAAGTGAATCTAGCATCTCTGTCAGACACAATGCTCACGGGAACTCCATGAAGCCTGACAATCTCTCGATGATAAATCTCTACCAACTTCTCCACCTTGAATGACTTCTTGACCGGCAGGAAGTGAGCAGTCTTGGAAAGTCGGTCAATTATCACCCAAATACTATCATAGCCACCTTTAACTTTTGGTAAACCGGACACAAAGTCCATCTCAATCTGCTCCCAATTCCACGTAGGAATCGGTAGTGGCTGTAGCAATCCTCCAGGTCTCTGGTGCTCTACCTTGACCTGCTGACATGTCTGACATCTCTTGACGTAATCAGCTACGTCTCTCTTCATACCTCTCCACCAGACAACTCTTTTAGATCTCGGTACATCTTACTTCCACCAGGATGTACTGTATAAGGCGTATTATGCGCCTCAGCAAGAATCTCCTTCTTAAGACTCTCAGGAACACAAACTCGAGTCTCGAAGCGGAGAATGCCAGAATCATCAACACGAAACTAGGACTCTGGATCATCTGAAATATGAACTATCTGCCTCTGAGTCCACTCATCAGTAGCCTGAGCATCTCGAATCTTACGACCCAATTCTGACTGAATCGATATACTGTGAACGTGAGCCTGCGATGTGATATAAACTCGCTCAAACTTAGCCTCTAGCTGAGCTACACTCGCCTTACGACTCAATGCATCGGCTACCACATTCGCCTTTCCAGGATGGTACTGAATCTTACAATCATAATCCTCAAACAATTCCATCCATCGACGCTGTCTCTTGTTCAATTCGTTATGAGGTAACAAATACTGAAGACTCTTGTGATCAGTGAAGATATCAAACGTAGTGCCATACAGATAATGACGCCTATAACGACCCAAAAATCCGATTTTCAATTCGGTATATTTTAATCGAGTAATTATGCAATTTATTATTTTAATTTGATGTTTATTCTGAGATTTTTGATAATTTCGTAAATGAGTGAATTTAGATATTTAAATCACGAATTATCAATGTGCGTTTAATTATATGAATTTTAATTGTAATTACGTATTATTTGGACAACGTGAGTTTTTAAACTTATTTTGCGAAATTACTAAAATGCCCCTTCGACTTTTAAACCCTAGTCAACTAATTTGACTAAGTCTCTCTCTCACCTCACTCTCGTTCAAAAGTAGCAAGGAAGAAGAAAGAAAAGAAAAGAGAAGGAAAAAGAGAAAGAGAAGGAAGAGATTTCAATCGATCGTCCCGACTTCGTTTCCCGACGGATTTTCGAATCGTTTACGCCTACGAATTCCTCGCGATCTTTTCTACGAGTAAGCTTCTAACGATTCTCTCGCTTAATGTCTTCTATACTTCATTTTTCTCATTTTTGTGAATAGTTGTATAATTTAGGTTTTATATGATTTTTATAGTAATTGTGGATGAATTTTCGTGTTTATCGTTTCTATATGTAGATTACATGTTGTAGATGATTATATGTGAAAATTAGGGATTGATTTGCATGATTAATCGATTAAATGTTAGATTTTGGTTTGAATTCGCGTATGATTTTTGCTGTCTGATGTTTCTGCTCAATTTGGTCGCACACGGCCTGGTGCACACGGCCTTGAGGCCGTGTGCATGAGACCGTGCGTGTGCGGAGAATGGTGCACGGGCTATGCACACGGCCTTGAGGCCATGTGCATGAGGCCATGCGCGTTGCTTAATTGTGCACGGCCTCGACACACGGCCGTGCAGAAGGCCGTGTGGCCTGGTCGAACAGTGCCCTGACCTTCTGTTAGTCAGGGTACATTTTGCACTACGGGTCCCTTCGAGACTCGTCTTTTCTGAATTCTTTCTTCGCTCGTTTATTCGATATATATGAAATAGATATGAATTGCATGATTTATGAATTTACAACATGTTCGGGTATATGAATAATGCGTTTTAAGTTTTCGTTAAATTTTCTATCTTTTGCATGTGAAGTCCGATTTTCCCAAAATTCGAATGCATACTTCTTTATGATAATTTAAGCATGTCCGCAAAGTTTCGTTGCATTTGGATTTGATTTGTATTTTTAAATGCATGAATTACTCTGTTTTCGTTTGATAATTTGAACTTAAGTGCTTGATTTGATTGTGTAACATGCTCCTATGTGTTTTAATATTCTCGTATAAGCCGCGCGTCATCCTTAGTCTTAATTAGTTGTGTCCTGGTATTTTTGCAGACGATACTCTCGTGGAGTAGCGCCGGTTCTTGATTTTTGCTCTTATTTTGAATAGCCAATAGGTGAGGCTTTCCGTTTCTGTTTCCAGTATTATTATGTATATATATAAATAAGCCTCTCCCGATATAAGCCACGTTTATGTTTTGTTTTCACACCATTTCTATATATATACTTAGTAGATATTTATGCTTATTATGTTCATTTGATTTATCGAAAATGATTTGATATGAAAAAGTACTATGTATAGTCTTCGAAATGTTTACGAAAGAGACATGTAAAACCTTTTGTTTTCTAAGGCGAACTTTGGCCTTCGGCCTCGCATATGACATGTCTCGAACGGTCTTTTGGCCAACCTGAAATGATTTGAAAAGTGAGATTATGAACTGTATGCATGTTTGTTTGGGCCCGGAGTAAGAGCGATAGGACGAAGTCGGTAGACGTCGGGTCTACGGCGTAAATCCTATGGTTTCCTCCATTTGGGAGCTCGGGGTGAGGCCGGAGTGGCAGCCCTTTGAGTACCTGAGTTATTCCCGTATGATATGAGTAGTTCGGGTTTGCAGTCCGGCTACATTGGAGGAATAAGGGTGGTTTCCGGTTTTATGTTTTGGATATTGGAGTTCAGGGCTCGACTCGCCGAGTCATATGATAAGTTATGTTTTATGTTAAATCACCACCCGATTACGAAAACCTTTCTTTTATGTTGATTTCTTTTAAGTTTAAAATTGGTGATTTATTTTCCGTTTTATTATATACATTATTATTCCCTCCTCACTTAGTCGTTTGACTAACCCTCTCTGTCTCACCCTATATTGGTTTCAGGATACTAGGCGGGATTCGTCGTCGTCGTCGTAGAGTTGTATTTATTTTCTCATGTACATTCCTTTTTCCGTATGATATGAATTAGATTTTTAGGATATTAGGATTTTATTTAATTTGTATTCGGGATTATGTATTTATTGAGCCCGTTATTATATTTATCGGGATACTGTATCGAACCCGTTTGATATTATGTAATTGAATTTCGTTAGCCTTGGTGGGCTTTAATAATTGTGTATTTATTATGTTCTATTGCTTTGATTATTTATATTGCTTCCGCGTCTCTGTCTTTTCGTTGTTTTTGAAAACCCCGCCTAGTGATTGAGTAAATGCTTGCCGTTCGCCGGGTTTCGGTTCGGGTCGGATCCCATTTCGGCTCCGGGTCGGGGCTCGGTGCGGGGCGTGCGTTACCCATTTGGGGCGCCCGCTACAGTTGGTATCAGAGCCCTTCTTGGTCCAATGGCCTAAGCTCTGAATCGTCGTGTTTTGTTTGTTTGTCGGTCGTTGTGGGCCGGTGTAACTTAGGGAATTGCACTCGCCAGTATTCAAGAACGCTTAGTGTTTGAATTGTGACGGATCTTTGTTGGATGATCAACAACAAAAGATCTTTTACAATCAAAACACTGGGATGGGCTTGGATATAGGTGGATGTGAAACTCAAGGTTGTACTTGCCATGCCTGGTTGTCTGTCGTGTCCGGTTGTTCTAGGTCGTACGGCTTAGGAATTCTGTGGATTTGTGTAAATGTGCTAAGTGCTTATGTGAAATCTATTTGAACATTACTTGCCTAGGTGTTTACAGCTTTGCATGCTCACTTACCTGTCATGCATAACTGTTAATGGTTTTACAGGATGTCTCCACGTCGTTGTCCCTGTGGACAGTCTTCGTCATCTTCATTGACATCTCAGACCGATCCACCGATTCCAACCGGAATTTTGGAAACATTAAGACAGTTCATCGCTCATGCCCCTAAAGGAAATGTTGAGCAGGAAGCGTGGGCTCAATTTGTTAGATTCGAACCACCGCAATTTGAAGGTGCCCCAGATGACAATATTGCCGAGGCATGGATATCGACTCTAGAAAAGATTTTTAGGATTATGGAATATCCGGACCCTCTAAGAGTCGGGTTTGCTATTTATTTGATGATTGGAACTGCACAGGAATGGTGGAAATAGATTGAACAACGATGGGAACGCGAGCATGTAGTCCCGACTTGGGATCAGTTCTTGACTAAGTTCCGGGCTGAATACATTACGAGGATTGTTCGTCAGCAAAACGAAAGTGAATTTCAGGCCCCCGTTCAGCCTAATCCTCCCCAACCTCAGGGATATCCACGACCAGCATGTGGATTTTGTAAGGGCCCGCATGTAGAGGCTAAATGTTGGAGGAAGAATGGACTGTGCTTCGGATGTGGTAGCCCCGATCACATATTGAATCTATGTCCGAAGAAGAGACCGGTACCGCGGGGAATAGCTCAGCCTCAGACCTACGCTAGTATTGACGCCTTGGAAGGCGATACTGAGGATGCACATCCAGCGAGTTCTACGAGGCCATTTACACAATCAGGGTCTTCTTCCGGAAAGAAAATCTCCTCGGTATATTCATCGAAACAGAATGTACTTCCGAAACCACAAGGGACGCCAGTATGTGGCTTTTGCCAAAGAGATCATCAAGAGTCAGAATGCCGAAAGAAGCAGGAACGTTGCTTCTCATGTGGAAGTCCGTCTCATCTTCGTACAAATTGCACGAGGAAGAAAATGTCGAGACGAGCCAAAAGGATGAAGCTTGATTCTGTATGAACGATCCAGGTATATTGCATTGTCATGACATTCATCCTAAATTAATTTAATTTCATATTATGTGAATTTTAAGAATTATGTGCGTTAAGCGTATTATATTATACATGTGATTTCGATGTTGTTATTCGTGTTTAAATTTTGTGAAGTTTGTGTGGTTTAATCACACGAACTAACCCTGTATGCCTTGCACGGTCTCGCCACACGCCGTGACGAGACCCTGTGCACTTATCTCACACGGCCTTGTTGCACCCTGTGCGAGAGGCCGTGCGCACGAATACACACGGGGTCGTTACACGCCATGACGAGAACCCGTGCGTGTTTGTCCTCACGGGGTCGTCACACGCCGTGACGATACCCCGTGCGCGTTTCTCACACGGCCTCGTCACACGCCGTGACGAGAGGCCGTGCGCATTTCTTCCAGGTTTTAAAATGGTCAGTAGCTTCTCTTTTTCGCGCAACCTTCACTTTTTCTCCTTTTTCATGCGAAAATCCCCCATATTTTTCCCCCAATTTTCTCTCATCTTTGAGCTCGTTTAATTCTCGATCTACCCGACGGATTTCCATGAGATTTTGTAAGTGTGTTTTTTGTAGAAAGTTCTTGATATTGTTGAAATTTGGGCTCGATCCATTATACCGATCTCTCACAATCTTCGCCCGAAGTAGCGCACGCCAAGTGTTCGGTAAAAGTCTCAAGTGAAATTTGCAACTTATTCCTTCAATTCACAACAACTCCAACTCTAATATGGAAGGTGCTCGTGAAGCTCGTGGTGGACGTCGGGCAAGGGAATTACCCGACATAGCGGCTCCGGAAGGTTACCAAGTGGATTTGGGTAATGAAGACGATCAAGATGTCTTCAGCCGGTTAATGGAACGACCGGTTAGAGCTACGCAATTTCTAGATATGGAGGCTATGTACCAGTTGGGTCTTGGCGAAGGGATCTCTCATTACATCGACAACATTGGGTTGGCTAATTTTTGGAGTATCCAAAGGCCATCCTATCGCCGACTCACTTATGAATTTTTAAGCTCTCTTAAGGGCGCGGCATTTCCGGACGACATCGAGATGCCGATAGGAATCCACTTCAGAGCGTTCAACCGTGACTATACGCTTTCATACCGGCAGTTGTCCGAGTATTTTCAATTGGATGTTACGGCACCTAGGAGACGTATCTCTACCTCCACCGAAATATTTAACTCCGGCATATCCAAGGCCACGATGCTCATCACCACTCAATTGAGAATTTTGCATAGAGCCGTGTCTCGATCGGTTCTAGCCAGAGGAGACAGTCCGGGTGCGGTGAACACCTAAAATTGTCTCATACTCGATCATATGGTGCGAGGGGTCAGGTTCAACCCCATTTCGTACATGATGGACCATATGATGTATATCTCCACTCGGTCGAGAGGAGAGATTCGAGTTGGCTCCTACATCACCGCCATTCTGGAGTGTGCCCAAGTGGAAGGGCTCGATACCCAGGTTCCCGTTAGAGGTTCGACCTCAATTAGCTACGGCACTCTAGCTCAAATGGCGATCTTCACGAAGGGTCCGAGGCGGAACGACCCATATATTCTGGTAGATGGACTATCTTTATGGGAAGCTGACCAAGGGGATGCTCCCGAAGAAGGACCCTCAGACCCAGAGGTCCGAGAGCATGCTCAGCATATCTACTCCCAGCTGATGAGTCAGGATGCTTCTATTCCTGAGTCTTCACATGGCAGAAGAAGCACTCAGCACCAGGAGTCGATAGACCTGCAACAATTTTATTCAGAGTTCACTGACTACCGACGTGTGACTGATGAGAGATTTGCCCAGCAGGAGAGGCAGATCAATGAGGGCTTTGCAGCTCAGCGAGCTCACATTGATAGTCAGTACACAGCCTTGCAGGCAGAGCTGCAGAGATCCATATCAGAGATGCAGAGGTCACTATCTGAGCAGCTGGGTCAATATTTCTGTCGTGGTCCCGACGAGCCTTGAGCTATCTATTTTATTTTATTTTCTTCTTTCCCGCTAGTTTGTTTAGGATTTGATGTAATTTTGTATTTTGTATGACTCTGAATTTTATTTGGAATATTAAGTGTTTTAAGTGTTTATTATTAATGACGTATTATTATGTGATTTAATTGCATTTGAATGTTCGATTTAATTCGAGTTATTAGAATTTCCTTAAGGTTATGCTCCTCTTAACTAACTCCGAGACCGGAAGAGAATCTGAGGACAGATTCTTCTGAAGAGGGGAGTATTGTAACGACCCGAAAATCCGATTTTCAATTCGGTATATTTTAATCGAGTAATTATGCAATTTATTATTTTAATTTGATGTTTATTCTGAGATTTTTGATAATTTCGTAAATGAGTGAATTTAGATATTTAAATCACGAATTGTCAATGTGCGTTTAATTATATGAATTTTAACTGTAATTACGTATTATTTGGACAACGTGAGTTTTTAAACTTATTTTGCAAAATTACTAAAATGCCCCTTTGACTTTTAAACCCTAGTCAACTAATTTGACTAAGTCTCTCTCTCACCTCACTCTCGTTCAAAAGTAGCAAGGAAGAAGAAAGAAAAGAAAAGAGAAGGAAAAAGAGAAAGAGAAGGAAGACATTTCAATCGATCGTCCCGACTTCGTTTCCCGACGGATTTTCGAATCGTTTACGCCTACGAATTCCTCGCGATCTTTTCTACGAGTGAGCTTCTAACGATTCTCTCGTTTAATGTCTTCTATACTTCATTTTTCTCGTTTTTGTGAATAGTTGTATAATTTAGGTTTTATATGATTTTTATAGTAATTGTGGATGGATTTTCGTGTTTATCGTTTCTATATGTAGATTACATGTTGTAGATGATTATATGTGAAAATTAGGGATTGATTTGCATGATTAATCGATTAAATGTTAGATTTTGGTTTGAATTCGCGTATGATTTTTGCTGTCTGATGTTTCTGCTCAATTTGGTCGCACACGGCCTGGTGCACACGGCCTTGAGGCCGTGTGCATGAGACCGTGCGTGTGCGGAGAATGGTGCACGGGCTGTGCACACGGCCTTGAGGCCGTGTGCATGAGGCCGTGAGCGTTGCTTGATTGTGCACGGCCTCGGCACACGGCCGTGCACAAGGCCGTGTGGCCTGGTCGAACAGTGCCCTGACCTTCTGTTAGTCAGGGCACATTTTGCACTACGGGTCCCTCCGAGACTCGTCTTTTCCGAATTCTTTCTTCGCTCGTGTATTCGATATATATGAAATAGATATGAATTGCATGATTTATGAATTTACAACATGTTCGGGTATATGAATAATGCGTTTTAAGTTTTCGTTTAATTTTCTATCTTTTGCATGTGAAGTCCGATTTTCCCGAAATTCGAATGCATACTTCTTTATGATAATTTAAGCATGTCCGTAAAGTTTCGTTGCATTTGGATTTGATTTGTATTTTTAAATGCATGAATTACTCTGTTTTCGTTTGATAATTTGAACTTAAGTGTAGCGGGCGCCCCAAACGGGTAACGCACGCCCCGCACCGAGCCCCGACCCGAAGCCGGAATGGGATCCGACCCGAATCGAAACCTGGCAAACGGCAAGTAATTACTCAATTACTAGGCGGGGGTTTTCAAAACAACAAAAAAACAAGAAGTGCTGAAGCGAAATAAACGAAACATAAATAATTACACAAGTATTAAAGCCCACCAAGGCTAACGAAATTCCATTAATTAAATAACAAACGGGTTCGATACAATATCCCAATAATAATATAATAACGGGTTCAATATTTATACATAATCCCGAATACAAACTATCTTAATCCTAATATCATAAAACATAAAATAAAGCCATACGGGAAAGAGTTATACATGAGCAAAAATTAATGCAACTCAAAGACGCGACGACGAAGACGCAGATCCCGCCTAGTGTCCTGAAACCAGTACAGGGGTAAAACAGAGGGGGTTAGTCAAACGACTAAGTGAGGAGGGAATAATAATGTATATCGTAAAACGGAAGTAAATCACCAAATTTTTAAACTTAAAAGAAATCAACATAAAAGAAAGGTTTTCGTAATCGGGTGGTGATTTAACATAAAACATAACATATCTAATGACTCAGCGAGTCGAGTCCTGAACTCCAATATCCAAACATAAAAACCGGAAACCACCCTTATGCCTCCAATGTAGACGGACCGCTAAATCCGAACTACTCGAAACTGACTAGAATAACTCAGGTACTCAAAGGGCTGCCACTCCGGCCTCACTCCGAGCTCCCAAATGGAGGAAACCATAGGATTTACGCCGTAGACCCGACGTCTACCGACTTCGTCCTATCGCTCTTACTCCGGGCCCAAACGATCATGCAAACATTTCATAACTCGCTTTTCAAACATTTCGGGTTGGCCAAAAGACCGTTCGAGACATGTCATATGCGAGGCCGAAGGCCAAAGTTCGCCTTAGAAACAAAAAGGTTTTACATGTCTCTTTCGTAAACATTTCGAAGACTATACGTAATACTTTTTCATATCAAATAATTTTTGATAAATCAAATGAACATAATAATCATAACTATCTACTAAGTATATATATATAAACAGTGTGAAAACCAAAACATAAACGAGGCTTATATGGGGAGAGGCTTATTTATATATATATACATAGTAATACTGGAATCAGAAAAGGAAAGCCTCACCTGGCTATGCAAAATGAACAAAAGAGCAAGAACTGGCGCTACTCCACGGGAGTATCGTCTGCAAAAATACCAAGACACAACCAAATAAGACTAAAGATGACGCACGGCTTATACGAAAGAATTAGAACACATAGAAGCACGTTATACAGTTAAATCAATCACTTAGGTTCAAATTCTCAAACGAAAACAGAGTAAATCGCAAATTTAAAAATGTAAATCAATTCCAAATGCAACGAAACTTTATGGACATGCTTAGAATATCATAAAGAAGCATGCATTCGAATTTCGGGAAAATCGGACTTCACATGCAAAAGTTAGAAAATTTAACGAAAACTTAAAATGCACTATTCATATACCCGAACATGTCGTAAATTCATAACTCATGTAATTCCTATCTATATCATATATATCGAATACATGAGCGAAGAAAGAATTCGGAAAAGACGAGCCGAAACGGGACCCGTAGGCCAATTTGTGCCCTGACTAACAGAAGGTCAGGGCACTGTTCGACCAGGCCACACGGCCTTGTGCACGGCCGTGTGGCGAGGCCGTGCACGATCAAGAAACGCGCATGGCCTCATGCACACGGCCTCAAGGCCGTGTGCACCAGCCGGTGTGCGATTCCTCACGCGCACGGCCTCATGCACACGGCCTCAAGGCCGTGTGTACCGATTCGAGCAGAAACATTTCGCAGAAACAAAACCTACGCGAATTCAAACCCTAATCCAACAATTAATCACTAAAACATGCAAATCAAACCCTAATTCTCACATATAATCATCTACAATACATAAGCTACACGTAGAAACAATAAACACAAAAATCCATTCACATTTTCTATCAAAATCATATAAAAACCTAAATTATTCAACTATATTCAAAAATCCGAAAATCGAAGCAATGAAGGCATTAATCGAGAAATTTCGTGAGAGCTTACTCGTAGATGAGAACGCGAGGAGTTCGTAGACGTAAACGGCTCTAAAATTCGTCGGGAAACGGAGTCGGAACGATCGTTGGAATCTCTTTCTTATTTCTTCTCTTTTTCTCTCTTTTTCTTTCTTCTCTTTTTCTCTCTTTGCGCGTGAATGGAATAGAGAGGGAGAGAGATTGACTTAGTCAAATTGACTAAGGTTTAGAAACCGAAGGGGCAAAGTCATAATTTTGCAAAATAAGTTCGAAAACTCACGTTGTCCAAATAACATGTAATTACAGTCAAAATTCATATTATTAAACGCACATTGACAATTTGTAATTTAAATACAGAATTCATTCATATACGAAATAAAATTCTAAAATTACATAATAAATATCAAATAAATATTAAATAAAATAATAACTGCGCAAATATTCGATCCGAGCATACAGATTTATAATTCGGATTTTCGGGGCGTTACATTAAGTGCTTGATTTGATTGTGTAACGTGCTCCTATGTGTTTTAATATTCTCGTATAAGTCGTGCGTCGTCCTTAGTCTTAATTAGTTGTGTCCTGGTATTTTTGCAGACGATACTCTCGTGGAGTAGCGCCGGTTCTTGATTTTTGCTCTTATTTTGAATAGCCAACAGGTGAGGCTTCCCGTTTCTGTTTCCAGTATTATTATGTATATATATAAATAAGCCTCTCCCGATATAAGCCACGTTTATGTTTTGTTTTCACACCGTTTCTATATATATACTTAGTAGATATTTATTCTTATTATGTTCATTTGATTTATCGAAAATGATTTGATATGAAAAAGTACTATGTATAGTCTTCGAAATGTTTACGAAAGAGACATGTAAAACCTTTTGTTTTCTAAGGCGAACTTTGGCCTTCGGCCTCGCATATGACATGTCTCGAACGGTCTTTTGGCCAACCCGAAATGATTTGAAAAGCGAGATTATGAACTGTATGCATGTTTGTTTGGGCCAGGAGTAAGAGCGATAGGACGAAGTCGGTAAACGTCGGGTCTACGGCGTAAATCCTATGGTTTCCTCCATTTGGGAGCTCGGGGTGAGGCCGGAATGGCAGCCCTTTGAGTACCTGAGTTATTCCCGTATGATATGAGTAGTTCGGGTTTGCAGTCCGGCTACATTGGAGGAATAAGGGTGGTTCCGGTTTTATGTTTTGGATATTGGAGTTCAGGGCTCGACTCGCCGAGTCATATGATAAGTTATGTTTTATGTTAAATCACCACCCGATTACGAAAACCTTTCTTTTATGTTGATTTCTTTTAAGTTTATAATTGGTGATTTATATATACATTATTATTCCCTCCTCACTTAGTCGTTTGACTAACCCTCTCTGTCTCACCCTATATTGGTTTCAGGATACTAGGCGGGATTCGTCGTCGTCGTCGTAGAGTTGTATTTATTTTCTCATGTACATTCCTTTTTCCGTATGATATGAATTAGATTTTTAGGATATTAGGATTTTATTTAATTTGTATTCGGGATTATGTATTTATTTGTAACGCCCCAAATTTTTTGGTATAACTAAAGCTGGTAAGAATTCCTAAGATAACGGGACAAGTTGGAAATTTCGATCGGGAAATATGTGCTTATATGATATTATTCGCTTAATGTGTTTAATTTGAATTTGTATGTGTGTTAATTATGATTAAATTGTCAAATTTTTGCGTACTTAATGTCCTAATTTTTCCTTGGCATTTTAAACTATGTGAAAGCTAAATTATCCATTACGTGACGAAATTTATATTTACGTGTTCAAATGTATTCTATTAAATTGTGACATGTATATCTTTATCCGTGAATACAGGTAAGAATGTAAATTTCTTATTTTAAACATCTACGTGATTAATGAAATAAAATATGCATAACTTAATTGAATCATTTCATTAAGCGTAGATTACATTTCATATTAAATTGAGCTAGTTAATAATTAATTTTTTTAACGTCAATCTGCATCCAAAACCGTCTATATGTATTGTTTTGAAAGGAAATAAAATATGCAAAGAATGAATGATCTAGATCCTAGTCGGCTGAGTGCTAGCTTATCCCTCATTTCTAAAACCAATGTGATTATTATAAAATAAAACACATCCCAGTAATAAATCAAAAGAGATAAAAAGAGAAATGGTAGGCAGCCACGTATTTCATCATCCCTAAAGTGACTAACATAAAATAATATTATGTATTAAGCATATAATTATACACGCCCTCATCATTTGAAAACCCCAGTTCTCTTATTCCATCCCCTCGAAACCTCATGAAGAAGCGGACAGGTAAAGCCCCAACAACATTTCTCTTGCATCTCATGTAATTATTGTTAAACCAACAATTTTATCTTTCGATTAATAGTATGGCCGGATAAATGATTTAGCTTATATCTGTTTGCTGAGTTGCCTATCTATATTTTATTCTCCTGGCTATCTGTTATGATTTGAGTAAGTATAAAGGAGGCATGTTACCCATAGTTAGATGGTGTATTCATACTTGTATTTGTACGTACCTTAGTTAAAATACACCAGATTATAAGTTTACAGAAGTATATGACATATACGTTGTAGCTGTTTTATACTAATTTGTTAAATACATAATACTTCTGTGCTCACTTTCACAAATAATGATGTTAAGAATGAGAGTATTAATATATTATGATAAAATGGATGGAATACAAATTGATAAGAAAGATTTAATGGCTCTGTTTCACTTCATCTCCAGAAATGATTTCTAATTCAATTGTAAACTTTACGATACTTAATTAATGAGTGTTTATGGTATGTTCTCAAATTACAAAATAACTTAGCTATTGTAAATAGATTGAATTTTGATCTCTGATCTCCATTGCTAGAAGTCTATAATTGTTTTATTGTTTTATTGTTTTATATACTTAATTAATTGTCTATTTGCAACGTGATTATATGATTTAAGTTATAGCCGTGCGTCGTGTTGTCGTCTTACATGGTTGTGTCGTATTTGGTTTCAGGTGGTAGTTCTTCCGGGCAGTAGTTGGTCTTCTTTCTTTTGCCCTTTTTGCAGTATTATCCAGGTGGGGTTTCTTTTCCGAATTCGGTCTTTCTTATACGTATGTAAATATTCCATATATACCTGAAGCCTGTGTTTTCATGCTTTTATGTTTTCTTTCCCCAAACTTATATTATACGTAGTAGCTACTTGAAAATCATATTACTTTAATGAGTTAAAGGAAAATGCTTTGATATCAAATTATTACATAATAACCCCTAGAAGGCTCTATTAGCTCGAAAGGGTTACAAACGAGTTTGAAACTGGTCCCTTTGACCGAACCCTTTCGAAATGCGAGAAATATATCTTGGCTATCGTGCCTGGCCATCGAGCCATATTATATTATTGGGCCCGGACATCAGGGTACGGGGTGAAGCCGGATAGACGTTGGGTCTACGGTGGATCTCAATGCTCTGGTCTCCAAAACTGCTGGGAGCTCGGGGTGTGACCGGAGTGGCAACCCTTTTGAGTACCTGCGCCGGACGGGATTTTGTCGCATAGACTTGTCCTCCGCCGAAGATGTAATGGATATTTGTCCTTGCATATACGATTATATAGTAGCGGGCTAGCTACCTGACTACACAAGGAGGAATAAGGGAGGTTTATTTGATATTTCTGATATTGTGAAACAGGTGGTTGATGCTCGTCTCGCCGAGCTTTTACTTTATTGCGAAATTACTCGATTCACCAATAATTGTGAAAACCTTTATTTTTCCTTTGCTTTCTTTTCATTTACAAACTGGTGAATCTTTGAGTTGTTTCGATAATATATACGTATTACAGCCCCCTTCACTTAGTCGCTTTGACTAACCCCGTTACCTTGTTGTCTCTTTCAGGTTTTGTCGCTAGGCGGATTCAGGTCTTGTCGTTGGGATTGCTTTCTTTTGTTTAGGTGATTCCATATAGCCTATGTTGTCTGGATAATTATCTAAAACTCTAGAGTTGTATATGTAAATGGTGTAAATTATTTTAAATAGTGATATTGATGTTTTCAGTGGCCTTGGTGGGCTTTATAATTGCGTTTTGAATTATCGTTGTTCTAGCTCCCTGAGTGGGATAGGTTATGCTAATTGCTTCCGCGATATTATTGCTCATTGTCCTTTTATTTCCTAAAGCAGATCCGCCTGGTATTTATTTTCCGTTCGCCAGGTTACAGTTCATAACCGGACCTTTAGTTCTTGTTATGGGTTGTGATTTGGTGCGGGACGTCACGTCGCACCGTATCTGGGGACGTGCCGTTACAGGTGGTATCAGAGCTAGAGGTTCATTGGCCTTAGCTCTGTGAGTCGTGTCAGTCTAGGTCCGTACGGCTTACGACTTAGGAATTGTGCTTTTGTGTTACAGCTTTGCATTTATAATTAAGCTTCATGCATACCTGTTGTATTTGATTGTAGGATGCCGCCCCGTCGTGATCGTACGCCTGGTCATCCTCCTCAGCCGCCTATGGCACCACTGAACTCTCATGATTTGGTGGATTCGGTCAGAGAAATTCTGAGAGCTGAACGCCATACAGTCCAGGATGAAGCCAAAGCCCGAGATATTTGGGTCCGTATGTGATTCTTGAGAGGATTGGAAAGATGGCCTATAGATTAGATTTACCGCCAGCCCTAACCGGTATTCACAATGTTTTCCATGTCTCGCAGCTTCGTAAGTATCATCCAGACGAGTCCGAGATTATTCCGGTAGAAGATATTGAGTTAGAGCCGAATTTGACATTCGTTTCCCAACCGGTTAGTATTTTGGACCATAAACTCCAGGAACTTCGTAATCGACAAATTCCCCTCGTAAAAGTCCTTTGGAGGAATCAGAAAAGCGAAGAAGCTACTTGGGAAACAGAAGAGAAAATGAGGAAACATTACCCTGAATTGTTCGCTTCGAATGAATAGAATCTGAGGACAGATTCTCATAAGGGGGAGAGATTGTAACGCCCCAAATTTTTTGGTATAACTAAAGCTGGTAAGAATTCCTAAGATAACGGGACAAGTTGGAAATTTCGATCGGGAAATATGGGCTTATATGATATTATTCGCTTAATGTGTTTAATTTGAATTTGTATGTGTGTTAATTATGATTAAATTGTCAAATTTTTGCGTACTTAATGTCCTAATTTTTCCTTGGCATTTTAAACTATGTGAAAGCTGAATTATCCATTACGTGACGAAATTTATATTTACGTGTTCAAATGTATTCTATTAAATTGTGACATGTATATCTTTATCCGTGAATACAGGTAAGAATGTAAATTTCTTATTTTAAACATCTACGTGATTAATGAAATAAAATATGCATAACTTAATTGAATCATTTCATTAAGCGTAGATTACATTTCATATTAAATTGAGCTAGTTAATAATTAATTTTTTTAACGTCAATCTGCATCCAAAACCGTCTATATGTATTGTTTTGAAAGGAAATAAAATATGCAAAGAATGAATGATCTAGATCCTAGTCGGCTGAGTGCTAGCTTATCCCTCATTTCTAAAACCAATGTGATTATTATAAAATAAAACACATCCCAGTAATAAATCAAAAGAGATAAAAAGAGAAATGGTAGGCAGCCACGTATTTCATCATCCCTAAAGTGACTAACATAAAATAATATTATGTATTAAGCATATAATTATACACGCCCTCATCATTTGAAAACCCCAGTTCTCTTATTCCATCCCCTCGAAACCTCATGAAGAAGCGGACAGGTAAAGCCCCAACAACGTTTCTCTTGCATCTCATGTAATTATTGTTAAACCAACAATTTTATCTTTCGATTAATAGTATGGCCGGATAAATGATTTAGCTTATATCTGTTTGCTGAGTTGCCTATCTATATTTTATTCTCCTGGCTATCTGTTATGATTTGAGTAAGTATAAAGGAGGCATGTTACCCATAGTTAGATGGTGTATTCATACTTGTATTTGTACGTACCTTAGTTAAAATACACCAGATTATAAGTTTACAGAAGTATATGACATATACGTTGTAGCTGTTTTATACTAATTTGTTAAATACATAATACTTCTGTGCTCACTTTCACAAATAATGATGTTAAGAATGAGAGTATTAATATATTATGATAAAATGGATGGAATACAAATTGATAAGAAAGATTTAATGGCTCTGTTTCACTTCATCTCCAGAAATGATTTCTAATTCAATTGTAAACTTTACGATACTTAATTAATGAGTGTTTATGGTATGTTCTCAAATTATAAAATAACTTAGCTATTGTAAATAGATTGAATTTTGATCTCTGATCTCCATTGCTAGAAGTCTATAATTGTTTTATTGTTTTATTGTTTTATATACTTAATTAATTGTCTATTTGCAACGTGATTATATGATTTAAGTTATAGCCGTGCGTCGTGTTGTCGTCTTACATGGTTGTGTCGTATTTGGTTTCAGGTGGTAGTTCTTCCGGGCAGTAGTTGGTCTTCTTTCTTTTGCCCTTTTTGCAGTATTATCCAGGTGGGGTTTCTTTTCCGAATTCGGTCTTTCTTATACGTATGTAAATATTCCATATATACCTGAAGCCTGTGTTTTCATGCTTTTATGTTTTCTTTCCCCAAACTTATATTATACGTAGTAGCTACTTGAAAATCATATTACTTTAATGAGTTAAAGGAAAATGCTTTGATATCAAATTATTACATAATAACCCCTAGAAGGCTCTATTAGCTCGAAAGGGTTAAAAACGAGTTTGAAACTGGTCCCTTTGACCGAACCCTTTCGAAATGCGAGAAATATATCTTGGCTATCGTGCCTGGCCATCGAGCCATATTATATTATTGGGCCCGGACATCAGGGTACGGGGTGAAGCCGGATAGACGTTGGGTCTACGGTGGATCTCAATGCTCTGGTCTCCAAAACTGCTGGGAGCTCGGGGTGTGACCGGAGTGGAAACCCTTTTGAGTACCTGCGCCGGACGGGATTTTGTCGCATAGACTTGTCCTCCGCCGAAGATGTAATGGACATTTGTCCTTGCATATACGATTATATAGTAGCGGGCTAGCTACCTGACTACACAAGGAGGAATAAGGGAGGTTTATTTGATATTTCTGATATTGTGAAACAGGTGGTTGATGCTCGTCTCGCCGAGCTTTTACTTTATTGCGAAATTACTCGATTCACCAATAATTGTGAAAACCTTTATTTTTCCTTTGCTTTCTTTTCATTTACAAACTGGTGAATCTTTGAGTTGTTTCGATAATATATACGTATTACAGCCCCCTTCACTTAGTCGCTTTGACTAACCCCGTTACCTTGTTGTCTCTTTCAGGTTTTGTCGCTAGGCGGATTCAGGTCTTGTCGTTGGGATTGCTTTCTTTTGTTTAGGTGATTCCATATAGCCTATGTTGTCTGGATAATTATCTAAAACTCTAGAGTTGTATATGTAAATGGTGTAAATTATTTTAAATAGTGATATTGATGTTTTCAGTGGCCTTGGTGGGCTTTATAATTGCGTTTTGAATTATAGTTGTTCTAGCTCCCTGAGTGGGATAGGTTATGCTAATTGCTTCCGCGATATTATTGCTCATTGTCCTTTTATTTCCTAAAGCAGATCCGCCTGGTATTTATTTTCCGTTCGCCAGGTTATAGTTCATAACCGGACCTTTAGTTCTTGTTATGGGTTGTGATTTGGTGCGGGACGTCACGTCGCACCGTATCTGGGGACGTGCCGTTACAGGATTTGTCGCAGCCCCGGGTGCGGAGAGGAGAACCCTCACGACAGCACCCGTTGGACGCGCGGGTATAAGCTTCGAATCCACTGTGCACAACCCTAAAGTTTGGCTTGGAAAGCACTTGCCAAAAGGGATTAATCCATATTGGTTGCACATGGGTTCTAACTTATAAACCCTTTCAATATCAACTGATCTTCCGATGTGGGACGGAAATCAAGCTTCTCAAATTTGGGGCGCTACAATTCGCCCCTCCTTCAGAGCGTAATGTCCTCATTACGCCGCGACACAGGCCCATTGCTCCCCGCCAGTGGAGAATGTGGAGCGCGGCTCCCCACACACGCGGAGCCCCTTTTAGAGGTGACACTAACGTGCGTGGATCATGCATTCCTACGACTGACGGTTGGCTCTGATACCATTTGTCGCAGCCCCGGGCGCGGAGAGGAGAACCCTCACGACAGCACCCGTTGGACGCGCGGGTATAAGCTTCGAATCCACTGTGCACAACCCTAAAGTTTGGCTTGGAAAGCACTTGCCAAAAGGGATTAATCCATATTGGTTGCACATGGGTTCTAACTTATAAACCCTTTCAATATCAACTGATCTTCCGATGTGGGACGGAAATCAAGCTTCTCAAATTTGGGGCGCTACATTATTGAGCCCATTATTATATTTATCGAGATACTGTATCGAACCCGTTTGATATTATGTAATTGAATTTCGTTAGCCTTGGTGGGCTTTAATAATTGTGTATTTATTATGTTCTATTGCTTTGATTATTTATCTTGCTTCCGCGTCTCTGTCTTTTCGTTGTTTTTGAAAACCCCGCCTAGTGATTGAGTAAATGCTTGCCGTTCGCCGGGTTTCGGTTCGGGTCGGATCCCATTTCGGCTCCGGGTCGGGGCTCGGTGCGGGGCGTGCGTTACCCGTTTGGGGCGCCCGCTACAACGCCACTTTAGCAAAGCAAACACAATGGCTGCTAGCTCAAGATCATGCGTTGGATAGCTCTCTTCAGCTGGCTTTCGTTTCCTCGAGGCGTAAGCTATAACTCTCCCATTTTGCATCAACACACAACCCAATCCCTCGTGTGACGCATCTGTGTACACAACGAGTCCCTCCAATCCATTAGGCATAGCTAACACTGGGGCTGCAGTCAATCTCTTCTTGAGCTCTTGGAAACTTGCTTCATATTTGTCTGACCACTCCAACTTGGCATCCTTCTTCGTCAACGCAGTCTACGGACTAGCAAGCTTGGATAAGTCCTTGACAAAACGTCTATAATATCCTGCTAAACCCAAGAAACTGCGAATCTCTGTAGGAGTTTTAGGTTTCTCCCAATCCAACACAGTCTCGATCTTCGAAGGATCTACCTCGACTCCCGTTCCGGATATGACATGACCTAGAAAAGTCACTCTGTCGATCCAGAACTCGCATTTGCTAAACTTAGCAAATAACTGATGCTCTCTCAAAGCCTGAAGAACAATCCTGAGGTGTTCTGCGTGCTCTTCCTCTGACTTCGAGAACACTAGAATGTCATCGATAAAGATCACAACGAACTTATCGAGGTACGGACGAAAGATCCTGTGCATCATATCCATAAAAGCAGCAGGAGCATTCGTGAGTCTAAACGGTATGACCACGAATTCAAAGTGACCGTATCTGGTGTTGAACGTTGTCTTCGGAATATCCTCAGCTCGGATACGGAGCTGGTAATACCCTTGTCTGAGATCAAGCTTAGAATAAACTCTCGATCCCTGGAGTAAATCAAACAACTCCTCAATATGCGGCAAAGGATACTTATTCTTCACCGTCATCCTGTTCAACTCGCGATAATCGATACACATACGGAGTGTACCGTCCTTCTTCTTCACGAACAAGACTGGAGCACCCCAAGGCGAGGTACTCGGGCAGATATATCCAATCGAAAGGAGTCCGTCGAGCTGATTCTTCAATTCCTTCAACTCGGCAGGAGCCATACGGTACGGAGACTTCAAGTACGGCTCGGCACCCGGGACTAGATCAGTAACGAACTCAATGTCCCTATCAGGGGGCAAAAACTCCAAGTTCTCGGAAAACACATCCATGAATTCTTTAACCACATCTGTATCCTCGATCTTCGCCTGCTCTTTCGGGCGGTTGAGAAGATAAGCTAGAAAACCAGTTGCTTCTCCCTTCTGGATAAGCTTCTTGGCTTCCATCATAGAGATATACGGGCCTTCACCCATTCTGAAACCTCTAACTTCACTGTAACCAAGCACAACTTTCTTCTCATAGCAGTCGATCTTCGCTCGGTGCTCAAATAACCAATCCATCCCAAGAATAACTCCATAATCCTTCATCGGCAGCACGATCAAATCCCTGAGGTACTTGGTACCCTCAATCATCATCGGACAATGCTTGAGAACACGGTTCGTAGCTACTCTAGAACCCATCGGCGAGCTAACAACTAACACATACTCAAGCAACTCAACAGGCACATGCACAGATAAGGCAACGGCAGGCGCAATAAACGAGTGAGAAGCACCCGGGTCCTACAATGCATGAATGGGAGTGCCATGTATATATATCGTACCTTCCACCACGGCATTCGCATCCGGCGCGACATCTTCAGCATCGCCTTCCAAGGCGTAAAGTCGGGCCTAGGCTTGAGGCTGAGCAGGCTGCTTCTGACCTCTCTTCATCGGGCATGCATTCATAAGATGATCGGAGCTACCACATCCAAAGAAAAGCCCTAACTTCCTTCGACACTTAGACTCCAAATGGGGACCTCCACAATATCCACAAAGTGGTCGTGGAAAACCTTGAGCTTGGGGAGGAACGTTCAGCTTCGGAGCCTGCTGAAACGGTTTCTTCCCAGCTGAAGAAGAAGATGGTGCTATAGAAGGAAAAGACCTCTTCGGACCCGACGGAAAACCCTTAGCGGCTGCGGGGGCAGGTGCTGACGTAGGCCTCATCTGTCTTAGCTCTGACTCTATAGCAAGAGCCATGTCAACTGCATCGGAATAAAATCGGGGGTGGACAGCCATCATATGCAGTCGAATGCTGTGAGACAAACCTTCCACAAACTGGCGTGTCTTCCTCTCCTCGTCGTCAACCATATAGGAACAGTGAACAATGAGGCGAGAGAAATGTGCCTCATACTGATCTACCGAGGACGTGCCCTGCTTCAAGCTGAAAAACTCCCTTTCCCGCTGTTGTCTAACTACCAACGGTATGTACTTAGCCCTGAACTCCACCAAAAACTGAGCCCATGTCGGAACCACCCGATCACGCGTCCAACGCTGATCAATCCGTGTCCACCAGTCCTGTGCTGCCCCAATCATCAGGTAGGAAGCATACTCGACCCTCTGTGGATCCATAGTGTGCATTAGTCTGAATATCTTCTCCAAGGCCGATATCCAGGCCTCTGTAACCACATCATCCGGTGCTCCCACAAACTGTGGCGGATTACGATTAAGAAACTGGTTCATTGCCTTCATAGCCGTCTGTTTCGGCGTCTCCTGAGGAGCATGAAGAGCATACTGTTGTAATGCCGCCATAAATTGGGCTGGCGTAGGTCCTTCTGGCGGGGGGGGAGGTGGAGGAGGACCTCTACCACGACGCATCGTGCAAAACTGTACAAGTATGCATGACGATAAGTGATCATATAAAGCATTAACACGTAAGGAAGTCAAATTCACACAATCACTTAATCACAAACACGCAATTCACATAGTTCCTAAGCCGTACGGACCTAAACAGACTCGACGCTTCGGAACATAGGCCATTGAACCCATAGGGCTCTGATACCAACTGTAGCGGGCGCCGCCAAACGGGCAGACGTACGCCCCGCACCAGATCCTGGCCCGGAATCGAAAGTAATCCGACCCGAACCAAAATCCGGAGAACGGCAAACCGGACTCATTTACTACTAAGCGGGAGTTTCAAAACAGGGACAAACCAAAAGCGGAAGCCATATATAGACAAAACATAAAATCCATAATGGCTGCGCAGTTAGGTAAAGCCCACCAAGGCTAGCAAATTCCCATAAATTCTAATAAATATTTATAACGGGTTCTACAATATTATTCCCGGCTATTCATAAGTATAATCCTACATAACAAACATCAAGTCAACAAGAAACAAGAGTTTACATAAGACAAAAGCGTATAACTCGACCGACAACGACCCAATACTATGAAGCCCGCCTACCAAATGGTGAAACGAATGGGGTTAGTCAAACGACTAAGTAAGGGGGAAAAAGACAGTACATAAGAATAAACGAAAGTAGATCACCAGTTTAAACATAAAGAAAATAACAGAAGTAAAGTTTTTCGCAAACGATTAGTGAACTAGCTCAAAATGGAACAAAACAAAACATATAACTCAGCGAGAAGAGTTCTAAACCACCAGTCAAATCATAAAATAGAACCCTCCTTATTCCTCCAGTTGTAATCAGGGAGCAACCCCTAACTACACAAATCATACATAACAAGCTCAGGTACTCAAAGGGCTGCCACTCCGGCCTCACCCCGAGCTCCGAAAGGTGGAGGAAACCACAGGATTTCCACCGTAGACCCGACGTCTACCGACTTCGTCCTATCGTCCTTACTCCGGGCCCATCAGAACAGGTCAAACATATACATATACATAGCTCGTTCATGTGGCCAAAAGACCGTTCGAGGCAAGTCGTGTGCGGGGCTATAATGCCAAAGTTCGCTTTCGGAAAACAAAGATTTTCCTGCCTCTTTCGTACACATTTCACAAACTTATACATAATACTTTTCATATTAAATCGTTTTCAAGATCATAAAAGTATAAGCTTAAATATCTACTATATATACAAACGGATGTAAAACAAATCATAAAATAAGGCTTATCGGGTAGTAGGGTTGGTATTATGTACGTATTATCGTATACTATAAGAAACTGAAAACCCCACCTGTTGGTTTGACAAAAATGAGAGCAAGAATGCGACACCGGCACACTACTCCACGGGAGTATCGTCTACAAAATACAAGGACACAACCACATAAGACTAACGACGACGCACGGCGTGTACAAAATAATTAAAACACATAGGAGCATGTTTAAACAGTCATTTATATCACTTAGGTCCACATTCTAACAAAGTACGAAATTTCCATAAGCAAATCAAATTAGAATGCAATAATAGTTCATAATCATGCATAAAAGGCAATAAGGAAGCATGCATTCAAGTTTCGGAAGAAACAGACAACATTTGAAAAATAGCCAAAAAGGCCTAAACGAAAAACACGAGAAATGGGACCCAAACGAAGTCGGAAAAGTTCAAACTACCTAAAATATGTATTTCATGATTTATAGGACCTATAGGTGAAATCCGATCTCAAATCGGAGATCAAACGAAGAAAGTCAACTTTTTAATTGCCCATTTGACCCACAATGCCGAGAGCAAGAAGTTGAAAATGGAGAAATTTTGGTTAAGGCATGTAGCGGGCGCCGCCAAACGGGCAGACGCACGCCCCGCACCGGATCCTGACCCGGAATCGAAAGTAATCCGACCTGAATCAAAACCCGGTGAACGGCAAACCAGACTCATTTACTACTAGGCGGGAGTTTCAAAATAGGGACAAACCAAAAGCGGAAGCAATATATAGACAAACATAAAATTCATAATGGATGCGCAGTTAGGTAAAGCCCACCAAGGCTAGCAAATTTTCATAAATACTAATAAATGTTTACAACGGGTTCTACAATATTATTCCCGGCTATACATAAGTATAATTCTACATAACAAATATCAAGTCAACAAGAAACAAGAGTTTACATAAGATAAAAGCTTGTAACTCGATCGACAACGACTCAATACTACTGAAGCCCGCCTAGAATCCTGAAACCAAAGGGTGAAACGAATGGGGTTAGTCAAACGACTAAGTGAGGGGGAAAAAGACAGTACATAATAATAAACGAAAGTAGATCACCAGTTTAAACAGAAAGAAAATAACAGAAGTAAAGTTTTTCGCAAAAGATTGGTGAACTAGCTCAAAATGAAACAAAACAAAACGGATAACTCAGCGAGAAGGAGTTCTGAACCACCAGTCAAATGATAAAAACAGAAACCCTCCTTATTCCTCTAGTTGTAATCAGGGAGCAACCCCTAACTACACTGTACCGGCACGTCCCCAAATACGGTGCGACGTGACGTCCCGCACCAAGTCATAATCCATAACCAGAACTAAAGGTCCAGTTATGAACTACAACCTGGCGAACGGAAAATAATTACTAGGCTGATCTGCTTTAGAAAATAATAGGACAATGAACAATAATACAGCGGAAGTAAATTAACACAACCTACCCCACTCAGGGAGCTAGAACAACCATAATCCAAAACACAATTATAAAGCCCACCAAGGCCACTGAAACATCAATATCACTATTCAAACTAATTTACATTATTTACATCTACAACTTCTAGGGTTTTAAGTATTCATCCAGATACATAGGCGGAAATGAAATCACCTAAACAAAAGTAAATGACTCCAAGGACACGACCTGAATCCGCCTAGCAACAAAACCCTGAAAAGACAACAACAGAGTAATGGGGTTAGTCAAAGCGACTAAGTGAGGGGGCTGTAATACATATATATTATCGAAACAACCGAAAGATTCACCAGTTTGTAAAAGAGAAGAAAGCAAAGGAAAAATAAAGGTTTTCACAATTATTGGTGAATCGAATAATTTCGCATTAAAGTAAAAGCTCGGCGAGATGAGCATCAACCACCTATTTCATAATATTAGAAATATCAAATAAACCTTCCTCATTCCTCCTTGTGTAGACAGGTAGCTAGCCCGCTACTATATAATCATGCAAGGACAAATATCCAATACATCTTCGGCTGGGGATATAGTCTAGATCCCGTCCGGCGCAGGTACTCAAAAGGGTTGCCACTCCGGTCATACCCTCGAGCTCCCATCAGTTTGGAGTCCAGAGCATTGAGATCCACCGTAGACCCGACGTCTATCCGGCTTCACCCCGTACCCTGAAGTCCGGGCCCAATTGTATAATGTGGCTCAATGGCCAGGCCGAAAGGCCAAGATAATGTTCTCGCATTCCAAATACTTATGTGGTCAAAGGGACCAATTTCAATCCATTTGTAACCCTTTCGAGCTAATGGAGCCTTCTAGGGATTAATATGTAATAATTTGATATCAAAGCATTTTTCTTTAACTCATTAAAGTAATATGATTTTCAAGTAGCTACTACGTATAATATAGGTTTGGGGAAAGAAGACATAAAAGCATAAAACACAGGCTTTGGGTATATATGGAATATTTACATACGTATCAGAAAACCGAATTCGGAAACGGAACCCCACCTGGATAATACGGCAAAAAGGCAAAAGAAAGGGAACCAATTACTGCCTGGAAGAACTACCACCTGAAACCAAATACGACACAACCGTGTAAGACGACGATACGACGCACGGCTTACTCTTAATGCAATAAACACTTAATTAAATCAAAGAAGGGCAATTAGGGCAATTATTCAATGAAACGAATGAAATATCAACTTGAAGCTTATAATCATGCCTAAACACAATTAGGTTTCATAGACATGCTTAAAATACTATAAAGAAGCATACATTCAAGTTTTGAAGCAATCGGAAAAGAATTGTGAAAAGCGTATAATTCCCTAAACGGAAATCGGTTCGTTTCACGATCAAACGGTATTGGAAAAATTCAAACTCTATGGATTATTAAGTTTTAAAGCACTACAAACTTAATGGTGAAGTCAGATTTTGAAAATAATATCAAACGACGAAAGTAGTATTTGCAATTTTTAACTTCCAGAGACTTTTGAACTAAAATCGGGACACACGGTCTACACACACGGCCTGATCAAGGCCGTGTGAAACTTTGAGAACACGCACGGCCTACCCACACGGCCTGATGCAAGGCCGTGTGGGGTGGAAAACACGCACGGTCTTGCTACACGGCCTGTTGCAAGGCCGTGTGCACCTGTTTTCGCGAGTTTTCAGCAGAACGCGAAGAACTTCGCACAGAAGGTACGTATTTCGATCAAATCTTTACCAAACTACCATTTTCAATCATATTTTCATACCACAAACTTCAACAAATGTCAAAGATCACAATGGCAACACATAGGATCAAGAATCATCGAAAACTACGGAGTATAGCGATCAAACTATCGAAAAATCCAACTTCGAAACAATTTATCCAAAACATACTCAAACGACAACGGAATCAAATGGAACTTGAATAATACCTGTAGAGAATGTTACAAGGATCACGTAGGTTCTTACGGATCGAAATTTGGTTAAGAAACGAACTCGAAAGATCGAATTGAAGTTTTAAAGAAAATTCTTTCTTTTTCTTTCTTTCTTTTCTTTTCCTTCGGCTGGTGTATAAGAGGGGTGAAATGTAATTATAAGAAGGAGAAAGAAAGAATAAAAAGAAAACCTGAGGTTTAAATGAAAAATCGAAGGGGCATTTTCGTAATTTCGCGAAACTTCATAAAAAGGACATATCAACGAAATATATCAATATTATAGTCAAAACTCATCATTTTAAACGCACATCAACATAGAATAATTTAAATTCACAAATTATTGCATTGACGAAAATTCATATAAAACACACAAATATCATATAAGCTCATATATCCCGATCGAGTTTTCCAAACTTGTCCCGTTATCTTAGGAATTCTTACCGGATTTAGTTTACCAAAAATGTGGGGCGTTACAATCTCCCCCCCTTATGAGAATATCTCCTCAGATTCTATTTATTCGAAGCAAACAATTCTTGATAATGTTTTCTCATTTTCTCCTCTGTCTCCCAAGTAGCTTCTTCGCTTTTCTGATTCCTCCAAAGGACTTTTACGAGTGGGATTTGACGATTACGAAGTTCTTGGAATTTATGGTCCAAAATACTAACCGGTTGGGAAATGAATGTCAAATTCGGCTCTAACTTAATATCTTCCACTGGAATAATCTCGGACTCGTCTGGATGATACTTGCGAAGCTGCGAGACGTGGAAAACATTATGAATACCGGTAAGAGCTGGCGGTAGATCTAATCTGTAGGCTATCTTCCCAATCCTCTCGAGAGTCACATACGGACCTAAATATCTCGGGGCTAACTTTACTCCTTTACCAATTCAAACGAATCCCTTTCTAGGAGAAGCTTTCAAAAATGCCTGATCCCCAACTTCAAACTCCAAATCACGTCGACGTCTATCAGCATAACTCTTTTGTCGATCCTGGGCGGCTTTCATTCTTTGTCGGATAACTTGTAGTTTTTCGATAGCATCCTGAATAAATTTTGGAGCAATACCACGATGAATACCATCTTTAGTCCATCTCCAATCCTCAATGTCCCAATATAATGGCGATCGACATTTCCTTCCATACAAAGCATCATATGGGGCCATCTGAATCGAGGACTGATAACTGTTATTATAAGCGAACTCGATCAATGGTAGCTGTTTATACCACGTAGTCTGAAAATCTAGGGCACAAGATCTCAACATATCTCCTAGGTATCTGACAGTCCTCTCGGATTGACCGTCTGTCTGGGGGTGAGCTGCGGTATTGAAGGTCAACTTTGTTCCCATACGATCCTGTAAGTTCTGCCACAAACGCGAAGTGAATCTAGTGTCTCTATCCGACACTATACTAGCCGGAACTCCATGAAGTCTCACAATCTCCTCATGATAAACCTCTGCCAACTTGTCAACTGTATAGGATGTACGCACGGGTAAGAAATGAGCGGACTTCGTCAATGTAGCGGGCGCCCCAAACGGGTAACGCACGCCCCGCACCAAGCCCCAATCCGAAGCCGAAATAGAAATCCGACCCTAAATTGGAACCCGGCGAACGGCAAACCGATTTACTCAATCACTAGGCGGGGCTTTTGAAAAAAAACAACTGACGACAACAAGCGGGAGCGGAAGCAACAACCAAATTAAATTCTATATAACAACATTCAAAGCAGCAGCTCAATTGCACAAATAGTTAAAGCCCACCAAGGCTAGTGGAATTCACTTACTATAATATAATTTAATAAACGGGTTCGATACAATATCCCGGTGATATACAAATACGGGTTCAATATATCAATCCCGATAACAATTACATATAACCTAATCATGAACTTAAGATAATCTAGAAAGGGGCAATCACCGAAAAGAAAGAAAAACCCGCGATACAAGACTGACGATGCCCACCTAGTTACCACCTGAAACAGATAAGGTTAAAAGCAGGGAGAGTTAGTCAAATGACTAAGTGAGGGGAAAAATGGGAATACATACATAATAACATACAAGAATAAATCACCATTTTAACTTAAAAGAAAACAAACGTAAGAGAAGGATTTTCATAAACATTCGGTGATTTATCATAACATAACATAACGGGACATATCATATTGCTCGGCGAGTCGAGCCCTCAACTCCTCATATCATATCATAACATACCTGAAAACCATACCAACCTTATTCCTCCCATGGAGCAGAAGGACCGCTAAATCCAAACTGCTCAGCATATAGGCATAGCCTATGTCTCAGTTGACACGAAGTCAACCGCTGCAGGAGCACAAAGGTTGCCACTCCGGCCTCACCCGTGCTCCCGGTAAACATGGAGCAAGCTACCGAATTCCACCGTAGACCCGCTGTCTATCCGGCTTCATCCGATCGCCATACTCCGGGGCCCACAAAGACAAGACGGACACTCATATCAAATCTCGCATTTTTCATAACTATCATTTTCCTATTAGAATAGGAATCAAGACATTTCGGGGAGGGCCAAAAGGGCCGTTTGAGACAGGCGATGTAACGGTAGGAGACGCAACCTGGTGTTCCATCGTCTTGGGGGTGAAACCCACCCTGACGACTTCACTCAACGAGAAGGTGTCCAAACCCAAAATTACATTTAAATCGAAACATAGTTCGCTTGTCTCCTTTTGAAAACATTTCGAAATCATATACATATTATTCATTTAATATCAAATCCGTTGTTCTTAAACCTCATAAAGATAATAAGCATAAAGTATTTAGTAAATATAGTAATACGGGGTGAAAACATAAATTACACATGCGAGGCTTATTTAGTGAGGCTCAATAGTACATATCTACATAATACGGGATAACAATAGAAACCTCACCTGGCGATAACCAAAAGAAAGCCCAAAATGGAAACGAGCAACCTAATCCACGAGAGTGGAACCTGCAACTGACAAACGAAATAACCACATAAGACATACGACGACGCACGGCTCATACGAAAGCATAGAAACACGTAAAAGCACGTTATACAATCACATATAGCACTTAGGTCCAATTATCAAACGAAATGAAGTAATTCGCAAATTTAAAAATGCAAATCAAGTCCAATTACAATGAAACTTTATGGACATGCTTTAAATATTATAAAGAAGTATGCATTCGAATTTCGGAAAAATCGGACTTCACATGCAAAAGTTAGAAAATTTGACGAAAACTTAAAATGCACTATTCATATACCCGAACATGTTGTAAATTCATAAATCATGCAATTCTTATCTATATCATATATATCGAATACACGAGCGGAGAAAGAATTCGGAAAAGACGGGCCGAGGCGGGACCCGTAGGCTAAAATGGGCCCTGACTTACAGAAGGTCAGGGCCCTGTTCAACCAGGCCACACGGCCTTGTGCACGGCCGTGTGCCAAGGCCGTGTACACCATGAGAAACACGCACGGCTTGTTGCACACGGCCTCAAGGCCGTGTGCACAAGGCCGTGCACCAACACACACACGCACGGTCTCTTGCACGGCCGTGCAAGAGGCCGTGTAACCCCACACGGCCTTGCGACACCCCGTGTGCAAGGCCCGTGTGCGTCCAGATTGAGCAGAAACTCGCAGACAGCAAAAACATACGCGATTCCAAACCAAAATTCAACATTTAATCGATAAATCATGCAAATCACTCCCTAATTCTCACATATAATCATCTACAACATATAATCTACATATAGAAACGATAAACACGAAAATCCGTCCATAAATTCATCCAAAATCATATAAACCCTATATAATATAACTATAAACAAAATCGAGAAATACAAGGCATAGGAGACATTAAACGAGATGGACGTGAAAGGCTTACTCGTAGAAGAGATCGTGAGGAGTTCGTAGGCGTAAGCGGTTCGAAAATCCGTCGAGAAACGGAGTCGGGACGATCGATTGACCTTCCTCTTCTTCTTTCTCTTTTCTCCTTTCTTTTCTTTCTTCTTTGCTGCGTGAATGAGTGAGGGAGAGGGAGTGATGGCTTAAGTCAAAGGAGTTGACTCGGTTGAGAAACGAAAGGGCATTTTTGTAATTTCGCAAAGTAAGTTCAAAAACTCACGTTGTCTAAATAACACATAATTACAGTCAAAATTCATATTATTAAACGCACATTGACAATTCGTAATTTAAATATTAAAATCACTCATATACGAAATCGTTATAAAAATCATATAATAATTAATAAAATAAATAATAAATCGCTTGAGAAAATTCGATTCGGGTTCCCGGTTCATAATACGAATTTTCGGGGCGTTACAATCACCCCTCCTTATGAGAATCTGGTCCCCAGATTCTACTGATTAGAGTTAAACAACTCTGGATGAAACTTACGCGTCATCATTCGGATCTCTCACGAAACTTCTTCGACTGTCTGATTCATTCAATGGACTCGCTAGGAGATATTTCGCGGATTGCACAACTCCAAGCCTGTTCGGGGTTCTTGCAAGTAGCTTTTCAGTAGAACTTGAGCTATCACCATTTATTGTTGAAAAGCCTGAATCCGATCGACAATACCTTGGAGAAATCCCAGATAAACCTGTAACAATAATTACCATCTTAAACCTCCAGTAGTCCGGACACGAAGTCCATGGTGAATCCGTTCCCAATCCCACATAGGGATATGTAGTAGTCATAGCCAACCCCTTAATCTTTGATGCACGGCTTTGATCTGCTGGCAAGCCAGGTATCTCTTGACTTAATCGAGTAAGTCTCTTCCTTTCGACTCTTCGAATCATGGGTCCGGGACTTATATTGGGAAGTATTGGGGTTGCCAACACAAAGCTAAAACTTTGGATTATTCTTCGCTCAAATTTTCTGACTCGGGATCCATTCTTTTGCAGACTTGGCATTTTAGATTCTTCAACCCAATTCTGACTGGGTCGTAAGGCTATGAATGAAATTATCCAAAATGGTGCAAGTCCAATTCAGTTTAGCCTCAATTTGTGACACGTTCGTGATTTGGTTCAAAGTACCAACTACGATATTCGCTTTTCCCAAAGAACACTGATTCTTGTAATCTTAGTCCTCAAACATTTTCCATTAACGACATTGGGGTTGGTTCAACTCCTCCTGATTTAACACTTGTTAAACTCTCATAATCGGTGGGGATGTCAACAAATCCCATAAGAGATAGTGGCAACGCTTCAGCTAATCCTCTCCTACAGTAGCTCGTGCAATGTCCTGAGGGCAACTTTCTGATTGATTTAAGCTTCCCGAGCATGAGCTATGGTTTCTTCATTAGTACCATTTACCAATTCAACCTTTCATGTGATGCATTCTCACTCACGACGATTCCTTCAGAATCCCTTGAGCAGGGTTAATATTGAAGTTGTAGTTAATCTCTTCTCGACTCCTAAGAACAAGTCTTACAGAGATCGTCCATTCGAGTTTATTTTCTTTCCCGTTGACTCAAGCAACAGGGTTGCAAGCTTAGAGAAATTCCACTCGAAGTCTTGGTTTGTTCCCATTCCAGTACCGTTCAAATCTTCAAAGATCCTCCTTCTCTTCTCACTCCGGATCCGAAATGACTTAAAAGGTCCCTAAGTCGATCCAGATTTCACATCCGTTAGGTGGGGCAACTAGCAGGTGCCCGTTGTTTTCTGGCGTACCATACGGAGGTGTTCTGCGTTCTTCCTCTAATCTCGAGGACACCAAGGTGACTCCTTAGGAAGCAACGACTAACTCACTACGATATGAACGGGGTCCAGCAAGTCACAAAGCACTTGTCAGTACTAGAGGCAGACATACGAATTCAAGATGTCTACATCAGGCACTGAAAGCTGTCTTCAGAACATATTCGTCTCGGGCACAGAGCTGATGATACCCTAATCAAATGTTGTTCAGACAAAATCCTCGATCTCAAAGCATATCGGACATTTCTTCATCGACGGTAGAGAATACTTGGCTTCGTTAATATTCTGTGCAATTCTCGGTGAACAATACACACTGGAAGTGCACTATCTTCTTTCTCTACAAGCAACGTTGGAGTACCCCAGATCAAGACACTCGTTCGGGCACGTTCAAGGGAGGGAAGTTCATCAAGTCGGTTCTTCGATTCTGTCAGATCGGCAGAATCCATTCGATTAGGCGACTTCGATCACGGTTCGACTTCTTAGAGTTAGATCTTTCACAAACCATACATTCCGATCTAATCGCAAGAGCTCTCAGACTCTCGGGAAGTACGTCTGTGAATTCTATGACCAACTTGGTTCTCTGGACTTAGTCAAGTCCAAAATAATCCTTTGCTGGCAACTTGGTCAAATCTGCTGCTAACGGTTCCTTCGATGATAAACGGCAGCACGAGCACGAATCGCAATTGTCCTCCAATCCGGCAACAAAGAAATAGAAAGAGAAACATGCAAAGAATCCAACATGCACACGCACAAGTACAGCAATGAAAAGCGCAACAAGTGAGTGTAAACCACTCGAATTATAAAATGCATGTATGGAATGCCAATTAATATTTGTACCTTGCACCGAAGCATTCGGATCTAAGTTCTCCTCGACTGTCTCGATCTTTTCTTCCTTGTGCAATTTGCGCGGAGATGGAACGGACTTCCACATGAGAAGCAACGTCCAGCTTTCTTTCGGCATTCCGACTCTTGATGGTCTCTTTGGCAAAAACCACATACAGGTCGTAGGGCTCCCTGCGGTTGGGGAGGTGCATTCCGCTTCGATGAAGACACTTGGGAGGTCTTCTTTCCGGAAGATGGCCCTGAAGGTGTAAATGGCCTCTTAGAACTCGCTGGAGGGTACTGAACGGTGGTAGTGGCAAGAATAGCACTCGGTCCTATTAGGTTGAGTTCAGACTCAATATGCAGAGCCATTTCCACGGCGTCGGTATAACATTGAGGTCGGACCACCATCATAGCCTTTCTGATCTTGTAAGTCAATCCCTCTACAAACTGGCGAGTCTTCCTCTGTTCGTCGGCGACCATATACGGGCAGTGCATAATAAGTCTAGAGAAATGAGCCTCGTACTGGTCAACGGATGAAGTACCCTGCTTGAGAGCCAGGAACTCTCGCTCACGTCGCTGTTGGACCACCAACGGAATATACTTGGCCCGAAACTCAACTAAGAATTGATCCCAAGTTGGGACCACATGCTCTCGCTGCCATCGCTGCTCGATACGGGCCCACCAGTCATGTGCAGCTCCTGTCATCTGATATACTGCTAATTCGACCCTCTCAGGGTCCGGACATTCCATTACTCTGAACCTCTTCTCCATTGCCGCTATCCAAGATTCGGCAATAACATCATCGGGGGCACCCTCGAACTGTGGAGGGTGGAGTTTAAGGAACCTGCTCATCTCTGTCTCGGGGGCAGGTGGTGGTGTTGCTCGGTTGGTATTAACCATAAACTGCCCTAAGGCTTCCATAAATTGTGCTGGTGTCGGAACACCTGGAGGCGGACCTGGCGGTTCACGGCGAGGAGGCATTCTGCAAATTCAGTACCAAACATGCATGATGGTAAGTGATTATGAAAAGCTGTAACACGTAGGCAAGTAATCTTCAGATAGGGTTCACATAAGCACTTAGCACATTTGCACAATCCCACAAAAGTCCTAAGCCGTACGACCTAGACACAACCGGACACGACAGACAACCAGGCATGGCAAGTACAACCTTGAGTTTCATATCCACCTATATCCAAGTCCATCCCAGTGTTTTGATTGTAAAAGATCTTTTGTTGTTGATCATCCAACAAAGATCCATCACAATTCAAACACTAAGCGTTCTTGAACACTGGTGAGCGCAATTCCCTAAGTTACACCGGCACACAACGACGGACAAAACACCCAAAACACGACGATTCAGAGCTTAGGCCATTAGACCAAAGAAGCTCTGATACCAACTGTAGCGGGCGCCCCAAACGGGTAACGCACGCCCCGCACCAAGCCCCAATCCGAAGCCGAAATAGAAATCCGACCCTAAATTGGAACCCGGCGAACGGCAAACCGATTTACTCAATCACTAGGCGGGGCTTTTGAAAAAAAACAACTGACGACAACAAGCGGGAGCGGAAGCAACAACCAAATTAAATTCTATATAACAACATTCAAAGCAGCAGCTCAATTGCACAAATAGTTAAAGCCCACCAAGGCTAGTGGAATTCACTTACTATAATATAATTTAATAAACGGGTTCGATACAATATCCCGGTGATATACAAATACGGGTTCAATATATCAATCCCGATAACAATTACATATAACCTAATCATGAACTTAAGATAATCTAGAAAGGGGCAATCACCGAAAAGAAAGAAAAACCCGCGATACAAGACTGACGATGCCCACCTAGTTACCACCTGAAACAGATAAGGTTAAAAGCAGGGAGAGTTAGTCAAATGACTAAGTGAGGGGAAAAATGGGAATACATACATAATAACATACAAGAATAAATCACCATTTTAACTTAAAAGAAAACAAACGTAAGAGAAGGATTTTCATAAACATTCGGTGATTTATCATAACATAACATAACGGGACATATCATATTGCTCGGCGAGTCGAGCCCTCAACTCCTCATATCATATCATAACATACCTGAAAACCATACCAACCTTATTCCTCCCATGGAGCAGAAGGACCGCTAAATCCAAACTGCTCAGCATATAGGCATAGCCTATGTCTCAGTTGACACGAAGTCAACCGCTGCAGGAGCACAAAGGTTGCCACTCCGGCCTCACCCGTGCTCCCGGTAAACATGGAGCAAGCTACCGAATTCCACCGTAGACCCGCTGTCTATCCGGCTTCATCCGATCGCCATACTCCGGGGCCCACAAAGACAAGACGGACACTCATATCAAATCTCGCATTTTTCATAACTATCATTTTCCTATTAGAATAGGAATCAAGACATTTCGGGGAGGGCCAAAAGGGCCGTTTGAGACAGGCGATGTAACGGTAGGAGACGCAACCTGGTGTTCCATCGTCTTGGGGGTGAAACCCACCCTGACGACTTCACTCAACGAGAAGGTGTCCAAACCCAAAATTACATTTAAATCGAAACATAGTTCGCTTGTCTCCTTTTGAAAACATTTCGAAATCATATACATATTATTCATTTAATATCAAATCCGTTGTTCTTAAACCTCATAAAGATAATAAGCATAAAGTATTTAGTAAATATAGTAATACGGGGTGAAAACATAAATTACACATGCGAGGCTTATTTAGTGAGGCTCAATAGTACATATCTACATAATACGGGATAACAATAGAAACCTCACCTGGCGATAACCAAAAGAAAGCCCAAAATGGAAACGAGCAACCTAATCCACGAGAGTGGAACCTGCAACTGACAAACGAAATAACCACATAAGACATACGACGACGCACGGCTCATACGAAAGCATAGAAACACGTAAAAGCACGTTATACAATCACATATAGCACTTAGGTCCAATTATCAAACGAAATGAAGTAATTCGCAAATTTAAAAATGCAAATCAAGTCCAATTACAATGAAACTTTATGGACATGCTTTAAATATTATAAAGAAGTATGCATTCGAATTTCGGAAAAATCGGACTTCACATGCAAAAGTTAGAAAATTTGACGAAAACTTAAAATGCACTATTCATATACCCGAACATGTTGTAAATTCATAAATCATGCAATTCTTATCTATATCATATATATCGAATACACGAGCGGAGAAAGAATTCGGAAAAGACGGGCCGAGGCGGGACCCGTAGGCTAAAATGGGCCCTGACTTACAGAAGGTCAGGGCCCTGTTCAACCAGGCCACACGGCCTTGTGCACGGCCGTGTGCCAAGGCCGTGTACACCATGAGAAACACGCACGGCTTGTTGCACACGGCCTCAAGGCCGTGTGCACAAGGCCGTGCACCAACACACACACGCACGGTCTCTTGCACGGCCGTGCAAGAGGCCGTGTAACCCCACACGGCCTTGCGACACCCCGTGTGCAAGGCCCGTGTGCGTCCAGATTGAGCAGAAACTCGCAGACAGCAAAAACATACGCGATTCCAAACCAAAATTCAACATTTAATCGATAAATCATGCAAATCACTCCCTAATTCTCACATATAATCATCTACAACATATAATCTACATATAGAAACGATAAACACGAAAATCCGTCCATAAATTCATCCAAAATCATATAAACCCTATATAATATAACTATAAACAAAATCGAGAAATACAAGGCATAGGAGACATTAAACGAGATGGACGTGAAAGGCTTACTCGTAGAAGAGATCGTGAGGAGTTCGTAGGCGTAAGCGGTTCGAAAATCCGTCGAGAAACGGAGTCGGGACGATCGATTGACCTTCCTCTTCTTCTTTCTCTTTTCTCCTTTCTTTTCTTTCTTCTTTGCTGCGTGAATGAGTGAGGGAGAGGGAGTGATGGCTTAAGTCAAAGGAGTTGACTCGGTTGAGAAACGAAAGGGCATTTTTGTAATTTCGCAAAGTAAGTTCAAAAACTCACGTTGTCTAAATAACACATAATTACAGTCAAAATTCATATTATTAAACGCACATTGACAATTCGTAATTTAAATATTAAAATCACTCATATACGAAATCGTTATAAAAATCATATAATAATTAATAAAATAAATAATAAATCGCTTGAGAAAATTCGATTCGGGTTCCCGGTTCATAATACGAATTTTCGGGGCGTTACAATCACCCCTCCTTATGAGAATCTGGTCCCCAGATTCTACTGATTAGAGTTAAACAACTCTGGATGAAACTTACGCGTCATCATTCGGATCTCTCACGAAACTTCTTCGACTGTCTGATTCATTCAATGGACTCGCTAGGAGATATTTCGCGGATTGCACAACTCCAAGCCTGTTCGGGGTTCTTGCAAGTAGCTTTTCAGTAGAACTTGAGCTATCACCATTTATTGTTGAAAAGCCTGAATCCGATCGACAATACCTTGGAGAAATCCCAGATAAACCTGTAACAATAATTACCATCTTAAACCTCCAGTAGTCCGGACACGAAGTCCATGGTGAATCCGTTCCCAATCCCACATAGGGATATGTAGTAGTCATAGCCAACCCCTTAATCTTTGATGCACGGCTTTGATCTGCTGGCAAGCCAGGTATCTCTTGACTTAATCGAGTAAGTCTCTTCCTTTCGACTCTTCGAATCATGGGTCCGGGACTTATATTGGGAAGTATTGGGGTTGCCAACACAAAGCTAAAACTTTGGATTATTCTTCGCTCAAATTTTCTGACTCGGGATCCATTCTTTTGCAGACTTGGCATTTTAGATTCTTCAACCCAATTCTGACTGGGTCGTAAGGCTATGAATGAAATTATCCAAAATGGTGCAAGTCCAATTCAGTTTAGCCTCAATTTGTGACACGTTCGTGATTTGGTTCAAAGTACCAACTACGATATTCGCTTTTCCCAAAGAACACTGATTCTTGTAATCTTAGTCCTCAAACATTTTCCATTAACGACATTGGGGTTGGTTCAACTCCTCCTGATTTAACACTTGTTAAACTCTCATAATCGGTGGGGATGTCAACAAATCCCATAAGAGATAGTGGCAACGCTTCAGCTAATCCTCTCCTACAGTAGCTCGTGCAATGTCCTGAGGGCAACTTTCTGATTGATTTAAGCTTCCCGAGCATGAGCTATGGTTTCTTCATTAGTACCATTTACCAATTCAACCTTTCATGTGATGCATTCTCACTCACGACGATTCCTTCAGAATCCCTTGAGCAGGGTTAATATTGAAGTTGTAGTTAATCTCTTCTCGACTCCTAAGAACAAGTCTTACAGAGATCGTCCATTCGAGTTTATTTTCTTTCCCGTTGACTCAAGCAACAGGGTTGCAAGCTTAGAGAAATTCCACTCGAAGTCTTGGTTTGTTCCCATTCCAGTACCGTTCAAATCTTCAAAGATCCTCCTTCTCTTCTCACTCCGGATCCGAAATGACTTAAAAGGTCCCTAAGTCGATCCAGATTTCACATCCGTTAGGTGGGGCAACTAGCAGGTGCCCGTTGTTTTCTGGCGTACCATACGGAGGTGTTCTGCGTTCTTCCTCTAATCTCGAGGACACCAAGGTGACTCCTTAGGAAGCAACGACTAACTCACTACGATATGAACGGGGTCCAGCAAGTCACAAAGCACTTGTCAGTACTAGAGGCAGACATACGAATTCAAGATGTCTACATCAGGCACTGAAAGCTGTCTTCAGAACATATTCGTCTCGGGCACAGAGCTGATGATACCCTAATCAAATGTTGTTCAGACAAAATCCTCGATCTCAAAGCATATCGGACATTTCTTCATCGACGGTAGAGAATACTTGGCTTCGTTAATATTCTGTGCAATTCTCGGTGAACAATACACACTGGAAGTGCACTATCTTCTTTCTCTACAAGCAACGTTGGAGTACCCCAGATCAAGACACTCGTTCGGGCACGTTCAAGGGAGGGAAGTTCATCAAGTCGGTTCTTCGATTCTGTCAGATCGGCAGAATCCATTCGATTAGGCGACTTCGATCACGGTTCGACTTCTTAGAGTTAGATCTTTCACAAACCATACATTCCGATCTAATCGCAAGAGCTCTCAGACTCTCGGGAAGTACGTCTGTGAATTCTATGACCAACTTGGTTCTCTGGACTTAGTCAAGTCCAAAATAATCCTTTGCTGGCAACTTGGTCAAATCTGCTGCTAACGGTTCCTTCGATGATAAACGGCAGCACGAGCACGAATCGCAATTGTCCTCCAATCCGGCAACAAAGAAATAGAAAGAGAAACATGCAAAGAATCCAACATGCACACGCACAAGTACAGCAATGAAAAGCGCAACAAGTGAGTGTAAACCACTCGAATTATAAAATGCATGTATGGAATGCCAATTAATATTTGTACCTTGCACCGAAGCATTCGGATCTAAGTTCTCCTCGACTGTCTCGATCTTTTCTTCCTTGTGCAATTTGCGCGGAGATGGAACGGACTTCCACATGAGAAGCAACGTCCAGCTTTCTTTCGGCATTCCGACTCTTGATGGTCTCTTTGGCAAAAACCACATACAGGTCGTAGGGCTCCCTGCGGTTGGGGAGGTGCATTCCGCTTCGATGAAGACACTTGGGAGGTCTTCTTTCCGGAAGATGGCCCTGAAGGTGTAAATGGCCTCTTAGAACTCGCTGGAGGGTACTGAACGGTGGTAGTGGCAAGAATAGCACTCGGTCCTATTAGGTTGAGTTCAGACTCAATATGCAGAGCCATTTCCACGGCGTCGGTATAACATTGAGGTCGGACCACCATCATAGCCTTTCTGATCTTGTAAGTCAATCCCTCTACAAACTGGCGAGTCTTCCTCTGTTCGTCGGCGACCATATACGGGCAGTGCATAATAAGTCTAGAGAAATGAGCCTCGTACTGGTCAACGGATGAAGTACCCTGCTTGAGAGCCAGGAACTCTCGCTCACGTCGCTGTTGGACCACCAACGGAATATACTTGGCCCGAAACTCAACTAAGAATTGATCCCAAGTTGGGACCACATGCTCTCGCTGCCATCGCTGCTCGATACGGGCCCACCAGTCATGTGCAGCTCCTGTCATCTGATATACTGCTAATTCGACCCTCTCAGGGTCCGGACATTCCATTACTCTGAACCTCTTCTCCATTGCCGCTATCCAAGATTCGGCAATAACATCATCGGGGGCACCCTCGAACTGTGGAGGGTGGAGTTTAAGGAACCTGCTCATCTCTGTCTCGGGGGCAGGTGGTGGTGTTGCTCGGTTGGTATTAACCATAAACTGCCCTAAGGCTTCCATAAATTGTGCTGGTGTCGGAACACCTGGAGGCGGACCTGGCGGTTCACGGCGAGGAGGCATTCTGCAAATTCAGTACCAAACATGCATGATGGTAAGTGATTATGAAAAGCTGTAACACGTAGGCAAGTAATCTTCAGATAGGGTTCACATAAGCACTTAGCACATTTGCACAATCCCACAAAAGTCCTAAGCCGTACGACCTAGACACAACCGGACACGACAGACAACCAGGCATGGCAAGTACAACCTTGAGTTTCATATCCACCTATATCCAAGTCCATCCCAGTGTTTTGATTGTAAAAGATCTTTTGTTGTTGATCATCCAACAAAGATCCATCACAATTCAAACACTAAGCGTTCTTGAACACTGGTGAGCGCAATTCCCTAAGTTACACCGGCACACAACGACGGACAAAACACCCAAAACACGACGATTCAGAGCTTAGGCCATTAGACCAAAGAAGCTCTGATACCAACTGTAGCGGGCGCCCCAAACGGGTAACGCACGCCCCGCACCAAGCCCCAATCCGAAGCCGAAATAGAAATCCGACCCTAAATTGGAACCCGGCGAACGGCAAACCGATTTACTCAATCACTAGGCGGGGCTTTTGAAAAAAAACAACTGACGACAACAAGCGGGAGCGGAAGCAACAACCAAATTAAATTCTATATAACAACATTCAAAGCAGCAGCTCAATTGCACAAATAGTTAAAGCCCACCAAGGCTAGTGGAATTCACTTACTATAATATAATTTAATAAACGGGTTCGATACAATATCCCGGTGATATACAAATACGGGTTCAATATATCAATCCCGATAACAATTACATATAACCTAATCATGAACTTAAGATAATCTAGAAAGGGGCAATCACCGAAAAGAAAGAAAAACCCGCGATACAAGACTGACGATGCCCACCTAGTTACCACCTGAAACAGATAAGGTTAAAAGCAGGGAGAGTTAGTCAAATGACTAAGTGAGGGGAAAAATGGGAATACATACATAATAACATACAAGAATAAATCACCATTTTAACTTAAAAGAAAACAAACGTAAGAGAAGGATTTTCATAAACATTCGGTGATTTATCATAACATAACATAACGGGACATATCATATTGCTCGGCGAGTCGAGCCCTCAACTCCTCATATCATATCATAACATACCTGAAAACCATACCAACCTTATTCCTCCCATGGAGCAGAAGGACCGCTAAATCCAAACTGCTCAGCATATAGGCATAGCCTATGTCTCAGTTGACACGAAGTCAACCGCTGCAGGAGCACAAAGGTTGCCACTCCGGCCTCACCCGTGCTCCCGGTAAACATGGAGCAAGCTACCGAATTCCACCGTAGACCCGCTGTCTATCCGGCTTCATCCGATCGCCATACTCCGGGGCCCACAAAGACAAGACGGACACTCATATCAAATCTCGCATTTTTCATAACTATCATTTTCCTATTAGAATAGGAATCAAGACATTTCGGGGAGGGCCAAAAGGGCCGTTTGAGACAGGCGATGTAACGGTAGGAGACGCAACCTGGTGTTCCATCGTCTTGGGGGTGAAACCCACCCTGACGACTTCACTCAACGAGAAGGTGTCCAAACCCAAAATTACATTTAAATCGAAACATAGTTCGCTTGTCTCCTTTTGAAAACATTTCGAAATCATATACATATTATTCATTTAATATCAAATCCGTTGTTCTTAAACCTCATAAAGATAATAAGCATAAAGTATTTAGTAAATATAGTAATACGGGGTGAAAACATAAATTACACATGCGAGGCTTATTTAGTGAGGCTCAATAGTACATATCTACATAATACGGGATAACAATAGAAACCTCACCTGGCGATAACCAAAAGAAAGCCCAAAATGGAAACGAGCAACCTAATCCACGAGAGTGGAACCTGCAACTGACAAACGAAATAACCACATAAGACATACGACGACGCACGGCTCATACGAAAGCATAGAAACACGTAAAAGCACGTTATACAATCACATATAGCACTTAGGTCCAATTATCAAACGAAATGAAGTAATTCGCAAATTTAAAAATGCAAATCAAGTCCAATTACAATGAAACTTTATGGACATGCTTTAAATATTATAAAGAAGTATGCATTCGAATTTCGGAAAAATCGGACTTCACATGCAAAAGTTAGAAAATTTGACGAAAACTTAAAATGCACTATTCATATACCCGAACATGTTGTAAATTCATAAATCATGCAATTCTTATCTATATCATATATATCGAATACACGAGCGAAGAAAGAATTCGGAAAAGACGGGCCGAGGCGGGACCCGTAGGCTAAAATGGGCCCTGACTTACAGAAGGTCAGGGCCCTGTTCAACCAGGCCACACGGCCTTGTGCACGGCCGTGTGCCAAGGCCGTGTACACCATGAGAAACACGCACGGCTTGTTGCACACGGCCTCAAGGCCGTGTGCACAAGGCCGTGCACCAACACACACACGCACGGTCTCTTGCACGGCCGTGCAAGAGGCCGTGTAACCCCACACGGCCTTGCGACACCCCGTGTGCAAGGCCCGTGTGCGTCCAGATTGAGCAGAAACTCGCAGACAGCAAAAACATACGCGATTCCAAACCAAAATTCAACATTTAATCGATAAATCATGCAAATCACTCCCTAATTCTCACATATAATCATCTACAACATATAATCTACATATAGAAACGATAAACACGAAAATCCGTCCATAAATTCATCCAAAATCATATAAACCCTATATAATATAACTATAAACAAAATCGAGAAATACAAGGCATAGGAGACATTAAACGAGATGGACGTGAAAGGCTTACTCGTAGAAGAGATCGTGAGGAGTTCGTAGGCGTAAGCGGTTCGAAAATCCGTCGAGAAACGGAGTCGGGACGATCGATTGACCTTCCTCTTCTTCTTTCTCTTTTCTCCTTTCTTTTCTTTCTTCTTTGCTGCGTGAATGAGTGAGGGAGAGGGAGTGATGGCTTAAGTCAAAGGAGTTGACTCGGTTGAGAAACGAAAGGGCATTTTTGTAATTTCGCAAAGTAAGTTCAAAAACTCACGTTGTCTAAATAACACATAATTACAGTCAAAATTCATATTATTAAACGCACATTGACAATTCGTAATTTAAATATTAAAATCACTCATATACGAAATCGTTATAAAAATCATATAATAATTAATAAAATAAATAATAAATCGCTTGAGAAAATTCGATTCGGGTTCCCGGTTCATAATACGAATTTTCGGGGCGTTACAGTCAATCTGTCGACAATTACCCAAATACTATCATAACCACCTCTGACTTTCGGTAAACCCGAAACAAAATCCATTGCTATCTCTTCCCATTTCCAAGATGGAACGGGAAGTGGTTGAAGTAAACCTCCGGGTTTCTGATGATCTGCCTTGACTTGTTGACACGTCGCACACTGTCTGACATAATTGGCTACATCTCTCTTCAAACCATTCCACCAGAAGAACTCTTTCAAATCTCGATACATCTTAGTGCCTCCTGGATGAATAGTATAGGCTGATTTGTGAGCTTCATCTAAAATCTCTCTCCTCAAACTCTCTGGAACACAAACTCTTGTCTTATGTCTAAGAAGACCTGTATCGTCGATGCTGAACTGCGTGTCTGGCTCATCTTTCATTCGAATAATTTGTCGCTGAATCCAATCATCAGTAGCTTGAGCTTCTTTAATTCTACGACCCAACTCTGACTGTATCATAATATTAGAAATACGAGCATAAGAAATAATACGAGCTCTCTCGGCACCTGATATATCTGAACTCAGCTCTAGCTGTGATACACTCGCTTTTCTGCTCAAGGCATCTGCAACCACATTTGCCTTCCCTAGATGATACTGAATCTTACAGTCATAATCTTCTAACAACTCCATCCAACGTCTCTGACATTTATTCAACTCCTTCTGCGTGAAAAGATACTGAAGGCTCTTATGATCAGTGAAAATATCAAAAGTAACGCCGTAGAGATAGTGACGCCACTTGCCCAAAGCAAAGACAACTGCTGCTAACTCAAGATCATGTGTAGGATAATTCACTTCAGCAGGTTTGAGCTTCCTCGAGGCATAAGCTATAACCTTTCCATTCTACATCAACAAGCATCCTAAACCTTCTTTCGAAGCATCAGTATAAACCACGAATCCATCTGAACCTTCAGGCAAAGTAAGAATAGGAGCGGATGTCAATTTGTTCTTTAACTCCCGAAAACTGCTCTCACACTTATCAGTCCACGCAAAGGCAACATTCTTCTTTGTTAACTCGGTAAGCGGGGCTGCAAGTTTAGAAAAATCCTTCACGAACCGTCTGTAATAACCTGCCAAACCCAGAAAACTACGAACCTCTGTCGGAGTCTTAGGCTGCTCCCAACTCAATACTGAATCTATCTTCGAAGGATCAACCTCAATACCTGTCTTGGATATAACATGACCCAGAAATGCCACTTTCTCAATCCAGAACTCGCACTTACTGAACTTGGCATACAACTGATGTTCTTTCAAAGTTTGTAACACGATCTTTAAATGCTCTGCATGTTCTTCCTCGGACTTTGAGAAAACCAGTATGTCGTCGATGAAGATGACAACAAATTTATCAAGGTAAGGTCGGAAGATTCTGTGCATCATATCCATAAATGCTGCAGGGGCGTTCGTCAAACCGAACGGCATAACCACAAACTCAAAATGACCATATCGAATGTTGAAAGCTGTCTTCGGTATGTCCTCTGCTTTGATACGTAACTGATAATATCCCTGTCTCAGATCAAGTTTAGAATAGACCCTCGATCCCTGCAATAAATCAAACAACTCCTCAATGTGGGGAAGAGGATACTTGTTCTTCACAGTCATCCGGTTCAACTCTCTGTAATCAATACAAAGTCTAAGAGAACCATCTTTCTTCTTCACAAACAATACCGGTGCACCCCAGGGAGAAGTACTCGGCCTAATATAACCACTGGCTAGCAAATCATCTAACTGAGTCTTCAACTCTTTCAATTCAGCTGGCGCCATTCTGTAAGGTATCTTCGAATAAGGCTCAGATCCCGGATACAAATCAATAACAAACTCGATATCACGGTCTGGAGGTAACGATTCTAACTTCTCAGGAAACACATCAAGGAAATCTCTAACTATCTCGGTATTTTTAAACTTCGACTGTTCCTTCAGCCTGTTAAGAAGATAAGCAACAAAACCTGAAGCTCCTTCTCGAACGAGCTTCTTTGCCTCTGTCATAGAAATAATCGGCCCATCTGTCAACTGAATACCCTGACTCGAATCAGATCCCAAACTAATCTTCTTCTCAAAACAATCAATCTTGGCCCTGTGCTCAAATAACCAATCCATACCCAAGATAACTCCGTACTTCTTCACTGACAACACTATCAAATCTGCGGGGTAAACTTTATCCTCAATAACAACGGGACAACGTCGGTACACGCGATCGGTAATCATACAAGATCCCAAAGGGGAACTCACAACAAAGCAATAATCAGACAAATCAATAGACGCATGCGCAGATAAGTCAATTTCAGGAGCAACAAACGAATGCGTAGCACCCGGATCAAACAATGCATGTATGGGTATGTTATGTATATGTATAGTACCTTCCACCACGGCGGAAGCATCAGGCTCAGTCTCCTCATTATCGCCTTCCAGTGCATACACACGAGTTGGAACAGAAGGCTTCGGCCTCGGCGGCATAGGCTGACTCGGGGGCTGCCTCCTAGGACAATTATCCTTCTGGTGGGCAGAGCTACCACATCTAGTACACAATCCCAACTTAGACCAACACTTAAACTCTGGGTGATTCCCTCCACAATAACCACAAGTAACTGGACGATAACCTAACGGACGAGGGACTGAAGGAAGACCAGCCGGGCGAGGTGTAGAAGAAAATCCGGTCGGACGAGGTGCTGAAGAAAATCCCATAGGGCGAGGTATAGGAGGTCTGGGTCCACCAAAAGGTCTCTTGCCTTTAGGCTGCATAGGAGCACTCGGAATGAAAGGCCTCTTGAAACCCGATGAAGAAGAAGCGGGGGTAGTACTACGAATAGCTCGATCAATACTGGCATACTCAGCATCAAGAGATAAGGCTGCATCTACAGCTGCAACATAGGTAGTGGGACGGGAAGCTGCAAGACCCTGTCGAAGTGGAATACTCAAGCCCTCTAGAAACTTCTTGGTCTTTCTGCGCTCATCTGTAGCAATATGGGGAGCATATACTGCAAGTCTAGTAAAGTTGGCCTCATAATCTGCCACAGTAGAAGTACCCTGAGATAGCTCCATAAACTCCTGCTCCCGGCGATCCTGAACAGTAGGGGGAACATACTTAGCTCGAAACTCCTCAAGAAACCTATCCCATGTTGACTCAACTCCGGTGGCCCTCCATCTCTGCTCAGTCATCTTCCACCAGGCCTCTGCAGGTCCTCGAAGAAGATAGATAGCAAACTCAACCTTCTCTAGATCAGTAGGCTGAAGAACTCGGTATATCCTCTCAAGAGATGAAATCCAACCCTCTGCCACAATATCATCTGTAGTACCAACAAACTGAGGTGGGTGGAAATCGAGGAATCTACGCAAGGATTGCTCACGAGCTCTATGCTCATCTTCCTCAACATTCCTGTCTCTCTGATCCATATAATCTTTAAAGAGACCAAATATCTGCTAAGCATCCACTACTGGTGCCTGTGGTGGTACTGCTGGAGGAGCACGATCACGACGAGGCGGCATCCTACAGTTAAATATAACAAGTTTGCATGTAGGTCAATTATGGATGCAAAGCTGTAAACATATAAGCACAAAAGCACAAATTCCTAAGTCGTAAGCCGTACGGACCTAGACTGACACGACTCACAGAGCTAAGGCCAATGAAACTCTAGCTCTGATACCAACTGTAACGGCACGTCCCCAAATACGGTGCGACGTGACGTCTCGCACCAAGTCATAATCCATAACCAGAACTAAAGGTCCAGTTATGAACTACAACCTGGCGAACGGAAAATAATTACCAGGCGGATCTGCTTTAGAAAATAATAGGACAATGAACAATAATACAGCGGAAGCAAATTAGCACAACCTACCCCACTCAGGGAGCTAGAACAACCATAATCCAAAACACAATTATAAAGCCCACCAAGGCCACTGAAACATCAATATCACTATTCAAACTAATTTACATTATTTACATCTACAACTTCTAGGGTTTTAAGTATTCATCTAGATACATAGGCGGAAATGAAATCACCTAAACAAAAGTAAATGACTCCAAGGACACGACCTGAATCCGCCTAGCAACAAAACCCTGAAAAGATAACAACAGAGTAATGGGGTTAGTCAAAGAGACTAAGTGAGGGGGCTGTAATACATATATATTATCGAAACAACCGAAAGATTCACCAGTTTGTAAAAGAGAAGAAAGCAAAGGAAAAATAAAGGTTTTCACAATTATTGGTGAATCGAATAATTTCGCATTAAAGTAAAAGCTCGGCGAGACGAGCATCAACCACCTATTTCATAATATCAGAAATATCAAATAAACCTTCCTTATTCCTCCTTGTGTAGACAGGTAGCTAGCCCGCTACTATATAATCATGCAAGGACAAATATCCAATACATCTTCGGCTGGGGATATAGACTAGATCCCGTCCGGCGCAGGTACTCAAAAGGGTTGCCACTCCGGTCATACCCTCGAGCTCCCATCAGTTTGGAGTCCAGAGCATTGAGATCCACCGTAGACCCGACGTCTATCCGGCTTCACCCCGTACCCTGAAGTCCGGGCCCAATTGTATAATGTGGCTCAATGGCCAGGCCGAAAGGCCAAGATAATGTTCTCGCATTCCAAATACTTATGTGGTCAAAGGGACCAATTTCAATCCATTTGTAACCCTTTCGAGCTAATGGAGCCTTCTAGGGGTTAATATGTAATAATTTGATATCAAAGCATTTTTCTTTAACTCATTAAAGTAATATGATTTTCAAGTAGCTACTACGTATTATATAGGTTTGGGGAAAGAAGACATAAAAGCATAAAACACAGGCTTTGGGTATATATGGAATATTTACATACGTATCAGAAAACTGAATTCGGAAACGGAACCCCACCTGGATAATACGGCAAAAAGGCAAAAGAAAGGGAACCAATTACTGCCTGGAAGAACTACCACCTGAAAGCAAATACGACACAACCGTGTAAGATGACGATACGACGCACGGCTTACTCTTAATGCAATAAACACTTAATTAAATCAAATAAGGGCAATTAGGGCAATTATTCAATGAAACGAATGAAATATCAACTTCAAGCTTATAATCATGCCTAAACACAATTAGGTTTCATAGACATGCTTAAAATACTATAAAGAAGCATACATTCAAGTTTTGAAGCAATCGGAAAAGAATTGCGAAAAGCGTATAATTCCCTAAACGGAAATCGGTTCGTTTCACGATCAAACGGTATTGGAAAAATTCAAACTCTATGGATTATTATGTTTTAAAGCACTACGAACTTAATGGTGAAGTCGGATTTTGAAAATAATATCAAACGAAGAAAGTAGTATTTGCAATTTTTGACTTCCAAAGACTTTTGAACTAAAATCGAGACACACGGTCTACACACACGGCCTGATCAAGGCCGTGTGAAATTTTGAGAACACGCACGGCCTACCCACACGGCCTGATGCAAGGCTGTGTGGGGTGGAAAACACGCACGGTCTTGCTACACGGCCTGTTGCAAGGCCGTGTGCACCTATTTTCTCGAGTTTTCAGCAGAACGCGAAGAACTTCGCACAGAAGGTACGTATTTCGATCAAATCTTTACCAAACTACCATTTTCAATCATATTTTCATACTACAAACTTCAACAAACATCAAAGATCACAATGGCAACACATAGGATCAAGAATCATCGAAAACTACGGAGTATAGCGATCAAACTATCGAAAAATCCAACTTCAAAACAATTTATCCAAAACATACTCAAACGACAACAGAATCAAATGGAATTTGAATAATACCTGTAGAGAATGTTACAAGGATCACGTAGGTTCTTACGGATCGAAATTTGGTTAAGAAACGAACTCGAAAGATCGAATTGAAGTTTTAAAGAAAATTCTTTCTTTTTCTTTCTTTCTTTTCTTTTCCTTCGGCTGGTGTATAAGAGGGGTGAAATGTAATTATAAAAAGGAGAAAGAAAGAATAAAAAGAAAACCTGAGGTTTAAATGAAAAATCGAAGGGGCATTTTCGTAATTTCGCGAAACTTCATAAAAAGGACATATCAACGAAATATATCAATATTATAGTCAAAACTCATCATTTTAAACGCACATCAACATAGAATTATTTAAATTCACAAATTATTGCATTTACGAAAATTCATATAAAACACACAAATATCATATAAGCTCATATATCCCGATCGAGTTTTCCAAACTTGTCCCGTTATCTCAGGAATTCTTACCGGATTTAGTTTACCAAAAATGTGGGGCGTTACATACACAGATCATACATAAACAGCTCAGTTACTCAAAAGGGCTGCCACTCCGGCCTTACCCCGAGCTCCCAAGGGTGGAGGAAACCATAGAATTTCCGCCGTAGACCCGACGTCTACCGACTTCGTCCTATCGTCCTTACTCCGGGCCCATCAGAACAGGTCAAACATATACATATACATAGCTCGCTTTTCAATCATTTTCATGTGGTCAAAAGGTCGTTCGAGGCAAGTCGTGTGCAAGGCTATAATGCCAAAGTTCGCTTTCGGAAAACAAAGATTTTCCTGCCTCTTTCGTACACATTTCACAAACTTATACATAATACTTTTCATATTAAATCGTTTTCAAGATCATAAAAGTATAAGCATAAATATCTACTATATATACAAACAGATGTAAAACAAATCATAAAACAAGGCTTATCGGGTAGTAGGGTTGGTATTATGTACGTATTATCGTATACTATAAGAAACTGAAAACCCCACCTGTTGGCTTGACAAAACCGAGAGCAAGAATGCGAGACTGGCACGCTACTCCATGGGAATATCGTCTGAAAAAGACAAAGACACAACCAAATAAGACTAATGACGACGCACGGCTTATACGAAAGATTTAAAACACATAGAAGCACGTTAAGCAATCATTCATATCACTTAGGTTCACATTGTAACAAAACATAGAAATTCATAGAATTCAATAAGCAACACAAGTTAGAATGCAACAATAGTTCATAATCATGCATAAAAGGCAATAAGGAAGCATGCATTCAAGTTTCGGAAGAAACAGACAATATTTGAAAAATAGCCAAAAAGGCATAAACGAAAAACACGAGAAACGGGGCCCAAATGAAGTCGGAAAAATTCAAACTACCTAAAATATGTATTTCATGATTTATAGGACCCATAGGTTAAACCCGATCTCAAATCGGAGGTCTAACGAAGAAAGTCAACCTTTTAATTACCCCTTGACCCTCAATGCCGAGAGCAAGAAGTTGAAAATGGAGAAATTTTGGTTAAGGCATACACACGGTCTTGCGGACGGGCGGACGCACGGGCTTGAACACGTGCTCAAGCCGGTGCGCGAACACTTGCACTGGCCTGCGCACCGGCGTGCGCACGGCCATGCATAAGCCCGTGCAAGGCAAAAATAGGCGCACGGTCTTGGCGCATGGTCTCAAGACCGTGCGTAAGGCCGTGCGGATTATCTGAACAGTAGAATCGCGAGGGGTTCTCGGGAATGAGCCAAAAATCAACATTTAAATCATTCAAATCATGCAAACCTCAACTAAAACTTACATTTAATGATCTACAACATCTAATCTACCTATAGGACCAAGAATCACATAAATCCATCCACAAAATCATTCAAAATCACATTTTTCATATAATATTCAACTATTCACAAAATCCTATAAATCGCAACCTAGGAAGCATTAAACGCGAAGGACGTGAGAAGCTTACATGAAGAATAGGTCGTGAGGAGTTCGTAAAGTTTCACGGATCGAAATTCGGTCGGAAATCGAAGTCGGAATGAGAAATCAAAGCTTCCTCTCCTTTTCTCTTCTTTTTCTCTTTTTCTTTCTTATTCTCTTTTCTTTTCTAACGTGAAGTGAGGTTTGAGGGAGAGAGAGAGTTGGTCAAGTCAAACTTTGACTTGACTTCGAAACGAGGGGCAAAACCGTAATTACTCCGAACTTACTAAAATTAGCAGGTTGTCGGAATTAAACAATATTACAGTCAAAACTCGTAGAATTGAACACACGTTGAAATGCAATGGTGTAAAAACCAAAATTCACTCATTTATGAAATTGTTAAAAATTCACATACTAACAATCAAATAAAATAATTAAATCGCGCAAAATAACAATTCGGACGTACCGGATAATAATTCGGATTTTTGGGGCGTTACAATCAGCCCTCCTTATGAGAATCTGTCCCCAGATTCTTCTCGTCCGTTACAAATAGCGCGGGGTGAAACCTGCGCATCTTCTCTTCGGTTTCCCACGTAGCTTCTTCAACCGACTGACTCCTCCAAAGCACTTTGACCATGGGAATCTCTCTATTACGCAGTGCTTGAGTCTTCTTGTCTAAAATTTTTACCGGCTGTGAAACGAAGGTCAAGTCTGGCTCTATCTCAACATCTTCGATAGGAAGAACGTGTGAATCACTCGGGTGATACTTCTGGAGCTGTGAAACGTGGAAAACGTTGTAGATTCCTGTCAGACTCGGTGGCAAGTCTAATCTGTAAGCAGCTTCTCCAATCTTCTCCAGAATCTCAAACGGTCCTAAGAATCTCGGACCTAACTTACCACCTTTGCCAATACGAGTGAATCCCTTTCGAGGTGAAGCTTTAAGAAACACTCGGTCACCAACCTCGAACTCCAAAGGTCGGCGGCGTGTATTGGCACAACTTTTCTGGTGATCCTGGGCTGCTTTCATCCTCTGACGGATGATCTGAATTCGGTAAATCGCTCTCTGAAGAGACTGCGGAGAATCTCCTCTTCCTTTGTTATCCCTTGTCCAACGCCGATCCTCAAGATCCCAAAACAACGGGGATCGACACTTCCTTCCATATAGAGCTTCGTAAGGTGCCGTCTTGATCGTAGACTGATAACTGTTGTTGTAGGCGAACTCAATCAACGGTAACTGGTCATGCCAATTGGTGCGAAAGTCTAAGGCACACGCACGAAGCATATCACTGAGATATCGAATCGTCCTCTCAGATTGGCCATCGGTCTGCGGATGTGCTGCTGTACTGAATGTCAGCTTCGTTCCCATTTTCTCCTGAAGATGCTGCCATAATTGAGAAGTGAATCTAGCATCTCTGTCAGACACAATGCTCACGGGAACTCCATGAAGCCTGACAATCTCTCGGTGATAAATCTCTGCCAACTTCTTCACCTTGAATGACTTCTTGACCGGCAGAAAGTGAGCAGTCTTGGAAAGTCGGTCAATTATCACCCAAATACTATCATAGCCACCTTTCACTTTCGGTAAACCGGACATAAAGTCCATTGCAATCTGCTCCCAATTCCACGTAGGAATCGGTAGTGGCTGTAGCAATCCTCAAGGTCTCTGGTGCTCTACCTTGACCTGCTGACATGTCTGACATCTCTGGACGTAATCAGCTACGTCTCTCTTCATACCTCTCCAGCAGAACAACTCTTTTAGATCCCGGTACATCTTACTTCCACCAGGATGTACTGTATAAGGCGTATTATGCGCCTCACCAAGAATCTCCTTCTTAAGACTCTCAGGAACACAAACTCGAGTCTCGAAGCGGAGAATGCCAGAATCATCAACATGAAGCTGGGACTCTGAATCATCTGAAATATGAACTATCTGCCTCTGAGTCCACTCGTCAGTAGCCTGAACATCTCGAATCTTACGACCCAATTCTGACTGAATCGATATACTGTGAACGTGAGCCTGCGAGGTGATATAAACTCGCTCAAACTTAGCCTCTAGCTGAGCTACACTCGCCTTACGACTCAATGCATCGGCTACCACATTCGCCTTTCCAGGATGGTATTGAATCTTGCAATCATAATCCTCACACAATTCCATCCATCGACGCTGTCTCTTGTTCAAATCCTTCTGGGTGAACAAATATTGAAGACTCTTGTGATCAGTGAAGATATCGAACGTAGTGCCATACAGATAATGACGCCACTTTAGCAAAGCAAACACAACGGCTGCTAGCTCAAGATCATGCATGGGATAGTTCTCTTCGGCTGGTTTTAGCTTCCTCGAGGCGTAAGCTATAACTCTCTCATTTTGCATCAACACACAACCCAATCCCTCGTGTGATGCATCTGTATACACAACGAGTCCCTCCAATCCATTAGGCATAGCTAACACAGGGGCTGTAGTTAATCTCTTCTTGAGCTCTTGGAAACTTGCTTCACATTTGTCCGACCACTCAAACTTGGCATCCTTCTTCGTCAACGCAGTCAACGGACTAGCAAGCTTGGAAAAGTCCATGACAAAACGTCTATAGTATCCTGCTAGACCCAAGAAACTACGAATCTCTGTAGGAGTCTTAGGTTTCTCCCAATCCAACACAGTCTCGATCTTCGAAGGATCTACCTCGACTCCCGTTCCGGATATGACATGACCTAGAAAAGTCACTCTGTCGATCCAGAACTCGCATTTGCTAAACTTAGCAAATAACTGATGCTCTCTCAAAGCCTGAAGAACAATCCTGAGGTGTTATGCGTGCTCTTCCTCTGACTTCGAGAACACTAGAATGTCATCGATAAAGATCACAACGAACTTATCGAGGTACGGACGAAAGATCCTGTGCATCATATCCATAAAAGCGGCAGGAGCATTCGTGAGTCCAAACGGCATGACCACGAACTCAAAGTGACCGTATCTGGAGTTGAACGCTGTCTTCGGAATATCCTCAGCTCGGATACGGAGCTGGTAATACCCTTGTCTGAGATCAAGCTTAGAATAAACTCTCGATCCCTGGAGTAAATCAAATAACTCCTCATTATGCGGCAAAGGATACTTATTCTTCACCGTCATCCTGTTCAACTCGCGATAATCGATACACATACGGAGTGTACCGTCCTTCTTCTTCACGAACAGGACTGGAGCACCCCAAGGCGAGGTACTCGGGCGGATATACCCAATCGAAAGGAGTTCCTCGAGCTGATTCTTCAATTCCTTCAACTCGGCAGGAGCCATACGGTACGGAGACTTCGAGTACGGCTCGGCACCCGGGACTAGATCAATAACGAACTCAATGTCCCTATCAGGGGGCAGAAACTCCAAGTTCTCGGGAAACACATCCATGAATTCCTTAACCACATCGGTATCCTCGATCTTCACCTGCTCTTTCGGGCGGTTGAGAAGATAAGCTAGAAAACCAGTTGCTTCTCCCTTCTGGATAAGCTTCTTGGCTTCCATCATAGAGATATACGGGCCTTCACCCGTTCTGAAACCTCTAACTTCAGTGTAACCAAGCACAACTTTATTCTCATAACAGTCGATCTTCGCTCGGTGCTCAAATAACCAATCCAACCCAAGAATAACTCCATAATCCTTTATCGGCAGCACGATCAAATCCCCGAGGTACTCGGTACCCTCAATCATCATCGGACAATGCTTGAGAACGCGGTTCGTAGCTACTCTAGAACCCATCGGCGAGCTAACAACTAACACATACTCAAGCAACTCTACCACGACGTAGGTCCCTCTGGCGGGGGAGGAGGTGGAGGAGGACCTCTACCACGACGCATCCTGCAAAACTGTACAATTATGCATGATGATAAGTGATCATGTAAAGCGTTAACACGTAAGGAAGTCAAATTCACACAATCACTTAAGCACAATCACGCAATTCACATAGTTCCTAAGCCGTACGGACCTAGACAGACTCGACGCTTCAGAGCATAGGCCGTTGAACCCATAGGGCTCTGATACCAACTGTAGCGGCTGCCACCAAACGGGCAGACGCACGCCCCACACCGGATCCTGACCCGGAATCGAAAGTAATCCGACCCGAATCAAAACCCGACGAACGGCAAACCGGACTCATTTACTACTAGGCGGGAGTTTCAAAATAGGGACAAACCAAAAACGGAAGAAATATATAGACAAACATAAAATTCGTAATGGCTGCGCAGTTAGGTAAAGCCCACCAAGGCTAGCAAATTCCCATAAATACTAATAAATGTTTACAACGGGTTCTACAATATTATTCCCGGCTATACATAAGTATAATTCTACATAACAAATATCAAGTCAACAAGAAACAAGAGTTTACATAAGATAAAAGCTTGTAACTCGATCGACAACGACTCAATACTACTGAAGCCCACCTAGAATCCTGAAACCAAAGGGTGAAACGAATGGGGTTAGTCAAACGACTAAGTGAGGGGGAAAAAGATAGTACATAATAATAAACGAAAGTAGATCACCAGTTTAAACAGAAAGAAAATAACAGAAGTAAAGTTTTTCGCAAAAGATTGGTGAACTAGCTCAAAATGAAACAAAACAAAACGGATAACTCAGCGAGAAGAGTTCTGAACCACCAGTCAAATCATAAAAACAGAAACCCTTCTTATTCCTCCAGTTGTAATCAGGGAGCAACCCCTAACTACACAGATCATACATAAACAGCTCAGGTACTCAAAACGGCTGCCACTCCGGCCTCACCCCGAGCTCCCAAAGGTAGAGGAAACCATAGAATTTTCGTCCTTACTCCGGGCCCATAAGAACAGGTCAAACATATACATATACATAGCTCGCTTTTCAATCATTTTCATGTGGTCAAAAGACCGTTCGAGGCAAGTCGTGTGCGAGGCTATAATGCCAAAGTTCGCTTTCGGAAAACAAAGATTTTCTTGCCTCTTTCGTACACATTTCACAAACTTATACATAATACTTTTCATATTAAATCGTTTTCAAGATCATAAAAGTATAAGCATAAATATCTACTATATATACAAACGGATGTAAAACAAATCATAAAACAAGGCTTATCGGGTAGTAGGGTTGGTATTATGTACGTATTATCGTATACTATAAGAAACTGAAAACCCCACCTGTTGGCTTGACAAAACCGAGAGCAAGAATGCGAGACCGGCACGCTACTCCACGGGAGTATCGTCTGAAAAAGACAAAGACACAACCAAATAAGACTAATGACGACGCACGGCTTATACGAAAGATTTAAAACACATAGAAGCACGTTAAACAATCATTCATATCACTTAGGTTCACATTGTAACAAAACATAGAAATTCATAGAATTCAATAAGCAACACAAGTTAGAATGCAACAATAGTTCATAATCATGCATAAAAGGCAATAAGGAAGCATGCATTCAAGTTTCGGAAGAAACGGACAATATTTGAAAAATAGCCAAAAAGGCCTAAACGAAAAACACGAGAAACGGGGCCCAAATGAAGTCAGAAAAATTCAAACTACCTAAAATATGTATTTCATGATTTATAGGACCCATAGGTGAAATTCGATTCAAATCGGAGGTCAAACGAAGAAAGTCAACCTTTTCATTACCCCTTTGACCCTTAATGCCGAGAGCAAGAAGTTGAAAATGGAGAAATTTTGGTTAAGGCATACACACGGTCTTGGGGACGGGCGAACGCACGGGCTTGAACGCGTGCTCAAGCCGGTGCGCGAACACTTGAACTGGCCTGCGCACCGGCGTGCGCACGGCCGTGCATAAGCCCGTGCAAGGCAAAAATAGGCCGTGCACGGTCTTGGCGCATGGTCTCAAGACCGTGCGTAAGGCCGTGCGGATTATCTGAACAGCAGAATCGCGAGGGGTTCTCGAGAATGAGCCAAAAATCAACATTTAAATCATATAAATCATGCAAACCTCAACTAAAACTTACATTTAATGATCTACAACATCCAATCTACCTATAGGACCAAGAATCACATAAATCCATCCACAAAATCATTCAAAATCACATTTTTCATATAATATTCAACTATTCACAAAATCCTATAAATCGCAACCTAGGAAGCATTAAACGCGAAGGACGTGAGAAGCTTACATGAAGAATAGGTCGTGAGGAGTTCGTAAAGTTTCACGGATCGACATTCGGTCAGAAATCGAAGTCGGAATGAGAAATCAAAGCTTCCTCTCCTTTTCTCTTCTTTTTCTCTTTTTCTTTCTTCTTCTCTTTTCTTTTCTAACGTGAAGTGAGGTTTGAGGGAGAGAGAGAGTTGGTCAAGTCAAATTTGACTTGACTTCGCAACGAGGGGCAAAACCGTAATTACTCCGAACTTACTAAAATTAGCAGGTTGTCGGAATTAAACAATATTACAGTCAAAACTCGTACAATTGAACACACGTTGACATGCATTGGTTTAAAAACCAAAATTCACTCATTTATGAAATTGTTAAAAATTCACATACTAACAATCAAATAAAATAATTAAATCACGCAAAATAACAATTCGGACGTACCGGATAATAATTCGGATTTTCGGGGCGTTATAAGGCATACACACGATCTTGGGGACGGGCGGACGCACGGGCTTGAACGCGTGCTCAAGCCGGTGCGGACACTTGCACTGGCGTGCGCACGGGCGTGCGCACGGCCGTGCATAAGGCCGTGCAAGGTACAAAATAGGCGCATGGTCTTGGCGCATGGTCTCAAGACCGTGCGGATTATCAGAACAGCAGAATCGCGAGGGGTTCTCGGGAATGAGCCAAAAATCAACATTTGAATCATATAAATCATGCAACCTCAAACTAAAACTTACATATAATGATCTACAACATCTAATCTACCTATAGGACCAAGGACCACATAAATCCATGCACAAAATCATTCAAAATGACATTTTTCATATATTATTCAACTATTCACAAAATCCTATAAATCACAGTCTAGAAAGCATTAAACGCGAAGGACGTGAGAAGCTTACATGAAGAATAGATCGCGAGGAGTTCATAAAGTTTCACGGATCAAAATTCGGTCGGGAATCGAAGTCGGAATGAGCAATCAAAGCTTCCTCTCCTTACTCTCTTTTTTTTTTTTCTTTCTTCTTCTCTTTTCTTTCTTTCTAACGTGAAGTGAGGTTTGAGGGAGAGAGAGAGTTGGTCAAGTCAAACTTTGACTTGACTTAGAAACGAGGGGCAAAATCGTAATTACTCCGAACTTACTAAAATTAGCAGGTTGTCGGAATTAAACAATATTACAGTCAAAACTCGTCCAACAAGCGGAAGCAATGAGCAAAAGATCATATTTATATTCACACTGCCATCCGTGGCCAAAATAAACATTTATAAGTTCATTATCTATCACATGTTATAACATCAACTCATTAAGTATTCTACATCAGCATAACATGTCAACTTTTCATGTAATCCAACATCATGAGTTCGATCCACAAAAGTAAATACATAAGACCGACTTCAAGGACTGTACAAGCCTACAACGCTGCTGCCAGTACCTGACCGCTAACCTGAAGCATGAACCAAAAAGGGGATGTGAGTCAAACGAACTCAGTAAGGAGGGGAAAATATATATATAATAATTAAAACATAAAACATATTTAATTCACGCTTTGGTTAATAGAGAAACGAATCTAGTGCCGATACTTTCTCTTCATAATTCATCAAAGCTTTGTGAATTAAATATTAAAGTAAAACATTTTAGAAAACATTTTTATTCCCGGCGAGAACGGGCCATCTCCTTATAACTCCCAAAAACATATCAAATATAATGAAATTCCTCCTCAATACCATTTGGCTTATCAAGGGAGCTACCCAAGATTTCACCATAACCGACTAATGGCGCCGGTGTAAGTACTATTCAGGCTAGACTACCTCCGACCAGCCATGAACAATACCCTTTGATTATTTGTCAGGTTCATGAATACGTGCTTATAATCGGTGGAATTATGAACCCAGCTTCAACCCTAGACGCACGTCTCCGGGTATCCGCCTGTCACATAATCCAGGGCCCAAACAGAAATACCCATGAGCGTCCTCAATGGGGTTAAGTATAAGTCATCTCGCTTTTCAAAATATTTTAATGGACCAAAAGGGTCTTTCGAGACAAGGTATGTAACCGCCTAGGGTATCCTGTCACGTTGCCGAGTTATCTCGAGGCATACGCGCAAGTCCCGAGACCAAATGTTACTTTTAAAATCAAAATAGTTCTCTTGTCCCTATTTTCAAACCATTTTGGAAAAGATATACATATATATCATTTTTATATCAAAATCTTTTTATTTCAAATATTGATAATATATAATTGAAATATAAAGGGATAGGGTTTTCGCAAATATTTGTTCAAGCTCCAGTTAAAAACATTTTACATCCTCACCTGTAGGCTTAACAAAAAGGATAGCCAAACGACCAGAGGTCAGTCCGGCGAGGTCCCACCTGTAAGACACAGGCCTCAAGGTAAGACACGACTCGATAAATCAACCAAATACGACGCACGGCTATGAAATGCATTTTATGCTCAAAATAACATATTATGCATAAATGCATTTAAACACAACTAAGCTCATTCAAACACATTTAAACACAATCAAATACACATGATATTAAGCTAAATTAAGCATTCAAGTAATATGGAAGCTTGGGGAATAAAATTCAAAGGTTTGTGAATATTACACAAACCACCCCTCGTTAAATACTTTGCATAGCAAATCAATTTCGATTAATCCGAAACTTTCGGCATCTCTTAACTACTATATTTAAGGATTTTTTATGCCAAAAGAATCGAAAAACGAAGTTCGAATCAAAACCTAGAAAAAACACTATTTATGCCGCCAACCACCATTTTGTCCCAAACGTTTGATTTTCAATCCCAAACTCCATAAAACTTCACCAATTTGCTTAATATCATGAACTAACATGAATTCCTTAACCATTCAAGCATCTAAGACCATTAACCAAACATTGCAAATTGATCAAATTCAATGAAAATTTCACAAAAGATGCTACATGTAATCAATCACCAAACTAAGCTCATCAATCATTCATTCTAACATGCTTCTTCACTTCATCAACATATAAAACATTGAAACTCAAAGATTAAAGAGATTTGCAACCTTACCTTGTAAAAGAAAATTGAAGAGATAGAGATGTTGAGGGCTTGTTTGCACAAATAGAAAGTAGAGGTTTGTTCCTTGGATGAGAGAGCACACTTTTTATAACAAAAATGATTGAATTTCTTGGTGTTTCAAGGGGGTGGCTATGGCAGTGGTGAGAGAATGAGTGAGGGCCGAGAGAGAGAGAGAGAGAGGTTGAAGATGAAAGTTGCTTGAGAATAGTGTAGAAAATTGGAGAATAAATAAAGTAATTAAATAAATAAGGATATTTATTTGAAAAGTCAAAATATGTTTGCAACTATATAGATATTTATATGTATATGTTTGTGTATATTTTCATATGTATATGCATATATATCAAATACAATATCATGTTATTTAAATATAATGGCATAATTTTCATAAAATTTCAAATACAACAATTCAAATATAAACATAGTGTGAAGTAATTTCAAATATGAAAATTCTTATGAATTCATCATATTATTCACATATAGACTCACACATTAATTCATATAATTCACATAATCACATAATTTGAAAATAATACACACAAGAGCCATTAGTCGGTAAACTTACCGAAGCGTTATAAAATAACGGGGCGTTACACTATCCCCCCCTTCAGAGAATCTGGTCCCCAGATTCTAATTCGACTCTGCAAATAACTCGGGATAATGAGTTCGCATCTTCTCTTCTGTTTCCTAAGTTACTTGCTCGGTGGTTTGGTTTCTCCACAACACACGAACCAAGGGAATCTGTCGGTTGCGGAGTTGCTTGAACTTACGATCCTGAATCTCAACAGGTTTCATCTCGATCGTCAAGTCAGGCTCTACCTGGACTTCTTCATCTCGGAGAATATGAGATTCGTCGGGATAGTACTTTCGCAATTGAGAAACATGGAAGACGTTGTGAATCCCAGTTAGAGTCGAGGGCAGGTTCAGGCGGTAGGCCGTCTTCCCAATCCGTTCAATAACCTCATAGGGTCCCAAATATCTCGGACTGAGCTTCCCACCTTTTCCCACTCTAGCGAATCCTTTCCTCAACGTCGCCTAAAATCTTGATGGTTCTCTCAGATTGACCATCAGTTTGCGGGTGAGCAGCTGTGCTAAATTCCAAGTTCGTTCCCAAGTTTCTGTGAATTTCTTGCCAAAGTCTGGAAGTGAACTTGGGATCTCGATCAGACACAATACTCTTCGGAACTCCATGAAGCTTTACAATCTGCTCGATGTACAACTCTGCCAGTTTCTTGACATTGGTGGTCTTTCGAATTGGAATGAAATGGGCGGATTTCGTCAAACGATCCACAATTACCCAGATTGTATCATATCCACCTCGAACTCTTGGTAATCCGGACATAAAATCCATGGCAATATCTTCCCATTTCCAATCCGGAATAGAAAGTGGCTGTAGAGTTCTACCGGGTTGCTGATGTTCGGCTTTAACTCGTTGACAAGTCAAACACCGTCTCACGAAATCAGCAACTTCACGTTTCATTCCATGCCACCAATATTGAGTCTTGAGATCTCGGTACATCTTATTACCTCCCGGATGGACGGCATAAGCAGATTTATGTGCTTCCTCCATGATTTCGGTCTTCAGATTCTTCGGCACGCAAATTCGGTTCTTAACACGAAGAAGACCCATATCATCGAAAGCAAATGAGGAGTTCGGATCACCTTGCATCCTCATGATCTGTCTTTGAATCCAGTCATCAGCACTTTGCTCGTCTTTAAGTCTCTGAACCAAGTCCGGTCTCACTGAGAGGTTTGCAATCCGCGATTGAGAGACTAAGTGATATCTCCCTGCTTCTGACACCACTCCTGTTCCAAGCTAGCTACCTTTGCCTGTCTACTTAATGCATCGGCTACCACATTAGCTTTTCTTGGGTGATATTGAATACGGCAATCATAATCTTCAAGGAATTCCATCCACCGACGTTGTCTGCGATTAAGATCTTTCTGAGTATGTAAATACTTCAAACTCTGGTGATCGGTGAAAATATCGAATGTCACGCCGTATAAATAATGTCGCCATTTTCCCAGGGCAAAGATAATAGCAGCTAGCTCGAGATCGTGGATAGGATAGTTCTTCTCAGCATCTTTTAACTTACGCGAAGCATAAGCTATCACTTTGCCGTTTTGCATTAGAACACATCCTAGCCCTTCTTTCGATGCATCGGTATAAACCGTAAACCCTTCGGAGCCTTAAGGTAGTGCAAGTACTGGAGCATTAGTCAACCGTTTCCTTAGCTCTTGGAAACTTGCCTCGCATTTATCGTCCCACTTAAAAGGCACGTTCTTGCGAGTTAAATTGGTCAGCGGTGCGGCTATCTTAGAAAAATCTTTAACGAACCGCCTATAATAGCCAGCTAACCCTAGAAAACTTCGGACTTCAGTTAGAGTCTTCGGCTGCTCCCATTTCATTACGGCCTCAATCTTCGAGGGATCAACTTCGATTCCATCTCCTGATATCACATGACCAAGGAAGGTAACTTTATCAAGCCAAAATTCGCATTTACTGAACTTAGCATACAACTGATGCTCTCGGAGAGTTCTTAATACGATGCGAAGATGCTCGGCATGTTCTTCCTTAGTCTTTGAGAAAACCAGGATATCGTCGATGAAGATCACCACAAACTTATCGAGATATGGCCGGAAAGTACGATGCATCAGATCCATAAAAGCAGCTGGGGCGTTCGTTAACCCGAAAGGCATAACTACGAACTCAAAATGCCCATATCGAGTGTTAAATCTAGTCTTCGGAATGTCTGACTCTCGAATCCTCAACTGGTAATACCCCTGTCGGAGATCAAGTTTAGAGTATACTTTCGACCCTTGCAAAATATCAAACAACTCTTCGATGTGAGATAGAGGATATTTGTTCTTTATCGTCATTCGATTCAGCTCACGATAATCTATACACATCCTCAACGTCCCATCTTTTTTTTTCACGAAAAGAACAGGCGCACCCCACGGCGAAGTACTCGGTCGAATGTACCCACTCTCTAACAGTCCATCCAACTGAATCTTCAATTCTTTCAACTCTGTTGGAGCCATTCGGTAAGGAGTCTTCGAATACGGTTCGGCACCCGGAGCTAAATCGATCACAAACTCTATCTCTCGTTCCGGAGGCAAAGAATTCAAACTCTCGGGAAACACATCAGGGAATTCTCCAACTACTGATACCTCCTCAAGCTTAACATGCTCTTTTGGACGGTTTAGTAGATAAGCAACAAAGGCCGGAGATCCCTTGCGAACCATTCGGGCGGCTTTAACATAAGAAACTCGAGGAATCTTGTCAAACCTTTTTCCCAAAATCTCGCTAACAGCTCCCAAAGTGATCCTTTTGCCGAAACAATCAATATAAGCTTGATGCCGATATAGCCAGTCCATTCCCAATATTATCCCGTAATGACTCATCGGAAGTTCAATGAGATCAGCAGGATAATCGCGATCATCTATCCTCAACGGACAGTCTCGGAAGACTCGATTACACAAATAAGAAATTCCCAACGGGGAATTGACCTCAAGCATATACAGTAAAGACTCGGCAGACAATGATAATTTGGATGCATATTCAGGTGCAATAAAAGAATGCGTCGCACCCGAATCATATAATGCAATTATGGATATGTCATGCAAATGTATAGTACCTTGCACCACTGCATTAGGATCGGTCTCCCCTCCATCCCCCGTCATCGCGTACGCTCGAGCTACAACTTTTCCTTTCCCCGCATTCTGTGGCTCCTTTTGGAACTGTGGATGTAGCGCCCCGCTCTACAGCCCCCGAACCTGCACGGATTCCCAAGCCGAATACAGTGCCTCAACCCGAGAACCCATGCAAGCTAACGGGTCAATCCCGACACTTGGCAACAGTGAATTCCCAAAATAAAACATTTAAATAAATCAGAGAATATATATAGCGGCAGCATTTAAATCCATATTAACAAAAATGCCACTCCGGGGCCAATACATTAACAATTATCAACAACAGCCCATTCAGGGGCAACATAATTTAAATAAAAAGTTATGGGGATCAATATAATATTATCAATCCAGGTTGACGAGAATAATGAACGAGATCAAAAGACAACTAATGAGACTCGGCAAAACCAAAAAGCCTATCTGACACTGTTGCCCATCCGACACGTAAGACATGTCGGTCTCTCTCAAACCTGAGGCAAGAACAAATTAAAAGAGGGTGAGTCAAAGTACTCAGTGAAGATGTGAGAACAAGTCGAGTCATGCTTCCGGGTATTTATAGAAAATACATATGCGATAATGAAAAAACCGGAATATGCTTCGACTTGGATATACAATTAAGAATTAAAATCAATAACACTATAAAGCAGTAAATACGATCCCAGCGAGAATGGGCCTGTTCCTCCTTATATCTCCACGGTGCATGTATAAATACTCCATCCCCGGTGTCAAGCTAAGGAGCAACCCGAAGCTCAACCATAATGAATTTTAGGAAAATGTGCAACGAATGCAACACCCACCATCACTCCCAACCGTGGCTATCATCTCCTGACAGGCCACGATTGACGCTTAGTTTTGGGAGAAGCACCTCGGATTACACCCTGAACGCCCGTCCCCAGATGTAACCTTCGGATACCTTCCCGGGCCCAACTTGAAAATAGTCATGTATTTGGTCGCTTTAAAATAACCCATTTGAATGCCAACCGACACTCTGAGCAAGGGTGACGACAAAGGATTAAATCCTAAGTCAAACCGTCACGTAAAATAAATAGTTTTCTTGCCCTTTTGAAAACAAATCAATTTGGTTTACTTATGTATAATTTTGATATTAAATGATTTGAGGATAAAACATAAAAATATAAACTCGAAATATATAATATATTATTAAGGGATTAGGGGGTTCGCAATTGTATATATATATGTTCAAGCCCAGTTAAAAGTTTAAATCCTCACCTGGAATCAAAAAGAGAAAGCCTAGCTGCTAGACTCACTGGTCTCCCACGTCGGACTGATCTGGAGACAAGACAAGACCTAGACAAATCAATAACGACTACAACAACAATAAAAGCGCAAATAAGCAATTATTGGACGAACGGCTAACCAAACATGTTTCCAATCATGCATATGTCAATTATAATATGTATAGAAGCTATCATGTAAATTTCACGCAATTCCGACAAGTTGTCAAAAATACACATAATTAGAATTACACTATTCATAGCCCGAATGAGGGCGAAATTAAATAAACATTCCAAAATATAAATCTACAAATTAAAAGGGTTCTATAGGTGAAAACGGTGTAATTTTTGGAGTCCGTATGCAAAAAGTCAACCAAAAATGGTGACCCGAAGACTCAAATGCCGAGAGCAAAGTTTGAAAAGGCTGGAAAAATTCACTAAGTGTTTCACACGGCCGAGTGCACGGTCTTGAACACGGTGTCAAGACCGTGCACGCACACACGGCCAAACACACGGGATAGGTGCACGGGCTCAAGCCCGTGCAAGCAAATATAGCTGCACACGGGCTCCTGCACGGTCTTGCGCAAGACCGTGCGTTAGCCCGTGTGGTTCAACTGAACCCAGCAGAAACTTACGGGTTTTCAAATTTTCGAGCCAAAATTCCACAAAAATCATATTTTTAACGCAAATCAACACTCATAATTTATAACAATCAATAATCAACATCTAATTCACATATACATCCAATAAAATCACGAATTGACCAAGAAACAGGCTCGATCTAAGCATATATCTTAAAAATCCCGAAATAATCAAATAATCTCAAAACCTCGAAAAATCGTAAAAGAAATTGGGGAAATTGGTACCTATAGAAAGGTATCGATGAACTGATCGTTTAAAAACGATTGGTGCGAGATTCCACGGAGATTCGAGCTCGGCACGATCGATTAGGGATTCGGGAGAATTATCTCTTTTCTTCTTCTTCTCTCTCTCTCTCTCTCTCTCTCAATAAAAATAATGAAATGAATTTCGACACTTTTATCAAATATCTTCGAAATACCGAAAAATACGAAAGGTTATTTTAGTAATTTTAGAAAATCCAATTAAATACGCGTCGATCAAATATAACGATTAAATATTTAATAAACGCAATATAGACACGTAATTTAAATACGCAAACAATATTATCACGTTGGTCATATACGACATATTATATAATAATTCACATATAATCGAGAATTTAGAGATTAAGAAAGATAATTAACGCGTAAAATTACTCACAGTAATTCTCGGATTTCTGGGTCGTTACAATACCTCCCCCTTATGAGAATCTGGTCCCCAGATTCCATCTTCATCAGAAAAGCTCGGGATAAGCTTCCCTCATCTTAGCCTCCGTCTCCCAAGTAGACTGCTCGGTCGAACGGTTCCTCCAGAGAACTCTCACTAATGAAATCTGCTTGTGGCGAAGCTGCTGAACCTTACGATCCTGAATCTGAACCGGTTTCATCTCAATAGTCAAATCCGGCTCAAGCTGAACTCCGTCATCTTGGAGAATATGGGACTCGTCGGGGAAGTACTTGCGAAGCTGTGAGACATGGAAGACATTGTGGATCCTGGTAAGATAAGGTGGTAGGTCCAGACGATATGCGGTATTCCCGATCCGCTCGGTGATCTCAAATGGACCTAAATATCTCGGAGTAAGCTTCCCACCTCTACCGATCCTCGTGAATCCCTTCCTCGGGGAGGCCTTGAGAAAAACTCGGTCTCCCACTTCGAACTCCAAATGTCGACGCCTCTTGTCGGCGTAGCTCTTCTGGCGATCTTGAGCTGCTTTCATTCTTTGCCGAATGAGTTGAACCTTATCAATTGCTTCCTGAATGTGATCCGGTGGAGTAGCCCTCTCATGGCCATTAGCTGACCATTTCCAATCCTCCAATTCCCAATAAATTGGAGATCTGCACTTCCTCCCATAAAGAGCCTCATACGGTGGCATTCCAATCGAGGCTTGATAACTGTTGTTGTAAGCGAACTCGACCAAGGGCAAGTGTGAAATCCAACTCGTATGAAAATCGAGCGCACATGCCCGTAACATATCATTTAGAAACCTGATCGTCCGCTCGGATTGTCCATCAGTCTGAGGATGTGCTGCAGAGCTAAACTTTAGGGTCGTTCCCAAGTTCTTATGAAGTTCTTGCCACAACTGAGCTGTGAACTTAGGATCCCTGTCAGAAACGATACTTTCCGGAACACCATGAAGCCTAATAATTTCTTTCCGATACAATTCTGCGAGCTGTTTAACCTTTGCTGTTTTTCGAACTGGTAGAAAATGCGCTGACTTGGTCAATCGATCAACGGTGACCCAAATACTATCGAAACCTCCACGAACAGTAGGCAATCCTGTCACGAAATCCATAGTGATCTCCTGCCACTTGGAAGTGGGTACAGGAAGCGGCTGAAGAGTTCCTCCAGGCCTTTGATGCTCGGCCTTGACTCTCTGACATGTTAGACAATGTTTCACATAAGTAGCCACGTCCCTTTTCATACCATTCCACCAATACTGGGTTCTGAGATCACGATACATCTTGTTGCCTCCTGGGTGAACATCATAAGCAGACTTGTGTGCCTCGTCGAGAATTCCACGCTTCAGGTTCGTAGGAACACAAACTCGGATCCCAAAGCGAAGCAATCCGGTACCATCGATCCTGAATTTGGTGTTAGGATCATTCAGCATTCTAGCTTTGATCTTCTGAATACTGGCATCTGAATCTTGCTCGTCTCGAAGTTGTTGGACTAAATCGGGTTGGACTGAAAGGTTGGCAAGACGAGGATACGATTCAAATCGAGTCCTTCTGTCCTCTAAAGAGGTATCTGAAGATGTCCCCTCTAGGTGTGCCACGTGAGCCCTTCGGCTCAATGCATCGGCGACTACGTTCGCCTTCCCAGGTTGATACTGAATGCGGCAGTCATAATCTTCCAAGAATTCCATCCACCGTCTCTGTCTCCTGTTGAGATCCTTCTGAGTGAATAGATACTTCAAACTCTGGTGGTCCGTAAAGATGTCAAAAGTGACACCATACAGATAATGATGCCATTTGCCCAAGGCAAATATCACCGCTGCAAGTTCCAAGTCATGAATGGGATAGTTCTTTTCGGCATCTTTTAGCTTTTTAGAAGCATAAGCTACGACTTTCCCATTTTGCATCAACACGCACCCTAAACCTTCTTTGGACGCGTCAGTATAAACCGCGTATCCCTCGTGTCCGTCTGGAAGAACAAGTATAGGTGCAGTGGTCAATCTCTTCTTCAACTCTTTGAAACTGGCCTCACACTTGTCGTCCCACTGAAAAGATATATCTTTACAAGTTAACTTCGTGAGTGGGGCCGCTAGTGTGGAGAAATCCTTAACGAATCGCCTGTAATATCCAGCCAATCCAAGGACACTCCTAACTTCTGTTGGCGTCTTAGGTTGACTCCAACTCGTCACTGCCTCAATCTTTGATGGATCCACAGCAATCCCATTCCCGGAGATGATGTGACCAAGGAATGAAACCTCGTTGATCCAAAATTCGCACTTGCTGAACTTGGCATATAGACTATGCTCTCGAAGCGTCTGTAGAACAATGCGAAGATGCTCAGCATGATCCTCGACTGTCTTGGAGAAAACCAGAATGTCGTCGATGAAGATAACCACAAACTTGTCGAGGTAAGGTCGGAAAATCCTGTGCATCATATCCATGAAAGCTGCAGGGGCATTCGTCAAACCAAACGGCATCACAACAAACTCGAAGTGGCCGTACCGAGTGTTAAACCCGGTCTTGGGTATATCCTGCTCTCGGATACGAAGCTGATAATATCCCTGACGAAGATCCAACTTCGAATATACCTTTGAGCCCTGCAATAAGTCGAATAACTCCTCTATGTGGGGTAGAGGGTATTTGTTCTTCACTGTCATCCGGTTCAACTCCCGGTAGTCGATGCACATTCTCAGCGTACCATCCTTCTTCTTTACAAACAAAACCGGGGCACCCCAAGGAGAGATGCTTGGTCTTATGTAACCATTCTCAAGCAACTCTTCCAGTTGCATCTTCAGTTCCTTCAACTCGGCTGGAGCCATCCTATACGGAGTCTTCGAATAAGGCTCCGATCCCGGGGCAAGATCGACTACGAACTCAATGTCCCGATCAGGGGGTAGAGAGTTCAAACTCTTGGGAAAGACATCAGGGAAGTCCTTAATCACTTCCGTATTCTCGAGCTTCCCTTGTTCCTTCGGTCGGTTAAGTAAATAAGCGACGAAGGCCTGAGCTCCCTCTCGGATCAAACGAGAAGCCTCAACAAAAGAAATCTTTGGTGCCAGAACTGACTCCTCAAGACTACCCTTCACAATTGTTGCCTCGGTCCCAATCTGAATAGTCTTCCTGAAACAATCCACACTGACTCTATGCTGATAAAGCCAGTCCATTCCCAGAATAATCCCGTAGCGCTGCAGTGGTAACTCGATCAAATCTGCGGGATAAACACGATCTCCTATCTTCAAAGGACAACCCTTGAAGATTATATCCGTAACGTAAGAAGTCCCCAAAGGAGAACTGACTCGATACAAATAAGGCAGACTCTCCAAGGGCATGCACAACTTAGCAGCAATATCAAGCGCAATAAACGAGTGTGTAGCACCCGGATCATATAATGCAGTAATAGGGATGTCATGAATATGCAGGGTACCTCCAATAACATCATGCGAATCGGGCTCAAGCTCCTCTCCTTGCAGTGCGAAGACTCTGGGCTGAACTCTCGGCTGACCGGCAGCCTGAATCGCCTTCAGTGGCGTGGCAAGAGTTCTCTTGTTCGGACAAGAGTCTATCAGGTGATCAGAAGATGCACAAATCAAACACTGTCCCAATCGCCTCCGGCAGGAATCGGCGGTGTGGTTCGGTCTGTGGCAGTAGGAACAAGTGATCGGTGCAACGGCAATAATAGGAGCCCTATCAATATACCTGGGCCTCTTATCGCCCATAGAAGATCCAGAGCCAGCAGTGAAAGGCCTCTTGCCCTTCTGAGAAAAACCCTTAGGGGTAGCAGCAATAGGAACAGGAGCTCTACGACGAAGCTCTCGAAGATCGGACTCGATAGCCATAGCCCGTGTAACGGCCTCCTCATAAGTACGGAGGTCACTGCCTACCAACTCGGCCCTGATCTCGTCGCGAAGGCCCTCCTTGAACTTCCTGGCCATCCTCCTATCGTCGTCTGCTATATGAGGAGCATAGACGATCAGTCTGGTAAAGTTGGCCTCATACTGGCCCACAGTCGTACCTCCCTGAGTGAGGTTCATAAACTCCCTCTCTCGCTGATCACGGACGATCTCGGGCACATACTTCGCCCGGAACTCATGCAAAAACCTTCCCCAAGTGCGTGGGGTCTGTGCCGTAGTCCAACGCCTCTCAACTAGGCGCCACCAATCGAGGGCGGGACCCCTCATCAGAAATACAGAGAGCTCGATCCTCTGCAAATCCTCAATATCTAGAGCTCTGAACTTCTGCTCCAGCTCGGAAATCCAGGCCTCTGCCTTGATGTCGTCCGGCTCACCCTCGAAGACCGTAGGGCGATCGGACATAAATCGATCCATGGCTCGGGCAGTAACATCCCGAGGATTCGGTGGTGGTGGCTGTGGTGGCTGTTGCTCCTGCTGAGCCTGCTGTATAATCAGTCTAACAGCATCATAGAAGGCATTAGGCGATGGAAAACCCTCTGGTGGTGGAGGCGGTTCCTGTCGGCCTCGAGGTCTAACCATTGTGCCTGCAAAGATAAGCTGAAATGCATGTGGGTTAATGATATGACCAATTAATCAAGTAACAATAACATTTAAAAGCCCAAGTAAAGGAATAACACGAAACCTATAAATATAGCCGTATGACTTAGACACGACACTCTAGACAATAGAACCTAGGGAACCTATGGCTCTGATACCACTCCGGACTGTAGCGCCCCGCTCTACAGCCCCCGAACCTGCACGGATTCCCAAGCCGAATACAGTGCCTCAACCCGAGAACCCATGCAAGCTAACGGGTCAATCCCGACACTTGGCAACAGTGAATTCCCAAAATAAAACATTTAAATAAATCAGAGAATATATATAGCGGAAGCATTTAAATCGATATTAATAAAAATGCCACTCCGGGGCCAATACATTAACAATTATCAACAACAGCCCATTCAGGGGCAACATAATTTAAATAAAAAGTTACGGGGATCAACATAATATTATCAATCCAGGTTGACGAGAATAATGAACGAGATCAAAAGACAACTAATGAGACTCGGCAAAACCAAAAAGCCTATCTGACACTGTTGCCCATCCGACACGTAAGACATGTCGGTCTCTCTCAAACCTGAGGCAAGAACAAATTAAAAGAGGGTGAGTCAAAGTACTCAGTGAAGATGTGAGAACAAGTCGAGTCATGCTTCCGGGTATTTATAGAAAATACATATGCGATAATGAAGAAACCGGAATATGCTTCGACTTGGATATACAATTAAGAATTAAAATCAATAACACTATAAAGCAGTAAATACGATCCCAGCGAGAATGGGCCTGTTCCTCCTTATATCTCCACGGTGCATGTATAAATACTCCATCCCCGGTGTCAAGCTAAGGAACAACCCGAAGCTCAACCATAATGAATTTTAGGAAAATATGCAACGAATGCAACACCCACCATCGCTCCCAACCGTGGCTATCATCTCCTGACAGGCCACGATTGACGCTTAGTTTTGGGAGAAGCACCTCGGATTACACCCTGAACGCCCGTCCCCAGATGTAACCTTCGGATACCTTCCCGGGCCCAACTTGAAAATAGTCATGTATTTGCTCGCTTTAAAATAACCCATTTGAATGCCAACCGACACTCTGAGCAAGGGTGACGACAAAGGATTAAATCCTAAGTCAAACCGTCACGTAAAATAAATAGTTTTCTTGCCCTTTTGAAAACAAATCAATTTGGTTTACTTATGTATAATTTTGATATTAAATGATTTGAGGATAAAACATAAAAATATAAACTCGAAATATATAATATATTAATAAGGGATTAGGGGGTTCGCAATTGTATATATATATGTTCAAGCCCAGTTAAAAGTTTAAATCCTCACCTGGAATCAAAAAGAGAAAGCCTAGCTGCTAGACTCACTGGTCTCCCACGTCGGACTGATCTGGAGACAAGACAAGACCTAGACAAATCAATAACGACTACAACAACAATAAAAGCGCAAATAAGCAATTATTGGACGAACGGCTAACCAAACATGTTTCCAATCATGCATATGTCAATTATAATATGTAAAGAACCTATCATGTAAATTTCACGCAATTCCGACAAGTTGTCAAAAATACACATAATTAGAATTACACTATTCATAGCCCGAACGAGGGAGAAATTAAATAAACATTCCAAAATATAAATCTACAAATTAAAAGGGTTCTATAGGTGAAAACGGTGTAATTTTTGGAGTCCGTATGCAAAAAGTCAACCAAAAATGGTGACCCGAAGACTCAAATGCCGAGAGCAAAGTTTGAAAAGGCTGGAAAAATTCACTAAGTGTTTCACACGGCCGAGTGCACGGTCTTGAACACGGTGTCAAGACCGTGCACGCACATACGGCCAAACACACGGGATAGGTGCACGGGCTCAAGCCCGTGCAAGCAAATATAGCTGCACACGGGCTCCTGCACGGTCTTGCGCAAGACCGTGCGTTAGCCCGTGTGGTTCAACTGAACCCAGCAGAAACTTACGGATTTTCAAATTTTCGAGCCAAAATTCCACAAAAATCATATTTTTAACGCAAATCAACACTCATAATTTATAACAATCAATAATCAACATCTAATTCACATATACATCCAATAAAATCACGAATTGACCAAGAAACAGGCTCGATCTAAGCATATATCATAAAAATCCCGAAATAATCAAATAATCTCAAAACCTCAAAAAATCATAAAAGAAATTGGGGAAATTGGTACCTATAGAAAGGTATCGATGAACTGATCGTTTAAAAACGATTGGTGCGAGATTCCACGGAGATTCAAGCACGGCACGATCGATTAGGGATTCGGGAGAAATATCTCTTTTCTTCTTCTTCTCTCTCTTTCTCTCTCTCGAAATAAAAATAATGAAATGAATTTCGACACTTTTATCAAATATCTTCGAAATACCGAAAAATACGAAAGGTTATTTTAGTAATTTTAGAAAATCCAATTAAATATGCGTCGATCAAATATAACGATTAAATATTTAATAAACGCAATATAGACACGTAATTTAAATACGCAAATAATATTATCACGTTGGTCATATACGACATATTATATAATAATTCACATATAATCGAGAATTTAGAGATTAAGAAAGATAATTAACGCGTAAAATTACTCACAGTAATTCTCGGATTTCTGGGTCGTTACAGTGGAGGTGGCCTTCTCTTTGGGCAGTTCCCGATTTGATGGTCCCTGCCTCCACACCAGATACACAAGCCCTGTTTCCTCCAGCAGTTTGCCTCGGTATGTTTTGGTTTATTATAGTAAGAACACTTGATCGGAGGCTCGGCAATCTGTGAACCTGCGGTCTTTTGCTTCTTGCTCGAGGATGAAGAACCCGCAGGAGGAAAAGACCTCTTGAATTTGCGAGGTGGTGGAGCTATATCCTTCGGTGCGAAGTCCCTTTTGATCTGTTGTAACTGAGACTCAATCTCCAGAGCAGTTGTGACGGCAACCTCGTATGTAGGGAGATGAGCTCCCAGAAGTGCTCTTCGGATATCCTCATTCAGGCCCTGAACAAACTGATTCACCTTCCTTCTTTCGTCTATGAGGATGGAAGGACAGTAGACAATGAGACGAGAGAACATGGCCTCGTATTGATCAACAGTGAGATTCTCCTGTTTTAGGGCCCTGAATTCAGCTTCTCGTTTATCCTGTACAACTAGGGGAATGTATTTGTTTCGGAAGGCTGAGAGAAAATTAGCCAAAGTCGGCTCAGTCTGTTCTGCTCTCCACTTAGCCTCGGTCAATCTCCACCAATCCCATGCCGGACCCTTAAGAAGGAAAACAGCATACTCGACCTTTTTAGCGTCCTCACATTCAATGACCCGGAAGATAGGTTCTAAATCTGCGATCCACTCCGTAGCCTTTAAGTCGTCGGGGGCTCCCTCGAAACGAGGAGGATTTAGGCTAAGAAACCGATCAAACTCTTTAGCTTCTATCTGTCTCCTCTGGGCGACTGTTGGCTGAGCCGAAGTTAAACCCTGTCTGAAGAACTGCTGCATTGCCTCTATAAATACTGCCAGATTGAATGGATTATGCTGTGCTGGCGGTACCTGCTCAGGTTGGGGAGCCGGAGGATCATTAATGTTGTTGTCTTCCTGGGGAGGAGAAGGAGGAGCAGCTCTGGTTCTGCGTCCACGAGCCATTTCCTGTATCAAAAGACTGAATAATATGCATGTTTTGTTAGCCCCATGATCATGTCCACACAGATCACATAACATAAGCATATAGAAGCACATTGTCCTAAAGCCGTTCGACCTAGACAGACTCGACACGACGTCAAAACCTAAGTACCAAACCTAGGCTCTGATACCACCTTAAGCTGTGACGTCCCCCACGCCACAACCCCCAGACCGAAACGAGCTCTCGAGCGATAGTTAAATACCACCACTCGAAAACCCGCCCGGACAACAGGATTCCCACAACCTGGAAACAGCGACTCCCAACAACAGTACCAACACCAACAACAACAACAGCACCAACAAGCGGAAGCAATGAGCAAAAGATCATATTTATATTCACACTGCCATCCGTGGCCAAAATAAACATTTATAAGTTCATTATCTATCACAAGTTATAACATCAACTCATTAAGTATTCTACATCAGCATAACATGTCAAGTTTTCATGTAATCCAACATCATGAGTTCGATCCACAAAAGTAAATACATAAGACTGACTTCAAGGACTGTACAAGCCTACAACGCTGCTGCCAGTACCTGACCGCTAACCTGAAGCATGAACCAAAAAGGGGATGTGAGTCAAACGAACTCAGTAAGGAGGGGAAAATATAAATATAATAATTAAAACATAAAACATATTTAATTCACGCTTTGGTTAATAGAGAAACGAATCTAGTGCCGATACTTTCTCTTTATAATTCATCAAAGCTTTGTGAATTAAATATTAAAGTAAAACATTTTAGAAAACATTTTTATTCCCGGCGAGAACGGGCCATCTCCTTATAACTCCCAAAAACATATCAAATATAATGAAATTCCTCCTCAATACCATTTGGCTTATCAAGGGAGCTACCCAAGATTTCACCATAACCGACTAATGGCGCCGGTGTAAGTACTATTCAGGCTAGACTACCTCCGACCAGCCATGAACAATACCCTTTGATTATTTGTCAGGTTCATGAATACCTGCTTATAATCGGTGGGATTATGAACCCAGCTTCAACCCTAGACGCACGTCTCCGGGTATCCGCCTGTCACATAATCCAGGGCCCAAACAGAAATACCCATGAGCGTCCTCAATGGGGTTAAGTATAAGTCATCTCGCTTTTCAAAATATTTTAATGGACCAAAAGGGTCTTTCGAGACAAGGTATGTAACCGCCTAGGGTATCCCGTCACGTTGCCGAGTTATCTCGAGGCATACGAGCAAGTCCCGAGACCAAATGTTACTTTTAAAATCAAAATAGTTCTCTTGTCCCTATTTTCAAACCATTTTGGAAAAGATATACATATATATCATTTTTATATCAAAACCTTTTTATTTCAAATATTGATAATATATAATTGAAATATAAAGGGATAGGGTTTTCGCAAATATTTGTTCAAGCTCCACTTAAAAACATTTTACATCCTCACCTGTAGGCTTAACAAAAAGGATAGCCAAACGACCAGAGATCAGTCCCGCGAGGTCCCACCTATAAGACACAGGCCTCAAGGTAAGACATGACTCGATAAATCAACCAAATACGACGCACGGCTATGAAATGCATTTTATGCTCAAAATAACATATTATGCATAAATGCATTTAAACACAACTAAGCTCATTCAAACAGATTTAAACACAATCAAATACACATGATATTAAGCTAAATTAAGCATTCAAGTAATATGGAAGCTTGGGGAATAAAATTCAAAGGTTTGTGAATATTACACAAACCACCCCTCGTTAAATACTTTGCATAGCAAATCAATTCCGATTAATCCGAAACTTTCGGCATCTCTTAACTACTATATTTAAGGATTTTTTATGCCAAAAGAATCGAAAAATGAAGTTCGAATCAAAACCTAGAAAAAACACTATTTATGCCGCCAACCACCATTTTGTCCCAAACGTTTGATTTTCAATCCCAAACTCCATGAAACTTCACCAATTTGCTTAATATCATGAACTAACATGAATTCCTTAACCATTCAAGCATCTAAGACCATTAACCCAACATTGCAAATTGATCAAATTCAATGAAAATTTCACAAAAGATGCTACATGTAATCAATCACCAAACTAAGCTCATCAATCATTCATTCTAGCATGCTTCTTCACTTCATCAACATATAAAACATTGAAACTCAAAGATTAAAGAGATTTTCAACCTTACCTTGTAAAAGAAAATTGAAGAGATAGAGATGTTGAGGGCTTGTTTGCACAAATAGAAAGTAGAGGTTTGTTCCTTGGATGAGAGAGCACACTTTTTATAACAAAAATGATTGAATTTCTTGGTGTTTCAAGGGGGTGGCTATGGAGGTGGTGAGAGAATGAGTGAGGGCCGAGAGAGAGAGAGAGAGGTTGAAGATGAAAGTTGCTTGAGAATAGTGTAGAAAATTGGAGAATAAATAAAGTAATTAAATAAATAAGGATATTTATTTGAAAAGTCAAAATATGTTTGCAACTATATAGATATTTATATGTATATGTTTGTGTATATTTTCATATGTATATGCATATATATCAAATACAATATCATGTTATTTAAATATAATGGCATAATTTTCATAAAATTTCAAATACAACAATTCAAATATAAACATAGTGTGAAGTAATTTCAAATATGAAAATTCTTATGAATTCATCATATTATTCACATATAGAATCACACATTAATTCGTATAATTCACATAATCACATAATTTGCAAATAATACACACAAGAGCCATTAGTCGGTAAACTTACGGAAGCGTTATAAAATAACGGGGCGTTATGCTCTCCCTCATTAGTTGGATTTTGGTTTGAAATCGCAAAGGGTTTGCTGTCTGCGAATTTTCTACTGTTTCGCAATCGTCACGGGCTATGCACACGGGGCGTTGCAACCCCGTGTGTGCATGCACGGGCTTCTCTCATGGCCTGTTGAGAGGCCGTGCGTGTGCGTCTCACACGGCCTCTGGTCACGGCCTCTACCCCGTGACTAGACCCCGTGTGAAGCCATTTCTTCCCCAAAACCCCTGTAATCTTCAGTGCCACTTTGCACTGTAGGTACCACCGAGACTCGTCTTTTCTGAATTCTTTCTTCGCTCATGTAATGTATAATTATGAAATGGATGTGAATTGCATGATTTATGAATTTATTGCATGTTCGTGATTTTGAATAGTACTGTAACGCCCCACTATTTTTATAACGCTTCGGTGAGTTTACCGACTAATTGCTCTTGTGTGCATTGTTTGCAATTATGTGAATTATATGAATTAATGGGTGATTCTATATGTGAATAATATGAAGACTTCATAATAAGAATCTTTATATTTGAATTACCCTACACTATGTTTATACTTGAAGTGTTGTATTTGAAATTTTATGAAAATTGTGTCATTATATTTGAATCACATGATATTATATTTGAAATATATGCAATATATATATACAAACATATACAAATATATATGTATATATATATATAAATATCTATATAAATTGCTAGCTAATTTTGACTTTTCAAAATAACTTATATTTATTTAATTACCTCATTTCTCTCTCAAACTTTCTACACTATTCTCAAGCAACATTCTCTTCTTCTTCCTCTCATCTCTCGGCCCTCACTCCACCAGTCACCACCGCCACTTTCAACCACCATCAAAGCACCAAAAATCATCCTTTTTCTTGCTACAAAAAGTTGCTCTATCATCCAAGGAACAAACCTCTACTTTCTATTTGTGCAAACAAGCTCTCTACATCTCCTTCCTCCTCCATTTTCTCCTTCAAGGTAGGACCTCGCGGGACTGATCTCTGGTCGTTTGGCTATCCTTTTTGTAAAACCTACAGGTGAGGATGTAAAATGTTTTTGTAGCGCCCCCTGAAGGAGGACCGCCACATCCGCACCGAAACGGATTCCTGAGCTTCAGCGAGGGGCCTCAACTCAAAAACCCACTCCGGCGAACGGCACTCAAGCAAACACTACCGGCAACAGCAACGACAACCCAACAACAACCAGAAAACAGCAGGGCAGAGAAATGCGGAAGCGATTAATATAAGCAATCAAATTTCATAAAAGCCTACAAGGCTATCATCATATCAAGAAACATTTATAAACCAGAAAACAATAAAATAACAACACGTAATGCCATCCATGGCTCAACTAGTCTATCCTATACAATCCTAGATATCGTCAACTATCCCACATCAGGGGCACATAAGATACATGAATTAAATAAAGCAGTAAAAGGTTCGAAAGCAAATAAAGACAGTAAACAGGACTCGACGGTTGTTGGGACCACTGACAAGACAAACCAGAAAGACTGAGCCTATCTAGACCTGCTGATGCCGACTGACAAGATAGGTGACGTCGCCACCTGTCTACTTGAAGCAAGAACCAAAAATAGCAGGGGGTGAGTATAAAGGATACTCAGTAAGGGGGTTTGATCACTGTTCGTCATTTATCTTTTTAAAACCAAAAGTGGTGAGTGTTGCCCGTTTTGAGAAAGAAAATAAATACAAAATATAAGTTGTAAAATGACACAAAGCAACACTCGGGTTTGGCTTATTTGAAAATACAAATGGTTGACAAACCGGATCTTTCAAAATATTTGCACGTAATATCAAGCCGATTGAAAGAATATTAGTTGAGTAATAAAGAAGGCTTAGGGTAGCAAGTACGAGTCACATTTCTGGGTTTTATATATATATATAGGGAAATACATATGATTATTGAAGAAAACCGGAATGTGCTTCGACTTGTCACGGAAGCCATAAAATAATTAGACAAGCAATAAATGCAGTAAATCATGCCATAATGTGTCCCGGCGAGAACGGGCCCTCTCCTTATATCTCCCCATTGAAAAACATGCAAGCAAGTACTCCATCTCCAAGGTTCATGGACCACTCAGAATTTATGGAAACGCGTGTTAACAACGTCACCCTTAACAGAATTTTCTAGGAAGCGCGTAGCCTACAACGCCACCCTCGCACTAACTCAGGTTAGTCAACCTCCTGGCTGACCTAAGCAGATACGGATTGGAGTATCCATCGGGATCTGCCCTGGATGCACGTCCCCAGGCTCACCTCCTAAATACTCCGGGCCCCAAGTCATACACGGTTCAGTGCTCGCATTTGAAAACGATGATAGTTTAAGTGGCCAAAAGGGCCATTCGTAATTGGGGAATCGGGATGTGGAAGGCCAAAAGGGACCATTCGAGACAAGGTTATATTTGCGAGGCCGAGAGACCAAAATTCGCATTTAAAACAAAAGGGTTTTCCTTGTCTCTAGTTGAAAGCATTTCAAATCATTTTGGTTTTGCTATTGAAAGGTTTGACTAAGCACATAAGGAATAGTAAAGGCAGTACAACAAGTAATAATAAAAGCTGGGTAGTCATTTATTTTGCAACCTATAATAGTCTATGTCCTTGCCCCAGTTAAAATAAGTTAAACCCTTACCTGGCTCGACAAGACAGTATGAAAGCAAGCGGTAGTCAGGTTTCTTCCTCGTTGGACCCACCTGTAATACACAGGGCCTAGAGGATGAAAACAAGACCGACAATACTAAAAGCAAGACACAAGACAACAGATGATGCACGGCAATTCACATAGAATCCAATCATGCAATAAACGCAATGTGGGAAGTAAATCAATTAAACATGTAAATTACGGTACGACAATTAAAGAATATTAATGAAACGTTAAATAATGAAGGAATGTAAATAATAAATATTAAAGGCATGCTTAAACGCAATTAGGGCACGTAGACATGCTTAAAATAATATAACGGAACTCTCTCGCGAAAATGGGGTCAAACGGACAAGAAACGGAAAAGATGGAATAAATCCCTAAACGAGCAAGGTGTCAATTGACGGTCAATTAGGGTCGGGTAAATTAAAAATTATGAAGAATATCAAATCCCAAGGCTCGAGGAAGCTATAGGTGAAATCGGATTGATATTCGGAGGTCGTATGAGAAAAGTCAACATTTAAATGAGTGGGGTTGACCAATTCCCGAAGTGCAAGAAAGGAAAAGGCTGGAAAATACACTAAGTATGTTGCACCGGCCAACGCACGGGCTTATGCACGGGCTTGGCAAGCCGGTGCAAGCACAAAAGGGGTTGCACGGCCTCCCGCACGGTCTTGAGCACGGTGTCAAGACCGTGCAGGTGCAAACGGCCATGCGCACGGGCCTGTGCACGGGCTCAAGCCCGTGCAGGCTGAAAAGTGAAGCGCACGGGCTCTTGCACGGTCTTGCTCAAGACCGTGCGTTCGCCCGTGTGGATCTACTGAGCAGCAGACTCAGCAGATCGCGAACCTCATACGCGAAAATCAAAATATAAATTCATATATCTCCTAATCTACACCATAAAACATCCTAAATTTCACATATAATCATATATATCATATAAGCTACATATAGGTACAAGAATCACGTAAAATGGTCAAGTAATTCTCCCTAAACACGAAAATCCTAATATATATAATTCTATATATAAATCACGAAAATCGCAAGAAATAACGAACGAAATGAAATGGGGTAAAAGGATTACCGGTAGATAATGTAGTGAGGATCGTTCGGGTTTTCACGGCTCGTCGATCGGGCGAGAAACGAGCTCGGTAGGGCGTCGGGAAGATCTTTCTCCTTTCTTCTCCTTCTTTCTCCTTTCTTTCTTTTCTCTTTCTTTTCTCCTTCTTGTTATGAGAGAATGAGAGAGATAGGTTGATATTTAGGAAAAATATCTCGGAAGGGTAAAATGGTCATTTAGGTTTTAAGGGCATTTATGTAATTTAAGTAATCGAGGCTATTTAGAAGATAGGTTAAATCAATCTTTTCCACAAGATTAATTAATCCAATTGGATAGATCGAGAAATTAGGCAAGAAAGAATTCGCGTAAATATTAATAATATAATTAAATATTCGGGTCGTTACAATACTCCCCTCTTCAAAAGAATCTGTCCTCAGATTCTCCTCCGGACTTCGGGGTTAGTTAAGAGGAGTATAATCTATAAAAATTCTAATACGCGAATTAAAATGAGCATTTAGGAGCAATTAAAATACATTATAAAACATCATGCATAACAAAATATTTAAATGCAAATAACATTCCAAATAAAATTCAAAGTCATGCGAAAGACGGAATTACGAAAACCCTAAACAAGGCTAACGACGAAGAAGAAAATCCCAAAGCAAGGTCCATCGTCACTGTCATTATCTATTTCGTTCTTCCGACTGATTCTTGTACTCTTCGTATCCTCAATGACAATTGTCACATCCTTCTCCTGTTTCTTGATTAGAGTTCCTTTTACAGGAAGTAACGCCATCATCATTTCTCCTATTGTACTCCTCGTCCTTCTCACAATCTGTTTCTTCAAGATCACACTCTTTCTTATTCTTTCTACAGAGTGTTTTCTCATCTTCAAGGGTATTTGATGATTTCTCCTCTCCGCCTTCCATTAAACCATCATTTTCATCATTTCTTCGCTCGACTTCACACGAAACATCAGGGTCGTCATTATCGGAAGCTGATGTCGACTCGTCTCCCATATAATCCTCATCGTCAGATAATTCATTATCCTCTTCACTAGTTGATTCATCATCAGACATACTTTTTGAAGTATACTCCTTCAGACTCAATTTGTCAACGTCAGTGCCATCCAGAACCGCATAACGTACTCGCAAGAGAATCGATCCTAGTCGGCCAAGAACTCCTTGTCCTTAGCACTCTCTACTAGCGTATAACGAATTTATCGAATTCCACGCTATCCACTCAGAGGTCACAAAAATCTTAGCATCTAATCCTTCAGTCAGTGCAAGTGTGAATATTGAAAGCGGTTAAGGCACGTAAGTCATATAAAACACTTAGCACATATTTATAGCAATTACCATTCAAAGCAGAACACTATGAATGAATGCTATGATAATGCAATGTACCTGTACGAGCATGTCGAGATCGGTAACCACTTCTTCTTCCCCCAGGGTTCTCTCTGTTGGGGCAGTCCCGAATGTGGTGCTTGGTGCTTCCACAAGAAAAGCAACGTCCCAATTGTTTCCTACACTTTGTCGTCCTGTGATTCGTCTTCCCACAGTGTTCACAGGGAATGGGGTCCTCGTTTACTTCAGGTTCTGTAGATTCTGGCACCTCGTAGTGTGGTCTCTTTGTCCGAAAAGTACTCGGTCCGGCTGGCTCTCTCCTTGCTATCTCTTTGGAAGAGGATCCTATCATAGCAAGGGCACTCTGGTTCATTATTTGGAGTTCGGACTCCACTCTCATTGCTCGGGTAACTGCATCGGGGTAAAGACGGATGTCAAGTGCCATTAATGCTCTTCGGATCTCCGGCTGAAGTCCCTCGATAAACTTTCGTGCTCTCTTTCGTTCGTCCGCGGCATAGTGAGGAGCATAAGTGATGAGACGGTTAAACTGTGCTTCATACTGGGCTACGGTAGATGCTCCTTGGTTGAGATACATGAATTCTCTCTCTCGGCTGTCACGTACCACTTCCGGCACATACTTCATTCGGAAGTCAGTTACAAATCGTGACCAAGTGTGGGGAACTCTCTCGGCGATCCATCTCCGTTCTGTGAAGTTCCACCAATCTCGAGCGGGTCCTCTCATAAGGAAGGTAGCATACTCGACCCTCTCGGGGTCACCACACTGAAGTACTCGAAAGATCTGCTCCACGTCGGATATCCAGGCCTCGGCCTTAAAATCATCTGGTTCGCCCTCAAAGCAGGGTGGGCGATAGAAGAGAAACCTATCCAAGGTTTGGCCCACAGTCTGTCTGGCAGGCACGTCCTGCTGTTGTTGTTGTTGTATCCCTTGACATACTTGCACGGCGATCTGTCGGATAATCGATACCCACTCTTCAGCCATTGGGTTCGGGGGTGTTGGAGCAGTAGGGGGTCTTCGGCGAGGCATTATGCACCTGTGAACAACAAACTGGAAAATGATGCATGCTCGGTTAATGGAATGATCATATAAGGCCTGTAAAATTCAAACAAAACCTACATATATGATTCGAATAGCATGTAACAAATTAAAGCATGAAATAAATCGCATAACAAGCAAAACTCGATCCTATAGCCGTACGACCTAGACACGACAAGACCCAAGCAGGACACGACAAGACGACAAGACAAGACAGACGCTACCTCGAGTTCCACATCCACCTGCATTCGATCCCAACTTAGTACTACAATTGTAAGAGATCAAACGGTTGGTTGGCCATTCCAAAAGAAGATCAATCACAATTTCAATACTAAGGAGTTCTCAAGCACCTGTGACTGGAAACTCTAAGTCTCATTGACACGAAATGGGCAGACACAAGAGACAAGACACGACGCGATTACAAAGCTTCGGTTCCTTTTTGGGAACCTAGGCTCTGATACCACTGACTGTAGCGCCCCCTGAAGGAGGACCGCCACATCCGCACCGAAACGGATTCCCGAGCTTCAGCGAGGGGCCTCAACTCAAAAACCCACTCCGGCGAACGGCACTCAAGCAAACACTACCGGCAACAGCAACGACAACCCAACAACAACCAGAAAACAGCAGGGCAGAGAAATGCGGAAGCGATTAATATAAGCAATCAAATTTCATAAAAGCCTACAAGGCTATCATCATATCAAGAAACATTTATAAACCAGAAAACAATAAAATAACAACACGTAATGCCATCCATGGCTCAACTAGTCTATCCTATACAATCCTAGATATCGTCAACTATCCCACATCAGGGGCACATAAGATACATGAATTAAATAAAGCAGTAAAAGGTTCGAAAGCAAATAAAGACAGTAAACAGGACTCGACGGTTGTTGGGACCACTGACAAGACAAACCAGAAAGACTGAGCCTATCTAGACCTGCTGATGCCGACTGACAAGATAGGTGACGTCGCCACCTGTCTACCTGAAGCAAGAACCAAAAATAGCAGGGGGTGAGTATAAAGGATACTCAGTAAGGGGGTTTGATCACTGTTCGTCATTTATCTTTTTAAAACCAAAAGTGGTGAGTGTTGCCCGTTTTGAGAAAGAAAATAAATACAAAATATAAGTTGTAAAATGACACAAAGCAACACTCGGGTTTGGCTTATTTGAAAATACAAATGGTTGACAAACCGGATCTTTCAAAATATTTGCACGTAATATCAAGCCGATTGAAAGAATATTAGTTGAGTAAAGAAGGCTTAGGGTAGCAAGTACGAGTCACATTTCCGGGTTTTATATATATATATAGGGAAATACATATGATTATTGAAGAAAACCGGAATGTGCTTCGACTTGTCACGGAAGCCATAAAATAATTAGACAAGCAATAAATGCAGTAAATCATGCCATAATGTGTCCCGGCGAGAACGGGCCCTCTCCTTATATCTCCCCATTGAAAAACATGCAAGCAAGTACTCCATCTCCAAGGTTCATGGACCACTCAGAATTTATGGAAACGCGTGTTAACAACGTCACCCTTAACAGAATTTTCTAGGAAGCGCGTAGCCTACAACGCCACCCTCGCACTAACTCAGGTTAGTCAACCTCCTGGCTGACCTAAGCAGATACGGATTGGAGTATCCATCGGGATCTGCCCTGGACGCACGTCCCCAGGCTCACCTCCTAAATACTCCGGGCCCCAAGTCATACACGGTTCAGTGCTCGCATTTGAAAACGATGATAGTTTAAGTGGCCAAAAGGGCCATTCGTAATTGGGGAATCGGGATGTGGAAGGCCAAAAGGGACCATTCGAGACAAGGTTATATTTGCGAGGCCGAGAGACCAAAATTCGCATTTAAAACAAAAGGGTTTTCCTTGTCTCTAGTTGAAAGCATTTCAAATCATTTTGGTTTTGCTATTGAAAGGTTTGACTAAGCACATAAGGAATAGTAAAGGCAGTACAACAAGTAATAATAAAAGCTGGGTAGTCATTTATTTTGCAACCTATAATAGTCTATGTCCTTGCCCCAGTTAAAATAAGTTAAACCCTTACCTGGCTCGACAAGACAGTATGAAAGCAAGCGGTAGTCAGGTTTCTTCCTCGTTGGACCCACCTGTAATACACAGGGCCTAGAGGATGAAAACAAGACCGACAATACTAAAAGCAAGACACGTGATGATGCACGGCAATTCACATAGAATCCAATCATGCAATAAACGCAATGTGGGAAGTAAATCAATTAAACATGTAAATTACGGTACGACAATTAAAGAATATTAATGAAACGTTAAATAATGAAGGAATGTAAATAATAAATATTAAAGGCATGCTTAAACGCAATTAGGGCACGTAGACATGCTTAAAATAATATAACGGAACTCTCTCGCGAAAACGGGGTCAAACGGACAAGAAACGGAAAAGATGGAATAAATCCCTAAACGAGCAAGGTGTCAATTGACGGTCAATTAGGGTCGGGTAAATTACAAATTATGAAGAATATCAAATCCCAAGGCTCGAGGAAGCTATAGGTGAAATCGGATTGATATTCGGAGGTCGTATGAGAAAAGTCAACATTTAAATGAGTGGGGTTGACCAATTCCCGAAGTGCAAGAAAGGAAAAGGCTGGAAAATACACTAAGTATGTTGCACCGGCCAACGCACGGGCTTATGCACGGGCTTGGCAAGCCGGTGCAAGCACAAAAGGGGTTGCACGGCCTCCCGCACGGTCTTGAGCACGGTGTCAAGACCGTGCAGGTGCAAACGGCCATGCGCACGGGCCTGTGCACGGGCTCAAGCCCGTGCAGGCTGAAAAGTGAAGCGCACGGGCTCTTGCACGGTCTTGCTCAAGACCGTGCGTTCGCCCGTGTGGATCTACTGAGCAGCAGACTCAGCAGATCGCGAACCTCATACGCGAAAATCAAAATATAAATTCATATATCTCCTAATCTACACCATAAAACATCCTAAATTTCACATATAATCATATATATCATATAAGCTACATATAGGTACAAGAATCACGTAAAATGGTCAAGTAATTCTCCCTAAACACGAAAATCCTAATATATATAATTCTATATATAAATCACGAAAATCGCAAGAAATAACGAACGAAATGAAATAGGGTAAAAGGATTACCGGTAGATAATGTAGTGAGGATCGTTCGGGTTTTCACGGCTCGTCGATCGGGCGAGAAACGAGCTCGGTAGGGCGTCGGGAAGATCTTTCTCCTTTCTTCTCCTTCTTTCTCCTTTCTTTCTTTTCTCTTTCTTTTCTCCTTCTTGTTATGAGAGAATGAGAGAGATAGGTTGATATTTAGGAAAAATATCTCGGAAGGGTAAAATGGTCATTTAGGTTTTAAGGCATTTATGTAATTTAAGTAATCGAGGCTATTTAGAAGATAGGTTAAATCAATCTTTTCCACAAGATTAATTAATCCAATTGGATAGATCGAGAAATTAGGCAAGAAAGAATTCGCGTAAATATTAATAATATAATTAAATATTCGGGTCGTTACAGTTTTCTAACTGGAGTATGAACAAATATTTGCGAAAACCCTACCCCTTTATATTTCAATTATATGTTATCAATATTTGAAATAAAAAGGATTTGATATAAAATGATATATATGTATCTTTTCTAAAATGGTTTTAAAATAGAGACAAGAGAACTATTTTGTTTTTAAAAGTAACATTTGGTCTCGGGACTTGCGCGTATGCCTCGAGTTATTCGGCAACGTGTCGAGAAACCCTAGACGGTTACATACCTTGTCTCGAACGACCCTTTTGGTCAATCAAAACAATTATAAAGCGAGACTATATTTCCTTTAATCCTATTGAGGACGCTCTTAGGGTATATTTGGGCCACGGATTATACTAGAGGTGGAACCCGGAGACGTGCGTCTAGGGGGAAGCCCATGGTATAATCCAGATTATATATATGGATGGAGACCCAGTGACGATCATCCAATATATATAATCCAGATTATATATAGATGGAGACCCAATGACGATCATCTAATATATAATCAATGGGTGTTACTTGTAACTAGTCGGAGGTAGTCTAGTTCAAGTAATACTTGCACCGGCGCCATTAGTCGGGTATGGTGAAATCGAGGGTAGCTCCCTTGATAAGCCAAATGGTATTGAGGAGGAATTTCATTATATTTGATATGTTTTTGGGAGTTATAAGGAGATGGCCCGTTCTCGCCGGGAATAAAAATGTTTTCTAAAATGTTTTACTTTAATATTTAATTCACAAAGCTTTGATGAATTATAAAGAGAAAGTATCGGCACTAGATTCGATTCTCTATTAACCAAAGCGTGAATTAAATATGTTTTATGTTTTAATTATTATATATATTCCCCTCCTCACTGAGTTCGTTTGACTCACATCCCGTTTTGGTTCATGCTTCAGGTTAGCGGTCAGGTACTGGCAGCAGCGTTGTAGGCTTGTACAGTCCTTGAAGTCGGTCTTATGCATTTACTTTTGTGGATCGAACTTATGATGTTGAATTACATGAAAACTTGAAATGTTATGCTGATGTAGAATACTTGATGAATTGATGTTATAACTTGTGATAGATAATGGACTTATAAATGTTTATTTTGGCCACGGATGGCAGTGTGAGTATAAATTTGAACTTTTGCTCGTTGCTTCCGCTTGTTGGTGCTGTTGTTGTTGTTGTTGATGTTGGTACTGTTGATGGGGAGATGCTGTTGCCAGATTGTGGGAATCCCGTTGTCCGGGGCGGGTTTTCGAGTGGTGGTATTTAACTATCGCTCGGGAGCTCGTTTCGGTCCGGGGGTTGTGGCGTGGGGGACGTCACAAGTACATTCGATATTTTCGACAAATTTTACAACTTTTGCATATGAAGTCCGCTTCTTTCGAAACATGAATGTATGCTTCCTTATCATGTAATTAGTATGTTTAGGAACTTTCATTGTATTTGAAGATGATTTGCATATCTAAATTCGAGAATTACTTCATTTATTGATTATTTGAACGTAAGTGATATATGTGGTTGTTTAAACGTGCTTTTACGTGTTTCTATGCTTTCGTTGAATCGTGCGTCGTTGTATGTCTTACGTGGTTAGGTCGTTTGTCAGTTGCAGGTTCCACTCTCATGGATTAGATTGTTTGCTTCCATTTTGGGCTTTTGTTTGGTTATCGGCAGGTGAGGTTTCTATTGTTATCCCGTATTATGTAGATATGTACTATTAAGCCTCACTAAATAAGCATCGCATGTGTAATTTATGTTTTCATCCCGTATTACTATATTTAGTAAATATTTTATGCTTACTTCTTTTATGAAGTTTAAGAACAATGAATTTGATTTCAAAAGAGTACTATGTATATGATTTCGAAAGATTTTCAAAAAGAGACAAGCGAACTATGTTTCGACTTAAATGTAATTTTGGGTTTGGAATCCTTCTTGTTGAGTGAAGTCGTTAGGGCGGATTTCCCCCTAGACGATGGAATACCCAGTTGTGTTTCCTGCCGTTACACCGCCTGTCTCGAACGGCCCCTTTGGCCCCCTAAATATCTTGATTCCTATTCTAATAGGAAAATGATAGTTATGAAAATGCGAGTTATGATATGTGTGTCCGTTTTGTCATTGTGAGCCCCGGAGTATGGTCATCGGATGAAGCCGGATAGAAAGCAGGTCTACGGTGGAATTCGGTGGCTTACTCCACGTTTACCAGGAGCACGGGGTGAGGTCGGAGTGGCAACCTTTGAGCTCCTGCGGCGGTTGACTTCGTGTCAACTGAGACATGGGTTGTTATGCCTATACATGGTGTAGTTTGGATTTAGCGGTCCTTCTGCAATATGGGAGGAATAAGGATGGTATGTTTTCAGGTATGTTATGATATGATATGATATGAGGAGTTGAGGGCTCGACTCGCCGAGCAACATGAAATGTTATGTTATGATAAATCACCAAATGTTTATAAAAACTCTTCTTTTATGTTTGTTTTCTTGTAAGTTAAAATGGTGATTTATTCTATGTATGCTATTATGTATGTACTCCCCTTTCCCCCTCACTTAGTCTTTTGACTAACCCTCTCTGCTCCAACCCTTATTTGTTTCAGGTGGTTACTAGGTGGGCATCGTCGGTCTTGTATTGAGGAGTTATATTCTTTTGTGCGTTGTTCATTCCTATATTGTTTTAGGTACTTATGATCATGTTATTTGTATCCTGTGGATTATGAATTTGTGTTCGGGATTATATAATGTTGAACCCGTTTAAAAATTGATTAAGTTTCTGTAAGTGAATTCCGCTAGCCTTAGAGGGCTTTAACTATTTGTGCAATTGGTTTACTGCTTTATTTGTCCTTAAGTAGAACTAGGTTTTGTTGTTGTTTCTTCGTATTGCTTCCGCTTCCGCATTGTTGTCGTCGGTTGTTTTTAGAAAAAGCCCCGCCTAGTGATTAAGTAAATGAGTTTTCCATTTGCTGGGTTTTGGTTTGGGGTCGGATTTCTGTTTCGGCTGCGGATCGAGACTCGGTGCGGGGCGTTCGTTACCCGTTTGGGGCACCCGCTACAAAACCATACATTAATCATGATCGAAACGAACAAAGTCCCAAGAGTATTGGGGAATATCACTGGAACCAACGCAGGCAAAAGCCGCATGCATTTCTACCAAGGGAGTCGGCAACACAATTTGCCTCCCGATGAACAAAAGTAAAACTAAAAACAGTAAAGTGCAGAAATAAACTACGAATATCCATAACGATACAACCCAAAGGGGACAAATCATCACAATCCGACAAGGCATGTTGAATCAAATTTTGACAATCACCTTCAAAAGAGATGTCTTTCCACCCGAAGTCGCGAGCTAGATGAACTGCTGAGAGACAAGCAAGAACCTCGGCATCTTCAGGGTCCACGTGGTCAAGGAAGATGTTGGTCTCCCATCCCACAACGTTACCATCAGACTTACGAGCCACAACACCAATCCCAACAAAGTCGTTTGCTTCATGAATCGCACCATCAAAGTTAAGCTTGATGCGATTAGCTGTCGGTTTCATCCACCGGGCTTGAGAACGTGTCGAGGCAGGCAGGAGCTCGGATGGGCACCGGAGACAGTCGCGCTGTACAGCCGCCTGGATATCAGCCATTTGCAGCAGGGACCATGGGTCCCAGCCACCTTCACCAGCGTTAATTTTGTTCTTGTTCAGCCATAAAAAATACAAGATATTCGAAAATCTACGGGCCTCATCAGGGCATAAATTATCAAGTAAATCAGCAACTCCTTGTCTAATCCCATTAGCAAGTTTAGCGATACAATTTCAAGGAATATTCGAAAGGGCCCAAGTCTGTCTAGAAAAGGGGCAAAGCAAGAGAGAGTGAATAATATCCTCACTGTAGGAATGGCAAACCGGACACCAATCGTTAACAAGGTAATGTTGGAAAATAAAATTATGGGTCGTGGGGATGGCGTTATGACAGATTCGCCACAAGAAAACCCAAACCTTAGGGATGGTGTTCAGCTTCCAAATACGACGCCAAACCGGACTCTCTTGAACGACCGAAGGTGAAGAGGTGGAAGAGGCGGCCATATCCATTCCCAAATGATAAGCTGACTCAACTGCAAAATTTCCATTTTTTGTGAACTTCCAAGAAAGCCGATCTTTGTCGAAAGAATAGCTAAGGGGAATACTAAGGATGGAACGAGCTTCCTCCTAGAAGAAGACATCAAAGATAAGGGCTCAGTTCCAAACCCTAACGCTGGGGAGGAGGAGGTCTAAGACCTTAACCGAAAAATTGTGCGCACTTGGACGAAAACGGGGCCCAGAAGAAGGGATGCTCGGGACACACTTGTCGCCCAAAATATAGATGCTACTGCCAGAACCGACTCTCTTAATAGAACCCGCTTGAAGAACCTCAATAGCTCCAAAGATGCTTCTCCAGGTGAAGGAAGGGTTACGTCTCAAAGAGGCATGGAGGATATCGGTGTCGAGGAAGTACCGGGCTTTCAAGACCCAACTCAACAAACTATCCGGTTTCGTGGCGATACGCTAAGCTTGCTTGGCCAACATAGCTTGATTGAAGACCTTAAGATCGCGAAAACCCGATCCGCCTACCTGCTTTGATTTACAAACCTTTTGCCAAGCTAGCCAGTGAATGCGACTTTTCTCACGGTTGTGCTACCAAAAGTCCCGGATCATGGATTCGAGCTCGTTGACGAATGAGATAGAGAGCTTGAAAACACTCATAGCATAGGCCGACATTGCCTAGAGAACGGATTTAACAAGGATTTCCTTACCGGCCATTGAAAGATGTTTCTCTGAGAAACCCTTGATCTTATCCCACACCCTTTTCCGGATAGAAGAGAACACCACTGCTCGGGTCCTCCCTGTTAGAGTTGTGCCCTGGAAAGCCGAACTGCTTAAGGCATTTTCTCTAAAACTCTAGAGTAGAACAATCTAGTGATCTATAATAGAAATACGTTAGTAGTCGTCCAATACTACTTTGGCCAAATTCATCATATTACATTTATAAGTAGTTGCATATTATTTATTCTTGTGTATGGATGAAACCCCAAGATCACAGTAAGCTAAGGGACTTGGTTTCACCATTTGATGGGGCTATGAAATAAGTACCCAATGGTGTGATCTAAAACACTCAAAGTCAAAGAGTTTAAAAGGCACAGGGGATGTCGATCAGACTCGCTCGAGACTTGCTCATATGGCATAGCTTTATGAAAGTGTGTCCCATTTCATGAAATTATTGTTTTGACACTACTATGCATATGAGGGTGCTAAATAGAGATTAAGTTCACTGAGGATCCCGCCGGGAATGCCTAAATAGGGTAAGACTCATATAGAGTCTTACAGATTAGGAGGGTTTCCCTAGCCATGATCGTGTCTAACTAATCTTTAGACTTGAGGCTCCATGGTTGCCTTGTGCATAGCTGGGGCATACTTTGATGTACTTCTGAATCCCTAGGTTTCGTATAAGTTGTACGTTGGGTATGTTCGAGTTATGTATGGAGGCTGTGAGGGTCAATACAGAATCTATCACTTGTTACAAGAACAAGAAGAATTCCTATGAATTCTATTGTAGTATATTCCACCACTAAATCCTTGCGCAAGGTACGGTTGGTTTTCACTAGGAAAGAGTTCCTAGAGTGTAAGATCAAATGGAATTACTATAGGAATGTTATTCATAGCATTGCAAACTACTGGGGTTCCATTTCCCATACCCTAGGTCTCAATCGGGAATTGGATGATAGAAGGATCGTATCTCACGGAGATCATGAGGCTGAAAGGTTCATACCACTTCATCGATGGATGGGTGGCCATGGACACGTTGCTAGACGTTACCCATGGTCTGTAGGAATGTATTTGTGAAGTCAATGAGTTGATTCACAAATAGTCTTTAATTAAATGAGTTTAATTAAAGTCACAATTCTGACATTGAGAATGTGTTCCTACTACTGTCCTATTGGTGAACCTGAACCATCAGTAGAGACCTAAACAACTGAACTCCTGACCAAAAGCGCAGCCAAACCAAGTACAACAACCATCAGCACGCCACAAACAACTGAACACCAGACCAAAGGCCCACTAGCCATTTGCAAACCAGCAGCTTCTCAATGCAAACCAGCAGCTTCTCAAAGCAAACAGCAACAGCCAGACATAATACACAATAAGTCTTCATGACGCAAACCTTTGCACAGCAGCCACAAGAAACACATGTAACAGACAGCAGGAACTCCCTAAAGCAACAAGGAATCAACACCTGCAAAAGAAGACCTAACCGTCTGGGGCTCTAAAATATTAGTGATGGGCAATTTACTGGATGCTTGTATTTTACCTCATCCTTTCCGGCTCGTAGTGATCACACCCTCCCAACACTCATATAAACCAACAGATAATCAACACCTACAATCTAAGGCTCTAAAATATAGTGAGGGGCAATTTTCTCGACACTCGTTTTTTACCTCATCCTCGCTGGCTCGTAATGATCACACACTCACCAACACTCTCATACAATAATAACAACACAACATCCAGAAAGCAAACCTACCTCAGTGGCTCTACATATCAGAGAAGGGCCATAGATGAACACTCATTTTTTAAACTCAACCTCTCAAGCTCGTAATGTACACACCCTCACCAACACTCAATCACAAGCACAAAGAACAAGATACAGATATACCAATCTGCCAAAAAATAGCACACCCACACAGAAAATACCCCAGCACCAAAAATGAGCATAAGGAACAAAATATAACCATCCAAATGCAGCCTTTTCTCCCATTAGCATTGGCTTTTGCAGAAGAGACCGCAAAAGAAAAAAAGGAAAAAATGCTCCACACACCACCTCATCACCATACAGTTAGTTATAGTGATAACCCACTCTCTACTACACAAGCCTGAAAACCTCTATTTTTCGATTTTATAAGATTTTTGGAAATCAGGAAACGAAAATCTAGTTTTACAGAATACTTGCACATCACGTTTTTGGCGACTGTTTGGAAATCACATTGGAAAGGGACTCTAACATGCTTGGATAATTTTGTAGTCTTCTGAGAAATTGTTCCTCACACGTTTTCCTTAAATTTAGGCTTTTGAATTGGGTCAAAAGGTAGATTTTTCGATTTATTATGAATTTTTTAAATTCAGGACAGAACATAAAATTTTGCAAAAATCTGTTTTCCGAAAATCATGGATATGTATGATTCCTCCCAACTTGAACTTGTTTTATTGATGCACATATACTAGAGTTTTGGAACTCTTATAAAATTAAATTAAATTGATAGTTTTTCAATTTAATTTAATTTTAGATTAATTTTAATAGTGATTAAGATTAATGAAGATTTGTAACGGCACGTCCCCAAATACGGTGCGACGTGACATCCCGCACCAAGTGAAAATCCATAACAAGAACTAAGATCCGGTTACGAACTATAACCTGGCGAATGGAAAATAATTACCAGGCGGATCTCCTTTAGAAAATAACAGGATAACGGACCATAATACAGCGGAAGCAAATCAATACAACCTATCCCACTCAGGGAGCTAGAAAAACAATAATTCCAAAACACAAGTATAAAGCCCACCAAGGCCACTGAAAACAACAATATCAACATTCAAACTAATTTACATCATTTACATCTACAACTTCTAGGGTTTTAAGTATTTATCCAGATACACAGGCGGAAATAAAATCACCTAAACAAAAGTAAATGACTCCAAGGACAAAAACCTGAATCCGCCTAGCAACAAAACCTGAAAAGACAACAAGTAGAGTAATGGGGTTAGTCAAAGTGACTAAGTGGAGGACAGTTGCGATTCGTGCGCGTGTTGCCGTTTATCATCGAAGGAACCGTTAGCAGCGGATTCGACCAAGTTGCTAGCAAAGGATTATTTTGGACTTGACTAAGTCCAGAGAACCAAGTTGATCATAGAATTCACAGACGTACTTCCCAAGAATCTGAGAGCTCTTGCGATCAGATCGGAATGGATGGTTTGTAATAGATCTAACTCTAAGAAGTTGAACCGTGATCGAAGTCGCCTAACCGAATGGATTCTGCCGATCTGACAGAATCGAAGAACCGACTTGATGAACTTCCGTCCCTTGAACGTGCCCGAACGAGTATCTTGATCTGGGGTACTCCAACGCTACTTGTAGAGAAAGAAGACAGTGCACTTCCTATGTGTATTGTTCACCGAGAATTGCACAGAATATTAACGAAGGCAAGTATCCTCTACCGTCGATGAAGAATTGTCCGATATGCTTTGAGATTGAGGATTTTGTCTGAACAACCTTTGATTAGGGTATCATCAGCTCTGTGTCCGAGACGAATATGTTCTGAAGACAGCTTTCAGTGCCTGATGTAGATGTCTTGAATTTGTATGTCTGCCTCTAGTACTGACAAGTACTTTGCGACTTGACGGACCCCGTTCACATCGCAGTGAGTTAGTCGTTGCTTTCTAAGGAGTCACCTTGATATTCTCGAGATTCGAGGAAGAACGCAGTGCACCTCCGTATGGTGCTCCAGACCTCAAAAAGGGCACCTGCTGATTGCCAGCCTAGCAAATATGAAATCTGGATGGACTGAGTGACCTTTTAAGTCATTTCGGATTCGGAACGAGGACCGAAGTAGAATCTTTGAGGATTTGAACAGTACTGGAATGGGAACAAGCCAAGACTTCTTGTGGAACTTCTCTAATCTTGCAACCCTGTCGCTTGAGCCGACAAGAGAGAAACCGAGTTCGAATGGACAATCTCTGTAAGACCTGTTCTTAGGAGCCAAAAAGAGATTAACTACAACTTCAATATTAACCCGGCTTAAGGGATTCTGAAGGAATTGTCGTGAGTAAGAATGCATCACATGAAAGGTTGAATTGGTGAATGGTGCTAATGAAGAAACCGTAGCTCATGCTCGGGAAGCTAAAATCAACCAGAAAGTTGTCACTCATGACATCAAACTAGCTGCCGTAGTAAAGGTTTGGCTGAAACGTCGCCACCATCTTATGGAATCAGTTGACATCTCTACAGATTATAGGATTGCAACACTTACTTACTCAGAAGGAGTTGAACGAACCCCAACGTCGTCGGTGGAAAATGTTTGAGGACTAAGATTGCAAGAATCAGCGTTCCTTGGGAAAAGCGAATATCGTAGTTGGTACTTTGAACCAAATCACGAGCGTGTCACAAATTGAGGCTAAACCGAATTGGACTTGCACCATTTTAGATAATTTCATTCATAGCCTTGCGACCCAGTCAGAATTGGGTTGAAGAATCTAAAATGCCAAGACTGCAAAAGAATGGATCCCGAGTCAGACAATTCGAGCGAAGAATAATCCAAAGTTTCAACTTTGTGTTGGTAAACCCAATACTTCCCAATATAAGTCTCGGACCCATGATTCGAAGAGTCGAAAGAAAGAGACTTACTCGATTAAGTCAAGAGATACCTGACTTGCTAGCAGATCAAAGCTGAGCATCAAAGATTAAGGGGTTAGCTATGACTACTGCATATCCCTATGTGGGATTGGGAATGGATTCACCATGGACTTTGTGTCCAGACTACTGAAGGTTTAAGATGGTAATTACTGTTACACGTTTATCTGGGATTTCTCCGAGGTGCTGTCGATCGAATTCAGGCCTTTCGACAATAAATGGAGATAGCTCAAGTTCTACTGAAAAGCTACTTGCAAGAACCCTGAACAAGCTTGGAGTTGTGCAATCCGCGAAAAATCTCCTACGAGTCCCTTGAATGAATCAGACAGTCGAAGAAGCTTCGTGAGAGATCCGAATGAAGATGCATAAGTTTCACCCAGAGTTGTTTAACTCTAATCAGTAGAATCTGGGGATCAGATTCTCATAAGGAGGGGTGATTGTAACGCCCCGAAAATTCGTGTTATGAACCGGGAACCCGAATCGATTTTCTTGCGCGATTCATTATTTATTTTATTAATTATTATATGATTTATATAACATTTTCATGAATGAGTGAATTTCGGTATTTAAACCACGACATGTCAATGTGCGTTTAATTATATGAATTTTGACTATAATTATGTATTATTTGGAAAACATGAGTTTTCGAACTTATTTTGTAAATTACGAAAATACCCTTTCGATTCTCAACCCAAGTCAAATTTTGACTTAAGTCTCATTTCTCTCTCCCTCACCCCATTCACGCGCAAGGAAGAGAAGGAAAAGAAAGAAAAAGAAAGAAAAAGAGAAAGAGAAGGAAGGAGGTTCAAACGATCGTCCCGACTCCATTTCTCGACGGATTTTCGAACCGTTTACGCCTACGAACTCCTCACGATCTCTTCTACGCGTAAGCCTTTCACGTCCCTCTCGTTTAATGTCTCCTAAGCCTCGTATTTCTCATTTTTGTAAATAGTTGAATAATTTAGGGTTTATGTGATTTCGAGAGAATTTATGGATGGATTTTCGTGTTTTTGGATCCTATGTGTAGCTTATATATTGTAGATCATTATATGTAAATATTAGGGCATGATTTGCATGTTTAGATGATCAAATGTTGAAATTAGGAATTGGTTTCGCGTGGTTTTTCTGGTTCTGTGAAGTTTCTGCTGTTTCTTGACGTGCACGGGCTTTGCACACGGGGTGTGGCAAGCCCGTGTGGGTGTACACGGTCTCCCGCACGGCCATGCAGGAGACCGTGCGTGTTGTGGTTGTGCACGGCCTTGTGCACACGGCCTTGAGGATGTGTGCAAGAGGCCGTGCGTGTCCCTCCTTGATGTGCACGGCCTTGGTGCACAAGGCCGTGTGGCCCATTTGAACAGGGCCCTGACCTTCTATAAGTCAGGGCCAATTTTACCCTGTAGGCTCCTCCGAGGCTCATCTTTTCCGAATTCTTTCTTCGCTTATGTATTCTATATATATGAAATAGATATGAATTGCATGATATATGAATTTATAGCATGTTCGGGTGTATGAATAGTACGTTTTAAGTTTTCGTCAAATTTTCTAACTTTTGCATATGAAGTCCGATTCTTCCGAAATTCGAATGCATACTCCCTTATGGTATTTAAAATACGCTTGTAAAGTCTCGTAGCATTTGAACTTGATTTTCATGTTTAAATTCAAGAATTACTTCGTTTTTGTTTGTTAACTTGAACCTAAGTGCCGTATATGATTGCTTAACGTGCTTCTATGTGTTTTAATGCTTTCGTATGAGCCGTGCATCATCGTATGTCTTACGTGGTTATGTCATTTGTCAGTTGCAGGTTCCACTCTCGTGGATTAGGTTGCTCGTTTCCGTTTTGGGCTTTCTTTTAGTTGTCGCCAGGTGAGGTTTCTGTTGTTATTCCGTATTATGTAAATATGTATTATTAAGCCTCACTAAATAAGCCTCGCATGTGTAATTTACGTTTTCATCCCGTATTACTATATTTAGTAAATACTTTATTCTTATTACTTTTATGAGGTTTAAGAACAACGGATTTGATATCAAATGAATATTATGTATATGATTTCGAAATGTTTTAAAAAAGAGACAAGCGAACTATGTTTCGATTTAAATGTAATTTTGGGTTTGGAAACCTTCTCATTGAGTGAAGTCGTTAGGGCGGGTTTCTCCCCCATGACGATGGAACACCCGGTTGCGTTTCCTACCGTTACATCGCCTGTCTCGAACGGCCCTTTTGGCCCTTCCCGAAATGTCATGATTCCTATTTTAATAGGAAAATGATAGTTATGAAAAATGCGAGATATGATATGTATGATATGATATGTGGGCCCCGGAGTATGGCGATCGGGTGAAGCCGGAGAGACAGCGGGTCTACGGTGGAATTCGGTAGCTTGCTCCATGTTTACCAGGAGCACGGGTGAGGCCGGAGTGGCAACCTTTGTGCTCCTGCGACGGTTGACTTCGTGTCAACTGAGAGATAGGCTATTATGCCTATAGAGCAGTTTGGATTTAGCGGTCCTTCTGCTATATAGGAGGAATAAGGTTGGTATGGTTTTCAGGTATGTTATGATATGATATGAGGAGTTGAGGGCTCGACTCGCCGAGCAATATGATATGTCCCGTTATGTTATGTTATGATAAATCACTGAATGTTTATGAAAACCCTTCTTTTACGTTTCTTTTCTTTTAAGTTAAAATGGTGATTTATTTCTGTATGCTATTATGTATGTACTCCCTTTTTCCCCTCACTTAGTCTTTTGACTAACCCTCCCTGTTTTTAACCTTATCTGTTTCAGGTGATTACTAGGTGGGCATTCGTCGGTCTTGTATTGCGGAATTATTTTGCTTTTGTCATTGTTCATTCCTAGGTTGTTTTAGGTACTTGACCGTTATATGTATTATGTAGGTTATGATTTGAGTTCGGGATTATTTAATGTTGAACCCGTTATGATTTGATTCGAATTTTGTAAGTGAATTCCGCTAGCCTTGGTGGGCTTTAACTATTTGCGCAATTGGTTTATTGCTTTAATTTCCCGTTAGTAGAATTCGTTTTGTTTGTTGTTGCTTCCGCTTCCGCATTGTTGTTGTCAGTTGTTTTACAAAAGCCCCGCCTAGTGATTGAGTAAATCGGTTTGCCGTTCGCCGGGTTTCAATTGAGGGTCGGATTTCTATTTCGGCTTCGGATTGAGACTCGGTGCGGGGCGTGCGTTACCCGTTTGGGGCGCCCGCTACATTAATTGATGCCCCGTGTGGCTTTGAATGTTTAATTGATATATATATTTTAAGCTTCCGCACTCTGTTATTTCTGTTGATTGTTGTTGTTGGACTAGGTCCGTTGTTGCCGGTATAGATTGAGTGCTTGCCGTTCGTCGGGATGGATTTTTAAATGGGATACATCAACCTCATTTTGGAGTTCGTCTCGATGCGGATGTGGTGTCCTTTCTCCTCCTACGGAAAGGGGCGCTACATTAATTTTATACATTGCATTGGATGTATGTTGGCTTTATCATGGGCTTAATATGCGCTATGGATGATTTTATTTTGTGGATGCAATATTAACTGTGGTTTTAAATAGAGAGCCTGCGAGCCTCTTATTCCAATTTTTAATGCTTCGTTTTATTTTTCCACCAATGTATTTAAATGATTTGTAATTTGAGAGAGTTAGAATCATAGATTGGTGAGGATTTCTAATTAGATTTGGAGAATGAGTTCAAGACGAAGTGGACTTGAAAGGGAAGAGACAATCAAGGCCCAAATGAAACGGGTTACTTAAATTGTAATAGAATAGGATTCTATTTGCTCATCGCATGATTAAAATTTATGTTTTTATTACATGAATAGAATCTTGGTCCCTAAAATGGCTCTTATGGACCGAGCATAGGGAAAAGCCCATGATAAACCATTATTATTGCTAGGTAGTTTATTTAATTATTGTTATGTGTATTTTGTGGATGTTTATCTTCATGCATTAATCACATTTAATAAGATAATTAAATGATGAGGTCAAAATTTTTCTTTAATATTAAGCCTTAATGGAAAATTTAAACAAGAATTTTAAATTTTTCAAGCATTCCGTTAATAGAAAATTCACTTATAACCCTGCATAGTGGAGATGGCCATTACAAGTGGGTCTCTATTATGTGGGCCTTAGAAAGTAGGTTATTTTCTGAGTATAGAAGATACAATTTTTCGATGGTTGCCTTCGACCGGGATGGCCATGAGTCGTGGGTCTCCGTTGAACCAATCATTGAAATGATTAATAGGCCGGGCTTACTACCAAAGTAACATAGATGTCGCACGAGTCGTGGGTCTATGTGAAGGAGGTAATGAAAAATATTATTAAGAGTTATATTCGATATAATCAACAAAAGATGTTTACCTTAAGACTTGAATTAAATGGCTACGAGTCATGGGTTTAATTGCAAGAAGCTTGGGATCTTAATACCCACTAAATAAAAATTATTTTTTTTTTCTCTAACTTTATTGCATAGGGGTCAATAAAGTTTGAATAAATTAGTGGGAAACTGAATGATTAAAGACCACATCATTCTTTTATTTAAATTCTATTATTTTTCACTCATACATTTTCTGCGTTATAATTGTAGACTTTCTGCTCGGTCAACATGACTAATAATCCGTTAATTGCTACCCTCGAGTCCAATACATTGAATGTATTTATTCTGATTAAACGATGGAGAAATATAAATGTTAATAGTTAATATTATACCTTAATTAAATGTTAATTTAGGTTTCTAAACTTGAGAATTAGTTTGGGAAACTACTTCAAGTCTACTGATTAATTAAATCACTGAAGAACTTTCGAAGTCATTAGGTGATTTGGGCATAAAATTTATTAGAAGTAGATTAAGCCCACATAATTAATTATTAAGGGGTTTACTTAATTGTATGGACAATTAAGCAAATTTAGGCCTAAGAAAAGTTAATCTAGCATTAAATTCAATAGGCACTATCCCTCTTTCTTTATCGAAATAGAGAAACTTTTAAGACAAACTTAAGATGTCATATGAGATGACATAGAATAAATTAAAAGGGCAAACCGCACTAAGTAGCTAATAGACAAGGTGTCTATAGTAAGCAACTATTATCATGAAAGTGCATAATGTACATATTGATGTAGCATGCACTTAAATCAGATCTATGAAACAGTAAATAAGATTAACTGTCTTCTCAGTATTGAGTAACCTTAGCTTACTCAAAATGGAACTGACAGTATAGGTGTTTATGAACACTGACTTAAGGTTTTGAACCTCAATGAGAAATTCATCTAATTTTGCTTTGTTAGAATTAGTAAATTTGAATAGACCTAATCCTAAAATGTTGCATGTGTCCTTCAATTGAAAACTTCATTACCAGTGAAACTGGTATATCATTTATTGAACTGAAAAGAAGCTCGTTTGGAACGAGAGTTCAAAGAAGAAGGACACATTAATTGTCTTAATAATACATCAGAATAAAACTGTGTTTCCATTATAAGAAATCAAGCACTGAAAGATATTTAGTTCATTTTAGAGATATCAAACACAATTCGTTGTGTATGATTTATTTGAATACTATTTTGACATTTGAATTGAGTATTTTTCCGAAAATTCCTTTTGTGAAAATAGTTCTATTTATTTTGGAAATAATTTTTCTTCAAAAATTTCAAATGTCAAAATATATTACTAAGTCTGAAATAAAAAGAATATGAAAGATAATAAATATTATCACATAAAATAAACCCATAAAATAAATGCAACTCTAATGACGACGACAACGACGACGATCCCGCCTAGTATCCTGAAACCAATACAGGGGTGAAACAGAGGGGGTTAGTCAAACGACTAAGTGAGGAGGGAATAATAGTATATATTATAAAACGGAAGTAAATCACCATTTTCAAACTTAACAGAAATCAACATAAAAGAAAGGTTTTCGTAAACGGGTGGTGATTTAGCATAAAACATAAACATATCATATGACTCGGCGAGTCGAGCCCTTAACTCCAATTTCCAAACATAAAACGGGAAACCACCCTTATTTCTCCAATGTAGATGGACCGCTAAATCCGAACTACGCATAACATACGGTATAATATCAGGTACTCAAAGGGCTGCCACTCCGGCCTCACCTCGAGCTCCCAAAGGTGGAGGGAACCATAGGATTTCCGCCGTAGACCCGATGTCTACCAACTTCGTCCTATCGTCCTTACTCCGGGCCCAAACATACATACATACAGTTCATAACTCGCTTTTCAAATCATTTCGGATGGGTCAAAAGACCGTTCGAGACATGTCATATGCGAGGCCGAAGACCAAAGTTCACTTTAGAAAACGAAGGGGTTTTACATGTCTCTTTCGCAAACATTTCGAAGACTATACGTAGTACTTTTTCATATCAAAACATTTTCGATAAATCGAATAAACATAATAGGCATAAATATCTACTAAGTATATATATAGAAACGGTGTGAAAACAAAACGTAAAGAAGGCGTATATCGGGAGAGGCTTATTTATATATACATAATAGTACTGGAATCAGAAACGGAAAGCCTCACCTGTGGCTAATCAAAATAAGAGCAAAAGCAAGAACCGGCGCTACTCCACGGGAGTATCGTCTGCAAAAATACCAAGACACAACCAATTAAGACTAAGGACGACGCACGGCTTATACGAAAATATTAAAGCACATAGAAGCACGTTAAACAATCAAATAAAGCACTTAGGTTCAAATTATCAAGCATAAACGGAGTAATTCGTGAATTCAAAAATACAAATCAAGTCCAAATGCAACGAAACTTTACAGACATACTTTAAATACCATAAGGGAGTATGCATTCAAGTTTCGAAAAAATCGGACTTCATATGCAAAAGTTAGGAAATTTGACGAAAACTTAAAATGCACTATTCATAAACCCGAACATGCTATAAATTAATAAATCATGCAAATCATATCTATTTCATACATATACAATACATGAGCAAAGAAATAATTCAGAAACGACGAGCCTCGGAGGGACCCACAGGCAAAAATGGACCCTGACTTACAGAAGCACAGGGTCCTGTTCATATTGCCCACACGGCCTCGTGCACGGCCGTGTGCACCAAGGCCGTGCACATCAAAGAGGGACACGCACGGCCTCTTGCAAACGGCCTCAAGGCCGTGTGAACAAGGCCGTGCACAACCACAACACACACGGTCTCCTGCACGGCCGTGCGGGAGACCGTGTACACCCACACGGGCTTGCCACACCCCCGTGTGCAAAGCCCGTGCACGTCAAGAAATAGCAAAAAATTCACAGAAATGCGAAACCTTCGTAAATTCAATTTAAAAATCAACATTTAACTGATTAAACATGCAAATCCCACCCTAGTAATCACATATAATGTTCTAGAACATCTAAGCTACACATAGAATCCAAAATCATAAAAATTCATCCATAATTTCTCTCAAAATCATATAAAACCTAATATATTCAACTATATACAAAAATCCGAAAATTAAAGCAATGGAGGCATTAATCGACAGATACATGAGAAGCTTACTCGTGGAAGAGATCGTGAGGAGTTCGTAGGTGTAAACGGTTCAAAAATCCGTCAAGAAACGAGTCTGGCACGATCGATTGAAGCTTTTTTCTTCTTTTTCTCCTTTTTCTTTCTTTTTCTTCTCTTCTTCTCTTCTTTGTGTGTGAATGTGGTGAGAGAGAGAGATGAGACTTAAGTCAAAATTTGACTTGGGTTGAGAATCGAAAGGGCATGTTCGTAATTTTATAAAACTTACTCAAAAATTCAAGTTGTCCAAATAATATATAATTACAGTCAAAATTCATGAAATTAAATGCACATTGACATGTCGTGATTTAAATATCAAAATTCACTCATTTATGAAATTGTTATAAAATCGCATAATAATATCAAATAAAATAATTAAATCACGTAAATTAACGATTCGAACATACCGGAATGTAATTCGGATTTTCGGGGCGTTACAAAGAGACTAGTGGGTGTATGAATTAGATTAGAAATCTAATTGATAAATGTTTGTAGAAAAATAAGTATTAATGGAATACTTATTCAAAGGTTTCCTGAAGGACAAAGTGGATTGTTTAAAAAAGAAAACCGCTTTTATTCGAGAAATTGTTTCTTGATGATAAAAGGAAAATCACTTTTATTCAAGAAATTGTTTCTTGAGGATAAAAGGATATAACAAGAAGAAAAATTTCAACATATACTACGAACAAGCATATAGTAGAACACCAACGTCAATCCAAATCGTAAGATAAGTGTAAGACCTTACAGAAACAAACAGAGGATTAGTGAATCCGAAATATATCTTATTGAAGATATTTAAACAGTATATATAAGATATAGGAATTTTGTGAAGGCAAACAAAGTTTTGGAATTTAGTGGGAGCTAGCCAAGAGTGGACGAAACTTAGAAAAGTTTATAGACTCCTACCAGAACTCAGATTAATCTTAAATGATTGGAACAATTGTTTAAATGAGAGAGTTGAAAATTATTTTGACTACATTTAAAGTATGATTAAGAGTAATCACATACATAAGATACAAAGAAAGTTTTATAGATGTATGATGTTTTCGAACAAGAGATAAGGTAGAATCCTATCTAGTTAAAGAGTTAACATAGAGATAGATGTATTAAAAATCGAAAACTAAGAGGATAATCCGACAGGGTTAGAAATAAACAAGCGATTAATGAATAAGTATGGTAACTTATAAGATAAAGTACTAAATTGGGAAATCCCAATAAGTATAGTACACGAACGGATTAAGCTTGTAACGCCCCGAAAATCCGAATTATAATCCGGTATGTCCGAATCGAGTATTTGCGCAATTTATTATTTTATTTGATATTTAATATGAGATTTTAGAATAATTTCGTATATGAATGGATTTCTATATTTAAATTACGAGTTGTCAATGTGCGTTTAATAATATGAATTTTGACTGTAATTATGTATTATTTGGACAACGTGAGTTTTTGAACTTATTTTGCGAAATTACGAATTTGCCCTTTCGATTTTAAACCCTAGTCAACTAATTGATTAAGTCTCATTTCTCTCTCTCTCACCTCACTCTCGCCCAAATCAAACAAGCAGCAACAAGAAAAGAGAAAGAAAAGAAAGAAAAAGAGAAGGAAGAAGAAGAAGATTAAAACGATCGTCCCGACTTCAATTCCCGACGGATTTTTGAGCTGTTTACGTCTACGAACTCCCCGCGATCTCTTCTACGAGTAAGCCTTTCACGATCCTTTCGTTTAATGTCTTCTATGCCTCGTTTTTATTGTTTTTGTTAATAGTTGAGAATTTAGGTTTTATTCGATTGTGATAGTAATCGTGGATGGATTTTCGTGTTTATCGTTTCTATATGTAGATTATATGTTGTAGATGATTATATGTGAGAATTAGGGAGTGATTTGGATGATTTATCGATTGAATGTTGAATTTTGGTTTGAAATCGCGTATGTTTTTGCTGTCTGCGTGTTTCTGCTCAATCTGGACACACACGGGCTTTGCACACGGTGTGTCGCAAGGCCATGTGGGGTTACACGGCCTCTTGCACGGCCGTGCAAGAGACCGTGCGTGTGGTGCATTGGACACGGGCTGGTGCACACGGCCTTGAGGCCGTGTGCATGAGGCCGTGCGTGTTCCTTGATTGTGCACGGCCTCGGAACACGACCGTACACAAGGCCGTGTGGCCAAGTCGAACAGTGCCCTGACCTTCTGTAAGTCAGGGCACATTTTAGCCTACGGGTCCTGCTTCGGCTAGTCTTTTCCGAATTCTTTCTTCGCTCATGTTTTCGATATATATGAAATAGATAGGAATTGCATGATTTATGAATTTATAGCATGTTCGGGTCTATGAATAGTGCGTTTTAAGTTTTCGTTAAATTTTCTAACTTTTGCATGTGAAGTCCGATTTTCCCGAAATTCGAATGCATACTCCTTTATGATAATTTAAGCATGTCCGTAAAGTTTCGTTGCATTTGGACTTGATTTGCATTTTTAAATTTGAGAATTACTCTGTTTTCGTTTGAGAATTTGAACTTAAGTGATTGATTTATTTGTATAACGTGCTTCTATGTGTTCTAATGTTTCGTATAAGCCGTGCGTCATCCTTAGTCTTATTTGGTTGTGTCTTTGTGTTTTGCAGACGATACTCCCGTGGAGTAGCGCATCCGGTCTTGCTTTTGTCTTATTTTGTATAGCCACAGGTGAGGCTTTCCGTTTCTGTTTCCAGTATTATTATGTATATATATAAATAAGCCTCTCCCGATATAAGCCACGTTTATGTTTTGTTTTCACACCGTTTATATATATATACTTAATAGATATTTATGATTATTATGTTCATTTGATTTATCGAAAATGATTTGATATGAAATGTACTACGTATAGACTTTGAAATGTTTACGAAAGAGACATGTAAAACCTTTTGTTTTCTAAGGCGAACTTTGGCCTTCGGCCTCGCATATGACATGTCTCGAACGGTCTTTTGACCAACCCGATATGATTTGAAAAGCGAGTTATGATATGTATGCATGTTTGTTTGGGCCCAGAGTAAGAGCGATAGGACGAAGTCGGTAGACGTCGGGTCTACGGCGTAAATCCTATGGTTTCCTCCATTTGGGAGCTCGAGGTGAGGCCGGAGTGGCAGCCCTTTGAGTACCTGAGTTATTCCCGTCTGTTATGAGTAGTTCGGATTTAGCGGTCCGTCTACATTGGAGGCATAAGGGTGGTTTCCGGTTTTTATGTTTGGAAATTGGAGTTAAGGGCTCGACTCGCCGAGTCATATGATATGTTATGTTTTATGTTAAATCACCACCCGATTACGAAAACCTTTCTTTTATGTTGATTTCTTTTAATTTTAAAATTGGTGATTTATTTTCCGTTTTATATATACATTATTATTCCCCCCTCACTTAGTCGTTTGACTAATCCCCTCTGTTTTACCCTGTATTGGTTTCAGGATACTAGGCGGGATCGTCGTCGTCGTCGCGTCTTAGAGTTACATTTATTTTTGCTCATGTACAACTCTACTCCCGTATGGCTATTTTTACGTTTTATGATATTAGGAATTACTTTGGGTTATATTCGGGATTATGTATATATTGAACCCGTTATTATAATTATCGGGATATTGTATCGAACCCGTTTGTTATTTAATTAATTGAATTTCGTTAGCCTTGGTGGGCTTTAATACTTGTGTAATTATTTATGTTTTAATGTTTCGTTTATTTCACTTCCGCACTTCTGTCTTTTTTTTTCCGTTGTTTTGAAACCCCCGCCTAGTTATTGACTAAATGCTTGCCGTTCGCCGGGTTTCAGTTCGGGTCGGATCCCATTTCGGTTCCGGGTCGGGACTCGGTGCGGGGCGCCCGCTACAAAGCTTGTGAAGCAAAAATATATTACTGCATTAGATGTAGAAACAGAAGGAGTTTAGATGAGAAACATCATCCAAAAGTGTTTGATGTAATCCCTAGCAATGCTTCGGCATTAGTTGTTTTTGAAACAACATAAATGTGATTGCGCAAGCAATGGAACCAAGATCTCATAGAATATCTAAACATATCCTTAAATGATTTAAGGTTGTTAAATCAGAAGACAGGAGTTATATCTCAATGATATAAATCGTCTAGGCAGAAAACGTAGTGAACCCACATACTTAGCCTTAGAGTCAAAAGGTCTTTGAAGGACATCTTTCGAAGATGGGTCTTGAGACAATGGGCAGTTGGCTTTAGGGCAAGTGGGAGATTGTTAGAGTTGTGCCCTGGAAAGCCGAACTGCTTGAGGCATTTCCTCTAAAACTCTAGAGTAGAACAATCTAGTGATCTATAAGAGAAAGACGTTAGTAGTCGTCTAATACTACTTTGGCCAAATTCATCATATTACATTTATAAGTAGTTGCATATTATTTATTCTTGTGTATGGATGAAAGCCCAAAATCACAGTAAGCTAAGGGACTTAGTTTCACCATTTGATGGGGGCCATGAAATAAGTACCCAATGGTGTGATCTAAAACACTCCAAGTCGAAAAGTTTAAAAGGCACCGGGGATGTCGATCAGACTCGCTCGAGACTTGCTCATATGACATAGCTTTATGACAGTGTGTCACATTTCATGACATTAGTGTTTTGACACTACTATGCAAATGAGGGTGCCTAATGGAGATTAAGTTCACTGAGGATCCCGCCGGGAATGCCTAAATGGCGTAAAACTCATATAGAATCTTAGAGATTAGGAGGGTTTCCCTAGCCATGATCGTGTCTAACTAATCCTTAGACTTGAGGCTCCATGGTTGCCTTGTGCATAGCTGGGGCATACTTTGATGTACTTCTGAATCCCTAGGTTTCGCATAAGTTGTACGTTGGGTATGTTCGAGTTATGTATGGAGGATGTGAGGCTCAACACAGAATCTATCACTTGTTACAAGAACAAGAAGAATTCCTATGAATTCTATTGTAGTATATTCTACCACTAAATCCTTGCGCAAGGTACGGTTGGTCTTCACTAGGAAAGAGTTCCTAGAGTGTAAGATCAAATGGAATTACTATAGGAATGTGATCCATAGCATTGCAGACTACTGGGGTTTCATTTCCCATACCCTAGGTCTCAATCGAGAATTGGATGATAGAAGGATCGTATCTCACAGAGATCATGAGGCTGAAAGGTTCTTACCACTTCATCGATGGATAGGTGGCCATAGACACGTTGCTAGACGTTATCCATGGTCTGTAGGAATGTATTTGTGAAGTCAATGAGTTGATTCACAAATAGTCTTTAATTAAATAAGTTTAATTAAAGTCAGAATTCTGACATTGAGAATGTTATCCTACTACTATCCTATTCGTAAACCTGAGGGGTCACACAATGACTTCCAAAAGCGAACACATTTATCTATATCAACAGAGTTTGATAATAATCAACTGGATTGACAAATGAATTAATTGGAATTAATTCATTAATAAGAGATCAAGATGTTAATTAAGTGTAATTAACGTGTAGGAGTTAATTAAGAGTAATTAACATGTATTTAATGTGATTAAATTCGAGAGACTTGTTATTTGATAACATATTAGACTTAAGAGTTAATTGAGAATTAATTCAAGTCTAAAGTAATTAAGAGTGAGTCTCGAAATTTATGTTGAAATTTGAGACTACTTAATTTAAGTAGAAGAGAGTTTTATCAATTAAAGAGTTAATTGAAAGTTTAAGACTTGAGAGTTAATTAGTATTAACTAAAGTCAAAATGATTAATTGAGAAACTTGTGATTCATTTAGAATAAATCAAGTACAATTAATAGAAGAAAAAATCTATGACAATTAAATGTTAATTGGACTTATTGGACTAGAGAATTAATTTGGAATTAATTTTAGCCCAAGTTGATTAATGATGGGCTTGTAGTTTATTTAGAATAAATTAAAGCCCACTTTAATAATTAGACTTGTTTAATTAATAAGGATTAATTAAATTGGGCCTTAGGAATTTAATCTGGTATTAAATTGAAAGGGCCTTGAAAAGGCCCAAAACTCCTAGACCCAATAGGAGTGATGGCTGAAAATCCCAACCCATCTTGGACTAGAATTTTCGGCCCAGTGCAAGGTTATTTATAACTCTGCACTCAAGTCTAATTAATTAACGTAAGATGCAGAACAAAAATTCCAAGAATTGAATTTTTCCTAACCCTAATCTCTCTCTCTCTCTTATGCGCCACTTTTCTCTCTCCCTACAGGCAGTTCACTTGAACTGCAGAAAACTTTTCTGCAGTTCAACGTGAACCAGCCCTTACAATTGTTTCTTGATTCTCTTATTTATATTAGATAATACTGATCTTAAATCTCTAGCAGGAATTAAGAGATTCAAACTTCGTCTGCCAGAAGACGTGGATCAACCTCAGAGGGTTTCGGTTAAAGATCGGACCTTGGTAGAATCAAGAAGCCTGCGCTGATCAAGGAGTGGCCTGAAGCTTTGGAAAGCTTTCATTCCTTATCCACTACAAAAGGAGTGCGTAAAGGCGTGCTTCTTCAAAATATATAAACATTTCAAAGTTACGAGTTCATTGGATGAAGATTAATTGTAATGCCCCTGTAACGCCCCGCTATTTTATAGCGCTTCGGTGCGTTAGCCGATTATTGCCCTTGGTTGCGTTGTTTGCGATTATGTGAATTATATGACTTATATGACTTAATATATGAATAATATGATGATTTCATAAGAATTTTCATATTTGAATTATTTTATACCATTCTTATATTTGAATTACTTTATACTATGTTTATATTTGAACTGTTGTATTTGAAATTTTTATGAAAATTATGTCATCATAATTGAATTACATGATATTATATTGGAAATATATGCAATATATATATGCAAACATATATAAATATATGTATATATATATATATAAATATCTCTACATAGTTGCATGCTAATTTTGACTTTTCAAACAAATATCTTTATTTATTTAATTATCTCATTTATTCTCATAATTTCTACACTATTCTAAAACAAGCAACATTCTCTCATCTTCAACCTCTCTCTCTCGGCCCCTTTTGCTCTCTCATCACCGCCATTGCCAACCACTTCAAGACACCAAGAAATTCAATCCTACTTGTTACAAAAGTGTGCTACATCATCCAAGGAACAAACTTCTACTTGCTATTTGTGCAAACAAGCTTGTATTTCTTCTTTCTCTTCCATTTCTTCCTTCAAGGTAAGTTTGGAATTCTCTCAATTCTTTGGTTGTTATGGTTTTATATGTTAAGGAAGTGATGAAGCATGCTAGAATGGTTGATTGATGAGCCTAGTTTGGTGATTGATTACATGTAGCATCTTTTGTGAAATTTTCATTGAATTTGATCAATTTGCAATATTGGCTTAATGATCTTAGATGCTTAAATGGTTAGGGAATTCATGTTAGTTCATGATATTAAGCAAATTGGTGAAGTTTTATGGAGTTTGGGATTGAAAATCAAAAGTTGGGACAAAAAGGGGGGATGGCGGTTTGAATAGGGGATTTTTAGGTTTTTGATTCGATCTTCGTTTTTTGATTCTTTTGGCATCAAAAATCTTAAAATGTATTAACTAAGAGATGCCGAAAGTTTTGGATTAATCGGAGTTGTTTTGCTATGAAAAGTATTAAACGAGGGGTGGTTTGTGTAATATGTACAAAACCTTTGAATTTTGGTTCCCAAGCTTTCATATGACTTGAATGCCTAATTTAGCTTAATATCATGTGTATTTGATTGTGTTTAAGTGCATTTATACATAATATGTTATTTTGAGCATAAAATGCATTTCATAGCCGTGCGTCTTACTTGGTTGATTTATCGAGTCGTGTCTTACCTCGAGGCCTGTGTATTACAGGTGGGACCTCGCGGGGCTGATTCTGAGTTATTTGGCTATCCTTTTTGTTAAGCCTACAGGTGAGGATGTGTCACAGCCCCGGGCGCGGAGAGGAGAACCCTTACGACGGCACCCGTTGGACGCGCGGGTATAAGCTTCACCACCACTGAGCACAACCCTAAAGTTTGGCTTGAAACCACTTGCCAAAAGGTGATGCACCACATGGTAGTTGTGCTTGGAAGATCACTTATAAACCCTTCACATTACTTATGTTTTTCCTATGTGGGACAAATGCCCACATGGTACATATTTCTCAAGTTTGGGGTGTTACATTCACCCCTCCTTGAGAGCGTAATGTCCTCATTACGCCGTGACATAGGATCGTGGCTTCCCACCAGTGGAGAAGCTGCCCACAACACGCCGAGCGGAGCCCCTTTAGCGGTGACTCACGACTCATGTCATGTGTGGAACATGCATTCCCATAGCTGACGGTTGGCTCTGATACCATTTGTCGCAGCCCCGGGCGCGGAGAGGAGAACCCTCACGACGGCACCCGTTGGACGCGCGGGTATAAGCTTCACCACCACTGAGCACAACCCTAAAGTTTGGCTTGAAACCACTTGCCAAAGGGTGATGCACCACATGGTAGTTGTGCTTGGAAGATCACTTATAAACCCTTCACATTACTTATGTTTTTCCTATGTGGGACAAATGCCCACATGGTACATATTTCTCAAGTTTGGGGTGTTACAGGATGTAAAATGGTTTTTAACTGAAGTGTGAACAAATATTGCGAAAACATATCCCTTTTAATATTTCAATTATATGTTTTGACAATATTTGTAACAAAAGGTTTTAATATCAAATGAGATATATGTATCTTTGTTAAAGTGGTTTCAAAACAGAGACAAGGGAACTATTTTGATTTGAAAAGTAACATTTGGTGTAGCGCCCCCTGAAGAAGGACCGCCACATCCGCACCGAAATGGATTCCCGAGCTTCAGCGAGGGGCCTCAACTCAAAAACCCACTCCGGCGAACGACACTCAAACAAGCACTACCGGCAACAGCAACGACATCCCAACAACAACCACAATAAAACAGAGAAATGCGGAAGCGATTACAGAAAATAACAATTTAACCATAAAAGTCATCCATGGCAACATAATTCATAAAACAATCCCCACATCAGGGGCACATAAGTACGTAAAGTAAATAAAGCAGTAACGTAAAGTAAATAAGAAAAAGCGGGGTAATCATTTATTTTGCAACCTATAATAGTCTATGTCCTTGCCCCAGTTAAAAATAAGTTAAACCCTTACCTGTAGCTCGACAAACGAGAAAAGCAAGCAAGCAACATGTATGATTCTCCCTCAGAGATCCCACCTGAAAACACGGGGTCTAGAGGATGAATGACTGACACGAACGAGAAAACAGACACTGACGCTCGGCTATCAAAATACAAACATGCTTAAGGACACTCACTTAACATTTAAACATAAGAAAGCGAGTAGGGGCAATATAGTCAATTTATCCAAATGTATGCAATAATTAAATAAACAAATAACAATTAACATTTAAGCATAAACTACTCAGGGGGTTAGGCTTCTAATTAAACATCAAACATGTATGTTTCATTTAATCAACAACAATTAAAGTACAACTTATAGCTTTTCCCAAAAGCTCAAAAGCTAACCAGCTAAGATCGGTCCTATCTCTAGCCTAATCGAACCGAAACCTATTCGTTCGACTACATACGCATATATCATCAACAATCAACAATTTATACAATCTATAGTACAAAAGATTCATACCAAAACAATTCGAAAAGCTAAAAGCTAGAAGCTACAATCAGAAGCTACCAGATAACACAATAATACAAAAAATGCGATAAAAGACAAACGACAAGTCAGAATCGAGTAATACCAGCGCCGTTAGAATCGTTGCGTCGAGGGGAACGATCTGTCCGAAGACTCTGTCACCGGATTCCTGCCGGAACAGTGCCAAAACGCCAGAAAACCACCTGCCACCATCGGACCGCCGCCGGGCCACCACCGATGGTCGAACCCTTATACCGAAATGTTCCTCTCGACGAGCCCGTCACTTCCCTCAAGGCCGTTTCTCAATCGGAATTTAATTTTACTTTGAAGCTCCGAAACCCTAGAATCCAAGAATCAAAATTAACGACAGTCGGCTCAACGAAATACGAAATTGACTTCGAAATTGGCTTACCCATGTCGAGAAGATTGAAACCCATATAAAGCCCTTTGAAAATGGTGGGCGGAAAGTCCGGACCACCACGTCGCCGCCGCGGCTCCACCACGCGCCACCGGAGCTCCGCCGTCCCGTCGAGTTAGGGCCTGAGACCGGTGCCAAAAGTTTCGTCTCCTCATGGCCGTTCCAACCACGGTGGTGCGCCGTCGAGACGCCGCCGCACGTTGCCGGAAAAGCTCCATCTCCGCCGCGCCACCTCTTCGTCGATCCGCCGCCGTCCGGCCAAGTCAGGTCGCGGGACCACCGCCAAAAGCTTCCCCTCGTCAAGAGCTTCCATTTCCGACCAAGCCTATGTCGTGTCGTCGCCGGAAACGTCAGAACCACCACCCTTGCCGTCGCCACCTTCGCGCCGTCGTTGCTGTTCCAATCGCCGGGAAACTTGTATGGTTGAGTTCGTCTCATCGTGACGATCGATTCGGTATATCATACGCGCGATTCCGAGAAGAAATGAGAAAATTCACAATTTGGGGGGGGGGGGGGGGGGGGGGAGACGCGACGTTGCTGCTGCTGCGTGTGAACTTCTTCATTTTTCATTTTGGCCCCAAATCTTTCAATAATTGCATAATATACCCTATCATCGAAAAACGTGCAAATTGTGTAAAGTGTCGGAATTAGGCGTACTTAGTGTCAAAATGACTGTAATGAAAAGCTTAACAAGGTTTGAGGTTCGTTTCATAAAAATTCGGGCATTTACAAAAAATCAATATCGAGTGGGGTCAAAGTGTAAATAGTTTTGGGTCAAAAATGCAATTTCTTGAAAATATAATTTAATGAATAATATTTAGAATCTTATGAAAATATTTGGAACCTCGATAAAATATGCATTATTACATTGAACCCCAGTCCAATGTACACCGTTAAATTACTACATTAAATTAAACGAGCTATAATTATAAATTTACCAAATTGGCCCTAATTAGTGACAAAACGATGCAAATTAAATTCTAATTAATGCCTTGGGTTTTAAATACCAAATCGATGATTTATAAAATATTTAAATGCAAGAGTTGGAAAACATGCAATTATGAAAGACGTCGGTACCGTATACGGTCCGAATTCCGATAAATGCGCTAATCTTGAACTTGGAGATTGCGGGTCGTCACAATACTTCCTCCTCCAAAAGAATCTGTCCTCAGATTCTACTCCTCACGTCGAACCGTTCTCTGCAAAATTTCTCTTTGGCTTCGGTTCTAAAATTTTGACCTGTCCAACTCAATACGCCTTCAGTACGTGGACAGACTCATTTGTTTCCTGAAAATCTGTCGTCCATGTTCACTTCTGTTCTCAATTCGACCAGCTTCCGAAGTGTTCCTCTTCCAGGTCGATCTGATAAAGTCGACGCTAACCAGATCCGCATATCGAACTCGCAACATAATCGCTCCTAGTCGACTAAGAACTCCTTGTCCTTAGCACTTTCTAATAGCGCATAACGAGGATATCGAATTCTGCACTATCCACGCAGAGATCATATACAGCCTAATCAACTAGTCATTCAATCAGCGCAAGTGCGAATTAAAAGGCAGTTAAAGCACGTACGTCACATGAAACACTTAACAATTATTTAAAGCAATTAAACACGTAAGCTCATCCGATCTGTAATGTGGTTTGAATTCCTCAAAATCCGCGATGACAATGTCTAATCAGAAATTGAATCCTTCAAGGTTTCTGATCCCCGAACTCTATCCCAGCTCGATGTCTGACTCAGATCAACCTCTTTTACCCATTCTTCATTTCACCATTCTGTTGCTCGATGTTTCATTTCCTTCACAAGTTTGTGCTGGCGACATCTGTTGGTTTCTGATACATTCCCTTTACTGCCTCGTAGTCCGATTCCATACTGACTTCATTCCTGCTGTCACCTCTGGTTCCACTGTACTCTGTCCGGAGTTAGTTTACGTATCTCATCGGATAGTATCTCTAGAGGGGTGAGATACTGATCATATTCCAAAGCTCGGTCGAGCTCGGTAGTGACTATTTGTGAGGAACCTTCCACATATATAGTTCCTTTGTTGATCTTGATATGTTCCCATGCTCTGTCTGGAAGTGGAATGTGCATCCTGTCAGGTAGTATCTCTGGGGTAGTGAGATACGAATTACATTCCCAAGCCCGATCAAATCAGTAACAACTCCGTCTGCGAGCTACCTTTTACTGACATGGTTCTCTGATTAGTCACGAGATATTTCCATGCTCCATCCTCGAAAATAGAATATCTGTATCGCGATCCCGATCTTCAAACTCAAATAATTCTTCATCTTCTGAATCTGTTTCGGAATCTGATTGTCGAATGTGCTTCTGAAATCACGCTATCATCTATCTCGCTGCGCAAGGTAGCTGTCGTCAACTGGCTTTATCTTCACGGTGCTGGAATTGGTAACCATTGTTCTCCAGTAACTCTCTCTTTTACTACCCTCGTACCACGATTAGTACCTCTAAGTTGATCGCGGTAACCGAGAAAGTAATGTTCGAAAGGTCGAACAATTCATCTGTAGCACTCTGCTGATTCCGGTGCTCTTCAGATCTGATAGTATCTTCGTCTGATTCTGACTCACAGTAGATTCGGTATCCGTGAGTTCTGTTCTGTCGTCGTCCTCGAAAATGGCACATCAGAACGATCCGTTTCGACCCTCGGTTGATCCTGAAGATGCTCTGGAACTGGCTAAAGTATATGTTTCTTTTGCTGTCGTACAATCCAAACCCATCATTCTTGTAGCTTATCAACACCCGAATACGACCCTGTGCTATTGTGTCGTTCTGTCTGTCAAGTCTGCTTGTTGTCCTTGTTTACCCACATTTACGGATGGAGCTCATAGGTTAAAGCGCTACCAATGCTAAAACCCGTAGAGAAACTCACACAAAGTAAAAGAACAACACGTAATAGCACAAATACATTTAAGACAAGTTACAAGCGATGTTATAATGCAACGCCTATTATGAGTTGCGTACCTTTCACCAATCCTTCTGAGTATAGGACCAATCCCGTAAGCTGTATCCACCAAGTTAGCATCTTTCCGTAGGGTCCTACCTCAAAGGAAGACAGCGTTTGATCATCTCTGCATCACAAAGTTTCAATATGCATGTCTGATGAGGTTATTATGCAACCACACGAGGCATATTAACAAATAAATCGTTATCCTAAAGCCGCACGACCTATACGTCGAAACCAAATAAGACGCAACAAAGAATTCCACGCTCGGCTCGCGTTACGTCTTCCTTAGTACAAAAACTTGCAAAGGATCGCCAGTTGGTTAATTAAGCCAACCGTAATCCTTCACAATTTTAGGCACCCAGAAATGACAAACACTCATCGAACCACGAATTCGACACGAACTGACATAACCCATGCAGACACTGAAAGCAAGACAAGACTAGATATTAGAGCTTTCGGTTCCCTTTCAGGAACCTAGGCTCTGATACCACTGACTGTAGCGCCCCCTGAAGAAGGACCGCCACATCCGCACCGAAAGGGATTCCCGAGCTTCAGTGAGGGGCCTCAACTCAAAAACCCACTCCGGCGAACGACACTCAAACAAGCACTACCGGCAACAGCAACGACATCCCAACAACAACCACAATAAAACAGAGAAATGCGGAAGCGATTACAGAAAATAACAATTTAACCATAAAAGCCATCCATGGCAACATAATTCATAAAACAATTCCCAAATCAGGGGCACATAAGTACGTAAAGTAAATAAAGCAGTAACGTAAAGTAAATAAGAAAAAGCGGGGTAATCATTTATTTTGCAACCTATAATAGTCCATGTCCTTGCCCCAGTTAAAAATAAGTTCAACCCTTACCTGTAGCTCGACAAACGAGAAAAGCAAGCAAGCAACATGTATGATTCTCCCTCAGAGATCCCACCTGAAAACACGGGGTCTAGAGGATGAATGACTGACACGAACGAGAAAACAGACACTGACGCTCGGCTATCAAAATACAAACATGCTTAAGGACACTCACTTAACATTTAAACATAAGAAAGCGAGTAGGGGCAATATAGTCAATTTATCCAATTGTATGCAATAATTAAATAAACGAATAACAATTAACATTTAATTAATAATAACATTTAAGCATAAACTACTCAGGGGGTTAGGCTTGTAATTAAACATCAAACATGTATATTTCATTTAATCAACAACAATTAAAGTACAACTTATAGCTTTTCCCAAAAGCTCAAACGCTAACAAGCTAAGATCGGTCCTGTCTCTAGCCTAATCGAACCGAAACCTATCCGTTCGACTACATACGCATATATCATCAACAATCAACAATTTATACAATCTATAGTACAAAAGATTCATACCAAAACAATTCGAAAAGCTAAAAGCTAGAAGCTACAATCAAAAGCTACCAAATAACACAATAATACGAAAAATGCGATAAAAGACAAACGACAAGTCAGAATCGAGTAATACCAGCGCCGTTAGAACCGTTGCATCGAGGGGAACAATCTGTCCGAAGACTCTGTCATCGGATTCCCGCCGGAACAGTGCCAAAACCCCGGAAAACCACCTGCCACCATCGGACCGCCGCCGGGCCACCACCGATGGTCGAACCCTTATACCAAAATGTTCCTCTCGACGAGCCCGTCACTTCCCTCAAGGACGTTTCTCAATCGAATCATCCATCGGAATTTAATTTCACTTTGAAGCTCCAAAACCCTAGAATCCAAGAATCAAACTTAACGACAGTCGGCTCAACGAAATACGAAATTGACTTCGAAATTGACTTACCCATGTCGAGAAGATTGAAACCCATATAAAGCCCTTTGAAAATGGTGGCCGGAAAGTCCGGACCACCACGTCGCCGCCGCGGCTCCACCACGCGCCACCGGAGCTCCGCCGTCCCGTCGAGTTAGGGCCTGAGACCGGTGCTAAAAGTTTCGTCTCCTCATGGCCGTTCCAACCACAGTGGTGCGCCGTCGAGACGCCGCCGCATGTCGCCGGAAAAGCTCCATCTCTGTCGCGCCACCTCTTCGTCGATCCGCCGCCGTCCGGCCAAGTCAGGTCGCGGGACCACCGCCAAAGGCTTCCCCTCGTCAAGAGCTTCCATTTCCAACCAAGCCCATGCCGTGCCGTCGCCAGAAACGTCAGAACCACCACCCTTGCCGTTGCCACCTTCGCGCCGCCGTAGCGTCGCCGTCGCTGCTCCAATCGCTGGGAAACTTGTATGGTTGAGTTCGTCTCGTCGAGACGATCGATTCGGTATATCATACGCGCGATTCCGAGAAGAAATGAGAAAATTCACAATTTGGGGGGGGGGGGGGGGGGGGGGGAGACGCGACGTTGCTGCTGCTGCGTGTGAACTTCTCCATTTTTCATTTTGGCCCCAAATCTTTCAATAATTGCATAATATACCCTATCATCGAAAAACGTGCAAATTGTGTAAAGTGTCGGAATTAGGCGTACTTAGTGTCAAAATGACCGTAATGAAAAGCTTAACAAGGTTTGAGGTTCGTTTCATAAAAATTCGGGCATTTACAAAAAGTCAATATCGAGTGGGGTCAAAGTGTAAATAGTTTTGGGTCAAAAATGCAATTTCTTGAAAATATAATTTAATGAATAATATTTAGAATCTTATGAAAATATTTGGAACCTCGATAAAATATGCATTATTACATTGAACCCCAGTCCAATGTACACCGTTAAATTACTACATTAAATTAAACGAGCTATAATTATAAATTTACCAAATTGGCCCTAATTAGTGACAAAACGATGCAAATTAAATTCTAATTAATGCCTTGGGTTTTAAATACCAAATCGATTATTTATAAAATATTTAAATGCAAGAGTTGGAAAACATGCAATTATGAAAGACGTCGGGACCGTAAACGGTCCGAATTCCGATAAATGCGCTAATCTTGAACTTGGAGATTGCGGGTCGTCACAATACTCCCTCCTTCAAAAGAATCTGTCCTCAGATTCTACTCCTCACGTCGAACCATTCTCTGCCAAATTTCTCTTTGGCTTCGGTTCTAAAATTTTGACCTGTCCAACTCAATACGCCTTCAGTACGTGGACAGACTCATTTGTTTCCTGAAAATCTGTCGTCCATATTCACTTATGTTCTCCATTCGACCAGCTTCCGAAGTGTTCCTCTTCCAGGTCGATTTGATAAAGTCGACGCTAACCAGATCCGCATATCGAACTCGCAACATAATCGCTCCTAGTCGACTAAGAACTCCTTGTCCTTAGTACTTTCTAAAAGCGCATAACGAGGCTATCGAATTCTGCACTATCCACACAGAGATCATATAAAGCCTAATCAACTAGTCATTCAATCAGCGCAAGTTCGAATTAAAAGGCAGTTAAAGCACGTACGTCACATGAAACACTTAACAATTATTTAAAGCAATTAAACACGTAAGCTCATCTGATCTGTAATGTGGTTTGAATTCCTCGAAATCCGCGATGACTCTGTCTAATCAGAAATTGAATCCTTCAAGGTTTCTGATCCCCGAACTCTATCCCAGCTCGATGTCTGACTCAGATCAACCTCTTTTACCCATTCTTCATTTCACCATTCGGTTGCTCGATGTTTCATTTCCTTCACAAGTTTGTGCTGGCGACATCTGTTGGTTTCTGATACATTCCCTTTACTGCCTCGTAGTCCGATTCCATACTGACTTCATTCCTGCTGTCACCTCTGGTTCCACTGTACTCTGTCCGGAGTTAGTTTACGTATCTCATCGGATAGTATCTCTAGAGGGGTGAGATACTGATCATATTCCAAAGCTCGGTCGAGCTCGGTAGTGACTATTTGTGAGGAACCTTCCACATATATAGTTCCTTTGTTGATCTTGATATGTTCCCATGCTCTGTCTGAAAGTGGAATGTGCATCCTGTCAGGTAGTATCTCTGGGGTAGTGAGATACGAATTACATTCCCAAGCCCGATCAAATCAGTAACAACTCCGTCTGCGAGCTACCTTTTACTGACATGGTTCTCTGATTAGTCACGAGATATTTCCATGCTCCATCCTCGAAAATAGAATATCTGTATCGCGATCCCGATCTTCAAACTCAAATAATTCTTCATCTTCTGAATCTGTTTCGGAATCTGATTGTCGAATGTGCTTCTGAAATCACGCTATCATCTATCTCGCTACGCAAGGTAGCTGTCGTCAACTGGCTTTATCTTAACGGTGCTGGAATTGGTAACTATTGTTCTCCAGTAACTCTCTCTTTTACTGCCCTCGTACCACGATTAGTACGTCTAAGTTGATCGCGGTAACCGAGAAAGTAAGGTTCGAAAGGTCGAACAATTCATCTGTAGCACTCTGCTGATTCCGGTGCTCGTCAGATCTGGTAGTATCTTCGTCTAATTCTGACTCACAGTAGATTCGGTATCCGTGAGTTCTGTTCTGTCGTCGTCCTCGAAAATGGCACATCAGAACGATCCGTTTCGACCCTCGGTTGATCCTGAAGATGCTCTGGAACTGGCTAAAGTATATGTTTCCTTTGCTGTCGTACAATCCAAACCCATCGTTCTTGTAGCTTATCAACACCCGAATACGACCCTGTGCTATTGTGTCGTTCTGTCTGTCAAGTCTGCTTGTTGTCCTTGTTTACCCACATTTATGGATGGAGCTCATAGGTTAAAGCACTACCAACACTAAAGCCCGTAGAGAAACTCACACAAAGTAAAAGAACAACACGTAATAGCACAAATACATTTAGGACAAGTTACAAGCGATGTTATAATGCAACGCCTATTATGAGTTGCGTACCTTTCACCAATCCTTCTGAGTATAGGACCAATCCCGTAAGCTGTATCCACCAAGTTAGCATCTTTCCGTAGGGTCCTATCTCAAAGGAAGACAGCGTTTGATCATCTCTGCATCACAAAGTTTCAATATGCATGTCTGATGAGGTTATTATGCAACCACACGAGGCATATTAACAAATAAATCGTTATCCTAAAGCCGTAAGACCTATACGCCGAAACCAAATAAGACGCAACAAAGAATTCCACGCTCGGCTCGCGTTACGTCTTCCTTAGTACAAAAACTTGCAAAGGATCGCCAGTTGGTTAATTAAGCCAACCGTAATCCTTCACAATTTTAGGCACCCAGAAATGACAAACACTCATCGAACCACGAATTCGACACGGACTGACATAACCCATGCAGACACTGAAAGCAAGACAAGACTAGATATTAGAGCTTTCGGTTCCCTTTCAGGAACCTAGGCTCTGATACCACTGACTGTAGCGCCCCCTGAAGAAGGACCGCCACATCCGCACCGAAATGGATTCCCGAGCTTCAGGGAGGGGCCTCAACTCAAAAACCCACTCCGGCGAACGGCACTCAAAACAAGCACTACCGGCAACAGCAACGACATCCCAACAACAACCACAATAAAACAGAGAAATGCGGAAGCGATTACAGAAAATAACAATTTAACCATAAAAGCCATCCATGGCAACATAATTCATAAAACAATTCCCACATCAGGGGCACATAAGTACGTAAAGTAAATAAAGCAGTAACGTAAAGTAAATAAGAAAAAGCGGGGTAATCATTTATTTTGCAACCTATAATAGTCTATGTCATTGCCCTAGTTAAAAATAAGTTAAACCCTTACCTGTAGCTCGACAAACGAGAAAAGCAAGCAAGCAACATGTATGATTCTCCCTCAGAGATCCCACCTGAAAACACGGGGTCTAGAGGATGAATGACTGTCACGAACGAGAAAACAGACACTGACGCTCGGCTATCAAAATACAAACATGCTTAAGGACACTCACTTAACATTTAAACATAAGAAAGCGAGTAGGGGCAATATAGTCAATTTATCCAATTGTATGCAATAATTAAATAAACGAATAACAATTAACATTTAATTAATAATAACATTTAAGCATAAACTACTCAGGGGGTTAGGCTTGTAATTAAACATCAAACATGTATATTTCATTTAATCAACAACAATTAAAGTACAACTTATAGCTTTTCCCAAAAGCTCAAAAGCTAACAAGCTAAGATCGGTCCTATCTCTAGCCTAATCGAACCGAAACCTATCCGTTCGACTACATACGCATATATCATCAACAATCAACAATTTATACAATCTATAGTACAAAAGATTCATACCAAAACAATTCGAAAAGCTAAAAGCTAGAAGCTACAATCAAAAGCTACCAGATAACACAATAATACGAAAAATGCGATAAAAGACAAACGACAAGTCGGAATCGAGTAATACCAGCGCCGTTAGAACCGTTGCGTCGAGGGGAACGATCTGTCCGAAGACTCCGTCACCGGATTCCCGCCGGAACAGTGCCAAAACCCCGGAAAACCACCTGCCACCATCGGACCGCCGCCGGGCCACCACCGATGGTCGAACCCTTATACCGAAATGTTCCTCTCGACCAGCCCGTCACTTCCCTCAAGGCCGTTTCTCAATCGGATCATCCATCGGAATTTAATTTCACTTTGAAGCTCCGAAACCCTAGAATCCAAGAATCAAAATTAACGACAGTCGGCTCAACGAAATACGAAATTGACTTCGAAATTGACTTACCCATGTCGAGAAGATTGAAACCCATATAAAGCCCTTTGAAAATGGTGGCCGGAATGTCCGGACCACCACGTCGGCGCCGCGGCTCCACCACGCGCCACCGGAGCTCCGCCGTCCCGTCGAGTTAGGGCCTGAGACCGGTGCCAAAAGTTTCGTCTCCTCATGGCCGTTCCAACCACGGTGGTGCGCCGTCGAGATGCCGCCGCATGTCACCGGAAAAGCTCCATCTCCGCCGCGCCACCTCTTCGTCGATCCGCCGCCGTCCGGCCAAGTCAGGTCGCGGGACCACCGCCAAAAGCTTCCCCTCGTCAAGAGCTTCCATTTCCGACCAAGCCCATGCCGTGCCGTCGCCGGAAACGTCAGAACCACCACCCTTGCCGTCGCCACGTTCGCGCCGCCGTAGCGTCGCCGTCGCTGCTCCAATCGCCGGCAAACTTGTATGGTTGAGTTCGTCTCGTCGAGACGATCGATTCGGTATATCATACGCGCGATTCCGAGAAGAAATGAGAAAATTCACAATTTGGGGGGGGGGGGGGGAGACGCGACGTTGCTGCTACTGCGTGTGAACTTCTTCACTTTTCATTTTGGCCCCAAATCTTTCAATAATTGCATAATATACCCTATCATCGAAAAACGTGCAAATTGTGTAAAGTGTCGGAATTAGGCGTACTTAGTGTCAAAATGACCGTAATGAAATGCTTAACAAGGTTTGAGGTTCGTTTCATAAAAATTCGGGCATTTACAAAAAGTCAATATCGAGTGGGGTCAAAGTGTAAATAGTTTTGGGTCAAAAATGCAATTTCTTGAAAATATAATTTAATGAATAATATTTAGAATCTTATGAAAATATTTGGAACCTCGATAAAATATGCATTATTACATTGAACCCCAGTCCAATGTACACCGTTAAATTACTACATTAAATTAAACGAGCTATAATTATAAATTTACCAAATTGGCCCTAATTAGTGACAAAACGATGCAAATTAAATTCTAATAAATGCCTTGGGTTTTAAATACCAAATCGATTATTTATAAAATATTTAAATGCAAGAGTTGGAAAACATGCAATTATGAAAGACGTCGGGACCGTAAACGGTCCGAATTCCGATAAATGCGCTAATCTTGAACTTGGAGATTGCGGGTCGTCACAATACTCCCTCCTTCAAAAGAATCTGTCCTCAGATTCTACTCCTCACGTCGAACCATTCTCTGCCAAATTTCTCTTTGGCTTCGGTTCTAAAATTTTGACCTGTCCAACTCAATACGCCTTCAGTACGTGGACAGACTCATTTGTTTCCTGAAAATCTGTCGTCCATATTCACTTCTGTTCTCAATTCGACCAGCTTCCGAAGTGTTCCTCTTCCAGGTCGATCTGATAAAGTCGACGCTAACCAGATCCGCATATCGAACTCGCAACATAATCGCTCATAGTCGACTAAGAACTCCTTGTCCTTAGCACTTTCTAATAGCGCATAACGAGGCTATCGAATTCTGCACTATCCACACAGAGATCATATAAAGCCTAATCAACTAGTCATTCAATCAGCGCAAGTGCGAATTAAAAGGCAGTTAAAGCACGTACGTCACATGAAACACTTAACAATTATTTAAAGCAATTAAACACGTAAGCTCATCAGATCTGTAATGTGGTTTGAATTCCTCGAAATCCGCGATGACTCTGTCTAATCAGAAATTAAATCCTTCAAGGTTTCTGATCCCCGAACTCTATCCCAGCTCGATGTCTGACTCAGATCAACCTCTTTTACCCATTTTCATTTCACCATTCGGTTGCTCGATGTTTCATTTCCTTCACAAGTTTGCGCTGGCGACATCTGTTGGTTTCTGATACATTCCCTTTACTGCCTCGTAGTCCGATTCCATACTGACTTCATTCCTGCTGTCACCTCTGGTTCCACTGTACTCTGTCCGGAGTTAGTTTACGTATCTCATCGGATAGTATCTCTAGAGGGGTGAGATACTGATCATATTCCAAAGCTCGGTCGAGCTCGGTAGTGACTATTTGTGAGGAACCTTCCACATATATAGTTCCTTTGTTGATCTTGATATGTTCCCATGCTCTGTCTGAAAGTGGAATGTGCATCCTGTCAGGTAGTATCTCTGGGGTAGTGGGATACGAATTACATTCCCAAGCCCGATCAAATCAGTAACAACTCCGTCTGCGAGCTACCTTTTACTGACATGGTTCTCTGATTAGTCACGAGATATTTCCATGCTCCATCCTCGAAAATAGAATATCTGTATCGCGATCCCGATCTTCAAACTCAAATAATTCTTCATCTTCTGAATCTGTTTCGGAATCTGATTGTCGAATGTGCTTCTGAAATCACGCTATCATCTATCTCGCTGCGCAAGGTAGCTGTCGTCAACTGGCTTTATCTTAACGGTGCTGGAATTGGTAACCATTGTTCTCCAGTAACTCTCTCTTTTACTGCCCTCGTACCACGATTAGTACCTCTAAGTTGATCGCGGTAACCGAGAAAGTAATGTTCAAAAGGTCGAACAATTCATCTGTAGCACTCTGCTGATTCCGGTGCTCTTCAGATCTGATAGTATCTTCGTCTGATTCTGACTCACAGTAGATTCGGTATCCGTGAGTTCTGTTCTGTCGTCGTCCTCGAAAATGGCACATCAGAACGATCCGTTTCGACCCTCGGTTGATCCTGAAGATGCTCTGGCACTGGCAACAGTATATGTTCCCTTTGCTGTCGTACAATCCAAACCCATCGTTCTTGTAGCTTATCAACACCCGAATACGACCCTGTGCTATTGTGTCGTTCTGTCTGTCAAGTCTGCTTGTTGTCCTTGTTTACCCACATTTACGGATGGAGCTCATAGGTTAAAGCGCTACCAACGCTAAAACCCGTAGAGAAACTCACACAAAGTAAAAGAACAACACGTAATAGCACAAATACATTTAAGACAAGTTACAAGCGATGTTATAATGCAACGCCTATTATGAGTTGCGTACCTTTCACCAATCCTTCTGAGTATAGGACCAATCCCGTAAGTTGTATCCACCAAGTTAGCATCTTTCCGTAGGGTCCTATCTTAAAGGAAGACAACGTTTGATCATCTCTGCATCACAAAGTTTCAATATGCATGTCTGATGAGGTTATTATGCAACCACACGAGGCATATTAACAAATAAATCGTTATCCTAAAGCCGCACGACCTATACGCCGAAACCAAATAAGACGCAACAAAGAATTCCACGCTCGGCTCGCGTTACATCTTCCTTAGTACAAAAACTTGCAAAGGATCACCAGTTGGTTAATTAAGCCAACCGTAATCCTTCACAATTTTAGGCACCCAGAAATGACAAACACTCATCGAACCACGAATTCGACACGGACTGACATAACCCATGCAGACACTGAAAGCAAGACAAGACTAGATATTAGAGCTTTCGGTTCCCTTTCAGGAACCTAGGCTCTGATACCACTGACTGTAGCGCCCCCTGAAGAAGGACCGCCACATCCGTACCGAAAAGGATTCCCGAGCTTCAGGGAGGGGCCTCAACTCAAAAACCCACTCCGGCGAACGGCACTCAAACAAGCACTACCGGCAACAGCAACGACATCCCAACAACAACCACAATAAAACAGAGAAATGCGGAAGCGATTACAGAAAATAACAATTTAACCATAAAAGCCATCCATGGCAACATAATTCATAAAACAATTCCCACATCAGGGGCACATAAGTACGTAAAGTAAATAAAGCAGTAACGTAAAGTAAATAAGAAAAAGCGGGGTAATCATTTATTTTGCAACCTATAATAGTCTATGTCATTGCCCTAGTTAAAAATAAGTTAAACCCTTACCTGTAGCTCGACAAACAAGAAAAGCAAGCAAGCAACATGTATGATTCTCCCTCAGAGATCCCACCTGAAAACACGGGGTCTAGAGGATGAATGACTGACACGAACGAGAAAACAGACACTGACGCTCGGCTATCAAAATACAAACATGCTTAAGGACACTCACTTAACATTTAAACATAAGAAAGCGAGTAGGGGCAATATAGTCAATTTATCCAATTGTATGCAATAATTAAATAAACGAATAACAATTAACATTTAATTAATAATAACATTTAAGCACAAACTACTCAGGGGGTTAGGCTTGTAATTAAACATCAAACATGTATATTTCATTTAATCAACAACAATTAAAGTACAACTTATAGCTTTTCCCAAAAGCTCAAAAGCTAACAAGCTAAGATCGGTGCTATCTCTAGCCTAATCGAACCGAAACCTATCCGTTCGACTACATACGCATATATCATCAACAATCAACAATTTATACAATCTATAGTACAAAAGATTCATACCAAAACAATTCGAAAAGCTAAAAGCTAGAAGCTACAATCAAAAGCTACCAGATAACACAATAATACGAAAAATGCGATAAAAGACAAACGACAAGTTGGAATCAAGTAATACCAGCGCCGTTAGAACCGTTGCGTCGAGGGGAACGATCTGTCCGAAGACTCCGTCACCGGATTCCCACCGGAACAGTGCCAAAACGCCGGAAAACCACCTGCCACCATGGGACCGCCGCCGGGCCACCACTGATGGTCGAACCCTTATACCAAAATGTTCCTCTCGATGAGCCCGTCACGTCCCGTCGAGTTAGGGCCTGAGACCGGTGGCAAAAGTTTCGTCTCCTCATGGCCGTTCCAACCACGGTGGTGCGCCGTCGAGACGCCGCCGCATGTCGCCGGAAAAGCTCCATCTCCGCCGCGCCACCTCTTCGTCGATCCGCCGCCGTCCGGCCAAGTCAGGTCGCGGGACCACAGCCAAAAGCTTCCCCTCGTCAAGAGCTTCCATTTCCGACCAAGCCCATGCCGTGCCGTCGCCGGAAACGTCAAAACCACCACCCTTGCCGTCGCCACCTTCGCGCCGCCGTAGCGTCGCCGTCGCTGCTCCAATCGCCGGGAAACTTGTATGGTTGAGTTCGTCTCGTCGAGACGATCGATTCGGTATATCATACGCGCGATGCCGAGAAGAAATGAGAAAATTCACAATTTGTGGGGGGGGGGGGGGGGGGGGGGGAGACGCGACGTTGCTGCTGCTGCGTGTGAACTTCTTCATTTTTCATTTTGGCCCCAAATCTTTCAATAATTGCATAATATACCCTATCATCGAAAAATGTGCAAATTGTGTAAAGTGTCGAAATTAGGCGTACTTAGTGTCAAAATGACCGTAATGAAAAGCTTAACAAGGTTTGAGGTTCGTTTCATAAAAATTCGGGCATTTACAAAAAGTCAATATCGAGTGGGGTCAAAGTGTAAATAGTTTTGGGTCAAAAATGCAATTTCTTGAAAATATAATTTAATGAATAATATTTAGAATCTTATGAAAATATTTGGAACCTCGATAAAATATGCATTATTACATTGAACCCCAGTCCAATGTACACGTTAAATTACTACATTAAATTAAACGAGCTATAATTACAAATTTACCAAATTGGCCCTAATTAGTGACAAAACGATGCAAATTAAATTCTAATTAATGCCTTGGGTTTTAAATACCAAATCGATGATTTATAAAATATTTAAATGCAAGAGTTGGAAAACATGCAATTATGAAAGACGTCGGCACCGTAAACGGTCCGAATTCCGATAAATGCGCTAATCTTGAACTTGGAGATTGCGGGTCGTTATATTTGGTCTCGGGACTTGCTCGTATGCCTCGAGTTATAGGCAACGTGTTGAGAAACCCTAGACGGTTACATACCTTGTCTCGAAAGACACTTTTGGTCCATTCAAATATTTTAAAAGCGAGATCATATACATTTAACCCCATTGAGGACGCTCATAGGTGTATTTGGGCCCTGGATTATGTGAGAGGCGAATACCCGGAGACGTGCGTCTAGGGTTGAAGCCGGGTTCATAATCCACCGATTATAAACAGGTTGAACTAGTAATCTGATATATAATCAAAAGGTATTATTCATGGCGGGTCGGAGGTAGTCTAGCCTAAATAATACTTACACCGGCGCCATTAGTCGGGTATGGCGAAATCTCGGGTTGCTCCTTGATAAGCCAAATGGTGTTATGGGATTTCATTATATTTGATATGTTTTTGGGAGTTATAAGGAGATGGCCCGTTCTCGCCGGGAATAAAAATATGTCGAAAATGTTTTAATTAATATTTAATTCACAAAACTTAGATGAATTGTAAAAAAAGCTTATCGGCACTAGATTTGCTTTTATCAACCTAAGTGTGAATTAAATATGCTCTTATTATATACGTATATTCCCTTCCTCACTGAGTTCGTTTGACTCACATCCCTTTTTGGTTCATGCTTCAGGTTAGCAGTTCGAGTGGTTGTTGGGTACTGGCAGCAGCAGTGTAGGCTTACAGGTCTTTGGAGTTAGTCTATGTAGATATTTTGTTACGACTGAACTCTTATTTATTTTGGCATGTTAACTTGAAAATTAATGGAAGTTGGGATATGATGACATTTGGATATTTGAACTTGATGGGATTAGTGGATATATATATATATATATATATATATATATATATATATATATATATGTTTGATATTTGCTTCCGTTGATGACCTGTTATTGATATTGTTGTTGTTGTTGATGTGGTATTGTTGTTGGGGAGTTGCTGTTGCCAAATTGTGGGAATCCCGTTGTCCGGGACGGGTTTTCGAGTGGTGGTATTTAACTATTGCTCGGGGGCTCGTTTCGGTCCGGGGTTTGTGATGTTGGGGACGTCACAGCTTAAGGTGGTATCAGAGCCTAGGTTTGGTACTTAGGTTTTGACGTCGTGTCGAGTCTATCTAGGTCGAACGGCTATAGGACAATGTGCTTTTATATATCTATGATATGTGATTTTGTGTTATCATGAGCATGTGGCTAACGGAACATGCATTTTATTCAGTCTTTTGATACAGGAAAATGAATCGTGCTCGTGGTAGACCGAGAACCAGAGCTGCTCCTCCTTCTCCTCCCAAGGAAGATAACAACAACATTAATGCTCCTCCGGCTCCTCAGCCCGAGCCAATACCGCCCGTGCAGCCGAATCCCCTAAATCTTGCCATGTTCTTGGAAGCCATGCAAAGGATGTTTCAACAGGGTATAGCTCCTGCACAACCGACCCCTGCTCAAAGGAAACAGGCAGAGGCAAAGGATTTCGACAGGTTCCTCAACCTCAATCACCCTCGCTTTGAAGGAGCACCTGATGATCTTAAGGCTACTTCTTGGATATCTGATCTTGAACCGATGTTTCGAATTATCGAGTGTGAGGACGCTAAAAAGGTTGAGCATGCAGTTTTTCTACTGAAGGGACCGGCCAGGGACTGGTGGAGACTGACCGAAGCTAGATGGCGAGCTGATCAGACTGAGCCGACTTGGGCTAACTTTCTCTCAGCCTTCCAAAGCAAATATATTCCCCTGGTTGTACAAGATCGACGAGAAGCTGAATTCCGAGCCTTAAAACAGCAGAATCTTTCCGTTGATCAATACGAGGCCGTATTCTCTCGCCTCATTGTCTACTGTCCTTCCATCCTTACAGACGAGAGAAGAAAAGTTAATCAATTTGTTTAGGGCTTAAATGAGGACATCCGAAGAGCTCTTCTGGGAGCTAAGCTCTCCACTTATGAAGTTGCTGTCACTACAGCGTTGGAGATTGAGTCCCAATTGCAGCAAATTAGGAAGGATTTCGCACTGAAGGCTGTAGCTCCAGCCCCTCGCAAATTTAAGAAGCTTTTTCCTCCTGCGGGTTCTTCATCTTCGAGCAAGAAGCAAAAGATCACAGGTCCTCAGACAGCCGAGCCTCAAATCAAGTGTTCTTACTGCGGCAAGCCTAAACACACGGAAGCTAATTGCTAGAAGAAACAAGGACTGTGCACTCGATGTGGGCGCAAGGATCATCAAGTAGAGAACTGCCCGAGAAGGCCACCTCTACAGTTTCAGAAAGAGCCACAGAATGCAGGGAAAGGAAAAGTTGTGGCACGAGCATATGCGATGACGGGGGATGGAGGGGAGACCGACCCTAATGCTGTGGTGCAAGGTACTGTACATTTGCATGACATATCCATATTTGCATTATATGATTCGGGTGCGACGCATTCTTTTATTGCACCTGAATATGCTTCTAGATTATCTTTGTCTGCCGAGTGCTTGCCTTATGTGCTTGAGGTCAATTCCCCGTTGGGAATTTCTTATTTGTGTAATCGAGTCTTCCGAGACTGTCCGTTGAGGATAGATGATCGCGATTATCCTGCTGATCTCATTGAACTTCCGATGAGTCATTACGGGATAATATTGGGAATGGACTGGCTATATCAGCATCAGGCTTATATTGATTGTTTCGGGAAAAGGATTACTCTGGGAGTTGATCGCGAGATTTTGGGCAAAAGGTTTGACAAGATTCCTCGAATTTCTTATGTTAAAGCCGCCCGAATGATTCGCAAGGGATCTCCGGCCTTTGTTGCTTATCTACTAAACCGTCCGAAAGAGCATGTTAAGCTTGAGGAGGTACTAGTAGTTGGAGAATTTCCTGATGTGTTTCCCGAGAGTTTTGTAACGCCCCGAAAATCCGAATTATAAATCTGTATGCTCGGATCGAATATTTGCGCAATTATTATTTTATTTAATATTTATTTGATATTTATTATGTAATTTTAGAATTTTATTTCGTATATGAATGAATTCTGTATTTAAATTACAAATTGTCAATGTGCGTTTAATAATATGAATTTTGACTGTAATTACATGTTATTTGGACAACGTGAGTTTTCGAACTTATTTTGCAAAATTACGACTTTGCCCCTTCGGTTTCTAAACCTTAGTCAATTTGACTAAGTCAATCTCTCTCTCTCTCACATTGCCATTCACGCTCAAACAAGAAAAAAGAGAAGAAAGAAAAAGAATTATGTATTGTAGATGATTATATGTGAGAATTAGGGTTTGATTTGCATGTTTTAGTGATTAATTGTTGGATTAGGGTTTGAATTCGCGTAGGTTTTGTTTCTGCGAAATGTTTCTGCTCGAATCGGTGCACATGGCCTGGTGCACACGGCCTTGAGGCCGTGTGCATGAGGCCGTGCGCGTGAGGAATCGTACACAGACTTGAGGCCGTGTGCATGAGGCCGTGCGCGTTTCTTGATCGTGCACGGCCTCGCCACACGGCCGTGCACAAGGCCGTGTGGCCTGGTCGAACAGTGCCCTGACCTTCTGTTAGTCAGGGCACAAATTGGCCTACGGGTCCCGCTTCGGCTCGTCTTTTCCGAATTCTTTCTTCGCTCGTGTATTCGATATATATGATATAGATAGGAATTACATGATTTATAAATTTACGACATGTTCGGGTATATGAATAGTGCATTTTAAGTTTTCGTTAAATTTTCTAACTTTTGCATGTGAAGTCCGATTTTCCCGAAATTCGAATGCATGCTTCTTTATGATATTCTAAGCATGTCCATAAAGTTTCGTTGCATTTGGAATTGATTTACATTTTTAAATTTGCGATTTACTCTGTTTTCGTTTGAGAATTTGAACCTAAGTGATTGATTTAATTGTATAACGTGCTTCTATGTGTTCTAATTCTTTCATATAAGCCGTGCATCATCTTTAGTCTTATTTGGTTGTGTCTTGGTATTTTTGCAGACGATACTCCCGTGGAGTAGCGCCAGTTCTTGCTCTTTTGTTCATTTTGCATAGCCAGGTGAGGCTTTCCTTTTCTGATTCCAATATTACTATGTATATATATATAAATAAGCCTCTCCCCATATAAGCCTCGTTTATGTTTTGGTTTTCACTACGTTTATATATATATACTTAGTAGATATTTATGATTATTATGTTCATTTGATTTATCAAAAATTATTTGATATGAAAAAGTATTACGTATAGTCTTCGAAATGTTTACGAAAGAGACATGTAAAACCTTTTTGTTTCTAAGGAGAACTTTGGCCTTCGGCCTCGCATATGACATGTCTCGAACGGTCTTTTGGCCAACCCGAAATGTTTGAAAAACGAGTTATGAAATGTTTGCATGATCGTTTGGACCCGGAGTAAGAGCGATAGGACGAAGTCGGTAGACGTCGGGTCTACGGCGTAAATCCTATGGTTTCCTCCATTTGGGAGCTCGGGGTGAGGCCGGAGTGGCAGCCCTTTGAGTACCTGAGTTATTCTAGTCAGTTTCGAGTAGTTCGGATTTAGAGGTCCGTCTACATTGGAGGCATAAGGGTGGTTTCCGGTTTTTATGTTTGGATATTGGAGTTCAGGACTCGACTCGCCGAGTCATTAGATATGTTATGTTTTATGTTAAATCACCACCCGATTACGAAAACCTTTCTTTTATGTTGATTTCTTTTAAGTTTAAAAATTTGGTGATTTACTTCTGTTTTACGATATACATTATTATTCCCTCCTCACTTAGTCGTTTGATTAACCCCCTCTGTTTTACCCCTGTACTGGTTTCAGGACACTAGGCGGGATCTGCATCGTCGTCGTCGCGTCTTTGAGTTGCATTAATTTTTGCTCATGTATAACTCTTTCCCGTATGGCTTTATTTTATGTTTTATGATATTAGGATTTAGATAGTTTGTATTCGGGATTATGTATAAATATTGAACCCGTTATTATATTATTATCGGGATATTGTATCGAACCCGTTTGTTATTTAATTAATGGAATTTCGTTAGCCTTGGTGGGCTTTAATACTTGTGTAATTATTTATGTTTCGTTTATTTCGCTTTCGCACTTCTTGTTTTTTTGTTGTTTTGAAAACCCCCGCCTAGTAATTGAGTAATTGCTTGCCGTTCGCCGGGTTTCGATTCGGGTCGGATCCCATTCCGGCTTCGGGTCGGGGCTCGGTGCGGGGCGTGCGTTACCCGTTTGGGGCGCCCGCTACAGTTGGTATCAGAGCTCCTCTTGGTCCAATGGCCGAAGCTCTGAATTGTCGTGTCCAGTTGTGTCTACGTCGTACGGCTTAGGATTATGTGATTGTGACAACGTGAATATGTGAATTTAGCTTCTCTACGTGTTACGGCTTTCCATAATCACTTATTATTATGCATGTTTGGTATTGAATGGGCAGAATGCCTCCTCGCCGTGAACCGCCAGGTCCGCCTCCAGGTGTTCCGACTCCAGCTCAATTTATGGAAGCCTTAGGGCTGTTCATGGTCCATGCTAACCGAGCAACACCGCCTCCTGCCCCGGAGAATGATCTGGGAAGATTTCTTAAGCTCAACCCTCCGCAGTTCGAGGGTGCACTTGATGATGTTGTCGCCGAAGCTTGGATATCGGCAATGGAAAAGATATTCCGAGTACTGGAGTGTCCGGACCCTAAGAGGGTCGAGTTAGCAGTGTATCAGATGATAGGAGCTGCTCAGGATTGGTGGGCCCGTATCGAACAGAAATGGCAGCGTGAGCATGTGGTCCCGACTTGGGATCAGTTCGCGGTGGAGTTCCCGGCCAAGTATATTCCGTTGGTGGTCCGACAGCGACGTGAGCGAGAGTTCCTGGATCTCAAGCAGGGTACTTCTACAGTTGACCAGTACGAGGCTCACTTCTCCAGGCTTATCATTCACTGCTCGTATATGGTTGACGACGAGCAAAGGAAGACTCGACAGTTCATGGAGGGGTTGTCGAATGAGATTCGTATGCATATGCTTGGGAACCAACTCCAGAACTATACCGATGCAATCGAGACGGCACTTTCTATAGAGTCCGATCTCCGACAGATGAGACCGACATTTGCACCTGCCCCTGCAGCCGCCAAGAGTTTCGCTTCTGGCTCGAAGAGGCCATTTATTCCGTCTGGGTCCTCTTCTGGGAAGAAGCCGTTCAGGAACGTCATTCAGCCTGCTCCTCCCCGACCCCAGCTTGCTCCTCCTCGATCTCAGGGATTTCCACGGCCAGTATGTGGATTTTGTCAGGGCCCGCATTTAGAGGCCAAGTGTTGGAGGAAGAACGGTCTTTGCTACGGATGTGGTAGCGCCGATCATCGGATAGGTGAATGCCCGAAGAGGAGACCAGTACAGCAGGGAGCCGCTCAGCCTCAGGTTTATGCCCGTGTTTACGCCTTGGAAGGCGATGCAGAGGATGCTGTTGCAGATCCGACTGACGTGGTGGAAGGTACTATATATATAAATGGCATCCCCATACATGCATTGTACGACTCGGGTGCTTCCCACTCATTTATTGCGCCTGTTGTTTCCTTATCTGTGCATGCGCCTGTTTCCTTGCTTGATTATGTGTTAGTGGTTGGTTCGCCGTTGGGTTCGAAGGTCATTGAGAACCGAGCACTTAAGCGTTGTCCGGTTATCATCGAGGGTATCGAATACCCGGCTGATTTGGTCGAGTTGCCGATGAAGAAATATGGGGTTATTCTCGGAATGGATTGGTTGTACGAGCATCGGGCGAAGGTTGATTGTTTCGAGAAGAAGGTTATTCTGGGTTCTAATGAGGTTAAGGGTTTCCGATTAGGAGAAGGTTCGTATATCTCAATGATGGAAGCTAAGAAGCTCGTTCAGAAGGAAGAAGCGACGTGCTTTATAGCTTACATTCTCAACCGCCCGAAGGACCAGACAAAGATCGAAGAGACGCCCGTGGTCAATGAATTCGTCGACGTGTTTCCCGAGAATTTGGAATTCTTGCCACCGGATCGGGATATAGAGTTCGTGATTCATCTAGTTCCGGGAGCCGAGTCTTATTCGAAGTCGCCGTACCGAATGGCTCCTGCTGAGTTGAAAGAATTGAAGAACCAACTCGATGAACTTCTTTCTATTGGCTATATCCGACCGAGTGCCTCGCCTTGGGGTGCTCCAGTCTTGTTCGTAAAGAAGAAGGACGGTACACTCCGCATGTGTATCAATTAGCGAGAATTGAACAGGATGACTGTGAAGAACAAGTATCCTTTACCGCATATCGAGGAATTGTTCGACTTGTTGCAAGGATCGAGGGTTTATTCCAAGCTCGATCTCAGACAAGGATATTACCAGCTCCGTATCCGGTCAGAGGATATCCCGAAGACAGCTTTCAACACCCGATACGGACATTTCGAGTTTGTGGTCATGCCATTTGGACTCTCGAATGCCCCGGCAGCTTTTATGGACATGATGCACAGAATTTTCCGTCCGTACCTCGACAAGTTCGTCGTTATTTTCATCGACGACATCTTAGTGTTCTCGAAGTCCGAAGAAGAACATGCTGAACACCTCCGGATTGTGCTTCAAGCTTTGAAAGAGCACCAGTTGTTTGCTAAGTTCAGCAAATGCGAATTCTGGATTGACCGAGTGACCTTCCTAGGTCATGTCATATCTGGAACGGGAATCGAGGTAGATCCTTCGAAGATTGAGACAGTGCTGGATTGGGAGAGACCTAAGATTCCTACAGAGATCCGTAGTTTCTTGGGATTAGCAGGATACTACAGACGTTTTGTCAAGGATTTCTCTAAACTTGCAGGTCCGTTAACAGCATTGACGAAGAAGGAGGCTAAGTTTGAGTGGTCAGCCAAATGTGAAGCTAGTTTTCAGGAGCTCAAGAAGAGATTGACCACAGCCCCAGTACTGACCCTGCCAGAGGGTTCTGAAGGATTTGTCGTGTATGCAGATGCGTCACACGAAGGATTAGGTTGTGTGTTAATGCAGAATGGGAAAGTTATAGCTTATGCGTCAAGGAAGCTAAAGCCAGCTGAAGAGAACTATCCCACTCACGACCTTGAACTAGCCGCCGTGGTATTTGCATTATTGAAATGGCGTCATTACCTCTACGGCATCACGTTCGACATCTTCACAGATCATAAGAGCATTCAGTACTTGTTTAATCAGAAGGAATTGAACAAACGACAGCGCCGTTGGATGGAGTTATTTGAGGACTACGATTGCAAGATCCAGTATCATCCCGGAAAGGCGAATGTCGTAGCCGATGCACTAAGCCGGAAGGCAAGCATAGCCCAGCTAGAGGCTAAGTTAGAGGGAGTTCACATCAGTTCTCAAGCCCATGTTCACAGCATATCGATCCAGTCAGAGTTGGGTCGAAAGATTCGAGATGTTCAGGCTACTGATGAGTGGACTCAGAGACAGATAGTTCACATCGCAGCTGATTCTGAGACTCAGTTTGGTGTGGACGACACAGGAGTTCTCCACTACAAGTCCCGAGTTTGTGTTCCGGAGAGTCTGAGGAAAGAGATTCTCGATGAGGCTCACAACACACCTTACACAGTTCATCCGGGAGGAAGTAAGATGCATCGGGATTTGAAGGAATTGTTCTGGTGGAGAGGTATGAAGAGAGACGTAGCTGATTACGTCAAGAGATGTTCAACTTGTCAACAAGTTAAAGCTGAACATCAGAGACCGGGAGGTTTGCTTGAGCCATTGCCGATTCCTACATGGAATTAGGAGGGTATTGCCATGGACTTCGTGTCTGGTTTGCCTAAAGTTAGAGGTGGCTACGATAGCATTTGGGTGATTATTGACCGACTATCCAAGAGTGCTCATTTTCTACCGATCAACATGTCGTACAAAGTGGATAGGTTGGCAGAGATTTATCACCGAGAGATTGTCAAGCTTCATGGAATTCCGTCTACGATAGTATCTGACAGAGATGCTCGATTTACTTCCCGTTTGTGGCAACAACTTCAAGAACGAATGGGAACGAAGCTGACTTTCAGTACAGCCGCACATCCGCAAACCGATGGTCAGTCAGAGAGGATGATCAGATATCTCTGTGATATGCTTCGAGCTTGTGCCCTGGATTTTCGCAACAATTGGCACGACCAGTTGCCTCTGATCGAGTTTGCTTACAACAACAGTCATCAGTCTACGATCGGAATGGCACCTTATGAAGCATTGTATGGCAGAAAGTGTAGATCCCCATTGTTTTGGGATCTCGAAGATTGGCGATGGACGAAAGATGATAAGGAACGAGGAACTCCTCCAAAGTTTCTCCAAAATGCCATCGACCGTATTCAGATCATCCGGCAGAGAATGAAGGCAGCTCAGGATCGACAGAAGAGCTATGCCGACACCCGCCGCCGACCGTTGGAATTTGAGGTTGGTGACAGAGTATTCCTCAAAGCTTCTCCTCGAAAGGGTTTCACCCGAATTGGGAAAGGAGGAAAGTTAAGTCCGAGATTTTTGGGTCCTTATGAGATTTTGGAGAGAATTGGGAACGCAGCGTACAGGTTAGACTTGCCGCCGAGTCTGACAGGGATTCACAACGTCTTTCATGTTTCCCAACTCCGGAAATACTTCCCAAATGAGTCCGAGATCCTTCCTGTTGAGGAAATTGAACTAGAGCCGGATTTGACCTTTGTTTTGAAGCCGGTGAAGATATTGGATAAGAAGACTCAAGCTCTGCGCAACCGAGAGATTTCTCTTGTCAAAGTCCTTTGGAGAAATCAGACAACCGAAGAAGCTACATGGGAGACCGAGGACAAGATGCGCAAGTTTCATCCGGAATTATTTCAGCCGGACGAGTAGAATCTGGGGGCCAGATTCTCATAAGGAGGGGTGATTGTAACGCCCCGAAAATCCGAATTATAAATCTGTATGCTCAGATCGAATATTTGCGCAATTATTATTTTATTTAATATTTATTTGATATTTATTATGTAATTTTAGAATTTTATTTCGTATATGAATGAATTCTGTATTTAAATTACAAATTGTCAATGTGCGTTTAATAATATGAATTTTGACTGTAATTACATGTTATTTGGACAACGTGAGTTTTCGAACTTATTTTGCAAAATTACGACTTTGCCCCTTCGGTTTCTAAACCTTAGTCAATTTGACTAAGTCAATCTCTCTCCCTCTCTATTCCATTCACGCGCAAAGAGAGAAAAAGAGAAGAAAGAAAAAGAGAGAAAAAGAGAAGAAAGAAGAAAGAGATTCCAACGATCGTTCCGACTTCGTTTCCCGACGGATTTTAGAGCCGTTTACGTCTACGAACTCCTCGCGATCTCATCTACGAGTAAGCTCTCACGAAATTTCTCGATTAATGCCTTCATTGCTTCGATTTTCGGATTTTTGAATATAGTTGAATAATTTAGGTTTTTATATGATTTTCATAGAAAATGTGGATGGATTTTCGTGTTTATTGTTTCTACGTGTAGCTTATGTATTGTAGATGATTATATGTGAGAATTAGGGTTTGATTTGCATGTTTTAGTGATTAATTGTTGGATTAGGGTTTGAATTCGCGTAGGTTTTGTTTCTGCGAAATGTTTCTGCTCGAATCGGTGCACACGGCCTTGAGGCCGTGTGCATGAGGCCGTGCGCGTTTCTTGATCATGCACGGCCTCGCCACACGGCCGTGCACAAGGCCGTGTGGCCTGGTCGAACAGTGCCCTGACCTTCTGTTAGTCAGGGCACAAATTGGCCTACGGGTCCCGCTTCGGCTCTTCTTTTCCGAATTCTTTCTTCGCTCGTGTATTCGATATATATGATATAGATAGGAATTACATGATTTATGAATTTACGACATGTTCGGGTATATGAATAGTGCATTTTAAGTTTTCGTTAAATTTTCTAACTTTTGCATGTGAAGTCCAATTTTCCCGAAATTCGAATGCATGCTTCTTTATGATATTCTAAGCATGTCCGTAAAGTTTCGTTGCATTTGGAATTGATTTACATTTTTAAATTTGCGATTTACTCTGTTTTCGTTTGAGAATTTGAACCTAAGTGATTGATTTAATTGTATAACGTGCTTCTATGTGTTCTAATTCTTTCGTATAAGCCGTGCGTCGTCTTTAGTCTTATTTGGTTGTGTCTTGGTATTTTTGCAGACGATACTCCCATGGAGTAGCGCCAGTTCTTGCTCTTTTGTTCATTTTGCATAGCCAGGTGAGGCTTTCCTTTTCTGATTCCAGTATTACTATGTATATATATATAAATAAGCCTCTCCCCATATAAGCCTCGTTTATGTTTTGGTTTTCACACCGTTTATATATATATACTTAGTAGATATTTATGATTATTATGTTCATTTGATTTATCAAAAATTATTTGATATGAAAAAGTATTACGTATAGTCTTCGAAATGTTTACGAAAGAGACATGTAAAACCTTTTTGTTTCTAAGGCGAACTTTGGCCTTCGGCCTCGCATATGACATGTTTCGAACGGTCTTTTGGCCAAGCCGAAATGTTTGAAAAGTGAGTTATGAAATGTTTGCATGATCGTTTGGGCCCGGAGTAAGAGCGATAGGACGAAGTCGGTAGACGTCGGGTCTACGGCATAAATCCTATGGTTTCCTCCATTTGGGAGCTCGGGGTGAGGCCGGAGTGGCAGCCCTTTGAGTACCTGAGTTATTCTAGTCAGTTTCGAGTAGTTCGGATTTAGCGGTCCGTCTACATTGGAGGCATAAGGGTGGTTTCCGGTTTTTATGTTTGGATATTAGAGTTCAGGACTCGACTCGTCGAGTCATTAGATATGTTATGTTTTATGTTAAATCACCACCCGATTACGAAAACCTTTCTTTTATGTTGATTTCTTTTAAGTTTAAAAATTTGGTGATTTACTTCCGTTTTACGATATACATTATTATTCCCTCCTCACTTAGTCGTTTGACTAACCCCCTCTGTTTTACCCCTGTACTGGTTTCAGGACACTAGGCGGGATCTGCGTCGTCGTCGTTGCGTCTTTGAGTTGCATTAATTTTTGCTCATGTATAACTCTTTCCCGTATGGCTTTATTTTATGTTTTATGATATTAGGATTTAGATAGTTTGTATTCGGGATTATGTATAAATATTGAACCCGTTATTATATTATTATCGGGATATTGTATCGAACCCGTTTGTTATTTAATTAATGGAATTTCGTTAGCCTTGGTGGGCTTTAATACTTGTGTAATTATTTATGTTTCGTTTATTTCGCTTCCGCACTTCTTGTTTTTTTGTTGTTTTGAAAACCCCCGCCTAGTAATTGAGTAATTGCTTGCCGTTCGCCGGGTTTCGATTCGGGTCGGATCCCATTCCGGCTTCGGGTTGGGGCTCGGTGCGGGGCGTGCGTTACCCATTTGGGGCGCCCGCTACAAGTTTAAATTATTTGCCTCCAGAACGAGAGATAGAGTTTGTGATCGATTGAGCTCCGGGTGCCGAACCGTATTCGAAGACTCCTTACCGTATGGCTCCGGCAGAGTTGAAAGAATTGAAGATTCAGTTGGATGGATTATTGGAGAGTGGGTACATTCGACCGAGTACTTCGCCGTGGGGTGCGCCTGTTCTTTTCGTGAAAAAGAAGGATGGGATGTTGAGGATGTGTATAGATTATCGCGAGCTGAATCGGATGATGATCAAGAACAAATATCCTCTACCTCAAATCGAAAAGTTGTTTGATATTTTGCAAGGGTCGAAAGTTTACTCCAAGCTAGATCTCCGATAGGGGTATTACCAGTTGCGAATCCGAGAATCAGACATTCCGAAGACTGGGTTTAATACTCGATATGGGCATTTTGAGTTCGTAGTTATGCCTTTCGGGTTAACGAATGCCCCAGCTGCTTTCATGGATTTGATGCATCGTACTTTCCGGCCATATCTCGATAAGTTTGTGGTGATCTTCATTGATGATATCCTGGTTTTCTCAAAGACTAAGGAAGAACATGCCGAGCATCTTCGCGTCGTATTAAGAACTCTCCGAGAACATCAGTTGTATGCCAAGTTCAGTAAATGCGAATTTTGGCTTGATAAAGTTACCTTCCTTGGTCATGTGATATCAGGAGATGGAATCGAAGTGGATCCCTCTAAGATTGAGACCGTGATGAAATGGGAGCAGCCGAAGACACCAACTGAAGTCAGAAGTTTTCTAGGGTTAGCCGGCTATTACAGGCGTTTCGTTCAAGATTTCTCCAAGATAGCCACTCCGCTGACCAATTTAACTCGCAAGGACGTGCCTTTTAAGTGGGACGATAAATGCGAGGCAAGTTTCCAAGAGCTAAGGAAACGGTTGACTACTGCTCCGGTACTTGCACTACCTGAAGGTTCCGAGGGGTTTACGGTTTATACCGATGCATCGAAAGAAGGGTTAGGATGTGTTCTGATGCAAAACGGCAAAGTGATTGCTTATGCTTCGCGCAAGCTAAAAGATGCTGAGAAGAACTATCCTATCCATGATCTTGAGCTAGCTGCTATTATCTTTGCCCTGGGGAAGTGGCGACATTATTTATACGGCGTGACATTCGACATATTCACCGATCACCAGAGTTTGAAATATCTGCATACTCAGAAAGATCTTAATCGCAGGCAACGTCGGTGGATGGAATTCCTTGAAGATTATGATTGTCGTATCCAATACCATCCAGGCAAAGCTAACGTTGTAGCCGATGCTTTAAGTAGACAAGCAAAGGTAGCTAGCTTGGAAGGAACCTCTACAGGAGTGATGTCAGAAGCAGGGAGATATCATCTAGTCTCTCAACCGCGGATTGCGAATCTTTCAGTCCGACCAGATTTGGTTCAGAGGCTTAAGGACGAGCAGAGTGCTGATGACTGGATTCAAAGACAGATCGTGAGGATGCAAGATGATCCGAACTCCTCATTTGCTTTCGATGATATGGGTCTTCTTTGTTTTAAGAACCGAATTTGCGTGCCGAAGAATCTGAAGACCGAAATCATGGAGGAAGCACATAAATCTGCTTATGTCGTCCATCCGGGAGGTAATAAGATGTACCGAGATCTCAAGACTCACTATTGGTGGCATGGAATGAAACGAGAAGTTGCTGATTTCGTGAGACGGTGTTTGACTTGTCAACGAGTTAAAACCGAACATCAGCAACCCGGTGGAACTCTACAGCCACTCTCTATTCCGGATTGGAAATGGGAGGATATTGCAATGGATTTCATGTCCGGATTACCGAGAGTTCGAGGCGGATATGATACGATTTGGGTGATTGTGGATCGTTTGACGAAATCCGCTCATTTCATTCCAGTTCGAAAGACCACCAATGTCAAGAAACTGGCAGAGTTGTATATCGAGCAGATTGTAAAGCTACATGGAGTTCCGAAGAGTATCGTGTCCGATTGAGATCCCAAGTTTACTTCTCGACTTTGGCAAGAAATTCATAGAAACTTGGGAACGAATTTGAAATTCAGCATGGCCGCTCACCCGCAAACTGATGGTCAATCTGAGAGAACCATCAAGATTCTAGGCGATATGCTGCGAGCTTGTGCTCTAGACTTCTCCACGAGTTGGGACAAGCAACTGCCACTCATTGAATTCGCCTACAATAACAGTTACCAAGCAACAATTGGGATGCCCCCTTACGAAGCGCTTTATGGACGTAAATGCCGATCCCCTCTGTACTGGGAATTAGAAGACTGGCGAAGAACTAAAGACGGAGTGGAACGAGCTCTACCTCCAAAGACGATCCAGGAAACACTTGATAAGATTGCGATCATTCGACAGAGAATGAAAGCTGCCCAGGATCGCCAAAAGAGTTATGCTGATAAGAGACTTCGGGATTTGGAATTTGAAGAGGGAGACAAAGTGTTTCTTAAGGCGACGTTGAGGAAAGGATTCGCTAGAGTGGGAAAAGGTGGGAAGCTCAGTCCGAGATATTTGGGACCCTATGAGGTTATTTAACAGATTGGGAAGACTGCCTACCGCCTGAACCTGCCCTCGACTCTAACTGGCATTCACAATGTCTTCCATGTTTCTCAATTGCGAAAATACTATCCCGACGAATCTCATATTCTCCGAGATGAAGAAGTCCAGGTAGAGCCTGACTTGACGATCGAGATGAAACCTGTTGAGATTCAGGATCGTAAGTTCAAGCAACTCCGCAATCGACAAATTCCCTTGGTTCGTGTGTTATGGAGAAACCGAACCACTGAGCAAGTAACCTGGGAAACGGAAGAGAAGATACGAACTCATTATCCCGAGTTATTTGTGGAGTCGAATTAGAATCTGGGGACCAGATTCTCCGAAGGGGGAGATAGTGTAACGCCCCGCTATTTTATAGCGCTTCGGTGCGTTAGCCGATTATTGCCCTTGGTTGTGTTGTTTGCGATTATGTGAATTATGTGACTTATATGACTTAATATATGAATAATATGATGATTTCATAAGAATTTTCATATTTGAATTATTTTATACCATTCTTATATTTGAATTACTTTATACTATGTTTATATTTGAATTGTTGTATTTGAAATTTTTATGAAAATTATGTCATCATAATTGAATTACATGATATTATATTGGAAATATATGCAATATATATATGCAAACATATATAAATATATGTATATATATATATATATAAATATCTCTACATAGTTGCATGCTAATTTTGACTTTTCAAACAAATATATTTATTTATTTAATTATCTCATTTATTCTCATAATTTCTACACTATTCTAAAACAAGCAACATTCTCTCATCTTCAACCTCTCTCTCTCGGCCCCTTTTGCTCTCTCATCACCGCCATTTCCAACCACTTCAAGACACCAAGAAATTCAATCCTACTTGTTACAAAAATGTGCTACATCATCCAAGGAACAAACTTCTACTTGCTATTTGTGCAAACAAGCTTGTATTTCTTCTTTCTCTTCCATTTCTTCCTTCAAGGTAAGTTTGGAATTCTCTTAATTCTTTGGTTGTTATGGTTTTATATGTTAAGGAAGTGATGAAGCATGCTAGAATGGTTGATTGATGAGCCTAGTTTGGTGATTGATTACATGTAGCATCTTTTGTGAAATTTTCATTGAATTTGATCAATTTGCAATATTGGCTTAATGATCTTAGATGCTTAAATGGTTAGGGAATTCATGTTAGTTCATGATATTAAGCAAATTGGTGAAGTTTTATGGAGTTTGGGATTGAAAATCAAAAGTTGGGACAAAAAGGGGGGATGGCGGTTTGAATAGGGGATTTTTAGGTCTTTGATTCGAGCTTCGTTTTTCGATTCTTTTAGCATCAAAAATCTTAAAATGTATTAACTAATAGATTCCGAAAGTTTCGGATTAATCGGAGTTGTTTTGCTATGAAAAGTATTAAACGAGGGGTGGTTTGTGTAATATGTACAAAACCTTTGAATTTTGGTTCCCAAGCTTTCATATGACTTGAATGCCTAATTTAGCTTAATATATCATGTGTATTTGATTGTGTTTAAGTGCATTTATACATAATATGTTATTTTGAGCATAAAATGCATTTCATAGCCGTGCGTCTTACTTGGTTGATTTATCGAGTCGTGTCTTACCTCGAGGCCTGTGTATTACAGGTGGGACCTCGCGGGGCTGATTCTGAGTTATTTGGCTATCCTTTTTGTTAAGCCTACAGGTGAGGATGTAAAATGGTTTTTAACTGAAGTGTGAACAAATATTGCGAAAACATATCCCCTTTAATATTTCAATTATATGTTTTGCCAATATTTGTAACAAAAGGTTTTAATATCAAATGAGATATATGTATCTTTGTTAAAGTGGTTTCAAAACAGAGACAAGGGAACTATTTTGATTTGAAAAGTAACATTTGGTCTCGGGACTTGCTCGTATGCCTCGAGTTATAGGCAACGTGTTGAGAAACCCTAGACGGTTACATACCTTGTCTCGAAAGACCCTTTTGGTCCATTCAAATATTTTAAAAGCGAGATCATATACATTTAACCCCATTGAGGACGCTCATAGGTGTATTTGGGCCCTGGATTATGTGAGAGGTGAATACCCGGAGACGTGCGTCTAGGGTTGAAGCCGGGTTCATAATCCACCGATTATAAACAGGTTGAACTAGTAATCTGATATATAATCAAAAGGTATTATTCATGGCGGGTCGGAGGTAGTCTAGCCTGAATAATACTTACACCGGCGCCATTAGTCGGGTATGGCGAAATCTCGGGTTGCTCCTTGATAAGCCAAATGGTGTTATGGGATTTCATTACATTTGATATGTTTTTGGGAGTTATAAGGAGATGGCCCGTTCTCGCCGGGAATAAAAATATGTCGAAAATGTTTTAATTAATATTTAATTCACAAAACTTAGATGAATTGTAAAAAAAGCTTATCGGCACTAGATTTGCTTTTATCAACCTAAGTGTGAATTAAATATGCTCTTATTATATACGTATATTCCCTTCCTCACTGAGTTCGTTTGACTCACATCCCTTTTTGGTTCATGCTTCAGGTTAGCAGTTCGAGTGGTTGTTGGGTACTGGCAGCAGCAGTGTAGGCTTACAGGTCTTTGGAGTCAGTCTATGTAGATATCTTGTTACGACTGAACTCTTATTTATTTTGGCATGTTAACTTGAAAATTAATGGAAGTTGGGATATGATGACATTTGGATATTTGAACTTGATGGGATTAGTGGATATATATATATATATATATATATATATATATATATATATATATATATATGTTTGATATTTGCTTCCGTTGATGACCTGTTATTGATATTGTTGTTGTTGTTGATGTGCTATTGTTGTTGGGGAGTTGCTGTTGCCAGATTGTGGGAATCCCGTTGTCCGGGGCGGGTTTTCGAGTGGTGGTATTTAACTATCGCTCGGGGGCTAGTTTCGGTCCGGGGGTTGTGATGTTGGGGACGTCACAGCCCCGGAACTAAAATTTTTGAAATCTACTACTTCCGCTGCGCCCGGGGGTGCATGAATCCCAACACTCCCGACAATCGAGGGGACGCCAAGGTAAAGATCAAACTTCCCCACAAGTTCAACACCCAATCGATCAGCCAACTGAAGCTTAACGGACTCCGGGACATTTCTGCGGACCACCATCGAAGATTTCTGGCTATTGATGACCTGGCCAGAGACTCTAGCATAGAGGTCGAGGGTATCCTGGATAGAGTCCATTGCTGCCATATTCTCTTTACCATAAATCAGAGTATCATCGGCAAAGAGAAGGTGGGAAATGGAAGGAGCCCCACTGCAGATGGAAATGCCCGTGATAGATCCCTCCCTTTCCTTTTGTCTGATCAAGCAGCTAAGAACTTCTGCACATAGAGAAGAAAGAGATAAGGGGATAGGGGCTCTCCTTGACGGATACCCCTACCCGGGACCACAGCACCAAATTGGCTACCCTCAAGAATAAAAGAGTAAGAGACAGTAGAAATGCAACACATAATAACCTTAATGAAAGGGGGAGAGAAACCTAACCGCCTGAGAACCCGTTCGAGGAATCTCCATTCCATCCTGTCATACGTCTTACTCATATCAAGCTTGAGGACAAAGACCCATCTTTCCCACTATTCTTACGCTTCAGAAAATGGTTAATCTCAAAGGTTATCAAGATATTATCAGTGATCACTCGAGCTGGAACAAAAGCAGATTGAGATTGGGAGATAACCTTATCAAGCATGGGCTTGAGACGGTTAGCTAACACTTTGGAACCGATTTTATAAATAACATTACAGAGACTAATAGGGTGAAATTGTGTAATCAAGTCCGGTTCTTTACACTTTGGGATCGGAATAATGTGAGTGAAATTCAGCTTCTTATCAAACCGGTTATCATTGAGGAAACCAAGCACACAATTAGAAACATCCCTACCAACAACACTCCAATATCTTTGAAAGAATAAAGGAGGAAGGCATTCAGGGCCGGGGGATTTAAGGGGAAACATTTGAGTAAGTGCACGTTTTACCTCTTCCGGCGTATATGGTATGGTGAGGTTCGAACTCATAGTCCCGTCAATCTTTGGTTCCAAGACCTCATGAGCTAAATCGATTTCTTCATCCGAACAGTTATTGGAGGTGAAAATCCCCTCAAAGTAACGGGTAATCACACCCTAAATCTCGGTGTCCTTAATGCACAATTGCCCGTTCTCATCACGTAAGGCTGCAATCCTATTCGTCCGAACCCGCTGGGAGGCTTTCTTGCGAAAGAATTTTGTATTACGATCCCCTTCAGTGAGCCAATGGGCTTTGACTCGTTGCTGCCATTTTCGTTCCTCACGGGTCAACAATTCCTCAATAACAACCCGAATCTCTTTTTCTTATGCTTTTGTGGCAGTCGTAATAACTCCCCACCGAAGCTTCACCAACTCTTTCTCAAGGTGTTCAATAGATTTTTGGGGATTGGGAAACTCTTCTTTACTCCCGTTCATAAGGCCAATTCTACACTCTTCAATACCATTCTCGACTTTCGCCATTGTCGAGAAGCCCCCCGGGCATTCCAAGATTCTGAAATAACTCTTTCACAATCAGAGGAACGGGCCCATATTGCTTCAAACCACCATGGCCTGATGCCCCGACGGGAGTTCCGAGTGGTTGGGTTTAAGGCAATCAGAATGGGACGGTGATCAGAGCACGGAGCCGAGAGATGGAAAACCGAAGAATTAGGAAAGAGGGCCCGCCATGAGTCAGAGGCCAATCAGACAACTTCACGTTTGAATTAGCATAACTGCCTCACTGATATGACCCAAGCTTACATTCCCAATACATTCATATATTTAAATTAGTATTCTGAGAATTTTATTTATACGAAATTTAATTTAATCTGAGTTTCACTAAACAAATACAAAATTACTTGTAATTGTGTTTTCAATTAATTATGCACCACACTTTAATAACAGTAAGTAACATTAATTATGTGATACTATTACTAATATGTATTTAATTTTCCTAATTAACATATTACAATTTCACCTTTGAAAAATCAAAAGCAGAATAGTAATTAATAAATCGTGATCAACAATCTATCTATATTATATTATATTTGAGGGTTGTTAGACCCCTCAATTGAGCTTCATCAGACACAAATACTATTTTGTAGTTTTTTTGAGATTTTTAATTACATGAAAAATATGTTATTGGGTAGATGTTTACTAAATGAATTAATTTGTGTTGAAATCATCAATACCTAAAATCGTGCATAATTGTCTTAATTGAAATAAGAAAGTTGTAAAAATTATAAAAAATTTAATTTCAAGGAAAAAACTTATTGGTGGTGGTATTAAATGTTAACCGCTAATTTCATGCAGTTATTTTTAACAATGGCTTAAATAAAGAAATAAAAAATTAAAAGAAACTAATGATTTCCATAAATTAAGGTTTTAATTTTGAATTTGAACTTGAATATCGATTCAAATTAATTAGGTTACCAAAATTGTTTAAATAAGTCTTAATGGTTTTATTATCCCATCTTAATTGTACTTATAATACAATTTTGTAAGAATGGCAATCATGGCAAATCCCCTGTTATGGTTTTTCCTCAATGTTCTTTTTTGTCTTCCTTATAACTTTTTTCTAACATATGATTTTATCTACCACCACCTATATCCGACGTCTTTTCTCTTCAAACTTTCTCTTTAGTTCTTTTTTTCCATAATTTCTCAATTTTCACCTTATTATTTTTTGACATCTTTTTAATTTTCAATTTTATCTATTTCTTTTTAGTAACTATTATATATGTTGATTACTTGGGTGCCGGTTTTGTTTACATGATGGTTCTCCGTTCCTCATGATCATGGCTTATTACAGTTTGTGGGGTTATGATGTTGGATGGAAGTACTTTATAAGTTGCATAGTTTGCAATTTGGATAAGAGTATACTTGGCAATGGTTTGAACTTTTGGCGCAATTTCTACTCGAGATAGAGGCACTGCACTGACCGTGATGACATTGGAAAAGATTATGTATATGATCACTTTTGGTGTTGGTTGCATTGTAATTGGTTTCCTGTTAGTTTTATCTCTGATTGTATTTTTGGGTTTGTTAGCTTTAGGATAGGACTAGCTTTTAACCATGTTCATGGCATCTCACTTTTTGGCATCTCACTTTTTTTATTGGGACTTTGTTTCGCTTTTTATTTATATATGAGGTGGAGGTCTCACTAAAGTCTAAAACTCCACGGCGCGTGCCGATTCCATTTTTTTTCATCAATAGCTAATATTTCACCTTTGTTTTTTCATATTTATGTTTTTCGTATTCTTTTTCCTCTTCTTTTCTCCCATAAAATATGTCGTTTTTATATTTAGTTTTATTTATTATGGTTTTTTCATATGATATTTCTAATATATAATGGGTGGGGAATACTTTTCTCTTTCTTTCTTTTCTATTGATTTTCTAATTGTTTTCTTTTTTTTCACCTTTTTTCCCATGAATTTGTGTTTCCTATATTTTGTGATATTATATTATTTGTAGTTGGGTTACAATAATATTATTTTTCTCTGTTTCACTCATGGATGATTAATTGTGTTTCCTACACTTTTATGATGTTGAATTATTATTATTATTATTATTATTATTATTATTATTATTATTATTATTATTATTATTATTATTATTATTATTTTCTTTTATTTTGTGCTTTTGATTATGTGAGATATGAGGAATTGATTCCTTTTTGTTTTCTAATTTTAGTCCAACTTTTCCTTCTATGTTTCTCATTTGTGTATATAATTAATACACTATATCAATATATCTCTTATACTATTATATAAAATATAACTATCTTCCATATTTTATTTAACAGATTTTTTGTTTATATATTTTATTATTTTATAGTTAATTATTAGTATAGAACTCATATACTTTATAATCAATATCAATAATGGTTAGCACCCATGTTCTAATTGAGTTATTACTATAATTTATTTTTATATTATTTGTTAAATCAAAACTTATTTTTTATTTGCAAGTAATCCGCGTACCCTCAAGTATTTTTTGATTGACACGCAATTAATTCATGATTTTTTTTTCTTATTTTGTGATTATAATTCGTAATATTTTTGGAGTTAAGTCTATGGTATGGTGTTTTTTTTCTTCCAAAACTTAAACATGAAATGAAGTACTATTTATTAATTAAGTGATCTTTAAATTCAATTAAAATGTTTTATAGTAACATTACTTTACATAGGTATCACAACTTTTCTGTCATTTTTTAATTAATTGAGGTCGTGCATCGCACCGATAAATGCTAGTTATTTTATATTTGATAATCCCCTAGTTTCTTAATTACTATAAATAGTGTGTACTTTATTTTTCCTTTTGCTCCAGTCAAAATTGGTACCTCTTTAGCGTAAATTTGAATTATTGCTTGTTTTTAACTTCTGCAACTAACTTATATTTATTTTACGAAATAAAAAGAAGGTGATTTTGCATATTTATTTTCTTTCCCAAATTTATGGCGATAATTTTTTCTTCTTAAACAATATTCAATATTCATTAAATTAATGAGGCATTGGATGAAAATATCATAGTAAATTATCATACATTCCACTCGTGCGACTTGAACAGTCTCAATCTATTATTCTAATATACAATATTCTTCATATTTCTTTGTGGTGCAAGTATGCTATTGACTGGAAGTGGCTTTTACCCAATCAAATGATAAGAGAATAATTTGCGTCCCTGAATTTACTACTATGGCTGATCGGCACTTAAATGCTATCATATACGTTTGTCAGATAGTACATTTATATTTTATATATAAGATGTACATGTCTAAGCATGTCAAGGAAATTCATTTATTTATTTGTCTCTAATATAACTTAATGGATATACAGTCTTGGTGTCTATTATTTTATTACAACTATTATATATTAACGTATTTTAGTTTCTACCCATCACTAACTCCACTTCATTATCTTCTTTACCATATCAGACTAATTTTTCTCCACTCTATCCAAGCACCTGCTCCATGGCATCCACCTCCATCGGAAAGTAAGCTATGGAAAACTCCATTGAATCCCCACAGTCACCAACACTCAGCTTGTTCCCTGTTTTACCTGAAAACCCTCGTGGGAAGAGAATCATACCGGAGCCAGCTTATAACTCCGAACTTTATGGTCTCCGGATGAGCAACATGGTGGAGAGTCTACCCCCAAGGGCGTCATCGCCCAGATCGCGGGGAAACATAAATTCACAGCCATCAGCCCCTCAAACATTAGTCATGCAGACGATTGCTGTCACTCAGCCGTCCTCTAGCTCACGCCCGAATAGGCGATTCAATTTATGCCTTATAAATAGGGTGGAGGACATCCCACCACCGTCTCCCTCTCCACCCAGAAAGCGGCAAACTGTCCACCCATCCCACATAGTATCACAAGTATTGATCAGATCTCAACAGTTTACTGTCCGACCTCCTCCCATTTCTCGAAATTTACCTGTTATGCCAAATAACCTAATGCCTCCCTTCTTCGTCATTCACTTACAAATAATATGTTCCTAGACGTCCAATACCCAATCAATTTCAACAAGTTAACCCATATTCTTTTATCATAAAACTAGAATGTTGTGCCCCTCTTCCGATCACTTTCCCCTATTATGTTGTTTCCGTTGACATTGTGTTTCTACAAGAATTTGACCCACACTTGTCTATTTTGTCTCCACGATATCAATTACTCTGTGGGCCCAACATTTGCAATATCCCAACATTAGTGTTAACTTCCTAGTTCCTACCATCATCCCATATCATGTAAGGAGTTGGAGGAAATTGTGAACAAGGATGGCAATAGACGAGTCCCATGCATTATCCCAACATTAGTGTTAGCTTCCTAGTTCCTACCATCATCCCGTATCATGTAAGGGGTTGGAGGAAATTGTGAACAAGGATGGCAATAGACGGGTCTGGGACTGTAGCGCCCCAGCTGAAGAAGCATGAACCAGCTCACGAAAAGTTGCATGGGAAGCAGCAAACCATAAGATGCACCCTTACGGTAAGTTGCTACCCGTGAGTAGCTTACCATGCACTATGTATCATACCGTGAAATGACATTGAATTTATCTCACATCGGAAATGCAACGCAGAAATGACCAGCATATAACTTAATTGTCATGTACTAACCAACAGTGGGTTAACCCCTTTTTGGCACGTGCTTTCCATGCCAAACTTTAGGGTTGTACACGGTCGCGACGAAGGTCATAAGCTCGCGTCCAACGGTCGCTGTCGTGAGGGTTCTCCTCTCTGTGCCCGGGGTTTGCGACAGGGTGGTATCAGAGTCAACCGTCGATGTGGGTCCACGCAGGTGGGGGTTACCGCTAATGGGGCCAGGCGTGCGTGGGGTTTCTCCACTGGCGGAAAGCGAACGATCCTAAATATCACGGCACAATGAGGACATTATGCTCTGAAGGAGGGACGAATTGTAGCACCCCAACTGAATAAGCATGAAGCAGCTCACGGTAAGCTGCACGGGAAGCAGCAAACCGTGAGTTGCACCCTCACGGTAAGTTGCTTCCCTTGAGCAGCTTACCGTGCGCTATGTATCATACCGTGAAATGACATTGAATTTATCCCACATCGGAAATGCAACGCAGAAATGACCAGCATAAAACCTAATTACCATGTACTAACCAACAGTGGGTTAACCCCTTTTTTGGCATGTGCTTCCCAGACCAAACTTTAGGGTTGTACACAGTGGAGAAGAAGGTTATACGCTCGCGTCCAACGGGCGCCATCGTGAGGGTTCTCCTCTCCGCACCCGGGGGTCGCGACAGGGACGAGTATGAATTACTATGAATTATGATAGGATGTGAGACCCGCCAATTAGTATGTGGAAGACCCAAGACTCGCTCCGAATCTGGCTACTTTGTAGACCTACCCTGCCCCATCGGGTTCAGGTTAAATCCGCCAGACCTGATTAAAGTTTTAAAATAACAATCAATAAGCATAAAACATCAGTAATTATTTTATCATCAATAATTTTTGCAAGAACCTCAAACATCACGAATAGTAGGAAAATATTTAAAAAGAAAATGAGAGATTTTTTTCATGAATAGTGGATGAGACTTACATATAGATAAGGAAAAAGCAAAGAATTTGATTTGAATTAGTCAATTATATCTAATTACAAGAATCATTTCTTTGTCTGTCCCTTCACATTAATCTCTATGCTTGTAGGTAAGATGTGTTACCGTATGTTTTTGTCTTCTTTTGCTCAATATAATAAACCTAACACTTAAAGAAAAAGTATATTGACTTAACTCAAAATTAAATACTATTAACACTATAAACTTATAGGTCCAACTTCAGGTTTGGATAGGGGCGGATATTGCCTATAAACTCGAGACCCCAGCCCGAGCTCGGACGGATCCTCAATAAAAAGATTCATTGCCCATTTGGATCGGACCCGCGAGCGGGGGCCACCTTACCGGGACCCATTGACATCCCTGGTTGTGACTTGTGAGAGCTAAGAAATTGTCAGAGAACATAATACATAAATGTGGTGTCGTCAGATATACTATTATCTTCTATGTATATATTTTTACACTAAACTAAATACACAATATATATATATATACTAGAAATTTTGCACGCGGTTCCCCGCGTGCGTAATTTTTTAAAATATTATCTTAAAAAGGCATTATTTATGCTATTAATATAATTATACTTAGTCTTAAAATTTAAAACCTATTAATAATGGTAGCAACAAAAATTTGAAAATGTCTTATTATTTATCTATAGTAATATGTAGTAATGTATCTAACATGGATGAGTTAGTACTTACTACTCTAATATATTTGCTATTTAATTCATAGGGATGAGCTATATTTCTTCTTGATACATAGATTGAGCTCAGAAGAAAAATTTTCCATAAAAAGAAATACACTTTATTTTTTCTAAGTTCTTTAAAATTCCATATATAAATGAGTGAAAGAAAAAAATTAAAATTTAATTTGTAGGTACTGCGGAAATAAAAAATTCTCGAGCTGGACCGATTCGTGAAAGCTTCTAAGGAATGCCACAAGAAAATATTCCAAACATGGCAACTGAAGCTCAATATAAGGCACATTTAGGTAATATATTTTCCAAGAATCACAGGTATCTTATATGATTATAGGACATGAAATTAAATGGTATAAGAAGCTCATAAGCTATATTAGAATCAAGTCTTTCAATGCAATAAAAGGTGAGAAACCAATTATCATTTTATTTTAGGGGAGAAAATTGTAAACAACATATATAAGTGTAAAAAAAAGAGTGTTGTTATTTACACTCCCTAAATGTTAATTGCATTCCAAATTTTTTATTAATGACAATGATATACATTCTTCTTTAATGTTAATTTATTATTCTTTTATTATTTTGTGAGTATTTCTAACCTTTTTTTTCCATAAATTTAAAGATTTTATCATTTAATTTTGTTAGAATTATGATAGAATAAATATATACTTGAGTTCTTTTTAGAATTAAGATATTATAACACTATATATATATATATATATATATATATATATATATATATATATATATAATGAATCGGGGAGCCCTGGAAGGTTTTTGCATGGACCCTACCCTTTTATTGCAAAGATCGAAAGAATTACAAGGGGAAATTAGCAAAGAACATCCTAAGCTCAACAAAGCTATCAAACAAAATTGATATCAACTAAACTAATCCAAGCTATGCAAATAACAAAAAAGACGTTGGCAATACAAATATTTATCCTTATGATTAATGTCGTGGCTCCTCTTCTTATGCTTACTCAAAGAACTTAATATATTTAAGGGCAAATTACACTTTGCACCCTAAACTATACTTTCGGTCGCATTTATACCCATGAACTATAAAATGTAACAAATACGCTCTCAGTAAAATAATTAGACTGTATTACCCTTAGATTTATATATATATATATATATATATATATATATATATATATATATATATATATATATATATATTTATATCATTTATATATTCAAGTATTTTATTTAAAATTTAATTACAAATATATTCCTACCAAAATAGTTTTAAATAAATATATAGAAAAGCATGACATAATACTTAATATTAAAATAGCATGTAATTATATTATATATTACATATAATTAAAATAATTTAAAGAAACTTTGTTTAGTTTTAACGTAGATAAAATAATTGGTTGTTTAAGGAAATTATGTTTTGGTAAAGAAGTTTAATTATTGTGGATTTTCACAAAGAAATATTTTTTTTGTTATTTTGAGTCTAATTTAACATGTTTATTTCGTTTAAATTTCAATTCTCAAATACTTAACTAAATTTTTGGACAGGAAATTTATGTTTGAGCTAGCATCAAAAAAGAATATATAACTCAAATCATCCTCAATCTCCCTATCCATCTGGTCACGAAACCGAAAATTATTCAGTGAAAAGAACCACCAGGAGCGGTACCAGGAATTTTTGGTTGGGGGAGAGAATATATTTTTATATACAAAAATATTAAATATAAATTTTTATATTATAATAATATTATTTTTATACCAAAATATACTTAATTTTAGGAGACTAAACCAAGTTTTATTTAATTTTAGGGGGTAGAATCTTAATTTAATGTTAAAAGAAAATTTATTACATATAATTTTATTTTATTTTTTTAAATTCAGGGGGATGTAGCCCCCTTAGGCCTAAGAGTGGTACCTCCCCTGAAAACCACGGTAGTAGACCCTCTTTCGACAATATCTAGAAGCGGCGGCGACTTGGAAAAGAAGAACGAAACAGTAAGCAAAGATCTTAAAAACACAGAACTTAAAGGAAAAAATTTTAGCTCAAGAAGAGAAGAGAAGATAGGGTGATCGGAGGAGCTAGGTGTTACGAAGGCAGTATAATAGTCGATGGGCGGAGAGGCAACGGCGCTAGGACGGCCTAAGAGTCTCTGGTCGACGTGCTGTGAAGTGACCTATGGCGGAAGGTCTCTAATTCTAGAGAACCTAAAACTTTCATACGAGAGGAGCTACATAGGTAAATATTAATGAACCGTAACACCTGGTACCGTTGATTATTTTGTAAATTTTAAGTCTAAATTCCAATAATAAAAAGTTGTTATATAAGTATACTTTGGCGTGACAGATGCTCTTGTAGAATTTTTTATATTATGATTCTCTTTTTCATACGTTGATTAGTTTATGTGGATATATAATTATATATATATATATATATATAATAATAATAGTAATAATAATAATAATAATAATAATATTTCTTTGCACCAAATAAAAGAGAGCCCAAGTAAGAAAATTAAACCAGAAAAAGAAACAAAGACAAAAAAACAAAAGGAAGGTACAACAAATTCTTAGATGAGAGTCTAATTAGAGTAACCTGTTTTGCCAAACTGCTCTGATATCTTAGTGAATCAGAACCTCCAAGTATACTAACTTTAACAACCTAGAAATAACATATTAGTTTTAGTAATCCTGCCACCAGAAATCTAACCACAGACCCCATTGTCAATTCCACCCATCAAGCCCTCTCATTTCTCAATATTTTGAAAATTACAATCACCCCTTATCTGAACAATTATCAAAGCAACAGATTTCCAAAGCAAAGAGAATCAATTTCTTTTTTTCTACCGAGATCCCATATTTGTTGCAAATTTCTTATTGGATTCCAACAAAAAACTTTTGGAGACACATTTACATCCCTCGAAGTTCTATAAATTATAACCACTCAATTTTCAAAAGCATATAGATTCAATTTTCCATTGTCAATTCCACCCATCAAGCCCTCTCATTTCTCAATATTTTGAAAATTACAATCACCCCTTATCTGAACAATTATCAAAGCAACAGATTTCCAAAGCAAAGAGAATCAATTTCTTTTTTTCTACCGAGATCCCATATTTGTTGCAAATTTCTTATTGGATTCCAACAAAAAACTTTTGGAGACACATTTACATCCCTCGAAGTTCTATAAATTATAACCACTCAATTTTCAAAAGCATATAGATTCAATTTTCTATGTTCTACAGAAATAGCATGTTTGTTTCCAATTTCTTATTGGATATCAACAAGAACTTTTGGAAACACATTGATATCTCTGATAGTTCAAAAAATCACAGTGACCGCCCACCTTTGAAAGTTGAAAAAAGGAAAAAATTTACACAAACCAACCTCAAGAATTTGGCATTTTCAAAATTATATAAACTACACCTAAAAAATTGTGAACCAACTGTATTCAGCATATAAGTTAACTATAATTTTTTCTACTCTTTATTTGTACATCAATAGGTAAGTTCCAACTCTGTGACATGGTGCACAAGAAATTGTAATTATTTTTTTAAAAACGAAAATTAAGTGGGAAAATCCCCAAAGTACATCAAAAGAAAGTTAAAAACTAACCTTCTAGTCCTATCAAAATGAATAATGCTAAGGCTATACAAAAGAATATAACTAATGCAAGAATTTCTAAGCCTAAACTCAATGTAAATATCCCGAAAGCAAACATAAAACTTGTTCAAAGTCTTCGACTTATCATCCAAAAATACCAATAACTTGGCACTGATCTTCTCATAAATATGTTTTCTCCACATGAACAAGTCAATGCTAGTGTGCAGCAGATTCTGAAGAAATTCAAGAGTGCTGTAGCAGCAGCAGGAGAACAAGATTCCCAAAAAGCGCCTAAACCATATGTACTGAAAGCGTAGGGTGCTTCTTGTAATTATCAGCAACCAAGTGTAGAGCATTCCCAAACACAAAAATGAATCTGAGTAGCTCCATGCTAAAACTCCAAATGGTAGTATCTAGTCCTTCCAAAACTGTCCAATGATTCCAGTTGTAGCAACAAATAACCGAATAAGTGTTGTCTTCAAACTCCCAATAGAAAAACAAATATACATACAGGGGTGCAGATTGTAATTTAGATAAATAATGCATAACATCATTTGCTTCTTTACAATTTCCAATCCAACAGTAATTCAAGTAATTACAATTGCAAAATACAATCCTAACAGAATTAGCTAACCTACCAGAATGCGCAACCCAACCCAACTAACCTATCAAAGTGATCTAACCTAACATTCACATCTAACGTAGGAACATGATCAGCAAGAATTACTAACCTAACCACCATATACATTGAACCCGATGCAAAATTATAAGAATTAAGAATGAGAAAATAGTCCTCAAAGCTATGGTGAGTGGTTTTTCCAACCTTACCTCTTATTTCCCACACTGACTTATCCATTCCATGACAAGCAATTTATTAAAGTAACAAGCTAGGAGACCAAGATCAATCCCATTTTTGCAAATGATTTGAGAAAAATTGCCCTTACCAAAATTACAAATAAGCACAGGGGCTAAGGTGTAATATACGTAAGCAAATGCACGTTTCTCACCAATCAAATCACAGTTATATTTTTCCAAAGATTCGGGGAGTTTTTGAGCAGCCTCTGATGAGTTGAAATGTTTCATAAGAGCCCAGAAGCTGAAAAAAGGCTTTAAAAAAACTCTTAAACAGTTTCTCGGCTGCACCAACCTATAAAATTGAAGAAAACCAAATAGAACTTGAATATAGTTAATAAAACATGTAGCGCCCCTTTCCGTAGGAGGAGAAAGAACACCACATCCGCACCGAGACGAACTCCCAAATGAGGTAAATGTACCCAATTTAAAAATCCATCCCGGCGAACGGCAAGCACTCAATCTATACTGGCAACAACGATCCTAGCCTAACAACAACAACCAAAAGAAATAACAGAGCGCGGAAGCTTAAATAACATCATTTCAACATATAAAGCCACACGGGACATCAATTAACATAAACAAGTGCTCAACTTAATCATCAATATCAAAGCTCAATAATTCATCAATATATCCATTTATCCAATAATTCAATTCAAATAATAAATGACAGACTGTTGTTAGACACTACCGGCAATTACCAAAGGACACGAAAACCAAGACTCACGACCCGTTCTTGCCAACCGACTTGAAAGGTGTAACAGCCCAAGGTCAGCCCGGCAAGCATATATTGTCCTCTTTGGAAAGCCACCAGGCTCGATGGCCCAGTGCGCCCCCTCAAGGCTTTAAAACGCGTATGCCAGGTAAGGGGCTTCGTTCTCCTTACCAAACCGATGTGGGACATTACAATCCACCCCCCTTGGGGGCCCAGCGTCCTCGCTGGCACAACGGCCTTACCGGCACTGGCTTTGTTACCATTTGTAACAGCCCAATGTCAGCCCGGCAAGCATATATTGTCCTCTTTGGAAAGCCACCAGGCTTGATGGCCCAGTGCGCCCCCTCAAGGCTTTAAAACGCGTATACCAGGTAAGGTTTCAACCCACTTATAAAGGGGCTTCGTTCTCCTTACCAAACCTATGTGGGACATTACAGGGCACGTATGGAGTTTGTTGAGGATCGAAGCCTCCCGCTTCGTATAGTTGTTCGAGCATTTGCTCCTCAATCTCTTGTCGGTCCTCCTCAGGATGACCTCCTGCACGAATATCCTCCTCGTCATCGTCGCCCTCGGCGGCGGCTTCCTCTGCCGACATGGGCACGTATTTACCATGATGGCCCCTCACTTTCCTACAAAGCTTCATTTGGGCGAATTGCTTGTAGGTAATGGTAGCGTCGTCTCCCCCCGCTAGGGCCATTCGGTCCATTCCGGTTACACCAGGGCACTCTAGGATTGCGGTAATGTAGGACCCAATCCTTATCTCTCCTTTCGGGCGGGTAGCCACGTACTCCACGTATCGAAGAAAGAACATAATGCCGTTGACCGGCTCTCTTCGGACCGCAGAATCCAAAACATAAAGCTCATCCAAGTTAATAGAACCGTAACTATCCCCTCGAGCAAAAATGGTGCATGAAAGTAATTGGTGGAAAGTCCTCAAGGCATATTGATGAGGTCGGTTGCCTTTGACTTTCCTTGCTTGAAGGACTTTCTCGAAGTGGAGACACGTCTCCAAGCTTCGGCTTCGGACCAACCTAATTCCCAGCTCATCATTCCTTCAACAGGTAGCCCAAAATGAGTTGTTAGTTTTCGTAGAGTAAGCTCGTACTCCTCGTTCAACGCCCGGAATTCAATTTTAAATGGTAGCTCGGAGTCGTCTTGATGAGGAACTAGTTGGAGAGTTGCAATGAATTCATAGACGAGCCGTGGATACGAATTCCTTCTAAAATCCAAGAATGTGGTCCAACCCACATCCTCAATATACCGGGCGACATCGTGGCCGAGTCCCAATCTCCCCAAGGCATCTACATCGAGGAATTTGGTGGAGAAAACCGGACGACCATACATTCGGCGAAAAACTTTAGCTTGAATGGAATTTGGAATTTCCACATCAAGAGGAAGCGGGGATGGAGGGTCATCTTGCCTCCTCCTTCGTCGAGAACCTTCGCCAGCCATGTGAGAAGGTTGTTTGAAGCTTGCTTGGTTGAATTTGGTGAAATTCTTCACTCGGAAATTTTGTCAAACACTTGGCGGGCGTGTATTTTGGGAAAGGGATTGTGTAAGATTGGTTCGCGGATCATCCCCAAATACCAACTAATGAAAGACTGCAATGCTGGCTACGCACCTTCCAAATTTCACGAAGATCTGATGGCCGGATCGAAAGATATGGTTTGCACAGTGGAGAGGATGAAATTGGGGGAAAAATTTGTGAGTTTGCTGTTGCTGGAAGTGAGAAGAGGGAAAATTGGGGTTTCTGTAAGTCTGTTCGTGAAATGGGATTTAAAATGGTGAAATGGGCTCGCACGACCAGACGCACGGGCGTGCGCAGGACCGTGTGCGACGGTTCAGCCGGTTCAGCGGTTCAAACGCTGAACTGGTCTGCACGGTCTTGAGCTGGGCACACCGGCTCGGCTAAGACTGTGCGTAGGGGCGTACAAGCGCCCCTGATTCGAAATAAAAAGTGCAAAAATTATTAAAACACCCCGGATTTAATCCGAAGTTCAACCAAACAACAAATACATTATAACACGCAATTAATAAATTAAAATACAAGGATTATGGATGGTATGAACATGTATGGTACCTTTATTCCGAGAGACAAAGTCCGGTCTAGCCTTCTTTTTCCTTTATTCCGTGTCTTGGCTCGAGTCCTTTGATCCCGGTAGTTTTCTCGACTCCTTCAGTTGCCTCTACCCTTGTTGGGGCAATGGTCGATGAAGTGACTGGAGGCACCACAGATTAGGCACAGCCCAAGTCTTCTTCTACACACGTTGGCGGTGTGATTCGGTTTATGACAGTGTGAGCAGAGGAGGATACTTTCACTTGATCTGCTAGTCATCGTCCCTTCACTATGAGAAGTTGTAAGGACAACCGCTGGAGCTCCTGACTCATAGGGTTGGTTCTTCAAGGTGATCAGTCTGGCACCTCTAGCTCTCATTGCCAATTCTGATTCGGCTCGTAAGGCTCGGCCGACAGCTTCTGCGTAGGCACAGTAGCCGAGTCCTATGAGTATCTGGCGAATCTCGGGCCTCAACCCGGATATAAATCTTGCTGATCGGTCCTTTTGGTCCGACACCAAGTTAGGAGGGTAGTTGGTCAAGTAGGCGAACCTTGCCTCGTATTCGGTCACACTTTCCTCCCCTTGAGCTATCTCGATGTCCCCCGTCGAATACGGGTACGAGGATCCTAGAACAGTCTGGTGTCGTGCTAGTGAAGGGTCTGATCGGGCTTTCTTGCGCGGAATACCTGCGTTCACAACTATTTGGCAAAATACATGCATGTCTTGTAAGAAATGATGCCAACAATTCATAAACACATAGACATGCTCGACAATCAACAAAACCCTATCGACACACAACTAAGATAGACCCAACCAAATAAAACACACAAAGAGTTTCACAATCGACTCGCGTTACATCTTCCTTAGTACAAAAATTCATAAAAGATTGTCAGTTGGTTAATTAAGCCAACTGTAATCGCCTACAATTTTAAGCACCAAGATGAGACGAACACTCGTCAAAACACGAACTCGACACGGACTGACACGATTCAAAAGACATAAAAGACAAGACAGACGAGATACTAGAGCTTTCGGTTCCCTTTCAGGAACCTAGGCTCTGATACCACTGACTGTAGCGCTCCTTTCCATAGGAGGAGAAAGAACACCACATCCGCACCGAGACGAACTCCCAAACGAGGTAAATGTACCCCATTTCAAAATCCATCCCGGCGAATGGCAAGCACTCAATCTATACTGGCAACAACGATCCTAGCCCAACAACAACAACCAAAAGAAATAACAGAGTGCGGAAGATTAAATAACATCAATTAACATAAACCAGTGCTCAACAATTCATCATCAATATCAAAGCTCAATAATTCATCAATATATCCATTTATCCAGTAATTCAATTCAAATAATAAAAGACAGGCTGTTGTTGGACACTACCGACAATTACCAAAGGACACGAAAACCAAGACTCACGACCCGCTGTTGCCAACCGACGTGAAAGGTGACAACGCCACCTGTCAACTTGAAGTAAGAATCAAAATAATGGGGGTGAGTATAAACGATACTCGGTGAGGGTAAAGTGGGAACAAGTACAAGCCACGGTTCCGGGTTTTGTATATATATATATATATACAAAAATACATATGCGGAAATGAAAAAAATCTGGAACGTGCTTCGACTTGCATTAACAACAATTAATAACAGTAATGAAAGTAGAGCATGAACAAAAGCACATAATATCCCAGCGAGAATGGGTCTGTTCCTCCTTATAACCCCTTCAAGTCATGATAAAACTCCATCTTCGGTGTCTGACCCCATAGTGCGACCATGGGCGATCAATTGAATTTCAGGAAAACGTGCAACGAATGCAACACCCACCATCGCCCCCACCTGTGGCTATCAAATCCTGACGGGCCACGATTCACGCTTATTTTTGGGAAAAGTACCTCGGGAAACACCCTGGATGCTCGTCCCCAAGTGAGATCCTCGAATACCCTCCCGGGCCCCTATTAAAAGAAAAGTCCACAATTTTTCTCGCGTTTCAAGAAACATTATAAGTTGAAAGCCAAACGGGCATTTAGGCAAGTGTGTAACGATAAAGGGGGTGACCATGAGTTTCATACGTGTCGGGAAGCACTGTCGCCCTCCCCTCATAAACCCAACCAAAGTCAAAGCGTCACGTTTGAAAAGAAAGAGTTTTACTTCCCTCTTGAAAACAAAATGATTTAGATATACTTATAGGTATAAGTTGATATCAAAATGTTTGTTTATTAAAATCATGAAAATATAGTTAAATATCTAATAGATATACGAGAACAAGAAATCAAATCGATATGAGCACGTAAGGGTAGTTCGCAATAAGTAAAAGAAATCCTTACTCCAGTTGAAAGCATTTTAAAACCCTCACCTGGAAGCACGGGAACGACAAGACAACTCAAGCAATTCCTCGAAAGAACGGCCTGAAACTGACAGACGACAAAACCAAATAAGACAAGACACGACACACGACTCTCATGGGATTACAACACATGAACGACCAATTAATGTCACGAAGCAATTAAAATTACAAGTAAAATGCAATTAAATCAATTAAACGAAAAGTGCAAAATTAACGATGCTAAACATGCTCAATTGAAATTCTAAGTGCACATTCACGTATAATATAACATAAGGAAGCACTCATGCGATTTTCGGATCATTCGGACAACATTCAAAAATTGGGAAAAAAGTCCTAAATGAAAAAGGCTCGATTCAAGGCCCGAACGAGGTCGGAATTTTGAAAACTTTACGGAATATTCATCCTGGAATCATATGGAAGCTATAGGTGAAAACGGCTTGATTTTAGGAGGTCGTATGCAAAAAGTCAACTTTTATTTTTGGCCAATTAACCCCATTCCCGAGAGCAACTAAGGAAAAAGGCTGAAAATTTCGCTAAAGCATTTGCACGGGTTAGGGCACAGCCTTGCGCATAGTTTTGAGCATGCCCTCAAGACCGAGCAAGCTGAAACGAAGGCGCACTGGCTTGCGCACCAGGGTGCGCAGGCCGGTGCGGGCTTAAAGTGGCACAGATTAGGCACAACCCAATTCTTCTTCTACACACGTCGGGGTGTGATTCGGTTTATGACAGTGTGAGCAGAGGAGGATACTTCCACTTGATCCGCTAGTCGTCGTCCCTTCACTGTGAGAAGTCGTCAGGACAACCGCTGGAGCTCCTGACTCATAGGGTTGGTTCTTCAAGGTGATCAGTCTGGCACCTCTAGCTTTCATTGCCAATTCTGATTCGGCCCGTAAGGCTCGGCCGACAGCTTCTGCGTAGGCACAGTAGCCGAGTCCTATGAGTATCTAGCGAATCTCGGGCCTTAACCCGGATATAAATCTTGCTGATCGGTCCCTTTGGTCCGGCACTAAGTTAGGAGGGTAGTTGGTCAGGTAGGCGAACCTTGCCTTGTATTCGGTCACACTTTCCTCCCCTTGAGCTATCTCGATGTCCCCCATCGAATACGGGTACGAGGATCCTGGAGCAGTCTGGTGTCGTGCTAGTGAAGGGTCTGATCGGGCTTTCTTGCACGGCATACCTGCGTTCACAACTATTTGGCAAAATACGTGCATGTCTTGTAAGAAATGATGCCAATAATTCATAAACACATAGGCATGCTCGACAATCAACAAAACCCTATCGACACACAACTAAGACAGACCAAACCAAATAAAACACACAAAGAGTTCCACGATCAACTCGCGTTACATCTTCCTTAAAATTCATAAAAGATTGCCAGTTGGTTAATTAAGCCAACTGTAATCGCCTACAATTTTAAGCACCAAGATGAGACGAACACTCGTCAAAACACGAACTCGACACGGACTGACACGATTCAAAAGACATAAAAGACAAGACAGACGAGATACTAGAGCTTTCGGTTCCCTTTCAGGAACCTAGGCTCTGATACCACTGACTGTAGCGCTCCTTTCCATAGGAGGAGAAAGAACACCACATCCGCACCGAGACGAACTCCCAAACGAGGTAAATGTACCCCATTTCAAAATCCATCCCGGCGAATGGCAAGCACTCAATCTATACTGGCAACAACGATCCTAGCCCAACAACAACAACCAAAAGAAATAACAGAGTGCGGAAGATTAAATAACATCAATTAACATAAACCAGTGCTCAACAATTCATCATCAATATCAAAGCTCAATAATTCATCAATATATCCATTTATCCAGTAATTCAATTCAAATAATAAAAGACAGGCCGTTGTTGGACACTACCGACAATTACCAAAGGACACGAAAACCAAGACTCACAACCCGCTGTTGCCAACCGACGTGAAAGGTGACAACGCCACATGTCGACCTGAAGTAAGAATCAAAATAATAGGGGTGAGTATAAACGATACTCAGTGAGGGTAAAGTGGGAATAAGTACGAGCCACGCTTCCAAGTTTTGTATATATATATATATAGAAATACATATGCGGAAATGAAAAAAATCTGGAACGTGCTTTGACTTGCATTAACAACAATTAATATCAGTAATGAAAGTAAAGCATGAATAAAAGCACATAATATCCCAGCGAGAATGGGCCTGTTCCTCCTTATAACCCTTTAAAGTCATGATAAAACTCCATCTCCGGTGTCTGACCCCATAGTGCGACCATGGGAGACGAATTGAATTTCAGGAAAATGTGCAACGAACGCAACGCCCACCATCGCCCCCAACTGTGGCTATCAAATCCTGACGGGCCACGATTGATGCTTATTTTCGGGAAAAGTACCTCAAAAAACACCCTAGACACTCGTCCCCAAGTGAGACCCTCGAATACCCTCCCGGGCTCCCATTAAAAGAAAAGTCCACAATTTTGCTCGCGTTTCAAGAAACATTATAAGTTGAAAGCCAAACGGGCATTTAGGCAAGTGTGTGACCACAAAGGGGGTGACCATGAGTTTCATACGTGTCGGGAAGCACTGGCGCCCTCCCCTAACGACTTCCGTCATAGACCCAACCAAAGTCAAAGCGTCACGTTTGAAAAGAAAGAGTTTTACTTGCCTCTTGAAAACAAAATGATTTAGCTATACTTATAGGTATAAGTTGATATCAAAATGTTTGTTTATTAAAATCATGAAAATATAGTTAAATATCTAATAGATATACGAGAACAAGAAATCAAATCGATATGAGCACGTAAGGGTAGTTCGCAATAAGTAAAAGAAATCCTTACTCCAGTTGAAAGCATTTTAAAACCCTCACCTAGAAGCACGGGAACGACAAGACAACTCAAGCAATTCCTCGAACGAACGGCCTGAAATTGACAGACGATAAAACCAAATAAGACAAGACACGACACACGACTCTCATGGGATTACAACACATGAACGACCAATTAATGTCACGAAGCAATTAAAATTACAAGTAAAATGCAATTAAATCAATTAAACCAAAAGTGCAAAATTAACGATGCAAAACATGCTCAATTGAAATTCTAAGTGCACATTCATGTATAATATAACATAAGGAAGCACTCATGCGATTTTCGGATCATTCGGACAACATTCAAAAATTGGGAAAAAAGTCCTAAACAAAAAAGGCTCGATTCAAGGCCCGAACGAGGTTGGAATTTTGAAAACTTTACGGAATATTCATCCTGGAATCATATGGAAGCTGTAGGTGAAAACGGCTCAATTTTAGGAGGTCGTATGCAAAAAGTCAACTTTTATTTTTGGCCAATTAACCCCATTCCCGAGAGCAACTAAGGAAAAAGGCTGAAAATTTTGCTAAAGCATTCGCACGGGCTAGGGCACAGCCTTGCGCATAGTCTTGAGCGCGCCCTCAAGACCATGCAAGCTGAAACGAAGGCGCACTGGCTTGCGCACCGGGGTGCGCAGGCCGGTGCGGGCCTAAATTGGTGCGCACAGCCTTGCGCACGGTCTTGCCAAGACCGTGCGTAGGACCGTGTGGTTCTACTAACAGGTGCAGAAAAACGCGATTCTCATTTTTCTCACGAGGGTTTCGTCCTAAAATCAACTAAGGCGAGTTCTATACCTAAAATCAACACATAAAATTCACACTCATGCATTATACACATTAACAGCTACCATTTGATCCGAACTATACTAAAAATGGTAAACTCTAACCTACAAACCCATCAAATTATCAATTATTCATCTCAAAATAAAAGCTAGAAATTCGAAGGATTTAATGGACGAAATGAATTGGGGAAAGAAGGTTACCGGTAGAGAATCAAACGAGGATTGTATAGTTGGTCTCGGAATCTCGATTGATCGAGCGACGGATTCGGGACGGGATTTCTTCCTTCTCCTTCCTTCTTCTTCCCTTCTCCTTCTCTTCTCCCTCTCTCTCTCTCTCTCTCGATTTTAGGTGTGTGAGCAAGAGTGTGCAAGAGCGGGTGCATAAGGGGGTGCAAGTGTGTTCAAGAGGGTGCAAGAGGGGTCAAGGTGGTGCAAGTGTATTCAAGAGGATGTGGGGTTCGTTTGAGATTAGAAATAAATTCGAAGGGGTAGAAAAGGTAATTATAAAAGGTTAAGGATAGGAGAATAAAATTAGAATAAATTAAAATTAGCTAACGAAGCTAATATTTTCATTTAAAATTCAACGAAGTGTCGAATAATTATTCCGAAAATATATTTCGGAATTTTGGGTCGTTACAAAACAAGTTGCAATAGGTTTTCCCAAGCTGAAAGAAAGGAGTGACTCCCTGAAACCAGCAATTTTCCACCAAAAGTTGTACCAAAAGCTGCCAGAGAAGCAGCTGCTTCTTGGAAGCTTCCAATTGTTGTCCAAATTCATAACCTTTTGAAGGGTATATTTAGTCCTTTATGTAACAAATTAATGTCCTTTGAGTCCCACAGAGAGCAAAAATGCACCAGAAGCTGTCGAACTGCTTCTGAGAAGCTGTTATCCATCTTTTGAGCTCCCCGACCTGCAAAACTCGGAAAAAAGATTTAGGACTTGAAAAATATGATATTTACAAGTAATAAAACATGTTGCAAGGCTTAAGGGACAAGAAAACTCCCTGAACCGTTCCCATAAAATGAAAAGGCTGTCAAAAATTACTGAAAAGCTGAAGAACTTGCAAAAACCGTTAGAAGTGGCAAAAACTGTAGTTTCTATGAAAACTTCATCCAAGCAAGTCCCAATACACCAGAATAACTGATGTGAGGGGTGAGACTTGCAGGAGAGAGTGGAAAACACAAACTGAGAAGAAGAACGAATGAAAAAGGAGGAAAAAAGAACAGATAGACAACAATAATCACTTCTGGAAAATTGCCAAACATGTCTATTGGAACATGCCAAATGAAACTCATTTTTAAAATTCCAGCTCATCTAACATCTGAGTTTCTTTCGTACACTCAACGACTTGCAAAATTAGTTACTACACTGCATAAACTGAAACTGAAGCTCAGGTCAAGCCGAAATCTATATCAAATAAAGAATATACTAAAAAACATTCCCTCCTAACTTTTGAAATTGTTCAATATTTTAAAAACCTGAACCATCTATTTCTATTTATTGTAAACTAAAACTCAAACCCCTTTAAAAAAAATAGCCTCTGATCATCTAAATTTACAAAATATGCCTCAAATTCCTTTACATACAAATTAAAGCACACATTCTTTGAGTCTTGAACTTCTTCAATTTCAATATCAAACTTATGCTCAAAGAAAACTGAAACTCAAACACATTTAAAGGAACTTGACCAACATATAATTGAACAATGATGTGAGCGATGATGCAAAATTCCAATTGGAAATTGAGCATCTAATTGGAAACTACAAGTAGTATCAAAGTAGACAACGTCCACAATGCCATCACAGAATTAGTAGCAAAATAAAAAAAACGAAGTTCAGGTATCAAACCACAATACTACTCGCAACCACAACAAGGGGATCAAACCCGATATGAACTGCTACAACACCAACGCGAGCGCACAACAGCAACAGGCACAAAACAAAGACTTCCATAACATAGATCAACCACTTTTACATTCTGATTCAGACATAACTTATTTGTATGAAAAAACTCTACATCTGAAGGTTTCAGGTTAATTAATAAACCAGAGCCCAAACTCATTTAAAAAAACTTGCCCCCTGCATTTGAAAAAACCTTGACAAGCCTGACCCTTTTTTTAAACCTTCTAATCTCAAAATGAATTTCAGAGATCTGTATTCAAATATGGCAAGTGAATTTTGTATATTAATGCATCTTCCCTTTATCGCAGGTTAGATAAAATAATATAAACTTGGGGAATCAAAATAATGAACAAGCTAATTTGTATCATCCAACAACTAAGATTATTTCATATTATCACTAACATTGAATATTAGCCTCCATATTTCAACAATCAAACTGGCACTCAGCTAAACCAGCATCCTTTTTTTTTTATTCCCGTTTTAAAGATCAAAGTTAGAAACAAGATTCTCCAACTGTTACAAGTAGACTGACTCATCCAGACAATAATAAAATCCAATAAAGGCGAAATTAAGTTTACTATCCTTACCACGAAGCTGAAAATTGGCTCCCTGAAATCCACCGAGCAAACCTACAATAATAAGAAACTAAACCACAATCAGTCTAGGATAAATACATAACTACACCTAGGTTTAGATCGATTGTTTCATTATAGAAAATATTTATAGCGAAATTTTATTGTTAATTGAAAGCAAGTAACAAATCAATTACTGATGGTACAATCACACTGGCACGATGTTGACAGTTAAAAAAGTCATTGCAAAATAGGGGTCAAAAGGATAGTGTTAGTTTGGCAGCTATATATATATATATATATATATATATATATATATATATATACTATGCAACTACTAATTTTACATAGTTAGGTTTCTTTTCAATCAATGACATAAAGCATTAAAAATTCCCAACAAGTGGAAACATTTCCCAAACACATCATTAAAAAGAAACTTCTAAGCAATTTCCATCAGTTTAACCATATCCAATCTGATTAGGCAGCTCAATCAACACACAGAAGCACTAAGGATTCAAAAAGATTCAAAGAAATAAAAAAAATAAACCAGCCTATTAATAAAATTTAATCACATGTCATTTTCTGAAAATGAAATATAGTTTCCTCAAGTCTTGGTAAATCTTCATAATATTAAGGTTGTGATTTGTGACAAAAGATTTTGCAAGCAGCCGACCCCACAGCTATTTTATGCAAGTACTGATAAGTGTAAAGGAGACAAAATAGTGATTTCATTTCATTGATCAGCAGAAAGCATAATTTGAACTGTACAAATGATTTAAGCTAGCTAGACATGATAACTTAGATGTCAGCTACATGATTTCAGATACTATCTTAGATTATATGGATCCAACATGTGTTGAATCCTTCCTAACTTATCATGAGGGCACAATATACAAAAAAAACAAAGATTAAGAAGGAACGAACAAATCACATTCTAATTACGAAAACAAGGGAGCAACAATCGAAGTCAAAGTATCCATGGAAAAGGAAGTGGAACCACATTATTCTAAACATAATTCAGTGAAATCAATGATCCATGGGTCATTTAGAGGGAAAACATTCATAAATTTTACCAGCAATATACATCGATGCAAATAATTCAGGGAAAATGACATAATTTTATTAACTGTACCTCAATGAGAAAGATATGTTGAATCCAATCCTCACAATCAACCTGCAATTAGAAGAGACTAAACCAATATCAGACCAATACCATGCCCATAAGAACAGACCTGAAATATATCACAGTGGAAAATTAAATTCACCACAGAGGAAACCAAGATTGTAATACGCAGAATGGGCTCACCTTCAACAAGCACATACATATATACTACAAGGAGGCTAATCTCAACATCGATCTCGTCAAGTCGGCGAGTCAGAAATAAACTCCTAATTTTACACTGGACCGAAAAAGAGTAAAGGAGGAGAAAGAGTCGCCAGCAAATCAGCCATCGTGTCATCCGTCTCTTCTTTAGGCACAGTGGTGTGAGGAAGAGCAAGGAGGGAGAAGAAGTTGCCAGCACAATAACGTCGACGTCGACTCTTCCTTCTTCAGACGGTGAAATTCATTTTCAGCCCTCACTTTCTAATTCAGTTACAGAAGCGTCCCTATCTTTTTAATCTTCTTCAATATGATCCTATTAATACATTTTTATGGGTAATGTCTCATCATAAAGAGAAATTTCACAAAATACCCCTCATTCAAGGAGTATTATTACCAAATTATAAATAATCATTCTCAAATTTTTTGTAATTAATTTAATTTACATATTGAAATTCTTTGTCCCTACAAATCGGAAAAAAAGGAATTTATGTCTTCACCAATAATAAAATTATATTAGCTTAAGTAATTATTATCCACATAATCATAGTGTTAGTATTGTTGCTACATAAATATTAATTATTAAACCAATATTATTTAAATAAAAAATGGGTAAATTTACTCTTCAATAACTTTTTTAAGTCTAAGTGTCTTAATTATGTCAAAGCACAAATTCATAACTAAAGTACTATCAGCCCAATAGGGAGCCCAATTATAGAAACCCATTTTACCCTACATAATCCCACAACCCAATACCCTTCCTAAATGAACACAGCGAAACCCATTCCCTCACAGCCCAACTTGTAAGTATACAATGACACAAGCAATGATGTCAAATTCCAATTGCAAATTGAGAATCCAATTGGAAACTACAAAGAGTTTTTCCATACATATATATAAGGTTAATATATATATATATATATATATATATATATATATATATATATATATATTAATTTAGTACTTCGATGCTATATTAATTTAGTCAAAATTTTCAAATTTATATATTTGAGAACGTAATTGTCATTGTTAGGGATATATAATGACGTAACATATATACATTTCCCCAGGTAGCAATCAAATTCTTAATTCTACACCATGCATTAATGATTAATCCATCTTGATCTTATATATATGTGAGCACTTACATGCGAAATAGATTAATTAATTAAGCTAACAATATATATACAAAGATAATTACTTCGATCAGATTCCCGAACAAAGATCAACATATTGTATCATTGTATGTCGTTGCTGGGACAAGCCAGGTAGGTATTATAAGGTGTTTTTGCATGTAAATAGGTATATATATATTATATGTTAAACCGACCAATTACCCTATTCTATTATTAAAGACAAACGTTGAATTATTTTGATTGATCATAAATTTATAATTAATTAATGTATATGTACTTGTTTTTCAGCCCCCATAACATAAAAACGGAACTTTAACAAAATCTGAAAATTAGGATTAACATTATCATCATCATCATAAGTAATTAAAAAAATTAAGACGATATTTGCAGAGTATCATGAATAATTGGAATCCCGGTATGAACCATTAGGGTTTGACTCAGTGATCACCAGATGTTACTTCAGATGTGGAAGTTTGGAGTTCGATTCCTTACAATAACAATGATAGAATTTAAAAAAAAAAAAGGAATCCCCGTATGAACGCAATCATCCCATGTTACAAGAATGACGCCAAGATATGAAAGAAATCATAATTTGATACGGTATTAATTAAGTTGTGCATTTAAGAATGGACCCATAATTATATTAACTAAATATACATTATATTTACTTCCTAAATAATTATTTTATTACAAATCTGGCCGTATATAATAATGGACATACTTGTGATGCTTTGATGAAGTATCGATATTTAATACGGCGTGTACTACTTTTGAGGTTTTGTGCAAGTATAAATTAGTCTTTAGAAAATTAGAAATTATTTAAAGAAATTGTTTGGAGATTCATTTTCTTTTAATTTGTAAGTAAAACCATTTTATTGAATTGACTCTTTCGCTTATATACAATCTGGTTGGTTTGAACATAGTCAAAATTATGAGTGATCATCAAAAATTTTGATTTTTTTAAAATCAGTTTAAAACCGAACTGTTATATGACCAGTACTATTTTATATAGATTATAAATTTTAGATTGCAATTTTGTAAAAGTGAAACCGATAATACGGGTTGAAAGGTTTTAAATAACTTTAAAAATTAGTCAATCAAAAATAAAAGATATACTTATAAATTTATAATTCCAATTATCAATTTGTCACTCCATGTTTTTGTACATACAGTTGATTAGGGCAAACTTAGTTGTCTGCCTTTGGTATTAATATATTTATCTGAAAGTGTAAGATTTGATATATAATAGAGTCTCATTTTTTTCACAAATAGCTATTAATAAAAAAAATTAAAAATTAAATTAAGTATGCTAAACCGCAACTTATATATATCCAAACTTATTTTTTAGTACGATTTTTATTTAACAGTTAAACCGCAAAATTAATTTTTATAAATTAATAAACACGGTTTATACACAAATCACCCTATTTAATAATAATAAAGTAAACTTTAGTATAGTCTCCATCATCCATGCATAATGTACGTACTATAATGTCTAATCTAGCTACTAAATTGGTCTCTGCATTGCTAAAAAGGCAAATTAATTAATTGCTTTCTTGGACTTCTGATTTCGGGGGGTTCACTTTGTACGTTGAAATTCAAAGTTTTGACTATTTATATAAATAATAATGTAAACCTTATTCCAACGTTTTAATTAACGAATCAAGTTGACATACTTTATGATTTATTAAACCTGGGAAACGATTTTGTTACCCAAAAGACTCGACCCAATAAGTTCTAATGTATTCGGCATTGAATCGTTGTCACATTTCTGAGGAAAATGACAGATCATAATCAAGAGATTATAGATTTGAAATCTGTTAATATGAATAATATTGCAATTTGTTTGTTATTTATTGATTATGGCACATTAACTTAGGGTTTTTTAACTATTTTATTTGCATGTATTTTTTTAGTTTCCTTTTTCTCGAAAATGACATAGAATATTTCAAGCCAAAAACCAATATCACGAATTAAACTTAAAGTGTTTGCAAACTATACTATTTTTTGGAGAAATTAAACTAAAGTGTTTGCAAACTATACTATTTTTTGGAGAAGTTAAAGTTTAAAAAAAAAATGCAGTAGTAAAAGCAGAGAGTGTTCGGAAAAACAAAGTTAAAACTAGAGAGAAGAAGTAGTTGAGTCTTTGGAAAGAAAAGCCGAAAATCACTTCTAGTTTTAATAAAATTACTAATTTGCCCTTGAAAATAATATTAACATAAAATAATACACATTATTATATATTTATAAACAATAATATATATTGCATTTATACTGTGAAACACGGATATAGACACGGACACGACACGACACGGATACGGCGACACGGGCACGACACGACACAGATGCGATGACATGGATTTTTATGATATTTTACACTGGAGAAGTGTCTGATACGGGTGTCAGACACGGTGTCGGACACGACATGATATGACAGAATATGATTTTTAGAAGTGTCAGTGCATTATAGTATTTATATATAATAATAATAATAATATATATGTGATATATATTAATAATATATACAATATACTATATATGTGATATTAATAATATATTTGTGTAAAGTTAATTACAGAATATTAATAATAGAATCCAACAGTACGTGCTTCTAGATTCTGATTTTTTTTTTTTGCTTGAATTTAGCAGAAGTTGGAAGTGTCTGAAAACCCAAAATACTGAAAAAAATCACTTTTGTTAGTAAATTTTTTTTTAATAATTTACAAACACTCTCTTAGTCATATATGCCCAAATTTAGTCAACAAATCAACACATGCGTTGCAACGTTGGTTCATTGATCATACCAACGAGAGGGTGCAAGGATGCATCAGCTGACTGAACAAGCTTCACTACAACTTCTGACGTGCATCATAGTATTTATATATAATAATAATAATATATATGTGATATATATTAATAATATATACAGTATACTATATATGTGATATTAATAATATATTTGTGTAAAGTTAATTACAGAATATTAATATCAGAATCCAAAAGTATATCTTTACGTGTTTCTAGATTCTGATTGTTTTTTTGCTTGAATTTAGCAGAAGTTGGAAGTGTTTGAAAACCCGAAGTACTGAAAAAAATCATTTTTGTTAGTAAATTTCTTTTTAATAGTTTTCAAACACTCTCTTAGTCATATATGCCCAAATTTAGTCAACAAATCAACACATGCGTTGCAACGATCGTTCATTGATCATACCACCGAGAGGGTGCAAGGATGCATCAGTTGACTGAACAAGCTTCACTACAACTTCTAAATCAATTTCAACCTCTAGCCTATTCACCCATTTAGGGATGGCAATAAGTCTGGGTATAATGGGACCCTGTCCCGGCTCCGCTCCTCATGGGGCGGGCTTTAGACCCGTACCCGATATACAGGAGCTGGTAATGAGTCTTTATATTAAAGACCCGACCGGGTTAGGATCGAGTCTCGGGTTTTTAGGTATACCCGCCCTTATCCGGACCCGTGTATATTTTATTAATAAATTTATAATTTTTATTGTTTAGAATTACATTAAGTCAATATATTTCTCCTTTTAATGTAGAATTTTGAGTTAAGTGAATATATTTCTCATCTAAATATTGGATTTATTATATACTTTAATAGAAGACAATGCAACAAATTACATCCTATGTACATACATAGAGATTTATATGAAGGGGCAGATAAAGAATCATAAACATATATTATATGAGTCTTATTAATTATTCATGAAAGGATTTCGGATTTACCCTAAACTTTTCCTACTAATCACATCATTTGAGGTTCTTAAAAAAATTACTAATAATAAAACAATTACTAATGTTTTATACTTGTTTGTTATTTATGATAATTTTACATTTTTACGATAAATTATTGATTATTTTCTTTAACACTTTAATTAGGTCTATCGGGTTTGGTGGGTTTGATCCGAACCCGGCGGGTTTCAGACCCGATAGGACAGGTCCACTAAATAACAGGGTTCGGGATGGGTCTTGGGTCTTCCCAATGCTAATCGGGGCTGGTCTTGGGTCCTATCAAACCCGTCCCAGACCCGCCCGTTGCCATCCCTACAGTGAACCATCCCACCGTCCATCTTTCTTTCCCATGCAAGTTATAATTTTATTAAAATATTGACAAATATCTTCAAAATAAATTGGAGAAATATTCGAAAAAGATAAAGTAAAAAACTAACACTTTTAAATAATAGAAAGAAAAAAAAACTTCGATGTTCTTAGAAAAAAATAACATTCAAACAAGCAAGTCCCGCCTCACAAACCTGGTCTCCCTCTGAATCTCATACCGACTAACAAACTCATTTCTAATACTTTAAACCTCTCCTCAATTACCAACACCACCCCTCCAGCTCAGCCCCGCATCAAAACTGAAAAACCCGATCAAACCACTAACTCTCATACGCCTCATCCCTTCACCTTTACCTCTGATCAGGGTCCAGAACGCAAAGCTAAAAACAGAAAATTCAAAAGCAAAACATCCTCCCTGCCCATAGCCGAAACCAACCCTCCTACCTCCTCTAAACAGAAAAAACAAACCGACACCTCAGAAAACACCCTTGACACCAACGGGCCTTCAAAGAGAGCTTTCTACAGTAATGTGCTTTCGGATATCACCAACACAACGGCGGCGGTTGTGGGACAGCCCCGCCGAATCCAATGAGTCTTCTCAGCTAGAACTGTAGGGGTTTGGGGGGGTCCCCTACGAGTTCATACCCTTGAGACCTTGATTAGGTCTCACAAACCCTCAATTATTTTCCTTTCGGAGACTTGGAGTCGACAATGTGATATAGAGAGAGTGAAGAGGAAATTCGATCTTTTTGGAGTTTTGGTTGATGCTATTGGCCGAAGTGGTGGACTTGCGTTGCTTTGGCGCAAAGACATCGATATAACACTACAAAGCATGACACGCTACTATATTGATGCTACTGTGGAAAACATTGGCCCTAACAGTAAGTGGAGAATTACGGGCTTCTATGGAGAACCTAACCGTAACAAACGCCATATTTCATGGAGAAACTTGGAGAGACTCAGCAATCAATCGTTGAGTCCTTGGATTGTTCTTGGAGACTTCAATGCAATCCTTAACAATCAAGAGAAAGAAGGAAGAAGACCTAGGCAGATTGCACCAATAACTACTTTTGGTGAAGCACTGGATCGAGCTGGATTACGTGATATGGGTTACTCGGGCCCCTCTTTTACGTGGAGTAACAATCATGAAGAGGGTCAAACCATCCGCTCGAGGCTAGATCCTGGAGTTGCTAATAATGGTTGGTTTTGGATTTTCCCAACAGCACAGCTCGCTAATTTATTAGTTGTGTGCTCCGACCATCTCCCTATATTGGTTACCTTGGACAATGCTAGGAAGAAGAGACGTAGAGGGAACAGGCCCTAGAGATTTGAGGCATTGTGGGCTCGAAAAGAAGACTGTGAACGCATCATTTCGAACTCATGGAGGGTGGGCAATGGCAACTCAGCTACTGCCAAAGTTATTGACAGCACTGCCAACTGCCGTATTGGGCTCATGCGTTGGAGCGTTGAAGACAACTCGGATCCTTCTAATCTGATCAAAAAGCTAGAACAAAAAATTGAGCTTATTCGGAATGGAGCAGTCACAACAGATTCCCGAGAGGAGGAAAAGAAAATTAGAGATAAAATTGTTGAAATCCTGGCGAGGGAAGAAACAAAATGGCAACAAAGAGCAAAAGTGCACTGGCTCACCGAAGGCGATAGAAACACACGATTTTTTCATGAGAAGGCTTCACAACGGAACCGCACAAATCACATCTCTGCTCTCAAGAATGATCAGGGGGTGACTTGCACTAAGGACTTTGAAATTCAGAACATCATTACAGACTACTACTCAAAGCTATTTTCTTCGAACCCTTGCCCGATTAGCGAGATTGATACGGTTCTTGAAGCAGTCCATCCGAAGCTTGATGATCAAATGATACAGACACTACTACTCTCATTCATGGGTGATGAGGTAAAGCGTGCTCTTTCACAAATGTATCCCCTCAAATCCCCAGGGGCCGATGGTTTACAGCCATTTTTCTTTCAGAAATATTGGCACATTGTACGGAGAGATGTGACCAATTGTGTCTTAGATTTTCTCAATCATCACAAATTTGATAATGGCATGAATTTTACTCATGTGGTGCTGATTCCAAAGTGTCATGTAACAGCCCAAGGTCAGCCCGGCAAGCATATATTGTCCTCTTTGGAAAGCCACCAGGCTCGATGGCCCAGTGTACCCCCTTAAGGTTTTAAAACGCGTATGTCAGGTAAGGTTTCAACCCACTTATAAAGGGGCTTCGTTCTCCTTACCAAACCGATGTGGGACATTACAATCCACCCCCCTTGGGGGCCCAACGTCCTCGCTGGTACACCGGCCTTACCGGCACTGGCTCTGATACCATTTGTAGCAGCCCAAGGTCAGCCCGGCAAGCATATATTGTCCTCTTTGGAAAGCCACCAGGCTCGATGGCCCAGTGTACCCCTTCAAGGTTTTAAAACGCGTATGCCAGGTAAGGTTTCAACCCACTTATAAAGGGGCTTCGTTCTCCTTACCAAACTGATGTGGGACATTACATGTCGGGACCCTGATAACATTACACAATTTCGCCCTATTTCCCTTTGCAATGTGGTTTATAAATTAGCTTCAAAAGTGCTTTCAAATCACATGAAACTTATGCTAAACCACATCATTTCGGATACCCAAAGTGCATTTGTTCCCGGTAGACTCATCACTAATAATGTTTTAATTGCATTTGAGATTAACCACTACTTGAAGCGGAAGAATAGTAGGAAGGATGGTGCTTTTGCGCTTAAACTCGATATGAGCAAAGCTTATGATCAGGTTGAATGGTGCTTCCTCAACCGTGTTCTGGAACGGTTAGGTTTCCCCACCCGTTTCATTACTCTTATCATGAAATGTGTCTCATCTGTTACTTATTCATTTATCTTGAGTGGTTCTGAATTTGGTTTTGTGGCCCCGGAGAGAGGTATTCGGCAAGGGGATCCTCTCTCTCCTTACCTTTTTCTCCTCTGTGCAGAAGTGCTTTTGTGTCTTTTACAGGAAAAAGAAAGAAATGGCCAACTACAAGGTATCACAATCAGCCCGGACGCCCCTAGCATCTCTCACCTCCTTTTCGCGGATGATACCTTGATTTGCGGCAAAGCAGATTCGGCAGCTATGGATACTATTGTGAGCTTACTCGAGACCTATGCCAGAGTTTTAGGACAAGTGATCAATCGTCAGAAATCATCTATTGTGTTTAGCAAGAACGTTCCCGAGGCCCAAAGACAAATATTGGCTAATCGAATAGGGGTTAATTTGGTTGGAAAATTTGACTTATATTTGGGGCTTCCAGCAATTGTCGGGAGAACTAAAGCGGCGGTTTTTTCTTCCATTCGTACGAAGGTTTGGAACAAAATTAAAGGATTCTCGGAAAAGTTCCTCTCTATGGCTGGTAAGGAAATCCTCATAAAAGCTGTTCTCCAATCAATGCCAACCTATGCAATGGGGTGCTTCAAACTCCCCGATTCCTTTATTCGGGAACTCGAGTCTTTTATTAAAAAATTTTGGTGCCACAACGGCGAGAATAACCGGATCCATTGGGTTTCTTGGGAAAAATTGTGCAAATCTAAGACTAAAGGCGGTATGGGCTTCCGAGACTTGAAGAGCTTCAATATGGCCATGCTCTCCAAACAAGCATACCGCTTAATGACAAATCCGGATTGTTTACTCTCAAGGCTCCTTAAGGCTATCTACTTTCTGGACTCAAGTTTCGAGGAGGCCTCGCTTAGGACGAATCCCTCATTCACTTGGCGTAGTATTTTTAAATCCAAGTCGATTGTTCTGGAAGGTAAAAGCTGGAGAGTTGGGTCCGAAAATCAGATCCTAACTTGCTCAGATCGCAGCTTCCGAATTGCACTCCGGGCATCCCAGAATATCGTCCTAATGCAAGCATGTATCCCTTATTTGTGAGTAACCTTCTTCTCAACAATCCCTTGCGATGGAACATAGAACTTAATCAAGAGGTTTTTGTTCAGAACGACTGCGAAATTCATTATGAAATCTGCCTATCACATTGCAGAGGAACTGAACTAGCTTGATTCACCTGCTTCTTTGGGCGTCTAGGATAGTCTCGTTTGGAACAGGATTTGGAAGATAAAAACCTTGCTGAAAGTGAGAATCTTTCTGTGGAAACTTTGTCATGAAGCGGTCCTGACTAGCAAAAACTTGATTCACCGACATTGCTATGTTGATTATATTTGCCCGGTGTGCACCAATGAAGGAGAAGACTTGCTTCACAATCTGCTTACGTGCGACTTTGCTAGACAGACTTGGGCTTGTTTCGGAATTTCTATGTTCATGGTGGATAAGGTAAGACAAGGCATCAGAAGGGGCCTCTCGTCCATTCTGAAAACTCTCAACGTTGAGGAAGCAGGCTGTTTTGCTCATATCCTTTACCTACTGTGGGAAAATAGGAACAAAAAGAGGGTTGGAGAGAGGAGCATGAACCCGCTACAACTTGTTCTTCAAGCTCGTACAAACGTGGGCATTTTCAATGACATTTTTGCCCCGAATATTTCTAGAGGATCCACGAGAAATAACGCTAAATGGACTAAACCCCCTGACGGGATTATAAAACTTAATTTTGGTGCAGCTACTTTCAGACATAATAATTCTTGTGGAACGGGAGTGGTGGCACGTGACCATCTTGGTTATGTTGTGGGCTAGGAAACAAACATCAAGCCTGGGATCACAGACTCACAAACGGCGGAAGCGCTTGCTGCCTTTAACGCTATCAAAGTTGCCAGGGATTTCCGATGGAATGACGTGATTATTGAGGGAGACTGTATCAATCTTATTCACAAACTACAAAGGGAAGAGGAAGATATGTCCAGCATTGGAAATGTGGTCTGTGATATCAAGTCTTTGTCGAGTCATTTTAATTCGTTGTCTTTCACTTTTGTTCATAGGGAAGCTAATTTTGTAGCTCATTAGAACTACTAAGAGAATCACAACTACCTTGAGCGGTCCTCCTAGGATTGCAGGGCTCCCGGCCCCTCGTGGTATCAGAGCCATGTTTTTCAGAGGCAACCCCCGGGTGCATATGAGTATATTATAGTGGATTCCAGAGAGTGGTAGAAGAAGAACTAGGATCTCTTTCCAAACATGACTACAACCCCTACATCTCCCGATCAGTTGATTTCTATTTCATCTTCACTTTCACTATCTCGCCACTCTACTAGTAAAATAGAAAATCTTGTTGAATACTCCACAATCCCTGAAACTGCTATTATAGAAAAGATTGTTCCCCTTGTTATTAGCCCATATAATATTTACAGAAAAAGAGGTTCATTACGAGGAATTAGATCTCTGATCTCCTCCTCGAGACCACAAACAAAAGAATTTGTCCAGTCTTCCAGACTAGATAAATGTGATCTTCCACACTCCAAAAGAGAGCAATATGTCACTCTCTCCATCCCGTCAGAGTTCATCACCTCATGGAAAACAGAAGGTTACACACACCTTTACTTCGGAGCAGTCTGCCTAGTTCTCTCCTATCAAGGAAGAAAAGGCCTCCCAATCACGGCCAGACTGGCTCTCTTGGACACTCGCTATGTCAAGTATGAAGACGCTATCATCGGAATAGTTGTCACCACTCTTAATAGTGGAAGGGCAGTTTTGACGTTCTTTCCAAACTTCACTATGTCCTTGCGAGACACAAATCTCCCCACAGCCCTGAAAGTCCAAGTTTAGATCTCTGGGGTAGAACAAATAGCTTCAGCCGTTACTGCAACACTTCACCACCAGTTGGTTTACAGGTTGCAAAACCATGGACTAGATCTACAAGGATCTGGTTCTCCAGACGCTCTCATGGTACTTGCAGACTCTGGATCTGATGTCCCTACCATTGTCCAAGTACCGCGGCAAATCCCTCGAAAGGAGCTTGAGAAATTGATGCCTACCGAGTGGATCACGAATTATGAGTCCCTTCAGCAGACTTATGAACCTGTTAGGTCGACTACCTATGAGTTCAAGAAGCTAAGTGATGGCAAGACAAAGACCATTTCAAGGAGCCAAAGGAAGATGAATCCTCATCTTCGGACAAAACAATCTTCACACAGCTCATGATACTACCTGTCGACGCTTCTAATAGGATGACCCATCCTCTCATCACATATCTCCCCATCAGTAGGTTCATGGCTGATGGAAAAGAAATCTACACAGACAAAGTAGATGGCCATTGGGTTTGGGACCCAGATCCATCCATGTGTGACCCAGGATGTCTATGTGCTTGGGAAAACACTGATGATGAATCAGACGATGATCAGAGCGAAGCAGCCCGACGAAGAAGACGAAGACGGGCAAGGAAGCAAAGAGTCCTACAGAGAAGACAAACCAAGGGATCTAGATCATGATCCCTCCACAGTAGCGCAACCTTTATCATGCTATGATGAGGCTCCGGCCTTCCTAAGAAAAGAACAACACAGGAGTTGCAGGAGTACTCTGCCTTCTGTCATCCCACCTCCAACTCCTCTCCAACCATGCATGATGTTTCAAGGTGCTTACGATGTTGACTTTCCTCCCTTGGAAAGACGAGCAGAAGGACAAGTGTCCACCAGACCTTTTGTCCAACACACCACCATTGACCACGACGGACGAACTACCACCACCCTCTCCCAAGGAGAGGAAGTTCTCAACTGGAAAACGTCCAATACCATGGCTCAAAACAAGACTCTGATTCAACTCGATTCTAATGTTGATAAAGTCTTGTCTCATGTCCAGGCAAATAACACAAAGATCGATGCCCTGGCAACAGAACTTGACCAGATGTACAGAAAAGTTGTAAATCGCATTGAAATTCTTGACAGAGAGCTCAGACAGCTGATTGCACAACGAAGATCAGATCAAGAATTTGATAGAAAAGAGGCAGAAATCAGGAAACTCAAAAAGGATCTAGAATTCATGGAAAAAGACAGGAAAAAGAGATTTGTTCCAAGTCTTCCATTCCTCTAGGGTTCTACGACTTCTTCCTTTTATGATCCTTCTAGCACATCCCCTGATTATACTAAACAGTTCTTTATGGCCTCTGAAATACCCTTCGAGCCGAAGCCTACCCCCAAAAAACCATCTTCGAAAGATAAAGGAAAAATGAAGGCTCAGGTCGATGATACAACTCCTCCTGCATCATTAATGGTCCAAGAACCACAACAAGATGATTCAGATGCTTCATCAGAAAGCTCAGACTCTTCCATCCAGGATTCTAATACCTCTGAACAGGAATACGCTGATATTTCTCAAATGCTCATGGCTTACGGGTAGACCTCTGCGACAAATCAGGATGAACAGACTGAAGAAATGGAGGAAATTGATGAAGATCCTCCAGTCTCACAGAATATAGAGCAAAAGGCATCAAAGCCTACAAACGGCCCTTGGTTTACATTCGATGACATTGCCGTCAACAAAAGAAGAGAAAGACTGCATTCCTTTGCAGCATGGATAGATCTCCAAAGAACCAAGGAAGAACATCTTCCGACCATCCTAAGGGAGTTCTCATCCAGATTCACGAGATCACTGAGAGAATGGTTCTAATCCCTCGGAGAATATTGCCAGATAACGATTTTCCAAGCCTCACCAGCTGAAGTCCTTGGAACGATTCACCAAGAATTTCTTGGAGATAGTACTCTCTACAACAAACTAGCCTAGCAAAACTACTTCTCCATGAAGTGTTGCTCGTTGCTAAAGAAAGACTTGGATTTCCACTATAAAAGAATGTCTGAATTATACTATACTCTGAATGGGTATAATGATCCCAACCTGAAGCACGTCTCCATCGCATCCTTGCCACAAGAAATTAAGCCTGAAATACATCGGATGATTAGGAGCACAGGAAAGGATATTGATCAGATCACCATCGGAGAAATCCATCAGATTTCTATAGCAACAATCGAAAAACTATGTGAGCAACAGTCTATATTCAAATCTTTAGTCAAGAACTCCTCTGTCCTAAAGAAAGCCTGCAAGAAGCCTCACTTAGAAATAAAATGCGGGTCAAAGTCGGATTGCAACTGTGCAAATTGCTCCTCGTCGCGAAAGTCAAAAGGCAGAAGGCCACCCAAAAAGAAAGAACACCTGAGGTTCTTTAGGAAGAACACTTTCCGAAAGAAAAGAACTGACAGATGCTTTATCTGCAAGAAGAAAGGACATTTTGCAAAAAATTGTCCCCAGAATAGAGCAAAATCTGCAAGAATGGTCACCCACATCCTCTAGTGTGCAGACACTACTCTTGAAGACACAAACGTTGAGTCTTTGTTTTCAGAGCAAGATGAAAAGGATGACGATATTATCTTCATCCTCGAGGGAGAAATCTCGGATGAAGAAGATTCGACCCCAGAGGAAGAGCACCTTCCTATCTTCAGAACAGACGCGATACGACAACAAGCTGCTCCTCCTCCAGCTGATCCCCCTCCAGATATTATGGGACAGGAAGTCGCTGTTCCCTCTCCACATATCCATATCCAGATCCTCTCATCAAAATATGATAAGCCGATCAAGGCTATAGGATTTATGGATACGGGAGCTATGAAGTCCATGATGAATCCAGATATTTTACCAAAAGAAGCATGGACAACACACTATGAGTATTTCCAGGCAGCAGATGGTCAACAGTTCAAGACCTCTCTCATTACCAAACATCCAATCGGAATACAATTCTTTCCAGACTGTATTATTTGGATGAAAGTCATTGGAAGCAAACTCCATGGAAAAGATCTTCTCATTGGATTTGATCTTTACCACAAAGCACAGAAACTTATGATTCTGCCCATAGATATAAAATACAAAAGGCATTTCCAGCCTTACACAACACTTCAGAAGATATATGCCTTGTCTAACTCACCCAAAGAGTTCCAGAGTATTGCTACAAAATTGCAAGACTGCTGTGCTGATTCTCATTCTGAATTCACTCATCCGTCTCCCTTGTGGAAAAACGAAGAATTCTTCATTCAACTCCCTTTCAAAATGAATGAAGATGTGAATCCAACAAAAGCTACACATCCAGGAATGACTCCTGATGATCTTGCCCTCGCAAAGCAAGAATGTGCCCAACTTCAACGATTGGGTCTAATCGAACCAACAAAGTCAAATTGGGCCTGTCAAGCCTTTTATATCAACAAAACGGCTGAGCAGATAAGGGGAAAGAAGCGGCTTGTTATTGATTATAAGCCCCTTAACCATTTTCTGACTGATGACAAGTTTCCATTGCCTCGCACACAGATGCTATTCTCACAACTGGCCCAAGCCCAAATATTCTCAAAGTTCGATCTGAAAGCTGGGTTTTGGCAATTGGGCATCGATCCAAAAGATAGGTATAAAATAGCTTTTTGTAGACCTACGGCCTAATACCAGTGGACTGTCATGCCTTTTGGGCTCAAAGTTGCCCCATCTCTGTTCCAGAAGGCCATGACCCGGTTATTTGAGCCTATTCTTTACAATGATCTGGTCTACATTGATGATATCCTCCTATTTTCCAAAAATAAGGAGGCCCATGAAAAGTTACTACAACAGTTCTGTAGCGGGCGCCCCAAACGGGTAACGCACGCCCCGCACCGAGCCCCGACCCGGAACCGAAATGGAATCTGACCTGAATCGAAACCCGGCGAACGGCACACATTTACTCAATGACTAGGCGGGGTTTTCAAAACGAAAGAAAACGACAGAGGTGCGGAAGCGAAATTAAACCAAACAATACATCATAATAATTGCACAAGTATTAAAGCCCACCAAGGCCAACGAAATTCAATTACTTGAACAATAAACGGGTTCGATACAATATCCCGACAATAAATAATAATGGGTTCAACATATAATCCTGAATACTACATAAATAGAATCCTACTATCGTAAACATAAATAATAGCCATACGGAATGAGAGTTATACATGAACAAAAGAATGTAACTCTAAGACGCGACGACGACGACGAAGATCCCGCCTAGTATCCTGAAACCAATACAGGGGTGAAACAGAGGGGGTTAGTCAAACGACTAAGTGAGGAGGGATTAATAATGTATATTATAAAACGGAAATAAATCACCATTTTTAAGCTTAAAAGAAATCAACATAAAAGAAAGGTTTTCGTAAACGGGTGGTGATTTAGCATAAAACATAACATATTATATGACTCGGCGAGTCGAGCCCTTAACTCCAATTTCCAAACATAAAAACGGGAAACCATCCTTATTCCTCCAATGTAGATGGACCGCTAAATCCGAACTACGCATAACATACAGTATAATCTCAGGTACTCAAAGGGCTGCCACTCCGGCCTCACCCCGAGCTCCCAAAGGTGGAGGGAACCATAGAATTTCCGCCGTAGACCCGATGTCTACCGACTTCGTCCTATCATCCTGACTCCGGGCCCAAACATACATACATACAGTTCATAACTCGCTTTTCAAATCATTTCGGGTTGGCCAAAAGACCGTTCGAGACATGTCATATGCGAGGCCGAAGGCCAAAGTTCGCCTTAGAAATTAAAGAGGTTTTACATGTCTCTTTCGCAAACGTTTGAAAGAATATACGTAGTACTTTTTCATATCAAAACATTTTCGATAAATCGAATAAACATAATAGGCATAAATATTTACTAAATATATATATAGAAACGGTGTGAAAACAAAACGTAAACATGGCTTATACCGGGAGAGGCTTATTTATATATATACATAATAGTACTGGAATCAGAAATGGAAAGCCTCACCTGTTGGCTATACAAAAAGAAGAGCAAAAGCAAGAACCGGCGCTACTCCACAGGAGTATCGTCTGCAAAAATACCAAGACACAACCAATTAAGACTAAGAACGACGCATGGCTTATACGAAAACATTAGAACATATTGAGGCACGTTATACAATCACATAAGGCACTTAGGTTCAAATTATCAAACGAAAACGGAGTAATTCGCAAATTTAAAAATGCAAATCAAGTCCAAATGTAACGAAACTTTACGGACATGCTCTAAATATCATAAAGGAGTATGCATTCGAATTTCGGGAAAATCGGACTTCATATGCAAAAGTTAGAAAATTTGACGAACACTTAAAACGCACTATTCATAGATCCGAACATGCTATAAATTCATAAAACATGCAATTCATATCTATTTCATATATATCGAATACACGAGCGAAGAAAGAATTCGGAAAAGACGAGCCTCGGAGGGACCCGTAGGCCAAAATTGGCCCTGACTTACAGAAGGTCAGGGCCCTGTTCAAACGGGCCACACGGCCTTGTGCACGGCCGTGTGCACCAAGGCCGTGCACACCAAGAGAGACACGCACATTGAAAATTCGTAATTTAAATATAGAAATTCATTCATTTACGAAATTATTCAAAAATCTCATAATAAATATCAAATAAAATAATAAATTGCGCGAATACTCGATTCGGACGTACCAGATTATAACTCGGATTTTCGGGGCGTTACAAGTTCCTACAAATTGTCCAAACCAAAGGAATCATGTTGTCAGAGAAAAAGAGTCATATTGGTCAATCCAGTATTGAATTCTTAGGAATGAAATTCTCAGAAGGAAGATACCATCCAGGTCCTCACATTGCACAGGAACTACACAAATTTCCAGAAGACAACTTAACAGTTAAAGAAATTCAGCAGTTCCTTGGAATAATCAATTACATAAAGGACTTCCTGCCACAGTGTTCCAAATACACGTGCCAACTCTCAAAGATGCTAAAAAAGACACCCCCACCTTGGGGACCGGATCAGACAAAAGATGACAAGAAACTGAAAGAGCTATGCCAGCAACCCCCACCATTAAAGATTCGTGACAAGGGAACACGTATTCTCCAAATAGATGCTAGCGACGAATACTTGGGTGCTATTTTGATTGAAGAGATTGATGAGAAAAAACATTACCGTGGACATGCTAGTGGACAATTCAGAGAGGTAGAGAAACACTATCATACAGTGTACAAAGAGATCTTGGCCGTCAAAAATGGGATCAAAAAGTTTGAGTTCCACTTGATTGGACACCACTTCATTGTGCAAATGGACAACTCATCTTTTCCCAGAATTCTCGAATTCCAAAACAAGGAGATTCTAGAGCCACAGCTACTAAGGTTAAAAGACTAGTTTTCTAAATACCAGTTTGGAGTGAAACATATAAAGGGAGACCACAACCTCATTCCAGATCTACTCTCCAGGTCAAAAAAGATCTATCTCCTCTCCTCCAGCAAAACCATTCCACTAATATACATGGCATCATCATCTTCAGCAAGATCCTACGAAATACCAATAATTACAGAAGAACCAGTTCTCCCAGAATTCCCACCTACGTCAGAACCACTAAACACCCTTCAGGAAGTCAAGAACTTCGCTCGAAATCATATTTTCTACTACCAAGCCAAGTTCCTTCTCGAAAGAGGACAACCACTCGAAAAGGGAAGGTTCTCCCCAGATTACCTTTTCCTTCCGATCTTCTCTTTCACAAACAAAGTAGTCTTCTCAGCAGAATACTTCTGGTACCTCTGGTGCCTTACTGTTTCAAATTATGCTGCGATTAAAATCAACCCAAAAGCCCTGCTTGCCGCAATCCAGTTTAACAATCCAAGCTGCAATCTCACCAGATTCCTCTACGGTCGATGGACCAGAAAGCAATGGATCAAGATTCTGCAGAACCTCCTCAATGAAAACAAGCATATGTTAAATCCCATGACAGTAATGATACTCCATAGGCCGTACCATATCAACTCTCAGAACAAATTTGTTGCCAGCCCTTACAGTTATTTCCTTACCACTACTGATGGCGGTATAGGTCAACACCCGGAAGAAGACAACAAAGTCTTTCAGCATCTCTGTTTTGCTAATCACGTCCCCATCCACCTTCCTGGAATTAGATCAAACACTACTTCAGTATCCTCCATTCCAGATGTCATCTTTGATGCCACTCCAGAAGCAAATGAGATGGACCGAACAATACGCAAACCATCACCTGGGAGAGAAGATGCAGAAATGGCAGAAGCTGAAGATCCAGCCCCTACCGTTCATTACATGTGGGTGTCACCGACACGTGACTCTGTCGGATACACTGGTCCCGGACCAGATGCATGGCCTCATGGGAAGATTTACAGCCCTTACAGGATTCACAGGACCCATGGCATTATTAAAGATTTTATCTTTAATATCATGCTTTTACTATGCTTTTACCTAATGTACTTTTTAATTTGTTTGTATTAGGCATGGTCCTTTTGAACCTTTTGGACCTTTGTAATCCTTATCTTATCTTTTAAGATAAGGAAATCTCTTACTTTGCATGTGTGGTTGACACCTCAGATTCTCATCCTTTTGGATAAGATTTGGATGTCAAATTTTATAAGTTGGTTTTTATAATAGGTTGGAGTCCGTCCCCTATAAATAGGGCTTCGTATTCATAAATTTTCTTCAAGTTAAGATCAATAAATCTTCTACTTCATATACTTTCTCTCTCTCTAAACATGTTAGCTTAAATTCCTAGTTCTTAGTTCTTCCTAAACCCTTAAAGGGTCTAGTATAATATACTTCATTTATCATTTAGTATGTTCTGTACTTGCTTCTTATAAGAGGATCCTGTACATCAGAAACATGATAAACTGTGGAATGATTCATGGTGTGCTACGGTCCCTGTATTCTAGAAATTGTTAAGAGATAAGCTCGTAAGTCCCGCCAAGGTCAGGAGGACCGCTCAGGGCAGTTGTGATTCTCTTAGTAGTTCTCTGGGATTGCAGGGCTCCCGACCCCTCGTGGTATTAGAGCCATGTTTTTCAGAGGCAACCCCCGGGTGCATATGAGTATATTATAGTAGATTCCAGAGAGTGGTAGAAGAAGAACTAGGATCTCTTGCCAAACATGACTACAACCCCTACATCTCCCGATTTTGCGGATATTCCTAGCTTTGCCAGGGACTCTTTGTTTTTTATTCTGGTTAGCTAATATATTGGTTTTCCTTCAAAAAAAAAAAGATATATTTTTTCTTTTTAAGCAAACACGTACTTTTTTGACCTGTACATGGTAATTTACGATTGACTTTCCTTTAACAGTTTAACTAATTAAAAAATTATAATGTATGACCGTATGAATATCTGAAAATTTCAGAAAATAATACTTAGATCAAAATCTTCGGCAAAATACTTTTTCCTATAAATAAATATATTTAAATAATTAAATATTAGTGAGTCATCATTCTTCGAATGCGAATCGTACACGTGTTGAAATCACAATTTAAACATATGCATTGTTGTAAGAAGCAAGGAAATTCTTGAACAGCAAGCAAATTTCTACGAAGCCGAGTCAGCGCTTAGATCATGTGAATGCAATAATTGAAACGTCGTCGTGTAGTCAGCCCCAATTTCCATGAGGCCGCCGCTCTACCCCACCCCTTTTTCCTCTATAAATACCCCTCCGCCGCCGCCTCATTCCACACACCATAGTAAACGCTTCCAGTCCTCGCCGCCTCGTTCAAACTTCTCTACACAAACAATAATCTCTCTGCAGTTAACACATCATCGTCTTGAAATGGGTGCGTGTTTCTCTTCGGGATCTGACCAGAGTCCATCGGCGAACGTAATCACACTCACCGGAGAATTGCGCCGGTACCCGATTCCTGTTACAGTCTCACAAGTGCTCGTTTCTCAAGCTTTATCCGCTGATTCATTCTTCCTCTGCAACTCCGACCGGTTATATTTCGACAATTACATTCCGTCCATGGAGTCGCGGGAGGAGCTGGAACCGGCTCAGATCTACTTCCTGCTGCCGATCGCTGAGCTTCAGCGCCGCCTCGCTGCCTCCGACATGGCGGCTCTGGCAGTCAAGGCCAGCGTCGCACTCAACGCAGCCAATCCTCGTCGGAATAGGAAATCTCGGATCTCCCCTGTTTTGGCCGGGGAGGAAGATCCCCAATCCAGTCATCAAATCGGTTCGTCTTTCAATAGCAACTACATTGATAACAGTAAAAACGGGAGCAAGGCCTCGGCGATGAGGATGTCGAGATTGGATTCGATGAGGAGGTTGCAGAGATATTCTTCGAAACGAGCGAAATTGGCCGTTCGATCATTCAGACTGAGGCTCACCACAATAAATGAAGGATCTATTCTCCTCAATTGAGGAACAAAATTTTATTTATTTATTTATTTATCTTGTTAAAGGGATCATTCATTCATGTTGATTCTTTCCTTTGGATGGGTAAATCGTAGAAATTCGACTTGTATATAAGAATTTTTGGACTTGGGTGTACAGTATATTTATGAAGTGCATTCCTATTTGATGAAATTAATTTTTTCGTTTATAAGAAATTAGTGTCTTCAGAATGGATATATATCGAAGTTGGTATAAAATTTGAAAATTCTGGTGAGTATGAATTTTCCGTTTGATTATTGAACTTGTTTGAGTATTAATCTTGTTGAGTTTGAACGATATTGTTAAGAACTCAAATGTAACTAGGGTTTTGATAGAAAGGGATGAGAATTGTACCTTCATTCATAACCTTCCAAATGAGTACAATAGGTGATATATATTAAACGAAAATACAATGCATAAGTAGCTGATATATACTAAACGAAAATACAATGCATAAGGCTATATTGCCGTTAATAAAAAAGTACGGCATAATCTCCAATTTTAGTGCTGCGATGTCTCCACTAAGTTCAGCCATGCAGGACCACCATTTATGTTGAGATATTGCTCAATCTCAGCCTTCAGATCTTCAGCCTGATCAATGGATAGATCTGCTCCCCATCTTTTAAACAGAGCCATTGGATTAACTCGCCCATCAACGCTCCTGATCGAATCTCCATTAGTTGCCGTGACGTTGTTTGGATTAGTTTGACGCGCTAACCAACGGCTGAGATCATAACGAATCCAACGGCTTAGATTTAAACCTTCTATACCCGCCATTATCATAACATTACCCCCTTGATTTTGAAATCCTTGTCCCCAATGATTAAATTTAGGAAATCGACGAGCAATCATGGCATAATCCTCCTAAGTAGCGTCATCTGGAGTTCCATGAGCCCATTGGATCAAAACTTGACTTACTGCTGCGTTGTTTCGAGGGATCAGACGACAATCCAGTACAGCCAATGGATAAACTTTAAAAACTCCATTATCAGTTAAGTCTAGGGGTGCACACAAGGCGAGCCTAGCCGAGTTTTGGCTAAAAATACGAGCTCAAGCTCGAACTCGAATTTTTTTAGCTAGCTCGAGCTCGAACTCGATTTTTTTTAGCTAGCTCGAGTCGAGCCGAGCCTGGAATTTTCAGGCTTGAGCTCGAGCTCGGTCAAGGTCGAGCTGAGCTCGGCTCGGCTAGGTTTTACAGAATTAAAAAAAAAAATATCAAAAATGTATCACAGTTCCAAGGTTCACATTTCAAACTCAATTCCATACGCAACACAATTGAAAATCAAAAACGAATGTTCAATTTGCCGATGATTAACCCAAACGATGCTTATTGACTACACAATCAAAAAATTAACATATTTCACATCCATTACTGAAATAGATCAGAGCACAAAAACCTGCGTCACTCTCTTACCTCCCTAAACCCAATACAGTTCTCTTACCGGAGAAGATGCAGACAGAGCTGTGACTTGTGAGCTTCCAGGCGATGAGAGGCGGACGAACGACGGCGGTGGACGGCAGTGGGTGGGGTTAGAGCGGGATGGCGGCGCTGGTCTTGTTGGAGAGGAAGGGTCGGCAGCGCTGGTCTTGCTCGGCGAGAGGAGCGAGCCACTGTGAGAGTGGGTCTGAGGGAGGGGCGGCGGCGCGGCGCGGCGCTGGTAGTCGGTGGAGGGTTGGAGGGGCGAGGCCTTGGTTGGTGGTTAGGCGACGGGATTGGGATTGGGATTGGGATTTGGGAATAGGGTTTGAGATTTGAGAATTGTGAAGACTGAATGTGAAACGGGAATAATAGATTAGGGATTTATATTTTTTTTTAATAGTTAAAATAATAATAATAATAATATATATTATATAAATATATATATATATATATATATATATATATATATAATATAGAGGCTCGCGAGTCGAGCCTGAATATGAAATCGACTCGAGGCTAAGCCGAGCTTTAAGCTCGGTGGGACTCGAGCGCGAGTCGAGCCAGCTTGAGCTCGGCTCGCCCAACTCGTGAGCCGGTTCGACTCGCTGAACACCCCTAGTTAAGTCAGGCAGATCAGGAGATGGACTGTGTTTCCTGCAAATTTTTCGTTTGAGAAGGGAGACATGTAAAACAGGGTGAATAGTAGAAGTTACTAGTAACTGCAACTTGTATGCAACATTCCCTACTTTCTGCACAATTGGGAAAGGCCCATAATACTTGGGAGCAAGTTTGAGATTGCGTCTTTGTAACGGCACGTCCCCAAATACGGTGCGACGTGACGTCCCGCACCAAGTCATAATCCATAACCAGAACTAAAGGTCCAGTTATGAACTACAACCTGGCGAACGGAAAATAATTACCAGGCGGATCTGCTTTAGAAAATAATAAGACAATGAACAATAATACAGCGGAAGCAAATTAGCACAACCTATCCCACTCAGGGAGCTAGAACAACCATAATCCAAAACACAATTATAAAGCCCACCAAGGCCACTGAAAATATCAATATCAACATTCAAACTAATTTACATTATTTATATCTACAACTTCTAGGGTTTTAAGTATTTATCCAGATACATAGACGGATATGAAATCACCTAAACAAAAGTAAATGACTCCAAGGACACGACCTGAATCCGCCTAGCAACAAAACCTGAAAAGACAACAACAGAGTAATGGGGTTAGTCAAAGCGACTAAGTGAGGGGGCTGTAATACATATATATTATCGAAACAACCGAAAAGATTCACCAGTTTGTAAATGAGAAGAAAGCAAAGGAAAAATAAAGGTTTTCATAATTATTGGTGAATCAAATAATTTCGCAGTAAAGTAAAATCTCGGCGAGACGAGCATCAACCACCTATTTCATAATATCAGAAATATCAAATAAACCTCCCTTATTCCTCCTTGTGTAGACAAGTAGCTAGCCCGCTACTATATAATCATGCAAGGACAAATATCCAATACATCTTCGGCTGGGGATATAGACTAGATCCCCTCCGGCGCAGGTACTCAAAAGGGTTGCCACTCCGGTCATACCCTCGAGCTCCCATCAGTTTGGAGTCCAGAGCATTGAGATCCACCGTAGACCCGATGTCTATCCGGCTTCACCCCGTACCCTGAAGTCCGGACCCAATAGTATAATGTGGCTCAATGGCCAGGCCGAAAGACCAAGATAATTCCTCGCACTCCAAATACTTGTGTGGTCAAAGGGACCGATTTCAACTCATTTGTAACCCTTTCGAGCTAATGGAGCCTTCTAGGGGTTAATATGTAATAATTTGATATCAAAGCATTTTTCTTTAAACTCATTAATATAGTATGGTTCAAATAGCTACTACGTATAATATAAACATGGGGAAAGAAACATAAAAACATAAAACACAGGCTTCGGGTATATATGAAATATTTACATACATATAAGAAAGACCGAATTCGGAAAAGAAACCCCACCTGGATAATACGGCAAAAAGGCAAAAGAAAGGGAACCAATTACTGCCTGGAAGAACTACCACCTGAAACCAAATAGGACACAACCATGTAAGACGACGACACGACGCACGGCTTATTCTTAATGCAATAACCACTTAATTAAATCAAAGAAGGGCAATTAGGGCAATTATTCAATGAAACGAATGAAATATCAACTTCAAGCTTATAATCATGCCTAAACACAATTAGGTTTCATAGACATGCTTAAAATACTATAAAGAAGCATACATTCAAGTTTTGAAGCAATCGGAAAAGAATTGCGAAAAGCGTATAATTCCCTAAACGGAAATTGGTTCGTTTCATGATCAAACGGTATTGGAAAAATTCAAACTCTATGGATTATTAAGTTTTAAAGCACTACGAACTTAATGGTGAAGTCGGATTTTGAAAATAATATCAAATGAAGAAAGTAGTATTTGCAATTTTTGACTTCCAGAGACTTTTGAACTAAAATCGGGACACACGGTCTACACACACGGCCTTATCAAGGCCGTGTGAAATTTTGAGAACACGCACGGCCTACCCACACGGCCTGATGCAAGGCCGTGTGGGGTGGAAAACACGCACGGTCTTGCTACACGGCCTGTTGCAAGGCCGTGTGCACCTGTTTTCGCGAGTTTTCAGCAGAAACGCGAAGAACTTCGCACAGAAGGTACGTATTTGGATCAAATCTTCCTCAAAACCTCATTTTCAATCAGATTTTCATACTACAAACTTCAACAAATATCAAAGATCACAATGGCAACACATAGGATCAAGAATCATCGAAAACTACGGAGTATAGCGATCAAACTATCGAAAAATCCAACTTCGAAGCAATTTATCCAAAACATATTCAAACGACAACGGAATCAAATGGAACTTGAATAATACCTGTAGAGAATGTTATAAGGATCACGTAGGTTCTTACGGATCGAAATTTGGTTAAGAAACGAACTTGAAAGATCAAATTGAAGTTTTAAAGAAAATTCTTTCTTTTTCTTTCTTTCTTTTCTTTTCCTTCGGCTGTTTAAGTGTAATTAAGAAAAAGAAAAGGAAAAGAGAATAAAAAGAAAACCTGAGGTTTAAATGAAAAATCGAAGGGGCATTTTCGTAATTTTGCGAAACTTCATAAAAAGGACATATCAACGAAATATATCAATATTATAGTCAAAACTCATCATTTTAAACGCACATCAACATAGAATAATTTAATCTCACAAATTATTGCATTTACGAAAATTCATATAAAACACACAAATATCATATAAGCACATATATCCCGATCGAGTTTTCCAAACTTGTCCCGTTATCTTAGGAATTCTTACCGGCTTTAGTTTACCAAAAATGTGGGGCGTTACAGTCTTAGAGCTACTGAGTTTTGTCTATATGGCTGCAATTTGAGATACACTTGATCACCAACTTGAAAAACTCTCTCATTGCTCTTCTTATCAGCATATGTTTTCATTCGGTTCTGAGCTGCTTCTAAATTCTCCTTCAGCATTTGATTCATCTTGATCCTTTCTTGCAGAATATCTCTAACCTCATCATTATCAGTGAAGTGGTGCGGACCAAAAGACAGATGATGTGGGGAATAACCATAAAGAGCATGAAATGGAGTCAGTTTCAAACTAGTGTGGAAACTAGTGTTGTACCAAAATTCAGCTAAAGACAACCATGACTTCCATTTTTTGGGTTTTAAATGGCACATGCGTCTCAAATAAGACTCCAAACACTGATTAACCCTTTCTGTTTGACCATCAGACTGAGGATGATGGGCTGAAGACATTGCCAAATTCGTTCCCATCAAGTTAAACAATTCTTTCCAAAACACACTTGTGAAAACCTTATCTGTATCTGAGACAATGGTATGAGGAAGACCATGTAACTTGTAGATGTTATCCAGGAACAGTTGTGCAATGGTTTTAGCAGAATAAGGATGTGACAATGGGAAGAAGTGGGCATACTTAGTAAATTTGTCAACAATTACTAAGATAGAGTTTTACCTTCAGAATTTGGAAGACCTTCAATGAAATCCATAGAAATGTGGGACCAAGCCTGATCAGGGATTTGAAGTAGTTGCAGCAGTCTAGGATATGCAACAGTCTCATGCTTCATCCTTTGGCAAATGTCACACTCTTTCACCCATAACTCCACATCAGCTTTCTTGTTAGGCCAGAAGAACAATGATTTGACTCTCTAATAGGTGCCAAGAATTCCAGAGTGACCTCCCAAAGCTGTATCATGAAGTGCTTTAATGATGTTGTTCTTGATAGTACTATCCTTTCCCACAAATATTCTTCCTTTTTTCATGATAACCCCAGAGTGTAAAGAGTAATCAGGAAAAAGAGTACTATCAACAGCCTTGGCTTGCATGATCTCAGTACAAAGTGCATCATTGTTGTAACTAGCACAAATTTCTGACAACCAAGAAGGGATAATTGCAGAAACGGCTTGACAAGAAGACTCAGTGTGTTCAATTCTAGATAAAGCATCAGCTGCTTTATTCTCCTCCCCATTTTTGTACTGCACTTCATAATCTAAGCTAAGCAACTTAGAGATCCATCTTTGTTGTAAAGCAGTCCCCATCCTTTGTTCCAACATATGCTTAAGACTTTGTTGATCAGATTTAATAACAAAGTGATTCCCTTGCAAATAATGCTTCCATTTGGTGACAGCATGCAAGATGGCTAAGAACTCTTTCTCATAGACAGATAAACCTTGGCTCTTAGGTCCTAAAGCTTTACTGAGGTAAGCTACAGGCCTTTTATCTTGCATAAGAACATCACTAATACCTCTATTGCAAGCATCAGTCTCCAGGATAAAGGGTTTGGTGAAATCTGGAAGAGCCAAAACAGGTGCAGAAGCCATAAGCAATTTCAGCTGATCAAATGCTTGTGTAGCTTTCTCGTTCCAGTTGAAATTATCCTTCTTAAGCAACTCAGTTAAGGGCTTGTTGATAGCACCATATCCTTTAACAAACTTTCTGTAATAACCAGTTATGCCTAGAAATCCACTCAACTCCTTGATGTTCTTTGGTACAGGCCATTTGAGCATACACTCCACCTTAGCAAGATTAGTGGCAACTCCTTGTTCTGAGATAATATGCCCCAAGCATTCAATAGATTTTGTACCAAAGCTACATTTACTTCTTTTAGCAAATAATTGGTTTTCCCTTAACATAGTCAGAACAATAGAGAGATGTTCAAGATGCTCCTTCCAAGTTTTGCTATAGATCAACATGTCATCAAAAAATACCAGAATGAACTTCCTCAAATAATCAGAAAACACCTTGTTCATTAAGGCTTGGAAAGTAGATGGTGCATTACATAAACCAAAAGACATAACAAGAAATTCATAATGCCCATGATGAGTAACAAAGCTAGTTTTGTACACATCCTCTTTCTTCATTCTAATTTGGAAATAACCATCTTTCAAATCAATTTTAGAAAAGTAACTTGCTCCAAACAACTCATCTAGAAGCTCATCAATCATAGGAATGGGGAAATTGTGCTTGATAGTGAGCTGATTGAGATACCTGTAATCCACACACATTCTCCAGCTCCCATCTTTATTCTTGACTAAAATAACAGGTGAAGCAAAGGGACTCTGACTGGGCTGGATTATCCCTTCCTTGAGCATTCCTTTCACCAACTGCTCAATTTCTGACTTTTGTGTGTAGGAGTATCTATATGGGAACTGCTTCTTAGGAATAGCATCTTTAGCTCGAAAGGGTTAAAAATGAATTTGAAATCGGTCCCTTTGACCACATAAGCACTTTGAAATGCGAGAAATTATCTTGGCCTTTCGGCCTAGCCAATGAGCCACATTATACATATTGGGCCCCGGAGACCAGGGTATGGGGTGAAGCCGGCTAGACGATGGGTCTACGGTGGATCTCGGTGCTCTGACTCTAAACCCATGACGGGAGCTCGGGGTGAGGCCAGAGTGGCAGCCCTTTGAGTACCTGTGACCGATGAGGTATATATCCTATATCGAAGATGTGAGGGTGAAACTCCCCGCATAATTATATAGTAGATCAGGTCGCAACCTGACTACACAAGGAGGTATAAGGGAGGTTTATTTGATATTTCTGATATTGTGAAACAGGTGATTGATATTCGACTCAATGAGTTTTTATTATATTGCAAAATCATTCGATTTCACCAATAATTGTGAAAACCCTTAATTTTCCTTGCTTTCTTCTCATTTAAGAACTGGCGAAACTTTCTGTTGTTTTGATAATATATACGTATTACAGCCCCCTCACTTAGTCGCTTTGACTAACCCCATTACTCTACTTGTTGTTTTTTCAGGTTTTTGTTGCTAGGCGTGAGAAAAAGAGAAGAAGAAAGAAGAGAAAAAGAGAAGGAAGAAGAGGAAGCTTTGATTGATTATTCCAACTTCATTTCCCGACCAAATTCCGAGCTGTAAAAACCTACGAACTCCTCGCGATCTCTTCTTCAAGTAGCTTCTCACGCCTTTCATGTTTAATGCCTCCTATGCTTCGTTCTTCTGATTTTTGGTGAATATTTGAATAGTTAGGTTAAATGTTGATTTTGAATGGTTTTGTGGATGGATTTACGTGGTTCTTGGTTCTATACATAGATTAGATGTTGTAGATCATCATATGTGAAGATTAGCATGAGTGATTAACGTTTTGATGATAATATATGGATTTTTGGATTGATTTCGCGTAAGGTTTGTTGTTCTACGATTTTTCTGCTGTTTCTTGATTCACACGGTCTTTGCACACGGGGTGTTGCAGTCCCGTGTGCACCTGCACGGGCTCTCTCACGGCCTGGTGAGAGGCCGTGCGTGTGGGTGTGTTGTGCACGGGCTCCTGGTCATGGCCTCAAGCCCGTGTGGAGTCATTTTTGACCCCTGAACCTTCTGTAAGCTGCACTGCTACTTTGCACTGTAAGTACCACCGGGACTTATCTTTTCCTAATTCTTTCTTCTCTCATGTATTCTATGATTAGGAGTTAGATACAAATTGCATGATTTATGAATTTATCGCATGTTCGTGACTGTGAATAGTGCGTTCGAAGTTTTCGACCAATTTTCTAACTTTTGCATACAATGTCCGTTTCTTCCGAAACTCGAATGCATACCTTCTTATGGTATATTAAGCATGCTCATGAAATTTTGTTGCATTTGAACATGATTTGCATATCTAAATTTGTGAATTACTTCAATTATTGATAATTTGAGCCTAAGTGATATATGTGGTTGATTTGGTATTAGCCGTGCGTCGTCGTTAGTCTTATGTGGTTGTGTCCTTGTGTTTTGCAGATGATACTCCCATTGAGTAGCGTGCCGGTCCCACTTGCTCTCTCTTTTGTTAAGCCAACAGGTGGGATTTTCAGTTTCTATTTGTATATGATAATACGTATATAATACCAACCTTACTACTCGATATGCCTCGTTTTTACGATTTGTTTTACATCTGTTTATATATATAGTAGATATTTAAACTTATACTTTTATGATCTTGGAAATGTTTTAATATGAAAAGTATTATGTATAAGTTTGTGAAATGTTTACGAAAGAGGCAAGTAAACCTTTGTTTTCTAAAAGCGAACTTTGGCATTATAGCCTCACACACGACTTGCCTCGAACGGTCTTTTGACCACATGAAATGTTGAAAAGAGAGCTATGTATACGTATGTGTGTGATCTGTTCTGATGGGCCCGGAGTAAGGATGATAGGACGAAGTCGGTAGACATCGGGTCTACGACAGAAATCCTATGGTTTCCTCCACCTGTGGGAGCTCGGGGTGAGGCCGAAGTGGCAGCCCTTTGAGTACCTGAGCTGTTTATGTTTGATCTGTGTAGTTAGGGGTTGGTCCCTGATTACAACTGGAGGAATAAGGAGGGTTTCTGTTTTATGATTTGACTGGTGGTTCAGAACTCTTCTCGCTGAGTTATAAGTTTCGTTATGTTTCATTTTGAGCTAGATCACCAACCATTTGCGAAAACCTTACTTCTGTTGTTTTCTTTCTGTTTAAAACTGGTGATCTACTTTCATTTCTTCATATGTACTGTTATTTCCCCCCTCACTTAGTCGTTTAACTAACCCCTTTTGTCTCACCCTTGGTTTCAGGATTCTAGGCGGGTTTCATAGCTTGTGTCGTCGTCGTCAGTCGAGTTGCATTTCTTTTGCTCATGTAAACTCGTGTCCTTAGTTGGCTCATATACTTGATATGTATATTATGTAGGACAGGATTTAGCTTATGAATTATGTTTGGGAATTCGGTTGTTGAACTCGTTGTAAATTTTTATTAGTATGTAATTGAATTGACTAGCCTTGGTGGGCTTTACCTAACTGCGCAACTGTTTAATGATTTTATGTTTCGTTTCCTTTATTGCTTCCACTTTTGGTTTGTCATTGTTTTAAAACTCCTGCCTAGTAAATGAGTTTAGTTTTCCGTTCGCCGGGTTTTGGCTCGGGTCGGATTCCTTTCGATTTCGGGTCAGGATTCGGTGCGGGGCGTGCGTTTGCCCGTTTGGCGGCGCCCGCTACAAGTTGAGTGCCAAACGGGAAGTTAGGCAAGTGTGTGACGACAAAGGGGGTGACCATAAGTTCCATACGTGTCGGGATGTGCTGACGGACTCCCCTAACGACTTCCCTTATAGACCCAGCCAAAGTCAAAGTGCCACGTTGAAATGAAAGAGTTTTACTTGCCTCTTGAAAACAAAACGATTTAGAGATACTTATAGTATAAGTTGATATTAAAGAGTTTGTTCAATAAAATCATGAAAATATAATCAAATGTCTAATAAGATATACGAGAACGAGAAAACAAATCATTATGAGAACGTACGGGTAGTTATTTCGCAATGAATAAAAGGGATGCTTACTCCAGTGAAAAACATTTTAAAACCCTCACCTGGAAGCACGGGAAAGACAAGACAATACAAGCAATCCTCGAGAGAACGATCTGAAATTGACAGACGACAAAACCAATCAAGACAAGACACGACGCACGACTCTCAGGGACTTACAATACGTAGATGGCCAATTAATATCACTTAGTAATTGCAATTACAAGTAAAATGCAATTAGATTCATTAAACGAAATATACGAAATTAAAGGTGCTAAACATGCTCAATTGAAATTCTAACTTCATATTCATGCATAATATTATGTAAAGAAGCACTCATGCAATTTTCGGATCATTCGGACAACATTCAAAATTTAGGGAAAAAGTCCTAAACGAAAAAGGCACTATTCAAGGCCCAAACGAGGTCGGAATTTTGAAAACTTTGCAAAATATTCATCCTTGAATCATATGGAAGCTATAGGTGAAATCGGCTCGAATTTAGGAGGTCGTATGCAATAAGTCAACTTTTATTTTTGGCCAATTGACCCAATTGCCGTGAGCAACTAAGGAAAGAGGTCTGAAAATTGGTTAAGGCATGCGCACGGGCTTGGGCACGGTCTTGAAGACACCCTCAAGACCGTGCAGGCTGGAATGCTTGCGCACTGGCTGCGCACCGGGGTGTGCAGGCCGGTGAAGGCACTAGGGCGGGCGCACTGGCTTGCGCACGAGCTTGCTAAGACCATGCACAAGGCCGTGCAGCTCAAGTTTCAGGTGCAGAAAATGCGATTTCAAAATAGTTGACGAGGGTTTCAACCAAAAATCATCTATGGCGGATTCTAGAGCTAAAATCGATACTTAAAATTCCCACTCATGCATTAAACACATTAAGAGCTATCATTTAATCCAAACAATAAGAAAAATGGTGAACTATAACATAAAAACCCATCAAGTATATCAAATATTCATTTTAAAGAAAAAGCTAGCAAATCGAGAGATTTAATGGACGAAATGAAATGGTGGAAGAAGGTTACCGGTAGAGAATCGGACGAGGATCGTCGAGGTTGTCTCGGAATTTTGATTGGTCGGGCGACGGGTTCGGGACGGGATTTCTCTCTTCCTCATTCTTCCTTCTTTTTCCTTCCCTTATCTCTCTCTCTCGGTTTTGGGGGTGTGTGTGTGCAAGAGTGTGCAAGTGTTCTCAAGTGTGTACATAAAGGGGTGCAAGTGAGGTCAAGGGTGTGCAAGGTGTATTCAAGAGGGTGTGGGGTTCGAAGGAGATTAAAAGGAATTCGAAGAGTGGAAAAAGTAATAATAAGAGAATAGGGATTTGAGAATAAAATAAAATAAAATTAAAATTAGCTAACGAAGCTAATCTTTTCATTTAAAATTCAACAAGGTGTCGAATAATTATTCTGAAAATATATTCCGGAATTTCAGGTCGTTACATGTCTTCTTCGTAGATGTATAGGGTGAAACTCCCTTGCATATGATATGAGTAGTTCGGCTTCACACCGCGACTACATATAAGGAGGAATAACGTGGTATTTCTTGATTATTTATCATTTGTAAAATGGGAGATATGTGCTCGACTCGCCGAGCTTTCATTCATGTTATATTGCGAAATCTTTCGATTCACCAGTGATTGCTTAAAACCTTTATTTTTCATTTGCTTTCTTCTCATTTAAAAACTGGTGAATCTTTTATATTGTTTCGATAATATATATGTTTTACATCCCCCTCACTTAGTTGCTTTGACTAACCCCCTCTACTTCTATGGTTTTATTTCAGGTTTTGGTTACTAGGCGGAAGTCGAGTCTTAGGAAGGTGCTGTATTATTTGGTCTTTGTAGGTCTGTCTCGCTTGTATTTTAAATTGGTTTAGAAGTCTGTAAAAGATGTATATTATGATTTACTTGCTATTTATGATTATTGCTTTTCACTGGCCTCGGTGGGCTTTATACTTGTGCCTTACTGTCTTCCTAGCGCCCTGAGCGGGATAGGATTTTATTAACTGTTGCTCTGCGCTTTCGCTTTGTTCGTTGATTTTCTCAAACAAATCCGCCTAGTAATATTTGTCGTTTGCCTGGTTACGACCCATTGTTAGACGTCTACTGTCGTTATAGGTTAGGGCTTGGTGCGGGACGCCATGTCGCACCATATTTGGGGACGTGGTCATTACAAATCTACTCTGTTGATGTTTAGGATGTGTATCAAACTAACTGGTCTGCGTAATTTCAAACGAAGAGATGCCCTTGAAAGCTTATTTGGCCAGTTTATCATTTGCGGAGTTGATTTGGACACCTGCGTCATTGGTTACAGGACTTACACCCGAAGAGTATTTGTAGCGCCCCCTGAAGAAGGAGCGCCACATCCGCACCGAAGCGCGCTCCCGAGCTTTGGCGAGGGGCCTCCACTCAAAAACCGACTCCGGCGAACGGCACGCAAACAATAACTACCGGCAATAGCAACGACTTCCCAACAACAACCACAACAATATAGAGTAATGCGGAAGCGATTTAAAAGATAAACAGTTAAATTCCATAAAAGCCAAGGAGGCTATCATAATTCGATTAAACATTTGCAGTTCAAGATACAGAAGAATCATAAACACATAGTGCCATCCATGGCTCAACTAGCCTACCCTATTCAATCCTAGATATATTCAACTATCCCACATCAGGGGCACATAAGGTACGGAATGTAAATGAAGCATTAAATGGTACGAAAGCAATTAAATACAATAAACAAGACTCGACGGTTGTTGGGACCACTAAAAAGACCAACTAGACTACAAGATTGAGCATATCTAGACTTGTTGATGCCGACTGACAAGATAGGTGACGCCGCCACCTGTCTACCTGAAGCAAGAACCAAAATAAAAGGGGTGAGTATAAAGGATACTCAGTAAGGGGGGTTTTGATCACAGTTCATCATTTATCTTTTAAAATCAAAATAGTGAATGTTGCCCGTTTCGCATCAACATAGACTAGTCAACCTCCTAACCAGCCTAAGTCGACACGCATAGAAGCATACATCGGGATTTGCCCTAAACGCTCGTCTCCAGGCTTACCTCCTGTATACTCCGGGCCCAAAGTCATGATTCAGTCCAGGGCTCGCTTTTGATATTCATAACAGTTTGGGTGGCCAAAGGGGTCGTTTGAAAAGATGCAAGCAGTTATGTATGAATGGCCAAAGGGGCTTTTGAGACAAGTTGGTGTAACGATCTAGGAAATACTCATAAGTACCGTACGCTTCGGGAGCATGCTGACGGACGTCCCTAACGACATTACTTACAAGTACCTCTGAGATCAAACGGTTACTTTGAAAACAATTAGGTTACTTGTCTCTAGTTAAAGTGTTACAAATCATTTGTAGATGCATAAGTTTTGCTATCAAAAGGGTTTGACTAAGCACGTAAGGAAATAGTAAAGGCAGTACAACAAGCAATAAGAAAGGCGGGATAATGATTTATTTCGCAAACTTATATAACTATGTCCTTGCCCCAGTTGACAGCATTTTAAACCCTTACCTGGCTCGACACGACAGTATGAAAGCAAACGGTAGTCAAGTTTCTCCCTCGTTGGTCCCACCTGTAATATACAAGGCCTAGAGGATGAAAACGAGACTGACAACACTAAAAGCAAGACACGAGACAACAAATGACGCATGGTAATTATATAGAACTTCATTCATGCTATAAACGAGACACGGAAAGCTAAACAATTAAACATATAGAGATATATAAAATACGAAACAATAATTAAAGAAATATTAATGCAATTCTAAATAACGAAGAAACATTTGCATTAAATATTAAAGACATGCTTAAACGCAATTAGAGCACAAAGACATGCTTAAAATAATACAAGGAAGCTCTCTCGCGAAAATGGGATCGAACAATTTTGCAATTAAATCTCGAAGCTCAAGGAAGCTATAGGTGAAATTAGACTGATTTTAGGGGTTCGTATGCGAAAGTCAACATTTTAAATAGGTGGGGTTGACCCAATTCCCGAAGTGAATGAAGAAAGAAAGCTGAAAATTCACTAAGGCACGTGCACCAGCCAACGCACGGTCTTGAACTTGCTGTCAAGACCATGCAGGTGCACACGGCCCTGTGCACTGGGAACGTGCATGGGCGCAAGCCAGTGCAGGCCAAAAGAGCTGCGCACGGGCTTGGCAAGACCGTGCAGATCAGCAACAGACAGCAGCAATTTCGCGATTTCAACGGAAATCGAACCAAAAATCCTCAAAACTAAATTTCTAGCAAGAATCAACAACTAAGGATTTAAACGAGCAAAAAGCAAATCATAAGAAGCATTTTGAACCAAGTAGCATGTAAAATGACCAAGAAACGAGCTCAATATCATCAAAAATCATAAAAGACCCACGATGTAATAAATGCGATTAAAAGCTCATAAATTTGGGGAAAGAGGTGGTGAATCTTGTACCTAAAGAAAGATCTCGTCAAGAGGATCACGTGGGTTCAAATGGCACGGAAATCGGCGAAGAAATGAGCTCGGTAGGTCGATTCTCCCTTCTCCTGCTTCTTTCTCCTTTTCCTCCTTTTCTTCTTCCTCTTTTGTTGTTGGTGCATGAAGTGAGGGTGAGGGAGAGAGATGGGGTCTAAGTCAATGTTTGACCTAGGGCTTAGAAATGAAGGGGCATTTTTGTAATTTAATAAAACTCACTCAAAAATAAATGTTGTTCAAATAAAATAATATTACAGTCAAAGTTCATCATTTTAAACGCACATTGACATAGAATAATTTAAATTTACCGATTAGCACATTTACAAAATTCATAATAAAATATAACAATTAATCACATAATTCGAGAATTGAGGAAAGAAGCAAGATACGAAGGCGCGAAGCTTACCGAACTCATCTTGAAAAGTCAGGGCGTTACAGTGCACTAGGTGGTGGGGGAGGTTCGAGAGGTGAAAAGGTAATTCTTGGTAAAATAAGAAATATAAGAGGGTTAGGGATAAAATGGATATTTTTGGGTAAAAGGTGGGTTCTCGGGTAAAAACTTGTTCGTGGTATTAAATATTCTCACGAAAAGCCTTCGGCGCGAATAAAATATAATTCTGGAATAAATCCGAAATTTTGGGTCGTTACAATACTCCCTTCTTCAAAAGAATCTGTCATCAGATTCTAACACATAAAGGAACGCGAAGTGAAACTTCCCGTTCTACAAACTCAAGTAATGGAGAAACTAAATAGCAAGCGCAAGTAGCATATATCATTCGGAATATGTAAATACAAATGCATGCTATGATAATGCAGTATACCTTTGTGAGTCGGTATCAGGGTCGAGATCCCCTTTTTCTTCCCCGAGGGTTCCTTGAGTCATGGTAATCTTGAACCTGATTCTTGCTGCTCCCACATCTGAGGCAACGTCCCAATTTCCTCCTACACTTTGCAGTCTTGTGATTCGTCTTCCCACAGTGCTCATAGGGGTTGGGGTCCTCGTTCACTTCAGGTTTGGTAGGTTCCGGCATCTCGTAGTGTGGTTTCCATGACTGAAAGGTACTCAGTCCGGCTGGTTCTCTTCTTGTTATCTTGTTGGAAGAGGATCCTATCGTAGGAGGGGCACTCTGGTTCATTATTTGGAGTTCGGACTCCACTTTCATAGCCCGGGTAACTGTATCGGGGTAAAGACGGATGTCAAGTGCCATCAATGCTCTTTGGATCTCTGGCTGAAGTCCCTCGATAAACTTTCATGTTCTCTTTCGTTCGTCCGCGGCATAATGAGGAGCATAGGCGATGAGACAGCTGAAGCTCCTTGGTTGAGATACATGAGTTCCCTCTCCTTGCTGTCACGTACCACTTCCAGCACATACTTCATTTGGAAATCAGATACAAATCGTATCCAAGTGAGGGGAACTCCCTCGGTGATCCATCTCCGTTCTGTGAACTGCCACCAATCTGGAGCTGGTCCTCTCATAAGGAAGGTAGCATACTCAGCCCTCTCGGGGTCACCACATTGTAGTACTCGAAAGATCTGCTCCAAATCGGATATCCAGGCCTCAGCCTTAAAATCATTTGGTTCGCCTTCGAAGCAGGGTGGGCGATAGTAGAGAAACCTGTCCAAGGTTTGACCCTCAGCCTGTCTGGCGGGTATGTGTTGCTGTTGTTGTTGTTGTAACCCTTGACATACTTCTACGGCGATCTGTCGAATAATTGATACCCATTCTTCAACCATTGGGTTCGGGGGTATTGGAGCAGTAGGGGGTCTTCGGCGAGACATTATGCACCTGTGAACAACAAACTAGAAAAGGATGCATGCTCGGTTATTGGAATGATCACGTAAGACATATATAATTCAAATAGGGCATACATATATGATTCGAATAGCATATAAACAATTTGGAGCATAAGACAATTCACAGGACAAGCAAAACTCGATCCTATAGCCGTACGACCTAGACACGACAAGACCCAAGCAGGACGCGACAAGACAAGACAGACACTACCTCGAGTTCCATATCCACCTGTACTCGATCTCAACTCGGTACTACAATTGTAAAAGATCAAACGGTTGGTTGGCCATTCCAAAAGAAGATCAATCACAATTTAAATACTAAGGAGTTCTCAAACACCTGTGACTGGAAACTCTAAGTCTCATTGACACGAAAAGGGCAGACATAAGAGATAAGATACGACATGATTACAAAGCTTCGATTCCTTTTGGGAACCTAGGCTCTGATACCACTTACTGTAGCGCCCCCTGAAGAAGGAGCGCCACATTCGTACCGAAGTGAATGCGTGAGCTTTGGCGAGGGGCCTCAACTCAAAAACCCACTCTGGCGAACGGCACACAAGCAATAACTACCGGCAACAGCAATGACTTCCCAACAACAACCACAACAATATAGAGTAATGCGGAAGCGATTTAAAAGGTAAACAGTTAAATTACATAAAAGCCTACGAGGCTATTATAATTCGATTAAACATTTGCAGTTCAAGATACAGAAGAATCATAAACACATAATTCCATCCATGGCTCAACTAGCCTACCCTGTGCAAACCTAGATATCTTCAACTATCCCACATCAAGGGCACATAAGGTACGAAAAGTAAATGAAGCAGTAAATGGTACGAAAGCAATTAAATACAATAAACAAGACTCGACGGTTGTTGGGTGGTACCACTGAGAAGACCAACCAGACTACAAGACTGAGCCTATCTAGACGTGCTGATGCCGGCTGACAAGATAGGTGACGCCGCCACCTGTCTACCTGAAGCAAGAACCAAAATAGAAGGGGTGAGTATAAAGGATACTCAGTAAGGGGGGTTTTGATCACAGTTCGTCGTTTATCTTTTAAAATCAAAGTAGTGAATGTTGCCCATTTTGAGAAAGAATGCAAATAACAATATAAGTTCCAAAACCATAACACAAGGCAACACTCGGGTTCGGCATACTTTGTAAACACAAAAGGGTGATGAACAGGATCCTTTAAAATCATTTTCACATAATGTCAAGACGATCAATTGAAAGGATATTAGTTGAATCACGAGGCCGTTACAAGTTTGAAAGGCATGATATAAACAAGTTGGAGATGATAAGTAAATACGACTCGTAATACAACTAAGAAGTTTGAACACTAAAGAAGGCTTAAGTTGGGCAAGTTCGAGCCACGCTTTCGGGTTTTATATATATATAGGGAAATACATATGCTAAATGAAGAAAACAGGACGGTGCTTCGACTTGCAACGAAAGCAGTAAATCAATTAGACAAGTAAATAATGCAATAAGTAATGCAGTAATGTGTCCTGGCGAGAACGGGCCCTCTCCTTATAACTCCCAGTCATGAAAGTCATGAAAGCATGTAGTCAAGTACTCCACCACCAAAAGTCATGCAGTCAGTAATTTAAGGAGACGCGATTAGCACCACCGTACAGTGAATTAAGTAGACGCGGTTAGCACCACCGTTCGCATCAACTTAGACTAGTCAACCTCCTAACCATCCTAAGTCAACACGCATAGAAGCATACATCGGGATTTTCCCTACACGCTCGTCTCCAGGCTCACCTCCTGTATACTCCGGGCCCAAAGTCATGATTCAGTCCAAGGTTCACTTTTGAAATTCATAACAGTTTGGGTGGCCAAAGGGGCCGTTTGAAAAGATGCAAGCAGTTATGTATGATTGGCCAAAGGGGCTTTTGAGACAAGTTGGTGTAACGATCTAGGAAATACTCATAAGTGTCGTACGCTTCGGGAGCATGCTGACGGACGTCCCTAACGACATTACTTACAAGTACCTCTGAGATCAAACGGGTACATTGAAAACAATTAGGTTACTTATCTCTAGTTGAAAGTGTTACAAATCATCTATAGATGCATAAGTTTTGTTATCAAGAGGGTTTGACTAAGCACATAAGGAAATAGTAAATTCAGTACAACAAGCAATAAGAAAGGCAGGATAATGATTTATATCGCAAACCTATATCACTATGTCTGTAACGACCCGAATATTTGTATTATATTATTAATATTTACGCGAATTCTTTCTTGCCTAATTTCTCGATCTATCCAATTGGATTAATCAATCTTGTGGAAAAGATTGATTTAACCTATCTTTTAAAATACCCTTAACTACTTAAATTACATAAATGCCCTTGAAAGCCTAAATGACCATTTTACTCTCCCGAGATATTTTCTTAAATATCTACCCATCTCTCTCATTTTCTCATTACATAGAAAGAAAGAAAGAAAGAAGAAAGAAAGGAGAAAGAAGGAGAAGAAAAGAGAAAGATCTTCCCGACGCCCTACCGAGCTCATTTCTCGCCCGATCGACGAGCCGTGAAAACCCGAACGACCCTCACTACATTATCTACTGGTAATCCTTTTACCCCATTTCATTCCGTTCGTTATTTCTTGCGATTTTTCGTGAATTATATATAGAATTTTATATATTAGGATTTTCATGTTTAGGAAGAATTACTTGACCATTTTACGTGATTCTTGTGTCTATATGTAGCTTATATGATATATATGATTATATGTGAAAATTAGGATGTTTTATGGTGTAGATTAGGAGTTATATGAATTTATATTTTGATTTTCGCGTATGAGGTTCGCGATCTGCTGAGTTTGCTGCTCAGTAGATCCACACGGGCGAACGCACGGTCTTGAGCAAGACCGTGCAAGAGCCCGTGCGCTTCTCTTTTCTGCCTGCACGGGCTTGAGCTCGTGCACAGGCCCGTGCGCATGGCCGTTTGCACCTGCACGGTCTTGACACCGTGCTCAAGACCGTGCGGGAGGCCGTGCAACCCCTTTTGTGCTTGCACCGGCTTGCCAAGCCCGTGCGTAAGCCCGTGCGTTGGCCGGTGCAACATACTTAGTGTATTTTCCAGCCTTTTCCTTTCTTACACTTCGGGAATTGGTCAACCCCACTCATTTAAATGTTGACTTTTCTCATACGACCTCCGAATATCAATCCGATTTCACCTATAGCTTCCTCGAGCCTTGGGATTTGATATTCTTCATAATTTACAATTTACCCGACCCTAATTGACCGTCAATTGACACCTTTGCTTGTTTAGGGATTTTATCCCATCTTTCCCGTTTCTTGTCCGATTAACCCCGTATTCGCGAGAGAACGTCTTTATATTATTTTAGGCATGTCTACGTGCCCTAATTGCGTTTAAGCATGCCTTTAATATTTATTATTCGTTCTTTCATTATTTAATATTTCATTAATATTCTTTAATTGTCGTACCGTAATTTACATGTTTAATTGATTTACTTCCCATATTTCGTTTATTGCATGATTGGATTCTATTTGAATTGCCGTGCGTCGTCTGTTGTCTTGTGTCTTGCTTTTAGTATTGTTGGTCTTGTTTTCATCCTCTAGGCCCTGTGTATTACAGGTGGGTCCAACGAGGGAGAAACCTGACTACCGCTTGCTTTCATACTGTCTTGTCGAGCCAGGTAAGGGTTTAACTTATTTTTAACTGGGGCAAGGACATAGACTATTATAGGTTGCAAAATAAATGACTACCCAGCTTTTATTATTACTTGTTGTACTGCCTTTACTATTCCTTATGTGCTTAGTCAAACCTTTTAATAGCAAACCAAAATGTTTTGAAATGCTTTCAACTAGAGACAAGGAAAACCCTTTTGTTTTAAATGCGAATTTTGGTCTCTCAGCCTCGCAAATATAACCTTGTCTCGAATGGTCCCTTTTGGCCTTCCACATCCCGTTTCCCCAATTACGAATGGCCCTTTTGGCCACTTAAACTATCATCATTTTCAAATGCGAGCACTGAACCGTGTATGACTTGGGGCCCGGAGTATTTAGGAGGTGAGCCTGGGGACGTGCGTCCAGGGCAGATCCCGATGGATACTCCAATCCGTATCTGCTTAGGTCAGCCAGGAGGTTGACTAACCTGAGTTAGTGCGAGGGTGGCGTTGTAGGCTACGCGCTTCCTAGAAAATTCTGTTAAGGGTGACGTTGTTAACACGCGTTTCCATAAATTCTGAGTGGTCCATGAACCTTGGAGATGGAGTACTTGCTTGCATGTTTTTCAATGGGGAGATATAAGGAGAGGGCCCGTTCTCGCCGGGACACATTATGGCATGATTTACTGCATTTATTGCTTGTCTAATTGTTTTATGGCTTTCGTGACAAGTCGAAGCACATTCTGGTTTTCTTCAGTTATCATATGTACTTCCCTATATATATATAAAACCCGGAAGTGTGACTCGTACTTGCTACCCTAAGTCCCCTTTATTACTCAACTAATATTCTTTCAATCGGCTTGATATTACGTGCAAATATTTTGAAAGATCCGGTTCGTCAACCATTTATATTTTCAAATAAGCCGAACCCGAGTGTCGCTTTGTGTCATTTTACAACTTATATTTCGTATTTATTTTCTTTCTCAAAACGGGCAACACTCACCACTTTTGGTTTTAAGAGATAAATGACGAACTGTGATCAAAACCCCTTACTGAGTATCCTTTATACTGACCCCTGCTATTTTGGTTCTTGCTTCAGGTAGACAGGTGGCGACGTCACCTATCTTGTCAGTCGGCATCAGCAGGTCTAGATAGGCTCAGTCTTTCTGGTTTGTCTTGTCAGTGGTCCCAACAACTGTCGAGTCTTGTTTATTGTATTTATTTACTTTACGTACTTATGTGCCCCTGATGTGGGATAGTTGAAGATATCTAGGATTGCATAGGGTAGACTAGTTGAGCCATGGATGGCACTACGTGTTGTTATTATGTTGTATTTCGATTTGCACATGTTTAATTGACATTTATGGAATTTGTCTTGTTATTTAAATCGCTTCCGCATTTCTCTGCTCTTCTCTGGTTGTTGTTGGGATGTCGTTGCTGTTGCCGAAGGTTCTTGCTTGAGTGCCGTTCGCCGGAGTGGGTTTTTGGGTTGAGGCCCCTCGCCGAAGCTCGGGAATCCGTTTCGGTGCGGATGTGGCGGTCCTTCTTCAGGGGGCGCTACAATGTCCTTGCCCAGTTGACAGCATTTTAAACCCTTACCTTGCTTGACACGACAGTATCAAAGCAAGCGGTAGTCAAGTTTCTCCCTCGTTGGTCCCACCTGTAATATACAGGGCCTAGAGGATGAAAATGAGACCGACAACTCTAAAAGCAAGACACGAGACAAGAAATGGCGCACGGCAATTCATATAGAACTTCATTCATGCTATAAACGAGACACGAAAAGCTAAATAATTAAACATATAGAGATGTATAAAATACGGAACAATAATTAAAGAAATATTAATGCAATCCTAAATAACGAAGAAACATTGGAATTAAATATTAAAGACAAGCTTAAATGCAATTAGGGCACGTAGACATGCTTAAAATAATATAAGGAAGCTCTCTCGCGAAAACGGGATCGAACGGATAACAAAAGAGAAAAGGGGGAAAAGTCCCTAAACGAGAAAGGTGTCAATTGACGGTCAAATAAGGTCGGATAAATCATAATTTTGCAAAAATATTAAATCTCAAAGCTCAAGGAAGCTATAGGCAAAATTGGACTGATTTTAGGGGTTCGTATGCGAAAGTCAACATTTTAAATAAGTGGGGTTGACCCAATTCCCGAATTGAATGAAGAAAGAAAGCTGAAAAATTCACTAAGGCATGTGCACCGGCCAACGCACCAGCTTGAACTCGCTGTCAAGACCGTACAGGTGCACACGGCCCTACGCACTGGGAACACACACGGGCGCAAGCCAGTGCAGGCCAAAAGAGCTACGCACGGGCCAACGCACGGGCTTGGCAAGACCGTGCACAAGCCCGTGCAGATCAGCAACAGACAGCAGCAATTTCGCGATTTCAACAAAAATCGAACCAAAAATCCTCAAAACTAAATTTCTGGCAAGAATCAACAACTGAGGATTTAAACGAACAACAAGCAAATCATAAGAAGCATTTTGAACCAAGTAGCATGCAAAATGACCAAGAAACGAGCTTAATATCATCAAAAATCATAAAAGACCCACGAAGTAATAAATGCAATTAAAAGCTCATGAATTCAGGGAAAGAGGTGATGAATCTGGTACCTAAAGAAAGATCTTGTCGAGAGGATCACGTGGGTTCAAACAGCGCGGAAATCGGTGAAGAAACGAGCTCGGTAGGTCGATTCTCCCTTCTCCTCCTTCTTTCTCCTTTTCCTCCTTTTCTTCTTCCTCTTTTGTTGTTGGTGCGTGAAGTGAGGGTGAGGGAAAGAGATGGGGTCTAAGTCAAATTTTGACCTAGGGCCTAGAAACGAAAGGGCATTTTTGTAATTTAATAAAACTCACTCAAAAATAAATGTTGTTCAAATAAAAAAATATTACAGTCAATGTTCATCATTTTAAACGCACATTGACATAGAATAATTTAAATTTACCTATTAGCACATTTACAAAATTCATAATAAAATATAATAATTAATCACATAATTCGAGAATTGAGGAAAGAAGCAAGATACGAAGGCGCGAAGCTTACCGAACTCATCTTGAAAAGTCGGGGCGTTACAGTGCACAAGGTGGTGGGGGGAGGTTTGAGGGGTGAAAAGGTAATTCTTGGTAAAATAAGAAATGTAAGAGGGTCAGGGATAAAATAGATAGTTTCGGGTAAAAGGTGGGTTCTCGGGTAAAAACATGTTTGTGATATTAAATATTCTCATGAAAAGCCTTCGGCGCGAATAAAATATAATTCCGGAATAAATCCAAAATTTCGGGTCGTTACAGTATTTCCCAATATATGAAAAATAAATGAAGAATGGATGAAGGGACTCGTGGAACTAAATTATCATTTGAGGAGTTTATTTGGACACCTGCGTAATTGGTTACAGGACTTGCACACAGACAATATTTCCCAGTATATGTAAAATGAAATGAAGAACGGATGTCGGAACTCGTGGAACTAAATTATCATTTGCGGAGTTGATTTTGACACATGCGTAATTAGTTACAGGACTTGCACACATACAGTATTTCCCAATATATAAAAAATAAAATGAAGAACGGATGTCGGAACTCGTGGAACTAAATTATCATTTGCAGAGTTGATTTTGACACCTGTGTAATTGGTTACAAGACTTGCACACGGACAATATTTCCCAATATATAAAAAATAAAATGAAGAACGGATGACGGAACTCGTGGAACTAAATTATCATTTGCGGAGTTGATTTGGACACCAGCATAATTGGTTACAGGACTTGCACCCGGAGAGTATTTCTCAATATATGAAAAATAAAATGAAGAACGGATGAAGGAACTCGTAGAACTAAATTATCATTTGAGGAGTTTATTTTGATATCTGCGTAATTGGAAACCTTATGTTCCCATAAGTGATGATGTATTGAATGAGTACACGAAGGTCGATTGTATCCTTTTTGGTATTGTATTCCTTATTGCTTCAATGAAACATGAGTAGTAAAAAATTCCACGAAGATACAAGTATGGTAATAAATAGTTTGTTAAGTTTGTATGCCCAAGTTTGATGTTAGTGTTACTTTACAAGTTTGTTACTTTTCCTATGTATCTTATCAAAATACCAACACAGCGGATGGATTTTTAGGAGTCAAATGAATTTATAAACTTTTACTTCAATAAGTTATAAAAACTAGTTGTTAAGTTTTACATTGAGTGTAAAATCTATTTCTTATTCTTGTATTTTTGGTAACATTCATAGGTAAATTAATGATAATATATTGAACATGTGTAGAAATATAATCCATGAATGAAGTTAACAACCTACGCACATATACAAAATATCACTTTTAAAAGACGATTTCCCTAAGGTTAACCTTCGAGTGGATTTAAATATGTACAGTTACGCAAACTTCATAATCAGCCACACATATCATATGAATTTACGACAGGTTCTAAAATCCGTCCATCATTTTATATTTCGGGTAGGCCAAAAATACCCTGCGAGTGGATTTCAATATGTACAGTTACACAGACTTCATAATCAACCACACATATCATATGAGTTTACGAAAGGTTCTAAAATCCGTCCATCATTTTATATTTCGGGTAGGCCAAAAATACCCTTCGAGTGGATTTCAATATGTACAGTTACGCAGACTTCATAATCAGCTACACATATCATATGAGTTTACGACAGGTTCTAAAATCCATCTATTATTTTATATTTCAGGTAGGCCAAAAATACCCTTCAAGTGGACTTCAATATGTACAGTAATATAAGTATTGTCCCATCAAAGTTGTAACACCCCAATACAGTCCTTCCCCCGAGCCAGAATGAACCCCCAAGCCGTGGTTAAACCACCATCCTCGGCAATGTGGGGAGCATAGATACTCAGGCTTGTGAAATCAGCCTTGTACTGTGCTACTGTAGCATTACCCTGTGTCAAATTCATAAACTCTCTTTCTCTCTGAGATCTTGAACCACCTCTGGAATGTACTTATCATGAAAGTCAGTCAGAAATTGAGCCCATGTAGGCTGAACTCAATCAGCAGTCCATTTCTTTTCCAAATAAACCCGCCAATCACTAGCTGCACCTCTCATCAGAAACGTAGCATACTCAATTTTCTTAGGATCCTCGTAGTGAAGGACTCAAAAAATCCTCTCAATATCCACTAACCAGGTCTCGGCCTTCAGATCATCCAGAGCACCTTCAAATTAAGGCAGACGGTAGTTCATAAACTGATCAAACCTGCGCGTCATTATCCTGTGGAGGAGCCTGCTGCTGTTGCTGCTGAGCATTAGTTACCAATTGTTGAATAGCAGCTGCCAATTTTTGAGCTAAAGGAATCTCCTGTCCCTCCGACAGTACAGTATGACGGGGTGGCATATTTCCTGTATCCACAAACTGAAGAATGCATGCTTGGGTTAAGAATACAATGATTTACCACATAACAGATAAGCAAATAAGTGCGTGATTAGGAAATAACACATATCCTAGTGCCATACGACGTAGACTCACTAGACACGACTTCAAAGCTTAGGTTTAAAATCTTCGCTCTGATACCACCTCGAGAAGGGCTGTAACACCCCAATACAGTCCTTCCCCCGAGCTAGAATAAACCCCAAAGCCGTGGTTAAACCACCACATAAAAACCCATCCCGACCAACCGGGTCTATCCCTGACAATTAGCAACAGCGTAACCCACTATAGAACGAAACCTACAGTCAACAACATCCAACAACAACAACAAGAACTACGGAACCATAATGTACATATTAATATCCAAAAGCCCAAAAGATTGTCGTTCAAGGCTAAACAGTTACCCTAAATAGGTCTAACATATCAGTTATGCTCACATAAGAGCCAGTAAGATTAGCAGTGTATAAAACCATAATCAATCCAACAGTTTAGCCAACCTATAGTAAGTGTAACGCCCCGAAATTTCTGAGTTTTGAAATTGGTGCATTTATCGAAATTCGCACCGTTTATGGTCCCGACGTATTGTACGATTTCACGTTTTTCCAACATTAGCATTTAAAGATTTTTCATAAATCATGATTTTGGCATTTTAAACCCCAAAGCATTAATAGGAATTCAATTTGCATCACTTTGACACTAATTAGGGTCAATTTGGTAAGTTTACATTTTTATCTAGAGTAATTAAATCTAGTAATTAACAGTGCAATTTGACGGTAGTCCCATGTTTTAAAAGTACAAGTATTTCGAGGTTCCAAATATTTTCATAAAGTCCACAACATCTTTCGTTAAATCATATTTTCAAGAATTGCATTTTTAGCCAAAATATATTTACACTTTGGCCCCAACCAAAAGTTGACTTTTCGTAAATGAATAAATTTTCACAAAATGAACCTTGCACTTTGTAAAGAATTCAATTTCAGTCATTTCGACACTAAGTACACTAAATTCCGAGACTTTGTATTTTGGCACATTTTCAAAATAGGGTATAAAGTGTAATTTTTGGAAAAATCAGCACATTTGAGCTGAAAACACACACAAACACCAAAAACACACACTAAATCCGGCTACTCAACGATCTTGTTTCTTCATGGAATTCAACGATCTTTATATAAAAATTCATCTACTCTATGAGAGGAATGCACCAGTACCATTAGCCCGACGAGTAGAGCAGCGACGGCGGCGGAACGGAGGAATTTCAGTCCGACACATCCACTTTTCTGATCTGGAGAATCCGGCTACGGCAATGGCTGTGGCTGGTCAAGAATCGAAGCTCTGGTCGAGAGGAGTATTTTGGCGGTGGTCTCACCTTCATCCGACCACCGATGATGAAGTTATGGGGACGGGAATGTAGCGGGCACCCCAAACGGGTAACGTACGCCCCGCACCGAGTCTCGATCCAAAGTCGAAACAGAAATCCGGCCCCAAACCGAAACCCAGCGAACGGCAAACTCATTTACTCAATCACTAGGTGGGGCTTTTTCTAAAAATAACCGACGACAACAAAACCTAATTCTACTTAAGGGCAATTAAAGAAGTAAACCAATTGCGCAAATAGTTAAATCCCTCCAAGGCTAGCGGAATTCACTTACAGAAACTTAATCAAATCTTAAACGGGTTCAACATTAAATAATCCCGAACACAAATTCGTAATTCACAGGATACAAATAACATGATCATAAGTACCTAAAACAATCTAGGAATGAACAACGCATAAAGAATATAACTCCGCAATACAAGACCGACGATGCCCACCTAGTAACCACCTGAAACAAATAACGGTTGAAGCAGAGAGGGTTAGTCAAAAGACTAAGTGAGGGGGAAAGGGGAGTACATACATAATAGCATACATAGAATAAATCACCATTTAACTTATAAGAAAACAAACGTAAAAGAAGAATTTTCATAAACATTTGGTGATTTATCATAACATAACATTTCATATTGCTCGGCGAGTCGAGCCCTTAACTCCTCATATCATATCATAACATACCTGAAAACATACCATCCTTATTCCTCCCATATAGCAGAAGGACCGCTAAATCCAAACTGCACCATGTATAGGTATAACAACCTATGTCTCAGTTGACACGAAGTCAACCACCGTAGGAGCTCAAAGGTTTCCACTCCGGCCTCACCCCGTGCTCCCGGATGGAGTAAGCCACCGAATTCCACCGTAGACCCGCTGTCTATCCGGCTTCATCCGATCACCATACTCCGGGGCCCACAAAGACATAACGAACACACATATCATATCTCGCATTTTCGTAACTATCATTTCCCTATTAGAATAGGAATCAAGACATTTAGGGGGCCAAAGGGGCCGTTCAAGACAGGCGGTGTAACGGCAGGAAATACAACCGGGTATTCCATCGTCAGGGGGGGGGGATCCGCCCTAATGACTTCACTCAACGAGAAGGTTTCCAAACCCAAAATTACATTTAAATCAAAACATAGTTCACTTGTCTCTTTTTGAAAACCTTTCGAAATCATATACATAGTACTCTTTTAATATCAATTTCGTTGTTCTTAAACTTTAAAAAAGTAATAAGCATAAAGTATTTACTAAATATAGTAATACGGGATGAAAACATAAATTACGCATGCGAGGCTTGTTTAGTGAGGCTTAATAGTAATATCTACATAATATGGGATAACAACAGAAACCTCACCTGGCGACAATCAAAAGAAAGCCAGAAAGTGAAAGCGAACACCCTAATCCACGAGAGTGGAACCTGCAACTGACAAACGACATAACCACATAAGACACATGATGATGCACGGCTCATATGAAAGCATTAAAACACAAAGAAACACGTTAAACAGTCATTCATATCACGTAAGTTCACAATCTAACAAAATATAGAAATTCAATAAGCAAATCAAGTTAGAATGCGATAAAAACCCATAAATATCCATAAAAGGCAATAAGGAAGCATGCATTCAAGTTTCGGGAAAAACGGACAACGTTTGAAAAGTAGCCAAAAATGCCTAAACGAAAAACGCGATGAAAGGGGCCCGAACGAAGCCGAAAAAGTCCAAACTTCATAAAATATGCATTTCATGATTTATAGGAACTATGGGTGAAATCGGATCTCAAATCGGAGGTCAAACGAAGAAAGTCAACCTCTATAAAAGCTATTTGACCACACCATTGCCGAGATCAACAATCTGAAAATGGAGAAATTTTGGCTGAGGCATACGCACTGCCTTGTGGACGGGCGCGCACACGGTCTTTAGCGCGTTCTCAAGACCCTGCAAACACTTGCACTGGCCTACGCACCGGCTCACACACGGTGCTGCGCAAGGCCGTGCAAAGTGTAAAATGGATGCACGGTCTTGGTGCATGGTCTCAAGACCGTGCGTAAGACCGTGTGGATCCTCAGAACAGCAGAAAATCGCAGAAACGAAAAACCTTCGCGGGAATGAACCAAAAATCAACATTTAACCAATCAATCATGCAAATCTCAAGCTAATATTCACATATAATGTTCTCCTAATCATTCTCGACATTTAGGCACAAGAAACACACAAAATGATCCACTAAATCATACAAACCCATCAAATTTTCATCAAATGAAAACCTAAGCTAAAAACTCAATAAATCAAAGCATAGAGTTGACGAAATCAAACGGAGTTAAAATATTACCGGAAGAATAAGTCAAGAGGATCGCGTAGGAGTTAACGGTATCTTAATCCGACGAGAAACGTTGTCTGTAGAGCAATCCAAAGCTTTCTTCCTCTTCTTTCTCCTTTTTCTCTTTCTTTCTTGCTTCTCTTTTCTTTTGAGCGTGAATCAGGGAGAGAGAGAGTGAGAGTGAGACTAAGTCAAAAAGTTGACTTGGGTTGAGAAACGAAGGGGCATTTCATAATTTTATAAAAATAACTCCAAAAATACAAGTTTTCCAAATAAAATAAAATTATAGTCAAAGTTCACAAAATTAAACGCGCATCAGCATGTCGTGGTTTAAATACCGAAATTCACTCATTTATGAAAATGTTATATAAATCACATAATTATTAATAAAATAAATTATAAATCATGTAAGAAAATCAGTTCGGGTTCCCAGTTCATAACTTGGATTTTCGGGGCGTTACAATCACCCGTCCTTATGAGAATCTGGTCCGCAGATTCTACTGATTAGTGTTAAACAACTCTGGGTGAAACTTATGCGTCTTCATTCGGATCTCTCACGAAGCTTCTTCTATTGTCCAATCTTTGAAGGAACTAGTAGGAGGTATCTCGCGGATTGAGCAACTTCGAGCTTGTTCGGGGTTCTTGTAAGTAGCATTTCAGTAGAACTCGAGCTATCTCCATTTATTGTCGAAAGGCCTAAATTTGATCGACAGCACGTTGGAGAAATCCCATATAAATGTGTAACGGTAATTACCGTGGTGAATTCATTCACAATCCCACATAGGGATAAGTAGTAGTCGTAGTTATCCCCTCAATCTTGATGCTCGGCTTTGACCTGCTGGCTAGTCAGGTATCTCTTGACTCAATCGAGTAAGTCTCTTTCTTTTGACTCTTCGAAACATGAGTCCGAGGCTCATATTGGGAAGTATTGGGGTTACCAACACAAAGCTGAAACTCTGGATTATTCTTCGCTCGAATTGTCTGACTCGGGATCCATTCTTTTGCAGTCTTGGCATTTTAGATTCTTCAACCCAATTCTGGCTGGGTCGCAAGGTTACGAGTCGAAGTATTCAAAACGGTGCAAGTCCAATTCGGTTTAGCCTCAACTTGTGACACGCTCGTGATTTGGTTCAAAGTGCCAACTATGATATTCGCTTTTCCCAAGGAACGCTGATTCTTGCAATCGTAGTCCTCAAGCATTTTCCATTGACGACGTTGGGGTTGGTTCAACTCCTTCTGTTTAAATAAGTGTTGAAACTCCCATAATCTGTGGAGATGTCAATTGGTTCCATAAGATGGTGGCGACATTTCAGCCAATCCTTTACTGCGGCAGCTAGTTCGATGTCATGAGTGGCAATTTTCTAGTTGATTTTAGCTTCCCAAGCATAAGCTATGGTTTCTTCATTAGTTCCATTCACTAATTCAGCCTTTCATGTGATGCATTTTTACTCACGACGATTCCTTCAGAATCCCTTGAGCAGGGTTAATATTGGAGTTGTAGATAATCTCTTTTCGGCTCCTGAGAACAGGTTTGTCCATTCGAACTCGGTTTCTTTCCTGTCGACTCAAGCAACAGGGTTTCAAGCTTAGAGAAGTTCCACTTGAAGTCTTGGTTTGTTCCCAATCTAGTATTGTTCAAGTCTTCAAGGGTTCTACTTTAGTTCTTGTTCCGGATTTGAACTGAGTTAAAAGGTCACTTAACCGATCCAGATTTCATATTCGCTAGGCTGGGCAACCAGCGGGTGCCCTTTTGAGGTCTGGAGCACCATACAGAGGTGCTTTGCGTTCTTCCTCGAATCTCGAGAACATCAAGGTGACTCCTTAAAAGGCAACGACTGACTCACTGTGATATGGATGGAGGTCCATCAAGTCACAAGGTACTTTCCGTTCTAGAGGCATACCTACGAAATCAAGATGTCCACATCAGGCGCTGAAAGCTGTCTTCAGAACGTATTCAACTCGGATATAGAGTTGATAATACCCTAATCAAAGGTCATTCAGACAAAATCCTCGATCTCAAAGCATATCGGACAACTCTTCAACGACGGTAGAGGATACTTGTCTTCGTTACTATTCTGTGCAATTCTCGGTGAATAATACACATAGGAAGTGTAATGTCTTCTTCTCTACAAGCAGTGCTGGAGTACCCCAGATCAAGGTACTCGATCGAGCGCACTCAAGGGAGAGAAGTTCGTCAATTCGGTTCTTCGATTCTGTCAGATTGGTAGAATCCATTCGGTTCGACAACTTCGATCACGGTTCGATTTCTAGAACTAGATCTATCACAGACCCTCTATTCCAATCTGATCGCAAGAGCTCTCAGATTCTCGAGGAGTACGTCTGTGCATTCTATGATCAACTTGATTCTCTAGACTTCACTCGGATCTTCAGGTGGTTGAGACGGTAGGGGTTAACCCTATAGTTTCTCCCTTTTCTCGGCCTCCACCAACGTGGTGTACGGCCCTCGTCCATTCCAAACCCTCTGAATTAGTCAAGTCCAAAATAATCCTTTGCTGGCAACTTGGTCAAATCTGTTGGGCAACGGTTCCCTCGATGAGAAATGGTGGCACGCGCACGAATCGCAAATGTCTTCCAATCCGATAATGAAGAGATAAAAAAAGAAACACATAAAGAATCCAACAAGCGCACACACAAGTACAACAATGAAAATTGCAACAAGTGAGTGTAAACCACTCGAATTATAAAATGCATGTATGGAATGACAATTAATATTTTGCACCTTGCACCGAAGCATTCGGATCTAAGTTCTCCTCGACTGTCTCGATCTTTTCTTCCTCGTGCAATTTGCGCAGAGATGGAAGGAGCTTCCACATGAGAAGCAACGTCCAGCCTTCTTCGGCATTCTGACTAGTGATGGTCTCTTTGGTAAAAGCTACATACTGGTCGTAGGGCTCCCTGCGGTTAGGGAGGTGCATTCTTCTTCGATGAAGACACCTGGGAGGTCTTCTTTCTGGAAGAGGGCCCTGAAGGTGTAAATGGCCTCTTGGAACTCGCTGGAAGGTACTGAATGGTAGTAGTGGTAAGAACAGGACTCAGTCCCATTAGGTCGAGTTCAGACTCAATATGCAGAGCCATTTCCACTGCGTCGGTATAACATCAATGTCGGACTACCATCATAGCCTTCCTGATCTCGTAAGTCAATCCCTCTACAAACTGGCGAGTCTTCCTCTGCTCGTCGGCAGCCATATACGGGCAACGCGTAATGAGGCGGGAGAAGTGTGCCTCGTACTAATCAACTGAAGATGTGTTCTGCTTGAGAGCCAGAAACTCCCTCTCGCATTGCTGACGAACAACCAACGGAATGTACTTAGCCCGGAACTCGGTTAAGAACTGATCCCAAGTCGGGACCACATGCTCACGTTTTTGTCTTTGCTCAATCTATTTCCACCAATCCTGTGCGGCTCCAATCATCAGATAGATCGCATACTCGACTCTCTGAGGGTCCGCATATTCCATGATCCTGTAAATCTTTTCCAGAGCTGATATCCATGCCTTGGCAATAGCGTCATCTGGGACACCTTCAAACTATGGTGGTTCTAATCTGAGAAATCGGACCCACGCTTCATGCTTAGCATTTTCCTGAGGGGCATGAGCAATGAACTGTCTTAAAGTTTCCGCAATTTCGGCCTGAGTGGATGTATCGGCCTGAGGTGCCAACGGAGGTGATTGGAGCAGTTTACATGCACGACGATGTGAAGACATCCTGTAAGGCCAATAGCAAATATGCATGACAGTTAAGTGAGTATGCAAAGCCGTAAACACATAGGCAACTAAAGTTCAGATAAAGTTCACATAATCACTTAGCACATTTGCGCAAATTCCACAAAAATCCTAAGCCGTACGACCTAGACACAACCGGACACAACAGACAACCAGGCATGGCAAGTGTGACGTCCCCCACGCCACAACCCCCAGACCGAAACCAGCTCTCGAGCGATAGTTAAATACCACCACTCGAAAACCCGCCCCGGACAACGGGATTCCCACAACCTGGCAACAGTGCCTCCCAACAACAGTACCAACACCAACAACAACAACAACAGCAACAACAAGCGGAAGCAATGAGCAAAAGATCATATTTATATTCACACTGCCATCCGTGGCCAAAATAAACATTTATAAGTCCATTATCTATCACAAGTTATAACATCAATTCATTAAGTATTCTACATCAGCATAACATGTCAAGTTTTCATGTAATCCAACATCATGAGTTCGATCCACAAAAGTAAATGCATGAGACCGACTTCAAGGACTGTACAAGCCTACAACGCTGCTGCCAGTACCTGACCGCTAACCTGAAGCATGAACCAAAAAGGGGATGTGAGTCAAACGAACTCAGTGAGGAGGGGAATATATATATAATAATAATAGAAGCATAAAACATATTTAATTCACGCTATGGTTATAGAGAAATGAATCTAGTGTCGATACTTTCTCTTTATAATTCATCAAAGCTTTGTGAATTAAATATTAAGGTAAAACATTTTAGAAAATATTTTTAATCCCGGCGAGAACGGGCCATCTCCTTATAACTCCCAAAAACATATCAAATATAATGAAATTTCTCCTCAATACCATTTGGCTTATCAAGGGAGCTACCCAAGATTTCACCATAACCGACTAATGGCGCCGGTGTAAGTACTATTCAGGCTAGACTACCTCCAACCAGCCATGAACAATACCCTTTGATTATTTGTCAGGTTCATGAATACCTGCTTATAATCGGTGGAATTATGAACCCAGCTTCAACCCTAGACGCACGTCTTCGGGTATCCGCCTGTCACATAATCCAGGGCCCAAACAGAAATACCCATGAGCGTCCTCAATGGGGTTAAGTATAAGTCATCTCGCTTTTCAAAATATTTTAATGGACCAAAAGGGTCTTTCGAGACAAGGTATGTAACCGCCTAGGGTATCCCGTCACGTTGCCGAGTTATCTCGAGGCATACGCGCAAGTCCCGAGACCAAATGTTACTTTTAAAATCAAAATAGTTCCCTTGTCTCTATTTTCAAACCATTTTGGAAAAGATACACATATATCATTTTATATCAAAACCCTTTTATTTCAAATATTGATAATATATAATTGAAATATAAAGGATATGGTTTTCGCAATATTTGTTCATGCCCCTGTTAGAAAACATTTTACATCCTCACCTGTAGGCCTAACAAAAAGGATAGCCAAACGACCAGAGATCAATCCCGCGAGGTCCCACCTGTAATACACAGGCCTCGAGGTAAGACACGACTCGATAAATCAACCAAATACGATGCACGGCTATGAAATGCATTTTATGCTCAAAATAACATATTATGCATAAATGCATTTAAACACAACTAAGCTCATTCAAACACATTTAAACACAATCAAATACACATGATATTAAGCTAAATTAAGCATTCAAGTAATATGGAAGCTTGGGAAATAAAATTCAAAGGTTTGTGAATATTACACAAACCACCCCTCGTTTAATACTTTGCATAGCAAATCCACTCTGATTAATCCGAAACTTTCGGCATCTCTTAGTTAATACATTTTAAGATTTTTGATGCCAAAAGAATCGAAAAATGAAGCCAAATGCTCAAAAATCACTATTCATCAGCCCCCACCTATTTTGCCAAACTTTCATTTTTCAACCCCAAACTCCACAAAACTTCACCAATTTGCTTAATATCATGAACTAACATGAATTACCAATCCATTCAAGCATCTAAGACCATTAGCTCAACATTGCACATTGATCAAATTCAATGGAAAAAATCACAAGTAATACTACATGCAACCAACAACCAAGCCAAGCTCATCAATCATTCATTCTAGCATACTTCTTCACTTCATCAACACTTGAAACCATAAAAACCAAAGGATTGTAAGAATCAACAACCTTACCTTGAAGAAATGAAGTGAAGAGATGAAAGAAATAAGAGCTTGTTTGCAAAAACCACAAGTGGTAGCTTGTTCCTTGGATGATAGAGCAACTTCTTGTAGCAAGAAAGAGGTTGGTTTCTTGATGCTTGTTGAAGATGGAGATGGCGGTGGTGAAGATGGGTGTGGTCGAGAGAGATGAAGAAGGAGAAGAGAGTGTGTTGCTTGTGGAATAGTGTAGAAAAATGTGGAGAGAGATGAGATAATTAAATAAATATAGAATACTTTGAAAAGTCAAAATAACTAACAATGTATATATATTTGTATATATATTTGTATAGATATTTATGTATGTATTTGCATACATATTTATATATATGACAAGAGTAATATCATATAATTCAAATACAATGGCATAATTTTCATAGAATTCCAAATACAACAATTCAATTATAAGCATAGTGTGAATTAATTCAAATATGAAAATTCTTATGAATTCATCATATTATACACATATAGAATCACACATTAATTCATATAATTCACATAATCACATAATTGCAAGCAATGCACACAAGAGCAATTAGTCGGTAAACGTACCGAAGCGTTATAAAAATAACGGGGCGTTACACTATCCCCCCTTCGGAGAATCTGGTCCCCAGATTCTAATTCGGCTAGGCAAATAACTCAGGATAATGAGTTTGCATCTTCTCTTCTGTCTCCCAAGTTACTTTTTCGGTGGTTCGGTTTCTCCATAACACACGAACCAAGGGAATCTGTCGGTTGCGGAGTTGCTTGAACTTACGATCCTGAATCTCAACAGGTTTCATCTCGATCGTTAAGTCAGGCTCTACCTGGACTTCTTCATCTCGGAGAATATGAGATTCGTCGGGATAGTATTTTCGCAATTGAGAAATATGGAAGACGTTGTGAATCCCAGTTAGAGTCGAGGGCAGGTTCAGGCGGTAGGCAGTATTCCCAATCCGTTCAATAACCTCATAGGGTCCCAAATATCTCGGACTGAGCTTCCCACCTTTTCCCACTCTAGCGAAACGTTTCCTCAACGTCGCCTTAAGAAACACTTTGTCTCCCTCTTCAAATTCCAAATCCCGGCGTCTCTTATCAGCATAACTCTTTTGGCGATCCTGGGCAGCTTTCATTCTCTGTCGAATGATCGCAATCTTATCAAGTGTTTCCTGGATCGTCTTTGGAGGTAGAGCTCGTTCCACTCCGTCTTTAGTTCTTCGCCAGTCTTCCAATTCCCAGTACAGAGGGGATCGACATTTACATCCGTAAAGCGCTTCATACGGGGGCATCCCTATTGTCGCTTGGTAGCTGTTATTGTAGGCGAATTCAACGAGTGGCAGTTGCTTGTCCCAACTCGTAGAGAAGTCGAGAGCACACGCTCGTAGCATGTCGCCTAAAATCTTGATGGTTCTCTCAGATTGAGAATCAGTTTGCGGGTGAGCAGCTGTGCTAAATTTCAAATTCGTTCCCAAGTTTCTGTGAATTTCTTGCCAAAGTCGAGAAGTAAACTTAGGATCTCGATCGGATACAATACTCTTTGGAACTCCATGTAGCTTTACAATCTGCTCGATGTACAGTTCCGCTAACTTCTTAACATTAGTGGTCTTTCGAATTGGAATGAAATGGGCGGATTTCGTCAAACGATCCACAATTACCCAAATTGTATCATATCCGCCTCGAACTCTTGGTAATCCGGACATAAAATCCATAGCAATATCTTCCAATTTCCAATCCGGAAAAGAGAGTGGCTGTAGAGTTCCACCGGGTTGCTGATGTTCGGCTTTAACTCGTTGACAAGTCAAACACCGTCTCACGAAATCAGCAACTTCTCGTTTCATTCCATGCCACCAATATTAAGTCTTGAGATCTCTGTACAACTTATTACCTCCCGGATGGACGGCATAAGCAGATTTATGTGCTTCCTCCATGATTTCGGTCTTCAGACTCTCTGGCACACAAATACGATTCTTAAAACGAAGAAGACCCATACCATCGAAAGCAAATGAGGAGTTCGGATCATCTTGCATCCTCACGACCTGTCTTTGAATCCAGTCATCAGCACTCTGCTCGTCTTTAAGCCTCTGAACCAAGTCCGGTCTCACTGAGAGGTTTGCAATCCGCGGTTGAGAGACTAAGTGATATCTCCCTGCTTCTGACATCACTCCTGTAGAGGTTCCTTCCAAGCTAGTAAAGCATCGGCTACTACATTAGCTTTGCCTGGATGGTATTGGATACGACAATCATAATCTTCAAGGAATTCCATCCACCGACGTTGCCTGCGATTGAGATCCTTCTGAGTATGCAAATACTTCAAACTCTGGTGGTCGGTGAAAATATCGAATGTCACGCCGTATAAATAATGTCGCCATTTCCCCAGGGCAAAGATAATAGCAGCTAGCTCAAGATCATGGATAGGGTAGTTCTTCTCAGCATCTTTTAACTTACGCGAAGCATAAGCTATCACTTTGCCGTTCTGCATAAGAACGCACCCTAACCCTTCTTTCGATGTATCAGTATAAACCGTGAACCCTTCGGAACCTTCAGGAAGTGCAAGTATCGGAGCAGTAGTCAACCGTTTCCTTAGCTCTTGGAAGCTTGCCTCGCATTTATCGTCCCACTTAAAAGGCACGTCCTTGCGAGTTAAATTGGTCAGCGGAGCGGCTATCTTGGAGAAATCTTGAACGAAACGCTTGTAATAGCTAGCTAACCCTAGAAAACTTCTAACTTCAGTTGGGGTCTTCGGCTGCTCCCATTTCATCACTGCCTCAATCTTCGAGGGATCCACTTTGATTCCATCTCCTGATATCACATGACCAAGGAAGGTAACTTTATCAAGCCAAAATTCGCATTTACTGAACTTGGCATACAACGGATGGTCTCGGAGAGTTCTTAATACAATTCGAAGATGCTCGGCATGCTCTTCCTTAGTCTTTGAGAAAACCAGGATATTGTCGATGAAGATCACCACGAACTTATCGAGATATGGCCGGAAAGTACGATGCATCAGATCCATAAAAGCAGCTGGGGCATTCGTCAATGTGACGTCCCCCACGCCACAACCCCCGGACCGAAACGAGCTCCCGAGCGATAGTTAAATACCACCACTCGAAAACCCGCCCCGGACAACGGGATTCCCACAATCTGGCAACAGCATCTCCCCACAACAGTACCAACAACAACAACAACAACAACAGCACCAACAAGCGGAAGCAACGAGCAAAAGTTCAAATTTATACTCACACTGCCATCCGTGGCCAAAATAAACATTTATAAGTCCATTATCTATCACAAGTTATAACATCAATTCATCAAGTATTCTACATCAGCATAACATTTCAAGTTTTCATGTAATTCAACATCATAAGTTCGATCCACAAAAGTAAATACATAAGACCGACTTCAAGGACTGTACAAGCCTACAACGCTGCTGCCAGTACCTGACCGCTAACCTGAAGCATGAACCAAAACGGGATGTGAGTCAAACGAACTCAGTGAGGAGGGGAATATATATAATAATTAAAACATAAAACATATTTAATTCACGCTTTGGTTAATAGAGAAACGAATCTAGTGCCGATACTTTCTCTTTATAATTCATCAAAGCTTTGTGAATTAAATATTAAAGTAAAACATTTTAGAAAACATTTTTATTCCCGGCGAGAACGGGCCATCTCCTTATAACTCCCAAAAACATATAAAATATAATGAAATTCCTCCTCAATACCATTTGGCTTATCGAGGGAGCTACCCTCGATTTCACCATACCCGACTAATGGCGCCGGTGCAAGTATTACTTGAACTAGACTACCTCCGACTAGTTACAAGTAACACCCATTGATTATATATTAGATGATCGTCATTGGGTCTCCATCTATATATAATCTGGATTATATATATTGGATGATCGTCACTGGGTCTCCATCCATATATATAATCTGGATTATACCATGGGCTTCCCCCTAGACGCACGTCTCCGGGTTCCACCTCTAGTATAATCCGGGGCCCAAATATACCCTAAGAGCGTCCTCAGTAGGGTTAAAGGAAATATAGTCTCGCTTTATAATTGTTTTGATTGACCAATAGGGTCGTTCGAGACAAGGTATGTAACCGTCTAGGGTTTCTCGACACGTTGCCGAATAACTCGAGGCATACGCGCAAGTCCCGAGACCAAATGTTACGTTTAAAAACAAAATAGTTCTCTTGTCTCTATTTTAAAACCATTTTAGAAAAGATACATATATCATTTTATATCAAAACCCTTTTTATTTCAAATATTGATAATATATAATTGAAATATAAAGGGATAGGGTTTTCGCAAATATTTGTTCAAGCTCCAGTTAAAAACATTTTACATCCTCACCTGTAGGCTTAACAAAAAGGATAGCCAAATAACTCAGAATCAGCCCCGCGAGGTCCCACCTGTAATACACAGGCCTCGAGGTAAGACACGACTCAACAAACCAACCAAATATGACGCACGGCTATAAAATGCATTTCATGCTCAAAATAACATATTATGCATAAATGCATTTAAACACAATTAAGCTCATTCAAACACATTTGAACACAATCAAATACACATGATATTAAGCTAAATAGGCATACAAGTAATATGGAAGCTTGGGACATAAATGTCAAAGGTTTGTGAATATTACACAAACCACCCCTCATTTAATACTTTGCATAGCAAAATAACTCCGATTAATCCGAAACTTCCGGCATCACTTAGTTAATACATTTTAAGATTTTTGATGCCAAAAGAATCGAAAAATGAAGCCAAATGCTCAAAAATCACTATTCATCAGCCCCTACCTATTTTTGCCAAACTTTCATTTTTCAATCCCAAACTCCACAAAACTTCACCAATTTGCTTAATATCATGAACTAACATGAATTCCCTAACCATTTAAGCATCTAAGAGCATTAGACCAATATTGCACATTGATCAAATTCCATGGAAACAATCACAAGTAATGCTACATGTAATCAATCACCAAACTAAGCTCATCAATCATTCATTCTAGCATGCTTCTTCACTTCATCAACATATGAGACATTGAAACTTAAAGATTAGAGAGATTTACAACCTTACCTTGAAGGAGAAAATGGAGGAGAAAGGAGATGTAGAGAGCTTGTTTGCACAAATAGAAAGTAGAGGTTTGTTCCTTGGATGATAGAGCAACTTTTTGTAGCAAGAAAAAGGATGATTTTTGGTGCTTTGATGGTGATTGAAAGTGGCGGTGGTGACTGGTGGAGTGAGGGCCGAGAGATGAGAGGAAGAAGAAGAGAATGTTGCTTGAGAATAGTGTAGAAAGTTTGAGAGAGAAATGAGGTAATTAAATAAATATAAGTTATTTTGAAAAGTCAAAATTAGCTAGCAATTTATATAGATATTTATATATATATATACATATATATTTGTATATGTTTGTATATATATATTGCATATATTTCAAATATAATATCATGTGATTCAAATATAATGACACAATTTTCATAAAATTTCAAATACAACACTTCAAGTATAAACATAGTGTTGGGTAATTCAAATATAAAGATTCTTAATATGAAGTCTTCATATTATTCACATATAGAATCACCCATTAACTCATATAATTCACATAATTGCAAACAATGCACACAAGAGCAATTAGTCGGTAAACTTATCGAAGCGTTATAAAAATAGCGGGGCGTTACAGTCAACCCGAAAGGCATAACTACGAACTCAAAATGCCCATATCGAGTATTAAACCCAGTCTTCGGAATGTCTGACTCTCGAATCCTCAACTGGTAATACCCCTGTCGGAGATCTAGCTTGGAGTATACTTTCGACCCTTGCAAAATATCAAACAACTCTTGGATGTGAGGTAGAGGATATTTGTTCTTTATCGTCATCCGATTCAGCTCACGATAATCTACACACATCCTCAACGTCCCATCCTTTTTTTTCACGAAAAGAACAGGCGCACCCCACGGTGAAGTACTCGGTCGAATGTACCCACTCTCCAACAATCCATCCAACTGTATCTTCAATTCTTTCAACTCTGCTGGAGCCATACGGTAAGGAGTCTTCGAATACGGTTCGGCACCCGGAGCTAAATCGATCACAAACTCTATCTCTCGTTCCGGAGGCAAAGAATTCAAACTCTCAGGAAACACATCAGGTTATTCTCCAACTACTGGTACCTCCTGAAGCTTAACTTGCTCTTTTGGACGGTTTAGTAGATAAGCAACAAAGGCCGGAGATCCCTTGCGAATCATTCGGGCGGCTTTAACATAAGAAACTCGAGGAATCTTGTCAAACCTTTTGCCCAAAATCTCGCTATCAGCTCCCAGAGCGATTTTTTTCCCGAAACAATCAATATAAGCTTGATGCCGATATAGCCAGTCCATTCCCAATATTACCCCGTAGTGACTCATCGGAAGCTCGATGAGATCAGCAGGATAATCGCGATCGTCTATCCTCAACGGACAATCTCGGAAGACTCGATTGCACAAATAAGAAATTCCCAACGGGGAATTGACCTCAAGCACATATGGTAAAGACTCGACAGACAATGATAATTTGGATGCATATTCAGGTGCAATAAAAGAATGCGTCGCACCCGAATCATATAATGCAATTATGGATATGTCATGCAAATGTACAGTACCTTGCACCACTGCATTAGGATCGGTCTCCCCTCCATCCCCCGTCATCGCGTATGCTCGAGCTACAACTTTTCCTTTCCCCGCATTCTGTGGATCCTTCTGGAACTGTGGAGGTGGCCTTCTCTTTGGGCAGTTCCCGATTTGATGGTCCCTGCCTCCACACCAGATACACAAACCCTGTTTCCTCCAACAGTTTGCCTCGGTATGTTTTGGTTTATTACAGTAAGAACACTTGATCGGAGGCTCGGCTATCTGTGAACCTGCAGTCTTTTGCTTCTTGCTCGAGGATGAAGAACCCGCAGGAGGAAAAGACCTCTTGAATTTGCGAGGTGGTGGAGCTATATCCTTCGGTGCGAAATCCCTTTTGATCTGTTGTAACTGAGACTCAATCTCCAGAGCAGTTGTGATGGCAACCTCGTATGTAGGGAGATGAGCTCCCAGAAGTGCTCTTCGGATATCCTCATTCAGGCCCTGAACAAACTGATTCACCTTCCTTCTTTCATCCGTGAGGATGGAAGGACAGTAGACAATGAGGCGGGAGAACATGGCCTCGTATTGATCAACAGTGAGATTCTCCTGTTTTAGGGTCCTAAATTCAGCTTCTCGTTTATCCTGTACAACCAGGGGAATGTATTTACTTCGGAAGGCTGAGAGAAAGTTAGCCCAAGTCGGCTCGATCTGATCAGCTCGCCATCTAGCCTCAGTCAGTCTCCACCAGTCCCTGGCTGGTCCTTTAAGGAGAAAAACTGCATACTCAACCTTTTTAGCGTCCTCACATTCAATGACCCGGAAGATAGGTTCTAAATCTGCGATCCACTCCGTAGCCTTTAAGTCGTCGGGGGCTCCCTCGAAACGAGGAGGATTTAGGCTAAGAAACCGATCAAACTCTTTAGCTTCTATCTGTCTCCTCTGGGCGGCTGTTGGCTGAGCCGGAGCTAAACCCTGTCTGAAGAACTGCTGCACTGCCTCTATAAATACTGCCGGATTGAATGGATTATGCTGTGCCGGCGGTACCTGCTCAGGTTGGGGAGCCGGAGGATCATTAATATTGTTGTTATCTTCCTGAGGAGGAGAAGGCGGAGCAGCTCTAGTTCTCGGTCTACCACGAGCACGAACCATTTTCCTGTATCAAAAGACTAAATAATATGCATGCTTCGTTAGCCACATGATCATGTTAACACAGAATCACGTAACATAAGCATATAGAAGCACATTGTCCTAAAGCCGTTCGACCTAGACAGACTCGACACGATGTCAAAACCTAAGTACCAAACCTAGGCTCTGATACCACCTCAAGCTGTGACGTCCCCCACGCCACAACCCCCGGACCGAAACGAGCTCTCGAGCGATAGTTAAATACCACCACTTGAAAACCCGCCCCGGACAACGGGATTCCCACAACCTGGCAACAGCGACTCCCAACAACAATACCAACACTAACAACAACAACAACAGCAACAACAAGCGGAAGCAATGAGCAAAAGATCATATTTATATTCACACTGCCATCCGTGGCCAAAATAAACATTTATAAGTCCATTATCTATCACAAGTTATAACATCAATTCATTAAGTATTCTACATCAGCATAACATGTCAAGTTTTCATGTAATCCAACATCATGAGTTCGATCCACAAAAGTAAATGCATAAGACCGACTTCAAGGACTGTACAAGCCTACAACACTGCTGCCAGTACCTGACCGCTAACCTGAAGCATGAACCAAAAAGGGGATGTGAGTCAAACGAACTCAGTGAGGAGGGGAATATATATATATAATAATAATTGAAGCATAAAACATATTTAATTCACGCTTTGGTTATAGAGAAACGAATCTAGTGCCGATACTTTCTCTTTATAATTCATCAAAGCTTTGTGAATTAAATATTAAGGTAAAACATTTTAGAAAATATTTTTAATCCCGGCCAGAACGGGCCATCTCCTTATAACTCCCAAAAACATATCAAATATAATGAAATTTCTCCTCAATACCATTTGGCTTATCAAGGGAGCTACCCAAGATTTCACCATAACCGACTAATGGCGCCGGTGTAAGTACTATTCAGGCTAGACTACCTCCGACCAGCCATGAACAATACCCTTTGATTATTTGTCAGGTTCATGAATACCTGCTTATAATCACTGGAATTATGAACCCAGCTTCAACCCTAGACGCACGTCTCCGGGTATCCGCCTGTCACATAATCCAGGGCCCAAACAGAAATACTCATGAGCGTCCTCAATGGGGTTAAGTATAAGTCATCTCGCTTTTCAAAATATTTTAGTGGACCAAAAGGGTCTTTCGAGACAAGGCATGTAACCGCCTAGGGTATCCCGTCACGTTGCCGAGTTATCTCGAGGCATACGCGCAAGTCCCGAGACCAAATGTTACTTTTAAAATCAAAATAGTTCCCTTGTCTCTATTTTCAAACCATTTTGGAAAAGATACACATATATCATTTTATATCAAAACCCTTTTATTTCAAATATTGATAATATATAATTGAAATATAAAGGATATGGTTTTCGCAATATTTGTTCATGCCCCTGTTAGAAAACATTTTACATCCTCACCTGTAGGCCTAACAAAAAGGATAGCCAAACGACCAGAGATCAGTCCCGCGAGGTCCCACCTGTAATACACAGGCCTCGAGGTAAGACACGAGTCGATAAATCAACCAAATACGACGCACGGCTATGAAATGCATTTTATGCTCAAAATAACATATTATGCATAAATGCATTTAAACACAACTAAGCTCATTCAAACACATTTAAACACAATCAAATACACATGATATTAAGCTAAATTAAGCATTCAAGTAATATGGAAGCTTGGGAAATAAAATTCAAAGGTTTGTGAATATTACACAAACCACCCCTCGTTTAATACTTTGCATAGCAAATCAACTCCGATTAATCCGAAACTTTCGGCATCTTTTAGTTAATACATTTTAAGATTTTTGATGCCAAAAGAATCGAAAAATGAAGCCAAATGCTCAAAAATCACTATTCATCAGCCCCCACCTATTTTGCCAAACTTTTATTTTTCAACCCCAAACTCCACAAAACTTCACCAATTCGCTTAATATCATGAACTAACATGAATTACCAATCCATTCAAGCATCTAAGACCATTAGCTCAACATTGCACATTGATCAAATTCAATGGAAAAAATCACAAGTAATGCTACAAGCAACCAACAACCAAACCAAGCTCATCAATCATTCATTCTAGCATACTTCTTGTGACGTCCCCCAAGCCACAACCCCCGGACCGAAACGAGCTCTCGAGCGATAGTTAAATACCACCACTCGAAAACCCGCCCCGGACAACGGGATTCCCACAACCTGGCAACAGCGACTCCCAACAACAGTACCAACACCAACAACAACAAAAACACCAACAACAAGCGGAAGCAATAAGCAAAAGATCATATTTATATTCACACTGCCATCCGTGGCCAAATTAAACATTTATAAGTTTATTATCTATCACAAGTTATAACATCAATTCATTAAGCATCCAACATCAGCATAACATGTCAGGTTTTCATGTAATCCAACATCATAAGTTCGATCCACAAAAGTAAATACATAAGACCGACTTCAAGGACTGTACAAGCCTACAACGCTGCTGCCAGTACCTGACCGCTAACCTGAAGCATGAACCAAAACGGGATGTGAGTCAAACGAACTCAGTGAGGAGGGGAATATATATAATAATTAAAACATAAAACATATTTAATTCACGCTTTGGTTAATAGAGAAACAAATCTAGTGCCGATACTTTCTCTTTATAATTCATCAAAGCTTTGTGAATTAAATATTAAAGTAAAACATTTTAGAAAACATTTTTATTCCCGGCGAGAACGGGCCATCTCCTTATAACTCCCAAAAACATATCAAATATAATGAAATTCCTCCTCAATACCATTTGGCTTATCGAGGGAGCTACCCTCGATTTCACCATACCCGACTAATGGCGCCGGTGCAAGTATTACTTGAACTAGACTACCTCCGACTAGTTACAAGTAACACCCATTGATTATATATTAGATGATCGTCATTGGGTCTCCATCTATATATAATCTGGATTATATATATTGGATGATCGTCACTGGGTCTCCATCCATATATATAATCTGGATTATACCATGGGCTTCCCCCTAGACGCACGTCTCCGGGTTCCACCTCTAGTATAATCCGGGGCCCAAATATACCCTAAGAGCGTCCTCAATAGGGTTAAAGGAAATATAATCTCGCTTTATAAATGTTTTGATTGACCAAAAGGGTCGTTCGAGACAAGGTATGTAACCGTCTAGGGTTTCTCGACACATTGCCGAATAACTCGAGGCATACGCGCAAGTCCCGAGACCAAATGTTACTTTTAAAAACAAAATAGTTCTCTTGTCTCTATTTTAAAACCATTTTAGAAAAGATACATATATATCATTTTATATCAAATTCTTTTTATTTCAAATATTGATAACATATAATTGAAATATAAAGGGGTAGGGTTTTCGCAAATATTTGTTCAAGCTTCAGTTAGAAAACATTTTACATCCTCACCTGTAGGCTTAACAAAAAGGATATCCAAACGACCAGAGATCAGTCCCGCGAGGTCCCACCTGTAATACACAGGCCTCGAGGTAAGACTCGACTCCATAAATCAACCAAATACGACGCACGGCTATGAAATGCATTTTATGCTCAAAATAACATATTATGCATAAATGCATTTAAACACAATTAAGCTCATTCAAGCACATTTAAACACAATCAAATACACATGATATTAAGCTAAAATAGGCACACAAGTACTATGGAAGCTTGGGAAATAAAATTCAAAGGTTTGTGAATATTACACAAACCACCCCTCATTTAATACTTTGCATAGCAAAACAACTCCGATTAATCCGAAACTTCCGGCATCACTTAGCTACTATATTTAAGGATTTTTGATGCCAAAAGAATCGAAAAATGAAGCCAAATGCTCAAAAATCACTATTCATCAGCCCCTACATATTTTTGCCAAACTTTCATTTTTCAATCCCAAACTCCACAAAACTTCACCAATTAGCTTAATATCATGAACTAACATGAATTACCAATCCATTTGAGCATCTAAGCATCTAAATTCATCAATCCAACATTGCATAATAATCAAATTTATATGAAAAATCACAAGTAATGCTACATGCTATCAACAACCAAACTAAGCTCATCAATCATTCATTCTAGCCTACTTCTTCACTTCATCAACATATGAGACATTGAAACTCAAAGATTAAAGAGATTTGCAACCTTACCTTGAAGGAGAAAATGGAGGAGAAAGGAGATGTAGAGAGCTTGTTTGCAAAAATAGAAAGTAGAGGCTTGTTCCTTAGATGAAAGAGCAACTTTTTGTAGCAAGAGAGGGGATGATTTTTGGTGCTTTGATGGTGGTTGAAAGTGGTGGTGGTGGCTGGTGGAATGAGGGCCGAGAGATGAGAGGAAGAAGAAGAGAATGTTGCTTGAGAATAGTGTAGAAAGTTTGAGAGAGAAATGAGGTAATTAAATAAATATAAGTTATTTTGAATAGTCAAAATTAGCTAGCTATATGTATATACTTGTATATACATTTGTATAGATATTTATATATATATATACATATATATTTGTATATGTTTGTATATATATATTGCATATATTTCAAATATAATATCATGTGATTCAAATATAATGACACAATTTTCATAAGATTTCAAATACAACACTTCAAATATAAACATAGTGTGCAGTAATTTCAAATATGAAAATTCTTATGAATTCATCATATTATTCACATATGGAATCACACATTAATTCATATAATTCACATAATCACATAATTTGCAAATAATACACACAAGAGCTATTAGTCGGTAAACTTACCGAAGCGTTATAAAAATAACGGGGCGTTACACTATCCCCCCCTTCGGAGAATCTGGTCCCCAGATTCTAATTCGGCTAGGCAAATAACTCGGGATAATGAGTTCGCATCTTCTCTTCCGTTTCCCAAGTTACTTGCTCGGTGGTTCAGTTTCTCCACAACACACGAACCAAGGGAATCTGTCGGTTGCGGAGTTGCTTGAACTTGCGATCCTGAATCTCAACAGGTTTCATCTCGATCGTCAAGTCAGGCTCTACCTGGACTTCTTCATCTCGGAGAAAATGAGATTCGTCGGGATAGTATTTTCGCAATTGAGAAACGTGGAAGACGTTGTGAATCCCAGTTAGAGTCGAGGGTAGGTTCAGGCGGTAGGCAGTCTTCCCAATCCGTTCAATAACCTCATAGGGTCCCAAATATCTCGGACTGAGCTTCCCACCTTTTCCCACTCTAGCGAAACCTTTCCTCAACGTCGCCTTAAGGAACACTTTGTCTCCCTCTTCAAATTCCAAATCCTGGCGTCTCTTATCAGCATAACTCTTTTCGCGATCCTGGGCAGCTTTCATTCTCTGTCGAATGATCGCAATCTTATCAAGAGTTTCCTGGAGCGTCTTTGGAGGTAGAGCTCGTTCCACTCCGTCTTTAGTTCTTCGCTAGTCTTCCAATTCCCAGTACAAAGGGGATCGGCATTTACGTCCGTAAAGTGCTTCATACGGGAGCATCCCTATTGTCGCTTGGTAGCTGTTGTTGTAGGCGAATTCAATGAGCGGTAGTTGCTTGTCCCAACTCGTGGAGAAGTCGAGAGCACAAGCTCGTAACATGTCGCCTAGAATCTTGATGGTTCTCTCAGATTGACCATCAGTTTGCGGGTGAGCAGCTGTGCTAAATTTCAAATTCGTTCCCAAGTTTCTGTGAATTTCTTGCCAAAGTCGGGAAGTAAACTTGGGATCTCAATCGGATACAATACTTTTCGGAACTCCGTGTAGCTTTACAATCTGCTCGATATACAGTTATGCCAGTTTCTTGACATTGGTGGTCTTTCGAATTGGAATGAAATGAGCAGATTTCGTCAAACGATCCACAATTACCCAAATCGTATCATATCCACCCCGAACTCTTGGTAATCCGGACATGAAATCCATAGCAATATCTTCCCATTTCCAATCCGGAATAGAGAGTGGCTGTAGAGTTCCACCGGGTTGCTGATGTTCGGCTTTAACTCGTTGACAAGTCAAACACCGTCTCACGAAATCAGCAACTTCTCGTTTCATTCCATGCCACCAATATTGAGTCTTAAGATCTCTGTACATCTTATTACCTCCCGGATGGACGGCATAAGCAGATTTATGTGCTTCCTCCATGATCTCGGTCTTTAGACTCTTTGGCACACAAATACGATTCTTAAAACGAAGAAGACCCATATCATCGAAAGCAAATGAGGAGTTCGGATCATCTTGCGTCCTCACGATCTGTCTTTGAATCCAGTCATCAACACTCTGCTCATCTTTAAGTCTCTGAACCAAATCCGGTCTCACTGAGAGATTCGCAATCCGCGGTTGAGAGACTAAGTGACATCTCCCTGCTTCTGACATCACTCCTGTAGAGGTTCCTTCCAAGCTAGCTACCTTTGCTTGTCTACTTAAAGCATCGGCTACTACGTTAGCTTTGCCTGGATGATATTGGATACGGCAATCATAATCTTCAAGGAATTCCATCCACCGTCGTTGCCTGCGGTTAAGATCTTTCTGAGTATGTAAATACTTCAAACTCTGGTGATCGGTGAAAATATCGAAGGTTACGCCGTATAAATAGTGTCGCCATTTTCCTAGGGCAAAGATAATAGCAGCTAGCTCGAGATCGTGGATAGGATAGTTCTTCTCAGCATCTTTTAACTTACGCGAAGCATAAGCAATCACTTTGCCATTCTGCATAAGAACGCATCCTAACCCTTCTTTCGAGGCATCGGTATAAACCGTAAACCCTTCGGAACCTTCAGGAAGTGCAAGTACCGGAGCAGTAGTCAACCGTTTCCTTAGCTCTTGGAAACTTGCCTCGCATTTATCGTCCCACTTAAAAGGCACGTCCTTGCGAGTTAAATTGGTCAGCGGAGCGGCTATCTTGGAGAAATCTTGAACGAAACGCCTGTAATAGCCAGCTAACCCTAGAAAACTTCGGACTTCAGTTGGAGTCTTCGGCTGCTCCCATTTCATTACGGCCTCGATTTTAGAAGGATCAACTTCGATTCCATCTCCTGATATCACATGACCAAGGAAGGTAACTTTATCAAGCCAAAATTCGCATTTACTGAACTTGGCATACAGCTGGTGCTCTCGGAGAGTTCTTAACACGTGCGAAGATGCTCAGCATGTTCTTCCTTAGTCTTTGAGAAAACCAGGATATCGTCAATGAAGATCACCACAAACTTATCGAGATATGGCCGGAAAGTACGATGCATCAAATCCATGAAAGCAGCTGGGGCATTCGTTAACCCGAAAGGCATAACTACGAACTCAAAATGCCCATATCGAGTATTAAACCCAGTCTTCGGTATGTCTGATTCTCGGATTCGCAACTGGTAATACCCCTGTCGGAGATCTAGCTTGGAGTACACTTTCGACCCTTGCAGGATATCGAACAACTCTTCGATATGAGGTAGAGGATATTTATTCTTTATCGTCATCCGATTCAGTTCGCGATAATCTATACACATCCTCAACGTCCCATCCTTCTTTTTTACAAAAAGAACAGGCGCACCCCACGGCGAAGTACTCGGTCGAATGTACCCACTCTCCAACAATCCATCCAACTGAATCTTCAATTCTTTCAACTCTGCCGGAGCCATACGGTAAGGAGTCTTCGAATACGGTTCGGCACCCGGAGCTAAATCAATCACAAACTCTATCTCTCGTTCCGGAGGCAAAGAATTCAAACTCTCAGGAAACACATCAGGGAATTCTCCAACTACTGGTACCTCCTCAAGCTTAACTTGCTCTTTCGGACGGTTTAGTAGATAAGCAACAAAGGCCGGAGATCCCTTGCGAATCATTCGGGCGGCTTTAACATAAGAAACTCGAGGAATCTTGTCAAACCTTTTGCCCAAAATCTCGCTGTCAGCTCCCAGAGCAATCTTTTTCCCGAAACAATCAATATAAGCTTGATGCCGATATAGCCAGTCCATTCCCAATATTATCCCGTAGTGACTCATCGGAAGCTCAATGAGATCAGCAGGATAATCGCGATCGTCTAACCTCAACGGACAGTCTCGGAAGACTCGATTGCACAAATAAGAAATTCCCAACGGGGAATTGACCTCAAGCACATAAGGCAAGCACTCGGCAGACAAAGATAATCTAGAAGCATATTCAGGAGCAATAAAAGAATGCGTCGCACCAGAATCATATAATGCAAATATGGATATGTTATGCAAATGTACAGTACCTTGCACCACTGCATTAGGATAGGTCTACCACGAGCACGAACCATTTTTCTGTATCAAAAGACTAAATAATATGCATGCTTCGTTAGCCACATGATCATGTCCACATAGGTCACATAACATAGACATATAAAAGCACAATGTCCTAAAGCCGTTCGACCTAGACAGACTCGACACAACGTCAAAGCCTAAGTACCAAACCTAGGCTCTGATACCACCTTCAACTGTGACGTCCCCCACGCCACAACCCCCGGACCGAAACGAGCTCTCGAGCGATAGTTAAATACCACCACTCGAAAACCCGCCCCGGACAACGGGATTCCCACAACCTGGCAACAGCGACTCCCAACAACAGTACCAACACCAACAACAACAAAAACACCAACAACAAGCGGAAGCAATAAGCAAAAGATCATATTTATATTCACACTGCCATCCGTGGCCAAATTAAACATTTATAAGTTCATTATCTATCACAAGTTATAACATCAATTCATTAAGCATCCAACATCAGCATAACATGTCAGGTTTTCATGTAATCCAACATCATAAGTTCGATCCACAAAAGTAAATACATAAGACCGACTTCAAGGACTGTACAAGCCTACAACGCTGCTGCCAGTACCTGACCGCTAACCTGAAGCATGAACCAAAACGGGATGTGAGTCAAACGAACTCAGTGAGGAGGGGAATATATATAATAATTAAAACATAAAACATATTTAATTCACGCTTTGGTTAATAGAGAAACGAATCTAGTGCTGATACTTTCTCTTTATAATTCATCAAAGCTTTGTGAATTAAATATTAAAGTAAAACATTTTAGAAAACATTTTTATTCCCGGCGAGAACGGGCCATCTCCTTATAACTCCCAAAAACATATCAAATATAATGAAATTCCTCCTCAATACCATTTGGCTTATCGAGGGAGCTACCCTCGATTTCACCATACCCGACTAATGGCGCCGGTGCAAGTATTACTTGAACTAGACTACCTCCGACTAGTTACAAGTAACACCCATTGATTATATATTAGATGATCGTCATTGGGTCTCCATCTATATATAATCTGGATTATATATATTGGATGATCGTCACTGGGTCTCCATCCATATATATAATCTGGATTATACCATGGGCTTCCCCCTAGACGCACGTCTCCGGGTTCCACCTCTAGTATAATCCGAGGCCCAAATATACCCTAAGAGCGTCCTCAATAGGGTTAAAGGAAATATAATCTCGCTTTATAAATGTTTTGATTGACCAAAAGGGTCGTTCGAGACAAGGTATGTAACCGTCTAGGGTTTCTCGACACGTTGCCGAATAACTCGAGGCATACGCGCAAGTCCCGAGACCAAATGTTACTTTTAAAAACAAAATAGTTCTCTTGTCTCTATTTTAAAACCATTTTAGAAAAGATACATATATATCATTTTATATCAAATCCTTTTTATTTCAAATATTGATAACATATAATTGAAATATAAAGGGGTAGGGTTTTCGCAAATATTTGTTCAAGCTTCAGTTAGAAAACATTTTACATCCTCACCTGTAGGCTTAACAAAAAGGATATCCAAACGACCAGAGATCAGTCCCGCGAGGTCCCACCTGTAATATACAGGCCTCGAGGTAAGACTCGACTCCATAAATCAACCAAATACGACGCACGGCTATGAAATGCATTTTATGCTCAAAATAACATATTATGCATAAATGCATTTAAACACAATTAAGCTCATTCAAGCACATTAAAACACAATCAAATACACATGATATTAAGCTAAAATAGGCACACAAGTACTATGGAAGCTTGGGAAATAAAATTCAAAGGTTTGTGAATATTACACAAACCACCCCTCATTTAATACTTTGCATAGCAAAACAACTTCGATTAATCCGAAACTTCTGGCATCACTTAGCTACTATATTTAAGGATTTTTGATGCCAAAAGAATCGAAAAATGAAGCCAAATGCTCAAAAATCACTATTCATCAGCCCCTACATATTTTTGCCAAACTTTCATTTTTCAATCCCAAACTCCACAAAACTTCACCAATTAGCTTAATATCATGAACTAACATGAATTACCAATCCATTTGAGCATCTAAGCATCTAAATTCATCAATCCAACATTGCATAATAATCAAATTTATATGAAAAATCACAAGTAATGCTACATGCTATCAACAACCAAACTAAGCTCATCAATCATTCATTCTAGCCTACTTCTTCACTTCATCAACATATGAGACATTGAAACTCAAAGATTAAAGAGATTTGCAACCTTACCTTGAAGGAGAAAATGGAGGAGAAAGGAGATGTAGAGAGCTTGTTTGCAAAAATAGAAAGTAGAGGCTTGTTCCTTAGATGAAAGAGCAACTTTTTGTAGCAAGAGAGGGGATGATTTTTGGTGCTTTGATGGTGGTTGAAAGTGGTGGTGGTGGCTGGTGGAATGAGGGCCGAGAGATGAGAGGAAGAAGAAGAGAATGTTGCTTGAGAATAGTGTAGAAAGTTTGAGAGAGAAATGAGGTAATTAAATAAATATAAGTTATTTTGAATAGTCAAAATTAGCTAGCTATATGTATATACTTGTATATACATTTGTATAGATATTTATATATATATATATACATATATATTTGTATATGTTTGTATATATATATTGCATATATTTCAAATATAATATCATGTGATTCAAATATAATGACACAATTTTCATAAGATTTCAAATACAACACTTCAAATATAAACATAGTGTGCAGTAATTTCAAATATGAAAATTCTTATGAATTCATCATATTATTCACATATGGAATCACACATTAATTCATATAATTCACATAATCACATAATTTGCAAATAATACACACAAGAGCTATTAGTCGGTAAACTTACCGAAGCGTTATAAAAATAACGGGGCGTTACACTTCTTCACTTCATCAACACTTGAAACCATAAAAACCAAAGGATTGTAAGAATCAACAACCTTACCTTGAAGAAATGAAGTGGAGAGATGAAAGAAATAAGAGCTTGTTTGCAAAAACCACAAGTGGTAGCTTGTTCCTTGGATGATAGAGCAACTTTTTGTAGCAAGAAAGAGGTTGGTTTCTTGATGCTTGTTGAAGATGGAGATGGCGGTGGTGAAGATGGGTGTGGTCGAGAGAGATGAAGAAGGAGAAGAGAGTGTGTTGCTTGTGGAATAGTGTAGAAAAATGTGGAGAGAGATGAGATAATTAAATAAATATAGAATACTTTGAAAAGTCAAAATAACTAACAATGTATATATATTTGTATATATATTTGTATAGATATTTATGTATGTATTTGCATACATATTTATATATATGACAAGAATAATATCATATGTGACGTTCCCCACGCCACAACCCCCGGACCGAAACGAGTCCCCGAGCGATAGTTAAATACCACCACTCGAAAACCCGCCCCGGACAACGGGATTCCCACAATCTGGCAACAGCAACTCCCCAACAACAATATCAACATCAACAACAACAAAAACAGCAATATAACATTAACGTAGCGGAATCAAGTATCATCATATCAATAGCATGATATTAACATATATATATCATAATTCCATCAGATTCATCATTTCAAACGGTCATCAAGTTTCATATTCATTCACGTCTCAACCACATTCTATTTAACATGACAAAATATATATCATTGAGTTCAGCTAACAAAAAAAATATATATAACTGACTCCAAAGACTGATGATCCTACAATGCTGCTGCCAGTACCTGACCGCTAACCTGAAGCATGAACCAAAACGGGATGTGAGTCAAACGAACCCAGTGAGGAGGGAAATATATGTATATAATAAAAGCATATTTAATTCACACTTAGGTTGATAAAAGCAAATCTAGTGCCGATAAGCTCTTTTACAATTCAGCTAAGCTTTGTGAACTAAATATTAATTTAAAACATTTTAGAAAACATTTTTATTCCCGGCGAGAACGGGCCATCTCCTTATAACTCCCAAAAACATATCAATTATAATGAAATCCCATAACACCGTTTGGCTTATCAAGGGAGCTACCCAAAATTCCGCCATACCCGACTAATGGCGCCGGTGTAAGTATTATTCAGGCTAGACTACCTCCGACCAGCCATGAATAATACCCTTTGATTATTTATCAGGTTACTAGTTAAACCTGTTTATAATCGGTGGATTATGAACCCGGCTTCAACCCTAGACGCACGTCTCCGGGTATCCGCCTCTCACATAATCCAGGGCCCAAATATACCCTAAGAGCGTCCTCAATAGGGTCGAAGGAACAATAATCTCGCTTTATAAATGTTTTGATTGACTAAAAGAGTCGTTCGAGACAAGGTATGTAACCGTCTAGGGTTTCTCGACACGTTGCCGAATAACTCGAGGCATACGCGCAAGTCCCGAGACCAAATGTTACTTTTAAAAACAAAATAATTCTCTTGTCTCTATTTTCAAACAATTTGGAAAAGATACACATATATCATTTTTTTTTTATATCAAATCCTTTTTATTTCAAATATTGACAACATATAATTGAAATATAAAAGGGGATAGGGTTTTCGCAATATTTGTTCATACTTCAGTTGAAAACCGTTTTTCATCCTCACCTGTAGGCTTAACAAAAGATACACGAGAACTCGAAAATCAGCTCCGCGAGGTCCCACCTGTAATACACAGGCCTCGAGGTAAGACACGACTCGATAAATCAACCAAATAAGACGCACGGCAATGAAATGCATTTTATGCTCAAAATAACATATTATGTATAAATGCACTTAAACACAATTAAACTCATTCAAATGCATTCAAACACAATCAAACATACATGATATGAAGCTAAACTAAGCATTCAAGTAATATGGAAGCTTGGAAACTAAAATTCAAAGGTTTGTAAATATTACGCAAACCACCCCTCGTTTAATACTTTGCATAGCAAATCAACTCCGATTAATCCGAAATTTCCGGCATCACTTAGCTACTATATTTAAAGATTTTTGATGCCAAAAGAATCAAAAAATGAAGCCAAATGCTCAAAAATCACTATTCATCAGCCCCTACATATTTAGCCAAACTCTCATTTTTCAACTCCAAACTCCATAAAACTTCACCAATTAGCTTAATGTCATGAACTAACATGAATTACCAATCCATTTGAGCATCTAAGCATCTAAATTCATCAATCCAACATTGCATAATAATCAAATTTATATGAAAAATCACAAGAGATACTACATGTAATCAATCACCAAACTAAGCTCATCAATCATTCATTCTAACATGCTTCTTCACTTCATCAACATATGAGACATTAAAAACCAAAGAATTAAGAGAATTGAAACCTTACCTTGAAGAGGGGAATTGAAAAGATTGAGGAATTAAGAGCTTGTTTGCAAAAATAGAAAGTAGAGGCTTGTTCCTTAGATGAGAGAGCAACTTTTTGTAGCAAGAGAGGGGATGATTTTTGGTGATTGTTGAAGATGACAATGGTGGTCGTGAGAGGTGAGTGAGAGTGCCGAGAGTGAGAGAGAGAGAGAGGTTGAAGATGAGTTGCTTGAGAATAGTGTAGAAATTTGGAGAAAAGATGAGATAATTAAATAAATATAAGTTATTTTGAATAGTCAAAATTAGCTAGCTATATGTATATACTTGTATATATATTTGTGTAGATATTTATGTATATATTTGCATATATATATTTATGTATATTTCAAGATTAATATCATACAAGTCAAATATAATTGACATAATTTCATAAGATTTCAAATACAACACTTCAAATATAACATAGTGTGAAGTAAATTTCAAATATAAAAATTCTTATGAATTCATCATATTATTCACATATAGAATCACACATTAATTCATATAATTCACATAATCACATAATTTGCAAATAATACACACAAGAGCAATTAGTCGGTAAACTTACCGAAGCGTTATAAAATAACGGGGCGTTACATCATATAATTCAAATACAATGGCATAATTTTCATAGAATTCCAAATACAACAATTCAATTATAAGCATAGTGTGAATTAATTCAAATATGAAAATTCTTATGAATTCATCATATTATTCACATATAGAATCACACATTAATTCATATAATTCACATAATCACATAATTGCAAGCAATGCACACAAGAGCAATTAGTCGGTAAACGTACCGAAGCGTTATAAAAATAACGGGGCGTTACAGCAAGTGCAACCTTGTGAATTGAGTTTCACATCCACCTATGTCCAAGTCCATCCCAGTGCTTTGATTGTAAAAGATCTATTGTTGTTGATCATCCAACAGAGATCCGTCACAATTCAAACACTAAGCGTTCTTGAGCACTAGTGAGTGCAATTCCTTAAGTTACACCGGCACACAACGACAGACACAACAAACAAAACACGACGATTCAGAGCTTTGGCCATTAGACCCAAAGAGCTCTGATACCAACTGTAGCGGGCACCCCAAATGGGTAAAGCACACCCCGCACCGAGTCTCGATCCGAAGCCGAAGCAGAAATCCGGCCCCAAACCGAAACCCAGCGAATGGCAAACTTATTTACTCAATCACTAGGCGGGGCATTTTCTAAAAACAACCGATGACAACAATGCGCAAGTGGAAGCAACAACAACAAAACCTAATTCTACTGAAGGGCAATTAAAGTAGTAAACCAATTACGCAAATAGTTAAAGCCCTCCAAGGTTAGCGGAATTCAATTACAGAAACTTAATCAAATCTTAAACGGGTTCAACATTAAATGATCCCGAACACAAATTCGTAATTCACAGGATACAAATAACATGATCATAAGTACCTAAAACAATCTAGGAATGAACAACGCACAAAGAATATAACTCCGCAATACAAGACCGACGATGCCCACCTAGTAACCACCTGAAACAAATAAGGGTTGAAGCAGAGAGGGTTAGTCAAAAGACTAAGTGAGGGGGAAAGGGGAGTACATACATAATAGCATACATAGAATAAATCACCATTTAACATATAAGAAAACAAACGTAAAAGAAAGGTTTTCATAAACATTTGGTGATTTATCATAACATAACATTTCATATTGCTCGGCGAGTCGAGCCCTCAACTCCTCATATCATATCATAACATACCTGAAAACATACCATCCTTATTCCTCCCATATAGCAGAAGGACCGCTAAATCCAAACTGCACCATGTATAGGTATAACAACCTATATCTCAGTTGACACGAAGTCAACTGCCGTAGGAGCTCAAAGGTTGCCACTCCGGCCTCACCCCGTGCTCCCGGTAAACATGGAGTAAGCCACTGAATTTCACTGTAGACTCGCTGTCTATCCGGCTTCATCCGATCACCATACTCCAGGGGCCCACAAAGACATAATGGACACACATATCATATCTCGCATTTTCATAACTATAATTTCCCTATTAGAATAGGAATCAAGACATTTAGGGGGCCAAAGGGGCCGTTCGAGACAGGCGGTGTAACGGCAGGAAACACAAACGGGAATTCCATCGTCAAGGGGGGGGGGGGATCCGCCCTAACGACTTCACTCAATGAGAAGGTTTCCAAACCCAAAATTACATTTAAATCAAAACATAGTTCGCTTGTCTCTTTTTGAAAACCTTTCGAAATCATATACATAGTACTCTTTTGATATCAATTTCGTTGTTCTTAAACTTTAAAAAAGTAATAAGCATAATGTATTTACTAAATATAGTAATACAGGATGAAAACATAAATTACGCATGCGAGGCTTGTCTAGTAAGGCTTAATAGTACATATCTACATAATACGGGATAACAACAGACACGTCACCTGGCGACAACCAAAAGAAAGCCAGAAAGTGAAAGCGAACACCCTAATCCATGAGAGTGGAACCTGCAACTAACAAACGAAATAACCACATAAGAGACACGGTGACGCATGGCTCATACGAAAGCATTAAAACGCATAGAAACACGTTAAACAGTCATTCATATCACGTAGCTTCACAAGCTAACAAAATATAGAAATTCAATAAGAAAATCAAGTTAGAATGTGATAAAAACCCATAAATATCCATAAAAGGCAATAAGGAAGCATGCATTCAAGTTTCGGGAAAAACGGACAACGTTTGAAAAGTAGCCAAAAATGCCTAAATGAAAAACGCGATGAACAGGGCCCGAACGAAGTCGAAAAAGTCCAAACTTCATCAAATATGCGTTTCATGATTTATAGGAACTATGGGTGAAATCGAATCTCAAATCAGACGTCAAACGAAGAAAGTCAACTTTTATAAAAGCTATTTGACCACCATTGCCGAGATCAACAATCTGAAAATGGAGAAATTTTGGCTAAGGCATACGAACTACCTTGTGCACGGGCAAGTGCACGGTCTTGAGCGCGTTCCGAAGACCGTGCAAGCACTTGCACTGGCCTACGCACCGGCCTGCGCACAGGGGTGCGCAAGGCCGTGCAAAGGGTAAAATGGACGCACGGTCTTGGCGCATGGTCTCAAGACCGTGCGTAAGACCGTGTGGATCCTCAAAACAACAGAAAATCACAGAAACGAAAAACCTTCGCGGGAATGAACCAAAAATCAACATTTAAGCAATCAATCATGCAAATCTCAAGCTAATATTCACATATAATGTTCTCCTAATCATTCTCGACATTTAGGCACAAGAAACACACAAAATGATCCACTAAATCATACAAACCCATCAAATTTTCATCAACTGAAAACCTAAGTTAAAAACTCAATAAATCGAAGCATAGAGGGGACAAAATCAAATGGAGTTAAAATATTACCGGAAGAATAAGTCGAGAGAATCGCGTAGGAGTTAACGGTACCTTAATCCGACGAGAAACGAGGTCGGTAGAGCAATCCAAAGTTTTCTTCCTCTTCTTTCTCCTTTTTCTCTTTCTTTCTTCCTTCTCTTTTCTTTTGAGCGTGAATGAGGGAGTGAGAGTGAGAGTGAGACTAAGTCAAAAAGTTGACTTAGGTTGAGAAACGAAGGGGCATTTTGTAATTTTATAAAAATAACTCCAAAAATACAAGTTTTCCAAATAAAATAAAATTACATTCAAAGTTCACGAAATTAAACGCACATCGACATGTCGTGGTTTAAATACCAAAATTCACTCATTAATGAAAATGTTATATAAATCACATAATAATTAATAAAATAAATTATAAGTCATGTAAGAAAATCGGTTCGGGTTCCCGGTTCATAACTCAGATTTCGGGGAGTTACAGGGAAGGTCGCGGCGGAGATGGAGCTTTTCTAGCAACTCCAGGCGGCGTCTTGATCGTGCACCACCATGACTGGGACAGACTTGAAGAGGCAAAAAGAATGGTGGTGATCTTGAGGCCTGGCGACTGATGGCGGCGGAGCAGCGGCGTCCCGGCAGTGGTGTGCTGCTCCGTCCAGAATCTGGCGAAGGAACCTTCTGACAGATTGTTCTTCTCGTCGCAATGGTTCTAACGGCACTGGTATTACTTGAATCTGACTTTTCGTTTATGTTTTATCGCATTTTTTGTATAATTATGTTAAAAGATAGCTTTTGGCTTTTAAGCATGAATTACTTACTCTAGCTTATTCTAATTGTGTGAATTGTTGAGTATTGATGTTGTGTGTTTGTATAGCCCAGATTATAGGATTTGAATTGATTTAGCTAGGAATTAGGACTTAATCTTAGCTTGTGGCTTTTGAACTTTTGTAAAAAAGCTGTTAAGTTGTTAAGTTGTGTAACAGCCCGATTTTTCAAGATGGATTTTTGGTACGCTCTAACATTTTGTTTCTCCTTCTCACCTTTATTTCTCGAATTATTTGATTTAATTTTCGAACTTATTTAAGAATTTCGTAAATGTATGATTGCCTATTTTAATTCATTAAGTGAGAACGTGCATTTAAAATGATGAATTTTGACTATAATATTGTTAAGTTTCGATAACATGCCATTTTGTTAAGTTTTCGTAAATTACAGTTTCGCCCCTTCGTTTTTCCTTTCCAAAATTAGAAAGTTTCCCAAGACATCTTTATCTTTCCTTCTCTTTTTGACTTTTCATTTGTCAAAAAAAAAAAAAAAAAGAAAAGAAGAGAGAACATACGTGAGGAAGAGAAGAGAAAGAGAGAAAGTGATCTTTGATTTTCAAAATCTTCAACCGAGCTCAATTCTCGCCCAATTCATATATGTGAATAGTTGTATATATATATGTTTGGTGAAATATGATGTAGTTGTTGTTCTTGCAAGTTGATTGGATTTATATATTTTACATGAGTTCTAGCATGATTTATGGGGTAGAAATCGAGTTAGATATGAATTTGTGAGGTTTTGCGCGAATATCACCATTGCTGCCCTGTTCTGCTGCATTTTGAAGAACCTCACGGTAAGTTGCTTATCGTGAGCAACTTCCCGTGAGATTCCACATCTTCCCATGAGAGATCTCATCTCACGGTAAGTTGTATACCGTGAGCAACTTTCCGTTAGCCTGCAACTTCCCGTGAGCATGCATTTTTCAGCTATTTTCATCCGACCTACTGCAAGTCTTAATTTTAAATACTTAATTTCTTCGTTTGACCTCATTTTTGAAATCCGACTTTGCCAATAGATTCGTAGGGTCTGAAAACTTGTAGGAATATGGTGTTCAAATTTTTCCGACCTCGTTCGGGTAGTGAATAGTGACCTTCTTCGGAAGGGTATTTTTGTAATTTTTCTTGATTGAGCCAAAACTCGTAGGAATGCTTTATTTTAGTGGTTTAAGCATGAATGTGAACTTTCTTTGTACTTAAGCATGCTTATATTTTGTTAATTTCAATATTTCTCTTGATTTATACGAAAATGTAAACGTAATTGCATCCATTTACATTGTTATCGAAAATGCTCATCCAAACACGTTCATTGCATCGTTAAAGCCGTGCATCTTAGTCGTTGTCTTATTTGGTTTGGTCTTGCTTGGTTTTTAGGAGATACTACAGAGGAGTAGCTTATTTTCCTCGTTCGTTTTGATCTTTTGTCAGGTGAGGTTTCTTACAGCTTCTGTTCCAGTTATATAAGTATATACGTATCTAAGCCTCACTCAAATAAGCCTTATTTTATGAAGTTTTGTTTTATCCCATTTCTATATCGTATATGTAAATATTTGACTCGATTATCTTGATGATTTATAGAAAATGATTTACTTGATTTGATTGATTGATTGCTTGGTGTTGAGGAGATTGCTCGACTCGCCGAGTTTTTGTTTGGTTTGATCGTTTTGTTATTAGAATCATCAACCATTGCGAAAACCTTATTTTAATTGCATTCTTTTGAATTTAAACTGATGATTCTAAATTATTTTGTAATATACTACTACTACCCCCTCACTTAGTCATTTAACTAACCCTCTCTGCCTCACCCATTGTTCCAGGTTACTAGGCGGCGTAGTGGTCGAGTCTAGTCGGTTGGTTTTATATTATATATTTTGGATACTCGTAGTACTTGATGTATATTGTTTTGGAGTTAGACATGTTATAATTATCGGTACTGTATTAGGATTTTCTTAACGTAAATGTTTGTTAGCTAACGAACTTTTGCAGGCCTTGGTAGGTTTTTCTAATTGCGCACTAATTTATTGCTTTCTTAGCCCCGGTGTGGGATATATTTTAATTGTTTAGGCTTCCGCTATTGTTTAATTGTTGTTGGGTTGGTATTTGAAAAAGTTTCCACCTAGTATTGAGTAAATTATCTCCGTTCGCCGGGTTGTGACTCACTAGCGGACCCTCATTCCGTTTGCGGGTTATGGTTCAGTGCGGGGTGTGGTGTTACTTGTTTGGGGCGCCACACTTGGTTGGTATCAGAGCATCTGGTTCATTGGCCTACATTTTTAGTTTGTCATGTTGGTCTAGGTCGTACGGCTTAGGAAATGTGTGCTTAAGTGCTTATTTGCCCATCTTGATTTGAATGTGATTTTTAACTATATGTCTATAGCTTTGCATAACATCACTAACCTTCATGAGTATTTGATTTCGGGATGCCTCTTCATCAGGAATGTAGCGGGCGCCCCAAACGGGTAACGCACGCCCCGCACCGAGCCCCGACCCGGAGCCGAAATGGGATCCGACCCGAACCGAAACCCGGCGAACGGCAAGCATTTACTCAATCACTAGGCGGGGTTTCAAAAACAACGAAAAGACAGAGACGCGGAAGCAATATAAATAATCAAAGCAATAGAACATAATAAATACACAATTATTAAAGCCCACCAAGGCTAACAAAATTCAATTACATAATATCAAACGGGTTCGATACAGTATCCCGATAAATATAATAACGGGCTCAATAAATACATAATCCCGAATACATCCTAATATCGTAAAACTTAAATAAAAGTCGAACGGGAAAAAGAGAGATATACATGAATAAAATAAATAAAACCCTACGACGACGACGAATCCCGCATAGTATCCTGAAACCAATATAGGGTGAGACAGAGAGGGTTAGTCAAACGACTAAGTGAGGAGGGAATAATAATGTATATAATATAACAAAAAATAAATCACCAATTTTATAATTAAAAGAAATCAACATAAAAGAAAGGTTTCGTAATCGGGTGGTGATTTAACATAAAACATAACTTATCATATGACTCGGCGAGTCGAGCCCTGAACTCCAATATCCAAAACATAAAACCGGAAACCACCCTTATTCCTCCAATGTAGCCGGACTGCAAACCCGAACTACTCATATCATACGGGAATAACTCAGGTACTCAAAGGGCTGCCACTCCGGCCTCACCCCGAGCTCCCAAATGGAGGAAACCATAGGATTTACGCCGTAGACCCGACGTCTACCGACTTCGTCCTATCGCTCTTACTCCGGGCCCAAACAAACATGCATACAGTTCATAATCTCGCTTTTCAAATCATTTCGGGTTGGCCAAAAGACCGTTCGAGACATGTCATATGCGAGGCCGAAGGCCAAAGTTCGCCTTAGAAAAACAAAAGGTTTTACATGTCTCTTTCGTAAACATTTCGAAGACTATACATAGTACTTTTTCATATCAAATCATTTTCGATAAATCAAATGAACATAATAAGCATAAATATCTACTAAGTATATATATAGAAACGGTGTGAAAACAAAACATAAATGTGGCTTATATCGGGAGAGGCTTATTTATATATATACATAATAATACTGGAAACAGAATCGGAAAGCCTCACCTGGCTATGCAAAATAAGAGCAAAAAGCAAGAACCGGCGCTACTCCACGAGAGTATCGTCTGCAAAAATACCAGGACACAACCAAATAAGACTAACGACGACGCACGGCTTATACAAGAATGTAAAAACACATAGGAGCACGTTATACAATTAAATCAAGCACTTAGTTCAAATTATCAAACGAAAACAGAGTAATTCTCAAATTTAAAAATGCAAATCAAGTCCAAATGCAACGAAACATTAAGGACATGCTTTAATTATCATAAAGGAGTATGCATTCGAATTTCGAAAAAATCGGACTTCACATGCAAAAGATAGAAAATTTAACAAAAACTTAAAACACTCTATTCATATACCCGAACATGTTGTAAATTCATAAATCATGCAATTCATATCTATTTCATATATATCGAATACACGAGAGAAGAAAAAATTCGGAAAAGACGAGTCTCGGAGGGACCCGTAGTGAAAAACGGGCCCTGACTTACAGAAGGTCAGGGCACTGTTCGACCAGGCCACACGACCATTGTGCACGGCCTTGTGCCGAGGCCGTGCACAATCAAGAAACGCGCACGGCCTCATGCACACGGCCTTGGCCGTGTGCACAGCTCGTGCCCATTCTCCACACACGCACGGTCTCATGCACACGGCCTCAAGGTCGTGTGCACCAGGCCGTGTGCGACCAAAATGAGCAGAAACATCAGACAGCAAAAATCATAGGCGAATTCAAACCAAAATCTAACATTTAATCGATTAATCATGCAAATCAATCCCTAATTTTCACATATAATCATCTACAACATGTAATCTACATATAGAAACGATAAACACGAAAATCCATCCACAATTACTATCAAAATCATATAAAACCTAAATTACACAACTATTCACAAAAATGAGAAAAACGAAGTATAGAAGATATTAAACAAGAGAATCGTTAGAAGCTTACTCGTAGAAAAGATCGCGAGGAATTTGTAGGCGTAAACGGTTCGAAAATCCGTCGGGAAACGAAGTCGGGACGATCGATTGAAATCACTTCCTTCTCTTTCTCTTTTTCCTTCTCTTTTCTTTTCTCTCTTTCTTTCTTGCGGATGTTGAACGAGAGTGTGAGGTGAGAGAGATTGACTTAGTCAATTAAGTTGACTAGGTCTAAAAATCGAAGGGGGTAAAATAGTAATTTTATAAAATAAGTTTGAAAACTCACGTTGTCCAAATAATACGTAATTACAGTCAAAATTCATATAATTAAACGCACATTGACAATTCGTGATTTAAACGCCTAAATTCACTCATTTACGAAATTATCCTAAAATCTTAGAATAAATATTAAATAAAATAATAATTTGCACAATTACTCGAATAAAATATACCGAATTGAAAAATCGAATTTTCGGGTCGTTACAATACTCCCCTCTTCAGAAGAATCTGTCCTCAGATTCTCTTCCGGTCTCGGAGTTAGTTAAGAGGAGCATAACAGAAATTCTAATAACTCGAATTAAATCGAACATTCAAATGCAATTAATTCACATAATAAAACATCATTCAATAATAAACACTTAAAGCACTTAATATTCCAAATTAAAATTCAGAGTCACACAAAATATAAAATTACATCAAATCCTAAACAAAGTTAACGGGAAAGAAGAAAATAAAATAGATAGCTCAAGGCTCGTCAGGACCACGGCGTTAATACTGATCCAGCTGCTCAGATAGTGACCTCTGCATCTCTGATATGGATCTCTGAAGCTCTGCCTGCAAGGCCGTGTACTGACTATCAATGTGAGCTCACTGAGCTGCAAAGCCCTCATTGATCTGCCTCTCCTGCTGGGCAAATCTCTCATCAGTCACACGTCGGTAGTCAGTGAACTCTGAATAAAATTGTTGCAGGTCTATCGACTCCTGATGCTGAGTGCTTTTTCTGCCATGTGAAGACTCAGGAATAGAGGCATCCTGACTCATCAGCTAGGAGTAGATATGCTGAGCCTGTTCTCGGACCTCTGGGTCTGAGGGTCCTTCTTCGGGAGCATCCCCTTGGTCAGCTTCCCATAAAGGTAGTCCATCTACCAGAATATATGGGTCGTTCCGCCTTGGACCCTTCGTGCAGATCGCCATTTGAGCTAGAGTGCCGTAGCTAATTGAGGTCGAACCTCCAACGGGAACCTGGGTATCGAGCCCTTCCACTTGGGCACACTCCAGAATGGCGGTAATGTATGAGCCAACTCGAATCTCTCCTCTCGACCGAGTGGAGATATACATCATATGGTCCATCATGTACGAGATGGGGTTGAACCTGACCCCTCGCACCATATGATCGAGTATGAGACAATCTTCGGTGTTCACCGCCCCCGGACTGTCTCCTCTGGCTAGAACCGATCGAGACACGGCTCTATGCAAAATTCTCAATTGAGTGGTGATGAGCATCGTGGCCTTGGATACGCCGGAGTTAAATATTTCGGTGGAGGTAGAGATACGTCTCCAAGCATCGGCTTGATTCCATCCATCGGCACGTCTCCTAGGTGCCGTAACATCCAATTGAAAATACTCGGACAACTGCCGGTATGAAAGCGTGTAGTCACGGTTGAACGCTCGGAAGTGGATTCCGATCGGCATCTCGATGTCGTCCGGAAATGCCGCGCCCTTAAGAGAGCTTAAAAATTCACAAGTGAGGCGGTGATAGGATGGCCTTTGAATACTCCAAAAATTAGCCCACCCAATGTTGTCGATGTAACGAGAGATCCCTTCGCCAAGACCCAATTGGTACATAGCCTCCATATCTAGAAATTGCGTAGCTCTAACCGGTCGTTCCATTAACCGGTTGAAGACGTCTTGATCGTCTTCATTACCCAAATCCAATTGGTAACCTTCTGGTGCCGCTATGTCGGGTAATTCCCTTGCCCGACGTCCACCACGAGCTTCACGAGCACCTTCCATATTAGAGTTGGAGTTGTTGTGAATTGAAGGAATAAGTTGCAAAATTTTCACTTGAGACTTTTACCGAACACTTGGCGTGCGCTACTTCGGGCGAAGATTGTGTAAGATCGGTATAACGGATCGAGCCCAAATTTCAACAATCCAAAGAACTCGCTGCAGACAACACACTTACAAAATCTCACGAAAATCCGTCGGCTAGATCGGGAATTAGACGTGCTCAAAGGTGGGATGAATTTGGGGAAAAAAAATGGGGAACTTCTCGCATGAAAAAGGAGAAAGGAATGAGGGTTGTGCACGAAATGAGAAGCTACTGACCATTTTAAAACCTGGAAGAAATGCGCACGGCCTCTCGTCACGGCGTGTGACGAGGCCGTGTGAAAAACACGCACGGGGTATCGTCACGGCGTGTGACGACCCCGTGAGGACAAACACGCACGGGCTCTCGTCACGGCGTGTGACGAGCCCGTGTGTATTCATGCGCACGGCCTCTCGCACAGGGCGCAACAAGGCCGTGTGAGATAAGTGCACAGGGTCTCGTCACGGCGTGTGGCGAGACCGTGCAAGGCATACAGGGGCAGCTTCATCCTTTTGGCTCGTCTCGACATTTTCTTCCTCGTGCAATTTGTACGAAGATGAGACGGACTTCCACATGAGAAGCAACGTCCCTGCTTCTTTCGGCATTCTGACTCTTGATGATCTCTTTGGCAAAAGCCACATACTGGCGTTCCTTGTGGTTTCGGAAGTACATTCTGTTTCGATGAATATACCGAGGAGGTTTTCTTTCCGGAAGAAGACCCTGATTGTGTAAGTGGCCTCGTAGAACTCGCTGGATGTGCATCCTCAGTATTGCCTGCTGTAGCCCGCGGTACCGGTCTCTTCTTCGGGCATACATTCAATCTGTGGTCGGTGCTACCACATCCGTAGCACTGTCCATTCTTCTTCCAACATTTAGCCTCTAAATCCTGGCCCTTACAATATCCACATACGGGTCGTGGATATCCCTGAGGTTGGGGAGGAATAGGCTGAACGGGGGCCTGAAATTTACTTTCGTGTTGCTGACGAACAATCCTCGTAATGTATTCAGCCCGGAACTCAGTCAAGAACTGATCCCAAGTCGGGACTACATGCTCGCGTTCCCATCGTTGTTCAATCTGTTTCCACCATTCCTGTGCAGCTCCAAGCATCAAATAAATAGCAAACCCGACTCTTAGAGGGTCCGGATATTCCATAATCCTAAAAATCTTTTCTAGAGCCGATATCTATGCCTCGGCAATAGCGTCATCCGGGGCACCTTCAAATTGCGGTGGTTCGAATCTGAGAAATTGAGCCCACGCTTCCTGCTCAGCATTTCCTTTAGGGGCATGACCGATGAACTGTCTTAACGTTTCCAAAATTTCGGCTGGAATCGGTGGATCGGCCTGAGGTGTCAATGAAGATAACGAGGACTGTCTACAGGGACAACGACGTGGAGACGTCCTGTAAAGTCATTAACAGTTATGCATGACAGGTAAGTGAGCATGCAAAGCTGTAAACACATAGGCAAGTAATGTTCACATAGTGTTCACAGAAGCACTTAACACATTTGCACAATTTCACAGAAGTCCTAAGCCGTACGAGCTAGAGACAACCGGACACGACAGACAACCAGGCATGGCAAGTACAACCTTGAGTTTCACAACCACCTATATCCAAGCCCATCCCAGTGTTTTGATTGTAAAAGATCTTTTGTTGTTGATCATCCAACAAAGATCCGTGACAATTCAAACACTAAGCGTTCTTGAACACTGGTGAGTGCAATTCCCTAAGTTACACCGGCACACAACGACCGACCAAACCAACAAAACACGACGATTCAGAGCTTAGGCCATTGGACCAAAGAAGCTCTGATACCAACTGTAGCGGGCGCCCCAAACGGGTAACGCACGCCCCGCACCGAGCCCCGACCCGGAGCTGAAATGGGATCCGACCCGAACCGAAACCCGGCGAACGGCAAGCATTTACTCAATCACTAGGCGGGGTTTCAAAAACAACGAAAAGACAGAGACGTGGAAGCAATATAAATAATCAAAGCAATAGAACATAATAAATACACAATTATTAAAGCCCACCAAGGTTAACAAAATTCAATTACATAATATCAAACGGGTTCGATACAGTATCCCGATAAATATAATAACGGGCTCAATAAATACATAATCCCGAATACATCCTAATATCGTAAAACTTAAATAAAAGTCGAACGGAAAAAAGAGAGATATACATGAATAAAATAAATAAAACCCTACGACGACGACGAATCCCGCCTAGTATCCTGAAACTAACATAGGGTGAGACAGAGAGGGTTAGTCAAACGACTAAGTGAGGAGGGAATAATAATGTATATAATATAACGGAAAATAAATCACCAATTTTATAATTAAAAGAAATCAACATAAAAGAAAGGTTTTCGTAATCGGGTGGTGATTTAACATAAAACATAACTTATCATATGACTCGGCGAGTCGAGCCCTGAACTCCAATATTCAAAACATAAAACCGGAAACCACCCTTATGCCTCAAATGTAGCCGGACTGCAAACCCGAACTACTCATATCATACGGGAATAACTCAGGTACTTAAAGGGCTGCCACTCCGGCCTTACCCCGAGCTCCCAAATGGAGGAAACCATAGGATTTACGCCGTAGACCCGACGTCTACCGACTTCGTCCTATCGCTCTTACTCCGGGCCCAAACAAACATGCATACAGTTCATAATCTTGCTTTTCAAATCATTTTGGGTTGGCTAAAAGACCGTTCGAGACATGTCATATGCGAGGCCGAAGGCCAAAGTTCGCCCTAGAAAACAAAAGGTTTTACATGTCTCTTTCGTAAACATTTCGAAGACTATACATAGTACTTTTTCATATCAAATCATTTTCGATAAATCAAATGAACATAATAAGCATAAATATCTACTAAGTATATATATAGAAACGGTGTGAAAACAAAACATAAACGTGGCTTATATCGGGAGAGGCTTATTTATATATATACATAATAATACTGGAAACAGAATCGGAAAGCCTCACCTGGCTATGCAAAATAAGAGCAAAAAGCAAGAACCGGCGCTACTCCACGAGAGTATCGTCTGCAAAAATACCAGGACACAACCAAATAAGACAAACGATGACGCACGGCTTATACGAGAATATTAAAACATATAGGAGCACGTTATACAATTAAATCAAGCACTTAAGTTCAAATTATCAAACGAAAACAGAGTAATTCTCAAATTTAAAAATGCAAATCAAGTCCAAATGCAACGAAACTTTACGGACATGCTTTAATTATCATAAAGGAGTATGCATTCGAATTTTTGGAAAACCGGACTTCACATGCAAAAGATAGAAAATTTAACGAAAACTTAAAACACTCTATTCATATACCCGAACATGTTGTAAATTCATAAATCATGCAATTCATATCTATTTCATATATATCGAATACACGAGCGAAGAAAGAATTCAGAAAAGACGAGTCTCGGAGGGACCCGTAGTGCAAAACGGGCCCTGACTTACAGAAGGTCAGGGCACTGTTCGACCAGGCCACACGGCCTTGTGCACGGCCGTGTGCCGAGGCCGTGCACAATCAAGCAACGCGCACGGCCTCATGCACATGGCCTCAAGGCCGTGTGCACAGCCCGTGCCCATTCTCCACACACGCACGGTCTCATGCACACGGCCTCAAGGCCGTGTGCACCAGGCCGTGTGCGACCAAAATGAGCAGAAACATCAGACAGCAAAAATCATACGCGAATTCAAACTAAAATCTAACATTTAATCGATTAATCATGCAAATCAATCCCTAATTTTCACATATAATCATCTACAACATGTAATCTACATATAGAAACGATAAACACGAAAATCCATCCACAATTACTATCAAAATCATATAAAACCTAAATTACACAACTATTCACAAAAATGAGAAAAACGAAGTATAGAAGACATTAAATGAGAGAATCGTCAGAAGCTTACTCGTAGAAAAGATCGCGAGGAATTCGTAGGCGTATACGATTCGAAAATCCGTCGGGAAATGAAGTCGGGACGATCGATTGAAATCTCTTCCTTCTCTTTCTCTTTTTCCTTCTCTTTTCTTTTCTCTCTTTCTTTCTTGCGGATGTTGAACGAGATTGTGAGGTGAGAGAGATTGACTTAGTCAATTAAGTTGACTAGGTCTAAAAATCGAAGGGGGTAAAATCATAATTTTATAAAATAAGTTTGAAAACTCACGTTGTCCAAATAATACGTAATTACAGTCAAAATTCATATAATTAAACGCACATTGACAATTCGTGATTTAACACCTAAATTCACTCATTTAAGAAATTATCCTAAAATCTTAGAATAAATATTAAATTAAATAATAATTTGCACAATTACTCGAATAAAATATACCGAATTGAAAAATCGAATTTTCGGGTCGTTACAAGGAACCTCGCCCTCGTGCACCTCTGGCACCACCTCCTAAGGTACCAATGAATCCCCGAGTTTTTCTGGATTTGGTTAGAGAAATTATGAGAGCTGAGGCCCCTCCAGCACGGAATGAGGTTAGAACTCGTGGGTTAGCTATGAAGGATCTGCTTGGGTATCAGCCGTCCCCATTTCAGAGTTCTACAGATGACCCAGTAGCAGAGGGTTGGATCGCTTCTCTAGAGAAGATTTATAGGATTTAGCAGACTCCTGACCCCGAGAAAGTATAATTTTCCATATATATGCTTCAGGGAGCAACTGATGACTAGTGGAAGGTTACCGAGAGAAGGTTGGCAGCAGTTGGGACTAATCCTACTTGGGAGGATCTCTTGAGAGAGTTTCGAGCTAAGTTTATCCCGCAGTCCACCCAGGATCTTCGACAGAGGGAGTTTATGAATTTGATTCAGGGGTCGATGTCTGTGGCTAATTACGATGCCGAGTTTTCTAGGTTGGCAGTGACGCGCCCCTGACCCGCGACCCGAACAGGCAAATCGGGACGGACTGAAGGGAGCGCCAGGTCGCAGCGGTGCCCACCAGGAAGTCATTAGAAAACTCATCCCCGATGCGCCCCGCCAGAGCAACTAGATAAGAAGATAAAACCTAAGCCGATAATCGGCTAGCTAATGCGGAAGCTTAATCAAATAAGTTACCCATAAGATAAAACTCATGAAATTTAGAGCATGTTCAAAATAGAGGTGCGCAAGTACGTGTCCCGCACGAGACTAAAGTCCAGAAAAGATAAAGTTTAATACAACATCAAAATACACTCCACGCAAGGAGGCCAAAAATAGATAGTAACTAAGTTCGGTAATTAAGATAAGTGTTTTGTCCCCGATATGGGGGATCACTCGATACCGACTACTCGATCACTGACCCTCCTGAACTCCAAACTCGAATTCTGCAACATCTGAAACACACGGGCCAAGGAAAGGAGTAAGTCCGGATGACTTAGTGGGAGAGAAAATCTGGATATTTAAAACAAAATAATCAAAACATGCAAAGGGGTTTTGTAAATAACAAGATTTTTCCTTACTAGTAGTGTAAGTACTTATACTGGATTTTAAGTAAAATCATGATATGCACAATAAATGGTCGCCTTATATCCCCCAAAATAATAATAAAATAATCAAATCAAATACTCCACTACGCCGGTTGTCAGGGAGCTACCCCAACTAAGTAACAAATGAGAATTTACGTGCGCCTCATAAAGATTCGGTAACTCGTACATGCAAGGCTAACCTCGAACCATACACGCATAGCACCAGATGGATACCTATCGAAGAGGTACGGACGGCGGCCTTCCCTACCGCATCCACACCGCACGTTCTCCAAATAGGCACCTGGATCCAAATTTCCCATAGGCGTCCCAATGGGTGATAATATCAAGATGGCCTTACCACACCATAACAAGAAATAAACCAAAACAAGTGAATGGTACTAATAACCGATGCAAGATATATAATTATAGATTTGATATTGAAATCTCATTTTGTCGCAAAGGGCGACTAAAATAATACTTTGAAATATTTACTACTAAGTATCATAATAAGGGTAAGAAAACATTAAAATCATGAAATAAAGGTCTTATGAAGGCTTCAAGAGAGTATATAATATTGCACTTATTTATGTGCTAGTTTTGTGTGTTTCAGTCGAAGGAAAGAATTAAACTACTCCTCACTTTGTGCGGTCCTGCTAGACAGATTGAGTTCACTTGACAAATATTACCAAGTCAACATGTGTCTCCATTCAAAAGAAACTAAGAACACATAAGGGTTAATGAATGATCACAATTCACATAAGGTGTTTCATCCCAAACATACATTAATCTCGCATCCTAATACCAACTAACACAAATAACTAATTTTCGTGTCAACCATGTGCAAGTTTGAAGTCAAATAAACACATAATGATATATATTCCTGATATTACAGTTAATCATCATCCTTAGAAATTAAACAAGTAATGGATAATTAAAAATCACATATTCAAAGCAAATACTTAGAAAAACTGCTACTATAGAAATTCTGTGCACAGGTACTGACTTTAAATAATTACTGAGAACTGTACAAAAGTAATTAGGAGACGTTCTATGCATTTCCAGAAAGCTATACGAGTGTACTTTAACCCAATGAAAGCGGACATCAAAAATATAAAGTAGAGAAAAGTTATATGTATTTCTGTAAGCTGTCGCCCAGATTCTTGGGGATGAATCTGTAATTTTTGTAAACTATGTTTTCCCATACTTTGAAAAGGATTTTTAAGCTAATATTTTTCCTAGAAACATAATGTAACCCCCCGAAAATCTGAATTATAATCCGGTATGTCCGAATCGGGTATTTGCGCAAATTATTATTTTATTTGATATTTATTATGAGATTTTAAAATAATTTCGTAAATGAATGAATTTCTATATTTAAATTACGAATTGTTAATGTGCGTTTAATTATATGAATTTTGACTGTAATTATGTATTATTTGGACAACATGAGTTTTCAAACTTATTTTGTGAAATTACGAAAATGCCCTTTCGTTTCTCAAATCAAGTCAATTATTTGACTAAGTCTCACATCTCTCCCTCTCACCTCATTCACGCCACTCAACAGCAAAGGAGAAGAAAGAAAAAAAAAAAAAGAAAAGAGAAATAGAAGGAAGGAGGTTCAAACGATTGTCCCGACTTCGCGATTGTCCCGACTTCGTTTCTCGACGGATTTTCGAACCGTTTACGCCTACGAACTCCTCACGATCTCTTCTATGAGTAAGCCTTTCACGTACCTCTCGTTTAATGTCTCCTACGCCTCGTATTTCTCGTTTTTTGTATATAGTTGAATAATTTAGGGTTTATGTGATTTTGAGCGAATTTATGGATGGATTTTCGTGTTTTTGGATTCTATGTGTAGCTTATATGTTGTAGATCATTATATGTAAATATTAGGGCGTGATTTGCATGTTTAGATGATCAAATGTTGAATTTAGGATCTAATTCGCGCGGTTTTTCTGGTTCTGCGAAGTCTCTGCTCTTTCTTGACGCACACGGGGTGTGGCAAGGCCGTATGGAGGTACACGGCCTCTTGCACGACCGTGCAAGAGACCGTGCGCATGGTTCATGGTGCACGGCCTTGTGCACACGGCCTTGAGGCCGTGTGCAAGAGGCCGTGCGTGTCCCTCTTTGGTGTGCACGGCCTTGGTGCACACGGCCGTGCACAGGGTCGTGTGGCCCGTTTGAACAGGGCCCTGACCTAATTTTTGCACACTTTAAACATGTAATATCTAAATGTAGTCTACTAAATCAGATTATATCACATTTTATCACCAAAATAATTTTAGGAATACATTTTAACATGACAACACCAAAATCAAGAATCATATTTGCATAATAGGGAGATAGACATAGATCAATAAATTCCAAAATTTCCTACATGATCGAATATATTGGAGCTAAAATGCAATAGTATTTCTAAACATAAAACTCATGGATCTACTAGGCTCAAGTAACAAAAATTAAAAATAAGCAAATATATCATATTTTATAAGATCCTTCTATGAAACCCTTTAGAATATAAATGTATTCATGCATTCAATTCATGAACTCCTATTAGTTATAGAATATTAGACATATATGAGGGAGTTCATATTTATTTCATACAAAAATAAGCAATATATCATTTTTCACATGATCCTTCTATGAAACCCTTTGGAATATAAATGTATTCATGTATTCAATTAATGACTTCCTATTAGTTCAAGAAATTAGACATATAAGAGGGTGTTCATATTTATTTTATACAAAAATAATAATTTAAATAAGATATAAAAGAAAACCAACCTAGAAAATGATAGAAAATATGATCCTGCTTGTGCTCAATAAAAATGGAAGTGTGCTCCTTCTTATTTCCCTTGATCTCTCGGCAATGGTGGTTATCGGCTTAGGAAAAGATGGACCTTTCTTAATGGAGGAAGATGTTGAGAGATGATGATTTAGAATATATATTTTTTTGGAAGTTTGAAAGGGTGATTTGTGGCTAAGTTACGGAATGGACAAAAAAAAAGAAAAGAAAAGAGTGAACAAAGCTTTGTTATTGAACTAGAAGACAAGGAAATGAAGAGAATGGAGAAAGGTGTTGGAGATGGTGTGATTGTTGATGGTTGCTGTGGGGTTTATAGAGGAGAAAAGGGTGTGAGTTTTGAATTGTTTAATCTAATAGTATTTGACTTCTCTCCATAATAGGTAAATGGGTTCTCATAGGTTTTGTAAATGGGTTATAAAAATATCACTAAATAAGAAATTTAAAATATAAGTTATGGAAATTTAGAGGAATAATCGAGAGAGTGAGGAGAATTGAGAGATTAAAAATTGGTGACTGTGATATGTAGTCCTAACATATACATATAAGTATGTAAGCATATAATTGTATAAATTAAGTGGTCCTAACATATAGATGTGTATGTATAGGATTGTATAAATTAAGTGGTACAAACATACAGATATAGTTGTGTAAGCATAGAATTGTATAAATCAAGTGGTCCTAGCATATAGATATAGACATGTAAGTATATTAAGTGGTCCTCGCATATATATAAATGTAAGTATAGTCTACATGATAAAATATTATGAGTGTAGGATTTATTTATTTCCATACATGAATTAGATCCTAAGATTAAAATATTTGAAATATATATATAAAGTCACATAATAAAATATTGTGGAGGGATTAAGCAAATATTAAAATGCCATGATTAAAATAATTTTGCACTCACATAAATATAATATGTGTAGAAAAGTGATGGAATAAACTATTTCATCTAGAAAGTATCAAAGATGATTAAAATACTTGTACTAATGTGTATATAATATGTACAAAAGTTATATAGTAAAATATTGTGTATGAAAAATATTAAAATACCATGATTAAAATTATTTTGCACTCACACAAATATAATATGTGTAGAAAAAGTGATGAAATAAAATATGTCATCTAGAAATTATCAAAGATGATTAAAATATTTATACTCATGTGTATATAATATGTATAAAGTTATATAATAAAATACTAAGTGAAAAATAGATATATATGTATTAGTGATTATTATAATCAAGTAATTCGAAAAATATTTCTTACGTACTAATAATTATTTGCATATATACTTAAATTATTTTAGCAAGTTAAATGAATAAATTGCAAATTTCATCAAATTTCATGATGCATGCATGTCGTGACGTGATTGTGCTAAGCTCGATAATTGATCGGAATTTTTCCGATCGAGATGTTTACCGGTCTAGTTTTCGGGCGTCTAAGTTTCGGGGCATGACAGGCAGTTTACGCCCCTCACATCACGGGAGATGACCGCCGAAAGGCGAAGAAGTTTATTGATGGACTTAGACTGGGCTTACGTCGTGACATGGCTATTCTTCAGTTGCAGTCCTATACTACTACTGTAGATGTGGTCCTTAGTGTGGAGGGAGAGTATAAGGAGATTGATCATCTTGCTGGCCATTCAGCTTCATCATCTTCGGGTTCGAAGAGACCATTTGGCCAAGCCGTCTTGACTCAGAGTAAGAAGTTCACCCCTACCAAGACAGCTTTTCCTGCCAGGACTACCAAGACAGCTGGACCTCCTCGTCCGCCTCTGATTCCAGGTTTAGTTCGCAGCTACTGTGGGAAAAATCATGATGTGAGCAAATGTTGGAAGAAGAAAGGACTCTGTATGGGTTGTGGTGATCCGCATCACCGAGCGATCAATTGTCCTAGGTTTAAGCCAGCTCCAGCTCCAGTAGCGAGACCACAGGTTCAAGGACGTATTTATGCCCTAGAGGGAGAGGCAGAGGATGCAGAGATCGATGCTACCGCCGTTTTGGAAGGTACTGTACATATTCATGGCATTCCCATTCATGCATTGTATGATCCGGGTGCTTCGCACTCCTTTATTGCACCTTCTGGGGTTTTATCTGTGCATGCGCCTGTGGAGTATTTGAATTATTTCTTTTCGGTTAGTACTCCATTGGGTTCTAAGGTCGTCACCAACTGTGTTCTAAAGTGTTGTCCAGTCGTCATCGAAGAGAAGAGTTATCCTGCAGATTTGATCAAGTTGCCTGTGAAGAGTTTTGCCGTTATCTTGGGCATGGATTGGATATTCGAGCATTGAGCCAAGATTGATTGCTTCGAGAAGAAGATTATTCTGGGTTCGACAGAGATTAAGAGCATTAGATCCTCAGACGGGCTATTTATTTCTATGATGGAAGCGAAGAAGTTAATCCCGGAGAATGAAGCTATTGGGTTTATCGCCTATCTTCTTAACCGCCCTAAGGATCTGTCGAAGATTGAGGAGACGGAAGTGGTCAATGAGTTCACGGATGTGTTTCCCGAGACTTTAGAGTTCTTACCTCCAGACCGAGACATAGAGTTCGTGATTGATCTTATTCCAAGAGCTGAGCCTTATTCTAAAACGCCATATAGAATGGCTCTGGCTGAGTTGAAAGAGTTGAAGAATCAACTTGACGAGCTTCTCACTATTGGGTATATTCGACCGAGTACCTCTCCTTGGGGTGCTCCTGTGTTATTTGTCAAGAAGAAGGATGGTACACTTCGTATGTGTATCGATTATAGAGAGCTCAACAGGATGACTGTGAAGAACAAGTATCCTTTGCCACACATTGAAGAGTTGTTTGACTTATTGCAGGGACCGAGGGTTTATTCTAAACTTGATCTCAGGCAAGGATACAATCAGCTTCGCATTCGAGCTGAGGACATTCCAATGACGACTTTCAACACGAGATATGGTCACTACGAGTTTCTAGTAATGGCATTCGGCTTGACGAATGCCGCCGCAGTTCATGGACATGATGCATCGGATATTTCGCCCATTCCTCAAAAAGTTTGTCGTCATTTTCATTGATGCTATATTGGTGTTCTCGAAGACAATTGAGGAGCATGCCGAGCATCTCCGGATTGTGCTACAGACTCTCAGAGAGCACAAGCTATTTGCTAAGTTTAGCAAATGTGAATTTTGGATCGATAAAGTGGCTTTCTTAGGCCATATTATTTCTGGGAAAGGTTTCGAAGTAGATCCTTCGAAGATCGAAGCAGTATTAGGTTGGGAACAACCTAAGACACCTACAGAGGTCCTGTAACGATCCAAAATTTCAGATTTATTCTGGAATAATATTTTATTCGCGCCGAAGGCCTTTCGTGAGAATATTTAGTATCACGAATAAGTTTTATCCGTGAACCCATTTTTTACCCAAAATTCCCTATTTTATCTCGACCCCATTTAATATCCCTTTTTCGTACATACCCCTCTTATATTCCTTATTTCCACATATACCCATATTATTTGAGAAAGGAAGAAGAGAATGGAGAGAGAAGGAGAAAAAGGAGAGAAATCTCCCCGACGTCCTACCGAGCCCGTTTCTCGCCCGATCGACGTGCCGTGAAAACCCGAACGATCCTTGCTTCATCCTCTACCGGTAATCCTTTTACCAAATTTCAATCCGTTCATTCTTTGTTGCGATTTCGTGGGTTTTAGATAGAATTTTTATAGTTTTAGGATTTTCGTATTTAGGAAGATTTACTTGGTCATTTTGCGTAATTCTTGGACCTATGTGTAGCTAATGTGATATATATGTTTATATGTGAAAATTAGCATGTTTTATGGTGTAAATTAGGAGATTTATGAGTTTGAATGTTGTTGTGCGCGAGAGAGTTTCGCGAACTGCTGCGTCTGCTACCCAGAAGATCTGCACGGGCTCGTGCACGATCTTGCCAAGACTGTGCGTTGGCCCGTACGCACCCCCCTTTTGACCTACACCGGCTTGAGCCCGTGCACGAGCCGGTGCATAAGCCCGTTTGCAGTTGCACGGTCTTGGCAGCGTGCTCAAGACCGTGCCTGAGCCTGTGCACCCTCATTTGTGCTTGCACCGGCTTGCCAAGCCCGTGCGCTGGCCGGTGCAGCATACTTAGTGGATTTTCCAGTCTTTTCCTTTCTTTCACTTCGGGAATTGGGTCAACCCCACTTATTTAAATGTTGACCTTTCGCATACGAACTCCTAAAATCAATCCGATTTCACCTATAGCTTCCTTGAGCCTCGAAATTTAATATTTTACATAGTTTGCAATTTATCTGACCTTATTTGACCGTCAATTGACACCTTTCTCGTTTAGGGATTTTTCCCACTTTTCCCGTTTGATCCCGTTTTCGCGAGAGAGCTTCGTTATATTATTTTAAGCATGTCTACGTGCGCTAATTGCATTTTAGCATGCCTTTAATATTTAATTCTAATGTTTTATTCGTTATTTAGAATTGCATTAATATTTCTTTAAATGTTGTCTCGTATTTTACACATCTCCATATGTTTATTTGATTAGTTTTCCATATTGTGTTTATTGCATGATTGAGGTTCCATTTGAATTTTCATGCATCATTTGTTGTCTTTTGTCTTGCTTTTCGTATTGTCGGTCTCGTTTTCATCCTCTAGGCCCTGTGTATTATAGGTGGGACCAACGAGGGAGAAACTTGACTACTGCTTGCTTCCATACTGTCGTGTCGAGCCAGGTAAGGGTTTAAACTTCTTTCAACTGGGGCAAGGACGTAGTTACTTAGGTTTGCGAAATAACTTACTATCCCGCTTTTCTTATTGCATGCTGTACTGCCTTTACTATTTCCTTATGTGCTTAGTCAAACGTTTTGATAGCAAAACCTATGCATCTACCAAAATGATTTGAAACGCTTTCAACTAGAGACAAGTAACTTATTTGTTTTAAAAGTAACTATTTAATCTCGAAGGCACTTATAAGTAATGTCGTTAGGGACATCCGTTAGCATGCCCCGACGCGTACGGCGCTTATGAGTATTTCTCAATTGAGTGGTGATGAGCATCGTGGCCTTGGATACGCCGGAGTTAAATATTTCGGTGGAGGTAGAGATACGTCTCCAAGCATCGGCTTGATTCCATCCATCGGCACGTCTCCTAGGTGCCGTAACATCCAATTGAAAATACTCGGACAACTGCCGGTATGAAAGCGTGTAGTCACGGTTGAACGCTCGGAAGTGGATTCCGATCGGCATCTCGATGTCGTCCGGAAATGCCGCGCCCTTAAGAGAGCTTAAAAATTCACAAGTGAGGCGGCGATAGGATGGCCTTTGAATACTCCAAAAATTAGCCCACCCAATGTTGTCGATGTAACGAGAGATCCCTTCGCCAAGACCTAATTGGTACATAGCCTCCATGTAGCGGGCGCCCCAAACGGGTAACGCACGCCCCGCACCGAGATCCGACCCGAAGCCGGAATGGGATCCGACCCGAATCGAAACCCGGCGAACGGCAAGCATTTACTCAATTACTAGGCGGGGGTTTTAAATAAACAACGAGACAGAAGTGCGGAAGCGAAATAATCAAACATTAAAGCATGATAAATTGCACAATTATTAAAGCCCTCCAAGGCTAACGAAATTCATTTAATTAAATAACAAACGGGTTCGATACAATATCCCGATTACAAACTAATTAAATCCTAAAATCAAAAGACATAAATCATAGCCATACAGAATAAGAGTTATACATGAGCAAAAAGAATGTAACTCTAAGACGCGACGACGACGACGACGAAGATCCCGCCTAGTATCCTGAAACCAGTACAGGGGTAAAACAGAGGGGGTTAGTCAAACGACTAAGTGAGGAGGGAATAATAAGGTATATAACAAAACGGAAAATAAATCACCAATTTTAAAGTAAAAGAAATCAACATGAAAGAAAGGTTTTCGTAATCGGGTGGTGATTTAACATAAAACATAACATATCTAATGACTCGGCGAGTCGAGCCCTGAACTCCAATAACCAAACATAAAAACCGGAAACCATCCTTATTCCTCCAATGTAGACGGACCGCTAAATCCGAACTACTCGAAACTTACTAGAATAACTCAGGTACTCAAAGGGCTGCCACTCCGGCCTCACCCCGAGCTCCCAAATGGAGGAAACCATAGGATTTACGCCGTAGACCCGACGTCTACCGACTTCGTCCTATCGCTCTTACTCCGGGCCCAAACGATCATACAAACATTTCATAACTCGCTTTTCAAACAATTCAGGTTGGCCAAAAGACCGTTCGAGACATGTCATATGCGAGGCCGAAGGCCAAAGTTCGCCTTAGAAAACAAAAGGTTTTACATGTCTCTTCCGTAAACATTTCGAAAACTATACATAGTACTTTTTCATATCAAATCATTTTCGATAAATCAAATGAACATAATAATCATAAGTATTTAGTAAGTATATATATAAACGGTGTGAAAACCAAAACATAAACGAGGCTTATATGGGGAGAGGCTTATTTATATATATATACGTAGTAATACTGGAAACAGAAACGGAAAGCCTCACCTGGCTATGCAAAAGATGAGCAAAAAGAGCAAGAACCGGCGCTACTCCACAGGAGTATCGTCTGCAAAATACCAAGACACAACCAAATAAGACTAAAGACGACGCACGGCTTATACGAAAGAATTAAAACACATAGAAGCACGTTATACAATTAAATCAATCACTTAGGTTCAAATTCTCAAACGAAAACAGAGTAAATCGCAAATTTAAAAATGTAAATCAACTCCAAATGCAACGAAACTTTACGGACATGCTTAGAATATCATAAAGAAGCATGCATTCGAATTTCGGGAAAATCGGACTTCACATGCAAAAGTTAGGAAATTTAACGAAAACTTAAAATGCACTATTCACATACCCGAACATGTCGTAAATTCATAAATCATGCAATTCCTATCTATAACATACATATCAATACACGAGCGAAGAAAGAATTCGGAAAAGACGAGCCGAAGCGGGACCCGAAGGCCAATTTGTACCCTGACTTACAGAAGGTCAGGGCACTGTTCGAGCCATCCACACGGCCTCGTGCACGGCCGTGTGGCGAGGCCGTGCACAAACATGCAACACGCACGGCCTCATGCACACGGCCTCAAGGCCGTGTGCTCAGCCCGTGTGCAATTCAACCACGCGCACGGCCTCATGCACACGGCCTCGAGGCCGTGTGCACAAGCCCGTGTGCGATCAAAATGAGCAGAAACTTTTCGCAGAAACAAAACCTTCGCGAAATGAAACCTTAATCCAACGATTAAACACTAAAACATGCAAATCAAACCCTAATTCTCACATATAATCATCTACAACATATAAGCTTCACATAGAAACGATAAACACAAAAATCCATCCACGTTTTCTATCAAAACCATATAAAAACCTAAATTATTCAACTATTATCAAAAATCCAAAAATCGAAGTAATGAAGGCATTAAATGAAAATTTTCGAGAGAGCATACTCGTAGATGAGATCGTGAGGAGTTCGTAGACGTAAACGGCTCGAAAATCCGTCGGGAAACGGGGTCGGAACGATCGTCGGAATCTCTTTCTTCTTTCTTCTCTTTTTCTCTCTTTTTCTTTCTTCTCTTTTGTTTTCTTTCTCTCTTTTGTGCGAGAATGGAATAGAGAGGGAGAGAGATTGACTTAGTCAAATCTTGACTAAGGTTTAGAAATCGAAGGGGTAAAGTCGTAATTTTGTAAAATAAGTTCGAAATCTCACGATGTCCAAATAACATGTAATTAAAGTCAAAATTCATATTATTAAACGCACATTGACAATTTGTAATTTAAATACATAAATTCAATCATATATGAAATAAATTCTAAAATTATATAATAAATATCAAATAAATATTAAACTACACAAATATTCGATTCGGACATACTAATCTAATTATTCGAATTTTCGGGGCGTTACAATCACCCCTCCTTATGAGAATCTGGCCCCCAGATTCTACTCGTCCGGCTGAAATAATTCCGGATGAAACTTGCGCATTTTGTCCTCGGTCTCCCATGTAGCTTCTTCGGTTGTCTGATTCCTCCAAAGGACCTTGACAAGAGAAATCTCTCGGTTGCGCAGAGCTTGAGTCTTCTTATCTAATATCTTCACCGGCTTCGAAACAAAGGTCAAATCCGGCTCTAGCTCAATTTCCTCAACAGGAAGGATCTCGGATTCATTTGGGAAGTATTTCCGGAGTTGGGAAACATGAAAGACGTTGTGAATCCCAGTCAGACTCGGCGGCAAGTCTAACCTGTAAGCTGCATTCCCAATCCTTTCCAGAATCTCATAGGGGCCCAAAAACCTCGGACTTAACTTTCCTCCTTTTCCAATTCGGGTGAAACCCTTTCGAGGAGAAGCTTTGAGGAATACTCTGTCACCAACCTCAAATTCCAACGGTCGGCGGCGGGTGTCGGCATAGCTCTTTTGTCGATCCTGAGCTGCCTTCATTCTCTGCCGGATGATCTGAATACGGTCGATGGCATTTTGGAGAAACTTTGGAGGAGTTCCTCGTTCCTTATCATCCTTCGTCCAACGCCAATCTTCGAGATCCCAAAACAACGGGGACCTACACTTTCTGCCATACAATGCTTCGTAAGGTGCCATTCCGATCGTAGACTGATGACTGTTGTTGTAAGCAAACTCGATCAGAGGCAACTGGTCGTGCTAATTGTTACGAAAATCCAGGGCACAAGCTCGAAGCATATCACAGAGATATCTGATCATCCTCTCTGACTGACCATCTGTTTGCGGATGTGCGGCTGTACTGAAAGTCAGCTTCGTTCCCATTCGTTCTTGAAGTTGTTGCCACAAACGGGAAGTAAATCGAGCATCTCTGTCAGATACTATCGTAGACGGAATTCCATGAAGCTTGACAATCTCTCGGTGATAAATCTCTGCCAACCTATCCACTTTGTACGACATGTTGATCGGTAGAAAATGAGCACTCTTGGATAGTCGGTCAATAATCACCCAAATGCTATCGTAGCCCCCTCTAACTTAGCCTCTAGCTGGGCTATGCTTGCCTTCCAGCTCAATGCATCGGCTACGACATTCGCCTTCCCGGGATGGTACTGGATCTTGCAGTCGTAGTCCTCAAATAATTCCATCCAACGGCGCTGTCGTTTGTTCAATTCTTTCTGAGTAAACAAGTACTGAAGGCTCTTATGATCTGTGAAGATGTCGAATGTGATGCCGTAGAGGTAATGACGCCATTTCAATAATGCAAATACCACGGCGGCTAGTTCAAGGTCGTGAGTGGGATAGTTCTCTTCAGCTGGCTTTAGCTTCCTCGATGCATAAGCTATAACTTTCCCATTCTGCATTAATACACAACCTAACCCTTCGTGTGACGCATCTGCATACACGACAAATCCTTCAGAACCCTCTGGCAGGGTCAGTACTGGGGCTGTGGTCAATCTCTTCTTGAGCTCCTGAAAACTAGCTTCACATTTGGCTGACCACTCAAACTTAGCTTCCTTCTTCGTCAATGCTGTTAACGGACCTGCGAGTTTAGAGAAATCCTTGACAAAACGTCTGTAGTATCCTGCTAATCCCAAGAAACTACGGATCTCTGTAGGAGTCTTAGGTCTCTCCCAATCCAGCACTGTCTCAATCTTCGAAGGATCTACCTCGATTCCCGTTCCAGATATGACATGACCTAGGAAGGTCACTCGGTCAATCCAGAATTCGCATTTGCTGAACTTAGCGAATAATTGGTGCTCTCTCAAAGCTTGGAGCACGATCCGGAGGTGTTCAGCGTGTTCTTCTTCGGACTTCGAGAACACTAAGATGTCGTCAATGAAAATAACGACGAACTTGTCGAGGTACGGACGGAAAATTCTGTGCATCATGTCCATAAAAGCTGCTGGAGCATTCGTAAGTCCAAACGGCATGACCACAAACTCGAAATGTCCGTATCGGGTGTTGAAAGCTGTCTTCGGGACATCGTCTGATCGGATACGGAGCTGGTAATATCCTTGTCTGAGATCGAGCTTGGAATAAACCCTCGATCCTTGTAGCAAATCGAACAATTCCTCGATATGCGGTAGAGGATACTTGTTCTTCACCGTCATCCTGTTTAACTCTCGGTAATCGATACACATGCGAAGGGTACCGTCCTTCTTCTTTACGAACAAGACTGGAGCACCCCAAGGCGAGGTACTCGGTCGGATATATCCAATAGAAAGAAGTTCGTCGAGTTGATTCTTCAATTCTTTCAACTCGGCAGGAGCCATTCGGTACGGCGACTTCGAATAAGACTCGGCTCCCGGAGCTAGATCAATCACGAACTCTATATCCCGATCCGGTGGTAAGAATTCCAAATTCTCGGGAAACACATCGACGAATTCATTGACCACGGGCGTCTCTTCGATCTTTGTCTGGTCCTTCGGGCGGTTGAGAATGTAAGCTATAAAGCACGTCGCTTCTTCTTTCTGAACGAGCTTCTTGGCTTCCATCATTGAGATATACGGGCCTTCTCCTGATCGGAAACCCTTAACCTCATTAGAGCCCAGAATAACCTTCTTCTCGAAACAATCAACCTTCGCCCGATGCTCGTACAACCAATCCATTCCGAGAATAACTCCATATTTCTTCATCGGCAGCTCGATCAAATCTGCTAGATACTCGATATCCTCGATGACGATCGGACAACGTTTAAGTGCTCGGTTCGCAACGACCTTCGAACCCAACGGCGAACCAACCACTAGCACATAGTCAAGCAAGGAAACAGGCGCATGCACAGATAAGGAAACAGCAGGCGCAATAAATGAGTGTGAAGCACCCGAGTCGTATAATGCATGTATGGGGATGCCATTTATATATATAGTACCTTCCACCACGTCAGTCGGATCTGCAACAGCATCCTCTGCATCGCCTTCCAAGGCGTAAACACGTGCATAAGCCTGAGGCTGAGCGGCTCCCTGCTGTACCGGTCTTCTCTTCGGACATTCACCAATTCTGTGATCGGGGCTACCGCATCCGTAGCAAAGGCCGTTCTTCCTCCAACATTTGGCCTCTAAGTGCGGGCCCTGACAAAATCCACATACTGGCCGTGGAAATCCCTGAGATCGAGGAGGAGCAAGCTGGGGTCGGGGAGGAGCAGGCTGAATGGTGCTCCTGAACGGCTTCTTCCCCGAAGAGGACCCAGACGGAATAAATGGCCTCTTCGAGCCAGAAGCGAAACTCTTGGCGGCTGCAGGGGCAGGTGCAAATGTCGGTCTCATCTGTCGAAGATCGGACTCTATAGAAAGTGCCGTCTCGACTGCATCGGTGTAGAACTGGAGTCTGTTCCCGAGCATATGCATACGAATCTCGTTCGACAATCCCTCGATGAACTGTCGAGTCTTCCTTTGCTCGTCGTCAACCATATACGAGCAGTGAATAATAAGCCTGGAGAAATGAGCCTCGTACTGGTCAACTGTAGAAGTACCCTGCTTGAGAGCCAGGAACTCTCGCTCACGTCTCTGTCGGACCACCAAAGGAATATACTTAGCCCGAAACTCCATCACGAACTGATCCCAAGTCGGGACCACATGCTCACGCTGCCACCTCTGTTCAATACGAGCCCACCAATCCTGAGCAGCTCCGGTCATCTGATACACTGCTAACTCGACCCTCTTAGGGTCCGGGCACCCTAGTACTCGGAATATCTTTTCCATTGCCGATATCCAAGCTTCGGCGACAACATCATCAGGTGCACCCTCGAACTGCGGAGGGTTGAGCTTCAGAAATCTTCCCAGATCATTCTCCGGGGCAGGTGGTGGCGTAGCTCGGTTGGTATGAACCATGAATTGCCCTAAGGCTTCCATAAACTGTGCCGGAGTAGGAACACCTGGAGGCGGACCTGGCGGGTCACGACGAGGAGGCATTCTGCACATTCAATACCAAACATGCATGACGATAAGTGATTATGAAAAGCCGTAACACGTAGAGAAGTTAAATTCACATAATCAAGTTGTCACAATCACATAATCCTAAGCCGTACAACCTAGACAGACACGACAAAACACGACGATTCAGAGCTTCGGCCATTGGACCAAGAGCTCTGATACCAACTGTAGCGGGCGCCCCAAACGGGTAACGCACGCCCCGCACCGAGATCCGACCCGAAGCCGGAATGGGATCCGACCCGAATCGAAACCCGGCGAACGGCAAGCATTTACTCAATTACTAGGTGGGGGTTTTAAATAAACAACGAGACAGAAGTGCGGAAGCGAAATAATCAAACATTAAAGCATGATAAATTGCACAATTATTAAAGCCCTCCAAGGCTAACGAAATTCATTTAATTAAATAACAAACGGGTTCGATACAATATCCCGATTACAAACTAATTAAATCCTAAAATCAAAAGACATAAATCATAGCCATACAGAATAAGAGTTATACATGAGCAAAAAGAATGTAACTCTAAGACGCGACGACGACGACGACGAAGATCCCGCCTAGTATCCTGAAACCAGTACAGGGGTAAAACAGAGGGGGTTAGTCAAACGACTAAGTGAGGAGGGAATAATAAGGTATATAACAAAACGGAAAATAAATCACCAATTTTAAAGTAAAAGAAATCAACATGAAAGAAAGGTTTTCGTAATCGGGTGGTGATTTAACATAAAACATAACATATCTAATGACTCGGCGAGTCGAGCCCTGAACTCCAATAACCAAACATAAAAACCGGAAACCATCCTTATTCCTCCAATGTAGACGGACCGCTAAATCCGAACTACTCGAAACTTACTAGAATAACTCAGGTACTCAAAGGGCTGCCACTCCGGCCTCACCCCGAGCTCCCAAATGGAGGAAACCATAGGATTTACGCCGTAGACCCGACGTCTACCGACTTCGTCCTATCGCTCTTACTCCGGGCCCAAACGATCATACAAACATTTCATAACTCGCTTTTCAAACAATTCAGGTTGGCCAAAAGACCGTTCGAGACATGTCATATGCGAGGCCGAAGGCCAAAGTTCGCCTTAGAAAACAAAAGGTTTTACATGTCTCTTCCGTAAACATTTCGAAAACTATACATAGTACTTTTTCATATCAAATCATTTTCGATAAATCAAATGAACATAATAATCATAAGTATTTAGTAAGTATATATATAAACGGTGTGAAAACCAAAACATAAACGAGGCTTATATGGGGAGAGGCTTATTTATATATATATACGTAGTAATACTGGAAACAGAAACGGAAAGCCTCACCTGGCTATGCAAAAGATGAGCAAAAAGAGCAAGAACCGGCGCTACTCCACAGGAGTATCGTCTGCAAAATACCAAGACACAACCAAATAAGACTAAAGACGACGCACGGCTTATACGAAAGAATTAAAACACATAGAAGCACGTTATACAATTAAATCAATCACTTAGGTTCAAATTCTCAAACGAAAACAGAGTAAATCGCAAATTTAAAAATGTAAATCAACTCCAAATGCAACGAAACTTTACGGACATGCTTAGAATATCATAAAGAAGCATGCATTCGAATTTCGGGAAAATTGGACTTCACATGCAAAAGTTAGGAAATTTAACGAAAACTTAAAATGCACTATTCACATACCCGAACATGTCGTAAATTCATAAATCATGCAATTCCTATCTATAACATACATATCAATACACGAGCGAAGAAAGAATTCGGAAAAGACGAGCCGAAGCGGGACCCGAAGGCCAATTTGTACCCTGACTTACAGAAGGTCAGGGCACTGTTCGAGCCATCCACACGGCCTCGTGCACGGCCGTGTGGCGAGGCCGTGCACAAACATGCAACACGCACGGCCTCATGCACACGGCCTCAAGGCCGTGTGCTCAGCCCGTGTGCAATTCAACCACGCGCACGGCCTCATGCACACGGCCTCGAGGCCGTGTGCACAAGCCCGTGTGCGATCAAAATGAGCAGAAACTTTTCGCAGAAACAAAACCTTCGCGAAATGAAACCTTAATCCAACGATTAAACACTAAAACATGCAAATCAAACCCTAATTCTCACATATAATCATCTACAACATATAAGCTTCACATAGAAACGATAAACACAAAAATCCATCCACGTTTTCTATCAAAACCATATAAAAACCTAAATTATTCAACTATTATCAAAAATCCAAAAATCGAAGTAATGAAGGCATTAAATGAAAATTTTCGAGAGAGCATACTCGTAGATGAGATCGTGAGGAGTTCGTAGACGTAAACGGCTCGAAAATCCGTCGGGAAACGGGGTCGGAACGATCGTCGGAATCTCTTTCTTCTTTCTTCTCTTTTTCTCTCTTTTTCTTTCTTCTCTTTTGTTTTCTTTCTCTCTTTTGTGCGAGAATGGAATAGAGAGGGAGAGAGATTGACTTAGTCAAATCTTGACTAAGGTTTAGAAATCGAAGGGGTAAAGTCGTAATTTTGTAAAATAAGTTCGAAATCTCACGATGTCCAAATAACATGTAATTAAAGTCAAAATTCATATTATTAAACGCACATTGACAATTTGTAATTTAAATACATAAATTCAATCATATATGAAATAAATTCTAAAATTATATAATAAATATCAAATAAATATTAAACTACACAAATATTCGATTCGGACATACTAATCTAATTATTCGAATTTTCGGGGCGTTACAATCACCCCTCCTTATGAGAATCTGGCCCCCAGATTCTACTCGTCCGGCTGAAATAATTCCGGATGAAACTTGCGCATTTTGTCCTCGGTCTCCCATGTAGCTTCTTCGGTTGTCTGATTCCTCCAAAGGACCTTGACAAGAGAAATCTCTCGGTTGCGCAGAGCTTGAGTCTTCTTATCTAATATCTTCACCGGCTTCGAAACAAAGGTCAAATCCGGCTCTAGCTCAATTTCCTCAACAGGAAGGATCTCGGATTCATTTGGGAAGTATTTCCGGAGTTGGGAAACATGAAAGACGTTGTGAATCCCAGTCAGACTCGGCGGCAAGTCTAACCTGTAAGCTGCATTCCCAATCCTTTCCAGAATCTCATAGGGGCCCAAAAACCTCGGACTTAACTTTCCTCCTTTTCCAATTCGGGTGAAACCCTTTCGAGGAGAAGCTTTGAGGAATACTCTGTCACCAACCTCAAATTCCAACGGTCGGCGGCGGGTGTCGGCATAGCTCTTTTGTCGATCCTGAGCTGCCTTCATTCTCTGCCGGATGATCTGAATACGGTCGATGGCATTTTGGAGAAACTTTGGAGGAGTTCCTCGTTCCTTATCATCCTTCGTCCAACGCCAATCTTCGAGATCCCAAAACAACGGGGACCTACACTTTCTGCCATACAATGCTTCGTAAGGTGCCATTCCGATCGTAGACTGATGACTGTTGTTGTAAGCAAACTCGATCAGAGGCAACTGGTCGTGCCAATTGTTACGAAAATCCAGGGCACAAGCTCGAAGCATATCACAGAGATATCTGATCATCCTCTCTGACTGACCATCTGTTTGCGGATGTGCGGCTGTACTGAAAGTCAGCTTCGTTCCCATTCGTTCTTGAAGTTGTTGCCACAAACGGGAAGTAAATCGAGCATCTCTGTCAGATACTATCGTAGACGGAATTCCATGAAGCTTGACAATCTCTCGGTGATAAATCTCTGCCAACCTATCCACTTTGTACGACATGTTGATCGGTAGAAAATGAGCACTCTTGGATAGTCGGTCAATAATCACCCAAATGCTATCGTAGCCCCCTCTAACTTAGCCTCTAGCTGGGCTATGCTTGCCTTCCGGCTCAATGCATCGGCTACGACATTCGCCTTCCCGGGATGGTACTGGATCTTGCAGTCGTAGTCCTCAAATAATTCCATCCAACGGCGCTGTCGTTTGTTCAATTCTTTCTGAGTAAACAAGTACTGAAGGCTCTTATGATCTGTGAAGATGTCGAATGTGATGCCGTAGAGGTAATGACGCCATTTCAATAATGCAAATACCACGGCGGCTAGTTCAAGGTCGTGAGTGGGATAGTTCTCTTCAGCTGGCTTTAGCTTCCTCGATGCATAAGCTATAACTTTCCCATTCTGCATTAATACACAACCTAACCCTTCGTGTGACGCATCTGCATACACGACAAATCCTTCAGAACCCTCTGGCAGGGTCAGTACTGGGGCTGTGGTCAATCTCTTCTTGAGCTCCTGAAAACTAGCTTCACATTTGGCTGACCACTCAAACTTAGCTTCCTTCTTCGTCAATGCTGTTAACGGACCTGCGAGTTTAGAGAAATCCTTGACAAAACGTCTGTAGTATCCTGCTAATCCCAAGAAACTACGGATCTCTGTAGGAGTCTTAGGTCTCTCCCAATCCAGCACTGTCTCAATCTTCGAAGGATCTACCTCGATTCCCGTTCCAGATATGACATGACCTAGGAAGGTCACTCGGTCAATCCAGAATTCGCATTTGCTGAACTTAGCGAATAATTGGTGCTCTCTCAAAGCTTGGAGCACGATCCGGAGGTGTTCAGCGTGTTCTTCTTCGGACTTCGAGAACACTAAGATGTCGTCAATGAAAATAACGACGAACTTGTCGAGGTACGGACGGAAAATTCTGTGCATCATGTCCATAAAAGCTGCTGGAGCATTCGTAAGTCCAAACGGCATGACCACAAACTCGAAATGTCCGTATCGGGTGTTGAAAGCTGTCTTCGGGACATCGTCTGATCGGATACGGAGCTGGTAATATCCTTGTCTGAGATCGAGCTTGGAATAAACCCTCGATCCTTGTAGCAAATCGAACAATTCCTCGATATGCGGTAGAGGATACTTGTTCTTCACCGTCATCCTGTTTAACTCTCGGTAATCGATACACATGCGAAGGGTACCGTCCTTCTTCTTTACGAACAAGACTGGAGCACCCCAAGGCGAGGTACTCGGTCGGATATATCCAATAGAAAGAAGTTCGTCGAGTTGATTCTTCAATTCTTTCAACTCGGCAGGAGCCATTCGGTACGGCGACTTCGAATAAGACTCGGCTCCCGGAGCTAGATCAATCACGAACTCTATATCCCGATCCGGTGGTAAGAATTCCAAATTCTCGGGAAACACATCGACGAATTCATTGACCACGGGCGTCTCTTCGATCTTTGTCTGGTCCTTCGGGCGGTTGAGAATGTAAGCTATAAAGCACGTCGCTTCTTCTTTCTGAACGAGCTTCTTGGCTTCCATCATTGAGATATACGGGCCTTCTCCTGATCGGAAACCCTTAACCTCATTAGAGCCCAGAATAACCTTCTTCTCGAAACAATCAACCTTCGCCCGATGCTCGTACAACCAATCCATTCCGAGAATAACTCCATATTTCTTCATCGGCAGCTCGATCAAATCTGCTAGATACTCGATATCCTCGATGACGATCGGACAACGTTTAAGTGCTCGGTTCGCAACGACCTTCGAACCCAACGGCGAACCAACCACTAGCACATAGTCAAGCAAGGAAACAGGCGCATGCACAGATAAGGAAACAGCAGGCGCAATAAATGAGTGTGAAGCACCCGAGTCGTATAATGCATGTATGGGGATGCCATTTATATATATAGTACCTTCCACCACGTCAGTCGGATCTGCAACAGCATCCTCTGCATCGCCTTCCAAGGCGTAAACACGTGCATAAGCCTGAGGCTGAGCGGCTCCCTGCTGTACCGGTCTTCTCTTCGGACATTCACCAATTCTGTGATCGGGGCTACCGCATCCGTAGCAAAGGCCGTTCTTCCTCCAACATTTGGCCTCTAAGTGCGGGCCCTGACAAAATCCACATACTGGCCGTGGAAATCCCTGAGATCGAGGAGGAGCAAGCTGGGGTCGGGGAGGAGCAGGCTGAATGGTGCTCCTGAACGGCTTCTTCCCCGAAGAGGACCCAGACGGAATAAATGGCCTCTTCGAGCCAGAAGCGAAACTCTTGGCGGCTGCAGGGGCAGGTGCAAATGTCGGTCTCATCTGTCGAAGATCGGACTCTATAGAAAGTGCCGTCTCGACTGCATCGGTGTAGAACTGGAGTCTGTTCCCGAGCATATGCATACGAATCTCGTTCGACAATCCCTCGATGAACTGTCGAGTCTTCCTTTGCTCGTCGTCAACCATATACGAGCAGTGAATAATAAGCCTGGAGAAATGAGCCTCGTACTGGTCAACTGTAGAAGTACCCTGCTTGAGAGCCAGGAACTCTCGCTCACGTCTCTGTCGGACCACCAAAGGAATATACTTAGCCCGAAACTCCATCACGAACTGATCCCAAGTCGGGACCACATGCTCACGCTGCCACCTCTGTTCAATACGAGCCCACCAATCCTGAGCAGCTCCGGTCATCTGATACACTGCTAACTCGACCCTCTTAGGGTCCGGGCACCCTAGTACTCGGAATATCTTTTCCATTGCCGATATCCAAGCTTCGGCGACAACATCATCAGGTGCACCCTCGAACTGCGGAGGGTTGAGCTTCAGAAATCTTCCCAGATCATTCTCCGGGGCAGGTGGTGGCGTAGCTCGGTTGGTATGAACCATGAATTGCCCTAAGGCTTCCATAAACTGTGCCGGAGTAGGAACACCTGGAGGCGGACCTGGCGGGTCACGACGAGGAGGCATTCTGCACATTCAATACCAAACATGCATGACGATAAGTGATTATGAAAAGCCGTAACACGTAGAGAAGTTAAATTCACATAATCAAGTTGTCACAATCACATAATCCTAAGCCGTACAACCTAGACAGACACGACAAAACACGACGATTCAGAGCTTCGGCCATTGGACCAAGAGCTCTGATACCAACTGTAGCGGGCGCCCCAAACGGGTAACGCACGCCCCGCACCGAGATCCGACCCGAAGCCGGAATGGGATCCGACCCGAATCGAAACCCGGCGAACGGCAAGCATTTACTCAATTACTAGGCGGGGGTTTTAAATAAACAACGAGACAGAAGTGCGGAAGCGAAATAATCAAACATTAAAGCATGATAAATTGCACAATTATTAAAGCCCTCCAAGGCTAACGAAATTCATTTAATTAAATAACAAACGGGTTCGATACAATATCCCGATTACAAACTAATTAAATCCTAAAATCAAAAGACATAAATCATAGCCATACAGAATAAGAGTTATACATGAGCAAAAAGAATGTAACTCTAAGACGCGACGACGACGACGACGAAGATCCCGCCTAGTATCCTGAAACCAGTACAGGGGTAAAACAGAGGGGGTTAGTCAAACGACTAAGTGAGGAGGGAATAATAAGGTATATAACAAAACGGAAAATAAATCACCAATTTTAAAGTAAAAGAAATCAACATGAAAGAAAGGTTTTCGTAATCGGGTGGTGATTTAACATAAAACATAACATATCTAATGACTCGGCGAGTCGAGCCCTGAACTCCAATAACCAAACATAAAAACCGGAAACCATCCTTATTCCTCCAATGTAGACGGACCGCTAAATCCGAACTACTCGAAACTTACTAGAATAACTCAGGTACTCAAAGGGCTGCCACTCCGGCCTCACCCCGAGCTCCCAAATGGAGGAAACCATAGGATTTACGCCGTAGACCCGACGTCTACCGACTTCGTCCTATCGCTCTTACTCCGGGCCCAAACGATCATACAAACATTTCATAACTCGCTTTTCAAACAATTCAGGTTGGCCAAAAGACCGTTCGAGACATGTCATATGCGAGGCCGAAGGCCAAAGTTCGCCTTAGAAAACAAAAGGTTTTACATGTCTCTTCCGTAAACATTTCGAAAACTATACATAGTACTTTTTCATATCAAATCATTTTCGATAAATCAAATGAACATAATAATCATAAGTATTTAGTAAGTATATATATAAACGGTGTGAAAACCAAAACATAAACGAGGCTTATATGGGGAGAGGCTTATTTATATATATATACGTAGTAATACTGGAAACAGAAACGGAAAGCCTCACCTGGCTATGCAAAAGATGAGCAAAAAGAGCAAGAACCGGCGCTACTCCACAGGAGTATCGTCTGCAAAATACCAAGACACAACCAAATAAGACTAAAGACGACGCACGGCTTATACGAAAGAATTAAAACACATAGAAGCACGTTATACAATTAAATCAATCACTTAGGTTCAAATTCTCAAACGAAAACAGAGTAAATCGCAAATTTAAAAATGTAAATCAACTCCAAATGCAACGAAACTTTACGGACATGCTTAGAATATCATAAAGAAGCATGCATTCGAATTTCGGGAAAATCGGACTTCACATGCAAAAGTTAGGAAATTTAACGAAAACTTAAAATGCACTATTCACATACCCGAACATGTCGTAAATTCATAAATCATGCAATTCCTATCTATAACATACATATCAATACACGAGCGAAGAAAGAATTCGGAAAAGACGAGCCGAAGCGGGACCCGAAGGCCAATTTGTACCCTGACTTACAGAAGGTCAGGGCACTGTTCGAGCCATCCACACGGCCTCGTGCACGGCCGTGTGGCGAGGCCGTGCACAAACATGCAACACGCACGGCCTCATGCACACGGCCTCAAGGCCGTGTGCTCAGCCCGTGTGCAATTCAACCACGCGCACGGCCTCATGCACACGGCCTCGAGGCCGTGTGCACAAGCCCGTGTGCGATCAAAATGAGCAGAAACTTTTCGCAGAAACAAAACCTTCGCGAAATGAAACCTTAATCCAACGATTAAACACTAAAACATGCAAATCAAACCCTAATTCTCACATATAATCATCTACAACATATAAGCTTCACATAGAAACGATAAACACAAAAATCCATCCACGTTTTCTATCAAAACCATATAAAAACCTAAATTATTCAACTATTATCAAAAATCCAAAAATCGAAGTAATGAAGGCATTAAATGAAAATTTTCGAGAGAGCATACTCGTAGATGAGATCGTGAGGAGTTCGTAGACGTAAACGGCTCGAAAATCCGTCGGGAAACGGGGTCGGAACGATCGTCGGAATCTCTTTCTTCTTTCTTCTCTTTTTCTCTCTTTTTCTTTCTTCTCTTTTGTTTTCTTTCTCTCTTTTGTGCGAGAATGGAATAGAGAGGGAGAGAGATTGACTTAGTCAAATCTTGACTAAGGTTTAGAAATCGAAGGGGTAAAGTCGTAATTTTGTAAAATAAGTTCGAAATCTCACGATGTCCAAATAACATGTAATTAAAGTCAAAATTCATATTATTAAACGCACATTGACAATTTGTAATTTAAATACATAAATTCAATCATATATGAAATAAATTCTAAAATTATATAATAAATATCAAATAAATATTAAACTACACAAATATTCGATTCGGACATACTAATCTAATTATTCGAATTTTCGGGGCGTTACACTCCATATCTAGAAATTGCATAGCTCTAACCGGTCGTTCCATTAACCGGTTGAAGACGTCTTGATCGTCTTCATTACCCAAATCCAATTGGTAACCTTCTGGTGCCGCTATGTCGGGTAATTCCCTTGCCCGATGTCCACCACGAGCTTCACGAGCACCTTCCATATTAGAGTTGGAGTTGTTGCGAATTGAAGGAATAAGTTGCAAATTTTTCACTTGAGACTTTTACCGAACACTTGGCGTGCGCTACTTCAGGCGAAGATTGTGTGAGATCGGTATAACGGATCGAACCCAAATTTCAACAATCCAAAGAACTCGCTGCAGACAACACACTTACAAAATCTCACGAAAATCCGTCGGCTAGATCGTGAATTAGACGTGCTCAAAGGTGGGATGAATTTGGGGAAAAAAAATGGGGAACTTCTCGCATGAAAAAGGAGAAAGGAATGAGGGTTGTGCGCGAAATGAGATGCTACTGACCATTTTAAAACCTGGAAGAAATGCGCACGGCCTCTCGTCACGGCGTGTGATGAGGCCGTGTGAAAAACACGCACGGGGTATCGTCACGGCGTGTGACGACCCCGTGAGGACAAACACGCACGGGATCTCGTCACGGCGTGTGACGAGCCCGTGTGTATTCATGCGCACGGCCTCTCGCACAGGGTGCAACAAGGCCGTGTGAGATAAGTGCACAGGGTCTCGTCACGGCGTGTGGCGAGACCGTGCAAGGCATACAGGGGCAGTTCGTGTGATTAAAACCACACAAACTTCACAAAATTTAAACACGAATAATAACATCGAAATCACATGTATAATATTATAAACCTAACGCACATAATTTTTAAATTCACATAATATGAAATTAAATTAATTTAGGATGAATGTCATGACAATGCAATATACCTGGATCGTTCATACAGAATCAAGCTTCATCCTTTTGGCTCGTCTCGACATTTTCTTCCTCGTGCAATTTGTACGAAGATGAGACGGACTTCCACATGAGAAGCAACGTCCCTGCTTCTTTCGGCATTCTGACTCTTGATGATCTCTTTGGCAAAAGCCACATACTGGCGTTCCTTGCGGTTTCGGAAGTACATTCTGTTTCGATGAATATACCGAGGAGGTTTTCTTTCCGGAAGAAGACCCTGATTGTGTAAGTGGCCTCGTAGAAATCGCTGGATGTGCATCCTCAGTATTGCCTGCTGTACCCCGCGGTACCGGTCTCTTCTTCGGGCATACATTCAATCTGTGGTCGGTGCTACCACATCCGTAGCACTGTCCATTCTTCTTCCAACATTTAGCCTCTAAATGCTGGCCCTTACAATATCCACATACGGGTCGTGGATATCCCTGAGGTTGGGGAGGAATAGGCTGAACGGGGGCCTAAAATTTACTTTCGTGTTGCTTACGAACAATCCTCGTAATGTATTCAGCCCGGAACTCAGTCAAGAACTGATCCCAAGTCGGGACTACATGCTCGCGTTCCCATCGTTGTTCAATCTGTTTCCACCATTCCTGTGCAGCTCCAAGCATCAAATAAATAGCAAACCCGACTCTTAGAGGGTCCGGATATTCCATAATCCTAAAAATCTTTTCTAGAGCCGATATCCATGCCTCGGCAATAGCGTCATCCGGGGCACCTTCAAATTGCGGTGGTTCGAATCTGAGAAATTGAGCCCACGCTTCCTGCTCAGCATTTCCTTTAGGGGCATGAGCGATGAACTGTCTTATTCGCGCCGAAGGCCTTTCGTGAGAATATTTAGTATCACGAATAAGTTTTATCCGTGAACCCATTTTTTACCCAAAATTCCCTATTTTATCTCGACCCCATTTAATATCCCTTTTTCGTACATACCCCTCTTATATTCCTTATTTCCACATATACCCATATTATTTGAGAAAGGAAGAAGAGAATGGAGAGAGAAGGAGAAAAAGGAGAGAAATCTCCCCGACGTCCTACCGAGCCCGTTTCTCGCCCGATCGACGTGCCGTGAAAACCCGAACGATCCTTGCTTCATCCTCTACCGGTAATCCTTTTACCAAATTTCAATCCGTTCATTCTTTGTTGCGATTTCGTGGGTTTTAGATAGAATTTTCATAGTTTTAGGATTTTCGTATTTAGGAAGATTTACTTGGTCATTTTGCGTAATTCTTGGACCTATGTGTAGCTAATGTGATATATATGTTTATATGTGAAAATTAGCATATTTTATGGTGTAAATTAGGAGATTTATGAGTTTGAATGTTGTCGTGCGCGAGAGAGTTTCGCGAACTACTGCGTCTGCTACCCAGAAGATCTGCACGGGCTCGTGCACGATCTTGCCAAGACCGTGCGTTGGCCCGTGCGCACCCCCCTTTTGACCTACACCGGCTTGAGCCCGTGCACGAGCCGGTGCATAAGCCCGTTTGCAGTTGCACGGTCTTGGCAGCGTGCTCAAGACCGTGCCTGAGCCTGTGCACCCTCATTTGTGCTTGCACCGGCTTGCCAAGCCCGTGCGCTGGCCGGTGCAGCATACTTAGTGGATTTTCCAGTCTTTTCCTTTCTTTCACTTCGGGAATTGGGTCAACCCCACTTATTTAAATGTTGACTTTTCGCATACGAACTCCTAAAATCAATCCGATTTCACCTATAGCTTCCTTGAGCCTCGAAATTTAATATTTTACATAGTTTGCAATTTATCTGACCTTATTTGACCGTCAATTGACACCTTTCTCGTTTAGGGATTTTTCCCACTTTTCCCGTTTGTTACCCGTTTGATCCCGTTTTCGCGAGAGAGCTTCGTTATATTATTTTAAGCATGTCTGCGTGCGCTAATTGCGTTTTAGCATGCCTTTAATATTTAATTCTAATGTTTTATTCGTTACTTAGAATTGCATTAATATTTCTTTAAATGTTGTCTCGTATTTTACACATCTCCATATGTTTATTTGATTAGTTTTCCATATTGTGTTTATTGCATGATTGAGGTTCCATTTGAATTTTCATGCGTCATTTGTTGTCTTTTATCTTGCTTTTCGTATTGTCGGTTTCGTTTTCATCCTCTAGGCCCTATGTATTATAGGTGGGACCAATGAGGGAGAAACTTGACTACCGCTTGCTTCCATACTGTCGTGTCGAGCCAGGTAAGGGTTTAAACTTCTTTCAACTGGGGCAAGGACGTAGTTACTTAGGTTTGCGAAACAACTTACTATCCCGCTTCTCTTATTGCTTGCTGTACTGCCTTTACTATTTCCTTATGTGCTTAGTCAAACGTTTTGATAGCAAAACCTATGCATCTACCAAAATGATTTGAAACGCTTTCAACTAGAGACAAGTAACTTATTTGTTTTAAAAGTAACTATTTAATCTCGAAGGCACTTATAAGTAATGTCGTTAGGGACATCCGTTAGCATGCCCCGACGCGTACGACGCTTATGAGTATTTCTTAGATCGTTACATCAACTTGTCTCAAAAGCCTCTTTGGCCATTCATACTTAACTGCTTGCATCATCTTTTCGAACGGCCTCTTTGGCCACCCAAACTGTTATTGATTTCAAATGCGAGCCCTGGACTGAATCATAACTTGGGCCCGGAGTATACAGGAGGTGAGCCTGGAGACGAGCGTCTAGGGCAAATCCCGATGTATACTTCTATGCGTGTTGACTTAGGCTGGTTAGGAGGTTGACTAGACTAAGTTGATACAAATGGTGGTGCTAACCGCGTCTCCTTAATTCACTGTACGGTGGTGCTAATCGTGTCTCCTTAAATTACTGACTGCATGACTTTTGGTGGTGGAGTACTTCACTACGTGCTTGCATGATTTTCATGATTGGGAGTTATAAGGAGAGGGCCCGTTCTCGCCGGGACACACTATTGCATGACTTATTGCATTGCTTGTTGTCTAATTGGTTTACAGCTTTCGTTACAAGTCGAAGCACATTCCGGATCTTCTTCATTTAGCATATGTATTTCCCTATGTATATATATATATATATATATATATATATATATATATAACCTGGAAGTGTGGCTCGGACTTGTCCAACTTAGGCCTTCTTTATTGTCTAAACTACTTAGTTGAATTACGAGCCGTGTTTACTTATCATTTCCAATTTGTCTATACCATGCCTTTTGAACTTGTAACGGCCTCGTGACTCAACTAATATCCTTTCAATTGATCGGCTTGACATTATGTGTAAATGATTTTTAAAGGATCCGGTTCGTCAACCTTTTGTATTTTGCAAGCAAGCCGAACCCGAGTGTTGCCTTGTGTTATTATTTTGCAACTTATATCATTATTTGAATTCTTTATCAAAACGGGCAACATTCACTACTTTTGGTTTTAAAAGATCAACGACGAACTGTGATCAAACCCCTTACTGAGTATCCTTTATACTCACCCCTTCTATTTTGGTTCTTGCTTCAGGTAGACAGGTGGCGGCGTCACCTATCTTGTCAGTCGGCATCAGCAGGTCTAGATAGGCTCAGTCTTATCGTCTGGTTTATCTTGTCAGTGGTCCCAACAACTGTCGAGTGCTGTTTATTGTATTTAATTACTTTCGTACCCCTTTACTGTCTTATTTAATTTACGTACTTTAGGTGCCCCTGATGTGGGATAGTTGAAGATATCTAGGATTGCACAGAGTGTAACGCCCCGTTATTTTTATAACGCTTCGGTAAGTTTACCGACTAATAGCTCTTGTGTGTATTATTTGCAAATTATGTGATTATGTGAATTATATGAATTAATGTGTGATTTTATATGTGAATAATATGAAGATTTCATAAGAAATTTCATATTAGAACTATTTTGCAATTTCCAACTTCGTATTGCTACCGAGGGCTAAAAATCGGTCGTTTTGACTGTAATATTGACTTATTTCGATAAGTCGACCCTTTAGCCCGGAATAACAATTTTCTGTATTCTCGGACTGGTTCGGGAATTTACCAGTATAATTATATACTAATAGACCACAATTTTTGACTTTTCTAAATAATATCTATAAGTATAATAAATATCTTTATTTCTTTTATTATTTCATTTCTTTTAATTATATAATTATATCATATTTCTCTCCATTTTTCTACACTATTCCACAAGCAACTCATTCTCTTCTCCTTCATCTCTCTCTCTCGGCCTTCACTCCCCTTCACCACCGCCATTGCCAACCACCTTGAAGCACCAAAAATCTTCATCATTTTGTTACAAAAAGTTGCTCTCTCATCCAAGGAACAAGCTACCACTTGTGGTTTTTGCAAACAAGCTCTTATTTCTTTCATCTCTCCACTTCATTTCTTCAAGGTAAGGTTGTTGATTCTTACAATCCTTTGGTTTTTATGGTTTCAAGTGTTGATGAAGTGAAGAAGTATGCTAGAATGAATGATTGATGAGCTTAGTTGTGTTTAAATGCATTTATACATAATATGTTATTTTGAGCATAAAATGCATTTCATAGCCGTGCGTCCTATTTGGTTGATTTATCGAGTCGTGTCTTACCTCGAGGCCTGTGTATTACAGGTGGGACCTCGCGGGACTGATCTCTGGTCGTTTGGCTATCCTTTTTGTTAAGCCTACAGGTGAGGATGTAAAATGGTTTCAACTGGAGTATGAACAAATATTTGCAAAAACCTTATCCCCTTTTATATTTTAATTATACATTATCAATATTTGAAATAAAAGGGTTTTGATATAAAATGATATATGTGTATCTTTTCCAAAATGGTTTGAAAATAGAGACAAGAGAACTATTTTGATTTTAAAAGTAACATTTGGTCTCGGGACTTGCACGTATGCCTCGAGACAACTCGGCAACGTGACGGGATACCCTAGGCGGTTACATACCTTGTCTCGAAAGACCCTTTTGGTCCATTAAAATATTTTGAAAAGCGAGATGACTTATACTTAACCCTATTGAGGACGCTCATGGGTATTTCTGTTTGGGCCCTGGATTATGTGACAGGCGGATACCCGGAGACGTGCGTCTAGTGTTGAAGCTGGGTTCATAGTCCGCCGATTATAAGCAGGTATTCATGAACCTGACAAATAATCAAAGGGTATTGTTCATGGCTGGTCGGAGGTAGTCTAGCCTGAATAATACTTACACTGGTGCCATTAGTCGGTTATGGTGAAATCTTGGGTAGCTCCCTTGATAAGCCAAATGGTATTGAGGAGGCATTTCGTTATATTTGATATGTTTTGGGAGTTATAAGGAGATGGCCCGTTCTCGCCGGGAATAAAATGTTTCTAAAATGTTTTACTTTAATATTTAATTCACAAAGCTTTGATGAATTATAAAGAGAAAGTATCGGCACTAGATTCGTTTCTCTATTAACCAAAGCGTGAATTAAATATGTTTTATGTTTTAATTATTATATATATATTTTCCCCTCCTCACTGAGTTCGTTTGACTCACATCCCGTTTTGGTTCATGCTTCAGGTTAGCGGTCAGGTACTGGCAGCAGCGTTGTAGGCTTGTACAGTCCTTGAAGTCGGTCTTATGCATTTACTTTTGTGGATCGAACTCATGATGTTGGATTACATGAAAACTTGACATGTTATGCTGATGTTGGATATTTAATGAATTGATGTTATAACTTGTGATAGATAATGGACTTATAAATGTTTATTTTGGCCACTGATGGCAGTGTGAATATAAATATGATCTTTTGCTCATTGCTTCCGCTTGTTGTTGCTGTTGTTGTTGTTGTTGGTGTTGGTACTGTTGTTGGGAGTCGCTGTTTCCAGGTTGTGGGAATCCCGTTGTCCGGGGCAGGTTTTCGAGTGGTGGTATTTAACTATCGCTCGAGAGCTCGTTTCGTTCCGGGGGTTGTGGCGTGGGGGACGTCACACAGAGTAGGCTAGTTGAGCCATGGATGGCACTGTGTGTTTATGAATCTTATGTATCTTGAACTGCAAATGATTAATTGAATTATGTTAGCCTCATAGGCTTTTATGGAATTTATCTGTTTTCTTTTAAATCGCTTCCACATTACTTTGTATTGTTGTGGTTGTTGTTGGGGTATCATTGCTGTTGCCGATAGTTATTGCTTGCGTGCCATTCGCCGGAGTGGGTTTTTGAGTTGAGGCCTCTCGCCAAAGCTCGGGAGTTCGTTTCGGTGCGGATGTGGTGTTCCTTCTTCAGGGGGCGCTACAAATCTGAAGTTTCTTGGGGTTAGTAGGTTACTATAGAAGATTTGTTCGGGATTTCTCCAAGCTTGCGGCCCCGCTTATCGAGTTAACCAAGAAAGACACGCCGTTTGTGTGGAATCATAAGTGTGAGGCTAGTTTTCAAGAGCTAGAGAAGAGATTGACTTCTGTGCCTGTACTTACCCTACCCGATGGTATAGAAGGTTTTGCTGTGTAAACAGATGCATCAAAAGAAGGGATAGGATGTGTGCTAATGCAGAATGGAAAGGTTATTGCGCACGCCTCAAGGAAATTGAAACCTGCTGAAGTGAATTATCCGACTCATGACCTCGAGTTAGCAGCAGTGGTATTTGCTCTGTATAACTGGCGACATTACCTCTATGGAGTCACTTTTGATATCTTCACAGATCACAAGAGCCTCCAGTACTTGTTCACTCAGAAGGATTTGAACAAGAGACAAAGAGGCCGGATGGAGTTGTTCGAGGATTACGATTGCAAGATACACCATCCAGGGAAAGCTGTAGCGCCCCTTTCCATAGGACGAGAAATGACACTACATCCGCAGCAAGACGAACTCCTAAATAAGGTAAATGTACCCCATTCAAAAATTCATCTCGGCGAACGGCAAGCACTCGATCAAACCTCCGGCAACAACAACACGACGCCCCAACAACAACAGCAACAGTCAGATAAATGCAGAAGCGAATTCAAAACAACAGTTTAATCATAAAAGCCATCCATGGCATCATAATTCATAAAACGATTCTAAAATAAATATCCAATTAATGCCATCCACGGCTCACTAACTATCCTATATCAGGGGCACGTAAGTACACGTAAGTACACAAAGTAAATAAATTAAATCATAATGTTAAATACAGCAATTCAAACCAATTCGGAAAGTAAAAACTCGACTATTGTTGGGACATTGACAAGACAATAGACAAAAGCCAACCTAGACCTGCTGCTGCCGACTGACAAGATAGGTGACACCGCCAACCTGTCTACCTGAAGCAAGAACTAAAATAGAAGGGGTGAGTATAAAGGATACTCAGTAAGGGGGTTATACAATATAGGTATTGATCGCGGTTCGTCGTTTATCTTTTGAAACCAAAAGTAGTGAATGTTGCTCGTTTTAATAAAAGAATACAAATAATAATATAAGTTGTAAAACATAACACCAAGCAACACTCGGGTTCGGCTCACTTTGAAAACACAAAAGGTTGACGGACCGGATGCATTTGAAATCATTTGCACATAAGGTTAAGCCGATCGTTTTGAAAGGATATTAGTTGAGTCACGAGGCCATACAAGTTAGAAAGACATGACATAAACGAGTTGGAAATGATAAGTAAACACGACTCGTAATTCAACTAAGTAGTTTGAACAATAAAGAACGCATAAGTAAGAGCCATGCTTCCAGGTTTTATATATATAGGGAAAATACATATGCTAAATGAAGAAAACCGGAATGTGGACTCGTAACGAATGCAATAAATCAATTAGACGAGTAAATAATGCAATAATTCATGCAATAATGTGTCCCGGCGAGAACGGGCCCTCTCCTTATAACTCCCAACCATGAAAATCATGAAAGCATGTATTCAAGTACTCCACCACCAAAAGTGAACCACGACACAATTTAAGGAAACGATTGGTGCCCCACAACGCTACCATACACAATTTAAGAAAACCCTCAAGGCGCTACCGTCGCATTAACTTAGACTAGCCAAACCTCCCGACCGGCCTAAGTTAACACCTAAAGTATACATCGGGATTTGTCCTAGATGCTAGTCTCAAGGCTCACCTCCTGTATAACTCCTGGGCCCTAAAATTATGATCCAGTCCATGGCTCGCTTTGAAAATAATAAAGCATTAGAATATATAAAGCAGTTATAAGTTGGTTGCCCAAAAGGGGCGGTTCGAGACAAGCGATGTAACGGTTGAGGAGGCAACCGGGTATTCCATCGTTAGGAAGGATCCGCCCTAACGACTTCACTGAACGAGAAGGTCCCCAACTAGGAATGCAAGCACTCCCGTTAAAATTACGTTTGAAAGGAAATGGTTTAACTTATCTCTAGTTGAAAACATGTCAAATCATTTTGGTTTTGCTATCAAAAGGTTTGACTAAGCACATAAGGAAATAGTAAAGGCAGGAACAACAAGCAATAAGAAAGACAGGATAATAAGTTATTTCGCAAACCTGTATATATCTATGATCTTGCCCCAGTTGAAAGCATTTTAAACCCTTACCTGGCTCGACAGAACAAGAGAATGAAAGCAAGCAGCAAATACAATTATGCCTCAAAGATCCCACCTGAAAAACACGGGGTCTAGAGGATGAATGACTGACACAATAAGAAAACAGACACTGACGCTCGGCTACCAAATTACGAACATGCTTAAAGATACTCAATCAACATTTAAACATAAGAAAGCAAGTAGGGGCAATATGGTCAACTTGCATCTAAAAGCATGGAATAAATGAATAAACGAAAAAATTAAATTAATTACAAAATATTAAAACATATAAACTACTCAGGGGTTAAGCTTGTAATTAAACATCAAACATGTATATTTCATTTAAATCAACAATTTGAAATACAACTTCACAACTTATAGCTTTTCCCAAAAGCTTTAAAGCTACAAGTTCATATTAATCCTATCTCTAGCCTAATCGAACCGAAACCCATCCGTTCGACTAGACAATCATACATCAACCATATTCAAGAATTTACATAAGCTAGAGTACAAGTAATTCATGCCCAAAAGCTATAAGCTATAAGCTATAATCAAAAAGCTACCATATTAACACAATTATACAAAAAATGCAATAAAAGACAAACGACTAGTCGGATTCGAGTAATACTAGCGCCGTTAGAACTGTTGGGTCGAGTAGAACAATCTTCATGAAGACTCCGTTGCCAGAATATAACTAGAACTGTAGCGCCGCCGCGTGCCGCCGCTGACTTCCGTCAGAACACCTCTCGACACGCTGGTCACAACCATGGTGGTTTGCCGTCATGACTCCACCTGGAACCATTGGGAACCACCACTCCCGTTGCCACTCACGCCGCCGCCCCTTCAAGTTGCCATAACTCCGTTGTCCGTGGTCCGATGAAAGTAAAACCACCGCCAAAATGCTCCTCTCTTCATGGGCTTTAATTCCCGACCAGCCCCAGGCATTGACGTCACCGGAGAACTGAGATCAGAAAGCATCACCGCCGTCTAAAAGTCACTGATTCCGCCGCCGTTGGTGGTCGGATGGCCACGGGACCACCACCGTTGGCTTCCTTGCAAAAAATCGGTCCATACCCATCCTTGCCCACCGCCTGACCGGAAAAGCCACGACCACCACCATCTCAGCCGCGGAACTTCGGAGCTCTGTCGCGCCACCACCATCGTCCAAATGCCCGAAATAATGCTACCAATGTGCTGGCCATCATATTAGTAAAATATTTTTTTCCTGAGATGAGTCCTTTTTCCTTCTCACGAACCGCGGGTCTTCAAAGCACTCCCTTCTTTCATGTTCCACTGCATTCCTTGACCCGGCCGACTCATAAGGAGAATAATATATGAAATCCAAAAAGATACCGATTCTACGTTTAAGTCTCTGTTGAGCTGACCTCTACTTGCTCTATAGCACAACAGGGGTGGCGCCGGGGAGCTTTGGCTTCTGTATCTAATGGATTTTCCACAAGATTGGGGGACAGGACAAGAAATCCATTTCCTTCACCCGCGCAAGAGACTTCTATGCCTTTTTTTATCCTTTGCATAATTGCTTTGCCTTTCCCAGAAAGTAGACCAACTACTGCTTCTCTTATCTTCTGCCTCTACTCCTCTTTAGGAGGGGTAAGATGAGGGATATAAAATCGAAAAGAAGGAAAAAAAATGACGGGGATTGAACCCGCGCGTGGTGGATTCACAATCCACTGCCGTGATTCACTTGGCTACATATCGAGGTCAGAATTAGATCGGATGTTTTCACCGTAGTGCCCGGTTTGTCTTGATTTCCGATTGATGAACAGGAACTCTTTTTTTTTTTACTGGCTACGTGTCCTTTGGACCCTTCGCCCACTTAGAAGTGGGTTCGAACCACTGACACAAGGTTCCAAACCTTTCTCTAAGACAGGATGTGAGGACTGTAATGAGGAGGACGACAGACCCAATTTTGGATGATCAAAAAAAAGAAATTCTGAAAAACCTTTTATTTATTTACTCTTTTTCTACGAGCTTGGGGGAAGCTTAATGAGAAGGGAGAAAGAAATTCCTTTCCATTCCTATATACGAACGAGCTTCATGATAATAAAAAGCCTTTTTCCTATCCTTATGAATCGGACAATACTATGTTATTTCCTTTACTTGTATTAGTCCTGCTAGGGTGGGGGGACGGGAAAAGAAACGCCTCTCGTTGAGATGATCGATTTCCATATTTGATTTGCTTGAATCAATGAAGAATCGGAGAATCCCCAAATTGAGAGGAAGAGCTCTTGTCCCTCGCTCTCGCCCGTCTGTTCTTCTTCTTCTCTCAATTTTCATTTTGGCCCCAAGACGTCCAATAATCACATAATATACCCTATCCTCGAAAAATGTGCAAATTTTAGTGTACTTAGTGTCAAAATGACCAAAATAAAATTCTTAATAAGAATCATGGTTTGTTTTCTTAAAATTCATGAGTTTACGGAAAGTCAATTCCGGGTTGGGCTGAAGTGTAAATAATTTTAGGCTAAAAATGAAATTTTATTTAAAATATGACTTAATGAATAATATTGAGGATGTTATGAAAATATTTAGAACCTCGACAAAGTATGCATTATTGAAACATTGAAACCCAGTCCAATGTACATTGTTTAATTACTAAATTCGATTAAACGAGCTAAAATATAAATTTACCGAATTCACCCTAGTTAGTGTTAAAACGATTGAAATCAATTTCTAATTAATGCCTTGGATTTTAAATACCAAATCGATGATTTATAAAAATCTTTAAATGCAAGAGTGAGAAAACGTGCAAGTGTGAAAGACGTCGGGACCGTAAATGGTCCGAATTTCGATAAACGTGCTAATCTTGAACTTGGAGATTGCGGGTCGTGACAATACTCCCTCCTTCAAAAGAATCTGTCCTCATATTCTACTTCTCACGTCAAACCGTTCTCTGCTAAATTTCCTCTTTGGCTTCGGTTTCAAAATTTCGTTCTGTCCATCTCAAAACGTCTTCAGTGCGTAGACAGACTCCTTTGATTCCTGAAGTATCTGGCATCCATGCTCACTTCGGTTCTCAATTCGACGAGCTTCCGAAGTGTTCTCCTTCCAGGTCGATCTGAGAAAGTCAACGCTAACCAGATCCGCATTTCGAACTCACAACATAATCGCTCCTAGTTGGCTAAGAACTCTTTGTCCTTGGCACTCTCTAATAGTGTATAACGAGGCTATCGAATTCTGCGCTATCCACACAGAGATCATATAAAGCCTAATCAACTAATCATTCAATCAGCGCAAGTAAGAATTAAAAGGCAGTTAAAGCACGTAAATCACACGAAATACTTAACAAATATTTAAAGCGATTAAACACATAAGCTCATCCGATCTCTAATGTGGTTTGAGATTCTCGATATCCATGATGACTCTGTCTAGTAAGAAGTTGATTCCTTAAAGGTATCTGATCCTCGAACTCTATCCTGACTCGATTTCTGACTCAGATCAACTTCTTTACTCATACCTCATTTCACCATTCGGTTGCTTGATGTCTCATTTCCTTCACAAGTCTGAACTGGTGACATCTGTTGGTTTCTGATGTGTTCCTTTTACTGTCTCGTAGTCCGGTTCCATACTGACTTTATTTCTGCTGTCACCTCTGGTTCTACTGTTGTAGCGCCCCTTTCCGTATGAGGAGAAATGACACCACATCCGCACCGAGACGAACTCCCAAACGAGGTAAAGGTACCCCATTCGAAAATCCATCCCGGCGAATGGCAATCACTCGATCAAACTCCGGTAACAGCATCACGACGCCCCAACAACAACAGCAATAATCAGAATAGTGCGGAAGCGATTTCAAAAAAAATAACAATTTAATCATAAAAGCCAACCATGTCAACATAATTCATAAAACAATTCCAAAGTAAATATCCAATTAATGCCATCCACGGCTCAACTATCTATCCCACATCAGGGGCACGTAAGTACGGAAAATAAATCATAATATTAAATATAATAAGCTAAATCAATTCATAAAGTAAAGACTCGACTGTTGTTGGGACACTGACAAGACAAGAGACAAGAGTCGACCTAGACCTGCTGCTGCCGACTGACAAGATAGGTGACACCGCCACCTGTCTACCTGAAGCAAGAACCAAAATAGAAGGGGCGAGTATAATTAGTTTTATAACACAAAGCAACATTCGGGTTCAGCTTTATTTGAAAACACAAAAGGTTGACGAACCGGATCCTTTGAAAACATTTGCATATAAGGTCAAGCCGATCATTTTGAAATGATATTAATTGAGTCACGAGGCCGTTACAAGTTCGAAAAGCATGGCATAAATAAGTTGGAAATGATAAGTAAAAACGGCTCTAATTCAACTAAATAGTTTAAACAATAAATGAGGCTTATGTTGGGCAAGTTCGAGTCACGCTTCCGGGTTTTATATATATATAGGGAAATACATATGCTAAATAGAGAAAAACGGAATGTGCTTCGACTTGTAACGAAAGCCGTAAACCAATTAGTCAAGTAAATAATGCAATAAGTCATGCAATATTGTGTCCCGACGAGAACGGGCCCTCTCCTTGTAACTCCCATTCATGAAAATCATGCAAGCACGTAGTCAAGTACTCCACCACCAAAAGTCATGATCCACTCAGAATTTTATGGAAACGCGTGTTAACAACGTCACCCTTATCAAAATTTTCTAGGAAGCGCGTAGCCTACAACGCCACCCTCGCACTAAGTCAGGCTAGCCAACCTCCTGGCCGACCCAAGCGAATACGAATTGGAGTACACATCAGGATTTGCCCTAGACGCTCATCTCCAGGCTCACCTCCTGTATACTCCGGCCCCACTTCGTGTTTCAGTCCAGGGCTCGCATTTGAAATTAATAACAGTTTGGGTGGCCAAAGGGGCCATTCGAAAAGATGATGTAACAAGTTAAGTATGAATAGCCAAATGGGCCTTTGAGACAAGTTGATGTAACGATCTAAGAAATACTCATAAGCGTCGTACGCTTCGGGATCATGCTGATGGATGTCCCTAACGACATTACTTATAAGTGCCTCAGAGATCAAATAGTTACTTTTAAAACAAATAAGTTACTTGTCTCTAGTTGAAAACATTTCAATCATTTTGGTAGATGCATAGGTTTTGCTATCAAAACATTTGACTAAGCACATAAGGAAATAATAAAGACAGTACAACAAATGTAACGAGCCGAAAATTCGATTTTTCAATTCAGTATATTTTATTCGAGTAATTGTGCAAATTATTATTTTATTTAATATTTATTCGGAGATTTTAGAATAATTTCGTAAATGAGTGAATTTAGGTGTTTAAATCACGAATTGTCAATGTGCATTTAATTATATGAATTTTGACTGTAATTACGTATTATTTGGACAACGTGAGTTTTCAAACTTATTTTATAAAATTACGATTTTACCCCCTTCGATTTTTAGACCTAGTCAACTTAATTGACTAAGTCAATCTCTCTCACCTAACACTCTCGTTCAACATCCGCAAGAAAGAAAGAGAGAAAAGAAAAGAGAAGGAAAAAGAGAAAGAGAAGGAAGAGATTTCAATCGATCGTCCCGACTTTGTTTCCCGACGGATTTTCGACTCGTTTACGCCTACGAATTCCTCGCGATCTTTTCTACGAGTAAGCTTCTAACGATTCTCTCATTTAATGTCTTCTATACTTCGTTTTTCTCATTTTTGTGAATAGTAGGTATTATTAGGTTTTATGTGATTTTATAGAATTTGTGGATGGAATTTTGTGATTATCGTTTCTATATGTAGATTATATGTTGTAGATGAATATATGTGAAAATTAGAGTATGATTTGCAAGTTTTAGTGATTAAATGTTGAATTAGGATTGATTTTCGCGTATTGGGTTTGATGTTCTGCATGTTCTGCTCAATTTTTACGCACACGGTGGCAAGCCCGTGTGGGCGTACACGGCCTCTTGCACGGCCGTGCAAGAGACCGTGCGTGTTTGGAATGGTGCACGGGCTGTGCACACGGCCTTGAGGCCGTGTGCATGAGGCCGTGCGTGTTCGTCCGATTGTGCACGGCCTCGGCACACGGCCGTGCACAAGGCCGTGTGGCCTGGTCGAACAGTGCCCTGACCTTCTGTAAGTCAGAGCCCGTTTTGCACTACGGGTCCCTCTGAGACTAGTCTTTTCTGAATTCTTTCTTCGCTCGTGTATTCGATATATTTGAAATAGATATGAATTGCATGATTTATGAATTTACGACATGTTCGGGTATATGAATAGTGCGTTTTAAGTTTTCGTTAAATTTGCTAACTTTTGCATGTGAAGTCCGATTTTTCCGAAATTCGAATGCATACTCCTTTATGATATCTTAAGCATGTCCGTAAAGTTTCGTTGCATTTGGATTTGATTTGCATTTTTTAATTTGAGAATTACTCTGTTTTCGTTTGATAATTTGAACTTAAGTGCTTGATTTGATTGTGTAACGTGCTCCTATGTGTTTTAATATTCTCGTATAAGCCGTGCGTCGTCCTTAGTCTTAATTGGTTGTGTCCTGGTAGTTTTGCAGACGATACTCCCGTGGAGTAGCGCCGGTTCTTGATTTTGCTCTTATTTTGAATAGCCAACAGGTGAGGCTTTCCGTTTCTGTTTCCAGTATTATTATGTATATATATAAATAAGCTAGGTTTATGTTTTGTTTTCACACCGTTTCTATATATATACTTAGTAGATATTTATGCTTATTATGTTCATTTGATTTATCGAAAATGATTTGATATGAAAAAGTACTATGTATAGTCTTCGAAATGTTTACGAAAGAGACATGTAAAACCTTTTGTTTTCTAAGGCGAACTTTCGCATTCGGCCTCGCATATGACATGTTTCGAACGGTCTTTTGGCCAACCCGAAATGATTTGAAAAGCGAGATTATGAATTGTATGCATGTTTGTTTGGGCCCGGAGTAAGAGCGATAGGACGAAGTCGGTAGACGTCGGGTCTACGGCGTAAATCCTATGGTTTCCTCCATTTGGGAGCTCGGGGTGAGGCCGGAGTGGCAGCCCTTTACCTGAGTTATTCCCGTCAGTTATGAGTAGTTCGGGTTTGCAGTCCGGCTACATTGGAGGAATAAGGGAGGTTTTCGGTTTTATGTTTTGGATATTGGAGTTCAGGGCTCGACTCGCCGAGTCATATGATAAGTTATGTTTTATGTTAAATCACCACCCGATTACGAAAACCTTTCTTTTATGTTGATTTCTTTTAAGTTTAAAATTGGTGATTTAGTTTCCGTTTTATTATATACATTATTATTCCCTCCTCACTTAGTCGTTTGACTAACCCCCTCTGTTTTACCCGTATATTGGTTTCAGGATACTAGGCGGGATTCGTCGTCGTCGTTGTAGAGTTGTAATTATTTTCTCATGTATATTCCTTTTCACCGTTTACATATTATTTATGTTTTACGATTTTAGAAAATTGTGATATTATGTTGTATTCGGGATTATATATACTTCGAACCCGTCATTATATTTATCGGGATATTGTATAGAACCCGTTAATTATCTATGTAATTGATTTTCGTTAATACTTGTGCATTTATTTATGTTTTAATGTTCGGTTTATTATTACTTCCGCGTCTCTGTCGTTTTATTTTGTTGTTACTGAAACCCCGCCTAGTAATTGAGTAAATGCTTGCCGTTCGCCGGGTTTCGGTTCGGGTCGGATCCCATTTCGGCTCCGGGTCGGGGCTCGGTGCGGGGCGTGCGTTACCCGTTTGGGGCGCCCGCTACAGTTGGTATCAGAGCTCTTCTTGGTCCAATGGCCTAAGCTCTGAATCGTCGTGTTTTGTTTGTTTGTCGGTCGTTGTGGGCCGGTGTAACTTAGGAATTGCACTCGCCAGTATTCAAGAACGCTTAGTGTTTGAATTGTGACGGATCTTTGTTGGATGATCAACAACAAAAGTTCTTTTACAATCAAAATACTGGGATGGGCTTGGATATAGGTGGATGTGAAACTCAAGGTTGTACTTGCCATGCCTGGTTGTCTGTCGTGTCCGGTTGTGTCTAGGTTGTACGGCTTAGGACTTCTGTGGATTTGTGCAAATGTGCTAAGTGCTTATGTGAACACTAAGTGAACATTACTTGCCTATGTGTTTACAGCTTTGCATGCTCACTTACCTGTCATGCATAACTGTTAATGGCTTTACAGGATGCCTCCACGTCGTTGTCCCTGTGGACAGTCTTCGTCATCTTCATTGACACCTCAGACCGATCCACCGATTCCAGCAGAAATTTTGGAAAAATTAAGACAGTTCATCACTCATGCCCCTAAAGGAAATGCTGAGCAGGAAGCGTGGGCTCAATTTCTCAGATTCGAACCACCGCAATTTGAAGGTGCCCCGGATGACGCTATTGCCGAGGCATGGATATCGGCTCTAGAAAAGATTTTTAGGATTATGGAGTATCCGGACCCTCTAAGAGTCGGGTTTGCTATTTATTTGATGCTTGGAGCTGCACAGGAATGGTGGAAACAGATTGAACAACGATGGGAACGCGAGCATGTAGTCCCGACTTGGGATCAGTTCATGACTGAGTTCCGGGCTGAATACATTATGAGGATTGTTCGTCAGCAACACGAAAGTAAATTTCAGGCCCCCGTTCAGCCTATTCCTCCCCAACCTCAGGGATATCCACGACCCGTATGTGGATTTTGTAAGGCCAGCATTTAGAGGCTAAATGTTGGAAGAAGAATGGACAGTGCTACGGATGTGGTAGCACCGATCACAGATTGAATGAATGCCCGAAGAAGAGACCAGTACCGCGGGGTACAACAGGTGATACTGAGGATGCACATCCAGCGAGTTCTACGAGGCCACTTACACAATCAGTGTAACGACCCGAAAATTCCATAATTAATTCTTGGAATAATTATTCGACATTTAGTTGAATTTTATATGAAAAGATTTAACTTTGTTAGTTAATCTTAATTTATTATAATTATTTCAATATCTTTACCCTTTTCTAATTACATTTTCTACCCTCGAATTATTCTAATCTATTTAAACGAACCTACAATCTTCTAAAATACCCTTGCACTACCCTGAACACACCCACACTCTCTTGAACACACTCACACCCTCTTGAACACACCCTATTGCACACTCTTGGATACTTATACAATCGAGAGAGAGAAAGAGAGAAGAGAAAGAGAAGGAGAAGAAGAAGAAGGAGGAAGAGAAAAAGGAAATCCCGTTCCGAATCCGTTTCTCGACCAATTTAAATTCTGAGACCAGATTTACGATCCTCATTCGATTCTTTATCGGTAACCTTCTTTCTCCAATTCGTTTCATCCATTAAATCTTTCAATTTTTATAGTTTTTATATTGAATAAATATTTGATGAATTTCTTGATTCGTAGGTTATAGTTTATCATTTTTAGTGTAGTTCGCATCAAATGATAGATACTAATGTGTACGATGCATGAGTGTGAATTTTACATGTTAATTTTAGCCTTAGAATTCCCCATATTTGATTTTTGCATGAAACTCTCGAGAAAACCTTAAAAATCGCGTTTCTGCACCTGGGTGTTGGAACCACACGGTCCAACGCACGGTCTTGCTCAAGACCGTGCGCCAGACCGTGCACAACCCTTTAACCTTGCACCGGCTTGCGCACGCCGGTGCACCAGGCCGTGTGCCTTTGTTTCAGCCTGCACGGTCTTGGTTGCGTGCTCAAGACCGTGCACAAGGCCGTGCGTTAGCCCGTGTGAATGCCTTAGCCAATTTTCCAGCCTTTTTCGTTAGTTGCTCACGGTAATGGGGTCAAATGATCAAAAATAAAAGTTGACTTTTTGCATACGACCCCCTAAAATCGAGCCGTTTTCGCCTATAGCTTCCTTATGATTCAAGGATGAATATTTGGTAAAGTTTTCAAAATTCCGATCTCGTTCGGACCTTGAATCGAACCTTTTTCGTTTAGGGCTTTTTCCCCAATTTTTGAATGTTGTCCGAAAAATCCGAAAATCGCATGAGTGCTTCTTTATAATATTATATGCATGAATATGCAATTAGAATTTCAATTGAGCATGTTCATCATTGTTAATTTCGTAGTTTTAGTTTAATTGATTTAATTGTATTTTAATTGTATATTCATTTGATACATGTTGTTTATTGAATTTAATTGCAATGTAGTCTTTGTGAGTCGTTGTCGTGTCTTGTCTTATGTGGTTTTGTCGTTTGTTAGTTTTAGGCTGTCTTGTCAGGACATTGCTTGGAGTGTCATGTCGTTCTGTGTTTCCAGGTGAGGGTTTTAAAATATTTCAAACGGAGTAAGAATTCTTTTTATTTATTGTGAACTCCCCTTATGTGCTCATATTGCTTTGTTTTCCTTTCTCGTATAATTATTAGATATTTAATCTATATTTTAAGGTTGATCTCAAATGTCTTAATATTAAATTGTACTTATGAGTATCCCTAAATCATTTTATTTTATAAGGCAAGTAAAGTTATTTATTTTAAGCGTGACGGTTTGACTTAGGATTTATACCCTTCGTCGTCACTCAAACTTGCCCAAATTCAATTTATGTATGTTTTTCAAAGCGAGCAAATTCGTGACATTTGAAAATTGGGCCCGGGAAAGTATCCGGAGGTTATACCTGGGGACGAGCGTCTAGGGGTAATCCGAGGTGCTTCTCCCAAAAATAAGCGTCAATTGTGGCCCGTCAGGAGTTGATAGCCACGGTTGGGAGTGATGGTGGGCGTTGCATTCGTTGCACGTTTTCCTAAAATTCACAGTCGCCCGAAATAGCGATTCGGGGTCAGACACCGGTGATGGAGTTACCAGAACTTGAAGGGGTTATAAGGAGGAACAGGCCCATTTCTCGCTGGGATATTAATTGCGTGCATGTTACTGCTTTAATTATTTATTATTATTATTTAATGTTATGTATGCAAGTCGAAGCACGATCCGGATTTTCTTCAATTATGCAAATGTATTTTCATATATATATAATTAAAACCCGGACACGTGGCTCGTACTTGTTCCCTCTTGACCTTCACTGAGTGTTTTTACTCACCCCCACTATTTTAATTCTTACTTCAGGTCGACAGGTGGCGTTGTCACCTATCATGTCAGATGGCAGCAGCAGGTCTAGGTTGGCTCGTGTGTCTTGTCTTGTCAGTGTCCCAACAACAGTCGTGTCCTTGTTATGAATTTATTTAATTATGTATCCCGAATTATGCTTTATATTTACGTACTTACGTGCCCCTGATGTGGGATAGATTAGACTGGCCATGAATGTCAATTATTATATTATGATTGAGAATGATGTATGAATTACGTGGCCATGGATGGCTTATATGTTATTTTTATAATTGTTTATCTTCCGCAACTCTGATTTATTTAATTATTTATTGCTGTTGTTGTTGGGCTGTCGTTTGCTGTTGCTAGTTTTGCTTGATTGATTGCCGTTTGCCGGGATGAATTTTTAAATGGGGTACTTATACCTCGTTTGAGTGTTTGTCTCGGTGCGGATGTGGTGTCCTTTCTCCGGCCAAGGAATGGGGCACTACAGTCAGTGGTATCAAAGCCTAGGTTCCCGAACAGGAACCGAAAGCTCTAGTATCTCGTCTGCCTTGCATGGAGTGTCTATCTGCTTGGTGTCAGTTCGTGTCGAGTTCGTGTTTTGACAAGTGTTTGTCTCATCTTGGTGCATAAAATTGTAGACGATTTCGGTTGGCTTAATTAACTGACTGGCAATCTTTTATAAATTTTTGTACTAAAGAAGATGTAACGCGAGTCGATCGTGGAACACTGTGCGTGTCTTACATGGTTTGGTCTGTCGTAGTGTGTGTCAGTAGGATTTTGTTGAGTGATTGAGCATGCTTATGTGTTTATGAATTGTTGGCATCATTTCTCACAAGACATGCACCTATTTTGCCAAATAGTTGTGAACGCAGGTATGCCGCGTAAGAAAGCTAGATCAGATCCGCCATTACCTCCACTTCAGACTACGTCAGGATCAACGCACTCGTATTCGACGGGAGAGTTGGAAATAGCTCAGGGAGCAGATAGCGTGACAGAATACGAGGCCAGATTTGCCTACCTGACTAACTACTCACCTAACCGGGAGCCAGATCAAAGGAACAGAGCTGCGAGATTTATATCTGGATTGAGGCACGAAATTCGCCAAGTACTCATAGGTCTTGGTTGTTGTTCTTATGCTGAAGCTGTTGGCCGAGCCTTGCGGGCCGAAGCAGAGTTTGAAATGAGAGCTAGGAATGCTCGACCGATCATTTTACCGAACCCATCTTATGGATCGAGAATTCCAGTGGCTGTTCGTACAACTTCTCACAGAAAAGAGGCGACGACCAGTGGATCCAGTGAGAGCACCATCCTTTGCTCGTATTTCCATAAGCCAAATCATCTCGCAGAGTACTGCCGGAAACGACTGGGACAGTGTTTACTCTGTGGATCCCCTGACCATCTTCTCGACAATTGCCCTAATAAGAAGACACCTAAGGAAGAGGATAGTGGATGATGATTCTGAGGATTCAGGGTTCTTAATTCAGAGAGGGAGGCTACCGGAGAATAAAGCAGGAAGGGACAGTGTTGGGGACGTACAATAAATGAGAAGCTATGACACCGAAGGACTTGAGCAAAAATTCTGGAATAAAAGGAATAATGGGAGACTAGAACGGACTTCATTACTCGGAATAAAAGGTACCGTGCATTTTCATAACATTCATATTTCTCGTATTCAATTTATTAATTGCGCGGTATTATGTAAATATTATTTGAGTGAACTCCAGATTAAATCCGGGGTGTTTTCGAAAATTTTTCGCGTTTTAATTCGATCCAGGGGTGCTTGCACGCCCTAATGCACGGTCTTGCTAAAGATCGTGCGGTTTAGCTCAAGCCCGTGTAAGCCAGTTCAGCGTTAAACCGCTGAACCGGATGGACCGCTCCACACGGGCCAGCGCACGCCCGTGCGTCCGACCGTGTGTCCCTATTTTGCTCTTTTTAAACCTATTTTCGCGAGCACACTTCCAGAAACTCTCCCCCTCATTTTTCTCCACTTCCAGCAGCAGAAACCTCTCAATTTTTCCCCAATTTCATCTCCCAATCTTAGCAAGCCAATAACTTTCGATCCGTCCGTTGGATCTTCCTAATTTTCGGAAGGTACGTAGTCTACATTACGAATTTCAATTAGTTGGGTTTTGAAGACGATCCGCCGAGCCGATCTTACACACATTGCTGCCCAAAATACACGCACGCCAAGTGTTCGACAAAATTTCCGAGTGAGGAATTTCATCAAATTCAATCCTACAAGCCTCCAACAACATTCTCATATGGCCGCCGAAGGTTCTCGACGAAGGAGGAGACGAGATGACCCTCCATCTCCACTTCCATTCAATGTGGATATTTCAAACTCCTTATAAGCTAAAATTTTTAGGCGAATGCACGAACGCCCGGTGTTCTCCACCAAGTTTCTCGACATCGAAGCATTAGGAAATTTGGGACTTGGCACCGGTATTGCTCGATACATAGAAGACGTGGGATGGACCACATTCTTGGACATAAGAAGGAATTCGTACCCCCGGCTTGTGTACGAATTCATTGCAACACTTCAAGTAATTCCCCACAAAGACGATGCCGAGCTACCATTCAAGATTGAGTTCCGAGCTTTTAATGAAGATTATGAGCTCACTCTTCGGCAACTAACAATGCATTTTGGACTACCCATCCGGGGTATGATAAGCCGTGAAGTTGGATGGTCCGAAGCCGAAGCTTGGAGAAACGTCTCCACTTCTAGGAGACCGTTTCAACAAGGAAAATCGAAGGCAACCGACCTTCGTGATGCCGCTTTGAGGACTTTCCACCGGTTCCTCTCATGTACCATTTTTGCTAGAGGAGATAGCTACGGTTCAATTAATATTGAGGAACTCTACGTCCTTGATTGCGCGGTTCGAAGGCAAGCAGTCAACGGCATTATGTTTTTCCTTCGATATGTAGAATATGTAGGTACCCGGCCTAAAGGAGAAATCAGAATTGGGTCCTACATTACAGCGATCCTCGAGTGTGCCGGAGTGACCGGCATGGATCGAATGGCCCTGGCAGGAGCCGAGGATTCAACAATTTCCTACAAGCAACTTGCTCAGATGAAACTTTGTAGGAAAGTGAGAGGGCGACATGGTAGATACGTACCAATGATGGCAGAGGAAGCCTCCGCCGGGAGTGATGGCGACGATGAAGAAGACGCCGAAATAGGAGGTCATCCTGAGGAGGACCGACAAGAGAGGGAGGAGCAAATGATGGAACAACTTTACGAAGCAGGAGGCTTCGCTCCTCAGCAGGTTCCGTACATACCCGACCCTCCTAGAACCGAAGAGGTTCCATTCCAACAGAGTTTTGAGGATTACCCGACACAGCACCAGGCTGGATCCTCTCAATGGGACAGATTAAGTGAGGAACAGTGGACTCAGTATCAACAAGCGGAGTCGGAAACCCGAAGCCGATGGGAGGCCGACAGGTGGACGGTTTGGGGAAACTGTTTCACAACTTTCGCAGAACAGACTACTGAGCGACTGAACCAACAGTCGGCAGACCTGAGGGAAATCAGACTCGAGACCCAACGCAACCACGCTGAAATTCGGGAGCAGATTTTCGATCTCGAGAGGTCCATCAATGAACAACTCGCTCGCTATCTAAGCCGTCTTGGCATGCCGCCTAGTTCAGGAGCACCCGATTCTTAGTTGGCATTGGTTTTTCCTCTATTTTCTCATTATTTTCGTTTTAATTGTAATTTGATTTCAGTTGAGCTATTATGTATGAACTATTTGTTAAATGTTTATTTGAACTTAACTGTTAATTGTTCGTTTTAATTAATTGCTTACGTGTTAGTTGCGCAATTTCTGTATGAGGAATTCTTTTAAATGCTGTGATATACTTCCTTTAATAAACCCCGAGGTTCGGAGTAGAATCTGAGGACAGATTCTTTTAAAGGGGGGAGTATTGTAACGACCCGAAAATTCCATAGTTAATTCTTGGAATAATTATTCGACATTTAGTTGAATTTTATATGAAAAGATTTAACTTTGTTAGTTAATCTTAATTTATTATAATTATTTCAATATCTTTACCCTTTTATAATTACATTTTCTACCCTCGAATTATTCTAATCTATTTAAACGAACCTACAATCTTCTAAAATACCCTTGCACTACCTTGAACACACCCACACTCTCTTGAACACACTCACACCCTCTTGAACACACCCTATTGCACACTCTTGGATACTTATACAATCGAGAGAGAGAAAGAGAGAAGAGAAAGAGAAGGAGAAGAAGAAGAAGAAGGAGGAGAAAAAGGAAATCCCGTTCCGAATCCGTTTCTCGACCAATTTAAATTCCGAGACCAGATTTACGATCCTCATTCGATTCTTTATCGGTAACCTTCTTTCTCCAATTCGTTTCATCCATTAAATCTTTCAATTTTTATAGTTTTTATATTGAATAAATATTTGATGAATTTCTTGATTCGTAGGTTATAGTTTATCATTTTTAGTGTAGTTCGGATTAAATGATAGATACTAATGTGTACGATGCATGAGTGTGAATTTTACATGTTAATTTTAGCCTTAGAATTCCCCATATTTGATTTTTGCATGAAACTCTCGAGAAAACCTTAAAAATCGCGTTTCTACACCTGGGTGTTGGAACCACACGGTCCAACGCAAGGTCTTGCTCAAGACCGTGCGCCAGACAGTGCACAACCCTTTAACCTTGCACCGGCTTGCGCACGCCGGTGCACCAGGCCGTGTGCCTTTGTTTCAGCCTGCACGGTCTTGGTTGCGTGCTCAAGACCGTGCACAAGGCCGTGCGTTAGCCCGTGTGAATGCCTTAGCCAATTTTCCATAGTTGCTCACGGTAATGGGGTCAAATGATCAAAAATAAAAGTTGACTTTTTGCATACGACCCCCTAAAATCGAGCCGTTTTCGCCTATAGCTTCCTTATGATTCAAGGATGAATATTTGGTAAAGTTTTCAAAATTCCGATCTCGTTCGGACCTTGAATCGAACCTTTTTCGTTTAGGGCTTTTTCCCCAATTTTTGAATGTTGTCCGAAAAATCCGAAAATCGCATGAGTGCTTCTTTATAATATTATATGCATGAATATGCAATTAGAATTTCAATTGAGCATGTTCATCATTGTTAATTTCGTATTTTTAGTTTAATTGATTTAATTATATTTTAATTGTATATTCATTTGATACATGTTGTTTATTGGTTTTAATTGCAATGTAGTCTTTGTGAGTCGTTGTCGTGTCTTGTCTTATGTGGTTTTGTCGTTTGTTAGTTTCAGGCTGTCTTGTCAGGACATTGCTTGGAGTGTCTTGTCGTTCCGTGTTTCCAAGTGAGGGTTTTAAAATATTTCAAACGGAGTAAGAATTCTTTTTATTTATTGTGAACTCCCCTTATGTGCTCATATTGCTTTGTTTTCCTTTCTCGTATAATTATTAGATATTTAATCTATATTTTAAGGTTGATCTCAAATGTCTTAATATTAAATTGTACTTATGAGTATCCCTAAATCATTTTATTTAATAAGGCAAGTAAAGTTATTTATTTTAAGCGTGACGGTTTGACTTAGGATTTATACCCTTCGTCGTCACTCAAACTTGCCCAAATTCAATTTATGTATGTTTTTCTAAGCGAGCAAATTCGTGACATTTCAAAATTGGGCCCGGGAAAGTATCCGGATGTTATACCTGGGGACGAGCGTCTAGGGGTAATCCGAGGTGCTTCTCCCAAAAATAAGCGTCAATTGTGGCCCGTCAGGAGTTGATAGCCACGGTTGGGAGTGATGGTGGGCGTTGCATTCGTTGCACGTTTTCCTAAAATTCACAGTCGCCCGAAATAGCGATTCGGGGTCAGACACCGGTGATGGAGTTACCAGAACTTGAAGGGGTTATAAGGAGGAACAGGCCCATTTCTCGCTGGGATATTAATTGCGTGCATGTTACTGCTTTAATTATTTATTATTATTATTTAATGTTATGTATGCAAGTCGAAGCACGATCCGGATTTTCTTCAATTATGCAAATGTATTTTCATATATATATAATTAAAACCCGGACACGTGGCTCGTACTTGTTCCCTCTTGACCTTCACTGAGTGTTTTTACTCACCCCCACTATTTTAATTCTTACTTCAGGTCGACAGGTGGCGTTGTCACCTATCATGTCAGATGGCAGCAGCAGGTCTAGGTTGGCTCGTGTGTCTTGTCTTGTCAGTGTCCCAACAACAGTCGTGTCCTTGTTATGAATTTATTTAATTATGTATCCCGAATTATGCTTTATATTTACGTACTTACGTGCCCCTGATGTGGGATAGATTAGACTGGCCATGAATGGCAATTATTATATTATGATTGAGAATGATGTATGAATTACGTGGCCATGGATGGCTTATATGTTATTTTTATAATTGTTTATCTTCCGCAACTCTGATTTATTTAATTATTTATTGCTGTTGTTGTTGGGCTATCGTTTGCTGTTGCTAGTTTTGCTTGATTGATTGCCGTTTGCCGGGATGAATTTTTAAATGGGGTACTTATACCTCGTTTGAGGGTTTGTCTCGGTGCGGATGTGGTGTCCTTTCTCCGGCCAAGGAATGGGGCGCTACAATCAGGGTCTTCTTCCGGAAAGAAAACCTTCTCGGTATCTTCATCGAAACAGAATGTACCTCCGAAACCGCAGGGAACGCCAGTATGTGGCTTTTGCCAAAGAGATCATCAAGAGTCAGAATGCCGAAAGAAGCAGGGACGTTGCTTCTCATGTGGATGTCCGTCTCATCTTCGTACAAATTGCACGAGGAAGAAAATGTCGAGACGAGCCAAAAGGATGAAGCTTGATTCTGTATGAACGATCTAGGTATATTGCATTATCATGACATTCATCCTAAATTAGTTTAATTTCATATTATGTGAATTTAAAAATTATGTGCGTTAAGCGTATTATACTATACATGTGATTTCGATGTTACTATTCGTGTTTTAATTTTGTGAAGTTTGTGTGGTTTTAATCACACGAACTGCCCCTGTAGGCCTTGCACGGTCTCGCCACACGCCGTGACGAGACCCTGTGCACTTATCTCACACGGCCTTGTCGCACCCGGTGCGAGAGACCGTGCGCATGAATACACACGGGCTCGTCACACGCCGTGACGAGAGCCCGTGCATGTTTTGTCCTCACGGGGTCGTCACACGCCGTGACGATACCCCGTGCGTGTTTCTCACACGGCCTCATCACACGCCGTGACGAGAGGCCGTGCGCATTTCTTCCAGGTTTTAAAATGGTCAGTAGCTTCTCATTTCGCGCACAACCGTCATTCCTTTCTCCTTTTTCATGCGAGAAGTTCCCCATTTTTTTTCCCCAAATTCATCCCATCTTTGAGCTCGAATTATTCTCGATCTAGCCGACGGATTTTCGTGAGATTTTGTAAGTGCGTTGTCTGCAGCGAGTTCTTTGGATTGTTGAAATTTGGGCTCGATCCGTTTTACCGATCTCACACAATCTTTGCCCGAAGTAGCGCACGCCAAGTGTTCGGTAAAAGTCCCAAGTGAAAATTTGCAACTTAATTCCTTCATTTCACAACAACTCCAACTCTAATATGGAAGGTGCTCGTGAAGCTCGTGGTGGACGTCGGGCAAGGGAATTACCCGACATAGTGGCACCGGAAGGTTACCAAGTGGATTTGGGTACTGAAGACGATCAAGATGTCTTCCACCGGTTAATGGAACGACCGGTTAGAGCTACGCAATTTCTAGATATGGAGGCTATGTACCAATTGGGTCTTGGCGAAGGGATCTCTCGTTACATCGACAACATTGGGTGGGCTAATTTTTGGAGTATTCAAAGGCCATCCTATCGCCACCTCACTTGTGAATTTTTAAGCTCTCTTAAGGGCGCAGCATTTCCGGACCACATCGAGATGCCGATAGGAATCCACTTCAGAGCATTCAACCGTGACTACACGCTTTCATACCGGCAGTTGTCCGAATATTTTCAATTGGATGTTACGGCACCTAGGAGACGTGCCGATGGATGGAATCAAGCCGAGGCTTGAAGACGTATCTCTACCTCCACCGAAATATTTAACTCCGGCGTATCCAAGGCCACGATGCTCATCACCACTCAATTGAGAATTTTGCATAGAGCCGTGTCTCGATCGGTTCTAGCCAGAGGAGACAGTCCGGGGGCGGTGAACACCGAAGATTGTCTCATACTCGATCATATGGTGCGAGGGGTCAAGTTCAACCCCATCTCGTACATGATGGACCATATGATGTATATCTCCACTCGGTCGAGAGGAGAGATTCGAGTTGGCTCCTACATCACCGCCATTCTGGAGTGTGCCCAAGTGGAAGGGCTCGATACCCAGGTTCCCGTTGGAGGTTTGACCTCAATTAGCTATGGCACTCTAGCTCAAATGGCGATCTGCACGAAGGATCCAAGGCGGAATGACCCATATATTATGGTAGATGGACTACCTTTATGGGAAGCTGACCAAGGGGATGCTCCCGAAGAAGGACCCTCAGACCCAGAGGTCCGAGAACAGGCTCAGCATATCTACTCCCAGCTGATGAGTCAGGATGCCTCTATTCCTGAGTCTTCACATGGCAGAAGAAGCACTCAGCATCAGGAGTCGATAGACCTGCAACAATTTTATTCAGAGTTCACTGACTACCGACGTGTGACTGATGAGAGATTTGCCCAGCAGGAGAGGCAGATCAATGAGGGCTTTGCAGCCCAGCGAGCTCACATTGATAGTCAGTACACGGCCTTGCAGGCAGAGCTTCAGAGATCCATATCAGAGATGCAGAGGTCACTATCTGAGCAGCTGGATCAGTATTTCCACCGTGGTCCTGACGAGCCTTAAGCTATCTATTTTATTTTCTTCTTTCCCGCTAGTTTGTTTAGGATTTGATGTAATTTTATATTTTGTATGACTCTGAATTTTAATTTGGAATATTAAGTGCTTTAAGAGTTTATTATTGAATGATGTTTTATTATGTGAATTAATTGCATTTGAATGTTCGATTTAATTCGAGTTATTAGAATTTCTGTTATGCTCCTCTTAACTAACTCCGAGACCGGAAGAGAATCTGAGGACAGATTCTTCTGAAGAGGGGCGTATTGTAACGACCCGAAAATTCGAATTTTCAATTCGGTATATTTTATTCGAGTAATTGTGCAAATTATTATTTTATTTAATATTTATTCGAAGATTTTAGAATAATTTCGTAAATGAGTGAATTTAGGTGTTTAAATCACGAATTGTCAATGTGCATTTAATTATATGAATTTTGAGTGTAATTACGTATTATTTGGACAACGTGAGTTTTCAAACTTATTTTATAAAATTACGATTTTACCCCCTTCGATTTTTAGACCTAGTCCACTTAATTGACTAAGTCAATCTCTCTCACCTCACACTCTCGTTCAACATCCGCAAGAAAGAAAGAGAGAAAAGAAAAGAGAAGGAAAAAGAGAAAGAGAAGGAAGAGATTTCAATCGATCGTCCCGACTTCGTTTCCCGACAGATTTTCGAATCGTTTACGCCTACGAATTCCTCGCGATCTTTTCTACGAGTAAGCTTCTAACGATTCTCTCGTTTAATGTCTTCTATACTTCGTTTTTCTCATTTTTGTGAATAGTAGGTATTATTAGGTTTTATGTGTTTTTATAGAATTTGTGGATGGAATTTTGTGATTATCGTTTCTATATGTAGATTATATGTTGTAGATGATTATATGTGAAAATTAGAGTATGATTTGCATGTTTTAGTGATTAAATGTTGAATTAGGATTGATTGTTGCGTATTGGGTTTGATGTTCTGCATGTTCTGCTCAATTTTTACGCACACGGGCCATGCACACGGGGTGTGGCAAGCCCGTGTGGGTGTACACGGCCTCTTGCACGGCCGTGCAAGAGACCGTGCGTGTTTGGAATGGTGCACGGGCTGTGCACACGGCCTTGAGGCCGTGCGTGTTCGTCCGATTGTGCACGGCCTCGGCACACGGCCGTGCACAAGGCCGTGTGGCCTGGTCGAACAGTGCCCTGACCTTCTGTAAGTCAGGGCCCGTTTTGCACTACGGGTCCCTCTGAGACTAGTCTTTTCTGAATTCTTTCTTCGCTCGTGTATTCGATATATTTGAAATAGATATGAATTGCATGATTTATGAATTTACGACATGTTCGGGTATATGAATAGTGCGTTTTAAGTTTTCATTAAATTTGCTAACTTTTGCATGTGAAGTTCGATTTTTCCGAAATTCGAATGCACACTCCTTTATGATATCTTAAGCATGTCCGTAAAGTTTCGTTGCACTTGGACTTGATTTGCATTTTTAAATTTGAGAATTACTCTATTTTCGTTTGATAATTTGAACTTAAGTGCTTGATTTGATTGTGTAACGTGCTCCTATGTGTTTTAATATTCTCGTATAAGCCGTGCGTCGTCCTTAGTCTTAATTGGTTGTGTCCTGGTATTTTTGCAGACGGTACTCCCGTGGAGTAGCGCCGGTTCTTGATTTTGCTCTTATTTTGAATAGCCAACAGGTGAGGCTTTCCGTTTCTGTTTCCAGTATTATTATGTATATATATAAATAAGCCTCTCCCGATATCAGCCACGTTTATGTTTTGTTTTCATACCGTTTCTATATATATACTTAGTAGATATTTATGCTTATTATGTTCATTTGATTTATCGAAAATGATTTGATATGAAAAAGTACTATGTATAGTCTTCGAAATGTTTACGAAAGAGACATGTAAAACCTTTTGTTTTCTAAGGCGAACTTTGGCCTTCGGCCTCGCATATGACATGTCTCGAACGGTCTTTTGGCCAACCCGAAATGATTTGAAAAGCGAGATTATGAACTGTATGCATGTTTGTTTGGGCCCGGAGTAAGAGCGATAGGACGAAGTCGGTAGACGTCGGGTCTACGGCGTAAATCCTATGGTTTCCTCCATTTAGGAGCTCGGGGTGAGGCCGGAGTGGCAGCCCTTTGAGTACCTGAGTTATTACCGTATGTTATGAGTAGTTCGGGTTTGCAGTCCGGCTACATTGGAGGAATAAGGGAGGTTTCCGGTTTTATGTTTTGGATATTGGAGTTCAGGGCTCGACTCGCCGAGTCATATGACAAGTTATGTTTTATGTTAAATCACCACCCGATTACGAAAACCTTTCTTTTATGTTGATTTCTTTTAAGTTTAAAATTGGTGATTTATTTTCCGTTTTATTATATACATTATTATTCCCTCCTCACTTAGTCGTTTGACTAACCCCCTCTGTTTTACCCCTATATTGGTTTCAGGATACTAGGCGGGATTCGTCGTCGTCGTCGTAGAGTTGTAATTATTTTCTCATGTACATTCCTTTTCACCGTTTAGATATTATTTAAGTTTTACGATTTTAGAAAATTGTGATATTATGTTGTATTCGGGAATATATATACTTCGAACCCGTCATTATATTTATCGGGATATTGTATAGAACCCGTTAATTATCTATGTAATTGATTTTCGTTAGCCTGGTGGGCTTTAATACTTGTGCATTTATTTATGTTTTAATGTTTGGTTTATTATTGCTTCCGCGTCTCTGTCGTTTCATTTTGTTGTTTTTGAAGCCCCGCCTAGTAATTGAGTAAATGCTTGCCGTTCGCCGGGTTTCGGTTCAGGTCGGATCCCATTTCGGCTCCGGGTCGGGCTTGGTGCGGGGCGTGCGTTACCCGTTTGGGGCGCCCGCTACAACAAATAATAAGAAAAGGCGGGATATTAATTTGTTTTGAAACTTAAGTAACTATGTCCTTGCCCTAGTTGAAAATAGTTTAAACCCTTACCTGTATCTCGACAAAGGAGAAAACCAAGCAAGCAACATGTATGATTCTCCCTCAGAGATCCGACCTGAAAACACGGGGTCTAGAGGATGAATGACTGACACGAGCAAGAAAACAGACGTTGACGCTCGGCTCTCAAAATACAAACATGCTTAAGGACACTCATTCAACATTTAAACATAAGAAAGCAAGTAGGGGCAATATGGTCAATTTATTCAAAAGCATGCAATAATTAAATAAATAAATAACAATTAACATTTAATTAATAATAACATTTAAGCATAATCTAACCAGGGGTTAACCTTGCAATTAAACATCAAACATGTATATTCCATTTAAATCAACAACAATTAAAGTACAACTTATAGCTTTTCCCAAGAGCTCAAAAGCTAACAAGCTAAGATGGATCCTATCTCTAGCCTAATCGAACCGAAACCTATCTGTTCGACTACACAAGCATATATCATCAACAACCAACAATTTATAAAATTAAGCCAAGCTAGGATCAAGTTATTCATGCTCAAAAGCTATAAGCTATAAGCTATAGTTCAAAAGCTACAAATTAACACAATAAGATAAAAAATGCGATAAAAGATGAACGACAAGTCGGATTCGAGTAATACCAGTGCCGTTAGAACCGTTGCGTCGAGGGGCATGATCTTTCCGAAGACTCCATCACCGGATTCCCGCCAGAACAGTGCCAAAATGCCAGAAAACCACCTGCCACCACCGGACCGCCGCCGGGCCACCTCCGATGGTCAAACCCTTATACCGAAATGTTCCTCTCGATGAGACCGTCACTTCCCTCAAAGCCGTTTCTCAATCGGATCATCCATCGGAATTTAATTTCACTTTGAAGCTCCAAAACCCTAGAATCCAAGAATCGAAATTAACGAAAATCGGCTCAACGAAATACAAAATTGACTTCAAAATTGGCTTACCCATGTCGAGAAGGTTGAAATCTATATAAAGCCCTTTGAAAATGGTGGCCGGAAAGCCCAGACCACCACGTCGCCGCCGCGGCTCCCCGCGGCTCCGCCACGCACCACCGGAGCTCCGCCGCCCCGTCGAGTTAGGGCCTGAGATCGGTGCCAAAAGTTTCGTCTCCTCATGGACGTTCCAACCACGATAGTGTGCCGTCGAGACGCTGCCGCATGCCACCGGAAAAGCTCCATCTCTGCCGCGCCACCTCTTCGTCGATCCGCCGCCGTCCAGCCAAGTCAGGTCGCGGGACCACCGCCAAAAGCTTCCCCTCGTCAAGAGCTTCCATTTCCGACCAAGCCCATGCCGTGTCGTCGCCGGAAACGTCACCGACGAGAAGCTCCAAGCCGCGCCACCTTCGCGCCACCATTGCATCGCCGTCGCTGCTCCAATCACTGGGAAACTTGTATGGTTGAGTTCGTCTCGTCGAGACGGTCGATTCGGTATATCATACGCACGATTTCGAGAAGAAATGAGAAAAATCACATTTTGGGGGAGAGAATCGCGGCTGTTGTTGCGTGAGGGTGTTCTCCCATTTTTCATTTTGGCCCCAAGTCTATCAATAATTGCATAATATACCCTATCCTCGAAAAACGTGCAAATTGTGTAAAGTGTCGGAATTAGGCGTACTTAGTGTCAAAATGACCGAAATTAAATGCTTAACAAAGGTTGGGGTTCGTTTTATTAAAATTCATGAGTTTACGAAAAGTCAATTCCGTGTTGGGCTAAAGTGTAAATAATTTTGGGCTAAAAATGTAATTTCATTTAAAATATGATTTAATGAATAATATTTAGAACCTCGATAAAATGTGCATTATTAAAACATTGAACCCAGTCCAATGTACACCGTTAAATTACTAAATTCGATTAAACGAGCTAAAAATATAAATTTACCGAATGAACCCTAGTTAGTGGCAAAACGATGCAAATTAAATTCTAATTAATGCCTTGGGTTTTAAATGCCAAATCGATGATTTATAAAATATTTAAATGAAAGAGGTGCAATTATGAAAGACGTCGGGACCTTAAACGGTCCGAATTCTGATAAATGCGCCAATCTTGAACTTGGAGATTGCGGGTCATTACAATACTCCCTCCTTCAAAAGAATCTGTCTTTAGATTCTACTCCTCACGTCGAACCGTTCTCTGCCAAATTTCTCTTTGGCTTTGGTTCTAAAATTTCGACCTGTCCAACTCAATACGTCTTCAGTACGTGGACAGACTCCTTTGATTCCTGAAAATTTGTCATCCATGTTCACTTCTGTTCTCAATTCGACCAGCTTCCGAAGTGTTCCTCTTCCAGGTCGATCTGATAAAGTCGACACTAACCAGATCCGCATATCGAACTAGCAATAGAATCGCTCCTAGTCGACTAAGAACTCCTTGTCCTTAGCACTTTCTAATAGCGCATAACGAGGCTATCGAATTCTACGCTATCCACACAGAAATCATATAAAGCCTTATCAACTAATCATTCAATCAGAGCAATCATGAATTAAAAGGCAGTTAAAGTATGTAAGTCACATGAAACACTTAACAAATATGTAAAGCGATTAAACACATAAGCTCGTCCGATCTCTAATGTGGTTTGAATTTCTCGAAATTTGTGATGACTCTGTTTGATCAGAAATTGAATCCTTCAAGGTTTCTGATCCCCGAACTCTATCCCAGCTCGATGTCTGACAAAGATCAACTTCTTTTACCCATTTTCATTTCACCATTCGGTTGCTCTATAGCGCCCCTTTCCTTGTACGGAGAAAGGACACCACATCTGCACCGAGACGAACTCCCAAACGAGGTAGATGTACCCCATTTAAAAATCCATCCCGGCGAACGGCAATCACTCAATCTATACCGGCAACAACGTACCTAGTCCAACAACGAAAACCAACAATGATAACAGAGTGCAGAAGCTATAAATTTTAAATATCCATTAAACATGCAAAGCCGCACGGGGCAACAATTATCATAATCAATATTCCAACAAGTACATAATTTAATAAGTCAACGCTCAACAATTATCCATCACATCGTCATTTAATATAATCATTTCTACTGACAAAACAATTTAATAATAAAAGACAGACTGTTGTTGGACATTATTGACAATTACCAAAGGACACGAATACCAAGACCTATAACCCGCTGTTGCCAACCGACATGAGAAGTGACAACGCCACCTGTCAACCTGGAGTAAGAATTAAAATAGTGGGGGTGAGTATAAAAGATACTCAGTGAGGGTAAAGAGGGAACAAGTACGAGCCACGTTTCCGGGTTTGGATTATATATATATAAGAAATTACATTTGCATAATGAAGAAAATCCGGATCGTGCTTCGACTTGCATACACAACAATAATAAGCAGTAATAATAAAGCAGTAATGGAAGCAAGTAATATCCCAGCGAGAATGGGCCTGTTCCTCCTTATAACCCCCTCAAGTTTAGTAAACTCCATCTCCGGTGTCTGACCCCAAAGGTGCTACCCCGGGCGACTGTTGAATTTTAGGAAAACATGCAACGAATGCAACGTCCACCATCACTCCCAACCGTGGCTATCAACTCCTGACGGGCCACGATTGACGCTTAGTTTTGGAAAAAGCACCTCGGATTACACCCTGGACGCTCATCCCCAATTGTAACCTCCGGATACCATCCCGGGCCCATTTTAAATAACAATACAATATCTTTGCTCGCGTTCGAAGAACATTATAAGTTAAGGCCAAAAGGGCATTTAGGCAAGTGTATATGACGACAAATGAGTAAATCCCAAGTCAAACCGTCACGGAAAGAAAAGAGTTTTCTTGCCCTTTTAAAACGAAATGATTTAGATATATCTATAGGTACAAGTTAATATCAAAACATTTGTTATAAAATACATATTAAATATCTAGTAGATATACGAGAAAGGAAATCAAAGCAAGATGAGCACATAAGGGTAGTTCGCAATAATTTAAAAGGAATTCTTACTCCGTTTGAAAGCATTTTAAAACCCTCACCTGGAAGCACGAAAACGACAAGACAACCCAAGCTATGCCTTGAAAAGACTGCCTGAAACTAATAGACAACAAGAACCAATTAAGACAAGACGCGACAATGACTCACGAAGACTACAACACATGAATAACCAATAATCATCATGTATCAATTAAATTTATAATTAAAATGCACTTAAATCAATTAAACAGAAATGTGCAATTAACGATGCTAAACATGCTCAATTTAAATTCTAATTGCGCATTCATGCTTATAATATTATAAAGAAGCACTCATGCGATTTTCGGATTTTTTGGACAACATTCAAAAATTGGGGAAAAAGCCCTAAACGAAAAAGGCTCGATTCAAGGTCCGAACGAGGTCGGAATTTCGAAAACTTTACAAAATATTCATCCTTGAGTCATAAGGAAGCTATAGGTGAAAACGGCTCGATTTTAGGGGGTCGTATGCAAAAAGTCAACTTTTATTTTTGGCAATTGACCCCATTACTGTGAGCAACTAAGGAAAAAGGCTGAAAATTTGGTTAAGGCATTCGCACGGCCTAACGCACGGCCTTGTGCACGGTCTTGAGCACGCACTCAAGACCGTGCAAGCTGAAACAAGCACACACGGGCTTGTGCACCGGCGTGCGCAGGCCCGTGCGTGCCAAAAGTGTGGCGCACGGTCTGGCGCGCGGTCTTGCCAAGACCGTGCGTTGGACCGTGTGGTTCCATCTAACAGGTGCAGAAACGCGATTTCAAGGTTTCTCACGAGGGTTTCGTCCTAAAATCAACTAGGGTGGATTCTATAGCTAAAATCAACATATAAAATTCACACTCATGCATTGTATACATTAATAGCTACCATTTGATCCGAACTACACTAAAAATGGTAAACTCTAACCTATAATTCCATCAATTTATCAATTATTCATATCAATATAAAAACTAGAAAATAGGAGAATTTAATGGGTGAATCGAAATGGGGAAAGAAGATTACCGGTAGAGAATTGAATGAGGATCGTGGTTTTGGTCTCGGAATTTCGATTGATCGAACGACGGATTCGGAACGTGATTTTCTCTTTCTCTCCTTCTTCTTCTCCCTTTCTTCTTCTCTTCTCTCCTTCTCTCTCTCGATTTTTGGTGTGTTCAAGAGTGTGCAAGAGAGTGTGCACAAGAGGGTGTAAGTGTGTTCAAGATAGTGTGGGTGTGTTCAAGATGGTGCAAAGGTGTTCCAAGGGGGTCTAGGTTCGTTTAGAGATTAGATTAATTTCGAGGGGTGGAAAATGTAATTATAAATGGTTGAGGATAGGGAATTAAATTAAATAACTTAAAATTAGCTAACGAAGCTAATCTTTTCATAAAAAATTCAACGAAATGTCGAATAATTATTCCGAAAATATATTCTGGAATTTTGGGTCGTTACAATACTCCCCCCTTCAAAAGAATCTGTCCTCAGATTCTTCTCCGAATCTCGGGGTTGACTAAGGGAGTATATTATGGCATTTAAAAGTTATTCAAACAAAATAGCGCAATTAATACACAGGCAATTAATTAAAACGAACAATTAACAGTTAAATTCAATTAAGCATTTAACACATAGTTCATACATAATAGTTCAAATAAAAATCCAATTACAATTAAACGAAAATGACGAGAATAAAGGAAATGGATGCCGACTAAGAATCGGGTGCTCCGGAACTAGGTGGCATGCCAAGACGACTGAGATAGCTGGCGAGCTGCTCCGTGATGGACCTCTCGAGGTCGGAAATTTGCTCCCGGATTTCAGTGTGGTTGCGTTGAGCCTCGAGCCTGATCTCCCTCAAGTCGGCCGACAGCCTCCGCATAAGAACAGTGGCCGAGTCCTATAAGTATTTGACGGATTTCGTGCTTCAATCCCGATATAAAACTTGCGGCTCTGTTCCTTTGGTCTGGCTCCCGGTTAGGAGAGTAGTTAGTCATGTAGGCAAATCTGGCCTCGTATTCTGTCACGCTCTCTCCTCCCTGAGCTATCTCTGTAACGACCCGAAAATTCCAGAATTAATTCTTGGGATAATTATTCGACATTTAGTTGAACTTTATATGAAAAGATTTAACTTCATTAGTTAATCTTAATTTATTATAATCATTTCAATATCCTTAACCTTTTATAATTACGTTTTCTACCCCTCGAATCATTCTAATTTATGAACGAACCTACAACCTTCTAAAAATACCCTTGCACTACCTTGAACACACCCACACTATCTTGAACACACTCACACCCTCTTGAACACACCCCTTGCACCCTCTTGACCACATATTCATTTGAGAGAGAGAGAGAGAGGAAGGAGAAAAGAGAGAAGAGAAGGAGAAGAAAGGGAAATCCCGTTCCGAATTCGTTTCTCGACCGATTGAAATTCCGAGGCCAGTTTTACGATCCTCGTTCGATTATTTATTGGTAACCTTCTTTCTCCAATTCATTTCATCCATTAAATCTTTCAATTTTTATAGTTTTTATATTGAATATATATTTGAGGAATTTCTTGATTCGTAGGTTATAGTTTATCATTTTTAGTGTAGTTCGGATCAAATGATAGATACTAATGTGTACAATGCATGAGTGTGAATTTTACATGTTAATTTTAGCCTTAGAATCCCCCATATTTGATTTTTGCATGAAACTCCCGAGAAAACCTTAAAAATCGCGTTTCTGCACCTGGGTGTTGGAACCACACGGCCCAACGCACGGTCTTGCTCAAGACCGTGCGCCGGACCGTGCACAGCCCTTTAACCTTGCACCGGCTTGCACACGCCGGTGCAACAGGCCGTGTGCCTTTGTTTCAGCCTGCACGGTCTTGGTTTCGTGCTCAAGACCGTGCACTAGGCCGTGCGTTAGCCCGTGTGTATGCCTTAGCCAATTTTCCAGCCTTTTTCCTTAGTTGCTCTCGGTAATGGGGTCAAATAGCCAATAATAAAAGTTGAATTTTTGCATACGACCCCCTAAAATCGAGCCGTTTTCACCTATAGCTTCCTTATGATTCAAGGATGAATATTTGGTAAAGTTTTCAAAATTCCGAACTCGTTCGGACCTTGAATCGAACCTTTTTCGTTTAGGGCTTTTTCCCCAATTTTTTAATGTTGTCCGAAAAATCCGAAAATCGCATGAGTGCTTCTTTTTAATATTATATGCATGAATGTACAATTAGAATTTCAATTGAGCATGATTAGCATTGTTAATTTCGTACTTTTAGTTTAATTGATTTAATTACATTTTTATTGTAAATTCAATTGATACATGTTGTTTATTGGTTTTAATTGCAATGTAGTCTTTGTGAGTCGTTGTCGTGTCTTGTCTTATGTGATTTTGTCGTCTGTTAGTTTCAGGCTGTCTTGTCAGGACATTGCTTGGAGTGTCTTGTCGGTTCCGTGTTTCCAGGTGAGGGTTTTAAAACGATTTCAAACAGAGTAAGAATTCTTTTGATTTATTGCGAACTCCCCTTATGTGCTCATATTGCTTTGTTTTCCTTTCTCGTATAATTATTAGATATTTAATCTATATTTTAAGGTTGCTCTCAAATGATTTAATATTAAATTGTACTTATGAGTATCCCTAAAATATTTATTTTTATATGGCAAGTAAAATTATTTATTTTAAGCGTGACGGTTTGACTTAGGGCTCGTACCCTTCGTCGTCACTCAAGCTTGCCCGAATTAATTTATGTACGGTTTTCAAAGCGAGCAAATTCATGACATTTCAACATGGGGCCCGGGAAAGTATCCGAAGGTTATACCTGGGGACGAGCGTCTAGGGGTAATCTGAGGTGCTTCTCCCAAAACTAAGCGTCAATCGTGGCCCGTCAAGAGTTGATAGCCACGGTTGGGAGCGATGGTGGACGTTGCATTCGTTGCACGTTTTCCTAAAATTCACAGTCGCCCGAAGTAGCGATTCGGGGTCGGACACCGGTGATGGAGTATATGAACGTGAAGGGGTTATAATGAGGAACAGGCCCATTCTCGCTGGGATATTATTTGCGTGCATGTTACTGCTTTAATTATTTATTATTTATTTAATGTCGTGTATGCAAGTCGAAGCACGATCCGGATTTTCTTCAATTATGCAAATGTATTTTCATATATATATAATTCAAAACCCGGACACGTGGCTCGTACTTGATCCCTCTTAACCTTCACTGAGTGTTTTTACTCACCCCTCTATTTCAATTCCTACTTCAGGTCGACAGGTGGCGTTGTCACCTATCATGTCAGTCGGCAGCAGCAGGTCTAGGTTGGCTCGTGTGTCTTGTCTTGTCAGTGTCCCAACAACAATCGTGTCCCGATTATGAATTTATTTAATTATGTATTTTGGATTATGCTTTAAATTACGTACTTACGTGCCCCTGATGTGGGATAGATTAGACTGGCCATGAAAGGCAATTATTATATTATGATTGAGAATGGTGTATGAATTACGTGGCCGTGGATGGCTTATATGTTATTTATATAATTGTTTCTTCTTCCGCAACTCTGATTTATTTACTTTATTACTGTTGTTGTTGGGCTGTCGTTTGCTGTTGCTAGTTTTGCTTGATTGCCGTTCGCCGGGATGAATTTTTAAATGGGGTACTTATATCTCGTTTGAGGGTTTGTCTCGGTGCGGATGTGGTGTCCTTTCTCCGGCCAAGGAAAGGGGGCGCCACAGTCAGTGGTATCAGAGCCTAGGTTCCTGAACAGGAACCGAAAGCTCTAGTATCTCGTCTGTCTTGCATGGGTTGTCTGTCAGCTTGGTGTCAGTTCGTGTCGAGTTCGTGTTTTGACAAGTGTTTGTCTCATCTTGGTGCTTAAAATTGTAGACGATTACGGTTGGCTTAATTAACTGACTGGCAATCTTTTATAAATTTCTGTACTAAGGAAGATGTAACGCGAGTCGATCGTGGAACACTGTGCGTGTCTTACATGGTTTTGTCTGTCGTAGTGGGTGTCGGTAGGATTTTGTTGAGTGATTGAGCATGCTTATGCGTTTATGAATTGTTGGCATCATTTCTCACAAGACATGCACCTATTTTGCCAAATAGTTGTGAACGCAGGTATGCCACGTAAGAAAGCTAGATCAGATCCGCCACTACCTCCACTTCAGACTACGTCAGGATCAACGCACTCATATTCGACGGGAGAGTTGGAAATCGCTAAGGGAGCAGATAGCGTGACAGAATACGAGGCCAGATTTGCCTACCTGACTAATTACTCACCAAACCGGGAGCCAGATCAAAGGAACAGAGCCGCGAGATTTATATCTGGATTGAGGCATGAAACTCGCCAAGTACTCATAGGTCTTGGTTGTTGTTCTTATGCTAAAGCTGTTGGCCGAGCCTTTCGGGCCGAAGCAGAGTTTGAAATGAGAGCTAGGAATGCTCGACCGATCACTTTAACGAACCCGTCTTATGGATCGAGAACACCAGTGGCTGTTCGTACAACTTCTCACAGAAAAGAGGCGACGACCAGTGGATCCAGGGAGAGCACCATCCTTTGCTCGTATTGCAATAAGCCAAATCATCTCGCAGAGTACTGCCGGCAACGACTGGGGCAGTGTTTACTGTGTGGATCCCCTGACCATCTTCTCGACAATTGCCCTATTAAGAAGACACCTAAGGAAGAGGATAGTGGATGAGGATTCTGGGGATTCAGGGTTCTTAATTCAGAGAGGGAGGCTACCGGAGAATAAAGCGTTAAGGGACAGTGTTGGGGACGTACCGTAAATGAGAAGCCACGACATCGAAGGACTTGAAAGGAATAATGGGAGACTAGAACGGACTTCATTACTCGGAATAAAGGTACCATGTATTTTCATAACATTCATATTTCTCGTATTCAATTTATTAATTGCGCGGTATTATGTAATTATTGCTTGATTGAACTCCGGATTAAATCCGGGGTGTTTTCAAAAATTTTTGCGCGTTTTTATTCGATCCAGGGGTGCTTGCACGCCCTAACGCACGGTCTTGCTCAAGACCGTGCGGTTCGGATCAAGCCCGTGCAAGCCAGTTCAGCGTTAAACCGCTGAACCGGCTGGACCGCTCCACACGGGCCAGTGCACGCCCGTGCGTCCGGCCGTGTGTCCCTATTTTGTCCTTTTAAAACCTATTTCCGCGAGAAAACATACCGAAACTTTTCACCCCCTTTTCTCTCCACTTCCAGCAGCAGCAACCTCACAGTTTTTCCCCAATTTCATCCTCCAATCTTGGCAAGCCAATAACTTTCGATCCGTCTGTTGGATCTTCCTAATTTTCGGAAGGTACGTAGTCTACATTACGTATTTCAATTAGTTGGGTTTTGAGGACGATCCGACGAGCCGATCATACTCACATTGCTGCCCAAAATTCACGCACGCCAAGTGTTCGACAAAATTCCCGAGTGAAGAATTTCATCAAATTCAATCCTACAAGCTTCCAACAACAATCTCACATGGCCGCCGAAGGTTCTCGACGTAGGAGGAGACGAGATGACCCTCCATCTCCACTCCCATTCAATGTGGATATTTCAAATGCATTCCAAGTTAAAATATTTAGGAGAATACATGAACGCCCGGTGTTTTCCACCAAATTTCTCGACATCGAAGCATTAGGAAATTTGGGACTTGGTCCCGGTATTGCTCGATACATAGAAGACGTAGGATGGACCACATTCTTGGACATAAGAAGGAATTCGTACCCCCGGCTTGTGTACGAATTCATTGCAACACTTCAAGTACTTCCCCATGAAGACGATGCTGAGCTACCATTCAAAATTGAGTTCCGAGCTTTTAATGAAGATTATGAGCTCACTCTTCGGCAACTAACAATGCATTTTGGACTACCCATCCGGGGTATGATAAGCCGTGAAGTTGGATGGTCCGAAGCCGAAGCTTGGAGAAATGTCTCCACTTCTCGAAGACCCTTTCAACAAGGAAAATCGAAGGCAACCGACCTTCGTGATGCCGCTTTGAGGACTTTCCACCGGTTCCTCTCATGTACCATTTTCGCTAGAGGAGATAGCTACGGTTCAATTAATATTGAGGAACTCTACGTCCTTGATTGCGCGGTTCGAAGGCAAGCAGTCAATGGCATTATGTTTTTCCTTCGTTATGTAGAATATGTAGGTACCCGGCCTAAAGGAGAAATCAGAATTGGGTCCTACATTACCGCGATCTTAGAGTGCGCCGGAGTGACCGGCATGGATCGAATGGCCCCGACAGGAGCCGAGGATTCAATGATTTCCTACAAGCAACTCGCCCAAATGAAGCTTTGTAGGAAAGTTAGAGGACGACATGGTCGTTATGTGCCAATGACGGCCGAGGAAGCCGCCGCCGGTAGTGATGGCGACGATGAAGAGGATGCCGATTTAGGAGGTCATCCTGAGGAGGACCGACAAGAGAGGGAGGAGCAAATGATGGAACAACTTTACGAAGCAGGAGGCTTCGCTCCTCAGCAGGTTCCGTATGTACCCGATCCTCCTAGAACCGAAGAGGTTCCATTCCAGCAGGGCTTTGAGGATTACCCGACACAGCATCAGGCTGGATCTTCCCAATGGGACAGATCAAGTGAGGAACAATGGAGTTAGTTTCTTCAAGCGGAGTCGGAAGCCCGAAGCCGATGGGAGACCGACAGGTGGACGATTTGGGGAAACCGTTTCACCACTTTCGCCGAGCAGACCACCGAACGTCTTGACCGACAGTCGGCCGATCTCCGGGAAGTTCGCGCAGACCTACAATAATTCAGACTCGAGACCCGACGCAACCAGACTGAGCTTCGGGAGCAGATTACCGGCCTCGAGAGATCCATCACTGATCAACTTGCCAACTATCTGAGCCGCCTTGGCAGGTCGCCTGACTCTGGAGCACCCGATTCTTAGTTGGCATTAGTTTTTTTTCCCTAATTTCTCGTTGTTTTCGTTTTAAATTGTAATTTGATTTCCAGTTGAACTTTTATGTACGAACTATGTGTTAAATGCTTATTTGAGTTTGACTGTTAATTGTTCATTTTAATTAATTGCTTAAGTGTTAAATGTGCGATGGTTGTATGACGAATTTTGAACGCCGTAATATACTTCCTTTAATAAACCCCGAGGTTCGGAGTAGAATCTGAGGACAGATTCTTTTAAAGGGGGGAGTATTGTAACGACCCGAAAATTCCAGAATTAATTCTTGGGATAATTATTCGACATTTAGTTGAATTTTATATGAAAAGATTTAACTTCGTTAGTTAATCTTAATTTATTATAATCATTTCAATATCCTTAACCTTTTATAATTACGTTTTCTACCCCTCGAATCATTCTAATTTATGAACGAACCTACAACCTTCTAAAAATACCCTTGCACTACCTTGAACACACCCACACTATCTTGAACACACTCACACCCTCTTGAACACACCCCTTGCACCCTCTTGACCACATATTCATTTGAGAGAGAGAGAGAGAGGAAGGAGAAAAGAGAGAAGAGAAGGAGAAGAAAGGGAAATCCCGTTCCGAATTCGTTTCTCGACCGATTGAAATTCCGAGGCCAGTTTTACGATCCTCGTTCGATTATTTATTGGTAACCTTCTTTCTCCAATTCATTTCATCCATTAAATCTTTCAATTTTTATAGTTTTTATATTGAATATATATTTGATGAATTTCTTGATTCGTTGGTTATAGTTTATCATTTTTAGCGTAGTTCGGGTCAAATGATAGATACTAATGTGTACAATGCATGAGTGTGAATTTTACATGTTAATTTTAGCCTTAGAATCCCCCATATTTGATTTTTGCATGAAACTCCCGAGAAAACCTTAAAAATCGCGTTTCTGCACCTGGGTGTTGGAACCACACGGCCCAACGCACGGTCTTGCTCAAGACCGTGCGCCGGACCGTGCACAGCCCTTTAACCTTGCACCGGCTTGCACACGCCGGTGCAACAGGCCGTGTGCCTTTGTTTCAGCCTGCACGGTCTTGGTTTCGTGCTCAAGACCGTGCACTAGGCCGTGCGTTAGCCCGTGTGTATGCCTTAGCCAATTTTCCAGCCTTTTTCCTTAGTTGCTCTCGGTAATGGGGTCAAATAGCCAATAATAAAAGTTGACTTTTTGCATACGACCCCCTAAAATCGAGCCGTTTTCACCTATAGCTTCCTTATGATTCAAGGATGAATATTTGGTAAAGTTTTCAAAATTCCGAACTCGTTCGGACCTTGAATCGAACCTTTTTCGTTTAGGGCTTTTTCCCCAATTTTTGAATGTTGTCCGAAAAATCCGAAAATCGCATGAGTGCTTCTTTTTAATATTATATGCATGAATGTACAATTAGAATTTCAATTGAGCATGATTAGCATTGTTAATTTCGTACTTTTAGTTTAATTGATTTAATTACATGTTTATTGTAAATTCAATTGATACATGTTGTTTATTGGTTTTAATTGCAATGTAGTCTTTGTGAGTCGTTGTCGTGTCTTGTCTTATGTGATTTTGTCGTCTGTTAGTTTCAGGCTGTCTTGTCAGGACATTGCTTGGAGTGTCTTGTCGTTTCCGTGTTTCCAGGTGAGGGTTTTAAAACGATTTCAAACGGAGTAAGAATTCTTTTAATTTATTGCGAACTCCCCTTATGTGCTCATATTGCTTTGTTTTCCTTTCTCGTATAATTATTAGATATTTAATCTATATTTTAAGGTTGCTCTCAAATGATTTAATATTAAATTGTACTTATGAGTATCCCTAAAATATTTATTTTTATATGGCAAGTAAAATTATTTATTTTAAGCGTGACGGTTTGACTTAGGGCTCGTACCCTTCGTCGTCACTCAAGCTTGCCCGAATTCATTTATGTACGGTTTTCAAAGCGAGCAAATTCATGACATTTCAACATGGGGCCCGGGAAAGTATCCGAAGGTTATACCTGGGGACGAGCGTCTAGGGGTAATCTGAGGTGCTTCTCCCAAAATTAAGCGTCAATCGTGGCCCGTCAGGAGTTGATAGCCACGGTTGGGAGCGATGGTGGACGTTGCATTCGTTGCACGTTTTCCTAAAATTCACAGTCGCCCGAAGTAGCGATTCGGGGTCGGACACCGGTGATGGAGTATATGAACGTGAAAGGGTTATAAGGAGGAACAGGCCCATTCTCGCTGGGATATTATTTGCGTGCATGTTACTGCTTTAATTATTTATTATCTATTTAATGTCGTGTATGCAAGTCGAAGCACGATCCGGATTTTCTTCAATTATGCAAATGTATTTTCATATATATATAATTCAAAACCCGGACACGTGGCTCGTACTTGATCCCTCTTAACCTTCACTGAGTGTTTTTACTCACCCCTCTATTTCAATTCCTACTTCAGGTCGACAGGTGGCGTTGTCACCTATCATGTCAGTCGGCAGCAGCAGGTCTAGGTTGGCTCGTGTGTCTTGTCTTGTCAGTGTCCCAACAACAGTCGTGTCCCGGTTATGAATTTATTTAATTATGTATTTTGGATTATGCTTTAAATTACGTACTTACGTGCCCCTGATGTGGGATAGATTAGACTGGCCATGAAAGGCAATTATTATATTATGATTGAGAATGGTGTATGAATTACGTGGCCGTGGATGGCTTATATGTTATTTATATAATTGTTTCTTCTTCCGCAACTGTGATTTATTTACTTTATTACTGTTGTTGTTGGGCTGTCGTTTGCTGTTGCTAGTTTTGCTTGATTGCCGTTCGCCGGGATGAATTTTTAAATGGGGTACTTATATCTCGTTTGAGGGTTTGTCTCAGTGCGGATGTGGTGTCCTTTCTCCGGCCAAGGAAAGGGGGCGCCACAATCTTTATCTCTCCCATCGGATACGGATATGATGATTCGGGCGTAGTCTGGAGTGGGGGCAGTGACGGATCTAATCGAGCCTTCTTGCGCGGCATACCTGCGTTCACAACTATTTGGCAAAATAGGTGCATGTCTTGTGAGAAATGATGCCAATAATTTGCAAACACATAAAGCATGCTCAACACCCAATGAAAATCCTATCGACATACACTACGACAGACCAAACCAAGTAAAGCACACAAAGAGTTCCACAATCGACTCGCGTGACATCTTCCTTAGTACAAAAATTCATAAAAGATTGCGAGCCGAAGCAGAATTTGAATTGAGAGCTAGGAGTGCTCGACCGATCACTTTACAGAACCAGTCTCATGTATCGAGAACTCCAGCGTTTGTCCGTGCAACTTCTCACAAAAAAGAGGCAATGACCAGTGGACCCAGTGAAAGCACCATCCTTTGGTCGTTTTGCCATAAGCCGAACCACCTCGCCGAGTACTGCCGGAAACGACTGGGGCAGTGTTTATTATGTGGTTCCCCCGACCATCTCCTCGACAATTGCCCTAATAAGAAGAAACCTAAGGAAGAGGATAGTGGATGCCGATCCTGAAGATTCAGGGTCTTTATTTCAGAGAGGGAGGCCACCAGAGAATAAATCATGAAGGGACAATGTTAGGGATGTGCAATAAAGGAGAAGTTACCAGAATCGAGGGACTTGAGCTAAGACACAAAATAAAAGAAAACGGGGAGACTAGACCGGACTTCGTTACTCGGAATAAAAGGTACCGTGCATGTTCATAACATTCATATTTCTCGTATTTAATTTATTACGTGCGCGATATTATCTAATTATTGTTTGGTTGAACTCCGGATTAAATCCGGGGTGTTTTCGTAATTTTTACGCATTTTTATTCGATCCAGGGGTGCTTGCACGCCCTAACGCACGGTCTTGGTCAAGACCGTGCGGTTCAGCTTAAGCCCGTGCAAGCCAGTTCAGCGTTAAACCGCTGAACCGGCTGGACCGCTCCACACGGGCCAGCGCACGCCCGTGCGTCAGGCCGTGTGTCCCTCTTTTGCCCTTTTAAAATCTATTATCGCGAGCAAACTTACAGAAACTCTTCCCCCTCATTTTTCTCCACTTCCAGCAGCTAAAACCTACGAAAATTTCCCCAAAAATGTTCTCCAAACTTCACAAGCTTGTAACTTTCAATCCGTCCGGTGGATCTTCATAATTTTCGGAAGGTACGTAGTCGACACTGCGTATTTTAATTAGTTGGTTTTTGGGGATGATCTGCCAAGCCGATCATACACAAATTGCTGCCCAAATTTCACGCCCGCCAAGTGTTCGACAAAATTCCCGAGTGAAGAATTTCATCAAATTCAACCCAACAATCTTCAAGCAACCTTCTTTCATGGCCGCCGAAGGTTCCCGGAGAAGGAGGAGGCGAGATGACCCTCCATCCCCACTTCCATTTAATGTGGATATCTCAAATCCTTTCCAAGCCAAAATATTTAGGCGAATGCATGATCGCCCGGTGTTCTCTACCAAGTTCCTCGACATAGAAGCATTGGGGAATTTGGGACTTGGCGACGGTATTGCCCGGTACATTGAAGACGTGGGATGGACCACGTTCTTAGATATGAGAAGGAATTCGTACCCCTGTCTTATGTACGAATTCATTGCGACGCTTCAAGTACTTCCCCACGAAGACGACGCCGAGCTACCTTTTAAGATTGAGTTCCGAGCTTTCAATGAAGATTATGAGCTCACGCTCCGACAACTAACGATGCACTTTGGACTACCCGTTCGGGGTATGATAAGCTGTGAAGTTGGATGGTCCAAGGCCGAGGCATGGAGAAATGTCTCCATTTCTAGGAGACCTTTTCAACAAGGAAAGTCGAAGGCCACCGATATTCGTGATTCCGCCTTGAGGACTTTTCATAGGTTCCTCTCATGTATTGTCTTTGCTAGAGGAGATAGCTACGGTTCAATCAACATTGAGGAACTTTACGTCTTAGATTGCGCAGTCCGAAGGCAAGCAGTCAATGGCATCATGTTCTTCCTTCAGTATGTGGAATACGTAGGCACCCGGCCTAAGGGAGAAATTAGAATTGGGTCCTACATTACTGCGATCCTCGAGTGTGCCGGCGTGACTGGCATGGATCGAATGGCCCCGGCAAGTGCAGATGATGCGACAATTTCATACAAGCAACTCGCCCAGATGAAACTTTGCCGGAAAGTTAGAGGGCGACACGGTAGATATGTACCAATGACGGCAGAAGAAGCCGCCGCCGGGAGTGATGGCGATGATGAAGAGGACGCCGAAATAGGAGGTCATCCTGAAGAGGACCGACAAGAAAGGGAGGAGCAAATGATGGAACAACTTTATGAAGCAGGAGGCTTCTCTCCTCATCAGGTCCCGTACATTCCCGACCCTCCTAGAACCGAAGAGGCTCAATTCCAGCAGAGCTTTGAGGGCTACCCGACACAGCACCAAGCTGGATCCTCACAGTGGGATAGATTAAGTGAGGAACAGTGGACACAGTATCAACAATCTGAGTCGGAGACCCGAAGCCGATGGGAGGCCGATAGGTGGACGGTTTGGGGAAACCGCTTTACGAGCTTCGCGGAGCAAACTACTGAGCGACTGAACCAACAGTCGGCCGACCTGAGGGAGATCAGGCTCGAGGCTCAATGCAACCACACTGAAATCCGGGAGCAAGTTTCCGACCTCGAGAGGTCCATCACGTAGCAGCTCGCCAACTATCTCAGTCGTCTTGGCATGCCGCCTAGCTCCGGAGCCCCTGATTCTTAGTCGGCATCGATTTCTTTTATTTCTCGTCATTTTCGTTTTAATTGTAATTTGATTTTCAGTTGAAACTATTATGTATGAACTATGTGTTAAATGTTTATTTGAATTTAACTGTTAATTGTTCATTTTAATTAATTGCTTATGTGTTAATTGCGCGATTTTGTATGATGAACTTTTAAATGCTGTGATATACTCCCTTTAATAAACCTCGAGGTTCGGAGGAGAATCTGAGGACAGATTCTTTTAAAGGGGGGAGTATTGTAACGACCCGAAAATTCCAGATTATATTCTCGGAATAATTATTCGACATTTCGTTGAATTTTATATGAAGAGATTAACTTTGTTAGCTGATCTTAATTTATTATAATTATTTCCATATCCTCAACCATTTATAATTACATTTTATACCCCTTGAATTTATTCTAATCTATAAACGAACCTACAACCCTTTGAAATACCTTTGCACTATCTTGAACACACCCACACTATCTTGAACACACTCACACCCTCTTGAACACACCCTCTTGAATACTTATACAAATCGAGAGAGAGAAAGAGAGAAGAGAAGGAGAAAGGGAGAAGAAGAAGGAGAAGAAAAGGAAATCCCGTTCCGAATCCGTTCGTCGACCAATCGAAATTCCGAGACCAGATTTACGATCCTCATTCAATTCTCTATCGGTAACCTTCTTTCTCCAATTCATTTCATCCATTAAATCCTTCAGTTTTATAACTTTTAAATTGAAATAAATGTTTGATGATTTCTTTGATTCGTAGGTTATAGTTTACCATTTTTAGTGTAGTTCGGATCAAATGGTAGATATTAATGTGTACAATGCATGAGTGTGAATTTTACATGTTGTTTTTAGCCTTAGAATCCTCCATATTTGATTTTTGCATGAAACTCTCGAGAAAACCTTAAAAATCGCGTTTTTGCACCTGTGTGTTGGAACCGCACGGTCCAACGCACGGTCTTGGCAAGACCGTGCACAGCCCTTTAACCTTGCACCGGCTTGCGCACGTCGGTGCAACAGCCCGTGTGCCTTTCTTTCAGCCTGCACGGTCTTGAGTGCGTGCTCAAGACCGTGCACAAGGCCGTGCGATAGCCCGTGCGAATGCCTTAGCCAATTTTCCAGCCTTTTTCCTTAGTTGGTCTTGGTAATGGGGTAAAATGGCCAAAAATAAAAGTTGACTTTTTGCATACGACCCCCTAAAATCGAGCCTTTTTCACCTATAGCTTCCATATGATTCAAGGATGAATATTTAGTAAAGTTTTCAAAATTCCGATCTCGTTCGGGCCTTGAATCGAACCTTTTTCATTTAGGACTTTTTACCCAATTTTTGAATTTCGTCCGAAAAATCCGAAAATCGCATGAGTGATTCTTTATAATATTATATGCATGAATGTGCAATTAGAATTTCAATTGAGCATGTTTAGCATTATTAATTTCGTACTTTTAGTTTAATTGATTTAATTACGTTTTAATTGTAAATTCAATTGATACATGTCGTTTATTGGTTTTTCTTATGATGTAGTCTTTGTGAGTCGTTGTCGTGTCTTGTCTTATGTGGTTTTGTCGTCTGTTAGTTTCAGGCTGTCTTTTCAGGACATAGCTTGGATTGTCTTGTCGTTCCGTGTTTCCAGGTGAGGGTTTAAAATGATTTCAAACAGAGTAAGAATTCTTTTAATTTATTGCGAACTCCCCTTATGTGCTCATCTTGCTTTGTTTGCCTTCTCGTATATCTATTAGATATTTAATCTATATTTTCCTGATTCTCTCAAAGGTTTTAATATTAACTTGTACTTATGAGTATCCTTAAATCATTTTATTTTCGTAAGGCAGGTAAAATTCTTTCTTTTAAACGTGACGGTTTGACTTAGGATTCAACCCCTTTGTCGTCACTCAAACTTGCCCAAATTCAATTTATGTATTTTTTTCAAAGCGAGCAAATTCGTGTTATTTCAAAATGGGCCAGGGAAAGTATCCGGAGGTTACACCTGGGGACGAGCGTCTAGGGGTAATCCGAGGTGCTTCTCCCAAAATTAAGCGTCAATCGTGGCCCCCGTCAGGAGATGATAGCCACGGTTGGGAGCGATGGTGGGCGTTGCATTCGTTACACGTTTTCCTAAAATTCACAGTCGCCCGGAGTCGCAATTCGGGGTCAGACACCGGTGATGGAGATTACATGTTATTGAGGGGGTTATAAGGAGGAACAGGCCCAATTCTCGCTGGGACATTAATTGCTTGAATTTTACTGCTTTAATTATTTTCTTGTCGTTAATTAATGCCGTGTATGCAAGTCGAAGCACGATCCGGATTTCTTCAATTATGCAAATGTATTTTCTTATATATATAATAATCAAAACCCGGACACGTGGCTCGTACTTGTTCCCTCTTTACCTTCACTGAGTATCTTTTGTACTCACCCCCACTATTTTGATTCTTACTTCAGGTCGACAGGTGGCGTTGTCACCTCTCTTGTCAGTCGGCAGCAGCAGGTCTAGGTTGGTTCGTGAGTCTTGTCTTGTCAGTGTCCCAACAACAGTCGTGTAGCGCCCCCTGAAGAAGGAACGCCACATCCGCACCGAAACGGATTCCCGAGCTTCAGCGAGGGGCCTCAACTCAAAAAACCACTCCGGCGAATGGCACTCAAGCAAACACTACCGGCAACAGCAACGACATCCCAACAACAACCACAATAAAACAGAGATATGCGGAAGCGATTTAAGTAAACAGATAAATTCCATAAAAGCCTACGAAGCTAACATAAAATCAATTAAACATTTATAATCAGAATACATAATGTTCATAAACAAATAGTGCCATCCATGGCTCAACTAGTCTACCCTATGCAATCCTAGATATCGTCAACTATCCCACATCAGGGGCACATAAGTACGTAAAGTAAATAAATACAATAAACAAGACTCGACGGTTGTTGGGACCACTGACAAGACAAACCAGAAAGACTGAGCCTATCTAGACCTACTGAAGCCGACTGACGAGATAGGTGACGTCGCCACCTGTCTACCTGAAGCGAGAACCAAAATAGCAGGGGTGAGTATAAAGGATACTCAGTACGGGGGTTTTGATCACAGTTCGTCATTTATCTTTTTAAAACCAAAAGTGGTGAGTGTTGCCTGTTTTGAGAAAGAATAAGAATACGAAATATAAGTTGTAAAATGACACAAAGCAACACTCGGGTTCGGCTTATTTGGAAACACAAAAGGTTGACGGACCGGATCCTTTAAAATATTTGCACGAAATATCAAGCCGATTGAAAGAATATTAGTTGAGTAATAAAGGAGGCTTAGGGTAGCAAGTACGAGTCACACTTCCGGGTTTTATTTATATATAGGGAAGTACATATGATAACTGAAGAAAACCGGAATGTGCTTCGACTTGGCACGAAAGCCATGAAACAATTAGACAAGCAATAAATGTAGTAAATCATGCAATAATGTGTCCCGGCGAGAACGGGCCCTCTCCTTATGACTCCCAATTGAAAATCATGCGCAAGTACTCCACCACCAACAACACTATACAGAGTTTTAAGGAGACGCTGTTAGCACCACCATATCAGAGTTTTAAGGAGACACTGTTAGCACCACCGCTCGCATCAACTCAGGCTAGCCAACCTCCTAGCCGGCCCAAGTTAACACGCTAGAAGTACACATCGGGATTTGCCCAAGACGCACGTCCCCAGGCTCACCTCCCGTATACTCCGGGCCCAAGTCATTAAACAGTTATGACTCGCTTTTGAAATTAATGATAGTTTGGGTGGCCAAAAGGGCCATTCGAAAGTAGGAATCGGGGTTTGGGAGGCCAAAGGGGGCCATTCGAGACAAGGTTATAGTTGCGAGGTCGAGAGACCAAAGTTCGCATTTAAAACAAAAGGGGGTTTTCCTTGTCTCTACTTGAAAGCATTTCAAATCATTTTCGTTTTGTTATTAAAAGGTTTGACTAAGCAGATAGAGGAATAGTAAAGGCAATACAACAAATAATAAGAAAGCGGGATAGTGGTTTATTTCGCAAACCTAAGTAACTATGTTCTTACTCTAGTTGAAAACAATTTAAAACCCTTACCTGGCTCGACACGACAGTATGAAAGCAAGCGGTAGTCAGGTTTCTCCCTCGTTGGTCCCACCTGTAATACACAGGGCCTAGAGGATGAAAACAAGACCGACAATACTAAAAGCAAGACACGAACAACAGACGACGCACGACAATTCAAATATAACTTCACTCATGCTACAGATACAATATGGAAAGCCAGATAATTAAACATGTAAGGATATATAAATTATGGAACAATATTTAAAGGAATACTTAAAACAATTGTAATAATGGAAGAACATTAATAATAAATATGGAAAGCATGCTAAAACGCAATTAGGGCACGTAGGCATGCTTAAAATAATATAACGGAACTCTCTCGCGAAAACGGGGTTAAACGGACAAGAAACGAAAAAGATGGGAAAAATCCCTAAACAAGCAAAGGTGTCAAATGACGGTCAAATAGGGTCGGGTAAATTGCAAATTATGAAGAATATCAAATCCCGAGGCTCAAGGAAGCTATAGGTGAAATCGGATTGATATTCGGAGGTCGTATGAGAAAAGTCAACATTTAAATGAGTGGGGTTGACCAATTCCTGAAGTGTAAGAAAGGAAAAGGCTGGAAAATACACTAAGTATATTGCACCGGCCAACGCACGGGCTTGGCAAGCCGGTGCAAGCACAAAAGGGGTTGCACGGCCTCCCGCACGGTCTTGAGCACGGTGCAAAGACCGTGCAGGTGCAAACGGCCATGCGCACGGGCTCAAGCCCGTGCAGGTTGAAAAGAGCTGCGCACGGGCTCCTGCACGACGGTCTTGCTCAAGACCGTGCGTTCGCCCGTGTGGATCTACTGAGCAGCAGACTCAGCAGATCGCGAACCTCACACGCGAAAATCAATATATAAATTCATACATCTCCTAATTTACTCCATAAAATATCCTAATTTTCACATATAATCATATATATCATATAAGCTACACATAGACACAAGAATCACGTAAAATGGTCGAGTAAATCTTCCTAAACACGAAAATCCTAATATAATAAAATTCTATATAAAACTCATTAAAATCGCAACGAAGAGGTAACGAAATGAAATGGGGTAAAAGGATTACCGGTAGAGAATGTAGTGAGGGTCGTTCGGGTTTTCACGGCTCGTCGATCGGGCGAGAAACGGGCTCGGTAGGGCGTCGGGAAGATTTTCTCTCTTTTCTCCTTTCTTTCTTCTTTCCTTTCTTCTCTTTCTTCTTTGTGTGAAAATGAGAGAATGAGAGAGATAGGTAGATATTTAGGAAAATATCTCGGGGGGGTAAAATAGTCATTTAAGCTTTTAAGGGTATTTAGGTAATTTAAGTAATCGAGGGTATTTAAAAGATAGGTTAAATCAATCTTTTCCACAAGATTGATTAATCCAATTGGATAGATCGAGAAATTAGGTAAGAAAGAATTCGTATAATTATTAATAATATAATTAAAATATTCGGGTCGTTACAATACTCCCCTCTTCAAGAGAATCTGTCCTTAGATTCTCCTCCGGACTTCGGGGTTAGTTAAGAGGAGCATAATCTAAGAGTTCTAATAACGCGAATTAAAAACGAACATTTAGGAGCAATTAAAATACATTATAAAACATCAGACATAACAAAAATATTTAGATGCAATTAACATTCCAAATAAAATTCAAAGTCATGCGAAAGATGGCATTACAAAACCCTAAACAAGGCTAACGACGAAGAATCAGAAAATCCTAATGTAAGGTCCATCATCACTGTCATTATCTATTTCGTTCTTCCGACTGATTCTTGTACTCTTCGTATCCTAAATGACAATTGTCACATCCTCCTCCTGCTTCTTGATTAGAGTCCCTTTTACAGGAAGTAACGCCATCATCATTTCTCCCATTGTACTCCTCGTCCTTCTCACAATCTGTTTCTTCAAGATCACACTCTTTCTTATTCTTTCTACAAAGTGTTTTCTCATCTTCATTGGTATTGGATGATTTCTCCTCTCCGCCTTCCATTAAACCATCATTTTCATCATTTCTTCGCTCGACTTCATACGAAACATCAGAGTCGTCATCATCAGAAGCCGATGTCGGCTCGTCTCCCATATAATCACCATCGTCAGATAATTCATTATCCTCTTCACTAGTTGATTCATCTTCAGACATAACTTCAGAAGTATACTCCTTCAGACTTGATTTGTTAACGTCGGTGCTATCCAGAACCGCATAACGTACTCGCAACAGAATCGATCCTAGTCGACCAAGAACTCCTTGTCCTTAGCACTCTCTAATAGCGTATAACGAATTTATCGAATTCCATGCTATCCACACAGAGGCCACATAAAACTTAGCATCTAATCACTCAATCAGTGCAAGTGTGAATTTTGAAAGCAGTTAAAGCACGTAAGTTATATAAAACACTTAACACATATTTAAAGCAATTATCATTCGAAACAAAATATTATGAATGAATGCAATGGCAATGCAATGTACCTCTGTGAGTCGGTATCATGGTCGGGATCCCCTTTTCCTTCCCCGAGGATTCTCTGAGTCGGGGCAATCCTGAACTTGATGTTTGCTGCTCCCACATCTGAAGCAACGTCTCGATTTCTTCCTACACCATACAGTCTTGTGATTTGTCTTTCCACAGTGCTCACAGGGAATGAGGTCCTCAATCACTTCTGGTTTGGTAGGTTCCGGCATCTCGTAGTATGGTCTCCATGTCGGAAAAGTGCTCGGTCCGGATGGCTCTCTTCTTGTCTTCTCATTGAAAGAGGATCCTTTCATGTGAGGAATACTTCGTCTCATCTATTGAAGATCGGACTCCACTCTCATAGCTCGGTTAACTGCCTCGTGATAAACTCGAATGTCCAATCCTACTAATCTTTCCAAGATCTCCGGCTGAAGTCCCTTGATGAATTTCCGCGCTCTCCTTCGATCGTCAGATGCAATGTGAGGAGCATAGACGATGAGGCGGCTGAAAAGTGCCTCGTATTGTGCAACAGGGAGAGCTCCTTGGGTGAGGGACATGAACTCTCTTTCTCGGCTGTCACGTACCACTTGCGGCACGTACTTCTCTCGGAAGTCGGATAGGAACCGTGACCAAGTGTACGGAATTCCCTCAGCGATCCATCTCTGTTCTATGTAACGCCACCAATCCTCAGCTGGTCCTCTCATGAGAAAGATGGCATACTCGACCCTCTCGGGGTCACCGCAGTGTATTACTCGAAAGATTCGCTCCAGATCGGCTATCCATGCCTCGGCTTTAAGGTCATCTGGTTCACCCACGAAGCAAGGTGGGTTGTAGTGCAGAAATCTGTCCAGGGATTGGCCCTCGGCTTGTCTCGCAGGCACATGTTGTTGTTGTTGTTGTCTCTCTTGATGCACTTGCTCAGCAATCTGTCTCATAGCTGTCACTAACTCTCTTGCAATCGAATTCGGAGATAAGGGAGCGGTAGGGGGTCTTCGATGAGACATTATGTACCTGCGCTCAATAAACTAGGAGAAGATGCATGCTCGGTTAATGGAATGATCACATAAGGCATATAAAATTCAAACAGAGCTTACATTTACGATTCGAATAGCGTGTAATCAATTAAAGCATGAAACAAATCACATAGCAAGCAAAACTCGATCCTATAGCCGTACGACCTAGACACGACAAGATCCAGGCAGAACACGACAAGACGACAAGACAAGACAGACGCTACCTCGAGTTCCACATCCACTTGCATTCAATCCCAACTCAGTACTACAATTGCAAGAGATCAAACGGTTGGTTGGCCATTCCAAAAGAAGATCAATCACAATTTCAATACTAAGGAGTTCTCAAGCACCTGTGACTGGAAACTCTAGGTCTCATTGACACGAAACGGGCAGACACAAGAGACAAGACACGACGCGATTACAAAGCTTCGGTTCCTTTTGGGAACCTAGGCTCTAATACCACTGGCTGTAGCGCCCCCTGAAGAAGGAACGCCACATCCGCACCGAAACGGATTCCCGAGCTTTAGCGAGGGGCCTCAACTCAAAAAACCACTCCGGCGAACGGACTCAAGCAAACACTACCGGCAACAGCAACGACATCCCAACAACAACCACAATAAAACAGAGATATGCGGAAGCGATTTAAGTAAATAGATAAATTCCATTAAAGCCTACGAAGCTAACATAAAATCAATTAAACATTTATAATCAGAATATATAATGTTCATAAACAAATAGTGCCATCCATGGCTCAACTAGTCTACCCTATGCAATCCTAGATATCGTCAACTATCCCACATCAGGGGCACATAAGTACGTAAAGTAAATAAATACAATAAACAAGACTCGACGGTTGTTGGGACCACTGACAAGACACCAGAAAGACTGAGCCTATCTAGACCTGCTGAAGCCGACTGACGAGATAGGTGACGTCGCCACCTGTCTACCTGAAGCGAGAACCAAAATAGCAGGGGTGAGTATAAAGGATACTCAGTACGGGGGTTTTGATCACAGTTCGTCATTTATCTTTTTAAAACCAAAAGTGGTGAGTGTTGCCCGTTTTGAGAAAGAATAAGAATACGAAATATAAGTTGTAAAATGACACAAAGCAACACTCGGGTTCGGCTTATTTGGAAACACAAAAGGTTGATGGACCGGATCCTTTAAAACATTTGCACGAAATATCAAGCCGATTGAAAGAATATTAGTTGAGTAATAAATGAGGCTTAGGGTAGCAAGTACGAGTCACACTTCCGGGTTTTATATATATATAGGGAAGTACATATGATAACTAAAGAAAACCGGAATGTGCTTCGACTTGTCACGAAAGCCATGAAATAATTAGACAAGCAATAAATGTAGTAAATCATGCAATAATGTGTCCCGGCGAGAACGGGCCCTCTCCTTATGACTCCCACTTGAAAATCATGCAAGCATATAGTCAAGTACTCCACCACCAACAACACTATACAGAGTTTTAAGGAGATGCTGTTAGCACCACCATATCAGAGTTTTAAGGAGACACTGTTAGCACCACCATTCGCATCAACTCAGGCTAGCTAACCTCCTAGCCGGCCCAAGTTAACACGCTAGAAGTACACATCGGGATTTGCCCTAGACACACGTCCCCAGGCTCACCTCCCGTATACTCCGGGCCCAAGTCATTAAACAGTTATGACTCGCTTTTGAAATTAATGATAGTTTGGGTGGCCAAAAGGGCCATTCGAAAGTAGGTATCGGGGTTTGGGAGGCCAAAGGGGGCCATTCGAGACAAGGTTATAGTTGCGAGGTCGAGAGACCAAAGTTCGCATTTAAAACAAAAGGGGGTTTTCCTTGTCTCTAGTTGAAAGCATTTCAAATCATTTTCGTTTTGCTATTAAAAGGTTTGACTAAGCAGATAGAGGAATAGTAAAGGCAATACAACAAATAATAAGAAAGCGGGATAGTGGTTTATTTCGCAAACCTAAGTAACTATGTTCTTACTCCAGTTGAAAACAATTTAAAACCCTTACCTGGCTCGACACGACAGTATGAAAGCAAGCTGTAGTCAGGTTTCTCCCTCGTTGGTCCCACCTGTAATACACGGGGCCTAGAGGATGAAAACAAGACCGACAATACTAAAAGCAAGACACGAACAACAGACGACGCACGGCAATTCAAATATAACTTCACTCATACTACAGATACAATATGGAAAGCCAGATAATTAAACATGTAAGGATATATAAATGATGGAACAATATTTAAAGGAATACTTAAAACAATTGTAATAATGGAAGAACATTAATAATAAATATGGAAAGCATGCTAAAACGCAATTAGGGCACGTAGGCATGCTTAAAATAATATAACGGAACTCTCTCGCGAAAACGGGGTTAAACGGACAAGAAACGGAAAAGATGGGAAAAATCCCTAAACAAGCAAAGGTGTCAAATGACGGTCAAATAGGGTCGGGTAAATTGCAAATTATGAAGAATATCAAATCCCGAGGCTCAAGGAAGCTATAGGTGAAATCGGATTGATATTCGGAGGTCGTATGAGAAAAGTCAACATTTAAATGAGTGGGGTTGACCAATTCCCGAAGTGTAAGAAAGGAAAAGGCTGGAAAATACACTAAGTATATTGCACCGGCCAACGCACGGGCTTACGCACGGGCTTGGCAAGCCGGTGCAAGCACAAAAGGGGTTGCACGGCCTCCCGCACGGTCTTGAGCACGGTGCCAAGACCGTGCAGGTGCAAACGGCCATGCGCACGGGCTCGTGCACGGGCTCAAGCCCGTGCAGGTTGAAAAGAGCTGCACACGGGCTCCTGCACGGTCTTGCTCAAGACCGTGCGTTCGCCCGTGTGGATCTACTGAGCAGCAGACTCAGCAGATCGCGAACCTCACACGCGAAAATCAATATATAAATTCATACATCTCCTAATTTACTCCATAAAATATCCTAATTTTCACATATAATCATATATATCATATAAGCTACACATAGACACAAGAATCATGTAAAATGGTCGAGTAAATCTTCCAAAACACGAAAATCCTAATATAATAAAATTGTATATAAAACTCATTAAAATCGCAACGAAGAGGTAACGGAATGAAATGGGGTAAAAGGATTACCGGTAGAGAATGTAGTGAGGGTCGTTCGGGTTTTCACGGCTCGTCGATCGGGCGAGAAACGGGCTCGGTAGGGCGTCAGGAAGATTTTCTCTCTTTTCTCCTTTCTTTCTTCTTTCCTTTCTTCTCTTTCTTCTTTGTGTGAAAATGAGAGAATGAGAGAGATAGGTAGATATTGAGGAAAATATCTCGGGGGGGTAAAATAGTCATTTAAGCTTTTAAGGGCATTTAGGTAATTTAAGTAATCGAGGGTATTTAAAAGATAGGTTAAATCAATCTTTTCCACAAGATTGATTAATCCAATTGGATAGATCGAGAAATTAGGTAAGAAAGAATTCGCATAATTATTAATAATATAATTAAAATATTCGGGTCGTTACAAGTCGTGTCCTTATTTATGATTTTATTTAATTATGTATTTCGGATTATGCTTTACTTTACATACTTACGTGCCCCTGATGTGGGATAGATTAGACTGGCCATGAATGGTATTTTTTATATATAATGATTGCTACATGATGTCTGAATTACGTTGCCATGGATGGCTTATATGATTTATTATATAATTGTTTTAACTTCCGCAACTCTGATATTTATTTTATTGCTGTCGTTGTTGGGCTGTCGTATGCTGTTGCTGGTTTTTGCTTGAGTGATTGCCATCCGCCGGGATGGATTTTTAAATGGGGTACATCTACCTCGTTTAGGGGTTCGTCTCGGTGCGGATGTGGTGTCCTTTCTTCGGCCAAGGAAAGGGGCGCTACACAATCTATACCGGCAACAACGTACCTAGTCCAACAACGAAAACCAACAATTATAACAGAGTGCGGAAGCTATAAATTATAAATATCTATTAAACATGCAAAGCCACACGGGGCAACAATTATCATAATCACTATTCCAACAAGTACATAATTTAATAAGTCAACGCTCAACAATTATCCATCACATCGTCATTTAATATAATCATTTCTATAGACAAAATAATTTAATAATAAAAGACAGACTATTGTTGGACATTACTGACAATTACCAAAGGACACAAATACCAAGACCTACGACCTGCTGTTGCCAACCGACATGAGAGGTGACAACGCCACCTGTCAACCTGGAGTAAGAATTAAAATAGTGGGGGTGAGTATAAAAGGTACTCAGTGAGGGTAAAGAGGGAACAAGTACGAGCCACGTTTCGGGGTTTGGATTATATATATATAAGAAATTACATTTGCATAATGAAGAAAATCCGGATCGTGCTTCGACTTGCATACACAACAATAATAAGCAGTAATAATAAAGCAGTAATGGAAGCAAGTAATATCCCAGCGAGAATGGGCCTGTTCCTCCTTATAACCCCCTCAAGTTCAGTAAACTCCATCTCCGGTGTCTGACCCCAAAGGTGCTACCCCGGGCGACTGTTGAATTTTAGGATAATGTGCAACGAATGCAACGTCCACCATCACTCCCAACCGTGGCTATCAACTCCTGACGAGCCACGATTGACACTTAGTTTTGGGAAAAGCACCTCGGATTACACCCTGGACGCTTGTCCCCAGTTGTAACCTCCGGATACCATCCCGGGCCCATTTTAAATAACAATACAATATCTTTGCTCGTGTTCGAAGAACATTATAAGTTAAGGCCAAAAGGGCATTTAGGCAAGTGTATATGACGACAAAGGAGTAAATCCCAAGTCAAACCGTCACGGAAAGAAAAGAGTTTTCTTGCCCTTTTAAAACGAAATGATTTAGATATATCTATAGGTACAAGTTAATATCAAAACATTTGTTATAAAATACATATTAAATATCTAGTAGATATACGAGAAAGGAAATCAAAGCAAGATGAGCACATAAGGGTAGTTCGCAATAATTTAAAAGGAATTCTTACTCCGTTTGAAAGCATTTTAAAACCCTCACCCGGAAGCACGAAAACGACAAGACAACCCAAGCTATGCCTTGAAAAGACTGCCTGAAACTAATAGACGACAAAAACCAATTAAGACAAGACGCGACAACGACTCACGAAGACTACAACACATGAATAACCAATAATCATCATGTATCAATTAAATTTATAATTAAAATGCATTTAAATCAATTAAACGGAAATGTGCAATTAACGATGCAAAACATGCTCAATTGAAATTCTAATTGTGCATTCATGCTTATAATATTATAAAGAAGCACTCATGCGATTTTCGGATTTTTCGGACAACATTCAAAAATTGGGGAAAAAGCCCTAAATGAAAAAGGCTCGATTCAAGGTCCGAACGAGGTCGGAATTTTGAAAACTTTACAAAATATTCATCATTGAATCATAAGGAAGCTATAGGTGAAAACGGCTCGATTTTAGGGGGTCGTATGCAAAAAGTCAACTTTTATTTTTGGCCAATTGACCCCATTACCGTGAGCAACTAAGGAAAAAGGCTGAAAATTTGGTTAAGGCATTCGCACGGCCTAACGCACGGCCTTGTGCACGGTCTTGAGCACGCACTGAAGACCGTGCAAGCTGAAACAAGCACACACGGGCTTGTGCACCGGCGTGCGCAGGCCAGTGCGTGCCAAAAGTGTGGCGCACGGTCTGGCGCACGGTCTTGCCAAGACCGTGCGTTGGACCGTGTGGTTCCATCTAACAGGTGCCGAAATGCGATTTCAAGGTTTCTCACGAGGGTTTCGTCCTAAAATCAACTAGGGTAGATTCTATAGCTAAAATCAACATATAAAATTCACACTCATGCATTGTATACATCAATAGCTACCATTTGATCCGAACTACACTAAAAATGGTAAACTCTAACCTATAATTCCATCAATTTATCAATTATTCAAATCAATATAAAAACTAGAAAATAGGAGAATTTAATGGGTGAATTGAAATGGGGAAAGAAGATTACCGGTAGAGAATTGAATGAGGATCGTGGATTTGGTCTCAGAATTTCGATTGATCGAACGACGGATTCGGAACGGGATTTTCTCTTTCTCTCGTTTTTCTTCTCACTTTCTCCTTCTCTTCTCTTCTTCTCTCTCTCGATTTTTGGTATGTTCAAGAGTGTGCAAGAGAGTGTGCACAAGAGGGTGTAAGTGTGTTCAAGATAGTGTGGGTGTGTTCAAGATGGTGCAAAGGTGTTCCAAGGGGGTGTGGGTTAGTTTAGAGATTAGATTAATTTCGAGGGGTGGAAAATGTAATTATAAATGATTGAGGATAGGGAATTAAATTAAATAACTTAAAATTAGCTAACGAAGCTAATCTTTTCATATAAAATTCAACGAAATGTCGAATAATTATTCCGAAAATATATTCTGGAATTTTGGGTCGTTACATGCTCGATGTTTCATTTCCTTCACAAGTTTGCGCTGGCGACATCTGTTGGTTTCTGATACGTTCACTTTACTGTCTCGTAGTCCGATTCCATACTCACTTCATTCCTATTGTGTAACGACCCGAAAATCCGATTTATAATCCGGTATGTTTGAATCGAGTTATTTCGCAAATTATTATTTTAATTTGATATTTATTCTAAGATTTTAGGATAATTTCGTAAATGAGTGAATTTTGATATTGAAATCACTAATTGTCAATGTGCGTTTAATTATATAAATTTTGACTGTAATTACGTATTATTTGGACAACGTGAGTTTTCAAACTTATTTTACAAAATTACGAATTTACCCCTTCGATTTTAAACCCTAGTCAATGATTGACTAAGTCTCTCTCTCTCACCTCACTCTCGTTCAAAAATCAACAAGGAAGAAAAAGAAAAGAAAAGAGGAGGAAAAAGAGAAAGAGAAGGAAGAGATTTCAATCGATCGTCCCGACTTCGTTTCCCGGCGGATTTTTGAATCGTTTACGCCTACGAATTCCTCGCGATCTTTTCTACGAGTAAGTTTCTAACGATTCTCTCGTTTAATGTCTTCTATACTTCGTTTTTCTCGTTTTTTTGAATAGTAGGTATTATTAGGTTTTATGTGATTTTTATAGAATTTGTGGATGGAATTTTGTGATTATCGTTTCTATATGTAGATATATGTTGTAGATGATTATATGTGAAAATCAGGGATTAATTCGCATGTTTAATTAGTTAAATGTTGAATTAGGATTGATTTTCGCGTATTGGGTTTGATGTTCTGCATGTTCTACTCAATTTTTACGCACACGGGCCATGCACACGGGGTGTGGCAAGCCCGTGTGGGTGTACACGGCCGTGCAAGAGACCGTGCATGTTTGGGATGGTGCACGGGCTGTGCACACGGCCTTGAGGCCGTGTGCATGAGGCCGTGCGTGTTCGTCTGATTGTGCACGGCCTCGGCACACGGCCGTGCACAAGGCTGTGTGGCCTGGTCGAACAGTGCCCTGACCTTCTGTAAGTCAGGGCACATTTTACACTACGGGTCCCTCCGAGACTCGTCTTTTCTGAATTCTTTCTTCGCTCGTGTATTCGATATATATGAAATAGATGTGAATTGCATGATTTACGAATTTATAACATGTTCGGGTCTATGAATAGTGCGTTTTAAGTTTTCGTTAAATTTTCTAACTTTTGCATGTGAAGTCCGATTTTTCCGAAATTCGAATGCATACTCCTTTATGATAATTTAAGCATGTCCGTAAAGTTTCGTTGCATTTGGACTTGAATTGCATTTTTAAATTTGAGAATTACTCTGTTTTCGTTTGATAATTTGAACTTAAGTGCTTGATTTGATTGTGTAACGTGCTCCTATGTGTTTTAATATTTTCGTATAAGCCGTGTGTCGTCGTTAGTCTTATTTGGTTGTGTCCTGGTATTTTTTCAGACGATACTCTCGTGGAGTAGCGCCGGTTCTTGCTTTTTGCTCTTATTTTGCATAGCCAGGTGAGGCTTTCCTTTTCTGTTTCCAGTATTATTACGTATATATATAAATAAGCCTCTCCCGATATAAGCCACGTTTATGTTTTGTTTTCACACCGTTTATATATATACTTAATAGATATTTATGATTATTATGTTTATGTGATTTATCGAAAATGATTTGATATGAAAAAGTACTACGTATAGTCTTTGAAATGTTTACGAAAGAGACATGTAAAACCTTTTGTTTTCTAAGACGAACTTTGGCCTTCGGCCTCGCATATGACATGTCTCGAACGGTCTTTTGGCCAACCCGAAATGATTTGAAAAGCGAGTTATGATATGTATGCATGTTTGTTTGGGCCCGGAGTAAGAGCGATAGGACGAAGTCGGTAGACATCGGGTCTACGGCGTAAATCCTATGGTTTCCTCCATTTGGGAGCTCGGGGTGAGGCCGGAGTGGCAGCCCTTTGAGTACCTGAGTTATTCCCATATGATATGAGTAGTTCAGGTTTGCAGTCCGGCTACATTGGAGGAATAAGGGTGGTTTCCGGTTTTATGTTTTGGAAATTGGAGTTCAGGGCGCGACTCGCCGAGTCATATGATAAGTTATGTTTTATGTTAAATCACCACCCGATTACGAAAACCTTTCTTTTATGTTGATTTCTTTTAATTATAAAATTAGTGATTAATTTTTCGTTTTATTATATACATTATAATTCCCTCCTCACTTAGTCGTTTGACTAACCCCCTCTGTTTTACCCCTATATTGGTTTCAGGATACTAGGCGGGATTCGTCGTCGTCGTCGTAGAGTTGTATTTACTTTCTCATGTATATTCCTTTTCCCCGTTTAGATATTATTTAAGTTTTACGATTTTAGAAAATTGTGTTATTATGTTGTATTCGGGATTATATATACTTCGAACCCGTCATTATATTTATCGGGATATTGTATAGAACCCGTTAATTAACTATGTAATTGATTTTCGTTAGCCTTGGTGGGCTTTAACACTTGTGCATTTATTTATGTTTTAATGTTCGGTTTATTATTGCTTCCGTGTCTCTGTCGTTTAATTTTGTTGTTTTTGAAACCCCGCCTAGTAATTGAGTAAATGCTTGCCGTTCGCCGGGTTTTGGTTCGGGTCGGATCCCATTTCGGCTCTGGGTCAGGGCTCGGTGCGGGGCGTGCGTTACCCGTTTGGGGCGCCCGTTACATATTGTCACCTCTGGTTCCACTATACTCTGTCCGGAATTAGTTCACGTATCTCATGGGATAGTATCTCTAGAGGGGTGAGATACTGATCATATTCCAAAGCTCGGTAGTGACTATCTGTGTGAAACCTTCCACATATATGGTTCCTTTGTTGATCTTGCTATGTTCCCACGCTCTGTCTGAAAGTGGAATGTGCATCCTGTCATGTAGTATCTCTTTAGTAGTGAGATACAAATTACATTCCCAAGCCCGATCAAATCAATAACAACTCCGTCTGCGAGCTACCTTTTATTGACATGGTTCTCTGATTAGTCACGAGATATTTCCATGCTCCATCCTCGAAAATAGAATATCTGTATCGCGATCCCAATCTTCAAACTCGAATAATTCTTCATCTTCTGAATCTGTTTCGGAATCTGATTGTCGAATGTGCTTCTGAAATCACTCTATCATCTGTCTCGCTGGCAAAGGTAGCTGCCGTCAACTGGCCTTACCTTAATAGTACTGGAATTGGTAACCGTTGTCCTCCAGTAACTCTCTTTTACTACCCTCGTACCACGATTAGTACCTCTGAGTTGATTGCGGTAAACAAAAAGCAAAGTCCAAAAATTCGAACAGTTCATCTGTAGCACTCTGCTGATCCCAGTGCTCCTTGTAGCATCCCGCTCTACAGCCCCCGAACCTGCACGGATTCCCAAGCCGAGAACGGCGCCTCAACCCGAGAACCCATACAAGCTAACGGGTCAATCCCGACACTTGGCAACAGCGGATCCCCAAATTTAAAACATCTAAACAACTCAGAAGAAACAGCGGAAGCAATTCAACTAATTTATAACAAAGCCCATTCAGGGGCAACATTTAAATAATTATCAAGGGACGGGGATCAATAATTATCTACAAGCCTGGACAAAAGAACCACTATCTAGAGAGTTAATGACAACATTATAGACTCGGCAAAACCAAAAAGACCTATCTATGCACTGTTGCCCATCCGACACGTGAGACATTTCGGTCTCTCAATCTACCTGAGGCAAGAACCAAAGAAAGAGGGTGAGTCAAAAATACTCAGTGAAGATGTTAGAGCAAGTCGAGTCACGCTTCCGGGTTTTATAGAAAGTACTTATGCAATAAGGAAGAAACCAGAATGTGCTTCGACTTGGATATTCAATAAAACAATATAACAATAACAATATAAAGCAATAAATAAATATCCCCGCGAGAGTGGGCCTGTTCCTCCTTATTTCTCCACAATACATGATAAAAAATCTCCATCGCCGGTGTCAAGCCAAGGAGCAACCCAAAGCTCGACTATTGTGAATTTAAGGAAAATGTGCAACGAATGCAACATCCACCATCGCTCCCAACCGTGGCTATCAACTCCTGACGGGCTACGATTGACACTTAGTTTTGGGAGAAGCACCTCGGATTACACCCTGGACGCTCGTCCCCAGATGCAACCTCCGGATACCATCCCGGGCCCATTGAAATAACAATACTTTGCTCGCTTTTCAAGAAAGATTTTTAATGCCAAACGGGCAATTGGGCAAGTGGTGACGACGAAGGGGGTAAATCCTAAGTCAAACCGTCACGTAAAGGAAAGAGTTTTCTTGCCCTTTTTGAAAACAAATCGATTTAGGTTACTATTATATAATTTTGATATCAAAGGATTTGAGGATAAAACATAAAAGTATAAGCTCGAAATATGTAATACGATAATATGGGATTAAGGGGGTTTCGCAAATATACAAATATGTTCAAGCCCAGTTAAAACGTTTTAAATCCTCACCTGGTCTCAAAAATAGGAAGCCTAGCAGCTAGACTCACTGGTCACTGACGCCTGACTGATCTGTAACAAGACAGGACCTAGACAATTAATAACGACTATAAAAGCGCAAATAAGCAATTATTTGACGAACGGCTAACCAAACATGTTCAAAATCATGCATATGCCAATTATAGTATGTAAGGAAGCTATCATGTAAATTTCACGAAATTCCGACAAGTTGTCAAAAATGCACATACTTAAAATTACACTATTCACAGCCCGAACGAGGGCGAAATTAAATAAACATTTCAAAATATTAATCTACAAGTTATAAGGGTTCTATAGGTGAAAACGGTATAATTTTTGGAGTCTGTATGCGAAAAGTCAACCAAAAATGTTGACCCGAAGACTCACTTGCCGAGAGCAACATTTGAAAAAGGCTGAAAGAAATTGGGGAAATTGGTACCTAAAGAAAGGTATCGCTGAGAGGATCGTTTAGGTTCGATCGGCGTGAAATTCCACGGAGAAACGAGCTCGGCACGATTGATTAGGGCTTCGGGGGATAAATCCTCTTTTTCTTCTTCTCTCTCACTCTCTCGATATCGAATATGGTTCGAATGAGGGTTTTCGAGACTTTTATCAAATATTTCAAAATATCGGAAAATACGAAGGGTAGTTTGGTAAGTCCAATTAAATGTACGTTGGTCAAATATATCTATTTAATATTAAACAAACGCAATTTAAACAAGAAATTTAAATACGCAAATAATATTATCATATTGGGTCGTACACGAAAATAATATATAATAATTCACATATTACGAGAACTTAGGGTTAAGAAATATAATTAACGCGAGAAAATACTCACAATGATTCTCGGATTTCTGGGTCGTTACACTCCTCGTGTCTGATAGTGTCTTGGTCTGATTCCGACTCATAGAATATTTAAATCTCCGTGAGTTCTATTCTGTCGTCGTTCTCGAAAATGTCACATCAAGACGATCTGCCTGGACCCCCGGTTGACCCTGAGGATGCTCTGAAACTGGCTGAAGTATATGTTTCCTTTGCTGTCGTACAATGCAAACCCATCGCCCTCGTAGCTTGTCCACACCCGATTACGACCTTGTGCTATCGTGCCTTTTCGTCTGTCAAGTCTGGCTGTTGTCATTGCTTACCCACATTTACGGATGGAGCTCATAGGTTAAAGCGGTACCAACGCTAAAACCCGTAGAGAAACTCACACAAAGTAAAAGAACAACACGTAATAGCACAAATACATTTAAGACAAGTTACAAGCGATGTTCTAATGCAATCCCTATTATGAGTTGTGTACCTTTCACCAATCCTTTTGAGTATAGGACCAATCTCTTAAGCTGTATCCACCAAGTTAGCATCCTTCGGTAGGGTCCTATCTCAAAGGAAGACAGTGTTTGATCATCTCTGCATCACAAAGTTTCAATATGCATGTCTGATGAGGTTAGTATGCAACCACACGAGGCATATTAACAAATAAATCGTTATCCTAAAGCCGCACGACCTATACGCCGAAACCAAATAAGACGCAACAAAGAATTCCACGCCCGGCTCGCGTTATGTCTTCCTTAGTACAAAAACTTGCAAAGGATCGCCAGTTGGTTAATTAAGCCAACCGTAATCCTTCACAATTTTAGGCACCCAGAAATGACAAACACTCCTCGAACCACGAATTCGACACGGAATGACATAACCCATGCAGACACTGAAAGAAAGACAAGACTAGATACTAGAGCTTTCGGTTCCCTTTCAGGAACCTAGGCTCTGATACCAAAGACTGTAGCCCCCCTTTCCATATGAGGTGAAAGGACACCACATCCGCACCGAGACGAACTCCCAAACGTGGTAAAGGTACCCCATTCGAAAATCCATCCCGGCGAACGGCAATCACTCGATCAAACTCTGGCAATAGCATCACGACGCCCCAACAACAACAGCAATAATCAGAATAGTGCAGAAGCGATTTAAAAAAAAATAACAATTTAATCATAAAAGCCATCTATGGCAACATAATTCATAAAACAATTCCAAAGTAAATATCCAATTAATGCCATCCACGACTCAACTATCTATCCCACATCAGGGGCACGTAAGTACGGAAAATAAATCATAATATTAAATACAATAAGCTAAATCAATTCATAAAGTAAATACTCGACTGTTGTTGGGACACTGACAAGACAAGAGACAAGAGCCGACCTAGACCTGCTGCTGCCGACTGACAAGATAGGTGACACCGCCACCTGTCTACCTGAAGCAAGAACCAAAATAGAAGGGGTGAGTATAAAGGATACTCAGTAAGGGGGGTAATACAATATAGGTATTGATCACAGTTCGTCATTTATCGTTTAAAACCAAAAAGGGGTGAATGTTACTCGTTTTGATAAAGATACATACGATAATATAAGTTGTAAAACTATAACACAAAGCAACATTCGGGTTCGACTTTATTTGAAAACACAAAAGGTTGACGAACCGGATCCTTTGAAAACATTTGCATATAAGATAAAGCCGATCATTTTGAAATGATATTAGTTGAGTCACGAGGCCGTTACAAGTTGGAAAAGCATGGCATAAATAAGTTGGAAATGATAAGTAAAAACGGCTCGTAATTCAACTAAATAGTTTAAACAATAAAGGAGGCTTAAGTTGGGCAAGTTCGAGTCACGCTTCCGGGTTTTATATATATATAGGGAAATACATATGCTAAATAGAGAAAACCGGAATGTGCTTCGACTTGTAACGAAAGCCGTAAACCAATTAGACAAGTAAATAATGCAATAAGTCCTGCAATATTGTGTCCCGGCGAGAACAGGCCCTCTGCTTGTAACTCTCATTCATGAAAATCATGCAAGCACGTAGTCAAGTACTCCACCACCAAAAGTCATGATCCACTCAGAATTTTATGGAAACGCGTGTTAACAACGTCACCCTTATCAGAATTTTTTAGGAAGCACGTAGCCTACAACGCCACCCTCGCACTAAGTCATGCTAGCCAACCTCCTGGCCGACCCAAGCAAATATGGATTGGAGTACACATCGGGATTTGCCCTAGACGCTCGTCTCCAGGCTCACCTCCTGTATACTCCGGGCCCACTTCGTGTTTCAGTCCAGGGCTCGCATTTGAAATTAATAACAGTTTGGGTGGCTAAAGGGGCCGTTCAAAAAGATGATGCAAGCAGTTAAGTATGAATAGCCAAATGGGCCTTTGAGACAAGTTGATGTAAAGATCTAAGAAATACTCATAAGCGTCGTACGCTTCGGGAGCATGCTGAAGGATGTCCCTAATGACATTACTTATAAGTGCCTTAGAGATCAAATAGTTACTTTTAAAACAAATAAGTTACTTGTCTCTAGTTGAAAGCATTTCAAATCATTTTGGTAGATGCATAGGTTTTGCTATCAAAACATTTGACTAAGCACATAAGGAAATAATAAAGACAGTACAACAAATAATAAGAAAAGGCGGGATATTAATTTATTTTGAAACCTAAGTAACTATGTCCTTGCCCCAGTTGAAAATAGTTTAAACCCTTACCTGTAGCTCGACAAACGAGAAAAGCAATATGTATGATTCTCCCTCAGAGATCCCACCTGAAAACACGGGGTCTAGAGGATGAATGACTGACACGAACAAGAAAACAGACACTCACGCTCGGCTATCAAAATACAAACATGCTTAAGAACACTCATTCAACATTTAAACATAAGAAAGCAAGTAGGGGCAATATGGTCAATTTATTCAAAAGCATGCAATAATTAAATAAACGAATAACAATTAACATTTAATTAATAATAACATTTAAGCATAATCTAACCAGGGGTTAAGCTTGCAATTAAACATCAAACATGTATATTCCATTTAAATCAACAACAATTAAAGTACAACTTATAGCTTTTCCCAAAAGCTCAAAAGCTAACAAGCTAAGATCGATCCTATCTCTAGCCTAATCGAACTGAAACCTATCTGTTCGACTACACAAGCATATATCATCAACAACCAACAATTTATACAATTAAGCCAAGCTAGGATCAAGTTATTCATGCTCAAAAGCTATAAGCTATAAGCTATAGTTCAAAATCTACAAATTAACACCATAATACAAAAAATACGATAAAAGACAAAGGACAAGTCGGATTCGAGTAATACCAGCACCGTTAGAACCGTTGCATCGAGGGGCACGATCTGTCCGAAGACTCCGTCGCTGGATTCCCGCCGGAACAGTGCCAAAAAGCCGGAAAAGCACCTGCCACCACCGGACCGCCGCCGGGCCACCTCCGATGGTCGAACCCTTATACCGAAATGTTCCTCTCGACGGGCCCGTTACTTCCCTCAAAGCCGTTTCTCAATTGGATCATCCATCGAAATTTAATTTCACTTTGAAGCTCCAAAACCCTAGAATCCAAGAATCGAAATTAACGAAAATCGGCTTAATGAAATACGAAATTGACTTCGAAATTGGCGTACCCATGTCGAGAAGGTTGAAATCCATATAAAGCCCTTCGAAAATGGTGGCCGGAAAGTGCAGACCATCACGTCACCGCCGCCGCTCCGCTACGTGCCACCGGAGCTCCGCCGTCCCGTCGAGTTAGGGACTGAGACCGGTGCCAAAAGTTTTATCTCCTCATGGCCGTTCCAAACATGGTGGTGTGCCGTCTAAACGCCGCCACATGTCGCCGGAAAAGCTCCATCTCCGCCGCGCCACCTCTTCGTCGATCCACCGCCGTCCGGCCAAGTCAGGTCACGGGACCACCGCCAGAAGCTTCCCCTCGTCAAGAGCTTCCATTTTCGACCAAGCCCATGCCGTGCTGTCGGCGGAACCGTCACCGACGAGAATGTAACGACCCAAAAATTCCATAATTAATTCTTGGAATAATTATTCGACATTTAGTTGAATTTTATATGAAAAGATTTAACTTTGTTAGTTAATCTTAATTTATTATAATTATTTCAATATCCTTAACCTTTTATAATTACGTTTTCTACCCCTCGAATCATTCTAATTTATGAACGAACCTACAACCTTCTAAAAATACCCTTGCACTACCTTGAACACACCCACACTATCTTGAACACACTCACACCCTCTTGAACACACCCCTTGCACCCTCTTGACCACATAATCCATCGAGAGAGAGAGAGAGAGAGAGAGGAGAAGGAGAAGGGAGAGGAAGAAGGAGAAGGAAAGGAAATCTCGTTCCGAATTCGTTTCTCGACCGATTTAAATTCCGAGACCAGTTTTACGATCCTCATTCGATTCTTTATCGGTAACCTTCTTTCTCCAATTCATTTCATCCATTAAATCTTTCAATTTTTATAGTTTTTATATTGAATATATATTTGATGAATTTCTTGATTCGTAGGTTATAGTTTATCATTTTTAGTGTAGTTCGGATCAAATGATAGATACTAATGTGTACAATGCATGAGTGTGAATTTTACATGTTAATTTTAGCCTTAGAATCCCCCATATTTGATTTTTGCACGAAACTCCCGAGAAAACCATAAAAATCGCGTTTCTGCACCTGGGTGTTGGAAACACACGGCCCAACGCACGGTCTTGCTCAAGACCGTGCGCCGGACCGTGCACAGCCATTTAACCTTGCACCGGCTTGCGCACGCCGGTGCACCAGGCCGTGTGCCTTTATTTCAGCCTGCACGGTCTTGGTTTCGTGCTCAACACCGTGCACTAGGCCGTGCGTTAGCCCGTGCGAATGCCTTAGCCAATTTTCCAGCCTTTTTCCTTAGTTGCTCACGGTAATGGGGTCAAATGATCAAAAATAAAAGTTGGCTTTTTGCATACGACCCCCTAAAATCGAGCCGTTTTCACCTATAGCTTCCTTATGATTCAAGGATGAATATTTGGTAAAGTTTTCAAAATTCCGAACTCGTTCGGACCTTGAATCGAACCTTTTTCGTTTAGGGCTTTTTCCCCAATTTTTGAATGTTGTCCGAAAAATCCGAAAATCGCATGAGTGCCTCTTTATAATATTATATGAGTGAATGTACAATTAGAATTTCAATTGAGCATGTTTATCATTGCTAATTTCATATTTTTAGTTTAATTGATTTAATTGCATTTTAATTGTACAATTCAATTGCTATGTGTTAATTGCTGATTTTTCTGTCTCTGTAGTCTTCGTGAGTCGTTGTCGTGTCTTGTCTTATGTAGTTTTGTCGTCTGTTAGTTTCAGGCTGTCTTGTCAGGACTCAGCTTGGATTGTCTTGTCGTCCCGTGTTTCCAGGTGAGGGTTTTAAAATGATTTCAAACGGAGTAAGAATTCTTTTAATTATTGCGAACTCCCCTTATGTGCTCATCTTGCCTCGTTTTCCTTTCTCGTATAATTATTAGATATTTAATCTATATTTTAAGGTTGCTCTCAAATGATTTAATATCAAATTGTACTTATGAGTATCCCTAAAATATTTATTTTTATATGGCAAGTAAAATTATTTATTTTAAGCGTGACGGTTTGACTTAGGGCTCGTACCCTTCGTCGTCACTCAAGCTTGCCCGAATTAATTTATGTACGGTTTTCAAAGCGAGCAAATTCATGACATTTCAACATGGGGCCCGGGAAAGTATCCGAAGGTTATACCTGGGGACGAGCGTCTAGGGGTAATCTGAGGTGCTTCTCCCAAAACTAAGCGTCAATCGTGGCCCGTCAGGAGTTGAAAGCCACAATTGGCAGCGATGGTGGACGTTGCATTCGTTGCACGTTTTCCTAAAATTCACAGTCGCCCGAAGTAGCGATTCGGGGTCGGACACCGGTGATGGAGTATATGAACGTGAAGGGGTTATAAGGAGGAACAGGCCCATTCTCGCTGGGATATTATTTGCGTGCATGTTACTGCTTTAATTATTTATTATCTATTTAATATCGTGTATACAAGTCGAAGCACGATCCGGATTTTCTTCAATTATGCAAATGTATTTTCATATATATATAATTTAAAACCCGGACACGTGGTTCGTACTTGATCCCTCTTAACCTTCACTGAGTGTTTTTACTCACCCCCTATTTTAATTCTTACTTCAGGTCGACAGGTGGCGTTGTCACCTATCATGTCAGTCGGCAGCAGCAGGTCTAGGTTGGCTCGTGTGTCTTGTCTTGTCAGTGTCCCAACAACAGTCGTGTTCTTGTTATGAATTTATTTAATTATGTATTTTGGATTATGCTTTAATTTAAGTACTTACGTGCCCCTTATGTGGGATAGATTAGACTGGCCACGAATGGCATTGATTATAATATGATTGAGACTGATGTATGAGTTACGTGGCCATGGATGGCTTATATGATATTTTATATAATTGTTATTACTTCCGCAACTCTGATTTAATTATTATTTATTGCTGTTGTTGTTGGGTTGTCGTTTGCTGTTGCTAGTTTTGCTTGATTGATTGCCGTTCGCCGGGATGGATTTTTAAATGGGGTACTTATACCTCGTTTGAAGGTTTGTCTCGGTGCGGATGTAGTGTCCTTTCTCCGGCCAAGGAAAGGGGCGCTACAGTCAGTGGTATCAGAGCCTAGGTTCCCGAACAGGAACCGAAAGCTCTAGTATCTCGTCTGTCTTGCATGGGTTGTCTGTCAGCTTGGTGTCAGTTCGTGTCGAGTTCGTGTTTTGACAAGTGTTTGTCTCATCTTGGTGCTTAAAATTGTAGACGATTACGGTTGGCTTAATTAACCGACTGGCAATCTTTTATAAATTTCTGTACTAAGGAAGATGTAACGCGAGTCGACCGTGGAACACTGTGCGTGTCTTACATGGTTTTGTCTGTCGTAGTGGGTGTCGGTAGGATTTTGTTGAGTGATTGAGCATGCTTATGCGTTTATGAATTGTTGGCATCATTTCTCACAAGACATGCACCTATTTTGCCAAATAGTTGTGAACGCAGGTATGCCACGTAAGAAAGCTAGATCAGATCCGCCACTACCTCCACTTCAGACTACGTCAGGATCAACGCACTCGTATTCGACGGGAGAGTTGGAAATAGCTCAGGGAGCAGAAAGCGTAACGGAATACGAGGCCAGATTTGCCTACCTGACTAACTACTCACCAAACCGGGAGCCAGATCAAAGGAACAGAGCTGCGAGATTTATATCTGGATTGAGGCATGAAATTCGCCAAGTACTCATAGGTCTTGGATGTTGTTCTTATGCTGAAGCTGTTGGCCAAGCCTTGCGGGCCGAAGCAGAGTTTGAAATGAGAGCTAGGAATGCTCGACCGATCACTGTAACGAACCCGTCTTATGGATCGAGAATTCCAGTGGCTGTTCGTACAACTTCTCACAGAAAAGAGGCGATGACCAGTGGAACCAGTGAGAGCACCATCCTTTGCTCGTATTGCCATAAGCCAAATCATCTCGCAGAGTACTGCCGGAAACGACTGGGACAGTGTTTGCTGTGTGGATCCCCTGACCACCTTCTCGACAATTGTCCTAATAAGAGGACACCTAAGGAAGAGGATAGTGGATGATGATTCTGAGGATTTCGGGTTCTTAATTCAGAGAGGGAGGCTACCGGAGAATAAAGCGTGAAGGGACAGTGTTGGGGACGTACCGTAAATGAGAAGCCACGACATCGAAGGACTTGAAAGGAATAATGGAAGACTAGAACGAACTTCATTACTCGGAATAAAAGGTACCGTGCATTTTCATAACATACATATTTCTCGTATTCAATTTATTAATTGCGCGGTATTATGTAATTATTATTTGTGTGAACTCCGGATTAAATCCGGAGTGTTTTCGAAAAAATTTCGCGTTTTAATTCGATCCAGGGGTGCTTGCACGCCCTAACGCACGGTCTTGCTCAAGACCGTGCGGTTCAGCTCAAGCCCGTGCAAGCCAGTTCAGCGCTAAACCGCTGAACCGGCTGGACCGCTACACACGGGCCAGCGCACGCCCGTGCGTCCGGCCGTGTGTCCCTATTTTGGCCTTTTTAAACCTATTTCCGCGAGAAAACATACAGAAACTTTTCACCCCTTTTCTCTCCACTTCCAGCAACAGACTTGCGAATTTTTCCCCAATTTCATTCTCCAATCTTTGCGAGCCCATAACTTTCGATCCGTCCGTTAGATCTTCCTAATTTTCGGAAGGTACGTAGTCTACATTACGTATTTCAATTAGTTGGGTTTTGAGGACGATCCGTCGAGCCGATCTTACACACATTGCTGCCCAAAGTACATGCACGCCAAGTGTTCGACAAAATTTCCGAGTGAGGATTTTCATCAAATTCAATCTTACAAGCTTCCAACAACAATCTCACATGGCCACCGAAGGTTCTCGACGTAGGAGGAGACGAGATGACCCTCCATCTCCACTCCCATTCAATGTGGATATTTCAAATGCATTCCAAGTTAAAATATTTAGGAGAATGCATGAACGCCCGGTGTTTTCCACCAAATTTCTCGACATCGAAGCATTAGGAAATTTGGGACTTGGCCCCGGTATTGCTCGATACATGGAAGACGTGGGATGGACCACATTCTTGGACATAAGAAGGAATTCGTACCCCCGGCTTGTGTACGAATTCATTGCAACACTTCAAGTACTTCCCCATGAAGACGATGCCGAGCTACCATTCAAGATTGAGTTCCGAGCTTTTAATGAAGATTATGAGCTCACTCTACGGCAACTAACTATGCATTTTGGACTACCCATCCGGGGTATGATAAGCCGTGAAATTGGATGGTCTGAAGCCGAAGCTTGGAGAAATGTCTCCACTTCTCGAAGACCCTTTCAACAAGGAAAATCGAAGGCAACCGACCTTCGTGATGCCGCTTTGAGGACTTTCCACCGGTTCCTCTCATGTACCGTTTTCGCTAGAGGAGATAGCTACGGTTCAATTAATATTGAGGAACTCTAGGTCCTTGATTGCGCGGTTCGAAGGAAAGCAGTCAACGGCATTATGTTTTTCCTTCGATATGTAGAATATGTAGGTACCCGGCCTAAAGGAGAAATCAGAATTGGGTCCTACATTACCGCGATCTTAGAGTGTGCCGGAGTGACCGGCATGGATCGAATGGCCCCGGCAGGAGCCGAGGATTCAATGATTTCCTACAAGCAACTCGCCCAAATGAAACTTTGTAGGAAAGTTAGAGGACGACATGGTCGTTATGTGCCAATGATGGCCGAGGAAGCCGCCGCCGGTAGCGATGGCGACGATGAAGAGGATGCCGATTTAGGAGGTCATCCTGAGGAGGACCGACAAGAGAGAGAGGAGCAAATGATGGAATAACTTTACGAAGCAGGAGGCTTCGCTCCTCAGCAGGTTCCGTATGTACCCGATCCTCCTAGAACCGAAGAGGTTCCATTCCAGCAGGGCTTTGAGGATTACCCGACACAGCATCAGGCTGGATCTTCCCAATGGGACAGATCAAGTGAGGAACAATGGAGTCAGTTTCTACAAGCGGAGTCGGACGCCCGAAGCCGATGGGAGACCGACAGGTGGACGATTTGGGGAAACCGTTTCACCACTTTCGCCGAGCAGACCACCGAACGTCTAGATCGACAGTCGGCCGATCTCCGAGAGGTTCACGCTGACCTACAAGAATTCAGACTCGAGACCCGACGCAACCAGACTGAGCTTCGGGAGCAGATTACCGGTCTCGAGAGATCCATCACTGATCAACTTGCCAACTATCTGAGCCGCCTTGGCAGGTCGCCTAACTCTGGAGCACCTGATTCTTAGTTGGCATCAGTTTTTCCCTAATTTCTCGTTGTTTTCGTTTTAATTGTAATTTGAATTTCAGCTGAACTATTATGTATGAACTATGTGTTAAATGTTTATTTGAATTTAACTGTTAACTGTTCATTTTAATTAATTGCTTATGTGTTAATTGCGCGATTTTGTATGATGAACTTTTAAATACTGTGATATACTTCTTTTAATAAACCCCGAGGTTCGGAGTAGAATCTGAGGACAGATTCTTTTAAAGGAGGGAGTATTGTAACGACCCGAAAATTCCATAATTAATTCTTGGAATAATTATTCGACATTTAGTTGAATTTTATATGAAAAGATTTAACTTTGTTAGTTAATCTTAATTTATTATAATTATTTCAATATCCTTAACCTTTTATAATTACGTTTTCTACCCCTCGAATCATTCTAATTTATGAACGAACCTACAACCTTCTAAAAATACCCTTGCACTACCTTGAACACACCCACACTATCTTGAACACACTCACACCCTCTTGAACACACCCCTTGCACCCTCTTGACCACATAATCTGTAACGCCCCGCTATTTTTATAACGCTTCGGTAAGTTTACCGATTAATTGCTCTTGTGTGCATTTTTTTTGCAATTATGTGAATTATATGAATTAATGGGTGATTCTATATGTGAATAATATGAAGACTTCATATTAAAAATCTTTATATTTGAATTACCCTACACTATGTTTATACTTGAAGTGTTGTATTTGAAATTTTATGAAAATTGTGTCATTATATTTGAATAACATGATATTGTATTTGATATATATACACATATATATATGAAATATATACAAATATATACATATAAATATCTACATGGTTGCATACCAATTTTGACTTTTCTAAATAATATCTATAATTATAATAAATACCTTTTATTTATTTAATTATCTCATCTCTCTCCACATTTTTCTACACTATTCTCAAGCAACATTCTCTTCTTCTTCCTCTCATCTCTCGGCCCTCATTCCACCAGCCACCACCACCACTTTCAACCACCATCAAAGCACCAAAAATCATCCCCTCTCTTGCTACAAAAAGTTGCTCTTTCATCTAAGGAACAAGCCTCTACTTTCTATTTTTGCAAACAAGCTCTCTACATCTCCTTTCTCCTCCATTTTCTCCTTCAAGGTAAGGTTGCAAATCTCTTTAATCTTTGAGTTTCAATGTCTCATATGTTGATGAAGTGAAGAAGTAGGCTAGAATGAATGATTGATGAGCTTAGTTTGGTTGTTGATAGCATGTAGCATTACTTGTGATTTTTCATATAAATTTGATTATTATGCAATGTTGGATTGATGAATTTAGATGCTTAGATGCTCAAATGGATTGGTAATTCATGTTAGTTCATGATATTAAGCTATTTGGTGAAGTTTTATGGAGTTTGGAGTTGAAAAATGAGAGTTTGGCAAAATATGTAGGGGCTGATGAATAGTGATTTTTGAGCATTTGGCTTCATTTTTCGATTCTTTTGGCATCAAAAATCCTTAAATATAGTAGCTAAGTGATGCCGGAAGTTTCGGATTAATCGGAGTTGTTTTGTTATGCAAAGTATTAAATGAGGGGTGGTTTGTGTAATATTCACAAACCTTTGAATTTTATTTCCCAAGCTTCCATAGTACTTGTGTGCCTATTTTAGCTTAATATCATGTGTATTTGATTGTGTTTAAATGTGCTTGAATGAGCTTAATTGTGTTTAAATGCATTTATGCTTAATATGTTATTTTGAGCATAAAATGCATTTCATAGCCGTGCGTCGTATTTGGTCGATTTATCGAGTCGTGTCTTACCTCGAGGCCTGTGTATTACAGGTGGGACCTCGCGGGACTGATCTCTGGTCGTTTGGTAACCCCTTTTGTAAAACCTACAGGTGAGGATGAAAAATGTTTTCTAACTGGAGTATGAACAAATATTTGCGAAAACCCTACCCCTTTATATTTCAATTATATGTTATCAATATTTGAAATAAAAAGGATTTGATATAAAATGATATATATGTATCTTTTCTAAAATGGTTTTAAAATAGAGACAAGAGAACTATTTTGTTTTTAAAAGTAACATTTGGTCTCGGGACTTGCGCGTATGCCTCGAGTTATTCGGCAACGTGTCGAGAAACCCTAGACGGTTACATACCTTGTCTCGAACGACCCTTTTAGATGTAACGCGAGTCGATCGTGGAACACTGTGCGTGTCTTACATGGTTTGGTCTGTCGTAGTGTGTGTCGGTAGGATTTTGTTGAGTGATTGAGCATGCTTATGTATTTACGAATTGTTGGCATCATCTCTCACAAGACATGCACCTATCTTGCCAAATAGTTGTGAACGCAGGTATGCCGCGTAAGAAAGCTAGATCGAATCCGCCACTACCTCCACTTCAGACTACGTCAGGATCAACGCACTCGTATTCGACGGGAGAGTTGGAAATAGCTCAGGGAGCCAGATCAAAGGAACAGAGCCGCGAGATTTATATCTGGATTGAGGCATGAAATTCGCCAAGTACTCATAGGTCTTGGATGTTGTTCTTATGCTGAAGCTGTTGGCCGGGCCTTGCGGGCAGAAACAGAGTTTGAAATAAGAGCTAGGAATGCTCGACCGATCACTTTAACGAACCCGTCTTATGGATCGAGAATTCCAGTGGCTGTTCGTACAACTTCTCACAGAAAAGAGGCGATGACCAGTGGAACCAGTGAGAGCACCATCCTTTGCTCGTATTGCCATAAGCCAAATCATCTCGCAGAGTACTGCCGGAAACGACTGGGGCAGTGTTTGCTGTGTGGATCCCCTGACCACCTTCTCGACAATTGTCCTAATAAGAGGACACCTAAGGAAGAGGATTGTGGATGAGGATTCTGGGGATTCAGGGTTCTTAATTCAGAGAGGGAGGCTACCGTAGAATAAAGCATGAAGGGGCAGTGTTTGGGGACGTACCGTAAATGAGAAGCCACGACATCGAAGGACTTGAAAGGAATAATGGGAGACGAGAACAGACTTCATTACTCGGAATAAAAGGTACCGTGCATTTTCATAACATTCATATTTCTTGTATTCAATTTATTAATTGCGCGGTATTATGTAAATATTATTTGATTGAACTCCGGATTAAATCCGGGGTGTTTTCGAAAATTTTCGCGTTTTAATTCGATCCAGGGGTGCTTGCACGCCCTAACGCACGGTCTTGCTCAAGACCGTGCGGTTCAGCTCAAGCCCGTGCAGGCCAGTTCAGCGCTAAACCGCTGAACCGGCTGGACCGCTACACACGGGCCAGCGCACGCCCGTGCGTCCGGCCGTGTGTCCCTATTTTGCCCTTTTTAAACCTATTTCGCGTGCAGACTTGCAGCAGCTCTTTTCACCCCTTTTCTCTCCACTTCCAGCAACAGAAACTTGCGAATTTTTCCCCAATTTCATCCTCCAATCTTTGCGAGCCCATAACTTTCGATCCGTCCGTTGGATCTTCCTAATTTTCGGAAGGTACGTAGTCTACATTACGTATTTCAATTAGTTGGGTTTTGAGGACGATCCGTTGAGCCGATCTTACACACATTGCCGCCCAAAATACACGCACGCCAAGTGTTCGACAAAATTTCCGAGTGAGGAATTTCATCAAATTCAATCCTACAAGCTTCCAACAACAATCTCACATGGCCGCCGAAGGTTCTCGACGTAGGAGGAGACGAGATGACCCTCCATCTCCACTCCCATTCAATGTGGATATTTCAAATGCATTCCAAGTTAAAATATTTAGGAGAATGCATGAACGCCCGGTGTTTTCCACCAAATTTCTCGACATCGAAGCATTAGGAAATTTGGGACTTGGCCCCGGTATTGCTCGATACATAGAAGACGTGGGATGGACCACATTCTTGGACATAAGAAGGAATTCGTACCCCCGGCTTGTGTACGAATTCATTGCAACACTTCAAGTACTTCCCCATGAAGACGATGCCGAGCTACCATTCAAAATTGAGTTCCGAGCTTTTAATGAAGATTATGAGCTCACTCTTCGGCAACTAACAAGGCATTTTGGACTACCCATCCGGGGTATGATAAGCCGTGAAGTTGGATGGTCCGAAGCCGAAGCTTGGAGAAATGTCTCCACTTCTCGAAGACCCTTTCAACAAGGAAAATCGAAGGCAACCGACCTTCGTGATGCCGCTTTGAGGACTTTCCACCGGTTCCTCTCATGTACCGTTTTCGCTAGAGGAGATAGCTACGGTTCAATTAATATTGAGGAACTCTACGTCCTTGATTGCGCGGTTCGAAGGCAAGCAGTCAACGGCATTATGTTTTTCCTTCGTTATGTAGAATATGTAGGTACCCGGCCTAAAGGAGAAATCAGAATTGGGTCCTACATTACCGCGATCTTAGAGCCGGAGTGACCGGCATGGATCGAATGGCCCCGACAGGAGCCGAGGATTCAACAATTTCCTACAAGCAACTCGCCCAAATGAAACTTTGTAGGAAAGTTAGAGGACGACATGGTCGTTATGTGCCAATGACGGCCGAGGAAGCCGCTGCCGGTAGTGATGGCGACGATGAAGAGGATACCGATATAGGAGGTCATCATGAGGAAGACCGACAAGAGAGAGAGGAGCAAATGATGGAACAACTTTACGAAGCAGGAGGCTTCGCTCCTCAGCAGGTTCCGTATGTACCCGATCCTCCTAGAACCGAAGAGGTTCCATTCCAGCAGGGCTTTGAGGATTACCCGACACAGCATCAGGCTGGATCTTCCCAATGGGACAGATCAAGTGAGGAACAATGGAGTCAGTTTCTACAAGCGGAGTCGGACACCCGAAGCCGATGGGAGACCGACAGGTGGACGATTTGGGGAAACCGTTTCACCACTTTCGCCGAGCAGACCACCGAACGTCTAGATCGACAGTCGGCCGATCTCCGAGAGGTTCGCGTTGACCTACAAGAATTCAGACTCGAGACCCGACGCAACCAGACTGAGCTTCGGGAGCAGATTACCGGTCTCGAGAGATCCATCACTGATCAACTTGCCAAACTATCTGAGCCGCCTTGGCAGGTCGCCTAACTCTGGAGCACCTGATTCTTAGTTGGCATTAGTTTTTCCCTAATTTTTCGTTGTTTTCATTTTTATTGTAATTTGAATTTCAGTTGAACTATTATGTATGAACTATGTGTTAAATGTTTATTTGAATTTAACTGTTAACTGTTCATTTTAATTAATTGCTTATGTGTTAATTGCGCGATTTTGTATGATGAACTTTTAAATGTTGTGATATACTTCCTTTAATAAACCCCGAGGTTCGGAGTAGAATCTGAGGACAGATTCTTTTAAAGGAGGGAGTATTGTAACGACCCGAAAATTCCAGAATTAATTCTTGGAATAATTATTCGACATTTAGTTGAATTTTATATGAAAAGATTTAACTTTGTTAGTTAATCTTAATTTATTATAATTATTTCAATATCTTTTACCTTTTATAATTACATTTTCTACCCCTCGAATTATTCTAATCTTTATAAACGAACCTACAATCTTCTAAAATACCCTTGCACTACCTTGAACACACCCACACTATCTTGAACACACTCACACCCTCTTGAACACACCCCTTGCACCCTCTTGGTTACATATTCATTCGAGAGAGAGAGAGAGAGAGAGAGAGAGAGAGAGAGAGAGAGAGAGAGAAGAGAAGGAGAAAAGAGAGAAGAGAAGGAGAGAGAGAGAGAGAGAGAGAGAGAGAGAGAAGATGTAACGCGAGTCGATCGTGGAACACTGTGCGTGTCTTACATGGTTTGGTCTGTCGTAGTGTGTGTCGGTAGGATTTTGTTGAGTGATTGAGCATGCTTATGTATTTACGAATTGTTGGCATCATCTCTCACAAGACATGCACCTATCTTGCCAAATAGTTGTGAACGCAGGTATGCCGCGTAAGAAAGCTAGATCGAATCCGCCACTACCTCCACTTCAGACCCTGACTGTAGCGCCCCTTTCCTTGGCCGGAGAAAGCACACCACATCCGCACCGAGACAAACCTTCAAACGAGGTATAAGTACCCCATTTAAAAATCCATCCCGGCGAACGGCAATCAATCAGGCAAAACTAGCAACAGCAAATGACAGCCCAACAACAACAGCAATAAATAATAATTAAATCAGAGTTGCGGAAGTAATGCAATTATATAAAATATCATATAAGCCATCCATGGCCACGTAATTCATACTTCAGTCTCAATCATAATATAATCAATGCCATTCGTGGTCAGTCTAATCTATCCCACATCAGGGGCACGTAAGTACTTAAATTAAAGCATAATCCAAAATACATAATTAAATAAATTAATAACAAGAACACGACTGTTGTTGGGACACTGACAAGACAAGACACACGAGCCAACCTAGACCTGCTGCTGCCGACTGACATGATAGGTGACAATGCCACCTGTCGACCTGAAGTAAGAATTAAAATAGGGGGGGTGAGTAAAAACACTCAGTGAAGGTTAAGAGGGATCAAGTACGAACCACGTGTCCGGGTTTTAAATTATATATATATGAAAATACATTTGCATAATTGAAGAAAATCCGGATCGTGCTTCGACTTGTATACACGATATTAAATAGATAATAAATAATTAAAGCAGTAACATGCACGCAAATAATATCCCAGCGAGAATGGGCCTGTTCCTCCTTATAACCCCTTCACGTTCATATACTCCATCACCGGTGTCTGACCCCGAATCGCTATTTCGGGCGACCGTGAATTTTAGGAAAACGTGCAATGAATGCAACGCCCACCATCACTCCCAACCGTGGCTATCAACTCCTGACGGGCCACGATTGACGCTTAGTTTTGGGAGAAGCACCTCGGATTACCCCTAGACGCTCGTCCCCAGGTATAACCTCCGGATACTTTCCCGGGCCCCATGTTGAAATGTCATGAATTTGCTCGCTTTGAAAACCGTACATAAATTAAATTTGAGCAAGTTTGAGTGACGACGAAGGGTATAAATCCTAAGTCAAACCGTCACGCTTAAAATAAATAATTTTACTTGCCATCTGAAAATAAAAGATTTTAGGGATACTCATAAGTACAATTTAATATTAAATCATTTGAGAGCAAACTTAAAGTATAGATTAAATATTTAATAATTATACGAGAAAGGAAAACGAGGCAAGATGAGCACATAAGGGGAGTTCGCAATAATTAAAAGAATTCTTACTCCGTTTGAAATCATTTTAAAACCCTCACCTGGAAACACGGGACGACAAGACAATCCAAGCTGAGTCCTGACAAGACAGCCTGAAACTAACAGACGACAAAACTACATAAGACAAGACACGACAACGACTCTCAAAGACTACATTGCAATTAAAACCAATAAACAACACGTCTCAAATGAATATACAATTAAAATACAGTTAAATCAATTAAACTAAAAATACGAAATTAACCATGATAAACATACTCAATTGAAATTCTAATTGTACATTCATGCATATAATATTAAAAAGAAGCACTCATGCGATTTTCGGATTTTTCGGACAACATTCAAAAATTGGGGAAAAAGCCCTAAACGAAAAAGGTTCGATTCAAGGTCCGAACGAGTTCGGAATGTTGAAAACTTTACCCAATATTCATCCTTGAATCATAGGGAAGCTATAGGTGAAAACGGCTCGATTTTAGGGGGTCGTATGCAAAAAGTCAACTTTTAGTATTGGCTATTTGACCCCATTACCGAGAGCAACTAAGGAAAAAGGCTGGAAAATTGGCTAAGGCATTCGCAACCAAGACCGTGCATTCGCAAAACGGGCTAACGCACGGCCTAGTGCACGGTCTTGAGCACGAAACCAAGACCGTGCAGGCTGAAATAAAGGCACACGGCCTGGTGCACCGGCGTGCGCAAGCCGGTGCAAGGTTAAATGGCTGTGCACGGTCCGGCGCACGGTCTTGAGCAAGACCGTGCGTTGGGCCGTGTGGTTCCAACACCCAGGTGCAGAAACGCGATTTTTAAGGTTTTCTCGGGAGTTTCATGCAAAAATCAAATATGGGGGATTCTAAGGCTAAAATTAACATGTAAAATTCACACTCATGCATTGAACACATTAGTATCTATCATTTGATCCGAACTACACTAAAAATGATAAACTATAACCTACGAATCAAGGAATTCATCAAATATATATTCAATATAAAAACTATAAAAATTGAAAGATTTAATGGATGAAATGAATTGGAGAAAGAAGGATACCGATAAATAATCGAATGAGGATCGTAAATCTGGTCTCGGAATTTAAATCGGTCGAGAAACGAATTCGGAATGGAATTTCTCTCTTCTCCTTCTCTTCTCTCTTTTCTCCTTCTCTTCTCTCTCTCTCTCTCTCTCTCTCTCTCTCTCTCTCTCGAATGAATATGTAACCAAGAGGGTGCAAGGGGTGTGTTCAAGAGGGTGTGAGTGTGTTCAAGATAGTGTGGGTGTGTTCAAGGTAGTGCAAGGGTATTTTAGAAGATTGTAGGTTCGTTTATAAAGATTAGAATAATTCGAGGGGTAGAAAATGTAATTATAAAAGGTTAAAGATATTGAAATAATTATAATAAATTAAGATTAACTAACAAAGTTAAATCTTTTCATATAAAATTCAACTAAATGTCGAATAATTATTCCAAGAATTAATTCTGGAATTTTCGGGTCGTTACAATACTCCCTCCTTTAAAAGAATCTGTCCTCAGATTCTACTCCGAACCTCGGGGTTTATTAAAGGAAGTATATCACAACATTTAAAAGTTCATCATACAAAATCGCGCAATTAACACATAAGCAATTAATTAAAATGAACAGTTAACAGTTAAATTCAAATAAACATTTAACACATAGTTCATACATAATAGTTCAACTGAAATTCAAATTACAATAAAAATGAAAACAACGAAAAATTAGGGAAAAACTAATGCCAACTAAGAATCAGGTGCTCCAGAGTTAGGCGACCTGCCAAGGCGGCTCAGATAGTTGGCAAGTTGATCAGTGATGGATCTCTCGAGACCGGTAATCTGCTCCCGAAGCTCAGTCTGGTTGCGTCGGGTCTCGAGTCTGAATTCTTGTAGGTCAGCGCGAACCTCTCGGAGATCGGCCGACTGTCGATCTAGACGTTCGGTGGTCTGCTCGGCGAAAGTGGTGAAACGGTTTCCCCAAATCGTCCACCTGTCGGTCTCCCATCGGCTTCGGGTGTCCGACTCCGCTTGTAGAAACTGACTCCATTGTTCCTCACTTGATCTGTCCCATTGGGAAGATCCAGCCTGATGCTGTGTCGGGTAATCCTCAAAGCCCTGCTGGAATGGAACCTCTTCGGTTCTAGGAGGATCGGGTACATACGGAACCTGCTGAGGAGCGAAGCCTCCTGCTTCGTAAAGTTGTTCCATCATTTGCTCCTCTCTCTCTTGTCGGTCTTCCTCATGATGACCTCCTAAATCGGTATCCTCTTCATCGTCGCCATCACTACCGGCAGCGGCTTCCTCGGCCGTCATTGGCACATAACGACCATGTCGTCCTCTAACTTTCCTACAAAGTTTCATTTGGGCGAGTTGCTTGTAGGAAATTGTTGAATCCTCGGCTCCTGCCGGGGCCATTCGATCCATGCCGGTCACTCCGGCACACTCTAAGATCGCGGTAATGTAGGACCCAATTCTGATTTCTCCTTTAGGCCGGGTACCTACATATTCTACATAACGAAGGAAAAACATAATGCCGTTGACTGCTTGCCTTCGAACCGCGCAATCAAGGACGTAGAGTTCCTCAATATTAATTGAACCGTAGCTATCTCCTCTAGCGAAAACGGTACATGAGAGGAACCGGTGGAAAGCCCTCAAAGCGGCATCACGAAGGTCGGTTGCCTTCGATTTTCCTTGTTGAAAGGGTCTTCGAGAAGTGGAGACATTTCTCCAAGCTTCGGCTTCGGACCATCCAACTTCACGGCTTATCATACCCCAGATGGGTAGTCCGAAATGCCTTGTTAGTTGCCGAAGAGTGAGCTCATAATCTTCATTAAAAGCTCGGAACTCAATTTTGAATGGTAGCTCGGCATCGTCTTCATGGGGAAGTACTTGAAGTGTTGCAATGAATTCGTACACAAGCCGGGGGTACGAATTCCTTCTTATGTCCAAGAATGTGGTCCATCCCACGTCTTCTATGTATCGAGCAATACCGGGGCCAAGTCCCAAATTTCCTAATGCTTCGATGTCGAGAAATTTGGTGGAAAACACCGGGCGTTCATGCATTCTCCTAAATATTTTAACTTGGAATGCATTTGAAATATCCACATTGAATGGGAGTGGAGATGGAGGGTCATCTCGTCTCCTCCTACGTCGAGAACCTTCGGCGGCCATGTGAGATTGTTGTTGGAAGCTTGTAGGATTGAATTTGATGAAATTCCTCACTCGGAAATTTTGTCGAACACTTGGCGTGCGTGTATTTTGGGCGGCAATGTGTGTAAGATCGGCTCGACGGATCGTCCTCAAAACCCAACTAATTGAAATACGTAATGTAGACTACGTACCTTCCGAAAATTAGGAAGATCCAACGGACGGATCGAAAGTTATGGGCTCGCAAAGATTGGAGGATGAAATTGGGGAAAAATTCGCAAGTTTCTGTTGCTGGAAGTGGAGAGAAAAGGGGTGAAAAGAGCTGCTGCAAGTCTGCACGCGAAATAGGTTTAAAAAGGGCAAAATAGGGACACACGGCCGGACGCACGGGCGTGCGCTGGCCCGTGTGTAGCGGTCCAGCCGGTTCAGCGGTTTAGCGCTGAACTGGCCTGCACGGGCTTGAGCTGAACCGCACAGTCTTGAGCAAGACCGTGCGTTAGGGCGTGCAAGCACCCCTGGATCGAATTAAAACGCGAAAATTTTCGAAAACACCCCGGATTTAATCCGGAGTGCAATCAAATAATATTTACATAATACCGCGCAATTAATAAATTGAATACAAGAAATATGAATGTTATGAAAATGCACGGTACCTTTTATTCCGAGTAATGAAGTCCGTTCTCGTCTCCCATTATTCCTTTCAAGTCCTTCGATGTCGTGGCTTCTCATTTACGGTACGTCCCCAAACACTGCCCCTTCATGCTTTATTCTACGGTAGCCTCCCTCTCTGAATTAAGAACCCTGAATCCCCAGAATCCTCATCCACAATCCTCTTCCTTAGGTGTCCTCTTATTAGGACAATTGTCGAGAAGGTGGTCAGGGGATCCACACAGCAAACACTGCCCCAGTCGTTTCCGGCAGTACTCTGCGAGATGATTTGGCTTATGGCAATACGAGCAAAGGATGGTGCTCTCACTGGTTCCACTGGTCATCGCCTCTTTTCTGTGAGAAGTTGTACGAACAGCCACTGGAATTCTCGATCCATAAGACGGGTTCGTTAAAGTGATCGGTCGAGCATTCCTAGCTCTCCTTTCAAACTCTGTTTCTGCCCGCAAGGCTCGGCCAACAGCTTCAGCATAAGAACAACATCCAAGACCTATGAGTACTTGGCGAATTTCATGCCTCAATCCAGATATAAATCTCGCGGCTCTGTTCCTTTGATCTGGCTCCCTGAGCTATTTCCAACTCTCCCGTCGAATACGAGTGCGTTGATCCTGACGTAGTCTGAAGTGGAGGTAGTGGCGGATTCGATCTAGCTTTCTTACGCGGCATACCTGCGTTCAAAACTATTTGGCAAGATAGGTGCATGTCTTGTGAGAGATGATGCCAACAATTCGTAAATACATAAGCATGCTCAATCACTCAACAAAATCCTACCGACACACACTACGACAGACCAAATCATGTAAGACACGCACAGTGTTCCACGATCGACTCGCGTTACATCTTCCTTAGTACAGAAATTTATAAAAGATTGCCAGTCGGTTAATTAAGCCAACCGTAATCGTCTACAATTTTAAGCACCAAGATGAGACAAACACTTGTCAAAACACGAACTCGACACGAACTGACACCAAGCTGACAGACACCCCATGCAAGACAGACGAGATACTAGAGCTTTCGGTTCCTGTTCGGGAACCTAGGCTCTGATACCACTGACTGTAGCGCCCCTTTCCTTGGCCGGAGAAAGGACACCACATCCGCACCGAGACAAACCTTCAAACGAGGTATAAGTACCCCATTTAAAAATCCATCCCGGCGAACGGCAATCAATCAGGCAAAACTAGCAACAGCAAACGACAGCCCAACAACAACAGCAATAAATAATAATTAAATCAGAGTTGCGGAAGTAATGCAATTATATAAAATATCATATAAGCCATCCATGGCCACGTAATTCCTACTTCAGTCTCAATCATAATATAATCAATGCCATTCGTGGTCAGTCTAATCTATCCCACATCAGGGGCACGTAAGTACTTAAATTAAAGCATAATCCAAAATACATAATTAAATAAATTCATAACAAGAACACGACTGTTGTTGGGACACTGACAAGACAAGACACACGAGCCAACCTAGACCTGCTGCTGCCGACTGACATGATAGGTGACAATGCCACCTGTCGACCTGAAGTAAGAATTAAAATAGGGGGGGTGAGTAAAAACACTCAGTGAAGGTTAAGAGGGATCAAGTACGAACCACGTGTCCGGGTTTTAAATTATATATATATGAAAATACATTTGCATAATTGAAGAAAATCCGGATCGTGCTTCGACTTGTATACACGATATTAAATAGATAATAAATAATTAAAGCAGTAACATGCACGCAAATAATATCCCAGCGAGAATGGGCCTGTTCTTCCTTATAACCCCTTCACGTTCATATACTCCATCACCGGTGTCTGACCCCGAATCGCTATTTCGGGCGACCGTGAATTTTAGGAAAATGTGCAACGAATGCAACGCCCACCATCACTCCCAACCGTGGCTATCAACTCCTGACGGGCCACGATTGACGCTTAGTTTTGGGAGAAGCACCTCGGATTACCCCTAGACGCTCGTCCCCAGGTATAACCTCCGGATACTTTCCCGGGCCCCATGTTGAAATGTCATGAATTTGCTCGCTTTGAAAACCGTACATAAATTAAATTTGAGCAAGTTTGAGTGACGACGAAGGGTATAAATCCTAAGTCAAACCGTCACGCTTAAAATAAATAATTTTACTTGCCATCTGAAAATAAAAGATTTTAGGGATACTCATAAGTACAATTTAATATTAAATCATTTGAGAGAAAACTTAAAGTATAGATTAATTATTTAATAATTATACGAGAAAGGAAAACGAGGCAAGATGAGCACATAAGGGGAGTTCGCAATAATTAAAAGAATTCTTACTCCGTTTGAAATCATTTTAAAACCCTCACCTGGAAACACGGGACGACAAGACAATCCAAGCTGAGTCCTGACAAGACAGCCTGAAACTAACAGACGACAAAACTACATAAGACAAGACACGACAACGACTATCAAAGACTACATTGCAATTAAAACCAATAAACAACACGTATCAAATGAATATACAATTAAAATACAGTTAAATCAATTAAACTAAAAATACGAAATTAACCATGATAAACATACTCAATTGAAATTCTAATTGTACATTCATGCATATAATATTAAAAAGAAGCACTCATGCGATTTTCGGATTTTTCGGACAACATTTAAAAATTGGGGAAAAAGCCCTAAACGAAAAAGGTTCGATTCAAGGTCCGAACGAGTTCGGAATGTTGAAAACTTTACCCAATATTCATCCTTGAATCATAAGGAAGCTATAGGTGAAAACGGCTCGATTTTAGGGGGTCGTATGCAAAAAGTCAACTTTTAGTATTGGCTATTTGACCCCATTACCGAGAGCAACTAAGGAAAAAGGATGGAAAATTGGCTAAGGCATTCGCACGGGCTAACGCACGGCCTAGTGCACGGTCTTGAGCACGAAACCAAGACCGTGCAGGCTGAAATAAAGGCACACGGCCTGGTGCACCGGCGTGCGCAAGCCGGTGCAAGGTTAAATGGCTGTGCACGGTCCGGCGCACGGTCTTGAGCAAGACCGTGCGTTGGGCCATGTGGTTCCAACACCCAGGTGCAGAAACGCGATTTTTAAGGTTTTCTCGGGAGTTTCATGCAAAAATCAAATATGGGGGATTCTAAGGCTAAAATTAACATGTAAAATTCACACTCATGCATTGAACACATTAGTATCTATCATTTGATCCGAACTACACTAAAAATGATAAACTATAACCTACGAATCAAGGAATTCATCAAATATATATTCAATATAAAAACTATAAAAATTGAAAGATTTAATGGATGAAATGAATTGGAGAAAGAAGGTTACCGATAAATAATCGAATGAGGATCGTAAATCTGGTCTCGGAATTTAAATCGGTCGAGAAACGAATTCGGAATGGAATTTCTCTCTTCTCCTTCTCTTCTCTCTTTTCTCCTTCTCTTCTCTCTCTCTCTCTCTCTCTCTCTCTCTCTCTCTCGAATGAATATGTAACCAAGAGGGTGCAAGGGGTGTGTTCAAGAGGGTGTGAGTGTGTTCAAGATAGTGTGGGTGTGTTCAAGGTAGTGCAAGGGTATTTTAGAAGATTGTAGGTTCGTTTATAAAGATTAGAATAATTCGAGGGGTAGAAAATGTAATTATAAAAGGTTAAAGATATTGAAATAATTATAATAAATTAAGATTAACTAACAAAGTTAAATCTTTTCATATAAAATTCAACTAAATGTCGAATAATTATTCCAAGAATTAATTCTGGAATTTTCGGGTCGTTACACTTTTGGTCAATCAAAACAATTATGAAGCGAGACTATATTTCCTTTAACCCTATTGAGGACGCTCTTAGGGTATATTTGGGCCCCGGATTATACTAGAGGTGGAACCCGGAGACGTGCGTCTAGGGGGAAGCCCATGGTATAATCCAGATTATATATATGGATGGAGACCCAGTGACGATCATCCAATATATATAATCCAGATTATATATAGATGGAGACCCAATGACGATCATCTAATATATAATCAATGGGTGTTACTTGTAACTAGTCGGAGGTAGTCTAGTTCAAGTAATACTTGCACCGGCGCCATTAGTCGGGTATGGTGAAATCGAGGGTAGCTCCCTCGATAAGCCAAATGGTATTGAGGAGGAATTTCATTATATTTGATATGATTTTGGGAGTTATAAGGAGATGGCCCGTTCTCGCCGGGAATAAAAATGTTTTCTAAAATGTTTTACTTTAATATTTAATTCACAAAGCTTTGATGAATTATAAAGAGAAAGTATCGGCACTAGATTCGTTTCTCTATTAACCAAAGCGTGAATTAAATATGTTTTATGTTTTAATTATTATATATATTCCCCTCCTCACTGAGTTCGTTTGACTCACATCCCGTTTTGGTTCATGCTTCAGGTTAGCGGTCAGGTACTGGCAGCAGCGTTGTAGGCTTGTACAGTCCTTGAAGTCGGTCTTATGTATTTACTTTTGTGGATCGAACTTATGATGTTGAATTACATGAAAACTTGAAATGTTATGCTGATGTAGAATACTTGATGAGTTGATGTTATAACTTGTGATAGATAATGAACTTATAAATGTTTATTTTGGCCACGGATGGCAGTGTGAATATAAATATGATCTTTTGCTCATTGCTTCTGCTTGTTGGTGTTGTTGTTGTTGTTGGTGTTGGTACTGTTGTTGGGAGTCGCTGTTGCCAGGTTGTGGGAATCCCGTTGTCCGGGGCGGGTTTTCGAGTGGTGGTATTTAACTATCGCTCGGGAGCTCGTTTCGGTCCGGGGGTTGTGGCGTGGGGGACGTCATAGCTGAAGGTGGTATCAGAGCCTAGGTTTGGTACTTAGGCTTTGACGTTGTGTCGAGTCTGTCTAGGTCGAACGGCTTTAGGACAATGTGCTTTTATATGTCCATGTTATGTGACCTGTGTGGACATGATCATGTGGCTAACGAAACATGCATATTATTTAGTCTTTTGATACAGGAAAATGGTTCGTGCTCGTGGTAGACCTATCCTAATGCAGTGGTGCAAGGTACTGTACATTTGCATGACATATCCATAGTTGCATTATATGATTCGGGTGCGACGCATTCTTTTATTGCACCTGAATATGTTTCTAGATTATCTTTATCTGCCGAGTCTTTTCCGTATGTGCTTGAGGTTAATTCCCCGTTGGGAATTTCTTATTTGTGTAATCGAGTCTTCCGAGACTGCCCGTTGAGGATAGATGATCGCGATTATCCGGCTGATCTCATTGAACTTCCGATGAGTCATTACGGGATAATATTGGGAATGGACTGGCTATATCGGCATCAAGCTTATATTGATTGTTTCGGGAAAAAGATCGCTCCGGGAGCTGATAGCGAGATTTTGGGCAAAAGGTTTGACAAGATTCCTCGAGTATCTTATGTTAAAGCCGCCCGAATGATTCGCAAGGGATCTCCGGCCTTTGTTGCTTATCTACTAAACCGTCCGAAAGAGCAAGTTAAGCTTGAGGAGGTACCAGTAGTTGGAGAATTCCCTGATGTGTTTCCCGAGAGTTTGAATTCTTTGCCTCCGGAATGAGAGATAGAGTTTGTGATTGATTTAGCTCCGGGTGCCGAACCGTATTCGAAGACTCCTTACCGTATGGCTCCGGCAGAGTTGAAAGAATTGAAGATACAGTAGGATGGATTGTTGGAGAGTGGGTACATTCGACCGAGTACTTCGCCGTGGGGTGCGCCTGTTCTATTTGTGAAAAAGAAGGATGGGACGTTGAGGATGTGTATAGATTATCGTGAGCTGAATCGGATGACGATAAAGAACAAATATCCTCTACCTCACATCGAAGAGTTGTTTGATATCTTGCAAGGGTCGAAAGTATACTCCAAGCTAGATCTCCGGCAGGGGTATTACCAGTTGAGGATTCGAGAGTCAGACATTCCGAAGACTGGGTTTAATACACGGTATGGGCATTTTGAGTTCGTAGTTATGCCTTTCGGGTTAACGAATGCCCCAGCTGCTTTTATGGATTTGATGCATCGTACTTTCCGGCCATATCTCGATAAGTTTGTGGTGATCTTCATCGATGATATCCTGGTTTTCTAAAAGACTAAGGAAGAACATGCCGAGCATCTTCGCATCGTGTTAAGAACTCTCCGAGAGCATCAATTGTATGCCAAGTTCAGTAAATGCGAATTTTGGCTTGATAAAGTTACCTTCCTTGGTCATGTGATATCAGGAGATGGAATCGAAGTGGATCCCTCGAAGATTGAGGCCGTAATGAAATGGGAGCAGCCGAAGACCCCAACTGAGGTCAGAAGTTTTCTAGGGTTAGCTGGCTATTACAGGAGTTTCGTTAAAGATTTCTCCAAGATAGCCGCTCCGCTGACCAATTTAACTCGCTAGGACGTGCATTTTAAATGGGACGATAAATGCGAGGCAATTTTCCAAGAGTTACGGAAACGGTTGACTACTGCTCCGTTACTTGCACTACCTGAAGGTTCCGAAGGGTTTACGGTTTATACCGATGCCTCAAAAGAAGGGTTAGGATGTGTTCTGATGCAAAACGATAGAGTGATAGCTTATGCTTCGCGTAAGTTAAAAGATGCTGAGAAGAACTATCCTATCCACGATCTTGAGCTAGCTGCTATTATCTTTGCCCTGGGAAAGTGGCGACATTATTTATACGGCGTGACATTCGACATTTTTACCGACCACCAGAGTTTGAAGTATTTACATACTCAGAAAGATCTTAATCGCAGGCAACGTCGGTGGATGGAATTTCTTGAAGATTATGATTGCCGTATCCAATACCATCCAGGCAAAGCTAACGTAGTAGCCGATGCTTTAAGTAGACAGGCAAAGGTAGCTGTCTTAGAAGGAACCTCTACAAGAGTGATGTCGGAAGCAAGGAAATATCATCTAGCCTCTCAACCGCGAATCGCGAATCTTTCAGTCCGACCAGATTTGGTTCAGAGACTTAAAAACGAGCAGAGTGCTGATGACTGGATACAAAGACAGGTCGTGAGGATGCAAGATGATCCGAACTCCTCATTTGCTTTCGATGATATGGGTCTTTTTCGTTTTAAGAACCGAATTTGCGTGCCGAAGAACTTGAAGACCGAAATCATGGAGGAAGCACATAAATCTGCTTATGCCGTCCATCCGGGAGGTAATAAGATGTACCGAGATCTCAAGACTCAATATTGGTGGCACGAAATGAAACGTGAAGTTGCTGATTTTGTGAGACGGTGTTTGACTTGTCAACGAGTTAAAGCCGAACATCAGCAACCTGGTGGAACTCTACAGCGAATCTCTATTCCGGATTGGAAATGGGAAGATATTGCTATGGATTTCATGTCCGGATTACCGAGAGTTCGGGGCGGATATGACACGATTTGGGTAATTGTGGATCGTTTGACGAAATCCGCCCATTTCATTCCAATTCGAAAGACCACCAATGTCAAGAAACTGGCAGAGTTGTACATCGAGCAAATTGTAAAGCTACATGGAGTTCCGAAGAATATCGTGTCCGATCGAGATCCTAAGTTCACTTCTCAACTTTGGCAAGAAATTCACAGAAACTTGGGAACAAATTTGAAATTCAGCACGGCCGCTCACCCGCAAACTGATGGTCAATCTGAGAGAACCATCAAGATTCTAGGCGATATGCTGCGAGCTTGTGCTCTCGACTTCTCTACGAGTTGGGACAAGCAACTGCCACTCGTTGAATTCGCCTACAATAACAGCTACCAAGCGACAATAGGGATGCCCCCGTATGAAGCGCTTTACGGACGTAAATGCCGATCCCCTCTGTACTGGGAATTGGAAGACTGGCGAAGAACTAAAGACGGAGTGGAACGAGCTCTACCTCCAAAGACGATACAGGAAACTCTTGAAAAGATTGCAATCATTCGACAGAGAATGAAAGCTGCCCAGGATCGCCAAAAGAGTTATGCTGATAAGAGACGCCGGGATTTGGAATTTGAAGAGGGAGACAAAGTGTTTCTTAAGGCGACGTTGAGAAAAGGATTCGCTAGAGTGGGAAAAGGTGGGAAGCTCAGTCCGAAATATTTGGGACCCTATGAGGTTATTGAACGGATTGGGAAGACTGCCTACCGCCTGAACCTGCCCTCGACGCTAACTGGGATTCACAATGTCTTCCATGTTTCTCAATTGCGAAAATACTATCCCGACGAATCTCATATACTCCGAGATGAAGAAGTTCAGGTAGAGCCTGACTTGACGATCGAGATGAAACCTGTTGAGATTCAGGATCGTAAGTTCAAGCAACTTCGCAACCGACAGATTCCCTTGGTTCGTGTATTGTGGAGAAACCGAACCACCGAGCAAGTAACTTGGGAAACGGAAGAGAAGATGCGAACTCATTATCCCGAGTTATTTGCCTGGCCGAATTAGAATCTGGGGACCAGATTCTCCGAAGGGGGGGATAGTGTAACGCCCCGCTATTTTTATAACGCTTCGGTAAGTTTACCGACTAATTGCTCTTGTGTGCATTTTTTTTGCAATTATGTGAATTATATGAATTAATGGGTGATTCTATATGTGAATAATATGAAGACTTCATATTAAGAATCTTTATATTTGAATTACCCTACACTATGTTTATACTTGAAGTGTTGTATTTGAAATTTTATGAAAATTGTGTCATTATATTTGAATAACATGATATTGTATTTGATATATATACACATATATATATGAAATATATACAAATATATACATATAAATATCTACATGGTTGCATACCAATTTTGACTTTTCTAAATAATATCTATAATTATAATAAATACCTTTTATTTATTTAATTATCTCATCTCTCTCCACATTTTTCTACACTATTCTCAAGCAACATTCTCTTCTTCTTCCTCTCATCTCTCGGCCCTCATTCCACCAGCCACCACCACCACTTTCAACCACCATCAAAGCACCAAAAATCATCCCCTCTCTTGCTACAAAAAGTTGCTCTTTCATCTAAGGAACAAGCCTCTACTTTCTATTTTTGCAAACAAGCTCTCTACATCTCCTTTCTCCTCCATTTTCTCCTTCAAGGTAAGGTTGCAAATCTCTTTAATCTTTGAGTTTCAATGTCTCATATGTTGATGAAGTGAAGAAGTAGGCTAGAATGAATGATTGATGAGCTTAGTTTGGTTGTTGATAGCATGTAGCATTACTTGTGATTTTTCATATAAATTTGATTATTATGCAATGTTGGATTGATGAATTTAGATGCTTAGATGCTCAAATGGATTGGTAATTCATGTTAGTTCATGATATTAAGCTAATTGGTGAAGTTTTATGGAGTTTGGAGTTGAAAAATGAGAGTTTGGCAAAATATGTAGGGGCTGATGAATAGTGATTTTTGAGCATTTGGCTTCATTTTTCGATTCTTTTGGCATCAAAAATCCTTAAATGTAGTAGCTAAGTGATGCCGGAAGTTTCGGATTAATCGGAGTTGTTTTGTTATGCAAAGTATTAAATGAGGGGTGGTTTGTGTAATATTCACAAACCTTTGAATTTTATTTCCCAAGCTTCCATAGTACTTGTGTGCCTATTTTAGCTTAATATCATGTGTATTTGATTGTGTTTAAATGTGCTTGAATGAGCTTAATTGTGTTTAAATGCATTTATGCTTAATATGTTATTTTGAGCATAAAATGCATTTCATAGCCGTGCGTCGTATTTGGTCGATTTATCGAGTCGTGTCTTACCTCGAGGCCTGTGTATTACAGGTGGGACCTCGTGGGACTGATCTCTGGTCGTTTGGTAACCCCTTTTGTAAAACCTACAGGTGAGGATGAAAAATGTTTTCTAACTGGAGTATGAACAAATATTTGCGAAAACCCTACCCCTTTATATTTCAATTATATGTTATCAATATTTGAAATAAAAAGGATTTGATATAAAATGATATATATGTATCTTTTCTAAAATGGTTTTAAAATAGAGACAAGAGAACTATTTTGTTTTTAAAAGTAACATTTGGTCTCGGGACTTGCGCGTATGCCTCGAGTTATTCGGCAACGTGTCGAGAAACCCTAGACGGTTACATACCTTGTCTCGAACGACCCTTTTGGTCAATCAAAACAATTATGAAGCGAGACTATATTTCCTTTAACCCTATTGAGGACGCTCTTAGGGTATATTTGGGCCCCGGATTATACTAGAGGTGGAACCCGGAGACGTGCGTCTAGGGGGAAGCCCATGGTATAATCCAGATTATATATATGGATGGAGACCCAGTGACGATCATCCAATATATATAATCCAGATTATATATAGATGGAGACCCAATGACGATCATCTAATATATAATCAATGGGTGTTACTTGTAACTAGTCGGAGGTAGTCTAGTTCAAGTAATACTTGCACCGGCGCCATTAGTCGGGTATGGTGAAATCGAGGGTAGCTCCCTCGATAAGCCAAATGGTATTGAGGAGGAATTTCATTATATTTGATATGATTTTGGGAGTTATAAGGAGATGGCCCGTTCTCGCCGGGAATAAAAATGTTTTCTAAAATGTTTTACTTTAATATTTAATTCACAAAGCTTTGATGAATTATAAAGAGAAAGTATCGGCACTAGATTCGTTTCTCTATTAACCAAAGCGTGAATTAAATATGTTTTATGTTTTAATTATTATATATATTCCCCTCCTCACTGAGTTCGTTTGACTCACATCCCGTTTTGGTTCATGCTTCAGGTTAGCGGTCAGGTACTGGCAGCAGCGTTGTAGGCTTGTACAGTCCTTGAAGTCGGTCTTATGTATTTACTTTTGTGGATCGAACTTATGATGTCGAATTACATGAAAACTTGAAATGTTATGCTGATGTAGAATACTTGATGAGTTGATGTTATAACTTGTGATAGATAATGAACTTATAAATGTTTATTTTGGCCATGGATGGCAGTGTGAATATAAATATGATCTTTTGCTCATTGCTTCCGCTTGTTGGTGTTGTTGTTGTTGTTGGTGTTGGTACTGTTGTTGGGAGTCGCTGTTGCCAGGTTGTGGGAATCCCGTTGTCCGGGGCAGGTTTTCGAGTGGTGGTATTTAACTATCGCTCGGGGTGGGGGACGTCACATAATCCATCGAGAGAGAGAGAGAGAGAGAGAGAGAGGAGAAGGAGAAGGGAGAGGAAGAAGGAGAAGGAAAGGAAATCTCGTTCCGAATTCGTTTCTCGACCGATTTAAATTCCGAGACCAGTTTTACGATCCTCATTCGATTCTTTATAGGTAACCTTCTTTCTCCAATTCATTTCATCCATTAAATCTTTCAATTTTTATAGTTTTTATATTGAATATATATTTGATGAATTTCTTGATTCGTAGGTTATAGTTTATCATTTTTAGTGTAGTTCGGATCAAATGATAGATACTAATGTGTACAATGCATGAGTGTGAATTTTACATGTTAATTTTAGCCTTAGAATCCCCCATATTTGATTTTTGCACGAAACTCCCGAGAAAACCTTAAAAATCGCGTTTCTGCACCTGGGTGTTGGAACCACACGGCCCAACGCACGGTCTTGCTCAAGACCGTGCGCCGGACCGTGCACAGCCATTTAACCTTGCACCGGCTTGCGCACGCCGGTGCACCAGGCCGTGTGCCTTTATTTCAGCCTGCACGGTCTTGGTTTCGTGCTCAAGACCGTGCACTAGGCCATGCGTTAGCCCGTGCGAATGCCTTAGCCAATTTTCCAGCCTTTTTCCTTAGTTGCTCACGGTAATGGGGTCAAATGATCAAAAATAAAAGTTGACTTTTTGCATACGACCCCCCTAAAATCGAGCCGTTTTCACCTATAGCTTCCTTATGATTCAAGGATGAATATTTGGTAAAGTTTTCAAAATTCCGAACTCGTTCGGACCTTGAATCGAACCTTTTTCGTTTATGGCTTTTTCCCCAATTTTTGAATGTTGTCCGAAAAATCCGAAAATCGCATGAGTGCCTCTTTATAATATTATATGAGTGAATGTACAATTAGAATTTCAATTGAGCATGTTTATCATTGCTAATTTCGTATTTTTAGTTTAATTGATTTAATTGCATTTTAATTGTACAATTCAATTGCTATGTGTTAATTACTGATTTTTCTGTGTCTGTAGTCTTCGTGAGTCGTTGTCGTGTCTTGTCTTATGTAGTTTTGTCGTCTGTTAGTTTCAGGCTGTCTTGTCAGGACTCAGCTTGGATTGTCTTGTCGTCCCGTGTTTCCAGGTGAGGGTTTTAAAATGATTTCAAACGGAGTAAGAATTCTTTTAATTATTGCGAACTCCCCTTATGTGCTCATCTTGCCTCGTTTTCCTTTCTCGTATAATTATTAGATATTTAATCTATATTTTAAGGTTGCTCTCAAATGATTTAATATCAAATTGTACTTATGAGTATCCCTAAAATATTTATTTTTATATGGCAAGTAAAATTATTTATTTTAAGCGTGACGGTTTGACTTAGGGCTCGTACCCTTCGTCGTCACTCAAGCTTGCCCGAATTAATTTATGTACGGTTTTCAAAGCGAGCAAATTCATGACATTTCAACATGGGGCCCGGGAAAGTATCCGAAGGTTATACCTGGGGACGAGCATCTAGGGGTAATCTGAGGTGCTTCTCCCAAAACTAAGCGTCAATCGTGGCCCGTCAGGAGTTGATAGCCACGGTTGGGAGCGATGGTGGACGTTGCATTCGTTGCACGTTTTCCTAAAATTCACAGTCGCCCGAAGTAGCGATTCGGGGTCGGACACCGGTGATGGAGTATATGAACGTGAAGGGGTTATAAGGAGGAACAGGCCCATTCTCGCTGGGATATTATTTGCGTGCATGTTACTGCTTTAATTATTTATTATCTATTTAATATCGTGTATACAAGTCGAAGCACGATCCGGATTTTCTTCAATTATGCAAATGTATTTTCATATATATATAATTTAAAACCCGGACACGTGGTTCGTACTTGATCCCTCTTAACCTTCACTGAGTGTTTTTACTCACCCCCTATTTTAATTCTTACTTCAGGTCGACAGGTGGCGTTGTCACCTATCATGTCAGTCGGCAGCAGCAGGTCTAGGTTGGCTCGTGTGTCTTGTCTTGTCAGTGTCCCAACAACAGTCGTGTTCTTGTTATGAATTTATTTAATTATGTATTTTGGATTATGCTTTAATTTAAGTACTTACGTGCCCCTGATGTGGGATAGATTAGACTGGCCACGAATGGCATTGATTATAATATGATTGAGACTGATGTATGAGTTACGTGGCCATGGATGGCTTATATGATATTTTATATAATTGTTATTACTTCCGCAACTCTGATTTAATTATTATTTATTGCTGTTGTTGTTGGGTTGTCGTTTGCTGTTGCTAGTTTTGCTTGATTGATTGTCGTTCGCCGGGATGGATTTTTAAATGGGGTACTTATACCTCGTTTGAAGGTTTGTCTCGGTGCGGATGTAGTGTCCTTTCTCCGGCCAAGGAAAGGGGCGCTACAGTCAGTGGTATCAGAGCCTAGGTTCCCGAACAGGAACCGAAAGCTCTAGTATCTCGTCTGTCTTGCATGGGTTGTCTGTCAGCTTGGTGTCAGTTCGTGTCGAGTTCGTGTTTTGACAAGTGTTTGTCTCATCTTGGTGCTTAAAATTGTAGACGATTACGGTTGGCTTAATTAACCGACTGGCAATCTTTTATAAATTTCTGTACTAAGGAAGATGTAACGCGAGTCGACCGTGGAACACTGTGCGTGTCTTACATGGTTTTGTCTGTCGTAGTGGGTGTCGGTAGGATTTTGTTGAGTGATTGAGCATGCTTATGCGTTTATGAATTGTTGGCATCATTTCTCACAAGACATGCACCTATTTTGCCAAATAGTTGTGAACGCAGGTATGCCACGTAAGAAAGCTAGATCAGATCCGCCACTACCTCCACTTCAGACTACGTCAGGATCAACGCACTCGTATTCGACGGGAGAGTTGGAAATAGCTCAGGGAGCAGAAAGCGTGATGGAATACGAGGCCAGATTTGCCTACCTGACTAACTACTCACCAAACCGGGAGCCAGATCAAAGGAACAGAGCTGCGAGATTTATATCTGGAATGAGGCATGAAATTCGCCATGTACTCATAGGTCTTGGATGTTGTTCTTATGCTGAAGCTGTTGGCCAAGCCTTGCGGGCCGAAGCAGAGTTTGAAATGAGAGCTAGGAATGCTCGACCGATCACTGTAACGAACCCGTCTTATGGATCGAGAATTCCAGTGGCTGTTCGTACAACTTCTCACAGAAAAGAGGCGATGACCAGTGGAACCAGTGAGAGCACCATCCTTTGCTCGTATTGCCATAAGCCAAATCATCTCGCAGAGTACTGCCGGAAACGACTGGGACAGTGTTTGCTGTGTGGATCCCCTGACCACCTTCTCGACAATTGTCCTAATAAGAGGACACCTAAGGAAGAGGATAGTGGATGATGATTCTGAGGATTTCGGGTTCTTAATTCAGAGAGGGAGGCTACCGGAGAATAAAGCGTGAAGGGACAGTGTTGGGGACGTACCGTAAATGAGAAGCCACGACATCGAAGGACTTGAAAGGAATAATGGAAGACTAGAACGAACTTCATTACTCGGAATAAAAGGTACCGTGCATTTTCATAACATACATATTTCTCGTATTCAATTTATTAATTGCGCGGTATTATGTAATTATTATTTGTGTGAACTCCGGATTAAATCCGTAGTGTTTTCGAAAAAATTTCGCGTTTTAATTCGATCCAGGGGTGCTTGCACGCCCTAACGCACGGTCTTGCTCAAGACCGTGCGGTTCAGCTTAAGCCCGTGCAAGCCAGTTCAGCGCTAAACCGCTGAACCGGCTGGACCGCTACACACGGGCCAGCGCACGCCCGTGCGTCCGGCCGTGTGTCCCTATTTTGGCCTTTTTAAACCCATTTCCACGAGAAAACATACAGAAACTTTTCACCCCTTTTCTCTCCACTTCCAGCAACAGACTTGCGAATTTTTCCCCAATTTCATTCTCCAATCTTTGCGAGCCCATAACTTTCGATCCGTCCGTTGGATCTTCCTAATTTTCGGAAGGTACGTAGTCTACATTACGTATTTCAATTAGTTGGGTTTTGAGGACGATCCGTCAAGCCGATCTTACACACATTGCTGCCCAAAGTACATGCACGCCAAGTGTTCGACAAAATTTCCGAGTGAGGATTTTCATCAAATTCAATCTTACAAGCTTCCAACAACAATCTCACATGGCCGCCGAAGGTTCTCGACGTAGGAGGAGACGAGATGACCCTCCATCTCCACTCCCATTCAATGTGGATATTTCAAATGCATTCCAAGTTAAAATATTTAGGAGAATGCATGAACGCCCGGTGTTTTCCACCAAATTTCTCGACATCGAAGCATTAGGAAATTTGGGACTTGGCCCCGGTATTGCTCGATACATAGAAGACGTGGGATGGACCACATTCTTGGACATAAGAAGGAATTCGTACCCCCGGCTTGTGTACGAATTCATTGCAACACTGCAAGTACTTCCCCATGAAGACGATGCCGAGCTACCATTCAAGATTGAGTTCCGAGCTTTTAATGAAGATTATGAGCTCACTCTACGGCAACTAACTATGCATTTTGGACTACCCATCCGGGGTATGATAAGCCGTGAAATTGGATGGTCTGAAGCCGAAGCTTGGAGAAATGTCTCCACTTCTCGAAGACCCTTTCAACAAGGAAAATTGAAGGCAACCGACCTTCGTGATGCCGCTTTGAGGACTTTCCACCGGTTCCTCTCATGTACCGTTTTCGCTAGAGGAGATAGCTACGGTTCAATTAATATTGAGGAACTCTACGTCCTTGATTGCGCGGTTCGAAGGCAAGCAGTCAACGGCATTATGTTTTTCCTTCGATATGTAGAATATGTAGGTACCCGGCCTAAAGGAGAAATCAGAATTGGGTCCTACATTACCGCGACCTTAGAGTGTGCCGGAGTGACCGGCATGGATCGAATGGCCCCGGCAGGAGCCGAGGATTCAATGATTTCCTACAAGCAACTCGCCCAAATGAAACTTTGTAGGAAAGTTAGAGGACGACATGGTCGTTATGTGCCAATGATGGCCGAGGAAGCCGCCGCCGGTAGCGATGGCGACGATGAAGAGGATGCCGATTTAGGAGGTCATCCTGAGGAGGACCGACAAGAGAGAGAGGAGCAAATGATGGAATAACTTTACGAAGCAGGAGGCTTCGCTCCTCAGCAGGTTCCGTATGTACCCGATCCTCCTAGAACCGAAGAGGTTCCATTCCAGCAGGGCTTTGAGGATTACCCGACACAGCATCAGGCTGGATCTTCCCAATGGGACAGATCAAGTGAGGAACAATGGAGTCAGTTTCTACAAGCGGAGTCGGACGCCCGAAGCCGATGGGAGACCGACAGGTGGACGATTTGGGGAAACCGTTTCACCACTTTCGCCGAGCAGACCACCGAACGTCTAGATCGACAGTCGGCCGATCTCCGAGAGGTTCGCGCTGACCTACAAGAATTCAGACTCGAGACCCGACGCAACCAGACTGAGCTTCGGGAGCAGATTACCGGTCTCGAGAGATCCATCACTGATCAACTTGCCAACTATCTGAGCCGCCTTGGCAGGTCGCCTAACTCTGGAGCACCTGATTCTTAGTTGGCATCAGTTTTTCCCTAATTTCTCGTTGTTTTCGTTTTAATTGTAATTTGAATTTCAGCTGAACTATTATGTATGAACTATGTGTTAAATGTTTATTTGAATTTAACTGTTAACTGTTCATTTTAATTAATTGCTTATGTGTTAATTGCGCGATTTTGTATGATGAACTTTTAAATACTGTGATATACTTCTTTTAATAAACCCCGAGGTTCGGAGTAGAATCTGAGGACAGATTCTTTTAAAGGAGGGAGTATTGTAACGACCCGAAAATTCCATAATTAATTCTTGGAATAATTATTCGACATTTAGTTGAATTTTATATGAAAAGATTTAACTTTGTTAGTTAATCTTAATTTATTATAATTATTTCAATATCCTTAACCTTTTATAATTACGTTTTCTACCCCTCGAATCATTCTAATTTATGAACGAACCTACAACCTTCTAAAAATACCCTTGCACTACCTTGAACACACCCACACTATCTTGAACACACTCACACCCTCTTGAACACACCCCTTGCACCCTCTTGACCACATAATCCATCGAGAGAGAGAGAGAGAGAGAGAGGAGAAGGAGAAGGGAGAGGAAGAAGGAGAAGGAAAGGAAATCTCGTTCCGAATTCGTTTCTCGACCGATTTAAATTCCGAGACCAGTTTTACGATCCTCATTCGATTCTTTATCGGTAACCTTCTTTCTCCAATTCATTTCATCCATTAAATCTTTCAATTTTTATAGTTTTTATATTGAATATATATTTGATGAATTTCTTGATTCGTAGGTTATAGTTTATCATTTTTAGTGTAGTTCGGATCAAATGATAGATACTAATGTGTACAATGCATGAGTGTGAATTTTACATGTTAATTTTAGCCTTAGAATCCCCCATATTTGATTTTTGCACGAAACTCCCGAGAAAACCATAAAAATCGCGTTTCTGCACCTGGGTGTTGGAACCACACGGCCCAACGCACGGTCTTGCTCAAGACCGTGCGCCGGACCGTGCACAGCCATTTAACCTTGCACCGGCTTGCGCACGCCGGTGCACCAGGCCGTGTGCCTTTATTTCAGCCTGCACGGTCTTGGTTTCGTGCTCAAGACCGTGCACTAGGCCGTGCGTTAGCCCGTGCGAATGCCTTAGCCAATTTTCCAGCCTTTTTCCTTAGTTGCTCACGGTAATGGGGTCAAATGATCAAAAATAAAAGTTGACTTTTTGCATACGACCCCCTAAAATCGAGCCGTTTTCACCTATAGCTTCCTTATGATTCAAGGATGAATATTTGGTAAAGTTTTCAAAATTCCGAACTCGTTCGGACCTTGAATCGAACCTTTTTCGTTTAGGGCTTTTTCCCCAATTTTTGAATGTTGTCCGAAAAATCCGAAAATCGCATGAGTGCCTCTTTATAATATTATATGAGTGAATGTACAATTAGAATTTCAATTGAGCATGTTTATCATTGCTAATTTCGTATTTTTAGTTTAATTGATTTAATTGCATTTTAATTGTACAATTCAATTGCTATGTGTTAATTACTGATTTTTCTGTCTCTGTAGTCTTCGTGAGTCGTTGTCGTGTCTTGTCTTATGTAGTTTTGTCGTCTGTTAGTTTCAGGCTGTCTTGTCAGGACTCAGCTTGGATTGTCTTGTCGTCCCGTGTTTCCAGGTGAGGGTTTTAAAATGATTTCAAACGGAGTAAGAATTCTTTTAATTATTGCGAACTCCCCTTATGTGCTCATCTTGCCTCGTTTTCCTTTCTCGTATAATTATTAGATATTTAATCTATATTTTAAGGTTGCTCTCAAATGATTTAATATCAAATTGTACTTATGAGTATCCCTAAAATATTTATTTTTATATGGCAAGTAAAATTATTTATTTTAAGCGTGACGGTTTGACTTAGGGCTCGTACCCTTCGTCGTCACTCAAGCTTGCCCGAATTAATTTATGTACGGTTTTCAAAGCGAGCAAATTCATGACATTTCAACATGGGGCCCGGGAAAGTATCCGAAGGTTATACCTGGGGACGAGCGTCTAGGGGTAATCTGAGGTGCTTCTCCTAAAACTAAGCGTCAATCGTGGCCCGTCAGGAGTTGATAGCCACGGTTGGGAGCGATGGTGGACGTTGCATTCGTTGCACGTTTTCCTAAAATTCACAGTCGCCCGAAGTAGCGATTCGGGGTCGGACACCGGTGATGGAGTATATGAACGTGAAGGGGTTATAAGGAGGAACAGGCCCATTCTCGCTGGGATATTATTTGCGTGCATGTTACTGCTTTAATTATTTATTATCTATTTAATATCGTGTATACAAGTCGAAGCACGATCCGGATTTTCTTCAATTATGCAAATGTATTTTCATATATATATAATTTAAAACCCGGACACGTGGTTCGTACTTGATCCCTCTTAACCTTCACTGGGTGTTTTTACTCACCCCCTATTTTAATTCTTACTTCAGGTCGACAGGTGGCGTTGTCACCTATCATGTCAGTCGGCAGCAGCAGGTCTAGGTTGGCTCGTGTGTCTTGTCTTGTCAGTGTCCCAACAACAGTCGTGTTCTTGTTATGAATTTATTTAATTATGTATTTTGGATTATGCTTTAATATAAGTACTTACGTGCCCCTGATGTGGGATAGATTAGACTGGCCACGAATGGCATTGATTATAATATGATTGAGACTGATGTATGAGTTACGTGGCCATGGATGGCTTATATGATATTTTATATAATTGTTATTACTTCCGCAACTCTGATTTAATTATTATTTATTGCTGTTGTTGTTGGGTTGTCGTTTGCTGTTGCTAGTTTTGCTTGATTGATTGCCGTTCGCCGGGATGGATTTTTAAATGGGGTACTTATACCTCGTTTGAAGGTTTGTCTCGGTGCGGATGTAGTGTCCTTTCTCCGGCCAAGGAAAGGGGCGCTACAGTCAGTGGTATCAGACCGTGCCACCTTCGAGCCACCATTGTGTCACCGTCACTCCTCCAATCGCCGGGAAACTTGTATGGTTGAGTTCGCCTCGTCGATACGGTCGATTTGGTATATCATACGCGCGATTCCGAGAAGAAATGAGAAAAATCACGTTTTGGGGCAAAGAATCGCGGCTGCTGTTGCGTGAGGGTGTTCTCCCATTTTTCATTTTGGCCCCAAATCTATCAATAATTGCATAATATACCCTATCCTTGAAAAATGTGCAAATTGTGTAAAGTGTCAGAATTAGGCGTACTTAGTGTCAAAATGACCGAAATTAAATGCTTAACAAAGATTGAGGTTCGTTTTATTAAAATTCATGAGTTTACAAAGAGTCAATTCCGTGTTGGGCTAAAGTGTAAATAATTTTGGGCTAAAAATGCAATTTCATTTAAAATATGATTTAATGAATAATATTTAGAACCTCGATAAAATATGCATTATTAAAACATTGAACCCCATTCCAATGTACACCGTTAAATTACTAAATTCGATTAAACGAGCTAAAAATATAAATTTACCGAATTACCCCTAGTTAGTGGCAAAATGACCGAAATTAAATGCTTAACAAAGATTGAGGTTCGTTTTATTAAAATTCATGAGTTTACAAAGAGTCAATTCCGTGTTGGGCTAAAGTGTAAATAATTTTGGGCTAAAAATGCAATTTCATTTAAAATATGATTTAATGAATAATATTTAGAACCTCGATAAAATATGTATTATTAAAACATTGAACCCCATTCCAATGTACACCGTTAAATTACTAAATTCGATTAAACGAGCTAAAAATATAAATTTACCGAATTAACCCTAGTTAGTGGCATAACGATGCAAATTAAATTCTAATTAATGCCTTGGGTTTTAAATACCAAATCGATAATTTATAAATTATTTAAATGCAAGAGTTGGAAAATGTGCAATTATGAAAGACGTCGGGACCGTAAACGGTCCGAATTCCGATAAATGTGCCAATCTTGAACTTGGAGATTGCGGGTCGTTACAACTGTAGTATGTCCGAAAGTAGATCACGTTTCTCATCGGATAGTATCTCTAGAGGGGTGAGATACTGATCATATTCCAAAGATCGGTCGATCTCGGTAGTGACTCCATCTGTAAGGAAACCTTCCACTGATATGGTTCCTTTGCTGATCCTGATTTATTCCCACGCTCTGTCTGAAAGCAGAATGCGTATCCTGTCAGGTAGTATCTCTGGGGTAGTGAGACACTGATTACATTCTAAAGCCCGATAAAGCTCAGTACAACTCCATCTACAAGCTACCCCTTTTACTGACATGGTTCACTGATTGGTCCTGAGATGTTCCCATGCCCTGTCCTCGAAAGTGGAACATCTGTATCACGATCCCAATCTTCAAACCCAAGTAACTCTTCATCTTCTAAATCTGTTTCGGAATCTGACTGTCGAATGTACTTCTGAAATCACGCTATCATCTGTATCGCTATTCAAGGTAGCTGCTGTCAACTGGCCTTACCTCAATGGTACTAGAATTGTTAACCATCGTCTCCTAATACTTCCCTTTCTCTGCTCTCATACCACAAATAGTACCTCTGAGTTGATTGCGGTAAACAAAAAAGCAAAGTCCAAAAAGTCAAACAATTCATCTGTAGCACTCTGCTGATCCTAGTGCTCCTCGTGTCTGATAGTATATTGGTCTAATTCCGACTCCCAGGAGATTCAATCTTCATGAGTTATGTCCTGTCATCATTTTCAAAAATAGAATATCAGAATGATCTGCCTCGACCCTCGATTGACCCTGAAGATGCTCTGAAAACTGGCTGAAGTATAAGATTCCCTTTGTTGCAGTACAGTCGAAATTCATCACTCTTGCAGCTTGTCAACACCCGAATACGACCCTGTGCTATTGTATCGTTCTGTTTGTCAAGTCTGCTTGTTGTCCTTCCTTACCCATATTTATGGATGGAGCTCATAGGTTAAAGCGGTACCAACGCTAAAACCCGTAGAGAAACTCACACGAAATAAAAGGATAAAACGTAATAGCACAACACATTTAAGACAAGTTACAAGCGATGTTCTAATGCAATGTCTATTATGAGTTGTGTACCTTTCACCAATCCTTTTGAGTATAGGACCAATCTCTTAAGTTGTATCCACCAAGTTAGCATCCTTCGATAGGGTCCTATCTCAAAGGAAGACAGTGTTTGATCATCTCTGCATCACAAAGTTTCAATATGCATGTCTGATGAGGTTAGTATGCAACCACACGAGGCATATTAACAAATAAATTGCGATCCTAAACCCGCACGACCTATACGCTGAAACCAAATAAGACACAACAAAGAATTCCACGATCGGCTCGCGTTACATCTTCCTTCGTACAAAAATTTGTAAATGATCGCCAGTTAGTTAATTAAGCCAACCGTAATCCTTCACAATTTTAAGCACCAAGAATAGACAAACACTCATCGAACCACGAATTCGGCACGGACTGACATAACCCATGCAGACACTGAAAGCAAGACTAGACGAGATACTAGAGCTTTCGGTTCCTTTCGGGAACCTAGGCTCTGATACGAAAGACTCTAGCGTCCATTTCCGTAGGAGGAGAAAGGACACCACATCCGCACCAAGACGAACTCCTAAACAAGGTAAATGTACCCCATTCAAAAATTCATCTCGGCGAACGGCAAGCACTCGATCAAAACTCCGGCAATAACAACACGACGCCCCAACAACAACAACAACAGTCAGATAAATGCGGAAGCGAATTCAGAAATAACAGTTTAATCATAAAAGCCATCCATGGCATCATGATTCATAAAACGATTCTAAAATAAATATCCAATTAATGCCATTCACGGCTCACTAACTATCCCATATCAAGGGCACGTAAGTACATAAAGTGAATAAATTAAATCATAATGTTAAATACAGCAATGCAAATCAATTTGGAAAGTAAAGACTCGACTGTTGTTGGGACACTGACAAGACTGTAACGACCTGAATATTTATAATTATATCGCGAATTCTTATCTCGCCTAATTTCTCGATTTATCCAATTGGATTAATTAATCTTGTGGAAAAGATTGGTTTAACCTATCTTTTAAATACCCTCAATTACCTAACTTACATAAATACCCCTAAAAGCCTAAATGACCATTTTACCCCCCCCAAGATATTTTCTAAATATCTATCTCTCTCACACTCTCTCATAACCCACAACAAGAAGGAGGAAGGAATGAAAGGAGAAGGAGAGAAGAATTCCGGACCGAACAAGATTCTCGACTGAATGGACTCCCGTCTTTGACTACACGACCCTCATTCCATAATTTACCAATAACCTTTTAACCTCGTCTCGTTTACCCCATCGATATCCCATTTTTATTGAATTTTATTGAGTTAGGTTTTATTTGAGAATTAAATGGGTTTGATAGTTATAGTTCACGGTTTCGTACGATTCTTGTCTCTAAATGTTAAGCATGTTTAGAAGAGTAACATATCTGAATTTGAGCATGATTAACCGAGTAGAAATTTCGTAGGATGAATTTTGGTATTGGATTTCTTGTTTCTGCATCTGTTTCTCGCGACCTGTTGTGTATAGAACCACACGGTCTCGCCACACGGTGTGACGAGACCCCGTGTGAATGCACACGGCCCAACCTCACACCGTGCATGAGACCGTGCGTGTTTTGAAACACGCACGGCCTCACCACACCCCGTGCAGGAGGCCGTGTCTCTTCTAAGTGGCGCGCACGGCCTTGGCACACCCCATGCCGCAGGCCGTGCACCCCTTATTGGCACGCACGGGCTTCGCACGCCGGGTACAGGCCGTGTGCTATACCTCGTGTGTATGCATTGGGCAATTTTTAGCCATTTTCCAGACCCTGTCGTTTGTCCATTTTCATGCCGAAAACCTAAAATGTTTATTTGATCTCGTTTTTGATTTCCATCTTCACCAATAGCTTTATATGGTCCTTTAAATCCTTAATTATCGAAGTGGGAATTTTTCCGACTTCTTTCGTGTATTAAATAATACCAATTTCGTTTAGGGTTTTTTAGCTATTTTTCCATATATCGTCTATATGATCCAAAACTTGCATGAATGCTTCCTTATTATGTCACGAGCATGAATGTGAAATCTAAATTGTGTTCGAAGCATGTTTGCATCTTTTAATCCTTATATCTCGTTTAATTGTTTTAAATGCATTTGTGAGTGCTTCAATGGAAGTCGTGTCTATATGCTTTTCCATGCTTTAATTACTTATCGTACGCCGTGCGTCTTGTCAAGAGTCTTACCTGGTTATGTCGTGTCTTAGATTGCAGGCTTTACTCCCATGGAGTACTTGTCCGTTGCTTGCTTACTTTTCTCGTTTGTCGAGCTGCAGGTAAGGGTTTTAAATGTTTTCAACTGGGGCAAGGACGTAGATGTAGGTTTCGAAATAACTTATCATCCTGTATTTTTATTACTTGCTATACTTGTCTTTAAAATTCATTATGTGCCTATCAAACCTTTTGATATCAACTTATACTGTATTATCCAAATTGATTTGTTTTCAAAAGGGCAAGTAAATTCCTTCTTTTTAAACGTGACAATTTGACTTGGGTTGGGGAAGTCATTAGGGGCGTTGCCTGGACATCCCGATACTTATGAAACTTGTAGTTACCTCTTTTTGTCGTCACACACTTGCCCAATTGCCCGTTTGGCACCCCAAACCTTTCTTGAAAAGTGAGTAAATATTGGACATTTTTATGGGGCCTCGGGATTGTGACGACCCGCAATTTTGGATTTATTCCGGAGTTATGTTTATTCGCGCCGAAGGATTTTTCGTCAGAATAATTATATTCACGAATAAGTTTCATCCATAAACCGCCTTTTGTCCAAAATTTCTTATTTTACCCCGACCCCATTTCATATCCCTTTTTACACAAATACCCCTCTTATATCCATTATTCTCACACAAGCCATATTTTTTGAGAAAGAGAAGAGGAAGAGAAGAGAGAAGGAGAAAAGGGAGAAAGAAGGAGGAAAAGAGGAGAATCGCCCTACCGAGCCTGTTTCTCGCCTGATCGACGAGCCGTGAAAACCCGAACGATCCTCACTACATTCTCTACCGGTAATACTTTTATCCCATTTCATTTCGTTCCCTCTTCATTACGATTTTCGTGACTTTTGTATAGGAATTTTATAATATTAGGATTTTCGTGTGTAGCGGGCGCCCCAAACGGGTAACGCACGCCCCGCACCGAGTCCTGACCCGGAACCGAAATGGGATCCGACCCGAACCGAAACCCGGCGAACGGCAAGCATTTACTCAATAACTAGGCGGGGGTTTCAAAATAACGAAAAGACAAGTGCGGAACCGAAAATAATGAAACATTTAAAACATAAATAATTACACAAGTAGTAAAGCCCACCAAGGCTAACGAAATTCCATAATTAAATAACAAACGAGTTCGATACAATATCCCGATAATTATATAATAACGGGTTCAATATTTATACATAATCCCGAATACAAACTAATTAAATCCTAATATCGTAAAACATAAAAATAAAAGCCATACGGGAAAGAGTAATACATGAGCAAAAATAATGTAACTCTACGACGCCTACGACGACGAAGATCCCGCCTAGTATCCTGAAACCAGTACAGGGGTAAAACAGAGGGGGTTAGTCAAACGACTAAGTGAGGAGGGCATAATAATGTATATTATAAATCGGAAATAAATCACCAATTTTAAACTTAAAGAAATCAACATAAAAGAAAGGTTTTCGTAATCGGGTGGTGATTTAACATAAAACATAACATATCATATGACTCGGCGAGTCGAGCCCTTAACTCCAATATCCAAACATAAAAACCGGAAACCACCTTATGCCTCCAATGTAGACGGACCGCTAAATCCGAACTACTCGTAACTGACGGGAATAACTCAGGTACTCAAAAGGGCTGCCACTCCGGCCTCACCCCGAGCTCCCAAATGGAGGAAACCATAGGATTTACGCCGTAGACCCGACGTCTATCGACTTCGTCCTATCGCTCTTACTCCGGGCCCAAACAAACATGCATACAGTTCATAACTCGCTTTTCAAAACATTTTGGGTTGGCCAAAAGACCGTTCGAGACATGACATATGCGAGGCCGAAGGCCAAAGTTCGCCTTAGAAAACAAAAGTTTTTACATGTCTCTTTCGTAAACATTTCGAAGACTATACATAGTACTTTTTCATATCAAATCATTTTCGATAAATCAAATGAACATAATAATCATAAATATCTATTAAGTATATATACATAAACGGTGTGAAAACAAAACATAAACGTGGCTTATATCGGGAGAGGCTTATTTATATATATACGTAATAATACTGGAAATAGAAACGGAAAGCCTCACCTGTGGCTATACAAAATATGACAAAAGCAAGACCGGATGCGCTACTCCACGGGAGTATCGTCTGCAAAATACCAAGACACAACCAATTAAGACTAACAACGATGCACGGCTTATACGAAAGTATTAAAACACATAGGAGCACGTTATACAATTAAATCAATCACTTAAGTTCAAATTCTCAAACGAAAACAGAGTAATTCATGCATTTAAAAATGTAAATCAAGTCCAAATGCAACGAATCTTTATGGACATGCTTAAATTATCATAAAGGAGTATGCATTCGAATTTCGGGAAAATCGGACTTCACATGCAAAAGTTAGAAAATTTGTCGAAAACTTAAAACGCACTATTCACATACCCGAACATGTTGTAAATTCATAAATCATGCAATTCCTATCTATTTCATATATATCGAATACACGAGCAAAGAAAGAATTCGGAAAAGACGAGCCGAAGCGGGACCCGTAGGCCAAATTGTGCCCTGACTAACAGAAGGTCAGGGAACTATTCGACCAGGCCACACGGCCTTGTGCACGGCTGTGTGCCGAGGCCGTGCACAATCAAGCAACACGCACGGCCTCATGCACACGGCCTCAAGGCCGTGTGCACCAGCCCGTGTGTGATTCACCACGCGCACGGCCTCATGCACACGGCCTCGAGGCCGTGTGCACAAGCCCGTGTGCGACCAAAATCGAGCACAAACTCGCAGACAGAAAAAACAACGCGATAAACAAACCCTAATCCAACAATTAATCCCTAAAACATGCAAATCAAACCCTAATTCTCACATATAATGATCTACAATACATAAGCTACACGTAGAAACAATAAGCACGAAAATCCATCCACAATTTCTATCAAAATCATATAAAACCTAAATTATTCAACTATATTCAAAAATCCGAAAATCAAAGCAATGAAGGCATTAATCGAGAAAGGCGTGAGAAGCTTACTCGTAGAAGAGATCGCGGGGAGCTCGTAGACGTAAACGGCTCGAAAATCCGTCGGGAAACGGACTCGGAACGATCGTTGGAATCTCTTTCTTCTTCCTTATCTTTTTCTCTCTTTTTCTTTCTTCTCCTATTCTTTTTCTTGCTGAGTGCCGCGAGAGTGAGATGAGAGATTGACTTAGTCAAATTTTGACTAAGGTTTAGAAATCGAAGGGGCAAAGTCGTAAGTTTGCAAAATAAGTTCGAAAACTCACGTTGTCCAAATAACATGTAATTACAGTCAAAATTCATATTATTAAACGCACACTGACAATTTGTAATTTAAATACAGAAATTCATTCATATATGAAATAATTCTAAAATTACATAATAAATATTAAATAAAATAATGAATTGCGCAAATATTCGATTCGGACGTACCATATAATAATTCGGATTTTCGGGCGTTACAATCACCCCTCCTTATGAGAATATGGCCCCTAGATTCTACTCGTCCGACTGAAATAATTCCGGATGAAACTTGTGCATCTTGTCCTCAGTCTCCCATGTAGCTTCTTCGGTGGTCTGATTTCTCCAAAGGACCTTGACAAGAGAAATCTCTCGGTTGCGCAGAGTTTGAGTCTTTTTATCCAATATCTTCACCGGCTTCGAAACAAAGGTCAAATCCAGCTCTAGCTGAATTTCCTCAACAGGAAGGATCTCGGACTCATTCGGGAAGTACTTTCGGAGTTGGGAAACATGAAAGACGTTGTGAATCCCAGTCAGACTCGGCGGCAAGTCTAACCTGTAAGCTGCGTTCCCAATCCTCTCCAGAATCTCATAGGGGCCCAAAAATCTCGGGCTCAACTTTCCTCCTTTTCCAATTCGGGTGAAACCCTTTCGAGGAGAAGCTTTGAGGAATACTTTGTCACCAACCTCAAATTCCAACGGTCGGCGACGGTTATCGGCATAGCTCTTCTGTCTATCCTGAGCTACTTTCATTCTCTGCCGAATAATCTGGATACGGTCGATGGCATTTTGGAGAAACTTTGGAGGAGTTCCTCGTTCCTTATCGTCTTTCGTCCAACGCCAATCTTCGAGATCCCAAACCAACGGGGATCTACACTTTCTGCCATACAATGCTTCGTAAGGTGCCATTCCGATCGTAGACTGATAACTGTTGTTGTACGCAACTCGATCAGAGGCAACTGGTCGTGCCAATTGTTGCGAAAATCCAAGACACAAGCTCGAAGCATATCACAGAGATATCTGATCATCCTCTCTGACTGACCATCTGTCTGCGGATGTGCGGCTGTACTAAAAGTCAGCTTCGTTCCCATTCGTTCTTGAAGTTGCTGCCACAAACGGGAAGTAAATCGAGCGTCTCTGTCAGACACTATCGTTGTCGGAATTCCATGAAGCTTGACAATCTCTCGGTGATAAATCTCTGCCAACCTATCCACTTTGTACGACATGTTGATCGGTAGAAAATGAGCACTCTTGGACAGTCTGTCGATAATCACCCAAATGCTATCGTAGCCACCTCTTACTTTAGGCAAACCAGACACGAAGTCCATGGCAATACCCTTCCAGTTCCACGTAGGAATCGGTAGTGGCTCAAGCAAACCTCCTGGTCTTTGATGTTCAACCTTAACCTGCTGACAAGTCGAGCATCTCTTGACGTAATCAGCTACGTCTCTCTTCATACCTCTCCACCAGAATAACTCTTTCAGATCCCGATACATCTTACTTCCACCTGGATGAACTGTGTAAGGTGTGTTGTGAGCCTCATCGAGAATCTCCTTCCTCAGACTCTCCGGAACACAAACTCGGGACTTGTAGCGGAGAATTCCTGTGTCGTCCACACCAAACTGAGTCTCAGAATCAGCTGCGATGTGAACTATCTCTCTCTGAGTCCACTCATCAGTAGCCTGAACATCTCGGATCTTTCGACCCAACTCTGAATGGATCGATATGCTGTGAACATGGGTCTGGGAACTGATGTGAACTCCCTCTAACTTAGCCTCTAGTTGGGCTATGCTTGCCTTCCGGCTTAGTGCATCGGCTACGACATTCGCCTTTCCGGGATGATACTGGATCTTGCAGTCGTAATCCTCAAATAACTCCATCCAACGGCGCTGTCGTTTGTTCAATTCCTTCTGAGTAAACAAGTACTGAAGGCTCTTATGATCTGTGAAGATGTCGAACGTGATGCCGTAGAGGTAATGATGCCATTTCAATAATGCAAATACCACGACGGCTAGCTCAAGGTCGTGAGTGGGATAGTTCTCTTCAACTGGCTTTAGTTTCCTCGATGCATAAGCTATAACTTTCCCATTCTGCATTAACACACAACCTAATCCTTCGTGTGACGCATCTGCATACACGACAAATCCTTCAGAACCCTCGGGCAGGGTCAATACTGGAGCTGTGGTCAATCTCTTCTTGAGCTCCTGAAAACTAGCTTCACATTTGGCTGACCACTCAAACTTAGCTTCTTTCTTCGTCAATGCTGTTAACGGACCTGCAAGTTTAGAGAAATCCTTGACGAAACGTCTGTAGTATCCTGCTAAACCCAAGAAACTACGGATCTCTGTAGGAGTCTTAGGTCTCTCCCAATTCAGCACTGTCTCAATTTTCGAAGGATCTACCTCGATTCCCGTTCCGGATATGACATGACCTAGGAAGGTCACTCGGTCGATCCAGAATTCGCATTTGCTGAACTTAGCGAATAATTGGTGCTCTCTCAAAGCTTGGAGCACGATCCGAAGGTGTTCAGCGTGTTCTTCTTCAGACTTCGAGAACACTAAGATGTCTTCGATGAAAATAACGACAAACTTATCGAGGTACGGACGGAAAATTCTGTGCATCATGTCCATAAAAGCTGCTGGGGCATTCGAGAGTCCAAATGGCATGACCACAAACTCGAAATGTCCGTATCGGGTGTTGAAAGCTGTCTTCGGGATATCCTCTGATCGGATACGGAGCTGGTAATATCCTTGTCTGAGGTCGAGCTTGGAATAAACCCTCGATCCTTGTAGCAAGTCGAACAATTCCTCGATATGCGGCAGAGGATACTTGTTCTTCACTGTCATCCTGTTCAATTCTCGGTAATCGATACACATGCGAAGTGTACCGTCCTTCTTCTTTACGAACAAGACTGGAGCACCCCAAGGCGAGGCACTCGGTCGGATATATCCAATAGAAAGAAGTTCATCGAGTTGGTTCTTCAATTCTTTCAACTCGGTAGGAGCCATTCGGTACGGCGACTTCGAATAAGACTCGGCTCCCGGAACTAGATCAATCACGAACTCTGTATCCCGATCCGGTGGCAAGAATTCCAAATTCTCGGGAAACACGTCGATGAATTCATTGACCACGGACGTTTCTTCGATCTTCGTCTGGTCCTTCGGGCGGTTGAGAATGTATGCTATAAAGCATGTCGCTTCTTCTTTCTGAACGAGCTTCTTGGCTTCCATCATTGAGATATAGGGACCTTCTACTGATCGGAAACCCTTAACCTCATTAGAACCCAGAATAACCTTCTTCTCGAAACAATCAACCTTCGCCCGATGCTCGTACAACCAATCCATTCCGAGAATAACCCTATATTTCTTCATCGGCAACTCAACCAAATCTGCCGGGTATTCGATACCCTCGATGATAACCGGACAACGCTTAAGTGCTCGGTTCGCAATAACCTTCGAACCCAACGGCGCACCAACCACTAACACATAATCAAGCAAGGAAACAGGCGCATGCACAGATAAGGAAACAGCAGGCCCAATAAACGAGTGTGAAGAACCAGAGTCGTACAATGCATGTGTGGGGATGCCATTTATATATATAGTACCTTCCACCATGTCAGTCGGATCTGCAACAGCATCCTCTGCATCACCTTCCAAGGCGTAAACATGAGCATATGCCTGAGGCTGAGCGGCTCCCTGCTGTACCGGTCTCTTCCTCGGGCATTCACCTATTCGATGATCAGCGCTACCAAAACCGTAGCAAAGACCGTTCTTCCTCCAACACTTGGCCTCTAAATGCAGGCCCTGACAAAATCCACATATTGGCCGTGGAAATCCCTGAGATCGAGGAGGAGCAAGCTGAGGTCGGGGAGAAGCAGGCTGAACGGCGCTCCTGAATGGATTCTTCCCAGAATAGGACCCAGACGGAATAAATGGCCTCTTCGAACCAGAAGCCAAACTCTTGGCGGTTGCAGGGGCAGGTGCTAATGCCGGTCTCATCTGTCGGAGATCGGACTCTATAGAAAGTGCCGTCTCGACTGCATCGGTGTAGTACTGGAGTCTGTTCCCGAGCATATGCATACGAATCTCATTCGACAATCCCTCAATGAACTGTCGAGTCTTCCTCTGTTCATCATCAACCATATACGAGCAGTGAATGATAAGCCTGGAGAAATGAGCCTCGTACTGGTCAACTGTAGAAGTACCCTGCTTGAGAGCCAGGAACTCTCACTCACGTCGTTGTCGGACCACCAACGGAATATACTTGGCCCGAAACTCAACCAAGAACTGATCCCAAGTCGGGACCACATGCTTACGCTGCCATCTCTGTTCGATACGGGCCCACCAATCCTGAGCAACTCCTATCATCTGATACACTGCTAACTCGACCCTCTTAGGGTCCGAACACTCCATTACTCGGAATCTCTTTTCCATCGCCGATATCCAAGCCTCGGTGATAACATCATCAGGTGCACCCTCGAACTGCGGAGGGTTGAGCTTAAGAAACCTTCCCATATCATTCTCGGGGGCAGGTGGTGGCGTAGCTCTGTTGGTATGAACCATAAACTGCCCTAAGGCTTCCATGAATTGTGCTGGTGTCGGAACACCTGGAGGCGGACCTGGCGGTTCACGACGAGGAGGCATTCTGCAAATTCAATACCAAACATGCATGATGATAAGTGATTATGAAAAGCCGTAACACGTAGAGAAGTTAAATTCACATAATCACGTTGTCACAATCACATAACCCTAAGTCGTACGACCTAGACAGACACGACAAAACACGACGCTTCAGAGCCTAGGTCATTGGACCAAAGAGCTCTGATACCAACCGTAGCGGGCGCCCCAAACGGGTAACGCACGCCCCGCACCGAGTCCTGACCCGGAACCGAAATGGGATCCGACCCAAACCGAATCCCGGCGAACGGCAAGCATTTACTCAATAACTAGGCGGGGGTTTCAAAACAACGAAAAGACAAGTGCGGAAGCGAAAATAACGAAACATTTAAAACATAAATAATTACACAAGTAGTAAACCCCACCAAGGCTAACGAAATTCCATAATTAAATAACAAACGGGTTCGATACAATATCCCGATAATTATATAATAACAGGTTCAATATTTATACATAATCCCGAATACAAACTAATTAAATCCTAATATCGTAAAACATAAAAATAAAAGCCATACGGGAAAGAGTTATACATGAGCAAAAATAATGTAACTCTACGACGCCTACGACGACGAAGATCCCGCCTAATATCCTAAAACCAGTACAGGGGTAAAACAGAGGGGGTTAGTCAAACGACTAAGTGAGGAGGGAATAATAATGTATATTATAAATCGGAAATAAATCACCAATTTTAAACTTAAAGAAATCAACATAAAAGAAAGGTTTTCGTAATCGGGTGGTGATTTAACATAAAACATAACATATCATATGACTCGGCGAGTCGAGCCCTTAACTCCAATATCCAAACATAAAAACCGGAAACCACCCTTATGCCTCCAATGTAAACGGACCGCTAAATCCGAACTACTCGTAACTGACGGGAATAACTCAGGTACTTAAAAGGGCTGCCACTCCGGCCTCACCCCGAGCTCCCAAATGGAGGAAACCATAGGATTTACGCCGTAGACCCGACGTCTACCGACTTCGTCCTATCGCTCTTACTTCGGGCCCAAACAAACATGCATACAGTTCATAACTCGCTTTTCAAAACATTTCGGGTTGGCCAAAAGACCGTTCGAGACATGACATATGCGAGGCCGAAGGCCAAAGTTCGCCTTAGAAAACAAAAGCTTTTACATGTCTCTTTCGTAAACATTTCGAAGACTATACATAGTACTTTTTCATATCAAATCATTTTCGATAAATCAAATGAACATAATAATCATAAATATCTATTAAGTATATATACATAAACGGTGTGAAAACAAAACATAAACGTGGCTTATATCGGGAGAGGCTTATTTATATATATACGTAATAATAGTGGAAACAGAAACGGAAAGCCTCACCTGTGGCTATACAAAATATGACAAAAGCAAGACCGGATGCGCTACTCCACGGGAGTATCGTCTGCAAAATACCAAGACACAACCAATTAAGACTAACAACAATGCACGGCTTATACGAAAGTATTAACACACATAGGAGCACGTTATACAATTAAATCAATCACTTAAGTTCAAATTCTCAAACGAAAACAGAGTAATTCATGCATTTAAAAATGTAAATCAAGTCCAAATGCAACGAATCTTTATGGACATGCTTAAATTATCATAAAGGAGTATGCATTCGAATTTCGGGAAATCGGACTTCACATGCAAAAGTTAGAAAATTTGTCGAAAACTTAAAACGCACTATTCACATACCCAAACATGTTGTAAATTCATAAATCATGCAATTCCTATCTATTTCATATATATCGAATACACGAGCGAAGAAAAAATTCGGAAAAGACGAGCCAAAGCGGGACCCGTAGGCCAAATTGTGCCCTGACTAACAGAAGGTCAGGGCACTGTTCGACCAGGCCACATGGCTTTGTGCACGGCCGTGTGCCGAGGCCGTGCACAATCAAGAAACACGCATGGCCTTATGCACACAGCCTCAAGGCCGTGTGCACCAGCCCGTGTGTGATTCACCACGCGCACGGCCTCATGCACACGGCCTCGAGGCCGTGTGCACAAGCCCGTGTGCGACCAAAATCGAGCACAAACTCGCAGACAACAAAAACAACGCGATAAACAAACCCTAATCCAACAATTAATCCCTAAAACATGCAAATGAAACCCTAATTCTCACATATAATGATCTACAATACATAAGCTACACGTAGAAACAATAAGCACGAAAATCCATCCACAATTTCTATCAAAATCATATAAAACCTAAATTACTCAACTATATTCAAAAATCCGAAAATCAAAGCAATGAAGGTATTAATCGAGAAAGGCGTGAGAAGCTTACTCGTAGAAGAGATCGCGGGGAGCTCGTAGACGTAAACGGCTCGAAAATCCGTCGGGAAACGGAATCGGAACGATTGTTGGAATCTCTTTCTTCTTTCTTCTCTTTTTCTCTCTTTTTCTTTCTTCTCCTATTCTTTTTCTTGCTGAGTGCCGCGAGAGTGAGATGAGAGATTGACTTAGTCAAATTTTGACTAAGGTTTAGAAATCGAAGGGGCAAAGTCATAATTTTGCAAAATAAGTTCGAAAACTCACGTTGTCCAAATAACATGTAATTACAGTCAAAATTCATATTATTAAACGCACATTGACAATTTGTAATTTAAATACAGAAATTCATTCATATACGAAATAATTCTAAAATTACATAATAAATATTAAATAAAATAATAAATTGCGCAAATATTCGATTCGGACGTACCATATAATAATTCGGATTTTCGGAGCGTTACATCGTGTTTAGGAAGAATTACTTGACCATTTTACGTGATTCTTGTTCCTATGTGTAGCTTATATGATATATATGATTATATGTGAGAATTAGGATGTTTTATGGAGTAAATTAGGAGATGTATGAATTTATATGTTGATTTTCGCGTGTGAGGTTTCGCGATCTGCTGACTCTGCTGCTCAGTAGATCCACACGGGCGAACGCACGGTCTTGATCAAGACCGTACAGGAGCCCGTGCGTAGCTCTTTTCAACCTGCACGGGCTTGAGCCCGTGCACGAGCCCGTGCGCATGCCCGTTTGTAGCTGCACGGTCTTGGCTGCGTGCTCAAGACCGTGCGGAAGCCTGTGCACCCTTATTTGAGCTTGCACCGGCTTGCCAAGCTCGTGCGTTGGCCGGTGCAACCTACTTAGTGGATTTTCTAGCCTTTTCATTTCTTGCACTTCGGGAATTGGGTCAATCCCACTCATTTAAATGTTGACCTTTCGCATACGACCTTCGAGAATTAATCTGATTTCACCTATAGCTTCCTTGAGCCTCGGGATTTAATATTTTACATAATTTGCAATTTACCCGACCCTATTTGACCGTCATTTGACACCTTTTCTTGTTTAGGGATTTTAACCCCCCTTTTTCCCGTTTCTTATCTGTTCGATCTCGTTTTCGCAGGAGAGCGTTTATATATTATATTAAGCACGTCTACATGCCCTAATTGCGTTTTAAGCATACCTTTAATATTTAATTTATATTCTTTCATTATCTAGAATTTCATTTACCTTTCCTTAGTTGTTATTCCGTATTTTATATATCTTCACATGTTTAATTGCCTGGCTTTCCATATTGCAACTGTAGCATGATTGAGGTTCCATATGAATTGCCGTGCATCGTCTGTTGTTCGTGTCTTGCTTTTAGTATTGTCGGTCTCGTTTTCATCCTCTAGGCCCTGTGTATTACAGGTGGGACCAACGAGGGAGAAACCTGACTATCGCTTGCTTTCATACTGTCGTGTCGAGCCAGGTAAGGGTTTAAACTTCTTTTAACTGGGGCAAGGACATAGTCTTATATAGGTTTGCGAAATAAATGACTACCCCTCTTTTATTATTACCTGTTGTACTGCCTTTACTATTCCTTATGTGCTTAGTCAAACCTTTTCATAGCAAAACCTATATGTATAACATTTTACAAACAGTTTCAACTAGAGGCAAGGAAAACCCATTTGTTTTAAACGCGAACTTTGGTCTCTCGACCCCGCAACTATAACCTTGTCTCGAATGGCCCCTTTGGCCTCCCACACCCCGATTCCCTAATTTTGAATGGCACTTTTGGCCACCTAAACTGTCATTGTTTTCAAATGCGAGCCCTGGATGGTATAATGAAGTGGGCCCGGAGTATACAGGAGGTGAGTCTGGGGACGAGCGTCTAGGGCAAATCCGGATGTGTACTCCAATCCGTATTAGCTTAGGTCGGCCAGGAGGTTGGCTAGCCTGAGTTAGTGCGAGGGTGGCGTTGTAGGCTACGCGCTTCCTAGAAAATTCTGATAGGGTGACGTTGTTAACACGCATTTCCATAAAATTCTGATAGGGTGACGTTGTTAATACGCGTTTCCACTAAATTCTGATAGGGTGACGTTGTTAACACGTGTTTCCATAAAATTCTGAGTGGATCATGACCTTTTGGTGATGGAGTACTTGACTATGTATTTGCATGATTTTCATAAATGGGAGTTATAAGGAGAGGGCCCGTTCTCGCCGGGACACACTATTTCATGACTTATTGCATTATTTATTTGTCTAATTGTTTTACGGCTTTCGTTACAAGTCGAAGCGCATTTCGGTTCTCTTCATTTGGCATACGTAATTCCCTATATATATATATATATAAAATCCGGAAGCGTGGCTCGAACTTGCCTCACTTAAGCCTCCTTTATTATTCAAACTATTTAGTTGAATTACGGGCTGTATTTACTTATCATTTCTAACCTATTCAGATCATGCCTTTCGAACTTGTATCGGCCTCGTGACTCAACTAATATTCTTTCAATTTATCGGCTTGATATTACGTGCAAATGTTTTAAAGGATCCGGTTCGTCAACCTTTTCGTGTTTTTCAAGCAAGCTGAACCCGAGTGTTGCTTTGTGTTGTTTTTACAACTTATATTGTTATTTATATTCTTTCTCAAAACGAGCAACATTCACTATTTTTGGTTCTTGCTATTTTTAAAAGATAAATGACAAACTGTGATCAAAACCCCCTGACTGAGTATCCTTTATACTCACCCCTGCTATTTTTGATTCTTGCTTCAGGTAGACAGGTGGCGAAGTCACCTATCTTATCAGTCGGCATCAGCAGGTCTAGATAGGCTCAGTCTCGTTGTCTGGTTTGTCTTGTCAGTGGTCCCAACAACTATCGAGTCTTGATTTATTGTATTTAAATACTTTCGTACTCTTTACTGTTTTATTTACTTTACATACTTATGTGCCCCTGATGTGGGATAGTTGACGATATCTAGGATTGTACAGGATAGATTAGTTGAGCCATGGATGTCACTACTTGTTGTTATTCTGATGTATTTCGAATTGCACATGTTTAATTAATATTATATTAGCCTCGTAGGCGTTTATGGATTTATTTGATTATCTTTTAAATCGCTTCCGCATTTCTCTGCTCTGTTGTGGTTGTTGTTGGGATGTTGTCGCTGTTGCCGATGGTTATTGCTTGAGTGCCGTTCGCCGGAGTGAGTTCTTGAGTTGAGGCCCCTCGCTGAAGCTAGAGAATCCATTTTGGTGCGGATGTGGTGGTCCTTCTTCAGGGGGCGCTACAGTCAGTGGTATCAGAGCCTAGGTTCCCAAAAGGAACCGAAGCTTTGAAATCGCATCGTGTCTTGTCCCTTGTGTGTACCCGTTTCTTGTCAATGAGGCTTAGAGTTTCCAGTCACATATGCTTGAGAACTCTTTAGTATTGAAATTGTGATTGATTTTCTTTTGGAATGGCCAACCAACCGTTTGATCTTTTACAATTGTAGTACTGAGTTGGGATCGAATGCAGGTGGATGTGGAACTCGAGGTAGCGTTTGTCTTGTCTTGTCGTCTGGTCGTGTCCTGCTTGGGTCTTGTTGTGTCTAGGTCGTACGGCTATAGGATCGAGTTTTGCTTGTTCTATGAATGTTTCGTGTTTAAATTGTCTACATGCTGTTTGATCATATATGTATGCTTTATTTGAATTTTATATGCCTTACGTGATCATTCCCTAAACCGAACATGCATCATTTTCTAGTTTGTTGTTCACAGGTGCCAAATGCCTCGCCGAAGACCCCCTACTGCTCCAACACCCCCGAACCCAATGGCTGAAGAGTGGGTATCGATTATCCGACAGATCGCCGTGCAAGTATGTCAAGGGTTACAACAACAGCAACACGTACCCGCGAGACAGACTGAGGGCCAAACCTTGGACAGGTTTCTCTACTATCGCCCATCCTGCTTCGAGGGCAAACCAGATGACTTTAAAGCTGAGGCTTGGATATCTGATGTGGAACAGATCTTTCGAGTACTACAGTGTGGTGACCCTGAGAAGGTCGAGTATGCTACCTTCCTGATGAGAGGACCAGCTCGAGATTGGTGGCAATTTACAGAACATAGATGGATCGCCGGGAGAGTTCCCTTCACTTGGTCATGATTTGTAACTGACTTCCGAATGAAGTACGTGCCAGAAGTAGTATGCGACAGCCGAGAGAGAGAATTTATGTATCTCAACCAAGAAGCATCTACCGTGGCTCAGTATGAAGCACAGTTCAACCACCTCATCGCCTATGCTCCTCACTATGCCGCGGACGAACGAAAGAGAGCACGAAAGTGTATCGAGGGACTTCAGCCTGAGATCCGGAGAGCACTAATGGCACTAGACATCCGTTTTTATCCCGATACAGTTACCCGAGCTATGAGAGTGGAGTCCGAACTCTAAATGGTGAACCAGAGTACCCCTCCCATGATAGGATCCTCTTCCAACAGGACAACAAGAAGAGAACCAGCTGGACCGAGTACCTTTTGGACAAAGAGACCACACAACGAGATGCGGGAACATACCAAACCGGAAGTGAACGAGAACCCCATTCCTTGTGAGTACTGTGGGAAGACGAATCACAAGACAGCAAAGTGTAGGAAACAATTGGGACGCTGCTTTTCTTGTGGAAGCACCAAGCACCACATTCGGGACTGTCCCAACAGAGAGAACCCTGGGGGAAGAAGAAGTGGTTACCGATCTCGGCATGCTCGTACAGGTATATTGTTATAGCAGGCGCCCCAAACGGGTAACGCACGCCCCGCACCGAGCCCCAACCCGGGACCGAAATGGAATCCAACCCGAATCGAAACCCGGCGAACGGCACACATTTACTCAATGACTAGGCAGGGATTTCAAAAACAAAAGAAATGACAGAGGTGCGGAAGCGAAATAAAACAAAATAATAAATCATAATAATTGCACAAGTATTAAAGCCCACCAAGGCCAACGAAATTCAATTACATAATTAATATACGGGTTCGATACAATATCCCGACAATGTACAATAACGGGTTCAACATAGAAATCCCGAATACTAACTAAATAAAATCCTAATCTCATAAAACATAAACAATACCATACGGACACGAGTTATACATGAACGAAAAATACAACTCTAACGACGACTACGACAAAGATCCCGCCTAGTGTCCTGAAACCAATATAGGGGTGAAACAGAGAGGGTTAGTCAAACGACTAAGTGAGGAGGGCATAATAATGTATATTATAAAACGGAAATAAATCACCATTTTTAAACTTGAAAAGAAATCAACATAAAAGAAAGGTTTTCGTAAACGAGCGGTGATTTAGCATAAAACATAACTTATCATATGACTCGGCGAGTCGAGCCCTTAACTCCAATTTCTAAACATAAAACGGGAAAACCCACCTTATTCCTCCAATGTAGACGGACTGCTAAATCCGAACTACGCATAACATACTGTATAATCTCAGGTACTCAAAGGGCTGCCACTCCGGCCTCACCCCGAGCTCCCAAAGGTGGAGAGAACCATAGGATTTCCGCCGTAGACCCGATGTCTACCGACTTCGTCCTATCATACTTTACTCCGGGCCCAAACATACATACATACATACATATCATAACTCGCATTTCAAATCATTTCGGGTTGGCTAAAAGACCGTTCGAGACATGTCATATGCGAGGCCGAAGGCCAAAGTTCGCCTTAGAAAATAAAGGGGTTTTACATGTCTCTTTCGCAAACGTTTCAAAGACTATATGTAGTACTTTTTCATATCAAAACATTTTCGATAAATCGAATAAACATAATAGGCATAAATATTTATTAATTATATATATAGAAACGGTGTAAAAAAAAAACGTAAACATGGCTTATATCAGGAGAGGCTTATTTATATATATATACATAATAGTACTGGAATCAGAAACAGAAAGCCTCACCTGGCTATACCAAACAAGAGCAAAAGCAAGAACCGGCGCTACTCCACAGGAGTATCGTCTGCAAAATACCAAGACACAACCAAATAAGACTAAGGACGACGCACGACTTATACGAAAACATTAAAACATATTGGGGCACGTTATACAATCACATAAGGCACTTAGGTTCAAATTATCAAACAAAAACGGAGTAATTCGTAAATTTAAAAATGCAAATCAAGTCCAAATACAACGACACTTTACGGACATGCTTTAAATATCATAAGGGAGTATGCATTCGAATTTCGAGAAAATCGGACTTCATATGCAAAAGATAGAAAATTTGCAAGAGGCCGTGTACCCCCGCACGGCCTTGCCACACCCCGTGTGTCAAGCCCGTGTGCGTCAAGAAAGAGCAGAAACTTCGCTGAACCAAAGAAAACCACGCGAATAAATCATAAATTCCACATTTGATCATCTAAACATGCAAATCACTCCCTAATATTTACATATAATCATCTACAACGTATAAGCTACACATAGAAACAATAAACATGAAAATCCATTCATAAATTCTCTCGAAATCACATAAACCCTAAATTATTCAACTATATTCAAAAATGAGAAATACAAGGCATAGGAAACATTAAACGAGAGGGACGTGAAAGGCTTACTCGTAGAAGAGATCGCGGGGAGTTCGTAGGCGTAAACGGCTCGAAAATCCGTCGGGAAATGAAGTCGGGACAATCGTCGAAACTCCTTCTTCTTCCTTCTCTTTTTCTTTCTTTTCTTCCTTCTCCTTTGCTATTGCATTTGAACGAGAATGAGGGAAGAGAGAGTGAGATGAGACTTAGTCAATAGTTGTCTAGGGTTTAAAGTCGAAGGGGCAAATTCGTAATTTCGCAAAATAAGTTTGAAAACTCATGTTGTCCAAATAATATATAATTACAGTCAAAATTCATATAATTAAACGCACATTGACAATTCGTAATTTAAATATAGAAGTTCATTCATTTACGAAATTATTCTAAAATATCATAATAAATATCAATTAAGATAATAAATGCGCAAATACTCGATTCGAGCATACCGGATTATAATCCGGATTTTCGGGGCGTTACAATACTCCCCTCTTCAAAAGAATCTGCCCTCAGATTCTCCTCCAGTCTCGGAGTTAGTTAAGAGGAGCATAATTTTGTGGAATTCTAATAGCGCGAATTAAAATGAACATTCATAAGCAATTAAATCATATATAAAACATCATTCATAATAAACACTTAATGCACTTAACATTCCAAATAAAATCCAAAGTCATACAAAATACGGAATTACATCAATTTCTAAACAAGCTAGCGGAAAAGAAAAATAAAAAAAATAGATAGATCATGGCTCATTGGGGCCACGACGAAAATACTGGTCGAGCTGCTCCGAAAGTGACCTCTGCATCTCGGAGATAGATCGCTGAAGCTCAGACTGTAATGCTGTGTATCGTCGATCTATGTGAGCGCGCTGAGCTGCAAAGCCCTCGTTGATCTGCCTCTCCTGTTGGGCAAACCTCTCATCGGTCACACGTCGGTAGTCGGAGAACTCTGAATAAAATTGCTGCAGATCAATCGACTCCTGGTTCCGCGTGTTCCTTCTGCCGCGTGAAGACTCGGGTATCGAGGCATCCTGTCCCAACAACTGTGAGTAGATGTGTTGAGCCTGCTCGTGAACCTCTGGGTTCGGGAGTTCTTCATCGTGAGCATCACCTTGGTCAGCTTCCCATAAGGGTAGACCGTCTACCAGAACATACGGGTCGTTCCGCCTCGGACCCTTTGTGCAAATCGCCATCTGGGCTAGAGTGCCATAACTAATCGTGGCCGAACCTCCAACGGTGTAACGACCCAGAAATCTGAGAATTACTGTGAGTAATTTTTACGCGTTAATTATCTTTCTTAATCTCTAAATTCTCGATTATATGTGAATTATAATATATTATGTCGTAAATGACCAATGTGATAATATTGTTTGCGTATTTAAATTACGTGTCTATATTGCGTTTATTAAATATTTAATCATTATATGTGATCGACGCGTATTTAATTGGATTTTCTAAAATTACTAAAATAACCCTTCGTATTTTTCGGTATTTCGAAGATATTTGATAAGTGTCGAAATTCATTTCATTATTTTTATTTTGAGAGAGAGAGAGAGAGAGAGAGAAGAAGAAGAAAAGAGATATTTCTCCCGAATCCCTAATCGATCGTGCCGAGCTCGAATCTCCATGGAATCTCGCACCAATCGTTTTTAAACGATCAGTTCATCGATACCTTTCTATAGGTACCAATTTCCCCAATTTCTTTTACGATTTTTCGAGGTTTTGAGAATATTTGGTTATTTCGGGACTTTTAGGATAATTGCATAGATCGAGCCCGTTTCTTGGTCAATTCGTGATTTTATTGGATGTATATGTGAATTAGATGTTGATTATTGATTGTTATAAATTATGAGTGTTGATTTGCGTTAAAAATATGATTTTTGTGGAATTTTGGCTCGAAAATCTGAAAACCCGTAAGTTTCTACTGGGTTCAGTTGAACCACACGGGCTAACGCACGGTCTTGCGCAAGACCGTGCAGGAGCCCGTGTGCAGCTATATTTGCTTGCACGGGCTTGAGCCCGTGCACCTATCCCGTGTGTTTGGCCGTGTGTGCGTGCACGGTCTTGACACCGTGTTCAAGACCGTGCACTAGGCCGTGTGAAACACTTAGTGAATTTTTCCAGCTTTTTCAAACTTTGCTCTCAGCAATTGAGTCTTCGGGTCACCATTTTTGGTTGACTTTTTTCATACGGACTCCAAAAATTACACCGTTTTCACCTATAGAACCCTTTTAATTTGTAGATTTATATTTTGGAATGTTTATTTAATTTCGCCCTCGTTCGGGCTATGAATAGTGTAATTCTAATTATGTGTATTTTTTACAACTTGTCGGAATCGTGTGAAATTTACATGATAGCTTCTTTACATATTATAATTGACATATGCATGATTGGAAACATGTTTGGTTAGCCGTTCGTCCAATAATTGCTTATTTGCGCTTTTATTGTTGTTGTAGTCGTTATTGATTTGTCTAGGTCTTGTCTTGTCTCCAGTTCAGTCCGTCGTGGGAGACCAGTGAGTCTAGCAGCTAGGCTTTCTCTTTTTGATTCCAGGTGAGGATTTAAACTTTTAACTGGGCTTGAACATATATATATACAATTGCGAACCCCCTAATCCCTTATTAATGTATTATATATTTCGAGTTTATATTTTTATGTTTTATCCTGAAATCATTTAATATCAAAATTATACATAAGTAAACCAAATTGATTTGTTTTCAAAAGGGCAAGAAAACTATTTATTTTACGTGACGGTTTGACTTAGGATTTAATCCTTTGTCGTCACCCTTGCTCAGAGTGTCGGTTGGCATTCAAATGGGTTATTTTAAAGCGAGCAAATACATGACTATTTTCAAGTTGGGCCCCGGAAGGTATCCGAAGGTTACATCTGGGGACGGGCGTTCAGGGTGTAATCCGAGGTGCTTCTCCCAAAACTAAGCGTCAATCGTGGCCTGTCAGGAGATGATAGCCACGGTTGGGAGCGATGGTGGGTGTTGCATTCGTTGCACATTTTCCTAAAATTCATTATGGTTGAGCTTCGGGTTGCTCCTTAGCTTGACACCGGCGATGGAGTATTTATACATGCACCGTGGAGATATAAGGAGGAACAGACCCATTCTCGCTGGGATCGTATTTACTGCTTTATAGTGTTATTGATTTTAATTCTTAATTGTATATCCAAGTCGAAGCATATTCCGGTTTCTTCATTATCGCATATGTATTTTCTATAAATACCCGGAAGCATGACTCGACTTGTTCTCACATCTTCACTGAGTACTTTGACTCACCCTCTTTAAATTTGTTCTTGCCTCAGGTTTGAGAGAGACCGACATGTCTTACGTGTCGGATGGGCAACAGTGTCAGATAGGCTTTTTGGTTTTGCCGAGTCTCATTAGTTGTCTTTTGATCTCGTTCATTATTCTTGTCAACCTGGATTGATAATATTATATTGTTCCCCAATATTGTTATTTAAATGATGTTGCCCTGAGTGGGCTGTTGTTAATGTATTGGCCCCGGAGTGGCAATTTTTGTTAATATGGATTTAAATGCTTCCGCTATATATTCTCTGATCTATTTAAATGCTTTATTTTGGGGATTCACTGTTGCCAAGTGTCGGGATTGACCCGTTAGCTTGCATGGGTTCTCGGGTTGAGGCACTGTATTCGGCTTGGGAATCCGTGCAGGTTCGGGGGCTGTAGAGCGGGGCGCTACAAACGGCAACCTGAGTATCGAGCCCTTCCACTTGGGCACACTCCAGAATGGCGGTGATATAGGAGCCCACTCGAATCTCTCCTCTCGACCGAGTGGAGATGTACATCATATGGTCCATCATATACGAAATGGGGTTGAACCTGACCCCTCTCACCATATGGTCGAGCATGAGACAATCTTCTGTATTCACCGCTCCCGGAATGTCTCCTCTAGCTAGAACTGATCGAGAAATGGCTCTATGCAAAATTCTCAGCTGACTGGTGATAAGCGTTGTGGCTTTGGATACGCCAGAGTTGAACATTTCGGTGGAGGTGGAGATACATCTCCAAGCCTCGGCTTGATTCCACCCATCGGCACGTCTTCTATGTGCCGTGACATCGAGCTGAAAGTACTCTGACATCTGCCGGTATGAAAGCGTATAATCTTCGTTGAATGCTCTGAAGTGGATTCCGACTGGCATCTCGTGGTCGTCCGGAAATGCCGCGCCCTTGAGAGAGCTCAAAAATTCACAAGTGAGCCGGCGGTAGGATGGCCTTTGGATGCTCCAAAAATTAGTCCATCCGATGTTGTCGATGTAACGGGATATGCCTTCACCTAGCCCCAGTTGATACATAGCTTCCATGTCGAGAAATTGCATGGCCCGAACCGGTCTTTCCATTAATCGGTTGAAGACATTTTTGTCGTCTTCGTTTCCCAAATTTACTTGATACCCTTCCGGTGCCGCTACGTCGGGTAACTCCCTTGCCCGACGGCCACTACAAGTTTCGCGATCGCCTTCCACATTAGCGTTGGAGTTGGTTGGAGTTGAAGGAATATAAGTTGTAAATTCCACTTGAGACTTTCACCGAACACTTGGCGTGCGCTACTTCGGGCGAAGATAACATGAGATCGATACAACGGATCGTGCCCAAAATTTCAACAATCAAAGAACTTGCTGCAGACAATGCACCTCCAAAATTTCACGAAGATCCGGCGGCTGGATCGAGAATTAATCGAGCTCAAAGTTGGGAGGAATTTGGGGGGAAAACAAGAGAGAATTTTCGCAAGAAGGGAGGAAAAAATAATTGGGGTTGCGCGAATCTGGAGTTACTGACCATTTAAAAAACTGGAAGAGGTGCACACGGCCTCTCGTCACGGCGTGTGACGAGGCCGTGTGGAAAAACACGCACGAGGTATCGTCACGGCGTGTGACGACCCCGTGTGGGAGAAACACGCACGGGCTCTCGTCACAGCGTGTGACGAGCCCGTGTGTATTGATGCGCACGGTCTCTCGCACAAGGTGCAACGAGACCATGTGGATAGGTGCACAGTGTCTTGTCACGGCTTGTGGCGAGACCGTGCAAGGCATGCAGGGGCAGTTCGTGTGTTTTAAACCACACGAACTTCACAAAATTCAAACAACGAATATATGACACCAAAATTCTATAAATTCACATATATAATATTTTCACATAACATCAATTATATGTCTAACGCACATAATTTTAAAAATTCAACATAAGACAAAATTAAATGAATTTTGGATGAATGTCATGACAATGCAATATACCTGGATCGTTCATACGAAAATCAAGCTCCGTCTTCTTGACTCGTTTCGGCTTTTTCTTCGGACATACATTCACTCTGTGGTCGGCGCTACCACATCCGTAGCACAATCCATTCTTCTTCCAACATTTGGCCTCTAAATGCGGGCCCTTACAGAATCCACATACGGGTCGTGGATATCCCTGAGTTCGGGGAGGAGTAGGCTGAACGACTGTCTTGAATGGCTTCTTCTCAGAAGAGGACCCAGAAGGAGTAAAGGGTCTCTTCGAACCAGAAGCGAAACTCTTGGCGACTGTGTTCTGCTTGAGAGCCAGAAATTCCCTTTCGTGTTGCTGACGAACAATCCTCGGAATGTGTTCAGCCCGAAACTCGATCAAGAACTGATCCCAAGTCGGGACTACATGCTCGCGTTTCCATCTTTGCTCAATCTGTTTCCACCAATCCTGTGCGGCTCCAATTATTAGATAGATAGCCAACTCGACTCTTAGAGGGTCCGGATATTCCATAATCCTATAGATCTTTTCCAGAGCTGATATCCATGCCTCGGCAATAGCGTCATCCGGGGCACCTTCAAACTGTGGTGGTTCGAATCTGAGAAATTGGGCCCACGCTTCCTGCTCAGCGTTTCCTTTAGGGGCATGAGCGATGAACTGTGTTAGCGTTTCCGCAATTTTGGCTGGAATCGGTGTATCGGTCTGAGGTGTCAATGGAGGTGATGGGGGTTGTTTACATGGACAACGACGTGGAGGCATCCTGTAAAGCCATTAGCAGTTATGCATGACAGGTAAGTGAGTATGCAAAGCTGTAAACACATAGGCAAGTAATAATCAGATAGAGTTCACATAAGCACTTAGCACATTTGCACAAATTCCACAGAAGTCCTAAGCCGTACGACCTAGACACAACCGGACACGACGGACAACCAGGCATGGCAAGTACAACCTTGAGTTTCACATCCACCTATATCCAAGCCCATCCCAGTATTTTGATTGTAAAAGATCTTTTGTTGTTGATCATCCAACAAAGATCCGTCACAATTCAAACACTAAGCGTTCTTGGACACTGGTGAGTGCAATTCCCTAAGTTACACCGGCACACAACGACTGACAAAACAAACAAAACACGACGATTCAGAGCTTAGGCCATTGGACCAAAGAAGCTCTGATACCAACTATAGCGGGCACCCCAAACGGGTAATGCACGCCCCGCACTGAGCCCCGACCCGGGACTGAAATGGAATCCGACCCGAATCGAAACCCGGCGAACGGCACACATTTACTCAATGACTAGGCGAGGATTTCAAAAATGAAAGAAATGACAGAGGTGCGGAAGCGAAATAAAACAAAATAATAAATCATAATAATTGCACAAGTATTAAAGCCCACCAAGGCCAACGAAATTCAATTACATAATTAATATACGGGTTCGATACAATATCCCGACAATGTACAATAACGGGTTCAACATAGAAATCCCGAATACTAACTAAATAAAACATAAACAATACCATACGGACACGAGTTATACATGAACGAAAAATACAACTCTAACGACAACGACGACGAAGATCCCGCCTAGTGTCCTGAAACCAATACAGGGTTGAAACAGAGAGGCTTAGTCAAACGACTAAGTGGGGAGGGAATAATAATGTATATTATAAAACGGAAATAAATCACCATTTTTAAACTTTAAAAGAAATCAACATAAAAGAAAGGTTTTCATAAACGGGCGGTGATTTAGCATAAAACATAACTTATCATATGACTCGGCGAGTCGAGTCCTTAACTCCAATTTCTAAACATAAAACGGGAAAACCCACCTTATTCCTCCAATGTAGACGGACTGCTAAATCAGAACTACGCATAACATACTGTATAATCTCAGGTACTCAAAGGGCTGCCACTCCAGCCTCACCCCGAGCTCCCAAAGGTGGAGAGAACCATAGGATTTCCGCCGTAGACCCGATGTCTACCGACTTCGTCCTACCATCCTTTACTCCGGGCCCAAACATACATACATACATACATATCATAACTCGCTTTTCAAATCATTTCGGGTTGGCCAAAAGACCGTTCGAGACATGTCATATGCGAGGCCGAAGGCCAAAGTTCGCCTTAGAAAATAAAGGGGTTTTACATGTCTCTTTCGCAAATGTTTCAAAGACTATACGTAGTACTTTTTCATATCAAAACATTTTCGATAAATCGAATAAACATAATAGGCATAAATATTTATTAAGTATATATATAGAAACGGTGTGAAAACAAAACGTAAACATGGCTTATATCGGGAGAGGCTTATTTATATATATATACATAATAGTACTGGAATCAGAAACAGAAAGCCTCACCTGGCTATACCAAACAAGAGCAAAAGCAAGAACCGGCGCTACTCCACAGGAGTATCGTCTGCAAAATACCAATACATAACCAAATAAGACTAAGGACGACGCACGGCTTATACGAAAACATTAAAACATATTGGGGCACGTTATACAATCACATAAGGCACATAGGTTCAAATTATCAAACGAAAATGGAGTAATTCGTAAATTTAAAAATGCAAATCAAGTCCAAATGCAACGAAACTTTACGGACATGCTTTAAATATCATAAGGGAGTATGCATTCGAATTTCGGGAAAATCGGACTTCATATGCAAAAGATAGAAAATTTGTCGAAAACTTAAAACGTACTATTCATAGACCCGAACATGCTATAAATTCATAAATCATGCAATTCATATCTATTTCATATATATCGAATACACGAGCGAAGAAAGAATTCGGAAAAGACGAGCCTCGGAGGGACCCGTAGGCCAAAATGGGCCCTGACTTACAGAAGGTCAGGGCCCTGTTCAACCAGGCCACACGGCCGTGTGCCAAGGCCGTGTACACCAAGGAGACGCGCACGGTCTCTTGCACATGGCCTCAAGGCCGTGTGCACAAGGCCGTGAACAAACACACACACGCACGGTCTCTTGCACGGCCTTGCAAGAGGCCGTGTACCCCCGCACGGCCTTGCCACACCCCGTGTGTCAAGCCCGTGTGCGTCAAGAAAGAGCAGAAACTTCGCTGAACCAAAGAAAACCACGCGAATAAATCATAAATTCCACATTTGATCATCTAAACATGCAAATCACTCCCTAATATTTACATATAATCATCTACAACGTATAAGCTACACATAAAAACAATAAACACGAAAATCCATTCATAAATTCTCTCGAAATCACATAAGCCCTAAATTATTCAACTATATTCAAAAACGAGAAATACGAGGCATAGGAAACATTAAACGAGATGGACGGGAAAGGCTTACTCGTAGAAGAGATCGCGGGGAGTTCGTAGGCGTAAACGGCTCGAAAATCCGTCTGGAAATGAAGTCGGGACAATCGTCGAAACTCCTTCTTCTTCCTTCACTTTTTCTTTCTTTTCTTTCTTCTCCTTTGCTATTGCATTTGAACGAGAATGAGGGAAGAAAGAGTGAGATGAGACTTAGTCAATAGTTGACTAGGGTTTAAAGTTGAAGGGGCAAATTCGTAATTTTGCAAAATAAGTTTGAAAACTCATGTCCAAATAATATATAATTACAGTCAAAATTCATATAATTAAACGCACATTGAGAATTCGTAATTTAAATATAGAAGTTCATTCATTTACGAAATTATTCTAAAATATCATAATAAATATCAATTAAGATAATAAATGCGCAAATACTCGATTCGAGCATACCGGATTATAATCCGGATTTTCGGGGCGTTACAATTGCATTATCATAGCATTCATTCATAGTGTTCTGCTTCGAATGGTAATTGCTTCAAATATCTGTTAAGTGTTTTATATGACCTATGTACTTTAACTGCTTTCAAAATTCACACTTGCACTGATTGAATGATTAGTTGCTAGGATTTATGTGACCTCTGTGTAGATAACGTAGTATTCAGTAAATTCGATATACGCTATTGAGAGTGCTAAGGACAAGGAGTTCTTGGCTGACTAGGATTGATTCTGTTGCGAGTACGTTATGCGGTTCTGGATAGCACCGACGTTGACAAATCGAGTCTAAAGGAGAATACTTCTGAAGATAGTCGGAGTGAGAACCGACATGAATCTGGATGTCGAACTCGACTAGAAGAACACCGAGCTTTCAGCTACACCAAACTGATGACCTTACATTGAGATTTTTTGTTCTTGGTCATTATGGATGAGAATGTGTGCTTGTGAATGAGCACCGGTCCTGAGAATTAATCAGATCAACACGAAGGACACCAAGTTTAGACGAAATGGACGATCGAACATGATTCTTCAGGAATCAAAGGAGTCTGTACATCTCCACTCGGTCGAGAGGGGAGATTCGAGTAGGCTCCTACATCACTACTACATTGGAGTGTGCCCAAGTGGAAGGGCTCGATACTCAAGTCGCCATTGGAGGTTCGACCTCGATTAGTTATGGGATTCTAGTCCAGATGGCGATCTGCACAAAAGGTCTGAGGCGAAACAACCCGTACGTCCTAGTAGATGGCCTACCCTTAGGGGAAGTCGCCAAGGATGATGCTCGCGAAGAAGGACCCCCGAACCTAGAGGTCCACGAGCAGGCTCAACATATATACCGGCAGTTATTGGGACAAGATGCATCGATCCCTGAGTTTTCGCACGCCAGAGGAAACACTCAGGACCAGGAACCTATTGATCTGCAGCGATTCTATGCGGAGTTCTCCGATTACCGACGTATGAACGATGAGAGATTCGCCCAGCAGGAGAGACAGATCAATGAGGGCTTTGCAGCTCAGCACGCTCACATCGACAGCCAGTACTCAGCACTTCATAGATCTATTGCCGAGATGCAGAAGTCACTTTCGGAGCAACTCGAGCAGTATTCCCGTCATGGTCCCGATGAGCCATGATCTATTTATCTTTATTTTCTTCTCCGTCGTTAACTTTGTTTAGGGTTTTTGTAATGCCGTCTTTCGCATGACTTTGAATTTTATTGGGAATGTTATTTGCATATAAATATTTTTGTTAGGAATGATATTTTTTTTTAATGTATTTTAATTGCTCCTAAATGTTCGTTTTTAATTCGCGTTATTAGAATTTTTATAGATTATACTCCTCTTAACTAACCCCGAAGTCCGGATGAGAATCTGAGGACAGATTCTCTTGAAGAGGGGAGTATTGTAACGACCTGTAATTTTGGATTTATTCCAGAGTTATATTTATTCGCGCCGAAGGCTTTTTCGTGAGATAATTATATTCACGAATAAGTTTCATCCATAAACCGCCTTTTGTCCAAAATTTCTTATTTTACCCCGACCCCATTTCATATCCCTTTTTACACAAATACCCCTCTTATATCCATTATTCTCACACAAGCCATATTATTTGAGAAAGAGAAGAGGAAGAGAAGAGAGAAGGAGAAAAGGGAGAAAGAAGGAGGAAAAGAGGAGAATCACCCTACCGAGCCCGTTTCTCGCCTGATCGACGAGCCGTGAAAACCTGAACGATCCTCACTACATTCTCTACCGGTAATCCTTTTATCCCATTTCATTTAGTTCCCTCTTTATTACGATTTTCGTGACTTTTGTATAGGAATTTTATAATATTAGGATTTTTGTGTTTAGGAAGAATTACTTGACCATTTTACGTGATTCTTGTGCCTATGTGTAGCTTATATGATATATATGATTATATGTGAGAATTAGGATGTTTTATGGAGTAAATTAGGAGATGTATGAATTTATATGTTTATTTTCGCGTGTGAGGTTTCGCGATCTGCTGAGTCTGCTGCTCAGTAGATCCACACGGGCGAACGCACGGTCTTGATCAAGATCGTGCAGGAGCCCGTGCGTAGCTCTTTTCAACCTGCACGGGCTTGAGCCCGTGCACGAGCCCGTGCGCATGCCTGTTTGCAGCTGCACGGTCTTGGCAGCGTGCTCAAGATCGTGCGGAAGCCTGTGCACCCTTATTTGAGGTTGCACCGGCTTGCCAAGCCCGTGCGTTGGCCGGTGCAACCTACTTAGTGGATTTTCTAGCCTTTTCATTTCTTGCACTTCGGGAATTGGGTCAATCCCACTCATTTAAATGTTGACCTTTCGCATACGACCTCAGAAAATTAATCTGATTTCGCCTATAGCTTCCTTGAGCCTCGGGATTTAATATTTTACATAATTTGCAATTTACCCGACCCTATTTGACCGTCATTTGACACCTTTTCTTGTTTAGGGATTTTAACCCCCCTTTTTCCCGTTTCTTATCCGTTCGATCCCGTTTTCGCAGGAGAGCGTTTATATATTATATTAAGCATGTCTACATGCCCTAATTGCATTTTAAGCATGTCTTTAATATTTAATTTATATTCTTTCATTATCTAGAATTTCATTTAACTTTCCTTAGTTGTTATTCCGTATTTTATATATCTTCACATGTTTAATTGCCTAGCTTTCCATATTGCAACTGTAGCATGATTGAGGTTCCATATGAATTGCCGTGTGTCGTTTGTTGTTCGTGTCTTGCTTTTAGTATTGTCGGTCTCGTTTTCATCCTCTAGGCCCTGTGTATTACAGGTGGGACCAACGAGGGAGAAACCTGACTATCGCTTGCTTTCATACTGTCGTGTCGAGCCAGGTAAGGGTTTAAACTTCTTTTAACTGGGGCAAGGACATAGTCTTATATAGGTTTGCGAAATAAATGACTACCCCGCTTTTATTATTACTTGTTCTACTGCCTTTACTATTCCTTATGTGCTTAGTCAAACCTTTTCATAGCAAAACCTATATGTATAACATTTTACAAACAGTTTCAACTAGAGGCAAGGAAAACCCATTTGTTTTAAACGCGAACTTTGGTCTCTCGACCCCGCAACTATAACCTTGTCTCGAATGGCCCCTTTGGCCTCCCACACCCCGATTCCCTATTTTTGAATGGCCCTTTTGGCCACCTAAACTGTCATTGTTTTCAAATGCGAGCCCTGGATGGTATAATGAAGTGGGCCCGGAGTATACAGGAGGTGAGCCTGGGGACGAGCGTCTAGGGCAAATCCCGATGTGTACTCCAATCCGTATTCACTTAGGTCGGCCAGGAGGTTGGCTAGCCTGAGTTAGTGTGAGGGTGGCGTTGTAGGCTACGCGCTTCCTAGAAAATTCTGATAGGGTGACGTTGTTAACATGCGTTTCCATAAAATTCTGATAGGGTGACGTTGTTAACATGCGTTTCCATAAAATTCTGATAGGGTGACGATGTTAACACGCATTTTCATAAAATTCTGATAAGGGTGACGTTGTTAACACGCGTTTCCATAAAATTCTGAGTGGATCATGACCTTTTGGTGGTGGAGTACTTGACTATGCATTTGCATGATTTTCATAAATGGGAGTTATAAGGAGAGGGCCTGTTCTCGCCGGGACACACTATTTCATGACTTATTGCATTATTTATTTATCTAATTGTTTTACGGCTTTTGTTACAAGTCGAAGCGCATTTCGGTTCTCTTCATTTGGCATATGTATTTCCCTATATATATATATAAAATCCGGAAGCCTGGCTCAAACTTGCGTCACTCAAGCCTCCTTTATTATTCAAACTATTTAGTTGAATTATGGGCCGTATTTACTTATAATTTCTAACCTATTCAGATCATGCCTTTCGAACTTGTATCGGCCTCGTGACTTAACTAATATTCTTTCAGTTTATCGGCTTGATATTACGTGCAAATGTTTTAAAGGATCCGGTTCGTCAACCTTTTCGTGTTTTCCAAGCAAGCCGAACCTGAGTGTTGCTTTGTGTCATTTTTACAACTTATATTGTTATTTATATTCTTTCTCAAAACGAGCAACATTCACTACTTTTGGTTTTAAAAGATAAATGACGAACTGTGATCAAAACCCCCTTACTGAGTACCCTTTATACTCACCCCTGCTATTTTTGGTTCTTGCTTCAGGTAGACAGGTGGCGACGTCACCTATCTTGTCAGTCGGCATCAGCAGGTCTAGATAGGCTCAGTCTCGTTGTCTGGTTTGTCTTGTCAGTGGTCCCAACAACTATCGAGTCTTGATTTATTGTATTTAAATACTTTCGTACTCTTTACTGTTTTATTTACTTTACGTACTTATGTGCCCCTGATGTGGGATAGTTGACGATATCTAGGATTGTACAGGATAGATTAGTTGAGCCATGGATGTCACTACTTGTTCTTATTCTGATGTATTTCGAATTGCACATGTTTAATTAATATTATGTTAGCCTCGTAGGCGTTTATGGATTTATTTGATTATCTTTTAAATCGCTTCCGCATTTCTCTACTCTGTTGTGGTTGTTGTTGGGATGTTGTCGCTGTTGCCGATGGTTATTGCTTGACTGCCGTTCGCCGGAGTGGGTTCTTGAGTTGAGGCCCCTCGCTGAAGCTCGGGAATCCATTTTTGTGCGGATGTGGCGGTCCTTCTTCAGGGGGCGTGTAACGACCCGAAAATCCGAGTTTCAATTCGGTATATTTTAATCGAGTAATTTCGTTATTTATTATTCTATTTAAATTTATTCTGAGATTTTAGAATAATTTCTTAAATGAGTGAATTTTATATTTAAATCACTAATTGTCAATGTGCGTTTAATTATATGAATTTTAACTGTAACTACGTATTATTTGGACAACGTGAGTCTTCGAACTTATTTTGTAAAATTACGACTTTGCCCCTTCGAATTCTAAACCTTAGTCAAGATATGACTAAGTCTCAATCTCTCTCTCTCACATTGCCATTCACACACAAAAAAGGAAAAGGAGAAGAAAGAAAAAGAAAGAAAAAGAGAAGGAAGAAGAAAGATTCCAACAATCGTCCCGACTCCAATTCCCGACGGATTCTCGATCCGTTTTCGTCTACGAACTCCTCGCGAACTCTTCTACGAGTAAGCCTTTCCCGATTCTTTCGTTTAATGTCCTCTATACTTCGTTTTTCTCGTTTTTGTGAATAGTTGTATAATCTAGGTTTTATATGATTTTGATAGTAATTGTAGATGGATTTTCGTGTTTATCATTTCTATATGTAGATTGCATGTTATAGATGATTATATGTGAAAATTAGGGATTGATTTGCATGATTAATCGATTTAAGGTTGAATTATATTTGATTTTCGCGTGTTGGGTTTGATGTTCTGCATGTTCTGCTCAATTTTTACGCACACGGGCCATGCACACGGGGTGTGGCAAGCCCGTGTGGGTGTACACGGCCTCTTGCACGGCCGTGCAAGAGACCGTGCGTGTTTGGGGATGGTGCACGGGCTGTGCACACGGCCTTGAGGCCGTGTGCATGAGGCCGTGCGCGTTGTTTGATTGTGCACGGCCTCGGCACACGGCCGTGCACAAGGCCGTGTGGCCCGATCACACAGTGCCCTGACCTTCTGTAAGTCAGGGCCCGTTTTGCACTACGGGTCCCTCCGAGACTCGTCTTTTCCGAGTTCTTTCTTCGCTCGTGTATTCGATATATATGATATAGATATGAATTGCATGATTTATGAATTTACAACATGTTCGGTTATATGAATAGTGTGTTTTAAGTTTTCGTTAAATTTTCTATCTTTGGCATGTGAAGTCCGATTTTCCCGAAATTCGAATGCATACTTCTTTATGATATGTTAAGCATGTCCGTAAAGTTTCGTTTCATTTGGACTTGATTTGCATTTTTAAATGTATGAATTACTCTGTTTTCGTTTGATAATTTGAACTTAAGTGTTTGATTTAATTGTGTAATGTGCTCCTATGTGATTTAATATTCTCGTATAAGCCGTGCGTCGTCCTTAGTCTTATTTGGTTGTGTCTTGGTATTTTTGCAGACGATACTCCTGTGGAGTAGCGCCGGTTCTAGCTTTTGCTCTTATTTTGTGCACGCCAGGTGAGGCTTTCCTTTTCTGATTCCAGTATTACTACGTATATATATATATAAATAAGCCTCTCCCGATATAAGCCACGTTTATGTTTTGTTTTCACACCGTTTATATATATACTTAGTAGATAGTTATGATTATTATGTTCATTTGATTTATCGAAACTTATTTGATATGAAAAAGTATTACGTATAGTCTTCGAAATGTTTACGAAAGAGACATGTAAAACCCTTTTGTTTCTAAGGCGAACTTTGGCCTTCGGCCTCGCATATGACATGTCTCGAACGGTCTTTTGGCCAACCCGAAATGATTTGAAAAGCGAGTTATGAAATGTTTGCATGATCGTTTGGGCCCGGAGTAAGAGCGATAGGACGAAGTCGGTAGACGTCGGGTCTACGGCGTAAATCCTATGGTTTCCTCCACTTGGGAGCTCGGGGTGAGGCCGGAGTGGCAGCCCTTTTAGTACCTGAGTTATTCTAGTTTGTTACGAGTAGTTCGGGTTTGCAGTCCGGCTACATTGGAGGAATAAGGGAGGTTTCCGGTTTTATGTTTTTGGTTATTGGAGTTTCAGGGCTCGACTCGCCGAGTCATATGATAAGTTATGTTTTATGTTAAATCACCACCCGTTTACGAAAACCTTTCTTTTATGTTGATTTCTTTTAATTATAAAATTGGTGATTTACTTCCGTTTTATTATATACATTATTATTTCCCCCTCCTCACTTAGTCGTTTGACTAACCCTCTCTGTCTCACCCTATATTGGTTTCAGGATACTAGGCGGGAATCGTCGTCGTCGTCGTCGTAGGGTTTTATTTATTTTCTCTTGTATATTCCTTTTCTGTATGTTATGAATTATGTTTTAGAATATTAGGAATTTATTTAATTAGTATTCGGGATTTCTATATTGAACCCGTTATTGTACATTGTCGGGATATTGTATCGAAAATTAATTATGTAATTGAATTTCGTTAGCCTTGGTGCGCTTTAATAATTGTGTATTTATTATGTTCTATTGCTTTGATTATTTTGTTGCTTCCGCGTCTCTGTCTTTTCGTTGTTTTTGAAACCCCGCCTAGTGATTGAGTAAATGCTTGCCGTTCGCCGGGTTTCGATTCGGGTCGGATCCCATTTCGGTTCCGGGTCGGGGCTCGGTGCGGGGCGTGCGTTACCCGTTTGGGGCGCCCGCTACAGTTGGTATCAGAGCTCTTTGGTCCAATGGCCTAAGCTCTGAATTGTCGTGTTTTGCTGGTTTGGTCGGTCGTTGTGTGCCGGTGTAACTTAGGGAATTGCACTCACCAGTGTACAAGAACGCTTAGTGTTTGAATTGTCACGGATCTTTGTTGGATGATCAACAACAAAAGATCTTTTACAATCAAAATACTGGGATGGGCTTGGATATAGGTGGATGTGAAACTCAAGGTTGTACTTGCCATGCCTGGTTGTCTGTCGTGTCCGGCTGTGTCTAGGTAGTACGGCTTAGGAATTCTGTGGATTTGTGCAAATGTGCTAAGTGCTTATGTGAACACTAAGTGAACATTACTTGCCTATGTGTTTACAGCTTTGCATGCTCACTTACCTGTCACGCATAACTGTTAATGGCTGTACAGGATGCCTCCACGTCGTTGTCCCTGTGGACAGTCTTCGTCATCTTCATTGACACCTCAGACCGATCCACCGATTCCAGCCGGAATTTCGGAAACATTAAGACAGTTCATCGCTCATGCCCCTAAAGGAAATGCTGAGCAGGAAGCGTGGGCTCAATTTCTCAGATTCGAACCACCGCAATTTGAAGGTGCCCCGGATGACAATATTGCCGAGGCATGGATATCTGCTTTAGAAAAGATTTTTAGGATTATGGAATATCCGGACCCTCTAAGAGTCGGGTTTGCTATTTATTTGATGATTGGAGCTGCACAGGAATGGTGGAAACAGATTGAACACCGATGGGAACGCGAGCATGTAGTCCCGACTTGGGATCAATTCTTGACTGAGTTCCGGGCTGAATACATTACGAGGATTGTTCATCAGCAAAATGAAAGTGAAATTCAGGCCCCCGTTCAGCCTAATCCTCCCCAACCTCAGGGACATCCACGACCAGTATGTGGATTTTGTAAGGGCCCGCATGTAGAGGCTAAATGTTAGAGGAAGAATGGACTGTGCTTCGGATGTGGTAGCCCCGATCACATGTTGAATCTATGTCCGAGAAGAGGCCAGTACCGCGGGATATAGCAGGCGATACTGAGGATGCACATCCAGCGAGTTCTACGAGGCCACTTACACAATCAGGGTCTTCTCCCGGAAAGAAAACCTTCTCGGTATCTTCATCGAAACAGAATGTACCTCCGAAACGGCAGGGAACGCCAGTATGTGGCGTTTGCCAAAGAGATCATCAAGAGTCAGAATGCCGAAAGAAGCAGGGACGTTGCTTCTCATGTGGGAGTCCGTTTCATCTCCGTACAAATTGCACGAGAAAGAGAATGTCGAGACGAGCCAGAAGGATGAAGCTTGATTCCGTATGAACGATCCAGGTATATTGCATTGTCATGACATTCATCCAAATTAATTTAATTTCATATTATGTGAATTTAGAAATTATGTGCGTTAAGCGTATTATATTATGCATGTGATTTCGATGTTGTTGCTCGTGTTTGAATTTTGTGAAGTTTGTGTGGTTTTAATCACACGAACTACCCCTGTATGCCTTGCACGGTCTCGCCACATGCCGTGACGAGACCCTATGCACTTATCTCACACGGCCTGTTGCACCCTGTGCGAGAGGCCGTGCGCATGAATACACACGGGCTCGTCACACGCCGTGACGAGAGCCCGTGCGTGTTTGTCCTCACGGGGTCGTCACACGCCGTGACGAGACCCCGTGCACGTTTCTCACACGGCCTCGTCACACGCCGTGACGAGAGGCCGTGCGCGTTTCTCCCAGGTTTTAAAATGGTCAGTAGCTCCTCTTTTGCGCACACCCTCTTTTCTTCTCCTTTTTCACGCGAAAATTTTCCCCAATTTTCTTCCCAAATTCCTTCCAACTTTGAGCTCGAATTATTCTCGATCTACCTGACGGATTTCCGTGAGATTTTGATAATGTGTTGTCTGCAGCGAGTTCTTGTTATTGTTGAAGTTTGGGCTCGATCCGTTTTACCGATCTCACACAATCTTCGCCCGAAGTAGCGCACGCCAAGTGTTCGGTAAAAGTCCCGAGTGAAATTTGCAACTTAATCCTTCAATTCACAACAACTCCAACTCTTCTATGGAAGGTGCTCGTGAAACCCGTGGCAGACGTCGGGCAAGAGAATTACCCGACATAGCGGCCCCGGAAGGGTACCAAGTGGATTTGGGTAATGAAGACGATCAAGATATCTTCAACCGGTTAATGGAACGACCGGTTAGAGCCACGCAATTTCTAGACATGGAAGCTATGTACCAATTGGGACTTGGCGAAGGGATCTCCCATTACATCGACAACATTGGGTGGGCTAATTTTTGGAGTATTCAAAGGCCATCCTATCGCCGCCTCACTTGCGAATTTTTAAGCTCTCTTAAGGGCGCGGCATTTCCGGACGACAACGAGATGCCAATAGGAATCCACTTCAGAGCGTTCAACCGGGACTATACGCTCTCATACCAGCAGTTGACCGAGTATTTTCAATTGGATGTTACGGCACCGAGGAGACGTGCCGACGGATGGAATCAAGCCGAAGCGTGGAGACGTATCTCTACCTCCACCGAAATATTTAACTCCGGCGTATCCAAGGCCACGATGCTCATTACCACTCAATTGAGAATTATGCGTAGAGCCGTGTCTCGATCGGTTCTAGCCAGAGGAGACAGCCCGGGTGCGGTGAACACCGAAGACTGTCTAATACTCGATCATATGGTACGAGGGGAAAGATTCAACCCCATCTCGTACATGATGGACCATATGAAGTATATCTCCACTCGGTCGACAGGAGAAATTCGAGTTGGCTCATACATTACTGCCATTCTGAAGTGTGCCCAGGTGGAAGGGCTCGATACCCAGGTTCCTGTTGGAGGTTCGACCTCAATTAGCTACGGCACTTTAGCTCAAATGGCGATCTGCACGAAGGGTCCAAGGCGGAACGACCCATATATTCTGGTGGCTGGGCTACCTTTGTGGGAAGCTGACCAAGGGGATGCTCCCGAAGAAGGACCTTCAGACCCAGAGGTCCGAGAGCAGGCTCAGCATATCTACTCCCAGCTGATGAGACAGGATGCTTATATACCTGAGTCTTCACATGGCAGGAGAAGCACTCAGCACCAGGAATCGATAGACCTGCAACAATTTTATTCAGAGTTCACTGACTACCGACGTGTGTCCGATGAGAGATTTGCCCAGCAGGAGAGGCAGATCAACGAGGGCTTCGCAGCTCAGCGAGCTCACATTGATAGTCAGTACACAGCCTTGCAGGCAGAGCTTCAGAGATCGATCTCGAAAATGCAGAGGTCACTATCAGAGCAGCTGGATCAGTATTCCCGCCGTGGTCCGGACGAGCCTTGAGCTATCTATTCTATTTTATTTTCTTCTTTCCCGTTAACTTTGTTTAGGATTTGATGTAATTTTCTATTTTGTATGAATTCGAATTTTAATTGGAATATTAAGTGCTTTAAGTGTTTATTATGAATTGCGTTTTATTATGTGAATTAATTTTATTTTAATGTTCGATTTAATTCGTATTATTAGAATTTCCGCTAGGTTATGCTCCTCTTAACTAACTCCGAGACCGGAAGAGAATCTGAGGATAGATTCTTCTGAAGAGGGGAGTATTGTAACGACCCGAAAATCCGAGTTTCAATTCAGTATATTTTAATCGAGTAATTTCGTTATTTATTATTCTATTTAATATTTATTCTGAGATTTTAGAATAATTTCGTAAATGAGTGAATTTTATATTTAAATCACTAATTGTCAATGTGCGTTTAATTATATGAATTTTAACTGTAACTACGTATTATTTGGACAACGTGAGTCTTCGAACTTATTTTGTAAAATTACGACTTTGCCCCTTCGAATTCTAAACCTTAGTCAAGATATGCTTAAGTCTCAATCTCTCTCTCTCACATTGCCATTCACGCACAAACAAGGAAAAGGAGAAGAAAGAAAAAGAAAGAAAAAGAGAAGGAAGAAGAAAGATTCCAACAATCGTCCCGACTCCGATTCCGACGGATTCTCGATCCGTTTTCATCTACGAACTCATCGCGAACTCTTCTACGAGTAAGCCTTTCACGATTCTTTCGTTTAATGTCCTCTATACTTCATTTTTCTCATTTTTGTGAATAGTTGTATAATTTAGGTTTTATATGATTTTGATAGTAATTGTAGATGGATTTTCGTGTTTATCGTTTCTATATGTAGATTGCATGTTATAGATGATTATATGTGAAAATTAGGGATTGATTTGCATGATTAATCGATTTAAGGTTGAATTATATTTGATTTTCACGTGTTGGGTTTGATGTTCTGCATGTTCTGCTCAATTTTTACGCACACATGCCATGCACGCGGGGTGTGGCAAGCCCGTGTGGGTGTACACGGCCTCTTGCACGGCCGTGCAAGAGACCGTGCGTGTTTGGGGATGGTGCACGGGCTGTGCACACTGTAACGCCCCGAAAATCCGAATCATTATATTGCGCGATTTGATTATTTTATTTGATAGTTAGTATGTGTATTTTGACAATTTCATAAATGAGTGAATTTTGGTTTTTAAACCATTTCATGTCAACGTGTGTTCAATTATATGAGATTTGACTGTAATATTGTTTAATTCCGACAACCTGCTATTTTTAGTAAGTTCGGAGTAATTACGGTTTTTGCCCCTCGTTTCTAAGTCAAGTCAAAGTTTGACTTGACCACACTCTCTCTCTCCCTCAAACCTCATTCACGTAAAGAAAGAAAAGAAAGGAGAAGAAAAAAAGAGAAAAAGAAGAGAGAAAAGAGAGAAAGCTTCGATTGATCATTCCGACTTCAATTTCCGACCGAATTTCGATCCGTGAAACTTTTCGAACTCCTCACGATCTATTCTTCAAGTAAGCTTCTCACGTCCTTCGCGTTTAATGCTTCCTAGGCTATGATTTATAGAATTTTTTGAATAGTTTAATAATATATGAAAAATGTGAATATGAATGATTTTGTGGATGGATTTACGTGTTTCTTGGTCCTATAAGTAGATTAGATGTTGTAGATCAATATATGTAAGTTTAGTTTGAGGTTTTGCATGATTTATATGATTTAAATGTTGATTTTTGGCTCATTCCCGAGAACCCTCGCGATTTTCTGCTGTGTTGATAATCCGCACGGCCTGACGCACGGTCTTGAGACCATGCGCCAAGACCGTGTGCCTATTTTGGCCTTGCACTGCCTAACACACGGCCGTGCGCAAGCCGGTGCGCAGGCCAGTGCAAGTTTGTCCGCACCGGCTTGAGCACGTGTTCAAGACCGTGCGTTTGCCCGTCCCCAAGACCGTGTGTATGCCTTAACCAAAATTTCTCCATTTTCAACTTCTTGCTCTCGGCATTGAGGGTCAAAGGGGTAATTAAAAAGTTGACTTTCTTCGTTTGACCTCCGATTCAAGATCCGATTTCACCTATAGGTCCTATAAATCATGAAATACATATTTTAAGTAGTTTGAATTTTTCCGACTTCGTTTGGGCCCCGTTTCTCGTGTTTTTCGTTTAGGCCTTTTTGGCTATTTTTCAAATGTTGTTCGTTTCTTCCGAAACTTGAATGCATGCTTCCTTATTGCATTTTATGCATGATTATGAACTATTATTGCATTCTAACTTGTTTTGCTTATCGAATTCTATGAATTTCCATGTTTTGTTACAATGTGAACCTAAGTGATATGAATGATTGTTTAACGTGCATCTATGTGTTTTAAATCTTTCGTATAAGCCGTGCATCGTCGTTAGTCTTATTTGGTTGTGTCTTTGTCTTTTGCAGACGATACTCCCGTGGAGTAGTGTGCCTGTCTCGCATTTTGCTCTCGTTTTTGTCAAGCCAACAGGTGGGGTTTTCAGTTTCTTATAGTAGACGATAATACGTACATAATACCAACCCTACTACCCGATAAGCCTCATTTTATGATTTGTTTTACATCCGTCTGTATATATAGTAGATATTTAAGCTTATACTTTTATGATCTTGAAAACGATTTAATATGAAAAGTATTATGTATAAGTTTGTGAAATGTTTACGAAAGAGGCAAGCAAATCTTTGTTTTCCGAAAGCGAACTTTGGCATTATAGCCTCCCACACGACTTGCCTCGAACGGTCTTTTTACCACATGGAAATGTTTGAAAAGCGAGCTATGTATATGAATATGTTTGACCTGTTCTGATGGGCCCGGAGTAAGGACGATAGGACGAAGTCGGTAGACGTCGGGTCTACGGCGTAAATTCTATGGTTTCCTCCACCTTTGGGAGCTCGGGGTGAGGCCGGAGTGGCAGCCCTTTGAGTACCTGAGCTTGTTTATGTATGATATGTGTAGTTAGGGGTTGCTCCCTGATTACAACTGGAGGAATAAGGTGGGTTTATGTTTTTATGATTTGACTGGTGGTTCAGAACTCTTCTCGCTGAGTTATACGCTTTGTTATATTTCATTTTGAGCTAGTTCACCAATCGTTTGCGAAAACCTTTACTTCTGTTGTTTTCTTTCTGTTAAACTGGTGATCTACTTTCGTTTTTATTATGTACTGTCTTTTTCCCCCTCACTTAGTCATTTGACTAACCCCATTCGTTTCACCCTTTGGTTTCAGGATTCTAGGCGGGATTCATAGTATTGGGTCTTGTCGTTCGAGTTACAAGCTTTTGTCTTATGTAAACTCTCGTTTCTTGTTGACTTATGATGTATGTAGGATTTGAATTGTGCTTATGAATAGCCGGGAATAATATTGTAGAACCCGTTGTAAACATTTGTTAATATTTAATGGAATTTGCTAGCCTTGGTGGGCTTTACCTATCTGCGCAATCATTATGGGTTTTATGTTTTGTTTTATATTGCTTTCGCTTTTGGGTTTGTCTCTGTTTTGAAACTCACGCCTAGTAGTAAATGTCCGGTTTGCCGTTCGCCGGGTTTTGGTTCGGGTCGGACTCCTTTCGAATCCGGGTCAGGATCCGGTGCGGGGCGTGCGTCTGCCCGTTTGGCGGCGCCCGCTATAGTTGGTATCAGAGCTCTATGGGTTCAATGGCCTATGCTCTGAAGCGTCGAGTCTGTCTAGGTCCGTACGGCTTAGGAACTATGTGAATTGCGTGATTGTGCTTAAGTGATTGTGTGAATTTGAATTCCTTATGTGTTAATGCTTTACATGATCACTTACCGTCATGCATATTTGTACAGTTTTGCAGGATGCGTCGTGGTAGAGGTCCTCCTCCGCCTCCTCCCCCGCCAGAGGGACCTACGCCAGCCCAATTTATGGCGGCGTTACAGCAGTATGCTCTTCATGCACCTCAGGAGACGCCGGAACAAACGACTATGAAGGCAATGAATCAGTTTCTCAATCGTAATCCGCCACAGTTTGTGGGAGCACCGGATGATGTGGCTGCAGAGGCCTGGATATCGGCCTTGGAGAAGATATTCAGACTAATGCACACTACGGATCCACAGAGGGTCGAGTATGCTGCCTACCTGATGATTGGGGCAACACAGGACTGGTGGACACAGATCGATCAGCGTTGGACGCGTGATCGGGTGGTTCCGACATGGGCTCAGTTTTTGGTGGAGTTCAGGGCTAAGTACATACCGTTGGTAGTCAGACAATAGCGGGAAAGGGAGTTTTTGAACTTGAAGCAGGGCACGTCCTCGGTAGATCAGTATGAGGCACATTTCTCTCGCCTCATTGTTCACTGTTCCTATATGGTTGAGGACGAGGAGAGAAAGACACGCCAGTTCGTGGAGGGTTTGTCTCACAGCATTCGACTGCATATGATGGCTGTCCGCCCCCGATTTTATTCCGATGCAGTTGACATGGCTCTTGCTATAGAGTCAGAGATGAGACAGATGAGGCCTACGTCAGCACCTGCCCCCGCAGCAGCTAAGGGTTTTCTGTCGGGTCCGAAGAGGTCTTTTCATTCTGTAGGACCATCTTCTTCTTCAGCTGGGAAGAAACCATTTCAGCAGGCTCCGAAGCAGAACGTTCCTCCCCAAGCTCAGGGTTTTCCACGACCAGTTTGTGGATATTGTGGAGGTCCCCATTTGGAGTCTAAGTGTCGAAGGAAGTTAGGGCTTTGCTTTGGATGTGGTAGCTCCGATCATCTTATGAATGCATGTCCGATGAAGAGAGGTCAGAAGCAGCCAGCTCAGCCTCAAGCCCAGGCCCGACTTTACGCCTTGGAAGGCGATGCTGAAGATGTCGCGCCGGATGCGAATGCCGTGGTGGAAGGTACGATATATATACATGGCATTCCCATTCATGCATTGTACGACCCGGGTGCTTCTCACTCGTTTATTGCGCCTGCCGTTGCTTTATCTGTGCATGCACCTGTTGAGTTGCTTGAGTATATGTTAGTTGTTAGCTCGCCGATGGGTTCTAGAGTAGCTACGAACCGCGTTCTCAAGCGTTGCCCGATGATGATAGAGGGTACCGAGTACCTCGGGGATTTAATCGTACTGCCGATGAAGGATTATGGGGTTATTCTTGGGATGGATTGGTTATTTGAGCACCGAGCGAAGATCGACTGCTATGAGAAGAAAGTTGTGCTTGGTTCCAGTGAAGTTAGAGGTTTTAGAATGGGTGAAGGCCCGTATATCTCTATGATGGAAGCCAAGAAGCTTATCCAGAAGGAAGAAGCAACTGGTTTTCTAGCTTATCTTCTCAACCGTCCGAAAGAGCAGACGAAGATCGAGGATACCGATGTGGTTAAGGAATTCATGGATGTGTTTCCCGAGAACTTGGAGTTTCTGCCCCCTGATAGGGACATTGAGTTCGTTATTGATCTAGTCCCGGGTGCCGAGCCGTACTCGAAGTCTCCATACCGTATGGCTCCTGCCGAGTTGAAGGAATTGAAGAATCAGCTCGACGAACTCCTTTCGATTGGATATATCCGCCCGAGTACCTCGCCTTGGGGTGCTCCAGTCTTGTTCGTGAAGAAGAAGGACGGTACACTCCGTATGTGTATCGATTATCGCGAGTTGAACAGGATGACGGTGAAGAATAAGTATCCTTTGCCGCATATTGAGGAGTTGTTTGATTTACTTCAGGGATCGAGAGTTTATTCTAAGCTTGATCTCAGACAAGGGTATTACCAGCTCCGTATCCGAGCCGAGGATATTCCAAAGACAGCGTTCAACTCCAGATATGGTCACTTTGAGTTCGTGGTCATGCCGTTTGGACTCACGAATGCTCCTGCCGCTTTTATGGATATGATGCACAGGATCTTTCGTCCGTACCTCGATAAGTTTGTTGTGATCTTTATCGATGACATTCTAATGTTCTCGAAGTCAGAGGAAGAGCACGCAGAACACCTCAGGATTGTTCTTCAGGCTTTGAGAGAGCATCAGTTATTTGCTAAGTTTGGCAAATGCGAATTCTGGATCGACAGAGTGACTTTTCTAGGTCATGTCATATCCGGAACGGGAGTTGAGGTAGATCCTTCGAAGATCGAGACTGTGTTGGATTGGGAGAAACCTAAGACTCCTACAGAGATTCGCAGTTTCTTGGGTTTAGCAGGATACTATAGACGTTTTGTCAAGGACTTTTCCAAGCTTGCTAGTCCGTTGACTGCGTTGACAAAGAAGGATGCCAAGTTTGAGTGGTCAGACAAATGTGAAGCAAGTTTCCAAGAGCTCAAGAAGAGATTAACTACAACCCCAGTGTTAGCTATGCCTAATGGATTGGAGGGACTCGTTGTGTATACAGATGCGTCACACGAGGGATTGGGTTGTGTGTTGATGCAAAATGGGAGAGTTATAGCTTACGCCTCGAGGAAGCTAAAGCCAGCCGAAGAGAACTATCCCACGCATGATCTTGAGCTAGCAGCCGTTGTATTTGCTTTGCTAAAGTGGCGTCATTATCTGTATGGCACTACGTTCGATATCTTCACTGATCACAAGAGTCTTCAGTATTTGTTTACTCAGAAAGATTTGAACAAGAGACAGCATCGATGGATGGAATTGTTTGAGGATTATGATTGCAAGATTCAATACCATCCTGGAAAGGCGAATGTGGTAGCCGATGCATTGAGTCGTAAGGCGAGTGTAGCTCAGCTAGAGGCTAAGTTTGAGCGAGTTCATATCACCTCGCAGGCTCACGTTCACAGTATATCGATTCAGTCAGAATTGGGTTGTAAGATTCGAGATGTTCAGGCTACTGATGAGTGGACTCAGAGGCAGATAGTTCATATTTCAGATGATCCAGAGTCCCAGTTTCGTGTTGATGATTCTGGTATTCTCCGCTTCGAGACTCGAGTTTGTGTTCCTGAGAGTCTTAAGAAGGAGATTCTTGCTGAGGCGCATAATACGCCTTATACAGTACATCCTGGTGGAAGTAAGATGTACCGGGATCTAAAAGTGTTGTTCTGGTGGAGAGGTATGAAGAGAGACGTAGCTGATTACGTCAAGAGATGTCAAACATGTCAGCAGGTCAAGGTAGAGCACCAGAGACCTGGAGGATTGCTACAGCCACTACCGATTCCTACGTGGAATTGGGAGCAGATTGCGATGGACTTTGCGTCCGGTTTACCAAAAGTTAAAGGTGGCTATGATAGTATTTGGGTGATAATTGACCGACTTTCCAAGACTGCTCACTTTCTGCCGGTCAAGAAGTCATTCAAGGTGGAGAAGTTGGCAGAGATTTATCACCGAGAGATTGTCAGGCTTCATGGAGTTCCTGTGAGTATTGTGTCTGACAGAGATGCTAGATTCACTTCTCAATTATGGCAGCATCTTCAGGAGAAAATGGGAACGAAACTGACATTCAGTACAGCAGCACATCCGCAGACCGATGGCCAATCTGAGAGAACGATTCGATATCTCAGTGATATGCTTCGTGCGTGTGCCTTAGACTTTCGCACCAATTGGCACGACCAATTACCGTTGATTGAGTTCGCCTACAACAACAGTTATCAGTCTACGATCAAGATGGCACCTTACGAAGCACTGTATGGAAGGAAGTGTCGATCCCCGTTGTTTTGGGATCTTGAGGATTGGCGTTGGACAAGGGATAACAAAGGAAGAGGAGATTCTCCGCAGTCTCTTCAGAGAGCGATTGACCGAATTCAGATCATCCGTCAGAGGATGAAAGCAGCCCAGGATCGCCAGAAAAGTTATGCCGATACACGCCGCCGACCTTTAGAGTTCGAGGTTGGTGACCGAGTGTTTCTTAAAGCTTCACCTCGAAAGGGATTCACTCGTATTGGCAAAGGTGGTAAGCTAGGTCCGAGATTCTTAGGACCGTTTGAGATTCTGGAGAAGATTGGAGAAGCTGCTTACAGATTAGACTTGCCACCGAGTCTGACAGGAATCCACAACGTTTTCCATGTTTCACAGCTCCGGAAGTATCACCCGAGTGATTCACACATTCTTCCTATCGAAGATGTTGAGATACAGCCGGACTTGACGTTCGTTTCACAGCCGGTGAAAATTTTAGACAAGAAGACTCAAGCACTGCGTAACAGAGAGATTCCTATGGTTAAAGTGCTTTGGAGGAGTCAGTCGGTTGAAGAAGCTACATGGGAAACCGAAGAGAAGATGCGCAAGTTTCACCCCGCGTTATTTGTAACAGACGAGTAGAATCTGGGGACAGATTCTCATAAGGAGGGGTGATTGTAACGCCCCGAAAATCCGAATCATTATATTGCGCGATTTGATTATTTTATTTGATAGTTAGTATGTGTATTTTAACAATTTCATAAATGAGTGAATTTTGGTTTTTAAACCATTTCATGTCAACGTGTGTTCAATTATATGAGTTTTGACTGTAATATTATTTAATTCCGACAACCTGCTATTTTTAGTAAGTTCGGAGTAATTACGGTTTTTGCCCCTCATTTCTAAGTCAAGTCAAAGTTTGACTTGACCACACTCTCTCTCTCCCTCAAACCTCATTCACGTAAAGAAAGAAAAGAAAGGAGAAGAAAAAAAGAGAAAAAGAAGAGAGAAAAGAGAGAAAGCTTCGATTGATCATTCCGACTTCAATTTCCGACCGAATTTCGATCCGTGAAACTTTTCGAACTCCTCACGATCTATTCTTCAAGTAAGCTTCTCATGTCCTTCGCGTTTAATGCTTCCTAGGCTATGATTTATAGAATTTTGTGAATAGTTTAATAATATATGAAAAATGTGAATATGAATGATTTTGTGGATGGATTTACGTGTTTCTTGGTCCTATAAGTAGATTAGATGTTGTAGATCAATATATGTAAGTTTAGTTTGAGGTTTTGCATGATTTATATGATTTAAATGTTGATTTTTGGCTCATTCCCGAGAACCCTCGCGATTTTCTGCTGTGTTGATAATCCGCACGGCCTGACGCACGGTCTTGAGACCATGCGCCAAGACCGTGTGCCTATTTTGGCCTTGCACTGCCTAACACACGGCCGTGCGCAAGCCGGTGCGCAGGCCAGTGCAAGTTTGTCCGCACCGGCTTGAGCACGTGTTCAAGACCGTGCGTTTGCCCGTCCCCAAGACCGTGTGTATGCCTTAACCAAAATTTCTCCATTTTCAACTTCTTGCTCTCGGCATTGAGGGTCAAAGGGGTAATTAAAAAGTTGACTTTCTTCGTTTGACCTCCGATTCAAGATCCGATTTCACCTATAGGTCCTATAAATCATGAAATACATATTTTAAGTAGTTTGAATTTTTCCGACTTCGTTTGGGCCCCGTTTCTCGTGTTTTTCGTTTAGGCCTTTTTGGCTATTTTTCAAATGTTGTTCGTTTCTTCCGAAACTTGAATGCATGCTTCCTTATTGCATTTTATGCATGATTATGAACTATTATTGCATTCTAACTTGTTTTGCTTATCGAATTCTATGAATTTCCATGTTTTGTTACAATGTGAACCTAAGTGATATGAATGATTGTTTAACGTGCATCTATGTGTTTTAAATCTTTCGTATAAGCCGTGCATCGTCGTTAGTCTTATTTGGTTGTGTCTTTGTCTTTTGCAGACGATACTCCCGTGGAGTAGTGTGCCTGTCTCGCATTTTGCTCTCGTTTTTGTCAAGCCAACAGGTGGGGTTTTCAGTTTCTTATAGTAGACGATAATACGTACATAATACCAACCCTACTACCCGATAAGCCTCATTTTATGATTTGTTTTACATCCGTCTGTATATATAGTAGATATTTAAGCTTATACTTTTATGATCTTGAAAACGATTTAATATGAAAAGTATTATGTATAAGTTTGTGAAATGTTTACGAAAGAGGCAAGCAAATCTTTGTTTTCCGAAAGCGAACTTTGGCATTATAGCCTCCCACACGACTTGCCTCGAACGGTCTTTTTACCACATGGAAATGTTTGAAAAGCGAGCTATGTATATGAATATGTTTGACCTGTTCTGATGGGCCCGGAGTAAGGACGATAGGACGAAGTCGGTAGACGTCGGGTCTACGGCGTAAATTCTATGGTTTCCTCCACCTTTGGGAGCTCGGGGTGAGGCCGGAGTGGCAGCCCTTTGAGTACCTGAGCTTGTTTATGTATGATATGTGTAGTTAGGGGTTGCTCCCTGATTACAACTGGAGGAATAAGGTGGGTTTATGTTTTTATGATTTGACTGGTGGTTTAGAACTCTTCTCGCTGAGTTATACGCTTTGTTATATTTCATTTTGAGCTAGTTCACCAATCGTTTGCGAAAACCTTTACTTCTGTTGTTTTCTTTCTGTTAAACTGGTGATCTACTTTCGTGTTTATTATGTATTGTCTTTTTCCCCCTCACTTAGTCATTTGACTAACCCCATTCGTTTCACCCTTTGGTTTCAGGATTCTAGGCGGGATTCATAGTATTGGGTCTTGTCGTTCGAGTTACAAGCTTTTGTCTTATGTAAACTCTCGTTTCTTGTTGACTTATGATGTATGTAGGATTTGAATTGTGCTTATGAATAGCCGGGAATAATATTGTAGAACCCGTTGTAAACATTTGTTAATATTTAATGGAATTTGCTAGCCTTGGTGGGCTTTACCTATCTGCGCAATCATTATGGGTTTTATGTTTTGTTTTATATTGCTTCCGCTTTTGGGTTTGTCTCTGTTTTGAAACTCCCGCCTAGTAGTAAATGTTCGGTTTGCCGTTCGCCGGGTTTTGGTTCGGGTCGGACTCCTTTCGATTCCGGGTCAGGATCCGGTGCGGGGCGTGCGTCTGCCTGTTTGGCGGCGCCCGCTACAGCACGGCCTTGAGGCCGTGTGCATGAGGCCGTGCGCGTTGTTTGATTGTGCACGGCCTCGGCACACGGCCGTGCACAAGGCCGTGTGGCCCGATCACACAGTGCCCTGACCTTCTGTAAGTCAGGGCCCGTTTTGCACTACGGGTCCCTCCGAGACTCGTCTTTTCCGAATTCTTTCTTCGCTCGTGTATTCGATATATATGATATAGATATGAATTGCATGATTTATGAATTTACAACATGTTTGGTTATATGAATTGTGTGTTTTAAGTTTTCGTTAAATTTTCTATCTTTGGCATGTGAAGTCCGATTTTCCCGAAATTCGAATGCATACTTCTTTATGATATCTTAAGCATGTCCGTAAAGTTTCGTTTCATTTGGATTTGATTTGCATTTTTAAATGTATGAATTACTCTGTTTTCGTTTGATAATTTGAACTTAAGTGTTTGATTTAATTTGTGTAATGTGCTCCTATGTGATTTAATATTCTCGTATAAGCCGTGCCTCGTCCTTAGTCTTATTTGGTTGTGTCTTGGTATTTTTGCAGACGATACTCCTGTGGAGTAGCGCCGGTTCTAGCTTTTGCTCTTATTTTGTGCACGCCAGGTGAGGCTTTCCTTTTCTGATTCCAGTATTACTACGTATATATATATATAAATAAGCCTCTCCCGATATAAGCCACGTTTATGTTTTGTTTTCACACCGTTTATATATATACTTAGTAGATAGTTATGATTATTATGTTCATTTGATTTATCGAAACTTATTTGATATGAAAAAGTATTACGTATAGTCTTCGAAATGTTTACGAAAGAGACATGTAAAACCTTTTTGTTTCTAAGGCGAACTTTGGCCTTCGGCCTCGCATATGACATGTCTCGAACGGTCTTTTGGCCAACCCGAAATGATTTGAAAAGCGAGTTATGAAATGTTTGCATGATCGTTTGGGCCCGGAGTAAGAGCGATAGGACGAAGTCGGTAGACGTCGGGTCTACGGCGTAAATCCTATGGTTTCCTCCATTTGGGAGCTCGGGGTGAGGCCGGAGTGGCAGCCCTTTGAGTACCTGAGTTATTCTAGTTTGTTACGAGTAGTTCGGGTTTGCAGTCCGGCTACATTGGAGGAATAAGGGAGGTTTCCGGTTTTATGTTTTTGGTTATTGGAGTTTCAGGGCTCGACTCGCCGAGTCATATGATAAGTTATGTTTTATGTTAAATCACCACCCGTTTACGAAAACCTTTCTTTTATGTTGATTTCTTTTAATTATAAAATTGGTGATTTACTTCCGTTTTATTATATACATTATTATTTCCCCCCCCCTCACTTAGTCGTTTGACTAACCCTCTCTGTCTCACCCTATATTGGTTTCAGGATACTAGGCGGGAATCGTCGTCGTCGTCGTCGTAGGGTTTTATTTATTTTCTCTTGTATATTCCTTTTCCGTATGTTATGAATTATGTTTTAGAATATTAGGAATTTATTTAATTAGTATTCGGGATTTCTATATTGAACCCGTTATTGTACATTGTCGGGATATTGTATCGAAAATTAATTATGTATTTGAATTTTGTTAGCCTTGGTGGGCTTTAATAATTGTGTATTTATTATGTTCTATTGCTTTGATTATTTTGTTGCTTCCGCGTCTCTGTCTTTTCGTTGTTTTTGAAACCCCGCCTAGTGATTGAGTAAATGCTTGCCGTTCGCCGGGTTTCGATTCGGGTCGGATCCCATTTCGGTTCCGGGTCGGGGCTCGGTGCGGGGCGTGCGTTACCCGTTTGGGGCGCCCGCTACAGGGCGCTACAGGGATGGTATCCGGAGGTTGCATTTGGGGACGAGCGTCCAGGGTGTAACCCGAGGTGCTTCTCCCAAAATTAAGCGTCAATCGTGGCCCGTTAGGAGTTGATAGCCACGGTTGGGAGCGATGGTGGGTGTTGCATGTGTTGCACACTTTCCTTAAATTCACTATAGTCGAGTCTTGGGTTGCTCCTTGGCTTAACACCGGAGATGGAGTTTACTTGTATTGATTGAGGGGGTTATAAGGAGGAATAGGCCCGTTCTCTCTGGGATAATTACATGCTATTGTAACTGCTTTTATTGTTATTACTGTTAATTATTTCGATTTTCGTTATAAGTCGAAGCACCTTCCGGTTTTCTCCCTTTAGCATAAGTAGTTCTCTATATATGTATAAAACCCGGAAGCGTAATTCGAACTTACCGACAATAAGCCCCCTTTGTTGGGAAACACTTTAGTTGAATTATGAGCCGTTTATTTATCATCTCTAATTTATATATGCTATGTCTTTCGAAATTGTAACGGCTTTGTAACTCAACTAATACCATTATAAAATGATCGGCTTGACTTACGTGCAAATGTTTTCAAAGGATCCGGCTCGCCAACTTTGTGTTTTCAAATAAAGCCGAACCCGAGTGTTGCTTGTATTACATTTTACAACTTATATTGTTATTTGTACTTCTTCTCAAAATGGGCAACACTCACCTCTTTTGTTTTAAAAGATAAACTACGAGCTACGATCAATACTATACTGTACCCCCCCCCCTCCCCCCCCCCCCCCCCCCCCCCCCCCGCCCTTACTGAGTATCCTTTATACTCACCCCTTCTGTTTCGGTTCTTACTTTAGGTAGACAGGTGGCGTTGTCACCTATCTTGTCGGTCGGTAGCAGCAGGTCTAGGTGCTCGCGTTTGTTGTCTTGTCAGTGTCCCAACAACAGTCGTGTCATTGATTTAATTCATTACATTTAATGTTATGTTTTACTTTTCCGTACTTACGTGCCCCTGATGTGGGATAGATTAGCTGGGCCATGGATGGCATTAACTGAATATTTATTTTGGAATCGTTGTATAAATTATGTTGCCGTGGATGGCTTATATGATTAATTGTTATTTCCCGAAATCGCTTCCGCATTCTGTTACTTTGTTATTTTGTTTATTGCTGATGTTGTTGGGGCATCGTGATGCTGTTGCCGGAGTTTGATTGATTGATTGCCGTTTGTTGGGATGTATTTTTGAATGGGGTACATCTACCTCGTTTGTGAGTTCATCTCGGTGCAGATGTGGTATCCTTTCTCCTCCTACGCAAAGGGGCGCTACAGTCAGTGGTATCAGAGCCTAGGTTCCCGAAAAGGAACCGAAAGCTCTAGTATCTCGTCTGTCTTGCATGAAGTTCTGTCTGCATGGTGTCAGTTAGTAGTAGATTCGTGGTATGATGAGTGTTCGTCATCCTTGATACCGGAATTGTAAAATGAACACGGTTGAGCTGTACACTCAACTGGCGATCTTTTATACTTCTTGTATTAAGTACGTCGTAACACAAGTCGTTAGTGGGATTCGATGTCGTGTTCTATTTTGTTTGGTCCGTCTAGGTCGTACGGCATTAGAATCTTACTTGATTATTCGAATTGTGTAATCCATATTATGAGTGAGAGTTTGTGCTATATATGATTATCACAGGAATATGCTCATATGAATTTCGAAAACCTCATTCCTAATTAGACATGCATCTATTTTGCCAATTAGTTGTGACTGCAGGAATGTCTCGTGAGAATACCTTACGTCGGCCTTTCGCAGCCTTACCATCGACTACTCGGAGTTCCATGCCATTAAACCTTACGGGAGAGATGGAAACGAGTCGAGGGGATGAAGTTTGATTTTCGTATAATCGGTCCAGGTATATTGCATTGTCATGACATTCATCCCAAATTTATTCAATTTCGTTTCATGTTAAAAGTTTTAAATTATGTGCGTTAGACATAAAATTGATAATATCTGAATCTATGTGATTTTTTGAATTTATATGATTTTGGTGAATTTATATATGATTTGTATGAATTTTTTGTGGTTTTTATAGGTTTATGTGGTTTTAACACATAAATGCTCCTGTATGTTTTGGCACGGCCTCGCCACACCGCGTGACGAGACGCCGTGCACCTTCCACACGGTCTTGTCACACACCGTGATGAGAAACCGTGCGTTTCCTGTAACGCCCCTAAAATCCGAATTATATTATGGTATGTCCGAATCGAATATTTGCGCAATTTATTATTTTATTTGATATTTATTATGTAATTTTAGAATTATTTCGTATATGAATGAATTTCTATATTTAAATTATGAATTGTCAATGTGTGTTTAATAATATGAATTTTAACTGTAATTATATATTATTTGGACGACGTGAATTTTCGAACTTATTTTGCAAAATTACGACTATGCCCCTTCGACTTTAAACCCTAGTCAAAATTTACTAAGTCTCATCTCTCCCTCTCAATTCCATTCATGCAATCAACAGCAAAGGGGAAGAAAGAAAAAGAGAAGGAAGAAGAAAGAGATTCCAACGATCGTCCCGACTCCGTTTCCCGACCGATTTTCGAATAGTTTACGTCTACGAACTCCTCGCGATCTCATCTACGAGTAAGCCTTTTACGATTCTTTCGTTTAATGTCTCGTATGCTTAGTATTTCTTATTTTTTATAATAGTTGTAGAATTTAGGTTTTATTCGATTTTGATAGTAATCGTGGATGGATTTTCGTTTTTATCGTTTCTATATGTAGATTATATGTTGTAGATAATTATATGTGAGAATTAGGGATTGATTTACTTGATTAATCGATTAAATGTTAGATTTTGGTTTGAATTCGCGTATGTTTTTGCTGTTCTGCATGTTCTGCTCAATCTGGTCGCACACGGGCTGGTGCACACGGCCTGAGGCCATGTGCATGAGACCGTGCGTGTGTGGAGAATTGCACACGGGCTGTGCACACGGCCTTGAGGCCGTGTGCATGAGGCCGTGCGTGTTCCTTGATTGTGCACGGCCTCGGCACACGGCTGTGCACAAGGCCGTGTGGCCTGGTCGAACAGTGCCCTGACCTTCTGTAAGTCAGGGCACATTTTAGCCTACGGGTCCCGCTTTGGCTCGTCTTTTCCAAATTCTTTCTTCGCTGGTGTATTTGATATATATGAAATAGATAGGAATTGCTTGATTTTCGAATTTACAACATGTTCGGGTATATGAATAGTGCGTTTTAAGTTTTCGTAAAATTTTCTAACTTTTGCATGTGAAGTCCGATTTCCCCGAAATTCGAATGCATACTTCTTTATTTCGTTGTATTTGGACTTGATTTACATTTTTAAATGCATGAATTACTCTGTTTTCGTTTGAGAATTTGAACTTAAGTGATTGATTTGACTGTATAACGTGCTCCTATGTGTTTTAATACTTTCATATAAGTCGTGCGTCGTCGTTAGTCTTAATTGGTTGTGTCTTGGTATTTTGCAGACGATACTCCCGTGGAGTAGCGCATCCGGTCTTGCTTTTGTCTTATTTTGTATAGCCACTGGTGAGGCTTTCCGTTTCTGTTTCCAGTATTATTACGTATATATATAAATAAGCCTCTCCCGATATTAGCCACGTTTATGTTTTGTTTCCACACCGTTTATATATATATACTTAATAGATATTTATGATTATTATGTTCATTTGATTTATCGAAAATGATTTGATATGAAAAGTACTACGTATAGACTTTGAAATGTTTACGAAAGAGACATGTAAAACCTTTTGCTTCCTAAGGCGAACTTTGGCCTTCGGCCTCGCATATGACATGTCTCGAACGGTCTTTTGAGGAACCCGAAATGATTTGAAAAGCGAGTTATGATATGTATGCATGTTTGTTTGGGCCCGGAGTAAGAGCGATAGGACGAAGTCTGTAGCGCCCCCTGAAGAAGGACCGCCACATCCGCACCAAAACGGATTCCCGAGCTTCGGCGAGGGGCCTCAACCCAAAAACCCACTCCGGCGAACGGCACTCAAGCAAGAACCTTCGGCAACAGCAACGACATCCCAACAACAACCAGAGAAGAGTAGAGAAATGCGGAAGCGATTTAAATAACAAGACAAATTCCATAAATGTCAATTAAACATGTGCAAATCGAAATACAATATAATAACAACACGTAGTGCCATCCATGGCTCAACTAGTCTACCCTATGCAATCCTAGATATCTTCAACTATCCCACATCAGGGGCACATAAGTACGTAAAGTAAATAAATACAATAAACAAGACTCGACAGTTGTTGGGACCACTGACAAGACAAATCAGAAAGACTGATCCTATCTAGACCTGCTGATGCCGACTGACAAGATAGGTGACGTCGCCACCTGTCTACCTGAAGCAAGAACCAAAATAGCAGGGGTGAGTATAAAGGATACTCAGTAAGGGGGTTTTGGTTACAGTTCGTCATTTATCTTTTTAAAACTAAAAGTGGTGAGTGTTGCCCATTTTGAGAAAGAATACGAATACGAAATATAAGTTGTAAAATGACACAAAGCAACACTCGGGTTCGGCTTATTTGAAAACACAAAAGGTTGACGAACCGGATCCTTTAAAACATTTGCACGAAATATCAAGCCCATTGAAAGAATATTAGTTGGGTAATAAAGGGGACTTAGGGTAGCAAGTACGAGTCACACTTCCGGGTTTTATATATATATAGGGAAGTACATATGATAATTGAAGAAAACCGGAATGTGCTTCGACTTGTCACGAAAGCCATAAAACAATTAGACAAGCAATAAATGCAATAAATCATGCAGTAATGTGTCCCGGCGAGAACGGGCCCTCTCCTTATAACTCCCCATTGAAAAACATGCAAGCAAGTACTCCATCACCAAGATTCATAAACAGGGTTTAAGGAGACGCGATTAGCACCACCATCAGGATTTAAGGAGACGCGATCAACACCACCGTACAGGGTTTAAGGAGACGCGATTAGCACCACCGTTCGCATCAACTTAGGCTAGCCAACCTCCTAGCCGGCCCAAGTTAACACGCTAGAAGTATACATCGGGATTTGCCCTAGACGCACGTCCCCAGGCTCACCTCTTGTATACTCCGGGCCCAAGTCATAAAACAGGCTATGGCTCGCTTTTGAAATCAATGATAGTTTAAGTGGCCAAAAGGGCCGTTCGAAAATATGATGCAAGTAGTTAAGTATGAATGGCAAAAGGGACTTTTGAGACAAGTTGATGTAACGATCTAGGAAATACTCATAAGCGTCGTACGCTTCGGGAGCATACTGACGGATGTCCCTAACGACATTACTTATAAGTGCCTCAGAGATCAAATAGTTACTTTTAAAACAAATAAGTTACTTGTCTCTAGTTGGAAGCATTTCAAATCATTTTGGTTTGCTATCAAAACGGTTTGACTAAGCATGTAAGGAATATTAAAGACAGTACAACAAGCAATAAGAAAAGGCGGGGAATAAGTTATTTCGAAGCCTAAATAAACTATGTTCTTACTCCAGTTGAAAACAATTTAAAACCCTTACCTGGCTCGACAAGACAGTATGAAAGCAAGCGGTAGTCAGGTTTCTCCCTCGTTGGACCCACCTGTAATACACAGGGCCTAGAGGATGAAAACAAGACCGACAATACTAAAAGCAAGACACAAGACAACAGATGACGCACGGCAATTCACATAGAATCCAATCATGCAATAAACGCAATATGGGAAGTAAATCAATTAAACATGTAAATTACGGTACGACAATTAAAGAATATTAATGAAATGTTAAATAATGAAAGAACGTAAATAATAAATATTAAAGGCATGCTTAAACGCAATTAGGGCACGTAGACATGCTTAAAATAATATAAAGACGTTCTCTCGCGAATACGGGGTTAATCGGACAAGAAAACGGAAAGATGGAATAAATCCCTAAACGAGCAAGGTGTCAATTGACGGTCAATTAGGGTCGGGTAAATTGTAAATTATGAAGAATATCAAATCCCAAGGCTCGAGGAAGCTATAGGTGAAATCGGATTGATATTCGGAGGTCGTATGAGAAAAGTCAACATTTAAATGAGTGGGGTTGACCAATTCCCGAAGTGCAAGAAAGGAAAAGGCTGGAAAATACACTAAGTATGTTGCACCGGCCAACGCATGGGCTTACGCACGGGCTTGGCAAGCCGGTGCAAGCACAAAAGGGGTTGCACGGCCTCCCGCACGGTCTTGAGCACGGTGTCAAGACCGTGCAGGTGCAAACGGCCAAGCGCACGGGCCTGTGCACGGGCTCAAGCCCGTGCAGGCTGAAAAGTGAAGCGCACGGGCTCTTGCACGGTCTTGCTCAAGACTGTGCGTTCGCCCGTGTGGATCTACTGAGCAGCAGACTCAGCAGATCGCGAACCTCATACGCGAAAATCAAAATATAAATTCATATATCTCCTAATCTACACCATAAAACATCCTAATTTTCACATATAATCATATATATCATATAAGCTACATATAGACACAAGAATCACGTAAAATGGTCAAGTACTTCTTCCTAAACACGAAAATCCTAATATATAAAATTCTATATATAAATCATGAAAAATCGCAAGAAATAACGAACGGAATGAAATGGGGTAAAAGGATTACCGGTAGATAATGTAGTGAGGGTCGTTCGGGTTTTCACGGCTCGTCGATCGGGCGAGAAACGAGCTCGGTAGGGCATCGGGAAGATCTTTCTCCTTTCTTCTCCTTCTTTCTCCTTTCTTTCTTCTTTGAAATGAGAGAATGAGACAGATAGATAGATATTTATGAAAATATCTCGAGAGGGTAAAATGGTCATTTAGGCTTTTAAGGGCATTTATGTAATTTAAGAAATTGAGGGCATTTAAAAGATAGGTTAAATCAATCTTTTCCACCAGATTGATTAATCCAATTGGATAGATCGAGAAATTAGGCAAGAAAGAATTCGCGTAAATATTAATAATATAATACAAATATTCGGGTCGTTACAAAGTCGGTAGACGTCGGGTCTATGGCATAAATCCTATGGTTTCCTCCATTTGGGAGCTCGGGGTGAGGCCGGAGTGGCAGCCCTTTGAGTACCTGAGTTATTCCCGTCTGTTATGAGTAGTTCGGATTTAGCGGTCCGTCTACATTGGAGGCATAAGGGTGGTTTCCGGTTTTTATGTTTGGAAATTGGAGTTAAGGGCTCGACTCGCCGAGTCATATGATATGTTATGTTTTATGTTAAATCACCACCCGATTACGAAAACCTTTCTTTTATGTTGATTTCTTTTAAGTTTAAAGTTGGTGATTTATTTCCGATTTATTATATACATTATTATTCCCTCCTCACTTAGTCGTTTGACTAACCCCCTCTGTTTTACCCCTGTACTGGTTTCAGGATACTAGGCGGGATCTTCATCGTCGTAGGCGTCGTAGAGTTACATTATTTTTGCTCATGTATAACTCTTTCCCGTATGGCTTTTATTTATATGTTTTATGATATTAGGGATTTATTACTTTAAGTTGTATTCGGGATTATGTATATATTGAACCCGTTATTATAATTATCGGGATATTGTATCGAACCCATTTGTTATTTAATTAATTGAATTTCGTTAGCCTTGGTGGGCTTTAATACTTGTGTAATTATTTATGTTTTAATGTTTCGTTTATTTCGCTTCCGCACTACTGTCCTTTTTTTTTCGTTGTTTTGAAACCCCCGCCTAGTTATTGAGTAAATGCTTGCTGTTCGCCGGGTTTCGGTTCGGGTCGGATCCCATTTCGGTTCCGGGTCGGGACTCGGTGCGGGGCGTGCGTTACCCGTTTGGGGCGCCCGCTACAGTTGGTATCAGAGCGTCTTTGGTCCAATGGCCTAAGCTCTGAATTGTCGTGTCCAGTTGTGTCTAGGTCGTACGGCTTAGGGTTATGTGATTGTGACAACGTGATTACGTGAATTTAACTTCTCTACGTGTTACGGCTTTTCATAATCATTTATCATCATGCATGTTTGGTATTGAATTTGCAGAATGCCTCCTCGCCGTGAACCGCCAGGTCCGCCTCCAGGTGTTCCGACACCGGCACAGTTTATGGAAGCCTTAGGGCAGTTTATGGTTCATACTAACCGAGCAACACCGCCTCCTGCCCCGGAGAATGATATGGGAAGGTTCCTCAAGCTCAGCCCTCCGCAGTTCGAGGGTGCACCGGACGATGTTATTGCCGAATCTTGGATAGCGGCAATGGAGAAGAGGTTCAGGGTAATGGAATGTCCGGACCCTAAGAGGGTCGAATTAGCAGTGTATCAGATGACAGGAGCTGCACATGACTGGTGGGTCCGTATAGAGCAGCGATGGCGGCGAGAGCATGTGGTCCCGACTTGGGATCAGTTCTTGGTTGAATTTTGGGCCAAGTATATTCCGTTGGTGGTCCGACAGCGACGTGAGCGAGAGTTCCTGGCTCTCAAGCAGGGTACTTCTACCGTTGACCAGTACGAGGCTCACTTCTCCAGGCTTATCATTCACTGCTCGTATATGGTTGACGACGAGCAGAGGAAGACTCGACTGTTCATCGAGGGATTGTCGAATGAGATTCGAATGCATATGCTTGGGAACCAACTCCAGTACTACACCGATGCAGTCGAGACGGCACTTTCTATAGAGTCCGATCTCTGACAGATGAGACCGACATTTGCACCTGCCCCTGTAGCCGCCAAGAGTTTCGCTTCTGGTTCGAAGAGGCCATTTATTCTGTCTGGGTCCTCTTCTGGAAAGAACCCGTTCAGGAGCGCCGTTCAGCTTGCTCCCCCCCGACCTCAGGGATTTCCATGACCCGTATGTGGATTTTGTCAGGGCCCGCACTTAGAGGCCAAATGTTGGAGGAAGAATGGTCTTTGCTACGGATGTGGTAGCGCCGATCACAGGATAGATGCATGCCCGAAGAGGAGACCGGTACAGCAGGGAGCCGCTCAGCCTTAGGCATATGCTCATGTTTATGCCTTGGAAGGCGATGCAGAGGATGTTGTTGCAGATCCGACTGACGTGGTGGAAGGTACTATATATATAAATGGCATTCCCATACATGCATTGTATGACTCGGGTGCTTCACACTCGTTTATTGCGCCTGATGTTTCCTTATCTGTGCATGCGCCTATTTCCTTGCTTGATTATGTGTTAGTGGTTGGTTCGCCGTTGGGTTCGAAGGTTATTGCGAACCGAGCACTTAAGCGTTGTCCGGTTATCACCGAGGGTATCGAATACCCGGCAGATTTGGTTGAGTTGCCGATGAAGAAATATGGGGTTATTCTCGGAATGGATTGGTTGTACGAACACCGGGCGAAGGTTGATTGTTTCGAGAAGAAGGTTATTCTGGGTTCTAATGAGGTTAAGGGTTTCCGATCAGGAGAAGGCCCGTATATCTCAATGATGGAAGCCAAGAAGCTCGTTCAGAAAGAAGAAGCGACGTGCTTTATAGCATACATTCAAAACCGCCCGAAGGACCAGACGAAGATCGAAGAGACGTCCGTGGTCAATGAATTCATCGACGTGTTTCCCGAGAATCTGGAATTCTTGCCACCGGATCGGGATATCGAGTTCGTGATTGACCAAGTTCCGGGAGCCGAGTCCTATTCGAAGTCGCCGTATCGAATGGCTCCTGCCGAGTTGAAAGAATTGAAGAACCAACTCGATGAACTTCTTTCTATTGGATATATCCGACCGAGTGCCTCGCCTTGGGGTGCTCCAGTCTTGTTCGTGAAGAAGAAGGATGGTACACTTCGCATGTAACGACCCAGAAATCCGAGAATTACTGTGAGTAATTTTTACGCGTTAATTATCTTTCTTAATCTCTAAATTCTCGTTATATGTGAATTATTATATATTATGTCGTATATGACCATTGTGATAATAATGTTTGCGTACTTAAATTACGTGTCTATATTGCGTTTGTTTAATATTTAGTCGATGTATTTGATCGACGTGTGTTTAATTGGATTTTCTAAAATTACTAAAATAACCCTTCGTATTTTTCGATATTTCGTAGGTATTTGATAAAAGTATCAAAATTCATTTTATAAAACTATTATTTCAAATTGAGAGAGAGAGAGAGAAAAAGAAAAGAAAATTTTCTCCCGAAGCCCCAATCGATCTTGCCGAGCTCGAATCTCCGTGGAATTTCGCGCCAATCGTTTTTAAACGATCCTTTCTTCGATACCTTTCTATAGGTACCAATTTCCCCAATTTCTTTTACGGATTTTCGAGGTTTTCAGATTATTTGATTATTTCGGGATTTTTAGGATATATGCTTAGATCGAGCCCGTTTCTTGATCAATTCATGATTTTATTGGATGTAAATGTGAATTAGTTGATGATTAATGATTGTTATAATTTGTAAGTGTTAATTTGCGTTATAAATATGTGTTTTGATGATTTTTGGCTCGAAAATTTAAATTCCCGTAAGTTTCTGCTGGGTTCAGTTAAACCACACGGGCTAACGCACGGTCTTGCGCAATACCGTGTAGGAGCCCGTGTGCAGCTCATTTCTCTTGCACGGGCTTGAGCCCGTGCACCAAGCCAGTGTGTTTGGCCGTGTGTGCGTGCACGGTCTTGACACCGTGTTCAAGACCGCGCACCAGGCCGTGTGAAACACTTAGAGATTTTTCCAGCTTTTTCAAATTTTGCTCTCGGCAATTGAGTCCTCAAGTCAATATTTTTGGTTGACTTTTTGCATACGGACTCCAAAAATTACACCGTTTTCACCTATAGAACCCTTATTTTTTGTAGATTAATATTTTGGAGTGTTTATTTAATTTCGCCCTCGTTCGGGCTGTGAATAGTGTAATTCTAATTATGTGTATTTTTGACAACTTGTCGGAATTGCGTGAAACTTACATGATAGCTTCTTTACATATTATAATTGGCATATGCATGATTGAAAACATGTTTGGTTAGCCGTTCGTCCAATAATTGCTTATTTGCGCTTTTAGTGTTGTTGTCGTTATTGATTTGTCTAGGTCTTATCTTATCTCCAGATCAGTCGAGCGTTGGAGATCAGTGAGTCTAGCAGCCAGGCTTTCTCTTTTTGATTCCAGGTGAGGATTTAAACTTTTAACTGGGCTTGAACATATATATATACAATTGCGAACCCCCTAATCCCTTAATAATGTATTATATATTTCGAGTTCATATTTTTATGTTTTATCCTCAAATCATTTAATATCAAAATTATACATTATTAAACCAAATTGATTTGTTTTCAAAAGGGCAAGAAAACTATTTATTTTACGTGACGGTTTGACTTAGGATTTAATCCTTTGTCGTCACCCTTGCTCAGAGTGTCGTTTGGCCTTCAAATGTGTTTTTAAAGCGAGCAAACACATGATTATTTTCAAGATGGGCCCGGGAAGGTATCCGAAGGTTACATCTGGGGACGGGCGTCCAGGGTGTAATCCGAGGTGCTTCTCCCAAAAATAAGCGTCAATCGTGGCCTGTCAGGAGATGATAGCCACGGTTGGGAGCGATGGTGGGTGTTGCATTCGTTGCACATTTTCCTAAAATTCACTATGGTTGAGCTTCGGGTTGCTCCTTAGCTTGACACCGGCGATGGAGAATTTTTACATGAACCGTGGAGAAATAAGGAGGAACAGGCCCATTCTCGCTGGGATCGTATTTATTGCTTTATAGTGTTATTGACTTTAATTTTTAATTGAATATCCAAGTCGAAGCATATTCCGGTTTCTTCATTATCGCATATGTATTTTCTATAAAAATCCGGAAGCATGACTCGACTTGTTCTCACATCTTCACTGAGTATTTTGACTCACCCTCTTTTAATTGGTTCTTGCCTCAGGTTTGAGAGAGACCGACATGTCTTACGTGTCGGATGGGCAACAGTGCATAGATAGGCTTTTTGGTTTTGCCGAGTCTCGTTGGTTGTCTTTTATTCTCTCGTTCATTATTCTTTTCAACCTGGATTGTAGATAATATTATATTGATCCCCGTAACTTTTTATTTAAATTATGTTGCCCCTGAATGGGCTGTTATTGATAATTGTTAATGAATTGGCCCCGGAGTGGCATTTTTTTGTTAATATGAATTTAAATGCTTCCGCTATATATTCTCTGATTTATTTAAATGTTTTAATTTTGGGGATTCACTGTTGCCAAGTGTCGGGATTGACCCGTTAGCTTGCATGGGTTCTCGGGTTGAGGCACTGTACTCGGCTTGGGAGACCGTGCAGGTTCGGAGGCTGTAGAGCGGGGCGCTACATCGCATGTGTATCGATTACCGAGAATTGAACAGGATGACAGTGAAGAACAAGTATCCTCTACCGCATATCAAGGAATTGTTTGATTTACTACAAGGATCGAGGATTTATTCCAAGCTCGATCTCAGACAAGGATATTACCAGCTCCGTATCCGATCAGAGGATATCCCGAAGACAGCTTTCAACACCCGATACGGACATTTCGAGTTTGTGGTCATGCCATTTGGACTCTCGAATGCCCCAGCAGCTTTTATGGACATGATGCATAGAATTTTCCGTCCGTACCTCGACAAGTTCGTCGTTATTTTCATTGACGACATATTAGTGTTCTCGAAGTCCGAAGAAGAACACACTGAACACCTCCGGATTGTGCTCCATGCTTTGAGAGAGCACCAGTTGTTCGCTAAGTTCAGCAAATGCGAATTCTTGATTGACCGAGTGACCTTCCTAGGTCATGTCATATCCGGAATGGGAATCGAGGTAGATCCTTCGAAGATTGAGACAGTGCTGGATTGGGAGAAACCTAAGACTCCTACAGAGATTCGTAGTTTCTTGGGTTTAGCAGGATACTACAGGCGTTTTGTCAAGGATTTCTCTAAACTTGCAGGCCCGTTAACAGCGTTGACAAAGAAGGAAGCTAAGTTTGAGTGGTCAGCCAAATGTGAAGCTAGTTTTCAGGAGCTCAAGAAGAGATTGACCACAGCTCCAGTATTGACCCTGCCCAAGGGTTCTGAAGGATTTGTCGTGTATGCAGATGCGTCACACGAAGGATTAGGTTGTGCGTTAATGCAGAATGGGAAAGTTATAGCTTATGCATCGAGGAAGCTAAAGCCAGCTGAAGAGAACTATCCCACTCACGACCTTGAGCTAGCCGCCGTGGTATTTGCATTATGGAAATGGAGTCATTACCTCTACGGCATCACGTTCGACATCTTCATAGATCATAAGAGCCTTCAATATTTGTTTACTCAGAAGGAATTGAACAAACGACAGCGCCGTTGGATGAAATTATTTGAGGACTACGATTGCAAGATCCAGTATCATCCCGGAAAGGCGAATGTTGTAGCTGATGCACTAAGCTGGAAAGCAAGCATAGCCCAGCTAGAGGCTAAGTTAGAGGGAGTTCACATCAGTTCCCAGGCCCATGTTTACAGAATATCGATCCAGTCAGAGTTGGGTCGAAATATTCGAGATGTTCAGGCTACTGATGAGTGGACTCAGAGACAGATAGTTCACATCGCAACTGATTCTAAGACTCAGTTTCGTGTGGACGACACAGGAATTCTCCGCTACAAGTCCCGAGTTTGTGTTCCGGAGAGTCTGAGGAAAGAGATTCTCGATGAGGCTCACAACACACCTTACACAGTTCATCCAGGTGGAAGTAAGATGTATCGGGATCTGAAAGAATTATTCTGGTGGAGAGGTATGAAGAGAGACGTAGCTGATTACGTCAAGAGATGCTCGACTTGTCAGCAAGTGAAAGTTGAACATCAAAGACCGGGAGGTTTGCTTGAGCTACTACCGATTCCTACATGGAATTGGGAGGGTATTGCCATGGACTTCATGTCTGATTTGCCTAAGGTTAGAGGTGGCTACGATAGCATTTGGGTGATTATCGACCGACTATCCAAGAGTGCTCATTTTCTACCGATCAACATGTCGTACAAAGTGGATAGGTTGGCAGAGATTTATCACCGAGAGATTGTCAAGCTTCATGGGATTCCGACTACGATAGTATCTGACAGACATGCTCGATTTACTTCCCGTTTGTGGCAGCAACTTCAAGAACGAATGGGAACGAAGCTGACTTTCAGTACAGCCACACATCTGCAGACAGATGGACAGTCAGAGGGATGATCAGATATCTCTGTGATATGCTTCGAGCTTGTGCCTTGGATTTTCCCAACAATTGGCACGACCAGTTGCCTCTGATCGAGTTTGCCTACAACAACAGTTATCAGTCTACGATTAGAATGGCACCTTACGAAGCATTGTATGGTAGGAAGTGTAGATCCCCGTTGTTTTGGGATCTCGAAGATTGGCATTGGACGAAAGACGATAAGGAATGAGGAACTCCTCCAAAGTTTCTCCAAAATGCCATCGACCGTATCCAGATCATTCGGCAGAGAATGAAAGCAGCTCAGAATCGACAGAAGAGCTATGTCGACAACCGTCACCGACCGTTGGAATTTGAGGTTGGTGACAAAGTATTCCTCAAAGCTTCTCCTCGAAAGGGTTTCACTCGAATTGGAAAAGGAGGAAAACTGAGTCCGAGATTTTTGGGTCCCTATGAAATTCTAGAGAGGATTGGGAACGCAGCTTACAGGTTAGACTTGCCGCCGAGCCTAACTGGGATTCACAACGTCTTTCATGTTTCCCAACTCCGAAAGTACTTCCCAAATGAGTCCGAGATCCTTCCTGTTGAGGAAATTGAGCTAGAGTAGGATTTGACCTTTGTTTCGAAGCCGGTGAAGATATTGGATAAGAAGACTCAAGCTCTGCGCAACCGAGAGATTTCTCTTGTCAAGGTCCTTTGGAGAAATCAGACAACCGAAGAAGCTACATGGGAAACCGAGGACAAGATGCGCAAGTTTCATCCGGAATTATTTCAGCCGGACGAGTAGAATCTGGGGGCCAGATTCTCATAAGGAGGGGTGATTGTAACGCCCCTAAAATCCGAATTATATTATGGTATGTCCGAATCGAATATTTGCGCAATTTATTATTTTATTTGATATTTATTATGTAATTTATGAATTATTTCGTATATGAATGAATTTCTATATTTAAATTACGAATTGTCAATGTGCGTTTAATAATATGAATTTTAACTGTAATTATATATTATTTGGACGACGTGAATTTTCGAACTTATTTTGCAAAATTACGACTATGCCCCTTCGACTTTAAACCCTAGTCAAAATTTACTAAGTCTCATCTCTCCCTCTCAATTCCATGCACGCAATCAACAGCAAAGGGGAAGAAAGAAAAAGAAAGAAAAAGAGAAGGAAGAAGAAAGAGATTCCAACGATCGTCCCGACTCCGTTTCCCGACCGATTTTCGAATAGTTTACGTCTACGAACTCCTCGCGATCTCATCTACGAGTAAGCCTTTCACGATTCTTTCGTTTAATGTCTCGTATGCTTAGTATTTCTTATTTTTGATAATAGTTGTAGAATTTAGGTTTTATTCGATTTTGATAGTAATCGTGGATGGATTTTCGTTTTTATCGTTTCTATAGGTAGATTATATGTTGTAGATGATTATATGTGAGAATTAGGGATTGATTTACTTGATTAATTGATTAAATGTTAGATTTTGGTTTGAATTCGCGTATGTTTTTGTTGTTCTGCATGTTCTGCTCAATCTGGTCGCACACGGGCTGGAGCACACGGCCTGAGGCTGTGCGCATGAGACCGTGCGTGTGTGGAGAATTGCACACGGGCTGTGCACACGGCCTTGAGGCCGTGTCCATGAGGCCGTGCGTGTTCCTTGATTGTGCACGGCCTCGGCACACGGTCGTGCACAAGGCCGTGTGGCCTGGTCGAACAGTGCCCTGACCTTCTGTAAGTCAGGGCACATTTTAGCCTACAGGTCCTGCTTCGGCTCGTCTTTTCCGAATTCTTTCTTCGCTCGTGTATTCGATATATATGAAATAGATAGGAATTGCATGATTTTCGAAATTACAACATGTTCGGGTATATGAATAGTGTGTTTTAAGTTTTCGTAAAATTTTCTAACTTTTGCATGTGAAGTCCGATTTCCCCGAAATTCGAATGCATACTTCTTTATGATAATTTAAGGATGGCCGTAAAGTTTCGTTGCATTTGGACTTGATTTACATTTTTAAATGCATGAATTACTCTATTTTCGTTTGAGAATTTGAACTTAAGTGATTGATTTGATTGTATAACGTGCTCCTATGTGTTTTAATACTTTCGTATAAGCCGTGCGTCGTCGTTAGTCTTAATTGGTTGTGTCTTGGTATTTTGCAGACGATACTCCCGTGGAGTAGCGCATCCGGTCTTGCTTTTGTCTTATTTTGTATAGCCACAGGTGAGGCTTTCCATTTCTGTTTCTAGTATTATTACGTATATATATAAATAAGCCTCTCCCGATATAAGCCACGTTTATGTTTTGTTTTCACACCGTTTATATATATATACTTAATAGATATTTATGATTATTATGTTCATTTGATTTATCGAAAATGATTTGATATGAAAAGTACTACGTATAGACTTTGAAATGTTTACGAAAGAGACATGTAAAACCTTTTGTTTTCTAAGGCGAACTTGGGCCTTCGGCCTCGCATATGACATGTCTCGAACGGTCTTTTGACGAACCCGAAATGATTTGAAAAGCGAGTTATGATATGTATGCATGTTTGTTTGGGCCAGGAGTAAGAGCGATAGGACGAAGTCGGTAGACGTCGGGTCTACGGCGTAAATCCTATGGTTTCCTCCATTTGGGAGCTCGGGGTGAGGCCGGAGTGGCAGCCCTTTGAGTACCTGAGTTATTCCCGTCTGTTATGAGTAGTTCGGATTTAGCGGTCTGTCTACATTGGAGGCATAAGGGTGGTTTCCGGTTTTTATGTTTGGAAATTGGAGTTAAGGGCTCGACTCGCCAAGTCATATGATATGTTATGTTTTATGTTAAATCACCACCCGATTACGAAAACCTTTCTTTTATGTTGATTTCTTTTAAGTTTAAAATTGGTGATTTATTTCCGATCTATTATATACATTATTATTCCCTCCTCACTTAGTCGTTTGACTAACCCCCTCTGTTTTACCCCTGTACTGGTTTCAGGATACTAGGCGGGATCTTCGTCGTCGTAGGCGTCGTAGAGTTACATTATTTTTGCTCATGTATAACTCTTTCCCGTATGGCTTTTATTTATATGTTTTATGATATTAGGGATTTATTACTTTAAGTTGTTTTCGGGATTATGTATATATTGAACCCATTATTATAATTATCGGGATATTGTATCGAACCCGTTTGTTATTTAATTAATTGAATTTCGTTAGCCTTGGTGGGCTTTAATACTTGTGTAATTATTTATGTTTTAATGTTTCGTTTATTTCTCTTTCGCACTTTTGTCCTTTTTTTTTTCGTTGTTTTGAAACCCCCGCCTAGTTATTGAGTAAATGCTTGCCGTTCGCCGGGTTTCGGTTCGGGTCGGATCCCATTTCGGTTCTGGGTCGGGACTCGGTGCGGGGCGTGCGTTACCCGTTTGGGGTGCCCGCTACATTTCCCTTCCACACGGGCTCGTCACACGCCGTGACGAGAGCCCATGCGCGTTCTTTCCACACGGGCTCGTCACACGCTGTGACGAGACCCCGTGCGCGTCCTTTCCACACAGGCTCGTCACACGCCGTGATGAGAGCCCGTACGTATTCGACCTTAAATGGTCAGTAGCAGCAGTTCCACGACAGAACACCCTTTTCCCTTCTTTGTAACGACCCAAATATTTTAATTATATTATTATTTATTTCGCGAATTCTTTCTTGTCTAATTTCTCGATCTATCCAATTGGATTAATTAATCTTACGGAAAAGATTGATTTAACCTATCTTTTAAATACCCGCAATTTCTAAAATTACGTAAATGCCCTTAAAAGCCAAAATGACCATTTTACCCCTCGAGATATTTTCCCTAAATATCTAACTCTCTCTCACATTCTCTCATTTCACAAAGAAGGAAGAAAGGAAGAAGGAAGGAGGAAGAGAGATTTTCGTGCCGAACCAGTTTCTCGTCCGAATGGAATCCCGTCTTCGGCTACGTGACCCACATTCCACAACCAATCGGTAACCTTCTAACCTCTTTTCGATTCATCCGACGAATATCGATTTTTATTAAATTTTATTAACTTAGGTTTTTTATTGGGTTTATTCGTTATAGTTGACGGTTTTGCATGATTCTTGTTTCTAATTATTAAGCATGTTTAGGAGAGTAATATATATGAATTTGACCATGATTGGCCGAGTATAATTTGTGTAGGATGAATTTTGGTATTAGAATTATTGCTTCTGCGTCTGTTTCTCGCGAATCTGCTCATTTTAGAACCACACGGTCTCGCCACACGGCGTGACGAGACCCCGTGTGAACGCACACGGCCTTGCGACAGGCCGTGCAGGAGGCCGTGTGCCTTGTGTATAGCACGCACGGCCTTGCGCATGGCCGTGCAAGAGGCCGTGTCTAACGACCCGAAAATCCGATTTATTTCGCAAATTATTATTTTAATTTGATATTTATTCTAAGATTTTAGGATAATTTCGTAAATGAGTGAATTTTGATATTTAAATCACTAATTGTCAATGTGCGTTTAATTATATGAATTTTGACTGTAATTACGTATTATTTGGACAACGTGAGTTTTCAAACTTATTTTACAAAATTATGAATTTACCCCTTCGATTTTAAACCCTAGTCAATGATTGACTAAGTCTCTCTCTCTCACCTCACTCTCGTTCAAAAATCAACAAGGAAGAAAAAGAAAAGAAAAGAGGAGGAAAAAGAGAAAAGAGAAGGAAGAGATTTCAATCGATCGTCCCGACTTCGTTTCCCGACGGATTTTCGAATCGTTTACGCCTACGAATTCCTCGCGATCTTTTCTACGAGTAAGATTCTAATAATTCTCTCGTTTAATGTCTTCTATACTTCGTTTTTCTCATTTTTGTGAATACTAGGTATTATTAGGTTTTATGTGATTTTTATAGAATTTGTGGATGGAATTTTGTGATTATTGTTCCTATATGTAGATTATATGTTGTAGATGATTATATGTGAAAATCAGGGATTAATTCGAATGTTTAATTAGTTAAATGTTGAATTAGGATTGATTTTCGCTTATTGGGTTTGATGTTCTGCATGTTCTGCTCAATTTTTACGCACACGGGCCATGCACACGGGGTGTGGCAAGCCCGTGTGGGTGTACACGGCCTCTTGCACGGCCGTGCAAGAGACCGTGCGTGTTTGGGATGATGCACGGGCTGTGCACACGGCCTTGAGGCCGTGTGCATGAGGCCGTGTGTGTTCGTCCGATTGTGCACGGCCTCGGCACACGGCCGTGCACAAGGCCGTGTGGCCTGGTCGAACAGTGCCCTGACCTTCTGTAAGTCAGGGCACATTTTACACTATAGGTCCCTCCGAGACTCGTCTTTTCCGAATTCTTTCTTCGCTCGTGTATTCGATATATATGAAATAGATGTGAATTGCATGATTTACGAATTTATAACATGTTCGGGTCTATGAATAGTGTGTTTTAAGTTTTCGTTAAATTTTCTAACTTTTGCATGTGAAGTCTGATTTTCCCAAAATTCGAATGCATACTCCTTTAGGAGAATTTAAGCATGTCCGTAAAGTTTCGTTGCGTTTGGATTTGATTTGCATTTTTAAATGCATGAATTACTCTGTTTTCGTTTGAGAATTTGAACTTAAGTGCTTTGTTTGATTGTGTATCGTGCTTCTATGTGTTTTAATATTTTCGTATAAGTCGTGCGTCATCGTTAGTCTTATTTGGTTGTGTCCTGGTATTTTTGCAGACGATACTCTCGTGGAGTAGCGCCGATTCTTGCTTTTTGCTCTTATTTTGCATAGCCAGGTGAGGCTTTCCTTTTCTGTTTCCAGTATTATTACGTATATATATAAATAAGCCTCTCCCGATATAAGCCACGTTTATGTTTTGTTTTCACACCGTTTATATATATACTTAATAGATATTTATGATTATTATGTTTATGTGATTTATCGAAAATGATTTGATATGAAAAACTACTACGTATACTCTTTGAAATGTTTACGAAAGAGACATGTAAAACCTTTTGTTTTCTAAGGCGAACTTTGGCCTTCGGCCTCGCATATGACATGTCTCGAACGGTCTTTTGGCCAACCCGAAATGATTTGAAAAGCGAGTTATGATATGTATGCATGTTTGTTTGGGCCCGGAGTAAGAGCGATAGGACGAAGTCGGTAGACGTCGGCTCTACGGCATAAATCCTATGGTTTCCTCCATTTGGGAGCTCGGGGTGAGGCCGGAGTGGCAGCCCTTTGAGTACCTGAGTTATTCCCGTATGATATGTGTAGTTCGGGTTTCCAGTCCGGCTACATTGGAGGAATAAGGGTGGTTTCCGGTTTTATGTTTTGGAAATTGGAGTTCAGGGCTCGACTCGCGGAGTCATATGATAAGTTATGTTTTATGTTAAATCACCACCCGATTACGAAAACCTTTCTTTTATGTTGATTTCTTTTAATTATAAAATTGGTGATTTATTTTCCGTTTTATTATATACATTATTATTCCCTCCTCACTTAGTCGTTTGACTAACCCCCTCTGTTTTACCCCTATATTGATTTCAGGATACTAGGCGGGATTCGTCGTCGTCGTCGTAGAGTTGTATTTATTTTCTCATGTATATTCCCTTTCCCCGTTTAGATATTATTTAAGTTTTACGATTTTAGAAAATTGTGTTATTATGTTGTATTCGGGATTATATATACTTCGAACCCGTCATTATATTTATCGGGATATTGTATAGAACCAGTTAATTAACAATATAATTGATTTTCGTTAGCCTTAGTGGGCTTTAATACTTGTGCATTTATTTATGTTTTAATGTTCGGTTTATTATTGCTTCCGCGTCTCTGTCGTTTTATTTTGTTGGTTTTGAAACCCCGCCTAGTAATTGAGTAAATGCTTGCCGTTCGCCGGGTTTCGGTTCGGGTCGGATCCCATTTCGGCTCCGGGTCGGGGCTCGGTACGGGGCGTGCGTTACTCGTTTGGGGCGCCCGCTACACCGTGCATCTCCATTTCTTGCTCGCACGGCCTTGCAACAGGCCGTGCAACACCCCGTGTGTACCCCTTAGCCAATTTTCAGCCATTTTCCAGACCGGACCTCCTGTATGTTTCAACCCAAAAACCTAAAATGTTCGTTTGATCTCGTTTTTGAATTCCGTCTTCACCAATAGCTTTATTTAGTCATTTATATCGTTAATATTCGAAGTAGGAATTTTTCCGACTTCGTTCGGGCATTGAATAGTGCCAATCTTGTTTAGGGCTTTTTAGCTATTTTCCATACATCGTCTATTTGATCCAAAACTTGTATGAATGCTTCCTTATTATGTCACGAGCATGAATGTGAAATCTAAATTGTGTTCGAAGCATGTTTACATCGTTTAATCCTTATATCTCGTTTAATTGTTTTAAATGCAATTGTGAGTACTTCAATGGAAGTCGTGTCTATATGCTTTTATGTGTTTTAATTACTTATCGTACGCCGTGCGTCTTGTCAAGAGTCTTGCCTGGTTATGTCGTGTCTTAGATTGCAGGCTTCACTCCCCGTGGAGTACTTGTCCATTGCTTGCTTTTCTCGTTGTCGAGCTACAGGTGAGGGTCTTAAAAATACTTTCAAACGGAGTAAGAATTTCTTTTAAATTATTGCGAACTACCCTTATGTGCTAATCTTGCTTTGATTTCCTTTCTCGTATGTCTATTAGATATTTAATATATATTTTATAACAAATGTTTTGATATTAACTTGTATCTATAGGTATCCCTAAATCATTTTGTTTTCAAAGGGCAAGAAAACTCTTTCCTTTTACGTGACGGTTTGACTTAGGATTTAACCCCTTCGTCGTCATACACACTTGCCTAAATGCCCTTTTGGCCTTAACTTATAATGTTTTTCGAACGCGAGCAAAGATAATGTATTGTTATTTAAAATGGGCCCGGGATGGTATCCGGAGGTTGCAACTGGGGACGAGCGTCCAGGGTGTAATCCGAGGTGCTTTTCCCAAAACTAAGCGTCAATCGTGGCCCGTCAGGAGTTGATAGCCACGGTTAGGCTTGATGGTAGGCGTTGCAGTCGTTGCACGTTTTCCTAAAATTCAACAGTCGTCCGGGGGTAGCAACTCTGGGGTCAGACACCGATGATGGAGTTTACTGAACTTGAGGGGGTTATAAGGAGGAACAGGCCCATTCTCGCTGAGATATTACTTGCTTACATTAATGCTTTATTATTACGGCTTATTATTGTCGTGTATGCAAGTCGAAGCACGATCCGGATTTTCTTCAATTATGAAAAATGGAATTTCTTATATATATATAACCCGGAATCGTGACTCGTACTTGTTCCCTCTTTACCCTCATTGAGTATCCTTTATACTCACCCCCACTATTTTGATTCTTACTTCAGGTCGACAGGTGGCATTGTCACCTATCTTGTCAGTCGGCAGCAGCAGGTCTAGGTTGGCTCGTATGTCTTGTCTTGTCAGTGTCCCAACAACAGTCGTGTCCTTATTTATGAATTGATTTAATTTATGTATTCCACATTATGTTTTAATTCCCGTACTTATGTGCCCCTGATGTGGGATAGATTAGACGAGCCATGGATGGCATTTATTAAATGATTATGGAAAATGATGTATGAATTATGTTGCCATGAATGGCTTATATGACTAATTGTATAATTTAATTGTGCTTCCGTAACTCTGTTATTCTTTTATTGCTATTGTTGTTGGGGTGTCGTTATGCTGTTGCTGGTATTTGTTTGATTGATTGCCGTTCGCAGGGATGGATTCTTAAATGGGGTACATCTACCACGTTTTGAAGTTCGTCTCGGTGCGGATGTGGTGTCCTTTCTCCACCCTATGGAAAGGGGTGCTACATTCTTTCTCTCTCGCGATTTCTCCCTATAAAGGGGCTTCGTTCTCCTTACCAAACCGATGTGGGACATTACAATCCACCCCCCTTGGGGGCCCAGCGTCCTCGCTGGCACAACGGCCTTACCGGCACTGGCTCTGATACCATTTTTGTCGCAGCCCCGGGCGCGGAGAGGAGAACCCTCACGAAGGCACCCGTTGGACGCGCGGGTATAAGCTTCACCACCACTGAGCACAACCCTAAACTTTGGCTTGAAACCACTTGCCAAAAGGTGATGCACCACATGGTAGTTGTGCTTGGAAGATCACTTATAAACCCTTCACATTACTTATGTTTTTCCTATGTGGGACAAATGCCCACATGGTACATATTTCTCAAGTTTGGGGTGTTACACTTGATATTTTTGCAGACGATACTCCTGTGGAGTAGCGCCGGTTCTTGCTTTTGCTCTTGTTTTGCATAGCGAACAGGTGAGGCTTTCCGTTTCTGATTCCAGTACTATTATGTATATATATAAATAAGCCTCTCCCGATATAAGCTATGTTTACGTTTTGTTTTCATACCGTTTCTATATATATACCTAATAAATATTTATGCCTATTATGTTTATTCGATTTATCGAAAATGTTTTGATATGAAAAAGTACTACGTATATTCTTTCAAACGTTTGCGAAAGAGACATGTAAAACCTCTTTAATTTCTAAGGCGAACTTTGGCCTTCGGCCTCGCATATGTCTCGAACGGTCTTTTGGCCAACCCGAAATGATTTGAAAAGCGAGTTATGATATGTATGTATGTATGTATGTATGTTTGGGCCCGGAGTCAAGATGATAGGACGAAGTTGGTAGGCATCGGGCCTGCGGCGGAAATCCTATGGTCCCCTCCACCTTTGGGAGCTCGGGGTGAGGCCGGAGTGGCAGCCCTTTGAGTACCTGAGATTATACAGTATGTTATGCGTAGTTCGGATTTAGCAGTCCGTCTACATTGGAGGAATAAGGTGGGTTTTCCCGTTTTTATGTTTAGAAATTTGAGTTAAGGGCTCGACTCGCCGAGTCATGTGATAAGTTATGTTTTATGCTAAATCACCACCCGTTTACGAAAACCTTTCGTTTATGTTGATTTCTTTTAAGTTTAAAAATTGGTGATTTACTTCCGTTTTATAATATACATTACTATTCCCTCCTCACTTAGTCGTTTGACTAACCCTCTCTGTTTCACCCCTGTATTGGTTTCAGGTCACTAGGCGGGATCTTCGTCGTCGTCGTCGTTAGAGTTGTATTTTTCGTTCATGTATAACTCATGTCCGTATGGTATTGTTTATGTTTTATGAGATTAGGATTTTATTTAGTTAGTATTCGGGATTTCTATGTTGAACCCGTTATTGTACATTGTCGGGATATTGTATCGAACCCGTATATTAATTATGTAATTGAATTTCGTTGGCCTTGGTGGGCTTTAATACTTGTGCAATTATTATGATTTATTATTTTGCTTTATTTCGCTTCCGCACCTCTATCATTTCTTTCGTTTTCGAAATCCCTACCTAGTCATTGAGTAAATGTGTGCCGTTCGCCGGGTTTCGATTCGGGTCGGATTCCATTTCGGTCCCGGGTCGGGGCTCGGTGCGGTGCGTGCGTCACCCGTTTGGGGCGCCCGCTACAGTTGGTATCAGAGCTTCTTTGGTCCAATGGCCTAAGCTCTGAATCGTCGTGTTTTGTTTGTTTTGTCGGTCGTTGTGTGCCGGTGTAACTTAGGGAGTTGCACTCACCAGTGTTCAAGAACGCTTAGTGTTTGAATTGTGACGGATCTTTGTTGGATGATCAACAACAAAAGATCTTTTACAATCAAAATACTGGGATGGGCTTGGATATAGGTGGATGTGAAACTCAAGGTTGTACTTGCCATGCCTGGTTGTCCGTCGTGTCCGGTTGTGTCTAGGTCGTACGGCTTAGGACTTCTGTGGAATTTGTGCAAATGTGCTAAGTGCTTATGTGAACTATATCTGAACATTACTTGCCTATGTGTTTACGGCTTTGCATACTCACTTACCTGTCATGCATAACTGCTAATGGCTTTACAGGATGCCTCCACGTCGTTGTCCATGTATACAGCCCCCATCACCTCCATTGACACCTCAGACCGATACGCCGATTCCAGTCGAAATTGCGGAAACATTAAGACAGTTCATCGCTCATGCTCCTAAAGGAAACGCTGAGCAGGAAGCGTGGGCCCAATTTCTCAGATTCGAACCACAACAGTTTGAAGGTGCCCCGGATGACGCTATTGCCGAGGCATGGATATCAGCTCTGGAAAAGATTTACAGAATTATGGAATATCCAGACCCTCTAAGAGTCGAGTTTGCTATCTACCTGATAATTGGAGCCGCACAGGATTGGTGGAAACAGATTGAGCAAAGATGGAAACGCGAGCATGTAGTCCCGACTTGGGATCAGTTCTTGATCGAGTTCCGGGCTGAATACATTCCGAGGATTGTTCGTCAGCGACACGAAAGGGAATTTCTGGCTCTCAAGCAGAACACAGCCGCCAAGAGTTTCGCTTCTGGTTCGAAGAGACCCTTTACTCATTCTGGGTCCTCTTCTGAGAAGAAGCCATTCAAGACAGCCGTTCAGCCTACTCCTCCCCGACCTCAGGGATATCCACGACCCGTATGTGGATTCTGTAAGGGCCCGCATTTAGAGGCCAAATGTTGGAAGAAGAATGGATTGTGCTACGGATGTGGTAGCGCCGATCACAGAGTGAATGTATGTCCAAAGAAAAAGCCGAAACGAGTCAAGAAGACGGAGCTTGATTTTCGTATGAACGATCCAGGTATATTGCATTGTCATGACATTCATCCAAAATTCATTTAATTTCGTCTTATGTTGAATTTTTAAAATTATGTGCGTTAGACGTATAATTGTTGATATGTGAAAATATTATATATATGAATTTATAGAATTTTGGTGAATTTTGTGAAGTTTGTGTGGTTTAAAACACACGAACTGCCCCTGCATCCCGTGCACCTATCCACACGGTCTTGTTGCACCCTGTGCGAGAGACCGTGCGCATCAATACACACGGGCTCGTTACGCGCCGTGACGAGAGCCCGTGCGTGTTTCTCCCACACGGGGTCGTCACACGCCGTGACGATGATTGAATTTTTGATATAAGGAAAAGGGAAGAAAGTAAGTAAGGTAGACAAAATATCCTTCTTTTTCTTTGTACCCACCCAATTCAAAATCCTCCAATTCTCAAAGGAGAATAGAAGAAATCATACTTTCATACAATATGTTAATTGAATTCTATGTAATGATCAATAAATGAAGTTGAATTCTATATCTATATGTATCAAAATCTTAGTCCCAATCTATTCTATAGATATAGAGATATTTGGACTGGAGTTGACAAACAACCAATACCAATATTATTCTTTCGTAGTGTTGATTCGAAATTGAAATGGGGCGTCGCCAAGTGGTAAGTATATTTTCAGATACTATACAATCAATGGAATATCTTTCTAGTTGCTCTGCAACGATTAGTAGATTCTATAGAAGAAATATGGGCTTCTGTCGTCAACCCGCTTGGTCCCGCTTTTGGGGTCAAATCAATACGTTCTAAGAAGAAATATTTGAAAAGCAATCTCATCGATATCATCATTCATCGCATACCAAATCCCATCAATCGAATCACTTTTTCGAGAAATACGAGACATCTAAGGCATACAAGTAAAGAAATCTTTTCATTCGTAAGAACATGGAAGAAGGATTCGATTTATAAAGATGTGAAACTGCCATCCTGGATCGGGACCAGTTATTGGATTGAGGATGAAGAAAGACAAGACCTTTTTCAGTACTTTGGCTTAATAAGCACAGAAAAAAAGATTGATGTCTTTTCCACACGGCCTCGTCACACGCCATGACGAGAGGCCGTGCGCACCTCTTCCAGCTTTTAAAATGATCAGAAACTCCAGATTTGCGCAACCCCAATATTTTTCTCCCTTCCTCTTGCGAAAATCCCTCTTGTTTTCCCCCCAATTTCCTCCCAACTTTGAGCTCGATTAATTCTCGATCCAGCTGACGGATCTTTGTGAGATTTTGAAGGTGCATTGTCTGCAGCAAGTTCTTTGATTGTTGAAATTTTACGCTCGATCCGTTGTATCGATCTCACGTTATCTTCACCCGAAGTAGCGCACGCCAAGTGTTCGGTGAAAGTCTCAAGTGGAATTACAACTCATTTTCCTTCAACTCCAACCAACTCCAACTCTATTATGGAAGGCGATCGCGAGACTCGTAGTGGCCGTCGGGCAAGGGAGTTACCCGACGTAGCGGCACCGGAAGGGTATCAAGTAAATTTGGGGAATGAAGACGACCAAAATGTATTCAATCGGTTAATGGAAAGACCGGTTCGGGCCACACAATTTCTCGACATGGAAGCTATGTATCAACTGGGCCTAGGCGAAGGCATATCCCGTTACATCGACAACATCGGATGGACTAATTTTTGGAGCATCCAAAGGCCATCCTACCGCCGGCTCACTTGTGAATTTTTGAGCTCTCTCAAGGGCGCGGCATTTCCGGATGACCACGAGATGCCAGTCGGAATCCACTTCCGAGCATTCAACCAAGATTACACGCTTTCATACTGGCAGATGTCAGAGTACTTTCAGCTGGATGTCACGGCACCTAGAAGATGTGCCGATGGATGGAATCAAGCTGAGGCTTGGAGACGTATCTCCACCTCCACCGAAATGTTCAACTCTGGCATATCCAAAGAGACCGTACGTGTGAATCATGGTGCACGGCCGGGTGCACACGGCCTTGAGGCCGTGTGCAAGAGGCCGTGCGTGTCCGTCTTGGTGTGCACGGCCTTGGCACACGGCCGTGCACAAGGCCGTGTGGCCTGGTTAAACAGGGCCCTGACCTTCTGTAAGTCAGGGCCCATTTTGGCCTACGGGTCCCTCCGAGGCTCATCTTTTCCAAATTCTTTCTTCGCTCGTGTATTCAATATATATGATATAGATATGAATTGCATGATTTATGAATTTATAGCATGTTCGGGTCTATGAATAGTGCATTTTAAGTTTTCGACAAATTTTCTATCTTTTGCATATGAAGTCCGATTTTCCCGAAACTCGAATGCATACTCCCTTATGATATTTAAAGCATGTCCGTAAAGTTTTGTTGCATTTGGACTTGATTTACATTTTTAAATTTGCGAATTACCCTGTTTTCGTTTGATAATTTGAACCTAAGTGCCTTGTGTGTCGGATTCCATTTCGGTCCTGGGTCGGGGCTCGGTGCGAGGCGTGCATCACCCGTTTGGGGAGCCCGCTACAGAGGGTTAGTGAAAAAACTAAGTGAGGGGAAAGGGGAGTACATACATAATAGCATACATAGATGTAACGCCCCAAGTTTTTGTACAAATAAAGCCGGTAAGAATTCCTAAGATAACGGGACAAGTTGGAAAACTCGATCGGAAAATATGTGCTTATGTGATATTATTTGCTTAATGTGTTTAATTTAAATTGATATGTGTGTTAATTGTGATTAAATTGCCTAATGTGTGTCAAATTGACTAGACTTTTCCCGAACACTCTGAATTATGTGAATTTCGAGTTAATTGATACATGGTGAAATTTATATGTACGTGTATAAGTGTCTACGTATTTTTATTAAATTGTGACACGTATATCCATATCCCTAAAATTGATAATAATAAAATTTTCATACTTGATAATTCTATTATAAAATAAAATATACGTATAAATCATTAATGGGAAAAAATATTTCAATGACTAAAATTGTACCTGATAAGCACCACCGTTAGCTAAACCAATGGAAAATTAGTGAATAAGAAAACGGGATAATTAAGTTAAGGAGTCAGATTATCAAAACTCTTGTATACCAACTTCTAAAATATTTTAGATATATACGAGCAAGGTATATTGCTAACAGAGATAACCTCCGCCACACTTTTGGTCTCATTCATCATCTGGAAACCGCACGCCATAGTTAATAGGTAAAGCTCTAATTAAATTTCTCTTTTATTTCAGGAAATCATTATGAACCCAACTATATTGTCATGGGGAACAAAGATTTGTTTTTCTTTATCTGATGAGTTTGCCTAATTTTAGTCTTTTTGTTGCGCTTTGTATTTTGACTAATTAGAAAGGCACTAAACTCATTAATAATAGCTCGCGTGTGGATTAAATGGTAGTGTTATCCCCGAGCAGTAGATTGGTCTTTCCCTTTTTGTAACGCCCCGAAAATTCGTGTTGTGAACCGGGAGCCCCAATCGATTTCCCTCGCGATTTATGATTTATTTTATTAATTATTATATGATTTTTATAACAATTTCGTATATGAGTGATTTTTAATATTTAAATTACGAATTGTCAATGTGCGTTTAATAATATGAATTTTGACTGTAATTATGTATTATTTAGACAATGTGAGTTTTTGAACTTATTTTACGAAATTACAAAAATGCCCTTTCGATTCTCAGCCTGAGTCAATTATTTGACTAACTCTCATGATCTCTCCCTCATTCTCATTCACGCAACATGCAACAAAGAAGAAAGAAAAGAAAGGAGAAAAAGGAAAAGAGAAAGAGGAAGGTTCAATCGATCGTGCCGGACTCGTTTCTCGACGGATTTTCAAACCGTTTACGCCTACGAACTCCTCACGATCTCTTCTACGAGTAAGCCTTTCACGTCCCTCTCGTTTAATGCCTCCATTGCTTCGATTTTCGGATTTTTGTATATAGTTGAATATATTAGGTTTTATATGATTTTGAGAGAAATTATGGATGGATTTTAATAATTTTGGATTCTATGTATAGCTTAGATGTTGTAGAACATTATACGTGAAAATTAGGGAAGGATTCGCATGTTTAATCGATCAAATGTTGGATTTAGGATTGAATTTGCGAAGGTTTCGAGTTTCTGTGAATTTTCTGCTGTTATCGCACGCACACGGCCTATGCACACGGGGTGTTGCAAGCCCGTGTACATGTGCACGGGCTCTCTACAAGGCCTGTAGAGAGGCCGTGCGTATTGGTTCTGCACGGGCTCTCTACACGGCCTGTAGAGAGGCCGTGCGTGTCCCTTTGGTGTGCACACGGCCTCAAGGCCATGTGCATGAGCCCGTATGGCCCGATTGAACAGGCCCTGACCTTCTGCAAGTCACGGCCAATTTTGGCGTACGGGTCGATCCGAGGCTCGTCTTTTCCGAATTCTTTCTTCGCTCGTGTATTCGATATATATGATATAGGTATGAATTATATGATTTATTAATTTATAGCATGTTCGGGTCTATGAATAGTATGTTTTAGGTTTTCGTCAAATTTTCTAACTGTTGCATATGAAGTCCGATTTTTCCGAAATTCGAATGCATACTCCTTTATGATAATTTAAGCATGTCCGTAAAGTTTCGTTGCATTTGGACTTGATTTGCATTTTTAAATTTATGAATTACTCTGTTTTCGTTTGAGAATTTGAACTTAAGTGCTTTATGTGATTGTATAACGTACTTTTACGTGTTTCTATGCTTTCCTATGAGCCGTGCGTCGTCGTATGTCTTATGTGGTTATGTCGTTTGTCAGTTGCAGGTTCCACTCTCGTGGATTAGGTTGCTCGTTTCCGTTTTGGGCTTTCTTTTGGTTATCGCCAGGTGAGGTTTCCGTTGTTATTCCGTATTATGTAGATATGTATTGTTAAGCCTCACTAAATAAGCCTCGCATGTATAATTTACGTTTTCATCCCGTATTACTATATTTGGTAAATACTTTATTCTTATTACTTTTATGAGGTTTAAGAACAACGGATTTGATATCAAATGAATATTATGTATATGATTTCAAAATGTTTTCAAAAAGAGACAAGCAAACTATGTTTCGATTTAAATGTAATTTTGGGGTTTGGAAACCTTCTCGTTGAGTGAAGTCGTTAGGGCGGGTTTCTCCTCCAGGACGATGGAACACCCGGTTGCGTTTCCTACCGTTACAGCGCCTGTCTCAAACGGCCCTTTTGGCCCTCCCCGAAATGTCTTGATTCCTATTTTAATAGGAAAATGATAGTTATGAAAAATGCGAGATATGATATGTGTGTCCGTTATGTCTTTGTGGGCCCCGGAGTGTGGCGATCGGATGAAGCCGGATAGACAGCGGGTCTACGGTGGAATTCGGTAGCTTGCTCCATGTTTACCGGGAGCACGGGTGAGGCCGGAGTGGCAACCTTTGTGCTCCTGCGACGGAGACTTCGTGTCAGCCGTGAGATAGGCTATTATGCCTATACAGCAGTTGGATTTAGCGGTCCTTCTGCTATATGGGAGGAATTAGGTTGGTATGGTTTTCAGGTATGTTATGATATGATATGAGGAGTTGAGGGCTCGTCTCGCCGAGCAATATGATATGTTCCGTTATGTTATGTAATGATAAATCACCGAATGTTTATGAAAATCCTTCTCTGACGTTTGTTTTCTTTTAAGTTAAAATGGTGATTTATTCTTGTATGCTATTATGTATGTATTCCCATTTTTCCCCTCACTTAGTCATTCGACTAACCCTCCCTGCTTTTAACCTTATCTGTTTCAGGTGGTAACTAGGTGGGCATCGTCAGTCTTGTTTCGCGGGTTTTCTTTCTTTTCGGTGATTGTTCCTTTCTATATTGTTTTAAGTTCATGATTAGGTTATATGTATATGTTATCGGGATTGATATATTGAACCCGTTATTGGATGTCATCGGGATATTGTATCAAACCCGTTTATTATATTATAGTAATTGAATTCCGCTAGCCTTGGTGGGCTTTAATTATTTGTGCAATTGAGCTGCTTTGAATGTTGCTATATAGAATTTGGTTTGGTTGTTGCTTCCGCTCCCGCATTGTTGTCATCTGTTGTTTTACAAAAGCCCCGCCTAGTGATTGAGTAAATCGGTTTGCCGTTCGCCGGATTTCTGTTTCGGCTTCGGATTGAGGCTCGGTGCGGGGCGTGCGTTACCCGTTTGGGGCGCCCGCTACAGTTGGTATCAGAGCTTCTTTGGTCCAATGGCCTAAGCTCTGAATCGTCGTGTTTTTGGTGTTTTGTCAGTTGTTGTGTGCCGGTGTAACTTAGGGAATTGCGCTCACCAGTGTTCAAGAAGGCTTAGTGTTTGAATTGTGATGGATCTTTGTTGGATGATCAACAACAAAAGATCTTTTACAATCAAAACACTGGGATGGACTTGGATATAGGTGGATACGAAACTCAAGGTTGTACTTGCCATGCCTGGTTGCCTGTCGTGTCCGGTTTTGTCTAGGTCGTACGGCTTAGGACTTTTGTGGAATTGTGCAAATGTGCTAAGTGCTTATGTGAACTCTATCTGAAGATTACTTGCCTACGTGTTACAGCTTTTCATAATCACTTATCATCATGCATGTTTGGTACTTAATTTGCAGAGGCCTCCTCGCCGTGAACCGCCAGGTCCGCCTCCAGGTGTTCCGACACCAGCACAATTTATGGAAGCCTTAGGGCAGTTTATGGTTAATACCAACCGAGCAACACCACCACCTACCCCCGAGACAGAGATGAGCAGGTTCCTTAAACTCCACCCTCCACAGTTTGAGGGTGCCCCCGATGATGTTATTGCCGAATCTTGGATAGCGGCAATGGAGAAGAGGTTCAGAGTAATGGAATGTCCGGACCCTAAGAGGGTCGAATTAGCAGTGTATCAGATGACAGGAGCTGCACATGACTGGTGGGCCCGTATCGAGCAGCGATGGCAGCGAGAGCATGTGGTCCCAACTTGGGATGAATTCTTAGTTGAGTTTCGGGCCAAGTATATTCCGTTGGTGGTCCGACAGCGACGTGAGCGAGAGTTCCTGGCTCTCAAGCAGGGTACTTCATCCGTTGACCAGTACGAGGCTCATTTCTCTAGACTTATTATTCACTGCCCGTATATGGTCGCCGACGAGCAGAGGAAGACTCGCCAGTTTGTAGAGGGATTGACTTACAAGATCAGAAAGGCTATGATGGTGGTCTGACCTCAATGTTATACCGACGCAGTGGAAATGGCTCTGCATATTGAGTCTGAACTCAACCTAATGGGACCGAGTCCTATTCTTGCCACTACCACCGTTCAGTACCCTCCAGCGAGTTCTAAGAGGCCATTTACACCTTCAGGGCCATCTTCCGGAAAGAAGACGTCCCAAGTGTCTTCATCGAAGCAGAATGCACCTCCCCAACCGCAGGGAGCCCTACGACCTGTATGTGGCTTTTGCCAAAGAGACCATCAAGAGTCGGAATGCCGAAAGAAAGCTGGACGTTGCTTCTCATGTGGAAGTCCCTTCCATCTCCGCGCAAATTGCACGAGGAAGAAAAGATTGAGACAGTCGAGGAGACCTTAGATCCGAATGCTTCGGTGCAAGGTACAAAGATTAATTGGCATTCCATACATGCATTTTATAATTCGAGTGGTTTACACTCACTTGTTGCGCTTTTCATTGCTGTACTTGTGCGTGTGCATGTTGGATTCTTTGCATGTTTCTCTTTCTATTTCTTTGTTGCTGGATTGGAGGACAGTTGCGATTCTTGCGCGTGCTGCCATTTATCATCGAAGGAACCGTTAGCAGCAGATTTGACCAAGTTGCCAGCAAAGGATTATTTTGGACCTGACTAAGTCCAGAGAACCAAGTTGATCATAGAATTCACAGGCGTACTTCCCGAGAGTCTGAGAGCTCTTGCGATTAGATCGGAATGTATGGTTTGTGAAAGATCTAACTCTAAGAAGTCGAACCGTGATCGAAGTCGCCTAACCGAATGGATTCTGCCGATCTGACAGAATCGAAGAACCGACTTGATGAACTTCCCTCCCTTGAACGTGCCCGAACGAGTGTCTTGATCTGGGGTACTCCAACGTTGCTTGTAGAGAAAGAAGACAGTGCACTTCCTGTGTGTATTGTTCACCGAGAATTGCACGGAATATTAACGAAGGCAAGTATTCTCTACCGTCGATGAAGAATTGCCCGATATGCTTTGAGATCGAGGATTTTGTGTGACGTCCCCCACGCCACAACCCCCGGACCGAAACGAGCCCCCGAGCGATAGTTAAATACCACCACTCGAAAACCCGCCCCGGACAACGGGATTCCCACAATCTGGCAACAGCAACTCCCCAACAACAACACCAACATCAACAACATCAACAACAGCAATGTAACATTAACGAAGCGGAAGCACGTATCATCATCTCAATAGCATGATATTAACATATATATATCATAATCCCATCAAATTCATCATTCCGAATTGTCATCAAGTTTCATATTTCATCCACGTTTCAACTACATTCTATTTAACATGACAAAATATATATAATTGAATTCAGCTAACAAAATATATATAACTGACTCCAAAGACTGATGATCCTACAATGCTGCTGCCAGTACCTGACCGCTAACCTGAAGCATGAACCAAAACGGGATGTGAGTCAAACGAACTCAGTGAGGAAGGGAATATATGTATATAATAAAAGCATATTTAACTCACACTTAGGTTGATATAAGCAAATCTAGTGTCGATAAGCTCTTTTACAATTCATCTAAGTTTTGTGAATTAAATATTGAATCAAAACATTTTATAAAACATTTTATTCCCGGCGAGATCGGGTCGTCTCCTTATAACTCCCAAAACATATGATAATTATTATGAAATCCGTAACACCGTTTGGCTTATCAAGGGAGCTACCCAAGATTTCACCAAAACCGATTAATAGCACCGGTGTAAGTATTACCCGAGCTAGACTACCTCCGACTAGCAAAGAGTAATACCCTTTGATTATATATTAGATGATCGTCACTGGGTCTCCATCCATATATATAACCTGGATTATACTAAGGGCTTCACCCTAGACGCACATCTCCGGGTTTCCACCTCTAGTATAATCCGGGGCCCAAATATACCCTAAGAGCGTCCTCAATAGGGTTAAAGGAAATATAATCTCGCTTTATAAATGTTTTAGTTGACCAAAAGGGTCGTTCGAGACAAGGTATGTAACCGTCTAGGGTTTCTCCACACGTTGCCTATAACTCGAGGCATACGAGCAAGACCCGAGACCAAATGCTACTTTTAAAAACAAAATAGTTCTCTTGTCTCTATTTTAAAACAATTTTAGAAAAGATACATATATATCATTTTATATCAAATCCTTTTTATTTCAAATATTGATAACATATAATTGAAATATAAAGGGGTAGGGTTTTCGCAAATATTTGTTCATACTCCAGTTAGAAAACATTTTTACATCCTCACCTGTAGGCTTTACAAAAAGGGTTTCCAACGACCCGAGATCAGTCCCGCGAGGTCCTACCTGTAATACACAGGCCTCGAGGTGAGACACGACTCAATAAAACAATCAAATACGACGCACGGCTATGAAATGCATTTATGCTCAAAATAACATATTATGTATAAATGCATTTGAACACAATTAAACTCATTCAAATGCATTCAAACACAATCAAACATACATGATATGAAGCTAAACTAAGCATTCAAGTAATATGGAAGCTTGGAAACCAAAATTCAAAGGTTTGTAAATATTACACAAACCACCCCTCGTTTAATACTTTGCATAGCAAATCAACTCCGATTAATCCGAAATTTCCGGCATCACTTAGCTACTATATTTAAGGATTTTTAATGCCAAAAGAATCGAAAAATGAAGCCAAATGCTCAAAAATCACTATTCATCAGCCCCTACATATTTTGCCAAACTCTCATTTTTCAACTCCAAACTCCATAAAACTTCACCAATTAGCTTAATATCATGAACTAACATGAATTACCAATCCATTTGAGCATCTAAGCATCTAAATTCATCAATCCAACATTGCATAATAATCAAATTTATATGAAAAATCACAAGTAATGCTACATGCTATCAACAACCAAACTAAGCTCATCAATCATTCATTCTAGCCTACTTCTTCACTTCATCAACATATGAGACATTGAAACTCAAAGATTAAAGAGATTTGCAACCTTACCTTGAAGGAGAAAATGGAGGAGAAAGGAGATGTAGAGAGCTTGTTTGGAAAAATAGAAAGTAGAGGCTTGTTCCTTAGATGAAAGAGCAACTTTTTGTAGCAAGAGAGGGGATGATTTTTGGTGTTTTGATGGTGGTTGAAAGTGGTGGTGGTGGCTGGTGGAATGAGGGCTGAGAGATGAGAGGAAGAAGAAGAGAATGTTGCTTGAGAATAGTGTAGAAAAATGTGGAGAGAAATGAGATAATTAAATAAATATAAGTTATTTTGAATAGTCAAAATTAGCTAGCTATATGTATATACTTGTATATACAGTTGTATAGATATTTATGTATATATTTGCATATATATTTATGTATATTTCAAGATTAATATCATACAAGTCAAATATAATTGACAAAATTTCATAAGATTTCAAATACAACACTTCAAATATAGCATAGTGTGAAGTAAATTTCAAATATAAAAATTCTTATGAATTCATCATATTATTCATATATAGAATCACACATTAATTCATATAATTCACATAATCACATAATTTGCAAATAATACACACAAGAGCTATTCTTACCGAAGCGTTATAAAATAACGGGGCGTTACACTATCCCCCCCTTCGGAGAATCTGGTCCCCAGATTCTAATTCGGCTAGGCAAATAACTCGGGATAATGAGTTCGCATCTTCTCTTCCGTTTCCCAAGTTACTTGTTCGGTGGTTCGGTTTCTGCATAACACACGAACCAAGGGGATTTGTCGGTTGCGGAGTTGCTTGAACTTACGATCCTGAATCTCAACAGGTTTCATCTCGATCGTCAAGTCAGGCTCTACCTGAACTTCTTCATCTCGGAGCATATGAGATTCGTCGGGATAGTATTTTCGCAATTGAGAAACATGGAAGACATTGTGAATCCCAGTTAGAGCCGAGGGCAGGTTCAGGCGGTAGGCAGTTTTCCCAATCCGTTCAATAACCTCATAGGGTCCCAAATATCTCGGACTGAGTTTCCCACCTTTTCCCACTCTAGCGAATCCTTTCCTCAACGTCGCCTTAAGAAACACTTTGTCTCCCTCTTCAAATTCCAAATCCCGGCGTCTCTTATCAGCATAACTCTTCTGACGATCCTGAGCAGCTTTCATTCTCTGTCGAATGATCGCAATCTTATGAAGTGTTTCCTGGATCGTCTTTGGAGGTAGAGCTCGTTCCACTCCGTCTTTAGTTCTTCGCCAGTCTTCCAATTCCCAGTACAGAGGGGATCGGCACCTACGTCCGTAAAGCGCTTCGTATGGGGGCATCCCAATTGTCGCTTGGTAGCTGTTGTTGTAGGCGAATTCAATGAGCGGTAGTTGCTTGTCCCAACTCGTGGAGAAGTCGAGAGCACAAGCTCGTAACATGTCGCCTAGAATCTTGATGGTTCTCTCAGATTGACCATCAGTTTGCGGGTGAGCAGCTGTGCTAAATTTCAAATTCGTTCCCAAGTTTCTGTGAATTTCTTGCCAAAGTCGGGAAGTAAACTTGGGATCTCGATCGGACACGATACTCTTCGGAATTCCGTGTAACTTTACAATCTGCTCGATATACAGTTCTGCCAGTTTCTTGACATTGGTGGTCTTTCGAATTGGAATGAAATGAGCGGATTTCGTCAAACGATCCACAATTACCCAAATCGTATCATATCCACCCCGAACTCTTGGTAATCCGGACATGAAATCCATAGTAATATCTTCCCATTTCCAATCCGGAATAGAGAGTGGCTGTAGAGTTCCACCGGGTTGCTGATGTTCGGCTTTAACTCGTTGACAAGTCAAACACCGTCTCACGAAATCAGCAACTTCTCGTTTCATTCCATGCCACCAATATTGAGTCTTAAGATCTCTGTACATCTTATTACCTCCCGGATGGACGGCATAAGCAGATTTATGTGCTTCCTCCATGATCTCGGTCTTTAGACTCTTTGGCACACAAATACGATTCTTAAAACGAAGAAGACCCATATCATCGAAAGCAAATGAGGAGTTCGGATCATCTTGCGTCCTCACGATCTGTCTTTGAATCCAGTCATCAACACTCTGCTCGTTTTTAAGTCTCTGAACCAAATCTGGTCGGACTGAAAGATTCGCGATTCGCGGTTGAGAGGCTAGATGATATTTCCCTGCTTCCGACATCACTCTTGTAGAGGTTCCTTCTAAGACAGCTACCTTTGCCTGTCTACTTAAAGCATCGGCTACTACGTTAGCTTTGCCTGGGTGATATTGAATACGGCAATCATAATCTTCAAGAAATTCCATCCACCGTCGTTGCCTGCGATTGAGATCTTTCTGAGTATGCAGATATTTCAAACTCTGGTGGTCGGTGAAAATGTCGAATGTCACGCCGTATAAATAATGTCGCCACTTTCCCAGGGCAAAGATAATAGCAGCTAGCTTAAGATCGTGGATAGGATAGTTCTTCTCAGCATCTTTTAACTTACGCGAAGCATAAGCTATCACTCTGCCGTTTTGCATCAGAACACATTCTAACCCTTCTTTCGAGGCATCGGTATAAACCGTAAACCCTTCGGAACCTTCAGATAGTGCAAGTACCGGAGCAGTAGTCAACTGTTTCCGTAACTCTTGGAAACTTGCCTCGCATTTATCGTCCCATTTAAAATGCACGTCCTTGCGAGTTAAATTGGTCAGCGGAGCGGCTATCTTGGAGAAATCTTTAACGAAACGCCTGTAATAGCCAACTAACCCTAGAAAACTTCTGACCTCAGTTGGGGTCTTCGGCTGCTCCCATTTCATTACGGCCTCGATTTTAGAAGGATCAACTTCGATTCCATCTCCTGATATCACATGACCAAGGAAGGTAACTTTATCAAGCCAAAATTCGCATTTACTGAACTTGGCATACAGCTGGTGCTCTTGGAGAGTTCTTAATACGATGCGAAGATGCTCGGCATGTTCTTCCTTAGTCTTTGAGAAAACCAGGATATCATCAATGAAGATCACCACAAACTTATCGAGGTATGACCGAAAAGTACGATGCATCAAATCCATGAAAGCAGCTGGGGCATTCGTTAACCCGAAAGGCATAACTACGAACTCAAAATGCCCATATCGAGTATTAAATCCAGTCTTCGGAATGTCTGATTCTCGGATTCGCAACTGGTAATACCCCTGTCAGAGATCTAGTTTGGAGTACACTTTCGACCCTTGCAGGATATCGAACAACTCTTCGATGTGAGGTAGAGGATATTTGTTCTTTATCGTCATCCGATTCAGCTCACGATAGTCTACACACATCCTCAACGTCCCATCCTTCTTTTTCACAAAAAGAACAGGCGCACCCCACGGCGAAGTACTCGGTCGAATGTACCCACTCTCCAACAATCCATCCAACTGAATCTTCAATTCTTTCAACTCTGCCGGAGCCATACGGTAAGGAGTCTTCGAATACGGTTCGGTACCCGGAGCTAAATCGATCACAAACTCTATCTCTCGTTCCGGAGGCAAAGAATTCAAACTCTCGGGAAACACATCAGGGAATTCTCCAACTACTGGTACCTCCTCAAGCTTAACATGCTCTTTCGGACAGTTCAGTAGATAAGCAACAAAGGCCGGAGATCCCTTGCGAATCATTCGGGCGGCTTTAACATAAGATACTCGAGGAATCTTGTCAAACCTTTTGCCCAAAATCTCGCTATCAGCTCCCAGAGCGATTCTTTTCCCGAAACAATCAATAGAAGCCTGATGCTGATATAGCCAGTCCATTCCCAATATTATCCCGTAGTGACTCATCGGAAGTTCAATGAGATCAGCCGGATAATCGCGATCGTCTATCCTCAATGGGCAGTCTCGGAAGACTCGATTGCACGAATAAGAAATTCCCAACGGGGAATTAACCTCAAGCACATACGGTAAAGACTCGGCAGATAAAGATAATCTAGAAACATATTCAGGTGCAATAAAAGAATGCGTCGCACCTGAATCATATAATGCATATATGGATATGTCATACAAATGTACAGTACCTTGCACCACTGCATTCGGATCCGCGTCTCCTCCATCTCCCTGCATGGCATAGGCCCGTGCTACAACCTTTCCTTTTCCTCTATCCTGTTGCTCCCGCTGTAATGGTGGAGTCCTTCTCTTTGGGCAGTTTTCGATTTGATGGTCCCTGCCTCCACACCGGGCACACAAACCCTGTTTCCTCCAACAGTTTGCCTCAGTATGTCTTGGTTTGTTGCAGAAGGAACATTTAACCTGGGGCTCCGTTATCTGAGGACCGGTGATCTTTTGCTTCTTACTCAAAGATGAAGAACCCGCAAGAGGAAAAGACCTCTTGAATTTGCGAGGCGGTGGAGCTATATCCTTCGGTGCGAAGTCCCTTTTGATCTGTTGTAACTGAGACTCAATCTCCAGAGCAGTTGTGACGGCAACCTCGTATGTAGGGAGATGAGCTCCCAGAAGTGCTCTTCGGATATCCTCATTCAGACCCTGAACAAACTGATTCACCTTCCTTCTTTCGTCTGTGAGGATGGAAGGACAGTACACAATGAGGCGGGAGAACATGGCCTCGTATTGATCAACAGTGAGGTTCTCCTGTTTTAGAGCCCTGAATTCCGCTTCTCGTTTATCCTGTATGACCAGGGGAATGTATTTGCTTCGGAAGGCTGAGAGAAAGTTAGCCCAAGTCGGCTCAGTCTGATCAGCTCGCCATCTAGCTTCAGTCAGCCTCCACCAGTCCCTGGCTGGTCCCTTCAATAGAAAAACTGCATACTCAACTTTCTTTGAATCGGGGCACTCAATGACCCTGAACATAGGCTCGAGATCAGCAATCCACTCTGTGGCCTTGAGATCATCAGGTGCTCCTTCGAAACGAGGGGGATTGAGATTGAGGAACCTGTCAAATTCTCTTGCCTCTGCCTGTTTCCTTTGAGCATGGGTCGGTTGTACAGGAGCTACACCCTGTTGGAACATCCTTTGCATGGCTTCGAAGAACATGGCAGGATTCAGGGGATTCGGCTGCACGGGCGGTATCGGCTCGGGCTGAGGAGCCGGAGGAGCATTAATGTTGTTGTCGTCTTCCTGGGGAGGAGAAGGAGGAGCAGCTCTGGTTCTCGGTCTACCACGAGCCATTTCCTGTATCAAAAGACTGAATAAAATGCATGTTTTGTTAGCCACATGATCATGTTAGCACAAAATCACATAACATAAACATATAAAGCACATTGTCCTATAGCCGTTCGACCTAGACAAACTCGACACGACGTCAAAACCTAAGTACCAAACCTAGGCTCTGATACCACCTTAAGCTGTGACGTCCCCCACGCCACAACCCCCGGACCGAAACGAGCCCCCGAGCGATAGTTAAATACCACCACTCGAAAACCCGCCCCGGACAACGGGATTCCCACAATCTGGCAACAGCAACTCCCCAACAACAACACCAACATCAACAACATCAACAACAGCAATGTAACATTAACGAAGCGGAAGCAAGTATCATCATCTCAATAGCATGATATTAACATATATATATCATAATCCCATCAAATTCATCATTCCAAATTGTCATCAAGTTTCATATTTCATCCACGTTTCAACTACATTCTATTTAACATGACAAAATATATATAATTGAATTCAGCTAACAAAATATATATAACTGACTCCAAAGACTGATGATCCTACAATGCTGCTGCCAGTACCTGACCGCTAACCTGAAGCATGAACCAAAATGGGATGTGAGTCAAACGAACTCAGTGAGGAAGGGAATATATGTATATAATAAAAGCATATTTAACTCACACTTAGGTTGATATAAGCAAATCTAGTGTCGATAAGCTCTTTTACAATTCATCTAAGTTTTGTGAATTAAATATTGAATCAAAACATTTTATAAAACATTTTATTCCCGGCGAGATCGGGTCGTCTCCTTATAACTCCCAAAACATATGATAATTATTATGAAATCCGTAACACCGTTTGGCTTATCAAGGGAGCTACCCAAGATTTCACCAAAACCGATTAATAGCACAGGTGTAAGTATTACCCGAGCTAGACTACCTCCGACTAGCAAAGAGTAATACCCTTTGATTATATATTAGATGATCGTCACTGGGTCTCCATCCATATATATAACCTGGATTATACTAAGGGCTTCACCCTAGACGCACATCTCCGGGTTTCCACCTCTAGTATAATCCGGGGCCCAAATATACCCTAAGAGCGTCCTCAATAGGGTTAAAGGAAATATAATCTCGCTTTATAAATGTTTTAGTTGACCAAAAGGGTCGTTCGAGACAAGGTATGTAACCGTCTAGGGTTTCTCCACACGTTGCCTATAACTCGAGGCATACGAGCAAGACCCGAGACCAAATGCTACTTTTAAAAACAAAATAGTTCTCTTGTCTCTATTTTAAAACAATTTTAGAAAAGATACATATATATCATTTTATATCAAATCCTTTTTATTTCAAATATTGATAACATATAATTGAAATATAAAGGGGTAGGGTTTTCGCAAATATTTGTTCATACTCCAGTTAGAAAACATTTTTACATCCTCACCTGTAGGCTTTACAAAAAGGGTTTCCAACGACCCGAGATCAGTCCCGCGAGGTCCTACCTGTAATACACAGGCCTCGAGGTGAGACACGACTCAATAAAATAATCAAATACGACGCACGGCTATGAAATGCATTTATGCTCAAAATAACATATTATGTATAAATGCATTTAAACACAATTAAACTCATTCAAATGCATTCAAACACAATCAAACATACATGATATGAAGCTAAACTAAGCATTCAAGTAATATGGAAGCTTGGAAACCAAAATTCAAAGGTTTGTAAATATTACACAAACCACCCCTCGTTTAATACTTTGCATAGCAAATCAACTCCGATTAATCCGAAATTTCCGGCATCACTTAGCTACTATATTTAAGGATTTTTAATGCCAAAAGAATCGAAAAATGAAGCCAAATGCTCAAAAATCACTATTCATCAGCCCCTACATATTTTGCCAAACTCTCATTTTTCAACTCCAAACTCCATAAAACTTCACCAATTAGCTTAATATCATGAACTAACATGAATTACCAATCCATTTGAGCATCTAAGCATCTAAATTCATCAATCCAACATTGCATAATAATCAAATTTATATGAAAAATCACAAGTAATGCTACATGCTATCAACAACCAAACTAAGCTCATCAATCATTCATTCTAGCCTACTTCTTCACTTCATCAACATATGAGACATTGAAACTCAAAGATTAAAGAGATTTGCAACCTTACCTTGAAGGAGAAAATGGAGGAGAAAGGAGATGTAGAGAGCTTGTTTGCAAAAATAGAAAGTAGAGGCTTGTTCCTTAGATGAAAGAGCAACTTTTTGTAGCAAGAGAGGGGATGATTTTTGGTGTTTTGATGGTGGTTGAAAGTGGTGGTGGTGGCTGGTGGAATGAGGGCCGAGAGATGAGAGGAAGAAGAAGAGAATGTTGCTTGAGAATAGTGTAGAAAAATGTGGAGAGAAATGAGATAATTAAATAAATATAAGTTATTTTGAATAGTCAAAATTAGCTAGCTATATGTATATACTTGTATATACATTTGTATAGATATTTATGTATATATTTGCATATATATTTATGTATATTTCAAGATTAATATCATACAAGTCAAATATAATTGACAAAATTTCATAAGATTTCAAATACAACACTTCAAATATAACATAGTGTGAAGTAAATTTCAAATATAAAAATTCTTATGAATTCATCATATTATTCATATATAGAATCACACATTAATTCATATAATTCACATAATCACATAATTTGCAAATAATACACACAAGAGCTATTCTTACCGAAGCGTTATAAAATAACGGGGCGTTACATTTTGTCTGAACAACTTTTTATTAGGGTATCATCAGCTCTGTGCTCGAGACGAATATGTTCTGAAGACAGCTTTCAGTGCCTGATGTAGACGTCTTGAATTCGTATGTCTGCCCCTAGTACTGACAAGTACTTTGCGACTTGATGGACCCCGTTCATATCACAGCGAGTTGGTCGTTGCTTTCTAAGGAGTCACCTTGGTGTCCTCGAGATTAGAGGAAGAATGCAGAGCACCTCCGTATGGTACTCCAGAAAACAAAGGGCACCCGCTAGTTGCCCAACCTAGTGGATGTGAAATCTGGATCGACTTAGTGACCTTTTAAGTCATTTCGGATCCGGAGTGAGAAGAGAAGGAGGATCGTTGAAGATTTGAGCAGTACTGGAATGGGAACAAACCAAGACTTCGAGTGGAACTTCTCTAAGCTTGCAACCCTATTGCTTGAGTCAACAGGAAAGAAAACGAACTCTAATGGACGATCTCTGTAAGACTTGTTCTTAGGAGTCGAGAAGAGATTAAATACAACTTCAATATTAACCCTGCTTATGAGATTCTGAAGGAATTGTCGTGAGTAGGAATGCATCACATGAAAGGTTGAATTGGTGAATGGTGCTAATGAAGAAACCATAGCTCATGCTCGGGAAGCTAAAATCAATCAGAAAGTTGTCACTCATGACATCGAACTAGCTGCCGTAGTAAAGGACTGGCTGAAGCGTCGCCACTATCTCTTATGGAATTTGTTGACATCCCCACCGATTATGAGAGTTTAACAAGTGTTAAATCAGGAGGAGTTGAACCAACCCCAATGTCGTTAATGGAAAATGTTTGAGGACTAAGATTACAAGAATCAGTGTTCCTTGGGAAAAGCGAATATCGTAGTTGGTACTTTGAACCAAATCACGAACGTGTCACAAATTGAGGCTAAACTGAATTGGACTTGCACCATTTTGGATAATTTCATTCATAGCCTTACGACCCAGTCAGAATTGGGTTGAAGAATCTAAAATGCCAAGTCTGCAAAAGAATGGATCCCGAGTCAGACAATTCGAGCGAAGAATAATCCAAAGTTTCAGCTTTGTGTTGGCAACCCCAATACTTCCCAATATAAGTCCCGGACCCATGATTCGAAGAGTCGAAAGAAAGAGACTTACTCGATTAAGTCAAGAGATACCTGGCTTGCCAACAGATCAAAGCCGAGCATCAAAGACTAAGGAGTTAGCTATGACTACTGCATACCCCTATGTGGGATTGGGAATGGATTCACCATGGACTTCGTGTCCGGACTACTGAAGGTTTAAGATGGTAATTACTGTTACAGGTTTATCTGGGATTTCTCCAAGGTGCTGTCGATCGGATTCAGGCCTTTCGACAATAAATGGAGATAGCTCAAGTTCTACTGAAAAGCTACTTACAAGAACCCCGAACAGGCTTGGAGTTGTGCAATCCGCGAAATATCTCCTAGCGAGTCCCTTGAATGAATCAGACAGTCGAAGGAGCTTCGTGAGAGATCCGAATAAAGACGCGTAGGTTTCACCTAGAGTTGTTTAACTCTAATCAGTAGAATATGGGGACCAGATTCTAATAAGGAGGGGTGATTGTAACGCCCCGAAAATTCGTGTTGTGAACCGGGAGCCCGAATCGATTTCCCTCGCGATTTATGATTTATTTTATTAATTATTATATGATTGTTATAACAATTTCGTATATGAGTGATTTTTAATATTTAAATTACGAATTGTCAATGTGCGTTTAATAATATGAATTTTGACTGTAATTATGTGTTATTTAGACAATGTGAGTTTTTGAACTTATTTTACGAAATTACAAAAATGCCCTTTCGATTCTCAACCTGAGTCAATTATTTGACTAACTCTCATGATCTCTCCCTCATTCTCATTCACGCAACATGCAACAAAGAAGAAAGAAAAGAAAGGAGAAAAAGGAAAAGAGAAAGAGGAAGGTTCAATCGATCGTGCCGGACTCGTTTCTCGACGGATTTTCAAACCGTTTACGCCTACGAACTCCTCACGATCTCTTCTACGAGTTAGCCTTTCACGTCCCTCTCGTTTAATGCCTCCATTGCTTCGATTTTTGGATTTTTGTATATAGTTGAATATATTAGGTTTTATATGATCTTGAGAGAAATTATGGATGGATTTTTATAATTTTGGATTCTATGTATAGCTTAGATGTTGTAGAATATTATATGTGAAAATTAGGGAAGGATTCGCATGTTTAATCGGTCAAATGTTGGATTTAGGATTGAATTTGCGAAGGTTTCAAGTTTCTGTGAATTTTCTGCTGTTATCGCACGCACACGGCCTATGCACACGGGGTGTTGCAAGCCCGGGTGCATGTGCACGGGCTCTCTACACGGCCTGTAGAGAGGCCGTGCGTATTGGTTCTGCACGGGCTCTCTACACGGCCTGTAGAGAGGCCCTGCGTGTCCCTTTGGTGTGCACACGGTCTTGGTGCACACGGCCTCAAGGCCGTGTGCATGAGCCCGTGTGGCCCGATTGAACAGGCCATGACCTTATGCAAGTCAGGGCCAATTTTGGCGTACGGGTCCCTCCGAGGCTCGTCTTTTCCGAATTCTTTCTTTGCTCGTGTATTCGATATATATGAAATAGGTATGAATTATATGATTTATGAATTTATAGCATGTTCGGGTCTATGAATAGTATGTTTTAGGTTTTCGTCAAATTTTCTAACTTTTGCATATGAAGTCCGATTTTTCCGAAATTCGAATGCATACTCCTTTATGATAATTTAAGCATGTTCGTAAAGTTTCGTTGCATTTGGACTTGATTTGCATTTTTAAATTTATGAATTACTCTGTTTTCGTTTGGGAATTTGAACTTAAGTGCTTTATGTGATTGTAGAACGTACTTTTACGTGTTTCTATGCTTTCATATGAGCCGTGCATCGTCGTATGTCTTATGTGGTTATGCTGTTTGTCAGTTGCAGGTTCCACTCTCGTGGATTAGGTTGCTCATTTCCGTTTTGGGCTTTCTTTTGGTTATCGCCAGGTGAGGTTTCCGTTGTTATTCCGTATTATGTAGATATGTATTGTTAAGCCTCACTAAATAAGCCTCGCATGTATAATTTACGTTTTCATCCCGTATTTCTATATTTAGTAAATGCTTTATTCTTATTACTTTTATGAGGTTTAAGAACAACGGATTTGATATCAAATGAATATTATGTATATGATTTAGAAATGTTTTCAAAAAAAGACAAGCGAACTATGTTTCGATTTAAATGTAATTTTGGGGTTTGGAAACCTTCTCGTTGAGTGAAGTCGTTAGGGTGGGTTTCTCCCCCAGGACGATGGAACACCCGGTTGCGTTTCCTACCGTATCATCGCCTGTCTCAAACGACCCTTTTGGCCCTCCCCGAAATGTCTTGATTCCTATTTTAATAGGAAAATAATAGTTATGAAAAATGCGAGATATGATATGTGTGTCCGTTATGTCTTTGTGGGCCCCGGAGTGTGGCGATCGGATGAAGCCAGATAGACAGCGGGTCTACGGTGGAATTCGGTGGCTTGTTCCATGTTTACCGGGAGCACGGGTGAGGCCGGAGTGGCAACCTTTGTGCTCCTGCGACGGAGACTTCGTGTCAGCCGTGAGATAGGCGATTATGCCTATAGAGCAGTTGGATTTAGCGGTCCTTCTGCTACATGGGAGGAATAAGGTTGGTATGGTTTTCAGGTATGTCATGATATGATATGAGGAGTTGAGGGCTCGTCTCGCCGAGCAATATGATATGTCCCGTTATGTTATGTTATGATAAATCACCGAATGTTTATGAAAATCCTTCTCTGACGTTTGTTTTCTTTTAAGTTAAAATGGTGATTTATTCTTGTATGTTATTATGTATGTATTCCCATTTTTCCCCTCACTTAGTCATTCGACTAACCCTCCCTGCTTTTAACCTTATCTGTTTCAGGTGGTAACTAGGTGGGCATCGTCAGTCTTGTTTCGCGGGTTTTCTTTCTTTTCGGTGATTGTTCCTTTCTAGATTGTTTTAAGTTCATGATTAGGTTATATGTATATGTTATCGGGATTGATATATTGAACCCGTTATTGGGTGTCATCGGGATATTGTATCGAACCCGTTTATTATATTATAGTAATTGAATTCCGCTAGCCTTGGTGGGCTTTAATTATTTGTGCAATTGAGCTGCTTTGAATGTTGCTATATAGAATTTGGTTTGGTTGTTGCTTCCGCTCCCGCATTGTTGTCGTCTGTTGTTTTACAAAAGCCCTGCCTAGTGATTGAGTAAATCGGTTTTCCGTTCGCCGGGTTTCAATTTAGGGTCGGATTTCTGTTTCGGTTTCGGATTGAGGCTCGGTGCGGGGCGTGCGTTACCCGTTTGGGGCGCCCGCTACACTTTTGTTCTTTTTGCAGTATTATCCAGGTGGGGTTTCTTTTCCGAATTCAGCTTTCTTATACGTATGTAAATATTCCATATATACCCGAAGCCTGTGTTTTATGCTTTTAAATTTTCTTTCCCCAACTTATATTATACGTAATAGCTATTTGAAAATCATACTACTTTAATGATTTCGAGGAAAACGTTTTGATATCAAATTATTACGTATTAGCCCCTCGAAGGCTCTTTTGGCCATAAAGGGTTAAAATTGATTTCTCAATTGGTCCCTTTGACCGAATCTTTCGAAATGCGAGAAATATACTTTGGCCTTTGTGCCCGGCTTTTGTGCCATCTCATACTATTGGGGCCCGGACATCAGGGTACGGGGTGAAGCCGGTTAGATGTTGTGGATCTCAATGCTCTGGTCTCCAAACTGTTGGGAGCTCGGGGTGTGGCCGGAGTGGCAACCCTTTTGAGTACCTGCGCCAGACGGGATCTTGTCGCATAGACTTGTCCCCAGCCGAAGATGTAAAGGATACTTGTCCTTGCATAGTTGATTATTAGTAGTTCGGGTTAGCTACCTGACTACATAAGGAGGAATAAGGGCAGTTTACTTGATTATTTTCATATTGTGAAATAGGTGGTTGTTGCTCGTCTCGCCGAGCTTTTATTTATTCATTACAACATTAATTACTTCGCCAATGTTACGAAAATCTTTATTTTTTATTTGCTTTCTTCTCATTTAAAAATGGCGAACTTTTATTCAGTTTTATTAATATATATGTATTACAATCCCCTCACTTAGTCGCTTTGACTAACCCCATTACCTCATTGTCTCTTTCAGGTTTTGTCACTAGGCGGATCCAGGTCTTGTCCTTGGAGTCATTTACTTTTGTTTAGGTGATTTTATTTCTGCCTGAGTGTCTGGATAAATACTTAAAACCCTAGAAGTTGTAGATGTAAATAATGTAAATTAGTTTGAATGTTGATATTGTTGTTTTTAGTGGCCTTGGTGGGCTTTATACTTGTATTTTGGATTTATTGCTTTTCTAGCTCCCTGAGTGGGATAGATTGTATTAATTTGCTTCCGTTGTATTATGGTTTGTGTTGTCCTATTATTTTCTAAACCAGATCCGCCTGGTATTTATTTACCATTCGCCAGGTTATAGTTCACAACCGGACCTCAGTTCTTGTTATGGGTTGTGACTTGGTGCGGGACGTCACGTCGCACCATATTTGGGGATGTGTCGTTACAATAGAATAAAACACCATTTTAACTTAAAGGAAGACAAACGTAAAAGAAGGGTTTTCATAATCATTTGGTGATTTATCATAACAAAACGTAACATAACATATCATATTACTCGGTGAGTCGAGCCTTGAACTCCTCATATCATATCATAACATACCTGAAAACATACCATCCTTATTCCTCCCATATAGCAGAAGGACCGCTAAATCCACACTGCACCATGTATTGGCATAACAACCTATGTCTCAGTTGACACGAAGTCAACCGCCGTAGGAGCTCGAAGGTTTCCACTCTGGCCTCACCCCGTGCTCCCGGTAAACATGGAGTAAGCCACCGAATTCCACCGTAGACTCACTGTCTATCCGGCTTCATCCGATCACCATACTCCGGGGCCCACAAAGACATAACGGACACACATATCATATCTCGCATTTTCATAACTATCATTTCCCTATTAGAATAGGAATCAAGACATTTAGGGGGCCAAAGGGGCCGTTCGAGACAGGCGGTGTAACGGCAGGAAACACAACCGGGTATTTCATCATCAAGGGGGGGAAGTCCACCCTAACGACTTCACCCAACGAGAAGGTTTGCAAACCCAAAATTACATTTAAATCGAAACATAGTTCGCTTGTCTCTTTTTGAAAACCTTTCGAAATCATATACATAGTACTCTTTTGATATCAAATTCTTTGTTCTTAAACTTTATTAAAGTAGTAAGCATAAAGTATTTACTAAATATAGTAATACGGGATGAAAATATAAATTTTGCATGCGAGGCTTATTCGGTATTAGGGTTGGTACTACGTACGTATTATCGTATAATATTAACAAAGGAAACCTCACCTGGAGACACCCAAAAGAAAGCCAGAAAGTGAAAGTGAACACCCTAATCCACGAGAGTGGAACCTGCAACTGACAAACGACATAACCACATAAGACATACGATGACGCACGGCTCATACGAAAGTATCAAAACACATAGAAACACTTTAAACAGTCATTCATATCACTTAGGTTCACATTCTAACAAAATATAGAAATTCAATAAGCAAACCAAGTTAGAATGTGATAAAAACCCATAAATATGCATAAAAGGCAATAAGGAAGTGTAACGCCCCAAATTTTTGGTAAACTAAAGCCGGTAAGAATTCCTAAAATAACGGGACAAGTTTGGAAAATTCGATCGGTACATATGTGCTTATGTGATATTTGTGTGTTTTATATGAATTTTCGTAAATGCAATAATTTGTGAATTTAAATTATTCTATGTTGATGTGCGTTTAAAATGATGAGTTTTGACTATAATATTGATATATTTCGTTGATATGTCCTTTTTATGAAGTTTCGCAAAATTACGAAAATGCCCCTTCGATTTTTCATTTAAAACCTCAGGTTTTCTTTTTGTTCTCTTTTCCTTTTCTTTTTCTTAATTACACTTAAACAGCCGAAGGAAAAGAAAAGAAAGAAAGAAAAAGAAAGAATTTTCTTTAGAACTTCAATTCGATCTTTCGAGTTCGTTTCTTAACCAAATTTTGATCCGTAAGAACCTACGTGATCCTTGTAACATTCTCTACAGGTATTATTCAGGTTTCATTTGATTCCGTTGTTGGTTGAGTACGTTTTGGATAAATTGCTTCGAAGTTGGATTTTTCGATAGTTTGATCGTTATACTCCGTAGTTTTCGATGATTCTTGATCCTATGTGTTGCCATTGTGATATTTGATATTTGTTGAAGTTTGTAGTATAAAAATATGATTGAAAATGGTATTTTGGTAAAGATTTGACGAAGTTTTGCTGCTTCTGTGCGAAGTTCTTCGCGTTCTGCTGAAAATTCGCGAAAACAGGTGCACACGGCCTTGCAACAGGCCGTGTAGCAAGACCGTGCGTTTTTTCCACCTCACACGGCCTTGCATCAGGCCGTGTGGGTAGGCTGTGCATGTTTAAAAGTTTCACACGGCCTTGATGGGGCCGTGTGTGTAGCCCGTGTGACCCGATTTTAGTTCAGAAGTCTCTGGAAGTCAAAAATTGCAAATACTACTTTCTTCGTTTGATATTATTTTCAAAATCCGACTTCGCCATTAAGTTCGTAGTGCTTTAAAACTTAATAATCCATAGAGTTTGAATTTTTCCAATACCGTTTGATCGTGAAACGAACCAATTTCCGTTTAGGGAATTATACGCTTTTCGCAATTCTTTTCCGATTGCTTCAAAACTTGAATGTATGCTTTTTTATAGTATTTTAAGCATGTCTATGAAACCTAATTGTGTTTAGGCATGATTATAAGCTTGAAGTTTGATATTTCATTCGTTTCATTGAATAATTGCCCTAATTGCCTTTCTTTTATTTAATTAAGTGTTTATTGCATTAAGAATAAGTCGTGCGTCGTATTGTCGTCTTACATGGTTGTGTCGTATTTGGTTTCAGGTGATAGTTCTTCTGGGCAGTAGTTGGTCTTCTTTCTTTTGCCCTTTTTGCGGTATTATCCAGGTGGGGTTTCTTTTCCGAATTCGGCTTTCCTTATACGTATGTAAATATTCCATATATACCCGAAGCCTGTCTTTTATGTTTTTATGTTTCTTTCCCCATGTTTATATTATACGTAGTAGCTATTTGAACCATACTATATTAATGATTTTAAAGAAAAATGCTTTGATATCAAATTATTATGTATAACCCCTCGAGAGCTCTATTAGCTCGAAAGGGTATAAAATGGATTGAAATTGGTCCCTTTGACCACATAAGTATTTGGAATGCGAGAACATTATCTTGGCCTTTCGGCCTGGCCATTGAGCCACATTATACAATTGGGCCCGGACTTCAGGGTACGGGGTGAAGCCGGATAGACGTCGGGTCTATGGTGGATCTCAATGCTCTGGACTCCAAACTGATGGGAGCTCGAGGGTATGACCGGAGTGGCAACCCTTTTGAGTACCTGCGCCGGACGGGATCTAGTCTATATCCTCAGCCGAAGATGTATTGGATATTTGTCCTTGCATGATTATATAGTAGCGGGCTAGCTACCTGTCTACACAAGGAGGATTAAGGGAGGTTTATTTGATATTTTTGATATGATGAAATAGGTGGTTGATGCTCGACTCGCCGAGCTTTTACTTTTATGCGAAATTATTCGATTCGCCAATAATTGTGAAAACCTTTATTTTTCCTTTGCTTTCTTCTCATTTACAAACTGGTGAATCTTTTCGGTTGTTTCGATAATATATATGTATTACAGCCCCCTCACTTAGTCGCTTTGACTAACCCCATTACTCTGTTGTTGTCTTTTGAGGGTTTTGTTGCTAGGCGGATTCAGGTCGTGTCCTTGGAGTCATTTACTTTTGTTTAGGTGATTTCATTTCCGTCTATGTATCTGGATAAATACTTAAAACCCTAGAAGTTGTAGATGTAAATAATGTAAATCAGTTTGAATGTTGATATTGATATTTTCAGTGGCCTTGGTGGGCTTTATAATTGTGTTTTGGATTATGGGTGTTCTAGCTCCCTGAGTGGGATAGGTTGTGCTAATTTGCTTCCGCTGTATTATTGTTCATTGTCTTATTATTTTCTAAAAGCAGATCCGCCTGGTAATTATTTTCCGTTCGCCAGGTTGTAGTTCATAACTGGACCTTTAGTTCTGGTTATGGATTATGACTTGGTGCGGGACGTCACGTCGCACCGTATTTGGGGACGTGCCGTTACAGTTGGTATCAGAGCTAGAGGTTTATTGGCCTTAGCTCTGTGAGTCGTGTCAGTCTAGGTCCGTACGGCTTATGACTTAGGAATTGTGCTTTTGTGCTTATGTGCTTACAGCTTTGCATCCATAATTAATCTACATGCATACTTGTTATATTTAACTGTAGGATGCCGCCTCGTCGTGATCGTACTCCTCCAGCAGCACCACCACAGGCACCAGTAGTGGATGCTCAGCAGATATTTGGTCTCTTTCGGGATTATCTGGATCAGGGAGACAGGAATGTAGAGGTAGATGAGCATAGAGCCCGTGAGCAGTCACTTTGCCGATTCCTCGATTTCCACCCACCTCAGTTTCTTGGTACTACAGATGATATTGTGGCAGAGGGTTGGATTTCATCTCTTGAGGGGATATACCGAGTTCTTCAGCCTACTGATCTAGAGAAGGTTGAGTTTGCTATCTATCTTCTTCGAGGACCTGCAGAGGCCTGGTGGAAGATGACTGAGCAGAGATGGAGGGTGTAGCGCCCCCTGAAGAAGGACCGCCACATCCGCACCGAAACGGATTCCCGAGCTTCGGCGAGGGGCCTCAACCCAAAAACCCACTCCGGCGAACGGCACTCAAGCAAGAACCTTCGGCAACAGCAACGACATCCCAACAACAACCAGAGAAGAGCAGAGAAATGCGGAAGCGATTTAAATAACAAGACAAATTCCATAAATGTCAATTAAACATGTGCAAATCGAAATACAACATAATAACAACACGTAGTGCCATCCATGGCTCAACTCGTCTACCCTATGCAATCCTAGATATCTTCAACTATCCCACATCAGGGGCACATAAGTACGTAAAGTAAATAAATACAATAAACAAGACTCGACAGTTGTTGGGACCACTGACAAGACAAACCAGAAAGACTGAGCCTATCTAGACCTGCTGATGCCGACTGACAAGATAGGTGACGTCGCCACCTGTCTACCTGAAGCAAGAACCAAAATAGCAGGGGTGAGTATAAAGGATACTCAGTAAGGGGGTTTTGGTCACAGTTCGTCATTTATCTTTTTAAAACTAAAAGTGGTGAGTGTTGCCCGTTTTGAGAAAGAATACGAATACGAAATATAAGTTGTAAAATGACACAAAGCAACACTCGGGTTCGGCTTATTTGAAAACACAAAAGGTTGACGAACCGGATCCGTTAAAACATTTGCACGAAATATCAAGCCGATTGAAAGAATATGAATTGGGTAATAAAGGGGACTTAGGGTAGCAAGTACGAGTCACACTTCCGGGTTTTATATATATATAGGGAAGTACATATGATAATTGAAGAAAACCGGAATGTGCTTCGACTTGTCACGAAAGCCATAAAACAATTAGACAAGCAATAAATGCAATAAATCATGCAGTAATGTGTCCCGGCGAGAACGGGCCCTCTCCTTATAACTCCCCATTGAAAAACATGCAAGCAAGTACTCCATCACCAAGATTCATAAACAGGGTTTAAGGAGACGCGATTAGCACCACCATCAGGATTTAAGGAGACGCGATCAGCACCACCGTACAGGGTTTAAGGAGACGCGATTAGCACCACCGTTCGCATCAACTTAGGCTAGCCAACCTCCTAGCCGGCCCAAGTTAACGCGCTAGAAGTATACATCGGGATTTGCCCTAGACGCACGTCCCCAGGCTCACCTCTTGTATACTCCGGGCCCAAGTCATAAACAGCCTATGGCTCGCTTTTGAAATCAATGATAGTTTAAGTGGCCAAAAGGGCCGTTCGAAAATATGATGCAAGTAGTTAAGTATGAATGGCAAAAGGGACTTTTGAGACAAGTTGATGTAACGATCTAGGAAATACTCATAAGCGTCGTACGCTTCGGGAGCATACTGACGGATGTCCCTAACGACATTACTTATAAGTGCCTCAGAGATCAAATAGTTACTTTTAAAACAAATAAGTTACTTGTCTCTAGTTGGAAGCATTTCAAATCATTTTGGTTTGCTATCAAAACGGTTTGACTAAGCATGTAAGGAATATTAAAGACAGTACAACAAGCAATAAGAAAAGGCGGGGAATAAGTTATTTCGAAGCCTAAATAAACTATGTTCTTACTCCAGTTGAAAACAATTTAAAACCCTTACCTGGCTCGACAAGACAGTATGAAAGCAAGCGGTAGTCAGGTCTCTCCCTCGTTGGATCCACCTGTAATACACAGGGCCTAGAGGATGAAAACAAGACCGACAATACTAAAAGCAAGACACAAGACAACAGATGACGCACGGCAACTCATATGGAATCCAATCATGCAATAAACGCAATATGGGAAGTAAATCAATTAAACATGTAAATTACGGTACGACAATTAAAGAATATTAATGAAATGTTAAATAATGAAAGAACGTAAATAATAAATATTAAAGGCATGCTTAAACGCAATTAGGGTACGTAGACATGCTTCAAATAATATAAGGACGTTATCTCGCGAATACAGGATTAAACGGATAAGAAACGGGAAAGATGGGAAAAATCCCTAAATGAGGAAGGTGTCAATTGACGGTCAAATAAGGTCGGATAATTTGTAAATTATGAAGAATATCAAATCCCAAGGCTCGAGGAAGCTATAGGTAAAATCGGATTGATATTCGGAGGTCGAATGAGAAAAGTCAACATTTAAATGAGTGGGGTTGACCAATTCCCGAAGTGTAAGAAAGGAAATGGCTGGAAAATACACTAAGTATGTTGCACCGGCCAACGCACGGGCTTACAAACGGGCTTGGCAAGCCGGTGCAAGCACAAAAGGGGTTGCACGGCCTCCCGTACGGTCTTGAGCACGGTGCCAAGACCGTGCAGGTGCAAACGGCCATGCGCACGGGCCTGTGCACGGGCTCAAGCCCGTGCAGGCTGAAAAGTGAAGCGCACGGGCTCCTGCACGGTCTTGCTCAAGACCGTGCGTTCGCCCGTGTGGATCTACTGAGCAGCAGACTCAGCAGATCGCGAACCTCTCACGCGAATTCAAAATATAAATTCATATATCTCCTAATTTATACCATAAAACATCCTAATTTTCACATATAATCATACATATCATATAAGCTACATTTAGACAAAAAAATCACGTAAAATGGTCAAGTAAAACATCCTAAACACGAAAATTGTAAAACTATAAAATTTCTATATAAAAACTATAATAATCGCAACGAGGAATTAACGAAATGAAATGGGGTAAAAAGATTACCGGTAGAGAATGTAGTGAGGGTCGTTCGGGTTTTCACGGCTCGTCGATCGGGCGAGAAATGAGCTCGGTAGGGCGTCGGGAAGATCTTTCTCTTTTCTTCTCCTTCTTTCTCCTTTCTTTCTTCTTTCTTTCTTTCTTTCTATGTAATGAGAAAATGAGAGAGATGGGTAGATATTTAAGAAAATATCTCGGGAGGGTAAAATGGTCATTTAGGCTTTCAAGGGCATTTATGTAATTTAAGTAGTTAAGGGTATTTAAAAGATAGGTTAAATCAATCTTTTCCACAAGATTGATTAATCCAATTGGATAGATCGAGAAATTAGGCAAGAAAGAATTCGCGTAAATATTAATAATATAATTAAATATTCGGGTCGTTACAATACTCCCCTCTTCAAAAGAATCTGTCCTCAGATTCTCCTCCGGACCTCGGGGTTAGTTAAGAGGAGCATAATCTAAGAGTTCTAACGCGAATTAAAAACGAACATTTAGGAGCAATTAAAATATATTATAAAACATCAGACATAACAAAAATATTTAAATGCAAATAACATTCCAAATAAAATTCAAAGTCATGCGAAAGACGGAATTACGAAAACCCTAGACAAGGCTAACGTCGAAGAAGAAATTCCCAATGTAAGGTCCTTCATCACTGTCATTATCTATTTCATTCTTCCGACTGATTCTTGTACTCTTCGTATCCCCAATGACAATTGTCACATCCTTCTCCTGTTTCTTGATTAGAGTTCCTTTTACAGGAAGTAACGCCATCATCATTTCTCCTATTGTACTCCTCGTCTTTCTCACAATCTGTCTCTTCAAGATCACACTCTTTCTTATTCTTTCTACAGAGTGTTTTCTCATCTTCAAGGGTATTTGATGATTTCTCCTCTCCGCCTTCCATTAAACCATCATTTTCATCATTTCTTCGCTCGGCTTCATACGAAACATCAGAGTCGTCATCATCAGAAGCCGATGTCGGCTCATCTCCCATATAATCATCATCGTCAGATAATTCATTATCCTCTTCACTAGTTGATTCATCTTCAGACATACCTTCAGAAGTATACTCCTTCAGACTCGATTTGTCAACGTCGGTGCTGTCCAGAACCGCATAACATACTCGCAACAGAATCGATCCTAGTCGGCCAAGAACTCCTTGTCCTTAGCACTCTCTTATAGCGTATAACGAATTTATCGAATTCCACGCTATCCACATAGAGGTCACATAAATCTTGGCATCTAATCATTCAATCAGTGCAAGTGTGAATTTTGAAAGCAGTTAAAGCACGTAAATTATATAAAACACTTAACACATATTTAAAGCAATTACCATTCGAAACAAAATATTATGAATGAATGCTATAATAATGCAATGTACCTCTGCGAGTCGGTATCATGGTCGGGATCCCCCTTTCCTTCCCCGAGGGTTGCTTGAGTCGGGGCAGTCTTGAACTCGATGCTTGCTACTCCCACATCTGAGGCAACATCCCAGTTTCCTCCTACACCTTGCAGTCTCGTGATTTGTCTTCCCACAGTATTCGCAGGGAATGGGGTCCTCGTCCACTTCAGGTTCGGTAGGTTTTGGCATCTCGTAGGGTCGTCTCGATGTCGGAAAAGTGCTCGGTCCGGCTGGTTCTCTTCTTGCCTTCTCGTTGCAAGAGGATCCTTTCATGTGAGGAATACCTCGTCTCATCTCTCGAAGATCGGACTCCACTCTCATAGCCCGGTTGACTGCATCATGATAAACACGAATGTTCAATCCTACTAATCTCTCCAAGATCTCCGGCTGAAGTCCCTCGATGAAATTCCGCGCTCTCCTTCGATCGTCAGATGCAATGTGAGGAGCATAGACGATGAGACGGCTAAAAAGTGCCTCGTATTGTGCAACAGGGAGAGCTCCTTGGGTGAGGGACATGAACTCTCTTTCTCAGCTGTCACGTACCACTTGCGGCACGTACTTCTCTCGGAAGTCGGATAGGAACCGTGACCAAGTGTACGGAATTCCCTCAGCGATCCATCTTTGTTCCATGTAACGCCACCAATCCTCAGCTGGTCCTCTCATGAGAAAGATGGCATACTCAACCCTCTCGGGGTCACCGCAGTGTATAACCCGGAAGATTCGCTCTAAATCGGCTATCCAAGCCTCGGCTTTAAGGTCATCTGGTTCACCCACGAAGCAAGGTGGGTTGTAGTGCAGAAATCTGTCCAGGGATTGACCCTCGTTTTGTCTCGCAGGTATATGCTGCTGTTGTCGTTGTCTCTCTTGATGCACTTGTTCAGCAATCTGTCTCATAGCTGTCACTAACTCCCTTGCAATCGAATTCGGATAAGGGAGCGGTAGGGGGTCTTCGATGAGACATTATGTACCTGCGCTCAATAAACTAGGAAAAAGATGCATGTTCGGTTAATGGAATGGTCACGTAAGACATATAAAATTTTATCAAAGCATACATATATGATTCGGATAGCATGTAGACAAGTTAAGCATGAAACAAATCACAGAACAAGAAAAACTCGATCCTATAGCCGTACGACCTAGACACGACAAGACCCAAGCAGAACACGACAAGACGACAAGACAAGACAGACGCTACCTTGAGTTCCACATCCACTTGCATTCGATCCCAACTTAGTACTACAATTGTAAGAGATCAAACGGTTGGTTGGCCATTCCAAAAGAAGATCAATCACAATTTCAATACTAAGTAGTTCTCAAGCACCTGTGACTGGAAACTCTAAGTCTCATTGACACGAAACGGGCAGACACAAGAGACAAGACAGGACGCGATTACAAAGCTTCGGTTCCTTTTGGGAACCTAGGCTCTGATACCACTGACTGTAGCGCCCCCTGAAGAAGGACCGCCACATCCGCACCGAAACGGATTCCCGAGCTTCGGCGACGGGCCTCAACCCAAAAACCCACTCCGGTGAACGGCACTCAAGCAAGAACCTTCGGCAACAGTAACGACATCCCAACAACAACCAGAGAAGAGCAGAGAAATGCGGAAGCGATTTAAATAACAAGACAAATTCCATAAATGTCAATTAAACATGTGCAAATCGAAATACAACATAATAACAACACGTAGTGCCATCCATGGCTCAACTAGTCTACCCTATGCAATCCTAGATATCTTCAACTATCCCACATCAGGGGCACATAAGTACGTAAAGTAAATAAATACAATAAACAAGACTCGACAGTTGTTGGGACCACTGACAAGACAAACCAGAAAGACTGAGCCTATCTAGACCTGCTGATGCCGACTGACAAGATAGGTGACGTCGCCACCTGTCTACCTGAAGCAAGAACCAAAATAGCAGGGGTGAGTATAAAGGATACTCAGTAAGGGGGTTTTGGTCACAGTTCGTCATTTATCTTTTTAAAACTAAAAGTGGTGAGTGTTGCCCGTTTTGAGAAAGAATACGAATACGAAATATAAGTTGTAAAATGACACAAAGCAACACTCGGGTTCGGCTTATTTGAAAACACAAAAGGTTGACGAACCGGATCCGTTAAAACATTTGCACGAAATATCAAGCCGATTGAAAGAATATGAATTGGGTAATAAAGGGGACTTAGGGTAGCAAGTACGAGTCACACTTCCGAGTTTTATATATATATAGGGAAGTACATATGATAATTGAAGAAAACCGGAATGTGCTTCGACTTGTCACGAAAGCCATAAAACAATTAGACAAGCAATAAATGCAATAAATCATGCAGTAATGTGTCCCGGCGAGAACGGGCCCTCTCCTTATAACTCCCCATTGAAAAACATGCAAGCAAGTACTCCATCACCAAGATTCATAAACAGGGTTTAAGGAGACGCGATTAGCACCACCATCAGGATTTAAGGAGACGCGATCAGCACCACCGTACAGGGTTTAAGGAGACGTGATTAGCACCACCGTTCGCATCAACTTAGGCTAGCCAACCTCCTAGCCGGCCCAAGTTAACGCGCTAGAAGTATACATCGGGATTTGCCCTAGACGCACGTCCCCAGGCTCACCTCTTGTATACTCCGGGCCCAAGTCATAATCAGGCTATGGCTCGCTTTTGAAATCAATGATAGTTTAAGTGGCCAAAAGGGCCGTTCGAAAATATGATGCAAGTAGTTAAGTATGAATGGCAAAAGGGACTTTTGAGACAAGTTGATGTAACGATCTAGGAAATACTCATAAGCGTCGTACGCTTCGGGAGCATACTGACGGATGTCCCTAACGACATTACTTATAAGTGCCTCAGAGATCAAATAGTTACTTTTAAAACAAATAAGTTACTTGTCTCTAGTTGGAAGCATTTCAAATCATTTTGGTTTGCTATCAAAACGGTTTGACTAAGCATGTAAGGAATATTAAAGACAGTACAACAAGCAATAAGAAAAGGCGGGGAATAAGTTATTTCGAAGCCTAAATAAACTATGTTCTTACTCCAGTTGAAAACAATTTAAAACCCTTACCTGGCTCGACAAGACAGTATGAAAGCAAGCGGTAGTCAGGTCTCTCCCTCGTTGGATCCACCTGTAATACACAGGGCCTAGAGGATGAAAACAAGACCGACAATACTAAAAGCAAGACACAAGACAACAGATGACGCACGGCAACTCATATAGAATCCAATCATGCAATAAACGCAATATGGGAAGTAAATCAATTAAACATGTAAATTACGGTACGACAATTAAAGAATATTAATGAAATGTTAAATAATGAAAGAACGTAAATAATAAATATTAAAGGCATGCTTAAACGCAATTAGGGTACGTAGACATGCTTCAAATAATATAAGGACGTTCTCTCGCGAATACAGGATTAAACGGATAAGAAACGGGAAAGATGGGAAAAATCCCTAAATGAGGAAGGTGTCAATTGACGGTCAAATAGGGTCGGATAATTTGTAAATTATGAAGAATATCAAATCCCAAGGCTCGAGGAAGCTATAGGTGAAATCGGATTGATATTTGGAGGTCGAATGAGAAAAGTCAACATTTAAATGAGTGGGGTTGACCAATTCCCGAAGTGTAAGAAAGGAAAAGGCTGGAAAATACACTAAGTATGTTGCACCGGCCAACGCACGGGCTTACAAACGGGCTTGGCAAGCCGGTGCAAGCACAAAAGGGGTTGCACGGCCTCCCGCACGGTCTTGAGCACGGTGCCAAGACCGTGCAGGTGCAAACGGCCATGCGCACGGGCCTGTGCACGGGCTCAAGCCCGTGCAGGCTGAAAAGTGAAGCGCACGGGGCTCCTGCACGGTCTTGCTCAAGACCGTGCGTTCGCCCGTGTGGATCTACTGAGCAGCAGACTCAGCAGATCGCGAACCTCTCACGCGAATTCAAAATATAAATTCATATATCTCCTAATTTATACCATAAAACATCCTAATTTTCACATATAATCATACATATCATATAAGCTACATTTAGACAAAAAAATCACGTAAAATGGTCAAGTAAAACATCCTAAACACGAAAATTGTAAAACTATAAAATTTCTATATAAAAACTATAATAATCGCAACGAGGAATTAACGAAATGAAATGGGGTAAAAAGATTACCGGTAGAGAATGTAGTGAGGGTCGTTCGGGTTTTCACGGCTCGTCGATCGGGCGAGAAATGAGCTCGGTAGGGCGTCGGGAAGATCTTTCTCTTTTCTTCTCCTTCTTTCTCCTTTCTTTCTTCTTTCTTTCTTTCTTTCTATGTAATGAGAAAATGAGAGAGATGGGTAGATATTTAAGAAAATATCTCGGGAGGGTAAAATGGTCATTTAGGCTTTCAAGGGCATTTATGTAATTTAAGTAGTTAAGGGTATTTAAAAGATAGGTTAAATCAATCTTTTCCACAAGATTGATTAATCCAATTGGATAGATCGAGAAATTAGGCAAGAAAGAATTCGCGTAAATATTAATAATATAATTAAATATTCGGGTCGTTACAATACTCCCCTCTTCAAAAGAATCTGTCCTCAGATTCTCCTCCGGACCTCGGGGTTAGTTAAGAGGAGCATAATCTAAGAGTTCTAACGCGAATTAAAAACGAACATTTAGGAGCAATTAAAATATATTATAAAACATCAGACATAACAAAAATATTTAAATGCAAATAACATTCCAAATAAAATTCAAAGTCATGCGAAAGACGGAATTACGAAAACCCTAGACAAGGCTAACGTCGAAGAAGAAATTCCCAATGTAAGGTCCTTCATCACTGTCATTATCTATTTCGTTCTTCCGACTGATTCTTGTACTCTTCGTATCCCCAATGACAATTGTCACATCCTTCTCCTGTTTCTTGATTAGAGTTCCTTTTACAGGAAGTAACGCCATCATCATTTCTCCTATTGTACTCCTCGTCTTTCTCACAATCTGTCTCTTCAAGATCACACTCTTTCTTATTCTTTCTACAGAGTGTTTTCTCATCTTCAAGGGTATTTGATGATTTCTCCTCTCCGCCTTCCATTAAACCATCATTTTCATCATTTCTTCGCTCGGCTTCATACGAAACATCAGAGTCGTCATCATCAGAAGCCGATGTCGGCTCATCTCCCATATAATCATCATCGTCAGATAATTCATTATCCTCTTCACTAGTTGATTCATCTTCAGACATACCTTCAGAAGTATACTCCTTCAGACTCGATTTGTCAACGTCGGTGCTGTCCAGAACCGCATAACATACTCGCAACAGAATCGATCCTAGTCGGCCAAGAACTCCTTGTCCTTAGCACTCTCTTATAGCGTATAACGAATTTATCGAATTCCACGCTATTCACATAGAGGTCACATAAATCTTGGCATCTAATCATTCAATCAGTGCAAGTGTGAATTTTGAAAGCAGTTAAAGCACGTAAATTATATAAAACACTTAACACATATTTAAAGCAATTACCATTCGAAACAAAATATTATGAATGAATGCTATAATAATGCAATGTACCTCTGCGAGTCGGTATCATGGTCGGGATCCCCCTTTCCTTCTCCGAGGGTTGCTTGAGTCGGGGCAGTCTTGAACTCGATGCTTGCTACTCCCACATCTGAGGCAACATCCCAGTTTCCTCCTACACCTTGCAGTCTCGTGATTTGTCTTCCCACAGTATTCGCAGGGAATGGGGTCCTCGTCCACTTCAGGTTCGGTAGGTTTTGGCATCTCGTAGGGTCGTCTCGATGTCGGAAAAGTGCTCGGTCCGGCTGGTTCTCTTCTTGCCTTCTCGTTGCAAGAGGATCCTTTCATGTGAGGAATACCTCGTCTCATCTCTCGAAGATCGGACTCCACTCTCATAGCCCGGTTGACTGCATCATGATAAACACGAATGTTCAATCCTACTAATCTCTCCAAGATCTCCGGCTGAAGTCCCTCGATGAAATTCCGCGCTCTCCTTCGATCGTCAGATGCAATGTGAGGAGCATAGACGATGAGACGGCTAAAAAGTGCCTCGTATTGTGCAACAGGGAGAGCTCCTTGGGTGAGGGACATGAACTCTCTTTCTCGGCTGTCACGTACCACTTGCGGCACGTACTTCTCTCGGAAGTCGGATAGGAACCGTGACCAAGTGTACGGAATTCCCTCAGCGATCCATCTTTGTTCCATGTAACGCCACCAATCCTCAGCTGGTCCTCTAATGAGAAAGATGGCATACTCAACCCTCTCGGGGTCACCGCAGTGTATAACCCGGAAGATTCGCTCTAAATCGGCTATCCAAGCCTCGGCTTTAAGGTCATCTGGTTCACCCACGAAGCAAGGTGGGTTGTAGTGCAGAAATCTGTCCAGGGATTGACCCTCGTTTTGTCTCGCAGGTATATGCTGCTGTTGTCGTTGTCTCTCTTGATGCACTTGTTCAGCAATCTGTCTCATAGCTGTCACTAACTCCCTTGCAATCGAATTCGGATAAGGGAGCGGTAGGGGGTCTTCGATGAGACATTATGTACCTGCGCTCAATAAACTAGGAAAAAGATGCATGTTCGATTAATGGAATGGTCACGTAAGACATATAAAATTTTATCAAAGCATACATATATGATTCGGATAGCATGTAGACAAGTTAAGCATGAAACAAATCACAGAACAAGAAAAACTCGATCCTATAGCCGTACGACCTAGACACGACAAGACCCAAGCAGAACACGACAAGACGACAAGACAAGACAGACGCTACCTTGAGTTCCACATCCACTTGCATTCGATCCCAACTTAGTACTACAATTGTAAGAGATCAAACGGTTGGTTGGCCATTCCAAAAGAAAATCAATCACAATTTCAATACTAAGGAGTTCTCAAGCACCTGTGACTGGAAACTCTAAGTCTCATTGACACGAAACGGGCAGACACAAGAGACAAGACAGGACGCGATTACAAAGCTTCGGTTCCTTTTGGGAACCTAGGCTCTGATACCACTGACTGTAGCGCCCCCTGAAGAAGGACCGCCACATCCGCACCGAAACGGATTCCCGAGCTTCGGCGACGGGCCTCAACCCAAAAACCCACTCCGGCGAACGGCACTCAAGCAAGAACCTTCGGCAACAGCAACGACATCCCAACAACAACCAGAGAAGAGCAGAGAAATGCGGAAGCGATTTAAATAACAAGACAAATTCCATAAATGTCAATTAAACATGTGCAAATCGAAATACAACATAATAACAACACGTAGTGCCATCCATGGCTCAACTAGTCTACCCTATGCAATCCTAGATATCTTCAACTATCCCACATCAAGGGCACATAAGTACGTAAAGTAAATAAATACAATAAACAAGACTCGACAGTTGTTGGGACCACTGACAAGACAAACCAGAAAGACTGAGCCTATCTAGACCTGCTGATGCCGACTGACAAGATAGGTGACGTCGCCACCTGTCTACCTGAAGCAAGAACCAAAATAGCAGGGGTGAGTATAAAGGATACTCAGTAAGGGGGTTTTGGTCACAGTTCGTCATTTATCTTTTTAAAACTAAAAGTGGTGAGTGTTGCCCGTTTTGAGAAAGAATACGAATACGAAATATAAGTTGTAAAATGACACAAAGCAACACTTGGGTTCGGCTTATTTGAAAACACAAAAGGTTGACGAACCGGATCCGTTAAAACATTTGCACGAAATATCAAGCCGATTGAAAGAATATGAATTGGGTAATAAAGGGGACTTAGGGTAGCAAGTATGAGTCACACTTCCGGGTTTTATATATATATAGGGAAGTACATATGATAATTGAAGAAAACCGGAATGTGCTTCGACTTTTCACGAAAGCCATAAAACAATTAGACAAGCAATATATGCAATAAATCATGCAGTAATGTGTCCCGGCGAGAACGGGCCCTCTCCTTATAACTCCCCATTGAAAAACATGCAAGCAAGTACTCCATCACCAAGATTCATAAACAGGGTTTAAGGAGACGCGATTAGCACCACCATCAGGATTTAAGGAGACGCGATCAGCACCACCGTACAGGGTTTAAGGAGACGTGATTAGCACCACCGTTCGCATCAACTTAGGCTAGCCAACCTCCTAGCCGGCCCAAGTTAACGCGCTAGAAGTATACATCGGGATTTGCCCTAGACGCACGTCCCCAGGCTCACCTCTTGTATACTCCGGGCCCAAGTCATAATCAGGCTATGGCTCGCTTTTGAAATCAATGATAGTTTAAGTGGCCAAAAGGGCCGTTCGAAAATATGATGCAAGTAGTTAAGTATGAATGGCAAAAGGGACTTTTGAGACAAGTTGATGTAACGATCTAGGAAATACTCATAAGCGTCGTACGCTTCGGGAGCATACTGACGGATGTCCCTAACGACATTACTTATAAGTGCCTCAGAGATCAAATAGTTACTTTTAAAACAAATAAGTTACTTGTCTCTAGTTGGAAGCATTTCAAATCATTTTGGTTTGCTATCAAAACGGTTTGACTAAGCATGTAAGGAATATTAAAGACAGTACAACAAGCAATAAGAAAAGGCGGGGAATAAGTTATTTCGAAGCCTAAATAAACTATGTTCTTACTCCAGTTGAAAACAATTTAAAACCCTTACCTGGCTCGACAAGACAGTATGAAAGCAAGCGGTAGTCAGGTCTCTCCCTCGTTGGATCCACCTGTAATACACAGGGCCTAGAGGATGAAAACAAGACCGACAATACTAAAAGCAAGACACAAGACAACAGATGACGCACGGCAACTCATATAGAATCCAATCATGCAATAAACGCAATATGGGAAGTAAATCAATTAAACATGTAAATTACGGTACGACAATTAAAGAATATTAATGAAATGTTAAATAATGAAAGAACGTAAATAATAAATATTAAAGGCATGCTTAAATGCAATTAGGGTACGTAGACATGCTTCAAATAATATAAGGACGTTCTCTCGCGAATACAGGATTAAACGGATAAGAAACGGGAAAGATGGGAAAAATCCCTAAATGAGGAAGGTGTCAATTGACGGTCAAATAAGGTCGGATAATTTGTAAATTATGAAGAATATCAAATCCCAAGGCTCGAGGAAGCTATAGGTGAAATCGGATTGATATTCGGAGGTCGAATGAGAAAAGTCAACATTTAAATGAGTGGGGTTGACCAATTCCCGAAGTGTAAGAAAGGAAAAGGATGGAAAATACACTAAGTATGTTGCACCGGCCAACGCACGGGCTTACGCACGGGCTTGGCAAGCCGGTGCAAGCACAAAAGGGGCTGCACGGCCTCCCGCACGGTCTTGAGCACGGTGCCAAGACCGTGCAGGTGCAAACGGCCATGCGCACGGGCCTGTGCACGGGCTCAAGCCCGTGCAGGCTGAAAAGTAAAGCGCACGGGCTCCTGCACGGTCTTGCTCAAGACCGTGCGTTCGCCCGTGTGGATCTACTGAGCAGCAGACTCAGCAGATCGCGAACCTCTCACGCGAATTCAAAATATAAATTCATATATCTCCTAATTTATACCATAAAACATCCTAATTTTCACATATAATCATACATATCATATAAGCTACATTTAGACAAAAAAATCACGTAAAATGGTCAAGTAAAACATCCTAAACACGAAAATTGTAAAACTATAAAATTTCTATATAAAAACTATAATAATCGCAACGAGGAATTAACGAAATGAAATGGGGTAAAAAGATTACCGGTAGAGAATGTAGTGAGGGTCGTTCGGGTTTTCACGGCTCGTCGATCGGGCGAGAAATGAGCTCGGTAGGGCGTCGGGAAGATCTTTCTCTTTTCTTCTCCTTCTTTCTCCTTTCTTTCTTCTTTCTTTCTTTCTTTCTATGTAATGAGAAAATGAGAGAGATGGGTAGATATTTAAGAAAATATCTCGGGAGGGTAAAATGGTCATTTAGGCTTTCAAGGGCATTTATGTAATTTAAGTAGTTAAGGGTATTTAAAAGATAGGTTAAATCAATCTTTTCCACAAGATTGATTAATCCAATTGGATAGATCGAGAAATTAGGCAAGAAAGAATTCGCGTAAATATTAATAATATAATTAAATATTCGGGTCGTTACAGAGGGCCACCGGAGTTGAGTCATCGTGGGATAGGTTTCTTGAGGAGTTTCGAGCTAAGTATGTTCCCCCTACTGTTCAGGATCGCCGGGAGCAGGAGTTTATGGAGTTATCCCTGGGTACTTCTACTGTGGCAGATTATGAGGCTAACTTTACTAGACTTGCAGTATATGCTCCCCATATTGCTACAGATGAGCGCAGGAAGACCAAGAAGTTTCTAGAGGGCTTGAGTATTCCACTTCGACAGGGTCTTGCAGCTTCCCGTCCCACTACCTATGTTGCAGCTGTAGATGCAGCCTTATCTCTTGAGGCTGAGTATGCCAGTATTGATCGAGCTATTCATAGTACTACCCCCGCTTCTTCTTCATCAGGTTTCAAGAGGCCTTTCATTCCGAGTGCTCCTATGCAGCCTAAAGGCAAGAGACCTTTTGGTGGACTCAGACCTCCTATACCTCGCCCTATGGGATTTACTTCAGCACCTCGTCCGACCGGATTTTACTCTACACCTCGCCAGGCTGGTTTTCCTTCAGTCCCTCGTCCGTCAGGTTATCGTCCCGTTACTTGTGGTTATTGTGGAGGGAATCACCCAGAGTTTAAGTGTTGGTCTAAGTTGAGATTGTGTACTAGATGTGGTAGCTCTGCCCACCAGAAGGATAGTTGTCCTAGGAGGCAGCCCCCGAGTCAGCCTATGCCGCCGAGGCTGAAGCCTTCTGTTCCAGCTCGTGTGTACGCACTGGAAGGCAATAATGAGGAGACTGAGCCTGATGCTTCCGCCATGGTGGAAGGTACTATACATATACATAACATACCCATACATGCATTGTTTGATCCGGGTGCTATGCATTCGTTTGTTGCTCCTGAAATTGACTTATCTGCGCATGCGTCTGTTGATTTGTCTGATTATTGTTTTGTTATGAGTTCTCCTTTGGGATCTTGTATGATTACCGATCGCGTGTACCGACGTTGTCCCGTTGTTATTGAGGATAAAGTTTACCCCGCAGATTTGATAGTGTTGTCAGTGAAGAAGTACGGAGTTATCTTGGGTATGGATTGGTTATTTGAGCACAGGGCCAAGATTGATTGTTTTGAGAAGAAGATTAGTTTGGGATCTGATTCGAGTCAGGGTATTCAGTTTACAGATGGGCCGATTATTTCTATGACAGAGGCGAAGAAGCTCGTCCGAGAAGGAGCTTCAGGTTTTGTTGCTTATCTTCTTAACAGGCCGAAGGAACAGTCGAAGTTTGAAAATACCGAGATAGTTAGAGATTTCCCTGATGTGTTTCCTGAGAAGTTAGAATCGTTACCTCCAGACCGTGATATCGAGTTTGTTATTGATCTGTATCCGGGATCTGAGCCTTATTCGAAGATACCTTACAGAATGGCACCAGCTGAGTTAAAAGAGTTGAAGACTCAGTTAGATGATTTGCTAGCCAGTGGTTATATTAGGCCGAGTACTTCTCCCTGGGGTGCACCGGTATTGTTTGTGAAGAAGAAAGATGGTTCTCTTAGGCTTTGTATTGATTACAGAGAGTTGAACCGGATGACTGTGAAGAACAAGTATCCTCTTCCCCACATTGAGGAGTTGTTTGATTTATTGCAGGGATCGAGGGTCTATTCTAAACTCGATCTGAGACAGGGATATTATCAGTTACGTATCAAGGCAGAGGACATACCGAAGACAGCTTTCAACATCCGATATGGTCACTTTGAGTTTGTGGTTATGCCATTCGGTTTGACGAACGCTCCTGCAGCATTTATGGATATGATGCACCGAATCTTCCGACCTTATCTTGATAAGTTTGTTGTCATCTTCATCGACGACATACTGGTTTTCTCAAAATCAGAGGAAGAGCATGCAGAGCATTTAAAGATCGTGTTACGAACTTTGAAAGAACATCAGTTGTATGCCAAGTTCAGTAAGTGCGAGTTCTGGATTGAGAAAGTGGCATTTCTGGGTCATGTTATATCCAAGAAAGGTATCGAAGTTGATCCTTCAAAGATTGATTCAGTATTGAGTTGGGAGCAGCCTAAGACTCCGACAGAGGTTCGTAGCTTTTTGGGATTGGCAGGTTACTACAGACGGTTTGTGAAGGATTTCTCTAAACTTGCAGCCCCGCTTACTGAGTTAACAAAGAAGAATGTAGCCTTTGTGTGGACTGATAAGTGTGAGAGCAGTTTTCGGGAGTTAAAGAACAGATTGACATCCGCTCCTATTCTTACTTTGCCTGAAGGTTCAGATGGATTCGTGGTTTATACTGATGCTTCGAAAGAAGGTTTGGGGTGCGTGTTGATGCAGAATGGAAAGGTTATAGCTTATGCCTCGAGGAAGCTTAAACCTGCTGAAATAAATTATCCTACACATGATCTTGAGTTAGCAGCAGTTGTCTTTGCTTTAGGCAAGTGGCGTCACTATCTCTACGGTGTTACTTTTGATATTTTCACTGATCATAAGAGCCTTCAGTATCTTTTCACGCAGAAGGAGTTGAATAAACGCCAGAGGCGTTGGATGGAGTTGTTAGAAGACTACGATTGTAAGATTCAGTACCATCCAGGGAAGGCGAATGTGGTTGCAGATGCCTTGAGCAGAAAAGCGAGTGTATCACAGCTAGAGCTGAGTTCAGATATATCAGGTGCCGAGAGAGCTCGTATTATTTCTCAGGCTCGTGTTTCTAGCATCACGATTCAGTCAGATTTGGGTCATAAAATTAAAGAAGCTCAAGCTACTGATGATTGGATTCAGCGACAAATTATTCGAATAAAGGATGAGCCAGACACGCAATTCAGTATTGACGACACAGGTCTTCTCAGACATAAGACAAGAGTTTGTGTTCCAGAGAGTTTGAGGAGAGAGATTTTAGATGAAGCTCACAAAGCAGCCTATACTATTCATCCGGGAGGCACTAAGATGTATCGAGATTTGAATGAGTTCTTCTGGTGGAATGGTTTGAAGAGGGATGTGGCCGATTATGTCAGACAGTGTGCGACGTGTCAACAAGTCAAGGCAGATCATCAGAAACCCGGAGGTTTACTACAGCCACTTCCCGTTCCATCTTGGAAATGGGAAGAGATAGCGATGGACTTTGTTTCGGGTTTACCAAAAGTCAGAGGTGGTTATGATAGCATTTGGGTAATTGTTGACAGATTGACGAAGTCCGCTCATTTCTTACCCGTTCGTACATCCTATACAGTTGAGAAGCTGGCAGAGGTTTATCATGAGGAGATTGTGAGACTTCATGGAGTTCCGGCTAGTATAGTGTCAGACAGAGACACTAGGTTTACTTCACATCTGTGGCAGAACCTACAGGATCGTATGGGAACGAAGTTGACCTTCAGTACTGCAGCTCACCCCCAGACAGACGGTCAATCCGAGAGGACTATCAGATACCTCGGAGATATGTTGAGATCTTGTGCTTTGGATTTTCAGACTACGTGGCACAAACAGCTACCATTGATCAAGTTCGCTTATGATAACAGTTATCAATCCTCGATTCAGATGGCCCCATACGAAGCTTTGTACGGAAGGAAGTGTCGATCGCCACTATATTGGGACATTGAGGATTGGAGATGGACTAAATATGGTATTCATCGTGGCATTGCTCCAAAATTTATTCAGGATACTATCGAAAAAGTGCAAGTTATCCGACAAAGAATGAAAGCTGCCCAAGATCGACAAAAGAATTATGCTGATAGACGTCGACGCGATTTAGAGTTCGAAGTTGGGGATCAGGTATTTTTGAAAGCTTCTCCTAGAAAGGGATTCGTTCGAATTGGTAAGGGAGGAAAGTTAGCCCCGAGATATTTAGGTCCGTATGTGATTCTCGAGAGGATTGGGAAGATGGCCTACAGATTAGATCTACTGCCAGCTCTTACCGGTATTCACAATGTTTTCCACGTCTCGCAGCTTCGCAAGTATCATCCAGACGAGTCCGAGATTATTCCAGTGGAAGATATTAAGTTAGAGCCGAATCTGACGTTCATTTCCCAACCGGTTAGTATTTTGGACCATAAATTCCAAGAACTCCGAAATCGTCAAATCCCACTTGTAAAAGTCCTTTGGAGGAATCAGAAAACTGAAGAAGCCACCTGGGAGACAGAGGAGAAAATGAGGAAACATTATCCTGAGTTATTCGCTTCGAATGAATAGAATCTGAGGACAGATTCTCATAAGGGGGAGAGATTGTAACGCCCCAAATTTTTGGTAAACTAAAGCCGGTAAGAATTCCTAAAATAACGGGACAAGTTTGGAAAATTCGATCGGTACATATGTGCTTATGTGATATTTGTGTGTTTTATATGAATTTTCGTAAATGCAATAATTTGTGAATTTAAATTATTCTATGTTGATGTGCGTTTAAAATGATGAGTTTTGACTATAATATTGATATATTTCGTTGATATGTCCTTTTTATGAAGTTTCGCAAAATTACGAAAATGCCCCTTCGATTTTTCATTTAAAACCTCAGGTTTTCTTTTTATTCTCTTTTCCTTTTCTTTTTCTTAATTACACTTAAACAGCCGAAGGAAAAGAAAAGAAAGAAAGAAAAAGAAAGAATTTTCTTTAAAACTTCAATTCGATCTTTCGAGTTCGTTTCTTAACCAAATTTTGATCCGTAAGAACCTACGTGATCCTTGTAACATTCTCTACAGGTATTATTCAGGTTTCATTTGATTCCATTGTCGTTTGAGTATGTTTTGGATAAATTGCTTCGAAGTTGGATTTTTCGATAGTTTGATCGTTATACTCCGTAGTTTTCGATGATTCCTGATCCTATGTGTTGCCATTGTGATCTTTGATATTTGTTGAAGTTTGTTGTAACGACCCAGAAATCTGAGAATTACTGTGAGTAATTTTTACGCGTTAATTATCTTTCTTAATCTCTAAATTCTCGATTATATGTGAATTATAATATATTATGTCGTAAATGACCAATGTGATAATATTGTTTGCGTATTTAAATTACGTGTCTATATTGCGTTTATTAAATATTTAATCGTTATATGTGATCGACGCGTATTTAATTGGATTTTCTAAAATTACTAAAATAACCCTTCGTATTTTTCGGTATTTCGAAGATATTTGATAAGTATCGAAATTCATTTCATTATTTTTATTTCGAGAGAGAGAGAGAGAGAGAAGAAGAAGAAAAGAGATATTTCTCCCGAATCCCTAATCGATCGTGCCGAGTTCGAATCTCCGTGGAATCTCGCACCAATCATTTTTAAACGATCAGTTCTTCGATACCTTTCTATAGGTACCAATTTCCCCAATTTCTTTTACGATTTTTCGAGGTTTTGAGAATATTTGGTTATTTCAGGATTTTTAGGATTTATGCTTAGATCGAGCCCGTTTCTTGGTCAATTCGTGATTTTATTGGATGTATATGTGAATTAGATGTTGATTATTGATTGTTATAAATTATGAGTGTGGATTTGCGTTAAAAATATGATTTTTGTGGAATTTTGGCTCGAAAATTTGAAAAACCGTAAGTTTCTGCTGGGTTCAGTTGAACCACACGGGCTAACGCACGGTCTTGCGCAAGACCGTGCAGGAGCCCGTGTGCAGCTCATTGTGCTTGCACGGGCTTGAGCCCGTGCACCTATCCCGTGTGTTTGGCCGTGTGTGCATGCACGGTCTTGACACCGTGTTCAAGACCGTGCACTAGGCCGTGTGAAACACTTAGTGGATTTTTTTAGCTTTTTCAAACTTTGCTCTCGGCAATTGAGTCTTCGGGTCACCATTTTTGGTTGACTTTTTGCATACGGACTCCAAAAATTACACCGTTTTCACCTATAGAACCCTTTTAATTTGTAGATTTATATTTTGGAATGTTTATTTAATTTCGCCCTCGTTCGGGCTATGAATAGTGTAATTATAATTATGTGTATTTTTGACAACTTGTCGGAATTGCGTGAAATTTACATGATAGCTTCTTTACATATTATAATTGGCATATGCATGATTGGAAACATGTTGGTTAGCCGTTCGTCCAATAATTGCTTATTTGCGCTTTTATTGTTGTTGTAGTCATTATTGATTTGTCTAGGTCTTGTCTCCAGATCAGTCCGTCGTGGGAGACCAGTGAGTCTAGCAGCTAGGCTTTCTCTTTTTGAATTCCAGGTGAGGATTTAAACTTTTAACTGGGCTTGAACATATATATATACAATTGCGAACCCCCTAATCCCTTATTAATATATTATATATTTCGAGTTTATATTTTTATGTTTTATCCTCAAATCATTTAATATCAAAATTATACATAAGTAAACCAAATTGATTTGTTTTCAAAAGGGCAAGAAAACTATTTATTTTACGTGACGGTTTGACTTAGGATTTAATCTTTTTTCGTCACCCTTGCTCAGAGTGTCGGTTGGCATTCAAATGGGTTATTTTAAAGCGAGCAAATACATGACTATTTTCAAGTTGGGCCCGGGAAGGTATCCGAAGGTTACATCTGGGGACGGGCGTTCAGGGTGTAATCCGAGGTGCTTCTCCCAAAACTAAGCGTCAATCGTGGCCTGTCAGGAGATGATAGCCACGGTTGGGAGCGATGGTGGGTGTTGCATTGTTGCACATTTTCCTAAAATTCATTATGGTTGAGCTTCGGGTTGCTCCTTAGGTTGACACTGGCGATGGAGTATTTATACATGCACCGTGGAGATATAAGGAGGAACAGGCCCATTCTCGCTGGGATCGTATTTACTGCTTTATAGTGTTACTGATTTTAATTTTAATTGTATATCCAAGTCGAAGCATATTCCGGTTTCTTCATTATCGCATATGTATTTTCTATAAAAACCCGGAAGCATGACTCGACTTGTTCTCACATCTTCACTGAGTATTTTGACTCACCCTCTTTTAATTTGTTCTTGCCTCAGGTTTGAGAGAGACCGACATGTCTTACGTGTCGGATGGGCAACAGTGTTAGATAGGTTTTTTTTGGTTTTGCCGAGTCTCATTAGTTGTCTTTTGATCTCGTTCATTATTCTCGTCAACCTGGATTAATGATATTATATTGATCCCTGTAACTTTTTATTTAAATTATGTTGCCCCTGAATGGGCTGTTGTTGATAATTGTTAATGTATTGGCCCCGGAGTGGCATTTTTGTTAATATGGATTTAAATGCTTCCGCTATATATATTCTCTGATTTATTTAAATGTTTTATTTTGGGAATTCACTGTTGCCAAGTGTCGGGATTGACCCGTTAGCTTGCATGGGTTCTCGGGTTGAGGCACTGTATTCGGCTTGGGAGACCGTGCAGGTTCGGGGGCTGTAGAGCGGGGCGCTACAGTCCGGAGTGGTATCCAAGCCATAGGTTCCCTAGGTTCTGTTGTCTAGAGTGTCGTGTCTAAGTCGTACGGCTATATTTATAGGTTTCGTGTTATTCCTTTACTTGCGCTTTTAAATGTTATTGTTACTTGATTAATTGGTCATATCATTAACCCACATGCATTTCAGCTTATCTTTGCAGGCACAATGGTTAGACCTCGAGGCCGACAGGAACCGCCTCCACCACCAGAGGGTTTTCCACCGCCTAATGCCTTCTATGATGCTGTTAGACTGATTATACAGCAGGCTCAGCAGGAGCAACAGCCACCACAGGCAGCACCACCGAATCCTCGGGATGTTACTGCCCGAGCCATGGATCGATTTATGTCCTATCGCCCTACGGTCTTCGAGGGTGAGCCGGACGACATCAAGGCAGAGGCCTGGATTTCCGAGCTGGAGCAGAAGTTCAGAGCTCTAGATATTGAGGATTTGCAGAGGATCGAGCTCTCTGTATTTCTGATGAGGGGTCCCGCCCTCGATTGGTGGCGCCTAGTTGAGAGGCGTTGGACTACGGCACAGACCCCACGCACTTGGGGAAGGTTTTTGCATGAGTTCCGGGCGAAGTATGTGCCCGAGATCGTCCGTGATCAGCGAGAGAGGGAGTTTATGAACCTCACTCAGGGAGGTACGACTGTGGGCCAGTATGAGGCCAACTTTACCAGACTGATCGTCTATGCTCCTCATATAGCAGACGACGATAGGAGGATGGCCAGGAAGTTCAAGGAGGGCCTTCGCGACGAGATCAGGGCCGAGTTGGTAGGCAGTGACCTCCGTACTTATGAGGAGGCCGTTACACGGGCTATGGCTATCGAGTCCGATCTTCGAGAGCTTCGTCGTAGAGCTCCTGTTCCTGTTGCTGCTGGCCCTAAGGGTTTTTCTCAGAAGGGCAAGAGGCCTTTCACTGCTGGCTCTGGATCTTCTATGGGCGATAAGAGGCCCAGGTATATTGATAGGGCTCCTATTACTGCCGTTGCACCGATCACTTGTTCCTACTGCCACAGACCGAACCACACCACCGATTCCTGCCGGAGGCGATTGGGACAGTGTTTGATTTGTGCATCTTCTGATCACCTGATAGACTCTTGTCCGAACAAGAGAACTCTTGCCACGCCACTGAAGGCGATTCAGGCTGCCGGTCAGCCGGGAGTTCAGCCCAGAGTCTTCGCACTGGGAGGAGAGGAGCTTGAGCCCGATTCGCATGATGTTATTGGAGGTACCCTGCATATTCATGACATCCCTATTACTGCATTATATGATCCGGGTGCTACACACTCGTTTATTGCGCTTGATATTGCTGCTAAGTTGTGCATGCCCGTGGAGAGTCTGCCTTATTTGTATCGAGTCAGTTCTCCTTTGGGGACTTCTTACGTTACGGATAGAATCTTCAAGGGTTGTCCTTTGAAGATAGGAGATCGTGTTTATCCCGCAGATTTGATCGAGTTACCACTGCAGCGCTACGGGATTATTCTGGGAATGGACTGGTTTTATCAGCATAGAGTCAGTGTGGATTGTTTCAGGAAGACTATTCAGATGGGGACCGAGGCAACAATTGTGAAGGGTAGTCTTGAGGAGTCAGTTCTGGCACCGAAGATTTCTTTCGTTGAGGCTTCTCGTTTGATCCGAGAGGGAGCTCAGGCCTTCGTCGCTTATTTACTTAACCGACCGAAGGAACAAGGGAAGCTCGAGAATACGGAAGTGATTAAGGACTTCCCTGATGTCTTTCCCGAGAGTTTGAACTCTCTACCCCCTGATCGGGACATTGAGTTCGTAGTCGATCTTGCCCCGGGATCGGAGCCTTATTCGAAGACTCCGTATAGGATGGCTCCAGCCGAGTTGAAGGAACTGAAGATGAAACTGGAAGAGTTGCTTGAGAATGGTTACATAAGACCGAGCATCTCTCCTTGGGGTGCCCCGGTTTTGTTTGTAAAGAAGAAGGATGGTACGCTGAGAATGTGCATCGACTACCAGGAGTTGAACCGGATGACAGTGAAGAACAAATACCCTCTACCCCACATAGAGGAGTTATTCGACTTATTGCAGGGCTCAAAGGTATATTCGAAGTTGGATCTTCGTCAGGGATATTATCATCTTCGTATCCGAGAGCAGGATATACCTAAGACCGGGTTTAACACTCGGTACGGCCACTTCGAGTTTGTTGTGATGCCGTTTGGTTTGACGAATGCCCCTGCAGCTTTCATGGATATGATGCACAGGATTTTCCGACCTTACCTCGACAAGTTTGTGGTTATCTTCATCGACGACATTCTGGTTTTCTCCAAGACAGTCGAGGATCATGCCGAGCATCTTCGCATTATTCTACAGACGCTTCGAGAGCATAGTCTATATGCCAAGTTCAGCAAGTGCGAATTTTGGATCAACGAGGTTTCATTCCTTGGTCACATCATCTCCGGGAATGGGATTGCTGTGGATCCATCAAAGATTGAGGCAGTGACGAGTTGGAGTCAACCTAAGACGCCAACAGAAGTTAGGAGTTTCCTTGGATTGGCTGGATATTACAGGCGATTCGTTAAGGATTTCTCCACACTAGCGGCCCCACTCACGAAGTTGACTTGTAAAGATATATCTTTTCAGTGGGACGACAAGTGTGAGGCCAGTTTCAAAGAGTTGAAGAAGAGATTGACCACTGCACCTATACTTGTTCTTCCAGACGGACACGAGGGATACGCGGTTTATACTGACGCGTCCAAGGAAGGTTTAGGGTGCGTGTTGATGCAAAATGGGAAAGTCGTAGCTTATGCTTCTAAAAAGCTAAAAGATGCCGAAAAGAACTATCCCATTCACGACTTGGAACTTGCAGCGGTGATATTTGCCTTGGGCAAATGGCGTCATTATCTGTATGGTGTCACTTTTGACATCTTTACGGACCACCAGAGTTTGAAGTATCTATTCACTCAGAAGGATCTCAACAGGAGACAGAGACGGTGGATGGAATTCTTGGAAGATTATGACTGCCGCATTCAGTATCACCCTGGGAAGGCGAACGTAGTCGCCGATGCATTGAGCCGAAGGGCTCACGTGGCACACCTAGAGGGGACATCTTCAGATACCTCTTTAGAGGACAGGAGGACTCGATTTGAATCGTATCCTCGTCTTGCCAACCTTTCAGTCCAACCCGATTTAGTCCAACAACTTCGAGACGAGCAAGATTCAGATGCCAGTATTCAGAAGATCAAAGCTAGAATGCTGAATGATCCTAACACCAAATTCAGGATCGATGATACCGGATTGCTTCGCTTTGGGATCCGAGTTTGTGTTCCTACGAACCTGAAGCGTGGAATTCTAGACGAGGCACACAAGTCTGCTTATGCTGTTCACCCAGGAGGCAACAAGATGTATCGTGATCTCAGAACCCAGTATTGGTGGAATGGTATGAAAAGGGACGTGGCTACTTATGTGAAACATTGTCTAACATGTCAGAGAGTCAAGGCCGAGCATGAAAGGCCTGGAGGAACTCTTCAGCCGCTTCCTGTACCCACTTCCAAGTGGCAGGAGATCACTATGGACTTCGTGACAGGATTGCCTACTGTTCGTGGAGGTTTCGATAGTATTTGGGTCATCGTTGATCGATTGACCAAGTCAGCGCATTTTCTACCAGTTCGAAAAACAGCAAAGGTTAAACAGCTCGCAGAATTGTATCAGAAGGAAATTATTAGGCTTCATGGTGTTCCGGAAAGCATCGTTTCTGACAGGGATCCTAAGTTCACAGCTCAGTTGTGGCAAGAACTTCATAAGAACTTGGGAACGACCCTAAAGTTTAGCTCTGCAGCACATCCTCAGACTGATAGACAATCCGAGCGGACGATCAGGTTTCTAAATGATATGTTACGGGCATGTGCGCTCGATTTTCATACGAGTTGGATTTCACACTTGCCCTTGGTCGAGTTCACTTACAACAACAGTTATCAAGCCTCGATTGGAATGCCACCGTATGAGGCTCTTTATGGGAGGAAGTGCAGATCTCCAATTTATTGGGAATTGGAGGATTGGAAATGGTCAGCTAATGGCCATGAGAGGGCTACTCCACCGGATCACATTCAGGAAGCAATTGATAAGGTTCAACTCATTCGGCAAAGAATGAAAGCAGCTCAAGATCGCCAGAAGAGCTACGCCGACAAGAGGCGTCGACACTTGGAGTTCGAAGTGGGAGACCGAGTTTTTCTCAAGGCCTCCCCGAGGAAGGGATTCACGAGGATCGGTAGAGGTGGGAAGCTTACTCCGAGATATTTAGGTACATTTGAGATCACCGAGCGGATCGGGAATACCGCATATCGTCTGGACCTACCACCTTATCTTACCGGGATCCACAATGTCTTCCATGTCTCACAGCTTCGCAAGTACTTCCCCGACGAGTCCCATATTCTCCAGGATGACGGAGTTCAGCTTGAGCCGGATTTGACTATTGAGATGAAACCGGTTCAGATTCAGGATCGTAAGGTTCAGCAGCTTCGCCACAAGCAGATTTCATTAGTGAGAGTTCTCTGGAGGAACCGTTCGACCGAGCAGTCTACTTGGGAGACGGATGCTAAGATGAGGGAAGCTTATCCCGAGCTTTTCTGATGAAGATGGAATCTGGGGACCAGATTCTCATAAGGGGGAGGTATTGTAACGACCCAGAAATCTGAGAATTACTGTGAGTAACTTTACGCGTTAATTATCTTTCTTAATCTCTAAATTCTCGATTATATGTGAATTATAATATATTATGTCGTAAATGACCAATGTTATAATATTGTTTGCGTATTTAAATTACGTGTCTATATTGCGTTTATTAAATATTTAATCGTTATATGTGATCGACGCGTATTTAATTAGATTTTCTAAAATTACTAAAATAACCCTTCGTATTTTTCGGTATTTCGAAGATATTTGATAAGTATCGAAATTCATTTCATTATTTTTATTTCGAGAGAGAGAGAGAGAGAGAGAAGAAGAAGAAAAGAGATATTTCTCCCGAATCCCTAATCGATCGTGCCGAGTTCGAATCTCCGTGGAATCTCGCACCAATCGTTTTTAAACGATCAGTTCTTCGATACCTCTCTATAGGTACCAATTTCCCCAATTTCTTTTACGATTTTTCGAGGTTTTGAGAATATTTGGTTATTTCGGGATTTTTAGGATTTATGCTTAGATCGAGCCCGTTTCTTGGTCAATTCGTGATTTTATTGGATGCATATGTGAATTAGATGTTGATTATTGATTGTTATAAATTATGAGTGTGGATTTGCGTTAAAAATATGATTTTTGTGGAATTTTGGCTCGAAAATTTGAAAACCCGTAAGTTTCTGCTGGGTTCAGTTGAACCACACGGGCTAACGCACGGTCTTGCGCAAGACCGTGCAGGAGCCCGTGTGCAGCTCATTGTGCTTGCACGGGCTTGAGCCCGTGCACCTATCCCGTGTGTTTGGCCGTGTGTGCGTGTACGGTCTTGACACCGTGTTCAAGACCGTGCACTAGGCCGTGTGAAACACTTAGTGGATTTTTCCAGCTTTTTCAAACTTTGCTCTCGGCAATTGAGTCTTCGGGTCACCATTTTTGGTTGACTTTTTGCATACGGACTCCAAAAATTACACCGTTTTCACCTATAGAACCCTTTTAATTTGTAGATTTATATTTTGGAATGTTTATTTAATTTCGCCCTCGTTCGGGCTATGAATAGTGTAATTATAATTATGTGTATTTTTGACAACTTGTCGGAATTGCGTGAAATTTACATGATAGCTTCTTTACATATTATAATTGGCATATGCATGATTGGAAACATGTTGGTTAGCCGTTCGTCCAATAATTGCTTATTTGCGCTTTTATTGTTGTTGTAGTCATTATTGATTTGTCTAGGTCTTGTCTTGTCTCCAGATCAGTCCGTCGTGGGAGACCAGTGAGTCTAGCAGCTAGGCTTTCTCTTTTTGAATTCCAGGTGAGGATTTAAACTTTTAACTGGGCTTGAACATATATATATACAATTGCGAACCCCCTAATCCCTTATTAATATATTATATATTTCGAGTTTATATTTTTATGTTTTATCCTCAAATCATTTAATATCAAAATTATACATAAGTAAACCAAATTGATTTGTTTTCAAAAGGGCAAGAAAACTATTTATTTTACGTGACGGTTTGACTTAGGATTTAATCCTTTTTCGTCACCCTTGCTCAGAGTGTCGGTTGGCATTCAAATGGGTTATTTTAAAGCGAGCAAATACATGACTATTTTCAAGTTGGGCCCGGGAAGGTATCCGAAGGTTACATCTGGGGACGGGCGTTCAGGGTGTAATCCGAGGTGCTTCTCCCAAAACTAAGCGTCAATCGTGGCCTGTCAGGAGATGATAGCCACGGTTGGGAGCGATGGTGGGTGTTGCATTCGTTGCACATTTTCCTAAAATTCATTATGGTTGAGCTTCGGGTTGCTCCTTAGCTTGACACTGGCGATGGAGTATTTATACATGCACCGTGGAGATATAAGGAGGAACAGGCCCATTCTCACTGGGATCGTATTTACTGCTTTATAGTGTTACTGATTTTAATTTTAATTGTATATCCAAGTCGAAGCATATTCCGGTTTCTTCATTATCGCATATGTATTTTCTATAAAAACCCGGAAGCATGACTCGACTTGTTCTCACATCTTCACTGAGTATTTTGACTCACCCTCTTTTAATTTGTTCTTGCCTCAGGTTTGAGAGAGACCGACATGTCTTACGTGTCGGATGGGCAACAGTGTTAGATAGGTTTTTTTTGGTTTTGCCGAGTCTCATTAGTTGTCTTTTGATCTCGTTCATTATTCTCGTCAACCTGGATTAATGATATTATATTGATCCCTGTAACTTTTTATTTAAATTATGTTGCCCCTGAATGGGCTGTTGTTGATAATTGTTAATGTATTGGCCCCGGAGTGGCATTTTTGTTAATATGGATTTAAATGCTTCCGCTATATATATTCTCTGATTTATTTAAATGTTTTATTTTGGGAATTCACTGTTGCCAAGTGTCGGGATTGACCCGTTAGCTTGCATGGGTTCTCGGGTTGAGGCACTGTATTCGGCTTGGGAGACCATGCAGGTTCGGGGGCTGTAGAGCGGGGCGCTACATTTGTAGTATGAAAATATGATTGAAAATGGTATTTTGGTAAAGATTTGACGAAGTTTTGCTGCTTCTGTGCGAAGTTCTTCGCGTTCTGCTGAAAATTCGCGAAAACAGGTGCACACGGCCTTGCAACAGGCCGTGTAGCAAGACCGTGCGTATTTTCCACCTCACACGGCCTTGCATCAGGCCGTGTGGGTAGGCTGTGCATGTTTCAAAGTTTCACACGGCCTTGCATCAGGCCGTGTGGACAGGCCGTGTGTGTTCCCAAAATCGCACACGGCCTTGATCAGGCCGTGTGTGTAGCCCGTGTGACCCGATTTTAGTTCAAAAGTCTCTGGAAGTCAAAAATTGCAAATACTACTTTCTTCGTTTGATATTATTTTCAAAATCCGAATTCGCCATTAAGTCCGTAGTGCTTTAAAACTTAATAATCCATAGAGTTTGAATTTTTCCAATACCGTTTGATCGTGAAACGAACCAATTTCCGTTTAGGGAATTATACGCTTTTCGCAATTCTTTTCCGATTGCTTCAAAACTTGAATGTATGCTTCTTTATAGTATTTTAAGCATGTCTATGAAACCTAATTGTGTTTAGGCATGATTATAAGCTTGAAGTTTGATATTTCATTCGTTTCATTGAATAATTGCCCTAATTACCTTTCTTTGATTTAATTAAGTGTTTATTGCATTAAGAATAAGCCGTGCGTCGTATTGTCGTCTTACATGGTTGTGTCGTATTTGGTTTCAGGTGATAGTTCTTCTGGGCAGTAGTTGGTCTTCTTTCTTTTGCCCTTTTTGCGGTATTATCCAGGTGGGGTTTCTTTTCCGAATTCGGCTTTCCTTATACGTATGTAAATATTCCATATATACCCGAAGCCTGTCTTTTATGTTTTTATGTTTCTTTCCCCATGTTTATATTATACGTAGTAGCTATTTGAACCATACTATATTAATGATTTTAAAGAAAAATGCTTTGATATCAAATTATTATGTATAACCCCTCGAGAGCTCTATTAGCTCGAAAGGGTATAAAATGGATTGAAATTGGTCCCTTTGACCACATAAGTATTTGGAATGCGAGAACATTATCTTGGCCTTTCGGCCTGGCCATTGAGCCACATTATACAATTGGGCCCAGACTTCAAGGTACGGGGTGAAGCCGGATAGACGTCGGGTCTATGGTGGATCTCAATGCTCTGGACTCCAAACTGATGGGAGCTCGAGGGTATGACCAGAGTGGCAACCCTTTTGAGTACCTGCGCCGGACGGGATCTAGTCTATATCCTCAGCCGAAGATGTATTGGATATTTGTCCTTGCATGATTATATAGTAGCGGGCTAGCTACCTGTATACACAAGGAGGAATAAGGGAGGTCTATTTGATATTTCTGATATGATGAAATAGGTGGTTGATGCTCGACTCGCCGAGCTTTTACTTTTATGCGAAATTATTCGATTCACCAATAATTGTGAAAACCTTTATTTTTCCTTTGCTTTCTTCTCATTTACAAACTGGTGAATCTTTTCTGTTGTTTCGATAATATATATGTATTACAGCCCCCTCACTTAGTCGCTTTGACTAACCCCATTACTCTGTTGTTGTCTTTTCAGGGTTTTGTTGCTAGGCGGATTCAGGTCGTGTCCTTGGAGTCATTTACTTTTGTTTAGGTGATTTCATTTCCGTCTATGTATCTGGATAAATACTTAAAACCCTAGAAGTTGTAGATGTAAATAATGTAAATCAGTTTGAATGTTGATATTGATATTTTCAGTGGCCTTGGTGGGCTTTCTAATTGTGTTTTGGATTATGGTTGTTCTAGCTCCCTGAGTGGGATAGGTTGTGTAACGACCCGAAAATCCGAGTTTCAATTCGGTATATTTTAATCGAGTAATTTCGTTATTTATTATTCTATTTAATATTTATTCTGAGATTTTAGAATAATTTCGTAAATGAGTGAATTTTATATTTAAATCACTAATTGTCAATGTGTGTTTAATTATATGAATTTTAACTGTAATTACGTATTATTTGGACAACGTGAGTTTTCAAACTTATTTTGCAAATTACTAAAATACCCCTTCGACTTTAAACCCTAGTCAACTAGATTGACTAAGTCAACCTCTCTCCCTCTTCATTTCCATTCACGTAACAAGGAAGAGAAAGAGAGAAAAGAAAAGAGAAGAAAAAGAGAAAGAGAAGGAAGAGATTTCAATCGATCGTCCCGACTTCGTTTCCCGACGGATTTTCGAATCGTTTACGTCTACGAATTCCTCGCGATCTTTTCTACGAGTAAGCTTCTAACGATTCTCTCGTTTTATGTCTTCTATACTTCGTTTTTCTCGTTTTTGTGAATAGTTGACATTATTAGGTTTTATGTGATTTGTATAGGATTTGTGGATGGATTTTCGTGTTTATCGTTTCTATATGTAGATTATATGTTGTAGATGATCATATGTGAAAATTAGGGATTTATTTGCATGATTAATCGATTTAAGGTTGATTTATATTTGATTTTCGCGTATTGGGTTTGATGTTCTGCATGTTCTGCTCAATTTTTACGCACACGGGCCATGCACACGGGGTGTGGCAAGCCCGTGTGGGTGTACACGGCCTCTTGCACGGCCGTGCAAGAGACCGTGCGTGTTTGGGGTTGGTGCACGGGCTGTGCACACGGCCTTGAGGCCGTGTGCACGAGGCCGTGCGCGTTCGACCGATTGTGCACGGCCTCGGCACACGGCCGTGCACAAGGCCGTGTGGCCCGATCGCACAGTGCCCTGACCTTCTGTAAGTCAGGGCCCGTTTTGCACTACGGGTCCTTCCGAGACTCGTCTTTTCCGAATTCTTTCTTCGCTCGTGTATTCGATATATGTGAAATAGATATGAATTGCATGATTTATGAATTTACGACATGTTCGGGTATACGAATAGTGTGTTTTAAGTTTTCGTTAAATTTTCTAACTTTTGCATGTGAAGTCCGATTTTCCCGAAATTCGAATGCATGCTCCCTTATGATAATTTAAGCATGTCCGTAAAGTTTCGTCGCATTTGGATTTGATTTGTATTTTTAAATGCATGAATTACTCTGTTTTCGTTTGAGAATTTGAACTTAAGTGATTGATTTATTTGTATAACGTGCTCCTATGTGTATTAATATTCTCGTATAAGCCGTGCGTCGTCTTTAGTCTTATTTGGTTGTGTCCTGGTATTTTTGCAGACGATACTCCTGTGGAGTAGCGCCGGTTCTAGCTTTTGCTCTTATTTTCCATAGCAGCCAGGTGAGGTTTTCCGTTTCTGTTTCCAGTATTATTATGTATATATATATATATAAGTAAGCCTCTCCCCATATAAGCCTCGTTTATGTTTTGGTTTTCACCCCGTTTATATATATACTTAATAAATATTTATGATTATTATGTTCATTTGATTTATCGAAAATGATTTGATATGAAAAGTACTATGTATAATTTTCGAAATGTTTACGGAAGAGACATGTAAAACCCTTTTGTTTTCTAAGGCGAACTTTGGCCTTCGGCCTCGCATATGACATGTCTCGAACGGTCTTTTGGCCAACCCGAAATGTTTGAAAAGCGAGTTATGAATTGTTTGCATGATCGTTTGGGCCCGGAGTAAGAGCGATAGGACGAAGTCGGTAGACGTCGGGTCTACGGCGTAAATCCTATGGTTTCCTCCATTTGGGAGCTCGGGGTGAGGCCGGAGTGGCAGCCCTTTGAGTACCTGAGATTATACAGTTAGTTACGAGTAGTTCGGGTTTGCAGTCCGGCTACATTGGAGGAATAAGGGAGATTTCCGGTTTTATGTTTTTGGTTATTGGAGTTTCAGGGCTCGACTCGCCGAGTCATATGATAAGTTATGTTTTATGTTAAATCACCACCAGTTTACGAAAACCTTTCTTTTATGTTGATTTCTTTAATTATAAAATTGGTGATTTACTTCCGTTTTATCATATACATTATTATTTCCCCCCTCACTTAGTCGTTTGACTAACCCTCTCTGTCTCACCCTATATTGGTTTCAGGATACTAGGCGGGATTCGTCGTCGTCGTCGTCGTAGGGTTGTGTTTAGCTTTGCTCATGTATATTCTTTCCCGGTTGTCTTTTATTTACGTATTATTTATTCATGTTGTATGTACGGGATTTACTTACTGAACCCGTTGTTAGATTTTGTCGGGATATTGTATCGAACCCGTTGATATTGTGTAATTGAATTTCGTTAGCCTTGGTGGGCTTTAATAATTGTGTAATTAATTATGTTTTAAATATTTGGCTTATTATTGCTTCCGCACTTCTGTCTTTTCGTTGTTATAAAAACCCCGCCTAGTAATTGAGTAAATGCTTGCCGTTCGCCGGGTTTCGGTTCGGGTCGGATCCCATTTCGGCTCCGGGTCGGGGCTCGGTGCGGGGCGTGCGTCACCCGTTTGGGGCGCCCGCTACAGTTGGTATCAGAGCCAGGTTGGTCCAATGGCCTGAGCTCTGAATTGTCGTGTATTGCTGGTTTGGTCGGTCGTTGTGTGCCGGTGTAACTTAGGGAATTGCACTCACCAGTTTTCAAGAACGATTAGTGTTTGAATTGTCACGGATCTTTGTTGGATGATCAACAACAAAAGATCTTTTACAATCAAATACTGGGATGGGCTTGGATATAGGTGGATGTGAAACTCAAGGTTGTACTTGCCATGCCTGGTTGTCTGTCGTGTCCGGTTGTGTCTAGGTCGTACGGCTTAGGACTTCTGTGAAATTGTGCAAATGTGCTAAGTGCTTATGTGAACACTAAGTGAACATTACTTGCCTATGTGTTTACAGCTTTGCATGCTCATTTACCTGTCATGCATAACTGTTAATGACTTTACAGGATGCCTCCACGTCGTTGTCCCTGTGGACAGTCTTCGTCATCTTCATTGACACCTCAGACAGATCCACCGATTCCAGCCGGAATCTTGGGAACATTAAGACAGTTCATCGCTCATGCCCCTAAAGGAAATGCTGAGCAGGAAGCATGGGCTCAATTTCTCAGATTCGAACCACCGCAATTTGAAGGTGCCCCGGACGAAGTTATTGCCGAGGCATGGATATCTGCTTTAGAAAAGATTTTTAGGATTATGGAATATCCGGACCCTCTAAGAGTCGGGTTTGCTATTTATTTGATGATTGGAGCTGCTCAGGAATGGTGGAAACAGATGGAACAACGATGGGAACGCGAGCATGTGGTCCCGACTTGGGATCAATTCTTGACTGAGTTCCGGGCTGAATACATTACGAGGATTGTTCTTCAACAACATGAAAGTGAAATTCAGGCCCCCGTTCAGCCTATTCCTCCCCAACCTCAGGGATATCCACGATCAGTATGTGGATTTTGTAAGGGCCCGCATGTAGAGGCTAAATGTTGGAGGAAGAATGGACTGTGCTTCGGATGTGGTAGCCCCGATCACATGTTGAATCTATGTCCGAAGAAGAGACCGGTACCGCGGGGTACAGCAGGCAATACTGAGGATGCACATCCAGCGAGTTCTAAGAGGCCACTTACACAATCAGGGTTTTCTTCCGGAAAGCAAACCTTCTCGGTATCTTCATCGAAGCAGAATGTACCTCCAAAACGGCAGGGAACGCCAATATGTGGCTTTTGCCAAAGAGATCATCAAGAGTCAGAATGCCGAGAGAAGCAGGGACGTTGCTTCTCATGTGGAAGTCCGTTTCATCTTCGTACAAATTGCACGAGAAAGAGAATGTCGAGACGAGCCAGAAGAATGAAGCTTGATTCTGTATGAACGATCCAGGTATATTGCATTGTCATGACATTCATCCTAAATTAATTTAATTTCATATTATGTGAATTTAAATTATGTGCGTTAAGCGTATTATATTATGCATGTGATTTCGATATTATTATTTGTGTTTGAATTTCGTGAAGTTTGTGTGGTTTTAATCACACGAACTACCCCTGTATGCCTTGCACGGTCTCGCCACACGCCGTGACGAGACCCTGTGCACCCTTTTTCGCACGGCCCTGTTGCACCCGGTGCAAGAGGCCGTGCGCATGAATACACACGGGCTCGTCACACGCCGTGACGAGAGCCCGTGCGTGTTTGTCCTCACGGGGTCGTCGCACGCCGTGACGATACCCCGTGCGTGTTTCTCACACGGCCTCGTCACACGCCGTGACGAGAGGCCGTGCGCATTTCTCCCAGATTTATAAATGGTCAGTAGCTCCTCATTCTCGCAACATCAACTCTTTTTCTCCTTTTCTCATGCGAAAGTTCCCCCATTTTTCTCCCCAAATTCATCTCAATTTTGAGCTCGATTAACTTTCGATCCAGCCGGCGGATTTTCGTGAAAATTTGATAGTGCATTGTCGGCAGCAAATTCTAGGAGTTATTGAAATTTGGGCTCGATCCATTCTGCCGATCTCACGCAATTTTGGCCCGAAGTAGCGCACGCCACGTGTTCGATAAAAGTCTCAAGTGAGAAATTTGAAAATTTTTCCTACAACCTACAACAACTTCTACTCTAATATGGAAGGTGCCCGTGAAACCCGTGGCGGACGTCGTGCAAGGGAACTACCCGACATAGCGGCCCCGGAAGGGTACCAAGTGGATTTGGGTAATGAAGACGATCAAGATATCTTCAACCGGTTAATGGAACGACCGGTTAGAGCCACGCAATTTCTAGACATGGAAGCTATGTACCAATTGGGACTTGGCGAAGGGATCTCCCACTACATCGACAATATTGGGTGGGCTAATTTTTGGAGTATTCAAAGGCCATCCTATCGCCGCCTCACTTGTGAATTTTTAAGCTCTCTTAAGGGCGCGGCATTTCCTGACGACAACGAGATGCCGATAGGAATCCACTTCAGAGCGTTCAACCGAGACTATACGCTCTCATACCGGCAGTTGACCGAGTATTTTCAACTGGATGTTACGGCACCGAGAAGACGTGCCGACGGATGGAATCAAGCCGAAGCTTGGAGACGTATATCTACCTCCACTGAGATATTTAACTCCGGCGTATCCAAGGCCACGATGCTCATCACTACGCAATTGAGGATTTTGCATAGAGCCGTATCTCGATCGGTTCTCGCCCGAGGAGACAGTCCGGGTGCGGTGAACACCGAAGACTGTTTATTACTTGATCATATGGTGCGAGGGGTCAGGTTCAACCCCATCTCGTACATGATGGACCACATGATGTATATCTCCACTCGGTCGAGAGGAGAGATTCGAGTTGGCTCATACATCACTGCCATTCTGGAGTGTGCCCAGGTGGAAGGGCTAGACACCCAGGTTCCCGTAGGAGGTTCGACGTCAATTGGCTACGGCACACTAGCTCAAATGGCTATTTGCACGAAGGGTCCAAGGCGAAACGACCCGTATATTCTGGTGGCTGGGCTACCTTTGTGGGAAGCTGACCAAGGGGATGCTCCCGAAGAAGGACCTTCAGACCCAGAGGTCCGAGAGCAGGCTCAGCATATCTACTCCCAGCTGATGAGTCAGGATGCTTCTTTACCTGAGTCTTCGCGTGGCAGAAGAAGCACTCAGCACCAGGAATCGATAGACCTGCAGCAGTTTTATTCAGAGTTCACTGACTACCGACGCGTGTCGGATGAGAGATTTGCCCAGCAGGAGAGGCAGATCAATGAGGGGTTTGCAGCTCAGCGAGCTCACATTGATAGTCAGTACACAGCCTTGCAGGCAGAGCTTCAGAGATCGATCTCGGAGATGCAGAGGTCGCTCTCAGAGCAGCTGGATCAGTATTTCCGCCGTGGTCCGGACGAGCCTTGAGCTATCTTGTCTATTTTATTTTCTTCTTTCCCGTAAACTCTGTTTAGGATTTGATGTAATTTTCTATTTTGTATGAATTCGAATTTCAATTGGAATATTAAGTGCTTTAAGTGTTTATTATGAATTGCGTTTTATTATGTGAATTAATTTTATTTTAATGTTCGATTTAATTCGTATTATTAGAATTTCCGCTAGGTTATGCTCCTCTTAACTAACTCCGAGACCGGAAGAGAATCTGAGGACAGATTCTTCTGAAGAGGGGAGTATTGTAACGACCCGAAAATCCGAGTTTCAATTCGGTATATTTTAATCGAGTAATTTCGTTATTTATTATTCTATTTAATATTTATTCTGAGATTTTAGAATAATTTCGTAAATGAGTGAATTTTATATTTAAATCACTAATTGTCAATGTGTGTTTAATTATATGAATTTTAACTGTAATTACGTATTATTTGGACAACGTGAGTTTTCAAACTTATTTTGCAAATTACTAAAATACCCCTTCGACTTTAAACCCTAGTCAACTAGATTGACTAAGTCAACCTCTCTCCCTCTTCATTTCCATTCACGTAACAAGGAAGAGAAAGAGAGAAAAGAAAAGAGAAGAAAAAGAGAAAGAGAAGGAAGAGATTTCAATCGATCGTCCCGACTTCGTTTCCCGACGGATTTTCGAATCGTTTACGTCTACGAATTCCTCGCGATCTTTTCTACGAGTAAGCTTCTAACGATTCTCTCGTTTTATGTCTTCTATACTTCGTTTTTCTCGTTTTTGTGAATAGTTGACATTATTAGGTTTTATGTGATTTGTATAGGATTTGTGGATGGATTTTCGTGTTTATCGTTTCTATATGTAGATTATATGTTGTAGATGATCATATGTGAAAATTAGGGATTTATTTGCATGATTAATCGATTTAAGGTTGATTTATATTTGATTTTCGCGTATTGGGTTTGATGTTCTGCATGTTCTGCTCAATTTTTACGCACACGGGCCATGCACACGGGGTGTGGCAAGCCCGTGTGGGTGTACACGGCCTCTTGCACGGCCGTGCAAGAGACCGTGCGTGTTTGGGGTTGGTGCACGGGCTGTGCACACGGCCTTGAGGCCGTGTGCACGAGGCCGTGCGCGTTCGACCGATTGTGCACGGCCTCGGCACACGGCCGTGCACAAGGCCGTGTGGCCCGATCGCACAGTGCCCTGACCTTCTGTAAGTCAGGGCCCGTTTTGCACTACGGGTCCTTCCGAGACTCGTCTTTTCCGAATTCTTTCTTCGCTCGTGTATTCGATATATGTGAAATAGATATGAATTGCATGATTTATGAATTTACGACATGTTCGGGTATACGAATAGTGTGTTTTAAGTTTTCGTTAAATTTTCTAACTTTTGCATGTGAAGTCCGATTTTCCCGAAATTCGAATGCATGCTCCCTTATGATAATTTAAGCATGTCCGTAAAGTTTCGTCGCATTTGGATTTGATTTGTATTTTTAAATGCATGAATTACTCTGTTTTCGTTTGAGAATTTGAACTTAAGTGATTGATTTATTTGTATAACGTGCTCCTATGTGTATTAATATTCTCGTATAAGCCGTGCGTCGTCTTTAGTCTTATTTGGTTGTGTCCTGGTATTTTTGCAGACGATACTCCTGTGGAGTAGCGCCGGTTCTAGCTTTTGCTCTTATTTTCCATAGCAGCCAGGTGAGGTTTTCCGTTTCTGTTTCCAGTATTATTATGTATATATATATATATAAGTAAGCCTCTCCCCATATAAGCCTCGTTTATGTTTTGGTTTTCACCCCGTTTATATATATACTTAATAAATATTTATGATTATTATGTTCATTTGATTTATCGAAAATGATTTGATATGAAAAGTACTATGTATAATTTTCGAAATGTTTACGGAAGAGACATGTAAAACCCTTTTGTTTTCTAAGGCGAACTTTGGCCTTCGGCCTCGCATATGACATGTCTCGAACGGTCTTTTGGCCAACCCGAAATGTTTGAAAAGCGAGTTATGAATTGTTTGCATGATCGTTTGGGCCCGGAGTAAGAGCGATAGGACGAAGTCGGTAGACGTCGGGTCTACGGCGTAAATCCTATGGTTTCCTCCATTTGGGAGCTCGGGGTGAGGCCGGAGTGGCAGCCCTTTGAGTACCTGAGATTATACAGTTAGTTACGAGTAGTTCGGGTTTGCAGTCCGGCTACATTGGAGGAATAAGGGAGATTTCCGGTTTTATGTTTTTGGTTATTGGAGTTTCAGGGCTCGACTCGCCGAGTCATATGATAAGTTATGTTTTATGTTAAATCACCACCAGTTTACGAAAACCTTTCTTTTATGTTGATTTCTTTAATTATAAAATTGGTGATTTACTTCCGTTTTATCATATACATTATTATTTCCCCCCTCACTTAGTCGTTTGACTAACCCTCTCTGTCTCACCCTATATTGGTTTCAGGATACTAGGCGGGATTCGTCGTCGTCGTCGTCGTAGGGTTGTGTTTAGCTTTGCTCATGTATATTCTTTCCCGGTTGTCTTTTATTTACGTATTATTTATTCATGTTGTATGTACGGGATTTACTTACTGAACCCGTTGTTAGATTTTGTCGGGATATTGTATCGAACCCGTTGATATTGTGTAATTGAATTTCGTTAGCCTTGGTGGGCTTTAATAATTGTGTAATTAATTATGTTTTAAATATTTGGCTTATTATTGCTTCCGCACTTCTGTCTTTTCGTTGTTATAAAAACCCCGCCTAGTAATTGAGTAAATGCTTGCCGTTCGCCGGGTTTCGGTTCGGGTCGGATCCCATTTCGGCTCCGGGTCGGGGCTCGGTGCGGGGCGTGCGTCACCCGTTTGGGGCGCCCGCTACAGGTTGTGCTAATTTTCTTCCGCTGTATTATTGTTCATTGTCTTATTATTTTCTAAAAGCAGATCCGCTTGGTAATTATTTTCCGTTCGCCAGGTTGTGGTTCATAACTGGACCTTTAGTTCTGGTTATGGATTATAACTTGGTGCGGGACGTCACGTCGCACCGTATTTGGGGACGTGCCATTACAGGAAGCATGCATTCAAGTTTTGGGAAAAACAGACAACACTTGAAAAGTAGCCAAAAAATGCCTAAACAAAAAACACGAAGAACGGGGCCCGAACGAAGTCAAAAAAGTCAAAACTTCATAAAATATACGTTTCATGATTTATAGGAACTATGGGTGAAATCGGATCTCAAATCGGAGGTCAACCAAAGAAAGTCAACTTTTGAAAAGGCCCTTTGACTTCCATTGCCGAGAGTAACAAGTTGAAAATAGAGAAATTTTGGTTAAGGCATACACAAGGCCTTAGGGACGGGTGCGCACACGGGCTTGAGCGCGTTCTCAAGCTGGTGCAAACACTTGCACTAGCCTACGCACCGGCGTGCGCACGGGGGTGCGCAAGACCGTGCAAAGGCTAAAATGGACGCACGGTCTTGGCGCATGGTCTCAAGATCGTGCGTAAGACCGTGTGGATCCTCAGAACAACAGAAAATCGTAGAAACGAAAAAAAACTCACGGGAATGAACCAAAAATCAACATTAAACCAATCAATCATGCAAATCTCAAGCTAATATTCACATATGATGTTCTCCTAATCATTCTCGACATTTAGGCACAAGAAACACACAAAATGATCCACTAAATCATACAAACCCATCAAATTTTCATCAAATGAAAGCCTAAGCTAAAAACTCAATAAATCGAAGCATTGTAACGACCCAGAAATCCGAGAATTAATGTGAGTATTTTTCCCGCGTTAATTATCTTTCTTAACCCTAAATTCTCGTAATATGTGAATTATTATATATTATTTATTATTTTCGTATACGACCTAATGTGATAATATTGTTTGCGTAATTAAATTCCTTGTCTAATTTGCGTTTGTTTGATATTAATAGTTATATTTGGCCAACGTACATTTAATTGGACTTCCAAACTTACCAAACTACCCCTTCGTATTTTTCGACATTTTGAAATATTTGATAAAAGACTCGAAACCCTCATTCGAACCCTTATTCGAAATTTAGAGTGAGAGAGAAGAGGAAAAGAGGATATTCTCCCGACGCCCTAATCGATCGTGCCGAGCTCGTTTCTCCGTGGAATTTTGCGCCGATCGAACCTAAACGATCCTCTCAACGATACCTTTCTTTAGGTACCAATTTCCCCAATTTCTTTCACGAATTTATGATGTTTTGAGGATTTTTTATCATTTCGGGATTTTTAGGTTAAACGCTTAGATCGAACCCGTTTCTTGATCATTTCGTGAAATTATTGGATGTAAATGTTTATTAGATGTTGGTTGTTGATTGTTACGATTGTTGGGTGTTGATTTGCGCTATAAATATTATTTTTATGAATTTTGGCTCGATTTTTCGTGAAATTGCATAACTTTCTGCTGTGTGCTGCTAAACCGCATGGGCTAACGCACGATCTTGAGCAAGACCGTGCAGGAGCCCGTGCGCATCTCTTTGTGCCTGCACGGGCTCAAGCCCGTGCGCCTAAACCGTACAGATGGCCATGTGTGAGTGCACGGTCTTGACACCGTGTTCAAGACCGTGCACAAGCCGGTGTGAAACACTTAGAAAATTTTCCAGCCTTTTTCAAATGTTGCTCTCGGCAAGTGAGTCCCCGGGTCAACATTTTTGGTTGACATTTTGCATATGGACTCCAAAAATTATACCGTTTTCACCTATAGAACCTTTATAACTTGTAGATTAATATTTTGAAATGTTTATTTAATTTCGCCCTCATTCGGACTGTGAATAGTGTAATTTTAAGTATGTGCATTTTTGGCAACTTGTCTGAATTTTGTGAAATTTACATGATAGCTTCCTTACATACTATAATTGGCATACGCATGATTGTAAACATGTTTGGTTAGCCGTTCGTCAAATAATTGCTTATTTGCGTTTTTATAGTCGTTATTAATTTGTCTAGGTCCTGTCTTGTCTACAGATCAGTCAGAGCTTCAGCGATCTATCTCCGAGATGCAGAGGTCACTTTCGGAGCAGCTCGACCAGTATTTCCGTCGTAGCCCCGATGAGCCATGATCTATCTATTCTTATTTTCTTCTTTACCGCTAGCTTTGTTTAGGAATTGATGTAATTCCGTACTTGGTATGACTCTGGATTTTATTTGGAATGTTAAGTGCATTAAGTGTTTAATATGAATGATGTTTTATTATGCGATTAAATTGCTTCAGAATGTTCGTTTTAATTCGCGTTATTAGAATTTCCACAAGATTATGCTCCTCTGAACTAACTCCGAGACCGGAGGATAATTTGAGGACAGATTCTTTTGAAGAGGGGAGTATTGTAACGCCCCGAAAATCCGAATTATAATCCGGTATGTCCGAATCGGGTATTTGCGCAATTTATTATTTTATTTGATATTTATTATGAGATTTTAAAATAATTTCGTAAATGAATGAATTTCTATATTTAAATTACGAATTGTGTAACACCCCAAACTTGAGAAATATGTACCATGTGGGCATTTGTCCCACATAGGAAAAACATAAGTAATGTGAAGGGTTTATAAGTGATCTTCCAAGCACAACTACCATGTGGTGCATCACCTTTTGGCAAGTGGTTTCAAGCCAAACTTTAGGGTTGTGCTCAGTGGTGGTGTAACGACCCGAAAATCCGATTTTTCAATTCGGTATATTTTAATCGAGTAATTGTGCAAATTATTATTTTATTTAATATTTATTCTAAGATTTTAGGATAATTTCGTAAATGAGTGAATTTTATATTTAAATCATGAATTGTCAATGTGCGTTTAATTATGTGAATTTTAACTGTAATTACATATTATTTGGACAACGTGAGTTTTTAAACTTATTTTGCGAAATTACTAAAATGCCCCTTCGATTTTAGACCTAGTCAACTTAATTGACTAAGTCATCCTCCCTCATCTCTCTCGTTCACTACAACAAGAAGGAAAGAAAGAAAAGAAAAGAGAAGGAAAAAGAGAAAGAGAAGGAAGAGACTTCAATCGATCGTCCCGACTTCGTTTTCCGACGGATTTTCGAATCGTTTACGCCTACGAATTCCTCGCGATCTTTTCTACGAGTAAGCTTCTAACAATTCTCTCGTTTAATGTCTTCTATACTTCGTTCTTCTCGTTTTTGTGAATAGTTGTATAATTTAGGTTTTATATGATTTTGATAGTAATTGTGGATGGATTTTCGTGTTTATCGTTTCTATATGTAGATTATATGTTGTAGATGATTATATGTGAAAATTAAGGATTGATTTGCATGATTAATCGATTTAATGTTGAATTAGGATTGATTTTCGCGTACTGGGTTTGATGTTCTGCATGTTCTGCTCAATTTTTACGCACACGGGCCATGCACACGGGGTTTGGCAAGCCCGTGTGGGTGTTCACGGCCTCTTGCACGGCCGTGCAAGAGACCGTGCGTGTTTGGGGATGGTGCACGGGCTGTGCACACGGCCTTGAGGCCGTGTGCATGAGGCCGTGCGCGTTTCTTGATTGTGCACGGCCTCGGCACACGGCCGTGCACAAGGCCATGTGGCCCGATCGCACAGTGCCCTGACCTTCTGTTAGTCAGGGCACATTTTACACTACGGGTCTCTCCGAGACTCGTCTTTTCCGAATTCTTTCTTCGCTCGTGTATTCGATATATATGAAATAGATATGAATTGCATGATTTATGAATTTACAACATGTTCGGGTATATGAATAGTGCGTTTTAAGTTTTCGACAAATTTTCTATCTTTGGCATGTGAAGTCCGATATTCCCGAAATTCGAATGCATACTTCTTTATGATAATTTAAGCATGTCCGTAAAGTTTCGTTGCATTTGGATTCGATTTGCATTTTTAAATTTTAGAATTACTCTGTTTTCGTTTGAGAATTTGAACTTAAGTGATTGATTTAATTGTATAACGTGCTCCTATGTGTTTTAATACTTTCGTATAAGCCGTGCATCGTCTTTAGTCTTATTTGGTTGTGTCCTGGTATTTTTGCAGACGATACTCCCGTGGAGTAGCGCCGGTTCTAGCTTTTTGCTCTTATTTTGCATAGCAGCCAGGTGAGGCTTTCCGTTTCTGTTTCCAGTATTATTATGTATATATATAATTAAGCCTCTCCCGATATAAGCCACGTTTATGTTTTGTTTTCACACCGTTTCTATATATATACTTAGTAGATATTTATGCTTATTATGTTCATTTGATTTATCGAAAATGATTTGATATGAAAAAGTACTATGTATAGTCTTCGAAATGTTTACGAAAGAGACATGTAAAACCTTTTGTTTTCCAAGGCGAACTTTGGCCTTCGGCCTCGCATATGACATGTCTCGAACGGTCTTTTGGCCAACTCGAAATGTTTTGAAAAGCGAGTTATGAGATGTATGCATGTTCGTTTGGGCCCGGAGTAAGAGCGATAGGACGAAGTCGGTAGACGTCGGGTCTACGGCGTAAATCCTATGGTTTCCTCCATTTGGGAGCTCGGGGTGAGGCCGGAGTGGCAGCCCTTTGAGTACCTGAGTTATTCCCGTCAGTTATGAGTAGTTCGGGTTTGCAGTCCGGCTACATTGGAGGAATAAGGGTGGTTTCCGGTTTTATGTTTTGGATATTGGAGTTCAGGGCTCGACTCGCCGAGTCATATGATAAGTTATGTTTTATGTTAAATCACCACTCGATTACGAAAACCTTTCTTTTATGTTGATTTCTCTTAAGTTTAAAATTGGTGATTTATTTCCCGTTTTATTATATACATTATTATTCCCCCCTCACTTAGTCGTTTGACTAACCCTCTCTGTCTCACCCTATATTGGTTTCAGGATACTAGGCGGGATTCGTCGTCGTCGTCGTAGAGTTGTATTTATTTTCTCATGTATATTCCTCTTCCGTATGATATGAATTAGATTTTTAGGATATTAGGATTTTATTTAATTTGTATTCGGGATTATGTATTTATTGAACCCGTTATTATATTTATCGGGATACTGTATCGAACCTGTTTGATATTATGTAATTGAATTTCGTTAGCCTTGGTGGGCTTTAATAATTGTGTATTTATTATGTTCTATTGCTTTGATTATTTATATTGCTTCCGCGTCTCTATCTTTTCGTTGTTTTTAAAACCCCGCCTAGTGATTGAGTAAATGCTTGCCGTTCGCCGGGTTTCGATTCGGGTCGGATCCCATTTCGGCTCCGGGTCGGGGCTCGGTGCGGGGCGTGCATTACCCGTTTGGGGCGCCCACTACAGTTGGTATCAGAGCTCTTCTTTGGTCCAATAGCCTAAGCTCTGAATCGTCGTGTTTTGTGGGTTTGGTCGGTCGTTGTGTGCCGGTGTAACTTAGGGAATTGCACTCACCAGTGTTCAAGAACGCTTAGTGTTTGAATTGGCACGGATCTTTGTTGGATGATCAACAACAAAAGATCTTTTACAATCAAAACACTGGGATGGGCTTGGATATAGGTGGATGTGAAACTCAAGGTTGTACTTGCCATGCCTGGTTGTCTGTCGTGTCCGGTTGAGACTAGGACGTACGGCTTAGGACTTCTGTGGATTTGTGCAAATGTGCTAAGTGCTTATGTGAACACTAAGTGAACATTACTTGCCTAGGTGTTTACAGCTTTGCATGCTCACTTACCTGTCATGCATAACTGTTAATGGCTTTACAGGATGCCTCCACGTCGTTGTCCCTGTGGACAGTCTTCGTCACCTTCATTGACACCTCAGACCGATCCACCGATTCCAGCCGGAATTTTGGAAACATTAAGGCAGTTCATCGCTCATGCCCCTAAAGGAAATGCTGAGCAGGAAGCGTGGGCTCAATTTCTCAGATTCGAACCACTGCAATTTAAAGGTGCCCCGGATGACAATATTGCCGAGGCATGGATATCTGCTTTAGAAAAGATTTTTAGGATCATGGAATATCCGGACCCTCTAAGAGTCGGGTTTGCTATTTATTTGATGCTTGGAGCTGCACAGGAATGGTGGAAACAGATTGAACAACGATGGGAACGCGAGCACGTAGTCCCGACTTGGGATCAATTCTTGACTGAGTTCCGGGCTGAATACATTACGAGGATTGTTCGTCAGCAAAACGAAAGTGAATTTCAGGCCCCCGTTCAGCCTAATCCTCCCCAACCTCAGGGATATCCACGGCCAGTATGTGGATTTTGTAAGGGCCCGCATGTAGAGGCTAAATGTTGGAGGAAGAATGGACTGTGCTTCGGATGTGGTAGCCCCGATCACATATTGAATCTATGTCCGAAGAAGAGACCAGTACCGCGGGATATAGCAGGCGATACTGAGGATGCACATCCAGCGAGTTCTACGAGGCCACTTACACAATCAGGGTCTTCTTCCGGAAAGAAAACCTTCTCGGTATATTCATCGAAATAGAATGTACCTCCGAAACGGCAGGGAACGCCAGTATGTGGCTTTTGCCAAAGAGATCATCAAGAGTCAGAATGCCGAAAGAAGCAGGGACGTTGCTTCTCATGTGGAAGTCCGTTTCATCTCCGTACAAATTGCACGAGAAAGAGAATGTCGAGACGAGCCAAAAGGATGAAGCTTGATTCTGTATGAACGATCCAGGTATATTGCATTGTCATGACATTCATCCTAAATTAATTTAATTTCATATTATGTGAATTTAGAAATTATGTGTGTTAAGTGTATTATATTATACATGTGATTTCGATGTTGTTATTCGTGTTTAAATTTTGTGAAGTTTGTGTGGTTTAATCACACGAACTGCCCCTGTATGCCTTGCACGGTCTCGCCACACGCCGTGACGAGACCTTGTGCACTTATCTCACACGGCCTTGTTGCACCCTGTGCGAGAGGCCGTGCGCACGAATACACACGGGCTCGTCACACGCTGTGACGAGAGCCCGTGCGTGTTTGTCCTCACGGGGTCGTCACACGCCGTGACGATACCCCGTGCGTGTTTCTCACACGGCCTCGTCACACGCCGTGACGAGAGGCTGTGCGCATTTGTTCCTGGTTTTAAAATGGTCAGTAGCTTCTCATTTCGCGCATAACCCACAATTTTTCTCCTTTTCATGCGAAATTTTGCTCTTGTTTTTCCCCCAAATTCATCCCAACTTTGATTTCGATTAGTTCTCGATCTAGCCGACGGATTTTAGTGAGATTTTGATAGTGTGCTGTCTACAGCAAGTTCTTTGGATTGTTAAAAGTTGGGCTCGATCCGTTATACCGATCTCACACAATCTTCGCCCGAAGTAGCGCACGCCAAGTGTTCGGTAAAAGTCTCAAGTGAAATATTTGCAACTTAATCCTTCAATTCACAACAACTCCAACTCTTCTATGGAAGGTGCTCGTGAAACCCGTGGCGGACATCGGGCAAGGGAATTACCCGACATAGCGGCCCCGGAAGGGTACCAAGTGGATTTGGGTAATGAAGACGATCAAGATATCTTCAACCGGTTAATGGAATGACCGGTTAGAGCCACGCAATTTCTAGACATGGAAGATATGTACCAATTGGGCCTTGGCGAAGGGATCTCCCGTTACATCGACAACATTGGGTGGGCTAATTTTTGGACTATTCAAAGGCCATCCTATCGCCGCCTCACTTGCGAATTTTTAAGCTCTCTTAAGGGCGCGGCATTTCCGGACGACAACGAGATGCCGATAGGAATCCACTTCAGAGCGTTCAACCGAGACTATACGCTTTCATACCGGCAGTTGACCGAGTATTTTCAATTGGATGTTACGGCACCTAGGAGACGTGCCGACGGATGGAATCAAGCCGAAGCGTGGAGACGTATCTCTACCTCTACCGAAATATTTAACTCCGGTGTATCCAAGGCCACGATGCTCATCACCACTCAATTGAGAATTTTGCATAGAGCCGTGTCTCGATCGGTTCTAGCCAGAGGAGACAGTCCAGGTGCGGTGAACACCGAAGACTGTCTAATACTCGATCATATGGTGCGAGGGGTCAGGTTCAACCCCATCTCGTACATGATGGACCATATGATGTATATCTCCACTCGGTCAAGAGAAGATATACGAGTTGGCTCATACATTACCGCCATTCTGGAGTGTGCCCAGGTGGAAGGGCTCGATACCCAGGTTCCCGTTGGAGGTTCGACCTCAATTAGCTACGGCACTTTAGCTCAAATGGCGATCTGCACGAAGGGTCCAAGGCGGAACGACCCATATATTCTGGTAGATGGACTACCTTTATGGGAAGCTGACCAAGGGGATGCTCCCGAAGAAGGACCCTCAGACCCAGAGGTCCGAGAGCAGGCTCAGCATATCTACTCCCAGCTGATGAGTCAGGATGCCTCTATTCCTGAGTCTTCACGTGGCAGAAGAAGCACTCAGCACCAGGAATCGATAGACCTGGAACAATTTTATTCAGAGTTCACTGACTACCGACGTGTGTCTGATGAGAGATTTGCCCAGCAGGAGAGGCAGATCAACGAGGGGTTTGCAGCTCAGCGAGCTCACATTGATAGTCAGTACACAGCCTTGCAGGCAGAGCTTCAGAGATCCATATCAGAGATGCAGAGGTTACTATCTGAGCAGCTGGATCAGTATTTTCGTCGTGGTCCCGACGAGCCTTGAGCTATCTATTTTATTTTATTTTCTTCTTTCCCGCTAGTTGTTTAGGATTTGATGTAATTTTCTATTTTGTATGACTCTGAATTTTATTTGGAATATTAAGTGTTTTAAGTGTTTATTATTAATGACGTTTATTATGTGAATTAATTGCATTTGAATGTTCGATTTAATTCGAGTTATTAGAATTTATATTATGCTCCTCTTAACTAACTCCGAGACCGGAAGAGAATCTGAGGACAGATTCTTCTGAAGAGGGGAGTATTGTAACGACCCAAAAATTCGATTTTTCAATTCGGTATATTTTAATCGAGTAATTGTGCAAATTATTATTTTATTTAATATTTATTCTAAGATTTTAGGATAATTTCATAAATGAGTGAATTTTATATTTAAATCACGAATTGTCAATGTGCGTTTAAATATGTGAATTTTAACTGTAATTACATATTATTTAAACAACGTGAGTTTTTAAACTTATTTTGCGAAATTACTAAAATGCCCCTTCGATTTTAGACCTAGTCAACTTAATTGACTAAGTCATCCTCCCTCATCTCTCTCGTTCACTACAACAAGAAGGAAAGAAAGAAAAGAAAAGAGAAGGAAAAAGAGAAAGAGAAGGAAGAGACTTCAATCGATCGTCCCGACTTCGTTTTCCGACGGATTTTCGAATCGTTTACGCCTACGAATTCCTCGCGATCTTTTCTACGAGTAAGCTTCTCACGATTCTCTCATTTAATGTCTTCTATACTTCATTTTTCTCGTTTTTGTGAATAGTTGTATAATTTAGGTTTTATATGATTTTGATAGTAATTGTGGATGGATTTTCGTGTTTATCGTTTCTATATGTAGATTATATGTTGTAGATGATTATATGTGAAAATTAAGGATTGATTTGCATGATTAATCGATTTCATGTTGAATTAGGATTGATTTTCGCATACTGGGTTTGATGTTCTGCATGTTCTGCTCAACACACGGGGTGTGGCAAGCCCGTGTGGGTGTTCACGGCCTCTTGCACGGCCGTGCAAAAGAGCGTGCGTGTTTGGGGATGGTGCAAGGGCTGTGCACACGGCCTTGAGGCCGTGTGCATGAGGCCGTGCGCGTTGCTTGATTGTGCACGGCCTCGGCACACGGCCGTGCACAAGGCCGTGTGGCCCGATCGCAAAGTGCCCTGACCTTCTGTTAGTCAGGGCACATTTTACACTACGGGTCCCTCCGAGACTCGTCTTTTCCGAATTCTTTCTTCGTTCGTGTATTCGATATATATGAAATAGATATGAATTGCATGATTTATGAATTTACAACATGTTCGGGTATATGAATAGTGCGTTTTAAGTTTTCGACAAATTTTCTATCTTTGGCATGTGAAGTCCGATATTCCCGAAATTCGAATGCATACTTCTTTATGATAATTTAAGCATGTCCGTAAAGTTTCCTTGCATTTGGATTCGATTTGCATTTTTAAATTTGAGAATTACTCTGTTTTCGTTTGAGAATTTGAACTTAAGTGATTGATTTAATTGTATAACGTGCTCCTATGTGTTTTAATACTTTCGTATAAGCCGTGCATCGTCTTTAGTCTTATTTGGTTGTGTCCTGGTATTATTGCAGACGATACTCCCGTGGAGTAGCGCCGGTTCTAGCTTTTTGCTCTTATTTTGCATAGCAGCCAGGTGAGGCTTTCCGTTTCTGTTTCCAGTATTATTATGTATATATATAATTAAGCCTCTCCCGATATAAGCCACGTTTATGTTTTGTTTTCACACCGTTTCTATATATATACTTAGTAGATATTTATGCTTATTATGTTCATTTGATTTATCGAAAATGATTTGATATGAAAAAGTACTATGTATAGTCTTCGAAATGTTTGCGAAAGAGACATGTAAAACCTTTTGTTTTCTAAGGCGAACTTTGGCCTTCGGCCTCGCATATGACATGTCTCGAACGGTCTTTTGGCCAACCCGAAATGTTTTGAAAAGCGAGTTATGAGATGTATGCATGTTCGTTTGGGCCCGGAGTAAGAGCGATAGGACGAAGTCGGTAGACGTCGTGTCTACGGCATAAATCCTATGGTTTCCTCCATTTGGGAGCTCGGGGTGAGGCCGGAGTGGCAGCCCTTTGAGTACCTGAGTTATTCCCGTCAGTTATGAGTAGTTCGGGTTTGCAGTCCGGCTACATTGGAGGAATAAGGGTGGTTTCCGGTTTTATGTTTTGGATATTGGAGTTCAGGGCTCGACTCGCCGAGTCATATGATAAGTTATGTTTTATGTTAAATCACCACTCGATTACGAAAACCTTTCTTTTATGTTGATTTCTCTTAAGTTTAAAATTGGTGATTTATTTCCCGTTTTATTATATACATTATTATTCCCCCCTCACTTAGTCGTTTGACTAACCCTCTCTGTCTCACCCTATATTGGTTTCAGGATACTAGGCGGGATTCGTCGTCGTCGTCGTAGAGTTGTATTTATTTTCTCATGTATATTCCTCTTCCGTATGATATGAATTAGACTTTTAGGATATTAGGATTTTATTTAATTTGTATTCGGGATTATGTATTTATTGAACCCGTTATTATATTTATCGGGATACTGTATCGAACCCGTTTGATATTATGTAATTGAATTTCGTTAGCCTTGGTGGGCTTTAATAATTGTGTATTTATTATGTTCTATTGCTTTGATTATTTATATTGCTTCCGCGTCTCTGTCTTTTCGTTGTTTTTAAAACCCGCCTAGTGATTGAGTAAATGCTTGCCGTTCGCCGGGTTTCGATTCGGGTCGGATCCCATTTCTGCTCCGGGTCGGGGCTCGGTGCGGGGCGTGCGTTACCCGTTTGGGGCGCCCGCTACAGGTGGTGAAGCTTATACCCGCGCGTCCAACGGGTGCCTTCGTGAGGGTTCTCCTCTCCTGTCACGAACCCCGGGCGCGGAGAGGAGAACCCTCACGACGGCGCCCGTTGGACGCGCGGGTATAAGCTTCGAATCCACTGTGTACAACCCTAAAGTTTGGCTTAGGAAGCACTTGCCAAAAGGGATTAATCCATATTGATTGTACATGAGTTCTAACTTATAAACCCTTCGAATTACATTTGAATTTTCGATGTGGGACGGAAATCAACTCACACGGCCTGTCACACAACCTGCTGCAAGGCCGTGAGTACCATCCTCACGGCCTCACCACATGGCCGTGACATGAGGCCGTGTGAGGCCTCAAATTTCTCACGGCCTCTCCACATGGCCACACAAGGCCGTGAGGCTCTCTCTCAAATTGGGGCGTCAATTCGTCCCTCCTTTCAGAGCGTAATGTCCTCATTACACCGTGACATAGGCCCATGGCTCCCCGCCAGTGGAGAAGAAGCTGCCCTACTACACGCATTGCCCCTTTCTTGGTGACACGGACGGTGTAGAACATGCATTCCCTGACTGACGGTTGGCTCTGATACCACTTGTCACGACCCCCGGGCACGGAGAGGAGAACCCTCATGACGGCGCCCGTTGGACGCGCGGGTATAAGCTTCGAATCCACTGTGTACAACCCTAAAGTTTGGCTTAGGAAGCACTTGCCAAAAGGGATAATCCATGTTGATTGTACATGAGTTCTAACTTATAAACCCTTCGAATTACATTTGAATTTCCGATGTGGGACGGAAATCAACTCACACGGCCTGTCCACACATTCTGCTGCAAGGCCGTGAGTACCATCCTCACGGCCTCACCACATGGCCGTGACATGAGGCCATGTGAGGCCTCAAATTGCTCACGGCCTCTCCACATGGCCACATAGGGCCGTGAGGCTCTCTCTCAAATTGGGGCGTTACAATTTGTCCCTCCTTTCACAGCGTAATGTCCTCATTACGCCGTGACATAGGCCCATGGCTCCCCGCCAGTGGAGAAGAACCTGCCCTACTACACGCGTTGCCCCTTTCTTGGTGACACGGACGGTGTAGAACATGCATTCCCTGACTGACAGTTGGCTCTGATACCACTTGTCACGACCCCCGGGCGCGGAGAGGAGAACCCTCACGACGGCGCCCGCTGGACGCGCGGGTATAAGCTTCGAATCCACTGTGTACAACCCTAAAGTTTGGCTTAGGAAGCACTTGCCAAAAGGGATTAATCCATATTGATTGTACATGAATTCTAACTTATAAACCCTTCGAATTACATTTGAATTTCCGATGTGGGACGGAAATCAACTCACACGGCCTGTCCACACAACCTGCTGCAAGGCCGTGAGTACCATCCTCACGGCCTCACCACATGGCCGTGACATGGGGCCGTGTGAGGCCTCAAATTGCTCACGGCCTCTCCACATGGCCACACAAGGCCGTGAGGCTCTCTCTCAAATTAGGGCGTTACATCTCCGCGCCGGGGGCTGCGACAAATGGTATCAGAGCCAACTGTCAGCTATGGGAATGCATGTTCCACACATGACATGAGTCGTGAGTCACCGCTAAAGGGGCTCCGCTCGGCATGTTATGGGCAGCTTCTCCACTGGCGGGAAGCCACGATCCTTTGTCACGGCGTAATGAGGACATTACGCTCTCAAGGAGGGGTGAATGTAACACCCCAAACTTGAGAAATATGTACCATGTGGGCATTTGTCCCACATAGGAAAAACATAAGTAATGTGAAGGGTTTATAAGTGATCTTCCAAGCACAACTACCATGTGGTGCATCACCTTTTGGCAAGTGGTTTCAAGCCAAACTTTAGGGTTGTGCTCAGTGGTGGTGAAGCTTATACCCGCGCGTCCAACGGGTGCCGTCGTGAGGGTTCTCCTCTCCGCGCCCGGGGCTGCGAAAAATTGTCAATGTGCGTTTAATTATATGAAATTTGACTGTAATTATGTATTATTTGGACAACATGAGTTTTTAAACTTATTTTGCGAAATTATGAAATTACCCCTTCTCGATTCTCAAATCCAAGTCAAAATTGACTAAGTCTCATCACTCTCTCTCCCACCTCACTCTCCCCAAACGCAACAACAGCAGGGAAGAAAGAAAAAGAAAAGAAAGAAAAAGAGAAAGAGAAGGAAGGAGGTTCCAACGATCATTCCGACTTCATTTCCCAACGGATTTTCGAACCGTTTATGCCTACGAACTCCCCGCGATCTCTTCTACGAGTAAGCCTTTCACGTCCCTCTCGTTTAATGTCTCCTATGCCTCGTATTTCTTATTTTTGTATATAGTTGAATAATTTAGGGTTTATGTGATTTCGAGGGAATTTATGGATGGATTTTCATGTTTTTGGATCCTATGTGTAGCTTATATGTTGTAGATCATTATATGTAAATATTAGGGCGTGATTTGCATGTTTAGATGATCAAATGTTGAATTTAGAATTGAATTTGCGTGGTTTTCTGGTTCTGCGAAATGTTCTGCTCATTCTTGACGTGCACGGGCTTTGCACACGGGGTGTGGCAAGCCCGTGTAGAGGTACGCGGCCTCTTGCACGGCCGTGCAAGAGACCGTGCGTATGGTTTATGGTGCACGGCCTTGTGCACACGGCCTTGAGGCCGTGTGCAAGAGGCCGTGCGTGTCCCTCTTTGTTGTGCACGGCCTTGGTGCACACGACCGTGCACAAGGCCGTGTGGCCCGTTTGAACAGGGCCCTAACCTTCTGTAAGTCAGGGTCAATTTTGGCCTACGGGTCCCTCCGAGGCTCGTCTTTTCCGAATTCTTTCTTCGCTCGTGTATTCGATATATATGAAATAGATATGAATTGCATGTTTTTTGAATTTATAGCATGTTCTGTAGCGGGCGCCCCAAACGGGTAACGCACGCCCCGCACCAAGTTTCAACCTAAAGCCGAAATAGAAATCCGACCCTCAATTGAAACCCGACGAACGACAAACCGATTTACTCAATCACTAGGCGGGGCTTTTGTAAAACAACTGACGACAACAATGCGGAAGCGGAAGCAACAGCAACCAAAACGAATTCTACTAACGGGAAATTAAAGCAATAAACCAATTGCGCAAATAGTTAAAGCCCACCAAGGCTAGCGGAATTCACTTACAAAACTTGAATCAAATCATAACGGGTTCAACATTAAATAATCCCGAACTCATATCATAACCTACAGAATACATATAACGATCAAGTACCTAAAACAACCTAGGAATGAACAATGACAAAAGCAGAATAATTCCGCAATACAAGACCGACGATGCCCACCTAGTAACCACCTGAAACAGATAAGGTTAAAAACAGGGAGGGTTAGTCAAAAGACTAAGTGAGGGGAAAAAGGGAGTACATACATAGCATACATGAATAAATCACCATTTTAACTTAAAAGAAAACAAACGTAAAAGAAGGGTTTTCATAAACATTAGGTGATTTATCATAACATAACATAACGGGACATATCATATTGCTCGGCGAGTCGAGCCCTCAACTCCTCATATCATATCATAACATACCTGAAAACCATACCAGCCTTATTCCTCCCATATAGCAGAAGGACCGCTAAATCCAACTGCTCTATAGGCATAATAGCCTATCTCTCAGTTGACACGAAGTCAACCGTCATAGGAGCACAAAGGTTGCCACTTCGGCCTCACCCGTGCTCCTGGTAAACATGGAGCAAGCTACCGAATTCCACCGTAGACCCGCTGTCTATCCGGCTTCATCCGATCGCCATACTCCAAGGCCCACATATCATATCATACATATCATACATATCATATCTCGCATTTTTCATAACTATCATTTTCCTATTAAAATAGGAATCAAGACATTTCGGGGAGGGCCAAAAGGGCCGTTTGAGACAGGCGATGTAACTGTAGGAAACGCAACTGGGAGTTCCATCATCCTGGGGGAGAAACCCGCCCTAACGACTTCACTAAACGAGAAGGTTTCCAAACCCAAAATTACATTTAAATCGAAACATAGTTCGCTTGTCTCTTTTTGAAAACATTTCGAAATCACATACATAATATTAATTTGATATCAAATCCGTTGTTCTTAAACCTCATAAAAGTAATAAGAATAAAGTATTTACTAAATATAGTAATACGGGATGAAAACGTAAATTATACATGCGAGGCTTATTTAGTGAGGCTTAATAATACATATCTACATAATACGGAATAACAACGGAAACCTCACCTAGCGACAACCAAAAGAAAGCCCAAAACGGAAACGAGCAACCTAATCCACGAGAGTGGAACCTGCAACTGACAAACGACATAACCACGTAAGACATACGACAACGCACGGCTCATACGAAAGCATAGAAACACGTAAAAGCACGTTATATAATCACATAAAATACTTAGGTTTAATTATCAAACAAAACGAAGTAATTTATGAATTTAAATATGCAAATCAAGTCCAAATGCAACGACACTTTACGGACATAATTTAAATACCATAAGAGAGTATGCATTTGAATTTCGGAAGAATCGGACTTCATATGCAAAAGTTAGAAAATTTGACGAAAACTTAAAACGTACTATTCATAGACCCGAACATGCTATAAATTCATAAATCATGCAATTCATATCTATTTCATATATATCGAATACACGAGCGAAGAAAGAATTCGGAAAAGACGAGCCTCAGAGGGACCTACAGGGTAAAATTGGCCCTGACTTACAGAAGGTCAGGGCCCTGTTCAAACGGGCCACACGGCCTTGTGCACGGCCGTGTGCCAAGGCCGTGCACATCGAGGAGGGACACGCACGGCCTCTTGCACACAACCTCAAGGCCGTGCACAACCACAACATGCACGGTCTCCTTCACGGCCGTGCGGGAGACCGTGTACACCTACACAGGCTTGCCACACCCCGTGTGCAAAGCCCGTGCACGTCAAGAAACAACAGAAACTTCGCAGAACCAGAAAAACCACGCGAAACCAATCTTAATTTCAACATTTGATCATCTAAACATGCAAATCACGCCTTAATATTTACATATAATGATCTACAACATATAAGCTACACAGAGGATCCAAAAACACGAAAATCCATCCATAAATTCTCTCGAAATCACATAAACCCTAAATTATTCAACTATTTACAAAAATGAGAAATACGAGGCATAGGAGACATTAAACGAGAGGGACGTGAAAGGCTTACTCGTAGAAGAGATCGTGAGGAGTTCATAGGCGTAAACGGTTTGAAAATTGGACGGGAAACTGTAGCGGGCGCCCCAAATGGGTAACGCACGCCCCGCACCGAGCCCCGACCCGGAACCGAAATGGGATCCGACCTGAATCGAAACCCGGCGAACGGCAAGCATTTACTCAATCACTAGGCGGGGTTTTCAAAAACAACGAAAAGACAGAAGTGCGGAAGCAAAATAAACCAAACACTAAAACATAAATAAATGCACAAGTATTAAAGCCCACCAAGGCTAACGAAATTCAATTACATAATTAATAAACGGGTTCGATACAATATCCCGAATACAACCTAAATAATAATTCCTAATATCGTAAAACTTAAATAAAAGTCAAACGGGAAAAAGAGAGATATACATGAATAAAATAAATAAAACCCTACGACGACGACGACGAATCCCGCCTAGTATCCTGAAACCAATATAGGGTGAGACAGAGAGGGTTAGTCAAACGACTAAGTGAGGAGGGAATAATAATGTATATAATAAAACAGAAAATAAATCACCAATTTTAAACTTAAAAGAAATCAACATAAAAGAAAGGTTTTCGTAATCGGGTGGTGATTTAACATAAAACATAACTTATCATATAACTCGGCGAGTCGAGCCCTAAATTCCAATATCCAAAACATAAAACCGGAAACCACCCTTATTCCTCCAATGTAGCCGGACTGCAAACCTGAACTACTCATATCATACGGGAATAACTCAGGTACTCAAAGGGCTGCCACTCCGGCCTCACCCCGAGCTCCCAAATGGAGGAAACCATAGGATTTACGCCGTAGACCCGACGTCTACCGACTTCGTCCTATCGCTCTTACTCCGGGCCCAAACAAACATGCATACATATCATAACTCGCTTTTCAAATCATTTCGGGTTGGCCAAAAGACCGTTCGAGACATGTCATATGCGAGGCCGAAGGCCAAAGTTCGCCTTAGAAAACAAAAGGTTTTACATGTCTCTTTCGTAAACATTTCAAAGACTATACGTAGTACTTTTTCATATCAAATCATTTTCGATAAATCACATAAACATAATAATCATAAATATCTATTAAGTATATATATAAACGGTGTGAAAACAAAACATAAACGTGGCTTATATCGGGAGAGGCTTATTTATATATATACGTATTAATACTGGAAACAGAAAAGGAAAGCCTCACCTGTTGGCTATTCAAAATAAGAGCAAAAATCAAGAACCGGCGCTACTCCACGAGAGTATCGTCTGCAAAAATACCAGGACACAACCAATTAAGACTAAGGACGACGCACGGCTTATACGAGAATATTAAAACACATAGGAGCACGTTACACAATCAAATCAAGCACTTAAGTTCAAATTATCAAACGAAAACAGAGTAACTCTCAAATTTAAAAATGCAAATCAAGTCCAAATGCAACGAAACTTTACGGACATGCTTAAGATATCATAAAGGAGTATGCATTCGAATTTCGGGAAAATTGGACTTCACATGCAAAAGATAGAAAATTTAACGAAAACTTAAAACGCACTATTCATATACCCGAACATGTCGTAAATTCATAAATCATGCAATTCATATCTATTTCATATATATTGAATACACGAGCGAAGAAAGAATTCGGAAAAGACGAGTCTCGGAGGGACCCATAGTGCAAAACGGGGCCCTGACTTACAGAAGGTCAGGGCACTGTTCGACCAGGCCACATGGCCTTGTGCATGGCCGTGTGCCGAGGCAGTGCACAATCGGACGAACACGCACGGCCTCATGCATACGGCCTCAAGGCCGTGTGCACAGCCCGTGCACCATTCCAAACAAGCACGGTCTCTTGCACAGCCGTGCAAGAGGCCGTGTACACCCACACGGGCTTGCCACACCCCGTGTGCATGGCCCGTGTGCGTAAAAATTGAGCAGAACATGCAGAACATCAAACCCAATACGCGAAAATCAATCCTAATTCAACATTTAATCACTAAAACATGTAAATCATACTCTAATTTTCACATATAATCATCTACAACATATAATCTACATATAGAAACGATAATCACAAAATTCCATCCACAAATTCTATACAGATCACATAAAACCTAATGATGTCAACTATTCACAAAAACGAGAAAAACGAAGTATAGAAGACATTAAATGAGAGAATCGTTAGAAGCTTACTCGTAGAAAAGATCGCGAGGAATTCGTAGACGTAAACTATTCGAAAATCGGTCGGGAAACGGAGTCGGGACGATCGATTGAACTTCCTTCCTTCTCTTTCTCTTTTTCCTTCTCTTTTCTTTTCTCTCCTTTCTTGCTGATGTTTGAACGAGAGTGTGAGGTGAGAGAGATTGACTTAGTCAATTAAGTTGACTAGGTTTAAAATCGAAGGGGTAAAATCGTAATTTCGTAAAATATGTTTGAAAACTCACGTTGTCCAAATAATACGTAATTACAGTCAAAATTCACATAATTAAACGCACATTGACAATTCGTGATTTAAATATAAAATTCACTCATTTACGAAATTATCCTAAAATCTTAGAATAAATATCAAATTAAAATAATAATTTGCGAAATTACTCGATTCAAATATACCGAATTATAAGTCGGATTTTCGGGTCGTTACAGAAACGGGGTCGGGACGATCGATTGAACCTTCCTCCTTCTGTTTTCGTTTCTTTTTCTTTCTTCTCTTCTTTTCTCCTCTATTGTTGCGTGAATGAGTGAGGGAGAGAGAGTGATGGCTTAATTCAAAAGAGTTGACCCGGTTGAGAACGAAAGGGCATTTTTATAATTTACAAAATAAGTTCGAAAACTCATGTTGTCCAAATAACACATAATTACAGTCAAACTTCATATAATTAAACGCACATTATCAATTCGTGATTTAAATATCAAAATTCACTCATATACGAAATTGTTATAAAATCATATAATAATTAATAAAATAAATAATGAATCGCGCAAGAAAATTGATTCGGATTCCCGGTTCATAACAAGAATTTTCGGGGCGTTACATGTTCGGATCTATGAATAGTGCATTTTAAGTTTTCGTCAAATTTTCTAACTTTTGCATATGAAGTCCGATTTTCCCGAAATTCGAATGCATACTCCTTTATGATATTTAAAGCATGTCCATAAAGTTTCATTGCATTTGGAATTGATTTACATTTTCGAATTAACGAATTTCTCCGTTTATGCTTGATGATTTGAACTTAAGTGCTTGATTTGATTGTTTAACGTGCTTCTATGTGTTTTAATGTTTTCGTATAAGCTGTGCGTCGTCCTTAGTCTTAATTGGTTGTGTCTTGGTAGTTTTGCAGACGATACTCCCGTGGAGTAGCGCCGGTTCTTGCTTTGCTCTTCTTTTTGTATAGCCAACAAGTGAGGCTTTCCGTTTCTGATTCCAGTACTATTATGTATATATATAAATAAGCCTCTCTAGATATAAGCCATGTTTACGTTTTGTTTTCACACCGTTTCTATATATATACTTAGTAAATATTTATGCCTATTATGTTTATTCGATTTATCGAAAATGTTTTGATATGAAAAAGTACTACGTATATTCTTTCAAACGTTTGCGAAAGAGACATGTAAAACCTCTTTAATTTCTAAGGAAAACTTTGGCCTTCGGCCTCGCATATAACATGTCTCGAACGGTCTTTTGGCCAACCCGAAATGATTTGAAAAGCGAGTTATGAACTGTATGTATGTATGTTTGGGCCCGGAGTCAGGATGATAGGACGAAGTTGGTAGGCATCGGGTCTACGGCGGAAATCCTATGATTCCCTCCACCTTTGGGAGCTCGGGGTGAGGCCGGAGTGGCAGCCCTTTGAGTACCTGAGATTATACTATATGTTATGCGTAGTTCAGATTTAGTGGTCCGTCTACATTGGAGGAATAAGGTTGGTTTCCCGTTTTGTGGTTGGAAATTGGAGTTAAGGGCTCGACTCGCCGAGTCATATGATATGTTATGTTTTATGCTAAATCACCACCCGCTTACGAAAACCTTTCTTTTATGTTGATTTCTTTTAAGTTTAAAAATGGTGATTTATTTCCGCTTTATAATATACATTATTATTCCCTCCTCACTTAGTCGTTTGACTAACTGTAACGCCCCAAGTTTTCATACAAATAAAGCCGGTAAGAATTCCTAAGATAACGGGACAAGTTGGAAAACTCGATCGGGAAATATGTGCTTATGTGATATTATTTGTCTAGTGTGTTTAATTTAAGTGATAAATGTGTTAATTGTGATTAAATTATGTAAGGTGTGTCTAATTGATTTCTAAATTTCTCAGATATTCTAAATTATGTGAAATTTAAGTTATTTGATACGTGGCGAAATTTATGATTACGTGTATATATGTCTACGTGTTCTTATTAAATTATGATATGTATATCTTTATCTCTAAAAACTGATAAGAACAAATTCGAAATGTAATTTAAATTATTATAAAGATTGTCGATAATTCTAATAACTACATTAATTAGCAAGTAAATTTATAATAGTTTGGACCAAATAAAATATACTATTCTTCACCCACTAGCTACTAAACCCACGAATTAGAAAGAGGAAAGGGGTAAATGGGAAAAGAGTTTCGAGAAGTAGGGATATTAGTCGGTTAATTAATTTATAAATCTTAGTGCCCAAGATAAATATCTACTTGCTTCTTAGAAATAACGAAGACGCTGAGTGTTACTTCCATTTCGTCTCTCTCTTTCTACTTCAGCAACTACAAGCTTTCACTAATAGGTAATATAATTATCTTTGACATCAACTAATTTCTTTTCTAATTTTGTTATTCCTTTCTCGTCGAAAAACTACTCTGAATAATTATTAGCAAGAAACTGGTACTAGATGTTGGGGTGATTGCTAAGCCAGCGTACACATAGTTACTCTTATTAGATGAATTGGAGTATTAATTGAATTAGTTATGTGTAACTCATGAGTTTTAAACTCCGATAGCCTATTAAGAACCAATTCTTTATGAAATAAGATTTAGATAAATTGTGAACATCGGAACTCATCTCTTCTTCTTCTACATGTGTTTTACTTGTATTGGTTTCCTTATTAGTGGGTATTACTTCCTTAGAAATTAATTTCTCTTTAGACAAGTTTGGAGTCAGTTAATAAATAATGCTTTGGATTTTAATTTAGAAGTTAAATCATTTTAATTTCTAAACTCTTGCAATCGTGATTCATATTCATGTAAACCATTTGTTTAGTTACTTATTAATTGATTCATCAAATGTAATTCTTTTGTTCCCTATGCTTAAGTAACATTTACGCAATAAGTTGAGATATCTATTTTACTATTAGGTAGCTAATTAATTTTGTGATATTAAATGTTTTCAACGGAACAGGGAGTAATTAGTGAATATAAATCTTGAGAAAACTATTATGTTTAATTATTTTCTTTAGCCTCATTATGTTTAATGAAATTGTTTAATTACTCACTTGCGATATGATTACGTAATTAAGTTATAGCCGTGCGTCGTACTGTCATCTTACGTGGCTGCGTCATATTTGGTTTCAGGTAGTACTTCTTCCGGCCAGTAGTGTGGTTGTCTTTCTTTTGGTCCTTTTTGCCGTATTATCCAGGTGGGGTTTCTCTTCCAAATTCGGCTTTCCTTATACGTATGTAAATATTCCATATATACCCGAAGCCTGTGTTTTTATGCTTTTATGTTTTCTTTCCCCAAACTTATATTATACGTAGTAGCTACTTGAAAATCATATTACTTTAATGAGTTAAAGAAAAATGCTTTAATATCAAATTATTACGTATAACCCCTCAAAAGCTCCTTTAGCTCGAAAGGGTTAAAAGTTGATTTATCAATCGGTCCCTTTGACCATATAAGCATTTGGAATGCGAGGAATTATCTTGGCCTTTCGGCCTGGCCATTGAGCCACATTATACTATTGGGCCCGGACATCAGGGTACGGGGTGAAGCCGGATAGATGTTGGGTCTACGGTAGATCTCAATGCTCTGGTCTCCAAACTGATGGGAGCTCGGGGGTATGACCGGAGTGGCAACCATTTTGAGTACCTGCGCCGGACGGGATCTAGTCTATATCCCCAGCCGAAGATGTATTAGATATTTGTCCTTGCATATATGATTATATAGTAGCGGGCTAGCTACCTGACTACACAAGGAGGAATAAGGGAGGTTTATTTGATATTTCTGATATTGTGAAACAGGTGGTTGATGCTCGACTCGCCAAGTTTTTACTTTATTGCGAAATTATTCGATTCACCAATAATTGTGAAAACCTTTATTTTTCCTGTGCTTTCTTCTCATTTACAAACTGGTGACTCTTCCGGTTTTTTCGATGATATATACGTATTACAGCCCCCTCACTTAGTCGCTTTGACTAACCCCATTACTCTGTGGTTGTCTTTTCAGGTTTTGTTGCTAGGCGAATTCAGGTCGTGTTCTTGGATTCATTTACTTTTGATTAGGTGATTTCATTTCCGCCTATGTATCTGGATAAATACTTAAAACCCTAGAAGTTGTAGATGTAAATAATGTAAATTAGTGTGAATAGTGATATTGATGTTTTTAGTGGCCTTGGTGGGCTTTATAATTGTGTTTTGGATTATGGTTGTTCTAGCTCCCTGAGTGGGATAGGTTGTGTTAATTTGCTTCCGCTGTATTATTGTTCATTGTCCTATTATTTTCTGAAGCAGATCCGCCTAGTAATTATTTTCCGTTCGCCAGGTTGTAGTTCATAACCGGACCTTTAGTTCTTGTTATGGATTGTGACTTGGTGCGGGACATCGCGTCGCACCGTATTTGGGGACGTGCCGTTACACTAACCCTCTCTGTTTCACCCCTATATTGGTTTCAGGATACTAGGCGGGATTTGATCGTCGTCGTCGTCGTAGTCCTCGTCGTTAGAGTTGCATTCATTTCGTTCATGTATAACTCTTGTCCGTAAGATTTTTTTTATGTTTATGATATTAGGATTATATTTATGTAGTAGTCGGGATATTGTATCGAGCCCGTTTATTATTTAAGTAATTGAAATTCGTTGGCCTTGGTGGGCTTTAATACTTGTGCAATTATTATGATTTATTGTTTTGTTAAATTTCGCTTCCACACCTCTGTCGTTTTCTTTTTTTTTTGAAACCCCCGCCTAGTCATTGAGTAAATGTGTGCCGTTCGCCGGGTTTCAATTCGGGTCGGATTCCATTTCCATTCCGGGTCGGGGCTCGGTCTGGGGCGTGCGTTACCCGTTTGGGGCGCCCGCTACAGTTGGTATCAGAGCTTCTTTGGTCCAATGGCCTAAGCTCTGAATTGTAGTGTTTTGTTTGTTTTGTCAGTCGTTGTGTGCCGGTGTAACTTAGGGAATTGCACTCACCAGTGTTCAAGAACGCTTAGCGTTTGAATTGTGACGGATCTTTGTTGGATGATCAACAACAAAAGATCTTTTACAATCAAAACACTGGGATGGACTTGGATATAGGTGGATACGAAACTCAAGGTTGTACTTGCCATGCCTGGTTGTCTGTCGTGTCCGGTTGTGTCTAGGTCGTACGGCTTAGGACTTCTGTGGAATTTGTGCAAATGTGCTAAGTGATTATGTGAATCTCATTTGAACCTTACTTGCCTATGTGCTTACGGCTTTGCATACCCACTTACCTGTTATGCATATTTGCTATTGACCTTACAGGATGACTTCACATCGTCGTGCACGTAAACCGCTCTCATCACCTCCGTTGGCACCTCAGACCGATACACCGATTCTACTCGAAATTGCGGAAATGTTAAGACAGTTCATCGATCATGCCCCTAAAGGAAATGCTGAGCAGGAAGCGTGGGCCCAATTTCTCAGATTCGAACCACCACAGTTTGAAGGTGCCCCGGATGATGCTATTGCCGAGGCATGTATATCAGCTCTGTAAAAGATTTACAGGATTATGGAATATCCGGAACCTCTGAGAGTCGAGTTTGCTATCTATCTGATGATTGGAGCCGCACAGGATTGGTGGAAACAGATTGAGCAAAGATGGAAACGCGAGCATGTAGTCCCGACTTGGGATCAGTTCTTGACCGAGTTCCGGGCTGAATACATTCCGTGGATTGTTTGTCAGCAACACGAAAGGGAATTTCTGGCCCTCAAGCAGAACACAGACGTAGTTGAGACGGCCCTATCTCTAGAGTCCGATCTCCGACAGGTGAGACCGACTTCCGCACCTGCCCCCGCAGCCGCCAAAGGTTTCCCGTTTGGTTCGAAGAGGCCATTTGTTCAGTCTGGGTCCTCTTCTGGGAAGAAGCCGTTCAAGGCCCCCGTTCAGCCTACTCCTCCCCGACCTCAGGGATATCCACGACCCGTATGTGGATTCTGTAAGGGCCCGCACTTAGAGGCCAAATGTTGGAGGAAGAATGGATTTTGCTACGGATGTGGTAGCGCCGATCACAGAGTGAATGTATGCCCGAAGAAGAGACTCGTACAGCAGGGAGCAGCTCAGCCTTAGGCCTATGCTTGTATTTAAGCCTTGAAAGGCGATGCTGAGGATGCCGTGGCAGATCCTACCGACACAGTGGAAGTGGCTCTACATATTGAGTCTGAACTCAACCTAATGGGACCGAGTCCTATTCTTGCCACTACCACCGTTCAGTACCATCTAGCGAGTTCCAAGAGGCCATTTACACATTTAGAGCCCTCTTCCGGAAAGAAGACCTTCCCAGTATCTTCATCGAAGCAGAATGCACCTCCCCAACTGCAGGGAGCGCCAGTATGTAGCTTTTGCCAAAGAGACCATCAAGAGTCAGAATGTCGAAAGAAGTATGGACGTTGCTTCTCATGTGGAAGTCCCTTCCATCTCCGCACAAATTGCACGAGGAAGAAAAAGTCGAAACGAGTCAAGAAGACGGAGCTTGATTTTCGTATGAACGATCCAGGTATATTGCATTGTCATGACATTCATCAAAAATTCATTTAATTTCATCTTATGTTGAAGTTTTAAAATTATGTGCGTTAGATGTATAATTGATGATATGTGAAAATATTATATATGTGAATTTATATGATTTTGGTGAAATATATTCCTTGTAAGAATTTTTTGAAGTTTGTGTGGTTTAAAACACATGAACTGCCCCTGCATGCCTTGCACGGTCTCGCCACACGCCGTGACGAGACCCCGTGCACCTATCCACACGGTCTTGTCGCACCCTGTGCGAGAGACCGTGCGCATCAATCCACACGGGCTCGTCACACGCCGTGACGATACCCCGTGCATGTTTCTTTCACACGGTGTCGTCACACGCCGTGACGATACCCCGTGCATGTCTCCCCACACGGCCTCGTCACATGCCGTGACGAGAGGCCGTGCGCACCTCTTCCAGCTTTTAAAATGATCAGTAGCTCCAGATTCGCGCACAACCCATATTTTCCTTTCTCTTGCGAAAATTTCCCCTTGTTTTCTCCCCCAATTTCCACCCAACTTTGAGTTCGTATATTTCTCGATCCAGCCGATGGATCATTGTGAGATTTGGAAGGTGCATTGTCTGCAGCATGTTCTTTGAATTTTTGGAATTTTAGGCTCGATCCGTTGTACCGATCTCACATTATATTCTCCTGAAGTAGCGCACGCCAAGTGTTTGGTGAAAGTCTCAAGTGGAATTTGCAACTTATTTTCCTTCAACTCAAATCAATTCAAGCTCTATTATGGAAGGCGACCGCGAGACTCGTAGTGGGCGTCGGGCAAGGGAGTTACCCGACGTAGCGGCACCGGAAGGTTATCAAGTAAATTTGGGAAACGAGGACAACCAAAATGTGTTCAATCGGTTAATGGAACGACCGGTTAGGGCCACACAATTCCTCGATATGGAAGCCATGTATCAGTTGGGCCTAGACGAAGGCATATCCCGATATATCGACAACATAGGATGGACTAATTTTTGGAGCATCCAAAGGCCATCCTACTGCCGGCTCACATGTGAATTTTTTAGTTCTCTCAAGGGCGCGGCATTTCCGGATGACCTCGAGATGCCAATCGGAATCCACTTCCGAGCATTCAACCAAGATTACACGCTTTCATACCGACATATGTCAGAGTACTTTCAGTTGGATGTCACGGCACCTAGAAGACGTGCCGATGGATGCAATCAGGCCGAGGCTTGGAGACGTATCTCCACCTCCACCAAAATGTTCAACTCCGGCGTATCCAAAGCCACAACGCTTATCACCACTCAGCTAAGAATTGTGCATAGAGCCGTTTCTCGATCGGTTCTAGCTAGAGGAGACAGTCCGGGAGCGGTGAATACCGAAGATTGTCTCATGCTCGACCATATGGTGAGAAGGGTCAGGTTCAACCCCATTTCGTATATGATGGACCATATGATGTACATCTCCACTCGGTCGAGAGGAGAAATTCGAGTAGGCTCCTATATCACCGCCATATTGGAGTGTGCCCAAGTGGAAGGGCTCGATACTCAGGTTGCCGTTGGAGGTCCAACCTCGATTAGTTATGGCACTCTAGCCCAGATGGCAATTTGCACAAAGGGTCCGAGGCGGAACGGCCCGTATGTTCTGGTAGACGGTCTACCCTTGGGGGAAGTCGTCCAAGATGATGTTCACGAAGAAGGACCCCCGAACCCAGAGGTCCACGAGCAGGCTCAGCACATCTACTCACAGTTGTTGGGACAGGATGCTTCAATACTCGAGTCTTCACACGGCAGAAGAAACACGCAGAACCAGGAGTCGATTGATCTGCAGCAATTTTATTCGGAGTTCTCCGACTACCGTCGTGTGACTGATGAGAGATTTGCCCAGCAGGAGAGGCAGATCAATGAGGGCTTTGCAGCTCAGCGCGCTCACATGGATAGTCAGTACACAGCATTACAGTCAGAGCTTCAGCGATCTATCTCCGAGATGCAGAGGTCACTTTCGGAGCAGCTCGACCAGTATTTCCGTCGAAGCCCCGATGAGCCATGATCTATCTATTCTTATTTTCTTCTTTACCGCTAGCTTTGTTTAGGAATTGATGTAATTCCGTATTTGGTATGACTCTGGATTTTATTTGGAATGTTAAGTGCATTAAGTGTTTAGTATGAATGATGTTTTATTATGCGATTTAATTGCTTCTGAATGTTCGTTTTAATTCGCGTTATTAGAATTTCCACAAGATTATGCTCCTCTTAACTAACTCCGAGACCGGAGGAGAATCTGAGGACAGATTCTTTTGAAGAGGGGAGTATTGTAACGCCCCGAAAATCCGAATTATAATCCGGTATGTCCGAATCGGGTATTTGCGCAATTTATTATTTTATTTGATATTTATTATGAGATTTTAAAATAATTTCGTAAATGAATGAATTTCTATATTTAAATTACGAATTGTCAATGTGCGTTTAATTATATGAATGTTGACTGTAATTATGTATTATTTGGACAACATAAGTTTTCAAACTTATTTTGCGAAATTATGAAATTACCCCTTCTTGATTCTCAAATCCAAGCCAAAATTGACTAAGTCTCATCACTCTCTCTCCCACCTCACTCTCACCAAACGCAACAACACTAGGGAAGAAAGAAAAAGAAAAGAAAGAAAAAGAGAAACAGAAGGAAGGAGGTTCCAACGATCATTCCGACTTCGTTTCCCAACGGATTTTTGAACTGTTTACGCCTACGAACTCCCCGCGATCTCTTCTATGAGTAAGCCTTTCACGTCCCTCTCGTTTAATGTCTCCTATGCCTCGTATTTCTCATTTTTGTATATAGTTGAATAATTTAGGGTTTATGTGATTTCGAGGGAATTTATGGATGAATTTTCGTGTTTTTGGATCCTATGTGTAGCTTATATGTTGTAGATCATTATATGTAAATATTAGGGCGTGATTTGTATGTTTAGATGATCAAATGTTGAATTTAGAATTGAATTCGCGTGGTTTTCTGGTTCTGCGAAATGTTCTGCTCATTCTTGACGTGCACGGGCTTTGCACACGGGGTGTGGCAAACCCGTGTGGAGGTACACGGCCTCTTGCACGGCCGTGCAAGAGACCGTGCGCATGGTTTATGGTGCACGGCCTTGTGCACACGACCTTGAGGCCGTGTGCAAGAGGTCGTGCGTGTCCCTCTTTGTTGTGCACGACCTTGGTGCACACGGCCGTGCACAAGGCCGTGTGGCCCGTTTGAACAGGGCCCTGACCTTCTGTAAGTCAGGGCCAATTTTGGCCTACGGGTCCCTCCGAGGCTCGTCTTTTCCGAATTCTTTCTTCGCTCGTGTATTCGATATATATGAAATAGATATGAATTGCATGTTTTATGAATTTATAGCATGTTCGGATCTATGAATAGTGCATTTTAAGTTTTCGTCAAATTTTCTAACTTTTGCATATGAAGTCCGATTTTTCCAAAATTCGAATGCATACTCCTTTATGATATTTAAAGCATGTCCGTAAAGTTTCATTGCATTTGGAATTGATTTACATTTTCGAATTCACGAATTTCTCCGTTTATGCTTGATAATTTGAACTTAAGTGCTTGATTTGATTGTTTAACGTGCTTCTATGTGTTTTAATGTTTTCGTATAAGCCGTGCGTCGTCCTTAGTCTTAATTGGTTGTGTCTTGGTATTTTTGCAGACGATACTCCCGTGGAGTAGCGTCGGTTCTTGCTTTTGCTCTTCTTTTTGTATAGCCAACAGGTGAGGCTTTCCGTTTCTGATTCCAGTACTATTATGTATATATATAAATAAGCCTTTCCTGATATAAGCAATGTTTACGTTTTGTTTTCACACCGTTTCTATATATATACTTAGTAAATATTTATGCCTATTATGTTTATTCGATTTATCGAAAATATTTTGATATGAAAAAGTACTACCTATATTCTTTCAAACGTTTGCAAAAGAGACATGTAAAACCTCTTTAATTTCTAAGGCAAACTTTGGCCTTCGGCCTCGCATATGACATGTCTCGAACGGTCTTTTGGCCAACCCGAAATGATTTGAAAAGCGAGTTATGAACTGTATGTATGTATGTTTGGGCCCAGAGTCAGGATGATAGGACGAAGTTGGTAGACATCGGGTCTACGGCGGAAATCCTATGGTTCCCTCCACCTTTGGGAGCTCAGGTAAGGCCGGAGTGGCAGCCCTTTGAGTACTTGAGATTATACTGTATGTTATGCGTAGTTCGGATTTAGCGGTCTGTCTACATTGGAGAAATAAGGGTGGTTTCCCGTTTTATGTTTGGAAATTGGAGTTAAGGGCTCGACTCGCCGAGTCATATGATGTTATGTTTTATGCTATATCACCACCCGTTTACGAAAACCTTTCTTTTATGTTGATTTCTTTTAAGTTTAAAAATGGTGATTTATTTCCGTTTTATAATATACATTATTATTCCCTCCTCACTTAGTCGTTTGACTAACCCTCTCTGTTTCACCCCTGTATTGGTTTCAGGATACTAGGCGGGATTTGATCGTCGTCATCGTCGTTAGAGTTGCATTTATTTCGTTCATGTATAATTCTTGTCCGTAAGATTTTATTTATGTTTATGATATTAGGATTATATTTATGTAGTAGTCGGGATATTGTATCGAACCCGTTTATTATTTAAGTAATTGAATTTCGTTGGCCTTGGTGGGCTTTAATACTTGTGCAACTATTATGATTTATTGTTTTACATTAGTACCGAAAATCGATTTGTTTTTCAAAAGGGCAAGTAAACCCTTTTCTTTTAATGTGACGATTTGACTTAGGACTAGGTCTATGAGGAAAGTCGTTAGGATATTTATTTATTATTTATTATTGTTATTGCCTTTACTGCTTTATTACATAATCAAGTCGAAGCACATTCCGGTTTCTTCCTTAACGCATATGTATTTTCTATGAAAACCCGGAAGCGTGACTCGAGTTGCTCTAGCATCTTCACTGAGTATTTTTTACTCACCCTCTTTCATTGGTTCTTGCCTCAGGTAGATTGAGAGACCGACATGTCTCACGTGTCGGATGGGCAACAGTGCTTAGATAGGCCTTTTTGGTTTTGCCAAGTCTCTATTGTTGTCTTTAACTCTCTAGATAGTTGTTCTTTTGTCCAGGCTTGTAGATAACGATATATTGATCCCCGTCCCCTGATATTTACTTTATGTTGCCCCTGAATGGGCTGTGTTAATATATATATATTAGTTGAATTGGCCCCGGAGTGGCATTTATGTTATTATGATTTAAATTTGCTTTCGCTATTTATTCTGAGCTGTTTGGATGTTTTTAACTTTGGGGATCCACTGTTGCCAAGTGTCGGGATTGACCCGTTGGCTTGTATGGGTTCTCGGGTTGAGGCGCCGTCCTCGGCTTGGGAGACCATGCAGGTTCGGGGGCTGTAGAGCGGGGCGCTACAGTCTGGAGTGGTATAAGAGCTTTAAGCTCTATTGTCTAGAAGCGTCGTGTCTAAGTCTTACGGCTACATAGGTTTTGTGTTATTTTCTTTAATTGCGCTTTTATATATTATTGTTACGTGATTAATTGAACATATCATTAACCCACATGTATTCTAGCTTATTGTTTCAGGCACCATGGTTCGATCTCGAGGCCGACAGGAGCCACCTCCACCACCCGAGGGCTTTCCACCGCCCAACACCTTATACGATGCCGTTAGGCTTATAGTACAGCAGGCTCAGCAGGAGCAACAGCAGCATCAGCCGCCACCACCTAACCCTCGAGATTCTACCGCCCGAGCCATGGATCGATTCATGTCCTATCGCCCTACGGTCTTCGAGGGCGAGCCGGACGACCTCAAGGCCGAGGCCTGGATTTCAGAACTAGAGCAGAAGTTTAGAGCTCTGGAGATTGAGGACCTTCAGAGGATTGAGCTTGCTGTATTCTTAATGAGGGGACCCGCCCTAGATTGGTGGCGCTTTGTTGAGAGGCGATGGACCGCCGCACAGACCCAGCGCACTTCGGTACGGTTTCTTCACGAGTTTCGTGCGAAGTATGTGCCCGAGATTATTCGGGATCAGAGGGAGAGGGAGTTTATGAACCTCTCTCAGGGAGGCATGACCGTGGGCCAGTATGAGGCCAAGTTTACCAGATTGATCGCCTACGCTCCTCACATGGCAGACGACGACATGAGGATGGCGAGCAAGTTTAAGGAGGGTCTTCGTGATGAGATCCGAGCAGAGTTGGTTGGCAGTGACCTCCGTTCTTATGAGGAGGCTGTGACGCGGGCTATGGCTATCGAGTCCGATCTTGGAGAGCTCCGTCGTAGGGCTCCTATTCCTTCCGCCCCTAAGGGCTTTCCCCAGAGAAACAAGAGGCCTTTTACTGCTGGATCTGGATCTTCTACGGGCGAGAAGAAGCCCAGGTATATTGAGCTGACCCCGATTGCCGCCATCGCACCAGTTCTATGCTCACACTGCCGCAAGCCGAACCACACTGCCGAGTTCTGCAGGAGACGTTTGGGACAATGCGTATTATGTGGTTCCTCTGATCATATGCTGGACGTGTGTCCAAACAAGAGGATCACCACGCCTCAGAAGGCGATTCAGGCTACCGGACATCAGGGAGGTCAGCCGAGAGTGCAGCCCAGAGTCCTCACACTGGGAGGAGAGGAGCTTGAGCCCGATCAGCATGACGTGATTGGAGGTACCCTGCATATTCATGACATCCCTATTACTGCATTATAAGATCCGGGTGCGAAACACTCGTTTATTGCGCTTGATATTGCTGCTAAGTTGTGCATGCCCGTGGAGAGTCTGCCTTATTTGTATCGAGTCAGTTCTCCTTTGGGGACTTCATACGTTACGGACAGGATCTTCAAGGGTTGCCCTTTAAAGATAGGAGATCGTATTTATCCCGCCGATTTGATCGAGTTTTCGCTACAGCGTTATGGGATTATTCTTGGGATGGACTGGCTTTATCAGCACAGAGTCAGTGTGGATTGTTTCAACAAGACAGTACATATTGGAACCGAGACGGCAATTGTGAAGGGTATTCATGAGATGTCAGATTTGACACCGAAGATTTCTTATGTCGAGGCTTCGCGTATGATACGAGAGGGAGCTCAGGCTTTCATCGCTTATTTACTTAACCGACCGAAGGAACAAGGGAAGCTTGAGAACACGGAAGTGATTAAGGACTTCCCGGATGTCTTTCCCGAGAGTTTGAACTCTCTACCCCCCGATCGCGACATCGAGTTCGTAGTCGATCTTGCCCCGGGATCGGAGCCTTATTCGAAGACTCCGTACAGGATGGCTCCCGCCGAGTTGAAGGAACTTAAGATGCAACTTGAAGAGTTGCTTGAGAGTGCTTACATTAGACCGAGCATCTCTCCTTGGGGTGCACCGGTTTTGTTCGTGGAGAAGAAGGATGGCATGCTGAGAATGTGCATCGACTACCGAGAGCTGAACCGGATGACAGTGAAGAACAAATACCCTCTACCCCACATAGAGGAGTTATTTGACTTATTGCAGGGCTCGAAGGTATATTCGAAGTTGGATCTTCGACAGGATACTATCAGCTTCGTATCCGAGAGCAGGATATACCTAAGACCGGGTTTAACACTCGGTACGGCAACTTCGAGTTTGTTGTGATGCCGTTTGGTTTGACGAATTCCCCTGCAGCTTTCATGGATATGATGCACGGGATTTTTCGGCCTTACCTTGACAAGTTCGTGGTTATCTTCATCGACGACATTCTGGTTTTCTCCAAGACGGTCGAGGATCATGCCAAGCATCTTCGCATTGTGCTACAGACGCTTTGAGAGCATAGCGTATATGCTAAGTTTAGCAAGTGCGAGTTCTGGATCAACGAGGTTTCATTCCTTGGTCACATCATCTCCGGGAATGGGATTGCAGTGGATCCATCGAAGATTGAGGCAGTGACGAGTTGGAGTCAGCCTAAGACACCAACAGAAGTTAGGGGTTTCCTTGGATTGGCTGGATATTACCGACAATTTGTTAAGGATTTCTCCAAACTAGCGGCTCCAATCACGAAGTTGACTTACAAAGATGTGTCCTTTCAGTGGAACGACGAATGCGAGGCCAGCTTCAAGGAGCTGAAGACAAGATTGACCACCGCACCTATACTTGTTCTCCCAGACGGACACGAGGGATACACAGTTTATACCGACGCGCCCAAGGAAGGTTTAGGGTGCGTGTTGATGCAAAATGGGAAGGTCATTGCTTATGCTTCTAGAAAGCTAAAAGATACCGAGAAGAACTATCCCATTCACGACATGGAACTTGCAGCGGTGATATTTGCCTTGGGCAAATGGCGTCATTATCTGTATGGTGTCACTTTTGACATCTTTACGGACCACCAGAGTTTGAAGTATCTGTTCACGCAGAAGGATCTCAACAGGAGACAGAGACGGTGGATGGAATTCTTGGAAGATTATGACTGCCGCATTCAGTTTCACCCTGGGAAAGCGAACGTGCTCGCCGATGCTTTGAGCCGGAGGGCTCACGTGGCACATTTGGAGGGATCATCTTCCGATATCCCTATAGAGGGTAGAATGATTCGAGTTGAATCGTATCCTCGCCTTGCCAACCTTACAGTCCAACCCAATCTAGTCCAACAAATCCGAGACGAGCAGATTTCGGATAACGGTATTCAGAAGATCAAGGCCAGAATGCAGAATGATCCTAACACCAAATTCAGGATCGATGGTACCGGATTGCTTCGCTTCGGGACCCAAGTTTGTGTTCCCACGAACCTGAAGCGTGGAATTCTCGACGAGGCACACAAGTCTTGTAGCAGGCGCCCCAAACGGGTAACGCACGCCCCGCACCGAGCTTTGACCCAGAACCGAAATGGAATCCAACCCGAATCGAAACCCGGCAAACGGCACACATTTACTCAATGACTAGGCGGGGTTTTCAAAAACGAAAGAAAACGACAGAGGTGCGGAAGCGAAATTAAACCAAACAATACATCATAATAATTGCACAAGTATTAAAGCCCACCAAGGCCAACGAAATTCAATTACTTGAATAATAAACGGGTTCGATACAATATCCCGACAATAAATAATAACGGGTTCAACATATAATCCCGAATACTACATAAATAGAATCCTACTATCGTAAACATAAATAATAGTCATACGGAATGAGAGTTATACATGAACAAAAGAATGTAACTCTAAGACGCAACGACGACGACGAAGATCCCGCCTAGTATCCTGAAACCAATACAGGGGTGAAACAGAGGGGGTTAGTCAAACGACTAAGTGAGGAGGGAATAATAATGTATATTATAAAACGGGCATAAATCACCATTTTTAAACTTAAAAGAAATCAACATAAGAGAAAGGTTTTCGTAAACGGGTGGTGATTTAGCATAAAACATAACATATCGTATGACTTGGCGAGTCGAGCCCTTAACTCCAATTTCCAAACATAAAAACGGGAAACCACCCTTATTCCTCAAATGTAGACGGACCGCTAAATCCGAACTACGCATAACATACAGTATAATCTCAAGTACTCAAAGGGCTGCCACTCCGGCCTCATCCCGAGCTCCAAAGGTGGAGGGAACCATAGAATTTTCGCCGTAGACCCGATGTCTACCGACTTCGTCCTATCATCCTGAGTCCGGGCCCAAACATACATACATACATACAGTTCATAACTCGCTTTTCAAATTCCATAGAATTTGATCAATCTTTTTTTCTGTGCTTATTAAGCCGAAGTACTGGCCCAAACCCAATCCCAGGGAACAGTAGAAGCTTCATAGGGTCTTTCTGTCTTGGTGCAGGTAGTCCGCATTTCGGGGAGAACCAGCTAGCTCTGGGTTCGAGTGGCATTTCACCCCTAACCACAACGTTTCGGGTTGGCCAAAAGACCGTTCGAGACATGTCATATGCGAGGCCGAAGGCCAAAGTTCGCCTCAGAAATTAAAGAGGTTTTACATGTCTCTTTCGCAAACGTTTGAAAGAATATACGTAGTACTTTTTCATATCAAAACATTTTCGATAAAACGAATAAACATAATAGGCATAAATATTTACTAAGTATATATATAGAAACGGTGTGAAAACAAAACGCAAACATGGCTTATATCGGGAGAGGCTTATTTATATATATACATAGTAGTACTGGAATCAGAAACGGAAAGCCTCACCTGTTGGCTATACAAAAAGAAGAGCAAAAGCAAGAACCAGCGCTACTCCATGGGAGTATCGTCTGCAAAAATACCAAGACATAACCAAATAAGACTAAGGACGATGCATGGCTTATACGAAAACATTAGAACATATTGAAGCACGTTATACAATCACATAAGGCACTTAGGTTCAATTTATCAAACGAAAATGGAGTAATTCGCAAATTTAAAAATGCAAATCAAGTCCAAATGCAACAAAACTTTACGGACATGCTTTAAATATCATAAAGGAGTATGCATTCGAATTTTGGGAAAATCGGACTTCATATGCAAAAGTTAGAAAATATGACGAAAACTTAAAACGCACTATTCATAGATCCGAACATGCTATAAATTCATAAAACATGCAATTCATATCTATTTCATATATATCGAATACACGAGCGAAGAAAGAATTCGGAAAAGACGAGCCTCGGAGGGACCTGTAGGCCAAAATTGGCCCTGACTTACAGAAGGTCAGGGCCCTGTTCAAACGGGCCACACGGCCTTGTGCACGGCCGTGTGCACCAAGGCCGTGCACACCAAAGAGGGACATGCACGGCCTCTTGAGGCCGTGTGCACAAGGCATGCACCATGAACCATGCACACGATCTCTTGCACGGTCGTGCAAGAGGCCGTGTACCTCCACACGGCCTTGCCACACCCCGTGTGCAAAGCCCGTGTGCGTCAAGAAAGAGCAGAAACTTCGCAGAACCAGAGAAACCACGCGAATTAAATCCTAAATTCAACATTTGATCATCTAAACATGAAAATCACGCCCTAATATTTACATATAATGATCTACAACATATAAGCTGCACATAGAATCCAAAAACACGAAAATCCATCCATAAATTCCCTCGAAATCACATAAACCCTAAATTATTCAACTATATACAAAAACGAGAAATATGAGGCATAGGAGACATTTAACGAGAGGGACGTGAAAGGCTTACTCGTAGAAGAGATCGCGGGGAGTTCGTAGGCGTAAACGGTTCGAAAATCCGTTGGGAAACGAAGTCGGATTGATCGTTGGAACCTCCTTCATTCTCTTTCTCTTTTTCTTTCTTTTCTTTTCTTTCTTTTGTTGTTGTGTGTTTTGGGCAAGAGTGAGGTGAGAGAGAGAGTGATGAGACTTAGTCAATTTGACTTGGGTTTAAAAATTGAAAGGGCAAATTCGTAATTTCGTAAAATAAGTTTGAAAACTCATGTTGTCCAAATAATACATAATTACAGTCAAAATTCATATAATTAAACGCACATTGAAAATTCGTAATTTAAATATAGAAATTCATTCATTTACGAAATTATTCTAAAATCTCATAATAAATATCAAACAAAATAATAAATTGCGCAAATACTCGATTCGGACATACCGGATTATAATTCGAATTTTCGGGGCGTTACAAGTCTGCTTATGCTGTTCATCCAGGAGGCAACAAGATGTTTCGTGATCTCAGAACCCTGTATTGGTGGAACGGTATGAAAAGGGACGTGGCTACCTATGTGAAACATTGCCTAACGTGTCAGAGAGTCAAGGCCGAACATCAAAGGGCTAGAGGAACTCTTCAGCCGCTTCCCGTACCTACTTCCAAGTGGCAGGAGATCACTATGGACTTCGTAACTGGATTGCCCACTGCTCGTGGAGGCTTCGACAGTATTTGGGTCATCGTCGATCGATTGACCAAGTCAGCTCATTTTCTTCCGGTTCGAAAGACAGCGAAGGTCAAGCAACTTGCAGAACTGTATCAGAAGGAAATCATTAGACTTCATGGTGTTCCGAAGAGCATCGTTTCAGACAGGGATCCTAAGTTCACAGCTCAGTTTTGGCAAGAACTTCACAAGAACTTGGGAACGACCCTCAAACTTAGTTCTGCAGCACATCCCCAGACCAATGGACAATCCGAGCGAACGATTAGGTTTCTAAGTGATATGCTACGGGCATGTGCACTCGATTTTCATACGAGTTGGATTTCACACTTGCCCTTGGTCGAGTTCGCTTACAACAACAGTTATCAAGCCTCGATTGGGATGCCGCCGTATGAGGCTCTCTATGGGAGGAAGTGTAGATCTCTGATTTATTGGGAATTAGAGGATTAGAAGTGGTCAGCTGACGCCCACGAAAGGGCTACTCCGCCGGATGACATTCAAGCAGCTAGTGATAAGGTTCAGACCATTCGGCAGAGAATGAAAGCATCCCAGGACCGACAGAAGAGCTACGCCGACAGGAGACGTCGAGACTTGGAATTTGAAGTGGGAGACCGAGTGTTTCTCAAGGCCTCTCCGAGGAAGGGATTCACCAGGATTGGTAAAGGTGGAAAGCTTACTCCGAGGTACTTAGGTCCCTTCGAGATCATAGAGCGGATGGGGAACACCGCTTACCGTTTGGATCTACGACCACATCTCACCGGGATCCACAATGTCTTCCACGTCTCACAACTCCGCAAGTACTTCCCCGACGAGTCCCATGTACTCCAGAATGACGGAGTTCAGCTTGAGCCGGATTTGACTATTGAGATGAAACCGGTTCAGATTCAGGATCGCAAGGTCCAGCAGCTTCGTCACAAGCAGATTTGTAACTCCACACGGCCAAGAGACACACGGCCTAAGGCCATGTGGGTGAGGCCGTGAGCACCCTACTTGTCACGACCTCCGGGCGCGGAGAGGAGAACCCTCACGACGGCGCCCGTTAGACGCGCGGGTATAAGCTTCGAATCCACTGTGTACAACCCTAAAGTTTGGCTTAGGAAGCACTTGCCAAAAGGGATTAATCCATATTGGTTGTACATGAGTTCTAACTTATAAACTCTTCGAATTACATTTGAATTTCCGATGTGGGATGGAAATCCGCTACACACGGCCTTTCCACACAACCTGGTGCAAGGCCGTGAGCACCCATTCTCACGGCCTCACCCACATGGCCTTAGGCCGTGTGTCTCTTGGCCGTGTGGCTCTTAATTTGGGGCGTTACAATTCGCCCCTCATTCGGAGTGTAATGTCCCCATTACGCCGTGACATAGGCCCATTGCTCCCCGTCAGTGGAGAAGCTGCCCTACTACACGCGGAGCAGAGCCCCTTTTTAGAGGTGACTTATGACTCATGACGTGTGTGGAACATGTATTCCCGCGAATGTCGGTTGGCTCTGATACCACTTGTCACGACCCACGGGCGCGAAGAGGAGAACCCTCACGACGGCGCCCGTTGGACGCGCGGGTATAAGCTTCGAATCCACTGTGTACAACCCTAAAGTTTGGCTTAGGAAGCACTTGCCAAAACAGATTACTCCATATTGGTTGTACATGAGTTCTAACTTATAAACCCTTCGAATTACATTTGAATTTCCGATGTGGGATGGAAATCCGCTACACACGGCCTTTCCACACAACCTGGTGCAAGGCCGTGAGCACCCACTCTCACGGCCTCACCCACATGGCCTTAGGCCGTGTGTCTCTTGGTCGTGTGGCTCTTAATTTGGGGCGTTACAATTTCTCCCCCTTATGAGAATCTGCCCTCGGATTCTATTTATTCGAAGCGAACAACTCAGGGTAATGTTTCCTCATTTTCTCTTCTGTTTCCCAAGTAGCTTCTTCGCTTTTCTGATTCCTCCAAAGAACTTTTACGAGGGGAATTTGTCGATTACGAAGTTCTTGGAATTTATGGTCCAAAATACTAACCGGTTGGGAAATGAACGTCAAATTCGGCTCTAACTTTATATCTTCTATGGAAATAATCTCAGACTCGTCTGGATGATACTTACGAAGCTGCGAGACGTGGAAAACATTATGAATACCTGTAAGAGCTAGCGGCAAATCTAATCTATAGGCCATCTTCCCAATCCTCTCGAGAATCACATACGGACCCAAATATCTCGGGGCTAACTTTCCTCCTTTACCAATTCGAACGAATTCCTTTCTAGGAGAAGCTTTCAAAAATACCTGATCCCCAACTTCAAACTCCAAATCACGTCGACGCCTATCAGCATAACTCTTTTGTCGATCCTGGGCAACTTTCATCTTTGTCGGATAACTTGCACTTTTTCGATAGCATCCTGAATAAATTTTCAGAGCAATACCACGATGAATACCATCTTTAGTCCATCTCCAGTCTTCTATATCCCAATAAAGCGGTGATCGACACTTTCTACCATATAAAGCCTCATACGGTGCCATCTTAATCGAGGATTGATAACTGTTATTATAAGCTAACTCGATCAATGGAAGCTGTTTATACCACGTAGTCTGAAAATCTAGGGCACAAGATCTCAGCATGTCTCCGAGGTATCTAATAGTCCTCTCGGATTGACCGTCTGTCTGGGGGTGAGCTGCGGTACTAAAGGTCAACTTTGTTCCCATACGATCCTGTAAGTTCTGCCATAAACATGAGGTAAATCTAGTGTCTCTATCTGACACTATACTAGCCGGAACTCCGTGAAGTCTCACAATCTCCTCATGATAAACCTCTGCCAACTTCTCGACTGTATAGGATGTACGAACGGGCAAGAAATGAGCGGACTTCGTTAATCTATCAACAATTACCCAAATACTATCATAACCACCTCTGACTTTCGGTAAACTCGAAACAAAATCCATCGCTATCTCTTCCCATTTCCAAGATGGAACTGGAAGTGGCTTAAGTAAACCTCCGGGTTTCTGATGATCTGCCTTGACTTGTTGACACGTCGCACACTGTCTGATATAGTTGGCCACATCTCTCTTCAAACCATTGCACCAGAAGACCTCTTTCAAATCTCGATACATCTTAGTACCTCCCGGATGGATGGTATAGGCTGATTTGTGAGCTTCATCTAAAATCTCTCTCCTCAAACTCTCTGGAACACAAACTCTTGTCTTATGTCTGAGAAGACCTGTGTCGTCAATGCTGAACTGCGTGTCTGGCTCATCCTTCATTCGAATAATTTGTCGTTGAATCCAATTATCAGTAGCTTGAGCTTCTTTAATTCTACGACCCAACTCTGACCGAATCGTAATATTAGAAATGCGAGCATAAGAAATAATACGAGCTCTCTCGGCACCTGATATATCTGAACTCAGCTCTAGCTGTGATACACTCGCTTTTCTGCTCAAGACATCTGCAACCACATTCGCCTTCCCTGGATAGTATTGAATCTTACAATCGTAGTCTTCTAACAACTCCATCCAACACCTCTGGCGTTTATTCAACTCCTTCTGCGTGAAAAGATACTGGAGGCTCTTATGATCAGTGAAAATATCAAAAGTAATGCCGTAGAGATAGTGACGCCACTTTCCCAAAGCAAACACAACTACTGCTAACTCAAGATCATGTGTAGGATAATTCACTTTAGCAGGTTTAAGCTTTCTCGAGGCATAAGCTATAACCTTTCCATTCTGCATTAACACACATCCTAAACCTTCTTTCGAAGCATCAGTATAAACCACGAATCCATCTGAACCTTCAGGCAAAGTAAGAATAGGAGCGGATGTCAATCTGTTCTTTAACTCCCGAAAACTAGTCTCACACTTATCAGTCAACACAAAAGAAACATTCTTCTTCGTTAACTCTGTAAGCGAGGCTGCAAGTTTAGAGAAATCCTTTACAAACCGTCTGTAATAACCTGCCAAACCCAGAAAACTACAAACCTCTGTCGGAGTCTTAGGCTGCTCCCAATTCAATACTGAATCAATCTTTGAAGGATCAACCTCGATACCTTTCTTGGATATAACATGACCCAGAAATGCCACTTACTCAATCCAGAACTCACACTTACTGAACTTGGCATACAACTTATGTTCTTTCAAAGTTTGTAACACGATCTTTAGATGTTCTGCATGTTCTTCCTCGGACTTCGAGAAAACCAGTATGTCGTCGATGAAGATGACAACAAACTTATCAAGATAAGGTCGGAAGATTCTGTGCATCATATCCATAAATGCTGCAGGAGCGTTCGTTAAACCTAATGGCATAACCACAAACTCAAAATGACCATATCGAATGTTGAAAGCTGTGTTCGGTATGTCCTCTACCCTGATACGTAACTGATAATATCCCTGTCTCAGATCGAGTTTAGAATAAACCCTCGATCCCTGCAATAAATCAAACAACTCCTCGATGTGGGGAAGAGGATACTTATTCTTTACAGTCATCCGGTTCAACTCTCTGTAATCCACACAAAGTCTAAGAGAACCATCTTTCTTCTTCACAAACAATACTGGTGCACCCCAGGGAGAAGTACTCGGCCTAATATAACCACTGGCTAGCAAATCATCTAACCGAGTCTTCAACTCTTTTAACTCAGCTGGTGCCATTCTGTAAGGTGTCTTTGAATAAGGTTCAGATCCCGGATACAAATCAATAACAAACTTGATATCACGGTCTGGAGGTAACGATTCTAACTTCTTAGGAAACACGTATGGGAAATCCTTAACTATCTCGGTATTTTCAAACTTCGACTGTTCCTTCGGTCTGTTAAGAAGATAAGCAACAAAACCTGAAGCTCCTTCTCGGATGAGCTTCTTTGCCTCTGTCATAGAAATAATCGGCCCATCTGTCAACTGAATACCCTGACTCGGATCAGATCCGAAACTAAGCTTCTTCTTGAAACAATGAATCTTAGCTCCGTGCTCAAATAACCAATCCATACCCAAGATAACTCCGTACTTCTTCACTGACAACACTATCAAATCTGCGGGTAAACTTTATCCTCAATAACAACGGGACAACGTCGGTACACGCGGTCGGTAATCATACAAGATCCCAAAGGGGAACTCACAACAAAGCAATAATCAGACAAATTAATAGAGGCATGCGCAGATAAGTCAATTTCAGGAGCAATAAAAGAATGCGTAGCAGCCGGATCAAACAATGCATGTATGGGTATGTTATGTATATGTATGGTACCTTCCACCACGGCGGAAGCATCAGGCTCAGTCTCCTCATTATCACCCTCTAGGGCATACACACGAGTTGTAACAGAAGGCTTCGGCTTCGGCGGCATAGGCCGACTCGGGGGCTGCCTCCTGGGACAATTATCCTTCTGGTGGGTAGAGCTACCACAACTAGTACACAATCCCAACTTATACCAACACTTAAACTCTGGGTGATTCCCTCCACAATAACCACAAGTAACTGGACAATAAGCTGACGGACGAGGGACTGAAGGAAACCCAGTCGGGCGAGGTGCAGTGTAAAATCCGGTCGGACGAGGTGCTGAAGTAAATCCCATAGGGCGAGGTATAGAAGGTCTGGGTCCACCAAAAGGTCTCTTGCCTTTAGGCTGCCTAGGAACACTTGGAATGAAAGGCCTCTTGAAACCCGATGAAGAAGAAGCGAGGGTAGCACGACGAATAGCTCGATCAATACTGGTATACTCAACCTCAAGAGATAAGGCTGTATCTACAGCTGCAACATAGGTAGTGGGACGGGAAGCTGCAAGACCCTGTCGAAGAGGAATACTCAAGCCCTCTAGAAACTTCTTGGTCTTCCTGCGCTCATCTAAAGCAATATGGGGAGCATATACTGCAAGTCTAGTAAAATTGGCTTCATAGTCAGCCACGTTAGAAGTACCCTGAGATAGCTCCATAAACTCCTGCTCTCGACGATCCTGAATAGTAGGGGGAACATACTTAGCTCGAAACTCCTCAAGAAACCTATCCCACGATGACTCAACTCCGGTAGCCCTCCATCTCTGCTCAGTCATCTTCCACCAGGCCTCTACAGGTCCTCGAAGAAGATAGATAGCAAACTAAACTTTTTCTAGATCAGTAGGCTGATGGACTCGGTATATCCTCTCAAGAGATGAAATCCAGTTCTCTGCCACAGTATCATCTGTGGTACCAACAAACTGAGGTGGGTGGAAATCAAGGAATCGGCGAAATGACTGTTCATGGGCTCTATGCTCATCTACCTCAACATCCTTGTCTCTCTGATCCAGGTAATCCTTAAAGAGACCAAATATCTGCTGAGCATCAACGACTGGTGCCTGTGGTGGTGCTGCTGGAGGAGCATGATCACGACGAGGCGGCATCCTACAGTGAAATATAACAAATATGCATGTAGATTAATTATGGATGCAAAGCTGTAAACATATAAGCACAAATTCCTAAGTCATAAGCCGTACGGACCTAGGCTGACACGACTCACAGAGCTAAGGCCAATGAACCTCTAGCTCTGATACCACTTGTCACGACCCCCGGGCGCGGAGAGGAGAACCCTCACGACGGCGCCCGTTGGACGCGCGGGTATAAGCTTCGAATCCACTGTGTACAACCCTAAAGTTTGGCTTAGGAAGCACTTGCCAAAAGGGATTAATCCATATTGGTTGTACATGAGTTCTAACTTATAAACCCTTCGAATTACATTTGAATTTCTGATGTCGGATGGAAATCCGCTACACACGGCCTTTCCACACAACCTGGTGCAAGGCCGTGAGCACCCATTCTCACGGCCTCACCCACATGGCCTTAGGACGTGTGTCTCTTGGCCGTGTGGCTCTTAATTTGGGGCGTTACAAGATTCCATTAGTGAGAGTTCTCTGGAGGAACCGTTCAACCGAGCAGTCTACTTGGGAGACGGAGGCCAAGATGAGAGAAGCTTATCCTGAGCTTTTCTGATAAAGATGGAATCTGGGGACCAGATTCTCATAAGGGGGGAGTATTGTAACGACCCAGAAATCCGAGAATCAATGTGAGTATTTTTCCCGCGTTAATTATCTTTCTTAACCCTAAATTCTCGTAATATGTGAATTATTATATATTATTTATTATTTTCGTATACGACCCAATGTGATAATATTGTTTGCGTAATTAAATTCCTTGTCTAATTTGCGTTTGTTTGATATTAATGGTTATATTTGGCCAACGTACATTAATTGGACTTCCAAACTTACCAAACTACCCCTTCGTATTTTTTGACATTTCAAAATATTTGATAAAAGACTCGAAACCCTCATTCGAACCCTTATGCGAAATTTAGAGTGACAGAGAAGAGGAAAAGAGGATTTTCTCCCGAAGCCCTAATTGATCGTGCCGAGCTCGTTTCTCCGTGGAATTTCGCGCCGATCGAACCTAAACGATCCTCTCAATGATACCTTTCTTTAGGTACGAATTTCCCCAATTTCTTTCACGAATTTATGATGTTTTGAGGATTTTTTATCATTTCGGGATTTTTAGGTTAAATGCTTAGATCGAACCCGTTTCTTGATCATTTCGTGAAATTATTAGATGTGAATGTTTATTAGATGTTGGTTGTTAATTGTTACGATTGTTGGGTGTTGATTTGCGCTATAAATATGACTTTTATGAATTTTGGCTCGATTTTTCGTGAAATCGCGTAACTTTCTGCTGTGTGCTGCTAAACCGCACGGGCTAACGCACGGTCTTGAGCAAGACCGTGCAGGAGCCCGTGCGCATCTCTTTGTGCCTGCACGGGCTCAAGCCCGTGCGCCTAAACCGTGCAGATGGCCGTGTGTGAGTGCACAGTGTTGACACCGTGTTCAAGACCGTGCACAAGCCGGTGTGAAACACTTAGAAAATTTTCCAGCCTTTTTCAAATGTTGCTCTCGGCAAGTGAGTCCCCGGGTCAACATTTTTGGTTGACTTTTTGCATATGGACTCCAAAAATTATACCGTTTTCACCTATAGCACCTTTATAACTTGTAGATTAATATTTTGAAATGTTTATTTAATTTCTCCCTCGTTCGGACTGTGAATAGTGTAATTTTAAGTATGTGCATTTTTGGCAACTTGTCGGAATTTCGTGAAATTTACATGATAGCTTCCTTACATACTATAATTGGCATACGCATGATTGTAAACATGTTTGGTTAGCCGTTCGTCAAATAATTGCTTATTTACGTTTTTATAGTCGTTATTAATTTGTCTAGGTCCTGTCTTGTCTACAGATCAGTCAGACGTCGGTGACCAGTGAGTCTAGCTGCTAGGCTTCCTATTTTTTTGACACCAGGTGAGGATTTAAATTATTTAAACTGGGCTTGAACATATATGTCTATGTATACTTGCGAAACCCCCGTATTCCCTTATTATTAGTAATAAGTATTTCGAGCATATACTTTTATGATTTTATCAATAAATCCTTTAATATCAAATTATACATTAGTACTAAAAATCGATTTGTTTTTCAAAAGGGCAAGTAAACCCTTTTCTTTTAATGTGACGATCTGACTTAGGACTGGGTCTATGAGGAAAGTCGCTAGGGAAGTGCGTCAGTGCAACCTGACGCGTACGGAACTTGTAGTTATCCCCTTTGTCGTCACCACTTGCCCAATTGCCCGTTTGGCACTCAAATCCTTATTTCAACGCGAGCAAAATCGTGGACTCTTCTTTTAATGAGGGCCCGGGATGATATCCGGAGGATGCATTTGGGGACGAGCGTCCAGAGTGTAATCCGAGGCACTTCTCCCAAAATTAAGCGTCAATCGTAGCCCGTCAGGAGTTTGATAGCCATGGTTGGGAGCGATGGTGCGCGTTGCATGTGTTGCACGTTTTCCTTAAATTCACTATAGTCGAGCCTCGGGTTGCTCCTTGGTTCGACACCGGAGATGGAGATTTTATAATGACTTGAGGAGAAATAAGGAGGAACAGGCCCAATCTCGCTGGGATATTTATTTATTATTTATTATTGTTATTGCCTTTACTGCTTTATTACATAATCAAGTCGAAGCACATTCCGGTTTCTTCCTTAACGCATATGTATTTTCTATGAAAACCCGGAAGCGTGACTCGACTTGCTCTAGCATCTTCACTGAGTATTTTTGACTCACCCTCTTTCATTGGTTCTTGCCTCAGGTAGATTGAGAGACCGACATGTCTCACGTGTCGGATGGGCAACAGTGCTTAGATAGGCCTTTTTGGTTTTGCTGAGTCTCTATTGTTGTCTTTAACTCTCTAGATAGTTGTTCTTTTGTCCAGGCTTGTAGATAACGATATATTGATCCCCGTCCCCTGATATTTACTTTATGTTGCCCCTGAATGGGCTGTGTTAATATATATATATTAGTTGAATTGGCCCCGGAGTGGCATTTATGTTATTATGATTTAAATTTGCTTCCGCTATTTATTCTGAGCTGTTTGGATGTTTTTAACTTTGGGGATCCACTGTTGCCAAGTGTCGGGATTGACCCGTAGGCTTGTATGGGTTCTCGGGTTGAGGCGCCGTCCTCGGCTTGGGAGACCGTGCAGGTTCGGGGGCTGTATAGCGGGGCGCTACAAGCATAGAGTAGACGAAATCAAATGGAGTTAAAATATTACCGGAAGAATAAGTCAAGAGTGAATGAAACTTAGAGAGAACTCATATTAATCTCAAATGATTGAAACAATTGTTTAAATAAGTGAGTCAAAAATTGTTTAAATAATAGAGTAATCACATACATGAGATACAAAGAGAGTTGTATAGTTGTATGACATTTTCGATAAGAAGAATAGGTAGTAACCTGTCTAGTTAAAGAGTTAACAAAATCTATAGAGATAGATGGGGCAAAAATTGAGAACTCAGAGGACAATCTGACAGGATCGGAAATAACTAAGCAGTAATAAATAAGAATGGTAACTTATAGAAGAAAGTACTGAATTGGAAAATACCCAATAAGTGTAGTACACGAACGGATTAAGCTTGAGAAGCAAAACACATTACTACATTAGATGTAGAAACAAAAGGAGTTTAGATGAGAATAATCATCCAAAAGTTGGATGTAATACCTTGCAATGCTTTGGCATTAGTTGTTTTTGAAACAACATAAATATGTGATTGCGCAAGCAATAGAACCAAGATCTCATAGAATATCTAAACATATCCTTAAACGATTTAAGGTAGTTAAATCAGAAGACATGAGTTATATCTCAATGATATAAATCATCTAGGTAGAAAACGTAGTGAACCCACAAACTTAGCCTTAGAGTCAAAAGGTCTTTTGAAGGACATCTTTTGAAGATGGGTCTTAAGACAATGGGCAGTTGGCTTTAGGGCAAGTGGGAGATTGTTGGAGTTGTGCCTTGGAAAGCCGAACTATTTAAGGCATTTTCCATAAAAACTTCAGAGTAGAACAATCAAGTGAACCATAATAGAAAGACGCTAGTAGTCGTCCAATACTACTTTGGCCAAATTCATCATATTGCATTTATAACTAGTTGCATATTATTTATTCTTGTGTATGGATGAAACCCCAAGATCACAGTAAGCTAAGGGACTTGGTTTCACCATTTGATGGGAACCATGAAATAAGTACCCAATAGTGTGATCTAAAATACTCCAAGTCGAAGAGTTTAAAAGGCACAGGGGATGTCGACCAGACTCGCTTGAGACTCTATGGTTGCCTTGTGTATGACCGGGGCATACTTTGGTGTACCGCTGAAACCCTTGAGTTTCACATAAGCTGTACATTGGGAATGTTCGAGTCATGCATAGAGGCTGTGAGGGTCAATATAGAATCAGTCACTTGTTGCAAGAACAAGAAGAATTCCTATGAGTTCTATTGTAGTACATTCCACCGTCAATCCTTGCAAGGTATGGTTGGTTTCAACTAGGAAAGAGTTCCTAGAGTATGAGATCAAATGGAATTACTATAGGAATATAATTCATAGAATTGAAGACTACTGGGGTTCCATTTCCCATACCCTAGGTCTCATTCGGGAATTGGACGATTGAAGGATCGTATCTCACGGAGATCATGAGGCTGAAAGGTAAGCACCACTTCATCGAAGGATGGGTGGCCATGGACACGTTGCTAGACGTCATTCATGGTCTGTAGAAATGAGTTTGTGAGATCAAATGGGTTTTGACTCACAAACCTTCTTTCAATTGAAAGGGGTTCAATTAAAAGATATGATTGTGACATTTAGAATGTGTTTCTACTGTTGTCCTATTGGTGAACCTGAGGGGTCACACAATGACTTCCAAAGGCAAATGAGATTATCTAATCAATGTGGATTGATGGTTTGAATTAATTGGTTTAATTCAAAAATGAAGTAGTTAATTAATAGTTAATTAAATTTGGAGAATTTAATTAAGAGTAATTAAAGGATTTAATTGGATTAAATCAAATTGAGAAAGAAAATATTAATTTAGGAATTAATATTATATTGGGCTTGAATTTTATTTGGAATCAAATAAAGTCCAAAAGGCTTAATCAAAAGGTAATCAATCGTTCTTCATTCCCTAACAGGAATTAAGAGATACGAGTTTGCTTGCGAGAAGCCGTGGACTATCTTCAGAGGGTTTCAGTTGAAAATTGAAACCTTGGTAGATCTTAAAGCCAGCGCCGTTGCAGGAGTAGCCAAAGGCTTTGGAAAGCCTTCGTTCCTTATCTACTACAAAAGGAGTGCGTAAAGGTGAACTCCTTTATAATATATATAAATGTTTCAAAGTCAGTTATTCATTGGATGAAGATTCACTGTAACTCCCCGGGACTAAAATTTTTGAAATCCATTACTTTCGCTGCACCTGGGGGTGCGTGAATCCCAATAGTGGTATCAGAGCCATGCTTGATCACGTTTATATATTCGCCTCTACCCCTTTTATTTGGACGAATTGGTGTCAGATGCATTTTTGTGCATATATGAAGTTGTTGGGAGTTTTGATAAATTGAAAGGAATATTTTGAATATAGTTTTATCAAAAGGAAATCTGGAAATTTAGAGATATATATTTATAAATATTGATGTATTTTTTAAATACCTGAAAAACGAAATTTGGTTGGTCAAAAACGAATTTTGGTGTTGAGTTGTGTTGCTGAAAATTATGTTGCAGAGAATCGAGTCTGGCAACATCTAGAAAACTGAGTCATAAACCCTTCCTACTGATCTTGGATGATATTGATGTCTTCTGAGAAATGTTCTAGACACATCGAACTTGATTCTAGGATTTTCAATTAGTTCAAAACCTTACTTTTTCGATTTTATATGGATTTTTAAAATCTATGTTCGAAAACTGTTTGAGAAACAGGGGCTGCGCTGTCATGTTTTAGAAAACGAGTTGGAAAGGGTTCCTAATGACCTCTAATGGATTTTCCTATTTCTGGAAGAATTAGACGATGGGTGTAACGACCCGAATATTTTAATTATATTATTAATATTTACGCGAATTCTTTCTTGCCTAATTTCTCGATCTATCCAATTGGATTAATTAATCTTGTGGAAAAGATTGATTTAACCTATCTTTTAAATACCCTCGATTACTTAAATTACATAAATGCCCTTAAAAGCCTAAATGACCATTTTACCCTCCCGATATATTTTCTTAAATATCTATCTATCTCTCATTCTCTCATTACATAAAAAGAAGAAGAAAGAAAGAAGAAAGAAAGGAGAAAGGAGGAGAAGAAAGGAGAGAAAATCTTCCCGACGCCCTACCGAGCCCGTTTCTCGCCCGATCGACGAGCCGTGAAAACCCGAACGATCCTCACTACATTCTCTACCGGTAATCCTTTCACCCCACTCATTTAAATGTTGACTTTTCTCATACGACCTCCGAATATCAATCCGATTTCACCTATAGCTTCCTCGAGCCTTGGGATTTGATATTCTTCATAATTTGCAATTTACCCGACCCTATTTGACCGTCATTTGACACCTTTGCTTGTTTAGGGATGTTAACCCCTTTTTCCCGTTTCTTATCCGATTGACCCCGTTTTCGCGAGAGAGTTCCGTTATATTATTTTAAGCATGTCTACGTGCCCTAATTGCGTTTAAGCATGCTTTTAATATTTATTATTTACGTTCTTTCATTATTTAACATTTCATTAATATTCTTTAATTGTCGTACCGTAATTTACATGTTTAATTGATTTACCTCCCATATTGCGTTTATTACATGATTGGATTCTATATGAATTGTCGTGCATCGTCTGTTGTTCGTGTCTTGCTTTTGTTATTGTCGGTCTCGTTTTCATCCTCTAGGCCCTGTGTATTACAGGTGGGTCCAACAAGGGAGAAACCTGACTACCGCTTGCTTTCATACTGCCTTGTCGAGCCAGGTAAGGGTTTTAAGTTGTTTTCAACTGGAGTAAGAACATAGTTTATTTAGGCTTCGAAATAACTTATTTCCCCGTCTTTTCTTATTGCTTGTTGTACTGTCTTTAATATTTCTTACGTGCTTAGTCAAACCTTTTAATAGCAAAACCAAAATGATTTGAAATGCTTCCAACTAGAGACAAGTAACTTATTTGTTTTAAAAGTAACTATTTGATCTCTGAGGCACTTATAAGTAATGTCGTTAGGGACAGCCGTCAGCATGCTCCCGAAGCGTACGACGCTTATGAGTATTTCCTAGATCGTTACATCAACTTGTCTCAAAAGCCCCTTTGGCCATTCATACTTAACTACTTGCATCATACTTTCGAATGGCCCTTTTGGCCACCCAAATTATCATTAATTTCAAAAGCGAGCCATAGCCTGTTTTATGACTTGGGCCCGGAGTATACAGGAGGTGAGCCTGGGGACGTGCGTCTAGGGCAAATCCCGATGTATACTTCTAGCGTGTTGACTTGGGCTGGCCAGGAGGTTGGTTAGCCTGAGTTGATGCGAACGGTGGTGCTAATTGCGTCTCCTTAATTCCTGACGGTGGTGCTAATCGCATCTCCTTAATTCCTGATGGTGGTGCTAATCGCGTCTCCTTAATTCCTGATGGTGGTGCTAACAGCGTCTCCTTAAATCCTGTACAGTATCATTGGTGGTGGAGTACTTGACTATGTATTTGCATGATTTTCATAAATGGGAGTTATAAGGAGAGGGCCCGTTCTCGCCGGGACACTATTTCATGATTCATTGCATTTATTGCTTGTCTAATTATTTTATGGCTTTCGTGACAAGTCGAAGCACATTCCGGTTTTCTTCAGTTATCATATGTACTTCCCTATATATATATATAAAACCCGGAAGTGTGACTCGTACTTGCTACCCTAAGCCTCCTTTATTACTCAACTAATACTCTTTCAATCGGCTTAATATTTCGTGCAAATGTTTTAAAGGATCCGGTTCGTCAACCTTTTGTGTTTTCAAATAAGCCGAACCCGAGTGTTGCTTTGTGCCATTTTACAACTTATATTTCGTATTCGTATTCTTTCTCAAAACGGGCAACACTCACCACTTTTAGTTTTAAAAAGATAAATGACGATCTGTGACCAAAAACCCCCCTACTGAGTATCCTTTATACTCACCCCTGCTATTTTGGTTCTTGCTTCAGGTAGACAGGTGGCGACGTCACCTATCTTGTCAGTCGGCTTCAGCAGGTCTAGATAGGCTCTATCTTTTGGTTTGTCTTGTCAGTGGTCCCAACAACCGTCGAGTCCTGTTTACTGTCTTTATTCGCTTTCGAACCTTTTACTGCTTTATTTAATTCATGTATTTTAAGTGCCCCTTATGTGGGATAGTTGACGATATCTAGGATTGCACAGGGTAGACTAGTTGAGCCACGTATGGCACTATTTGCTTATGAACTTTCTGTATCTTGATTTATAAATGTTTAATTGTTATTATGTTAGCCTTGTAGGCTTTTATGGAATTTATCTGTTTACTTAAATCGCTTCCGCATTCCTCTGTTCTTTTCTGGTTGTTGTTGGGATGGTTGTCGCTGTTGCAGATGGTTATTGCATGAGTGCCGTTCGCCGGAGTGGGTTTTTGAGTTGAGGCCCCTCGCTGAAGCTCGGGAATCCATTTCGGTGCGGATGTGGCGGTCCTTCTTCAGGGGGCGCTACAATGGGAATGAATTTAGAGTTTTGGATTGCATTAAAATCTTTATTTTTGATTTGTTCTGATGTTTTGAAATTGGACGTTGAAACCCTAATCTTGAAAAACTGCCTTATCTTGAAAATCTGTTTTCAATTCAAAATTTTTCCGGCGACATTTTTGAAATTGAATTTATAACCTGTTATAAAGTTCTCAAATCACTTTGGTGTCTTTGAGAAAATCTTCTACATTCAATTTCAACAACTTGACGGTTTTGAATGAGTTCAAAAGCTTTAGTTTTCGATTTTTTGTGATTTTTGGAATTCTGAAATTGAAACCCTAAATTTGTGCAAATCTTGAAAAATGCATTTTCAACGACGGTTTAGAAATCATATTAGAAGAGGAATCTAACGTGCTCATACGACTTCGGAGTCTTTTGAGAAATTGTTCTGAACTCATTTCTCTTTAATCTTGGCTTTTCAATTAGTTCAAAAGCTTCATTTTCAATCTTATATGATTTTTGGAAATCAAAAAACGAAAATCTAGTTTGAAGAAAACTTGCACATCATGTTTTTGGCGACTGTTTTTAGTCGCATTGGAAAGGGACTCTAACGTACTTGGATCACTTTCGAGTCTTCTGAGAAATTGTTCCTCACATGTTTTCCTTGAGTTTAGGATTTTAAATTGGGTCAAAAGGTTTATTTTTAAACTTATTATGAATTTTTGAAATTCAGGACAGAACATGAGATTTTGCGAAAATCTGTTTTCGAAAATCATGGATATTTATGATTCCTCCCAACTTGAACTTGTTTGATAATGCACATAGACTAGGGTTTTGGAACTCTTATGATAATTAGATTAAATGGATAGTCTTTCAATTTAATTTAATTTAATTTTAATAGAGATTAAAGGTTATTTAATTAAGTTGTTTATTTCGAATAAATGACTTAATTACGCATAATAAGTATTTACTTGGTAAATTTAATTTTATGCATTGCACTGGATGTATGTTGGTTTTATCATGGGCTTACTATGTGCTATGGATGATTTTATTTTGTGGGTGCAATTTTAATTATGGTTTTAAATCGAGCGCCTGCGAGCCTTTTATTCCAATTTGTAATGCTTCGTTTTACTTTTTTCACCAATATATTTAAATGATTTGTAATTTGAGAGAGTTAGAATCATAGATTGGTGAGGAATTTCTAATTATATTAGGAGAAAGAGTTCAAGACGAAGTGGGATTGGAAGAGAAGAGACAATCAAGGCCCAAATGGAACGGGTTACTTAAATTGTAATAGAATAGAATTCTATTTGCTCCTCGCATGATTTAAATTTATGTTAATTTTGCATGAATAGAATCTTGGTCCATAAAATGGCTCTTATGGACCGAGCGTAGGGAAAAGCCCATGATAAACCATTATTATTGCTAGGTACTTTATTTAATTATTGTTATGTGTATTTGTGGATGCTTATTTTCATGCATTAATCACATAAACAAGATAATTAAATGATGAGGTCTTGGATAGATTTTAGAAATCTATAAAGTTTTAATTTTTTGAAAATTGAACCCCAAAATTTTGAATGTCAAATTTTTTCTTAATATTAAGCCTTAATGGAAAATTATAAACAAGGATTTAAAATTTTCCAAGCATTCCATTAATAGAAAATTCACTTCTAACCTTGCATAATAGAGATGACCATGAGTCGTGGGTCTCTATTATGTGGCCTTAGAAAGTAGGTAATTTTCTGAGTATACAAGATACAATTTTTCGATGGTTGCCTTCAACCGGGATGGCCATGAGTCGTGCGTCTCTGTTGAACCAATCATTGAAATCTAATGATTAATGGGCTGGGCTTACTACCAAAGTAACATAGATGTCGCACGAGTCGTGGGTCTATGTGAATGAGGTAATGCAAAACATTATTAAGAGTTATATTTGATATAATTAACAAAAGATGTTTACCTTAAGACTTGAATTAAATGGCCATGAGTCGTGGGTTTAATTGCAAGAAGCTTAGGGATCTTAATACCCACTAAAGAAAAATTACACTATTTTTCTCTAACTTTATTACATGGGGTCAATAAGTTTGAATAAATTAGTGGGAGACTGAATGATTAAAGACCACTTCATTCTTTTATTTAAATTCTATTATTTTTCACTCATATATTTTCTGCGTTATAATTGTAGACTTCTACTCGGTCAACATGTCTAAAAATCCGTTAACTACTATCCTCGAGTCCAATAAGTTGACTGGTCCAAACTATTGTGATTGGCTTCGAAATCTGAAATCGTTTTAGATTCTGAGAAAAGAACCTATGTGCTCAGAGAAACTCCCCCTGATGTTATACATGATAATTTGGGAGCTGAGGAAAGAGAGAATGCTCTCAAGTGGGAGAATGATGATCTACAGGCTAGATGTCTCATGCTCACCACAATGTCTCCTGAGTTGCAAAGATAGCATGGTGGAATGCGTCATGCAAGTGAGATCCATCTTCACTTAGAGCAAATCTACAAGCCGGTCAACAGGATTGACCAATTCTCTGCATCTAGTGAGCTCTATTCATTCAAGATGGCTGAAGGATCAAGTGTTCATGAACACTGTGTTAAGGCCTTGGGCCTTATCGAGAAGCTTGCTGCTCTAGAGGTGATCATGGACAATGAGATGTACATTAATTTGATCTTGACCTCTCTTCCTCCATCCTTCAAGTAGTTCATTATAAACTTCAACATGAATGGTCCGAAGGTGTCTATTGAAGAGTTGATGAACATGCTCGTCACTGCTGAACGAACTATGAAGAAGGATAAGTCTGTGCTGATGGTTAAGTCCTCATCTTCTTCAAAGAAGAAATCTTCTGGGAAACCAAAGAAGTCTCAAGGAAAGAGTTTCCAAAAGACGAAGAAGAAAACCTTTAAGAAGGTTAAAGGCAAGAAGAAGCTCGATCAAAGTGAGGACAAGTGTTTCCACTACGGTAGTTCTGGACACTGGAAAAGAAATTGTAAGGACTACTTGGCTACCCTTAAGAAAGGTATAAATGTTCAATTAAATTAAAATACACTTTCTTGTCTAATTGTTAGAATTCTTTACACCAACTCTCGATTTTGCAAAACTGTTGCAGATGGCGAGATGAAGGAGTAAAGTTGATGGAAGTGAGGAGTTCCTGATGATGCTTGAAGCGCTGCTATGAGCATTTAGGAATCTATTATTTTAGTTTATTAAGAAACATTTATTTCATTTTAAGTTTGTCGAACACAGTGTTGTGTTTCGATTGATCATTGTTTGACATTTAAGTTTTGGATATTTTGATGTTTTTAAAATTATGGTAATTGTTTTGTTTTATAAAATATTTTATCTGAAATATCTAAATGTCAAGAATATATCTAAAGTAGATAATACTAAGAGATAATAGAGATTATCTCACAAAATGAACCCACAAAAGTTGTGAGCAATCAAATTCGAATTTTAGAGTAAAATTCAAAAATTCCAGTGTATGTCCAAAACTATGTTTTGTTTTTGAAATTCAAAACATTCAGTGTTCAAAATCATGATGATTTCAAATCCCATATTTAACAGTAAATATGAAAATTCCCAAACAAGTCTGAGAGACTAGTGGGAGTGTGAATTAGATTAAGGCATCTAATTAGTGTTTGTAGAAAAGAAAGTATTGATGGAATACTTATTCAAGGGTCTCCTAAAACAAAATAGATTGTTTAAAAGGGATATCACTTGTATTCAAGAAATTGTTTCTTAAAGATAAAAGGAATACAACCTTGTAGTCAAGAAATTGTTTCTTGATAATAAAAGATAAACCACTTTTATTCAAGAAATTGTTTCTAGATAATAAAAGGAAAATCACTTTTATTCAAGAAATTGTTTCTTGAGGATAAAAGAAGAAAACAAGAAGTTGAAGAGTTTCAACAAAAGACTACAAACAAACAAATGGTGGAACACCAATGTCAATCCAAATCATAAGATAATTGTAAGACCTTACAGAAACAAGCAGAGGATTAGTGAATCCAAAAGATATGTAACGCCCCGAAAATTCGAGTTATGAACCGGGAACCCTAACCGATTTTCTTACGCGATTTATAATTTATTTTATTAATTATTATGTGGTTTATATAACACTTTCATGAATGAGTGAATTTCGGTAATTAAACATCGACATGTCAATGTGCGTTTAATTTCATGAACTTTGACTGTAATTATGTGTTATTTGGATAACTTAAGTTTTTGTACTATTTTATGAAATTATGAAAATGCCCCTTCATTTTTGCGACCAAGTCAACTTTTGACTTAAGTCTCACCTCTCTCTCTCACCCCATTCACGCGAAACAACAGAGGAGAAAAGAAGAGAAGAAAGAAAAGAAAAGGAAAGAAGAAGAAGGAGTTCAATCGATCGTCCCGACTCCGTTTCTCGACCGAATTCCGAGCCGTGAAATCCTATGAACTCCTCTCGATCTTATCTACGAGTAAGCTTCTCACGTCTTTCTCGATTAATACCTTATTTGCTTCGATTTTTGGATTTTTGTATATCGTTGAATATATTAGGTTTTATATGATTTTGAATGAGATTATGGATGGTTTTTCGTGATTATTGTTTCTATACGTAGCCTAGATGTTGTAGATGATCATATATGAAAATTAGCATGAGTGATTAACATTTTGTTGATTAAATGTTGTATTTTTGGTTTGAATCGCGTGGTTTTTCTGTTTTGCAAAGTGTTCTGCTGTTTCTTGACTTACACGGGCTCTGCACACGGGGTGTGGCGAGCCCGTGTGAGGGAGACCGTGCGTGAAGTTTGGTTGTGCACGGCCTGTGCACATGGCCTCAAGGCCGTGTGCAAGAGGCCGTGCGTGTTCTCCTGAATGTGCACGACCTGGTGCACACGGCCTTGAGCCCGTGTGCATGAGGCCGTGTGGAGCTGTTTTGCAGCCTGAGCATTCTGTATGTTTCCGTGCATTCTGCACTGTAGGTCCCTCCGGGACTCGTCTTTTCTGAATTCTTTCTTCGCTCGTGTATTCTTTATCTATGATATGAATGTGAATTGCATGATTTATGAATTTATTGCATGTTCGGGATTGTGAATAGTGTGTTCGATGTTTCCGATGAATTTTCCAACTTTTGCATACGATGTCCGTTTCCTCCGAAACTTGAATGCATGCTTCCCTATTATGTATTAAGCATGTTCATGAAATCTAGTTGCATTTGAACTTCGTTTGCCTATCTAAATTCGAGAATTTCTTCGTTTATTTCTAATTTGAACCTATGTGTCGTATTTGATCGTTTGATGTGCTTTTACGTGTTTCTATGCTTTGGTATGAGCCGTCGTTGTAAGTCTTACGTGGTTATGTCATTTTCCAGTTGCAGGTTCCACTCTCGTGGATTAGATTGTTCGCTTCCGTTTTGGGCTTTCTTTTGGTTGTCGCCAGGTGAGGTTTCTGTTGTTATCCCGTATTATGTTGATATGTACTATTAAGCCTCACTAAATAAGCCTCGCATGTGTAGTTTATGTTTTCATCCCGTATTACTATACTTAGTAAATACTTTATGCTTTCAAAATGTACTATGTATATGATTTCGAAAGGTTTTCAAAAAGAGACAAGTGAACTATGTTTTGATTTAAATGTAATTTGAAGTTGTTAGGGCAGATTTCTCCCCCCCTGATGATGGAATACCCGGATGTGTTTCCTGCCGTTACACCGCCTGTCCCGAACGACCCTTTTGGCCCTCCTTAAAAGGTCTTGATTCCTATTCTAATAGGAAAATGATAGCTATGAAATGCGAGATATGATATGTGTGTCCGTTATGTTATGTGGGCCCCGGAGTATGGCGATCGGATGAAGCCGGATAGACAGCGGGTCTACGGTGGAATTCGGTAGCTTGCTCCGTGTTTACCGGGAGCACGGGTGAGGCCGGAGCGGCAACCTTTGTGCTCCTGCGGTGGTTGACTTCGTGTCAACTGAGACATAGGCTATGCCTATATCCTGAGCAGTTTGGATTTAGCGGTCCTTCTGCTTTAACCTTTATCTGTTTCAGGTGGTTACTAGGTGGGCATTGTCGAGTCTGGTTTTGCGGTATTACATTCGTTTTGTATTTAGTCAAGTTTATTATGACTTCTTAGCTATCCATGTTATGATGATTGTATGGAAAATTATGTAATTAACGTTCGGGATTATTTAATGTTGAACCCATTTAAGCTTCTGTAAGTGAATTCCGCTAGCCTTGGAGGGCTTTAACTATTTGCGCAATTGGTTTATTGCTTTAATTTCCCTTTTGTAGAATTTGTTTTATTTGTTGTTGCTTCCGCTTCCGCATTGTTGTCGTCATTTGTTTTTACAAAAAGCCCCGCCTAGTGATTGAGTAAATGAGTTTGTCATTCGCCGGGTTTCAGTTTAGGGTCGGATTTCCGTTTCGGCTTCGGATTTGCGTTACCCATTTGGGGCGCCCGCTACAGTTGGTATCAGAGCTCTTTGGGTCCAATGGCCTAAGCTCTGAATCGTCGTGTTTTATTTGTTTTGTCAGTCGTTGTGTGCCGGTGTAACTTAGGGAATTGCACTCACTAGTGCTCAAGAACGCTTAGTGTTTGAATTGTGACGGATCTCTATTGGATGATCAACAACAATAGATCTTTTACAATCAAAACACTGGCATGGACTTGGACATAGGTGGATGTGAAACTCAAGGTTGCACTTGTCGTGCCTGGTTGTTTGTCGTGTCCGGTTGTGTCTAGGTCGTACGGCTTAGGACTTCTATGGAATTTGCACAAATGTGCTAAGTGATTATATGAACTTTATGTGAATTTTAGTTGCCTATGTGCTTACAGCTTTGCATACTCACTTACCTGTCATGCATATTTGCTATTGGCCTTACAGAATGTCTTCACGTCGTCGTGCACGTAAACCGCTCTCATCACCTTCGTTGGCACCTCAGACCGATACACCGATTCCAACCGAAATTGTGGAAATGTTAAGACAGTTCATCGCTCAGGCCCCTAAAGGAAATGCTGAGCATGAAGCGTGGGCCCGATTTCTCAGATTCGAACCACCACAGTTCGAAGGTGCCCCGGATGACACTATTGCCGAGGCATGGATGTCAGCTATGGAAAAGATTTATAGGATCATGGAATATCCGGACCGTCAGAGAGTCGATTTTGCAATTTATCTGTTGATTGGAGCCGCACAGGATTGGTGGTAACAGATTGAGCAACGAGCAGAAGTCATGATAAAAGGCCCCGGTCTCCGAAAGAGAGTACTTGGGTTCTCCCAATAACTAAAAAGTGTAGCATGCCTGAATCTAACTGGGGTTCGCGGTGGTGGTGGTTCAGGAAATGTTGAAGAATCGGTTGCAAAGATGGAAACGTGAGCATGTAGCCCCGACTTGGGATCAGTTCTTGACCGAGTTCCGGGCTAAGTACATTCCATTGGTTGTTCGTCAGCAACGTGAAAGAGAGTTTCTGGCTCTCAAGCAGAACACATCTTCACTTGATCAGTACGAGGCACACTTCTCCCGCCTCATTACGCATTGCCCGTATATGGTCGCCGACGAGCAGAGGAAGACTCGCCAGTTTGTAGAGGGATTGACTTACGAGATCAGGAAGGCTATGATGGTAGTCCGACATCGATGTTATAGCGACGCAGTGGAAATGGCTCTGCATATTGAGTCTGAACTCGACCTAATGGGACCGAGTCCTGTTCTTGCCACTACCACCGTTCAGTACCTTCCAGGTAGTTCCAAGAGACCATTTACACCTTCAGGGCCCTCTTTCGGGAAGAAGACCTCCCAGGTGTCTTCATCGAAGCAGAATGCACCTCCCCAACAGCAGGGGGCCCTACGACTAGTATGTAGCTTTTGCCAAAGAGACCATCAAGAGTCAGAATGCCGAAAGAAGTATGGGCGTTGCTTCTCATGTGGAAGTTCCTCCCATCTCCACGCAAATTGCACGAGGAAGAAAAGATCAAGACAGTCGAGGAGAACTTAGATCCGAATGCTTCGGTGCAAGGTGCAAAATATTAATTGTCATTCCATACATGCATTTTATAATTCGAGTGGTTTACACTCACTTGTTGCGTTTTTCATTGCTTTACTTGTGCGTGCGCATGTTGGATTCTTTGCATGTTTCTCTTTCTATTTCTTCATTGCCGGATTTGAGGACATTTGCGATTTATGCACTTGCTACCGTTTATCATCGAAGGAATCGTTGCTCAGCAGATTTGACCAAGTCGCCAGCAAAGGATTATTTTACACTTGACGAAGTCAGAGATTTGCGAATGGACGAGGGTCATACACCTCATTGGTGGAAGCCGAGAACCTTACCCGAAAGGGAGAAACTATAGGCTTATCCCCTACCGTCTCAATCGCCTGAAGATCCGAGTGAAGTCTAGTGAATCAAGTTGATCATAGAATTCACAGACGTATTCCCTGAGAATCTGAGAGCTCTTGTGATCAGATCGGAATAGAAGGTCTGTGATAGATCCAGTTCTAGAAGTCGAACCGTGATCGAGGTCGTCAAACCGAATGGATTTTGCCGATTTGACAGAATCGAAGAACCGACTTGACGAACTTCTCTCCCTTGAACGCGCCTGATCGAGTGCCTTGACCTGGGGTACTCCAACACTTCTTGTAGAGAAGAAGACAGTGCACTTCCTATGGGTATTGTTCACCGAGAATTGCACCGAATATTATCGAAGACAAGTATTCCCTACCGTCGTTGAAGAATTGCCTGATATTCTTTGAGATCGAGGATTTTATCTGAACGACCTGTGATTAGGGTATCATCAAGTCTATGTCCGATGCCAAATATGTTCTGAAGACAGCCTTCAGTGCCTGATGTGGACGTCTTGAATTCGTAAGTCTGCCTCTAGTGCGGTCAAGTACCTTGCGACTCGATGGACCTCCGTCCATATCACAGTGAGTTACTCATTACCTTCTAAGGAGTCACCTTGGTGTTCTCGAGATTCGAGGAAGAATGCAGAGCACCTCCGTATGGTGCTCCAGACCTCAAAAGAGCACCCGCTAGTTGGCCAACCTAGCAAATGTGAAATCTGGATAGACTGAGTGACCTTTTATGTCATTTCAAATCCAGAACAAGAATCGATGTAGAATCTTTGGAGACTTGAACAGTACAGATATGGAAACAAACCAAGACTTCAAGTGGAACTTCTCTAAGCTTGTAACCCTGTTGCTTGAGTCGACAGGAAAGAAACCGAGTTCAAATGGATAATCTCTGTAAGGCTTGTTCTTACGAGCCGAAAAGAGATTAACTACAACTTCAATATTAACCCTGCTCAAGGGATTCTGAAGGAATCATCATGAGTAAGAATGCATCGCATGAAAGGTTAATTTAGTGAATGGTACTAATGAAGAAACCATAGCATATGCTCGGGAAGCTAAAATCAACCAGAATGTTGCCACTCATGACATCGAACTAGCTTCCGTATTAAGGGATTGGCTTAAACGTCACCACCATCTTATGGAATCAGTTGGCATCTCCACAGATTATGAGAGTTTCAACACGTGTTTACTCAGAAGAAGGTGAACCAACCCCAACGCCGTCAATGGAAAATGTTTGAGGACTACGATTGCAAGAATCAGTGTTCCTTGGAAAAGTGAATATTGTGGTTGGCACTTTGAACGAAATCACGAGCGTGTCACAAGTTGAGACTAAACCGAATTGGACTTGCACTATTTTGAATACTTCCACTCGTAAGCTTGCGACCCAATCGGAATTGGGTTGAAGAGTCCAAAATGCCGAGGCTATAGGAGAATGAACTCCGAGTCAGACAGTTCGAGTGAAGAGTAATCCAGAGTTCCAATACTATGCCGGTAACACCAGTATCCTCCAGCACAAGACTTTAACCTATATTCCGAAGAGTCGGAAGAGAGAGACTTACTCGATTAAGTCAAGAGATACTCGACGTGTCAGCAGATCAAAGCCGAGCATCAAAGATTAAGGGGTTAGCTATGACTACTACTTATCCTTATGTGGGATTGAGAACGAATTCACCATGGACTTCGTGTCCGGACTACTGAAGGTCTAAGATGGTAATTACCGTTACACATTTATCTGGGATTTCTCCAAGGTGCTGTCGATCGAATTCAGGCCTTTCAACAATAAATGGAGATAGCTCAAGTTCTACTGAAATGCTACTTATAAGAACCCCGAACAAGCTTGGAGTTGTGCAATCCACGAGATACCTCCTATAAGTTCCTTCAAGGATCAGACCATCGAAGAAGCTTCGTGAGAGATCCGAATGAAGACGCGTAAGTTTCACCCAGAGTTGTTTAACTCTAATCAGTAGAATCTGGGGACCAGATTCTCATAAGGAGGGGTGATTGTAACGCCCCAAAAATTCGAGTTATGAAGCGGGAACCCAAACCGATTTTCTTACGCGATTTATGATTTATTTTGTTAATTATTATGTGGTTTATATAACATTTTCATGAATGAGTGAATTTTGGTAATTAAACCACGACATGTCAATGTGCATTTAATTTCATGAACTTTGACTGTAATTATGTGTTATTTGGATAACTTAAGTTTTCGTACTATTTTATGAAATTATGAAAATGCCCTTTCATTTCTGCGACCAAGTCAACTTTTAACTTAAGTCTCACCTCTCTCTCTCACCCCATTCACGCAAAACAATAGAGGAGAAAAGAAGAGAAGAAAGAAAAGAAAAGGAAAGAAGTAGAAGGAGTTCAATCGATCGTCCCGACTCCGTTTCTCGACCGAATTCTGAGCCGTGAAATCCTACGAACTCCTCTCGATCTTATCTATGAGTAAGCTTCTCACGTCATTCTCGATTAATGCCTTATTTTCTTTAATTTTTGGATTTTTGTATATAGTTGAATATGTTAGGTTTTATATGATTTTGAATGAGATTATGGATGGTTTTTCGTGATTATTGTTTCTGTACGTAGCCTAGATGTTGTAGATGATCATATATCAAAATTAGCATGAGTGATTAACGTTTTGTGGATTAAATGTTGTATTTTTGGTTTGAATCGCGTGGTTTTTCTGTTCTGCGAAGTGTTCTGCTGTTTCTTGACGTGCACGGGCTTTGCACACGGCGTGTGGCGAGCTCGTGTGAGGGTGCATGGTCTCTCGCACGGCCGTGCAGGAGACCGTGCGTGAAGTTTTGTTGTGCACGGCCTGTGCACACGGCCTCAAGGCCGTGTGCAAGAGGCCGTGCGCGTTCTTTTGAATGTGCATGGCCTGGTGCACACGGCCTTGAGCCCGTGTGCATGAGGCCGTGTGGAGCTGTTTTGCAGCCTGAGCCTTCTGTATGTTTCAGTGCATTTTGCACTGTAGGTCCCTCCGGGACTCGTCTTTTCCGAATTCTTGCTTTTGTTGTGTATTCTTTATCTATGATATGAATGTGAATTGCATGATTTATGAATTTATTGCATGTTCGGGATTGTGAATAGTGTGTTCGATGTTTCTGATGAATTTCCCAACTTTTGCATACGATGTCCGTTTCCTCCGAAACTTGAATGCATGCTTCCTTATTATGTATTAAGCATGTTCATGAAATCTAGTTGCATTTGAACTTCGTTTGCCTGTCTAAATTTGAGAATTGCTTTGTTTATTTCTAATTTGAACCTAAGTGACGTATTTGGTCGTTTGATGTGCTTTTAAGTGTTTCTATGCTTTGGTATGAGTCGTGCGTCATTGTAAGTCTTACGTGGTTATGTCGTTTGTTAGTTGCAGGTTCCACTCTCGCGGATTAGATTGTTCGCTTCCGTTTTGGGATTTCTTTTGGTTGTCGCCAGGTGAGGTTTCTGTTGTTATCCCGTATTATGTAGATATGTACTATTAAGCCTCACTAAAAAAGCCTCACATGTGTAGTTTATGTTTTCATCCCGTATTACTATACTTAGTAAATACTTTATGCTTATTACTTTTATGAGGTTTAAGAACAACGAATTTGATATCAAAATGTACTATGTATATGATTTCGAAAGGTTTTCAAAAAGAGACAAGCGAACTATGTTTTGATTTAAATGTAATTTGAAGTCGTTAGGGCGGATTTCTCCCTCCCTGATGATGGAATACTCGGTTGTGTTTCCTGCCATTACACCGCCTGTCTCGAACGGCCCTTTTGGCCCTCCCCGAAAGGTCTTGATTTGTAGCGCCCCCTGAAGAAGGAACGCCACATCCGCACCGAAATGGACTCCCGAGCTTCAGCGAGGGGCCTCAACTCAAAAACCCACTCCGGCGAACGACACTCAAGCAATAACCATCTGTCTCGAACGGCCCTTTTGGCCCTCCCCGAAAGGTCTTGATTTGTAGCGCCCCCTGAAGAAGGAACGCCACATCCGCACCGAAATGGACTCCCGAGCTTCAGCGAGGGGCCTCAACTCAAAAACCCACTCCGGCGAACGACATTCAAGCAATAACCATCTGCAACATCGACAACATCCCAACAACAGCCATAACCATGCAGAGCAATGCGGAAGCGATTTAAAAGGAAAATAAATAATTCCATAGAAGCCTACGAAGCTAACATAATATCAATTAAACATTTGCAGTTTGAAATATAACAGAAGCATAAACACACAGTGCCATCCATGGCTTAACTTGTAGAGGGCGCCCCAAACGGGTAACGCACGCCCCGCACCGAGCCCCGACCCGGAGCCGAAATGGGATCCGACCCGAACCGAAACCCGGCGAACGGCAAGCATTTACTCAATCACTAGGCGGGGTTTTCAAAAACAACGAAAAGACAGAGACGCGGAAGCAATATAAATAATCAAAGCAATAGAACATAATAAATACACAATTATTAAAGCCCACCAAGGCTAACGAAATTCAATTACATAATATCAAACGGGTTCGATACAGTATCCCGATAAATATAATAACGGGCTCAATAAATACATAATCCCGAATACAAATTAAATAAAATCCTAATATCCTAAAAATCTAATTCATATCATACGGAAAAAGGAATGTACATGAGAAAATAAATACAACTCTACGACGACGACGACGAATCCCGCCTAGTATCCTAAAACCAATATAGGGTGAGACAGAGAGGGTTAGTCAAACGACTAAGTGAGGAGGGAATATTAATTTATATAATAAAACGGAAAATAAATCACCAATTTTAAACTTAAAAGAAATCAACATAAAAGAAAGGTTTTCGTAATCGGGTGGTGATTTAACATAAAACATAACTTATCATATGACTCGGCGAGTTGAGCCCTGAACTCCAATATCCAAAACATAAAACCGGAAACCACCCTTATTCCTCTAATGTAGCCGGACTGCAAACCCGAACTACTCATATCATACGGGAATAACTCAGGTACTCAAAGGGCTGCCACTCCGGCCTCACCCCGAGCTCCCAAATGGAGGAAACCATAGGATTTACGCCGTAGACCCGACGTCTACCGATTTCGTCCTATCGCTCTTACTCCAGGCCCAAACAAACATGCATACAGTTCATAATCTCGCTTTTCAAATCATTTCGGGTTGGCCAAAAGACCGTTCGAGACATGTCATATGTGAGGCCGAAGGCCAAAGTTCGCCTTAGAAAACAAAAGGTTTTACATGTCTCTTTCGTAAACATTTCGAAGACTATACATAGTACTTTTTCATATCAAATCATTTTCGATAAATCAAATGAACATAATAAGCATAAATATCTACTAAGTATATATATAGGAATGGTGTGAAAAAAAAACACAAACGTGGCTTATATCGGGAGAGGCTTATTTATATATATACATAATAATACTGGAAACAGAAACGGAAAGCCTCACCTGTTGGCTATTCAAAATAAGAGCAAAAATCAAGAACCGGCGCTACTCCACGAGAGTATCGTCTGCAAAAATACCAGGGCACAACCAATTAAGACTAAGGACGACGCACGGCTTATACGAGAATATTAAAACACATACGAGCACGTTACAGAATCAAATCAAGCACTTAAGTTCAAATTATCAAACGAAAACAGAGTAATTCATGCATTTAAAAATACAAATCAAATCCAAATGCAACGAAACTTTCCGGACATGCTTAAATTATCATAAAGAAGTTTGCATTCGAATTTCGGGAAAATCAGACTTCACATACAAAAGATAGAAAATTTAACGAAAACTTAAAACGCATTATTCATATACCCGAACATGTTGTAAATTCATAAATCATGCAATTCATATCTATTTCATATATATCGAATACACGAGCGAAGAAAGAATCCGGAAAAGACGAGTCTCGGAGGGACCCGTAGTGCAAAATGTGCCCTGACTAACAGAAGGTTAGGGCACTGTTCGACCAGGCCACACGGCCTTGTGCACGGCCGTGTGCCGAGGCCGTGCACAAACAAGCAACGCGCACGGCCTCATGAGGCCGTGTGCACAGCCCGTGCACCATCCCCAAACACGCACGGTGTAACGCCCCGAAAATCCGAATAATTAATTTGGTATGTCCGAATCGAATATTTGTGTAATTTAATATTTATTTGATATTTATTATGTAATTTTAGAATTTTTTCGTATATGATTAAATTTATGTATTTAAATTACAAATTGTCAATGTGCGTTTAATAATATGAATTTTGACTGCAATTACATATTATTTGGACAACGTGAGTTTTCGAACTTATTTTGCAAAATTACGACTTTGCCCCTTTGGTTTCTAAACCTTAGTCAATTTGACTAAGTCAATCTCTCTCCTTCTCTATTCCATTCACGCGCAAAGAGAGAAAAAGAGAAGAAAGAAAAATATAGAAAAGAGAAGAAAGAAGAAAGAAATTCCAACGATCGTTCCGACTCCGTTTCTCGACGGATTTTTGAGCCGTTTAGGTCTACGAACTCCTCGCGATCTCATCTACGAGTAAGCTCTCATGAAATTTTTCGATTAATGCCTTCATTACTTCGATTTTTGGATTTTTGATTATAGTTGAATAATTTAGGTTTTTTATATGATTTTGATAGAAAATGTGGATGGATTTTCGTGTTTATCGTTTCTATATGAAGCATATATGTTGTAGATGATTATATGTGAGAATTAGGGTTTGATTTGCATGATTTAGTGATTATATGTTGGATTAGGGTTTGATTTTTGCGAGATTTTGAGCTTCTGCTTGTTCTGCGATTTTGGATCGCACACGGCCTGTTGCACACGGCCTTGAGGCCGTGTGCATGAGACCGTGTGCGAAGGATGAATTGCGCACGGGCTATGCACACGGCCTTGAGGCCGTGTGCACGAGGCCGTGCGCGTTTCTTGATCGTGCACGGCCTCGCCACACGGCCGTGCACAAGGCCGTGTGGAAGGCTCGAACAGTGCCCTAACCTTCTGTAAGTCAGGGTACAAATTGGCCTACGGGTCCCGCTTCGGCTCGTCTTTTCCGAATTCTTTCTTCGCTCGTGTATTCGATATGTATGATATAGATAGGAATTGCATGATTTATGAATTTACGACATGTTCGGGTATATGAATAGTGCATTTTAAGTTTTCGTTAAATTTTCTAACTTTTGCATGTGAAGTCCGATTTTTCCGAAATTCGAATGCATGCTTCTTTATGATATTCTAAGCATGTCCATAAAGTTTTGTTTCATTTGGAATTGATTTACATTTTTAAATTTGCGATTTACTCTGTTTTCGTTTGAGAATTTGAACCTAAATGATTGATTTAATTGTATAACGTGCTTCTATGTGTTCTAGTTCTTTCATATAAGCCGTGCGTCGTCTTTAGTCTTATTTGGTTGTGTCTTGGTATTTTTGCAGACGATACTCCTATGGAGTAGCGCCGGTTCTTGCTCCATTTGTTCATTTTGCATAGCCAGGTGAGGCTTTCCGTTTCTGTTTCCAGTATTATTAAGTATATATATAAATAAGCCTCTCCCCATATAAGCCTCGTTTATGTTTTGGTTTTCACACCGTTTATATATATATATATACTTAGTAGATATTTATGATTATTATGTTCATTTGATTTATCGAAAATTATTTGATATGAACAAGTATTACGTATAGTCTTCGAAATGTTTACGAAAGAGACATGTAAAACCTTTTTGTTTCTAAGGCGAACTTTGGCCTTTGGCCTCGCATATGACATGTCTCGAACGGTCTTTTGGCCAACCCGAAATGTTCGAAAAGCGAGTTATGAAATGTTTGCATGACCGTTTGGGCCCGGAGTAAGAGCGATAGGACGAAGTCGGTAGACGTCGGGTCTACGGCGTAAATCCTATGGTTTCCTCCATTTGGGAGCTCGGGGTGAGGCCGGAGTGGTAGCCCTTTGAGTACCTGAGTTATTCTAGTCAGTTACGAGTAGTTCGGAGTTAGCGGTCCGTCTACATTGGAGTTCAGGACTCGACTCGCCGAGTCATTAGATATGTTATGTTTTATGTTAAATCACCACCCGATTGCGAAAACCTTTCTTTTATGTTGATTTCTTTTAAGTTTAAAAAATTTGGTGATTTACTTCCGTTTTACGATATACCTTATTATTCCCTCCTCACTTAGTCGTTTGACTAACCCCCTCTGTTTTACCCCTGTACTGGTTTCAGGACACTAGGCGGGATCTGCGTCGTCGTCGTCGCGTCTTTGAGTTGCATTCTTTTGTTCATGTATAACTCTCATTCTGTATGGCTATGATTTATGTCTTTTGATTTTAGGATTTATTAGAATGTATTCGGGATTTTGTATATTGAACCCGTTATTATATAATTATCGGGATATTGTACCGAACCCGTTTATTATTTAATTAAGTGAATTTCGTTAGCCTTGGTGGGCTTTAATAATTGTGCAATTTATCATGCTTTAATGTTTGATTATTTCGCTTCCGCACTTCTGTCTCGTTGTTTATTTAAAACCCCCGCCTAGTAATTGAGTAAATGCTTGCCGTTCGCCGGGTTTCGATTCGGGTCGGATCCCATTCTGGCTTCGGGTCGGGGCTCGGTGCGGGGCGTGCGTTACCCGTTTGGGGCGCCCGCTACAGTTGGTATCAGAGCTCTTGGTCCAATGGCCGAAGCTCTGAATTGTCATGTCCAGTTGTGTCTAGGTCGTACGGCTTAGGATTACGTGTTTGTGGCTATGTGATTATTTGAATAAACTTCTCTACGTGTTACAGCTTTTCATAATCACTTATCGGCATGCATGTTTGGTATTGAATGTGCAGAATGCCTGCTCGTCGTGAACCGCCAGGTCCGCCTCCAGGTGTTCCTACTCCGGCACAGTTTATGGAAGCCTTAGGGCAATTCATGGTTCATACCAACAGAGCTACGCCACCACCTGCCCCCGAGAATGATATGGGAAGAAGGTTCCTTAAGCTCAACCCTCCGCAGTTCGAGGGTGCACCTGATGATGTTATCGCCGAGGCTTGGATATCGGCGATGGAAAAGAGATTCCGAGTGATGGAATGTCCGGACCCTAAGAGGGTCGAGTTAGCAGTGTACCAGATGATTGGAGCTGCTCAGGACTGGTGGGCTCGTATAGAGCAGAGATGGCAGCGAGAGCATGTGGTCCCGTCTTGGGATCGGTTTTTGGTGGAGTATCGTCTGCAAAATACCAGGACACAACCAAATAAGACTAAAGACAACGCACGGCTTATACGAAAATATTAGAACACGTAGAAGCACGTTACACAATTAAATAAATCACTTAAGTTCAAATTCTCAAACAAAAATAGAGTAATTCATGCATTTAAAAATACAAATCAAGTCCAAATGTAACGAAACTTTACGGACATGCTTAAATTATCATAAAGAAGTATGCATTCAAATTTCGGGAAAATCGGACTTCACATGCAAAAGATAGAAAATTTAACGAAAACTTAAAACGCATTATTCATATACCCGAACATGTTGTAAATTCATAAATCATGCAATTCATATCTATTTCATATATATCGAATACACGAGCGAAGAAAGAATTCGGAAAAGACAAGTCTTGGAGGGACCCGTAGTGTAAAATGTGTCCTGACTAACAGAAGGTCAGGGCACTGTTCGACCAGGCCACACGGCCTTGTGCACGGCCGTGTGCCGAGGCCGTGCACAATCAAACAACGCGAACGGCCTCATGCACACGGCCTCAAGGCCGTGTGCACAGCCCGTGCACCATCCCCAAACACGCACGGTCTCTTGCACGGTCGTGCAAGAGGCCGTGTACACCCACACGGGCTTGCCACACCCCGTGTGCATGGCCCGTGTGCGTAAAATTGAGCAGAACATGCAGAAGATCAAACCCAATACCCGAAAATCAATCCTAATTCAACATTTAACTAATTAAACATGCGAATTAACCCCTAATTTTCACATATAATCATCTATAACATATAATCTACATATAGAAACGATAATCACAAAATTCCATCCACAATTACTATCAAAATCATATAAAACCTAAATTATACAACTATTCACAAAAACGAGAAAAACGAAGTATAGAAGACATTAAACGAGAGAATCATTAGAAGCTTAATCATTAGAAGCTTACTCATAGAAGCTTGTAGGCGTAAACGATTCGAAAATCCGTCGGGAAACGAAGTCGGGACGATCGATTGAACTTCCTTCCTTCTCTTTCTCTTTTTCCTTCTCTTTTCTTTTCTCTCTTTATTTCTTGCTGGTTTTAACAAGAGTGAGGTGAGAGAGAGACTTAGTCAAATTAGTTGACTAGGGTTTAAACGTCGAAGGGGCATTTTAGTAATTTCTCAAAATAAGTTTAAAAACTCACGTTGTCCAAATAATACGTAATTATAATTAAAATTCATATAATTAAACGCACATTGACAATTCGTGATTTAAATATCTAAATTCACTCATTTACGAAATTATCAAAAATCTCAGAATAAACATCAAATTAAAATAATAAATTGCATAATTACTCGATTAAAATATACCGAATTGAAAATCGGATTTTCTGGTCGTTACAATACTCCCCTCTTCAGAAGAATCTGTCCTCAGATTCTCTTCCGGTCTCGGAGTTAGTTAAGAGGAGCATAACCTAAAGGAAATTCTAATAACGCGAATTAAATCGAACATTCAAATGCAATTAAATCACAAAATAATACGTCATTAATAATAAACACTTAAAGCACTTAATATTCCAAATTAAAATTCAGAGTCATACAAAATATAAACTTACATCAAATCCTAACCAAAGTAGCGAGAAAGAAGAAAATAAAATAAAATAAAATAGACAGCTCAAGGCTCGTCAGAACCCCGGCGGAAATACTGATCCAGCTGCTCAGATAGTGACCTCTGCATCTCTGATATGGATCTCTGAAGCTCTGCCTGCAATGCTGTGTACTGACTATCAATGTGAGCTCACTGAGCTGCAAAGCCCTCATTGATCTGCCTCTCCTGCTGGGCAAATCTCTCATCAGTCACACGTCGGTAGTCAGTGAACTCTGAATAAAATTGTTGCAGATCTATCGACTCCTGGTTCTGAGGGCTTCTTCTGCCACGTGAAGACTCAGGAATAGAGGCATCCTGACTCATCAGCTGGGAGTAGATATGCTGAGCCTGCTCTCGGACCTCTGGGTCTGAAGGTCCTTCTTCGGGAGCATCCCCTTGGTCAGCTTCCCATAGAGGTAGTCCATCCACCAGAATATATGGGTCGTTCCGCCTCGGACCCTTCGTGTAGATCGCCATTTGAGCTAGAGTGCCGTAGCTAATTAAGGTCGAACCTCCAACGGGAACCTGGGTATCGAGCCCTTCCACCTGGGCACACTCCAGAATGGCGGTGATGTATGAGCCAACTCGAATCTCTCCTCTCGACCGAGTGGAGATATATATCATATGGTCCATCATGTACGAGATGGGGTTGAACCTGATCCCTCTCACCATATGATCGAGTATGAGACAATCTTCGGTGTTCACCGCACCCGGACTGTCTCCTCTGGCTAGAACCGATCGAGACACGGCTCTATGCAAAATTCTCAATTGAGTGGTGATGAGCATCGTGGCCTTGGATACGCCGGAGTTAAATATTTCGGTGGAGGTAGAGATACGTCTCCAAGCCTCGGCTTGATTCCATCCATCGGCACGTCTCCTAGGTGTCGTAACATCCAATTGAAAATACTCGGACAACTGCCGGTATGAAAGCGTATAGTCACGGTTGAACGCTCTGAAGTGGATTCCTATCGGCATCTCGATGTCGTCCGGAAATGCCGCGCCGTTAAGAGAGCTTAAAAATTCACAAGTGAGTCGGCGATAGGATGGCCTTTGAATACTCCAAAAATTAGCCCACCCAATGTTGTCGATGTAACGAGAGATCCCTTCGCCAAGACCCAATTGGTGCATAGCCTCCATATCCAGAAATTGCGTAGCTCTAACCGGTCGTTCCATTAACCGGTTGAAGACATCTTGATCGTCTTCATTACCCAAATCCACTTGGTAACCTTTCGGTGCCGCTATGTCGGGTAATTCCCTTGCCCGACGTCCACCACGAGCTTCACGAGCACCTTCCATATTAGAGTTGGAGTTGTTGTGAATTGAAGGAATAAGTTGCAAATTTTCACTTGAGACTTTTACCGAACACTTGGCGTGTGCTACTTCAGGCGAAGATTGTGTGAGATCGGTATAACGGATTGAGCCCAAATTTCAACAATACCAAGAACTTGCTGCAGACAACACACTTACAAAATGTCACGGAAATCCGTCTGCTAGATCGAAAATTAAACGAGCTCAAAGATGGGAGAAAATTGGGGGAAAAATATGGGGGATTTTCGCATGAAAAGGGAGAAAAAGTGAGGGTTGCGCGAAAATGAGAAGCTACTGACCATTATAAAACCTGGAAGAAATGCGCACGGCCTCTCGTCACGGCATGTGACGAGGCCGTGTGAGAAACACGCACGGGGTATCGTCACGGCGTGTGACGACCCCGTGAGGACAAACACGCACGGGCTCTCGTCACGGCGTGTGACGAGCCCGTGTGTATTCATGCGCACGGCCTCTCGCACAGGGTGCAACAAGGCCGTGTGAGATAAGTGCACAGGGTCTCGTCACGGCGTGTGGCGAGACCGTGCAAGGCATACAGGGGCAGTTCGTGTGATTAAAACCACACAAACTTCGCAAAATTTAAACACGAATAATAACATCGAAATCACATGCATAATATAATACACTTAACACACATAATTTCTAAATTCACATAATATGAAATTAAATTAATCTAGGATGAATGTCATGACAATGTAATATACCTGGATCGTTCATACAGAATCAAGCTTCATCATTTTGGCTCGTCTCGACATTTTCTTCCTCGTGCAATTTGTACGAAGATGAGACGGACTTCCACATGAGAAGCAACGTCCCTGCTTCTTTCGGCATTCTGACTCTTGATGATCTCTTTGGCAAAAGCCACATACTGGCGTTCCTTGCGGTTTCGGAAGCACATTCTGTTTCGATGAAGATACCGAGAAGGTTTTCTTTCTGGAAGAAGACCCCGATTGTGTAAGTGGCCTCGTAGAACTCGCTGGATGTGCATCCTCAGTATCGCCTGCTATATCGTGCGGTACTGGTCTCTTCTTCGGACATAGATTCAATATGTGATCGGGGCTACCTCATCCGAAGCACAGTCCATTCTTCCTCCAACATTTAGCCTCTACATGCGGGCCCTTACAAAATCCACATACTGGTCGTGGATATCCCTGAGGTTGGGGAGGATTAGGCTGAACGGGGGACTGAAGTTTACTTTCGTGTTGCTGACGAACAATCCTCGTAATGTATTCAGCCCGCAACTCAGTCAAGAACTGATCCCAAGTCGGGACTACATGCTCGCGTTCCCATCGTTGTTCAATCTGTTTCCACCATTCCTGTGCAGCTCCAAGCATCAAATAAATAGCAAACCCGACTCTTAGAGGGTCCGGATATTCCATAATCCAAAAAATCTTTTCTAAAGCAGATATCCATGCCTCGGCAATAACTTCATCCGGGGCACCTTCAAATTGCGGTGGTTCGAATCTGAGAAATTGAGCCCAGGCTTCCTGCTCAACATTTCCTTTAGGGGCATGAGCGATGAACTCTCTTAATGTTTCCAAAATTCCGGCTGGAATCGGTGGATCGGACTGAGGTGTCAATGAAGATAACAAAGACTGTCCACAGGGACAACGACGGGGAGACATCCTGTAAAACCATTAACAGTTATGCATGACAGGTAAGTGAGCATGCAAAGCTGTAAACACCTAGGCAAGTAATGTTCAAATAGATTTCACATAAGCACTTAGCACATTTGCACAAATCCACAGAAGTCCTAAGCCGTACGACCTAGACACAACCGGACACGACCAACAACCAGGCATGGCAAGTACAACCTTGAGTTTCACATCCACCTATATCCAAGCCCATCCCAGTATTTTGATTGTAAAAGATCTTTTGTTGTTGATCATCCAACAAAGATCCGTCACAATTCAAACACTAAGCGTTCCTGAATACTGGCGAGTGCAATTCCCTAAGTTACACCGGCACACAACGACCGACAAACAAACAAAACACGAGGATTCAGAGCTTAGGCCATTGGACCAAGAAGAGCTCTGATACCAACTGTAGCGTTCCTGAATTCAAACACTAAGATCCGTCACAATTCAAGAAGATGATCTTTTGTTGTTGATCATCCAACAAAGATCCATCACAATTCAAACACTAAGCGTTCCTGAATACTGGCGAGTGCAATTCCCTAAGTTACACCGGCACACAACGACCGACAAACAAACAAAACACGAGGATTCAGAGCTTAGGCCATTGGACCAAGAAGAGCTCTGATACCAACTGTAGCGGGCGCCACAAACGGGTAACGCACGCCCCGCACCGAGCCCCGACCCGGAGCCGAAATGGGATCCGACCCGAACCGAAACCCGGCGAACGGCAAGCATTTACTCAATCACTAGGCGGGGTTTTCAAAAACAACGAAAAGACAGAGACGCGGAATCAATATAAATAATCAAAGCAATAGAACATAATAAATACACAATTATTAAAGCCCACCAAGGCTAACGAAATTCAATTACATAATATCAAACGGGTTCGATACAGTATCCCGATAAATATAATAACGGGCTCAATAAATACATAATCCCGAATACAAATTAAATAAAATCCTAATATCCTAAAAATCTAATTCATATCATACAGAAAAAGGAATGTACATGAGAAAATAAATACAACTCTACGACGACGACGACGAATCCCGCCTAGTATCCTGAAACCAAAATAGGGTGAAACAGAGAGGGTTAGTCAAACGACTAAGTGAGGAGGGAATAATAATGTATATAATGAAGTTCATATAATAAACAAGCATGCATACAGTTCATAATCTCGCTTTTCAAATCATTTCGGGTTGGCCAAAAGACCGTTCGAGACATGTCATATGCGAGGCCGAAGGCCAAAGTTCGCCTTAGAAAACAAAAGGTTTTACATGTCTCTTTCGTAAACATTTCGAAGACTATACATAGTACTTTTTCATATCAAATCATTTTCGATAAATCAAATGAACATAATAAGCATAAATATCTACTAAGTATATATATAGAAACGGTGTGAAAACAAAACATAAACGTGGCTTATATCGGGAGAGGCTTATTTATATATATACATAATAATACTGGAAACAGAAACGGGAAGCCTCACCTGTTGGGTATGCAAAATAAGAGGAAAAAGCTAGAACCGGCGCTACTCCACGGGAGTATCATCTGCAAAATACCAGGACACAACCAAATAAGACTAAAGACAACGCACGGCTTATACGAAAATATTAGAACACATAGAAGCACGTTACACAATTAAATCAATCACTTAAGTTCAAATTCTCAAACGAAAATAGAGTAATTCATGCATTTAAAAATACAAATCAAGTCCAAATGTAACGAAACTTTACGGACATGCTTAAATTATCATAAAGAAGTATGCATTCGAATTTTGGGAAAATCGGACTTCACATGCAAAAGATAGAAAATTTAACGAAAACTTAAAACGCATTATTCATATACCCGAACATGTTGTAAATTCATAAATCATGCAATTCATATCTATTTCATATATATCGAATACACGAGCGAAGAAAGAATTCGGAAAAGATGACTCTCGGAGGGACCCGTAGTGTAAAATGTGTCCTGACTAACAGAAGGTCAGGGCACTGTTCGACCAGGCCACACGGCCTTGTGCACGGCCGTGTGCCGAGGCCGTGCACAATCAAACAACACGCACGGCCTCATGCACACGGCCTCAAGGCCGTGTGCACAGCCCGTGCACCATCCCCAAACACGCACGGTCTCTTGCACGGCCGTGCAAGAGGCCGTGTACACCCACACGGGCTTGCCACACCCCGTGTGCATGGCCCGTGTGCGTAAAATTGAGCAGAACATGCAGAAGATCAAACCCAATACGCGAAAATCAATCCTAATTCAACATTTAACTAATTAAACATGCGAATTAACCCCTAATTTTCACATATAATCATCTATAACATATAATCTACATATAGAAACGATAATCACAAAATTCCATCCACAATTACTATCAAAATCATATAAAACCTAAATTATACAACTATTCACAAAAACGAGAAAAACGAAGTATAGAAGACATTTAACGAGAGAATCATTAGAAGCTTACTCGTAGAAAAGATCGCGAGGAATTTGTAGGCGTAAACGATTCGAAAATCCGTCGGGAAACGAAGTCGGGACGATCGATTGAACTTCCTTCCTTCTCTTTCTCTTTTTCCTTCTCTTTTCTTTTCTCTCTTTATTTCTTGCTGGTTTGAACGAGAGTTAGGTGAGAGAGAGACTTAGTCAAATTAGTTGACTAGGGTTTAAAAGTCGAAGGCGCATTTTAGTAATTTCGCAAAATAAGTTTAAAAACTCACGTTGTCCAAATAATAAGTAATTACAGTTAAAATTCATATAATTAAACGCACATTGACAATTCGTGATTTAAATATCAAAATTCACTCATTTACGAAATTATCAAAAATCTCAGAATAAACATCAAATTAAAATAATAAATTGCATAATTACTCGATTAAAATATACCGAATTGAAAATCGGATTTTCGGGTCATTACAGACCCGAACCGAAACCCGGCGAACGGCAAGCATTTACTCAATCACTAGGTGGGGTTTTCAAAAACAACGAAAAGACAAAGACGCGGAAGCAATATAAATAATCAAAGCAATAGAACATAATAAATACACAATTATTGAAGCCCACCAAGGCTAACGAAATTCAATTACATAATGTCAAACGGGTTCGATACAGTATCCCGATAAATATAATAACGGGCTCAATAAATACATAATCCCGAATACAAATTAAATAAAATCCTAATATCCTAAAAATCTAATTCATATCATACGGAAAAAGGAATGTACATGAGAAAATAAATACAACTCTACGACGACGACGACGAATCCCGCCTAGTATCCTGAAACCAATATAGGGTGAGACAGAGAGGGTTAGTCAAACGACTAAGTGAGGAGGGAATATTAATGTATATAATAAAATGGAAAATAAATCACCAATTTTAAACTTAAAAGAAATCAACATAAAATAAAGGTTTTCGTAATCGGGTGGTGATTTAACATAAAACATAACTTATCATATGACTCGGCGAGTCGAGCCCTGAACTCCGATATCCAAAACATAAAACCGGAAACCACCCTTATTCCTCCAATGTACCCGGACTGCAAACCCGAACTACTCATATCATACGGGAATAACTCAGGTACTCAAAGGGCTGCCACTCCGGCCTCACCCCGAGCTCCCAAATGGAGGAAACCATAGGATTTACGCCGTAGACCCGACGTCTACCGACTTCGTCCTATCGCTCTTACTCCGGGCCCAAACAAACATGCATACAGTTCATAATCTCGCTTTTCAAATCATTTCAGGTTGGCCAAAAGACCGTTCGAGACATGTCATATGCGAGGCCGAAGGCCAAAGTTCGCCTTAGAAAACAAAAGGTTTTACATGTTTCTTTCGTAAACATTTCGAAGACTATACATAGTACTTTTTCATATCAAATCATTTTCGATAAATCAAATGAACATAATAAGCATAAATATCTACTAAGTATATATATAGAAACGGTGTGAAAACAAAACATAAACGTGGCTTATATCGGGAGAGGCTTATTTATATATATACATAATAATACTGGAAACAGAAACGGAAAGCCTCACCTGTTGGCTATTCAAAATAAGAGCAAAAATCAAGAACCGGCGCTACTCCACGAGAGTATCGTCTGCAAAAATACCAGGACACAACCAATTAAGACTAAGGACGACGCACGGCTTATACGAGAATATTAAAACACATAGGAGCACGTTACACAATCAAATCAAGCACTTAAGTTCAAATTATCAAACGAAAACAGAGTAATTCATGCATTTAAAAATACAAATCAAATCCAAATGCAACGAAACTTTACGGACATGCTTAAATTATCATAAAGAAGTATGCATTCGAGTTTCGGGAAAATCGGACTTCACATGCAAAAGATAGAAAATTTAACGAAAACTTAAAACGCATTATTCATATACCCGAACATGTTGTAAATTCATAAATCATGCAATTCATATCTATTTCATATATATCGAATACACGAGCGAAGAGAGAATTTGGAAAAGATGAGTCTCGGAGGGACCCATAGTGCAAAATGTGCCCTGACTAACAGAAGGTCAGGGCACTGTTCGACCAAGCCACACGGCCTTGTGCACGGCCGTGTGCCGAGGCCGTGCACAAACAAGCAACGTGCACGGCCTCATGCACACGGCCTCAAGGCCGTGTGCACAGCCCGTGCACCATCCCCAAACACGCACGGTCTCTTGCACGGCCGTGCAAGAGGCCTTGTACACCCACACGGGCTTGCCACACCCCGTGTGCATGGCCCGTGTGCGTAAAAATTGAGCAGAACATGCAGAAATTCAATTACGATAATATAATATATAAACGGGTTCGATACAATATCCCGGTGATATACAAATACGGGTTCAATATATCAATCCCGATAACCATTACATATAACCTAATCATGAACTTACGATAATCTAGAAAGGGACAATCACCGAAAAGAAAGAAAACCCGCGAAACAAGACTGACGATGCCCACCTAGTTACCACCTGAAACAGATAAGGTTTAACACAGGGAGGGTTAGTCAAAAGACTAAGTGAGGGGAAAAAGGGAATACATACATAATAGCATACGGGAATAAATCACCATTTTAACTTAAAAGAAAACAAATGTAAAAGAAGGGTTTTCATAAATATTTTGTGATTTATCATAACATAACATAACGGGACATATCATATTGCTCGGCGAGTCGAGCCCTCAACTCCTCATATCATATCGAAACATACCTGAAAACCATACCAGCCTTATTCCTCCCATGTAGCAGAAGGACCGCTAAATCCAAACTGCTCAGCATATAGGCATAGCCTATGTCTCAGTTGACACGAAGTCAACCGCTGCAGGAGCACAAAGGTTGCCACTCCGGCCTCACCCGTGCTCCCGATAAACATGGAGCAAGCTACCGAATTCCACCGTAGACCCGCTGTCTATCCGGCTTCAATTATCAAACGAAACGAAGTAATTCGCAAATTTAAAAGTGCAAATCAAATCCAAATGCAACGAAACTTTACGGACATGCTTCAATTATCATAAAGGAGTATACATTCGAATTTCGGGAAAATCGGACTTCACATGCAAAAGTTAGAAAATTTAACGAAAACTTAAAACGCCCTATTCATATACCCGAACATGTTATAAATTCGTAAAACATGCAATTTCATAACTATTTCATATATATCGAATACACGAGCGAAGAAAGAATTCGGAAAAGACAAGCCAAAGCGGGACCCGTAGGCCAAAATGTGCCCTGACTAACAGAAGGTCAGGGCACTGTTCGACCAGGCCACACGGCCTTGTGCACGGCCGTGTGCTAAGGCCGTGCACAGTCAAGAAACGCGCACGGACTCATGCACACGGCCTCAAGGCCGTGTGCACAGCCCCTGTGCAATTCACCACACGCACGGTCTCTTGCACGGCCGTGCAAGAGGCCGTGTAACCCCACACGGCCTTGCGACACCCCGTGTGCAAAGCCCGTGTGCGTCCAGATTGAGCAGAAACTCGCAGACAGCAAAAACATACGCGATTTCAAACCAAAAATTCAACATTTAATTGATAAATCATGCAAATCACTCCCTAATTCTCACATATAATCATCTACAACATATAATCTACATATAGAAACGATAAACACGAAAATCCATCCACGATTACTATCATAATCGAATAAAACCTAAATTCTATAACTATTATCAAAAATAAGAAACACAAAGCATACGAGACATAAAACGAAAGGATCGTGAAAGGCTTACTCGTAGATGAGATCGCGAGGAGTTCGTAGACGTAAACGGCTCGAAAATCCGTCGGGAAACGGAGTCGGAACGATCGTTGGAATCTCTTTCTTCTTCCTTCTCTTTTTCTCTCTTTTTCTTTCTTCTCCTTTCCTTTTTCTTGCTGAGTGCCGCGAGAGTGAGATGAGAGATTGACTTAGTCAAATTTTGACTAAGGTTTAGAAATCGAAGGGGCAAAGTCGTAATTTCGCAAAATAAGTTTGAAAACTCATGTTGTTCAAATAATACATAATTACAATCAAAATTCATATTATTAAACGCACATTGACAATTCGTAATTTAATTATTAAAATCACTCATACATGATATTGTTATAAAAATCATATAATAATTAATAAAATAAATCATAAATCGCGAGGGAAATCGATTCGGGCTCCCGGTTCACAATACGAATTTTCGGGGCGTTACAATCAACCCTCCTTATGAGAATCTGGTCCCCAGATTCTACTGATTAGAGTTAAACAACTCTGGGTGAAACTTATGCATCTTCATTCGGATCTCTCACGAAGCTCCTTCGACTGTCTGATTCATTCAAGGGACTCGCTAGGAGATATTTCGCGGATTGCACAACTCCAAGCCTGTTCGGGGTTCTTGCAAGTAGCTTTTCAGTAGAACTTGAGCTATCTCCATTTATTGTCGAAAGGCCTGAATCCGATCGACAGCACCTTGGAGAAATCCCAGATAAACCTGTAACAGTAATTACCATCTTAAACCTTCAGTAGTCCGGACACGAACTCCATGGTGAATCCATTCCCAATCCCACATAGGGGTATGCAGTAGTCATAGCTAACTCCTTAGTCTTTGATGCTCGGCTTTGATCTGCTGGCAAGCCAGGTATCTCTTGACTTAATCGAGTAAGTCTCTTTCTTTCGACTCTTCGAATCATGGGTCCGGGACTTATATTGGGGAGTATTGGGGTTGCCAACACAAAGCTGAAACTTTGGATTATTCTTCGCTCAAATTGTCTGACTCGGGATCCATTCTTTTGCAGACTTGGCATTTTAGATTCTTCAACCCAATTCTGACTGGGTCGTAAGGCTATGAATGAAATTATCCAAAATGGTGCAAGTCCAATTCAGTTTAGCCTCAATTTGTGACACGTTCGTGATTTGGTTCAAAGTACCAACTACGATATTCGCTTTTCCCAAAGAACACTGATTCCTGTAATCTTAGTCCTCAAACATTTTCCATTAACGACATTGGGGTTGGTTCAACTCCTCCTGATTTAACACTTGTTAAACTCTCATAATCGGTGGGGATGTCAACAAATTCCATAAGAGATAGTGGCGACGCTTCAGCCAGTCCTTTACTACGGCAGCTAGTTCGATGTCATGAGTGACAACTTTCTGATTGATTTTAGCTTCCCGAGCATGAGCTATGGTTTCTTCATTAGCACCATTCACCAATTCAACCTTTCATGTGATGCATTCCTACTCACGACAATTCCTTCAGAACCTCGTAAGCAGGGTTAATATTGAAGTTGTAGTTAATCTCTTCTCGACTCCTAAGAACAAGTCTTACAGAGATCGTCCATTCAAGTTCGTTTTCTTTCCTGTTGACTCAAGCAACAGGGTTGCAAGCTTAGAGAAGTTCCACTCGAAGTCTTGGTTTGTTCCCATTCCAGTACTGCTCAAATCTTCAACGATCCTCCTTCTCTTCTCACTCCGGATCCGAAATGACTTAAAAGGTCAATAAGTCGATCCAGATTTCACATCCGCTAGGTTGGGCAACTAGCGGGTGCCCTTTGTTTTCTGGAGTACCATACGGAGGTGTTCTGCGTTCTTCCTTAAATCTCGAGGACACCAAGGTGACTCCTTAGGAAGCAACGACTAACTCACTACGATATGAACGGGGTCCATCAAGTCGCAAAGCACTCGTCAGTACTAGAGGCAGACATACGAATTCAAGACGTCTACATCAGGCACTGAAAGCTGTCTTCAGAACATATTCGCCTCGAGCACAAAGCTGATGATACCCTAATCAAATGTTGTTCAGACAAAATCCTCGATCTCAAAGCATATCGGACATTTCTTCATCGACGGTAGAGAATACTTGGCTTCGTTAATATTCTGTGCAATTCTCGGTGAACAATACACACTGGAAGTGCACTATCTTCTTTCTCTACAAGCAACGTTGGAGTACCCCAGATCAAGACACTCGTTCGGGCACGTTCAAGGGAGGGAAGTTCATCAAGTCGGTTCTTCGATTCTGTCAGATCGGCAGAATCCATTCGATTAGGCGACTTCGACCACGGTTCGACTTCTTAGAGTTAGATCTTTCACAAACCATACATTCTGATCTAATCGCAAGAGCTCTCAGACTCTCGGGAAGTACGTCTGTGAATTCTATGACCAACTTGGTTCTCTGGACTTAGTCAAGTCCAAAATAATCCTTTGCTGGCAACTTGGTCAAATCTGCTGCTAACGGTTCCTTCGATGATAAACGGCAGCACGCACACGAATCGCAATTGTCCTCCAATCCGGCAACAAAGAAATAGAAAGAGAAACATGCAAAGAATCCAACATGCACACGCACAAGTACAGCAATGAAAAGCGCAACAAGTGAGTGTAAACCACTCGAATTATAAAATGCATGTATGGAATGCCAATTAATATTTGTACCTTGCACCGAAGCATTCGGATCTAAGTTCTCCTCGACTGTCTCGATCTTTTCTTCCTTGTGCAATTTGCGCGGAGATGGAAGGGACTTCCACATGAGAAGCAACGTCCAGCTTTCTTTCGGCATTCCGACTCTTGATGGTCTCTTTGGCAAAAACCACATACAGGTCGTAGGGCTCCCTGCGGTTGGGGAGGTGCATTCTTCTTCGATGAAGACACTTGGGAGGTCTTCTTTCCGGAAGATGGCCCTGAAGGTGTAAATGGCCTCTTAGAACTCGCTGGAGGGTACTGAACGGTGGTAGTGGCAAGAATAGGACTCGGTCCCATTAGGTTGAGTTCAGACTCAATATGCAGAGCCATTTCCACGGCGTCGGTATAACATTGAGGTCGGACCACCATCATAGCCTTTCTGATCTTGTAAGTCAATCCCTCTACAAACTGGCGACTCTTCCTCTGCTCGTCGGCGACCATATACGGGCAGTGCATAATAAGTCTAGAGAAATGAGCCTCGTACTGGTCAACGGATGAAGTACCCTGCTTGAGAGCCAGGAACTCTCGCTCACGTCGCTGTTGGACCACCAACGGAATATACTTGGCCCGAAACTCAACTAAGAATTGATCCCAAGTTGGGACCACATGCTCTCGCTGCCATCGCTGCTCGATACGGGCCCACCAGTCATGTGCAGCTCCTGTCATCTGATATACTGCTAATTCGACCCTCTTAGGGTCCGGACATTCCATTACTCTGAACCTCTTCTCCATTGCCGCTATCCAAGATTCGGCAATAACATCATCGGGGGCACCCTCGAACTGTGGAGGGTGGAGTTTAAGGAACCTGCTCATCTCTGTCTCGGGGGCAGGTGGTGGTGTTGCTCGGTTGGTATTAACCATAAACTGCCCTAAGGCTTCCATAAATTGTGCTGGTGTCGGAACACCTGGAGGCGGACCTGGCGGTTCACGGGGAGGAGGCATTCTGCAAATTCAGTACCCAACATGCATGATGGTAAGTGATTATGAAAAGCTGTAACACGTAGGCAAGTAATCTTCAGATAGAGTTCACATAAGCACTTAGCACATTTGCACAATTCCACAAAAGTCCTAAGCCGTACGACCTAGACACAACCGGACACGACAGACAACCAGGCATGGCAAGTACAACCTTGAGTTTCGTATCCACCTATATCCAAGTCAATCCCAGTGTTTTGATTGTAAAAGATCTTTTGTTGTTGATCATCCAACAAAGATCCATCACAATTCAAACACTAAGCGTTCTTGAACACTGGTGAGCGCAATTCCCTAAGTTACACCGGCACACAACGACGGACAAAACACCCAAAACACGACGATTCAGAGCTTAGGCCATTGGACCAAAGAAGCTCTGATACCAACTGTAGCGGGCGCCGCGCCCCAAACGGGTAACGCACGCCCCGCACCGGGTCTCAATCCGAAGCCGAAACAGAAATCCGACCCTAAATTGAAACCCGGCGAACGGCAAACCGATTTACTCAATCACTAGGCGGGGCTTTTTGTAAAACAACAACAACGACAACAATGCGAGAGCGGAAGCAACAACCAAATTAAATTCCATATAACAACATTCAAAGCAGTAGCTCAATTGCACAAATAGTTAAAGCCCACCAAGGCTAGCGAAATTCAATTACAATAATATAATAAATAAACGGGTTCGATACAATATCCCGGTGATATACAAATACGGGTTCAATATATCAATCCCGATAACCATTACATATAACCTAATCATGAACTTAAGATAATCTAGAAAGGGACAATCACCGAAAAGAAAGAAAACCCGCGAAACAAGACTGACGATGCCCACCTAGTTACCACCTGAAACAGATAAGGTTTAACACAGGGAGGGTTAGTCAAAAGACTAAGTGAGGGGAAAAAGGGAATACATACATAATAGCATACGGGAATAAATCACCATTTTAACTTAAAAGAAAACAAATGTAAAAGAAGGGTTTTCATAAATATTTTGTGATTTATCATAACATAACGTAACGGGACATATCATATTGCTCGGCGAGTCGAGCCCTCAACTCCTCATATCATATCGAAACATACCTGAAAACCATACCAGCCTTATTCCTCCCATGTAGCAGAAGGACCGCTAAATCCAAACTGCTCAGCATATAGGCATAGCCTATGTCTCAGTTGACACGAAGTCAACCGCTGCAGGAGCACAAAGGTTGCCACTCCGGCCTCACCCGTGCTCCCGGTAAACATGGAGCAAGCTACCGAATTCCACCGTAGACCCGCTGTCTATCCGGCTTCATCCGATCGCCATACTCTGGGGCCCACAAAGACAAGACGGACACGCATATCATATCTCGCATTTTTCATAACTATCATTTTCCTATTAGAATAGGAATCAAGACATTTCGGGGAGGGCCAAAAGGGCCGTTTGAGACAGGCGATGTAACGGTAGGAAACGCAACCGGGTGTTCCATCGTCTTGGGGGTGAAACCCGCCCTGACGACTTCACTCAACGAGAAGGTTTCCAAACCCAAAATTACATTTAAATCGAAACATAGTTCGCTTGTCTCTTTTTGAAAACATTTCGAAATCATATACATATTATTCATTTAATATCAAATTCGTTGTTCTTAAACCTCATAAAGATAATAAGCATAAAGTATTTACTAAATATAGTAATACGGGGTGAAAACATAAATTACACATGCGAGGCTTATTTAGTGAGGCTCAATAGTACATATCTACATAATACGGGATAACAATAGAAACCTCACCTGGCGATAACCAAAAGAAAGCCCAAAACGGAAACGAGCAACCTAATCCACGAGAGTGGAACCTGCAACTGACAAACGACAACCACATAAGACATACGACGACGCACGGCTCATACGAAAGCATAGAAACACGTAAAAGCACGTTATACAATCACATAAAGCACTTAGGTTCAATTATCAAACGAAACGAAGTAATTCGCAAATTTAAAAGTGCAAATCAAATCCAAATGCAACGAAACTTTACGGACATGCTTAAATTATCATAAAGGAGTATGCATTCAAATTTCGGGAAAATCGGACTTCACATGCAAAAGTTAGAAAATTTAACGAAAACTTAAAACGCACTATTCATATACCCGAACATGTTATAAATTCGTAAAACATGCAATTTCATAACTATTTCATATATATCGAATACACGAGCGAAGAAAGAATTCGGAAAAGACAAGCCAAAGCGGGACCCGTAGGCCAAAATGTGCCCTGACTAACAGAAGGTCAGGGCACTGTTCGACCAGGCCACACGGCCTTGTGCACGGCCGTGTGCCAAGGCCGTGCACAGTCAAGAAACGCGCACGGACTCATGCACGGCCGTGCAAGAGGCCGTGTAACCCCACACGGCCTTGCGACACCCCGTGTGCAAAGCCCGTGTGCGTCCAGATTGAGCAGAAACTCGCAGACAGCAAAAACATACGCGATTTCAAACCAAAAATTCAACATTTAATCGATAAATTATGCAAATCACTCCCTAATTCTCACATATAATCATCTATAACATATAATCTACATATAGAAACGATAAACACGAAAATCCATCCACGATTACTATCATAATCGAATAAAACCTAAATTCTATAACTATTATCAAAAATAAGAAATACGAAGCATACGAGACATAAAACGAAAGGATCGTGAAAGGCTTACTTGTAGATGAGATCGCGAGGAGTTCGTAGACGTAAACGGCTCGAAAATCCGTCGGGAAACGGAGTCGGAACGATCGTTGGAATCTCTTTCTTCTTCCTTCTCTTTTTCTCTCTTTTTCTTTCTTCTCCTTTCCTTTTTCTTGCTGAGTGCCGCGAGAGTGAGATGAGAGATTGACTTAGTCAAATTTTGACTAAGGTTTAGAAATCGAAGGGGCAAAGTTGTAATTTCGCAAAATAAGTTTGAAAACTCATGTTGTTCAAATAATACATAATTACAATCAAAATTCATATTATTAAACGCACATTGACAATTCGTAATTTAATTATTAAAATCACTCATACATGATATTGTTATAAAAATCATATAATAATTAATAAAATAAATCATAAATCGCGAGGGAAATCGATTCGGGCTCCCGGTTCACAACACGAATTTTCGGGGCGTTACAGAATCGTTAGAAGCTTACTCGTAGAAAAGATCGCGAGGAATTCCTAGGCGTAAACGATTCGAAAATCCGTCGGGAAACGAAGTCGGGACGATCGATTGAAATCTCTTCCTTCTCTTTCTCTTTTTCCTTCTCTTTTCTTTTCTCTCTTTCTTTCTTGCGGATGTTGAACGAGAGTGTGAGGTGAGAGAGATTGACTTAGTCAATTAAGTTGACTAGGTCTAAAAATCGAAGGGGGTAAAATCGTAATTTTATAAAATAAGTTTGAATACTCACGTTGTCCAAATAATACGTAATTACAGTCAAAATTCACATAATTAAACGCACATTCACAATTCGTGATTTAAATATCTAAATTCACTCATTTACGAAATTATCTAAAATCTTAGAATAAACATCAAATTAAAAATAATAAATTGCATAATTACTCGATTAAAATATACCGAATTGAAAATCGGATTTTCGGGTCGTTACACAACTAGCCTATCCTGTGCAATCCTAGATATCTTCAACTATCCCACATCAGGGGCACATAAGATACATAAGGTAGATAAAGCAGTAAATAGTACGAAAGCATTTAAATACAATAAACAGGACTCGACAATTGCTGGGACCACTGACAAGACAAACCAGACGACAAGACTGAGCCTATGTAGACCTGCTGATGCCGACTGACAAGATAAGTGACATCGCCACCTGTCTACCTGAAGCAAGAACCAAAATAGCAGGGTGAGTATAAAGGATACTCAGTAAGGGGGTTTTAAATACAGTTCGTCGTTTATCTTTTAAAACTAAAAGTAGTGAATGTTCCCCGTTTTGAGAAAGAATAAAAATAAGGAAATATAAGTTGCAAAACAATAGCACAAGGCAACACTCGGGTTCGGCTTGCTTGGGAAATACAAAAAGGTTGACGAACCGGATCCTTTAAAACATTTACACGTAAGCTCAAGCCAATAGTTTTGAAAGGATATTAGTTGAGTCACGAGGCCGTTACAATTTGAAAGGCATGATATGAATAAGTTAGAAACGATAAAGAAACACGGCTCGTAATTCAACTAATTAATTGAATAATAAAGGAGGCTTAGGTTGGACAAGTTCGAGTCACGCTTCCGGATTTTATATATATATATAGCGAAATACATATGCCAAATGAAGAAAACCGGATTGTTCTTCGACTTGTAACGAAAGCCGTAAAAAAATTAGACAAGCAAGTAATGCAATAAATCATGAAATAATGTGTCCCGGCGAGAACGGGCCCTCTCCTTATAACTCCCATTCATGAAAATCATGCAAACACGTAGTCAAGTACTCCACCACTAAAAGTTGTAATCCAATCAGAATTTTATGGAAATGCGTGTTAACAACGTCACCCTTATTAGAATTTTTTAGAAAGCGCGTAGCCTACAACGCCACCCTCGCACTAGCTCAGGCTAGCCAACCTCCTGGCCGGCCTAAGTGAATATGGATTGGAGTATACATCAGGATTTGCCCTAGACGCTAGTCTCCAGGCTCACCTCTTGTGCACTCCGGGCCCACTTCATTATACCGTCCAGGGCTCGCATTTGAAATCAATAACAGTTTGGGTGGCTAAAGGGGTCGTTGAGACAAGCTGATGTAACGATCTAAGAAGTACTCATAAGCGCCGTATGCTTCGGGAGCATGCTAACGGATGTCCCTAACGACATTACTTGTAAGTGCTTCAGAGATCAAATAGTTACTTTTAAAACAAATAAGTTACTTGTTTCTAGTTGAAAGCATTTCAAATCATTTTGGGTTTTGCTATCAAAACGTTGACTAAGCACATAATAGAATAATAAAGGCGAGAACAACAAGTAATGAGAGAGGAGGGGTAATAAGTTATTTAGCAAACCTATAAAAACTACATCCTTGCCCCAGTTGAAAATAGTTTAAACCCTTACCTGGCTCGACACGACAGTATGAAAGCAAGCAGTAGTCAAGTTTCTCCCTCGTTGGTCCCACCTGTAATACACAGGGCCTAGAGGATGAAAACGAGACTGACAATACTAAAAGCAAGACACAAGACAACAAACGATGCACGGTAATTCAAATAGGACTTCAATCATGCTATAAACGTAAAATGGAAAGTTAAACAATTAAACATACGAAGACATATGAATTACGGAACGACAATTAAAGACTTACTAATGCAATACTAAATAATAAAAGAACATAGATAATAAATGTTAAGGCATGCTAAAACGCAATTAGGGCACGTTGACATGCTTAAAATAATATAACGAAGCTCTCTCGCGAAAACAGGATCAGACGGGCAAGAAACGGGAAAAGTGGGAAAAATCTCTAAACGAGAAAGGTGTCAATTGACGGTCAAATAGGGTTAGATAAATTGTAAACTATGAACAATATCAAATCGCGAGGCTCGAGGAAGTTATAGGTGAAGTCGGATTGATATTCGGAGGTCGTATGCGAAAGTTAACATTTAAATAAGTGGGGTTGACCCAATTCCCGAAGTGCAAGAAAGGAAAAGGCTAGAAAAATCCACTAAGTGTTTCGCACCGGCCTGTGCACGGTCTTGGACACACTACCAAGACCGTGCACTGCACACGGCCAAGTGCAGACAAAAAGAGGCGCGCACGGGCTCCTGCACGGTCTTGATCAAGACCGTGCGTTAGCCCGTACGGATCAACTCAGTGTAGAAAGCAGCAGGTCGCGAAGCTCACATGCGGGCACCAACATATAAATCCATAGATCTCATAATTTACACCATAAATCACGCTAATTTTCACATATAATCATATATATCATATAAGCTACACATAGGTTCAAGAAACACGGAAAATGGTCAAGTAAATCTTCCTAAACACAAAAATTCTAAAACTATAAAATCCTATATATAAATCACGAAAATTGCAACGAGGAAACGACGGATTGAAATGGGGTAAAAGGATTACCGGTAGAGGATGAAGCAAGGGTCGTTCGGGTTTTCACGGCTCGTCGATCGGGCGAGAAACGAGCTCGGGAGGGCGATTCTTCTCTTCTCCTCCTTCTTTATCCCTTTTCTCCCTCTCTCTCTCTTTCTCTTTCTTTCTTTCAAATGATATGGGTATATGTGAAATAAGGAATATAAGAGGGGTATGTATGCAAAAAAGGGATATTAAATGAGGTCGGGGTACAATTAGGGAATTTGGATAAAAGGCGGGTTCAAGGGTCAGACTTATTCGTGAATATAATTATTCTCACGAAAAGCTTTTGGCGCGAATAAAATATTATTTCGGAATAAATCCGAAATTCGGGTCGTTACATGATTCCTATTCTAAGAGGAAAATGATAGTTATGAAATGCGAGATATGATATGTGTGTCCGTTATGTTATGTGGGCCCCGGAGTATGGCGATCGGATGAAGCCAGATAGACAGCGGGTCCACGGTGGAATTCGGTGGCTTACTCCATGTTTACCGGGAGCACGGGTGAGGCCGGAGTGGCAACCTTTGTGCTCCTGCGGCGGTTGACTTCGTGTCAACTGAGACATAGTCTATGCCTATATCCTAAGCAGTTTGGATTTAGCAGTCCTTATGCTATATGGGAGAAATAAGGTTGGTATGTTTTCAGGTATGTTTTGATATGAGGAGTTGAGGGCTCGACTCGCCGAGCAATATGATATGTCCCGTTATGTTATGTTATGATAAATCACCGAATGTTTATGAAAACCTTTCTTTTACGTTTGTTTTCCTTTAAATTAAAATGGTGATTTATTCCTGTATGCTATTATGTATGTACTCCCCTTTTCCCCCTCACTTAGTCTTTTGACTAACCCTCTTTGCTTTAACCTTTATCTGTTTCAGGTGGTTACTAGGTGGGCCTTGTCAAGTCTAGTTTTGTGGTATTACATTTGTCTCGTATTTAGTCAAGTTTATTATGACTTCTTAGCTATCCATGTTATGATGATTGTATGGGAAAATTATGTAATTAACGTTCGGGATTATTTAATGTTAAACCCGTTTAAGCTTCTGTGAGTGAATTCCGCTAGCCTTGGAGGGCTTTAACTATTTGCGCAATTGATTTATTGCTTTAATTTCCCTTTTGTAGAATTCGTTTTGTTTGTCGTTGCTTCCGCTTCCGCGTTGTTGTCGTAAGTTGTTTTTACAAAAAGCCCCGCCTAGTGATTGAGTAAATGAGTTTGCCATTCGCCGGGTTTCAGTTTAGGGTCGGATTTCCGTTTCGGCTTCGGATTGAGACTCGGTGCTGGGCGTGCGTTACCCGTTTGTGTAACGCCCCGAAAATCCGAATTATAAATCTGTATGCTCGGATCGAATATTTGCGCAATTATTATTTTATTTAATATTTATTTGATATTTATTATGTAATTTTAGAATTTTATTTCGTATATGAATGAATTCTGTATTTAAATTACAAATTGTCAATGTGCGTTTAATAATATGAATTTTGACTGTAATTACATGTTATTTGGACAACGTGAGTTTTCGAACTTATTTTGCAAAATTACGACTTTGCCCCTTCGGTTTCTAAACCTTAGTTAATTTGACTAAGTCAATCTCTCTCCCTCTCTATTCCATTCACACGCAAAGAGAGAAAAAGAGAAGAAAGAAAAAGAGAGAAAAAGAGAAGAAAGAAGAAAGAGATTCCAACGATAGTTCCGACTCCGTTTCCCGACGGATTTTAGAGCCGTTTACGTCTACGAACTCCTCGCGATCTCATCTATGAGTAAGCTCCCACGAAATTTCTCGATTAATGCCTTCATTGCTTCGATTTTCGGATTTTTGAATATAGTTGAATAATTTAGGTTTTTATATGATTTTGATAGAAAATGTGGATGGATTTTCGCGTTTATTGTTTCTACGTGTAGCTTATGTATTATACATCATTATATGTGAGAATTAGGGTTTGATTTGCATGTTTTAGTGATTAATTGTTGGATTAGGGTTTGAATTCGCGTAGGTTTTGTTTCTGCGAAATATTTCTGCTCGAATCGGTGCACACGGCCTGGTGCACACGGCCTTGAGGCCGTGTGCATGAGGCTGTGCGCCTGAGGAATCGCACACGGGCTGGTGCACACGGCCTTAAGGCCGTGTGCATGAGGCCGTGCGCGTTTCTTGATCGTGCATGGCCTCGCCACACGGCCGTGCACAAGGCCGTGTGGCCTGGTCGAACAGTGCCCTGACCTTCTGTTAGTCAGGGCACAAATTGGCCTACGGGTCCCACTTCGGCTCGTCTTTTCCGAATTCTTTCTTCGCTCGTGTATTCGATATATATGATATAGATAGGAATTACATGATTTATGAATTTACAACATGTTCGGGTATATGAATAGTGCATTTTAAGTTTTCGTTAAATTTTCTAACTTTTGCATGTGAAGTTCGATTTTCCCGAAATTCGAATGCATGGTTCTTTATGATATTCTAAGCATGTCCGTAAAGTTTCGTTGCATTTGGAATTGATTTACATTTTTAAATTTGTCATTTACTCTGTTTTCGTTCGAGAATTTGAACCTAAGTGATTGATTTAATTGTATAACGTGCTTCTATGTGTTCTAATTATTTTGTATAAGCCGTGCGTCGTCTTTAGTCTTATTTGGTTGTGTCTTGGTATTTTTGCAGACGATACTCCCGTGGAGTAGCGCCAGTTCTTGCTCTTTTGTTCATTTTGCATAGCCAGGTGAGGCTTTCCTTTTCTGATTCCAGTATTACTATGTATATATATATAAATAAGCCTCTCCCCATATAAGCCTCGTTTATGTTTTGGTTTTCACACCGTTTATATATATATACTTAGTAGATATTTCTGATTATTATGTTCAGTTGATTTATCAAAAATTATTTGATATGAAAAAGTATTACGTATAGTCTTTGAAATGTTTACGAAAGAGACATGTAAAACCTTTTTGTTTCTAAGGCGAACTTTGGCCTTCGGCCTCGCATATGACATGTCTCGAACGGTCTTTTGGCCAACCCGAAATGTTTGAAAAGCGAGTTATGAAATGTTTGCATGATCGTTTGGGCCCGGAGTAAGAGCGATAGGACGAAGTCGGTAGACGTCGGGTCTACGGCATAAATCCTATGGTTTCCTCCATTTGGGAGCTCGGGGTGAGGCCGGAGTGGCAGCCCTTTGAGTACCTGAGTTATTCTAGTCAGTTTCGAGTAGTTCGGATTTAGCGGTCCGTCTACATTGGAGGCATAAGGGTGGTTTCCGGTTTTTATGTTTGGATATTGGAGTTCAGGACTCGACTCGCCGAGTCATTAGATATGTTATGTTTTATGTTAAATCACCACCCGATTACGAAAACCTTTCTTTTATGTTGATTTCTTTTAAGTTTAAAAATTTGGTGATTTACTTCCGTTTTACGATATACATTATTATTCCCTCCTCACTTAGTCGTTTGACTAACCCCCTCTGTTTTACCCCTGTACTGGTTTTAGGACACTAGGCGGGATCTGCGTCGTCGTCGTCGCGTCTTTGAGTTGCATTAATTTTTGCTCATGTATAACTCTTTCCCGTATGGCTTTATTTTATGTTTTATGATATTAGGATTTAGATAGTTTGTATTCGGGATTATGTATAAATATTGAACCCGTTATTATATTATTATCGGGATATTGTATCAAACCCGTTTATTATTTAATTAATGGGATTTCGTTAGCCTTGGTGGGCTTTAATACTTGTGTAATTATTTATGTTTCGTTTATTTCGCTTCCGCACTTCTTGTTTTTTTGTTGTTTTGAAAACCCCCGCCTAGTAATTGAGTAATTGCTTGCCGTTTGCCGGGTTTCGATTCGGGTCGGATCCCATTCCGGCTTCGGGTCCGGGCTCGGTGCGGGGCGTGCGTTACCAGTTTGGGGCGCCCGCTACAGTTGGTATCAGAGCTCTTGGTCCAATGGCCGAAGCTCTAAATTGTCATGTCCAGTTGTGTCTAGGACGTACGGCTTAGGATTATGTGATTGTGACAACGTGAATATGTGAATTTAACTTCTCTACATGTTACGGCTTTCCATAATCACTTATTATCATGCATGTTTGGTATTGAATGTGCAGAATGCCTCCTCGCCGTGAACCGCCAGGTCCGCCTCCAGGTGTTCCGACTCCAGCTCAATTTATGGAAGCCTTAGGGCAGTTCATGGTCCATGCTAACCGAGCAACACCGCCTCCTGCCCCGGAGAATGATCTGGGAAGATTTCTTAAGCTCAACCCTCCGCAGTTCGAGGGTGCACCTGATGATGTTGTCGCCGAAGCTTGGATATCGGCAATGGAAAAGATATTCCGAGTACTGGAGTGTCCGGACCCTAAGAGGGTCGAGTTAGCAGTGTATCAGATGATAGGAGCTGCTCAGGATTGGTGGGCCCGTATCGAACAGAAATGGCAGCGTGAGCATGTGGTCCCGACTTGGGATCAGTTCGCGGTGGAGTTCCGGGCCAAGTATATTCCGTTGGTGGTCCGACAGCGACGTGAGCGAGAGTTCCTGGCTCTCAAGCAGGGTACTTCTACAGTTGACCAGTACGAGGCTCACTTCTCCAGGCTTATCATTCACTGCTCGTATATGGTTGACGACGAGCAAAGGAAGACTCGACAGTTCATGGAGGGGTTGTCGAACGAGATTCGTATGTATATGCTTGGGAACCGACTCCAGAACTATACCGATGCAGTCGAGACAGCACTTTCTATAGAGTCCGATCTCCGACAGATGAGACAGACATTTGCACCTGCCCCTGCAGCCGCCAAGAGTTTCGCTTCTGGCTCGAAGAGGCCATTTATTCCGTCTGGGTCCTCTTCTGGGAAGAAGCCGTTCAGGAACGTCATTCAGCCTGCTCCTCCCCGACCCCAGCTTGCTCCTCCTCGATCTCAGGGATTTCCACGGCCAGTATGTGGATTTTGTCAGGGCCCGCATTTAGAGGCCAAGTGTTGGAGGAAGAACGGTCTTTGCTACGGATGTGGTAGCGCCGATCATCGGATAGGTGAATGCCCGAAGAGGAGACCGGTACAGCAGGGAGCCGCTCAGCCTCAGGCTTATGCCCGTGTTTACGCCTTGGAAGGCGATGCAGAGGATGCTGTTGCAGATCCGACTGACGTGGTGGAAGGTACTATATATATAAATGGCATCCCCATACATGCATTGTACGACTCGGGTGCTTCCCACTCATTTATTGCGCTTGTTGTTTCCTTATCTGTGCATGTGCCTGTTTCCTTGCTTGATTATGTGTTAGTGGTTGGTTCGCCGTTGGGTTCGAAGGTCATTGCGAACCGAGCACTTAAGCGTTGTCCGGTTATCATCGAGGGTATCGAATACCCGGCTGATTTGGTCGAGTTGCCGATGAAGAAATATGGGGTTATTCTCGGAATGGATTGGTTGTACGAGCATCGGGCGAAGGTTGATTGTTTCGAGAAGAAGGTTATTTTGGGTTCTAATGAGGTTAAGGGTTTCCGATTAGGAGAAGGTCCGTATATCTCAATGATGGAAGCCAAGAAGCTCGTTCAGAAAGAAGAAGCGATGTGCTTTATAGCTTACATTCTCAACCGCCCGAAGGACCAGACAAAGATCGAAGAGACGCCCGTGGTCAATGAATTCGTCGACGTGTTTCCCGAGAATTTGGAATTCTTGCCACCGGATCGGGATATAGAGTTCGTGATTGATCTAGTTCCGGGAGCCGAGTATTATTCGAAGTCGCCGTACCGAATGGCTCCTGCTGAGTTGAAAGAATTGAAGAACCAACTCGATGAAGTTCTTTCTATTGGCTATATCCGACCGAGTGCCTCGCCTTGGGGTGCTCCAGTCTTGTTTGTAAAGAAGAAGGACGGTACACTCCGCATGTGTATCGATTACCGAGAATTGAACAGGATGACTGTGAAGAACAAGTATCCTTTACCGCATATCGAGGAATTGTTCGACTTGTTGCAAGGATCGAGGGTGTATTCCAAGCTCGATCTCAGACAAGGATATTACCAGCTCCGTATCCGGTCAGAGGATATCCCGAAGACAGCTTTCAACACCCGATACGGACATTTCGAGTTTGTGGTCATGCCATTTGGACTCTCGAATGCCCCGGCAGCTTTTATGGACATGATGCACAGAATTTTCCATCCGTACCTCGACAAGTTCGTCGTTATTTTCATCGACGACATCTTAGTGTTCTCGAAGTCCGAAGAAGAACATGCTGAACACCTCCGGATTGTGCTTCAAGCTTTGAAAGAGCACCAGTTGTTTGCTAAGTTCAGCAAATGCGAATTCTGGATTGACCGAGTGACCTTCCTAGGTCATGTCATATCTGGAACAGGAATCGAGGTAGATCCTTTGAAGATTGAGACAGTGCTAGATTGGGAGAGACCTAAGACTCCTACAGAGATCCGTAGTTTCTTGGGATTAGCAGGATACTACAGACGTTTTGTCAAGGATTTCTCTAAACTTGCAGGTCCGTTAACAGTATTGACGAAGAAGGAAGCTAAGTTTGAGTGGTCAGCCAAATGTGAAGCTAGTTTTCAGGAGCTCAAGAAGAGATTGACCACAGCCCCAGTACTGACCCTGCCAGAGGGTTCTGAAGGATTTGTCGTGTATGCAGATGTGTCACACGAAGGATTAGGTTGTGTGTTAATGCAGAATGGGAAAGTTATAGCTTATGCGTCAAGGAAGCTAAAGCCAGCTGAAGAGAACTATCCCACTCACGACCTTGAACTAGCCGCCGTGGTATTTGCATTATTGAAATGGCGTCATTACCTCTACGGCATCACGTTCGACATCTTCACAGATCATAAGAGCCTTCAATACTTGTTTACTCAGAAGGAATTGAACAAACGACAGCGCCGTTGGATGGAGTTATTTGAGGACTACGATTGCAAGATCCAGTATCATCCCGGAAAGGCGAATGTCGTAGCCGATGCACTAAGCCTGAAGGCAAGCATAGCCCAGCTAGAGGCTAAGTTAGAGGGAGTTCACATCAGTTCTCAGGCCCATGTTCACAGCATATCGATCCAGTCAGAGTTGGGTCGAAAGATTCGAGATGTTCAGGCTACTGATGAGTGGACTCAGAGACAGATAGTTCACATCGCAGCTGATTCTGAGACTCAGTTTGGTGTGGACGACACAGAAGTTCTCCGCTACAAGTCCCGAGTTTGTGTTCCGGAGAGTCTGAGGAAAGAGATTCTCGATGAGGCTCACAACACACCTTACACAGTTCATCCGGGAGGAAGTAAGATGTATCGGGATTTGAAGGAATTGTTCTGGTGGAGAGGTATGAAGAGAGACGTAGCTGATTACGTCAAGAGATGTTCGACTTGTCAACAAGTTAAAGCTGAACATCAGAGACCGGGAGGTTTGCTTGAGCCACTGCCGATTCCTACATGGAATTGGGAGGGTATTGCCATGGACTTCGTGTCTGGTTTGCCTAAAGTTAGAGGTGGCTTGTAACGCCCCACATTTTTGGTAAACTAAAGCCGGTAAGAATTCCTGAGATAACGGGACAAGTTTGGAAAACTCGGTCGGGATATATGTGCTTATGTGATATTTGTGTGTTTTATATGAATTTTCGTAAATGTGATGATTTGTGAATTTAAATTATTCTATGTTGATGTGCATTTAAAATGATGAGTTTTGACTATAATATTGATATATTTCATTAATATGTCCTTTTTATGAAGTTTCGCGAAATTACGAAAATGCCCTTCGATTTTTCATTTAAACCTCAGGTTTTCTTTTTATTCTCTTTTCCTTTTCTTTTTCTTAATTACACTTAATCAGCCGAAGGAAAAGAAAAGAAAGAAAGAAAAAAGAAAGAATTTCTTTAAAACTTCAATTCGATCTTTCGAGTTCGTTTCTTAACCAAATTTCTATCCGTAAGAACCTACGTGATCCTTATAACATTCTCTACAGGTATTATTCAAGTTCCATTTGATTCCATTTTCGTTTGAATATGTTTTGGATAAATTGTTTCGAAGTTGGATTTTTCGATAGTTTGATCACTATACTTCGTAGTTTTCGATGATTCTTGATCCTATGTGTTGCCATTGTGATCTTTGATATTTGTTGAAGTTTGTAGTATGAAAATCTGATTGAAAATGGTATTTTGGTAAAGATTTAACGAAGTTTTGCTGCTTCTGTGCGAAGTTCTTCGCGTTCTGCTGAAAATTCGCGAAAACAGGCGCACACGGCCTTGCAACAGGCCGTGTAGCAAGACCGTGCGTGTTTTCCACCCCACACGGCCTTGCATCAGGCCGTGTGGGTAGGCCGTGTATGTTTCAAAGTTGCACACGGCCTTGATCAGGCCGTGTGGACAGGCCGTGCATGTAGCCCGTGTGACCCAATTTTAGTTCAAAAGTCTCTAGAAGTCAAAAATTTCAAATGCTACTTTCTTCGTTTGATATTATTTTCAAAATCCGACTTTGCCATTAAGTCCATAACGCTTTAAAACTTAGTAATCCATAGAGTTTGAATTTTTCCAATACCGTTTGATCGTGAAACGAACTGATTTTCGTTTAGAGAATTATACGCTTTTCGCAATTCTTTTCCGATTGCTTCGAAACTTGAATGTATGCTTCTTTATAGTATTTTAAGCATGTCTATGAAACCTAATTGCGTTTAAAGTATGATTATAAGCTTGAAGTTGATATTTCATTTGTTTCATTGAATAATTGCCCTAAGTGCCCTTCTTTGATTTAATTAAGTGGTTATTGCATTAAGAATAACCGTGCGTCGTGTCGTCGTCTTACATGGTTGTGTCGTATTTGGTTTCAGGTGATAGTTCTTCCGGGCAATAGTCTGGTTGTCTTTCCTTGGTTCTTTCTGCCGTATTATCCAGGTGGGGTTTCTTTTCCGAATTCGGCTTTCCTTATACGTATGTAAATATTCCATATATACCCGAAGCCTGTCTTTTATGTTTTTATGTTTCTTTCCCCATGTTTATATTATACGTAGTAGCTATTTGAACCATACTATATTAATGAGTTTAAAGAAAAATGCGTTGATATCAAATTATTATGTATAACCCCTCGAGAGCTCTATTAGCCCGAAAGGGTATAAAATGGATTGAAATTGGTCCCTTTGACCATATGAGTATTTGGAGTGCGAGAACATTATCTTGGCCTTTCGGCCTGGCCATTGAGCCACATTATACAATTGGGCCCGGACTTCAGGGTACGGGGTGAAGCCGGATAGACGTCGGGTCTTCGGTGGATCTCAATGCTCTGGACTCCAAACTGATGGGAGCTCGAAGGTATGACCGGAGTGGCAACCCTTTTGAGTACCTGCGCCGGACGGGATCTAGTCTATATCCTCAGCCGAAGATGTATTGGATACTTGTCCTTGCATGATTATATAGTAGCGGGCTAGCTACCGGTCTACACAAGGAGGAATAAGGGAGGTTTATTTGATATTTCTGATATTATGAAATAGGTGGTTGATGCTCGTCTCGCGGAGCTTTTACTTTATTGCGAAAGTATTCGATTCACCAATAATTGTGAAAACCTTTATTTTTCCTTTGCTTTCTTCTCATTTACAAACTGGTGAATCTTTCGGTTGTTTCGATAATATATATGTATTACAGCCCCCTCACTTAGTCGCTTTGACTAACCCCATTACTCTGTTATTGTCTTTTCAGGGTTTTGTGCTAGGCGGATTCAGGTCGTGTCCTTGGAGTCATTTACTTTTGTTTAGGTGATTTCATATCCGTCTATGTATCTGGATAAATATTTAAAACCCTAGAAGTGGTAGATGTAAATAATGTAAATCAGATTGAATGTTGATATTGATATTTTCAGTGGCCTTGGTGGGCTTTATAATTGTGTTTTGGATTATGGTTGTTCTAGCTCCCTGAGTGGGATAGGTTGTGCTAATTTGCTTCCGCTGTATTATTGTTCATTGTCTTATTATTTTGTAAAGCAGATCCGCCTGGTAATTATTTTCCGTTCGCCAGGCTGTAGTTCATAACTGGACCTTTAGTTCTGGTTGTGGATTATGACTTGGTGCGGGACGTCACGTCGCACCGTTTTTGGGGACGTGCCGTTACAGTTGGTATCAGAGCTAGAGGTTCATTGGCCTTAGCTCTGTGAGTCGTGTCAGTCTAGGTCCGTACGGCTTATGATTTAGGAATTTGTGCTTTTGTGCTTATGTGCTTACAGGTTTGCATCTATAATTAATCTACATGCATACTTGTTATATTTAACTGTAGGATGCCGCCTCGTCGTGATCGTGCTCCTCCAGCAGTACCACCACAGGCACCAGTGGTTGATGCTCAGCAGATATTTGGTCTTTTTAAGGATTACCTGGATCAGAGAGACAAGGATGTAGAGGTAGATGAGCATAGAGCCCGTGAGCAGTCACTTCGCCGATTCCTCGATTTCCACCCACCTCAGTTTGTTGGTACTACATATGATATTGTGGCAGAGGGTTGGATTTCATCTCTTGAGAGGATATACCGAGTTCTTCAGCTCACTGATCTAGAGAAGGTTGAGTTTGCTATCTATCTTCTGCGAGGACCTGCAGAGGCCTGGTGGAAGATGACTGAGCAGAGATGGAGGGCCACCGGAGTTGAGTCAACATGGGATAGGTTTCTTGAGGAGTTTCGAGCTAAGTATGTTCCCCCTACTGTTCAGGATCGCCGGGAGCAGGAGTTTATGGAGCTATCTCAGGGTACTTCTACCGTGGCAGATTATGAGGCTAATTTTACCAGACTTGCAGTATATGCTCCTCATATTGCTTTAGACGAGCGCAGGAAGACCAAGAAGTTTCTAGAGGGCTTAAGTATTCCACTTCGACAGGGTCTTGCAGCTTCCCGTCCCACTACCTATGTTGCAGCTGTAGATGCAGCCTTATCTCTTGAGGCTGAGTATGCCAGTATTGATCGAGCTATTCGTAGTACCACCCCTGCTTCTTCTTCATCAGGTTTCAAGAGGCCTTTCATTCCGAGTGCTCCTATGCAGCCTAAAGGAAAGAGACCTTTTGGTGGACCCAGACCTCCTATACCTCGCCCTATGGGATTTACTTCAGCACCTCGTCCGACCGGATTTTACTCTGCACCTCGCCCGGCTGGTTTTCCTTCAGTCCCTCGTCCGTCAGGTTATCGTCCAGTTACTTGTGGTTATTGTGGAGGGAATCACCCAGAGTTTAAGTGTTGGTCTAAGTTGGGATTGTGTACTAGATGTGGTAGCTCTGCCCACCAGAAGGATAGTTGTCCTAGGAGGCAGCCCCCGAGTCAGCCTATGCCACCGAGGCCGAAGCCTTCTGTTCCAGCTCGTGTGTATGCACTGGAGGGCGATAATGAGGAGACTGAGCCTGATGCTTCCGCCGTGGTGGAAGGTACCATACATATACATAACATACCCATACATGCATTGTTTGATCCGGGTGCTACGCCATTCGTTTGTTGCTCCTGAAATTGACTTATCTGCGCATGTGTCTGTTGATTTGTCTGATTATTGTTTTGTTGTGAGTTCTCCTTTGGGATCTTGTATGATTACCGACCGCGTGTACCGACGTTGTCCCGTTGTTATTGAGGATAAGGTTTACCCCGCAGATTTGATAGTGTTGTCAGTGAAGAAGTACGGAGTTATCTTGGGTATGGATTGGTTATTTGAGCACAGGGCCAAGATTGATTGTTTTGAGAAGAAGATTAGTTTGGGATCTGATTCGAGTCAGGATATTCAGTTGACAGATAGGCCGATTATTTCTATGACAGAGGCAAAGAAGCTCGTCCAAGAAGGAGCTTCAGGTTTTGTTGCTTATCTTCTTAACAGGCCGAAGGAACAGTCGAAGTTTGAAAATACCGAGATAGTTAGAGATTTCCCTGATGTGTTTCCTGAGAAGTTAGAATCGTTACCTCCAGACCGTGATATCGAGTTTGTTATTGATCTGTATCCGGGATCTGAGCCTTATTCGAAGACACCTTACAGAATGGCACCAGCTGAATTAAAAGAGTTGAAGACTCAGTTAGATGATTTGCTAGCCAATGGTTATATTAGGCCGAGTACTTCTCCCTGGGGTGCACCGGTATTGTTTGTGAAGAAGAAAGATGGTTCTCTTAGACTTTGTATTGATTACAGAGAGTTGAACCGGATGACTGTGAAGAACAAGTATCCTCTTCCCCACATTGAGGAGTTGTTTGATTTATTCCAGGGATCAAGGGTCTATTCTAAACTCAATCTGAGACAGGGATATTACCAGTTACGTATCAAGGCAGAGGACATACCGAAGACAGCTTTCAACATTCGATATGGTCATTTTGAGTTTGTGGTTATGCCATTCGGTTTGACGAACGCCCCTGGAGCATTTATGGATATGATGCACCGAATCTTCCGACCTTATCTTGATAAGTTTGTTGTCATTTTCATCGACGATATACTGGTTTTCTCAAAGTCCGAGGAAGAGCATGCAGAGCATTTAAAGATCGTGCTACAAACTTTGAAAGAACATCAGCTATATGCCAAGTTCAGTAAGTGTGAGTTTTGGATTGAAAAAGTGGCATTTTTGGGTCATGTTATATCTAAGAAAGGTATTGAAGTTGATCCTTCAAAGATTGATTCAGTATTGAGTTGGGAGCAGCCTAAGACTCCGACAGAGGTTCGTAGTTTTCTGGGTTTGGCAGGTTATTACAGACGATTTGTGAAGGATTTCTCGAAACTTGCAGCCCCGCTTACAGAGTTAACGAAGAAGAATGTCGCCTTTGTGTGGACGGATAAGTGTGAGAGTAGTTTTCGGGAGTTAAAGAACAGATTGACATCCGCTCCTATTCTTACTTTGCCTGAAGGTTCAGATGGATTCGTAGTTTATACTGATGCTTCGAGAGAAGTTTTAGGATGTGTGTTAATGCAGAATGGAAAGGTTATAGCTTATGCCTCGAGGAAACTTAAACCTGCTGAAATAAATTATCCTACACATGATCTTGAGTTAGCAGCAGTTGTATTTGCTTTGGGCAAGTGGCGTCACTATCTCTACGGCGTTACTTTTGATATTTTCACTGATCATAAGAGCCTTCAGTATCTTTTCACGCAGAAAGAGTTGAATAAACGCCAGAGACGTTGGATGGAGTTGTTAGAAGACTATGATTGTAAGATTCAGTACCTTCCAGGGAAGGCGAATGTAGTTGCAGATGCCTTGAGCAGAAAAGCGAGTGTATCACAGCTAGAGCTGAGTCCAGATATATCAGGTGCTGAGAGAGCTCGTATTATTTCTCAGGCTCGTGTTTCTAGCATCACGATTCAGTCAGATTTGGGTCGTAGAATTAAAGAAGCTCAAGCTACTGATAATTGGATTCAACGACAGATTATTCGAATGAAGGATGAGCCAGACACGCAATTCAGTATTGACGACACAGGTCTTCTCAGACATAAGACAAGAGTTTGTGTTCCAGAGAGTTTGAGGAGAGAGATTTTAGATGAGGCTCACAAATCAGCCTATACTATTCATCCGGGAGGCACTAAGATGTATCGAGATTTGAAAGAGTTCTTCTGGTGGAATGGTTTGAAGAGAGATGTAGCCGATTATGTCAGACACTGTGTGACTAGTCAACAAGTCAAGGCAGATCATCAGAAACCCGGAGGTTTACTACAGCCACTTCCCGTTCCATCTTGGAAATGGGAAGAGATAGCAATGGATTTTGTTTCGGGTTTACCGAAAGTCAGAGGTGGTTATGATAGTATTTGGGTAATTGTCGACAGATTGACGAAGTCCGCTCATTTCTTGCCCGTGCGTACATCCTATACAGTTGACAAGTTGGCAGAGGTTTATCATGAGGAGATTGTGAGACTTCATGGAGTTCCGGCTAGTATAGTGTCAGATAGAGACACTAGATTCACTTCACATCTGTGGCAGAACCTACAGGATCGTATGGGAACAAAGTTGACCTTCAGTACCGCAGCTCACCCCCAGACAGACGGTCAATCCGAGAGGACTATTAGATACCTCGGAGATATGTTGAGATCTTGTGCCTTGGATTTTCAGACTATGTGGCACAAACAACTACCATTGATCGAGTTCGCTTATAATAACAGTTATCAGTCCTCGATTCAGATGGCCCCATACGAAGCTTTGTACGGAAGGAAGTGTCGATCGCCACTATATTGGGACATTGAGGATTGGAGATGGACTAAAGATGGTATTCATCGTGGCATTGCTCCGAAATTGATTCAGGATGCTATCGAAAAAGTGCAAGTTATCCGACAAAGAATGAAAGCTGCCCAAGATCGACAAAAGAGTTATGCTGATAGACGTCGACGTGATTTGGAGTTTGAAGTTGGGGATCAGGTATTTTTGAAAGTTTCTCCGAGAAAGGGATTTGTTCGAATTGGTAAAGGAGGAAAGTTAGCCCCGAGATATTTGGGTCCGTATGTGATTCTTGAGAGGATTGGGAAGATGGCCTACAGATTAGATTTACCGCCAGCTCTTACCGGTATTCACAATGTTTTCCACGTCTCGCAGCTTCGCAAGTATCATCCAGACGAGTCCGAGATTATTCCAGTGGAAGATATTAAGTTAGAGCCGAATTTGACATTCATTTCCCAACCGGTTAGTATTTTGGACCATAAATTTCAAGAACTCCGTAATCGTTAAATCCCACTTGTAAAAGTCCTTTGGAGGAATCAAAAAACGGAAGAAGCTACCTGGGAGACAGAGAAGAAAATGAGAAAACATTATCCAGAATTGTTTGCTTCGAATAAATAGAATCTGAGGACAGATTCTCATAAGGGGGGGAGATTGTAACGCCCCACATTTTTGGTAAACTAAAGCCGGTAAGAATTCTTGAGATAACGGGACAAGTTTGGAAAACTCGGTCGGGATATATGTGCTTATGTGATATTTGTGTGTTTTATATGAATTTTCGTAAATGTGATGATTTGTGAATTTAAATTATTCTATGTTGATGTGCATTTAAAATGATGAGTTTTGACTATAATATTGATATATTTCATTAATATGTCCTTTTTATGAAGTTTCGCGAAATTACGAAAATGCCCTTCGATTTTTCATTTAAACCTCAGGTTTTCTTTTTATTCTCTTTTCCTTTTCTTTTTCTTAATTACACTTAATCAGCCGAAGGAAAAGAAAAGAAAGAAAGAAAAAAGAAAGAATTTCTTTAAAACTTCAATTCGATCTTTCGAGTTCGTTTCTTAACCAGATTTCGATCCGTAAGAACCTACGTGATCCTTATAACATTCTCTACAGGTATTATTCAAGTTCCATTTGATTCCATTGTCGTTTGAATATGTTTTGGATAAATTGTTTCGAAGTTGGATTTTTCGATAGTTTGATCGCTATACTTCGTAGTTTTCGATGATTCTTGATCCTATGTGTTGCCATTGTGATCTTTGATATTTGTTGAAGTTTGTAGTATGAAAATCTGATTGAAAATGGTATTTTGGTAAAGATTTAACGAAGTTTTGCTGCTTCTGTGTGAAGTTCTTCGCGTTCTGCTGAAAATTCGCGAAAACAGGCGCACACGGCCTTGCAACAGGCCGTGTAGCAAGACCGTGCGTGTTTTCCACCCCACACGGCCTTGCATCAGGCCGTGTGGGTAGGCCGTGTATGTTTCAAAGTTGCACACGGCCTTGATCAGGCCGAGTGGACAGGCCGTGCGTGTAGCCCGTGTGACCCGATTTTAGTTCAAAAGTCTCTGGAAGTCAAAAATTTCAAATGCTACTTTCTTCGTTTGATATTATTTTCAAAATCCGACTTTGCCATTAAGTCCATAACGCTTTAAAACTTAATAATCCATAGAGTTTGAATTTTTCCAATACCGTTTGATCGTGAAACGAACTGATTTTCGTTTAGAGAATTATACGCTTTTCGCAATTCTTTTCCGATTGCTTCGAAACTTGAATGTATGCTTCTTTATAGTATTTTAAGCATGTCTATGAAACCTAATTGCGTTTAAAGTATGATTATAAGCTTGAAGTTGATATTTCATTCGTTTCATTGAATAATTGCCCTAAGTGCCCTTCTTTGATTTAATTAAGTGGTTATTGCATTAAGAATAAGCCGTGCGTCGTGTCGTCGTCTTACATGGTTGTGTCGTATTTGGTTTCAGGTGATAGTTCTTCCGGGCAATAGTCTAGTTGTCTTTCCTTGGTTCTTTCTGCCGTATTATCCAGGTGGGGTTTCTTTTCCGAATTCGGCTTTCCTTATACGTATGTAAATATTCCATATATACCCGAAGCCTGTCTTTTATGTTTTTATGTTTCTTTCCCCATGTTTATATTATACGTAGTAGCTATTTGAACCATACTATATTAATGAGTTTAAAGAAAAATGCGTTGATATCAAATTATTATGTATAACCCCTTGAGAGCTCTATTAGCCCGAAAGGGTATAAAATGGATTGAAATTGGTCCCTTTGACCATATGAGTATTTGGAGTGCGAGAACATTATCTTGGCCTTTCGGCCTGGCCATTGAGCCACATTATACAATTGGGCCCGGACTTCAGGGTACGGGGTGAAGCCGGATAGACGTCGGGTCTACGGTGGATCTCAATGCTCTGGACTCCAAACTGATGGGAGCTCGAGGGTATGACCGGAGTGGCAACCCTTTTGAGTACCTGCGCCGGACGGGATCTAGTCTATATCCTCAGCCGAAGATGTATTGGATACTTGTCCTTGCATGATTATATAGTAGCGGGCTAGCTACCGGTCTACACAAGGAGGAATAAGGGAGGTTTATTTGATATTTCTGATATTATGAAATAGGTGGTTGATGCTCGTCTCGCCGAGCTTTTACTTTATTGCGAAAGTATTCAATTCACCAATAATTGTGAAAACCTTTATTTTTCCTTTGCTTTCTTCTCATTTACAAACTGGTGAATCTTTCGGTTGTTTCGATAATATATATGTATTACAGCCCCCTCACTTAGTCGCTTTGACTAACCCCATTACTCTGTTATTGTCTTTTCAGGGTTTTGTGCTAGGCGGATTCAGGTCGTGTCCTTGGAGTCATTTACTTTTGTTTAGGTGATTTCATATCCGTCTATGTATCTGGATAAATATTTAAAACCCTAGAAGTGGTAGATGTAAATAATGTAAATCAGATTGAATGTTGATATTGATATTTTCAGTGGCCTTGGTGGGCTTTATAATTGTGTTTTGGATTATGGTTGTTCTAGCTCCCTGAGTGGGATAGGTTGTGCTAATTTGCTTCCGCTGTATTATTGTTCATTGTCTTATTATTTTGTAAAGCAGATCCGCCTGGTAATTATTTTCCGTTCGCCAGGCTGTAGTTCATAACTGGACCTTTAGTTCTGGTTGTGGATTATGACTTGGTGCGGGACGTCACGTCGCACCGTATTTGGGGGCGTGCCGTTACATGGCTACGATAGCATTTGGGTGATTATTGACCGACTATCCAAGAGTGCTCATTTTCTACCGATCAACATGTCGTACAAAGTGGATGGGTTGGCAGAGATTTATCACCGAGAGATTGTCAAGCTTCATGGAATTCCGTCTACGATAGTATCTGACAGAGATGCTCGATTTACTTCCCGTTTGTGGCAACAACTTCAAGAACGAATGGGAACGAAGCTGACTTTCAGTACAGCCGCACATCCGCAAACCGATGGTCAGTCAAAGAGGATGATCAGATATCTCTGTGATATGCTTCGAGCTTGTGCCCTGGATTTTCGCAACAATTGGCACGACCAGTTGCCTCTGATCGAGTTTGCTTACAACAACAGTCATCAGTCTACGATCGGAATGGCACCTTACGAAGCATTGTATGGCAGAAAGTGTAGATCCCCGTTGTTTTGGGATCTCGAAGATTGGCGATGGACGAAAGATGATAAGGAACGAGGAACTCCTCCAAAGTTTCTCCAAAATGCCATCGACCGTATTCAGATCATCCGGCAGAGAATGAAGGCAGCTCAGGATCGACAGAAGAGCTATGCCGACACCCACCGCCGACCGTTGGAATTTGAGGTTGGTGACAGAGTATTCCTCAAAGCTTCTCCTCGAAAGGGTTTCACCCGAATTGGGAAAGGAGGAAAGTTAAGTCCGAGATTTTTGGGTCCTTATGAGATTTTGGAGAGAATTGGGAACGCAGCGTACAGGTTAGACTTGCCGCCGAGTTTGACAGGGATTCACAACGTCTTTCATGTTTCCCAACTCCGGAAATACTTCCCAAATGAGTCCGAGATCCTTCCTGTTGAGGAAATTGAACTAGAGCCGGATTTCACCTTTGTTTCGAAGCCGGTGAAGATATTGGATAAGAAGACTCAAGCTCTGCGCAACCGAGAGATTTCTCTTGTCAAAGTCCTTTGGAGAAATCAGACAACCGAAGAAGCTACATGGGAGACCGAGGACAAGATGCGCAAGTTTCATCCGGAATTATTTCAGCCGGACGAGTAGAATCTGGGGGCCAGATTCTCATAAGGAGGGGTGATTGTCACGCCCCGAAAATCCGAATTATAAATCTGTATGCTCGGATCGAATATTTGCGCAATTATTATTTTATTTAATATTTATTTGATATTTATTATGTAATTTTAGAATTTTATTTCGTATATGAATAAATTCTGTATTTAAATTACAAATTGTCAATGTGCATTTTAAAAATATGAATTTTGACTGTAATTACATGTTATTTGGACAACGTGAGTTTTCGAACTTATTTTGCAAAATTACGACTTTGCCCCTTCGGTTTCTAAACCTTAGTCAATTTGAATAAGTCAATCTCTCTCCCTCTCTATTCCATTCACGCGCAAAGAGAGAAAAAGAGAAGAAAGAAAAAGAGAGAAAAAGAGAAGAAAGAAGAAAGAGATTCCAACGATCGTTCCGACTCCGTTTCCCGACGGATTTTAGAGCCGTTTACGTCTACGAACTCCTCGCGATCTCATCTACGAGTAAGCTCTCACGAAATTTCTCGATTAATGCCTTCATTGCTTCGATTTTCGGATTTTTGAATATAGTTGAATAATTTAGGTTTTTATATGATTTTGATAGAAAATGTGGATGGATTTTCGTGTTTATTGTTTCTACGTGTAGCTTATGTATTGTAGATGATTATATGTGAGAATTAGGGTTTGATTTGCATGTTTTAGTGATTAATTGTTGGATTAGGGTTTGAATTCGCGTAGGTTTTGTTTCTGCGAAATGTTTCTGTTCGAATCGGTGCACACGGCCTTGAGGCCGTGTGCATGAGGCCGTGCGCGTGAGGAATCGCACACGGGCTGGTGCACACGGCCTTGAGGCCGTGTGCATGAGTCCGTGCGCGTTTCTTGATCGTGCACGGCCTCGCCACACGGCCGTGCACAAGGCCGTGTGGCCTGGTCGAACAGTGCCCTGACCTTCTGTTAGTCAGGGCACAAATTGGCCTACGGGTCCCGCTTCGGCTCGTCTTTTCTGAATTCTTTCTTCGCTCGTGTATTCGATATATATGATATAGATAGGAATTACATGATTTATGAATTTACGACATGTTCGGGTATATGAATAGTGCATTTTAAGTTTTCGTTAAATTTTCTAACTTTTGCATGTGAAGTCCGATTTTCCCGAAATTCGAATGCATGCTTCTTTATGATATTCTAAGCATGTCCGTAAAGTTTCGTTGCATTTGGAATTGATTTACATTTTTAAATTTGCGATTTATTCTGTTTTCGTTTGAGAATTTGAACCTAAGTGATTGATTTAATTGTATAACGTGCTTCTATGTGTTCTAATTCTTTCGTATAAGCTGTGCGTCATCTTTAGTCTTATTTGGTTGTGTCTTGGTATTTTTGCAGACGATACTCCCGTGGAGTAGCGCCAGTTCTTGCTCTTTTGTTCATTTTGCATAGCCAGGTGAGGCTTTCCTTTTCTGATTCCAGTATTACTATGTATATATATATAAATAAGCCTCTCCCCATATAAGCCTCGTTTATGTTTTGGTTTTCACACCGTTTATATATATATACTTAGTAGATATTTATGATTATTATGTTCATTTGATTTATCAAAAATTATTTGATATGAAAAAGTATTACGTATAGTCTTCGAAATGTTTACGAAAGAGACATGTAAAACCTTTTTGTTTCTGAGGCGAACTTTGGCCTTCGGCCTCGCATATGACATGTCTCGAACGGTCTTTTGGCCAACCCGAAATGTTTGAAAAGCGAGTTATGAAATGTTTGCATGATCGTTTGGGCCCGGAGTAAGAGCGATAGGACGAAGTCGGTAGACGTCGGGTCTACGGTGTAAATCCTATGGTTTCCTCCATTTGGGAGCTCGGGGTGAGGCCGGAGTGGCAGCCCTTTGAGTACCTGAGTTATTCTAGTCAGTTTCGAGTAGTTCGGATTTAGCGGTCCGTCTACATTGGAGGCATAAGGGTGGTTTCCGGTTTTTATGTTTGGATATTGGAGTTCAGGACTCGACTCGCCGAGTCATTAGATATGTTATGTTTTATGTTAAATCACCACCCGATTACAAAAACCTTTCTTTTATGTTGATTTACTTCGGTTTTACGATATACATTATTATTCCCTCCTCACTTAGTCGTTTGACTAACCCCTTCTGTTTTACCCCTGTACTGGTTTCAGGACACTAGGCGGGATCTGCGTCGTCGTCGTCGCGTCTTTGAGTTGCATTAATTTTTGCTCATGTATAACTCTTTCCCGTATGGCTTTATTTTATGTTTTATGATATTAGGATTTAGATAGTTTGTATTCGGGATTATGTATAAATATTGAACCCGTTATTATATTATTATCGGGATATTGTATCGAACCCGTTTATTATTTAATTAATGGAATTTCGTTAGCCTTGGTGGGCTTTAATACTTGTGTAATTATTTATGTTTCGTTTATTTCGCTTCCGCACTTCTTGTTTTTTTGTTGTTTTGAAAACCCCCGCCTAGTAATTGAGTAATTGCTTGCCGTTCGCCGGGTTTCGATTCAGGTCGGATCCCATTCCGGCTTCGGGTCGGGGCTCGGTGCGGGGCGTGCGTTACCCGTTTGGGGCGCCCGCTACAGTTTGGGGCGCCCGCTACAAGATATCTTAGTGAAGATATTTAAACAGAATATATAAGATATATAAATTCTGTGAAGGTAAACAAAGTTCTGGAATTTAGTAGGAGCTAGCCAAGAGTGACGAAACTTACAGAAGTTTACACAGAACTCATATTAATCTTAAATGATTGGAACAATTGTTTAAATGAGTGAGTCAAAAACTGTTTTGACTACATTTAAAGTATGATTAAGAGTAATCACATACATGAGATACAAAGAGATTTGTATAGTTGTATGACATTTTCGATAATAAGAATAGGTAGTAACCTGTCTAGTTAAAGAGTTAAGAAAATCTATAGAGATAGATAGGGCAAAAATCGAGAACTCAGAGGACAATCCGGCAGGATCGGAAATAACTAAGCAGTAATAAATAAGAATGGTAACTTATAAAAGAAAGTACTGAATTGGAAAATACCCAATAAGTGTAGTACACGAACGGATTAAGCTTGAGAAGCAAAACACATTACTACATTAGATGTAGAAACAAAAGGAGTTTAGATGAGAATAATCATCCAAAAGTTGGATGTAATACCTAGCAATGCTTTGGCATTAGTTGTTTTTGAAACAACATAAATATGTGATTACGCAAGCAATAGAACCAAGATCTCATAGAATGTCTAAACATATCCTTAAACGATTTAAGGTAGTTAAATCAGAAGACATGAGTTATACCTCAATGATATAAATTGTAGCGCCCCTTTCCCTAGAAGGAGAAAGGACACCACATCCGCACCAAGATGAACTCCTAAACAAGGTAAATGTACCCCATTCAAAAATTCATCTCGGCGAACGGCAAGCACTCAATCAAACTCCGGCAACAACAACACGACGCCCCAACAACAACAACAATCAGAGAAATGCGGAAGCGAATTCATAAACAACAGTTTAATCATAAATGTCATCCATGGCAACATAATTCATAAAAAAATTCCAGAATAAATATCCAATTAATGCCATCCACGGCTCAACTAACTATCCCACATCAGGGGCACATTGGTACATAAGGTAATCATAATGTTAAATACAGTAATTCGAATCAATTCAGAAAGTAAAGACTCGACTGTTGTTGGGACACTGACAAGACAATAATATGTGAGCCAACCTAGACCTACTGCTGCCGACTGACAAGATAGGTGACACCGCCACCTGTCTACCTGAAGCAAGAACCAAAGTAGAAGGGGTGAGTATAAAGGATACTCAGTAAGGGGGGTTTATACAATATAGGTATTGATCACAGTTCGTCGTTTATCTTTTAAAATCAAAAGGGGTGAATGTTGCTCGTTTTGATAAAGATACAAACAATAATATAAGTTGTAAAACTATAACACAAAGCAACATTCGAGTCCAGCTTTATTTGAAAACATAAGAAGTTGACGAACAGGATCCTTTGAAAACGTTTGCACATAAGGTCAAGCCGATCATTTTGAAATGATATTAGTTGAGTCACGAGGCTGTTACAAGTTCGAAAGACATGGCATAAATAAGTTGGAAATGATAAGTAAAAATGGCTCGTAATTCAACTAAATAGTTTGAACAATAAAGAAGGCATAACTTGGCAAGTTCGAGCCACGCTTCTGGGCTTTATATATATATAGGGAAATGCATATGCTAAATGAAGAAAACCGGAATGTGCTTCGACTTGTAACGAAAGCCGTAAATCATTTAGACAAACAAGTGATGCAATAAGTGTAACGACCCGATTTTTCGAGACGAGTTTGGTAACATTTCGCGCCTTCCATTTCTCACCTCTTTCCCCATTTCTCGAATTATATGATATTATTTGGCTAATTTGTGTCTAATTGATATTTTAAATTTTCCCAAACAATTTAAACTATGTGAATTTTAAGTTATTTGATACGTGACAAAATTTTGTATTTACGTGAAAACGTGTTTAAGTGCTTTTATTAAATTATGGCGCGTATATCTTTATCCCTAAATACCAATAATAGTTGAATTTTCTTAGATTAAAAAGAAAAGAAAATACTAATCTAATACCTTAAATTTTGTTTCTTAATAAGTCTTTGGTATTTGAACACCATATCAATTACTGTCCTATATACCTACGTAATATATATATATATATATATATATATATATATATATATATATATATATATATATATATATATATATTATGTGTAATTGATTGTATATATATTCTAGGGATAATTAGTAGTAATTGGAGGACACTCGGGGCAAACCTAGTAATAGTAGTTGGTTAGTCACCACCGCCCCCTCACCTCTAAATAAATGTGTAGCCTTATTCTTTCATAATAGTAATTCAACCCCACGAATTTTTCTTTGGATAAAGAAACCACTTCTCGCTACTTCCCTGTTCAATACCTAATTAGCCATTTCAATTAAAAAAAATTCACGAAATATAATAGGAAATGGAAAAGAGACCTTCACAGTCTCATCCTTATTTTTATTCGGACAGAGAAACCCATTAGTGCTCCTCTTTCCTTTTGTGTGCACAAAACTGATATATTCATCTTCCTTATCACTCCAAGATAGTACGAAAATTGGTTTAGGAAAAGAATATCTCATCTATTGATGCCTTCCTTCTTCATCCGAACAGGTACAACCTTATTGTTGTTTGTTGTTGTTTGCTGAATAGATTTAATAACTATGTTAAATTTATTATTTGTACGGTTAGTTTAATGTTTTGTTATATAAATACTTTCGAGTAATCATTTTTGCCCATAAAATGTCATTGATGATTCGATTATTATATTTCTTTTAATTAATATTCTAATGATCTTGTTCGTTTAATTAAGCAGTGTAATATGTGTGGTTGTGTGTGTAGCTGGTGAAATAATGAAATATATTAACCAACTCATAATTCATAAATTGAGAACATAGAATAAGTAGAATATACGTATATGTTTGTGAGTTCAATCAATCAGGTTATATGAAATTATAATATGTTAGTTTGATTGAATTAGTTATTTGCTTAATGACTTACTTATCAGATACTCGACATTAATTAATATGACTAAGTTAATTAGTAGCTAGATTAATTAATATTTAAACTTCAGAGACTTGTTTTATTCACTAATTAGATTACGTGGCCAAGAGTTTAGTTATAAAAATGTTAATGGAAGCTGATTGAATATAGAAACATTAATTCCGAGGCAATTTCTCTTGAATTATAGATTTTGGCTTAGTTGATTGGTACTCCATTATTAAAAATGAATTTTGTTGCTCACCATATTTAATTGAGTTATTATTTTACATTTTTGAAGAAGCATGACATTGAATGCGAACTGTCTTTAATTTCTTAGTTCTCTCATTTCGCATGTTTAATGAATACGTTGGACTATTTATTTGCAATATAAGTGTACGATTTACGTTATAGCCGTACGTGTCAGTCGTGTCTTATTTGGTTTATCGAGTTGAGTCTTATGTGGTTGTGTCTTAATTGGTTTCAGGTGATACTCCTTCCGGGCAGTAGATTGGTCTTTCCTTTTTGTCCTTTTGCAGTATTATCCAAGTGGGGTTTCTTTTCCGAAATCGGTTTTCTTATACGTATGTAAATATTCCATATATACCCGAAGCCGGTGTTTTTATGCTTTTATGTTTTCTTTCCCCAAACTTATATTATACGTAGTAGCTACTTGAAAACCATATTATTTTAATGAGTTTAAAGAAAAATGCTTTGATATAAAATTATTACGTATAACCCTTCAAAAGCTCTTTTAGCTCGAAAGGGTAAAAGTTGATTTGTCAATTGGTTCCTTTAACCACATAAGCATTTGAAATGCGAGGAATTATCTTGGCCTTTGTGCCTGGCCATTAAGCCACATTATATTATTGGGCCAGAACATCAGGGTACGGGGTGAAGCCGGATAGACATCGGGGCTACGGTGGATCTCAATGCTCTAGTCTCCAAACCGTTGGGAGCTCGAGGGTATGACCGGAGTGGCAACCCTTTTGAGTACCTGCGCCGGACGGGATCTAGTCTATATCCCCAGCCGAAGATGTATTGGATATTTGTCCTTGCATATATGATTATATAGTAGCGGGCTAGCTACCTGACTACACAAGGAGGAATAAGGGAGGTTTATTTGATATTTCTGATATTATGAAATAGGTGGTTGATGCTCGACTCACCGAGCTTTTACTTTATTACGAAATTATTCGATTCACTAATAATTGTGGAAACCTTTATTTTTCCTTTGCTTTATTCTCATTTAAAAATTGGTGAATCTTCTTGTTGTTTCGATAATATATACGTATTACATTCCCCTCACTTAGTCACTTTGACTAACCCCATTACTCTATTGTTGTCTTTTCAGGGTTTTGTTGCTAGGCGAATTCAGGTCGTGTCCTTGGAGTGATTTACTTTTGTTTAGGTGATTTCATTTCCGCCTATGTATCTGGATAAATAATTAAAACCCTAGAGAGTGTAGATATAAATGATGTAAATTAGTTTGAATAGTGATATTGTTGTTTTCAGTGGCCTCGGTGGGCTTTATATTTGTGCTTTGAAGTTATTGTTTTTTTTAGCTCCCTGAGTGGGATAGATTGTATTAATTTGCTTCCACTATATTATGGTTTGTTGTCCTGTTATTTTCTAAATCCGATCCGCCTGGTAATTATTTTTCGTTCGCCAGGTTGTAGTTCATAACCGGACCTTTAGTTCTTGTTATGGATTGTGACTTGGTGCGGGACGTCGCGTCGCAACGTATTTGGGGACGTGCCGTTACAGTTGGTATCAGAGCTAGAGGTTCATTGGCCTTAGCTCTGTGAGTCGTGTCAGTCTAGGTCCGTACGGCTTACGACTTAGGAATTTGTGCTTTTATGCTTATGTGTTTACAACTTTGCATCCATAACTGAGTGAGCTACCCACCAGAAGGATAGTTGTCCCAGGAGGCAGCGCCCGAATCAGCCTATGCCGCCGAAGCCAAAGCCTTATGTTCCAGCTCGTGTGTATGCCTTGGAGGGCGATAGTGAGGGTACTGAGCCTGATGCTTCCGCCGTGGTGGAGGGTACCATACATATACATAACATACCCATACATGCATTGTTTGATCCAGGTGCTACGCATTGTTTTGTTGCTCCTGAAATTGACTTATCTGCCCATGCGTCTGTTGATTTGTCTGATTATTGCTTTGTTGTGAGTTCTCCTTTGGGATCTTGTATTATTATCGACCGCGTGTACTGATGTTGTCCCGGTGTTAGTTTGGATAAGGTTTACCTCGTAGATTTGATAGCGTTGTCAGTGAAGAAGTACGGAGTTATCTTGGGTATGAATTGGTTATTTGAGCACAGGACCAAGATTGATTGTTTTAAGAAGAGGATTAGTTTGGGATCTGATTCGGGTCAGGGTATTCAGTTGACAGATGGGCCGATTATTTCTATGATAGAGGCAAAGAAGCTTGTAACGACCCAAAAATCCGATTTTTCAATTCGGTATATTTTAATCAAGTAATTGTGCAAATTATTATTTTATTTAATATTTATTCTAAGATTTTAGGATAATTTCGTAAATGAGTGAATTTTATATTTAAATCACGAATTGTCAATGTGTGTTTAATTATGTAAATTTTAATTGTAATTACATATTATTTGGACAACGTGAGTTTTTAAACCTATTTTGCGAAATTACTAAAATGCCCCTTCGATTTTAGACCTAGTCAACTTAATTGACTAAGTCATCCTCCCTCATCTCTCTCGTTCACTACAACAAGAAGGAAAGAAAGAAAAGAAAAGAGAAGGAAAAAGAGAAAGAGAAGGAAGAGACTTTAATCGATCGTCCCGACTTCGTTTCCCGACGGATTTTCGAATCGTTTACGCCTACGAATTCCTCGCGATCTTTTCTACGAGTAAGCTTCTAACGATTCTCTCGTTTAATGTCTTCTATACATCATTTTTCTCGTTTTTGTGAATAGTTGTATAATTTAGGTTTTATATGATTTTGATAGTAATTGTGGATGGATTTTCGTGTTTATCGTTTCTATATGTAGATTATATGTTGTAGATGATTATATGTGAAAAATAAGGATTGATTTGCATGATTAATCGATTTTTGCGTATTTAGGATTGATTTTTGCTTATTGGGTTTGATGTTCTGCATGTTCTGCTCAATTTTTACGCACACGGGCCATGCACACGGGGTGTGGCAAGCCCGTGTGGGTGTACACGGCCTCTTGCACGGCCGTGCAAGAGACCGTGCGTGTTTGGGGATGGTGCACGGGCTGTGCACACGGCCTTGAGGCCGTGTGCATGAGGCCGTGTGCGTTGTTTGATTGTGCACGGCCTCGGCACACGGCCGTGCACAAGGCCGTGTGGCCCGATCGCACAGTGCCCTGACCTTCTGTAAGTCAGGGCCCGTTTTGAACTACGGTCCCTCCGAGACTCGTCTTTTCCGAATTCTTTCTTCGCTCGTGTATTCGATATATATGAAATAGATATGAATTGCATGATTTACGAATTTACAACATGTTCGGGTATGTGAATAGTGCGTTTTAAGTTTTCGACAAATTTTCTAACTTTTGCATGTGAAGTCCGATTTTCCCGAAATTCGAATGCATACTCCTTTATGATAATTTAAGCATGTCCGTAAAGTTTCGTTGCGATTGGACTTGATTTGTATTTTTAAATGCATGAATTACTTTGTTTTCGTTTGAGAATTTGAACTTAAGTGATTGATTTAATTGTATAACGTGCTCCTATGTGTATTAATATTTTCGTATAAGCCGTGCATCGTCTTTAGTGTTATTTGGTTGTGTCCTGGTATTTTTGCAGACGATACTCCCGTGGAGTAGCGCCGGTTCTAGCTTTTTGCTCTTATTTTGCATAGTAGTCAGGTGAGGCTTTCCGTTTCTGTTTCCAGTATTATTACGTATATATATAAATAAGCCTCTCCCGATATAAGCCACGTTTATGTTTTGTTTTCACACCGTTTATATATATATATATACTTAATAGATATTTATGATTATTATGTTCATTTGATTTATCGAAAATGATTTGATATGAAAAGTACTACGTATAGACTTTGAAATGTTTACGAAAGAGACATGTAAAACCCTTTTGATTTCTAAGGTGAACTTTGGCCTTCGGCCTCGCATATGACATGTCTTGACGGTCTTTTGGCCAACCCGAAACGATTTGAAAAGCGAGTTACGATATGTGTGTGTGTTTGTTTGGGCCCGGAGTAAGAGCGATAGGACGAAGTCGGTAGACGTCGGGTCTACGGCGTAAATCCTATGGTTTCCTCCATTTGGGAGCTCGGGGTGAGGCCGAAGTGGCAGCCCTTTGAGTACCTGAGTTATTCCCGTCAGTTATGAGTAGTTCGGGTTTGCAGTCCGGCTACATTGGAAGAATAAGGGTAGTTTCCGGTTTTATGTTTTGGATATTGGAGTTCAGGGCTCGACTCGCCGAGTCATATGATAAGTTATGTTTTATGTTAAATCACCACTCGATTACGAAAACCTTTCTTTTATGTTGATTTCTTTTAAGTTTAAAATTGGTGATTTATTTCCTGTTTTATTATATACATTATTATTCCCCCGTCACTTAGTCGTTTGACTAACCCTCTCTGTCTCACCCTATATTGGTTTCAAGATACTAGGCGGGATTCGTCGTCGTCGTCGTAGAGTTGTATTTATTTTCTCATGTATATTCCTTTTTCCGTATGATATGAATTAGATTTTTAGGATATTAGGATTTTATTTAATTTGTATTCGGGATTATGTATTTATTGAACCCGTTATTATATTTATCGGGATACTGTATCGAACCCGTTTGATATTATGTAATTGAATTTCGTTAGCCTTGGTGGGCTTTAATAATTGTGTATTTATTATGTTCTATTACTTTGATTATTTATATTGCTTCCGCGTCTCTGTCTTTTCGTTGTTTTTAAAATCCCGCCTAGTGATTGAGTAAATGCTTGCCGTTTGCCGGGTTTCGGTTCGGGTCGGATCCCATTTCGGCTCCAGGTCGGGGCTCTGTGCGGGGCGTGCGTTACCCGTTTGGGGCGCCCGCTACAGTTGGTATCAGAGCTCTTCTTTGGTCCAATGGCCTAAGCTCTGAATCGTCGTGTTTTGTTTGTTTGTCGGTCGTTATGGGCCGGTGTAACTTAGGGAATTGCACTCGCCAGTACTCAAGAACGCTTAGTGTTTGAATTGTGACGGATCTTTGTTGGATGATCAACAACAAAAGATCTTTTACAATCAAAACACTGGGATGGGCTTGGATATAGGTGGATGTGAAACTCAAGGTTGTACTTGCCATGCCTGGTTGTCTGTCGTGTCCGGTTGTGTCTAGGTCGTACGGCTTAGGAATTCTGTGGAATTGTGCAAATGTGCTAAGTGCTTATGTGAACACTAAGTGAACATTACTTGCCTATGTGTTTACAGCTTTGCATGCTCACTTACCTGTCATGCATAACTGTTAAGGGTTTTACAGGATGTCTCCACGTCGTTATCCCTGTGGACAGTCTTCGTCATCTACATTGACACCTCAGACCGATCCACCGATTCCAGCCGGAATTTCGGAAACATTAAGACAGTCCATCGCTCATGCCCCTAAAGGAAATGCTGAGCAGAAAGCGTGGGCTCAATTTCTCAGATTCGAACCACCGCAATTTGAAGGTGCCCCGGATGACAATATTGCCGAGGCATGGATATCGGCTCTAGAAAAGATTTTTAGGATTATGGAATATCCGGACCCTCTAAGAGTCGGGTTTGCTATTTATTTGATGACTGGAGCTGCACAGGAATGGTGGAAACAGAATGAACAACGATGGGAACGCGAGCATGTAGTCCCGACTTGGGATCAATTCTTGACTGAGTTCCGGGCTGAATACATTACGAGGATTGTTCGTCAGCAAAACGAAAGTGAAATTCAGGCCCCCGTTCAGCCTATTCCTCCCCAACCTCAGGGATATCCACGACCCGTATGTGGATTTTGTAAGGGCCAGCATTTAGAGGCTAAATGTTGGAAGAAGAATGGATTGTGCTACGGATGTGGGAGCGCCGACCACAGGGTGAATCTATGTCCGAAGAAGAGACCGGTACCGCGGGGTACAACAGGCAATACTGAGGATGCACATCCAGTGAGTTCTATGAGGCCACTTACACAATCAGGGTCTTATTCCGGAAAGAAAATCTCCTCGGTATATTCTTCGAAACAGAATGTACCTCCGAAACGGCAGGGAACGCCAGTATGTGGCTTTTGCCAAAGAGATCATCAAGAGTCAGAATGCCAAAAGAAGCAGGGACGTTGCTTCTCATGTGGAAGTCCGTTTCATCTCCGTACAAATTGCACGAGAAAGAGAATGTCGAGACGAGCCAAAAGGATGAAGCTTGATTTTGTATGAACAATCCAGGTATATTGCATTGTCATGACATTCATCCTAAATTAATTTAATTTCATATTATGTGAATTTAGAAATTATGTGTGTTAAGTGTATTATATTATGCATGTGATTTCGATGTTGTTATTCGTGTTAAAATTTTGTGAAGTTTGTGTGGTTTTAATCACACGAACTGCCCCTGCATGCCTTGCACGGTCTCGCCACACGCCATGACGAGACCCTGTGCACTTATCTCACACGGCCTTGTTGCACCCTGTGCAAGAGGCCGTGCGCATGAATACACACGGGCTCGTCACACGCCGTGACGAGAGCCCGTGCGTGTTTGTCCTCACGGGGTCGTCACACGCCGTGACGATACCCCGTGCGTGTTTCTCACACGGCCTCGTCACACGCCGTGACGAGAGGCCGTGCGCATTTGTTCCAGGTTTTAAAATGGTCAGTAGCTTCTCATTTCGCGCACAACCTACAATTTTTCTCCTTTTCATGCGAAATTTTGCTCTTGTTTTTCCCCCAAATTCATCCCAACTTTGATTTCGTTTAGTTCTCGATCTAGCCGACGGATTTTAGTGAGATTTTGAATGTGTGTTGTCTGCAGCAAGTTCTTTGGATTATTGAAATTTGGGCTCGATCCGTTATACCGATCTCACACAATCTTCGCCCGAAGTAGCGCACGCCAAGTGCTCGGTAAAAGTCTCAAGTGAAAAATTTGCAACTTAATCCTTCAATTCACAACAACTCCAACTCTTCTATGGAAGGTGCTCGTGAAACCCGTGGCGGACGTCGGGCAAGGGAATTACCCGACATAGCGGCCCCGGAAGGGTACCAAGTGGATTTGGGTAATGAAGACGATCAAGATATCTTCAACCGGTTAATGGAACGACCGGTTAGAGCCACGCAATTTCTAGACATGGAAGCTATGTACCAATTGGGTCTTGGCGAAGGGATCTCCCGTTACATCGACAACATTGGGTGGGCTAATGTTTGGAGTATTCAAAGGCCATCCTATCGCCGCCTCACTTGAGAATTTTTAAGCTCTCTTAAGGGCGCGACATTTCCGGACGACAACGAGATGCCGATAGGAATCCACTTCAGAGCGTTCAACCGAGACTATACGCTTTCATACCGGCAGTTGACCGAGTATTTTCAATTGGATGTTACGGCACCTAGGAGATGTGCCGACGGATGGAATCAAGCCGAAGCGTGGAGACGTATCTCTACCTCCACCGAAATATTTAACTCCGGCGTATCCAAGGCCACGATGCTCATTACCACTCAATTGAGAATTTTGCATAGAGCCGTGTCTCGATCGGTTCTAGCCAGAGGAGACAGCCTGGGTGTGGTGAACACCGAAGACTGTCTAATACTCGATCATATGGTACGAGGGGAAAGGTTCAACCCCATCTCGTACATGATGGACCATATGAAGTATATCTCCACTCGGTCGAGAGGAGAGATTCGAGTTGGCTCATACATTGCCGCCATTCTGGAGTGTGCCCAGGTGGAAGGGCCCGATACCCAGGTTCCTGTTGGAGGTTCGACCTCAATTAGCTACGGCACTTTAGCTCAAATAGCGATCTGCACGAAGGGTCCAAGGCGGAACGACCCATATATTCTGGTAGATGGACTACCTTTATGGGAAGCTGACCAAGGGGATGCTCCCGAAGAAGGACCTTCAGACCCAGAGGTCCGACAGCAGGCTCAGCATATCTACTCCCAGCTAATGAGTCAGGATGCTTCTATTCCTGAGTCTTCACATGGCAGAAGAAGCACTCAGCACCAGGAATCGATAGACCTGCAACAATTTTATTCCGAGTTCACTGACTACCGACGTGTGTCTGATGAGAGATTTGCCCAGCAGGAGAGGCAGATCAATGAGGGCTTTGCAGCTCAGTGAGGTCACATTGATAGTCAGTACACAGCCTTGCAGGCAAAGCTTCAGAGATCCATATCAGAGATGCAGAGGTCACTATCTGAGCAGCTGGATCAGTATTTCCGTCGTGGTCCTGACGAGCCTTGAGCTATCTATTTTATTTTATTTTCTTCTTTCCCGTTAACTTGTTTAGGATTTGATGTAATTTTATATTTTGTATGACTCTGAATTTTTATTTGGAATATTAAGTGCTTTAAGTGTTTATTATTAATGACGTATTATTTTGTGATTTAATTGCATTTGAATGTTCGATTTAATTCGCGTTATTAGAATTTCCTTTAGGTTATACTCCTCTTAACTAACTCCGAGACCGGAAGAGAATCTGAGGACAGATTCTTCTGAAGAGGGGAGTATTGTAACGACCCAAAAATCCAATTTTTCAATTCGGTATATTTTAATCGAGTAATTGTGCAAATTATTATTTTATTTAATATTTATTCTAAGATTTTAGGATAATTTCGTAAATGAGTAAATTTTATATTTAAATCACGAATTGTCAATGTGCGTTTAATTATGTGAATGTTAACTGTAATTACATATTATTTGGACAACGTGAGTTTTTAAACTTATTTTGCGAAATTACTAAAATGCCCCTTCGATTTTAGACCTAGTCAACTTAATTGACTAAGTCATCCTCCCTCATCTCTCTCGTTCACTACAACAAGAAGGAAAGAAAGAAAAGAAAAGAGAAGGAAGAGACTTCAATCGATCGTCCCGACTTCGTTTCCCGACGGATTTTCGAATCGTTTACACATACGAATTCCTCGCGATCTTTTCTACGAGTAAGCTTCTAACGATTCTCTCGTTTAATGTCTTCTATACTTCGTTTTTCTTGTTTTTGTGAATAGTTGTATAATTTAGGTTTTATATGATTTTGATAGTAATTGTGGATGGATTTTCGTGTTTATCGTTTCTATATGTAGATTATATGTTGTAGATGATTATATGTGAAAATTAAGGACTGATTTGCATGATTAATCGATTTAATGTTGAATTAGGAATGATTTTCGCGTATTGGGTTTGATGTTCTGCATGTTCTGCTCAATTTTTACGCACACGGGCCATGCACACGGGGTGTGGCAAGCCCGTGTGGGTGTACACGGCCTCTTGCACGGCCGTGCAAGAGACCGTGCGTGTTTGGGGATGGTGCACGGGCTGTGCACACGGCCTTGAGGCCGTGTGCATGAGGCCGTGCGCGTTGTTTGATTGTGCATGGCCTCGGCACACGGCCGTGCACAAGGCCGTGTGGCCCGATCGCACAGTACCCTGACCTTCTGTAAGTCAAGGCCCGTTTTGAACTACGGGTCCCTCCGAGACTCGTCTTTTCCGAATTCTTTCTTCGCTCGTGTATTCGATATATATGAAATAGATATGAATTGCATGATTTACGAATTTACAACATGTTCGGGTATGTGAATAGTGCGTTTTAAGTTTTCGACAAATTTTCTAACTTTTGCATGTGAAGTCCGATTTTCCCGAAATTCGAATGCATACTCCTTTATGATAATTTAAGCATGTTCGTAAAGTTTTGTTGCGATTGGACTTGATTTGTATTTTTAAATGCATGAATTACTCTGTTTTCGTTTGAGAATTTGAACTTAAGTGATTGATTTAATTGTATAACGTGCTTCTATGTGTCTTAATATTTTTGTATAAGCCGTGCGTCGTCTTTAGTCTTATTTGGTTGTGTCCTGGTATTTTTGCAGACGATACTCCCGTGGAGTAGCGCCGGTTCTAGCTTTTTGCTCTTATTTTGCATAGCAGTCAGGTGAGGCTTTCCGTTTCCGTTTCCAGTATTATTACGTATATATATAAATAAGCCTCTCCCGATATAAGCCACGTTTATGTTTTGTTTTCACACCGTTTATATATATATATACTTAATAGATATTTATGATTATTATGTTCATTTGATTTATCGAAAATGATTTGATATGAAAAGTACTACGTATAGACTTTGAAATGTTTACGAAAGAGACATGTAAAACCCTTTTGATTTCTAAGGCGAACTTTGGCCTTCGGCCTCGCATATGACATGTCTCGACGGTCTTTTCGCCAACCCGAAATGATTTGAAAAGCGAGTTACGATATGTGTGTGTGTTTGTTTGGGCCCGGAGTAAGAGCGATAGGACGAAGTCAGTAGACGTCGGGTCTACGGCGTAAATCCTATGGTTTCCTCCATTTGGGAGCTCGGGGTGAGGCCGGAGTGGCAGCCCTTTGAGTACCTGAGTTATTCCCGTCAGTTATGAGTAGTTCGGGTTTGCAGTCCGGCTACATTGGAGGAATAAGGGTGGTTTCTGATTTTATGTTTTGGATATTGGAGTTCAGGGCTCGACTCGCCGAGTCATATGATAAGTTATGTTTTATGTTAAATCAGCACTCGATTACGAAAACCTTTCTTTTATGTTGATTTCTTTTAAGTTTAAAATAGGTGATTTATTTCCCGTTTTATTATATACATTATTATTCCCCCCTCACTTAGTTGTTTGACTAACCCTCTCTGTCTCACCCTATATTGGTTTCAGGATACTAGGCGGGATTCGTCGTCGTCGTCGTAGAGTTGTATTTATTTTCTCATGTATATTCCTTTTTCCGTATGATATGAATTAGATTTTTAGGATATTAGGATTTTATTTAATTTGTATTCGGAATTATGTATTTATTGAACCCGTTATTATATTTATCGGGATACTGTATCGAACCCGTTTGATATTATGTAATTGAATTTCGTTAGCCTTGGTGGGGTTTAATAATTGTGTATTTATTATGTTCTATTGCTTTGATTATTTATATTGCTTCCGCGTCTCTGTCTTTTCATTGTTTTTAAAACCCCGCCTAGTGATTGAGTAAATGCTTGCCGTTCGCCGGGTTTCGGTTCGGGTCGGATCCCATTTCGGCTCCGGGTCGGGGCTCGGTGCGGGGCGTGTGTTACCCGTTTGGGGCGCCCGCTACAAAGCTCGTCCGAGAAGGAGCTTCAAGGTTTATTGCTTATCTTCTCAACAGACCGAAGGAACAGTTGAAGTTTGAAAATACTGAGATAGTTAAAGATTTTCTGGAGGTGTTTCCTGAAAAGTTGGAGTTTTTACCTCCCGACCGTGATATCGAGTTTGTTATTGATTTGTATCCGGGATCTGAGCCCTACTCGAAGACACCTTACAGAATGGCACCAGCTGAATTAAAAGAGTTGAAGACTCAGTTAGATGATTGGCTAGCCAGTGGTTATATCAGGCCGAGTACTTCTCCCTGGGGAGCACCAGTATTGTTTGTAAAGAATAAAAATGGTTCTCTTAGACTTTGTGTTGATTACAGAGAGTTGAACCGGATGACTATGAAGAACAAATATCCTCTTCCCCACATTGAGGAGTTATTTGACTTATTGCAGGGATCGAGGGTCTATTCTAAACTTGATTTGAGACAGGGATATTATCAGTTGCGTATCTGGGCAGAGGACATACCGAAGACAGCCTTCAACATTCGATATGGTCATTTTGAGTTTGTGGTTATGCCATTCGGTTTGACGAACGCTCCTGCAGCATTTATGGATATGATGCACAGAATCTTTCGACCTTATCTTGATAAGTTTGTTGTTATCTTCATCGACGACATACTGGTTTTCTCAAAATTCGAGGAAGAGCATGCAGAGCATCTGAAGATCGTGTTACAAACTTTGAAAGAACATCAGTTGTATGCCAAGTTCAGTAAGTGTGAGTTCTGGATTAAGAAAGTGGCATTTCTGGGTCATCTTCTATCCAAGGAAGGTATTGAAGTTGATCCTTCGAAGATTGATTCAGTATTGAGTTGGGAGCAGCCTAAGACTCCGACAGAGGTTCGTAGCTTTCTGGGATTGGCAGGTTATTATAGACGGTTTGTGAAGGATTTTTCTAAACTTGCAGCCGCGCTTACGGAGTTAACGAAGTAGAATGTTGCTTTTGTGTGGACGGATAAATGTGAGAGTAGTTTTCGGGAGTTAAAGAAGAGATTGACGTCCGCCCCTATTCTTACTTTGCCTGAAGGTTCAGATGGATTCGTGGTTTATACTGATGCTTCGAAAGAAGGTTTGGGATGTGTGTTGATGCAGAATGGAAAAGTTATAGCTTATGCCTCGAGAAAGCTTAAACCTGCTGAAGTAAATTATCCTACACATGATCTGGAGTTAGCAGCAGTCATATTTGATTTGGGCAAGTGGCGTCACTATCTCTACGGTATTACTTTTGATATTTTCACTGATCATAAGAGCCTTCAGTATCTTTTCACTCAGAAGGAATTGAATAAACGTCAGAGGCGTTGGATGGAGTTGTTAGAAGACTATGATTGTAAAATTCAGTACCATCCAGGGAAGGCAAATGTGGCTGCAGATGCCTTGAGCAGAAAAGCGAGTGTATCACAACTAAAGCTAAGTTCAGATATATCAGGTGCAGAGAAAGCTCGTATTATTTCTCAGGCTCGTGTTTCTAGCATCGCGATTCCGTCAGATTTGGGTCGTAGAATTAAAGATGCTCAAGCTATTGATGATTGGATTCAGTGACAAATTATTCGAATGAAAGATGAGCCAAACACGCAGTTCAGTATTGATGACACAGGTCTTCTCAGACATATGACAAGAGTTTGTGTTCCAAAGAGCTTGAGGAAAAAGATTTGGATGAAGCTCACAAATCAACCTATACTATTCATCCGGGAGGCACTAAGATGTATCGAGATTTGAAAGAGTTCTTCTGGTGGAATGGTTTGAAGAGAGATGTGGCCAACTATATCCGACAGTGTGTGACTTGTCAACAAGTCAAGGCAGATCATCAGAAACCCAGAGGTTTACTACAGCCACTTCCCGTACCGTTTTGGAAATGGGAAGAGATAGCGATGGATTTTGTTTCGGGATAAACAAAAGTCAGAGGTGGTTATGATAGCATTTGGCTAATTGTTGATAGATTGACGAAGTCCGCTCATTTTTTGCCAGTTTGTGTGTCCTATACAGTTGACAAGTTGGCAGAGGTTTATCATAAGGAGATTGTGAGACTTCACGGAGTTCCGACTAGTATAGTGTCAGACAGAGACACCAGGTTTACCTCTCGTTTGTGGCAGAACCTACAAGATCGTATGGGAACGAAGCTGACCTTCAGTACTGCAGCTCACCCCCAAACAGACGGCCAATCCGAAAGAACGATTAGATACCTCGGAGATATGTTGAGAACTTGTGCTCTGGATTTTCAGATTACGTGGCACAAGCAGCTACCATTGATCGAGTTCGCTTATAATAACAGTTATCAGTCCTCGATTCAGATGGCCCCATATGAAGGTTTGTACGGAAGGAAGTGTCGATCGCCACTATATTGGGACATTGAGGATTGGAGTGGACTAAAGATGGTATTCATCGTGGTATTGCTCCGAAATTTATTCAAGATGCTATCGAAAAAGTGCAAGTTATCTGACAAAGAATGAAAGCCGCCCAGGATTAACAAAAGAGTTATGCTGATAGACGTCGACGTGATTTGGAGTTTGAAGTTGGGGATCAGGTATTTTTTAAAGCTTCTCCGAGAAAGGGATTTGTTCGAATCGGTAAAGGAGGAAAGTTAGCCCCGAGATATTTGGGTCCGTATGTGATTCTTGAGAGGATTGGGAAGATGGCCTACAGATTAGATTTACCGCCAGCCCTTACCGGTATTCACAATGTTTTCCACGTCTTGCAGCTTCGTAAGTATCATCCAGACGAGTCTGAGATTATTCCGGTGGAAGATATTGAGTTAGAGCCGAATTTGGCATTCGTTTCCCAACCGGTTAGTATTTTGGACCGTAAATTCCCAGAACTCCTAATCGTCAAATTCCCCTCGTAAAAGTCCTTTGGAGGAATCAAAAAAGCAAAGAAGCTACTAGGGAAATAGAAGAGAAAATGAGAAAACATTATCCTAAGTTGTTCGCTTCGAATAAATAGAATCTGAGGACAGATTCTCATAAGGGGGAGAGATTGTAACGACCCAATTTTTCGAGACGAGTTTGGTAACATTTCGCGCCTTTCGTTTCTCACCTCTTTCCCCATTTCTCGAATTATGTGCTATTTTATGTGCCTATATGATATTATTTGGCTAATTTGTGTCTAATTGATATTTTAAATTTTCCCAAACACTTTAAACTATGTGAATTTTAAGTTATTTGATACGTGACAAAATTTTGTATTTACGTGAAAACATGTTTAAGTGCTTTTATTAAATTGTGGCGCGTATATCTTTATCCCTAAATACCGATAATAATTGAATTTTCTTAGATTAAAAAGAAAAGAAATACCTTAAATTTTGTTTCTTAATAAGTCTTTGGTATTTAATAGGGAAATACATATGCTAAATGAAGAAAACCGGAATGTGCTTCGACTTGTAACGAAAGCCGTAAATCATTTAGACAAACAAGTGATGCAATAAGTCATGCAATAATGTGTCCCGGCGAGAACGGGCCCTCTCCTTATAACTCCCAATCATGAAAAATATGCAAGCATGTAGTCAAGTACTCCACCACCAAAAGTCACGATCCAATCACAATTTAAGGAAACGAGTGGTGCCCCACAATGCTACCGTACACAATTTAAGGAAACGCTCAAGGCGCTACCGTCGCATTAACTTAGGTCAGTCAAACCACCCGACTGGCCTAAGTCAATACCTAGAGTACACATTGGGATTTGCCCTAGACGTTCGTCTCCGGGCTCACCTCCTGTATAACTCCTGGGCCCCAAGGTCATAATCCAATCCATGGCTCGCTTGAAATTAATAACAATTTAGGTTGCCAAAAGGGCCATTTGAAAATAGGGAATCAGGGTGTGGGAGGCCAAAGGGGTCATTCGAGACAAGGTTATATTTGCGAGGTCGAGAGACCAAAGTTCGCATTTAAAACAAATGGGCTTTCCTTGCCTCTAGCTGGAAATGTTGTAAAATATTATACATATAGGTTTTGCTATTAAAAGGTTTGACTAAGCACATAAGGAAATAGTAAAGGCAGGAACAACTAGGGGTGCACAGCGAGTCGAGCCGGCTTGCGAGCTCGGCGAGCCGAGCTCGAGTTGGCTTGACTCCAACTCGAGTCTCGTCGAGCTCAAGACGAGCCCAAGCGAGTTCAAGTTTTAGATCAAGCCAAGCCCGAGCCTATTTCTCATGTGTTTTTGGCTCGCGAGCCGGCTTGCGAGCTTTAGGTAATTTATATATATTTTTTTAATTTTATATATAATACAATAATACATAATATTATTAATTTAATTTGTAAAATAAAATTAAAAAAAGAACAAAATTAACGTAAATCCTCTCAATTCTCAAAGCCTAGTTGCCCATATTCCCAATTCACTCTCTCAAACACTTGCCGCCCACCACCCACCAAGCCACCACCCACTACCCACGGCCACCACCAATCCCTCGCTGCCTACCGCCGACCACCAACCACTCGCTGCCCACCGCCGACCACCACCAGCCCCTCGCCGTCCATCACCTCCAGCCCCTCGCCGTTCTTAGGCAGCCCACAGCCCCTTTCCTGCCGCTGCTTATCGCCAACACCACCACCAGTCCACCACCAGTCCCTCGCCGTCTACGGTCCACCACTTCAGCGCCGCTCCTCTCCGAGCAGGCGACAACCACTATCCGCCCACCGTCAACCACTCTCCACCCACCTGACACCGGCCACCGTGAACCACTCTCCTCCCTCCAGCGCCGCCGCGTACAGTCGAAGCTCCAGCAAAGGTAAATTTTTTTTTTTTTTTTTTTACATGTCTCTCGATCTCGATCTCTAAAATACAATGTAGGTAGGTATGGATTTGTGGTTAGCTTCTCAAAATTTTTAATTTGTTTGGTGGTATCTTTTTCTTTTTTGTGTTGATCTAATGTTCTGAACTCAATCAGAGAGGTTTAAGATCACATATGTATAGCTTTTTCTTTTCCTCTTTCTGAACTTAACTGATGCAAAGTATGTTTTCTGTGAAAATTTTTCGATATCTGATTATTTTGTGCTTCTTAGCTGTTCGAAGCTTATTTCTTCAATTTTGTTGGGTCAATTACATTGACTTTGACATCCGTTGTAACTGTGTGTAACTATATGAACTCCTCCTCTTAGTTTCAAAATTACAGATACCCCCTTCTTATTATTTCCTATTTCACCATATTTTGTTGCCTCAGGTCGAAACTTCCACAAGAGATATTATTGCAGGATATATCTTTTATATATAAGAGAATATATATTGACAAGGAGAAGAGGGATATTATATATATATATATATATATATATATATATATATCGAATTGAGTATTTCTTGAACTATTTCATGTATTTGGATAACAAATTCCTATATGATTATTCCTATATGCATTTTCGAGCTTGAGCTTGAGCAAAAACTGACCTAATCAAGCTGCTCGATCAAGCTCAAGCCGAGCTCAAGCTTTTCTCAAGCTCAAGCTCAAGCTAAAAAATTCAGGCTTGTCAAGCTCAAGCTCAAGCTCAAGCCTTGTTCAAATGTTTCAAGCTCAAGCTCAAGCCTGATATTTTAGACCAAACTCGGCTCGGCTCGACTCGTGTGCACCCCTAGGAACAACAAGCAAGAAGAAAAGGCGGGATAATAATTTATTTCGCAAACCTATATATATCTATGATCTTGCCCCAGTTGAAAACGTTTTAAACCCTTACCTGTAGCTCGACAGCCGAGAAAAGAAAAAGCAAGCAAGCAACATATATGATTCTCCCTCAGAGATCCCACCTGAAAACACGGGGTCTAGAGGATGAATGACTGACACGAACGAGAAAACAGACACTGACGCTCGACTATGAAAATGAAACATGCTTAGAGACGAAAATACAATATTTAAGCATAAAAGGACAAGTAGGGGCAAATTGGTCATTTAGCATGTAAAACGTGGAATAAACGAATAACAAATAACATTTGATTAAATATAAACATTTAAGAATAAACTACTCAGATGGTATGATTGAAATTCCACAATAAACATGCATAACCTATTCAAGTCAATCAGTTGAACTACAACTTATCAACTTAACAACTTTTTTCAAAAGCTCAAAAGCTACAATCGAACATTCACTCATAATCCAAGTTTAATCGAACCCAAATCTCATCAATTCAACTATACAATCATACATCGACAATATTCATCAATTTACAATCATGCTACAAGTTAAGGTACAAGCAAATTTAGCTTAATTGATTCGAAAAGCTAAAAGCTAGTGCGAAAGTTGACATATATACATAATCATACAAAAACGGTCATAAAAGACAAACGGTAAATCGGATTGAGATAATACCAGCGCCGTTAGAACTGTTACGTTGAGACGATGAATCTGTCTGAAGGTACCGTCGCCGGAACAGTGTCAAAACTGCCGATCACCGTCTTCCACCACCGGACCGCCGCCGGACCTCCGTCAACGTAGTCGGACCCTTATACTCAAACGTTGCCCGTCACTTCCCCCAAGCCCATTTCTCGATCCGGTCACTCACCGGAGTTTAATTTTGGTTTGAAGCTCCAATGAACCCTAAATCCTAGAATCAAAATTACTCAAAATCGGGCTATCGAATTCGGGAATGGAGTTCGTAGAAAGCTTACCCACGTCGAGAAGGTTGGGAAGCACCTAAAGATCGACGAAAATAGTGGCCGGAGCACATCGGACCACCACTCCTGCCTGTAAATGGCCGGAGCGCCACCGTTTGAGGGAGTCACGCCACGAGACCACCACCAATCTTCTCATCTCATCAAGCCGGTCAGAACCTTGGTGGTCCGTGATGGTGGCGCCGCCTGAAACGTCGCAGGAGCTCCACCAACGCCGCGCCTGAAAAATGGCCGTATCTCCGCCGTCGGTGGTCGGATTGACTCAAGACCACCGCCAATGGATTCCTCTCGTCGAAACAGTTCAGACCCGACTGGTCTCAAGCCTCGCCATCACCGGAACAGTCAGATCGGAGAAATGCGCCGCCGTTCAGTTCTCCCGCCGTTACGCCGGCGTCGCTGCTCCGATGGCCGGGAAAATAGTACGGTTGGATTTGTCTCGTCGATATGGTCGTTTGGACATATGATTCGTCGAATTCCGACAACGTTGCAAAAATCATGTTTGGGAGAGAATGGCTCGTCGTTCGATGATTGTCGGGTGTGTGTGTGGTTTCAAAATATGGAAGGTTACTATATATATTTTTTGAAAAACGAGAAAAAAATGCAAAGTCTTGGAATTAGGCATACTTAGTGTCAAAATGACTGTAATGAAAAGCTGAACAAGGTTTGAGGTTCGTTTCATGAAAATTCGGGCATTTACAAAAAGTCAATATCGAGTGGGGTCAAAGTGTAAATAATTTTGGGCCAAAAATGCAATATTTTGGAAATATAATTTTACGAATAATATTTGGAACCTCGATGAAATACATCTTTAAAACATTGGATTCCGGTCCAATGTACATTGTTAAATTACTAGATTCGATTAAACGAACTAAAAATATAAATTTACCAAATTGACCCTAGTTAGTGACAAAACGATGCAAATACAATTCTTTTTAATGCTGTGAGTTTTAAAAGCCAAATTAATGGTTTATGAAAAATTCTTTAAATGCAAGAGTTGGAAAACGTGTAATTATGAAAGGCGTCGGGACCGTAAATGGTCTGTATCTCGATAAACGTGCTAATTCTGAGCTTGGGAATTATGGGTCGTCACATAAATCATCTAGTCAGAAAACGTAGTGAACCCACAAACTTAGCCTTAGAGTCAAAAGGTCTTCTGAAGGACATCTTTTGAAGATGGGTCTTAAGACAATGGGCAGTTGGCTTTAGGGCAAGTGGGAGATTGTCGGAGTTGTGCCCTGGAAAGCCGAACTGTTTAAGGCATTTTCCATAAAAACTCCATAGTAGAACAATCAAGTGAACCATAATAGAAAGACGCTAGTAGTCGTCAAATACTACTTTGGCCAAATTCATCATATTGCATTTATAAGTAGTTGCATATTATTTATTCTTGTGTATGGATGAAACTCCAAGATCATAGTAAGCTAAGGGACTTGGTTTCACCATTTGATGGGGACCATGAAATAAGTACCCAATGGTGTGATCTAAAACACTCCAAGTCGAAGAGTTTAAAAGGCACAGGGGATGTCGACCAGACTCGCTTGAGACTTGCTCATATGACATAGCTTTATGAAAGTGTGTCCCATTTCATGACATTAGTGTTTTGACACTACTATGCATATGAGGGTGCTTAATGGAGATTAAGTTCACTGAGGATCCCGCCGGGAATGCCTAAATGGGTTAAGGCTCATATAGAGTCTTAGAGATTAGGAGGATTTTCCCTAGCCATGATCGTGACTAACTAATCCTTAGACTTGAGACTCCATGGTTGCCTTGTGTATGACCAGGGCATACTTTGGTGTACCGCTGAAACCCTCGAGTTTCACATAAGCTGTACATTGGGTATGTTCGAGTCATGCATGGAGGCTATGAGGGTCAATATAGAATCTATCACTTGTTGCAAGAACAAGAAGAATTCCTATGAGTTCTATTGTAGTACATTCCACCGTCAAATCCTTGCAAGGTATGGTTGGTTTCAACTAGGAAAGAGTTCCTAGAGTATGAGATCAAATGGAATTACTATAGGAATATAATTCATAGAATTGAAGACTACTGAGGTTCCATTTCCCATACCCTAGGTTTCATTTGGGAATTGGACGATAGAAGGATCGTATCTCACGGAGATCATGAGGCTGAAAGGTAAGCACCACTTCATCGAAGGATGGGAGGCCATGGACACGTTGCTAGACGTCATCCATGGTCTGTAGAAATAAGTTTGTGAGATCAAACGGGTTTTGACTCACAAACCTTCTTTGCATTGAAAGGGGTTCAATTAAAAGATATGATTGTGACATTTAGAATGTGTTTCTACTGCTGTCCTATTGGTGAACCTGATGGGTCACACAATGACTTCCAAAGGCAAATGAGATTATCTAATCAATGTGGATTGATGGTTTGAATTAATTGGTTTAATTCAAAAATGAAGTAGTTAATTAATAGTTAATTAACTTTGGAGAATTTAATTAAGAGTAATTAAAGGATTTAATTGGATTAAATCAAATTGAGAAAGAAAATATTAATTTAGGAATTAATATTATATTGGGCTTGAATTTTATTTGGAATCAACTAAAGTCCAAAAGGCTTAATCAAAAGATAATCAATCGTTCTTCGTTCCCTAGCAGGAATTAAGAGATACGAGTTTTCTTGTGAGAAGCCGTGGACTATCTATAGAGGGTTTCGGTTGAAAATCGAAACCTTGGTGGATTTTGAAGCCAGCGCCGTTGCAGGAGTGGCCAGAGGCTTTGGAAAGCCTTCGTTCCTTATCTACTACAAAAGGAGTGCGTAAAGGTGAACTCCTTTATTGTAACGCCCCAAGTTTTCATACTAATAAAGACCGTAAGAATTCCTATGATAATGGGACAAGTTTGGAAATTCGATCGTTAAATATGTGCTTATGTGATATTATTTGCTTAATGTGTTTAATTTGAATTTGTATGTGTGTTAATTGTGATAGATTGCCTGATATGTATCTAATTGATATTTTAAATTTTCTCGAACACTTTAAATTACGTGAATTTTATTATGTGTATAAATTTTTATTAAATTATAACACGTATATCTTTGTCCCTAAAGACCGACGAGAGTGAAATTTCTTTAATCCAAATACATAATTGTTTACAATGAAAATTTTGTACTAATATATATATATTTTTTTATTGAATCAATTATATATCTTTATTAAGCTTGAAGTTACGTTATAAGAGATGGGCTCTAAGGATTAATTTTCTTATTGTTAAATCTAGACAAACCATTATTGGATAAACACAACTTCAGTCTCTATTTCTATTTCCTTTTAAAGCCACCGCCAACACAATTATTATTCTTATATACGTATACATACGAAGTACTGAAAACTCCCATTTTTCTCCAAAAACCTTGTTTGCTAAGCTCAGGTAAGGGACATTGTAACGCCCCAAATTTTCGTACAAATAAAGCCTGTAAGAATTTAGTAAGATAACGGGACAAGGTTGGAAAAACTCGATCGGGAAATATGTGCTTATGTGATATTATTTGCTTAATGTGTTTAATTTGAATTTGTATATGTGTTAATTGTGATTAAATTGCCTAATGTGTGTCTTATTGATTTTTAAGTTTCTTAGATATTCTAAATTATGTGGATTTTGAGTTAATTGATACGTGATAAAATTTATGATTACGTGTATAAGTGTCTATGTATTTTTATTAAATTATGACACATATATCTTTATCCCTAAATATCGATAAGAATTAAATTTTTATTATTTGAGATATCTTTTGTAGCGCCCCGCTCTACAGCCCCCGAACCTGCACGGATTTCCAAGCCGAATACAGTGCCTCAACCCGAGAACCCATGCAAGCTAACGGGTCAATCCCGACACTTGGCAACAGTGAATCCCCAAAATTAAAACATTTAAATAAATCAGAGAATATATAGCGGAAGCATTTAAATTCATATTAACAAAAAAAATGCCACTCCGGGGCCAATTTATTAACAATTATCAACAACAGCCCATTCAGGGGTAACATAATTTAAATAAAAAGTTACGGGGATCAATATAATATTATCTACAATCCAGGTTGAAAAGAATAATGAACGAGAGAATAAAAGACAACCAACGAGACTCGGCAAAACCAAAAAGCCTATCTATGCACTGTTGCCCATCCGACACGTAAGACATATCGGTCTCTCTCAAACCTGAGGCAAGAACCAATTAAAAGAGGGTGAGTCAAAATACTCAGTGAAGAAGTGAGAACAAGTCGAGTCATGCTTCCGGATTTTTATAGAAAATACATATGCAATAATGAAGAAACCGGAATATGCTTCGACTTGGATATTTGATTAAAAATTAAAGTCAATAACACTATAAAGCAATAAATACGATCCCAGCGAGAATGGGCCTGTTCCTCCTTATTTCTCCACGGTTCATGTAAAAATTCTCCATCGCCGGTGTCAAGCTAAGGAGCAACCCGAAGCTCAACCATAGTGAATTTTAGGAAAATGTGCAACGAATGCAACACCCACCATCGCTCCCAACCGTGGCTATCATCTCCTGACGGGCCACGATTGACGCTTATTTTTGGGAGAAGCACCTCAGATTACACCCTGGACGCCCGTCCCCAGATGTAACCTTCGGATACCTTCCCGGGCCCATCTTGAAAATAATCATGTATTTGCTCGCTTTAAAAACACATTTGAATGCCAAACGACACTCTGAGCAAGGGTGACGACAAATGATTAAATCCTAAGTCAAACCGTCACGTAAAATAAATAGTTTTCTTGCCCTTTTTAAAACAAATCAATTTGGTTTAATAATGTATAATTTTGATATTAAATGATTTGAGGATAAAACATAAAAATATAAACTCGAAATATATAATACATTAATAAGGGATTAGGGGGTTCGCAATTGTATATATATATGTTCAAGCCCAGTTAAAAGCTTAAATCCTCACCTGGAATCAAAAAGAGAAAGCCTAGCTGCTAGACTCACTGGTCTCCAACGCCCGACTGATCTGGAGATAAGACAAGACCTAGACAAATCAATAACGACAACAACACTAAAAGCACAAATAAGAAATTATTGGACGAACGGCTAACCAAACATGTTTCCAATCATGCATATGCCAATTATAATATGTAAAGAAGCTATCATGTAAGTTTCACGCAATTCCGACAAGTTGTCAAAAATACACATAATTAGAATTACACTATTCACAGCCCGAACGAGGGCAAAATTAAATAAACACTCCAAAATATTAATCTACAAAATATAAGGGTTCTATAGGTGAAAACGGTGTAATTTTTGGAGTCCGTATGCAAAAAGTCAACCAAAAATGGTGACCCGAAGACTCAATTGCCGAGAGCAAAATTTGAAAAAGCTGGAAAAATCTCTAAGTGTTTCACACGGCCTGGTGCACGGTCTTGAACACGGTGTCAAGACCGTGCACGCACACACGGCCAAACACACTGGCTTGGTGCACGGGCTCAAGCCCATGCAAGAGAAATGAGCTGCACACGGGCTCCTGCACGGTCTTGCGCAAGACCGTGCGTTAGCCCGTGTGGTTCAACTGAGCCCAGCAGAAACTTACGGGAATTCAAATTTTCGAGCCAAAAATCATCAAAAAAAAAAAATTTATAAAGCAAATTAACACTCACAAATTATAACAATCATTAATCATCAACTAATTCACTTTTACATCCAATAAAATCATGAATTGATCAAGAAACGGGCTCGATCTAAGCATATATCCTAAAAATCCCGAAATAATCAAATAATCTCTATCGCAGCCCCGGGCGCGGAGAGGAGAACCCTCACGATGGCACCCGTTGGACGCGCGGGTATAAGCTTCACCACCACTGACCACAACCCTAAAGTTTGGCTTGAAACCACTTGCCAAAAGGTGATGCACCACATGGTACATATTTCTCAAGTTTGGGGTGTTACATTCACCCCTCCTTGAGAGCGTAATGTCCTCATTACGCCGTGACATAGGATCGTGGCTTCCCGCCAGTGGAGAAGCTGCCCACAACACGCCGAGCGGAGCCCCTTTAGCGGTGACTCACGACTCATGTCATGTGTGGAACATGCATTCCCATAGCTGACGGTTGGCTCTGATACCATTTGTCGCAGCCCCGGGCGCGGAGAGGAGAACCCTCACGACGGCACCCGTTGGACGCGCGGGTATAAGCTTCACCACCACTGAGCACAACCCTAAAGTTTGGCTTGAAACCACTTGCCAAAAGGTGATGCACCACATGGTAGTTGTGCTTGGAAGATCACTTATAAACCCTTCACATTACTTATGTTTTTCCTATGTGGGACAAATGCCCACATGGTACATATTTCTCAAGTTTGGGGTGTTACATTATTTTGTCGCAGCCCCGGGCGCGGAGAGGAGAACCCTCACGACGGCACCCGTTGGACGCGCGGGTATAAGCTTCACCACCACTGAGCACAACCCTAAAGTTTGGCTTGAAACCACTTGCCAAAAGGTGATGCACCACATGGTAGTTGTGCTTGGAAGATCACTTATAAACCCTTCACAGTACTTATGTTTTTCCTATGTGGGACAAATGCCCACATGGTACATATTTCTCAAGTTTGGGGTATTACATTCACCCCTCCTTGAGAGCGTAATGTCCTCCTTACGCCGTGACATAGGATCGTGGCTTCCTGCCAGTGGAGAAGCTGCCCACAACACGCCGAGCGGAGCCCCTTTAGCGGTGACTCACGACTCATGTCATGTGTGGAACATGCATTCCCATAGCTGACGGTTGGCTCTGATACCATTTGTCGCAGCCCCGGGCGCGGAGAGGAGAACCCTCACGACGGCACCCGTTGGACGCGCGGGTATAAGCTTCACCACCACTGAGCACAACCCTAAAGTTTGGCTTGAAACCACTTGCCAAAAGGTGATGCACCACATGGTAGTTGTGCTTGGAAGATCACTTATAAACCCTTCCAAGTACTTATGTTTTTCCTATGTGGGACAAATGCCCACATGGTACATATTTCTCAAGTTTGGGGTGTTACATTCACCCCTCCTTGAGAGCGTAATGTCCTCATTATGCCGTGACATAGGATCGTGGCTTCCCGCCAGTGGAGAAGCTGCCCACAACACGCCGAGCGGAGCCCCTTTAGCGGTGACTCACGACTCATGTCATGTGTGGAACATGCATTCCCATAGCTGACGGTTGGCTCTGATACCATTTGTCGCAGCCCCGGGCGTGGAGAGGAGAACCCTCACGACGGCACCCGTTGGACACGCGGGTATAAGCTTCACCACCACTGAGCACAACCCTAAAGTTTGGCTTGAAACCACTTGGCAAAAGGTGATGTACCACATGGTAGTTGTGCTTGGAAGATCACTTATAAACCCTTCACATTACTTATGTTTTTCCTATGTGGGACAAATGCCCACATGGTACATATTTCTCAAGTTTGGGGTGTTACATTATTTTGTCGCAGCCCCGGGCGCGGAGAGGAGAACCCTCACGACGGCACCCGTTGGACGCGCGGGTATAAGCTTCACCACCACTGAGCACAACCCTAAAGTTTGGCTTGAAACCACTTGCCAAAAGGTGATGCACCACATGGTAGTTGTGCTTGGAAGATCACTTATAAACCCTTCACAGTACTTATGTTTTTCCTATGTGGGACAAATGCCCACATGGTACATATTTCTCAAGTTTGGGGTGTTACATTCACCCCTCCTTGAGAGCGTAATGTCCTCCTTACGCCGTGACATAGGATCGTGGCTTCCTGCCAGTGGAGAAGCTGCCCACAACACGCCGAGCGGAGCCCCTTTAGCGGTGACTCACTACTCATGTCATGTGTGGAACATGCATTCCCATAGCTGACGGTTGGCTCTGATACCATTTGTCGCAGCCCCGGGCGCGGAGAGGAGAACCCTCACGACGGCACCCGTTGGACGCGCGGGTATAAGCTTCACCACCACTATAGCACAACCCTAAAGTTTGGCTTGAAACCACTTGCCAAAAGGTGATGCACCACATGGTAGTTGTGCTTGGAAGATCACTTATAAACCCTTCCAAGTACTTATGTTTTTCCTATGTGGGACAAATGCCCACATGGTACATATTTCTCAAGTTTGGGATGTTACATTCACCCCTCCTTGAGAGCGTAATGTCCTCCTTACGCCGTGACATAGGATCGTGGCTTCCTGCCAGTGGAGAAGCTGCCCACAACACGCCGAGCGGAGCCCCTTTAGCGGTGACTCACGACTCATGTCATGTGTGGAACATGCATTCCCATAGCTGACGGTTGGCTCTGATACCATTTGTCGCAGCCCCGGGCGCGGAGAGGAGAACCCTCACGACGGCACCCGTTGGACGCGCGGGTATAAGCTTCACCACCACTGAGCACAACCCTAAAGTTTGGCTTGAAACCACTTGCCAAAAGGTGATGCACCACATGGTAGTTGTGCTTGGAAGATCACTTATAAACCCTTCCAAGTACTTATGTTTTTCCTATGTGGGACAAATGCCCACATGGTACATATTTCTCAAGTTTGGGGTGTTACATTCACCCCTCCTTGAGAGCGTAATGTCCTCATTATTCCGTGACATAGGATCGTGGCTTCCCGCCAGTGGAGAAGCTGCCCACAACACGCCGAGCGGAGCCCCTTTAGCGGTGACTCACGACTCATGTCATGTGTGGAACATGCATTCCCATAGCTGACGGTTGGCTCTGATACCATTTGTCGCAGCCCCGGGCGTGGAGAGGAGAACCCTCACGACGGCACCCGTTGGACGCGCGGGTATAAGCTTCACCACCACTGAGCACAACCCTAAAGTTTGGCTTGAAACCACTTGGCAAAAGGTGATGTACCACATGGTAGTTGTGCTTGGAAGATCACTTATAAACCCTTCACATTACTTATGTTTTTCCTATGTGGGACAAATGCCCACATGGTACATATTTCTCAAGTTTGGGGTGTTACATTATTTTGTCGCAGCCCTGGGCGCGGAGAGGAGAACCCTCACGACGGCACCCGTTGGACGCGCGGGTATAAGTTTCACCACCACTGAGCACAACCCTAAAGTTTGGCTTGAAACCACTTGCCAAAAGGTGATGCACCACATGGTAGTTGTGCTTGGAAGATCACTTATAAACCCTTCACAGTACTTATATTTTTCCTATGTGGGACAAATGCCCACATGGTACATATTTCTCAAGTTTGGGGTGTTACATTCACCCCTCCTTGAGAGCGTAATGTCCTCCTTACGCCGTGACATAGGATCGTGGCTTCCTGCCAGTGGAGAAGCTGCCCACAACACGCCGAGCGGAGCCCCTTTAGCGGTGACTCACGACTCATGTCATGTGTGGAACATGCATTCCCATAGCTGACGGTTGGCTCTGATACCATTTGTCGCAGCCCCGGGCGCGGAGAGGAGAACCCTCACGACGGCACCCGTTGGACGCGCGGGTATAAGCTTCACCACCACTGAGCACAACCCTAAAGTTTGGCTTGAAACCACTTGCCAAAAGGTGATGCACCACATGGTAGTTGTGCTTGGAAGATCACTTATAAACCCTTCCAAGTACTTATGTTTTTCCTATGTGGGACAAATGCCCACATGGTACATATTTCTCAAGTTTGGGGTGTTACATTCACCCCTCCTTGAGAGCGTAATGTCCTCATTATGCCGTGACATAGGATCGTGGCTTCCTGCCAGTGGAGAAGCTGCCCACAACACGCCGAGCGGAGCCCCTTTAGCGGTGACTCACGACTCATGTCATGTGTGGAACATGCATTCCCATAGCTGACGGTTGGCTCTGATACCATTTGTCGCAGCCCCGGGCGCGGAGAGGAGAACCCTCACGACGGCACCCATTGGACGCGCGGGTATAAGCTTCACCACCACTGAGCACAACCCTAAAGTTTGGCTTGAAACCACTTGCCAAAAGGTGATGCACCACATGGTAGTTGTGCTTGGAAGATCACTTATAAACCCTTCCAAGTACTTATGTTTTTCCTATGTGGGACAAATGCCCACATGGTACATATTTCTCAAGTTTGGGGTGTTACATTCACCCCTCCTTGAGAGCGTAATGTCCTCATTATTCCGTGACATAGGATCGTGGCTTCCCGCCAGTGGAGAAGCTGCCCACAACACGCCGAGCGGAGCCCCTTTAGCGGTGACTCACGACTCATGTCATGTGTGGAACATGCATTCCCATAGCTGACGGTTGGCTCTGATACCATTTGTCGCAGCCCCGGGCGTGGAGAGGAGAACCCTCACGACGGCACCCGTTGGACGCGCGGGTATAAGCTTCACCACCACTGAGCACAACCCTAAAGTTTGGCTTGAAACCACTTGGCAAAAGGTGATGTACCACATGGTAGTTGTGCTTCGAAGATCACTTATAAACCCTTCACATTACTTATGTTTTTCCTATGTGGGACAAATGCCCACATGGTACATATTTCTCAAGTTTGGGGTGTTACATTATTTTGTCGCAGCCCTGGGCGCGGAGAGGAGAACCCTCACGACGGCACCCGTTGGACGCGCGGGTATAAGTTTCACCACCACTGAGCACAACCCTAAAGTTTGGCTTGAAACCACTTGCCAAAAGGTGATGCACCACATGGTAGTTGTGCTTGGAAGATCACTTATAAACCCTTCACAGTACTTATGTTTTTCCTATGTGGGACAAATGCCCACATGGTACATATTTCTCAAGTTTGGGGTGTTACATTCACCCCTCCTTGAGAGCGTAATGTCCTCCTTACGCCGTGACATAGGATCGTGGCTTCCTGCCAGTGGAGAAGCTGCCCACAACACGCCGAGCGGAGCCCCTTTAGCGGTGACTCACGACTCATGTCATGTGTGGAACATGCATTCCCATAGCTGACGGTTGGCTCTGATACCATTTGTCGCAGCCCCGGGCGCGGAGAGGAGAACCCTCACGACGGCACCCGTTGGACGCGCGGGTATAAGCTTCACCACCACTGAGCACAACCCTAAAGTTTGGCTTGAAACCACTTGCCAAAAGGTGATGCACCACATGGTAGTTGTGCTTGGAAGATCACTTATAAACCCTTCCAAGTACTTATGTTTTTCCTATGTGGGACAAATGCCCACATGGTACATATTTCTCAAGTTTGGGGTGTTACATTCACCCCTCCTTGAGAGCGTAATGTCCTCATTATGCCGTGACATAGGATCGTGGCTTCCTGCCAGTGGAGAAGCTGCCCACAACACGCCGAGCGGAGCCCCTTTAGCGGTGACTCACGACTCATGTCATGTGTGGAACATGCATTCCCATAGCTGACGGTTGGCTCTGATACCATTTGTCGCAGCCCCGGGCGCGGAGAGGAGAACCCTCACGACGGCACCCGTTGGACGCGCGGGTATAAGCTTCACCACCACTGAGCACAACCCTAAAGTTTGGCTTGAAACCACTTGCCAAAAGGTGATGCACCACATGGTAGTTGTGCTTGGAAGATCACTTATAAACCCTTCACATTACTTATGTTTTTCCTATGTGGGACAAATGCCCACATGGTACATATTTCTCAAGTTTGGGGTGTTACATTATTTTGTCGCAGCCCCGGGCGCGGAGAGGAGAACCCTCACGACGGCACCCGTTGGACGCGCGGGTATAAGCTTCACCACCACTGAGCACAACCCTAAAGTTTGGCTTGAAACCACTTGCCAAAAGGTGATGCACCACATGGTAGTTGTGCTTGGAAGATCACTTATAAACCCTTCACAGTACTTATGTTTTTCCTATGTGGGACAAATGCCCACATGGTACATATTTCTCAAGTTTGGGGTATTACATTCACCCCTCCTTGAGAGCGTAATGTCCTCCTTACGCCGTGACATAGGATCGTGGCTTCCTGCCAGTGGAGAAGCTGCCCACAACACGCCGAGCGGAGCCCCTTTAGCGGTGACTCACGACTCATGTCATGTGTGGAACATGCATTCCCATAGCTGACGGTTGGCTCTGATACCATTTGTCGCAGCCCCGGGCGCGGAGAGGAGAACCCTCACGACGGCACCCGTTGGACGCGCGGGTATAAGCTTCACCACCACTGAGCACAACCCTAAAGTTTGGCTTGAAACCACTTGCCAAAAGGTGATGCACCACATGGTAGTTGTGCTTGGAAGATCACTTATAAACCCTTCACATTACTTATGTTTTTCCTATGTGGGACAAATGCCCACATGGTACATATTTCTCAAGTTTGGGGTGTTACATTCACCCCTCCTTGAGAGCGTAATGTCCTCATTACGCCGTGACATAGGATCGTGGCTTCCCGCCAGTGGAGAAGCTGCCCACAACACGCCGAGCGGAGCCCCTTTAGCGGTGACTCACGACTCATGTCATGTGTGGAACATGCATTCCCATAGCTGACGGTTGGCTCTGATACCATTTGTCGCAGCCCCGGGCGCGGAGAGGAGAACCCTCACGACGGCACCCGTTGGACGCGCGGGTATAAGCTTCACTACCACTGAGCACAACCCTAAAGTTTGGCTTGAAACCACTTGCAAAAGGTGATGCACCACATGGTACATATTTCTCAAGTTTGGGGTGTTACAATCTCAAAACCTCGAAAATCCGTAAAAGAAATTGGGGAAATTGGTATCTATAGAAAGGTATCGAAGAAAGGATCGTTTAAAAACGATTGACACGAAATTCCACGGAGATTCGAGCTCGGCACGATCAATTTGGGCTTCGGGAGAAAATTTTGTTTTCTTCTTCTCTCTCTCTCTCAATTTGAAATAATAGTTTTATGAAATGAATTTTGATACTTTTATCAAATACCTTCGATGTATCGAAAAATACGAAGGGTTATTTTAGTAATTTTAGAAAATCCAATTAAATACGCGTCGATCAAATATAACGATTAAATATTAAACAAACGCAATATAGACACGTAATTTAAGTACGCAAACAATATTATCACATTGGTTATATACGACATAATATATAGTAATTCACATATAACGAGAATTTAGAGATTAAGAAAGATAATTAACGCGTAAAAATTACTCACAGTAACTCTCGGATTTCTGGGTCGTTACATCTTTTGCGTAAGGTGAAATACATGGGTTAGTTGAATTCTTAAAAAAAAAAAAAAAAAACAATCATCAAATGATATATATATATATATATTATTATAATATATACATATATACGGTTATATATTATACAAGAGAATGGGTTAGATTAAGTGTATATCTTATCACCGCCACACCAAACTTCATCTTCTTCTCTTCTTCGAACTGTATTCCAACAAAAATGGGTAAAACCCCTCATTAAGATATCTCTTGTCTTCTTTTAATAATCTTAAGCAACGAACCGTCTCATCATTATAGTTAGTTGTGGGATAATTAGACAATCTATATCTACTCATTCTTTTTGCTTATTTCACTAATTATTATTCCAAAAGAACACCACACAACCGCCTGGATATTAATCATATAAATATGGGGTATTGTTAGTGTTAGTGGAGACCTCATGAACTTATGTTTCTATATTTCAGGTTATTTACCGTGTATTAGATACAAAAATTATTTAACAAATTTGGTCCGAGTATAAATTTGTTGGCAAGAATTACATTGTTGAGATTCTTACTTAAATTCTAAACAAGTACTATTTATTAATCACTATAAATTACCTTATTTAGTTTTGTTCGAAGTACTCCCGAACTCTATTTATATACTTCAAATATAATTAATTGATTTCACGTGCTTAGTTATGTGCTCTCGAATACCAAAAGTCATGGTATTCTGATTCAGTTTGAAATGTTATTTTCTATTTGTAATAACTTGAAAGTTTAATTGTTTCATTCTTATACTTGACCTTATGCTTAATCAAGTTGTATAACTATTTAGTTGCTATACGATTATGTGAATTAAGTTATAAGCCGTGCGTCGTATTGTCGTCTTACATGGTTGTGTCGTATTTGGTTTCAGGTGGTAGTTCTTCTGGGCAGTAGTTGGTCTTCTTGCTTTTGCCCTTTTTGCAGTATTATCCAGGTGGGGTTTCTTTTCCGAATTCGGCTTTCTTATATGTATGTAAATATTCCACATATATCCGAAGCCTGTGTTTTTATGCTTTTATGTTTCTTTCCCCAAACCTATATTATACGTAGAAGCTACTTGAAAGTCATATTATCTTAATGAGTTTAAAGAAAAATGCTTTGATATCAAATTATTACGTATAACCCCTCAAAAGCTCCTTTAGCTCGAAAGGGTTAAAAGTTGATGTATCAATCGGTCCCTTTGACCATATAAGCATTTGGAATGCGAGGAATTATCTTGGCCTTTCGGCCTGGCCATTGAGCCACACTATACTATTGGGCCCGGACATCAGGGTACGGGGTGAAGCCGGATAGACGTTGGGTCTACGGTGGATCTCAATGCTCTGGTCTCCAAACTGATGGGAGCTCGGGGGTATGACCGGAGTGGCAACCCTTTTGAGTACCTGCGCCGGACGGGATCTAGTCTATATCCCCAGCCGAAGATGTATTGGATATTTATCCTTGCATGATTATATAGTAGCGGGCTAGCTACCTGACTACACAAGGAGGAATAAGGGAGGTTTATTTGATATTTATGATATTATGAAACAGGTGGTTGATGCTCGACTCGTCGAGTTTTACTTTATTGCGAAATTATTCGATTCACCAATAATTGTGAAAACCTTTATTTTCCTTTGCTTTCTTCTCATTTACAAACTGGTGGATCTTTCTGTTGTTTCGATAATATATACGTATTACAGCCCCCTCACTTAGTCGCTTTGACTAACCCCATTACTCTGTTGTTGTCTTTTCAGGGTTTTGTTGCTAGGCGGATTCAGGTCGTGTCCTTGTAGTCATTTACTTTGGTTTAGGTGATTTCATATCCGTCTATGTATCTGGATAAATACTTAAAACCCTAGAAGTTATAGATGTAAATAATGTAAATTAGTTTGAATAGTGATATTGATGTTTCAGTGGCCTTGGTGGGCTTTATAATTGTGTTTTGGATTATGATTGTTCTAGCTCCCTGAGTAGGATAGGTTGTGTTAATTTGCTTCCGCTGTATTATTGTTCATTGTCCTATTATTTTCTAAAGCAGATCCGCCTGGTATTTATTTTTCGTTCGCCAGGTTATAGTTCATAACCGGACCTTTAGTTCTTGTTATGGATTGTGACTTGGTGCGGGACGTCACGTCGCACCGTATTTGGGGACGTGCCGTTACAGGTCCATCTTGAATTCTCTTCTTTTGCAAATTAAATCTCTCTCTCACTCTTAATGCGTGAATTAACTATATGGTGTTCGTTTAATTAATACTCACATGTGTGTTCTATAGTATTTCATTCAATTTATCCTCTAGTAGTTAGGTTGCCGAAAGTGGATTTTAGGAGAACCAGTGAATGCGAATTCCTTTCCTATTTCCATTATTTGAATAAAGACACGTTATGTGTATTTGTCAATAAGAAGAAGAAACAAGCAGACTAAGTTCATGAATAAACAATAGTTGAAAAGGTAAAACTTCTTCCCTTCTCGTACAAGTGTTTCATATGTGATGTGATGCTTTTATTTTCTATACAGTAAGTTAATGAAAAATGCTTTGATTGTTAATTTAATTTCTTTCCCTCTGCAATCATGCTAATCATTCTAATCGGTAATTGATTCCTTTAATGAAGTTTTGTTTTTAGCAGAATTAGTTAAATGTTATACAGAGACATGTAATTTTATTACTTTGATTTAATACTTGATTTTATCACATATGTAACGCCCCGAAAATTCTAGTTATGAATCGGGAACCCAAATCGATTTTCTTGCGCGATTCATTATTTATTTTACTAATTATTATATGATTTATATAACATTTTTATGAATGAGTGAATTTTGATATCTAAATCACGAATTGATAACGTGCGTTTAATTACATGAATTTTGACTGTAATTATGTATTATTTGGACAACATGAGTTTTCGAACTTATTTTGTAAATTACGAAAATGCCCTTTCATTCCTCGAATCAAGTCAATTCTTTGACTAAGTCTCACATCTCTCCCTCTCACCTCATTCACGCAACTAACAGCAAGAGAAGAGAAGAAAAAGAAAGAAAAAGAGAAAGGGAAGAAGGAAGGTTCAATCGATCGTGCCGGACTCGTTTCTCGATGGATTTTCGAACCGTTTACGCCTACGAACTCCTCTCGATCTTATCTACGAGTAAGCTTCTCACATCTCTCTCAATTAATGCCTCCATTGCTTCAATTTTTGGATTTTTGTATATAGTTGAATATATTAGGTTTTATATGATTTTGAGAGAAATTATGGATGTATTTTTATGATTTTGGATTCTATGTGTAGCTTAGATGTTGTAGAACATTATATGTGAAAATTAGGGTGGGATTTGCATGTTTAATCAGTTAAATATTGGTTTTTAAATTGAATTTGCGAAGGTTTCGCGTTTCTGTGAATTTTCTGCTGTTTCTTGACGTGCACGGGCTTTGCTCATGGGGTGTGGCAACCCCGTGTGGGTGTACACGGTCTCCTGCACGGCCGTGCAAGAGACCGTGCATGTAGTGGTGGTGCACGGCCTTGTTCACACGGCCTTGAGGCTGTGTGCAAGAGGTCGTGGTGTCCCTCTTTGAGGTGCACGGCCTTGGTGCACACGGCCGTGCACGAGGCCGTGTGGCCCGTTTGAATAGGGCCCTGACCTTCTGTAAGTCAGGGCCAATTTTGGCTTGTGGGTCTCTCCGAGGCTCGTCTTTTCCAAATTCTTTCTTCGCTCATGTATTGTATATGTATGGAATAGATATGAATTGCATGATTTATGAATTAATAGCATGTTCGGGTCTATGAATAGTGCGTTCGAAGTTTCGTCAAATTTTCTAACTTTTGCATATGAAGTCCAATTTTTTCGAAACTTGAATGCATACTCCCTTAGGGTATTTAAAGCATGCCCGTAATGTTTCGTTGCATTTGGATTTGATTTGCATTTTTGAATTCACGAATTACTCCGTTTATGCTTGATAATTTGAACTTAAGTGCTTTATTTGATTGTTTAACGTGCTTCTATGTGTTTTAATGCTTTCGTATAAGCCGTGCATCATCGTTAGTCTTAATTGGTTGTGTCTTTGTATTTTGCAGACGATACTCCCGTGGAGTAGCGCATCCGGTCTTGTATTTATCTATTCTTTTTGTAAAGCCAACAGGTGAGGCTTTCCGTTTCAGATTCCAGTACTATTATGTATATATATAAATAAGCCTCTCCCGATATAAGCCTTGTTTACGTTTTGTTTTCACACCATTTCTATATATATACTTAGTAGATATTTATGCCTATTATGTTTATTCAATTTATCAAAAATTGTTTTGATATGAAAAAGTACTACGTATAGTCTTCGAAATGTTTGCGAAAGAGACATGTAAAACTCCTTTGTTTTCTAAGGCAAACTTTGGCCTTCGACCTCGCATATGACATGTCTCGAACGGTCTTTTGGCCAATCTGAAATGATTTGAAAAGCGAGTTATGAACTGTATGTATGTATGTTTGGGCCCGGAGTAAGGATGATAGGACGAAGTTGGTAAGCATCGGGTCTACAGCGGAAATCCTATGGTTCCCTCCACTTTTGGGAGCTCGGGGTGAGGCCGAAGTGGCAGCCCTTTGGGTCCCTGAGTTACCGTATGTTATGCGTAGTTCGGATTTAGCGATCCGTCTACATTGGAGGAATAAGGGTGGTTTCCCGTTTTATGTTTGGAAATTGGAGTTAAGGGCTCGACTCGCCGAGTCATATGATATGTTTATTTTTTATGCTAAATCACCACCGTTTACGAAAACCTTTCTTTTATGTTGATTTCTTTTAAGTTTAAAATTGGTGATTTATTTCCGTTTTATAATATACACTATTATTCCCTCCTCACTTAGTCGTTTGACTAACCCCCTCTGTTTCACCCCTGTAATGGTTTCAGGATACTAGGCGGGATCGTCGTCGTTAGAGTTGCATTTATTTCGTTCATGTATAACTCTTGTCCGTATGATTTTATTTATGTTTATGATATTAGGATTGTATTTATGTAGTATTCGGGATTATATGTTGAACCCGTTATTATCTAGTGTCGGGATATTGTATCGAACCCATTTATTATTTATGTAAATGAATTTCGTTGGCCTTGGTGGACTTTCATACTTGTGCGATTATTATAATTTATTGTTTTGTTTATTTTCGCTTCCACACCTCTGTCGTTTTCTTTCGTTTTTGAAAGCCCCGTCTAGTCATTGAGTAAATGTGTGTCGTTCGCCGGGTTTTGATTCGGGTCGGATTCCATTTCGGTTCCGGGTCGGGGCTCGGTGCGGGGTGTGCGTTACCCGTTTGGGGCGCCCGCTACAGTTGGCATCAGAGCTTCTTTAGGTCCAATAGCCTAGGCTCTGAAGCGTCGTGTTTTGTTTGTTTTGGCAGTCGTTGTGTGCCAGTGTAACTTAGGGAATTGCACTCACTAGTGTTCAAGAACGCTTAGTGTTTGAATTGTGATGGATATTTGTTGGATGATCAACAACAAAAGATCTTTTACAATCAAAACACTGGGATGGACTTGGATATAGGTAAATGTGAAACTCAAGGTTGTACTTGCCGTGCCTGATTGTCTGTCATGTCCGGTTGTGTCTAGGTCGTACGGCTTAGGACTTCTGTGGAATTGTGCAAGGGCGCTAAGTGATTATGTGAGCTTTATCTGAAACATTACTTGCCTATGTGTTTACAGCTTTGCACGCTCACTTACCTGTCATGCATAACTGCTATTGGCTTTACAGGATGCCTCCACGTCGTTGTCCATGTAGACAGCCCCCATCACCTCCGTTGACACCTCAGGCCGATACACCGATCCCAGCCGCCAAGGGTTTCCCCTTTGGTTTGAAGAGGCCATTTGTTCCGTCTGGGTCCTCTTTTGGGAAGAAGCCGTTCAAGGCCCCCGTTCAGCCTGCTCCTCCCCGACCTCAGGGACATCCACGACGCGTATGTGGATTCTATCAGGGCCTGCATTTAGAGGCCAAATGTTGGAAGAAGAATGGACTGTGCTACGGATGTGGTAGCACCGATCACAGAGTGAATGTATGCCCGAAGCAGAGACCGGTACAGCAGGGAGCCGCTCAGCCTCAGGCCTATGCTCGTGTTTACGCCTTGGAAGGCGATGCTGAGGATGCCGTGGCAAATTCTACCGACGCAGTGGAAATGGCTTTTCATATTGAGTCTGAACTCAATCTAATGGGACCGAGTCCTATTCTTGCCACTACCACGGTTCAGTACCATCCAGCGAGTTCCAAGAGGCCATTTACACCTTCAGGGCCCTCTTCCGGAAAGAAGACCTTCTCGGTATCTTCATCGAAGCAGAATGCACCTCCCCAACCGCAGGGAGCGCCAGTATGTAGCTTTTGCCAAAGAGACCATCAAGAGTCAGAATGTCGAAAGAAGTCTGGACGTTGCTTCTCATGTGGAAGTCCCTTCCATCTCCGCACAAATTGCACAAGGAAGAAAAAGTCGAGACAGTCGAGGAGAACTTAGATCCGAATACTCCGGTGCAAGGTACAAGATATAAATTGCCATTCCATACATGCATTTTATCATTCGAGTGGTTTACACTCACTTGTTGCGCTTTTCATTGACGTCCTTGCGCGTGCGCCTATTGGATTCTTTGCGTGTTTCTCTTTTATTCTCGTTAGCGGATTGGAGGACATTTGCGATTTGTGTGCGTGCTGCCATTGTCATCGAGAGAACCGTTGCCCAGCAGGTTTAACCAAGTTGCCAGCAAAAGATTATTTTAGACTTGGCTAAGTCTGAAGACTTGGAACGGACGAGGACCGTACTCCTCATTGGAGGAAGCCGAGAACCTTATCCGAAAGGAAGAAGTTATAGGCTTATCCCTTGCCGTCTCAGCCGCCTGAAGATCCGAGAGAAGCCTAAAATCAAGTTGATCATAGAATTCACAGACGTACTCCCCGAGAATCTGAGAGCTCTTGCAATCAGATCGGCATGGATGGTCCGTGATAGATCAAACTCTAAGGAGCCGAACTATGATCGAAGACGAAGAACCGAACGGATTCTGCCAATCTGATAGAATCGAAGAACCGGCTTGTCTAACTCCTCTCCCTTGAACGCGCCAGATCGAGTACCATGATCTAGGGTACTCCAACACTGCTTGTAGAGAAGAAGACAGTACACTTCCATGTGTATTGTTCACCGAGAATTGCTCAGAATATTAACGAAGACAAGTACCCTCTGCCGTCGTTGAAGAATTGTCCGATATGCTTTGAGATCGAGGATTTGGTCTGAATGATCTTTGATTCAGGTACCATCAACTCTGTTTCCGAGCCAAGTATGTTCTGAAGATAACTTTCAGCGCCTGATGTGGACACCTTGATGTCCTCGGAATTCGAGGAAGAACGCAGAGTACCTCCGTATGGTACTCCAGAAGACAAAGGGCACCCGCTAGTTGCCCAACCTAGCGAATATGAAATCTGGATCGACTGAGTGACCTTTTAGGTCATTTCGGATTCGGAACAAGGACCGAAGTATAATCTTTGAGGATTTGAACAATACTGGAATGGGAACAAGCCAAGACTTCATGTGGAACTCCTCTAAGCTTGCAACCCTGTCGCTTGAGTCGACAAGAAAGAAACCGAGTTCGAATGGACAATCTCTGTAAGACTTGTTCTTAGGAGCCGAAAAGAGATTAACTACAACTTCAATATTAACCCGGCTTAAGGGATTCTGAAGGAATCGTCGTGAGTAAGAATGCATCACATGAAAGGTTGAATTGGTGAATGGTACTAATAAAGAAACCCTAATTTATGCTCGGGAAGCAAAAATCAACCAGAAAGTTGTCACTCATGACATCGAACTAGCTATCGTTGTAAAGAATTGGCTGAAACGTCGCCACCATCTTATGGAATCAGTTGACATCTCTACAGATTATGGGATTTCAACACGTATTTACTTAGAAGGAGTGGAACGAACCCCAACGTCTTCAGGGGAAAATGTTTGAGGACTAAGATTGCAAGAATTAGTGTTCCTTGGGAAAAGCGAATATCGTAGTTGGTACTTTGAACCAAATCACGAACGTGTCACAAGTTGAGTTTAAACTGGATTGGACTTGCACCGTTTTGAATAATTTCATTCATAGCCTCGCGAACCAGTCACAATTGAGTTGGAGAATCTAAAATGCCAAGATTGCAAAAGAATGGAAACCGAGTCAGACAATCCGAGCGAAGGATAATCCAGAATTTCAACTTTGTGTTGGTAACACCAATACTTCCTAATATAAGCCTTGGACCCATGTTTCGAGGAGTCGAAAGAAAGAGACTTACTCGACTAGGTCAAGAGATACTCGACTTGTCAGCAGATCAAAGCCGAGCATCAAAGATTAAAAGGTTAGCTACTACTATTATTTATCCCTAAGTGGGATTGGGAATGAATTCATCATGGACTTCGTGTCCAGACTACTGAAGGACTAAGATGGTAATTACCGCTACTCGATTATCTAGGATTTCTCCAACGTGCAAACGATCGAATTCAGGCCTTTCGACAATCAATGGTGATAGCTCAAGTTCTACTGAAATGCTACTTATAAGAACCCCGAACAAGCTCGGAGTTGTGCAATCCGTGAGATACCTCCTATAAGTTCCTTCCAGGATCAGACTATCGAAGAAGCTTCGTGAGAGATCCAAATGAAGATGCGTAAGTTTCACCTAGAGTTGTTTAACTCTAATCAGAAGAATCTGGGGACCAGATTCTCATAAGGAGGGTTGATTGTAACGCCCCGAAAATTCGAGTTGTGAACCGGGAACCCGAATCAATTTTCTTGCGCGATTCATTACTTATTTTACTAATTATTATATGATTTATATAACATTTTCATGAATGAGTGAATTTTGATATCTAAATCACGAATTGATAACGTGCGTTTAATTATATAAATTTTGACTGTAATTATGTATTATTTGGACAACATGAGTTTTCGAACTTATTTTGTAAATTGCGAAAACGCCCTTTCGTTCTTCGAATCAAGTCAATTCTTTGACTAAGTCTCACATCTCTCCCTCTCACCTTATTCACGCAACTAACAGCAAGAGAAGAGAAGCAAAAGAAAGAAAAAGAGAAAGGGAAGGAGGAAGGTTCAATCGATCGTGCCGGACTCGTTTCTCGACAGATTTTCGAACCGTTTACTCCTACGAACTCCTCTCAATCTTATCTACGAGTAAGCTTCTCACGTCTCTCTCGCTTAATGCCTCCATTCCTTCGATTTTTGGATTTTTGTATATAGTTGAATATATTAGGTTTTATATGATTTTGAGAGAAATTATGGATGGATTTTTATGATTTTGGATTCTATGTGTAGCTTAGATGTTGTAGAACATTATATGTGAAAATTAGGGTGGGATTTGTATGTTTTTAAAGGATGATAGGACGAAGTTGGTAGGCATCGGGTCTACGGCGGAAATCCTATGGTTCCCTCCACCTTTGGGAGCTCGGGGTGAGGCCGGAGTGGCAGCCCTTTGAGTACCTGAGTTACCGTATGTTATGCATAGTTTGGATTTAGCGATCCGTCTACATTGGAGGAATAAGGGTGGTTTCCCATTTTATGTTTGGAAATTGGAGTTAAGGGCTCGACTCGCCGAGTCATATGATATGTTTATGTTTTATGCTAAATCACCACCGTTTATGAAAACCTTTCTTTTATGTTGATTTCTTTTAAGTTTAAAATTGGTGATTTATAATATATACTATTATTCCGTCCTCACTTAGTCGTTTGACTAACCCCCTCTGTTTCACCCCTGTATTGGTTTCAGGATACTAGGCGGGATCGTCGTCGTTGTCGTCGTCGTTAGAGTTGCATTTATTTCGTTCATGTATAACTCTTGTCCGTATGATTTTATTTATGTTTATGATATTAGGATTGTATTTATGTAGTATTCGGGATTATATGTTGAACCCGTTATTATCTAGTGTCGGGATATTGTATCGAACCCGTTTATTATTTATGCAAATGAATTTCGTTGGCCTTGGTGGGCTTTAATACTTGTGTGATTATTATGATTTATTGTTTTGTTTATTTTCGCTTCCGCACCTCTGTCGTTTTCTTTCGTTTTAGAAACCCCCGCCTAGTCATTGAGTAAATGTGTGCCGTTCGTCGGGTTTCGATTCGGGTCGGATTCCATTTCGGTTCCGGGTCGAGGCTCGGTGCGGGGCGTGCGTTACCCGTTTGGGGCGCCCGCTACAACACACAACTATATTATTGAAATCAAAATTTGATTAATAATATGGATTAATTGATCGTTAATTGTAATTCTTGGGAAATTACTCTATTTCTTGGATTCTTTTTAATTTCTTATACATAAATAACTTGTTTAATTGTTTAATTATAACTTGATTACATTAACTACGTTATAGCCTTACATGTCAGTCGTGTCTTAATTGGGTTGTCGTCTTACATGGTTGTGTCATATTTGGTTTCAGGAGGTAGTTTTTCCGGGCAGTAGTCTGGTTTTATTTCCTTGGTCCTTTTTGCAATATTATCCAGGTGGGGTTTCTTTTCCGAATTCGGCTTTCTTATATGTATGTAAATATTCCATATATACCCGAAGCCTGTGTTTTATGCTTTTAAATTTTCTTTCCCCAACTGATATTATACGTAGTAGCTACTTGAAAACCATACTACCTTAATGATTTCGAGGAAAATGTTTTGATATCAAATTATTACATATTAGCCCCTCGAATGCTCTTTTGGCCATAAAGGGGTTAAAATTGATTTCTCAAATGGTCCATTTGACCGAATCTTTCGAAATGCGAGAAATATACTTTGGCCTTTGTGCCCGGCTTTTGTGCCATCTCATACTATTGGGGCCCGGACATCAGGGTACGGGTTGAAGCTGGTTAGACGTTGGGTCTACGGTGGATCTCAATGCTCTGGTCTCCAAACTGCTGGGAGCTCGGGGTGTGGCCGGAGTGGCAACCCTTTTGAGTACCTGCGCCGGACGGGATCTTGTCGCACAGACTTGTCCCCAGCCGAAGGTGTAAAGGATACTTGTCCTTACATAGTTGATTATTAGTAGTTCGGGTTAGCTACCTGGCTACACAAGGAGGAATAAGGGCGGTTTACTTGATTATTTTCATATTGCGAAATAGGTGGTTGTTGCTCGTCTCGCCGAGCTTTTAGTTATTCATTACAACATTAATCACTTCGCCAATGTTATGAAAATCTTTATTTTTTTCATTTGCTTTCTTCTCATTTAAAAGTGGCAAACTTTTTTTCAGTTTTATTAATATATACGTATTACAACCCCCTCACTTAGTCGCTTTGACTAACCCCATTACCTTGTTGTCTCTTTCAGGTTTTGTCACTAGGCGGATTCAGGTCTTGTCGTTGGGATTGCTTTCCTTTGTTTAGGTGATTCCATATAGCCTATGTTGTCGGGATAAATATTAAAACCCTAGAGTTTGTATATGTAGATGATGTAAATTAGTTTAAATTTTGATATTGTTGTTTTCAGTGGCCTTGGTAGGCTTTATAATTGTACTTTGGATTTACTGCTTTTCTAGCTCCCTGAGTGGGATAGATTTTACTAAAATGCTTCCGCTATGCTTTGGTTTGTTGTCCTGTTATTTTCTAAAACAGATCCGCTGGTATTTATTTGCCGTTCGCCAGGTTATAGTTCATAACCGGGCCTCAGTTCTTGTTATGGATTGTGACTTGGTGCGGGACGTCACGTCGCACCGTATTTGGGGACGTGTCGTTACAGTTGGTATCAGAGCTATAGGTTCATAGGCCTGAGCTCTGAGAGTCGTGTCAGTCTAGGTCCGTACGGCTTATGTCTTAGGAGTTGTGCTTTTATGCTTATGTGTTTACAGCTTTGCACCCATAATTAAGCTTCATGCATACTTGTGGTATTTGATTGTAGGATACCGCCCCGTCGTGATCGCACACCTGATCATCCTCCTCAGCTACCTATCGTACCACTGAACCCCCATGATTTGGTGGATTTGGTCAGAGAAATGCTGAGAGCTGAGCGCCACACAGTCCAGGATGAAGTCAAAGCCCGAGAGGTAGTTCTGAAGGGACTTCTGGATTATAAACCATCTCCATTTCATGGTACTACTGATGATAGAGTGGCAGATAGCTGGATTGCTTCTCTCGAGAAGATCTTTAGGCTCTATGTAGCGGGTGCCCCAAACGGGTAACGCACGCCCTGCACCGAGCCTCAATCCGAAGCCGAAACAGAAATCCGACCCTAAATTGAAACCCGGCGAACGGCAAACCGATTTACTCAATCACTAGGCGGGGCTTTTGTAAAACAACAGACGACAACAATGCGGGAGTGGAAGAAACAACCAAACCAGATTCTATATAGCAACATTCAAAGCAGCTCAATTGCACAAATAATTAAAGCCCACCAAGGCTAGCGGAATTCAATTACTATAATATAATAAACGGGTTTGATACAATATCCCGGTGACACCCAATAACGGGTTCAATATATCAATCCCGATAACATATACATAAAACCTAATCATGAACCTAAAACAATCTAGAAAGGAACTGTAACGACCCGAATATTTAATTATATTATTAATATTTACGCGAATTCTTTCTTGCCTAATTTCTCGATCTATCCAATTGGATTAATTAATCTTGTGCAAAAGATTGATTTAACCTATCTTCTAAATAGCCTCGATTACTTAAATTACATAAATGCCCTTAAAAACCTAAATGACCATTTTACCCTTCCGAGATATTTTCCTAAATATCAACCTATCTCTCTCATTCTCTCATAACAAGAAGGAGAAAAGAAAGAGAAAAGAAAGAAAGGAGAAAGAAGGAGAAGAAAGGAGAAAGATCTTCCCGACGCCCTACCGAGCTCGTTTCTCGCCCGATCGACGAGCCGTGAAAACCCGAACGATCCTCACTACATTATCTACCGGTAATCCTTTTACCCCATTTCATTCCGTTCGTTATTTCGTGCGATTTTTCGTGATTTATATATAGAATTTTATATATTAGGATTTTCGTGTTTAGGAAGATTTACTTGACCATTTTACGTAATTCTTGTGTCTATATGTAGCTTATATGATATGTATGATTATATGTGTAAATTAGGATATTTTATGGAGTAAATTAGGAGATATATGAATTTATATTTTGAATTCGCGTGAGAGGTTCGCGATCTGCTGAGTCTGCTGCTCAGTAGATCCACACGGGCGAACGCACGGTCTTGAGCAAGACCGTGCAGGAGCCCGTGCGCTTCACTTTTCAGCCTGCACTGGCTTGAGCCCGTGCACAGGCCCGTGCGCATGGCCGTTTGCACCTGCACGGTCTTGGCACCGTGCTCAAGACCGTGTGGGAGGCCGTGCAACCCCTTTTGTGCTTGCACCGGCTTGCCAAGCCCGTGTGTAAGCCCGTGCGTTGGCCGGTGCAACATACTTAGTGTATTTTCCAGCCTTTTCCTTTCTTACACTTCGGGAATTGGTCAACCCCACTCATTTAAATGTTGACTTTTCCCATACGACCTCCGAATATCAATCCGATTTCACCTATAGCTTCCTCGAGCCTTGGGATTCGATATTCTTCATAATTTGTAATTTACCCGACCCTAATTGACCATCAATTGACACTTTGCTCGTTTAGGGATTTATTCCATCTTTTCCGTTTCTTGTCCGTTTGACCCCGTTTTCGCGAGAGAGTTCCGTTATATTATTTTAAGCATGTCTTCGTGCCCTAATTGCGTTTAAGCATGCCTTTAATATTTATTATTTACGTTCCTTTATTATTTAACGTTTCATTAATATTCTTTAATTGTCGTACCGTAATTTACATGTTTAATTGATTTACTTCCCATATTGCGTTTATTGCATGATTGGATTCTATATGAATTGTCGTGCGTCATCTGTTGTCTTGTGTCTTGCTTTTAGTATTGTCGGTCTTGTTTTCATCCTCTAGGCCCTGTGTATTACAGGTGGGTCCAACGAGGGAGAAACCTGACTACCGCTTGCTTTCATACTGTCTTGTTGAGCCAGGTAAGGGTTTTAAATTGTTTTCAACTGGAGTAAGAACATAGTTTATTTAGGCTTCGAAATAACTTATTTCCCCGCCTTTTCTTATTGCTTGTTGTACTGTCTTTACTATTCCTTATGTGCTTAGTCAAACTTTTAATAGCAAAACCAAAATGATTTGAAATGCTTCCAACTAGAGACAAGTAACTTATTTGTTTTAAAAGTAACTATTTGATCTCTGAGGCACTTATAAGTAATGTCGTTAGGGACATCCGTCAGCATGCTCCCGAAGCGTACGACGCTTATGAGTACTTCCTAGATCGTTACATCAACTTGTCTCAAAAGCCCCTTTGGCCATTCATACTTAACTACTTGCATCATATTTTCGAACGGCCCTTTTGGCCACTTAAACTATCATTGATTTCAAAAGCGAGCCATAGCCTGTTTTATGACTTGGGCCCGGAGTATACAAGAGGTGAGCCTGGGGACGTGCGTCTAGGGCAAATCCCGATGTATACTTCTAGCGCGTTAACTTGGGCCGGCTAGGAGGTTGGCTAGCCTAAGTTGATGCGAACGGTGGTGCTAATCGCGTCTCCTTAAACCCTGTACGGTGGTGCTGATCGCGTCTCCTTAAATCCTGATGGTGGTGCTAATCGCGTCTCCTTAAATCCTGTATATGAATCTTGGTGATGGAGTACTTGCTTGCATGTTTTTCAATGGGGAGTTATAAGGAGAGGGCCCGTTCTCGCCGGGACACATTACTGCATGATTTATTACATTACTTGCTTGTCTAATTGTTTTACGGCTTTAGTTACGAGTCGAAGCACATTCCGGTTTTCTTCCTTTAGTATACGTATTTCTCTATAAATATATATACAAAACCCGGAAGCGTGGCTCGAACTTGCCAACTGAAGTCTCCTTTATTATTCAATTAATTAGTTGAATTATGAGCCGTATTTAATTATTGTTTTTAACTTAATCATAGCATGTCTTTCGAACCGTAACGGCCTCGTAACTCAACTAACACCCTTTCAATTTATCGGCTTGATATTACGTGCAAATGTTTTAAAGGATTCGGTTCGTCAACCTTTTGTGTTTTCAAATAGGCCGAACCCGAGTGTTGCTTTGCGTCATTTTACAACTTATATGTCGTATTCGTATTCTTTCTCAAAACGGGCAACACTCACCACTTTTAGTTTTAAAAAAGATAAATGACGAACTATGATCAAAAACCCCTTACTGAGTATCCTTTATACTCACCCCTGCTATTTTGGTTCTTGCTTCAGGTAGACAGGTGGCGACGTCACCTATCTTGTCAGTCGGCATCAGCAGGTCTAGATAGGCTCAGTCTTTCTGGTTTGTCTTGTCAGTGGTCCCAACAACTGTCGAGTCTTGTTTATTGTATTTATTTACTTTACGTACTTATGTGCCCCCGATGTGGAATAGTTGACGATATCTAGGATTGCATAGGGTAGACTAGTTGAGCCATGGATGGCACTACGTGTTGTTATTATGTTGTATTTCGATTTGCACATGTTTAATTGACATTTATGGAATTTATCTGTTTATTTAAATCGCTTCCGCATTTCTCTGCTCTTCTCTGGTTGTTGTTGGGATGTCGTTGCTGTTGCCGAAGGTTCTTGCTTGAGTGCCGTTCGCCGGAGTGGGTTTTTGAGTTGAGGCCCCTCGCTGAAGCTCGGGAATCCGTTTCGGTGCGGATGTGGCGGTCCTCCTTCAGGGAGCGCTACAGTCAGTGGTATCAGAGCCTAGGTTCCCAAAAAGGAACCGAAGCTTTGTAATCGCGTCGTGTCTTGTCTCTTGTGTCTGCTCGTTTCGTGTCAATGAGACTTAGAGTTTCCAGTCACAGGTGCTTGAGAACTCCTTAGTATTGAAATTGTGATTGATCTTCTTTTGGAATGGCCAACCAACCGTTTGATCTCTTACAATTGTAGTACTGAGTTGGGATCGAATGCAAGTGGATGTGGAACTCGAGGTAGCGTCTGTCTTATCTTGTCGTCTTGTCGGGTTCTGCTTGGGTCTTGTCGTGTCTAGGTCGTACGGCTATAGGATCGAGTTTTTCTTGTTCTGTGATTTGTTTCATGCTTAACTTGTCTACATGCTATCCGAATCATATATGTATGCTTTGATTAAATTTTATATGCCTTACGTGACCATTCCATTAACCGAACATGCATCTTTTTCCTAGTTTATTGAGCGCAGGTACATAATGTCTCATCGAAGACCCCCTACCGCTCCCTTATCTCCGAATTCGATTGCAAGGGAGTTAGTGACAGCTATGAGACAGATTGCTGAGCAAGTGCATCAAGAGAGACAACGACAACAGCAGCATATACCTGCGAGACAAAACGAGGGTCAATCCCTGGACAGATTTCTGCACTACAACCCACCTTGCTTCGTGGGTGAACCAGATGACCTTAAAGCCGAGGCTTGGATAGCCGATTTAGAGCGAATCTTCCGGGTTATACACTGCGGTGACCCCGAGAGGGTCGAGTATGCCATCTTTCTCATGAGAGGACCAGCTGAGGATTGGTGGCGTTACATGGAACAAAGATGGATCGCTGAGGGAATTCCGTACACTTGGTCACGGTTCCTATCCGACTTCCGAGAGAAGTACGTGCCGCAAGTGGTACGTGATAGCCGAGAAAGAGAGTTCATGTCCCTCACCCAAGGAGCTCTCCCTGTTGCACAATACGAGGCACTTTTCAGCCGCCTCATCGTCTATGCTCCTCACATTGCATCTGACGATCGAAGGAGAGCGCGAAAGTTCATCGAGGGACTTCAGCCGGAGATCTTGGAAAGATTAGTAGGATTGGACATTCGAGTTTATCATGAGGCAGTTAACAGAGCTATGAGAGTGGAGTCCGATCTTCAAGAGATGAGACGAGGTATTCCTCACATGAAAGGATCCTCTTTCAACGAGAAGGCAAGAAGAGAACCAGCCGGACCGAGCACTTTTCTGACATCGAGACCACACTACGAGATGCCAAAACCTACCGAACCTGAAGTGAACGAGGACCCCATTCCCTGCGAATACTGTGGGAAGACAAATCACGAGACTACAAGGTGTAGGAGGAAACTGGGGCGTTGCCTCAGATGTGGGAGTAGCAAGCATCGAGTTCAAGACTGCCCCGACTCAAGCAACCCTCGGGGAAGGAAAAGGGGATCCCGACCATGATACCGACTCGCAGAGGTACATTGCATTGTCATTGCATTCATTCATAATATTTTGTTTCAAATGATAATTGCTTTAAATATGTGTTAAGTGTTTTAAATAAATTACGTGCTTTAACTGCTTTCAAAATTCACACTTGCACTGATTGAATGATTAGATGCTAAGATTTATGTGGCCTCTGTGTGGATAGAGTGGAATTCGATAAATTCGTTATACGCTATTAGAGAGTGCTAAGGACAGGGAGTTCTTGGCCGACTAGGATCGATTCTGTTGCGAGTACGTTATGCGGTTCTGGATAGCACCGACGTTGACAAATCGAGTCTGAAGGAGTATACTTCTGAAGGTATGTCTGAAGATGAATCAACTAGTGAAGAGGATAATGAATTATCTGACGATGATGATTATATGGGAGATGAGCCGACATCGGCTTCTGATGATGACGACTCTGATGTTTCGTATGAAGTCGAGCGAAGAAATGATGAAAATGATGGTTTAATGGAAGGCGGAGAGGAGAAATCATCAAATACCCTTGAAGATGAGAAAACACTCTGTAGAAAGAATAAGAAAGAGTGTGATCTTGAAGAGACAGATTGTGAGAAAGACGAGGAGTACAATAGGAGAAATGATGATGGCATTACTTCCTGTAAAAGGAACTCTAATCAAGAAACAGGAGAAGGATGTGACAATTGTCATTGAGGATACGAAGAGTACAAGAATCAGTCGGAAGAACGAAATAGATAATGACAGTGATGAAGGACCTTACATTGGGAATTTCTTCTTCGACGTTAGCTTTGTCTAGGGTTTTCGTAATTCCGTCTTTCGCATGACTTTGAATTTTATTTGGAATGTTATTTGCATTTAAATATTTTGTTATGCATGATGTTTTATAATGTATTTTAATTGCTCCTAAATGCTCATTTTAATTCGCGTATTAGAATTTTTATAGATTATACTCCTCTTAACTAACCCCGAAGTCCGGAGGAGAATCTGAGGACAGATTCTTTTGAAGAGAGGAGTATTGTAACGACCCGAATATTTAATTATATTATTAATATTTACGCGAATTCTTTCTTGCCTAATTTCTCGATCTATCCAATTGGATTAATTAATCTTGTGGAAAAGATTGATTTAACCTATCTTCTAAATAGCCTCGATTACTTAAATTACATAAATGCCCTTAAAAACCTAAATGACCATTTTACCCTTCCGAGATATTTTCCTAAATATCAACCTATCTCTCTCATTCTCTCATAACAAGAAGGAGAAAAGAAAGAGAAAAGAAAGAAAGGAGAAAGAAGGAGAAGAAAGGAGAAAGATCTTCCCGACGCCCTACCGAGCTCGTTTCTCGCCCGATCGACGAGCCGTGAAAACCCGAACGATCCTCACTACATTATCTACCGGTAATCCTTTTACCCCATTTCATTCCGTTCGTTATTTCTTGCGATTTTTCGTGATTTATATATAGAATTTTATATATTAGGATTTTCGTGTTTAGGAAGATTTACTTGACCATTTTACGTAATTCTTGTGTCTATATGTAGCTTATATGATATGTATGATTATATGTGTAAATTAGGATATTTTATGGAGTAAATTAGGAGATATATGAATTTATATTTTGAATTCGCGTGAGAGGTTCGCGATCTGCTGAGTCTGCTGCTCAGTAGATCCACACGGGCGAACGCACGGTCTTGAGCAAGACCGTGCAGGAGCCCGTGCGCTTCACTTTTCAGCCTGCACTGGCTTGAGCCCGTGCACAGGCCCGTGCGCATGGCCGTTTGCACCTGCACGGTCTTGGCACCGTGCTCAAGACCATGCGGGAGGCCGTGCAACCCCTTTTGTGCTTGCACCGGCTTGCCAAGCCCGTGCGTAAGCCCGTGCGTTGGCCGGTGCAACATACTTAGTGTATTTTCCAGCCTTTTCCTTTCTTACACTTCGAGAATTGGTCAACCCCACTCATTTAAATGTTGACTTTTCTCATACGACCTCCGAATATCAATCCGATTTCACCTATAGCTTCCTCGAGCCTTGGGATTCGATATTCTTCATAATTTGTAATTTACCCGACCCTAATTGACCGTCAATTGACACCTTGCTCGTTTAGAGATTTATTCCATCTTTTCCATTTCTTGTCCGTTTGACCCCGTTTTCGCGAGAGAGTTCCGTTATATTATTTTAAGCATGTCTACGTGCCCTAATTGCGTTTAAGCATGCCTTTAATATTTATTATTTACGTTCCTTCATTATTTAATGTTTCATTCATATTCTTTAATTGTCGTACGGTAATTTACATGTTTAATTGATTTACTTTCCATATTGCGTTTATTGCATGATTGGATTCTATATGAATTGTCGTGCGTCATCTCTTGTCTTGTGTCTTGCTTTTAGTATTGTCGGTCTTGTTTTCATCCTCTAGGCCCTGTGTATTACAGGTGGGTCCAACGAGGGAGAAACCTGACTACCGCTTGCTTTCATACTGTCTTGTCGGGCCAGGTAAGGGTTTTAAATTGTTTTCAACTGGAGTAAGAACATAGTTTATTTAGGCTTCGAAATAACTTATTTCCCCGCCTTTTCTTATTGCTTGTTGTACTGTCTTTACTATTCCTTATGTGCTTAGTCAAAACTTTTAATAGCAAAACCAAAATGATTTGAAATGCTTCCAACTAGAGACAAGTAACTTATTTGTTTTAAAAGTAACTATTTGATCTCTGAGGCACTTATAAGTAATGTCGTTAGGGACATCCGTCAGCATGCTCCCGAAGCGTACGATGCTTATGAGTACTTCCTAGATCGTTACATCAACTTGTCTCAAAAGCCCCTTTGGCCATTCATACTTAACTACTTGCATCATATTTTCGAACGACCCTTTTGGCCACTTAAACTATCATTGATTTCAAAAGCGAGCCATAGCCTGTTTTATGACTTGGGCCCGGAGTATACAAGAGGTGAGCCTGGGGACGTGCGTCTAGGGTGTAACGACCCGAAAATCCGAGTTTCAATTCGGTATATTTTAATCGAGTAATTTCGTTATTGATTATTCTATTTAATATTTATTCTGAGATTTTAGAATAATTTCGTAAATGAGTGAATTTTATATTTAAATCACGAATTGTCAATGTGCGTTTAATTATATGAATTTTAACTGTAACTACGTATTAATTGGACGATGTGAGACTTCGAACTTATTTTGTAAAATTACGACTTTGCCCCTTCGATTTCTAAACCTTAGTCAAGATTTGACTAAGTCTCAATCTCTCTCTCTCACATTGCCATTCACACACAAGCAAGGAAAAGGAGAAGAAAGAAAAAGAAAGAAAAAGAGAAGGAAGAAGAAAGATTTCCAACGATCGTCCCGACTCCGATTCCCGACGGATTCTCGATCCGTTTTCGTCTACGAACTCCTCGTGAACTCTTCTACGAGTAAGCCTTTCACGATTCTCTCGTTTAATGTCCTCTATACTTCGTTTTTCTCATTTTTGTGAATAGTTGTATAATTTAGGTTTTAGATGATTTTGATAGTAATTGTGGATGGATTTTCGTGTTTATCGTTTCTATATGTAGGTTACATGTTGTAGATGATTATATGTGAAAATTAGGGATTGATTTGCATGATTAATCGATATAAGGTTGAATTATATTTGATTTTCGCGTGTTGGGTTTGATGTTCTGCATGTTCTGCTCAATTTTTACGCACACGGGCCATGCACACGGGGTGTGGCAAGCCCGTGTGGGTGTACACGGCCTCTTGCACGGCCGTGCAAGAGACCGTGCGTGTTTGGGGATGGTGCACAGGCTGTGCACACGGCCTTGAGGCCGTGTGCAAGAGGCCGTGCGCGTTCGTCAGATTGTGCACGGCCTCGGCACACGGCCGTGCACAAGGCCGTGTGGCCTGGTCAAACAGTGCCCTGACCTTCTGTTAGTCAGGGCACAATTTGGCCTACGGGTCCCGCTTCGGCCCGTCTTTTCCGAATTCTTTCTTCGCTCGTGTATTCGATATATATGATATAGATATGAATTGCATGATTTATGAATTTACAACATGTTCGGTTATATGAATAGTGTGTTTTAAGTTTTCGTTAAATTTTCTATCTTTGGCATGTGAAGTCCGATTTTCCCGAAATTCGAATGCATACTTCTTTATGATAATTTAAGCATGACCGTAAAGTTTCGTTGCATTTGGACCTGATTTGTATTTTTAAATGTATGAATTGCTCTATTTTCGTTGAGAATTTGAACTTAAGTGATTGATTTAATTGTATAACGTGCCCCTATGTGTTTTAATATTCTCGTATAAGTCGTGCGTCGTCTTTAGTCTTATTTGGTTGTGTCCTGGTATTTTTTCAGACGATACTCCTGTGGAGTAGCGCCGGTTCTAGCTTTTGCTCTTCTTTTGCACGCGCCAGGTGAGGCTTTCCTTTTCTGTTCCAGTATTACTATGTATATGTATAAATAAGCCTCTCCCGAAATAAGCCACGTTTATGTTTTGTTTTCACACCGTTGCTATATATATACTTAGTAGATATTTATACTTATTATGTTTATTTGATTTATCGAAAATGATTTGATATGAAAAAGTACTATGTATAGTTTTCGAAATGTTTACGGAAGAGACATGTAAAACCTTTTGTTTTCTAAGGCGAACTTTGGCCTTCGGCCTCGCATATGACATGTCTCGAACGGTCTTTTGGCCAACCCGAAATGTTTGAAAAGCGAGTTATGAACTGTATGCATGATCGTTTGGGCCCGGAGTAAGAGCGATAGGACGAAGTCGGTAGACGTCGGGTCTACGGCGTAAATCCTATGGTTTCCTCCATTTGGGAGCTCGGGGTGAGGCCGGAGTGGCAGCCCTTTGAGTACCTGAGTTATTCTAGTTAGTTACGAGTAGTTCGGGTTTGCAGTCCGGCTACATTGGAGGAATAAGGGAGGTTTCCGGTTTTATGTTTTTGGTTATTGGAGTTTCAGGGCTCGACTCGCCGAGTCATACAATAAGTTATGTTTTATGCTAAATCACCACCAGTTTACGAAAACCTTTCTTTTATGTTGATTTCTTTTAATTATAAAATTGGTGATTTACTTCCGTTTTATTATATACATTATTATTTCCCCCTCACTTAGTCGTTTGACTAACCCTCTCTGTCTCACCCTATATTGGTTTCAGGATACTAGGCGGGATTCGTCGTCGTCGTCGTAGAGTTGTATTTATTTTCTCATGTATATTCCTTTTTCCGTATGATATGAATTAGATTTTTTCTAGGATATTAGGATTTTATTTAATTTGTATTCGGGATTATGTATTTATCGAACCCGTTTGATATTATGTAATTGAATTTCGTTAGCCTTGGTGGGCTTTAATAATTGTGTATTTATTATGTTCTATTGCTTTGATTATTTATATTGCTTCCGCGTCTCTGTCTTTTCATTGTTTTTAAAACCCCGCCTAGTGATTGAGTAAATGCTTGCCGTTCGCCAGGTTTCGGTTTGGGTCGGATCCCATTTCAGTTCCGGGTCGGGCTCGGTGCGGGGCGTGCGTTACCCGTTTGGGGCGCCCGCTACAGTTGGTATCAGAGCTCTTTGGTCCAATGGCCTAAGCTCTGAATTGTCGTGTTTTACTGGTTTGGTCGGTCGTTGTGTGCCGGTGTAACTTAGGGAATTGCACTCACCAGTGTTCAAGAACGCTTAGTGTTTGAATTGTCACGGATCTTTGTTGGATGATCAACAACAAAAGATCTTTTACAATCAAAATACTGGGATGGGCTTGGATATAGGTGGATTTGAAACTCAAGGTTGTACTTGCCATGCCTGGTTGTCTGTCGTGTCCGGTTGTGTCTAGGTCGTACGGCTTAGGACTTCTGTGAAATTGTGCAAATGTGCTAAGTGCTTATGTGAAATCTAAGTGAACATTACTTGCCTATGTGTTTACAGCTTTGCATGCTCACTTACCTGTCATGCATAACTGTTAATGGCTTTACAGGATGCCTCCACGTCATTGTCCCTGTGGACAGTCTTCGTCATCTTCGTTGACACCTCAGACCGATCCACTGATTCCAGCCGAAATTTTGGAAACATTAAGACAGTTCATCGCTCATGCCCCTAAAGGAAATGCTGAGCAGGAAGCGTGGGCTCAATTTCTCAGATTCGAACCACCGCAATTTGAAGGTGCCCCGGATGAAGTTACTGCCGAGGCATGGATATCTGCTTTAGAAAAGATTTTTAGGATTATGGAATATCCGGACCCTCTAAGAGTCGGGTTTGCTATTTATTTGATGATTGGAGCTGCACAGGAATGGTGGAAACAGATTGAACAACGATGGGAACGCGGGCATGTGGTCCCGACTTGGGATCAGTTCTTGATCGAGTTCCGGGCTGAATACGTTCCGAGGATTGTTCTTCAACAACATGAAAGGGAATTTCTGACTCTCAAACAGAACATATCTTCAGTTGGCCAGTACGAGGCACACTTCTCTCACCTCATTAAGTATAGCCCATATATGGTCGCAGACGAGCAGAGGAAGATTCGCCAGTTTGTAGAAGGATTGACTTATGAGATCAGAAAGGCTATGATGGTGGTCCGACCTCAATGTTATACCGACGCAGTGGAAATGGCTCTGCATATTGAGTCTGAACTCAGCCTAATGGGACCGAGTTCTACGCTTGACACTACCACCGTTCAGTACCTTCCAGCGAGTTCTAAGAGGCCATTTACACCTTCGGGGCCCTCTACCAGAAAGAAGACCTCCCAAGTGTCCTCAGCGAAGCAGAATGTGTCTCCCCGAACTCAGGGACATCCGCGACCCGTATGCGGATTCTGTAAGGGCCCGCATTTGGAGGCCAAGTGTTGGAAGAAGAATGGACTGTGCTATGGATGTGGTAGCGCCGACCACAGAGTGAGTGTATGTCCGAAGAAAAAGCCGAAACGAGTTGAGAAGATGGAGCTTGCACGTATGAACGATCCAGGTATATTGCATTGTCATGACATTCATCCAATTAATTTAATTTCATATTATGTGAATTTAGAAATTATGTGTATTAAGTGTATTATTATTATGCATGTGATTTCGATATTGTTGCTCGTGTTTAAATTTTGTGAAGTTTGTGTGGTTTTAATCACACGAACTACCCATGTATGCCTTGCGCGGTCTCGCCACATGCCGTGACGAGACCCTGTGCACTTATCTCACACGGCCCTGTTGCACCCTGTGCGAGAGGCCGTGCGCATGAATACACACGGGCTCGTCACACGCCGTGACGAGAGCCCGTGCGTGTTTGTCCACACGGGGTCGTCACACGCCGTGACGATACCCCGTGCGCGTTTCTCACACGGCCTCGTCACACGCCGTGACGAGAGGCCGTGCGCGTTTGTTCCGGATTTTAAATGGTCAGTAGCTCCTTATTCGCGCAACCCGTCCTATTTCTCTCCCTCTCTCTTGCGAGAATTTCTCAATTTTTCTCCCCAAATTCCTTCCAACTTTGAGCTCGAATTATTCTCGATCTACCCGACGGATTTCCGTGAGATTTTGATAGTGTGTTGTCTGCAGCGAGTTCTTGTTATTGTTGAAGTTAGGGCTCGATCCGTTTTACCGATCTCACACAATCTTCGCCCGATGTAGCGCACGCCAAGTGTTCGATAAAAGTCCCGAGTGAAAAGTTTGCAACTTATTTCTTTCAATCCACACAACTTGAACTCTACTATGGAAGGCGCTCGTGAAACCCGTGGCGGACGTCGGGCAAGGGAATTACCCGACATAGCGGCCCCGGAAGGGTACCAAGTGGATTTGGGTAATGAAGACGAGCAAGATATCTTCAACCGGTTAATGGAACGACCGGTTAGAGCCACGCAATTTCTAGACATGGAAGCTATGTACCAATTGGGACTTGGCGAAGGGATCTCCCATTACATCGACAACATTGGGTGGGCTAATTTTTGGAGTATCCAGAGGCCATCTTATCGCCGACTCACTTGCGAATTTTTAAGCTCTCTTAAGGGCGCGGCATTTCCGGACGACAACGAGATGCCGATAGGAATCCACTTCAGAGCGTTCAACCGAGACTATACGCTCTCATACCGGCAGTTGACCGAGTATTTTCAATTGGATGTTACGGCACCGAGGAGACGTGCCGACGGATGGAATCAAGCCGAAGCGTGGAGACGTATCTCTACCTCAACCGAAATATTTAACTTCGGCGTATCCAAGGCCACGATGCTCATTACCACTCAATTGAGAATTGTGCATAGAGCCGTGTCTCGATCGGTTCTAGCCAGAGGAGATAGCCCGGGTGCGGTGAACACCGAAGACTGTCTAATACTCGATCATATGGTACGAGAAGAAAGGTTCAACCCCATCTCGTACATGATGGATCATATGAAGTATATCTCCACTCGGTCGAGAGGAGAAATTCGAGTTGGCTCATACATCACCGCCATTTTGGAGTGTGCCCAGGTGGAAGGGCTCGATACTCAGGTTCCTGTTGGAGGTTCGACCTCAATTAGCTACGGCACTTTAGCTCAAATGGCGATCTGCACGAAGGGTCCAAGGCGGAACGACCCATATACTCTGGTGGCTGGGCTACCTTTGTGGGAAGCTGACCAAGGGGATGCTCCCGAAGAAGGACCTTCAGACCCAGAGGTCCGAGAGCAGGCTCAGCATATCTACTCCCAACTGATGAGATAGGATGCTTCTATACCTGAGTCTTCACATGGCAGGAGAAGCACTCAACACCAGGAATCGATAAACCTGCAACAGTTTTATTCAGAGTTCACTGACTACCGACGTGTGTCGGGTGAGAGATTTGCCCAGCAGGAGAGGCAGATCAACGAGGGCTTTGCAGCTCAGCGAGCTCACATTGATAGTCAGTACACCGCCTTGCAGGCAGAGCTTCAGAGATCGATCTCGAAAATGCAAAGGTCACTATCAGAGCAGCTGGATCAGTATTTCCGCCGTGGTCCGGACGAGCCTTGAGCTATCTAGTCTATTTTATTTTCTTCTTTCCCGTAAACTTTGTTTAGGATTTGATGTAATTTTCTATTTTGTATGAATTCGAATTTTAATTGGAATATTAAGTGCTTTAAGTGTTTATTATGAATTGCGTTTTATTATGTGAATTAATTTTATTTTAATGTTCGATTTAATTCGTATTATTAGAATTTCCGCTAGGTTATGCTCCTCTTAACTAACTCCGAGACCGGAAGAGAATCTGAGGACAGATTCTTCTGAAGAGGGGAGTATTGTAACGACCCGAAAATCCGAGTTTCAATTCGGTATATTTTAATCGAGTAATTTCGTTATTTATTATTCTATTTAATATTTATTCTGAGATTTTAGAATAATTTCGTAAATGAGTGAATTTTATATTTAAATCACGAATTGTCAATGTGCGTTTAATTATATGAATTTTAACTGTAACTACGTATTAATTGGACGATGTGAGACTTCGAACTTATTTTGTAAAATTACGACTTTGCCCCTTCGATTTCTAAACCTTAGTCAAGATTTGACTAAGTCTCAATCTCTCTCTCTCACATTGCCATTCACGCACAAACAAGGAAAAGGAGAAGAAAGAAAAAGAAAGAAAAAGAGAAGGAAGAAGAAAGATTTCCAACGATCGTCCCGACTTCGATTCCCGACGGATTCTCGATCCGTTTTCGTCTACGAACTCCTCGTGAACTCTTCTACGAGTAAGCCTTTCACGATTCTCTCGTTTAATGTCCTCTATACTTTGTTTTTCTTGTTTTTGTGAATAGTTGTATAATTTAGGTTTTAGATGATTTTGATAGTAATTGTGGATGGATTTTCGTGTTTATCGTTTCTATATGTAGGTTACATGTTGTAGATGATTATATGTGAAAATTAGGGATTGATTTGCATGATTAATCGATATAAGGTTGAATTATATTTGATTTTCGCGTGTTGGGTTTGATGTTCTGCATGTTCTGCTCAATTTTTACGCACACGGGCCATGCACACGGGGTGTGGCAATCCCGTGTGGGTGTACACGGCCTCTTGCACGGCCGTGCAAGAGACCGTGCATGTTTGGGGATGGTGCACGGGCTGTGCACACGGCCTTGAGGCCGTGTGCAAGAGGCCGTGCGCGTTCGTCCGATTGTGCACGGCCTCGGCACACGGCCGTGCACAAGGCCGTGTGGCCTGGTCGAACAGTGCCCTGACCTTCTGTTAGTCAGGGCACAATTTGGCCTACGGGTCCCGCTTCGGCCCGTCTTTTCCGAATTCTTTCTTCGCTCGTGTATTCGATATATATGATATAGATATGAATTGCATGATTTATGAATTTACAACATGTTCGGTTATATGAATAGTGTGTTTTAAGTTTTCGTTAAATTTTCTATCTTTGGCATGTGAAGTCCGATTTTCCCGAAATTCGAATGCATACTTCTTTATGATAATTTAAGCATGACCGTAAAGTTTCGTTGCATTTGGACCTGATTTGTATTTTTAAATGTATGAATTGCTCTATTTTCGTTGAGAATTTGAACTTAAGTGATTGATTTAATTGTATAACGTGCCCCTATGTGTTTTAATATTCTCGTATAAGCCGTGCGTCGTCTTTAGTCTTATTTGGTTGTGTCCTGGTATTTTTTCAGACGATACTCCTGTGGAGTAGCGCCGGTTCTAGCTTTTGCTCTTCTTTTGCACGCGCCAGGTGAGGCTTTCCTTTTCTGTTCCAGTATTACCATGTATATGTATAAATAAGCCTCTCCCAAAATAAGCCACGTTTATGTTTTGTTTTCACACCGTTGCTATATATATACTTAGTAGATATTTATACTTATTATGTTTATTTGATTTATCGAAAATGATTTGATATGAAAAAGTACTATGTATAGTTTTCGAAATGTTTACGGAAGAGACATGTAAAACCTTTTGTTTTCTAAGGCGAACTTTGGCCTTCGGCCTCGCATATGACATGTCTCGAACGGTCTTTTGGCCAACCCGAAATGTTTGAAAAGCGAGTTATGAACTGTATGCATGATCGTTTGGGCCCGGAGTAAGAGCGATAGGACGAAGTCGGTAGACGTCGGGTCTACGGCGTAAATCCTATGGTTTCCTCCATTTGGGAGCTCGGGGTGAGGCCGGAGTGGCAGCCCTTTGAGTACCTGAGTTATTCTAGTTAGTTACGAGTAGTTCGGGTTTGCAGTCCGGCTACATTGGAGGAATAAGGGAGGTTTCCGGTTTTATGTTTTTGGTTATTGGAGTTTCAGGGCTCGACTCGCCGAGTCATACAATAAGTTATGTTTTATGTTAAATCACCACCAGTTTACGAAAACCTTTCTTTTATGTTGATTTCTTTTAATTATAAAATTGATGATTTACTTCCGTTTTATTATATACATTATTATTTCCCCCTCAATTAGTCGTTTGACTAACCCTCTTTGTCTCACCCTATATTGGTTTCAGGATACTAGGCGGGATTCGTCGTCGTCGTCGTAGAGTTGTATTTATTTTCTCATGTATATTCCTTTTTCTGTATGATATGATGTAACGACCCAGAAATCTGAGAATTACTGTGAGTAATTTTTTACGCGTTAATTATCTTTCTTAATCTCTAAATTCTCGATTATATGTGAATTATGATATATTATGTCGTAAATGACCAATGTGATAATATTGTTTGCGTATTTAAATTACGTGTCTATATTGCGTTTATTAAATATTTATACGTTATATGTGATCGACGCGTATTTAATTGGATTTTCTAAAATTACTAAAATAACCCTTCGTATTTTTTGGTATTTCGAAGATATTTGATAAGTGTCGAAATTCATTTCATTATTTTTATTTCGAGAGAGAGAGAGAGAGAGAAGAAGAAGAAAAGAGATATTTCTCCCGAATCCCTAATCGATCGTGCCGAGCACGAATCTTCGTGGAATCTCGCACCAATCGTTTTTAAACGATCAGTTCATCGATACCTTTCTATAGGTACCAATTTCCCCAATTTCTTTTACGATTTTTCGAGGTTTTGAGAATATTTGGTTATTTCGGGACTTTTAGGATAATTGCTTAGATCGAGCCCGTTTCTTGGTCAATTCGTGATTTTATTGGATGTATATGTGAATTAGATGTTGATTATTGATTGTTATAAATTATGAGTGTTGATTTGCGTTAAAAATATGATTTTTATGGAATTTTGGCTCGAAAATTTTAAAACCCGTAAGTTTCTCCTGGGTTCAGTTGAACCACACGGGCTAACGCACGGTCTTGCGCAAGACCGTGCAGGAGCCCGTGTGCAGCTCATTGTGCTTGCACGGGCTTGAGCCCGTGCACCAAGGCCGTGTGTGCGTGCACGGTCTTGACACCGTGTTCAAGACCGTGCACTAGGCCGTGTGAAACACTTAGTGAATTTTTCCAGCCTTTTCAAACTTTGCTCTCGGCAATTGAGTCTTCGGGTCACCATTTTGGTTGACTTTTTGCTTACGGACTCCAAAAATTACACCGTTTTCACCTATAGAACCCTTTTAATTTGTAGATTTATATTTTGGAATGTTTATTTAATTTCGCCCTCGTTCGGGCTATGAATAGTGTAATTCTAATTATGTGTATTTTTTACAACTTGTCGGAATTGCGTGAAATTTACATGATAGCTTCTTTACATATTATAATTGACATATGCATGATTGGAAACATGTTTGGTTAGCCGTTCGTCCAATAATTGCTTATTTGCGCTTTTATTGTTGTTGTAGTCGTTATTGATTTGTCTAGGTCTTGTCTTGTCTCCAGATCAGTCCGGCGTGGGAGACCAGTGAGTCTAGCAGCTAGGCTTTCTCTTTTTGGAATTCCAGGTGAGGATTTAAACTTTTAACTGGGCTTGAACATATATATATACAATTGCGAACCCCCTAATCCCTTATTAATATATTATATATTTCGAGTTTATATTTTATGTTTTATCCTCAAATCATTTAATATCAAAATTATACATAAGTAAACCAAATTGATTTGTTTTCAAAAGGGCAAGAAAACTATTTATTTTACGTGACGGTTTGACTCAGGATTTAATCCTTTGTCGTCACCCTTGCTCAGAGTGTCGGTTGGCATTCAAATGGGTTATTTTAAAGCGAGCAAATACATGACTATTTTCAAGTTGGGCCCGGGAAGGTATCCGAAGGTTACATCTGGGGACGGGCGTTCAGGGTGTAATCCGAGGTGCTTCTCCCAAAACTAAGCGTCAATCGTGGCCTGTCAGGAGATGATAGCCACGGTTGGGAGCGATGGTGGGTGTTGCATTCGTTGCACATTTTCCTAAAATTCATTATGGTTGAGCTTCGGGTTGCTCCTTAGCTTGACACTGGCGATGGAGTATTTATACATGCACCGTGGAGTTATAAGGAGGAACAGGCCCATTCTCGTTGGGATCGTATTTACTGCTTTACAGTGTTATTGATTTTAATTCTTAATTGTATATCCAAGTCGAAGCATATTCCGGTTTCTTCATTATCGCATATGTATTTTCTATAAAAACCCGGAAGCATGACTCGACTTGTTCTCACATCTTCACTGAGTATTTTGACTCACCCTCTTTTAATTTGTTCTTGCCTCAGGTTTGAGAGAGACCGACATGTCTTACATGTCGGATGGGCAACAGTGTTAGATAGGTTTTTTTTGGTTTTGCCGAGTCTCATTAGTTGTCTTTTGATCTCGTTCATTATTCTTGTCAACCTGGATTGATAATATTATATTGTTCCCCAATATTGTTATTTAAATGATGTTGCCCTGAGTGGGCTGTTGTTAATGTATTGGCCCCGGAGTGGCATTTTTGTTAATATAGATTTAAATGCTTCCGCTATATATATATTCTCTGATTTATTTAAATGCTTTATTTTGGGGATTCACTGTTGCCAAGTGTCGGGATTGACCCGTTAGCTTGCATGGGTTCTCGGGTTGAGGCACTGTATTCGGCTTGGGAATCCGTGCAGGTTCGGGGGCTGTAGAGCGGGGCGCTACAGTCCGGAGTGGTAAGTTTCTGCTGGGTTCAGTTGAACCACACGGGCTAACTCACGGTCTTGCGCAAGACCGTGCAGGAGCCCGTGTGCAGCTCATTGTGCTTGCACGGGCTTGAGCCCGTGCACCAAGGCCGTGTGTTTGGCCGTGTGTGCGTGCACGGTCTTGACACCGTGTTCAAGACCGTGCACTAGGCCGTGTGAAACACTTAGTGAATTTTTCCAGCCTTTTCAAACTTTGCTCTCGGCAATTGAGTCTTCGGGTCACCATTTTGGTTGACTTTTTGCTTACGGACTCCAAAAATTACACCGTTTTCACCTATAGAACCCTTTTAATTTGTAGATTTATATTTTGGAATGTTTATTTAATTTCGCCCTCGTTCGGGCTATGAATAGTGTAATTCTAATTATGTGTATTTTTTACAACTTGTCGGAATTGCGTGAAATTTACATGATAGCTTCTTTACATATTATAATTGACATATGCATGATTGGAAACATGTTTGGTTAGCCGTTCGTCCAATAATTGCTTATTTGCGCTTTTATTGTTGTTGTAGTCGTTATTGATTTGTCTAGGTCTTGTCTTGTCTCCAGATCAGTCCGGCGTGGGAGACCAGTGAGTCTAGCAGCTAGGCTTTCTCTTTTTGGAATTCCAGGTGAGGATTTAAACTTTTAACTGGGCTTGAACATATATATATACAATTGCGAACCCCCTAATCCCTTATTAATATATTATATATTTCGAGTTTATATTTTATGTTTTATCCTCAAATCATTTAATATCAAAATTATACATAAGTAAACCAAATTGATTTGTTTTCAAAAGGGCAAGAAAACTATTTATTTTACGTGACGGTTTGACTCAGGATTTAATCCTTTGTCGTCACCCTTGCTCAGAGTGTCGGTTGGCATTCAAATGGGTTATTTTAAAGCGAGCAAATACATGACTATTTTCAAGTTGGGCCCAGGAAGGTATCCGAAGGTTACATCTGGGGACGGGCGTTCAGGGTGTAATCCGAGGTGCTTCTCCCAAAACTAAGCGTCAATCGTGGCCTGTCAGGAGATGATAGCCACGGTTGGGAGCGATGGTGGGTGTTGCATTCGTTGCACATTTTCCTAAAATTCATTATGGTTGAGCTTCGGGTTGCTCCTTAGCTTGACACTGGCGATGGAGTATTTATACATGCACCGTGGAGTTATAAGGAGGAACAGGCCCATTCTCGTTGGGATCGTATTTACTGCTTTATAGTGTTATTGATTTTAATTCTTAATTGTATATCCAAGTCGAAGCATATTCCGGTTTCTTCATTATCGCATATGTATTTTCTATAAAAACCCGGAAGCATGACTCGACTTGTTCTCACATCTTCACTGAGTATTTTGACTCACCCTCTTTTAATTTGTTCTTGCCTCAGGTTTGAGAGAGACCGACATGTCTTACATGTCGGATGGGCAACAGTGTTAGATAGGTTTTTTTTGGTTTTGCCGAGTCTCATTAGTTGTCTTTTGATCTCGTTCATTATTCTTGTCAACCTGGATTGATAATATTATATTGTTCCCCAATATTGTTATTTAAATGATGTTGCCCTGAGTGGGCTGTTGTTAATGTATTGGCCCCGGAGTGGCATTTTTGTTAATATGGATTTAAATGCTTCCGCTATATATATATTCTATGATTTATTTAAATGCTTTATTTTGGGGATTCACTGTTGCCAAGTGTCGGGATTGACCCGTTAGCTTGCATGGGTTCTCGGGTTGAGGCACTGTATTCGGCTTGGGAATCCGTGCAGGTTCGGGGGCTGTAGAGCGGGGCGCTACAGTCCGGAGTGGTAAGTTTCTGCTGGGTTCAGTTGAACCACACGGGCTAACTCACGGTCTTGCGCAAGACCGTGCAGGAGCCCGTGTGCAGCTCATTGTGCTTGCACGGGCTTGAGCCCGTGCACCAAGGCCGTGTGTTTGGCCGTGTGTGCGTGCACGGTCTTGACACCGTGTTCAAGACCGTGCACTAGGCCGTGTGAAACACTTAGTGAATTTTTCCAGCCTTTTCAAACTTTCCTCTCGGCAATTGAGTCTTCGGGTCACCATTTTGGTTGACTTTTTGCTTACGGACTCCAAAAATTACACCGTTTTCACCTATAGAACCCTTTTAATTTGTAGATTTATATTTTGGAATGTTTATTTAATTTCGCCCTCGTTCGGGCTATGAATTGTGTAATTCTAATTATGTGTATTTTTGACAACTTGTCGGAATTGCGTGAAATTTACATGATAGCTTCTTTACATATTATAATTGACATATGCATGATTGGAAACATGTTTGGTTAGCTGTTCGTTCAATAATTGCTTATTTGCGCTTTTATTGTTGTTGTAGTCGTTGTTGATTTGTCTAGGTCTTGTCTTGTCTCCAGATCAGTCCGGCGTGGGAGACCAGTGAGTCTAGCAGCTAGGCTTTCTCTTTTTGGAATTCCAGGTGAGGATTTAAACTTTTAACTGGGCTTGAACATATATATATACAATTGCGAACCCCCTAATCCCTTATTAATATATTATATATTTCGAGTTTATATTTTATGTTTTATCCTCAAATCATTTAATATCAAAATTATACATAAGTAAACCAAATTGATTTGTTTTCAAAAGGGCAAGAAAACTATTTATTTTACGTGACGGTTTGACTTAGGATTTAATCCTTTGTCGTCACCCTTGCTCAGAGTGTCGGTTGGCATTCAAATGGGTTATTTTAAAGCGAGCAAATACATGACTATTTTCAAGTTGGGCCCGGGAAGGTATCCGAAGGTTACATCTGGGGACGGGCGTTCAGGGTGTAATCCGAGGTGCTTCTCCCAAAACTAAGCGTCAATCGTGGCCTGTCAGGAGATGATAGCCACGGTTGGGAGCGATGGTGGGTGTTGCATTCGTTGCACATTTTCCTAAAATTCATTATGGTTGAGCTTCGGGTTGCTCCTTAGCTTGACACTGGCGATGGAGTATTTATACATGCACCGTGGAGTTATAAGGAGGAACAGGCCCATTCTCGCTGGGATCGTATTTACTGCTTTGTAGTGTTATTGATTTTAATTCTTAATTGTATATCCAAGTCGAAGCATATTCCGGTTTCTTCATTATCGCATATGTATTTTCTATAAAAACCCGGAAGCATGACTCGACTTGTTCTCACATCTTCACTGAGTATTTTGACTCACCCTCTTTTAATTTGTTCTTGCCTCAGGTTTGAGAGAGACCGACATGTCTTACGTGTCGGATGGGCAACAGTGTTAGATAGGTTTTTTTTGGTTTTGCCGAGTCTCATTAGTTGTCTTTTGATCTCGTTCATTATTCTTGTCAACCTGGATTGATAATATTATATTGTTCCCCAATATTGTTATTTAAATGATGTTGCCCTGAGTGGGCTGTTGTTAATGTATTGGCCCCGGAGTGGGATTTTTGTTAATATGGATTTAAATGCTTCTGCTATATATATATTCTCTGATTTATTTAAATGCTTTATTTTGGGGATTCACTGTTGCCAAGTGTCGGGATTGACCCGTTAGCTTGCATGGGTTCTCGGGTTGAGGCATTGTATTCGGCTTGGGAATCCGTGCAGGTTCGGGGGCTGTAGAGCGGGGCGCTACAGTCCGGAGTGGTAAGTTTCTGCTGGGTTCAGTTGAACCACACGGGCTAACGCACGGTCTTGCGCAAGACCGTGCAGGAGCCCGTGTGCAGCTCATTGTGCTTGCACGGGCTTGAGCCCGTGCACCAAGGCCGTGTGTTTGGCCGTGTGTGCGTGCACGGTCTTGACACCGTGTTCAAGACCGTGCACAAGTCCGTGTGAAACACTTAGTGAATTTTTCCAGCCTTTTCAAACTTTCCTCTCGGCAATTGAGTCTTCGGGTCACCATTTTGGTTGACTTTTTGCTTACGGACTCCAAAAATTACACCGTTTTCACCTATAGAACCCTTTTAATTTGTAGATTTATATTTTGGAATGTTTATTTAATTTCGCCCTCGTTCGGGCTATGAATAGTGTAATTCTAATTATGTGTATTTTTGACAACTTGTCGGAATTGCGTGAAATTTACATGATAGCTTCTTTACATATTATAATTGACATATGCATGATTGGAAACATGTTTGGTTAGCCGTTCGTCCAATAATTGCTTATTTGCGCTTTTATTGTTGTTGTAGTCGTTATTGATTTGTCTAGGTCTTGTCTTGTCTCCAGATCAGTCCGGCGTGGGAGACCAGTGAGTCTAGCAGCTAGGCTTTCTCTTTTTGGAATTCCAGGTGAGGATTTAAACTTTTAACTGGGCTTGAACATATATATATACAATTGCGAACCCCCTAATCCCTTATTAATATATTATATATTTCGAGTTTATATTTTATGTTTTATCCTCAAATCATTTAATATCAAAATTATACATAAGTAAACCAAATTGATTTGTTTTCAAAAGGGCAAGAAAACTATTTATTTTACGTGACGGTTTGACTCAGGATTTAATCCTTTGTCGTCACCCTTGCTCAGAGTGTCGGTTGGCATTCAAATGGGTTATTTTAAAGCGAGCAAATACATGACTATTTTCAAGTTGGGCCCGGGAAGGTATCCGAAGGTTACATCTGGGGACGGGCGTTCAGGGTGTAATCCGAGGTGCTTCTCCCAAAACTAAGCGTCAATCGTGGCCCGTCAGGAGATGATAGCCACGGTTGGGAGCGATGGTGGGTGTTGCATTCGTTGCACATTTTCCTAAAATTCATTATGGTTGAGCTTCGGGTTGCTCCTTAGCTTGACACTGGCGATGGAGTATTTATACATGCACCGTGGAGTTATAAGGAGGAACAGGCCCATTCTCGCTGGGATCGTATTTACTGCTTTATAGTGTTATTGATTTTAATTCTTAATTGTATATCCAAGTCGAAGCATATTCCGGTTTCTTCATTATCGCATATGTATTTTCTATAAAAACCCGGAAGCATGACTCGACTTGTTCTCACATCTTCACTGAGTATTTTGACTCACCCTCTTTTAATTTGTTCTTGCCTCAGGTTTGAGAGAGACCGACATGTCTTACGTGTCGGATGGGCAACAGTGTTAGATAGGTTTTTTTTGGTTTTGCCGAGTCTCATTAGTTGTCTTTTGATCTCGTTCATTATTCTTTTCAACCTGGATTGATAATATTATATTGTTCCCCAATATTGTTATTTAAATGATGTTGCCCTGAGTGGGCTGTTGTTAATGTATTGGCCCCGGAGTGGCATTTTTGTTAATATGGATTTAAATGCTTCCGCTATATATATATTCTCTGATTTATTTAAATGCTTTATTTTGGGGATTCACTGTTGCCAAGTGTCGGGATTGACCCGTTAGCTTGCATGGGTTCTCGGGTTGAGGCACTGTATTCGGCTTGGGAATCCGTGCAGGTTCGGGGGCTGTAGAGCGGGGCGCTACAGTCCGGAGTGGTAAGTTTCTGCTGGGTTCAGTTGAACCACACGGGCTAACGCACGGTCTTGCGCAAGACCGTGCAGGAGCCCGTGTGCAGCTCATTGTGCTTGCACGGGCTTGAGCCCGTGCACCAAGGCCGTGTGTTTGGCCGTGTGTGCGTGCACGGTCTTGACACCGTGTTCAAGACCGTGCACAAGGCCGTGTGAAACACTTAGTGAATTTTTCCAGCCTTTTCAAACTTTCCTCTCGGCAATTGAGTCTTCGGGTCACCATTTTGGTTGACTTTTTGCTTACGGACTCCAAAAATTACACCGTTTTCACCTATAGAACCCTTTTAATTTGTAGATTTATATTTTGGAATGTTTATTTAATTTCGCCCTCGTTCGGGCTATGAATAGTGTAATTCTAATTATGTGTATTTTTGACAACTTGTCGGAATTGCGTGAAATTTACATGATAGCTTCTTTACATATTATAATTGACATATGCATGATTGGAAACATGTTTGGTTAGCCGTTCGTCCAATAATTGCTTATTTGCGCTTTTATTGTTGTTGTAGTCGTTATTGATTTGTCTAGGTCTTGTCTTGTCTCCAGATCAGTCCGGCGTGGGAGACCAGTGAGTCTAGCAGCTAGGCTTTCTCTTTTTGGAATTCCAGGTGAGGATTTAAACTTTTAACTGGGCTTGAACATATATATATACAATTGCGAACCCCCTAATCCCTTATTAATATATTATATATTTCGAGTTTATATTTTATGTTTTATCCTCAAATCATTTAATATCAAAATTATACATAAGTAAACCAAATTGATTTGTTTTCAAAAGGGCAAGAAAACTATTTATTTTACGTGACGGTTTGACTCAGGATTTAATCCTTTGTCGTCACCCTTGCTCAGAGTGTCGGTTGGCATTCAAATGGGTTATTTTAAAGCGAGCAAATACATGACTATTTTCAAGTTGGGCCCGGGAAGGTATCCGAAGGTTACATCTGGGGACGGGCGTTCAGGGTGTAATCCGAGGTGCTTCTCCCAAAACTAAGCGTCAATCGTGGCCCGTCAGGAGATGATAGCCACGGTTGGGAGCGATGGTGGGTGTTGCATTCGTTGCACATTTTCCTAAAATTCATTATGGTTGAGCTTCGGGTTGCTCCTTAGCTTGACACTGGCGATGGAGTATTTATACATGCACCGTGGAGTTATAAGGAGGAACAGGCCCATTCTCGCTGGGATCGTATTTACTGCTTTATAGTGTTATTGATTTTAATTCTTAATTGTATATCCAAGTCGAAGCATATTCCGGTTTCTTCATTATCGCATATGTATTTTCTATAAAAACCCGGAAGCATGACTCGACTTGTTCTCACATCTTCACTGAGTATTTTGACTCACCCTCTTTTAATTTGTTCTTGCCTCAGGTTTGAGAGAGACCGACATGTCTTACGTGTCGGATGGGCAACAGTGTTAGATAGGTTTTTTTTGGTTTTGCCGAGTCTCATTAGTTGTCTTTTGATCTCGTTCATTATTCTTTTCAACCTGGATTGATAATATTATATTGTTCCCCAATATTGTTATTTAAATGATGTTGCCCTGAGTGGGCTGTTGTTAATGTATTGGCCCCGGAGTGGCATTTTTGTTAATATGGATTTAAATGCTTCCGCTATATATATATTCTCTGATTTATTTAAATGCTTTATTTTGGGGATTCACTGTTGCCAAGTGTCGGGATTGACCCGTTAGCTTGCATGGGTTCTCGGGTTGAGGCACTGTATTCGGCTTGGGAATCCGTGCAGGTTCGGGGGCTGTAGAGCGGGGCGCTACAGTCCGGAGTGGTAAGTTTCTGCTGGGTTCAGTTGAACCACACGGGCTAACTCACGGTCTTGCGCAAGACCGTGCAGGAGCCCGTGTGCAGCTCATTGTGCTTGCACGGGCTTGAGCCCGTGCACCAAGGCCGTGTGTTTGGCCGTGTGTGCGTGCACGGTCTGGACACCGTGTTCAAGACCGTGCACTAGGCCGTGTGAAACACTTAGTGAATTTTTCCAGCCTTTTCAAACTTTCCTCTCGGCAATTGAGTCTTCGGGTCACCATTTTGGTTGACTTTTTGCTTACGGACTCCAAAAATTACACCGTTTTCACCTATAGAACCCTTTTAATTTGTAGATTTATATTTTGGAATGTTTATTTAATTTCGCCCTCGTTCGGGCTATGAATAGTGTAATTCTAATTATGTGTATTTTTGACAACTTGTCGGAATTGCGTGAAATTTACATGATAGCTTCTTTACATATTATAATTGACATATGCATGATTGGAAACATGTTTGGTTAGCTGTTCGTCCAATAATTGCTTATTTGCGCTTTTATTGTTGTTGTAGTCGTTATTGATTTGTCTAGGTCTTGTCTTGTCTCCAGATCAGTCCGGCGTGGGAGACCAGTGAGTCTAGCAGCTAGGCTTTCTCTTTTTGGAATTCCAGGTGAGGATTTAAACTTTTAACTGGGCTTGAACATATATATATACAATTGCGAACCCCCTAATCCCTTATTAATATATTATATATTTCGAGTTTATATTTTATGTTTTATCCTCAAATCATTTAATATCAAAATTATACATAAGTAAACCAAATTGATTTGTTTTCAAAAGGGCAAGAAAACTATTTATTTTACGTGACGGTTTGACTTAGGATTTAATCCTTTGTCGTCACCCTTGCTCAGAGTGTCGGTTGGCATTCAAATGGGTTATTTTAAAGCGAGCAAATACATGACTATTTTCAAGTTGGGCCCGGGAAGGTATCCGAAGGTTACATCTGGGGACGGGCGTTCAGGGTGTAATCCGAGGTGCTTCTCCCAAAACTAAGCGTCAATCGTGGCCTGTCAGGAGATGATAGCCACGGTTGGGAGCGATGGTGGGTGTTGCATTCGTTGCACATTTTCCTAAAATTCATTATGGTTGAGCTTCGGGTTGCTCCTTAGCTTGACACTGGCGATGGAGTATTTATACATGCACCGTGGAGTTATAAGGAGGAACAGGCCCATTCTCGCTGGGATCGTATTTACTGCTTTGTAGTGTTATTGATTTTAATTCTTAATTGTATATCCAAGTCGAAGCATATTCCGGTTTCTTCATTATCGCATATGTATTTTCTATAAAAACCCGGAAGCATGACTCGACTTGTTCTCACATCTTCACTGAGTATTTTGACTCACCCTCTTTTAATTTGTTCTTGCCTCAGGTTTGAGAGAGACCGACATGTCTTACGTGTCGGATGGGCAACAGTGTTAGATAGGTTTTTTTTGGTTTTGCCGAGTCTCATTAGTTGTCTTTTGATCTCGTTCATTATTCTTGTCAACCTGGATTGATAATATTATATTGTTCCCCAATATTGTTATTTAAATGATGTTGCCCTGAGTGGGCTGTTGTTAATGTATTGGCCCCGGAGTGGCATTTTTGTTAATATGGATTTAAATGCTTCCGCTATATATGTATTCTCTGATTTATTTAAATGCTTTATTTTGGGGATTCACTGTTGCCAAGTGTCGGGATTGACCCGTTAGCTTGCATGGGTTCTCGGGTTGAGGCACTGTATTCGGCTTGGGAATCCGTGTAGGTTCGGGGGCTGTAGAGCGGGGCGCTACAGTCCGGAGTGGTAAGTTTCTGCTGGGTTCAGTTGAACCACACGGGCTAACGCACGGTCTTGCGCAAGACCGTGCAGGAGCCCGTGTGCAGCTCATTGTGCTTGCACGGGCTTGAGCCCGTGCACCAAGGCCGTGTGTTTGGCCGTGTGTGCGTGCACGGTCTTGACACCGTGTTCAAGACCGTGCACTAGGCCGTGTGAAACACTTAGTGAATTTTTCCAGCCTTTTCAAACTTTCCTCTCGGCAATTGAGTCTTCGGGTCACCATTTTGGTTGACTTTTTGCTTACGGACTCCAAAAATTACACCGTTTTCACCTATAGAACCCTTTTAATTTGTAGATTTATATTTTGGAATGTTTATTTAATTTCGCCCTCGTTCGGGCTATGAATAGTGTAATTCTAATTATGTGTATTTTTGACAACTTGTCGGAATTGCGTGAAATTTACATGATAGCTTCTTTACATATTATAATTGACATATGCATGATTGGAAACATGTTTGGTTAGCCGTTCGTCCAATAATTGCTTATTTGCGCTTTTATTGTTGTTGTAGTCGTTATTGATTTGTCTAGGTCTTGTCTTGTCTCCAGATCAGTCCGGCGTGGGAGACCAGTGAGTCTAGCAGCTAGGCTTTCTCTTTTTGGAATTCCAGGTAAGGATTTAAACTTTTAACTGGGCTTGAACATATATATATACAATTGCGAACCCCCTAATCCCTTATTAATATATTATATATTTCGAGTTTATATTTTATGTTTTATCCTCAAATCATTTAATATCAAAATTATACATAAGTAAACCAAATTGATTTGTTTTCAAAAGGGCAAGAAAACTATTTATTTTACGTGACGGTTTGACTCAGGATTTAATCCTTTGTCGTCACCCTTGCTCAGAGTGTCGGTTGGCATTCAAATGGGTTATTTTAAAGCGAGCAAATACATGACTATTTTCAAGTTGGGCCCGGGAAGGTATCCGAAGGTTACATCTGGGGACGGGCGTTCAGGGTGTAATCCGAGGTGCTTCTCCCAAAACTAAGCGTCAATCGTGGCCCGTCAGGAGATGATAGCCACGGTTGGGAGCGATGGTGGGTGTTGCATTCGTTGCACCTTTTCCTAAAATTCATTATGGTTGAGCTTCGGGTTGCTCCTTAGCTTGACACTGGCGATGGAGTATTTATACATGCACCGTGGAGTTATAAGGAGGAACAGGCCCATTCTCGCTGGGATCGTATTTACTGCTTTATAGTGTTATTGATTTTAATTCTTAATTGTATATCCAAGTCGAAGCATATTCCAGTTTCTTCATTATCGCATATGTATTTTCTATAAAAACCCGGAAGCATGACTCGACTTGTTCTCACATCTTCACTGAGTATTTTGACTCACCCTCTTTTAATTTGTTCTTGCCTCAGGTTTGAGAGAGACCGACATGTCTTACGTGTCGGATGGGCAACAGTGTTAGATAGGTTTTTTTTGGTTTTGCCGAGTCTCATTAGTTGTCTTTTGATCTCGTTCATTATTCTTTTCAACCTGGATTGATAAGATTATATTGTTCCCCAATATTGTTATTTAAATGATGTTGCCCTGAGTGGGCTGTTGTTAATGTATTGGCCCCGGAGTGGCATTTTTGTTAATATGGATTTAAATGCTTCCGCTATATATATATTCTCTAATTTATTTAAATGCTTTATTTTGGGGATTCACTGTTGCCAAGTGTCGGGATTGACCCGTTAGCTTGCATGGGTTCTCGGGTTGAGGCACTGTATTCGGCTTGGGAATCCGTGCAGGTTCGGGGGCTGTAGAGCGGGGCGCTACAGTCCGGAGTGGTATCAGAGCCATAGGTTCCCTAGGTTCTGTTGTCTAGAGTGTCGTGTCTAAGTCGTACGGCTATATTTATAGGTTTCGTGTTATTCCTTTACTTGCGCTTTTAAATGTTATTGTTACTTGATTAATTGGTCATATCATTAACCCACATGCATTTCAGCTTATCTTTGCAGGCACAATGGTTAGACCTCGAGGCCGACAGGAACCGCCTCCACCACCAGAGGGTTTTCCACCGCCTAATGCCTTCTATGATGCTGTTAGACTGATTATACAGCAGGCTCAGCAGGAGCAATAGCCACCACAGCCACCACCACCGAATCCTCGGGATGTTACTGCCCGAGCCATGGATCGATTTATGTCCTATCGCCCTACGGTCTTCGAGGGTGAGCCGGACGACATCAACGCAGAGGCCTGGATTTCTGAGCTGGAGCAGAAGTTCAGAGCTCTAGATATTGAGGATTTGTAGAGGATCGAGCTCTCTGTATTTCTGATGAGGGGTCCCGCCCTCGATTGGTGGCGCCTAGTTGAGAGGCGTTGGACTACGGCACAGACCCCACGCACTTGGGGAAGGTTTTTGCATGAGTTCCGGGCGAAGTATGTGCCCGAGATCGTCCGTGATCAGCGAGAGAGGGAGTTTATGAACCTCACTCAGGGAGGTACGACTGTGGGCCAGTATGAGGCCAACTTTACCAGACTGATCGTCTATGCTCCTCATATAGCAGACGACGATAGGAGGATGGCCAGGAAGTTCAAGGAGGGCCTTCGCGACGAGATCAGGGCCGAGTTGGTAGGCAGTGACCTCCGTACTTATGAGGAGGCCGTTACACGGGCTATGGCTATCGAGTCCGATCTTCGAGAGCTTCGTCGTAGAGCTCCTGTTCCTGTTGCTGCTGCCCCTAAGGGTTTTTCTCAGAAGGGCAAGAGGCCTTTCACTGCTGGCTCTGGATCTTCTATGGGCGATAAGAGGCCCAGGTATATTGATAGGGCTCCTATTACTGCCGTTGCACCGATCACTTGTTCCTACTGCCACAGACCGAACCACACCGCCGATTCCTGCCGGAGGCGATTGGGACAGTGTTTGATTTGTGCATCTTCTGATCACCTGATAGACTCTTGTCCGAACAAGAGAACTCTTGCCACGCCACTGAAGGCGATTCAGGCTGCCGGTCAGCCGAGAGTTCAGCCCAGAGTCTTCGCACTGGGAGGAGAGGAGCTTGAGCCCGATTCGCATGATGTTATTGGAGGTACCCTGCATATTCATGACATCCCTATTACTGCATTATATGATCCGGGTGCTACACACTCGTTTATTGCGCTTGATATTGCTGCTAAGTTGTGCATGCCCGTGGAGAGTCTGCCTTATTTGTATCGAGTCAGTTCTCCTTTGGGGACTTCTTACGTTACGGATAGAATCTTCAAGGGTTGTCCTTTGAAGATAGGAGATCGTGTTTATCCCGCAGATTTGATCGAGTTACCACTGCAGCGCTACGGGATTATTCTGGGAATGGACTGGCTTTATCAGCATAGAGTCAGTGTGGATTGTTTCAGGAAGACTATTCAGATTGGGACCGAGGCAACAATTGTGAAGGGTAGTCTTGAGGAGTCAGTTCTGGCACCGAAGATTTCTTTCGTTGAGGCTTCTCGTTTGATCCGAGAGGGAGCTCAGGCCTTCGTCGCTTATTTACTTAATCGACCGAAGGAACAAGGGAAGCTCGAGAATACGGAAGTGATTAAGGACTTCCCTGATGTCTTTCCCGAGAGTTTGAACTCTCTACCCCCTGATCGGGACATTGAGTTCGTAGTCGATCTTGCCCCGGGATCGGAGCCTTATTCGAAGACTCCGTATAGGATGGCTCCAGCCGAGTTGAAGGAACTGAAGATGCAACTGGAAGAGTTGCTTGAGAATGGTTACATAAGACCGAGCATCTCTCCTTGGGGTGCCCCGGTTTTGTTTGTAAAGAAGAAGGATGGTACGCTGAGAATGTGCATCGACTACCGGGAGTTGAACCGGATGACAGTGAAGAACAAATACCCTCTACCCCACATAGAGGAGTTATTCGACTTATTGCAGGGCTCAAAGGTATATTCGAAGTTGGATCTTCGTCAGGGATATTATCAGCTTCGTATCCGAGAGCAGGATATACCTAAGACCGGGTTTAACACTCGGTACGGCCACTTCGAGTTTGTTGTGATGCCGTTTGGTTTGACGAATGCCCCTGCAGCTTTCATGGATATGATGCACAGGATTTTCCGACCTTACCTCGACAAGTTTGTGGTTATCTTCATCGACGACATTCTGGTTTTCTCCAAGACAGTCGAGGATCATGCCGAGCATCTTCGCATTATTCTACAGACGCTTCGAGAGCATAGTCTATATGCCAAGTTCAGCAAGTGCGAATTTTGGATCAACGAGGTTTCATTCCTTGGTCACATCATCTCCGGGAATGGGATTGCTTTGGATCCATCAAAGATTGAGGCAGTGACGAGTTGGAGTCAACCTAAGACGCCAACAGAAGTTAGGAGTTTCCTTGGATTGGCTGGATATTACAGGCGATTCGTTAAGGATTTCTCCACACTAGCGGCCCCACTCACGAAGTTGACTTGTAAAGATATATCTTTTCAGTGGGACGACAAGTGTGAGGCCAGTTTCAAAGAGTTGAAGAAGAGATTGACCACTGCACCTATACTTGTTCTTCCAGACGGACACGAGGGATACGCGGTTTATACTGACGCGTCCAAGGAAGGTTTAGGGTGCGTGTTGATGCAAAATGGGAAAGTCGTAGCTTATGCTTCTAAAAAGCTAAAAGATGCCGAAAAGAACTATCCCATTCACGACTTGGAACTTGCAGCGGTGATATTTGCCTTGGGCAAATGGCGTCATTATCTGTATGGTGTCACTTTTGACATCTTTACGGACCACCAGAGTTTGAAGTATCTATTCACTCAGAAGGATCTCAACAGGAGACAGAGACGGTGGATGGAATTCTTGGAAGATTATGACTGCCGCATTCAGTATCACCCTGGGAAGGCGAACGTAGTCGCCGATGCATTGAGCCGAAGGGCTCACGTGGCACACCTAGAGGGGACATCTTCAGATACCTCTTTAGAGGACAGGAGGACTCGATTTGAATCGTATCCTCGTCTTGCCAACCTTTCAGTCCAACCCGATTTAGTCCAACAACTTCGAGACGAGCAAGATTCAGATGCCAGTATTCAGAAGATCAAAGCTAGAATGCTGAATGATCCTAACACCAAATTCAGGATCGATGATACCGGATTGCTTCGCTTTGGGATCCGAGTTTGTGTTCCTACGAACCTGAAGTGTGGAATTCTAGACGAGGCACACAAGTCTGCTTATGCTGTTCACCCAGGAGGCAACAAGATGTATCGTGATCTCAGAACCCAGTATTGGTGGAATGGTATGAAAAGGGACGTGGCTACTTATGTGAAACATTGTCTAACATGTCAGAGAGTCAAGGCCGAGCATCAAAGGCCTGGAGGAACTCTTCAGCCGCTTCCTGTACCCACTTCCAAGTGGTAGGAGATCACTATGGACTTCGTGACAGGATTGCCTACTGTTCGTGGAGGTTTCGATAGTATTTTGGTCATCGTTGATCGATTGACCAAGTCAGCGCATTTTCTACCAGTTCGAAAAACAGCAAAGGTTAAACAGCTCGCAGAATTGTATCAGAAGGAAATTATTAGGCTTCATGGTGTTCCGGAAAGCATCGTTTCTGACAGGGATCCTAAGTTCACAGCTCAGTTGTGGCAAGAACTTCATAAGAACTTGGGAACGACCCTAAAGTTTAGCTCTGCAGCACATCCTCAGACTGATGGACAATCCGAGCGGACGATCAGGTTTCTAAATGATATGTTACGGGCATGTGCGCTCGATTTTCATACGAGTTGGATTTCACACTTTCCCTTGGTCGAGTTCGCTTACAACAACAGTTATCAAGCCTCGATTGGAATGCCACCGTATGAGGCTCTTTATGGGAGGAAGTGCAGATCTCCAATTTATTGGGAATTGGAGGATTGGAAATGGTCAGCTAATGGCCATGAGAGGGCTACTCCACCGGATTACATTCAGGAAGCAATTGATAAGGTTCAACTCATTCGGCAAAGAATGAAAGCAGCTCAAGATCGCCAGAAGAGCTACGCCGACAAGAGGCGTCGACACTTGGAGTTCGAAGTGGGAGACCGAGTTTTTCTCAAGGCCTCCCCGAGGAAGGGATTCACGAGGATCGGTAGAGGTGGGAAGCTTACTCCAAGATATTTAGGTCCATTTGAGATCACCGAGCGGATCGGGAATACCGCATATCGTCTGGACCTACCACCTTATCTTACCGGGATCCACAATGTCTTCCATGTCTCATAGCTTCGCAAGTACTTCCCCGACGAGTCCCATATTCTCCAGGATGACGGAGTTCAGCTTGAGCCGGATTTGACTATTGAGATGAAACCGGTTCAGATTCAGGATCGTAAGGTTCAGCAGCTTCGCCACAAGCAGATTTCATTAGTGAGAGTTATCTGGAGGAACCGTTCGACCGAGCAGTCTACTTGGGAGACGGAGGCTAAGATGAGGGAAGCTTATCCCGAGCTTTTCTGATGAAGATGGAATCTGGGGACCAGATTCTCATAAGGGGGAGGTATTGTAACGACCCAGAAATCTGAGAATTACTGTGAGTAATTTTTTACGCGTTAATTATCTTTCTTAATCTCTAAATTCTCGATTATATGTGAATTATGATATATTATGTCGTAAATGACCAATGTGATAATATTGTTTGCGTATTTAAATTACGTGTCTATATTGCGTTTATTAAATATTTAATCGTTATATGTGATCGACGCGTATTTAATTGGATTTTCTAAAATTACTAAAATAACCCTTCGTATTTTTCGGTATTTCGAAGATATTTGATAAGTGTCGAAATTCATTTCATTATTTTTATTTCGAGAGAGAGAGAGAGAGAGAAGAAGAAGAAAAGAGATATTTCTCCCGAATCCCTAATCGATCGTGCCGAGCTCGAATCTCCGTGGAATCTCGCACCAATCGTTTTTAAACGATCAGTTCATCGATACCTTTCTATAGGTACCAATTTCCCCAATTTCTTTTACGATTTTTCGAGGTTTTGAGAATATTTGGTTATTTCGGGACTTTTAGGATAATTGCTTAGATCGAGCCCGTTTCTTGGTCAATTCGTGATTTTATTGGATGTATATGTGAATTAGATGTTGATTATTGATTGTTATAAATTATGAGTGTTGATTTGCGTTAAAAATATGATTTTTGTGGAATTTTGGCTCGAAAATTTTAAAACCCGTAAGTTTCTGCTGGGTTCAGTTGAACCACACGGGCTAACGCACGGTCTTGCGCAAGACCGTGCAGGAGCCCGTGTGCAGCGCATTGTGCTTGCACGGGCTTGAGCCCGTGCACCAAGGCCGTGTGTTTGGCCGTGTGTGCGTGCACGGTCTTGACACCGTGTTCAAGACCGTGCACTAGGCCGTGTGAAACACTTAGTGAATTTTTCCAGCCTTTTCAAACTTTGCTCTCGGCAATTGAGTCTTCGGGTCACCATTTTGGTTGACTTTTTGCTTACGGACTCCAAAAATTACACCGTTTTCACCTATAGAACCCTTTTAATTTGTAGATTTATATTTTGGAATGTTTATTTAATTTCGCCCTCGTTCGGGCTATGAATAGTGTAATTCTAATTATGTGTATTTTTGACAACTTGTCGGAATTGCGTGAAATTTACATGATAGCTTCTTTACATATTATAATTGACATATGCATGATTGGAAACATGTTTGGTTAGCCGTTCGTCCAATAATTGCTTATTTGCGCTTTTATTGTTGTTGTAGTCGTTATTGATTTGTCTAGGTCTTGTCTTGTCTCCAGATCAGTCCGGCGTGGGAGACCAGTGAGTCTAGCAGCTAGGCTTTCTCTTTTTGGAATTCCAGGTGAGGATTTAAACTTTTAACTGGGCTTGAACATATATATATACAATTGCGAACCCCCTAATCCCTTATTAATATATTATATATTTCGAGTTTATATTTTATGTTTTATCCTCAAATCATTTAATATCAAAATTATACATAAGTAAACCAAATTGATTTGTTTTCAAAAGGGCAAGAAAACTATTTATTTTACGTGACGGTTTGATTTAGGATTTAATCCTTTGTCGTCACCCTTGCTCAGAGTGTCGGTTGGCATTCAAATGGGTTATTTTAAAGCGAGCAAATACATGACTATTTTCAAGTTGGGCCCGGGAAGGTATCCGAAGGTTACATCTGGGGACGGGCGTTCAGGGTGTAATCCGAGGTGCTTCTCCCAAAACTAAGCGTCAATCGTGGCCTGTCAGGAGATGATAACCACGGTTGGGAGCGATGGTGGGTGTTGCATTCGTTGCACATTTTCCTAAAATTCATTATGGTTGAGCTTCGGGTTGCTCCTTAGCTTGACACTGGCGATGGAGTATTTATACATGCACCGTGGAGTTATAAGGAGGAACAGGCCCATTCTCGCTGGGATCGTATTTTCTGCTTTATAGTGTTATTGATTTTAATTCTTAATTGTATATCCAAGTCTAAGCATATTCCGGTTTCTTCATTATCGCATATGTATTTTCTATAAAAACCCGGAAGCATGACTCGACTTGTTCTCACATCTTCACTGAGTATTTTGACTCACCCTCTTTTAATTTGTTCTTGCCTCAGGTTTGAGAGAGACCGACATGTCTTACGTGTCGGATGGGCAACAGTGTTAGATAGGTTTTTTTTGGTTTTGCCGAGTCTCATTAGTTGTCTTTTGATCTCGTTCATTATTCTTGTTAACCTGGATTGATAATATGATATTGTTCCCCAATATTGTTATTTAAATGATGTTGCCCTGAGTGGGCTGTTGTTAATGTATTGGCCCCGGAGTGGCATTTTTGTTAATATGGATTTAAATGCTTCCGCTATATATATATTCTCTGATTTATTTAAATGCTTTATTTTGGGGATTCACTGTTGCCAAGTGTCGGGATTCACCCGTTAGCTTGCATGGGTTCTCGGGTTGAGGCACTGTATTCGGCTTGGGAATCCGTGCAGGTTCGGGGGCTGTAGAGCGGGGCGCTACATATGAATTAGATTTTTTTTAGGATATTAGGATTTTATTTAATTTGTATTCGGGATTATGTATTTATCAAACCCGTTTGATATTATGTAATTGAATTTCGTTAGCCTTGGTGGGCTTTAATAATTGTGTATTTATTATGTTCTATTGCTTTGATTATTTATATTGCTTCCGCGTCTCTGTCTTTTCGTTGTTTTTAAAACCCCGCCTAGTGATTGAGTAAATGCTTGCCATTCGCCGGGTTTCGGTTCGGGTCGGATCCCATTTCGGTTCCGGGTCGGGCTCGGTGCGGGGCGTGCGTTACCCGTTTGGGGCGCCCGCTACATAGGGCAAATCCCGATGTATACTTCTAGCGCGTTAACTTGGGCCGGCTAGGAGGTTGGCTAGCCTAAGTTGATGCGAACGGTGGTGCTAATCGCGTCTCCTTAAACCCTGTACGGTGGTGCTGATCGCGTCTCCTTAAATCCTGATGGTGGTGCTAATCGCGTCTCCTTAAATCCTGTATATGAATCTTGGTGATGGAGTACTTGCTTGCATGTTTTTCAATGGGGAGTTATAAGGAGAGGGCCCGTTCTCGCCGGGACACATTACTGCATGATTTATTACATTACTTGCTTGTCTAATTGTTTTACGGCTTTAGTTACGAGTCGAAGCACATTCCGGTTTTCTTCCTTTAGTATACGTATTTCTCTATAAATATATATACAAAACCCGAAAGCGTGGCTCGAACTTGCCAACTGAAGTCTCCTTTATTATTCAATTAATTAGTTGAATTATGAGCCGTATTTAATTATTGTTTTTAACTTAATCATAGCATGTCTTTCGAACCGTAACGGCCTCGTAACTCAACTAACACCCTTTCAATTTATCGGCTAGATATTACGTGCAAATGTTTTAAAGGATCCGGTTCGTCAACCTTTTGTGTTTTCAAATAGGCCGAACCCGAGTGTTGCTTTGCGTCATTTTACAACTTATATGTCGTATTCCTACTCTTTCTCAAAACGGGCAACACTCACCACTTTTAGTTTTAAAAAAGATAAATGACGAACTATGATCAAAAAACCCCTAACTGAGTATCCTTTATACTCACCCCTGCTATTTTGGTTCTTGCTTCAGGTAGACAGGTGGCGACGTCACCTATCTTGTCAGTCGGCATCAGCAGGTCTAGATAGGCTCAGTCTTTCTGGTTTGACTTGTCAGTGGTCCCAACAACTGTCGAGTCTTGTTTATTGTATTTATTTACTTTACGTACTTATGTGCCCCTGATGTGGAATAGTTGACGATATCTAGGAATAGTTGAGCCATGGATGGCACTACGTGTTGTTATTATGTTGTATTTCGATTTGCACATGTTTAATTGACATTTATGGAATTTATATGTTTATTTAAATCGCTTCCGCATTTCTCTGCTCTTCTCTGGTTGTTGTTGGGATGTCGTTGCTGTTGCCGAAGGTTTTTGCTTGAGTGCTGTTCGCCGGAGTGGGTTTTTGAGTTGAGGCCCCTCGCTGAAGCTCGGGAATCCGTTTCGGTGCGGATGTGGCTGTCCTTCTTCAGGGAGCGCTACAGGAACAATCACCGAAAAGAAAGAAAACCCGCGAAACAAGACTGACGATGCCCACCTAGTTACCACCTGAAACAGATAAGGTTAAAAGCAGGGAGGGTTAGTCAAATGACTAAGTGAGGGGAAAAATGGGAATACATACATAATAACATACAAGAATAAATCACCATTTTAACTTAAAAGAAAACAAACGCAAGAGACGGATTTTCATAAACATTCGGTGATTTATCATAACATAACATAACGGGACATATCATATTGCTCGGCGAGACGAGCCCTCAACTCCTCATATCATATCATAACATACCTGAAAACTAGACCAACCTTATTCCTCCCACGTAGCAGAAGGACCGCTAAATCCAACTGCTCTATAGGCATAATAGCCTATCTCACGGCTGACACGAAGTCTCCGTCGCAGGAGCACAAAGGTTGCCACTCCGGCCTCACCCGTGCTCCCGGTAAACATGGAGCAAGCTACCGAATTCCATCGTAGACCCGCTGTCTATCCGGCTTCATCCGATCGCCATACTCCGGGGCCCACAAAGACATAATGGACACACATATCATATCTCGCATTTTTCATAACTATCATTTTCCTATTAAAATAGGAATCAAGACATTTCGGGGAGGGCCAAAAGGGCCGTTTGAGACAGGCGATGTAACGGTAGGAAACGCAACCGGGTGTTCAATCGTCCTAGGGGAGAAACCCGCCCTAACGACTTCACTCAACGAGAAGGTTTCCAAACCCAAAATTACATTTAAATTGAAACATAGTTCGCTTGTCTCTTTTTGAAAACATTTCGAAATCATCTACATAATAGTCATTTGATATCAAATCCGTTGTTCTTAAACCTCATAAAAGTAATAAGAATAAAGTATTTACTAAATATAGTAATACGGGATGAAAACGTAAATTATACATGTGAGGCTTATTTAGTGAGGCTTAACAATACATATCTACATAATACGGAATAACAACGGAAACCTCACCTGGCGACAACCCAAAAGAAAGCCCAAAACGGAAATGAGCAACCTAATCCACAAGAGTGGAACCTGCAACTGACAAATGACATAACCAAGTAAGACATACGACGACGCACGGCTCATACGAAAGCATAGAAACACGTAAAAGCACGTTATACAATCACATAAAACACTTAGGTTCAATTATCAAACATAACGAAGAAATTCATGCATTTAAAAATGCAAATCAAATCCAAATGCAACGAAACTTTACGGACATGCTTAAATTATCATAAAGGAGTATGCATTCAAATTTCGGGAAAATCGGACTTCACATGCAAAAGTTAGAAAATTTAACGAAAACTTAAAACATACTATTCATAGACCCGAACATGCTATAAATTCATAAATCATACAATTCATATCTATTTCATATATATCGAATACACGAGCGAAGAAAGAATTCAGAAAAGACGAGCCTCAGAGAGACCCGTAGGCCAAAGTTGGCCCTGACTTGCAGAAGGTCAGGGCCTGTTCAATCGGGCCACACGGGCTCATGCACACGGCCTTGAGGCCGTGTGCACCAAGACCCTGTGCACACCAAAGAGACACGTATGGTCTCTTGCACACGGCCTCAAGGCCGTGTGCACAAGGCCGTGCACAACCACAACACGCACGGTCTCCTGCACGGCCGTGTGGGAGACCGTGTGCACCCACACGGCCTTGCAACACCCCGTGTGCAAAGCCCGTGTGCGTCAAGAAACAGAAGAAACTCACAGAAACGCGAAACCTTCGCAAATCCAATTCAAAAACCATCATTTGACCGATTAAACATGCGAATCCTTCCCTAATTATCACATATAATGTTCTACATCATCTAAGCTACACATAGAGTCCAAAATCATAAAATTCCATCCATAAATTCTCTCAAAATCGTATAAAACCTAATTTATTCAACTATAAACAAAAATCAAGAAATACGAGGCATCGGAGACATTAAACGAGAGGGACGTGAAAGGTTTACTCGTAGAAGAGATCGCGGGGAGTTCGTAGGCGTAAATGGTTCGAAAATCGGTCGAGAAACGGGGTCGGAACGATCGTTTGAATCTCTTCCTTCTCTTTCTCTTCTTCTTCTCTTTTCTTTTGTTTTTCCTTTGTTGTTTACGTGAATGAGGTGAGAGGGAGAGAGTTGAGAGTTAGTCAAATAATTTGACTAGGGTTTAAAATCGAAAGGGCAAATCCGTAATTTTGTAAAATAAGTTCAAAAACTCACATTGTCTAAATAACACATAATTACAGTCAAAATTCATATTATTAAACGCACATTGACAATTCGTAATTTAAATATTAAAAATCACTCATATACGAAATTGTTATAAAATCATATAATAATTATTAAAATAAATAATGAATCGCGCAACAAAATCGATTCGGGTTCCCGGTTCATACACGAATTTTCGGGGCGTTACAATCACCTCTCCTTATGAGAATCTGGTCCCTAGATTCTACTGATTAGAGTTAAACAACTCTGGGTGAAACTTATGCATCTTCATTCGGATCTCTCACGAAGCTCCTTCGACTGTCTGATTCATTCAAGGGACTCGCTAGGAGATATTTCGCGGATTGCACAACCCCAAGCCTGTTCGGGGTTCTTGTAAGTAGCTTTTCAGTAGAACTTGAGCTATCTCCATTTATTGTCGAAAGGCCTGAATCCAATCGACAGCACCTTGGAGAAATCCCAGATAAACCTGTAACAGTAATTACTGTAACGACCCAAAAATTCCATAATTAATTCTTGGAATAATTATTCGACATTTAGTTGAATTTTATATGAAAAGATTTAACTTTGTCAGTTAATCTTAATTTATTATAATTATTTCAATATCTTTAACCTTTTATAATTACATTTTCTACCCTCGAATTACTCTAATCTATATAAACGAACCTACAATCTTCTAAAATACCCTTGCACTACCTTGAACACGCCCACACTATCTTGAACACACTCACGCCATCTTGAACACACCTCTTGCACCCTCTTGGTTACATATTCATTCGAGCGAGAGAGAGAGAGAAGAGAAGGAGAAAAGAGAGAAGAGAAGGAGAAGAAAAGAAATTCCATTCCGAATTCGTTTCTCGACCAATTTAAATTCCGAGACCAGATTTACGATCCTCATTCGATTCTTTATCGGTAACCTTCTTTCTCCAATTCGTTTCATCCATTAAATCTTTCAATTTTTATAGTTTTTATATTGAATAAATATTTGATGAATTTCTTGATTCGTAGGTTATAGTTTATCATTTTTAGTGTAGTTCGGATCAAATGATAGATATTAATGTGTACAATGCATGAGTGTGAATTTTACATGTTAATTTTAGCCTTAGAATTCCCCATATTTGATTTTTGCATGAAACTCTCGAGAAAACCTTAAAAATCGCATTTCTGCACCTGGGTGTTGGAACCACACGGTCCAACGCACGGTCTTGCTCAAGACCGTGCGCCAGACCGTGCACAACCCTTTAACCTTGCACCGGCTTGCGCACGCCGGTGCACCAGGCCGTGTGCCATTGTTTCAGCCTACACGGTCTTGGTTGCGTGCTCAAGATCGTGCACAAGGCCGTGCGTTAGCCCGTGTGAATGTCTTAGCCAATTTTCCAGCCTTTTTCCTTAGTTGCTCACGGTAATGGGGTCAAATGATCAAAAATAAAAGTTGACTTTTTGCATACGACCCCCTAAAATCGAGCCGTTTTCGCCTATAGCTTCCTTATGATTCAAGGATGAATATTTGGTAAAGTTTTCAAAATTTCGATCTCGTTCGGACCTTGAATCGAGCCATTTTCGTTTAGGGCTTTTTCCCCAATTTTTGAATGTTGTCCGAAAAATCCGAAAATCGCATGAGTGCTTCTTTATAATATTATATGTATGAATATGCAATTAGAATTTCAATTGAGCATGTTCATCATTGTTAATCTCGTATTTTTAGTTTAATTGACTTAATTGTATTTTAATTGTATATTCATTTGATACATGTTGTTTATTGGTTTTAATTGCAATGTAGTCTTTGTGAGTCGTTGTCGTGTCTTGTCTTATGTGGTTTTGTCGTTTGTTAGTTTCAGGCTGTCTTGTCAGGACATTGCTTGGAGTGTCTTGTCGTTCCGTGTTTCCAGGTGAGGGTTTAAAATGATTTCAAAACGGAGTAAGAATTCTTTTAATTTATTGCGAACTCCCCTTATGTGCTCATCTTGCTTTGTTTTCCTTCGCGTATATCTATTAGATATTTAATCTATATTTTCCTGATTCTCTCAAAGGTTTTAATATTAACTTGTACTTATGAGTATCCTTAAATCATTTTATTTTCATAAGGCAGGTAAAATTCTTTCTTTTAAACGTGACGGTTTGACTTAGGATTTAACCCCTTTGTCGTCACTCAAACTTGCCCAAATTCAATTTATGTATGTTTTTTCAAAGCGAGCAAATTCGTGTTATTTCCAAATGGGCCCGGGAAAGTATCCGGAGGTTATACCTGGGGACGAGCGTCTAGGGGTAATCCGAGGTGCTTCTCCCAGAATTAAGCGTCAATCGTGGCCCGTCAGGAGATGATAGACACGGTTGGGAGCGATGGTGGGCGTTGCATTCGTTGCATGTTTTCCTAAAATTCACAGTCGCCTGGAGTCGCAATTCGGGGTCAGACGCCGGTGATGGAGTTACCAGAACTTGAAGGGGTTATAAGGAGGAACAGGCCCATTTCTCGCTGGGATATTAATTGCGTGCATGTTACTGCTTTAATTATTTATTACTATTATTTAATGTTATGTATGCAAGTCGAAGCACGATCCGGATTTTCTTCAATTATGCAAATGTATTTTCATATATATATAATTAAAACCCGGACACGTGGCTCGTACTTGTTCCCTCTTGACCATCACTGAGTGTTTTTACTCACCCCTACTATTTTAATTCTTACTTCAGGTCGACAAGTGGCGTTGTCACCTATCATGTCAGTCGGCAGCAGCAGGTCTAGGTTGGCTCGTGTGTCTTGTCTTATCAGTGTCCCAACAACAGTCGTGTCCTCGTTATGAATTTATTTAATTATGTATTTTGGATTATGCTTTAATTTTAAGTACTTACGTGCCCCTGATGTGGGATAGATTAGACTGGCCATGAATGGCATTTATTATATTATGATTGAGAATGATGTAGGAATTATGTGGCCATGGATGGCTTATATGATATTTTATATAATTGTTATTACTTCTGCAACTCTGATTTATTTAATTATTTATTGCTGTTGTTGTTGGGCTGTCGTTTGCTGTTGCTAGTTTTGCTTGATTGATTGCCGTTCGCCGGGATGGATTTTTAGATGGGGTACTTATACCTCGTTTGAGGGTTTGTCTCGGTGCGGATGTGGTGTCCTTTCTCCGGCCAAGGAAAGGGGCGCTACAATTACCATCTTAAACCTTCAGTAGTCCGGACACGAAGTCCATGGTGAATCCATTCCCAATCCCACATAGGGGTATGCAGTAGTCATAGCTAACTCCTTAGTCTTTGATGCTCGGCTTTGATCTGCTGGCAAGCCAGGTATCTCTTGACTTAATCGAGTAAATCTCTTTCTTTCGACTCTTCGAATCATGGGTCCGGGACTTATATTGGGAAGTATTGGGGTTACCAACACAAAGTTGAAACTTTGGATTATTTTTCGCTCGAATTGTCTGACTCGGGATCCATTCTTTTGCAGACTAGGCATTTTAGATTCTTCAACCCAATTCTGACTGGGTCGCAAGGCTATGAATGAAATTATCGAGAATGGTGCAAGTCCAATTCGGTTTAGCGTCACTTTGTGACATGCTCGTGATTTGGTTCAAAGTACCAACTAAGATATGCGCTTTTCCCAAGGAACACTGATTCTTGTAATCTTAGTCCTCAAACATTTTCCTTTAACGACATTGGGGTTGGTTCAACTCCTCCTGAGTTAACACTTGTTAAACTCTCATAATCTGTGGGGATGTCAACAAATTCCATAAGAGATAGTGGCAACGCTTCAGCCAATCCTCTCCTACAGTAGCTAGTGCAATGTCATGAGGGGATACTTTCTGGTTGATTTTTAGCTTCCCGAGCATGAGCTATGGTTTCTTCATTAGTACCATTCACCAATTCAACCTTTCATGTGACGCATTCCCACTCACGACGATTCCTTCGGAATCCCTTGAGCAGGGTTAATATTGAAGTTGTAGTTAATCTCTTCTCGTCTCCTAAGAACAAGTCTTACAGAGATCGTCCATTCGAGTTCGTTTTCTTTCCCGTTGACTCAAGCAACAGGGTTGCAAGCTTAGAGAAATTCCACTCGAAGTCTTGGTTTGTTCCCATTCCAGTACTGCTCAAATCTTCAAAGATCCTCCTTCTCTTCTCACTCCGGATCCGAAATGACTTAAAAGGGGTCACTAAGTCGATCCAGATTTCACATCCATTAGGTGGGGCAACTAGCAGGTGCCCGTTGTTTTCTGGCGTACCATACGGAGGTGTTCTGCGTTCTTCCTCTAATCTCGAGGACACCAAGGTGACTCCTTAGGAAGCAACGACTAACTCACTACGATATGAACGGGGTCCATCAAGTCGCAAAGCACTTGTCAGTACTAGAGGCAGACATACGAATTCAAGACGTCTACATCAGGCACTGAAAGCTGTCTTTAGAACATATTCGTCTCGAGCACAAAGCTGATGATACCCTAATCAAATGTTGTTCTGACAAAATCCTCGATCTCAAAGCATATCGGACATTTCTTCATCGATGGTAGAGAATACTTGCCTTCATTAATATTCTGTGCAATTCTCGGTGAACAATACACACAGGAAGTGCACTATCTTATTTCTCTACAAGCAACGTTGGAGTACCCCAGATCAAGACACTTGTTCGGGCACGTTCAAGGAAGGGAAGTTCATCAAGTCGGTTCCTCGATTCTGTCAGATCGGCAGAATCCATTCGGTTAGGCGACTTCGATCACGGTTCGACTTCTTAGAGTTAGATCTTTCATAAACCATACATTCCGATCTAATCACAAGAGCTCTCAGACTCTCGGGAAGTACGTCTGTGAATTCTGTGACCAACTTGGTTCTCTGGACTTAGTCAAGTCCAAAATAATCCTTTGCTGGCAACTTGGTCAAATCTGCTGCTAACGGTTCCTTCGATGATAAACGGCAGCACGCGCACGAATCGCAATTGTCCTCCAATCCGGCAACAAAGAAATAGAAAGAGAAACATGCAAAGAATCCAACATGCACACGCACAAGTACAGCAATGAAAAGCGCAACAAGTGAGTGTAAACCACTCGAATTATAAAATGCATGTATGGAATGCCAATTAATATTTGTACCTTGCACCGAAGCATTCAGATCTAAGTTCTCCTCGACTGTCTCGATCTTTTCTTCCTCGTGCAATTTGCGCGGAGATGGAAGGGACTTCCACATGAGAAGCAACGTCCAGCTTTCTTTCGGCATTCCGACTCTTGATGGTCTCTTTGGCAAAAGCCACATACAGGTCGTAGGGCTCCTTGCGGTTGGGGAGGTGCATTCTGCTTCGATGAAGACACTTGGGAGGTCTTCTTTCCAGAAGATGGCCCTGAAGGTGTAAATGGCCTCTTAGAACTCGCTGGAGGGTACTGAACGGTGGTAGTGGCAAGAATAGGACTCGGTCCCATTAGGTTGAGTTCAGACTCAATATGCAGAGCCATTACCACTGCGTCGGTATAACCTTGAGGTCGGACCACCATCATATCCTTTCTGATCTTGTAAGTCAATCCCTCTACAAACTGGCGAGTTTTCCTCTGCTCGTCGGCAACCATATACGTGCAGTGAATAATAAGTCTAGAGAAATGAGCCTCGTACTGGTCAACGGATGAAGTACCCTGCTTGAGAGCCAGGAACTCTCGCTCACGTCGCTGTCGGACCACCAACGGAATATACTTGGCCCGAAACTCAACTAAGAATTGATCCCAAGTCGGCACCACATGTTCTCGCTGCCATCGCTACTCGATACGGGCCCACCAGTCATGTGCAGCTCCTGTCATCTGATACACTGCTAATTCGACCCTCTCAGGGTCCGGACATTCCATTACTCTGAACCTCTTCTCCATTGCCGCTATCCAAGATTCGGCAATAACATCATCGGGGGCACCCTCGAACTGTGGAGGGTGGAGTTTAAGGAACCTGCTCATCTCTATCTCGGGGGCAGGTGGTGGTGTTGCTCGGTTGGTATTAACCATAAACTGCCCTAAGGCTTCCATAAATTATGCTGGTGTCGGAACACCTGGAGGCGGACCTGGCGGTTCACGGCGAGGAGGCATTCTGCAAATTCAGTACCAAACATGCATGATGATAAGTAATTATGAAAAGCTGTAACACGTAGGCAAGTAATCTTCAGATAGAGTTCACATAAGCACTTAGCACATTTGCACAATTCCACAAAAGTCCTAAGCCGTACTGTAACGACCCGAAAATTCCATAATTAATTCTTGGAATAATTATTTGACATTTAGTTGAATTTTATATGAAAAGATTTAACTTTGTTAGTTAATCTTAATTTATTATAATTATTTCAATATCTTTAACCTTTTATAATTACATTTTCTACCCCCTCGAATTATTCTAATCTATATAAACGAACCTACAATCTTCTAAAATACCCTTGCACTACCTTGAACACACCCACACTATCTTGAACACACTCACACCCTCTTGAACACACTTCTTGCACCCTCTTGGTTACATAATCCATCAAGAGAGAGAGAGAGAGAGAAGAGAAGGAGAAGGGAGAGGAAGAAGGAGAAGAAAAGGAAATCTCGTTCCGAATTCGTTTCTCGACCAATTGAAATTCCGAGACCAGTTTTACGATCCTCATTCGATTCTTTATCGGTAACCTTCTTTCTCCAATTCATTTCATCCATTAAATCTTTCAATTTTTATAGTTTTTATATTGAATACATATTTGATTAATTTCTTGATTCGTAGGTTATAGTTTATCATTTTTAGTGTAGTTCGGATCAAATGATAGATATTAATGTGTACAATGCATGAGTGTGAATTTTACATGTTAATTTTAGCCTTAGCATTCCCCCTATTTGATTTTTGCATGAAACTCTCGAGAAAACCTTAAAAATCGCGTTTCTGCACCTGGGTGTTGGAACCACACGGCCCAACGCACGGTCTTGCTCAAGACCGTGCGCCGGACCGTGCACAGCCATTTAACCTTGCACCGGCTTGCGCACGCCGGTGCACCAGGCCGTGTGCCTTTATTTCAGCCTGCACGGTCTTGGTTTCGTGCTCAAGACCGTGCACTAGGCCGTGCGTTAGCCCGTGCGAATGCCTTAGCCTTTTTTTCAGCCTTTTTCCTTAGTTGCTCTCGGTAATAGGGTCAAATGATCAAAAATAAAAGTGGACTTTTTGCATACGACCCCCTAAAATCGAGCCGTTTTCACCTATAGTTTCCTTATGATTCAAGGATGAATATTTGGTAAAGTTTTCAAAATTCCGAACTCGTTCGGACCTTGAATCGAACCTTTTTCGTTTAGGGTTTTTCCCCAATTTTTGAATGTTGTCCGAAAAATCCGAAAATCGCATGAGTGCTTCTTTTTAATATTATATGCATGAATGTACAATTAGAATTTCAATTGAGTATGTTAATCATTGTTAATTTCGTATTTTTAGTTTAATTGATTTAATTGTATTTTAATTGTATATTCATTTGATACATGTTGTTTATTGGTTTTAATTGCAATGTAGTCTTTGAGAGTCGTTGTCGTGTCTTGTCTTATGTGATTTTTGTCGTCTGTTAGTTTCAAGCTGTCTTGTCAGGACATTGCTTGGAGTGTCTTGTCGTTTCCGTGTTTCCAGGTGAGGGTTTAAAAATGATTTCAAATGGAGTAAGAATTCTTTTAATTTATTGCGAACTCCCCTTATGTGCTCTTATTGCTTCGTTTTCCTTTCTCGTATAATTATTAGATATTTAATCTATATTTTAAGGTTGCTCTCAAATGAATTAATACTAAATTGTACTTATGAGTATCCCTAAAATATTTTATTTTCATATGGCAAGTAAAATTATTTATTTTAAGCGTGACGGTTTGACTTAGGATTTATACCCTTCGTCGTCACTCAAACTTGCTCAAATTTAACTTATGTACGGTTTTCAAAGCGAGCAAATTCATGACATTTCAACATGGGGCCCGGGAAAGTATCCGGAGGTTATACCTGGGGACGAGCATCTAGGGGTAATCCGAGGTGCTTCTCCCAAAACTAAGCGTCAATCGTGGCCCGTCAGGAGTTGATAGCCACGGTTGGGAGTGATGGTGGGCGTTGCATTCGTTGCACGTTTTCCTAAAATTCACAGTCGCCCGAAATAGCGATTCGGGGTCAGACACCGGTGATGGAGTGTATGAACGTGAAGGGGTTATAAGGAGGAACAGGCCCATTCTCGCTGGGATATTATTTGCGTGCATGTTACTGCTTTAATTATTTATTATCTATTTAATGTCGTGTATGCAAGTCGAAGCACGATCCGGATTTTCTTCAATTATGCAAATGTATTTTCATATATATATAATTTAAAACCCGGACACGTGGCTCGTACTTGATCCCTCTTAACCTTCACTGAGTGTTTTTACTCACCCCCCCTATTTTAATTCTTACTTCAGGTCGACAGGTGGCGTTGTCACCTATCATGTCAGTCGGTAGCAGCAGGTCTAGGTTGGCCCGTGTGTCTTGTCTTGTCAGTGTCCCAACAACAGTCGTTTTCTTGTTATGAATTTATTTAATTATGTATTTTGGATTATGCATTAATTTAAGTACTTACGTGCCCCTGATGTGGGATAAACTAGATTGGCCATGAATGGCATTGATTATATTATGATTGAGAATGATGTATGAATTACGTGGCCATGGATGGCTTATATGATACTTCATATAATTGTTATTACTTCCACAACTCTGATTTATTTATTAATTATTACTGTTGTTGTTGGGCTGTCGTTTGCTGTTGCTAGTTTTGCCTGATTGATTGCCGTTCGCCGGGATGGATTTTTAAATGGGGTACTTATACCTCGTTTGAGGGTTTGTCTCGGTGCGGATGTGGTGTCCTTTCTCCGGCCAAGGAAAGGGGCGCTACACGTACGACCTAGACACAACCGGACACGACAGACAACCAGGCATGGCAAGTACAACCTTGAGTTTCGTATCCACCTATATCCAAGTCCATCCCAGTGTTTTGATTGTAAAAGATTCTTTTGTTGTTGATCATCCAACAAAGATCCATCACAATTCAAACACTAAGCGTTCTTGAACACTGGTGAGCGCAATTCCCCAAGTTACACCGGCACACAACGACTAACAAAACACCCAAAACACGACGATTCAGAGCTTAGGCCATTGGACTAAAGAAGCTCTGATACCAACTGTAGTGGGCGCCCCAAACGGGTAACGTATGCCCCGCATCGAGCCTCAATCCGAAGCCGAAACAGAAATCCGACCCTAAATTGAAACCCGGCGAACGGCAAACCGATTTACTCAATCACTAGGCGGGGATTTTGTAAAACAACAGACGACAACAATGCGGGAGCGGAAGCAACAACCAAACCAGATTCTATATAGCAACATTCAAAGCAGCTCAATTGCACAAATAATTAAAGCCCACCAAGGCTAGCGGAATTCAATTACTATAATATAATAAACGGGTTCGATACAATATCCCGGTGACACCCAATAACGGGTTCAATATATCAATCCCGATAACATATACATAAAATCTAATCATGAACCTAAAACAATCTAGAAAGGAACAATCACCGAAAAGAAAGAAAACCCGCGAAACAAGACTGACGATGCCCACCTAGTTACCACTTGAAACAGATAAGGTTAAAAGCAGGGAGGGTTAGTCAAATGACTAAGTGAGGGGAAAAATGGGAATACATACATAATAACATACAAGAATAAATCACCATTTTAACTTAAAAGAAAACAAACGTAAGAGAAGGATTTTCATAAACATTCGGTGATTTATCATAACATAACATAACGGGACATATCATATTGCTCGACGAGACGAGCCCTCAACTCCTCATATCATATCATAACATACCTGAAAACTAGACCAACCTTATTCCTCCCACGTAGCAGAAGGACCGCTAAATCCAACTGCTCTATAGGCATAATAGCCTATCTCACGGCTGACACGAAGTCTCCGTCGCAGGAGCACAAAGGTTGCCACTCCGGCCTCACCCGTGCTCCCGGTAAACATGGAGCAAGCGACCGAATTCCACCGTAGACCCGCTGTCTATCCGGCTTCATCCGATCGCCATACTCCGGGGCCCACAAAGACATAACGGACACACATATCATATCTCGCATTTTTCATAACTATCATTTTCCTATTAAAATAGGAATCAAGACAGTTCGGGGAGGGCCAAAAGGGCCGTTTGAGACAGGCGATGTAACGGTAGGAAACGCAACCGGGTGTTCCATCGTCCTGGGGGAGAAACCCACCCTAACGACTTCACTCAACGAGAAGGTTTCCAAACCCAAAATTACATTTAAATCGAAACATAGTTCACTTGTCTCTTTTTGAAAACATTTCGAAATCATCTACATAATAGTCATTTGATATCAAATCCGTTGTTCTTAAACCTCATAAAAGTAATAAGAATAAAGTATTTACAAAATATAGTAATACGGGAGGAAAACGTAAATTATACATGCGAGGCTTATTTAGTGAGGCTTAACAATACATATCTACATAATACGGAATAACAACGGAAACCTCACCTGGCGACAACCCAAAAGAAAGCCCAAAACGGAAACGAGCAACCTAATTGTAGCGCCCCCTAAAGAAGGACCGCCACATCCGCACCGAAATGGATTTCCGAGCTTCAGCGAGGGGCCTCAACTCAAAAACCCACTCCAGCGAACGACACTCAAACAAGCACTACCGGCAACAGCAACGACATCCCAACAACAACCACAAAAAAACAGAGAAATGCGGAAGCGAATTCAGAATAATAAATCAATGCATAAAAGCCATCCATGGCAACAGTAATCATAACAAAATGAACCTAAAACAATTATACATTCAATGCCGTCCATGGCTCAAGTATCTATCCCACATCAGGGCACGTAAGTACGGAAAATAAATCATAATATTAAATATAATAAGCTAAAACAATTCATAGAGTAAAGACTCGACTGTTGTTGGGACACTGACAAGACAAGAGCCGACCTAGACCTGCTGCTGCCGACTGACAAGATAGGTGACACCACCACCTGTCTACCTGAAGCAAGAACCAAAATAGCAGGGGTGAGTATAAAGGATACTTAGTAAGGGGGTTTCGATCACAGTTCGTCATTTATCTTTTAAAACTAAAAGTGATGAGTGTTGCCTGTTTTGAGAAATAAGATAAATAACGAAATACAAATTGTAAAACAATAACACAAGGCAACACTCGGTTCGGCTTGCTTGGAAAACACGAAAGGGTTGACGAACCAGATCCTTTAAAAACATTTTCACGTAATGTCAAGCCGATAAGTTGAAAGGGGTATTAGTTGAGTCACGAGGCCGTTACAAGTTCGAAAGGCATGATTCAATAAGTTAGAGACGATAAATAAACACGGCTCGTAATTCAACTAATTAAGTGAATAATAAAGGAGGCTTAGGGTAGCAAGTACGAGTCACGTTTCCGGGTATTATATATATATAGGGAAGTACATATGATAACTGAAGAAAACCGGAATGTGCTTCGACTTGTAACGAAAGCCATAAAACAATTAGACAAGCAATAAATGCAATAAATCATGCAATAATGTGTCCCGGCGAGAACGGGCCCTCTCCTTATAACTCCCAATTGAAAATCATGCAAGCATATAGTCAAGTACTCCACCACCAACGATGCTATACAGGATTTAAGGAGACGCTGTTAGCACCACCATCAGGATTTAAGGAGACGCGATTAGCACCACCGTACAGGATTTAAGGAGACGCGATTAGCACCACCGTTCGCATCAACTCAGGCTAACCAACCTCCTGGCCGGCCCAAGTCAACACGCTAGAAGTACACATCGGGATTTGCCCAAGACGCTCGTCCCCAGGCTCACCTCCTGTATACTCCGGGCCCAAGTCATTAAACAGTTTATGACTCGCTTTTGAAATCAATGATAGTTTGGGTGGCCAAAAGGGCCATTCGAAAGTAGGAAATCGGGGTGTGGAAGGCCAAAGGGGCCATTCGAGACAAGGTTATAATTGCGAGGTCGAGAGACCAAAGTTCACATTTAAAACAAATGGGTTTTCCTTGCCTCTAGTTGAAAGCATTTCAAATCATTTTCGTTTTGCTATTAAAAGGTTTGACTAAGCACATAAGGGATAGTAAAGGCAATACAACAAGTAATAAGAAAAGCGGGGTAATCATTTATTTTGCAAACCTATAATAGTCTATGTCCTTGCCCCAGTTAAAAATAAGTTTAAACCCTTACCTGTAGCTCGACAAACGAGAAAAGCAAGCAGCAATTATAATTCGGCCTCTAAGATCCCACCTGAAAAACACGGGGTCCAGAGGATGAATGACTGACACGAACAAGAAAACAGACACTGACGCTCAGCTATCAAAATACGAACATGCTTAAGGACACTCACTCAACATTTAAACATAAGAAAGCGAGTAGGGGCAATATAGTCAATTTATCCAAATGTATGCAATAATTAAATAAACGAATAACAATTAACATTTAATTAATAATAATATTTAAGCATAATCTAACCAGGGGTTAACCTTGCAATTAAACATCAAACATGTATATTTCATTTAAATCAACAACAATTAAGTACAACTTATAGCTTTTCCCAAAAGCTCAAAAGCTAACAAGCTAAGATCGATCCTATCTCTAGCCTAATCGAACCGAAACCTATCTGTTTCGACTACACAAGCATATATCATCAAAAATCAACAATTCATACAAGCTATAGTACAAAAGATCCATGCCAAAACAATCCGAAAAGCTAAAAGCTAGAAGCTACAATCAAAAGCTACCAATTAACACAATAATACGAAAAATACGATAAAAGACAAACGACAAGTCGGATTCGAGTAATACCAGCACCGTCAGAACCATTGCGTCGAGGAGAACAATCTTCCTGAAGACTCCGTCGCCGGAATCTAACTGGAACTGTAGCGCTGCCGCGTGCCGCCGCCGCGCCGCCACCGGACTTCCGTCGAAACACCTCCGATAGTCGAACCCTTATACAGAAATGATCCTCTCGACGAGCCCATCACAACCATGGTGGTTTGCCGTCGTGACTCCGCCTGGAACCACCGGGAACTACCACTCTCGCCGCCACTCAACGCCACCGCCCCTTCAAGTCGCCATAACTCCGCCGTCCGTGGTCCGATTAAAGCGAAACCACCGCCAAAATGCTCCACTCTTCATGGGCTTCAATTCCCGACCAACCCTAGGCATTGACGTCGCCAGAGAACTGAGATCGGAAAGCATCACCGCCGTCTAAAAATCGTCGATTCCGCCGCTGTCGGTGGTCGGATAGCCACGAGACCACCACCGTTGGCTTCCTTGCGAAAAATCGGTCCACAAGCACCCTTTCCCGCCGCCTGAAAGTCGCCGGAAAAGCCAGATCCACCACCCTTTCCGTCGCCACCTTCGCGCCGCCGTAGCGTCGCCGTCGCTGCTCCAATCGCCGGGAAACTTGTATGTGGTTGAGTTCGTCTCGTCGATACGGTCGTCTGGACATATGATTCGTCGAATTCCGACAACGTTGCAAAAATCATGTTTGGGAGAGAATGGCTCGTCGTTCGATGATTGTCGGTGTGTGTGTGGTTTCTAAATATGGAAGGTTACTATATATATTTTTCGAAAAACGAGACAAAAACGCAAAGTCTCGGAATTAGGCGTACTTAGTGTCAAAATGACCGTAATGAAAAGCTTAACAAGGTTTGAGGTTCGTTTCATAAAAATTCGAGCATTTACAAAAAGTCAATATCGAGTGGGGTCAAAGTGTAAATAGTTTTGGGTCAAAAATGCAATTTCTTGAAAATATGATTTAATGAATAATATTTAAAATCTTATGAAAATATTTGGAACCTCGATAAAATATGCATTATTACATTGAACCCCAGTCCAATGTACACCGTTAAATTACTACATTAAATTAAACTAGCTATAATTATAAAATTACCAAATTGGCCCTAATTAGTGACAAAACGATGCAAATTAAATTCTAATTAATGCCTTGGGTTTTAAATACCAAATCGATGATTTATAAAATATTTAAATGCAAGAGTTGGAAAACATGCAATTATGAAAGACGTCAGGACCGTAAACGGTCCGAATTCCGATAAATGCGCTAATCTTGAACTTGGAGATTGCGGGTCGTTACACTAATCCACGAGAGTGGAACCTGCAACTGACAAATGACATAACCAAGTAAGACATACGATGACGCACGGCTCATACAAAAGCATAGAAACACGTAAAAGCACGTTATACAATCACATAAAACACTTAGGTTCAATTATCAAACATAACGAAGTAATTCATGCATTTAAAAATGCAAATCAAATCCAAATGCAACGAAACTTTACAGACATGCTTAAATTATCAGAAAGGAGTATGCATTCGAATTTTGGAAAAATCGGACTTCACATGCAAAAGTTAGAAAATTTAACGAAAACTTAAAACATACTATTCATAGACCCGAACATGCTATAAATTCATAAATCATACAATTCATATCTATTTCATATATATCGAATACACGAGCGAAGAAAGAATTCGGAAAAGACGAGCCTCGGAGGGACCCGTAGGCCAAAATTGGCCCTGACTTGCAAAAGGTCAGGGCCTGTTCAATCGGGCCACACGGGCTCATGCACACGGCCTTGAGGCCGTGTGCACCAAGACCGTGTGCACACCAAAGAGACATGTACGGTCTCTTGCACACGGCCTCAAGGCCGTGTGCACAAGGCCGTGCACAACCACAACACGCACGGTCTCCTGCACGGCCGTGCGGGAGACTGTGTGCACCCACACGGCCTTGCAACACCCCGTGTGCAAAGCCCGTGTGCGTCAAGAAACAACAGAAACTCACAGAAACGCGAAACCTTCGCAAATCCAATTCAAAAACCATCATTTGACCAATTAAACATGCGAATCCTTCCCTAATTATCACATATAATGTTCTACATCATCTAAGCTACACATAGAGTCCAAAATCATAAAATTCCATCGATAAATTCTCTCAAAATCGTATAAAACCTAATTTATTCAACTATAAACAAAAATCGAGAAATACGAGGCATCAGAGACATTGAACGAGAGGGACGTGAAAAGCTTACTCGTAGAAGAGATTGCGGGGAGTTCGTAGGCGTAAACGGTTCGAAAATCGGTCGGGAAACGGGGCCGGAACGATCGTTTGAATCTCTTCCTTCTCTTTCTCTTCTTCTTCTCTTTTCTTTTCTTTTTCCTTTGCTGTTTACGTGAATGAGGTGAGAGGGAGAGAGTTGAGAGTTAGTCAAATAATTTGACTAGGGTTTAAAATCGAAAGGGCAAATCTGTAATTTGGTAAAATAAGTTCAAAAACTCACATTGTCTAAATAATACATAATTACAGTCAAAATTCATATTATTAAACGCACATTGACAATTCGTAATTTAAATATTAAAAATCACTCATATACGAAATTGTTATAAAATCATATAATAATTATTAAAATAAATAATGAATCGCGCAACAAAATCGATTCGGGTTCCTGGTTTATACACGAATTTTCGGGGCGTTACACTCCAGCAGACTTCTGATGTTGACAAAGTAGAGTTTGCAGTATACTTATTATAGGGATCCGCCGATGAGTGGTGGAGAGTTACAAAGAGGAGATTTGCAGTTGATAGGGTTAAAGGTACTTGGGAGGATTTCTTGAGGGAATTTCGAGCTAAATACATCCCTCAGTCAGTCCAAGATCGCAGAGAGCGAGAGTTTATGGCACTCATTCAGGGTCCTTTATCAGTAGTTGATTATGAGGTTGAGTTTTCTATACTTGCTGCCTATGCCCCTCATATTTTGGGTGATGAGTGCAGGAAGACTAAGAAGTTCATTGATGGTTTGAGACTGGGTCTTCGTCACAGTATGGCTATCCTTCAGTTACAGTCTTTTACGACAGCAGTTGACGTAGCCCTCTACCTTGAGAGTGAGTATCGTGAGATTGATCGTATTGCTGGTCGTTCTACCTCATCTTCATCAGGATTCAAGAGGCCTTCTACTTCCAGTGCACCTATGCAGGGCAGAGGCAAGAGACCATTTGGAGGACCTAGGCCCCCAGTTCCTCGTCAGATAGGTTCTTCCTCAGCACCTCGCCCGACAAGTTTTTCTCCAGTTACTTGTGGTTTCTGTGGGAGGAATCACCCCGAGGAGAGATGTTGGAGTAAGTTAGGATTGTGCAGAGCTTGTGGGAGTTCCACTCATCAGATAGACAGCTGTCCCAGGAGGAAATTTCAGAATCAGACTAACCAAAATAAGCCTGCTACGCATGCTCGTGTTTATGCCCTGGAGGGTGATGATACGGAGACCAAGCCCGATTCTACTGCATTGGTGGAAGGTATTATACATATTCATGACATACCCATACGCATTCTTTTATTGCGCCTGCGATTGCTTTATCTATGCATGTACCTGCTGAGTTGTCTGATTATTGTTTTATTATGAGTTCCCCTTTAGGATCTTGTATTATTACCGATCGCATATACCGACGTTGTCCCGTCGTTTTCGAGAATAAGGTTTACCCCGCAGATTTGATAGAGTTGCCTGTGAAGAAGTACGAAGTTATTCATTACAACATTAATCACTTCGCCAATGTTATGAAAACCTTTATTTTTTTCATTTGCTTTCTTCTCATTTAAAAATGGCGAACTTTTATTCAGTTTTATTAATATATACGTATTACAACCCCCTCACTTAGTCGCTTTGACTAACCCCATTACCTTTGTAACGACCCGAAAATTCCATAATTAATTCTCGGAATAATTATTCGACATTTAGTTGAATTTTATATGAAAAGATTTAACTTTGTTAGTTAATCTTAATTTATTATAATTATTTCAATATCTTTAACCTTTTATAATTACATTTTCTACCCCTCGAATTATTCTAATCTTTATAAACGAACCTACAATCTTCTAAAATACCCTTGCACTACCTTGAACACACCCACACTATCTTGAACACACTCACACCCTCTTGAACACACCCCTTGCACCCTCTTGGTTACATATTCATTCGAGAGAGAGAGAGAGAGAGAGAGAGAGAGAGAAGAGAAGGAGAAAAGAGAGAAGAGAAGGAGAAGAGAGAAATTCCATTCCGAATCCGTTTCTCGACCGATTTAAATTCCGAGACCAGATTTACGATCCTCATTCGATTATTTATCGGTAACCTTCTTTCTCCAATTCATTTCATCCATTAAATCTTTCAATTTTTATAGTTTTTATATTGAATATATATTTGATGAATTCCTTGATTCGTAGGTTATAGTTTATCATTTTTAGTGTAGTTCGGATCAAATGATAGATATTAATGTGTACAATGCATGAGTGTGAATCTTACATATTAATTTTGGCCTTAGAATCCCCCATATTTGAATTTTGCACGAAACTCCCGAGAAAACCTTAAAATCGTGTTTTCTGCACCTGGGTGTTGGAACCACACGGCCCAACGCACGGTCTTGCTCAAGACCGTGCGCCGGACCGTGCACAGCCATTTAACCTTGCACAGGCTTGCGCACGCCGGTGCACCAGGCCGTGTGCCTTTATTTCAGCCTGCACGGTCTTGGTTTCGTGCTCAAGACCGTGCACTAGGCCGTGCGTTAGCCCGTGCGAATGCCTTAGCCAATTTTTCAGCCTTTTTCCTTAGTTGCTCACGGTAATGGGGTCAAATGATCAAAAATAAAAGTTGACTTTTTGCATACGACCCCCTAAAATCGAGCCGTTTTCACCTATAGCTTCCTTATGATTCAAGGATGAATATTTGGTAAAGTTTTCAAAATTTCCGATCTCGTTCGGACCTTGAATCGAGCCTTTTTCGTTTAGGGCTTTTTCCCCGATTTTTGAATGTTGTCCGAAAAATCCGAAAATCGCATGAGTGCTTCTTTTTAATATTATATGCATGAATGTACAATTAGAATTTTAATTGAGTATGTTTATCATTGTTAATTTCGTATTTTTAGTTTAATTGATTTAATTGTATTTTAATTGTATATTCATTTGATACATGTTGTTTATTGGTTTTAATTGCAATGTAGTCTTTGAGAGTCGTTGTCGTGTCTTGTCTTATGTGATTTTGTCGTCTGTTAGTTTCAGGCTGTCTTGTTAGGACATTGCTTGGAGTGTCTTGTCGTTCCGTGTTTCCAGGTGAGGGTTTTAAAATGATTTCAAACGGAGTAAGAATTCTTTTAATTATTGCGAACTCCCCTTATGTGCTCATCTTTCTTCGTTTTCATTTCTCGTATAATTATTAGATATTTAATCTATATTTTAAGGTTGCTCTCAAATGATTTAATATTAAATTGTACTTATGAGTATTCCTAAAATATTTTATTTTCATATGGCAAGAAAAATTATTTATTTTAAGCGTGACGGTTTGACTTAGGATTTATACCCTTCGTCGTCACTCAAACTTGCCCAAATTCAATTTATGTATGGTTTTCAAAGCGAGCAAATTCATGACATTTCAACATGGGGCCCGGGAAAGTATCCGAAGGTTATACCTGGGGACGAGCGTCTAGGGGTAATCCGAGGTGCTTCTCCCAAAACTAAGCGTCAATCGTGGCCCGTCAGGAGTTGATAGCCACAGTTGGGAGTGATGGTGGGCGTTGCATTCGTTGCACGTTTTCCTAAAATTCACAGTCGCCCGAAATAGCGATTCGGGGTCAGACACCGGTGATGGAGTGTATGAACGTGAAGGGGTTATAAGGAGGAACAGGCCCATTCTCGCTGGGATATTATTTGCGTGCATGTTACTGCTTTAATTATTTATTATCTATTTAATGTCTTGTATGCAAGTCGAAGCACGATCCGGATTTTCTTCAATTATGCAAATGTATTTTCATATATATATAATTTAAAACCCGGACACGTGGCTCGTACTTGATCCCTCTTAACCTTCACTGAGTGTTTTTACTCACCCCCTATTTTAATTCTTACTTCAGGTCGACAGGTGGCGTTGTCACCTATCATGTCAGTCGGCAGCAGCAGGTCTAGGTTGGCTCGTGTGTCTTGTCTTGTCAGTGTCCCAACAACAGTCGTGTTCTTGTTATGAGTTTATTTAATTATGTATTTTGGATTATGCTTTAATTTAAGTACTTACGTGCCCCTGATGTGGGATAGATTAGACTGGCCACGAATGGCATTGATTATAATATGATTGAGACTGATGTATGAATTACGTGGCCATGGATGGCTTATATGATATTTTATATAATTGTTATTACTTCCGCAACTCTGATTTAATTATTATTTATTGTTGTTGTTGTTGGGCTGTCGTTTGCTGTTGCTAGTTTTGCCTGATTGATTGCCGTTCGCCGGGATGGATTTTTAAATGGGGTACTTATACCTCGTTTGAAGGTTTGTCTCGGTGCGGATGTGGTGTCCTTTCTCCGGCCAAGGAAAGGGGCGTTACAGTCAGTGGTATCAGAGCCTAGGTTCCCGAACAGGAACCGAAAGCTCTAGTATCTCATCTGTCTTGCATGGGGTGTCTGTCAGCTTGGTGTCAGTTCGTGTCGAGTTCGTGTTTTGACAAGTGTTTGTCTCATCTTGGTGCTTAAAATTGTAGACGATTACGGTTGGCTTAATTAACCGACTGGCAATCTTTTATAAATTCCTGTACTAAGGAAGATGTAACGCGAGTCGATCGTGGAACACTGTGCGTGTCTTACATGGTTTTGTCTGTCGTAGTGTGTGTCGGTAGGATTTTGTTGAGTGATTGAGCATGCTTATGTGTTTATGAATTGTTAGCATCATTTCTCACAAGACATGCACCTATTTTGCCAAATAGTTGTGATCGCAGGTATGCCGCGTAAGAAAGCTAGATCAGATCCGCCACTACCTCCACTTCAGACTACGTCAGGATCAACGCACTCGTATTCGACGGGAGAGTTGGAAATAGCTCAGGGAGCAGAAAGCGTGACGGAATACGAGGCCAGATTTGCCTACCTGACTAACTACTCACCAAACCGGGAGCCAGATCAAAGGAACAGAGCTGCGAGATTTATATCTGGATTGAGGCATGAAATTCGCCAAGTACTCATAGGTCTAGGTTGTTGTTCTTATGCTGAAGCTGTTGGCCGAGCCTTGCGGGCCGAAGCAGAGTTTGAAATGAGAGCTAGGAATGCTCGACCGATCACTTTAACGAACCCGTCTTATGGATCGAGAACTCCAGTGGCTGTTCGTACAACTTCTCACAGAAAAGAGGCGACGACCAGTGGATCCAGGGAGAGCACCATCCTTTGCTCGTATTGCCATAAGCCAAATCATCTCGCAGAGTACTGCCGGAAACGACTGGGGCAGTGTTTACTGTGTGGATCCCCTGACCACCTTCTCGACAATTGCCCTATTAAGAAGACACCTAAGGAAGAGGATAGTGGATGATGATTCTGGGGATTCAGGGTTCTTAATTCAGAGAGGGAGGCTACCGTAGAATAAAGCGGGAAGGGACAGTGTTGAGGACGTACAATAAATGAGAAGCTACGACATCGAAGGACTTGAGCAAAAATTATGGAATAAGAGGAATAATGGGAGACTGGAACGGACTTCATTACTCGGAATAAAAGGTACCGTGCATTTTCATAACATTCATATTTCTCGTATCCAATTTATTAATTGCACGGTATTATGTAATTATTATTTGTGTGAACTCCGGATTAAATCCGGAGTGTTTTCGAAAAATTTTCGCGTTTTAATTCTATCCAGGGGTGCTTGCACGCCCTAACGCACGGTCTTGCTCAAGACCGTGTGGTTCAGCTCAAGCCCGTGCAAGCCAGTTCAGCGCTAAACCGCTGAACCGGCTGGACCGCTCCACACGGGCCAGCGCACGCCCGTGCGTCCGGCCGTGTGTCCCTATTTTGTTCTTTTTAAACCTATTTCGCGAGCAGACTTACAGCAGCTCTTTTCACCCCTTTTCTCTCCACCTCCAGCAACAGAAACTTGCGAATTTTTCCCCAATTTCATACTCCAATCTTTGCGAGCCCATAACTTTCTATCCGTCCGTTGGATCTTCCTAATTTTCGGAAGGTACGTAGTCTACATTACGTATTTCAATTAGTTGGGTTTTGAGGACGATCCGTCGAGCCGATCTTACACACATTGCTGCCCAAAGTACACGCACGCCAAGTGTTCGACAAAATTCCCGAGTGAGGATTTTCATCAAATTCAATCCTACAAGCTTCCAACAACAATCTCACATGGCCGCCGAAGGTTCTCGACGTAGGAGGAGACGAGATGACCCTCCATCTCCACTCCCATTCAATGTGGATATTTCAAATGCATTCCAAGTTAAAATATTTAGGAGAATGCATGAACGCCCGGTGTTTTCCACCAAATTTCTCGACATCGAAGCATTAGGAAATTTGGGACTTGGCCCCGGTATTGCTCGATACATAGAAGACGTGGGATGGACCACATTCTTGGACACAAGAAGGAATTCGTACCCCCGGCTTGTGTACGAATTCATTGCAACACTTCAAGTACTTCCCCATGAAGACGATGCCGAGCTACCATTCAAGATTGAGTTCCGAGCTTTTAATGAAGATTATGAGCTCACTCTTCGGCAACTAACAATGCATTTTGGACTACCCATCCGGGGTATGATAAGCCGTGAAGTTGGATGGTCCGAAGCCGAAGCTTGGAGAAATGTCTCCACTTCTAGGAGACCCTTTCAACAAGGAAAATCGAAGGCAACCGACCTTCGTGATGCCGCTTTGAGGACTTTCCACCGGTTCCTCTCATGTACCGTTTTCGCTAGAGGAGATAGCTACGGTTCAATTAATATTAAGGAACTCTACGTCCTTGATTGCGCGGTTCGAAGGCAAGCAGTCAACGGCATTATGTTTTTCCTTCGATATGTAGAATATGTAGGTACCCGGCCTAAAGGGGAAATCAGAATTGGGTCCTACATTACTGCGATCTTAGAGTGTGCCGGAGTGACCGGCATGGATCGAATGGCCCCGGCAGGAGCCGAGGATTCAACAATTTCCTACAAGCAACTCGCCCAAATGAAACTTTGTAGGAAAGTTAGAGGACGACATGGTCGTTATGTGCCAATGACGGCCGAGGAAGCCGCCGCCGGTAGTGATGGCGACGATGAAGAGGATGCCGATTTAGGAGGTCATCCTGAAGAAGACCGACAAGAGAGAGAGGAGCAAATGATGGAACAACTTTACGAAGCAGGAGGCTTTGCTCCTCAGCAGGTTCCGTATGTACCCGATCCTCCTAGAACCGAAGAGGTTCCATTCCAGCAGGGCTTTGAGGATTACCCGACACAGCATCAGGCGGGATCTTCCCAATGGGACAGATCAAGTGAGGAACAATGGAGTCAGTTTCTACAAGCGGAGTCGGACGCCCGAAGCCGATGGGAGACCGACAGGTGGACGATTTGGGGAAACCGTTTCACCACTTTCGCCGAGCAGACCACCGAATGTCTTGATCGACAGTCGGCTGATCTCCGGGAAGTTCGCGCAGACCTACAAGAATTCAGACTCGAGACCCGATGCAACCAGACTGAGCTTCGGGAGCAGATTACCGGTCTCGAGAGATCCATCACTGATCAACTTGCCAACTATCTGAGCCGCCTTGGCAGGTCGCCTAACTCTGGAGCCCCTGATTCTTAGTTGGCATTAATTTTTCCCTAATTTTTCGTTGTTTTCATTTTTATTGTAATTTGAATTTCAGTTGAACTATTATGTATGAACTATGTGTTAAATGTTTATTTGAATTTAACTGTTAACTGTTCATTTTAATTAATTGCTTATGTGTTAATTGCGCGATTTTGTATGATGAACTTTTAAATACTGTGATATACTTCCTTTAATAAACCCCGAGGTTCGGAGTAGAATCTGAGGACAGATTCTTTTAAAGGAGGGAGTATTGTAACGACCCGAAAATTCCATAATTAATTCTTGGAATAATTATTCGACATTTAGTTGAATTTTATATGAAAAGATTTAACTTTGTTAGTTAATCTTAATTTATTATAATTATTTCAATATCTTTAACCTTTTATAATTACATTTTCTACCCCTCGAATTATTCTAATCTTTATAAACGAACCTACAATCTTCTAAAATACCCTTGCACTACCTTGAACACACCCACACTATCTTGAACACACTCACACCCTCTTGAACACATCCCTTGCACCCTCTTGGTTACATATTCATTCGAGAGAGAGAGAGAGAGAGAGAGAGAGAGAGAGAGAGAGAGAGAGAAGAGAAGGAGAAAAGAGAGAAGAGAAGGAGAAGAGAGAAATTCCATTCCGAATCCGTTTCTCGACCGATTTAAATTCCGAGACCAGATTTACGATCCTCATTCGATTATTTATCGGTAACCTTCTTTCTCCAATTCATTTCATCCATTAAATCTTTCAATTTTTATAGTTTTTATATTGAATATATATTTGATGAATTCCTTGATTCGTAGGTTATAGTTTATCATTTTTAGTGTAGTTCGGATCAAATGATAGATATTAATGTGTACAATGCATGAGTGTGAATCTTACATATTAATTTTGGCCTTAGAATCCCCCATATTTGATTTTTGCACGAAACTCCCGAGAAAACCTTAAAATCGCGTTTTCTGCACCTGGGTGTTGGAACCACACGGCCCAACGCACGGTCTTGCTCAAGACCGTGCGCCGGACCGTGCACAGCCATTTAACCTTGCACCGGCTTGCGCACGCCGGTGCACCAGGCCGTGTGCCTTTATTTCAGTCTGCACGGTCTTGGTTTCGTGCTCAAGACCGTGCACTAGGCCGTGCGTTAGCCCGTGCGAATGCCTTAGCCAATTTTTCAGCCTTTTTCCTTAGTTGCTCACGGTAATGGGGTCAAATGATCAAAAATAAAAGTTGACTTTTTGCATACGACCCCCTAAAATCGAGCCGTTTTCACCTATAGCTTCCTTATGATTCAAGGATGAATATATGGTAAAGTTTTCAAAATTTCCGATCTTGTTCGGACCTTGAATCGAGCCTTTTTCGTTTAGGGCTTTTTCCCCGATTTTTGAATGTTGTCCGAAAAATCCGAAAATCCCATGAGTGCTTCTTTTTAATATTATATGCATGAATGTACAATTAGAATTTCAATTGAGTATGTTTATCATTGTTAATTTCGTATTTTTAGTTTAATTGATTTAATTGTATTTTAATTGTATATTCATTTGATACATGTTGTTTATTGGTTTTAATTGCAATGTAGTCTTTGAGAGTCGTTGTCGTGTCTTGTCTTATGTGATTTTGTCGTCTGTTAGTTTCAGGCTGTCTTGTCAGGACATTGCTTGGAGTGTCTTGTCGTTCCGTGTTTCCAGGTGAGGGTTTTAAAATGATTTCAAACGGAGTAAGAATTCTTTTAATTATTGCGAACTCCCCTTATGTGCTCATCTTTCTTCGTTTTCATTTCTCGTATAATTATTAGATATTTAATCTATATTTTAAGGTTGCTCTCAAATGATTTAATATTAAATTGTACTTATGAGTATTCCTAACATATTTTATTTTCATATGGCAAGAAAAATTATTTATTTTAAGCGTGACGGTTTGACTTAGGATTTATACCCTTCGTCGTCACTCAAACTTGCCCAAATTCAATTTATGTATGGTTTTCAAAGCGAGCAAATTCATGACATTTCAACATGGGGCCCGGGAAAGTATCCGAAGGTTATACCTGGGGACGAGCGTCTAGGGGTAATCCGAGGTACTTATCGCAAAACTAAGCGTCAATCGTGGCCCGTCAAGAGTTGATAGCCACGGTTGGGAGTGATGGTGGGCGTTGCATTCGTTGCACGTTTTCCTAAAATTCACAGTCGCCCGAAATAGCGATTCGGGGTCAGACACCGGTGATGGAGTGTATGAACGTGAAGGGGTTATAAGGAGGAACAGGCCCATTCTCGCTGGGATATTATTTGCGTGCATGTTACTGCTTTAATTATTTATTATCTATTTAATGTCGTGTATGCAAGTCGAAGCACGATCCGGATTTTCTTCAATTATGCAAATGTATTTTCATATATATATAATTTAAAACCCAGACACGTGGCTCGTACTTGATCCCTCTTAACCTTCACTGAGTGTTTTTACTCACCCCCTATTTTAATTCTTACTTCAGGTCGACAGGTGGCGTTGTCACCTATCATGTCAGTCGGCAGCAGCAGGTCTAGGTTGGCTCGTGTGTCTTGTCTTGTCAGTGTCCCAACAACAGTCGTGTTCTTGTTATGAGTTTATTTAATTATGTATTTTGGATTATGCTTTAATTTAAGTACTTACGTGCCCCTGATGTGGGATAGATTAGACTGGCCACGAATGGTATTGATTATGATATGATTGAGACTGATGTATGAATTACGTGGCCATGGATGGCTTATATGATATTTTATATAATTGTTATTACTTCCGCAACTCTGATTTAATTATTATTTATTGCTGTTGTTGTTGGGCTGTCGTTTGCTGTTGCTAGTTTTGCCTGATTGATTGCCGTTCGCCGGGATGGATTTTTAAATGGGGTACTTATACCTCGTTTGAAGGTTTGTCTCGGTGCGGATGTGGTGTCCTTTCTCCGGCCAAGGAAAGGGGCGTTACAACCTTGTTGTCTCTTTCAGGTTTTGTCACTAGGCGGATTCAGGTCTTGTCATTGGGATTGCTTTCTTTTATTTAGGTGATTCCATATAGCCTATGTTTTCGGGATAAATACTTAAAACCCTAGAGTTTGTATATGTAGATGATGTAAATTAGTTTAAATTTTGATATTGTTGTTTTCAGTGGCCTTGGTGGGCTTTATACTTGTACTTTGGATTTACTGCTTTTCTAGCTCCCTGAGCGGGATAGGTTTTATTGAAATGCTTCCGCTATGCATTGGTTTGTTGTCTTGTTTTTTTCTAAAACAGATCCGCCTAGTATTTATTTGCCGTTCGCCAGGGTATAGTTCATAACCGAACCTCAGTTCTTGTTATGGATCGTAACTTGGTGCGGGATGTCACGTCGCACCGTATTTGGGGACGTGTCGTTACATTTATAATATATATAAATGTTTCAAAGTCCCCGGGACTAAAATATTTGAAATCCATTACTTCCGCTGCGCCCGGGGGTGCGTGAATCCCAACAACGACGTCTAAAAGTAACTATCTAATCATTTAGCAACATGGGACAATCAAGGGTAGAATAGTCATTTCACATCAAAAGTATGGGATAACGAATAACGAATAATCATTTAAATCAACTACATAGTATTTGATATAGGGATCCTTTTGGGGGGGGGGGGGGCGTAATTGTAATTCCGCATTGAACAGATATACTCCATTTAAATCAACAATTGAGTTACAACTTGTGGCGCCCCAAATGGGTAACACCACAACCCGCACCGAACCATAACCCGCAAACGGATGAGGGTCCGCTAGCTAGTCACAACCCGGCGAACGGAGACAATTTACTAAATACTAGGTGGCAACTTTTTCAAATACCAACCCAAGAACAAACAACAATTAAACAATAGAGGAAGCCTAAACAATTAAAATCTATCCCACACCGGGGCTAAGAAAGCAATAAATCAGTGCGCAATTAGAAAAGCCCACCAAGGCCAGCAAAAGTTCATTAGCTAACAAACATTTACGTTACGAAAATCCTAATACAGTACCGATAATTATAACATGTCTCTCTCCAAAACAATATACATCAGGTACTACGAGTATCCAAAATACATAATATAAAACCAACTGACTAGACTCGACCACTGCATCGCCTAGGAACCTGAAACAATTGGTGAGGCAGAGAGGGCTAGTCAAATGACTAAGTGAGGGGGTAGTAGTAGTATATTACAAAACAATTTAGAATCATCAGTTTAAATTCAAAAGAAGGCAATTAAAACAAGGTTTTTGCAATGGTTGATGATTCTAATAACAAAACGAACAAACCAAACAAAAACTCGGCGAGTCGAGCAATCTCCTCAACACCAATCCATCGATCAAACAAATCAAGTAAACCATCCGTATTCCTCCGGTTGTAGGTCAGGAAGCTATCCCGAACTACACAAGCACCTACGTCTGGGAATTTCACCCATGGTCTTCGACACACACACGATAGGCCCTGCCGAGTGCCACCTCAGGTACTCAAAAGGGCTGCCACTCTGGCCACAGCCCAAGCACAAAGGTTGAGCGAGAGCACGAAGATCCGCCGTAGACCCTATGTCTAGCCGGCTTCACAGCATTCCCCCTACTCTAGATCCAACAATCAATCGATCAATCGAACAAAACGAGTCTCGCATTTTTTCAAAACATTTGGCATTCAGTCAAACGGACCTTTCTTTAAAGAACAGTTTGCCTCTTCTCACACAAACGACGATCAAAGAGTTACTACGATATAATTTTGATATCAAATTATTTCCTATAAATCATCAAGATAATCGAGTCAAATATTTACATATACGATATAGAAATGGGATAAAATCAAACTTCATAAAACAAGGTTTATTTGAGTGAGGCTTAGATACATATATACTTATATAACTGGAATAGAAGCTGAAAGAAACCTCACCTGACAAAAGATCAAAGCGAACGAGGAAAACAAGGTACTTCTCGGTAGTATCTCCTGAAAACCATGCAAGACCAAACCAAATAAGATAACGACTATGACGTACGGCTTTAATGATGCAATGAACATGTTTGGATGAGCAATTTTGATAACAATGTAAATGGATGCAATTACGTTCACATTTTCATATAAATCAAGAGAAATATTGAAATTAACGAAATATAAGCATTCTTAAGCATAAACCAAGTTCACATTCATGCTTAAAACACTAAAAGAAAGCATTCCTATGAGTTTCGGCTCAATCGGGAAAAATAACAAAAATACCCTTCCGAAGAAGGTCACTATTCACTACCCCAACGAGGTCAGAAAAATTCAAAATCCACATTCCAAAAGTTTTCGACCCTACAAATCTATTGGCGAAGTCGGATTTCAAAAACGAGGTCAAACGAAGAAAGTAGGAATTTAAAATTAAGACTTGTAGTAGGTCGGATGAAAATAGCTGAAAAATGCATGCTCACGGGAAGTTGCAGGCTCATGGGAAGTTGCTCACGGTATGAAACTTACCATGAGATGAGCTCTCTCATGGGAAGATGTGGAATCTCACGGGAAGTTGCTCACGGTAAGCAACTTACCGTGAGGTTCTTCAAAATGCAGCAGAATAGGGCAGCAATGGTGATCTTCGCGCAAAACCTCACAAATTCATCTTGAACTCGATTTATACCCCATAAATCATGCTAGAAACAAACCAATCATGCTAGAACTCATGTAAAATATATAAATCCAATCAACTTGCAAGAACAACAACTAAATCATCATATTTCACCAAACAGATATATATACAACTATTCACATATCCTACTCAATTTTGGTCAAATCAGTATGGAAATTAACAAAACAAGATAGCTACCTATAGAGGGCAATGAGAGGATCGTGTAGGTTCAAACGGTTCATGAATTGGGCAAGAATTGAGCTCGGTAGAAGATTTTGAAAATCAAAGATCACTTTCTCTCTTTCTCTTCTCTTCCTCATGTATGTTCTCTCTTCTTGTAGCGCCCCGAAATATTCAGTGTGAAAAAATGGTTCAGGTATTCCACACGGGCTGCTGCATGGCGTGTCGCAAGCCCGTGTGAATGGCGCACGGCCTCCCCTCACAGGGTGTCTCAAGGCCGTGTGCATTGGGGTTTCATCCCACATCGAAAGATCATATTGAAAATGAAGGGTTTATAACCAAATTCACCAAGCATAATCACCGTATGGTTGCAACCTCTTTTGGCATGTGGTTTAAGCCAAACTTTAGGGTTGTGCTCGGTGGTGATGGAGGTTATACCCGCGCATCCAACGGGTGCCCAAGCAGGGGGGTTCTCATCTCCATGCCCGGGGGGTCGCGAAAGATGGTATCAGAGCCAACCGTCAGTGCGGACCCGCGCACCAGGGGGTCTCCGCCAATGGAACTCGGCGTGCGTGGGGATATTTCCCGCTGGCAGGGAAGTGACAGGGCCCATGTCATGGCGTAATGAGGACATTACGCTTTGAAGGAGGGGCGATTGTAGCGCCCCGAAATATTCAGCGTGAAAAAATGGTTCAGGTATTCCACACGGGCTGCTGCACGGCGTGTTGCAAGCCCGTGTAAATGGCGCACGGCCTCCCCTCACGGGGTGTCTCAAGGCCGTGTGCAATGGGGTTTCATCCCACATCGAAAGATCACATTGAAAATGAAGGGTTTATAACCAAATTCACCAAGCATAATCACCGTATGGTTGCAACCTCTTTTGGCATGTGGTTTAAGCCAAACTTTAGGGTTGTGCTCGGTGGTGATGGAGGTTATACCCGCGCGTCCAACGGGTGCCCAAGCAGGGGGGGTTCTCCTCTCCGTGCCCGGGGGGTCGGGACACTTCTTTTCTTTTTTTTTTTTTGAAAAATGAAAAGTTAAAAAGAGAAGGATAAATAAAGATGCCTTGGGAAACTTTCTAATTTGGGAAAGGAAAAACGAAGGGGCGAAACTGTAATTTACGAAAACTGAACAAAATGTCATGTTATCGAAACTTAACAATATTACAGTCAAAATTCATCATTTTAGACGCACGTTCTCACGCAATGAATTAAAATAGGCAATCATACATTTATGAAATTCTTAAATATTTTGAAAATTAAATCAAATAATTCGAGAAATAAGGGTGAGAACGACAAACGAAACGTCGGAGCGTACCAAAAATACGTCTTGAAAAATCGGGGTGTTACAATCATCCACCCTTAAAAGAATCTGGCCCCCAGATTCTACTGATCTGAGTTGAACAATTCCGGTTGGAATTTCCTCATTTTCTCCTCAGTTTCCTCTGACCTCTGATTGCTCCAAAGAACTTTTACGAGAGAAATTTTCTTATTGCAAAGCTCTTGATTCTTGCAGTCTAGGATCTTGACCGGTCGCGAAACAAATGACAAGTTCGGCTCAAGTTTAATATCTTCAACTGGGATGATCTCGTAATCATTCGGGTGGTACTTACGAAGTTGAGAGACATAGAAGACATTATGGATTCCAGTAAGATTCGGTGGCAAGTCTAATCTATAGGCTGTCTTTCTGATTCTTTCTAGAATCTCATACGGGCCTAAGAATCTCGAGATCAATCTTCCTCCCTTACCGATTCGCGTGAATCCTTTCCGGGGAGAAGCTTTGAGAAATACCCGAGCACCTGCTTCAAATTCCAAAGGCCGGCGATGCTTATCTGCATAGCTCTTCTGTCGGTCCTGAGCCGCTTTCATCCTCTGACAGATAATTCGAACCTTCTCTTCAGCAGCTTGGATGAAATCTGGATCTACCCCACGATTCTTGCTATCTTCGGACCAGTACCAATCCTCTAGATCCCCATATAAAGGAGATCTACACTTTCGGCCATAAAGAGCTTCGTACGGTACTATTTGAATCGATGATTGATAACTATTGTTATAAGCGAACTCGATCAATGGCAATTGTCGATGCCAATTGGTCTGGAAATCCAAAGCACATGATCTGAGCATATCTCCTAAGTACCTGATAGTTCTCTCGGGCTGTCCATCTGTTTGAGGGTGCACTGCTGTGCTGAAAGTCAGCTTCGATCCCATATTCTCATGTAACTTCTGCCAAAAGTGCGAGGTAAATCTCGTGTCTCGGTCCGATACTATGCTGACGGGAATCCCATGAAGCCTGACTATCTCTCGGTGATAAAGTTATGCTAACTTATCCACTTTATCGGTTGTGCAAACTAGAAGAAACTGGGCGAACTTGGTTAGCCTATCAATAATCACCCAAATACTGTTATAACCACCTCTAACCTTCGGAAGTCCTGATACGAAATCCGTAGCTCTTTGTTCCCATTTCCAAGCGGGAACTGGTAATGGCTGTAGCAAACCTCCAGGTCTCTGATGCTCAGCTTTGACCTGTTGACAAGTCGAACAATTCCGAACGAAGTTAGCTACATCTCTCTTCATACCGTGCCACCAAAACAGTTCTCTCAAATCCCGGTACATCTTAGTTCCTCCCGGATGAATAGAATAAGCTGTGTTGTGAGCCTCTTCAAGAATTTCCTTCCTAAGGCTCTCGGGAACGCATAGTTGGGTCTTATGTCTCAAAACACCCGCATCATCCAGATAAATCATGGATTCCGGTTCATTCGGAAAACGAGCTATTTGCCTTTGAATCCATTCATCTATAGCCTGTGCTTCTTTGGTTCTGCGACCAAAATCAAATTGGATCATAATACTCGCTGTAATGACCCGAATATTTAATTAATTTATTAATTATTACGCGAATTCTTTCTTGCCTAATTTCTCGATCTATCCAATTGGATTAATTAATCTTGTGGAAAAGATTGATTTAAGCTATCTTTTAAATACCTTCAATTACTTAAATTACATAAATGCCCTTGAAAGCCTAAATGACCATTTTACCCCCTCGAGATATTTTCCTAAATATCTACCTATCTCTCTCATTCTCTCATTACACACAAAGAAGAAAGGAAGGAGAAAGAAGGGGAAGAAAGGAGGGAATCTTCCCGACGCCCTACCGAGCCCATTTCTCGCCCGATCGACGAGCCGTGAAAACCCAAACGATCCTCACTACATTCTCTACCGGTAATCCTTTTACCCCATTTCATTTCGTCCCCTCTTCATTACGATTTTCGTGGCATTTATATAGGATTTTTATAGTTTTAGGATCTTCATGTTTAGGGAGATTTACTTGACCATTTTACGTGTTTCTTGAACCTATGTGTCGCTTATATGATATATATGATTATATGTGAAAATTAGGATGTTTTATGGAGTAAATTAGGAGATGTATGAATTTATATGTTGATTTTCGCGTGTGAGGTTTCGCGATCTGCTGAGTCTGCTGCTCAGTAGATCCACACGGGCGAACGCACGGTCTTGATCAAGACCGTGCAAGAGCCCGTGCGCAGCCCTTTTCAACCTGACGGGCTTGAGCCCGTGCACAGGCCCGTGCGTAGGCCCGTTTGCACCTGCACGGTCTTGGCACCGTGCTCAAGACCTTGCGTGAGGCCGTGCACCTCTATTTGAGCTTGCACCGGCTTGCCAAGCCCGTGCGTTGGCCGGTGCAACCTACTTAGAGGATTTTCTAGCCTTTTCCTTTCTTGCACTTCGGGAATTGGGTCAACCCCACTTATCTAAATGTCGACTTTTCACATACGACCTCCAAATATCAATTTGATTTCACCTATAGCTTCCTTGAGCCTCGGGATTTAATATTTTACATAATTTGCAATTTACCCGACCCTATTTGACCGTCAATTGACACCTTTCTCATTTAGGGATTTTCCCACCTTTTCCGTTTCTTATCCGTTTAATCCCGTATTTGCGACAGAACGTCTTTATATTATTTTAAGCATGCCTTTAATATTTAATTTATATTCTTTCATTATCTAGAATTTCATTTACCTTTCCTTAGTTGTTATTCCGTATTTTATATATCTTCACATGTTTAATTGCCTGGCTTTCCATATTGCAACTGTAGCATGATTGAGGTTCCATATGAATTGCCGTGCGTCGTCTGTTGTTCGTGTCTTGCTTTTAGTATTGTCAGTCTCGTTTTAATCCTCTAGGCCCTGTGTATTATAGGTGGGACCAACGAGGGAGAAACTTGACTACCGCTTGCTTTCATATTGTCGTGTTGAGCCAGGTAAGGGTTTAAACTTCTTTTAACTGGGGCAAGGACATAGTCTTATATAGGTTTGCGAAATAAATGACTACCCCGCTTTTATTATTACTTGTTGTACTGCCTTTACTATTCCTTATGTGCTTAGTCAAACCTTTTCATAGCAAACCCTATATGTATAACATTTTACAAACAGTTTCAACTAGAGGCAAGGAAAACCCATTTGTTTTAAACGCGAACTTTGGTCTCTCGACCCCGCAACTATAACCTTGTCTCGAATGGCCCCTTTGGCCTCCCACACCCCGATTCCCTATTTTTGAATGGCCCTTTTGGCCACCTAAACTGTCATAGTTTTCAAATGCGAGCCCTGGATGGTATAATGAAGTGGGCCCGGAGTATACAAGAGGTGAGCCTGGGGATGAGCGTCTAGGGCAAATCCCGATGTGTACTCCAATCCGTATTCGCTTAGGTTGGCCAGGAGGTTGGCTAGCCTGAGTTAGTGCGAGGGTGGCGTTGTAGGCTACGCGCTTCCTAGAAAATTCTGATAGGGTGACGTTGTTAACACGCGTTTCCATAAAATTCTGAGTGGATCATGACCTTTTGGTGGTGGAGTACTTGACTATGTATTTGTATGATTTTCATAAATGGGACTTACAAGGAGAGGGCATGTTCTCGCCGGGACACACTATTTCATGACTTATTGCATTATTTATTTGTCTAATTGTTTTACGGCTTTCGTTACAAGTCGAAGCACATTCCGATCCTCTTCATTTGGCATATGTATTTCCCTATATATATATATATATAAAATCCGGAAGCGTGGCTCGAACTTCCCTCACTTAAGCCTCCTTTATTATTCAAACTATTTAGTTGAATTACGAGCCGTATTTACTTATCATTTCTAACCTATTCAGATCATGCCTTTCGAACTTGTATCGGCCTCGTGACTCAACTAATATTCTTTCAATTTATCGGCTTGATATTACGTGCAAATGTTTTAAAGGATCCGATTCGTCAACCTTTTCGTGTTTTCCAAGCAAGCTGAACCCGAGTGTTGCTTTATGTTATTTTTACAACTTATATTGTTATTTATATTCTTTCTCAAAACGAGCAACATTCACTACTTTTGGTTTTAAAAGATAAATGACGAACTGTGATCAAAACCCCCTTATTGAGTATCCTTTATACTCACCCCTGCTATTTTGGTTCTTGCTTCAGGTAGACAGGTGGCGACATCACCTATCTTGTCAGTCGGCATCAGCAGGTCTAGATAGGCTCAGTCTTGTTGTCTGGTTTGTCTTGTCAATGGTCCCAACAACTATCGAGTCTTGCTTTATTGTATTTAAATACTTTCGTACTCTTTACTTGTAACGCCCTGAAAATCCGAATTATAATCCGGGATGTCCGAATCGAGTATTTCCGCAATTTATTATTTTATATTTACTATGAGATTTTAGAATAATTTCGTAAATGAATGAATTTCTATATTTAAATTACGAATTGTTAATGCGCGTTGAATTATATGAATTTTGACTGTAATTATGTATTATTTGGACGACATGAGTTTTTGAACTTATTTTGTAAATTACGAAAATGCCCTTTTGATTTTTAACCCAAGTCAAATTTTGACTTAAGTCTCTCATCTCTCTCTCTCACCTCATTCACGCTCAACCTCAAAGAAAAAGAAGGAGAAAAGAAAGAAAAAGAGAAAGGGAAGGAGGAAGCTTCAATCGATCGTGCCGGACTCGTTTCCCAACGGATTTTCGAACCGTTTATGCCTACGAACTCCTCACGATCTCTTCTACGAGTAAGCTTCTCACACCTTTCGCGATTAATGCCTCAATTGCTTCGTTTGTCTAGTTTTTGTGAATAGTTGCACATTTAGGTTAAATGTCGATTTTGAATGATTCTATGGACGGATTTACGTGGTTCTTGGTTTTATAGGTAGATTAGATGTTGTATATCGTTATATATAAGTCTTAACATGAGATTTGCATGATTGATTGGGTAAATATCGAATTTTGACTCATTCCCGCGAGTTTTCTTCATTTCTGCAAATTTCTGCTGTTCTGAGAATCCGCACGGCCTTGCGCACGGTCTTGAGATCATGCGCCAAGACTGTGCGTCCATCTTATGCCTGTGCACGGTCTTGTGCACGGCCGTGCACACGCCCGTGCGCATGGCCGTGCAAAGTGCTTGCACCGGCTTGAGCTCGAGTTCAAGCCCGTGCGTCCGCCCGTCCCCGAGACCGTGTGTATGCCTTAGCCAAAATTTCTCCATTTTCAGAATGTTGCTCTTGGCAATGGGAGTCAACGGGCACTTTTAAAAGTTGACTTTCTTCGTTTGACCTCCGATTTGAGATCCGATTTCACCTATAGGTCCTATAAATCTTGAAATACATATTTTAGGAAGTTTGAATTTTTCCGACTTCGTTCGGGCCCCGTTCTTCGTGTTTTTTGTTTAGGCATCTTAGGCTATTTTTCAAATGTTGTCCGTTTATTCCGAAACTTGAATGCATGCTTCCTTATTGCCTTTTATGCATGATTATGAACCTTTATCGCATTCTAATTTGATTTGCTTATTGAATTAAAGTACCTTGATAGAATGTGAACTTAAGTGATATGAATGACTGTTTAACGTGCTTCTATGTGTTTTAATGCTTTCGTATAAGCCATGCGTCGTCCTTAGTCTTATTTAGTTGTGTCTTGGTATTTTTGCAGACGATACTCCCGTGGAGTAGCGCATCCGGCCTTGCATTCTCTATTCTTTTTGTATAGCCACAGGTGAGGCTTTTTGTTTCTGATTCCAGTATTATTATGTATATATATATAAATAAGCCTCTCTCGATATAAGCCACGTTTACGTTTTGTTTTCACACCGTTTCTATATATATACTTAATAAATATTTATGCCTATTATGTTTATTCGATTTATCAAAAATGTTTTGATATGAAAAAGTACTACATATAGTCTTTGAAACGTTTGCGAAAGAGACATGTAAAACCCCTTTGTTTTCTAAGGCGAACTTTGGCCTTCGGCCTCGCATATCACATGTCTCGAACGGTCTTTTGGCCAACCCGAAATGATTTGAAAAGCAAGTTATGATATGTATGTATGTATGTATGTTTGGGCCCGGAGTAAAGGATGATAGGACGAAGTCGGTAGACATCAGGTCTACGGCGGAAATTCTATGGTTCTCTCCACCTTTAGGAGCTCGGGGTGAGGCCGGAGTGGCAGCCCTTTGAGTACCTGAGATTATACTGTATGTTATGCGTAGTTTGGATTTAGCGGTCCGTCTACATAGGAGGAATAAGGGTGGTTTCCCGTTTTTATGTTTAGAAATTGGAGTTAAGGGCTCGACTCGCCGAGTTATATGATAAGTTATGTTTTATGCTAAATCACCACCCGTTTACGAAAAACCTTTCGTTTATGTTGATTTCTTTTAAGTTTAAAAATTGGTGATTTACTTCCGTTTTATTAATATACATTATTATTCCCCCCTCATTTAGTCGTTTGACTAACCCCCTCTGTTTCACCCCTGTATTGGTTTCAGGATACTAGGCGGGATCTTCGTCGTCGTAGTCGTCGTCGTAGAGTTGCATTTATTTTGCTCATGTATAACTCTTTTCCCGTTAGGCTATTAATTATGTTTTATGATATTAGTAATTTTATTTAGTTAGAATTCGGGAATTATATGTTGAACCCGTATATTTACATTGTCGGGATATTGTATCGAACCCGTTCATTAATTATGTAATTGAATTTCGTTGGCCTTGGTGGGCTTTAATACTTGTGCAATGATTATGTTTTATTGTTTGGTTTATTTTCGCTTTCGCACCTCTGTCATTTTCTTTCGTTTTGAAATCCTCGCCTAGTGATTGAGTAAATGTGTGCCGTTCGCCGGGTTTCGATTCGGGTCGGATTCCATTTCGGTTCCGGGTCGGGGCTCGGTGCGGGGCGTGCGTTACCCGTTTGGGGCGCCCGCTACAATTGGTATTAGAGCTGTTTGGTCCAATGGCCTAGGCTCTGAATTGTCGTGTCAGTTTAGGTCGTATGGCTTAGGGTTATGTGATTGTGACAACGTGATTATATGAATTTAACTTCTCTACGTGTTACGGCTTTTCATAATCACTTATCATCATGCATGTTTGGTTTTGAATTTGCAGAATGCCTCCTCGCCGTGAACCGCCAGGTCCGCCTCCAGGTGTTCCGACACCAGCTCAGTTTATGGAAGCCTTAAGGCAGTTCATGGTTCATACCAACCGAGCAACGCCACCACCTGCCCCCGAGACCGAGATGAGCAGGTTCCTTAAACTCCACCCTCCGCAGTTCGAGGGTGCCCCCGATGATGTGATTGCTGTAGCGGGTGCCCCAAACGGGTAACGCACGCCCCGCACAGAGACCCGACCCGAAGCCGGAATGGGATCCGACCCGAATCGAAACCCGGCGAACGGCAAGCATTTACTCAATTACTAGGCGGGGGTTTTAAATAACAACAAGACAGAAGTGCGGAAGCGAAATAATCAAACATTAAAGCATGATAAATTGCACAATTATTAAAGCCCACCAAGGCTAACGAAATTCACTTAATTAAATAACAAACAGGTTCGGTACAATATCCCGATAATTATATAATAACGGGTTCAATACAAAATCCCGAATACATTCTAATAAATCCTAAAATAAAAAGACATAAATCATAGCCATACTGAATGAGAGTTATACATGAGCAAAAAGAATGTAACTCTAAGACGCGACGACGACAACGCAGATCCCGCCTAGTATCCTGAAACCAGTACAGGGGTAAAACAGAGGGGTTAGTCAAACGACTAAGTGAGGAGGGAATAATAATGTATATAACAAAACGGAAAATAAATCACCAATTTTAAATTAAAAGAAACCAACATAAAAGAAAGGTTTTCGTAATCGGGTGGTGATTTAACATAAAACAAAACATATCTTACGACTCGGCGAGTCGAGCCCTGAACTCCAATATCCATATATAAAAACCGGAAACCACCCTTATTCCTCCAATGTAGACGGACCGCTAAATCCGAACTACGCGTAACTTACTAGAATAACTCAGGTACTCAAAGGGCTGCCACTCCGGCCTCACCCCGAGCTCCCAAATGGAGGAAACCATAGGATTTACGCCGTAGACCCGACGTCTACCGACTTCGTCCTATCGCTCTTACTCCGGGCCCAAACGATCATGCAAACATTTCATAACTCGCTTTTCAAACATTTCGGGGTGGCCAAAAGACCGTTCGAGACATGTCATATGCGAGGCCGAAGGCCAAAGTTTTCCTTAGAAACAAAAAGGTTTTACATGTCTCTTTCGTAAACATTTCGAAGACTATACGTAATACTTTTTCATATCAAATAAGTTTCGATAAATCAAATGAACATAATAATCATAAATATCTACTAGGTATATAGATAAACAGTGTGAAAACAAAACATAAACGTGGCTTATATGGGGAGAGGCTTATTTATATATATATACGTAGTAATACTGGAATCAGAAAAGGAAAGCCTCACCTGGCTATGCAAAATGAACAAAAAGAGCAAGAACCGGCGCTACTGCACGGGAGTATCGTCCGCAAAAATACCAAGACACAACCAAATAAGACTAAAGACGACGCACGGCTTATACGAAAGAATTAGAACACATAAAAGCACGTTATACAATTAAATCAATCACTTAGGTTCAAATTCTCAAACGAAAACAGAGTAAATCGCAAATTTAAAAATGTAAATCAATTCCAAATGCAATGAAACTTTACAGACATGCTTAGAATATCATAAAGAAGCATGCATTCGAATTTCGAGAAAATCGGACTTCACATGCAAAAGTTAGAAAATTTAACGAAAACTTAAATTGCACTATTCACATACCCGAACATGTCGTAAATTCATAAATCATGTAATTCCTATCTATATCATACATATCGAATACACGAGCGAAGAAAGAATTCGGAAAAGACGAGCCGAAGCGGGACCCGTAGGCCAATTTGTACCCTGACTTACAGAAGGTCAGGGCACTGTTCGAGCCTTCCACACGGCCTTGTGCACGGCCGTGTGGCGAGGCCGTGCACAAACATGCAACACGCACGGCCTCAAGGCCGTGTGCACAGCCCGTGTGCAATTCATCCTTCGCACACGGTCTCATGCACACGGCCTCAAGGCCGTGTGCAATAGGCCGTGTGTGATCCAAAATCGCAGAACAAGCAGAAGCTCAGAAACTCGCGAAAAATCAAACCCTAATCCAACATATAATCACTAAATCATGCAAATTAAACCCTAATTCTCACATATAATCATCTACAACATAAATGCTTCATATAGAAACGATAAACACGAAAATCCATCCACATTTTCTATCAAAATCATATAAAACCTAAATTCTATAACTATCATCAAAAATAAGAAATACGAAGCGAAGAAGACATTAATCGAAAAATTTTGAGAGAGCTTACTCGTAGATGAGATCGCGAGGAGTTCGTAGACGTAAACGGCTCGAGAATCCGTCGAGAAACGGAGTCGGAACGATCGTTGGAATCTTTCTTCTTCCTTCTCTTTTTCTTTCTTTTTCTTTCTTCTCCTTTTTCTTGTTTGAGCGTGAATGGCAATGTGAGAGAGAGAGATTGAGACTTAGTCAAATCTTGACTAAGGTTTAGAAATCGAAGGGGCAAAGTCATAATTTCGCAAAATAAGTTCGAAATCTCACGATGTCCAAATAGCATGTAATTACAGTCAAAATTCATATTATTAAACGCACATTGACAATTTGTAATTTAAATACATAAATTCAATCATATACGAAATAAATTCTAAATTACATAATAAATATCAAATAAATTTTAAATTACACAAATATTCGATTCGGACATACCAAATTAATAATTCGGATTTTCGGGGCGTTACAATCACCCCTCCTTATGAGAATCTGGCCCCCAGATTCTACTCGTCCGGCTGAAATAATTCCGGATGAAACTTGCGCATTTTGTCCTCGGTCTCCCATGTAGCTTCTTCGGTTGTCTGATTTCTCCAAAGGACATTGACAAGAGAAATCTCTCGGTTCCGCAGAGCTTGAGTCTTCTTATCCAATATCTTCACCGGCTTCGAAACAAAAGTCAAATCCGGTTCTAGTTCAATATCCTCAACAGGAAGGATCTCAGACTCATTCGGGAAGTATTTCCGGAGTTGGGAAACATGAAAGATGTTGTGAACCCCAGTCAGACTCGGCGGCAAGTCTAACCTGTACGCTGCGTTCCCAATTCTTTCCAGAATCTCATAGGGGCCCAAAAATCTCGGACTTAACTTTCCTCCGTTTCCAATTCGGGTGAAACCCTTTCGAGGAGAAGCTTTGAGGAATACTCTGTCACCAACCTCAAATTCCAACGGTCGGCGGCGGGTGTCGGCATAGCTCTTCTGTCGATCCTGAGCTGCCTTCATTCTCTGCCGGATGATCTGAATTCGGTCGATGGCATTTTGGAGAAACTTTGGAGGAGTTCCTCGATCCTTATCATCTTTCGTCCATCGCCAATCTTCGAGATCCCAAAACAACGGGGATCTACACTTTCTGCCATACAATGCTTCGTAAGGTGCCATTCCGATCGTAGACTGATGACTGTTGTTGTAAGCAAACTCGATTAGAGGCAACTGGTCGTGCCAATTGTTGCGAAAATCCAGGGCACAAGCTTGAAGCATATCACAGAGATATCTGATCATCCTCTCTGACTGACCATCGGTTTTCGGATGTGCGGCTGTACTGAAAGTCAGCTTCGTTCCCATTCGTTCTTGAAGTTGTTGCCACAAACGGGAAATAAATCGAGCATCTCTGTCAGACACTATCGTAGTCGGAATTCCATGAAGCTTGACAATCTCTCGGTGATAAATCTATGCCAACCTATCCACTTTGTACGACATGTTGATCGGTAGGAAGTGAGCACTCTTGGATAGTCGGTCGATAATCACCCAAATGCTATCGTAGCCACCTCTAACTTTAGGCAAACCAGACACGAAGTCCATGGCAATACCCTCCCAATTCCATGTAGGAATCGGTAGTGGCTCAAGCAAACCTCCCGGTCTCTGATGTTCAGCTTTAACTTGTTGACAAGTCGAACATCTCTTGACGTAATCAGCTACGTCTCTCTTCATACCTCTCCACCAGAACAATTCCTTCAAATCCCGATACATCTTACTTCCTCCCGGATGAACTGTGTAAGGTGTGTTGTGAGCCTCATCGAGAATCTCTTTCCTCAGACTCTCCGGAACACAAACTCGGGACTTGTAGCGGAGAACTCCTGTGTCGTCCACACCAAACTGAGTCTCAGAATCAGCTGCGATGTGAACTATCTGTCTCTGAGTCCACTCATCAATAGCCTGAACATCTCGAATCTTTCGGCCCAACTCTGACTGGATCGATATGCTGTGAACATGGGCCTGAGAACTGATGTGAACTCCCTCTAACTTAGCCTCTAGCTGGGCTATGCTTGCCTTCCGGCTCAATGCATCGGCTACGACATTCGCCTTCCCGGGATGGTACTGAATCTTGCAATCGTAGTCCTCAAATAACTCCATCCAACGGCGCTGTCGTTTGTTCAATTCCTTCTGAGTAAACAAGTACTGAAGGCTCTTATGATCTGTGAAGATGTCGAATGTGATGCCGTAGAGGTAATGACGCCATTTCAATAATGCAAATACCACGGCGGCTAGTTCAAGGTCGTGAGTGGGATAGTTCTCTTCAGCTGGCTTTAGCTTCCTCGATGCATAAGCTATAACTTTCCCATTCTGCATTAACACACAACCTAACCCTTCGTGTGACGCATCTGCATACACGACAAATCCTTCAGAACCCTCTGGCAGGGTCAGTATTGGGGCTGTGGTCAATCTCTTCTTGAGCTCCTGAAAACTAGCTTCACATTTGGCTGACCACTGAAACTTAGCTTCCTTCTTCGTCAATGCTGTTAACGGACCTGCAAGTTTAGAGAAATCCTTGACAAAACGTCTGTAGTATCCTGCTAGTCCCAAGAAACTACGGATCTCTGTAGGAGTCTTAGGTCTCTCCCAATCCAGCACTGTCTCAATCTTCGAAGGATCTACCTCGATTCCCGTTCCAGATATGACATGACCTAGAAAGGTCACTCGGTCAATCCAGAATTCGCATTTGCTAAACTTAGCAAATAATTGGTGCTCTCTCAAAGCTTGGAGCACAATCCGAAGGTGTTCAGCGTGTTCTTCTTCGGACTTCGAGAACACTAAGATGTCGTCAATGAAAATAACGACGAACTTATCGAGGTACGGACGGAAAATTCTGTGCATCATGTCCATAAAAGCTGCTGGAGCATTCGAGAGTCCAAACGGTATGACCACAAACTCGAAATGTCCGTATCGGGTGTTGAAAGCTGTCTTCGGGACATCGTCTGATCGGATACGGAGCTGGTAATATCCTTGTCTGAGATTGAGCTTGGAATAAATCCTCGATCCTTGTAGTAAATCGAACAATTCCTCGATATGCGGTAAAGGATACTTGTTCTTCACAGTCATCCTGTTCAATTCTCGGTAATCGATACACATGCAGAGTGTACCGTCCTTCTTCTTTACGAACAAGACTGCAGCACCCCAAGGCGAGGTACTCGGTCGGATATATCCAATAGAAAGAAGTTCGTCGAGTTGATTCTTCAATTCTTTCAACTCGGCAGGAGCCATTCGGTACGGCGACTTCGAATAAGACTCGGCTCCCGGAACTAGATCAATCACGAACTCTATATCCCGATCCGGTGGCAAGAATTCCAAATTCTCGGGAAACACGTCGACGAATTCATTGACCACGGGCGTCTCTTCGATCTTTGTCTGGTCCTTCGGGCGGTTGAGAATGTAAGCTATAAAGCACGTCGCTTCTTCTTTCTGAACGAGCTTCTTGGCTTCCATCATTGAGATATACGGGCCTTCTCCTGATCGGAAACCCTTAACCTCATTAGAGCCCAGAATAACCTTCTTCTCGAAACAATCAACCTTCGCCCGATGCTCGTACAACCAATCCATTCCGAGAATAACTCCATATTTCTTCATCGGCAGCTCGATCAAATCTGCTAGATACTCGATATCCTCGATGACAATCGGACAACGTTTAAGTGCTCGGTTCGCAACGACCTTCGAACCCAACGCTAGCACATAATCAAGCAAGGAAACAGGCGCATGCACAGATAAGGAAACAGCAGGCGCAATAAATGAGTGGGAAGCACCCGAGTCGTACAATGCATGTATGGGGATGCCATTTATATATATAGTACCTTCCACCACGTCAGTCGGATCTGCAACAGCATCCTCTGCATCGCCTTCCAAGGCGTAAACACGGGCATAAGCCTGAGGCTGAGCGGCTCCCTGCTGTACCGGTCTTCTCTTCGGACATTCACCAATTCTGTGATCGGGGCTACCGCATCCGTAGCAAAGACCGTTCTTCCTCCAACATTTGGCCTCTAAGTGTGGGCCCTGACAAAATCCACAGACAGGTCATGGAAATCCCTGAGATCGAGGAGGAGCAAGCTGAGGTCGGGGAGGAGCAGGCTGAATGGCGCTCCTGAACGGCTTCTTCCCCGAAGAGGACCCAGACGGAATAAATGGCCTCTTCGAACCAGAAGCAAAACTCTTGGCGGCTGCAGGGGCAGGTGCTAATGTCGGTCTCATCTGTCGGAGATCGGACTCTATAGAAAGTGCCGTCTCGACTGCATCTATATAGAACTGAAGTCTGTTCCCGAGCATATGCATACGAATCTCGTTCGACAATCCCTCGATGAACTGTCGAGTCTTCCTTTGCTCGTCGTCAACCATATACGAGCAGTGAATAATAAGCCTGGAGAAGTGAGCCTCGTACTGGTCAACGGTAGAAGTACCCTGCTTGAGAGCCAGGAACTCTCGCTCACGTCTCTGTCGGACCACCAAAGGAATATACTTGGCCCGAAACTCCACCAAAAACTGATCCCAAGACGGGACCATATGCTCTCGCTGCCATCTCTGCTCTACACGAGCCCACCAGTCCTGAGCAGCTCCAATCATCTGGTACACTGCTAACTCGACCCTCTTAGGGTCCGGACATTCCATCACGCGGAATCTCTTTTCCATCGCCGATATCCAAGCCTCGGCGATAACATCATCAGGTGCACCCTCAAACTGCGGAGGGTTGAGCTTAAGAAACCTTCCCATATCATTTTCGGGGGCAGGTGGTGGCGTAGCTCTGTTGGTATGAACCATGAATTGCCCTAAGGCTTCCATAAACTGTGCCGGAGTAGGAACACCTGGAGGCGGACCTGGCGGTTCACGACGAGGAGGCATTCTGCACATTCAATACCAAACATGCATGACGATAAGTGATTATGAAAAGCTGTAACACGTAGAGAAGTTTATTCAAATAATCACATAGCCACAAACACGTAATCCTAAGCCGTACGACCTAGACACAACTGGACACGACAATTCAGAGCTTCGGCCATTGGACCAAGAGCTCTGATACCAACTGTAGCGGGCGCCCCAAACGGGTAACACACGCCCCGCACCGAGACCCGACCCGAAGCCGGAATGGGATCCGACCCGAATCGAAACCCGGCGAACGGCAAGCATTTACTCAATTAATAGGCGGGGGTCTTAAATAACAACAAGACAGAAGTGCGGAAGCGAAATAATCAAACATTAAAGCATGATAAATTGCACAATTATTAAAGCCCACCAAGGCTAACGAAATTCACTTAATTAAATAACAAACGGGTTCGGTACAATATCCCGATAATTATATAATAACGGGTTCAATACAAAATCCCGAATACATTCTAATAAATCCTAAAATCAAAAGACATAAATCATAGCCATACTGAATGAGAGTTATACATGAGCAAAAAGAATGTAACTCTAAGACGCGACGACGACAACGCAGATCCCGCCTAGTATCCTGAAACCAGTACAGGGGTAAAACAGAGGGGTTAGTCAAACGACTAAGTGAGGAGGGAATAATAATATATATAACAAAACGGAAAATAAATCACCAATTTTAAATTAAAAGAAACTAACATAAAAGAAAGGTTTTCGTAATCGGGTGGTGATTTAACATAAAACAAAACATATCTTACGACTCGGCGAGTCGAGCCCTGAACTCCAATATCCATATATAAAAACCGGAAACCACCCTTATTCCTCCAATGTAGACGGACCGCTAAATCCGAACTACGCGTAACTTACTAGAATAACTCAGGTACTCAAAGGGCTGCCACTCCGGCCTCACCCCGAGCTCCCAAATGGAGGAAACCATAGGATTTACGCCGTAGACCCGACGTCTACCGACTTCGTCCTATCGCTCTTACTCCGGGCCCAAACGATCATGCAAACATTTCATAACTCGCTTTTCAAACATTTCGGGGTGGCCAAAAGACCGTTCGACACATGTCATATGCGAGGCCGAAGGCCAAAGTTCGCCTTAGAAACAAAAAGGTTTTACATGTCTCTTTCGTAAACATTTCGAAGACTATACGTAATACTTTTTCATATCAAATAAGTTTCGATAAATCAAATGAACATAATAATCATAAATATCTACTAGGTATATAGATAAACAGTGTGAAAACAAAACATAAATGTGGCTTATATCGGGAGAGGCTTATTTATATATATATACGTAGTAATACTGGAATCAGAAAAGGAAAGCCTCACCTGGCTATGCAAAATGAACAAAAAGAGCAAGAACCGGCGCTACTCCACGGGAGTATCGTCTGCAAATACACCAAGACACAACCAAATAAGACTAAAGACGACGCACGGCTTATACGAAAGAATTAGAACACATAGAAGCACGTTATTCAATTAAATCAATCACTTAGGTTCAAATTCTCAAACGAAAACAGAGTAAATCGCAAATTTAAAAATGTAAATCAATTCCAAATGCAACGAAACTTTACAGACATGCTTAGAATATCATAAAGAAGCATGCATTCGAATTTCGGGAAAATCGGACTTCACATGCAAAAGTTAGAAAATTTAACGAAAACTTAAAATGCACTATTCACATACCCGAACATGTCGTAAATTCATAAATCATGTAATTCCTATCTATATCATACATATCGAATACACGAGCGAAGAAAGAATTCGGAAAAGACGAGCCGAAGCGGGACCCGTAGGCCAATTTGTACCCTGACTTACAGAAGGTCAGGGCACTGTTCGAGCCTTCCACACGGCCTTGTGCACGGCCGTGTGGCGAGGCCGTGCACAAACATGCAACACGCACGGCCTCAAGGCCGTGTGCACAGCCCGTGCGCAATTCATCCTTCGCACACGGTCTCATGCACACGGCCTCAAGGCCGTGTGCAACAGGCCGTGTGCGATCCAAAATCGCAGAACAAGCAGAAGCTCAGAAACTCGCGAAAAATCAAACCCTAATCCAACATATAATCACTAAATCATGCAAATTAAACCCTAATTCTCACATATAATCATCTACAACATAAATGCTTCATATAGAAACGATAAACACGAAAATCCATCCACATTTTCTATCAAAATCATATAAAACCTAAATTCTATAACTATCATCAAAAATAAGAAATACGAAGCGAAGAAGACATTAATCGAAAAATTTTGAGAGAGCTTACTCGTAGATGAGATCGCGAGGAGTTCGTAGACGTAAACGGCTCGAGAATCCGTCGAGAAACGGAGTCGGAACGATCGTTGGAATCTTTCTTCTTCCTTCTCTTTTTCTTTCTTTTTCTTTCTTCTCCTTTTTCTTGTTTGAGCGTGAATGGCAATGTGAGAGAGAGAGATTGAGACTTAGTCAAATCTTGACTAAGGTTTAGAAATCGAAGGGGCAAAGTCGTAATTTCGCAAAATAAGTTCGAAATCTCACGATGTCCAAATAGCATGTAATTACAGTCAAAATTCATATTATTAAACGCACATTGACAATTTGTAATTTAAATACATAAATTCAATCATATACGAAATAAATTCTAAAATTACATAATAAATATCAAATAAATTTTAAATTACACAAATATTCGATTCGGACATACCAAATTAATAATTCGGATTTTCGGGGCGTTACAATTGCCGAAGCTTGGATTTCGGCTATGGAAAAGAGGTTTAGGGTAATGGAGTGTCCGGACCCCAAGAGGGTCGAATTAGCAATGTATCAGATGACAGGAGCTGCACATGACTGGTGGGCCCGTATCGAGCAGCGATGGCAGCGAGAGCATGTGGTCCCGACTTGGGATCAATTCTTAGTTCAGTTTCGGGCCAAGTATATTCCGTTGGTGGTCCGACAGCGACGTGAGCGAGAGTTCCTGGCTCTCAAGTAGGGTACTTCATCCGTTGACTAGTACGAGGCTCATTTCTCCAGACTTATTATTCACTGCTCGTATATGGTTGACGACGAACAGAGGAAGACTCGACAGTTCGTTGAGGGATTGTCGAATGAGATTCGTATGCATATGCTCGGGAACAGACTCCAGTACTATACCGATGCAGTTGAGACGGCCCTATCTATAGAGTCCGATCTCCGACAGATGAGACCGACTTCTGCACCTGCCCCTGCAGCCGCTAAGAGTTTCCCGTCTGGTTCGAAGAGGCCATTTGTTCCGTCTGGGTCCTCTTCTGGGAAGAAGCCGTTCAAGACAGCTGTTCAGCCTACTCCTCCCCGACCTCAGGGATTTCCACGACCTGTATGTGGATTCTGTCAGGGCCCGCACTTAGAGGCCAAATGCTGGAAGAAGAATGGTCTTTGCTACGGATGTGGTAGCGCCGATCACCGTGTAGCGGGCGCCCCAACCGGGTAACGCACGCCCCACACCGAGCCTCAATCCGAACCCAAAATAGAAATCCGACCCTAAATTGAAACCCGGTGAACGGCAAACCGATTTACTCAATCACTAGGCGGGGCTTTTGTAAAAATAACAGACGTCAGGAATGCGGGAGTGGAAGCAACAACCAAACCAAATTCTATATAACAACATTCAAAGCAGCTCAATTGCTCAAATAATTAAAGCCCACCAAGGCTAACGGAATTCAAGTACTATAATATAATAAACGGGTTCGATACAATATCCCGGTGATACTCAATAACGGGTTCAATATATCAATCCCGATAACATATACATATAACCTAATCATGAACTTAAAACAATCTAGAAAGAACAATCACCGAAAAGAAAGAAAACCCGCGAAACAAGACTGACGATGCCCACCTAGTTACCACCTGAAACAGATAAGGTTAAAAGCAGGGAGGGTTAGTCAAATGACTAAGTGACGGGAAAAATGGGAATACCTACATAATAACATACAAGAATAAATCACCATTTTAACTTAAAAGAAAACAAACGTAAGAGAAGGATTTTCATAAACATTCGGTGATTTATCATAACATAACATAACGGGACATATCATATTGCTCGGCGAGTCGAGCCCTCAACTCCTCATATCATATCAAAACATACCTGAAAACCATACCAGCCTTATTCCTCCCATGTAGCAGAAGGACCGCTAAATCCAACTGCTCTATAGGCATAATAGCCTATCCTACGGCTGACACGAAGTCTCCGTCGCAGGAGCACAAAGGTTGCCACTCCGGCCTCACCCGTGCTCCCGGTAAACATGGAGCAAGCTACCGAATTCCACCGTAGACCCGCTGTCTATCCGGCTTCATCCGATCGCCATACTCCGGGCCCAGATAACATTTCATACATATCATATCTCGCATTTTCATAACTATCATTTTCCTATTAAAACAGGAATCAAGACATTTCGGGGAGGGCCAAAAGGGTTGTTCGAGACAGGCGATGTAACGGCAGGAAACGCAACCGGATGTTCCATCGTCTTGGGGGAGAAACCCGCCCTAATAACTTCGCTCAACGAGAAGGTTTCCAAACGCAAAATTACATTTAAATCAAAACATAGTTCGCTTGTCTCTTTTTGAAAACATTTCGAAATCATATACATAATATTCATTTGATATCAATTCCGTTGTTCTTAAACCTCATAAAAGTAATAAGAATAAAGTATTTACTAAATATAGTAATACGGGATGAAAACGTAAATTACACATGCGAGGCTTATTTAATGAGGCTCAATAGTACATATCTACATAATACGGGATAACAATAGAAACCTCACCTGGCGATAACCAAAAGAAAGCCCAAAACAGAAACGAGCAACCTAATCCACGAGAGTGGAACCTGCAACTGACAAACGATATAACCGCATAAGACATACGACGACGCACGGCTCATATGAAAGCATAGAAACACGTAAAAGTACGTTATACAATCACATAAAGCACTTAAGTTCAAATTCTCAAACGAAAACAGAGTAATTCATAAATTTAAAAATGCAAATCAAGTCCAAATGCAATGAAACTTTACGGACATGCTTAAATAATCATGAAGGAGTACGCATTCGAATTTCGGACACATCGGACTTCACATGCAAATTTTAGAAAATTTGTCGAAAACTTAAAACATACTATTCATATACCCGAATATGTTGTAAATTCATAAATCATGCAATTCATATCTATATCATATATATCGAATACACGAGCGAAGAAAGAATTAAGAAAAGACGAGCCGAGACGGGACCTGTAGGCTAAAATGTGCCCTGACTTACAGAAGGTCAGGGCACTGTTCGACTAGGCCACACGGCCTTGTGCACGGCCGTGTGCCGAGGCCGTGCACAATCAAGGAACACGCACGGCCTCATGCACACGGCCTCAAGGCCGTGTGCACCAGTCCGTGTGCACCAGCCCGTGTCCAATGCACCACACGCACGGTCTCTTGCACGGCCGTGCAAGAGGCCGTGTATCCCCACACGGGCTTGCCACACCCCGTGTGCAAAGCCCGTGTGCATCAAAAAGAGCATAACATTTTCGCAGAACCAAAACCTACGCGAATTCATTTCAAAAATCAACATTTGGCTAATTAAACATGCAAATCATACCCTAATTTTCACATATAATCATCTACAACATATAATCTATATATAGAAACGATAGACACGAAAATCCGTCTATAAATTCATCCAAAATCATATACCCTATATTATTCAACTATAAACAAAAATTGAGAAATACAAGGCATAGGAGACATTAAACGAGAGGGACGTGAAAGGCTTACTCGTAGACGAGGTCGCGAGGAGTTCGTAGACGTAAACGATTCGAAAATCCGTCGAGAAACGGAGTCGGGACGATCGTCGGAATCTTCTTCCTTCTCTTTCTCTTTTTCCTCCTCTTTTCTTTTCTTTTTCTTGCTGAAGTGTTCGAGAGTGAGGTGAGAGAGAGAGTGTGAGAGTTAGTCAAATAATTGACTCAGGTTGAGAATCGAAAGGGCATTTTTGTAATTTCGTAAAATAAGTTAAAAAACTCACATTGTCTAAATAACACATAATTACAGTCAAAATTCATATTATTAAACGCACATTGACAATTCGTAATTTAAATATTAAAAATCACTCATATACGAAATTGTTATAAAAATCATATAATAATTAATAAAATACATAATGAATCTCGTGAGAAAATCGATTCGGGTTCCCGGTTCATAATACGAATTTTTGGGGCGTTACAATCACCCCTCCTTATGAGAATCTGGTCCCCAGATTCTACTGATTAGAGCTAAACAGCTCTGAGTGAGACTTACGCGTCTTCATTCGGATCTCTCACGAAACTTCTTCGGCTGTCTGATTCATTCAAGGGACTCGCTAGGAGATATTTCGCGGATTGCACAACTCCAAGCTTGTTCGGGGTTCTTGCAAGTAGCTTTTCAGTAGAACTTGAGCTATCTCCATTTATTGTTGAAAGGCCTGAATTCGATCGACAACACCTTGGAGAAATCCCAGATAAACGTGTAACAATAATTACCATCTTAAACCTTCAGTAGTCCGGACACGAAGTCCATGGTGAATCCATTCCCAATCCCACATAGGGATATGTAGTAGTCATAGCTAACCCCTTACTCTTTGATACTCGGCTTTGATCCGCTGACAAGTCAATTATCTCTTGACTTAATCGAGTAAGTCTCTTTCTATTGAATCTTTGAATCATGGGTCCGAGGCTTATTCTTCGCCCGAATTCTGACTCGGGATCCATTCTTTTGCAGTCTTGGCATTTTAGATTCTTCAACCCAATTCTGACTGGGTTGCAAGGCTATGAATGAAATTATCCAAAATGGTGCAAGTCCAATTCGGTTTAGCCTCAATTTGTGACATGCTCGTGATTTGGTTCAAAGTACCAACTACGACATTCGCTTTTCCCAAGGAACACTGATTCTTGCAATCTTAGTCCTCAAACATTTTCCATTAACGACATTGGGGTTGGTTCAACTCCTCCTGAGTTAACACTTGTTAAACTCTTATAATCTGTAGGGATGTCAACAAATTCCATAAGAGGTAGTGGCGACGCTTCAGCCAATCCTCTCCTACAGTAGCTAGTGCAATGTCATGAGGGGATACTTTCTGGTTGATTTTAGCTTCCCGAGCATGAGCTATGGTTTCTTCATTAGTACCATTCACCAATTCAACCTTTCATGTGACGTATTCCCACTCACGACGATTCCTTCGACGATTCCTTCGGAATCCCTTGAGCAGGGTTAATATTGAAGTCGTAGTTAATCTCTTCTCGACTCCTAAGAACAAGTCTTACAGAGATCGTCCATTCGAGTTCGTTTTCTTTCCTGTTGACTCAAGCAACAGGGTTGCAAGCTTAGAGAAATTCCACTAGAAGTCTTGGTTTGTTCCCATTCCAGTACTGCTCAAATCTTCAAAGATCCTCCTTCTCTTCTCACTCCGGATCCGAAATGACTTAAAAGGTCACTAAGTCGATCCAGACTTCACATCCGTTAGGTGGGGCAACTAGCGGGTGCCCGTTGTTTTCTGGCGTACCATACGGGGGTATTCTGCGTTCTTCCTCTAATCTCGAGGACACCAAGCTGACTCCTTAGGAAGCAACGACTAACTCACTACGATATGAACGGGTCCATCAAGTCGCAAAGTACTTGTCAGTACTAGAGGCAGACATACGAATTCAAGACGTCTACATCAGGCACTGAAAGCCGTCTTCAGACATATTCATCTCGGACACAGAGCTGATGATACCTTAATCAAAGGTCGTTCAGACAAAACCCTCGATCTCAAAGCATATCAGACAATTCTTCATCGACGGTAGAGAATACTTGCTTTCGTTAATATACTGAGCAATTCTCGGTGAACAATACACATGGAAGTGTACTGTCTTCTTCTCTACAAGCAGTGTTGGAGTACCCTAGATCAAGATACTCGTTCGGGCACGTTCAAGGGAGGGAAGTTCAACAAGTCGGTTCTTCAATTCTGTCAGATCGGCAGAATCCATTCGGTTAGGCGTCTTCGATCACGGTTCGACTTCTTAGAGTTAGATCTATCACAAACCATCCATCTCGATCTGATCGCAAGAGCTCTCAGATTCTCGGAAAGTACGTCTGTGAATTCTATGATCAGCTTGGTTCTCTGGACTTAGTCATGTCCAAGATAATCCTTTGCTGGCAGCTCGGTCAAATCTGCTGCTAACGGTTCCTTAGATGATAAACAGCAGCACGCGCACGAATCGCAAAGGTCCTCCAATCCGCCAACGAAAATAAACGAGAAACACGCAAAGAATTCAACAGGCGTACGCGCAAGGACGTCAATGAAAAGCGCAACAAGTGAGTGTAAATCACTCGAATGATGAAATGCAGGTATGGAATGACAGTTTATATCTTGTACCTTACACCGGAGCATTCGGATCTAGGTTTTCTTCGACTGTCTCGATCTTTTCTTCCTCGTGCAATTTGCGCGGAAATGGGAGAGACTTCCACATGAGAAGCAACGTCCAGCTTTCTTTCGACATTCCGACTCTTGATGGTCTCTTTGGCAAAAGCCACATACAGGTCGTAGGGCTCCCTGCGGTTGGGGAGGTGCATTCTGCTTCGATAAAGACACTTGGGAGGTCTTCTTTCCGGAAGATGGCCCTGAAGGTGTAAAAGGCCTCTTAGAACTCGCTGGAGGGTACTGAACGATGATAGTGGCAAGAATAGGACTCGGTCCCATTAGGCTGAGTTCAGACTCAATATGCAGAGCCATTTCCACGGCGTCGGTATAACATTGGTGTCGTACCACCATCATAGCCTTCCTGATCTCGTAAGTCAATCCCTCTACAAACTGGCGAGTCTTCCTCTGCTCGTCGGCAACCATATATGGGCAATGCTTAATGAGGCAAGAGAAGTGTGCCTCGTACTGACCAACTGAAGATGTGTTCTATTTGAGAGCCAGAAATTCCCTTTCGCGTTGCTGACGAACAACCCACGGGATGTACTTAGCCCGAAACTCAGTCAGGAACTGATCCCAAGTCGGGACTACATGCTCGCGTGTCCATCTTTGCTCAATCTGTTTCCACCAATCCTGTGCGACTCCAACCATCAGATAGATTGCATACTCGACTCTCTGAGGGTCCGGATATTCCATTATTCTGTAAATCTTTTCCAGGGCTAATATCCATGCCTCGGAAATAATGTCATCCGGGGCACCTTCAAACTGTGGTGGTTCGAATCTGAGGAATTGGGGCCACGCTTCCTGTTCAGCATTTCCTTTAGGGGCCAGAGCGATGAACTGTCTTAATGTTTCCGCCATTTCGGCTAAAGTCGGTGTATCAGTCTGAGGTGCCAATGGAGGTGTTAAGAGCGGTTTACGTGGACGACGACGTGGAGGCATCCTGTAAGGCCAATAGCAATATGCATGACAGGTAAGTGAGTATGCAAAGCTGTAAACACGTAGGCAACTAGAGTTCAGATAGAGTTCACATAAGCACTTAGCACATTAGCACAAACTCCACAGAAATCCTAAGCCGTATGTCCTAAACACAACCGGACACGACAGCCAACCAGGCACGGCAAGTACAACCTTGAGTTTCACATCCACCTATATCCAAGCCCATCCCAGTGTTTTGATTGTGAAAGATCTTTTGTTGTTGATCATCCAACAAAGATCCGTCACAATTCAAACACTAAGTGTTCTTGAACACTAGTGAGTGCAATTCCCTAAGTTACACCGGCACACAACGACTGACAAAACAAACAAAATACGACGATTCAGAACTTAGGCCATTGGACCAAAGAAGCTCTGATACCAACTGTAGCGGGCGCCCCAACCGGGTAACGCACGCCCCGCACCGAGCCTCAATCCGAAGCCAAAATAGAAATCCGACCCTAAATTGAAACCCGGTGAACGGCAAACCGATTTACTCAATCACTAGGCGGGGCTTTTGTAAAAACAACAGACGACAACAATGCGGGAGCGGAAGCAAAAACCAAACCAAATTCTATATAACAACATTCAAAGCAGCTCAATTGCTCAAATAATTAAAGCCCACCAAGGCTAGCGGAATTCAATTACGATAATATAATAAACGGGTTCGATACAATATCCCGGTGATACTCAATAACGGGTTCAATATATCAATCCCGATAACATATACATATAACCTAATCATGAACTTAAAACAATCTAGAAAGGAACAATCACCGAAAAGAAAGAAAACCCGCGAAACAAGACTGACGATGCCCACCTAGTTACCACCTGAAACAGATAAGGTTAAAAGCAGGGAGGGTTAGTCAAATGACTAAGTGAGGGGAAAAATGGGAATACCTACATAATAACATACAAGAATAAATCACCATTTTAACTTAAAAGAAAACAAACGTAAGAGAAGGATTTTCATAAACATTCGGTGATTTATCATAACATAACATAACGGGACATATCATATTGCTCGGCGAGTCGAGCCCTCAACTCCTCATATCATATCAAAACATACCTGAAAACCATACCAGCCTTATTCCTCCCATGTAGCAGAAGGACCGCTAAATCCAACTGCTCTATAGGCATAATAGCCTATCCTACGGCTGACACGAAGTCTCCGTCGCAGGAGCACAAAGGTTGCCACTCCGGCCTCACCCGTGCTCCCGGTAAACATGGAGCAAGCTACCGAATTCCACCGTAGACCCGCTGTCTATCCGGCTTCATCCGATCGCCATACTCCGGGCCCAGGTAACATTTCATACATATCATATCTCGCATTTTCATAACTATCATTTTCCTATTAAAACAGGAATCAAGACATTTCGGGGAGGGCCAAAAGGGCTGTTCGAGACAGGCGATGTAACGGCAGGAAACACAACCGGATGTTCCATCGTCTTGGGGGAGAAACCCGCCCTAATGACTTCGCTCAACGAGAAGGTTTCCAAACCCAAAATTACATTTAAATCAAAACATAGTTCGCTTGTCTCTTTTTGAAAACATTTCGAAATCATATACATAATATTCATTTGATATCAATTCCGTTGTTCTTAAACCTCATAAAAGTAATAAGAATAAAGTATTTACTAAATATAGTAATACGGGATGAAAATGTAAATTACACATGCGAGGCTTATTTAGTGAGGCTCAATAGTACATATCTACATAATACGGGATAACAATAGAGTGGAACCTGCAACTGACAAACGATATAACCACATAAGACATACGACGACGCACGGCTCATATGAAAGCATAGAAACACGTAAAAGTACGTTATACAATCACATAAAGCACTTAAGTTCAAATTCTCAAACGAAAACAGAGTAATTTATAAATTTAAAAATGCAAATCAAGTCCAAATGCAACGAAACTTAACGGACATGCTTAAATAATCATGAAGGAGTATGCATTCGAATTTCGGACACATCGGACTTCACATGCAAAAGTTAGAAAATTTGTCGAAAACTTAAAACATACTATTCATATACCCGAACATGTTGTAAATTCATAAATCATGCAATTCATATCTATATCATATATATCGAATACACGAGCGAAGAAAGAATTCAGAAAAGACGAGCCGAGACGGGACCTGTAGGCTAAAATGTGCCCTGACTTACAGAAGGTCAGGGCACTGTTCGACTAGGCCACACGGCCTTGTGCACGGCCGTGTGCCGAGGCCGTGCACAATCAAGGAACACGCACGGCCTCATGCACACGGCCTCAAGGCCGTGTGCACCAGTCCGTGTGCACCAGCCCGTGTCCAATGCACCACACGCACGGTCTCTTGCACGGCCGTGCAAGAGGCCGTGTATCCCCACAAGGGCTTGCCACACCCCGTGTGCAAAGCCCGTGTGCATCAAATAGAGCAGAACATTTTCGCAGAACCAAAACCTACGCGAATTCATTTGAAAAATCAACATTTGGCTAATTAAACATGCAAATCATACCCTAATTTTCACATATAATCATCTACAACATATAATCTATATATAGAAACGATAAACACGAAAATCCGTCCATAAATTCATCCAAAATCATATAAACCCTATATTATTCAACTATAAACAAAAATCGAGAAATACAAGGCATAGGAGACATTAAACGAGAGGGACGTGAAAGGCTTACTCGTAGACGAGGTCGCGAGGAGTTCGTAGACGTAAACGATTCGAAAATCCGTCGAGAAACGGAGTCGGGACGATCGTCGGAATCTTCTTCCTTCTCTTTCTCTTTTTCCTTCTCTTTTCTTTTGTTTTTCTTGCTGAAGTGTTCGAGAGTGAGGTGAGAGAGAGAGTGTGAGAGTTAGTCAAATAATTGACTCAGGTTGAGAATCGAAAGGGCATTTTTGTAATTTCGTAAAATAAGTTAAAAAACTCACATTGTCTAAATAACACATAATTACAGTCAAAATTCATATTATTAAACGCACATTGACAATTCGTAATTTAAATATTAAAAATCACTCATATACGAAATTGTTATAAAAATCATATAATAATTAATAAAATACATAATGAATCGCGTGAGAAAATCGATTCGGGTTCCCGGTTCATAATACGAATTTTTGGGGCATTACACACCGGGTAGATGTATGCCCGAAGAGGAGACCGGTACAGCAGGGAGCCGCTCAGCCTCAGGCTTATGCCCGTGTTTATACCTTGGAAGGCGATACAGAGGATGCTGTTGCAGATCCGACCGACGTGGTGGAAGGTACTATATATATAAATGGCATCCCCATACATGCATTATACGACTCGGGTGCTTCACACTCGTTTATTGCGCCTGCTGTTTCCTTATCTGTGCATGCGCCTGTTTCCTTGCTTGATTATGTGTTAGTGGTTGGTTCGCCGTTGGGTTCGAAGGTTATTGCGAACCGAGCACTTAAGCGTTGTCCGATCATCATCGAGGGTATCGAGTACCCGGCTGATTTGGTTGAGTTGCCGATGAAGAAATATGGGGTTATTCTCGGAATGGATTGGTTGCACGAGCATCGGGCGAAGGTTGATTGTTTCGAGAAGAAGGTTATTCTGCGTTCTAATGAGGTTAAGGGTTTCCGATCAGGAGAAGGTCCGTATATCTCAATGATGGAAGCCAAGAAGCTTGTTCAGAAAGAAGAAGCGACGTGCTTTATTGTAGCGCCCCGCTCTACAGCCCCCGAACCTGCACGGATTCCCAAGCCGAATACAGTACCTCAATTCGAGAACCCATGCAAGGTAACGGGTCAATCCCGACACTTGGCAACAGTGAGTCCCCAAAGGTAAAACATTTAAATAAATCATAGAATATATATATAGCGGAAGCAGTTAATTCATATTAATATAAATGCCAGTCCGGGGCCAATTAACTAGTCAAAATATCAACAGCCCATTCAGGGGCAACATCAAGTAAATAAAAGGTTACGGGGATCAAAATAACATTATCTACAATCCAGGTTAAAAAGAATATATAACTAGAGAATAAAAGACAACCAACGAGACTCGGCAAAAACCAAAAAGCCTATCTATGCACTGTTGCCCATCCGACACGTAAGACATGTCGGTCTCTCTCAAACCTGAGGCAAGAACCAATTAAAAGAGGGTGAGTCAAAAATACTCAGTGAAGATGTGAGAATAAGTCGAGTCATGCTTCTGGATTTTTATAGAAAATACATATGCGATAAGGAAGAAACCGGAATATGCTTCGACTTGGATATTCAATTAAAAAATTAAAATCAATAACACTATAAAGCAGTAAATACGATCCCAGCGAGAATGGGCTTGTTCCTCCTTATTTCTCCACGGTTCATGTAAAAATACTCCATCGTCGGTGTCAAGCTAAGGAGCAACCCGAAGCTCAACCATATTGAACTTTAGGAAAATGTGCAACGAATGCAACACCCACCATCGCTCCCAACCGTGGCTATCATCTCCTGACGGGCCACGATTGACGCTTATTTTTGGGAGAAGCACCTCGGATTACACCCTGGACGCCCGTCCCCAGATGTAACCTTCGAATACCTTCCCGGGCCCATCTTGAAAATAATCATGTATTTGCTCGCTTTAAAAAAACCCATTTGAATGCCAAACGACACTCTGAGCAAGGGTGACGACAAAGGATTAAATCCTAAGTCAAACTGTCACGTAAAATAAATAGTTTTCTTGCCCTTTTGAAAACAAATCAATTTGGTTTAATAATGTATAATTTTGATATTAATTGATTTGAGGATAAAACATAAAAATATAAACTCGAAATATATAATACACTAATAAGGGATTAGGGGGTTCGCAATTGTATATATATATGTTCAAGCCCAGTTAAAAGTTTAAATCCTCACCTGGAATCAAAAAGAGAAAGCCTAGCTGCTAGACTCACTGATCTCCAACGCCGGACTGATCTGGAGACAAGACAAGACCTATACGAATCAATAACGACAACAAACACTAAAAGCGCAAATAAGCAATTATTGGATGAACGGCTAACCAAACATGTTTCCAATCATCCATATGCCAATTATAATATGTAAAGAAGCTATCATGTAAGTTTCACGCAATTCCGACAAGTTGTCAAAAATACACATAATTAGAATTACACTATTCACAGCCCGAACGAGGGCAAAATTAAATAAACATTCCAAAATATAAATCTACAATTTAAAAGGGTTCTATAGGTGAAAACGGTGTAATTTTTGGAGTCCGTATGCAAAAAGTCAACCGAAAATATTGACTTGAGGACTCAATTGCCGAGAGCAAAATTTGAAAAAGCTGGAAAAATCTCTAAGTGTTTCACACGGCCTGGTGCACGGTCTTGAACACGGTGTCAAGACCATGCACGCACACACGGCCAAACACACTGGCTTGGTGCACGGGCTCAAGCCCGTGCAAGAGAAATGAGCTGCACACGGGCTCCTGCACGGTCTTGCGCAAGACCGTGCGTTAGCCCGTGTGGTTTAACTGGGTTCAGCAGAAACTTATGGGTTTTCAAATTTTCGAGCCAAAAATTCATAAAAATCATATTTTCAGCGCAAATCAACACTCACAAATTATAAGAATCAATAATCATCATCTAATTCACATTTACATCCAATAAAATCACGAATTGATCAAGAAACGGGCTCGATCTAAGCAATTATCCTAAAAATCCCGAAATAATCAAATAATCTCAAAACTTCGAAAATCCGTAAAAGAAATTGGGGAAATTGGTACCTATAGAAAGGTATCGAAGAAAGGATCGTTTAAAAACGATTGGCGCGAAATTCCACGGAGATTCGAGCTCGGCACGATCGATTAGGACTTCGGGAGAAAATTCTATTTTCTTCTTCTCTCTCTCTCTCTCTCGAATTTGAAATAAGGTTTGAAATGAATTTCGATACTTTTATCAAATATCGAAAAATATCAAAAAATACAAAGGGTTATTTTAGTAATTTTAGAAAATCCAATTAAATACGCGTCGATCAAATATAACGATTAAATATTAAACAAACGCAATTTAGACACGTAATTTAAATATGCAAACAATATTATCACATTGGTTCTTATACTAAAATAATATATAATAGTTCACATATAACGAGAATTTAGGGATTAAGAATGATAATTAACGCGTAAAATTACTCACAGTAATTCTCGGATTTCTGGGTCGTTACAATACTCCCCCCATATGAGAATTTGGTCCCCAGATTCCATCTTTATCAGAAAAGCTCGGGATAAGCTTCTCTCATCTTAGACTCCGTCTCCCAAGTAGACTGCTCGGTCGAACGGTTCCTCTAGAGAACTCTCACTAATGAAATTTGCTTGTGACGAAGCTGCTGGACCTTGCGATCTTGAATCTGAACCGGTTTCATCTCAATAGTCAAATCCGGCTCAAGCTGAACTCCGTCATCCTGCAGAATATGGGACTCGTCGGGGAAGTACTTGCGAAGCTGTGAGACATGGAAGACATTGTGGATCCCGGTAAGATAAGGTGGTAGGTCCAAACGGTATGCGGTATTCCCAATCCGCTCTGTGATCTCAAATGGACCTATGTATCTTGGAGTAAGCTTCCCACCTCTACTGATCCTCGTGAATCCCTTCCTCGGGGAGGCCTTGAGAAAAACTTGGTCTCCCACTTCAAACTCCAAATGTCGACGTCTCTTGTCGGCGTAGCTCTTCTGGCGATCTTAAGCTGCTTTCATTCTTTGCCGAATGAGCTGGACTTTATCAATCGCTTCTTGAATGTGATCCGGTGGAGTAGCTCTCTCGTGGCCATTAGCTGACCACTTCCAATCCTCCAATTCTCAATAAATCGGAGATCTGCACTTCCTCCCATAAAGAGCCTCATACGGCGGCATCCCAATCGAGGCTTGATAACTGTTGTTGTAAGAGAACTCGACCAAGGGCAAGTGTGAAATCCAACTCGTATGAAAATCGAGCGCACATGCCCGTAACATATCACTTAGAAATCTGATCGTCCGCTCGGATTGTCCATCAGTCTGAGGATGTGCTGCAGAGCTAAACTTTAGGGTCGTTCCCAAGTTCTTATGAAGTTCTTGCCAAAACTGAGCTGTGAACTTAGGATCCCTGTCGGAAACGATGCTTTCCGGAACACCATGAAGCCTAATAATTTCCTTCTGATACAATTCTGCAAGCTGCTTAACCTTTGCGGTTTTTCGAACTGGTAGAAAATGCACTGACTTGGTCAATCGATCGACGATGACCCAAATACTGTCAAAATCTCCACGAACGGCAGGCAATCCAGTCACGAAGTCCATAGTGATCTCCTGCCACTTGGAAGTAGGTAGAGGAAGCGGCTGAAGAGTTCCTCCAGGCCTTTGATGCTCGGCCTTGACTCTCTGACATGTTAGACAATGTTTCACATAAGTAGCCACGTCCCTTTTCATACCATTCCACCAATAATGGGTTTTGAGATCACGATACATCTTGTTGCCTCCTGGGTGAACAGCATAAGCAGACTTGTGTGCCTCGTCGAGAATTCCAAGCTTCAGATTCGTGGGAACACAAACTCGGGTCCCGAAGCGAAGCAATCCGGTACCATCGATCCTGAATTTGGTGTTAGGATCATTCTGCATTCTAGCTTTGATCTTCTGAATACCGGCATCTGAATCTTGCTCGTCTCGAAGCTGTTGGACTAAATCGGGTTGGACTGAAAGGTTGGCAAGACGAGGATACGATTCAAATCGAGTCCTCCTGTCCTCTAAAGAGGTGTCTGAAGATGTCCCCTCTAGGTGTGCCACGTGAGCCCTTCGGCTCAATGCATCGGCAACTACGTTCGCCTTCCCAGGGTGATACTGAATGCGGCAGTCATAATCTTCCAAGAATTCCATCCACCGTCTCTGTCTCCTGTTGAGATCCTTCTGAGTGAACAAATACTTTAAACTCTGGTGGTCAGTAAAGATGTCAAAAGTGACACCATACAGATAATGACGCCATTTGCCCAAGGCAAATATCACCGCTGCAAGTTCCAAGTCCTGAATGGGATAGTTCTTTTCGGCATCTTTTAGCTTTTTAGAAGCATAAGCAACGACTTTCCCATTTTGCATCAACACGCACCCTAAACCTTCCTTGGACGCGTCCGTATAAACCGCGTATCCCTCGTGTCCGTCTGGAAGAACAAGTATAGGTGCAGTGGTCAATCTCTTCTTCAGCTCCTTGAAACTGGCCTCACACTTGTCGTCCCACTGAAAGGACACATCTTTACAAGTTAACTTCGTGAGTGGGGCCGCTAGTGTGGAGAAATCCTTAACGAATCGCCTGTAATATCCAGCCAATCCAAGGAAACTCCTAACTTCTGTTGGCGTCTTAGGCTGACTCCAACTCGTCACTGCCTCAATCTTTGATGGATCCACAGCAATCCCATTCCCGGAGATGATGTGACCAAGGAATGAAACCTCGTTGATCCAAAACTCGCACTTGCTAAACTTAGCATATAGACTATGCTCTTGAAGCGTCTGTAGCACAATGCGAAGATGTTCGGCATGATCCTCGACCGTCTTGGAGAAAACCAGAATGTCGTCGATGAAGATAACCACAAACTTGTCGAGGTAAGGTTGGAAAATCCTGTGCATCATATCCATGAAAGCTGCAGGGGCATTCGTCAAACCAAACGGCATCACAACAAACTCGAAGTGGCCGTACCGAGTGTTAAACCCGGTCTTAGGTATATCCTGCTCTCGGATACGAAGTTGATAGTAACCTCGTCGAAGATCCAACTTCGAATATACTTTCTAACCCTGCAATAAGTCAAATAACTCCTCTATATGGGGTAGAGGATATTTGTTCTTCACTGTCATCCGGTTCAGCTCACGGTAGTCGATGCACATTCTCAGTGTACCATCCTTCTTCTTAACAAACAAAACCGGTGCACCCCAAGGAGAGATGCTCGGTCTTATGTAACCATTCTCAAGCAATTCTTCCAGTTGCATCTTCAGTTCCTTTAACTCGGCTGGAGCCATCCTGTATGGAGTCTTCGAATAAGGCTCCGATCCCGGGGCAAGATCGACTACGAACTCAATGTCCCGATCAGGGGGTAGAGAGTTCAAACTCTCGGGAAAGGCATCAGGGAAGTCCTTAATCACTTCCGTATTCTCGAGCTTCCCTTGTTCCTTCGGTCGGTTAAGTAAGTAAGCGACGAAGGCCTGAGCTCCCTCTCGGATCAAACGAGAAGCCTCAACGAAAGAAATCTTCGGTGTCAAAACTGACTCCTCAAGACTACCCTTCACAATGGTTGCCTCGGTTCCAATCTGAATAGTCTTCCTGAAACAATCCACACTGACTCTATGCTGATAAAGCCAGTCCAGTCCCAGAATAATCCCGTAGCGCTGCAGTGGTAACTCGATCAAATCGGCGGGATAAACACGATCTCCTATCTTCAAAGGACAACCCTTGAAGATCCTATCCGTAACGTAAGAAGTCCCCAAAGGAGAACTGACTCGATACAAATAAGGCAGACTCTCCACAGGCATGCACAACTTGGCAGCAATATCAAGCGCAATAAACGAGTGTGTAGCACCCGGATCATATAATGCAGTAATAGGGATGTCATGAATATGCAGGGTACCTCCAATCACGTCATGCAAATCGGGCTCAAGCTCCTCTCCTCCCAGTGCGAAGACTCTGGGCTGAACTCTCGGCTGACCGGCAGCCTGAATCGCCTTCAGTGGCGTGGCGAGAGCTTTCTTGTTCGGACAAGAGTCTATCATGTGATCAGAAGATGCACAAATCAAACACTGCCCCAATCGCCTCCGGCAGGAATCGGCGGTGTGGTTCGGCTTTTGGCAGTAGGAACAAGTGATCGGTGCAACGGCAGTAATAGGAGCCCTATCAATATATCTGGGCCTCTTATCGCCCATAGAAGATCCAGAGCCAGCAGTGAAAGGCCTCTTGGTCTAACCATTGTGCCTGAAAAGATAAGCTGAAATGCATGTGGGTTAATGGTATGACCAATTAATCAAGTAATAATAACATATAAAAGCGCAAGTAAAGAATTAACACGAAACCTATAAATATAGCCGTACAACTTAGACACGACACTCTAGACAATAGAGCCTAAAGAACCTATGGCTCTGATACCACTCCGGACTGTAGCGCCCCACTCTACAGCCCCCGAACCTGCACGGATTCCCAAGCCGAATACAGTGCCTCAACCCGAGAACCCATGCAAGCTAACGGGTTAATCCCGACACTTGGCAACAGTGAGTCCCCAAAGGTAAAACATTTAAATAAATCAGAGAATATATATATAGCGGAAGCAGTTAATTCATATTAATATAAATGCCACTCCGGGACCAATTAACTAGTCAAAATATCAACAGCCCATTCAGGGGCAACATCAAGTAAATAAAAGGTTACGGGGATCAAAATAACATCATCTACAATCCAGCTTAAAAAGAATATATAACTAGAGAATAAAAGACAACCAACGAGACTCGGCAAAAACCAAAAAGCCTATCTATGCACTGTTGCCCATCCGACACATAAGACATGTCGGTCTCTCTCAAACCTGAGGCAAGAACCAATTAAAAGAGGGTGAGTCAAAAATACTCAGTGAAGATGTGAGAACAAGTCGAGTCATGCTTCCGAATTTTTATAGAAAATACATATGCGATAAGGAAGAAACCGGTATATGCTTCGACTTGGATATTCAATTAAAAAATTAAAATCAATAACACTATAAAGCAGTAAATACTATCCCCAGCGAGAATGGGCCTGTTCCTCTTTATTTCTCCACGGTTCATGTAAAAATACTCCATCGCCGGTGTCAAGCTAAGGAGCAACCCGAAGCTCAACCATATTGAATTTTAGGAAAATGTGCAACGAATGCAACACCCACCATCGCTCCCAACCGTGGCTATCATCTCCTGACGGGCCACGATTGACGCTTATTTTTGGGAGAAGCACCTCGGATTACACCCTGGACGCCCGTCCCCAGATGTAACCTTCGAATACCTTCCCGGGCCCATCTTGAAAATAATCATGTATTTGCTCGCTTTAAAAAAACCCATTTCAATGCCAAACGACACTCTGAGCAAGGGTGACGACAAAGGATTAAATCTTAAGTCAAACCGTCACGTAAAATAAATAGTTTTCTTGCCCTTTTGAAAACAAATCAATTTGGTTTAATAATGTATAATTTTGATATTAATTGATTTGAGGATAAAACATAAAAATATAAACTCGAAATATATAATACACTAATAAGGGATTAGGGGGTTCGCAATTGTATATATATATGTTCACGCCCAGTTAAAAGTTTAAATCCTCACCTGGAATCAAAAAGAGAAAGCCTAGCTGCTAGACTCACTGATCTCCTACGCCGGACTGATCCGGAGACAAGACAAGACCTATACGAATCAATAACGACAACAAACACTAAAAGCGCAAATAAGCAATTATTGGACGAACGGCTAACCAAACATGTTTCCAATCATGCATATGCTAATTATAATATGTAAAGAAGCTATCATGTAAGTTTCACGCAATTCCGACAAGTTGTCAAAAATACACATAATTAGAATTACACTATTCACAGCCCGAACGAGGGCGAAATTAAATAAACATTCCAAAATATAAATCTACAATTTAAATGGGTTCTATAGGTGAAAACGGTGTAATTTTTGGAGTCCGTATGCAAAAAGTCAACCGAAAATATTGACTTGAGGACTCAATTGCCGAGAGCAAAATTTGAAAAAACTGGAAAAATCTCTAAGTGTTTCACACGGCCTGGTGCACAGTCTTGAACACGGTGTCAAGACCGTGCACGCACACACGGCCAAACACACTGGCTTGGTGCACGGGCTCAAGCCCGTGCAAGAGAAATGAGCTGCACACGGGCTCCTGCACGGTCTTGCGCAAGACCGTGCGTTAGCCCGTGTGGTTTAACTGGGTTCAGCAGAAACTTACGGGTTTTCAAATTTTCGAGCCAAAAATTCATAAAAATCATATTTTCAGCGCAAATCAACACTCACAAATTATAACAATCAATAATCATCATCTAATTCACATTTACATCCAATAAAATCACGAATTGATCAAGAAACGGGCTCGATCTAAGCAATTATCCTAAAAATCCCGAAATAATCAAATAATCTCAAAACTTCAAAAATCCGTAAAAGAAATTGGGGAAATTGGTACCTATAGAAAGGTATCGAAGAAAGGATCGTTTAAAAACGATTGGCGCGAAATTCCACGGAGATTCGAGCTCGGCACGATCGATTAGGACTTCGGGAGAAAATTCTATTTTCTTCTTCTCTCTCTCTCTCTCTCGAATTTGAAATAAGGTTTGAAATGATTTCGATACTTTTATCAAATATCTTCGAAATATCGAAAAATACAAAGGGTTATTTTAGTAATTTTAGAAAATCCAATTAAATACGCGCCGATCAAATATAACGATTAAATATTAAACAAACGCAATTTAGACACGTAATTTAAATACGCAAACAATATTATTACACTGGTTCTTATACTAAAATAATATATAATAGTTCACATATAACGAGAATTTAGGGATTAAGAATGATAATTAACGCGTAAAATTACTCACAGTAATTCTCGGATTTCTGGGTCGTTACATTTATAGCTTACATTCTCAACCACCCGAACGACCAAACGAAGATTGAAGAAACGTCCGTGGTCAATGAATTCATCGACGTGTTTCCCGAGAATTTGGAATTCTTGCCACCGGATCTGGATATAGAGTTCGTGCTTGATCTAGTTCCGGGAGCCGAGTCCTACTCGAAGTCGTCGTACCGAATGGCTCCTGCCGAGTTCAAAGAATTGAAGAATAAACTCGATGAACTTCTTTCTATTGGATACATCCGACCGAGTGCCTCGCCTTGGGGTGCTCCAATCTTGTTCGTGAAAAAGAAGGACGGTACACTTCGCATGTGTATCGATTACCGAGAATTGAACAGGATGACAGTGAAGAACAAGTATCCTTTACCACATATCGAGGAATTGTTCGATTTGCTACAAGGATCGAGGATTTACTCCAAGCTCGATCTCAGACAAGGATATTACCAGCTCCGTATCCGATCAGAGGATATCCCGAAGACAGCTTTCAACACCCAATACGGACATTTCGAGTTTGTGGTCATGCCATTTGGACTCTCGAATGCTCCAGCAGCTTTTATGGACATGATGCACAGAATTTTCCGTCCGTACCTTGACAAGATTGTCGTTATTTTCATTGACGACATCTTAGTGTTCTCGAAGTCCGAAGAAGAACACGCTGAACACCTCCGGATTGTGCTCCATGCTTTGAGAGAGCACCAATTATTCGCTAAGTTCAGCAAATGCGAATTCTGGATTGACTGAGTGACCTTCCTAGGTCATGTCATATCCGGAACGGGAATCGAGGTAGATCCTTTGAAGATTGAGACAGTGCTGGATTGGGAGAGACCTAAGACTCCTACAGAGATCCGTAGTTTCTTGGGATTAGCAGGATACTATAGACGTTTCGTCAAGGATTTCTCTAAACTTGCAGGCCCGTTAACAGCATTGACAAAGAAAGAAGCTAAGTTTGAGTGGTCAGCTAAATGTGAAGCTCGTTTTCAGGAGCTCAAGAAGAGATTGACCACAGCTCCAGTATTGACCCTGCCCGAGGGTTCTGAAGGATTTGTCGTGTATGCAGATGCGTCACACGAAGGATTAGGTTGTGTGTTAATGCAGAATGGGAAAGTTATAGCTTATGCATCGAGGAAGCTAAAGCCAGCTGAAGAGAACTATCCCACTCACGACCTTGAGCTAGCCGCCATGGTATTTGCATTATTGAAATGGCGTCATTACCTCTACGGCATCACGTTCGACATCTTCACAAATCATAAGAGCCTTCAGTACTTGTTTACTCAGAAGCAATTGAACAAACGATAGCGCCGTTGGATGGAGCTATTTGAGGATTACGATTGCAAGATCCAGTACCATCCTGGAAAGGCGAATGTTGTAGTCGATGCAATGAGCTGGAAGGCAAGCATAGCCCAGCTAGAGGCTAAGTTAGTGGGAGTTCACATCAGTTCTCAGGCCCATGTTCACAACATATCGATCCAGTCAGAGTTAGGTCGAAAGATTCGAGATGTTCAGGCTACTGATGAGTGGACTCAGAGACAGATAGTTCACATCGCAGCTGATCCAGAGACTCAGTTTGGTGTGGACGACACAGGAATTCTCCGCTACAAGTCCCGAGTTTGTGTTCTGGAGAGTCTGAGGAAAGAGATTCTCGATGAGGCTCACAACACACCTTACAGAGTTCATCCAGGTGGAAGTAAGATGTGTCGGGATCTAAAAGAATTATTCTGGTGGAGAGGTATGAAGAGAGACGTAGCTGATTACGTCAAGAGATGCTCGACCTGTCAGCAAGTTAAAGTTGAACATCAAAGACCGGGAGGTTTGCTTGAGCCACTACCGATTCCTACGTGGAACTGGGAGGGTATTGCCATGGATTTCGTGTCTGGTTTGCCTAAAGTAAGAGGTGGCTACGATAGCATTTGGGTGATTATCGACCGACTGTCCAAGAGTGCTCATTTTCTACCGATCAACATGTCGTACAAAGTGGATAGGTTGGCAGAGATTTATCACCGAGAGATTGTCAAGCTTCATGGGATTCCGACTATGATAGTGTCTGACAGAGACGCTCAAGATACTTCTCGCTTATGGCAGCAACTTCAAGAGCGAATGGGAACGAAGCTGACTTTCAGTACAGCCGCACATCCGCAGACAGATGGTCAGTCAGAGAGGATGATCAGATATCTCTGTGATATGCTTCGAGCTTGTGCCTTGGATTTTTGCAACAATTGGCACGACCAATTGCCTTTGATCGAGTTTGCCTACAACAACAGCTATCAGTCTTCGATCGAAATGGCACCTTACGAGGCATTGTACGGCAGAAAGTGTAGATCCCCGTTGTTTTGGGATTTCGAGGATTGGCGTTGGACGAAAGAAGATAAGGAACGAGGAACTCCTCCAAAGTTTCTCCAAAATGCCATCGACCGTATCCAGATCATTCGGCAGAGAATGAAAGTAGCTCAGGATCGACATAAGAGCTATGCCGACAACCGTCGCCGACCGTTGGAATTTGAGGTTGGTGACAAAGTATTCCTCAAAGCTTCTCCTCGAAAGGGATTCACCCGAATTGGAAAAGGAGGAAAACTAAGCCCGAGATTTTTGGGTCCCTATGAAATTCTGGAGAGGATTGGGAACGCCGCCTACAGGTTAGACTTTCCGCCAAGCCTAACAGGAATTCACAATGTCTTTCATGTTTCCCAACTCCGAAAGTACTTTCCGAATGAGTCCGAGATCCTTCCTGTTGAGGAAATTGAACTAGAGCCGGATTTGACCTTTGTTTCGAAGCTGGTAAAGATATTGGATAAGAAGACTCAAGCTCTGCGCAACTGAGAGATTTCTCTTGTCAAAGTCCTTTTGAGAAATCAGACAACCGAAGAAGCTACATGGGAGACCGAGGACAAGATAAGTTTCATCCGAAATTATTTCAGTCGGACGAGTAGAATCTGGGTGCCAGATTCTCATAAGGAGGGGTGATTGTAACGCCCCGAAAATCCGAATTATAATCCGGGATGTCCGAATCGAGTATTTCCGCAATTTATTATTTTATATTTATTATGAGATTTTAGAATAATTTTGTAAATGAATGAATTTCTATATTTAAATTACGAATTGTTAATGTGCATTGAATTATATGAATTTTGACTGTAATTATGTATTATTTGGACGACATGAGTTTTTGAACTTATTTTGTAAATTAGGAAAATACCCTTTCGATTTTTAACCCAAGTCAAATTTTGACTTAAGTCTCTCATCTCTCTCTCTCACCTCATTCACGCTCAACCTCAAAGAAAAAGAAGGAGAAAAGAAAGAAAAAGAGAAAGGGAAGGAGGAAGCTTCAATCGATCGTGCCGGACTCGTTTCCCAAAGGATTTTCGAACCATTTACGCCTACGAACTCCTCACGATCTCTTCTACGAGTAAGCTTCTCACACCTTTCGCGATTAATGCCTCAATTGCTTCGTTTTTCTAGTTTTTGTGAATAGTTGCACATTTAGGTTAAATGTTGATTTTGAATGATTCTATGGACGGATTTACGTGGTTCTTGGTTTTATAGGTAGATTAGATGTTGTATATCGTTATATTTAAGTCTTAACATGAGATTTGCATGATTGATTGGGTAAATATTGAATTTTGACTCATTCCCGCGAGTTTTCTTCATTTTTGCAAATTTCTGCTGTTCTGAGAATCCGCACGGCCTTGCGCACGGTCTTGAGACCATGCGCCAAGACCGTGCGTCCATCTTATGCCTATGCACGGTCTTGTCCACGGCCGTGCACACGCCCGTGCGCATGGTCGTGCAAAGTGCTTGCACCGGCTTGAGCACGAGTTCAAGCCTGTGCGTCCGCCCGTCCCCGAGACCGTGTGTATGCCTTAGCCAAAATTTCTCCATTTTCAGAATGTTGCTCTCGGCAATGGGAGTCAACGAGCACTTTTAAAAGTTGACTTTCTTCGTTTGAGCTCCGATTTGAGATCCGATTTCACCTATAGGTCCTATAAATCTTGAAATACATATTTTAGGACGTTTGAATTTTTCCGACTTCGTTCGGGCCCCGTTCTTCGTGTTTTTCGTTTAGACATCTTAGGCTATTTTTCAAATGTTGTCCGTTTATTCCGAAACTTGAATGCATGCTTCCTTATTGCCTTTTATGCATGATTATGAACATTTATCGCATTCTAATTTGATTTGCTTATTGAATTAAAGTACCTTGATAGAATGTGAACCTAAGTGATATGAATGACTGTTTAACGTGCTTCTATGTGTTTTAATGCTTTCGTATAAGCCGTGCGTCGTCCTTAGTCTTATTTGGTTGTGTCTTGGTATTTTTGCAGACAATACTCCCGTGGAGTAGCGTATCCGGTCTTGCATTCTCTATTCTTTTTGTATAGCCACCGGTGAGGCTTTCCGTTTCTGATTCCATTATTATTATGTATATATATATAAATAAGCCTCTCCCGATATAAGCCACGTTTACATTTTGTTTTCACACCGTTTCTATATATATACTTAATAAATATTTATGCCTATTATGTTTATTTGATTTATCGAAAATGTTTTGATATGAAAAAGTACTACGTATAGTCTTTGAAACGTTTGCGAAAGAGACATGTAAAACCCCTTTGTTTTCTAAGGCGAACTTTGGCCTTCGGCCTTGCATATGACATGTCTCGAACGGTCTTTTGGCCAACCCGAAATGATTTGAAAAGCGAGTTATGATATGTATGTATGTATGTATGTTTGGGCCCGGAGTAAAGGATGATAGGACGAAGTCGGTAGACATCGGGTCTACGGCGGAAATTCTATGGTTCTCTCCACCTTTGGGAGCTCGGGGTGAGGCCGGAGTGGCAGCCTGTTGAGTACCTGAGATTATACTGTATGTTATGCGTAGTTCGGATTTAGCGGTCCGTCTACATAGGAGGAATAAGGGTGGTTTCCCGTTTTTATGTTTAGAAATTGGAGTCAAGGGCTCGACTCGTCGAGTCATATGATAAGTTATGTTTTATGCTAAATCACCACCCGTTTACGAAAAACCTTTCATTTATGTTGATTTCTTTTAAGTTTAAAAATTGCTAATTTACTTCCGTTTTATTAATATACATTATTATTCCCCCCTCACTTAGTCGTTTGACTAACCCCCTCTGTTTCACCCCTGTATTGGTTTCAGGATTCTAGGCGGGATCTTCGTCGTCGTAGTCGTCGTCGTAGAGTTGCATTTATTTTGCTCATGTATAACTCTTTTCCTGTTAGGCTATTAATTATGTTTTATGATATTAGTAATTTTATTTAGTTAGAATTCGGGAATTATATGTTGAACCCGTATATTTACATTGTCGGGATATTGTATCGAACCCGTTTATTAATTATGTAATTGAATTTTGTTGGCCTTGGTGGGCTTTAATACTTGTGCAATGATTATGTTTTATTGTTTGGTTTATTTTCGCTTCCGCACCTCTGTCATTTTCTTTCGTTTTGAAATCCCCGCCTAGTGATTGAGTAAATATGTGCCGTTCGCCGGGTTTCGATTCGGGTCGGATTCCATTTCGGTTCCGGGTCGGGGCTCGGTGCGGGGCGTGCGTTACCCGTTTGGGGCGCCCGCTACATTACTGCTTTATTTACCTTATGTATCTTATGTGCCCCTTATGTGGGATAGTTGAAGATATCTAGGATTGCACAGGGTAGGCTAGATGAGCCTTGGATGGAACTATCTGCTTATGAACATTTTGTATCTTGATTTATAAATGTTTATTGATATTATGTTAGCCTTGTAGGCTTTTATGGAATTTAATTGTTTACCTTAATCGCTTCCGCATTTCTCTGCTCTTTTGTGGTTGTTGTTGGGATGGTTGTCGCTGTTCCCGATGGTTATTGCTTGAGTGCCGTTCGTCGGAGTGGATTTTTGAGTTGAGGCTCCTCGCTGAAGCTCAGGAGTTCGCTTCGGTGCGGATGTGGCGGTCCTTCTTCAGGGGGCGCTACACTCGCAACATGAGCCTTTGAAACAACTCGAGCTCTCTCTAAAGGAGTTTCTAAATGTGACAAGCTCGCCTTTCGGCTCAATGCATCGGCTACAACGTTAGCTTTGTGTGACGACCCGCAATCTCCAAGTGCAAGATTAGCACTGTAACGCCTCGAAATATTCAGCGTAAAAAGAGAATGGTTCAGGAGAGCCACACGGGGCTGCTGCACGGCGTGTCGCAAGCCCGTGTGGAAGGGATACGCACGGCCTCCCCTCACGGGGTGTCGCAAGGCCGTGAGAGTGCATTTCTCATCCCACATCGGAAATGAACATGTAATTCGAAGGGTTTATAAGTTAGAACTCATGTACAACCAATATGGATTAATCCCTTTTGGCAAGTGCTTCCTAAGCCAAACTTTAGGGTTGTGCATAGTGGATTCGAAGCTTATACCCGCGCGTCCAACGGGCGCCGTCGTGAGGGTTCTCCTCTCCGCGCCTGGGGGTCGTGACAACACGTTTATCGGAATTCGAACCATTTACGGTCCCGACGTCTTTCACACTTGCACGTTTTCCAACTCTTGCATTTAAAGATTTTTATAAATCACCGATTTGGTATTGAAAATCCAAGGCATTAATTAGAAATTGATTTGCATCGTTTTAACACTAACTAGGGTCAATTCAGTAAATTTATATTTAAGCTCGTTTAATCGAATTTAGTAATTAAACAGTGTACATTGGACTGGGGTTCAATGTTTCAATAATGCATATTTTGTCGAGGTTCCAAATATTTTCATAACATCCTCAATATTATTCATTAAGTCATATTTTAAATAAAATTTCATTTTTAGCTCAAAATTATTTACACTTCAGCCCAACCCAGAATTGACTTTTCGTAAACTCATGAATTTTACGTTCTCGCATCGCTTTTTTTGTAGAAAGCTCGACCAGCGTGAGTTCGATCATAACCCTTCAAGCTAAGACATGGAGGGAAACAACTGATGAAGTGGCGGCTGCTTCGGCGTAAACTATCTAACTTCGAAGCTATTACACCCAAAAGGGTGAAACCACAGAAGCAGGTAACCCTGACTTCAAGACAGATGGTGAAGAGCACCGGCAAGCTCACACACAAGAGGGAAGGAACGAAGAAAACGAACCTTGATTCTTACTAAGCATTTTATTTCGGTCATTTTGACACTAAGTACACTAAATTCTGACACTTTATACAATTTTCACATTTTTCGAGGATTGGGTATATTATGTGATTATTGGAAGTCTTGGGGCCAAAATGAAAATTGAGAGAAGAGGAAGAACAGACGGGCGAGAGAAAGGGACGAGAGCTCTTCCTCTCAATTTGGGGATTCTCCGATTCTTCACCGATTCAAGCAAATAATATATGGAAATCTATCGTCTTGACGAGAGGAGCACATTGGTACCATTATTTCGGGCATTTGGACGATGGTGGTGGTGCGACGGAGCTCGGAAGTTCCGCGGTTGAGATGGTGGTGGTCGTGGCTTTTCTGGTCAGGCGGTGGGCAAGGGCGGTTCTGGACCAATTTTTCGCAAGGAAGCCAACGGTGGTGGTCCTGTGGTCATCCGACCACCGACGACGGCATAATCAATGATTTTCAGCCTGCGGTGATGCTTTACGATCTCAGTTCTCTGGCGACGTCAATGCCTGGGGCTGTTCGGGAATTGAAGCCCATGAAGAGAGGAGCATTTTGGCGGTGGTTTCACTTTCATCGGACTATGGACGGCGGAGTTATGGCAACTTGAAGGGGCGGCGGCGTGAGTGGCGACGGGAGTGGTGGTTCCAGGCGGAGTCATGACGGCATACTACCGTGGTTGTGACCAGCGTGTCGAGAGGATCATTTCTGTAAAAGGGTTCGACTATCGGAGGTGTTCTGACGGAAGTCCAGTGGCGGCGCAGTGGCGGCAGGCGGCGGTGCTATAGTTCCAGTCAAATTCCGATGATGGAGTCTTCATGAAGATTGTTCTCCTCGACTTAACGGTTCTAATGGCACTGTTATTACTCGAATCTCACTTGTCGTTTGTCTTTCATCGCATTTTTTGTATAATTGTGTTAATATGGTAGCTTTTTTGTAGCGGGCGCCCCAAACGGGTAACGCACGCCCCGCACCGAGCCCCGACCCGGAACCGAAATGGAATCCGACCCGAATCGAAACCCGGCGAATGACACACATTTACTAAATGACTAGGCTGGGGTTTCAAAAACGAGAGAAACGACAGGGGTGCGGAAGCGAAATTAAACAAAATAATAAATCATAATAATTGCACAAGTATTAAAGCCCACGAAGGTCAACGAAATTCAATTACTTAAAGAATAGACGGGTTCGATACAATATCCGACAATAAATAATAACGAGTTCAACATATAATCCTGAATACCACATATCTAAAATCCTAATATCATAAACATAAATAATAGCCATACGGAATAGAGTTATACATGAGCAAAAGAATGCAACTCTAAAGACGCGACGACGACAAATCCCGCCTAGAATCCTGAAACCAACACAGGGGTGAAATAGAGGGGGTTAGTCAAACGACTAAGTGAGGAGGGAATAATAATAATGTATATTATAAAACGGAAATAAATCACCATTTTTAAACTTAAAAGAAATCAACATAAAAGAAAGGTTTTCGTGAATGGGTGGTGATATAGCATAAAACATAAACATATCATATGACTCGGCGAGTCAAGCCCTTAACTCCAATTTCCAAACATAAAACAGGAAGCCACCCTTATTCCTCCAATGTAGACGGACCGCTAAATCTGAACTACGCATAACATATCTTACAGTAACTCAGGTACTCAAAGGGCTGCCACTCCGGCCTCACCCCGAGCTCCCAAAGGTGGAGGGAACCATAGGATTTCCGCCGTAGACCCGATGCCTACCAACTTCGTCCTATCATCCTGACTTCAGGCCCAAACATACATACATACAGTCATACTCGCTTTTCAAATCATTTCGAGTTGGCCAAAAGACCGTTCGAGACATGTCATATGCGAGCTGAAGGCCAAAGTTCGCCTTAGAAATTAAAGAGGTTTTACATGTCTCTTTCGCAAACGTTTGAAAGAATATACGTAGTACTTTTCATATCAAAACATTTTCGATAAATCGAATAAACATAAAAGGCATAAATATTTACTAAGTATATATATAGAAACGGTGTGAAAACAAAACGTAAACATGGCTTATATCGGGAGAGGCTTATTTATATATATACATAATAGTACTGGAATCAGAAACGGAAAGCCTCACCTGTTGGCTATACAAAATAAGAGCAACACCAAGAACCGGCGCTACTCCACGGGAGTATCATCTGCAAAAATACCAAGACACAACCAAATAAGACTAACGACGACGCACGGCTTATACGAAAACATTAAAACACATAGAAGCACGTTAAACAATCAAATCAAGCACTTAAGTTCAAATTATCAAGCATAAACGGAGAAATTCGTGAATTCAAAAATGTAAATCAATTCCAAATGCAGTGAAACTTTACGGACATGCTTTAAATATCATAAGGAGTATGCATTCGAATTTCGGGAAAATCGGAATTCATATGCAAAAGTTAGAAAATTTGACGAAAACTTAAAACGCGTAATTAAAATCCCGAACATGTTATAATTTCGTAAATCATGCAATTCATATCTATTTCATATATATCGAATACACGAGCGAAGAAAAAATTCAGAAAACATGAGCCTCGGAGGAAAATTGGCCCTGACTTACAGAAGGTCAGGGCCCTGTTCAAACGGGCCACACGGCCTTGTGCACGGCTGTGTGCACCAAGGCCGTGCACATCAAAGAGGGACACGTACGGAACAAGGTCGTGCACCACCACAACACACACGGTCTCCTGCACGGCCGTGCGGGAGACCGTGTACACCCACACGGGCTTGCCACACCCCGTGTGCAAAGCCCGTGCACGCCAAGAAACAGCAGAAACTTCGCAGAACCAGAAAAACCAAGCGAGCTCAATCCTAATTTCAACATTTGATCATCTAAACATGCAAATTATGCCCTAATATTTACATATAATGATCTACAACATATAAGCTACACATAGGATCCAAAAACACGAAAATCCATCCATAATTTCTCTCGAAATCACATAAACCCTAAATTATTCAACTATTTACAAAAATGAGAAATACGAGGCATAGGAGACATTAAATGAGAGGGATGTAAAGGCTTACTTATAGAAGAGATCGTGAGGAGTTCGTAGGCATAAACGGTTTGAAAATCGGTCGGGAAACAAAGTCGGGACGATCGTTTGAACCTCCTTCCTTCTCTTTCTCTTTTTCTTTCTTTTTCTTTCTTTTCCTTTGCTGTTGATTGCGTGAATGAGGTGAGAGGGAGAGAGATGAGACTTAAGTCAAAATTTGACTTGGGTTGAGAATCGAAGGGGCATTTTCGTAATTTTCATAAATAAGTTCGAAAACTCATGTTGTCCAAGTAATACATAATTACAGTCAAAATTCATATAATTAAACGCACATTGACAATTCGTAATTTAAATATCATAATTCACTCATGTACGAAATCGTTACAAAATCATATAATAATTATGAAATAATCACATAATAATATAAATAAAATAAAATCGCACAATTAAGTGAATCGGACATACCGGAATATAATTCGGATTTTTGGGGCGTTACATTTTTTATCATAGCTTATAGCTTTTAGCTTTTGGGCATGAATTACTTGTACTCTAGCTTATGTCAATTGTTGAATATGGTTGATGTATGATTGTGTAGTCGAACGGATGGGTTTCGGTTCGATTAGGCTAGAGATAGGATTAATATGAACTTGTAGCTTTAGAGCTTTTGGGAAAAGCTATAAGTTGTGAAGTTGTATTTCAAATTGTTGATTTAAATGAAATATACATGTTTGATGTTTAATTATAAGCTTAACCCCTGGGTATTTTGTATGTTTTAATATTTTGTAATTAATGTATTATTTTTCGTTTATTCATTTATTTCATGCTTTTAGATGCAAGTTGATCATATTGCCCCTACTTGCTTTCTTATGTTTAAATGTTGATTGAGTATCTTTCAGCATGTTCGTAATTAAACATGTAAATTACGGTACGACAATTAAAGAATATTAATGAAATGTTAAATAATGAAAGAACGTAAATAATAAATATTAAAGGGCATGCTTAAACGCAATTAGGGCACGTAGACATGCTTAAAATAATATAAAGACGTTCTCTCGCGAATACAGGATTAAACGGATAAGAAACGGGAAAGGTGGAATAAATCCCTAAACGAGCAAGGTGTCAAATGACGGTCAATTAGGGTCGGGTAAATTGTAAATTATGAAGAATATCAAATCCCAAGGCTCGAGGAAGCTATAGGTGAAATCGGATTGATATTCGGAGGTCGTATGAGAAAAGTCAACATTTAAATGAGTGGGGTTGACCAATTCCCGAAGTGTAAGAAAGGAAAAGGCTGGAAAATACACTAAGTATGTTGCACCGGCCAACGCACGGGCTTGGCCTCAAGCCCGTGCAGGATGAAAAGAGCTGCACACGGGCTCCTGCACGGTCTTGCTCAAGACCGTGCGTTCGCCCGTGTGGATCTACTGAGCAGCAGACTCAGCAGATCGCGAACCTCTCACGCGAATTCAAAATGTAAATTCATATATCTCCTAATTTATACCATAAAAAATACCCTAATTTTCATATATAATCATATATATCATATAAGCTACATATAGACACAAGAATCATGTAAAATGGTCCAGTAAATCTTCCTAAACACGAAAATCCTAATATATAAAATCCTATATCTAAAGTCACGAAAATTATAATTGTTTTGATTGACCAATAGGGTCGTTCGAGACAAGGTATGTAACCGTCTAGGGTTTCTCGACACGTTGCCGAATAACTCGAGGCATACGCGCAAGTCCCGAGACCAAATGTTACTTTTAAAAACAAAATAGTTCTCTTGTCTCTATTTTAAAACCATTTTAGAAAAGATACATATATATCATTTTATATCAAATCCTTTTTATTTCAAATATTGATAACATATAATTGAAATATAAAGGGGTAGGGTTTTCGCAAATATTTGTTCATACTCCAGTTAGAAAACATTTTACATCCTCACCTGTAGGTTTTACAAAAGGGGTTACCAAACGACCAGAGATCAGTCCCGCGAGGTCCCACCTATAATACACAGGCCTCGAGGTAAGACATGACTCGATAAATCAACCAAATACGACGCACGGCTATGAAATGCATTTTATGCTCAAAATAACATATTATGCATAAATGCATTTAAACACAACTAAGCTCATTCAAACACATTTAAACATAATCAAATACACATGATATTAAGCTAAAATAGGCATACAAGTAATATGGAAGCTTGGGAAATAAAATTCAAAGGTTTGTGAATATTACACAAACCACCCCTCGTTTAATACTTTGCATAGCAAATCAACTCCGATTAATCCGAAACTTTCGGCATCTCTTAGCTACTATATTTAAGGATTTTTGATGCCAAAAGAATCGAAAAATGAAGCCAAATGCTCAAAAATCACTATTCATCAGCCCCTACCTATTTTTGCCAAACTTTCATTTTTCAATCCCAAACTCCACAAAACTTCACCAATTTGCTTAATATCATGAACTAACATGAATTACCAATCCATTCAAGCACCTAAGACCATTAACTCAACCTTGCACTGTAACGACCCGAAAATCCGAGTTTCAATTCGGTATATTTTAATCGAGTAATTTCGTTATTTATTATTCTATTTAATATTTATTCTGAGATTTTAGAATAATTTCGTAAATGAGTGAATTTTATATTTAAATCACTAATTGTCAATGTGCGTTTAATTATATGAATTTTAACTGTAACTACGTATTATTTGGACAATGTGAGTCTTCGAACTTATTTTATAAAATTACGACTTTGCCCCTTCGAATTCTAAACCTTAGTCAAGATATGACTAAGTCTCAATCTCTCTCTCTCACATTGCCATTCACGCACAAACAAGGAAAAGGAGAAGAAAGAAAAAGAAAGAAAAAGAGAAGGAAGAAGAAAGATTCCAACAATCGTCCCGACTCCGATTCCCGACGGATTCTCGATCCGTTTTCGTCTACGAACTCCTCGCGAACTCTTCTACGAGTAAGCCTTTCACGATTCTTTCGTTTAATGTCCTCTATACTTCGTTTTTCTCATTTTTGTGAATAGTTGTATAATTTAGGTTTTATATGATTTTGATAGTAATTGTAGATGGATTTTCGTGTTTATCATTTCTATATGTAGATTGCATGTTATAGATGATTATATGTGAAAATTAGGGATTGATTTGCATGATTAATCGATTTAAGGTTGAATTATATTTGATTTTCGCGTGTTGGGTTTGATGTTCTGCATGTTCTGCTCAATTTTTACGCACACGGGCCATGCACACGGGGTGTGGCAAGCCCGTGTGGGTGTACACGGCCTCTTGCATGGCCGTGCAAGAGACCGTGCGTGTTTGGGGATGGTGCACGGGCTGTGCACACGGCCTCATGAGGCCGTGCGCGTTCGTCCGATTGTGCACGGCCTCGGCACACGGCCGTGCACAAGGCCGTGTGGCCCGATCACACAGTGCCCTGACCTTCTGTAAGTCAGGGTCCGTTTTGCGCTACAGGTCCCTCCGAGACTCGTCTTTTCCGAATTCTTTCTTCGCTCGTGTATTCGATATATATGATATAGATATGAATTGCATGATTTATGAATTTACAACATGTTCGGTTATATGAATAGTGTGTTTTAAGTTTTCGTTAAATTTTCTATCTTTGGCATGTGAAGTCCGATTTTCCCGAAATTCGAATGCATACTTCTTTATGATATCTTAAGCATGTCCGTAAAGTTTCGTTTCATTTGGACTTGATTTGCATTTTTAAATGTATGAATTACTCTGTTTTCGTTTGATAATTTGAACTTAAGTGCTTGATTTAATTGTGTAATGTGCTCCTATGTGATTTAATATTCTCGTATAAGCCGTGCGTCGTCCTTAGTCTTATTTGGTTGTGTCTTGGTATTTTTGCAGACGATACTCCTGTGGAGTAGCGCCGGTTCTAGCTTTTGCTCTTGTTTTGTGCACGCCAGGTGAGGCTTTCCTTTTCTGATTCTAGTATTACTACGTATATATATATATAAATAAGCCTCTCCCGATATAAGCCACGTTTATGTTTTGTTTTCACACCGTTTATATATATACTTAGTAGATATTTATGATTATTATGTTCATTTGATTAATCAAAACTTATTTGATATGAAAAAGTATTACGTATAGTCTTCGAAATGTTTACGAAAGAGACATGTAAAACCTTTTTGTTTCTAAGGCGAACTTTGGCCTTCGGCCTCGCATATGACATGTCTCGAACGGTCTTTTGGCCAACCCGAAATGATTTGAAAAGCGAGTTATGAAATGTTTGCATGATCGTTTGGGCCCGGAGTAAGAGCGATAGGACGAAGTCGGTAGACGTCGGGTCTACGGCGTAAATCCTATGGTTTCCTCCATTTGGGAGCTCGGGGTGAGGCCGGAGTGGCAGCCCTTTGAGTACCTGAGTTATTCTAGTTTGTTACGAGTAGTTCGGGTTTGCAGTCCGGCTACATTGGAGGAATAAGGGAGGTTTCCGGTTTTATGTTTTTGGTTATTGGAGTTTCAGGGCTCGACTCGCCGAGTCATATGATAAGTTATGTTTTATGTTAAATCACCACCCGTTTACGAAAAACTTTCTTTTATGTTGATTTCTTTTAATTATAAAATTGGTGATTTACTTCCGTTTTATTATATACATTATTATTCCCCCCCCCCCCCCCCTCACTTAGTCGTTTGACTAACCCTCTCTGTCTCACCCTATATTGGTTTCAGGATACTAGGCGGGAATCGTCGTCGTCGTCGTCCTAGGGTTTTATTTATTTTCTCTTGTATATTCCTTTTCCGTATGTTATGAATTATGTTTTAGAATATTAGGAATTTATTTAATTAGTATTCGGGATTTCTATATTGAACCCGTTATTGTACATTGTCGGGATATTGTATCGAACCCGTTTATTAATTATGTAATTGAATTTCGTTAGCCTTGGTGGGCTTTAATAATTGTGTATTTATTATGTTCTATTGCTTTGATTATTTTGTTGCTTCCGCGTCTCTATCTTTTCGTTGTTTTTGAAACCCCGCCTAGTGATTGAGTAAATGCTTGCCGTTCGCCGGGTTTCGATTCGGGTCGGATCCCATTTCGGTTCCGGGTCGGGGCTCGGTGCGGGGCGTGCGTTACCCGTTTGGGGCGTCCGCTACATGCACATTGATCAAATTCCATGGAAAAAAATCACAAGTAATGCTACATGTAATCAATCACCAAACTAAGCTCCTCAATCATTCATTCTAGCATGCCTCTTCACTTCATCAACATATAAAACATTGAAACTCAAAGATTAGAGAGATTTACAACCTTACCTTGAAGGAGAAAATGGAGGAGAAAGGAGATGTAGAGAGCTTGTTTGCACAAATAGAAAGTAGAGGTTTGTTCCTTGGATGATAGAGCAACTTTTTGTAGCAAGAAAAAGGATGATTTTTGGTGCTTTGATGGTGGTTGAAAGTGGCGGTGGTGACTGGTGGAGTGAGGGCCGAGAGATGAGAGGAAGAAGAATAGAATGTTGCTTGAGAATAGTGTAGAAAGTTTGAGAGAGAAATGAGGTAATTAAATAAATATAAGTTATTTTGAAAAGTCAAAATTAGCTAGCAATTTATATAGATATTTATATATATATATATACATATATATTTGTATATGTTTGTATATATATATTGCATATATTTCAAATATAATATCATGTGATTCAAATATAATGACACAATTTTCATAAAATTTCAAATACAACACTTCAAGTATAAACATAGTGTAGGGTAATTCAAATATAAAGATTCTTAATATGAAGTCTTCATAGTATTCACATATAGAATCACCCATTAATTCATATAATTCACATAATTGCAAACAATGCACACAAGAGCAATTAGTCGGTAAACTTACCGAAGCGTTATAAAAATAGCGGGGCGTTACACTATCCCCCCCCTTCGGAGAATCTGGTCCCCAGATTCTAATTCGGCTAGGCAAATAACTCGGGATAATGAGTTCGCATCTTCTCTTCTGTTTCCCAAGTTACTTGTTCGGTGATTCGGTTTCTCCATAACACACGAACCAAGGGAATCTGTCGATTGCGGAGTTGCTTGAACTTGCGATCCTGAATCTCAACAGGTTTCATCTCGATCGTCAAGTCAGGCTCTACCTGGACTTCTTCATCTCGAAGAATATGAGATTCGTCGGGATAGTATTTTCGCAATTGAGAAACATGGAAGACATTGTGAATCCCAATTAGAGTCAAGGGCAGGTTCAGGCGGTAGGCAGTCTTCCCAATCCGTTCAATAACCTCATAGGGTCCCAAATATCTCGGACTGAGCTTCCCACCTTTTCCCACTCTAGCGAATCCTTTTCTCAACGTCGCCTTAAGAAACACTTTGTCTCCCTCTTCAAATTCCAAATCCCGGCGTCTCTTATCAGCATAACTCTTTTGGCGATCCTGGGCAGCTTTCATTCTCTGTCGAATGATCGCAATCTTATCAAGTGTTTCCTGGATCGTCTTTGGAGGTAGAGCTCGTTCCACTCCGTCTTTAGTTCTTCGCCAGTCTTCCAATTCCCAGTACAGAGGGGATCGGCACCTGCGTCCGTAAAGCGCTTCGTATGGGAGCATCCCAATTGTCGCTTGGTAGCTGTTGTTGTAGGCGTATTCAATGAGTGGCAGTTGTTTGTCCCAACTCGTGGAGAAGTCAAGAGAACAAGCTCGCAGCATATCGCCTAGAATCTTGATGGTTCTCTCAGATTGACCATCAGTTTGCGGGTGAGCAGCTGTGCTAAATTTCAAGTTCGTTCCCAAGTTTCTGTGAATTTCTTGCGAAAGTCTGGAAGTGAACTTAGGATCTCGATCGGACACGATATTCTTCGGAACTCCATGTAGCTTTACAATCTGCTCGATGTACAGTTCAGCTAACTTCTTGACATTGGTGGTCTTTCGAATTGGAATGAAATGGGCGGATTTCGTCAAACGATCCACAATTACCCAAATCGTGTCATATCCGCCCTGAACTCTCGGTAATCCGGACATGAAATCCATAGCAATATCTTCCCATTTCCAATCCGGAATAGAGAGTGGCTGTAGAGTTCCACCGGGTTGCTGATGTTCGGCTTTAACTCGTTGACAAGTCAAACACCGTCTCACGAAATCAGCAACTTCTCGTTTCATTCCATGCCACCAGTATTGAGTCTTGAGATCTCGGTACATCTTATTACCTCCCGGATGGACAGCATAAGCAGATTTATGTGCTTCCTCCATGATTTCGGTCTTCAGATTCTTCGGCACGCAAATTCGGTTCTTAAAACGAAGAAGACCCATATCATCGAAAGCAAATGAGGAGTTCGGATCACCTTGCATCCTCATGACCTGTCTTTGAATCCAGTCATCAGCACTCTGCTCGTCTTGAAGTCTCTGAACCAAATCTGGTCGGACTGAAAGATTCGCGATTCGCGGTTGAGAGGCTAGATGATATTTCCCTGCTTCCGACATCACTCTTGTAGAGGTTCCTTCTAAGACAGCTACCTTTGCCTGTCTACTTAAAGCATCGGCTACTACGTTAGCTTTGCCTGGGTGATATTGAATATGGCAATCATAATCTTCAAGAAATTCCATCCACCGTTGTTGCCTGCGATTGAGATCTTTCTGAGTATGCAGATATTTCAAACTCTGGTGGTCGGTGAAAATGTCGAATGTCACGCCGTATAAATAATGTCGCCACTTTCCCAGGGCAAAGATAATAGCAGCTAGCTCAAGATCATGGATAGGATAGTTCTTCTCAGCATCTTTTAACTTACGCGAAGCATAAGCTATCACTCTACCGTTCTGCATCAGAACACATCCTAACCCTTCTTTCGAGGCATCGGTATAAACCGTAAACCCTTCGGAACCTTCAGGTAGTGCAAGTACCGGAGCAGTAGTCAACCGTTTCCGTAACTCTTGGAAACTTGCCTCGCATTTATCGTCCCATTTAAAATGCACGTCCTTGCGAGTTAAATTGGTCAGCGGAGCGGCTATCTTGGAGAAATCTTTAACGAAACGCCTGTAATAGCCAGTTAACCCTAGAAAACTTCTGACCTCAGTTGGGGTCTTCGGCTGCTCGCATTTCATTACGGCCTCAATCTTCGAGGGATCCACTTCGATTCCATCTCCTGATATCACATGACCAAGGAAGGTAACTTTATCAAGCCAAAATTCGCATTTACTGAACTTGGCATACAACTGATGCTCTCGGAGAGTTCTTAACACGATGCGAAGATGCTCAGCATGTTCTTCCTTAGTCTTTGAGAAAACCAGGATATCGTCAATGAAGATCACCACAAACTTATCGAGATATGGCCGGAAAGTACGATGCATCAAATCCATGAAAGCAGCTGGGGCATTCGTTAACCCGAAAGGCATAACTACGAACTCAAAATGCCCATACCATGTATTAAACCCAGTCTTCGGAATGTCTGACTCTCGAATCCTCAACTGGTAATACCCCTGTCGGAGATCAAGTTTAGAGTATACTTTCGACCCTTGCAGGATATCAAACAACTCTTCGATGTGAGGTAGAGTATATTTGTTCTTTATCGTCATCCGATTCAGCTCACGATAGTCTACACACATCCTCAACGTCCCATCCTTCTTTTTCACAAAAAGAACAGGCGCACCCCACGGCGAAGTACTCGGTCGAATGTACCCACTCTCCAACAATCCATCCAACTGAATCTTCAATTCTTTCAACTCTGCCGGAGCCATACGGTAAGGAGTCTTCGAATACGGTTCGGCACCCGGAGCTAAATCGATCACAAACTCTATCTCTCGTTCCGGAGGCAAAGAATTCAAACTCTCGGGAAACACATCAGGGAATTCTCCAACTACTGGTACCTCCTCAAGCTTAACTTGCTCTTTCGGACGGTTTAGTATATAAGCAACAAAGGCCGGAGATCCCTTGCGAATCATTCGGGCGGCTTTAACATAAGATACTCGAGGAATCTTGTCAAACCTTTTGCCCAAAATCTCGCTATCAGCTACCAGGGTAATTCTTTTCTCGAAACAGTCAATATAAGCCTGATGCCGATATAGTCAGTCCATTCCCAATATTATCCCGTAGTGACTCATCGGAAGTTCAATGAGATCAGCAGGATAATCGCGATCATCTATCCTCAACGAACAGTCTCGAAAGACTCGATTACACAAATAAGAAATTCCCAACGGGGAATTAACCTCAAGCACATATGGTAAAGACTCGGCAGATAAAGATAATCTAGAAACATATTCAGGTGCAATAAAAGAATGCGTCGCACCCGAATCATATAATGCAACTATGGATATGTCATGCAAATTACAGTACCTTGCACCACTGCATTAGGATAGGTCTACCACGAGCATGAACCATTTTCCTGTATCAAAAGACTAAATAATATGCATGCTTCGTTAGCCACATGATCATGTCCACACAGGTCACATAACATAGACATATAAAAGCACATTGTCCTAAAGCCGTTCGACCTAGACAAACTCGACACGACATCAAAACCTAAGTACCAAACCTAGGCTCTGATACCACCTTCAGCTGTGACGTCCCCCACGCCACAACCCCCGGACCGAAACGAGCTCCCGAGCGATAGTTAAATACCACCACTCGAAAACCCGCCCCGGACAACGGGATTCCCACAATCTGGCAACAGCATCTCCCCATCAACAGTACCAACATCAACAACAACAACAACAGCACCAACAAGCGGAAGCAACGAGCAAAAGTTCAAATTTATAGTCACACTGCCATCCGTGGCCAAAATAAACATTTATAAGTCCATTATCTATCACAAGTTATAACATCAATTCATCAAGTATTCTACATCAGCATAACATTTCAAGTTTTCATGTAATTCAACATCATAAGTTCGATCCACAAAAGTAAATACATAAGACCGACTTCAAGGACTGTACAAGCCTACAACGCTGCTGCCAGTACCTGACCGCTAACCTGAAGCATGAACCAAAACGGGATGTGAGTCAAACGAACTCAGTGAGGAGGGGAATATATATAATAATTAAAACATAAAACATATTTAATTCACGCTTTGGTTAATAGAGAAACGAATCTAGTGCCGATACTTTCTCTTTATAATTCATCAAAGCTTTGTGAATTAAATATTAAAGTAAAACATTTTTATTCCCGGCGAGAACGGGCCATCTCCTTATAACTCCCAAAAACATATCAAATATAATGAAATTCCTCCTCAATACCATTTGGCTTATCGAGGGAGCTACCCTCGATTTCACCATACCCGACTAATGGCGCCGGTGCAAGTATTACTTGAACTAGACTACCTCCGACTAGTTACAAGTAACACCCATTGATTATATATTAGATGATCGTCATTGGGTCTCCATCTATATATAATCTGGATTATATATATATTGGATGATCGTCACTGGGTCTCCATCCATATATATAATCTGGATTACACCATGGGCTTCCCCCTAGACGCACGTCTCCGGGTTCCACCTCTAGTATAATCCGGGGCCCAAATATACCGTAAGACCGTCCTCAATAGGGTTAAAGGAAATATAATCTCGCTTTATAATTGTTTTGATTGACCAATAGGGTCGTTCGAGACAAGGTATGTAACCGTCTAGGGTTTCTCGACACGTTGCCGAATAACTCGAGGCATACGCGCAAGTCCCGAGACCAAATGTTACTTTTAAAAACAAAATAGTTCTCTTGTCTCTATTTTAAAACCATTTTAGAAAAGAAACATATATATCATTTTATATCAAATCCTTTTTATTTCAAATATTGATAACATATAATTGAAATATAAAGGGGTAGGGTTTTCGCAAATATTTGTTCATACTCCAGTTAGAAAACATTTTACATCCTCACCTGTAGGTTTTACAAAAGGGGTTACCAAACGACCAGAGATCAGTCCCGCGAGGTCCCACCTGTAATACACAGGCCTCGAGGTAAGACACGACTCGATAAATCAACCAAATACGACGCACGGCTCTGAAATGCATTTTATGCTCAAAATAACATATTATGCATAAATGCATTTAAACACAACTAAGCTCATTCAAACACATTTAAACACAATCAAATACACATGATATTAAGCTAAAATAGGCATACAAGTAATATGGAAGCTTGGGAAATAAAATTCAAAGGTTTGTGAATATTACACAAACCACCCCTCGTTTAATACTTTGCATAGCAAATCAACTCCGATTAATCCGAAACTTTCGGCATCTCTTAGCTACTATATTTAAGGATTTTTGATGCCAAAAGAATCGAAAAATGAAGCCAAATGCTCAAAAATCACTATTCATCAGCCCCTACCTATTTTTGCCAAACTTTCATTTTTCAATCCCAAACTCCACAAAACTTCACCAATTTGCTTAATATCATGAACTAACATGAATTACCAATCCATTCAAGCACCTAAGACCATTAACTCAACCTTGCACATTGATCAAATTCCAGGGAAAAAAATCACAAGTAATGCTACATGTAATCAATCACCAAACTAAGCTCATCAATCATTCATTCTAGCATGCCTCTTCACTTCATCAACATATAAAACATTGAAACTCAAAGATTAGAGAGATTTACAACCTTACCTTGAAGGAGAAAATGGAGGAGAAAGGAGATGTAGAGAGCTTGTTTGCACAAATAGAAAGTAGAGGTTTGTTCCTTGGATGATAGAGCAACTTTTTGTAGCAAGAAAAATGATGATTTTTGGTGCTTTGATGGTGGTTGAAAGTGGCGGTGGTGACTGGAGGAGTGAGGGCCGAGAGATGAGAGGAAGAAGAAGAGAATGTTGCTTGAGAATAATGTAGAAAGTTTGAGAGAGAAATGAGGTAATTAAATAAATATAAGTTATTTTGAAAAGTCAAAATTAGCTAGCAATTTATATAGATATTTATATATATATACATATATATTTGTATATGTTTGCATATATATATTGCATATATTTCAAATATAATATCATGTGATTCAAATATAATGACACAATTTTCATAAAATTTCAAATACAACACTTCAAGTATAAACATAGTGTAGGGTAATTCAAATATAAAGATTCTTAATATGAAGTCTTCATAGTATTCACATATAGAATCACCCATTAATTCATATAATTCACATAATTGCAAACAATGCACACAAGAGCAATTAGTCGGTAAACTTACCGAAGCGTTATAAAAATAGCGGGGCGTTACACTATCCCCCCCCTTCGGAGAATCTGGTCCCCAGATTCTAATTCGGCTAGGCAAATAACTCGGGATAATGAGTTCGCATCTTCTCTTCTGTTTCCCAAGTTACTTGTTCGGTGATTCGGTTTCTCCATAACACACGAACCAAGGGAATCTGTCGATTGCGGAGTTGCTTGAACTTGCGATCCTGAATCTCAACAGGTTTCATCTCGATCGTCAAGTCAGGCTCTACCTGGACTTCTTCATCTCGAAGAATATGAGATTCGTCGGGATAGTATTTTCGCAATTGAGAAACATGGAAGACATTGTGAATCCCAATTAGAGTCAAGGGCAGGTTCAGGCGGTAGGCAGTCTTCCCAATCCGTTCAATAACCTCATAGGGTCCCAAATATCTCGGACTGAGCTTCCCACCTTTTCCCACTCTAGCGAATCCTTTTCTCAACGTCGCCTTAAGAAACACTTTGTCTCCCTCTTCAAATTCCAAATCCCGGCGTCTCTTATCAGCATAACTCTTTTGGCGATCCTGGGCAGCTTTCATTCTCTGTCGAATGATCGCAATCTTATCAAGTGTTTCCTGGATCGTCTTTGGAGGTAGAGCTCGTTCCACTCCGTCTTTAGTTCTTCGCCAGTCTTCCAATTCCCAGTACAGAGGGGATCGGCACCTGCGTCCGTAAAGCGCTTCGTATGGGAGCATCCCAATTGTCGCTTGGTAGCTGTTGTTGTAGGCGTATTCAATGAGTGGCAGTTGTTTGTCCCAACTCGTGGAGAAGTCAAGAGAACAAGCTCGCAGCATATCGCCTAGAATCTTGATGGTTCTCTCAGATTGACCATCAGTTTGCGGGTGAGCAGCTATGCTAAATTTCAAGTTCGTTCCCAAGTTTCTGTGAATTTCTTGCCAAAGTCTGGAAGTGAACTTAGGATCTCGATCGGACACGATATTCTTCGGAACTCCATGTAGCTTTACAATCTGCTCGATGTACAGTTCAGCTAACTTCTTGACATTGGTGGTCTTTCGAATTGGAATGAAATGGGCGGATTTCGTCAAACGATCCACAATTACCCAAATCGTGTCATATCCGCCCCGAACTCTCGGTAATTCGGACATGAAATCCATAGCAATATCTTCCCATTTCCAATCCGGAATAGAGAGTGGCTGTAGAGTTCCACCGGGTTGCTGATGTTCGGCTTTAACTCGTTGACAAGTCAAACACCGTCTCACGAAATCAGCAACTGCTCGTTTCATTCCATCCACCAGTATTGACTCTTGAGATCTCGGTACATCTTATTACCTCCCGGATGGACAGCATAAGCATATTTATGTGCTTCCTCCATGATTTCGGTCTTCAGATTCTTCGGCATGCAAATTCGGTTCTTAAAACGAAGAAGACCCATATCATCGAAAGCAAATGAGGAGTTCGGATCACCACGTAGACATGCTTAAAATAATATAAAGACGTTCTCTCGCGAATACAGGATTAAACGGATAAGAAACGGGAAAGGTGGAATAAATCCCTAAACGAGCAAGGTGTCAAATGACGGTCAATTAGGGTCGGGTAAATTGTAAATTATGAAGAATATCAAATCCCAAGGCTCGAGGAAGCTATAGGTGAAATCGGATTGATATTCGGAGGTCGTATGAGAAAAGTCAACATTTAAATGAGTGGGGTTGACCAATTCCCGAAGTGTAAGAAAGGAAAAGGTTGGAAAATACACTAAGTATGTTGCACCGGCCAACGCACGGGCTTACGCACGGGCTTGGCAAGCCGGTGCAAGCACAAAAGGGGTTGCACGGCCTCCCGCACGGTCTTGAGCACGGTGCCAAGACCGTGCAGGTGCAAACGGCCATGCGCACGGGCTCGTGCACGGGCTCAAGCCCGTGCAAGATGAAAAGAGCTGCACACGGACTCCTGCACGGTCTTGCTCAAGACCGTGCGTTCGCCCGTGTGGATCTACTGAGCAGCAGACTCAGCAGATCGCGAACCTCTCACGCGAATTCAAAATGTAAATTCATATATCTCCTAATTTATACCATAAAATACCCTAATTTTCATATATAATCATATATATCATATAAGCTACATATAGACACAAGAATCACGTAAAATGGTCCAGTAAATCTTCCTAAACACGAAAATCCTAATATATAAAATCCTATATCTAAAGTCACGAAAATCGCAAGAAATAACGAACAGAATGAAATGGGGTGAAAGGATTACCGGTAGAGAATGTAGTGAGGATCGTTCGGGTTTTCACGGCTCGTCGATCGGGCGAGAAACGGGCTCGGTAGGGCGTCGGGAAGATTTTCTCTCCTTTCTTCTCCTTCTTTCTCCTTTCTTTCTTCTTTCTTTCTTCTTCTTTTTATGTAATGAGAGAATGAGAGATAGATAGATATTTAAGAAAATATCTCGGGAGGGGGGTAAAATGGTCATTTAGGCTTTTAAGGGCATTTATGTAATTTAAGTAATTGAGGGTATTTAAAAGATAGGTTAAATCAATATTTTCCACAAGATTAATTAATCCAATTGGATAGATCGAGAAATTAGGCAAGAAAGAATTCGCGTAAATATTAATAATATAATTAAAATATTCGGGTCGTTACAGATTCACCATGGACTTCGTGTCCAGACTAGTGAAGGTTTAAGATGGTAATTACTGTTACACGTTTATCTGGGATTTCTCCAAGGTCCTGTCGATCGAATTCAGGCCTTTCGACAATAAATGGAGATAGCTTAAGTTCTACTGAAAAGCTACTTGCAAGAACCCCGAACAAGCTTGGAGTTGTGCAATCCGCGAAATATCTCCTAGCGAGTCCCTTGAATGAATCAGACAGTCGAAGAAGCTTCGTGAGAGATCTGAATGAAGATGCATAAGTGTCATCCAGAGTTGTTTAACTCTAATCAGTAGAATCTGGGGACCAGATTCTCATATGGAGGGGTGATTGTAACGCCCCAAAAATTCGTGTTATGAACCGGGAACCCGAATCGATTTTCTTGCGCAATTCATTATTTATTTTATTAATTACTATATGATTTTATAACAATTTCGTATATGAGTGAATTTTGATATTTAAATCACGAATTGATAATGTGCATTTAATTATATGAATTTTGACTGTAATTATGTATTATTTGGACAACATGAGTTTTCGAACTTATTTTGTAAATTACAAAAATGCCCTTTCATTCTCAACCGGGTCAACTCTTATGAATTAAGCCATCACTCTCTCTCCCTCACTCATTCACGCAACAATAGAGGAGAAAAGAAGAGAAGAAAGAAAAAGAAAGGAAAAGAGAAGGAGGAAGGTTCAATCGATCGTCCCAACCCCGTTTCTCGACGGATTTTCAAACCGTTTACGCCTACGAACTCCTCACGATCTCTTCTACGGGTAAGCCTTTCACGTCCCTCTCATTTAATGTCTCCTATGCCTCATATTTCTCGTTTTTGTAAATAGTTGAATAATTTAGGGTTTATGTGATTTCAAGAGAATTTATGGATGGATTTTCGTGTTTTTGGATCCTATGTGTAGCTTATATGTTGTAGATCATTATATGTAAATATTAGGGCGTGATTTGTATGTTTAGATGATCAAATGTTGAAATTAAGATTGGTTTCGCGTGGTTTTTCTGGTTCTGCGAAGTTTCTGCTGTTTCTTGACGTGCACGGGCTTTGCACACGGGGTGTGGCAAGCCCGTGTGGGTGTACACGGCCTCCCGCACGGCCGTACAGGAGACCGTGCGTGTTGTGGTTGTGCACGGCCTTGTGCACACGGCCTTGAGGCCGTGTGCAAGAGGTCGTGTGTGTCCCTCCTCGATGTGCACGGCCTTGGCACACGGCCGTGCACAAGGCCGTGTGGCCCGTTTGAATAGGGCCCTGACCTTCTGTAAGTCAGGGCCAATTTTACCCTGTAGGTCCCTCCGAGGCTCGTCTTTTCCAAATTCTTTCTTCGCCTATGTATTCTATATATATGAAATAGATATGAATTGCATGATATAAGCATTTATAGCATGTTCGGGTCTATGAATAGTACGTTTTAAGTTTTCGTCAAATTTTCTAACTTTTGCATATGAAGTCCGATTCTTCCGAAATTCGAATGCATACTCTCTTATGGTATTTAAAGCATGTCCGTAACGTCTCGTTGCATTTGGACTTGATTTGCATATTTAAATTCATAAATTACTTCGTTTCGTTTGATAATTGAAACTAAGTGTTTTATGTGATTGTATAACGTGCTTTTACGTGTTTCTATGCTTTCGTATGAGCCGTGCATCGTCGTATGTCTTACGTGGTTATGTCGTTTGTCAGTTGCAGGTTCCACTCTCGTGGATTAGGTTGCTCGTTTCCGTTTTGGGCTTTCTTTTGGTTGTCGCCAGGTGAGGTTTCCGTTGTTATTCCGTATTATGTAGATATGTATTATTAAGTCTCACTAAATAAGCCTCGCATGTATAATTTACGTTTTCATTCCGTATTACTATATTTAGTAAATACTTTATTCTTATTACTTTTATGAGGTTTAAGAACAACGGATTTGATATCAAATGAATATAATGTATGTGATTTCGAAATGTTTCCAAAAAGGGACAAGCGAACTATGTTTTGATTTAAATATAATTTTGGGTTTGGAAACCTTCTCGTTGAGTGAAGTCGTTAGGGCGGGTTTCTCCCCCAGGACGATGGAACACCTGGTTGCGTTTCCTACCGTTACATCGCCTGTCTCAAACGACCCTTTTGGCCCTCCCCGAAATGTCTTGATTCCTATTTTAGTAGGAAAATGATAGTTATGAAAAATGCGAGATATGATATGTATGATATGATATGTGGGCCCCGGAGTATGGCGATCGGATGAAGCCGGATAGACAGCGGGTCTACGGTGGAATTCGGTAGCTTGCTCCATGTTTACCAGGAGCACGGGTGAGGCCGGAGTGGCAACCTTTGTGCTCCTGCGATGGTTGACTTCGTGTCAACTGCGAGATAGGCTATTATGCCTATAGAGCAGTTTGGATTTAGCGGTCCTTCTGCTATATGGGAGGAATAAGGCTAGTATGGTTTTCAGGTATGTTATGATATGATATGAGGAGTTGAGGGCTCGACTCGCCGAGCAATATGATATGTCCCGTTGTGTTATGTTATGATAAATCACCGAATGTTTATGAAAACCCTTCTTTTACGTTTGTTTTCCTTTAAGTTAAAATGGTGATTTATTCATGTATGCTATTATGTATGTACTCCTTTTTTCCCCTCACTTAGTCTTTTGACTAACCCTCCCTATTTTTTACCTTATCTGTTTCAGGTGATTACTAGGTGGGCATTCGTCGGTCTTGTATTGCGGAATTATTCTGCTTTTGTCATTGTTCATTCCTAGGTTGTTTTAGGTACTTGACCGTTATATGTATTATGTAGGTTATGATTTGAGTCCGGGATTATTTAATGTTGAACCCGTTATGATTTGATTCAAGTTTTGTAAGTGAATTCTGCTAGCCTTGGTGGGCTTTAACTATTTGCTCAATTGGTTTATTGCTTTAATTTCCCGCTAGTAGAATTCGTTTTGTTTATTGTTGCTTCCGCTTCCGCATTGTTGTCGTCAGTTGTTTTACAAAAGCCCCGCCTAGTGATTGAGTAAATCGGTTTGCCGTTCGCCGGGTTTCAATTGAGGGTCGGATTTCTATTTCGGCTTTAGGTTGAGACTCGGTGCGGGGCGTGCGTTACCCGTTTGGGGCGCCCGCTACAAAGCCGTTGACGGCATTGATTGGATAATTATTTTTATATTCGTTTATGAATTATGTGCCATGAATGGCTTTTATGAATTGAACTATTTTTATGAATTCGCTTCTGCACTTATCTGATTGCTGTTGTTGTTGTTGTTGGGGCGTCGTGTTGTTGTTTCCGGAGTTTTGATTGAGCGTCTTGCCGTTCCCTGAAATGAGTTTTTGAGTAGGGCACCCTGTCATGCTCGGGAATGCATTTTGGTGCGGATGTGGCGTTCTTCTTCCTCCTTCGGAGAGGGGCGCTACAATTAGAGCCGATCGCTAGTCGCGGGAGCTAAGTGCCACGCGCGTGGGAACCACCTCTTGAACTTGAGCGGCAAAGTGCTACATGCGCAGGGACCACCTCTAGAGTCCCCACTGGCGGGCGGCAATGGGGCTATGTCGCGGCGCAATGAGGACATTACGCTCTCAATGAGGGGTGATTGTAGCACCCCCAAACTTGAGAGATGTGTGCCTTGGGGGGCTTTGTCCCACATAGGAAAAACAAGTATGATTTGAAGGGTTTATAACCCAACTCCCATGTACAACCCAATAAGGTTAACCTCTTTTGGCGTGTGCTTTCAATGCCAAACTTTAGGGGTTGTACACGGTGGAGGCGAAGGTTATATCCGCGCATCCAACGGGCGCCGTCGTGAGGGTTCTCCTATCCGCGCCCAGGGGTTGCAACATTTATGATTAATTATATTAAATGCTTATTAGAGATTTATGTTACCGTGAATGGCTTAAATGTTGATTTTGGATATGAGTAATTATTTAGCTTCCGCATCTCTGTATTTGTTGTTGTTGGATATAGTATTGTTGTTGTCAGATTATTTATTGAGTATATCGTCATTCGCTGAGATGAGTTCTTGAGTGGGGCACATTGTCGTGCTTCGAGACTCGTTTTGGTGCGAATGTAGTATTCTTCATCCGACTCTTAGAAAGGGGCACCACAGTATAGAATAATTATTTTTAAAATATTATTTTTACAAATATATTTATAAAATTTATGACATGAAAGAAAAAATAAATGATACCGTGTAAGAATTATTTACCATATTGAAATAAAATAAGTATATATTTAATTCATTAATTATTATTTTATTTTATATCTTGATTGAAATTCTATCTAAATAAATAAAGTTTTATACATTTAATTTTTTTTAAGTTATTTACTTTATTCATTAATTGAATAGGTTTATTATTTAGCAATGACTAAGAACTTGTAATTTTTATTTAACTAATTTGAAATGTAGTGTTACATAATATTTAAATATGTGATAAAAGTATCTAAATTGTTATATATTTTGAATTTAAATTTATCAAAATTTACATGTTGATTCTATCAAAATTCTAGTATTCGAAAGTCACCAGCTAATTTATTTACTTATCAACATTTTTTAAGGTATTAATTTCGGATATATTTGACCTTTTTTAAAATTGAAGCGTGTATACTATAATACAAAAATATTTATTGTATTTACATCTAAGAATCAATACTAAAATAAATTCAAAATTGTTAGCAAACTAAATATACGCATTTAACATTACAAAATATGACTCAATAAATATTCTTTTAAGTTCAACACACTAAACAAGAAACGTATATATATACTAAGTTATAATCAAACCTCTTGAGTGAACTATAACGTTAATGCCACTTATGATTTTGGACTATTAATTTTTTTTTATTCTTTTATTATATCTATTTCTTATCATTATAATAAAAGAACTTAATGAATTTTGTGTAATTATCAATTTCATTTTAGTAGACCAACTTAGGGCTTTGTAAAATATATATATATATATATATATATATTTAAGTTAAATAAGATAGATATTAAAGTATTTACATTAGTTATTAGTTATTAAGCCGAAGACCTTGGGGTAACAATTTTCAAAATTGCTTATCTTTTTATTTTTTTTCATCTTTCTCTTTCCTGTTCCACCTTTTTACTTTTAAAGTCTCACCCTCGTCAAATTAAATAATCCAATTTTATATTCATATAGAAAATAAATCACCAAATCATTATTAGTTTTAATAATATATTAAAGAATAAATATTAAAAAACAAACTACAAACCTTATTTTAACATACAATCTAACTAATTAAATTATAATCGGATGCAATGGAATAATATCACCGTGGAAGATTGATAATGTGATCTTATTGTAATTTTTGAATTAGGATACAATTAGATTAGAATTTGTACTTCGTTTTATGTCCATCAAATTATAATTGAATTTAATTAGAATATTTATTTAATTTTATCATGTCCAATATTTATATTGTTTTATTTGTTTATTTGTTTTTGTTTTAGAATTTATAGAACATCTTAGAATTTATAGAATATCTTATTTTCAAATATTGGTGAAGATCAGTTAACTATATATATCCAAAAAATTATTTCCTTAATCATTATATGTTAATATTGCATTTTTGGAAAAGAAATTCTCAAACCCAATACTTTCAATATTTCGGCTATAATATTTTGGTAACGTATGCTAGAAAAATTAATAAACCATGCATGCGTTAATATGGTTTAAGTTATCTATATGTAACTCTATGGATTCGAGTTTAATCTGTTGATTTTTTTAATTTATTATGAAAAATTAGAATTATTAGATACATATATGTTTTAATTAGGTAGAACTCTCAAATAAATTTTAGAGTGAATCATATTCCAATTAATTATAGAATCCTAGTATTATCAAATTAACTTACTATTTATATATAATTATAAATGTACATATTTGTACAATTATTTAATAAGAATATTATATATTGTTAGAGAGGTATTTTAGTCATTACAAAAAAAGTGACGAACTTAAATCACTAGAAGAAACTCGTGCTTTTATAATATACATAGATAAGTTAGGCAAAACATATATTCTTCAATATGATATCGAAACAAATTCTATTAATCTAGGACTGTTTTTCGACCGCAAATATATCTATTCCACGCTCCAGTTGTGTTGTATATATATGTTCCTCGACCCTGATGGAATATATTAAACCATCTCACATCAAAAAATCAATGATATATTTTTTTTTTAGTCGGAGTTTAATATATAATGCTTGATAACTCTACCCTTATTAACTATCTTTTGGGATAAGTTATGACAAATATATATTCTTTCATTATGATTGAAGACACCACACCTACTCGATCATAATTATTTATGAATTCAAGGAGAAAACATTATTGGTACGTATTGTTGACTTTGTAATTAATATTCATTGAAAATAATTGTGCCTTGGGACCATTCTTCCAAACTGCAAGGGGTTCCGCAAGGCTTTTAACTCGACTGCAGAATAGGTGTAATTGTTCAGAAAATGTTTTTTTTTTTTTATTTCATTGAAGATAAAATCATTTATATCTAGAAAGTGATATGATCATATAATATTAATGTTTTGATATGTGTATGATGGAGGCCAAAATTAAACCTGTGCAAGAATTTTGCAGGTTTAATCCAGTAATTTATTACATGTCAGCTTATAAATGCTGGCCTATATGTGTACCAAACACAAGGACATTTTGTTCATGTACTAATTATCCCCAGCTCTACAATTCTCTAACTCATTCCATATTAGTTGAGAAATTTTGACTTGTGGTAACTTATAAGGTGAATTATCTACATGTGCCCCAATAGTGGAGGACCCATGCGTGTATGTGTTACCTTGGAAGACCCCACACCACACGTTCATGAGCAGTCTTGGAGGGGCCCACACTCCTATGGATGTGTGTGGGTTGGGTGGGAATAATATAACTTATCTCATATTAGTTGAGAATCTTGACCTATGCTAACTTATAATAGTAAGTTAACAACCGGTTTTTATAAAGAGTGTGTTCGAGCTCCATTACACATAACCACTAAGAAAGTTTTGACTATATTGAAGGGAAAATTACATTTAGTATTATTATATTTTTTTTGGTCGGGAAAAAGGTTACATTTATGAAAAAAGGATTTGTTATCTAAATTTTATAGGTTTAAACATTGTACGAACTCTTTATTTTAATTAACAAGTTACCATAGAATAATGTGAAACTGAAGATTAATCCAGCAAGTTTGGTTATACACACGGAGGTCGGGGTTTGCATGTAAATTTATAAAAAAAGTTGAGGTTATAACGGTTGGTTCCAGTTAATTTAATCAGCATATTTTGTTTAAAAAGTTACTAACGGAACCCTAAACGCTTGTATGATTTATAATTTGTAAATTCGTAAATGGAAGACGGTAACTTTTTTATTAATTAAAAAGGTTACCAATTATCAATATTCAACAAACTCGGAGAGTGATCTTAATAGCTAGCTATGATACACGGACACTTCTAAGAATTTCATCCCGCCGTGTCGTGTCGTGTCCGACACCCATATCGGATATTTCTCTAGTGTAAAATGTCGAAATAAATCCGTGTCGCTGCAACAGTATCGTATCGTGTCAATATCGTTGTGTCCGTGTTTCATAGCTAGCTAGCAATCCCGGCTTCATATATGCAGGCAAGTTGCAGCCAATAAATACATTAAAATTTTCATGCAAGTTGGTACCTGTCGCGACCCCCCGGGCACGGAGAGGAGAACCCCCCTGCTTGGGCACCCGTTGGACGCGCGGGTATAACCTCCATCACCACCGCGCACAACCCTAAAGTTTGGCTTACACCACATGCCAAAAGAGGTTGCAACCATATGGTGATTATGCTTGGTGAATTTGGTTATAAACCCTTCATTTTCAATGTGATCTTTCGATGTGGGATGAAACCCCAATGCACACAGCCTTGAGACACCCCGTGAGAGGAGGCCGTGCGCCATTCACACGGGCTTGCGACACGCCGTGCAGCATCCCGTATGGAATACCTGAACCATTTTTCACGCTGAATATTTCGGGCGCTACACACCTGTGACTGGAAACTCTAAGTCTCATTGACACGAAACGGGCAGACACAAGAGACAAGAGACGACGCGATTACAAAGCTTCGATTCCTTTTGGGAACGTAGGCTCTGATACCACTGACTGTAGCGCCCCCTGAAGAAGGACCGCCACATCCGCACCGAAATGGACTCCCGAGCTTCAGCGAGGGGCCTCAACTCAAAAACCCACTCTGGCGAACGGCACTCAAACAAGCACTACCGGCAACAGCAACGACATCCCAACAACAACCACAAAAAAACCGAGATATCCGGAAGCGATTTAAGTAAACAGATAAATTCATAAACGCCTACGGGCTAACATATTATCAATTAAACATTTATAAATCAAGATACAGAATGTTCATAAATAGATAGTGCCATCCATGGCTCACTAGTCTATCCTGTACAATCCTAGATATCGTCAATTATCCCACATCAGGGGCGCATAAGTACGTAAGGTAAATAAATACAATAAACAAGACTCGACGGTTGTTGGGACCACTGACAAGACAAACCAGAAAGACTGAGCCTATCTAGACCTGCTGATGCCGACTGACAAGATAGGTGACGTCGCCACCTATCTACCTGAAGCAAGAACCAAAACAGCAGGGGGTGAGTATAAAGGATACTCAGTAAGGGGTTTGATCACAGTTCGTCGTTTATCTTTTAAAACGAAAAGTGGTGAGTGTTGCCCGTTATGAGAAAGAATACGAATAACGAAATATAAGTTGTAAAATGACACAAAGCAACACTCGGGTTCGGCTTATTTGAAAACACAAAAGGTTGACGAACCAGATCCTTTAAAACATTTGCACTTAATATCAAGTCGATAAATTGAAAGGAGATTAGTTGAGTCACGAGGCCGTTACAAGTTCAAAAGCACGATATAAATAAGTTGGAATCGATAAATAAACATGCCTTGTAATTCAACTAATTAATTGAATAATAAAGGAGGCTTAGGCTAGTAAGTACGAGTCACGCTTCCGGGTTTTGTATATATTTAGGGAAATACATATGATAAATAAAGAGAACCGGAATGTGCTTCGACTTGTAACAAAAGCCGTAAAACACTTAGACAAGTAACAAATGCAATAAATCATGCAAATAATGTGTCCCGGCGAGAACGGGCCCTCTCCTTATAACTCCCAATTGAAAATCATGAAAGCATGTAGTCAAGTACTCCACCACCAACAATACTATACAGGATTTAAGGAGACGCTGTTAGCACCACCATCAGAATTTAAGGAGACGCGATTAGCACCACCGTACAGGGTTTAAGGAAACGCGATTAGCACCACCGTTCGCATCAACTTAGGCTTGCCAACCTCCTAGCAGGCCCAAGTCAACACGCTAGAAGTATACATCAGGATTTACCCTAGACGCACGTCCCCAGGCTCACCTCCTGTATACTCCGGGCCCAAGTTATTAAACAATTTATGACTCGCTTTTGAAATCAATGATAGTTTGGGTGGCCAAAAGGGCCATTCGAAAGTAGAAAATCGGGGTGTGGGAGGCCAAAGGGGCCCACACCAAAGGGGCCACTCGAGACAAGGTTATAATTGCGAGGTCGAGAGACCAAAGTTCGCATTTAAAACAAATGGGTTTTCCTTGCCTCTAGTTGAAAGTATTTAAAACATTTTGGTTTGCTATCAAAACGGTTTGACTAAGCAGATAGAGAAATAGTAAAGGCAATACAACAAGTAATAATAAAGCGGGATAGTGGTTTATTTCGCAAACCTAAGTAACTATGTTCTTACTCCAGTTGAAAACAATTTAAAACCCTTACCTGGCTCGACACGACAGTATGAAAGCAGGCGGTAGTCAGGTTTCTCCCTCGTTGGTCCCACCTGTAATACACAGGGCCTAGAGGATGAAAACAAGACCGACAATACTAAAAGCAAGACACGGACAACAGACGACGCAAGACAATTCAAATATAACTCCACTCATGCTACAGGTACAATATGGAAAGCCAGGCAATTAAGCATATAAGGATATAAAACATATGAATTAACATTTAAAGGAATACTTAAAGCAATTGTAATAATGGAAGAACATTAATAATAAATATGGAAAGCATGCTAAAATGCAGTTAGGGCACGTAGGCATGTTTAAAATAATATAAAGACGTTCTCTCGCGAATACGGGGTTAATCGGATAAGAAACGGGAAAGGTGGAATAAAATTCCTAAACAAGAAAGGTGTCAATTGACGGTCAAATAGGGTCGGATAATTGTAAATTATGAAGAATATCAAATCCCGAGGCTCGAGGAAGCTATAGGTGAAATCGGATTGATATTCGGAGGTCGTATGTGAAAAGTCAACATAGAAATGAGTGGGGTTGACCAAATTCCCGAAGTGCAAGAAAGGAAAAGGCTGGAAAATGCACTAAGTATGTTACACCGGCCAACGCACGGGCTTGGAAAGCCGGTGCAAGCACAAATAGGGGTGCACGGCCTCATGCATGGTCTTGAGCACGGTGCCAAGACCGTGCAAGTGCAAACGGGCCTGTGCACGGGCTCAAGCCCGTGCAGGTTGAAAAGGGCTGCGCACGGGCTCCTGCACGGTCTTGATCAAGACCGTGCGTTCGCCGTGTGGATCTACTAAGCAGCAGACTCAGCAGATCGCGAAACCTCACACGCGAAAACAACATTTAAATCCATACATCTCCTAATTTACTCCATAAAACATCCTAATTTTCACATATAATCATATATATCATATAAGCTACACATAGGCACAAGAATCACGTAAAATGGTCAAGTAAATCTCCCTAAACACGAAAATCCTAAAACTATAAAATTCTATATATAAAATTCACGAAAATCACAACGAAGAGGGAACGAAATGAAATGGGGTAAAAGGATTACCGGTAGAGAATGTAGTGAGGATCGTTCTGGTTTTCATGGCTCGTCGATCGGGCGAGAAACGGGCTCGGTAGGGCGTTGGGAAGTTTCCTCCTTTCTTCTCCTTCTCTTCTCCTTCCTTTCTTCTTTTTCTCCTTCTCTGTATGTAATGAGAGAATGAGAGAGAGAGGTAGATATTTAGGAAAATATCTCGGGGGGTAAAATGATCATTTAGGCTTTTAAGGGCATTTAGGTGATTTAAGTAATTGAGGGCATTTAAAAGATAGGTTAAATCAATCTTTTCCATAAGATTAATTAATCCAATTGGATAGATCGAGAAATTAGGCAAGAAAGAATTCGCGTAATAATTAATAATATAATTAAATATTCGGGTCGTTACAGTACCTCCTCTTTCTTTTCTTTTTTTTTTTTTATATAAATTATTGGTGGCATTGGCGTACCCTTTTTAAAAAAGAAAATAAAGATTTTTTAATGAGGGACAACTGCATTAAACATTCCACTCAGAAAATATAAGATTATGTACGAAGGTTGGAACATACCACAAACATAATACTAGCCGAAACTGCAATCTTCGTAAATAAGTAATAAAGTGGGCAGCACAGTTTGTCACACATTTGACAAGAAGGAAACAATAAACAAACAAACCTACTACGGATCTAATATATATATTCAATAAAACTCCCAAGGGTTAGCTGAACCTCAGCATCACCATGCATCTTTTGTGTCAGTGGTGGTAAGTAGTCACATTCAAAATCGAAAAAATACTACATCAGACTAGCAGTTGTAGCCAGGTGGCGGCAGATCTGATGAAGACGGCGCCACGATGGTGGCAGATCTGGTTCGAGGCGGCGATAGGTGATCACAAATCTGGACAAGAAAACTCGCATTCGACAAAAGAGAACTCTGATCATTCGAGAAATGAAAGCTCTCATTCGAAGGAGACAGAAGAACAAAAACCAAAAAACAAAAAAATGAGATAGCAACACTAGACGAGAGAGGAATAGCATCAAATGGAAAAAGGGATTGCCGGCATAGACTCAACCAAGAAAGTTAAGTTGGCCGACGTACGGCTACGGTAGGTAGACCAAAAAAAATACTGTAATATATAATGCATCCCTAATACATGTACATATTGATAAATAGTGTTGGCATATCTTCGACAGTGTATTTATTTCGTTTTTCGCACGGATAGCGCGTGATTTTTTCTGTGAACATCAGTGTGGGTGTGGCCCCTAAATTATTATTTGATATATACGTTAAATTAATTGCAAAAAAGACCCTACTACTGAAGTTTTTTAAATATTATAAACGTTGTTAGATATTTGATAAATATTTTATATTTTTTTTTATAAATTCTTAAAATAAGATTTTAAATGTTTAATTTTTAGGTTTCTTTAAAATAAATTGGAAAATACTAACTTATTTTTAAGATCTTAGCTCATATGTACTCCTCTACTTTAACTATATTAATTACATATTTTCATGATTATCATCGTCTTATACATTAATGAAGTTATTTTTATCCAACATTTGAAATGTTATTCTTAAGCTTGCAAGCTTAAAAAATGATGTCATTTTATAAGGTGTGCGAGCTTATAAGATCTTTATATACCCTTAGTCAAACACCCTGTAAATATATTACCTATAATTAATATTATATTTAATAATTGTGATTAACTACCAAGTCCGTTGGCCAAAAAAGTTTAAGCGAGTTTAGATGTCAGTCACCCCTAAAATTAAAACATGTCTCAGGAATCAACAGTACTTACAAAGATATTTACATATTTTCTATCAACAAGACCATTATGTCAACAGAGGAAATCGAAATCGAGCCCTCTAACCGATATGAGTACTGCCACTATTACCGAGTGCGCCAATTCCTTTTGGCTCCACATGCATGCGACTTCTTCTATTATCAATTAACAATCAAGATGACAAAATAGTGAAAATTTTGAAGACCAACCAAGTCGAATTATATTATTTGAGGACAAAATTGAATTGTGGAGCAAGAATATAGCTAGGGGACCAAATGAGGCAAAGCCATGTAACGCCCCAAACCTGAAGAAGCAGCATACCGTGAGATGCACACTCATGGTATGTAGCATCTCGTGTGCAGCGTACCATGAGCAATGCAATAAACCGTGAGAAGTGAGACGCAGGGTATGTCACATACCGTGTGCATGAAATCGGTGTTTCCATTCCACATCGGAAATGCAGGTTTGAAATGATCAGTATATAACCTAATTGCCATGTACAATTAACCAGTAGGTTAACTCCTTTTTGACAAGTGCTTCACAGGCCAAACTTTAGGGTTATACACGGTGGCGACGAAGGTTATACGCTCGTGTCCAACGGGCGCCGTCGTGAGGGTTCTCCTCTCCGCGCCCGGGGGTCGTGACAGGCCAGTACTGTTGGATATAATATGTCTTTAATGTTTCCACATGGATTAGTGTGAATCAATTGAGATGTGAAAAGCCATATTAATTGTTGTTTGAAAAACTAATGAGTCTCACATTGATTAAACTCTTAATTACATTCAACTATATTAGTTAATGCTAATTAGGAGTGTTAATTATGGAACTCAAGTGAGAGAGATGAATGAGTCACATGCGGTGCGGTGCACCGCAAACCTCGCGCCCGCATCCCGCGACCCAAGATGAATGGGTCACATGCGGTGCGGTGCACCGTACTGCCCGCGCGCATGTCAGCGTCCCGCGACCCCCGCATGGGCTTGGGCTTGGGTTTGGGTCGGGCCGCGTTACTTAGTGGTGTGTCGCACGTGCATATCATAGGAGGGAAGGAGCTTCGCCTCCGAGCCCAGAGCCTTTCTTTTTGGATCAGGTCCGACTCATTTCGAAGCCCAATTTCAGACAACAATTAAATCAATTAATTTAATCATGTGTGACTGTTGAAATATGACTGTTGGGCTCCTGAAACTGCTGTTTTAATTGCATTTATGCTAAAATGAATTACATAACAGCCAGCCCACTATTCATGTCACTTAACTCTGTCATTTAATTAGTTCAAATACCTGAGTCTATAAATAGAGCTGTTTTGATATTTATTGTAGACTACAACGAATATTCACCTGAATTCTTAGCGAATTGCTGTCACTCGAATTCTCTCATAAGCTTGACATATATCCTGGAAGTGTGTCGCGTGCAACCTGCACCAAACTTCTAATAGAGGCGACAGAAACTTTAAGAACAGGAACTACCCGTGTCAATCTGATACCAAATCCAAACTCCTATATTTAACAAGTACTGTCGAAGTGAATTCCTATATTTAGAATGTTATGTTTTGATTTACAAATTGCTCGACAAGAAAGTGGATTTGTCAGACATGGATACTAATATATATTGTGCAGGATCAATATAATGTTCGAGATTTTAGTTCGACGATTCGAAAATTCAATGGCTCATTATCATTCCAGAAACACTTCTAATTTCCATGAAGAAGACGTAGATATCCCTAATTTTATTCTTCCTTTGTTGTTGTATCAAACTTTATTGTTTCGGGTTAATATTAAATATTAAATGACATAACTAATGTATGGGCAGAATTACATATGGGTTCCTGACGTGTTTACCTATTTAGAATGTTATGTTTTGATTTACAAATTGCTCGACAAGAAAGTGGATTTGTCAGACATGGATACTAATATATATTGTGCAGGATCAATATAATGTTCGAGATTTTAGTTCGACGATTCGAAAATTCAATGGCTCATTATCATTCCAGAAACACTTCTAATTTCCATGAAGAAGACGTAGATATCCCTAATTTTATTCTTCCTTTGTTGTTGTATCAAACTTTATTGTTTCGGGTTAATATTAAATATTAAATGACATAATTAATGTATGGGCAGAATTACATATGAGTTCCTGACGTGTTTACCTATTTACATTTAGATTCAGTACTTAGATGTGTTGATTATATTTAGGTTCTTGGACTAGTTTACATTTGATCAAATTTAACAGAAAATGTGGGTCCCTAGATTTAAGCAACACTCAAGATCATTTAATTTAACTTATATTGTATACATTTAAGTCCTATCACCGATTTACAAGCGAATGTTGACCAATTAATTATGTAATTATATGTAAAAATATTAACCAATTTAGGAACCTATATATAATAAACGCATCTAAGTGTACCTTAATGTTAATATAATAAATATCAGGGCCCCAAATATATATAATTCACCCTAAAGGTATATAAATACACAGTAAAATAACTGCAGTGTATATTTTCATGTTATTTGTATGCATTCATTGTATAATTTTTTACTTTTGTTTTCTTTCAATAAATAGTACATGATTCCAACATCTCAGGCAGATCTGTTTTCTTTCACCAAATAATGCATGGTTAATCCAACATCTCCGTGTACTTATCTGTTTTCTTTCATGAAATAATGCAGGTTCCAACGTCTCCGGGTACTTTTCCGGACTTAATATTAATTGCATGGGGTTGTATTATGGAGCGATTGTTATTCCGAAACCTCAAATTAAGTTAGCATAGTGCTGAATGGTTAAAATATATTACTCAGTAATATTCAATATATACATATGAAAAACCACAAAATTGGAACTATAAATTCTATAAGGAACATTTTTACTTTTGGTACCTCAATTATAGCTTTTTTCAAGTGTTGGTCTCTCAATTATTTTGACTTGTTAAAACTAGTCCCTAAACTATTGTTAAAACAGTGACAATATCTTTATTTTTATCACTAACTAAATTTATTTGGTGACAATAATTGTTATGTTGTCACAATATACTTCTATATATAGTGATAAGAGTTTGAGTTTTTCTGTCACAATCAACAATTAGTAACTCACCTATAACAACAACTTAGTGGCAAAAAAGTTGTCATTAGCTTTGAGATAAAAATTAAATTGTAACTAAGTTGTCACGATAAATGTGTCAGTGATTATCAATAGTAACAATTTAAATATTATTTTGTCACTATTATGCATCATAAAAAACAATTTTGTGATAACAACTTTTTGGTCACTAAATGAATATAATTAGGAATTTAGGATACTTTTTATATTATTATAATTTGTCACAACTTTTCTTTTTGCTTGTATTGAACCATAAAATTTGAGTGTTTCTTGTAATTATGAAACTCTAGTAGGATGTAAGCATAATATTTTAATTCAGAGGCTTACGACTTATAGTTTAACAAACTCCCTTAATGTCCAAATATAATTAACCCAGACATTTAGAATAGTTTAGTGACAAATTTTCGAAAATACAAATTCTTCATAGAATAGTATACGTGTTCATCACATGATTATTGAATCACAGCAAGTGAGAAGTTATGCCCTGAGCTAGTCTGTGAGCCCGTTTGACACGAGAGTTGCCTTCGAACCTACTAAATATATTTTTAAACTGCTATAACAATTTGCCCAAAAATAAAATTATCCGATAAATACACCTGAGTTTTTTGCCATATGAATACGCTAGAGGTGACTCCTAATGGCTCAAGAGGCAACTCGATTATTGTAATTTTGTCACAGCTCCGGGCGCGGAGAGGAGAACCCTCCCTGCTTGGGCGCCCGTTGGACGCGCGGGCATAACCTCCAGTCGCCATTGAGTACAACCCTAAAGTTTGGCCTGGAATCAACTGCCAAAAGGTGGTACCACTGGTGGTTTGTACTTTGCGGCCTTTGATTATAAACCCTTCAATTTTCGTCTGAAATTCCGATGTGGGACGAGGAAATGAACACACACGGCCTTGCAACACGGCGTGTTGCAGGCCGTGCGTATTCACCCCAATTTCTCACGGTCACGCACACGCCCGTGACTCTAGGCCGTGTGAATTCATTCAATTTCACACGGCCTTGCAACACGGCGTGTTGCAGGCCGTGTGGCCTCCCTTGGCCTTCCCTGCATCGTTATTCCAGTTTTACGCCTCGGATTTTCAGGGCGTTACACTATCCCCCGTTCGAAGCGTAATGTCCCCATTACGCCGTGACATAGGATCGTGGCTTCTCCGCCAGTCTCCCCGTGCACTCGCGAGTTCCTTTAGCGGAAACCCTCTGGTGTCTGGGTACGCACTGACGGACCTGCTCTGATACCATTTGTCGCAGCCCCGGGCGCGGAGAGGAGAACCCTCCCTGCTTGGGCGCCCGTTGGATGCGCAGGCATAACCTCCAGTCGCCACTGAGTACAACCTTAAAGTTTGGCCTGGAATCAACTGCCAAAAGGTGGTACCATTGGTGGTTTGTACTTGGCGGCCTTTGATTATAAACCCTTCAATTTTCGTCTGAAATTCCAATGTGGGACGAGGAAATGAACACACAGGGCCTTGCAACACGGCGTGTTGCAGGCCGTGCGTATTCACCCCAATTTCTCACGGTCACGCACACGCCCGTGACTCTAGGCCGTGTGAATTCATTCAATTTCACACGGCCGTGCAACACGGCGTGTTGCAGGCCGTGTGGCCTCCCTTGGCCTTCCCTGCATCGTTATTCCAGTTTTACGCCTCGGATTTTCGGGGCGTTACAAATTTTATCCTTATTCCTTTTATTTCCTTTTTATTAGCTATATTGTATACATGTTTGTATTGTAATAGTGTTAGTGCGTTTTTATTATTTAAGGGTTGAGCCTTTAGCGTGTCTTTGACTTCTCATTGTATAAATAATGTATTCCAGGCTCCCAACGGCATTATCTGCAATTAATAAAGTTCTTTAATTTTTACATTGTCTTCTCCGCCTTCTTCTCTGCAAGTCCGATTTCTACGTGGTATCTTGAGCAGGTTCTGACTGAATCTGTGATAGATAATCCCACGCGAGAGTCCTATACTGTAGCGCCCCGAAAATCCGAATTACATTCCGGTATGTTCGAATCGTTTATTTACGTGATTTAATTATTTTATTTGATATTATTATGCGATTTTATAACAATTTCATAAATGAGTGAATTTTGATATTTAAATCACGACATGTCAATGTGCGTTTAATTTCATGAACTTTGACTGTAATTATGATTTATTTGGACAACTTGTATTTTTGAACTATTTTTGTAAAATTACGAAAATGCCCCTTCGATTCTCAACCCAAGTCAAATTTTGACTAAGACTCTCTCTCTCTCTCAAACCTCATTCACGCAACAACAAAAGAAAAAGAAGGAGAAAAGAAAGAAAAAGAGAAAGAAGAAGAGGAGACTTTGATCGATCGCCCCGACTTCGTTTCCCGACCGATTTCCGAGCCGTGAAATCCTACGAACTCCTCGCGATCTCATCTACGAGTAAGCTTCTCACGTCTTTCTTGATTAATGCCTCCATTGCTTCGTTTTTCTAATTTTGATGAATAGTTGCACATTTAGGTTAAATGATGATTTTGAATGATTTTATGGATGGAATTACGTGATTCTTGGTTCTATAGGTAGATTAGCTGTTGTAGATCAATATATGTGAGTTTTAACTTGAGATTTGCATGATTGATGGGTTTAATATTGAATTTTGGTTTGTTCCCGTGAAGCCTTCGCGATTCTGCATTTTTTCTACTGTTCTTTAGATCCACACGGCCTTACGCACGGTCTTGAGACCGTGCGCCAAGACCGTCCGTGCGCCAAGACCGTGTGTGCCCCTTTTGAGCCTTGCACGGCCTTGTGCACCCCGTGCGCAAGCCGGTGCTCAAGCCAGTGCAGGTGTTTGCACCGGCTTGAGCACGAATTCAAGCCTGTGCGTCCGCCCATCCCCAAGACCGTGTATCCCCCTTAGCCAAAATTTATCCATTTTCAAAATGTTGCTCTCGGTAATGTGAGTCAACGGGCACTTTTAAAAGTTGACTTTCTTGGTTTGACCTCCGATTTAAGATCCGATTTCACCTATAGGTCCTATAAATCATGAAATACATATTTTAGGAAGTTTGAATTTTTCCGACTTCGTTCGGGCCCCGTTCCTCGTGTTTTTTGTTTAGGCATTTTTGGCTATTTTTCAAATGTTGTCCATTTCTTCCGAAACTTGTAAGCATGCTTCCTTATTGCCTTTTATGCATAATTATGAACTTTTATCGCATTATAATTTGATTTGCTTATTGAATTTATGTACTTTGATAGAATGTGAACCTAAATGTTATGAATGACTGTTTAACGTGCTTCTATGTGTTTTAATGCTTTCGTAGAACCCGTGCGTCGTCGTTAGTCTTATTTGGTTGTGTCTTTATATTTTTGCAGACGATACTCCGGTGGAGTAACGCATCCGGTCTTACTTTTACTTCTTTTGTTTAACCACAAGTGAGGCTTTCCGTTTCTGACTCTAGTACTATTTGTATATATATATATATTAAGCATGTCCCGATATAAGCCTTGTTTTACGTTTTGTTTTCACACCGTCTTTATATACCTAGTAAATATTTATTCCGATTATGTTTATTCAATTTATCGAAAATGTTTTGATATGAAAAAGTACTACATATATTCTTTCAAACGTTTGCGAAAGAGACATGCAAAACCTCTTTAATTTCTAAGGCGAACTTTGGCCTTCGGCCTTGCATATGACATGTCTCGAACGGTCTTTTGACCAACCCGAAATGATTTGAAAAGCGAATTATGAACTGTAAGTATGTATGTTTGGGCCCGGAGTAAGGACGATAGGACGAAGTTGGTAGACATTGGGTCTACGGCGGAAATCCTATGGTTTCCTCCATTTGGGAGCTCGGGGTGAGGCCGGAGTGGCAGCCCTTCGAGTACCTGAGATTATACCGTATGTTATGCGTAGTTCGGATTTAGTAGTCCATCTACATTGGAGGAATAAGGGTGGTTTCCCGTTTTATGTTTGGAAATTGGAGTTAAGGGCTCGACTCGTCGAGTCATATGATATGTAGCGCCCCTTTCCGTAGGCGGAGAAAGGACACCACATCCGCACCGAGACGAACTCCCAAACGTGGTAGATGTACCCCATTTAAAAATCCATCCCGGCGAACGGCAATCAAATCAAACAAATACCAGCAACAGCATAATGACACCCCAACAAAAACATCAAGAAAAGAATAACAGAGTTGCGGAAGCTAAATTAAATTATACAATTAGTCATATAAGCCATTCATGGCAACATAATTCATACATCATTCTCAATAAGCATTTAATAAATGCCATCCATGGCTCGTCTAATCTATCCCACATCAGGGGCACGTAAGTACAGGAATTAAAACATAATATGGAGTACATAAATTAAATCAATTCATAAATAAGGACACGACTGTTGTTGGGACACTGACAAGACAAGACATACGAGCCAACCTAGACCTGCTGCTGCCGACTGACAAGATAGGTGACAACGCTACCTGTCGACCTGAAGTAAGAATCAAAATAGTGGGGGTGAGTATAAAGGATACTCAATGAGGGTAAAGAGGGAACAAGTACGAGCCACGATTTCGAGTTTGGATTATATATATAAGGAATTACGTTTGCATCATGGAAGAAAATCCGGATCGTGCTTCGACTTGCATACACGACAATAATAAGCCGTAATAATAAAGCATTAATGTAAGCAAGTAATATCCCAGCGAGAATGGGCCTGTTCCTCCTTATAACCCCCTCCAGTTCAGTAAACTCCATCACCGGTGTCCGACCCCAACGGTGCTACCCCGGGCGACTGTTAAATTTTAGGAAAACGTACAACGAATGCAACGCCCACCATCACTCCCAACCGTGGCTATCAACTCCTGACGGGCCACGATTGACGCTTAATTTTGGGGAAAGCACCTCGGATTACACCCTGGACGCTCGTCCCCAGTTGCAACCTCCGGATACCATCCCGGGCCCATTTTAAATAACAATACATTATCTTTGCTCGCGTTCGAAGAACATTATATGTTAAAGCCAAAAGGGCATTTAGGCAAGTGTATTTGACGACAAAGGGGTTAAATCATAAGTTAAACCGTCACGAAAAAGGTAAGAGTTTTCTTGCCCTTTGAAAACAAAATGATTTAGAGATACCTATAGATACAAGTTAATATCAAAACATTTGTTATAAAATATATATTAAATATCTAATAGATATACGAGAAAGGAAATCAAAGCAAGATGAGCACATAAGGGTAGTTCACAATAATTTAAAAGAAATTCTTACTCCGTTTGAAAGTATTTTAAGACCCTCACCTGTAGCTCGACAAACGGGAAAAGCAAGCAACGGACAAGTACTCCACGGGGAGTGAAGCCTGCAATCTAAGACACGACATAACCAGGTAAGACTCTTGACAAGACGCACGGCGTACGATAAATAAGTAAAGCACGTAAAAGCATATAGACACGACTTCCATTGAAGTACTCACAATTACATTTAAAACAATTAAACGAGATATAAGGATTAAAAGATGTAAACATGCGTCGAAGACAATTCAGATTTCACATTCATGCTCGTGACATAATAAGGAAGCATTCATACAAGTTTTGGATCAAATAGACGATGTATGGAAAATAGCTAAAAAGCCCAAAACAAGATTGGCACTATTCAATGCCCGAACGAAGTCGGAAAAATTCCTACTTCGAATATTAAAGATATAACTGACCAAATAAAGCTATTGGTGAAGATGGAATTCAAAAACGAGATCAAATGAACATTTTATGTTTTTGGATTGAAACATACAGAAGGCTCGGTCTGGAAAATGGCTGAAAATAGGCTAAGGGGTGCACACGGGGTGTTGCACGGCCTGTTGCAAGGCCATGCGTGCAAGAAATGGAGATGCACGGCCTCTTGCACGGCCGTGCGCAAGGCCGTGCGTGTTGTTCACAAGGCACACGGCCTCCTGCACGGCCTGATGCAAGGCCGTGCGTGTTCACACGGGGTCTCGTCACGCCGTGTGGCGAGACCGTGTGGTTCTAAAATGAGCAGATTCGCGAGAAACAGACGCAGAAGCAATAAATCTAAAACTAAAATTCATCCTACACAAATTATACTCGGCCAATCATGCAGGATACTAGGCGGGATCTTCGTCGTTGTCGTCGTCGTTAGAGTTGCATTTATTTCGTTCATGTATAACTCTTGTCCGTATGATTTTATTTATGTAGTATTTGGGATTATATGTTGAACCCGTTATTATCTATTGTCGGGATATTGTATCGAACCCGTTTATTATTTGTGTAATTGAATTTTGTTGGCCTTGGTGGGGTTTAATACTTGTTTAATTATTATGATTTATTGTTTTGTTTATTTTCGCTTCCGCACCTCTGTCGTTTTCTTTCGTTTTTGAAACCCCCGCCTAGTCATTGAGTAAATGTGTGTCGTTCGCCGGGTTTCGATTCGGGTCGGATTCCATTTCGGTTCCGGGTCGGGGCTCGGTGCGGGGCGTGCGTTACCCGTTTGGGGCGCCCGCTACAGTTGGTATCAGAGCTTCTTTAGGTCCAAAGGCCTAGGCTTTGAAGCGTCGTGATTTGTCGTGTCCGTTTAGGTCGTACGGCTTAGGATTACGTGATTGTGACACTGTGATTATGTGAATAAACTTCTCTACGTGTTACAGCTCTCCATAATCACTTATCATCATGCATGTTTGGTATTGATATTTGCAGAATACCTCCTCGCCATGAACCGCCAGGTCCGCCTCCAGGTGTTCCGACCCCAGCTCAGTTTATGGAGGCTTTAGGGCAATTCATGGTTCATACTAACCGAGCAACACCGCCTCCTGTCCCCGAGAATGATATGGGAAGGTTCCTTAAGCTCAACCCTCCGCAGTTCGAGGGTGCACCGGATGATGTGATTGCCGAAGCTTGGATTTCGGCTATGGAAAAGAGGTTTAGAGTTATGGAGTGTCCGGACCCCCAAGAGGGTCGAGTTGGCAGTTTATCAGATCATAGGAGCTGCACAGGACTGGTGGACCCGTATAGAGCAGCGATGGCAGAGAGAGCATGTGGTCCCGACTTGCGATCAGTTCTTGGTCAAGTTCCGGGCCAAGTATATTCCGTTGGTGGTCCGACAGCGATGTGAGCGAGAGTTCCTGGCTCTCAAGCAGGGTACTTCATCTGTTGACCAGTATGAGGCTCATTTCTCCAGGCTTATTATTCATTGCTCGTATATGGTTGACGACGAGCAGAGGAAGACTCACAGTTCATTGAGGGGTTGTCGAATGAGATCCGTATGCACATGCTCGGGAACCGACTCCAGTACTACACCAATGCAGTTGAGACGACCCTCTCTATAGAGTCCGATCTCCGACAGATGAGACCGACTTCTGCACCTGCCCCCGTAGCCGCCAAGAGTTTCGCTTCTGGTTCGAAGAGGCCATTTACTCAGTCTGGGTCCTCTTATGGGAAGAAGCCATTCAAGACCGTCGTCCAGCCTGCTTCTCCCCGACCTCAGGGACATCCACGACCTGTATGTGGATTTTGTCAGGGCCCGCACTTAGAGGCCAAATGTTGGAGGAAGAATGGTCTTTGCTACGGATGTGGTAGCGCCAATCACCGAGTAGATGTATGCCCGAAGAGGAGACCGGTACCGCAGGGAGCAGCTCAGCCTCAGTCCTATGCCCGTGTCTACGCTTTGGAAGGCGATGCTGAGGACGCCGTGGCAGATCCGACTGATGTGGTGGAAGGTACTATATACATAAATGGCATCCCCATACATGCATTGTACGACTCGGGTGCTTCACACTCATTTATTGCGCCTGTTGTTTCCTTATCTGTGCATGCGCCTGATTCGTTGCTTGATTATGTGCTAGTGGTTAGTTCACCGTTGGGTTCGAAGGTAGTTGCGAACCGTGCCTTTAAGCGTTGTCCGATTATCATCGAGGGTATCGAATACCCGACAGATTTGATCGAGTTGCCGATGAAGAAGTTTGGGGTTATTCTCGGAATGGATTGGTTGTAGGAGCATCGGGCGAAGGTTGATTGTTTTGAGAAGAAAGTTATTCTGGGTTCTAATGAATTTAAGGGTTTCCGATCAGGAGAAGGTCCGTATATCTCAATGATGGAAGCCAAGAAGCTTGTTCAGAAAGAAGAAGCCACGTGATTTATAGCTTACCTTCTCAACCGTCCAAAAGACCAGACGAAGATTGAAGAAACGCCCGTGGTCAATGAATTCACTGACGTGTTCCCCGAGAATCTAGAATTCTTGCCACTGGATCGGGATATAGAGTTCGTGACTGACCTAGTTCCGGGAGCCGAGTCCTATTCGAAGTCACCGTACCGAATGGCACCTGCCGAGTTGATAGAATTGAAGAACCAACTCGATGAACTTCTTTCCATTGGATATATCCGACCGAGTGCCTCGCCTTAGGGTGCTCCAGTCATGTTCGTGAAGAAGAAGGATGGTACACTTCGCATGTGTATCGATTACCGAGAATTGAACAGGATGACAGTGAAGAACAAGTATCCTTTACCGCATATCGAGGAATTGTTCTACTTGCTACAAGGATCGAGGGTTTATTCCAAGCTCGATCTCAGACAAGGGTATTACCAGCTCCGTATCCGATTAGTGGATATCCCGAAGACAACTTTCAACACCCGATACGGACATTTCGAGTTTGTGGTCATGCCGTTTGGACTCACGAACGCCCCAGCAGCTTTTATGGACATGATGCACAGGATTTTCCGTCCGTACCTCGACATGTTCGTCATTATTTTCATTGACGACATCTTAGTGTTCTCGAAGTCCGAAGAAGAACACGCTGAACACCTCCGGATTGTGCTCCAAGCTTTGAGAGAGCACCAGTTGTTCGCTAAGTTCAGCAAATGTGAATTCTGGATTGACCGAGTTACCTTCCTAGGTCATGTCATATCTGGAACGGGAATCGAGGTAGATCCTTTGAAGATTGAGACTGTGTTGGACTGGGAGTGTAACGACCCGAATATTTTAATTATATTATTAATAATTACGCGAATTCTTTCTTACCTAATTTCTCGATCTATCCAATTGGATTAATCAATCTTGTGGAAAAGATTGATTTAACCTATCTTCTAAATGCCCTCAATCACTTAAATTACATAAATGCCCTTAAAAGCCTAAATGACCATTTTACCCTCCCGAGATATTTTTCTAAATATCTACCTATCTCTCTCATTCTCTCATTAAAGAAGAAGAAAGAAAGAAGAAAGAAAGGAGAAAGAAGGAGAAGAAAGGAGAGAATCTTCCCGACGCCCTACCGAGTCCGTTTCTCGCCCGATCGACGAGCCGTGAAAACCCGAACGATCCTCACTACATTCTCTACCGGTAATCCTTTTACCCCATTTCATTTCGTTCCCTCTTCGTTACGATTTTAGTGGCTTTTGTATAGGATTTTATATATTAGGATTTTCGTGTTTAGGAAGAATTACTTGACCATTTTACGTGTTTCTTGTGCCTATGTGTAGCTTATATGATATATATGATCATATGTGGAAATTAGGATGATTTATGGAGTAAATTAGGAGATGTATGAATTTATATATTGATTTTCGCGTGAGAATTTTCGCGATCTGCTGAATCTGCTGCTCAGTAGATCCACACGGGCGAACGCACGGTCTTGAGCAAGACCGTGCAGGAGCCCGTGCGCATCCCTTTTCAACCTGCACGGGCTTGAGCCCGTGCACAGGCCCGTGCGCAGGCCCGTTTGCACCTGCACGGTCTTGGCACCGTACTCAAGACCGTGCGGGAGGCCGTGCACCCCTTTTTGTGCTTGCACCGGCTTGCCAAGCCCGTGCGTAAGCCCGTACGTTGGCCGGTGCAACATATTTAGTGTATTTTCCAGCCTTTTCCTTTCTCACACTTCGGGAATTGGTCAACCCCACTCAATTAAATGTTGACTTTTCACATACGACCTCCGAATATCAATCCGATTTCACCTATAGCTTCCTCGAGCCACGTGATTTGATATTCTTCATAATTTACAATTTACCCGACCCTTATTGACCGTCAATTGACACCTTTCTCGTTTAGGAATTTTTCCCATTTTTCTCGTTTCTTGTCCGTTTGACCCCGTTTTCGCGAGAGAGTTCCGTTATATTATTTTAAGCATGGCTACGTGCCCTAACTGCGTTCTAGCATGCTTTCCATATTTATTATTAATGTTCTCCCATTATTACAATTGCTTTAAATATTCCTTTAAATGTTAGTTCATATGTCATATATCATTATGCTTAATTGCCTGGCTTTCCATATTGTATCTGTAGCATGAGTGAAGTTATATTTGAATTGCCCTAGTATTGACCCTACCCGAGGGTTCTGAAGGATTTGTCGTGTATGCAGATGCGTCACATGAAGGATTAGGTTGTGTGTTAATGCAGAATGGGAAAGTTATAGCTTATGCATCGAGGAAGCTAAAGCCAGCTGAAGAGAACTATCCTACTCACGACCTTGAGCAAGCCGCTGTTGTATTTGATTTATTGAAATGGCGTCATTACCTCTACGGCATCACGTTCTACATCTTCACAGATCGTAAGAGCCTTCAGTACTTGTTTACTCAGAAGAAAGTGAACAAACGACAGCGCCGTTGGATGGAGTTATTTGAGGACTACGATTGCATGATTCAGTACCATCCCGGAAAGGCGAATGTTGTAGCCGATGCATTGAGTCGGAAGGCGAGCATAGCCCAGCTAGAGGCTAAGTTAGAGGGAGTTCACATCAGTTCCCGGGCCCATGTTCACAGCATATCGATCCAGTCAGAGTTGGGTCGAAAGATTCGAGATGCTCAGGCTACTGATGAGTGGACTCAGAGACAGATAGTTCACATCGCAGCTGATTCTAAGACTCAGTTTGGTGTGGACGACACAGGAATTCTTCGCTACAAGTCCCGAGTTTGTGTTCCGGAGAGTCTGAGGAAAAGATTCTCGATGAGGCTCACAACACACCTTACACAGTTCATCCAGGAGGAAGTAAGATGTACCGGGATCTAAAAGAATTATTCTGGTGGAGAGGTATGAAGAGAGACGTAGCTGATTACGTCAAGAGATGCTCGACTTGTCAGCAAGTTAAAGTTGAACATCAAAGACCTGGAGGTTTGCTTGAGCCACTACCGATTCCTACGTGGAACTGGGAGGGTATTGCCATGGATTTCGTGTCTGGTTTGCCTAAAGTAAGAGGTGGCTACGATAGCATTTGGGTGATTATCGACCGACTGTCCAAGAGTGCTCATTTTCTACCGATCAACATGTAGTACAAAGTGGATAGGTTGGCAGAGATTTATCACCGAGAGATTGTGAAGCTTCATGGGATTCCGACTACGATAGTATCTGACAGAGATGCTCGATTTACTTCTCGTTTGTGGCAGCAACTTTAAGAACGAATGGGAACGAAGTTGACTTTCAGTATAGCCCCACATCCGCAGACAGATGGTCAGTCAGAGAGAATGATCAGGTACCTCTGTGATATGCTTCGAGCTTGTGCCTCGGATTTTCGCAACAATTGGCACGACCAATTACCTTTGATCGAGTTTGCCTACAACAACAGTTATCAGTCTACGATCAAAATGGCACCTTACGAAGCATTGTATGGCAGAAAGTGTAGATCCCCATTGTTTTGGGATCTCGAGGATTGGCGTTGGACGAAAGATGATAAGGAACGAGGAACTCCTCCAAAGTTTCTCCAAAATGCCATTGACCGTATTCAGATCATCCGGCAAAGAATGAGGGCAGCTCAGGATCGACAAAAGAGCTATGCCGACACCCGTCGCCGACCGTTAGAATTTGAGGTTGGTGACAAAGTATTCTTCAAAGCTTCTTGTAGCGCTCCTTTCCGTAGGAGGAGAAAGGACACCACATCCGCACCGAGACGAACTCCCAAATGAGGTAAATGGACCCCATTTAAAAATCCATCCCGGTGAACGGCAAGCATTCAATCTATACCTGGCAACAACGTACCTAGTCCAACAACCACAACAACAGAAATAACAGAGTGCGGAAGCTATAAAATATATATATCAATTAAACATGCAAAGCCACACGGGGCATTAATTAACATAAATCAATATTCCAACAAATACAGAATTAACAATTCAATGTTCAACGAATATCCATCACATCATCGAATATCATTCATCATTAATATATCCATTTCTACCGACAAAATAATTTAATAATAAAAGACAGACTGTTGTTGGACACTACCGACAATTACCAAAGGACACGAAGACCCAAGACTTATGACCCGCTGTTGCCAACCGACATGAGAGGTGACAATGCCACCTGTCGACCTCAAGTAAGAACTAAAACAACGAGGGGGTGAGTATAAACGATACTCAGTGAAGGTAAAGAGGGAACAAGTACGAGCCACGCTTCCGAGTTTTATATGTATATATATAGAAAATACATGTGCACAATGTAAGAAAATTCGGAATGTGCTTCGACTTGCATAACAATAATTAATAAGCATTAACGATAAAGCATAAATAAAAATAAATAATATCCCAGCGAGAATGGGCCTGTTCCTCCTTATAACCCCTTCATGTCATTATAAAACTCCATCTCCGGTGTCTGACCCCATAGTGCGACTATGGGTGACTAATTGAATTTTAGGAAAATGTGCAACGGATGCAACGCCCACCATCACTCCCAACCGTGGCTATCAACTCCTGACGGGCCACGATTGACGCTTAATTTTGGGAAAAGTACCTCGGGCAACACCCTGGACGCTCGTCCCCAAGTGAGACCCTCGAATACCCTCCCGGGCCCCAAGTAAAAGAAAAGTACATGAAGTTGCTCGCATTTCAAGAAACATTAGTTGTATGCCAAACGGGCATTTAGGCAAGTGTGTGACGACAGAGGGGGTGACTATAAGTTTCATACGTGTCGGGAAGCACTGGCGCCCTCCCCAAACGACTTCCCTCATAGACCCAACCAAAGTCAAAGTATCATGTTGAAAAGAAAGAGTTTACTTGCCTCTTGAAACCAAAACGATTTAGATATACTAATAGGTAGGAGTTAATATCAAAACATTTGTTATTAAAATCATGAAAATATAATTAAATATTTAATAGATATACAAGAAGGAAATCAAATCAATATGAGCACGTACGGGTAGTTTGCAATAAATAAAAGAAATCCTTACTCCGGTTGAAAGCATTTTAAAACCCTCACCTGGGAGCACGGGAACGACAAGACACTTAATCTATTCCTTGAAGGACGGCCTGAAACTGTCAGACGGCAACCCAAATAAGACAAGACACGATGTATGACTCTCAAGGACTACAACGCATGAAATACCAATTAAAAATCATGCAGTAATGGAGATTACAAGTAAAATGCATTTAAATCCATTAAACGAACGATACGCAATTAAAGATGCTAAACATACTCAATTGAAATTCTAATTGCACATTCATGCATAATATATTATAAAGAAGTACTCATGCGATTTTCGGATCATTCGGACAACATTCAAAAATTGGGGAAAAAGCCCTAAACGAAAAAGACTCGATTCAAGGTCCGAACGAGGTCGGAATTTTGAAAACTTTATGAAATTTTCATCCTTGAATCATATGGAAGCTATAGGTCAAAACGGCTCGATTTTAGGGGGTTGTATGTGTAGCGGGCGCTGCCAAACGGGCAGACGCACGCCCCGCACCGGATCTTGACCCAGAATCGAAAGTAATCCGACCCGAACCAAAACCCGGCGAACGGCAAACTGGAATCATTTACTACTAGACGGGAGTTTCAAAACAGGGACAAACCAAAAGCGGAAGCAATATATAGACAAAACATAAAAATCCATAATGGCTGCGCAGTTAAGTAAAGCCCACCAAGGCTAGCAAATTCCCATAAATACTAATAAATGTTTACAACGGGTTCTACAATATTATTCCCGGCTATTCATAAGTATAATCCTACATAAGAAACATCAAGTCAACAAGAAACAAGAGTTTACATAAAACAAAAGCGTGTAACTCGACCGACGACTACTCAATACTATGAAGCCCGCCTAGAATCTTGAAACCAAAGGGTGAAACGAATGGGGTTAGTCAAACGACTAAGTGAGGGGAAAAAAGACAGTACATAATAATAAAAGAAAGTAGATCACCAGTTTAAACAGAAAGAAAACAACACAAGTAATGTTTTTCGCAAACGATTGGTGAACTAGCTCCAAATGAAACAAAATAAAACGGATAACTCAGCGAGAAGAGTTCTGAACCACCAGTCAAATCATAAAAACAGAAACCCTCCTTATTCCTCCAGTTGTAATCAGGGAGCAACCCCTAACTACACAGATCATACATAACAAGCTCAGGTACTCAAAGGGCTGCCACTCCCGCCTCACCCCGAGCTCCCAAAGGTGGAGGAAACCATAGAATTTCCGTCGTAGACTCGACGTCTACCGACTTCGTCCTATCGTCCTTACTCCGGGCCCATCAGAACAGGTCAAACATATACATATACATAGCTCGCTTTTCAAACATTTTCTTATGGTCAAAAGACCGTTCGAGGCAAGTCGTGTGCGAGGCTATAATGCCAAAGTTCGCTTTTTGAAAACAAAGATTTTCCTGCCTCTTTCGTACACATTCCACAAACTTATACATAATACTTTTCATATTAAATCGTTTTCAAGATCATAAAAGTATAAGCTTAAATATCTACTATATATACAAACAGATGTAAAACAAATCATAAAAGAAGGCTTATCGGGTAGTAGGGTTGGTATTATGTACGTATTATCGTATACTATAAGAAACTGAAAACCCCACATGTTGGCTTGACAAAAACGAGAGCAAGAATGCGAGACCGGCACGCTACCCCACGGGAGTATCGTCTGCAAAATACAAGGACACAACCACATAAGACTAACAACGACGCACGGCTTATACGAAAGATTTAAAACACATAGAAGCACGTTAAACAATCATTCATATCACTTAGGTTCACATTGTAACAAAACATAGAAATTCATAGAATTCGATAAGCAAAACTAGTTAGAATGCAATAAAAGCTCATAAACATGCATAAAAGGCATTAAGGAAGCATGCATTCAAGTTTCGGAAGAAACGGACAACATTTGAAAAATAGCCAAAAAGGCCTAAACGAAAAACACGAGAAACGGGGCCCAAACAAAGTCGGAAAAATTCAAACTACCTAAAATATGTATTTCATGATTTATAGGACCTATAGGTGAAATCCGATCTCAAATCGGGGGTCAAACGAAGAAAGTTAACTTTTTAATTGCTCATTTGACCCACAATGCCGAGAGCAAGAAGTTGAAAATGGAGAAATTTTGGTTAAGGCATACACACGATCTTGGGGACGGGCGAACGCACGGGCTTGAACGCGTGCTCAAGCCGGTGCGCGAACACTTGCACTGGCCTGCGCACCGGCGTGCGCACGGCCGTGCGTAAGGCCGTGCAAGGCACAAATAAGGCGCACGGTCTTGGCGCATGGTCTCAAGACCGTGCGTAAGGCCGTGCGGATTATCAGAACAGCAGAATCGCGAGGGGTTCTCGGGAATGAGCGGAAAATCAACATTTAAATCATATAAATCATGCAAACCTCAACTAAAACTTACATTTAATGATCTACAACATCTAATCTACCTATAGGACCAAGAACCACATAAATCCATCCACAAAATCATTCAAAATCACATTTTTCATATAATATTCAACTATTCAAAAAATCCTATAAATCGCAACCTAGGAAGCATTAGACGCGAAGGACGTGAGAAGCTTACATGAAGAATAGATCGCGAGGAGTTCGTAAAGTTTCACGGATCGAGATTCGGTCGGAAATCGAAGTCGGAATGAGAAATCAAAGCTTCCTCTCCTTTTCTCTTCTTTTTCTCTTTTTCTTTCTTCTTCTTTTTTTTCTCTTTAACGTGAAGTGAGGGTTTGAGGGAGAGAGAGAGTTGGTCAAGTCAAAATTTGACTTGACTTAGAAACGAGGGGCAAAACCGTAATTACTCCAAACTTACTAAAATTAGCAGGTTGAACACACGTTGACATGAAATGGTTTAAAAACCAAAAATTCACTCATTTATGAAATTGTAAAGAAAATTCACATACTAACTATCAAATAAAATAATTAAATCGCGCAAAACAACGATTCGGACGTACCGGATAATAATTCAGATTTTCGGGGCGTTACAATCACCCCTCCTTATGAGAATCTGTCCCCAGATTCTTCTCGTCTGCTACAAATAACGCGGGGTGAAACTTGCGCATCTTCTCTTCGGTTTCCCATGTAGCTTCTTCAACCGACTGACTCCTCCAAAGCACTTTGACCATGGGAATCTCTCTGTTACGTAGTGCTTGAGTCTTCTTGTCTAAAATTTTCACCGGCTGTGAAACGAAGGTCAAGTCCGGCTCTATCTCTACATCTTCGATAGGAAGAACGGGTGAATCACTCGGGTGATACTTCCGGAGCTGTGAAACGTGGAAAACGTTGTGGATTCCTGTCAGACTCGGTGGCAAGTCTAATCTGTAAGCAGCTTCTCCAATCTTCTCCAGAATCTCAAACGGTCCTAAGAATCTCGGACCTAATTTACCACCTTTGCCAATACGAGTGAATCCCTTCTGAGGTGAAGCTTTAAGAAACACTCAGTCACCAACCTCGAACTCCAAAGGTCGGCGGCGTGTATCGGCATAACTTTTCTGGCGATCCTGGGCTGCTTTCATCCTCTGACGGTTGATTTGAATTCGGTCAATCGCTCTCTGAAGAGACTGCGGAGAATCTCCTCTTCCTTTGTTATCCCTTGTCCAACGCCAATCCTCAAGATCACAAAACAACGGGGATCTACACTTCCTTCCATATAGAGCTTCGTAAGGTGCCGTCTTGATCGTAGACTGATAACTGTTGTTGTAGGCGAACTCAATCAACGGTAATTGGTCGTGCCAATTGGTGCGAAAGTCTAAGGCACATGCACGAAGCATATCACTGAGATATCGAATCGTCCTCTCAGATTGGCCATCGGTCTGCGGATGTGCTGCTGTGCTGAATGTCAGCTTCGTTCCCATTTTCTCCTGAAGATGCTGCCATAATTGAGAAGTGAATCTAGCATCTCTGTCAGACACAATGCTCACGGGAACTCCATGAAGCCTGACAATGTCTCAGTGATAAATCTCTGCCAACTTCTCCACCTTGAATGACTTCTTGACCGGCAGAAAGTGAGCAATCTTGGAAAGTCGGTCAATTATCACCCAAATACTATCATAGCCACCTTTAACTTTTGGTAAACCGGACACAAAGTCCATCGCAATCTGCTCCCAATTCCACGTAGCAATCGGTAGTGGCTGTAGAAATCCTCCAGGTCTCTGGTGCTCTACCTTGACCTGCTGACATGTCTGACATCTCTTGACGTAATCAGCTACGTCTCTCTTCATACCTCTCCACCAGAACAACTCTTTTAGATCCCGGTACATCTTACTTCCACCAGGATGTACTGTATAAGGAGTATTATGCGCCTCAGCAAGAATCTCCTTCTTAAGACTCTCAGGAACACAAACTCGAGTCTCGAACCGGAGAATGCCAGAATCATCAAACGAAACTGGGACTCTGGATCATCTGAAATATGAACTATCTGCCTCTGAGTCCACGCATTAGTAGCCTGAACATCTCGAATCTTACGACCCAATTCTGACTGAATCGATATACTGTGAATGTGAGCCTGCGAGGTGATATAAACTCGCTCAAACTTAGCCTCTAGCTGAGCTACACTCGCCTTACGACTCAATACATCGGCTACCACATTCGCCTTTCCAGGATGGTACTGAATCTTGCAATCATAATCCTCAAACAATTCCATCCATCGACGCTGTCTCTTGTTCAAATCCTTCAGAGTGAACAAATACTGAAGACTCTTGTGATCAGTGAAGATATCAAACGTAGTGCCATACAGATAATGACACCACTTTAGCAAAGCAAACACAACGGCTGCTAGCTCAAGATCATGCGTGGGATAGTTCTCTTCGGTTGGCTTTAGCTTCCTCGAGGCGTAAGCTATAACTCTCCCATTTTGCATCAACGCACAACCCAATCCCTCGTGTGACGCATCTGTGTACACAACGAGTCCCTCCAATCCATTAGGCATAGCTAACACTGGGGCTGTAGTTAATCTCTTCTTGAGCTCTTGGAAACTTGCTTCACATTTGTCTGACCACTCAAACTTGGCATCCTTCTTCGTCAACGCAGTCAACGGACTAGCAAGCTTGGAAAAGTCTTTGACAAAACATCTATAGTATCCTGCTAAACCCAAGAAACTGCGAATCTCTGTAGGAGTCTTAGGCTTCTCCCAATCCAATACAGTCTCGATCTTCGAAGGATCTACCTCGACTCCCGTTCCGGATATGACATGACCTAGAAAAGTCACTCTGTCGATCCAAAACACGCATTTGCTAAACTTAGCAAATAACTGATGCTCTCTCAAAGCCTGAAGAACAATCCTGAGGTGTTCTGCGTGCTCTTCCTCTGACTTCGAGAACACTAGAATTTCATCGATAAAGATCACAACAAACTTATCGAGGTACGGACGAAAGATCCTATGCATCATATCCATAAAAGCGGCAGGAGCATTCGTGAGTCCAAACGGCATGACCACGAACTCAAAGTTACCGTATCTGGAGTTGAACGCTGTCTTCGGAATATCCTCGGCTCGGATACGGAGCTGGTAATACCCTTGTCTGAGATGAAGCTTAGAATAAACTCTCGATCCCTGGAGTAAATCAAACAACTCCTCAATATGCGGCAAAGGATACTTATTCTTCACCGTCATCCTGTTCAACTCGCGATAATCGATACACATACGGAGTGTACCGTCCTTCTTCTTCACAAACAGGACTGGAGCACCCCAAGGTGAGGTACTCGGGCGGATATATCCAATCGAAAGGAGTTCGTCGAGCTGATTCTTCAATTCCTTCAACTCGGCAGGAGCCATACGGTACGGAGACTTCGAGTACGGCTCGGCACCCGGACTAGATCAATAACGAACTCAATGTCCCTATCAGGGGGCAGAAACTCCAAGTTCTCGGGAAACACATCCATGAATTTTTTAACCACATCGGTATCCTCGATCTTCGCCTGCTCTTTTGGGCGGTTGAGAAGATAAGCTAGAAAACCAGTTGCTTCTCCCTTCTGGATAAGCTTCTTGGCTTCCATCATAGAGATATACGGGCCTTCACCCATTCTAAAACCTCTAATTTCATTGTAACCAAGCACAACTTTCTTCTCATAGCAGTCGATCTTCGCTCGGTGCTCAAATAACCAATCCATCCCAAGAATTACTCCATAATCCTTCATCGCCAGCACGATCAAATCCCCGAGGTACTCGGTACCCTCAATCATCATCGGACAACACTTGAGAACGCGGTTTGTAGCTATTCTAGAACCCATCGGCGAGCTAACAACTAACACATACTCAAGCAACTCAACAGGCACATGCACAGATAAGGCAACGGCAGGCGCAATAAACGAGTGAGAAGCACCCGGGTCGTACAATGCATGAATGGGAGTGCCATGTATATATATCGTACCTTCTACCACGGCATTCGCATCCCGCGCGACATCTTCAGCATCGCCTTCCAAGGCGTAAAGTCGGGCCTGGGCTTGAGGCTGAGCTCGCTGCTTCTGACCTCTCTTCATCGGGCAAGCATTCATAAGATGATCGGAGCTACCACATCTAAAGCAAAGCCCTAACTTCCTTCGACACTTAGACTCCAAATGGGGACCTCCACAATATCCACAAACTGGTCGTGGAAAACCCTGAGCTTGGGGAGGAACGTTCGGCTTCGGAGCCTGCTGAAGCGGTTTCTTCCCAGCTGAAGAAGAAGATGGTCCTACAGAAGGAAAAGACCTCTTCGGACCCGACGAAAAACCCTTAGCGGCTGCGGGGGCAGGTGCTGACGTAGGCCTCATCTGTCTCAGCTCTGACTCTATAGCAAGAGCCATGTCAACTGCATCGGAATAAAATCGGGGGCGGACAACCATCATATGAAGTCGAATGCTGTGAGACAAACCCTCCACGAACTGGCGTGTCTTCCTCTCCTCGTCCTCAACCATATAGGAACAGTGAACAATGAGGCGGGAGAAATGTGCCTCATACTGATCTACCGAGGACGTGCCCTGCTTCAAGCTCAAAAACTCTCTTTCCCGCTGTTGTATGACTACCAACGGGATGTACTTAGCCCTGAACTCCACCAAAAACTAAGCCCATGTCCGAACCACCCGATCACGCGTCCAACGCTGATCAATCCGTGTCCACCAGTCCTGTGCTACCCCAATCATCAGGTAGGCAGCATACTCGACCCTCTGTGGATCAGTAGTGTGCATTAGTCTGAATATCTTCTCCAAGGCCGATATCCAGGCCTCTGCAGCCATATCATCCGGTGCTCCTACAAACTGTGGCGGATTACGATTAAGAAACTGATTCATTGCTTTCATAGCCGTCTGTTCCGGCGTCTCCTGAGGAGCATGAAGAGCATACTGCTGTAACGCCGCCATAAATTGGGGTGGCGTAGGTCCCTCTGGCGGGGGAGGAGGTGGAGGAGGACCTCTACCACGACGCATCCTGCAAAACTGTACAATTATGCATGACGTTAAGTGATCATGTAAAGCATTAACACATAAGGAAGTCAAATTCACACAATCACTTAAGCACAATCACGCAATTCACATAGTTCCTAAGCCGTACGGACCTACACAGACTCGACGCTTCAGAGCATAGGCCATTGGACCCATAGGGCTCTGATACCAACTGTAGCGGGAGCCGCCAAACGGGCAGACGCAAGCCCCGCACCGCATCCTGACCCGGAATCGAAAGTAATCCGACCCGAACCAAAACCCAGCGAACGGCAAACCGGACTCATTTACTACTAGGCGGGAGTTTCAAAATAGGGACAAACCAAAAGCGGAAGCAATATATAGACAAAACATAAAAATCCATAATGGCTGCGCAGTTAAGTAAAGCCCACCAAGGGCTAGCAAATTCCCATAAATACTAATAAATGTTTACAACGGGTTCTACAATATTATTCCCGGCTATTCATAAGTATAATCCTACATAACAAACATCAAGTCAACAAGAAACAAGAGTTTACATAAAACAAAAGCGTGTAACTCGACCGACAACTACTCAATACTATGAAGCCCGCCTAGAATCCTGAAACCAAAGGGTGAAACTAATGGGGTTAGTCAAACGACTAAGTGAGGGGGAAAAAGACAGTACATAATAATAAACGAAAGTAGATCACCAGTTTAAACAGAAAGAAAACAATAGAAGTAAAGTTTTTCGCAAACGACTGGTGAACTAGCTCAAAATGAAACAAAATAAAACGGATAACTCAGCGAGAAGAGTTCTGAACCACCAGTCAAATCATAAAAACAGAAACCCTCCTTATTCCTCCAGTTGTAATCAGGGAGCAACCCCTAACTACACATATCATACATAACAAGCTCAGGTACTCAAAGGGCTGCCACTCCGGCCTCACCCCGAGCTCCCAGAGGTGGAGGAAACCATAGAATTTCCGCCGTAGACCCGACGTCTACTGTCGCGGCCCCCCGGGCGTGGAGAGGAGAACCCTCACGGCGGCTCCCGTTGGACGTGCGGGCATAACCTCTGATCACCACCGAGCACAACCCTAAAGTTTGGCCGGAAACACTTGCCAAAAGGTGGTACCACAAGGTGGTTGTTACTTGGTGATTTTTGGTTATAAACCCTTCAAACATATTCTGAAATTCCGATGTGGGATCATATATGGACACACACGGCCTTGCAACACCCCGTGAGGGGAGGCCGTGCGTGTCTCTTCCACACGGGCTGCTGCACGGCGTGTCGCAAGCCCGTGTGGACTCCCTGAACATATTTTTCTTGCGGAAATTCGGGGTGCTACATCTACCGACTTCGTCCTATCGTCCTTACTCTGGGCCCATCAGAACAGGTCAAACATATACATATACATAGCTCGCTTTTCAAACATTTTCTTGTGGTCAAAAGACCGTTCGAGGCAAGTCGTGTGCGAGGCTATAATGCCAAAGTTCGCTTTTTGAAAACAAAGATTTTCCTGCCTCTTTCGTACACATTTCACAAACTTATACATAATACTTTTCATATTAAATCGTTTTCAAGATCATAAAAGTATAAGCTTAAATATCTACTATATATACAAATGGATGTAAAACAAATCATAAAACAAGGCTTATCGGGTAGTAGGGTTGGTATTATGTACGTATTATCGTATACTATAAGAAACTGAAAACCCCACCTGTTGGCTTGACAAAAACGAGAGCAAGAATGCGAGACCGGCACGCTACCCCACGGGAGTATCGTTTGCAAAATACAATGACACAACCACATAAGACAAGCGACGATGCACGGCTTATACGAAAGATTTAAAACACATAGAAGCACGTTAAACAATCATTCATATCACTTAGGTTCAGATTGTAACAAAACATAGAAATTCATAGAATTCGATAAGCAAAACAAGTTAGAATGCAATAAAAGCTCATAAACATGAATAAAAGGCAATAAGGAAGCATGCATTCAAGTTTCGGAAGAAACAGACAACATTTGAAAAATAGCCAAAAAGGCCTAAACAAAAGACACGAGAAACGGGGCCCAAACAAAGTCGGAAAAATTCAAACTACCTAAAATATGTATTTCATGATTTATAGGACCTATAGGTGAAATCCGATCTCAAATCGGGGGTCAAACGAAGAAAGTCAACTTTTTAATTGCTCATTTGACCCACAATGCCGAGAGCAAGAAGTTGAAAATGGAAAAATTTTGGTTAAGGCATACACACGGTCTTGGGGACAGGCGGACGCACGGGCTTGAACGCGTGCTCAAGCCGGTGTGCGAACACTTGCACTGGCCTGCGCACCGGCGTGCGCACGGCCGTGCGTAAGGCCGTGCAAGGCACAAATAAGGCGCACGGTCTTGGCGCATGGTCTCAAGACCGTGCGTAAGGCCGTGCGGATTATCGGAACAACAGAATCGCGAGGGGTTCTCGGGAATGAGCCAAAAATCAACATTTAAATCATATAAATCATGCAAACCTCAACTAAAACTTACATTTAATGATCTACAACATCTAATCTACCTATAGGACCAAGAACCACATAAATCCATCCACAAAATCATTTGATCCGAACTACACTAAAAATGGCAAACTCTAACCTACAAACCCATCAAATTATCAAATATTCATTTCAATTTAAAAGCTAGAAAATCAAAGGATTTAATAGATGAAATGAAATGGGGAAAGAAGGTTACCGGTAGAGAATTGAATGAGGATCGTATATTTGGTCTCGGAATTTTGATTGATCGAGCGAGGGATTCGGGACGGAATTTCTCCTTCCTTTCTTCTTCTTCTTCCTTTCTCCTTCTCTTCTCTCTTTCTCTCTCTCGATTTTGAGTGTGAGCAAGAGTGTGCAAGAGAGTGTGCACAAGAGGGTGTAAGTGTGTTCAAGAGGGTGCAAGTGTGTCCAAGAGGGTGCAAGTGTGTTTAGGGGGTGTGGGTTCGTTTGAGATTAAAATAAATTCGAGAGGTAGAAAAGGTAATTATAAATGGTTGAGGATATGGAAATAAATTAGAATAACTTAGAATAAATTAAGATTAACTAACGAAGCTAATCTTTTCATTTAAAATCCAACGAGGTGTCGAATAATTATTCCGAAAATATATTCCAGAATTTTGGGTCGTTACACTTCTCCTCGTAAGGGATTCGCCCGAATTGGAAAAGGAGGAAAATTGAGTCCGAGATTTTTGGGTCCCTATGAAATTCTGGAGAGGATTGGGAACGCAGCTTACAGGTTAGACTTGCCACCAAGTCTAATAGGGATTCACAACGTCTTTCATGTTTCCCAACTCCGAAAGTACTTCCCGAATGAGTTCGAGATCCTTACTGTTGAGGAAATTGAACTAGAACTGGATTTGACCTTTGTTTCGAAGCCGGTGAAGATATTGGATAAGAAGACTCAAGCTCTGCCCAACCGGGAGATTTCTCTTGTCAAAGTCCTTTGGAGAAATCAGACAACCGAAGAAGCTACATGGGAGACCGAGGACAAGATGCGCAAGTTCCACCCGGAATTATTTCAGTCGGACGAGTAGAATCTGGGGACTAGATTCTCATAAGGAGGGGTGATTGTAGCACCCCGAAAATCCGAATTACATTCCGGTATGTTCGAATCGTTTATTTACGTGATTTAATTATTTTATTTGATATTATTATGCAATTTTATAACAATTTCATAAATGAGTGAATTTTGATATTTAAATCACGACATGTCAATGTGCGTTTAATTTCATGAACTTTGACTGTAATTATGATTTATTTAGACAACTTGTATTTTTGAACTATTTTTGTAAAATTACGAAAATGCCCCTTCGATTCTCAACCCAAGTTAAATTTTGACTAAGACTCTCTCTCTCTCTCAAACCTCATTCACGCAACAACAAAAGAAAAAGAAGGAGAAAAGAAAGAAAAAGAGAAAGAAGAAGAGGAGACTTTGATCGATCGCCCCGACTTCGTTTCCCGACCGATTTTCGAGCCGTGAAATCCTACGAACTCCTCGCGATCTCATCTACGAGTAAGCTTCTCACGTCTTTCTTGATTAATTCCTCCATTGCTTTGTCTTTCTGATTTTGATGAATAGTTGCACATTTAGGTTAAATGATGATTTTGAATGATTTTATGGATGGAATTACGTGATTCTTGGTTCTATAGGTAGATTAGATGTTGTAGATCAATATATGTGAGTTTTAACTTGAGATTTGCATGATTGATGGATTTAATATCGAATTTTGGTTTGTTCCCGCGAAGCCCTCGCGATTCTGCAGTTTTGCTGCTGTTCTTTAGATCTACACGGCCTTACGCACGGTCTTGAGACCGTGCGCTAAGACCGTGTGTGCCCCTTTTGAGCCTTGCACGACCTTGTGCACCCCGTGTGCAAGCCGGTGCTCAAGCCAGTGCAGGTGTCTGCACCGGCTTGAGCACGAGTTCAAGCCCGTGCGTCCGCCCATCCCCAAGACCGTATGTCCCCCTTAGCCAAAATTTTTCCATTTTCAGAATGTTGCTCTCGGCAATGTGAGTCAACGGGCACTTTTAAAAGTTGACTTTCTTCGTTTGTCCTCCGATTTGAGATCCGATTTCACCTATATATAAATCATGAAATACATATTTTAGGAAGTTTGAATTTTTCCAACTTCGTTCGGGCCCCATTCCTCGTATTTTTTGTTTAGGCATTTTGGGCTATTTTTCAAATGTTGTCCGTTTCTTCCGAAACTTGAAAGCATGCTTCCTTATTGCCTTTTATGCATGATTATGAACTTTTATCGCATTCTAATTTGATTTTCTTATTGAATTTATGTACTTTGATAGAATGTGAACCTAAGTGTTATGAATGACTGTTTAACGTGCTTCTATGTGTTTTAATGCTTTCGTATAAGCCGTGCGTCGTTGTTAGTCTTATTTGGTTGTATCTTTGTAATTTTGCAGACGATACTCCCGTGGAGTAACGCATCCAGTCTTGCTTTTACTTCTTTTGTTTAACCACAGGTGAGGCTTTCCGTTTCTGACTCCAGTACTATATGTATATATATATATATTAAGCCTCTTCTGATATAAGCCTTGTTTTACATTTTTTTTTCACACCGTCTTTATATACCTAGTAAATATTTATGCCTATTATGTTTATTCGATTTATCGAAAATGTTTTGATATGAAAAAGTACTATGTATATTCTTTCAAACGTTTGCGAAAGAGACATGTAAAACCTCTTTAATTTCTAAGGCAAACTTTGGCCTTCGGCCTTGCATATGACATGTCTCGAACGGTCTTTTGACCAACCCGAAATGATTTGAAAAGTGAGTTATGAACTGTATGTATGTATGTTTGGGCCCGGAGTAAGGATGATAGGACGAAGTTGGTAGACATTTGGTCTACGGCGGAAATCCTATGGTTCCCTCCATTTGGGAGCTCGGGGTGAGGCCGGAGTGGCAGCCCTTTGAGTACCTGAGATTATACCGTATGTTATGCGTAGTTCGGATTTAGCGGTCCGTCTACATCGGAGGAATAAGGGTGGTTTCCCGTTTTATGTTTGGAAATTGGAGTTAAGGGCTCGACTCGCCGAGTCATATGATATGTTTATGTTTTATGCTAAATCACCATCCGTTTACGAAAACCTTTCTTTTATGTTGATTTCTTTTAAGTTTAAAATTGGTGATTTATTTCCGTTTTATAATATACACTATTATTCCCTCCTCACTTGGTCGTTGATTAACCCCCTCTGTTTCACCCCTGTATTGGTTTCAGGATACTAGGCGGGATCGTCGTCGTTGTCGTCGTCGTTAGAGTTGCATTTATTTTGTTCATGTATAACTCTTGTCCGTATGATTTTATTTATGTAGTATTCGGGATTATATGTTGAACCCGTTATTATATATTGTCGGGATATTGTATCGAACCTGTTTATTATTTATGTAATTGAATTTCGTTGGCCTTGGTGGGCTTTAATACTTGTGCAATTATTATGATTTATTGTTTTGTTTATTTTCGCTTCCACACCTCTGTCGTTTTCTTTCATTTTTGAAACCCCCGCCTAGTCATTGAGTAAATGTGTGTCGTTCACCAGGTTTAGATTTGGGTCGGATTCCATTTCGGTTCTGGGTCGGGGCTCGGTGCGGGGCGTGCGTTACCCGTTTGGGGTGCCCTCTACATATACGTTTGTTGATTCTTGCAATTACTCTTTTATCTTCGATTTACAGAAGATTTCTTCCGTTGATTCGTCTTGAATCTTTGCCATAAATCTCTGATTTCTGTCAATCATCACGTTCGTGAGTCTTATTCACATCTACGATGACGATTGTTAATCCTGTCGATGACAAATCTAAGGCCGCTGCCACTTCCGCTATTGATACTGACGACTCCTTTGTCCTTCACGGCGGTGATCCGCCGGCTAATCTGGTTTCCGACAAGTTTGACGCAATAACTATCTCTCCTGGAAACGCTCGATGATTATCGCATTAGAGTCTAAATCGAAACTAGGTTTCGTTGATGGAAGCGTCACGATGCTTGATCTTGCAGATGAGAAATACAAGGTGTGGAAGCATTTGGATAGTATGGTTAAACTCTGGATTTTAAACGCTATGGAGAAGGAGATCAAAGATAGCTTCAGTTATGCCACCACTGTAAGACAAATCTGGCAAGAACTTGCTACTAGCTACGGTCAGTGCAATGGTTCCATTCTCTACCGTTTGAAAAGAGAGATTAGTCTGGTCTCACAAGGTAATATGTCTCTCACCTCTTACTTCAGTAAACTGAAAACTTTGTGGGATGAACTTTCTACCCTAAGTGAAATTCCTGCCTGTACTACTGGAACCGCATGTAAGGTGCTTCAGTATTTGCTTTGTTCCCAAAGTTCTGATATGCTTATGCAATACCTTATTGGTCTACATGACTCCTATGACAGTGTTAGGAGTCAAATCTGTATGATAGATCCATTACCTGATGCTAGTAATGCTTACTCTATGCTTAAGAGAGTTGAGTCTCAAAGAACTGCTGTAACTGTATTTGCTGATCCAAATGACTTATCTGCTTTGGCCTCTAAGGCTAATTACACTAATAAGAACACTGGATTTGGTAGGGGTAAGAAACGGGATAAAGGTGATAGGCTCTGTGAACACTGTAAGGGGACTAGTCACACTATTGACACATGCTTCAAATTGCACGGAGAGCCTGATTGGTTTAAGAACATGAAGGCGGCTAAAAGAAGCAGTGTTGTTGGTCCTGGTAATAGATTGTCTGCAAATGTTGTTGAACACAACGCTATCAACCTTTCCACGGAAGCAGGTACTAGCTCCTCTACCACTGAGTTGTCTGCTAACATTGCTACTCTTATAAGGCAGGAGTTCCAAAAATTTATGAACAATCAGTCCTCCTTTAATGCTGAGAGTGCTAACTTTGCTGAGGATTTTTCAGGTAATCCTCCACTTCATAAATTTAATACTCATGATGACTGGAATATCTCTGGTTCTGTACTTTGTAACAATTATGTTGTGTAGCGGGCGCCCCAAACGGGTAACGCACGCCCCGCACCGAGCCTCAATCCGAAGCCGAAACAGAAATCCGACCCTAAATTGAAACCCGACGAACGGCAAACCGATTTACTCAATCACTAGGCAGGGCTTTTGTAAAAACAACTGACGACAACAATGTGGAAGCGGAAGCAACAACAAACAAAACGAATTCTACTAAAGGGAAATTAAAGCAATAAACCAATTGCGCAAATAGTTAAAGCCCACCAAGGCTAGCGGAATTCACTTACAAAAATTGAATCAAATCATAACAGGTTCAACATTAAATAATCCTGAACTCAATTCTTAACCTATATAATACATATAACGGTCAAGTACCTAAAACAACCTAGGAATGAACAATGACAAAAGCAGAATAATTCCGCAATACAAGACCGACGATGCCCAAATGCAACGAGACTTTACGGATATACTTTAAATACCATAAGAGAGTATGCATTCGAATTTCGGAAGAATCGGACTTCATATGCAAAAGTTAGAAAATTTGACGAAAACTTAAAAACGCGTAATTAAAATCCCGAACATGTTATAAATTCGTAAATCATGCAATTCATATCTATTTCATATATATCGAATACATGAGCGAAGAAAGAATTCGGAAAAGACGAGCCTCGGAGGGACCTACAGGGTAAAATTGACCCTGACCAACAGAAGGGTTAGGGCCCTGATCATTTAGCCTACACGGCCTCGTGCACGGCCGTGTGCACCAAGGCCGTGCACATCAAAGAGGGACACGCACGGCCTCTTGCACATGGCCTCAAGGCCATGTGCACAAGGCCGTGCACAACCACAACACGCACGGTCTCCTGCACGGCCGTGCGGGAGACCGTGTACACCCACACGGGCATGCCACACCCGTGTGCAAAGCCCGTGCACGTCAAGAAACAGCAGAAAATTCACAGCAATGCGAAACCTTCGCAAATCCAATTTTAAAACCAATATTTAACCGATTAAACATGCAAATCCTTCCCTAATTTTCACATATAATGTTCTACAACATCTAAGCTACACATAGAGTCCAAAATCATGAAAATCCATCCATAAATTCTCTCGAAATCACATAAACCCTAAATTATTCAACTATTTATAAAAATGAGAAATACGAGGCATAGGAGACATTAAACGAGAGGGACGTGAAAGGCTTACTCGTAGAAGGGATCGTGAGGAGTTCGTAGGCGTAAACAGTTCGAAAATCCGTCGAGAAACGGGTCCGGCACGATCGATTGAACCTTCCTGTTCTTCTTTCTCCTTTTCTTCTTCTTTTCTTTCTTCTTTTGTTGTTGAGCGACGTGAGTGAGGTGAGAGGGAGGGATGGCTTAATTCAAAAGAGTTGACTCGGTTGAGAAACGAAAGGGCATTTTTGTAATTTACAAAATAAGTTCGAAAACTCATGTTGTCCAAATAATACATAATTATAGTCAAAGTTCATGAAATTAAACGCACATTGACATGTCGTGGTTTAAATACCGAAATTCACTCATTCATGAAAATGTTATATAAATCATATAATAATTAATAAAATAAATAATGAATCATGCAAGAAAATTGATTCGGGTTCCCGGTTCATAACTCGAATTTTCGGGGCGTTACATAAATCCTAAGTCAAACCGTCACGTAAAGGAAAGAGTTTTCTTGCCCTTTTTGAAAACAAATCGATTTAGGTTACTATTATATAATTTTGATATCAAAGGATTTGAGGATAAAACAAAAAAGTATAAGCTCGAAATATGTAATACAACAATATGGGATTAAGGGGTTTTGCAAGTATACATATATGTTCAAGCCTGGTTAAATCAATTCAAATCCTCACCTGGTCAAAAATAGGAAGGCTAGCAGCTAGACTCACTGGTCACCGACGTCTGACTGATCTGTAGACAAGACAGGACCTAGACAAATTAATAACGACTATAAAAGCACAAATAAGCAATTATTTGACGAACAGCTAACCAAACATGTTCACAATCATGCATATGCCAATTATAGTATGTAAGGAAGTTACCATGTAAATTTCACGAAATTCCGACAAGTTGCCAAAAATGCACATACTTAAAATTACACTATTCACAGCTCGAACGAGGGCGAAATTAAATAAACATTTCAAAATATTAATCTACAAGTTATAAAGGTTCTATAGGTGAAAACAGTATAATTTTTGTAGTCCGTATGCAAAAAGTCAACCATAAATGTTGACCCGTGGACTCACTTGCCGAGAGCAACATTTGAAAAAGGCTGGAAAATTTTCTAAGTGTTTCACACCGCCTTGTGCACGGTCTTGAACACGGTGTCAAGACTGTGCACTCACACACGGCCATCTACACGGTTGAGCCCGTGCAGGCACAAAGAGGTGCACACGGGCTCCTGCACGGTCTTGCTCAAGACCGTGCGTTAGCCCGTGCGGTTTAACAGCACACAGCAGAAAGTTACACGATTTCACGAAAATTGGAACCAAAACTCATAAAAATCGTATTTATAACATAAATCAACACCCAACAATAGTAACAATCAACAATCATCATCTAATAAACATTTACATCCAATAATTTCACCAAATGATCAAGAAACGGGTTCGATCTAAGCATTTAACCTAAAAATCCCGAAATGAAAAAATATTCTCAAAACATCATAAATTCGTGAAAGAAATTGGGGAAATTGGTACCTAAAGAAAGGTATCGTTGAGAGGATCTTCTAGGTTCGATCGGCATGAAATTCCACGGAGAAACGAGCTCGGCACGATCGATTAGGGCTTCGGGGGAAAATCCTCTTTTCTTCTTCTCTCTCTCTCACTCTAATTCGAATAAGGGTTCGAATGAGGGTTTCGAGACTTTTATCAAATATTTCGAAATAATTCGTAAGTTACTTCGTTTCGTTCGATAATTGAACCTAAGTGCTTTATGTGATTGTATAACGTGCTTTTACGTGTTCCTATGCTTTCGTATGAGCCGTGCGTCATCTTGTGTCTTACATGGATATGTCATTTGTCAGTTGCAGGTTCCACTCTCGTGGATTAGGTTTCTCATTTCCGTTTTGGGCTTTCTTTTGGTTGTCGCCAGGTGAGGTTTCCGTTGTTATTCCGTATTATGTAGATATGTATTATTAAGCCTCACTAAATAAGCCTCGCATGTATAATTTACGTTTTCACCCCATATTACTATATTTAGTAAACACTTTATTCTTATTACTTTTATGAGGTTTAAGAACAACGGATTTGATATCAAATGAATATTTTGTATATGATTTCGAAATGTTTATAAAAAGAGACAAGCGAACTATGTTTCGATTTAAATGTAATTTTGGGTTTGTAAACCTTCTCGTTGAGTGAAGTCGTTAGGGCGGGTTTCTCCCCCAGGACGATGGAACACCCGGTTGCGTTTCCTACCGTTACATCGCTTGTCTCGAATGGCCCGTTTGGCCCTCCCCGAAATGTCTTGATTCCTATTCTTATAGGAAAATGATAGTTATGAAAAATGCGAGATATGATATGTATGATATGATATGTGGGCCCCGGAGTATGGCGATCGGGTGAAGCCGGATAGACAGCGGGTCTACAGTGGAATTCGGTAGCTTGCTCCATGTTTACCGGGAGCACAGGTGAGGCCGGAGTGGCAACCTTCGTGCTCCTGCGGCGGTTGACTTCGTGTCAACTGAGACATAGGCTATTATGCCTATGGAGCAGTTGGATTTAGCGGTCCTTCTGCTATATGGGAGGAATAAGGCTGGTATGGTTTTCACGTATGTTATGATATGATATGAGGAGTTGAGGGCTCGACTCGCCGAGCAATATGATATGTCCCGTTATGTTATATTATGATAAATCACCGAATGTTTATGAAAATCCTTCTTTTACGTTTGTTTTCCTTTAAGTTAAAATGATGATTTATTCCTGTATGCTATTATGTATGTACTCCCTTTCTCCCCTCACTTAGTCTTTTGACTAACCCTCCCTGTTTTTAACCTTATCTGTTTCAGGTGGTTACTAGGTGGGCATCGTCGGTCTTGTATTGCGGAATTATTTTGCTGTTGTCATTGTTCATTCCTAGGTTGTTTTAGGTACTTGACCGTTATATGTATTCTGTACGTTATGATATGAGTTCGGGATTAATTAATGTTGAACCCGTTATGATTTGATTCAAGTTTTGTAAGTGAATTCCGCTAGCCTTGGTGGGCTTTAACTATTTGCGCAACTGGTTTATTGCTTTAACTATTTGCGCAACTGGTTTATTGCTTTAACTATTTGCGCAACTGGTTTACATTAATCGCTTCCGCACTTCTCTGTTTTATTGTGGTTGTTGTTGGGATGTCGTTGCTGTTGCCGGTAGTGTTTGCTTGAGTGCCGTTCGCCGGAGTGGGCTTTTGAGTTGGGGCCCCTCGCTGAAGCTCGGGAATCCATTTCGGTGCGGATGTGGCGGTCCTTCTTCAGGGGGCGCTACAGTCAGTGGTATCAGAGCCTAGGTTCCCAAAAGGAACCGAAGCTTTGTAATCGCGTCGTGTCTTGTCTCTTGTGTCTGCTCGTTTTGTGTCAATGAGACTTAGAGTTTCCAGTCACAGGTGCTTGAGAACTCCTTAGTATTGAAATTGTGATTGATCTTCTTTTGGAATGGCCAACCAACCGTTTGATCTCTTACAATTGTAGTACTGAGTTGGGATTGAATGCAAGTGGATGTGGAACTCGAGGTAGCGTCTGTCTTATCTTGTCGTCTTGTCGTGTCCTGCTTGGGTCTTGTCGTGTCTAGGTCGTACGGCTATAGGATCGAGTTTTGCTTGTTATGTGATTTATTTCATGCTTTGATTGATTACACGCTATTCGAATCGTAAATGTATGCTCTGTTTGAATTTTATATGCCTTATGTGATCATTTCATTAATCGAGCATGCATCTCTTCCTAGTTTATTGAGCGCAGGTACATAATGTCTCATCGAAGACCCCCTATAGCTCCCTTATCTCCAAATTCGATTGCAAGAGACTTAGTGACAGCTATGAGACAGATTGCTGAACAAGTACATCAAGAGAGACAACAACAACAACATGTAGCTGCGAGACAAGACGAGGGCCAATCCCTCGATAAATTCTTGCACTACAACCCACCCTGCTTCGTGGGTGAACCAGATGATCTTAAGGCTGAGGCTTGGATAGCCGATCTGGAGCGAATCTTCCGAGTAATACGCTGCGGTGACCCCGAGAGGGTCGAGTATGCCATCTTTCTCATGAGAGGACCAGCTGAAGATTGGTGGCGCTACATAGAACAGAGATGGATCGCTGAGAGAATTCCGTACACTTGGTCACGGTTCCTATCCGACTTCCGAGAGAAGTATGTGCCGCAAGTGGTACGTGACAACCGAGAAAGAGAGTTCATGTCCCTCACCCAGGGAGCTCTCCCTGTTGCACAATACAAGGCACTTTTCAGCCGCCTCATCGTCTATGCTCCTCACATTGCATCTGATGATCGAAGGAGAGCGCGGAAATTCATCAAGGGACTTCAGCCGGAGATCCTGGAAATATTAGTAGGATTGGACATTCGAGTTTATCACGAGGCAGTTAACCGAGCTATGAGAGTGGAGTCTGATCTTCAAGAGATGAGATGAAGTATTCCTCACATGAAAGGATCCTCTTTCAACGAGAAGACAAGAAGAGAGCCATCCGGACCGAGCACCTTTCCGACATGGGAACCACACTACGAGATGCCGAAACCTACCAAACCAGAAGTGAATGAGGATCTCATTCCCTGTGAGCACTGTGGAAAGACCAATCACGCAACTGCAAGGTGTAGGAGGAAACTGGGGCGTTGCCTCAGATGTGGGAGTAGCAAGCATCGAGTTCAAGACTGCCCCGACTCAAGCAACCCTCGGGGAAGAAAAAGGGGATCTCGACCCTGATACCGACTCGCAGAGGTACATTGCATTGTCATTGCATTCACTCATAATATTCTGTTTCGAATGGTAATTGCTTTAAATATGTGTTAAGTGTTTTATATAAATTACGTGCTTTAACTGCTTTCAAAATTCACACTTGCACTGATTGAATGATTAGATGCTAAGATTTATGTGATCTCTGTATGGATAGCGTGGAATTCGATAAATTGGTTATACGCTATTAGAAAGTGCTAAGGACAAGGAGTTCTTGGCCGACTAGGATCGATTCTGTTGTGAGTACGTTATGCGGTTCTGGATAGCACCGACGTTGACAAATCGAGTCTGAAGGAGTATACTTCTGAAGGTATGTCTGAAGATGAATCAACTTGTAACGCCCCGAAAATCCGAATTATTAAATTGGTATGTCCGAATCGAATATTTGTGTAATTTAATATTTATTTGATGTTTATTATATAATTTTAGAATATATTTCGTATATGATTGAATTTATGTATTTAAATTACAAATCGTCAATGTGCGTTTAATAATATGAATTTTGACTGTAATTACATGTTATTTGAACAACGTGAGTTTTCGAACTTATTTTGCAAAAATTACGACTTTGCCCCTTCGGTTTCTAAACCTTAGTCAATTTGACTAAGTCTCAATCTCTCTCTCTCACATTGCCATTCACGCTCAAACAAGAAAAAAGAGATGAAAGAAAAAGAAAGAAAAAGAGAAGGAAGAAGAAAGATTCCAACGATTGTCCCGACTCCGATTCCCGACGGATTCTCGATCCGTTTTTGTCTACGAACTCCTCGCGAACTCTTCTACGAGTAAGCCTTTCACAATTCCTTCGTTTAATGTCTTCTTCGCTTCGTATTTCTTATTTTTGATGATAGTTATAGAATTTAGGTTTTATATGATTTTGATAGAAAATGTGGATGGATTTTCGTGTTTATCGTTTCTATATGAAGCATTTATGTTGTAGATGATTATATGTGAGAATTAGGGTTTAATTTGCATGATTTAGTGATTATATGTTGGATTAGGGTTTGATTTTTCGCGAGTTTCTGAGCTTCTGCTTGTTCTGCGATTTTGGATCGCACACGGCCTGTTGCACACGGCCTTGAGGCCGTGTGCATGAGACCGTGTGCGAGGGATGAATTGTGCACGGGCTGTGCACACGGCCTTGAGGCCGTGTGCATGAGGCCGTGCGTGTTGCATGTTTGTGCACGGCCTCGCCACACGGCCGTGCACAAGGCCGTGTGGAAGGCTCGAACAGTGCCCTGACCTTCTGTAAGTCAGGGTACAAATTGGCCTACGGGTCCCGCTTCGGCTCGTCTTTTCTAAATTCTTTCTTCGCTCGTGTATTCGATATGTATGATATAGATAGGAATTACATGATTTATGAATTTACGACATGTTCGGGTATGTGAATAGTGCATTTTAAGTTTTCGTTAAATTTTCTAACTTTTGCATGTGAAGTCCGATTTTCCCGAAATTCGAATGCATGCTTCTTTATGATATTCTAAGCATGTCCGTAAAGTTTCGTTGCATTTGGAATTGATTTACATTTTTAAATTTGCGATTTACTCTGTTTTCGTTTGAGAATTTGAACCTAAGTGATTGATTTAATTGTATAACGTGCTTCTATGTGTTCTAATTCTTTCGTATAAGCCGTACGTCGTCGTTAGTCTTATTTGGTTGTGTCTTGGTATTTTTGCAGACGATACTCCTGTGGAGTAGCGCCGGTTCTTGCTCCTTTTGTTCTTTTGCATAGCCAGGTGAGGCTTTCCTTTTCTGATTCCAGTATTACTACGTATATATATATAAATAAGCCTCTCCCGATATAAGCCACGTTTATGTTTTGTTTTCACACTGTTTATATATACACCTAGTAGATATTTATGATTATTATGTTCATTTGATTTATCGAAACTTATTTGATATGAAAAAGTATTACGTATAGTCTTCGAAATGTTTACGAAAGAGACATGTAAAACCTTTTTGTTTCTAAGGCGAACTTTGGCCTTCGGCCTCGCATATGACATGTCTCGAACGGTCTTTTGGCCAACCCGAAATGTTTGAAAAGCGAGTTATGAAATGTTTGCATGATCGTTTGGGCCCGGAGTAAGAGCGATAGGACGAAGTCGGTAGACGTCGGGTCTACGGCGTAAATCCTATGGTTTCCTCCATTTGGGAGCTCGGGGTGAGGCCGGAGTGGCAGCCCTTTGAGTACCTGAGTTATTCTAGTCAGTTTCGAGTAGTTCGGATTTAGCGGTCCGTCTACATTGGAGGCATAAGGGTGGTTTCCGGTTTTTATGTTTGGATATTGGAGTTCAGGACTCGACTCGCCGAGTCATTAGATATGTTATGTTATATGTTAAATCACCACCCGATTACGAAAACCTTTCTTTTATGTTGATTTCTTTACTTTAAAATTGGTGATTTATTTTCCGTTTTGTTATATACCTTATTATTCCCTCCTCACTTAGTCGTTTGACTAACCCCCTCTGTTTTACCCTGTACTGGTTTCAGGATACTAGGCGGGATCTGCGTCGTCGTCGTCGCGTCTTAGAGTTACATTCTTTTTGCTCATGTATAACTCTCATTCAGTATGGCTATGATTTATGTCTTTTGATTTTAGGATTTATTAGAATGTATTCGGGATTTTGTATTGAACCCGTTATTATATAATTATCGGGATATTGTACCGAGCCCGTTTGTTATTTAATTAAGTGAATTTCGTTAGCCTTGGTGGGCTTTAATAATTGTGCAATTTATCATGCTTTAATGTTTGATTATTTCGCTTCCGCACTTCTGTCTCGTTGTTTTTTTTTTAAATCCCCGCCTAGTAATTGAGTAAATGCTTGCCGTTCACCGGGTTTTGATTCGGGTCGGATCCCATTTCGGTTCCGGGTCGAAGCTCGGTGCGGGGCGTGCGTTACCCGTTTGGGGCGCCCGCTACAGTTGGTATCAGAGCTCTTGGTCCAATGGCCGAAGCTCTGAATTGTCGTGTCCAGTTGTGTCTAGGTTGTACGGCTTAGGATTACGTGTTTGTGGCTATGTAATTATTTGAATAAACTTCTCTACGTGTTACAGCTTTTCCTAATCACTTATCGTCATGCATGTTTGGTATTGAATGTGCAGAATGCCTCCTCGTCGTGAACCGCCAGGTCCGCCTCCAGGTGTTCCTACTCCGGCACAGTTTATGGAATCCTTAGGGCAATTCATGGTTCATACCAACAGAGCTACACCACCACCTGCCCCCGAGAATGATATGGGAAGGTTTCTTAAGCTCAACCCTCCGCAGTTCGAGGGTGCACCTGATGATGTTATCGCCGAGGCTTGGATATCGGCGATGGAAAAGAGATTCCACGTGATGGAATGTCCGGACCCTAAGAGGGTCGAGTTAGCAGTGTACCAGATGGCTGGAGCTGCTCAGGACTGGTGGGCTCGTGTAGAGCAGAGATGGCAGCGAGAGCATGTGGTCCCGTCTTGGGATCAGTTTTTGGTGGAGTTTCGGGCCAAGTATATTCCTTTGGTGGTCCGACAGAGACGTGAGCGAGAGTTCCTGGCTCTCAAGCAGGGTACTTCTACCGTTGACCAGTACGAGCCTCACTTCTCCAGGCTTATTATTCACTGCTCGTATATGGTTGACGACGAGCAAAGGAAGACTCGACAGTTCATCGAGGGATTGTCGAACGAGATTCGTATGCATATGCTCGGGAACAGACTTCAGTTCTATACAGATGCAGTCGAGACGGCCCTTTCTATAGAGTCCGATCTTCGACAAATGAGACCGACATTAGCACCTGCCCCTGCAGCCGCCAAGAGTTTTGCTTCTGGTTCGAAGAGGCCATTTATTCCGTCTGGGTCCTCTTCGGGGAAGAAGCCGTTCAGGAGCGCCATTCAGCCTGCTCCTCCCCGACCCCAGCTTGCTCCTCCTCGATCTCAGGGATTTCCACGGCCAGTATGTGGATTTTGTCAGGGCCCGCATTTAGAGGCCAAATGTTGGAGGAAGAACGGTCTTTGCTACGGATGCGGTAGCCCCGATCACAGAATTGGTGAATGTCCGAAGAAAAGACCGGTACAGCAGGGAGCCGCTCAGCCTCAGGCTTATGCCCGTGTTTACGCCTTGGAAGGCGATGCAGAGGATGCTGTTGCAGATCCGACTGACGTGGTGGAAGGTACTATATATATAAATGGCATCCCCATACATGCATTGTACGACTCGGGTGCTTCCCACTCATTTATTGCGCCTGCTGTTTCCTTATCTGTGCATGCGCCTGTTTCCTTGCTTGATTATGTGCTAGTGGTTGGTTCGCCGTTGGGTTCGAAGGTCATTGCGAACCGAGCACTTAAACGTTGTCCGATTGTCATCGAGGATATCGAGTATCTAGCAGATTTGATCGAGCTGCCGATGAAGAAATATGGAGTTATTCTCGGAATGGATTGGTTGTAGGAGCATCGGGCGAAGGTTGATTGTTTCGAGAAGAAGGTTATTCTGGGCTCTAATGAGGTTAAGGGTTTCCGATCAGGAGAAGGCCCGTATATCTCAATGATGGAAGCCAAGAAGCTCGTTCAGAAAGAAGAAGCGACGTGCTTTATAGCTTACATTCTCAACCGCCCGAAGGACCAGACAAAGATCGAAGAGACGCACGTGGTCAATGAATTCGTCGATGTGTTTCCCAAGAATTTGGAATTCTTGCCACCGGATCGGGATATAGAGTTCGTGATTGATCTAGTTCCGGGAGCCGAGTCTTATTCGAAGTCGCCGTACCGAATGGCTCCTGCCGAGTTGAAAGAATTGAAGAATCAACTCGACGAACTTCTTTCTATTGGATATATCCGACCGAGTACCTCGCCTTGGGGTGCTCCAGTCTTGTTCGTAAAGAAGAAGGACGGTACACTTCGCATGTGTATCGATTACCGAGAGTTGAACAGGATGACGGTGAAGAACAAGTATCCTCTACCGCATATCGAGGAATTGTTCGATTTGCTACAAGGATCGAGGGTTTATTCCAAGCTCGATCTCAGACAAGGATATTACCAGCTCCGTATCCGATCAGACGATGTCCCGAAGACAGCTTTCAACACCCGATACGGACATTTCGAGTTTGTGGTCATGCCATTTGGACTCTCGAATGCTCCAGCAGCTTTTATGGACATGATGCACAGAATTTTCCGTCCGTACCTCGATAAGTTCGTCTCTCATTATAATCATTATACACGGCACGAACAAAGATAAAGTGACAGGCATCGAAAACGAAACGGATTCATCATTTCTAACATCTAGCCATTTCGCGATTCCTATCAACCGAGTCGGTGAGCATAAACTAATAATACGAACTGGATCGTGTAACTTCATTTAAAAATGAAACTCCTTTTGAATTATTATTTGTGAATCAAATTAGTATGGAATACAATTTTCCCATCTTTTCTTTCCATATTTTAAAATAAAGTCTCATCCTTGTAGCTAGATCAAGATTTGGGTTGAGATCGAATCCAAGAAAATTTTCATTGACGACATCCTAGTGTTCTCGAAGTCCGAAGAAGAACACGCTGAACACCTCTGGATCGTGCTCCAAGCTTTGAGAGAGCACCAATTATTCGCTAAGTTTAGCAAATGCGAATTCTGGATTGACCGAGTGACCTTCCTAGGTCATGTCACATCTGGAACGGGAATCGAGGTAGATCCTTCGAAGATTGAGACAGTGCTGGATTGGGAGAGACCTAAGACTCCTACAGAGATCCGTAGTTTCTTGGGATTAGCAGGATACTACAGACGTTTTGTCAAGGATTTCTCTAAACTTGCAGGTCCATTAACAGCGTTGACGAAGAAGGAAGCTAAGTTTGAGTGGTCAGCCAAATGTGAAGCTAGTTTTCAGGAGCTCAAGAAGAGATTGACCACAGCCCCGGTACTGACCCTGCCAGAGGGTTCTGAAGGATTTGTCGTGTATGCAGATGCGTCACACGAAGGGTTAGGTTGTGTATTAATGCAGAATGGGAAAGTTATAGCTTATGCATCGAGGAAGCTAAAGCCAGCTGAAGAGAACTATCCCACTCACGACCTTGAACTAGCTGCCGTGGTATTTGCATTATTGAAATGGCGTCATTACCTCTACGGCATCACATTCGACATCTTCACAGATCATAAGAGCCTTCAGTACTTGTTTACTCAGAAGGAATTGAACAAATGACAGCGCCGTTGGATGGAGTTATTTGAGGACTACGACTGCAAGATCCAGTACCATCCCGGGAAGGCGAATGTCGTAGCCGATGCATTGAGCCGGAAGGCAAGCATAGCCCAGCTAGAGGCTAGGTTAGAGGGAGTTCACATCAGTTCTCAGGCCCATGTTCATAGCATATCGATCCAGTCAGAGTTGGGTCGAAAGATTCGAGATGTTCAGGCTACTGATGAGTGGACTCAGAGACAGATAGTTCACATCGCAGCTGATTCTGAGACTCAGTTTGGTGTGGACGACACAGGAGTTCTCCGCTACAAGTCCCGAGTTTGTGTTCCGGAGAGTCTGAGGAAAGAGATTCTCGATGAGGCTCACAACACATCTTACACAGTTCATCCGGGAGGAAGTAAGATGTATCGGGATTTGAAGGAATTGTTCTGGTGGAGAGGTATGAAGAGAGACGTAGCTGATTACGTCAAGAGATGTTCGACTTGTCAACAAGTTAAAGCTGAACATCAGAGACCGGGAGGTTTGCTTGAGCCACTACCGATTCCTACATGGAATTGGGAGGGTATTGCCATGGACTTCGTATCTGGTTTGCCTAAAGTTAGAGGTGGCTACGATAGCATTTGGGTGATTATTGACCGACTATCCAAGAGTGCTCATTTTCTACCGATCAACATGTCGTACAAAGTGGATAGGTTGGCAGAGATTTATCACCGAGAGATTGTCAAGCTTCATGGAATTCCGTCTACGATAGTATCTGACAGAGATGCTCGATTTACTTCCCGTTTGTGGCAACAACTTCAAGAACGAATGGGAACGAAGCTGACTTTCAGTACAGCCGCACATCCGCAAACTGATGGTCAGTCAGAGAGGATGATCAGATATCTCTGTGATATGCTTCGAGCTTGTGCCCTGGATTTTCGCAACAATTGGCTCGACCATTTGCCTCTGATCGAGTTTGCTTACAACAACAGTCATCAGTCTACGATCGGAATGGCACCTTACGAAGCATTGTATGGCAGAAAGTGTAGATCCCCGTTGTTTTGGGATCTCGAAGATTGGCGATGGACGAAAGATGATAAGGAACGAGGAACTCCTCCAAAGTTTCTCCAAAATGCCATCGACCGAATTCAGATCATCCGGCAGAGAATGAAGGCAGCTCAGGATCGACAAAAGAGCTATGCCGACACCCGCCGCCGACCGTTGGAATTTGAGGTCGGTGACAGAGTATTCCTCAAAGCTTCTCCTCGAAAGGGTTTCACCCGAATTGGAAAAGGAGGAAAGTTAAGTCCGAGATTTTTGGGTCCTTATGAGATTCTGGAAAGAATTGGGAACGCAGCGTACAGGTTAGACTTGCCGCCGAGTCTGACTGGGATTCACAACGTCTTTCATGTTTCCCAACTCCGGAAATACTTCCCGAATGAGTCTGAGATCCTTCCTGTTGAGGATATTGAACTAGAGCCGGATTTGACCTTTGTTTCGAAGCCGGTGAAGATATTGGATAAGAAGACTCAAACTCTACGCAACCGAGAGATTTCTCTTGTCAAAGTCCTTTGGAGAAATCAGACAACCGAAGAAGCTACATGGGAGACCGAGGACAAAATGCGCAAGTTTCATCCGGAATTATTTCAGCCGGACGAGTAGAATCTGGGGGCCAGATTCTCTTAAGGAGGGGTGATTGTAACGCCCCGAAAATCCGAATTATTAAATTGGTATGTCCGAATCGAATATTTGTGTAATTTAATATTTATTTGATGTTTATTATATAATTTTAGAATTTATTTCGTATATGATTGAATTTATGTATTTAAATTACAAATCGTCAATGTGCGTTTAATAATATGAATTTTGACTGTAATTACATGTTATTTGAACAACGTGAGTTTTCGAACTTATTTTGCAAAAATTACGACTTTGCCCCTTCGGTTTCTAAACCTTAGTCAATTTGACTAAGTCTCAATCTCTCTCTCTCACATTGCCATTCACGCTCAAACAAGAAAAAAGAGAAGAAAGAAAAAGAAAGAAAAAGAAAAGGAAGAAGAAAGATTCCAACGATTGTCCCGACTCCGATTCCCGACGGATTCTCGATCCGTTTTCGTCTACGAACTCCTCGCGAACTCTTCTACGAGTAAGCCTTTCACAATTCCTTCGTTTAATGTCTTCTTCGCTTCGTATTTCTTATTTTTGATGATAGTTATAGAATTTAGGTTTTATATGATTTTGATAGAAAATGTGGATGGATTTTCGTGTTTATCGTTTCTATATGAAGCATTTATGTTGTAGATGATTATATGTGAGAATTAGGGTTTAATTTGCATGATTTAGTGATTATATGTTGGATTAGGGTTTGATTTTTCGCGAGTTTCTGAGCTTCTGCTTGTTCTGCGATTTTGGATCGCACACGGCCTGTTGCACACGGCCTTGAGGCCGTGTGCATGAGACCGTGTGCGAGGGATGAATTGCGCACGGGCTGTGCACACGGCCTTGAGGCCGTGTGCATGAGGCCGTGCGTGTTTCATATTTGTGCACGGCCTTGCCACACGGCCGTGCACAAGGCCGTGTGGAAGGCTCGAACAGTGCCCTGACCTTCTGTAAGTCAGGGTACAAATTGGCCTACGGGTCCCACTTCGGCTCGTCTTTTCCGAATTCTTTCTTCGTTCGTGTATTCGATATGTATGATATAGATAGGAATTACATGATTTATGAATTTACGACATGTTCGGGTATGTGAATAGTGCATTTTAAGTTTTCGTTAAATTTTCTAACTTTTGCATGTGAAGTCCGATTTTCCCGAAATTCGAATGCATGCTTCTTTATGATATTCTAAGCATGTCCGTAAAGTTTCGTTGCATTTGGAATTGATTTACATTTTTAAATTTGCGATTTACTCTGTTTTCGTTTGAGAATTTGAACCTAAGTGATTGATTTAATTGTATAACGTGCTTCTATGTGTTCTAATTCTTTCGTATAAGCCGTACGTCGTCGTTGTTAGTCTTATTTGGTTGAGTCTTGGTATTTTTGCAGACGATACTCCTGTGGAGTAGCGCCGGTTCTTGCTCCTTTTGTTCTTTTGCATAGCCAGGTGAGGCTTTCCTTTTCTGATTCCAGTATTACTACGTATATATATATAAATAAGCCTCTCCCGATATAAGCCATGTTTATGTTTTGTTTTCACACTGTTTATATATACACCTAGTAGATATTTATGATTATTATGTTCATTTGATTTATCGAAACTTATTTGATATGAAAAAGTATTACGTATAGTCTTCGAAATGTTTACGAAAGAGACATGTAAAACCTTTTTGTTTCTAAGGCGAACTTTGGCCTTCGGCCTCGCATATGACATGTCTCGAACGGTCTTTTGGCCAACCCGAAATGTTTGAAAAGCGAGTTATGAAATGTTTGCATGATCGTTTGGGCCCGGAGTAAGAGCGATAGGACGAAGTCGGTAGACGTCGGGTCTACGGCGTAAATCCTATGGTTTCCTCCATTTGGGAGCTCGGGGTGAGGCCGGAGTGGCAGCCCTTTGAGTACCTGAGTTATTCTAGTCAGTTTCGAGTAGTTCGGATTTAGCGGTCCGTCTACATTGGAGGCATAAGGGTGGTTTCTGGTTTTTATGTTTGGATATTGGAGTTCAGGACTCGACTCGCCGAGTCATTAGATATGTTATGTTATATGTTAAATCACCACCCGATTACGAAAACCTTTCTTTTATGTTGATTTCTTTACTTTAAAATTGGTGATTTATTTTCCGTTTTGTTATATACCTTATTATTCCCTCCTCACTTAGTCGTTTGACTAACCCCCTCTGTTTTACCCTGTACTGGTTTCAGGATACTAGGCGGGATCTGCGTCGTCGTCGTCGCGTCTTAGAGTTACATTCTTTTTGCTCATGTATAACTCTCATTCAGTATGGCTATGATTTATGTCTTTTGATTTTAGGATTTATTAGAATGTATTCGGGATTTTGTATTGAACCCGTTATTATATAATTATCGGGATATTGTACCGAACCCGTTTGTTATTTAATTAAGTGAATTTCGTTAGCCTTGGTGGGCTTTAATAATTGTGCAATTTATCATGCTTTAATGTTTGATTATTTCGCTTCCGCACTTCTGTCTCGTTGTTTTTTTTTAAAATCCCCGCCTAGTAATTGAGTAAATGCTTGCCGTTCACCGGGTTTTGATTCGGGTCGGATCCCATTTCGGTTCCGGGTCGAAGCTCGGTGCGGGGCGTGCGTTACCCGTTTGGGGCGCCCGCTACACAACTAGTGAAGAGGATAATGAATTATCTGACGATGATGATTATATGGGAGATGAGCCGACATCGGCTTCTGATAATAACGATCCTGATGTTTCGTATGAAGTCGAGCGAAGAAATGATGAAAATGATGGTTTAATGGAAGGTGGAGAGGAGAAATCATCCAATACCATTGAAGATGAGAAAACACTTTGTAGAAGGAATAAGAAAGAGTGTGATCTTGAAGAAACAGATTTTGAGAAGGAGGAGGAGTACAATGGGAGAAATGATGATGGCGTTACTTCCTGTAAAAGGAACTCTAATCAAGAAACAGGAGGAGGAAGTGACAATCAGTCGGAAGAACGAAATAGATAATGACAGTGATGGTGGACCTTACATTGGGATTTTCTGATTCTTGGTCGTTATAGACGAGAATGTGTGTCTTGGATGAGCCACGAGCTATTCGCCCTTATTTTCTTCTTCGTCGTTAGCTTTGTTTAGGGTTTTTGTAATCCCGTTTTTCGCATGACTTTGGATTCTATTTTGTTATGCCTGATGTTCTATAATGTATTTTAATTGCTCTTAAATGTTCGTTTTTAATTCGCGTTATTAGAACTCTTAGCTTATACTCCTCTTAACTAACCCTGAAGTCCGGAGGAGAATCTGAGGACAGATTCTTTTGAAGAGGGGAGTATTGTAATGACCCAAATATTTTAATTATATTATTAATAATTACGCGAATTCTTTCTTGCCTAATTTCTCGATTTATCCAACTGGATTAATCAATCTTATGGAAAAGATTGATTTAAGCTATCTTTTAAATGCCCTCAATTACTTAAATTACATAAATGCCCTAAATTACTTAAATTACATAAATGCCCTTAAAAGCCTAAATGACCATTTTACCCCCCGAGATATTTTCCTAAATATCTACCTATCTCTCTCATTCTCTCATTGTACACAAAGAAGAAGGAGAAAAAGAAGAAAGGAAGGAAAAGAGAAGGAGAAGAAAGGAGGAAACTTCCCGACGCCCTACCGAGCCCGTTTCTCGCCCGATCGACGAGGCGTGAAAACCCGAACGACCCTCACTACATTCTCTACCGGTAATCCTTTTACCCCATTTCATTTCGTTCCTTCCTCGTTGCGATTTTAGTGAGTTTTATATAGAATTTTATTATATTAGGATTTTTGTGTTTAGGGAGAATTACTTGACCATTTTACGCGATTCTTGTGCCTATGTGTAGCTTATATGATATATATGAATATATGTGAAAATTAGGATGTTTTATGGTGTAAATTAGGTGATGTATGAATTTAAGTGTTGGTTTCGCGTGTGAGGTTTCGCGATCTGCTGAGTCTGCTGCTCAGTAGATCCACACGGGCGAACGCACGGTCTTGATCAAGACCGTGCAGGAGCCCGTGCGCATCCCTTTTCAACCTACACGGGCATGAGCCCGTGCACAAGCCCGTGCGCAGGCCCGTTTGCACCTGCACGGTCTTGGCACCGTGCTCAAGACCGTGCGTGAGGCCGTGCACCCCTATTTGTGCTTGCACCGGCTTGCCAAACCCGTGCGTTGGCCGGTGCAACATGCTTAGTGCATTTTCCAGCCTTTTCCTTTCTTGCACTTCGGGAATTGGGTCAACCCCACTCATTTAAACATTGACTTTTCACATACGATCTCCAAATATCAATCCGATTTCACCTATAGCTTCCTCGAGCCTCGGGATTTGATATTCTTCATAATTTACAATTTATCTGAACCTATTTGACCGTCAATTGACACCTGTGCTTGTTTAGGGATTTTAACCACCTTTCCCGTTTCTTATCCGTTTAATCCCGTATTCGTGAGAGAACGTCTTTGTATTATTTTAAGCATGTCTACATGCCCTAACTGCATTTTAGCATGCTTTCCATATTTATTATTAATGTTCTTCCATCATTATAATTGTTTTAAATATTCTTTTAAATATTGTTTCATAACTTATATATCCTTACATGTTTAATTGTCTGGCTTTCCATATTGCAACTGTAACATGATTGAGGTTCCATATGAATTGTCGTGCGTCGTTTGTCGTTCGTGTCTTGCTTTTAGTTTTGTCGGTCTCGTTTTCATCCTCTAGGCCCTGTGTATTACAGGTGGGACCAACGAGGGAGAAACCTGACTACCGCCTGCTTTCATACTGTCGTGTCGAGCCAGGTAAGGGTTTAAATTGTTTTCAACTGGAGTAAGAACATAGTTACTTAGGTTTGCGAAATAAACCACTATCCCGCTTTCTTATTACTTGTTGTATTGCCTTTACTATTTCTCTATCTGCTTAGTCAAACCATTTTGATAGCAAAACCAAATGATTTTAAATACTTTCAACTAGAGGCAAGGAAAACCCATTTGTTTTAAATGCGAACTTTGGTCTCTCGACCTCGCAATTATAACCTTGTCTCGAATGGCCCATATGGCCTTCCACACCCTGATTCCCTACTTTCGAATGGCCCTTTTGGCCACCCAAACTATCATTGATTTCAAAAGCGAGCCATAGATTGTTTAATATCTTGGGCCCGGAGTATACAGGAGGTGAGCCTGGGGACATGCATCTAGGGCAAATCCCGATGTATACTTCTAGCGTGTTGACTTGGGCCGGCTAAGAGGTTGGCTAGCCTAAGTTGATGTGAACGGTGGTGCTAATCGCGTCTCCTTAAACCCTGTACGGTGGTGCTAATCGCGTCTCCTTAAATTCTGATGGTGGTGCTAACAGCGTCTCCTTAAATCCTGTATAGTATTGTTGGTGGTGGAGTACTTGATTATATGCTTACATGATTTTCAATTGGGAGTTATAAGGAGAGGGCCCGTTCTCGCCGGGACATATTATTTGCATGATTTATTGCATTTGTTGCTTGTCTAATTGTTTTACGGCTTTCGTTACAAGTCGAAACACCTTCCGGTTCTCTTCATTTATCATACGTAGTTCCCTATATATATATAAAACCCGGAAGCGTGACTCGTACTTGCTACCCTAAGCCTCCTTCATTATTCAATTAATTAGTTGAATTACGAGCCGTGTTTATTTATCGATTCCAACTTATTTATATCGTGCTTTTCGAACTTGTAACGGCCTCGTGACTCAACTAATATCCTTTCAATTTATCGGCTTGATATTACGTGCAAATGTTTTAAAGGATCCGGTTCGTCAACCCTTTTGTGTTTTCAAATAAGCCGAACCCGAGTGTTGCTTTGTGCCATTTTACAACTTATATTTCGTAATCGTACTCTTTCTCAAAACGAGCAACATTCAATATTTTATTTTCAAAAAGATAAATAACGAACTGTGATCAAAACCCCCTTACTGAGTATCCTTTATACTCACCCCTGCTATTTTGGTTCTTGCTTCAGGTAGACAGGTGGCGGCATCACCTATCTTGTCAGTCGGCATCAGCAGGTCTAGATAGGCTCAGTCTTTCTAGTTTGTCTTGTTAGTGGTCCCAACAACCGTCGAGTCTTGTTTATTGTATTTATTTACTTTACCTACTTATGTGCCCCGGATGTGGGATAGTTGACGATATCTAGGATTGTACAGGATAGACTAGTTGAGCCATGGATGGCATTATCTGCTTATGAACATTCTGTATCTTGATTTATAAATGTTTCTTGATATTATGTTGGCCTTGTAGGCTTTTATTATATTTGATCGTTTACATTAATCGCTTCCGCACTTCTCTATTTTATTGTGGTTGTTGTTGGGATGTCGTTGCTGTTGCCGGTAGTGTTTGCTTGAGTGTCGTTCGCCGGAGTGGGTTTTTGAGTTGAGGCCCCTCGCAGAAGCTCGGGAATCCATTTCGGTGCGGATGTGGTGGTCCTTCTTCAGGGGGCGCTACAACATACAGAAATCCTAATAACATAAAACATAAATAATAGCCAAACCGAAATAGAGTTATACGTGAGCAAAATAAATGCAACTCTAACGACGACGACAACGACGACGATCCCGCCTAGTATCTTGAAACCAATACAGGGGTGAAACAGAGGGGGTTAGTCAAACGACTAAGTGAGGAGGGAATAATAGTGTATATTATAAAACGGAAATAAATCACCAATTTTAAACTTAAAAGAAATCAACTATAACGCCCCAAATTTTTGGGTAAACTAAAGCCGGTAAGAATTCCTGAGATAACGGGACAAGTTGGAAAACTCGATCGGGAACTATGTGCTTATGTGATATTATTTGCTTAATGTGTTTAATTTGAATTTGTATGTGTGTTAATTGTGATTAAATTGCCTAATGTGTGTCTAATTGATTTTTTTTAGGTTTTAATAATTATGAGACTTAAGTGAAAACCTCAAATTTCCTTGGAACTATATTGCAAATATGAAAATTTACCTAAAAGAAAAGTCATAATTAAATACATGGAAAACTTGAAGTTGTCAGATTGTATGTCATGATTTGCGATAAAAAAATTTAATTCCTAGCTTCTACTATGTTCTAACTTAACATATAATTATATATAAATATTATAATTATAACCATAGAGAGAAAAGTCTCTTAGCCGACCCTCTCTTTTTCCTGATTCTCGCGAAAGCGGAAACCTTCGACGGACAGAAACCATTTCAAGAACATGTATACTTCTTGTTCTATTATGAAGTTTATATGATTAATTCTAGAATTTGTAGTTCATGTATATTTTAGCTTGGTGGAGAGATAGTGGAGTTAATTAGCACTGATTATCCTCGTTTTCATCTAACTAAACATATAATTATATACATAGGTAATCATCTTTGTTGTTATTGGAAGGAATAAGCAAGATAGAGTTAAATGGTATTTCATATATATATATATATATACTTTGAAGTAAAAGTCTAGAACCGAGAAGTGAAATACTTCCAGTAAACTCCATTTTGATGATGTTTGTTTTATTCGATTAAGTAACTTAAATTACTAACTAAATTTGGTAACTGTTTATGGATAATTAAATTAATCAATTATATTACCTAATTTATTTCTTGTACAAAAAGGTAGTTTGTGATGTATATGGATACATATATATATATATATTCCTATATATGCGTTGTTATGAAAAGTCTGATACCTACGACTTCTTGTTTGTAGAATTATGTTTTAAGTTAAATAAATTTAATTTGTTTAATGGAGTTAGACTCGGCCTACATAATTAAATGTAAGATTTTGATTTTTGTACAGAATTTGATATACTTGCTTATGTGCTCGTTTATGAATCCTATAAGTGTTTAATTATTTTAACATTAAGCCGTGCGTCGTATTGTCGTCTTACGTGGTTGTGTCATAATTGGTTTCAGGTGGTAGTTCGTCCGGGCAGTAGTTGGTCTTCTTTCTTTTGCCCTTTTTGCAGGATTATCCAGGTGGGGTTTCTTTTCCGAATTCGGCTTTCCTTATACGTATGTAAATATTCCATATATACCCGAAGCCTGTCTTTTATGTTTTTATGTTTTCTTTCCCCATATTTATATTATACGTAGTAGCTATTTGAATCCATACTATCTTAATGATTTTAAAGAAAAATGCTTTGATATCAAATTATTATGTATAACCCCTCGAGAGCTCTATTAGCTCGAAAGGGTATAAAATGGATTGAAATTGGTTCCTTTGACCACATAAGCATTTGAAGTGCGAGAACCTTATCTTGGCCTTTCGGCCTGGCCATTGTGCCACATTATACAATTGGGCCCGGACATCAGGGTACGGGGTGAAGCCGGATAGACGTTGGGTCTACGGTGGACCTCAATGCTCTGGTCTCCAAAACTGCTGGGAGCTCGGGGTGTGACCGGAGTGGTAACCCTTTTGAGTACCTGCGCCGGACGGGATCTTGTCGCATAGACTTGTCCTCCGCCGAAGATGTATTGGATATTTGTCCTTGCATATATGATTATATAGTAGCAGGCTAGCTACCTGACTACACAAGGAGGAATAAGGGAGGTTTATTTGGTATTTCTGATATTATGAAACAGGTGGTTGATGCTCGTCTCGCCGAGCTTTTACTTTATTGCAAAATTATTCGATTCACCAATAATTGTGAAAACCTTTATTTTTCCTTTGCTTTCTTTTCATTTACAAACTGGTGAATCTTTGGGTTGTTTCGATAATATATACGTATTACAGCCCCCTCACTTAGTCGCTTTGACTAACCCCATTACTCTGTTGTCTCTTTCAGGTTTTGTCACTAGGCGGATTCAGGTCTTGTCATTGGAATTGCTTTCTTTTGGTTTAGGTGATCCCATATAGCCTATGTTGTCTGGATAAATACCTAACACTGAGTTTGTATATGTAAATGGTGTAAATTATTTTAATTAGTGGTATTGATGTTTTCAGTGGCCTTGGTGGGCTTTATAATTGTGTTCTTGATTATGATTATTCTAGCTCCCTGAGTGGGATAGGTTGTGTTACTTTGCTTCCGCTGTATTATTGTTCATTGTCCTATTATTTTCTAAAGCAGATCCGCCTGGTATTTATTTTACGTTCGCCAGGTTGTAGTTCATAACCGGACCTTTAGTTCTTGTTATGGATTGTGACTTGGTGCGGGACGTCACGTCGCACCGTATTTGGGGACGTGCCGTTACATCAACATAAAAGAATGGTTTTCGTAAACGGGTGGTGATTTAGTATAAAACATAAACATATCATATGACTCGGCGAGTCGAGCCCTTAACTCCAATTTCCAAACATAAAACGGAAATCCACCCTTATTCCTTCAATGTAGACGGACCGCTAAATCCGAACTACGCATAACATACAGGTATAACTCAGGTACTCAAAGGGCTGCCACTCCGGCCTCACCCCGAGCTCCCAAAGGTGGAGAGAACCATAGGAATTCCGCCGTAGACCCGACGTCTACCAACTTCGTCCTATCATCCTTACTCCGGGCCCAAACATACATACATACAGTTCATAACTCACTTTTCAAATCATTTCGGGTTGGCCAAAAGACCGTTCGAGACATGTCATATGCGAGGCCGAAGGCCAAAGTTCGCCTTAGAAAACAAAGGGGTTTTACATGTCTCTTTCGCAAACATTTCGAAGACTATACGTACTACTTTTTCATATCAAAACATTTTCGATAAATTGAATAAACATAATAGGCATAAGTATCTACTAAGTATATATATAGAAACGGTGTGAAAACAAAACGTAAACAAGGCTTATATCGGGAGAGGCTTATTTATATATATACATAATAGTACTGGAATCAGAAACGGAAAGCCTCACCTGTTGGCTTTACAAAAAGAATAGATAAATGCAAGACCGGATGCGCTACTCCATGGGAGTATCGTCTGCAAAATACAAAGACACAACCAAATAAGACTAACGACGGACGCACGGCTTACACGAAAGCATTAAAACACATAGAATGTAGCGGGCGCCGCCAAACGGGCAGACGCACGCCCCACACCGGATCCTGACCCGGAATCGAAAGGAGTCCGACCCGAACCAAAACCCGGCGAACGGCAAACCGGACATTTACTACTAGGCGGGAGTTTCAAAACAGAGACAAACCCAAAAGCGGAAGCAATATAAAACAAAACATAAAACCCATAATGATTGTGCAGATAGGTAAAGCCCACCAAGGCTAGTAAATTCCAATAAATATTAACAAATGTTTACAACGGGTTCTACAATATTATTCCCGGATTTTCATAAGCACAATTCAAATTCTACATACATCATAAGTCAACAAGAAACAAGAGTTTACATAAGACAAAAACGTAACTCGACCGACGACTACTCAATACTATGAAGCCCGCCTAGAATCCTGAAACCAAAGGGTGAAACGAATGGGGTTAGTCAAACGACTAAGTGAGGGGGAAAAAGACAGTACATAATAAAAACGAAAGTAGATCACCAGTTTAACAGAAAGAAAACAACAGAAGTAAAGGTTTTCGCAAACGATTGGTGAACTAGCTCAAAATGAAACATAACAAAGCGTATAACTCAGCGAGAAGAGTTCTGAACCACCAGTCAAATCATAAAAACAGAAACCCACCTTATTCCTCCAGTTGTAATCAGGGAGCAACCCCTAACTACACATATCATACATAAACAAGCTCAGGTACTCAAAGGGCTGCCACTCCGGCCTCACCCCGAGCTCCCAAAGGTGGAGGAAACCATAGAATTTCCGCCGTAGACCCGACGTCTACCGACTTCGTCCTATCGTCCTTACTCCGGGCCCATCAGAACAGGTCAAACATATTCATATACATAGCTCGCTTTCCAAACATTTCCATGTGGTCAAAAGACCGTTCGAGGCAAGTCGTGTGCGAGGCTATAATGCCAAAGTTCGCTTTCGGAAAACAAAGATTTGCTTGCCTCTTTCGTAAACATTTCACAAACTTATACATAATACTTTTCATATTAAATCGTTTTCAAGATCATAAAAGTATAAGCTTAAATATCTACTATATATACAGACGGATGTAAAACAAATCATAAAACGAGGCTTATCGGGTAGTAGGGTTGGTATTATGTACGTATTATCGTCTACTATAAGAAACTGAAAACCCCACCTGTTGGCTTGACAAAAACGAGAGCAAAATGCGAGACCGGCACGCTACTCCACGGGAGTATCGTCTGCAAAAGACCAAGACACAACCAAATAAGAATAACGACGACGCACGGCTTATACGAAAGATTTAAAACACATAGAAGCACGTTTAACAATCATTCATATCACTTAGGTTCACATTGTAACAAAACATAGAAATTCATAGAATTCGATAAGCAAAACAAGTTAGAATGTAATAAAACCTCATAAACATGCATAAAATGCAATAAGGAAGCATGCATTCAAGTTTCGGAAGAAACGAACAACTTTTGAAAAATAGCCAAAAAGGCTTAAACAAAAAACACGAGAAACGGGATCCAAACGAAGTCAGAAAAATTCAAACTACTTAAAATATGTATTTCATGATTTATAGGACCTATAGGTGAAATCGGATCTCGAATCGGAGGTCAAACGAAGAAAGTCAACTTTTTAATTACCCCTTTGACCCTCAATGCCGAGAGCAAGAAGTTGAAAATGGAGAAATTTTGGTTAAGGCATACACACGGTCTTGGGGACGGGCAAACGCACGGGCTTGAACACGTGCTCAAGCCGGTGCGGACAAACTTGCACTGGCCTGCGCACCGGCTTGCGCACGGCCGTGCGTTAGGCAGTGCAAGGCCAAAATATGCACACGGTCTTGGCGCATGGTCTCAAGACCGTGCGTCAGGCCGTGCGGATTATCAACACAGCAGAAAATCGCGAGGGTTCTCGGGAATGAGCCAAAAATTAACATTTAAATCATATAAATCATGCAAAACCTCAAACTAAACTTACATATAATGATCCACAACATCTAATCTACTTATAGGACCAAGAAACACGTAAATCCATCCACAAAATCATTCATATTCACATTTTTCATATATTATTAAACTATTCACAAAATTCTATAAATCATAGCCTAGGAAGCATTAAACGCGAAGGACGTGAGAAGCTTACTTGAAGAATAGATCGTGAGGAGTTCGAAAAGTTTCACGGATCGAAATTCGGTCGGAAAACGAAATCGGAATGATCAATCGAAGCTTCTCTCTTTTCTCTCTTCTTTTTCTCTTTTTTTTTTCTTCTTTCTTTTCTTTCTTTACGTGAATGAGGTTTGAGGGAGAGAGAGAGTGGTCAAGTCAAACTTTGACTTGACTTCGAAACGAGGGCAAAACCGTAATTACTCCGAACTTACTAAAAATAGCAGGTTGTCGGAATTAAACAATATTATAGTCAAAACTCATATAATTGAACACACGTTGACATGAAATGGTTTAAAAACCAAAATTCACTCATTTATGAAATTGTTAAAATACACATACTAACTATCAAATAAAATAATTAAATCGCGCAAAATAACAATTCGGTCGTACCGGATACTAATTCGGATTTTTCGGGGCGTTACATAGAAGCACGTTAAATAGTCATTCATAACACTTAGGTTCACATTCTATCAATGTACGTAAATTCAATAAGCAAATCAAGTTATAATGTGATAAAAGTTCATAATCATGCATAAAAGGCAATAAGGAAGCATGCTTTTGAGTTTCGGAAGAAACGGATAACATTAGAAAAATAACCCAAAATGTCTAAACGAAAAACACGAGGAATGGGGCCCGAACGAAGTCGGAAAAATTAAAACTTCCTAAAATATGTATGTCATGATTTATAGGACCTATAGGTGAAATCGGATCTCAAATCGGAGGTCAATCGAAGAAAGTCAACATTTTTAATTGCCCGTTGACTCACATTGCCGAGAGCAACATTCTGAAAATGGAGAAGTTTTGGTTAAGGCATACACACGGTCTCGGGGACGGGCGGACGCACGGGCTTGAACTCGTGCTCAAGCCGGTGCAGACACTTGCACTGGCCTGCGCACCGGCTTGCGCACGGGCGTGCACAAGACCGTGCAAAGGCCAAAGTGGACGCACGGTCTTGGCGCATGGTCTCAAGACCGTGCGCAAGGCCGTGTGGTTTGTCAGAATAGCAGAAAGTATGCAGAATCGCGAGGGCTTCGCGGGAACAACCCAAAATTCGATATTAAATACATCAATCATGCAAAACTCAAGTTAAAACTCACATATATTGATCTACATCATCTAACCTACACATAGAATCCAAAATCTTGAAAATCCATCCATAGTTTCTCTCAAAATCATATAAGCCTAATATATTCCACTATATACAAAAATCTGAAAATCGAAGCAATGGAGGCATTAATCGAGAATGACGTGAGAAGCTTACTCGTAGAAGAGATCGTGAGGAGTTCGTAGGTTTTCACGGCTCGGAAATCGGTCGGGAAACGAAGTCGGGACGATCGATCAAAGATTTTTCTTCTTTTTCTCCTTTTTCTTTCTTTTTCTTCTCCTCTTCTCTTCTTTGTACGTGAATGAGGTGAGAGAGAGAGATGAGACTTAAGTCAAAATTTGACTTGGGTTGAGAATCGAAGGGGCATTTTCGTAATTTTATAAAACTTACTCAAAAATTCAAGTTGTCCAAATAATATATAATTACAGTCAAAATTCATATAATTAAACGCGCATTATCAATTCATGATTTAAATATCAAAATTCACTCATATACGAAATTGTTATAAAATCACATAATAATTATCAAATAAAATAATAAAATCACGTAAATAAACGATTCGAACATACCGGAATGTAATTCGGATTTTCGGGGCGCTACATTTTCCAAATAAAACAAAATTACAGTCAAAGTTCATGAAATTAAACGCACATTGACATGTCGTGGTTTAAATACCGAAATTCACTCATTCATAAAAATGTTATATAAATCACATAATAATTAATAGAATAAATCATAAATCGCGAGAGAAATCGATTCGGGTTCCCGGTTAATAACACGAATTTTTGGGGCGTTACAATCACCCCTCCTTATGAGAATCTGGTCCCCAGATTCTACTGATTAGAGTTAAACAACCCTAGGTGAAACTTATGCGTCTTCATTCGGATCTCTCATGAAGCTTCTTCGACTGTCTGATTCATTCAAGGGACTCGCTAGGAGATATTTTGCGGATTGCACAACTCCAAGCTTGTTCGGGGTTCTTGCAAGTAGCTTTTCAATAGAACTTGAACTATCTCCATTTATTGTCGAAAGGCCTGAATTCGATCGACAGCACCTTGGAAAAATCCTAAACGTGTAACAGTAATTACCATCTTAAACCTTCAGTAGTCCGGACACGAAGTCCATGGTGAATCCATTCCCAATCCCACATAGGGATATGTAGTAGTCATAGCTAACCCCTTAATCTTTGATGCTCGGCTTTGATCTGCTGACAAGTCAACTATCTCTTGACTTAATCGAGTAAGTCTCTTTCTTTCGACTCTTCGAATCATGGGTCCGAGGCTTATATTGGGAAGTATTGGGGTTACCAACACAAAGCTAAAACTCTAGATTATTCTTCGCTCGAATTGTCTAACTCGGGATCCATTCTTTTGCAGTCTTGGCATTTTAGATTCTTCAACCCAATTCTGACTGGGTCGCAAGGCTATGAATGAAATTATCCAAAATGGTGCAAGTCCAATTCGGTTTAGCCTCAATTTGTGACACGCTCGTGATTTGGTTCAAAGTACCAACTACGATATTCGCTTTTCCCAAGGAACACTGATTCTTGCAATCTTAGTCCTCAGACATTTTCCACCGACGACGTTGGGGTTCATTCAACTCCTTCTGAGTAAATAAGTGTTGAAATCCCATAATCTGTAGAGATGTCAACTGATTCCATAAGATGGTGGCGACGTTTCAGCCAAACCTTTCCTACGGTAGCTAGTTCGATGTCATGAGGGGCAACTTTCTGGTTGATTTTAGCTTCCCGAGCATGAGCTATGGTTTCTTCATTAGTACCATTCACCAATTCAATCTTTCATGTGATGCATTCTTACTCACGACAATTCCTTCAGAATCCCTTAAGCCGAGTTAATATTGAAGTTGTAGTTAATCTCTTTTCGGCTCCTAACAACAGGTCTTACAGAGATTGTCCATTCGAACTAGGTTTCTTTCTTGTCGACTCAAGCGACAGGGTTGCAAGCTTAGAGGAGTTCCACATGAAGTCTTGGCTTGTTCCCATTCCAGGACTGTTCAAATCCTCAAAGATTCTACTTCGGTCCTCGTTCCGAATCCGAAATGACCTAAAAGGTCACTCAGTCGATCCAGATTCATATTTGCTAGGTTGGCAATCAGCGGGTGCCCTTTTTGAGGTCTGGAGCACCATACGGAGGTGCACTGCGTTCTTCCTCGAATCTCGAGAATATCAAGGTGACTCCTTAGAAAGCAACGACTAACTTACTGTGATATGAACGGGGTCCATCAAGTCACAAAGTAGTTGTCAGTACTAGAGGCAGACATACGAATTCAAGACGTCTACATCAGGCACTGAAAGCTGTCTTCAGAACATATTCGTCTCGGACACAGAGCTGATGATACCCTAATCAAAGGTTGTTTAGACAAAATCCTCGATCTCAAAGCATATCGGACAATTCTTCATCGATGGTAGAGGATACTTGCCTTCGTTAATATTCTGTGCAATTCTCGGTGAACAATACACATAGGAAGTGCATTGTTTTCTTCTCTACAAGCAGCGTTGGAGTACCCCAGATCAAGGTACTCGCTTGGGCGCGTTCACGGGAGAGAAGTTCGTTAAGTTGGTTCTTCGATTCTGTCAGGTCGGCGGCAGAACCCATTTGGTTTGGCGACTTCGATCACGATTCGACTTCTAGAACTAGATCTATCACAGACCTTCTATTCCAATCCGATCGCAAGAGCTCTCAGATTCTCGAGGAGTACGTCTGTGAATTCTATGATCAACTTGATTCTCTAGGCTTCACTCGGATCTTCAGGCGATTGAGACGGTAGGGGATAAGCCTATAGTTTCATCCTTTTGGGTAAGGTTCTTGGCTTCCACCAACGAGGTGTATGACCCTCGTCCATTCAAAAAAATCTCTGACTTAGTCAAGTCCAAATTAATCCTTTGCTGGCAACTTGGTCAAATCTGCTGGGCAACGGTTCCTTCGATGATAAACGGTAGCACGCGCACGAATCGCAAATGTCCTCCAATCCGGCAACGAAGAAATAGAAAGAGAAACATGCAAAGAATCCAACATGCGCAGGCACAAGTACAACAATGAAAAGCGCAACAAGTGAGTGTAAACCACTCGAATTATAAAATGCATGTATGGAATGACAATTAATATTTGTACCTTGCACCGAAGCATTCGGATCTAAGTTCTCCTCGACTGTCTCGATCTTTTCTGCCTCGTGCAATTTGCGCGGAGATGGAAGGGACTTCCACATGAGAAGCAACGTCCAGCTTTCTTTTGGCATTCTGACTCTTGATGGTCGCTTTGGCAAAAGCTACATACGGGTCGTAGGGCTCCCTACGGTTGGGGAGGTGCATTCTGCTTCGATGAAGACACTTGGGAGGTCTTCTTTCTAGAAGAGGGCCCTGAAGGTGTAAATGGTCTCTTGGAACTCGCTGAAAGGTACTGAACGGTGGTCGTGGCAAGAATAGGACTCGGTCCCATCAGGTTGAGTTCAGACTCAATATGTAGAGCCATTTCCATTGCGTCGGTATAACATTGATGTCGGACCACCATCATAGCCTTCCTGATCTCGTAAGTCAATCCCTCTACAAACTGGCGAGTCTTCCTCTGCTCGTCGGCGACCATATACGGGCAATGCGTAATGAGGCGGGAGAAGTGTGCCTCGTACTGACCAACTGAAGATGGATTTTGTTTGAGAGCCAGAAATTCCCTTTCGCGTTGCTGACGAACAACCCACGAAATGTACTTAGCCCGGAACTCGGTCAAGAACTGATCCCAAGTCGGGACTACATGCTCGCGTTTCCATCTTTGCTCAATCTGTTTCCACCAATCCTGTGTGGCTACAATCATCAGATAGATTGCAAACTCGACTCTCTGAGGGTCCGGATATTCCATAATCCTGTAAATCTTTTCCAGAGCTGATATCCATGCCTCGGCAATAGCGTCATTCGGGGCACCTTCAAACTGTGGTGGTTCGAATCTGAGAACTCGGGTCCATGCTTCATGCTCAGCTTTTCCTTGAGGGGCATGAGCAATGAACTGTCTTAAGGTTTCCGCAATTTCGGCTGGAGTCGATGTATCGGCTTGAGGTGCCAACGGATGTGATGAGAGCGGTTTACATGCACGACGACGTGAAGACATCCTATAAAGCCAATAGCAAATATGCATGACAGGTAAGTGAGTATGCAAAGCCGTAAACACATAGGCAGCTAAAGTGCAGATAGAGTTCACATAACCACTTAGCACATTTGCACAAATTCCACAGAAGTCCTAAGCCGTACGACCTAGACATAACCGGACACGACAGACAACTAGGTACGGCAAGTGCAACCTTGAGTTTCACATCCACCTATGTCCAAGTCCACCCCAGTGTTTTGATTGTAAAAGATCTATTGTTGTTGATCATCCAACAGAGATCCGTCACAATTCAAACACTAAGCGTTCTTGAACACTAGTGAGTGCAATTCCCTAAGTTACACTGGCGCACAACGACTGACAAAACAGACTAAATACGATGGTTGAGAGCTTAGGCCATTGGACCCAAAGAGCTCTGATACCAACTGTAGCGGGCGCCCCAAACGGGTAACGCACGCCCCGCACCGAGCCTCAATCCGAAGGCGAAACAGAAATCCGACCCTAAATTGAAACCCGGCGAACGGCAAACCGATTTACTCAATCACTAGGCGGGGCTTTTGTAAAAACAACTGACGACAACAATGCGGAAGCGGAAGCAACAGCAAACAAAACGAATTCTACTAAAGGGAAATTAAAGCAATAAACCAATTGCGCAAATAGTTAAAGCCCACCAAGGCTAGCGGAATTCACTTACAAAAATTGAATCAAATCATAACGGGTTCAACATTAAATAATCCCGAACTCAATTCTTAACCTACATAATACATATAACGGTCAAGTACCTAAAACAACCTAGGAATGAACAATGACAAAAGTAGAATAATTCCGCAATACAAGACCGACGATGCCCATCTAGTAACCACCTGATACAGATAAGGTTAAAAACAGGGAGGGTTAGTCAAAAGACTAAGTGAGGGGAAAAAGGGGAGTACATACATAATAGCATACAGGAATAAATCACCATTTTAACTTAAAAGAAAACAAACGTAAAAGAAGGATTTTCATAAACATTCGGTGATTTATCATAACATAACATAACGGGACATATCATATTGCTCGGCGAGTCGAGCCCTCAACTCCTCATATCATATCATAACATACCTGAAAACTATACCAGCCTTATCCCTCCTATATAGCAGAAGGACCGCTAAATCCAAACTGCTCTATAGGCATAATAGCCTATGTCTCAGTTGACACGAAGTCAACCGCCGCAGGAGCACAAAGGTTGCCACTCCGGCCTCACCCGTGCTCCCGGTAAACATGGAACAAGCTACCGAATTCCACCATAGACCCGCTGTCTATCCGGCTTCATCCGATCGCCATACTCCGGGGCCCACATATCATATCATACATATCATATCTCGCATTTTTCATAACTATTATTTTCCTATTATAATAGGACTCAAGACATTTCGGGGAGTGCCAAAAGGGTCGTTCGAGACAGGCAATGTAACGGTAGGAAACACAACCGGGTATTCCATCGTCATGGGGGAGAAACCCGCCCTAACAACTTCACTCAATGAGAAGGTTTCCAAACCCAAAATTACATTTAAATCGAAACAGAGTTCGCTTGTCTCTTTTTGAAAATATTTCGAAATCATATACATAATATTCATTTGATATCAAATCCGTTGTTCTTAAACCTTATAAAAGTAATAAGCATAAAGTATTTACTACGGGATGAAAACGTAAATTACACATGCGAGGCTTATTTAGTGAGGCTTAATAATACATATCTACATAATACGGAATAACAACAAAAACCTCACCTGGCGACAACCCAAAAGAAAACCAGAAACGGAAACGAGCAACCTAATCCACGAGAGTGGAACCTGCAACTAACAAACAACATAACCACGCAAGACACACGATGATGCACGGCTCATACCAAAGCATAAAAACACGTAAAAGCACGTTATACAATCACATAAAGCACTTAGGTTCAATTATCAAACGAAACGAAGTAATTTGCGAATTTAAATATGTAAATCAAGTCCAAATGCAATGAGACTTTATGGACATGCTTTAAATACGATAAGAGAGTATGCATTCAAATTTCGGAAGAATCGGACTTCATATGCAAAAGATAGAAAATTTGACGAAAACTTAAAATGCACTATTCATAGACCCGAACATGCTATAAATTCATAAATCATGCAATTCATATCTATTTCATATATATAGAATACATAAGCGAAGAAATAATTCGTAAAAGACGAGCCTCGGAGGGACCTACAGGGTAAAATTGACCCTGACCAACAGAAGGGTCAGGGCCCTGATCATTTAGCCCACACGGCCTCGTGCACGGCCATGTGCACCAAGGCCGTGCACAACCACAACATGCATGGTCTCCTGCGCGGCTGTGTGGGAGACCATGTACACCCACACGGGCTTGCCACACCCCGTGTGCAAAGCCCGTGCACGTCAAGAAACAACAGAAAATTCACAGAAGCAAGAAACCTTCGCAAATTCAATTTAAAAACCAACATTTAACTGATTAAGCATGCAAATCCCACCCTAATATTCACATATAATGTTTTACAACATCTAAGCTACACATAGAAACAATAAACACGAAAAACCATCCATAAATTCATTCAAAATCACATAAAACCTAACATATTCAACTATATACAAAAATCCGAAAATCAAAGAAATGGAGGCATTAAACACGAAATACGTGAGAAGCTTACTCGTAGATGAGGTCGAGAGGAGTTCGTAAGCTTTCACGGCTTGGAAATCGGTCGGGAAACGGGGTCGGGACGATCGATTGAACCTTTCTCCTTCTCTTTTCCTTTCTTTTTCTTTCTTCTTTTCTTTTCTCCTCTGTTGTCGCGTGAATGAGTGAGGGAGAGAGAGTGGTGGCTTAATTCAAAAGAATTGATTCGGTTGAGAAACGAAAGGGCATTTTCGTAATTTATAAAACTTAGTCAAAAATACAAGTTTTCCAAATAAAATAAAATTACAGTCAAAGTTCATGAAATTAAACGCACATTGACATGTCGTGGTTTAAATACCGAAATTCACTCATTCATAAAAATATTATATAAATTACATAATAATTAATAGAATAAATCATAAATCGCAAGAGAAATCGATTCGGGTTCCCGGTTCATAACACGAATTTTCAGGGCGTTTCAGTTGCATCAAATAGTTATAATAATTGTAGAAAACTTGACTGGATCATTACATAGGGGCTTCAAGCCACATGTGCTCTAATTTCAAGCTTCTTACAAATTCAGTCAGGCCTTCTAATAAGATTCCTATAACCCTACCTGATGGATCTACTCAATATGTGTCACATGTTGGTTCTGTGCAAATATCTAGCAAACTAATCTTACATGTTGTGCTATATGTCCCTAGCTTTAAGTATAATCTAATGTCTGTTAACAAGTTGTTGATAAATACTAATTACAGATTTGTTTTCCTCAAATCTGAATGTTTCTTGCAGGACCTGAACTGTAAGGATGTGGTTGCTCATGGAAAGAAATTTGGATCTCTATACATTCTTGAGCAAAGTACTGCTGTAAATAGCTATTCCTTAGTGAATAAATGTAGCATGAACTCTATTCTTGATGCTAAGTCTAGGACTGATGGTGGTAAGTGTATTTCCTTACCCTGCAAAACTGTTTCTGCTGTCAATACTGTTATAAATAGATCCGTCGATGCATCTTGTAAGAATGTTACTGCTGTTAGACTTGATATGGATGAGAAATTGAGTGTTTGGCATTATAGGTTGGGGCATGTCTCTGATGATGTTATGAAACGCATTCATATTCCTAATTTTGATCATTTTAATAGTAGTAAGAATCCTTGTGATACTTGTCATAGATCTAAGCAACATAGATTACCCTTTCCTACTAGCTCTATTCAGTCTAACAAGCCTTTTGAGCTCTTACACTTGGACCTTTGGGGGCCATATAAAAGACCTACCCTTTCTAATTGTCATTACTTTCTTATTATAGTTGATGATTATTCTAGGAGTGTATGGACCTACCTCATGCCTAACAAGCTCTATGTTTCTGATATCATTTATAAGTTCATTCAACTAGTTCATACTCAGTTTAATGCAACAGTTAAGATTCTTAGAAGTGATAATGGCACTGAGTTTACCAACTTAAAATGCCAACAAATTTTTACTGATCATGGAATTTTGCACCAAACATCTTGTTCCTACACCCCACAGCAAAATGGGGTTGTACAAATTAAACATAAACATCTCCTACAAATTGCTAGGTCCTTGATGTTCCAGTCAAAACTTCTTCTTGAGTTTTGGGGTGAGGCCTTGTTAACAGCAACTTATCTGTTAAATAGAATACCTACTAGGATTCTTGGGTGGAAAACACCTTATGAAAAGCTCTTTATGATTGCTCCTATATACAGTCACATTAAAGTATTTGGATGTTTATGGTATGCCATGCACAACCAACCCCATAAAGATAAATTTGATGCTAGAGTTAACAAGTGTATATTTGTGGGCTATAGCATGGGTAAGAAACGTTACAAGCTTTACAATTTGGATACTAAAACTTTTACTACTTCTAGAGATGTGAGGTTTTATGAAGAAATCTTCCCCTGTCACAAATCTAGTAAAGATCAGGGCAACTCTCATCATATTCCTAATTCTCCTGATGAATTTTATGATAATGTTGTTGATGAGGCTGTTAGTCCCTCCAATGATGATCATACTTCTGATGGGGTGACTGAAAACACGACTGAAAACACACCTACTGTCGACAATGAGGACCTTTCTGATAGATCTGAGTCAGATGATATTGCTGTCCATAGTTCTCCTAATAACAACAATGATGAATCTGTAGTTTTGAGGAGAAGTGTCAGAGAAAAGAAAGCATATGTATGGTTGAAGCATTATGTTAGCATTCCTGATGACCAAGCGATTTCCTGTCACCAATCATCTCTTCTCTTTGATACATCTTCTTTTCCTTACTCTACCAGTTACATTGCCTTTATGTCTAATGTTTCCCAAGCCTCTGAACCAGTTAGTTATAAACAAGCTGCTAAGAGTTCAGAGTGGGTTGAGGCAATGGAAAAGGAGTTAAAAGCCTTAGAAGATAACCATACTTGGACTCTTACCAATTTACCACCTGGTAAGAAGACCATTGGGACTAAGTGGGTATATAAGGTTAAATTCAATGCAGATGGTACTGTTGAAAGATACAAGGCCAGACTTGTTGCAAAAGGATTTAATCAAACCTTTGGAATTGATTATTTCGATTCTTTTTCTCCTGTTGCTAAATTAGTCACAGTGAGAATTTTTCTTGCTTTGTGTACTGCAAAAGGCTTTCCTATTCACCAACTTGACATAAATAATGCATTCTTGCATGGTAATCTAAATGAGGAAGTCTACTTGGCACCACCTGAGGGCTATACCAAAGCCCTTCCTAGACAAGTTTGCAAACTGTCCAAATCTCTATATGGCCTTACACAGGCATTTAGACAATGGAATCAAGAGTTTACCTTGAAATTAATTGCTTATGGTTTCAAACAGTCTGATTTTGACCCTTGTTTGTTTACTTACTTTACTGACACAGTGCATATTATGTTATTAGTATATGTTGATGATGTATTGGTAAGTGCTTCTAAAGAATCTGATATTGCTGATGTCAAGGCTTATCTTCATGACTTATTTACTATAAAGGATCTAGGACATGCTAGATACTTCTTAGGTATTGAGATTGTTAGGTGTTCTAGTGGAATGATTATTTCCCAAGGGAAATACATTAATGATTTATTACAGGATGCTGGTTTAACTAAATGTAAACCAGTTCTTACTCCTTTACCTTCAGGCTGTAAGTTTGATGATTTCAATAGTCCCTTATTTTCTAATCCTTCCAAATATAGCAGATTGGTAGGGCGGCTTCTCTACCTAAATTTGTCTAGACCTGACCTCAGTCATGCTATTCAGCAACTGAGTCAGTTTGTTGGTAAGCAAACTATAGCACATTGGCATGCTGCCTTACATGTGCTTAAGTACCTTAGTAGATGCTCTAAATCTTGCATTTTCTTTCCTGTGCAAAACTCTCTTGATCTCACTGCCTATTGTGATTCTGATTGGGCTACTTGTCCCTCCACCAGAAAATCTATTACTGGCTATTGTATACTTTTGGGCAAGGCCCTTGTATCCTGGAATACTAAAAAGTAGCGAACTGTTAGTAAGTCATCTTGTGAAGCCGAGTACAGAAGCATGGCTGCAACTGTGTGTGAGTTGCAGTGGATTTCATATATCTTACAAGAACTGCAGTCGCCTGTCACTCTCCCCATTCCTCTTTGGTGTGATAACACTTCGGCCATCAATATTACTGAGAACCCCGTATTCCATGAAAGAACCAAACATATAGAGATAGACTGTCATTTGGTACGCAACAAATACAAAGCTGGTTTCATTGTGCCTCGTTATGTTACTTCTTCTCTTCAGATTGCAGACATGTTCACCAAGTCCTTGGCTGGACACCAGTTTCGAAAATTATTGTTCAAGTTAGGTTTCAGTTTCCTACACCTCCAACTTCAGGGGAGACTATTGTAATTTTATCCTTATTCCTTTTATTTCCTTTTTATTAGGTATATTGTATACAAGTTTGTATTGTAATAGTGTTAGTGCGTTTTTATTATTTCAGGGTTGAGCCTTTAGCGTGTCTTTGACTTCTCATTGTATAAATAATGTATTCCAGGCTCCTGACGGCATTATCTGCAATTAATAAAGTTCTTTAATTTTTACATTGTCTTCTCCGCCTTCTTCTCTGCAAGTCCGATTTCTACATCGATCACCCGGGTTTACCATGCTCCCATGCATGCACGAAGCATTTTGTCTGCTAGCACATTCTGTCATGCATACCACTTAGCTCGCGGGGGCCTGGCCATGACAGGCTATGTCACGTTGTGACGAGAATGAATTTTTTTGAAGGAGGGATAATTATGATGCCAAAGAGAAGACAGACGGGCTTTGTCCCGATTCGAACAAATAAAGCAAAAGAATTAGTTTCTATATATGCTTGGCTAAGGAATACAAGTGTATCTGTTGGATATTAATTTCGGAAAAATTGTTATATATATAGCCCAATTTAAGAGTATACTCGTTGAATTCGGAGACCACTTTCACGTGGAATGGGGAGCTCAGGGGTCCAGGCCATAACATGCATGACACCTGAAAAATGCATAGAGCAAGACAGCTAGATGTGATATATAGGTTGAGGGAAAACGTTTTATACATAAACCACTATACAACAACATACTCATACCCATATCCTGGGGTGAGGTGGCGGACTTTTGATTTTTTTTTTTTTTTTACATGTAATAAAAAAAATTATACATTAAATTAAGGTTTTGCCCCCCTAAAATTAAATAAAACTTGATTTGTTTTCCTAAAATTAAATAAAATTTAGTGTAAAAAATAATATTATTATAAAATAAAATTTTATATTTTATATTTTTTTATATATTTAATTAAAAATAAATTTCCGCCCCCTCAACGAAAAATTTCTGGTATCGCCCCTGCCCATATATTGAACACTCGACCCATGCCTTTTTTGTTATATCATGAGACTTTTCTTCACCAAATAGTGGGGCAAAATCAATAATATTGGACAAATTACAAGTGAAAATATCAATATAACTGTAGTTATTAATCTTTTGTAAGTTATTAGTATTTGATGTTTCAGTTTGGAAGAAAAAGAAAAGGAACAGAAACATGAAGAAGAGGATGGCTAATTTTCTGAATTATATATAAACATATATTTTAATTAATTTGATGCCATTAATTCTTTAGTAACATATATTTTCGGAAGTAATAACTATATATATACAGATAAAAGATATTTGTGTTTGAACTTTTTATTTAAAACTAGTAAAAAGAACGCCTTTTGTACGTAAAGCATATTTATTTATCTTACTTTTTAAAATATTAATTATACAAATATACCTTCAAAATTTATAAACACGTGAAAGGAAAAAAATTAATTTTGTGTAAGGATTATTTATCATGTCTTATTTGTATTAGATTACTCAATTGTAAAATCCTAGTATTATTATTACTATTATTTAATTATAGGGTTACATATTTGTATTGTATTATAGGGATGTTTTAGTTATCACAAGAAAAGTGACAAACAACTCGTACTTTTATAAACACATAAAAATATAAAATTAAATTAAATCTATTATATATATGGGATGCATGGGTGGATTGTCAGTAGCATTTATAGCGAAATAAAGAGCAACTAGTACTGGACAATCAGAAAACGAGAAAATCTCCATTTTTGCTCTCATAAATTACTTTGTTTTTTAATTTTCGTGTAATACATTTTAGGGTTTTCAATTTTAGTTGGGATTATTACATAATTCGTCCGTAAACTTTGATTTAGTTAGGTTTAGGAACATAAGTTCTAAAGTTGTAAATTTCATCCCGCAGTAGTATTGAAAATGTGGCAAAATACAAACAATGGTTGGCACATTTCATCCCATAGTATTGTAAATTTCATCCTGTAACATTGAAAAATTCATCCCGTAGCTTTGAACATTGTCTGTATTTTTCCACATTTTCAATGCTACGGGATGAAAGTTACAACTTTAGAAACTCATGTCCCTAAAACTCAAGAAAATTAAAGTTGACGGATGATTGGTGCAATTTTCCCATTTTAGTTCTATAAACTATGAATATTTTGAATTTCCTCCCAAAGCCCTTTTTTCCATTAAATCTTAACGGAGAATGCACGTGAGCTATACACATACCCGTTAGTCACAACTCTTATGCTTACTGGTGAGTCATACCATAAAAAAAAATACATCCACCAACAATGTCATGAGAACAATTGTAGAATCTCCTTTCAGAACTTGTCGGCGTTGTAGATGTCCTAAATCGAGCTCTTTGTCTACAGAGACAATTCACGATACCATTTTGGTTGCTGGAAGCACTCGAAGTAGAAGACATTAGAAGAAAATGACAGCAGCCACGTGAAATCCAATTGTGTTGACTTGAAAAATCATAATATATATATATATATATATATGAAAAAATCATCTTTAATGCCCTACTTTTCCTTCAATTGGTAGTTGGGGGTTAGAATTTTTCTCAAATTTAATATATTAACGGGTACGTACATTTCACGTGCATTTTGATCTGTTAAGATTTGACGGAAGGAAAAGCTTTGGGACGAAATCAAGAATATTCGTACTTTATGAGACTCAAATTGAAAATTAACCCTGAAATGTATGAGGCGAAAATTAAAAAACAAATCTAGGAAGTAATCCGGCAGTATTGAGGGAGCCATATATAGATATTAGTTGTATACTTAGTTCACATAATCCGCCTACTACACTCAACGTTCTCGCACTCATTTCTCGAAATGACGAATTGAGTGTTCAATTCTCACTTTAAGACAAACTAAAATTTCTTAATCCTCGTACGACTAACCTTTACTAATTCTTGTATGGTAAAATAAATAAGTTTCTAGAATTATTTACTAATTTATTATTTTGAAAAATTAATGTATGATTGAATTATTGTTTTTAATATATGTTCATTGTGAAAATATTAAATGAGAAAACTTAGTTAGTTTTTCCGAAAGATATTAGGAAATATTGAATTTTTGCATATTAATTGCATTAATTAGCATATTAAAATATGTTTTAGATAGTAACAAAATTGACATAATTAGATATTGATTGTAAAATTACTAAGAATATAAATTCAAGCACATTGTTTAACAAAATAATTTTACTTTTATTATCTTTTAAAATTTATTTGATACTGAATAAATATAAATCAATAAATATATATATATATATATAAACCTATTTAAATTAAATTTTTATTCGACGCTTTAAGGCACTCTCGCACTCAATTTTTATTTATTTTTAGTTTTCGTGCTTTTGCGAACTCACACCTACACTGTAGCGGGTGCCACAAACGGGTAACGCACGCCCCGCACCGAGCCCCGACCCAGAACCGAAATGGAATCCGACCCGAATCGAAACCCGGCGAACGGCACACATTTACTCAATCACTAGGCGGGGATTTTAAAACGAAAGAAAATGACAGAGGTGCGGAAACGAAAATAAACCAAACAATAAAACATAATCATTGCACAAGTATTAAAGCCCACCAAGGCCAACGAAATTCAATTACATAAATAATAAACGGGTTCGATACGATATCCCGACAATGTAAATATACGGGTTCAACATATAAATCCCGAATTCTAACTAAATAAAATCCTAATATCAAAAGACATAAATAATAGCCGTACTGAATGAGAGTTATACATGAACAAAAGAATGTAACTCTAAGACGCGACGACGACGAAGATCCCGCCTAGTATCCTGAAACCAATACAGGGGTGAAACAGAGAGGGTTAGTCAAACGACTAAGTGAGGAGGGAATAATAATGTATATTATAAAACGGAAGTAAATCACCAATTTTAAACTTAAAAGAAATCAACATAAACGAAAGGTTTTCGTAAACGGGTGGTGATTTAGCATAAAACATAACTTATCATATGACTCGGCGAGTCGAGCCCTTAACTCCAATTTCTAAACATAAAAACGGGAAACCCACCTTATTCCTCCAATGTAGACGGACCGCTAAATCCGAACTACGCATAACATACTGTATAATCTCAGGTACTCAAAGGGCTGCCACTCCGGCCTCACCCCGAGCTCCCAAAGGTGGAGAGAACCATAGGATTTCCGCCGTAGACCCGATGTCTACCGACTTCGTCCTATCATTCTTTACTCCGGGCCCAAACATACACACATACATATCATATCATAACTCGCTTTTCAAATCATTTCGGGTTGGCCAAAAGACCGTTCGAGACATGTCATATGCGAGGCCAAAGGCCAAAGTTCGCCTTAGAAAACAAAGGGGTTTTACATGTCTCTTTCGCAAACGTTTCAAAGACTATACGTAGTACTTTTTCATATCAAAACATTTTCGATAAATCGAATAAACATAATAGGCATAAATATTTATTAAGTATATATATAGAAACGGTGTGAAAACAAAACGTAAACATGGCTTATATCGGGAGAGGCTTATTTATATATATACATAATAGTACTGGAATCAGAAACGGAAAGCCTCACCTGTGGCTATACAAAAAGAATTGAAAATGCAAGACCGGATGCGCTACTCCACGGGAGTATCGTCTGCAAAATACAAAGACACAACCAAATAAGACTAACGACGACGCACGGCTTATACGAAAATATTAGAACACATAGAAGCACGTTGAACAATCAAACAAAGCACTTAAGTTCAAATTATCAAACGAAACGGAGTAATTCATGAATTTAAAAATGCAAATCAAGTCCAAATGCAACGAAACTTTAGGGACATGCTTTAAATATCATAAGGGAGTCTGCATTCGAATTTCGGGAAAATCGGACTTCATATGCAAAAGATAGAAAATTTGTCGAAAACTTAAAACGCACTATTCGTAGACCCGAACATGTAGTAAATTCATAAATCATGCAATTCATAACTATATCATATATATCGAATACACGAGCGAAGAAAGAATTCGGAAAACACGAGCTTCGGAGGGACTCGTAGGCCAAAACAGCCCCTGACTTACAGAAGGTCAGGGGGCTGTTCACCGGTCCACACGGCCTTATGCACGGCCGTGTGCCGAGGCCGTGCACAATCAAGCAACACGCACGGCCTCATGCACACGGCCTCAAGGCCGTGTGCACCAGCCCGTGTCCAATGCACCACACGCACGGTCTCTTGCACGGCCGTGCAAGAGGCCGTGTATCCCCACACGGGCTTGCCACGCCCCGTGTGCAAAGCCCGTGTGCATCAAAAAGAGCAGAACATTTTCGCAGAACCAAAACCTACGCGAATTCATTTCAAAAATCAACATTTGGCTAATTAAACATGCAAATCATACCCTAATTTTTACATATAATCATCTACAACATATAAGCTACACATGGAAACAATAAACACGAAAATCCATCCACAATTTCTATCAAAATCATATAAAACCTAATTATTCAAGTATAACGAAAAAAAAAACAAGAAAAATGAATCATAAGAGGCATTAAATGAAAAAATTCGTGAGAGCTTACTCGTAGAAGAGATCGCGGGGAGTTCGTAGGCGTAAACGGCTCGAAAATCCGTCGGGAAATGAAGTCGGGACGATCGTTTTAATCTTCTTCTTCTTCCTTCTCTTTTTATTTCTTTTCTTTCTCTTTTTTTGTTGCTGGGTGTTTGAACGAGAGTGAAGTGAGAGAGGGAGAAATGAGACTTAGTCAAATTGACTTGGGTCAAAATAATCGAAGGGACAAATTCGTAATTTCGCAAAATAAGTTTGAAAACTCATGTTGTTCAAATAATACATAATTACAGTCAAAATTTATATAATTAAACGCACATTGACAATTCGTAATTTAAATATAGAAATCATTCATTTACGAAATCATTCTAAAATATCATTATAAATATCAAATAAAATAATAAATTGCGCAAATACTCGATTCGGACATACCGGATTATAATTCGGATTTTCGGGGCGTTAGAATCACCCCTCCTTATGAGAATCTGGCCCCCAGATTCTACTCGTCCGACTGAAATAAATCCGGATGAAACTTGCGTATCTTGTCCTCATTCTCCCATGTAGCTTCTTCGGTTGTCTGATTTCTCCAAAGGATTTTGACAAGAGAAATCTCTCGGTTGCGCAGAGCTTGAGTCTTCTTATCCAATATCTTTACCGGCTTTGAAACAAAGGTCAAATCCGGTTCTAGTTCAATTTCCTCAACAGGAAGGATCTCTGACTCATTCGGGAAGTACTTTCGGAGTTGAGAAACATGAAAGACATTGTGAATTCCTGTTAGGCTTGGCGGCAAGTCTAACCTGTAGGCGGTGTTCCCAATCCTCTCCAGAATTTCATAGGGATCCAAAAATCTCGGACTCAACTTTCCTCCTTTTCCAATTCGGGTGAATCCCTTTCGAGGAGAAGCTTTGAGGAATACTTTGTCACCCACCTCAAATTCCAACGGTCGGCGACGGTTGTCGGCATAGCTCTTCTGTAGATCCTGAGCTGCTTTCATTCTCTGCCGAATAATCTGGATACGGTCGATGGCATTTTGGAGAAACTTTGGAGGAGTTCCTCGTTCCTTATCATCCTTCGTCCAACGCCAATCCTCGAGATCCCAAAACAATGGGGATCTACACTTTCTGCCATACAACGCTTCATAAGGTGCCATTCCGATCGTAGACTGATAACTGTTGTTGTAGGCAAACTCGATCAGAGGCAACTGGTCATGCCAATTGTTGCGAAACTCCAAGGCACAAGCTCGAAGCATACCACAGAGATATCTGATCATCCTCTCTGACTGACCATCTGTCTGCGGATGTGCGGCTGTACTGAAAGTCAGCTTCGTTCCCATCCGCTCTTGAAGTTGCTGCCATAAGCGAGAAGTAAATCGAGCGTCTCTGTCAGACACTATCGTAGTTGGAATCCCATGAAGCTTGACAATCTCTCGGTGATAAATCTCTGCCAACCTATCCACTTTGTACGACATGTTGATCGGTAGAAAATGAGCACTCTTAGACAGTCAGTCGATAATCACCCAAATGCTATCGTAGCCACCTCTAACTTTAGGCAAACCAGACACGAAGTCCATGGCAATACCCTCCCAATTCCACGTAGGAATCGGTAGTGGCTCAAGCAAACCTCCCGGTCTTTGATGTTCAACTTTAACTTGCTGACAAGTCGAGCATCTCTTGACGTAATCAGCTACGTCTCTCTTCATACCTCTCCACCAGAATAATTCTTTTAGGTCCCGATACATCTTACTTCCACCTGGATGAACTGTGTAAGGTGTGTTGTGAGCCTCATCAAGAATCTCTTTCCTCAGACTCTCCGGAACACAAACTCGGGACTTGTAGCGGAGAATTCCTGTGTCGTCCACACCAAACTGAGTCTCTGGATCAGCTGCGATGTGAACTATCTGTCTCTGAGTCCACTTATCAGTAGCCTGAACATCTCGAATCTTTCGACCCAACTCTGACTGGATCGATATACTGTGAACATGGGCCTGGGAACTGATGTGAACTCCCTCTAACTTAGCCTCTAACTGGGCTATGCTTGCCTTCCGGCTCAGTGCATCGGCTACAACATTCGCCTTTCCGGGATGGTACTGAATCTTGCAATCGTAGTCCTCAAATAACTCCATCCAACGGCGCTGTCGTTTGTTCAATTCCTTCTGAGTAAACAAATACTGAAGGCTGTTATGATCTGTGAAGATGTCGAACGTGATGCCGTAGAGGTAATGACGCCATTTCAATAATGCAAATACCACGGCGACTAGCTCAAGGTCGTGAGTGGGATAGTTCTCTTCAGCTGGCTTTAGCTTCCTAGATGCATAAGCTATAACTTTCCCATTCTGCATTAACACACAACCTAACCCTTCGTGTGACGCATCTGCATACACAACAAATCCTTCTGAACCCTCGGGCAGGGTCAATACTGGAGCTGTGGTCAATCTCTTCTTGAGCTCCTGAAAACTAGCTTCATATTTGGCCGACCACTCAAACTTAGCTTCTTTCTTCATCAATGCTGTTAACGGGCCTGCGAGTTTAGAGAAATCCTTGACGAAAAGTCTGTAGTATCCTGCTAAACCCAAGAAACTACGGATCTCTGTAGGAGTCTTAGGTCTCTCCCAATCCAGCACTGTCTCAATCTTCGAAGGATCTACCTTGATTCCCGTTCCGGATATGACATGACCTAGGAAGGTCACTCGGTCAATCCAGACTTCGCATTTGCTGAACTTAGCGAATAATTGGTGCTCTCTCAAAGCTTGTAGTACAATCCGGAGGTGCCGTGCACAATCAAGCAACACGCACGGCCTCATGCACACGGCCTCAAGGCCGTTTGCACCAGCCCGTGTCCAATGCACCACACGCACGGTCTCTTGCACCCCGTGTGCAAAGCCCGTGTGCATCAGAAAGAGCAGAACATTTTCGCAGAACCAAAACCTACGCGAATTCATTTCAAAAATCAACATTTGGCTAATTAAACATGCAAATCATACCCTAATTTTTACATATAATCATCTACAACATATAAGCTACACATAGAAACAATAAACACGAAAATCCATCCACAATTTCTATCAAAATCATATAAAACCTAATTATTCAACTATAACCAAAAAAAAAACGAGAAAAACGAATCATAAGAGGCATTAAATGAAAAAATTCGTGAGAGCTTACTCGTAGAAGAGATCGCGGGGAGTTCATAGGCGTAAACGGCTCGAAAATCCGTCGGGAAATGAAGTCGGGACGATCGTTTTAATCTTCTTCTTCTTCCTTCTCTTTTTCTTTCTTTTCTTTCTCTTTTCTTGTTGCTGGGTGTTTGAACGAGAGTGAAGTGAGAGAGGGAGAAATGAGACTTAGTCAAATTGACTTGGGTCAAAATAATCGAAGGGGCAAATTCGTAATTTCACAAGATAAGTTTGAAAACTCATGTTGTTCAAATAATACATAATTACAGTCAAAATTTATATAATTAAACGCACATTGACAATTCGTAATTTAAATATAGAAATTCATTCATTTACGAAATTATTCTAAAATATCATAATAAATATGAAATAAAATAATAAATTGCGCAAATACTCGATTCGAACATACCGGATTATAATTCGGATTTTCGGGGCGTTACATACACCCCCACTCGCTCTCACACCCGCTGTATGTAATCTAGACTTATATATCATCGTAACACAATCATGTTTTTCTCTTGAACCACCACGATTAATTTAGAGAAATAAGAGGAAAAATTCTTGTCTGCGGACTGCGGTGCGGCCTGAACTATATTTCCTTGAATTGGATATATATTTATACAAGTCTAACTTGTATACGCACATCTGTAGTACCGGAGTACGGGAAAAGAATCGAGTATATATATATATAGTCGGACGTATATATAGATGAATAATGTTGGATATAGAGTAATTTATATATGATCATTTGGGTTAATTATATTTGGATCTCTAATGAAGTTTACTAAACTATAATTCATAACTATCCTAGTCAAAATATTGCACTCACAATCTATAGAAATTTTATAATTACAAAGAAACCAAACTTTTAAAATTTTTTTAGGAATATTCCGTTAAAATTTTGACTGAATCTTAATGAAACCCTAAAAATTGGATTTTTTTATAGTTAAAAAACTCTTATATAGTGTAATTAATATAATATTTTCACTAAAATTATATAACTGTTAGGTTAGCAAGTTTTCTTGACCTACGAATGTAATTAGCACAATGATTTATTATGCATGCAAATCGCACGACTTCATGCAAACCAAGTGTATCCTTAATATATTTTCCATTTATAAATTATTGTATTACACGTTCCTTCTCCCTATAAATACAAGTGCATATTGAGCCATCAAAAACCACAAACCAAAGCACATACAAAGAAATAATCATTCCTCCAACTTTGTTCTACGATTCAACTCCCAACCCAACCCGTACCCACCCAAAAAAAAAGAAAAAAAAGAAGATGTTGAGGCTAAATCCAATCTCAATTATATCTCCAGCTTCAATCAAGTTCTGTTCTTCCCGTAGAACAAAATTGTCAAGCTTTGATGATATTGGAAACAAATCATGTTTGAGGAGAAATAATAATAATAATAATGATAATAATAATAATAATATTGGAAAACTGAATGTTCTTTACAACGGGTATTCGTATTTCACTTCTCCTTGTCACCCTCTTGAATTGGAATTGCCCAACTATTTGCAGCCTGATAGTGATGATGATGATGATAATTAGGGGTGTCAATTCGGGTGGGGTCGGGTGGGTTCGGGTTCGGGTTGGTCGGGTTGAGACATTTTTGCTCTCAACCCGAACCTGACCCGACCCGACTCTCAACCCGACACCCCTCAACCCGAACCCGAACTGTGTGGGTTCGGGTTGGGTTCGGGTTGACCCGATTTTTATCGGGTAACCAACCAACCCGACCCGAACCCGAATTGACACCTCTTTTATTCCATCATGAAACTAAATAAGAAGTGTAATAAATTAAACAAAAAATGGAATAAGATGGACGATTCTATGAATGAATCCGACGAACCTAACAATAAACATAGGTTCTACATATTTTCATTCAGCAAATTCAATCAATTAATGTGCTTCCACCATCACTCTAATCCATAAAGACAAAATCACAATGTTAAACCAACAAACACTTTTACACTTGCATTCCAGAAGAAATAGCTAGCACAACAAAGCAGGACATTGATGAGAAGGGGTTCATCTGTAATTAGTCCCACCAACAGTCTACTTGTAGCTTCTCTTACTTCATCAAAGCCTCATACATGGTCTGCTCACAAGAAAAAATCAACTCTCAGTTCTAAAGTTAAAAAGAATGAATAAATTAAATTTTATTTAATTTCCATATAATATAAGTGAAGAAAGAGGAGAATATTTTTATCCTTACTTTTCAACTATCAACAGTGGTGCTAGTAGATTGATCATCACTTGCATTCACAAACATACTCATGATATTTTCCGTCAAATCATCCAGTAGCACATTGTTAGATTCGACAACAAAATATAATAGATATTAAAAAAGTATATAATATTAAATCAAATAATGTTTAAAAAGAATGAGGGGGCTAGGGTTTTTTTTTTTAATTTACCCGACCCAACACAATATGCTTCGGGTTGAAATCGGGTCCGACCCGCTCTGACCCGAACCCAAAAACCCCCAACCCTAACCTGGTATTTTTCGGGTTGGGTCGGATCAGGTCGGGTCGGGTCATCGGGTCAAACCCGGAATTGACACCCCTAATGATAATGACGAGGCTGCAGGCATCGGGATACTCAACTTTTTCCAGGGGAAGAATATTTTTATTACTGGCGGAACTGGCCTCCTTGGAAAAGGTTAGATATTAATTGCTACATATATGTATTTTTTTGGCGGAACTATGCAATATTTATATTTCATTTTCTCTAATTAACAATACTTTTGTAGTCATTGTGGAAAAGTTACTAAGGTCAACACCAGTGGGCAAAGTCTATTTACTTATCAAGGCAAAAGATAAGGAAGCTGCATTCCAAAGATTGACAAAAGAAGTACGTACATAAATGTATAATAATAGTAAATTATAAGTAAATTCTAAGAAATTTATTTAATAATGGTTTCCAATTCCATTTAGGGTGGGGCAAGTTACACATTGACGACATTTATCATAATAATTTGACAATTATTATTTTACCTACTAACTACAAAATAATAGAAAGCTACCAAAACAAAATAATAATAGAAATTTCAACCAAAATTTTCCCAAATAACAGTTAGTTTTAGGAATTCGTACGTACTGTGTATGTGCCGGCTAAACATGTTGAGTTGGTACCTGAAAAATGACCTCAGATTTTCTTTGCCAGATAAGTAATCCAGTCATTAATTGAAAAAAAAATTCAGCCAAATTTTTTCCTTAATTATGTGGTGTAGAAAGTCCCTCCGGTCTATTTCTTAGGCTTCAACTCAACAATTTTGGTCCGTGCACAATAGGTATGAATTCCGGTGTGGTTGAAATTGCCATTGTTTTGTACTTAGTGGGTAAAAAATCGAATTGTCGAATTATTCACACTACAAAAAAACTGTCAAAAACCAACTACAAAACTCGTCACAAAGTCGTCGCAAATTCGTTGGAAAAACTATTTCCAAGGAATTTGCGACGACTCGGGGATATGGGTAATTGGCTTCTCGCAAATATTAGGGTCGTCGCAAAGTCGTCGCAAATTTGTTGGAAATGATTTTTCCAACGAACTTGCGACGAATTTTGTCGTTGGTTTTTGACAGTTTTTTTGTAGTGTAAATAATTTGACAATTCGATTTTTTACCCACTAAGGAATCATTTCAAAATATATATATATATAGTTAAGGGATATGAATTCCAGTTGGATGGACTAATATATATATATATATATATATATATAGTTAAGGATATGAATTTGTAACGCCCCAAATTTTTGGTAAGCTAAAGCCGGTAAGAATTCCTAAGATAACGGGACAAGTTTGGAAAACTCGACCGGGATATATGTGTTTATGTGATATTTGTGTATTTTATATGAATTTTCGTAAATGCTATAATTTGTGAATTTAAATTATTCTATGTCAATGTGCGTTTAAAATGATGAGTTTTGATTATAATATAGATATATTTCGTTGATATATCCTTTTTATGAAGTTTCGCGAAATTTTGAAAATGCCCCTTCGATTTTTCATTTAAACCTCAGGTTTTCTTTTTATTCTCTTTTCCTTTCCTTTTTCTTAATTACACTTAAACCCATAAACTTCAGCAGCAACCGAAGGAAAAAGAAAGAGAAAAAGAAAGAATTTCTCCAAACTTTCAATTCGATCTTTCGAGTTCGTTTCTTAACCAAATTTCGATCCGTAAGAACCTACGCGACCCTTTTAACATTCTCTACAGGTATTATTCAGGTTCTATACGATTCCATTGTCGTTTGAGTATGTTTTGGATAAATTGTTTCGAAATTGGATTTTTCGGTAGTTTGATCATTATACTCCGTAGTTTTCGATGATTCTTGATCCTATGTGTTGTCATTGTGATCTTTGATGTTTGTTGAAGTTTGTAGTATGAAAATCTGATTGAAAATAAGGTTTTGATAAAGATTTGATGAAGATCTGTTGCTTCTGTGCGAAGTTCTTCGCGTTCTGCTGAAAATTCGCGAAAACATGGTGCACACGGCCTTGCAACAGGCCGTAAAGCAAGACCGTGCGCCATTTTCCAACTCACACGGCCTTGCATCAGGCCGTGTGTGCATCCCGTGCGTGTCTCTAAACATACACACGGCCTTGCACAAGGCCGTGCAAGAGGCCGTGTGTCCCGGTTTCAAAACATAAGTCTCTGGAAGTCAAAATTAGGGAATTCTACTTTCTTCGTTTGATATTATTTTCAAAATCTGACTTCACCACTAAGTTCGTAGTGCTTTAAAACTTAATAATCCATAGAGTTTGAATTTTTCCAATGCCGTTTGATCATGAAACGAACCGATTTCCGTTTAGGGAATTATACGCTTTTCGCAATTCTTTTCCGATTGTTTCGAAACTTGAATGTATGCTTCTTTATAGTATTTTAAGATCCATGAAACCTAATTGTGTTTAAGCATGATTTATAGTTTTAAAGTTTGATATTTCATTCGTTTCATTGAATAATTTCCCTAATTGCCCTTCTTTGATTTAATTAAGTGCTTTATTGCATTAAAAGTAAGCCGTGCGTCGTATTGTCGTCTTACATGGTTATGTCGTATTTGGTTTCAGGTGGTAGTTCTTCTGGGCAGTAGTTGGTCTTCTTTCTTTTGCCCTTTTTGCAGGATTATCCAGGTGGGGTTTCTCTTCCGAATTCGGCTTTCCTTATACGTATGTAAATATTCTGTAGCGGGCGCTCCAAACGGGTAACGCACGCCCCGCACCGAGTCCCGACCCGAAACCGAAATGGGATCCGACCCGAACCGAAACCCGGCGAACGGCAAGCATTTACTCAATAAGTAGGCGGGGGTTTCAAAACAACGGAAAGACAAAAGGACAGAAGTGCGGAAGCGAAATAAACGAAACATTAAAGCATAAATAATTACACAAGTATTAAAGCCCACCAAGGCTAACGAAATTCAATTAATTAAATAACAAACGGGTTCGATACAATATCCCGATAATTATAATAACGGGTTCAATATATACATAGTCCCGAATACAACTTAAAGTAATAAATCCCTAATATCATAAAACATATAGATAAAAGCCATACGGGAAAGAGTTATACATGAGCAAAAATAATGTAACTCTACGACGCCTATGACGACGAAGATCCCGCCTAGTATCCTGAAACCAGTACAGGGGTAAAACAGAGGGGTTAGTCAAACGACTAAGTGAGGAGGGAATAATAATGTATATTATAAATCGGAAATAAATCACCAACTTTAAACTTAAAAGAAATCAACATAAAAGAAAGGTTTTCGTAATCGGGTGGTGATTTAACATAAAACATAACAGATCATATGACTCGGCGAGTCGAGCCCTTAACTCCAATTTCCAAACATAAAAACCGGAAACCACCCTTATGCCTCTAATGTAGACGGACCGCTAAATCCGAACTACTCATAACAGACGGGAATAACTCAGGTACTCAAAGGGCTGCCACTCCGGCCTCACCCCGAGCTCCCAAATGGAGGAAACCATAGAATTTACGCCGTAGACCCGACGTCTACCGACTTCGTCCTATCGCTCTTACTCCGGGCCCAAACAAACATGCATACATATCATAACTCGCTTTTCAAATCATTTCGGGTTGGTCAAAAGACCGTTCGAGACATGTCATATGCGAGGCCGAAGGCCAAAGTTCGCCTTAGAAAACTAAAGGTTTTACATGTCTCTTTCGTAAACATTTCAAAGTCTATACGTAGTACTTTTCATATCAAATCATTTTCGATAAATCAAATGAACATAATAATCATAAATATCTATTAAGTATATATATATAAACGATATGAAAACAAAATATAAACGTGGCTTATATCGGGAAAGACTTATTTATATATATACGTAATAATACTGGAAACAGAAACGGAAAGCCTCACTTGTGGCTATACAAAATAAGACAAAAGTAAGATCGGATGCGCTACTCCATGGGAGTATCGTCTGAAAAACACAAAGACACAACCAAATAAGACTAAGGAAGATGCACGGCTTATACGAAAACATTAGAACACATAGAAGCACGTTATACAAATAAATCAATCACTTAAGTTCAAATTCTCAAACGAAAACAGAGTAATTCTCAAATTTAAAAATGCAAATCAAGTCCAAATGCAACGAAACTTTACGGACATGGTTAAATTATCATAAAGGAGTATGCATTCGAATTTCGAGAAAATCAGACTTCACATGCAAAAGTTAGAAAATTTAACGAAAACTTAAAACGCACTATTCACATACCCGAACATGTTGTAAATTCATAAATCATGCAATTCCTATCTATTTCATATATATCGAATACACGGGCGAAGAAAGAATTTGGAAAAGACGAGCCGAAGCGGGACCCGTAGGCTAAAATGTGCCCTGACTTACAGAAGGTCAGGGCACTGTTCGACCAGGCCACACGGCCCTGTGCACGGCCGTGTGCCGAGGCCGTGCACAATCAAGGAACACGCACGGCCTCATGCACACGGCCTCAAGGCCGTGTGCACAGCCCGTGTGCAATTCTCCACACACGCACAGTCTCATGCACACGGCCTCAGGCCGTGTGCACCAGCCCCTGTGCGACCAGATTGAGCAGAAACACGCAGACAGCAAAAACATACGCGATTTCAAACCAAAATTCAACATTTAATCGATAAATCATGTAAATCACTCCCTAAATCTCACATATAATCATCTACAACATATAATCTACATATAGAAACGATAAACACGAAAATCCATCCACGATTACTATCAAAATCGAATAAAACCTAAATTCTACAACTATTATCAAAAATAAGAAATACTAAGCATACGAGACATTAAACAAAAGAATCGTGAAAGGCTTACTCGTAGATGAGATCGCGAGGAGTTCGTAGACGTAAACGGCTCGAAAATCCGTCGGGAATTGAAGTCGGGACGATCGTTGGAATCTCTTTCTTCTTCCTTCTCTTTTTCTTTCTTTTTCTTTTCTCTTCTTTCTTTCTTGCTGAGTGTTGCGTGAATGGTATTGAGAGGGAGAGATGAGACTTAGTCAATCTTGACTAGGGTTTAAAGTCGAAGGGGCATTTTAGTAATTTCGCCAAATAAGTTCAAAAACTCACATTGTCCAAATAATATGTAATTACAGTCAAAATTCATATTATTAAACGCACATTGACAATTAAAATTTAAATATAAAAATTCATTCATATACGAAATAATTCTAAAATTACATAATAAATATCAAATAAAATAATAAATTGCGCAAATATTCGATTCGGACGTACCATATTATAATTCGGATTTTAGGGGCGTTACATATTCCATATATACCCGAAGCCTGTGTTTTATGCTTTTATGTTTTCTTTCCCCAAACTTATATTATACGTAGTAGCTACCTGAAAACCATATTATTTTAATGAGTTTAAAGAAAAATGCTTTAATATCAAATTATTATGTATAACCCCTCAAAAGCTCTTTTAGCTCGAAAGGGTAAAAGTTGATTTGTCAATTGGTTCCTTTAATCACATAAGCATTTGAAATGCGAGGAATTATCTTGGCTTTTATGCCTAGCCGTTGAGCCACATTATATTATTGGGCCCAGACATCAGGGTACGGGGTGAAGCCGGATAGACATCGGGTCTACGGTGGATCTCAATGCTCTGGTCTCCAAACTGATGGGAGCTCGGGGGTATGACCGGAGTGGCAACCCTTTCGAGTACCTGCGCCGGACGGGATCTAGTCTATATCCCTAGCCGAAGATGTATTGGATATTTGTCCTTGCATATATGATTATATAGTAGCGGGCTAGCTACTTGACTACACAAGGAGGAATAAGGGAGGTTTATTTGATATTTCTGATATTGTGAAACAGGTGGTTGATGCTCGACTTGCCGAGTTTTTACTTTATTGCGAAATTATTCGATTCACCAATAATTGTGAAAACCTTTATTTTTCCTTTGCTTTTTTCTCATTTACAAACTGGTGAATCTTTCCGGTTGTTTCGATAATATATACGTATTACAGCCCCCTCACTTAGTCGCTTTGACTAACCCCATTACTCTGTGGTTGTCTTTTCAGGTTTTGTTGCTAGGCGGATTCAGGTCGTGTCCTTGGAGTCATTTATTTTTGATTAGGTGATTTCATTTCCGCCTATGTATCTGGATAAATAATAAAACCCTAGAGATTGTAGATGTAAATGATGTAAATTAGTGTGAATAGTGAAATTGATGTTTTCAGTGGCCTTCGAGGGCTTTATAATTGTGTTTTGGATTATGGTTGTTCTAGCTCCCTGAGTGGGATAGGTTGTGCTAATTGCTTCCGCTGTATTATTGTTCATTGTCCAATTATTTTCTAAAGCAGATCCGCCTGGTATTTATTTTCCGTTCGCCAAGCTGTAGTTCATAACCGGACCTTTAGTTCTTGTTATGGATTGTGACTTGGTGCGAGACGTCACGTCGCACCGTATTTGGGGACGTGCCGTTACAGAATTCTAGTTGGGTGGACTTATATATATATATATATATATATATATATATATATATCTAATTAATTACGATCGAATGGGTATGTATATTCAGATAATAAACTCAGAGTTGTTCCCATGTCTGAAACAAGAACATGGGGAATCTTACGAAGCTTTTGTAAGGGAGAAGCTAATCCCTGTTGTTGGAAATATATGTGAACCTAACTTGGGAATGGACTCTGATTCTGCTGATGCAATTCAAAAAGATGTACATGTCATAATCCAATCTGCAGCTAGCACAACTTTGAATGGATGGTTCGTTAAAAATCCTTTGATATGCAACAACCTTTTCTTCTTGGGAAAATTACACCTGGGTCCCCATTTTTTGGAGTATTTACATTTAGGTTTAAAAGAATCGATTTATTACAAATTAGTCCAAAATTTCGTTGACCGTAGTATATAATGTGATGTCAAAAAATTAAACATTTGATATTGTTTAATATATAATGATCTGATCACAATTCTTCATTCTTGAGCTAATTTTTGGGTTTGACTTATCAATAGGACATAATATCAGAAAATTTTAATCTTGTGCTACATCCACAATGGGATTTCAGCCTTTCAAAGTGAGAGATTAATATTACTTTTGATACTTAATCTTACCTGTTTTTAATTTTCAAATCAAAATTTTCTCTTTTCTCATCTTGGTATCATAACTCTCCATTTATATATGGAAATTCAATGCAGTTACAAATTACGCATAACCTATGAAAATCACCGAAAATAACACGTGTTTTGCATGTGAAAATCATGTTTTTGAAGCCATCATAATTAATTATGTGGTTGGATATATATATATATATATATATATATATTTAGAAATGGTTTACTTTCATATTTTAGGACATATTAGCTAAAATATCCATTACATTCCAGATTTTCAGTGTTTACTTTACCAGGACTGGGCCTTGTATAAATGGCCAGGCCCAGTGCAAAGTCATGCATCTACTATGCTAAATTGTAACTCCCAAAGTGAGTTGCTAAATAACACGCTCATAGCAGCATTTTTAAAAATTTTAATTTTATTCATCATTTACTCTTAATAACGTAAAATGTCATTGTGGGAAAAAGATTTTGGACTGATATTCTAATCAAATTAATTGAGCACAAAGTGGTATTTTCTATAATTTCTCAATGGATATGATCTAGTAAAGTAAACAAGTTGAAAAATATAGATTGCTTACCAATCCCATAACAGATCCAAGTAAACAATCCGTTGTTTAATTACCAAAAAATTTATCTATTGACTAGCCATTTGTTGTTGTGCATGCCAGCAAAATTTCTATTTTCATAAATTCAAGTCACGAATATTCTTCATCCCTTTTTTCAAACTAAAATGGGATAATTACGAAAAATACTCACCCTCTGAGACTCGGTTTTTTTTCGAAAAACATTCTGAAACCTTGAAACATTATTAATAGTATCACCCTAAATCAACGATTGTCAACGATTTTTCGAGACTGGGGTAATGTTTTAAGATTATACGGTATTTTTCGTAAATAAAATTTACTCTCATATATATATATATATATATATATATATATGTTTGTGCATTTTTCAGATACCGGTGGATATGGTAGCAAATACGACAATTGCTGCAACAGCGAAACATGGAAATATGGAAAAGGCTGATTTGAATGTGTACCATGTGGCATCTAGTCTCATGAATCCTCTAATTTATTCAGACTTTTTTGAATATCTTTACGAATACTTCAGTTCATCACCTTTAAACGAATCCGAAACAACTATCGACAAGATCAAATTATTTGACAATTTCGAAGATTTCTCAAAGTATACAAGAGATGAAATTTCGCGACGAAATGGAACGACGTTCAGTGGAGATCATAATGAGAAAACGATTAAAAAGAACCAAAGTCTGTGCAGAGCTAAGGTTTCTTATGCTGAGCAACTGTGCAAGATGTATGAATTCATAGGGTTCTTTAATGCAAGGTATGTATAAACTGCATGATACGTAACTTATTGTACATCAATTTTCCACAATTTCACAACCTACATCACATATATAATCCTCCCACCACATTCGACATTCTCATGCTCAATTCTTGAACTGGCAAATTAAATGCTCAAATCTCGCTAAATTAAGTCTAATTAAGATTTTTTAAATCTCGTCGCATTAACTTTTCCTAAATCTTGTATGGTAAAATATGAGTTTCAAATTTTTTTTCTTAATTTAGCTTCTCGACTAATTATTGTTTAATTCAATTTTTTGAAATATATTCATTGTGAAACTATAAAATGAAAAAAAAAAAACACTAAGTTATTTTGTTTTTAAAAATATTAGATAAAATTGAGTTTTTCAAATAAACTTCAATTACCGATAAAAATCTTTTTTAGATAGAGACAAAATGAGCATATTTACATAATGATGGTAAAACTATTAATAACACAATTCAAGCATATTGTTTAATTAATAAAATTATTTTACATATATTTTCTCTTATAATTTACTTGACATTGAATTTAATAAAATAATTATTATGCACAAATTCTTTTGATGTTTTACAATGCTCTCGCAATCTCTCTCTCTCTCTCTCTCTATATATATATATATATATATATTTAATTTTCACTCTCGCGAACTCCCACTTCAATGTGATGTAGTTTTAATTTTGAATGAAATCTCATTTTTCAGGTTTGACACGGGCAACTCACGGAAGTTACTAAAAGAGATGTCTAAAGAAGAGAAACTTAATTTTGATGTTGATGCTATGAGTATAGACTGGAGAAAGTATTTCATGGAGATTCACATTCCCGGTTTGAGAAAATATATAATTAATGGGATCACAAGAACATGATCTAATAATTAATGTGGAAATTCAAGAATAAGTGTATTCACTAAAGAGTATACTACTGTATTTGGGTGATATCAAATTCGTTGTTGTATTGTTGTAAATTTGGAATAAAATATAATTAGTTATGTGTTAAAATTATTCTTTATCATAATAAATTTAATTTCCTAATTATTTTCGATGTGTTTACTTAATGATAATTGAAAGAAATTGATGTAAAAACAAGATTCATTAAGTTGTTTAATTTCTAAAAACTAAAACAGAGAAAGTAAAAAATTATTGTTCAGTGGGTGTCATTGTTGATGGCTTGAGCCAGTTTGACACAAAAAATGGTACAATAGAATAGCTAATTAGCTCTTTTTCAAAACTCAAAGTGCAATTTGCGTCTACTATATATTAGAGATAGAGAAAAACAACATATTTACTCTCACTTAAATTTCATCTTAATAATTTAACATACAATCTCAACATTTGTTCCATAAAATGTAATTTATCCTAAAACGTGGTCCCGGATGCCAATTTCTGTTAGTTTTTGGACGAAATAAACACGTGCAACATGTGTACATGTTAGTTCCCAAATTTGGAGGAAAATTACACAGTCAAAGTCTGGTTAATTTGGAGGGGAAAATTGTATTTATGTTAACACATCATAGAAAAATTAACATTTGAAGTCGCAAATATTTCTCTCCAATTATGTAACTTTGATCTTGTAATTTTTCTCCCAATTTGAAGAATTAACGTGCACGCATGCTGTACGTGCTTATTCCGTCCAAAAACTAATGAAAATTGGCATCTGGGACGACATTTGTAAAAAATTACACTTTATATGACGACGGATTTTGCAAACTTAGAAATTATTGTGATGAAATTGATAACAAATCATGAGCCACTTTATGAGACGCAATCGCAGTTTTATGACCAACCATTAATTAATTTGCTCTTGTTTTGAAATATAATATATAATTTTGATTCCAATACGCACGTGAAGGGTCAAAGTTAGTCTAGACATGTTAATGTAAGATATGTTTTCGATTCGAAGTACTAAACATACTAAAAACACAAAAAAAAAAAAAACAATTTACAGGAACGATAAATATTCAAGGACGACGGAAAATGAATTTTGTACGTCTGACATATATATATATATATATATATATATATATATATATATATATATATATATGTCTGTACATCTTGCTGTTGATGAGACATGTATTTACTACTATCTAGGCCCTCTTGCCCCAGTTGAAAGTCGATCTGCATTCAATCAGGACGCCATAATTGTTCTGCATTTCCAGCAAGAAAAGAGAAAATTAATATTTACATAATAAATGACGAGCATGTGAAATTAAAGTGCCGATGATGTATGTTTGTTGTTGTTCCCATGATCAGTTGAGAACTGTAAGAATTGGAGAAGCTGGTGGGATCAATGGCTCAAATGAAAACTTGTCATGAGATCTTTCAAATGTTTGAATGTTCCCATGACTATCGAATTACTGTTGTATATTATATCCATGAGTTAAATGCATCAAAACCCTTATGTTAGTCAAAAGTAAAAAAAAAATCCTGTAAAAAAAAGTCTTAAAAACACCCCTGTATTTTAAATTTTTTGCCCACTGTCCCCAGGCTATTTGGCTGATTTTAAAAACATGTAAACCCAGTTTTGTCCTTACGAACAATTAAAGAAGGAATAAACCATTTTTCTTTAAAGTTTAATTTTATTGTTATTTTTTTAGTAACACTTTATTGTTATTAATTGTTTAATACTTACTATTTTAATCAATATGTTTAGAAAAATTACACATTTGACGTACATTAATAATACTTCATTAGAGTTCTCTAATTTTCTTTTTTTTTTTTTTTTTTGAGAAACTAAACTGTAGCAATATATTAAACGGCATCCGAAACAACAAGAGCCCAGGTAAAATTGGGAATATCCGTGAAACCAATGCAAGCTGAAGCTGCGTTCAGAGTAAGGGAATGAGCTACGTCATTAGCCTCCCGATGAACAAAATTAAAAGAAATAACATCAATATGTCTAAACAATCTATAAATATCAGCAATTAGGTTCCCAATGCTAGAGAGGTCCTCTTCTTTGGACTAAACCTTAGGGATGACATTGAGACAATCTCCTTCAATGATCACGTTCTTCCATCCGAAGTCTCAGGCGACCTTGATAGCAGATAAGACAGCGTATGCTTCAGTAGTGTCCGGGTCATACTTGCCTTTTTTTAACATCCGTCTCCCAACCTATAACGTTCCCATGATGGTTTCGAGCAACAACCCCTATACCGAAAGAGTTGGGCTGCCTGAACAGCGAAGCATCGAAGTTCAGTTTCACGGTATTTTCTTGTGGCTTCATCCAGCGCGCTTGTGGTCGAGGTTCAAGTTGGTTCGTGCTCCGACTAAAGCTGTCACGAACAGAGGCTGATTGTGTAACAGCGATCTGAACAAGGCGCATGGGGTCCGAATATTTTTCACCAACTTTAGCTTTGTTCTTGTTATTCCACATCAAATAAAGCAAATATGTAAAGAAACTTCCATTATCAGCATCAAAGTGGCCTATAATAGACGATAGACCATGCTAATGCCCTGTTTGAGGTGGCAAATAATACCCCATGGCAGCCCCGACAGTACTACCCAAGTTTGCCAGGCAAAATCACATCTAACTAGTGTGTGAATAGAATCCTCACCACTCTTATGACATAAAGGACAACAATCATCAATAAAGCAATATCGAAAAATCAAATTTTTTGATGTAGGAATTGCTTCATATATAGCAAATCCTCCAAAGGAAAATTTTAACTTTTGACAAAGTTTTCAGACTCCAGATCCTTTTCCATACCCGACTTTCATGAATTCCGGAGTGAGAAGGCCGAGTTCGAGAGTTTACATCTTTAGCGAGGTGATAGGCCGACTTTACTGTAACTTTTCCATGTTTGTTAAGGCTCCAAAATGGTATCCCAAGTATAAACTCCACATCGTTCCTAAGAGAAGTATTAGAAACAAGTGTTCGGTTCCACCTGATAGGGTTATGCTCGATCAGTTCAGAAACAAGGTAAGGATAATGCACAACTGCTGGATTGTATTGTGGAATTCCCAGTAAGCGCGCAGTTGGGCAGCCATCAGTCGTTCCAAACCCGAATCTTTGCCCCGTTTCCCACTTTCCAGCTTCTCCCCTCATCTCATGGAACCAAAATATAAAACACAAACTCAATATTGTTCAAGATATTAATACAGGGAATATATGCGGCCAAAAAAGTTTATTGAAGAGAATGGGATAAATCCATTTATTCCATTTCCTATAGAGGGCCAATCAAGAACAGGAGTATATGTATAAGGTTGATTAAAAGAAAAAATAGCATGCATAATGTGATTCCGAAACAGGCACATGCAGAAGAACTTTTAATATCTCACTCCGCATACTGATATATACCATTATATATCATCAGCCTCATTCTAGAATTTACATGTATAGTATAAATGTAGCACCCCGAATTTCCCGCAAGAAATATGTTCAGGGGGTCCACACGGGCTTGCGACACGCCGTGCAGCAGCCCGTGTGGAAGAGACACGCACGGTCTCCCCTCACGGGGTGTTGCAAGGCCGTGTGTGTCCATATTTGATCCCACATCGGAAGTTAAGAATATGTTTGAAGGGTTTATAACAAAAAATCACCAAGTAACAATCACCTTGTGGTACCACCTTTTGGCAAGTGTTTCCGGCCAAACTTTAGGGTTGTGCTCGGTGGTGATCGGAGGTTATGCCCGCGCGTCCAACGGGCACCGTCGTGAGGGTTCTCCTCGGGGGGCCGCGACAATAAAAGAAATCCTTTCTCATTCAGAACTACCAAAAATGTCATATTGGAGCCTTAGTAGCAGTTAGACTGTGAACTTTAGTTCATAAGAAATCTTCTCATATATAAGAAATTTAGTAGCATTTAGAATGTGAACTTTAATTTAGTTCATGACAAACTAGTCCCAACACAAGCAGTCCAATGTGGAGTACTCTTCTTCAAGGAAAATATGAAGTTCTATCAGGAATTGTTATTTACTGATAGTTATCAAAACAAAAGACCATTAATACATGCTTGAAGAGTTGTGTGACTTTTAGGCAAATCATAGAATTTCATAGAGAAAAGTTAAGTACTAGATAAAGAAATAAATAATGCTCTCAATGTACTACTAATACTCCAAAAATGGTGATAATTTTCTATAACGGCACGTACCCAAATACGGTGCGACGCAACGTCCTGGATCAAGCCACAACCCATAACGACAGTAGGCGTCTAGCAATGGGTTGCAACCTAGCGAACGGCAATTACTACTAGGCGGATTTTGTTTGAGAAATGAACGACAAAGCGAAACCGCAGAGCATTAATTAATAAAATCCTATCCCACTTAGGGAGCTAGTAAAATAGTAAATTCAAAGGCGCAAATATAAAGCCCACCAAGGCCAATGAATAGCAATAATCATAAATGACAAGTAAATCATAAATATACACCATTTATGGACTTCTAAACCAATTTAAAATACAACACGAGACAGACCTACAAAAACCAAATAATGCAGCACCTTTCTCAGACTCGACTTCCGCCTAGTAACCAAAACCTGAAATAAATCCACAGAAGTAGATGGGTTAGTCAAAGCGACTAGGTGAGGGGGCTATAATACATACATATTAATAAAACAGAATAAAGATTCATCATTTTTAAATGAGAAGAAAGCAAATGGAAAAATAAAGATTTTAAGCAAACACTGGTAAATCGAAAGATTTCGCAACATAATAAAGACTCGGCGAGTCGAGCATCAACCACTTGTTTCACAATATAGAAATAATCAAATAAACCTCCCTTATGCCTCCTTATGTAGTCAGGTTGCGAACCCGATATACTATATAATCATGTGAGGAGTTTCACCCTCACATCTTCGATATAGGATATACCTCATCGGTCACAGGTACTCAAAGGGCTGCCACTCCGGCCTCACCCCGAGCTCCCGTCATGGGTTTAGAGTCAGAGCACCGAGATCCACCGTAGACCCATCGTCTAACTGGCTTCACCCCATACCCTAGTCTCCTGGGGCTCAATATATATCATGTGGCTCAATGGCCAGGCCAAAAGGCCAAACATATCGCATGAAATGCTTATGTAGTCAAAGGGACCATCCTTTTCTAGCTAAAGGAGCCTTCTACGGGTTAATATGTAATAATTTGATATTAAAATATTTTCCTTAAATTCATCAAGATAATATGGTTTTCAAATAGCTACTACATATAATATAAGTTTGGGAAAAAAAGCATAAAAGCGTAAAACACAGGCTTTCGGGTATATATGGAATATTTACACACATATAAAAAAGCCGAATTCGGAAAAGAAACCCCACTTGGACATCCAAAAAGACTGTAAAATGACCACCTGACATGATCAGGACTCCTCCGTAGGATCACCTGTTATACAAATGACTGAGGAGTAAGACTCGACTCAACAAACTAATTAAGACGCGAATAACCTGTACGGCTATAACATTAATCATGTAACCATGTTGCAATTAACCAATTAATTAAGTATAAGAAAATAAAAGAATTAAATAATTATAGACTTATAGTTGTAGCGAACAGAGAATAGAATTCCAACTATTGATTAGCATAGCAAGTTATTTTTATTTTAAGGGACATGTAACAAACATTCACTAATCAACTACTGTAAAATTCACAATTGAATTCGAAGTTATTTCGAAAAATAAAACGAAACAGAGCCATTAGTACATAACCTTTCTTATTAATTTTATCATAATATATTAATATCCACTTCCTAACCTCATCATTTGTGAAATTGAGCGCAGAGGTAGTACATACTTAACAAATTGGTATACAAATAACTAGAACATACATATCATATACCTCTATACACACCTTTATCCGACAACTAAAGATGTAGTGCTAATCTAAGCTTATTAGCATGTAGATATAAAGACATGAAATCATCTATGGCTTGTATCTTAAATATATCCTGCTATCACTCCCCCGACAATTCATGCAGCAATTAATTAAACAATTAATTCATAGTCCACTGATGAGGAAAAAAATAAAATAAAATATTAAATTCATGGCGCATAGTTGTAATTAAACAAGTATCACAACTTAATTTCCAAAAAAGAAGAATCAAGAGCGAAGCCATATGTATTACCTAAACACGATTTGAGGAAAGATGGTGTTTTCACTCCGAGTGTGTGTGCGTAAGAGTTGAGTTGTAATTGAAGCGGTGCTTAAGAATGAAGGAATCATAGAAATTCAAGTCATTAATTATCCAGTTAACTTGCAAGAATTTATATCATAGTCCTTCCGGTATTAATGAATTTGTCAACTTAGTCCTTTTAGTCCTTTTATCCACTCAATTACAAAATTAAACTATCTTCACAGATAGTATATATATATATATATATATATATATATATATATATATATATATATATATATATATATATATATATATATATATATATGATATCCGCTTTATTAGACTTAGTCAGAAACCTGAATTGAAATTAATTATAGGTTAGATTGTAGCGCCATTTCCGTAGGAGGAGAAAGGACACCACATCCGTACCCTGACGAACTCCCAAACGAGGTAGATGTACCCCATTTAAAAAATCCATCCCGGCGAACGGCAAGGACTCAATCTATACCCGCAACAACGAACCTAGTCCAACAACAACAACCAACAGAAATAACAGAGTGCGGAAGCTTAAAATGAATAACGATTCAACATTTAAAGTCACACGGGGCATCAATTAACATAAATCGATATCCATCAATTATATATATTTATCTAGCCAATGCTCAACAAATCATCATCAATATCGAATCTCCATAATTCATCAATATATCCAATCTATCTAGAAATTCGATTCAAATAATAAAAGACAGACTATTGTTGGACACTACCGACAATTACCAAAGGACTCGAAAACCAAGACTCACAACCCGCTGTTGCCAACCGACATGAGAGGTGACAACGCCACCTGTCGACCTGAAGTAAGAATTAAAATAACAAGGGGTGAGTATAAACAATACTCAGTGAAGGTAAGGAAGGAACAAGTACGAGCCACGCTTCCAGGTTTTGTTACATATATATAAGAAAGTACATATGCTAAAGGAAGAAAACCGGAACGTGCTTCGACTTGCGATAACAACAATAAATTACAGTATAGTAAAGAAATTAAAGCATAAATGCAAGCAAGTAATATCCCAGCGAGAATGGGCCTGTTCCTCCTTATAACCCCTTCATGTCATTATAAAACTCCATCTCCGGTGTCTGACCCCATAGCGTGACCATGGGCGACGAATTGAATTTTAGGAAAACGTGCAACGAATACAACGTCCACCATCGCTCCCAACCGTGGAAATCAACTCCTGACGGGCCACGATTGATGCTTAGTTTCGGGAAAAGTACCTCGGGCAACACCCTGGACGCTCGTCCCCAAGTGAGACCCTTAAATACCCTACCGGGCCCTCATTAAGAGAAAAGTCCACAATTTTGCTCGCGTTCAAGAAATAATATAAGTTGAAAGCCAAACGGGCATTTAGGCAAGGATGTGACGACAAAGGGGGTGACTATAAGTTTCATATGTGTCGGGAAGCATTGGCGTCCTCCCCTAACGACTTCCCTCAAAGACCCAACCGAGGTCAAAGCGTCACGTTTAAAAGAAAGAGTTTTACTTGCCTCTTGAAAACAAAACAATTTAGATATACTTATAGGTATAAGTTGATATCAAAGAATTTGTTATTAAAATCATGAAAATATAATTAAATATCTAATAAATATACAAGAATGAGAAATCAAATCGATATGAGCACATAAGGGTAGTTCGCAATAAGTAAAAGAGATCCTTACTCCAGTTGAAAGCATTTTAAAACCCTCACCTGGAAGCACGGGAACGACAAGACAACTCAAGCAATTCCTGGAAAGAACGGCCTGAAACTGACAGACGACAAACCAAATAAGACAAGGCACGACGCACGACTCTCAAGGACTACAACACATGAAAGACCAAATAATAATCATGTAGCAATTAAAATTACAAGTAAAATGCAATTAAATCCATTAAACGAAAGATACGAAATTAAAGATGCTAAACATGCTCAATTGAAATTCTAATTGCACATTCATGCATAATATATTATAAAGAAGCACTCATGCGATTTTCGGATCATTCAGACAACATTCCAAAAATTGGGGAAAAAGTCCTAAACGAAAAAGGCTCGATTCAAGGCCCGAACGAGGTTGAAGATTTTGAAAACTTTATGGAATATTCATCCTTGAATCATATGGAAGCTATAGGTAAAAACTGCTCGATTTTAGGGGGTCGTATGCAAAAAATCAACTTTTATTTTTGGCCAATTGACCCCATTACCGTGAGCAACTAAGGAAAAAGGCTGAAAATTTCACTAAGGCATTCGCACGGGCTAACCCACGGCCTGGCGCATTGTAACGACCCGAATAATTTAATTATATTATTAATTATTACGCGAATTCTTTCTTGCCTAATTTCTCGATCTATCCAATTGGATTAATTAATCTTGTGGAAAAGATTGATTTAACCTATCTCTTAAATGCCCTCGATTACTTAAATTACATAAATGCCCTTAAAAGCCTAAATGACCATTTTACCCCCTGAGATATTTTCATAAATATCTATCTATCTCTCTCATTCTCTCATTTCACAAAAGGAGGAGGAAAGAAGAAAGAGAGGAAAGAAAAGAAGAAGGAAAAGAGAAAAGAGAGAAAATCTTCCCGACGCCCTACAGAGCCCGTTTCTCGCCCGATCGACGAGCCGTGAAAACCCGAACAATCCTCACTACATTATCTACCGGTAATCCTTTTACCCCATTTCATTCCGTTCGTTATTTCTTGCGATTTTCGTGACTTTAGATATAGGATTTTATATATTAGGATTTTCGTGTTTAGGAAGATTTACTTGACCATTTTACGTGTTTCTTGTGCCTATGTGTAACTTATATGATATATATGATTATATATGAAAATTAGGGTGTTTTATGGTATAAATTAGGAGATATATGAATTTATATTTTGAATTCGCGTGAGAGGTTCGCGATCTGCTGAGTCTGCTGCTCAGTAGATCCATACGGGCGAACGCACGGTCTTGAGCAAGACCGTGCAGGAGCCCGTGCGCTTCACTTTTCAGCCTGCACGGGCTTGAGCCCGTGCACAGGCCCGTGAGCATGGCCGTTTGCACCTGCATGGTCTTGGCACCGTGCTCAAGACCGTGCGGGAGGCCGTGCAACCCCTTTTGTGCTTGCACCGGCTTGCCAAGCCCGTACGTAAGCCCGTGCGTTGGCCGGTGCAACATACTTAGTGTATTTTCTAGCCTTTTCCTTTCTTACACTTCGGGAATTGGTCAACCCCACTCATTTAAATGTTGACTTTTCTCATACGACCTCCGAATATCAATCCGATTTCGCCTATAGTTTCCTTGAGCCTCGGGATTTGATATTCTTCATAATTTGCAATTTACCCGACCCTATTTGACCGTCATTTGACACCTTTGCTTGTTTAGGGATGTTAACCCCTCTTTCCCGTTTCTTATCCGTTTAATCCTGTATTCGCGAGAGAACGTCTTTATATTATTTTAAGCATGTCTACGTGCCATAATTGCGTTTAAGCATGCCTTTAATATTTATTATTTACGTTCTTTCATTATTTAATATTTCATTAATATTCTTTAATTGTCGTACCGTAATTTACATGTTTAATTGATTTACTTCCCATATTGCGTTTATTGCATGATTGGATTCTATATGAATTGCCGTGCGTCATCTGTTGTCTTGTGTCTTGCTTTTAGTATTGTCGGTCTTGTTTTCATCCTCTAGGCCCTGTGTATTACAGGTGGGTCCAACGAGGGAGAAACCTGACTACTGCTTGCTTTCATACTGTCTTGTCGAGCTAGGTAAGGGTTTAAACTTCTTTCAACTGGAGTAAGAACATAGTCTTATATAGGTTTGCGAAATAAATGACTTCCCAGCTTTTATTATTACTTGTTGTACTGCCTTTACTATTCCGTTTGTGCTTAGTCAAACCTTTTAATAGCAAAACCAAAATGATTTGAAATGCTTTCAACTAGAGACAAGGAAAACCCCTTTTCTTTTAAATGCGAACTTTGGTCCCTCGACCTCGCAAATATAACCTTGTCTCGAATGGCCCCTTTGGCCTTCCACATCCCGATTCCCCAATTACGAATGGCCCTTTTGGCCACTTAAACTATCATCGTTTTCAAATGCGAGCACTGGACCGTGTATGTTTTGGGCCCGGAGTATTCAGGAGGTGAGCCTGGGGACGTGCGTCCAGGGCAGATCCCGCTGGATATTCCAATCCATATCTGCTTAGGTCAGCCAGGAGGTTGACTAACCTGAGTTAGTGCGAGGGTGGCGTTGTAGGCTACGCGCTTCCTAGAAAATTCTGTTAAGGGTGACGTTGTTAACACGCGTTTCCATAAATTCTGAGTGGTCCATGAACCTTGGTGATGGAGTACTTGCTTGCATGTTTTTCAATGGGGAGTTATAAGGAGAGGGCCCGTTCTCGCCGGGACACATTATGGCATGATTTACTGCATTTATTGCTTGTCTAACTGTTTTATGGCTTCCGTGACAAGTCGAAGCACATTCCGGTTTTTCTTCAGTAATCATATGTATTTCCCTATATATATATAAAACCCGGAAGTGTGACTCGTACTTGCTACCCTAAGCCTCCTTTATTACTCAACTAATATTCTTTCAATCGGCTTGATATTACGTGCAAATATTTTGAAAGATCTGGTTCGTCAACTATTTGTATTTTCAAATAAGCCGATCCTGAGCGTTGCCTTGCGTTATTTTATAATTTATATTTCTTTATTTATTTTCTTTCTCAAAACGGGCAACATTCACCACTTTTGGTTTTAAAAGATAAATGACGAACTGTGATCAAAACCCCTTACTGAGTATCCTTTATACTCATCCCTGCTGTTTTGGTTCTTGCTTCAGGTAGACAGGTGGCGACGTCACCTATCTTGTCAGTCGGCATCAGCAGGTCTAGATAGGCTCAGTCTTTCTAGTTTGTCTTGTCAGTGGTCCCAACAACCGTCGAGTCTTGTTTATTGTATTTATTTACTTTACGTACTTATGTGCCCCTGATGTGGGATAGTTGACGATATCTAGGATTGCATAGGATAGACTAGTTGAGCCATGGATGGCACTATCTGCTTATGAACATGTGTTGTTATTTTATTGTATCTTGATTATAAATGTTTAATTGTTATTATGTTAGCCTTGTAGGCTTTTATAGAATATAATTGTTTACCTTAATCGCTTCCGCATTTTTTCTCTGCTCTTTTCTGGTTGTTGTTGGGATGTCGTTGCTGTTGCCGGTAGTGGTTGCTTGAGTGCTGTTCGCCGGAGTGGGTTTTTGAGTTGAGGCCCCTCGCTGAAGCTCGGGAATCCGTTTCAGTGCGGATGTGGCGGTCCTTCTTCAGGGGGCGCTACACGCACGGTCTTGAGAACACTCCCAAGACCATGCAAGCTAATAAAGGTGCGCACTGGCTTGCGCACCAGGGTGCGCAGGCCGGTGCAGGCTTAAAGTGGTGCGCACGGTCTGGCGCACGGTCTTGCCAAGACCGTGCGTAGGACCGTGTGGTTCTACTAACAGGTGCAGAAAATGCAATTTCAAGGTTTCTCACGACGGTTTCGTCCTAAAATCAACTAAGGCGGCTTCTACAGCTAAAATCAACACAAAAAATTCACACTCATGCATTATACACATTAATAGCTACCATTTGATTCGAACTACACTAAAAATGGTAAACTCTAACCTACAAACCCATCAAATAATCAAATATTCATACTTATCTAAATGCCAACAAAATGAAGGATTTAATGGATGAAATGAATTGGGGAAAGAAGGTTACCGGTAGAGAATCGAACGAGAATTGTATATTTGGTCTCGGAATCTCGATTGATCGAACGACGGATTCGGAACGGGATTTCGAGAGAGAGAAAGAGAGAAGAGAAGGAGAAAGGAAGAAGAAGGAAGGAGAAGAAGAAATCCCGTCCCGAATCCATCGCTCGACCAATCGAGATTCCGAGACCAACTATACAATCCTCGTTCGATTCTCTACCGGTAACCTTCTTTCCCCATTTCGTTTCATCCATTAAATACTTCATTTTGTTGACATTTTGTTAAGTTTGAATATTTGATAATTTGATGGGTTTGTAGGTTAGAGTTTACCATTTTTAGTGTTGTTCGGATCAAATGGTAGCTATTAATGTGTATAATGCATGAGTGTGAATTTTATGTGTTGATTTTAGCTATAGAATCCGCCCTAGTTGATTTTCGGACGAAACCCTCGTGAGAAACCTTGAAATTGCATTTTCTGCACCTGTTAGTAGAACCACACGGTCCTACGCATGGTCTTGGCAAGACTGTGCGCCAGACCGTGCGCACCACTTTAAGCCTGCACCGGCCTGCGCACCCCGGTGCGCAAGCTAGTGCGCACCTTTATTAGCTTGCACGGTCTTGGGAGTGTTCTCAAGACCGTGCGCCAGGCCGTGAGTTAGTCCGTACGAATGCCTTAGTGAAATTTTCAGCCTTTTTCCTTAGTTGCTCACGGTAATGGGGTCAATTAGCCAAAAATAAAAGTTGACTTTTTGCATACGACCCCCTAAAATCGAGCCGTTTTCACCTATAACTTCCATATGATTCAAGGATGAATATTCAGTAAAGTTTTCCAATTTCCGACCTCGTTCGGGCCTTGAATCAAGCCTTTTTCATTTAGGACTTTTTCCCCAATTTTTGAATGTTGTCCGAATGATCCGAAAATCGCATGAGTGCTTCTTTATAATATATTACGCATGAATGTGCAATTAGAATTTCAATTGAGCATGTTTAGCATCTTTAATTTCGTATCTTTCGTTTAATGGATTTAATTGCATTTTTACTTGTAATTTTAATTGCTACATGATTATTATTTGGTCCTTCACGTGTTGTAGTCCTTGCGAGTCGTGCGTCGTGTCTTGTCTTATTTGGTTTGTCGTCTGTCAGTTTCAGGCCATTCTTTCAAGGAATTGCTTGAGTTGTCTTGTCGTTCCCATGCTTCCAGGTGAGGGTTTTAAAATGCTTTTAACTGGAGTAAGGATTTCTTTTAATTATTGTTAACTACCCCGTTTGGACTCACGAATGCCCCAGCAGCTTTCATGGACATGATGCACAGGATTTTCCGTCGGTACCTCGACAAGTTCGTCGTTATTTTCATTGACGACATCTTAGTGTTCTCGAAGTCCGAAGAAGAACTCGCTGAACACCACCGGATTGTGCTCCAAGCTTTGAGAGAGCACCAATTATTCGCTAAGTTCAGCAAATTCGAATTCTGGATTGACCGAGTGACCTTCCTAGGTTATGTCATATCCGGAACGGGAATCGAGGTAGATCCTTCGAAGATTGAGACAGTGCTGGATTGGGAGAGACCTAAGACTCCTACAGAGATCCGTCGTTTCTTGGGTTTAGGAGGATACTACAGACGTTTCGTCAAGGATTTCTCTAAACTTGCAGGCCCGTTAACAGCGTTGACAAAAACAGAAGCTAAGTTTGATTGGTCAGCCAAATGTGAAACTAGTTTTCAGGAGCTCAAGAAGAGATTGACCACAGCCCCAGTATTGACCCTGCCAAGGGTTCTGAAGGATTTGTCGTATATGCAGACGCGTCACACGAAGGATTAGGTTGTGTGATAATGTAAAATGGGAAAGTTATAGCTTATGCATCAAGGAAGCTAAAGCCAGCTGAAGAGAACTATCCCACTCACGACCTTGAGCTAGCCGCCGTTGTATTTGCTTTATTGAAATGGCGTCATTATCTCTGTGGCATCACGTTCGACATCTTCACAGATCATAAGAGCCTTCAGTACTTGTTTACTCAGAAGGAATTGAACAAACGATAGCGCCGTTGGATGGGGTTATTTGAGGATTACGATTGCAAGATTCAGTACCATCCCGGAAAGGCGAATGTGGTAGCTGATGCACTAAGCCGGAAGGCGAGCATAGCCCAGCTAGAGGCTAAGTTAGAGGGAGTTCACATCAGTTCCCAGGCCCATGTTCACAGCATATCGATCCAGTCAAAGTTGGGTCGAAAGATTCGAGATGTTCAGGCTACTGATGAGTGGACTCAGAGACAGATAATTCACATCGCAGCTGATCCAGAGACTCAGTTTGGTGTGGACGACACAGGAATTCTAGATGAGGCTCACAACACACCTTACACAGTTCATCCAGGAGGAAGTAAGATGTACCGGGATCTAAAAGAGTTATTCTGGTGGAGAGGTATGAAGAGAGACGTAGCTGATTACGTCAAGAGATGCTTGACTTGTCAGCAAGTTAAAGTTGAACATCAAAGACCGGGAGGTTTGCTTGAGCCACTACCGATTCCTACATGGAATTGGGAGGGTATTGCCATGGACTTCGTGTCTGGTTTACCTAAAGTTAGAGGTGGCTACGATAGCATTTGGGTGATTATCGACCGACTGTCCAAGAGTGCTCATTTTCTACCGATAAACATGTCGTACAAAGTGGATAAGTTGGCAGAGATTTATCACCGAGAGATTGTCAAGCTTTATGGGATTCCGTCTACGATAGTGTCTGACAGAGACGCTCGATTTACTTCTCGCTTATGGCAGCAACTTCAAGAGCGAATGGGAACGAAGCTGACTTTCAGTACAACCGCACATCCGCAGACAGATGGTTAGTCAGAGAGGATGATCAGATATCTCTGTGATATGGTTCGAGCTTGTGCCTTGGATTTTCGCAACAATTGGCATGACCAATTGCCTTTGATCGAGTTTTCCTACAACAATAGTTATTAGTCATTGATCGAAATGGCACCTTACGAGGCATTGTACGGCAGAAAGTGTAGATCTCCGTTGTTTTGGGATCTCGAGGATTGGCGTTGGACAAAAGACGATAAGGAACGACAACCGTCGCCGACCGTTGAAATTTGAGGTGGGTGACAAAGTATTCCTCAAAGCTTCTCCTCGAAAGGGATTCACCCGAATTGGAAAAGGAGGAAAGTTGAGTCCGAGATTTTTGGGTCCCTATGAAATTCTGGAGAGGATTAGGAACGCCGCCTACAGGTTAGACTTGCCGCCAAGCCTAACAGGAATTCACAATGTCTTTCATGTTTCTCAACTCCGAAAGTACTTCCCGAATGAGTCCGAGATCCTTCCTGTTGAGGAAATTGAACTAGAGCCGGATTTGACCTTTGTTTCGAAGCCGGTGAAGATATTGGATAAGAAGATTCAGGCTCTGCGGAACCGGGAGATTTCTCTTGTCAAAGTTCTTTGGAGAAATCAGACAACCGAAGAAGCTACATGGGAGACCGAGGACAAAATGCGCAAGTTTCATCCGGAATTATTTCAGTCGGACGAGTAGAATCTGGGGGCTAGATTCTCATAAGGAGGGGTGATTGTAACGCCCCGAAAATCCTAATTATAATCCGGTATGTCCGAATCGAGTAATTTCGCAATTTATTATTTTATTTGATATTTATTATGAGATTTTAGAATAATTTCGTAAATGAATGAATTTCTATATTTAAATTACAAATTGTCAATGTGCGTTTAATTATATGAATTTTGACTGTAATTATGTATTATTTGGACAACATGAGTTTTCAAACTTATTTTGCGAAATTATGAATTTGCCCCTTCGATTTTTAAACCCTAGTCAAATTATTGAGTAAGTCTCATAACACTCTCTCTTCCCTCACTCTCGTGCAAGCAAGGAAGAAAAGAAAAGAAAAGAAAGAAAAAGAGAAAGAGAAGAAAGGAGGTTCAAACGATCGTCCCGACTTCGTTTCCCAACGGATTTTCAAACCGTTTACGCCTACGAACTCCCCGCGATCTCTTCTACAAGTAAGCCTTTCACGTCCCTCTCATTTAATGTCTCCTATGCCTTGTATTTCTCGTTTCTTTATATAGTAGAATAATTTAGGGTTTATGTGATTTTGAAGAAATTTATGGATGGATTTTCGTGTTTTTGGATTCTATGTGTAGCTTATATGTTGTAGATCATTATATGTAAATATTAGGGCGTGATTTGCATGTTTAGATGATCAAATGTTGAATTTAGGATATAATTCGCGTGGTTTTTCTGGTTCTGCGAAGTTTCTGCTCTTTCTTGACGCACACGGGGTGTGGCAAGGCCGTGTGGAGGTACACGGCCTCTTGCACGGCCGTGCAAGAGACCGTGATCATGGTTCATGGTGCACGGCCTTGTGCACACGGCCTTGAGGACGTGTGCAAGAGGCCGTGCGTGTCTCCCTTGGTGTGCACGGCCTTGGTGCACACGACCGTGCACAAGGCCGTGTGGCCCGTTTGAACAGGGTCCCGACCTTCTGTAAGTCAGGGCCAATTTTGGCCTACGGGTCCCTCCGAGGTTCGTCTTTTCCGAATTCTTTCTTCGCTCGTGTATTCGATATATATGAAATAGATATGAATTACATGTTTTATGAATTTATAGCATGTTCGGGTCTATGAATAATACGTTTTAAGTTTTCGTCAAATTTTCTAACTTTTGCATATGAAGTCCGATTTTCCCGAAAATCGAATGCATACTCCTTTATGATATTTAAAGCATGTCCGTAAAGTTTTGTTACATTTGGACTTGAATTGCATTTTTAAATTTGCGAATTACTCCATTTTCGCTCGATAATTTGAACATAAGTGCCTTATGTGATTGTATAACGTGCCTCAATATGTTCTAATGTTTTTGTATAAGCCGTGCTTCGTCCTTAGTATTAATTGGTTGTGTCTTGGTATTTTTGCAGACGATACTCCCGTGGAGTAGCGCCGGTTCTTACTTTTGCTCTTCTTTTTGTATAGCCAACAGGTGAGGCTTTCCGATTCTGATTCCAGTACTATTATGTATATATATAAATAAGCCTCTCCCGATATAAGCCATGTTTACGTTTTGTTTTCACACCGTTTCTATATATATACTTAGTAAATATTTATGCCTATTATGTTTATTCGATTTATCGAAAATGTTTTGATATGAAAAAGTACTACGTATATTCTTTCAAACGTTTGCGAAAGAGACATGTAAAACCACTTTAATTTCTAAGGAGACCTTTGGCCTTCGGCCTCGCATATGACATGTCTCGAACGGTCTTTTGGCCAACCCGAAATGATTTGAAAAGGGAGTTATGAACTGTATGTATGTATGTATGTTTGGGCCCGAAGTCAGGATGATAGGACGAAGTCGGTAGACATCGGGTCTACGGCGGAAATTCTATGGTTCCCTCCCCCTTTGGGAGCTCGGGGTGAGGCCAGAGTGGCAGCCCTTTGAGTACCTGAGATTATACGGTATGTTATGCGTAGTTCGGATTTAGCGGTCCGTCTACATTGGAGGAATAAGGGTGGTTTCCCGTTTTTATGTTTGGAAATTGGAGTTAAGGGCTCGACTCGCCGAGTCATATGATATGTTATGTTTTATGCTAAATCACCACCCGTTTACGAAAACCTTTCTTTTATGTTGATTTCTTTTAAGCTTAAAAATGGTGATTTATTTCCGTTTTATAATATACATTTTTATTCCCTCCTCACTTAGTCGTTTGACTAACCCCCTCTGTTTCACCCCTGTATTGGTTTCAGGATACTAGGCGGGATCTTCGTCGTCGTCGTCGCGTCTTAGAGTTACATTCTTTTGTCCATGTATAACTCTCATTCCGTATGGCAATTATTTATGATACGTGATATTAGAATTTTACTTACGTATTTAGCATTCGGGATTATCTATATGTTGAACCCATCATTATATTTTGTCGGGATATTGTATCGAGCCCGTTTATTATTTATGTAATTAAATGTCACTGGCCTTGGTGGGCTGTAATACTTGTGTAATTATTATGAATTATTGTGTTGCTTATTTTCGCTTCCGCACCTCTGTCGTTTTCTTTCATTTTTGAAACCCCCGCCTAGTCATTGAGTAAATGTGTGCCGTTCGCCGGGTTTCGATTCACGTCGGATTCCATTTCGGTTCTGGGTCGGGGCTCGGTGCGGGGCGTGCGTTACCCGTTTGGGGCGCCCGCTACATTTATAGCTTACCTTCTCAACCGTCCGAAAGACCAGACGAAGATCGAAGAAACGCCCATGGTCAATGAATTCACTGACGTGTTCCCCGAGAATCTAGAATTCTTGCCACCGGATCGGGATATAGAGTTCGTGACTGACCTAGTTCCGGGAGCCGAGTCCTATTCGAAGTAACCGTATCGAATGGCTCCTGCCGAGTTGAAAGAATTGAAGAACCAACTCCATGAACTTCTTTGCATTGGATATATCCGACCGAGTGCCTCGCCTTGGGGTGCTCTAGTCTTGTTCGTGAAGAAGAAGGATGGTACACTTCGCATGTATATCGATTACCGAGAATTGAACAGGATGACGGTGAAGAACAAGTATCCTTTACCACATATCGAGGAATTGTTCGACTTGCTACAAGGATCGAGGGTTTATTCCAAGCTCAATCTCAGACAAGGGTATTACCAGCTCCGTATCCGATTAGAGGATATCCCGAAGACAGCTTTCAGCACTCGATACGGATATTTCGAGTTTGTGGTCATGCCGTTTGGACTCACGAACGCCCCAGCAGCTTTTATGGACATGATGCACAGGATTTTCCGTCCGTACCTCGGCAAGTTCGTCATTATTTTCATTGACGACATCTTAGTGTTCTCGAAGTCCGAAGAAGAACATGCTGAACACCTCTGGATTGTGCTCCATGCTTTGAGAGAGCACCAGTTGTTCGCTAAGTTCAGCAAATGCGAATTCTGGATTGACCGAGTGACCTTCCTAGGTCATGTCATATCCGGAATGGGAATCGAGGTAGATCCTTCGAAGATTGAGACTGTGCTGGACTGGGAGAGACCTAAGACTCCTACAGAGATCCGTAGTTTCTTGGGTTTAGTAGGATACTACAGACGTTTCGTCAAGGATTTCTCTAAACTTGTAGGCCCGTTAACAGCGTTGACGAAGAAAGAAGCTAAGTTTGAGTTGTAACGCCCCCCCCCCCCCCCCCCCCAAATTGAGAGCCACCCACACGGCCTCATGTCACGGCCATGTGGTGAGGCCGTGAGAATGATGCTCACGGCCTTGCAACAGGTTGTGTGGACAGGCCGTGTGAGTTGATTTCTGTCCCACATCGGAAGTTCAAATGTAATTCGAAGGGTTTATAAGTTAGAACTCATGTACAATCAATATGGATTAATCCCTTTTGGCAAGTACTTCCTAAGCCAAACTTTAGGGTTGTGCACAGTGGATTCGAAGCTTATACCCGCGCGTCCAACGGGCGCCGTCATGAGGGTTCTCCTCTCCGCGCCCGGGGGTCGTGACATGAGTGGTCAGCTAAATGTGAAACCAGCTTTCAAGAGCTCAAGAAGAGATTGACCACAGCCCCAGTATTGACCCTACCCGAGGGTTCTGAAGGATTTATCGTGTATGCAGATGCGTCACATGAAGGATTAGGTTGTGTGTTAATGCAGAATGGGAAAGTTATAGCTTATGCATCGAGGAAGCTAAAGCCAGCTGAAGAGAACTATCCTACTCACGACCTTGAGCTAGCCACCGTTGTATTTGCTTTATTGAAATGGCGTCATTACCTCTACGGCATCACGTTCGACATCTTCACAGATCGTAAGAGCCTTCAGTACTTGTTTACTCAAAAGGAATTGAACAAATGACAGCGCTGTTGGATGGAGTTATTTGAGGACTACGATTGCAAGATTCGGTACCATCCCGGAAAGGCGAATGTTGTAGCCGATGCACTGAGCCAGTTAGAGGCTAAGTTAGAGGGAGTTCACATCAGTTCCCAGGCCCATGTTCACAGCATATCGATCGAGTTAGAGTTGGGTCGAAAGATTCGAGATGTTCAGGCTACTGATGAGTGGACTTAGAGACAGATAGTTCACATCGCAGCTGATTCTGAGACTCAGTTTGGTGTGGACGACACAGGAATTCTCCGCTACAAGTCCCGAGTTTGTGTTCTGGAGAGTCTGAGGAAAGAGATTCTCGATGAGGCTCACAACACACCTTACACAGTTCATCCAGGAGGAAGGAAGATGTACCGGGATCTAAAAGAATTATTCTGGTGGAGAGGTATGAAGAGAGACAAAGCTGATTACGTCAAGAGATGCTCGACTTGTCAGCAAGTTAAAGTTGAACATCAAAGACCGGGAGGTTTACTTGAGCCACTACCGATTCCTACATGGAATTGGGAGGGTATTGCCATGGACTTCGTGTCTGGTTTGCCTAAAGTTAGAGGTGGCTACGATAGCATTTGGGTGATTATCGACCGACTGTCCAAGAGTGCTCATTTTCTACCGATCAACACGTGGTACAAAGTGGATAGGTTGGCAGAGATTTATCACCGAGAGACTGTCAAGCTTCATGGGATTCTGACTATGATAGTATCTGACAGAGATGCTCGATTTACTTCTCGTTTGTAGTAGCAAATTCAAGAACGAATGGGAACGAAGTTGACTTTCAGTACAGCCGCACATCCGCAGATAGATGGTCAGTCAGAGAGAATGATCAGGTACCTCTGTGATATGCTTCGAGCTTGTGCCTTGGATTTTCGCAACAATTGGCACGACCAATTGCCTTTGATCGAGTTTGCCTACAACAACAGTTATTAGTCTAAGATCAAAATGGCACCTTACGAAGCATTGTATGGCAGAAAGTGTAGATCCCCGTTGTTTTGGGATCTCGAGGATTGGCGTTGGACGAAAGATGATAAGGAACGAGGAACTCCTCCAAAGTTTCTCCAAAATGCCATTGACCGTATTCAGATCATCCGGCAAAGAATGAGGGTAGCTCAGGATCGACAAAAGAGCTATGTCGACACCCGTCGCCAACCGTTGGAATTTGAGGTTGGTGACAAAGTATCCCTCAAAGCTTCTCCTCGTAAGGGATTTGCCCGAATTGGAAAAGGAGGAAAATTGAGTCCGAGATTTATGGATCCCTATGAAATTCTGGAGAGGATTGGGAACGCAGCTTATAGGTTAGACTTGTCGCCAAGTCTAACAGGGATTCACAACGTCTTTCATGTTTCCCAACTCCGAAAGTACTTCCCGAATGAGTCTGAGATCCTTCCTGTTGAGGAAATTGAACATGAACCGGATTTGACCTTTGTTTCGAAGCCGGTGAAGATATTGGATAAGAAGACTCAAGCTCTGCGCAACCGGGAGATTTCTCTTGTCAAAGTCCTTTGGAGAAATCAGACAACCGAAGAAGCTACATGGGAGACCGAGGACAAGATGCGCAAGTTCCACCCGGAATTATTTGAGTCGGGCGAGTAGAATCTGGGGACCAGATTCTCATAAGGAGGGGTGATTGTAGCGCCCCGAAAATCCGAATTACATTCCAGTATGTTCGAATCGTTTATTTACGTGATGTAATTATTTTATTGGATATTATTATGCGATTTTATAACAATTTCATAAATGAGTGAATTTTGATATTTAAATCACTACATGTCAATGTGCATTTAATTTCATGAACTTTGACTATAATTATGATTTATTTGGACAACTTGCATTTTTGAACTATTTTTATAAAATTACGAAGTCAAATTTTGACTAAGACTCTCTCTCTCTCTCTCAAACCTCATTCACGCAACAACAAAAGAAAAAGAAGGAGAAAAGAAACAAAAAGAGAATGAAGAATAGGAGACTTTGATCGATCGCCCCGACTTCGTTTCCCGACCGATTTCCGAGCCGTGAAATCCTACGAACTCCTCGCGATCTCATCTACGAGTAAGCTTCTCACGTCTTTCTCGATTAATGCCTCCATTGCTTCGTTTTTCTAATTTTGATGAATAGTTGCACATTTAGGTTAAATGATGATTTTGAATAATTTTATGGATGGAATTACGTGATTCTTGGTTCTATAGGTAGATTAGATGTTGTAGATCAATATATGTGAGTTTTAACTTGAGATTTGCATGATTGATGGGTTTAATATCGAATTTTGGTTTGTTCCCGCGAAGCCCTCACGATTCTGCATTTTTGCTGCTGTTCTTTAGATCCACACGGCCTTACGCACGGTCTTGAGACCGTGCGCTAAGACCGTGTGTGCTCCTTTTGAGCCTTGCACGGCCTTGTGCACCCCGTGCGCAAGCCGGTGCTCAAGCCAGTGCTGGTGTCTGCACCGGCTTTAGCACGAGTTCAAGACCGTGCGTCCGCCCGTCCCCAAGACCGTGTGTCCCCCTTAGCCAAAATTTCTCCATTTTCAGAATGTTGCTCTCGGCAATGTCAGTCAACGGACACTTTGAAAAGTTGACTTTCTTCGTTTGACCTCCGATTTGAGATCCGATTTCACCTATAGGTCCTATAAATCATGAAATACATATTTTAGGAAGTTTGAATTTTTCCAACTTCGTTCGGGCCCCATTCCTCGTGTTTTACATTTAGGCATTTTGGGCTATTTTTCAAATGTTGTTCGTTTCTTCCGAAATTTGAAAGCATGCTTCCTTATTGCCTTTTATGCATGATTATGAACTTTTATCGCATTCTAATTTGATTTGCTTATTGAATTTACGTACTTTGATAGAATGTGAACCTAAGTGTTATGAATGACTGTTTAACGTGCTTCTATGTGTTTTAATGCTTTCGTATAAGCCGTGCGTCGTCATTAGTCTTATTTGGTTGTGTCTTTGTAATTTTGCAGACGATACTCCCGTGGAGTAACGTATCCGGTCTTGTTTTGTTTAACCACAGGTGAGGCTTTCCGTTTCTGACTCCAGTACTATATATATATATATATATATTAAGCCTCTCCCGATATAAGCCTTGTTTTACGTTTTGTTTTCACACCGTCTTTATATACCTAGTAAATATTTATGCCTATTATGTTTATTCGATTTATTGACAATGTTTTGATATGAAAAAGTACTACGTATATTCTTTCAAACGTTTGCGAAAGAGACATGTAAAACCTCTTTAATTTCTAAGGCAAATTTTGGCCTTCGGCCTTGCATATGACATGCCTCGAACGGTCTTTTGACCAACCCAAAATGATTTGAAAAGCGAGTTATGAACTGTATGTATGTATGTTTGGGCCCAGAGTAAGGACGATAGGACGAAGTTGGTAGACATTGGGTCTACGGCGGAAATCCTATGGTTCCCTCCATTTGGGAGCTCGGGGTGAGGCCGGAGTGGTAGCCCTTTGAGTACCTGAGATTATATCGTATGTTATGCGTGGTTCTGATTTAGCGGTCCGTCTACATTGGAGGAATAAGGGTGGTTTCCCGTTTTATGTTTGGAAATTGGAGTTAAGGGCTTGACTAGCCGAGTCATATGATATGTTTATGTTTTATGCTAAATCACCACCCGTTTACGAAAACCTTTCTTTTATGTTGATTTCTTTTATGTTTAAAATTGGTGATTTATTTCCATTTTATAATATACACTATTATTCCCTCCTCACTTAGTCGTTGACTAACCCCCTCTGTTTCACCCCTGTATTGGTTTCACGATACTAGGCGGGATCGTCGTCGTTGTCGTCGCCGTTAGAGTTGCATTTATTTTGTTCATGTATAACTCTTGTCCGTATGATTTTATTTATGTAGTATTCGGGATTATATGTTGAACCCGTTATTATCTATTGTCGGGATATTGTATTGAACCCGTTTATTATTTATGTAATTGAATTTCGTTGGCCTTGGTGGGCTTTAATACTTGTGCAATTATTATGATTTATTGTTTTGTTTATTTTTGCTTCCGCACCTCTGTTGTTTTCTTTCGTTTTTGAAACCCCTGTCTAGTCATTGAGTAAATGTGTGCCGTTTGCCGGGTTTGGATTCGGGTCGGATTCCATTTCGGTTCTGGGTCGGGGCTCGGTGCGGGGCGTGCGTTACCCGTTTGGGGCGCCCGCTACATATACGTTTGTTGATTCTCGCAATTACTCTTTCATCTTCGATTTACAGAAGATTTCTTCCGTTGATTCGTCTTGAATCTTTGCCATAAATCTCTGATTTATGTCAATCATCACGTTCGTGAGTCTTATTCACATCTACGATGACAATTGTTAATCCTGTCGATGACAAATCTAAGGCCGCTGCCACTTCCGCTATTGATACTGACGACTCCTTTGTCCTTCACGGCGGTGATCCGCCGGCTAATCTGGTTTCCGACAAGTTTGACGGCAACAACTATCTCTCCTGGAAATGCTCGATGATTATCGCATTGGAGTCTAAATCGAAACTAGGTTTCGTTGATGGAAGCGTCACGATGCTTGATCTTGCAGATGATAAATACAAGGTGTGGAAGCATTTGGATAGTATGGTTAAACTCTGGATTTTAAACGCTATGGAGAAGGAGATCAAAGATAGCTTCAGTTATGCCACCACTGCAAGACAAATCTGGCAAGAACTTGCTACTAGCTACGGTCAGTGCAATGGTTCCATTCTCTACCGTTTGAAAAGAGAGATTAGTCTGGTCTCACAAGGTAATATGTCTCTCACCTCTTACTTCAGTAAACTGAAAACTTTGTGGGATGAACTTTCTACCCTAAGTGAAATTCCTGCCTGTACTACTAGAACCGCATGTAAGGTGCTTCAGTATTTGCTTTGTTCCCAAAGTTCTGATATGCTTATGCAATACCTTATTGGTCTACATGACTCCTATGACAGTGTTAGGAGTCAAATCTGTATGATAGATCCATTACCTGATGTTAGTAATGCTTACTCTATGCTTAAGAGAGTTGAGTCTCAAAGAACTGCTGTAACTGTATTTGCTGATCCAAATGACTTATCTGCTATGGCCTCTAAGGCTAATTACACCAATAAGAACACTGGATTTGGTAGGGGTAAGAAACGGGATACAGGTGATAGGCTCTGTTAACACTGTAAGGGGACTAGTCACACTATTGACACATGCTTCAAATTGCACGGAGAGCCTGATTGGTTTAAGAACATGAAGGCGGCTAAAAGAAGCAGTGTTGTTGTCCTGGTAATAGACTGTCTGCAAATGTTGTTGAACACAACCCTATCAACCTTTCCATGGAAGTAGGTACTAGCTCCTCTACCACTGAGTTGTCTGCTAACATTGCTACTCTTATAAGCCAGGAGTTCCAAAAATTTATGAACAATCAGTCCTCGTTTAATGCTGGGAGTCCTAACTTTGCTGAGGATTTTTCAGGTAATCCTCCACTTAATAAATTTAATACTCATCATGACTGGAATATCTCTGGTTCTGTACTTTGTAACAATTCTGTTGTGTAGCGGGCGCCCCAAACGGGTAATGCACGCCCCGCACCGAGCCTCAATCCGAAGCCGAAACAGAAATCCGACCCTAAATTGAAACCCGGCGAACGGAAAACCGATTTACTCAATCACTAGGCGGGGCTTTTGTAAAAACAACTGACGACAACAACGGAAGCGGAAGCAACAACAAACAAAATAAATTCTACTAAAGGAAAATTAAAGCAATAAACCAATTGCGCAAATAGTTAAAGCCCACCAAGGCTAGCGGAATTCACTTACAAAAATTGAATCAAATCATAACGGGTTCAACATCAAATAATCCCGAACTCAATTCTTAACCTACATAATACATATAACGGTCAAGTACCTAAAACAACCTAGGAATGAACAATGACAAAAGCAGAATAATTCCGCAATACAAGACCGACTATGCCCACCTAGTAACCACCTGAAACAGATAAGGTTAAAAACAGGGAGGGGTTAGTCAAAAGACTTAGTGAGGGGAAAAAGTGGAGTACATACATAATAACATACAGGAATAAATCACCATTTTAACTTAAAAGAAAACAAACGTAAAAGAAGGGTTTTCATAAACATTCGGTGATTTATCATAACATAACATAACGGGACATATCATATTGCTCGGCGAGTCGAGCCCTCAACTCCTCGTATCATATCATAACATACCTGAAAACCATACCAGCCTTATTCCTCCCATATAGCAGAAGGACCGCTAAATCCAAATTGCTCTATAGGCATAATAGCCTATGTCTCAGTTGACACGAAGTCAACCGCCGCAGGAGCACAAATGTTGCCACTCCTGTAACGACCCGAAAATCCGAGTTTCAATTCGGTATATTTTAATCGAGTAATTTCGTTATTTAATATTTTATTTACTATTTATTCTAAGATTTTAGGATAATTTTATAAATGAGTGAATTTCATATTTAAATCGCGAATTGTCAATGTGCGTTTAATTATGTGAATTTTAACTGTAACTACGTATTATTTGGACGACGTGAGTCTTCGAACTTATTTTGTAAAATTACGACTTTGCCCCTTTCGACTTTTAACCCTAGACAACCCATTCACTTAATCCCTCTCTCCACTCACACTCTCGCACATCAGCAGCAAGAAGGAAAGAAAGAAAAGAAAAGAGAAGGAAAAAGAGAAGGAGAAGGAAGGAAGTTCAATCGATCGTCCCGACTTCGTTTCCCGACGGATTGTCGAATAATTTACGTCTACGGATTCCTCGCGAACTCTTCTACGAGTAAGCTTCTAACGATTCTCTCGTTTAATATCTCGTATGTTTCGTTTTTCTCATTTTTGTGAATAGTTGACATTATTAGGTTTTATGTGTTTTGTATAGGATTTGTGGATGGATTTTCGTGTTTATCGTTTCTATATGTAGGTTACATGTTGTAGATGATTATATGTGAAAATTAGGGAGTGATTTGCATGATTAATCGATTTAAGGTTGAATTATATTTGATTTTCGCGTATTGGGTTTGATGTTCTGCATGTTCTGCTCAATTTTTACGCACACGGGCCATGCACACGGGGTGTGGCAAGCCCGTGTGGGTGTACACGGCCTCTTGCACGGCCGTGCAAGAGACCGTGCGTGTTTGGGGATGGTGCACGGGCTGTGCACACGGCCTTGAGGCCGTGTGCAAGAGGCCGTGCGCGTTCGTCCGATTGTGCACGGCCTCGGCACACGGCCGTGCACAAGGCCGTGTGGCCCGATCGCACAGTGCCCTGACCTTCTGTAAGTCAGGGCCCATTTTGCACTACGGGTCCCGCTTCGGCCCGTCTTTTCCGAATTCTTTCTTCGCTCGTGTATTCGATATATATAAAATAGATATGAATTGCATGAGTTATGAATTTACGACATGTTCGGGTATATGAATAGTGTGTTTTAAGTTTTCGTTAAATTTTCTAACTTTTGCATGTGAAGTCCGATTTTCCCGAAATTCGAATGCATGCTCCTTTATGATATCTTAAGCATGTTCGTAAAGTTTCGTTTCTTTTGGAATTGATTTGCATTTTTAAATGTATGAATTACTATATTTTCGTTTGATAATTTGAACTTAAGTGTTTGATTTAATTGTGTAACGTGCTCCTATGTGTTTTAATATTCTCGTATAAGCCGTGCGTCGTCTTTAGTCTTATTTGGTTGTGTCCTGGTATTTTTGCAGACGATACTCCTGTGGAGTAGTGCCGGTTCTAGCTTTTGCTCTTCTTTTGCATAGCAGCCAGGTGAGGTTTTCCGTTTCTGTTTCCAGTATTATTATGTATATATATAAATAAGCCCTCCCGATATAAGCCACGTTTATGTTTTGTTTTCACACCGTTCATATATATATACGTAATAGATATTTATGATTATTATGTTCATTTGATTTATCGAAAATGATTTGATATGAAAAGTACTACGTATAGACTTCGAAATGTTTACGAAAGAGACATGTAAAACCTTTTGTTTTCTAAGGCGAACTTTGGCCTTCGGCCTCGCATATGACATGTCTCGAACGGTCTTTTGGCCAACCCGAAATGTTTGAAAAGCGAGTTATGAACTGTATGCATGATCGTTTGGGCCCGGAGTAAGAGCGATAGGACGAAGTCGGTAGACGTCGGGTCTACGGCGTAAATCCTATGGTTTCCTCCATTTGGGAGCTCGGGGTGAGGCCGGAGTGGCAGCCCTTTGAGTACCTAAGTTATTCTAGTAAGTTACGAGTAGTTCGGGTTTGCAGTCCGACTACATTGGAGGAATAAGGGTGGTTTCCGGTTTTATGTTTTTGGATACTGGAGTTTCAGGGCTCGACTCGCCGAGTCATATGATAAGTTATGTTTTATGTTAAATCACCACCCGTTTACGAAAACCTTTCTTTTATGTTGATTTCTTTTAATTATAAAATTGGTGATTTACTTCCGTTTTATTATATACATTATTATTCCCCCCCCCTCACTTAGTCGTTTGGCTAACCCTCTCTGTCTCACCCTATATTGGTTTCAGGATACTAGGCGGGATTCGTCGTCGTCATAGGCGTCGTAGGTTTATATTTATTTTCTCATGTATATTCTTTCCCGGTTGTCTTTTATTTACGTATTATGTTATTATGTTGTATTTACGGGATTTATATACCGAACCCGTGGTTAGATTTGGTCGGGATATTGTATAGAACCCGTTGGATATTGTGTAATTGAATTTCATTAGCCTTGGTGGGCTTTAATAATTGTGTTATTAATTATGTTTTAAATATATGGTTTATTATTGCTTCCGCACTTCTGTCTTTTCGTTGTTTATAAAAACCCCGCCTAGTAATTGAGTAAATGCTTACCGTTCGCCGGGTTTCGGTTCGGGTCGGATCCCATTTCGGCTCCGGGTCGGGGCTCGGTGCGGGGCGTGCGTTACCCGTTTGGGGCGCCCGCTACAGTTGGTATCAGAGCTCTTTGGTCCAATGGCCTAAGCTCTGAATTGTCGTGTTTTGCTGGTTTGGTCGGTCGTTGTGCGCCTGTGTAACTTAGGGAATTGCACTCACCAGTGTTCAAGAACGCTTAGTGTTTGAATTGTCACGGATCTTTGTTGGATGATCAACAACAAAAGATCTTTTACAATCAAAATACTGGGATGGGCTTGGATATAGGTGGATGTGAAACTCAAGGTTGTACTTGCCATGCCTGGTTGTCTGTCGTGTCCGGTTGTGTCTAGGTCGTACGGCTTAGGACTTCTGTGAATTTGTGCAAATGTGCTAAGTGCTTATGTGAACACTAAGTGAACATTACTTGCCTATGTGTTTACAGCTTTGCATGCTCACTTACCTGTCATGCATAACTGTTAATGGCTTTACAGGATGCCTCCACGTCGTTGTCCCTGTGGACAGTCTTCGTCATCTTCATTGACACCTCAGACCGATCCACCGATTCCAGCCGGAATTTTGGAAACATTAAGACGATTCATCGCTCATGCCCCTAAAGGAAATGCCGAGCAGGAAGCATGGGCCCAATATCTTAGATTCGAACCACCACAATTTGAAGGTACCCTGGATGAAGCTATTGCCGAGGCATGGATATCGGCTCTAGAAAAGATTTTTAGGATTATGGAATATCCGGATCCTCTAAGAGTCGGGTTTGCTATTTATTTGATGATTGGAGCTGCTCAGGAATGGTGGAAACAGATTGAACACCGATGGGAACGCGAGCATGTAGTCCCGACTTGGGATCAATTCTTGACTGAGTTCCGGGCTGAATACATTACGAGGATTGTTCATCAGCAAAATGAAAGTGGAATTCAGGCCCCCGTTCAGCCTAATCCTCCCCAACCTCAGGGATATCCACGACCAGTATGTGGATTTTGTAAGGGCCCACATGTAGAGGCTAAATGTTGGAGGAAGAATGGACTGTGCTTCGGATGTGGTAGCCCCGATCACATAGTGAATCTATGTCCGAAGAAGAGGCAAGTACCGCGGGATATAGCAGGCTATACTGAGGATGCACATCCAACGAGTTCTACGAGGCCACTTAAACAATCAGGGTCTTCTTCCGGCAAGAAAACCTTCTCGGTATCTTCATCGGAGCAGAATGTACCTCCGAAACCGCAGGGAACGCCAATATGTGACTTCTGCCAAAGAGATCATCAAGAGTCAGAATGCCGAGAGAAGCAGGGACGTTGCTTCTCATGTGGAAGTCTGTTTCATCTTCGTACAAATTGCACGAGAAAGAGAATGTCGAGACGAGCCAGAAGAATGAAGCTTGATTCTGTATGAACGATCCAGGTATATTGCATTGTCATGACATTCATCCTAAATTAATTTAATTTCATATTATGTGAATTTAAATTATGTGCGTTAAGCGTATTATATTATGCATGTGATTTCGATATTATTATTTGTGTTTGAGTTTCGTGAAGTTTGTGTGGTTTTAATCACACGAACCGCCCCTTTATGCCTTGCACGGTCTCGCCACACGCCGTGACGAGACCCTGTGCACCCTTTTTCACACGGCCCCGTTGCACCCTGTGCAAGAGGCCGTGCGCATGAATACACACGGGCTCGTCACACGCCGTGACGAGAGCCCGTGCGTGTTTATCCTCACGGGGTCGTCACATGCCGTGACGAGACCCCGTGCGTGTTTCTCACACGGCCTCGTCACACGCCGTGACGAGAGGCCGTGCGCGTTTCTTCCGGATTTTAAACTGGTCAGTAGCTTTTCATTCTCGCGCACACCCTCACTTTCTCTCCCTCTTTCATGCGAAATTTCCCCATTTTTCTCCCCCAAATTTCATCCCAACTTTGAGCTCGATCAATTCTCGATCTACCCGACGGATTTTCAAGAAATTTTGAAGGTGTGTTGTCTGCAGCAAGTTCTTGGTACTGTTAAAGTTTGGGCTCGATCCGTTTTACCGATCTCACGCAATCTTCGCCCGAAGTAGCGCACGCCAAGTGTTCGGTAAAAGTCCCGAGTGAAAAGTTTGCAACTTATCTCCTTCAACCCACACAACTTGAACTCTACTATGGAAGGTGCTCGTGAAACCCGTGGCGGACGTCGGGCAAGGGAATTACCCGACATAGCGGCCCCGGAAGGTTACCAAGTGGATTTGGGTAACGAAGACGATCAAGATGTCTTCAACCGGTTAATGGAACGACCGGTGAGAGCTACGCAATTTCTAGACATGGAAGCTATGTACCAATTGGGACTTGGCGAAGGGATCTCCCATTACATCGACAACATTGGGTGGGCTAATTTTTGGAGTATTCAAAGGCCATCTATCGCCGCCTTACTTGCGAATTTTTAAGCTCTCTTAAGGGCGCGGCATTTCCGGACGACGACGAGATGCCGATAGGAATCCACTTCAGAGCGTTCAACCGAGACTATACGCTCTCATACCGGCAGTTGACCGAGTATTTTCAACTGGATGTTATGGCACCGAGGAGACGTGCCGACGGATGGAATCAAGCCGAAGCGTGGAGACGTATCTCTACCTCCACCGAAATATTTAATTCCGGCGTATCCAAGGCCACGATGCTCATCACTACCCAGTTGAGAATTTTGCACAGAGCCGTGTCACGATCGGTTCTAGCCCGAGGAGACAGTCCGGGTGCGGTGAACACCGAAGACTGTCTAATACTCGATCATATGGTACGAGGAGAAAGGTTCAACCCCATCTCGTACATGATGGATCATATGAAGTATATCTCCACTCGGTCGAGAGGAGAAATTCGAGTTGGCTCATACATCACCGCCATTTTGGAGTGTGCCCAGGTGGAAGGGCTCGATACTCAGGTTCCTGTTGGAGGTTCGACCTCAATTAGCTACGGCACTCTAGCTCAAATGGCTATCTGCACGAAGGGTCCAAGGCGGAACGACCCATATATTCTGGTGGCTGGACTACCTTTGTGGGAAGCTGACCAAGGGAATGCTCCCGAAGAAGGACCTTCAGACCCAGAGGTCCGAGAGCAGGCTCAGCATATGTACTCCCAACTGATGAGACAGGATGCTTCTATACCTGAGTCTTCACATGGCAGGAGAAGCACTCAGCACCAGGAATCGATAAACCTGCAACAGTTTTATTCAGAGTTTACTGACTACCGACGTGTGTCGGATGAGAGATTTGCCCAGCAGGAGAGGCAGATCAACGAGGGCTTTGCAGCTCAGCGAGCTCACGTTGATAGTCAGTACACCACCTTGCAGGCAGAGCTTCAGAGATCGATCTCGGAGATGCAAAGGTCACTGTCAGAGCAGTTGGATCAGTATTTCCGCCGTGGTCCGGACGAGCCTTGAGCTATCTAGTCTATTTTATTTTCTTTTTTCCCGTAAACTTTGTTTAGGATTTAATGTAATTTTCTATTTTGTATGAATTCGAATTTTAATTGGAATATTAAGTGCCTTAAGTGTTTATTATGAATTGCGTTTTATTATGTGAATTAATTTTATTTTAATGTTCGATTTAATTCCTGTTATTAGAATTCCCGCTAGGTTATGCTCCCCTTGACTAACTCCGAGACCGGAAGAGAATCTGAGGACAGATTCTTCTGAAGAGGGGAGTATTGTAACGACCCGAAAATCCGAGTTTCAATTCGGTATATTTTAATCGAGTAATTTCGTTATTTAATATTTTATTTACTATTTATTCTAAGATTTTAGGATAATTTTATAAATGAGTGAATTTCATATTTAAATCGCGAATTGTCAATGTGCGTTTAATTATGTGAATTTTAACTGTAACTACGTATTATTTGGACGACGTGAGTCTTCGAACTTATTTTGTAAAATTACGACTTTGCCCCTTTCGACTTTTAACCCTAGACAACCCATTGACTTAATCCCTCTCTCCACTCACACTCTCGCACATCAGCAGCAAGAAGGAAAGAAAGAAAAGAAAAGAGAAGGAAAAAGAGAAGGAGAAGGAAGGAAGTTAAATCGATCGTCCCGACTTCGTTTCCCGACGGATTGTCGAATAATTTACGTCTACGGATTCCTCGCGAACTCTTCTACGAGTAAGCTTCTAACGATTCTCTCGTTTAATATCTCGTATGTTTCGTTTTTCTCGTTTTTGTGAATAGTTGACATTATTAGGTTTTATGTGTTTTGTATAGGATTTGTGGATGGATTTTCGTGTTTATCGTTTCTATATGTAGGTTACATGTTGTAGATGATTATATGTGAAAATTAGGGAGTGATTTGCATGATTAATCGATTTAAGGTTGAATTATATTTGATTTTCGCGTATTGGGTTTGATGTTCTGCATGTTCTGCTCAATTTTTACGCACACGGGCCATGCACACGGGGTGTGGCAAGCCCGTGTGGGTGTACACGGCCTCTTGCACGGCCGTGCAAGAGACCGTGCGTGCTTGGGGATGGTGCACGGGCTGTGCACACGGCCTTGAGGCCGTGTGCAAGAGGCCGTGCGCGTTCGTCCGATTGTGCAAGGCCTCGGCACACGGCCGTGCACAAGGCCGTGTGGCCCGATCGCACAGTGCCCTGACCTTCTGTAAGTCAGGGCCCGTTTTGCACTACGGGTCCCGCTTCGGCCCGTCTTTTCCGAATTCTTTCTTCGCTCGTGTATTCGATATATATAAAATAGATATGAATTGCATGAGTTATGAATTTACGACATGTTCGGGTATATGAATAGTGTGTTTTAAGTTTTCGTTAAATTTTCTAACTTTTGCATGTGAAGTCCGATTTTCCCGAAATTCGAATGCATGCTCCTTTATGATATCTTAAGCATGTTCGTAAAGTTTCGTTTCTTTTGGAATTGATTTGCATTTTTAAATGTATGAATTACTATATTTTCGTTTGATAATTTGAACTTAAGTGTTTGATTTAATTGTGTAACGTGCTCCTATGTGTTTTAATATTTTCGTATAAGCCGTGCGTCGTCTTTAGTCTTATTTGGTTGTGTCCTGGTATTTTTGCAGACGATACTCCTGTGGAGTAGCGCCGGTTCTAGCTTTTGCTCTTCTTTTGCATAGCAGCCAGGTGAGGTTTTCCGTTTCTGTTTCCAGTATTATTATGTATATATATAAATAAGCCCTCCCGATATAAGCCACGTTTATGTTTTGTTTTCATACCGTTCATATATATATACGTAATAGATATTTATGATTATTATGTTCATTTGATTTATCGAAAATGATTTGATATGAAAAGTACTACGTATAGACTTCGAAATGTTTACGAAAGAGACATGTAAAACCTTTTGTTTTCTAAGGCGAACTTTGGCCTTCGGCCTCGCATATGACATGTCTCGAACGGTCTTTTGGCCAACCCGAAATGTTTGAAAAGCGAGTTATGAACTGTATGCATGATCGTTTGGGCCCGGAGTAAGAGCGATAGGACGAAGTCGGTAGACGTCGGGTCTACAGCGTAAATCCTATGGTTTCCTCCATTTGGGAGCTCGGGGTGAGGCCGGAGTGGCAGCCCTTTGAGTACCTGAGTTATTCTAGTAAGTTACGAGTAGTTCGGGTTTGCAGTCCGACTACATTGGAGGAATAAGGGTGGTTTCCGGTTTTATGTTTTTGGATACTGGAGTTTCAGGGCTCGACTCGCCGAGTCATATGATAAGTTATGTTTTATGTTAAATCACCACCCGTTTACGAAAACCTTTCTTTTATGTTGATTTCTTTTAATTATAAAATTGGTGATTTACTTCCGTTTTATTATATACATTATTATTCCCCCCCCTCACTTAGTCGTTTGGCTAACCCTCTCTGTCTCACCCTATATTGGTTTCAGGATACTAGGCGGGATTCGTCGTCGTCATAGGCGTCGTAGGTTTATATTTATTTTCTCATGTATATTCTTTCCCGGTTGTCTTTTATTTACGTATTATGTTATTATGTTGTATTTACGGGATTTATATACCGAACCCGTGGTTAGATTTGGTCGGGATATTGTATAGAACCCGTTGGATATTGTGTAATTGAATTTCATTAGCCTTGGTGGGCTTTAATAATTGTGTTATTAATTATGTTTTAAATATATGGTTTATTATTGCTTCCGCACTTCTGTCTTTTCGTTGTTTATAAAAACCCCGCCTAGTAATTGAGTAAATGCTTGCCGTTCGCCGGGTTTCGGTTCGGGTCGGATCCCATTTCGGCTCCGGGTCGGGGCTCGGTGCGGGGCGTGCGTTACCCGTTTGGGGCGCCCGCTACAACTCCGGCCTCACCCGTGCTCCCGGTAAACATGGAGCAAGCTACCGAATTCCACCGTAGACCCGCTGTCTATCCGGCTTCATCCAATCGCCATACTCCGGGGCACACATATCATATCATACATATCATATCTCGCATTTTTCATAACTATCATTTTCTTATTAGAATAGGAATCAAGACATTTCGGGGAGGGCCAAAAGGGTCGTTCGAGACAGGCGATGTAACGGTAGGAAACGCAACCGGGTATTCCATCGTCATGGGGGAGAAACCCGCCCTAACGACTTCACTCAACGAGAAGGTTTCCAAACCCAAAATTACATTTAAATCGAAACATAGTCACTTGTCTCTTTTTGAAAACATTTCAAAATCATATACATAATATGCATTTGATATCAATGTAGCGGGCGCCCCAAACGGGTAACGCACGCCCCGCACCGAGCCCCGACCCGGAGCCGAAATGGGATCCGACCCGAACCGAAACCCGGCGAACGGCAAGCATTTACTCAATTACTAGGCGGGGTTTTAAAAACAACGAAAAGACAGAGACGCGAAAGCAATATAAATAATCAAAGCAATAGAACATAATAAATACACAATTATTAAAGCCCACTAAGGCTAACGAAATTCAATTACATAATATCAAACGGGTTCGATACAGTATCCCGATAATATATAATAACGGGTTCAATATTACATAATCCCGAATACAAACTAATTAAATCCTAATAATCCTAAAACATATAAATAAAAGCCAAACGGGAAAAGAGAGATATACATGAATAAAATAAATAAAACCCTACGACGACGACAACGACGACGACGACGAATCCCGCCTAGTATCCTGAAACCAATATAGGGTGAGACAGAGAGGGTTAGTCAAACGACTAAGTGAGGAGGGAATAATAATGTATATAATAAAACGGGAAATAAATCACCAATTTTAAACTTAAAAGAAATCAACATAAAAGAAAGGTTTTCGTAATCGAGTGGTGATTTAACATAAAACATAACTTATCATATGACTCGGCGAGTCGAGCCCTGAACTCCAATATCCAAAACATAAAACCAGAAACCACCCTTATTCCTCCAATGTAGCCGGACTGCAAACCCGAACTACTCATAACTAACGGGAATAACTCAGGTACTCAAAGGGCTGCCACTCCGGCCTCACCCCGAGCTCCCAAATGGAGGAAACCATAGGATTTACGCCGTAGACCCGACGTCTACCGACTTCGTCCTATCGCTCTTACTCTGGGCCCAAACGATCATGCATACAGTTCATAACTCGCTTTTCAAACATTTCGGGTTGGCCAAAAGACCGTTCGAGACATGTCATATGCGAGGCCGAAGGCCAAAGTTTGCCTTAGAAAACAAAAGGTTTTACATGTCTCTTTCGTAAACATTTCGAAGTCTATACGTAGTACTTTTCATATCAAATCATTTTCGATAAATCAAATGAACATAATAATCATAAATATCTATTAAGTATATATATATGAACGGTATGAAAACAAAACATAAACGTGGCTTATATCGGGAGAGGCTTATTTATATATATACGTAATAATACTGGAAACAGAAACGGAAAGCCTCACCTGGCTGCTATGCAAAATAAGAGCAAAAAGCTAGGACCGGCGCTACTCCACGGGAGTATCACCTGCAAAAATACCAGGACACAACCAAATAAGACTAAAGACGATGCACGGCTTATACGAAAATATTAAAACACATAGGAGCACGTTACACAATTAATCAATCACTTAAGTTCAAATTATCAAACGAAAATAGAGTAATTCATGCATTTAAAATTACAAATCAAGTCCTATCGCAACGAAACTTTACGGACATGCTTAAATTATCATAAAGAAGTATGCATTCGAATTTCGGAAAAATCGGACTTCACATGCAAAAATTAGAAAATTTAACGAAAACTTAAAACATACTATTCATATACCCGAACATGTTGTAAATTCATAAATCATGCAATTCATATCTCTATCATATATATTGAATACACGAACGAAGAAAGAATTCGGAAAAGACGGGCCGAAGCGGGACCCGTAGGCCAAATTGTGCCCTGACTAACAGAAGGTCAGGGCACTGTTCGACCAGGCCACACGGCCTTGTGCACGGCCGTGTGGCGAGGCTGTGCACAATCGAGCAACACGCACGGCCTCATGCACACGGCCTCAAGGCCGTGTGCACCAGCCCGTGTGCGATTCACCAACGCGCACGGCCTCATGCACACGGCTTTAAGGCCGTGTGCACCGATTCGAGCAGAAACATTTTCGCAGAACCAAAACCTACGCGAATTCATATCTAAAATCAACATTAAATCGGTTAATCATGCAAATCAATCCCTAATTAACACATATGATCATCTACAACATGTAATCTACATATAGAAACGATAAACACGAAAATCCATCCACAATTACTATCAAAATCGAATAAAACCTAAATTCTATAACTATTATCAAAAATAAGAAATACGAAGCGAAGAAGACATTAACCGAAAGAATCGTGAAAGGCTTACTCGTAGAAGAGTTCGTGAAGAGTTCGTAGACGAAAACGGATCGAGAATCCGTCGGGAATCGGAGTCGGGACGATCGTTGGAATCTTTCTTCTTCCTTCTCTTTTTCTTTCTTTTTCTTTCTTCTCCTTTTCCTTGTTTGAGCGTGAATGGCAATGTGAGAGAGAGAGATTGAGACTTAGTCAAATCTTGACTAAGGTTTAGAAATCGAAGGGGCAAAGTGGTCATTTTACAAAATAAGTTTGAAAACTCACGTTGTCCAAATAATACGTAATTACAGTTAAAATTCATATAATTAAACGCATGTTGACAATTTGTGATTTAAATATCAAAATTCACTCATTTACGAAATTATCCTAATATCTTAGAATAATTACCAAATTAAAATAATAAATAACGAAATTACTCAATTAAAATATACCGAATTGAAAATCGAATTTTCGGGTCGTTACAATCAAATCCGTTGTTCTTAAACCTTATAAAAGTAATAAGCATAAAGTATTTACTAAATATAGTAATACGGGATGAAAACGTAAATTACACATGCGAGACTTATTTAGTGAGGCTTAATAATACATATCTACATAATACGGAATAACAACAGAAACCTCACCTGGCGACAACCCAGAAGAAAACCAGAAACGGAAACGAGCAACCTAATCCACGAGAGTGGAACCTGCAACTGACAAACGACATAACCACGCAAGACACACGATGACGCACGGCTCATACTGTAAGGCCACGCTATTTTTATAACGCTTCGGTACGTTTACCGACTAATTGCCCTTGTGTGCATTGTTTGCAATTATGTGATTATGTGAATTATATGAATTAATGTGTGATTCTATATGTGAATAATATGATGAATTCATAAGAATTTTTATATTTGAATTACCTTACACTATGTTTATATTTGAAGTGTTGTATTTGAAATTCTATGAAAATTATGCCATCGTATTTGAATTATATGATATTATTCTTGTCATATATATAAATATGTATGCAAATACATACATAAATATCTATACAAATATATATACAAGTATATATAAATTGCTAGCTAATTTTGACTTTTCAAAATATCTTTATTTATTTAATTATCTCATTTCTCTCTCAAATTTTCTACACTATTCCACAAGCAACATTCTCTCATCTTCTTCAACCTCTCTCTCGGCCATTCTCACCCTTCTCACCACCGCCATTTTCATCACCATCAAAGCACCAAAAATCATCCTCTTTCTTGCTAGAAAAAGTTGCTCTCTCATCCAAGGAACAAACCTCTACTTTCTATTTGTGCAAACAAGCTTTTATTTCTTCCTTTCTCCTCCATTTCCTTCTTCAAGGTAAGGTTTCAATTCTCTTAATTCTTTGGTTTTTAATGTCTCATATGTTGATGAAGTGAAGAAGCATGCTAGAATGAATGATTGATGAGCTTGGTTTGATTGTTGGTTGCATGTAGCATCTTTTGTGATTTTTCTATTAAATTTGATCAATTTGCAATGTTGGGTTAATGGTCTTAGATGCTTGAATGGTTAAGGAATTCATGTTAGTTCATGATATTAAGCTAATTGGTGAAGTTTTATGGAGTTTGGAGTTGAAAAATAAGAGTTTGGCAAAATATGTAGGGGCTGATGAATAGTGATTTTTGAGCATTTGGCTTCATTTTTCGATTCTTTTGGCATCAAAAATCTTAAAATGTGTTAACTAAGAGATGCCGAAAGTTTCGGATTAATCGGAGTTGATTTGCTATGCCAAGTATTAAATGAGGGGTGGTTTGTGTAATATTCACAAACCTTTGAATTTTATTTCCCAAGCTTCCATATTACTTGTATGCCTATTTTAGCTTAATATCATGTGTATTTGATTGTGTTTAAATGTGTTTGAATGAGCTTAATTGTGTTTAAATGCATTTGTGTTTAAATGTGCTTGAATGAGCTTAATTGTGTTTAAATGCATTTATACCTAATATGTTAATTTGAGCATAAAATGCATTTCATAGCCGTGCGTCGTATTTGGTTGATTTATCGAGTCATGTCTTACCTCGAGGCCTGTGTATTACAGGTGGGACCTCGCGGGACTGATTTCTGGTCGTTTGGCTATTCTTTTTGTTAAGCCTACAGGTGAGGATGTAAAATGGTTTTCACCTGGAGTATGAACAAATATTTGCGAAAACCCCTATCCCTTTATATTTCAATTATATATTATCAATATTTGAAATAAAAAGGTTTTGATATAAAAATGATATATATGTATATCTTTTCCAAAATGGTTTGAAAATAGAGACAAGAGAACTATTTTGATTTTAAAAGTAACATTTGGTCTCGGGACTTGCACGTATGCCTCGAGATAACTCGGCAACGTGACGGGATACCCTAGGCGGTTACATACCTTGTCTCGAAAGACCCTTTTGGTCCATTAAAATATTTTGAAAAGCGAGATGACTTATACTTAACCCCATTGAGGACGCTCATGGGTATTTCTGTTTGGGCCCTGGATTATGTGACAGGCGGATACCCGGAGACGTGCGTCTAGGGTTGAAGCTGGGTTCATAATTCCACCGATTATAAGCAGGTATTCATGAACCTGACAAATAATCAAAGGGTATTGTTCATGGCTGGTCGGAGGTAGTCTAGCATGAATAATACTGACACCGGCGCCATTAGTCGGTTATGGTGAAATCTCGGGTTGCTCCTTGATAAGCCAAACGGTATTGAGGAAGGAATTTCATTATATTTGATATGTTTTAGGAGTTATAAGGAGATGGCCCGTTCTCGCCGGGAATAAAAATATTTCTAAAATGTTTTACTCTAATATTTAATTCACAAAGCTTTGATGGATTATAAAGAGAAAGTATCGGCACTAGATTCGTTTCTCTATTAATCAAAGCGTGGATTAAATAATATTTAATTCACAAAGCTTAGCTGAATTGTAAAAGAGCTTATCGTCACTAGATTTGCTTTTATCAACCTAAGCGTGGATTAAATATATGTTTTTATTATATATATATTCCCCTCCTCACTGAGTTCGTTTGACTCACATCCCTTTTTGGTTCATGCTTCAGGTTAGCAGTGCGAGTGGTTGTTGGGTACTGGCAGCAGCAGTGTAGGCTTACAGGTCTTTGGAGTCAGTTTATGTAGATATTTTATTATGACTGAACTCTTATTTATTTTGGCATGTTAACTTGAAATTGATGGAAGTTGAAATATAATGATATTTGGATACTTGAATCTAATGAGATTAGTGGATATATATATGTTTGGTATTTGCTTCCGTTGCTGGCCTGTTATTGCTATTGTAGTTGTTGATGTTAGTATTGTTGTTGGGGAGTTGCTGTTGCCAGATTGTGGGAATCCCGTTGTCCGGGGCGGGTTTTCGAGTGGTGGTATTTAACTATCGCTCGGGGGCTCGTTTCGGTCCGGGGGTTGTGGCGTGGGGGACGTCACAGCTTAAGGTGGTATCAGAGCCTAGGTTTGGTACTTAGGTTTTGATGTTGTGTCGAGTCTGTCTAGGTCGAACGGCTTTAGGACAATGTGCTTTTATATGCTTATGTATTGTGACTTGTGTGGACATGATCATGCCGCTAACGAAACATGCATCTTATTTAGTCTTTTGATACAGGAAATGGCACGTGGTAGACGCAGAACCCGAGCTACACCTCTCTCTCCTCCCCAAGTCAATAACATTAATGCTCCTCTTGCTCCTCAGCCCGAGCCTGTGCCACCAGTACATCAGAATCCCCTAAATCCTGCCATGTTCTTTGAAGCCATGCAAAGGATGTTTCAACAGGCTTTAGCTCCAGCACCTCGCAAATTTAAGAAGCCTTTTCCACCTGTGGGTTCTTCATCTTCGAGCAAGAAGCAAAAGATCACAGGTCCTCAGACAGCCGAGCCTCAAATTAAGTGTTCTTACTGCGGCAAGCCAAAACACACGGAAGCTGATTGCTGGAAGAAACAAGGACGGTGCACTCGATGTGGGCGCAAGGATCATCAAGTAGGAAACTGCCCAAAGAGAAGGCCACCTCCACAATTTCAGAAAGAGCTACAGAATGCGGGGAAAGGAAAAGTTGTGGCACGAGCGTATGCGATGACGGGGGATGGAGGGGAGACCGACCCTAATGCAGTGGTGCAAGGTACTGTACATTTGCATGACATATCCATATTTGCATTATATGATTCGGGTGCGACGCATTCTTTTATTGCACCTGAATATGCTTCTAGATTATCTTTGTCTGCCGAGTCTTTACCTTATGTGCTTGAGGTCAATTCCCCGTTGGGAATTTCTTATTTGTGCAATCGAGTCTTCCGAGACTGTCCGTTGAGGATAGACGATCGCGATTATCCTGCTGATCTCATTGAGCTTCCGATGAGTCACTACGGGATAATATTGGGAATGGACTGGCTATATCGGCATCAAGCTTATATTGATTGTTTCGGGGAAAATGGCGACATTATTTATACGGCATGACGTTCGACATTTTCACCGACCACCAGAGTTTGAAGTATTTACATACTCAGAAGGATCTCAATCGCAGGCAACGTCGGTGGATGGAATTTCTTGAAGATTATGATTGTCGTATTCAATATCACCCAGGCAAAGCTAACGTAGTAGCCAATGCTATAAGTAAACAGGCAAAGGTAGCTGTCTTAGAAGGAACCTCTACAAGAGTGATGTCGGAAGCAGGGAAATATCATCTAGTCTCTCAACCGCGGATCGCGAATCTCTCAGTAAGACCGGATTTGGTTCAGAGACTTAAAGACGAGCAGAGTGCTGATGACTGGATTCAAAGGCAAGTGGTGAGGATGCAAAATGATCCGAACTCCTCCTTTGCTTTCGATGATATGGGTCTTCTTCGTTTTAAGAACCGAATTTGCGCGCCGAAGAATCTGAAGACCGAAGTCATGGAGGAAGCACATAAGTCTGCTTATGTCGTCCATCCGGGAGGTAATAAGATGTACCGAGATCTCAAGACTCAATATTGGTGGCACGGAATGAAACGAGAAGTTTCCGATTTCGTGAGACGGTGTTTGACTTATCAACGAGTTAAAGCCGAACATCAGCAACCCGGTGGAACTCTACAGCCACTCTCTATTCCGAATTGGAAATGGGAAGATATTTCTATGGATTTCATGTCCAGATTACCGAGAGTTCGAGGCAGATATAATACAATTTGGGTAATTGTGGATCGTTTGCCGAAATCCGCCCATTTTATTCCAATTCGAAAGACCACTAATGTCAAGAAGTTAGCGGAACTGTACATCGAGCAGATCGTAAAGCTTCACGGAGTTCCGAAAAGTATCGTGTCCGATCGAGATCCCAAGTTTACTTCTCGACTATGGCAAGAAATTCACAGAAACTTGGGAACGAATTTGGAATTCAGCACGGCCGCTCACCCGCAAACTGATGGTCAATCTGAAAGAACCATCAAGATTTTAGGCGACATGCTACGAGCTTGTGCTCTCGACTTCTCCACGAGTTGGGACAAGCAACTGCCACTCATTGAATTCGCCTACAACAACAGTTACCAAGCGACAATTGGGATGCCCCCATACGAAGCGCTTTACGGACGTAAATGCCGATCCCCTCTGTACTGGGAACTAGAAGACTGGCAAAGAACTAAAGACGGAGTGGAACGAGCTCTACCTCCGAAGATGATCCAGGAAATTCTTGATAAGATTGCAACCATTCGACAGAGAATGAAAGTTGCCCAGGATCGTCAGAAGAGCTATGCTGATAGGAGGCGCCGGGATTTGGAATTTGAAGAGGGAGACAAAGTGTTTCTTAAGGCTATGTTGAGGAAAGGATTCGCTAGAGTGGGAAAGGGTGGAAAGCTCAGTCCGAGATATTTGGGACCCTATGAGGTTATTGAACGGATTGGGAAGACTGCCTACCGCCTGAACCTGCCCTCGACTCTAACGGGGATTCACAACGTCTTCCATGTTTCTCAATTGCGAAAATACTATCCCGATGAATCTCATATTCTCCGAGATGAGGAAGTCCAGGTAAAGCCTGACTTGACGATCGAGATGAAACCTGTTGAGATTCAGGATCGTAAGTTCAAGCAACTCCGCAACCGACAGATTCCCTTGGTTCGTGTGTTATGGAGAAACCGAACCACCGAACAAGTAACTTGGGAGACAGAAGAGAAGATGCGAACTCATTATCCCGAGTTATTTGCGGAGTCGAATTAGAATCTGGGGACCAGATTCTCCGAAGGGGGGGATAGTGTAACGCCCCGCTATTTTTATAACGCTTCGGTACGTTTACCGACTAATTGCCCTTGTGTGCATTGTTTGCAATTATGTGATTATGTGAATTATATGAATTAATGTGTGATTCTATATGTGAATAATATGATGAATTCATAAGAATTTTTATATTTGAATTACCTTACACTATGTTTATATTTGAAGTGTTGTATTTGAAATTCTATGAAAATTATGCCATCGTATTTGAATTATATGATATTATTCTTGTCATATATATAAATATGTATGCAAATACATACATAAATATCTATACAAATATATATACAAGTATATATAAATTGCTAGCTAATTTTGACTTTTCAAAATATCTTTATTTATTTAATTATCTCATTTCTCTCTCAAATTTTCTACACTATTCCACAAGCAACATTCTCTCATCTTCTTCAACCTCTCTCTCGGCCATTCTCACCCTTCTCACCACCGCCATTTTCATCACCATCAAAGCACCAAAAATCATCCTCTTTCTTGCTAGAAAAAGTTGCTCTCTCATCCAAGGAACAAACCTCTACTTTCTATTTGTGCAAACAAGCTTTTATTTCTTCCTTTCTCCTCCATTTCCTTCTTCAAGGTAAGGTTTCAATTCTCTTAATTCTTTGGTTTTTAATGTCTCATATGTTGATGAAGTGAAGAAGCATGCTAGAATGAATGATTGATGAGCTTGGTTTGATTGTTGGTTGCATGTAGCATCTTTTGTGATTTTTCTATTAAATTTGATCAATTTCCAATGTTGGGTTAATGGTCTTAGATGCTTGAATGGTTAAGGAATTCATGTTAGTTCATGATATTAAGCTAATTGGTGAAGTTTTATGGAGTTTGGAGTTGAAAAATGAGAGTTTGGCAAAATATGTAGGGGCTGATGAATAGTGATTTTTGAGCATTTGGCTTCATTTTTCGATTCTTTTGGCATCAAAAATCTTAAAATGTGTTAACTAAGAGATGCCGAAAGTTTCGGATTAATCGGAGTTGATTTGCTATGCCAAGTATTAAATGAGGGGTGGTTTGTGTAATATTCACAAACCTTTGAATTTTATTTCCCAAGCTTCCATATTACTTGTATGCCTATTTTAGCTTAATATCATGTGTATTTGATTGTGTTTAAATGTGTTTGAATGAGCTTAATTGTGTTTAAATGCATTTGTGTTTAAATGTGCTTGAATGAGCTTAATTGTGTTTAAATGCATTTATACCTAATATGTTAATTTGAGCATAAAATGCATTTCATAGCCGTGCGTCGTATTTGGTTGATTTATCGAGTCATGTCTTACCTCGAGGCCTGTGTATTACAGGTGGGACCTCGCGGGACTGATTTCTGGTCGTTTGGCTATTCTTTTTGTTAAGCCTACAGGTGAGGATGTAAAATGGTTTTCAACTGGAGTATGAACAAATATTTGCGAAAACCCCTATCCCTTTATATTTCAATTATATATTATCAATATTTGAAATAAAAAGGTTTTGATATAAAAATGATATATATGTATATCTTTTCCAAAATGGTTTGAAAATAGAGACAAGAGAACTATTTTGATTTTAAAAGTAACATTTGGTCTCGGGACTTGCACGTATGCCTCGAGATAACTCGGCAACGTGACGGGATACCCTAGGCGGTTACATACCTTGTCTCGAAAGACCCTTTTGGTCCATTAAAATATTTTGAAAAGCGAGATGACTTATACTTAACCCCATTGAGGACGCTCATGGGTATTTCTGTTTGGGCCCTGGATTATGTGACAGGCGGATACCCGGAGACGTGCGTCTAGGGTTGAAGCTGGGTTCATAATTCCACCGATTATAAGCAGGTATTCATGAACCTGACAAATAATCAAAGGGTATTGTTCATGGCTGGTCGGAGGTAGTCTAGCATGAATAATACTGACACCGGCGCCATTAGTCGGTTATGGTGAAATCTCGGGTTGCTCCTTGATAAGCCAAACGGTATTGAGGAAGGAATTTCATTATATTTGATATGTTTTAGGAGTTATAAGGAGATGGCCCGTTCTCGCCGGGAATAAAAATATTTCTAAAATGTTTTACTCTAATATTTAATTCACAAAGCTTTGATGGATTATAAAGAGAAAGTATCGGCACTAGATTCGTTTCTCTATTAATCAAAGCGTGGATTAAATAATATTTAATTCACAAAGCTTAGCTGAATTGTAAAAGAGCTTATCGTCACTAGATTTGCTTTTATCAACCTAAGCGTGGATTAAATATATGTTTTTATTATATATATATTCCCCTCCTCACTGAGTTCGTTTGACTCACATCCCTTTTTGGTTCATGCTTCAGGTTAGCAGTGCGAGTGGTTGTTGGGTACTGGCAGCAGCAGTGTAGGCTTACAGGTCTTTGGAGTCAGTTTATGTAGATATTTTATTATGACTGAACTCTTATTTATTTTGGCATGTTAACTTGAAATTGATGGAAGTTGAAATATAATGATATTTGGATACTTGAATCTAATGAGATTAGTGGATATATATATGTTTGGTATTTGCTTCCGTTGCTGGCCTGTTATTGCTATTGTAGTTGTTGATGTTAGTATTGTTGTTGGGGAGTTGCTGTTGCCAGATTGTGGGAATCCCGTTGTCCGGGGCGGGTTTTCGAGTGGTGGTATTTAACTATCGCTCGGGGGCTCGTTTCGGTCCGGGGGTTGTGGCGTGGGGGACGTCACACATACCAAAGCATAGAAACATGTAAAAGCACGTTATACAATCACATAAAGCACTTAGGTTCAATTATCAAACGAAACGAAGTAATTTGCGAATTATCAAGGCTGTGTGCACAAGGCCGTGCACAACCACAACACGCACGGTCTCCTGCACATCAAGAATTTTATAAAAGAGTTGACTCGGTTGAGAAACGAAAGGGCATTTTTGTAATTTATAAAACTTAGTCAAAAATACAAGTTTTCTGTAGCGGGCACCCCAAACGGGTAACGCACGCCCCGCACCGAACCCCGACCCGGAACCGAAATGGAATCCGACCCGAATTGAAACCCGGCGAACGACACACATTTACTTAATGACTAGGCGGGGATTTCAAAAACTGTAGCGCCCCCTGAAGAAGGACCGCCACATCCGCACCGAAATGAACTCCCGAGCTTCAGCGAGGGGCCTCGACTCAAAAACCCACTCCGGCGAACGGCACTCATGCAATAACCATCGGCAACAGCGACAACCATCCCAACAACAACCAGAAAAGAACAGAGGAATGCGGAAGCCATTAATGTAAATAATCAAATTTCATAAAAGCCTACAAGGCTAAAATAATAACAATTAAACATTTATAATCAAGATACAGAATGTTCATAAACAGATAGTGCCATCCATAGCTCAACTAGCCTACCCTATGCAATCCTAGATATCGTCAACTATCCCACATCAGGGGCACATAAGTACGTAAAGTAAATAAAGCAATAAATAGCACAAAACATTTAAATACAATAAATAGGACTCGACAGTTGTTGGGACCACTGACAAGACAAACCAGAAAGACTGATCCTATCTAGACCTGCTGAAGCCGACTGACGAGATAGGTGACGTCGCCACCTGTCTACCTGAAGCAAGAACCAAAATAGCAGGGGTGAGTATAAAGGATACTCAGTAAGGGGGTTTTGATCACAGTTCGTCATTTATCTTTTTACAACTAAAAGTGGTGAGTGTTGCCCGTTTTGAGAAAGAATACGAATAACAAAATATAAGTTGTAAAATGACACAAAGCAACACTCGGGTTCGGCTTATTTGAAAACACAAAAGGTTGGCGAACCGGATCCTTTAAAACATTTGCACGTAATATCAAGCCGATTGAAAGAATATTAGTTAAGTAATAAAGGAGGCTTACGGTAGCAAGTACGAGTCATACTTCCGGGTTTTATATATATATAGGGAAGTACATATGATAACTGAAGAAAACCGGAATGTGCTTCGACTTGTCACGAAAGCCATAAAACAATTAGACAAGCAATAAATGCAATAAATCATGCAAATAATGTGTCCCGGCGAGAACGGGCCCTCTCCTTATAACTCCCAATTGAAAATCATGCAAGCATATAGTCAATTACTCCACCACCAACAGTACTATACAGGATTTAAGGAGACTCTGTTAGCACCACCATCAGGATTTAAGGAGACGTGATTAGCACCACCGTACAGGATTTAAGGAGACGCGATTAGGACCACCGTTCGCATCAACATAGGCTAGCCAACCTTCTAGCTGGCCCAAGTCAACACGCTAGAAGTACACATCGGGATTTGCCCTAGACGCTCGTCCCCAGGCTCACCTCCTGTATACTCCGGTCCCAAGTCATTAAATAATTTATGACTCGCTTTTGAAATGAATGATAGTTTGGGTGGCCAAAAGGGGCCATTCGAAAGCAGGAAATCGGGGTGTGGAAGGCCAAAGGGGCCATTCGAGACAAGGTTATAATTGCGAGGTCGAGAGACCAAAGTTCACATTTAAAACAAATGGGTTTTCCTTGCCTCTAGTTAAAAGCATTTCAAATCATTTTCGTTTTGCTATTAAAGGGTTTGACTAAGCACATAAGGAATAGTAAAGGCAATACAACAAGTAGTAAGAAAAGCGGGGTAATCATTTATTTTGCAAACCTATAATAGTCTATGTCCTTGCCCCAGTTAAAATAAGTTTAAACCCTTACCTGGCTCGACACGACAGTATGAAAGCAGGCGGTAGTCAGGTTTCTCCCTCGTTGGTCCCACCTGTAATACACAGGGCCTAGAGGATGAAAACAAGACCGACAATAACAAAAGCAAGACACGAACAACAGACGACGCACGACAATTCAAATATAACTTCACTCATGCTACAGATACAATATGGAAAGCCAGGCAATTAAGCATATAAGGATATATGACATATGAAATAACATTTAAAGGAATATTTAAAGCAATTATAATAATGGAAGAACATTAATAAAAAATATGGAAAGCATGCTAGAACGCAGTTAGGGCAAGTAGACATGCTTAAAATAATATAACGGAACTCTCTCGCGAAAACGGGGTTAATCAGACAAGAAACGGAAAAGATGGGAAAAATCCCTAAACGAGAAAGATGTAAATTGATGGTCAAATAAGGTCGGATAAATTGTAAATTATGAAGAATATCAAATCCCGAGGCTCAAGGAAGCTATAGGTGAAATCGGATTGATATTCGGAGGTCGTATGTGAAAAGTCAACATTTAAATGAGTGGGGTTGACCAAATTCCCGAAGTGCAAGAAGAAAAAGGCTTGAAAATCCACTAAGTAAGTTGCACCGGCCAACGCACGGGCTTGCGCACGGGCTTGGCAAGCCGGTGCAAGCACAAAAAGGGGTGCACGGCCTCCCGCACGGTCTTGAGCACGGTGCCAAGACCGTGCAAGTGCAAACGGGCCTGCGCACGGGCCTATGGACGGGCTCAAGCCCGTGCAGGTTGAAAAGTGCTGCGCACGGGCTCCTGCACGGTCTTGATCAAGACCGTGCGTTCGCCCGTGTGGATCTACTGAGCAGCAGACTCAGCAGATCGCGAAACCTCACACGCGAATCCAACATTTAAATTCATACATCTCCTAATTTACTCCATAAAATATCCTAATTTCCACATATAATCATATATATCATATAAGCTACACATAGGCACAAGAATCACATAAAATGGTCAAGTAATTCTTCCTAAACACGAAAATCCTAAAACTATAAAATTCTATATAAAAGCCACAAAAATCGCAAGAAAGAACGAATGGAATGAAATGGGGTAAAAGGATTACCGGTAGAGAATGTAGTGAGGATCGTTCGGGTTTTCACGGCTCGTCGATCGGGCGAGAAACGGGCTCGGTAGGGCGTCGGGAAGATTTTCTCTCTTTTCTCCTTTCTTTCTACTTTTCTTTCTCCTTCCTTCTTGTTTAATGAGAGAATGAGAGAGATAGATAGATATTTAGGAAAATATCTCGGGGGATAAAATGGTCATTTAGGCTTTTAAGGGCATTTATGTAATTTAAGTAATCGAGGGCATTTAGAAGTTAGGTTAAATTAATCTTTTCCACAAGATTAATTAATCCAATTGGATAGATCGAGAAATTAGGTAAGAAAGAATTCGTGTAATAATTAATAATATAATTAAAATATTCGGGTCGTTACAAAAACGAAAGAAAACGACAGACGTGCGGAAGCGAAATTGATAATAATTGCACAAGTATTAAAGCTCAGCAAGGCCAACGAAATTCAATTACATAAATAATAAACGGGTTCGGTACAATATCCCGACAATATACAATAACGGGTTCAACATATAAATCCCAAATACTACATACATAAATCCTAATAACACAAAACATAAATAATAGCCAAACGGAAATAGAGCTATACATGAGCAAAATAAATGCATGTAACGACCCGAATATTTTAATTATATTATTAATAATTACGCAAATTCTTTCTTGCCTAATTTCTCGATTTATCCAATTGGATTAATTAATCTTATGGAAAGGATTGATTTAACCTATCTTTTAAATGCCCTCAATTACTTAAATTACCTAATGCCCTTAAAAATCTAAATGACCATTTTACCCCCCCAAGATATTTTCCTAAATATCTACCTATCTCTCTCATTCTCTCATTACACACAAAGAAGAAGGAGAAAAAGAAGAAAGGAAGGAGAAGAGAAGGAGAAGAAAGGAGGAAACTTCCCGACACCCTACCGAGCCCGTTTCTCGCCCGATCGACGAGCCGTGAAAACCCGAACGATCCTCACTACATTCTCTACCGGTAATCATTTTACCCCATTTCATTTCGTTCCCTCTTCGTTGCGATTTTCGTGAGTTTTATATAGAATTTTATTATATTAGGATTTTTGTGTTTAGGAAGATTTACTTCACCATTTTACGTGATTCTTGTGCCTATGTGTAGCTTATATGATATATATGATTATATGTGAAAATTAGGATGAATTATGGTGTAAATATGGAGATGTATGAATTTAAATGTTGATTTCGCGTGAGAGGTTTCGCGATCTGCTGAGTCTGCTGCTCAGTAGATCCACACGGCCGAACGCACGGTCTTGATCAAGACCGTGCAGGAGCCCGTGCGCAGCCCTTTTCAACATGCACGGGCTTGAGCCCGTGCACAGGCCCGTTTGCACCTGCACGGTCTTGGCACCATGCTCTAGACCGTGCGTGAGGCCGTGCACCCCTATTTGTGCTTGCACCGGCTTGCCAAGCCCGTGCGTTGGCCGGTGCAACATACTTAGTGCATTTTCCAGCCTTTTTCTTTCTTGCACTTCGGGAATTTGGTCAACCCCACTCATTTAAATGTTGACTTTTCACATATGACCTCCGAATATCAATCCGATTTCATCTATAGCTTCCTCGAGCCTCGGGATTTGATATTCTTCATAATTTACAATTTATCCGAACCTATTTGACCGTCAATTGACACCTTTCTCGTTTAGGGATTTTACCCCACCTTTCCCGTTCCTTAACCGTTTGATCCCGTATTCGCGAGAGAACGTCTTTGTATTATTTTAAGCATGTCTGCGTGCCCTAACTGCGTTTTAGCATGCTTTCCATATTTATTATTAATGTTCTTCCATTATTACAATTGCTTTAAATATTTCTTTAAATGTTAATTCATATGTTATATATCCTTATATGCTTAATTGCCTGGCTTTCCATATTGTATCGGTAGCCTGAGTGAAGCTTTATTTGAATTGCCGTGCGTCGTCTGTTGTTCGTGTCTTGCTTTTGGTATTGTCGGTCTTGTTTTCATCCTCTAGGCCCTGTGTATTACAGGTGGGACCAACGAGGGAGAAACCTGACTACCGCCTGCTTTCATACTGTCGTGTCGAGCCAGGTAAGGGTTTAAATTGTTTTCAACTGGAGTAAGAACATAGTTACTTAGGTTTGCGAAATAAACCACTATCCCGCTTTCTTATTACTTGTTGTATTGCCTTTACTATTTCTCTATCTGCTTAGTCAAACCATTTTGATAGCAAAACCAAAATGATTTTAAATACTTTCAACTAGAGGCAAGGAAAACCCATTTGTTTTATATGCGAACTTTGGTCTCTCGACCTCGCAATTATAACCTTGTCTCGAATGGCCCATTTGGCCTTCCACACCCCGATTTCCTACTTTCGAATGGCCCTTTTGGCCACCCAAACTATCATTGATTTCAAAAGCGAGCCATAGATTGTTTAATAACTTGGGCCTGGAGTATACAGGAGGTGAGCCTGGGGACGTGCGTCTAGGGCAAATGCCGATGTATACTTCTAGCGTGTTGACTTGGGCCGGCTACGAGGTTGGCTAGCCTAAGTTGATGCGAACGGTGGTGCTAATCGCGTCTCCTTAAACCCTGTATGGTGGTGCTAATCGCGTCTCCTTAATTTCTGATGGTGGTGCTAACAGCGTCTCCTTAAATCCTGTATAGTATTGTTGATGGTGGAGTACTTGATTATATGCTTACATGATTCTCAATTGGGAGTTATAAGGAGAGGGCCCGTTCTCGCCGGGACATATTATTTGCATGATTTATTGCATTTGTTGCTTGTCTAATTGTTTTACGACTTTCGTTACAAGTCGAAGCACATTCCGGTTCTCTTCATTTATCATATGTATTTCCCTATATATATATATAAAACCCGGAAGTGTGTCTCGTGCTTGCCACCGTAAGCCTCCTTTATTACTCAACTCATATTCTTTCAATCGGCTAGATATTACATGGAAATGTTTTAAAGGATCCGGTTCATCAACCTTTTGTGTTTTCAAATAAGCCGAACCCGAGTGTTGCTTTGTGTCATTTTACAACTCATATTTCGTATTCTTTCTCAAAACGGGCAACACTCACTACTTTTAGTTTCAAAAAGATAAATGACGAACTGTGATCAAAACCCCCTTACTGAGTATCCTTTATACTCACCCCTGCTATTTTGGTTCTTGCTTCAGGTAGACAGGTGGCGACGTCACCTATCTCGTCAGTCGGCATCAGCAGGTCTAGATAGGCTCGGTCTTTCTGATTTGTCTTGTTAGTGGTCCCAACAACCGTCGAGTCTTGTTTATTGTATTTATTTACTTTACTGTACTCTGATTTATAAATGTTTCTTGATATTATGTTAGCCTTGTAGGCTTTTATGAAATTTGATTGTTTACATTAATCGCTTCCGCATTTCTCTGTTTATTGTGGTTGTTGTTGGGATGTCGTTGCTGTTGCCGGTAGTGTTTGCTTGAGTGCCGTTCGCCGGAGTGGGTTTTTGAGTTGAGGCCCCTCGCTGAAGCTCGGGAATCCATTTCGGTGCGGATGTGGCGGTCCTTCTTCAGGGGGCGCTACAGCCAGTGGTATCAAAGCCTAGGTTCCCAAAAGGAACCGAAGCTTTGTAATCGCGTCGTGTCTTGTCTCTTGTGTCTGCCCGTTTTGTGTCAATGAGACTTAGAGTTTCCAATTACAGGTGCTTGAGAACTCCTTAGTATTGAAATTGTGATTGATATTCTTTTGGAATGGCCAACCAACCGCTTGATCTCTTACAATTGTAGTACTGAGTTGGGATTGAATGCAAGTGGATGTGGAACTCGAGGTAGCGTCTGTCTTGTCTTTTCGTCTTGTCGTGTTCTGCTTGGGTCTTGTCGTGTCTAGGTCGTACGGCTATAGGATCGAGTTTTGCTTGTTCTGTGATTTGTTTCGTGCTTAAATTTATTACCTACTATCCAAATCAAATATGTATGCTCTGTTTCAATTTTATATGCCTTATGTGATCATTCCATTAACCGAGCATGCATCTTTTCCTAGTTTATTGAGCACAGGTACATAATATCTCCTCGAAGACCCCCTACAGCTCCCTTATCTCCGAATTCGATTGCAAGAGACTTAGTGACAACTATGAGGCAGATTGCTGAACAAGTACATCAAGAGAGACAACAACAACAACATGTAGCTGCGAGAGAAGCCGAGGGCCAATCCCTCGACAAATTTCTGCACTACAACCCACCCTGCTTCGTGGGTGAACCAGATGATCTTAAGGCCGAGGCTTGGATAGCCGATCTGGAGCGAATCTTTCGAGTAATACGCTGCGGTGACCCCGAGAGGGTCGAGTATGCCATCTTTCTCATGAGAGGACCAGCTGAAGACTGGTGGCGCTACATAGAACAAAGATGGATTGCTGAGAGAATTCCGTACACTTGGTCACGGTTCCTATCCGACTTCCGAGAGAAGTACTTGCCGCAAGTAGTACGTGACAGCCGAGAAAGAGAGTTCATGTCCCTCACCCAAGGAGCTCTCCCTGTTGCACAATACGAGGTACTTTTCAGCCGCCTCATCGTCTATGCTCCTCACATTGCATCTGACTGTAACGGCACGTCCCCAAATACGGTGCGACGTGACGTCCCGCACCAAGTCACAATCCATAACAAGAACTAAAGGTCCGGTTATGAACTACAACCTGGCGAACGGAAAATAAATACCAGGCGGATCTGCTTTAGAAAATAATAGGACAATGAACAATAATACAGCGGAAGCAAATTAACACAACCTATCCCACTCAGGGAGCTAGAACAATCATAATCAAGAACACAATTATAAAGCCCACCAAGGCCACTGAAAACAACCATATCAATATTCAAACTAATTTACATTATTTACATCTATAACTTCTAGGGTTTTAAGTATTTATCCAGATACATGGGCGGAAATGAAATCACCTAAACAAAAGTAAATGACTCCAAGGACACGACCTGAATCCGCCTAGCAACAAAACCCTGAAAAGACAACAACAGAGTAATGGGGTTAGTCAAAGCGACTAAGTGAAGGGGCTGTAATACATATATATTATCGAAACAACAGAAAGATTCACCAGTTTGTAAATAAGAAGAAAGCAAAGGAAAAAAATAAAGGTTTTCACAATTATTGGTGAATCGCATAATTTTGCAATAAAGTAAAAGCTCGGCGAGTCGAGCATCAACCACCTGTTTCATAATATCAGAAATATCAAATAAACCTCCCTTATACCTCCTTGTGTAGTCAGGTAGCTAGCCCGCTACTATATAATCATATATGCAAGGACAAATATCCAATACATCTTCGGCGGAGGACAAGTCTATGCGACAAGATCCCGTCCGGCGCAGGTACTCAAAAGGGTTACCACTCCGGTCACACCCCGAGCTCCCAGCAGTTTTGGAGACCAGAGCATTGAGATCCACCGTAGACCCAACGTCTATCCGGCTTCACCCCGTACCCTGATGTCCGGGCCCAATAGTATAATGTGGCTCAATGGCCAGGCCGAAAGGCCAAGATAAGGTTCTCGCACTTCAAATGCTTATGTGGTCAAAGGGACCAATTTCAAACTCATTTGTAACCCTTTCGAGCTAATGGAGCCTTCTAGGGATTAATATGTAATAATTTGATATCAAAGCATTTTTCTTTAAACTCATTAAGATAGTATGGTTTCAAATAGCTACTACGTATAACATAAATATGGGGAAAGAAAACATAAAAACATAAAACACAGGCTTCGGGTATATATGGAATATTTACATACGTATAAGAAAAACCGAATTCGGAAACGGAACCCCACCTGGATAATACTAAAAAAAGGGCAAAAGAAAGAAGACCAACTACTGTCCAGAAGAACTACCACCTGAAACCAAATATGACACAACCACATAAGACACGTCTAACTTGTACGGCTATAACATATAGCACGTAATCACGTTGCAATTATATAATTAAACTAGATTGTAAAGGCGTAAGAAAAGTATAACAACTAATCAATTATTAACATTTAATTACAACTAACAGAGAATACTAATTCAATTTGATCAGTGAAACTAGTAAATCATTTTATATTAAGAGACATGATTAAATAGATTTGGACCAATGATCAAGTATTAAGCTTACGGCTAGATGAGGAAATAATTTCAGGAACTAAATAAAGTAGCTAGAGTTATTAATGTAATCCTTATTACTAATTTATTTTCCAGCAATTTCCATTGGCTAGCCTACTCTGCTTTAAGGAACTAATTATTAAATTTTGAGCAACTTCATAATTTAAAGACTAATCACAGTTGAAAGCTCAACTAGATTAAAGGAAAACATGAATTACTAATTATCAATTAATAGAATTATGAAAGTGCACTTATATGTATATTAATTACTTCTTTTTCTTCGCAATTAACTTCCTGATTTTAAGCAGAAAATATTTTCAAAAGCAAGGAGATAAATTCATCAACCCACTACCATGTAAAGTAAATCATCTTTGCTGTAGGTACAAATAAATACAACTAGATATTACATACAAGCAAGCATAATAGTTATGTCCACAACCAGTTAAAATAATGAAATGATTAGATTATATGGTAATTAAATGAGGTGAAAGAAGCACAAGGCTAAGGTTTTACCGGTTCGCGGTGATGTGCAGTTCCGAAAAGAAAAGTGGAGCTGAAGTTTTCTTATCTCTATTGACGACTATTGTTCATATAGTGTGTAGAATATATGAAAAAGTGTGGTGCAGAAATCTAGGTAATTTGATCACTAGTTCCAGCAAACTCATTATCTTCTTTTCTTATTTCCTTTGTTTTAATTGATGTCGGTAAATGCACACATAGTATGATTATTAAAGTATTTACCAGACTTCTATCTAATATGAAGTATTCTAATGAATAAATTTTTAATTGATTCAATCAAGTACATAGTTTAAATAAGAAAATCACGCTCTTATCGATGTTTAGGGATAAGGATATACGTGTCATAATTTAATAAAAATACATAGACACTTATACACGTAATCATAAATTTTGTCACGTATCAATTAACTCGAAGTTCACATAATTTAGAATATCTGAGAAACTTAAAAATCAATTATACACACATTAGGCAATTTAATCACAATTAACACACATACCAATTCAAATTAAACATATTAAGCAAATAATATCACATAAGCACATATTTTCCGATCGAGTTTTCCAACCTTGTCCCGTTATCTTAGAAAATTCTTACCGGCTTTAGTTTACCAAATATTTGGGGCGTTACACTGACGATCGAAGGAGAGCGCGGAAATTCATCAAGGGACTTCAGCCGGAGATCTTGGAAAGATTAGTAGGATTGGACATTCGAGTTTATCACGAGGCAGTTAACCGAGCTATGAGAGTGGAGTCCGATCTTCAAGAGATGAGACGAAGTATTCCTCACATGAAAGGATCCTCTTTCAACGAGAAGACAAGAAGAGAGCCATCCGGACCGAACACCTTTCCGACATGGGACCACACTACGAGATGCCGGAACCTACCAAACCAGAAGTGAATGAGGACCTCATTCCCTGTGAGCACTGTGGAAAGACCAATCACGCGACTGCAAGGTGTAGGAGGAAACTGGGGCGTTGCCTCAAATGTGGGAGTAGCAAGCATCGAGTTCAAGACGGCCCCGACTCAAGCAACCCTCGGGGAAGAAAAAGGGGATCTCGACCCTGATACCGACTCGCAGAGGTACATTGCATTGTCATTGCATTCACTCATAATATTCTGTTTCGAATGGTAATTGCTTTAAATATGTGTTAAGTGTTTTATATAAATTACGTGCTTTAACTGCTTTCAAAATTCACACTTGCACTGATTGAATGATTAGATGCTAAGATTTATGTGACCTCTGTGTGGATAGCATGGAATTCGATAAATTCGTTATACGCTATTAGAGAGTGCTAAGGACAGGGAGTTCTTGGCCGACTAGGATAGACTCTGTTGCGAGCATGTTATGCGGTTCTGGATAACACCGACGTTGACAAATCGAGTCTGAAGGAGTATACTTCTGAAGGTATGTATGAAGATCAATCAACTAGTGAAGAGGATAATGAATTATCTGACGATGATGATTATATGGGAGATGAGCCGACATCAGCTTCTGATAATGGTGATCCTGATGTTTCGTATGAAGTCGAGCGAAGAAATGATGAAAATGATGGTTTAATGGAAAGCGGAGAGGAGAAATCATCCAATACCATTGAAGATGAGAAAACACTTTGAAGAAAGAATAAGAAAGAGTGTGATCTTGAAGAAACAGATTGTGAGAAGGACGAGGAGTACAATGGAAGAAATGATGATGGCGTTACTTCCTGTAAAAGGAACTCTAATCAAGAAACAGGAGGAGGAAGTGCCAATTGTCATTGAGGATACGAAGAGTACAAGAATCAGTCAGAAGAACGAAATAGATAATGACAGTGATGATCGACCTTGCATTGGGATTTTCTTATTCTTGGTCGTTATGGACGAGCCATGAGCTATTTACCTTCATTTTCTTCATCGTCGTTAGCCTTGTTTAGGGTTTTTGTAATCTCGTTTTTCGCATGACTTTGGATTCTATTTTGTTATGCCTGATGTTCTATAATGTATTTTAATTGCTCTTAAATGTTCGTTTTTAATTCGCGTTATTAGAACTCTTAGTTTATACTCCTCTTAACTAACCCCGAAGTCCGGAGGAGAATCTGAGGACAGATTCTTTTGTAGAGGGGAGTATTGTAACGACCCGAATATTTTAATTATATTATTAATAATTACGCGAATTCTTTCTTGCCTAATTTCTCGATTTATCCAATTGGATTAATTAATCTTATGGAAAAGATTGATTTAACCTATCTTTTAAATGCCCTCAATTACTTAAATTACCTAAATGCCCTTAAAAACCTAAATGACCATTTTACCCCCCCAAGATATTTTCCTAAATATCTACCTATCTCTCTCATTCTCTATCTCTCTCATTCTCTCATTACACACAAAGAAGAAGGAGAAAAAGAAGAAAGGAAGGAGAAGAGAAAGAGAAGAAAGGAGGAAACTTCCCGACACCCTACCGAGCCCGTTTCTCGCCCGATCGACGTGCCGTGAAAACCCGAACGATCCTCACTACATTCTCTACCGGTAATCATTTTACCCCATTTCATTTCGTTCCCTCTTTGTTGCGATTTTCGTGAGTTTTATATAGAATTTTATTATATTAGGATTTTCGTGTTTAGGAAGATTTACTTGACCATTTTACGTGATTCTTGTGCCTATGTGTAGCTTATATGATATATATGATTATATGTGAAAATTAAGATGAATTATGGTGTAAATTAGGAGATGTATGAATTTAAATGGTGATTTCGCGTGAGAGGTTTCGCGATCTGCTGAGTCTGCTGCTCAGTAGATCCACACAGGCGAACGGACGGTCTTGATCAAGACCGTGCAGGAGCCCGTGCGCAGCCCTTTTCAACCTGCACGGGCTTGAGCCCGTGCACAGGCCCGTGCGCAGGCCCGTTTGCACCTGCACGGTCTTGGCACCGTGCTCAAGACCGTGCGTGAGGCCGTGCACCCCTATTTGTGCTTGCACCGGCTTGCCAAGCCCGTGCGTTGGCCGGTGCAACATACTTAGTGCATTTACCAGCCTTTTTCTTTCTTGCACTTCGGGAATTTGGTCAACCCCACTCATTTAAATGTTGACTTTTCACATACGACCTCCGAATATCAATCCGATTTCATCTATAGCTTCCTCGAGCCTCGGGATTTGATATTCTTCATAATTTATAACTTATCTGAACTTATTCGACCGTCAATTGACACCTTTCTCGTTTAGGGATTTTACCCCACCTTTCCCGTTCCTTAACCGTTTGATCCCGTATTCGCGAGAGAACGTCTTTGTATTATTTTAAGCATATTCGCGAGAGAACGTCTTTGTATTATTTTAACCTTGTCTCGAATGGCCCATTTGGCCTTCCACACCCCGATTTCCTACTTTCGAATGGCCTTTTTTGTCGCGGCCCCCCGGGCGCGGAGAGGAGAACCCTCACGGCGGCGCCCGTTGGACGCGCGGGCATAACCTCCGATCACCACCGAGCACAACCCTAAAGTTTGGCCGAAAACACTTGCCAAAAGGTGGTACCACAAGGTGGTTGTTACTTGGTGATTTTTGGTTATAAACCCTTCAAACATATTCTGAAATTCCGATGTGGGATCAAATATGGACACACACGGCCTTGCAACACCCCGTGAGGGGAGGCCGTGCATGTCTCTTCCACACGGGCTGCTGCACGGCGTGTCGCAAGCCCGTGTGGACCCCCTGAACATATTTCTTGCGGGAAATTCAGGGTGCTACAATCACCCCTCCTTCAGATCGCAATGTCCCCATTGCGCCACAACAAAACTTTCCCAGTACCGCCCGCCAGTGGGACTCCCACCGCATGTAACCCATACGCGTGGCACATGCCCACGCGCTCGACCCGGAGCAGACATCCAAGCCGTGAACATGCGTCCCCAACCGGCGGTCGGCTCTGATACCACTTGTCGCGGCCCCCCGGGCGCGGAGAGGAGAACCCTCACGGCGGCGCCCGTTGGACGCGCGGGCATAACCTCCGATCACCACCGAGCACAACCCTAAAGTTTGGCCGAAAACACTTGCCAAAAGGTGGTACCACAAGGTGGTTGTTACTTGGTGATTTTTGGTTATAAACCCTTCAAACATATTCTGAAATTCCGATGTGGGATCAAATATGGACACACACGGCCTTGCAACACCCGGTGAGGGGAGGCCGTGCGTGTTTCTTCCACACGGGCTGCTGCACGGCGTGTCGCAAGCCCGTGTGGACCCCCTGAACATATTTCTTGCGGGAAATTCAGGGTGCTACATTTTTGGCCACCCAAACTATCATTGATTTCAAAAGCGAGCCATAGATTGTGTAATAACTTGGGCCCGGAGTATACAGGAGGTGAGCCTGGGACGTGCGTCTAGGGAAAATGCCGATGTATACTTCTAGCGTGTTGACTTGGGCCGGCTAGGAGGTTGGCTAGCCTAAGTTGATGCGAACGGTGGTGCTAAGCGCGTCTCCTTAAACCCTGTATGGTGGTGCTAATCGCGTCTCCTTAAATTCTGATGGTGGTGCTAACAGTGTCTCCTTAAATCCTGTATAGTATTGTTGATGGTGGAGTACTTGATTATATGCTTACATGATTCTCAATTGGGAGTTATAAGGAGAGGGCCCGTTCTCGCCGGGACATATTATTTGCATGATTTATTGCATTTGTTGCTTGTCTAATTGTTTTACGGCTTTCGTTACAAGTCGAAGCACATTCCGGTTCTCTTCATTTATCATATATATTTCCCTATATATATATAAAACCCGGAAGTGTGTCTCGTGCATGCCACCGTAAGCCTCCTTTATTACTCAACTAATATTCTTTCAATCGGCTTGATATTATGAGCAAATGTTTTAAAGGATCCGGTTCATCAACCTTTTGTATTTTCAAATAAGCCGAACCCGAGTGTTGCTTTGTGTCATTTTACAACTCATATTTCGTATTCTTTCTCAAAACGGGCAACACTCACTACTTTTAGTTTCAAAAAGATAAATGACGAACTGTGATCAAAACCCCCTTACTGAGTATCCTTTATACTCACCCCTGCTATTTTGGTTCTTGCTTCAGGTAGACAGGTGGCGACGTCACCTATCTCGTCAGTCGGCATCAGCAGGTCTAGATAGGCTCAGTCTTTCTGGTTTGTCTTGTCAGTGGCCCCAACAACCGTCGAGTCTTGTTTATTGTATTTATTTACTTTACTGTACTCTGATTTATAAATGTTTCTTGATATTATGTTAGCCTTGTAGGCTTTTATGAAATTTGATTGTTTACATTAATCACTTCAGCATTTCTCTGTTTATTGTGGTTGTTGTTGGGATGTCGTTGCTGTTGCTGGTAGCGTTTGATTGAGTGCCGTTCGCCGGAGTGGGTTTTTGAGTTGAGGCCCCTCGCTGAAGCTCGGGAATCCATTTCGGTGCGGATGTGGCGGTCCTTCTTCAGGGGGCGCTACAATGCAACTCTAACGACGACGACAATGACGACGATCCTGCCTAGTATCCTGAAACCAATACAGGGGTGAAACAGAGGGGGTTAGTCAAATGACTAAGTGTGGACGGAATAATAGTGTATATAATAAAACGGAAATAAATCACCAATTTTAAACTTAAAAGAAATCAACATAAAAGAAAGGTTTTCGTAAACGGGTGGTGATTTAGCATAAAACATAAACATATCATATGACTCGGCGAGTCGAGCCCTTAACTCCAATTTCCAAACATAAAACGGAAAACCACCCTTATTCCTCCAATGTAGACGGACCGCTAAATCCGAACTACGCATAACATACAGGTATAACTCAGGTAGTCAAAGGGCTGCCACTCCGGCCTCACCCCGAGCTCCCAAAGGTGGAGGGAACTATAGGATTTCTGCCGTAGACCCGACGCCTACCAACTTCGGATTTCCTATCATCCTTACTCCGGGCCCAAACATACATACATACAGTTCATAACTCGCTTTTCAAATCATTTTGGGTTGGCCAAAGACTGTTTGAGACGTGTCATATGCGAGGCCGAAGGCCAAAGTTCGCCTTAGAAAACAAAGGGGTTTTACATGTCTCTTTCGCAAACATTTCGAAGACTATACGTAGTACTTTTTTCATATCAAAACATTTTTGATAAATTGAATAAACATAATAGGCATAAATATCTACTACGTATATATATAGAAACGGTGTGAAAACAAAACGTAAACAAGGCTTATATCGGGAGAGGCTTCTTTATATATATACATAATAGTACTGGAATCAGAAACGGAAAGCCTCACCTGTTGGCTTTACAAAAAGAATAGATAAATGCAAGACCGGATGCCCTACTCCATGGGAGTATCGTCTGCAAAATACAAAGAAACAACCAAATAAGACTAACGACGACGCACGGCTTATTCACGAAAGCATTAAAACACATAGAAGCACGTTAAACAGTCATTCATAACACTTTGGTTCACATTCTATCAAAGTACATAAATTCAATAAGCAAATCAAGTTAGAATGCGATAAAAGTTCATAACCATGCATAAAAGGCAATAAGGAAGCATGCTTTCGAGTTTCGGAAGAAACGGACAACATTAGAAAAATAGCCCAAAATGTCTAAACGAAAAACACGAGGAATGGAGCCCGAATGAAGTCAAAAAAATTCAAACTTCCTAAAATATGTATGTCATGATTTATAGGACCTATAGGTGAAATCGGATCTCAAATAGGAGGTCAAACGAAGAAAGTTAACTTTTTTAATTGCCCGTTGACTCACATTGCCGAGAGCAACATTCTGAAAATGGAGAAATTTTGGTTAAGGCATACACACGGTCTCGGGGACGGGCGGACGCACGGGCTTGAACTCGTGCTCAAGCCGGTGCAGAGACTTGCACTGGCCTGCGCACCGGCTTGCGCACGGGCGTGCACAAGACCGTGCAAAGGCCAAAGTGGATGCACGGTCTTGGCGCATGGTCTCGAGACCGTGCGCAAGGCGGCCGTGCGGTTTCTCAGACCAGTAGAAAGTATGCAGAATCGCGAGGGCTTTGCGGGAACAACCCAAAATTTGATATTAAACTCATCAATCATGCAAAACTCAAGTTAAAACTCACATATATTGATCTACATCATCTAAGCTACACATAGAATCAAAAATCTTGAAAAATCATCCATAGTTTCTCTCAAAATCATATAAGCCTAATATATTCAACTATATACAAAAATCTGAAAATCGAAGCAGTGGAGGCATTAATCGAGAAAGACGTCAGAAGCTTACTCGTAGAAGAGATCGTGAGGAGTTCGTAGGTTTTTACGGCTCAGAAATCGGTCGGGAAACGAAGTCTGGACGATCGATCAAAGCTTTTTCTTCTTTTTCTCCTTTGTCTTTCTTTTTCTTCTCCTCTTCTCTTCTTTGGGCGTGAATGAGGTGAGAGAGAGAGATGAGACTTAAGTCAAAATTTGACTTGGGTTGAGAATCGAAGGGGCATTTTCGTAGTTTTATAAAACTTACTCAAAAATTCAAGTCGTCCAAATAATATATAATTACAGTCAAAATTCATATAATTAAACGCGCATTATCAATTCATGATTTAAATATCAAAATTCACTCATATACGAAATTGTTATAAAATCACATAATAATTATCAAATAAAAAAATAAAATCACGTAAATAAACGATTCGAACATACCGGAATGTAATTCGGATTTTGGGGGCAGAGCTTGAGTCTTCTTATCCAATATCTTCACCGGCTTCGAAACAAAGGTCAAGTCCGGTTCTAGTTCAATTTCCTCAACAGGAAGGATCTCGGACTCATTCGGGAAGTACTTTCGGAGTTCGGAAACATGAAAGACGTTGTCAATCCCTGTTAGGCTTGGCGGCAAGTCTAACCTGTAAGCTGCGTTCCCAATCCTCTCCAGAATCTCATAGGGACCCAAAAATCTCGGATTCAATTTTCGTCCTTTTCCAATTCGGGTGAATCCCTTTCGGGGAGAAGCTTTGAGGAATACTTTGTCACCAACCTCAAATTCCAACGGTCGGCGACGGGTGTCGGCATAGCTCTTCTATCGATCCTGAGCTGCTTTCATTCTTTGCCGGATGATCTGAATATGGTCAATGGCATTTTGGAGAAACTTTGGAGGAGTTCCTCGTTCCTTATCATCTTTCGTCCAACGCCAATCCTCGAGATCCCAAAACAACAGGGATCTACACTTTCTGCCATACAATGCTTCGTAAGGTTCCATTTCGATCGTAGACTGATAACTGTTGTTGTAGGCAAACTCGATCAATGGAAACTGGTCGTGCCAATTGTTGTGAAAATCTAAGGCACAAGCTCGAAGCATATCACTAAGATATCTGATCATCCTCTCTGACTGACCATCTGTCTGTGGATGTGCTACTGTACTGAAAGTCAGCTTCGTTCCCATTCGTTCTTGAAGTTGCTGCCATAAACGAGAAGTAAATCGAGCATCTCTGTCAGACACTATCGTAGTCGGAATCCCATGAAGCTTGACAATCTCCCGGTGATAAATATCTGCCAACTTATCCACTTTGTATGACATGTTGATCGGTAGGAAATGAGCACTCTTGGATAGTCGGTCGATAATCACCCAAATGCTATCGTAGCCACCTCTAACTTTAGGCAAGACATGAAGTCCATGGCAATACGCTCCCAATTCCATTTAGGAATCGGTAGTGGCTCAAGCAAACCTCCCGGTCTTTGATGTTCAACTTTAACTTGCTGAAAAGTCGAGCATCTCTTGACGTAATCAGCTACGTCTCTCTTCATACCTCTCCACCAGAATAATTCTTTTAGATCCCGGTACATCTTACTTCCTCTTGGATGAACTGTGTAAGGTGTGTTGTGAGCCTCATCGAGAATCTCTTTCCTCAGACTCTCCGGAACGCAAACTCGGGACTTGTAGTGGAGAATTCCCGTGTTGTCCACACCAAACTGAGTCTCAGAATCAGCTGCGATGTGAACTATCTGTCTCTGAGTCCACTCATCAGTAGCCTGAACATCTCGAATCTTTTGACCCAACTCTGACTGAATCGATATGCTGTGAACATCGGCCTGGGAACTGATGTGAATTCCCTCTAACTTAGCCTCTAGCTGGGCTATGCTCGCCTTCCGGCTCAGTGCATCGGCTACAACATTCGCCTTTCCGGGATGGTACTGAATCTTGCAATCGTAGTCCTCAAATAACTCCATCCAATGGCGCTGTCGTTTGTTCAACTCCTTCTGAGTAAACAAGTACTGAAGGCTCTTATGATATGTGAAGATGTCGAACGTGATGCCGTAGAGGTAATGACGCCATTTCAATAACAACGGCGGCTAGCTCAAGGTCGTGCCTGGGATAGTTCTCTTCAGCTGGCTTTAGATTCCTCGATGCATAAGCTATAACTTTCCCATTCTGCATTAACACACAACCTAATCCTTCGTGTGACGCATCTGCATACACGATAAATCCTTCAGAACCCTCAGGCAGGGTCAATACTGGGGCTGTGGTCAATCTCTTCTTGAGCTCTTGAAAGCTGATTTCACATTTGGCTGACCAATCAAACTTAGCTTCTTTCTTCGTCAACGCTGTTAACGGGCCTGCAAGTTTAGAGAAATCCTTGACGAAACGTCTGTAGTATCCTGCTAAACCCAAGAAACTATGGATCTCTGTAGGAGTCTTAGGTCTCTCCCAGTCCAGCACTGTCTCAGTCTTCGAAGGATCTATCTCGATTCTCATTCCGGATATGACATGACCTAGGAAGGTCACTCGGTCAATCCAGAATTCGCATTTGCTGAACTTAGCGAACAACTGGTGCTCTCTCAAATCTTGGAGCACAATCCGGAGGTGTTCAGCGTGTTCTTCTTCGGACTTCGAGAACACTAAGATGTCGTCAATGAAAATAACGACAAACTTGTCGAGGTACGGACAGAAAATCCTGTGCATCATGTCCATAAAAGCTGCTGGGGCGTACGTGAGTCCAAACGGCATGACCACAAACTCGAAATGTCCGTATCGGGTGTTGAAAGCTGTCTTCGGGATATCCTCAGATCGGATACGGAGCTGGTAATATCCTTGTCTGAGGTCGAGCTTGGAATAAACCCTCGATCCTTGTAGCAAGTCGAACAATTCCTCGATATACGATAGAGGATACTTGTTCTTCACTGTCATCCTGTTCAATTCTCGGTAATCGATACACATGCGGAGTGTACCATCCTTCTTCTTCACGAACAAGACTGAAGCACCCCAAGGCGAGGCACTCGGTCGGATATATCCAATAGAAAGAAGTTCATCGAGTTGGTTCTTCAATTCTTTTAACTCGGCAGGAGCCATTTGGTACGGCGACTTCGAATAGGACTCGGCTCCCGGAACTAAGTCAATCACGAACACTATATCTCGATCCGGTGGCAAGAATTCCAGATTCTCGGGGAACACATCAGTTAATTCATTGACCATGGGCGTTTCTTCGATCTTCGTCTGGTCTTTCGGGCGGTTGAGAAGGTAAGCTATAAAGCACGTGGCTTCCTCTTTCTGAACAAGATTCTTGGCTTCCATCATTGAGATATACGGACCTTCTCCTGATCGGAAACCCTTAACTTCATTAGAACCCAAAATAACTTTCTTCTCGAAACAATCAACCTTCGCCCGATGCTCGTACAACCAATCCATTCCGAGAATAACTCCATATTTCTTCATCAGCAACTCAATCAAATCTGCCGGGTATTTGATACCCTCGATGATAATCGGACAACGCTTAAGTGCTCGGTTCGCAATAACCTTCGAACCCAACGGCGAACCAACCACCAACACATAATCAAGCAAGGAAACAGGCGCATGCACAGATAAGGAAATAGCAGGCGCAATAAATGAGTGTGAAGCACCCGAGTCGTACAACGCATGTATGGGGATGCCATTTATATATATAGTACCTTCCACCACATCGGTCGGATCTGCCACGGCGTCCTCAGCATCGCCTTCCAAGGTGTAGACACGGGTATAGGCCTGAGGCTGAGCGGCTCCTTGCTGTACCAGTCTCCTCTTCGGGCATACATCTACCCGGTGATCGGCGCTACCACATCCGTAGCAAAGGCCATTCTTCCTCCAACATTTGGCCTCTAAGTGCGGGCCTGACAGACTCCACATACGGGTCGTGGATGTCCCTGAGGTCGGGGGGAGCAGGCTGAACGGGGGTCTTGAATAGCTTATTCCCAGAAGAGGACCCAGACGGAACAAATAGCCTCTTCGAACCAGAAGCGAAACTCTTGGTGGCTGCGGGGGCAGGTGCAGAAGTCGGTCTCATCTGTCGGAGATCGGAATCTATAGAAAGGGCCATCTCAACTGCATCAGTGTAGTACTGGAGTCGGTTGCCGAGCATGTGCATACGAATCTCATTTGACAACCCCTCGATAATCTGTCGAGTCTTCCTCTGCTCGTCGTCAACCATATACGAGCAATGAATAATAAGTCTGGAGAAATGAGCTTCATACTGGTCAACGGATGAAGTACCCTGCTTTAGAGCCAGGAACTCTCGCTCATGTCGCTGTCGGACCACCAACGGTATATACTTGGCCCGAAACTCGACCAAGAACTGATCCCAAGTCGGGACCACATGCTCTCGCTGCCATCGCTGCTCTATACGGGCCCACCAGTCCTGTGCAGCTCCTATCATCTGATAAACTGCCAACTCGACCCTCTTAGGGTCCGGACACTCCATAACCCGAAATCTCTTCTCCATCGCCGATATCCAAGCCTCGGCGATAACATCATTCGGTGCACCCTCGAACTGCGGAGGGTTGAGCTTAAGAAACCTTTCCATATCATTCTCGGGGGCAGGAGGCGGTGTTGCTCGGTTAGCATGAACCATGAACTGCCCTAAGGCCTCCATAAACTGAGTTGGGGTCGGAACACCTGGAGGCGGACCTGGCGGTTCACGGCGAGAAGGCATTCTGCAAATTCAATACCAAACATGCATGATGATAAGTGATTATGAAAAGCTGTAACACGTAGAGCAGTTTATTCACATAATCACATTGTCACAATCACGTAATCCTAAGCCGTACGACCTAAACGGACAAGACAAAACACGACGCTTCAGAGCTTAGGCCATTGGACCCAAGAGCTCTGATACCAACTGTAGCGGGCGCCCCAAACGGGTAACGCACGCCCCGCACCGAGCCCCGACCCGGAACCGAAATGGAATCCGACCCGAATTGATACCCGGCGAACGGCACACATTTACTCAATGTCTAGGCGGGGATTTAAAAAATGAAAGAAAACGACAGAGGTGCGGAAGCAAAAATGATAATAATTGCACAAGTATTAAAGCCCACCAAGGCCAACGAAATTCAATTACATAAATAATAAACGGGTTCGATATAATATCCCGACAATATACAATAACGGGTTCAACATATAAATCCCGAATACTACATACATAAATCATAATAACATAAAACATAAATAATAGCCAAACGGAAATAGAGTTATACATGAGCAAAATAAATGCAACTCTAACGACGACGACAATGACGACGATCCCGCCTAGTATCCTGAAACCAATACAGGGGTGAAACAGAGGGAGTTAGTCAAACGACTAAGTGAGGAGGGAATAATAGTGTATATTATAAAACGGAAATAAATCACCAATTTTAAACTTAAAAGAAATCAACATAAAAGAAAGGTTTTCATAAACGGGTGCTGATTTAGCATAAAACATAAACATATCATATGACTCGGCGAGTCGAGCCCTTAACTCCAATTTCCAAACATAAAACGGAAAACCACCCTTATTCCACCAATGTAGACGGGCCGCTAAATCCGAACTACGCATAACATACAGGTATAACGCAGGTACTCAAAGGGCTGCCACTCCGGCCTCACCCCGAGCTCCCAAGGGTGGAGGGAACCATAGGATTTCCGCCGTAGACCCGACGTCTACCAACTTCGTCCTATCATTCTTACTCCGGGCCCAAACATACATACATACAGTTTATAACTCGCTTTTCCAATCATTTCGGGTTGGCCAAAACACCGTTCGAGACATGTCATATGCGAGGCCGAAGGCCAAAGTTCACCTTAGAAAACAAAGGGGTTTTACATGTCTCTTTCGCAAACATTTCGAAGTCTATACGTAGTACTTTTTCATATCAATACATTTTCGATAAATTGAATAATCATAATAGGCATAAATATCTACTAAGAATATATATAGAAACGGTGTGAAATCAAAACGTAAACAAGGCTTATATCGGGAGAGGCTTATTTATATATATACATAATTGTACTGGAATCAGAAACGGAAAGCCTCACCTGTTGGCTTTACAAAAAGAATAGATAAATGCAAGACCGGATGTGCTACTCCACGGGAGTATCGTCTGCAAAATACAAAGACACAACCAAATAAGACTAACGACGACGCATGGCTTATACGAAAGCATTAAAACATATAGAAGCACGTTAAACAGTCATTCATAACACTTAGGTTCACATTCTATCAAAGTACGTAAATTCAATAAGCAAATCAAGTTAGAATGCAATAAAAGTTCATAATCATGCATAAAACGCAATAAGGAAGCATGCTTTCGAGTTTCGGAAGAAACGGACAACATTAGAAAAATAGCCCAAAATGTCTAAACGAAAAACACGAGGAATGGGGCCCGAACGAAGTCGGAAAAATTCAAACTTCCTAAAATATGTATGTCATGATTTAGAAGACCTATAGGTGAAATCGGATCTCAAATCGGAGGTCAAATGAAGAAAGTCAACTTTTTTAATTGCTCGTTGACTCACATTGCCGAGAGCAACATTCTGAAAATGGAGAAATTTTGGTTAAGACATACACACGGTCTCGGGGACGGGCGGACGCACGGGCTTGAACTCGTGCTCAACGGTGCAGACACTTGCACTGGCCTGCGCACCGGCTTGCGCACGGGCGTGCACAAGACCGTGCAAAGGCCAAAGTGGACGCACGGTCTTGGCGCATGGTCTCAAGACCGTGCGCAAGGCCGTGCGGTTTCTTAGAACAGCAGAAAGTATGCAGAATCACGAGGGCTTTGCGGGAACAACCCAAAATTCAATATTAAACCCATCAATCATGCAAAACTCAAGTTAAAACTCACATATATTGATCTACATCATCTAAGCTACACATAGAATCCAAAATCATGAAAATCCATCCATAGTTTCTCTCAAAATCATATAAGCCTAATATATTCAACTATATACAAAAATCCAAAAATCGAAGCAATGGAGGCATTAATCGAGAAAGATGTGAGAAGCTTACTCGTAGAAGAGATCTTGAGGAGTTCGTAGGTTTTCACGGCTCGGAAATCGGTCAGGAAACGAAGTCGGGACAATCGATCAAAGCTTTTTCTTCTTTTTCTCCTTTTTCTTTCTTTTTCTTCTCCTCTTCTCTTCTTTGTGCGTGAATGAGGTGAGAGAGAGAGATGAGACTTAAGTCAAAATTTGACTTGGGTTGAGAATCGAAGGGGCATTTTCGTAATTTTATAAAACTTACCCAAAAATCCAAGTTGTCCAAATAATATATAATTACAGTCAAAATTCATATAATTAAACGCGCATTATCAATTCATGATTTAAATATCAAAATTCACTCATATACGAAATTGTTATAAAATCACATAATAATTATCAAATAAAATAATAAAATCACGTAAATAAACGATTCAAACATACCGGAATGTAATTCGGATTTTCGGGGCGCTACATTTTCCAAATAAAACAAAATTACAGTCAAAGTTCATGAAATTAAACGCACATTGACATGTCATGGTTTAAATAACGAAATTCACTCATTCATAAAAATGTTATATAAATCACATGTAACGCCCCGAAAATCCGAAGTATAATCCGGTATGCTCAAATCGGGTATTTGCGCAAATTATTATTTTTAATTGATATTTATTATTAGATTTTAGAATAATTTCGTAAATGAATGAACTTCTATATTTAAATTACGAATTTTCAATGTGCGTTTAATTATATGAATTTTGACTGTAATTATATATTATTTGGACAACATGAGTTTTCAAACTTATTTTGCAAAATTACGAAAATGCCCTTTCGTCTCTCGAATCAAGTCAATTATTTGACTAAGTCTCATCTCCCTCTCTCTTCCCTCACTCTCGTTCAAAAACGCAACAGAGGAGAAGGAAGAAAAGAAAGAAAAAGAGAAGGAAGAAGAAGGAGTTTCGACGATCGTCCCGACTTCATTTCCCGACGGATTTTTGAGCCGTTTACGCCTACGAACTCCCCGCGATCTCTTCTACGAGTAAGCCTTTCACATACCTATCGTTTAATGTCTCCTATGCTTCGTTTTCCTCATTTTTGTGAATAGTCGATAATTTAGGGTTTATGTGATATTGGAGGAATTTATGAATGGAATTTCGTGTTTATTGTTTTTATGTGTAGCTTATATGTAGTAGATGATTATATGTAAATATTAGGATATGATTTGCATGTTTAATTAGTTAAATGTTGAATTTAGAAATGAATTCGCGTAGGTTTTTGGTTTTGCGAAGTTTCTGCTCTTTCTTGACGCACACGGGCTTTGCACACGGGGTGTGGAAAGGCCGTGTGAGGGTACACGGCCTCTTGCACGGCCGTGCAAGAGACCGTGCGTGTGTTGCATGGTGCACGGCCTTGTGCACACGGCCTCAACAGGCCGTGCGTGTTTCTCATGGTGTACACGGCCTTGGCACACGGCCGTGTGGCCTGGTTGAACAGGGCCCTGACCTTCTGTAAGTCAGGGCCCATTTTGGCCTACGGGTCCCTCCGAGGCTCGTCTTTTCCGAATTCTTTCTTCACTCGTGTATTCGATATATATGAAATAGATATGAATTGCATGATTTATGAATTTATAGCATGTTCGGGTCTATGAATAGTACGTTTTAAGTTTTCGACAAATTTTCTATCTTTTGCATATGAAGTCCGATTTTCCCAAAATTCAAATGCATACTCCCTTATGATATTTAAAGCATGTTCGTAAAGTTTCGTTGCATTTGGACTTGATTTGCATTTTTAAATTTACGAATTACTCCGTTTTCGTTTGATAAGTTGAACCTAAGTGCCTTATGTGATTGTATAACGTGCCCCAATATGTTTTAATGTTTTCGTATAAGCCGTGCGTCGTCATTAGTCTTATTTGGTTGTTTCTTGGTATTTTGCAGACGATACTCCTGTGGAGTAGCGCCGGTTCTTGCTTTTGCTCTTGTTTGGTATAGCTAGGTGAGGCTTTCCGTTTCTGATTCCAGTACTATTATGTATATATATATAAATAAGCCTCTCCCGATATAAGCCACGTTTACGTTTTGTTTTCACACCGTTTCTATATATATACTTAATAAATATTTATACCTATTATGTTTATTCGATTTATCGAAAATGTTTTGATATGAAAAAGTACTACGTATAGTCTTTGAAACGTTTGCGAAAGAGACATGTAAAACCCCTTTATTTTCTAAGGCGAACTTTGGCCTTCCGCCTCGCATATGACATGTCTCGAACGGTCTTTTGGCCAACCCGAAATGATTTGAAAAGCGAGTTATGATATGTATATATGTATGTATGTTTGGGCCCGGAGTAAAGGATGATAGGACAAAGTCGGTAGACATCGGGTCTACGGCGGAAATCCTATGGTTCTCTCCACCTTTGGGAGCTCGGGGTGAGGCCGGAGTGGCAGCCCTTTGAGTACCTGAGATTATACAGTATGTTATGCGTAGTTCGGATTTAGCAGTCCGTCTACATTGGAGGAATAAGGTGGGTTTTCCCGTTTTTATGTTTAGAAATTGGAGTTAAGGGCTCGACTCGCCGAGTCATATGATAAGTTATGTTTTATGCTAAATCACCACCCGTTTACGAAAACCTTTCGTTTATGTTGATTTCTTTTAAGTTTAAAAATTGGTGATTTACTTCCGTTTTATAATATACATTATTATTCCCTCCTCACTTAGTCGTTTGACTAACCCCCTCTGTTTCACCCCTGTATTGGTTTTAGGACACTAGGCAGGATCTTCGTCGTCGTCATCGTTAGAGTTGTATTTTTCGTTCATGTATAACTCGTGTCCGTATGGTATTGTTTATGTTTTATGAGATTAGGATTTTATTTAGTTAGTATTCGGAATTTCTATGTTGAACCCGTTATTGAACATTGTCGGGATATTGTATCGAACCCGTATATTAATTATGTAATTGAATTTCGTTGGCCTTGGTGGGCTTTAATACTTTTGCAATTATTATGATTTATTATTTTGTTTTATTTCGCTTCCACACCTTTGTTATATCTTTCGTTTTTGAAATCCCCGCCTAGTCATTGACTAAATGTGTGCCGTTCGCCGGGTTTTGATTCGGGTCGGATTCCATTTCGGTCCTGGGTCGGGGCTCGGTGCGGGGCGTGTGTTACCCGTTTGGGGCGCCCGCTACATCACATAATAATTAATAGAATAAATCATAAATCGCGAGAGAAATCGATTCGGGTTCCCGGTTCATAACACGAATTTTCGGGGCGTTACAATCACCCCTCCTTATGAGAATCTGGTCCCCAGATTCTACTGATTAGAGTTAAACAACTCTGGGTGAAACTTATGCATCTTCATTCGGATCTCTCACGAAGCTTCTTCGACTGTCTGATTCATTCAAGGGACTCGCTAGGAGATATTTCGCGGATTGCACAACTCCTTGCTTGTTCGGGGTTCTTGCAAGTAGCTTTTCAGTAGAACTTGAGCTATCTCCATTTATTGTCGAAAGGCCTGAATTCGATCGACAGCACCTTGGAGAAATCCCGGATAAACGTGTAATAGTAATTACCATCTTAAACCTTCAGTAGTCCGGACATGAAGTCCATGGTGAATCCATTCCCAATCCCACATAGGGATATGTAGTAGTCATAGCTAACCCCTTAATCTTTGATGCTCGGCTTTGATCTGCTGACAAGTCAAGTATCTCTTGACTTAATCGAGTAAGTCTCTTTTTTTCGACTCTTCGAATCATGGGTCCGAGGCTTATATTGGGAAGTATTGGGGTTACCAACACAAAGCGGAAACTCTAGATTATTCTTCGCTTGAATTGTCTGACTCGGGATCCATTCTATTGCAGTCTTGGCATTTTAGATTCTTCAACCCAATTCTGACTTGGTCGCAAGGCTATGAATGAAATTATCCAAAATGGTGCAAGTCCAATTCGGTTTAGCCTCAATTTGTGACACGCTTGTGATTTGGTTCAAAGTACCAACTACGATATTCGCTTTTCCCAAGGAACACTGATTCTTGCAATCTTAGTCCTCAAACATTTTCCACCGACGACGTTGGGGTTCGTTTAACTCCTTCTGAGTAAATAAGTGTTGAAATCCCATAATCTGTAGAGATGTCAACTGATTCCATAAGATGGTGGCGACGTTTCAGCCAAACCTTTCCTACGGTAGCTAGTTCGATGTCATGAGGGGCAACTTTCTGGTCGATTTTAGCTTCCCGAGCATGAGCTATGGTTTCTTCATTAGTACCATTCACCAATTCAACCTTTCATGTGATGCATTCTTACTCACGACGATTCCTTCAGAATCCATTAAGCCGGGTTAATATGGAAGTTGTGGTTAATCTCTTTTCGGCTCCTAACAACAGGTCTTACAGAGATTGTCCATTCGAACTAGGTTTCTTTCTTGTCGACTCAAGCGACAGGGTTGCAAGCTTAGAGGAGTTCCACATGAAGTCTTGGCTTGTTCCCATTCCAGTACTGTTCAAATCCTCAAAGATTCTACTTCGATCCTCGTTCCGAATCCGAAATGACCCAAAAGGTCACTCAGTCGATCCAGATTTCATATTTGCTAGGTTGGCAATCAGCGGGTGCCCTTTTTGAGGTCTGGAGCACCATACGGAGGTGCACTGCGTTCTTCTTCGAATCTCGAGAATATCAAGGTGACTCCTTAGAAAGCAACGACTAACTCACTGTGATATGAACGGGGTCCATCAAGTCGTAAAGTACTTGTCAGTACTAGAGGCAGACATACGAATTCAAGACGTCTACATCAGGCACTGAAAGCTGTCTTCAGAACACAGAGCTGATGATACCAAGGCCGTGCACATCAAGGAGGGACACGCACGGCCTCTGAGGCCGTGTGCACAAGGCCGTGCACAACCACAACATGTACGGTCTCCTGCACGGCCGTGCAGGAGACCATGTACACCCACACGGGCTTGCCACACCCCGTGTGCAAAGCCCGTGCACGTCAAGAAACAGCAGAAAGTTCGTAGAACCAGAAAAAACCACGCGAAACTAATCCTAATTTCAACATTTGATCATCTAAACATGCAAATCACGCCCTAATATTTACATATAATGATCTACAACATACAAGCTACACATAGGATCCAAAAACACGAAAATTCATCCATAAATTCTCTCGAAATCACATAAACCCTAAATTATTCAACTATTTACAAAAATGAGAAATACGAGGCTTAGGAGACATTAAATGAGAGGGATGTGAAAGGCTTACTCGTAGAAGAGATCGTGAGGAGTTCGTAGGCGTAAACGGTTCAAAAATCCGTCGAGAAACGGAGTTAGGACGATCGTTTGAACCTCCTTCCTTCTCTTTCTCTTTTTCTTTCTTTTTCTTTCTTTTTCTTTCTTTTCCTTCTCTTATTTGTGCGTGAATGGGGTGAGGGAGAGAGAAATGAGACTTAAGTCAAAATTTGACTTGGGTTTAAAAATCGCAGGGGCAAATTCGTAATTTCGCAAAATAAGTTTGAAAACTCATGTTGTCCAAATAATACATAATTACAGTCAAAATTCATATAATTAAACGCACATTGACAATTCGTAATTTAAATATAGAAATTCATTCATTTACGAAATTATTCCAAAATCTCATAATAAATATCAAATAAAATAGTAAATTGCGCAAATACCCGATTCGGACATACCGGATTATAATTCGGATTTTTGGGGCGTTACAATCACCCCTCCTTATGAGAATCTGGCCCCCAAATTCTACTAATTAGAGTTAAACAACTCTGGGTGAAACTTATGCGTCTTCATTCGGATCTCTCGCGAAGCTTCTTCGATAGTCTGATCCTGGAAGGAACTTATAGGAGGTATCTCACGGATTGCACAACTCCGAGCTTGTTCGGGGTTCTTATAAGTAGCATTTCAGTAGAACTTGAGCTATCTCCATTGATGGTCGAAAGCCCTGAATTCGATCGTTTGTACCTTGGAGAAATCCTAGATAATCGAGTAGCGGTAATTACCATCTTAGTCCTTCAGTAGTCTGGACACGAAGTCCATGATGAATTCATTCCCAATCCCACATAGGGATAAATAATAGTAGTAGCTAACCTTTTAATCTTTGATGCTCGGCTTTGATCTGCTGACAAGTCGAGTATCTCTTGACCTAGTCGAGTAAGTCTCTTTCTTTCGACTCTTCGAATCATGGGTCCGAGGCTTACATTGGGAAGTATTGGCGTTACCAACACAAGGCTGAAATTCTGGATTATTCTTCGCTCGAATTGTTTGTCTCGGGATCCATTCTTTTGCAGTCTTGGCATTTTAGATTCTTCAACCCAATTCTGACTGGGTCGCAAGGCTATGAATGAAATTATCCAAAATGGTGCAAGTCCAATTCGGTTTAGCCTCAATTTGTGACACGCTCATGATTTGGTTCAAAGTACCAACTACGATATTCGCTTTTCCCAAGGAGCACTGATTCTTGCAATCTTAGTCCTCAAACATTTTCCCCCGACGACGTTGGGGTTCGTTCCACTCCTTCTGAGTAAATACGTGTTGAAATCCCATAATCTGTAGAGAGGTCAACTGATTCCATAAGATGGTGGCAACGTTTCAGCCAATTTTTTCCTACGGTAGCTAGTTCAATGTCATGAGGGCAACTTTCTGGTTGATTCTAGCTTCCCGAGCATGAGCTATGGTTTCTTCATTAGTACCATTCACCAATTCAACCTTTCATGTGATGCATTCTTACTCACGATGATTCCTTCAGAATCCCTTAAGCCGGGTTAATATTGAAGTTGTAGTTAATCTCTTTTCGGCTCCTAAGAATAGGTCCAACATTGATTGTCCATTCGAGCTCGGTTTCTTTCCTGTCGACTCAAGCAACAGGGTTGCAAGATTAGAGAAGTTCCACATGAAGTCTTGGCTTGTTCCCATTCCAGTACTGTTCAAATCCTCAAAGATTCTACTTCAGTCCTCGTTCCGAATCCGAAATGACCTAAAAGGTCACTTAGTCGATCCAGATTTCATATTTGCTAGGCTGGCAATCAGCAGGTGCCCTTTTTGAGGTCTGGAGCACCATATGGAGGTGCACTACATTCTTCTTCAAACCTCAAGAATATCAAGGTGACTCCTTAGAAAGCAACGGCCAACTCGCTGTGATATGAACGGGGTCCGTCAAGTCGCAAAGTACTTGTTAGTACTAGAGGCAGACATACGAATTCAAGACGTCTACATCAGGCACTGAAAGCTGTCTTCAAAACATATTCGTCTAGGACACAGAGCTAATGATACCCTAATCAAAGGTTGTTCAGACAAAATCCTCAATCTCAAAGCATATCGGACAATTTTTCGTCGACGGTAGAGGATACTTACCTTCATTAATATTCTGTGCAATTCTCGGTGAACAATACACATAGGAAGTGCACTGTCTTCTTTCTCTACAAGCAACGTTAGAGTACCCCAGATCAAGATACTCATTCGGGCACGTTCAAGGGAGGGAAGTTCATCAAGTCGGTTCTTCGATTCTGTCAGATCGGCAGAATCCGTTCGGTTAGGCGACTTCGATCACGGTTCGACTTCTTAGAGTTAGATCTGTGACAAACCATCCATTCCGATCTGATCGCAAGAGTTCTCAGATTCTCGGGAAGTACGTCTGTGAATTCTATGATCAACTTGGTTCTCTGGACTTAGTCAAGTCCAAAATAATCCTTTACTGGAAACTTGGTCAAATCTGCTGCTAATGGTTCCTTCGATGATAAACGGCAGCACGCGCACGAATCGCAAATGTCCTCCAACCCGGAAACAACGAAATAGAAAGAGGAACATGCAAAGAATCCAACACGCACTCACAAGTACAGCAATGAAAAGCGCAACAAGTGAGTGTAAACCACTCGAATTATAAAATGCATATATGGAATGCCAATTAATATTTGTACCTTGCACCGAAGCATTCAGATCTAAGTTCTCCTCGACTGTCTCGATCTTTTCTTCCTCGTGCAATTTGCACGAAGATGGAAGGGACTTCCACATGAGAAGCAACGTCCAGCTTTCTTTCGACATTCCGACTCTTGATGGTCTCTTTGGCAAAAGCTACATACGGGTCATAGGGCTCCCTACGGTTGGGGAGGTGCATTCTCCTTCGATAAAGACACTTGGGAGGTCTTCTTTTTGGAAGAGGACCCCGAAGGTGTAAATGGCCTCTTAGAACTCGCTGGAAGGTACTGAACGGTGGTAGTGGCAAGAATAGGATTCTGTCCCATCAGATTGAGTTCAGACTCAACATGCAGAGCCATTTCTACTGCGTCGGTATAACATTGAGGTTCCTGATCTCGTAAGTCAATCCCTCTAGAAACTGGCGAGTCTTCCTTTGCTCGTCGGCGACCATATACGGGCAATGCGTAATGAGGCGGGAGAAGTGTGCCTCGTACTGACCAACTGAAGATGTGTTTTGTTTTAGAGCCAGAAATTCCATTTTGCATTGCTGACGAACAACCCACGGAATGTACTTAGCCCGAAACTCGGTCAAGAACTGATCCCAAGTCGGGACTACATGCTCGCGTTTCCATCTTTGCTCAATCTGTTTCCACCAATCCTGTGCGGCTCCAATCATCAGATAGATTGCATACTCGACTCTCTGAGGGTCCGGATATTCCATTATCCTGTAAATCTTTTCCAGAGCTGATATCCATGCCTCGGCAATAGCGTTATCCGGGGCACCTTCAAACTGTGGTGGTTCGAATCTGAGAAATCGGGCCCACGCTTCCTGCTCAGCATTTCCTTTAGGGGCCCGAGCGATGAACTATCTTAATGTTTCCGCAATTTCGGCTGGAATCGGTGTATCGGTCTGAGGTGCCAAGGGAGGTGACGAGAGCGGTTTACGTGTACGACGACGTGGAGGCATCCTGTAAGGCCAATTGCAAATATGCATGACAGGTAAGTGAGTATGCAAAGCTGTAAACACCTAGGCAACTAGAGTTCTGATAGAGTTCACATAATCACTTAGCACATTTGCACAAATTCCACAGAAGTCCTAAGCCGTACGACCTAGACACAACCAGACACGTCAGACAACCAGGCATGGCAAGAACAACCTTGAGTTTCGCATCCACCTATATCCAAGCCCATCCCAGTGTTTTGAATGTAAAAGATCTTTTGTTGTTGATCATCCAACAAAGATCCATCACAATTCAAACACTAAGCGTTCTTGAACACCAGTGAGTGCAATTCCCTAAGTTACACCGGCACACAACAACTGTCAAAACAAACAAAACACGACGATTCAGAGCTTAGGCCATTGAACCCAAAGAGCTCTGATACCAACTGTAGCGGGCGCCCCAAACGGGTAACGCAGGCTCCGCACCGAGTCTCAACCTAAAGCCAAAATAGAAATCCGACCCTCAATTGAAACCCGGCGAACGGCAAACCGATTTACTCAATCACTAGGCGGGGCTTTTGTAAAACAACTAATGACAACAATGTGGAAGCGGAAGCAACAGCAAACAACATGAATTCTACTAACGGGAAATTTAAGCAATAAACCAATTGCGCAAATAGTTAAAGCCCACCAAGGCTAGCGGAATTCACTTACAAAATTTGAATCAAATCATAACGGGTTCAACATTAAATATTCCCGAACTCATATCATAACCTACAGAATACATATAACGGTCAAATACCTAAAACAACCTAGGAATGAACAATGACAAAAGTAGAATAATTCCGCAATACAAGACCGACGATGCCCACCTAGTAACCACCTGAAACAGATAAGGTTAAAAACAGGGAGGGTTAATCAAAAGACTAAGTGAGGGGAAAAAGGGAGTTGTAGCGGGCGCCCCAAACGGGTAACGCACGCCCCGCACCGAGCCCCGACCCGGAACCGAAATGGGATCCGACCCGAACCGAAACCCGGCGAACGGCAAGCATTTACTCAATCACTAGGCGGGGTTTTAAAAACAACGAAATGACAGAGACACGGAAGCAATATAAATAATCAAAGCAATAGAACATAATAAATACACAATTATTAAAGCCCACCAAGGCTAACAAAATTCAATTACATAATATCAAACGGGTTCGATAAATACATAATCCCGAATACAAATTAAATAAAATCCTAATATCCTAAAAATCTAATTCATATCATACGGAAAAGGAATATACATGAGAAAATAAATACAACTCTACGACGACGACGACGAATCCCGCCTAGTATCCTGAAACCAATATAGGGTGAGACAGAGAGGGTTAGTCAAACGACTAAGTGAGGGGGAAAATAATAATGTATATAATAAAACGGAAGTAAATCACCAATTTTATAATTAAAATAAATCAACATAAAAGAAAGGTTTTCGTAAACGGGTGGTGATTTAACATAAAACATAACTTATCATATGACTCGGCGAGTCGAGCCCTGAAACTCCAATAACCAAAAACATAAAACCGGAAACCTCCCTTATTCCTCCAATGTAGCCGGACTGCAAACCCGAACTACTCGTAACTAACTAGAATAACTTAGGTACTCAAAGGGCTGCCACTCCGGCCTCACCCCGAGCTCCCAAATGGAGGAAACCATAGGATTTACGCCGTAGACCCGACGTCTACCGACTTCGTCCTATCGCTCTTACTCCGGGCCCAAACGATCATGCATACAGTTCATAACTCGCTTTTCAAACATTTCGGGTTGGCCAAATGACCGTTTGAGACATGTCATATGCGAGGCCGAAGGCCAAAGTTCGCCTTAGAAAACAAAAGGTTTTACATGTCTCTTCCGTAAACATTTCGAAAACTATACATAGTACTTTTTCATATCAAATCATTTTCGATAAATCAAATAAACATAATAAGTATAAATATCTACTAAGTATATATATAGAAACGGTGTGAAAACAAAACATAAACGTGGCTTATTTCGGGAGAGGCTTATTTATACATATACATAGTAATACTGGAACAGAAAAGGAAAGCCTCACCTGGCGCGTGCAAAAGAAGAGCAAAAGCTAGAACCGGCGCTACTCCACAGGAGTATCGTCTGCAAAAATATCAGGACACAACCAAATAAGACTAAAGACGACGCACGGCTTATACGAGAATATTAAAACACATCGGAGCACGTTATACAATTAAATCAATCACTTAAGTTCAAATTATCAAACGAAAACAGAGTAATTCATGCATTTAAAAATACAAATCAAATCCAAATGTAACGAAACTTTACGGACATGCTTAAATTATCATAAAGAAGTATGCATACGAATTTCGGGAAAATCGGACTTCACATGCAAAAGATAGAAAATTTAACGAAGACTTAAAACGCACTATTCATATACCCGAACGTGTAGTAAATTCATAAATCATGGAATTCATATCTATTTCATATATATCGAATACACGAGCGAAGAAAGAATTCGGAAAAGACGAGTTTCGGAGGGACCCGTAGTGCAAAACGGGCCCTGACTTACAGAAGGTCAGGGCACTGTGTGATCGGGCCACACGGCCTTGTGCACGGCCGTGTGCCGAGGCCGTGCACAATCGGACGAACGCGCACGGCCTCATGCACACGGCCTCAAGGCCGTGTGCACAGCCCGTGCACCATCCCCAAACACGCACGGTCTCTTGCACGGCCGTGCAAGAGGCCGTGTACACCCACACGGGCTTGCCACACCCCGTGTGCATGGCCCGTGTGCGTAAAAATTGAGCAGAACATGCAGAACATCAAACCCAACACGCGAAAATCAAATATAATTCAACCTTAAATCGATTAATCATGCAAATTAATCCCTAATTTTCACATATAACCATCTACAACATGTAATCTACATATAGAAACGATAAACACGAAAATCCATCCACAATTACTATCAAAATCGTCTAAAACCTAAATTATACAACTATTCACAAAAACGAGAAAAACGAAGTATAGAGGACATTAAACAAGAGAATCGTGAAAGGCTTACTCGTAGAAGAGTTCGCGAGGAGTTCGTAGACGAAAACGGATCGAGAATCCGTCGGGAATCGGAGTCGGGACGATCGTTGGAATCTTTCTTCTTCCTTCTCTTTTCTTTCTTTTTCTTTCTTCTCCTTTTCCTTGTTTGTGCGTGAATGGCAATGTGAGACAGAGAGATTGAGACTTAGTCAAATCTTGACTAAGGTTTAGAAATCGAAGGGGCAAAGTCGTAATTTTACAAAATAAGTTCGAAGACTCACGTCGTCCAAATAATATGTAGTTACAGTTAAAATTCATATAATTAAACGCACATTGACAATTCGTGATTTAAATATAAAATTCACTCATTTACGAAATTATTCTAAAATCTTAGAATAAATATTAAATAAAATAATAATTAACGAAATTACTCGATTAAAATATACCGAATTGAAGAATCGGATTTTCGGGTCGTTACAGGAGTACATACATAATAGCATACAGGAATAAATCACCATTTTAACTTAAAAGAAAACAAACGTAAAAGAAGGGTTTTCATAAACATTCGGTGATTTATCATAACATAACATAACGGGACATATCATATTGCTCTGCGAGTCGAGCCCTCAACTCCTCATATCATATCATAACATACCTGAAAACCATACCAGTCTTATTCCTCCCATATAGCAGAAGGATAGCTAAATCCAACTGCTCTATAGGCATAATAGCCTATGTCTCAGTCGACACGAAGTCAACCGTCGCAGGAGCACAAAGGTTGCCACTCCGGCCTCACCCGTGCTCCTGGTAAACATGGAGCAAGCTACCGAATTCCACCGTAGACCCGCTCTCTATCCGGCTTCACCCGATCGCCATACTCCAGGGCCCACATATCATATCATACATATCATATCTCGCATTTTTCATAACTATCATTTTCCTATTAGAATAGGAATCAAGACATTTCGGGGAGGGCCAAAAGGGCCATTCGAGACAGGCGATGTAACGGTAGGAAACGCAACCGGGTGTTCCATCGTCATGGGGGAGAAACCCGCCCTAACGACTTCACTCAACGAGAAGGTTTCCACACCCAAAATTACATTTAAATCGAAACATAATTCGCTTGTCTCTTTTTGAAAACATTTCGAAATCATATACATAATATTCATTTGATATCAAATCCGTTGTTCTTAAACCTCATAAAAATAATAAGAATAAAGTATTTACTAAATATAGTAAGACGGGATGAAAACGTAAATTACACATGCGAGGCTTATTTAGTGAGGCTTCATAATACATATTTACATAATATGGAATAACAACAGAAACCTCACCTGGCGACAACCAAAAGAAAGCCCAAAACGGAAACGAGCAACCTAATCCACGAGAGTGGAACCTGCAACTGACAAACGACATAAGCACGTAAGACATACGACGACGCACGGCTCATACGAAAGCATTAAAACACATAGAAGCACGTTAAGCAATCATATACGGCACTTAGGCTCAAGTTAACAAACAACAGCGAAGTAATTCTTGAATTTAAACATGCAAATCAAGTTCAAATGCTACGAGACCTTACAAGCGTAATTTAAATACCATAAGGGAGTATGCATTCGAATTTCGGAAGAATCGGACTTCATATGGAAAAGTTAGAAAATTTGACGAAAACTTAAAACGTACTATTCATAGACCCGAACATGCTATAAATTCATATATCATGCAATTCATATCTATTTCATTTATATAGAATACATAAGCGAAGAAAGAATTCAGAAAAGACGAGCCTCGGAGGGACCCGTAGGCCAAAATTGGCCCTGACTTACAGAAGTTCAGGGCCCTGTTCAAACGGGCCACACGGCCTTCTGCACGGCCGTGTGCACTAAGGCCGTGCACATCAAGGAGGGACACGCATGGCCTCTTGCACACGGCCTCAAGGCCGTGTGCACAAGGCCGTGCACAACCACAACACGCAAGGTCTCTTGCACGGCCGTGCGGGAAACCGTGTACACCTACACGGGCTTGCCACACCCCGTGTGCAAAGCCCGTGCATGTCAAGAAACAGCAGAAACTTCGCAGAACCACAAAAAACCACGCAAAACCAATCCTAATTTCAACATTTGATCATCTAAACATGCAAATCACGCCCTAATATTTACATATAATGATCTACAAAACATAGGATCCAAAAACACGAAAATCCATCCATAAATTCTCTCGAAATCACATAAACCCTAAATTATTCAACTATTTACAAAAATGAGAAATACGAGGCTTAGGAGACATTAAATGAGAGGGACATGAAAGGCTTACTCATAGAAGAGATCGTGAGGAGTTCGTAGGCGTAAACGGTTCAAAAATCCGTCGAGAAACGGAGTCGGGACGATCGTTTAAACCTCCTTCCTTCTCTTTCTCTTTTTCTTTCTTTTTCTTTCTTTTTCTTTCTTTTCGTTCTCTTCTTTGTGCGTGAATGGGGTGAGGGAGAGAGAAATGAGACTTAAGTCAAAGTTTGACTTGGGTTTAAAAATCGCAGGGGCAAATTCGTAATTTTGCAAAATAAGTTTGAAAACTCATGTTGTCCAAATAATACATAATTACAGTCAAAATTCATATAATTAAACGCACATTGACAATTCGTAATTTAAATATAAAAATTCATTCATTTACGAAATTATTCCAAAATCTCATAATAAATATCAAATAAAATAATAAATTGCGCAAATACCCGATTCGGACATACCGGATTATAATTCGGATTTTCGGGGCGTTACAATCAGCCCTCCTTATGAGAATCTGGCCCCCAGATTCTACTGATTTGAGTTAAACAACTCTGGACGAAACTTACGCGTCTTCATTCGGATCTCTCGCAAAGCTTCTTCGATAGTCTGATCTTGGAAGGAACTTATAGGAGGTATCTCACGGATTGCACAACTCCGAGCTTTTTCGGGGTTCTTATAAGTAGCATTTCAGTAGAACTTGAGCTATCTCCATTGATTGTCGAAAGGCCTGAATTCGATCGTTTGTACCTTGGAGAAATCCTAGATAATCGAGTAGCCGTAATTACCATCTTAGTCCTTCAGTAGTCTGGACACGAATTCCATGATGAATTCATTCCCAATCCCACATAGGGATAAATAAGTAGTAGCTAACCTTTTAATCTTTGATGCTCGGCATTGATCTGCTGATAAGTCGAGTATCTCTTGACCTAGTCGAGTAAGTCTCTTTCTTTCGACTCTTCGAATCATGGGTCCGAGGCTTATATTAGGAAGTATTGGGGTTACCAACACAAAGCTGAAATTCTGGATTATTCTTCGCTCGAATTGTCTGTCTCGGGATCGATTCTTTTGCAGTCTTGGCATTTTAGATTCTTCAACCCAATTCTGACTAGGTCGCAAGGCTATGAATGAAATTATCCAAAATGGTGCAAGTCCAATTCGGTTTAGCCTCAATTTGTGACACGCTCATGATTTGGTTCAAAGTACCAACTACGATATTCGCTTTTCCCAAGGAGCACTGATTCTTGCAATCTTAGTCCTCAAACATTTTCCCCCGACGACGTTGGGGTTCGTTCCACTCCTTCTGAGTAAATACGTGTTGAAATCCCATAATCTGTAGAGAGGTCAACTGATTCCATAAGATGGTGGCGACGTTTCAGCCAATTTTTTCCTACGGTAGCTAGTTCAATGTCATGAGGGCAACTTTCTGGTTGATTCTAGCTTCCCGAGCATGAGCTATGGTTTCTTCATTAGTACCATTCACCAATTCAACCTTTCATGTGATGCATTCTTACTCACGATGATTCCTTCAGAATCCCTTAAGCCGGGTTAATATTGAAGTTGTAGTTAATCTCTTTTCGGCTCCTAAGAACAGGTCCAACATAGATTGTCCATTCGAGCTCGGTTTCTTTCCTGTCGACTCAAGCAACAGGGTTGCAAGATTAGAGAAGTTGCACATGAAGTCTTGGCTTGTTCCCATTCAAGTACTGTTCAAATCCTCAAAGATTCTACTTCGTTCCTCGTTCCGAATCTGAAATGACCTAAAATGTCACTCAGTCGATCCAGATTTCATATTTGCTAGCTGGCAATCAGCAGGTGCCCTTTTTGAGGTCTGGAGCACCATACGGAGGTGCACTGCATTCTTCTTCGAACCTCGAGAATATCAAGTTGACTCCTCAGAAAGCAACAAACAACTCGCTGTGATATGAACGGGGTCCGTCAAGTCGCAATGTACTTGTCAGTACTAGAGGCAGACATATGAATTCAAGACGTCTACATCAGGCACTGAAAGCTGTCTTCAGAGCATCTTCGTCTCGGACACAGAGCTGATGATACCCTAATCAAAGGATGTTCAGACAAAATCCTCAATCTCAAAGCATATCGGACAATTCTTCGTCGACGATAGAGAATACTTGCCTTCGTTAATATTCTGTGCAATTCTCGGTGAACAATACACATAGGAAGTGCACTGTCTTCTTTCTCTACAAGCAGCGTTAGAGTACCCCAGATGAAGATACTCGTTCGGGCACGTTCAAGGGAGGGAACTTCATCAAGTCGGTTCTTCGATTCTGTCAGATCGGCAAAATCCGTTCAGTTAGGCGACTTCGATCACGGTTCGACTTCTTAGAGTTAGATCAATCACAAACCATCCATTCCGATCTGATCGCAAGAGTTCTCAGATTCTCGGGAAGTACGTCTACGAATTCTATGATCAACTTGGTTCTTTGGACTTAGTCAAGTCCAAAATAATCCTTTGCTGGCAACTTGGTCAAATCTGCTGCTAACGGTTCCTTCGATGATAAACGGCAGCATGCGCACGAATCGCAAATTTCCTCCAACCCGGCAACAACGAAATAGAAAGAGAAACATGCAAAGAATCCAACATGCACTCACAAGTACAGCAATGAAAAGCGCAACAAGTGAGTGTAAACCACTCTAATTATAAAATGCATGTATAGAATGCCAATTAATATTTGTACCTTGCACCGAAGCATTCGGATCTAAGTTCTCCTCGACTATCTCGATCTTTTCTTCCTCATGCAATTTGCGCGGAGATGGAATGGACTTCCACATGAGAAGAAACGTCCAGCTTTCTTTCGGCATTCCGACTCTTGATGGTCTCTTTGGCAAAAGCTACATACGGGTCATAGGGCTCCCTACGGTTGGGGAGGTGCATTCTGCTTCGATGAAGACACTTGGGAGGTCTTCTTTCTGGAAGAGGACCCCGCAGGTGTAAATGGCCTCTTAGAACTCGCTAGAAGGTACTGAACGGTGGTAGTGGCAAGAATAGGATTCGGTCCCATCAGATTGAGTTCAGACTCAACATGCAGAGCCATTTCCACTGCGTCGGTATAACATTGAGGTCGGACCACCATCATAGCCTTCTTGATCTCGTAAGTCAATCGCTCTACAAACTGGCGAGTCTTCCTTTGCTCGTCGGCGACCATATACGGGCAATGCGTAATGAGGCGGGAGAAGTGTGCCTCGTACTGACAAACTGAAGATGTGTTTTGTTTGAGAGCCAGAAATTCCCTTTCGCGTTGCTGACGAACAACCCACGGAATATACTTAGCCCAAAACTCGGTCAAGAACTGATCCCAAGTCGGGACTACATGCTCGCGTTTCCATCTTTGCTCAATCTGTTTCCACCAATCATGTGCGGCTCCAATCATCAGATAGATTGCATACTCGACTCTTTGAGGGTCCGGATATTCCATTATCCTGTAAATCTTTTCTAGAGCTGATATCGATGCCTCGGCAATAGCGTCATCCGGGGCACCTTCAAACTGTGGTGGTTCGAATCTGAGAAATCGGGCCCACGCTTCCTGCTCAGCATTTCCTTTAGGGGCCTGAGCGATGAACTGTCTTAATGTTTCCGCAATTTTGGCTGGAATTAGTGTATCGGTCTGAGGTGCCAATGGAGGTGACGAGAGCGGTTTACGTGTACGACGACGTGGAGGCATCCTGTAAGGCCAATAGCAAATATGCATGACAGGTAAGTGAGTATGCAAAGCTGTAAACACCTAGGCAACTAGAGTTCAGATAGAGTTCACATAATCACTTAGCACATTTGCACAAATTTCACAGAAGTCCTAAGCCGTACGACCTAGACACAACCAGACACGTCAGACAACCAGGCATGGCAAGAACAACCTTGAGTTTCGCATCCACCTATATCCAAGCCCATCCCAGTGTTTTGATTGAAAAGATCGTTTGTTGTTGATCATCCAACAAAGATCCATCACAATTCAAACACTAGGCGTTCTTGAACACCAGTGAGTGCAATTCCCTATGTTACACCGGCACACAACCATTGTCAAAACAAACAAAACACGACGATTCAAAGCTTAGGCCATTGGACCCGAAGAGCTCTGATACCAACTGTAGCGGGCACCCCAAACGGGTAACGCACGCCCCGCACCGAGTCTCAACCTAAAGCCCAAATAGAAATCCGACCCTCAATTGAAACCCGGCGAATGGCAAACCGATTTACTCAATCACTAGACGGGGCTTTTGTAAAACAACTGACGACAACAATGCGGAAGCGGAAGCAACAGCAAACAACACGAATTCTACTAACGGGAAATTTAAGCAATAAACCAATTGCGCAAATAGTTAAAGCCCACCAAGGCTAGTGGAATTCACTTACAAAATTTGAATCAAATCATAACGGGTTCAACATTAAATATTTCTGAACTCATATCATAACCTACAGAGTACATATAACGGTCAAGTACCTAAAACAACCTAGGAATGAACAATGACAAAAGCAGAATAATTCCGCAATGCAAGACCGACGATGCCCACCTAGTAACCACCTAAAACAGATAAGGTTAAAAACAGGGAGGGTTAGTCAAAAGACAAACTGAGGGGAAAAAGGGAGTACATACATAATACAAGAATAAATCACCATTTTAACTTAAAAGAAAACAAACGTAAAAGAAGGGTTTTCATAAACATTCGGTGATTTATCATAACATAACATTACGGGACATATCATATTGCTCGGCGAGTCGAGCCCTCAACTCCTCATATCATATCATAACATACCTGAAAACCATACCAGTCTTATTCCTCTCATATAGCAGAAGGACCGCTAAATCCAACTGCTCTATAGGCATAATAGCCTATGTCTGAGTCGACACGAAGTCAACCGACGCAGGAGCACAAAGGTTGCCACTCCGGCCTCACCCGTGCTCCTGGTAAACATGGAGTAAGCTACGGAATTCCACCGTAGACCCGCTGTCTATCCGGCTTCACCCGATCGCCATACTCCAGGGCCCACATATCATATCATACATATCATATCTCGCATTTTTCATAACTATCATTTTCCTACTAAAATAGGAATCAAGACATACGACGACGCACGGCTCATACGAAAGCATTAAAACACATAGAAGCACGGTAAGCAATCATATACGACACTTAGGTTCAAGTTAACAAACAACAGCGAAGTAATTCTTGAATTTAAACATGCAAATCATGTTCAAATGCTACGAGACTTTACGAGCATATTTTAAATACCATAAGGGAGTATGCATTCGAATTTCGGAAGAATCAGACTTCATATGCAAAAGTTAGAAAATTTGACGAAAACTTAAAACGTACTATTCATAGACCCGAACATGCTATAAATTCATATATCATGCAATTCATATCTATTTCATATATATAGAATACATAAGCGAAGAAAGAATTCGGAAAAGACGAGCCTCGGAGGGACTCGTAGGCCAAAAATTGGCCCTGACTTACAGAAGGTCAGGGCCTTGTTCAAACGGACCACACGGTCGTGTGCACGGCCGTGTGCACCAAGGCCGTACGCATCAAGGAGGGACACGCACGGCCTCTTGCACACGGCCTCAAGGCCGTGTGCACAAGGCCGTGCACAACCACAACACGCACGGTCTCCTGCACGGCCGTGCGGGAGACCGTGTACACACACACGGGCTTGCCACACCCCGTGTGCAAAGCCCGTGCACGTCAAGAAACAGCAGAAACTTCGCAGAACCACAAAAAACCACGCAAAACCAATCCTAATTTCAACATTTGATCATCTAAACATGCAAATCACGCCCTAATATTTACATATAATGATCTACAACATACAAGCTACACATAGGATCCAAAAACACGAAAATCCATCCATAAATTCTCTCGAAATCACATAAACCCTAAATTATTCAACTATTTACAAAAATGAGAAATACGAGGCTTAGGAGACATTAAATGAGAGGGACGTGAAAGGCTTACTCGTAGAAGAGATCGTGAGGAGTTCGTAGGCATAAACGGTTCGAAAATCCATCGAGAAATGGAGTCGGGACGATCGTTTGAACCTCCTTCCTTCTCTTTCTCTTTTTCTTTCTTTTTCATTCTTTTCCTTCTCTTCTTTGTGCGTGAATGGGGTGAGGGAGAGAGAAATGAGACTTAAGTCAAAATTTGACTTGGGTTTAAAAATAGCAGGGGAAAATTCGTAATTTCGCAAAATAAGTTTGAAAACTCATGTTGTCCAAATAATACATAATTACAGTCAAAATTCATATAATTAAACGTATATTGACAATTCGTAATTTAAATATAGAAATTCATTCATTGATGAAATTATTCCAAAATCTCATAATAAATATCAAATAAAATAATAAATTGCGCAAATACCCGATTCGGACATACCGGATTATAATTCGGATTTTCGGGGCGTTACAATACCCTAATCAAAGGTTGTTCAGACAAAATCCTCGATCTCAAAGCATATCGGACAATTCTTTATCGACGGTCGAGGATACTTGCCTTCGTTAATATTCTGTGCAATTCTCGATGAACAATACACATAGGAAGTGCACTGTTTTCTTCTCTACAAGTAGCGTGGGAGTACCACAGATCAAGGTACTCGCTTGGGCGCGTTCACGGGAGAGAAGTTCGTTAAGTTGGTTCTTCGATTCTGTCAGGTCGGCAAAACCCATTTGGTTTGGCGACTTCGATCACGATTCGACTTCTAGAACTAGATCTATCACAAACCTTCTATTCCAATCCGATCGCAAGAGCTCTCAAATTCTCGGGGAGTACGTCTGTGAATTCTATGATCAACTTGATTCTCTAGGCTTCACTCGGATCTTCAGGCGGTTGAGACGGTAGGGGATAAGCCTATAGTTTTATCCTTTTGGGTAAGGTTCTCGGCTTCCACCAACGAGGTGTACGACCCTCGTCTATTCAAAAAAATCCCTGACTTAGTCAAGTCCAAATTAATCCTTTGCTTGCAACTTGGTCAAATCTGCTGGGCAACGGTTCCTTCGATGATAAACGGTAGCACGCGCACGAATCGCAAATGTCCTCCAATCCGGCAACTAAGAAATAGAAAGAGAAACATGCAAAGAATCCAACATGCGCACGCACAGGTACAGCAATGAAAAGCGCAACAAGTGAGTGTAAACCACTCGAATTCTAAAATGCATGTATAGAATGACAATTAATATTTGTACCTTGCACCGAAGCATTCGGATCTAAGTTCTCCTCGACTGTCTCGATCTTTTCTTCCTCGTGCAATTTGCGCGGAGATGGAAGGGACTTCCACATGAGAAGCAACGTCCAGCTTTCTTTCGGCATTCTGACTCTTGATGGTCTCTTTGGCAAAAGCTACATACGGGTCGTAGGGCTCCCTGCGGTTGGGGAGGTGCATTCTGCTTCGATGAAGACACTTGGGAGGTCTTCTTTCCGAAAGAGGGCCCTGAAGGTGTAAATGGTCTCTTGGAACTCGCTGGAAGGTACTGAGTGGTGGTAGTGGCAAGAATAGGACTCGGTCCCATCAGGTTGAGTTCAGACTCAACATGCAGTGCCATTTCCACTGCGTTGGTATAACATTGATGTCGGACCACCATCATAGCCTTCCTGATCTCGTAAGTCAATCCCTCTACAAACTGGCGAGTCTTCCTTTGCTCGTCGGCGACCATTTACGGGCAATGCGTAATGAGACGGGAGAAGTGTGCCTCGTACTGACCAACTGAAGATGTGTTTTCTTTGAGAGCCAGAAATTCCCTTTCGCGTTGCTGACGAACAACCCTCGGAATGTACTTAGCCCGGAACTTGGTCAAGAACTGATCCCAAGTCGGGACTATATGCTCGCGTTTCCATCTTTGCTCAATCTGTTTCCACCAATCCTGTGCGGCTCCAATCATCAGATCGATTGCAAACTCGACTCTCTGAGGGTCCGGATATTCCATAATCCGGTAAATCTTTTCCAGAGCTGATATCCATGCCTCGGCAATAGCGTCATCCGGGGCACCTTCAAACTGTGGTGGTTCGAATTTGTGAAATCGGGTACATGCTTCCTGCTCAGCGTTCCCTTGGGGGGCATGAGCAATGAACAGTCTTAAGGTTTCCGCAATTTCGGCTGGAGTCGGTGTATCGGCCTGAGGTGCCAACGGATGTGATGGGAGCGGTTTACGTGCACGACGACGTGAAGACATCCTGTAAAGCCAATAGCAAATATGCATGACAGGTAAGTGAGTATGCAAAGCCGTAAACACATAGGCAGCTAAAGTGCAGATAGAGTTCACATAACCACTTAGCACATTTGCACAAATTCCACAGAAGTCCTAAGCCGTACGACCTAGACATAACCGGACACGACAGACAACTAGGTACGGCAAGTGCAACCTTGAGTTTCACATCCACCTATGTCCAAGTCCACCCCAGTGTTTTGATTGCAAAAGATCTATTGTTGTTGATCATCCAACAGAGATCCGTCACAATTCAAACACTAAGCGTTCTTGAACACTAGTGAGTGCAATTCCCTAAGTTACACCGGCACACAACGACTGACAAAACAGACCAAACACGATGATTCAGAGCTTAGGCCATTGGACCCAAAGAGCTCTGATACCAACTGTAGCGGGCGCCCCAAACGGGTAACGCACGCCCCGCACCGAACCTCAATCCGAAGCTGAAACAGAAATCCGACCCTAAATTGAAACCCGACGAACGGCAAACCGATTTACTCAATCACTAGGCGGGGCTATTGTAAAAACAACTGATGACAACAATGCGGAAGCGGAAGCAACAGCAAACAAAACGAATTCTACTAAAGGGAAATTAAAGCAATAAACCAATTGCGCAAATAGTTAAAGCCCATCAAGGCTAGAGGAAATCACTTACAAAAATTGAATCAAATCATAACGGGTTCAACATTAAATAATCACGAACTCAATTCTTAACCTACATAATACATATAACGGTCAAGTACCTAAAACAACCTAGGAATGAACAATGACAAAAGCAGAATAATTCCGCAATACAAGACCGATGATGTCCACCTAGTAACCACCTGAAACAGATAAGGTTAAAAATAGGGAGGGTTAGTCAAAAGACTAAGTGAGGGGAAAAAGGGAGTACATACATAATAGCATACAGGAATAAATCACCATTTTAACTTAAAAGAAAACAAACGTAAAAGAAGGGTTTTCATAAACATTCGGTGATTTATCATAACATAACATAACGGGACATATCATATTGCTCGACGAGTCGAGCCCTCAACTCCTCATATCATATAATAACATACCTGAAAACCATACCAGCCTTATTCCTCCCATATAGCAGAAGGACCGCTAAATCCAAACTGCTCTATAGGCATAATAGCCTATGTCTCAGTTGACACGAAGTCAACCGCCACAGGAGCACAAAGGTTGCCACTCCGGCCTCACCCGTGCTCCCGGTAAACATGGAGCAAGCTACCGAATTCCACCGTAGACCCGCTGTCTATCCGGCTTCATCCGATCACCATACTCCGGGGCCCACATATCATATCATACATATGGCCCACATATCATATCATACATATCATATCTCGCATTTTTCATAGCTATCATTTTCCTATCAGAATACGAATCAAGACATTTCGGGGAGGGCCAAAAGGCCGTTCGAGACAGGCGATGTAACGGTAGGAAACGCGACCGGGTATTCCATCGTCATGGGGGAGAAACCCGCCCTAATGACTTCACTCAACGAGAAGGTTTCTAAACCCAAAATTATATTTAAATCGAAACATAGTTCGCTTGTCTCTCTTTGAAAACATTTCGAAATCATATACATAATATTCATTTGATATCAAATCCGTTGTTCTTAAACCTTATAAAAGTAATAAGCATAAAGTATTTACTAAATATAGTAACACGGGATGAAAACGTAAATTACACATGCGAGGCTTATTTAGTGAGGCTTAATAATACATATCTACATAATACGGAATAACAACAGAAACCTGACCTGGCGACAGCCCAAAAGAAAACCAGAAACGGAAACGAGCAACCTAATCCACGAGAGTGGAACCTGCAACTGACAAACGACATAACCACGCAAGACACACGATGACGTATGGCTCATACCAAAGTATAGCAACATGTAAAAGCACGTTATACAATCACATAAAGCACTTAGGTTCAATTATCAAACGAAACAAAGTAATTTGCGAATTTAAATATGCAAATCAAGTCCAAATGCAACGAGACTTTACGGACATGCTTTAAATATCATAAGAGAGTATGCATTCAAATTTCGGAAGAATCGGAGTTCATATGCAAAAGTTAGAAAATTTGACGAAAACTTAAAACGCACTATTCATAGACCCGAACATGCTATAAATTCATATATCATGAAATTCATATCTATTTCATATATATAGAATACATAAGCAAAGAAAGAATTCAGAAAAGACGAACCTCGGAGGGACCTACAGGGTAAAATTGACCCTGACCAACAGAAGGGTCAGGGCCCTGATCATTTAGCCCACACGGCCTCGTGCACGGCCGTGTGCACCAAGGCCATGCACATCAAAGAAGGACACGCACGGCCTCTTGCACACGGCCTCAAGGCCGTGTGCGCAAGGCCGTGCACAACCACAACACGCACGGTCTCCTGCACGGCCGTGCGGGAGACTGTGTACACCAACACGGGCTTGCCATACCCCGTGTGCAAAGCCCGTGCACGTCAAGAAACAGTAGAAAATTCACAGAAGCGAGAAACCTTCACAAATTCAATTTAAAAACCAATATTTAACTGATTAAACATGCAAATTCAACCCTAATATTCTCATATAATGTTCTACAACATCTAAGCTACACATAGAAACAATAAACACGAAAAACCGTCCATAAATTCATCCAAAATCACATAAAACCTAACATATTCAACTATATACAAAAATCCAAAAATCGAAGCAATGGAGGCATTAAACACGAAAGACGTGAGCAGCTTACTCGTAGATGAGGTTGAGAGGAGTTCGTAAGATTTCACGGCTCGGAAATCGGTCGGGAAACGGGGTCGGAACGATCGATTGAACCTTTCTCCTTCTCTTTTCCTTTCTTTTTCTTTGTTCTCTTCTTTTCTCCTCTGTTGTCGCGTGAATGAGTGAGGGAGAGAGAGTGATGGCTTAATTCAAAAGAGTTGACTCGGTTGAGAAATGAAAGGGCATTTTCGTAATTTATAAAACTTAGTCAAAAATACAAGTTTTCCAAATAAAACAAAATTACAGTCAAAGTTCATGAAATTAAACGCACATTGAAATGTCGTGGTTTAAATACCGAAATTCACTCATTCATAAAAATGTTATATAAATCACATAATAATTAATAGAATAAATCATAAATCACGAGAGAAATCGATTCGGGTTCCCGGTTCATAACACAAATTTTCGGGGCGTTACAGTTGCATCAAATAGTTATAATAATTGTAGAAAACTTGATTGGATCATTGACACAAGGGCTTCAAGCCACATGTGCTCTAATTTCAAACTTCTTACAAATTCAGTCAAGCCTTCTAATAAGATTCCTATAACCCTACCTGATGGATCTACTCAATATGTGTCACATGTTGGTTCTGTGCAAATATCTAGCAAACTAATCTTACATGATGTGCTATATGTCCCTAGCTTTAAGTATAATCTAATGTCTGTTAACAAGTTGTTGACAAATACTAATTACAGATTTGTTTTCCTCAAATCTGAATATTTATTGCAGGACCTGAACTGTAAGGATGTGGTTGCTCATGGAAAGAAATTTGGATCTCTATACATTCTTGAGCAAAGTACTGCTGTAAATAGTTATTCCTTAATGAATAAATGTAGCATGAACTCTATTCTTGATGCTAAGTCTAGGACTGATGGTGGTAACTGTATTTCCTTACCTTGCAAAACTGTTTATGCTGTCAATACTGTTATAAATAGATCCGTCGATGCATCTTGTAAGAATGTTACTGCTGTTAGACTTGATATGGATGAGAAATTGAGTGTTTGGCATTATAGGCTGGGGCATGTCTCTGATGATCTTATGAAACGCATTCATATTCCTAATTTTGATCATTTTAATAGTAGTAAGAATCCTTGTGATACTTGTCATAGATCTAAGCAACATAGATTACCCTTTCCTACTAGCTCTATTCAGTCTAACAAGCCTTTTGAGCTCTTACACTTGGACCTGTGGGGGCCATATAAAAGACCTACCCTTTCTAATTGTCATTACTTTCTTATTATAGTTGATGATTATTCTAGGAGTGTATGGACCTACCTCATGCCTAACAAGCTCTATGTTTCTGATATCATTTATAAGTTCATTAAACTAGTTCATACTCAGTTTAATGCAACTATCAAGATTCTTAGAAGTGATAATGGCACTGAGTTTACCAACTCAAAATGCCAACAAATTTTTACTGATCATGGAATTTTGCACCAAACATCCTGTTCCTACACCCCACAGCAAAATGGGGTTGTAGAAATTAAACATAAACATCTCCTACAAATTGCTAGGTCCTTGATGTTCCAGTCAAAACTTCCTCTTGAGTTTTGGGGTGTGGCCTTGTTAACAACAACTTATCTGTTAAATAGAATACCTACTAGGATTCTTGGGTGGAAAACACCTTATGAAAAGCTCTTTATGACTGCTCCTATATACAGTCACATTAAAGTATTTGGATGTTTATGGTATGCCATGAACAACCAACCCCATAAAGATAAATTTGATGCTAGAGTTAACAAGTGTATATTTGTGGGATATAGCATTGGTAAGAAACGTTACAAGCTTTACAATTTGGATACTAAAACTTTTACTACTTCTAGAGATGTGAGGTTTTATGAAGAAATCTTCCCCTGTCACAAATCTAGTAAAGATCAGGGCAACTCTCATCATATTCCTAATTCTCCTGATGAATTTTATGATAATGTTGTTGATGAGGTTGTTAGTCCCTCCAATTATGATCATACTTCTGATGGGGTGACTGAAAACACGACTGAAAACACACCTACTGTCGACAATGAGGACCTTTCTGATAGATCTGAGTCAGATGATATTGCTGTCCATAGTTCTCCTAATAACAGCAATAATGAATCTGTAGTTTTGAGGAGAAGTGTCAGAGAAAAGAAAGCATATGTATGGTTGAAGCATTATGTTAGCATTCCTGATGACCGAGCGATTTCCTGTCACTAATCATCTCTTCTCTTTGATACATCTTCTTTTCCTTACTCTACCAGTTACATTGCCTTTATGTCTAATGTTTCCCAAGCCTCTGAACCAGTTAGTTATAAACAAGCTGCTAAGAGTTCAGAGTGCGTTGAGGCAATGGAAAAGGAGTTAAAAGCCTTAGAAGATAACCATACTTGGACTCTTACCAGGAAGACCATTGGGACTAAGTGGGTATATAAGGTTAAATTCAATGCAGATGGCACTGTTGAAAGATACAAGGCCAGACTTGTTGCAAAAGGATTTAATCAAACCTTTGGAATTGATTATTTCGATTCTTTTTCTCCTGTTGCTAAATTGGTCACAGTGAGAATTTTTCTTGCTTTGTGTACTGCAAAAGGCTTTCCTATTCACCAACTTGACATAAATAATGCATTCTTGCATGGTAATCTAGATGAGGAAGTCTACTTGGCACCACATGAGGGCTATACCAAAGCCCTACCTGGACAAGTTTGCAAACTGTCCAAATCTCTATATGGCCTTACACAGGCATCTAGACAATGGAATCAAGAGTTTACCTTGAAATTAATTGCTTATGGTTTCAAACAGTCTGATTTTGACCCTTGTTTGTTTACTTACTTTACTGACACAGTGCATATTATGTTATTAGTATATGTTGATGATGTGTTGGTAAGTGCTTGTAAAGAATCTGATATTGCTGATGTCAAGGCTTATCTTCATGACTTATTTACTATAAAGGATCTAGGACATGCTAGATACTTCTTAGGTATGGAGACTGTTAGGTGTTCTAGTGGCATGATTATTTCCCAAGGGAAATACATTAATGATTTATTACAGGATGCTGGTTTAACTAAATGTAAACCAGTTCTTACTCCTTTGCCTTCAGGCTGTAAGTTTGATGATTTCAATAGTCCCTTATTTTCTGATCCTTCCAAATATAGCAGATTGGTAGGGCGGCTTCTCTACCTAAATTTGTCTAGACCTGACCTCAGTCATGCTATTCAGCAGCTGAGTCAGTTTGTTGGTAAGCAAACTATAGCACATTGGCATGTTGCCTTACATGTGCTTAAGTACCTTAGTGGATGCTCTAAATCTGGCATTTTCTTTCCTGTGCAAAACTTTCTTGATCTCACTACCTATTGTGATTCTGATTGGGCTACTTGTCCCTCCACCAGAAAATCTATTACTGGATATTGTATACTTTTGGGCAAGGCCCTTGTATCCTGGAAAACTAAAAAGCAGCGAACTGTTAGTAAGTCGTCTTGTGAAGCCAAGTACAGAAGCATGGCTGCAACTGTGTGTGAGTTGCAGTGGATTTCGTATATCTTATAAGAACTGCAGTCGCCTGTCACTCTCCCCATTCCTCTTTGGTGAGATAACACTTCGGCCATCAATATTACTGAGAACCCCGTATTCCATGAAAGAACCAAACATATAGAGATAGACTATCATTTGGTACGCAACAAATACAAAGCTGGTTTCATTGTGCCCCGTTATGTTACTTCTTCTCTTCAGATTGCAGACATGTTCACCAAGTCCTTGGCTGGACACCAGTTTCGAAAATTATTGTTCAAGTTAGGGTTTCAGTTTCCTACACCTCCAACTTCAGGGGAGACTATTGTAATTTTATCCTTATTCCTTTTATTTCCTTTTTATTAGGTATATTGTATACAGGTTTGTATTGTAATAGTGTTAGTGTGTTTTTATTATTTCAGGGTCGAGCCTTTAGCGTGTCTTTGACTTCTCATTGTATAAATAATGTATTCCAGGCTCCCGACGGCATTATCTGCAATTAATAAAGTTCTTTAATTTTTACATTGTCTTCTCCGCCTTCTTCTCTGCAAGTCCGATTTCTACATCGATCACCCGGGTTTACCATGCTCCCATGCATGCACGAAGCATTTTGTCTGCTAGCACTTTCTGCCATGCATACCACTTAGCTCGCGGGGGCCTGGCCATGACAGGCTATGTCACTGTAGCGGGCGCCCCAAACGGGTAACGCACGCCCCGCACCGAGCCCCGACCCGGAGCCGAAATGGGATCCGACCCGAACCGAAACCCGGCGAACGGCAAGCATTTACTCAATTACTAGGCGGGGTTTTTATAAACAACGAAAAGACAGAAGTGCGGAAGCAATAATAAGCCAAATATTTAAAACATAATTAATTACACAATTATTAAAGCCCACCAAGGCTAATGAAATTCAATTACATAATAATAAACGGGTTCGGTACAATATCCCGACAAAATCTAACAACGGGTTCAGTATGTAAATCCCGTACATACAACATGAATAAATAATACGTAAATAAAAGACAACCGGGAAAGAATATACATGAGCAAAGCTAAACACAACCCTACGACGACGACGACGACGAATCCCGCCTAGTATCCTGAAACCAATATAGGGTGAGACAGAGAGGGTTAGTCAAACGACTAAGTGAGGGGGGAAATAGTAATGTATATAATAAAACGGAAGTAAATCACCAATTTTATAATTAAAGAAATCAACATAAAAGAAAGGTTTTCGTAAACTGGTGGTGATTTAACATAAAACATAACTTATCATATGACTCGGCGAGTCGAGCCCTGAAACTCCAATAACCAAAAACATAAAACCGGAAATCTCCCTTATTCCTCCAATGTAGCCGGACTGCAAACCCGAACTACTCGTAACTAACTGTATAATCTCAGGTACTCAAAGGGCTGCCACTCCGGCCTCACCCCGAGCTCCCAAATGGAGGAAACCATAGGATTTACGCCGTAGACCCGACGTCTACCGACTTCATCCTATCGCTCTTACTCCGGGCCCAAACGATCATGCAAACATTTCATAACTCGCTTTTCAAACATTTCGGGTTGGCCAAAAGACCGTTCGAGACATGACATATGCGAGGCCGAAGGCCAAAGTTCGCCTTAGAAAACAAAAGGTTTTACATGTCTCTTTCATAACATTTCGAAAATTATACATAGTACTTTTCATATCAAATCATTTTCGATAAATCAAATGAACATAATAATCATAAATATTTATTAAGTATATATATAAACGGGGTGAAAACCAAAACATAAACGAGGCTTATATGGGGAGAGGCTTACTTATATATATATATACATAATAATACTGGAAACAGAAACGGAAAACCTCACCTGGCTGCTATGCAAAATAAGAGCAAAAAGCTAGAACCGGCGCTACTCCACAGGAGTATCGTCTGCAAAAATACCAGGACACAACCAAATAAGACTAAAGATGACGCACGGCTTATACGAGAATATTAATACACATAGGAGCACGTTATACAAATAAATCAATCACTTAAGTTCAAATTCTCAAACGAAAACAGAGTAATTCATGCATTTAAAAATACAAATCAAATCCAAATGCGACGAAACTTTACGGACATGCTTAAATTATCATAAGGGAGCATGCATTCGAATTTCGGGAAAATCGGACTTCACATGCAAAAGTTAGAAAATTTAACGAAAACTTAAAACACACTATTCGTATACCCGAACATGTCGTAAATTCATAAATCATGCAATTCATATCTATTTCACATATATCGAATACACGAGCGAAGAAAGAATTCGGAAAAGACGAGTCTCGGAAGGACCCGTAGTGCAAAACGGGCCCTGACTTACAGAAGGTCAGGGCACTGTGCGATCGGGCCACACGGCCTTGTGCACGGCCGTGTGTCGAGGCCGTGCACAATCGGTCGAACGCGCACGGCCTCGTGCACCAACCCCAAACACGCACGGTCTCTTGCACGGCCGTGCAAGAGGCCGTGTACACCCACACGGGCTTGCCACACCCCGTGTGCATGGCCCGTGTGCGTAAAAATTGAGCAGAACATGCAGAACATCAAACCCAATACGCGAAAATCAAATATAAATCAACCTTAAATCGATTAATCATGCAAATAAATCCCTAATTTTCACATATGATCATCTACAACATATAATCTACCTATAGAAACGATAAACACGAAAATCCATCCACAAATCCTATACAAATCACATAAAACCTAATAATGTCAACTATTCACAAAAACGAGAAAAACGAAGTATAGAAGACATAAAACGAGAGAATCGTTAGAAGCTTACTCGTAGAAAAGATCGCGAGGAATTCGTAGACGTAAACGATTCGAAAATCCGTCGGGAAACGAAGTCGGGACGATCGATTGAACTTCCTTCCTTCTCTTTCTCTTTTTTCCTTCTCTTTTCCTCCTTCTCCTTTGTTTTTGTGCGTGAGTCAAAATGAGAGGGAGAGAGATTGACTAAGTCAATTTAGGCTAGGGTTTAAAGAGTCGGAGGGGGATTTTAGTAATTTCGTAAAATAAATTTGAAAACTCACGTTGTCCAAATAATACGTAATTACAGTTAAAATTCATATAATTAAACACACATTGACAATTAGTGATTTAAATATCAAAATTCACTCATTTACGAAATTATCCTAATATCCTAGAATAATCTCCAAATTAAAATAATAAATTGCATAATTACTCGATTAAAATATACCGAATTGAAACTCGGATTTTCGGGTCGTTACAATACTCCCCTCTTCAGAAGAATCTGTCCTCAGATTCTCTTCCGGTCTCGGAGTTAGTTAAGAGGAGCGTAACCTAGCGGAAATTCTAATAATACGAATTAAATCGAACATTAAAATAAAATTAATTCACATAATAAAACGCAATTCATAATAAACACTTAAAGCACTTAATATTCCAATTAAAATTCGAATTCATACAAAATAGAAAATTACATCAAATCCTAAACAGAGTTTACGGGAAAGAAGAAAATAAAATAGACAAGATAGCTCAAGGCTCGTCCGGACCACGGCGGAAATACTGATCCAGCTGCTCTGAGAGCGACCTCTGCATCTCCGAGATCGATCTCTGAAGCTCTGCCTGCAAGGCTGTGTACTGACTATCAATGTGAGCTCGCTGAGCTGCAAACCCCTCATTGATCTGCCTCTCCTGCTGGGCAAATCTCTCATCCGACACGCGTCGGTAGTCAGTGAACTCTGAATAAAACTGCTGCAGGTCTATCGATTCCTGGTGCTGAGTGCTTCTTCTGCCACGCGAAGACTCAGGTATAGAAGCATCCTGTCTCATCAGCTGGGAGTAGATATGCTGAGCCTGCTCTCGGACCTCTGGGTCTGAAGGTCCTTCTTCGGGAGCATCCCCTTGGTCAGCTTCCCACAAAGGTAGCCCAGCCACCAGAATATACGGGTCGTTCCGCCTTGGACCCTTCGTGCAGATAGCCATTTGAGCTAGAGTGCCGTAGCTAATTGAGGTCGAACCTCCGACAGGAACCTGGGTATCGAGCCCTTCCACCTGGGCACACTCCAAAATGGCGGTGATGTATGAGCCAACTCGAATTTCTCCTCTCGACCGAGTGGAGATATACATCATGTGGTCCATCATGTACGAGATGGGGTTGAACCTGACCCCTCGCACCATGTGATCGAGTATGAGACAATCTTCGGTGTTCACCGCACCCGGACTGTCTCCTCGGGCTAGAACCGATCGAGACACGGCTCTGTGCAAAATTCTCAACTGAGTAGAAATGAGCATCGTGGCCTTGGATACGCCGGAGTTAAATATTTCGGTGGAGGTAGAGATACGTCTCCACGCTTCGGCTTGATTCCATCCGTCGGCACGTCTCCTCGGTGCCGTAACATCCAGTTGAAAATACTCGGTCAACTGCCGGTATGAGAGCGTATAGTCTCGGTTGAACGCTCTGAAGTGGATTCCTATCGGCATCTCGTCGTCGTCCGGAAATGCCGCGCCCTTAAGAGAGCTTAAAAATTCGCAAGTAAGGCGGCGATAGGATGGCCTTTGAATACTCCAAAAATTAGCCCACCCAATGTTGTCGATATAATGGGAGATCCCTTCGCCAAGTCCCAATTGGTACATAGCTTCCATGTCTAGAAATTGCGTGGCTCTAACCGGTCGTTCCATTAACCGGTTGAAGACATCTTGATCGTCTTCGTTACCCAAATCCACTTGGTAACCTTCCGGGGCCGCTATGTCGGGTAATTCCCTTGCCCGACGTCCGCCACGGGTTTCACGAGCACCTTCCATAGTAGAGTTGAAGTTGTTGTAGATTGAAGGAAAAATTTGCAAATTTTTTTCACTTGAGACTTTTACCGAGCACTTGGCGTGCGCTACTTCGGGCGAAGATTGTGTGAGATCGGTAAAACGGATCGAGCCCAAACCTTAACAGTACCAAGAACTTGCTGCAGACAACACACCTTCAAAATTTCTTGAAAATCCGTCGGGTAGATCGAGAATAATTCGAGCTCAAAGTTGGAATGAAATTTGGGGGAAAAAATGGGGAAATTTCGCATGAGAAAAGGAGAAAAAGAGTTGATGTTGCGAGAATGAGGAGCTACTGACCATTTATAAATCTGGGAGAAATGCGCACGGCCTCTCGTCACGGCGTGTGACGAGGCCGTGTGAGAAACACGCACGGGGTCTCGTCACGGCGTGTGACGACCCCGTGAGGACAAACACGCACGGGCTCTCGTCACGGCGTGTGACGAGCCCGTGTGTATTCATGCGCACGGCCTCTTGCACCGGGTGCAACAGGGCCGTGCGAAAAAGGGTGCACAGGGTCTCGTCACGGCGTGTGGCGAGACCGTGCAAGGCATACAGGGGTAGTTCGTGTGATTAAAACCACACAAACTTCACGAAATTCAAACACAAATAATAATATCGAAATCACATGCATAATATAATACGCTTAACGCACATAATTTAAATTCACATAATATGAAATTAAATTAATTTAGGATGAATGTCATGACAATGCAATATACCTGGATCGTTCATACAGAATCAAGCTTCATTCTTCTGGCTCGTCTCGACATTCTCTTTCTCGTGCAATTTGTACGAAGATGAAACGGACTTCCACATGAGAAGCAACGTCCCTGCTTCTTTCGGCATTCTGACTCTTGATGATCTCTTTGGCAAACGCCACATACTGGCGTTCCTTGCCGTTTCGGAGGTACATTCTGCTTCGATGAAGATACCGAGAAGGTTTGCTTTCCGGAAGAAAACCCTGATTGTGTAAGTGGCCTCTTAGAACTCGCTGGATGTGCATCCTCAGTATTGCCTGCTGTACCCCGCGGTACCGGTCTCTTCTTCGGACATAGATTCAACATGTGATCGGGGCTACCACATCCGAAGCACAGTCCATTCTTCCTCCAACATTTAGCCTCTACATGTGGGCCCTTACAAAATCCACATACTGATCGTGGATATCCCTGAGGTTGGGGAGGAATAGGCTGAACGGGGGCCTGAATTTCACTTTCATGTTGTTGAAGAACAATCCTCGGAATGTATTCAGCCCGGAACTCGATCAAGAACTGATCCCAAGTCGGGACCACATGCTCGCGTTCCCATCGTTGTTCCATCTGTTTCCACCATTCCTGAGCAGCTCCAATCATCAAATAAATAGCAAACCCGACTCTTAGAGGGTCCGGATATTCCATAATCCTAAAAATCTTTTCTAAAGCAGATATCCATGCCTCGGCAATAACTTCGTCCGGGGCACCTTCAAATTGCGGTGGTTCGAATCTGAGAAATTGAGCCCATGCTTCCTGCTCAGCATTTCCTTTAGGGGCATGAGCGATGAACTGTCTTACTGTTCCCAAGATTCCGGCTGGAATCGGTGGATCTGTCTGAGGTGTCAATGAAGATGACGAAGACTGTCCACAGGGACAACGACGTGGAGGCATCCTGTAAAGTCATTAACAGTTATGCATGACAGGTAAATGAGCATGCAAAGCTGTAAACACATAGGCAAGTAATGTTCACTTAGTGTTCACATAAGCACTTAGCACATTCGCACAATTTCACAGAAGTCCTAAGCCGTACGACCTAAACACAACCGGACACGACAGACAACCAGGCATGGCAAGTACAACCTTGAGTTTCACATCCACCTATATCCAAGCCCATCCCAGTATTTGATTGTAAAAGATCTTTTGTTGTTGATCATCCAACAAAGATCCGTGACAATTCAAACACTAAGCGTTCTTGAACACTGGTGAGTGCAATTCCCTAAGTTACACCGGCACACAACGACCGACCAAACCAGCAATACACGACAATTCAGAGCTCAGGCCATTGGACCAAGGAGCTCTGATACCAACTGTAGCGGGCGCCCCAAACGGGTAACGCACGCCCCGCACCGAGCCCCGACCCGGAGCCGAAATGGGATCCGACCCGAACCGAAACCCGGCGAACGGCAAGCATTTACTCAATTACTAGGCGGGGTTTTTATAAACAACGAAAAGACAGAAGTGCGGAAGCAATAATAAGCCAAATATTTAAAACATAATTAATTACACAATTATTAAAGCCCACCAAGGCTAATGAAATTCAATTACATAATAATAAACGGGTTCGGTACAATATCCCGACAAAATCTAACAACGGGTTCAGTATGTAAATCCCGTACATACAACATGAATAAATAATACGTAAATAAAAGACAACCGGGAAAGAATATACATGAGCAAAGCTAAACACAACCCTACGACGACGACGACGACGAATCCCGCCTAGTATCCTGAAACCAATATAGGGTGAGACAGAGAGGGTTAGTCAAACGACTAAGTGAGGGGGGAAATAGTAATGTATATAATAAAACGGAAGTAAATCACCAATTTTATAATTAAAGAAATCAACATAAAAGAAAGGTTTTCGTAAACTGGTGGTGATTTAACATAAAACATAACTTATCATATGACTCGGCGAGTCGAGCCCTGAAACTCCAATAACCAAAAACATAAAACCGGAAATCTCCCTTATTCCTCCAATGTAGCCGGACTGCAAACCCGAACTACTCGTAACTAACTGTATAATCTCAGGTACTCAAAGGGCTGCCACTCCGGCCTCACCCCGAGCTCCCAAATGGAGGAAACCATAGGATTTACGCCGTAGACCCGACGTCTACCGACTTCATCCTATCGCTCTTACTCCGGGCCCAAACGATCATGCAAACATTTCATAACTCGCTTTTCAAACATTTCGGGTTGGCCAAAAGACCGTTCGAGACATGACATATGCGAGGCCGAAGGCCAAAGTTCGCCTTAGAAAACAAAAGGTTTTACATGTCTCTTTCATAACATTTCGAAAATTATACATAGTACTTTTCATATCAAATCATTTTCGATAAATCAAATGAACATAATAATCATAAATATTTATTAAGTATATATATAAACGGGGTGAAAACCAAAACATAAACGAGGCTTATATGGGGAGAGGCTTACTTATATATATATATACATAATAATACTGGAAACAGAAACGGAAAACCTCACCTGGCTGCTATGCAAAATAAGAGCAAAAAGCTAGAACCGGCGCTACTCCACAGGAGTATCGTCTGCAAAAATACCAGGACACAACCAAATAAGACTAAAGACGACGCACGGCTTATACGAGAATATTAATACACATAGGAGCACGTTATACAAATAAATCAATCACTTAAGTTCAAATTCTCAAACGAAAACAGAGTAATTCATGCATTTAAAAATACAAATCAAATCCAAATGCGACGAAACTTTACGGACATGCTTAAATTATCATAAGGGAGCATGCATTCGAATTTCGGGAAAATCGGACTTCACATGCAAAAGTTAGAAAATTTAACGAAAACTTAAAACACACTATTCGTATACCCGAACATGTCGTAAATTCATAAATCATGCAATTCATATCTATTTCACATATATCGAATACACGAGCGAAGAAAGAATTCGGAAAAGACGAGTCTCGGAAGGACCCGTAGTGCAAAACGGGCCCTGACTTACAGAAGGTCAGGGCACTGTGCGATCGGGCCACACGGCCTTGTGCACGGCCGTGTGTCGAGGCCGTGCACAATCGGTCGAACGCGCACGGCCTCGTGCACCAACCCCAAACACGCACGGTCTCTTGCACGGCCGTGCAAGAGGCCGTGTACACCCACACGGGCTTGCCACACCCCGTGTGCATGGCCCGTGTGCGTAAAAATTGAGCAGAACATGCAGAACATCAAACCCAATACGCGAAAATCAAATATAAATCAACCTTAAATCGATTAATCATGCAAATAAATCCCTAATTTTCACATATGATCATCTACAACATATAATCTACCTATAGAAACGATAAACACGAAAATCCATCCACAAATCCTATACAAATCACATAAAACCTAATAATGTCAACTATTCACAAAAACGAGAAAAACGAAGTATAGAAGACATAAAACGAGAGAATCGTTAGAAGCTTACTCGTAGAAAAGATCGCGAGGAATTCGTAGACGTAAACGATTCGAAAATCCGTCGGGAAACGAAGTCGGGACGATCGATTGAACTTCCTTCCTTCTCTTTCTCTTTTTTCCTTCTCTTTTCCTCCTTCTCCTTTGTTTTTGTGCGTGAGTCAAAATGAGAGGGAGAGAGATTGACTAAGTCAATTTAGGCTAGGGTTTAAAGAGTCGGAGGGGGATTTTAGTAATTTCGTAAAATAAATTTGAAAACTCACGTTGTCCAAATAATACGTAATTACAGTTAAAATTCATATAATTAAACACACATTGACAATTAGTGATTTAAATATCAAAATTCACTCATTTACGAAATTATCCTAATATCCTAGAATAATCTCCAAATTAAAATAATAAATTGCATAATTACTCGATTAAAATATACCGAATTGAAACTCGGATTTTCGGGTCGTTACAGTCACGTTGTGACGAGAATGAAATTTTTTGAAGGAGGGGTAATTATGATGCCAAAGAGAAGACAAACGGGCTTTGTCCCGATTCGAACAAATAAAGCAAAAGAATTAGTTTCTATATATGCTTGGCTAAGGAACACAAGTGTATCTATTGGATATTAATTTCAGAAAAATTGTTATATATATAGCCCAATTTAAGAGTATACTCGTTGAATTCGGAGACCACTTTCACGTGGAATGGGGAGCTCAGGGGTCCGGGCCATAACATGCATGACACCTGAAAAATGCATAGAGCAAGACAGCTAGATGTGATATATAGGTTGAGGGAAAACGTTTTATACATAAACCACTATACAACAACATACTCATACCCATATCCTGGGGCAGTACCACCCTTAGGGGTGAGGGGGCGGACTTTTGATTTTTTTTTTTTTACATGTAATAAAAAAAATTATACATTAAATTAAGGTTTTGCCCCCCTAAAATTAAATAAAACTTGATTTGTTTTCCTAAAATTAAATAAAATTTAGTGTAAAAAATAATATTATTATAAAATAAAATTTTATATTTTATATTTTTTTATATATTTAATTAAAAATAAATTCCCGCCCCCTCAACAGAAAATTCCTGGTATCAACCCTGCCCATATATTGAACACTCGACCCATGCCTTTTTTGTTATATCATGAGACTTTTCTTCACCAAATAGTGGGGCAAAATCAATAATATTGGACAAATTACAAGTGAAAATATCAATATAACTGTAGTTATTAATCTTTTGTAAGTTATTAGTATTTGATGTTTCAGTTTGGAAGAAAAAGAAAAGGAACAGAAACATGAAGAAGAGGATGGCTAATTTTCTGAATTATTGTAACAGCACGTCCCCAAATACGGTGCGACGTGACGTCCCGCACCAAGTCATAATCCATAACCAGAACTAAAGGTCCAGTTATGAACTACAACCTGGCGAACGGAAAATAAATACCAGGCGGATCTGTTTTAGAAAATAATAAGACAATGAACAATAATATAGCGGAAGCAAATTAGCACAACCTATCCCACTCAGGGAGCTAGAACAACCATAATCTAAAACACAATTATAAAGCCCACCAAGGCCACTGAAAACATCAATATCACTATTCAAACTAATTTACATTATTTACATCTACAACTTCTAGGGTTTTAAGTATTTATCCAGATACATAGGCGGAAATGAAATCACCTAAACAAAAGTAAATGACTCCAAGGACACGACCTGAATCCGCCTAGCAACAAAACCCTGAAAAGACAACAACAGAGTAATGGGGTTAGTCAAAGCGACTAAGTGAGGGGGCTGTAATACATATATATTATCGAAACAACCGAAAAGATTCACCAGTTTGTAAATGAGAAGAAAGCAAAGGAAAACTAAAGGTTTTCATAATTATTGGTGAATCGAATAATTTCGCAGTAAAGTAAAAGCTCGGCGAGGCGAGCATCAACCACCTATTTCATAATATCAAAAATATCAAATAAACCTCCCTTATTCCTCCTGGTGTAGTCAGGTAGCTAACCGGCTACTATATAATCATGCAAGGACAAATATCCAATACATCTTCGGCGGAGGACAAGTCTATGCGACAAGATCCCGTCCGGCGCAGGTACTCAAAAGGGTTGCCACTCCGGTCACACCCCGAGCTCCCAGCTGTTTTGGAGACCAGAGCATTGAGATCCACCGTAGACCCAACGTCTATCCGGCTTCACCCCGTACCCTGATGTCCGGGCCCAATAATATAATGTGGCTCAATGGCCAGGCCGAAAGGCCAAGATAATGTTCTCGCATTCCAAATACTTATGTGGTAAAAGGGACCAATTTCAATCCATTTGTAACCCTTTCGAGCTAATGGAGCCTTCTAGGGGTTAATATGTAATAATTTGATATCAAAGCATTTTTCTTTAAACTCATTAATATAGTATGGTTCAAATAGCTACTACGTATAATATAAACATGGGGAAAGAAACATAAAACATAAAACACAGGCTTCGGGTATATATGGAATATTTATATACATATAAGAAAGCCGAATTCGGAAAAGAAACCCCACCTGGATAATATTGCGAAAAGGACCAAGGAAAGACAACCAAACTACTGCCCGGAAGAACTATCACCTGAAACCAAATATGACACAACCACGTAAGACGACAACCAACTAAGACATGACTGACTTGTACGGCTATAGCATAAATCAACTAAAATATCGTAATTAAACAATCCAGTTTAGAATTACAATGATTATCAAGTCTTAATCTCACGTTTTCAACAATTACCGTGAGTTTGGGGTCACAATTCTATCCAGTAACAAAGTATTCAGTAGCTTCTCATGTTTATTAAACTACAGATTGTAGGGTCATGCTTACAAATTAAAGCTCAACTTAGATAAACAAAATTACAAAGAACACATAAAGTATTAATTAATTAGGTAGTTTGAATTAGTGTTTATCTTTTATCAAATCAACTATTCTTACTGTTGAATTAAATAATAAAATTCTTGTATTACGTGGGATCAACTAATATATATAACTCAATTAAAGCATGTAAAACCATGAATTAAAATTTTCTCTCAACCATTAGTTATCAAGAAAACTTATGGTGGTGGTGGTAAAACAAGAAATAATTAACTTACTCTTCTAGTTCATAAATAATAGACTAGCAACGAAGTGGTTTGATCACTAAAATATTTAATTTTGGTTAAGTTAAACAAGAAGCACATGATTAGAAGGAGAGCAATATTAACAATATTTAAATAAATAAAACACGCATACAAATAGATGGAAAGAAGAAAAATGATACCTTCAAGTTCTCTGTTACGCAAATGAGGAAGAAGACAGAAAGAAACTAGAGAAACTCACTTTATGCCTATGCTAAAGTGTGTAGTATGAAATCCGATTTTATCCCTCAGCACAGTTAACGAGAAGAATTGGACTTAAAGAAATTAATTATGGCGGTTCACAACCTAATTATTTCCTTTTTTTTTTTTTCTTTTCTTAAATTAATAACTTTCTAAGAGTTCGTTCTTGCTGTCCAAATATTTTACCAAGAAAATTTAATCCATGTCATTATTTAGGGATAAAGGTATACGTATAACAATTTAATAAAAACACATAGACACTTATACTTGTGATTATAAATTTCCCCATGTATCAATTAATTTGAAATTTACATAATTCAGAGTGTTCGGGAAAAGTCTAGTCAATTAGACACACATTAGACAATTTAATCACAATTAATACCCATATCCATTTAAATTAAACCCATTAAGCAAATAATGTCACATAAGCACATATTTCCCGATCGAGTTTTCCAACTTGTCCCGTTATCATAGGAATTCTTACCGGCTTTATTTGTACGAAAACTTGGGACGTTACAATCTCTCCCCCTTATGAGAATCTGTCCTCAGATTCTATTCATTCGAAGCGAACAACTCAGGATAATGTTTTCTCATTTTCTCTTCTGTTTCCCAAGTAGCTTCTTCGCTTTTCTGATTCCTCCAAAGGACTTTTACAAGTGGGATTTGACGATTACGAAGTTCTTGGAATTTATGGTCCAAAATACTAACTAGTTGGGAAATGAACGTTACATTCGGCTCTAACTCAATATCTTCCACCGGAATAATCTCGGACTCGTCTGGATGATACTTACGAAGCTGCGAGACGTGGAAAACATTGTGAATACCGGTAAGGGCTGGCGGTAAATCTAATCTGTAGGCCATCTTCCCAATCCTCTCAAGAGTCACATACGGACCCAAATATCTCGGGGCTAACTTTCCTCCTTTACCAATTCGAACGAATCCCTTTCTAGGAGAAGCTTTCAAAAATACCTGATCCCCAACTTCGAACTCCAAATCACGTCGACGTCTATCAGCATAACTCTTTTGTCGATCCTGGGCAGCTTTCATTCTTTGTCGGATGACTTGCACCTTTTCGATAGCATCCTGAATCAATTTCGGAGCAATGCCACGATGAATACCATCTTTAGTCCATCTCCAGTCTTCTATATCCCAATAAAGCAGTGATCGACACTTTCTTCCGTACAAAGCTTCGTATGGGGCCATCTGAATCGAGGACTGATAACTATTATTATAAGCGAACTCGATCAATGGAAGCTGCTTATACCACGTCGTCTGAAAATCTAGGGCACAAGATCTCAGCATGTCTCCGAGGTATCTAATAGTCCTCTCTGATTGACCGTCTGTCTGGGGGTGAGCTGCGGTACTGAAGGTCAACTTCGTTCCCATACGATCCTGTAGGTTCTGCCACAGATGTGAAGTAAACCTAGTGTCTCTGTCCGACACTATACTCATCGGAACTCCGTGAAGTCTCACAATCTCCTCGTGATAAACCTCTGCCAACTTATCAACTGTATAGGTTGTACGAACGGGTAAGAAATGACCGGACTTCGTCAATCTGTCAACAATTACCCAAATACTATCATAACCACCTCTGACTTTTGGTAAACCCGAAACAAAATCCATCGCTATCTCTTCCCATTTCCAAGATGGAACGGGGAGTGGTTGTAGTAAACCTCCGGGTTTCTGATGATCTGCCTTGACTTGTTGACAAGTCACACACTGTCTGATATAATTAGCCACATCTCTCTTCAAACCATTCCACTAGAAGAACTCTTTCAAATCTCGATACATCTTAGTGCCTCCCGGATGAATAGTATAGGCTGATTTGTGAGCTTCATCTAAAATCTCTCTCCTCAAACTCTCTGGAACACAAACTCTTGTCTTATGTCTAAGAAGACCTGTATCGTCGATGCTGAACTGCGTGTCTGGCTCATCTTTTATTCGAGTAATTTGTCGCTGAATCCAATCATCAGTAGCTTGAGCTTCTTTAATTCTACGACCCAACTCTGACTGTATCATAATATTAGAAATATGAGCATAAGAAATAATACGAGCTCTCTCGGCACCTGATATATCTGAACTCAGCTCTAGCTGTGATACACTCGCTTTTCTGCTCAAGGCATCTGCAACCACATTTGCCTTCCCTGGATGGTACTAAATCTTACAATCGTAATCTTCTAACAACTCCATCCAACGCCTCTGACGTTTATTCAACTCTTTTTGCGTGAAAAGATACTGGAGGCTCTTGTGATCAGTGAAAATATCAAAAGTAACGCCGTAGAGATAGTGACGCCACTTGCCCAAAGCAAAGACAACTGCTGCTAAGTCAAGATCATGTGTAGGATAATTTATTTCAGCAGGTTTAAGCTTCCTCAAGGCATAAGCTATAACCTTTCCATTCTGCATCAACACTCATCCTAAACCTTCTTTCGAAGCATCAGTATAAACCACGAATCCATCTGAACCTTCAGGCAAAGTAAGAATAGGAGCGGATGTCAATCTGTTCTTTAACTCCCGAAAACTACTCTCACACTTATCAGTCCACACAAAAGAAACATTCTTCTTCGTTGACTCTGTAAGCGGGGCTGCGAGTTTAGAAAAATCCTTCACAAATCGTCTGTAATAACCTGCCAAACCCAGAAAACTACGAACCTCTGTCGGAGTCTTAGGCTGCTCCCAATTCAACACTGAATCAATCTTCGAAGGATCAACCTCAATACCTGTCTTGGATATAACATGACCCAGAAATGCCACTTTCTCAATCCAGAACTCGCACTTACTGAACTTGGCATACAACTGATGTTCTTTCAAAGTTTGTAACACGATCTTTAAATGCTCTGCATGCTCTTCCTCTGATTTTGAGAAAACCTGTATGTCATCGATGAAGATGACAACAAACTTATCAAGATAAGGTCGGAAGATTCTGTGCATCATATCCATAAATGCTGCAGGGGCATTCGTCAAACCGAATGGCATAACCACAAACTCAAAGTGACCATATCGGATGTTGAAAGCTGTCTTCGGTATGTCCTCTGCCCTGATACGTAACTGATAATATCCCTGTCTCAGATCGAGTTTAGAATAGACCCTTGATCCCTGCAATAAATCAAACAACTCCTCAATGTGGGGAAGAGGATACTTGTTCTTCACGGTCATCCGGTTCAACTCTCTGTAATCAACACAAAGCCTAAGAGAACCATCTTTCTTCTTCACAAACAATACCGGTGCACCCCAAGGAGAAGTACTCGGCCTAATATAACCACTGGCTAACAAATCATCTAACTGTGTCTTCAACTCCTTTAATTCAGCTCGTGCCATTCTGTAAGGTGTCTTCGAATACGGCTCAGATCCCGGACACAGATCAATAACAAACTCTATATCACGGTCTGGAGGTAATGATTCTAACTTCTCAGGAAAAACATCAGGGAAATCTTTAACTATCTCGGTATTTTCAAACTTCGACTGTTCCTTCGGTCTGTTAAGAAGATAAGCAACAAAACCTGAAGCTCCTTCTCGGACGAGCTTCTTTGCTTCTGTCATAGAAATAATCGGCCCATCCGTCAACTGAATACCCTGACTCGAATCGGATCCCAAACTAATCTTCTTCTTGAAACAATCAATCTTAGCCCTGTGCTCAAATAACCAATCCATACCCAAAATAACTCCGTACTTCTTCACTGACAACACTATCAAATCTGTAGGGTAAACTTTATCCTCAATAACAACGGGACAACGTCGGTACACGCGGTCGGTAATAATACAAGATCCCAAAGGGGAACTCACAACAAAGCAATAATCAGACAAATCAATAGACGCATGCGCAGATAAGTCAATTTCAGGAGCAACAAAAGAATGCGTAGCACCCGGATCAAACAATGCATGTATGGGTATGTTATGGATATGTATGGTACCTTCCACCACGGCGGAAGCATCAGGCTCAGTACTCTCACTATCGCCCTCCAGGGCGTACACACGAGCTGGAACAGCAGGTTTCGGCTTCGGCGGCATAGGCTGACTCGGGGGCTGCCTCCTGGGACAACTGTCTATCTGATGAGTGGAACTCCCACAAGCTCTGCACAATCCCAACTTACTCCAATACTTAGACTCTGGATGATTCTTCCCACAATAGCCACAAGTAACTGGACGATAACCTGACGGACGAGGGGCTATAGGAAAACCAGTCGGGCGAGGTGTAGAAGAAAATCCGATAGGACGAGGTGATGAAGAAAATCCCATAGGGCGAGGTATAGGAGGTCTGGGTCCACCAAAAGGTCTCTTGCCTTTAGGCTGCATAGGAGCACTCGGAATAAAAGGCCTCTTGAAACCCGATGAAGAAGAAGCGGGGGTAGTACGATGAATAGCTCGATCAATACTGGCATACTCAGCCTCAAGAGATAAGGCTGCATCTACAGCTGCAACATAGGTAGTGGGACGGGAAGCTGCAAGACCCTGTCGAAGTGGAATACTCAAGCCCTCTAGAAACTTCTTGGTCTTCCTGCGCTCGTCTAAAGCAATATGAGGAGCATATACTGCAAGTCTGGTAAAATTAGCCTCATAATCTGCCACAGTAGAAGTACCCTGAGACAGCTCCATAAACTCCTGCTCCCGGCGATCCTGAACAGTAGGGGGAACATACTTAGCTCGAAACTCCTCAAGAAATCTATCCCACGATGACTCAACTCCGGTGGCCCTCCATCTCTGCTCAGTCATCTTCCACCAGGCCTCTGCAGGTCCTCGAAGAAGATAGATAGCAAACTCAACCTTCTCTAGATCAGTAGGCTGCAGAACTCGGTATATCCGCTCAAGAGATGAAATCCAACCCTCTACCACAATATCATCTGTGGTACCAACAAACTGAGGTGGGTGGAAATCGAGGAATCGGCGAAGTGACTGCTCACGGGCTCTATGCTCATCTACCTCTACATTCCTGTCTCTCTGATCCAAATAATCCCGAAAGAGACCAAATATCTGCTGAGCATCCACTACTGGTGCCTGTGGTGGTGCTACTGGAGGAGTACGATCACGACGAGGCGGCATCCTACAGTTAAATATAACAAGTATGCATGTAGATTAATTATGGATGCAAAGCTGTAAACACATAAGCACGAAAGCACAATTTCCTAAGTCATAAGCCGTACGGACCTAGACTGACACGACTCACAGAGCTAAGGCCAATGAACCTCTAGCTCTGATACCAACTGTAACAGCACGTCCCCAAATACGGTGCGACGTGACGTCCCGCACCAAGTCATAATCCATAACCAGAACTAAAGGTCCAGTTATGAACTACAACCTGGCGAACGGAAAATAAATACCAGGCGGATCTGTTTTAGAAAATAATAAGACAATGAACAATAATATAGCGGAAGCAAATTAGCACAACCTATCCCACTCAGGGAGCTAGAACAACCATAATCTAAAACACAATTATAAAGCCCACCAAGGCCACTGAAAACATCAATATCACTATTCAAACTAATTTACATTATTTACATCTACAACTTCTAGGGTTTTAAGTATTTATCCAGATACATAGGCGGAAATGAAATCACCTAAACAAAAGTAAATGACTCCAAGGACACGACCTGAATCCGCCTAGCAACAAAACCCTGAAAAGACAACAACAGAGTAATGGGGTTAGTCAAAGCGACTAAGTGAGGGGGCTGTAATACATATATATTATCGAAACAACCGAAAAGATTCACCAGTTTGTAAATGAGAAGAAAGCAAAGGAAAACTAAAGGTTTTCATAATTATTGGTGAATCGAATAATTTCGCAGTAAAGTAAAAGCTCGGCGAGGCGAGCATCAACCACCTATTTCATAATATCAAAAATATCAAATAAACCTCCCTTATTCCTCCTGGTGTAGTCAGGTAGCTAACCGGCTACTATATAATCATGCAAGGACAAATATCCAATACATCTTCGGCGGAGGACAAGTCTATGCGACAAGATCCCGTCCGGCGCAGGTACTCAAAAGGGTTGCCACTCCGGTCACACCCCGAGCTCCCAGCTGTTTTGGAGACCAGAGCATTGAGATCCACCGTAGACCCAACGTCTATCCGGCTTCACCCCGTACCCTGATGTCCGGGCCCAATAATATAATGTGGCTCAATGGCCAGGCCGAAAGGCCAAGATAATGTTCTCGCATTCCAAATACTTATGTGGTAAAAGGGACCAATTTCAATCCATTTGTAACCCTTTCGAGCTAATGGAGCCTTCTAGGGGTTAATATGTAATAATTTGATATCAAAGCATTTTTCTTTAAACTCATTAATATAGTATGGTTCAAATAGCTACTACGTATAATATAAACATGGGGAAAGAAACATAAAACATAAAACACAGGCTTCGGGTATATATGGAATATTTATATACATATAAGAAAGCCGAATTCGGAAAAGAAACCCCACCTGGATAATATTGCGAAAAGGACCAAGGAAAGACAACCAAACTACTGCCCGAAGAACTATCACCTGAAACCAAATATGACACAACCACGTAAGACGACAACCAACTAAGACATGACTGACTTGTACGGCTATAGCATAAATCAACTAAAATATCGTAATTAAACAATCCAGTTTAGAATTACAATGATTATCAAGTCTTAATCTCACGTTTTCAACAATTACCGTGAGTTTGGGGTCACAATTCTATCCAGTAACAAAGTATTCAGTAGCTTCTCATGTTTATTAAACTACAGATTGTAGGGTCATGCTTACAAATTAAAGCTCAACTTAGATAAACAAAATTACAAAGAACACATAAAGTATTAATTAATTAGGTAGTTTGAATTAGTGTTTATCTTTTATCAAATCAACTATTCTTACTGTTGAATTAAATAATAAAATTCTTGTATTACGTGGGATCAACTAATATATATAACTCAATTAAAGCATGTAAAACCATGAATTAAAATTTTCTCTCAACCATTAGTTATCAAGAAAACTTATGGTGGTGGTGGTAAAACAAGAAATAATTAACTTACTCTTCTAGTTCATAAATAATAGACTAGCAACGAAGTGGTTTGATCACTAAAATATTTAATTTTGGTTAAGTTAAACAAGAAGCACATGATTAGAAGGAGAGCAATATTAACAATATTTAAATAAATAAAACACGCATACAAATAGATGGAAAGAAGAAAAATGATACCTTCAAGTTCTCTGTTACGCAAATGAGGAAGAAGACAGAAAGAAACTAGAGAAACTCACTTTATGCCTATGCTAAAGTGTGTAGTATGAAATCCGATTTTATCCCTCAGCACAGTTAACGAGAAGAATTGGACTTAAAGAAATTAATTATGGCGGTTCACAACCTAATTATTTCCTTTTTTTTTTTTCTTTTCTTAAATTAATAACTTTCTAAGAGTTCGTTCTTGCTGTCCAAATATTTTACCAAGAAAATTTAATCCATGTCATTATTTAGGGATAAAGGTATACGTATAACAATTTAATAAAAACACATAGACACTTATACTTGTGATTATAAATTTCACCATGTATCAATTAATTTGAAATTTACATAATTCAGAGTGTTCGGGAAACGTCTAGTCAATTAGACACACATTAGACAATTTAATCACAATTAATACCCATATCCATTTAAATTAAACCCATTAAGCAAATAATGTCACATAAGCACATATTTCCCGATCGAGTTTTCCAACTTGTCCCGTTGTCATAGGAATTCTTACCGGCTTTATTTGTACGAAAACTTGGGACGTTACAATTATATATAAACATATATTTTAATTAATTTGATGCCATTAATTCTTTAGTAACATATATTTTCGGAAGTAATAACTATATATATACAGATAAAAGATATTTGTGTTTGAACTTTTTATCTAAAACTAGTAAAAAGAACGCCCTTTGTACAAATATATTTATTTATCTTATTTTTTAAAATATTAATTATACAAATATACCTTCAAAATTTATAAACACGTGAAAGGAAAAAAATTAATTTTGTGTAAGGATTATTTATCATGTCTTATTTGTATTAGATTACTCAATTGTAGAATCCTAGTATTATTATTACTATTATTTAATTATAGGTTTACATATGTGTATTGTATTATAGGGATGTTTTAGTTATCATAAGAAAAGTGACAAACAACTCGTACTTTTATAAATACATAAAAATATAAAATTAAATTAAATCTATTATATATATGGGGATGCATGGGTGGATTGTCAGTAGCATTTATAGCTAAATAAAGAGCAACTAGTACTGGACAATCAGAAAACGAGAAAATCTCCATTTTTGCTCTCATAAATTACTTTGTTTTTTAATTTTCGTGTAATACATTTTAGGGTTTACTTAGGTTTTAGGAACATAAGTTCTAAAGTTGTAAATTTCATCCCGTAGTAGTATTGAAAATGTGGCAAAATACAGACAATGTTTGGCACATTTCATTCCATAGTATTGTAAATTTCATCCTGTAGCATTGAAAAATTCATCCCGTAGCTTTGAACATTGTTTGTATTTTTCCACATTTTTAATGCTACGGGATGAAAGTTACAACTTTAGAAACTCATGTCCCTAAAACTCAAGAAAATTAAAGTTGACGGATGATTGGTGCAATTTTCCCATTTTAGTTCTATAAACTATGAATATTTTGAATTTCCTCCCAAATCCCTTTTTTCCATCAAATCTTAACGGAGAATGCACGTGAGATATACACATACCCGTTAGTCACAACTCTTATGCTTACTGGTGGGTCATACCATAAAAAAAAATACATCCACCAACAATGTCATGAGAACAATTGTAGAATCTCCTTTCAGAACTTGTCGGCGTTGTAGATGTCCTAAATCGAGCTCTTTGTCTACAGAGACAATTCACGATACCATTTTGGTTGCTGGAAGCACTCGAAGTAGAAGACATTAGAAGAAAATGACAGCAGCCACGTGAAATCCAATTGTGTTGACTTGAAAAATCATAATATATATATATATATATATATGAAAAAATCATCTTTAATGCCCTACTTTTCCTTCAATTGGTAGTTGGGGGTTAGAATTTTCCTCAAATTTAATATATTAATGGGTACGTACATTTCACGTGCATTTTGATCTGTTAAGATTTGACGGAAGGAAAAGCTTTGGGACGAAATCAAGAATATAAGTACTTTATGAGACTCAAATTGAAAATTAACCCTGAAATGTATGAGGCGAAAATTAAAAAACAAATCTAGGAAGTAATCCGGCAGTATTGAGGGAGCCATATATAGATATTAGTTGTATACTTAGTTCACATAATGCGCCTACTACACTCAACATTCTCGCACTCATTTCTCGAAATGACGAATTGAGTGTTCAATTCTCATTTTAAGACAAACTAAAATTTCTTAATCCTCGTACGACTAACCTTTACTAATTCTTGTATGGTAAAATAAATAAGTTTCTAGAATTATTTACTAATTTATTATTTTGAAAAATTAATGTATGATTGAATTATTGTTTTTAATATATGTTTATTGTGAAAATATTAACTGAGATAACTTAGTTAGTTTTTCCGAAAGATATTAGGAAATATTGAATTTTCGCATATTAATTGCATTAATTAGCATATTGAAATATGTTTTAGATAGTAACAAAATTGACATAATTAGATATTGATTGTAAAATTACTAAGAATATAAATTCAAGCACATTGTTTAACAAAATAATTTTACTTTTATTATCTTTTAAAATTTATTTGATACTGAATAAATATAAATCTATATATATATATATATATATATATATATATATAAACCTATTTAAATTAAATTTTTATTCGACGCTTTAAGGCACTCTCGCACTCAATTTTTATTTTTTCTTAGTTTTCGTGCTTTTGCGAACTCACACCTACGCCCCCACTCGCTCTCACACCCGTTGTATGTAATCTAGACTTATATATCATCGTAACACAATCATGTTTTTCTCTTGAACCACCACGATTAATTTAGAGAAATAAGAGGAAAAATTCTTGTCTGCGGACTGCGGTGCGGCCTAAACTATATTTCCTTGAATTGGATATATATTTATACAAGTCTAACTTGTATACGCACATCTGTAGTACCGGAGTACGGGAAAAGAATCGAGTATATATATATATAGTCGGACGTATATATAGATCAATAATGTTGGATATAGAGTAATTTATATATGATTATTTAGGTTAATTATATTTGGATCTCTAATGAAGTTTGCTAAACTATAATTCATAACTGTCCTAGTCAAAATATTGCACTCACAATCTATAGAAATTTTATAATTACAAAGAAACCAAACTTTTAAAAATTTTTTAGGAATATTCCGTTAAAATTTTGATGGAATCTTAATGGAACCCTAAAAATTGGATATTTTTTATAGTTAAAAAACTCTTATATAGTGTAATTAATATAATATTTTCACTAAAATTATATAACTGTTAGGTTAGCAAGTTTTCTTGACCTACGAATGTAATTAGCACAATGATTTATTATGCATGCAAATCGCACGACTTCATGCAAACCAAGTGTATCCTTAATATATTTTCCATTTATAAATGATTGTATTACACGTTCCTTCTCCCTATAAATACAAGTGCATATTGAGCCATCAAAAACCACAAACCAAAGCACATACAAAGAAATAATCATTCCTCCAACTTTGTTCTACGATTCAACTCCCCAACCCAACCCGTACCCACCCAAAAAAAAAGAAAAAGAAGAAGATGTTGAGGCTAAATCCAATCTCAATTATATCTCCAGCTTCAATCAAGTTCTGTTCTTCCCGTAGAACAAAATTGTCAAGCTTTGATGATATTGGAAACAAATCATGTTTGAGAAGAAATAATAATAATAATATTGGAAAACTGAATGTTCTTTACAACGGGTATTCGTATTTCACTTCTCCTTGTCACCCTCTTGAATTGGAATTGCCCAACTATTTGCAGCCTGATAGTGATGATGATGATGATAATGACGAGGCTGCAGGCATCGGGATACTCAACTTTTTCCAGGGGAAGAATATTTTTATTACTGGCGGAACTGGCCTCCTTGGAAAAGGTTAGATATTAATTGCTATATATATGTATTTTTTTGGCGGAACTATGCAATATTTATATTTCATTTTCTCTAATTAACAATACTTTTGTAGTCCTTGTGGAAAAGTTATTAAGGTCAACACCAGTGGGCAAAGTCTATTTACTTATCAAGGCAAAAGATAAGGAAGCTGCATTCCAAAGATTGACAAAAGAAGTACGTACATAAATGTATAATAATAGTAAATTATAAGTAAATTCTAAGCAATTTATTTAATAATGGTTTCCAATTCCATTTAGGGTGGGGCAAGTTACACATTGACGACATTTATCATAATAATTTGACAATTACTATTTTACCTACTAACTACAAAATAATAGAAAGCTACCAAAACAAAATAATAATAGAAATTTCAACCAAAATTTTCCCAAATAACAGTTAGTTTTAGGAATTCGTACGTACTGTGTATGTGCCGGCTAAACATGTTGAGTTGGTACCTGAAAAATGACCTCAGATTTTCTTTGTCAGATAAGTAATCCAGTCATTAATTGAAAAAAAAACTCAGCCAAATTTTTTCCTTAATTATGTGGTGTAGAAAGTCCCTCCGGTCTATTTCTTAGGCTTCAACTCAACAATTTTGGTCCGCACATGCACAATAGGTATGAATTCCGGTGTGGTTGAAATTGCCATTGTTTTGTACTTAGTGGGTAAAAAATCGAATTGTCGAATTATTCATACTACAAAAAAACTGTCAAAAACTAACTACAAAACTCGTCACAAAGTCGACGCAAATTCGTTGGAAAAACCATTTCCAAGGAATTTGCAACGACTCGGGGATATGGGTAATTGGCTTCTCGCAAATATTAGGGTCGTCGCAAAGTCGTCGCAAATTTGTTGGAAATGGTTTTTCCAACGAACTTGCGACGAGTTTTGTCGTTAGTTTTTGACAATTTTTTTATTGTGTAAATAATTTGACAATTCGATTTTTTACCCACTAAGGAATCATTTCAAAAAATATATATATATAGTTAAGGGATATGAATTCCAGTTGGATGGACTAATATATATATATAGTTAAGGGATATGAATTCTAGTTGGATGGACTTTTATATATATATATATATATATATATATATATATATATATATATATATCTAATTAATTACGATCGAATGGTTATGTATATTCAGATAATAAACTCAGAGTTGTTCTCATGTCTGAAACAAGAACATGGGGAATCTTACGAAGCTTTTGTAAGGGAGAAGCTAATCCCTGTTGTTGGAAATATATGTGAACCTAACTTGGGAATGGACTCTGATTCTGCTGATGCAATTCGAAAAGATGTACATGTCATAATCCAATCTGCAGCTAGCACAACTTTGAATGGCAGGTTTGTTAAAAATCCTTTGATATGCAACAACCTTTTCTTCTTGGAAAAATTACATCTGGGTCCCATTTTTTGGAGTATTTACATTTAGGTCCAGAAGAATCGATTTATTATAAATTAGTCCAAACTTTCGTTGACCGTAGTCAAACTTAACATTTCCGCTAAAAATTAAAAAAAAAGAAAAAAAATATGAAATGACTAAATTACCATTTGGACTGCGTTGTAAAGTTGTCAAACTATAAGGACCTAAATGTAAAATATCTCGCCGCCACCACCGTTACTGGAGCCACCACCCAGGTGGTCGACACCTTATACCACGACGATCCTCTCATCGAGCCCGTCATATCTCCTAAATCCATTTTCCCATTCGACAACGACACCGGATTTAATTTCAGTTCAAATGTTCAAAAATTCACCTAAACTCTAAATTCTTAGATCTGAAATTAACGAAGATCCGACCGTTGAATTTTCGATCCAACTTCACCACCACCTTACCCATTACACGTAGATTGGAAATATCATACGGCTCGACCGTGTCCATCACCGGAGGGTGGCGCACCACCACTTTTACATTTAGGTCCTTATAGTTTGACAACTTTACAATGCAGTCCAAAGGGTAATTTAGTCATTTCATAATTTTTTTTAACAGAAACGTCAAAGTTGACTAACGGTCAACGAAATTTCGGACTAATTTGTAATAAAACGATTCTTCTGGACCTAGATGTAAATACCCTAAAAAATGGGGACCCAAGTGTAATTTTCGCTTTCTCTCCTCTTCTTCTTCTTCTTCTTCTTCTTCTTCTTCTTCTTCTTCTTCTTCTTCTTCTTCTTCTTCTTCTTCTTCTTCTTCTTCTTCTTCTTCTTCTTCTCATAATAATGAATATTGATGTAAGTTAATTAGCTGTGCAAAAAATTATTATAACATGTCTTTTTCATATATATAAATAGTTGTTGTATCCAGGTACGATTTGTTGCTGGATGCTAATGTGAATGCTCCTCAGAGATTAATGAGATTTGCCAAGACATGCAAAAATCTCAAGCTCTTTACACATATTTCAACAGGTACGACGCAAAGTACTGTACGAAGCTCATTAAACTTTTCTCGCAATTGACATGTCAACGGGTCCGAACAGCTAATTACATACTAACTAACGAAATAGACATGTGCGACTGATCACAAACATAACAAAATATTAGTGGATTTTGAAATTAAAATAAATAATAGTAGAGAGAGCCTTTACAATTTCGCATGATAATTAATTAAATATAATCTGTCGTGTGTGCAAATTATTTATTGCAGCATATGTTAACGGAAGAAGAGAAGGGATAATATTGGAAAAGCCGTTGTTGATGGGAGATAACAGAAGAAAGGAGCTTATGTCTTCTTCATTTCCTCGATTAGATGTGGCTGATGAGATGAACATGGCTTTCAAATCATCTACTTCCTCCACAGACTACGACGCGACCAAGAATTTAAAAAAACTAGGTCTAGACAGGTAATTATATATATATGTACGTAAAATATACAAAAATTCCTACAAAAGAACATTTTGTAAGAAATTCGGAACTTTTCAAAAACTATCACGAAAAATCTTTTACGTCTAAATCCTTCAATTACATATTTCTTAAGAAAGAATCTCATTAAGCTAATACATATTAACATTGCAGTCCCTAAGACAAAATCATTTGCCAACGTCACCCATCCAACATGAGGTTATTTTTCCTAAAATAACAAACATTCTAACGGAACCCTAATATTATTATTCTAGGGACTAATATGTAATAAACGAAATTAGAAAAGCCTAGCTAGCTAGATGTAAATATGAAAACCTCAGGATACTTATACGTAATTTGCCCTAAATATTTATTACATGAAACTTTCAGAAAAACTCAAATAAGTCTTAAAATGGGACATTGTAAATCTTCTCTGCACAAAGGAACCTTACAAACCCTATAATTTTTAAAACAGACAAAAGTACTATCAGATTAACAATTATACATATTGATGAGGATTTTAATATCAGATTTTATTTTACAAGATTCCTTTTTTTGAAACTATAGAATTAATCTTGATATCTTTAATTAGCTGATTAATTTTCTTGATTAATAATGATAACATTATGAAACATACATGTGATCAACTTGGCATTTGACAGAGCCGCATTCTATGGATGGTACAATACATATCATTTGACAAAAGCTATGGGCGAGATGGTACTTAATGAAATTCGAGAATATGTACCAATTCTAATCATCAGACCCACTGTTATTGAGAGCAGCTACACAGAGCCACTCCCTGGATGGATACAGGGAAATAGGTGATCTAATACTACTATTTTTTCTTAATCTATGTTCAATTTAATTCTTTCCATAATTCAATTAAAAGAGTCATATAATATATATTTGTCGTACGTAGGATGTTCGATCCAGTAATTATTTCCTATGGAAAAGGGCAGCTTCCAGCTTTTCTAGCAGATCCTCAGCTGGCTATGGATGTAGTAAGTAAACAAATATTATATAATTTTACTTTCTGTCAATATATTCGAGTGAACATTGCTAAACCATCTGATGTCGAAAAATTAAACATTTGATATTATTTAATATATAATGATCTGATCACAATTCTTCATTCTTGAACTAATTTTTGGGTTTCAGTTACGTGAAAATCTATTTTTTCAATATGACATAATATCAGAATATTTTAATCTTGTGCTACATCAACAATAGGATTTCAGCCTTTCAAAGTGAGAGATTAATATTACTTTTGATACTTAATCTTACCTGTTTTTAATTTTCAAATCAAAATTTTCTCTTTTCTCATCTTGGTATCATAACTCTCCATTTATATATGGAAATTCAATGCAGTTACAAATTACGCATAACCTATGAAAATCAACGAAAATAACACGTGTTTTGCATGTGAAAATCATGTTTTTGAGGCGATCATAATTAATTATGTGGTTGGATATATATATATATATATATATATTTAGAAATGGTTTACTTTCATATTTTAAGACATATTAGCTAAAATATCCATTACATTCCAGATTTCCAGTGTTTACTTTACCAGGACTAGGCCTTGTGTAAATGGCCAGGCCCAGTGCAAAGTCATGCATCTACTATGCTAAATTGTAACTCCCAAAGTGAGTTGCTAAATAACACACACATAGCAGCATTTTTAAAAATTACAATTTTATTTATCATTTACTCTAAATAACGTAAAATGTCATTGTGGAAAAAGGATTTTGGACTGATATTTTATTCAAATTAATTGAGGACAAAGTAGTATTTTCTATAATTTCTCAATGGATATAATCTAGTAAAGTAAACAAGTTGAAAAATATAGATTGCTTACCAATCCCATAACAGATCCAAGTAAACAATTCGTTGTTTCATTACCAAAAAATTTATCTATTGACTAGCCATTTGTTGTTGTGCATGCCAGCAAAATTTCTATTTTCATAAATTCAAGTCACGAATATTCTTCATCCCTTTTTTCAAAATAAAATGGGATAATTACGAAAAATACTCACCCTCTGAGACTCGGTCTTTTTTCGAAAAACATTCTGAAACCTTGAAAAATTATTAATAGTATCACCCTAAATCAATGATTGTCAACGATTTTTCGAGACTGGGGTAATGTTTTAAGATTATAGGGTATTTTTCGTAAATAAAATTTACTCTCATATATATATATATATATATATATATTTGTTTGTGCATTTTTCAGATACCGGTGGATATGGTAGCAAATACGACAATTGCTGCAACAGCGAAACATGGAAATATGGAAAAGGCTTATTTGAATGTGTACCATGTGGCATCTAGTCTCATGAATCCTCTAATTTATTCAGACTTTTTTGAATATCTTTACGAATACTTCAGTTCATCACCTTTAAACGAATCCGAAACAACTATCGACAAGATCAAATTATTTGACAATTTCGAAGATTTCTCAAAGTATACAAGAGATGAAATTTCGCGAGGAAATGGAACGACGTTCAGTGGAGATCATAATGAGAAAACGATTAAAAAGAACCAAAGTCTGTGCAGAGCTAAGGTTTCTTATGCTGAGCAACTGTGCAAGATGTATGAATTCATAGGGTTCTTTAATGCAAGGTATGTATAAACTGCATGATACGTAACTTATTGTACATCAATTTTCCACAATTTCACAACCTACATCACATATATAATCCTCCCACCACATTCGACATTCTCATGCTCAATTCTTGAACTGGCAAATTAAATGCTCAAATCTCGCTAAATTAAGTCTAATTAAGATTTTTTAAATCTCGTCGCATTAACTTTTCCTAAATCTTGTATGGTAAAATATGAGTTTCAAATTTTATTTCTTAATTTAGCTTCTCGACTAATTATTGTTTAATTCAATTTTTTGAAATATATTCATTGTGAAACTATAAAATGAAAAAAAAAACACTAAGTTATTTTGTTTTTAAAAATATTAGATAAAATTGAGTTTTTCAAATAAACTTCAATTACCGATAAAAATCTTTTTTAGATAGAGACAAAATGAGCATATTTAGATAATGATGGTAAAACTATTAATAACACAATTCAAGCATATTGTTTAATTAATAAAATTATTTTACATATATTTTCTCTTATAATTTACTTGACATTGAATTTAATAAAATAATTATTATGCACAAATTCTTTTGATGTTTTACGATGCTCTCGCAATCTCTCTCTCTATATAGTATATATATATATATATATATATATATATATATATATATATATATATATATATATAATATTCACTCTCGCGAACTCCCACTTCAATGTGATGTAGTTTTAATTTTGAATGAAATCTCATTTTTCAGGTTTGACACGGGCAACTCACGGAAGTTACTAAAAGAGATGTCTAAAGAAGAGAAACTTAATTTTGATGTTGATGCTATGAGTATAGACTGGAGAAAGTATTTCATGGAGATTCACATTCCCGGTTTGAGAAAATATATAATTAATGGGATCACAAGAAAATGATCTATTAATTAATGTGGAAATTCAAGAATAAGTGTATTCACTAAAGAGTATACTACTGTATTTGGGAGATATCAAATTCGTTGTTGTATTGTTGTAAATTTGGAATAAAATATAATTAGTTATGTGTTAAAATTATTCTTTATCATAATAAATTTAATTTCCTAATTATTTTCGATGTGTTTAATTAATGATAATTGAAAGAAATTGATGTAAAAACAAGATACATTAAGTTGTTTAATTTCTAAAAACTACAACAGAGAAAGTAAAAAATTATTGTTCAGTGGGTGTCATTGTTGATGCCTTGAGCCAGTTTGACACAAAAAATGGTACAATAGAATAGCTAATTAGCTCTTTTTCAAAACTCAGAGTGCAATTTGCGTCTACTATATATTAGAGATAGAGAAAAACAACATATTTATTCTCACTTAAATTTCATCTTAATAATTTAACATACAATTTCAACATTTGTTCCATAAAATGTAATTTATCCTAAAATGTGGTCCCGGATGCCAATTTATGTTAGTTTTTGGACGAAATAAACACGTGCAACATGTGTACACGTTAGTTCCCAAATTTGGAGGAAAATTACACAGTCAAAGTCTGGTTAATTTGGAGGGGAAAATTGTATTTATGTTAACACTTCATAGAAAAATTAACATTTGAAGTCGCAAATATTTCTCTCCAATTATGTAACTTTGATCTTGTAATTTTTCTCCCAATTTGAAGAACTAACGTGCACGCATGCTGTACGTGCTTATTCCGTCCAAAAACTAATGGAAATTGGCATTTGGGACGACATTTGTAAAAAATTACACTTTATATAACGACGGATTTTGCAAACTTAGAATTATTGCGATGAAATTGATAGCAAATCATGAGCCACTTTATGAGACGGAATCGGCAGTTTTATGACCAACCATTAATTAATTTGCTCTTGTTTTGAAATATAATATATAATTTTGATTCCAATACGCACGTGAAGGGTCAAAATTAGTCTAGACATGTTAATGTAAGATATGTTTTCGATTGGAAGTACTGAACATACTAAAAACACAAAAAAAAAAAAAAACAATTTACAGGAACGATAAATATTCAAGGACGACGGAAAATGAATTTTGTACGTCTGACATATATATATATATATATATATATATATATATGTCTGTACATCTTGCTGTTGATGAGACATGTATTTACTACTATCTAGGCCCTCTTGCCCCAGTTGAAAGTCGATCTGCATTCAATCAGGACGCCATAATTGTTCTGCATTTCCAGCAAGAAAAGAGAAAATTAATATTTACATAATAAATGACGAGCATGTGAAATTAAAGTGCCGATGATGTATGTTTGTTGTTGTTCCCATGATCAGTTGAGAACTGTAAGAATTGGAGAAGTTGGTGGGATCAATGGCTCAAATGAAAACTTGTCATGAGATCTTTCAAATGTTTGAATGTTCCCATGACTATGGAATTACTGTTGTACATTATATCCATGAGTTAAATGCATCAAAACCCTTATGTTAGTCAAAAGTAACAAAAAAATCCTGTAAAAAAAAAAGTCTTAAAAACACCCCTGTATTTTAAATTTTTTGCCCACTGTCCCCAGGCTATTTGGCTGATTTTAAAAACATGTAGACCCAATTTTGTCCTTACGAACAATTAAAGAAGGAATAAACCATTTTTCTTTAAAGTTTAATTTTATTGTTATTTTTTTTAGTAACACTTTATTGTTATTAATTGTTTAATATTTACTATTTTAATCAATATATTTAGAAAAATTACACATTTGACGTACATTAATAATACTTCATTAAAGTTCTCTAATTTTCTTTTTTTTTTTTTGAGAAACTAAACTGTAGCAATATATTAAACGGCATCTGAAACAACAAGAGCCCAGGTAAAACTGGGAATATCCGTGGAACCAATGCAAGCTGAAGCTGCGTTCAGAGTAAGGGAATGAGCTACGTCATTAGCCTCCCGATGAACAAAATTAAAAGAAATAACATCAATGTGTCTAAACAATCTATAAATATCAGCAATTAGGTTCCCAATGCTAGAGAGGTCCTCTTCTTCGGACTAAACCTTACGGATGACATTGAGACAATTTCCTTCAATGATCACGTTCTTCCATCCGAAGTCCCAGGCGACCTTGATAGCAGATAAGACAGCGTATGCTTCAGTAGTTTCCGGGTCATACTTGCCTTTTTTTAACATCCGTCTCCCAACCTATAACGTTCCCATGATGGTTTCGAGCAAGAACCCCTATACCGAAAGAGTTGGGCTGCCTGAACAGCGAAGCATCGAAGTTCAGTTTCACGGTATTTTCTTGTGGCTTCATCCAGCGTGCTTGTGGTCGAGGTTCAAGTTGGTTCGTGCTCCGACTAAAGCTGTCACGAACTGAGGCTGATTGTGTAACACCGATCTGAGCAAGGCGCATGGGGTCCGAATATTTTTCACCAACTTTAGCTTTGTTCTTGTTATTCCACATCAAATAAAGCAAATATGCAAAGAAACTTCCATTATCAGCATCAAAGTGGCCTATAATAGACGATAGACCACACTAATGCCCTGTTTGAGGCGACAAATAATACCCCATGGCAGCCCCGACAGTACTACCCAAGTTTACCAAGCAAAATCACATCTAACCAGTGTGTGGATAGAATCCTCACCACTCTTATGACATAAAGGACAACAATCATCAATAAAGCAATGTCGAAAAATCAAATTTTTTGATGTAGGAATTGCTTCATATATAGCAAATCCTCCAAAGGAAAATTTTAACTTTTGGCAAAGTTTTCAGACTCCAGATCCTTTTCCATACTCGACTTTCATGAATTCCGGAGTGAGAAGGCCGAGTTCGAGAGTTTACATCTTTAGCGAGGTGATAGGCCGACTTTACTGTAACTTTTCCATGTTTGTTAAGGCTCCAAATTAGTCTATCCTTTTCTCCCTGCAAGGGTATTGAGACAATGGAATCCCAAGTATAAACTCCACATCGTTCCTAAGAGAAGTATTAGAAACAAGTGTTCAGTTCCACCTGATAGGGTTATGCTCGATCAGTTCAGAAACAAGGTAAGGATAATGCACAACTGCTGCATTGTATTGTAGAATTCCCGGTAAGCGCGCAGTTGGGCAGCCATCAGTCGTTCCAAACCCGAATCTTCGCCTCGTTTCCCACTTTCCAGCTTCTCCCCTCATCTCATGGAACCAAAATATAAAACATAAACTCAATATTGTTCAAGAAATTAATACAGCGAATATATGAGGCCAAAAAAGTTTATTGAAGAGAATGGGATAAATCCATTTATTCCATTTCCTATAGAGGGCCAATCAAGAACAGGAGTATATGTATAAGGTTGATTAAAAGAAAAAATAGCATGCATAATGTGATTCCGAAACAGGCACATGCAGAAGAACTTTTAATATCTACTCCCCATACTGATATATACCATTATATATCATCAGCCTCATTCTAGAATTTACATGTATAGTATAAAAGAAATCCTTTCTCATTCAGAACTACCAAAAATGTCATATTGGAGCCTTAGTAGCACTTAGAGTGTGAACTTTAGTTCATAAGAAATCTTCTCATATATAAGAAATTTAGTAGCATTTAGAGTGTGAACTTTAATTTAGTTCATGACAAACTAGTCCCAACACAAGCAGTCCAATGTGGAGTACTCTTCTTCAAGGAAAAGATGAAGTTCTATCAGGAATTGTTATTTACTGATAGTTATCAAAACAAAAGACCATTAATACATGCTTGAAGAGTTGTGTGACTTTTAGGCAAATCATAGAATTTCATAGAGAAAAGTTAAGTACTAGATAAAGAAATAAATAATGCTCTCAATGTACTACTAATACTCCAAAAATGGTGATACTTTTCTATAACGGCACGTACCCAAATACGGTGCGACGCAACGTCCCGCATCAAGCCACAACCCATAACGATAGTAGGCGTCTAGCAATGGGTTGCAACCTAGCGAACGGCAATTACTACTAGGCGGATTTTGTTTGAGAAATCAACGACAAAGCGTGAGACCCTTGAATACCCTCCCGGGCCCTCATTAAAAGAAAAGTCCACAATTTTGCTCGCGTTCAAGAAACAATATAAGTTGAAAGCCAAACGGGCATTTAGGCAAGGATGTGACGACAAAAGGGGTGACTATAAGTTTCATATGTGTCGGGAAGCACTGGCGTCCTCCCCTAACGACTTCCCTCAAAGACCCAACCGAGGTCAAAGCGTCACGTTTAAAAGAAAGAGTTTTACTTGCCTCTTGAAAACAAAACAATTTAGATATACTTATAGGTATAAGTTGATATCAAACCATTTGTTATTAAAATCATGAAGATATAATTAAATATCTAAGAGATATACAAGAATGAGAAATTCCCGAGTGAAGAATTTTACCAAATTGAACCAAGCAAGCTTCAAACAACCTTCTCACATGGCCGCCGAAGGTTCTCGACGAAGGAGGAGGCGAGATGACCCTCTATCCCCACTTCCTCTCGATGTGGAAATTCCAAATTCCATTCAAGCCAAGGTTTTTTGCCGAACATTCAAACCCCAATTTCTCTCGCCCAGCAACAGAAAATTCCCCCAAATTTCTCCCAAATTTCATCCTCTCCACTTTGCAAGCCCATATCTTTCGATCCGGCCGTCAGATCTTCGTAAATTTTAGAAGATACATTATCTCTACTACGAAATTTCATTAATTGGTTTTTGGGGACGATCCGCCAAACCGATCGTGCACAAATTGCTGCTCAAAATACACGCCCACCAAGTGCTCGACAAAATTCCCGCGTGAAGAATTTCACCAAATTGAACCAAGCAAGCTTCAAACAACCTTCTCACATGGCCGCCGAAGGTTCTCGATGAAGGAGGAGGCGAGATGACCCTCTCTATCCCCACTTCCTCTCGATGTGGAAATTCCAAATTCCATTCAAGCCAAGGTTTTTTACCGAATGCATGAACGCCTGATTCTCTCCACCAAATTCCTCGATATAGAAGCCTTGGTAAGTTTGGAACTCGGCCACGGTATAGCCCAATATATTGAAGATGTGGGTTGGACCACATTTTTGGATATCAGGAGGAATTCGTATTCACGGCTCATCTACGAATTCATTGCAACACTCCAAGTACTTCCCCATCAAGACGACTCCGAGCTACCAACTAAAATTGAATTCCGGGCTTTCAACGAAAAATATGAGCTTACTCTTCGGCAATTGACATCACATTTCGGACTACCCATTCGGGGGATGATGAGCCGAGAGGTAGGATGGTCCGAAGCCGAAGCGTAGAAATGTCTCCACTTCTAGAAGGTCCTTTAAGCAAGGAAAGTTAAAGGCAACCGACCTCATCAATCCCGCCTTGAGGACTTTCCACCGATTCCTCTCATGCACCGTTTTTTCGAGGGGATAGCTACGGTTCTATCAACTTGGATGAACTTTATATTTTGGATTGCGCGGTCCGAAGAGAGCGGGTCAACGGCATTATGTTCTTCCTGAGATACGTGGAGTACGTGGACACCCGCCCAAAGGGAGAAATAAGGATTGGGTCCTACATTACCGCAATCCTTGAGTGTGCCGGCGTGACCGGTATGGACCGAATGGCCCCAGCAGGGGGAGATGACTCGACCATTACCTACAAACAGTTCGCCCAGATGAAGCTGTGCAAGAAGGTTAGAGGCCGTCATAGCAGGTATGTTCGGATGACGGCAGAGGAAGTCGCCGCCGAGAGCGACGACGATGACGAGGAGGATACCCGAGCAGGAGGTCATCCTGAGGAGGACCGACAAGAGATTGAGGAACAAATGCTCAAACAACTATACGAAGTAGGAGTCTTCGATCCTCAACAAGTCCCGTACATGCGTGATCCTCCTAGAGCCGACGAGGCTCACTTCCAGCAGAGTTTTAACGACTACCCGATACAGCACCAGGCTGGATCCTCACAGTTGGATAGACTGAGTGAGGAGCAGTGGACCCGGTACCAACAATCGGAGTCGGAGACCCGAAACCAGTGGGAGGCCCACAGGTGGACGGTTTGGGGAAACCGCTTCACATCATTCACCGAGCAGACTACCGAGCGATGGTTTGGCGGATCGTCCCCAAAAACCAACTAATGAAATTTCGTAGTAGAGATAATGTACCTTCCAAAATTTACGAAGATCTGACGGCCGGATTGAAAGATATTTGCTTGCAAAGTGGAGAGGATGAAATTTGGGAGAAATTTCTGTTGCTGGGCGAGAGAAATTGGGGTTTGAATGTTTCTGTAAGTTTGCGTGAAAATTGGGTTTAAATTCGTGAAAAGAGATGCGCACGGCCTGACGCACGGGCATGCGCTTGTAACGACCCCAAAATTCCGGAATATATTTTCGGAATAATTATTCGACACTCCGTTGATGAAAAGATTAGCTTCGTTAGCTAATCTTAATTTATTCTCCCATTCTTAACCCTTTTATAATTACCTATTCTACCCCTCGAATCTATTTTAACCTCAATCGAGCCCCACACCCTCTTGAACACACTTGCACCCTCTTGGACACACTTGCACCATCTTGAACATACTTACAACCCCTTGTGCACACTCTCTTGCACACTCTTGCAAACACACCAAATCGAGAGAGAGAAAGAGAGAAGAGAAGGAGAAAGGAAAAAGAAGGAAGGAGAAGAAGAAATCCCATCCCGAATCCGTCGCTCGACCAATCGAGATTCCGAGACCAACTATACAATCCTCGTTCGATTCTCTACCGGTACCCTTCTTTCCCCATTTCGTTTCATCCATTAAATCCTTCATTTTGTTGACATTTTGTTAAGTTTGAATATTTGATAATTTGATGGGTTTGTAGGTTAGAGTTTACCATTTTTAGTGTAGTTCGGATCAAATGGTAGCTATTAATGTGTATAATGCATGAGTGTGAATTTTATGTGTTGATTTTAGCTGTAGAATCCGCCCTAGTTGATTTTAGGACGAAACCCTCATGAGAAACCTTAAAATCGCATTTTCTGCACCTGTTAGTAGAACCACACGGTCCTACACACGGTCTTGGCAAGACCGTGCGTGTAGCGGGCGCCCCAAACGGGTAACGCACGCCCCGCACCGAGCCCCGACCCAGAACCGAAATGGAATCCGACCCGAATCGAAACCCGGCGAACGGCACACATTTACTCAATCACTAGGCGGGGATTTCAAAAACAGAAGAGAATGACAGAGGTGCGGAAGCGAAAATAAACCAAACAATAAAACATAATCATTGCACAAGTATTAAAGCCCACCAAGGCCAACAAAATTCAATTACATAATTAATAAACGGGTTCGATACAATATCTCGACAATGTAAATATACGGGTTCAACATATAATTCCCGAATTCTAACCAAATAAAATTACTAATATCATAAAACATAATTAATAGCCAAACGGGAAAAGGGTTATACATGAGCAAAATAAATGCAACTCTACGACGACGACTACGACGACGAAGATCCCGCCTAGTATCCTGAAACCAATACAGGGGTGAAACAGAGGGGGTTAGTCAAACGACTAAGTGAGGGGGGAATAATAATGTATATCAATAAAACAGAAGTAAATCACCAATTTTTAAACTTAAAAGAAATCAACATAAACGAAAGGTTTTTCGTAAACGGGTGGTGATTTAGCATAAAACATAACTTATTATATGACTCGGCGAGTCGAGCCCTTAACTCCAATTTCTAAACATAAAAACGGGAAACCCACCTTATTCCTCCAATGTAGACGGACCGCTAAATCCGAACTACGCATAACATACTGTATAATCTCAGGTACTCAAAGGGCTGCCACTCCGGCCTCACCCCGAGCTCCCAAAGGTGGAGAGAACCATAGGATTTCCGCCGTAGACCCGATGTCTACCGACTTCGTCCTATCATCCTTTACTCCGGGCCCAAACATACATACATACATACATATCATAACTCGCTTTTCAAATCATTTCGGGTTGGCCAAAAGACCGTTCGAGACATGTCATATGCGAGGCCGAAGGCCAAAGTTTGCCTTAGAAAACAAAGGGGTTTTACATGTCTCTTTCGCAAACGTTTCAAAGACTATACGTAGTACTTTTTCATATCAAAACATTTTCGATAAATCGAATAAACATAATAGGCATAAATATTTACTAAGTATATATATAGAAACGGTGTGAAAACAAAACGTAAACATGGCTTATATCGGGAGAGGCTTATTTATATATATACATAATAGTACTGGAATCAGAAACGGAAAGCCTCACCTGTTGGCTATACAAAAAGAAGAGCAAAAGCAAGAACCGGCGCTACTCCACGGGAGTATCGTCTGCAAAATACCAAGACACAACCAAATAAGACTAAGGACGACGCACGGCTTATACGAAAGCATTAAAACACATAGAAGCACGTTAAACAGTCATTCATAACACTTAGGTTCACATTCTATCAAGGTACTTTAATTCAATAATCAAATCAAATTAGAATGCGATAAAAGTTCATAATCATGCATAAAAGACAATAAGGAAGCATGCATTCAAGTTTCGGAATAAACGGACAACATTTGAAAAATAGCCTAAGATGCCTAAACGAAAAACACGAAGAACGGGGCCCGAACGAAGTCGGAAAAATTCAAACTTCCTAAAATATGTATTTCATGATTTATAGGACCTATAGGTGAAATCGGATCTCAAATCGGAGGTCAAACGAAGAAAGTCAACTTTTAAAAGGGCCCGTTGACTCCCATTGCCGAGAGCAACATTCTGAAAATGGAGAAATTTTGGCTAAGGCATACACACGATCTCGGGGACGGGCGGACGCACGGGCTTGAACTCGTGCTCAAGCCGGTGCAAGCACTTTGCACGGGCGTGTGCACGGTGTAGCGGGCGCCCCAAACGGGTAAGGCACGCCCCGCACCAAGCCCGACCCGGAGCCGAAATGGGATCCGACCCGAACTGAAACCCGGCGAACGGCAAGCATTTACTCAATTACTAGGCGGGGTTTCAAAAACAACAAAATAAAACGACAGAGACGCGGAAGCAATAATAAACCAAACATTAAAACATAAATAAATGCACAAGTATTAAAGCCCACCAAGGCTAACGAAAATCAATTACATAGATAATTAACGGGTTCTATACAATATCCCGATAAATATAATGACGGGTTCGAAGTATATATAATCCCGAATACAACATAATATCACAATTTTCTAAAATCGTAAAACTTAAATAATATCTAAACGGTGAAAAGGAATATACATGAGAAAATAATTACAACTCTACGACGACGACGATGAATCCCGCCTAGTATCCTGAAACCAATATAGGGGTAAAACAGACGGGGTTAGTCAAACGACTAAGTGAGGAGGGAATAATAATGTATATAATAAAACGGAAAATAAATCACCAATTTTATAATTAAAAGAAATCAACATAAAAGAAAGATTTTCGTAATCGGGTGGTGATTTAACATAAAACATAACTTATCATATGACTCGGCGAGTCGAGCCCTAAACTCCAATTTCCAAAACATAAAACCGGAAACCACCCTTATTCCTCCAATGTAGCCGGACTGCAAACCCGAACTACTCATATCATACGGGAATAACTCAGGTACTCAAAGGGCTGCCACTCCGGCCTAACCTCGAGCTCCCAAATGGAGGAAACCATAGGATTTACGCTGTAGACCCGACGTCTACCGACTTCGTCCTATCGCTCTTACTCCGGGCCCAAACAAACATGCATACATATCATAACTCGCTTTTCAAATCATTTCGGGTTAGCCAAAAGACCGTTCGAGACATGTCATATGCGAGGCCGAAGGCCAAAGTTCGCCTTAGAAAACAAAAGGTTTTACATGTCTCTTTCGTAAACATTTCAAAGACTATACGTAGTACTTTTTCATATCAAATCATTTTCGATAAATCACATAAACATAATAATCATAAATATCTATTAAGTATATATATAAACGGTGTGAAAACAAAACATAAGCGTGGCTTATATCGGGAGAGGCTTATTTATATATATACGTATTAATACTGGAAACAGAAAAGGAAAGCCTCACCTGTTGGCTATTCAAAATAAGAGCAAAAATCAAGAACCGGCGCTACTCCACGAGAGTATCGTCTGCAAAAATACCAGGACACAACCAATTAAGACTAAGGATGACGCACGGCTTATACGAGAATATTAAAACACATAGGAGCACGTTACACAATCAAATCAAGCACTTAAGTTCAAATTATCAAACGAAAACAGAGTAATTCTCAAATTTAAAAATGCAAATCAAGTCCAAATGCAACGAAACTTTACGGACATTCTTAAGATATCATAAAGGAGTATGTATTCGAATTTCGCAAAAATCGGACTTCACATGCAAAAGTTAGCAAATTTAACGAAAACTTAAAATGCACTATTCATATACCCGAACATGTCGTAAAGTCATAAATCATGCAATTCATATCTATTTCATATATATCGAATACACAAGCGAAGAAAGAATTCGGAAAAGACGAGTCTCGGAGGGACCCGTAGTGCAAAATGGGTCCTGACTTACAGAAGGTCAGGGCACTGTTCGACCAGGCCACACGGCCTTGTGCACGGCCGTGTGCCGAGGCCGTGCACAATCGGACGAACACGCACGGCCTCATGCACACAGCCTCAAGGCCGTGTGCACAGCCCATGCACCATTCCAAACACGCACGGTCTCTTGCACGGCCGTGCAAGAGGCCGTGTACACCCACACGGGCTTGCCACACCCCGTGTGCGTAAAAATTGAGCAGAACATGCAGAGCATCAAACCCAATACGCGAAAATCAATCCTAATTCAACATTTAATCACTAAAATATGCAAATCATACTCTAATTTTCACATATAATCATCTACAACATATAATCTACATATAGAAACGATAATCACAAAATTCCATCCACAAATTCTATAAAATCACATAAAACCTAATAATACCTACTATTCACAAAAACGAGAAAAACAAAGTATAGAAGACATTAAACGAGAGAATCGTTAGAAGCTTACTCGTAGAAAAGATCGCGAGGAATTCGTAGGCGTAAACGATTCGAAAATCCGTCGGGAAACGAAGTCGGGACGATCGATTGAAATCTCTTCCTTCTCTTTCTCTTTTTCCTCCTCTTTTCTTTTCTCTCTTTCTTTCTTGCGGATGTTGAACGAGAGTGTGAGGTGAGAGAGATTGACTTAGTCAATTAAGTTGACTAGGTCTAAAAATCGAAGGGGGGTAAAATCGTAATTTTGTAAAATAAGTTTGAAAACTCACGTTGTCCAAATAATACGTAATTACAGTCAAAATTCATATAATTAAACGCACATTGACAATTAGTGATTTAAATATCAAAATTTACTCATTTACGAAATTATCCTAATATCTTAGAATAAATATCAAATTAAAATAATAATTTGCGAAATTACTCGATTCAAATATACCGAATTATAAATCGGATTTTCGGGTCGTTACACACGGCCGTGCACAAGACCGTGCACAGGCATAAGATGGACGCACGGTCTTGGCGCATGGTCTCAAGACCGTGCGCAAGGCCGTGCGGATTCTCAGAACAACAGAAATTTGCAGAAATGAAGAAAACTCGCGGGAATGAGTCAAAATTCGATATTTACCCAATCAATCATGCAAATCTCATGTTAAGACTCATATATAACGATATACAACATCTAATCTACCTATAAAACCAAGAACCACGTAAATCCGTCCATAGAATCATTAAAAATCAACATTTAACCTAAATGTGCAACTATTCACAAAAACTAGAAAAACGAAGCAATTGAGGCATTAATAGCGAAAGGTGTGAGAAGCTTACTCGTAGAAGAGATCGTGAGGAGTTCGTAGGCGTAAATGATTCGAAAATCCGTTGGAAAACGAGTCCGGCACGATCAATTGAAGCTTCCTCCTTCCCTTTCTCTTTTTCTTTCTTTTTCTTTTGAGGTTGAGCATGAATGAGGTGAGAGAGAGAGATGAGAGACTTAAGTCAAAATTTGACTTCGGTTAAAAATCGAAAGGGCATTTTCGTAATTTACAAAATAAGTTCAAAAACTCATGTTGTCCAAATAATACATAATTACAGTCAAAATTCATATAATTCCACGCACATTAACAATTCGTAATTTAAATATAGAAATTCATTCATTTACGAAATTTGTAGCGCCCCGCTCTACAGCCCCCGAACCTGCACGGTCTCCCAAGCCGAGTACAGTGCCTCAACCCGAGAACCCATGTAAGCTAACGGGTCAATCCCGACACTTGGCAACAGTGAATCCCCAAAATTAAAACATTTAAATAAATCAGAGAATATATAGCGGAAGCATTTAAATTCATATTAACAAAAAAATGCCACTCCGGGGCCAATTCATTAACAATTATCAACAACAGCCCATTCAGGGGCAACATAATTTAAATAAAAAGTTACGGGGATCAATATAATATTATCTACAATCCAGGTTGAAAAGAATAATGAACGAGAGAATAAAAGACAACCAACGAGACTCGGCAAAACCAAAAAGCCTATCTATGTACTGTTGCCCATCCGACACGTAAGACATGTCGGTCTCTCTCAAACCTGAGGCAAGAACCAATTAAAAGAGGGTGAGTCAAAATACTCAGTGAAGATGTGAGAACAAGTCGAGTCATGCTTCCGGATTTTTATAGAAAATACATATGCGATAATGAAGAAACCGGAATATGCTTCGACTTGGATATTCAATTAAAAATTAAAGTCAATAACACTATAAAGCAATAAATACGATCCCAGCGAGAATGGGCCTGTTCCTCCTTATTTCTCCACGGTTCATGTAAAAATTCTCCATCGCCGGTGTCAAGCTAAGGAGCAACCCGAAGCTCAACCATAGTGAATTTTAGGAAAATGTGCAACGAATGCAACACCCACCATCGCTCCCAACCGTGGCTATCATCTCCTGACCAGCCACGATTGACGCTTATTTTTGGGAGAAGCACCTCGGATTACACCTTGGACGCCCGTCCCCAAATGTAACCTTCGGATACCTTCCCGGGCCCATCTTGAAAATAATCATGCATTTGCTCGCTTTAAAAACACATTTGAAGGCCAAACGACACTCTGAGCAAGGGTGACGACAAAGGATTAAATCCTAAGTCAAACCACCACGTAAAATAAATAGTTTTCTTGCCCTTTTGAAAACAAATCAATTTGGTTTAATAATGTATAATTTTGATATTAAATGATTTGAGGATAAAACATAAAAATATAAACTCGAAATATATAATACATTATTAAGGGACTAGGGGGTTCGCAATTGTATATATATATGTTCAAGCCCAGTTAAAAGTTTAAATCCTCACCTGGAATCAAAAAGAGAAAGCCTAGCTGCTAGACTCACTGATCTCCAACGCTCGACTGATCTGGAGATAAGACAAGACCTAGACAAATCAATAACGACAACAACACTAAAACGGAAAATAAGCAATTATTGGACGAACGGCTAACCAAACATGTTTCCAATCATGCATATGCCAATTATAATATGTAAAGAAGCTATCATGTAAGTTTCACGCAATTCCGACAAGTTGTCAAAAATACACATAATTAGAATTACACTATTCACAGCCCGAACGAGGGCGAAATTAAATAAACACTCCAAAATATTAATCTACAAAAAATAAGGGTTCTATAGGTGAAAACGGTGTAATTTTTGGAGTCCGTATGCAAAAAGTGAACCGAAAATATTGACTTGAGGACTCAATTGCCGAGAGCAAAATTTGAAAAAGCTGGAAAAATCTCTAAGTGTTTCACACGGCCTGGTGCACGGTCTTGAACACGAAGTCAAGACCGTGCACGCACACACGGCCAAACACACTGGCTTGGTGCACGGGCTCAAGCCCGTGCAAGAGAAATGAGCTGCACACGGGCTCCTGCACGGTCTTGCGCAAGACCGTGCGTTAGCCCGTGTGGTTTAACTGAACCCAGCAGAAACTTACGGGAATTCAAATTTTTGTGCCAAAAATCATAAAAACAAATATTTATAACGCAAATTAACACTCACAAATTATAACAATCATTAATCATCAACTAATTCACATTTATATCCAATAAAATCATGAATTGCTCAAGAAACGGGCTCGATCTAAGCATATATCCTAAAAATCCCGAAATAATCAAATAATCTCAAAACCTCGAAAATCCGTAAAAGAAATTGGGGAAATTGGTACCTATAGAAAGGTATCGAAGAAAGGATCGTTTCAAAACGATTGGCGCGAAATTCTACGGAGATTCGAGCTCGGCACGATCGATTTGGGCTTCGGGAGAAAATTTTCTTTTCTTCTTCTCTCTCTCTCTCTCTCTCTCAATTTGAAATAATAGCTTTATGAAATGAATTTTGATACTTTTATCAAATACCTTCGAAATATCGAAAAATACGAAGGGCTATTTTAGTAATTTTAGAAAATCCAATTAAACACACGTCGATCAAATACATCGATTAAATATTAAACAAACGCAATATAGACACGTAATTTAAGTACGCAAACAATATTATCACAATGGTCATATACGACATAATATATAATAATTCACATATAACGAGAATTTAGAGATTAAGAAAGATAATTAACGCGTAAAAATTACTCACAGTAATTCTCCGATTTCTGGATCGTTACAATACTCCCCCCTTATGAGAATCTGGTCCCCAGATTCCATCTTTATCAGAAAAGCTCGGGATAAACTTCCCTCATCTTAGCCTCCGTCTCCCAAGTAGACTGCCCGGTCGAACGGTTCCTGCAGAGAACTCTCACTAATGAAATCTGCTTGTGACGAAGCTGCTGGACCTTGCGATCTTGAATCTGAACCGGTTTCATCTCAATAGTCAAATCCGGCTCAAGCTGAACTCCGTCATCGTGGAGAATATGGGACTCGTCGGGGAAGTACTTGCGAAGCTGTGAGACATGGAAGACATTGTGGATCCCGGTAAGATAAGGTGGTAGGTCCAAACGATATGCGGTATTCCCGATCCGCTCTGTGATCTCAAATGGACCTAAGTATCTCGGAGTAAGCTTCCCACCTCTACCGATCCTCGTGAATCCCTTCCTCGGGGAGGCCTTGAGAAAAACTCGGTCTCCCACTTCGAACTCCAAATGTCGACGTCTCTTGTCGGCGTAGCTCTTCTGGCGATCTTGAGCTGCTTTCATTCTTTGCCGAATGAGCTGGACTTTATCAATCGTTTCCTGAATGTGATCCGGTGGAGTAGCTCTCTCGTGGCCATTAGCTGACCACTTCCAATCCTCCAATTCCCAATAAATCGGAGATCTGCACTTCCTCCCATAAAGAGCCTCATACGGCGGGATCCTAATCGAGGCTTGATAAATGTTGTTGTAAGCGAACTCGACCAAGGGCAAGTGTGAAATCCAACTCGTATGAAAATCGAGCGCACATGCCCGTAACATATCACTTAGAAACCTGTTCGTCCGCTCGGATTGTCCATCAGTCTGAGGATGTGCTGCAAAGCTAAACTTTAGGGTCGTTCCCAAGTTCTTATGAAGTTCTTGCCAAAACTGAGCTGTGAACTTAGGATCCCTGTCGGAAACGATGCTTTCCGGAACACCATGAAGCCTAATAATTTCCTTCTGATACAATTCTGCAAGCTGCTTAACCTTTGCTGTTTTTCGAACTGGTAGAAAATGCGCTGGGTGAACAGCATAAGCAGACTTGTGTGCTTCGTCGAGAATTCCACGCTTCAGATTCGTGGGAACACAAACTCGGGTCCCGAAGCGAAGCAATCCGGTACCATCGACCCTGAATTTGGTGTTAGGATCATTCAGCATTCTAGCTTTGATCTTCTGAATACCGGCATCTGAATCTTGCTCGTCTCGGATCTGTTGGACTAAATCGGGTTGGACTGAAAGGTTGGCAAGACGAGGATACGATTCAAATCGAGTCCTCCTGTCCTCTAAAGAGGTATCTGAAGATGTCCCCTCTAGGTGTGCCACGTGAGCCCTTCGGCTCAATGCATCGGCGACTACGTTCGCCTTCCCAGGGTGATACTGAATGCGGCAGTCATAATCTTCCAAGAATTCCATCCACCGTCTCTGTCTCCTGTTGAGATCCTTCTGAGTGAATAGATACTTCAAACTCTGGTGGTCCGTAAAGATGTCAAAAGTGACACCATACAGATAATGACGCCATTTGCCCAAGGCAAATATCACCGCTGCAAGTTCCAAGTCGTGAATGGGATAGTTCTTTTCGGCATCTTTTAGCTTTTTAGAAGCATAAGCCACGAATTTCCCATTTTGCATCAACACGCACCCTAAACCTTCCTTGGACGCGTCCGTATAAACCGCGTATCCCTCTTGTCCGTCTGGAAGAACAAGTATTGGTGCAGTGGTCAATCTCTTCTTCAGTTCATTGAAACTAGCCTCACACTTGTCGTCCCACTGAAAAGACACATCTTTACAAGTTAACTTCGTGAGTGGGGCCGCTAGTGTGGAGAAATCCTTAACGAATCTCCTGTAATATCCAGCCAATCCAAGGAAACTCCTAACTTCTGTTGGCGTCTTAGGCTGACTCCAACTCGTCACTGCCTCAATCTTTGATGGATCCACAGCAATCCCATTCCCGGAGATGATGTGACCAAGGAATGAAACATCGTTGATCCAAAATTCGCACTTGCTGAACTTGGCATATAGACTATGCTCTCGAAGCGTCTGTAGCACAATGCGAAGATGTTCGGCATGATCCTCGACCGTCTTGGAGAAAACCAGAATGTCGTCGATGAAGATAACCACAAACTTGTCGAGGTAAGGTCGGAAAATCCTGTGCATCATATCCATGAAAGCTGCAGGGGCATTCGTCAAACCAAACGGCATCACAACAAACTCGAAGTGGCCGTACCGAGTGTTAAACCCGGTCTTAGGTATATCCTGGTCTCGGATACGAAGCTGATAATATCCCTGACGAAGATCCAACTTCGAATATACCTTTGAGCCCTGCAATAAGTCGAATAACTCCTCTATGTGGGGTAGAGGGTATTTGTTCTTCACTGTCATCCGGTTCAGCTCCCGGTAGTCGATGCACATTCTCAGCGTACCATCCTTCTTCTTTACAAACAAAACCGGGGCACCCCAAGGAGAGATGCTCGGTCTTATGTAACCATTCTCAACCAACTCTTCAAGTTGCATCTTCAGTTCCTTCAACTCGGCTGGAGCCATCCTGTACGGAGTCTTCGAATAAGGCTCCGATCCCGGGGCAAGATCGACTACGAACTCAATGTCCCGATCAGGGGGTAGAGAGTTCAAACTCTCGGGAAAGACATCAGGGAAGTCCTTAATCACTTCCGTATTCTCGAGCTTCCCTTGTTCCTTCGGTCGGTTAAGTAAATAAGCAACGAAGGCCTGAGCTCCCTCTCGGATCAAACGAGAAGCCTCAACGAAAGAAATCTTCGGCGCCAAAACTGACTCCTCAAGACTACCCTTCACAATTGTTGCCTCGGCCCCAATCTGAATAGTCTTCCTGAAACAATCCACACTGACTCTATGCTGATAAAGCCAGTCCATTCCCAGAATAATCCCATAACGCTGCAGTGGTAACTCGATCAAATCTGCGGGATAAACACGATCTCCTATCTTCAAAGGACAAGCCTTGAAGATTCTACCTGTAACGTAAGAAGTCCCCAAAGGAGAACTGACTCGATACAAATAAGGCAGACTCTCCACGGGCATGCACAACTTAGCAGCAATATCAAGCGCAATAAACGAGTGTGTAGCACCCGGATCATATAATGCAGTAATAGGGATGTCATGAATATGCAGGGTACCTCCAATAACATCATGCGAATCAGGCTCAAGCTCCTCTCCTCCCAGTGCGAAGACTCTGGGCTGAACTCTCGGCTGATCGGCAGCCTGAATCGCCTTCAGTGGCGTGGCGAGAGCTCTCTTGTTCGGACAAGAGTCTATCAGGTGGTCAGAAGACGCACAAATCAAACACTGCCCCAATCGCCTCCGGCAGGAATCGGCAGTGTGGTTCGGCCTGTGGCAGTAGGAACAAGTGATCCGTGCAACAGCAGTAATAGGAGCCCTATCAATATACCTGGGCCTCTAGGTCTAACCATTGTGCCTGAAAAGATAAGCTAAAATGCATGTGGGTTAATGGTATGACCAATTAATCAAGTAATAATAACATTTAAAAGCGCAAGTAAAGGAATAACACGAAACCTATAAATATAGCCGTACGACTTAGACACGACACTCAAGACAATAGAGCCTAAAGAACCTATGGCTCTGATACCACTCCGGACTGTAGCGCCCCGCTCTACAGCCCCCGAACCTACACGGATTCCCAAGCCGAATACAGTGCCTCAACCCGAGAACCCATGCAAGCTAACGGGTCAATCCCGACACTTGGCAACAGTGAATCCCCAAAATAAAACATTTAAATAAATCAGAGAATATATAGCGGAAGCATTTAAATCCATATTAACAAAAATGCCACTCCGGGGCCAATACATTAACAATTATCAACAACAGCCCATTCAGGGGCAACATGATTTTAAATAAAAATTTACGGGGATCAATATAATATTATCTACAATCCAGATTGACAAGAATAATGCATGAGAGATCAAAAGACAACTAACGAGACTCGGCAAAACCAAAAAGCCTATCTATGCACTGTTGCCCATCCGACACGTAAGACATGTCGGTCTCTCTCAAACCTGAGGCAAGAACCAATTAAAAGAGGGTGAGTCAAAAATACTCAGTGAAGATGTGAGAACAAGTCGAGTCATGCTTCCGGATTTTATAGAAAATACATATGCGATAATGAAGAAACCGGAATATGCTTCGACTTGGATATACAATTAAAAATTAAAATCAGTAACACTATAAAGCAGTAAATACGATCCCAGCGAGAATGGGCCTGTTCCTCCTTATATCTCCACGGTGCATGTATAAATACTCCATCGCCGGTGTCAAGCTAAGGAGCAACCCGAAGCTCAACCATAATCAATTTTAGGAAAATGTGCAACGAATGCAACACCCACCATCGCTCCCAACCGTGGCTATCATCTCCTGACGGGCCACGATTGACGCTTAGTTTTGGGAGAAGCACCTCGGATTACACCCTGGACGCCCGTCCCCAGATGTAACCTTCGGATACCTTCCCGGGCCCAACTTGAAAATAGTCATGTATTTGCTTGCTTTAAAATAACCCATTTGAATGCCAACCGACACTCTGAGCAAGGGTGACGACAAAGGATTAAATCCTAAGTCAAACCGTCACGTAAAATAAATAGTTTTCTTGCCCTTTTGAAAACAAATCAATTTGGTTTAATAATGTATAATTTTGATATTAAATGATTTGAGGATAAAACAAAAAAAAATACAAACTCGAAATATATAATACATTAATAAGGGATTAGGGGGTTCGGAATTGTATATATATATGTTCAAGCCCAGTTAAAAGTTTAAATCCTCACCTGGAATAAAAAAAAGAGAAAGCCTAGCTGCTAGACTCACTGGTCTCCCACGTCGGACTGATCTGGAGACAAGACAAGACCTAGACAAATCAATAACGACAACAAATACTAAAAGCGCAAATAAACAATTATTAGACGAACGGCTGCACACGGGCTCCTGCACGGTCTTGTGCAAGACCGTGCGTTAGCCCGTGTGGTTCAACTGAACCCAGCAGAAACTTACGGGTTTTCTAAAATTCGAGCCAAATTTCCACAAAAATCATATTTTTAATGCAAATCAACACTCATAATTTATAACAATCAATAATCAACATCTAATTCACATATACATCCAATAAAATCACGAATTGACCAAGAAACGGGCTCGATCTAAGCAATTATCCTAAAAGTCCCGAAATAATCAAAAATTCTCAAAACCTCGAAAAATCGTAAAAGAAATTGGGGAAATTGGTACCTATAGAAAGGTATCGAAGAAAGGATCGTTTAAAAACGATTGGCGCGAAATTCCACAGAGATTCGAGCTCGGTACGATCAATTAGGGATTCGGGAGAAAATTTCTCTTTTTCTTCTCTCTCTCTCTCTCGAATTTGAAATAAGATTATGAAATGAATTTCGATACTTTTATCAAATATCTTCGAAATATCGAAAAATACGAAAGGTTATTTTAGTAATTTTAGAAAATCCAATTAATTACACGTCGACCAAATATAACGATTAAATATTAAACAAACACAATATAGACACGTAATTTAAATTCGAAATCAATATAATCCTATTGGTCATATAAGACATAATATATAATAGTTCACATATAACGAGAATTTAGAGATTAAGAAAGATAATTAACGCGTAAAACTACTCACAGTGATTCTCGGATTTCTGGGTCGTTACAAAACTAGCAACAGCAAACGACAGCCCAACAACAACAGCAATAAATAATTAAATAAATCAGAGTTGCGGAAGTAATAACAATTATATAAAATATCATATAAGCCATCCATGGCCACATAATTCATACATCATTCTCAATCATAATATAATAAATGCCATTCATGGCCAGTCTAATCTATCCCGCATCAAGGGCACGTAAGTACTTAATATTCAAGCATAGTCCAAAATACATAATTAAATAAATTCATAACGAGGACACGACTGTTGTTGGGACACTGACAAGACAAGACACACGAGCCAACCTAGACCTGCTGCTGCCGACTGACATGATAGGTGACAACGCCACCTGTCGACCTGAAGTAAGAATTAAAATAGTGGGGGTGAGTAAAAACACTCAGTGAAGGTCAAGAGGGAACAAGTACGAGCCACGTGTCCGGGTTTTAATTATATATATATGAAAATACATTTGCATAATTGAAGAAAATCCGGATCGTGCTTCGACTTGCATACATAACATTAAATAATAATAATAAATAATTAAAGCAGTAACATGCACGCAATTAATATCCCAGCGAGAAATGGGCCTGTTCCTCCTTATAACCCCTTCAAGTTCTGGTAACTCCATCACCGGTGTCTGACCCCGAATTGCGACTCCGGGCGACTGTGAATTTTAGGAAAACGTGCAACGAATGCAACGCCCACCATCGCTCCCAACCGTGGCTATCATCTCCTGACGGGCCACGATTGACGCTTAATTTTAGGAGAAGCACCTCGGATTACCCCTAGACGCTCGTCCCCAGGTATAACCTCCGGATACTTTCCCGGGCCCATTTTGAAATAACACGAATTTGCTCGCTTTGAAAAACATACATAAATTGAATTTGGGCAAGTTTGAGTGACGACAAAGGGGTTGAATCCTAAGTCAAACCGTCACGTTTAAAAGAAAGAATTTTACCTGCCTTATGAAAATAAAATGATTTAAGGATACTCATAAGTACAAGTTAATATTAAAACCTTTAAGAGAATTAGGAAAATATAGATTAAATATCTAATAGATATACGAGAAGGAAAACAAAGCAATATGAGCACATAAGGGGAGTTCGCAATAAATTAAAAGAATTCATACTCCGTTTGAAATCATTTTAAACGCTCACCTGGAAACACGGAACGACAAGACACTCCAAGCAATGTCCTGACAAGACAGCCTGAAACTAACAAACGACAAAACCACATAAGACAAGACACGACAACGACTCACAAAGACTACATTGCAATTAAAACCAATAAACAAAATGTATCAAATGAATATACAATTAAAATACAATTAAATCAATTAAACTAAAAATACGAGATTAACAATGATGAACATGCTCAAATGAAATTCTAATTGTATATTCATGCATATAATATTATAAAGAAGCACTCATGCGATTTTCGGATTTTTCGGACAACATTCAAAATTTTGGGAAAAAGCCCTAAACAAAAAAGGTTCGATTCAAGGTCCGAACGAGATCGGAATTTTGAAAACTTTACCAATTATTCATCCTTGAATCATAAGGAAGCTATAGGCGAAAACGGCTCGATTTTAGGGGGTCGTATGCAAAAAGTCAACTTTTATTTTTGATCATTTGACCCCATTACCGTGAGCAACTAAGGGAAAAGGCTGGAAAATTGGCTAAGGCATTCACACGGGCTAACGCACGGCCTTGTGCACGGTCTTGAGCACGCAACCAAGACCGTGCAGGCTGAAACAATGGCACACGGCCTGGTGCACCGGCGTGCGCAAGCCGGTGCAAGGTTAAAGGGTTGTGCACGGTCTGGCGCACGGTCTTGAGCAAGACCGTGCGTTGGACCATGTGGTTCCAACACCCAGGTGCAGAAATGCGATTTTTAAGGTTTTCTCGAGAGTTTCATGCAAAAATCAAATATGGGGAATTCTAAGGCTAAAATTAACATGTAAAATTCACACTCATGCATTGTACACATTAATATCTATCATTTGATCCGAACTACACTAAAAATGATAAACTATAACCTACGAATCAAGAAATTCATCAAATATTTATTCAATATAAAAACTATAAAAATTGAAAGATTTAATGGATGAAATGAATTGGAGAAAGAAGGTTACCGATAAAGAATCGAATGAGGATCGTAAATCTGGTCTCGGAATTTAAATTGGTCGAGAAACGAATTCGGAATGGAATTTCTTTTCTTCTCCTTCTCTTCTCTCTTTTCTCCTTCTCTTCTCTCTCTCTCTCTCTCGAATGAATATGTAACCAAGAGGGTGCAAGAGGTGTGTTCAAGATGGTGTGAGTGTGTTCAAGATAGTGTGGGTGTGTTCAAGGTAGTGCAAGGGTATTTTAGAATATTGTAGGTTCGTTTATATAGATTAGAGTAATTCGAGGATAGAAAATGTAATTATAAAAGGTTAAAGATATTGAAATAATTATAATAAATTAAGATTAACTAACAAAGTTAAATCTTTTCATATAAAATTCAACTAAGTGTCGAATAATTATTCCAAGAATTAATTATGGAATTTTAGGGTCGTTACACGTACAATGCATGTATGGGGATACCATTTATATATATAGTACCTTCCACCACGTCGGTCGGATCTGCAACAGCATCCTCTGCATCGCCTTCCAAGGCGTAAACACGGGCATAAGCCTGAGGCTGAACGGCTCCCTACTGTACCGGTCTCCTCTTCGGGCATACATCTACCCGGTGATCGGCGCTACCACATCCGTAGCACAAACCATTCTTCTTCCAGCATTTGGCCTCTAAGTGCGGGCCCTGACAGAATACACATACAGGTCGTGGAAATCCCTGAGGTCGGGGAGGTGCAGCCTGAACAGCTGTCTTGAACGGCTTCTTCCCAGAAGAGGACCCAGACGGAACAAATGGCCTCTTCGAACCAGACGGGAAACTCTTAGCGGCTGCAGGGGCAGGTGCAGAAGTCGGTCTCATCTGTCGGAGATCGGACTATATAGATAGGGCCATCTCAACTGCATCGGTATAGTACTGGAGTCTGTTCCCGAGCATATGCATACGAATCTCATTGGACAATCCCTCAATGAACTGTCGAGTCTTCCTCTGTTCGTCGTCAACCATATACCAGCAGTGAATAATAAGTCTGGAGAAATGAGCCTCGTACTGGTCAATGGATGAAGTATCCTACTTGAGAGCCAGGAACTCTCGCTCACGTCGCTGTTGGACCACCAACGGAATATACTTGGCCCGAAACTCAACCAAGAACTGATCCCAAGTCGGGACCACATGCTCTCGCTGCCATCGCTGCTCGATACGGGCCCACCAGTCATGTGCAGCTCCTGTCATCTGATACACTGCTAATTCGACCCTCTTAGGGTCCGGACATTCCATTACTCTGAACTTCTTCTCCATTGCCGCTATCCAAGATTCCGCAATAACATCATCGGGGGCACCCTCGAACTGTGGAGGGTGGAGTTTAAGGAACCTGCTCATCTCTGTCTCGGGGGCAGGTGGTGGCGTTGCTCGGTTGGTATTAACCATAAACTGCCCTAAGGCTTCCATAAACTGTGCTGGTGTCGGAACACCTGGAGGCGGACCTGGCGGTTCATGGCGAGGAGGCATTCTGCAAAATTCAAAACCAAACATGCATGATGATAAGTGATTATGAAAAGCCGTAACACGTAGAGAAGTTAAATTCACATAATCACATTGTCACAATCTCATACCCCTAAGCCGTACGACCTAAACTGACACGACAATTCAGAGCCTAGGCCATTGGACCAAAGAGCTCTGATACCAACTGTAGTGGGCGCCCCAAACGGGTAACGCACGCCCCGCACCGAGCCCCGACCCGGAACCGAAATGGAATCCGACCCGAATCGAAACCCGGCGAACGACACACATTTACTCAATCACTAGGCGGGGAATTCAAAAACAGAAGAAAATGACAGAGGTGCGGAAGCGAAAATAAACCAAACAATAAAACATAATCATTGCACAAGTATTAAAGCCCACCAAGGCCAACGAAATTCAATTACATAATTAATAAACGGGTTCGATACAATATCCCGACAAATTAAATATACGGGTTCAACATATAATTCCCGAATTCTAACCAAATAAAATTACTAATATCATAAAACATAATTAATAGCCAAACGGGAAAAGGGTTATACATGAGCAAAATAAATGCAACTCTACGACGACGACTACGACGACGAAGATCCCGCCTAGTATCCTGAAACCAATACAGGGGTGAAACAGAGGGGGTTAGTCAAACGACTAAGTGAGGGGGGAATAATAATGTATATTAATAAAACGGAAGCAAATCACTAATTTGTAAACTTAAAAGAAATCAACATAAACGAAAGGTTTTTCGTAAACGGGTGGTGATTTAGCATAAAACATAACTTATCATATGACTCGGCGAGTCGAGCCCTTAACTCCAATTTCTAAACATAAAAACGGGAAACCCACCTTATTCCTCCAATGTAGACGGACCGCTAAATCCGAACTATGCATAACATACTGTATAATCTCAGGTACTCAAAGGGCTGCCACTCCGGCCTCACCCCAAGCTCCCAAAGGTGGAGAGAACCATAGCATTTCCGCCGTAGACCCGATGTCTACCGACTTCGTCCTATCATCCTGTACTCCGGGCCCAAACATACATACATACATACATATCATAACTCGCTTTTCAAATCATTTCGGGTTGGCCAAAAGACCGTTCGAGACATGTCATATGCGAGGCCGAAGGCCAAAGTTCTCCTTAGAAAACAAAGGCGTTTTACATGTCTCTTTCGCAAAGGTTTCAAAGACTATACGTAGTACTTTTTGATATCAAAACATTTTCGATAAACCGAATAAACACAATAGGCATAAATATGTACTAAGTATATATATAGAAACAGTGTGAAAATAAAACGTAAACATGGCTTATATCGGGAGAGGCTTATTTATATATATACATAATAGTACTGGAATCAGAAACGGAAAGCCTCACCTGTTGGCTATACAAAAAGAGGTGCAAGAGCAAGAACCGGCGCTACTCCACGGGAGTATCGTCTGCAAAATACCAAGACACAACCAAATAAGACTAAGGACGACGCACGGCTTATACGAAAGCATTAAAACACATAGAAGCACGTTAAACAGTCATTCATAACACTTAGGTTCACATTCTATCAAGGTACTTTAATTCAATAAGCAAATCAAATTAGAATGCGATAAAAGTTCATAATCATGCATAAAAGGCAATAAGGAAGCATGCATTCAAGTTTCGGAATAAACGGACAACATCTGAAAAATAGCCTAAGATGCCTAAACGAAAAACACGAAGAACGGGGCCCGAACGAAGTCGGAAAAATTCAAACTTCCTAAAATATGTATTTCATGATTTATAGGACCTATAGGTGAAATCGGATCTCAAATCGGAGGTCAAACGAAGAAAGTCAACTTTTAAAAGTGCCCGTTGACTCCCATTGCCGAGAGCAACATTCTGAAAATGGAGAAATTTTGGCTAAGGCATACACACGGTCTCGGGGACGAGCGGACGCACGGGCTTGAACTCGTGCTCAAGCCGGTGCAAGCACTTTGCACGGGCATGCGCACGGGCGTGTGCACGGCCGTGCACAAGACCGTGCACAGGCATAAGATGGACGCACGGTCTTGGCGCATGGTCTCAAGACCGTGCACAAGGCCGTGCGGATTCTCAGAACAGTAGAAATTTGCAGAAATGAAGAAAACTCGCGGGAATGAGTCAAAATTCGATATTTACCCAATCAATCATGCAAATCTCATGTTAAGACTCATATATAACGATATACAACATCTAATCTACCTATAAAACCAAGAACCACGTAAATCCGTCCATAGAATCATTAAAAATCAACATTTAACCTAAATGTGCAACTATTCACAAAAACTAGAAAAACGAAGCAATTGAGACATTAATCGCGAAAGGTGTGAGAAGCTTACTCGTAGAAGAGATCGTGAGGAGTTCGTAGGCGTAAACGATTCGAAAATCCGTTGGAAAACGAGTCCGGCACGATCAATTGAAGCTTCCTCCTTCCCTTTCTCTTTTTCTTTCTTTTTCTTTTGAGGTTGAGCGTGAATGAGGTGAGAGAGAGAGATGAGAGACTTAAGTCAAAATTTGACTTGGGTTAAAAATCGAAAGGGCATTTTCATAATTTACAAAATAAGTTCAAAAACTCATGTTGTCCAAATAATACATAATTACAGTCAAAATTCATATAATTCCACGCACATTAACAATTCGTAATTTAAATATAGAAATTCATTCATTTACGAAATTATTCTAAAATCTCATAATAAATATAAAATAAAATAATAAATTGCGCAAATACTCGATTCGGACATTTCGGATTATAATTCGGATTTTTCGGGGCGTTACACTGCGTACCACTTTAAGCCTGCACCAGCCTGCGCACCCCGGTGCGCAAGCCAGTGCGCACCTTTATTAGCTTGCACGGTCTTGGGAGTGTTCTCAGGACCGTGCGCCAGGCCGTGCGTTAGCCCGTGCGAATGCCTTAGTGAAATTTTCAGCCTTTTTCCTTAGTTGCTCACGGTAATGGGGTCAATTGGCCAAAAATAAAAGTTGACTTTTTGCATACGACCCCCTAAAATCGAGCCGTTTTCACCTATAACTTCCATATGATTCAAGGATGAATATTCCGTAAAGTTTTCCAAATTCCGACCTCGTTCGGGCCTTGAATCGAGCCTTTTTCATTTAGGACTTCTTCCCCAATTTTTGAATGTTGTCCGAATGATCCGGAAATCGCATGAGTGCTTCTTTATAATATATTACGCATGAATGTGCAATTAGAATTTCAATTGAGCATGTTTAGCATCTTTAATTTCGTATCTTTCGTTAATGGATTTAATTGCATTTTTACTTGTAATTTTAATTGCTACATGATTATTATTTGGTCTTTCACGTGTTGTAGTCCTTGAGAGTCGTGCGTCGTATCTTGTCTTATTTGGTTTGTCGTCTGTCAGTTTCAGGCCGTTCTTTCAAGGAATTGCTTGAGTTGTCTTGTCGTTCTCGTGCTTCTAGGTGAGGGTTTTAAAATGCTTTTAACTGGAGTAAGGATTTCTTTTAATTATTGCGAACTACCCCTTATGTGCTCATATTACTTTGATTTCTCCTCTCGTATATCTATTAGATATTTAACTATATTTTCATGATTTTAATAACAAATGTTTTGATATCAACTTATACTTATAAGTATATCTAAATCGTTTTGTTTTCAAGAGGTAAGTAAAACTCTCTCTTTTCAACGTGATACTTTGAATTTGTTGGGTCTATGAGGGAATTCGTTAGGGGAGTCCGTCAGCACATCCCGACACATATGAAACTCATGGTTACCTCCTTTGTCATCACACACTTTCCTAAATGCCCATTTAGCTTTCAACTTATAATGTTTCCCGAAACGCGAGCAAAATAGTGGACTTTTTTTTTAATGAGGGCCCCGGGAGGGTATTCGAGGGTGTCACTTGGGGACGAGCGTCCAGGGTGTTGCCCGAGGTACTTTTCCCAAAACTAAGTGTCAATCGTGGCCCGTCAGGAGTTGATAGCCACAGTTGGGAGCGATGGTGGACGTTGCATTCATTGCACATTTTCCTAAAATTCAATTTGTCGCCAATGGTTGCGCTTTGGGGTCAAACACCGGAGATGGAGTTTTATAATGACTTGAAGGGGTTATAAGGAGGAACAGACCCATTCTCGCTGGGATATTACTTGATTGTATTTATGCTTTAGTTTCATTATTGTACTGTAATTTATTGTTGTTATAGCAAGTCGAAGCACGTTCCGGTTTTCTTCCTTTAGCATATGTACTTTCTTATATGTATGTAACAAAAACCCGGAAGTGTGGCTCGTAGTTGTCCCCTCTTTACCTTCACTGAATATCATTTATACTCACTCCTCGTTATTTTTAATTCTTACTTTAGGTCGACAGGTGGCGTTGTCACCTCTCGTGTCGATTGGCAACAGCGGGTCGTGAGTCTTGGTCTTTGTGTCCTTTGGTAATTGTCGGTAGTGTCCAACAATAGTATGTATTTACTTATTTGAATTGAATCGTTTTATTTAGTAGAAATGGATATATTGATGATTATTGAGATTTGATGATGTTGATGAAATGTTGAGAATTGATAATTGTTAATTGATGCCCCATGTGGCTTTAAATGTTGAATTTATATATTTTAAGCTTCCGCACTCTGTTGGTTCTGTTGGTTGTTGTTGTTGGACTAGGTTCGTTGTTGCCGGTATAGATTGAGTGCTTGCCGTTCTCTGGGGTGGATTTTTAAATGGGGTACATCTACCCCGTTTGGGAGTTTGTCTCGGTGCAGATGTGGTGTCCTTTCTCCTCCTATGGAAAGGGGTGCTACAGTCAGTGGTATCAGAGCCTAGGTTCCTGAAAGGGAACCGAAAGCTCTAGTATCTCGTTTGTCTTGTCTTTTGTGTCTTTTGAGTTGTGTTAGTCCGTGTCGAGTTCGTGTGTTGACGAGTGTTCGTCTCATCTTGGTGCTTAAAATTGTAGACGATTACGGTTGGCTTAATTAACCAACTTGAAATCTTTTATGAATTTTTGTTCTAAGGAAGATGTAACGCGAGTCGATCGTGGAACTATTTGTTGTGCCTTATTTGGTTTGGTCAGTCTAGGTCGTGTGTCGTTAGGGTTTGATTAATTGCGAAGCATGTTTTATGTGCCTATGTGGAATTATATGATATGCAGGTTTATCCTGAATTTGTTAGCATCATTCTTACAAGGCATGCACGTATTTTGCCAATTAGTTGTGATCGCAGGTTGCCGCGTAAGAAAGCCTGATCAGACCAGCCACTACCACTACTCCAGACTACTCCAGGATCCTCGTATCCGTATCCGATGGGAGATATAGAAATAGCTCAAGGAGGAGAGAGTGTGACCAGATACGAGGCTAGGTTAGTGTAGCGCCCCCTGAAGAAGGACCGCCACATCCGCACCGAAATGGATTCCCGAGCTTCAGCGAGGGGCCTCAACTCAAAAACCCACTCTGGCGAACGGCACTCAAGCAAATACTACCGGCAACAGCAACAACATCCCAACAACAACCACAATAAAACAGAGAAAAGCGGAAGCGATTATAAGTAAACAGATAAATTCCATAAATGCCTACGAGGCTAACATAATAACAATTAACCATGTGAAATTCGAAATACAATAGAATAACAACACGTAGTGCCATCCAAGGCTCAACTGGTAGCGCCCCGCTCTACAGCCCCCGAACCTGCACGGATTCCCAAGCCGAGAACGATGCCTCAACCCGAGAACCCATGCAAGCTAACGGGTCAATCCCGACACTTGGCAACAGCGGATCCCCAAATTTAAAACATCTAAACAACTCAGAAGAAACAGCGGAAGCAATTTAAATCATAATAACATAATTGCCACTCCGGGGCCAATTCAACTAATTTTAACACAAAGTCCATTCAGGGCAACATTTAAATAAATATCAAGGGACGGGGATCAATATAAAGTTATCTACAAGCCTGGACCAAAGAACCACTATCTAGAGAGTTAATGACAACATAATAGACTCGGCAAAACCAAAAAGACCTATCTATGCATTGTTGCCCAACCGACACGCGAGACATGTCGGTCTCTCAATCTACCTGAGGAAAGAACCAAAGAAAGAAGGTGAGTCAAAAATATCCAGTGAAGATGTTAGAGCAAGTCGAGTCACGCTTCCGGGTTTTATAGAAAGTACGTATGCAATAAGGAAGAAACCAGAATGTGCTTCGACTTGGATATTCAATAAACAATAAAACAATAACAATATAAAGCAATAAATAAATATCCCCGCGAGAGTGGGCCTGTTCCTCCTTATTTCTCCACAATACATGATAAAAATCTCCATCGCCGGTGTCAAGCCAAGGAGCAACCCAAAGCTCGACTATTGTGAATTTAAGGAAAATGTGCAACGAATGCAACATCCACCATCGCTCCCAACTGTGGCTATCAACTCCTGACGGGCCACGATTGACGCTTAGTTTTGGGAGAAGCACCTCGGATTACACCCTGGACGCTCGTCCCCGGCTGCAACCTCCGGATACCATCCCGGGCCCATTGAAATAACAATACATTGCTCGCTTTTCAAGAAATATTTTTAATGCCAAACGGGCAATTGGGCAAGTGGTGACGACGAAGGGGGTAAATCCTAAGTCAAACCGCCACGTAAAGGAAAGAGTTTTCTTGCCCTTTCTGAAAAAAATCGATATAGGTTACTATTATATAATTTTGATATCAAAGGATTTGAGGATAAAACATAAAAGTATAAGCTCGAAATATGTAATACAATAATATGGGATTAAGGGGGTTTCGCAAATATACATATATGTTCAAGCCCAGTTAAAACAATTTAAATCCTCACCTGGTCTCAAAAATAGGAAGCCTAGCAGCTAGACTCACTGGTCACCGACTCCCGACTGATCTGTAAACAAGATAGGACCTAGACAAATTAATAACGACTATAAAAGCGCAAATAAGCAATTATTTGACGAACGACTAACCAAACATGTTTAAAATCATGCATATGCCAATTATAGTATGTAAGGAAGCTATCATGTAAATTTCACGAAATTCTGACAAGTTGTCAAATATGCACATACTTAAAATTACACTATTCACAGCCTGAACGAGGGCGAAATTAAATAAACATTTCAAAATATTAATCTACAAGTTATAAGGGTTCTATAGGTGAAAACGGTATAATTTTTGGAGTCCGTATGCAAAAAGTCAACCAAAAATGTTGACCCGAAGACTCACTTGCCGAGAGCAACATTTGAAAAAGGCTGGAAAATTTTCTAAGTGTTTCACACCGGCTTGTGCACGGTCTTGAACACGGTGTCAAGACCGTGCACGCACATACGACCAAATGCAAGGTTTAGGTGCACTGGCTTGAGCCCGTGCAGGCATAAAGAGGTGCGCACGGGCTCCTGCACGGTCTTGCTCAAGACCGTGCGTTAGCCCGTGCGGTTTAACAGCACACAGCAGAAGTTACGCGATTTCGCGAAAACTCGAACCAAAAATCATAAACATCATATTTAGAGCGCAAATCAACACCCAACAATCGTAACAATCAACAATCATCATCTAATAAACATTTACATCCAATAATTTCACGAAATGATCAAGAAACGGATTCGATCTAAGCATTTAACCTAAAAATTCCGAAATGATAATTAATCCTCAGAACTGCGTAAATTCATGAAAGAAATTGGGGAAATTGGTACCTAGAGAAAGGTATCGCTGAGAGGATCGTTTAGGTTCGATCGGCGCGAAATTCCACGGAGAAACGAGCTCGGCACGATCGATTAGGGCTTCGGGGGAAAAATCCTCTTTTTTCTTCTTCTCTCACTCTCTCTATATCGCATATGGTTCGAATGAGGGTTTTCGAGACTTTTATCAAATATTTTGAAATATCGGAAAATACGAAGGGTAGTTTGGTAAGTTTGGAAAGTCCAATTAAATGTACGTTGGTCAAATATATCTATTTAATATTAAACAAACGCATTTTAGGCAAGGAATTTAAATACACAATTAATATTATCACATTGGGTCGTATACGAAATAATATATAATAATTCACATATTACGAGAACTTAGGGTTAAGAAAGATAATTAACGCGGGAAAATACTCACAATGATTCTCAGATTTCTGGGTCGTTACACAACTAGTCTATCCTGTACAATCCTAGATATCGTCAACTATCCCACATCAGGGGCACATAAGTACGTAAAGTAAATAAATACAATAAACAAGAATCGACGGTTGTTGGGACCACTGACAAGACAAACCAGAAAGACTGAGCGTATCTAGACCTGCTGATGCCGACTGACAAGATAGGTGACGTCGCCACCTGTCTACCTGAAGCAAGAACCAAAATAGCAGGGGTGAGTATAAAGGATACTCAATAAGGGATTTGATCACAGTTCGTCGTTTATCTTTTAAAACTAAAAGTGGTGAGTGTTGCCCGTTTTGAGAAAGAATACGAATAACGAAATATAAGTTGTAAAATGACACAAAGCAACACTCGGGTTCGGCTTATTTGAAAACACACAAGGTTGATGAACCGGATCCTTTAAAACATTTGCACTTAATATCAAGCCGATAAATTGAAAGGATATTAGTTGAGTCACGAGGCCGTTACAAGTTCGAAAAGCACGATATAAATAAGTTGGAAATCGATAAATAAACACGGCTCGTAATTCAACTAATTAATTGAATAATGAAAGAGGCTTAGGGTAGCAAGTACGAGTCACGCTTCCGGGTTTTATATATATAGGGAAATACATATGAAAATGAAGAGAACCGGAATGTGCTTCGACTTGTGACGAAAGCCGTAAAACACTTAGACAAGCAACAAATGCAATAAATCATGCAAATAATGTGTCCCGGCAAGAACGGGCCCTCTCCTTATAACTCCCAATTGAAAATCATGTAAGCATACAATTAAGTACTCCACCACCAACAATACTATACAGGATTTAAGGAGACGCTGTTAGCACCACCATACAGGGTTTAAGGAGACGCGATTAGCACCACCGTTCGCATCAACTTAGGCTAGCCAACCTCCTAGCAGGCCCAAGTCAACACGCTAGAAGTATACATCGGGATTTACCCTAGACGCACGTCCCCAGGCTCACCTCCTGTATACTCCGGGCCCAAGTTATTAAACAATCTATGGCTCGCTTTTGAAAACAATGATAGTTTGGGTGGACAAAAGGGCCATTCGAAAGTAGGAAATCGGGGTGTGGGAGGCCAAATGGGCCATTCGAGACAAGGTTATAATTGCGAGGTCGAGAGACCAAAGTTCGCATTTAAAACAAATGGGTTTTCCTTGCCTCTAGTTGAAAGTATTTAAAACATTTTGGTTTGCTATCAAAATGGTTTGACTAAGCAGTTAGAGAAATAGTAAAGGCAATACAACATGTAACGACCCAGAAATCCGAGAATTACTGTGAGTAATTTTTACGCGTTAATTATCTTTCTTAATCCCTAAATTCTCGTTATATGTGAATTATTATATATTATGTCGTATATGACCATTGTGATAATATTGTTTGCGTACTTAAATTACGTGTCTATATTGCGTTTGTTTAATATTTAATCGATGTATTTGATCGACGTGTGTTTAATTGGATTTTCTAAAATTACTAAAATAACCCTTCGTATTTTTCGATATTTCGAAGGTATTTGATAAAAGTATCAAAATTCATTTCATAAAACTATTATTTCAAATTGAGAGAGAGAGAGAGAAGAAGAAAAGAAAATTTTCTCTCGAAGCCCAAATCGATCGTGCCGAGCTCGAATCTTCGTGGAATTTCGCGCCAATCATTTTTAAACGATCCTTTCTTCGATACCTTTCTATAGGTACCAATTTCCCTAATTTCTTTTATGGATTTTTGAGGTTTTGAGATTATTTGATTATTTCGGGATTTTTAGGATATATACTTAGATCGAGCCCGTTTCTTGATCAATTCATGATTTTATTGGATGTAAATGTGAATTAGTTGATGATTAATGATTGTTATAATTTGTGAGTGTTAATTTGCGTTATAAATATGTGTTTTGATAATTTTTGGCTCAAAAATTTGAATTCCCGTAAGTTTCTGCTGGGTTCAGTTAAACCACACGGGCTAACGCACGGTATTGCGCAAGACCGTGCAGGAGCCCGTGTGCAGCTCATTTCTCTTGCACGGGCTTGAGCCCGTGCACCAAGCCAGTATGTTTGGCCGTGTGTGTGTGCACGGTCTTGACACCGTGTTCAAGACCGTGCACCAGGCCGTGTGAAACACTTAGAGATTTTTCCAGCTTTTTCAAATTTTGCTCTCGGCAATTGAGTCCTCAAGTCAATATTTTCGGTTGACTTTTTGCATACGGACTCCAAAAATTACACCATTTTCACCTATAGAACCGTTATATTTTGTAGATTAATATTTTGGAGTGTTTATTTAATTTCGCCCTCGTTCGGGCTGTGAATAGTGTAAGTCTAATTATGTGTATTTTTGACAACTTGTCGGAATTGTGTGAAACTTACATGATAGCTTCTTTACATATTATAATTGGCATATGCATGATTGGAAACAAGTTTGGTTAGCCGTCCGTCCAATAATTGCTTATTTGTGCTTTTAGTGTTGTTGTCGTTATTGATTTGTCTAGGTCTTGTCGTATCTCCAGATCAGTCGAGCGTTGGAGATCAGTGAGTCTAGCAGCTAGGCTTTCTCTTTTTGATTCCAGGTGAGAATTTAAACTTTTAACTGGGCTTGAACATATATATATACAATTGCGAATCCCCTAATCCCTTAATAATGTATTATATATTTCGAGTTTATATTTTTATGTTTTATCCTCAAATCATTTAATATCAAAATTATACATTATTAAACCAAATTGATTTGTTTTCAAAATGGCAAGAAAACTATTTATTTTACGTGACGGTTTGACTTAGGATTTAATCCTTTGTCGTCACCTTTGCTCAGAATGTCGTTTGGCCTTCAAATGTGTTTTTAAAGCGAGCAAATACATGATTATTTTCAAGATGGGCCCGGGAAGGTATCCGAAGGTTACATCTGGGGACGGGCGTCCAGGGTGTAATCCGAGGTGCTTCTCCCAAAAATAAGCGTCAATCGTGGCCCGTCAGGAGATGATAGCCACGGTTGGGAGCGATGGTGGGTGTTGCATTCGTTGCACATTTTCCTAAAATTCACTATGGTTGAGCTTTGGGTTGCTCCTTAGCTTGACACCGGAGATGGAGAATTTTTACATGAACCGTGGAGAAATAAGGAGGAACAGGCCCATTTTCGTTGGGATCGTATTTATTGCTTTATAGTGTTATTGACTTTAATTTTTAATTGAATATCCAAGTCGAAGCATATTCCGGTTTCTTCATTATCGCATATGTATTTTCTATAAAAATCCGGAAGCATGACTCGACTTGTTCTCACATCTTCACTGAGTATTTTGACTCACCCTCTTTTAATTGGTTCTTGCCTCAGGTTTGAGAGAGACCGACATGTCTTACGTGTCGGATGGGCAACAGTGCATAGATGGGCTTTTTGGTTTTGCCGAGTCTCGTTGGTTGTCTTTTATTCTCTCGTTCATTATTCTTTTCAACATGGATTGTAGATAATATTATATTGATCCCCGTAACTTTTTATTTAAATTATGTTGCCCCTGAATGGGCTGTTGTTGATAATTGTTAATGAATTGGCCCCGGAGTGGCATTTTTTTGTTAATATGAATTTAAATGCTTCCGCTATATATTCTCTGATTTATTTAAATGTTTTAATTTTGGGGATTCACTGTTGCCAAGTGTCGGGATTGACCCGTTAGCTTGCATGGGTTCTCGGGTTGAGGCACTGTACTCGGCTTGGGAGACCGTGCAGGTTCGGGGGCTGTAGAACGGGGCGCTACAGTCCGGAGTGGTATCAGAGCCATAGGGTCTTTAGGCTCTATTGTCTAGAGTGTCGTGTCTAAGTCGTACGGCTATATTTATAGGTTTCGTGTTAATTCTTTACTTGCGCTTTTATATGTTATTATTACTTGATTAATTGGTCATACCATTAACCCACATGCATTATAGCTTATCTTTTCAGGCACAATGGTTAGACCTAGAGGCCGACAGGAACCGCCTCCACCACCAGAGGGTTTTCCACCGCCTAATCCCTTCTATGATGCTGTTAGATTGATTGTACAGCAGGAGCAACAGCCGAGAGTTCAGCCCAGAGTCTTCGCACTGGGAGGAGAGGAGCTTGAGCCCGATTCGCATGACGTGATTGGAGGTACCCTGCATATTCATGACATCCCTATTACTGCATTATATGATCCGGGTGCTACACACTCGTTTATTGCGCTTGATATTGCTGCCAAGTTGTGCATGCCTGTGGAGAGTCTGCCTTATTTGTATCGAGTCAGTTCTCCTTTGGGGACTTCTTACGTTACGGATAGAATCTTCAAGGGTTGTCCTATGAAGATAGGAGATCGTGTTTATCCCGCCGATTTGATCGAGTTACCACTGCAGCGCTACGGGATTATTCTGGGAATGGACTGGCTTTATGGGCATAGAGTCAGTGTGGATTGTTTCAGGAAGACTATTCAGATTGGAACCGAGGCAACAATTGTGAAGGGTAGTCTTGAGGAGTCAGTTTTGGCACCGAAGATTTCTTTCGTTGAGGCTTCTCGTTTGATCCGAGAGGGAGCTCAGGCCTTCGTCACTTATTTACTTAACCGACCGAAGGAACAAGGGAAGCTCGAGAATACGGAAGTGATTAAGGACTTCCCTGATGTCTTTCCCGAGAGTTTGAACTCTCTACCCCCTGATCGGGACATTGAGTTCGTAGTCGATCTTGCCCCGGGATCGGAGCCTTATTCGAAGACTCCGTACAGGATGGCTCCAGCCGAGGTGAAGGAACTGAAGATGCAACTTGAAGAGCTGCTTGAGAGTGGTTATATAAGACCGAGCATCTCTCCTTGGGGTGCACCGGTTTTGTTTGTTAAGAAGAAGGATGGTACACTGAGAATGTGCATCGACTACCGTGAGCTGAACCGGATGACACTGAAGAACAAATACCCTCTACCCCATATAGAGGAGTTATTTGACTTATTGCAGGGTTCGAAAGTATATTCGAAGTTGGATCTTCGACAAGGTTACTATCAGCTTCGTATCCGAGAGCAGGATATACCTAAGACCGGGTTTAACACTCGGTACGGCCACTTCGAGTTTGTTGTGATGCCGTTTGGTTTGACGAATGCCCCTGCAGCTTTCATGGATATGATGCACAGGATTTTCTGTAGCGGGCGCCCCAAACGGGTAACGCACGCCCCGCACCGAGATCCGACCCGAAGCCGGAATGGGATCCGACCCGAATCGAAACCCGGCGAACGGCAAGCATTTACTCAATTACTAGGCGGGGGTTTTAAATAAACAACGAGACAGAAGTGCGGAAGCGAAATAATCAAACATTAAAGCATGATAAATTGCACAATTATTAAAGCCCTCCAAGGCTAACGAAATTCATTTAATTAAATAACAAACGGGTTCGATACAATATCCCGATTACAAACTAATTAAATCCTAAAATCAAAAGACATAAATCATAGCCCTACAGAATAAGAGTTATACATGAGCAAAAAGAATGTAACTCTAAGACGCGACGACGACGACGACGAAGATCCCACCTAGTATCCTGAAACCAGTACAGGGGTAAAACAGAGGGGGTTAGTCAAACGACTAAGTGAGGAGGGAATAATAAGGTATATAACAAAACGGAAAATAAATCACCAATTTTAAAGTAAAAGAAATCAACATGAAAGAAAGGTTTTCGTAATCGGGTGGTGATTTAACATAAAACATAACATATCTAATGACTCGGCGAGTCGAGCCCTGAACTCCAATAACCAAACATAAAAACCGGAAACCATCCTTATTCCTCCAATGTAGACGGACCGCTAAATCCGAACTACTCGAAACTTACTAGAATAACTCAGGTACTCAAAGGGCTGCCACTCCGGCCTCACCCCGAGCTCCCAAATGGAGGAAACCATAGGATTTACGCCGTAGACCCGACGTCTACCGACTTCGTCCTATCGCTCTTACTCCGGGCCCAAACGATCATACAAACATTTCATAACTCGCTTTTCAAACAATTCAGGTTGGCCAAAAGACCGTTCGAGACATGTCATATGCGAGGCCGAAGGCCAAAGTTCGCCTTAGAAAACAAAAGGTTTTACATGTCTCTTCCGTAAACATTTCGAAAACTATACATAGTACTTTTTCATATCAAATCATTTTCGATAAATCAAATGAACATAATAATCATAAGTATTTAGTAAGTATATATATAAACGGTGTGAAAACCAAAACATAAACGAGGCTTATATGGGGAGAGGCTTATTTATATATATATACGTAGTAATACTGGAATCAGAAAAGGAAAGCCTCACCTGGCTATGCAAAAGAACAAAAGAGCAAGAACCGGCGCTACTCCACAGGAGTATCGTCTGCAAAAATACCAAGACACAACCAAATAAGACTAACGACGATGTACGGCTTATACGAAAGAATTAGAACACATAGAAGCACGTTATACAATTAAATCAATCACTTAGGTTCAAATTCTCAAACGAAAACAGAGTAAATCGCAAATTTAAAATGTAAATCAACTCCAAATGCAACGAAACTTTACGGACATGCTTAGAATATCATAAAGAAGCATGCATTCGAATTTCGGGAAAATCGGACTTCACATGCAAAACTTAGGAAATTTAACGAAAACTTAAAATGCACTATTCACATACCCGAACATGTCGTAAATTCATAAATCATGCAATTCCTATCTATAACATACATATCAATACACGAGCGAAGAAAGAATTCGGAAAAGACGAGCCGAAGCGGGACCCGAAGGCCAATTTGTACCCTGACTTACAGAAGGTCAGGGCACTGTTCGAGCCATCCACACGGCCTCGTGCACGGCCGTGTGGCGAGGCCGTGCACAAACATGCAACACGCACGGCCTCATGCACACGGCCTCAAGGCCGTGTGCTCAGCCCGTGTGCAATTCAACCACGCGCACGGCCTCATGCACACGGCCTCGAGGCCGTGTGCACAAGCCCGTGTGCGATCAAAATGAGCAGAAACTTTTCGCAGAAACAAAACCTTCGCGAAATGAAACCCTAATCCAACGATTAAACACTAAAACATGCAAATCAAACCCTAATTCTCACATATAATCATCTACAACATATAAGCTTCACATAGAAACGATAAACACAAAAATCCATCCACGTTTTCTATCAAAACCATATAAAAACCTAAATTATTCAACTATTATCAAAAATCCAAAAATCGAAGTAATGAAGGCATTAAATGAAAATTTTCGAGAGAGCATACTCGTAGATGAGATCGTGAGGAGTTCGTAGACGTAAACGGCTCGAAAATCCGTCGGGAAACGGGGTCGGAACGATCGTCGGAATCTCTTTCTTCTTTCTTCTCTTTTTCTCTCTTTTTCTTTCTTCTCTTTTGTTTTCTTTCTCTCTTTTGTGCGAGAATGGAATAGAGAGGGAGAGAGATTGACTTAGTCAAATCTTGACTAAGGTTTAGAAATCGAAGGGGTAAAGTCGTAATTTTGTAAAATAAGTTCGAAATCTCACGATGTCCAAATAACATGTAATTACAGTCAAAATTCATATTATTAAACGCACATTGACAATTTGTAATTTAAATACATAAATTCAATCATATATGAAATAAATTCTAAAATTATATAATAAATATCAAATAAATATTAAACTACACAAATATTCGATTCGGACATACTAATCTAATTATTCGAATTTTCGGGGCGTTACAATCACCCCTCCTTATGAGAATCTGGCCCCCAGATTCTACTCGTCCGGCTGAAATAATTCCGGATGAAACTTGCGCATTTTGTCCTCGGTCTCCCATGTAGCTTCTTCGGTTGTCTGATTCCTCCAAAGGACCTTGACAAGAGAAATCTCTCGGTTGCGCAGAGCTTGAGTCTTCTTATCTAATATCTTCACCGGCTTCGAAACAAAGGTCAAATCCGGCTCTAGCTCAATTTCCTCAACAGGAAGGATCTCGGATTCATTTGGGAAGTATTTCCGGAGTTGGGAAACATGAAAGACGTTGTGAATCCCAGTCAGACTCGGCGGCAAGTCTAACCTGTAAGCTGCATTCCCAATCCTTTCCAGAATCTCATAGGGGCCCAAAAACCTCGGACTTAACTTTCCTCCTTTTCCAATTCGGGTGAAACCCTTTCGAGGAGAAGCTTTGAGGAATACTCTGTCACCAACCTCAAATTCCAACGGTCGGCGGCGGGTGTCGGCATAGCTCTTTTGTCGATCCTGAGCTGCCTTCATTCTCTGCCGGATGATCTGAATACGGTCGATGGCATTTTGGAGAAACTTTGGAGGAGTTCCTCGTTCCTTATCATCCTTCGTCCAACGCCAATCTTCGAGATCCCAAAACAACGGGGACCTACACTTTCTGCCATACAATGCTTCGTAAGGTGCCATTCCGATCGTAGACTGATGACTGTTGTTGTAAGCAAACTCGATCAGAGGCAACTGGTCGTGCCAATTGTTACGAAAATCCAGGGCACAAGCTCGAAGCATATCACAGAGATATCTGATCATCCTCTCTGACTGACCATCTGTTTGCGGATGTGCGGCTGTACTGAAAGTCAGCTTCGTTCCCATTCGTTCTTGAAGTTGTTGCCACAAACGGGAAGTAAATCGAGCATCTCTGTCAGATACTATCGTAGACGGAATTCCATGAAGCTTGACAATCTCTCGGTGATAAATCTCTGCCAACCTATCCACTTTGTACGACATGTTGATCGGTAGAAAATGAGCACTCTTGGATAGTCGGTCAATAATCACCCAAATGCTATCGTAGCCCCCTCTAACTTTAGGCAAACCAGACACGAAGTCCATGGCAATACCCTCCCAATTCCATGTAGGAATCGGCAGTGGCTCGAGCAAACCTCCCGGTCTCTGATGTTCAGCTTTAACTTGTTGACAAGTCGAACATCTCTTGACGTAATCAGCTACGTCTCTCTTCATACCTCTCCACCAGAACAAGTCCTTCAAATCCCGATACATCTTACTTCCTCCCGGATGAACTGTGTAAGGTGTGTTGTGAGCCTCATCGAGAATCTCTTTCCTCAGACTCTCCGGAACACAAACTCGGGACTTGTAGCGGAGAATTCCTGTGTCGTCCACACCAAACTGAGTCTCAGAATCAGCTGCGATGTGAACTATCTGTCTCTGAGTCCACTCATCAGTAGCCTGAATATCTCGAATCTTTCGACCCAATTCTGACTGGACCGATATGCTGTGAACATGGGCCTGAGAACTGATGTGAACTCCCTCTAACTTAGCCTCTAGCTGGGCTATGCTTGCCTTCCGGCTCAATGCATCGGCTACGACATTCGCCTTCCCGGGATGGTACTGGATCTTGCAGTCGTAGTCCTCAAATAATTCCATCCAACGGCGCTGTCGTTTGTTCAATTCTTTCTGAGTAAACAAGTACTGAAGGCTCTTATGATCTGTGAAGATGTCGAATGTGATGCCGTAGAGGTAATGACGCCATTTCAATAATGCAAATACCACGGCGGCTAGTTCAAGGTCGTGAGTGGGATAGTTCTCTTCAGCTGGCTTTAGCTTCCTCGATGCATAAGCTATAACTTTCCCATTCTGCATTAATACACAACCTAACCCTTCGTGTGACGCATCTGCATACACGACAAATCCTTCAGAACCCTCTGGCAGGGTCAGTACTGGGGCTGTGGTCAATCTCTTCTTGAGCTCCTGAAAACTAGCTTCACATTTGGCTGACCACTCAAACTTAGCTTCCTTCTTCGTCAATGCTGTTAACGGACCTGCGAGTTTAGAGAAATCCTTGACAAAACGTCTGTAGTATCCTGCTAATCCCAAGAAACTACGGATCTCTGTAGGAGTCTTAGGTCTCTCCCAATCCAGCACTGTCTCAATCTTCGAAGGATCTACCTCGATTCCCGTTCCAGATATGACATGACCTAGGAAGGTCACTCGGTCAATCCAGAATTCGCATTTGCTGAACTTAGCGAATAATTGGTGCTCTCTCAAAGCTTGGAGCACGATCCGGAGGTGTTCAGCGTGTTCTTCTTCGGACTTCGAGAACACTAAGATGTCGTCAATGAAAATAACGACGAACTTGTCGAGGTACGGACGGAAAATTCTGTGCATCATGTCCATAAAAGCTGCTGGAGCATTCGTAAGTCCAAACGGCATGACCACAAACTCGAAATGTCCGTATCGGGTGTTGAAAGCTGTCTTCGGGACATCGTCTGATCGGATACGGAGCTGGTAATATCCTTGTCTGAGATCGAGCTTGGAATAAACCCTCGATCCTTGTAGCAAATCGAACAATTCCTCGATATGCGGTAGAGGATACTTGTTCTTCACCGTCATCCTGTTCAACTCTCGGTAATCGATACACATGCGAAGGGTACCGTCCTTCTTCTTTACGAACAAGACTGGAGCACCCCAAGGCGAGGTACTCGGTCGGATATATCCAATAGAAAGAAGTTCGTCGAGTTGATTCTTCAATTCTTTCAACTCGGCAGGAGCCATTCGGTACGGCGACTTCGAATAAGACTCGGCTCCCGGAGCTAGATCAATCACGAACTCTATATCCCGATCCGGTGGTAAGAATTCCAAATTCTCGGGAAACACATCGACGAATTCATTGACCACGGGCGTCTCTTCGATCTTTGTCTGGTCCTTCGGGCGGTTGAGAATGTAAGCTATAAAGCACGTCGCTTCTTCTTTCTGAACGAGCTTCTTGGCTTCCATCATTGAGATATACGGGCCTTCTCCTGATCGGAAACCCTTAACCTCATTAGAGCCCAGAATAACCTTCTTCTCGAAACAATCAACCTTCGCCCGATGCTCGTACAACCAATCCATTCCGAGAATAACTCCATATTTCTTCATCGGCAGCTCGATCAAATCTGCTAGATACTCGATACACATGCGAAGGGTACCGTCCTTCTTCTTTACGAACAAGACTGGAGCACCCCAAGGCGAGGTACTCGGTCGGATATATCCAATAGAAAGAAGTTCGTCGAGTTGATTCTTCAATTCTTTCAACTCGGCAGGAGCCATTCGGTACGGCGACTTCGAATAAGACTCGGCTCCCGGAGCTAGATCAATCACGAACTCTATATCCCGATCCGGTGGTAAGAATTCCAAATTCTCGGGAAACACATCGACGAATTCATTGACCACGGGCGTCTCTTCGATCTTTGTCTGGTCCTTCGGGCGGTTGAGAATGTAAGCTATAAAGCACGTCGCTTCTTCTTTCTGAACGAGCTTCTTGGCTTCCATCATTGAGATATACGGGCCTTCTCCTGATCGGAAACCCTTAACCTCATTAGAGCCCAGAATAACCTTCTTCTCGAAACAATCAACCTTCGCCCGATGCTCGTACAACCAATCCATTCCGAGAATAACTCCATATTTCTTCATCGGCAGCTCGATCAAATCTGCTAGATACTCGATATCCTCGATGACGATCGGACAACGTTTAAGTGCTCGGTTCGCAACGACCTTCGAACCCAACGGCGAACCAACCACTAGCACATAGTCAAGCAAGGAAACAGGCGCATGCACAGATAAGGAAACAGCAGGCGCAATAAATGAGTGTGAAGCACCCGAGTCGTATAATGCATGTATGGGGATGCCATTTATATATATAGTACCTTCCACCACGTCAGTCGGATCTGCAACAACATCCTCTGCATCGCCTTCCAAGGCGTAAACACGTGCATAAGCCTGAGGCTGAGCGGCTCCCTGCTGTACCGGTCTTCTCTTCGGACATTCACCAATTCTGTGATCGGGGCTACCGCATCCGTAGCAAAGGCCGTTCTTCCTCCAACATTTGGCCTCTAAGTGCGGGCCCTGACAAAATCCACATACTGGCCGTGGAAATCCCTGAGATCGAGGAGGAGCAAGCTGGGGTCGGGGAGGAGCAGGCTGAATGGTGCTCCTGAACGGCTTCTTCCCCGAAGAGGACCCAGACGGAATAAATGGCCTCTTCGAGCCAGAAGCGAAACTCTTGGCGGCTGCAGGGGCAGGTGCAAATGTCGGTCTCATCTGTCGAAGATCGGACTCTATAGAAAGTGCCGTCTCGACTGCATCGGTGTAGAACTGGAGTCTGTTCCCGAGCATATGCATACGAATCTCGTTCGACAATCCCTCGATGAACTGTCGAGTCTTCCTTTGCTCGTCGTCAACCATATACGAGCAGTGAATAATAAGCCTGGAGAAATGAGCCTCGTACTGGTCAACCGTAGAAGTACCCTGCTTGAGAGCCAGGAACTCTCGCTCACGTCTCTGTCGGACCACCAAAGGAATATACTTAGCCCGAAACTCCATCACGAACTGATCCCAAGTCGGGACCACATGCTCACGCTGCCACCTCTGTTCAATACGAGCCCACCAATCCTGAGCAGCTCCGGTCATCTGATACACTGCTAACTCGACCCTCTTAGGGTCCGGGCACCCTAGTACTCGGAATATCTTTTCCATTGCCGATATCCAAGCTTCGGCGACAACATCATCAGGTGCACCCTCGAACTGCGGAGGGTTGAGCTTCAGAAATCTTCCCAGATCATTCTCCGGGGCAGGTGGTGGCGTAGCTCGGTTAGTATGAACCATGAATTGCCCTAAGGCTTCCATAAACTGTGCCGGAGTAGGAACACCTGGAGGCGGACCTGGCGGGTCACGACGAGGAGGCATTCTGCACATTCAATACCAAACATGCATGACGATAAGTGATTATGAAAAGCCGGAACACGTAGAGAAGTTAAATTCACATAATCAAGTTGTCACAATCACATAATCCTAAGCCGTACAACCTAGACAGACACGACAAAACACGACGATTCAGAGCTTCGGCCATTGGACCAAGAGCTCTGATACCAACTGTAGCGGGCGCCCCAAACGGGTAACGCACGCCCCGCACCGAGATCCGACCCGAAGCCGGAATGGGATCCGACCCGAATCGAAACCCGGCGAACGGCAAGCATTTACTCAATTACTAGGCGGGGGTTTTAAATAAACAACGAGACAGAAGTGCGGAAGCGAAATAATCAAACATTAAAGCATGATAAATTGCACAATTATTAAAGCCCTCCAAGGCTAACGAAATTCATTTAATTAAATAACAAACGGGTTCGATACAATATCCCGATTACAAACTAATTAAATCCTAAAATCAAAAGACATAAATCATAGCCCTACAGAATAAGAGTTATACATGAGCAAAAAGAATGTAACTCTAAGACGCGACGACGACGACGACGAAGATCCCGCCTAGTATCCTGAAACCAGTACAGGGGTAAAACAGAGGGGGTTAGTCAAACGACTAAGTGAGGAGGGAATAATAAGGTATATAACAAAACGGAAAATAAATCACCAATTTTAAAGTAAAAGAAATCAACATGAAAGAAAGGTTTTCGTAATCGGGTGGTGATTTAACATAAAACATAACATATCTAATGACTCGGCGAGTCGAGCCCTGAACTCCAATAACCAAACATAAAAACCGGAAACCATCCTTATTCCTCCAATGTAGACGGACCGCTAAATCCGAACTACTCGAAACTTACTAGAATAACTCAGGTACTCAAAGGGCTGCCACTCCGGCCTCACCCCGAGCTCCCAAATGGAGGAAACCATAGGATTTACGCCGTAGACCCGACGTCTACCGACTTCGTCCTATCGCTCTTACTCCGGGCCCAAACGATCATACAAACATTTCATAACTCGCTTTTCAAACAATTCAGGTTGGCCAAAAGACCGTTCGAGACATGTCATATGCGAGGCCGAAGGCCAAAGTTCGCCTTAGAAAACAAAAGGTTTTACATGTCTCTTCCGTAAACATTTCGAAAACTATACATAGTACTTTTTCATATCAAATCATTTTCGATAAATCAAATGAACATAATAATCATAAGTATTTAGTAAGTATATATATAAACGGTGTGAAAACCAAAACATAAACGAGGCTTATATGGGGAGAGGCTTATTTATATATATATACGTAGTAATACTGGAATCAGAAAAGGAAAGCCTCACCTGGCTATGCAAAAGAACAAAAGAGCAAGAACCGGCGCTACTCCACAGGAGTATCGTCTGCAAAAATACCAAGACACAACCAAATAAGACTAACGACGATGTACGGCTTATACGAAAGAATTAGAACACATAGAAGCACGTTATACAATTAAATCAATCACTTAGGTTCAAATTCTCAAACGAAAACAGAGTAAATCGCAAATTTAAAATGTAAATCAACTCCAAATGCAACGAAACTTTACGGACATGCTTAGAATATCATAAAGAAGCATGCATTCGAATTTCGGGAAAATCGGACTTCACATGCAAAAGTTAGGAAATTTAACGAAAACTTAAAATGCACTATTCACATACCCGAACATGTCGTAAATTCATAAATCATGCAATTCCTATCTATAACATACATATCAATACACGAGCGAAGAAAGAATTCGGAAAAGACGAGCCGAAGCGGGACCCGAAGGCCAATTTGTACCCTGACTTACAGAAGGTCAGGGCACTGTTCGAGCCATCCACACGGCCTCGTGCACGGCCGTGTGGCGAGGCCGTGCACAAACATGCAACACGCACGGCCTCATGCACACGGCCTCAAGGCCGTGTGCTCAGCCCGTGTGCAATTCAACCACGCGCACGGCCTCATGCACACGGCCTCGAGGCCGTGTGCACAAGCCCGTGTGCGATCAAAATGAGCAGAAACTTTTCGCAGAAACAAAACCTTCGCGAAATGAAACCCTAATCCAACGATTAAACACTAAAACATGCAAATCAAACCCTAATTCTCACATATAATCATCTACAACATATAAGCTTCACATAGAAACGATAAACACAAAAATCCATCCACGTTTTCTATCAAAACCATATAAAAACCTAAATTATTCAACTATTATCAAAAATCCAAAAATCGAAGTAATGAAGGCATTAAATGAAAATTTTCGAGAGAGCATACTCGTAGATGAGATCGTGAGGAGTTCGTAGACGTAAACGGCTCGAAAATCCATCGGGAAACGGGGTCGGAACGATCGTCGGAATCTCTTTCTTCTTTCTTCTCTTTTTCTCTCTTTTTCTTTCTTCTCTTTTGTTTTCTTTCTCTCTTTTGTGCGAGAATGGAATAGAGAGGGAGAGAGATTGACTTAGTCAAATCTTGACTAAGGTTTAGAAATCGAAGGGGTAAAGTCGTAATTTTGTAAAATAAGTTCGAAATCTCACGATGTCCAAATAACATGTAATTACAGTCAAAATTCATATTATTAAACGCACATTGACAATTTGTAATTTAAATACATAAATTCAATCATATATGAAATAAATTCTAAAATTATATAATAAATATCAAATAAATATTAAACTACACAAATATTCGATTCGGACATACTAATCTAATTATTCGAATTTTCGGGGCGTTACATTTTCCGACCTTACCTCGACAAGTTTGTGGTTATCTTCATCGATGACATTCTGGTTTTCTCCAAGACGGTCGAGGATCATGCCGAGCATCTTCGTATTGTGCTACAGACGCTTCGAGAGCATAGCTTATATGCTAAGTTTAGCAAGTGCGAGTTTTGGATCAACAAGGTTTCATTCCTTGGTCACATCATCTCCGGGAATGGGATTGCTGTGGATCCATCAAAGATTGAGGCAGTGACGAGTTGGAGTCAGCCTAAGACGCCAACAGAAGTTAGGAGTTTCCTTGGATTGGCTGGATATTACAGACGATCGTTAAGGATTTTTCTACACTAGCGGCCCCACTCACGAAGTTAACTTGTAAAGATGTGTCCTTTCAGTGGGACGACAATTGCGAGGCCAGTTTCAAGGAGTTGAAGAAGAGATTGACCACTGCACCTATACTTGTTCTTCCAGACGGACACGAGGGATACGCGGTTTATACAGACGCGTCCAAGGAAGGTTTAGGGTGCGTGTTGATGCAAAATGGGAAAGTCGTTGCTTATGCTTCTAAAAAGTTAAAAGATGCCGAAAAGAACTATCCCATTCATGACTTGGAACTTGCAGCGGTGATATTTGCCTTGGGCAAATGGCGTCATTATCTGTATGGTGTCACTTTTGACATCTTTACGGACTACCAGAGTTTGAAGTATTTGTTCACTCAGAAGGATCTCAACAGGAGACAGAGACGGTGGATGGAATTCTTGGAAGATTATGACTGCCGCATTCAGTATCACCCTGGGAAGGCGAACGTAGTCGCCGATGCATTGAGCCGAAGGGCTCACATGGCACACCTAGAGGGGACATCTTCAGATACCTCTTTAGAGGACAGGAGGACTCGATTTGAATTATATCCTCGTCTTGCCAACCTTCAGTCCAACCCGATTTAGTCCAACAGATCCGAGACGAGCAAGATTCGGATGCCGGTATTCAGAAGATCAAGGCTAGAATGCAGAATGATCCTAACACCAAATTCAGGATCGATGGTACCGGATTGCTAAATTCAGGAACGCACATAATTCCTAAATTCACATCATATCAAATTAAATTAATTTAAGATGAATGTCATGACAATGCAATATACCTGGATTGTTCATACAGAATCAAGCTTCATCCTTCTGGCTCGTCTCGACATTCTCTTTCTCATGCAATTTGTACGGAGATGAAACGGACTCCCACATGAGAAGCAACGTCCCTGCTTCTTTCGGCATTCTGACTCTTGATGATCTCTTTGGCAAGAGCCACATACTGGCGTTCCCTGCCGTTTCGGAGGTACATTCTGTTTCGATGAAGATACCGAGAAGGTTTTCTTTCCGGAAGAAGATCCTGATTGTGTAAGTGGCCTCGTAGAACTCGCTGGATGTGCATCCTCAGTATTGCCTGCTGTACTCCGCGATACTGGTCTCTTCTTCGGACATAGATTCAATATGTGATCAGGGCTACCACATCCGAAGCACAGTCCATTCTTCCTCCAACATTTAGCCTCTACATGCGGGCCCTTACAAAATCCACATACTGGTCGTGGGTATCCCTGAGGTTGGGGAGGATTAGGCTGAACGGGGGCCTGAAATTCACTTTCGTTTTGCTGACGAACAATCCTCGTAATGTATTCAGCCCGGAACTCAGTCAAGAATTGATCCCAAGTTGGGACTACATGCTCGCGTTCCCATCGTTGTTCAATCTGTTTCCACCATTCCTGTGCAGCTCCAGTCATCAAATAAATAGCAAACCCGACTCTTAGAGAGTCCGGATATTCCATAATCCTAAAAATCTTTTCTAGAGCAGATATCCATGCCTCGGCAATAACTTCATCCGGGGCACCTTCAAATTGCGGTGGTTCGAATCTGAGAAATTGAGCCCACGCTTCCTGCTCAACATTTCCTTTAGGGGTATGAGCGATGAACTGTCTTAATGTTTCCGAAATTCCGGCTGGAATCGGTGGATCGGTCTGAGGTGTCAATGAAGATGACGAAGACTGTCCACAAGGACAACGACGTGGAGGCATCCTGTAAAGCCATTAACAGTTATGCATGACAGGTAAGTGAGCATGCAAAGCTGTAAACACCTAGGCAAGTAATGTTCAAATAGATTTCACATAAGCATTTAGCACATTTACACATCTTCACAGAAGTCCTAAGCCGTACAACCTAGACACAACCGGACACGACAGACAACCAGGCATGGCAAGTACAACCTTGAGTTTCACATCCACCTATATCCAAGCCCATCCCAGTATTTTGATTGTAAAAGATCTTTTGTTGTTGATCATCCAACAAAGATCCGTCACAATTCAAACACTAAGCGTTCTTGAATACTGGCGAGTGCAATTCCCTAAGTTACACCGATCCACAACGACCGACAAACAAACAAAACGCGACGATTCAGAGCTTAGGCCATTGGACCAAGAAGAGCTCTGATACCAACTGTAGCGGGCGCCCCAAACAGGTAACGCACGCCCCGCACCGAGCCCCGACCCGGAGCCGAAATGGGATCCGACCCGAGCCGAAACCCGGCGAACGGCAAGCATTTACTCAATCACTAGGCGGGGTTTCAGAAACAACGAAAAGACAGAGACGCGGAAGCAATATAAATAATCAAAGCAATAGAGCATAATAAATATACAATTATTAAAGCCCACCATGGCTAACGAAATTCAATTACATAATATCAAACGGGTTCGATACAGTATCCCGATAAATATAATAACGGGCTCAATAAATACATAATCCCGAATACAAATTAAATAAAATCCTAATATCCTAAAATTCTAATTCATATCATACGGAAAAAGGAATATACATGAGAAAATAATACAACTCTACGACGACGACGACTAATCCCGCCTAGTATCCTGAAACCAATATAGGGTGAGACAGAGAGGGTTAGTTAAACGACTAAGTGAGGAGGGAATAATAATGTATATAATAAAAACGGAAAATAAATCACCAATTTTAAACTTAAAAGAAATCAACATAAAAGAAAGGTTTTCGTAATCGGGTGGTGATTTAACATAAAACATAACTTATCATATGACTCGGCGAGTCGAGCCCTGAACTCCAATATCCGAAACATAAAACCGGAAACCTCCCTTATTCCTCCAATGTAGCCGGACTGCAAACCCGAACTACTCGTAACATACTAGAATAACTCAGGTACTCAAAGGGCTGCCACTCCGGCCTCACCCCGAGCTCCCAAATGGAGGAAACCATAGGATTTAGGCCGTAGACCCGACGTCTACCGACTTCGTCCTATCGCTTTTACTCCGGGCCCAAACGAACATGCATACATTTCATAACTCGCTTTTCAAAACATATCGGGTTGGCCAAAAGACCGTTCGAGACATGACATCTGCGAGGCCGAAGGCCAAAGTTCGCCATAGAAAACAAAAGGTTTTACATGTCTCTTTTGTAAACATTTCAAAGTCTATACGTAGTACTTTTCATATCAAATCATTTTCGATAAATCAAATGAACATAATAATCATAAATATCTATGAAGTATATATATATAAACGGTGTGAAAACAAAACATAAATGTGGCTTATATCGGGAGAGGCTTATTTATATATATACGTAATAATACTGGAAACAGAAACGGAAAGCCTCACCTGGCTGCTCTGCAAAATAAGAGCAAAAAGCTAGAACCGGCGCTACTCCACGGGAGTATCGTCTGCAAAATACCAGGACACAACCAATTAAGGCTAAAGACGACGCACGGCTTATACGAAAATATTAGAACACAAGCACGTTACACAATTAAATCAATCACTTAAGTTCAAATTCTCAAAGGAAAATAGAGTAATTCATGCATCTAAAAATACAAATCAAGTCCAAATGCAACGAAACTTTACGGACATGCTGAACTTATCATAAAGAAGTATGCATTCGAATTTCGGGAAAATCGGACTTCACATGCAAAAGATAGAAAATTTAACGAAAACTTAAAATGCATTATTCATATACCCGAACATGTTGTAAATTCATAAATCATGCAATTCATATCTATTTCATATATATTGAATACACGAGCGAAGAAAGAATTCAGAAAAGATGAGTCTCGGAGGGACCCGTAGTGCAAAATGTGCCCTGACTAACAGAAGGTCAGGGCACTGTTCGACCAGGCCACACGGCCTTGTGCACGGCCGTGTGCCGAGGCCGTGCACAATCAAACAACGCGCACGGCCTCATGCACACGGCCGTGCACAGCCCGTGCACCATCCCCAAACATGCACGGTCTCTTGCACGGCCGTGCAAGAGGCCGTGTACACCCACACGGGCTTGCCACACCCCGTGTGCATGGCCCGTGTGCGTAAAATTGAGCAGAACATGCAGAACATCAAACCCAGTACGCGAAAATGAATCCTAAATCAACATTAAATCAATTAATCATGCAAATCATTCCCTAATTTTCACATATAATCATCTACAACATATAATCTACATATAGAAACGATAAACACGAAAATCCATCCACAATTACTATCAAAATCATATAAAACCTAAATTATACAACTATTCACAAAAATGAGAAAAACGAAGTATAGAAGACATTAAACGAGAGAATTGTTAGAAGCTTACTCGTAGAAAAGATCGCGAGGAATTCGTAGGCGTAAACGATTTGAAAATCCGTCGGGAAACGAAGTCGGAACGATCGTTGAAATCTTCTTCCTTCTCTTTCTCTTTTTCTTCTCTTTTTCTTTTCTTTCTTTCCTTCTTGTTGTAGTGAACGAGAGAGATGAGGGAGGATGACTTAGTCAATTAAGTTGACTAGGTCTAAAATCGAAGGGGCATTTTAGTAATTTCGCAAAATAAGTTTAAAAACTCACGTTGTCCAAATAATACGTAATTACAGTTAAAATTCATATAATTAAACGCACATTGACAATTCGTGATTTAAATATCTAAATTCACTCATTTACGAAATTATTCTGAAATCTTAGAATAAATATCAAATTGAAATAATAAATTGCATAATTACTCGATTAAAATATACCGAATTGAAAATCGGATTTTCGGGTCATTACATATTAGGCTTCATGGTGTTCCGGAAAGCATCGTATCCGACAGGGATCCTAAGTTCACAGCTTAGTTTGGGCAAGAACTTCATAAGAACTTGGGAACGACCCTAAAGTTTAGCTCTGCAGCACATCCTCAGACTGACGGACAATCCGAGCGGATGATCAGGTTTCTAAGTGATATGTTACGGGCATGTGCGCTCGATTTTCATACGAGTTGGATTTCACACTTGCCCTTGGTCGAGTTCGCTTACAACAACAGTTATCAAGCCTCGATTGGGATGCCGCCGTATGAGGCTCTTTATGGGAGGAAGTGCAGATCTCCGATTTATTGGGAATTGGAGGATTGGAAGTGGTCAGCTAATGGCCACGAGAGAGCTACTCCACCGGATCACATTCAGGAAGCGATTGATAAAGTCCAGCTCATTCGGCAAAGAATGAAAGCAGCTCAAGATCGCCAGAAGAGCTACGTCGACAAGAGACGTCGACATTTGGAGTTCGAAGTGGGAGACCGAGTTTTTCTCAAGGCCTCCCCGAGGAAGGGATTCACGAGGATCGGTAGAGGTGGGAAGCTTACTCCGAGATACTTAGGTCCATTTGAGATCACAGAGCGGATCGGGAATACCGCATATCGTTTGGACCTACCACCTTATCTTACGGGGATCCACAATGTCTTCCATGTCTCACAGCTTCGCAAGTACTTCACCTACGAGTCCCATATTCTCCAAGATGACAGAGTTCAGCTTGAGCCGGATTTGACAATTGAGATGAAACCGGTTCAGATTCAAGATCGCAAGGTCCAGCAGCTTCGTCACAAGCAGATTTCATTAGTGAGAGTTCTCTGGAGGAACCGTTCGACCGAACAGTCTACTTGGGAGACGGAGGCTAAGATGAGAGAAGTTTATCCCGAGCTTTTCTGATAAAGATGGAATATGGGGACCAGATTCTCATAAGGGGGGAGTATTGTAACGACCCAGAAATCCGAGAATTACTGTGAGTAATTTTTACGCGTTAATTATCTTTCTTAATCCCTAAATTCTCGTTATATGTGAATTATTATATATTATGTCGTATATGACCATTGTGATAATATTGTTTGCGTACTTAAATTACGTGTCTATATTGCGTTTGTTTAATATTTAATCGATGTATTTGATCGACGTGTGTTTAATTGGATTTTCTAAAATTACTAAAATAACCTTTCGTATTTTTCGATATTTCGAAGGTATTTGATAAAAGTATCAAAATTCATTTCATAAAACTATTATTTCAAATTGAGAGAGAGAGAGAGAGAAGAAAAGAAAATTTTCTCCCGAAGCCCAAATCGATCGTGCCGAGCTCGAATCTTCGTGGAATTTCGCGCCAATCGTTTTTAAACGATCCTTTCTTCGATACCTTTCTATAGGTACCAATTTCCCCAATTTCTTTTACGGATTTTCGAGGTTTTGAGATTATTTTATTATTTCGGGATTTTTAGGATATATGCTTAGATCGAGCCCGTTTGTTGATCAATTCATGATTTTATTGGATGTAAATGTGAATTAGTTGATGATTAATGATTGTAATAATTTGTGAGTGTTAATTTGCGTTATAAATATGTGTTTTGATGATTTTTGGCTCGAAATTTGAATTCCCGTAAGTTTCTGCTTGGTTCAGTTAAACCACACGGGCTAACGCACGGTCTTGCGCAAGACCGTGCAGGAGCCCGTGTGCAGCTCATTTCTCTTGCACGGGCTTGAGCCCGTGCACCAAGCCAGTGTGTTTGGCCGTGTGTGCGTGCACGGTCTTGACACCGTGTTCAAGACCGTGCACCAGGCCGTGTGAAACACTTAGAGATTTTTCCAGCTTTTTCAAATTTTGCTCTCGGCAATTGAGTCCTCAAGTCAATATTTTCGGTTGACTTTTTGCATACGGACTCCAAAAATTACACCATTTTCAACTATAGAACCCTTATATTTTGTAGATTAATATTTTGGAGTGTTTATTTAATTTCGCCCTCGTTCGGGCTGTGAATAGTGTAATTCTAATTATGTGTATTTTTGACAACTTGTCGGAATTGCGTGAAACTTACATGATAGCTTCTTTACATATTATAATTGGCATATGCATGATTGGAAACATGTTTGGTTAGTCCTTCGTCCAATAATTGCTTATTTGCGCTTTTAGTGTTGTTGTCGTTATTGATTTGTCTAGGTCTTGTCTTATCTCCAGATCAGTCGAGCGTTGGAGATCAGTGAGTCTAGCAGCTAGGCTTTCTCTTTTTGATTCCAAGTGAGGATTTAAACTTTTAACTAGGCTTGAACATATATATATACAATTGCGAACCCCCTAATCCCTTAATAATGTATTATATATTTCGAGTTTATATTTTTATGTTTTATCCTCAAATCATTTAATATCAAAATTATACATTATTAAACCAAATTGATTTGTTTTCAAAAGGGCAAGAAAACTATTTATTTTACGTGACGGTTTGACTTAGGATTTAATCCTTTGTCGTCACCCTTGCTCAGAGTGTCGTTTGGCCTTCAAATGTGTTTTTAAAGCGAGCAAATACCTGATTATTTTCAAGATGGGCCCGGGAAGGTATCCGAAGGTTACATCTGGGGACGGGCGTCCAGGATGTAATCCGAGGAGCTTCTCCCAAAAATAAGCGTCAATCGTGGCCCGTCAGGAGATGATAGCCACTGTTGGGAGCGATGGTGGGTGTTGTATTCGTTGCACATTTTCCTAAAATTCACTATGGTTGAGCTTCGGGTTGCTCCTTAGCTTGACACCGGCGATGGAGAATTTTTACATGAACCGTGGAGAAATAAGGAGGAACAGGCCCATTCTCGCTGGGATCGTATTTATTGCTTTATAGTGTTATTGACTTTAATTTTTAATTGAATATCCAAGTCGAAGCATATTTCGGTTTCTTCATTATCGCATATGTATTTTCTATAAAAATCCGGAAGCATGACTCAACTTGTTCTCACATCTTCACTGAGTATTTTGACTCACCCTCTTTTAATTGGTTGTTGCCTCAGGTTTGAGAGAGACCGACATGTCTTACGTGTCGGATGGCCAACAGTGCATAGATAGGCTTTTTGGTTTTGCCGAGTCTCGTTGGTTGTCTTTTATTCTCTCGTTCATTATTCTTTTCAACCTGGATTGTAGATAATATTATATTGATCCCCGTAACTTTTTATTTAAATTATGTTGCCCCTGAATGGGCTGTTGTTGATAATTGTTAATGAATTGGCCCCGGAGTGGCATTTTTTTGTTAATATGAATTTAAATGCTTCCGCTATATATTCTCTGATTTATTTAAATGTTTTAATTTTGGGGCTTCACTGTTGCCAAGTGTCGGGATTGACCCGTTAGCTTGCATGGGTTCTCGAGTTGAGGCACTGTACTCGGTTTGGGAGACCGTGCAGGTTCGGGGGCTGTAGAGCGGGGCGCTACACAACAAGTAATAAGAAAGCGGGATCGTGGTTTATTTCGTAACCTAAATAACTATGTTCTTACTCCAGTTGAAAACAATTTAAAACCCTTACCTGGCTCGACACGACACTATGAAAGCAAGCGGTAGTCAGGTTTCTCCCTCGTTGGTCCCACCTGTAATACACAGGGCCTAGAGGATGAAAACAAGACCGACAATACTAAAAGCAAGACACGAACAACAGACGACGCACGGCAATTCAAATATAACTTCACTCATGCTACAGATACAATATGGAAAGCCAGGCAATTAAGCATATAAGGATATATAACATATGAAATAACATTTAAAGGAATATTTAAAGCAATTGTGATAATGGAAGAATGTTAATAATAAATAAGGAAAGCATGCTAAAACGCAGTTAGGGCACGTAGACATGCTTAAAATAATACAAAGACGTTCTCTCGCGAATACAGGATCAAACGGATAAGGAACGGGAAAGGTGGGATAAAATCCCTAAACGAGTAAGGCGTCAATTGACGGTCAAATAGGGTTGGATAAATTGTAAATTATGAAGAATATCAAATCCCGAGGCTCGAGGAAGCTATAGGTGAAATCGGATTGATATTCGGAGGTCGTATGTGAAAAGTCAACATTTAAATGAGTGGGGTTGACCAAATTCCCGAAGTGCAAGAAAGGAAAAGGTTGGAAAATGCACTAAGTATGTTGCACCGGCCAACGCACGGGCTTGGCAAGCCGGTGCAAGCACAAATAGAGGTACACGGCCTCACGCACGGTCTTGAGCACGGTGCCAAGACCGTGCAGGTGCAAACGGGCCTGTGCACGGGCTCAAGCCCGTGCAGGTTAAAAAGGGCTGCGCACGGGCTCCTGCACGGTCTTGATCAAGACCGTGCGTTCGCCCGTGTGGATCTACTGAGCAGCAGACTCAGCAGATCGCGAAACCTCACACGCGAAACCAACATTTAAATTCATACATCTCCTAATTTACTCCATAAAACATCCTAATTCTCACATATATATATATCATATAAGCTACACATAGGCACAAGAATCACGTAAAATGGTCAAGTAAATCTTCCTAAACACGAAAATCCTAATATAATAAAATTCTATATAAAACTCACGAAAATCGCAACAAAGAGGGAACGAAATGAAATGGGGTAAAAGGATTACCGGTAGAGAATGTAGTGAAGATCGTTTGGGTTTTCACGGCTCGTCGATCGGGCAAGAAACGGGCTCGGTAGGGCGTCGGGAAGTTTCTCTCCTTTCTTCTCCTTCTTTCTCCTTCCTTTCTTCTTTTCTCCTTCTTTGTGTGTAATGATAGAATGAGTGAGATAGGTAGATATTTAGGAAAATATCTCAGGGGGGTAAAATGGTTATTTAGGCTTTTAAGGGCATTTAGGTAATTTAAGTAATTGAGGGCATTTAAAAGATAGGTTAAATCAATCTTTTCCACAAGATTAATTAATCCAATTGGATAGATCGAGAAATTAGGCAAGAAAGAATTCGTGTAATTATTAATAATATAATTAAAATATTCGGGTTGTTACAGTTAGCCTACCTGACCAACTACTCTCCTAACCGGGAGCCGGACCAAAGAGACCGATCCGCAAGATTTATATCGGGACTGAGACCCGAGATTCGCCAGATACTCATAGCACTCGGCTGCTGTTCTTATGCAGAGGCTGTCGGCCGAGCTTTACTAACGAAACAGAATTGGCAATGAGAGCTAGAGGTGCCAGACTGTAACGCCCCGAAAATTCGAGGCGTAAAACTGGAATAACGATGCAGGGAAGGCCAAGGGAGGCCACACGGCCTGCAACACGCCGTGTTGCAAGGCCGTGTGAAATTGAATGAATTCACACGGCCTAGAGTCACGGGAGTGTGCGTGACTGTGAGAAATTGGGGTGAATATGCACGGCTTGCAACACGCCGTGTTGCAAGGCCGTGTGTGTTCATTTCCTCATCCCATATCGGAATTTCAGACGAAAATTGAAGGGTTTCTAATCAAAGGCCGCCAAGTACAAACTACCAGTGGTACCACCTTTGGCAGTTGATTCCAGGCCAAACTTTAGGGTTGTACTCAGTGGCGACTGGAGGTTATGCCCGCGCGTCCAACGGGCGCCCATGCAGGGAGGGTTCTCCTCTCCGCGCCCGGGGCTGCGACAGATGGTATCAGAGCAGGTTCATCAGTGCGTACCCAGACACCAGAGGGTTTCCGCTAAAGGAACTCACGAGTGCACGGGGAGACTGGCGGAGAAGCCACGATCCTATGTCACGGCGTAATGGGGACATTACGCTTCGAACGGGGGGATAGTGTAACGCCCCGAAAATCCGAGGCGTAAAACTGGAATAACGATGCAGGGAAGGCCAAGGGAGGCCACACGGCCTGCAACACACCGTGTTGCAACGCCTTGTGAAATTGAATGAATTCACACGGCCTAGAGTCACGGGCGTGTGCGTGACCGTGAGAAATTGGGGTGAATACGCACGGCCTGCAACACACCGTGTTGCAAGGCCGTGTGTGTCAATTTCCTCGTCCCACATCGGAATTTCAGACGAAAATTGAAGGGTTTATAATCAAAGGCCGCCAAGTACAAACTACCAGTGGTACCACCTTTTGGCAGTTGATTCCATGCCAAACTTTAGGGTTGTACTCAGTGGCGACTGGAGGTTATGCCCGCGCATCCAACGGGCGCCCAAGCAGGGAGGGTTCTCCTCTCCGCGCCCGAGGCTGCGACACAGACTGTAACAGCCCAAGGTCAGCCCGGCAAGCATATATTGTCCTCTTTGGAAAGCCACCAGGCTCGATGGCCCAGTGCGCCCCCTCAAGGCTTTAAAACGCGTATGCCAGGTAAGGTTTCAACCCAATTATAAAGGGGTTTCGTTCTCCTTACCAAACCGATGTGGGACATTACAATCCACCCCCCTTGGGGGCCCAGCGTCCTCGCTGGCACACCGGCCTTACCGGCACTGGCTCTGATACCATTTGTAACAGCCCAAGGTCAGCCCGGCAAGCATATATTGTCCTCTTTGGAAAGCCACCAGGCTCGATGGCCCAGTGCACCCCCTCAAGGCTTCAAAACGCGTATGCCAGGTAAGGTTTCAACCCACTTATAAAGGGGCTTCGTTCTCCTTACCAAACCGATGTGGGACATTACGATAAAGGGGCTTCGTTCTCCTTACCAAACCGATGTGGGACATTACACAGACTAATCACCTTGGATAACCAACCCTATGAGTCAGGAGCTCCAGCGGTTGTCCTTACGACTTCTCGCAGTGAAGGGACGACGACTAGCGGATCAAGTGGAAGTATCCTTCTCTGCTCACACTGTCATAAACCGAACCACACCGCCGACGTGTGTTGAAGAAGACTTGGGCTGTGCCTAGTTTGTGGTGCCTCCGGTCACCTCATCGACAATTGCCCCAACAAGAGCAAGGGTAACTGAAGGAGTCGAGGAACTACCGGGATCAAAAGACTCGAGCCAAGACACCGAATAAAGGAAAAGGAGGGCTAGACCGGACTTTGTCTCTCGGAATAAAGGTACCGTGCATGTTCATAACATTCATATTTCCTCGTATTTTAATTTATTAAATGCGAGATATTATGTATTTGTTGTATGATTGAGCTCCGGGTTTAATCCGGGGTATTTTTGTGAATTTCGTGCTTTTATTTCGAGTCAGGGGTGCTTGCACGCCCCTACGCACGGTGTTGGCCAAGCCGGTGCGCCCAGCTCAAGACCGTGCAGAGCAGTTCAGCGTTTGAACCGCTGAACCGGCCGAACTGTCCCACACGGGCCAGCGCATGCCCGTGCGTCAGGCCGTGCGCATCTCTTTTCTCGAATTTAAACTCAATTTTCACGCAGACTTGCAGAAACTTTCAACCCTAATTTTTCTCTCACCCAGCAACAGAAAATTTCCCCCAAAATTTCCCCAATTTCATCCTCTCCACTTTACGAGCCTATAACTTTCGATTCATCCGTCGGATCATCGTAAAAATTGGAAGGTACGTAGCCGGCATTGCACATTTCCATTAGTTGGTATTTGGGGATGTTCCGCCAAACCGATCGCTCACAAATCGCTGCTCAAAATACACGCCCGCCAAGTGCTCGACAAAATTCCCAAGTGAAGAATTTCACTAAATTTAACCAAGCAAGCTTCAAACCACCTTCTCACATGGCCGCCGAAGGTTCTCGATGAAGGACGAGGCTAGATGACCCTGCATCCCCACTTCCTCTCAATGTGGAAATTCCAAATTCCATTCAAGCCAAGGTTTTTCGCCGAATGTATGAACGCCCGGTTCTCTCCACCAAATTCCTCGATATAGAAGCCTTGGAAAGCTTGGGACTCGGCCACGGTATAGCTCGGTATATTGAAGATGTGACGTCCCCCACGCCACAACCCCCGGACCGAAACGAGCTCTCGAGCGATAGTTAAATACCACCACTCGAAAACCCGCCCCGGACAACGGGATTCCCACAACCTGGCAACAGCGACTCCCAACAACAGTACCAACAGGCAGAAGCAATGAGCAAAAGATCATATTTATATTCACACTGCCATCCGTGGCCAAAATAAACATTTATGAGTCCATTATCTATCACAAATTATAACATCAATTCATTAAGTATTCTACATCAGCATAACATGTCAAGTTTTCATGTAATCCAACATCATGAGTTCGATCCACAAAAGTAAATGCATAAGACCGACTTCAAGGACTGTACACGCCTACAACGCTGCTGCCAGTACCTGACCGCTAACCTGAAGCATGAACCAAAAAGGGGATGTGAGTCAAACGAACTCAGTGAGGAGGGGAAAATATATATATAATAATTAAAACATAAAACATATTTAATTCACGCTTTGGTTAATAGAGAAACGAATCTAGTGCCGATACTTTCTCCTTATAATTCATCAAAGCTTTGTGAATTAAATATTAAGGTAAAACATTTTAGAAAACATTTTTATTCCCGGCGAGAACGGGCCATCTCCTTATAACTCCCAAAAACATATCAAATATAATGAAATTCCTCCTCAATACCATTTGGCTTATCAAGGAAGCTACCCAAGATTTCACCATAACCGACTAATGGCGCCGGTGTAAGTATTATTCAGGCTAGACTACCTCCGACCAGCCATGAACAATACCCTTTGATTATTTGTCAGGTTCATGAATACCTGCTTATAATCGGTGGAATTATGAACCCAGCTTCAACCCTAGACGCACGTCTCCGGGTATCCGCCTGTCACATAATCCAGGGCCCAAACAGAAATACCCATGAGCGTCCTCAATGGGGTTAAGTATAAGTCATCTCGCTTTTCAAAATATTTTAATGGACCAAAAGGGTCTTTCGAGACAAGGTATGTAACCGCCTAGGGTATCCCGTCACGTTGCCGAGTTATCTCGAGGCATACGCGCAAGTCCCGAGACCAAATGTTACTTTTAAAAACAAAATAGTTCTCTTGTCTCTATTTTAAAACCATTTTAGAAAAGATACATATATATCATTTTATATCAAATCCCTTTTATTTCAAATATTGATAATATATAATTAAAATATAAAAGGGGATAGGGTTTTCGCAAATATTTGTTCATACTCCAGTTGAAACCATTTTACATCCTCACCTGTAGGCTTAACAAAAAGGATAGCCAAACGACCAGAGATCAGTCCCGCGAGCTCCCACCTGTAATACACAGGCCTCGAGGTAAGACACGACTTGATAAATCAACCAATTACGACGCACGGCTATGAAATGCATTTTATGCTCAAAATAACATATTATGTATAAATGCACTTAAACCCAACTAAGCTCATTCAAACACATTTAAACACAATCAAATACACATGATATTAAGATAAATTAAGCATACAAGTAATATGGAAGCTTGGGAAATAAAATTCAAAGGTTTGTGAATATTACACAAACCACCCTCCATTTAATACTTTTCATAGCAAAACAACTCCGATTAATCCGAAACTTTCGGCATCACTTAACTACTATATTTAAGGATTTTTGATGCCAAAAGAATCGAAAAACGAAGCCAAAAGCTCAGAAATCACTATTCATCAGCCCCTACATATTTTGCCAAACTTTCATTTTTCAACCCCAAACTCCATAAAACTTCACCTAATTGCTTAATATCATCAACTAATATGAAATCCTTAACTATTCAAGCATCTAAGACCATCAACCCAACATTGCAAATTGATCAAATTTAATGAAAAATCACAAGTAATGCTACATGCAACCAACAACCAAACCAAGGTCATCAATCAACCATTCTAGCATGCTTCTTCACTTCATCAACATTTGAAACCATAAAAACCAATGAATTGAGAGAATTCCAAACTTACCTTGAAGGAAGAAAATTGGAGAGAAAGAAGAAATACAAGCTTGTTTGCACAAATAGCAAGTAGAAGTTTGTTGCTTGGATGATGTAGCACACTTTTTGTAACAAAATGAGGAAGATTTCTTGGTGTTTTGAGAGGATGAATATGGCGGTTGGGAGAGAGGATGTGAGGGCCGAGAGATGAAGAAGAAAGGGAGAGATTTGTTGCTTGAGAATAGTGTAGAAAAATGTAGAGAAAAGAGAGAATATAAAATAAATTTAGGATATTTTGAAAAGTCAAAATTAGCTAGCAATGTGTATATACTTGTATATATATTTGTATAGATATTTATGTATGTATTTGCATATATATTTATATATATTTCAAGAATAATATCATATAATTCAAATACAATGGCATAATTTTCATAGAATTCCAAATATAACAATTCAATTATAAGCATAGTGTGAAGTAATTTCAAATATGAAAATTCTTATGAATTCATCATATTATTCACATTTAGAATCACACATTAATTCATATAATTCACATAATCACATAATTGCAAGCAATGCACACAAGAGCAATTAGTCGGTAAACGTACCGAACCGTTATAAAAATAACGGGGCGTTACACTATCCTCCCCTTCGGAGAATCTGGTCCCCAGATTCTAATTCGACTCTGCAAATAACTCAGGATAATGAGTTCGCATCTTCTCTTCTGTCTCCCAAGTTACTTGCTCGGTGGTTCGGTTCCTCCACAACACACGAACCAAGGGAATCTGTCGGTTGCGGAGTTGATTGAACTTACGATCCTGAATCTGAACAGGTTTCATCTCGATCGTCAAGTCAGGCTCTACCTGGACTTCTTCATCTCGGAGAATATGAGATTCGTCGGGATAGTATTTTCGCAATTGAGAAACGTGGAAGACGTTGTGAATCCCAGTTAGAGTCGAGGGTAGGTTCAGGCGGTAGGCAGTCTTCCCAATCCGTTCAATAACCTCATAGGGTCCCAAATATCTCGGACTGAGCTTCCCACCTTTTCCCACTCTAGCGAATCCTTTCCTCAACGTCGCCTTAAGAAACACTTTGTCTCCCTCTTCAAATTCCAAATCCCGGCATCTCTTATCAGCATAACTCTTCTGACGATCCTGGGCAGCTTTCATTCTCTGTCGAATGATCGCAATCTTATCAAGTGTTTCCTGGATCGTCTTTGGAGGTAGAGCTCGTTCCACTCCGTCTTTAGTTCTTCGCCAGTCTTCCAATTCCTAGTACAGAGGGGATCGGCATTTACGTCCGTAAAGCGCTTCATACGGGGGCATCCCTATTGTCGCTTGGTAGCTGTTATTGTAGGCGAATTCAACGAGTGGCAGTTGCTTGTCCCAACTCGTGGAGAAGTCGAGAGCACAAGCTCGTAGTGTATCGCCTAGAATCTTGATGGTTCTCTCAGATTGACCATCAGTTTGCGGGTGAGCGGCCGTGCTAAATTTCAAGTTCGTTCCCAAGTTTCTGTGAATTTCTTGCCAAAGTCTAGAAGTAAACTTGGGATCTCGATCGGACACAATACTCTTCGGAACTCCGTGTAGCTTTACAATCTGCTCTATATACAACTCCGCCAGTTTCTTGACATTGGTTACAAAAAACACCAAGAAATCTTCCTCATTTTGTTACAAAAAGTGTGCTACATAATCCAAGGAACAAACTTCTACTTGCTATTTGTGCAAACAAGCTTGTATTTCTTCTTTCTCTCCAATTTTCTTCCTTCAAGGTAAGTTTGGAATTCTCTCAATTCATTGGTTTTTATGGTTTCAAATGTTGATGAAGTGAAGAAGCATGCTAGAATGGTTGATTGATGACCTTGGTTTGGTTGTTGGTTGCATGTAGCATTACTTGTGATTTTTCATTAAATATGATCAATTTGCAATGTTGGGTTGATGGTCTTAGATGCTTGAATGGTTAAGGATTTCATATTAGTTGATGATATTAAGCAATTATGTAGCACCCCCTGAAGAAGGACCGCCACATCCGCACCGAAATGGATTCCCGAGCTTAAGCGAGGGGCCTCAACTCAAAAACCCACTCCGGCGAACGGCACTCAGGCAACCACCACCGGCAACAGCAACGACATCCCAACAACAACCAGAAAAGAGCAGAGAAAATGCGGAAGCGATTAATGTAAACAATTAAATTTCATAAAAGCCTACGAAGCTAACATAATATCAATTAAACATTTATAATTCAAGATACAAAATATTCATAAACAGATAGTGCCATCCATGGCTCAACTAGTCTACCCTATGCAATCCTAGATATCATCAACTATCCCACATCAGGGGCACATAAGTACATATGATAACTGAAGAAAACCGGAATGTGCTTCGACTTGTCACGAAAGCCATAAAACAATTAGACAAGCAATAAATGCAATAAATCATGCAATAATGTGTCCCGGTGAGAACGGGCCCTCTCCTTATAACTCCCAATTGAAAATCATGCAGGCATATAATCAAGTACTCCACCACCAACGATGCTATACAGGATTTAAGGAGACGCTGTTAGCACCACCATCAGGATTTAAGGAGACGCGATTAGCACCACCGTACAGGGTTTAAGGAGACGCGATTAGCACCACCGTTCGCATCACTCAGGCTAACCAACCTCCTGGCCGGCCCAAGTCAACACGCTAGAAGTACACATCGGGATTTGCCCTAGACGCTCGTCCCCAGGCTCACCTCCTGTATACTCTGGGCCCAAGTCATTAAACAGACTATGGCTCGCTTTTGAAATCAATGATAGTTTGGGTGGCCAAAAGGGCCATTCGAAAGTAGGAAATCGGGGTGTGGAAGGCCAAAGGGGCCATTCGAGACAAGGTTATAATTGCGAGGTCGAGAGACCAAAGTTCGCATTTAAAACAAATGGGTTTTCCTTGTCTCTAGTTGAAAGCATTTAAAATCATTTTGGTTTGCTATCAAAACGGTTTGACTAAGCACGTAAGGAATATTAAAGACAGTACAACAAGCAATAAGAAAAGGCGGGAAAATAAGTTATTTCGAAGCCTAAACAAACTATGTTCTTACTCCAGTTGAAAACAATTTAAAACCCTTACCTGGCTCGACATGCAGTACGAAAGCAAGCGGTAGTCAGGTTTCTCCCTCGTTGGACCCACCTGTAATACACAGGGCCTAGAGGATGAAAACGAGACCGACAATAACAAAAGCAAGACACGAACAACACACGACGCACGGCAATTCAAATATAACTTCACTCATGCTACAGATACAATATGGAAAGGCAATTAAGCATATAAGGATATATAACATATGAATTAACATTTAAAGGAATATTTAAAGCAATTATAATGATGGAAGACCATTAATAATAAATATGAAAAACATGCTAGAACGCAGTTAGGGCACGTAGACATGCTTAAAATAATATAACGGAACTCTCTCGCGAAAACGGGGTTAATTGGATAAGAAACGGGAAAGATGGGAGAAATCCCTAAACGAGAAAGGTGTCAATTGACGGTCAAATAGGTTCGGATAAATTACAAATTATGAAGAATATCAAATCCCGAGGCACAAGGAAGCTATAGGTGAAATCGGATTGATATTCGGAGGTCGTATGAGAAAAGTCAACATTTAAATGAGTGGGGTTGACCAATTCCCGAAGTGTAAGAAAGGAAAAGGCTGGAAAATACACTAAGTATGTTGCACCGGCCAACACACGGGCTTACGCACGGGTTTGGCAAGCCGGTGCAAGCACAAAAGGGGTTGCACGGCCTCCCGCACGGTCTTGAGCACGGTGCCAAGACTGTGCAGGTGCAAACGGCCATGCGCACGGGCTCAAGCCCGTGCAGGATGAAAAGAGCTGCGCACGGGCTCCTGCACGGTCTTGCTCAAGACCGTGCGTTCGCCCGTGTAGATCTACTGAGCAGCAGACTCAGCAGATCGCGAACCTCACACGCGAAAATCAATATATAAATTCATACATCTCCTAATTTACTTCATAAAATATCCTAATTTTCACATATAATCATATATATCATATAAGCTACACATAGACACAAGAATCACGTAAAATGGTCAAGTAAATCTTCCTAAACGCGAAAATCCTAATATAATAAAATTCTATATAAAACTCATTAAAATCGCAACGAAGAGGTAACGGAATGAAATGGGGTCAAAGGATTACTGGTAGAGAATGTAGTGAGGGTCGTTCGGGTTTTCACGGCTCGTCGATCGGGCGAGAAACGAGCTCGGTAGGGCGTCGGGAAGATCTTTCTCCTTTCTTCTCCTTCTTTCTCCTTTCTTTCTTTTCCCTTTCTTTTCTCCTTCTTGTTATGAGAGAATGAGAGAGATAGGTAGATATTTACGAAAATATCTCGGGGGGTAAAATGGTCATTTAGGCTTTTAAGGGCATTTATGTAATTTCAGTAATCGAGGGTATTTAAAAGATAGGTTAAATCAATCTTTTTCACAAGATTGATTAATCCAATTGGATAGATCGAGAAATTAGGTAAGAAAGAATTCGCGTAATTATTAATAATATAATTAAAATATTCGGGTCGTTACACCTTTATTAGCTTGCACAGTCGTGGGAGTGTTCTCAAGACCGTGTGCCAGGCCGTGCGTTAGCCCATGCCAATGCCTTAATGAAATTTTCAGCCTTTTTCCTTAGTTGCTCACGGTAATGGGGTCAATAGGTAAAAAATAAAAGTTGACTTTTTGCATATGACCCCCTAAAATCGAGTCATTTTCACCTATAACTTCCATATGATTTAAGGATGAATATTCCGTAAAGTTTTCCAAATTTCGACCTCGTTCGGGCCTTGAATCGAGCCTTTTTCATTTAGGACTTTTTCCCCAATTTTTGAATGTTGTCCGAATTATCCGGAAATCGCATGAATGCTTCCTTATAATATATTACGCATGAATGTGCAATTAGAATTTCAATTGAGCATGTTTACCATCTTTAATTTCGTATCTTTCGTTTAATGGATTTAATTGCATTTTTACTTGTAATTTTAATTACTACATGATTATTATTTGGTCCTTCATGTGTTGTAGTCCTTGAGAGTCGTGCGTCGTGTCTTGTCTTATTTGGTTTGTCATCTGTCAGTTTCGGGCCGTTCTTTAAGGAATTGCTTGAGTTGTCTTATCGTTCCCGTACTTCCAGGTGAGGGTTTTAAAATGCTTTCAACTGGAGTAAGGATTTCTTTTAATTATTGCGAACTACCCCTTATGTGCTCATATTACTTTGATTTCTCCTCTCGTATATCTATTAGATATTTAACTCTATTTTCATGATTTTACTTACAAATGTTTTGATATCAACTTATACATATAAGTATATCTAAATCATTTTGTTTTCAAGAGGCAAGTAAAACTGTGACGTCCCCCACGCCACAACCCCCGGACCGAAACGAGCTCTCGAGCGATAGTTAAATACCACCACTCGAAAACCCGCCCCGGACAACGGGATTCCCACAACCTGGCAAAAGCGACTCCCAACAACAGTACCAACACCAACAACAACAACAGCACTAACAAGCGGAAGCAACGAGCAAAAGATCATATTTATATTCACACTGCCATCCGTGGCCAAAATAAACATTTATAAGTTCATTATCTATCACAAGTTGTAACATCAATTCATCAAGTATTCTACATTAGCATAACATTTCAAGTAATCATGGAATTCAACATCATAAGTTCGATCCACAAAAGTAAATACATAAGACCGACTTCAAGGACTGTACAAGCCTACAACGCTGCTGCCAGTACCTGACCGCTAACCTGAAGCATGAACCAAAACGGGATGTGAGTCAAACGAACTCAGTGAGGAGGGGAATATATATAATAATTAAAACATAAAACATATTTAATTCACGCTTTGGTTAATAGAGAAACGAATCTAGTGCCGATACTTTCTCTTTATAATTCATCAAAGCTTTGTGAATTAAATATTAAAGTAAAACATTTTAGAAAACATTTTTATTCCCGGCGAGAACGGGCCATCTCCTTATAACTCCCAAAAACATATAAAATATAATGAAATTCCTCCTCAATACCATTTGGCTTATCGAGGGAGCTACCCTCGATTTCACCATACCCGACTAATGGCGCCGGTGCAAGTATTACTTGAACTAGACTACCTCCGACTAGTTACAAGTAACACCCATTGATTATATATTAGATGATCGTCATTGGGTCTCCATCTATATATAATCTGGATTATATATATTGGATGATCGTCACTGGGTCTCCATCCATATATATAATCTGGATTATACCATGGGCTTCCCCCTAGACGCACGTCTCCGGGTTCCACCTCTAGTATAATCCGGGGCCCAAATATACCCTAAGAGCGTCCTCAATAGGGTTAAAGGAAATATAGTCTCGCTTTATAAATGTTTTATTTGACCAAAAGGGTCGTTCGAGACAAGGTATGTAACCGTCTAGGGTTTCTCAACACGTTGCCGAATAACTCGAGGCATACGCACAAGTCCCGAGACCAAATGTTACTCTTAAAAACAAAATAGTTCTCTTGTCTCTATTTTCAAACCATTTTGGAAAAGATACACATATATCATTTTATATCAAAACTCTTTTATTTCAAATATTGATAATATATAATTGAAATATAAGGGATATGGTTTTCGCAAATATTTGTTCAAGCTTCAGTTAAAAACATTTTTCATCCTCACCTGTAGGCTTAACAAAAAGGATATCCAAACGACCAGAGATCAGTCCCGCGAGGTCCCACCTGTAATACACAGGCCTCGAGGTAAGACTCGACTCGATAAATCGACCAAATACGACGCACGGCTATGAAATGCATTTTATGCTCAAAATAACATATTAAGCATAAATGCATTTAAACACAATTAAGCTCATTCAAGCACATTTAAACACAATCAAATACACATGATATTAAGCTAAAATAGGCACACAAGTACTATGGAAGCTTGGGAAATAAAATTCAAAGGTTTGTGAATATTACACAAACCACCCCTCATTTAATACTTTGCATAACAAAACAACTCCGATTAATCCGAAACTTCCGGCATCACTTAGCTACTATATTTAAGGATTTTTGATGCCAAAAGAATCGAAAAATGAAGCCAAATGCTCAAAAATCACTATTCATCAGCCCCTACATATTTTGCCAAACTCTCATTTTTCAATCCCAAACTCCACAAAACTTCACCAATTAGCTTAATATCATGAACTAACATGAATTACCAATCCATTTGAGCATCTAAGCATCTAAATTCATCAATCCAACATTGCATAATAATCAAATTTATATGAAAAATCACAAGTAATGCTACATGCTATCAACAACCAAACTAAGCTCATCAATCATTCATTCTAGCCTACTTCTTCACTTCATCAACATATGAGACATTGAAACTCAAAGATTAAAGAGATTTGCAACCTTACCTTGAAGGAGAAAATGGAGGAGAAAGGAGATGTAGAGAGCTTGTTTGCAAAAATAGAAAGTAGAGGCTTGTTCCTTAGATGAAAGAGCAACTTTTTGTAGCAAGAGAGGGGATGATTTTTGGTGCTTTGATGGTGGTTGAAAGTGGTGGTGGTGACTGGTGGAGTGAGGGCCGAGAGATGAGAGGAAGAAGAAGAGAATTTTGCTTGAGAATAGTGTAGAAAAATGTGGAGAGAAATGAGATAATTAAATAAATATAAGTTATTTTGAAAAGTCAAAATTAGCTAGCAATTATATAGATATTTATATATATATATACATATATATTTGTATATGTATTTGTATAGATATTTATGTATATATTTGCATATATATTTATGTATATTTCAAGATTAATATCATACAAGTCAAATATAATTGACAAAATTTCATAAGATTTCAAATACAACGCTTCAAATATAACATACTGTGAAGTAAATTTCAAATATAAAAATTCTTATGAATTCATCATATTATTCACATATAGAATCACACATTAATTCATATAATTCACATAATCACATAATTTGCAAATAATACACACAAGAGCTATTCTTACCGAAGCGTTATAAAATAACGGGGCGTTACACTATCCCCCCCTTCGGAGAATCTGGTCCCCAGATTCTAATTCGACTCCGCAAATAACTCGGGATAATGAGTTCGCATCTTCTCTTCCATTTCCCAAGTTACTTGTTCGGTGGTTCGGTTTCTCCACAATACGCGAACCAAGGGAATCTGTCGGTTGCGGAGTTGCTTGAACTTGCGATCCTGAATCTCAACAGGTTTCATCTCGATCGTCAAGTCAGGCTCTACCTGAACTTCTTCAACTCGGAGCATATGAGATTCGTCGGGATAGTATTTTCGCAATTGAGAAACATGGAAGACATTGTGAATCCCAGTTAGAGCCGAGGGCAGGTTCAGGCGGTAGGCAGTCTTCCCAATCCGTTCAATAACCTCATAGGGTCCCAAATATCTCGGACTGAGTTTCCCACCTTTTCCCACTCTAGCAAAACCTTTCCTCAACGTCGCCTTAAGGAACACTTTGTCTCCCTCTTCAAATTCCAAATCCCGGTGTCTCTTATCAGCATAACTCTTCTGACGATCCTGAGCAGCTTTCATTCTCTGTCGAATGATTGCAATCTTATCAAGTGTTTCCTGGATCGTCTTTGGAGGTAGAGCTCGTTCCACTCCGTCTTTAGTTCTTCGCCAGTCTTCTAATTCCCAGTACAGAGGGGATCGGCATTTACGTCCATAAAGCGCTTCGTACGGGGGCATCCCAATCGTCGCTTGGTAGCTATTATTGTAGGCGAATTCAACGAGTGGCAGTTGCTTGTCCCAACTCGTAGAGAAGTCGAGAGCACAAGCTCGCAGCATATCGCCTAGAATCTTGATGGTTCTCTCAGATTGACCATCAGTTTGCGGGTGAGCGGCCGTGCTGAATTTCAAATTTGTTCCCAAGTTTCTGTGAATTTCTTGCCAAAGTCGAGAAGTAAACTTGGGATCCCGATCGGATACAATACTTTTCGGAACTCCGTGTAGCTTTACAATCTGCTCGATATACAACTCTGCCAGTTTCTTGACATTGGTGGTCTTTCGAATTGGAATGAAATGAGCGGATTTCGTCAAATGATCCACAATTACCCAAATCGTATCATATCCACCCCGAACTCTTGGTAATCCGGACATGAAATCCATAGCAATATCTTCCCATTTCCAATCCGGAATAGAGAGTGGCTGTAGAGTTCCACCAGGTTGCTGATGTTCGGCTTTAACTCGTTGACAAGTCAAACACCGTCTCACAAAATCAGCAACTTCACGTTTCATTCCGTGCCACCAATATTGAGTCTTGAGATCTCGGTAGATCTTATTACCTCCCGGATGGACGGCATAAGAAGATTTATGTGCTTCCTCCATGATTTCGGTCTTCAAGTTCTTCGGCACGCAAATTCGGTTCTTAAAACGAAGAAGACCCATATCATCGAAAGCAAATGAGGAGTTCGGATCATCTTGCATCCTCACAACCTGTCTTTGTATCCAGTCATCAGCACTCTGCTCGTTTTTTAGTCTCTGAACCAAATCTGGTCGGACTGAAAGATTCGCGATTCGCGGTTGAGAGGCTAGATGATATTTCCCTGCTTCCGACATCACTCTTGTAGAGGTTCCTTCTAAGACAGCTACCTTTGCTTGTCTACTTAAAGCATCGACTACTACGTTAGCTTTGCCTGGATGGTATTGGATACGGCAATCATAATCTTCAAGAAATTCCATCCACCGTCGTTGCCTGCGATTGAGATCCTTCTGAGTATGCAAATACTTCAAACTCTGGTGGTCGGTGAAAATGTCGAATGTCACGCCGTATAAATAATGTCGCCACTTTCCCAGGGCAAAGATAATAGCAGCTAGCTCAAGATCGTGGATAGGATAGTTCTTCTCAGCATCTTTTAACTTACGCGAAGCATAAGCTATCACTCTGCCGTTTTGCATCAGAACACATCCTAACCCTTCTTTCGATGCATCGGTATAAACCGTAAACCCTTCGGAACCCTCCGGTAGTGCAAGTACCGGAGCAGTAGTCAACCGTTTCCGTAACTCTTGGAAACTTGCCTCGCATTTATCGTCCCATTTAAAATGCACGTCCTTGCAAGTTAAATTGGTCAGCGGAGCGGCTATCTTGGAGAAATCTTTAACGAAACACCTATAATAGCCAGCTAACCCTAGAAAACTTCTGACCTCAGTTGGGGTCTTCGGCTGCTCCCATTTCATTACGGCCTCAATCTTCGAGGGATCCACTTCGATTCCATCTCCTGATATCACATGACCAAGGAAGGTAACTTTATCAAGCCAAAATTCGCATTTACTGAACTTGGCACACAACTGATGCTCTCGGAGAGTTCTTAACACGATGCGAAGATGCTCAGCATGTTCTTCCTTAGTCTTTGAGAAAACCAGGATATCGTCAATGAAGATCACCACAAACTTATCGAGATATGGCCGGAAAGTACGATGCATCAAATCTATGAAAGCAGCTGGGGCATTCGTTAACCCGAAGGTGTAACTACGAACTCAAAATGCCCATGCCGTGTATTAAACCCAGTCTTCGGAATGTCAGACTCTCGAATCCTCAACTGGTAATACCCCTGTCGGAGATCAAGTTTAGAGTATACTTTCGACCCTTGCAAAATATCAAACAACTCTTCGATGTGAGGTAGAGGATATTTGTTCTTTATCGTCATCCGATTCAGCTCACGATAATCTATACACATCCTCAACGTCCCATCCTTCTTTTTTACAAAAAGAACAGGCGCACCCCACGGCGAAGTACTCGGTCGAATGTACCCACTCTCCAACAATCCATCCAACTGAATCTTCAATTCTTTCAACTCTGCCGGAGCCATACGGTAAGGAGTCTTCGAATACGGTTCGGCACCCGGAGCTAAATCAATCACAAACTCTATCTCTCGTTCCGGAGGCAAAGAATTCAAACTCTCGGGAAACACATCAGGGAATTCTCCAACTACTGGTACCTCCTCAAGCTTAACTTGCTCTTTCGGACGGTTTAGTAGATAAGCAACAAAGGCCGGAGATCCCTTGCGAATCATTCGGGCGGCTTTAACATAAGATACTCGAGGAATCTTGTCAAACCTTTTGCCCAAAATCTCGCTATCAGCTCCCAGAGCGATCTTTTTCCCGAAACAATCAATATAAGCTTGATGCCGATATAGCCAGTCCATTCCCAATATTATGCCGTAGTGACTCATCGGAAGCTCAATGAGATCAGCAGGATAATCGCGATCGTCTATCCTCAACGGACAGTCTCGGAAGACTCGATTGCACAAATAAGAAATTCCCAACGGGGAATTGACCTCAAGCACATAAGGCAAGCACTCGGCAGACAAAGATAATCTAGAAGCATATTCAGGTGCAATAAAAGAATGCGTCGCACCCGAATCATATAATGCAAATATGGATATGTCATGCAAATGTATTGTACCTTGTACCACAGCATTAGGATCGGTCTACCACGAGCACGAACCATTTTCCTGTATCAAAAGACTAAATAATATGCATGCTTCGTTAGCCACATGATCATGTCCACACATGTCACATAACATAGACATATAAAAGCACATTGTCCTAAAGCCGTTCGACCTAGACAGACTCGACACAACGTCAAAGCCTAAGTACCAAACCTAGGCTCTGATACCACCTTAAGCTGTGACGTCCCCCACGCCACAACCCCCGGACCGAAACGAGCTCTCGAGCGATAGTTAAATACCACCACTCGAAAACCCGCCCCGGACAACGGGATTCCCACAACCTGGCAACAGCGACTCCCAACAACAGTACCAACACCAACAACAACAACAGCACTAACAAGCGGAAGCAACGAGCAAAAGATCATATTTATATTCACACTGCCATCCGTGGCCAAAATAAACATTTATAAGTTCATTATCTATCACAAGTTGTAACATCAATTCATCAAGTATTCTACATTAGCATAACATTTCAAGTAATCATGGAATTCAACATCATAAGTTCGATCCACAAAAGTAAATACATAAGACCGACTTCAAGGACTGTACAAGCCTACAACGCTGCTGCCAGTACCTGACCGCTAACCTGAAGCATGAACCAAAACGGGATGTGAGTCAAACGAACTCAGTGAGGAGGGGAATATATATAATAATTAAAACATAAAACATATTTAATTCACGCTTTGGTTAATAGAGAAACGAATCTAGTGCCGATACTTTCTCTTTATAATTCATCAAAGCTTTGTGAATTAAATATTAAAGTAAAACATTTTAGAAAACATTTTTATTCCCGGCGAGAACGGGCCATCTCCTTATAACTCCCAAAAACATATAAAATATAATGAAATTCCTCCTCAATACCATTTGGCTTATCGAGGGAGCTACCCTCGATTTCACCATACCCGACTAATGGCGCCGGTGCAAGTATTACTTGAACTAGACTACCTCTGACTAGTTACAAGTAACACCCATTGATTATATATTAGATGATCGTCATTGGGTCTCCATCTATATATAATCTGGATTATATATATTGGATGATCGTCACTGGGTCTCCATCCATATATATAATCTGGATTATACCATGGGCTTCCCCCTAGACGCACGTCTCCGGGTTCCACCTCTAGTATAATCCGGGGCCCAAATATACCCTAAGAGCGTCCTCAATAGGGTTAAAGGAAATATAGTCTCGCTTTATAAATGTTTTATTTGACCGAAAGGGTCGTTCGAGACAAGGTATGTAACCGTCTAGGGTTTCTCAACACGTTGCCGAATAACTCGAGGCATACGCACAAGTCCCGAGACCAAATGTTACTCTTAAAAACAAAATAGTTCTCTTGTCTCTATTTTCAAACCATTTTGGAAAAGATACACATATATCATTTTATATCAAAACTCTTTTATTTCAAATATTGATAATATATAATTGAAATATAAGGGATATGGTTTTCGCAAATATTTGTTCAAGCTTCAGTTAAAAACATTTTTCATCCTCACCTGTAGGCTTAACAAAAAGGATATCCAAACGACCAGAGATCAGTCCCGCGAGGTCCCACCTGTAATACACAGGCCTCGAGGTAAGACTCGACTCGATAAATCGACCAAATACGACGCACGGCTATGAAATGCATTTTATGCTCAAAATAACATATTAAGCATAAATGCATTTAAACACAATTAAGTTCATTCAAGCACATTTAAACACAATCAAATACACATGATATTAAGCTAAAATAGGCACACAAGTACTATGGAAGCTTGGGAAATAAAATTCAAAGGTTTGTGAATATTACACAAACCACCCCTCATTTAATACTTTGCATAACAAAACAACTCCGATTAATCCGAAACTTCCGGCATCACTTAGCTACTATATTTAAGGATTTTTTATGCCAAAAGAATCGAAAAATGAAGCCAAATGCTCAAAAATCACTATTCATCAGCCCCTACATATTTTGCCAAACTCTCATTTTTCAATCCCAAACTCCACAAAACTTCACCAATTAGCTTAATATCATGAACTAACATGAATTACCAATCCATTTGAGCATCTAAGCATCTAAATTCATCAATCCAACATTGCATAATAATCAAATTTATATGAAAAATCACAAGTAATGCTACATGCTATCAACAACCAAACTAAGCTCATCAATCATTCATTCTAGCCTACTTCTTCACTTCATCAACATATGAGACATTGAAACTCAAAGATTAAAGAGATTTGCAACCTTACCTTGAAGGAGAAAATGGAGGAGAAAGGAGATGTAGAGAGCTTGTTTGCAAAAATAGAAAGTAGAGGCTTGTTCCTTAGATGAAAGAGCAACTTTTTGTAGCAAGAGAGGGGATGATTTTTGGTGCTTTGATGGTGGTTGAAAGTGGTGGTGGTGACTGGTGGAGTGAGGGCCGAGAGATGAGAGGAAGAAGAAGAGAATGTTGCTTGAGAATAGTGTAGAAAAATGTGGAGAGAAATGAGATAATTAAATAAATATAAGTTATTTTGAAAAGTCAAAATTAGCTAGCAATTATATAGATATTTATATATATATATACATATATATTTGTATATGTATTTGTATAGATATTTATGTATATATTTGCATATATATTTATGTATATTTCAAGATTAATATCATACAAGTCAAATATAATTGACAAAATTTCATAAGATTTCAAATACAACGCTTCAAATATAACATAGTGTGAAGTAAATTTCAAATATAAAAATTCTTATGAATTCATCATATTATTCACATATAGAATCACACATTAATTCATATAATTCACATAATCACATAATTTGCAAATAATACACACAAGAGCTATTCTTACCGAAGCGTTATAAAATAACGGGGCGTTACAAAAACTCTCTCTTTTCAACGTGATACTTTGACTTTGTTTGGGTCTATGAGGGAAGTCGTTAGAGGAGTCTGTTTTGTCGTCCCGACACGTATGAAACTCATGGTTACCCCTTTTGTCGTCACACACTTGCCTAAATGCCCGTTTGGCTTTCAACTTATAATGTTTCCCAAAACGCGAGCAAAATAGTGGACTTTTCTTTTAATGAGGGCCCGGGAGAGTATTCGAGGATCTCACTTGGGGACGAGCGTCCAGGGTATTGCCCGAGGTACTTTTCCTAAAACTAAGCATCAATCATGGCCCGTCAGGAGTTGATAGCCACGGTTGGGAGCGATGGTGGACGTTGCATTCATTGCACGTTTTCCTAAAATTCAATTCATCACCCATGGTCGCGCTATGGGGTCAGACATCGGAGATGGAGTTTTATAATGACTTGAAAGGGTTATAAGGAGGAACAGGCCCATTCTCGCTGATATTACTTGATTGTATTTATGCTTTAATTTCATTATTGTACTGTAATTTATTGTTGTTATTGCAAGTCGAAGCACGTTCCGGTTTTCTTCCTTTAGCATATGTACTTTCTTATATGTATGTAACAAAAACCCGGACGCGTGGCTCGTACTTGTCCCCTCTTTACTTTCACTGAGTATCGTTTATACTCACCCCTTGTTATTTTTAATTCTTACTTCAGGTCGACAGGTGGCGTTGTCACCTCTCATGTCGGTTGGCAACAGCAGGTCATGAGTCTTGGTCTTCGTGTCCTTTGGTAATTGTCGGAAGTGTCCAACAACAGTCTGTCTTTACTTATTTGAATTGAATCGTTTTATTTAGTAGAAATGGATATATTGATGACTATTGAGATTTGATGATGTTGATGAAATGTTCAGAATTGATAATTGTTAATTGATGCCCCGTGTGGCTTTAAATGTTGAATTTATATATTTTAAGCTTCCGCACATTGTTGGTTCTGTTGGTTGTTGTTGTTGGGCTGGGTTCGTTGTTGCCGGTATAGATTGAGTGCTTGCCGTTCGCCAGGGTGGATTTTTAAATGGGGTACATCTACCTCATTTGGGAGTTCGTCTCGGTGCTGATGTGATGTCCTTTCTCCTCCTATGGAAAAGGGCGCTACAGCGCTGGCCCGTGTGGGACGGTTCGGCCGGTTCAGCGGTTCAAACGCTGAACTGGTCTGTCTTGAGCTGGGCGCACCGGCTTGGCCAAGACCGTGCGGCACTTGACTCGAAATAAAAGCGCGAAAATCACAAAAATACCCCGGATTAAACCCGGACCTCAATCATACAACAAATACATAATATCGTACATTTAATAAATTAAAATACGAGGAAATATGAATGTTATGAACATGCACGGTACCTTTATTCCAAGAGACGAAGTCCGGTCTAGCCCTCTATTTCCTTTATTCGGTGTCTTGGCTCGAGTCTTTTGATCCCGGTAGTTTTCTTGACTCCTTCAGTTGCCTCTGGTCTTGTTGGGGCAATTGTCGATGAGGTGACCGGAGGCACCACAAAAGAGGCACAACCCAAGTCTTCTCCTACACATATCGGCTGTGTGATTTGGTTTCCGACAGTGCATGCAAATAATGATGCTTCCACTTGACCCGCTAGTCGTTGTCCCTTCACTGTAAGTATGGACAACCGCTGGAGCTCCTGACTCATAAGGCTGGTTCTCCAAGGTGATCAGTTGGGAACCTCTCGCTCTCATTGCTAATTCTGCTTCGGCCCGTAAAGCTCGGCCAACGGCCTCTGCGTAAGAACAACAGCTGAGTCCTATGAGTATTTGGCGGATTTCGTGCCTCAACCAGGGTATAAATCTTGCGGCTCTGTTCCTTTGGTCCGGTTCCAATTTGGGAGAATAGTTGGTCAGGTGGGCGAACCTAGCCTCATATTAAGTCACGCTCTCCCCTCCTTGGGCTATTTCTGTATCTTCCGTCGGATACGGGTACGATGATCCTGGAGCAGTCTGGAGTGGTGGTAGTGGTGGGTCTGATCGGGCTTTCTTGCGTGGCATACCTGCGTTCACAACTATTTGGCAAAATAGGTGCATGTCTTGTAAGAAATGATGCCAATAACTTATAACACATTGGCATGCTCGATGATCAACAAAACCCTATCGACACACAACTAAGACAGACCAAACCACATAAAACACACAAAGAGTTCCACGATCGACTCGCTACATCTTCCTTAGTACAAAAATTCATAAAAGATTGCCAGTTGGTTAATTAAGCCAACCGTAATCGTCTACAATTTTAAGCTCCAAGATGAGACGAACACTCGTCAAAACACGAACTCGACACGGACTAACACAACTTAAAAGACACAAAAGACAAGACAGACGAGATACTAGATGTAGCGCCCCTTTCCGTAGGCGGAGAAAGGACATCACATCCGCACCGAGACGAACTCCCAAACGAGGTAGATGTACCCCATTTAAAAATCCATCCCGGCGAACGGCAATCAATCAATCAAATACCAGCAACAGCATTATGACACCCCAACAACAACAGCAATAAAAGAATAACAGAGTTGCGGAAGCTAAATCAAATTATACAATTAGTCATATAAGCCATTCATGGCAACATAATTCATACATCATTCTCAATAATCATTTAATAAATGCCATCCATGGCTCGTCTAATCTATCCCACATCAGGGGCACGTAAGTAAGGGAAATAAAACATAATACGAAATACATAAATTAAATCAATTCATAAATAAGGACACGACTGTTGTTGGGACACTGACAAGACAAGACATACGAGCCAACTTAGACCTGCTGCTGCCGACTGACAAGATAGGTGACAACGCCACCTGTCGACCTGAACTAAGAATCAAAATAGTGGGGGTGAGTATAAAGATACTCAGTGATGGTAAAGAGGGAACAAGCACGAGCCACGTTTCCGGGTTTGGATTATATATATATATATAGGAAAATACATTTACGTAATTGAAGAAAATCCGGATCGTGCTTCGACTTGCATACACGACAATAATTAACAGTACGTTAAAGAATTAAAGCAATAAATACAAGCAATTAATATCCCAGCGAGTATGGGCCTGTTCCTCCTTATAACCCCTTCAATTACAATAGCTCCATCACCGGTGTCTGACCCCGAAGCACGACCCCGGGTGACTGTTGAATTTCAGGAAAACGTGCAACGAATGCAACGCCCACCATCGCTCCCAACCGTGGCTATCAACTTCTGACGGGCCACGATTGACGCTTAATTTTGGGAAAAGTACCTCAGGCAACACCCTGGATGCTCGTCCCCAATTGAGATCCTCGAATACCCTCCCGGGCCCTCATTAAAAGAACAATACATTATCTTTTGCTCGCGTTTGAAGAACATTATACGTTAAGGCCAAAAGGGCATTTAGGCAAGTGTGTGTGACAACAAAGGGGGTGACTACAAGTTTCATACGTGTCGGGAAACACTAACGTCTTCCCCTAACGACTTCCCTCATAGACCCAACCGAGGTCAAAACGTCATGCTTAAAAGAAAGAGCCTTACTTGCCTCATGAAAACAAAATGATTTAGAGATACTTATAGGTACAAGTTAATATCAAAACATTTATTATAAAATCATGAAAATATAGGTTAAATATCTAATAGATATACGAGAAGGGAAATCAAAGCAAGATGAGCACATAAGGGTAGTTCGCAATAATTTAAAAGAAATTCTTACTCCGTTTGAAAGCATTTTAATACCCTCACCTGGAAGCACAGGAACGACAAGACAACCCAAGCTATGCCTTGAAAAGACGGCCTGAAACTAATAGACAACAAGAACCAAATAAGACAAGACACGACAACGACTCACGAAGACTACAACACATGAAAAAAAATAATAAACGTCATGTAGCAATTAAATTTACAATTAAAATGCAATTAAATCGATTAAATAGAAAGTATGAAATTAACGGTGCTAAACATGCTCAATTGAAATTTTAATTGCACATTCATGCATATAATATTACAAAGAAGCACTCATGCGATTTTCGGATTTTTCGGACGACATTCAAAAATTGGGGAAAAAGCCCTAAATGAAAAAGGCTCGATTCAAGGTCCGAACGAGGTCGGAATTTTGATAACTTTACGAAATATTCATCCTTGAATCATATGGAAGCTACAGGTGCAAACGGCTCGATTTTAGGGGGTCGTATGCAAAAAGTCAACTTTTATTTTTGGCCATTTGACCCCATTACCGTGAGCAACTAAGGAAAAAGGCTAAAAATTTGGTTAAGGCATTCGCACGGGCTAACGCACAGTCTTGAGCATGCACTCAAGACCGTGCAAGCTAAAACAAGTGCGCACTGGCTTGCGCACTGTAACGACCCAAAATTCCAGAATATATTCTCGGAATAATTATTCGACATTTCGTTGAATTTTATATGAAAAGATTAGCTTCGTTAGCTAATTTTAAGTTATTTAATTTAATTCCCTATCCTCAACCATTTATAATTACATTTTCCACCCCTCGAATTTAATCTAATCTCTAAACGAACCCACACCCCCTTGAAACACCTTTGCACCATCTTGAACACACCCACACTATCTTGAACACACTTACACCCTCTTGTGCACACTCTCTTGCACACTCTTGAGCACACCAAAATTCGAGAGAGAGAGAAGGAGAGAAGAGAAGGAGAAAGGGAGAAGAAGAAGGAGAGAAAGAGAAATTCCGTTCCGAATCCGTCGTTCGATCAATCGAAATTCCGAGACCAAATCTACGATCCTCATTCAATTCTCTACCGGTAATCTTCTTTCCCCATTTCGATTCATCCATTAAATTCTCCTATTTTCTAGTTTCTATATTGATATGAATAATTGATAATTTGATGAATTTATAGGTTAGAGTTTACCATTTTTAGTGTAGTTCGGATCAAATGGTAGCTATTAATGTATACTATGCATGAATGTGAATTTTATATGTTGATTTTAGCTATAGAATCCACCCTAGTTGATTTTAGGATGAAACCCTCGTGAGAAACCTTGAAATCGCGTTTCTGCACCTGTTAGATAGAACCACACGGTCCAACGCACGGTCTTGGCAAGACCGTGCGCCAGACCGTGCACAACACTTTTATCATGCACCGGCCTGCACAACACAAGGATGAATATTTTGTAAAGTTTTCAAAATTCCGACCTCGTTTGGACCTTGAATCGAGCCTTTTTCGTTTAGGGCTTTTTCCCCAATTTTTGAATGTCGTCCGAAAAATCCAAAAATCGCATGAGTGCTTCTTTATAATATTATAAGCATGAATGCGCAATTAGAATTTCAGTTGAGCATGTTTAGCATCGTTAATTGCATATTTCCGTTTAATTGATTTAATTGCATTTTAATTGTAAATTTAATTGCTACATGATGATTATTGGTTATTCATGTGTTGTAATCTTCGTGAGTCGTTGTCGTGTCTTGTCTTAATTGGTTCTTGTCGTCTATTAGTTTCAGACCGTCTTTTCAAGGCATAGCTTGGGTTGTCTTGTCTTTTTCATGCTTCCAGGTGAGGGTTTTAAAATGCTTTCAAACGGAGTAAGAATTTCTTTTAAATTATTGCGAACTACCCTTATGTGCTCATCTTGCTTTGATTTCCTTTCTCGTATATCTATTAGATATTTAATATATATTTTATAACAAATGTTTTGATATTAACTTGTACCTATAGGTATATCCAAATCATTTTGTTTTCAAAGGGCAAGAAAACTCTTTCCTTTTTCGTGACGGTTTGACTTAGGATTAACCCCATTTGTCGTCATATACACTTGCATAAATGCCCTTTTTGGCCTTAACTTATAATGTTCTTCGAACGCGAGCAATGATAATGTATTGTTATTTCAATGGGCCCGGGATGGTATCCGGAGGTTGCAGCCGGGGACGAGCGTCCAGGGTGTAATCCGAGGTGCTTTTCCCAAAACTAAGCGTCAATCGTGGCCCGTCAGGAGTTGATAGCCATGGTTGGGAGTAATGGTGGGCATTGCATTCGTTGCACGTTTTCCTAAAATTCAACAGTCGCCCGAGGGTAGCACCTCTGGGGTCGGACACCGGTGATGGAGTTACTGAACTTGAGGGGGTTATAAGGAGGAACAGGCCCATTCTCGCTGGGATATTACTTGCTTCTATTAATGCTTTATTATTACTGCTTATTATTGTTGTGTATGCAAGTCGAAGCACGATCCGGATTTTCTTCATTATGCAAATGTAACTTCTTATATATATATAATCCAAACCCGGAAACGTGGCTCGTACTTGTTCCATCTTTACCCTCACTGAGTATCTTTTATACTCACCCCCACTATTTTGATTCTTACTTCAGGTTGACAGGTGGCGTTGTCACCTCTCATGTCGGTTGGCAACAGCGGGTCGTAGGTCTTGGTATTCGTGTCCTTTGGTAATTGTCAGTAATGTCCAACAACAGTCTGTCTTTTATTATTAAATTGTGTTGTCTGTAGAAATGGATATATTAATGATGATTGATATTCGATGATGTGATGGATATTTGTTGAGCATTGACTAGTTAATTATGTATTTGTTGAAATATTGATTTATGTTAATTGTTGCCCCGTGTGGCTTTGCATGTTTAATGGATATATATAATTTATAGGTTCCGCACTCTGTTATCTCTGTTAGTTTTCGTTGTTGGACTAGGTACGTTGTTGCCGGTATAGATTTAGTGCTTGCCGTCGCCGGGATGAATTTTTAAATGGGGTACATCTACCACGTTTGGGAGTTCGTCTCGGTGCGGATGTGGTGTCCTTTCTCCGTCAAAGGAAAGGGGCGCTACACGCACCGGGGTGCGCCGGCCGGTGCAGGCTCAAGGTGGTGCACATGGTCTGGTGCACGGTCTTGCCAAGACCGTGCGTTGGACCGTGTGGTTCATCTTTCAGGTGCAGAAAACGCGATTTTAAGGTTTCTCACGAGGGTTTCATCCTAAAATCAACTAGGGTGGATTCTATAGCTAAAATCAACATATAAAATTCACACGCATGCATTGTACACATTAATAGCTACCATTAGATCCGAACTACACTAAAAATGGTAAACTCTAACCTACAAACCCATCAAATTATCAAATATTCATTTCAATTTAAAAACTAGAAAATCGAAGGATTTAATGGATGAAATGAAATGGGAAAAGGAGGTTACCGGTAGAGAATTGAATGAGGATCGTATATTTGGTCTCGGAATTTCGATTGATCGAGCGACGGATTCGGAACGGGATTTCTCTTTCTCTCCTTCTTCTTCTTCCTTTCTCCTTCTCCTCACTCCTTCTCTCTCTCAATTTTGAGTTGTGTTCAAGAGTGTGCAAGAGAGTGTGCACAAGGGGGTGTAAGTGTGTTCAAGGTAGTGTGGGTGTGTCCAAGATGGTGCAGAGGTGTTTCAAGGGGGTGTGGGTTCATTTAGAGATTAGAGTAAATTCGAGGGGTGGAAAAGGTAATTATAAATGGTTGAGAATAGGGAATTAAATTAAAATAACTTAAAATTAGCTAACGAAGCTAATCTTTTCATATAAAATTCAACGAAATGTCGAATAAGTATTCCGAGAATATATTCTGGAATTTTGGGTCGTTACAATACTCCCCCCTTCAAAAGAATCTGTCCTCAGATTCTCCCCCGAACCTCGGGATTTGTTAAAGGGAGTATATTACGACATTTAAAAGTTGTTCAAACAAAAGTCGCGCAATTAACACACAAGAAATTAATTAAAACAAACAATTAACAGTTAAATTCAAATAAGCAATTAACGCATAGTTCTTACATAATAGTTCAAATAAAATCAAATTACAATTAAAACGAAAATGACGAGAAATAGAAGAAAATGATGCCGACTAAGAATCGGATTGTAGCGCCCCGTTCTACAGCCCCCGAACCTGCACGGATTCCGAAGCCGAGAATGGCGCCTCAACCCGAGAACCCATACAAGCCAACGGGTCTATCCCGACTCTTGGCAACAGCGGATCCCCAAAGAAAAACATCTAAACAGCTCAGAATAAATAGCGGAAGCAAATTTAAATCACAATAACATAAATGCCACTCTAGGGCCAATTCATCTAATATATATATATATAACACAGCCCATTCAGGGGCAACATAAAGTAAATATCACGGGACGGGGATCAATATATCGTTATCTATAGGCCTGGACAAAAGAACAACTATCTAGAGAATTAAAGACAACAATAGAGACTCGGCAAAACCAAAAAGGCCTATCTAAGCACTGTTGTCCATCCGACACGTGGGACATGTCGGTCTCTCAATCTACCTGAGGCAAGAACCAATGAAAGAGGGTGAGTCAAAAAATACTCAGTGAAGATGTTAGAGCAAGTCGAGTCACGTTTTCGGGTTTTATAGAAAGTACATATGCAATAAGGAAGAGACCGGAATGTGTTTCGACTTGGATATTCAATAAAATGATAAAAGCAATAATGATATAAAGCGATAAATAAATATCCCCGCGAGAGTGGGGCTGTTCCTCCTTATTTCTCCACAATACATTATAAAAATCTCCATCTCCGGTGTCAAGCCAAGGAGCAACCAAAGCTCGACTATTGTGAATTTCAGGAAAATGTGCAACGAATGCAACATCCACCATCGCTCCCAACTGTGGCTATCAACTCCTGACGGGCCACGATTGATGCTTAATTTTGGGAGAAGCACCTCGGATTACACCCTGGACGCTCGTCCCCGGATGCAACCTCCGGATACCATCCCGGGCCCATTGAAATAACAATACTTTGCTTGCTTTGACATAAGATTTGGAATGCCAAACGGGCAATTTGGGAAAATGGTGACGACGAAGGGGGTAAATCCTAAGTCAAACCGTCACGTAAAGGAAAGACTTTTCTTGCCCTTTTTGAAAACAAATCAATTTAGGTTACTATTATATAATTTTGATATCAAAGGATTTGAGGATAAAACATAAAAGTATAAGCTCGAAATATGTAATACAATAATATGGGATTAAGGGGTTTCGCAAGTATACATAGACATATATGTTCAAGCCCAGTTTAAATAATTTAAATCCTCACTTGGTGCCAAAAATAGGAAGCCTAGCAGCTAGACTCACTGGTCACCGACCTCTGACTGATCTGTAGACAAGACAGGACCTAGACGAATTAATAACGACTATAAAAGCACAAATAAGCAATTATTTGACGAACAGCTAACCAAACATGTTCACAATCATGCATATGCCAATTATAGTATGTAAGGAAGCTATCATGTAAATTTCACGAAATTTCGACAAGTTGCCAAAAATACACATACTTAAAATTACACAATTCACAGCCCGAACGAGGGCGAAATTAAATAAACATTTCAAAATATTAATCTACAAGTTATAAAGGTTCTATAGGTGAAAACGGTATAATTTTTGGAGTCCGTATGCAAAAAGTCAACCAAAAATGTTGACCCGTGGACTCACTTGCCGAGAGCAACATTTGAAAAAGGCTGGAAAATTTTCTAAGTGTTTCACACCGGCTTGTGCACGGTGTCAAGACTGTGCACTCACACACGACCATCTGCACGGTTTAGGCGCACAGGCTTGAGCCCGTGCAGGCACAAAGAGGTGCACACGGGCTCCTGCACGGTCTTGCTCAAGACCATGCGTTAGCCCGTGCGGTTTAACAGCACACAGCAGAAAGTTACGCGATTTCACGAAAATCGAACCAAAACTCATAAAAATCGTATTTATAGCGCAAATCAACACCCAACAATCGTAACAATCAACAATCATCATCTAATAAACATTTACATCCAATAATTTCATGAAAGGATCAAGAAACGAGTTCGATCTAAGCATTTAACCTAAAAATCCCGAAATGACAAAATATTCTCAAAACATCATAAATTCGTGGAAGAAATTGGGGAAATTGGTACCTAAAGAAAGGTATCGTTGAGAGGATCGTTTATGTTCGATCGGCGCAAAATTCCACGGAGAAACGAGCTCGGCACGATCAATTAGGGCTTCGGGGCAAAATCCTCTTTTCTTCTTCTTCTCTCTCTCTCTCTCTATTTCGAATAAGGGTTCGAATGAGGGTTTCGAGACTTTTATCAAATATTTCAAAATGTCGAAAATACGAAGGGTAGTTTGGTAAGTTTGGAAAGTCCAATTAAATGTACGTTGGCCAAATATATCTATTTAATATCAAACAAACGCAAATTAGACAAGGAATTTAAATATGCAGATAATATTATCACATGGGGTCGTATACGAAAATAATATATAATAATTCACATATTACGAGACCTTAGGGTTAAGAAAGATAATTAACACGGGAAAATACTCACAATGATTCTCGGATTTCTGGGTCGTTACAATACTCCCCCCTTATGAGAACTGGTCCCCAGATTCCATCTTTATCAGAAAAGCTCAGGATAAGCTTCTCTCATCTTAGCCTCCATCTCCCAAGTAGACTGCTCGGTTGAACGGTTCCTCCAGAGAACTCTCACTAATGGAATCTGCTTGTGACGAAGCTGCTGGACCTTGCGATCTTGAATCTGAACCGGTTTCATCTCAATAGTCAAATCCGGCTCAAGCTGAACTCCGTCATCCTGGAGAACATGGGACTCGTCGGGGAAGTACTTGAGGAGTTGTGAGACATGGAAGACATTGTGGATCCCGGTAAGATGTGGTGGTAGATCCAAGCGATAAGCGGTGTTCCCGATCCGCTCTATGATCTCAAATGGACCTAAGTATCTCGGAGTATCCCTTCCTCGGGGAGGCCTTGAGAAACACTCGGTCTCCCACTTCAAATTCCAATTCTCGACGTCTCTTGTCGGCGTAGCTCTTCTGACGGTCCTGGGCTGCTTTCATTCTCTGCCGAATGGTCTGAACCTTATCAATAGCTGCTTGAATGTCATCCGGCAGGGTAGCCCTTTCGTGGCCGTCAGCTGACCACTTCCAATCCTCCAATTCCCAATAAATTGAAGATCTGCACTTCCTCCCATAAAGTGCCTCATACGGCGGCATCCCAATCGAGGCTTGATAATTGTTGTTGTATGCGAACTCTACCAAGGGCAAGTGTGAAATCCAACTCGTATGAAAATCGAGCGCACATGCCCATAGCATATCACTTAGAAACCTGATCGTTCGCTCGGATTGTCCATCGGTCTGGGGATGTGCTGCAGAGCTAAATTTCAGGGTCGTTCCCAAGTTCTTGTGAAGTTCTTGCCAAAACTGAGCTGTGAACTTAGGATCCCTGTCTGAAACGATACTCTCCGGAACACCATGAAGTCGGATGATTTCCTTCTGATACAGTTCTGCAAGTTGCTTGACCTTCGCTGTCTTTCGAACCGGAAGAAAATGAGCTGACTTGGTCAATCGATCGACGATGACCCAAATACTGTCGAAACCTCCACGAACAGTGGGCAATCCGGTCACGAAGTCCATAGTGATCTCCTGCCACTTGGAAGTAGGTGCGGGAAGCGGCTGAAGAGTACCTCCAGGCCTTTGATGTTCGGCATTGATTCTCTGACATGTTAGACAATGTTTCACATAGGTAGCCACGTCCCTTTTCATACCGTTCCACCAATACTGGGTTCTGAGATCACGATACATCTTGTTGCCTCCTGGGTGAACAGCATAAGCAGACTTGTGTGCCTCGTCGAGAATTCCACGCTTCAGGTTCGTGGGAACACAAACTCGGGTCCCGAAGCGAAGCAATCCAGTACCATCGATCCTGAATTTGGTGTTGGGATCATTCTGCATTCTGGCCTTGATCTTCTGAATACCGGTATCCAAAATCTGCTTGTCTCGGATTTGTTGGACTAGATCGGGTTGGACTGTAAGGTTGGCAAGTCGAGGATACAATTCAACTCGAATCATTCTATCCTCTATAGGGATATCGAAAGATGATCCCTCCAAATGTGCCACGTGAGCCCTCCGGCTTAAAGCGTCGGCGACCACGTTCGCCTTCCCAGGGTGATACTGAATGCGGCAGTCATAATCTTCAAAGAATTCCATCCACCGTCTCTGTCTCCTATTGAGATCCTTCTGCGTGAACAGATACTTCAACCTCTGGTGGTCCGTAAAGATGTCAAAAGTGACACCATACAGATAATGACGCCATTTTCCCAAGGCTGTAACGCCCCGAAAATCCAAATTATAATCCGGTATGTCCGGATCGAGTATTTGCGCAATTTATTATTTTATTTGATATTATTATGGTATTTTAGAATAATTTCGTAAATGAATGAATTTTGATATTTAAATCACGAGTTGATAATGTGCGTTGAATTATATGAATTTTGACTGTAATTATGTATTATTTGGACAACATGAGTTTTTGAACTTATTTTGTAAATTATGAAAACGCCCTTTCGATTTTCAACCCAAGTCAAATTTTGACTTAAGTCTCTCATCTCTCTCTCTCACCTCATTCACGCTCAACCTCAAAAGAAAAAGAAGGAGAAAAGAAAGAAAAAGAGAAAGGGAAGGAGGAAGCTTCAATCGATCGTGCCGGACTCGTTTCTCGAAGGATTTTCGAAACGTTTACGCCTACGAACTCCTCACGATCACTTCTACGAGTAAGCTTCTCACACCTTTCGCGATTAATGCCTCCATTGCTTCATTTTTCTAGTTTTTGTGAATAGTTGAACATTTAGGTTAAATGTTGATTTTAAATGATTCTCTGGACGGATTTACGTGGTTCTTAGTTTTATAGGTAGATTAGATGTTGTATATCGTTATATGTAAGTCTTAACGTGAGATTTGCATGATTGATTGGGTAAATATCGAATTTTGACTCATTCTCGCTAGTTTTCTTCATTTCTGCTGTTCTGAGAATCCACACGACCTTGCGCACGGTCTTGAGACCATGCGCCAAGACCGTGCGTCCATCTTATGCCTGTGCACGGTCTTGTGCCCGGCCGTGCACACGCCCGTGCGCACGCCAGTGCAAAGTGCTTGCACCGGCTTGAGAACGAGTTCAAGCACGTGCGTCCGCCCATCCCAGAGACCGTGTGTATGCCTTAGCCAAAATTTCTCCATTTTCAGAATGTTGCTCTCGGCAATGGGAGTCAACGGTCACTTTTAAAAGTTGACTTTCTTCGTTTGACCTCCGATTTGAGATCCGATTTCACCTATAGGTCCTACAAATCATGAAATAGATATTTTAGGAAGTTTGAAATTTTCTGACTTCGTTCGGGCCCCGTTCTTCGTGCTTTGCGTTTAGGCATCTGAGGCTATTTTTCAAATGTTGTCCGTTTATTCCGAAACTTGAATGCATGCTTCCTTATTGCCTTTTATGCATGATTATGAACTTTTATCGCATTTTAATTTGATTTGCTTATTGAATTTAAGTACATTGATAGAATGTGAACCTAAGTGTTATGAATGACTGTTTAACGTGTTTTTATGTGTTTTAATGCTTTCGTATAAGTCGTGCGTCGTTGTTAGTCTTATTTGGTTGTGTCTTTGTATTTTGCAGATGATACTCCCGTGGAGTAGCGCATCCGGTCTTGCTTTTAGCTATTCTTTTTGTAAAGCCAACAGGTGAGGCTTTCTGTTTCTGATTCCAGTACTATTATGTATATATATAAATAAACCTCTCCCGATATAAGCCATGTTTACATTTTGTTTTCACACCGTCTCTATATATATACTTAGTAAATATTTATGCCTATTATGTTCATTCGATTTATCGAAAAGGTTTTGATATGAAAAAGTACTACGTATATTCTTTCAAACTTTTGTGAAGGAGACATGTAAAACCTCTTTAAATTCTAAGGCAAACTTTGGCATTCGGCCTCGCATATGACATGTCTCGAACGGTCTTTTGGCCAAACCGAAATGATTTGAAAAGCGAGTTAGGAACTGTATGTATGTATGTTTGGGCCCGGAGTCAGGATGATAGGACGAAGTTGGTAGGCATCGGGCCTACGACGGAAATCCTATGGTTCCCTCCACCTTTGGGAGCTCGGGGTGAGGCCGGAGTGGCAGCCCTTTGAGTACCTGAGATTATACTGTATGTGATGCGTAGTTCGGATTTAGCGGTCCGTCTACATTGGAGGAATAAGGGTGGTTTCCCGTTTTATGTTTGGAAATTGGAGTTAAGGGCTCGACTCGCCGAGTCATATGATATGTTTATGTTTTATGCTAAATCACCACCCGTTTACGAAAACCTTTCTTTTATGTTGATTTCATTTAAGCTTAAAAATTGTGATTTATTTCCGTTTTATAATATACATTATTATTCCCTCCTCACTTAGTCGTTTGACTAACCCCCTCTGTTTCACCCTTGCGTTGGTTTCAGGATACTAGGCGGGATCTTCGTCATCATCGTCGCGTCTTAGAGTTACATTCTTTTGTTCATGTATAACTCTCATTCCGTATGGCTATTAATTATGATACGTGATAGTAGGATTTTATTTACGTATTTAGTATTCGGGATTATATGTTGAACCCGTCACTATTTATTGTCAGGATATTGCATCGAACCCATCTATTATTTAAGTAATTGAATTTCGTTGGCCTTGGTGGGCTTTAATAGTTGTGCAATTATTATGATTTATTATTTTGTTTAATTTCGCTTCCGCACCTCTGTCGTTTCTTTCGTTTTTCAAACCCCCGCCTAGTCATTGAGTAAATGTGTGTCGTTCGCCGGGTTTTGATTCGGGTCGGATTCCATTTCGGTTCCGGGTCGGGGCTCGGTGCGGGGCGTGCGTTACCCGTTTGGGGCGCCCGCTACAGTTGGTATCGGAACTCTTAGGTCCAATGGCCTAGGCTCTGAAGCGTCGTGTTTGTTGTGTCTGTTTAGGTCATACGGCTTAGGATTATGTGATTGTGACAACGTTATTATGCGAACTTAACTTCTCTATGTGTTATAGCTTTTCATAATCACTTATCATCATGCATGTTTGGTATTGAATTCACAGAATGCCTCCTCGCCGTGAACCGCCAGGTCCGCCTTCAGGTGTTCCGACACCAGCACAGTTTATGGAAGCCTTAGGGCAGTTTATGGTTAATACCAACCGAGCAACGCCATCACCTGCCCCCGAGACCGAGATTAGCAGGTTCCTTAAACTCCACCCTCCGCAGTTCGAGGGTGCACCGGATGATGTTATTGCCGAATCTTGGATAGCGGGTCGAATTAGCAGTGTATCAGATGACAGGAGCTGCACATGACTGGTGGGCCGGTATAGAGCAGCGATGGCAGCGAGAGCATGTGGTCCCGACTTGGGATCAGTTCTTGGTTGAGTTTCGGGCCAAGTATATTCCGTTAGTGGTCCGACAGCGACGTGAGCGAGAGTTCTTGGCTCTCAAGCAGGGTACTTCATCAGTTGACCAGTACGAGGCTCATTTCTCCAGACTTATTATTCACTGCTCGTATATGGTTGACGACGAGCAGAGGAAGTCTCGACAGTTCATTGAAGGGTTGTCGAATGAGATTCGTATGCATATGCTCGGGAACAGACTCCAGTACTATACCGATGCAGTTGAGACGGCCCTATCTATAGAGTCCGATCTCCGACAGATGAGACCGACTTCTGCACCTGCCCTCGCAGCCGCCAAGAGTTTCGCTTCTGGTTCGAAGAGACCCTTTACTCATTCTGGGTCCTCTTCTGGGAAGAAGCCATTCAAGACAGCCGTTCAGCCTGCTCCTCCCCGACCTCAGGGACATCGACGACCTGTATGTGGATTTTGTCAGGGCCCGCACTTAGAGGCCAAATGTTGGAGGAAGAATGGTCTTTGCTATGGATGTGGTAGCGCCGATCACCGAGTAGATGTATGCCCGAAGAGGAGACCGGTACAGCAGGGAGCCGCTCAGCCTCAGGCCTATGCTCGTGTTTACGCCTTGGAAGGCGATGCTGAGGATGCTGTTGCAAATCCGACTGATGTGGTGGAAGGTACTGTATATATAAATGGCATCCCCATACATGCATTGTACGACTCGGGTGCTTCACACTCATTTATTGCGCCTGTTGTTTCCTTATCTGTGCATGCGCCTGTTTCCTTGCTTGATTATGTGTTGGTAGTTGGTTCGTCGTTGGGTTTGAAGGTTATTGCGAACCGAGCACTTAAGCGTTGTCCGATTATCATCGAGGGTATTGAATACCCAGAAGATTTGATCGAGTTGTCGATGAAGAAATATGGGGTTATTCTCGGAATGGGTTGGTTGTACGAGATCGGGCGAAGGTTGATTGTTTCGAGAAGAAAGTTATTATGGGTTCTAATGAAGTTAAGGGTTTCCGATCAGGAGAAGGTCCGTATATCTCAATGATGGAAGCCAAGAAGCTCGTTCAGAAAGAAGAAGCTACATGCTTTATAGCTTACCTTCTCAATCGTCCGAAGGACCAAACGAAGATCGAAGAAACGCCCGTGGTCAATGAATTCACTGACGTGTTTCCCGAGAATCTGGAATTCTTGCCACTGGATCGGGATATAGAGTTCGTGGTTGACTTAGTTCCGGGAGCCGAGTCCTATTCAATGTTGCCGTACCGAATGGCTCCTGCTGAGTTGAAAGAATTGAAGAACCAACTCGATGAACTTCTTTCTATTGGATATATCCGACCGAGTGCCTCGCCTTGGGGTGCTCCAGTCTTGTTCGTGAAGAAGAAGGATGGTACACTTCGCATGTGTACCGATTACCGAGAATTGAACAGGATGACAGTGAAGAACAAGTATCCTTTACCGCATATCGAGGAATTATTAGATTTGCTACAAGGATCGAGGGTTCATTCCAAGCTCGATCTCAGACAAGGATATTACCGGCTCCGTATCCGATCACAGGATATCCCGAAGATAGCTTTCAACACCCGATACGGACATTTTGAGTTTGTGGTCATGCCGTTTGGACTCACGAACGCTCCAGCAGCTTTTATGGACATGATGCACAGGATTTTCCGTCCGTACCTCGACAAGTTCGTCGTTATTTTCATTGACGACATCTTAGTGTTCTCGAAGTCCGAAGAAGAACACGCTGAACACCTCCGGATTGTGCTCCAAGCTTTGAGAGAGCACCAATTGTTCGCTAAGTTCAGCAAATGCGAATTTTGGATTGACCGAGTGACCTTCCTAGGTCATGTCATATCCGGAACGGGAATCGAGGTAGATCCTTCAAAGATTGAGACAGTGCTGGATTGGGAGAGACCTAAAACTCCTACAGAGATCCGTAGTTTCTTGGGTTTAGCAGGATACTACAGACATTTCGTTAAGGATTTCTCTAAGCTTGCAGGCCCGTTAACAGCGTTGACGAAGAAAGAAGCTAAGTTTGAGTGGTCAGCCAAATGTGAAACAAGTTTTCAGGAGCTCATGAAGAGATTGACCACAGCCCCAGTATTGACCCTGCCCGAGGGTTCTGAAGGATTTGTCGTGTATGCAGATGCGTCACACGAAGGATTAGGTTGTGTGTTAATGCAAAATGGGAAAGTTATAGCTTATGCATCGAGGAAGCTAAAGCTAGCTGAAGAGAACTATCCCACTCACGACCTTGAGCTAGCGGCCGTTGTATTTGCATTATTGAAATGGCGTCATTACCTCTACGGCATCACGTTTGACATTTTCACAGAGCATAATAGCCTTCAGTACTTGTTTACTCAGAAGGAATTGAACAAACGACAACGCCATTGGATGGAGTTATTTGAGGATTACGATTGCAAGATTCAGTATCATCCCAGAAAGGCGAATGTTGTAGCCGATGCACTGAGCCGGAAGGCGAGCATAGCCCAGCTAGAGACTAAGTTAGAGGGAGTTCGCATCAGTTCCCAGGCCCATGTTCATAGCATATCGATCTAGTCAGAGTTGGGTCAAAAGATTCGAGATGTTCAGACTACTGATGAGTGGACTCAGAGACAGATAGTTCACATCGCAGCTGATTCTGAGACTCAGTTTGGTGTGGACGACACACGAATTCTCCGCTACAAGTCCCGAGTTTGCGTTCCGGAGAGTATGAGGAAAGTGATTCTCGATGAGGCTCACAACACACCTTACACAGTTCATCCAGGGGGAAGTAAGATGTACCGGGATCTAAAAGAATTATTCTGGTGGAGAGGTATGAAGAGAGACGTAGTTGATTACGTCAAGAGATGCTCGATTTGTCAACAAGTTAAAGTTGAACATCAAAGACCGGGAGGTTTGCTTGAGCCACTACCGATTCCTACATGGAATTGGGAGGGTATTGCCATGGACTTCGTGTCTGGTTTGCCTAAAGTTAGAGGTGGCTATGATAGCATTTGGGTGATTATCGACCGACTATCCAAGAGTGCTCATTTTCTACCGATCAACATGTCGTACAAAGTGGATAGGTTGGCAGAGATTTATCACCGAGAAATTGTCAAGCTTCACGGGATTTCGACTACGATAGTGTCTGACAGAGACGCTCGATTTACTTCTTGCTTATGGCAGCAACTTCAAGAGCGAATGGGAACAAAGCTGACTTTCAGTACAGCCGCACATCCGCAGACAGATGGTCAGTCAGAGAGGATGATCAGATATCTCTGTGATATGCTTCGAGCTTGTGCCTTGGATTTTCGCAACAATTGGCACGACCAATTATCTTTGATCGAGTTTGCCTACAACAACAGTTATCAGTCTTCGATCGAAATGGCACCTTACGAGGCATTGTACGGCAGAAAGTGTAGATCCCCGTTGTTTTGGGATCTTGAGGATTGGCGTTGGACAAAAGACGATAAGGAACGGGGAACTCCTCCAAAGTTTCTCCAAAATGCCATCGACCGTATCCAGATCATTCGGCAGAGAATGAAAGCAGCTCAGGATCGACAGAAGAGCTTTGCCGACAACCGTCACCAACCGTTGGAATTTGAGGTTGGTGACAAAGTATTCCTCAAAGCTTCTCCTCGAAAGGGATTCACCCGAATTGGAAAAGGAGGAAAACTGAGTCCCAGATTTTTGGGTCCCTATGAAATTCTAGAGAGGATTGGGAACGCCGCCTACAGGTTAGACTTGCCGCCAAGCCTAACAGGAATTCACAATGTCTTTCATGTTTCTCAACTCCGAAAGTACTTCCCGAATGAGTCCGAGATCCTTCCTGTTGAGGAAATTGAACTAGAGCCGGATTTGACCTTTGTTTCGAAGCCGTTGAAGATATTGGATAAGAACACTCAAGCTCTGCGGAACCGGGAGATTTCTCTTGTCAAAGTTCTTTGGAGAAATCAGACAACCGAAGAAGCTACATGGGAGACCGAGGACAAAATGCACAAGTTTCATCCGGAATTATTTCAGTCGGACGAGTAGAATCTGGGGGCCAGATTCTCATAAGGAGGGGTGATTGTAACGCCCCGAAAATCCGAATTATAATCCGGTATGTCCTAATCGAGTATTTACGCAATTTATTATTTTATTTGATATTATTATGATATTTTAGAATAATTTCGTAAATGAATGAATTTTGATATTTAAATCACGAGTTGATAATGTGCGTTGAATTATATGAATTTTGACTGTAATTATGTATTATTTGGACAACATGAGTTTTTGAACTTATTTTGTAAATTATGAAAATGCCCTTTCGATTTTCAACCCAAGTCAAATTTTGACTTAAGTCTCTCATCTCTCTCTCTCACCTCATTCACGCTCAACCTCAATAGAAAAAGAAGGAGAAAAGAAAGAAAAAGAGAAAGGGAAGGAGGAAGCTTCAATCGATCGTGCCGGACTCGTTTCTCAACGGATTTTCGAAACGTTTATGCCTACGAACTCCTCACGATCTCTTCTACGAGTAAGCTTCTCACACCTTTCGCGATTAATGCCTCCATTGCTTCGTTTTTCTAGTTTTTGTGAATAGTTGCATATTTAGGTTAAATGTTGATTTTGAATGATTCTATGCACGGATTTACGTGGTTCTTGGTTTTATAGGTAGATTAGATGTTGTATATCGTTATATGTAAGACTTAACGTGAGATTTGCATGATTGATTGGGTAAATATCAAATTTTGACTCATTCTCGCGAGTTTTCTTTGCAAATTTTTGCTGTTCTGAGAATCCGCACGGCCTTGCGCACGGTCTTGAGACCATGTGCCAAGACCGTGCGTCCATCTTATGCCTATGCACGGTCTTGTGCACGGCCGTGCACACGCCCGTGCGCACGCCAGTGCAAAGTGCTTGCACCGGCTTGAGCACGAGTTCAAGCCCGTGCGTCCGCCCATCCCCGAGACCGTGTGTATGCCTTGGCCAAAATTTCTCCATTTTCAGAATGTTGCTCTCGGCAATGGGAGTCAACGGGCACTTTTAAAAGTAGACTTTCTTCGTTTGACCTCCAATTTGAGATCTGATTTCACCTATAGGTCCTATAAATCATGAAATACATATTTTAGGAAGTTTGAATTTTTCTGACTTCGTTCGGGCCCCGTTCTTCGTGTTTTTCGTTTAGGCATCTTAGGCTATTTTTCAAATGTTGTCCGTTTAGTCCGACACTTGAATGCATGCTTCCTTATTGCCTTTTATACATGATTATGAACTTTTATCGCATTTTAATTTGATTTGCTTATTGAATTTAAGTACTTTGATAGAATGTGAACCTAAGTGTTATGAATGACAGTTTAACGTGCTTTTATGTGTTTTAATGCTTTCGTATAAGCCGTGCGTCGTCGTTAGTCTTATTTGGTTGTGTCTTTGTATTTTTTAGACGATACTCCCGTGGAGTAGCGCATCCGGTCTTGCTTTTAGCTATTCTTTTTGTAAAGCCAACAGGTGAGGCTTTCCGTTTCTCATTCCAGTACTATTATGTATATATATAAATAAACCTCTCCCGATATAAGCCATGTTTACGTTTTGTTTTCACACCGTCTCTATATATATACTTAGTAAATATTTATGCCTATTATTGTAACGCCCCGAAAATCCGAATTATAAATCTGTATGTTCGAATCGAATATTTGCGCAAATTATTATTTTATTTGATATTTATTATGTAATTTTAGAATTTTTTTTCGTATATGAATGAATTTTTACATTTAAATTACAAATTGTCAATGTGTTTTTAATAATATGAATTTTGACTGTAATTACATGTTATTTGGACGACGTGAGTTTTCGAACTTATTTTGCAAAATTACGACTTTGCCCCTTCAATTTCTAAACCTTAGTCAAAATTTGACTAAGTCAATCTCTCATCTCACTCTCGCGTCACTCAGTAAGAAAGAAAAGGAGAAGAAAGAAAAAGAAAGAAAAAGAGAAGGAAGAAGAAAGAGATTCTAACGATCGTCCCGACTCCGTTTCCCGACGGATTTTCGAGCCGTTTACGTCTACGAACTCCTCGCGATCTCATCTACGAGTAAGCCTTTCACAATTCTTTCGTTTTATGTCTCGTATGCTTCGTATTTCTTATTTTTGATAAATGTTGTAGAATTTAGGTTTTTATTCGATTTTGATAGTAATCGTGGATGGATTTTCGTGTTTATCGTTTCTATATGAAGATTATATATTGTAGATGATCATATGTGTTAATTAGGGTTTGATTTGCATGTTTTAGTGATTAATTGTTGGATTAAGGTTTGATTATCGCGATGTTTTTGCTGTCTGCGAGTTTCTGCTCATTTTGATCGCACACGGGCTTGTGCACATGGCCTCGAGGCCGTGTGCATGAGGCCGTGCACGTGGTGAATTCGCGCACGGGCTGGTGCACACGGCCTTGAGGCCGTGCGTGTTTCTCGATTGTGCACGGCCTCGGCACACGGCCGTGCACAAGGCCGTGTGGCCTGGTCGAACAGTGCCCTGACCTTCTGTTAGTCAGGGCACATTTTGGCCCACGGGTCCCGCTTCGGCTCATCTTTTCCGAATTCTTTCTTCGCTCGTGTATTCGATATATATGAAATAGATAGGAATTACATGATTTATGAATTTACAACATGTTCGGGTATGTGAATAGTGCGTTTTAAGTTTTCGACAAATTTTCTAACTTTTGCATGTGAAGTCCGATTTTCTCGAAATTTGAATGCATACTCCTTTATGATAATTTAAGCATGTCCGTAAAGTTTCGTTGCATTTGGACTTGATTTACATTTTTAAATGCATGAATTACTCTATTTTCGTTTGAGAATTTGAACTTAAGTGATTGATTTAATTGTATAACGTGCTCCTATGTGTTTTAATACTTTCGTATAAGCCGTGCGTCGTCGTTAGTCTTATTTGGTTGTGTCTTGGTATTTTGCAGACGATACTCCCGTGGAGTAGCGCCAGTTCTTGCTATTTTTGCTCTTCTTTTGCATAGCCACAGGTGAGGCTTTCCGTTTCTGTTTCCAGTATGATTACGTATATATATAAATAAGCCTCTCCCGATATAAGCCACGTTTATGTTTTGTTTTCACACTGTTTATATATATATACTTAATAGATATTTATGATTATTATGTTCATTTGGTTTACCGAAAATGATTTGATATGACAAGTACTACGTATAGACTTTGAAATGTTTACGAAAGAGACATGTAAAACCTTTAGTTTTCTAAGGCGAACTTTGGCCTTCGGCCTCGCATATGTCATGTCTCGAACGGTCTTTTGGCCAACCCGAAATGTTTTGAAAAGCGAGTTATGAAATGTAAGAGCGATAGGACGAAGTCGGTAGACGTCGGGTCTACGGCGTAAATCCTATGGTTTCCTCCATTTGGGAGCTCGGGGTGAGGCCGGAGTGGCAGCCCTTTGAGTACCTGAGTTATTCTAGTATGTTACGCGTAGTTCGGATTTAGCGGTCCGTCTACATTGGAGGAATAAGGATGGTTTCCGGTTTTTATGTTTGGTTATTGGAGTTCAGGACTCGACTTGCCGAGTCATACGATATGTTATGTTTTATGTTAAATCAGCACCCGATTACGAAAACCTTTCTTTTATGTTGATTTCTTTTAAGTTTAAAATTGGTGATTTATTTCCGATTTATTATATACATTATTATTCCCTCCTCACTTAGTCGTTTGACTAACCCCCTCTGTTTTACCCCTGTACTGGTTTCAGGTTACTAGGCGGGATCTTCGTCGTCGTAGGCGTCATAGAGTTACATTATTTTTGCTCATGTATAACTCCTTCCCGTATGGCTTTTATTTATATATTTTATGATTCTAGGAATTTATTACCTTAAGTTGTATTCGGGATTATATAAATATTGAACCCGTTATTATAATTATCGGGATATTGTATCGAACCCGTTTGTTATTTAATTATTGAATTTCGTTAGCCTTGGTGGGCTTTAATACTTGTGTAATTATTTATGTTTCGTTTATTTCACTTCCGCACTTATGTCCTTTTGTTTTTCCGTTGTTTTGAAACCCCCGCCTAGTTATTGAGTAAATGCTTGCCGTTCGCCGAGTTTCGGTTCGGGTCGGATCCCATTTCGGTTCCGGGTCGGGACTCGGTGCGGGGCGTGCGTTACCCGTTTGGGGCGCCCGCTACAGTTGGTATCAGAGCTCTTGGTCCAATGGCCCAAGCTCTGAATTGTCGTGTCCAGTTGTGTCTAGGTCGTACGGCTTAGGGTTATGTGATTGTGACAACGTGATTATGTGAATTTAATTTCTCTACGTGTTACAGCTTTCCATAATCACTTATTATCATGCATGTTTGGTATTGAATGTGCAGAATGCCTCCTCGCCGTGAACCGCCAGGTCCGCCTCCAGGTGTTCCGACTCCAGCTCAGTTTATGGAAGCCTTAGGGCAGTTCATGGTTCATGCTAACCGAGCAACACCGCCTCCTGCCCCGGAGAATGATCTGGGAAGGTTTCTTAAGCTCAACCCTCCGCAGTTCGAGGGTGCACCTGATGATGTTATCGCCGAGGCTTGGATATCGGCGATGGAAAAGATATTCCGAGTAATGGAGTGTCCGGACCCTAAGAGGGTCGAGTTTGCAGTGTATCAGATGGTAGGAGCTGCTCAGGATTGGTGGGCCCGTATCGAACAGAGATGGCAGCGTGAGCATGTGGTCCCGACTTGGGATCAGTTCGTGGTTGAGTTTCGGGCCAAGTATACTCCGTTGGTGGTCCGACAGCGACGTGAGCGAGAGTTCCTGGCTCTCAAGCAAGGTACTTCTACCGTTGACCAATACGAGGCTCACTTCTCCAGGCTTATCATTCACTGCTCGTATATGGTTGACGACGAACAGAGGAAGACTCGACAGTTCATTGAGGGATTGTCGAATGAGATTCGTATGCATATGCTCGGGAACAGACTCCAGTACTACACCGATGCAGTCGAGAGGGCACTTTCTATAGAGTCCGATCTCCGACAGATGAGACCGACATTTGCACCTGCCCCTGCAGCCGCCAAGAGTTTCGCTTCTGGCTCGAAGAGGCCATTTATTCCATCTGGGTCCTCTTCTGGGAAGAAGCCATTCAAGAACGCCATTCAGCCTGCTCCTCCCCGACCTCAGCTTGCTCCTCCTCGATCTCAGGGATTTCCACGACCTGTATGTGGATTTTTTCAGGGCCCGCATTTAGAGGCCAAGTGTTGGAGGAAGAACGGTCTTTGCTACGGATGTGGTAGCGCCGATCACAGGATAGGTGAATGTCCGAAGAGGAGACCGGTACAGCAGGGAGCCGCTCAGCCTCAGGCATATGCCCGTGTTTACGCCTTGGAAGGCGATGCAGAGGATGCTGTTGCAGATCCGACCGATGTGGTGGAAGGTACTATATATATAAATGGCATCCCCATACATGCATTGTACGACTCGGGTGCTTCCCACTCATTTATTGCGCGTGCTGTTTCCTTATCTGTGCATGCGCCTGTTTCCTTGCTTGATTATGTGTTAGTAGTTGGTTCGCCGTTGGGTTCGAGGGTTGTTGCGAACCGAGCACTTAAGCGTTGCCGATGAAGAAATATGGGGTTATTCTCGGAATGGATTGGTTGTACGAGCATCGGGTGAAGGTTGATTGTTTCGAGAAGAAGGTTATTCTGGGTTCTAATGAGGTTAAGGGTTTCCGATCAGGAGAAGGCCCGTATATCTCAATGATGGAAGCCAAGAAGCTCGTTCAGAAAGAAGAAGCGACATGCTTTATAGCATACATTCTCAACCGCCCGAAAGACTAGACGAAGATCGAAGAAACGCCCGTGGTCAATGAATTCGTCGACGTGTTTCCCGAGAATTTGGAATTCTTGCCACCGGATCGGGATATAGAGTTTGTGATTGGTCTAGTTCTGGGGGCCGAGTTTTATTCAAAGTCGCCGTACCGAATGGCTCCTACAGAGTTGAAAGAATTGAAGAACCAACTCGATGAACTTCTTTCTATTGGATATATCCGACCGAGTGCCTCGTCTTGGGGTGCTCCAGTCTTGTTCGTGAAGAAGAAAGATGGTACACTTCGCATGTGTATCGACTACCGAGAGTTGAACAGGATGACAGTGAGGAACAAGTATCCTCTACCGCATATCGAGGAATTTTTCGACTTGCTACAAGGATCGAGGGTTTATTCCAAGCTTGATCTCAGACAAGGGTATTACCAGCTCCGTATCCGGTCAGAGGATAACCCGAAGACCGCTTTCAACACCCGATACGGACATTTCGAGTTTGTGGTCATGCCGTTTGGACTTACGAATGCCCCAGCAGCTTTTATGGACATGATGCACAGAATTTTCCGTCCGTACCTTGATAAGTTCGTCGTTATTTTCATTGACGACATATTAGTGTTCTCGAAGTCCGAAGAAGAACACGCTGAACACCTCCGGATCGTGCTCCAAGCTTTGAGAGAGCACCAATTATTCGCTATGTTCAGCAAATGCGAATTCTGGATTGACCGAGTGACCTTCCTAGGTCATGTCATATCCAGAACGGGAATCGAGGTAGATCCTCCGAAGATTGAGACAGTGCTGGATTGGGAGAGACCTACGACTCCTACAGAGATCCGTAGTTTCTTGGGTTTAGCAGGATACTATAGACGTTTTGTCAACGATTTCTCTAAACTTGCAGGCCCGTTAACAGCATTGACAAAGAAGCAAGCTAAGTTTGAGTGGTCAGCCAAATGTGAAGCTAGTTTTCAGGAGCTCAAGAAGAGATTGACCACAGCTCCAGTATTCACCCTGCCAGAGGGTTCTGAAGGATTTGTCGTGTATGCAGATGCGTCACACGAAGGGTTAGGTTGTGTGTTAATGCAGAATGCGAAAGTTATAGCTTATGCATCGAGGAAGCTAAAGCCAGCTGAAGAGAACTATCCCACTCACGACCTCGAGCTAGCCGCCGTGGTATTTGCATTATTGAAATGGCGTCATTACCACTACGGCATCACGTTCGACATCTTCACAGATCATAAGAGCCTTCAGTATTTGTTTACTCAGAAGGAATTGAACAAACGACAGCGCCGTTGGATGGAATTATTTGAGGACTACGATTGCAAGATCCAGTATCTTCCCGGAAAGGCGAATGTCGTAGCCGATGCACTAAGCAGGAAGGCAAGCATAGCCCAGCTAGAGGCTAAGTCAGAAGGAGTTCACATCAGTTCCCAGGCCCATGTTCGCAGCATATCAATCTAGTCAGAGTTGGGTCGAAAGATTCGAGATGTTCAGGCTACTGATGAGTGGACTCAGAGATAGATAGTTCACATCGCAGCTGATTCTGAGACTCAGTTTGGTGTGGACGACACAGGAATTCTCCGCTACAAGTCCCGAGTTTGTGTTCCGGAGAGTCTGAGGAAAGAGATTCTCGATGAGGCTCACAACACACCTTATACAGTTCATCCAGGTGGAAGTAAGATGTATCGGGATCTGAAAGAGTTATTCTGGTGGAGAGGTATGAAGAGAGACGTAGCTGATTACGTCAAGAGATGCTCGACTTGTCAGCAGGTTAAAGTTGAACATCAAAGACCGGGAGGTTTGCTTGAGCCGCTACCGATTCCTACATGGAATTGGGAGGGTATTGCCATGGACTTCGTGTCTGGTTTGCCTAAAGTTAGAGGTTGCTACGATAGCATTTGGGTGATTATTGACCGACTATCCAAGAGTGCTCATTTTCTATCGATCAACATGTCGTACAAAGTGGATAAGTTGGCAGAGATTTATCACCAAGAGATTGTCAAGCTTCATGGAATTCCGACTACGATAGTGTCTGACAGAGACGCTCGATTTATTTCCCGTTTGTGGCAGCAACTTCAAGAACGAATGGGAACGAAGCTGACTTTCAGTACAGCCGCACATCCGCAGACAGATGGTCAGTCAGAGAGGATGATCAGATATCTCTGTGATATGCTTCGAGCTTGTGCCTTGGATTTTCGCAACAATTGGCACGACCAGTTGCCTCTGATCGAGTTTGCTTACAACAACAGTCATCAGTCTACGATCGGAATGGCACCTTACGAAGCATTGTATGGCAGAAAGTGTAGGTCCCCGTTGTTTTGGGATCTCGAAGATTGGCGTTGGACGAAGGATGATAAGGAACGAGGAACTCCTCCGAAGTTTCTCCAGAATGCCATCGACCGTATCCAGATTATTCGGCAGAGAATGAAAGTAGCTCAGGATCGACAGAAGAGCTATGCCGACAACCGTCGCCGACCGTTGGAATTTGAGGTTGGTGACAAAGTATTCCTCAAAGCTTCTCCTCGAAAGGGTTTCACCCGAATTGGAAAAGGAGGAAAGTTGAGCCCGAGATTTTTAGGTCCCCATGAAATTCTTGAAAGGATTGGGAACGCAGCTTACAGGTTAGACTTGCCGCCGAGTCTGACAGGGATTCACAACGTCTTTCATGTTTCCCAACTCCGAAAGTACTTCCCAAATGAGTCCGAGATCCTTCCTGTTGAGGAAATTGAACTAGAGGCGGATTTGACCTTTGTTTCGAAGCCGGTGAAAATATTGGATAAGAAGACTCAAGCTCTGCGCAACCGAGAGATTTCTCTTGTCAAAGTCCTTTAGAGAAATCAGACAACCGAAGAAGCTACATGGGAGACCGAGGACAAGATGCGCAAGTTTCATCCGGAATTATTTCAGTCGGACGAGTAGAATCTGGGGGCCAGATTCTCATAAGAAGGGGTGATTGTAACACCCCGAAAATCCGAATTATAAATCTGTATGTTCGAATCGAATATTTGCGCCAATTATTATTTTATTTGATATTTATTATGTAATTTTAGAATTTTTTTTCGTATATGAATGAATTTTTACATTTAAATTACAAATTGTCAATGTGCGTTTAATAATATGAATTTTGACTGTAATTACATGTTATTTGGACGACGTGAGTTTTCGAACTTATTTTGCAAAATTACGACTTTGCCCCTTCGATTTCTAAACCTTAGTCAAAATTTGACTAAGTCAATCTCTCATCTCACTCTTGCGTCACTCAGCAAGAAAGAAAAGGAGAAGAAAGAAAAAGAAAGAAAAAGAGAAGGAAGAAGAAAGAGATTCTAACGATCGTCCCGACTCCGTTTCCCGACGGATTTTCGAGCCGTTTACGTCTACGAACTCCTCGCAATCTCATCTACGAGTAAGCCTTTCACGATTCTTTCGTTTTATGTCTCGTATGCTTCGTATTTCTTATTTTTGATAAATGTTGTAGAATTTAGGTTTTTATTCGATTTTGATAGTAATCGTGGATGGATTTTCGTGTTTATCGTTTCTATATGAAGATTATATGTTGTAGATGATCATATGTGTTAATTAGGGTTTGATTTGCATGTTTTAGTGATTAATTGTTGGATTAAGGTTTGATTATCGCGATGTTTTTGTTAGTGATTCTGCGAGGCCGTGTGCATGAGGCCGTGCGCGATCAAAATGAGCAGAAACTCGCAGACAGCAAAAACATCGCGATAATCAAACCTTAATCCAACAATTAATCACTAAAACATGCAAATCAAACCCTAATTAACACATATGATCATCTACAACATATAATCTTCATATAGAAACGATAAACACGAAAATCCATCCACGATTACTATCAAAATCGAATAGGCCGTGTGCATGAGGCCGTGCGCGTGGTGAATTCGCACACGGGCTGGTGCACACGGCCTTGAGGCCGTGCGTGTTTCTCGATTGTGCACGGCCTCGGCACACGGCCGTGCACAAGGCCGTGTGGCCTGGTCGAACAGTGCCCTGACCTTCTGTTAGTCAGGGCACATTTTGGCCTACGGGTCCCGCTTCGGCTCATCTTTTCCGAATTCTTTCTTCGCTCGTGTATTCGATATATATGAAATAGATAGGAATTACATGATTTATGAATTTACAACATGTTCGGGTATATGAATAGTGCGTTTTAAGTTTTCGACAAATTTTCTAACTTTTGCATGTGAAGTCCGATTTTCCCGAAATTTGAATGCATACTCCTTTATGATAATTTAAGCATGTCCGTAGAGTTTCGTTGCATTTGGACTTGATTTACATTTTTAAATGCATGAATTACTCTGTTTTCGTTTGAGAATTAGAACTTAAGTGATAGACTTTGAAATGTTTACGAAAGAGACATGTAAAACCTTTTGTTTTCTAAGGCGAACTTTGGCCTTCGGCCTCGCATATGTCATGCCTCGAACGGTCTTTTGGCCAATCCAAAATGTTTTGAAAAGCGAGTTATGAAATGTATGCATGTTCGTTTGGGCCCGGAGTAAGAGCGATAGGACGAAGTCTGTAGCGCCCCGCTCTACAGCCCCCGAACCTGCACGGATTCCCAAGCCGAATACTGTGCCTCAACCCGAGAACCCATGCAAGCTAACGGGTCAATCTCGACACTTGGAAACAGTGAATCCCCAAAATAAAACATTTAAATAAATCAGAGAATATATAGCGGAAGCATTTAAATCCATATTAACAAAAATGCCACTCCGGGGCCAATGCATTAACAATTATCAACAACAGCCCATTCAGGGGCAACATGATTTAAATAAAAATTACGGGGATCAATATAACATCTACAATCCAGGTTGACAAGAATAATGAACGAGAGATCAAAAGACAACTAACGAGACTCGGCAAAGCCAAAAAGCCTATCTAACACTGTTGCCCATCCGACACGTAAGACATGTCGGTCTCTCTCAAACCTGAGGCAAGAACAAATTAAAAGAAGGTGAGTCAAAATACTCAGTGAAGATGTGAGAACAAGTCGAGTCATGCTTCCGGGTTTTTATAGAAAATACATATGCGATAATGAAGAAAACGGAATATGCTTCGACTTGGATATTCAATTAAAATTAAAGTCAGTAACACTATAAAGCAGTAAATACGATCCCGGCGAGAATGGGCCTGTTCCTCCTTATATCTCCACGGTGCATGAATAAATACTCCATCGCCGGTGTCAAGCTAAGGAGCAACCCGAAGCTCAACCATAATGAATTTTAGGAAAATGTGCAACGAATACAACACCCACCATCGCTCCCAACCATGGCTATCATCTCCTGACGGGCCACGATTGACGCTTAGTTTTGGGAGAAGCACCTCGGATTACACCCTGGACGCCCGTCCCCAGATGTAACCTTCGGATACCTTCCCGGGCCCAACTTGAAAATAGTCATGTATTTGCTCGCTTTAAAATAACCCATTTGAATGCCAACCGACACTCTGAGCAAGGGTGATGACAAAGGATTAAATCCTAAGTCAAACCGTCACGTAAAATAAATAGTTTTCTTGCCCTTTTGAAAACAAATCAATTTGGTTTAATAATGTATAATTTTGATATTAAATGATTTGAGGATAAAACATAAAAATATAAACTCGAAATATATAATACATTAATAAGGGATTAGGGGGTTCGCAATTGTATATATATATGTTCAAGCCCAGTTAAATGTTTAAATCCTAACCTGGAAACAAAAAGAGAAAGCCTAGCCGCTAGACTCACTGGTCCCCAACGTCGGACTGATCTGGAGACAAGACAAGACCTAGACAAATCAATAACGACTACAACAACAATAAAAGCGCAAATAAGCCATTATTAGACAAACGGCTAACCAAACATGTTTCCAATCATGCATATGCCAATTATAATATGTAAAGAAGCTATCATGTAAATTTCACGCAATTCCGACAAGTTGTCAAAAATACACATAATTAGAATTACACTATTCATAGCCCGAACGAGGGCGAAATTAAATAAACATTCCAAAATATAAATCTACAAATTAAAAGGGTTCTATAGGTGAAAACAGTGTAATTTTTGGAGTCCGTATGCAAAAAGTCAACCAAAAATGGTGACCCGAAGACTCAATTGCCGAGAGCAAAGTTTGAAAAAGCTGGAAAAATTCTCTAAGTGTTTCACACGGCCTAGTGCACGGTCTTGAACACGGTGTCAAGACCGTGCACGCACACACGGCCAAACACACGGGGCAGGTGCACGGGCTCAAGCCCGTGCAAGCAAATATAGCTGCACACGGGCTCCTGCACGGTCTTGCGCAAGACCGTGCGTTAGCCCGTGTGGTTCAACTGAACCCAGCAGAAACTTACGGGTTTTCAAATTTTCGAACCAAAAATCCTTAAAACTCATATTTATAACTCAAATTAACACCCATAAATTATAACAGTCATTAATCATCAACTAATTCACATTTGCATCCAATAAAATCATGAATTGATCAAGAAACGGGCTCGATCTAAGCAATTATCCTAAAAGTCCCGAAATAATAAAAAATTCTCAAAACCTCGAAAGATCGTAAAAGAAATTGGGGAAATTGGTACCTAAAGAAAGGTATCGATGAACTGATCGTTTAAAAACGATTGGTGCGAGATTCCACGGAGATTCGAGCTCGGCACGATCGATTAGGGCTTCGGGAGAAATTTTCTCTTTTCTTCTTCTCTCTCTCTCTCAATTTGAAATAAGATTATGAAATGAATTTCGATACTTTTATCAAATATCTTCGAAATATCGAAAAATACGAAAGGTTATTTTAGTAATTTTAGAAAATCCAATTAATTACTCGTCGATCAAATATAACGATTAAATATTAAACAAACACAATATAGACACGTAATTTAAATTCAAAATCAATATAATCACATTGGTCATATACGACATAATATATAATAGTTCACATATAACGAGAATTTAGAGATTAAGAAAGATAATTAACGCGTAAAATTACTCACAGTAATTCTCGGATTTCTAGGTCGTTACAATACTCCCCCCTTATGAGAATCTGGTCCCCAGATTCCATCTTTATCAGAAAAGCTCGGGATAAGCTTCTCTCATCTTAGCCTCCGTCTCCCAAGTAGACTGCTCGGTCGAACGGTTCCTCCAGAGAACTCTCACTAATGAAATCTGCTTGTGACGAAGCTGCTGGATCTTGCGATCTTGAATCTGAACCGATTTCATCTCAATAGTCAAATCCGGCTCAAGCTGAACTCCGTCATCCTGGAGAATATGGGACTCGTCGGGGAAGTACTTGCGAAGCTGTGAGACATGGAAGATATTGTGGATCCCGGTAAGATAAGGTGGTAGGTCCAAACGATATGCGGTATTCCCAATCCGCTCGGTGATCTCAAATGGACCCAAATATCTCGGAGTAAGATTTCCACCTCTACCGATCCTCGTGAATCCCTTCCTCGGGGAGGCCTTGAGAAAAACTCGGTCTCCCACTTCGAACTCCAAATGTCGACGTCTCTTGTCGGCGTAGCTCTTCTGGCAATCTTGAGCTGCTTTCATTCTTTGCCGAATGAGTTGTACCTTATCAATCGCTTCCTGAATGTAATCCGGTGGAGTAGCTCTCTCGTGGCCATTAGCTGACCACTTCCAATCCTCCAATTCCCAATAAATCGGAGATCTGCACTTCCTCCCACAAAGAGCCTCATACGGTGGCATCCCAATCGAGGCTTTATAACTGTTGTTGTAAGCGAACTCGAACAAGGGCAAGTGTGAAATCCAACTCGTATGAAAATCGAACGCACATGCCTGTAACATATCACTTAGAAACCTGATCGTCCGCTCGGATTGTCCATCAGTCTGAGGATGTGCTGCAGAGCTAAACTTTAGGGTCGTTCCCAAGTTCTTATGAAGTTCTTGCCAAAACTGAGCTGTGAACTTAGGATCCCTGTCGGAAACGATGCTTTCCGGAACACCATAAAGCCTAATAATTTCCTTCTGATACAATTCTGCGAGCTGCTTAACCTTTGCTGTTTTTCGAACTGGTAGAAAATGCGCTGACTTGGTCAATCGATCAACGATGACCCAAATACTGTCGAAACCTCCACGAACAGTAGGCAATCCTGTCACGAAGTCCATAGTGATCTCCTGCCACTTGGAAGTAGGTACAGGAAGCGGCTGAAGAGTTCCTCCAGGCCTTTGATGTTCGGCCTTGACTCTCTGACATGTTAAGCAATGTTTCACATAAGTAGCCACGTCCCTTTTCATACCATTCCACCAATACTGGGTTCTGAGATCACGATACATCTTGTTGCCTCCTGGGTGAACAGCATAAGCAGACTTGTGTGCCTCGTCAAGAAGTCCACGCTTCAGGTTCGTGGGAACACAAACTCGGGTCTCGAAGCGAAGCAATCCGGTACCATCGATCCTGAATTTGGTGTCAGGATCATTCTGCATTCTAGCTTTGATCTTCTGAATATCGGCATCTGAATCTTGCTCATCTCGGATCTGTTGGACTAAATCGGGTTGGACTGAAAGGTTGGCAAGACGAGGATACGATTCAAATCGAGTCCTCTTGTCCTCTAAAGAGGTATCTGAAGATGTCCCCTCTATGTGTGCCACGTGAGCCCTTCGGCTCAATGCATCGGCGACTACGTTCGCCTTCCCAGGGTGATACTGAATGCGGCAGTCATAATCTTCCAAGAATTCCATCCACCGTCTCTGTCTCCTGTTGAGATCCTTCTGAGTGAATAGATACTTCAAACTCTGGTGGTCCGTAAAGATGTCAAAAGTGACACCATACAGATAATGACGCCATTTGCCCAAGGCAAATATCACCGCTGCAAGTTCCAAGTCGTGAATGGGATAGTTCTTTTCGGCATCTTTTAGCTTTTTAGAAGCATAAGCAACGACTTTCCCATTTTGCATCAACACGCACCCTAAACCTTCCTTGGACGGGTCCGTATAAACCGCGTATCCCTCGTGTCCGTCTGGAAGAACAAGTATTGGTGCAGTGGTCAATCTCTTCTTCAGTTCATTGAAACTAGCCTCACACTTGTCATCCCACTGAAAAGACACATCTTTACAAGTTAACTTCGTGAGTGGGGCCGCTAGTGTGGAGAAATCCTTAACGAAACTCCTGTAATATCCAGCCAATCCAAGGAAACTCCTAACTTCTGTTGGCGTCTTAGGCTGACTCCAACTCGTTACTGCCTCAATCTTTGATGGATCTCCAAATACCAAATACCAAAATCATATAAATTCTGCATCATTCCAACCAAATATTCATAATAAAAAACACACACGGGCACTCATCAAATTAGAGCAAAATCTGCTGAAAGAATATAATTAAAGAGAAAAAGAAAAATGGGTGGCGGCAGAAACTCTGTGAAGGTGGTGATAATCAACACGCAGTACGTGGAAACAGATGCAGGGAGCTTCAAATCTGTTGTTCAGAACCTCATCGGAAAAGACTCCACGGTGGCGGAAGAGCGGCCAAGAAATGAAGTTCCGGCCAAGAAAATTACTGGGCCCGTTTTCGAGAGAGGAATGTCGTTCAGAGACTTTGATAGGATGCTTAAGGAGTTGCCTCCATTAGATGAACTATACAGGCTTCATGCCGATGATCACTAGTAATATATTTATATTCTTTGAACGAATATATTATTTGTTGATTCTTTTATTGACATTTGAGTAAAAAAAATATCAGTAATAAATATGTAAGTATATATATATATAATTTTTTGTAATAGACATTTCAGTAATATATATGTTTTAATTTTCTCTGAACGATTACATTTGTTCATTCTTTTTTTTGACATTTCTGTTATACATTGTTCAGACTTTAGACTTGAAATTTTTAACATATATTATATATATATTTACATAAGATTTTGTATGTTTTAGGTAATAAGATTTTCAATTTTGTTACAAGAGCTAGCTAGGTTCATAGTTTTGTTATTCTCACAAACCGCTATGGAAATTGTAAGATTATAAGACAATCAGATATTATGTTTTGACGAAATTGTGCACCACAATATATTTAAGAAATGAACAAATTAAAATAAAGAATATGTGAAATAATTTTAACATTAGCTAGAAAGTGTCTGCGTATATCCTCATGACTTACACGTAACTAAGCTATCAAAATAATATAGAAGCATCTAAGACCTAAATCCATGGAGGGCATTTTCCTAAAAACAAATCCTAGCTCCATCAATATATTCAGCCAAGAATTTGGAAATCATCATATTAATAGCAATCCCATTCCCGGAGATGATGTGACCAAGGAATGAAACTTCGTTGATCCAAAATTCGCACTTGCTGAACTTGGCATATAGACTATGCTCTCGAAGCGTCTGTTGAACAATGCGAAGATGTTCGGCATGATCCTCGACCGTCTTGGAGAAAACCAGAATGTCGTCGATGAAGATAACCACAAACTTGTCGAGGTAAGGTCGAAAAATCCTGTGCATCATATCCATGAAAGCTGCAGGGGCATTCGTCAAACCAAACGGCATCACAACAAACTCGAAGTGGCCGTACCGAGTGTTAAACCCGGTCTTAGGTATATCCTGCTCTCGGATACGAAGCTGATAATATCCCTGACGAAGATCGAACTTCGAATATACCTTTGAGCCCTGCAATAAGTCAAATAACTCCTCTATGTGGGGTAGAGGGTATTTGTTCTTCACTGTCATCTGGTTCAGCTCACGGTAGTCGATGCACATTCTCAGTGTACCATCCTTCTTCTTAATAAACAAAACCGGGGCACCCCAAGGAGAGATGCTCGGTCTTATGTAACCATTCTCAAGCAACTCTTCAAGTTGCATCTTCAGTTCCTTCAACTCGGCTGGAGCCATCCTGTACGGAGTCTTCGAATAAGGCTCCGATCCCGGGGCAAGATCGACTACGAACTCAATGTCCCGATCAGGGGGTAGAGAGTTCAAACTCTCGGGAAAGACATCAGGGAAGTCCTTAATCACTTCCGTATTCTCGAGCTTCCCTTGTTCCTTCGGTCGGTTCAGTAAATAAGCAACGAAGGCCTGAGCTCCCTCTCGGATCAAACGAGAAGCCTCAACGAAAGAAATCTTCGGTGCCAAAACTGACTCCTCAAGACTACCCTTCACAATTGTTGCCTCGGTTCCAATCTGAATAGTCTTCCTAAAACAATCCACACTGACTCTATGCTGATAAAGCCAGTCCATTCCCAGAATAATCCCGTAGCGCTGCAGTGGTAACTCGATCAAATCGGCGGGATAGACACGATCTCCTATCTTCAAAGGACAACCCTTGAAGATTCTATCCGTAACGTAAGAAGTCCCCAAAGGAGAACTGACTCGATACAAATAAGGCAGACTCTCCACGGGCATGCACAATTAGCAGCAATATCAAGCGCAATAAACGAGTGTGTAGCACCCGAATCATATAATGCAGTAATAGGGATGTCATGAATATGCAGGGTACCTCCAATAACATCATGCGAATCGGGCTCAAGCTCCTCTCCTCCCAGTGCGAAGACTCTAGGCTGAACTCTCGGCTGACCGACAGCCTGGATCGCCTTCAGTGGCATGGCGAGAGCTCTCTTGTTCGGACAAGAGTCTATCAGGTGGTCAGAAGACGCACAAATCAAACACTGCCCCAATCGCCTCCGGCAGGAATCGGCGGTGTGGTTCAGCTTGTGGCAGTAGGAACAAGTGATCGGTGCAACGGCAGTAATAGGAACCCTATCAATATACCTAGGCCTCTAGGTCTAACCATTGTGCCTGAAAAGATAAGCTGAAATGCATGTGGGTTAATGATATGACCAATTAATCAAGTAATAATAGCATATAAAAGCGCAAGTAAAGGAATAACACGAAACCTATAAATATAGCCGTACGACTTAGACACGACACTCTAGACAACAGAACCTAGGGAACCTATGGCTTTGATACCACTCCGGACTGTAGCGCCCCACTCTACAGCCCCCGAACCTGCACTGATTCCCAAGCCGAATACTGTGCCTCAACCCGAGAACCCATGCAAGCTAACGGGTCAATCCCAACACTTGGCAATAGTGAATCCCCAAAATAAAACATTTAAATAAATCAGAGAATATATAGCGGAAGCATTTAAATCCATATTAACAAAAATGCCACTCCGGGGCCAATACATTAACAATTATCAACAACAGCCCATTCAGGGGCAACATGATTTAAATAAAAATTACGGGGATCAATATAACATCTACAATCCAGGTTGACAAGAATAATGAACGAGAGATCAAAAGACAACTAACGAGACTCGGCAAAGCCAAAAAGCCTATCTAACACTGTTGCCCATCCGACACGTAAGACATGTCGGTCTCTCTCAAACCTGAGGCAAGAACAAATTAAAAGAGGGTGAGTCAAAATACTCAGTGAAGATGTGAGAACAAGTCGAGTCATGCTTCCGGGTTTTTATAGAAAATACATATGCGATAATGAAGAAACCGGAATATGCTTCGACTTGGATATTCAATTAAAATTAAAGTCAGTAACACTATAAAGCAGTAAATACGATCCCAGCGAGAATGGGCCTGTTCCTCCTTATATCTCCACGGTGCATGAATAAATACTCCATCGCCGGTGTCAAGGTAAGGAGCAACCCGAAGCTCAACCATAATGAATTTTAGGAAAATGTGCAACGAATACAACACCCACCATCGCTCCCAACCGTGGCTATCATCTCCTGACGGGCCACGATTGACGCTTAGTGTTGGGAGAAGCACCTCGGATTACACCCTGGACGCCCGTCCCCAGATGTAACCTTTGGATACCTTCCCGGGCCCAACTTGAAAATAGTCATGTATTTGCTCGCTTTAAAATAACCCATTTGAATGCCAACCGACACTCTGAGCAAGGGTGACGACAAAGGATTAAATCCTAAGTCAAACCGTCACGTAAAATAAATAGTTCTCTTGCCCTTTTGAAAACAAATCAATTTGGTTTAATAATGTATAATTTTGATATTAAATGATTTGAGGATAAAACATAAAAATATAAACTCGAAATATATAATACATTAATAAGGGATTAGGGGGTTCGCAATTGTATATATATATGTTCAAGCCTAGTTAAAAGTTTAAATCCTCACCTGGAAACAAAAAGAGAAAGTCTAGCCGCTAGACTCACTGGTCCCCAACGTCGGACTGATCTGGAGACAAGACAAGACCTAGACAAATCAATAACGACTACAACAACAATAAAAGCGCAAATAAGCAATTATTAGACGAACGGCTAACCAAACATGTTTCCAATCATGCATATGCCAATTATAATATGTAAAGAAGCTATCACGTAAATTTCACGCAATTCCGACAAGTTGTCAAAAATACACATAATTAGAATTACACTATTCATAGCCTGAACGAGGGCGAAATTAAATAAACATTCCAAAATATAAATCTACAAATTAAAAGGGTTCTATAGGTGAAAACGGTGTAATTTTTGGAGTTCGTATGCAAAAAGTCAACCAAAACTGGTGACCCGAAGACTCAATTGCCGAGAGCAAAGTTTGAAAAAGCTGGAAAAATTCTCTAAGTGTTTCACACGGCCTAGTGCACGGTCTTGAACACGGTGTCAAGACCGTGCACGCACACACGGCCAAACACACGGGGTTGGTGCACGGGCTCAAGCCCGTGCAAGCAAATATAGCTGCACACGGGCTCCTGCACGGTCTTGTGCAAGACCGTGCGTTAGCCCGTGTGGTTCAACTGAACCCAGCAGAAACTTACGGGTTTTCAAATTTTTGAACCAAAAATCCTTAAAACTCATATTTATAACTCAAATTAACACCCATAAATTATAACAATCATTAATCATCAACTAATTCACATTTGCATCCAATAAAATCATGAATTGATCAAGAAACGGGCTCGATCTAAGCAATTATCCTAAAAGTCCCGAAATAATAAAAAATTCTCAAAACCTCAAAAAATCGTAAAAGAAATTGGGGAAATTGGTACCTAAAGAAAGGTATCGATGAACTGATCGTTTAAAAACGATTGGTGCGAGATTCCACGGAGATTCGAGCTCGGCACGATCGATTAGGGCTTCGGGAGAAATTTTCTCTTTTCTTCTTCTCTCTCTCTCTCAATTTGAAATAAGATTATGAAATGAATTTCGATACTTTTATCCAATATCTTTGAAATATCGAAAAATACGAAAGGTTATTTTAGTAATTTTAGAAAATCCAATTAATTACTCGTCGATCAAATATAACGATTAAATATTAAACAAACACATTATAGACACGTAATTTAAATTCGAAATCAATATAATCACATTGGTCATATACGACATAATATATAATAGTTCACATATAACGAGAATTTAGAGATTAAGAAAGATAATTAACGCGTAAAATTACTCACAGTAATTCTCGGATTTCTGGGTCGTTACAAAGTCGGTAGACGTCGGGTCTACGGCGTAAATCCTATGGTTTCCTCCATTTGGGAGCTCGGGGTGAGGCCGGAGTGGCAGCCCTTTGAGTACCTGAGTTATTCTAGTATGTTACGCGTAGTTCGGATTTAGCGGTCCGTCTACATTGGAGGAATAAGGATGGTTTCCGGTTTTTATGTTTGGATATTGGAGTTCAGGACTCGACTCGCCGAGTCATACGATATGTTATGTTTTATGTTAAATCACCACCCGATTACAAAAACCTTTCTTTTATGTTGATTTCTTTTAAGTTTAAAATTGGTGATTTATTTCCGATTTATTATATACATTATTATTCCCTCCTCACTTAGTCGTTTAACTAACCCCCTCTGTTTTACCCCTGTACTGGATTCAGGTTACTAGACGGGATCTTCGTCGTCGTAGGCGTCGTAGAGTTACATTATTTTTGCTCATGTATAACTCCTTCCCGTATGGCTTTTATTTGTATGTTTTATGATTCTAGGAATTTATTACCTTAAGTTGTATTCGGGATTATATAAATATTGAACCCGTTATTATAATTATCGGGATATTGTATCGAACCCGTTTGTTATTTAATTATTGAATTTCGTTAGCCTTGGTGGGCTTTAATACTTGTGTAATTATTTATGTTTTGTTTATTTCGCTTCCGCACTTATGTCCTTTTGTTTTTCCGTTGTTTTGAAACCCCCGCCTAGTTATTGAGTAAATGCTTGCCGTTCGCCGGGTTTCGGTTCGGGTCGGATCCCATTTCGGTTCCGGGTCAGGACTCGGTGCGGGGCGTGCGTTACCCGTTTGGGGCGCCCGCTACAATTGCGTTCATTCGATTTATCGAAAAGGTTTTGATATGAAAAAGTAGTACATATATTCTTTCAAACGTTTGCGAAAGAGACATATAAAACCTCTTTAAATTCTGAGGCGAACTTTGGCATTCGGCCTCGCATATGACATGTCTCGAACGGTCTTTTGGCCAACCCGAAATGATTTGAAAAGTGAGTTATGAACTGTATGTATGTATGTTTGGGCCCGGAGTCAGGATGATAGGACGAAGTTGGTAGGCATCGGGCCTACGGCGGAAATCCTATGGTTCCCTCCACCTTTGGGAGCTCGGGGTGAGGCCGGAGTGGCAGCCCTTTGAGTACCTGAGATTATACTGTATGTTATGCGTAGTTCGGATTTAGCGGTCCGTCTACATTGGAGGAATAAGGGTGGTTTCCCGTTTTATGTTTGGAAATTGGAGTTAAGGGCTCGACTCGCTGAGTCATATGATATGTTTATGTTTTATGCTAAATCACCACCCGTCTACGAAAACCTTTCTTTTATGTTGATTTCTTTTAAGCTAAAAAATGGTGATTTATTTCCGTTTTATAATATACATTATTATTCCCTCCTCACTTAGTCGTTTGACTAACCCCCTCTGTTTCACCCCTGTGTTGGTTTCAGGATACTAGGCAGGATCTTCGTCATCTTCGTCGCGTCTTAGAGTTACATTCTTTTGTTCATGTATAACTCTCATTCCGTATGGCTATTAATTATGATACGTGATAGTAGGATTTTATTTACGTATTTAGTATTCGGGATTATATGTTGAACCCTTCACTATTTATTGTCGGGATATTGTATCGAACCCGTCTATTATTTAAGTAATTAAATTTCGTTGGCCTTGGTGGGCTTTAATACTTGTGCAATTATTATGATTTATTATTTTGTTTAATTTCGCTTCCGCACCACTGTCGTTTCTTTCGTTTTTGAAACCCCCGCCTAGTCATTGAGTAAATGTGTGTCCTTGGCCGGTTTCGATTCGGGTCGGATTCCATTTCGGTTCCGGGTCGGGGCTCGGTGCGGGGTGTGCGTTACCTGTTTGGGGCACCCGCTACAAAGGCAAATATCACCGCTGCAAGTTCCAAGTCGTGAATGGGATAGTTCTTCTCGGCATCTTTTAGCTTTCTAGAAGCATAAGCAACGACCTTCCCATTTTGCATCAACACGCACCCTAAACCTTCCTTGGACGCGTTGGTATAAACCGTGTATCCCTCGTCCCCGTCTGGGAGAACAAGTATAGGTGCGGTGGTCAATCTCGTCTTCAGCTCCTTGAAGCTAGCCTCGCACTAATCGTCCCACTGAAAAGGACACATCTTTACAAGTCAACTTCGTGAGTGGGGCCGCTAGTTTGGAGAAATCCTTAACGAATCGCCTGTAATATCCAGCCAATCCAAGGAAACTCCTAACTTCTGTTGGCGTCTTAGGCTGACTCCAACTCGTCACTGCCTCAATCTTTGGTGGATCCACAGCAACCCCATTCCCGGAGATGATGTGACCAAGGAATGAAACCTCGTCGATCCAGAACTCGCACTTGCTAAACTTAGCATATAGGCTATGCTCTCGAAGCGTCTGTAGCACAATGCGAAGATGCTCGGCATGATCCTCGACCGTCTTGGAGAAAACTAGAATGTCGTCGACGAAGATAACGACAAACTTGTCAAGGTAAGGCCGAAAAATCCTGTGCATCATATCCATGAAAGCTACAGGGGCATTCGTCAAACCAAACGGCATCACAACAAACTTGAAGTGGCCGTACCGAGTGTTAAACCCGGTCTTAGGTATATCCTGCTCTCGGATACGAAGCTGATAGTATCCCTGTCGAAGATCCAACTTCGAATATACCTTCGAGCCCTGCAATAAGTCAAATAACTCCTCTATGTGGGGTAGAGGGTATTTGTTCTTCACTGTCATCCGGTTCAGCTCTCGGTAGTCGATGCACATTCTCAGCGTGCCATCCTTCTTTTTCACGAACAAAACCGGTGCACCCCAAGGAGAGATGCTCGGTCTAATGTAACCACTCTCTAGCAACTCTTCAAGTTGCATCTTAAGCTCCTTCAACTCGGCGGGAGCCATCCTGTACGGAGTCTTCGAGTAAGGCTCCGATCTCGGCGCAAGATCGACTACGAACTCGATGTCACGCTCGGGGGGTAGAGAGTTCAAACTCTCGGGAAAGACATCCGAGAAGTCCTTAATCACTTCCGTGTTCTCGAGCTTCCTTTGTTCCTTCAGTCGGTTAAGTAAATAAGCAATGATGGCCTGAGCACCCTCTCGGATCAAACGAGAAGCCTCAACGAAAGAAATCTTCGGTGCCAAATCTGATTTCTCAAGAATACCCTTCACAATTGTCGCCTCAGTTCCAATCTGTACTGTCTTCTTGAAACAATCCACACTGACTCTGTGCTGATAAAGCCAGTCCATTCCAAGAATAATCCCATAATGCTGTAGCGGCAACTCGATCAAATCGGCGGGATAAACACTTGAAGATCATATCCGTAACATATCTTCAAAGGGCAACCCTTGAAGATCATATCCATAACATATGAAGTCCCCAAAGGAGAAGTGACTCGATACAAATAAGGCAGACTCTCCACGGGCATGCACAACTTAGCAGCAATATCAAGCGCAATAAACGAGTGTGTCGCATCCGGATCATATCATGCAGTAATAGGGATGTCATGAATATGCAGGGTATCTCCAATCACGTCGTGCAAATCGAGCTCAAGCTCCTCTCCTCCTGGTGCGAAGACTCTGGGTTGTACTCTCAGCTGACCGGCAGCTTGAATCGCCTTCGGAGGTGTGGCGGGAGCCCTCTTGATCGGACAAGAGTCCAGCATGTGATCAGGGGATGCACAAAGTAAACACTGCCCCAGTCGCTTCCGGCAGAAGTCGGCGATGTGGTTTGGCTTGTGGCAGAAAGAGCATGTGATCGGTGCAACGGCGGTAATAGGGGCCCTCTCAATATACCTAGGCCTCTTGTCGCCCATAGTGAAAGGCCTCTTGCCCTTCTGATAAAAGCCCTTAGGGGCGGCAGCAACAGGCACAGGAGCCCTATGACGAGCTCTCCAAGATCGGACTCTATAACCATAGCCCGTGTCACGGCCTCCTCATAAGTACGGAGGTCACTGCCAACCAACTCGGCCCGAATCTCATCACGAAGGCCCTCCTTGAACTTCCTAGCCATCCTCCTGTCGTCGTCTGTAGGGCGATAGGACATGAATCGATCCATGGCTCGGGCGGTAGCATCCCGAGGGTTCGGTGGTGGCGGCTGAGGCTGCTGCTGCTCCTGCTGAGCCTGCTGTACTATAAGCCTAAGGGCATCGTAGAAGGCGTTGGGCGGTGGAAAGCCCTCTGGTGGTGGGGGTGGCTCCTGTCGGCCTCGAGGTCGGACCATGGTGCCTGAAACAATGAGCTGGAATGCATGTGGGTTAATGATATGTTCAATTAATCACGTAACAATAGCATATAAAAGTGCAAGTAAAGAAAAATAACACGAAACCTATATAGCCGTATGACTTAGACACGACACTTCTAGACAATAGAGCCTAAAGCTCTGATACCATTTTGGACTGTAGCGCCCCGCTCTACAGCCCCTGAACTTGCACGGATTCCCAAGCCGAGAATGGCGCCTCAACCCAATAACCCATACAAGCCAACGGTTCTATCCTGACTCTTGGCAACAGCGGATCCCCAAAGAAAAACATCTAAACAACTCAGAATAAATAGCGGAAGCAAATTTAAATCATAATAACATAAATGCCACTCCGGGGCCAATTCATCTAATATATATATATAACACAACCCATTCAGGGGCAACATAAAGTAAATATCAGGGGACGGGGATCAATATATCGTTATCTACAGGCCTGGACAAAAGAACAACTATCTAGAGAGTTAAAGACAACAATAGAGACTCGGCAAAACCAAAAAGGCCTATCTAAGCACTATTGCCCATCCGACACGTGAGACATGTCGGTCTCTCAATCTACCTGAGGCAAGAACCAATGAAAGAGGGTGAGTCAAAAAATACTCAGTGAAGATGTTAGAGTAAGTCGAGTCACGTTTCCGGGTTTTATAGAAAGTACATATGCAATAAGGAAGAAACCGGAATGTGCTTCGACTTGGATATTTAATAAAACAATAAAAGCAATAACGATATAAAGTGATAAATAAATATCCCCGCAAGAGTGGGCCTGTTCCTCCTTAATTCTCCACAATACATTATAAAAATCTCCATCACCGGTGTCAAGCGAAGGAGCAACCCAAAGCTCGACTATTGTGAATTTCAGGAAAATGTGTAACGAATGCAACATCCACCATCGCTCCCAACCGTGGCTATCAACTCCTAACGGGCCACGATTGACGCTTAATTTTGGGAGAAGCACCTCGGATTACACCCTGGACGCTCGTCCTCGGATGCAACTTCCAGATACCATCCCAGGCCCATTGAAATAACAATACTTTGCTCGCTTTGCAATAAGATTTTGAATGCCAAACGGGCAATTTGGGCAAATGGTGACGACGAAGGGGGTAAATCCTAAGTCAAACCGTCACGTAAAGGAAAGAGTTGTCTTGCCCTTTTTGAAAACAAATCGATTTAGGTTACTATTATATAATTTTGATATCAAATGATTTGAGGATAAAACATAAAAGTATAAGCTCGAAATATGTAATACAATAATATGGGATTAAGGGGTTTCGCAAGTATACATAGACATATATGTTCAAGCCCAGTTTAAATAATTTAAATCCTCACTTGGTGCCAAAAATAGGAAGCCTAGCAGCTAGACTCACTGGTCACCGACCTCTGACTGATCTGTAGACAAGACAGGACCTAGACGAATTAATAACGACTATAAAAGCGCAAATAAGCAATTATTTGACGAACGGCTAACCAAACATGTTCACAATCATGCATATGCCAATTATAGTATGTAAGGAAGCTATCATGTAAATTTCACGAAATTTCGACAAGTTGCCAAAAATGCACATACTTAAAATTACACTATTCACAGCCCAAATGAGGGCAAAATTAAATAAACATTTCAAAATATTAATCTACAAGTTATAAAGGTTCTATAGGTGAAAACAGTATAATTTTTGGAGTCCGTATGCAAGAAGTCAACCAAAAATGTTGACCCGTGGACTCACTTGCCGAGAGCAACATTTGAAAAAGGCTGGAAAATTTTCTAAGTGTTTCACACCGACTTGTGCACGGTCTTGAACACGGTGTCAAGACCGTGCACTCACACACGGCCATCTGCACGGTTTAGGCGCACGGGCTTGAGCCCGTGCAGGCACAAAGAGGTGCACACGGGCTCTTGCACGGTCTTGCTCAAGACCGTGCGTTAGCCCGTGCGGTTTAACAGCACACAGCAGAAAGTTACGCGATTTCACGAAAATTAAACCAAAACTCATATAAATCGTATTTATAGTGCAAATCAACACCCAACAATTGTAACAATCAACAATCATCATCTAATAAATATTTACATCCAATAATTTCATGAAATGATCAAGAAACGGGTTCGATCTAAGCATTTAACCTAAAAATCCCGAAATGACAAAATATTCTCAAAACATCGTAAATTCGTGGAAGAAATTGGGGAAATTGGTACCTAAAGAAAGGTATCGTTGAGAGGATCATTTAGGTTCGATCGGCGCGAAATTCCACGGAGAAACGAGCTCGGCACGATCGATTAGGGCTTCGGGGGAATCCTCTTTTCTTCTTCTTCTCTCCCTCTCTCTCTCTCTCTATTTCGAATAAGGGTTCGAATGAGGGTTTCGAGACTTTTATCAAATATTTCGAAATGTCGAAAAATATGAAGGGTAGTTTGGTAAGTTTGGAAAGTCCAATTAAATGTACATTGGCCAAATATATCTATTTAATATCAAACAAACGCAAATTAGACAAGGAATTTAAATACGCAAATAATATTATCACATTGGGTCGTATACGAAAATAATATATAATAATTCACATATTACGAGAACTTAGGGTTAAGAAAGATAATTAACACGGGAAAATACTCACAATGATTCTCGGATTTCTGGGTCGTTACACGGATACTCCAGAACTAGGCGGCATGCCAAGACGGCTCAGGTAGCTAGCGAGCTGCTCAGTGATGGACCTCTCAAGGTCGGAAATCTGCTCCCGGAGTTCGGTGTGGTTGCGTTGGGCCTCGAGTCTGATCTCCCGCAGGTCGGCCGATTGTCGGTCCAGTCGCTCGGTAGTCTGCTCAGCGAAGGTTGTGAAGCGGTTTCCCCAAACTGTCCACCTATCGGCCTCCTACCGGCTTCGGGTCTTCGACTCTGATTGTTGGTACCGAGTCCACTGCTCCTCACTCAGCCTATCCCATTGTGAGGATCCAGCCTGGTGCTGAGGCGGGTAGTCGTCGAAGTTCGGCTGGAAGTGAGCCTCTTCGGTTCCAGGAGGGTCAGGTACGTACGGGACCTGTTGAGGATCGAAGCCTCCTGCTTCGTATAATTGTTCAAGCATTTGTTCCTCAATTTCTTGTTGATCCCTTTCAGGTTGACCTCCTGCTCGGATGTCCTCCTCGACATCGTCGTCACTCTCGGCGGCAGCTTCCTCTGCCGTCATCGGCACATACCTACTATGACGCCCTCTAACTTTCTTGCATAGCTTCATCTGGGCAAATTGCTTGTAGGTGATGATTGCGTCGTCTCCCCCTGCTGGGGCCATTCGGTCCATACCGGTTACACCGGCGCACTCGAGGATTGCGGTAATGTAGGACCCAATCGTAATCTCTCCCTTCGGGCGGGTGCCCACGTACTCTACATACCTCAAGAAAAACATAATGCCGTTGACCGGCTCTCTCCGGACCACACAATCAAGAATGTAGAGTTCATCCAAGTTGATAGAGCCATAGCTATCTCCTCGGGCAAAAACGGTGCACGAGAGAAATCGATGGAAAGTCCTCAAGGCGGGATTGATGAGGTCGGTTGCCTTCGACTTTCCTTGCTGGAAGGACCTTCTAGAAGTGGAGACATTTCTCCATGCCTCGGCTTCGGACCATCCTATTTCACGGCTTATCATACCCCGAATGGGTAGCCCAAAATGCACCGTCAATTGTCGGAGAGTGAGCTCATAATCCACATTGAAAGCTCGGAACTCGATCTTAAAAGGTAGCTCGGCGTCGTCTTCGTGGGGAATTACTTGAAGTGTTGCAATGAATTTGTAGTCAAGCCGGGGGTACGAATTCCTCCTCATATCCAAGAATGTGGTCCACCCCACGTCTTCAATATACCGAGCAATACCGTCGCCAAGTCCCAAATTTCCCAATGCTTCTATATCGAGGAACTTGGTAGAGAAAACCGGACGTTCCTGCATCTGGCGAAATATTTTGGCTTGAAAGGGATTTGAAATATCCACATTAAATGGAAGTGGGGATGGAGGGTCATCTCGCCTCCTCCTTCGTCGAGAACCTTCGGCAGCCATGTGAGAAGCTTGCACAAAGCTTGTTGGGTTGAATTTGGTGAAATTTCTCACTCGGGAATTTTGTCGAACACTTGGCAGGCGTGTATTTTGGGCGGCGATTTGTGTATGATCGGCTAGGCGGATCATCTCCAAAAACCAACTAATTGAAATACGCAATGCCGGCTACGTACCTTCCGAAAATTACAAAGATCCGACGGACGGATCGAAAGTTATAGGCTTGCAAAGTGGGAAGGATGAAATTTGGGGAAAATTTGGTGAATTTGAGTTGCTGGAAGTGGGGAAAAAAAGAGAAAAAGGGGGTTGCTGCTGCTTCTGTTCGTGAAAGAGAGATTTAAATATTGGGCTGGTCTGCACGGTCTTGAGCGACGGTCTTCACCAAGACCGTGCGTTGGGGCGTGCAAGCGCCCCTAAGTTGAATAAAATGTGCGAAAATTACCAAAACACCCCGGATTAAACCCGGAGTTCAATTAAACAATCAAACATACTATCGCGCAATTAATAAATTAAAAGACGAGAAATTATGAATGTTATGAATATGCACGGTACCTTTATTCCGAGAGATGAAGTCCGGTCTAGCCTTCTTCTTCTTTTTTTTGTCACGGCCTTGTGGCCCATGTGGAGAGGCCGTGTGAATTGTGGTCACGGGGTCCAGCAGGGCTGTGACCACAGGCCGTGAGGGCCTATGTTGAGTCCCACATCGGAAATTCAACAGATTATGAAAGGGTTTATAAGTTAGAACTCAGGTACAATCAATATGGATTAATCCCTTTTGGCAAGTGCTTCCTAAGCCAAACTTTAGGGTTGTGCACAGTGGATTCGAAGCTTATACCCGCGCGTCCAACGGGCGCCCGCGAGGGGGTTCTCCTCTCCGAGCCCGGGGGTCCATAACAAGAACTAAAACAAGAACTAAAGGTCCGGTTATGAACTACAACCTGGCGAATAGAAAATAATTACCAGGCGGATCTGCTTTATAAAATAATAGGATAATGAACAATAATATAGCGGAAGTAAATTAACACAACCTATCCCACTCAGGGAGCTAGAACAACCATAATCCAAAACACAATTATAAAGCCCACCAAGGCCACTGAAAACAACCATGTCAACATTCAAACTAATTTACATTATTTACATCTACAACTTCTAGGGTTTTAAGTATTTATCCAGATACATAGGCGGAAATGAAATCACCTAAACAAAAGTAAATGACTCCAAGGACACGACCTGAATCCGCCTAGCAACAAAACCTGAAAAGACAACCACAGAGTAATGGGGTTAGTCAAAGCGACTAAGTGAGGGGGCTGTAACATAACCACGACAATACGACGCACGGCTTATTCTTAATTCAATAACCACTTAATTATATAAAAGAAGGGCAATTAGGGCAATTATTCAATGAAACGAATGAAATATCAAACTTTAAAACTATAAATCATGCTTAAACACAATTAGGTTTCATAGACATGCTTAAAATACTATAAAGAAGCATACATTCAAGTTTCAAAGCAATCGGAAAAGAATTGCGAAAAGCGTATAATTCCCTAAACGGAAATCGAGTGACAACGAGAGGAAGACAATTTTAAGCAAACTGATAGACGACAATACCAATTAAGACAAGACATGACGCATGACTCACAAGACGTACAATGCACGAAAGACCAATTAAAATCACATAGCAATTAAGAATTACAAAGAAAATGCAATTAGATCAATTAAACGATATATATTTTTTTTTCATCCTTCAATCTCGGTAGTTTCTCAACTCCTTCAATCACCCTTTCTCTTGTTGGGGCATTGGTCGACGAGGTGATTGGCGGCACCACAAATGAGGCACAGCCCAAGTCTCCTCCTACGCATCTCGGCGACGTGGTTCGGTTTCTGGCAATGCGTGCAGAGGATGATACTTCCACTGGTTCCGCTAGTCATTGTCCCTTTACTGCGAGAAGTCGTATGGACAACTACTGGGGTTCCTGATTCATGTGGCCGGTTCTCCGAGGTAATCAATCGAGCACTCCTAGCTCTCATTTCAAATTCTGCTTCGGCCCGCAAAGCTCGGCCGACAGCCTCCGCATAAGAACAGTAGCGAGTCCTATGAGTATTTGGCGGATTTTGTGCCTCAACCCAGATATAAATCTTGCGGCTCTGTTCCTTTGGTCCAGTTCTTGGTTTGGAGAATAATTGGTCAGGTAAGTGAATCTAGCCTCGTATTCGGTTACGCTCTCTCCTCCTTGAGCTATTTCCATGTCTCCCGTCGGATACGGGTATGAAGATCCCGGAGCAATCTGGAGTGGTGGCAGTGACGGGTCTGATCGGGCTTTCTTGCACGGCATACCTGCGTTCACAACTATTTGGCAAAATAGGTGCATGTCTTGTAAGAAATGATACCAATAATTTATAAACACGTAAAGCATGCTCGACACCCAATGAAAATACTATCGAGACACAACTACGACAGACCAAACCAAGTAAAACACACAAAGAGTTCCACGATCAACTCGCGTTACATCTTCCTTAGTACAAAAATTCATAAAAGATTGCCAGTCGGTTAATTAAGCCAACCGTAATCGTCTACAATTTTAAGCACCAAGATAAGACGAACACTCGTCAAAACAAGAACTCGACACGGACTGACACAATTCAAAAGACACAAAAGACAAGACAGACGAGATACAAGAGCTTTCGGTTCCTTTTCGGGAACCTAGGATCTTATACCACTGACTGTAGCGCCCCTTTCCGTAGGCGGAGAAAGGACACCACATTCGCACCGAGACGAACTCCCAAACGAGGTAGATGTACCCCATTTAAAAATCCATCCCGGCGAACGGCAATCAATCAATCAAATACCAGCAACAGCATTATGACACCCCAACAACAACAGCAACAAAAGAATAACAGAGTTGCGGAAGCTAAATCAAATTATACAATTAGTCATATAAGCCATTCATGGCAACATAATTCATACATCATTCTCAATAATCATTTAATAAATGCCATCCATGGCTCGACTAATCTATCCCACATCAAGGGCACGTAAGTACGGGAAATAAAACATAATACGAAATACATAAATTAAATCAATTCATAAATAAGGACACGACTGTTGTTGGGATACTGATAAGACAAGACATACGAGCCAACCTAGACCTGCTGCTGCCGACTGACAAGATAGGTGACAACGCCACCTGTCAACCTGAAGTAAGAATCAAAATAGTGGGGGTGAGTATAAAGATACTCAGTGATGGTAAAGAGGGAACAAGTACGAGCCACGTTTCCGGGTTTTGATTATATATATATAGGAAAATACATTTGCATAATTGAAGAAAATCCGGATCGTGCTTCGACTTGCATACACGACAATAATTAACAGTACGTTAAAGAATTAAAGCGATAAATACAAGCAATTAATATCGCAGCGAGTATGGGCCTGTTCCTCCTTATAACCCCTTCAATTACAATAGCTCAATCACCGGTGTCTGACCCTGAAGCGCGACCCCGGGCGACTGTTGAATTTCAAGAAAACGTTTGAAAGAATATACGTAGTACTTTTTCATACCAAAAAATTTTCGATAAATCGAATAAACATAATAGGCATAAATATTTACTAAGTATATATATAGAAACGGTGTGAAAACAAAATGTAAACATGGCTTATATCGGGAGAGGCTTATTTATATATATACATAATAGTACTGGAATCAAAAATGGAAAGCCTCACCTGTTGGCTATACAAAAAGAAGAGCAAAAGCAAGAACCGGCGCTACTCCACGGGAGTATCGTCTGCAAAAATACCAAGACACAACCAATTAAGACTAAGGACGATGCACGACTTATACGAAAACATTAGAACATATTGAGGCACGTTATACAATCACATAAGGCACTTAGGTTCAAATTATCAAACGAAAACGGAATAATTCACAAATTTAAAAATGCAAATCAAGTCCAAATGCAACGAAACTTTACAGAGATGCTTTAAATATCATAAAGGAGTATGCATTCGAATTTCAGGAAAATCGGACTTCATATGCAAAAGTTAGAAAATTTGACGAAAACTTAAAACGCACTATTCATAGACCCGAACATGCTATAAATTCATAATTCATGCAATTCATATCTATTTCATATATATCGAATACACGAGCCAAGAAATAATTCGGAAAAGATGAGCCTCGGAGGGACCCGTAGGCCAAAATTGGCCCTGACTTACAGAAGGTCAGGGCCCTGTTCAACCAGGCCACACGGCCTTGTGCACGGCCGTGCACATCAAGGAGGGACACGCACGGCCTCTTGCACATGGCCTCAAGGCCGTGTGCACAAGGCCGTGCACCATGAATCACACGCACGGTCTCTTGCACGGCCGTGTACCCCCACACGGGCTTGCCACACCCCGTGAGCAAAGCCCGTGTGCGTCAAGAACAGATGCAAAATTCGCAGAACCAGAAAACTTACGCGAAATCAATCCTAAAATCAACAAATGAATATCTAAACATGTAAATCTCACCCTAAAATTCATATATATCGATCTACAACATCTAAGCTACACATAGAGACAATAAACATGAAATTCCATCCATACATTCTCTCAAAATCATTTAAACCCTAACATAATCGACTATTCACAAAAATGAGGAAAATGAAGCATAGGAGACATTAAACGAGAGGGACGTGAAAGGCTTACTCGTAGAAGAGATCGCGGGGAGTTCGTAGGCGTAAATGGTTCGAAAATCCGTCGGGAAACGAAGTCGGAATGATCGTCGAAACTCCTTCTTCTTCCTTCTCTTTTTCTTTCCTTTCTTTTCTTCTCCCTTGCTGTTGATTGCGTGAATGAGGTGAGAGGGAGGGATGTGAGACTTAGTCAATAGTTGACTAAGGTCTAAAAATCGAAGGGGCAAATTCGTAATTTCGCAAAATAAGTTCAAAAACTCACGCTGTCCAAATAACACATAATTACAGTTAAAATTCATATAATTAAACGCGCATTGACAATTCGTAATTTAAATATAGAAATTCATTCATATACGAAATTATTCTAAAATCTCATAATAAATGTGAAATAAAATAATAAATTGCGCAAATACTCGATTCGGACATACCGGATTATAATTTGGATTTTCGGGGCGTTACAGTTTGCGCACGGTCTCTCGCACAGGGTGCGGCAAGACCGTGTGGAAAGGTGCACGGGGTCTCGTCACGCGGTGTGGCGAGACCGTGCAAGGCATGTAGGGGCAGTTCATGTCTTTTAAACCACACAAACTTCACAAAATTCATACAAGGAATATATTTCACCAAAAATCATATAAATTCACATATATAATATTTTCGCATATTATCAATTATACGTCTAACGCACGTAATTTTAAAACTTCAACGTAAGATGAAATTAAATGAATTTTGGATGAATGTCATGACAATGCAATATACCTGGATCGTTCATACGAAAATCAAGCTCCATCTTCTCGACTCGTTTCCATTTCTCCCATAAGGTTTAGTGGCATGGAATTCCGAGTAGTCTGCAATCACAACTAATTGGCAAGATAGATGCATGTCTAATTAGGAATGAGTTTTGAAAAAAAAATCACATAAGCATGCCCTTATGATAATCACATGTAGCACGAAATCTCACTCATAGTATAAATTACATAATTCAAACCATCAAATAAGATCCTAATGCCGTACAACCTAGACGAACCAAACCGAATAGGACACGACATCAAATCCCATGAGCGACTCGTGTTATGACGTACTTAATACAAGAAGTATAGAAGATCGCCGGTTGAGTTGCAGCTGAACCGTGTTCGTTCTACAATTCCGGCATCAAGGATGACGAACACTCGTCACGCTGTGAATTCAATACAAACTGACACCAAGCAGACAGACACTCCATGCATGACAGACGAGATACTAGAGCTTTCGGTTCCCTTTCAGGAACCTAGGCTCTAATACCACTGACTGTAGCGCCCCTTTCCGTAGGGTGGAGAAAGGACACCACATCCGCACCGAGACGAACTCCCAAACGTGGTAGGTGTACCCCATTTAAAAATCCATCCCGGCGAACGGCAATCAATTAAACAAATACCAGCAACATCATAACGACACCCCAACAACAACAGTAATAAAAGAATAAAAGAGTTGCGGAAGCTCAATTAAATTATACAATTAGTCATATAAGCCATATATCATAATCATTTAATAAATGCCTTCCATGGCTCGTCTGATCTATCCCACATAGGGGCACATAAGTACGGGAATTAAAACATGATATATAATACATAAATTAAATCAAATAATAAATAAGGACACGACTGTTGTTGGGACACTGACAAGACAAGACATATGAGCCTACGTAGACCTGCTGCTGCCGACTGACAAGATAGGTGACAACGCCACCTGTCGACCTGAAGTAAGAATCAAAATAGTGGGGGTGAGTATAAAGGATACTCAATGAGGGTAAAGAGGGAACAAGTACGAGCCACGATTCCGGGTTTGGATTATATATATATAAGAAATTACATTTGCATAATTGAAGAAAATCCGAATCGTGCTTCGACTTGCATACACGACAATAATAAGCCGTAATAATAAAGCATTAATGTAAGCAAGTAATATCCCAGCGAGAATGGGCCTGTTCCTCCTTATAACCCCTTCAAGTTCAGTAAACTCCATCACCGGTGTCTGACCCCAAAGGTGCTACCCCGGGCGACTGTTGAATTTTAGGAAAACGTGCAACGAATGCAACGCCCACCATCACTCCCAACCGTGGCTATCAACTCCTGACGGGCCACGATTGACGCGTAGTTTTGGGAAAAGCACCTCGGATTACACCCTGGATGCTCGTCCCCAGTTGTAACCTCCGGATACCATCCCGGGCCCATTTTAAATAAAAATACATTATCTTTGCTCGCGTTCGAAGAACATTATAAGTTAAAGCCAAAAGGGCATTTAGGCAAGTGTATTTGACGACAAAGGGGGTTAATCCTAAGTCAAACCGTCACGAAAAAGGAAAGAGTTTTCTTGCCCTTTGAAAACAAAATGATTTAGAGATACCTATAGATACAAGTTAATATCAAAACATTTGTTATAAAATATATATTAAATATCTAATAGATATACGAGAAAGGAAATCAAAGCAAGATGAGCACATAAGGGTAGTTCGCAATAATTTAAAAGAAATTCTTTCTCCGGTTGAAAGTATTTTAAGACCCTCACCTATAGCTCGACAACGAGAAAAGCAAGCAACGGACAAGTATTCTACGGGGAGTGAAGCCTGCAATCTAAGACACAACATAACCAGGTAAGACTCTTGACAAGACGCACGGTGTACGATAAGTAATTAAAACACGTAAAAGCATATAGACATGACTTCCATTGAAGTACTCACAATTGCATTTAAAACAATTAAACGAGATATAAGGATTAAAAGATGTAAACATGCTTCGAACACAATTTAGATTTCACATTCATGCTCGTGACATAATAAGGAAGCATTCATACAAGTTTTGGATCAAATAGACTGTAGCGGGCGCCGCCAAACGGGCAGACGCACGCCCCGCACCGGATCCTGACCCGGAATCGAAAGGAGTCCGACCCGAACCAAAACCCGGCGAACGGAAAACCGGACTCATTTACTTCTAGGCGGGAGTTTCAAAACAGGGACAAACCAAAAGCGGAAGCAATATATAACCAAAACATAAAATCAATAATGGCTGCGCAGTTAGGTAAAGCCCACCAAGGCTAGCAAATTCCCATAAATATTAATAAATGTTTACAACGGGTTCTACAATATTATTCCCGGATTTTCTTAAGTATAATCCTACATAACAAATATCAAGTCATCAAGAAATAAGAGTTTACATAAGACAAAAGCGTAACTCGACCGACGACTACTCAATACTATGAAGCCCGCCTAGAATCCTGAAACCAAAGGGTGAAACGAATAGGGTTAGTCAAACGACTAAGTGAGGGGGAAAAAGACAGTACATAAGAATAAACGAAAGTAGATCACCAGTTTAACAGAAAGAAAACAACAGAAGTAAAGGTTTTCGCAAACGATTGGTGAACTAGCTCAAAATGAAACATAACAAAGCGTATAACTCAGCGAGAAGAGTTCTGAACCACCAGTCAAATCATAAAAACAGAAACCCACCTTATTCCTCCAGTTGTAATCAGGGTGCAACCCCTAACTATACATATCATACATAAACAAGCTCAGGTACTCAAAGGGCTGCCACTCCGGCCTCACCCCGAGCTCCCAAAGGTGGAGGAAACCATAGAATTTCCGCCGTAGACCCGACGTCTACCGACTTCGTCCTATCGTCCTTACTCCGGGCCCATCAGAACAGGTCAAACATATACATATACATAGCTCGCTTTTCAAACATTTTCATGTGGTCAAAAGACCGTTCGAGGAAAGTCGTGTGCGAGGCTATAATGCCAAAGTTCGCTTTCGGAAAACAAAGATTTGCATGCCTCTTTCGTAAACATTTCACAAACTTATACATAATACTTTTCATATTAAATCGTTTTCAAGATCATAAAAGTATAAACTTAAATATCTACTATATATACAAACGGATGTAAAACAAATCATAAAACGAGGCTTATCGGGTAGTGGGGTTGGTATTATGTACGTATTATCGTCTACTATAAGAAACTGAAAACCCCACCTGTTGGCTTGACAAAAACGAGAGCAAACTGCGAGACAGGCACACTACTCCACGGGAGTATCGTCTGCAAAAGACAAAGACACAACCATATAAGACTAACAACGACGCACGGCTTATACGAAAGATTTAAAACACATAGGAGCATGTTTAACAATCATTCATATCACTTAGGTTCACATTGTAGCAAAACATAGAAATTCATAGAATTCGATAAGCAAAACAAGTTAGAATGTAATAAAAGCTCATAAACATGCATAAAATGCAATAAGGAAGCATGCATTCAAGTTTCGGAAGAAACGAACAACATTTGAAAAATAGCCAAAAAGGCCTAAACGAAAAACAAGAGAAACGGGACCCAAACGAAGTCGGAAAAATTCAAACTACCTAAAATATGTATTTCATGATTTATAGGACCTATAGGTGAAATCGGATCTTGAATCGGAGGTCAAACGAAGAAAGTTAACTTTTTAATTACCCCTTTGACCCTCAATGCCGAGAGCAAGAAGTTGAAAATGGAGAAATTTTGGTTAAGGCATACACACGGTCTTGGGGACGGGCAAACGCACGGGCTTGAACACGTGCTCAAGCCGGTGCACGAACACTTGCACTGGCCTGCGCACCGGCTTGCGCACGGCCGTGCGTTAGGCAGTGCAAGGCCAAAATAGGCACACGGTCTTGGCGCATGGTCTCAAGACCGTGCGTCAGGCCGTGCGGATTATCAACACAGCAGAAAATCGCGAGGGTTCTCGGGAATGAGCCAAAACTTAACATTTAAATCATATAAATCATGCAAACCTCAAACTAAACTTACATATAATAATCTACAACATCTAATCTACTTATAGGACCAAGAAACACGTAAATCCATCCACAAAATCATTCATATTCACATTTTTTCATATATTATTAAACTATTCACAAAATTCTATAAATCACAACCTAGGAAGCATTAAACGCAAAGGACGTGAGAAGCTTACTTGAAGAATAGATCGTGAGGAGTTCGAAAAGTTTCACGGATCGAAATTCGGTCGGAAATCGAAGTCGGAATGATCAATCGAAGCTTTCTCTCTTTTCTCTCTTCTTTTTCTCTTTTTTCTTCTTTCTTTTCTTCTTTCTTACGTGAATGAGGATTGAGGGAGAGAGAGAGTGGTCAAGTCAAACTTTGACTTGACTTAGAAACGAGGGGCAAAAATCGTAATTACTCCGAACTTACTAAAAATAGCAGGTTGTCGGAATTAAACAATATTATAGTCAAAACTCATATAATTGAACACACGTTGACATGAAATGGTTTAAAAACAAAAATTCACTCATTTATGAAATTGTTAAAAATTCACATACTAACTATCAAATAAAATAATTAAATCGCGCAAAATAACAATTCGGACGTACCGGATAATAATTCGGATTTTCGGGGCGTTACAATCACCCCTCCTTATGAGAATCTGTCCCCAGATTCTACTCGTCTGCTACAAATAATGCGGGATGAAACTTGCGCATTTTCTCTTCGGTTTCCCATGTAGCTTCTTCAACCGACTGACTACTCCAAAGCACTTTAACCATAGGAATCTCTCTGTTACGCAGTGCTTGAGTCTTCTTGTCTAAAATTTTCACTGGCTGTGAAACGAAGGTCAAGTCCGGCTCTATCTCAACATCTTCGATAGGAAGAATGTGTGAATCACTCGGGTGATACTTCCGGAGCTGTGAAACGTGGAAAACGTTGTGGATTCCTGTCAGACTCGGTGGCAAGTCTAATCTGTAAGCAACTTCTCCAATCTTTTCTAGAATCTCAAACGGTCCTAAGAATCTCGGACCTAGCTTACCACCTTTGCCAATACGAGTGAATCCCTTTCGAGGTGAAGCTTTAAGAAACACTTGGTCACCAACCTCGAACTCCAAAGGTCGGCGGCGTGTATCGGCATAACTTTTCTGGCGATCCTGGGCTGCTTTCATCCTCTGACGGATGATCTGAATTCGGTCAATCGCTCTCTGAAGAGACTGCGGAGAATCTCCTCTTCCTTTGTTATCCCTTGTCCAACGCCAATCCTCAAGATCCCAAAACAACGGGGATCGACACTTCCTTCCATACAGTGCTTCGTAAGGTGCCATCTTGATCGTAGACTGATAACTGTTGTTGTAGGCAAACTCAATCAACGGTAATTGGTCGTGCCAATTGGTGCGAAAGTCTAAGGCACACGCACGAAGCATATCACTGAGATATCGAATCGTTCTCTCAGATTGGCCATCGGTCTGCGGATGTGCTGCTGTACTGAATGTCAGTTTCGTTCCCATTTTCTCCTGAAGATGCTGCCATAATTGAGAAGTAAATCTAGCATCTCTGTCAGACACAATGCTCACGGGAACTCCATGAAGCCTGACAATCTCTCGGTGATAAATCTCTGCCAACTTCTCCACCTTGAATGACTTCTTGACCGGCAGAAGGTGAGCAGTTTTGGAAAGTCGGTCAATTATCACCCAAATACTATCATAGCCACCTTTAACTTTCGGTAAACCGGACACAAAGTCCATCGCAATCTGCTCCCAATTCCACGTAGGAATCGGTAGTGGCTGTAGCAATCCTCCAGGTCTCTGGTGCTCTACCTTGACCTGCTGACATGTCTGACATCTCTTGACGTAATCAGCTACGTCTCTCTTCATACCTCTCCACCAGAACAACTCTTTTAGATCCCGGTACATCTTACTTCCACCAGGATGTACTGTATAAGGCGTATTATGCGCCTCAGCAAGAATCTCCTTCTTAAGACTCTCAGGAACACAAACTCGAGTCTCGAAGCGGAGAATACCAGAATCATCAACACGAAACTGGGACTCTGGATCATCTGAAATATGAACTATCTGCCTCTGAGTCCACTCGTCAGTAGCCTGAACATCTCGAATCATACAACCCAATTCTGACTGAATCGATATACTGTGAACGTGAGCCTGCGAGGTGATATAAACTCGCTCAAACTTAGCCTCTAGCTGAGCTACACTCGCCTTACGACTCAATGCATCGGCTACCACATTCGCCTTTCCAGGATGGTACTGAATCTTGCAATCACAATCCTCAAACAATTCCATCCATCGACGCTGTCTCTTGTTCAAATCCTTCTGAGTGAACAAATACTGAAAACTCTTGTGATCAGTGAAGATATCGAACGTAGTGCCATATAGATAATGACGCCACTTTAGCAAAGCAAACACAACGGCTGCTAGCTCAAGATCATGCGTGGGATAGTTCTCTTCGGCTGGCTTTAGTTTCCTCGAGGCGTAAGCTATAACTCTCCCATTTTGCATCAACACACAACCCAATCCCTCGTGTGACGCATCTGTATACACAACGAGTCCCTCCAATCCATTAGGCATAGCTAACACTGGGGCTGTAGTTAATCTCTTCTTGAGCTCTTGGAAACTTGCTTCACATTTGTCTGACCACTCAAACTTGGCATCCTTCTTCGTCAACGCAGTCAACGGACTAGCAAGCTTGGAAAAGTCCTTGACAAAACGTCTATAGTATCCTGCTAAACCCAAGAAACTGCGAATCTCTGTAGGAGTCTTAGGTTTCTCCCAATCCAACACAGTCTCGATCTTCGAAGGATCTACCTCGACTCCCGTTCCGGATATGACATGACCTAGAAAAGTCACTCTGTCGATCCAGAACTCGCATTTGCTAAACTTAGCAAATAACTGATGCTCTCTCAAAGCCTGAAGAACAATCCTGAGGTGTTCTGCGTGCTCTTCCTCTGACTTCGAGAACACTAGAATGTCATCGATAAAGATCACAACGAACTTATCGAGGTACGGACGAAAGATCCTGTGCATCATATCCATAAAAGAGGCAGGAGCATTCGTGAGTCCAAACGGCATGACCACGAACTCAAAGTGACCGTATCTGGAGTTGAATGCTGTCTTCGGAATATCCTCGGCTCGGATACGAAGCTGGTAATACCCTTATCTGAGATCAAGCTTAGAATAAACTCTCGATCCCTGGAGTAAATCAAACAACTCCTCGATATGCGGCAAAGGATACTTATTCTTCACCGTCATCCTGTTCAACTCACGATAATCGATACACATACGGAGTGTACCGTCCTTCTTCTTCACGAACAAGACTGGAGCACCCCAAGGCAAGGTACTTGGGCGGATATATCCAATCGAAAGGAGTTCGTCGAGCTGATTCTTCAATTCCTTCAACTCGGCAGGAGCCATACGGTAGGGAGACTTCGAGTACGGCTCGGCACCCGGGACTAGATCAATAACGAACTCAATGTCCCTATCAGGGGGCAGAAACTCCAAGTTCTCAGGAAACACATCCATGAATTCCTTAACCACATCGGTATCCTCGATCTTCGCCTGCTCTTTCGGACGGTTGAGAAGATAAGCTAGAAAACCAGTTGCTTCTCCCTTCTGGATAAGCTTCTTGGCTTCCATCATAGAGATATACGGGCCTTCACCCATTCTGAAACCTCTAACTTCAGTGTAACCAAGCACAACTTTCTTCTCATAACAGTCGATCTTCGCTCGGTGCTCAAATAACCAATCCATCCCAAGAATAACTCCATAATCCTTCATCGGCAGCACGATCAAATCCCCGAGGTACTCGGTACCCTCAATCATCATCGGACAACGCTTGAGAACGCGGTTCGTAGCTACTCTAGAACCCATCGGCGAGCTAACAACTAACACATACTCAAGCAACTCAACAGGCACATGCATAGATAAAGCAACGGCAGGCGCAATAAACGAGTGAGAAGCACCCGGGTCGTACAATGCATGAATGGGAATGCCATGTATATATATCGTACCTTCCACCACGGCATTCGCATCCGGCGCGACATCTTCAGCATCGCCTTCCAAGGCGTAAAGTCGGGCCTGGGCTTGAGGCTGAGCTGGCTGCTTCTGACCTCTCTTCATCGGGCATGCATTCATAAGATGATCGGAGCTACCACATCCAAAGCAAAGCCCTAACTTCCTTCGACACTTAGACTCCAAATGGGGACCTCCACAATATCCACAAACTGGTCGTGGAAAACCCTGAGCTTGGGGAGGAACGTTCGGCTTCGGAGCCTGCTGAAATGGTTTCTTCCCAGCTGAAGAAGAAGATGGTCCTACAGAAGGAAAAGACCTCTTCGGACCCGACAGAAAACCCTTAGCGGCTGCAGGGGCAGGTGCTGACGTAGGCCTCATCTGTCTCATCTCTGACTCTATAGCAAAAGCCATGTCAACTGCATCGGAATAAAATCGGGGGCGGACAGCCATCATATGCAGTCGAATGTTGTGAGACAAACCCTCCACGAACTGGCGTGTCTTTCTCTCCTCGTCCTCAACCATATAGGAACAGTGAACAATGAGGCGAGAGAAATGTGCCTCATACTGATCTACCGAGGACGTGCCCTGCTTCAAGTTCAAAAACTCCCTTTCCCGCTGTTGTCTGACTACCAACGGGATGTACTTAGCCCTGAACTCCACCAAAAACTGAGCCCATGTCGGAACCACCCGATCACGCGTCCAACGCTGATCAATCCGTGTCCACCAGTCCTGTGCTGCCCCAATCATCAGGTAGGCAGCATACTCGACCCTCTGTGGATCCGTAGTGTGCATCAGTCTGAATATCTTCTCCAAGGCCGATATCCAGGCCTCTGCAGCCACATCATCCGGTGCTCCCACAAACTGTGGCGGATTACGATTCAGAAACTGATTCATTGCCTTCATAGCTGTCTGTTCCAGCGTTTCCTGAGGAGCATGAAGAGCATACTGCTGTAACGCCGCCATAAATTGGGCTGGCGTAGGTCCCTCTGGCGGGGGAGGAGGCGGAGGAGGACCTCTACCACGACGTATCCTGCAAAACTGTACAATTATTCATGACGGTAAGTGATCATGTAAAGCATTAACACGTAAGGAATTCAAATTCACACAATCACTAAAGCACATCACGCAATTCACATAGTTCCTAAGCCGTACGGACCTAGACAGACTCGACGCTTCAGAGCATAGGCCATTGAACCCATAGGGCTCTGATACCAACTGTAGCGGGCGCCGCCAAACGGGCTGACGCACGCCCTGCACCGGATCCTGACCCGGAATCGAAAGGAGTCCGACCCGAACCAAAACCCGGCGAACGGCAAACCGGACTCATTTACTTCTAGGCGGGAGTTTCAAAACAGGGACAAACCAAAAGCGGAAGCAATATATAAACAAAACATAAAATCCATAATGGCTGCGCAGTTAGGTAAAGCCCACCAAGGCTAGCAAATTCCCATAAATATTAATAAATGTTTACAACGGGTTCTACAATATTATTCCCGGATTTTCATAAGTATAATCCTACATAAAAAATATCAAGTCATCAAGAAATAAGAGTTTACATAAGACAAAACTGTAACTCGACCGACGACTACTCAATACTATGAAGCCCGCCTAGAATCCTGAAACCAAAAGGTGAAACGAATGGGGTTAGTGAAACGACTAAGTGAGGGGGAAAAAGACAGTACATAAGAATAACCGAAAGTAGATCACCAGTTTAACAGAAAGAAAACAACAGAAGTAAAGGTTTTCGCAAACGATTGGTGAACTAGCTCAAAATGAAACATAACAAAGCGTATAACTCAGCGAGAAGAGTTCTGAACCACCAGTAAAATCATAAAAACAGAAACCCACCTTATTCCTCCAGTTGTAATCAGGGAGCAACCCCTAACTACACATATCATACATAAACAAGCTCAGGTACTCAAAGGGCTGCCACTCCGGCCTCACCCCGAGCTCCAAAAGGTGGAGGAAACCATAGAATTTCCGCCGTAGACCCGACGTCTACCGACTTCGTCCTATCGTCCTTACTCCGGGCCCATCAGAACAGGTCAAACATATACATATACATAGCTCGCTTTTCAAACATTTTCATGTGGTCAAAAGACCGTTCGAGGCAAGTCGTGTGCGAGGCTATAATGCCAAAGTTCGCTTTCGGAAAACAAAGATTTGCTTGCCTCTTTCGTAAACATTTCACAAACTTATACATAATACTTTTCATATTAAATCGTTTTCAAGATCATAAAAGTATAAGCTTAAATATCTACTATATATACAAACGGATGTAAAACAAATCATAAAACGAAGCTTATCGGGTAGTAGGGTTGGTATTATGTACGTATCATCGTCTACTATAAGAAACTGAAAACCCCACCTGTTGGCTTGACAAAAACGAGAGCAAACTGCGAGACAGGCACACTACTCCACGGGAGTATCGTCTGCAAAAGACAAAGACACAACCATATAAGACTAACAACGACGCACGGCTTATACGAAAGATTTAAAACACATAGGAGCATGTTTAACAATCATTCATATCACTTAGGTTCACATTATAGCAAAACATAGAAATTCATAGAATTCGATAAGCAAAACAAGTTAGAATGTAATAAAAGCTCATAAACATGCATAAAATGCAATAAGGAAGCATGCATTCAAGTTTCGGAAGAAACGAACAACATTTGAAAAATAGCCAAAAAGGCCTAAACGAAAAACAAGAGAAACGGGACCCAAACGAAGTCGGAAAAATTCAAACTACCTAAAATATGTATTTCATGATTTATAGGACCTATAGGTGAAATCGGATCTTGAATCGGAGGTCAAACGAAGAAAGTCAACTTTTTAATTACCCCTTTGACCCTCAATGCCGAGAGCAAGAAGTTGAAAATGGAGAAATTTTGGTTAAGGCATACACACGGTCTTGGGGATGGGCAAACGCACGGGCTTGAACACGTGCTCAAGCCGGTGCGCGAACACTTGCACTGGCTTGCGCACCGGCTTGTGCACGGCCGTGCGTTAGGCAGTGCAAGGCCAAAATAGGCACACGGTCCTGGCACATGGTCTCAAGACCGTGCTTCAGGCCGTGCGGATTATCAACACAGCAGAAAATCGCGAGGGTTCTCGGGAATGAGCCAAAAATTAACATTTAAATCATATAAATCATGCAAACCTCAAACTAAACTTACATATAATGATCTACAACATCTAATCTACTTATAGGACCAAGAAACACGTAAATCCATCCACAAAATCATTCATATTCACATTTTTTCATATATTATTAAACTATTCACAAAATTCTATAAATCACAACCTAGGAAGCATGAAACGTGAAGGACGTGAGAAGCTTACTTGAAGAATAGATCGTGAGGAGTTTGAAAAGTTTCACGGATCGAAATTCGGTCGGAAATCGAAGTCGGAATGATCAATCGAAGCTTTCTCTCTTTTCTCTCTTCTTTTTCTCTTTTTTCTTCTTTCTTTTCTTCTTTCTTACGTGAATGAGGATTGAGGGAGAGAGAGAGTGGTCAAGTCAAACTTTGACTTGACTTAGAAACGAGGGGCAAAAATCGTAATTACTCCGAACTTACTAAAAATAGCAGGTTGTCGGAATTAAACAATATTATAGTCAAAACTCATATAATTGAACACACGTTGACATGAAATGGTTTAAAAACCAAAATTCACTCATTTATGAAATTGTTAAAAATTCACATACTAACTATCAAATAAAATAATTAAATCGCGCAAAATAACAATTCGGACGTACCGGATAATAATTCGGATTTTCGGGGCGTTACATAGACGATGTATGGAAAAGAGCTAAAAAGCCCTAAACAAGATTGGCACTATTCAATGCCCGAACGAAGTCGGAAAAATTCCTACTTCGAATATTAATGATATAAATGATTAAATAAAGCTATTGGTGAAGACGGAATTCAAAAACGAGATCAAACGAACATTTTAGGTTTTTGGGTTGAAACATACAGGAGGTCTGGTCTGGAAAATGGCTGAAAATTGGCTAAGGGGTACACACGGGGTGTTGCACGGCCTGTTGCAAGGCCGTGTGTGCAAGAAATGGAGATGCACGGCCTCTTGCACGGCTGTGCGCAAGGTCGTGCGTGCTATACACAAGACACACGGCCTCCTGCACGGCCTGTCGCAAGGCCGTGTGCGTTCACACGGGGTCTCGTCACGCCGTGTGGCAAGACCGTGTGGTTCTAAAATGAGCAGATTCGCGAGAAACAGACGTAGAAGCAATAATTCTAATACCAAAATTCATCCTACACAAATTATACTCGGCCAATCATGCTCAAATTCATATATATTACTGTAACGACCCGAAAATTCCATAATTAATTCTTGGAATAATTATTCGACATTTAGTTGAATTTTATATGAAAAGATTTAACTTTGTTAGTTAATCTTAATTTATTATAATTATTTCAATATCTTTAACCTTTTATAATTACATTTTCTACCCCTCGAATTATTCTAATCTTTATAAACGAACCTACAATCTTCTAAAATACCCTTGCACTACCTTGAACACACCCACACTATCTTGAACACACTCACACCCTCTTGAACACACCCCTTGCACCCTCTTGGGTACATAATCATTCGAGAGAGAGAGAGAGAGAGAGAAGAGAAGGAGAAAAGAGAGAAGAGAAGGAGAAGAGAGAAATTCCATTCCGAATTCGTTTCTCGACCAATTTAAATTCCGAGACCAGTTTTACGATCCTCATTCGATTCTTTATCGGTAACCTTCTTTCTCCAATTCATTTCATCCATTAAATCTTTCAATTTTTATAGTTTTTATATTGAATATATATTTGATGAATTTCTTGATTCGTAGATTATAGTTTATCATTTTTAGCGTAGTTCGGATCAAATGATAGATATTAATGTGTACAATGCATGAGTGTGAATCTTACATATTAATTTTGGCCTTAGAATCCCCCATATTTGATTTTTGCACGAAACTCCCGAGAAAACCTTAAAATCGCGTTTTCTGCACCTGGGTGTTGGAACCACACGGCCCAACGCACGGTCTTGCTCAAGACCGTGCGCCGGACCGTGCACAGCCATTTAACCTTGCACCGGCTTGCGCACGCCGGTGCACCAGGCCGTGTGCCTTTATTTCAGCCTGCACGGTCTTGGTTTCGTGCTCAAGACCGTGCACTAGGCCGTGCGTTAGCCCGTGCGAATGCCTTAGCCAATTTTCCAGCCTTTTTCCTTAGTTGCTCACGGTAATGGGGTCAAATGATCAAAAATAAAAGTTGACTTTTTGCATACGACCCCCTAAAATCGAGCCGTTTTCACCTATAGCTTCCTTATGATTCAAGGATGAATATTTGGTAAAGTTTTCAAAATTCCGATCTCGTTCGGACCTTGAATCGAACCTTTTTCGTTTAGGGCTTTTTCCCCGATTTTTGAATGTTGTCCGAAGAATCCGAAAATCGCATGAGTGCTTCTTTTTAATATTATATGCATGAATGTACAATTAGAATTTCAATTGAGCATGTTTATCATTGCTAATTTCGTATTTTTAGTTTAATTGATTTAATTGCATTTTAATTGTACAATTCAATTGCTATGTGTTAATTACTGATTTTTCTGTCTCTGTAGTCTTCGTGAGTCGTTGTCGTGTCTTGTCTTATGTAGTTTTGTCGTCTGTTAGTTTCAGGCTGTCTTGTCAGGACTCAGCTTGGATTGTCTTGTCATCCCGTGTTTCCAGGTGAGGGTTTTTAAAATGATTTCAAACGGAGTAAGAATTCTTTTAATTATTGCGAACTCCCTTTATGTGCTCATCTTTCTTCGTTTTCATTTCTTGTATAATTATTAGATATTTAATCTATATTTTAAGGTTGCTCTCAAATGATTTAATATTAAATTGTACTTATGAGTATCCCTAAAATATTTTATTTTCATATGGCAAGTAAAATTATTTATTTTAAGCGTGACGGTTTGACTTAGGATTTATACCCTTCGTCGTCACTCAAACTTGCCCAAATTCAATTTATGTACGGTTTTCAAAGCGAGCAAATTCATGACATTTCAACATGGGGCCCGGGAAAGTATCCGAAGGTTATACCTGGGGACGAGCGTCTAGGGGTAATCCGAGGTGCTTCTCCCAAAACTAAGCGTCAATCGTGGCCCGTCAGGAGTTGATAGCCACGGTTGGGAGTGATGGTGGGCGTTGCATTCGTTGCACGTTTTCCTAAAATTCACAGTCGCGCGAAATAGCGATTCGGGGTCAGACACCGGTGATGGAGTGTATGAACGTGAAGGGGTTATAAGGAGGAACAGGCCCATTCTCGCTGGGATATTATTTGCGTGCATGTTACTGCTTTAATTATTTATTATCTATTTAATGTCGTGTATGCAAGTCGAAGCACGATCCGGATTTTCTTCAATTATGCAAATGTATTTTCATATATATATAATTTAAAACCCGGACACGTGGCTCGTACTTGATCCCTCTTAACCTTCACTGAGTGTTTTTACTCACCCACTATTTTAATTCTTACTTCAGGTCGACAGGTGGCGTTGTCACCTATCATGTCAGTCGGCAGCAGCAGGTCTAGGTTGGCTTGTGTGTCTTGTCTTGTCAGTGTCCCAACAACAGTCGTGTTCTTGTTATGAATTTATTTAATTATGTATTTTGGATTATGCTTTAATTTAAGTACTTACGTGCCCCTGATGTGGGATAGATTAGACTGGCCACGAATGGCATTGATTATAATATGATTGAGACTGATGTATGAATTACGTGGCCATGGATGGCTTATATGATATTTTATATAATTGTTATTACTTCCGCAACTCTGATTTAATTATTATTTATTGCTGTTGTTGTTGGGCTGTCGTTTGTTGTTGCTAGTTTTGCCTGATTGATTGCGGTTCGCCGGGATGGATTTTTAAATGGGGTACTTATACCTCGTTTGAAGGTTTCTCTCGGTGCGGATGTGGTGTCCTTTCTCCGGCCAAGGAAAGGGGCGCTACAGTCAGTGGTATCAGAGCCTAGGTTCCCGAACAGGAACCGAAAGCTCTAGTATCTCGTCTGTCTTGCATGGAGTGTCTGTCAGCTTGGTGTCAGTTCGTGTCGAGTTCGTGTTTTGACAAGTGTTTGTCTCATCTTGGTGCTTAAAATTGTAGACGATTACGGTTGGCTTAATTAACCGACTGGCAATCTTTTATAAATTTCTGTACTAAGGAAGATGTAACGCGAGTCGATCGTGGAACACTGTGCGTGTCTTACATGGTTTTGTCTGTCGTAGTGTGTGTCGGTAGGATTTTGTTGAGTGATTGAGCATGCTTATGTGTTTATGAATTGTTAGCATCATTTCTCACAAGACATGCACCTATTTTGCCAAATAGTTGTGAACGCAGGTATGCCGCGTAAGAAAGCTAGATCAGATCCGCCACTACCTCCACTTCAGACTACGTCAGGATCAACGCACTCGTATTCCACGGGAGAGTTGGAAATAGCTCAGGGAGCAGATAGCGTGACGGAATACGAGGCCAGATTTGCCTACCTGACTAACTACTCACCAAACCGGGAGCCAGATCAAAGGAACAGAGCTGCGAGATTTATATCTGGATTGAGGCATGAAATTCGCCAAGTACTCATAGGTCTTGGTTGTTGTTCTTATGCTGAAGCTGTTGGCCGAGCCTTGCGGGCCGAAGCAGAGTTTGAAATGAGAGCTAGGAATGCTCGACCGATCACTTTAACGAACCCGTCTTATGGATCGAGAACTCCAGTGGCTATTCGTACAACTTCTCACAGAAAAGAGGCGACGACCAGTGGATCCAGGGAGAGCACCATCCTTTGCTCATATTGCCATAAGCCAAATCATCTCGCAGAGTACTGCCGGAAACGACTGGGGCAGTGTTTACTGTGTGGATCCCCTGACCATCTTCTCGACAATTGCCCTATTAAGAAGACACCTATGGAAGAGGATAGTGGATGATGATTCTGGGGATTCAGGGTTCTTAATTCAGAGAGGGAGGCTACCGTATAATAAAGCGGGAAGGGACAGTGTTGAGGACGTACAATAAATGAGAAGCTGCGACATCGAAGGACTTGAGCAAAAAAATTATGGAATAAGAGGAATAATGGGAGACTAAAACGGACTTCATTACTCGGAATAAAAGGTACCGTGCATTTTCATAACATTCATATTTCTCGTATCCAATTTATTAATTGCGCGGTATTATGTAATTATTATTTGTGTGAACTCCGGATTAAATCCGGAGTGTTTTCGAAAATTTTTCGCATTTTAATTCGATCCAGGGGTGCTTGCACGCCCTAATGCACGGTCTTGCTCAAGACCGTGCGGTTCAGCTCAATCCCGTGCAAGCCAGTTCAGCGTTAAACCGCTGAACCGGCTGGACCGCTCCACACGGGCCAGCGCACGCCCGTGCGTCCGGCCGTGTGTACCCCTTCGCCCATTGAAACACCATTTTCGCGAACATAAACTTTTCACCCCAATTTCCCCACTTCCAGCAGCAGAAACCTCTCAATTTTTCCCCAATTTCATCCTCCAATCTTTGCAAGCCAATAACTTTCGATCCGTCCGTTGGATCTTCCTAATTTTCGGAAGGTACATAGTCTACATTACGTATTTCAATTAGTTGGGTTTTGAGGACGATCCGTCGAACCGATCTTACACACATTGCCACCCAAAATACACGCACGCCAAGTGTTCGACAAAATTCCCGAGTGAGGAATTTCATCAAATTCAATCCTACAAGCTTCCAACAACAATCTCACATGGCCGCCGAAGGTTCTCGACGTAGGAGGAGACGAGATGACCCTCCATCTCCACTCCCATTCAATGTGGATATTTCAAATGCATTCCAAGTTAAAATATTTAGGAGAATGCACGAACGCCTGGTGTTCTCCACCAAATTTCTCGACATCGAGGCATTAGGAAATTTGGGACTTGGCCCCGGTATTGCTCGATACATAGAAGACGTGGGATGGACCACATTCTTGGACACAAGAAGGAATTCGTACCCCCGGCTTGTGTACGAATTCATTGCAACACTTCAAGTACTTCCTCATGAAGACGATGCCGAGCTACCATTCAAAATTGAGTTCCGAGCTTTTAATGAAGATTATGAGCTCACTCTTCGGCAACTAACTATGCATTTTGGACTACCCATCCGGGGTATGATAAGCCGTGAAATTGGATGGTCTGAAGCCGAAGCTTGGAGAAATGTCTCCACTTCTCGAAGACCCTTTCAACAAGGAAAATCGAAGGCAACCGACCTTCGTGATGCCGCTTTGAGGACTTTCCACCGGTTCCTCTCATGTACCGTTTTCGCTAGAGGAGATAGCTACGGTTCAATTAATATTGAGGAACTCTACGTCCTTGATTGCGCGGTTCGAAGGCAAGCAGTCAACGGCATTATGTTTTTCCTTCGATATGTAGAATATGTAGGTACCCGGCCTAAAGGAGAAATCAGAATTGGGTCCTACATTACCGCGATCTTAGAGTGTGCCGGAGTGACCGGCATGGATCGAATGGCCCCGGCAGGAGCCGAGGATTCAATGATTTCCTACAAGCAACTCGCCCAAATGAAACTTTGTAGGAAAGTTAGAGGACGACATGGTCGTTATGTGCCAATGACGGCCGAGGAAGCCGCCGCCGGTAGTGATGGCGACGATGAAGAGGATGCCGATTTAGGAGGTCATCCTGAAGAAGACCGACAAGAGAGAGAGGAGCAAATGATGGAACAACTTTACGAAGCAGGAGGCTTCGCTCCTCAGCAGGTTCCGTATGTACCCGATCCTCCTAGAACCGAAGAGGTTCCATTCCAGCAGGGCTTTGAGGATTACCCGACACAGCATCAGGCTGGATCTTCCCAATGGGACAGATCAAGTGAGGAACAATGGAGTCAGTTTATAGAAGCGGAGTCGGACGCCCGAAGCCGACGGGAGACCGACAGGTGGACGATTTGGGGAAACCGTTTCACCACTTTCGCCGAGCAGACCACCGAACGTCTTGATCGACAGTCGGCCGATCTCCGGGAAGTTCGCGCAGACCTACAAGAATTCAGACTCGAGACCCGACGCAACCAGACTGAGCTTCGGGAGCAGATTACCGGCCTCGAGAGATCCATCACTGATCAACTTGCCAACTATCTGAGCCGCCTTGGCAGGTCGCCTGACTCTGGAGCAACCGATTCCTAGTTGGCATTAGTTTTTCCCTAAATTCCTCGTTGTTTTCGTTTTAATTGTAATTTGAATTTCAGCTGAACTATTATGTATGAACTATGTGTTAAATGTTTATTTGAATTTAACTGTTAACTGTTCATTTTAATTAATTGCTTATGTGTTAATTGCGCGATTTTGTATGATGAACTTTTAAATACTGTGATATACTTCCTTTAATAAACCCCGAGGTTCGAAGTAGAATCTGAGGACATATTCTTTTAAAGGAGGGAGTATTGTAACGACCCGAAAATTCCATAATTAATTCTTGGAATAATTATTCGACATTTAGTTGAATTTTATATGAAAAGATTTAACTTTGTTAGTTAATCTTAATTTATTATAATTATTTCAATATCTTTAACCTTTTATAATTACATTTTCTACCCCTCGAATTATTCTAATCTTTATAAACGAACCTACAATCTTCTAAAATACCCTTGCACTACCTTGAACACACCCACACTATCTTGAACACTCTCACACCCTCTTGAACACACCCCTTGCACCCTCTTGGGTACATAATCATTCGAGAGAGAGAGAGAGAGAGAAGAGAAGGAGAAAAGAGAGAAGAGAAGGAGAAGAGAGAAATTCCATTCCGAATTCGTTTCTCGACCAATTTAAATTCCGAGACTAGTTTTACGATCCTCATTCGATTCTTTATCGGTAACCTTCTTTCTCCAATTCATTTCATCCATTAAATCTTTCAATTTTTATAGTTTTTATATTGAATATATATTTGATGAATTTATTGATTCGTAGATTATAGTTTATCATTTTTAGCGTAGTTCGGATCAAATGATAGATATTAATGTGTACAATGCATGAGTGTGAATCTTACATATTAATTTTGGCCTTAGAATCCCCCATATTTGATTTTTGCACGAAACTCCCGAGAAAACCTTAAAATCGCGTTTTCTGCACCTGGGTGTTGGAACCACACGGCCCAACGCACGGTCTTGCTCAAGACCGTGCGCCGGACCGTGCACAGCCATTTAACCTTGCACCGGCTTGCGCACGCCGGTGCACCAGGCCGTGTGCCTTTATTTCAGCCTGAACGGTCTTGGTTTCGTGCTCAAGACCGTGCACTAGGCCGTGCGTTAGCCCGTGCGAATGCCTTAGCCAATTTTCCAGCCTTTTTCCTTAGTTGCTCACGGTAATGGGGTCAAATGATCAAAAATAAAAGTTGACTTTTTGCATACGACCCCCTAAAATCGAGCCGTTTTCACCTATAGCTTCCTTATGATTCAAGGATGAATATTTGGTAAAGTTTTCAAAATTCCGATCTCGTTCGGACCTTGAATCGAACCTTTTTCGTTTAGGGCTTTTTCCCCGATTTTTGAATGTTGTCCGAAAAATCCGAAAATCGCATGAGTGCTTCTTTTTAATATTATATGCATGAATGTACAATTAGAATTTCAATTGAGCATGTTTATCATTGCTAATTTCGTATTTTTAGTTTAATTGATTTAATTGCATTTTAATTGTACAATTCAATTGCTATGTGTTAATTACTGATTTTTCTGTCTCTGTAGTCTTCGTGAGTCGTTGTCGTGTCTTGTCTTATGTAGTTTTGTCGTCTGTTAGTTTCAAGCTGTCTTGTCAGGACTCAGCTTGGATTGTCTTGTCGTCCCGTGTTTCCAGGTGAGGGTTTTTAAAATGATTTCAAACGGAGTAAGAATTCTTTTAATTATTGCGAACTCCCCTTATGTGCTCATCTTTCTTCGTTTTCATTTCTCGTATAATTATTAGATATTTAATCTATATTTTAAGGTTGCTCTCAAATGATTTAATATTAAATTGTACTTATGAGTATCCCTAAAATATTTTATTTTCATATGGCAAGTAAAATTATTTAGTTTAAGCGTGACGGTTTGACTTAGGATTTATACCCTTCGTCGTCACTCAAACTTGCCCAAATTCAATTTATGTACGATTTTCAAAGCGAGCAAATTCATGACATTTCAACATGGGGCCCGGGAAAGTATCCGAAGGTTATACCTGGGGACGAGCGTCTAGGGGTAATCCGAGGTGCTTCTCCCAAAACTAAGCGTCAATCGTGGCCGGTCAGGAGTTGATAGCCACGGTTGGGAGTGATGGTGGGCGTTGCATTCGTTGCACGTTTTCCTAAAATTCACAGTCGCGCGAAATAGCGATTCGGGGTCAGACACCGGTGATGGAGTGTATGAACGTGAAGGGGTTATAAGGAGGAACAGGCCCATTCTCGCTGGGATATTATTTGCGTGCATGTTACTGCTTTAATTATTTATTATCTATTTAATGTCGTGTATGCAAGTCGAAGCACGATCCGGATTTTCTTCAATTATGCAAATGTATTTTCATATATATATAATTTAAAACCCGGACACGTGGCTCGTACTTGATCCCTCTTAACCTTCACTGAGTGTTTTTACTCACCCACTATTTTAATTCTTACTTCAGGTCGACAGGTGGCGTTGTCACCTATCATGTCAGTCGGCAGCAGCAGGTCTAGGTTGGCTTGTGTGTCTTGTCTTGTCAGTGTCCCAACAACAGTCGTGTTCTTGTTATGAATTTATTTAATTATGTATTTTGGATTATGCTTTAATTTAAGTACTTACGTGCCCCTGATGTGGGATAGATTAGACTGGCCACGAATGGCATTGATTATAATATGATTGAGACTGATGTATGAATTACGTGGCCATGGATGGCTTATATGATATTTTATATAATTGTTATTACTTCCGCAACTCTGATTTAATTATTATTTATTGCTGTTGTTGTTGGGCTGTCGTTTGTTGTTGCTAGTTTTGCCTGATTGATTGCCGTTCGCCGGGATGGATTTTTAAATGGGGTACTTATACCTCGTTTGAAGGTTTCTCTCGGTGCGGATGTGGTGTCCTTTCTCCGGCCAAGGAAAGGGGCGCTACAGTCAGTGGTATCAGAGCCTAGGTTCCCGAACAGGAACCGAAAGCTCTAGTATCTCGTCTGTCTTGCATGGAGTGTCTGTCAGCTTGGTGTCAGTTCGTGTCGAGTTCGTGTTTTGACAAGTGTTTGTCTCATCTTGGTGCTTAAAATTGTAGACGATTACGGTTGGCTTAATTAACCGACTGGCAATCTTTTATAAATTTCTGTACTAAGGAAGATGTAACGCGAGTCGATCGTGGAACACTGTGCGTGTCTTACATGGTTTTGTCTGTCGTAGTGTGTGTCGGTAGGATTTTGTTGAGTGATTGAGCATGCTTATGTGTTTATGAATTGTTAGCATCATTTCTCACAAGACATGCACCTATTTTGCCAAATAGTTGTGAACGCAGGTATGCCGCGTAAGAAAGCTAGATCAGATCCGCCACTACCTCCACTTCAGACTACGTCAGGATCAACGCACTCGTATTCCACGGGAGAGTTGGAAATAGCTCAGGGAGCAGATAGCGTGACGGAATACGAGGCCAGATTTGCCTACCTGACTAACTACTCACCAAACCGGGAGCCAGATCAAAGGAACAGAGCTGCGAGATTTATATCTGGATTGAGGCATGAAATTCGCCAAGTACTCATAGGTCTTGGTTGTTGTTCTTATGCTGAAGCTGTTGGCCGAGCCTTGCGGGCCGAAGCAGAGTTTGAAATGAGAGCTAGGAATGCTCGACCGATCACTTTAACGAACCCGTCTTATGGATCGAGAACTCCAGTGGCTATTCGTACAACTTCTCACAGAAAAGAGGCGACGACCAGTGGATCCAGGGAGAGCACCATCCTTTGCTCATATTGCCATAAGCCAAATCATCTCGCAGAGTACTGCCGGAAACGACTGGGGCAGTGTTTACTGTGTGGATCCCCTGACCATCTTCTCGACAATTGCCCTATTAAGAAGACACCTATGGAAGAGGATAGTGGATGATGATTCTGGGGATTCAGGGTTCTTAATTCAGAGAGGGAGGCTACCGTATAATAAAGCGGGAAGGGACAGTGTTGAGGACGTACAATAAATGAGAAGCTGCGACATCGAAGGACTTGAGCAAAAAAATTATGGAATAAGAGGAATAATGGGAGACTAAAACGGACTTCATTACTCGGAATAAAAGGTACCGTGCATTTTCATAACATTCATATTTCTCGTATCCAATTTATTAATTGCGCGGTATTATGTAATTATTATTTGTGTGAACTCCGGATTCGAAAAATTTTCGCATTTTAATTCGATCCAGGGGTGCTTGCACGCCCTAATGCACGGTCTTGCTCAAGACCGTGCGGTTCAGCTCAATCCCGTGCAAGCCAGTTCAGCGTTAAACCGCTGAACCGGCTGGACCGCTCCACACGGGCCAGCGCACGCCCGTGCGTCCGGCCGTGTGTACCCCTTCGCCCATTGAAACACCATTTTCGCGAACATAAACTTTTCACCCCAATTTCCCCACTTCCAGCAGCAGAAACCTCTCAATTTTTCCCCAATTTCATCCTCCAATCTTTGCAAGCCAATAACTTTCGATCCGTCCGTTGGATCTTCCTAATTTTCGGAAGGTACGTAGTCTACATTACGTATTTCAATTAGTTGGGTTTTGAGGACGATCCGTCGAGCCGATCTTACACACATTGCCACCCAAAATACACGCACGCCAAGTGTTCGACAAAATTCCCGAGTGAGGAATTTCATCAAATTCAATCCTACAAGCTTCCAACAACAATCTCACATGGCCGCCGAAGGTTCTCGACGTAGGAGGAGACGAGATGACCCTCCATCTCCACTCCCATTCAATGTGGATATTTCAAATGCATTCCAAGTTAAAATATTTAGGAGAATGCACGAACGCCCGGTGTTCTCCACCAAATTTCTCGACATCGAGGCATTAGGAAATTTGGGACTTGGCCCCGGTATTGCTCGATACATAGAAGACGTGGGATGGACCACATTCTTGGACACAAGAAGGAATTCGTACCCCCGGCTTGTGTACGAATTCATTGCAACACTTCAAGTACTTCCTCATGAAGACGATGCCGAGCTACCATTCAAAATTGAGTTCCGAGCTTTTAATGAAGATTATGAGCTCACTCTTCGGCAACTAACTATGCATTTTGGACTACCCATCCGGGGTATGATAAGCCGTGAAATTGGATGGTCTGAAGCCGAAGCTTGGAGAAATGTCTCCACTTCTCGAAGACCCTTTCAACAAGGAAAATCGAAGGCAACCGACCTTCGTGATGCCGCTTTGAGGACTTTCCACCGGTTCCTCTCATGTACCGTTTTCGCTAGAGGAGATAGCTACGGTTCAATTAATATTGAGGAACTCTACGTCCTTGATTGCGCGGTTCGAAGGCAAGCAGTCAACGGCATTATGTTTTTCCTTCGATATGTAGAATATGTAGGTACCCGGCCTAAAGGAGAAATCAGAATTGGGTCCTACATTACCGCGATCTTAGAGTGTGCCGGAGTGACCGGCATGGATCGAATGGCCCCGGCAGGAGCCGAGGATTCAATGATTTCCTACAAGCAACTCGCCCAAATGAAACTTTGTAGGAAAGTTAGAGGACGACATGGTCGTTATGTGCCAATGACGGCCGAGGAAGCCGCCGCCGGTAGTGATGGCGACGATGAAGAGGATGCCGATTTAGGAGGTCATCCTGAAGAAGACCGACAAGAGAGAGAGGAGCAAATGATGGAACAACTTTACGAAGCAGGAGGCTTCGCTCCTCAGCAGGTTCCGTATGTACCCGATCCTCCTAGAACCGAAGAGGTTCCATTCCAGCAGGGCTTTGAGGATTACCCGACACAGCATCAGGCTGGATCTTCCCAATGGGACAGATCAAGTGAGGAACAATGGAGTCAGTTTATAGAAGCGGAGTCGGACGCCCGAAGCCGACGGGAGACCGACAGGTGGACGATTTGGGGAAACCGTTTCACCACTTTCGCCGAGCAGACCACCGAACGTCTTGATCGACAGTCGGCCGATCTCCGGGAAGTTCGCGCAGACCTACAAGAATTCAGACTCGAGACCCGACGCAACCAGACTGAGCTTCGGGAGCAGATTACCGGCCTCGAGAGATCCATCACTGATCAACTTGCCAACTATCTGAGCCGCCTTGGCAGGTCGCCTGACTCTGGAGCAACCGATTCCTAGTTGGCATTAGTTTTTCCCTAAATTCCTCGTTGTTTTCGTTTTAATTGTAATTTGAATTTCAGCTGAACTATTATGTATGAACTATGTGTTAAATGTTTATTTGAATTTAACTGTTAACTGTTCATTTTAATTAATTGCTTATGTGTTAATTGCGCGATTTTGTATGATGAACTTTTAAATACTGTGATATACTTCCTTTAATAAACCCCGAGGTTCGAAGTAGAATCTGAGGACATATTCTTTTAAAGGAGGGAGTATTGTAACGACCCGAAAATTCCATAATTAATTCTTGGAATAATTATTCGACATTTAGTTGAATTTTATATGAAAAGATTTAACTTTGTTAGTTAATCTTAATTTATTATAATTATTTCAATATCTTTAACCTTTTATAATTACATTTTCTACCCCTCGAATTATTCTAATCTTTATAAACGAACCTACAATCTTCTAAAATACCCTTGCACTACCTTGAACACACCCACACTATCTTGAACACTCTCACACCCTCTTGAACACACCCCTTGCACCCTCTTGGGTACATAATCATTCGAGAGAGAGAGAGAGAGAGAAGAGAAGGAGAAAAGAGAGAAGAGAAGGAGAAGAGAGAAATTCCATTCCGAATTCGTTTCTCGACCAATTTAAATTCCGAGACTAGTTTTACGATCCTCATTCGATTCTTTATCGGTAACCTTCTTTCTCCAATTCATTTCATCCATTAAATCTTTCAATTTTTATAGTTTTTATATTGAATATATATTTGATGAATTTATTGATTCGTAGATTATAGTTTATCATTTTTAGCGTAGTTCGGATCAAATGATAGATATTAATGTGTACAATGCATGAGTGTGAATCTTACATATTAATTTTGGCCTTAGAATCCCCCATATTTGATTTTTGCACGAAACTCCCGAGAAAACCTTAAAATCGCGTTTTCTGCACCTGGGTGTTGGAACCACACGGCCCAACGCACGGTCTTGCTCAAGACCGTGCGCCGGACCGTGCACAGCCATTTAACCTTGCACCGGCTTGCGCACGCCGGTGCACCAGGCCGTGTGCCTTTATTTCAGCCTGAACGGTCTTGGTTTCGTGCTCAAGACCGTGCACTAGGCCGTGCGTTAGCCCGTGCGAATGCCTTAGCCAATTTTCCAGCCTTTTTCCTTAGTTGCTCACGGTAATGGGGTCAAATGATCAAAAATAAAAGTTGACTTTTTGCATACGACCCCCTAAAATCGAGCCGTTTTCACCTATAGCTTCCTTATGATTCAAGGATGAATATTTGGTAAAGTTTTCAAAATTCCGATCTCGTTCGGACCTTGAATCGAACCTTTTTCGTTTAGGGCTTTTTCCCCGATTTTTGAATGTTGTCCGAAAAATCCGAAAATCGCATGAGTGCTTCTTTTTAATATTATATGCATGAATGTACAATTAGAATTTCAATTGAGCATGTTTATCATTGCTAATTTCGTATTTTTAGTTTAATTGATTTAATTGCATTTTAATTGTACAATTCAATTGCTATGTGTTAATTACTGATTTTTCTGTCTCTGTAGTCTTCGTGAGTCGTTGTCGTGTCTTGTCTTATGTAGTTTTGTCGTCTGTTAGTTTCAAGCTGTCTTGTCAGGACTCAGCTTGGATTGTCTTGTCGTCCCGTGTTTCCAGGTGAGGGTTTTTAAAATGATTTCAAACGGAGTAAGAATTCTTTTAATTATTGCGAACTCCCCTTATGTGCTCATCTTTCTTCGTTTTCATTTCTCGTATAATTATTAGATATTTAATCTATATTTTAAGGTTGCTCTCAAATGATTTAATATTAAATTGTACTTATGAGTATCCCTAAAATATTTTATTTTCATATGGCAAGTAAAATTATTTATTTTAAGCGTGACGGTTTGACTTAGGATTTATACCCTTCGTCGTCACTCAAACTTGCCCAAATTCAATTTATGTACGGTTTTCAAAGCGAGCAAATTCATGACATTTCAACATGGGGCCCGGGAAAGTATCCGAAGGTTATACCTGGGGACGAGCGTCTAGGGGTAATCCGAGGTGCTTCTCCCAAAACTAAGCGTCAATCGTGGTCCGTCAGGAGTTGATAGCCACGGTTGGGAGTGATGGTGGGCGTTGCATTCGTTGCACGTTTTCCTAAAATTCACAGTCGCCCGAAATAGCGATTTGGGGTAAAACACCGGTGATGGAGTGTATGAACGTGAAGGGGTTATAAGGAGGAACAGGCCCATTCTCGTTGGGATATTATTTGCGTGCATGTTACTACTTTAATTATTTATTATCTATTTAATGTCGTGTATGCAAGTCGAAGCACGATCCGGATTTTCTTCAATTATGCAAATGTATTTTCATATATATATAATTTAAAACCCGGACACGTGGCTCGTACTTGATCCCTCTTAACCTTCACTGAGTGTTTTTACTCACCCCTAATTTAATTCTTACTTCAGGTCGACAGGTGGCGTTGTCACCTATCATGTCAGTCGGCAGCAGCAGGTCTAGGTTGGCTCGTGTGTCTTGTCTTGTCAGTGTCCCAACAACAGTCGTGTTCTTGTTATGAATTTATTTAATTATGTATTTTGGATTATGCTTTAATTTAAGTACTTACGTGCCCCTGATGTGGGATAGATTAGACTGGCCACGAATGGCATTGATTATAATATGATTGAGACTGATGTATGAATTACGTGGCCATGGATGGCTTATATGATATTTTATATAATTGTTATTACTTCCGCAACTCTGATTTAATTATTATTTATTGCTGTTGTTGTTGGGTTGTCGTTTGCTGTTGCTAGTTTTGCCTGATTGATTGCCGTTCGCCGGGATGGATTTTTAAATGGGGTACTTATACCTCGTTTGAAGGTTTGTCTCGGTGCGGATGTGGTGTCCTTTCTCCGGCCAAGGAAAGGGGCGCTACAATTACTCTCCTAAACATGCTTAATAATTAGAAACAAGAATCATGCAAAACCGTCAACTATAACGAATAAACCCAATAAAAAACCTAAGTTAATAAAATTCAATAAAAATCGATATTCGTCGGATGAATCGAAAAGAGGTTAGAAGATTACCGATTGGTTATGGAATGGGGGTCAGTAGCCGAAGACGGGATTCCATTCAGACGAGAATCGGGTTCCGCACGAAAATCTCTCTTCCTCCTTCCTTCTTCCTTTCTTCCTTCTTTGTGAAATGAGAGAATGTGAGAGAGAGTTAGATATTTAGGGAAAATATCTCGAGGGGTAAAATGGTCATTTTGACTTTTAAGGGCATTTACGTAATTTTAGCAATTACGGGTATTTAAAAGATAGGTTAAATCAATCTTTTCCGTAAGATTAATTAATCCAATTGGATAGATCGAGAAATTAGACAAGAAAGAATTCGCAAAATAAATAATAATATAATTAAAATATTCGGGTCGTTACACTTATCGTCATGCATAATTGTACAGTTTTGCAGGATGCGTCGTGGTAGAGGTCCTCCTCCACCTCCTCCCCCGCCAGAGGGACCTACGCCAGCCCAATTTATGGCGGCGTTATAGCAGTATGCTCTTCATGCTCCTCAGGAGACGCTGGAACAGACGGCTATGAAGGCAATGAATCAGTTTCTTAATCGTAATCCGCCACAGTTTGTGGGAGCACCGGATGATATGGCTGCAGAGGCCTGGATATCGGCCTTGGAGAAGATATTCAGACTAATGCACACTACAGATCCACAGAGGATCGAGTATGCTGCCTACCTGATGATTGGGGCATCATAGGACTGGTGGACACGGATTGATCAGCGTTGGACGCGTGATCGGGTGGTTCCGACATGGGCTCAGTTTTTGGTGGAGTTCAGGGCCAAGTACATACCGTTGGTAGTCAGACAACAGCGGGAAAGGGAGTTTTTGAGCTTGAAGCAGGGCACGTCCTCGGTAGATCAGTATGAGGCACATTTCTCTCGCCTCATTGTTCACTATTCCTATATGGTTGAGGACGAGGAGAGGAAGACACGCCAGTTCGTGGAAGGTTTGTCTCACAGCATTCGACTGCAAATGATGGCTGTCCGCCCCCGATCTTATTCCGATGCAGTTGATATGGCTCTTGCTATAGAGTCAGAGCTGAGACAGATGAGGCCTACGTCAGCACCTGCCCCCGCAGCCGCTAAGGGTTTTCCGTCGGGTCCGAAGAGGTCTTTTCCTTCTGTAGGACCATCTTCTTCTTCAGCTGGGAAGAAACCGTTTCAGCAGGATCCGAAGCCGAATGTTCCTCCCCAAGCTCAGGGTTTTCCACGACCAGTTTGTGGATATTGTGGAGGTCCCTATTTGGAGTCTAAGTGTCGAAGGAAGTTAGGGCTTTGCTTTGGATGTGGTAGCTCAGATCATCTTATGAATGCATGCCCGATGAAGAGAGGTCAGAAGCAGCCAGCTCAGCCTTAAGCCCAGGCCCGACTTTACGCCTTGGAAGGCGATGCTGAGGATGTCGCGCCGGATGCGAATTCCGTGGTGGAAGGTACGATATACATACATGGCACTCCCATTCATGCATTGTACGACCTGGGTGCTTCACACTCGTTTATTGTGCCTGCCGTTGCCTTATCTGTGCATGTGCCTGTTGAGTTGCTTGAGTATGTGTTAGTTGTTAGATCGCCGATGGGTTCTAGAGTAGCTACGAACCGCGTTCTCAAGTGTTGTCCGATGATGATTGAGGGTACCGAGTACCTCAGGGATTTGATCGTGCTGCCGATGAAGGATTATGGAGTTATTCTTGGGATGGATTGGTTATTTGAGCACCGAGCGAAGATCGACTGCTATGAGAAGAAAGTTATGCTTGGTTACAGTGAAGTTAGAGGTTTCAGAATGGGTGAAGGCCCGTATATCTCTATGATGGAAGCCAAGAAGCTTATGCAGAAGGGAGAAGCAACTGGTTTTGTAACGCCCCGCTATTTTTATAACGCTTCGGTAAGTTTACCGACTAATAGCTCTTGTGTGTATTATTTGCAAATTATGTGATTATGTGAATTATATGAATTAATGTGTGATTCCATATGTGAATAATATGATGAATTCATAAGAATTTTCATATTTGAAATTACTGCACACTATGTTTATATTTGAATTGTTGTATTTGAAATTTTATGAAAATTATGCCATTATGTTTAAATAACATGATATTGTATTTGATATATATGCATATACATATGAAAATATATACAAATATATATACATATAAATATCTATATAGTTGCATACTAATTTTGACTTTTCCAAATAACATCTATAATTATAATAAATATACTTATATTTATTTAATTATCTCATTTCTCTCCACATTTTTCTACACTATTCTCAAGCAACATTCTCTTCTTCTTCCTCTCATCTCTCGGCCCTCATTCCACCAGCCACCACCACCACTTTCAACCACCATCAAAACACCAAAAATCATCCCCTCTCTTGCTACAAAAAGTTGCTCTTTCATCTAAGGAACAAGCCTCTACTTTCTATTTTTGCAAACAAGCTCTCTACATCTCCTTTCTCCTCCATTTTCTCCTTCAAGGTAAGGTTGCAAATCTCTTTAATCTTTGAGTTTCAATGTCTCATATGTTGATGAAGTGAAGAAGTAGGCTAGAATGAATGATTGATGAGCTTAGTTTGGTTGTTGATAGCATGTAGCATTACTTGTGATTTTTCATATAAATTTGATTATTATGCAATGTTGGATTGATGAATTTAGATGCTTAGATGCTCAAATGGATTGGTAATTCATGTTAGTTCATGATATTAAGCTAATTGGTGAAGTTTTATGGAGTTTGGAGTTGAAAAATGAGAGTTTGGCAAAATATGTAGGGGCTGATGAATAGTGATTTTTGAGCATTTGGCTTCATTTTTCGATTCTTTTGGCATTAAAAATCCTTAAATATAGTAGCTAAGTGATGCCGGAAATTTCGGATTAATCGGAGTTGTTTTGCTATGCAAAGTATTAAATGAGGGGTGGTTTGTGTAATATTCACAAACCTTTGAATTTTGGTTTCCAAGCTTCCATATTACTTGAATGCTTAGTTTAGCTTCATATCATGTATGTTTGATTGTGTTTGAATGCATTTGAATGAGCTTAATTTTGTTTAAATGCATTTATGCATAATATGTTATTTTGAGCATGAAATGCATTTTATAGCCGTGCGTCTTATTTGGTTGGCTTGTTGAGTCGTGTCTTACCTCGAGGCCTGTGTATTACAGGTGGGACCTCGCGGGGCTGATCTCTGGTCGTTTGGCTATCCTTTTTGTTAGGCCTACAGGTGAGGATGTAAAATGTTTTCTAACTGGAGTATGAACAAATATTTGCGAAAACCCTACCCCTTTATATTTCAATTATATGTTATCAATATTTGAAATAAAAAGGATTTGTTATAAAATGATATATATGTATCTTTTCTAAAATGGTTTTAAAATAGAGACAAGAGAACTATTTTGTTTTTAGAAGTAACATTTGGTCTCGGGACTTGCGCGTATGCCTCGAGTTATTCGGCAACGTGTCGAGAAACCCTAGACGGTTACATACCTTGTCTCGAACGACCCTTTTGGTCAATCAAAACAATTATAAAGCGAGACTATATTTCCTTTAACCCTATTGAGGACGCTCTTAGGGTATGTTTGGGCCCCGGATTATACTAGAGGTGGAACCCGGAGACGTGCGTTTAGGGGGAAGCCCATGGTATAATCCAGATTATATATATGGATGGAGACCCAGTGACGATCATCCAATATATATAATCCAGATTATATATGGATGGAGACCTAGTGACGATCATCTAATATATAATCAAAGGGTATTACTCATTGCTAGTCGGAGGTAGTCTAGCTCGGGTAATACTTACACCGGCGCCATTAGTCGGTTATGGTGAAATCGTGGGTAGCTCCCTCGATAAGCCAAACGGTGTTATGGGATTTCATTATATTTGATATGTTTTTGGGAGTTATAAGGAGATGGCCCGTTCTCGCCGGGAATAAAAATGTTTTCTAAAATGTTTTACTTTAATATTTAATTCACAAAGCTTTGATGAATTATAAAGAGAAAGTATCGGCACTAGATTCGTTTCTCTATTAACCAAAGCGTGAATTAAATATGTTTTATGTTTTAATTATTATATATATTCCCCTCCTCACTGAGTTCGTTTGACTCACATCCCGTTTTGGTTCATGCTTCAGGTTAGCGGTCAGGTACTGGCAGCAGCGTTGTAGGCTTGTACAGTCCTTGAAGTCGGTCTTATGTATTTACTTTTGTGGATCGAACTTATGATGTTGAATTACATGAAAACTTGAAATGTTATGCTAATATAGAATACTTGATGAATTGATGTTATAACTTGTGATAGATAATGGACTTATAAATGTTTATTTTGGCCACGGATGGCAGTGTGAGTATAAATATGATCTTTTGCTCGTTGCTTCCGCTTGTTGGTGTTGGTACTGTTGTTGGGAGTCGCTGTTGCCAGGTTGTGGGAATCCCGTTGTCCGGGGCGGATTTTCGAGTGGTGGTATTTAACTATCGCTCGAGAGCTCGTTTCGGTCCGGGGGTTGTGGCGTGGGGGACGTCACAGCTTAAGGTGGTATCAGAGCCTAGGTTTGGTACTTAGGCTTTGACGTTGTGTCGAGTCTGTCTAGGTCGAACGGCTTTAGGACAATGTGCTTTTATATGTCTATGTTATGTGACCTGTGTGGACATGATCATGTGGCTAACGAAGCATGCATATTATTTAGTCTTTTGATACAGGAAAATGGTTCGTGCTCGTGGTAGACCTATCCTAATGCAGTGGTGCAAGGTACTGTACATTTGCATAACATATCCATATTTGCATTATATGATTCTGGTGCGACGCATTCTTTTATTACTCCTGAATATGCTTCTAGATTATCTTTGTCTGCCGAGTGCTTGCCTTATGTGCTTGAGGTCAATTCCCCGTTGGGAATTTCTTATTTGTGCAATCGAGTCTTTCGAGACTGTCCGTTGAGGATAGACGATCGCGATTATCCTGCTGATCTCATTGAGCTTCCGATGAGTCACTACGGAATAATATTGGGAATGGACTGGCTATATCGACATCAAGCTTATATTGTTTGTTTCGGGAAAAAGATCGCTCTGGGAGCTGATAGCGAGATTTTGGGCAAAAGGTTTGACAAGATTCCTCGAGTATCTTATGTTAAAGCCGCCCGAATGATTCGCAAGGGATCTCCGGCCTTTGTTGCTTATCTACTGAACCGTCCGAAAGAGCAAATTAAGCTTGAGGAGGTGCCAGTAGTTGGAGAATTCCCTGATGTGTTTCCCGAGAGTTTGAATTCTTTGCCTCCGGAACGAGAGATAGAGTTTGTGATCGATTTAGCTCCGGGTGCCGAACCGTATTCGAAGACTCCTTACCGTATGGCTCCGGCAGAGTTGAAAGAATTGAAGATTCAGTTGGATGGATTGTTGGAGAGTGGGTACATTCGACCGAGTACTTCGCCGTGGGGTGCGCCTGTTCTTTTTGTAAAAAAGAAGGATGGGACGTTGAGGATGTGTATAGATTATCGCGAACTGAATCGGATGACGATAAAGAATAAATATCCTCTACCTCACATCGAAGAGTTGTTTGATATTTTGCAAGGGTCGAAAGTATACTCTAAACTTGATCTCCGACAGGGGTATTACCAGTTGAGGATTCGAGAGTCTGACATTCCGAAGACTGGGTTTAATACACGGTATGGGCATTTTGAGTTCGTAGTTACGCCTTTCGGGTTAACGAATGCCCCAGCTGCTTTCATGGATTTGATGCATCGTACTTTCCGGCCATATCTCGATAAGTTTGTGGTGATCTTCATTGACGATATCCTGGTTTTCTCAAAGACTAAGGAAGAACATGCTGAGCATCTTCGCATCGTATTAAGAACTCTCCGAGAGCATCAGTTGTATGCCAAGTTCAGTAAATGCGAATTTGTTACCTTCCTTGGTCATGTGATATCAGGAGATGGAATCGAAGTGGATCCCTCGAAGATTGAGGCCGTAATGAAATGGGAGCAGCCGAAGACCCCAATTGAGGTCAGAAGTTTTCTAGGGTTAGCTGGCTATTACAGGCGTTTCGTTAAAGATTTCTCCAAGATAGCCGCTCCGCTGACCAATTTAACTCGCTAGGACGTGCATTTTAAATGGGACGATAAATGCGAGGCAAGTTTCCAAGAGTTACGAAAACGGTTGACTACTGCTCCGGTACTTGCACTACCAGAAGGTTCCGAAGGGTTTACGGTTTATACCGATGCATCAAAAGAAGGGTTAGGATGTGTTCTGATGCAGAACGGCAGAGTGATAGCTTATGCTTCGTGTAAGTTAAAAGATGCTGAGAAGAACTATCCTATCCACGATCTTGAGCTAGCTGCTATTATCTTTGCCCTGGGAAAGTGGCGACATTATTTATACGGCGTGACATTCGACATTTTCACCGACCAACAGAGTTTGAAGTATTTGCATACTCAGAAGGATCTCAATCGCAGGCAACGACGGTGGATGGAATTTCTTGAAGATTATGATTGCCGTATCCAATACCATCCAGGCAAAGCTAACGTAGTAGCCGATGCTTTAAGTAGACAAGCAAAGGTAGCTGTCTTAGAAGGAACCTCTACAAGAGTGATGTCGGAAGCAGGGAAATATCATCTAGCCTCTCAACCGCGAATCGCGAATCTTTCAGTCCGACCAGATTTGGTTCAGAGACTTAAAAACGAGCAGAGTGCTGATGACTGGATACAAAGACAGGTCGTGAGGATGCAAGATGATCCGAACTCCTCATTTGCTTTCGATGATATGGGTCTTTTTCGTTTTAAGAACCGAATTTGCGTGCCGAAGAACTTGAAGACCGAAATCATGGAGGAAGCACATAAAGCTGGTTATGCTGTCCATCTGGGAGGTAATAAGATGTACCGAGATCTCAAGACTCAATATTGGTGGCACGGAATGAAACGAGAAGTTGCTGATTTCGTGAGACGGTGTTTGACTTGTCAACGAGTTAAAGCCGAACATCAGCAACCCGGTGGAACTCTACAGCCACTCTCTATTCCAGATTGGAAATGGGAAGATATTGCTATGGATTTCATGTCCGGATTACCGAGAGTTCGGGGCGGATATGATACGATTTGGGTAATTGTGGATCGTTTGATGAAATCCGCTCACTTCATTCCAATTCGAAAGACCACCAATGTCAAGAAACTGGCAGAGTTGTATATCGAGCAGATTGTAAAGCTACACGGAGTTCCGAAAAGTATTGTATCCGATCGAGATCCCAAGTTTACTTCCAGACTTTGGCAAGAAATTCACAGAAACTTGGGAACGAACTTGAAATTTAGCACAGCTGCTCACCCGCAAACGGATGGTGAATCTGAGAGAACCATCAAGATTCTAGGCAATATGCTGCGAGCTTGTGCTCTCGACTTCTCTACGAGTTGGGACAAGCAACTGCCACTCGTTGAATTCGCCTACAATAACAGCTACCAAGCGACGATTGGGATGCCCCCGTACGAAGCGCTTTATGGACGTAAATGCCGATCCCCTCTGTACTGGGAATTAGAAGACTGGCGAAGAACTAAAGACGGAGTGGAACGAGCTCTACCTCCAAAGACGATCCAGGAAACACTTGATAAGATTGCAATCATTCGACAGAGAATGAAAGCTGCCCAGGATCGTCAGAAGAGTTATGCTGATAAGAGACGCCGGGATTTGGAATTTGAAGAGGGAAACAAAGTGTTTCTTAAGGCGACGTTGAGGAAAGGTTTTGCTAGAGTGGGAAAAGGTGGGAAACTCAGTCCGAGATATTTGGGACCTTATGAGGTTATTGAGCGGATTGGGAAGACTGCATACCGCCTGAACCTGCCCTCGACTCTAACTGGGATTCACAATGTCTTCCATGTTTCTCAATTGCGAAAATACTATCCCGACGAATCTCATATTCTCCGAGATGAAGAAGTTCAGGTAGAGCCTGACTTGACGATCGAGATGAAACCTGTTGAGATTCAGGATCGTAAGTTCAAGCAACTTCGCAACCGACAAATCCCCTTGGTTCGTGTGTTATGGAGAAACCGAACCACCGAACAAGTAACTTGGGAAATGGAAGAGAAGATGCGAACTCATTATCCCGAGTTATTTGCGGAGTCGAATTAGAATCTGGGGACCAGATTCTCCGAAGGGGGGGATAGTGTAACGCCCCGCTATTTTTATAACGCTTCGGTAAGTTTACCGACTAATAGCTCTTGTGTGTATTATTTGCAAATTATGTGATTATGTGAATTATATGAATTAATGTGTGATTCCATATGTGAATAATATGATGAATTCATAAGAATTTTCATATTTGAAATTACTGCACACTATGTTTATATTTGAATTGTTGTATTTGAAATTTTATGAAAATTATGCCATTAGGTTTAAATAACATGATATTGTATTTGATATATATGCATATACATATGAAAATATATACAAATATATATACATATAAATATCTATATAGTTGCATACCAATTTTGACTTTTCCAAATAACATCTATAATTATAATAAATATACTTATATTTATTTAATTATCTCATTTCTCTCCACATTTTTCTACACTATTCTCAAGCAACATTCTCTTCTTCTTCCTCTCATCTCTCGGCCCTCATTCCACCAGCCACCACCACCACTTTCGACCACCATCAAAACACCAAAAATCATCCCCTCTCTTGCTACAAAAAGTTGCTCTTTCATCTAAGGAACAAGCCTCTACTTTCTATTTTTGCAAACAAGCTCTCTACATCTCCTTTCTCCTCCATTTTCTCCTTCAAGGTAAGGTTGCAAATCTCTTTAATCTTTGAGTTTCAATGTCTCATATGTTGATGAAGTGAAGCAGTAGGCTAGAATGAATGATTGATGAGCTTAGTTTGGTTGTTGATAGCATGTAGCATTACTTGTGATTTTTCATATAAATTTGATTATTATGCAATGTTGGATTGATGAATTTAGATGCTTAGATGCTCAAATGGATTGGTAATTCATGTTAGTTCATGATATTAAGCTAATTGGTGAAGTTTTATGGAGTTTGGAGTTGAAAAATGAGAGTTTGGCAAAATATGTAGGGGCTGATGAATAGTGATTTTTGAGCATTTGGCTTCATTTTTCGATTCTTTTGGCATTAAAAATCCTTAAATATAGTAGCTAAGTGATGCCGGAAATTTTGGATTAATCGGAGTTGTTTTGCTATGCAAAGTATTAAATGAGGGGTGGTTTGTGTAATATTCACAAACCTTTGAATTTTGGTTTCCAAGCTTCCATATTACTTGAATGCTTAGTTTAGCTTCATATCATGTATGTTTGATTGTGTTTGAATGCATTTGAATGAGCTTAATTTTGTTTAAATGCATTTATGCATAATATGTTATTTTGAGCATGAAATGCATTTTATAGCCGTGCGTCTTATTTGGTTGGCTTGTTGAGTCGTGTCTTACCTCGAGGCCTGTGTATTACAGGTGGGACCTCGCGGGGCTGATCTCTGGTCGTTTGGCTATCCTTTTTGTTAGGCCTACAGGTGAGGATGTAAAATGTTTTCTAACTAGAGTATGAACAAATATTTGCGAAAACCCTACCCCTTTATATTTCAATTATATGTTATAAATATTTGAAATAAAAAGGATTTGATATAAAATGATATATATGTATCTTTTCTAAAATGGTTTTAAAATAGAGACAAGAGAACTATTTTGTTTTTAGAAGTAACATTTGGTCTCGGGACTTGCGCGTATGCCTCGAGTTATTCGGCAACGTGTCGAGAAACCCTAGACGGTTACATACCTTGTCTCGAACGACCCTTTTGGTCAATCAAAACAATTATAAAGCGAGACTATATTTCCTTTAACCCTATTGAGGACGCTCTTAGGGTATATTTGGGCCCCGGATTATACTAGAGGTGGAACCCGGAGACGTGCGTCTAGGGGGAAGCCCATGGTATAATCCAGATTATATATATGGATGGAGACCCAGTGACGATCATCCAATATATATAATCCAGATTATATATGGATGGAGACCCAGTGACGATCATCTAATATATAATCAAAGGGTATTACTCATTGCTAGTCGGAGGTAGTCTAGCTCGGGTAATACTTACACCGGCGCCATTAGTCGGTTATGGTGAAATCGTGGGTAGCTCCCTCGATAAGCCAAACGGTGTTATGGGATTTCATTATATTTGATATGTTTTTGGGAGTTATAAGGAGATGGCCCGTTCTCGCCGGGAATAAAAATGTTTTCTAAAATGTTTTACTTTAATATTTAATTCACAAAGCTTTGATGAATTATAAAGAGAAAGTATCGGCACTAGATTCGTTTCTCTATTAACCAAAGCGTGAATTAAATATGTTTTATGTTTTAATTATTATATATATTCCCCTCCTCACTGAGTTCGTTTGACTCACATCCCGTTTTGGTTCATGCTTCAGGTTAGCGGTCAGGTACTGGCAGCAGCGTTGTAGGCTTGTACAGTCCTTGAAGTCGGTCTTATGTATTTACTTTTGTGGATCGAACTTATGATGTTGAATTACATGAAAACTTGAAATGTTATGCTGATATAGAATACTTGATGAATTGATGTTATAACTTGTGATAGATAATGGACTTATAAATGTTTATTTTGGCCACGGATGGCAGTGTGAGTATAAATATGATCTTTTGCTCGTTGCTTCCGCTTGTTGGTGTTGGTACTGTTGTTGGGAGTCGCTGTTGCCAGGTTGTGAATCCCGTTGTCCGGGGCGGATTTTCGAGTGGTGGTATTTAACTATCGCTCGAGAGCTCGTTTCGGTCCGGGGGTTGTGGCGTGGGGGACGTCACAGGTTTTCTAGCTTATCTTCTCAACCGCCTGAAAGAGCAGGTGAAGATCGAGGATACCGATGTGGTTAAAGAATTCATGGATGTGTTTCCCGAGAACTTGGAGTTTCTACCCCTTGATAGGGACATTGAGTTCGTTATTGATCTAGTCCCGGGTGCCGAGCCGTACTCGAAGTCTCCGTACCGTATGGCTCCTGCCGAGTTGAAGGAATTGAAGAATCAGCTCGACGAACTCCTTTCGATTGGGTATATCCGCCCGAGTACCTCGCCTTGGGGTGCTCCAGTCCTGTTCGTGAAGAAGAAGGACGGTAGACTCCGTATGTGTATCGATTATCGCGAGTTGAAAAGGATGACAGTGAAGAATAAGTATCCTTTGCCGCATATTGAGGAGTTGTTTGATTTACTCCAGGGATCGAGAGTTTATTCTAAGCTTGATCTCAGACAAGGGTATTATCAGCTTCGTATCCGAGCCGAGGATATTCCGAAGACAGCGTTCAACACCAGATACGGTCATTTTAAGTTCGTGGTCATGCCGTTTGGACTCACGAATGCTCCTGCCGCTTTTATGGATATGATGCACAGGATCTTTTGTCCGTACCTCGATAAGTTCGTTGTGATCTTTATCGATGACATTCTAGTGTTCTCGAAGTCAGAGGAAGAGCACGCAGAACACCTCAGGATTGTTCTTCAGGCTTTAAGAGAGCATCAGTTATTTGCTAAGTTTAGCAAATGCGAGTTCTGGATCGACAGAGTGACTTTTCTAGGTCATGTCATATCCAGAACGGGAGTCGAGGTAGATCCTTCGAAGATCAAGACTGTGTTGGATTGGGAGAAACCTAAGACTCCTACAGAGATTCGCAGTTTCTTGGGTCTAGCAGGATACTATAGACGTTTTGTCAAGGACTTTTCCAAGCTTGCTAGTCCGTTGACTGCGTTGACAAAGATGGATGCCAAGTTTGACTGGTCAGACAAATGTGAAGCAAGTTTCCAAGAGCTCAAGAAGAGATTAACTACAGCCCCAGTGTTATCTATGCCTAATGGATTGGAGGGATTCGTTGCGTACACAGATGCGTCACACGAGGGATTGGGTTGTGTGTTGATGCAAAATGGGAGAGTTATAGCTTACGCCTCGAGGAAACTAAAGCCAGCCGAAGAGAACTATCCCACGCATGATCTTGAGCTAGCAGCCGTTGTGTTTGCTTTGCTAAAGTGGCATCATTATCTGTATGGCACTACGTTCGATATCTTCACTGATCACAAGAGTCTTCAGTATTTGTTCACTCAGAAGGATTTGAACAAGAGACAGCGTCGATGGATGGAATTGTTTGAGGATTATGATTGCAAGATTCAGTACCATCCTGGAAAGGCGAATGTGGTAGCCGATGCATTGAGTCATAAGGCGAGTGTAGCTCAGCTAGAGGCTAAGTTTGAGCGAGTTTATATCACCTCGCAGGCTCACGTTCACAGTATATCGATTCAGTCAGAATTGGGTCATAAGATTCGAGATGTTCAGGCTACTGATGAGTGGACTCAGAGGCAGATAGTTCATATTTCAAATGATCCAGAGTCCCAGTTTCGTGTTGATGATTCTGGCATTCTCCGCTTCGAGACTCGAGTTTGTGTTCCTGAGAGTCTTAAGAAGGAGATTCTTGCTGAGGCGCATAATACACCTTATACAGTACATCCTGGTGGAAGTAAGATGTACCGGGATTTAAAAGAGTTGTTCTGGTGGACAGGTATGAAGAGAGACGTAGCTGATTACGTCAAGAGATGTCAGACATGTCAGCAGGTCAAGGTAGAGCACCAGAGACCTGGAGGATTGCTACAGCCACTACCGATTCCTACGTGGAATTGGGAGCAGATTGCGATGGACTTTGTGTCCGGTTTACCGAAAGTTAAAGGTGGCTATGATAGTATTTGGGTGATAATTGACCGAGTTTCCAAGACTGCTCACTTTCTGCGGGTCAAGAAGTCATTCAAGGTGGAGAAATTGGCAGAGATTTATCACCGAGAGATTGTCAGGCTTCATGGAGTTCCCGTGAGCATTGTATCTGACAGAGATGCTAGATTCACTTCTCAATTATGGCAGCATCTTCAGGAGAAAATGGGAACGAAGCTGACATTCAGTACAGCAGCACATCCGCAGACCGATGGCCAATCTGAGAGGACGATTCGATATCTCAGTGATATACTTCGTGCATGTGCCTTAGACTTTTGCACCAATTGGCACGACCAGTTACCATTGATTGAGTTCGCCTACAACAACAGTTATCAGTCTACGATCAAGATGGCACCTTACGAAGCTCTGTATGGAAGGAAGTGTAGATCCCCGTTGTTTTGGGATCTTGAGGATTGGCGTTGGACAAGGGATAACAAAGGAAGAGGAGATTCTCCACAGTCTCTTCAGAGAGCGATTGACTGAATTCAGATCATCCATCAGAGGATGAAAGCAACCCAGGATCGCCAGAAAAGTTATGCCGATACACGCCGCCGACCTTTGGAGTTCGAGGTTGGTGACCGAGTGTTTCTTAAAGCTTCACCTCGAAAGGGATTCACTCGTATTGGAAAAGGTGGTAAGTTAGGTCCGAGATTCTTAGGACCGTTTGAGATTCTGGAGAAGATTGGAGAAGCTGCTTACAGATTAGACTTGCCACTGAGTCTGACAGGAATCCACAACGTTTTCCACGTTTCACAGCTACGGAAGTATCACCCGAGTGATTCACACGTTCTTCCTATCAAAGATGTTGAGATAGAGCCGGACTTGACCTTCGTTTCACAGCCGGTGAAAATGTTAGACAAGAAGACTCAAGCACTGCGTAACAGAGAGATTCCCATGGTCAAAGTGCTTTGGAGGAGTCAGTTGGTTGAAGAAGCTACGTGGGAAACCTAAGAGAAGATGCGCAAGTTTCACCCCGCATTATTTGTAGCGGACGAGAAGAATCTGGGGACAGATTCTCATAAGGAGGGGTGATTGTAACGCCCCGAAAATCCGAATTATTATCCGGTACGCCCGAATCGTTATTTTGTGCGATTTAATTATTTTATTTGATATTTAGTATGTGAATTTTCTTTACAATTTCATAAATGAGTGAATTTTTGGTTTTTAAACCATTTCATGTCAACGTGTGTTCAATTGTACGAGTTTTGACTATAATATTGTTTAATTCCGACAACCTGCTAATTTTAGTAAGTTCAGAGTATTTACGGTTTTGTCCCTCGTTTCTAAGTCAAGTTAAGGTTTGACTTGACCAACTCTCTCTCTTCCTCAATCCTCACTTCACGTTAAAGAAAAGAGAAGAAGAAAGAAAAAGAGAAAAAGAAGAGAAAAGGAGAGGAAGCTTGGATTGCTCATTCCGACTTCGATTCCCGACCGAATCTCGATCCGTGAAACTTTACGAACTACTCACGACCTATTCTTCATGTAAGCTTCTCACGTCCTCGCGTTTAATGCTTCCTAGGTTGTGATTTATAGGATTTTGTGAATAGTTGAATAATATATGAAAAATGTGATTTTGAATGATTTTGTGGATGGATTTATGTGGTTCTTGGTCCTATAGGTAGATTAGATGTTGTAGATCATTAAATGTAAGTTTTAGTTTGAGGTTTGCATGATTAATATGATTTAAATGTTGATTTTTGGCTCATTCCCGAGAACCCCTCGTGATTCTGCTGTTCTGATAATCCGCACGGCCTTACGCACGGTCTTGAGACCATGCGCCAAGACCGTGCGCCTATTTTTGCCTTGCACGGCCTTATGCACGGCCGTGCGCACGCCGGTGCGCAGGCCAGTGCAAGTGTTCGTGCACCGGCTTGAGCATACGTTCAAGCCCGTGCGTCCGCCCGTCCCCAAGACCGTGTGTATGCCTTAACCAAAATTTCTCCATTTTCAACTTCTTGCTCTCAGCATTGTGGGTCAAAAGGGCAATTAAAAAGTTGACTTTCTTCGTTTGACCTCCGATTTGAGATCGGATTTCACCTATAGGTCCTATAAATCATGAAATGCATATTTTAGGTAGTTTGAATTTTTCCGACTTCGTTTGGGCCCCGTTTCTCGTGTTTTTCGTTTAGGCCTTTTTTGGCTATTTTTCAAATGTTGTCCGTTTCTTCCGAAACTTGAATGCATGCTTCCTTATTGCCTTTTAGGCATGTTTATGAACTATTATTGCATTCTAACTTGTTTTGCTTATCGAATTCTATGAATTTCTATGTTTTGTTACAATGTGAACCTAAGTGATATGAATGATTGTTTAACGTGCTTCTTTGTGTTTTAAATCTTTCGTATAAGCCATGCGTCGTCGTTAGTCTTATGTGGTTGTGTCCTTGTATTTTTGCAGACGATACTCCCGTGGAGTAGCGTGCCGGTCTAGCATTCTTGCTCTCGTTTTTGTCAACCCAACAGGTGGGGTTTTCAGTTTCTTATAGTATACGATAATACGTACATAATACCAACCCTACTACCCGATAAGCCTTGTTTTATGATTTGTTTTACATCCGTTTGTATATATAGTAGATATTTAAGCTTATACTTTTATGATGTTGAAAACGATTTAATATGAAAAGTATTATGTATAAGTTTGTGAAATGTGTACGAAAGAGGCAGGCAAATCTTTGTTTTCCGAAAGCGAACTTTGGCATTATAGCCTCGCACACAACTTGCCTCGAACGGTCTTTTGACCACATGAAAATCTTTGAAAAGCAAGTTATGTATATGTATATGTTTGACCTGTTCTGATGGGCCCGGAGTAAGAACGATAGGACGAAGTCGGTAGACGTCGGGTCTACGGCGGAAATCCTATGGTTTCCTCCACCTTTGGGAGCTTGGGGTGAGGCCGGAGTGGCAGCCCTTTGAGTACCTGAGCTTGTTATGTATGATCTGTGTAGTTAGGGGTTGCTCCCTAATTACAACTGGAGGAATAAGGAGGGTTTCTGTTTTTATGATTTGACTGGTGGTTCAGAACTCTTCTCGCTGAGTTATATGTTTTGTTTTGTTCCATTTTGAGCTAGTTCACCAATCGTTTGCGAAAAACTTTACTTCCGTTATTTTCTTTCTGTTTAAACTGGTGATCTACTTTCGTTTATTCTTATGTACTGTCTTTTTGCCCCTCACTTAGTCGTTTGACTAACCCCATTCGTTTCACCCTTATGTTTTGGGTCATTGTCGGTCGAGTTACATGCTTTTGTCTTATGTAAACTCTTGTTTCTTGTTGACTTGAAATGTATGTTAAGTAGGATTTGATTATACTTATGAATAGCCGGGAATAATATTGTAGAACCCATTGTAAACATTATTAGTATTTATAGGAATTTGCTAGCCTTGGTGGGCTTTACCTAACTGCGCAGCCATTATGGATTTTATGTTTTGTCTAATTATTGCTTTCGCTTTTGGTTTGTCCCTGTTTTGAAACTCCCGCCTAGTAGTAAATGAGTCCTGTTTGTCGTTCGCCGGGTTTTGGTTCGGGTCGGATTACTTTCGATTCCGGGTCAGGATCCGGTGCGGGGAGTGCGTCTGCCCGTTTGGTGGCGCCCGCTACACAAGGCACTCGATCGGGTGTGTTCAAGGGAGAGAAGTTTGTCAAGTCGGTTCTTCGATTCTGTCAGATCGGCAAAATCCATTCGGTTTGGCGACCTCGATCACGGTTCGACTTCTAGAACTGGATCTATCACAGACCCTCTATTCCGATCTGATCGTGTCGCAGCCCCGGGCGCGGAGAGGAGAACCCTCACGACGGCACCCGTTGGACGCGCGGGTATAAGCTTCACCACCACTGAGCACAACCCTAAAGTTTGGCTTGAAACCACTTGCCAAAAGGTGATGCACCACATGGTAGTTGTGCTTGGAAGATCACTTATAAACCCTTCACATTACTTATGTTTTTCCTATGTGGGACAAATGCCCACATGGTACATATTTCTCAAGTTTGGGGTGTTACATTCACCCCTCCTTGAGAGCGTAATGTCCTCATTACGCCGTGACATAGGATCGTGGCTTCCCGCCAGTGGAGAAGCTGCCCACAACACGCCGAGCGGAGCCCCTTTAGCGGTGACTCACGACTCATGTCATGTGTGGAACATGCATTCCCATAGCTGACGGTTGGCTCTGATACCATTTGTCGCAGCCCCGGGCGCGGAGAGGAGAACCCTCACGACGGCACCCGTTGGACGCGCGGGTATAAGCTTCACCACCACTGAGCACAACCCTAAAGTTTGGCTTGAAACCACTTGCCAAAAGGTGATGCACCACATGGTAGTTGTGCTTGGAAGATCACTTATAAACCCTTCACATTACTTATGTTTTTCCTATGTGGGACAAATGCCCACATGGTACATATTTCTCAAGTTTGGGGTGTTACAGATCGCAAGAGCTCTCAGATTCTCAGGGAATACGTCTGTCAAGTCTATGATCAACTTGATTCACTAGACTTCAGTTGGATCTTCAGGCGATTTAGACGGTAGGGGATAGGCCTATAGTTTCTCCCTTTCGGGTAAGGTTCTCAGCTTCCACCAATGAGGTGTACGACCCTCGTCCATTCGCAAATCTTTGACTTTGTCAAGTCCATAATAATCCTTTGCTGGCGACTTGATCAAATCTGCTGAGCAACGATTCCTTCGATGATAAACGGTGGCACACGCACGAATCGCAAATGTCCACCAATCCGGCAATGAAGAAATAGAAAGAGAAACATGCAAAGAATCCAACATGTGCACGCACAAGTACAGCGTTGAAAAGCGCAACAAGTGAGTGTAAACCACTCGAATTATAAAATGCATGTATGAAATGACAATTAATATTTTGTACCTTGCACCGAAGTATTCGGACCTAAGTTCTCCTCGACTGTCTCGATCTTTTATTCCTCGTGCAATTTGCGCGGAGATGGAAGGAACTTCCACATGAGAAGCAACGTCCAGACTTCTTTCGGCATTCTGACTCTTGATGGTCTCTTTGGCAAAAGCTACATACTAGTCGTAGGGCTCCCTGCGGTTGGGGAGGTGCATTCTGCTTCGATGAAGACACCTGGGAGGTCTTCTTTCCGGAAAATGGCCCTGAAGGTGTAAATGGCCTCATGGAAATTGCTGGAAGGTACTGAACGGTGGTAGTGGCAAGAATGGGACTCGGTCCTATTAGGATGAGTTCAGACTCAATATGCAGAGCCATTTCCACTGCGTCGGTATAGCATTGATGTCGGACTACCATCATAGCCTTCCTGATCTCGTAAGTCAATCCCTCTACAAACTGGCGAGTCTTCCTCTGCTCGTCGGTGACCATATACGGGCAATGCGTAATGAGGCGGGAGAAGTGTGCCTCGTACTGATCAACTGAAGATTTGTTCTGCTTCAGAGCCAGAAACTCCCTTTCACGTTGCTGACGAACAACCAACGGAATGTACTTAGCCTGGAACTCGGTCAAGAACTGATCCCATGTCGGGGCTACATGCTCACGTTTCCATCTTTGCTCAATCTGTTTCCACCAATCCTGTGCGGCTCCAATCATCAAATAGATTGCAAACTCGACTCTGTGAGGGTCCGGATATTCCATAATCCTGTAAATCTTTTCCAGAGCTGATATCCATGCCTCGGTAATAGCATCATCCGGGGCACCTTCAAACTGTGGTGGTTCGAACCTGAGAAATCGGGCCCACGCTTCCTGCTCAGCATTTCCTTTAGGGGCCTGAGCGATGAACTTTCTTAACGTTTCTGCAATTTTGGCTGGAATCGGTGTATCGGTCTGAGGTGCCAACAGAGGTGATGAGAGCGGTTTACGTGCACGACAACGTGAAGACATTCTCTAAGGCCAATAGCAAATATGCATGATAGGTAATTGAGTATGCAAAGCTGTAAGCACATAGGCAACTAAAGTTCAGGTAGAGTTCACATAATCACTTAGCACATTTGCACAAATTCCATAGAAGTCCTAAGCCGTATGACCTAGACACAACCAGACACGACAGACAACCAAGCACGGCAAGTGCAACCTTGAGTTTCACATCCACCTATATCCGAATCCATCCCAGTGTTTTGATTGTAAAAGATCTTTTGTTGTTGATCATCCAACAAAGATCCATCACAATTCAAACACTAAGCGTTCTTGAACACTAGTGAGTGTGTAACGCCCCGTTATTTTATAACGCTTCGGTAAGTTTACCGACTAATAGCTCTTGTGTGTATTATTTGCAAATTATGTGATTATGTGAATTATATGAATTAATGTGTGATTCTATATGTGAATAATATGATGAATTCATAAGAATTTTTATATTTGAAATTTACTTCACACTATGTTATATTTGAAGCGTTGTATTTGAAATCTTATGAAATTTTGTCAATTATATTTGACTTGTATGATATTAATCTTGAAATATACATAAATATATATGCAAATATATACATAAATATCTATACAAATATATATACAAGTATATACATATAGCTAGCTAATTTTGACTATTCAAAATAACTTATATTTATTTAATTATCTCATTTCTCTCCACATTTTTCTACACTATTCTCAAGCAACATTCTCTTCTTCTTCCTCTCATCTCTCGGCCCTCATTCCACCAGCCACCACCACCACTTTCAACCACCATCAAAGCACCAAAAATCATCCCCTCTCTTGCTACAAAAAGTTGCTCTTTCATCTAAGGAACAAGCCTCTACTTTCTATTTTTGCAAACAAGCTCTCTACATCTCCTTTCTCCTCCATTTTATCCTTCAAGGTAAGGTTGCAAATCTCTTTAATCTTTGAGTTTCAATGTCTCATATGTTGATGAAGTGAAGAAGTAGGCTAGAATGAATGATTGATGAGCTTAGTTTGGTTGTTGATAGCATGTAGCATTACTTGTGATTTTTCATATAAATTTGATTATTATGCAATGTTGGATTGATGAATTTAGATGCTTAGATGCTCAAATGGATTGGTAATTCATGTTAGTTCATGATATTAAGCTAATTGGTGAAGTTTTATGGAGTTTGGAGTTGAAAAATGAGAGTTTGGCAAAATATGTAGGGGCTGATGAATAGTGATTTTTGAGCATTTGGCTTCATTTTTCGATTCTTTTGGCATCAAAAATCCTTAAATATAGTAGCTAAGTGATGCCGGAAGTTTCGGATTAATCGGAGTTGTTTTGCTATGCAAAGTATTAAATGAGGGGTGGTTTGTGTAATATTCACAAACCTTTGAATTTTATTTCCCAAGCTTCCATAGTACTTGTGTGCCTATTTTAGCTTAATATCATGTGTATTTGATTGTGTTTAAATGTGTTTGAATGAGTTTAATTGTGTTTAAATGCATTTATACATAATATGTTATTTTGAGCATAAAATGCATTTCATAGCCGTGCGTCGTATTTGGTTGTTTTATCGAGTCGTGTCTTACCTCGAGGCCTGTGTATTACAGGTGGGACCTCGCGGGACGTAAAATGTTAATCCTACAGGTGAGGATGTAAAATGTTTTCTAACTGGAGTATGAACAAATATTTGCGAAAACCCTATCCCTTTATATTTCAATTATATGTTATCAATATTTGAAATAAAAAGGTTTTGATATAAAAATGATATATATGTATATCTTTTCCAATATGGTTTGAAAATAGAGACAAGAGAACTATTTTGTTTTTAAAAGTAACATTTGGTCTCGGGACTTGCGCGTATGCCTCGAGTTATTCGGCAACGTGTCGAGAAACCCTAGACGGTTACATACCTTGTCTCGAACGACCCTTTTGGTCAATCAAAACAATTATAAAGCGAGACTATATTTCCTTTAACCCTATTGAGGACGCTCTTAGGGTATATTTGGGCCCCGGATTATACTAGAGGTGGAACCCGGAGACGTGCGTCTAGGGGGAAGCCCATGGTATAATCCAGATTATATATATGGATGGAGACCCAGTGACGATCATCCAATATATATAATCTAGATTATATATGGATGGAGACCCAGTGACGATCATCTAATATATAATCAAAGGGTATTACTCATTGCTAGTCGGAGGTAGTCTAGCTCGGGTAATACTTACACCGGCGCCATTAGTCGGTTATGGTGAAATCGTGGGTAGCTCCCTCGATAAGCCAAACGGTGTTATGGGATTTCATTATATTTGATATGTTTTTGGGAGTTATAAGGAGATGGCCCGTTCTCGCCGGGAATAAAAATGTTTTCTAAAATGTTTTACTTTAATATTTAATTCACAAAGCTTTGATGAATTATAAAGAGAAAGTATCGGCACTAGATTCGTTTCTCTATTAACCAAAGTGTGAATTAAATATGTTTTATGTTTTAATTATTATATATATTCCCCTCCTCACTGAGTTCGTTTGACTCACATCCCGTTTTGGTTCATGCTTCAGGTTAGCGGTCAGGTACTGGCAGCAGCGTTGTAGGCTTGTACAGTCCTTGAAGTCGGTCTTATGTATTTACTTTTGTGGATCGAACTTATGATGTTGAATTCCATGATTACTTGAAATGTTATGCTGATGTAGAATACTTGATGAGCTGATGTTATAACTTGTGATAGATAATGAACTTATAAATGTTTATTTTGGCCACGGATGGCAGCGTGAATATAAATATGATCTTTTGCTCGTTGCTTCCGCTTGTTAGTGCTGTTGTTGTTGTTGGTGTTGGTACTGTTGTTGGGAGTCGCTGTTGCCAGGTTGTGGGAATCCCGTTGTCCGGGGCGGGTTTTCGAGTGGTGGTATTTAACTATCGCTCGAGAGCTCGGTTCGGTCCGGGGGTTGTGGCGTGGGGGACGTCACAGAGTGCAATTCCCTAAGTTACACCGGCACACAACGACTGACAAAACAAACAAAACATGACGATTCAGAGCTTAGGCTATTGGACCCGAAGAGCTCTGATACCAACTGTAGCGGGCGCCCCTGTAACGACCCGCAATCTCCAAGTTCAAGATTAGCGCATTTATCGGAATTCGGACCGTTTACGGTCCTGACGTCTTTCATAATTGCATGTTTTCCAACTCTTGCATTTAAATATTTTATAAACCATCGATTTGGTATTTAAAACCCAAGGCATTAATTAGAATTTAATTTGCATCATTTTGTCACTAATTAGGGTCAATTTGGTAAATTTATAATTATAGCTCGTTTAATTTAATTTAGTAATTTAACTGTGTACATTGGACAGGGGTTCAATGTTTTAATAATGCATCTTTTGTCGAGGTTCCAAATATTTTCATGAAATTCTAAATATTATTCATTAAATCATATTTTAAATAAAATTTCATTTTAGCCCAAAATTATTTACACTTTAGCCCAACCCAGAATTTTCTTTTCGTAAACTCATGAATTTTAAGAAAATGAACCTCAATTCTTATTAAGCATTTAATTTCGGTCATTTTGACACTAAGTATGCCTAATTCCGACACTTTGCACTTTTACACATTTTTCGAGGATAGGGTATATTATGTGATTATTGGAAGATTTGGGGCCAAAATGAAAAATGAAGAACACGCACACGCAGCAACAGTCGCGCGGCTCCCTCTTCCCCCAAAAATGTGATTTTTCTCAATTCTTCCCGGAATCGCTCGTATGATATGTTCAATCGACCGTCTCGACGAGACGAACTCAACCATACAAGTTTCCCGGCGATTGGAGCAGCGACGGCGACACTATGGCGGCGCGAAGGTGGCGACGGCAAGGGTGGTGGATCTGACGTTTCCGGTGACGGCACGGCCTAGGCTTGGTCGGAAATGAAAGCTCTTGACGAGGGGAAGCTTTTGGCGGTGGTCCCGCGACCTGACTTGGCCGGACGGCGGCGAAATCGATGATCTTTAGGCGGCGGTGATGCTTCCCGATCTCAGTTCTCTGGCGACGTCAATGCCTGGGGTTAGTCGGGAATTGAAGCCCATGAAGAGAGGAGCATTTTGGCGGTGGTTTCACTATAATCGGAGCACGGACGACGGAGTTATGGCGACTTGAAGGGCCGGCGGCGGGCGGCGTTGAGTGGCGGCGGGAGTGGTGGTTCCCGGTGGTTCCAGGCAGAATCACGACGGCAAACCACCATGGTTGTGACGGGCTCGTCGAGAGGATCATTTCTGTGTAAGGGTTCGACTATCGGAGTTGTTTCGACGGAAGTCCGGTGGCGGCGTGGCGGCGGCACGCGGAGGCGCTACAGTTCCAGTCAGATTCCGGTGATGGAGCCTTCTCGAAGATTGTTCTCCTCGACGCAACGGTTCTAACGGCGCTGGTATTACTCGAATCCAACTTGTCGTTTGTCTTTTATCGCATTTTTTGTATTATTGTGTTAATTTGTAGCTTTTGAACTATAGCTTATAGCTTATAGCTTTTGAGCATGAATAACTTGATCCTAGCTTGGCTTAATTGTATCAATTGTTGATTGTTGATGATATATGCTTGTGTAGTCGAACGAATAGGTTTCGGTTCGATTAGACTAGAGATAGGACCGATCTTAGCTTGTTAGCTTTTGAGCTTTTGGGAAAAGCTATAAGTTTTACTTTAATTGTTGTTTATTATATGAAATATACATGTTTGATGTTTAATTACAAGCCTAACCCCTGAGTAGTTTATGCTTAAATGTTATTATTAATTAAATGTTAATTGTTATTCGTTTATTTAATTATTGCATACATTTGGATAAATTGACTATATTGCCCCTACTCGCTTTCTTATGTTTAAATGTTGAGTGAGTGTCCTTAAGCATGTTTGTATTTTGATAGCCGAGCGTCAGTGTCTGTTTTCTTGTTCGTGTCAATCATTCATCCTCTAGACCCCGTGTTTTCAGGTGGGATCTCTGAGGGAGAATCGTACATGTTGCTTGCTTGCTTTTCTCGTTTGTCGAGCTACAGGTAAGGGTTTTAAATTGCTTTCAACTGGAGTAAGAACATAGTTACTTAGGTTTGCGAAATAAACCACTATCCCGTTTTCTTATTACTTGTTGTATTGCCTTTACTATTTCTCTATCTGCTTAGTCAAACCATTTTGATAGCAAACCAAAATGTTTTAAATACTTTCAATTAGAGGCAAGGAAAACCCATTTGTTTTAAATGCGAACTTTGGTTTTAAACACCGTCTCCTTAAAACTCTGTATGGTGGTGCTAACAGCGTCTCCTTAAAACTCTGTATGGTGGTGCTAATCGCGTCTCCTTAAAATTATGTATAGTACTGTTGGTGGTGGAGTAATTGACTATATGCTTGCATGATTTTCAATTGAGAGTTATACGGAGAGGGCCCGTTCTCGCCGAGACACATTATTGCATGACTTATTGCATTTATTGAGTGTCTAATTATTTTACGGCTTTCGTCACAAGTCGAAGCAAATTCCGGTTTTCTTCATTTATCATATGTACTTCCCTATATATATATAAAACCCGGAAGCGTGACTCGTACTTGCTACCCTAATCCTCCTTTCTTATTCAATTAATTAGTTGAATTACGAGCCGTGTTTATTTATCGTTTCTAACTTATTGAATCGTGCCTTTCGAACTTGTAACGGCCTCGTGACTCAACTAATACCCCTTTCAACTTATCGGCTTGACATTACGTGCAAATGTTTTTTAAAGGATCTGGTTCCTCAACCCTTGCGTGTTTTCCAAGCAAGCCGAACCAAGTGTTGCCTTGTGTTATTGTTTTACAACTTGTATTTCGTTATTTATCTTATTTCTCAAAACGGGCAACACTCACCACTTTTAGTTTTAAAAGATAAATGACGAACTGTGATCAAAACCCCCTTACTGAGTATCCTTTATACTCACCCCTGCTATTTTGGTTCTTGCTTCAGGTAGACAGGTGGCGACGTCACCTATCTTGTCAGTCGGCATCAGCAGGTCTAGATAGGCTCAGTCTTTCTGGTTTGTCTTGTCAGTGGTCCCAACAACCGTCGAGTCTTGTTTATTGTATTTGTTTACTTTACGTACTTATGTGCCCCTGACGTGGGATAGTTGAAGATATCTAGGATTGCACAGGGTATGCTAGTCGAGCCATGGACGGCACTATGTGTTTATGACTAAGATGTATTTGAATTGTACAAATGTTTAAATGATACTATGTTAGCCTCGTAGGCATTTATGGAATTTATCTGGTTACTTTATAATCGCTTTTGCATTTCTCTGTTTTATTGTGGTTGTTGTTGTTGCCGGTAGTGCTTGCTTGTGTGCCGTTCGTTGCTGATCATCCAACAAAGATCCATCACAATTCAAACACTAAGCGTTCTTGAACTATGGTGAGTGCAATTCCCTAAGTTACACCGGCACGCAACGACTGACAAACAAAACACGACGATTCAGAGCTTAGGCCATTGGACCAAAGAAGCTCTAATACCACTTGTCGTGGCCCCCCGGGCGCGGAGAGGAGAACCCTCATGGCGGCGCCCGTTGGACGCGCAGGCATATGCCACGCATATGGGTTACATGCGGTGGGAGTCCCACTGGCGGGCGGTAGTGGGAAAGCTTTGTTGTGGCGCAATGGGGACATTGCGATCTGAAGGAGGGGTGATTGTAGCACCCCGAATTTCCGCAAGAAATATGTTCAAGGGGTCCTTACCAGCTCCGTATCCGATCAGAGGATATCCCGAAGACAGCTTTCAACACCCGATACGGACATTTCGAGTTTGTGGTTATGCCGTTTGGACTCACAAATGCCCCAGCAGCTTTCATGGACATGATGCACAGGATTTTCCGTCTGTACCTCGACAAGTTTGTCGTTATTTTCATTGATGACATCTTAGTGTTCTCGAAGTCCGAAGAAGAACACGCTGAACACCTCCGGATTGTGCTCCAAGCTTTGAGAGAGCACCAATTATTTGCTAAGTTCAGCAAATGCGAATTCTGGATTGACCGAGTGACCTTCCTAGGTCATGTCATATCTGGAACGGGAATCGAGGTAGATCCTTCGAAGATTGAGACAGTGCTGGATTGGGAGAGACCTAAGACTCCTACCGAGATCCGTAGTTTCTTGGGTTTAGCAGGATACTACAGACGTTTCGTCAAGGATTTCTCTAAACTTGCAGGCCCGTTAACAGCGTTGACAAAGAAAGAAGCTAAGTTTGAGTGGTCAGCCAAATGTGAAACTAGTTTTCAGGAGCTCAAGAAGAGATTGACCACAGCCCCAGTATTGACCCTGCCCGAGGGTTCTGAAGGATTTATCGTATATGCAGATGCGTTACACGAAGGATTAGGTTGTGTGTTAATGTAGAATGGGTAAGTTATAGCTTATGCATCCATGAAGCTAAAACCAGCTGAAGAGAACTATCCCACTCACGACCTTGAGCTAGCCGCCGTTGTTTTTGCTTTACTGAAATGGCGTCATTACCTCTACGGCATCACGTTCGACATCTTCACAGATCATAAGAGCCTTGAGTACTTGTTTACTCAGAAGAAATTGAACAAACGACAGCGCCGTTGGATGGAGCTATTTGAGGATTACGATTGCAAGATTCAGTATCATTCCGGAAAGGCGAATGTTGTAGCTGATGCACTGAGCCGGAAGGCAAGCATAGCCCAGCTAGAGGCTAAGTTAGAGGGAGTTCACATCAGTTCCCAGGCCCATGTTCATAGCATATCGATCCAGTCAGAGTTGGGTCGAAAGATTCGAGATGTTCAGGCTACTGATGAGTGGACTCAGAGACAGATAGTTCACATCGCAGCTGATCCAAATACTCAATTTGGTGTGGACGACCCAGGAATTCTCCGCTACTGTTTGTGTTCCGGAGAGTCTGAGGAAAGAGATTCTCGATGAGGCTCACAACACACCTTACACAGTTCATCCAGGAGGAAGTAAGATGTATCGGGATCTAAAAGAGTTATTCTGGTGGAGAGGTATGAAGAGAGAGGTAGCTGATTACGTCAAGAGATGCTCGACTTGTCAGCAAGTTAAAGTTGAACATCAAAGACCGGGAGGTTTGCTTGAGCCACTACCGATTCCTACGTGGAATTGGGAGGGTATTGCCATGGACTTCGTGTCTGGTTTGCCTAAAGTTAGAGGTGGCTACGATAGCATTTGGGTGATTATCGATCGACTGTCCAAGAGTGCTCATTTTCTACCTATCAACATGTCGTACAAAGTGGATAAGTTGGCAGAGATTTATCACCGAGAGATTGTCAAACTTCATGGGATTCCGTCTACGATAGTGTCTGACAGAGACGCTCAATTTACTTCTCGCTTATGGCAGCAACTTCAAGAGTCAATGGGAACGAAGCTAACTTTCAGTACAGCCACACATCTGCAGACAGATGGTCAGTCAGAGAGGATGATCAGATATCTCTGTGATATGCTTCGAGCTTGTGCCTTGGATTTTCGCAACAATTGGCACGACCAATTGCCTTTGATCGAGTTTTCCTACAACAATAGTTATCAGTCTTCGATCGAAATGGCACCTTACGAGGCATTGTACGGCAGAAAATGTAGATCTCCGTTGTTTTGGGATCTCGAGGATTGGCGTTGGACAAAAGACGATAAGGAACGAGGAACTCCTCCAAAGTTTCTCCAAAATCCCATCGACCGTATCCAGATCATTCGGCAGAGAATGAAAGCAGCTCAGGATCGATAGAAGAGTTATGCCGACAACCGTTGCCGACCGTTGGAATTTGAGGTTGGTTACAAAGTATTTCTCAAAGCTTCTCCTCGAAAGGGATTCACCCGAATTGGAAAAGGAGGAAAACTGAGTCCCAGATTTTTGGGTCCCTATGAAATTCTGGAGAGGATTGGGAACGCCGCCTACAGGTTAGACTTGCCGCCCAACCTAACAGGAATTCACAACGTCTTTCATGATTCTCAACTCCGAAAGTACTTCCCGAATGAGTACGAGATCCTTCCTGTTGAGGAAATTGAACTAGAGCCGGATTTCACCTTTGTTTTGAAGCCGGTGAAGATATTGGATAAGGAGACTCAAGCTCTGCGGAACCGGGAGATTACTCTTGTCAAAGTTCTTTGGAGAAATCAGACAACCGAAGAAGCTACATGGGAGACCGAGGACAAAATGCGCAAGTTTCATCCGGAATTATTTCAGTCGGACGAGTAGAATCTGGGGGCCAGATTCTCATAAGGAGGGGTGATTGTAACGCCCCGAAAATCCGAATTATAATCCGGTATGTCCGAATCGAGTATTTGCGCAATTTATTATTTTATTTGATATTTATTATGAGATTTTTTAATAATTTCGTAAATGAATGAATTTCTATATTTAAATTACGAATTGTCAACGTGCGTGTCCCTCTTTGGTGTGCACGGCCTTGGTGCACACGGTCGTGCACAAGGCCGTGTGGCCCGTTTGAACAGGGCCCTGACCTTCTGTAAGTCAGGGCCAATTTTGGCCTACGGGTCCCTCCGAGGCTCGTCTTTTCCAAATTCTTTCTTCGCTTGTGTATTCGATACATATGAAATAGATATGAATTCCATGATTTATGAATTTATAGCATGTTCGGGTCTATGAATAGTGCGTTTTAAGTTTTCGTCAAATTTTCTAACTTTTGCATATGAAGTCCGATTTTCCCGAAATTCGAATACATACTCCTTTATGGTATTTAAAGCATGTCCGTAAAGTTTCATTGCATTTGGACTTGATTTACATTTTTAAATTTGTGAATTACTCCATTTTCGTTTGATAATTTGAACCTAACTGCCTTATGTGATTGTATAACGTGCCTCAATATGTTCTAATGTTTTCGTATAAGCCGTGCATCGTCTTTAGTCTTAATTGGTTGTGTCTTGGTATTTTTACAGACGATACTCCCGTGGAGTAGCGCCGGTTCTTGCTTTTGCTCTTCTTTTTAGCCAACAGGTGAGGCTTTCCGTTTCTGATTCCAGTACTGTTATGTATATATATAAATAAGCCTCTCCCGATATAAGCCATGTTTACGTTTTGTTTTCACACCATTTCTATATATAAACTTAGTAAATATTTATGCCTATTATGTTTATTCGATTTATCGAAAATGTTTTGATATGAAAAAGTACTACGTATAATCTTTCAAACGTTTGCGAAAGAGACATGTAAAACCTCTTTAATTTCTAAGGCGAACTTTGGCCTTCGGCCTCGCATATGACATGTCTCGAACGGTCTTTTGGCCAACCCGAAATGATTTGAAAAGCGAGTTATGAACTGTATGTATGTATGTATGTTTGGGCCCGGAGTCAGGATGATAGGACGAAGTCGGTAGACATCGGGTCTACGGCGGAAATTCTATGGTTCCCTCCACCTCTGGGAGCTCGGGGTGAGGCCGGAGTGGCAACCCTTTGAGTACCTGAGATTATACTGTATGTTATGCGTAGTTCTGATTTAGCAGTCCGTCTACATTTGAGGAATAAGGGTGGTTTCCCGTTTTTATGTTTGGAAATTGGAGTTAAGGGCTCGACTCGCCGAGTCATATGATATGTTATGTTTTATGCTAAATCACCACCCGTTTACGAAAACCTTTCTTTTATGTTGATTTCTTTTAAGTTTAAAAATGGTGATTTATTTCCGTTTTATAATATACATTATTATTCCCTCCTCACTTAGTCGTTTGACTAACCCCCTCTGTTTCACCCCTGTATTGGTTTCAGGATACTAGGCGGGATCTTCGTCGTCGTTGTCGCGTCTTAGAGTTACATTCTTTTGTTCATGTATAACTCTCATTCCGTATATATATTATTTATGTTTACGATAGTAGGATTCTATTTATGTAGTATTCGGGATTATATGTTGAACCCGTTATTATTTATTGTCGGGATATTGTATCAAACCCATTTATTATTCAAGTAATTGAATTTCGTTGGCCTTGGTGGGCTTTAATACTTGTGCAATTATTATGATTTATTGTTTGGTTTAATTTCGCTTCCGCACCTCTGTCGTTTTCTTTTGTTTTTGAAAACCCTGCCTAGTCATTGAGTAAATGTGTGCCGTTCGCCGGGTTTCGATTCGGGTCGGATTCCATTTCGGTTCCGGGTCAGGGCTCGGTGCGGGGCGTGCGTTACCCGTTTGTGGAGCCCGCTACATCGCCGTTGGGTTCAAAGGTAGTTGCGAACCGTGCTTTTAAGTGTTGTCCAATTATCATCGAGGGTATCGAATACCCGGCAGATTTGATCGAGTTGTCGATGAAGAAGTTTGGGTTATTCTCGGAATGGATTGATTGTACGAGCATCGGGCGAAGGTTGATTATTTCGAGAAGAAAGTTATTCTGGGTTCTAATGAAGTTAAGGGTTTCCGATCAGGAGAAGGTCCGTATATCTCGATGATGGAAGCCAAGAAGCTTGTTCAGAAAGAAGAAGCCACATGCTTTATAGCTTACCTTCTCAACCGCCCGAAGGACCAAACAAAGATCGAAGAAACGCCCGTGGTCAATGAATTCACTAACGTGTTCCCCGAGAATCTGGAATTCTTGCCACCGGATCGGGACATAGAGTTCGTGATTGACCTAGTTCTGGGAACCGAGTCCTATTCGAAGTCGCCGTACCGAATGGCTCCTGCCGAGTTGAAAGAATTGAAGAACCAACTCGATGAACTTCTTTCCATAAAGTTATTCTGGGTTCTAATGAAGTTAAGGGTTTCCGATCAGGAGAAGGTCCGTATATCTCAATGATGGAAGCCAAGAAGCTCGTTCAGAAAGAAGAAGCTACATGCTTTATGGCTTACCTTCTCAACCGCCCGAAGGACCAAACGAAGATCGAAGAAACGCCCGTGGTCAATGAATCCAGAACCGAAATGGAATCCGACCTGAATCGAAACCCGGCGGACGGCACACATTTACTCAATGACTAGGCGGGGTTTTCAAAAACAAAAGAAAACGACAGAGGTGCGGAAGCGAAATTAAACCAAACAATAAATCATAATAATTGCACAAGTATTAAAGCCCACCAAGGCCAACGAAATTCAATTACTTGAATAATAAACGGGTTCGATACAATATCCGAACAATAAATAATAACGGGTTCAACATATAATCCCGAATACTACATAAATAGAATCCTACTATCGTAAACATAAATAATAGCCATACGGAATGAGAGTTATACATGAACAAAAGAATGTAACTCTAAGACGCGACGACGACGACGAAGATCCCGCCTAGTATCCTGAAACCAATACAGGGGTGAAACAGAGGGGGTTAGTCAAACGACTAAGTGAGGAGCGAAAAATAATGTATATTATAAAACGGAAATAAATCACCATTTTTAAACTTAAAAGAAATCAACATAAAAGAAAGGTTTTCGTAAACGGGTGGTGATTTAGCATAAAACATAACATATCACATGACTCAGCGAGTCGAGCCCTTAACTCCAATTTCCAAACATAAAAACGGGAAACTACCCTTATTCCTCCAATGTAGACGGACCGCTAAATCTGAACTACGCATAACATACAGTATAATCTCAGGTACTCAAAGGGCTGCCACTCCGGCCTCACCCCGAGCTCCCAAAGGTGGAGGGAACCATAAAATTTTCGCCGTAGACCCGATGTCTACCGACTTCGTCCTATCATCCTGACTCCGGGCCCAAACATACATACATACATACAGTTCATAACTCGCTTTTCAAATCATTTTGGGTTGGCCAAAAGACCGTTCGAGACATGTCATATGCGAGGCCGAAGGCCAAAGTTCGCCTTAGAAATTAAAGAGGTTTTACATGTCTCTTTCGCAAACGTTTGAAATATTATACGTAGTACTTTTTCATATCAAAACATTTTCGATAAATCGAATAAACATAATAGGAATAAATATTTACTAAGTATATATATAGAAATGGTGTGAAAACAAAACGTAAACATGGCTTATATCGGGAGAGGCTTATTTATATATATACATAATAGTACTGGAATCAGAAACGGAAAGCCTCACCTGTTGGCTATACAAAAAGAAGAGCAAAAGCAAGAACCGGCGCTACTCCACGGGAGTATCGTCTGCAAAAATACCAAGACACAACCAATTAAGACTAAGGACGACACACGGCTTATACGAAAACATTAGAACATATTGAGGCACGTATTACAATCACATAAGGCACTTAGGTTCAAATTATCAAACAAAAACGGAGTAATTCGCAAATTTAAAAATGCAAATCAAGTCCAAATGCAACGAAACTTTGTGGACATGCTTTAAATATCATAAAGGAGTACGCATTCGAATTTTGGGAAAATCGGACTTCATATGCAAAAGTTAGAAAATTTGACGAAAACTTAAAACGCACTATTCATAGACCCGAACATGCTATAAATTCATAAATCATGCAATTCATATCTATTTCATATATATCGAATACACGAGCGAAGAAAGAATTCGGAAAAGACGAGCCTCGGTGGGACCCGTAGGCCAAAATTGGCCCTAACTTACAGAAGGTCAGGGCCCTGTTCAAACGGGCCACACGGCCTTGTGCACGGCCGTGTGCACCAAGGCCGTGCACACGAAAGAGGGACACGCACGTTGATAATTTGTAATTTAAATATAGAAATTCATTCATTTACGAAATTATTCAAAAATCTCATAATAAATATCAAATAAAATAATAAATTGCGCAAATACTCGATTCGGACGTACCGGATTATAATTCGGATTTTCAGAGCATTACAGGCAAACTAACCACTAGCACATAATCAAGCAATGAAACAGGCGCATGCACAGATAATGAAACAGCAGGCGCAATAAATGAGTGTGAAGCACCCGAGTCATACAATGCATGTATTACTAATCAATGGACGAAGTACCCTGCTTGAGAGCCAGAAACTCTCGCTTACGCCGCTGACGGACAACCAACAGAATATACTTGGCCCGGAACTCGACCAAGAACTGATCCCAAGTCAGGTCTACATGCTCACGCTGCCATCTCTGCTTGATTCGTGTCCACCAATCTTGTGCAGCTCCAATCATCTGATAAAATGCCAACTCGACCCTCTTAGGGTCCGGACACTCCATAACCCTGAATCTCTTTTCCATAGCCGAAATCCAAGCTTCGGCAATAACGTCATCCGGTGCACCCTCAAACTCCAGGGCATTAAGCTTAAGGAATTGGTCCATATCCTTCTCGGGAGCAGGATTTTGCTGTACTTGGTGAGTATGGACCATAAACTGCCCTAAAGCCTCCATGAATTGGGCTGGGGTCGGTACACCAGTAGGCGGACCAGGCAGTTCACGGCGAGGAGGCATTCTGCAAAAATCATTACCAACATGCATGATGATAAGTGATCATGGAAAGCTGTAACACGTAGAGAAGTTAAATTCACATAATCACATTGTCACAATCACATAATCCTAAGCCGTACGACCTAGACAGACACGAAAAAACACGACGCTTCAGAGCCTAGGCCATTGGACCCAAAGAGGCTCTGATACCAACTGTAGCGGGCCCCAAACGGGTAACGCACGCCCCGCACCGAGTCTCGACCCGGAACTAAAATAGAATTCTGCCCCAAATCAAAACCCGGTGAACGGCACACATTTACTCAATCACTAGGCGGGGATTTCAAAACGGAATAAACGACAAAGGTGCGGAAGCGAAAATAAAATAAGACAATAAATCATTGCACAAATATTAAAGCCCACCGAGGCCATCGGAATTCTAATTACCATAAATAAATACACGGGTTCAATACAATATCCTGACAATTACGAATAACGGGTTCAATATAATAATCCCGAATATAATTACATAATAGTGTAAATAATCTAAAACATAAGTCATAAATAAAAGCCGAACGGGAATAGAGTTTACATATGCAAAAATATAGATGCAACTCAAAAGATGCGACGACGACGTACAATCCCGCCTAGTATCCTGAAACCAACACCAGGGTGAAACAGAGGGGGTTAGTCAAACGACTAAGTGAGGAGGGAATAATAATGTATATTATAAAACGGAAGTAAATCACCATTTTTCAAACATAAAAGAAATCAACATAAAAGAAAGGTTTTCGTAAATGGTTGGTGATTTAGCATAAAACATAAACATTTCATATGACTCGGCGAGACGAGCCCTTAACTCCAATTTCCAAACATAAAAACGGGAAACCACCCTTATTCCTTCAATGTAGACGGACCACTAAATCCGAACTACTCATACGGTATAATCTCAGGTTCTGAAAGGGCTGCAACTCCGGCCTCACCCCGAGCTCCCAAAGGTGGAGGGAACAAGAGGATTTACGTCGTAGACCCGACGTCTACCGGTTTCGTCCTGTCATCCTTACTCCGGGCCCAAACATACATACATACAGTTCATAACTCGCTTTTCAAATCATTTTCGGGTTGGTCGAAAGACCGTTCGAGACATGTCATATGCGAAGCCGAAGGCGAAAGTTCACCTTAGGAAATCAAACAGGTTTTACATGTCTCTTTCGCAAACGTTTCAACAGAATATACATAGTACCCTTTCATATCAAATTTTTTTTCTATAAATCGAATAAACATAATAGGCATAAATATTTACTAAGTATATATATAGAGACGGTATGAAAAGAAAACGTAAATCAAGGCTTATATGGGAGAGGCTTAATATATATATATACGTATAAGTACCGGAGTCAGAAACCGAAAGCCTCACCTGTTGGCTAATCAAAAGAAAAAAAGCAAGACCGGTGCTACTCCACGGGAGTATTGTCTGCAAAAACACAAAGACACAACGACATAAGACTAACGATGACGCACGGCTTCAATGAAAGCATTAAAACACATAGAAGCACGTTAAACAGTCATTCATATCACTTAGGTTCACATTCTAACAAATATATAAATTGAATAAGTAAATCAAGCTAGAATACGATAAAAGTTCATAATCATGCTTAAAAGGCAACAAGGAAGTATGCATTCAATTTTCGGAAGAAATGGACAACATTTGAAAAATAGCCAAAAATGCCTAAACGAAAAACATGAAGAACGGGGCCCGAACGAAGTCGGAAAAATCCAAACTTCCTAAAATATACATTTCATGATTTCTAGGAACTATAGGTGAAATCGTGTCGCAGCCCCGGGCGCGGAGAGGAGAACCCTCACGACGGCACCCGTTGGACGCTCGGGTATAAGCTTCACCACCACTGAGCACAACCCTAAAGTTTGGCTTGAAACCACTTGCCAAAAGGTGATGCACCACATGGTTGTTGTGCTTGGAAGATCACTTATAAACCCTTCACATTACTTATGTTTTTTCCTATGTGGGACAAATGCCCACATGGTACATATTTCTCAAGTTTGGGGTGTTACATTCACCCCTCCTTGAGAGCGTAATGTCCTCATTACGCCGTGACATAGGATCGTGGCTTCCCGCCAGTGGAGAAGCTGCCCACAACACGCCGAGCGGAGCCCCTTTAGCGGTGACTCACGACTCATATCATGTGTGGAACATGCATTCCCATAGCTGACGGTTGGCTCTGATACCATTTGTCGCAGCCCCGGGCGCGGAGAGGAGAACCCTCACGACGGCACCCGTTGGACGCTCGGGTATAAGCTTCACCACCACTGAGCACAACCCTAAAGTTTGGCTTGAAACCACTTGCCAAAAGGTGATGCACCACATGGTTGTTGTGCTTGGAAGATCACTTATAAACCCTTCACATTACTTATGTTTTTTCCTATGTGGGACAAATGCCCACATGGTACATATTTCTCAAGTTTGGGGTGTTACAAATCGGATCTCAAATTGGAGGTCAAACGAAGAAAGTCAACTTTTTTAATTGCCCTTTGACTCCCATTATCGAGAGCAACATTTTGAAAATGGAGAAATTTTGGTTAAGGCATACACACGGCCTTGGGGACGGGCGCACGCACGGGCTTGAGCGCGTTCTCAAGCCGGTGAAAGCACTTGCACTGGCCTGCGCACGGGTGTGCACAAGACCGTGCAAAGGCTAAAGTGGACGCACGGTCTAGGCGCATGGTCTCAAGACCGTGCGCAAGGCCGTGCGAATTCTCAAAAGAGTAGAAAATTGCAGAAAAGAAGAAAACTCGCGGGAGTGAACTGTAACGCCCCGAAAATCCGAATTATAATCTGGTATGTCCGAATCGAGTATTTGCGCAATTTATTATTTTATTTGATATTTATTATGAGATTTTAGAATAATTTCGTAAATGAATGAATTTCAATAATTAAATTACGAATTGTCAATGTGCGTTTAATAATATGAATTTTGACTATAATTATGTGTTGTTTGGACAATGTGAGTTTTTGAACTTATTTTGCGAAATTACAAATTTGCCCTTTCGATTTTAAACCCAAGTCAAATTGACTAAGTCTCATCTTTCTCTCTCTCTCACCTCACTCTCGCCCAAAACAAGCAGCAACAAGAGAAAGAAAAGAAAGAAAAAGAGAAGGAAGAAGAAGGAGTTTCGACGATCATACCGACTTCGTTTCCCGACGGATTTTCGAACCGTTTAAGCCTACGAACTCCCCGCGATCTCTTCTACGAGTAAGCTTCTCATGATTTTTTTCATTTAATGCCTCTTATGCTTCGTTTTTCTCGTTTTTGGTTAATAGTTGAATAATTAGGTTTTAAATGATTTTGATAGAAATTGTAGACGGATTTTCGTGTTTATTATTTCTATGTGTAGCTTCTATGTTGTAGATCATTATATGTGAAAATTAGGGAAGGATTTGCATGTTTAATTAGTTAAATGTTGAATTTAGGATTGATTTTGCGTAAGTTTCTGGTTCTGCGTATTTTGCTTCTGTTCTTGACGCACACGGGCTTTGCACACGGGGTGTCGCAAGGCCGTGTGGGGGTACACGGCCTCTTGCACGGCCGTGCAAGAGACTGTGCGCATGGTGCATGCTGCACGGCCTTGTGCACACGGCCTTGAGACCGTGTGCAACAGACCGTGTGCGTCTCTCTTGGTGTGCACGGCCTTGGCTCACGGCCGTGCACAAGGCCATGTGGCCTGGTTGAATAGGGCCCTGACCTTCTGTAAGTCAGGGCCCATTTTGGCCTACGGGTCCCTCCGAGGCTCGTGTTTTCCGAATTCTTTCTTTGCTCGTGTATTCGATATATATGAGATAGATATGAATTGCATGATTTATGAATCTATAGCATGTTCGGGTCTATGAATAGTGCATTTTAAGTTTTCGACAAATTTTCTAACTTTTGCATCTGAAGTCCGATTTTCCCAAAATTCGAATACATACTCCTTTATGATATTTAAAGCATGTCCGTAAAGTTTCATTGCATTTGGACTTGATTTGCATTTTTAAATTTACGAATTACTCCATTTTCGTTTGATAATTTGAACCTATGTGCCTTATGTGATTGTATAACGTGCCCCAATATATTTTAATGTTTTCGTATAAGCTATGCATCGTCCTTAGTCTTAATTGGTTGTGTCTTGGTATTTTTGCAGACGATACTCCTGTGGAGTAGCGCCGGTTCTCGCTTTTGCTCTTCTTTTTGTATAGCCACAGGTGAGGCTTTCCGTTTCTGATTCCAGTACTATTATGTATATATATAAATAAGCCTCTCCCGATATAAGCCATGTTTACGTTTTGTTTACTATATATATACTTAATAAATATTTATGCCTATTATGTTTATTCGATTTATCGAAAATGTTTTGATATGAAAAAGTACTACGTATAGTCTTTGAAACGTTTACGAAAGAGACATGTAAAACCCCTTTGTTTTCTGAGGAGAACTTTGGCCTTCGGCCTCGCATACGACATGTCTCGAACGGTCTTTTGTCCAACCTGAAATGATTTGAAAAACGAGTTATGATATGTATGTATGTATGTATGTTTGGGCCCGGAGTCAGGATTATAGGACGAAGTCGGTAGACATCGGGTCTACGGCGGAAATCCTATGGTTCCCTCCACCTTTGGGAGCTCGGGGTGAGGCCGGAGTGGGAGCCCTTTGAGTACCTGAGATTATACTGTATGTTATGCGTAGTTCGGATTTAGCGGTCCGTCTACATTGGAGGAATAAGGGTGGTTTCCCGTTTTTAAGTTTAGAAATTGTAGTTAAGGGCTTGACTCACCGACTCATATGATAAGTTTATGATTTATGCTAAATCAGCACCCGTTTACGAAAACCTTTCTTTTATGTTGATTTCTTTAAGTTTAAAAATGGTGATTTATTTCCGTTTTATAATATACATTATTATTCCCTCCTCACTTAGTCGTTTGACTAACCCTCTCTGTTTCACCCATGTATTGGTTTCAGAATACTAGGCGGAATCTTCGTCGTCGTAGTCGTCGTCGTAGAGTTGCATTTATTTTGCTCATTTATAACTCTTTTCCCGTTTGGCTATTAATTATGTTTCATGATGCTAGGATTTTATTTAGTTAGTATTCGGGATTTATATGTTGAACCCGTTTATTTACATTGTCGGGATATTGTATCGAACCCGTTTATTAATTATGTAATTGAATTTCGTTGGCCTTGGTGGGCTTTAATACTTGTGCAATTATTATGTTTTATTGTTTGGTTTATTTTCACTTCCGTACCTCTGTCATTTTCTTTTGTTTTTGAAATCCCCGCCTAGTGATTGAGTAAATGCGTGCCGTTCGCTGGGTTTTGGTTCGGGTCGGATTCCATTTCGGTTCCGGGTCGGGGCACGGTGCGGGGCCTGCATTACCCGTTTGGGGCACCCGCTACAGTTGGTATCAGAGCTTCTTTGGTCCAATGGCCTAAGCTCTGAATCGTCGTGTTTTGTTTGTTTTGTCGGTCGTTGTGTGCCGGTGTAACTTAGGGAATTGCAGTCACCAGTGTTCAAGAACGCTTAGTGTTTGAATTGTTACGGATCTTTGTTGGATGATCAACAACAAAAGATCTTTTACAATTAAAATACTGGGATGGGCTTGGATATAGGTGGATATGAAACTCAAGGTTGTACTTGCCATGCCTGGTTGTCTGTCGTGTCCGGTTGTGTCTAGGTCGTACGGCTTAGCACTTCTGTGAAATTTGTGCAAATGTGCTAAGTGCTTATGTGAACTCTATCTGATTATTACTTGCCTATGTGTTTACAGCTTTGCATGCTCACTTACCTGTCATGCATAACTGCTAATGGCTTTACAGGATGCCTCCACGTCGTTGTCCATGTAGACAGCCCCCATCACCTCCATTGACACCTCAGACCAATACACCGATTCCAGTTGAAATTGCGGAAACGTTAAGACAGTTCATCGCTCATGCCCCTGAAGGAAACGCTGAGCAGGAAGCTTGGGCCCAATTTCTCAGATTCGAACCACCACAGTTTGAAGGTGCCCCGGATGACGCTATTGCCGAGGCATGGATATCAGCTCTGGAAAAGATTTACAGGATTATGGAATATTCGGACCCTCTAAGAGTCGAGTTTGCTATCTATCTGATGATTGGAGCCGCACAGGATTGGTGGAAACAGATTGAGCAAAGATGGAAACGCGAGCATGTAGTCCCGACTTGGGATCAATTCTTGATCGAGTTTCGGGCTGAATACGTTCCGAGGATTGTTCATCAGCAATACGAAAGGGAATTTCTGGCTCTCAAGCAGAACACAGACACAGTTGAGACGGCCCTATCCCTAGAGTCCGATCTCCGACAGGTGAGACCGACTTTTGCACCTGCCCCCGCAGCCGCCAAGAGTTTCGCTTCTGGTTCGAAGAGACCCTTTTCTCATTCTGGGTCCTCTTCTGGGAAGAAGCCATTCAAGACAGCCGTTCAGCCTGCTCCTCCCCGACCTCAGGGATATCCACAACCCGTATGTGGATTCTGTAAGGGCCCGCAGTTAGAGGCCAAATGTTGGAAGAAGAATGGACTGTGCTACGGATGTGGTAGCGCCGACCACAGAGTGAATGTATGTCCGAAGAAAAAGCCGAAACGAGTCAAGAAGACGGAGCTTGCACGTATGAACGATCCAGGTATATTGCATTGTCATGACATTCATCCAAAATTCATTTAAGTTCGTCTTATGTTGAAGTTTTAAAATTATGTGCGTTAGACGTATAGTTGATGATATGTGAAAATGTTATATATGTGAATTTATATGATTTTGGTGAAATATATCCGTTGTATGAATTTTGTGAAGTTTGTGTGGTTTAAAACACATGAACTGCCCCTGCATGCCTTGCACGGTCTCGCCACACGCCGTGACGAGACCCCGTGCACCTATCCACACTTTCTTGTCGCACCCTGTGCGAGAAACCGTGCGCATCCATCCACACGGGCTCGTCACACGTCGTGACGAGAGCCCGTGCGTGTTTCTCCCACACGGGGTCGTCACACGCCGTGACGATACCCCGTGCGTGTCTTTTCCACACGGCCTCGTCACACGCCGTGACGAGAGGCCGTGCGCACCTCTTCCAGCTTTTAAAATGATCAGTAACTCCGGATTTGCGCACAACCTTTTCTTTTTCTCCCTTCGTCTTGCGAAATTTCCTCTTGTTTTCTTCCCCAATTTCCTCCCAACTTTGAGTTCGATTAATTCTCGATCCAGCCGACGGATCTTCGTAAGATTTTGAAGGTGCATTGTCTGCAACAAGTTCTTTGAATTGTTAGAATTTTGGGCTCGATCCGTTGTGCCGATCTCACGTTGTCTTTGCCCGAAGTAGCGCACGCCAAGTGTTCGGTGAATGTCCCAAGTGGAATTTGCAACTTATTTTCCTTCAACTCCAACCAACTCCAATTCTATTATGGAAGGCGATCGCGAGACTCGTAGTGGCCGTCGGGCAAGGGAGTTACCCGACGTAGCGGCACCGGAAGGGTATCAAGTAAATTTGGGAAACGAGGACGACCAAAATGTCTTCAATCGGCTAATGGAACAACCGGTTAGGGCCACACAATTCCTCGACATGGAAGCTATGTATCAGCTGGGCCTAGGCGAAGGCATATCCCGTTATATCGACAACATAGGATGGACTAATTTCTGGAGCATCCAAAGGCCATCCTACCGCCGGCTCACATGTGAATTTTTGAGCTCTCTCAAGGGCGCGGCATTTCCAGACAACCACGAGATGCCAATCAGAATCCACTTCCGAGCATTCAACCAAGATTACATGCTTTCGTACCGGCAGATGTCGGAGTACTTTCAGATGGATGGAATCAGGCCGAGGCTTGGAGACGTATCTCCACCTCCACCGAAATGTTCAACTCCAGCGTATCCAAAGCCACAACGCTTATCACCACTCAGCTGAGAATTTTGCATAGAGCCATTTCTCGATTGGTTCTAGCTAGAGGAGACAGTCCGGGAGCGGTGAATACCGAAGATTGTCTCATGCTCGACCATATGGTGAGAGGGGTCAGGTTCAACCCCATTTCGTATATGATGGACCATATGATGTACATCTCCACTCGGTCGAGAGCAGAGATTCGAGTGGGCTCCTATATCACCGCCATTTTGGAGTGTGCCCAAGTGGAAGGGCTCGATACTCAGGTTGCCGTTGGAGGTCCGGCCTCGATTAGTTATGGCACTCTAGCCCAGATGGCGATTTGCACAAAGGGTCCGAGGCGGAACGACCCGTATGTTCTGGTAGACGGTCTACCCTTATGGGAAGCTGACCAAGATGATGCTCACGATGAAGGACCCCCGAACCCAGAGGTCCACGAGCAGGCTCAGCACATCTACTCACAGTTGTTGGGACAGGATGCTTCGATACCCGAGTCTTCACACGGCAGAAGAAACACGCGGAACCAGGAGTCGATTGATCTGCAGCAATTTTATTCGGAGTTCTCCGACTACCGTCGTGTGACCGATGAGAGGTTTGCCCAGCAGGAGAGGCAGATCAATGAGGGCTTTGCAGCTCAGCGCGCTCACATGGATAGACAGTACACAGCATTACAGTCTGAGCTTCAGCGATCTATCTCCGAGATGCAGAGGTCACTTTCGGAGCAGCTCGACCAGTATTTCCGTCGTGGCCCCAATGAGCCATGATCTATCTATTCTTATTTTTTCTTTACCGCTAGCTTGTTTAGCAATTGATGTAATTCCGTATTTTTTATGACTCTGGATTTTATTTGGAATGTTAAGTGCATTAAGTGTTTATTATGAATGATGTTTTATTATATGATTTAATTGCTTATGAATGTTCGTTTTAATTCGCGTTATTAGAATTCCACAAGATTATGCTCCTCTTAACTAACTCCGAGACCGGAGGAGAATCTGAGGGCAGATTCTTTTGAAGAGGGGAGTATTGTAACGCCCCAAAAATCCGAATTATAATCCGGTATGTCCGAATCGAGTATTTGCGCAATTTATTATTTTATTTGATATTTATTATGAGATTTTAGAATAATTTCGTAAATGAATGAATTTCAATAATTAAATTACGAATTGTCAATGTGCGTTTAATAATATGAATTTTGACTGTAATTATGTGTTGTTTGGACAATGTGAGTTTTTGAACTTATTTTGCGAAATTACGAATTTGCCCTTTCGATTTTAAACCCAAGTCAAATTGACTAAGTCTCATCTTTCTCTCTCTCTCACCTCACTCTTGCCCAAACCACGCAGCAACAAGAGAAAGAAAAGAAAGAAAAAGAGAAGGAAGAAGAAGGAGTTTCGACGATCATACCGACTTCGTTTCCTGACGGATTTTTGAACCGTTTACGCCTACGAACTCCCCGCGATCTCTTCTACGAGTAAGCTTCTCACGATTTTTTTCATTTAATGCCTCTTATGCTTCATTTTTCTCGTTTTTGGTTAATAGTTGAATAATTAGGTTTTATATGATTTTGATAGAAATTGTGGACGGATTTTCGTGTTTATTGTTTCTATGTGTAGCTTATATGTTGTAGATCATTATATGTGAAAATTAGGGAAGGATTTGCATGTTTAATTAGTTAAATGTTGAATTTAGGATTGATTTCGCGTAAGTTTCTGGTTCTGCGTATTTTGCTTCCGTTCTTGACGCACACGGGGTGTCGCAAGGCCGTGTGGGGGTACACGGCCTCTTGCACGGCCGTGCAAGAGACCGTGCGCATGGTGCATGGTGCATGGTGCACGGCCTTGTGCACATGGCCTTGAGGTCGTGTGCAAGAGACCGTGCGCGTCTCTCTTGGTGAGCACGGCCTTGGCTCACGGCCGTGCACAAGGCCGTGTGGCCTGGTTGAACAGGGCCCTGACCTTCTGTAAGTCAGGGCCCATTTTGGCCTACGGGTCCCTCCGAGGCTCGTCTTTTCTGAATTCTTTCTTCCCTCGTGTATTCGATATATATGAGATAGATATGAATTGCATGATTTATGAATTTATAGCATGTTCGGGTCTATGAATAATGCGTTTTATGTTTTCGACAAATTTTCTAACTTTTGCATATGAAGTCCGATTTTCCTAAAATTCGAATGCATACTCCTTTATGATATTTAAAGAAAGTCCGTAAAGTTTCATTGCATTTGGACTTGATTTGCATTTTTAAATTTACGAATTACTCCATTTTCATTTGATAATTTGAACCTAAGTGCCTTATGTGATTGTATAACGTGCCTCAATATGTTTTAATGTTTTCGTATAAGCCGTGCGTCGTCCTTAGTCTTAATTGGTTTTGTCTTGGTATTTTTGCAGACGATACTCCTGTGGAGTAGCGCCGGTTCTCTCTTTTGCTCTTCTTTTTGTATAGCCACAGGTGAGGCTTTCCGTTTCTGATTCCAGTACTATTATGTATATATATAAATAAGCCTCTCCTGATATAAGCCATGTTTACGTTTTGTTTTCATACCGTTTCTATATATATACTTAATAAATATTTATGCCTATTATGTTTATTCGATTTATCGAAAATGTTTTGATGTGAAAAAGTACTACGTATAGTCTTTGAAACGTTTGCGAAAGAGACATGTAAAACCCCTTTGTTTTCTAAGGCGAACTTTGGCCTTCGGCCTCGCATACGACATGTCTCGAACGGTCTTCTGGCCAACCTGAAATGATTTGAAAACCGAGTTATGATATGTATGTATGTATATGTGTTTGGGCCCGGAGTCAGGATTATAGGATGAAGTCGGTAGACATCGGGTCTACGGCGGAAATCCTATGGTTCCCTCCACCTTTGGGAGCTCGGGGTGATGCCAGAGTGGCAGCCCTTTGAGTACCTGAGATTATACTTTATGTTATGCGTAGTTCGGATTTAGCGGTCCATCTACATTGGAGGAATAAGGGTCGTTTCCCGTTTTTAAGTTTGGAAATTGGAGTTAAGGGCTGGACTCGCCGAGTCATATGATAAGTTTATGATTTATGCTAAATCACCACCCGTTTACGAAAACCTTTCTTTTATGTTGATTTCTTTAAGTTTAAAAATGGTGATTTATTTCCGTTTTATAATATACATTATTATTCCCTTCTCACTTAGTCGTTTGACTAACCCTCTCTGTTTCACCCCTGTATTGGTTTCAGGATACTAGGCGGAATCTTCGTCGTCGTAGTCGTCGTCGTAGAGTTGCATTTATTTTGCTCATGTATAACTCATTTCCAGTTTGGCTATTAATTATGTTTCATGATGCTAGGATTTTATTTAGTTAGTATTCGGGATTTATATGTTGAACCCGTTTATTTACATTGTCGGGATATTGTATCGAACCCGTTTATTAATTATGTAATTGAATTTCGTTGGCCTTGGTGGGCTTTAATACTTGTGCAATTATTATGTTTTATTGTTTGGTTTATTTTCGCTTCCGCACCTCTGTCATTTTCTTTCGTTTTTGAAATCCCCGCCTAGTGATTGAGTAAATGTGTGCCGTTCGCCGGGTTTCGGTTCGGGTCGGATTCCATTTCGGTTCCGGGTCGGGGCACTGTGCGGGGCGTGCGTTAACCGTTTGGGGCGCCCGCTACATGAACCAAAATTCGATATTTACCCAATCAATCATGCGAATCTACCTATAAAACGATATAACGATATACAACATCTAATCTACCTATAAAACCAAGAACCACGTAAATCCATCCATAGAATCATTCAAAATCAACATTTAACCTAAATGTGTAACTATTCACAAAAACTAGAAAAACGAAGCATAGGAGGCATTAATCGCGAAAGGTGTGAGAAGCTTACTCATAGAAGAGATCGTGACGAGTTCGTAGGTTTTCACGACTCGGAATTCGGTCGGGAAACGTAATCGGGACGATCAATCTAAGCTTTTTCTTCTTTTTGCTTCCTTTTCCTTTCTTTTTTCTTCTTCTCTTCTCTTCTTTGTGTGTGAATGAGGTGAGGGAGAGAGAGAGATGGGTTAAGTCAAAAGGTTGACTTAGTTTGAGAAATGAAGGGGCATTTTCGTAATATTCATAAATAAGTTCAAAAACTCAATTTATCCAAATAATACATAATTACGGTCAAAGTTCATGAAATTAAACTCACATTGATATGTCGTGGTTTAAATACCAAAATTCACTCATTTATGAAATTGTAGTATAAATCACATAATAATTATCAAATAAATAATTAAATCGCGTAAATAAACGATTCGGACTTACCGGATAATAAATCAGATTTTCTGGGCGCTACACTTCGTGACATTAATTGGTCGTTCATGTGTTGTAATCCCATGAGAGTCGTGTGTCCTGTCTTGTCTTATTTGGTTTTGTCGTCTGTAAATTTCAGGCCATTCTTTCGAGGAATTGCTTGAGTTGTGTTGTCGTTCCTGTGCTTCCAGGTGAGGGTTTTAAAATGCTTTCAATTGGATTAAGGATTTCCTTTACTTATTGCGAACTACCCTTACGTGCTCATATCGATTTGATTTCTTGTTCTCGTATATCTGTTAGATATTTAACTATATTTTCATGATTTTAATAAACAAACCTTTTGGTATCAACTTATACCTATAAGTATATCTAAATCGTTTTGTTTTCAAGAGGCAAGTAAAAATCTTTCTTTTCAAACGTGACACTTTGACTTTGGTTGGGTCTATGAGGGAAGTCGTTAGGGGAGGGCGCCAGTGCTTCCTGACATGTATGAAACTCATGGTCACCCCTTTTGTCGTCACACACTTGCCTAAATGCCCGTTTGGCTTTCAACTTATAATGTTTCTTGAAACGCGAGCAAAATTGTGGACTTTTCTTTTAATGGGGGCCCGGGAGAGTATTCGAGGGTCTCACTTGGGGACGAGTGTCCAGGGTGTTTCCCGAGGTACTTTTCCCAAAATTAAGCATCAATCGTGGCCCGTCAGGAGTTGATAGCCACGGTTGGGAGCGATGGTGGGCGTTTCATTCGTTGCATGTTTTCCTGAAATTCAATTTGTCGCCCATGGTCGCACTATGGGGTCAGACACCGGAGATGGAGTTTTATAATGACATGAAGGGGTTATAAGGAGGAACAGGCCCATTCTCGTTGGGATATTACTTGCTTTTATTTATGCTTTACTGTTATTATTGTACTGCTTATTAATTGTTGTTGTGCAAGTCGAAGCACATTCCAGATTTTCTTGAATTCTGCAAATGTATTTTCTTATATATATATAAAATCCGGAAGCGTGGCTCGTACTTGTTCCCTCTTTACCTTCACTGAATATCGTTTATACTCACCCCCTCGTTATTTTAATTCTTACTTCAGGTCGACAGGTGGCGTTGTCACCTCTCATGTCGGTTGGCAACAGCGGGTCGTGAGTCTTGGTTTTCGTGTCCTTTGGTGATTGTCGGTAGTGTCCAACAACAGTCTGTCTTTATTTATTTGAATTGAATTGTTTTACTTAGTAGAATGGAGATATTGATGAATTGTTGAGCTATGATATTGATGATGATTTGTTGAGCACTGAATCATATTACTTGATGCCCCGTGTGGCTTTATATGTTGAATTGATATTTATTTTTCAGCTTCCGCACTCTGTCATCATATTTGTTGTTGTTGTTGGACTAGGATCATTGTTGCTGGTATAGATTGAGTGCTTGCCGTTCCGTTCGCCGAGATGGATTTTTAAATGGGGTACATTTATCTTGTTTGGGAGTTCATCTCGGTGAGGATGTGGTGTCCTTTCTCCTCCTACGGAAAGGGGCGCTACAGTCAGTGGTATTAGAGCCTAGGTTCCTGAAAGGGAACCGAAAGCTCTAGTATCTCGTCTGTCCTGTCTTTTGTGTCTTTTGAGTTGTGTCAGTCCGTGTCGAGTTCGTGTTTTGACGAGTGTTCGTCTCATCTTGGTGCTTATAATTGTACGCGATTACAGTTGGCTTAATTAACCAACTGGCAATGTTTTATGAATTTTTGTACTAAGGAAGATGTAACGCGAGTCGATCGTGGAACTCTTTGTGTGTTTTATTTGGTTTGGTCTGTCTTAGTTGTGTGTCGATAGGGTTTTGTTGATTGTTGAGCATGCCTATGTGTTTATGATTGGTTGGCATCACTTCTTACCAGACATGCACTGTAACGCCCCGAAAAATCCGAATTAGTATCCGGTACGACCGGATTGTTATATTGCGCGATTTGATTATTTTATTTGATAGTTAGTATGTGTATTTTAACAATTTCATAAATGAGTGAATTTTGGTTTTTAAACCATTTCATGTCAACGTGTGTTCAATTATATGAGCTTTGACTGTAATATTGTTTAATTCCGACAACCTGCTATTTTTAGTAAGTTCGGAGTAATTACGGTTTTGCCCCTCGTTTCGAAGTCAAGTCAAAGTTTGACTTGACCACTCTCTCTCTCCCTCAAACCTCATTCACGTAAAGAAAGAAAAGAAAGGAGAAGAAAAAAGAGAAAAAGAAGAGAGAAAAGAGGGAAAGCTTCGATTGATCATTCCGATTTCGATTTCCGACCGAATTTCGATCCGTGAAACTTTTCGAACTCCTCACGATCTAATCTTCAAGTAAGCTTCTCATGTCCTTCGCGTTTAATGCTTCCTAGAATGTGATTTATAGAATTTTGTGAATAGTTTAGAAATATATGAAAAATGTGAATATGAATGATTTTGTGGATGGATTTACGTGTTTCTTGGTCCTATAAGTAGATTAAATGTTGTAGATCATTATATGTAAGTTTAGTTTGAGGTTTTGCATGATTTATATGATTTAAATGTTAATTTTTGGCTCATTCCCGAGAACCCTCGCGATTTTCTGCTGTGTTGATAATCCGCACGGCCTGACGCACGGTCTTGAGACCATGCGCCAAGACCGTGCGCCAAGACCGTGCGCCTCATTTTGGCCTTGCACTGCCTAACGCACGGTCGTGCGCAAGCCGGTGCGTAGGCCAGTGCAAGTTTGTCCGCACCGGCTTGAGCACGTGTTCAAGACCGTGCGTTTGCCCGTCCCCAAGACCGTGTGTATGCCTTAACCAAAATTTCTCCATTTTCAACTTCTTGCTCTCGGCATTGAGGGTCAAAGGGGTAATTAAAAAGTTGACTTTCTTCGTTTGACCTCCGATTCAAGATCCGACATCACCTATAGGTCCTATAAATCATGAAATACATATTTTATGTAGTTTGAATTTTTCCGACTTCGTTTGGGTCCCGTTTCTCGTGCTTTTCGTTTAAGCCTTTTTAGCTATTTTTCAAATGTTGTCCGTTTCGTCCGAAACTTGAATGCATGCTTCCTTATTGCCTTTTATGCACGTTTATGAGCTTTTATTACATTCTAAATTGTTTTGCTTATCGAATTCTATGAATTTCTATGTTTTGTTACAATGTGAACCTAAGTGATATGAATGATTGTTTAACGTGCTTCTATGTGTTTTAAATCTTTCGTATAAGCCGTGCGTCGTCGTTATTCTTATTTGGTTGTGTCTTGGTCTTTTGCAGACGATACTCCCGTGGAGTAGCGTGCCGGTCTCGCATTTTGCTCTCGTTTTTGTCAAGCCAACAGGTGGGGTTTTCAGTTTCTTATAGTATACCATAATACGTACATAATACCAACCCTACTACCCGATAAGCCTTGTTTTATGATTTGTTTTACATCCGTTTGTATATATAATAGATATTTATGCTTATACTTTTATGATCTTGAAATCGATTTAATATGAAAAGTATTATGTATAAGTTTGTGAAATGTTTACGAAAGAGGCAAGCAAATCTTTGTTTTCCGAAAGCGAACTTTGGCATTATAGCCTCGCACACAACTTGCCTCGAACGGTCTTTTGACCACATGAAAATGTTTGAAAAGCGAGCTATGTATATGTATATGTATATGTTTGACCTGTTCTGATGGGCCCGGAGTAAGGATGATAGGACGAAGTCGGTAGACGTTGAGTCTACGGCGGAAATTCTATGGTTTCCTCCACCTTTGGGAGCTCGGGGTGAGGCCGGAGTGGCAGCCCTTTGAGTACCTGAGCTTGTTTATGTATGATATGTGTAGTTAGGGGTTGCTCCCTGATTACAACTGGAGGAATAAGGTGGGTTTCTGTTTTTATGATTTGACTGGTGGTTCAGAACTCTTCTCGCTGAGTTATACGTTTTGTTATGTTTCATTTTGAGCTAGTTCACCAATCGTTTGCGAAAACCTTTACTTCTGTTGTTTTCTTTCTGTTAAACTGGTGATCTACTTTTGTTTATTCTTATGTACTGTCTTTTTCCCCCTCACTTAGTCATTTGACTAACCCCATTCGTTTCACCCTTTGGTTTCAGGATTCTAGGCGGGATTCAATAGTATTGAGTCGTTGTCAATCGAGTTACAAGTTTTTGTCTTATGTAAACTCTCGTTTCTTGTTGACTTATGATGTATGTAGAATTTGAATTGTGCTTATGAAAATCCGGGAATAATATTGTAGAACCCGTTGTAAACATTTGTTAATATTTATTGGAATTTGCTAGCCTTGGTGGGCTTTACCTATCTGCGCAATCATTATGGGTTTTATGTTTTGTGTTATATTGCTTCCGCTTTTGGGTTTGTCTCTGTTTTGAAACTCCCGCCTAGTAGTAAATGTCCGGTTTGCCGTTCGCCGGGTTTTGGTTCGAGTCGGACTCCTTTCGATCCCGGGTCAGGATCCGGTGCGGGGCGTGCGTCTGCCCGTTTAGCGGCGCCCGCTACAGTTGGTATCAGAGCCCTATGGGTTCAATGGCCTATGCTCTGAAGCGTCGAGTCTGTCTAGGTCCGTACGGCTTAGGAACTATGTGAATTGCGTGATTGTGCTTAAGTGATTGTGTGAATTTGAATTCCATACGTGTTTATGCTTTACATGATCACTTACCATCATGCATATTTGTACAGTTTTGCAGGATGCGTCGTGGTAGAGGTCCTCCTCCGCCTCCTCCCCCGCCAGAGGGACCTACGCCAGCCCAATTTATGGCGGCGTTACAGCAGTATGCTCTTCATGCTCCTCAGGAAACGCCGGAACAGACAGCTATGAAGGCAATGAATTAATTTCTTAATCGTAATCCACCACAGTTTGTGGGAGCACCGGATGATGTGGCTGCAGAGGCCTGGATATCGGCCTTGGAGAAGATATTCAGACTAATGCACACTACGGATCCACAGAGGGTCGAGTATGCTGCCTACCTGATGATTGGGGCAGCACAGGACTGGTGGACACGGATCGATCAGCGTTGGACGCGTGATCGGGTGGTTCCGACATGGGCTCAGTTTTTGGTGGAGTTCAGGGCTAAGTACATACCGTTGGTAGTCAGACAACAGCGGGAAAGGGAGTTTTTGAACTTGAAGCAGGGCACGTCCTCGGTAGATCAGTATGAGGCACATTTCTCTCGCCTCATTGTTCACTGTTCCTATATGGTTGAGGACGAGGAGAGAAAGACACGCCAGTTCGTGGAGGGTTTGTCTCACAGCATTCGACTGCATATGATGGCTGTCCGCCCCCGATTTTATTCCGATGCAGTTGACATGGCTCTTGCTATAGAGTCAGAGATGAGACAGATGAGGCCTACGTCAGCACCTGCCCCCGCAGCCGCTAAGGGTTTTCTGTCGGGTCCGAAGAGGTCTTTTCCTTCTGTAGGACCATCTTCTTCTTCAGCTGGGAAGAAACCGTTTCAGCAGGCTCCGAAGCCGAACGTTCCTCCCCAAGCTCAGGGTTTTCCACGACCAGTTTGTGGATATTGTGGAGGTCCCCATTTGGAGTCTAAGTGTCGAAGGAAGTTATGGCTTTGCTTTGGATGTGGTAGCTCCGATCATCTTATGAATGCATGCCCGATGAAGAGAGGTCAGAAGCAGCCAACTCAGCCTCAAGCCCAGGCCCAACTTTACGCCTTGGAAGGCGATGCTGAAGATGTCGCGCCGGATGCGAATGCCGTGGTGGAAGGTACGATATATATACATGGCATTCCCATTCATGCATTGTACGACCCGGGTGCTTCTCACTCGTTTATTGCGCCTGCCGTTGCTTTATCTGTGCATGTGCCTGTTGAGTTGCTTGAGTATTTGTTAGTTGTTAGCTCGCCGATGGGTTCTAGAGTAGCTACGAACCGCGTTCTCAAGCGTTGTCCGATGATTATTGAGGGTACCGAGTACCTTGGGGATTTAATCGTGCTGCCGATGAAGGATTATGGGGTTATTCTTGGGATGGATTGGTTATTTAAGCACCGAGCGAAGATCGACTGCTATGAGAAGAAAGTTGTGCTTGGTTCCAGTGAAGTTAGAGGTTTCAGAATGGGTGAAGGCCCGTATATCTCTATGATGGAAGCCAAGAAGCTTATCCAGAAGGGAGAAGCAACTGGTTTTCTAGCTTATCTTCTCAACCGTCCGAAAGAGCAGACGAAGATCGAGGATACCGATGTGGTCAAGGAATTCATGGATGTGTTTCCCGAGAACTTGGAGTTTCTGCCCCCTGATAGGGACATTGAGTTCGTTATTGATCTAGTCCCGGGTGTCGAGCCATACTCGAAGTCTCCGTACCGTATGGCTCCTGCCGAGTTGAAGGAATTGAAGAATCAGCTCGATGAACTCCTTTCGATTGGATATATCCGCCCGAGTACCTCGACTTGGGGTGCTCCAGTCCTGTTCGTGAAGAAGAAGGACGGTACACTCCGTATGTGTATCGATTATCGCGAGTTGAACAGGATGACGGTGAAGAATAAGTATCCTTTGCCGCATATTGAGGAGTTGTCTGATTTACTCCAGGGATCGAGAGTTTATTCTAAGCTTGATCTCAGACAAGGGTATTACCAGCTCCGTATCCGAGCCGAGGATATTCCGAAGACAGCGTTCAACTCCAGATACGGTCACTTTGAGTTCGTGGTCATGCCGTTTGGACTCACGAATGCTCCTGCCGCTTTTATGGATATGATGCACAGGATCTTTCGTCCGTACGTCGATAAGTTTGTTGTGATCTTTATCGATGACATTCTAGTGTTCTCGAAGTCAGAGGAAGAGCACGCAGAACACCTCAGGATTGTTCTTCAGGCTTTGAGAGAGCATCAGTTATTTGCTAAGTTTAGCAAATGTGAGTTCTGGATCGACAGAGTGACTTTTCTAGGTCATGTCATATCCGGAACGGGAGTCGAAGTAGATCCTTCGAAGATCGAGACTGTGTTGGATTGGGAGAAACCTAAGACTCCTACAGAGATTCGCAGTTTCTTGGGTCTAGTAGGATACTATAGGCGTTTTGTCAAGGACTTTTCCAAGCTTGCTAGTCCGTTGACTGCGTTGACAAAGAAGGATGCCAAGTTTGAGTGGTCAGACAAATGTGAAGCAAGTTTCCAAGAGCTCAAGAAGAGATTAACTACAGCCCCAGTGTTAGCTATGCCTAATGGATTGGAGGGACTCGTTGTGTACACAGATGCGTCACACGAGGGATTGGGTTGTGTGTTGATGCAAAATGGGAGAGTTATAGCTTACGCCTCGAGGAAGCTAAAGCCAGCCGAAGAGAACTATCCCACGCATGATCTTTAGCTAGCAGCCGTTGTGTTTGCTTTGCTAAAGTGGCGTCATTATCTGTATGGCACTACGTTCGATATCTTCACTAATCACAAGAGTCTTCAGTATTTGTTTACTCAGAAGGATTTGAACAAGAGACAGCGTCGATGGATGGAATTGTTTGAGGATTATGATTGCAAGATTCAATACCATCCTGGAAAGGCGAATGTGGTAGCCGATGCATTGAGTCGTAAGGCGAGTGTCGCTCAGCTAGAGGCTAAGTTTGAGCGAGTTCAGATCACCTCGCAGGCTCACGTTCACAGTGTATCGATTCAGTCAGAATTGGGTCGTAAGATTCGAGATGTTCAGGCTACTGACGAGTGGACTCAGAGGCAGATAGTTCATATTTCAGATGATCCAGAGTCCCAGTTTCGTGTTGATGATTCTGGTCTTCTCCGCTTCGAGACTCGAGTTTGTGTTCCTGAGAGTCTTAAGAAGGAGATTCTTACTGAGGCGCATAATACGCCTTATACAGTACATCCTGGTGGAAGTAAGATGTACCGGGATCTAAAAGAGTTGTTTTGGTGGAGAGGTATGAAGAGAGACGTAGCTGATTACGTCAAGAGATGTCAGACATGTCAGCAGGTCAAGGTAGAGCACCAGAGACCTGGAGGATTGCTACAGCCACTACCGATTCCTACGTGGAATTGGGAGCAGATTGCGATGGACTTTGTGTCCGGTTTACCAAAAGTTAAAGGTGGCTATGATAGTATTTGGGTGATAATTGACCGACTTTCCAAGACTGCTCACTTTCTGCCGGTCAAGAAGTCATTCAAGGTAGAGAAGTTGGCAGAGATTTATCACCGAGAGATTGTCAGGCTTCATGGAGTTCCTGTGAGTATTGTGTCTGACAGAGATGCTAGATTCACTTCTCAATTATGGCAGCATCTTCAGGAGAAAATGGGAACGAAGCTGACATTCAGTACAGCAGCACATCCGCAGACCGATGGCCAATCTGAGAGGACGATTCGATATCTCAGTGATATGCTTCGTGCGTGTGCCTTAGACTTTCGCACCAATTGGCACGACCAATTACCGTTGATTGAGTTCGCCTACAACAACAGTTATCAGTCTACGATCAAGATGGCTCCTTACGAAGCACTGTATGGAAGGAAGTGACGATCCCCGTTGTTTTGGGATCTTGAGGATTGGCGTTGGACAAGGGATAACAAAGGAAGAGGAGATTCTCCGCAGTCTCTTCAGAGAGCGATTGACCGAATTCAGATCATCCGTCAGAGGATGAAAGCAGCCCAGGATCGCCAGAAAAGTTATGTCGATACACGCCGCCGACCTTTGGAGTTCGAGGTTGGTGACCGAGTGTTTCTTAAAGCTTCACCTCGAAAGGGATTCACTCGTATTGGCAAAGGTGGTAAGTTAGGTCCGAGATTCTTAGGACCTTTTGAGATTCTGGAGAAGATTGGAGAAACTTCTTACAGATTAGACTTGCCACCGAGTCTGACAGGAATCCACAACGTTTTCCACGTTTCACAGCTCCGGAAGTATCACCCGAGTGATTCACACGTTCTTCCTATCGAAGATGTTGAGATAGAGCCGGACTTGACGTTCGTTTCACAGCCGGTGAAAATTTTAGACAAGAAGACTCAAGCACTGCGTAACAGAGAGATTCCTATGGTTAAAGTGCTTTGGAGGAGTCAGTCGGTTGAAGAAGCTACATGGGAAACCGAAGAGAAAATGCGCAAGTTTCATCCCGCATTATTTGTAGCAGACGAGTAGAATCTGGGGACAGATTCTCATAAGGAGGGGTGATTGTAACGCCCCGAAAAATCCGAATTAGTATCCGGTACGACCGGATTGTTATATTGCGCGATTTGATTATTTTATTTGATAGTTAGTATGTGTATTTTAACAATTTCATAAATGAGTGAATTTTGGTTTTTAAACCATTTCATGTCAACGTGTGTTCAATTATATGAGCTTTGACTGTAATATTGTTTAATTCCGACAACCTGCTATTTTTAGTAAGTTCGGAGTAATTACGGTTTTGCCCCTCGTTTCGAAGTCAAGTCAAAGTTTGACTTGACCACTCTCTCTCTCCCTCAAACCTCATTCACGTAAAGAAAGAAACGAAAGGAGAAGAAAAAAGAGAAAAAGAAGAGAGAAAAGAGGGACAGCTTCGATTGATCATTCCGATTTCGATTTCCGACCGAATTTCGATCCGTGAAACTTTTCGAACTCCTCACGATCTATTCTTCAAGTAAGCTTCTCACGTCCTTCGCGTTTAATGCTTCCTAGAATGTGATTTATAGAATTTTGTGAATAGTTTAGAAATATATGAAAAATGTGAATATGAATGATTTTGTGGATGGATTTACGTGTTTCTTGGTCCTTATATGTAAGTTTAGTTTGAGGTTTTGCATGATTTATATGATTTAAATGTTAATTTTTGGCTCATTCCCGAGAACCCTCGCGATTTTCTGCTGTGTTGATAATCCGCACGGCCTGACGCACGGTCTTGAGACCATGCGCCAAGACCTTGCGCCTCATTTTGGCCTTGCACTGCCTAACGCACGGCCGTGCGCAAGCCGGTGCGCAGGCCAGTGCAAGTTTGTCCGCACCGGCTTGAGCACGTGTTCAAGACCGTGCGTTTGCCCGTCCCCAAGACCGTGTGTATGCCTTAACCAAAATTTCTCCATTTTCAACTTCTTGCTCTCGGCATTGAGGGTCAAAGGGGTAATTAAAAAGTTGACTTTCATCGTTTGACCTCCGATTCAAGATCCGATTTCACCTATAGGTCCTATAAATCATGAAATACATATTTTATGTAGTTTGAATTTTTCCGACTTCGTTTGGGTCCCGTTTCTCGTGTTTTTCGTTTAAGCCTTTTTAGCTATTTTTCAAATGTTGTCCGTTTTGTCCGAAACTTGAATGCATGCTTCCTTATTGCCTTTTATGCATGTTTATGAGCTTTTATTACATTCTAAATTGTTTTGCTTATCGAATTCTATGAATTTCTATGTTTTGTTACAATGTGAACCTAAGTGATATGAATGATTGTTTAACGTACTTCTATGTGTTTTAAATCTTTCGTATAAGCCGTGCGTCGTCGTTATTCTTATTTGGTTGTGTCTTGGTCTTTTGCAGACGATACTCCCATGGAGTAGCGTGCCGGTCTCGCATTTTGCTCTCGTTTTTGTCAAGCCAACAGGTGGGGTTTTTAGTTTCTTATAGTATACGATAATACGTACATAATACCAACCCTACTACCCGATAAGCCTTGTTTTATGATTTGTTTTACATCCGTTTGTATATATAATAGATATTTATGCTTATACTTTTATGATCTTGAAATCGATTTAATATGAAAAGTATTATGTATAAGTTTGTGAAATGTTTACGAAAGAGGCAAGCAAATCTTTGTTTTCCGAAAGCGAACTTTGGCATTATAGCCTCGCACATAACTTGCCTCGAACGGTCTTTTGACCACATGAAAATGTTTGAAAAGCGAGCTATGTATATGTATATGTATATGTTTGACCTGTTCTGATGGGCCCGGAGTAAGGACGATAGGACGAAGTCGGTAGACGTCGGGTCTACGGCGGAAATTCTATGGTTTCCTCCACCTTTGGGAGCTCGGGGTGAGGCCGGAGTGGCAGCCCTTTGAGTACCTGAGCTTGTTTATGTATGATATGTGTAGTTAGGGGTTGCTCCCTGATTACAACTGGAGGAATAAGGTGGGTTTCTGTTTTTATGATTTGACTGGTGGTTCAGAACTCTTCTCGCTGAGTTATACGCTTTGTTATGTTTCATTTTGAGCTAGTTCACCAATCGTTTGCGAAAACCTTTACTTCTATTGTTTTCTTTCTGTTAAACTGGTGATCTACTTTCGTTTATTCTTATGTACTGTCTTTTTCCCCCTCACTTAGTCATTTGACTAACCCCATTCGTTTCACCCTTTGGTTTTAGGATTCTAGGCGGGATTCAATAGTATTGAGTCGTTGTCAATCGAGTTACAAGTTTTTGTCTTATGTAAACTCTCGTTTCTTGTTGACTTATGATGTATGTAGAATTTGAATTGTGCTTATGAAAATCCGGGAATAATATTGTAGAACCCGTTGTAAACATTTGTTAATATTTATTGGAATTTGCTAGCCTTGGTGGGCTTTACCTATCTGCGCAATCATTATGGGTTTTATGTTTTGTTTTATATTGCTTCCGCTTTTGGGTTTGTCTCTGTTTTGAAACTCCCGCCTAGTAGTAAATGTCCGGTTTGCCGTTCGCCGGGTTTTGGTTCGGGTCGGACTCCTTTCGATCCCGGGTCAGGATCCGGTGCGGGGCGTGCGTCTGCCCGTTTGGCGGCGCCCGCTACATGCACATATTTTGCCAATTAGTTGTGATCGCAGGTATGCCGCGTAAGAAAGCCCGATCAGACCCGTCACTACCACCACTCCAATCTACTCCAGGATCCTCGTACCCGTATCCGACGGGAGATATAGAGATAGCCCAAGGAGGAGAGAGCGTGACCGAATATGAGGCTAGGTTCGCCTACCTGACTAACTATTCTCCCAACTTGGAGCCGGACCAAAGGAACAGAGCCGCAAGATTTATATCCGGGTTGAGACCCGAAATTCGTCTGCTGTTCTTACGCAGATGCTGTCGGCCAGGCTGATTACCTTGGAGAACCAGCCCTATGAATCAGGAGTTCCAGCGGTTGTCCTTACTCACAGTAAAGGGACGACGACTAGCGGATCAAGTGGAAGTATCATTCTCTGCACGCACTGCAAGAAACCAAATCACACCGCCGATGTGTGTAGGAGAAGACTTGGGTTGTGCCTAATCTGTGGTGCCTCCAGTCACCTCATAGACCATTGCCCCAACAAGGGTAGAGGCAACTGAAGGAGTCGAGAAAACTACCGGGATCAAAGGACTCGAGCCAAGACACGGAATAAAGGAAAAAGAAGGCTAGACCGGACTTCGTCTCTCGGAATAATGGTACCATACATGTTCATACCATCCATAATTCTTGTATTTTAATTTATTAATTGCGTGTTATAATGTATTTGTTTTTTGGTTGAACTCCGGATTAAATTCGGGGTGTTTTAGTAATTTTTGCACTTTTTATTTCGAACCACGGGTGCTTGCACGCCCCTACGCACGGTCTTGGCCAAGCCGGTGTGCCCAGCTCAAGACCGTGCGTGTCCCTTTTCGCCAATTTAAACCCAATTTTCACGCGAACATACAGAAACTTTCACCCCCTTTTTCTCTCTCGCTTCCAGCAACAGAAATCCCCCCAATTTTTCCCCAATTTCACCTCTCCCACTTTGCAAGCTCGTAACTTCGATCCGGCCATCGGATCTTCGTAAAAATTGGAAGGTACCTTGCCCTCACTATACATTTTCATTAGTTGGTTTTTGGGGGCGATCCGCCGAACTGATCGTGCATAAATCACTGCTCAAAATACACGCCCGCTAAGTGTTCGACAAAATTCCTGAGTGAAGAATTTCACCAAATTCAACCAAGCAAACTTCAAACAACCTTCTCACATGGCCGCCGAAGGTTCTCGACGAAGGACGAGGCAAGATGACCCTCCATCCCCGCTTCCTCTCGATGTGCAAATTCCAAATTACATTCAAGCTAAGGTTTTTTGCCGGATGTATGACTGCCCGGTTCTCTTTACCAAATTCTTGGACGTAGATGCTTTGGGGAGTTTGGGACACGGCCCCAAAGTAGCTCGATACATCAAGGATGTAGGATGGACTACATTCTTAGACTCTAGAAAGAATTCGTATCCACGGCTCGTCTACGAATTCATTGCAACACTTCAATTGACCCCTCACCAAGACGATCCCGAGCTACCATTCAATATTGAATTTCGGGCGTTCAACGAGGAGTATGAGCTTACTCTTCGGCAACTAACAACACATTTCAGACTACCCATTCGTGGGATGATGAGCCGAGAGGTAGGATGGTCCGAAGCCGAAGCGTGGAGATGTGTCTCCACTTCTAGAAGGTCCTTTAAACAAGGAAAATCGAAGGCAACCGACCTCATCAACCAAGCCTTGAGGACTTTCCACCGATTCCTCTCCTGCACCGTTTTTGCTCGAGGGGATAGCTACGATTCTATTAACTTGGATGAGCTTTATATTTTAGATTGTACGGTCCGAAGAGAGCCGGTCAATGGCATTATGTTCTTTCTTCAATACGCAGAGTACGTGGCTACCCGCCCGAAAGGAGAGACAAGGATTGGGTCCTACATTACCGCAATCCTTGAGTGTGCCGGCATGACCGGCATGGACCGAATGGCCCCAGCGGGGGGAGACGACGCGACCATTACCTACAAACAGTTCGCCCAGATGAAGCTTTGCAAGAAGATTAAGGGCCGCCATAGTAGGTATGTACCGATATTGGCAGAAGAAGCCGCCGCTGAGAGGGACGACGATGACGAGGAGGATATCCGAGCAGGAGGTCATCCTGAGGAGGACCGACAAGAAATTGAGCAGCAAATGCTCGACCAACTATACGAAGCAGGAGGCTTCGATCCCCAACAGGCCCCGTACGTGCCTGATCCTCCTAGAGCCAACGAGGCTCACTTCCAGCAGGACTACGCCGACTACCCGACACAGCACCAGGCTGGATCCTCACAGTGGGATAGACTAAGTGAGGAGCAGTGGACCCAGTATCAACAATCGGAGTCGGAGACCCGAAACTAGTGGGAGACTGACAGGTGGACGGTCTGGGGTAACCGCTTCACATCCTTCACCGAGCAGACTATTGAGCGGTTGAACCAACAGTCGGCCGACTTTCAGGAGTTCAGACAGGAGGTTCGTGCCCACCTTCAGGAGATCAGACAGGAGGCCGACGCAACCACACTGAGCTCCGAGAGCAGATCGCCGACCTTGAGAGGTCCATCTCTGAGGAGCTTGCCAACTACCTGAGCCGTCTTGGCATGCCGCCTAGTTTTGGAGCATCCGATTCTTAGACGTCATCGTTTATCTTCCATTTCTCGTTATTTGCTTCATTTCAATTGTAATTTGTTTTATTAGGAACTATTATTTAAGGACTATGCGTTAATTTCTTATTTGAAATGTAAATGCTAATTGTTTGTTTTAATTAATTATTTATGTAATAATTGCGCGATTTTGTATGACGAATGTTTAATTCCCGTATTATACTCCCTTTAACAAACCCCGGGATCCGGAGTAGAATCTGAGGACAAATTCTTTTGAAGGGGGGAGTATTGTAACGACCCAAAATTCCGGAATATATTTTCGGGATAATTATTCGACACCTCGTTGAATTTTAAATGAAAAGATTAGCTTCGTTAGCTAATTTTAATTTATTCTAATTTATTCTCCTATCCTTAACCTTCTATAATTACCTTTTCTACCCTTCGAATTTATTTTTAATCTCAAACGAACCCCACACCCTCTTGAATACACTTGCACCACCTTGACCCCTCTTGCACCCTCTTGAACACACTTGCACCCCCTTATGCACCCCTCTTGCACACTCTTGCTCGCACACCCAAAATCGAGAGAGAGAGAGAGAGAACAGAAGGAGAAGGGAAGAAGAAGGAAGGAGAAGGAAGAAATCCCATCCCGAATCCGTCGCTCGATCAATCGAGATTCCGAGACCAACTATACAATCCTCGTTCGATTCTCTACCAGTAACCTTCTTTCCCCATTCCATTTCGTCCATTAAATCCTTCGATTTCTAATTTTTATGTTGAAATGAATATTTGACATAATTGATGGGTTTGTAGGTTAGAGTTTACCATTTTTAGTGTAGTTCGGATCAAATGGTAGCTATTAATGTGTATAATGCATGAGTGTGAATTTTATGTGTTGATTTTAGCTATAGAACTCGCCTTAGTTGATTTTAGGACAAAACGCTTGTGAGAAAAATGAGAATCGCATTTTTCTGCACCTATTACTAGAACCGCACGATCCTACGCACGGTCTTAGCAAGACCGTGCGCAAGGCCGTGCGCACCACCTTGAGCCTGCATCGGCCTCTGCACTCCGGTGCGCAAGCCAGTGCGCACCGGTTATAGCTTGCACTGTAACGCCCCGAAAATCAGAATTATAATCCGATATGTCCGAATCGAGTATTTGCGCAATTTATTATTTTATTTGATATTTATTATGATATTTTTGAATAATTTCGCAAATGAATGAATTTCTATATTTAAATTACGAATTGTCAATGTGCGTTTAATTATATGAATTTTGACTGTAATTATGTATTATTTGGACAACATGAGTTTTCAAACTTATTTTGCAAAATTACGAAAATGCCCTTTCGTTTCTCGAATCAAGTCAATTATTTGACTAAGTCTTACATCTCTCCCTCTCACCTCATTCATGCAATCAACAACAAAGGAGAAGAAAGAAAAAGAAAGAAAAAGAGAAAGAGAAGGGAGGAGGTTCAAACGATCGTCCCGACCCCGTTTCCCGACCAATTTTCGAACCGTTTACGCCTACGAACTCCCCGCGATCTCTTCTACGAGTAAGCCTTTCACGTCCCTCTCGTTTAATGTCTCCTATGCCTCGTATTTCTCATTTTTGTATATAGTTGAACAATTTAGGGTTTATGTGATTTCAAGAGAATTTATGGATGGATTTTCGTGTTTTTGGATTCTATGTGTAGCTTATATGTTGTAGATCATTATATGTAAATATTAGGGCGTGATTTGCATGTTTAGATGACCAAATGATGAATTTAGGATTTAATTCGCGTGGTTTTCTGGTTCTGCGAAGCTTCTGCTCTTTCTTGACGCACACGGGCTTTGCACACGGGGTGTGGCAAGGCCGTGTGGAAGTACACGGCCTCTTGCACGGCCGTGCAAGAGACCGTGCGCATGGTTCATGGTGCACGGCCTTGTGCACACGGCCTTGAGGCCGTGTGCAAGAGGCCGTGCGTGTCCCTCTTTGATGTGCATGGCCTTGGTGCACACGGCCGTGCACAAGGCCGTGTGGCCCGTTTGAACAGGGCCCTGACCTTCTGTAAGTCAGGACCAATTTTGGCCTACGGGTCCCTGCGAGGCTCGTCTTTTCCGAATTCTTTCTTCGCTCGTGTATTCGATATATATGAAATAGATATGAATTGCATGATTTATGAATTTATAGCATGTTCGGGTGTATGAATAGTGTATTTTAAGTTTTCGTCAAATTTTCTAACTTTTGCATATGAAGTCCGATTTTCCCGAAATTCGAATGCATACTCGTTTATGATATTTAAAGCATGTCCGTAAAGTTTCGTTGCATTTGGACTTGATTTGCATTTTTAAATTTGCGAATTACTCCATTTTCGGTTGATAATTTGAACCTAAGTGCCTTATGTGATTGTATAACGTGCCTCAATATGTTCTTATGTTTTCGTATAAGCCGTGCATCATCGTTAGTCTTATTTGGTTGTGTCTTGGTATTTTTGCAGACGATACTCCCGTGGAGTAGCGTCGGTTCTTGCTTTTGCCCTTCTTTTGTATAGCCAACAGGTGAGGCTTTCCGTTTCTGATTCCAGTACTATTATGTATATATATAAATAAGCCTCTCCCGATATAAGCCATGTTTACGTTTTGTTTTCATACCGTTTCTATATATATACTTAGTAAATATTTATGCCTATTATGTTTATTCGATTTATCTAAAATGCTTTGATATGAAAAAGTACTACGTATATTCTTTCAGACGTTTGCGAAAGAGACATGTAAAACCTCTTTAATTTCCAAGGCAAACTTTGGCCTTCGGCCTCGCATATGGCATGTCTCGAACGGTCTTTTGGCCAACCCGAAATGATTTGAAAAGAGAGTTATGAATTGTATGTATGTATGTATGTTTGGGCCCGGAGTCAGGATGATAGGACGAAGTCGGTAGACATCGGGTCTACGGCGTAAATCCTATGGTTCCCTCCACCTTTGGGAGCTCGGGGTGAGGCCGGAGTGGCAGCCCTTTGAGCACCTGAGATTATACTGTATGTTATGCGTAGTTCGGATTTAGCGGTCCGTCTACATTGGAGGAATAAGGGTGGTTTCCCGTTTTATGTTTGGACTTTGGAGTTAAGGGCTCGACTCGCTGAGTCATATGATATGTTTATGATTTATGCTAAATCACCACCTGATTATGAAAACCTTTCTTTTATGTTGATTTCTTTTAAGTTTAAAAATGGTGATTTATTTCCGTTTTATTATATACATTATTACTCCCTCCTCACTTAGTCGTTTGACTAACCCTCGCTGTTTCACCCCTGTATTGGTTTCAGGATACTAGGTGGGATCTTCGTCGTCATCGTCGCGTCTTAGAGTTACATTCTTTTGTTCATGTATAACTCTCATTCCGTATGACTATTATTTATGTTTACGATAGTAGGATTCTATTTATGTAGTATTCGGGATTATATGTTGAACCCGTTATTATTTATTGTCGGGATATTGTATCAAACCCGTTTATTATTCAAGTAATTGAATTTCGTTGGCCTTGGTGGGCTTTAATACTTGTGCAATTATTATGAATTATTGTTTGGTTTATTTTCGCTTCCGCACCTCTGTCGTTTTCTTTCGTTTTTGAAAACCCTGCCTAGTCATGGAGTAAATTTGTGTCGTTCGCTGGGTTTCGATTCGGGTCGGATTCCATTTCGGTTCCGAGTCGAGGCTCGGTGCGGGGCGTGCGTTACCCGTTTGGTGCGCCTGCTACAGTTGGTATCAGAGCTTCTTTGGTCCAATGGCCTAAGCTCTGAATCGTCGTGTTTTGTTTGTTTTGTCAGTCGTTGTGTGCCGGTGTAACTTAGGGAATTGCACTCACCAGTGTTCAAGAACGCTTAGTGTTTGAATTGTGACGGATCTTTGTTGGATGATCAACAACAAAAGATCTTTTACAATCAAAACACTGGGATGGACTTGGATATAGGTGGATACGAAACTCAAGGTTGTTCTTGCCATGCCTGGTTATCTGTCGTGTCCGGTTGTGTCTAGGCCGTACGGCTTAGGACTTTTGTGGAATTTGTGCAAATGTGCTAAGTGCTTATGTGAACTCTATCTGAACATTACTTGCCTACGTGTTACAGCTTTTCATAATCGCTTATCTTCATGCATGTTTGGTATTGAATTTGCAGAATGCCTCCTCGCCGTGAACCGCCAGGTCCGCCTCCAGGTGTTCCGACACCAGCATAGTTTATGGAAGCCGTAGGGCAGTTTATGGTTAATACCAACCGAGCAACGCCACCACCTGCCCCCGAGACCGAGATGAGCAAGTTCCTTAAACTCCACCCTCCACAGTTCGAGGGTGCGCCGGACGATGTTATTGCCGAATCTTGGATAGCGGCAATGGAGAAGAGGTTCAGAGTAATGGAATGTCCGGACCCTAAGAGGGTCGAATTAGCAGTGTATCAGATGACAGGAGCTGCACATGACTGGTGGGCCCGTATAGAGGAGCGATGGCAGCGAGAGCATGTGGTCCCGACTTGGGATCAGTTCTTGGTTGAGTTTCGGGCCAAGTATATTCCGTTAGAGGTCCGAAAGCGACGTGAGCGAGAGTTCCTGACTCTCAAGCAAGGTACTTCATCAGTTGACCAGTACGAGGCTCATTTATCCAGACTTATTATTCACTGCTCGTATATGGTTGACGACGAACAGAGGAAGACTCGACAGTTCATTGAGGGGTTGTCGAATGAGATTCGTATGCATATGCTCGGGAACAGACTCAAGTACTATACCGACGCAGTTGAGACGTCACTATCTATAGAGTCCGATCTCCGACAGATGAGACCGACTTCTGCACCTGCCCCCGCAGCCGCCAAGAGTTTCGCTTCTGGTTCGAAGAGACCCTTTACTCATTCTGGGTCCTCTTCTGAGAAGAAGCCATTCAAGACAGCCGTTCAGCCTGCTCCTCCCTGACCTCAGGGATTTCCACGACCTGTATGTGGATTTTGTCAGGGCCCGCACTTAGAGGCCAAATGTTGGAAGAAGAATGGTCTTTGCTACGGATGTGGTAGCGCCGATCACCGGGTAGATGTATGCCCGAAGAGGAGACCAGTACAGTAGGGAGCCGCTCAGGCTCAGGCCTATGCCCGTGTTTACGCCTTGGAAGGCGATGCAGAGGATCCTGTTGCAGATCTGACCGATGTGGTGGAAGGTACTATATATATAAATGGCATCCCCATACATGCATTGTACGACTCGGGTGCTTCACACTCATTTATTGCGCCTGCTGTTTCCTTATCTGTGCATGCGTCTGTTTCCTTGCTTGATTATGTGTTGGTGGTTGGTTCGCCATTGGGTTCAAAAGTTATTACGAACCGAGCACTTAAGCGTTGTCCGATTATCATCGAGGGTGTCGAGTACCCGGCTGATTTGATCGAGTTGTCGATGAAGAAATATGGGGTTATTCTCGGAATGGATTGGTTGTACGAGCATCGGGCGAAGGTTGATTGTTTCGAGAAGAAAGTTATTTTGGGTTCCAATGAAGTTAAGGGTTTCCGATCAGGAGAAGGTCCGTATATCTCAATGATGGAAGCCAAGAAGCTCGTTCAGAAACAAGAAGCTACATGCTTTATAGCTTACCTTCTCAACCGCCCGAAGGACCAAATGAAGATCGAAGAAATGCCCGTGGTCAATGAATTCACTGACGTATTCCCCGAGAATCTGGAATTCTTGCAACCGGATCGGGATATAGAGTTCTTGATTGACCTAGTTCCGGGAGCCGAGCCTTATTCGAAGTCGCCGTACCGAATGGCTCCTGCCGAGTTGAAGGAATTGAAGAACCAACTCGACGAACTTCTTTCTATTGGATATATCCGACCGAATGCCTCGCCTTGGGGTGCTCCAGTCTTGTTCGGGAAGAAGAAGGACGGTACACTTCGCATGTGTATCGATTACCGAGAATTGAACAGGATGACAGTGAAGAACAAGTATCCTTTACCGCATATCGAGGAATTGTTCGATTTGCTACAAGGATCGAGGGTTTATTCCAAGCTCGATCTCAGACAAGGATATTACCAGCTCCGTATCCGATCAGAGGATATCCCAAAGACAACTTTCAACACCCGATACGGACATTTCGAGTTTGTGGTTATGCCGTTTAGACTCACGAATGCCCCAGCAGCTTTCATGGACATGATGCACAGGATTTTCCATCCGTACATCGACAAATTCGTCGTTATTTTCATTGACGACATCTTAGTGTTCTCGGAGTCCGAAGAAGAACATGCTGAACACCTCCGGATTGTGCTCCAAGCTTTGAGAGAGCACCAATTATTCGCTAAGTTCAGCAAACGCGAATTCTGGATTGACCGAGTGACCTTCCTAGGTCATGTCATATCCGGAACGGGAATCGAGGTAGATCCTTCGAAGATTGAGATAGTGCTGGATTGGGAGAGACCTAAGACTCCTACAGAGATCCGTAGTTTCTTGGGTTTAGTAGGATACTACAGACATTTCGTCAAGGATTTCTCTAAACTTGCAGGTCCGTTAACAGCGTTGACAAAGAAAGAAGCTAAGTTTGAGTGGTCAGCCAAATGTGAAACTAGTTTTCAGGAGCTCAAGAAGAGATTGACCACAGCCCCAGTATTGACCCTGCCCGAGGGTTCTGAAGGATTTGTCGTGTATGCAGATGTGTCACACGAAGGATTAGGTTGTGTGTTAATGCAGAATGGGAAAGTTATAGCTTATGCATCGAGGAAGCTAATGTAATGCCCCGAAAATTCGTGTTATGAACCGGGAACCCAAATCGATTTTCTTGCGCGATTCACTATTTATTTTATTAATTATTATATGATTTATATAACATTTTCATGAATGAGTGAATTTTGATATTTAAATCACGAATTGATAATGTGCGTTCAATTATATGAATTTTGACTGTAATTATGTATCAATTGGTCAACATGAGTTTTCGAACTTATTTTGTAAATTACGAAAATGCCCTTTCGATTCTTGTGTCTGATCAATTCATTTCACAGCTTATTTTTGATGTGGTTTTCTTAAGTACTTTGTTGCATTTAGCATAAGTCGTGCGTCGTACTGTCATCTTACGTGGCTGTGTCATATTTGGTTTCAGGCGGTAGTTCTGCCGGACAGTAGATTGGTCTTTCCCTTTTTGTCCTATTATTTTCTAAAGCAGGTCCGCCTGGTATTTATTTTCCGTTCGCCAGGTTATAGTTCATAACCGGACCTTTAGTTCTTGTTATGGATTGTGACTTGGTGCGGGACGTCACGTCGCACCGTATTTGGGGACGTGCCGTTACAGTTGGTATCAGAGCTAGAGGTTGATTGGCCTTAGCTCTATGAGTCGTGTCAGTCTAGGTCCGTACGGCTTATGACTTAGGAATTGTGATTTTGTGCTTATGTGGTTATAGCTTTGCATCCATAATTAATCTACATGCATACTGGTTATATCTAACTGTAGGATGCCGCCTCGTCGAGATCGTACTCCTCCAGCAGCACCACCACAGGCACCAGTAGTAGATGCTCAGCAGATATTTGGTCTCTTTAAGGATTATCTGGACCAGAGAGACAGGAATGTTGAGGTAGATGAGCATAGAGCCCGTGAGCAGTCTTTGCGTAGATTCCTTGATTTCCACCCACCTCAGTTTGTTGGTACCACAGATGATATTGTGGCAGAGGGTTGGATTTCATCTCTTGAGAGGATATACCGAGTTCATCAGCCTACTGATCTAGAGAAGGTTGAGTTTGCTATCTATCTTCTTCGAGGACCTGCAGAGGCCTGGTGGAAGATGACTGAGCAGAGATGGAGGGCCACCGGAGTTGAGTCATCGTGGGATAGGTTCCTTGAGGAGTTTCGAGCTAAGTATGTTCCCCCTACTGTTCAGGATCGCCGGGAGCAGGAGTTTATGGAACTATCTCAGGGTACTTCTACCGTGGCAGATTATGAGGCCAACTTTACCAGACTTGCAGTATATGCTCCACATATTGCTTTAGACGAGCGTAGGAAGACCAAGAAGTTTTTAGAGGGCTTGAGTATTCCTCTTCGACAGGGTCTTGCAGCTTCCCGTCCCACTACCTATGTTGCAGCTGTAGATGCAGCCTTATCTCTAGAGGCTGAGTATGCCAGTATTGATCGAGCTATTCGTCGTACTACCCCCGCTTCTTCTTCATCGGGTTTCAAGAGGCCTTTCATTCCGAGTGCTCCTATGCAGCCTGAAGGTAAGAGACCTTTTGGTGGACCCAGACCTCCTATACCTCGCCCTATGGGATTTACTTCAGCACCTCATCCGACCAGATTTTACTCTGCACCTCGCCCGGCTGGTTTTCCTTCAGTCCCTCGTCCGTCAGGTTATCACCCAGTTACTTGTGGGTATTATGGAGGGAATCATCCAGAGTTTAAGTGTTGGTATAAGTTGGGATTGTGTACTAGTTGTGGTAGCTCTACCCACCAGAAGGATAGTTGTCCCAGGAGGCAGCCCCCGAGTCAGCCTATGCCGCCGAAGCCGAAACCTTCTGTTCCAGCTCGTGTGTATGCACTAGAGGGCGATAATGAGGAGACTGAGCCTGATACTTCCGCCGTGGTGGAAGGTACCATACATAACTTTGCCTGAAGGTTCAGATGGATTCGTGGTTTATACTCATATACATAACATACCCATACATGCATTGTTTGATCCGGGTGCTACACATTCTTTTGTTGCTCCTGAAATTGACTTATCTGCGCATGCGTCTGTTGATTTGTCTGATTTTTGCTTTGTTGTGAGTTCCCCTTTGGGATCTTGTATGATTACCGACCGCGTGTACCGACGTTGTCCCATTGTTATTGAGGATAAAGTTTACCCCGCAGATTTGATACTGTTGTCAGTGAAGAAGTACGGAGTTATCTTAGGTATGGATTGGTTATTTGAGCACAGGGCCAAGATTGATTGTTTTGAGAAGAAGAGTAGTTTGGGATTTGATCCGAGTCAGGGTATTCAGTTGACGGATGGGCCGATTATTTCTATGACAGAGGCAAAGAAGCTCGTTCGAGAGGGAGCTTCAGGTTTTGTTGCTTATCTTCTCAACAGGCCAAAGGAACAGTCGAAGTTTGAAAATACCGAGATAGTTAAAGATTTCGCTGATGTGTTTCCTGAGAAGTTAGAATCGTGACCTCCAGACAGTGATATCGAGTTTGTTATTGATCTGTATCCGAGATCTGAGCCGTATTCGAAGACACCTTACAGAATGGCACCAGCTGAATTAAAAGAGTTGAAGACTCAGTTAGATGATTTGCTAGCCAGTGGTTATATTAGGCCGAGTACTTCTCCCTGGGGTGCACCGGTATTGTTTGTGAAGAAGAAAGATGGTTCTCTCAGGCTTTGTGTTGGTTACAGAGAATTGAACCGAATGACTGTGAAGAACAAGTATCCTCTTCCCCACATTGAGGAGTTGTTTGATTTATTGTAGGGATCGAGGGTCTATTCTAAACTCAATCTGAGACAGGGATATTATCAGTTACGTATCAAGGCAGAGGACAACCGAAGACAGCTTTCAACATTCGATATGGTTATTTCGAGTTTGTGGTTATGCCATTCGGTTTGACGAACGCTCCTGTAGCATTTATCGATATGATGCACAGAATCTTCCGACCTTATCTTGATAAGTTTGTTGTCATCTTCATCGACGACATACTGGTTTTCTCAAAATCCGAGGAAGAGCATGCAGAGCATCTAAAGATCGTGTTACAAACTTTGAAAGAACATCAGTTGTATGCCAAGTTCAGTAAGTGCGAGTTCTGGATTGAGAAAGTGGCATTTCTGGGTCATGTTATATCCAAGACAGGTATTGAGGTTGATCCTTCGAAGATTGATTCAGTGTTGAATTGGGAGCAGCCTAAGACTCCGACAGAGGTTCGTACTTTTCTGGGATTGGCAGGTTATTACAGACGGTTTGTGAAGTATTTTTCTAAACTTGCAGCCCCGCTTACAGAGTTAACGAAGAAGAATATTTCTTTTGTGTGGACAGATAAGTGTGAGAGCAGTTTTCGGGAGTTAAAGAACATATTGACATCCGCTCCTATTCTTACTTTGCCTGAAGGTTCAGATGGATTCTTGGTTTATACTGATGCTTCGAAAGAAGGTTTAGGATGCGTGTTGATGCAGAATGGAAAGGTTATAGCTTATGCCTCGAGAAAGCTTAAACCTGCTGAAGTGAATTATCCTACACATGATCTGGAGTTAGCAGCAGTTGTATTTGCTTTGGGCAAGTGGCATCACTATCTCTACGGTGTTACTTTTGATATTTTCACTGATCATAAGAGCCTTCAGTATCTTTTCACGCAGAAAGAGTTGAATAAATGCCAGAGGCGTTGGATGGAGTTGTTAGAAGACTATGATTGTAAGATTCAGTACCATCCGGGGAAGGCGAATGTAGTTGCAGATGCCTTGAGCAGAAAAGCGAATGTATCACAGCTAGAGCTGAGTTCAAACATGTCAGGTGCCGAGAGAGCTCATATTATTTCTTATGCTCATATTTCTAATATTACAATTCAGTCAGAGTTGGGTCGTAGAATTAAAGAAGCTCAAGCTACTAATGATTGGATTCAACGACAGATTATTCGAATCAAGGATGAGCCAGACACGCAGTTCAGTATTGACGACACAGGTCTTCTCAGACATAAGACAAGAGTTTGTGTTCCAGAGAGTTTGAGGAGAGAGATTTTGGATGAAGCTCACAAATCAGCCTATACTATCCATCCGGGAGGCACTAAGATGTATCGAGATTTGAAAGAGTTCTTCTGGTGGAATGGTTTGAAAAGAGATGTCGCCGATTATATCAGACAGTGTGCGACGTGTCAACAAGTCAAGGCAGATCATCAGAAACCCGGAGGTTTACTTCAGCAGCTCCCCGTTCCATCTTGGAAATGGGAAGAGATAGCGATGGACTTTGTTTCGGGCTTACCGAAAGTCAGAGGCGGTTATGATAGTATTTGGGTAATTGTTGACAGATTGACGAAGTCCGCTCATTTCTTGCCCGTTCATACATCCTATACAGTTGACAAGTTGGCAGAGGTTTATCATGAGGAGATTGTGAGACTTCACGGAGTTCCGACTAGTATAGTGTCAGACAGAGACACAAGGTTCACTTCACATCTGTGGCAGAACTTACAGGATCGTATGGGAACAAAGTTGACCTTCAGTACTGCAGCTCACCCCCAGACAGACGGTCAATCAGAGAGGACTATTAGATACCTCGGGGACATGTTGAGATCTTGTGCCCTAGATTTTCAGACTACGTGGTATAAACAACTTCCATTGATCGAGTTTGCTTATAATAACAGTTATCAGTCCTCGATTCAGATGGCCCCATACGAAGCTTTGTACGGAAGGAAATGTCGATCGCCACTATATTGGGACATTGAGGATTGGAGATGGACTAAAGATGGTATTCATCGTGGCATTTCTCCGAAATTGATTCAGGATGCTATTGAAAAGGTGCAAGTCATCCGACAAAGAATGAAAGCTGCCCAGGATCGAAAAAAGAGTTATGCTGATAGGCGTCGACGTGATTTGGAGTTTGAAGTTGGGGATCGGGTATTCTTGAAAGCTTCTCCTAGAAAGGGATTCGTTCGAATTGGTAAAGGAGGAAAGTTAGCCCCGAGATATTTGGGTCCGTATGTGATTCTTGAGAGGGTTGGGAAGATGGCCTACAGATTAGATTTACCGCCAGCCCTTACCGGTATTCACAATGTTTTCCACGTCTCGCAGCTTCGTAAGTATCATCCAGACGAGTCCGAGATTATTCCAGTGGAAGATATTAAGTTAGAGCCGAATCTAACATTCATTTCCCAACCGGTTAGTATTCTGGACCGTAAATTCCAAGAACTTCGTAATCGACAAATCCCCTTCGTAAAAGTCCTTTGGAGAAATCAGAAAAGCGAAGAAGCTACTTGGGAAACAAAAGAGAAAATGAGAAAACATTATCCTGAGTTGTTCGCTTCGAATGAATAGAATCTGAGGACAGATTCTCATAAGGGGGAGAGATTGTAACGCCCCAAGTTTTCGTACAAATAAAGCCGGTAAGAATTCCTAAGATAACGGGACAAGTTGGAAAACTCGATCGGGAAATATGTGCTTATGTGATATAATTTGCTTAATGTGTTTAATTTGAATTTGTATGTGTGTTAATTGTGATTAAATTTCCTAATGTGTGTATAATTGATTTTTTTTAAGTTTCTCAGATATTCTAAATTATGTGAATTTCAGGTTAATTGACACGTGACAAAATTTATGAGTACGTGTATAAGTGTCTATGTATTTTTATTAAATTATGACACGTATATCCTTATCCCTAAATAACGATAAGAGCGTGATTTTCTTATTTAAACTATACTTATATAATTTAGTTATGTAAATAAATAACTAAAAGATTAAACTGAAACTTTAAGAAAGTTGGAGTGTATTTTCGTAAATTAAAAATATCAAAGGAGTACATTATAATTAATACCTTTAACAATTGCGGATGTAATTTACTTGAGTTTCTATAATCTTCTAATTATATAAATTACCTTTTACTTTAAGTCCACCGCTACTTTCATTTTTTCGTCTCCGCGCACGAACATCTGAAACGAACCCTCAATATCTTCAAGCTTTGTTTGTCTGCTAAGGTCAGGTTGGGTTATGCTCCACTTTTAATTATTTCTTTGCAAGTGAATGTATCTTTGTCTTATTATTAATTAATCGTGGTGTTCTTTGTTAATTATGTGTGTATGTGCTGAACTATTGCATTAAATGGAAACTGGCGGCCATGTGTGAAATGATTAGAATCTAATTACTAAACAAGCTTTTATCCACCAAATAGAAGTTATAGGTTAAAGGATAAAAGACATTAAAAGTATTAATGATGGTGTAGCGGGCGCCCCAAACGGGTAACGCACGCCCCGCACCGAGTCCCGACCCAAACCGAAACCCCGCGAACGGCAAGCATTTACTCAATAACTAGGCGGGGGTTTCAAAACAACGAAAAGACAAGTGCGGAAGCAAAAATAACGAAACATTTAAAACATAAATAATTACACAAGTAGTAAAGCCCACCAAGGCTAACGAAATTCCATAATTAAATAACAAACGGGTTCGATACAATATCCCGATAATTATATAATAACGGGTTCAATATTTATACATAATCCCGAATACAAACTAATTAAATCCTAATATCGTAAAACATAAAAATAAAAGCCATACGGGAAAGAGTTATACATGAGCTAAAATAATGTAACTCTACGACGCCTACGACGACGAAGATCCCGCCTAGTATCCTGAAACCAGTACAGGGGTAAAACAGAGGGGGTTAGTCAAACGACTAAGTGAGGAGGGAATAATAATGTATATTATAAATCGGAAATAAATCACCAATTTTAAACTTAAAGAAATCAACATAAAAGAAAGGTTTTCGTAATCGGGTGGTGATTTAACATAAAACATAACATATCATATGACTCGGCCTCACCCCGAGCTCCCAAATGGAGGAAACTATAGGATTTACGCCGTAGACCCGACGTCTACCGAATTCGTCCTATCGCTCTTACTCCGGGCCCAAACAAACATGTATACAGCTCATAACTCGCTTTTCAAAACATTAGCGGGAGCCGGAATGGGATCCGACCCGAGTCGAAACCCGGCGAACGGCAAGCATTTACTCAATCACTAGGCGGGGGTTTCAAAAACAACGAAAAGACAGAGACGCGGAAGCAATATAAATAATCAAAGCAATAGAACATAATAAATACACAATTATTAAAGCCCACCAAGGCTAACGAAATTCAATAACATAATAACAAACGGGTTCGATACAATATCCCGATAATATATAATAACGGGTTCAATATTACATAATCCCGAATACAAACTAATTAAATCCTAATAATCCTAAAACATATAAATAAAAGCCAAACGGGAAAAAGAGAGATATACATGAATAAAATAAATAAAATCCTACGACGACGACAACGACGACGACGACGAATCCCGCCTAGTATCCTGAAACTAATATAGGGTGAGACAGAGAGGGTTAGTCAAACGACTAAGTGAGGAGGGAATAATGATGTATATAATAAAACGGAAAATAAATCACCAATTTTAAACTTAAAAGAAATCAACATAAAAGAAAGGTTTTCGTAATCGGGTGGTGATTTAACATAAAACATAACTTATGATATGACTCGGCGAGTCGAGCCCTGAACTCCAATATCCAAAACATAAAACCGGAAACCTCCCTTATTCCTCCAATGTAGCCGGACTGCAAACCCGAACTACTCGTAACAAACTAGAATAACTCAGGTACTCAAAGGGCTGCCACTCCGGCCTCACCCCGAGCTCCCAAATGGAGGAAACCATAGGATTTACGCCGTAGACCCGACGTCTACCGACTTCGTACTATCGCTCTTACTCCGGGCCCAAACGATCATGCAAACATTTCATAACTCGCTTTTCAAACATTTCGGGTTGGCCAAAAGACCGTTCGAGACATGTCATATGCGAGGCCGAAGGCCAAAGTTCGCCTTAGAAAACAAAAAGGTTTTACATGTCTCTTTCGTAAACATTTCGAAGACTATACGTAATACTTTTTCATATCAAATAATTTTCGATAAATCAAATGAACATAATAATTATAAATATCTACTAAGTATATATATATATATAAACGGTGTGAAAACCAAAACATAAACGAGGCTTATATGGGGAGATACTTATTTATATATATATACGTAGTAATACTAGAATCAGAAAAGGAAAGCCTCACCTGGCGTGTGCAAAATAAGAGCAAAAAGCTAGAACCGGCGCTACTCCACGGGAGTATCGTCTGCAAAAATACCAGGACACAACCAAATAAGACTAAAGATGACGCACGGCTTATACGAAAATATAAAACACATAGGAGCACGTTACACAATTAATCAATCACTTACGTTCAAATTATCAAACGAAAATAGAGTAATTCATGCATTTAAAAATACAAATCAGGTCCAATCGCAACGAAACTTTACGGACATGCTTAAATTATCATAAAGAAGTATGCATTCGAATTTCGGAAAAATTGGACTTCACATGCAAAAGTTAGAAAATTTAACGAAAACTTAAAACATACTATTCATATACCCGAACATGTTGTAAATTCATAAATCATGCAATTCATATCTATTTCATATATATCGAATACACGAGCGAAGAAAGAATTCAGAAAAGACGAGTCTCGGAGGGACCCGTAGTGCAAAACGGGCCCTGACTTACAGAAGGTCAGGGCACTGTGCGATCGGGCCACACGGCCTTGTGCACGGCCGTGTGCCGAGGCCGTGCACAATCAAACAACGTGCACGGCTTCATGCACACGGCCTCAAGGCCGTGTGCACAGCCCGTGCACCAACCCCAAACACGCACGGTCTCATGCACACGGCCTCAAGGCCGTGTGCGACCAAAATGAGCAGAAACATCAGACAGCAAAAATCATACGCGGATTCAAACCAAAATCTAACATTTAATCGATTGATCATGCAAATCAATCCCTAATTCTCACATATAATCATCTACAACATGTAATCTACATATAGAAACGATAAACACGAAAATCCATCCACAATTACTATCAAAACCATATAAAACCTAAATTATACAACTATTCACAAAAATGAGAAAAATGAAGTATAGAAGACATTAAACGAGAGAATCGTTAGAAGCTTACTCGTAGAAGAGATCGCGAGGAATTCGTAGACGTAAACGATTCGAAAATCCGTCGGGAAACGAAGTCGGGACGATCGATTGAACTTCCTTCCTTCTCTTTCTCTTTTTCCTTCTCTTTTCTTTTCTTTCTTCTTCCTTGTTGGTTTGAACGAGAGTGAGGTGAGAGAGAGACTTAGTCAAATTAGTTGACTAGGGTTTAAAAGTCGAAGGGGCATTTTAGTAATTTCGCAAAATAAGTTTGAAAACTCACGTTGTCCAAATAATACGTAATTACAGTCAAAATTCATATAATTAAACGCACATTGAAAATTTGTGATTTAAATATCAAGATTCACTCATTTACGAAATGATCCTAATATCTTAGAATAAATATCAAATTAAAATAATAATTTGCACAATTACTCTATTAAAATATACCGAATTAAAAATCGGATTTTCGGGTCGTTACAATACTCCCCTCTTCAGAAGAATCTGTCCTCAGATTCTCTTCCGGTCTCGGAGTTAGTTAAGAGGAGCATAACCTAGCGGAAATTCTAATAACACGAATTAAATCGAACATTAAAATAAAATTAATTCTCATAATAAAACGCAATTCATAATAAACACTTAAAGCACTTAATATTCCAAATTAAAATTCGGAGTCATACAAAATATAAAATTACATCAAATCCTAAACAAAGTTAACGGGAAAGAAGAAAATAAAATAGAATAGATAGCTCAAGGCTCGTCCGGACCACGGCGGAAATACTGATCCAGCTGCTCTGATAGTGACCTCTGCATCTCCGAGATCGATCTCTGAAGCTCTACCTGCAAGGCTGTGTACTGACTATCAATGTGAGCTCGCTGAGCTGCAAAGCCCTCGTTGATCTGCCTCTCCTGCTGGGCAAATCTCTCGTCGGACACACGTCGGTAGTCAGTGAACTCTGAATAAAATTGTTGCAGGTCTATCGATTCCTGGTGCTGAGTGCTTCTCCTGCCATGTGAAGACTCAGGTATAGAAGCATCCTGTCTCATCAGCTGGGAGTAGATATGCTGAGCCTGCTCTCGGACCTCTGGGTCTGAGGGTCCTTCTTCGGGAGCATCCCCTTGGTCAGCTTCCCACAAAGGTAGTCCAACCACCAGAATATATGGGTCGTTCCGCCTTGGACCCTTCGTGCAGATCGCCATTTAAGCTAAAGTGCCGTAGCTAATTGAGGTCGAACCTCCAACAGGAACCTGGGATCGAGCCCTTCCACCTGGGCACACTCCAAAATGGCAGTAATGTATGAGCCAACTCGAATTTCTCCTCTCGACCGAGTGGAGATATACTTCATATGGTCCATCATGTACGAGATGGGGTTGAACCTTTCCCCTCGTACCATATGATCGAGTATTAGACAGTCTTCGGTGTTCGCCGCACCCGGGCTGTCTCCTCTGGCTAGAACCAATCGAGACACGGCTCTATGCATAATTCTCAATTGAGTGGTAATGAGCATCGTGGCCTTGGATACGCCGGAGTTAAATATTTCGGTGGAGGTAGAGATACGTCTCCACGCTTCGGCTTGATTCCATCCGTCGGAACGTCTCCTCAGTGCCGTAACATCCAATTGAAAATACTCGGTCAACTGCCGGTATGAGAGCGTATAGTCTCGGTTGAACGCTCTGAAGTGGATTCCTATCGGCATCTCGTTGTCGTCCGGAAATGCCGCGCCCTTAAGAGAGCTTAAAAATTCGCAAGTGAGTCGGCGATAAGATGGCCTCTGGATACTCCAAAAATTAGCCCACCCAATGTTGTCGATGTAATGGGAGATCCCTTCGCCAAGTCCCAATTGGTACATAGCTTCCATGGTTAGAAATTGCGTAGCTCTAACCGGTCGTTCCATTAACCGGTTGAAGACATCTTGATCGTCTTCATTACCCAAATCCACTTGGTAACCTTCCGGGGCCGCTATGTCGGGTAATTCCCTTGCCCGGCGTTCGCCACAGGTTTCACGAGCACCTTCCATAGAAGAGTTGAGAATCTGGCCCCCAGATTCTACTCGTCCGACTGAAATAATTCCGGATGAAACTTGCGCATCTTTTCCTCGGTTTCCCAAGTAGCTTCTTCGTTTGTCTGATTTCTCCATAGGACTTTGACAAGAGAAATCTCTCGGTTGCGCAGAGTTTGAGTCTTCTTATCCAATATCTTCACCGGCTTCGAAACAAAAGTCAAATCCGGTTCTAGTTCAATATCCTCAATAGGAAGGATCTCAGACTCATTCGGGAAGTATTTTCGGAGTTGGGAAACATGAAAGACGTTGTGAATCCCTGTCAGACTCGGCGGCAAGTCTAACCTGTACGCTGCGTTCCCAATTCTCTCCAAAACCTCATAAGGACCCAAAAATCTCGGACTTAACTTTCCTCCTTTTCCAATTCGGGTGAAACCCTTTCGAGGAGAAGCTTTGAGGAATACTCTGTCACCAACCTCAAATTCCAACGGTCGGCGGCGGGTGTCGGCATAGCTCTTCTGTCGATCCTGAGCTGCCTTCATTCTCTGCCGGATGATCTGAATACGGTCGATGGCATTTTGGAGAAACTTTGGAGGAGTTCCTCGTTCCTTATCATCTTTCGTCCATCGCCAATCTTCGAGATCCCAAAACAACGGGGATCTACACTTTCTGCCATACAATGCTTCGTAAGATGCCATTCCGATCGTAGACTGATGACTGTTGTTGTAGGCAAACTCGATCAGAGGCAACTGGTCGTGCCAATTGTTACGAAAATCCAAGGCACAAGCTCGAAGCATATCACAGAGATATCTGATCATCCTCTCTGACTGACCATCGGTTTGCGGATGTGCGGCTGTACTGAAAGTCAGCTTCGTTCCCATTCGTTCTTGAAGTTGTTGCCACAAACGGGAAGTAAATCGAGCATCTCTGTCAGATACTATCGTAGTCGGAATTCCATGAAGCTTGACAATCTCTCGGTGATAAATCTCTACCAACCTATCCACTTTGTACGACATGTTGATCGGTAGGAAATGAGCACTCTTGGATAGTCGGTCGATAATCACCCAAATGCTATCGTAGCCACCTCTAACTTTAGGCAAACCAGACACGAAGTCCATGGCAATACCCTCCCAATTCCATGTAGGAATCGGTAGTGGCTCAAGCAAACCTCCCGGTCTCTGATGTTCAGCTTTAACTTGTTGACAAGTCGAACATCTCTTGACGTAATCAGCTACGTCTCTCTTCATACCTCTCCACCATAACAATTCCTTCAAATCCCGATACATCTTACTTCCTCCTGGATGAACTGTGTAAGGTGTGTTGTGAGCCTCATCGAGAATCTCTTTCCTCAGACTCTCCGGAACACAAACTCGGGACTTGTAGCGGAGAACTCCTGTGTCGTCCACACCAAACTGAGTCTCAGAATCAGCTGCGATGTGAACTATCTGTCTCTGAGTCCACTCATCAGTAGCCTGAACATCTCAAATCTTTCGACCCAACTCTGACTGGATCGATATGCTGTGAACATGGGCCTGAGAACTGATGTGAACTCCCTCTAACTTAGCCTCTAACTGGGCTATGCTTGCCTTCCGGCTTAGTGCATCGGCTACGACATTCGCCTTTCCGGGATGATACTGGATCTTGCAATCGTAGTCCTCAAATAACTCCATCCAACGGCGCTGTCGTTTCTTCAATTCCTTCTGAGTAAACAAGTACTGAAGGCTCTTATGATCTGTGAAGATGTCGAATGTGATGCCGTAGAGGTAATGACGCCATTTCAATAATGCAAATAGCACGGCGGCTAGTTCAAGGTCGTGAGTGGGATAGTTCTCTTCAGCTGGCTTTAGCTTCCTCGATGCATAAGCTATAACTTTCCCATTCTGCATTAACACACAACCTAACCCTTCGTGTGACGCATCTGCATACACGACAAATCCTTCAGAACCCTCTGGCAGGGTCAGTACCGGGGTTGTGGTCAATCTCTTCTTGAGCTCCTGAAAACTAGCTTCACATTTGGCTGACCACTCAAACTTAGCTTCCTTCTTCGTCAATGCTGTTAACGGACCTGCAAGTTTAGAGAAATCCTTGACAAAACGTCTGTAGTATCCTGCTAATCCCAAGAAACTACGGATCTCTGTAGGAGTCTTAGGTCTCTCCCAATCCAGCACTGTCTCAATCTTCGAAGGATCTACCTCGATTCCCATTCCAGATATGACATGACCTAGGAAGGTCACTCGGTCAATCCAGAATTCGCATTTGCTAAACTTAGCAAACAACTGGTGCTCTCTCAAAGCTTGGAGCACAATCCGGAGGTGTTCAGCGTGTTCTTCTTCGGACTTCGAGAACACTAAGATGTCGTCAATGAAAATAACGACAAACTTGTCGAGGTACGGACGGAAAATTCTGTGCATCATGTCCATAAAAGCTGCTGGAGCATTCGAGAGTCCAAATGGCATGACCACAAACTCGAAATGTCCGTATCGGGTGTTGAAAGCTGTCTTCGGGACATCGTCTGATCAGATACGGAGCTGGTAATATCCCTGTCTGAGATCGAGCTTGGAATAAACCCTCGATCCTTGTAGCAAATCGAACAATTCCTCGATATGCGGTAGAGGATACTTGTTCTTCACCGTCATCCTGTTCAACTCTCGGTAATCGATACACATGCGAAGTGTACCGTCCTTCTTCTTTACGAACAAGACTGGAGCACCCCAAGGCGAGGTACTCGGTCGGATATATCCAATAGAAAGAAGTTCGTCGAGTTGATTCTTCAATTCTTTCAACTCGGCAGGAGCCATTCGGTACGGCGACTTCGAATAAGACTCGGCTCCCGGAACTAGATCAATCACGAACTCTATATCCCGATCCGGTGGCAAGAATTCCAAATTCTCGGGAAACACATCGACGAATTCATTGACCACGGGCGTCTCTTCGATCTTTGTCTGGTCCTTCGGGCGGTTGAGAATGTAAGCTATAAAGCACGTCGCTTCTTCTTTCTGAACGAGCTTCTTGGCTTCCATCATTGAGATATACGGGCCTTCTCCTGATCGGAAACCCTTAACCTCATTAGAGCCCAGAATAACCTTCTTCTCGAAACAATCAACCTTCGCCCGATGCTCGTACAACCAATCCATTCCGAGAATAACTCCATATTTCTTCATCGGCAGCTCGATCAAATCTGCTAGATACTCAATATCCTCGATGACAATCGGACAACGTTTAAGTGCTCGGTTCGCAACGACGTTCGAACCCAACGGCGAACCAACCACTAGCACATAATCAAGCAACGAAACAGGCGCATGCACGGATAAGGAAACAACAGGCGCAATAAATGAGTGTGAAGCACCCGAGTCGTATAATGCATGTATGGGGATGCCATTTATATATATAGTACCTTCCACCACATCTGTCGGATCTGCAACAGCATCCTCAGCATCGCCTTCCAAGGCGTAAACACGAGCGTAAGCCTGAGGCTGAGCGGCTCCCTGTTGTACCGGTCTTCTCTTCGGACATTCACCAATTCTGTGATCGGGGCTACCGCATCCGTAGCAAAGACCGTTCTTCCTCCAACATTTGGCCTCTAAGTGCAGGCCCTGACAAAATCCACAGACAGGTCGTGGAAATCCCTGAGATCGAGGAGGAGCAAGCTTAGGTCGGGGAGGAGCAGGCTGAATGGCGCTCCTGAACGGCTTCTTCCCCGAAGAGGACCCAGACGGAATAAATGGCCTCTTCGAACCAGAAGCAAAACTCTTGGGGGCTGCAGGGGCAGGTGCTAATGTCGGTCTCATCTGTCGAAGATCGGACTCTATAGAAAGGGCCGTCTCGACTGCATCTGTGTAGAACTGAAGTCTGTTCCCGAGCATATGCATACGAATTTCGTTCGACAATCCCTCGATGAACTGTCGAGTCTTCCTTTGCTCGTCGTCAACCATATACGAGCAGTGAATAATAAGCCTGGAGAAATGAGCCTCGTACTGGTCAACGGTAGAAGTACCTTGCTTGAGAGCCAGGAACTCTCGCTCACGTCTCTGTCGGACCACCAAAGGAATATACTTGGCCCGGAACTCCACCAAAAACTGATCCCAAGACGGGATCACATGCTCTCGCTGCCATCTCTGCTCTATACGAGCCCACCAGTCCTGAGCAGCTCCAATCATCTGGTACACTGCTAACTCGACCCCCTTAGGTTCCGGACATTCCATCACTCGGAATCTCTTTTCCATCGCCGATATCCAAGCCTCGGCGATAACATCATCAGGTGCACCCTCGAACTGCGGAGGGTTGAGCTTAAGGAACCTTCCCATATCATTCTCGGGGGCAGGTGGTGGCGTAGCTCTGTTGGTATGAACCATGAATTGCCCTAAGGCTTCCATTGTAACGACCCAGAAATCTGAGAATTACTGTGAGTAATTTTTACGCGTTAATTATCTTTCTTAATCTCTAAATTCTCGATTATATGTGAATTATAATATATTATGTCGTAAATGACCAATGTGATAATATTGTTTGCGTATTTAAATTACGTGTCTATATTGCGTTTATTAAATATTTAATCGTTATATGTGATCGACGCGTATTTAATTAGATTTTCTAAAATTACTAAAATAACCCTTCGTATTTTTCGGTATTTCGAAGATATTTGATAAGTATCGAAATTCATTTCATTATTTTTATTTCGAGAGAGAGAGAGAGAGAGAAGAAGAAGAAAAGAGATATTTCTCCCGAATCCCTAATCGATCGTGCCGAGTTCGAATCTCCGTGGAATCTCGCACCAATCGTTTTTAAACGATCAGTTCTTCGATACCTTTCTATAGGTACCAATTTCCCCAATTTCTTTTACGATTTTTTGAGGTTTTGAGAATATTTGGTTATTTCGGGATTTTTAGGATTTATGCTTAGATCGAGCCCGTTTCTTGGTCAATTCGTGATTTTATTGGATGTATATGTGAATTAGATGTTGATTATTGATTGTTATAAATTATGAGTGTGGATTTGCGTTAAAAATATGATTTTTGTGGAATTTTGGCTCGAAAATTTGAAAACCCGTAAGTTTCTGCTGGGTTCAGTTGAACCACACGGGCTAACGCACGGTCTTGCGCAAGACCGTGCAGGAGCCCGTGTGCAGCTCATTGTGCTTGCACGGGCTTGAGCCCGTGCACCTATCCCGTGTGTTTGGCCATGTGTGCGTGCACGGTCTTGACACCGTGTTCAAGACCGTGCACTAGGCCGTGTGAAACACTTAGTGAATTTTTCCAGCCTTTTCAAACTTTGCTCTCGGCAATTGAGTCTTCGGGTCACCATTTTTGGTTGACTTTTTGCTTACGGACTCCAAAAATTACACCGTTTTCACCTATAGAACCCTTTTAATTTGTAGATTTATATTTTGGAATGTTTATTTAATTTCGCCCTCGTTCGGGCTATGAATAGTGTAATTATAATTATGTGTATTTTTGACAACTTGTCGGAATTGCGTGAAATTTACATGATAGCTTCTTTACATATTATAATTGGCATATGCATGATTGGAAACATGTTGGTTAGTCGTTCGTCCAATAATTGCTTATTTGCGCTTTTATTGTTGTTGTAGTCGTTATTGATTTGTCTAGGTCTTGTCTTGTCTCCAGATCAGTCCGTCGTGGGAGACCAGTGAGTCTAGCAGCTAGGCTTTCTCTTTTTGAATTCCAGGTGAGGATTTAAACTTTTAACTGGGCTTGAACATATATATATACAATTGCGAACCCCCTAATCCCTTATTAATATATTATATATTTTGAGTTTATATTTTTATGTTTTATCCTCAAATCATTTAATATCAAAATTATACATAAGTAAACCAAATTGATTTGTTTTCAAAAGGGCAAGAAAACTATTTATTTTACGTGACGGTTTGACTTAGGATTTAATCCTTTGTCGTCACCCTTGCTCAGAGTGTCGGTTGGCATTCAAATGGGTTATTTTAAAGCGAGCAAATACATGACTATTTTCAAGTTGGGCCCGGGAAGGTATCCGAAGGTTACATCTGGGGACGGGCGTTCAGGGTGTAATCCGAGGTGCTTCTCCCAAAACTAAGCGTCAATCGTGGCCTGTCAGGAGATGATAACCACGGTTGGGAGCGATGGTGGGTGTTGCATTCGTTGCACATTTTCCTAAAATTCATTATGGTTGAGCTTCGGGTTGCTCCTTAGCTTGACACTGGCGATGGAGTATTTATACATGTACCGTGGAGATATAAGGAGGAACAGGCCCATTCTCGCTGGGATCGTATTTACTGCTTTATAGTGTTATTGATTTTAATTCTTAATTGTATATCCAAGTCGAAGCATATTCCAGTTTCTTCATTATCGCATATGTATTTTCTATAAATACCCGGAAGCATGACTCGACTTGTTCTCACATCTTCACTGAGTATTTTGACTCACCCTCTTTTAATTTGTTCTTGCCTCAGGTTTGAGAGAGACCGACATGTCTTACGTGTCGGATGGGCAACAGTGTTAGATAGGTTTTTTTTGGTTTTGCCGAGTCTCATTAGTTGTCTTTTGATCTCGTTCATTATTCTTGTCAACCTGGATTGATAATATTATATTGTTCCCCAATATTGTTATTTAAATGATGTTGCCCTGAGTGGGCTGTTGTTAATGTATTGGCCCCGGAGTGGCATTTTTGTTAATGTGGATTTAAATGCTTCCGCTATATATATTTTCTGATTTATTTAAATGTTTTATTTTGGGAATTCACTGTTGCCAAGTGTCGGGATTGACCCGTTAGCTTGCATGGGTTCTCGGGTTGAGGCACTGTATTCGGCTTGGGAGACCGTGCAGGTTCGGGGGCTGTAGAGCGGGGCACTACAGTCCGGAGTGGTATCAGAGCCATAGGTTCCCTAGGTTCTGTTGTCTAGAGTGTCGTGTCTAAGTCGTACGGCTATATTTATAGGTTTCGTGTTATTCCTTTACTTGCGCTTTTAAATGTTATTGTTACTTGATTAATTGGTCATATCATTAACCCACATGCATTTCAGCTTATCTTTGCAGGCACAATGGTTAGACCTCGAGGCCGACAGGAACCGCCTCCACCACCAGAGGGTTTTCCACCGCCTAATGCCTTCTATGATGCTGTTAGACTGATTATACAGCAGGCTCAGCAGGAGCAACAGCCACCACAGCCACCACCACCGAATCCTCGGGATGTTACTGCCCGAGCCATGGATCGATTTATGTCCTATCGCCCTACGGTCTTCGAGGGTGAGCCGGACGACATCAAGGCAGAGGCCTGGATTTCCGAGCTGGAGCAGAAGTTCAGAGCTCTAGATATTGAGGATTTGCAGAGGATCGAGCTCTCTGTATTTCTGATGAGGGGTCCCGCCCTCGATTGGTGGCGCCTAGTTGAGAGGCGTTGGACTACGGCACAGACCCCACGCACTTGGGGAAGGTTTTTTCATGAGTTCCGGGCGAAGTATGTGCCCGAAATCGTCCGTGATCAGCGAGAGAGGGAGTTTATGAACCTCACTCAGGGAGGTACGACTGTGGGCCAGTATGAGGCCAACTTTACCAGACTGATCGTCTATGCTCCTCATATAGCAGACGACGATAGGAGGATGGCCAGGAAGTTCAAGGAGGGCCTTCGCGACGAGATCAGGGCCGAGTTGGTAGGCAGTGACCTCCGTACTTATGAGGAGGCCGTTACACGGGCTATGGCTATCGAGTCCGATCTTCGAGAGCTTCGTCGTAGAGCTCCTGTTCCTGTTGCTGCTGCCCCTAAGGGTTTTTCTCAGAAGGGCAAGAGGCCTTTCACTGCTGGCTCTGGATCTTCTATGGGCGATAAGAGGCCCAGGTATATTGATAGGGCTCCTATTACTGCCGTTGCACCGATCACTTGTTCCTACTGCCACAGACTGAACCACACCGCCGATTCCTGCCGGAGGCGATTGGGACAGTGTTTGATTTGTGCATCTTCTGATCACCTGATAGACTCTTGTCCGAACAAGAGAACTCTTGCCACACCACTGAAGGCGATTCAGGCTGCCGGTCAGCCGAGAGTTCAGCCCAGAGTCTTCGCACTGGGAGGAGAGGAGCTTGAGCTCGATTCGCATGATGTTATTGGAGGTACCCTGCATATTCATGACATCCCTATTACTGCATTATATGATCCAGGTGCTACACACTCGTTTATTGCGCTTGATATTGCTGCTAAGTTGTGCATGCCCGTGGAGAGTCTGCCTTATTTGTATCGAGTCAGTTCTCCTTTGGGGACTTCTTACGTTACGGATAGAATCTTCAAGGGTTGTCCTTTGAAGATAGGAGATCGTGTTTATCCCGCAGATTTGATCGAGTTACCACTGCAGCGCTACGGGATTATTCTGGGAATGGACTGGCTTTATCAGCATAGAGTCAGTGTGGATTGTTTCAGGAAGACTATTCAGATTGGGACCGAGGCAACAATTGTGAAGGGTAGTCTTGAGGAGTCAGTTCTGGCACCGAAGATTTCTTTCGTTGAGGCTTCTCGTTTGATCCGAGAGGGAGCTCAGGCCTTCGTCGCTTATTTACTTAACCGACCGAAGGAACAAGGGAAGCTCGAGAATACGGAAGTGATTAAGGACTTCCCTGATGTCTTTCCCGAGAGTTTGAACTCTCTACCCCCTGATCGGGACATTGAGTTCGTAGTCGATCTTGCCCCGGGATCGGAGCCTTATTCGAAGACTCCGTATAGGATGGCTCCAGCCGAGTTGAAGGAACTGAAGATGCAACTGGAAGAGTTGCTTGAGAATAGTTACATAAGACCGAGCATCTCTCCTTGGGGTGCCCCGGTTTTGTTTGTAAAGAAGAAGGATGGTACGCTGAGAATGTGCATCGACTACCGGGAGTTGAACCGGATGACAGTGAAGAACAAATACCCTGTGCCCCACATAGAGGAGTTATTCGACTTATTGCAGGGCTCAAAGGTATATTCGAAGTTAGATCTTCGTCAGGGATATTATCAGCTTCGTATCCGAGAGCAGGATATACCTAAGACCGGGTTTAACACTCGGTACGGCCACTTCGAGTTTGTTGTGATGCCGTTTGGTTTGACGAATGCCCCTGCAGCTTTCATGGATATGATGCACAGGATTTTCCGACCTTACCTCGACAAGTTTGTGGTTATCTTCATCGACGACATTCTGGTTTTCTCCAAGACAGTCGAGGATCATGCCGAGCATCTTCGCATTATTCTACAGACGCTTCGAGAGCATAGTCTATATGCCAAGTTCAGCAAGTGCGAATTTTGGATCAACGAGGTTTCATTCCTTGGTCACATCATCTCCGGGAATGGGATTGCTGTGGATCCATCAAAGATTGAGGCAGTGACGAGTTGGAGTCAACCTAAGACGCCAACAGAAGTTAGGAGTTTCCTTGGATTGGCTGGATATTACAGGCGATTCGTTAAGGATTTCTCCACACTAGCGGCCCCACTCACGAAGTTGACTTGTAAAGATATATCTTTTCAGTGGGACGACAAGTGTGAGGCCAGTTTCAAAGAGTTGAAGAAGAGATTGACCACTGCACCTATACTTGTTCTTCCAGACGGACACGAGGGATACGCGGTTTATACTGACGCGTCCAAGGAAGGTTTAGGGTGCGTGTTGATGCAAAATGGGAAAGTTGTAGCTTATGCTTCTAAAAAGCTAAAAGATGCCGAAAAGAACTATCCCATTCACGACTTGGAACTTGCAGCGGTGATATTTGCCTTGGGCAAATGGCGTCATTATCTGTATGGTGTCACTTTTGACATCTTTACGGACCACCAGAGTTTGAAGTATCTATTCACTCAGAAGGATCTCAACAGGAGACAGAGACGGTGGATGGAATTCTTGGAAGATTATGACTGCCGCATTCAGTATCACCCTGGGAAGGCGAACGTAGTCGCCGATGCATTGAGCCGAAGGGCTCACGTGGCACACCTAGAGGGGACATCTTTAGATACCTCTTTAGAGGACAGGAGGACTCGATTTGAATCGTATCCTCGTCTTGCCAACCTTTCAGTCCAACCCGATTTAGTCCAACAACTTCGAGACGAGCAAGATTCAGATGCCAGTATTCAGAAGATCAAAGCTAGAATGCTGAATGATCCTAACACCAAATTCAGGATCGATGATACCGGATTGCTTCGCTTTGGGATCCGAGTTTGTGTTCCTACGAACCTGAAGCGTGGAATTCTAGACGAGGCACACAAGTCTGCTTATGCTGTTCACCCAGGAGGCAACAAGATGTATCGTGATCTCAGAACCCAGTATTGGTGGAATGGTATGAAAAGGGACGTGGCTACTTATGTGAAACATTGTCTAACATGTCAGAGAGTCAAGGCCGAACATCAAAGGCCTGGAGGAACTCTTCAGCCGCTTCCTGTACCCACTTCCAAGTGGCAGGAGATCACTATGGACTTCGTGACAGGATTGCCTACTGTTCGTGGAGGTTTCGATAGTATTTGGGTCATCGTTGATCGATTGACCAAGTCAGCGCATTTTCTACCAGTTCGAAAAACAGCAAAGGTTAAACAGCTCGCAGAATTGTATCAGAAGGAAATTATTAGGCTTCATGGTGTTCCGGAAAGCATCGTTTCTGACAGGGATCCTAAGTTCACAGCTCAGTTGTGGCAAGAACTTCATAAGAACTTGGGAACGACCCTAAAGTTTAGCTCTGCAGCACATCCTCAGACTGATGGACAATCCGAGCGGACGATCAGGTTTCTAAATGATATGTTACGGGCATGTGCGCTCAATTTTCATACGAGTTGGATTTCACACTTGCCCTTGGTCGAGTTCGCTTACAACAACAATTATCAAGCCTCGATTGGAATGCCACCGTATGAGGCTCTTTATGGGAGGAAGTGCAGATCTCCAATTTATTGGGAATTGGAGGATTGGAAATGGTCAGCTAATGGCCATGAGAGGGCTACTCCACCGGATCACATTCAGGAAGCAATTGATAAGGTTCAACTCATTCGGCAAAGAATGAAAGCAGCTCAAGATCGCCAGAAGAGCTACGCCGACAAGAGGCGTCGACACTTGGAGTTCGAAGTGGAAGACCGAGTTTTTCTCAAGGCCTCCCCGATGAAGGGATTCACGAGGATCGGTAGAGGTGGGAAGCTTACACCGAGATATTTAGGTCCATTTGAGATCACCGAGCGGATCGGGAATACCGCATATCGTCTGGACCTACCACCTTATCTTACCGGGATCCACAATGTCTTCCATGTCTCACAGCTTCGCAAGTACTTCCCCGACGAGTCCCATATTCTCCAGGATGACGGAGTTCAGCTTGAGCCGGATTTGACTATTGAGATGAAACCGGTTCAGATTCAGGATCGTAAGGTTCAGCAGCTTCGCCACAAGCAGATTTCATTAGTGAGAGTTCTCTGGAGGAACCGTTCGACCGAGCAGTCTACTTGGGAGACGGAGGCTAAGATGAGGGAAGCTTATCCCGAGCTTTTCTGATGAAGATGGAATCTGGGGACCAGATTCTCATAAGGGGGAGGTATTGTAACGACCCAGAAATCTGAGAATTACTGTGAGTAATTTTTACGCGTTAATTATCTTTCTTAATCTCTAAATTCTCGATTATATGTGAATTATAATATATTATGTCGTAAATGACCAATGTGATAATATTGTTTGCGTATTTAAATTACGTGTCTATATTGCGTTTATTAAATATTTAATCATTATATGTGATCGACGCGTATTTAATTGGATTTTCTAAAATTACTAAAATAACCCTTCGTATTTTTCGGTATTTCGAAGATATTTGATAAGTATCGAAATTCATTTCATTATTTTTATTTCGAGAGAGAGAGAGAGAGAGAGAAGAAGAATAAAAGAGATATTTCTCCCGAATCCCTAATCGATCGTGCCGAGTTCGAATCTCCGTGGAATCTCGCACCAATCGTTTTTAAACGATCAGTTCTTCGATACCTTTCTATAGGTACCAATTTCCCCAATTTCTTTTACGATTTTTCGAGGTTTTGAGAATATTTGGTTATTTTGGGATTTTTAGGATTTATGCTTAGATCGAGCCCGTTTCTTGGTCAATTCGTGATTTTATTGGATGTATATGTGAATTAGATGTTGATTATTGATTGTTATAAATTATGAGTGTGGATTTGCGTTAAAAATATGATTTTTGTGGAATTTTGGCTCGAAAATTTGAAAACCCGTAAGTTTCTGCTGGGTTCAGTTGAACCACACGGGCTAACGCACGGTCTTGCGCAAGACCGTGCAGGAGCCCGTGTGCAGCTCATTGTGCTTGCACGGGCTTGAGCCCGTGCACCTATCCCGTGTGTTTGGCCGTGTGTGCGTGCACGGTCTTGACACCGTGTTCAAGACCGTGCACTAGGCCGTGTGAAACACTTAGTGAATTTTTCCAGCCTTTTCAAACTTTGCTCTCGGCAATTGAGTCTTCGGGTCACCATTTTTGGTTGACTTTTTGCTTACGGACTCCAAAAATTACACCGTTTTCACCTATAGAACCCTTTTAATTTGTAGATTTATATTTTGGAATGTTTATTTAATTTCGCCCTCGTTCGGGCTATGAATAGTGTAATTATAATTATGTGTATTTTTGACAACTTGTCGGAATTGCGTGAAATTTACATGATAGCTTCTTTACATATTATAATTGGCATAATGCATGATTGGAAACATGTTGGTTAGCCGTTCGTCCAATAATTGCTTATTTGCGCTTTTATTGTTGTTGTAGTCGTTATTGATTTGTCTAGGTCTTGTCTTGTCTCCAGATCAGTCCGTCGTGGGAGACCAGTGAGTCTAGCAGCTAGGCTTTCTCTTTTTGAATTCCAGGTGAGGATTTAAACTTTTAACTGGGCTTGAACATATATATATACAATTGCGAACCCCCTAATCCCTTATTAATATATTATATATTTCGAGTTTATATTTTTATGTTTTATCCTCAAATCATTTAATATCAAAATTATACATAAGTAAACCAAATTGATTTGTTTTCAAAAGGGCAAGAAAACTATTTATTTTACGTGACGGTTTGAGTTAGGATTTAATCCTTTGTCGTCACCCTTGCTCAGAGTGTCGGTTGGCATTCAAATGGGTTATTTTAAAGCGAGCAAATACATGACTATTTTCAAGTTGGGCCCGGGAAGGTATCCGAAGGTTACATCTGGGGACGGGCGTTCAGGGTGTAATCCGAGGTGCTTCTCCCAAAACTAAGCGTCAATCGTGGCCTGTCAGGAGATGATAGCCACGGTTGGGAGCGATGGTGGGTGTTGCATTCGTTGCACATTTTCCTAAAATTCATTATGGTTGAGCTTCGGGTTGCTCCTTAGCTTGACACTGGCGATGGAGTATTTATACATGCACCGTGGAGATATAAGGAGGAACAGGCCCATTCTCGCTGGGATCGTATTTACTGCTTTATAGTGTTATTGATTTTAATTCTTAATTGTATATCCAAGTCGAAGCATATTCCGGTTTCTTCATTATCGCATATGTATTTTCTATAAATACCCGGAAGCATGACTCGACTTGTTCTCACATCTTCACTGAGTATTTTGACTCACCCTCTTTTAATGTGTTCTTGCCTCAGGTTTGAGAGAGACCGACATGTCTTACGTGTCGGATGGGCAACAGTGTTAGATAGGTTTTTTTTGGTTTTGCCGAGTCTCATTAGTTGTTTTTTGATCTCGTTCATTATTCTTGTCAACCTGGATTGATAATATTATATTGTTCCCCAATATTGTTATTTAAATGATGTTGCCCTGAGTGGGCTGTTGTTAATGTATTGGCCCCGGAGTGGCATTTTTGTTAATATGGATTTAAATGCTTCCGCTATATATATTCTCTGATTTATTTAAATGTTTTATTTTGGGAATTCACTGTTTCCAAGTGTCGGGATTGACCCGTTAGCTTGCATGGGTTCTCGGGTTGAGGCACTGTATTCGGCTTGGGAGACCGTGCAGGTTCGGGGGCTGTAGAGCGGGGCGCTACATTCCATAAACTGTGCCGGAGTAGGAACACCTGGAGGCGGACTTGGCGGTTCACGACGAGGAGGCATTCTGCACATTCAATACCAAACATGCATGACGATAAGTGATTATGAAAAGCTGTAACACGTAGAGAAGTTTATTCAAATAATCACATAGCCACAAACACGTAATCCTAAGCCGTACGACCTAGACACAACTGGACACAACAATTCAGAGCTTCGGCCATTGGACCAAGAGCTCTGATACCAACTGTAGCGGGCGCCCCAAACGGGTAACGCACGCCCCGCACCGAGACCCGACCCGAAGCCGGAATGGGATCCGACCCGAATCAAAACCCGGCGAACGGCAATCATTTACTCAATTACTAGGCAGGGGTTTTAAATAAACAACGAGATAGAAGTGCGGAAGTGAAATAATCAAACATTAAAGCATGATAAATTACACAATTATTAAAGCCCACCAAGGCTAACAAAATTCACTAAATTAAATAACAAACGGGTTCGGTACAATATCCCGATAATTATATAATAACGGGTTCAATATACAAAATCCCGAATACATTCTAATAAATCTTAAAATCAAAAGACATAAATCATAGCCATACTGAATGAGAGTTATACATGAACAAAAGAATGCAACTCAAAGACGCGACGACGACGACGCAGATCCCGCCTAGTGTCCTGAAACCAGTACAGGGGTAAAACAGAGGGGGTTAGTCAAACGACTAAGTGAGGAGAGAATAATAAGGTATATCGTAAAACGGAAGTAAATCACCAAATTTTTAAACTTAAAAGAAATCAACATAAAAGAAAGGTTTTCGTAATCGGGTGGTGATTTAACATAAAACATAACATATCTAATGACTCGGCGAGTCGAGTCCTGAACTCCAATATCCAAACATAAAAACCGGAAACCACCCTTATGCCTCCAATGTAGATGGACCGCTAAATCCGAACTACTCGTAACTGACTAGAATAACTCAGGTACTCAAAGGGCTGCCACTCCGGCCTCACCCCGAGCTCCCAAATGGAGGAAACCATAGGATTTACGCCGTAGACCCGACGTCTACCGACTTCGTCCTATCGCTCTTACTCCGGGCCCAAACGATCATGCAAACATTTCATAACTCGCTTTTCGAACATTTCGGGTTGGCCAAAAGACCGTTCGAGACATGTCATATGCGAGGCCGAAGGCCAAAGTTCGCCTTAGAAACAAAAAGGTTTTACATGTCTCTTTCGTAAACATTTCGAAGACTATACGTAATACTTTTTCGTATCAAATAATTTTCGATAAATCAAATGAACATAATAATCATAAATATCTACTAAGTATATATATAAACGGTGTGAAAACAAAACATAAACGTGGCTTATATCGGGAGAGGCTTATTTATATATATATATGTAGTAATACTGGAATCAGAAAAGGAAAGCCTCACCTGGCTATGCAAAATGAACAAAGAGCAAGAACTGGCGCTACTCCACGGGAGTATCGTCTGCAAAAATACCAAGACACAACCAACTAAGACTAAAGACGATGCACGACTTATACGGAAGAATTAGAACACATAGAAGCACGTTATACAATTAAATCAATCACTTAGGTTCAAATTCTCAAACGAAAACGGAGTAAATTGCAAATTTAAAAATGTAACTCAATTCCAAATGCAACGAAACTTTACGGACATACTTAGAATATCATAAAGAAGCATGCATTCGAATTTCGGGAAAATTGGACCTCACATGCAAAAGTTAGAAAATTTAACGAAAACTTAAAATGCACTATTCATATACCCGAACATGTCGTAAATTCATAAATCATGCAATTTCTATCTATATCATACATATCGAATACACAAGCGAAGAAAGAATTCAGAAAAGATGAGCCGAAGCGGGACCCGTAGGCCAATTTGTACCCTGACTTACAAAAGGTCAGGGCACTGTTCGAGCCTTCCACACGGCCTTGTGCACGGCCGTGTGGCGAGGCCGTGCACAATCAAGAAACGCGCACGGCCTCATGCACACGGCCTCAAGGCCGTGTGCACAGCCCGTGTGCAATTCATCCACGCGCACGGCCTCATGCACACGGCCTCAAGGCCGTGTGCACCAGGCCGTGTGCACCGATTCGAGCAGAAACATTTCGCAGAAACAAAACCTACGCGAATTCAAACCTTAATCCAACGATTAATCACTAAGACATGAAAATCGAACCCTAATTCTCACATATAATCATCTACAACATATATGCTTCATATAGAAACGATAAAAACGAAAATCCATCCACATTTTCTATCAAAATCATATAAAAACCTAAATTCTACAACTATCATCAAAATAAGAAATACGAAGCATAAGAGGCATTAAATGAAAAATTCATGAAAGGCTTACTCGTAGAAGAGTTCACGAGGAGTTCGTAGACGAAAACGGATCGAGAATCCGTCGAGAAACGGAGTCGGGACGATCGTTGGAATATCTTTCTTCTTCCTTCTCTTTTTCTCTCTTTTTCTTCCTTCTCCTTTGTTTTCTTTTTCTTTTTGTGCGTGAGTGAAATGAGAGGGAGAGAGATTGACTAAATCAATTTAGGCTAGGGTTTAAAGAGTCGAAGGGGCATTTTAGTAATTTTGCAAAATAAGTTCGAAAACTCACGTTGTCCAAATAACATGTAATTACAGTCAAAATTCATATTATTAAACGCACATTGACAATTTGTAATTTAAATACATAAATTCAATCATATACGAAAAAATTCTAAAATTACATAATAAATATCAAATAAATATTAAATTACACAAATATTCGATTCGGACATACCAAATTAATTATTCGGATTTTCGGGGCGTTACATGTAAATTACGGTACGACAATTAAAGAATATTAATGAAACGTTAAATAATGAAGGAACGTAAATAATAAATATTAAAGGCATGCTTAAACGCAATTAGGGCACGTAGACATGCTTAAAATAATATAACGGAACTTTTTCTCGAAAACGGGGTCAAACGGACAAGAAACGGAAAAAATGGAATAAATCCCTAAACGAGCAAGGTGTCAATTGACGGTCAATTAGGGTCGGGTAAATTACAAATTATGAAGAATATCGAATCCCAAGGCTCGAGGAAGCTATAGGTGAAATCGGATTGATATTCGGAGGTCGTATGAGAAAAGTCAACATTTAAATGAGTGGGGTTGACCAATTCCCGAAGTGTAAGAAAGGAAAAGGCTGGAAAATACACTAAGTATGTTGCACCGGCCAACGCACGGGCTTACGCACGGGCTTGGCAAGCCGGTGCAAGCACAAAAGGGGTTGCACGGCCTCCCGCACGGTCTTGAGCACGGTGCCAAGACCGTGCAGGTGCAAACGGCCATGCGCACGGGCCTGTGCACGGGCTCAAGCCCGTGCAGGCTGAAAAGTGAAGCGCACGGGCTCCTGCACGGTCTTGCTCAAGACCGTGCGTTCGCCCGTGTGGATCTACTGAGCAGCAGACTCAGCAGATCGCGAACCTCTCACGCGAATTCAAAATATAAATTCATATATCTCCTAATTTACTCCATAAAATATCCTAATTTACACATATAATCGTACATATCATATAAGCTACATATAGACACAAGAATTACGTAAAATGGTCAAGTAAATCTTCCTAAACACGAAAATCCTAATATATAAAATTCTATATATAAATCACGAAAAATCGCAAGAAATAACGAACGGAATGAAATAGGGTAAAAGGATTACCGGTAGATAATGTAGTGAGGATCGTTCGGGTTTTCACGGCTCGTTGATCGGGCGAGAAACGGGCTCGGTAGGGCATCGTGAAGATTTCTCTCTTTTCTCTTTTCTTTTCTTTCCTCTCTTTCTTCTTTCCTCCTCCTTTTGTGAAATGAGAGAATGAGAGAGATAGATAGATATTTATGAAAATATCTCGGGGGGGTAAAATGGTCATTTAGGCTTTCAAGGGCATTTATGTAATTTAAGTAATCGAGGCTATTTAGAAGATAGGTTAAATCAATCTTTTCCACAAGATTAATTAATCCAATTGGATAGATCGAGAAATTAGGCAAGAAAGAATTCGCGTAAATATTAATAATATAATTAAATATTCGGGTCGTTACAATACTCCCCTCTTCAAAAGAATCTGTCCTCAGATTCTCCTCCGGACTTCGGGGTTAGTTAAGAGGAGTATAATCTATAAAAATTCTAATACGCGAATTAAAATGAGCATTTAGGAGCAATTAAAATACATTATAAAACATCATGCATAACAAAATATTTAAATGCAAATAACATTCCAAATAAAATTCAAAGTCATGCGAAAGACGGAATTACGAAAACCCTAGACAAGGCTAACGTCGAAGAAGAAATTCCCAATGTAAGGTCCTTCATTGATAAAAAGAAGGGTATATGCGATTCGTCTCCAACTCCTTTCAGATCCATATGACGAATCCCTTTTAGCTGAAAAACCCCATAGACCTAAGGAAGCCTTTTCAGAGGATGAACTCTCTTCACCTAAGGAATTCCCTTCATCTAATGAACTCTCTACTTCTTGGGTTTCTAGCAACAAACAAAAAGGGACAAATTGCAAGAACGAGTTGCGAAACCGAATTCAAGCTGTCGACAAAAAACCGAGTTCTTTGAATAAACTCGAAACAAGGACTCGATTGGTTCTAACGTCGAAGAAGAAATTCCCAATGTAAGGTCCTTCATCACTGTCATTATCTATTTCGTTCTTCCGACTGATTCTTGTACTCTTCGTATCCTAAATGACAATTGTCACATCCTCCTCCTGCTTATTGATTAGAGTTCCTTTCACAGGAAGTAACGCCATCATCATTTCTCCCATTGTACTCCTCGTCCTTCTCATAATCTGTTTCTTCAAGATCACACTCTTTCTTATTCTTTCTACAAAGTGTTTTCTCATCTTCAATGGTATTGGATGATTTCTCCTCTCCGCCTTCCATTAAACCATCATTTTCATCATTTCTTCGCTCGACTTCATACGAAACATCAGAGTCGTCATCATCAGAAGCCGATGTCGGCTCGTCTCCCATATAATCATCATCGTCAGATAATTCATTATCCTCTTCACTAGTTGATTCATCTTCAGACATACCTTCAGAAGTATACTCCTTCAGACTTGATTTGTCAATGTCGGTGCTATCCAGAACCGCATAACATACTCGCAACAAAATCGATCCTAGTCGGCCAAGAACTCCTTGTCCGTAGCACTTTCTAATAGCGTATAACGAATTTATCGAATTCCACGCTATCCACACAGAGGACACATAAATCTTAGCATCTAATCATTCAATCAGTGCAAGTGTGAATTTTGAAAGCAGTTAAAGCACGTAAGTTTATATAAAACACTTAACAATTACCATTCGAAACAGAATATTATGAGTGAATGCAATGATAATGCAAGGTACCTCTGCGAGTTGGTATCAAGGTCGATATCCCCTTTTTCTTCCCTGAGGATTCCCTGAGTCGGGGCAATCCTGAACCGGATGTTTGCTACTCCCACATCTGAGGCAACGCCCCAGTTTCCTCCTACACCTTGCAGTCGCGTGATTGGTCTTTCCACAGTGCTCACAGGGAATGAGGTCCTCATTCACTTCTGGTCTGGTAGGTTCCGGCATCTCGTAGTGTGGTTCACATGTCGGAAAAGTGCTCGGTCCGGCTGGTTCTCTTCTTGCCTTCTCGTTGACAGAGGATCCTTTCATGTGAGGAATACCTCGTCTCATCTCTTGAAGATCGGACTCCACTCTCATAGCTCGGTTAACTGCCTCTTGATAAACTCGAATGTCCAATCCTACTAATCTTTCCAAGATCTCCGGCTGAAGTCCCTCGATGAACTTTCGCGCTCTTCTTCGATCGTCAGATGCAATGTGAGGAGCATAGACGATGAGGCGGCTGAAAAGTGCCTTGTATTGTGCAACAGGGAGAGCTCCTTGGGTGAGGGACATGAACTCTCTTTCTCGGCTGTCACGTACCACTTGCGGCACGTACTTCTCTTGGAAGTCGGATAGGAACCGTGACCAAGTGTACGGAATTCCCTCAGCGATCCATCTTTGTTCCATATAACGCCACCAATCCTCAGCTGGTCCTCTCATGAGAAAGATGGCATACTCGACCCTCTCGGGGTCACCGCAGTGTATAACCCGGAAGATTCGCTCTAAATCGGCTATCCAAGCCTCGGCTTTAAGGTCATCTGGTTCACCCACGAAGCAAGGTGGGTTGTAGTGCAGAAATCTGTCCAGGGATTGACCCTCGGTTTGTCTCGCAGGTATATGCTGCTGTTGTCGTTGTTTCTCTTGATGCACTTGCTCAGCAATCTGTCTCATAGCTGTCACTAACTCCCTTGCAATCGAATTCGGAGATAAGGGAGCGGTAGGGGGTCTTCGATGAGACATTATGTACCTGCGCTCAATAAACTAGGAAAAAGATGCATGTTCGGTTAATGGAATGGTCACGTAGGGCATATAAAATTTAATCAAAGCATACATATATGATTCGGATAGCATGTAGACAAGTTAAGCATGAAACAAATCACAGAACAAGAAAAACTCGATCCTATAGCCGTACGACCTAGACACGACAAGACCCAAGCAGAACACGACAAGACGACAAGACAAGACAGACACTACCTCGAGTTCCACATCCACTTGCATTCGATCCCAACTCAGTACTACAATTGTAAGAGATCAAACGGTTGGTTGGCCATTCCAAAAGAAGATCAATCACAATTTCAATACTAAGGAGTTCTCAAGCACCTGTGACTGCAAACTCTAAGTCTCATTGACACGAAACGAGCAGACACAAGAGACAAGACACGACACGATTACAAAGCTTCGGTTCCTTTTTGGGAACCTAGGCTCTGATACCACTGACTGTAGCGCTCCCTGAAGAAGGACCGCCACATCCGCACCGAAACGGATTCCCGAGCTTCAGCGAGGGGCCTCAACTCAAAAACCCACTCCGGCGAACGGCACTCAAGCAAGAACCTTCGGCAACAGCAACGACATTCCAACAACAACCAGAGAAGAGCAGAGAAATGCGGAAGCAATTTAAATAAATAGATAAATTCCATAAATGTCAATTAAACATGTGCAAATCGAAATACAACATAATAACAACACGTAGTGCCATCCATGGCTCAACTAGTCTACCCTATGCAATCCTAGATATCGTCAACTATCCCACAACAGGGGCACATAAGTACATAAAGTAAATAAATACAATAAACAAGACTCGACAGTTGTTGGGACCACTGACAAGACAAACCAGAAAGACTGAGCCTATCTAGACCTGCTGATGCCGACTGACAAGATAGGTGACGTCGCCACCTGTCTACCTGAAGCAAGAACCAAAATAGCAGGGGTGAGTATAAAGGATACTCAGTAAGGGGTTTTTTTTATCATAGTTCGTCATTTATCTTTTTTTTTTTAAAACCAAAAGTGGTGAGTGTTGCCCGTTTTGAGTAAGAATATGAATACGAAATATAAGTTGTAAAATGACGCAAAGCAACACTCGGGTTCGGCTTATTTGATAACACAAAAGGTTGACGAACCGGATCCTTTAAAACATTTGCACGTAATATCAAGCAGATAAATTGAAAGGGTGTTAGTTGAGTTACGAGGCCATTACGGTTCGAAAGACATGCTATGATTAAGTTAAAAACAATAATTAAATACGGCTCATAATTCAACTAATTAATTGAATAATAAAGGAGACTTCAGTTGGCAAGTTCGAGCCACGCTTCCGGGTTTTGTATATATATTTATAGAGAAATACGTATACTAAAGGAAGAAAACCGGAATGTGCTTCGACTCGTAACTAAAGCCGTAAAACAATTAGACAAGCAAGTAATGCAATAAATCATGCAGTAATGTGTCCCGGCGAGAACGGGCCCTCTCCTTATAACTCCCCATTGAAAAACATGCAAGCAAGTACTCCATCACCAAGATTCATATACGGAATTTAAGGAGACGCGATTAGCACCACCATTAGGATTTAAGGAGACGCGATCAGCACCACCGTACAGGGTTTAAGGAGACGCGATTAGCACCACCGTTCGCATCAACTTAGGCTAGCCAACCTCCTAGCCGGCCCAAGTTAACGCGCTAGAAGTATACATCGGGATTTGCCCTAGACGCCCGTCCCCAGGCTCACCTCTTGTATACTCCGGGCCCAAGTCATAAAACAGGCTATGGCTCGCTTTTGAAATCAATGATAGTTTAAGTGGCCAAAAGGGCCGTTCGAAAATATGATGCAAGTAGTTAAGTATGAATGGCCAAAGGGGCTTTTGAGACAAGTTGATGTAACGATCTAGGAAGTACTCATAAGCGTCGTACGCTTCGGGAGCATGCTGACGGATGTCCCTAACGACATTACTTATAAGTGCCTCAGAGATCAAATAGTTACTTTTAAAACAAATAAGTTACTTGTCTCTAGTTGGAAGCATTTCAAATCATTTTGGTTTTGCTATTAAAAGGTTTGACTAAGCACATAAGGAATAGTAAAGACAGTACAACAAGCAATAAGAAAAGGCGGGGAAATACGTTATTTCGAAGCCTAAATAAACTATGTTCTTACTCCAGTTGAAAACAATTTAAAACCCTTACCTGGCTCGACAAGATAGTATGAAAGCAAGCGGTAGTCAGGTTTCTCCCTCGTTGGACCCACCTGTAATACACAGGGCCTAGAGGATGAAAACAAGACCGACAATACTAAAAGCAAGACACAAGATAACAGATGACGCACGGCAATTCATATAGAATCCAATCATGCAATAAACGCAATATGGGAAGTAAATCAATTAAACATGTAAATTACGGTACGACAATTAAAGAATATTAATGAAACGTTAAATAATGAAGGAACGTAAATAATAAATATTAAAGCCATGCTTAAACGCAATTAGGGCACGTAGACATGCTTAAAATAATATAACGAAACTTTCTCTCGAAAACGGGGTCAAACGGACAAGAAACGGAAAAGATGGAATAAATCCCTAAATGAGCAAGGTGTCAATTGACGGTCAATTAGGGTCGGGTAAATTACAAATTATGAAGAATATCGAATCCCAAGGCTCGAGGAAGCTATAGGTGAAATCGGATTGATATTCGGAGGTCGTATGAGAAAAGTCAACATTTAAATGAGTGGGGTTGACCAATTCCCGAAGTGTAAGAAAGGAAAAGGCTGGAAAATACACTAAGTACGTTGCACCGGCCAACGCACGGGCTTACGCACGGGCTTGGCAAGCCGGTGCAAGCACAAAAGGGGTTGCACGGCCTCCCGCACGGTCTTGAGCACGGTGCCAAGACCGTGCAGGTGCAAATGGCCATGCGCATGGGCCTGTGCACGGGCTCAAGCCCGTGCAGGCTGAAAAGTGAAGCGCACGGGCTCCTGCACAGTCTTGCTCAAGACCGTGCGTTCGCCCGTGTGGATCTACTGAGCAGCAGACTCAGCAAATCGCGAACCTCTCACGCGAATTCAAAATATAAATTCATATATCTCCTAATTTACTCCATAAAATATCCAAATTTACACATATAATCATACATATCATATAAGCTACATATAGACACAAGAATTACGTAAAATGGTCAAGTAAATCTTCCTAAACACGAAAATCCTAATATATAAAATTCTATATATAAATCACGAAAAATCGCAAGAAATAACGAACGGAATGAAATGGGGTAAAAGGATTACCGGTAGATAATGTAGTGAGGATCGTTCGGGTTTTCACGGCTCGTTGATCGGGCGAGAAACGGGCTCGGTAGGGCGTCGGGAAGATTTCTCTCTTTTCTCTTTTCTTTTCTTTCCTCTCTTTCTTCTTTCCTCCTCCTTTTGTGAAATGAGAGAATGAGAGAGATAGATAGATATTTATGAAAATATCTCGGGGGGGTAAAATGGTCATTTAGGCTTTTAAGGGCATTTATGTAATTTAAGTAATCGATGCTATTTAGAAGATAGGTTAAATCAATCTTTTCCACAAGATTAATTAATCCAATTGGATAAATCGAGAAATTAGGCAAGAAAGAATTTGCGTAAATATTAATAATATAATTAAATATTCGGGTCGTTACAGTTTCGATGAATATACCGTGGAGGTTTTCTTTCCGGAAGAAGACCCTGATTGTGTAAGTGGCCTCGTAGAACTCGCTGGATGTGCATTCTCAGTATTGCCTGCTGTACCCCGCGGTACCGGTCTCTTCTTCGGGCATACATTCAATCTGTGATCGGTGCTACCACATCCGTAGCACTGTCCATTCTTCTCCCAACATTTAGCCTCTAAATGCTGGCCCTTACAAAATCCACATACGGGTCGTGGATATCCCTGAGGTTGGGGACGAATAGGCTGAACGGGGGCCTGAATTTCACTTTCGTTTTGCTGACGAACAATCCTCGTAATGTATTCAGCCCGGAACTCAGTCAAGAATTGATCCCAAGTCGGGACTACGTGCTCGCGTTCCCATCGTTGTTCAATCTGTTTCCACCATTCCTATGCAGCTCCAAGCATCAACTAAATAGCAAACCCGACTCTTAGCGGGTCCGGATATTCCATAATCCTAAAAATCTTTTCTAAAGTAGTTATCCATGCCTCGGCAATATTGTCATCCGGGGCACCTTCAAATTGCGGTGGTTCGAATCTGAGAAATTGAGCCCACGCTTCCTACTCAGCATTTCCTTTAGGGGCATGAGCGATGAACTGTCTTAATCTTTCCAAAATTTCGGCTGGAATCGGTGGATCGGTCTCAGGTGTCAATGAAGATGACGAAGACTGTCCACAGGGACAACGACGTGGAGACATCCTGTAAAACCATTAACAGTTATGCATGACAGGTAAGTGAGCATGCAAAGCTGTAAACACATAGGCAAGTAATGTTCACTTAGTGTTCACATAAGCACTTAGCACATTTGCACAAATCCACAGAAGTCCTAAGACGTACGACCTAGACACAACCGGACACGACAGACAACCAGGCATGGCAAGTACAACCTTGAGTTTCACATCCACCTATATCCAAGCCCATCCCAGTGTTTTGATTGAAAAAGATCTTTTGTTGTTGATCATCCAACAAAGATCCGTCACAATTCAAACACTAAGCGTCCTTGAATACTGGCGAGTGCAATTCCCTAAGTTACACCGGCACACAACGACCGACAAACAAACAAAACACGACGATTCAGAGCTTAGGCCATTGGACCAAAGAAGAGCTCTGATACCAACTGTAGCGGGCGCCCCAAACGGGTAACGCACGCCCCACACCGAGCCCCGACCCGGAGCCGGAATGGGATCCGACCCGAGTCGAAACCCGGAGAACGGCAAGCATTTACTCAATCACTAGGCGGGGGTTTCAAAAACAACGAAAAGACAGAGACGCGGAAGCAATATAAATAATCAAAGCAATAGAACATAATAAATACACAATTATTAAAGCCCACCAAGGCTAACGAAATTCAATTACATAATAACAAACGGGTTCGATACAATATCCCGATAATATATAATAACGGGTTCAATATTACATAATCCCGAATACAAACTAATTAAATCCTAATAATCCTAAAACATATAAATAAAAGCCAAACGGGAAAAAGAGAGATATACATGAATAAAATAAATAAAACCCTACGACGACGACAACGACGACGACGACGAATCCCGCCTAGTATCCTGAAACCAATATAGGGTGAGACAGAGAGGGTTAGTCAAACGACTAAGTGAGGAGGGAATAATGATGTATATAATAAAACGGAAAATAAATCACCAATTTTAAACTTAAAAGAAATCAACATAAAAGAAAGGTTTTCGTAATCGGGTGGTGATTTAACATAAAACATAACTTATGATATGACTCGGCGAGTCGAGCCCTGAACTCCAATATCCAAAACATAAAACCGGAAACCTCCCTTATTCCTCCAATGTAGCCGGACTGCAAACCCGAACTACTCGTAACAAACTAGAATAACTCAGGTACTTAAAGGGCTGCCACTCCGGCTTCACCCCGAGCTCCCAAATGGAGGAAACCATAGGATTTACGCCGTAGACCCGACGTCCACCGACTTCGTCCTATCGCTCTTACTCCGGGCCCAAACGATCATGCAAACATTTCATAACTCGCTTTTCAAACATTTTGGGTTGGCCAAAAGACCGTTCGAGACATGTCATATGCGAGGCCGAAGGCCAAAGTTCGCCTTAGAAAACAAAAAGGTTTTACATGTCTCTTTCGTAAACATTTCGAAGACTATACGTAATACTTTTTCATATCAAATAATTTTCGATAAATCAAATGAACATAATAATCATAAATATCTACTAAGTATATATATATATATAAACGGTGTGAAAACCAAAACATAAACGAGGCTTATATGGGGAGATACTTATTTATATATATATACGTAGTAATACTGGAATCAGAAAAGGAAAGCCTCACCTGGCGTGTGCAAAATAAGAGCAAAAAAATAGAACCGGCGCTACTCCACGGGAGTATCGTCTGCAAAAATACCAGGACACAACCAAATAAGACTAAAGACGACGCACGGCTTATACGAAAATATAAAACACATAGGAGCACGTTACACAATTAATCAATCACTTAAGTTCAAATTATCAAACGAAAATAGAGTAATTCATGCATTTAAAAATACAAATCAAGTCTAATCGCAACGAAACTTTACGGACATGCTTAAATTATCATAAAGAAGTATGCATTCGAATTTCGGAAAAATCGGACTTCACATGCAAAAGTTAGAAAATTTAACGAAAATATAAAACACACTATTCATATACCCGAACATGTTGTAAATTCATAAATCATGCAATTCATATCTATTTCATATATATCGAATACACGAGCGAAGAAAGAATTCGGAAAAGACGAGTCTCGGAGGGACCCGTAGTGCAAAACGGGCCCTGACTTACAGAAGGTCAGGGCTCTGTGCGATCGGGCCACACGGTCTTGTGCACGGCCGTGTGCTGAGGCCGTGCACAATCAAACAACGCGCACGGCCTCATGCACACGGCCTCAAGGCTGTGTGCACATCCCGTGCACCAACCCCAAACACGCACGGTCTCATGCACACGGCCTCAAGGCCGTGTGCACCAGGCCGTGTGCGACCAAAATGAGCAGAAACATCAGACAGCAAAAATCATACGCGGATTCAAACCAAAATCTAACATTTAATCGATTGATCATGCAAATCAATCCCTAATTCTCACATATAATCATCTACAACATGTAATCTACATATAGAAACGATAAACACGAAAATCCATCCACAATTACTATCAAAATCATATAAAACCTAAATTATACAACTATTCACAAAAATGAGAAAAATGAAGTATAGAAGTGTAACGCCCCGCTATTTTTATAACGCTTCGGTAAGTTTACTGACTAATTGCTCTTGGGTGCATTGTTTGCAATTATGTGAATTATATGAATTAATGGGTGATTCTATATGTGAATAATATGAAGACTTCATATCAAGAATCTTTATATTTGAATTACCCTACACTATGTTTATACTTGAAGTGTTGTATTTGAAATTTTATGAAAATTGTGTCATTATATTTGAATCACATGATATTATACTTGAAATATATGCAATATATATATACAAACATATACAAATATATATGTATATATATATATATAAATATCTATATAAATTGCTAGCTAATTTTGACTTTTCAAAATAACTTATATTTATTTAATTACCTCATTTCTCTCTCAAACTTTCTACACTATTCTCAAACAACATTCTCTTCTTCTTCCTCTCATCTCTCGGCCCTCACTCCACCAGTCACCACCGCCACTTTCAACCACCATCAAAGCACCAAAAATCATCCTTTTTCTTGCTACAAAAAGTTGCTCTATCATCCAAGGAACAAACCTCTACTTTCTATTTGTGCAAACAAGCTCTCTACATCTCCTTTCTCCTCCATTTTCTCCTTCAAGGTAAGGTTGTAAATCTCTCTAATCTTTAAGTTTCAATGTCTCATATGTTGATGAAGTGAAGAAGCATGCTAGAATGAATGATTGATGAGCTTAGTTTGGTGATTGATTACATGTAGCATTACTTGTGATTTTTTCCATGGAATTTGATCAATGTGCAATATTGGTCTAATGCTCTTAGATGCTTAAATGGTTAGGGAATTCATGTTAGTTCATGATATTAAGCAAATTGGTGAAATTTTGTGGAGTTTGGGATTGAAAAATGAAAGTTTGGCAAAAATAGGTAGGGGCTGATGAATAGTGATTTTTGAGCATTTGGCTTCATTTTTCGATTCTTTTGGCATCAAAAATCTTAAAATGTATTAACTAAGTGATGCCGGAAGTTTCGGATTAATCGGAGTTGATTTGCTATGCAAAGTAGTTAACGAGGGGTGGTTTGTGTAATATTCACAAACCTTTGAATTTTATTTCCCAAGCTTCCATAGTACTTGTGTGCCTATTTTAGCTTAATATCATGTGTATTTGATTGTGTTCAAATTTGTTTGAATGAGCTTAATTGTGTTTAAGTGCATTTATACATAATATGTTATTTTGAGCCTAAAATGCATTTCATAGTCGTGCGTCGTATTTGGTTGTTTTATTGAGTCGTGTGAGGCCTGTGTATTACAGGTAGGACCTCGCGGGACTGATCTCAGGTCGCTGGAAACCCCTTTTGTAACCTACAGGTGAGGATGAAAAATATTTTTAACTGAAGTATGAACAAATATTTGCGAAAACCCTACCCCTTTATATTTCAATTATATATTATCAATATTTGAAATAAAAAGGTTTTGATATAAAAATGATATATGTGTATCTTTTCTAAAATGGTTTTAAAATAGAGACAAGAGAACTATTTTGTTTTTAAAAGTAACATTTGGTCTCGGGACTTGCGCGTATGCCTCGAGTTATTCGGCAACGTGTCGAGAAACCCTAGACGGTTACATACCTTGTCTCGAACGACCCTTTTGGTCAATCAAAACAATTATAAAGCGAGATTATATTTCCTTTAACCCTATTGAGGACGCTCTTAGGGTATATTTGGGCCCCGGATTATACTAGAGGTGGAACCCGGAGACGTGCGTCTAGGGGGAAGCCCATGGTATAATCCAGATTATATATATGGATGAAGACCCAGTGACGATCATCCAATATATATAATCCAGATTATATATAGATGGAGACCCGATGACGATCATCTAATATATAATCAATGGGTGTTACTTGTAACTAGTCGGAGGTAGTCTAGTTCAAGTAATACTTGCACCGGCGCCATTAGTCGGGTATGGTGAAATCGAGGGTAGCTCCCTCGATAAGCCAAATGGTATTGAGGAGGAATTTCATTATATTTGATATGTTTTTGGGAGTTATAAGGAGATGGCCCGTTCTCGCCGGGAATAAAAATGTTTTCTAAAATGTTTTACTTTAATATTTAATTCACAAAGCTTTGATGAATTATAAAGAGAAAGTATCGGCACTAGATTAGTTTCTCTATTAACCAAAGCGTGAATTAAATATGTTTTATGTTTTAATTATTATATATATTCCCCTCCTCACTGAGTTCGTTTGACTCACATCCCGTTTTGGTTCATGCTTCAGGTTAGCGGTCAGGTACTGGCAGCAGCGTTGTAGGCTTGTACAGTCCTTGAAATCGGTCTTATGCATTTACTTTTGTGGATCGAACTTATGATGTTGAATTACATGAAAACTTGAAATGTTATGCTGATGTAGAATACTTGATGAATTGATGTTATAACTTGTGATAGATAATGGACTTATAAATGTTTATTTTGGCCACGGATGGCAGTGTGAGTATAAATTTGAACTTTTGCTCGTTGCTTCCGCTTGTTGGTGCTGTTGTTGTTGTTGTTGGTGTTGGTTCTGTTGATGGGGAGATGTTGTTGCCAGATTGTGGGAATCCCGTTGTCCGGGGCGGGTTTTCGAGTGGTGGTATTTAACTATCGCTCGGGAGCTCGTTTCGGTCCGGGGGTTGTGGCGTGGGGGACGTCACAAGAAGACATTAAACGAGAAAATCGTTAGAAGCTTACTCGTAGAAGAGATCGCGAGGAATTCGTAGACGTAAACGATTCGAAAATCCGTCGGGAAACGAAGTCGGGACGATCGATTGAACTTCCTTCCTTCTCTTTCTCTTTTTCCTTCTCTTTTCTTTTCTTTCTTCTTCCTTGTTGGTTTGAACGAGAGTGAGGTGAGAGAGAGACTTAGTCAAATTAGTTGACTAGGGTTTAAAAGTCGAAGGGGCATTTTAGTAATTTCCTAAAATAAGTTTGAAAACTCACGTTGTCCAAATAATACGTAATTACAGTCAAAATTCATATAATTAAACGCACATTGACAATTTGTGATTTAAATATCAAGATTCACTCATTTACGAAATTATCCTAATATCGTAGAATAAATATCAAATTAAAATAATAATTTGCACAATTACTCGATTAAAATATACCGAATTAAAAATCGGATTTTCGGGTCGTTACAAGACCGTTCGAGACATGACATATGCGAGGCCGAAGGCCAAAGTTCGCCTTAGAAAACAAAAGGTTTTACATCTCTCTTTCGTAAACATTTCGAAGACTATACATAGTACTTTTTCATATCAAATCATTTTCGATAAATCAAATGAACATAATAATCATAAATATCTATTAAGTATATATATATAAACGGTGTGAAAACAAAACATAAACGTGGCTTATATCGGGAGAGGCTTATTTATATATATACGTAATAATACTGGAAACAGAAACGGAAAGCCTCACCTGTGGCTATACAAAATATGACAAAAGCAAGACCGGATGCGCTACTCCACGGGAGTATCGTCTGCAAAATACCAAGACACAACCAATTAAGACTAACAACGACGCATGGCTTATACGAAAGTATTAAAACACATAGGAGCACGTTATACAATTAAATCAATCACTCAAGTTCAAATTCTCAAACGAAAACAGAGTAATTCATGCATTTAAAAATGTAAATCAAGTCCAAATGCAACGACACTTTACGGACATGCTTAAATTATCATAAAGGAGTATGCATTCGAATTTCGGGAAAATCGGACTTCACATGCAAAAGTTAGAAAATTTGTCAAAAACTTAAAATGCACTATTCACATACCCGAACATTTTGTAAATTCATAAATCATGCAATTCCTATCTATTACATATATATCGAATACACGAGCGAAGAAAGAATTCAGAAAAGACGAGCCGAAGCGGGACCCGTAGGCCAAATTGTGCCCTGACTAACAGAAGGTCAGGGCACTGTTCGACCAGGCCACATGGCCTTGTGCACGGCCGTGTGCCGAGGCCGTGCACAATCAAGCAACAGGCAAGGCCTCATGCACATGGCCTCAAGGCCGTGTGCACCAGCCCGTGTGCGATTCACCACGCGCACGGCCTCATGCACACGGCCTCGAGGCCGTGTGCACAAGCCCGTCTGCGACCAAAATCGAGCAGAAACTCGCAGACAGCAAAAACAACACGATAAACAAACCCTAATCCAAAAATTAATCACTAAAACATGCAAATCAAACCCTAATTCTCACATATAATGATCTACAATACATAAGCTACACGTAGAAACAATAAACACGAAAATCCATCCACAATTTCTATCAAAATCATATAAAACCTAAATTATTCAACTATATTCAAAAATCTGAAAATCGAAGCAATGAAGGCATTAATCAAGAAAGGCGTGAGAAGCTTAGTCGTAGAAGAGATCGCGGGGAGTTCGTAGACGTAAACGGCTCGAAAATCCGTCGGGAAACGGAGTCGGAACGATCGATTGAATCTTCTTCCTTCTTTTTCTCTTTTTCTTCTCTTTTCTTTTCTCTCTTTTGCTGTAGTGTTCGAACGAGAGTGAGGTGAGAGAGAGAGAAATGAGACTTAGTCAAATTTTGACTAAGGTGTAGAAATCGAAGGGGCAAAGTCGTAATTTTGCAAAATAAGTTCGAAAACTCACGTTGTCCAAATAACATGTAATTACAGTCAAAATTCATATTATTAAACGCACATTGACAATTTGTAATTTAAATACAGAAATTCATTCATATACAAAATAATTCTAAAATTACATAATAAATATTAAATAAAATAATAAATTGCGCAAATATTCGATTCGGACGTACCATATAATAATTCGGATTTTCGGGGCGTTACAATCACCCCTCCTTAAGAGAATCTGGCCCCCAGATTCTACTCGTCCGGCTGAAATAATTCCGGATGAAACTTGCGCATCTTGTCCTGGGTTTCCCATGTAGCTTCTTCGGTGGTCTGATTTCTCCAAAGGACTTTGACAAGAGAAATCTCTCGGTTGCACAGAGTTTGAGTCTTCTTATCCAATATCTTCACCGGCTTCGAAACAAAGGTCAAATCCGGCTCTAGCTCAATTTCCTCAACAGGAAGGATCTCGGACTCATTCGGGAAGTACTTTCGGAGTTGGGAAACATGAAAGACGTTGTGAATCCCAGTCAGACTCGGCGGCAAGTCTAACCTGTAAGCTGCGTTCCCAATCCTCTCCAGAATCTCATAGGGGCCCAAAAATCTCGGGTTCAACTTTCCTCCTTTTCCAATTCGGGTGAAACCCTTTCGAGGAGAAGCTTTGAGGAATACTTTGTCACGAACCTCAAATTCCAACGGTCGGCGACGGTTATCGGCATAGCTCTTCTGTCGATCCTGAGCTGCCTTCATTCTTTGCCGAATGATCTGGATACGGTCGATGGCATTTTGGAGAAACTTTGGAGGAGTTCCTCGTTCCTTATCGTCTTTCGTCCAACGCCAATCTTCGACATCCCAAAACAACGGGGATCTACACTTTCTGCCATACAACGCTTCGTAAGGTGCCATTTCGATCGTAGACTGATAACTGTTGTTGTAGGAAAACTCGATCAGAGGCAACTGGTCGTGCCAATTGTTGCGAAAATCCAAGGCACAAGCTCGAAGCATATCACAGAGATATCTGATCATCCTCTCTGACTGACCATCTGTCTGCGGATGTGCGGCTGTACTAAAAGTCAGCTTCGTTCCCATTCGTTCTTGAAGTTGCTGCCACAAACGGGAAGTAAATCGAGCGTCTCTGTCAGATACTATCGTAGTCGGAATCCCATGAAGCTTGACAATCTCTCGGTGATAAATCTCTGCCAACCTATCCACTTTGTACGACATGTTGATCGGTAGAAAATGAGCACACTTGGACAGTCGGTCCATAATCACCCAAATGCTATCGTAGCCACCTCTAACTTTAGGCAAACCAGACACGAAGTCCATGGCAATACCCTCCCAGTTCCACGTAGGAATCGGTAGTGGCTCAAGCAAACCTCCCGGTCTTTGATGTTCAACCTTAACCTGCTGACAAGTCGAGCATCTCTTGACGTAATCAGCTACGTCTCTGTTCATGCCTCTCCACCAGAATAATTCTTTCAGATCCCGATACATCTTACTTCCACCTGGATGAACTGTGTAAGGTGTGTTGTGAGCCTCATCGAGAATCTCTTTCCTCAGACTCTCCGGAACACAAACTCGGGACTTGTAGAGGAGAATTCTTGTGTCGTCCACACCAAACTGAGTCTCAGAATCAGCTGCGATGTGAACTATCTGTCTCTGAGTCCACTCGTCAGTAGCCTGAACATCTCGGATCTTTCGACCCAACTCTGACTGGATCGATATGCTATGAACATGGGCCTGGGAACTGATGTGAACTCCCTCTAACTTAGCCTCTAGCTGGGCTATGCTTGCCTTTCGGCTTAGTGCATCGGCTACGACATTCTCCTTTCCGGGATGATACTGGATCTTGCAATCGTAATCCTCAAATAACTCCATCCAACGGCGCTGTCGTTTGTTCAATTCCTTCTGAGTAAACAAGTACTGAAGGCTCTTATGATCTGTGAAGATGTCGAACGTGATGCCGTAGAGGTAATGACGCCATTTCAATAATGCAAATACCACGGCGGCTAACTCAAGGTCGTAAGTGGGATAGTTCTCTTCAGCTAGCTTTAGCTTCCTTGACGCATAAGCTATAACTTTCCCATTCTGCATTAACACACAACCTAATCCTTCGTGTGACGTATCTGCATACACGACAAATCCTTAGAAAACAAAAGGTTTTACATGTCTCTTTCGTAAACATTTCGAAGACTATACATAGTACTTTTTCATATCAAATCATTTTCGATAAATCAAATGAACATAATAATCATAAATATCCATTAAGTATATATATATAAACGGTGTGAAAACAAAACATAAACGTGGCTTATATCGGGAGAGGCTTATTTATATATATACGTAATAATACTGGAAACAGAAACGGAAAGCCTCACCTGTGGCTATACAAAATATGACAAAAGCAAGACCGGATGCGCTACTCCACGGGAGTATCGTCTGCAAAATACCAAGACACAACCAATTAAGACTAACAATGACGCACGGCTTATACGAAAGTATTAAAACACATAGGAGCACGTTATACAATTAAATCAATCACTCAAGTTCAAATTCTCAAACGAAAACAGAGTAATTCATGCATTTAAAAATGTAAATCAAGTCCAAATGCAACGACACTTTACGGACATGCTTAAATTATCATAAAGGAGTATGCATTCGAATTTCGGGAAAATCGGACTTCACATGCAAAAGTTAGAAAATTTGTCGAAAACTTAAAATGCACTATTCACATACCCGAACATTTTGTAAATTCATAAATCATGCAATTCCTATCTATTACATATATATCGAATACACGAGCGAAGAAAGAATTCAGAAAAGACGAGCCGAAGCGGGACCCGTAGGCCAAATTGTGCCCTGACTAACAGAAGGTCAGGGCACTGTTCGACCAGGCCACACGGCCTTGTGCACGGCCGTGTGCCGAGGCCGTGCACAATCAAGAAACACGCACGGCCTCATGCACACGGCCTCAAGGCCGTGTGCACCAGCCCATGTGCGATTCACCACGCGCACGGCCTCATGCACACGGCCTCGAGGCCGTGTGCACAAGCCCGTGTGCGACCAAAATCGAGCAGAAACTTGCAGACAGCAAAAACAACGTGATAAACAAACCCAAATCCAACAATTAATCACTAAAACATGCAAATCAAACCCTAATTCTCACATGTAATGATCTACAATACATAAGCTACACGTAGAAACAATGAACACGAAAATCCATCCACAATTTCTATCAAAATCATATAAAACCTAAATTATTCAACTTTATTCAAAAATCCGAAAATCGAAGCAATGAAGGCATTAATCAAGAAAGGCGTGAGAAGCTTACTCGTAGAAGAGATCGTGGGGAGTTCGTAGACGTAAACGGCTCGAAAATCCGTCGGGAAACGGAGTCGGAACGATCGATTGAATCTTCTTCCTTCTTTTTCTCTTTTTCTTCTCTTTTCTTTTCTTTCTCTTTTGCTGTAGTGTTCGAACGAGAGTGAGGTGAGAGAGAGAGAGAGAAATGAGACTTAGTCAAATTTTGACTAAGGTTTAGAAATCGAAGGGGCAAAGTCGTAATTTTGCAAAATAAGTTCGAAAACTCACGTTGTCCAAATAACATGTAATTACAGTTAAAATTCATATTATTAAACGCACATTGACAATTTGTAATTTAAATACAGAAATTCATTCATATACAAAATAATTCTAAAATTACATAATAAATATTAAATAAAATAATAAATTGCGCAAATATTCGATTCGGACGTACCATATAATAATTCGGATTTTCGGGGCGTTACAGATGGTGGAGGAAAAGGTTGACGTGGGCAGATTAAACATTAGGTAATTTGTCTCATAGTTTAGACATGTCGTTGGTTATTGAGATGAAGTATCAATATATCCTAATTAATTCAGATTACTTTGTTCATTAATTATAAGGAACGAATATCCTGGCGCATAACTGAACCTTATTAAAATGATTAATTACCTAATTTGTGTCAGTAAACTCCATTGAAATGGTTTTATTTTCTAAATGGTAAAATGAATTAGGGTCTGGCAATCTATATTCTTAAAGTCCTTGAATTGTTAATTCTGATGGAATTACCTTATCTCGTGTACTCTTTTAGTTTATTGTGTCTGATCAATTCATTTCACAGCTTATTTTTGATGTGGTTTTCTTAAGTACTTTGTTGCATTTAGCATAAGCCGTGCGTCGTACTGTCATCTTACGTGGCTGTGTCATATTTGGTTTCAGGCGGTAGTTCTGCCGGACAATAGATTGGTCTTTCCCTTTTTGTCCATTTATTTTCTAAAGCAGATCCGCCTGGTATTTATTTTCCATTCGCCAGGTTATAGTTCATAACCGGACCTTTAGTTCTTGTTATGGATTGTGACTTGGTGCGGGACGTCACGTCGCACCGTATTTGGGGACGTGCCGTTACACTGCCGTAGTAAAGGACTAGCTGAAGCGTCGCCACTATCTCTTATGGAAATTGTTGACATCCCCACAGATTATGAGAGTTTAACAAGTGTTAACTCAGGAGGAGTTGAACCAACCCCAATGTCGTTAATGGAAAATGTTTGAGGACTAAGATTACAAGAACCTGTGTTCCTTGGGAAAAGCGAATATCGTAGTTGGTACCTTGAACCAAATCACAAGCGTGTCACAAATTGAGGCTAAACCGAATTGGACTTGCACCATTTTGGATAATTTCATTTATCGCCTTGCGACCCAGTCAGAATTGGGTTGAAGAATCTAAAATGCCAAGACTGCAAAAGAATGGATCCCGAGTCAGACAATTCGAGCGAAGAATAATCCAAAGTTTCAACTTTGTGTTGGTAAACCCAACACTTCCCAATATAAGTCCCTGACCTATGATTCGAAGAGTCGAAAGAAAGAGACTTACTCGATTAAGTCAAGAGATACCTGACTTGCCAGCAGATCAAAGCCGAGCACCAAAGATTAAGGAGTTAGCTATGACTACTGCATATCCCTATGTGGGATTCGGAATGAATTCACCACGGACTTCGTGTCCGGACTACTGAATGTTTAAGATGGTAATTATTGTTACACGTTTATCTGGGATTTCTCCAAGGTGCTGTCGATCGAATTCAGGCCTTTCGACAATAAATGAAGATAGCTCAAGTTCTACTGAAAAGCTACTTGCAAGAACCCCGAACAAACTTGGAGTTGTGCAATCCGCGAAATGTCTCCTAGCGAGTCCCTTGAATGAATCAGACAGTTGAAGAAGCTTCGTGAGAGATCCGAATGAAGATGCATAAGTTTCACCCAGAGTTGTTTAACTCTAATCAGTAGAATCTGGGGACCAGATTCTCATAAGGAGGGGTGATTGTAATGCCCCGAAAATTCGTGTTATGAACCGGGAACCTGAATCGATTTTCTTGCGCGATTCACTATTTATTTTATTAATTATTATATAATTTATATAACATTTTCATGAATGAGTGAATTTTGATATTTAAATCACGAATTGATAATGTGCATTCAATTATATGAATTTTGACTGTAATTATGTATTAATTGGTCAACATGAGTTTTCGAACTTATTTTGTAAATTACGAAAATGCCCTTTCGATTCTTAACCCTAGTCAAATTTTGACTAAGTCTCATGATCTCTCCCTCATTCTCATTCACGCAACATACAACAAAGAACAAAGAAAAGAAAGGAGAAAAAGGAAAAGAGAAGGAGGAAGGTTCAATCGATCGTCCCAACCCCGTTTCTCGACAGATTTTCAAACCGTTTATGCCTACGAACTCCTCACGACCTCTTCTACGAGTAAGCCTTTCACGTCCCTCTCGTTTAATGCCTCCATTGCTTTCATTTTCGGATTTTTGTATATAGTTGAATATATTAGGTTTTATATGATTTTGAGAGAAATTATGGATGGATTTTTATGATTTTGGATTCTATGTATAGCTTAGATGTTGTAGAACATTATATGTGAAAATTAGGGAAGGATTTTCATGTTTAATTAGTTAAATGTTGAATTTAGGATTGAATTCGCATGTTTCTTTGGTTATGCGAAATGTTCTGCTCTTTCTTGACGCACACGGGCTTTGCACACGGGGTGTGGCAAGCCCGTGTGGGGGTACACGGCCTCTTGCACGGCCGTACAAGAGACCGTGCCTGTGATTAATGGTGTACGGCCTTGTGCACACGGCCTTGAGGCCGTGTACAAGAGACCGTGCGTGTCTCCTTGATGTGCACGGCCTTGGCACACGGCTGTGCACAAGGCCGTGTGGCCTGGTTGAACAGGGCCCTGACCTTCTGTTAGTCAGGGCCCATTTTGGCCTTCGTGTAGCACCCCGAATTTCCCGCAAGAAATATGTTCAGGGGGTCCACACGGGCTTGCGACACGCCGTGCAGCAGCCCGTGTGGAAGAGACACGCACGGCCTCCCCTCACGGGGTGTTGCAAGGCCGTGTGTGTCCATATTTGATCCCACATCGGAAGTTAAGAATATGTTTGAAGGGTTTATAACCAAAAATCACCAAGTAACAATCACCTTGTGGTACCACCTTTTGGCAAGTGTTTTCGGCCAAACTTTAGGGTTGTGCTCGGTGGTGATCGGAGGTTATGCCCGCGCGTTCAACGGGCGCCGCCGTGAGGGTTCTCCTCTCCGCGCCCGGGGGGCTGCGACAAGTGGTATCAGAGCCGACCGCCGGTTGGGGACGCATGTTCACGGCTTGGATGTCTGCTCCGGGTCGAGCGCGTGGGCATGTGCCACGCGTATGGGTTACATGCGGTGGGAGTCCCACTGGCGGGCGGTACTGGGAAAGCTTTGTTGTGGCGCAATGGGGACATTGCGATCTGAAGGAGGGGTGATTGTAGCACCCCGAATTTCCCGCAAGAAATATGTTCAGGGGGTCCACACGGGCTTGCGACACGCCGTGCAGCAGCCCGTGTGGAAGAGACACGCGCGGCCTCCCCTCACGGGGTGTTGCAAGGCCGTGTGTGTCCATATTTGATCCCACATCGGAAGTTAAGAATATGTTTGAAGGGTTTATAACTAAAAATCACCAAGTAACAATCACCTTGTGGTACCACCTTTTGGCAAGTGTTTCCAGCCAAACTTTAGGGTTGTGCTCGGTGGTGATCGAAGGTTATGCCCGCGCGTTCAACGGGCGCCGCCGTGAGGGTTCTCCTCTCCGCTCCCGGGGGGCTGCGACACTTCGGGTCCCTCCGAGGTTCGTCTTTTCCGAATTCTTTCTTCGCTCGTGTATTCGACATATATGAAATAGATATGAATTGCATGATTTATGAATTTATAGCATGTTCGGGTCTATGAATAGTGCGTTTTAAGTTTTCATCAAATTTTCTAACTTTTGCATATGAAGTCCGATTCCTCCGAAATTCGAATGCATACTCTCTTATGGTATTTAAAGCATGTCCTTAAAGTCTCATCACATTTGGACTTGATTTGCATATTTAAATTCATAAATTACTTCGTTTCGTTTGATAATTGAACCTAAGTGTTTTATGTGATTGTATAGCGTGCTTTTACGTGTTTCTATGCTTTCGTATGAGCCGTGCGTCGTCGTGTGTCTTACGTGGTTATGTCGTTTGTCAGTTGCAGGTGCCACTCTCGTGGATTAGGTTGCTCGCTTCCATTTCTGGTTTTCTTTTGGGTTGTCGCCAGGTGAGGTTTCCGTTGTTATCCCGTATTATGTAGATATGTATTATTAAGCCTCACTAAATAAGCCTCGCATGTGTAGTTTACGTTTTCATCCCGTATTATTATATTTAGTAAATAATTTATGCTTATTACTTTTATGAGGTTTAAGAACAACGGATTTGATATCAAATGAATATTATGTATATGATTTCGAAATGTTTTAAAAAAAGAGACAAGCGAACTATGTTTCAATTTAAATGTAATTTTGGGTTTGGAAACCTTCTCGTTGAGTGAAGTCGTTAGGGCGTGTAGCGGGCGCCCCAAACGGGTAACGCACACCCCACACCGAGTCCCGACCCGGAACCGAAATGGGATCCGACCCGAACCGAAACCCGGCGCACGGCAAGCATTTACTCAATAACTAGGCGGGGGTTTCAAAACAACGAAAAGACAAATGCGGAAGCAAAAATAACGAAACATTTAAAACATAAATAATTACACAAGTAGTAAAGCCCACCAAGGCTAACGAAATTCCATAATTAAATAACAAACGGGTTCGATACAATATCCCGATAATTATATAATAACGGGTTCAATATTTATACATAATCCCGAATACAAACTAAATAAATCCTAATATCGTAAAACATAAAAATAAAAGCCATACGGGAAAGAGTTATACATGAGCAAAAATAATGTAACTCTACGACGCCTACGACGACGAAGATCCCGCCTAGTATCCTGAAACCAGTACAGGGGTAAAACAGAGGGGGTTAGTCAAACGACTAAGTGAGGAGGGAATAATAATGTATATCATAAAACGGAAATAAATCACCAAATTTTAAACTTAAAGAAATCAACATAAAAGAAAGGTTTTCGTAATCGGGTGATGATTTAACATAAAACATAACATATCATATGACTCGGCGAGTCGAGCCCTTAACTCCAATTTCCAAACATAAAAACCGGAAACCACCCTTATGCCTCCAATGTAGACGGACCGCTAAATCCGAACTGCTCATAACTGACGGGAATAACTCAAGTACTCAAAGGGCTGCCACTCCGGCCTCACCCCGAGCTCCCAAATGGAGGAAACCATAGGATTTACGCCGTATACCCGACGTCTACCGACTTCGTCCTATCGCTCTTACTCCGGGCCCAAACAAACATGCATACATATCATAACTCGCTTTTCAAATCATTTCGGGTTGGTCAAAAGACCGTTCGAGACATGTCATATGCGAGGCCGAAGGCCAAAGTTCGCCTTAGAAAACAAAAGGTTTTACATGTCTCTTTCGTAAACATTTCAAAGTCTATACGTAGTACTTTTCATATCAAATCATTTTCGATAAATCAAATGAACATAATAATCATAAATATCTATTAAGTATATATATATAAACGATGTGAAAACAAAACATAAACGTTGCATATATCGGGAGAGGCTTATTTATATATATACGTAATAATACTGGAAACAGAAACGGAAAGCCTCACCTGTGGCTATACAAAATAAGATAAAAGCAAGACTGGATGCGCTACTCCACGGGAGTATCGTCTACAAAACACAAAGACACAACCAAATAAGACTAAGGACGACGCACGGCTTATACGAAAACATTAAAACACATAGGAGCACGTTATACAATTAAATCAATCACTTAAGTTCAAATTCTCAAACGAAAACAGAGTAATTCATGCATTTAAAAATGTAAATCAAGTTCAAATGCAACAAAACTTTACGGACGTGCTTAAATTATCATAAAGGAGTATGCATTCGAATTTCGGGAAAATCGGACTTCACATGCAAAAGTTAGAAAATTTGTCGAAAACTTAAAACGCACTATTCACATACCCGAACATGTTGTAAATTCATAAATCATGCAATTCCTATCTATTTCATATATATCGAATACACGAGCGAAGAAAGAATTCGGAAAAGACGAGCCGAAGCGGGACCCGTAGGCCAAATTGTGTCCTGACTTACAGAAGGTCAGGGCACTGTTCGACCAGGCCACACGGCCTTGTGCACGGCCGTGTGCCGAGGCCGTGCACAATCGAGCAACACGCACGGCCTTATGCACACGGCCTCAAGGCCATGTGCACCAGCCCGTGTGCGATTCACCACGCGCACGGCCTCATGCACACGGCCTCGAGGCCGTGTGCACAAGCCCGTGTGCGACCAAAATTGAGAAGAAACTCACAGACAGCAAAAAAAATGCGTTAAACAAACCCTAATCCAACAATTAATCACTAAAACATGCAAATCAAACCCAAATTTCTCACATATAATGATCTACAATACATAAGCTACACGTAGGAACAATAAACACGAAAATCCATCCACAATTTCTATCAAAATCATATAAAACCTAAATTCTATAACTATTATCAAAAATAAGAAATACGAAGCATATGAGACATAAAACGAAAGGATCATGAAAGGCTTACTCGTAGATGAGATCGCGAGGAGTTCGTAGACGTAAACGGCTCGAAAATCCGTCGGGAAACGGAGTCGAAACGATCGTTGGAATCTCTTTCTTCTTCCTTCTCTTTTTCTCTCTTTTTCTTTCTTCTCCTTTTCTTTTTCTTGCTGAGTGCCGAGAGAGTGAGATGAGATTTTGACTTAGTCAAATTTTGACTAAGGTTTAGAAATCGAAGGGGCAAAGTCGTAATTTTGCAAAATAAGTTCGAAAACTCACGTTGTCCAAATAACATGTAATTACAATCAAAATTCATATTATTAAACGCACATTGACAATTTGTAATTTAAATACAGATATTCATTTATATACGAAATAATTCTAAAATTACATAATAAATATTAAATAAAATAATAAATTGTGCAATTATTCGATTCGGACGTACCATATTATAATTCGGATTTTCGGGGCGTTACAATCACCCCTCCTTAAGAGAATCTGGCCCCCAGATTCTACTCGTCCGACTGAAATAATTCCGCATGAAACTTGCGCATCTTGTCCTCAGTCTCCCATGTAGCTTCTTCGGTGGTCTGATTTCTCCAAAGGACCTTGACAAGAGAAATCTCTCGGTTGCGCAGAGTTTGAGTCTTTTTATCCAATATCTTCACCGGCTTCGAAACAAAGGTCAAATCCGGCTCTAGCTCAATTTCCTCAACAGGAAGGATCTCGGACTCATTCGGGAAGTACTTTCGGAGTTGGGAAACATGAAAGACGTTGTGAATCCCAGTTAGGCTCGGCGGCAAGTCTAACCTGTAAGCTGTGTTCCCAATCCTCTCCAGAATTTCATAGGGGCCCAAAAATCTCGGCCTCAACTTTCCTCCTTTTCCAATTCGGGTGAAACCCTTTCGAGGAGAAGCTTTGAGGAATACTTTGTCACCCACCTCAAATTCCAACGGTCGGCGACGGTTATCGGCATAGCTCTTCTGTCGATCCTGAGCTGCTTTCATTCTCTGCCGAATAATCTGGATACGGTCGATGGCATTTTGGAGAAACTTTGCAGGAGTTCCTCGTTCCTTATAGTCTTTCGTCCAACGCTAATCTTCGAGATCCCAAAACAACGAGGATCTACACTTTCTGCCATACAACGCTTCGTAAGGTGCCATTCCGATCGTAGACTGATAACTGTTGTTGTAGGCAAACTCGATCAGAGGCAACTGGTCGTGCCAATTGTTGCGAAAATCCAAGGCACAAGCTCGAAGCATATCACAGAGATATCTGATCATCCTCTCTGACTGACCATCTGTCTGCGGATGTGCGGCTGTACTGAAAGTCAGCTTCGTTCCCATTCGTTCTTGAAGTTGCTGCCACAAACGGGAAGTAAATCGAGCGTCTCTGTCAGACACTATCGTAGTCGGAATTCCATGAAGCTTGACAATCTCTCGGTGATAAATCTCTGCCAACCTATCCACTTTGTACGACATGTTGATCGGTATAAAATGAGCACTCTTGGACAGTCGGTCGATAATCACCCAAATGCTATCGTAGCTACCTCTTACTTTAGGCAAACCAGACACGAAGTCCATGGCAATACGCTCCCAGTTCCACGTAGGAATCGGTAGTGGCTCAAGCAAACCTCCCGGTCTTTGATGTTCAACCTTAACCTGCTGACAAGTCGAGCATCTCTTGACGTAATCAGCTACGTCTCTCTTCATACCTCTCCACCAGAATAACTCTTTCAGATCCCGATACATCTTACTTCCACCTGGATGAACTGCGTAAGGTGTGTTGTGAGCCTCATCGAGAATCTCCTTCCTCAGACTCTCCGGAGCACAAACTCGGGACTTGTAGCGGAGAATTCCTGTGTCGTCCACACCAAACTGAGTCTCAGAATTAGCTGCGATGTGAACTATCTGTCTCTGAGTCCACTCATCAGTAGCCTGAACATCTCGAATCTTTCGACCCAACTCTGACTGGATCGATATGCTGTGAACATGGGCCTGGGAACTGATGTGAACTCCCTCTAACTTAGCCTCTAGCTGGGCTATGCTTGCCTTCTGGCTTAGTGCATCAGCTACGACATTCGCCTTTCCGTGATGATACTGAATCTTGCAATCGTAATCCTCAAATAATTCCATCCAACGGCGGTGTCGTTTTTTCAATTCCTTCTCAGTAAACAAATACTGAAGGCTCTTATGATCTGTGAAGATGTCGAACGTGACGCCATTTCAATAATGCAAATACCATGGCGGCTAGCTCGAGGTCGTGAGTGGGATAGTTCTCTTCAGCTGGCTTTAGCTTTCTCGATGCATAAGCTATAACTTTCCCATTCTGCATTAACACACAACCTAACCCTTCGTGTGACACATCTGCATACACGACAAACCCTTCAGAACCCTCGGGCAGGGTCAATACTGGAGCTGTGGTCAATCTCTTCTTGAGCTCCTGAAAACTAGCTTCACATTTGGCTGACCACTCAAACTTAGCTTCCTTCTTTGTCAACGCTGTTAACGGACCTGCAAGTTTAGAGAAATCCTTGACGAAACGTCTGTAATATCCTGCTAAACCCAAGAAACTATGGATTTCTGTAGGAGTCTTAGGTCTCTCCCAATCCAGCATTGTCTCAATCTTCGAAGGATCTACCTCGATTCCCGTTCCGGATATGACATGACCTAGGAAGGTCACTCGGTCAATCCAGAATTCGCATTTGCTGAACTTAGCGAATAATTGGTGCTCTCTCAAAGCTTGGAGCACAATCCGGAGGTGTTCAGCGTGTTCTTCTTCGGACTTCGAGAACACTAATATGTCGTCAATGAAAATAACGACGAACTTGTCGAGGTACGGACGGAAAATTCTGTGCATCATGTCCATAAAAGCTGCTGGGGCATTCGAGAGTCCAAATGGCATGACCACAAACTCGAAATGTCCGTATCGGGTGTTGAAAGCTGTATTCGGGATATCCTCTAATCGGATACGGAGATGGTAATATCCTTGTCTGAGATCGAGCTTCGAATAAACCCTCGATCCTTGTAGCAAGTCGAACAACTCCTCGATGATAACCGGACAACGCTTAAGTGCTCGGTTCGCAATAACCTTCGAACCCAATGGTGAACCAACCACTAACACATAATCAAGCAAGGAAATAGGCGCATGCACAGATAAGGAAACAGCAGGCGCAATAAATGAGTGTGAAGCACCCGAGCCGTATAATGCATGTATGGGGATGCCATTTATATATATAGTACCTTCCACCACGTCAGACGGATCTGCAACAGCATCCTCTGCATCACCTTCCAAGGCGTAAACAGGAGCATATGCCTGAGCCTGAGCGGCTCCCTGCTGTACCTGTCTCTTCCTCGGGCATTCACCTATTCGATGATCGGCGCTACCACAACCGTAGCAAAGACCGTTCTTCCTCCAACACTTGGCCTCTAAATGCGGGCCCTGACAAAATCCACATACTGGCCGTGGAAATCCCTGTGATCGAGGAGGAGCAAGCTGAGGTCGGGGAGGAGCAGGCTGAACGGCGCTCCTGAATGGCTTCTTCCCAGAAGAGGACCCAGACGAAATAAATGGCCTCTTTGAACCAGAAGCAAAACTCTTGGCGGCTGCAGGGGCAGGTGCTAATGTCGGTCTCATCTGTCGGAGATCGGACTCTATAGAAAGTGCCGTCTCGACTGCATCGGTGTAGTACTGGAGTCTGTTCCCGAGCATATGCATACGAATCTCATTCGACAATCCCTCAATGAACTGTCGAGTCTTCCTCTGTTCGTCGTCAACCATATACGAGCAGTGAATGATAAGCCTGGAGAAATGAGCCTCGTACTGGTCAACGGTAGAAGTACCCTGCTTGAGAGCCAGGAACTCTCACTCACGTCGTTGTCGGACCACCAACGGAATATACTTGGCCCGAAACTCCACCAAGAACTGATCCTAAGTCGGGACCACATGCTCACGCTGCCATCTCTGTTCGATACGGGCCCACCAATCCTGAGCAGCTCCTATCATCTGATACACTGCTAACTCGACCCTCTTAGGGTCCTGACACTCCATTACTCATAATCTCTTTTCCATCGCCGATATCCAAGCCTCGGCGATAACATCATCAGGTGGACCCTCGAACTGCGGAGGGTTGAGCTTAAGAAACCTTCCCATATCATTCTCGGGGGCAGGTGGTGGCGTAGCTCGGTTGGTATGAACCATAAACTGCCCTAAGGCTTCCATGAATTGTGCTGGTGTCGGAACACCTGGAGGCGGACCTGGCGGTTCACGACGAGGAGGCATTCTGCAAATTCAATACCAAACATGCATGATGATAAGTGATTATGAAAAGCCGTAACACGTAGATAAGTTAAATTCACATAATCACGTTGTCACAATCACCCAACCCTAAGCCGTACGACCTAGACAGACACGACAAAACACGACGCTTCAGAGCCTAGGTCATTAGACCAAAGCGCTCTGATACCAACTGTAGCGGGCGCCCCAAACGGGTAACGCACGCCCCGCACCGAGTCCCGACCCGGAACCGAAATGGGATCTGACCCGAACCGAAACCCGGCGAACGGCAAGCATTTACTCAATAACTAGGCGGAGGTTTCAAAACAACGAAAAGATAAATGTGGAAGCGAAAATAACGAAACATTTAAAACATAAATAATTACACAAGTAGTAAAGCCCACCAAGGCTAACGAAATTCCATAATTAAATAACAAACGGGCTCGATACAATATCCCGATTATTATATAATAACGGGTTCAATATTTATACATAATCCCGAATACAAACTAAATAAATCCTAATATCGTAAAACATAAAAATAAAAGCCATACGGGAAAGAGTTATACATGAGCAAAAATAATGTAACTCTACAACGCCTACGACGACGAAGATCCCGCCTAGTATCCTGAAACCAGTATAGGGGTAAAACAGAGGGGGTTAGTCAAACGACTAAGTGAGGAGGGAATAATAATGTATATCATAAAACGGAAATAAATCACCAAATTTTAAACTTAAAGAAATCAACATAAAAGAAAGGTTTTCGTAATCGGGTGGTGATTTAACATAAAACATAACATATCATATGACTCGGCGAGTCGAGCCCTTAACTCCAATTTCCAAACATAAAAACCGGAAACCACCCTTATGCCTCCAATGTAGACGGACCGCTAAATCCGAACTACTCATAACTGACGGGAATAACTCAGGTACTCAAAGGGCTGCCACTCCGGCCTCACCCCGAGCTCCCAAATGGAGGAAACCATAGGATTTACGCCGTAGACCTGACGTCTACCGACTTCGTCCTATCGCTCTTACTCCGGGCCCAAACAAACATGCATACATATCATAACTCACTTTTCAAATCATTTCGGGTTGGTCAAAAGACCGTTCGAGACATGTCATATGCGAGGCCGAAGGCCAAAGTTCGCCCTAGAAAACAAAAGGTTTTACATGTCTCTTTCGTAAACATTTCAAAGTCTATACATAGTACTTTTCATATCAAATCATTTTCGATAAATCAAATGAACATAATAATCATAAATATCTATTAAGTATATATATATAAACGGTGTGAAAACAAAACATAAACGTGGCTTATATCGGGAGAGGCTTATTTATATATATACGTAATAATACTGGAAACAGAAACGGAAAGCCTCACCTGTGGCTATACAAAATAAGATAAAAGCAAGACCGGATGCGCTACTCCACGGGAGTATCGTCTGCAAAACACAAAGTCACAACCAAATAAGACTAAGGACGACGCACGGCTTATACGAAAACAATAAAACACATAGGAGCACGTTATACAATTAAATCAATCACTTAAGTTCAAATTCTCAAACGAAAACAGAGTAATTCATGCATTTAAAAATGTAAATCAAGTTCAAATGCAACGAAACTTTACGGACGTGCTTAAATTATCATAAAGGAGTATGCATTCAAATTTCGGGAAAATCGGACTTCACATGCAAAAGTTAGAAAATTTGTCGAAAACTTAAAATGCACTATTCGCATACCCGAACATGTTGTAAATTCATAAATCATGCAATTCCTATCTATTTCATATATATCTAATACACGAGCGAAGAAAGAATTCGGAAAAGACGAGCCGAAGCGGGACCTGTAGGCCAAATTGTGCCCTGACTTACAGAAGGTCAGGGCACTGTTCGACCAGGCCACACGGCCTTGTGCACGGCCGTGTGCCGAGGCCGTGCACAATCGAGCAACACGCACGGCCTCATGCACACGGCCTCAAGGCCATGTGCACCAGCCCGTGTGCGATTCACCACGCGCACGGCCTCATGCACACGGCCTCGAGGCCGTGTGCACAAGCCCGTGTGCGACCAAAATTGAGCAGAAACTCGCAGACAGCAAAAACAACGCGATAAACAAACCCTAATCCAACAATTAATCACTAAAACATGCAAATCAAACCCTAATTTCTCACATATAATGATCTACAATACATAAGCTACACGTAGGAAAAATAAACACGAAAATCCATCCACAATTTCTATCAAAATCATATAAAACCTAAATTCTATAACCATTATCAAAAATAAGAAATACGAAGCATATGAGACATAAAACGAAAGGATCGTGAAAGGCTTACTCGTAGATGAGATCGCGAGGAGTTCGTAGACGTAAACGGCTCGAAAATCCGTCGGGAAACGGAGTCGGAACGATCGTTGGAATCTCTTTCTTCTTCCTTCTCTTTTTCTCTCTTTTTCTTTCTTCTCCTTTTCTTTTTCTTGCTGAGTGCCGAGAGAGTGAGATGAGAGATTGACTTAGTCAAATTTTGACTAAGGTTTAGAAATCGAAGGGGCAAAGTCGTAATTTTGCAAAATAAGTTCGAAAACTCACGTTGTCCAAATAACATGTAATTACAGTCAAAATTCATATTATTAAACGCACATTGACAATTTGTAATTTAAATACAGAAATTCATTCATATACGAAATAATTCTAAAATTACATAATAAATATTAAATAAAATAATAAATTGCGCAATTATTCGATTCGGACGTACCATATTATAATTCGGATTTTCGGGGCGTTACAGGGCGGGTTTCTCCCCCATGACGACGGAACACCTGGTTGCGTTTCCTACCGTTACATCGCCTGTCTCGAATGGCCCTTTTGGCCCTCCCCGAAATGTCTTGATTCCTATTTTAATAGGAAAATGATAGTTATGAGAAATGCGAGATATGATATGTATGATATGATAAGTGGGCCCCGGAGTATGGCGATCGGATGAAGCCGGATAGACAGCGGGTCTACGGTGGAATTCGGTAGATTGCTCCATGTTTACCAGGAGCACGGGTGAGGCCGGAGTGGCAACCTTTGTGCTCCTGTGACGGTTGACTTCGTGTCAACTGAGAGATAGGCTATTATGCCTATAGAGTTGTTGGATTTAGCGGTCCTTCTGCTATATGGGAGGAATAAGGCTGGTATGGTTTTCAGGTATGTAATGATATGATATGAGGAGTTGAGGGCTCGACTCGCCGAGCAATATGATATGTCCCGTTATGTTATGTTATGATAAATCACCGAATGTTTATGAAAACCCTTCTTTTACGTTTGTTTTCTTTTAAGTTAAAATGGTGATTTATTCCTGTATGCTATTATGTATGTACTCCCTTTTTCCCCTCACTTAGTCTTTTGACTAACCCTCCCTGTTTTTAACCTTATCTGTTTCAGGTGGTTACTAGGTGGGCATCGTCGGTCTTGTATTGCTGAATTATTCTGTTGTTGTCATTGTTCATTCCTAGGTTGTTTTAGGTACTTGACCGTTATATGTATTCTGTAGGTTATGATATGAGTTCGGGATTATTTAATGTTGAACCCGTTATGATTTGATTCAAGTTTTGTAAGTGAATTCTGCTAGCCGTGGTGGGCTTTAACTATTTGCGCAGTTGGTTTATTGCTTTAAATTTCCCTTTAGTAGAATTCGATTTGTTTGTTGTTGCTTCCGCTTCCGCATTGTTGTCGTCAGTTGTTTTACCAAAGCCCCGCCTAGTGATTGAGTAAATCGGTTTGCCATTCGCCGGGTTTCAATTGAGGGTCGGATTTCTATTCCGGCTTTAGGTTGAGACTCGGTGCGGGGCGTGCGTTACCCTTTTGGGGCGCCCGCTACAGCTAAAGCCAGCTGAAGAGAACTATCCCACTCACGACCTTGAGCTAGCCGCCGTTGTTTTTGCTTTATTGAAATGGCGTCATTATCTCTATGGCTTCACGTTCTACATATTCACAGATCATAAGAGCCTTCAGTACTTGTTTACTCAGAAGGAATTGAACAAACGACAGCGCCGTTGGATGGAGTTATTTGAGGATTACGATTGCAAGATTCAGTATCATCCCGGAAAGGAGAATGTTGTAGCTGATGCACTGAGCCAGAAGGCGAGCATAGCCCAGTTAGAGGCTAAGTTAGAGGGAGTTCACATCAGTTCCCAGGCCCATGTTCACAGCATATCGATCCAGTCAGAGTTGGGTCGAAAGATTCGAGATGTTCAGGCTACTGATGAGTGGAATCAGAGACAGATAGTTCACATCGCAGCTGATCCAGAGACTCAGTTTGGTGTGGACGACACAGGAATTCTCCACTACAAGTCCCGAGTTTGTGTTCCGGAGAGTCTGATGAAAGAGATTCTCGATGAGGCTCACAACACACCTTACACGGTTCATCCATGAGGAAGTAAGATGTATCGGGATCTAAAAGAGTTATTCTGGTGGAGAGGTATGAAGAGAGATGTAGCTGATTACGTCAAGAGATGCTCGACTTGTCAGCAAGTTAAAGTTGAACATCAAACACCGGGAGGTTTGCTTGAGCCACTACCGATTCCTACATGGAATTGGGAGGGTATTGCCATGGACTTCGTGTCTGGTTTACCTAAAGTTAGAGGTGGCTACGATAGCATTTGGGTGATTATCGACCGACTGTCCAAGAGTGCTCATTTTCTACCGATCAACATGTCGTACAAAGTGGATAAGTTGGCCGAGATTTATCACCGAGAGATTGTCAAGCTTCATGGGATTCCGTCTGCGATAGTGTCTGACAGAGACGCTAGATTTACTTCTCGCTTATGGCAGCAACTTCAAGAGCGAATGGGAACGAAGCTGACTTTCAGTACAGCCGCACATCCGCCGACAGATGGTCAGTCAGAGAGGATGATCAGATATCTTTGTGATATGCTTCGAGCTTGTGCCTTGGATTTTCGTAACAATTGGCACCAATTGCATTTGATCGAGTTTTCCTACAACAATAGTTATCAGTCTTCGATCGAAATGGCACCTTACGAGGCATTGTAAAAGTGTAGATCTCCGTTGTTTTGGGATCTCGAGGATTGGTGTTGGACAAAAGACGATAAGGAACGAGGAACTCCTCCAAAGTTTCTCCAAATGCCATCGACCGTATCCAGATCATTCAGCAGAGAATGAAAGCAGCTAAGGATCGACAGAAGAGCTATGCCGACAACCGTCACCGACCGTTGGAATTTGAGGTTGGTGACAAAGTATTCCTCAAAGCTTCTCCTCGGAAGGGATTCACCCCAATTGGAAAAGGAGGAAAACTGAGTCCCAGATTTTTGGGTCCCTATGAAATTCTGGAGAGGATTGGGAACGCCGCCTACAGGTTAGACTTTCCGCCCAGCCTAACAGGAATTCACAACGTCTTTCATGTTTCTCAACTCCGAAAGTACTTCCCGAATGAGTCCGAGATCCTTCCTGTTGAGGAAATTGAACTAGAGCCGGATTTGACCTTTGTTTCGAAGCCGGTGAAGATATTGGATAAGAAGACTCAAGCTCTGCAGAACCGGGAGATTTCTCTTGTCAAAGTTCTTTGGAGAAATCAGACAACCGAAGAAGCTACATGGGAGACCGAGGACAAAATGCGCAAGTTTCATCCGGAATTATTTCAGTCGAACGAGTAGAATCTGGGGGCCAGATTCTCATAAGGAGGGGTGATTGTAACGCCCCGAAAATCCGAATTATAATCCGATATGTCCGAATCGAGTATTTGCGCAATTTATTATTTTATTTGATATTTATTATGATATTTTAGAATAATTTCGCAAATGAATGAATTTCTATATTTAAATTACGAATTGTCAATGTGCGTTTAATTATATGAATTTTGACTGTAATTATGTATTATTTGGACAACATGAGTTTTCAAACTTATTTTGCAAAATTATGAAAATGCCCTTTCGTTTCTCGAATCAAGTCAATTATTTGACTAAGTCTCACATCTCTCCCTCTCACCTCATTCACGCAATCAACAACAAAGGAGAAGAAAGAAAAAGAAAGAAAAAGAGAAAGAGAAGGGAGGAGGTTCAAACGATCGTCCCGACCCCGTTTTCCGACCAATTTTCGAACCGTTTACGCCTACGAACTCCCCGTGATCTCTTCTACGAGTAAGCCTTTCACGTCCCTCTCGTTTAATGTCTCCTATACCTCGTATTTCTCATTTTTGTATATAGTTGAATAATTTAGGGTTTATGTGATTTCAAGAGAATTTATGGATGGATTTTCGTGTTTTTGGATTCTATGTGTAGCTTAAATGTTGTAGATCATTATATGTAAATATTAGGGCATGATTTGCATATTTAGATGATCAAATGATGAATTTAGGATTTAATTCGCGTGGTTTTCTGGTTCTGCGAAGTTTCTGCTCTTTCTTGACGCACACGGGCTTTGCACACGGGGTGTGGCAAGGCCGTGTGGAAGTACACTGTAGCGTCCCCTGAAGAAGGACCGCCACATCTGCACCGAAATGGATTCCCGAGCTTCAGCGAGGGCCTCAACTCAAAAACCCACTCCGGCGAACGGCACTCAAATATAACTTCACTCATGCTACAGATACAATATGGAAAGCCAGATAATTAAACATGTAAGGATATATAAATTATGGAACAATATTTAAAGGAATATTTAAAACAATTGTAATAATGGAAGAACATTAATAATAAATATCGAAAGCATGCTAAAACGAAATTAGGGCACGTAGACATGCTTAGAATAATATAACGGAACTCTCTCGCGAAAACGGGTTAATTGGATAAGAAACGGGAAAGGTGGGAAAAATCCCTAAACGAGAAAGGTGTCCATTGACGGTCAAATAGGGTCGGGTAAATTACAAATTATGAAGAATATCAAATCCCGAGGCTCAAGGAAGCTATAGGTGAAATCGGATTGATATTCGGAGGTCGTATGAGAAAAGTCAACATTTAAATGAGTGGGGTTGACCAATTCTCGAAGTGTAAGAAAGGAAAAGGCTGGAAAATACACTAAGTATGTAACGCCCCGCTATTTTTATAACGCTTCGGTACGTTTACCGACTAATTGCCCTTGTGTGCATTGTTTGCAATTATGTGATTATGTGAATTATATGAATTAATGTGTGATTCTATATGTGAATAATATGATGAATTCATAAGAATTTTCATATTTGAATTTCCTTACACTATGTTTATATTTGAAGTGTTGTATTTGGAATTCTATGAAAATTATGCCATCGTATTTGAATTATATGATATTATTCTTGTCATATATATAAATATGTATGCAAATACATACATAAATATCTATACAAATATATATACAAGTATATATAAATTGCTAGCTAATTTTGACTTTTCAAAATATCTTTATTTATTTAATTATCTCATTTCTCTCTCAAATTTTCTACACTATTCCACAAGCAACATTCTCTCATCTTCTTCAACCTCTCTCTCGGCCATTCTCACCCTTCTCACCACCGCCATTTTCATCACCATCAAAGCACCAAAAATCATCCTCTTTCTTGCTACAAAAAGTTGCTCTCTCATCCAAGGAACAAACCTCTACTTTCTATTTGTGCAAACAAGCTTTTATTTCATCCTTTCTCCTCCATTTCCTCCTTCAAGGTAAGTTTGTAAATCTCACAATTCTTTGGTTTTCAAGGTTTTCTATGTTGAGGAAGTGATGAAGCATGTTCGAATGAATGATTGATGAGCTTAGTTTGGTTGTTGGTTGCATGTAGCATTACTTGTGATTTTTCCATTAAATTTGATCAATTTGCAATGTTGGGTTAATGGTCTTAGATGCTTGAATGGTTAAGGAATTCATGTTAGTTCATGATATTAAGCTAATTGGTGAAGTTTTGTGGAGTTTGGGGTTGAAAAATGAAAGTTTGGTAAAATATGTAGGGGCTGATGAATAGTGATTTTTGAGCATTTGGCTTCATTTTTCGATTCTTTTGGCATCAAAAATCTTAAAATGTGTTAACTAAGAGATGCCGAAAGTTTCGGATTAATCGGAGTTGATTTGCTATGCCAAGTATTAAATGAGGGGTGGTTTGTGTAATATTCACAAACCTTTGAATTTTATTTCCCAAGCTTCCATATTACGTGTATGCCTATTTTAGCTTAATATCATGTGTATTTGATTGTGTTTAAATGTGCTTGAATGAGCTTAATTGTGTTTAAATGCATTTATACATAATATGTTATTTTGAGCATAAAATGCATTTCATAGCCGTGCGTCGTATTTGGTTGATTTATCGAGTCATGTCTTACCTCGAGGCCTGTGTATTACAGGTGGGACCTCGCGGGACTGATTTCTGGTCGTTTGGCTATTCTTTTTGTTAAGCCTACAGGTGAGGATGTAAAATGGTTTTCAACTGGAGTATGAACAAATATTTGCGAAAACCCTATCCCTTTATATTTCAATTATATATTATCAATATTTGAAATAAAAAGGTTTTGATATAAAAATGATATATATGTATATCTTTTCCAAAATGGTTTGAAAATAGGGACAAGAGAACTATTTTGATTTTAAAAGTAACATTTGGTCTCGGGACTTGCACGTATGCCTCGAGATAACTCGGCAACGTGACGGGATACCCTAGGCGGTTACATACCTTGTCTCGAAAGACCCTTTTGGTCCATTAAAATATTTTGAAAAGCGAGATGACTTATACTTAACCCCATTGAGGACGCTCATGGGTATTTCTGTTTGGGCCCTGGATTATGTGACAGGCGGATACCCGGAGACGTGCGTCTAGGGTTGAAGCTGGGTTCATAATTCCACCGATTATAAGCAGGTATTCATGAACCTGACAAATAATCAAAGGGTATTGTTCATGGCTGGTCGGAGGTAGTCTAGCATGAATAATACTGACACCGGCGCCATTAGTCGGTTATGGTGAAATCTCGGGTTGCTCCTTGATAAGCCAAACGGTATTGAGGAAGGAATTTCATTATATTTGATATGTTTTAGGAGTTATAAGGAGATGGCCCGTTCTCGCCGGGAATAAAAATATTTCTAAAATGTTTTACTCTAATATTTAATTCACAAAGCTTTGATGGATTATAAAGAGAAAGTATCGGCACTAGATTCGTTTCTCTATTAATCAAAGCGTGGATTAAATAATATTTAATTCACAAAGCTTAGCTGAATTGTAAAAGAGCTTATCGTCACTAGATTTGCTTTTATCAACCTAAGCGTGGATTAAATATATGTTTTTATTATATATATATTCCCCTCCTCACTGAGTTCGTTTGACTCACATCCCTTTTTGGTTCATGCTTCAGGTTAGCAGTGCGAGTGGTTGTTGGGTACTGGCAGCAGCAGTGTAGGCTTACAGGTCTTTGGAGTCAGTTTATGTAGATATTTTATTATGACTGAACTCTTATTTATTTTGGCATGTTAACTTGAAATTGATGGAAGTTGAAATATAATGATATTTGGATATTTGAATCTAATGAGATTAGTGGATATATATATGTTTGGTATTTGCTTCCGTTGCTGGCCTGTTATTGCTATTGTAGTTGTTGATGTTAGTATTGTTGTTGGGGAGTTGCTGTTGCCAGATTGTGGGAATCCCGTTGTCCGGGGCGGGTTTTCGAGTGGTGGTATTTAACTATCGCTCGGGGGCTCGTTTCGGTCCGGGGGTTGTGGCGTGGGGGACGTCACAGCTTAAGGTGGTATCAGAGCCAGGTTTGGTACTTAGGTTTTGATGTTGTGTCGAGTCTGTCTAGGTCGAACGGCTTTAGGACAATGTGCTTTTATATGCTTATGTATTGTGACTTGTGTGGACATGATCATGCCGCTAACGAAACATGCATATTATTCAGTCTTTTGATACAGGAAATGGCACGTGGTAGACGCAGAACCCGAGCTACTCCTCTCTCTCCTCCCCAAGACAACAACATTAATGCTCCTCTTGCTCCTCAGCCCGAGCCTGTGCCACCAGTACATCAGAATCCCCTAAATCCTGCCATGTTCTTTGAAGCCATGCAAAGGATGTTTCAACAGGCTTTAGCTCCAGCACCTCGCAAATTTAAGAAGCCTTTTCCACCTGTGGGTTCTTCATCTTCGAGCAAGAAGCAAAAGATCACGGGTCCTCAGACAGCCGAGCCTCAAATTAAGTGTTCTTACTGCGGCAAGCCAAAACACACGGAAGCTGATTGCTGGAAGAAACAAGGACGGTGCACTCGATGTGGGCGCAAGGATCATCAAGTAGGAAACTGCCCAAAGAGAAGGCCACCTCCACAATTTCAGAAAGAGCTACAGAATGCGGGGAAAGGAAAAGTTGTGGCACGAGCGTATGCGATGACGGGGGATGGAGGGGAGACCGACCCTAATGCAGTGGTGCAAGGTACTGTACATTTGCATGACATATCCATATTTGCATTATATGATTCGGGTGCGACGCATTCTTTTATTGCACCTGAATATGCTTCTAGATTATCTTTGTCTGCCGAGTCTTTACCTTATGTGCTTGAGGTCAATTCCCCGTTGGGAATTTCTTATTTGTGCAATCGAGTCTTCCGAGACTGTCCGTTGAGGATAGACGATCGCGATTATCCTGCTGATCTCATTGAGCTTCCGATGAGTCACTACGGGATAATATTGGGAATGGACTGGCTATATCGGCATCAAGCTTATATTGATTGTTTCGGGGAAAAGATCGCTCTGGGAGCTGATAGCGAGATTTTAGGCAAAAGGTTTGACAAGATTCCTCGAGTTTCTTATGTTAAAGCCGCCCGAATGATTCGCAAGGGATCTCCGGCCTTTGTTGCTTATCTACTAAACCGTCCGAAAGAGCAAGTTAAGCTTGAGGAGGTACCAGTAGCTGGAGAATTCCCTGATGTGTTTCCTGAGAGTTTGAATTCTTTGCCTCCGGAATGAGAGATAGAGTTTGTGATCGATTTAGCTCCGAGTGCCGAACCGTATTCGAAGACTCCTTACCGTATGGCTCCGACAGAGTTGAAAGAAGTGAAGATTCAGTTGGATGGATTGTTGGAGAGTGGGTACATTCGACCGAGTACTTCGCCGTGGGGTGCGCCTGTTCTTTTCGTGAAAAAGAAGGATGGGACGTTGAGGATGTGTATAGATTATCGCGAGCTGAATCAGATGACGATAAAGAATAAATATCCTCTACCTCACATCGAAGAGTTGTTTGATATTTTGCAAGGGTCGAAAGTGTACTCTAAGCTAGATCTCCGACAGGGGTATTACCAGTTGCAAATCCGAGAATCAGGCATTCCGAAGATTGGGTTTAATACTCGATATGGGCATTTTGAGTTCGTAGTTATGCCTTTCGGGTTGACGAATGCCCCAGCTGCTTTCATGGATTTGATGCATTGTACTTTCCGGCCATATCTCGATAAGTTTGTGGTGATCTTCATTGATGATATCCTCGTTTTCTCAAAGACTAAGGAAGAACATACCGAGCATCTTCGCATTGTATTAAGAACTCTTCGAGAGCATCAGTTGTATGCCAAGTTCAGTAAATGCGAATTTTGGCTTGATAAAGTTACCTTCCTTGGTCATGTGATATCAGGAGATGGAATCGAAGTGGATTCCTCGAAGATTGAGGCTGTAATGAAATGGGAGCAGCCGAAGAGTATCGTGTCCGATCGAGATCCTAAGTTTACTTCTCGACTTTGGCAAGAAATTCACAGGAACTGGGAACGAACTTGAAATTTAGCACAACTGCTCACCCGCAAACTGATGGTCAATCTGAGAGAACCATCAAGATTTTAGGCGATATGCTACGAGCGTGTGCTCTCGACTTCTCCACGAGTTGGGACAAGCAACTGCCGCTCATTAAATTCGCCTACAATAACAGTTACCAAGCAACAATTGGGATGTCCCCGTATGAAGCGCTTTATGGACGTAAATGCCGATCCCCTCTGTACTGGGAACTAGAAGACTGGCGAAGAACTAAAGACGGAGTGGAACGAGCTCTACCTCCAAAGACGATCCAGGAAACACTTGATAAGATTGCGATCATTCGACAGAGAATGAAAACTGCCCAGGATCGCCAAAAGAGTTACGCCGATAAGAGACGCCGGGATTTGGAATTTGAAGAGGGAGACAAAGTGTTTCTTAAGGCTATGTTGAGGAAAGGATTCGCTAGAGTGGGAAAAGGTGGGAAGCTCAGTCCGAGATATTTGGGACCCTATGAGGTTATTGAACGGATTGGGAAGACTGCCTACCGCCTGAACCTGCCCTCGACTCTAACGGGGATTCACAACATCTTCCATGTTTCTCAATTGCGAAAATACTATCCCGATGAATCTCATATTCTCCGAGATGAGGAAGTCCAGGTAAAGCCTGACTTGACGATCGAGATGAAACCTGTTAAGATTCAGGATCGTAAGTTCAAGCAACTCCGCAACCGACAGATTCCCTTGGTTCGTGTGTTATGGAGAAACCGAACCACCGAACAAGTAACTTGGGAGACAGAAGAGAAGATGCGAACTCATTATCCCGAGTTATTTGCGGAGTCGAATTAGAATCTGGGGACCAGATTCTCCGAAGGGGGGGATAGTGTAACGCCCCGCTATTTTTATAACGCTTCGGTACGTTTACCGACTAATTGCCCTTGTGTGCATTGTTTGCAATTATGTGATTATGTGAATTATATGAATTAATGTGTGATTCTATATGTGAATAATATGATGAATTCATAAGAATTTTCATATTTGAATTACCTTACACTATGTTTATATTTGAAGTGTTGTATTTGGAATTCTATGAAAATTATGCCATCGTATTTGAATTATATGATATTATTCTTGTCATATATATAAATATGTATGCAAATACATACATAAATATCTATACAAATATATATACAAGTATATATAAATTGCTAGCTAATTTTGACTTTTCAAAATATCTTTATTTATTTAATTATCTCATTTCTCTCTCAAATTTTCTACACTATTCCACAAGCAACATTCTCTCATCTTCTTCAACCTCTCTCTCGGCCATTCTCACCCTTCTCACCACCGCCATTTTCATCACCATCAAAGCACCAAAAATCATCCTCTTTCTTGCTACAAAAAGTTGCTCTCTCATCCAAGGAACAAACCTCTACTTTCTATTTGTGCAAACAAGCTTTTATTTCATCCTTTCTCCTCCATTTCCTCCTTCAAGGTAAGTTTGTAAATCTCACAATTCTTTGGTTTTCAAGGTTTTCTATGTTGAGGAAGTGATGAAGCATGTTCGAATGAATGATTGATGAGCTTAGTTTGGTTGTTGGTTGCATGTAGCATTACTTGTGATTTTTCCATTAAATTTGATCAATTTGCAATGTTGGGTTAATGGTCTTAGATGCTTGAATGGTTAAGGAATTCATGTTAGTTCATGATATTAAGCTAATTGGTGAAGTTTTGTGGAGTTTGGGGTTGAAAAATGAAAGTTTGGTAAAATATGTAGGGGCTGATGAATAGTGATTTTTGAGCATTTGGCTTCATTTTTCGATTCTTTTGGCATCAAAAATCTTAAAATGTGTTAACTAAGAGATGCCGAAAGTTTCGGATTAATCGGAGTTGATTTGCTATGCCAAGTATTAAATGAGGGGTGGTTTGTGTAATATTCACAAACCTTTGAATTTTATTTCCCAAGCTTCCATATTACGTGTATGCCTATTTTAGCTTAATATCATGTGTATTTGATTGTGTTTAAATGTGCTTGAATGAGCTTAATTGTGTTTAAATGCATTTATACATAATATGTTATTTTGAGCATAAAATGCATTTCATAGCCGTGCGTCGTATTTGGTTGATTTATCGAGTCATGTCTTACCTCGAGGCCTGTGTATTACAGGTGGGACCTCGCGGGACTGATTTCTGGTCGTTTGGCTATTCTTTTTGTTAAGCCTACAGGTGAGGATGTAAAATGGTTTTCAACTGGAGTATGAACAAATATTTGCGAAAACCCTATCCCTTTATATTTCAATTATATATTATCAATATTTGAAATAAAAAGGTTTTGATATAAAAATGATATATATGTATATCTTTTCCAAAATGGTTTGAAAATAGGGACAAGAGAACTATTTTGATTTTAAAAGTAACATTTGGTCTCGGGACTTGCACGTATGCCTCGAGATAACTCGGCAACGTGACGGGATACCCTAGGCGGTTACATACCTTGTCTCGAAAGACCCTTTTGGTCCATTAAAATATTTTGAAAAGCGAGATGACTTATACTTAACCCCATTGAGGACGCTCATGGGTATTTCTGTTTGGGCCCTGGATTATGTGACAGGCGGATACCCGGAGACGTGCGTCTAGGGTTGAAGCTGGGTTCATAATTCCACCGATTATAAGCAGGTATTCATGAACCTGACAAATAATCAAAGGGTATTGTTCATGGCTGGTCGGAGGTAGTCTAGCATGAATAATACTGACACCGGCGCCATTAGTCGGTTATGGTGAAATCTCGGGTTGCTCCTTGATAAGCCAAACGGTATTGAGGAAGGAATTTCATTATATTTGATATGTTTTAGGAGTTATAAGGAGATGGCCCGTTCTCGCCGGGAATAAAAATATTTCTAAAATGTTTTACTCTAATATTTAATTCACAAAGCTTTGATGGATTATAAAGAGAAAGTATCGGCACTAGATTCGTTTCTCTATTAATCAAAGCGTGGATTAAATAATATTTAATTCACAAAGCTTAGCTGAATTGTAAAAGAGCTTATCGTCACTAGATTTGCTTTTATCAACCTAAGCGTGGATTAAATATATGTTTTTATTATATATATATTCCCCTCCTCACTGAGTTCGTTTGACTCACATCCCTTTTTGGTTCATGCTTCAGGTTAGCAGTGCGAGTGGTTGTTGGGTACTGGCAGCAGCAGTGTAGGCTTACAGGTCTTTGGAGTCAGTTTATGTAGATATTTTATTATGACTGAACTCTTATTTATTTTGGCATGTTAACTTGAAATTGATGGAAGTTGAAATATAATGATATTTGGATATTTGAATCTAATGAGATTAGTGGATATATATATGTTTGGTATTTGCTTCCGTTGCTGGCCTGTTATTGCTATTGTAGTTGTTGATGTTAGTATTGTTGTTGGGGAGTTGCTGTTGCCAGATTGTGGGAATCCCGTTGTCCGGGGCGGGTTTTCGAGTGGTGGTATTTAACTATCGCTCGGGGGCTCGTTTCGGTCCGGGGGTTGTGGCGTGGGGGACGTCACAAAGTATGTTGCACCGGCCAACGCACGGGCTTACGCACGGGCTTGACAAGCCGGTGCAAGCACAAAAGGGGTTGCACGGCCTCCCGCATGGTCTTGAGCACGGTGCCAAGACCGTGCAAGTGCAAACGGCCATGCGCACGTTCAGCCCGTGCAGGTTGAAAAGAGCTGCGCACGGGCTCCTGCACGGTCTTGCTCAAGACCGTGCGTTCGCCCGTGTGGATCTACTGAGCAGCAGACTCAGCAGATCGCGAACCTCACACGCGAAAATCAATATATAAATTCATACATCTCCTAATTTACACCATAAAACATCCTAATTTCCACATATAATCATATATATCATCTAAGCTACACATAGGCACAAGAATCACGTAAAATGGTCGAGTAAATCTTCCTAAACACGAAAATCCTAATATAATAAAATTCTATATAAAACTCACGAAAATCGCAACGAAGAGGGAACGAAATGAAATGGGGTAAAAGGATTACCGGTAGAGAATGTAGTGAGGATCATTCGGGTTTTCACGGCTCGTCGATCGGGCGAGAAACGGGCTCGATATGGCGTCGGGAAGATTTCTCTCTTTTCTCCTTTCTTTCTTCTTTTCTTTCCTCTCTTTCTTCTTTGTGTAAAAATGAGAGAATGAGAGAGATAGGTAGATATTTAGGAAAATATCTCGGGAGGGTAAAATGGTCATTTAGGCTTTTTAGGGCATTTAGGTAATTTACGAAATTGAGGGTATTTAAAAGATAGGTTAAATCAATCTTTCCATAAGATTAATTAATCCAATTGGATAGATCGAGAAATTAGGTAAGAAAGAATTCGCGTAATAATTAATAATATAATTAAAATATTTGGGTCGTTACATACACGGCCTCTTGCACGACCGTGCAAGAGACCGTGCGCATGGTTCATGGTGCACGGCCTTGTGCACACAGCCTTGAGGCCGTGTGCAAGATTTCGTGCGTGTCCCTCTTTGGTGTGCACGGCCTTGGTGCACACGGCCGTGCACAAGGCCGTGTGGCCCGTTTGAACAGGGCCCTGACCTTCTGTAAGTCAGGGCCAATTTTGGCCTACGGGTCCCTCCGAGGCTCGTCTTTTCCGAATTCTTTCTTCGCTCGTGTATTCGATATATATGAAATATATATGAATTGCATGATTTATGAATTTATAGCATGTTCGGGTCTATGAATAGTGCATTTTAAGTTTTCGTCAAATTTTCTAACTTTTGCATATGAAGTCCGATTTTCCCGAAATTCGAATGCATACTCCTTTATGATATTTAAAGCATGCCCGTAAAGTTTCGTTGCATTTGGACTTGATTTGCATTTTTAAATTTGCAAATTACTCCATTTTCGGTTGATAATTTGAACCTAAGTGCCTTATGTGATTGTATAACGTGCCTCAATATTTTCTTATATTTTCGTAGAAGCCGTGCGTCATCGTTAGTCTTATTTGGTTGTGTCTTGGTATTTTTGCAGACGATACTCCCGTTGAGTAGCGCCGGTTCTTGCTTTTGCCCTTCTTTTGTATAGCCAACAGCTGAGGCTTTCCGTTTCTGATTCCAGTACTATTATGTATATATATAAATAAGCCTCTCCCGATATAAGCCATGTTTACGTTTTGTTTTCACACCGTTTCTATATATATACTTAGTAAATATTTATGCCTATTATGTTTATTCGATTTATCGAAAATGCTTTGATATGAAAAAGTACTACGTATATTCTTTCAAACGTTTGCGAAGGAGACATGTAAAACCTCTTTAATTTCCAAGGCGAACTTTGGCCTTCGGCCTCGCATATGACATGTCTCGAACGGTCTTTTGGCCAACCCGAAATGATTTGAAAAGCGAGTTATGAACTGTATGTATGTATGTATGTTTGGGCCCAGAGTCAGGATGATAGGACGAAGTCGGTAGACATCGGGTCTACGGCGTAAATCCTATGGTTCCCTCCACCTTTGGGAGCTCGGGGTGAGGCCGGAGTGCCAGCCCTTTGAGTACCTGAGATTATACTGTATGTTATGCGTAGTTCGGATTTAGCTGTCCGTCTACATTGGAGGAATAAGGGTGGTTTCCCATTTTATGTTTGGAAATTGGAGTTAAGGGCTCGACTCGCTGAGTCATATGATATGTTTATGATTTATGCTAAATCACCACCCGATTACGAAAACCTTTCTTTTATGTTGATTTCTTTTAAGTTTAAAAATGGTGATTTATTTTCGTTTTAGTATATACATTATTACTCCCTCCTCACTTAGTCGTTTGACTAACCCTCGCTGTTTCACCCCTGTATTGGTTTCAGGATACTAGGCGGGATCTTCGTCGTCGTCATCGCGTCTGAGAGTTACATTCTTTTGTTCATGTATAACTCTCATTCCGTATGACTATTATTTATGTTTACGATAGTAGGATTCTATTTATGTAGTATTCGGGATTATATGTTGAACCCGTTATTATTTATTGTCGGGATATTGTATCGAACCCGTTTATTATTCAAGTAATTGAATTTCGTTGGCCTTGGTGGGCTTTAATACTTGTGCAATTATTTTGAATTATTGTTTGGTTTAATTTCGCTTCCGCACCTATGTCATTTTCTTTCGTTTTTGAAAACCCCGCCTAGTCATGGAGTAAATGTGTGCCGTTCGCCGGGTTTCGATTCGGGTCGGATTCCATTTCGGTTCCGGGTCGGGGCTCGGTGCGGGGCGTGCGTTACCCGTTTGGGGCGCCCGCTACATGCACGGTCTTGGGAGTGTTCTCAAGACCGTGCGCAAGGCCGTGCCCTAGCCCGTGCGAATGCCTTAGCGAAATTTTCAGCCTTTTTCCTTAGTTGCTCTCGGGAATGGGGTCAATTGGCCAAAAATAAAAGTTGACTTTTTGCATACGACCTCCTAAAATTGAGTCGTTTTCAACTATAGCTTCCATATGATTCAAGGATGAAAATTTCGTAAAGTTTTCAAAATTCCGACCTCATTCGGGCCTTGAATCGAGCCTTTTTCGTTTAGGACTTTTTCCCTAATTTCTGAATGTTGTCCAAATGATCCAAAAATCGCGTGGGTGCTTCCTTACGTTATATTATGCATAAATGTGCACTTAGAATTTCAATTGAGCATGTTTAGTATCATTAATTTCGCATTTTTCGTTTAATTGATTTAATTACATTTTACTTGTAATTTTAATTGCTTCGTGACATTAATTGGTCGTTCATGTGTTGTAATCCCATGAGAGTCGTGTGTCGTGTCTTGTCTTATTTGGTTTTTTCGTCAGTCAGTTTCAGGCCGTTCTTTCGAGGAATTGCTTGAGTTGTCTTGTCGTTCCCGTGCTTCCAGGTGAGGGTTTTAAAATGCTTTCAACTGGAGTAAGGATTTCTTTTACATATTGCGAACTACCCTTACGTGCTCATATCGATTTGATTTCTTGTTCTCGTATATCTATTAGATATTTAACTATATTTTCATGATTTTAATAAACAAATCTTTTGATATCAACTTATACCTATAAGTATGTCTAAATCGATTTGTTTTCAAGAGGCAAGTAAAACTCTTTCTTTTCAAACGTCACGCTTTGACTTTGGTTGGGTCTATGAGGGAAATCACTTGGGGAGGGCGCCAGTGCTTCCTGACACATATGAAACTCATGGTCACCCCCTTTGTCGTCGTACACTTGCCTAAATGCCTGTTTGGCTTTCAACTTATAATGTTTCTTGAAACGCGAGCAAAATTGTTGACTTTTCTTTTAATGGGGGCCCGGGAGGGTATTCGAGGGTCTCACTTGGGGACGAGCGTCCAGGGTGTTTCCCGAGGTACTTTTTCCAAAATTAAGCGTCAATCGTGGCTCGTCAGGAGTTGATAGCCACGGTTGGGAGTGATGGTGGGCGTTGCATTCATTGCACGTTTTCCTGAAATTCAATTCGTCGTCCATGGTCGCACTATGGGGTCAGACACCGGAGATGGAGTTTTATAATGACATGAAAGGGTTATAAGGAGGAACAGGCCCATTCTCGCTGGGATATTACTTTCTTTTATTTATGCTTTACTGTTATTACTGTACTGCTTATTAATTGTTGTTATGCAAGTCGAAGCACATTCCGGATTTTCTTCAATTCTGCAAATGTATTTTCTTATATGTATATAAAACCCGGAAGCGTGGCTCGTACTTGTTCCCTCTTTACCTTCACTGAGTATCGTTTATACTCACCCCCTCGTTATTTTAATTCTTACTTCAGGTCGACAGGTGGCGTTGTCACCACTCATGTCGGTTGGCAACAGCGGGTCGTGAGTCTTGGTTTTTGTGTCCTTTGGTGATTGTCGATTGTGTCCAACAACAGTCTGTCTTTATTTATTTAAATTGAATTGTTTTACTTAGTAGAATGGAGATATTGATGAATTGTTGAGCTATTATATTGATGATGATTTGTTGAGCACTGAATCATATTTTCGCACTCTGTCATTATATTTGTTGTTGTTGTTGGACTAGGATCGTTGTAGCCGGTATAGATTGAGTGCTTGCCATTCGCCGGGATGGATTTTTAAATGGGGTACATTTACCTTGTTTGGGAGTTCGTCTCGGTGCGGATGTGGTGTCCTTTCTCCTCCTATGGAAAGGGGCGCTACACTGCGCAAGAGCAAAATTTTTATTTTTGAATCTCATTATTTCTCAAAACATTAAATCATGAAGAGTGCAGAATTTTGAGATGCTACAGAGGGGAAGAGAAAAATGAGATTCGGAGAAGAGAGTTGTTTTGGGGAGTTTACACATTTTGGGTCTTTTGAAGTTTTGGGAGTTTTGCATATTTGTGTTATGCCGGGTTTATTTTAGCGGTAAAAGAATTGCAATTAACTTTACGTTTGAGCGCCAAAAAAAATTTCATACACAAAAATCTAAATCAAAATGAATTATTTCTATCTTACTACACACTTCATGAAAGAAGGTAGGGAAATAACATTCTTACTGCACTAATATAAAAGCGTAGGGAGAAAACTGTAGTAATACCTTGTTTTTTTTTAGTCTGGAATAATATTTGACTTCTCATCGAATTTTAATTTGAATAATTGGCTTCGTGGGTCAATCTTACCCTTAAACCCGATATTTTATCAAAATGACCATTTTATTCCTAAGCTCCTTAGCCCTATCTCTACCCACTCTCTGTAACGATCCGAAAATTCCATAATTAATTCTTGGAATAATTATTCGACATTTAGTTGAATTTTATATGAAAAGATTTAACTTTGTTAGTTAATCTTAATTTATTATAATTATTTCAATATCTTTAACCTTTTATAATTACATTTTCTACCCCCTCGAATTATTCTAATCTATATAAACGAACCTACAATCTTCTAAAATACCCTTGCACTACCTTGAACACACCCACACTATCTTGAACACACTCACACCCTCTTGAACACACTTCTTGCACCCTCTTGGTTACATAATCCATCGAGAGAGAGAGAGAGAGAGAAGAGAAGGAGAAGGGAGAGGAAGAAGGAGAAGAAAAGGAAATCTCGTTCCGAATTCGTTTCTCGACCAATTGAAATTCCGAGACCAGTTTTACGATCCTCATTCGATTCTTTATCGGTAACCTTCTTTCTCCAATTCATTTCATCCATTAAATCTTTCAATTTTTATAGTTTTTATATTGAATACATATTTGATTAATTTCTTGATTCGTAGGTTATAGTTTATCATTTTTAGTGTAGTTCGGATCAAATGATAGATATTAATGTGTACAATGCATGAGTGTGAATTTTACATGTTAATTTTAGCCTTAGCATTCCCCCTATTTGATTTTTGCATGAAACTCTCGAGAAAACCTTAAAAATCGCGTTTCTGCACCTGGGTGTTGGAACCACACGGCCCAACGCACGGTCTTGCTCAAGACCGTGCGCCGGACCGTGCACAGCCATTTAACCTTGCACCGGCTTGCGCACGCCGGTGCACCAGGCCGTGTGCCTTTATTTCAGCCTGCACGGTCTTGGTTTCGTGCTCAAGACCGTGCACTAGGCCGTGCGTTAGCCCGTGCGAATGCCTTAGCCATTTTTTCAGCCTTTTTCCTTAGTTGCTCTCGGTAATAGGGTCAAATGATCAAAAATAAAAGTGGACTTTTTGCATACGACCCCCTAAAATTGAGCCGTTTTCACCTATAGCTTCCTTATGATTCAAGGATGAATATTTGGTAAAGTTTTCAAAATTCCAAACTCGTTCGGACCTTGAATCGAACCTTTTTCGTTTAGGGTTTTTTCCCCAATTTTTGAATGTTGTCCGAAAAATCCGAAAATCGCATGAGTGCTTCTTTTTAATATTATATGCATGAATGTACAATTAGAATTTCAATTGAGTATGTTTATCATTGTTAATTTCGTATATTTAGTTTAATTGATTTAATTGTATTTTAATTGTATATTCATTTGATACATGTTGTTTATTGGTTTTAATTGCAATGTAGTCTTTGAGAGTCGTTGTCGTGTCTTGTCTTATGTGATTTTTGTCGTCTGTTAGTTTCAGGCTGTCTTGTCAGGACATTGCTTGGAGTGTCTTGTCGTTTCCGTGTTTCCAGGTGAGGGTTTAAAAATGATTTCAAACGGAGTAAGAATTCTTTTAATTTATTGCGAACTCCCCTTATGTGCTCTTATTGCTTCGTTTTCCTTTCTCGTATAATTATTAGATATTTAATCTATATTTTAAGGTTGCTCTCAAATGAATTAATACTAAATTGTACTTATGAGTATCCCTAAAATATTTTATTTTCATATGGCAAGTAAAATTATTTATTTTAAGCGTGACGGTTTGACTTAGGATTTATACCCTTCGTCGTCACTCAAACTTGCTCAAATTTAACTTATGTACGGTTTTCAAAGCGAGCAAATTCATGACATTTCAACATGGGGCCCGGGAAAGTATCCGGAGGTTATACCTGGGGACGAGCGTCTAGGGGTAATCCGAGGTGCTTCTCCCAAAACTAAGCGTCAATCGTGGCCCGTCAGGAGTTGATAGCCACGGTTGGGAGTGATGGTGGGCGTTGCATTCGTTGCACGTTTTCCTAAAATTCACAGTCGCCCGAAATAGCGATTCGGGGTCAGACACCGGTGATGGAGCGTATGAACGTGAAGGGGTTATAAGGAGGAACAGGCCCATTCTCGCTGGGATATTATTTGCGTGCATGTTACTGCTTTAATTATTTATTATCTATTTAATGTCGTGTATGCAAGTCGAAGCACGATCCGGATTTTCTTCAATTATGCAAATGTATTTTCATATATATATAATTTAAAACCCGGACACGTGGCTCGTACTTGATCCCTCTTAACCTGCACTGAGTGTTTTTACTCACCCCCCCCCCCCCTATTTTAATTCTTACTTCAGGTCGACAGGTGGCGTTGTCACCTATCATGTCAGTCGGCAGCAGCAGGTCTAGGTTGGCTCGTGTGTCTTGTCTTGTCAGTGTCCCAACAACAGTCGTTTTCTTGTTATGAATTTATTTAATTATGTATTTTGGATTATGCATTAATTTAAGTACTTACGTGCCCCTGATGTGGGATAAACTAGATTGGCCATGAATGGCATTGATTATATTATGATTGAGAATGATGTATGAATTACGTGGCCATGGATGGCTTATATGATACTTCATATAATTGTTATTACTTCCGCAACTCTGATTTATTTATTAATTATTACTGTTGTTGTTGGGCTGTCGTTTGCTGTTGCTAGTTTTGCCTGATTGATTGCCGTTCGCCGGGATGGATTTTTAAATGGGGTACTTATACCCCGTTTGAGGGTTTGTCTCGGTGCGGATGTGGTGTCCTTTCTCCGGCCAAGGAAAGGGGCGCTACACTCTCTCTCCTCACTCTCACGTTTCTCACATCAAAAAAGAAGAAAAGAAGAGCAAAGGAGGAATAAGAGGGAAAAAGTTCAGACGATCATTCCGTGCTTGGATCTCGATGGATTTACGAGCCGTAAACTCCTACGCGATCCTCTCAACCACCTCTACCGGTAATCTTTTCACCCTGTTCGATTTTATCCGTTCTAGACCTTAGATTTCTGAGCCTTTTCCAATAGTAATCGAATAGTATAAATATGTCGATTGGGATGAATTGGTGGACGAATTTTTGTGTTTATTAGCTCTATATGGAGATTATATGTAGGAGATTAATATATGTGAACATTGGCATGAGTGTTGTTCGACTTGGAGCTCAAATGATGATTTTCGATGGATTTTCTCGTAGGGCTTGATGTAATCGCGTCTTACTGCTGAACATTCTTGAACCACACAGCCTGTTGCACGCCGTGCAACAGGCCATGCATGATTTTTCCACACGACATGTTGTAGGCCATGCAACGTCCCATGTCCATGCCTTAGAAATTTTTTCAGCCAGTTTTTAATGGTTCGCTACGTAATGAATAGTAAATGCCAATTAGGAATAGTAACCTTTTTGCATACGACCTCAGATTTGAAATCCGACTTCACTAATAGCTTCATATGGTTCCAAAACTTATTATTTTATAAAGTTTGGAATTTTCTGACTTCGTTCGGGCTGTGAATAGTGAAATTCTCATTTTAGCCTATTTCAAAAGTTGTCTGAATGATCTGAAACTTGCATGAGTACTTTTTTATAGCATTGTAAGCATGAGTATGAACTTGCATTTGCGTTTAAGCATGTTTAACACCTAATCTTTATATCTCGTTTATTTACCTAAAATGCGTTTTGTGAGCATTTCAATAGAAACTTATGATTTAAGTGTTTATACTTGCTTTAATCACTTCTCGTATGCCGTGCGTCGTGTCATCATCTTAATTGGTATTGTTTTCTGTTAGTTTCAGGCTTATCTTTCTGGGAGTGCTTGATTGTCATGTCGGTCTTCTTTGTGCTTTCCAGGTGAGGGTATTAAAAATGGTTTCAATCGGAGTAAACTAAAAGTCCCTTATCATTTTTGTGTTTACTTATGGCTTTGATGTTTTCGCTGCCTATTCGTATATCTATTTAGATATTTAATCTACTATCCTTATGATGTTTGGCAAAGCATTTAATATCAAAACCTATATGCATGTGTCGGCTCTAAATGATTTCACTTTTAAAGACAAGAACAATACTTTCGTTTTAAAGTAAGATTTGGATCTCAGTGAATATTCATAAATAATGTTATTAGGAGAAAAAACCCGAAACATACGGCTCTTATGAGTTGATCCTAGATCGCTACACCCTCTTGTCACGAACGGCCCCTTTGGCCAGCAAAATATAATTACTTTACTTTATTCAAAGTGAGAAAATCATCATTACTATTTTACTTGGGCCCCAAAGTTATACATGAGGCAAGGCCTGGAGACGAGCGTCTAAGGTAAACCCCAAGTTATAATACTCAAAATACAAATGTCTACCTAGGGTTTGTCTGTAGTGCCCCTCTCCAAGGCTGGGAAGAGGAACACCACACCCGCGCTGAAACAGACTCCTGAGCAAGGCCAAAACCCCACTCAAAAAATCCATCCCAACGACCCGGAACTCACTCGATCAAATAAACTGGCAACAAAAACTGGTCCAACAACAACAATCTAAAAAAATAATAATAATAATCAGAGTGCGGAAGCAATAATGCATGAGATGACATATTATATACATAGAGTACACAAGGTAATAATTCCCAATTAACCACAAGTATATCCTACGCCCTTTAGAGGCTCAACTATAATAGTGGAATGTAGCATAGTTAACACAATTCTTTCAACTATAATAGAAGCATTAATAAAGAATTCATCAAGACGCGACTGTTTTTGGACATTAACGGAACAAGACCAAGACCCGAATCAAACCTAAACCTGCTGTTGCCAAACCGACCACATAGGTGACACTGCCACCCGTCTACCTGAAAGAACCTGAAGTAAGAATCAAAACACTAGGGTGAGTATAAAGGATACTCAGCGAGGGGTTATATAATATAAATATTGATCACAGTTTGCCATTTGTCGTTTGAAACCAAAGTTGGGAGTGTTGCTCATTTTTGTGAAAATATAATTAATATAATTTATAAAATTATACAACAAAGCAACACTTGATTCGACTTATTTAAAACATTAAAAGATTGACGAACGGATCCTTTGAAATCATTTTTGGCACATAATTCAAGCCGATGATTTTAAATGATAGTCTAGTTGACTCATAAACACGTTTAAACAGCATTTGCAATAACATTAACTTAATCAAGCGGTAAAATAAATGACGAGGCTTATAATTCAACTAAATTACTTTAAAGCGGTAAACAAGTTCGTTACACTATTGTGCCGGCGAGCACGGGCCCTTGTTTCTCCTTATATCACCACATTCAATAAATACTCCTGCGCCATTTGTCAAATCCTGAGGCTACCCGAGAATTTAACACAATCGATACGGTATTTCAGGAAAAACACGCAACACATGCTGTGTCCACCACCTCCCCAACGAAAGACTTGCCAACCACCGACAGGTCTGTAGTGCTCCTTTCCGTAAAAGGAGAAAGGACACCACATCCGCACCAAGACGAACTCCTAAACAAGGTAAATGTACCCCATTCAAAAATTCGTCTCGGCAAACGGCAAGACACTCAATCAAACTCCGGAAACAACAACATGACGCCCCAACAACAACAACAACAATCAAATAAATGCGGAAGCGAATTCAGAATAACAAATCAATTCGTAAAAGCCATCAATGGCAACGGTAATCATAGCAACATTTCTAAAATAAATATCCAATCAATGCCGTCCGTGGCTCAACTAAACTATCCCTCATCAGGGGCACGTAAGTACAGGAAGTAAATCATAATATTAAATACAATAAATCAAATCAATTCAGAAAGTAATGACTCGACTGTTGTTGGGACACTGACAAGACAATAGACAAGAGCCGACTGACCTAGACCTGCTGCTGCCGACTGACAAGATAGGTGACACCGCCACCTGTCTACCTGAAGCAAGAACCAAAATAGAAGAGGCGAGTAGAAAGGATACTCAGTAAGGGGGGTAATACAATATAGGTATTGATCGCAGTTCGTCATTTATCGTTTAAAACCAAAAGGGATGAATGTTGCTCATTTTGATAAAGATACAAACAATAATATAAGTTGTAAAACTATGACACAAAGCAACATTCGGGTTCGACTTTATTTGAAAACACAAAAGGTTGACGAACCGAATCCTTTCAAAACATTTGCACGTAATGTCAAGCCGATAGTTTTGAATGGATATTAGTTGAGTCATGAGGCCATACAAGTTAGAAGTCATGATGCAAAAAAGTTGGAAATGATAAGTAAACACGGCTCGTAATTCAACTAGGTAGTTTGAACAATAAAGGAGGCTTAAGTTGGGAAAGTTCGAGCCATGCTTCCGGGTAATATATATATATATATATAGGGAAATACATATGCTAAATGAAGAAAACTGGAATGTGCTTCGACTTGTAACGAAAGCCATAAATCAATTAGACAACAAAGTAATGCAATAAGTCATGCAATAGTATGTCCCGGCGAGAATGGGCCCTCTCCTTATAACTCTCAAGCATGAAAATCATGAAAGCATGTAGTCAAGTACTCCACCGCCAAAAGTCAAGCACGACACAATTTAAGGAAACGAGTGGTGCCCCACAACGCTACCGTACAAAATTTAAGGAAACGCTCAAGGCGCTACCGTCGCATTAACTTAGGTCAGTCAAACCTCCCGACCAGCCTAAGTCAATACCTAGAGTACACATCGGGATTTGCCCTAGACGCTCGTCTCCAGGCTCACCTCCTGTGTAACTCCTGGGCCCTAAAATCTTGATCCAGTCCATGGCTCGCTTTGAAATCAATAAAGCATTAAAATATATAAAGCAGTTATAAGTTGGTTGCCCAAAAGGGGCGGTTCGAGACAAGCGATGTAACGGTTGGGGAGGCAACCAGGTATTCCATCGTTAGGAAGGATCCGCCCTAACGACTTCACTCAACGAGAAGGTCCCAAACTAGGAATGCAAGCACTCCCATTAAAGTTACGTTGAAAAGGAAATGGTTTAACTTGTCTCTAGTTGAAAACATTTTGAATCATTTTGGATGCATAGGTTTTTCTATCAAAAGATTTGACTAAGCACATAAGAGAATTATAAAGGCAGGAACAACAAGCAATAAGAAAGACAGGGATGATAAGTTATTTCGCAAACCTATATATATCTATGATCTTACCCCAGTTGAAAGCATTTTAAAACCTTACCTGGCTCGATAGAACAAGAGAAGGAAAGCAAGCAGCAAGTACAATTCTGCCTCAAAGATCCCACCTGAAAAACACGGGGATGACTGACACAACAAGAAAGCGGACACTGACGCTCGGCTACCAAACTACGAACATGCTTAAAGATACTCAATCAACATTTAAACATAAGAAAGCTAGGGGCAATATGGTCAACTTGCATCTAAAAGCATGGAATAAATGAATAAACGAAAAACATTAAATTAATTACAAAATATTAAAACATATGAACTACTCAAGTGTTAAGCTTGCAATTAAACATCAACCATGTATATTTCATTTAAATCAACAATTTGAAATACAACTTCACAACTTATAGCTTTTCCCAAAAGCTCTAAAGCTACAAGCTCATATTAATCCTATCTCTAGCCTAATCGAACCGAAACCCATCCGTTCGTCTACACAATCATACATCAACCACATTCAACAATTTACATAAGCTAGAGTACAAGTAATTCATGCCCAAAAGCTAAAAGCTAGAAGCTATATTCAAAAAGCTACCATATTAACACAATTATACAAAAAATGCGATAAAAGACAAACGACAAGTAATACCAGTGCCAATAGAACCGTTGCGACAAGGAGAACAATCTTTGTGAAGACTCTGTCGCCGGAATCTGACTAGAACTGTAGCGCCGCCGCGCCACCACCGGACCTCCGTCGAAACACCTCCGATAGTCGAACCCTTATACAGAAATGATCCTCTCGACATGCTGGTCACAACCATGGTGGTTTGCCGTCGTGATTCCTCCTGAAACCACCGGAAACCACCACTCCCGTCGCCACTCAACGCCGCTGCCCCTTCAAGTCGCCATAACTCCGCCGTCCGTGGTCCGATTAAAGTGAAACCACTGCCAAAATGCTCCTCTCTTCATGGGCTTCAATTCTCGACCAACCCTAGGCATTGGCGTTGCCGGATTCTTCAGATCGGAAAAGGTATGTCCGGACTAAAAATCGTCCATATCTCTGCCGTCGGTGGTCGGATGGCCGCGGGACCACCGCCATTGGCTTCGTCTCGAAAAACCAGTCCGGAACAGATTGGTCTCAGGCGTTGACGTCTCCAAAAAAGCTCCATCCAAAACCTTCCTCCGTCGCCGGCTGTTTCTCGCCCCAGTGCCGCCGTCGTTGCTCCGATGGCTTGGAAAATGGTACAATCGTGCTCCTCTCGTCGAGACGATCGATTTCCATATATCATTTGCTTGATTTGGTGAAGAAATGCAAAATCCTCAATTTGGAGAAATGGGTCTCGTCTCTCTCTCGCCCATCTGCTGCTTCCTCTTCTCTCAAATTTCATTTTGGCCCCAGGACTTCCAATAATCACATAATATACCCTATCCTCGAAAAATGTGCAAATTGTATAAAGTGTCGGAATTTAGTGTACTTAGTGTCAAAATGATCGAAATAAAATGCTTAGTAAGAATCAAGGTTCATTTTCTTAAAATTCATGAGTTTACGAAAAGTCGATTCCGGGTTGGGCTAAAATGTAAATAATTTTGGGCTAAAAATGCAATTTCATTTAAAATATGACTTAATGAATAATATTTAGAATTTCATGAAAGTATTTGAAACCTCGATAAAATATGCATTATTAAAACATTGAACCCCAGTCCAATGTACACTGTTAAATTACTAAATTAAATTAAACGAGCTAAAAATATAAATTTACCAAATTAACCCTAGTTAGTGTTAAAACGATTCAAATGAATTTCTAATTAATGCCTTGGGTTTTAAATACCAAATCGATGATTTATAAAAATCCTTAAATGCAAGAGTTGGAAAACGTGCAATTATGAAAGACGTCGGGACCGTAAACGGTCCGAATTTCGGTAAATGCGCTAATCTTGAACTTGGAGATTGCGGGTCGTCACAAAGTCTCCCATTGGAAATTACAATTTGGAAATTATACTTTGGGATCTTATTACTCTAGATGCTCATCTCCGAGTCTCACCCTCTGTATAACCTTCGGGCCCATTTTATAAATCGTTGGACGCTATCGTTATCGTTATCTCGCTTTTGCAATCGTTAACTACATTTTGGTGGCCAAAGGGCAAGGTTATATTTGCAAGGCCAATAAAGCATTCTAAAACAAAATAGATTTTCCTTGGCTCTAGTTGAAAACATTTATAAAGCATACATACGTATACAATTTGATATTAAAACGTTTGATTAACTATCATAAAGATAATATTCCAATATTTAATACAATATAATAGGCTAGAAAACATTAAAGCATAATAAAAACAGGATGATAAGTTGAATTGCAAATAATAGGATTCTTACTCCAGTTGGAAACTAGTTTTAACCCTCACTTGGAAAGCTTGAAAAAAAGGTACAACGATCGAGTATTCCTCGATGAGAAATGCCTGAAACTGATAAACGACGAAACCAAGTAAGATAATGACATGACACATGGCTTACGAGAAATAGTAAAGTAGTTAATAGCACGTAAACACAACTTCTATTAAAGTACTCACAAAAATGTACCTAAATGCATTTAAACGAAATATTGAAATTAATAAGGTAAAACATGCTAAAACGCAGATTAGATGTCACATTCATGCTTATAACATTAAAAGGAAGCACTCATGCAAGTTTCAGATCAATCGAACGAATTACAGAAAATAGGCTAAAAAGCCCTAAACTAAAAAGTTACTATTCATGGCCCGAATGAGGTTGGAAAATTCGAATCTTCACAAATTATTAAATATCGCGATTTATAGGACCTATAGTGAAATCGGATATCGAAACGAGATAAAATGAGAAAAGTCAACATTTAATATATAGAAGTTGACCAAAATGCTGTAGCCTCAAAACTGAAAATGCTGAAAAATATTCTAAGTATGGCTCACGGTATGTAACATACCGTGAGATAGCAGTCTCACGGATAAACACACACGGTTTGTCACATACCGTGAGATTGCAATCTCATGGTATGGCTCACGGTATACAGCTTACCGTGAGCTTGCTCTGATCAACGAATTTTGAGGTTCTTCGCGCAGAACTCCTGTATCCGTTCATAAATCTTCATAATTTTAGAATTCATATATAGATCGCAATGAAATTCATATATGTTAATCTACCACTCATGCTCATCACATGGACATGAGAATCACACAAACTATCAAGTAAAACACATAAATCTGAAAATTGAATAAATAATCTACTATTCATTTTCCTCAACATAATTATACCAAAATGGGATGGAATTGTAATGACCCAAAATTCCAGAATATATTCTCGGAATAATTATTCGACATTTCGTTGAATTTTATATGAAAAGATTAGCTTCGTTAGCTAATTTTAAGTTATTTAATTTAATTCCCTATCCTCAACCATTTATAATTACATTTTCCACCCCTCGAAATTAATCTACTCTCTAAACGAACCCACACCCCCTTGAAACACCTTTGCACCATCTTGAACACACCCACACTACCTTGAACACATTTACACCCTCTTGTGCACACTCTCTTGCACACTCTTGAACACAACAAAAATCGAGAGAGAGAGAAGGAGATAAGAGAAGGAGAAAGGGAGAAGAAGGAGAGAAAGAGAAATTTCCGTTCCGAATCCGTCGCTCAATCAATCGAAATTCCGAGACCAAATATACGATCCTCATTCAATTCTCTACCGGTAACCTTCTTTCTCCATTTCGATTCACCCATTAAATCCTCCTATTTTCTATTTTTTATATTGAAATGAATAATTGATAAATTAATGGATTTGTAGGTTAGAGTTTATCATTTTTAGTGTAGTTCGGATCAAATGGTAGCTATTAATGTATGCAATGCATGAGTGTGAATTTTATATGTTGATTTTAGCTATAGAATCCACCCTACTTGATTTTAGGAGGAAACCCTCGTGAGAAACCTTGAAATCGCGTTTCTGCACCTGTTAGATGGAACCACACGGCCCAACGCACGGTCTTGGCAAGACCGTGCACAACGCTTTTAACTTGCACCGGCCTGCGCACGCCGATGCGCAAGCCAGTGCGCGCTTGTTTCAGCCTGCACGGTCTTGAGTGCGTGCTCAAGATCGTGCACAAGGCCGTGCATTAGCCCGTCCGAATGCCTAAACCAAATTTTCAGCCTTTTTCCTTAGTTGCTCACGGTAATGGGGTCAATTGGCCAAAATAAAAGTCGACTTCTTGAATACGACCCCCTAAAATCGAGCCGTTTTCACCTATAGCTTCCATATGATTCAAGGATGAATATTTTGTAAAGTTTTCAAAATTCCGACCTTGTTCAGACCTTGAATCGAGCCTTTTTCGTTTAGGGCTTTTTCCCCAATTTTTGAATGTCGTCCGAAAAATCCGAAAATCGCATGAGTGCTTCTTTATAATATTGTAAGCATGAATGCACAATTAGAATTTCAATTGAGCATGTTTAGGATCGTTAATTGCATATTTTCCGTTTAATTGATTTAATTGCATTTTAATTGTAAATTTAATTGCTACATGACGTTTATTGGTTATTCATGTGTTGTAGTCTTCGTGAGTCGTTGTCGTGTCTTGTCTTAATTGGTTCTTGTCGTCTATTAGTTTCAGGCCGTCTTTTCAAGGCATAGCTTGGGTTGTCTTGTCATTTTCGTGCTTCCAGGTGAGGATATTAAAATGCTTTCAAACGGAGTAAGAATTTCTTTTAAATTATTGCGAACTACCCTTATGTGCTCATCTTGCTTTGATTTCTCTTCTCGTATATCTATTAGATATTTAATCTATATTTTCATGATTTTATAACAAATGTTTTGATATTAACTTGTATCTATAGGTATCTCTAAATCATTTTGTTTTCAAAGGGCAAGAAAACTCTTTCCTTTACGTGACAGTTTGACTTAGGATTTACCCCCTTTGTCGTCATACACACTTGCCTAAATGCCCTTTTAGCCTTAACTTATAATGTTCTTCAAACGCGAGCAAAAGATAATGTATTGTTATTTAAATAGGCCCGGGATGGTATCCGGAGGTTGCATCTGGGGACGAGCGTCCAGGGTGTAATCCGAGGTGCTTTTCCCAAAACTAAACGTCAATCGTGGCCCGTCAGGAGTTGATAGCCACGGTTGGGAGTGATGGTGGGTGTTGCATTCGTTGCACGTTTTCCTAAAATTCAACAGTCGCCCGGGGTAGCGCCTCTGGGGTCGGACACCGGTGATGGAGTTTATTGAAATTGAAGGGGACATAAGGAGGAACAGGCCCATACTCGCTGGGATATTAATTGTTTGTATTTATCGCTTTAAATTCTTTAGTGTACTGTTAATTGTTGTCTTGTATGCAAGTCGAAACACGATCTGGATTTTCTTCAATTATGCAAACGTAATTTCTTATACATATATAATCCAAACCCGAAAACGTGGCTCGTACTTGTTCCCTCTTTACCCTCACTGAGTATCTTTTATACTCACCCCCACTATTTTGATTCTTACTTCAGGTTGACAGGTGGTGTTGTCACCTCTCATGTCGGTTGGCAATAGCGGGTCGTAGGTCTTGGTATTCGTGTCATTTGGTAATTGTCTGTAGTGTCCAACAACAGTCTGTCTTTTATTATTAAATTGTTTTGTCAGTAGAAATGGATATATAAATGATGATTTATGTTCGATGATGTGATGGATATTTGTTGAGCATTGACCTGTTAATTATGTATTTGTTGGAATATTGATTTATGTTAATTGATGCCCCGTGTGGCTTTGCATGTTAAATGGATATATATAATTTATAGCTTCCGCACTCTGTTATCTCTGTTGGTTTTTGTTGTTGGACTAGGTACGTTGTTGCAGGTATAGATTGAGTGCTCGCCGTTCACCGGGATGGATTTTTAAATGGGGTACATCTACCACGTTTGGGAGTTCATCTCGGTGCGGATGTGGTGTCCTTTCTCCGCCTACGAAAAGGGGCGCTACAGGAATCGAGAGAAATTTGGTAGCTACCTAAAGAACACGGTGCAAGGATCGCGTAGGAGTTGACGAATCGGGAATCGGTCGAGAAACGAGATCGGAAATTGGATTTGAAGATCAAGGTGGCAAAGCTCTTCTTTTCTATTCTCCTTTGATACGTATAATTGATGCGTACTGTGCGAGTGGTTGACTGGTCAGGAATGTTGTAACGACCCAAAAATTTTAGAATATATTCTCGGAATAATTATTCGACATTTCGTTGAATTTTATATGAAAAGATTAACTTCGTTAGCTAATTTTAAGTTATTTTAATTTAATTCCCTATCCTCAACCATTTATAATTACCTTTTCCACCCCTCGAAATTAATCTAATCTCTAAACGAACCCACACCCCCTTGAAACACCTTTGCACCATCTTGGACACACCCGCACTACCTTGAACACACTTACACCCCCTTGTGCACACTCTCTTGCACACTCTTGAACAAAACTCAAAATCGAGAGAGAGAAGGAGAGAAGAGAAGGAGAAAGGAAGAAGAAGAAGGAGAGAAAGAGAAATCCCGTTCCGAATCCGTCGCTCGATCAATCGAAATTCTGAGACCAACTATACGATCCTCATTCAATTCTCTACCGGTAATCTTCTTTCCCCATTTCGATTCATCCATTAAATCCTTCGATTTTCTAGTTTTTAAATTGAAATGAATATTTGATAATTTGATGGGTTTGTAGGTTAGAGTTTACCATTTTTATTGTAGTTCGGATCAAATGATAGCTATTAATGTGTACAATGCATGAGTGTGAATTTTATATGTTGATTTTAGCTATAGAATCCACTCTAGTTGATTTTAGGACGAAACCCTCGTGAGAAACCTTAAAATCGCGTTTTCTGCACCTGAAAGACGAACCACACGGTCCAACGCACGGTCTTGGCAAGATCGTGCACCAGACTGTGTGCACCACTTTGAGCCTGCACTGGCCGGCGCACCCCGGTGCGCAAGCCAGTGCGCAAGTGTTTTAGCTTGCATGGTCTTGAGTGCATGCTCAAGACCGTGCACAAGGCCGTGCGTTAGCCCGTGCGAATGCCTTAACCAAATTTTCAACCTTTTTCCTTAGTTGCTCACGGTAATGGGGTCAAATGGCCAAAAATAAAAGTTGACTTTTTGCATACGACCCCCTAAAATCGAGCCGTTTTCACCTATAGCTTTCATATGATTCAAGCATGAATATTTTGTAAAGTTTTCAAAATTCGGACCTCGTTTGCACCTTAAATCGAGCATTTTTCGTTTAGGGCTTTTTCACCAATTAGACTTTCAATTGAGCATGTTTAGCATCGTTAATTTCGTACTTTCCGTTTAATCGATTTAATTGCATTTTAATTGTAAATTTAATTGCTACATGACGTTTATTTGTTTTTCATGTGTTGTAGTCTTCGTGAGTCGTTGTCGTGTCTTGTCTTATTTGGTTCTTGTCATCTATTAGTTTCAGGCCATCTTTTCAAGGCATAGCTTGGGTTGTCTTGTCGTTCCCGTGCTTCCAGTTGAGGGCATTAAAATGCTTTCAAACGGAGTAAGAATTTCTTTTAAATTATTGCGAACTACCCTTATGTGCTCATCTTGTATTGATTTCCCTTCTCGTATATCTATTAAATATTTAACCTATATTTTCATGATTTTATAATAAATGTTTTGATATTAACTTGTACCTATAAGTATCTCTAAATCATTTTGTTTTCATGAGGCAAGTAAAGCTCTTTCTTTTAAGCATGACGTTTTGACCTCGGATTGGTCTATGAGGGAAGTCATTAGGGGAAGACGTTGGTGTTTCCCGACACGTATGAAACTTGTAGTCACCCCCTTTGTCGTCACACACACTTGCCTAAATGCCCTTTTGGCCTTAACTTATAATGTTCTTCAAACGCGAGCAAAAAGATAATGTATTGTTATTTAAATGGGCCCAGGATGGTATCCGGAGGTTGCATCTGGGGACGAGAGTCCAGGGTGTAATCCGAGGTGCTTTTCCCAAAATTAAGCGTCAATCGTGGCCCGTCAGGAGTTGATAGCCACGGTTGGGAGCGATGGGGGGCATTGCATTCATTGCACGTTTTCCTAAAATTCAACAGTCGCCCGGGGTCGCGCTTCGGGGTCGGACACCGGTGATGGAGTTTATTGTAACCGAAGGGGTTATAAGGAGGAACAGGCCCATACTCACTGGGATATTAATTGCTTGTATTTATCGCTTTAATTCTTTAACGTACTGTTAATTATTGTCGTGTATACAAGTCGAAGCACGATCCAGAGTTTCTTCAATTATGCAAATGTATTTTCCTATATATATATATAATCTAAACCCGGAAACGTGGCTCGTACTTGTTCCCTCTTTACCATCACTGAGTATCTTTTATACTCACCCCCACTATTTTGATTCTTACTTCAGGTCGACAGGTGGCGTTGTCACCTATCTTGTCAGTCGGCAGCAGCAGGTCTACGTTGGCATTTATTAAATGATTAATGAGAATGATGTATGAATTATGTTTCCATGAATGACTTATATGACTAATGGTATAATTTGATTTAGCTTCCGCAACTCTGTTATTTTTTTATTGCTGTTGTTGTTGGTATTTGATTGATTGATTTCCGTTTGCCAGGATGGATTTTTAAATGGGGTACATCTACCTCGTTTGGGACTTCGTCTCGGTGCGGATGTGGTGTCCTTTCTACGCCCACGGAAAGGGGCGCTACAAATATTGACTAGGATAAGAATTTAATCAGAGACTCGCGGGAATCTCTTCGCGGTTAAAATGTCATTTTGGGAAAATTACAGGATTTAGGGCTAAATGTTCTCACGAATCGAACGGTGAAAACAAAAATTAAATAAAAGCATTGGAAATATTTATTGTAGCGCCCCTTTCTGTAGGAGCAGAAAGCACACCACATCCGCACCAAGACGAGCTCCTAAACAAGGTAAATATACCCCATTCAAAAATTCATCTCAGTGAACAACAAGCACTCAATCAAAACTCCGGCAACAACAACACGACGCCCCAACAACAACAGCAACAATGAGAGAAATGCGGAAGCGAATTCATAAACAACAGTTTAATCATAAAAGTCATCCATGGCAACATAATTCGTAAAACAATTCTGTAGCGGGCGCCCCAAACGGGTAACGCACGCCCCGCACCGAGCCCCGACCCGAAGCCGGAATGGGATCCGACCCGAATCGAAACCCGGCGAACGGCAAGCATTTACTCAATTACTAGGCGGGGGTTTTAAATAAACAACGAGACAGAAGTGCGGAAGCGAAATAAATCAACATTAAAGCATAATAAATTGCACAATTATAAAAGCCCACCAAGGCTAACGAAATTCACTTAATTAAATAACAAACGGGCTCGGTACAATATCCCGATAATTATATAATAACGGGTTCAATACAAAATCCCAAATACATTCTAATAAATCCTAAAATCAAAAGACATAAATCATAGCCATACTGAATGAGAGTTATACATGAGCAAAAAGAATGTAACTCTAAGACGCGACGACGACGACGCAGATCCCGCCTAGTATCCTGAAACCAGTACAGGGGTAAAACAGAGGGGGTTAGTCAAACGACTAAGTGAGGAGGGAATAATAGTGTATATAACAAAACGGAAAATAAATCACCAATTTTAAACTTAAAAGAAATCAACATGAAAGAAAGGTTTTCGTAATCGGGTGGTGATTTAACATAAAACAAAACATATCTTATGACTCGGCGAGTCGAGCCCTGAACTCCAATAACCAAACATAAAAACCGGAAACCACCCTTATTCCTCCAATGTAGACGGACCGCTAAATCCGAACTACGCGAAACTTACTAGAATAACTCAGGTACTCAAAGGGCTGCCACTCCGGCCTCACCCCGAGCTCCCAAATGGAGGAAACCATAGGATTTACGCCGTAGACCCGACGTCTACCGACTTCGTCCTATCGCTCTTACTCCAGGCCCAAACGATCATACAAACATTTCATAACTCGCTTTTCAAACATTTCGGGTTGGCCAAAAGACCGTTCGAGACATGTCGTATGCGAGGCCGAAGGCCAAAGTTTGCCTTAGAAACAAAAGGTTTTACATGTCTCTTCCGTAAACATTTCGAAGACTATACGTAATACTTTTTCATATCAAATAATTTTCGATAAATCAAATGAACATAATAATCATAAATATCTACTAAGTATATATATAAACGGTGTGAAAACAAAACATAAACGTGGCTTATATCGGGAGAGGCTTATTTATATATATATACGTAGTAATACTGGAAACAGAAACGGAAAGCCTCACCTGGCTATGCAAAAGATGAGCAAAAAGAGCAAGAACCGGCGCTACTCCACAGGAGTATCGTCTGCAAAATACCAAGACACAACCAAATAAGACTAAAGACGACGCACGGCTTATACGAAAGAATTAGAACACGTAGAAGCACGTTATACAATTAAATAAATCACTTAGGTTCAAATTCTCAAACGAAAACAGAGTAAATCGCAAATTTAAAAATGTAAATCAATTCCAAATGCAACGAAACTTTACGGACATGCTTAGAATATCATAAAGAAGCATGCATTCGAATTTCGGAAAAATCGGACTTCACATGCAAAAGTTAGAAAATTTAACGAAAACTTAAAATGCACTATTCACATACCCGAACATGTCGTAAATTCATAAATCATGCAATTCCTATCTATATCGTACATATCGAATACACGAGCGAAGAAAGAATTCGGAAAAGACGAGCCGAAGCGGGACCCGTAGGCCAATTTTGTACCCTGACTTACAGAAGGTCAGGGTACTGTTCGAGCCTTCCACACGGCCTTGTGCACGGCCGTGTGGCGAGGCCGTGCACAATCAAGAAACGCGCACGGCCTCATGGACACGGCCTCAAGGCCGTGTGCACAGCCCGTGTGCAATTCATCCACGCGCACGGCCTCATGCACACGGCCTCAAGGCCGTGTGCACCAGGCCATGTGCACCGATTCGAGCAGAAACATTTCGCAGAAACAAACCTACGCGAATTCAAACCTTAATCCAACGATTAATCACTAAAACATGCAAATCAAACCCTAATTCTCACATATAATCATCTACAACATATAATCTTCATATAGAAACGATAAACACAAAAATCCATCCACATTTTCTATCAAAATCATATAAAAACCTAAATTCTACAACTATTATGAAAATAAGAAATACGAAGCATAAGAGGCATTAAATGAAAAATTCGTGAAAGGCTTACTCGTAGAAGAGTTTGCGAGGAGTTCGTAGACGAAGACGGATCGAGAATCCGTCGAGAAACGGAGTCGGGACGATCGTTGGAATATCTTTCTTCTTCCTTCTCTTTTTCTCTCTTTTTCTTCCTTCTCCTTTGCTTTCTTTTTTTTTTTTTTGTGCGTGAGTGAAATGAGAGGGAGAGAGATTGACTAAGTCAATTTAGGCTAGGTTTAAAAGAGTCGAAGGGGCATTTTAGTAATTTTGCAAAATAAGTTCGAAATCTCACGATGTCCAAATAACATGTAATTACAGTCAAAATTCCTATTATTAAACGCACATTGACCATTTTTAATTTAAATACATAAATTCAATCATATACGAAAAAAAAAAAATTTCTAAAATTACATAATAAATATCAAATAAATATTAAATTACACAAATATTCGATTCGGACATACCAAATTAATAATTCGGATTTTCGGGGCGTTACAATCACCCCTCCTTATGAGAATCTGGCCCCCAGATTCTACTCGTCCGACTGAAATAATTCCGGATGAAACTTGCGCATCTTGTCCTCGGTCTCCCATGTAGCTTCTTCGGTTGTCTGATTTCTCCAAAGGACTTTGACAAGAGAAATCTCTCGGTTGCGCAGAGCTTGAGTCTTCTTATCCAATATCTTCACCGGCTTCGAAACAAAAGTCAAATCCGGCTCTAGTTCAACATCCTCAACAGGAAGGATCTCAGACTCATTCGGGAAGTATTTTCGGAGTTGGGAAACATGAAAGACGTTGTGAATCCCTGTCAGACTCGGCGGCAAGTCTAACCTGTAAGCTGCGTTCCCAATTCTTTCCAGAATCTCATAGGGGCCCAAAAATCTCGGACTTAACTTTCCTCCTTTCCCAATTCGGGCGAAACCTTTTCGAGGAGAAGCTTTGAGGAACACTCTGTCACCAACCTCAAATTCCAACGGTCGGCGGCGGGTGTCGGCATAGCTCTTCTGTCGATCCTGAGCTGCCTTCATTCTCTGCCGGATGATCTGAATTCGGTCGATGGCATTTTGGAGAAACTTTGGAGGAGTTCCTCGTTCCTGATCATCTTTCGTCCATCGCCAATCCTCGAGATCCCAAAACAACGGGGATCTACACTTCCTGCCATACAATGCTTCGTAAGGTGCCATTCCGATCGTAGACTGATGACTGTTGTTGTAGGCAAACTCAATCAGAGGCAACTGGTCGTGCCAATTGTTACGAAAATCCAGGGCACAAGCTCGAAGCATATCACAGAGATATCTGATCATCCTCTCTGACTGACCATCGGTTTGCGGATGTGCGGCCGTACTGAAAGTCAGCTTCGTTCCCATTCGTTCTTGAAGTTGTTGCCACAAACGGGAAGTAAATCGAGCATCTCTGTCAGATACTATCGTAGACGGAATTCCATGAAGCTTGACAATCTCTCGGTGATAAATCTCTGCCAACCTATCCACTTTGTACGACATGTTGATCGGTAGGAAATGAGCACTCTTGGATAATCGGTCGATAATCACCCAAATGCTATCGTAGCCACCTCTAACTTTAGGTAAACCAGACACGAAGTCCATGGCAATACCCTCCCAATTCCATGTAGGAATCGGTAGTGGCTCAAGCAAACCTCCCGGTCTCTGATGTTCAGCTTTAACTTGTTGACAAGTCGAACATCTCTTGACGTAATCAGCTACGTCTCTCTTCATACCTCTCCACCAGAACAATTCCTTCAAATCCCGATACATCTTACTTCCTCCCGGATGAACTGTGTAAGGTGTGTTGTGAGCCTCATCGAGAATCTCTTTCCTCAGACTCTCCGGAACACAAACTCGGGACTTGTAGCGGAGAATTCCTGTGTCGTCCACAACAAACTGAGTCTCAGAATCAGCTGCAATGTGAACTATCTGTCTCTGAGTCCACTCATCAGTAGCCTGAACATCTCGAATCTTTCGACCCAATTCTGACTGGATCGATATGCTGTGAACATGGGCCTGAGAACTGATGTGAACTCCCTCTAACTTAGCCTCTAGCTGGGCTATGCTTGCCTTCCGGCTCAATGCATCGGCTACGACATTCGCCTTCCCGGGATGGTACTGGATCTTGCAATCGTAGTCCTCAAATAACTCCATCCAACGGCGCTGTCGTTTGTTCAATTCCTTCTGAGTAAACAAGTACTGAAGGCTCTTATGATCTGTGAAGATGTCGAATGTGATGCCGTAGAGGTAATGACGCCATTTCAATAATGCAAATACCACGGCGGCTAGTTCAAGGTCGTGTGTGGGATAGTTCTCTTCAGCTGGCTTTAGCTTCCTCGATGCATAAGCTATAACTTTCCCATTCTGCATTAATACACAACCTAACCCTTCGTGTGACGCATCTGCATACACGACAAATCCTTCAGAACCCTCTGGCAGGGTCAGTACTGGGGCTGTGGTCAATCTCTTCTTGAGCTCCTGAAAACTAGCTTCACATTTGGCTGACCACTCAAACTTAGCTTCCTTCTTCGTCAATGCTGTTAACGGACCTGCAAGTTTAGAGAAATCCTTGACAAAACGTCTGTAGTATCCTGCTAATCCCAAGAAACTACGGATCTCTGTAGGAGTCTTAGGTCTCTCCCAATCCAGCACTGTCTCAATCTTCGAAGGATCTACCTCGATTCCCGTTCCGGATATGACATGACCTAGGAAGGTCACTCGGTCAATCCAGAATTCGCATTTGCTGAACTTAGCAAACAACTGGTGCTCTCTCAAAGCTTGGAGCACAATCCGGAGGTGTTCAGCGTGTTCTTCTTCGGACTTCGAGAACACTAAGATGTCGTCGATGAAAATAACGACAAACTTATCGAGGTACGGACGGAAAATTCTGTGCATCATGTCCATAAAAGCTGCTGGAGCATTCGTCAGTCCAAACGGCATGACCACAAACTCGAAATGTCCGTATCGGGTGTTGAAAGCTGTCTTCGGGACATCGTCTGATCGGATACGGAGCTGGTAATATCCCTGTCTGAGATCGAGCTTGGAATAAACCCTCGATCCTTGTAGCAAATCGAACAATTCCTCGATATGCGGTAGAGGATACTTGTTCTTCACTGTCATCCTGTTCAATTCTCGGTAATCGATACACATGCGAAGTGTACCGTCCTTCTTCTTTACGAACAAGACTGGAGCACCCCAAGGCGAGGTACTCGGTCGGATATATCCAATAGAAAGAAGTTCGTCGAGTTGATTCTTCAATTCTTTCAACTCGGCAGGAGCCATTCGGTACGGCGACTTCGAATAAGACTCGGCTCCCGGAACTAGATCAATCACGAACTCTATATCCCGATCCGGTGGCAAGAATTCCAAATTCTCGGGAAACACGTCGACGAATTCATTGACCACGGGCGTCTCTTCGATCTTTGTCTGGTCCTTCGGGCGGTTGAGAATGTAAGCTATAAAGCACGTCGCTTCTTCTTTCTGAACGAGCTTCTTGGCTTCCATCATTGAGATATACGGGCCTTCTCCTGATCGGAAACCCTTAACCTCATTAGAGCCCAGAATAACCTTCTTCTCGAAACAATCAACCTTCGCCCGATGCTCGTACAACCAATCCATTCCGAGAATAACTCCATATTTCTTCATCGGCAGCTCGATCAAATCTGCTAGATACTCGATATCCTCGATGACAATCGGACAACGTTTAAGTGCTCGGTTCGCAACGACCTTCGAACCCAACGGCGAACCAACCACTAGCACATAATCAAGCAACGAAACAGGCGCATGCACAGATAAGGAAACAGCAGGCGCAATAAATGAGTGTGAAGCACCCGAGTCGTATAATGCATGTATGGGGATGCCATTTATATATATAGTACCTTCCACCACATCTGTCGGATCTGCAACAGCATCCTCAGCATCGCCTTCCAAGGCGTAAACACGAGCGTGAGCCTGAGGCTGAGCGGCTCCCTGCTGTACCGGTCTTCTCTTCGGACATTCACCAATTCTGTGATCGGGGCTACCGCATCCATAGCAAAGGCCGTTCTTCCTCCAACATTTGGCCTCTAAGTGTGGGCCCTGACAAAATCCACAGACAGGTCGTGGAAATCCCTGAGATCGAGGAGGAGCAAGCTGAGGTCGGGGAGGAGCAGGCTGAATGGCGCTCCTGAACGGCTTCTTCCCTGAAGAGGACCCAGAAGGAATAAATGGCCTCTTCGAACCAGAAGCAAAACTCTTGGCGGCTGCAGGGGCAGGTGCTAATGTCGGTCTCATCTGTCGAAGATCGGACTCTATAGAAAGGGCCGTCTCGACTGCATCTGTATAGAACTGAAGTCTGTTCCCGAGCATATGCATACGAATTTCGTTCGACAATCCCTCGATAAACTGTCGAGTCTTCCTTTGCTCGTCGTCAACCATATACGAGCAGTGAATAATAAGCCTGGAGAAATGAGCCTCGTACTGGTCAACGGTAGAAGTACCCTGCTTGAGAGCCAGGAACTCTCGCTCACGTCTCTGTCGGACCACCAAAGGAATATACTTGGCCCGAAACTCCACCAAAAACTGATCCCAAGACGGGACCACATGCTCTCGCTGCCATCTCTGCTCTATACGAGCCCACCAGTCCTGAGCAGCTCCAGTCATCTGGTACACTGCTAACTCGACCCTCTTAGGGTCCGGACATTCCATCACGCGGAATCTCTTTTCCATCGCCGATATCCAAGCCTCGGCGATAACATCATCAGGTGCACCCTCGAACTGCGGAGGGTTGAGCTTAAGAAACCTTCCCATATCATTCTCGGGGGCAGGTGGTGGCGTAGCTCTGTTGGTATGAACCATGAATTGCCCTAAGGCTTCCATAAACTGTGCCGGAGTAGGAACACCTGGAGGCGGACCTGGCGGTTCACGGCGAGGAGGCATTCTGCACATTCAATACCAAACATGCATGACGATAAGTGATTATGAAAAGCTGTAACACGTAGAGAAGTTTATTCAAATAATTACATAGCCACAAACACGTAATCCTAAGCCGTACAACCTAGACACAACTGGACACGACAATTCAGAGCTTCGGCCATTGGACCAAGAGCTCTGATACCAACTGTAGCGGGCGCCCCAAACGGGTAACGCACGCCCCGCACCGAGCCCCGACCCGAAGCCGGAATGGGATCCGACCCGAATCGAAACCCGGCGAACGGCAAGCATTTACTCAATTACTAGGCGGGGGTTTTAAATAAACAACGAGACAGAAGTGCGGAAGCGAAATAAATCAACATTAAAGCATAATAAATTGCACAATTATAAAAGCCCACCAAGGCTAACGAAATTCACTTAATTAAATAACAAACGGGCTCGGTACAATATCCCGATAATTATATAATAACGGGTTCAATACAAAATCCCGAATACATTCTAATAAATCCTAAAATCAAAAGACATAAATCATAGCCATACTGAATGAGAGTTATACATGAGCAAAAAGAATGTAACTCTAAGACGCGACGACGACGACGCAGATCCCGCCTAGTATCCTGAAACCAGTACAGGGGTAAAACAGAGGGGGTTAGTCAAACGACTAAGTGAGGAGGGAATAATAGTGTATATAACAAAACGGAAAATAAATCACCAATTTTAAACTTAAAAGAAATCAACATGAAAGAAAGGTTTTCGTAATCGGGTGGTGATTTAACATAAAACAAAACATATCTTATGACTCGGCGAGTCGAGCCCTGAACTCCAATAACCAAACATAAAAACCGGAAACCACCCTTATTCCTCCAATGTAGACGGACCGCTAAATCCGAACTACGCGAAACTTACTAGAATAACTCAGGTACTCAAAGGGCTGCCACTCCGGCCTCACCCCGAGCTCCCAAATGGAGGAAACCATAGGATTTACGCCGTAGACCCGACGTCTACCGACTTCGTCCTATCGCTCTTACTCCAGGCCCAAACGATCATACAAACATTTCATAACTCGCTTTTCAAACATTTCGGGTTGGCCAAAAGACCGTTCGAGACATGTCGTATGCGAGGCCGAAGGCCAAAGTTCGCCTTAGAAACAAAAGGTTTTACATGTCTCTTCCGTAAACATTTCGAAGACTATACGTAATACTTTTTCATATCAAATAATTTTCGATAAATCAAATGAACATAATAATCATAAATATCTACTAAGTATATATATAAACGGTGTGAAAACAAAACATAAACGTGGCTTATATCGGGAGAGGCTTATTTATATATATATATACGTAGTAATACTGGAAACAGAAACGGAAAGCCTCACCTGGCTATGCAAAAGATGAGCAAAAAGAGCAAGAACCGGCGCTACTCCACAGGAGTATCGTCTGCAAAATACCAAGACACAACCAAATAAGACTAAAGACGACGCACGGCTTATACGAAAGAATTAGAACACGTAGAAGCACGTTATACAATTAAATAAATCACTTAGGTTCAAATTCTCAAACGAAAACAGAGTAAATCGCAAATTTAAAAATGTAAATCAATTCCAAATGCAACGAAACTTTACGGACATGCTTAGAATATCATAAAGAAGCATGCATTCGAATTTCGGAAAAATCGGACTTCACATGCAAAAGTTAGAAAATTTAACGAAAACTTAAAATGCACTATTCACATACCCGAACATGTCGTAAATTCATAAATCATGCAATTCCTATCTATATCGTACATATCGAATACACGAGCGAAGAAAGAATTCGGAAAAGACGAGCCGAAGCGGGACCCGTAGGCCAATTTTGTACCCTGACTTACAGAAGGTCAGGGTACTGTTCGAGCCTTCCACACGGCCTTGTGCACGGCCGTGTGGCGAGGCCGTGCACAATCAAGAAACGCGCACGGCCTCATGCACACGGCCTCAAGGCCGTGTGCACAGCCCGTGTGCAATTCATCCACGCGCACGGCCTCAAGGCCGTGTGCACCAGGCCGTGTGCACCGATTCGAGCAGAAACATTTCGCAGAAACAAACCTACGCGAATTCAAACCTTAATCCAACGATTAATCACTAAAACATGCAAATCAAACCCTAATTCTCACATATAATCATCTACAACATATAATCTTCATATAGAAACGATAAACACAAAAATTCATCCACATTTTCTATCAAAGTCATATAAAAACCTAAATTCTACAACTATTATCAAAATAAGAAATACGAAGCATAAGAGGCATTAAATGAAAAATTCGTGAAAGGCTTACTCGTAGAAGAGTTTGCGAGGAGTTCGTAGACGAAGACGGATCGAGAATCCGTCGAGAAACGGAGTCGGGACGATCGTTGGAATATCTTTCTTCTTCCTTCTCTTTTTCTCTCTTTTTCTTCCTTCTCCTTTGCTTTCTTTTTTTTTTTTTTGTGCGTGAGTGAAATGAGAGGGAGAGAGATTGACTAAGTCAATTTAGGCTAGGTTTAAAAGAGTCGAAGGGGCATTTTAGTAATTTTGCAAAATAAGTTCGAAATCTCACGATGTCCAAATAACATGTAATTACAGTCAAAATTCCTATTATTAAACGCACATTGACCATTTGTAATTTAAATACATAAATTCAATCATATACGAAAAAAAAAAATTTTCTAAAATTACATAATAAATATCAAATAAATATTAAATTACACAAATATTCGATTCGGACATACCAAATTAATAATTCGGATTTTCGGGGCGTTACAAATTCTAAAATAAATATCCAATTAATGCCATCCACGGCTCAACTAACTATCCCACATCAGGGGCACGTAAGTACGGAAAGTAAATCATAATAGTAAATACAATAAATCAAATCAATTCAGGAAGTAAAGACTCGACTGTTGTTGGGACACTGACAAGACTATAATACATGAGCCAACCTAGACCTGCTGCTGCCGACTGACAAGATAGGTGACACCGCCACCTGTCTACCTGAAGCAAGAACCAAAAATAGAAGGGGTGAGTATAAATGATACTCAGTAAAGGGGGTAATACAATATAGGTATTGATCACAGTTCATCATTTGTCGTTTAAAACCAAAAAGAGTGATGTTGCTCGTTTTGATAAAGGTATAAACAATAACATAAGTTGTAAAACTATAACATAAAGCAACTTTCGGGTTCGGCTTTATTTAAAAACACAAAAGGTTGACGAACCGGATCCTTTGAAAACATTTGCACATAAGGTCAAGCCGATAGTTTTGAAATGATATTAGTTGAGTCACGAGGCCGTTACAAGTTCGAAAGACGGCATAAATAAGTTGGAAATGATAAATAAAAATAGCTTGTAATTCAACTAAATAGTTTGAACAATAAGGGAGGCTTAAGTTGGGCAAGTTCGAGCCATCCGGTTTTTATATATATATATAGGGAAATACATATGCTAAATGAAGAAAAACGGAATGTGCTTCGACTTGTAATGAAAGCCGTAGATCAATTAGACAAGTAAGAAATGCAATAAGTCATGAAATAATGTGTCCCGGCGAGAACGGGCCCTCTCCGTATAACTCCCAATTATGAAAAAAATCATGCAAGCATATAGCCAAGTACTCCACCATCAAAAGTGATGATCCAGTCAGAATTTAAGAAGACGCGATTAGCACCACCGTACAGTGAATTGAGACGCGGTTAGCACCACCGTTCGCATCAACTTAGACTAGTCAACCTCCTAACCAGCCTAAGTCAACACGCATAGAAGTATACATCGGGATTTGCCCTAGACGCTCGTCTCCAGGCTCACCTCCTGTATACTCCGGGCCCAAGTCATGATTCAATCCATGGCTCGCTTTTGAAATCAATAACAGTTTGGGTGGCCAAAGGGGCCATTCGAAAAGATGATGCAAGCAATTAAGTATGAATGGCCAAAGGGGCTGTTGAGACAAGTTGATGTAACGATCTAAGAAATACTCATAAGCGCCGTACGCGTCGGGGCATGCTAAGGGATGTCCCTAACGACATTACTTATAAGTGCCTCAGAGATCAAATAGTTACTTTTAAAACAAATAAGTTACTTGTCTCTAGTTGAAAGCATTTCAAATCAATTTTGGTTTTGCTATCAAAACGTTGACTAAGCACATAAGGAAATAATAAAGACAGTACAACAAGCAATAAGAAAAGGTGGGATATTAATTTATTTTGCAAACCTAAGTAACTATGTCCTTGCCCCAGCTGAAAGCTGTAACGACCCGCAATCTTCAAGTTCAAGATTAGCGCATTTATCGGAATTCGGACCGTTTACGGTCCCGACGCCTTTCACAATTGCACGTTTCCCAACTCTTGCATTTTAAATATTTTATAAATTATTAATTTGGCATTTAAAACCCAAGGCATTAATTAGAATTTAATTTGCATCGTTTTGCTACTAATTAGGGTCAATTTGGTAAATTTATATTTATAGCTCGTTTAATTTAATTTAGTAATTTAACGGTGTACATTGGACTGGGGTTCAATGTAATAATGCATATTTTATCGAGGTTCCAAATATTTTCATAAGATTCTAAATATTATTCATTAAATCATATTTTCAAGAAATTGCATTTTTGACCCCAAAACTATTCACACTTTGACCTTACCCGGCATTGACTTTTCGTAAACTCATGAATTTTAATAAAATGAACCTCAATCTTTGTTAAGCATTTAATTACGGTCATTTTGACACTAAGTACGCCTAATTCTGACACTTTGCACTTTTATACGTTTTTCGAGGATAGGGTATATTATGCAATTATTGGGAGATTTGGGGCCAAAATGAAAAATGAAGAACTCACACGCAGCAGCAGTGTCGTGCCTCTCTCCTCTCCCCCAAAATGTGATTATTCTCATTTCTTCTCGGAATCACGCGTATTATACCGAATCTTCGACGAGACAAACTCAACCATACAAGTTTCCCGGCGATTCGAGCAGCGACGGCGACGCAATGGTGGTGCGAAGGTGGCGTGGCTTGGAGTTTCTCGTCGGTGACATTTCCGATGACGGCACGGCATGGGCTTGGTCGGAAATGGAAGCTCTTGACGAGGGGAAGCTTTTGGCGGTGGTCCCGCGACCTGACTTGACCGGACGGCGGCGGATCGACGAAGAGGTGGCGTGGCGGAGATGGAGCTTTTCCGACGGCATGCGGCGGCGTCTCAATGGCACACCACCATGGTTGGAACGGCCATGAGGAGACGAAACTTTTGGCACCAGTCTCAGGCCCTAACTCGACGGGACGGCGACGTGGTGGTCTGGACTTTCCGGCCACCAGTTTCAAAGAGCTTTATATGGATTTCAATCTTCTCGACATGGGTAAGCTGATTTTGAAGTCAATTTCGTATTTCGTTGAGCCGATTTTCGTTAATTTTGATTCTTGAATTCTAGGGTTTCGGAGCTTCAAAGTGAAATTAAATTCCGATGGATGATCCGATTGAGAAATGGTTTTGAGGGAAGTGACGGGCTCATCGAGAGGAACATTTGGGTATAAGGGTTCGACCATCGGAGGCGGCCCGGCGGCGGTCCGGTGGTGGCAGGTGGTTTTCCGGCATTTTGGCACTATTCTGGCGGGAATCTGGCGACGGAGTCTTCAGACAGATCGTGCCCCTTGATGCAGCAGTTCTAATGGTGCTGGTATTACTCAAATCCGACTTGTCATTTGTCTTTTATCTTATTTTTCGTATTATTGTGTTAATTTGTAGCTTTTGAACCATAGCTTATAGCTTATAGCTTTTGAGCATGAATAACTTGTATCCTAGCTTGGCTTAATTGTATAAATTGTTGATTGTTGATGATATATGCTTGTGTAGTCGAACGGAGAGGTTTCGGTTCGATTAGGCTAGAGATAGGATCGATCTTAGCTTGTTAGCTTTTGAGCTTTTGGGAAAAGCTATAAGTTGTACTTTAATTGTTGTTGATTTAAATGAAATATACATGTTAGATGTTTAATTGCAAGCTTAACCCCTGGTTAGATTATGCTTAAATATTATTATTAATTAAATGTTAATTGTTATTCATTTATTTAATTATTGCATGCTTTTGGATAAATGACCAATTTATCCCTACTTGCTCTTTTGTGTTTAAATATTGAATGATTATCTTTAAGCATGTTCGTATTTTGATAGCCGAGCGTCAGTGTCTGTTTTCTTGTTCGTGTCAGTCATTCATCCTCTAGACCCCGTGTTTTCAGGTGGGATCTCTGAGGGAGAATCATACATGTTGCTTGCTTGCTTTTCTCGTTTGTCGAGCTACAGGTAAGGGTTTAAAATGTTTTCAACTAAGGCAAGATCATAGATATATATAGGTTTGCGAAATTTTAGAACCGAAACAAAGGAGTCTGTCCACGTACTGAAGACGTATTGAGTTGGACAGGTCGAAATTTTAGAACCGAAACCAAAGAGGAAATTTGGAAGAGAGCGGTTTGACGTGAGAAGTAGAATCTGAGGACAGATTCTTTTGAAGGAGGGAGTATTGTAACGACCCGCAATCTTCAAGTTCAAGATTAGCGCATTTAGCGGAATTCGGACCGTTTACGGTCCCGACGTCTTTAACAATTGCACGTTTCCCAACTCTTGCATTTTAAATATTTTATAAATTATTGATTTGGCATTTAAAACCCAAGGCACGAATTAGAATTTAATTTGCATCGTTGTGCCACTAATTAGGGTCAATTTGGTAAATTTATATTTATAGCTCGTTTAATTTAATTTAGTAATTTAACGGTGTACATTGCACTGGGGTTCAATGTAATAATGCATATTTTAACGAGGTTCCAAATATTTTCATAAGATTCTAAATATTATTCATTAAATCATATTTTCAAGAAATTGCATTTTTGACCCAAAACTATTCACACTTTGACCTTACCCGGCATTGACTTTTCGTAAACTCATGAATTTTAATAAAACGAACCTCAATCTTTGTTAAGCATTTAATTACGGTCATTTTGACACTAAGTACGCCTAATTCCGACACTTTACACTTTTACACGTTTTTTGAGGATAGGGTATATTATGCAATTATTGGGAGATTTGGGGCCAAAATGAAAAATGAACAACTCACACGCAGCAGCAGTGTCGCATCTCTCTCCTCTCCCCCAAAATGTGATTTTTCTCATTTCTTCTCGGAATCGCGCGTATGATATATCGAGTCAACCGTCTCGACGAGACGAACTCAACCATACAAGTTTCTCGGTGATTGGAGCAGCGACGGCAACGCAATGGTGGCGCGAAGGTGGCGCGGCTTGGAGCTTCTCGTCGGTAACGTTTCCGGCCACGGCACGGCCTGGGCTTGGTCGGAAATGGAAGCTCTTGACGAGGGGAAGCTTTTGGGGGTGGTCCTGCGACCTGACTTGACCGAACGGCGGCGAATCGACGAACAGGTGGCGCGGCGGAGATGGAGCTATTCCGGCGGCATGCGGCGGCATCTCGACGGCACACCACCATGGTTGGAACGGCCACGAGGAGACGAAACTTTTTGCACCGGTCTCAGGCCCTAACTCGATGGGACGGCGGATCTCCGGTGGCGCGTGGCGGAGCCGCAGCGGCGACATAGTGGTCTGGACTTTTCGGCCACCATTTTCAAAGATCTTTATATGGATTTCAATCTTCTCGACATGGGTAAGCCGATTTCGAAGTCAATTTTGTATTTCGTTGAGCCGATTTTCGTTAATTTCGATTCTTGGATTCTAGGGTTTCGGAGCTTCAAAGTGAAATTAAATTCCGATGGATGATCCGATTGAGAAACGGTTTAGAGGGAAGTGACGGGCTCGTCGAGAGGAAAATTTCGGAATAAGGGTTCGACCATCGGAGGTGGCCCGGCGGTGGTCCGGTGGTGGCAGGTGGTTTTCTGGCGTTTTGGCACTGTTCCAGCGGGAATTCGGCAATGGAGTCTTCGGACAGATCGTGCCCCTCAATGCAACGGTTCTAACGGAACTGGTATTACTCGAATCCGACTTGTTGTTTGTCTTTTATCGTATTTTTCGTATTATTGTGTTAATTTGTAGCTTTTGAACCATAACTTATAGCTTATAGCTTTTGAGCATGAATAACTTGTATCCTAGCTTGGCTTAATTGTATAAATTGTTGGTTGTTGATGATATATGCTTGTGTAGTCGAACGGATAGGTTTCGGTTCGATTAGGCTAGAGATAGGATCGATCTTAGCTTGTTAGCTTTTGAGCTTTTGGGAAAAGCTATAAGTTGTACTTTAGTTGTTGTTGATTTAAATGAAATATACATGTTTGATGTTTAATTGCAAGCTTAACCCCTAGTTAGATTATACTTAAATATTATTATTAATTAAATGTTAATTATTATTCGTTTATTTAATTATTGCATGCTTTTGGATAAATGACCAATTTACCCCTACTTGCTCTTTTGTGTTTAAATATTGAATGATTATCTTTAAGCATTATCGTATTTTGATAGCCGAGCGTCAGTGTCTGTTTTCTTGTTCGTGCCAGTCATTCATCCTCTAGACCCCGTGTTTTCAGGTGGGATCTCTGAGGGAGAATCATACATGTTGCTTGCTTGCTTTTCTCGTTTGTCGAGCTACAGGTAAGGGTTTAAAATGTTTTCAACTGGGGCAAGATCATAGATATATATAGGTTTGCGAAATAAATTACTATCCCGCTTCCTTATTACTAGTTGTATTGCCTTTACTATTTCTCTATCTGCTTAGTCAAACATTTTGATAGCAAAACCAAGTGATTTGAAATGCTTTCAACTAGAGACAAGTAACTTATTTGTTTTAAAAGTAACTATTTGATCTCTGAGGCACTTATAAGTAATGTCGTTAGGGACATCCGTCAGCATGCTCCCGAAGCATACGGCGCTTATGAGTATTTCTTAGATCGTTACATCAACTTGTCTCAAAAGCCCTTTTGGCCATTCATACTTAACTGCTTGCATCATCTTTTCGAACGGTCCCTTTCGCAACCCAAACTATCATTGATTTCAAAAGCGAGCCATGCACTAGATCATGACTTTGGGGCCCAGGAGTTATACAGGAGGTGAGCCTGGAGACGAGCGTCTAGGGCAAATCCTGATGTGTACTCTAGGTATTGACTTACGCCAGTCGGGAGCTTTGACTAACCTAAGTTAATGCGACGGTAGCGCCTTGAGCGTTTCCTTAAATTGTGTATGGTAGCGTTGTGGGGCACCACTCGTTTCCTTAAATTGTGATTGGATCACGACTTTCGGTGGTGGAGTACTTGTCTACGTCTTTTCATGAATGGGTGTTATAAGGAGAGGGCCCGTTCTTGCCGGGACACATTTAAAACAAATGAGTTTTCCTTGCCTCTAGCTGAAAATGTTTGTAAAATATTATACATATAGGTTTTGCTATTAAAAGGTTTGACTAAGCACATAAAGAAATAGTAAAGGCAGGAACAACAAGCAAGAAGAAAAGGCGGGATAATAATTTATTTCGCAAACCTATATATATCTATGATCTTGCCCCAGTTGAAAACATTTTAAACCCTTACCTGTAGCTCGACAAACGAGAAAAGCAAGCAACAGATATGATTCTCCCTCAGAGATCCCACCTGAAAACACGGGGTCTAGAGGATGAATGACTGACATGAATGAGAAAACAGACACTGACGCTCGGCTATGAAAATGCAACATGCTTAGAGACGAAAATACAATATTTAAGCATAAAAGGACAAGTAGGGGCAAATTGGTCATTTAGCATGTAAAACGTGGAATAAACGAATAACAAATAACATTTGATAAAAATATAAACATTTAAGAATAAACTACTCAGATGGTATGATTGAAATTCCACAGTAAACGTGCATAACCCATTCAAGTCAATCAATTGAATTACAACTTATCAACTTAACAACTTTTTCCAAAAGCTCAAAAGCTACAATCTAACATTCACTCATAATCCAAGTTTAATCGAACCTAAATATCATCAATTCAACTATACAATCATACATCGACAATATTCATCAATTTACAATCATGCTACAAGTTAAGGTACAAGCAAATTTAGCTTAATTGATTCGAAAAGCTAAAAGCTAGTGCGAAAGTTGACATATATACATAATCATACAAAAATGGTCATAAAAGACAAACAGTAAATCGGATTGAGGTAATAGCAGCGCCGTTAGAACCGTTGCGTCGAGACGATGAATCTGTCCAAAGACACTGTCTGCCGCCGCCAGACCGCCGCCAATGCAGTCGGACCCTTATACTCAAATGTTCCTCTCGTCGAGCCCATCACTTCCCCCAAGCCCGTTTCTCGATCCGGTCACTCACCGGAGTTTAATTTCAGTTTGAAGCTCCAATGGACCCCACGTCGAGAAGGCTGGAAAGCACCTAAAGATCGAAGAAAATGGTGACCGGAGCACGTCGGACCACCACTTCGGCCGTGGCTCCTCCGCGCGCCGCCTGTAATTGGCCGGAGCGCCGCCGTCTGAGGGAGTCACGCCACGAGACCAACTCCAATCTTCTCGTCTTGTCACGCCGGTCAGAACCTTAGTGGTCCGCGATGGTGGCGCCGCCTGAAACGTCGCCGGAGCTCCACCGACGCCGCGCCTGAAAATGGGCTGTATCTCCGTCGTCGGTGGTCGGATGGACTCAAGACCACCGCCAATGGATTCCTCTCGTCAAAACGTATTCAGACCCGACTGGTCTCAAGCCTCGCCTTCGCCGGAAAAGTCAGATCGGAGAATTGCGCCGCCTTTCGGTTCTCCCACCGTTACGCCGTCGTCGTTGCTCCGATGGCTAGGAAAATAGTATGGTTGGATTCGTCTCGTCGATACGGTCGTCTAGACATATGATTCGTCGAATTCTGACAACGTTGCAAAAATCATGTTTGGGAGAGAATGGCTCGTCGTTCGATGATTGTCGGTGTGTGTGTGGTTTCTAAATATGGAAGGTTACTATATATATATTTCGAAAAATGAGACAAAAACGCAAAGTCTCGGAATTAGGCGTACTTAGTGTCAAAATGACCGTAATGAAAAGCTTAACAAGGTTTGAGATTCGTTTCATAAAAATTCGGGCATTTACAAAAAGTCAATATCAAGTGGGGTCAAAGTGTAAATAATTTTGGGCCAAAAATGCAATATTTTGGAAATATAATTTTATGAATAATATTTGGAACCTTGATGAAATACATCTTTAAGACATTGAATTCCAGTCCAACGTGCACTGTTAAATTTCTAGATTCGATTAAACGAGCTAAAAATATAAATTTACCAAATTGACCCTAGTTAGTGACAAAACGATGCAAATATAATTCTTATTAATGCTGTGAGTTTTAAAAGCCAAATTAATGGTTATGAAAAATTCTTTAAATGCAAGAGTTGGAAAACGTGTAATTATGAAAGACGTCGGGACCATAAACGGTCTGTATCTCGATAAACGTGCTAATTCTGAGCTTAGGAATTGTGGGTCGTCACACATTATTGCATGACTTACTGCATTACTTGCTTGTCTAATTGATTAGCGGCTTTCGTTACAAGTCGAAGCACATTCCAGTTTTCTTCATTTAGCATATGTATTTTCCTATATATATATATAAAACCCGGAAGCGTGGCTCGAACTTGCCCAACTTAAGCCTTCTTTATTCTTCAAACTATTTAGTTGAATTATGATTCGTTTTTACTTATCATTTCCAACTTATTTATGCCATGTCTTTCGAACTTGTAACGGCCTCGTGACTCAACTAATATCATTTCAAAATGATCGGCTTGACCTTATGTGCAAATGTTTTCAAAGGATCCGGTTCGTCAACCTTTTGTATTTTCAAATAAAGCTGAACCCGAATGTTGCTTTATGTTATAGTTTTACAACTTATATTATTGTATGTATCTTTATCAAAACGAGTAACATTCACCCCTTTTTGGTTTTAATCGATAAACGATGAACTCTGATCAATACCTATATTGTATTACCCCCCTTACTGAGTATCCTTTATACTCACCCCTTCTATTTTGGTTCTTGCTTCAGGTAGACAGGTGGCGGTGTCACCTATCTTGTCAGTCGGCAGCAACAGGTCTAGGTCGGCTCTTGTCTCTTGTCTTGTCAGTGTCCCAACAACAGTCGAGTCTTTACTTTATGAATTGATTTACCTTATTGTATTTAATATTATGATTTATTTTTCGTACTTACGTGCCCCTGATGTGGGATAGATAGTTGAGCCGTGGATGGCATTAATTGGATATTTACTTTGGAATTATTTTATGAATTATGTTGCCATGGATGGCTTTTATGATTAAATTATTATTTTCTGAAATCCCCGCACTGTTCTGATTATTGTTGTTGTTGTTGGGGGCATCGTGATGCTGTTGCCGGAGTTTGATCGAGTGATTGCCATTCGCCGGGATTGATTTTCGAATGGGGTACCTTTACCTCATTTGGGAGTTTGTCTCGGTGCGGATGTAGTGTCCTTTCTCTTCATACGGAAAGGGGTGCTACAAAAGCAATTTAAACCCTTACCTGTAGCTCGACAAACGAGAAAAGCAAGCATGCAACATATATGATTCTGCCTAAGAGATCCCACAAGAAAACACGGGGTTTAGAGGATGAATGACTGAACGAACAAGAGAACAGACACTGACACTCGGCTATCAAAATACAAACATTCTTAAGGACACTCATTCAAGCTAAAGCGCCTTTCCAGCTAGTCGTTCCAAGAGGAATGCTTAAGATAACAAACCTTGTTGATTGGCTTCGATCGGTTCTTTTCTTTCAAAATGTAATTGGTTGTGCTAGACCAAAAGCTTACCACCTTGCTACTTTAAAGGAGATTCAAGAAAAGATGGAATAGGAAGACGTGTTTCCAGAACGAACAAGATAGGGGTTGATAAGGGGGAGTTAGCAACTTCCTGTCCCAAAGAAACCATGGGATAAAAACCTCGACTTCATTATTGGTCTACCGAAGGTGGAAGATTTGGGCACTATCCTGTTCTATGCCAGACATCAATAAAGGATTTTCTAATAAAAGGCTTGTCTTAGGTATGGATGCGGTGCGTACCACCCTATCTGTAGCCAGAAGAGATCCAAGAGTTTTTTATTTCTGTCCTTAATTTGGGACCTTTTTCCGATGCCTTACAAAGACAAACATTTAAACATAAGAAAGCAAGTAGGGGCAATATGGTCAATTTATATCCAAAAGCATGCAATAATTAAATAAACGAGAAACTCTAAATTAATTACAAAATATCTAAACATATAAGCTTATCAGGGTAAGATTGTAATTCAACACCAACAAGTATATTTCATTAAAACAATAATTTGAAATGCAACTTGACAACTTATAGCTTTTCTCAAAAGCTCAAAAGCTAACAAGCTAAGGCATTGACGTCAAATGCTAACAAACTTAAAGTGAAACCACGCCAAATGCTCCTCTCTTCATGGGCTTCAATTCCCGACCAACCCAAGGCATTGACGTCGCCGGAGAACTGAAATCGGAAAGCAACACCACCGCCTGAAAATCGTCGATTCCGCCACCGTTGGTGGTCGGATGGCCACGAGACCACCACCATTGGCTTCCTTGCAAAAAATCGGTCCAGAAGGACCATTGCCCGCCGGCTGAAAGTTTCCGGAAAAGTCACGACCACCACCATCTCAGCCCCGGAACTTCTGAGCTCCACCGCGCCACCACCGTCGTCCAAATGCCAGCAATATTGGTACCATTGTGCTCCTCTCGTCGAGCCGATCGAGTTCCATATATCATTTGCTTGAATCGGTAGAGAAATGCAAAATCTCTATTTTTGGAGAAATGGAGCTCACGCAATGCCCGCCTGCTTCTTCTCTCTCTCTCAATTTTCAATTCAGCCCCAAAACTCTCCAAAATTGCATCATATACCCTATCCTCAAAAAATGTGCAACTTGTGTAAAGTGTAGGAATTAGGCGTACTTAGTGTCAAAATGACCGAAATTAAATGCTTAACAAAGATTGAGGTTCGTTTATTAAAATTCATGAGTTTACGAAAAGTCAATTCCGGGTTGGGCTAAAGTGTAAATAATTTTGGGCTAAAATGTAATTTTATTTAAAATATGATTTAATGAATAATATTTAGAATTTCATGAAAATATTTGCAACCTCGATAAAATATGCATTATTAAAACATTGAACCCTAGTCCAATGTACACCTTTAAATTACTAAATTAAATTAAACGAGCTATAAATATAAATTTACCAAATTGACCCTAATTAGTGGCAAAACGATGCAAATTAAATTCTAATTAATGCTTTAGGTTTTAAATACCAAATCGATGATTTATAAAAATCTTTAAATGCAAGAGTTGGAAAACGTGCAAGTGTGAAAGACGTCAGGACCGTAAACAGTCCGAATTCCGATAAAAGTGCTAATCTTGAACTTGGAGATTGCGGGTCGTTACAATACTCCCTCCTTCAAAAGAATCTGTCCTCAGATTCTACTTCTCACGTCAAACCGTTCTCTGCCAAATTTTCTCTTTGGCTTCGGTTTCAGGATTTCGTTCTGTCTAACTTAAAGCGCCTTCAGTGCGTGGACAGACTCCTTTGATTCCTGAAAATCTGACATCCATGCTCACTTTGGTTCTCAATTCGACCAGTTTCCGAAGTGTTCCTCTTCCAGGTAGATTTGATAAAGTCGACGCTAACCAGATCCGCATATCGAACTCGCAACATAATTGCTCCTAGTCGACTAAGAACTGCTTGTCCTGAGCACTTTCTAATAGCGTATAACGAGGCCATCGAATTATGCTCTATCCACACAGAGATCATATAAAGCCTAGCAACTAATCATTCAATTAGCGGAAGTAAGAATTAAAACGCAGTTAAAGCACGTAGGTCACATGAAACACTTAACAATTATTTAAAGCAATTAAACACGTAAGCTCATCCGATCTCTAATGTGGTTTGAATTTCTCGAAATCCGCGATGACTCTGTCTGATCAGAAATTGAATCCTTCAAGGTTTCTGATCCCCGAACTCTCTCCCAGCTTGATGTCTGACTCAGATCAACTTCTTTTACGTATTCTTCATTTCACCATTCGGTTGCTCGATGTTTCATTTCCTTCACAAGTTTGCGTTGGCGACATCTGTTGGTTTCTGATACGTTCCCTTTACTGTCTCGTAGTCCGATTCCATACTGACTTCATTCCTGCTGTCACCTCTAGTTCCACTGTACTCTGTCCGGAATTAGTTCACGTATCTCATCGGATAGTATCTCTATAGGGGTGAGATGCTTATCATATTCCAAAGCTCGGTCGAGCTCGGTAGTGACTATCTGTGAGAAACCTTCCACATATATGGTTCATTTGTTGATCTTGATCTGTTCCCACGCTCTGTCTGAAAGTGGAATGTGCATCCTGTCAGGTAGTATATCTAGGGTAGTGAGATACTAATTACATTCCCAAGCCCGATCAAATCAGTAATAACTCCATCTGCAAGCTACCTTTTACTGACATGGTTCTCTAATTAGACACGAGATATTTCCATGCTCCATCCTCGAAAATAGAATATCTGTATTGCGATCCCGATCTCCAAACTCAAATAATTCTTCATCTTCTGAATCTGTTTCGGAATCTGATTGTCGAATGTGGTTCTGAAATCACGCTATAAATATAAATTTACCAAATTCACCCTAATTAGTGGCAAAACGATGCAAATTAAATTCTAATTAATGCTTTTGGGTTTTAAATACCAAATCGATGATTTATAAAAATCTTTAAATGCAAGAGTTGGAAAACGTGCAAGTGAAAGACGTCGGGACCGTAAACGGTCCGAATTTCGATAAATGCGCTAATCTTGAACTTGGAGATTGTGGGTCGTTACATTTATAAGTGGAATTAAGTCCATAATACGGGGCACATTGTTGGAGTTATTTGGAAAACCTAAGGGGGCATGATGGTGGATAGTGCATTCGTTGCCTGTTTTTCTAAAATCTCACTTCTCGTTGGTTTGAGGTAGCCCCTTGAACTAGACAAGTGGCGCAGGGGTATTTTATTACTTGTTGCGAGACATAAGGAGAGACAAGGGCCCGTACTTGCCGGGACATTACTTGATTTACTACTTCGTATATTTAGTCAAATTATAAGCCCTAATAATTACTCTTTTGTTTCTTTACTCTAGATTACTTAAGATTCTAACCAAAAAGGGCTTGTAAATCAACTAGGTCATTTTAAACTAAACGACTTGAATTATGTGCAAATGATTTATAAAATATCCGGTTCGTTGAACTTCTTGTTTTAAAATAATCTGAAAATAGGTGTTGCTCTAGCTTGTATATTTTGTTAAAACATATTATGTTATTTCATAAAACGAGCAATATCCACCTTTTGCTGTCAAATTATAAAAGGATGAACCGTGATGTATATTACGGTATAACCCCTCACTGAGTATCTTTTATAATCACCCTCCTACTTTTCATCCGTACTTCAGGTAGGCAGGTAGTAGTGTCACCTATCTTGTCAGTTGGCAAAAACGGTCTATTAGATTCGAGTCCTGTTCTTGGTCAGTCTCGATAGTGTCCAAATAGTTACGTCGTGTCGTTGTATTACATTATTATATTTCATATTGAATGCCCCCGATGAGGGTTAGTTGATGATATTAGTACTTCACAAGATAATTGTAACGACCCAAAATTTCGGATTTATTCCGGAGTAATATTTTATTCGCGCCGAAGGCTTTTCGTGAGAATATTTAATATCACGAATAAGTTTTACCTGAGAACCCGCCTTTTACCCGGAATTTCCTATTTTATCCTAGACCCTATTTAATACCTATTTTCCATATCTACCCCTCCCATATCCCTCATTTCCACTTGTGCCCCTTTTATTGCAAAAGAAAGAAAGAAAGAAAGAAGGAAGAGAAAGAGAATAGAGAGAGAAAGGAGAGAGAGCCGAGAAAAGGAAGAAGAAAAGAGAAGTAAAGAGGAAATCTCCCCGTCGTCCTACCGACCCCATTTCTCGCCCGATCGATGAGCCGTGAAAACCCGAACGATCCTTGCTTCATTCTCTATGGGTAATCCTTTTAACCCATCTCTACGTGAAATTTTCGTGGGTTTTTTGATAGAATTTTATAGATTTTGGATTTTCGTGTTTAGGAGATTTACTTGATTGTTTCGCATGATTCTTGAACCTATGTGTAGCTAATGGGATATATATGCATATATGTGAAAATTAGCATGTTTAATTGAGTAGATTGAGAGATCTATGCTTTTGTATGTTGTCGTGAGTGAGAGGCTCGCAAACTTCCATTTTTTTGCACCTAGAAGAACCGCACGGCCTTGCGCACGGTCTTGACCCCGTGCACAAGTCCGTGCAAGCCTCTAACCCTTCACATGGGCTTGGCTTCCCCGTGCACATGCCGTGCACCCTATATGTGATCACGCACAGGCTATTGCACGGCCTCAAGACCATGCACAGGCCCGTGCAACCCCCTTAACCATTTTTCTAGCTTGATTTCAAATATTGCTCACGTTAAATTACCAGTTTACCCCTTATGAATAATGCTATTTTCCCGTTTGATCCCGGATTCGAATTCCGACTTCACCAATAGGTTCGTAGTGTTTCAAAACCTATTTATTTCTGACGTTATGATTTATCCGACTTCATTTGACCGTCAGTTGACACCTTTCTCATTCAAGGATTTTTACCCACTTTTTCCATTTGCTATCCGTTTCATCCCGTATTCGTGTGAGAGCGTTCTTGTATTATTTTAAGCATGCTTACGTGCCCTAATTACATTTAAGCATGTCTCAAATATTTAATTTCTATATTCCTTTTATTATTAGGATTATATTGATATTTCCTTAATTGTTGTACCATAATTGTATATCTCTATATGTTTAATTATCTAGCTTTCCATATTGCACCCGCAGTATGATTGAAGTTCTATTTGAATTATCGTGTGTCATTTGTTGTTATCTTGCTTTTAGTATTGTCGGCCTCGTTTTCATCCTCTAGGCCCTATGTATTATAGGTGGGACCAACGAGAGAGAAACTTGTAGCGGGCGGCCCAAATGGGTAACGCACGCCCCGCACCGAGCCCCGACCCGGAACTGAAATGGGATCCGACCCGAATCGAAACCCGGCGAACGGCAAGCATTTACTCAATCACTAGGAGGGGTTTTCAAAAACAACGAAAAGACAGAAGTGCGGAAGCAAAATAAACCAAACATTAAAACATAAATAAATGCACAAGTATTAAAGCCCACCAAGGCTAACGAAATTCAATTACATAATTAATAAACGGGTTCGATACAATATCCCGAATACAACCTAAATAATAATTCCTAATATCATGAATCTTAATTAATATCTAAACGGGGAAAAGAGATATACATGAGCAAAATAAATACAACTTAACGACAACGACTACGACGACGACGAATCTCGCCTAGTAACCTGAAACCAATATAAGGGTGAAAACAGAGGGGGTTAGTCAAACGACTAAGTGAGGAGGGAATAATAATGTATATAATATAACGGAAAATAAATCACCAATTTTATAATTAAAAGAAATCAACATAAAAGAAAGGTTTTCGTAATCGGGTGGTGATTTAACATAAAACATAACTCGGCAAGTCGAGCCCTTAACTCCAATTTCCAAAACATAAAACTGGAAACCTCCCTTATTCCTCCAATGTAGCCGGACTGCAAACCCGAACTACTCATAACATACTGTATAATCTCAGGTACTCAAAGGGCTGCCACTCCGGCCTCACCCCGAGCTCCCAAAGGTGGAGAGAACCATAGGATTTCCGCCGTAGACCCGATGTCTACCGACTTTGTCCTATCATTCTTTACTCCGGGCCCAAACATACACACATACATATCATATCATAACTCGCTTTTCAAATCATTTCGGGTTGGCCAAAAGACCGTTCGAGACATGTCATATGCGAGGCCAAAGGCCAAAGTTCGCCTTAGAAAACAAAGGGGTTTTACATGTCTCTTTCGCAAACGTTTCAAAGACTATACGTAGTACTTTTTCATATGAAAACATTTTCGATAAATCGAATAAACATAATAGGCATAAATATTTATTAAGTATATATATAGAAACGGTGTGAAAACAAAACGTAAACATGGCTTATATCGGGAGAGGCTTATTTATATATATACATAATAGTACTGGAATCAGAAACGGAAAGCCTCACCTGGCGGCTATGCAAAATAAGAGCAAAAAGCAAGAACCGGCGCTACTCCACAGGAGTATCATCTGCAAGAATACCAGGACACAACCAAATAAGACTAAAGACGACGCACGGCTTAAACGAGAATATTAAAACACATAGGAGCACGTTATACAATTAAATCAAGCACTTAAGTTCAAATTATCAAACAAAAACAGAGTAATTCTCAAATTTAAAAATGCAAATCATGTCCAAATGCAACAAAAGTTTACGGACATGCTTTAATTATCATAACGGAGTACGCATTCGAATTTCGGGAAAATCGGACTTCACATGCAAAAGATAGAAAATTTAACGAAAACTTAAAACACACTATTCATATACCCGAACATGTTGTAAATTCATAAATCATGCAATTCATATCTATTTCATATATATCGAATACACGAGCGAAGAAAGAATTCGGAAAAGACGAGTCTCAGAAGGACCCGTAGTGTAAAATGTGCCCTGACTTACATAAGGTCAGGGCACTGTTCGACCAGGCCACACGGCCTTGCGCACGGCCGTGTGCCGAGGCCGTGCACAATCGGACGAACACGCACGGCCTCATGCACACGGCCTCAAGGCCGTGTGCATCAGCCCGTGTCCAATGCACACACACTCACGGCTTCATGCACACGGCCTCAAAGCCGTGTGCACCAGCCCGTGTGCGGCCAGATTGAGCAGAAACATACAGAAGATCAAAAACATACGCGAAATTAAATCCTAATCCAACCTTTAATCACTAAAACATGCAAATCATACTCTAATTTTCACATATAATCATCTACAACATATAATCTACATATAGAAACGATAAACACGAAAATCCATCCACAAATCCTATACAAATCACATAAAACCTAATGATGTCAACTATTCACAAAAATGAGAAAAACGAAGTATAGAAGACATTAAACGAGAGAATCATTAGAAGCTTACTCATAGAAAAGATCGCGAGGAATTCGTAGACGTAAACTATTCAAAAATCGGTCGGGAAACGGAGTCGGGACGATCGATTGAACTTCCTTCCTTCTCTTTCTCTTTTTCCTTCTCTTTTCTTTTCTCTCCTTTCTGGCTGTTGTTTGAACGAGAGTGTGAGGTGAGAGAGATTGACTTAGTCAATTAAGTTGACTAGGTTTAAAATCGAAGGGGTAAAATCGTAATTTTGCAAAATAAGTTTGCAAACTCACGTTGTCCAAATAATACGTAATTACAGTCAAAATTCACATAATTAAACGCACATTGACAATTCGTGATTTAAATATAAAATTCACTAATTTACGAAATTATCCTAAAATCTTAGAATAAATATCAAATTAAAATAATAATTTGCGAAATTACTCGATTCAGATATACCGCATTATAAATCGGATTTTGGGGTCGTTACAATATTCCCCTCTTCAGAAGAATCTGTCCTCAGATTGTCTTCCGGTCTCGGAGTTAGTTAAGAGGAGCATAACAGAAATTCTAATAACTCGAATTAAATCGAACATTCAAATGCAATTAAATCACATAATAAAACATCATTCATAATAAACACTTAAAGCACTTAATATTCCAATAAAATCCAGCGTCGTACAAAATACAAAATTACTAACGGAAAAGAAGAAAATAAAATAAAAATAGATAGCTCAAGGCTCGTCGGGACCACGACGGAAATACTGGTCAAGCTGCTCTGATAGTGACCTCTACATCTCTGAGATAGATCGTTGAAGCTCTGCCTGTAAGGCTGTGTACTGACTATCAATGTGAGCGCGCTGAGCTGCAAAGCCCTCATTGATCTGCCTCTCCTGCTGGGCAAATCTCTCATCAGTCACACGTCGGTAGTCAGTGACTCCGAATAAAATTGTTGCAGGTCTATCGACTTCTGGTCCTGAGTGCTTCTTCTGCCGTGTGAAGACTCAGGTATAGAAGCATCCTGTCTCAACAGCTGGGAGTAGATGTGCTGAGCTTGCTTGCGGACCTCTGGGTCTGAAGGTCCTTCTTCGGGAGCATCCTCTTGGTCAGCTTCCCATAAGGGTAGTCCATCTACCAGAACATATGGGTCGTTCCGTCTCGGACCCTTCGTGCAGATCGCCATTTGGGCTAGAGTGCCATAGCTAATCGAGGTCGAACCTCCAACAGGAACCTGGGTATCGAGCCCTTCCACTTGGGCACACTCCAGAATGGCGGTAATATAGGAGCCAACTCGAATCTCTCCTCTCGACCGAGTGGAGATATACATCATATGGTCCATCATGTACGAGATGGGGTTGAACCTGACCCCCGCACCATGTGATCGAGTATGAGACAATCTTCGGTGTTCACCGCTCCCGGACTGTCTCCTCTGGCTAGAACCGATCGAGACACAGCTCTATGCAAAATTCTCAATTGAGTGGTGATGAGCATCGTGGCCTTGGATACGCTGGAGTTAAATATTTCGGTGGAGGTAGAGATACGTCTCCAAGCCTCGGCTTGATTCCATCCATCGGCACGTCTTCTAGGTGCCGTAACATCCAACTGAAAATACTCGGACAACTGCCGGTATGAAAGCGTGTAGTCTCGGTTGAACGCTCGGAAGTGGATTCCGATCGGCATCTCGATGTCGTCCGGAAATGCCGCGCCCTTAAGAGAGCTTAAAAATTCGCAAGTGAGCCGGCGGTAGGATGGCCTTTGAATACTCCAAAAATTAGCCCACCCAATGTTGTCGATGTAACGAGAGATGCCTTCGCCTAGGCCCAATTGGAACATAGCGTCCATGTCGATAAATTGCGTAGCTCTAACCGGTCGTTCCATTAACCGGTTGAAGACATCTTGGTCGTCTTCATTACCCAAATTCACTTGGTAACCTTCCGGTGCCGCTATGTCGGGTAATTCCCTTGCCCGACGTCCGCTACGGGTTTCACGATCACCTTCCATAGTGGAGTTTGAGTTGTTGTGAATTGAAGGAAATAAGTTGCAACTCCACTTGAGACTTTTACCGAACACTTGGCGTGCGCTACTTCGGGCGAAGATAACGTGAGATCGGAATAACGGATCGAGCCCAAATTTCAACAATACCAAGAACTTGCTGCAGACAATACACCTTCAAAACCTCACGAAGATCCGTCGGGTAGATCGAGAATTAATTGATCTCAAAGTTGGGATGAATTTGGGGGAAAAAATAAGAGGGATTTTCGCATGACAAAGGAGAAAAGAATGAGGGTTGTGCGAAAATGAGAAGCTACTGACCATTTTAAAACCTGGAAGAAATGCGCACGGCCTCTCATCATGGCGTGTGGCGAGGCCGTGTGAGAAACACGCACGGGGTATCGTCACGGCATGTGACGACCCCGTGAGGAAAAACACGCACGGGCTCTCGTCACGGCGTGTGACGAGCCCGTGTGTATTCATGCTCACGGTCTCTCGCACCGGGTGCGATGAGGCCGTGTGAAAAAGTGCACAGGGTCTCGTCACGGCACGTGGCGAGACCGTGCAAGGCATGCAGGGGCAGTTCATGTGTTTTAAAACACACAAACTTCACAAAAATTCAAACACGAATACATAACACCGAAATCACATATATAATATTATACGCCTAACACACATAATTTCTAAAATTCCACATAATATGAAATTAAATAAATTTAGGATGAATGTCATGACAATGCAATATACCTGGATCGTTCATACAAAATCAAGCTTCGTCCTCTTGGCTCGTCTCGACATTCTCTTTCTCGTGCAATTTGTACGGAGATGAGACGGACTTCCACATGAGAAGCAACGTCCCTTCTTCTTTCGACATTCGGACTCTTGATGGTTTCTTTGACAAAAGCCACATACTGGCGCTCCCTGCGGTTGAGGAGGTACATTCTGCTTCGATGAAGATACCGAGAAGGTCTTCTTTTCGAAAGAGGGTCCTGAATGTGTAAGTGGCCTCGTAGAACTCGTTGGATGTGCATCCTCAGTATCGCCTTCCAAGGCGTCAATACTAGCGTAGGTCTGAGGCTGAGCTGTTCCCCGCGGTACCGGTCTCTTCTTCGGACATAGATTCAATATGTGATCGGGGCTACCACATCCGAAGCACAGTCTATTCTTCCTCCAACATTTAGCCTCTAATTGCGGGCCCTTACAGAATCCACATACGGGTCGTGAATATCCCTGAGGTCGGGGAGGAATAGGCTGAACGGGGGCCTGAAATTTACTTTCGTGTTGTTGTCGAACCATCCTCGGAATGTATTCAGCCCGGAATTCGATTAAGAACTGATCCCAAGTCGGGACTACATGCTCTCATTTCCATCTTTGCTCAATCTGCTTCCACCAATCCTGTGCGACTCTAATCATCAGATAGATAGCATACTCGACTCTTAGAGGGTCCGGATATTCCATAATCCTGTAAATCTTTTCTAAAGCTGATATCCATGCCTCGGCAATAGTGTCCTCCGGGGCACCTTCAAATTGCGGTGGTTCGAATCTGAGAAATTGAGCCCACGCTTCCTGCTCAACATTTCCTTTAGGGGCATGAGCGATGAACTGTCTTAATGTTTCCAAAATTCCGGCTGGAATCGGTGGATCGGTCTGAGGTGTCAATGAAGATGACGAGGGCTGTCCACAGGGGCAACAACGTGGAGGCATCCTGTAAAGCCATTAGCAGTTATGCATGACTGGTAAGTGAGCATGCAAAGCTGTAAACACATAGGCAAGTAATGTTCAAATAGATTTCACATAAGCACTTAGCACATTTGCACAATTCCACAGAATTCCTAAGCCGTACGACCTAGACACAACCGGACACGATAGACAACCAGGCATGGCAAGTACAACCTTGAGTTTCACATCCACCTATATCCAAGCCCATCCCAGTCTTTTGATTGTAAAAGATCTTTTGTTGTTGATCATCCAACAAAGATCTGTCACAATTCAAACACTAACCGTTCTTGAACACTGGCAAGTGCAATCCTTAAGCTACACCGGCACACAACAACCGACAAACAAACAAAACATGACGATTCAGAGCTTAGGCCATTGGACCAAGAAGGCTCTGATACCAACTGTAGCGGGCGCCCCAAATGGGTAACGCACGCCCCGCACCGAGCCCCGACCCGGAACCGAAATGGGATCCGACCCGAATCGAAACCTGGCGAACGGCAAGCATTTACTCAATCACTAGGCGGGGTTTTCAAAAACAACGAAAAGACAGAAGTGCGGAAGCAAAATAAACCAAACATTAAAACATAAATAAATGCACAAGTATTAAAGCCCACCAAGGCTAACGAAATTCAATTACATAATTAATAAACGGGTTCGATACAATATCCCGAATACAACCTAAATAATAATTCCTAATATCATGAATCTTAATTAATATCTAAACGGGGAAAAGAGATATACATGAGCGAAATAAATGCAACTTAACGACAACGACTACGACGACGAAGAATCTCGCCTAGTAACCTGAAACCAATATAAGGGTGAAAACAGAGGGGGTTAGTCAAACGACTAAGTGAGGAGGGAATAATAATGTATATAATATAACGGAAAATAAATCACCAATTTTATAATTAAAAGAAATCAACATAAAAGAAAGGTTTTCGTAATCGGGTGGTGATTTACAGAAAACATAACTTATCATATGACTCGGCAAGTCGAGCCCTTAACTCCAATTTCCAAAACATAAAACCGGAAACCTCCCTTATTCCTCCAATGTAGCCGGACTGCAAACCCGAACTACTCATAACATACTGTATAATCTCAGGTACTCAAAGGGCTGCCACTCCGGCCTCACCCCGAGCTCCCAAAGGTGGAGAGAACCATAGGATTTCCGCCGTAGACCCGATGTCTACCGACTTTGTCCTATCATTCTTTACTCCGAGCCCAAACATACACACATACATATCATATCATAACTCGCTTTTCAAATCATTTCGGGTTGGCCAAAAGACCGTTCGAGACATGTCATATGCGAGGCCAAAGGCCAAAGTTCGCCTTAGAAAACAAAGGGGTTTTACATGTCTCTTTCGCAAACGTTTCAAAGACTATACGTAGTACTTTTTCATATGAAAACATTTTCGATAAATCGAATAAACATAATAGGCATAAATATTTATTAAGTATATATATAGAAACGGTGTGAAAACAAAACGTAAACATGGCTTATATCGGGAGAGGCTTATTTATATATATACATAATAGTACTGGAATCAGAAACGGAAAGCCTCACCTGGCGGCTATGCAAAATAAGAGCAAAAAGCAAGAACCGGCGCTACTCCACAGGAGTATCATCTGCAAGAATACCAGGACACAACCAAATAAGACTAAAGACGACGCACGGCTTAAACGAGAATATTAAAACACATAGGAGCACGTTATACAATTAAATCAAGCACTTAAGTTCAAATTATCAAACAAAAACAGAGTAATTCTCAAATTTAAAAATGCAAATCAAGTCCAAATGCAACGAAAGTTTACGGACATGCTTTAATTATCATAACGGAGTACGCATTCGAATTTCGGGAAAATCGGACTTCACATGCAAAAGATAGAAAATTTAACGAAAACTTAAAACACACTATTCATATACCCGAACATGTTGTAAATTCATAAATCATGCAATTCATATCTATTTCATATATATCGAATACACGAGCGAAGAAAGAATTCGGAAAAGACGAGTCTCGGAGGGACCCGTAGTGTAAAATGTGCCCTGACTTACATAAGGTCAGGGCACTGTTCGACCAGGCCACACGGCCTTGCGCACGGCTGTATGCCGAGGCCGTGCACAATCGGACGAACACGCACGGCCTCAAGGCCGTGTGCATCAGCCCTTGTCCAATGCACACACACTCGCGGCTTCATGCACACGGCCTTGAGGCCGTGTGCACCAGCCCGTGTGCGACCAGATTGAGCAGAAACATACAGAAGATCAAAAACATACGCGAAATTAAATCCTAATCCAACCTTTAATCACTAAAACATGCAAATCATACTCTAATTTTCACATATAATCATCTACAACATATAATCTACATATAGAAACGATAAACACGAAAATCCATCCAAAAATCCTATACAAATCACATAAAACCTAATGATGTCAACTATTCACAAAAACGAGAAAAACAAAGTATAGAAGACATTAAACGAGAGAATCGTTAGAAGCTTTGTAATGCCCCGAAAATCCGAATTATTATATGGTACGTCCGAATCGAATATTTGCGCAATTTATTATTTTATTTAATATTTATTATGTAATTTTAGAATTATTTCGTATATGAATGAATTTCTGTATTTAAATTACAAATTGTCAATGTGCATTTAATAATATGAATTTTGACTGTAATTACATGTTATTTGGACAACGTGAGTTTTCGAACTTATTTTGCAAAATTACGACTTTGCCCCTTCGATTTCTAAACCTTAGTCAAAATTTGACTAAGTCAACCTCTCTCCCTCTCTATTCCATTCACGCACAAAAAGAAAAAGGGAAGAAAGAAAAAGAGAGAAAAAGAGAAGGAAGAAGAAAGAGTTTCCAACGATCGTTCCGACTCCGTTTCCCGACGGATTTTTGAGCCGTTTACGTCTACGAACTCCCCGCGATCTCTTCTACGAGTAAGCTTATCACGCATTTCTCGATTAATGCCTTCATTGCTTCGGTTTTCGGATTTTTGAATATAGTTGAATAATTTAGGTTTTATATGATTTTGATAGAAATTGTGGATGGATTTTCGTGTTTATCGTTTCTATATGAAGATTATATGTTGTAGATGATTATATGTGAGGATTAGGGTTTGATTTTCATGATTTTGTGATTAAATGTTGATTTTTGATATGAATTCGTGTGGGTTTTGGTTCTGCGAAAATGTTTCTGCTCGAATCGGTGCACACGGCCTTGAGGCCGTGTGCATGAGGCCGTGCGCGTGGGTGAATCGCACACGGGCTGTGCACACGGCCTTGAGGCCGTGTACATGAGGCCGTGCGCGTTTCTTGATTGTGCACGGCCTCGGCACACGGTCGTGCACAAGGCCGTGTGGATCCGGTGAACAGCCCCTGACCTTCTGTAAGTCAGGGGCGAATTTGGCCTACGGGTCCCACTTCGGCTCATCTTTTCCGAATTCTTTCTTCGCTCGTGTATTCGATTTATATGAAATAGATAGGAATTGCATGATTTATGAATTTACAACATGTTCGGGTATGTGAATAGTGCATTTTAAGTTTTCGTTAAATTTTCTAACTTTTGCATGTCAAGTCCGATTTTCCCGAAATTCGAATGCATACTCCTTTATGATAAATTAAGCATGTCCGTAAAGTTTCGTTGCATTTGGACTTGATTTACATTTTTAAATACTTGAATTACTCTATTTTCGTTTGAGAATTTGAACTTAAGTGATTGATTTAATTGTATAACGTGCTCCTATGTGTTCTAATACTTTCGTATAAGTCGTGCGTCGTCCTAGTCTTAATTGGTTGTGTCTTGGTATTTTTGCAGATGATACTCCCGTGGAGTAGCGCCAGTTCTTGTTTTTGCTCTACTTTTGCATAGCCAGGTGAGGCTTTCCGTTTCTGTTTCCAGTATTATTACGTATATATATAAATAAGCCTCTCCCGATATAAGCCACGTTTATGTTTTGTTTTCACCCCGTTTATATATATATACTTAATAGATATTTATGATTATTATGTTCATTTGATTTATCGAAAATGATTTGATATGAAAAAGTACTATGTATAGTCTTCGAAATGTTTACGAAAGAGACATGTAAAACCTTTTGTTTTCTAAGGCGAACTTTGGCCTTCGGCCTCGCATATGTCATGTCTCGAACGGTCTTTTGGCCAACCCGAAATGTTTTGAAAAGCGAGTTATGAACTGTATGCATGATCGTTTGGGCCCAGAGTAAGAGCGATAGGATGAAGTCGGTAGACGTCGGGTCTACGGCGTAAATCCTATGGTTTGCTCCATTTGGGAGCTCGGGGTGAGGCCGGAGTGGCAGCCCTTTGAGTACCTGAGTTATTCCCGTCAGTTACGAGTAGTTCGGATTTAGCCGTCCGTCTACATTGGAGGCATAAGATTTAGGGTGGTTTCCAGTTTTTATGTTTGGATATTGGAGTTAAGGGCTCGACTCGCCGAGTCATATGATATGTTATGTTTTATGTTAAATCACCACCCGATTACGAAAACCTTTCTTTTATGTTGATTTCTTTTAAATTTAAAAATGGTGATTTATTTCCGATTTATTATATACATTATTATTCCCTCCTCACTTAGTCGTTTGACTAACCCCCTCTGTTTTACCCCTGTACTGGTTTCAGGATACTAGGCGGGATCGTCGTCGTCGTCGCGTCTTAGAGTTACATTCTTTTGTTCATGTATAACTCTCATTCAGTATGACTATTATTTATATGTTTTATGATATTAGGGATGTATTACTGTTAGTTTGTATTCGGGATTATGTATAAATATTGAACCCGTTGTTATCTATTTATCGGGATATTGTATCGAACCCGTTTGTATTTAATTAATGGAATTTCGTTAGCCTTGGTGGGCTTTAATACTTGTGTAATTTATTATGTTTCGTTTATTTCGCTTCCGCACTTCTGTCCTTTCGTTGTTTTGAAATCCCCGCCTAGTTATTGAGTAAATGCTTGCCGTTCGCCGGGTTTTGGTTCGGGTCGGATCCCATTTCGGTTCCGGGTCGGGACTCGGTGCGGGGCGTGCGTTACCCGTTTGGGGCGCCCGCTACAGTTGGTATCAGAGCTCTTGGTCCAATGGCCGAAGCTCTGAATTGTCGTGTCCAGTTGTGTCTAGGTCGTACGGCTTAGGATTATGTGATTGTGACAACGTGATTACGTGAATTTAACTTCTCTACGTGTTACGGCTTTTCATAATCACTTATCATCATGCATGTTTGGTATTGAATTTGCAGAATGCCTCCTCGTCGTGAACCGCCAGGTCCGCCTCCAGGTGCTCCGACACCAGCACAATTCATGGAAGCCTTAGGGCAGTTTGTGGTTCATACCAACAGAGCTACGCCACCACCTGCCCCCGAGAATGATATGGGAAGGTTTCTTAAGCTCAACCCTCCGCAGTTCGAGGGTGCACCTGATGATGTTATCGCCGAGGCTTGGATATCGACGATGGAAAAGAGATTCCGAGTAATGGAGTGTCCGGATCCTAAGAGGGTCGAGTTAGCAGTGTATCAGATGATAGGAGCTGCTCAGGATTGGTGGGCCCGTATCGAACAGAGATGGCAGCGTGAGCATGTGGTCCCGACTTGGGATCAGTTCTTGGTTGAATTTCGGGCCAAGTATATTCCGTTGGTGGTCCGACAACGACGTGAGCGAGAGTTCCTGGCTCTCAAGCAGGGTACTTCTACCGTTGACCAGTACGAGGCTCATTTCTCCAGGCTTATCATTCACTGCTCGTATATGGTTGACGACGAACAGAGGAAGACTCGACAGTTCATTGAGGGATTGTCGAACGAGAGTCGTATGCATATGCTCGGGAATAGACTCCAGTACTACACCGATGCAGTCGAGACGGCACTTTCTATAGAGTCCGATCTCCGACAGATGAAACCGGCATTAGCACCTTCCCCTGCAGCCGCCAAGAGTTTTGCTTCTGGCTCGAAGAGGCCATTTATTCCATCTGGGTCCTCTTCTGGGAAGAAGCCATTCAGGAGCGACGTTCAACCTGCTCCTCCCCGACCTCAGCTTGCTCCTTCTCGATCTCAGGGATTTCCACGGCCAGTATGTGAATTTGGAATTCTTGCCACCGGATCGGGATATAGAGTTCGTGATTGATCTAGTTCCGGGAGCCGAGTCCTATTCGAAGTCGCCGTACCAAATGGCTCCTGCCGAGTTGAAAGAATTGAAGAACCAACTCGATGAACTTCTTTCTATTGGATATATCCGACCGAGTGCCTCGCTTTGGGGTGCTCCAGTCTTGTTCGTAAAGAAGAAGGACGGTACACTTCGCATGTGTATCGATTACCGAGAATTGAACAGGATGACAGTGAAGAATAAGTATCCTCTACCGCATATCGAGGAATTGTTCGACTTGCTACAAGGATCGAGGGTTTATTCCAAGCTCGATCTCAGACAAGGATATTACCAGCTCCGTATCCGATCAGAGGATATCCCAAAGACAGCTTTCAACACCCGATACGGACATTTCGAGTTTGTGGTCATGCCATTTGGACTCTCGAATGCCCCAGCAGCTTTTATGGACATGATGCACAGAATTTTCCGTCCGTACCTCGATAAGTTTGTCGTTATTTTCATCGAAGACATCTTAGTGTTCTCGAAGTCCGAAGAAGAACACGCTGAACACCTCCGGATCGTGCTCCAAGCTTTGAGAGAGCACCAATTATTCGCTAAGTTCAGCAAATGCGAATTCTGGATTGACCGAGTGACCTTCCTAGGTCATGTCATATCCGAAACGGGAATCGAGGTAGATCCTTCAAAGATTGAGACAGTGATGGATTGGGAGAGACCTAAGACTCCTACAGAGATCCGTAGTTTCTTGGGTTTAGCAGGATACTACAGACGTTTCGTCAAGGATTTCTCTAAACTTGCAGGCCCGTTAACAGCGTTGACAAAGAAGGAAGCTAAGTTTGAGTGGTCAGCCAAATGTGAAGCTAGTTTTCAGGAGCTCAAGAAGAGATTGACCACAGCCCCAGTACTGACCCTGCCAGAGGGTTCTGAAGGATTTGTCGTGTATGCAGATGCGTCACACGAAGGGTTAGGTTGTGTGTTAATGCAGAATTGGAAAGTTATAGCTTATGCATCGAGGAAGCTAAAGCCAGCTGAAGAGAACTATCCCACTCACGACCTTGAGCTAGCCGCCGTGGTATTTGCATTATTGAAATGGCGTCATTACCTCTACGGCATCACGTTCGACATCTTCACAGATCATAAGAGCCTTCAGTATTTGTTTACTCAGAAGGAATTAAACAAACGACAGCGCCGTTGGATGGAATTATTTGAGGATTACGATTGCAAGATTCAGTATCATCCCGGAAAGGAGAATGTTGTAGCCGATGCACTAAGCCGGAAGGCAAGCATAGCCCAGCTAGAGGCTAAGTTAGAGGGAGTTCACATCAGTTCCCAGGCCCATGTTCACAGCATATCGATCCAGTCAGAGTTGGGTCGAAAGATCCGAGATGTTCAGGCTACTGATGAATGGACTCAGAGATAGATAGTTCACATCGCAGTTGATCCAGAGACTCAGTTTGGTGTGGATGACACAGGAATTCTCCGCTACAAGTCCCGAGTTTGTGTTCCGGAGAGTCTGAGGAGAGATTCTCGATGAGGCTCACAACACACCTTACACAGTTCATCCAGGTGGAAGTAAGATGTATCGGGATCTGAAAGAATTATTCTGGTGGAGAGGTATGAAGAGAGACGTAGCTGATTACGTCAAGAGATGCTCGACTTGTCAGCAGGTTAAAGTTGAACATCAAAGACCGGGAGGTTTGCTTGAGCCACTACCGATTCCTACGTGGAACTGGGAGGGTATTGCCATGGACTTCGTGTCTGGTTTGCCTAAAGTAAGAGGTGGCTACGATAGCATTTGGGTGATTATCGACCGACTGTCCAAGAGTGCTCATTTTCTACCGATCAACATGTCGTACAAAGTGGATAGGTTGGCAGAGATTTATCACCGAGAGATTGTCAAGCTTCATGGAATTCCGTCTACGATCGTATCTAACAGAGATGCTCGATTTACTTCCCGTTTGTGGCAGCAACTTCAAGAACGAATGGGAACGAAGCTGACTTTCAGTACGGCCGCACATCCACAAACCGATGGTCAGTCTGAGAGGATGATCAGATATCTCTGTGATATGCTTCGAGCTTGTGCCCTGGATTTTCGTAACAATTGGCACGACCAGTTGCCTCTGATCGAGTTTGCCTACAACAACAGTTATCAGTCTACGATCGGAATGGCACCTTACGAAGCATTGTATGGCAGAAAGTGTAGGTCCCCGTTGTTTTGGGATCTCGAAGATTGGCGTTGGACGAAGGATGATAAGGAACGAGGAACTCCTCCAAAGTTTCTCCAAAATGCCATCGACCGTATCCAGATTACTCGGCAGAGAATGAAGGCAGAGGATCGTCAGAAGAGCTATGCCGACACCCGTCGCCGACCGTTGGAATTTGAGGTTGGTGACAAAGTATTCCTCAAAGCTTCTCCTCGAAAGGGTTTCACCCGAATTGGAAAAGGAGGAAAGTTGAGCCCAAGATTTTTGGGCCCCTATGAGATTCTGGAAAGAATTGGGAACGCAGCGTACAGGTTAGACTTGCCGCCGAGTCTGACAGGGATTCACAACGTTTTTCATGTTTCCCAACTCCGAAAGTACTTCCCGAATGAGTCCGAGATCCTTCCTGTTGAGAATATTGAACTAGAACCGGATTTGACCTTTGTTTCGAAGCCGGTGAAGATATTGGATAAGAAGACTCAAACTCTGCGCAACCGAGAGATTTCTCTTGTCAAAGTCCTTTGGAGAAATCAGACAACCGAAGAAGCTACATGGGAAACCGAGGACAAGATGCGCAAGTTTCATCCGGAATTATTTCAGCCGGATGAGTAGAATCTGGGGGCCAGATTCTCTTAAGGAGGGGTGATTGTAACGCCCCGAAAATCCGAATTATTATATGGTACGTCCGAATCGAATATTTGCGCAATTTATTATTTTATTTAATATTTATTATGTAATTTTAGAATTATTTCGTATATGAATGAATTTCTGTATTTAAATTACAAATTGTCAATGTGCGTTTAATAATATGAATTTTGACTGTAATTACATGTTATTTGGACAACGTGAGTTTTCGAACTTATTTTGCAAAATTACGACTTTGCCCCTTCGATTTCTAAACCTTAGTCAAAATTTGACTAAGTCAACCTCTCTCCCTCTCTATTGCATTCACGCACAAAAAGAAAAAGGGAAGAAAGAAAAAGAGAGAAAAAGAGAAGGAAGAAGAAAGAGTTTCCAACGATCGTTCCGACTCCGTTTCCCGACAGATTTTCGAGCCGTTTACGTCTACGAACTCCCCGCGATCTCTTCTACGAGTAGGATTCTCACGCCTTTCTCGATTAATGCCTTCATTGCTTCGATTTTCGGATTTTTGAATATAGTTGAATAATTTAGGTTTTATATGATTTTGATAAAAATTGTGGATGGATTTTCGTGTTTATCGTTTCTATATGAAGATTATATGTTGTAGATGATTATATGTGAGGATTAGGGTTTGATTTGCATGATTTTGTGATTAAATGTTGATTTTTGATATGAATTCGCGTGGGTTTTGGTTCTGCGAAAATGTTTCTGCTCGAATCGGTGAACACGGCCTGGTGCACACGGCGTTGAGGCCGTGTGCATGAGGCCGTGCGCGTGGGTGAATCGCACACGGGCTTGAGGCCGTGTGCATGAGGCCGTGCGCGTTTCTTGATTGTGCACGACCTCGGCACACGGCCGTGCACAAGGCCGTGTGGATCCGGTGAACAGCCCCTGACCTTCTGTAAGTCAGGGGCGAATTTGGCCTACGGGTTCCACTTCGGCTCGTCTTTTCTGAATTATTTCTTCGCTCGTGTATTCTATTTATATGAAATAGATAGGAATTGCATGATTTATGAATTTACAACATGTTCAGGTATGTGAATAGTGCATTTTAAGTTTTCGTTAAATTTTCTAACTTTTGCATGTGAAGTCCGATTTTCCCGAAATTCGAATGCATACTCCCTTATGATAAATTAAGCATGTCCGTAAAGTTTCGTTGCATTTGGACTTGATTTACATTTTTAAATACATGAATTACTCTATTTTCGTTTGAGAATTTGAACTTAAGTGATTGATTTAATTGTATAACGTGCTCCTATGTGTTATAATACTTTCGTATAAGCCGTGCGTCGTCCTTAGTCTTAATTGGTTGTGTCTTGGTATTTTTGCAGACGATACTCCCGTGGAGTAGCGCCAGTTCATGTTTTTGCTCTACTTTTGCATAGCCAGGTGAGGCTTTCCGTTTCTGTTTCCAGTATTATTACGTATATATATAAATGAGCCTCTCCCAATATAAGCCACGTTTATGTTTTGTTTTCACCCCGTTTATATATATATACTTAATAGATATTTATGATTATTATGTTCATTTGATTTATCGAAAATGATTTGATATGAAAAAGTACTATGTATAGTCTTCGAAATGTTTACGAAAGAGACATGTAAAACCTTTTGTTTTCTAAGGCGAACTTTGGCCTTCGGCCTCGCATATGTCATGTCTCGAATGGTCTTTTGGCCAACCCGAAATGTTTTGAAAAGCGAGTTATGAACTGTATGCATGATCGTTTGGGCCCGGAGTAAGAGCGATAGGACGAAGTCGGTAGACGTCGGGTCTACGGCGTAAATCCTATGGTTTCCTCCATTTGGGAGCTCGGGGTGAGGCCAGAGTGGCAGCCCTTTGAGTACCTGAGTTATTCCTGTCAGTTACGAGTAGTTCGGATTTAGCGGTCCGTCTACATTGGAGGCGTAAGGGTGGTTTCCGGTTTTTATGTTTGGATATTGGACTTAAGGGCTTGACTCGCCGAGTCATATGATATGTTATGTTTTATGTTAAATCACCACCCGATTACGAAAACCTTTCTTTTATGTTGATTTCTTTTAAATTTAATAATGGTGATTTATTTCTGATTTATTATATACATTATTATTCCCTCCTCACTTAGTCGTTTGACTAACCCCCTCTGTTTTACCCCTGTACTGGTTTCAGGATACTAGGCGGGATCGTCGTCGTCATCGCGTCTTAGAGTTACATTCTTTTGTTCATGTATAACTCTCATTCAGTATGACTATTATTTATATGTTTTATGATATTAGGGATGTATTACTGTTAGTTTGTATTCGGGATTATGTATAAATATTGAACCCGTTGTTATCTATTTATCGGGATATTGTATCGAACCCGTTTGTTATTTAATTAATGGAATTTCGTTAGCCTTGGTGGGCTTTAATACTTGTGTAATTTATTATGTTTCGTTTATTTCGCTTCCGTACTTCTGTCCTTTCGTTGTTTTGAAATTCCCGCCTAGTTATTGAGTAAATGCTTGCCGTTCGCCGGGTTTCGGTTCGGGTCGGATCCCATTTCGGTTCCGGGTCGGGACTCGGTGCGGGGCGTGCGTTACCCGTTTGGGGCGCCCGCTACAAGCTTACTCGTAGAAAAGATCGCGAGGAATTCATAGACGTAAACTATTCGAAAATCGGTCGGGAAACGGAGTCGGGACGATCGATTGAACTTCCTTCCTTCTCTTTCTCTTTTTCCTTCTCTTTTCTTTTCTCTCCTTTCTTGCTGATATTTGAACGAGAGTGTGAGGTGAGAGAGATTGACTTAGTCAATTAAGTTGACTAGGTTTAAAATCGAAGGGGTAAAATCGTAATTTCGCAAAATAAGTTTGAAAACTCACGTTGTCCAATTAATACGTAATTACAGTCAAAATTCACATAATTAAACGCACATTGACAATTCGTGATTTAAATATAAAATTCACTCATTTACGAAATTATCCTAAAATCTTAGAATAAATATCAAATTAAAATAATAATTTGCGAAATTACTCGATTCAGATATACCGCATTATAAATCGGATTTTCGGGTCGTTACAAAACTTGACTACCGCTTCCTTTCATTCTGTCGCGTCGAGCCAGGTAAGGATTTAAAATGCTTTCAACTGGGGCAATGACATAGTTATATAGGTTTATGAAATAAATTATCATTCCTGTCTTTCTTATTGCTTGTCGTTCCTACTTTTACTATTTCCTTATGTGCTTAGTCAAACCCTTTTAACAGCAAAACCTATATGTATAATATTTTACAAACGTTTTCAATTAGAGGCAAGGAAAACCCATTTGTTCTAAAGGCGAACTTTGGTCTCTAGGCCTCGCAAATATAACCTTGTCTCGAACGGCCCCTTTGGCCTTCCACACCCTAATCCCCTATTTCCAAAAGGCCCCTTTGGCTACCGAAAACTTAGTGCATAGATTCTTTTCAAAAGCGAGCCATGGACTGGATCATGACTTTGGGCCTGGAGTATACAAGAGGTGAGCCTGGAGACGAGCGTCCAGGGCAAATCCCGATGTATGCTTCTATACGTGTTAACTTAGCCTGGTTAGGAGGTTGGCTAGTCTAAGTTGATGCGAACGGTGGTGCTAACCGCATCTCCTTAAAATACTGTACAGTGGTGCTAATCGTGTCTCCTTAATTCGTGATTGATTGACTTTTGGTGGTGGAGTAATTGATTTCCTGATTGCCATTATTGAGGAGTCATAAGAAAGAATAAGCCCGTTCTCGCCGGGATACATTATTGCATGAATTATTACATTATTTACTTGCTTAATTGATTTTTTTCTTTAAATGCTTAATTGAATTACAATCCTGTCATTATTACTCATGCACGTATTGATAACTATTAAATTCTTACCACTTGACAGATTGTGAATCGACTAAACCCTCATTGAACTATCGGCTTGATATTATGTGCAAATGATTTCAAATGCATCCAGTTCGTTAACCTTTTTGTATTTTCAAAGTAAGCCGAACCTGAGTGTTGCTTTGTATTATTATTTTGCAACTTATATTGTTATTTGTATTCTTTCTCAAAACGAGCAACACTCACTACTTTTGGTTTTTAAAAGATAAATGACGAACTGTGATCAAACCCCCTTACTGAGTATCCTTTATACTCACCCCTTCTATTTTGGTTCTTGCTTTAGGTAGACAGGTGGCAGCGTCACCTATCTTATCAGTTGGCATCAACAGGTCTAGATCGGCTCAGTCTTGTAGTCTAGTTTGTCTTGTCAGTAGTCCCAACAACCGTCGAGTCTTGTTTATTGTATTTAATTGCTTTCGTACCATTTATTGCTTTATTTACTTTATGTACCTTATGTTCCCCTGATGTGGGATAGTTGAAGATATCTAGGATTGCTCAGGGTAGGCTAGTTGAGCCATGGATGACACTATGTGTTTATGATTAAATTGTATTTTGAACTGCTTCTTTAATGATATCATGTTAGCCTCGTAGGCTTATATGAAATTGAATTGTTTATTTCTTTATCGCTTCCGCATTATTTTATATTGTTGTGGTTGTTGTTGGGATGTCGTCGCTGTTGCCAGTTGTTATTGCTTGCTTGCCCTTCGCCAGAGTGGGTTTTTGAGTTGAGGCCCCTCGCTGAAGCTCGGGAATTCGTTTTGGTGCGGATGTGGCGTCCTTCCTCAAGGGGCGCTACAATAATCTAGTTGAGCCATGGATGACATATTTGAATAATTGAATTGATGGTTTATTTATGAATTTATGTTGGCACAGATGGCTTGGTTGTTGATATTGTGATTGCTTCCGCATACTCTGTTATTAGTGTTGTTGTTGCCCGTGTATAGATCGAGTGGATTGTCATTCGCTGAGATGTATTTTTGAGTGGGACACATTTTCCCTATTCAGGAACTCGTTTTGGTGCGATGTGCCGTTCTTCATCTCAGACATGGAGAGGGGAGCTACATATGGGATCATCAACATATATTTATTTAAAAGAGGGGCAAAAATATAATTTCCCAGTCAAAATCACTAATTCAGGTGCAAATTGAGTGTGTGGATACCACACAAGCACTCAATGGTTTTATTTGTAGTTTTTTAATAGGGGTGTTTATAAGAGTTATTTTTTTTTCACAGATACTACTTTTTGCTAACACAGGGTTTTGGAGACATTTAACTCTATATCCATCCATCCTAATTCAGCTGCCTGACAATAATTATTATTTATATATAGATTTAATCTAAATAATTGACTCTCATTGATTGATTGTCAAGAATAAATGGCCCGCGATTTGTATATATAATCCCCGAGGTTTGTCGTAATTACAATTTAGTTTTTCTATTTTTATAAATTATAGAAAACTATATCAGGTCTAAAGTTACAAATCATAGCTTGTGCATAAAATAATTGGAGTGGAAGTGTAGCGCCCGTTGAAGAAGGAACGCCACATCCGCACCAAAATGGATTCTCGAGGTTTGGCGAGGGGCCTCAACTCAAAAACCCACTCCCGCGAACGACACTCAAGCAAAGACCACGGGCAACAGCGACCACATGCCAACAACAACCACAACCAAATAGAGCAATGCGGAAGCGATTTAAAAGAAAACAAATAAAGTCCATAAAAGCTTACGAGGCTAACATAATATCAAATAAACATTTGTAATTCAAGATACAGAAGATTCATAAACAGATAGTGCCATCCATGGCTCAACTAGCCTACCCTGTGCAATCCTAGATATCTTCAATTATCCCACATCAGGGGCACATAAGATATATAAAGTAAATAAAGCAATAAAGGGGTACGAAAGTAATAAAATACAATAAACAGGACTCGACATGTAACGACCCGAAATTTTGGATTTATTCCGGAATTATATTTTATTCGCGCAGAAGGCTTTTCGTGAGAATATTTATATTCACGAATAAGTTTTATCCATGAACCCGTTTTTTATCCAAAATTTTCTATTTTACCCCGACCCCATTTAATATTCCTTTTTCACAAATACCCCTTATATTCCTTATTTCACATATACCCATATCATTTGAAAGAAAGAAACAGGAAGAGAGAGAGGGAGAAAATGGAGAAAGAAGGAGAAGAAGAGAAGAATTCCCCTACTGAGCCTGTTTCTCGCCCGATCGACGAGCCGTGAAAACCCGAACGATCCTTGCTTCATTCTCTACCTGTAATCCTTTTACCCCATTCCATTTCGTTTCCTCCTCGTTGTGATTTTCGTGATTTTATATAGAAATTTTATAGTTTTAGGATTTTCGTGTTTAGGGAGATTTACTTGACCATTTTACGTGATTCTTGAACCTACGTGTAGCTTATGTGATATATATATTTATATGTGAAAATTAGCATGTTTTATGGTGTAATTTACGAGATCTATGAATTTATATGTTGGTGTGCGCGTGAGAGCTCGTGACCTGCTGTTGTTCTGCACTCAAATGATCCGCACGGGCTCTTTCACGGTCTTGCCAAGACCGTGCGTTGGCCCGTGCGCGCCCCTTTTCAACCTGCACGGGCTTGAGCCCTTTGCAGCTGCACGGTCTTGGCAGCGTGCTCAAGACCGTGCATGAGCCTGTTCACCCTTATATGTGCTTGCAGCGGCTTGCCAAGCCCATGCGCTAGCCGGTGCAACATACTTAGAGGATTTTCCAACCTTTCCTTTCTTGAACTTCGGGAATTGGGTCAACCCCACGTATTTAAATATTGACTTTTCGCATACGACCTCCGAAAATCAATCCGATTTCACCTATAGATTCCTTGAGCCTCGAGATTTAATATTTTACATAGTTTACATTTATCCGACCTTATTTGACTGTCAATTGACACCTTTCTCGTTTAGAGATTTTATCCACCTTTCCCGTTTCTTATAAATCTTGTAACGACCCGCAATCTCCAAGTTCAAGATTAGCACATTTATCGGAATTCGGACCGTTTACGGTCCCGATGTCTTTCATAATTGCACGTTTTCCAACTCTTACATTTAAATATTTTATAAATCATCGATTTGGTATTTAAAACCCAAGGCATTCATTAGAATTTAATTTGCATCGTTTTGCCACTAACTAGGGTTAATTCGGTAAATTTATATTTTAGCTCGTTTAATCGAATTTAGTAATTAAACGGTGTACATTGGACTGGGGTTCAATGTTTTAATAATGCATATTTTATCGAGGTTCTAAATATTATTCATTAAATCATATTTTAAATAAAATTGCATTTTGGCCCAAAATTATTTACACTTTAGCCCAACCCGGAATTGACTTTTCGTAAACTCATGAATTTTAATAAAACGAACCTCAAACATTGTTAAGCATTTAATTTCGGTCATTTTGACACTAAGTACGCATAATTCCGACACTTTACACAATTTGCACGTTTTTTGAGGATAGGGTATATGTAACGACCCGCAATCTCCAAGTTCAAGATTAGCGCATTTATCGGAATTTGGACCGTTTACGGTCCCGACGTCTTTCATAATTGCACGTTTTCCAACCCTTGCATTTAAATATTTTTATAAATCATCGATTTGGTATTTAAAACCCAAGGCATTAATTAGAATTTAATTTGCATCGTTTTGCCACTAACTAGGGTTAATTCGGTAAATTTATATTTTTAGCTCGTTTAATCGAATTTAGTAATTTAACGGTGTACATTGGACTGGGGTTCAATGTTTTAATAATGCATATTTTATCGAGGTTCTAAATATTATTCATTAAATAATATATTAAATAAAATTGTATTTTTGGCCCAAAATTATTTACACTTTAGCCCAACTCGGAATTGACTTTTCGTAAACGCATGAATTTTAATAAAATGAACCTCAAACTTTGTTAAGCATTTAATTTCGGTCATTTTGACACTAAGTACGCCTAATTCCGACACTTTACACAATTTGCACATTTTTCGAGGATAGGGTATATTATGCAATTATTGAAAGATTTGGGGCCAAAATGAAAAATGAAGAACACCTCACGCGTACAGGAGCCGCGAGCTCCCTCTTCCCCCAAAATGTGATTTTTCTCATTTCTTCTTGGAATCGAGCGTATGATATACCGAATCGACCGTCTCAACGAGACGAACTCAACCATACAAGTTTCCCGGTGATTGGAGCAGCGATGACGATGCAATGGTGGCGCGAAGGTGGCGCGGCTTGGAGCTTCTCTTCGGTGACGTTTCTGGCAATGGCACGGCATGGGCTTGGTCGGAAATGGAAGCTCTTGACGAGGGGAAGCTTTTGGCGGATCGATGAAGAGGTGGCGCGGCGGAGATGGAGCCTTTCCGGTAGCATGCGGCGGCGTCTCGATGGCACACCACCGTGGTTGGAACGACCATGAGGAGACGAAACTTTTGGCACCGGTCTCAGGCCCTAACTCGACGGGACGGCGGAGCTCCGGTGGCGCGTGGCGGAGCCGTGGTGGCGACGTGGTGGTCAGGACTTTTTGGCCACCATTTTCAAAGGGCTTTATATGGATTTCAATCTTCTCGGCATGGGTAAGCCGATTTCGAAGTCAATTTCGTATTTCGTTGAATCGATTTTCGTTAATTTCGATTCTTGGATTCTAGGGTTTTGGAGCTTCAAAGTGAAATTAAATTCTGAGGGATGATCCGATTGAGAAACGGCTTTGAGGGAAGTGACGGGCTCGTCGAGAGGAACATTTTGGTATAAGGGTTCGACCATCGGAGGTGGCCCGGCGGCGGTCCGGTGGTGGCAGGTGGTTTTCTGGCATTTTGGCACTGTTCCGGCTGGAATCCGGCGACGGAGTCTTCGGACAGATCGTGCCCCTCGACGCAACGGTTCTAACGGTGCTGCTATTACTCAATTCCGACTTGTCGTTTGTCTTTTATCACATTTTTCGTATTATTGTGTTATTTGGTAGCTTTTGATTGTAGCTTCTAGCTTTTAGCTTTTCGGATTGTTTTGGTATGAATCTTTTGTACTATAGCTTGTGTAAATTGTTGATTGTTGATGATGTATGATGTATAGTCAAACGGATGGGTTTCGGTTCAATGAGGCCAGAGATAGAATTAATATGAACTTGTTGGCTTTTGAGCTTTTGGGAAAAGCTATAAGTTGTACTTTAATTATTGTTGATTGAAATGAAATATACATGTTTGATGTTTAATTACAAGCCTTACCCCTGAATAATTTATGCCTAAATGTTATTATTAATCAAATGTTAATTGTTATTCGTTTATTCCTCGTTTTACATGTTAAATGACCAATTTACCCCTACTTGCTCTTTTGTGTTTAAATATTGAACGATTATCCTTAAGCATGTTCGTATTTTGATAGCCGAGCGTCAATGTCTGTTTTCTTGTTGTGTCATTCATTCATCCTCTGGACCCCGTGTTTTTCAAGTGGGATCTTAGAGGCCGGATTATAATTGCTGCTTGCTTTTCTCGTTTGTCGAGCTACAGGTAAGGGTTTTAAATATTTTCAACTGGGGTAAGGACGTAGATGTAGGTTTCGAAATAACTTACCATCCCGTATTTTTAATACTTGCTATATTTGTCTTTAAAATTTCTTATGTGCCTATCAAACCTTTTAATATCAACTTATACAATAGTATCCAAAATTGATTTGTTTTCAAAAGGGCAAGTAAACCCTTTTCTTTTAATGTGACGATTTGACTTAGGACTGGGTCTATGAGGAAAGTCGTTAGGGAAGTGCGCCAGTGCAACCCGACGTGTACGGAACTTGTAGTTACCCCCTTTGTTGTCACCACTTGCCCAATTGCCCGTTTGGCACACAAACCCTTATTTCAACGCTAGCAAAATCGTGGACTTTTCTTTTAATGACGGCCCGGGATGGTATCTGGAGATTGCATTTGGGGACGAGCGTCCAGAGTGTAATCCGAGGCGCTTCTCCCAAAATTAAGCGCCAATCGTGGCCCGTCAGGAGTTTGATAGCCACGGTTGGGAGCGATGGTGGGCGTTGCATGTGTTGCATGCTTTCCTTAAATTCACTATAGTCGAGTCTTGGGTTGCTCCTTCGCTTGACACCGGAGATGGAGCTTACTTGTATAGATTGAGGGGGTTATAAGGAGGAATAGGCCCACTCTCGCCGGGATAATTACATGCTATTGTAACTGCTTTTATTGTTATAACTTTTAATTATTTCGGCTTTCGTTATAAGTCGAAGCACCTTCCGGTTTTCTCCCTTTAGCATACGTAGTTCCCTATATATGTATAAAACCCGGAAGTGTCATTCGAACTTACCGACAATAAGCCTCCTTTGTTGTGAAATACTTTAGTTGAATTACGAGCCGTTTATTTATAATTTCTAATTTATTTATGCTATGTCCTTCGAAATTGTAACGGCTTCGTGACTCAACTAATACCATTATAAAATGACCGGCTTGACTTATGTGCAAATGTTTTCACAGGATCCGGCTCGTCAATTTTGGGAAAGCCGAACTCGAGTGTTGCTTATATTACGTTTTACAATTTTTATTATTATTTACACTTCTTTATCAAAACGAGCAACACTCACCTCTTTTGGTTTTAAAAGATAAACGACGATGTAGCACCCCATCCCTTGGCCGGAGAAAGGACACCACATCCGCACCAAGACAAACCCTCAAACGAGGTATAAGTACCCCATTTAAAAATCCATCTCGGCGAACGGCAATCAATCAAGCAAAACTAGCAACAGCAAACGACAGCCCAACAACAACAGCAATAAATAATTAAATAAATCAGAGTTGCGGAAGATAAACAATTATAAAAATAACATATAAGCCATCCATGGCCACGTAATTCATACATCATTCTCAATCATAATATAATAATTGCCATTCATGGCCAGTCTAATCTATCCCACATCAGGGGCACGTAAGTACGTAAATATAAAGCATAATTCGGGATACATAATTAAATAAATTCATAACAAGGACACGACTGTTGTTGGGACACTGACAAGATAAGACACACGAGCCAACCTAGACCTGCTGCTGCCGACTGACATGATAGGTGACAACGCCACCTATCGACCTGAAGTAAGAATTAAAATAGTGGGGGTGAGTAAAAACACTCAGTGAAGGTCAAGAGGGAACAAGTACGAGCCACGTGTCCGGGTTTTAATTATGTATATATGAAAATACATTTGCATAGCTGAAGAAAATCCGGATCGTGGTTCGACTTGCATACATAACATTAAATAATAATAATAAATAATTAAAGCAGTAACATGCACGCAATTAATATCCCAGCGAGAAATGGGCCTGTTCTTCCTTATAACCCCTTCATGTTCTGGTACACCATCACCGGTGTCTGACCCCGAATCGCTATTTCAGGCAACTGTGAATTTTAGGAAAACGTGCAACGAATGCAACGCCCACCATCACTCCCAACTGTGGCTATCAACTCCTGACGGGCGACGATTGACGCTTAATTTTTGGGAGAAGCACCTCGGATTACCCCTAGACGCTCGTCCCCAGGTATAACCTCCGGATACTTTCCCGGGCCCAATTTTGAAATGTCACGAATTTGCTCGCTTTGAAAAACATACATAAATTGAATTTGGGCAAGTTTGAGTGACGACGAAGGGTATAAAACCTAAGTCAAACCGTCACGCTTAAAATAAATAACTTTACTTGCCTTATAAAATAAAATGATTTAGGGATACTCATAAGTACAATTTAATATTAAGACATTTGAGATCAACCTTAAAATATAGATTAAATATCTAATAATTATACGAGAAAGGAAAACAAAGCAATATGAGCACATAAGGGGAGTTCACAATAAATAAAAAGAATTCTTACTCCGTTTGAAATATTTTAAAACCCTCACCTGGAAACACGGAACGACAAGACACCCCAAGCAATGTCCTGACAAGACAGCCTGAAACTAACAAACGACAAAACCACATAAGACAAGACACGACAACGACTCACAAAGACTACATTGCAATTAAAACCAAAAAAACAACATGTATCAAATGAATATACAATTAAAATACAATTAAATCAATTAAACTAAAAATACGAAATTAACAATGATGAACATGCTCAATTGAAATTCTAATTGCATATTCATGAATATAATATTATAAAGAAGCACTCATGCGATTTTCGGATTTTTCGGACAACATTCAAAAATTGGGAAAAACCCTAAACGAAAACGGTTCGATTCAAGGTCCGAACGAGATCGGAATTTTGAAAACTTTACCAAATATTCATCCTTGAATCATAAGGAAGCTATAGGCGAAAACGGCTCGATTTTAGGGGGTCGTATGCAAAAAGTCAACTTTTATTTTCCATCATTTGACCCCATTACCGTGAGCAACTAAGGAAAAAGGCAGGAAAATTGGCTAAGGCATTCACACGGGCTAACGCACGGCCTTGTGCACGGTCTTGAGCACGCAACCAAGACCGTGCAGGCTGAAACAAAGGCACACGGCCTGGTGCACCGGCGTGCGCAAGCCGGTGCAAGGTTAAAGGGTTGTGCACGGTCTAGCGCACGGTCTTAAGCAAGACCGTGCGTTGGACCGTCTGGTTCCAACACCCAGGTGCAGAAACGCGATTTTTAAGGTTTTCTCGAGAGTTTCATGCAAAAATCAAATATGGGGAATTCGAAGGCTAAAATTAACATGTAAAATTCACACTCATGCATCGTACACATTAGTATCTATCATTTGATCCGAACTACACTAAAAATGATAAACTATAACCTACGAATCAAGAAATTCATCAAATATTTATTCAATATAAAAACTATAAAAATTGAAAGATTTAATGGATGAAACGAATTGGAGAAAGAAGGTTATCGATAAAGAATCGAATGAGGATCGTAAATCTGGTCTCGGAATTTAAATTGGTCGAGAAACAGATTCAGAACGGGATTTCCTTTTTCTCCTCCTTCTTCTTCTTCTTCTCCTTCTCTTTCTCTTCTCTCTTTCTCTCTCTCGATTGTATAAGTATCCAAGAGTGTGCAATAGGGTGTGTTCAAGAGGGTGTGAGTGTGTTCAAGAGAGTGTGGGTGTGTTCAAGGTAGTGCAAGGTTATTTTAAAAGGTTGTAGGTTCGTTTAAATAGATTAGAATAATTCGAGGATAGAAAATGTAATTATAAAAGGTTAAAGATATTGAAATAATTATAATAAATTAAGATTAACTAACAAAGTTAAATCTTTTCATATAAAATTCAACTAAATGTCGAATAATTATTCCAAGAATTAATTATGGAATTTTCGGGTCGTTACAGACGAGCTACGATCAATACTATACGGTATCCCCCCTACTGAGTATCCTTTATACTCACCCTTTCTGTTTTGGTTCTTGCTTCAGGTAGACAGGTGGCGGTGTCACCTATCTCGTCAGTCGGCAGCAGCAAGTCTAGGTTGGCTCTCGTTATTGTCTTGTTAGTGTCCCAACAACAGTCGAGTCTTTACATTATGAATTGATTTAATTTATTGTACTTAATATTATGATTTATTTTCCGTACTTACGTGCCCCTGATGTGGGATAGTTAGTTGAGCCGTGGATGGCATCAATTGAATGTTTAAATTGGAACCAATGTATGAATTATGTTGCCATGGTTGGCTTTTTGTGATTAAATCGTTATTTTTTTAAAATCGCTTCCGCATTTCTCTGATTGTTGCTATTGTTGTTGGGGCGTCATGTTGTTGTTGCCGGAGTTTTGATCGAGTGATTGTCGTTCGCCGGGATGGATTTTTGAATGGGGTACATTTACCTCGTTTGGGAGTTCGTCTCGGTGCGAATGTGGTGTCCTTTCTCCTCCTACGGAAAGGGGCGCTACAGTATATTATGCAATTATTGAAAGATTTGGGGCCAAAATTAAAAAATGAAGAACTCACACGCAGCAACAGCGTCGCGTCTCTCCCCCCCGAAATTGTGATTTTTCTCATTTCTTCTCAGAATCGCGCATATGATATGTCGAATCGACCGTCTCGACGAGACGAACTCAACCCTGCCAGTTTTTTGGCGATTGAAGCACCGGTGGTGGCGCTACGGCGGCGCGAAGGTGGCGGTGGCAATGGAGCTTGTCCTGACTTTTCCGGCCACGGTGAGGCTTGGGCTTGGTTGGAAATGAAGGCCCTCATCAAGAGGAGTCTTTTGGTGGTGGTCTCACGACCTGATTTGGCCGGACGGCGGCGGAACGTGGAAGAGACGGCACAGCGGAGATGGGGCTTTTCTGGTGGCGTGCGGCGGCATCTTGACGGCGCACCACCGTGGTTGGAACGGCCATGAGGTGACGAAGCTTTTGGCACCGGTCTCAGGCCCTAACTCGACGGGATGGCGGCGCATGGGCGGTGCGCGGGTGGCGCACAACCGAGGTAGCGCCGGAGCTATCTCCGGCCACCATTTTCAAAGGGCTTTATATGGATTTCAACCTTCTCGACACGGGTAAACCAATTTCGAAGTCAATTTCGTATTTCGTTGAGCCGATTGTCGTTAATTTTGATTCTTGGATTCTAGGGTTTCGGAGCTTCAAAGTGAAATTAAATTCCGATGGACAATCCGATTGAGAAACGGTTTTGAGGGAAGTGACGGGCTCATCGAGAGGAACATTTCGGTATAAGGTTTCGACCATCGGAGGTGGTCCAGCGGCGGTCCGGGATGGCAGGCAATTTCTAACATTTTTGGCACTGTTCCGGCGGGAATCTGATGACGGGAGTCTTCGGACAGATCGTGCCTCTCGACGCAACGGTTCTAACGGCACTGGTATTACTCGATTCTGACTTGTCGTTTGTCTTTTATCGCATTTTTTGTATTATTATGTTAATTGGTAGCTTTTGATTGTAGCTTCTAGCTTTTAGCTTTTCGGATTATTTTGGCATGAATCATTTGTACTATAGCTTGTGTAAATTGTTGATTGTTGATGATGTATGATGTATAGTCAAACGGATGGGTTTCGGTTCAATGAGGCCAGAGATAGAATTAATATGAACTTGTTGGCTTTTGAGCTTTTGGGAAAAGCTATAAGTTGTACTTTAATTATTGTTGATTGAAATGAAATATACATGTTTGATGTTTAATTACAAGCTTAACCCCTGAATAGTTTATGCCTAAATGTTATTATTAATCAAATTTTAATTGTTATTCGTTTATTCCTCGTTTTACATGTTAAATGACCAATTTACCCCTACTTGCTCTTTTGTGTTTAAATATTGAATGATTATCCTTAAGCATGTTCGTATTTTGATAGATGAGCGTCAATGTCTGTTTTCTTGTTGTGTTAGTCATTCATCCTCTAGACCCCGTGTTTTTCAGGTGGGATTTTTTAGGCCGAATTATAATTGCTGCTTGCTTTTCTCGTTTGTCGAGCTACAGGTAAGGGTTTAAATGTTTTCAACTGGGGCAAGAACATATATACGTAGGTTTTGAAATAACTTATCATCCCGTATTTTTATTGCTTGCTCTTCTTGCTTTTAATATTCCCTTATGTGCTTAGACAAATCCTTTTGATAGCAAAACATATATATATACAAAATGACTTAAAATGCTTTCAACTAGAGGCAAGTAAAACCTATTTGTTTTAAAGTAAGGTTTGGATCTTGGAAGTGCTTATAAGTAATGTCGTTAGGTGCACACTCTTGAGCTCTCCCGACACGTGCGGCACTTATGGGTATTTCTTAGATCGTTGCACCAACTTGGCTCAGAAGCCCCTTTGGCTATAAAATGTAATTTGCTTGTATCTTTTGAATGGCCCCTTTGGCCACCCCAAATGCTTATTGATTTAAAGTGAGTAAAATAATGGACTTTTTATTTGGGCCTGGGATGGTATCCGGAGGTTGCATCTGGGGACGAGCGTCCAGGGTGTAACCTGAGGTGCTTCTCCCAAAACTAAGAGTCAATCGTGGCCCGTCAGGAGTTTGATAGCCACAGTTGGGAGTGATGGTGGGTGTTGCATGTAACGCCCCACATTTTTGGTAAACTAAAGCCGGTAAGAATTCCTGAGATAACGGGACAAGTTTGGAAAAATTCGATCGGTACATATGTGCTTATGTGATATTTGTGTGTTTTATATGAATTTTCGTAAATGCAATAATTTGTGAATTTAAATTATTCTATGTTGATGTGCGTTTAAAATGATGAGTTTTGACTATAATATTGATATATTTCATTAATATGTCCTTTTTATGAAGTTTCGCGAAATTACGAAAATGCCCCTTCGATTTTTCATTTAAACCTCAGGTTTTCTTTTTATTCTCTTTTCCTTTTCTTTTTCTTAATTACACTTAAACAGCCGAAGGAAAAAAAAAAAAAGAAAGAAAGAAAAAAAAAAGAAAGAATTTCTTTAAAACTTCAATTCGATCTTTCGAGTTCGTTTCTTAACCAAATTTCGATCCGTAAGAACCTACGTGATCCTTATAACATTCTCTACAGGTATTATTCAAGTTCCATTTGATTCCGTTGTCGTTTGAGTATGTTTTGGATAAATTGTTTCGAAGTTGGATTTTTCGATAGTTTGATCGCTATACTCCGTAGTTTTCGATGATTCTTGATCCTATGTGTTGCCATTGTGATCTTTGATATTTTTTGAAGTTTGTAATATGAAAATCTGATTGAAAATGGTATTTTGGTAAAGATTGGACGAATTTTTGCTGCTTCTGTGCGAAGTTCTTCGCGTTCTGCTGAAAATTCGCGAAAACAGGCGCACACGGCCTTGCAACAGGCCGTGTAGCAAGACCGTGCGTGTTTTCCACCCCACACGGCCTTGCATCAGGCCGTGTGGGTAGGCCATGCATGTTTCAAAGTTGCACACGGCCTTGATCAGGCCGTGTGGACAGGCCGTGCGTGTTCCCAAAATCGCACACGGCCTTGATCAGGCCGTGTGTGTAGCCCGTGTGACCCGATTTTAGTTCAAAAGTCTCTGGAAGTCAAAAATTTCAAATGCTACTTTCTTCGTTTGATATTATTTTCAAAATCCGACTTCGCCATTAAGTCCATAACGCTTTAAAACTTAATAATCCATAGAGTTTGAATTTTTCCAATACCATTTGATCGTGAAACGAACTGATTTTCGTTTAGGGAATTATACGCTTTTCGCAATTCTTTTCCGATTGCTTCGAAACTTGAATGTATGCTTCTTTATAGTATTTTAAGCATGTCTATGAAACCTAATTGCGTTTAAGTATGATTATAAGCTTGAAGTTTGATATTTCATTTGTTTCATTGAATAATTGCCCTAATTGCCCTTCTTTGATTTAACTAAGTGGTTATTGCATTAAGAATAAGCCGTGCGTCGTGTTGTCGTCTTACATGGTTGTGTCGTATTTGGTTTCAGGTGGTAGTTCTTCCAGGCAGTAATTGGTTCCCTTTCTTTTGCCTTTTTGCCGTATTATCCAGGTGGGGTTTCTTTTCCGAATTCGGCTTTCCTTATACGTATGTAAATATTCCATATATACCCGAAGCCTGTCTTTTATGTTTTTATGTTTCTTTCCCCATGTTTATATTATACGTAGTAGCTATTTGAACTGTGACGTCCCCCACGCCACAACCCCCGGACCGAAACGAGCTCTCGAGCGATAGTTAAATACCACCACTCGAAAACCCGCCCCGGACAACGGGATTCCCACAACCTGGCAACAGCGACTCCCAACAACAGTACCAACACCAACAACAACAACAGCACTAACAAGCGGAAGCAACGAGCAAAAGATCATATTTATATTCACACTGCCATCCGTGGCCAAAATAAACATTTATAAGTTCATTATCTATCACAAGTTATAACATCAGCTCATCAAGTATTCTACATCAGCATAACATTTCAAGTAATCATGGAATTCAACATCATAAGTTCGATCCACAAAAGTAAATACATAAGACCGACTTCAAGGACTGTACAAGCCTACAACGCTGCTGCCAGTACCTGACCGCTAACCTGAAGCATGAACCAAAACGGGATGTGAGTCAAACGAACTCAGTGAGGAGGGGAATATATATAATAATTAAAACATAAAACATATTTAATTCACGCTTTGGTTAATAGAGAAACGAATCTAGTGCCGATACTTTCTCTTTATAATTCATCAAAGCTTTGTGAATTAAATATTAAAGTAAAACATTTTAGAAAACATTTTTATTCCCGGCGAGAACGGGCCATCTCCTTATAACTCCCAAAAACATATCAAATATAATGAAATCCCATAACACCGTTTGGCTTATCGAGGGAGCTACCCACGATTTCACCATAACCGACTAATGGCGCCGGTGTAAGTATTACCCGAGCTAGACTACCTCCGACTAGCAATGAGTAATACCCTTTGATTATATATTAGATGATCGTCACTGGGTCTCCATCCATATATAATCTAGATTATATATATTGGATGATCGTCACTGGGTCTCCATCCATATATATAATCTGGATTATACCATGGGCTTCCCCCTAGACGCACGTCTCCGGGTTCCACCTCTAGTATAATCCGGGGCCCAAATATACCCTAAGAGCGTCCTCAATAGGGTTAAAGGAAATATAGTCTCGCTTTATAATTGTTTTGATTGACCAAAAGGGTCGTTCGAGACAAGGTATGTAACCGTTTAGGGTTTCTCGACACGTTGCCGAATAACTCGAGGCATACGCGCAAGTCCCGAGACCAAATGTTACTTTTAAAAACGAAATAGTTCTCTTGTCTCTATTTTCAAACCATATTGGAAAAGATATACATATATATCATTTTTATATCAAAACCTTTTTATTTCAAATATTGATAACATATAATTGAAATATAAAGGGATAGGGTTTTCGCAAATATTTGTTCATACTCCAGTTAGAAAACATTTTACATCCTCACCTGTAGGATTAACAAAAAGGATAGCCAAACGACCAGAGATCAGTCCCGCGAGGTCCCACCTGTAATACACAGGCCTCGAGGTAAGACACGACTCGATAAAACAACCAAATACGACGCACGGCTATGAAATGCATTTTATGCTCAAAATAACATATTATGTATAAATGCATTTAAACACAATTAAACTCATTCAAACACATTTAAACACAATCAAATACACATGATATTAAGCTAAAATAGGCACACAAGTACTATGGAAGCTTGGGAAATAAAATTCAAAGGTTTGTGAATATTACACAAACCACCCCTCATTTAATACTTTGCATAGCAAAACAACTCCGATTAATCCGAAACTTCCGGCATCACTTAGCTACTATATTTAAGGATTTTTGATGCCAAAAGAATCGAAAAATGAAGCCAAATGCTCAAAAATCACTATTCATCAGCCCCTACATATTTTGCCAAACTCTCATTTTTCAACTCCAAACTCCATAAAACTTCACCAATTAGCTTAATATCATGAACTAACATGAATTACCAATCCATTTGAGCATCTAAGCATCTAAATTCATCAATCCAACATTGCATAATAATCAAATTTATATGAAAAATCACAAGTAATGCTACATGCTATCAACAACCAAACTAAGCTCATCAATCATTCATTCTAGCCTACTTCTTCACTTCATCAACATATGAGACATTGAAACTCAAAGATTAAAGAGATTTGCAACCTTACCTTGAAGGAGAAAATGGAGGAGAAAGGAGATGTAGAGAGCTTGTTTGCAAAAATAGAAAGTAGAGGCTTGTTCCTTAGATGAAAGAGCAACTTTTTGTAGCAAGAGAGGGGATGATTTTTGGTGCTTTGATGGTGGTTGAAAGTGGTGGTGGTGGCTGGTGGAATGAGGGCCGAGAGATGAGAGGAAGAAGAAGAGAATGTTGCTTGAGAATAGTGTAGAAAAATGTGGAGAGAAATGAGATAATTAAATAAATATAAGTTATTTTGAATAGTCAAAATTAGCTAGCTATATGTATATACTTGTATATATATTTGCATATATATTTATGTATATTTCAAGATTAATATCATACAAGTCAAATATAATTGACAAAATTTCATAAGATTTCAAATACAACGCTTCAAATATAACATAGTGTGAAGTAAATTTCAAATATAAAAATTCTTATGAATTCATCATATTATTCACATATAGAATCACACATTAATTCATATAATTCACATAATCACATAATTTGCAAATAATACACACAAGAGCTATTATTCGGTAAACTTACCGAAGCGTTATAAAATAACGGGGCGTTACACTATCCCCCCCTTCGGAGAATCTGGTCCCCAGATTCTAATTCGACTCTGCAAATAACTCGGGATAATGAGTTCGCCTCTTCTCTTCTGTCTCCCAAGTTACTCGTTCAGTGGTTCGGTTTCTCCACAACACACGAACCAAGGGAATCTGTCGGTTGCGGAGTTGCTTGAACTTACGATCCTGAATCTCAACAGGTTTCATCTCGATCGTCAAGTCAGGCTCTACCTGAACTTCTTCATCTCGGAGCATATGAGATTCGTCGGGATAGTATTTTCGCAATTGAGAAACATGGAAAACATTGTGAATCCCAGTTAGAGCCGAGGGCAGGTTCAGGCGGTAGGCAGTCTTCCCAATCCGTTCAATAACCTCATAGGGTCCCAAATATCTCGGACTGAGTTTCCCACCTTTTCCCACTCTAGCGAATCCTTTCCTCAACGTCGCCTTAAGAAACACTTTGTCTCCCTCTTCAAATTCCAAATCCTGGCGTCTCTTATCAGCATAACTCTTTTGGCGATCCTGGGCAGGTTTCATTCTCTGTCGAATGATTGCAATCTTATCAAGTGTTTCCTGGATCGTCTTTGGAGGTAGAGCTCGTTCCACTCCGTCTTTAGTTCTTCGCCAGTCTTCTAATTCCCAGTACAGAGGGGATCGGCATTTACCTCCATAAAGCGCTTCGTACGGGGGCATCCCAATCGTCGCTTGGTAGCTGTTGTTGTAGGCGAATTCAATGAGCGGTAGTTGCTTGTCCCAACTCGTAGAGAAGTCGAGGGCACAAGCTCGCAGCATATCGCCTAGAATTTTGATGGTTCTCTCAGATTGACCATCAGTTTGCGGGTGAGCAACTGTGCTAAATTTTAAATTCGTTCCCAAGTTTCTGTGAATTTCTTGCCAAAGTCTAGAAGTGAACTTAGGATCTCGATCGGACACGATACTCTTCGGGACTCTGTGTAACTTTACAATCTGCTCAATATACAGTTCTGCCAGTTTCTTGACATTGGTGGTCTTTCGAATTGGAATGAAATGAGCGGATTTCGTCAAACGATCCACAATTACCCAATCGTATCATATCCGCCTCGAACTCTCGGTAATCCGGACATGAAATCCATAGCAATATCTTCCCATTTCCAATCCGGAATAGAGAGTGGCTGTAGAGTTCCACCGGGTTTCTGATGTTTGGCTTTAACTCGTTGACAAGTCAAACACCGTCTCACAAAATCAGCAACTTCACGTTTCATTCCGTGCCACCAATATTGAGTCTTGAGATCTCGGTACATCTTATTACCTCCCAGATGGACGGCATAACCAGCTTTATGTGCTTCCTCCATGATTTCGGTCTTCAAGTTCTTCGGCACGCAAATTCGGTTCTTAAAACGCAAAAGACCCATATCATCGAAAGCAAATGAGGAGTTCGGATCATCTTGCATCCTCACGACCTGTCTTTGTATCCAGTCATCAGCACTCTGCTCGTTTTTAAGTCTCTGAACCAAATCTGGTCGGACTGAAAGATTCGCGATTCGCGGTTGAGAGGCTAGATGATATTTCCCTGCTTCCGACATCACTCTTGTAGAGGTTCCTTCTAAGACAGCTACCTTTGCTTGTCTACTTAAAGCATCGGCTACTACGTTAGCTTTGCCTGGGTGATATTGAATACGGCAATCATAATCTTCAAGAAGTTCCATCCACCGTCGTTGCCTGCGATTGAGATCTTTCTGAGTATGCAGATACTTCAAACTCTGGTGGTCGGTGAAAATGTCGAATGTCACGCCGTATAAATAATGTCGCCACTTTCCCAGGGCAAAGATAATAGCAGCTAGCTCAAGATCGTGGATAGGATAGTTCTTCTCAGCATCTTTTAACTTACGCGAAGCATAAGCTATCACTCTGCCGTTTTGCATCAGAACACATCCTATCCCTTCTTTCGATGCATCGGTATAAACCGTAAACCCTTCGGAGCCTTCAGGTAGTGCAAGTACCGGAGCAGTAGTCAACCGTTTCCTTAACTCTTGGAAGCTTGCCTCACATTTATCGTCCTAGTTAAAATGCACGTCCTTGAGAGTTAAATTGGTCAGCGGAGCGGCTATCTTGGAGAAATCTTGAACGAAACGCCTGTAATAGCCAGTTAACCCTAGAAAACTTCGGACTTCAGTTGGAGTCTTCGGCTGCTCCCATTTCATTACGGCCTCGATTTTAGAAGGATCAACTTCGATTCCATCTCCTGATATCACATGACCAAGGAAGGTAACTTTATCAAGCTAAAATTCGCATTTACCGAACTTGGCATACAGCTGGTGCTCTTGGAGAGTTCTTAATACGATGCGAAGATGCTCGGCATGTTTTTCCTTAGTCTTTGAGAAAACCAGGATATCATCAATGAAGATCACCACAAACTTATCGAGGTATGACCGAAAAGTACGATGCATCAAATCCATGAAAGCAGCTGGGGCATTCGTTAACCCGAAAGGCATAACTACGAACTCAAAATGCCCATATCGAGTATTAAACCCAGTCTTCGGTATGTCTGATTCTCGGATCCTCAACTGGTAATACCCCTGTCGGAGATCTAGCTTAGAGTACACTTTCGACCCATGCAGGATATCAAACAACTCTTCGATGTGAGGTAGAGGATATTTGTTCTTTATCGTCATCCGATTTAGCTCACGATAGTCTACACACATCCTCAACGTCCCATCCTTCTTTTTCACAAAAAGAACAGGCGCACCCCACGGCGAAGTACTCGGTCGAATGTACCCACTCTCCAACAATCCATCCAACTGAATCTTCAATTCTTTCAACTCTGCCGGAGCCATACGGTAAGGAGTCTTCGAATACGGTTCGGCACCCGGAGCTAAATCGATCACAAACTCTATCTCTCGTTCCGGAGGCAAAGAATTCAAACTCTCGGGAAACACATCAGGGAATTCTCCAACTACTGGAACCTCCTCAAGCTTAACTTGCTCTTTCGGACGGTTTAGTAGATAAGCAACAAAGGCCGGAGATCCCTTGCGAATCATTCGGGCGGCTTTAACATAAGAAACTCGAGGAATCTTGTCAAACCTTTTGCCCAAAATCTCGCTGTCAGCTCCCAGAGCAATTTTTTTCCCGAAACAATCAATATAAGCTTGATGCCGATATAGCCAGTCCATTCCCAATATTATCCCGTAATGACTCATCGGAAGTTCAATGAGATCAGCAGGATAATCACGATCATCTATCCTCAACGGACAGTCTCGAAAGACTCGATTGCACAAATAAGAAATTCCCAACGGGGAATTGACCTCAAGCACATAAGGCAAGCACTCGGCAGACAAAGATAATCTAGAAGCATATTCAGAAGCAATAAAAGAATGCGTCGCACCAGAATCATATAATGCAAATATGGATATGTTATACAAATGTACAGTACCTTGCACCACTGCATTAGGATAGGTCTACCACGAGCACGAACCATTTTCCTGTATCAAAAGACTAAATAATATGCATGCTTCGTTAGCCACATGATCATGTCCACACAGGTCACATAACATAGACATATAAAAGCACATTGTCATAAAGCCGTTCGACCTAGACAGACTCGACACGACGTCAAAACCTAAGTACCAAACCTAGGCTCTGATACCACCTTAAGCTGTGACGTCCCCCACGCCACAACCCCCGGACCGAAACGAGCTCTCGAGCGATAGTTAAATACCACCACTCGAAAACCCGCCCCGGACAACGGGATTCCCACAACCTGGCAACAGCGACTCCCAACAACAGTACCAACACCAACAACAACAACAGCACTAACAAGCGGAAGCAACGAGCAAAAGATCATATTTATATTCACACTGCCATCCGTGGCCAAAATAAACATTTATAAGTTCATTATCTATCACAAGTTATAACATCAGCTCATCAAGTATTCTACATCAGCATAACATTTCAAGTAATCATGGAATTCAACATCATAAGTTCGATCCACAAAAGTAAATACATAAGACCGACTTCAAGGACTGTACAAGCCTACAACGCTGCTGCCAGTACCTGACCGCTAACCTGAAGCATGAACCAAAACGGGATGTGAGTCAAACGAACTCAGTGAGGAGGGGAATATATATAATAATTAAAACATAAAACATATTTAATTCACGCTTTGGTTAATAGAGAAACGAATCTAGTGCCGATACTTTCTCTTTATAATTCATCAAAGCTTTGTGAATTAAATATTAAAGTAAAACATTTTAGAAAACATTTTTATTCCCGGCGAGAACGGGCCATCTCCTTATAACTCCCAAAAACATATCAAATATAATGAAATCCCATAACACCGTTTGGCTTATCGAGGGAGCTACCCACGATTTCACCATAACCGACTAATGGCGCCGGTGTAAGTATTACCCGAGCTAGACTACCTCCGACTAGCAATGAGTAATACCCTTTGATTATATATTAGATGATCGTCACTGGGTCTCCATCCATATATAATCTAGATTATATATATTGGATGATCGTCACTGGGTCTCCATCCATATATATAATCTGGATTATACCATGGGCTTCCCCCTAGACGCACGTCTCCGGGTTCCACCTCTAGTATAATCCGGGGCCCAAATATACCCTAAGAGCGTCCTCAATAGGGTTAAAGGAAATATAGTCTCGCTTTATAATTGTTTTGATTGACCAAAAGGGTCGTTCGAGACAAGGTATGTAACCGTCTAGGGTTTCTCGACACGTTGCCGAATAACTCGAGGCATACGCGCAAGTCCCGAGACCAAATGTTACTTTTAAAAACAAAATAGTTCTCTTGTCTCTATTTTCAAACCATATTGGAAAAGATATACATATATAACATTTTTATATCAAAACCTTTTTATTTCAAATATTGATAACATATAATTGAAATATAAAGGGATAGGGTTTTCGCAAATATTTGTTCATACTCCAGTTAGAAAACATTTTACATCCTCACCTGTAGGATTAACAAAAAGGATAGCCAAACGACCAGAGATCAGTCCCGCGAGGTCCCACCTGTAATACACAGGCCTCGAGGTAAGACACGACTCGATAACACAACCAAATACGACGCACGGCTATGAAATGCATTTTATGCTCAAAATAACATATTATGTATAAATGCATTTAAACACAATTAAACTCATTCAAACACATTTAAACACAATCAAATACACATGATATTAAGCTAAAATAGGCACACAAGTACTATGGAAGCTTGGGAAATAAAATTCAAAGGTTTGTGAATATTACACAAACCACCCCTCATTTAATACTTTGCATAGCAAAACAACTCCGATTAATCCGAAACTTCCGGCATCACTTAGCTACTATATTTAAGGATTTTTGATACCAAAAGAATCGAAAAATGAAGCCAAATGCTCAAAAATCACTATTCATCAGCCCCTACATATTTTGCCAAACTCTCATTTTTCAACTCCAAACTCCATAAAACTTCACCAATTAGCTTAATATCATGAACTAACATGAATTACCAATCCATTTGAGCATCTAAGCATCTAAATTCATCAATCCAACATTGCATAATAATCAAATTTATATGAAAAATCACAAGTAATGCTACATGCTATCAACAACCAAACTAAGCTCATCAATCATTCATTCTAGCCTACTTCTTCACTTCATCAACATATGAGACATTGAAACTCAAAGATTAAAGAGATTTGCAACCTTACCTTGAAGGAGAAAATGGAGGAGAAAGGACATGTAGAGAGCTTGTTTGCAAAAATAGAAAGTAGAGGCTTGTTCCTTAGATGAAAGAGCAACTTTTTGTAGCAAGAGAGGGGATGATTTTTGGTGCTTTGATGGTGGTTGAAAGTGGTGGTGGTGGCTGGTGGAATGAGGGCCGAGAGATGAGAGGAAGAAGAAGAGAATGTTGCTTGAGAATAGTGTAGAAAAATGTGGAGAGAAATGAGATAATTAAATAAATATAAGTTATTTTGAATAGTCAAAATTAGCTAGCTATATGTATATACTTGTATATATATTTGTATAGATATTTATGTATATATTTGCATATATATTTATGTATATTTCAAGATTAATATCATACAAGTCAAATATAATTGACAAAATTTCATAAGATTTCAAATACAACGCTTCAAATATAACATAGTGTGAAGTAAATTTCAAATATAAAAATTCTTATGAATTCATCATATTATTCACATATAGAATCACACATTAATTCATATAATTCACATAATCACATAATTTGCAAATAATACACACAAGAGCTATTAGTCGGTAAACTTACCGAAGCGTTATAAAATAACGGGGCGTTACATGAACCATACTATATTAATGAGTTAAAGAAAAATGCGTTGATATCAAATTATTATGTATAACCCCTCGAGAGCTCTATCAGCTCGAAAGGGTATAAAATGGATTGAAATTGGTCCCTTTGACCATATGAGTATTTGGAATGCGAGAACATTATCTTGGCCTTTCGGCCTGGCCATTCAGCCACATTATACAATTGGGCCCAGACTTCAGGGTACGGGGTGAAGCCGGATAGACGTCGGGTCTACGGTGGATCTCAATGCTTTGGACTCCAAACTGATGGGAGCTCGAGGGTATGACCGGAGTGGAAACCCTTTTGAGTACCTGCGCCGGACGGGATCTAGTCTATATCCTCAGCCGAAGATGTATTGGATATTTGTCCTTGCATGATTATATAGTAGCGGGCTAGCTACCTGTCTACACAAGGAGGAATAAGGGAGGTTTATTTGATATTTCTGATATTATGAAATAGGTGGTTGATGCTCGTCTCGCCGAGCTTTTAGTTTATTGCGAAAGTATTCGATTCACCAATAATTGTGAAAACCTTTATTTTTCCTTTGCTTTCTTCTCATTTACAAACTGGTGAATCTTTTCTATTGTTTCGATAATATATATGTATTACAGCCCCCTCACTTAGTCGCTTTGACTAACCCCATTACTCTGTGGTTGTCTTTTCAGGGTTTTGTGCTAGGCGGATTCAGGTCGTGTCCTTGGAGTCATTTACTTTTGTTTAGGTGATTTCATATCCGTCTATGTATCTGGATAAATATTTAAAACCCTAGAAGTGGTAGATGTAAATAATGTAAATCAGTTTGAATGATGATATTGATATTTTCAGTGGCCTTGGTGGGCTTTATAATTGTGTTTTGGATTATGGTTGTTCTAGCTCCCTGAGTGGGATAGGTTGTGCTAATTTGCTTCCGCTGTATTATTGTTCATTGTCTTATTATTTTGTAAAGCAGATCCGCCTGGTAATTATTTTCCGTTCGCCAGGTTGTAGTTCATAACTGGACCTTTAGTTTTGGTTATGGATTATGACTTGGTGCGGGACGTCACGTCGCACCGTATTTGGGGACGTGCCGTTACAGTTGGTATCAGAGCTTGAGGTTCATTGGCCTTAGCTCTGTGAGTCGTGTCAGTCTAGGTCCGTACGGCTTATGACTTAGGAATTTGTGCTTTTGTGCTTATGTGCTTAGAGCTTTGCATCAATAATTAATCTACATGCATACTTGTTATATTTAACTGTAGGATGCCGCCTCGTCGTGATCGTGCTCCTCCAGCAGTACCACCACAGGCACCAGTGGTTGATGCTCAGCAGATATTTGGTCTTTTTAAGGATTACCTGGATCAGAGAGACAAGGATGTAGAGGTAGATGAGCATAGGGCCCGTGAGCAGTCACTTCGCCGATTCCTCGATTTCCACCCACCTCAGTTTGTTGGTACTACAGATGATATTGTGGCAGAGGGTTGGATTTCATCTCTTGAGAGGATATACCGAGTTCTTCAGCCCACTGATCTAGAGAAGGTTGAGTTTGCTATCTATCTTCTGCGAGGACCTGCAGAGGCCTGGTGGAAGATGACTGAGCAGAGATGGAGGGCCACCGGAGTTGAGTCAACATGGGATAGGTTTCTTGAGAAGTTTCGAGCTAAGTATGTTCCCCCTACTATTCAGGATCGCCGGGAGCAGGAGTTTATGGAGTTATCCCAGGGTACTTCTACTGTGGCAGATTATGAGGCCAACTTTACCAGACTTGCTGTATATGCTCCACATATTGCTTTAGACGAGCGCAGGAAGACCAAGAAGTTTCTAGAGGGCTTAAGTATTCCACTTCGACAGGGTCTTGCAGCTTCCCGTCCCACTACCTATGTTGCAGCTGTAGATGCAGCCTTATCTCTTGAGGCTGAGTATGCCAGTATTGATCGAGCTATTCGTAGTACCACCCCTGCTTCTTCTTCATCAGGTTTCAAGAGGCCTTTCATTCCGAGTGCTCCTATGCAGCCTAAAGGCAAGAGACCTTTTGGTGGACCCAGACCTCCTATACCTCGCCCTATGGGATTTACTTCAGCACCTCGTCCGACCGGATTTTACTCTGCACCTCGCCCGGATGGTTTTCCTTCAGTCCCTCGTCCGTCAGGTTATCGTCCCGTTACTTGTGGTTACTGTGGAGGGAATCACCCAGAGTTTAAGTGTTGGTCTAAGTTGGGATTGTGTACTAGATGTGGTAGCTCTGCCCACCAGAAGGATAGTTGTCCTAGGAGGCAGCCCCCGAGTCAGCCTATGCCGTCGAGGCCGAAGCCTTCTGTTCCAGCTCGTGTGTATGCACTGGAGGGCGATAATGAGGAGACTGAGCCTGATGCTTCAGCCGTGGTGGAAGGTACCATACATATACATAACATACCCATACATGCATTGTTTGATCCGGGTGCTACGCATTCGTTTGTTGCTCCAGAAATTAACTTATCTGCGCATGCGTCTGTTGATTTGTCTGATTATTGTTTTGTTGTGAGTTCTCCTTTGGGATCTTGTATGATTACCGACCGCATGTACCGACGTTGTCCCGTTGTTATTGAGGATAAGGTTTACCCCGCAGATTTGATAGTGTTGTCAGTGAAGAAGTACGGAGTTATCTTGGGTATGGATTGGTTATTTGAGCACAGGGCCAAGATTGATTGTTTTGAGAAGAAGATTAGTTTGGGATCTGATTCGAGTCAGGGTATTCAGTTGACAGATGGGCCGATTATTTCTATGACAGAGGCAAAGAAGCTCGTTTGAGAGGGAGCTTCAAGTTTTGTTGCTTATCTTCTTAACAGGCCGAAGGAACAGTCGAAGTTTGAAAATACCGAGATAATTAAAGATTTTCCTGAGGTGTTTCCTGAGAAATTAGAATCATTACCTCCGGACCGTGATATCGAGTTTGTGATTGATTTGTATCCGGGATCTGAGCCGTATTCGAAGACACCTTACAGAATGGCACCTGCTGAGTTAAAAGAGTTGAAGACTCAGTTAGATGATTTGCTAGCCAGTGGTTATATTAGGCCGAGTACTTCTCCCTGGGGTGCACCGGTATTGTTTGTGAAGAAGAAAGATGGTTCTCTTAGACTTTGTGTTGATTACAGAGAGTTGAACCGGATGACTGTGAAGAACAAGTATCCTCTTCCCCACATTGAGGAGTTGTTTGATTTATTGCAGGGATCGAGGGTCTATTCTAAACTCGATCTGAGACAGGGATATTATCAGTTACGTATCAAGGCAGAGGACATACCAAAGACAGCTTTCAACATCCGATATGGTCACTTCGAGTTTGTTGTTATGCCATTCGGTTTGACGAACGCCCCTGCAGCATTTATGGATATGATGCACCGAATCTTCCGACCTTATCTTGATAAGTTTGTTGTCATTTTCATCGACGATATACTGGTTTTCTCAAAGTCCGAGGAAGAGCATGCAGAGCATTTAAAGATCGTGCTACAAACTTTGAAAGAACATCAGCTATATGCCAAGTTCAGTAAGTATGAGTTTTGGATTGAAAAAGTGGCATTTTTGGGTCATGTTATATCTAAGAAAGGTATTGAAGTTGATCCTTCGAAGATAGATTCAGTATTGAGTTGGGAGCAGCCTAAGACTCCGACGGAGGTTCGTAGCTTTTTGGGATTGGCAGGTTATTACAGACGGTTTGTGAAGGATTTCTCTAAACTTGCAGCCCCGCTTACTGAGTTAACAAAGAAGAATGTAGCCTTTGTGTGGACTGATAAGTGTGAGAGCAGTTTTCTGGAGTTAAAGAACAGATTGACATCCGCTCCTATTCTTACTTTGCCTGAAGTTCAGATGGATTCGTAGTTTATACTGATGCTTCGAAAGAAGGTTTAGGATGTGTGTTAATGCAGAATGGAAAGGTTATAGCTTATGCCTCGAGGAAACTTAAACCTGCTGAAATAAATTATCCTACACATGATCTTGAGTTAGCAGCAGTTGTATTTGCTTTGGGCAAGTGGCGTCACTATCTCTACGGCGTTACATTTGATATTTTCACTGATCATAAGAGCCTTCAGTATCTTTTCACGCAGAAGGAGTTGAATAAACGCCAGAGACGTTGGATGGAGTTGTTAGAAGACTATGATTGTAAGATTCAGTACCATCCAGGGAAGGCGAATGTAGTTGCAGATGCCTTGAGCAGAAAAGCGAGTGTATCACAGCTAGAGCTGAGTTCAGATATATCAGGTGCCGAGAGAGCTCGTATTATTTCTTATGCTCGTGTTTCTAGCATTACGATACAGTCAGATTTGGGTCGTAGAATTAAAGAAGCTCAGGCCACTGATGAATGGATTCAGCGACAAATTATTCGAATGAAAGATGAGCTAGACACGCAGTTCAGCATCGACGACACAGGTCTTCTCAGACATAAGACAAGAGTTTGTGTTCCAGAGAGTTTGAGGAGAGAGATCTTAGATGAGGCTCACAAATCAGCCTATACTATTCATCCGGGAGGCACTAAGATGTATCGAGATTTGAAAGAGTTCTTCTGGTGGAATGGTTTGAAGAGGGATGTAGCCGATTATGTCAGACACTGTGTGACTTGTCAACAAGTCAAGGCAGATCATCAGAAACCCAGAGGTTTACTACAGCCACTTCCCGTTCCATCTTGGAAATGGGAAGAGATAGCAATGGATTTTGTTTCGGGTTTACCGAAAGTCAGAGGTGGTTATGATAGTATTTGGGTAATTGTCGACAGATTGACGAAGTCCGCTCATTTCTTGCCCGTGCGTACATCCTATACAGTTGACAAGTTGGCAGAGGTTTATCATGAGGAGATTGTGAGACTTCATGGAGTTCCGGCTAGTATAGTGTCAGATAGAGACACTAGATACACTTCACATCTGTGGCAGAACCTACAGGATCGTATGGGAACAAAGTTGACCTTCAGTACCGCAGCTCACCCCCAGACAGACGGTCAATCCGAGAGGACTATCAGATACCTCGGAGATATGTTGAGATCTTGTGCCTTGGATTTTCAGACTTCGTGGCACAAACAACTACCATTGATCGAGTTCGCTTATAATAACAGTTATCAGACTTCGATTCAGATGGCCCCATACGAAGCTTTGTACGGAAGGAAGTGTCGATCGCCACTATATTGGGACATTGAGGATTGGAGATGGACTAAAGATGGTATTCATCGTGGCATTGCTCCGAAATTGATTCAGGATGCTATCGAAAAAGTGCAAGTTATCCGACAAAGAATGAAAGCTGCCCAGGATCGACAAAAGAGTTATGCTGATAGGCGTCGACGTGATTTAGAGTTCGAAGTTGGGGATCAGGTATTTTTGAAAGCTTCTCCTAGAAAGGGGTTCGTTCGAATTGGTAAAGGAGGAAAGTTAGCCCCGAGATATTTGGGTCCGTATGTGATTCTTGAGAGGATTGGGAAGATGGCCTACAGATTAGATTTACCGCCAGCTCTTACCGGTATTCACAATGTTTTCCACGTCTCGCAGCTTCGCAAGTATCATCCAGACGAGTCCGAGATTATTCCAGTGGAAGATATTAAGTTAGAGCCGAATTTGACATTCATTTCCCAACCGGTTAGTATTCTGGACCGTAAATTCCAAGAACTTCGTAATCGTCAAATCCCACTTGTAAAAGTCCTTTGGAGGAATCAGAAAACTGAAGAAGCTACCTGGGAGACAGAGGAGAAAATGAGGAAACATTATCCAGAATTGTTTACTTCGAATAAATAGAATCTGAGGACAGATTCTCATAAGGGGGGGAGATTGTAACGCCCCACATTTTTGGTAAACTAAAGCCGGTAAGAATTCCTGAGATAACGGGACAAGTTTGGAAAAATTCGATCGGTACATATGTGCTTATGTGATATTTGTGTGTTTTATATGAATTTTCATAAATGCAATAATTTGTGAATTTAAATTATTCTATGTTGATGTGCGTTTAAAATGATGAGTTTTGACTATAATATTGATATATTTCATTAATATGTCCTTTTTATGAAGTTTCGTGAAATTACGAAAATGCCCCTTCGATTTTTCATTTAAACCTCAGGTTTTCTTTTTATTCTCTTTTCCTTTTCTTTTTCTTAATTACACTTAAACAGCCGAAGGAAAAAAAAAAGAAAGAAAGAAAAAAAAAAGAAAGAATTTCTTTAAAACTTCAATTCGATCTTTCGAGTTCGTTTCTTAACCAAATTTCGATTCGTAAGAACCTACGTGATCCTTATAACATTCTCTACAGGTATTATTCAAGTTCCATTTGATTCCGTTGTCGTTTGAGTATGTTTTGGATAAATTGTTTCGAAGTTGGATTTTTCGATAGTTTGATCGCTATACTTCGTAGTTTTCGATGATTCTTGATCCTATGTGTTGCCATTGTGATCTTTGATATTTGTTGAAGTTTGTAATATGAAAATCTGATTGAAAATGGTATTTTGGTAAAGATTTGACGAAGTTTTGCTGCTTCTGTGCGAAGTTCTTCGCGTTCTGCTGAAAATTCGCGAAAACAGGCGCACACGGCCTTGCAACAGGCCGTGTAGCAAGACCGTGCGTGTTTTCCACCCCACACGGCCTTGCATCAGGCCGTGTGGGTAGGCCGTGCATGTTTCAAAGTTGCACACGGCCTTGATCAGGCCGTGTGGACAGGCCGTGCGTGTTCCCAAAATCGCACACGGCCTTGATCAGGCCGTGTGTGTAGCCCGTGTGACCCGATTTTAGTTCAAAAGTCTCTGGAAGTCAAAAATTTCAAATGCTACTTTCTTCGTTTGATATTATTTTCAAAATCCGACTTCGCCATTAAGTCCATAACGCTTTAAAACTTAATAATCCATAGAGTTTGAATTTTTCCAATACCATTTGATCGTGAAACGAACTGATTTTCGTTTAGGGAATTATACGCTTTTCGCAATTCTTTTCCGATTGCTTCGAAACTTGAATGTATGCTTCTTTATAGTATTTTAAGCATGTCTATGAAACCTAATTGCATTTAAGTATGATTATAAGCTTGAAGTTTGATATTTCATTCGTTTCATTGAATAATTGCCCTAATTGCCCTTCTTTGATTTAACTAAGTGGTTATTGCATTAAGAATAAGCCGTGCGTCGTGTTGTCGTCTTATATGGTTGTGTCGTATTTGGTTTCAGGTGGTAGTTCTTCCAGGCAGTAATTGGTTCCCTTTCTTTTTCCTTTTTGCCGTATTATCCAGGTGGGGTTTCTTTTCCGAATTCGGCTTTCCTTATACGTATGTAAATATTCCATATATACCCGAAGCCTGTCTTTTATGTTTTTATGTTTCTTTCCCCATGTTTATATTATACGTAGTAGCTATTTGAACCATACTATATTAATGAGTTAAAGAAAAATGCGTTGATATCAAATTATTATGTATAACCCCTCGAGAGCTCTATTAGCTCGAAAGGGTATAAAATGGATTGAAATTGGTCCCTTTGACCATATGAGTATTTGGAATGCGAGAACATTATCTTGGCCTTTCGGCCTGGCCATTGAGCCACATTATATAATTGGGCCCGGACTTCAGGGTACGGGGTGAAGCCGGATAGACGTCGGGTCTACGGTGGATCTCAATGCTTTGGACTCCAAACTGATGAGAGCTCGAGGGTATGACCGGAGTGGCAACCCTTTTGAGTACCTGCGCCGGACGGGATCTAGTCTATATCCTCAGCCGAAGATGTATTGGATATTTGTCCTTGCATGATTATATAGTAGCGGGCTAGCTACCTGTCTACACAAGGAGGAATAAGGGAGGTTTATTTGATATTTCTGATATTATGAAATAGGTGGTTGATGCTCGTCTCGCCGAGCTTTTACTTTATTGCGAAAGTATTAGATTCACCAATAATTGTGAAAACCTTTATTTTTCCTTTGCTTTCTTCTCATTTACAAACTGGTGAATCTTTTCTATTGTTTCGATAATATATATGTATTACAGCCCCCTCACTTAGTCGCTTTGACTAACCCCATTACTTTGTGGTTGTCTTTTCAGGGTTTTGTGCTAGGCGGATTCAGGTTGTGTCCTTGGAGTCATTTACTTTTGTTTAGGTGATTTCATATCCGTCTATGTATCTGGATAAATATTTAAAACCCTAGAAGTGGTAGATGTAAATAATGTAAATCAGTTTGAATGATGATATTGATATTTTCAGTGGCCTTGGTGGGCTTTATAATTGTGTTTTGGATTATGGTTGTTCTAGCTCCCTAAGTGGGATAGGTTGTGCTAATTTGCTTCCGCTGTATTATTGTTCATTGTCTTATTATTTTGTAAAGCAGATCCGCCTGGTAATTATTTTCCGTTCGCCAGGTTGTAGTTCATAACTGGACCTTTAGTTCTGGTTATGGATTATGACTTGGTGCGGGACGTCACGTCGCACCGTATTTGGGGACGTTCCGTTACATTGCATGTGTTGCTCACTTTTCTTAAATTCACTATAGTCAAGTCTTGGATTGCTCCTTGGCTTGACACCGAAGATGGAGCTTACTTGTATTGATTGAGGGGGTTATAAGGAGGAATAGGCCCGTTCTCGCCGGGATAATTACATGCTATCCTAACTGCTTTTATTGTTATTACTGTTAATTATTTCGGCTTTCGTTATAAGTCGAAGCACCTTTCGGTTTTCTCCCTTTAGCATACGTAGTTCCCTATATATGTATAAAACCCGGAAGCGTGACTCGAACTTACCGATAATAAGCCCCCTTTGTTGTGAAACACTTTAGTTGAATTACGAGCCGTTTATTTATTATTTCTAATTTATTTATGCGATGTCCTTCGAAATTGTAACGGCTTCGTGACTCAACTAATATCATTTAAAAATGATCGGCTTGACTTATGTGCAAATGTTTTCAAAGGATCCGGCTCGTCAATTTTGGGTCTTCAACTAAAGCCAAACTCGAGTGTTGCTTATATTACGTTTTACAATTTATATTATTATTTACACTTCTTTATCAAAACGAGCAACACTCACCTCTTTTGCTTTAAAAGATAAACGACGAGCTACGATCAATACTGTACGGTATTCCCCCCTTACTGAGTATCCTTTATACTCACCCTTTCTGTTTTGGTTCTTGCTTCTGGTAGACAGGTGGCGGTGTCACCTGTAACGACCCGAATATTTTAAATATATTATTAATATTTACGCGAATTCTTTCTTGCCTAATTTGTCGATCTATCCAATTGGATTAATCAATCTTGTGGAAAAGATTGATTTAACCTATCTTTTAAATACCCTTAACTACTTAAATTACATAAATGCCCTTGAAAGCCTAAATGACCATTTTACCCTCCCAAGATATTTTCTTAAATATCTACCCATCTCTCTCATTTTCTCATTACATAGAAAGAAAGAAAGAAAGAAAGAAAGAAGAAAGAAAGGAGAAAGAAGGAGAAGAAAAGAGAAAGATCTTCCCGACGCCCTACCGAGCTCATTTCTCGCCCGATCGACGAGCCGTGAAAACCCGAACGACCCTCACTACATTATCTACCGGTAATCCTTTTACCCCATTTCATTCCGTTCGTTATTTCTTGCGATTTTTCGTGAATTATATAGAGATTTTTATATATTAGGATTTTCGTGTTTAGGAAGATTTACTTGACCATTTTACGTGATTCTCGTGTCTAAATGTAGCTTATATGATATGTATAATTATATGTGAAAATTAGGATGTTTTATGGTATAAATTAGGAGAGATATGAATTTATATTTTGAATTCGCGTGAGAGGTTCGCGATCTGCTGAGTCTGCTGCTCAGTAGATCCACACGGGCGAACGCACGGTCTTGAGCAAGACCGTGCAGGAGCCCGTGCGCTTCACTTTTCTGCCTGCACGGGCTTGAGCCCGTGCACAGGCCCGTGCGCATGGCCGTTTGCACCTGCACGGTCTTGACACCGTGCTCAAGACCGTGCACCCCCTTTTGTGCTTGCACCGGCTTGCCAAGCCCGTGCGTTGGCCGGTGCAACATACTTAGTTTATTTTCCAGCCTTTTCCTTGCTTACACTTCGGGAATTGGTCAACCCCACTCATTTAAATGTTGACTTTTCTAATACGACCTCCGAATATCAATCCGATTTCACCTATAGCTTCCTCGAGCCTTGGGATTTGATATTCTTCATAATTTACAATTTACCCGACCCTAATTGACGGTCAATTGACACCTTGCTCGTTTAGGGATTTATTCCACCTTTCCCGTTTCTTATCCGTTTAATCCTGTATTCGCGAGAGAACGTCTTTATATTATTTTAAGCATGTCTACATGCCCTAATTGCGTTTAAGCATGCCTTTAATATTTATTATTTACGTTCTTTCATTATTTAACATTTCATTAATATTCTTTAATTGTCGTACCGTAATTTACATGTTTAATTGATTTACTTCCCATATTGCGTTTATTGCATGATTGGATTCTATATGAATTGCCGTGCGTCTTCTGTTGTTCGTGTCTTGCTTTTGTTATTGTTGGTCTTGTTTTCATCCTCTAGGCCCTGTGTATTACAGGTGGGTCCAACGAGGGAGAAACCTGACTACCGCTTGCTTTCATACTGTCTTGTCGAGCCAAGTAAGGGTTTTAAATTATTTTCAACTGGAGTAAGAACATAGTTTATTTAGGCTTCGAAATAACTTATTCCCCGCCTTTTCTTATTGCTTGTTGTACTGTCTTTAATATTCCTTACATGCTTAGTCAAACCGTTTTGATAGCAAACCAAAATGATTTGAAATGCTTCCAACTAGAGACAAGTAACTTATTTGTTTTAAAAGTAACTATTTGATCTCTGAGGCACTTATAAGTAATGTCGTTAGGGACATCCGTCAGTATGCTCCCGAAGCGTACGACGCTTATGAGTATTTCCTAGATCGTTACATCAACTTGTCTCAAAAGCCCCTTTTTCCATTCATACTTAACTACTTGCATTATGCTTTCGAACGGCCCTTTTGGCCACTTAAACTATCATTGATTTCAAAAGCGAGCCATAGCCTGTTTTATGACTTGGGCCCGGAGTATACAAGAGGTGAGCCTGGGGACGTGCGTCTAGGGCAAATCCCGATGTATACTTCTAGCGTGTTAACTTGGGCCGGCTAGGAGGTTGGCTAGCCTAAGTTGATGCGAACGGTGGTGCTAATCACGTCTCCTTAAACCCTGTACGGTGGTGCTGATCGCGTCTCCTTAAATCCTGATGGTGGTGCTAATCGCGTCTCCTTAAACCCTGTTTATGAATCTTGGTGATGGAGTACTTGCTTGCATGTTTTTCAATGGGGAGTTATAAGGAGAGGGCCCATTCTCGCCGGGACACATTACTGCATGATTTATTGCATTTATTGCTTGTCTAATTGTTTTATGGCTTGCGTGACAAGTCGAAGCACATTCCGATTTTCTTCAGCTATCATATGTACTTCCCTATATATATATAAAACCCGGAAGTGTGACTCGTACTTGCTACCCTAAGTCCCCTTTATTACTCAACTAATATTCTTTCAATCGGCTTGATATTTCGTGCAAATGTTTTAAAGGATCCGGTTCGTCAACCTTTTGTGTTTTCAAATAAGCCGAACCCGAGTGTTGCTTTGTGTCATTTTATAACTTATATTTCGTATTCGTATTCTTTCTCAAAACGGGCAACACTCACCACTTTTAGTTTTAAAAAGAGAAATGACGAACTGTGACCAAAACCCCCTTACTGAGTTGGGTTCGAATGCAAGTGGATGTGGAACTCGAGGTAGCGTCTTTCTTGTCTTGTCGTCTTGTCGTGTTCTGCTTGGGTCTTGTCGTGTCTAGGTCGTACGGCTATAGGATCGAGTTTTTCTTGTTCTGTGATTTGTTTCATGCTTAACTTGTCTACATGCTATCCGAATCATATATGTATGCTTTGATTAAATTTTATATGCCTTACGTGACCATTCCATTAACCGAACATGCATCTTTTTCCTAGTTTATTGAGCACAGGTACATAATGTCTCATCGAAGACCCCCTACCTCTCCCTTATCTCCGAATTCGATTGCAAGGGAGTTAGTGACAGCTATGAGACAGATTGCTGAGCAAGTGCATCAGGAGAGACAACGACAACAGCAGCATATACCTGCGAGACAAACCGAGAGTCAATCCCTGGACAGATTTCTGCACTACAACCCACCTTGCTTCGTGGGTGAACCAGATGACCTTAAAGCCGAGGCTTGGATAGCCGATTTAGAGCGAATCTTCCGGGTTATACACTGCGGTGACCCCGAGAGGGTCGAGTATGCCATCTTTCTCATGAGAGGACCAGCTGAGGATTGGTGGCGTTACATGGAACAAAGATGGATCGCTGAGGGAATTCCGTACACTTGGTCACGGTTCCTATCCGACTTTCGAGAGAAGTACGTGCCGCAAGTGGTACGTGACAGCCGACAAAGAGAGTTCATGTCCCTCACCCAAGGAGCTCTCCCTGTTGCACAATACGAGGCACTTTTCAGCCGCCTCATCGTCTATGCTCCTCACATTGCATCTGACGATCGAAGGAGAGCGCGAAAGTTCATCGAGGGACTTCAGCCGGAGATCTTGGAAAGATTAGTAGGATTGGACATCCGAGTTTATCACGAGGCAGTTAATAGAGCTATGAGAGTGGAGTCCGATCTTCAAGAGATGAGACGAGGTATTCCTCACATGAAAGGATCCTCTTTCAACGAGAAGGCAAGAAGAGAACCAGCCGGACCGAGCACTTTTCCGACATCGAGACCACACTACGAGATGCCAAAACCTACCGAACCTGAAGTGAACGAGGACCCCATTCCCTGCGAATACTGTGGGAAGACAAATCACGAGACTGCAAGGTGTAGGAGGAAACTGGGGCGTTGCCTCAGATGTGGGAGTAGCAAGCATCGAGTTCAAGACTGCCCCGACTCAAGCAACCCTCGGGGAAGGAAAAGGTGATCCCGACCATGATACCGACTCGCAGAGGTACATTGCATTGTCATTGCATTCATTCATAATATTTTGTTTCGAATGATAATTGCTTTAAATATGTGTTAAGTGTTTTATATAAATTACGTGCTTTAACTGCTTTCAAAATTCACACTTGCACTGATTGAATGATTAGATGCTAAGATTTATGTGATCTCTATGTGGATAGCGTGGAATTCGATAAATTCGTTATATGCTATTAGAAAGTGCTAAGGACAAGGAGTTCTTGGCCGACTAGGATCGATTCTGTTGCGAGTACATTATACGATTCTGGATAGCACCGACGTTGACAAATCGAGTCTGAAGGAGTATACTTCTGAAGGTATGTCTGAAGATGAATCAACTAGTCAAGAGGATAATGAATTATCTGACGATGAGGATTATATGGGAGACGAGTCGACATCAGCTTCCGATAATGACGACCCTGATGTTTCGTATGAAGTCGAGCGAAGAAATGATGAAAATGATGGTTTAATGGAAGGCGGAGAGGAGAAATCATCAAATACCCTTGAAGATGAGAAAACACTCTGTAGAGAGAATAAGAAAGAGTGTGATCTTGAAGAGACAGATTGTGAGAAAGACGAGGAGTACAATAGGAGAAATGATGATGGCGTTACTTCCTGTAAAAGGAACTCTAATCAAGAAACAGGAGAAGGATGTGACAATTGTCATTGAGGATACAAAGAGTACAACAATCAGTCGGAAGAACGAAATAGATAATGACAGTGACGATGGACCTTGCTTTGGGATTTTCTTCTTCGTCGTTAGCCTTGTTTAGGGTTTTTGCAATTCCGTCTTTCGCATGACTTTGAATTTTATTGGAATGTTATTCGCATTTAAATGTTTTTATTATGAATGACGTTTTACAATGTATTTTAATTGCTCCTAAATGTTCATTTTTCAATTCGCGTTAGAACTCTTAGATTATGCTCCTCTTTTAGTTTTAAAAAGAGAAATGACGAACTGTGACCAAAACCCCCTTACTGAGTTGGGTTCGAATGCAAGTGGATGTGGAACTCGAGGTAGCGTCTTTCTTGTCTTGTCGTCTTGTCGTGTTCTGCTTGGGTCTTGTCGTGTCTAGGTCGTACGGCTATAGGATCGAGTTTTTCTTGTTCTGTGATTTGTTTCATGCTTAACTTGTCTACATGCTATCCGAATCATATATGTATGCTTTGATTAAATTTTATATGCCTTACGTGACCATTCCATTAACCGAACATGCATCTTTTTCCTAGTTTATTGAGCACAGGTACATAATGTCTCATCGAAGACCCCCTACCTCTCCCTTATCTCCGAATTCGATTGCAAGGGAGTTAGTGACAGCTATGAGACAGATTGCTGAGCAAGTGCATCAGGAGAGACAACGACAACAGCAGCATATACCTGCGAGACAAACCGAGAGTCAATCCCTGGACAGATTTCTGCACTACAACCCACCTTGCTTCGTGGGTGAACCAGATGACCTTAAAGCCGAGGCTTGGATAGCCGATTTAGAGCGAATCTTCCGGGTTATACACTGCGGTGACCCCGAGAGGGTCGAGTATGCCATCTTTCTCATGAGAGGACCAGCTGAGGATTGGTGGCGTTACATGGAACAAAGATGGATCGCTGAGGGAATTCCGTACACTTGGTCACGGTTCCTATCCGACTTTCGAGAGAAGTACGTGCCGCAAGTGGTACGTGACAGCCGACAAAGAGAGTTCATGTCCCTCACCCAAGGAGCTCTCCCTGTTGCACAATACGAGGCACTTTTCAGCCGCCTCATCGTCTATGCTCCTCACATTGCATCTGACGATCGAAGGAGAGCGCGAAAGTTCATCGAGGGACTTCAGCCGGAGATCTTGGAAAGATTAGTAGGATTGGACATCCGAGTTTATCACGAGGCAGTTAATAGAGCTATGAGAGTGGAGTCCGATCTTCAAGAGATGAGACGAGGTATTCCTCACATGAAAGGATCCTCTTTCAACGAGAAGGCAAGAAGAGAACCAGCCGGACCGAGCACTTTTCCGACATCGAGACCACACTACGAGATGCCAAAACCTACCGAACCTGAAGTGAACGAGGACCCCATTCCCTGCGAATACTGTGGGAAGACAAATCACGAGACTGCAAGGTGTAGGAGGAAACTGGGGCGTTGCCTCAGATGTGGGAGTAGCAAGCATCGAGTTCAAGACTGCCCCGACTCAAGCAACCCTCGGGGAAGGAAAAGGTGATCCCGACCATGATACCGACTCGCAGAGGTACATTGCATTGTCATTGCATTCATTCATAATATTTTGTTTCGAATGATAATTGCTTTAAATATGTGTTAAGTGTTTTATATAAATTACGTGCTTTAACTGCTTTCAAAATTCACACTTGCACTGATTGAATGATTAGATGCTAAGATTTATGTGATCTCTATGTGGATAGCGTGGAATTCGATAAATTCGTTATATGCTATTAGAAAGTGCTAAGGACAAGGAGTTCTTGGCCGACTAGGATCGATTCTGTTGCGAGTACATTATACGATTCTGGATAGCACCGACGTTGACAAATCGAGTCTGAAGGAGTATACTTCTGAAGGTATGTCTGAAGATGAATCAACTAGTCAAGAGGATAATGAATTATCTGACGATGAGGATTATATGGGAGACGAGTCGACATCAGCTTCCGATAATGACGACCCTGATGTTTCGTATGAAGTCGAGCGAAGAAATGATGAAAATGATGGTTTAATGGAAGGCGGAGAGGAGAAATCATCAAATACCCTTGAAGATGAGAAAACACTCTGTAGAGAGAATAAGAAAGAGTGTGATCTTGAAGAGACAGATTGTGAGAAAGACGAGGAGTACAATAGGAGAAATGATGATGGCGTTACTTCCTGTAAAAGGAACTCTAATCAAGAAACAGGAGAAGGATGTGACAATTGTCATTGAGGATACAAAGAGTACAACAATCAGTCGGAAGAACGAAATAGATAATGACAGTGACGATGGACCTTGCTTTGGGATTTTCTTCTTCGTCGTTAGCCTTGTTTAGGGTTTTTGCAATTCCGTCTTTCGCATGACTTTGAATTTTATTGGAATGTTATTCGCATTTAAATGTTTTTATTATGAATGACGTTTTACAATGTATTTTAATTGCTCCTAAATGTTCATTTTTCAATTCGCGTTAGAACTCTTAGATTATGCTCCTCTTAACTAACCCCGAAGTCCGGAGGAGAATCTGAGGACAGATTCTTTTGAAGAGGGGAGTATTGTAACGACCCGAATATTTTAAATATATTATAAATATTTACGCGAATTCTTTCTTGCCTAATTTGTCGATTTATCCAATTGGATTAATCAATCTTGTGGAAAAGATTGATTTAACCTATCTTTTAAATACCCTTAACTACTTAAATTACATAAATTCCCTTGAAAGCCTAAATGACCATTTTACCCTCCCGAGATATTTTCTTAAATATCTACCCATCTCTCTCATTTTCTCATTACATAGAAAGAAAGAAAGAAAGAAGAAAGAAAGGAGAAAGAAGGAGAAGAAAAGAGAAAGATCTTCCCGACGCCCTACCGAGCTCATTTCTCGCCCGATCGACGAGCCGTGAAAACCCAAACGACCCTCACTACATTATCTACCGGTAATCCTTTTACCCCATTTCATTCCGTTCGTTATTTCTTGCGATTATTCGTGAATTATATATAGAATTTTATATATTAGGATTTTCGTGTTTAGGAAGATTTACTTGACCATTTTACGTGATTCTCGTGTCTAAATGTAGCTTATATGATATGTATGATTATATGTGAAAATTAGGATGTTTTATGGTATAAATTAGGAGAGATATGAATTTATATTTTGAATTCGCGTGAGAGGTTCGCGATCTGCTGAGTCTGCTGCTCAGTAGATCCACACGGGCGAACGCACGGTCTTGAGCAAGACCGTGCAGGAGCCCGTGCGCTTCACTTTTCTGCCTGTACGGGCTTGAGCCCGTGCACAGGCCCGTGCGCATGGCCGTTTGCACCTGCACGGTCTTGACACCGTGCTCAAGACCGTGCACCCCCTTTTGTGCTTGCACCGGCTTGCCAAGCCCGTGCGTTGGCCGGTGCAACATACTTAGTTTATTTTCCAGCCTTTTCCTTGCTTACACTTCGGGAATTGGTCAACCCCACTCATTTAAATGTTGACTTTTCTCATACGACCTCCGAATATCAATCTGATTTCACCTATAGCTTCCTCGAGACTTGGGATTTGATATTCTTCATAATTTACAATTTACCCGACCCTAATTGACCGTCAATTGACACCTTGCTCGTTTAGGGATTTATTCCACCTTTCACGTTTCTTATCCGTTTAATCCTGTATTCGCGAGAGAACGTCTTTATATTATTTTAAGCATGTCTACGTGCCCTAATTGCGTTTAAGCATGCCTTTAATATTTATTATTTACGTTCTTTCATTATTTAATATTTCATTAATATTCTTTAATTGTCGTACCGTAATTTACATGTTTAATTGATTTACTTCCCATATTGCGTTTATTGCATGATTGGATTCTATATGAATTGCCGTGCGTCTTCTGTTGTTCGTGTCTTGCTTTTGTTATTGTTGGTCTTGTTTTCATCCTCTAGGCCCTGTGTATTACAGGTGGGTCCAACGAGGGAGAAACCTGACTACCGCTTGCTTTCATACTGTCTTGTTGAGCCAAGTAAGGGTTTTAAATTATTTTCAACTGGAGTAAGAACATAGTTTATTTAGGCTTCGAAATAACTTATTCCCCGCCTTTTCTTATTGCTTGTTGTACTGTCTTTAATATTCCTTACATGCTTAGTCAAACCGTTTTGATAGCAAACCAAAATGATTTGAAATGCTTCCAACTAGAGACAAGTAACTTATTTGTTTTAAAAGTAACTATTTGATCTCTGAGGCACTTATAAGTAATGTCGTTAGGGACATCCGTCAGTATGCTCCCGAAGCGTACGACGCTTATGAGTATTTCCTAGATCGTTACATCAACTTGTCTCAAAAGCCCCTTTTTCCATTCATACTTAACTACTTGCATCATGCTTTCGAACGGCCCTTTTGGCCACTTAAACTATCATTGATTTCAAAAGCGAGCCATAGCCTGTTTTATGACTTGGGCCCGGAGTATACAAGAGGTGAGCCTGGGGACGTGCGTCTAGGGCAAATCCCGATGTATACTTCTAGCGTGTTAACTTGGGCCGGCTAGGAGGTTGGCTAGCCTAAGTTGATGCGAACGGTGGTGCTAATCGCGTCTCCTTAAACCCTGTACGGTGGTGCTGATCGCGTCTCCTTAAATCCTGATGGTGGTGCTAATCGCGTCTCCTTAAACCCTGTTTATGAATCTTGGTGATGGAGTACTTGCTTGCATGTTTTTCAATGGGGAGTTATAAGGAGAGGGCCCGTTCTCGCCGGGACACATTACTGCATGATTTATTGCATTTATTGCTTTTCTAATTGTTTTATGGCTTGCGTGACAAGTCGAAGCACATTCCGATTTTCTTCAGCTATCATATGTACTTCCCTATATATATACGAAACCCGGAAGTGTGACTCGTACTTGCTGCCCTAAGTCCCCTTTATTACTCAACTAATATTCTTTCAATCGGCTTGATATTTCGTGCAAATGTTTTAAAGGATCCGGTTCGTCAACCTTTTGTGTTTTCAAATAAGCCGAACCCGAGTGTTGCTTTGTGTCATTTTATAACTTATATTTCGTATTCGTATTCTTTCTCAAAACGGGCAACACTCACCACTTTTAGTTTTAAAAAGATAAATGACGAACTGTGACCAAAACCCCCTTACTGAGTATCCTTTATACTCACCCCTGCTATTTTGGTTCTTGCTTTAGGTAGACAGGTGGCGACGTCACCTGTCTTGTCAGTCGGCATCAGCAGGTCTAGATAGGCTCAGTCTTTCTGGTTTGTCTTGTCAGTGGTCCCAACAACTGTCGAGTCTTGTTTATTGTATTTATTTACTTTATGTACTTATGTGCCCCTGATGTGGGATAGTTGAAGATATCTAGGATTGCATAGGGTAGACTAGTTGAGCCATGGATGGCACTATCTGTTTATGAATATTCTGTATCTTGATTTTAAATGTTAGCCTCGTAGGCTTTTATGAAATTTAATTGTTTACATTAATCGCTTCCGCATTTCTCTGCTCTTCTCTGGTTGTTGTTGGGATGGTTGTCGCTGTTGCCGAAGGTTATTGCTTGAGTGCCGTTCGCCGGAGTGGGTTTTTGGGTTGAGGCCCCTCGCCGAAGCTCGGGAATCCGTTTCGGTGCGGATGTGGCGGTCCTTCTTCAGGGGGCGCTACAGTCAGTGGTATCAGAGCCTAGGTTCCCAAAAGGAACCGAAGCTTTGTAATCGCGTCGTGTCTTGTCTCTTGTGTCTGCCCATTTCGTGTCAATGAGACTTAGAGTTTCCAGTCACAGGTGCTTGAGAACTCCTTAGTATTGAAATTGTGATTGATCTTCTTTTGGAATGGCCAACCAACCGTTTGATCTCTTGCAATTGTAGTACTGAGTTGGGATCGAATGCAAGTGGATGTGGAACTCGAGGTAGCGTCTTTCTTGTCTTGTCGTCTTGTCGTGTTCTGCTTGGGTCTTGTCGTGTCTAGGTCGTACGGCTATAGGATCGAGTTTTTCTTGTTCTGTGATTTGTTTCATGCTTAACTTGTCTACATGCTATCCGAATCATATATGTATGCTTTGATTAAATTTTATATGCCTTACGTGACCATTCCATTAACCGAACATGCATCTTTTTCCTAGTTTATTGAGCGCAGGTACATAATGTCTCATCGAAGACCCCCTACCTCTCCCTTATCTCCGAATTCGATTGCAAGGGAGTTAGTGACAGCTATGAGACAGATTGCTGAGCAAGTGCATCAGGAGAGACAACGACAACAGCAGCATATACCTGCGAGACAAACCGAGAGTCAATCCCTGGACAGATTTCTGCACTACAACCCACCTTGCTTCGTGGGTGAACCATGATGACCTTAAAGCCGAGGCTTGGATAGCCGATTTAGAGCGAATCTTCCGGGTTATACACTGCGGTGACCCCGAGAGGGTCGAGTATGCCATCTTTCTCATGAGAGGACCAGCTGAGGATTGGTGGCGTTACATGGAACAAAGATGGATCGCTGAGGGAATTCCGTACACTTGGTCACGGTTCCTATCCGACTTTCGAGAGAAGTACGTGCCGCAAGTGGTACGTGACAGCCGAGAAAGAGAGTTCATGTCCCTCACCCAAGGAGCTCTCCCTGTTGCACAATACGAGGCACTTTTCAGCCGCCTCATCGTCTATGCTCCTCACATTGCATCTGACGATCGAAGGAGAGCGCGAAAGTTCATCGAGGGACTTCAGCCGGAGATCTTGGAAAGATTAGTAGGATTGGACATCCGAGTTTATCACGAGGCAGTTAATAGAGCTATGAGAGTGGAGTCCGATCTTCAAGAGATGAGACGAGGTATTCCTCACATGAAAGGATCCTCTTTCAACGAGAAGGCAAGAAGAGAACCAGCCGGACCGAGCACTTTTCCGACATCGAGACCACACTACGAGATGCCAAAACCTACCAAACCTGAAGTGAACGAGGACCCCATTCCCTGCGAATACTGTGGGAAGACAAATCACGAGACTGCAAGGTGTAGGAGGAAACTGGGGCGTTGCCTCAGATGTGGGAGTAGCAAGCATCGAGTTCAAGACTGCCCCGACTCAAGCAACCCTCGGGGAAGGAAAAGGGGATCCCGACCATGATACCGACTCGCAGAGGTACATTGCATTGTCATTGCATTCATTCATAATATTTTGTTTCGAATGATAATTGCTTTAAATATGTGTTAAGTGTTTTATATAAATTACGTGCTTTAACTGCTTTCAAAATTCACACTTGCACTGATTGACTGATTAGATGCTAAGATTTATGTGATCTCTATGTGGATAGCATGGAATTCGATAAATTCGTTATATGCTATTAGAAAGTGCTAAGGACAAGGAGTTCTTGGCCGACTAGGATCGATTCTGTTGCGAGTACATTATACGATTCTGGATAGCACCGACGTTGACAAATCGAGTCTGAAGGAGTATACTTCTGAAGGTATGTCTGAAGATGAATCAACTAGTGAAGAGGATAATGAATTATCTGACGATGAGGATTATATGGGAGACGAGTCGACATCAGCTTCCGATAATGACGACCCTGATGTTTCGTATGAAGTCGAGCGAAGAAATGATGAAAATGATGGTTTAATGGAAGGCGGAGAGGAGAAATCATCAAATACCCTTGAAGATGAGAAAACACTCTGTAGAAAGAATAAGAAAGAGTGTGATCTTGAAGAGACAGATTGTGAGAAAGACGAGGAGTACAATAGGAGAAATGATGATGGCGTTACTTCCTGTAAAAGGAACTCTAATCAAGAAACAGGAGAAGGATGTGACAATTGTCATTGAGGATACAAAGAGTACAAGAATCAGTCGGAAGAACGAAATAGATAATGACAGTGACGATGGACCTCGCTTTGGGATTTTCTTCTTCGTCGTTAGCCTTGTTTAGGGTTTTTGCAATTCCGTCTTTCGCATGACTTTGAATTTTATTGGAATGTTATTCGCATTTAAATGTTTTTATTATGAATGACGTTTTACAATGTATTTTAATTGCTCCTAAATGTTCATTTTTCAATTCGCGTTAGAACTCTTAGATTATGCTCCTCTTAACTAACCCCGAAGTCTGGAGGAGAATCTGAGGACAGATTCTTTTGAAGAGGGGAGTATTGTAACGACCCGAATATTTTAAATATATTACTAATATTTACGCGAATTCTTTCTTGCCTAATTTCTCGATCTATCCAATTGGATTAATCAATCTTGTGGAAAAGATTGATTTAACCTATCTTTTAAATACCCTTAACTACTTAAATTACATAAATGCCCTTGAAAGCCTAAATGACCATTTTACCCTCCCGAGATATTTTCTTAAATATCTACCCATCTCTCTCATTTTCTCATTACATAGAAAGAAAGAAAGAAAGAAGAAAGAAAGGAGAAAGAAGGAGAAGAAAAGAGAAAGATCTTCCCGACGCCCTACCGAGCTCATTTCTCGCCCGATCGACGAGCCGTGAAAACCCGAACGACCCTCACTACATTATCTACCGGTAATCCTTTTACCCCATTTCATTATGTTCGTTATTTCTTGCGATTTTTCGTGAATTATATATATAATTTTATATATTAGGATTTTCGTGTTTAGGAAGATTTACTTGACCATTTTACGTGATTCTCGTGTCTAAATGTAGCTTATATGATATGTATGATTATATGTGAAAATTAGGATGTTTTATGGTATAAATTAGGAGAGATATGACTTTATATTTTGAATTCGCTTGAGAGGTTCGCGATCTGCTGAGTCTGCTGCTCAGTAGATCCACACGGGCGAACGCACGGTCTTGAGCAAGACCGTGCAGGAGCCCGTGCCCTTCACTTTTCTGCCTGCACGGGCTTGAGCCCGTGCACAGGCCCGTGCGCATGGCCGTTTGCACCTGCACGGTCTTGACACCGTGCTCAAGACCGTGCGGGAGGCCGTGCACCCCCTTTTGTGCTTGCACCGGCTTGCCAAGCCCGTGCGTAAGCCCGTGCGTTGGCCGGTGCAACATACTTAGTGTATTTTCCAGCCTTTTCCTTTCTTACACTTCGGGAATTGGTCAACCCCACTCATTTAAATGTTGACTTTTCTCATACGACCTCCGAATATCAATCCGATTTCACCTATAGCTTCCTCGAGCCTTGGGATTTGATATTCTTCATAATTTACAATTTACCCGACCCTAATTGACCGTCAATTGACACCTTGCTCGTTTAGGGATTTATTCCACCTTTCCCGTTTCTTATCCGTTTAATCCTGTATTCGCGAGAGAACGTCTTTATATTATTTTAAGCATGTCTACGTGCCCTAATTGCGTTTAAGCATGCCTTTAATATTTATTATTTATGTTCTTTCATTATTTAACTTTTCATTAATATTCTTTAATTGTCGTACCGTAATTTACATGTTTAATTGATTTACTTCCCATATTGCGTTTATTGCATGATTGGATTCTATATGAATTGCCGTGCGTCTTCTGTTGTTCGTGTCTTGCTTTTGTTATTGTTGGTCTTGTTTTCATCCTCTAGGCCCTGTGTATTACAGGTGGGTCCAACGAGGGAGAAACCTGACTACCGCTTGCTTTCATACTGTCTTGTCGAGCCAAGTAAGGGTTTTAAATTATTTTCAACTGGAGTAAGAACATAGTTTATTTAGGCTTCGAAATAACTTATTCCCCGCCTTTTCTTATTGCTTGTTGTACTGTCTTTAATATTCCTTACATGCTTAGTCAAACCGTTTTGATAGCAAACCAAAATGATTTGAAATGCTTCCAACTAGAGACAAGTAACTTATTTGTTTTAAAAGTAACTATTTGATCTCTGAGGCACTTATAAGTAATGTCGTTAGGGACATCCGTCAGTATGCTCCTGAAGCGTACGATGCTTATGAGTATTTCCTAGATCGTTACATCAACTTGTCTCAAAAGCCCCTTTTTCCATTCATACTTAACTACTTGCATCATGCTTTCGAACGACCCTTTTGGCCACTTAAACTATCATTGATTTCAAAAGCGAGCCATAGCCTGTTTTATGACTTGGGCCCGGAGTATACAAGAGGTGAGCCTGGGGACGTGCGTCTAGGGTAAATCCCGATGTATACTTCTAGCGTGTTAACTTGGGCCGGCTAGGAGGTTGGCTCGCCTAAGTTGATGCGAACGGTGGTGCTAATCGCGTCTCCTTAAACCCTGTACGGTGGTGCTGATCGCGTCTCCTTAAATCCTGATGGTGGTGCTAATCGCGTCTCCTTAAACCCTGTTTATGAATCTTGGTGATGGAGTACTTGCTTGCATGTTTTTCAATGGGGAGTTATAAGGAGAGGGCCCGTTCTCGCCGGGACACATTACTGCATGATTTATTGCATTTATTGCTTGTCTAATTGTTTTATGGCTTGCGTGACAAGTCGAAGCACATTCCGATTTTCTTCAGCTATCATATGTACTTCCCTATATATATACAAAACCCGGAAGTGTGACTCGTACTTGCTACCCTAAGTCCCCTTTATTACTCAACTAATATTCTTTCAATCGGCTTGATATTTCGTGCAAATGTTTTAAAGGATCCGGTTCGTCAACCTTTTGTGTTTTCAAATAAGCCGAACCCGAGTGTTGCTTTGTGTCATTTTATAACTTATATTTCGTATTCGTATTCTTTCTCAAAACGGGCAACACTCACCACTTTTAGTTTTAAAAAGATAAATGACGAACTGTGACCAAAACCCCCTTACTGAGTATCCTTTATACTCACCCCTGCTATTTTGGTTCTTGCTTCAGGTAGACAGGTGGCGACGTCACCTGTCTTGTCAGTCGGCATCAGCAGGTCTAGATAGGCTCAATCTTTCTGGTTTGTCTTGTCAGTGGTCCCAACAACTGTCGAGTCTTGTTTATTGTATTTATTTACTTTACGTACTTATGTGCCCCTGATGTGGGATAGTTGAAGATATCTAGGATTGCATAGGGTAGACTAGTTGCGCCATGGATGGCACTATCTGTTTATGAATATTCTGTATCTTGATTTTAAATGTTAGCCTCGTAGGCTTTTATGAAATTTAATTGTTTACATTAATCGCTTCCGCATTTCTCTGCTCTTCTCTGGTTGTTGTTGGGATGGTTGTCGCTGTTGCCGAAGGTTATTGCTTGAGTGCCGTTCGCCGGAGTGGGTTTTTGGGTTGAGGCCCCTCGCCGAAGCTCGGGAATCAATTTCGGTGCGGATGTGGCGGTCCTTCTTCAGGGGGCGCTACATCACCTATCTTGTCAGTCGGCAGCAGCAGGTTTAGGTTGGCTCTTGTTATTGTCTTGTTAGTGTCCCAACAACAGTTGAGTCTTTATATTATGAATTGATTTAATTTATTGTACTTAATATTATGATTTATTTTCCGTACTTACGTGCCCCTGATGTGGGATAGTTAGTTGAGCTGTGGATGACATTAATTGAATGTTTAATTAGAACCAGTGTATGAATTATGTTGCCATGGTTGGCTTTTTGTGATTAATTTGTTATTTTCTGAAATTGCTTCCGCATTTCTCTGATTGTTGCTATTGTTGTTGGGGCGTTATGTTGTTGTTGCTGGAGTTTTGATCGAGTGATTGCCGTTCGCCGGGATGGATTTTTGAATGGGGTACCTTTACCTCGTTTGGGAGTTCATCTCGGTGCGGATGTGGTGTCCTTTCTCCTCCTACGGAAAGGGGCGCTACACGTCTGATCCCGTATTCGTGAAAGAGCATCCTTATATTATTTTAAGCATGTCTACGTGCCCTAATTGCGTTTAAGCATGCCTTTAATATTTATTATCTATGTTCTTTTATTATTTAGAATTACATTATATTTCTTTACTTCTTGTCCTGTATTTTGTATATCTTTATATGTTTAATTGATTAACTTTCCATATTGCGTTTATTGCATGATTTGTGTTCTATGTAAATTGCCGTGCGTCATCTATTGTCTCGTGTCTTGCTTTTCGTATTGTCGGTCTCGTTTTCATCCTCTAGGCCCTGTGTATTACAGGTGGGACCAATGAGGGAGAAACTTGACTACCGCTTGCTTCCATACTGTCGTGTCGGGCCAGGTAAGGGTTTTAAAGTGCTTTCAACTGGAGCAAGAACATAGTTACTTAGGTTTGCGAAACAACTTACTATCCCGCTTTTCTTATTACTTGTTGTTCCTGCATTTACTACTTCCTTATGTGCTTAGTCAAACCTTTTGATAGCAAAACCAAAAATGATTTCAAATGCTTTCAACTAGAGACAAGTAACTTATTTGTTTTAAAAGTAACTATTTGATCTCTGAGGCACTTATAAGTAATGTCATTAGGGACATCCGTTAGCATGCTCCCGAAGCGTATGGCGCTTATGAGTATTTCTGAGGTCGTTACATCAACTTCTCTCAAAAGGCCCCTTTGGCCATTCATACTTAACTGCTTGCATCATCTTTTCGAAAGGCCCATTTGGCCACCCCAACTGTTATCGTTTTCAAATGCGAGCCTTGGACTATATCATGACATTTAGGCCCGGAGTATACAGGAGGTGAGCCTGGAGACGAGCGTCTAGGGCAAATCCCGATGTGTACTCCATTCCGTATTCACTTAGGTCGGCCAGGAAATTGGCTAGCCTGAGTTAGTGCGAGGGTGGGGTTGTAGGCTACGCGCTTCCTAGAAAATTCTGATAAGGGTGACGTTGTTAACACGCGTTTCCATAAAATTCTGATTGGATCATGACTTTCGGTGGTGGAGTAATTGACTACGTGTTTGCATGATTTTCAAGATTGGGAGTTATAAGGAGAGGGCCCGTTCTCGCCGGGACATACTATTTCATGACATATTGCATTTCTTGTTTGTCTAATTGTTTTACGGCTTTCGTTATGAGTCGATGCACATTCCGGTTTTCTTCATTTAGCATATGTATTTCCCTATATATATATATATATATAAAACCCGGAAGCGTGGCTCGAACTTGCCCAACTGAAGCCTCCTTTATTATTCCAAACTTCTTAGTTGAATTACGAGTCGTCTACTTATCATTTCCAACTTGCTTATATCATGCTTTTCGAACTTGTAACGGCCTCGTGACTCAACTAATATCCTTTCAATTTATCGGCTTGACATTATGTGTAAATGATTTTAAGGGATCCGGTTCGTCAACCTTTTGTATTTTCCAAGCAAGCCGAACACGAGTGTTGCCTTGTGTTATTATTTTGCAACTTATATCTTCAATTGTATTCTTTCTTAAAACGGGCAACATTCACTACTTTTGGTTTAAAAGATAAACGACGAACTGTGATCAAACCCCTTACTGAGTATCCTATATACTCACCCCTGCTATTTTGGTTCTTGCTTCAGGTAGACAGGTGGCAACGTCACCTATCTTGTCAGTCGGCATCAGCAGGTCTAGATAGGCTCAGTCTCGTTGTCTGGTTTGTCTTATCAGTGGTCCCAACAACCATCGAGTCTTGATTTATTGTATTTAATTACTTTTGTACCCCTTTACTGCTTTATTTACTTTATGTATCTTATGTGCCCCTAATGTGGGATACTTGAAGATATCTAGGATTGCAAAGTGTAGGCTAGATGAGCTATGGATGGCACTACGTGTTTATGCTTATGTTGTATTTCGAACTGCAAATGCTTAAATGATATTATGTTAGCCTCGTAGGCTTTTATGGACTTTGTCTGTTTCCTTTTAAATCTCTTCCGCATTGCTCTGTATGGTTATGGTTGTTGTTGGGATGTTGTCGCTGTTGCCGATGGTTATTGCTTGAGTGCCGTTCGCCGGAGTGGGTTTTTGAGTTGAGGCCCCTCGTTGAAGCTCGGGAGTCCATTTCGGTGCGGATGTGGCGTTCCTTCTTCAAGGGGCGCTACACGATAGTTGTTGGGACCACTGACAAGACAAACCAGACGACAAAACCGAGCCTATCTGGACCTCCTGATGCCGACTGACAAGATAGGTGACGTCGCGACCCGTCTACCTGAAGCAAGAACCAAAATAGCAGGGGTGAGTATAAAGGATACTCAGTAAAGGGTTTGATCACAGTTCGTCGTTTATCTTTTAAACCAAAAGTAGTGAGTGTTGCTCGTTTTCAGAAAGAATATAGATAATGATATAAATTGTAAATGACACAAAGCAACACTCGGGTTTGGCTTACTTTGAAAACACGAAAGGTTGACGAACCAGATCCTTTGAAATCATTTGCACATAATGTCAAGCCAATAAGTTGAAAGGATGTTAGTTGAGTCACAAGGCCGTTACAAGTTCGAAAAGCATGATGCCAACAAGTTGGAAATGATAAGTAGACGGCTCGTAATTCAACTAAGAAGTTTGGAATAATAAAGGGGGCTTAAGTTGGGGAAGTTTGAGCCACGCTTCCGGGTTTTATATATATATATATATAGGGAAATACATATGCTAAATGAAGAAAACCGGAATGTGCTTCGACTTATAACAAAAGCCGTAAAATAATTAGACAAGTAAGAAATGCAATATGTCATGAAATAGTATGTCCCGGCGAGAGCGGGCCCTCTCCTTATAACTCCCAACATTGAAAATCATGCAAACACGTAGTCAAGTACTCCACCACCGAAAGTCAGGATCCAATCAGAATTTTATGGAAACGCGTGTTAACAACGTCACCCTTATCAGAATTTTCTAGGAAGTGCGTAGCCTACAACGCCACCCTCGCACTAACTCAGGCTAGCCAACCTCCTGGCCGACCTAAGCGAATATGGAATGGAGTACACATCGGGATTTTCCCTAGACGCTCGTGTCAGGCTCACCTCCTGTATACTCTGGGCACAAATGTCATGATACAGTCCAGGGCTCGCATTTGAAAACAATAACAATTGGGGTGGCCAAAGGGGCCGTTCAAAAACATGATGCAAGCAGTTAATTATGAATGGCCAAAGGGGCATTTCGAGACAAGTTGATGTAACGACCTCAGAAATACTCATAAGCGCCGTACGCTTCAGGAGCATGCTAACGGATGTCCCTAACGACATTACTTATAAGTGCCTCAGATATCAAATAGTTACTTTTAAAACAAATAAGTTACTTGTCTCTAATTGAAAGCATTTCAAATCATTTGGATACATAGGTTTGCTATCATAACGTTTGACTAAGCACATAATAGAATAATAAAGGCGAGAACAATAAGTAATAAGAAAGGAGGGGTAATAAGTTATTTTGCAAACCTATAAAACTACGTCCTTGCCCCAGTTGAAAATAGTTTAAACCCTTACCTGGCTCGACACGACAGTATGGAAGCAAGCGGTAGTCAAGTTTCTCCCTAGTTGGTCCCACCTGTAATACACAGGGCCTAGAGGATGAAAACGAGACCGACAGTACGAAAAGCAAGACACGAGACAATAGATGACGCACGACAATTCACATAGAACTCAAATAATGCAATAAACGCAATATGGAAAGTTAATCAATTAAACATACAAAGATATACAAAATACAGGACAACAATTAAAGAAATATTAATGTAATTCTAAATAATGAAAGAACATAGATAATAAATATTAAAGGCATGCTTAAATGCAATTAGGGCACGTAGACATGCTTAAAATAATATAAGGATACTCTCTCGCGAATACGGGATCAGACGGATAAGAAACGGGAAAGGTGGATAAAAATCCCTAAACGAGAAAGGTGTCAATTGGCGGTCAAATAAGGTCGGATAAATTGCAAACTATGTAAAATATTAAATCTCGAGGCTCAAGGAAGCTATAGGTGAAATCGGATTGATTTTAGGAGGTCGTATGCGAAAAGTCAATATTTAAATAAGTGGGGTTGGCCCAATTCCCGAAGTGCAAGAAAGGAAAAGGCTGGAAAATCCTCAAAGTATGTTGCACCGGCCAGCGCACGGGCTTGGCAAGTCGGTGCAAGCACATATAAGGGTGCACAGGCTCATGCACGGTCTTGAGCACGCTGCCATGACCGTGCAGCTGCAAACGGACCTACGCACCGGCACGTGCACGGGCTCAAGCCCGTGCAGGTTAAAAGGGCTACGCACGGGCCAACGCACGGTCTTGGCAAGACCGTGCAAGAGCCCGTGCAGATCATCTGGGTGCAGAACACCAGTAGGTCGCGAAGTTCTCACGCGACAACAACATTCAAACACTTAGATCTCCTAATTTACACCGTAAAACATGCTAATTTTCACATATAATCATATATATCACATTAGTTAGACCTAGGTTCAAGAATCACGCAAAATGGTCAAGTGAATCTCCCTAAACACGAAAATCCTAAAACTATAAAAATTCTATATAAAAGCCACGAAAATCACAACGAGGAGGAAACGAAATGGAATGGGGTAAAAGGATTATCGGTAGAGAATGAAGCAAGGATCGTTCGGGTTTTCATGGCTCATCGATCGGGTGAGAAACGGGCTCGGTAGGGCGATTCTTCTCTTCTCCTCCTTCTTTCTCCCTTTTCTCCCTCTCTCTCTCTCTTCCTCTTTCTTTCTTTCAAATGATATGAGTATATGTGAAATAAGGAATATAAGAGGGGTATTTGTGAAAAAGGGATATTAAATGGGGTCGGGATAAAATAGGAAATTTTGGATAAAAGGCGGGTTCATGGATAAAACTTATTTGTGAATATAAATATTCTCACGAAAAGCCTTCGGCATGAATAAAATATAATTTCAGAATAAATCCAAAATTTTGGGTCGTTACAGGGTATCAAGTTTTCATAATTTGTGGCAGAAATAGAAAATCGAGTACTGAAAAATGGGTATCAAGTACATAGGTGCAAAATCATAGTTCTATTTCCAAGAATCGAAGTATAAAACACAATATCACAGTACCCGTATCGCAATCCCGAACTCGAATCCAAATCACTCTTCACCCTCTGAATCTGTTCCTGAACCCAACTTTCAAGTGTACCTCTTCTGAAATCACGTCATCATTTATCTTCACATCGTCATCACTTTCAGCTTCTGTAGGCACACGTTTTCTATTACCCTGATTAAATATTATGTTTCTAATCTTCCGACTCAATTCTAATGGAGTCACAATGTTCACCATATTGCGTGTAACGACCCAAAAATTCCATAATTAATTCTTGGAATAATTATTCGACATTTAGTTGAATTTTATATGAAAAGATTTAACTTTGTTAGTTAATCTTAATTTATTATAATTATTTCAATATCTTTAACCTTTTATAATTACATTTTCTACCCCTCGAATTATTCTAATCTATATAAACGAACCTACAATCTTCTAAAATACCCTTGCACTATCTTGAACACACTCACACCCTCTTGAACACACCCCTTGCACCCTCTTTAGTACAATGCCAACCGACGCTCTGAGCAAGGGTGACGACAAAGGATTAAATCCTAAGTCAAACAGTCACGTAAAATAAATAGTTTTCTTGCCCTTTTGAAAACAAATCAATTTGGTTTAATAATGTATAATTTTGATATTAAATGATTTGAGGATAAAACATAAAAATGTAAACTCGAAATATATAATACATTAATAAGGGATTAGGGGGTTCGCAATTGTATATATATATGTTCAAGCCCAGTTAAAAGTTTAAATCCTCACCTGGAATCAAAAAGAGAAAGCCTAGCTGCTAGACTCACTGGTCTCCAACGCCGGACTGATCAAAAATTAAATAAACACTCCAAAATATTAATCTACAAAATATAAGGGTTCTATAGGTGAAAACGGTGTAATTTTTGGAGTCCGTATGCAAAAAGTCAACCAAAAATGGTGACCCGAAGTCTCAATTGCCGAGAGCAAAATTTGAAAAAGCTGGAAAAATTCTCTAAGTGTTTCACACGGCCTGGTGCACGGTCTTGAACACGGTGCTCAAGCCCGTGCGGGCAAAAAAAGCTGCACACGGGCTCCTGCACGGTCTTGCGCAAGACCGTGCGTTAGCCCGTGTGGTTCAACTGAACCCAGCAGAAACTTACGGGTTTTCAAAAATTCGAGCCAAAAATCATCAAAACTCATATTTATAACGCAAATCAACACTCACAAATTATAACAATCATTAATCATCATCTAATTCACATTTACATCCAATAAAATCACGAATTGATCAAGAAACGGGCTCGATCTAAGCATTTAACCTAAAAATCCCGAAATAAATAAATAATCTCAAATCATCAAAAATCCGTAAAAGAATTTGGGGAAATTGGTACCTATAGAGAGGTATCGACGAAAGGATCGTTTAAAAACGATTGGCATGAAATTCCACGGAGATTCGAGCTCGGTACGATCGATTAGGGCTTCGGGAGAAAAATTCTCTTTTTCTTCTTCTCTCTCTCTCTCAAATTTGAAATAAGAGTTTGAAATGAAACTTTGATACTTTTATCAAATATCTTCGAAATATCGAAAAATACGAAGGGTTATTTTAGTAATTATAGAAAATCCAATAAAATACGCGTCGATCAAATATAACGATTAAATATTAAACAAACGCAATATAGACACGTAATTTAAGTACGCAAACAATATTATCACATTGGTCATATACGACATAATATATAATAATTCACATATAACGAGAATTTAGAGATTAAGAAAGATAATTAACGCATAAAAATTACTCACAGTAATTCTCGGATTTCTGGGTCGTTACAAGCCATGAACAATACCCTTTGATTATTTGTCAGGTTCATGAATACTTGCTTATAATCGGTGGAATTATGAACCCAGCTTCAACCCTAGACGCACGTCTCCGGGTATCCGCCTGTGACATAATCCAGGGCCCAAACAGAAATACCCATGAGCGTCCTCAATGGGGTTAAGTATAAGTCATCTCGCTTTTCAAAATATTTTAATGGACCAAAAGGGTCTTTCGAGACAAGGTATGTAACCGCCTAGGGTATCCCGTCACGTTGCCGAGTTATCTCGAGGCATACGCACAAGTCCCGAGACCAAATGTTACTTTTAAAATCAAAATAGTTCTCTTGTCTCTATTTTCAAACCATTTTGGAAAAGATATACATATATATCATTTTTATATCAAAACCTTTTTATTTCAAATATTGATAATATATAATTGAAATATAAAGGGATAGGGTTTTCGCAAATATTTGTTCAAGCTCCAGTTAAAATCATTTTACATCCTCACCTGTAGGCCTAACAAAAAGGATAGCCAAACGACCAGAGATCAGTCCTACGAGGTCCCACCTGTAATACATAGGCCTCGAGGTAAGACACGACTCGATAAATCAACCAAATACGACGCACGGCTATGAAATGCATTTTATGCTCAAAATAACATATTATGCATAAATGCATTTAAGCACAACTAAGCTCATTCAAATACATTCAAACACAATCAAATATTCATAATATTAAGCTAGATTAGGCATTCAAGTCATATGAGAGCTTGGGAACTATAATTCAAAGGTTTTGTACATATTACACAAACCACCCCTCATTTAATACTTTGCATAGCAAATCAACTCCGATTAATCCGAAACTTTCGGAATCTCTTAGTTAACACATTTTAAGATTTTTGATGCCAAAAGAATCGAAAAACGAAGCTCGAAACGAAAATTCCATTTCTTGAAAATTTATGCCGCCACCCCCCATAATTGTTCAAACTTTTGATTTTCAATCCCAAACTCCATAAAACTTCACCAATTTGCTTAATATCATGAACTAACATGAATTACCAATCCATTCAAGCATCTAAGACCATTAACCCAACATTGCAAATTGATCAAATTCAATGAAAATTTCACAAAAGATGCTACATGTAATCAATCACCAAACTAAGCTCATCAATCATTTATTCTAACATGCTTCATCACTTCCTCAACGTAGAAAACCTTGAAAACCAAAGAATTGTGAGATTTACAAACTTACCTTGAAGGGGGAAATGGAGGAGAAAGGAAGAAATAAAAGATTGTTTGCACAAATAAAAAGAAGAAGCTTGTTCCTTGGATGATGTAGCACACTTTTGTAGCAAAAATGAAGATGATTTGTGGTGTTTTGGAGGTGGTTGGAAATGGCGGTGGTGAGGGAATGAGTGAGGGCCGAGAGAGAGAGAGAGGTTGAAGATGAAAGTTGCTTGAGAATAGTGTAGAAAATTGGAGAGAGAAATGAGATAATTAAATTAATAAAGATATTTTGAAAAGTCAAAATAGCTAGCAATGTATATATATATATGTATATATATTTGTATAGATATTTGTGTATGTATTTGCATACATATTTACATATATGACAAGAATAATATCATATAATTCAAATACAATGGCATAATTTTCATAGAATTCCAAATACAACAATTCAATTATAAGCATAGTGTGAAGTAATTTCAAATATGAAAATTTTTATGAATTCATCATATTATTCACATATAGAATCACACATTAATTCATATAATTCACATAATCACATAATTTGCAAATAATACACACAAGAGCTACTAGTCGCTAAACTTACCGAAGCGTTGTAAAAATAACGGGGCGCTACACTATCCCCCCCTTCGGAGAATCTGGTCCCCAGATTCTAATCCGACTCCGCAAATAACTCGGGATAATGAGTTCGCATCTTCTCTTCTGTCTCCCAAGTTACTTGTTCAGTGGTCCGGTTTCTCCACAACACACGAACCAAGGGAATCTGTGGGTTGCGGAGTTGCTTGAACTTACGATCCTGAATCTCAACAGGTTTCATCTCGATCGTCAAGTCAGGCTCTACCTGGACTTCTTCATCTCGGAGAATATGAGATTCGTCGGGATAGTATTTTCGCAATTGAGAAACGTGGAAAACGTTGTGAATCCCAGTTAGAGTCGAGGGTAGGTTCAGGCGGTAGGCAGTCTTCCCAATCCGTTCAATAACCTCATAGGGTCCCAAATATCTCGGACTGAGCTTCCCACCTTTTCCCACTCTAGCGAAACCTTTCGGAACACTTTGTCTCCCTCTTCAAATTCCAAATCCCGGCGTCTCTTATCAGCATAACTCTTTTGGCGATCCTGGGCAGCTTTCATTCTCAGTCGAATGATCGCAATCTTATCAAGAGTTTCCTGGATCGTCTTTGGAGGTAGAGCTCGTTCCACTCCCTCTTTAGTTCTTCGCCAGTTTTCCAATTCCCAGTACAGAGGGGATCGGCATTTACGTCCGTAAAGCGCTTCATACGGGGGCATCCCTATTGTCGCTTGGTAACTGTATTGTAGGCGAATTCAACGAGTGGTAGTTGCTTGTCCCAACTCATGGAGAAGTCGAGAGCACAAGCTCGCAGCATATCGCCTAGAATCTTGATGGTTCTCTCAGATTGACCATCAGTTTGCGGGTGAGCGGCCGTGCTGAATTTCAAATTCGTTCCCAAGTTTCTGTGAATTTCTTGCCAAAATCGAGAAGTAAACTTAGGATCTCGATTGGATACAATACTTTTCGGAACTCCGTGTAACTTTACAATCTGCTCGATGTACAGTTCCGCTAACTTAACATTAGTGGTCTTTCGAATTGGAATGAAATGGGCGGATTTCGTCAAACGATCCACAATTACCCAAATTGTATCATATCTGCCTCGAACTCTTGGTAATCCGGACATGAAATCCATAGCAATATCTTCCCATTTCCAATTTGGAATAGAGAGTGGCTGTAGAGTTCCACCGGGTTGCTGATGTTCGGCTTTAACTCGTTGACAAGTCAAACACCGTCTCACGAAATCAGCAACTTCTCGTTTCATTCCATGCCACCAATATTGAGTCTTGAGATCTCGGTACATCTTATTACCTCCCGGATGGACGACATAAGCAGATTTATGTGCTTCCTCCATGATTTCGGTCTTCAGATTCTTCGGCACGCAAATACGATTCTTAAAACGAAGAAGACCCATATCATCGAAAGCAAATGAGGAGTTCGGATCATCTTGCATCCTCACGATCTGTCTTTGAATCCAGTCATCAGCACTCTGCTCGTCTTTAAGTCTCTGAACCAAATCCGGTCTCACTGAGAGATTTGCAATCCGCGGTTGAGAGACTAAGTGATATCTCCCTGCTTCTGACATCACTCCTGTAGAGGTTCCTTCCAAGCTAGCTACCTGTGCTTGTCTGCTTAAAGCATCGGCTACTACGTTAGCTTTTCCTGGATGGTATTGGATACGGCAATCATAATCTTCAAGGAATTCCATCCACCGACGTTGTCTGCGATTAAGATCTTTCTGAGTATGCAGATATTTCAAACTCTGGTGATCGGTGAAAATGTCGAACGTCACGCCATATAAATAATGTCTCCATTTCCCCAGGGCAAAGATAATAGCAGCTAGCTCGAGATCGTGGATAGGATAGTTCTTCTCAGCATCTTTTAACTTACGCGAAGCATAAGCTATCACTTTGCCGTTTTGCATCAGAACACATCCTAACCCTTCTTTCGATGCATCGGTATAAACCGTAAACCCTTCGGAACCTTCAGGAAGTGCAAGTACCGGAGCAGTAGTCAACCGTTTCCTTAGCTCTTGGAAGCTTGCCTCGCATTTATCGTCCCACTTAAAAGGCACGTCCTTGCGAGTTAAATTGGTCAGCGGAGCGGCTATCTTGGAGAAATCTTGAACGAAACGCCTATAATAGCCAGCTAACCCTAGAAAACTTCTGACTTCAGTTGGGGTCTTCGGCTGCTCCCATTTCATCACTGCCTCAATCTTCGAGGGATCTACTTCGATTCCATCTCCTGATATCACATGACCAAGGAAGGTAACTTTATCAAGCCAAAATTCACATTTACTGAACTTGGCATACAACTGATGCTCTCGGAGAGTTCTTAATACGATGCGAAGATGCTCAGCATGTTCTTCCTTAGTCTTCGAGAAAACCATGATATCATCAATGAAGATCACCACAAACTTATCGAGATATGGCCGGAAAGTACGTTGCATCAAATCCATGAAAGCAGCTGGGGCATTCGTTAACCCGAAAGGCATAACTACGAACTCAAAATGCCCATATCGAGTATTAAACCCAGTCTTCTGAATGTCTGATTCTCGGATTCGCAACTAGTAATACCCCTGTCGGAGATCTAGCTTGGAGTACACTTTCGACCCTTGCAAAATATCAAACAACTCTTCGATGTGAGGTAGAGGATATTTGTTCTTTATCGTCATCCGATTCAGCTCACGATAATCTACACACATCCTCAACGTCCCATCCTTCTTTTTCACAAAAAGAACAGGCGCACCCCACGGCGAAGTACTCGGTCGAATGTACCCACTCTCCAACAATCCATCCAACTGAATCTTCAATTCTTTCAACTCTGCCGGAGCCATTCGGTAAGGAGTCTTCGAATACGGTTCGGCACCCAGAGCTAGATCGATCACAAACTCTATCTCTCGTTCCGGAGGCAAAGAATTCAAACTCTCGGGAAACACATCAGGGAATTCTCCAACTACTGGTACCTCCTCAAGCTTAACTTGCTCTTTTGGACGGTTTAGTAGATAAGCAACAAAGGTCGGAGATCCCTTGCGAATCATTCGGGCGGCTTTAACATAAGAAACTCGAGGAATCTTGTCAAACCTTTTGCCCAAAATCTCGCTATCAGCTCCCAGAGTAATCTTTTTTCCAAAACAATCAATATAAGCTTGATGCCGATATAGCCAGTCCATTCCCAATATTATCCCGTAATGACTCATCGGAAGTTCAATGAGATCAGCAGGATAATCGCGATCATCTATCCTCAACGAACAGTCTCGGAAGACTCGATTACACAAATAAGAAATTCCCAATGGGGAATTGACCTCAAGCATATACGGTAAAGACTCGGCAGACAAAGATAATCTAGAAACATATTCAGGTGCAATAAAAGAATGCGTCGCACCCGAATCATATAATGCAATTATGGATATGTCATGCAAATGTACAGTACCTTGCACCACTGCATTAGGATCGGTCTCCCCTCCATCCCCCGTCACCGCGTACGCTCGAGCTACAACTTTTCCTTTCCCCGCATTCTGTGGCTCCTTCTGGAACTGTGGAGGTGGCCTTCTCTTTGGGCAGTTCCCGATTTGATGGTCCCTGCCTCCACACCAGATACACAAACCCTATTTCCTCCAGCAGTTTACCTCGGTATGTTTTGGTTTATTACAGTAAGAACACTTGATCGGAGGCTTGGCTATCTGTGAACCTGCGGTCTTTTGCTTCTTGCTCGAGGATGAAGAACCCGCAGGAGGAAAAGGCCTCTTGAATTTGCGAGGTGGTGGAGCTATATCCTTCGGTGCGAAGTCCCTTTTGATCTGTTGTAACTGAGATTCAATCTCCAGAGCAGTTGTGACGGCAACCTCATATGTAGGGAGATGAGCTCCCAGAAGTGCTCTTCGGATATCCTCATTCAGGCCCTGACCAAACTGATTCACCTTCCTTCTTTCGTCTGTGAGGATGGAAGGACAGTAGACAATGAGGCGGGAGAACATGGCCTCGTATTGATCAACAGTGAGATTCTCCTGTTTTAGGGCCCTGAATTCAGCTTCTCGTTTATCCTGTACAACCAGGGGAATATATTTGCTTTGGAAAGCTGAGAGAAAGTTAGCCCAGGTCGGCTCGGTGTGCTCTGTTCGCCACCTAGCTTCTGTTAGCCTCCACCAGTCCCGTGCCGGACCCTTAAGAAGGAAAACTGCATACTCAACTTTCTTAGCGTCCTCACACTCGATAACCCGAAAGATAGGTTCAAAATCCGCGATCCACTCCGTAGCCTTTAAGTTGTCGGGGGCTCCCTCAAAACGAGGAGGATTTAGGCTAAGAAACCGATCAAACTCTGTAGCTTCTATCTGTCTCCTCTGGGCGGCTATTGGCTGAGCCGGAGCTAAACCCTGTCTGAAGAACTGCTGCATTGCCTCTATAAATACTGCCGGATTGAATTGATTATGCTGTGCCGGCGGTACCTGCTCAGGTTGGGGAGCCGGAGGATCATTAATATTGTTGTTATCTTCCTGAGGAGGAGAAGGAGGAGCAGCTCTGGTTCTCGGTCTACCACGAGCACGAACCATTTTCCTGTATCAAAAGACTAAATAATATGCATGCTTCGTTAGCCACATGATCATATTAGCACAAAGTCACATATCATGGACATATAAAAGCACGTTGTGTAGCGGGCGCCGCCAAACGGGCAGACGCACGCCCCGCACCAGATCCTGACCCGGAATCGAAAGGAGTCCGACCCGAACCAAAACCCGGCGAACGGCAAACCGGACATTTACTACTAGGCGGGAGTTTCAAAACAGAGACAAACCCAAAAGCGGAAGCAATATAAAACAAAACATAAAACCCATAATGATTGCGCAGATAGGTAAAGCCCACCAAGGCTAGAAAATTCCATTAAATATTAACAAATGTTTACAACGGGTTCTACAATATTATTCCCGGCTATTCATAAGCACAATTCAAATCCTACATAAAGTATGTATTTCATGATTTATAGGACCTATAGGTGAAATCGGATCTTGAATCGGAGGTCAAACGAAGAAAGTCAACTTTTTAATTACCCCTTTGACCCTCAATGCCGAGAGCAAGAAGTTGAAAATGGAGAAATTTTGGTTAAGGCATACACACGGTCTTGGGGACGGGCAAACGCACGGGCTTGAACACGTGCTCAAGCCGGTGCGGACAAACTTGCACTGGCCTGCGCACCGGCTTGCGCACGGCCGTGCGTTAGGCAGTGCAAGGCCAAAATATGCACACGGTCTTGGCGCATGGTCTCAAGACCGTGCGTCAGGCCGTGCGGATTATCAACACAGCAGAAAATCGCGAGGGTTCTCGGGAATGAGCCAAAAATTAACATTTAAATCATGTAAATCATGCAAAACCTCAAACTAAACTTACATATAATGATCTACAACATCTAATCTACTTATAGGACCAAGAAACACGTAAATCCATCCACAAAATCATTCATATTCACATTTTTCATATATTATTAAACTATTCACAAAATTCTATAAATCACAACCTAGGAAGCATTAAACGCGAAGGATGTGAGAAGCTTACTTGAAGAATAGATCGTGAGGAGTTCGAAAAGTTTCACGGATCGAAATTCGGTCGGAAATCGAAGTCGGAATGAGCAATCGAAGCTTTCTCTCTTTTCTCTCTTCTTTTTCTCTTTCTTTTCTTCTTTCTTACGTGAATGAGGTTTGAGGGAGAGAGAGAGTGGTCAAGTCAAACTTTGACTTGACTTAGAAACGAGGGGCAAAACCGTAATTACTCCGAACTTACTAAAAATAGCAGGTTGTCGGAATTAAACAATTTTACAGTCAAAGCTCATATAATTGAACACACGTTGACATGCAATGGTTTAAAAACCAAAATTCACTCATTTATGAAATTGTTAAAAATTCACATACTAACTATCAAATAAAATAATTAAATCGCGCAAAATAACAATTCGGACGTACCGGATAATAATTCGGATTTTCGGGGCGTTACAATCACCCCTCCTTATGAGAATCTGTCCCCAGATTCTTCTCGTCCGCTACAAATAATGCGGGATGAAACTTGCGCATCTTCTCTTCAGTTTCCCATGTAGCTTCTTCAACCGACTGACTCCTCCAAAGCACTTTAACCATAGGAATCTCTCTGTTATGCAGTGCTTGAGTCTTCTTGTCTAAAATTTTCACCGGCTGTGAAACGAACGTCAAGTCCGGCTCTATCTCAACATCTTCGATAGGAAGAACGTGTGAATCACTCGGGTGATACTTCCGGAGTTGTGAAACGTGGAAAACGTTGTGGATTCCTGTCAGACTCGGTGGCAAGTCTAATCTGTAAGCAGCTTCTCCAATCTTTTCCAGAATCTCAAACGGTCCTAAGAATCTCGGACCTAGCTTACCACCTTTGCCAATACGAGTGAATCCCTTTCGAGGTGAAGCTTTAAGAAACACTCGGTCACCCACCTCGAACTCCAAAGGTCGGCGGCGTGTATCGGCATAACTTTTCTGGCAATCCTGGGCTGCTTTCATCCTCTGACGGATGATCTGAATTCGGTCAATCGCTCTCTGAAGAGACTGCGGAGAATCTCCTCTTCCTTTGTTATCCCTTGTCCAACGCCAATCCTCAAGATCCTAAAACAATGGGGATCGACATTTCCTTCCATACAGTGCTTCGTAAGGTGCCATCTTGATTGTAGATTGATAACTGTTGTTATAGGCGAACTCAATCAACGGTAATTGGTCGTGCCAATTGGTGCGAAAGTCTAAAGCACACGCACGAAGCATATCACTGAGATATCAAATCGTCCTCTCAGATTGGCCATCGGTCTGCGGATGTGCTGCTGTACTGAATGTCAGTTTCGTTCCCATTTTCTCCTGAAGATGCTGCCATAATTGAGAAGTGAATCTAGCATCTCTGTCAGACACAATACTCACAGGAACTCCATGAAGCCTGACAATCTCTCGGTGATAAATTTCTGCCAACTTCTCTACCTTGAATGACTTCTTGACCGGCAGAAAGTGAGCAGTCTTGGAAAGTCGGTCAATTATCACCCAAATACTATCATAGCCACCTTTAACTTTTGGTAAACCGGACACAAAGTCCATCGCAATCTGCTCCCAATTCCACGTAGGAATCGGTAGTGGCTGTAGCAATCCTCCAGGTCTCTGGTGCTCTACCTTGACCTGCTGACATGTCTGACATCTCTTGACGTAATCAGCTACGTCTCTCTTCATACCTCTCCACCAGAACAACTCTTTTAGATCCCGGTACATCTTACTTCCACCAGGATGTACTGTATAAGGCGTATTGTGCGCCTCAGCAAGAATCTCCTTCTTAAGACTCTCAGGAACACAAACTCGAGTCTCGAAGCGGAGAATGCCAGAATCATCAACACGAAACTGGGACTCTGATTCATCTGAAATATGAACTATCTGCCTCTGAGTCCATTCGTCAGTAGCCTGAACATCTCGAATCTTACGACCCAATTCTGACTGAATCGATATACTGTGAACGTGAGCCTGCGAGGTGATATGAACTCGCTCAAACTTAGCCTCTAGCAGAGCTACACTCGCCTTACGACTCAATGCATCGGCTACCACATTCGCCTTTCCAGGATGGTATTGAATCTTGCAATCATAATCCTCAAACAATTCCATCCATCGACGCTGTCTCTTGTTCAAATCCTTCTGAGTGAACAAATACTGAAGACTCTTGTGATCAGTGAAGATATCGAACGTAGTGCCATACAGATAATGACGCCACTTTAGCAAAGCAAACACAACGGCTGCTAGTTCAAGATCATGCGTGGGATAGTTCTCTTCCGCTGGCTTTAGCTTCCTCGAGGCGTAAGCTATAACTCTCCCATTTTGCATCAACACACAACCCAATCCCTCGTGTGACGCATCTGTGTACACAACGAGTCCCTCCAATCCATCAGGCATAGCTAACACCGGGGCTGTAGTTAATCTCTTCTTGAGCTCTTGGAAACTTGCTTCACATTTGTCTGACCACTCAAACTTGGCATCCTTCCTTGTCAACGCAGTCAACGGACTAGCAAGCTTGGAAAAGTCCTTGACAAAACGTCTATAGTATCCTGCTAATCCCAAGAAACTGCGAATCTCTGTAGGAGTCTTAGGTTTCTCCCAATCCAACACAGTCTCGATCTTCGAAGGATCTACCTCAACTCCCGTTCCGGATATGACATGACCTAGAAAAGTCACTCTGTCGATCCAAAATTCGCATTTGCTAAACTTAGCAAATAACTGATGCTCTCTCAAAGCCTGAAGAACAATCCTGAGGTGTTCTGCGTGCTCTTCCTCTGACTTCGAGAACACTAGAATGTCATCGATAAAGATCACAACGAACTTATCGAGGTACGGACGAAAGATCCTGTGCATCATATCCATAAAAGCGGCAGGTGCATTCGTGAGTCCAAACGGCATGACCACGAACTCAAAGTGACCATATCTCGAGTTGAACGCTGTCTTCGGAATATCCTCGGCTCGGATACGGAGCTGGTAATACCCTTGTCTGAGATCAAGCTTAGAATAAACTCTCGATCCCTGGAGTAAATCAAACAACTCCTCAATATGCGGCAAAGGATACTTATTCTTCACCGTCATCCTGTTCAACTCGCGATAATCGATACACATACGGAGTGTACCGTCCTTCTTCTTCACGAACAGGACTGGAGCACCCCAAGGCGAGGTACTCGGGCGGATATATCCAATCGAAAGGAGTTCGTCGAGCTGATTCTTCAATTCCTTCAACTCGGCAGGAGCCATACGGTACGGAGACTTCGAGTACGGCTCGGCACCCGGGACTAGATCAATAACGAACTCAATGTCCCTATCAGGGGGCAGAAACTCCAAGTTCTCGGGAAACACATCCATGAATTCCTTAACCACATCGGTGTCCTCGATCTTCGTCTGCTCTTTCGGACGGTTGAGAAGATAAGCTAGAAAACCAGTTGCTTCTCCCTTCTGAATAAGCTTCTTGGCTTCCATCATAGAGATATACGGGCCTTCACCCATTCTAAAACCTCTAACTTCACTGGAACCAAGCACAACTTTCTTCTCATAGCAGTCGATCTTCGCTCGGTGCTCAAATAACCAATCCATCCCAAGAATAACCCCATAATCCTTCATCGGCAGTACGATCAAATCCCCGAGGTATTCGGTACCCTCAATCATCATCGGACAACGCTTGAGAACGTGGTTCGTAGCTACTCTAGAACCCATCGGCGAGCTAACAACTAACACATACTCAAGCAACTCAACAGGCGCATGCACAGATAAAGCAACGGCAGGCGCAATAAACGAGTGAGAAGCACCCGGGTCGTACAATGCATGAATGGGAATGCCATGTATATATATCGTACCTTCCACCACGGCATTCGCATCCGGCCCGACATCTTCAGCATCGCCTTCCAAGGCGTAAAGTCGGGCCTGGGCTTGAGGCTGAGCTGGCTGCTTCTGACCTCTCTTCATCGGGCATGCATTCATAAGATGATCGGAGCTACCACATCCAAAACAAAGCCCTAACTTCCTTCGACACTTAGACTCCAAATGGGGACCTCCACAATATCCACAAACTGGTCGTGGAAAACCCTGAGCTTGGGGAGGAACGTTCGGCTTCGGAGCCTGCTGAAACGGTTTCTTCCCAGCTGAAGAAGAAGATGGTCCTACAGAATGAAAAGACCTCTTCGGACCCGACAGAAAACCCTTAACAGCTGCGGGGGCAGGTGCTGACGTAGGCCTCATCTGTCTCATCTCTGACTCTATAGCAAGAGCCATGTCAACTGCATCGGAATAAAATCGGGGGCGGACAGCCATCATATGCAGTCGAATGCTGTGAGACAAACCCTCCACGAACTGGCGTGTCTTTCTCTCCTCGTCCTCAACCATATAGGAACAGTGAACAATGAGGCGAGAGAAATGTGCCTCATACTGATCTACCGAGGACGTGCCCTGCTTCAAGTTCAAAAACTCCCTTTCCCGCTGTTGTCTGACTACCAACGGTATGTACTTAGCCCTGAACTCCACCAAAAACTGAGCCCATGTCGGAACCACCCGATCACGCGTCCAACGCTGATCGATCCGTGTACACCAGTCCTGTGCTGCCCCAATCATCAGGTAGGCAGCATACTCGACCCTCTGTGGATCCGTAGTGTGCATCAGTCTGAATATCTTCTCCAAGGCCGATATCCAGGCCTCTGCAGCCACATCATCCGGTGCTCCCACAAACTGTGGCGGATTAGGATTGAGAAACTGATTCATTGCTTTCATAGCCGTCTGTTCCGGCGTCTCCTGAGGTGCATGAAGAGCATACTGCTGTAACGCCGCCATAAATTGGGCTGGCGTAGGTCCCTCTGGCGGAGGAGGAGGCGGAGGAGGACCTCTACCACGACGCATCCTGCAAAACTGTACAAATATGCATGACGGTAAGTGATCATGTAAAGCATTAACACGTAAGGAAAATTCAAATTCACACAATCACTTAAGCACAATCACGCAATTCACATACTTCCTAAGCCGTACGGACCTAGACAGACTCGACGCTTCAGAGCATAGGCCATTGAACCCATAGGGCTCTGATACCAACTGTAGCGGGCGCCGCCAAACGGGCAGACGCACGCCCCGCACCAGATCCTGACCCGGAATCGAAAGGAGTCCGACCCGAACCAAAACCCGGCGAACGGCAAACCGGACATTTACTACTAGGCGGGAGTTTCAAAACAGAGACAAACCCAAAAGCGGAAGCAATATAAAACAAAACAGAAAACCCATAATGATTGCGCAGATAGGTAAAGCCCACCAAGGCTAGCAAATTCCATTAAATATTAACAAATGTTTACAACGGGTTCTACAATATTATTCCCGGCTATTCATAAGCACAATTCAAATCCTACATAAAGTATGTATTTCATGATTTATAGGACCTATAGGTGAAATCGGATCTTGAATCGGAGGTCAAACGAAGAAAGTCAACTTTTTAATTACCCCTTTGACCCTCAATGCCGAGAGCAAGAAGTTGAAAATGGAGAAATTTTGGTTAAGGCATACACACGGTCTTGGGGACGGGCAAACGCACGGGCTTGAACACGTGCTCAAGCCGGTGCGGACAAACTTGCACTGGCCTGCGCACCGGCTTGCGCACGGCCGTGCGTTAGGCAGTGCAAGGCCAAAATATGCACACGGTCTTGGCGCATGGTCTCAAGACCGTGCGTCAGGCCGTGCGGATTATCAACACAGCAGAAAATCGCGAGGGTTCTCGGGAATGAGCCAAAAATTAACATTTAAATCATGTAAATCATGCAAAACCTCAAACTAAACTTACATATAATGATCTACAACATCTAATCTACTTATAGGACCAAGAAACACGTAAATCCATCCACAAAATCATTCATATTCACATTTTTCATATATTATTAAACTATTCACAAAATTCTATAAATCACAACCTAGGAAGCATTAAACGCGAAGGATGTGAGAAGCTTACTTGAAGAATAGATCGTGAGGAGTTCGAAAAGTTTCACGGATCGAAATTCGGTCGGAAATCGAAGTCGGAATGAGCAATCGAAGCTTTCTCTCTTTTCTCTCTTCTTTTTCTCTTTCTTTTCTTCTTTCTTACGTGAATGAGGTTTGAGGGAGAGAGAGAGTGGTCAAGTCAAACTTTGACTTGACTTAGAAACGAGGGGCAAAACCGTAATTACTCCGAACTTACTAAAAATAGCAGGTTGTCGGAATTAAACAATTTTACAGTCAAAGCTCATATAATTGAACACACGTTGACATGCAATGGTTTAAAAACCAAAATTCACTCATTTATGAAATTGTTAAAAATTCACATACTAACTATCAAATAAAATAATTAAATCGCGCAAAATAACAATTCGGACGTACCGGATAATAATTCGGATTTTCGGGGCGTTACACGTTGTCCTATAGCCGTTCGACCTAGACAGACTCGACACAACATCAAAACCTAAGTACCAAACCTAGGCTTTGATACCACCTTAAGCTGTGACGCCCCCACGCCACAACCCCCGGACCGAAACGAGCTCTCGAGCGATAGTTAAATACCACCACTCGAAAACCAGCCCCGGACAACGGGATTCCCACAACCTGGCAACAGCGACTCCCAACAACAGTACCAACACCAACAACAACAACAACAGCAACAACAAGCGGAAGCAATGAGCAAAAGATCATATTTATATTCACACTGCCATCCGTGGCCAAAATAAACATTTATAAGTCCATTATCTATCACAAGTTATAACATCAATTCATTAAGTATTCTACATCAGCATAACATGTCAAGTTTTCATGTAATCCAACATCAAGAGTTCGATCCACAAAAGTAAATGCATAAGACCGACTTCAAGGACTGTACAAGCCTACAACGCTGCTGCCAGTACCTGACCGCTAACCTGAAGCATGAACCAAAACGGGATGTGAGTCAAACGAACTCAGTGAGGAGGGGAAAATATATATATAATAATTAAAACATAAAACATATTTAATTCACGCTTTGGTTAATATAGAAATGAATCTAGTGCCGATACTTTCTCTTTATAATTCATCAAAGCTTTGTGAATTAAATATTAAAGTAAAACATTTTAGAAACATTTTATTCCCGGAGAGAACGGGCCATCTCCTTATAACTCCCAAAACATATCAAATATAACGAAATTCCTCCTCAATACCATTTGGCTTATCAAGGGAGCCACCCAAGATTTCACCATAACCGACTAATGGCGCTGGTGTAAGTATTATTCAGGCTAGACTACCTCCGACCAGCCATGAACAATACCCTTTGATTATTTGTCAGGTTCATGAATACCTGCTTATAATCGGTGGAATTATGAACCCAGCTTCAACCCTAGACGCACGTCTCCGGGTATCCGCCTGTCACATAATCCAGGGCCCAAACAGAAATACCCATGAGCGTCCTCAATGGGGTTAAGTATAAGTCATCTCGTTTTTCAAAATATTTTAATGGACCAAAAGGGTCTTTCGAGACAAGGTATGTAACCGCCTAGGGTATCCCGTCACGTTACTGAGTTATCTCGAGGCATACGCGCAAGTCCCGAGACCAAATGTTACTTTCAAAATCGAAATAGTTCTCTTGTCTCTATTTTCAAACCATTTTGGAAAAGATATACATATATATCATTTTTATATCAAAACCTTTTTATTTCAAATATTGATAATATATAATTGAAATATAAAGGGATAGGGTTTTCGCAAATATTTGTTCAAGCTCCAGTTAAAATCATTTTACATCCTCACCTGTAGGCCTAACAAAAAGGATAGCCAAATGACCAGAGATCAGTCCGGCGAGGTCCCACCTGTAATACACAGGCCTCGAGGTAAGACATGACTCGATAAATCAACCAAATACGACGCACGGCTATGAAATGCATTTTATGCTCAAAATAACATATTATTCATAAATGCATTTAAGCACAACTAAGCTCATTCAAATACATTCAAACACAATCAAATATTCATAATATTAAGCTAGATTAGGCATTCAAGTCATATGAGAGCTTGGGAACTATAATTCAAAGGTTTTGTACATATTACACAAACCACCCCTCATTTAATACTTTGCATAGCAAATCAACTCCGATTAATCCGAAACTTTCGGCATCTCTTAGTTAACACATTTTAAGATTTTTGATGCCAAAAGAATCGAAAAACGAAGCTCGAAACGAAAATTCCATTTCTTGAAAATTTATGCCGCCACCCCCCATAATTGTTCAAACTTTTGATTTTCAATCCCAAACTCCATAAAACTTCACCAATTTGCTTAATATCATGAACTAACATGAATTACCAATCCAGTCAAGCATCTAAGACCATTAACCCAACATTGCAAATTGATCAAATTCAATGAAAATTTCACAAAAGATGCTACATGTAATCAATCACCAAACTAAGCTCATCAATCATTTATTCTAACATGCTTCATCACTTCCTCAACATAGAAAACCTTGAAAACCAAATAATTGTGAGATTTACAAACTTACCTTGAAGGAGGAAATGGAGTAGAAAGGAAGAAATAAAAGCTTTTTTGCACAAATAAAAAGAAGAAGCTTGTTCCTTGGATGATGTAGCACACTTTTGTAGCAAAAATGAAGATGATTTGTGGTGTTTTTGAGGTGGTTGGAAATGGCGGTGGTGAGGGAATGAGTGAGGGCCGAGAGAGAGAGAGAGAGGTTGAAGATGAAAGTTGCTTGAGAATAGTGTAGAAAATTGGAGAGAGAAATGAGATAATTAAATTAATAAAGATATTTTGAAAAGTCAAAATAGCTAGCAATGTATATATATATGTATATATATTTGTATAGATATTTATGTATGTATTTGCATACATATTTATATATATGACAAGAATAATATCATATAATTCAAATACAATGGCATAATTTTCATAGAATTCCAAATACAACAATTCAATTATAAGCATAGTGTGAAGTAATTTCAAATATGAAAATTCTTATGAATTCATCATATTATTCACATATAGAATCACACATTAATTCATATAATTCACATAATCATATAATTTGCAAATAATACACACAAGAGCTACTAGTCGCTAAACTTACCGAAGCGTTGTAAAAATAACGGGGCGCTACACTTGTTCTTCACCGTCATCCTATTCAGTTCTCGGTAATCGATACACATGCGAAGTGTATCGTCCTTCTTCTTCACGAACAAGATTGGAGCACCCCAAGGCGAGGCACTCGGTCGGATATATCCAATACAAAGAAGTTGATCAAGTTGGTTCTTCAATTCTTTCAACTCGGCAGGAGCCATTCGATACGGCGACTTCGAATAGGATTCGGCTCCCGGAACTAAGTCAATCACGAAATCTATATCCCGATCCGGTGGCAAGAATTCCAGATTCTCGGGAAACACGTCAGTGAATTCATTGACCACGGGCGTTTCCTCGATCTTCGTCTGGTCTTTCGGACGGTTGAGAAGGTAAGCTATATGTAGCTTCTTCTCTCTGAACAAGCTTCTTGGCTTCCATCATTGAGATGTACGGAAACCCTTAACTTCATTAGAACCCAGAATAACCTTCTTCTCAAAACAATCAACCTTCGCCCGATGTTCGTACAACCAATCCATTCCGAGAATAACCCCATATTTCTTCATCGGCAACTCGATCAAATCAGCCGGGTACTCGATACCCTCGATCATAACCGGACAACGCTTAAGTGCTCGGTTCGCAATAACTTTTGAACCCAACGGCGAACCAACCACCAACACATAATCAAGCAAGGAAACAGACGCATGCACAGATAAGGAAACAGTAGGCACAATAAATGAGTGTGAAGCACCCGAGTCGTACAATACATGTATGGGGATGCCATTTATATATATAGTACCTTCCACCATGTCGGTCGGATCTGCAATAGCATCCTCTGCATTGCCTTCCAAGGCGTAAACACGGGCATAGGCCTGAGGCTGAGCGGCTCCCTGTTGTACCGGTCTCCTCTTCGGGCATACATCTACCCGGTGATCGGCGCTACCACATCCGTAGCAAAGACCATTCTTCCTCCAACATTTGGCCTCTAAGTCCGGACCCTGACAGAATCTACATACGGGTCGTGGAAGTCCCTGAGGTCGGGGAGGAGCAGGCTGAACGGCTATCTTGAACGGCTTCTTCCCAGAAGAGGGCCCAGAATGAGTAAAGGGTCTCTTCGAACCAGAAGCGAAACTCTTGGCAGCTCCGGGGGCAGGTGCAGAAGTCGGTCTCATCTGTCGGAGATCGGACTCTATAGATAGTGTAACGCCCCGTTATTTTTATAACGCTTCGGTAAGTTTACCGACTAATAGCTCTTGTGTGTATTATTTGCAAATTATGTGATTATGTGAATTATATGAATTAATGTGTAATTCTATATGTGAATAATATAATGATTTTATAAGAATTTTCATATTTGAAATTACTTCACACTATGTTTCGATTTGAATTGTTGTATTTGAAATTTTATGAAAATTATGCCATTATGTTTAAATAACATGATATTGTATTTCATATATATGCATATACATATGAAAATATATACAAATATATATACAAATAAATATCTATATAGTTGCATACCAATTTTGACTTTTCTAAATAACATCTATAATTATAATAAATATACTTATTTATTTAATTATCTCATTTCTCTCTCAAGCTTCTACACTATTCTCAAGCAACTCTCTTCTCCGTCATCTCACTCTCTCGGCCCTCTCATCATCTTCACCACCGCCACTTCTAACCACCATCAAAGCACCAAAAATCATCCCCTTTCTTGCTACAAAAAGTTGCTCTCTCATCCAAGGAACAAGCTTCTTCTTCTTATTTGTGCAAACAAGCTTTTATTTCTCCCTTTTCCCTCCATTTCCTCCTTCAAGGTAAGTTTTTAAATCTCACAATTCTTTGGTTTTCAAGGTTTTCTATGTTGAGGAAGTGATGAAGCATGCTAGAATGATTGATTGATGAGCTTAGTTTGGTTGTTGATAGCATGTAGCATTATTTGTGAAATTTTCATTGAATTTGATCAATTTGCAATGTTGGGTTAATGGTCTTAGATACTTGAATTGTAACGCCCCGCTATTTTTATAACGCTTCGGTAAGTTTACCGACTAATTGCTCTTGTGTGCATTGTTTGCAATTATGTGAATTATATGAATTAATGGGTGATTCTATATGTGAATAATATGAAGACTTCATATTAAGAATCTTTATATTTGAATTACCCTACACTATATTTATACTTGAAGTGTTGTATTTGAAATTTTATGAAAATTGTGTCATTATATTTGAATAACATGATATTGTATTTGATATATATACACATATATATATGAAAATATATACAAATATATACATATAAATATCTACATGGTTGCATACCAATTTTGACTTTTCAAAATAACTTATATTTATTTAATTATCTCATTTCTCTCCACATTTTTCTACACTATTCTCAAGCAACATTATCTTCTTCTTCCTCTCATCTCTCGGCCCTCATTCCACCAGCCACCACCACCACTTTCAACCACCATCAAAGCACCAAAAATCATCCCCTCTCTTGCTACAAAAAGTTGCTCTTTCATCTAAGGAACAAGCCTCTACTTTCTATTTTTGCAAACAAGCTCTCTACATCTCCTTTCTCCTCCATTTTCTCCTTCAAGGTAAGGTTGCAAATCTCTTTAATCTTTGAGTTTCAATGTCTCATATGTTGATGAAGTGAAGAAGTAGGCTAGAATGAATGATTGATGAGCTTAGTTTGGTTGTTGATAGCATGTAGCATTACTTGTGATTTTTCATATAAATTTGATTATTATGCAATATTGGATTGATGAATTTAGATGCTTAGATGCTCAAATGGATTGGTAATTCATGTTAGTTCATGATATTAAGCTAATTGGTGAAGTTTTATGGAGTTTGGAGTTGGAAAATGAGAGTTTGGCAAAATATGTAGGGGCTGATGAATAGTGATTTTTGAGCATTTGGCTTCATTTTTCGATTCTTTTGGCATCAAAAATCCTTAAATATAGTAGCTAAGTGATGCCGGAAGTTTCGGATTAATCGGAGTTGTTTTGCTATGCAAAGTATTAAATGAGGGGTGGTTTGTGTAATATTCACAAACCTTTGAATTTTATTTCCCAAGCTTCCATAGTACTTGTGTGCCTATTTTAGCTTAATATCATGTGTATTTGATTGTGTTTAAATGTGTTTGAATGAGTTTAATTGTGTTTAAATGCATTTATACATAATATGTTATTTTGAGCATAAAATGCATTTCATAGCCGTGCGTCGTATTTGGTTGTTTTATCGAGTCGTGTCTTACCTCGAGGCCTGTGTATTACAGGTGGGACCTCGCGGGACTGATCTCTGGTCGTTTGGCTATCCTTTTTGTTAATCCTACAGGTGAGGATGTAAAATGTTTTCTAACTGGAGTATGAACAAATATTTGCGAAAACCCTACCCCTTTATATTTCAATTATATGTTATCAATATTTGAAATAAAAGGATTTGATATAAAATGATATATATGTATCTTTTCTAAAATGGTTTTAAAATAGAGACAAGAGAACTATTTTGTTTTTAAAAGTAAGATTTGGTCTCGGGACTTGCGCGTATGCCTCGAGTTATTCGGCAACGTGTCGAGAAACCCTAGACGGTTACATACCTTGTCTCGAACGACCCTTTTGGTCAATCAAAACAATTATAAAGCGAGACTATATTTCCTTTAACCCTATTGAGGACGCTCTTAGGGTATATTTGGGCCCCGGATTATACTAGAGGTGGAACCCGGAGACGTGCGTCTAGGGGGAAGCCCATGGTATAATCCAGATTATATATATGGATGGAGACCCAGTGACGATCATCCAATATATATAATCCAGATTATATATGGATGGAGACCCAGTGACGATCATCTAATATATAATCAAAGGGTATTACTCATTGCTAGTCGGAGGTAGTCTAGCTCGGGTAATACTTACACCGGCGCCATTAGTCGGTTATGGTGAAATCGTGGGTAGCTCCCTCGATAAGCCAAACGGTGTTATGGGATTTCATTATATTTTATATGTTTTTGGAAGTTATAAGGAGATGGCCCGTTCTCGCCGGGAATAAAAATATTTTCTAAAATGTTTTACTTTAATATTTAATTCACAAAGCTTTGATGAATTATAAAGAGAAAGTATCGGCACTAGATTCGTTTCTCTCTTAACCAAAGCGTGAATTAAATATGTTTTATGTTTTAATTATTATATATGTTCCCCTCCTCACTGAGTTCGTTTGACTCACATCCCGTTTTGGTTCATGCTTCAGGTTAGCGGTCAGGTACTGGCAGCAGCATTGTAGGATCATCAGTCTTTGGAGTCAGTTATATATATTTTGTCATGTTAAATAGAATGTAGTTGAAACGTGCATGAAATATGAAACTTGATGACAATTTGGAATGATGAATTTGTTGCGATTATGATATATATATGTGTTAATATCATGCTATTGAGATGATGATACTTGCTTCCGCTTCGTTAATGTTACATTGCTGTTGTTGATGTTGTTGATGTTGGTGTTGTTGTTGGGGAGTTGCTGTTGCCAGATTGTGGGAATCCCGTTGTCCGGGGCGGGTTTTCGAGTGGTGGTATTTAACTATCGCTCGGGGGCTCGTTTCGGTCCGGGGGTTGTGGCGTGGGGGACGTCACAGCTTAAAGCATCGGCTACTACGTTAGCTTTGCCTGGGTGATATTGAATACGGCAATCATAATCTTCAAGAAATTCCATCCACCGTCGTTGCCTGTGATTGAGATCTTTCTGAGTATGCAGATATTTCAAACTCTGGTGGTCGGTGAAAATGTCGAATGTCACGCCGTATAAATAATGTCGCCACTTTCCCAGGGCAAAGATAATAGCAGCTGGCTCAAGATCGTGGATAGGATAGTTCTTCTCAGCATCTTTTAACTTACGCGAAGCATAAGCTATCACTCTGCCGTTTTGCATCAGAACACATCCTAACCCTTCTTTTGAGGCATCGGTATAAACCGTAAACCCTTCGGAACCTTCAGGTAGTGCAAGTATCGGAGCAGTAGTCAACCGTTTCCGTAACTCTTGGAAACTTGCCTCGCATTTATCGTCCCATTTAAAATGCACGTCCTTGCAAGTTAAATTGGTCAGTGGAGCGGCTATCTTGGAGAAATCTTTAACGAAACGCCTGTAATAGCCAGCTAACCCTAGAAAACTTCTGACCTCAGTTGGGGTCTTCGGCTGCTCCCATTTCATTACGGCCTCAATCTTCGAGGGATCCACTTCGATTCCATCTCCTGATATCACATGACCAAGGAAGGTAACTTTATCAAGCCAAAATTCGCATTTACTGAACTTGGCATACAACTGATGCTCTCGGAGAGTTCTTAACACGATGCGAAGATGCTCAGCATGTTCTTCCTTAGTCTTTGAGAAAACCAAGATATCGTCAATGAAGATCACCACAAACTTGCGCGTATGCCTCGAGATAACTCGGCAACGTGACGGGATACCCTAGGCAGTTACATACCTTGTCTCGAAAGACCCTTTTGGTCCATTAAAATATTTTGAAAAGCGAGATGACTTATACTTAACCCCATTAAGGACGCTCATGGGTATTTCTGTTTGGGCCCTGGATTATGTGACAGGCGGATACCCGGAGACGTGCGTCTAGGGTTGAAGCTGGGTTCATAATTCCACCGATTATAAGCAGGTATTCATGAACCTGACAAATAATGAAAGGCTATTGTTCATGGCTGGTCGGAGGTAGTCTAGCCTGAATAGTACTTACACCGGCGCCATTAGTCGGTTATGGTGAAATCTTGGGTAGCTCCCTTGATAAGCCAAATGGTATTGAGGAGGAATTTCATTATATTTGATATGTTTTTGGGAGTTATAAGGAGATGGCCCGTTCTCGCCGGGAATAAAAATGTTTTCTAAAATGTTTTACTTTAATATTTAATTCACAAAGCTTTGATGAATTATAAAGAGAAAGTATCGGCACTAGATTCGTTTCTCTATAACCAAAGCGTGAATTAAATATGTTTTATGCTTCAATTATTATTATATATATTTTCCCCTCCTGACTGAGTTCGTTTGACTCACACCCCGTTTTGGTTCATGCTTCAGGTTAGCGGTCAGGTACTGGCAGCAGCGTTGTAGGCTTGTACAGTCCTTGAAGTCGGTCTTATGCATTTACTTTTGTGGATCGAACTTATGATGTTGGATTACATGAATACTTGACATGTTATGCTGATGTTGGATATTTAATGAGTTGATGTTATAACTTGTGATAGATAATGAACTTATAAATGTTTATTTTGGCCACGGATGGCAGTGTGAATATAAATATGATCTTTTGCTCATTGCTTCCGCTTGTTGGTGCTGTTGTTGTTGTTGGTGTTGGTACTGTTGTTGGGAGTCGCTGTTGCCAGGTTGTGGGAATCCCGTTGTCCGGGGCGGGTTTTCGAGTGGTGGTATTTAACTATCGCTCGAGAGCTCGTTTCGGTCCGGGGGTTGTGGCGTGGGGGACGTCACAGCTTAAGGTGGTATCAGAGCCTAGGTTTGGTACTTAGGTTTTGACGTCGTGTCGAGTCTGTCTAGTCGAACGGCTTTAGGACAATGTGCTTCTATATGCTTATGTTATGTGATTCTGTGTTAACATGATCATGTGGCTAACGAAGCATGCATATTATTTAGTCTTTTGATACAGGAAAATGGTTCGTGCTCGTGGTAGACCAAGAACCAGAGCTACTCCTCCCTCTCCTCCCCAAGACGACAACAATCATGCTCCTCCGGCTCCTCAGCCCGAGCCAATACCGCCCGTGCAGCCGAATCCCCTGAATCCTGCCATGTTCTTTGAATCCATGCAAAGGATGTTTCGACAGGGTATAGCTCCTGCACAACCGACCCCTGCTCAAAGGAAACAGGCAGAGGCAAGAGACTGTGACCGGTTTCTCAACCTCAATCCCCCGCGTTTCGAAGGACAACCTGATGATCTCAAGGCCACAGAGTGGATTGCTGATCTCGAGCCTCGGAGGGACCTACAGGCCAAATCGGACCCTGACTAACAGAAGGTCAGGATCCTGTTCATACAGGTCCACACGGGCTCAAGCACGGCCGTGCAGGAGGCGGTGCAGCCCAAGGGAGTGCGCACAACCTCTCTACACGCCGTATAGAGAGCCCGTGCAGGCTTCAACAACACGCACGGCCTCCTGCACGGCGTGTAGGGGGCCGTGTGCCCTCACACGGGCTTGCCACAGGCCGTGTGTCAAGTCCGTGTATCTCAGAAAGGAGCAGACGCGCAAAACAGCAAACCCATTTCGCAATAAATCAATCTTAATCCAACATATGATCAATTAAACATGCAAATCACGCCCTAATATTTACATATAATGATCTACAACATATAAGCTACACATAGAATCCAAAAACACGAAAATCCATTCATAAATTCCCTCGAAATCAGAAAACACGAAAATCCATTCATAAATTCCCTAAATTATTCAACTATATACAAAAATGAGAAATACGAGGTATAGGAGACATTAAACGAGAGGGACGTGAAAGGCTTACTCATAGAAGAGATCGTGAGGAGTTCGTAAGCGTAAACGGTTTGAAAATCGGTTGGGAAATGAAGTCGGGACGATCGTTTGAACCTCCTTCCTTCTCTTTCTCTTTTCTTTCTTTTTCTTCCTTCTCCTTTGCTGTTGAGTGGCGTGAATGAGGTGAGAGGGAGAGATGTGAGACTAAGTCAAATAATTGACTTGATTCGAGAGACGAAAGGGCGTTTTCGTAATTTCGCAAAATAAGTTTGAAAACTCATGTTGTCCAAATAATACATAATTACAGTCAAAATTCATATAATTAAACGCACATTGACAATTCGTAATTTAAATATAGAAATTCATTCATTTATGAAATTATTCTAAAATCTCTTAATAAATATCAAATAAAATAATAATTTGCGCAAATACACGATTCGGACATACCGGATTATAATTCGGATTTTCGGGGCGTTACAGGCTCAACACCCCAATACCATCCTTCCCCCGATCCAGAACCAATTCCCAAACCGTGGTTGTAACCACCCCCTAGAAACCCATCTCGACCAACCGGGTCTATCCCTGACAATTTGGAACATCGTAACCCACAATAGAACGAACCCCACAGCTAACAATAATAAACAATAACAGAGATAGCGGAAGCATAATTCACACATATAAATATCACGAGCCCAAAAGATGTCGTTCGAGGCTAAACAATTATCCCAAACAATTTTAAAATAAATAGTTATGCTCACACCGGAGCCAATAAAACTAGCAGAGTTGAAATCCATAATCAAATCCTACAGTTTAGCCAAATTAGAACAAGAGTATCTAGGATGATAAAGTAAATAACAACAACTTCTACGGACCAAACCAAAAATGTCCTAACTAATACACTGTTGCCATTCCGACACGCTGCACATGTCGGTCCCCAAAAGCTACCATAGACAAGAACCAAAACACGAGGGGTGAGTTCAAAAGAAACTCAGTGAAGGAGCTATACATAATAGTAAGGACAGCAAGAACGAGTCACGAATCCGATTTTCATAAAAATAATAGGTAATTTGTTATAACATTCGGATTGTGATTCGTCTCGGTATATACATTCATTAACATTATTCAATACTTATCCCGGCGAGAACGGGCCTCTACCTTATAACTCCACATTCAAGAAATACTCCCAATACTGTTTGTTAGTCAAGGAGCAACCCGAGAACCGACACATTCATTCATGATAATTTCAGGAAAAACGTGCAACACATGCAATCGTTGACCATCTCCCCAATGAAAGATTGGCCAACCACCAACCGGTCTCCCATTGGAAATTACAATTTGGAAATTATACTTTAGGATCTTATTACTCTAGACGCTCGTCTTTGACTCTCACCCTCTATATAACCTTCAGGCCCACTTTAGAAACATTAAACATTATCATTTTCTTGCATTTGCAATCATTCACTACATTTGTGGCCAAACGAGCCATTTTCGAGACATTTGCGTAGAGGTCAAAGTCCCAAATCCTACTTTTGAAATCAAAACATTTTGTTTCTCGTTTTGTTTTGATCGAAACCATTAAACTATACCTTGAAATATTTAATAGCGTATAATCGAATGGAAATTGCAAAACGATATAAACACTGGGGAGGGGTAACATTTATTTCACAAGTAATATTTATGCCTTGTCCAGCTTGAAAACGATTTAAAACCCTCACCTGGATCTTAGCACGCTAATACCCGAATGCTAGAATACTGATCCTCGTCCTGGGACTGATCTGTAACAACACAGAACCTAAAGGATCAAAACATAACTCTAGAACCACAAAATGACCAATTAAAGACGAACGGCTTATCAGATAAATCCACAATCATGCAATTAACATTAAATATTCAAAAAGAAGCTATCGCACAAGTTTCATGTCAATTGGAGAAAAGTACAAAATTTACAAACCGAAAATGTCATTATTCATTACCCGAACAAAGTCAGATAATTATAAAATTCACAAATTATTCCATATCACTATTTATAAGAACTACTGTGAAGTCGGATTTCGCAAACGATATCAAACGGGAAAAGTCACTATTCATGATGTGACAATAACGTAGCTAAACTCTGCAAAAATGCACTCTCACGGTATCATGCAAAAATGCACTCTCACGGTATCATGCAAAAATGCTCATGGTTTACGTTTCACGGTATGCTACCGTGAGAGGGCAGACACACGGTAAGTTGCTTACCATGCAACTTAACCGTAAATTGGCAGCCTCACGGTATGTTGCTTACCGTGAAGCATACCGTGAGTTCCCAATTCGCGTAGAAAATAGATATTTCAGACAGAACTTCAACCAAAAATCATCCGATTCGCAATATTCAGTAAATTCAACAATCATCAACACCTCATATCGTTTAATCTACTCAAAACACAGATATAGAGCCAAGTATCATGCTAAATGACCAAGATTTCATCAAAAATTAACAATTATAAACATGTAGTTACTATTCATCATCTTAAACTAAGACATGCAATATGAGAAAAGTAATGGGCAATTCTGGTACCTATTTGAAGAACACGATACGAGGAACATGTAGGAACTGATGATACTGAAATCGGGCAAGGAATGAAGTTGTAGAGTTGGTTTGAAGATTGACGGATGAATTGATCAATTCTCTTGTCTTTCTGCATCTTCACGTAACAAGAAAGGAAATAAAAGAAGAAAAGAAAAAAAGAAAGAAAAAGATAAGAAAAAGGAATCTTTGACAATTAGGTTATTTTGGAAAGGGGTAAAATGGTCATTTAATTTAAATCTCGGTACACGTTCTAATCCCTGAATATATCGATATTATAGGCATTACGAAGCTAATAAAATAACGAACGTAGATACGAAGGTTATAAATTCAAATAACACACATAATTCACAATATGTGAGAAATAGGGAAAAGAAATAATTAATAATACGAAAGATGTACCAAATTACAGTTAGAAAATTCGGATCGTCATAATACTCCCCCCTTTAAGGAATTTGGTCCCCAGATTCTACTCTGTCTTGGGGAAAAGTTCGAGGTAAACTGTCTTACGGACTAGCAGAAAATGAGCAGACTTGGTCAATCGATCAATGATGACCCAAATACTATCGTAGACACCACGAACTGTGGGCAACCCAGTCACAAAATCCATAGTAATCTCTTGCCACTTCCAAGTAGGAACAGGGAGCGGCTGAAGAGTACCTCCTGGCTTCTGGTGTTCGGATTTAACCATCTGATAAGTCAGACAGTGTCTCACGTAATCCACAACATCATTCTTCATTCCATTCCACCTGTGACGACCCGCAATCTCCAAGTTCAAGATTAGCGCGTTTATCGGAAGGACCGTTTACGGTCCCGACGTCTTTCACACTTGCACGTTTTCTGACTCTTGTATTTAAAGATTTTTATAAATCATCGATTTGGCATTTAAAACCCAAGGCATTAATTAGAAATTGATTTGCATCGTTTTGCCACTAACTAGGGTCAATTTGGTAAATTTATACTTTTACCTCGTTTAACTTGATTTAGTAATTTAACAGTGTACATTGGACAAGGGTTCAATGCTTTAATAATGCATATTTTATCAAGGTTCCAAATACTTTCATGAAATTCTAAATATTATTCATTAAGTCATATTTTAAATAAAATTGCATTTTAGCCCAAAAGTATTTACACTTTAGCCCAACCCGGAATTGACTTTTCGTAAACTCATGAGTTTTAATAAAACGAACCTCAATCTTTGTTAAGCATTTAATTTCGGTCATTTTGACACTAAGTAAGCTTAATTCTGACACCTTACACTATTTGCATATTTTTCGAGGAATAGGGTATATTATGTAATTATTGGAAGTCTTAGGCCAAAATGAAAATTGAGAGAGAGAGGGAGCAACGGGCGAGAGAGAGGGACGAGACCCATCTTCTCCAATTTGGGGTTTTTCCGTTCCTCCACCTATTCAAGCAAATGATATGTCCAAATCGATCGCCTTGACGAGAAGAGCACATCGGTACCAATATTTCTGGCATTTGGACGATGGTGGTGGCACTGTGGCGGCGCGAAGTTGTGCGACTTCGGACCTCCTCGTCGGAAGCTTTTTCGATGACGTCACAACCTAATACTATATGGGTTTTGTTCGTCTTGGCACAAGGAAGCTTTTGGTGGAGGTCTCAAGGCCTGATTTGGCCGGGCGGTGGCGTAACGGTGAGGAGAAGGTGCGGCGGAGATGAGCTTTTTCCGGCGGTTCCAGGCGGTGGCGCGGCCGCGCACCACCCGTGATTTGAAGCCCTTGACGAGACGAAACTTTTGCAACCGGTCTTAGGTTCAGACTCGACGGAATGGACGAGATAAGGCGAAGCAAGGTGGCGCAGCGGTGGTGACGCGGCGGAGATGGTGGCTGAGCTATCTCCGGCCATTGTTTTCGTCGGGCTATACATGAATTCCAACCTCCTCGACCTGGGGTTTTGGATCTTTGAAGTGGAATTAAATTCCGATGAATGATCCGATTGAGAAATGGTTTTGAGGGAAGTAACGGGCTCGTCGAGAGGAACATTTTGGTATACGGGTTCGACCATGGGAGGTGGTCCGGCAGCGGCAGGCGGTTTCTGGCATTTTTGGCACTATTCCAGCGGGAATCCGGCGACAATATCTTCAGACAGATCGTTCCCCTCGACGCAACGGTTCTAACGGCGCTGGTATTACTAGAATTCGACTTGTCGTTTGTCTTTTATCACAATTTTTGTATAATTGTGTTATATGGTAGCTTTTTGGATTATAGCTTCTAGCTTTTGGCTTTTGAGCATGAATGACTTGTACTCTAGCTTGTGTGAATTGTTGAATATGGTTGACATATGATTGTGTAGTCGAACGGATGGATTTCGGTTCGATTAGGCTAGAGATAGGATTAATATGAGCTTGTAGCTTTAGAGCTTTTGGGAAAAGCTATAAACTGTGAGGTTTTAATTCAAGTGGTTTGATTTAAATGGATTATGCGTGATTATTGTAGAATTACAATTATACCCCCTGAGTAGTTTATGCTTAAATGTTATTATTAATCAAATGTTAATTGTTATTCATTTATTCCTCGTTTTACATGTTAAATGACCAATTTACCCCTACTTGCTCTTTCATTCTTAAATATTGAATAGCTATCCTTAAGCATGTTCATAACTTGGTAGCCGAGCGTCAGTGTCTGTTTTCTTGTTCGTGTCAGTCATTCATCCTCTAGACCCCATGTTTTTCAGGTGGGATCTTGAGGCAGAATTGTAATTGCTGCTTGCTTTCCTTCTCTTGTTCTGTCGAGCCAGGTAAGGGTTTAAAATGCTTTCAATTGGGGTAAGATCATAGATATATATAGGTATGCGAAATAAATTATTATCCCGCCTTTCTTATTGTTTGTATTCCTGCCTTTACTATTTCTTTATGTGCTTGGTCAAACCTTTTGATAGCAAAGCCAAAATGATTTGAAATGTTTTCAACAAGAGACAAGTTAAACAATTTTCTTTTAAACATAACTTTAATGGGAGTGCTTGCATTCCTAGTTGGGGACCCTTCTTGTTGAGTGAAGTCGTTAGGGCGGATCCTTCCTAACGATGGAATACCCGGTTGCCTCCCCAACTGTTACATCGCTTGTCTCGAACCGCCCCTTTTGGGCAACCAACTTATAATTGCTTATATAGTTTAATGCTTTATTGATTTCAAAGCGAGCCATGGACTGGATCATGATTTTAGGGCCCAGGGGTTATACAGGAGGTGAGCTTGGAGACGAGCATCTAGGGCAAATCCCGATGTGTACTCTAGGTGTTAACTTAGGCAGGTCGGGAGGTTTGGCTAGTCTAAGTTAATGCGACGGTAGGGCCTTGACCGTTTCCTTAAATTGTGTATGGTAGCGTTGTGGGGCACCACTCGTTTCCTTAAATTGTGATTGGGACATGACTTTTGGTGGTGGAATACTTGACTACATGCTTTGATGATTTTCATGGTTGGGAGTTATAAGGAGAGGGCCCGTTCTCGCCGGGACACATTATTGCATGAATTATTGCATTATTTACTTGTCTAATTGATTTACTGCATTCGTTACAAGTCGAAGCACATTCCGATTTTCTTCATTTAGCATATGTATTTTCCCTATATATATATAAAACCCGGAAGCGTGGCTCGAACTTGCCCAACTTATGCCTTCTTTATTGTTCAAACTACTTAGTTGAATTACGAGCCGTGTTTACTTATCATTTCCAACTCGTATATGTCATGTCGTTCTAACTTGCACGGCCTCGTGACTCAACTAATATCTTTTCAAAACAATCGCTTGACCTTATGTGCAAATGATTTCAAATGCATCCGGTCCGTCAGCCTTTTATGTTTTCAAAGTAAGCCGAACCCGAGTGTTGCTTGGTGTTATGTTTTGCAACTTATATTATTATTTGTATTCTTTTATTAAAACGAGCAACATTCACTACTTTTGGTTTTAAAAGATAAACGACGAACCGCGATCAATACCTATATTGTATAACCCCCCTTACTGAGTATCCTTTATACTCACCCCTTCTATTTTGGTTCTTGCTTCAGGTAGACAGGTGGCGGTGTGACCTATCTTGTCAGTCGGCAGCAGCAGGTCTAGGTTGGCTCTTGTCTATTGTCTTGTCAGTGTCCCAACAATAGTCGACTCTTTACTTTCCGAATTGATTTTAATTGTTGTATTTAACATTATGATTTAATTTATTTACTTTCTATACTTACATGCCCCTGACATGGGATAGTTAGTGAGCCGTGGATGACATTAATAGGATATTTATTTTAGAATCGTTTTATGAATTATGATGCAATGGATGGCTTTTATGAGTAAACTGTTGTTTCTGAATTCACTTCCACATTTATCTGATCGTTGTTGTTGTTGGGGCGTCGTCTTGTTGTTACTGGAGTTTTGATCAAGTGCTTGCCGTTCGCCAAGATGAATTTTTGAATGGGGTACATTTACCTTGTTTAGGAGTTCGTCTTGGTGTGGATGTGGTGTCCTTTCTCCTCCTACGGAAAGGGGCGCTACACCACCAATATTGGGACTTAAGATCTCTGTACATCTTATTACCTCCCAGATGTACAGTATAAGCAGATGTGTGCGCCTCATCTAGAATCGCATGTTTCAACTTCTCCGGTACACAAACTCGGTTCTTAAAATGAAATATTTCTGTAGCATCAAACCTGAACTTCGAATCATGTTCATTCTGCATCTTGACAATAAGCTTCTGAATCTACTCATCATAGGACTGTTCTTTACGAATCTTTTGGAACAATTTCGGTCAAATTCTAGTGATCAGTGAATATATCAAATGAGACACCATATAGATAGTGTCGCCACTTCCCTAAAGCAAATATCACGGTAGCCAATTCTAAATCATGAACAGGGTAGTTCTTCTCAGGATCCTTCAACTTCCTCAAAGCGTAAGCAACCACTTTCCCATTTTGCATTAACACGCACCCTAAACCTTCCTTCGAATCATCAATATACACGGTATACCCTTCGGTACCTTCAGGAAGTGTAAGTATCGGTGCAGTAGTCATCTCTTCTTCAATTCCTAGAAGCTTTTCTCATATTTCTCATCCCACTAAAAAGGAACTGCTTTACGCATCAACTGAGTAAGTGGGGCTGCTAACTTTGAAATGTCCTTTACAAACTTCCGATAATACCCAGCCAATCTTCTGACTTCAGTCGGAGTCTTCGGCTGACTCCAGTTCATCACGGTCTCAATCTTCGATGGATCTACAGAAATCTTGTCTCCCGAAATGATATAACCAAGAAAAGCAACTCGGTCAATCTAGAATTCACACTTGCTGTGAAGCATAATTCAAAGATGTTCGGCATGATCATTTGTCAATCCGAAAGGCATCACAACAAACTGGAAATGCCCATATCGAGTGCTAAATCCAGTTTTCGAGATATCCTGCTCTCGGATACGTAATTGATAAATAACCTTATCGAATATCCAACTTCGAGTAAACCTTCGATCCCTGAAGCAAATCAAATAACTCCTCAATGTGGGGTAGACGATACTTTTTCTTGATCGTCATTCTGTTCAACTCTCGATAATCAATGGACATTCTCAAAGTTCCGTCCTTCTTCTTAACAAAAAGGACTGGTGCTGGTCTAATGTATCCCATCTCGAGCAATTCTTCCAACTGCTTCTTCAATTCATTCAACTCTGCGGTCGCCATCTAGTACGGAGTCTTAGAATAAGGCTTCGATCCTGGCACTAAATCAATCATAAACTCGATATCACACTCGGGTGGTAGAGAATCCTGACTCTCTGGGAACACATCAAGAAATTCCTGAACAACGGTAGTTGTTTCGAGCTTTGCTTGATCTTTAGGTCGATTAAGAAGATAAACGACATAAGCCTGAGCTTCATCTCTAATCAAACGGGTGGCTTCTACAAAGGAAATCTTCGGGGGAACATTCGACTTCTCTGAAATCCCCTGTACCTCAGTTTGATCAACACGAATCAAGACCTTCTTTGCAAAACAATCTACACGAACTCGGTGTCGAGAGAGCCAATCCATTCCCAGAATAATACCATACCGCTTCAACGGTAACTCAATTAAATCAGCCGTATAAACTCAGTCTTCAATCTTCAACGGGCAATCCTTATATACCCTATTCGTCAAATAAGAAGCTCCCATCGGGGAACTGACTCGATACATAGAAGGAAGACTCATCACAGGCATGCGCAATTTAGCAGCTATATCAAGCACAATAAATGAGTGTGAAGCACCCGGATCGAATAATACTGAAATGGGGATGTCATGCATATGCAAGATACCTTCTACTGCCTCATTCTGATCACGGTCAATCTCCTCCTCACTTCCCAACGCATATGCTCTGGCGTGAATCTTGGGTTTGTTGTTCGAAGGCCCAGCTGCTTGCAGTGCTCTCGGTGGCAAGTTAAATGTAGCGGGCGCCCCAAACGGGTAACGCACGCCCCGCACCGAGCCCCGACCCGGAGCCAAAATGGGATCCGACCCGAACCGAAACCCGGCGAACGGCGAGCATTTACTCAATTACTAGGCGGGGTTTTTATAAACAACGAAAAGACAGAAGTGCGGAAGCAATAATAAACCAAATATTTAAAACATAAATAATAACACAATTATTAAAGCCCACCAAGGCTAATGAAATTCAATTACATAATATCAAACGGGTTCGATACAATATCCCGACCAAATCTAACCACGGGTTCAGTATATAAATCCCGTAAATACAACATAATAACATAATACGTAAATAAAAGACAACCGGGAAAGAATATACATGAGAAAATAAATATAAACCTACGACGCCTATGACGACGACGAATCCCGCCTAGTATCCTGAAACCAATATAGGGTTGAAACAGAGAGGGTTAGTCAAACGACTAAGTGAGGAGGGAGTAATAATGTATATAATAAAACGGAAGTAAATCACCAATTTTATAATTAAAAGAAATCAACATAAAAGAAAGGTTTTCGTAAACGGGTGGTGATTTAACATAAAACATAACTTATCATATGACTCGGCGAGTCGAGCCCTGAAACTCCAATATCCAAAAACATAAAACCGGAAACCACCCTTATTCCTCCAATGTAGTCGGACTGCAAACCCGAACTACTCGTAACTTACTAGAATAACTCAGGTACTCAAAGGGCTGCCACTCCGGCCTCACCCCGAGCTCCCAAATGGAGGAAACCATAGGATTTACGCCGTAGACCCGACGTCTACCGACTTCGTCCTATCGCTCTTACTCCGGGCCCAAACGATCATGCAAACATTTCGTAACTCGCTTTTCAAACATTTCGGGTTGGCCAAAAGACCGTTCGAGACATGTCATATGCGAGGCCGAAGGCCAAAGTTCGCCTTAGAAAACAAAAGGTTTTACATGTCTCTTTCGTAAACATTTCGAAGTCTATACGTAGTACTTTTCATATCAAATCATTTTCGATAAATCAAATGAACTTAATAATCATAAATATCTATTACGTATATATATATGAACGGTGTGAAAACAAAACATAAACGTGGCTTATATCGGGAGGGCTTATTTATATATATACATAATAATACTGGAAACAGAAACGGAAAACCTCACCTGGCTGCTATGCAAAATAAGAGCAAAAAGCTAGAACCGGCGCTACTCCACGGGAGTATCGTCTGCAAAAATACCAGGACACAACCAAATAAGACTAAGACGACGCACGGCTTATACGAGAATATTAGAACACATAGGAGCACGTCACACAATTAAATCAAACACTTAAGTTCAAATTATCAAACGAAAATAGAGTAATTCATACATTTAAAAATGCAAATCAATTCCAAAAGAAACGAAACTTTACGAACATGCTTAAGATATCATAAAGGAGCATGCATTCGAATTTCGGGAAAATCGGACTTCACATGCAAAAGTTAGAAAATTTAACGAAAACTTAAAACACACTATTCATATACCCGAACATGTCGTAAATTCATAAATCATGCAATTCATATCTATTTCATATATATCGAATACACGAGCGAAGAAAGAATTCGGAAAAGATGGGCCGAAGCGGGACCCGTAGGCCAAATTGTACCCTGACTTACAGAAGGTCAGGGCACTGTTCGAGCCTTCCACACGGCCTTGTGCACGGCCGTGTGGCGAGGCCGTGCACAATCGGACGAACGCGCACGGCCTCTTGCACACGGCCTCAAGGCCGTGTGCACAGCCCGTGCACCATCCCCAAACACGCACGGTCTCTTGCACGGCCGTGCAAGAGGCCGTGTACACCCACACGGGCTTGCCACACCCCGTGTGCATGGCCCGTGTGCGTAAAAATTGAGCAGAACATGCAGAACATCAAACCCAATCACGCGAAAATCAAATATAATACAACCTTAAATCAATTAATCATGTAAACCAATCCCTAATTTTCACATATAATCATCTACAACATATAATCTACATATAGAAACGATAAATACGAAAATCCATCCACAAATCCTATACAAAACACATAAAACCTAATAATGTCAACTATTCACAAAAACGAGAAAAACGAAACATACGAGATATTAAACGAGAGAATCGTTAGAAGCTTACTCGTAGAAGAGATCGCGAGGAATTCGTAGACGTAAACGATTCGAAAATCCGTCGGGAAACGAAGTCGGGACGATCGATTGAAATCTCTTCCTTCTCTTTCTCTTCTTCCTTCTCTTTTCTTTTCTTTCTTTCCTTCCTTGTTGATTGTGAACAAGAGAGAGGTGAGAGAGAGACTTAGTCAAATTAGTTTACTAGGGTTTAAAAGTCGAAGGGGTATTTTAGTAATTTGCAAATTAAGTTTGAAAACTCACGTTGTCCAAATAATACGTAATTACAGTTAAAATTCACATAATTAAACGCACATTGACAATTCGTGATTTAAATATGAAATTCACTCATTTATAAAATTATCCTAAAATCTTAGAATAAATAGTAAATAAAATAATAAATAACGAAATTACTCGATTAAAATATACCGAATTGAAACTCGGATTTTCGGGTCGTTACAATACTCCCCTCTTCAGAAGAATCTGTCCTCAGATTCTCTTCCGGTCTCGGAGTTAGTTAAGAGGAGCATAACCTAGCGGAAATTCTAATAATACGAATTAAATCGAACATTAAAATAAAATTAATTCACATAATAAAACGCAATTCATAATAAACACTTAAAGCACTTAATATTCCAATTAAAATTCGAATTCGTACAAAATAGAAAATTACATCAAATCCTAAACAAAGTTTACGGAAAAGAAGAAAATAAAATAGACTAGATAGCTCAAGGCTCGTCCGGACCACGGCGGAAATACTGATCCAACTGCTCTGATAGTGACCTTTGCATCTCCGAGATCGATCTCTGAAGCTCTGCCTGCAAGGCTGTGTACTGACTATCAATGTGAGCTCGTTGAGCTGCAAAGCCCTCGTTGATCTGCCTCTCCTGCTGGGCAAATCTCTCATCCGACACACGTCGGTAGTCAGTGAACTCTGAATAAAACTGTTGCAGGTTTATTGATTCCAGGTGCTGAGTGCTTCTCCTGCCATGTGAAGACTCAGGTATAGAGGCATCCTGTCTCATCAGTTGGGAGTAGATATGCTGAGCCTGCTCTCGGACCTCTGGGTCTGAAGGTCCTTCTTCGGGAGCATCCCCTTGGTCAGCTTTCCACAAAGGTAGCCCAGCTACCAGAGTATATGGGTCGTTCCGCCTTGGACCCTTTGTGCAGATCGCCATTTGAGCTAAAGTGCCGTAGCTAATTGAGGTCGAACCTCCAACAGGAACCTGGGTATCAAGCCCTTCCACCTGGGCACACTCCAGAATAGCGGTGATGTATGAGCCAACTCGAATCTCTCCTCTCGACCGAGTGGAGATATACATCATGTGGTCCATCATGTACGAGATGGGGTTGAACCTGACCCCTCGCACCATGTGATCGAGTATGAGACAATCTTCGGTGTTCACCGCACCCGGACTGTCTCCTCGGGCTAGAACCGATCGAGACACGGCTCTGTGCAAAATTCTCAACTGGGTAGTGATGAGCATCGTGGCCTTGGATACGCCGGAATTAAATATTTCGGTGGAGGTAGAGATACGTCTCCACGCTTCGGCTTGATTCCATCCGTCGGCACGTCTCCTCGGTGCCGTAACATCCAATTGAAAATACTCGGTCAACTGCCGGTATGAGAGCGTATAGTCTTGGTTGAACGCTCTGAAGTGGATTCCTATTGGCATCTCGTTGTCGTCCGGAAATGTCGCGCCCTTAAGAGAGCTTAAAAATTCACAAGTGAGGCGGCGATAGGATGGCCTTTGAATACTCCAAAACTTAGTCCACCCAATGTTGTCGATGTAATGGGAGATCCCTTCGCCAAGTCCCAATTGGTACATAGCTTCCATGTCTAGAAATTGCGTAGCTCTAACCAGTCGTTCCATTAACCGGTTGAAGACATCTTGATCGTCTTCGTTACCCAAATCCACTTGGTAACCTTCCGGGGCCGCTATGTCGGGTAATTCCCTTGCCCGACGTCCGCCACGGGTTTCACGAGCACCTTCCATAGTAGAGTTCAAGTTGTGTGGATTGAAGGAAATAAGTTGCAACTTTCACTTGAGACTTTTACCGAGCACTTGGCGTGCGCTACTTCGGGCGAAGATTGCGTGAGATCGGTAAAACGGATCGAGCCCAAACTTCAACAGTACCAAGAACTTGCTGCAGACAACACACCTTCAAAATTTCTTGAAAATCCGTCAGGTAGATCGAGAATTGATCGAGCTCAAAGTTGGGATGAAATTGGGGGCAAAACAAGAGCAAATTATCGCATGAAAAAGGAGAGAAAGTGAGGGTGTGCGCAAAAGAGGAGCTACTGACCATTTTAAAACCTGGGAGAAACGTGCACGGCCTCTCGTCACGGCGTGTGATGAGGCCGTGTGAGAAACACGCACGGGGTCTCGTCACGGCGTGTGACGACCCCGTGAGGATAAACACGCACGGGCTCTCGTCACGGCGTGTGACGAGCCCGTGTGTATTCATGCGCACGGCCTCTTGCACAGGGTGCAACAGGGCCGTGTGAAAAAGGGTGCACAGGGTCTCGTCACGGCGTGTGGCGAGACCGTGCAAGGCATACAGGGGCAGTTCGTGTGATTAAAACCACACAAACTTCACGAAAGTCAAACACAAATAATAATATCGAAATCACATGTATAATATTATAAACCTAACGCACATAATTTAAAATTCACATAAGATGAAATTAAATGAATTTGGATGAATGTCATGACAATGCAATATACCTGGATCGTTCATACGTGCAAGCTCCGTCTTCTCAACTCGTTTCGGCTTTTTCTTCGGACATACACTCACTCTGTCGTCGGCGCTACCACATCCGTAGCACAGTCCATTCTTCTGCCAACATTTGGCCTCCAAATGCGGGCCCTTACAGAATCCACATGCGGGTCGCGGATGTCCCTGAGTTCGGGGAGACGCATTCTGCTTCGATGAGGACACTTGGGAGGTCTTCTTTCTGGTAGAGGGCCCCGAAGGTGTAAATGGCCTCTTAGAACTCGCTGGAAGGTACTGAACGGTGGTAGTGTCAAGCGTAGGACTCGGTCCCATTAGGCTGAGTTCAGAGTCAATATGCAGAGCCATTTCCACTGCGTCGGTATAACATTGAGGTCGGACCACCATCATAGCCTTTCTGATCTCATAAGTCAATCCTTCTACAAACTGGCGAATCTTCCTCTGCTCGTCTGCGACCATATACGGGCTATGCTTAATGAGGTGAGAGAACTGTGCCTCGTACTGGCCAACTGAAGATATGTTCTGTTTGAGAGCCCGAAATTCCCTTTCATGTTGTTGATGAACAATCCTCGGAACGTATTCAGCCCGGAACTCGATCAAGAACTGATCCCAAGTCGGGACCACATGCTCGCGTTTCCATCTTTGCTCATTCTGTTTCCACCAATCCTGTGCAGCTCCAATCAACAGGTATATAGCAAATTCGACCCTTAGAGGATCCGGATATTCCATAATCCTAAAAATCTTTTCTAGAGCCGATATCCATGCCTCGGCAATAGCTTCATCCAGGGTACCTTCAAATTGTGGTGGTTCGAATCTAAGAAATTGGGCCCATGCTTCCTGCTCAGCATTTCCTTTAGGGGCATGAGCGATGAATCGTCTTAATGTTTCCAAAATTCCGGCTGGAATCGGTGGATCGGTCTGAGGTGTCAATGAAGATGACGAAGACTGTCCACAGGGACAACGACATGGAGGCATACTGTAAAGCCATTAACAGTTGTGCATGACAGGTAAGTGAGCATGCAAAGTTGTAAACACATAGGCAAGTAATGTTCACTTAGTGTTCACATAAGCACTTAGCACATTTGCACAAATCCACAGAAGTCCTAAGCCGTACGACCTAGACACAACCGGACACGACAGACAACCAGGCATGGCAAGTACAACCTTGAGTTTCACATCCACCTATATCCAAGCCCATCCCAGTATTTTGATTGTAAAAGATCTTTTGTTGTTGATCATCCAACAAAGATCCGTGACAATTCAAACACTAAGCGTTCTTGAACACTGGTGAGTGCAATTCCCTAAGTTACACCGGCACACAACGACCGACCAAACCAGCAAAACACGACAATTCAGAGCTTAGGCCATTGCACCAAAGAGCTCTGATACCAACTGTAGCGGGCGCCCCAAACGGGTAACGCACGCCCCGCACCGAGCCTCAACCCGGAGCCGAAATGGGATCCGACCCGAACCGAAACCCGGCGAACGGCGAGCATTTACTCAATTACTAGGCGGGGTTTTTATAAACAACGAAAAGACAGAAGTGCGGAAGCAATAATAAACCAAATATTTAAAACATAAATAATAACACAATTATTAAAGCCCACCAAGGCTAATGAAATTCAATTACATAATATCAAATGGGTTCGATACAATATCCCGACCAAATCTAACCACGGGTTCAGTATATAAATCCCGTAAATACAACATAATAACATAATACGTAAATAAAAGACAACCGGGAAAGAATATACATGAGAAAATAAATATAAACCTACGACGCCTATGACGACGACGAATCCCGCCTAGTATCCTGAAACCAATATAGGGTTGAAACAGAGAGGGTTAGTCAAACGACTAAGTGAGGAGGGAGTAATAATGTATATAATAAAACGGAAGTAAATCACCAATTTTATAATTAAAAGAAATCAACATAAAAGAAAGGTTTTCGTAAACGGGTGGTGATTTAACATAAAACATAACTTATCATATGACTCGGCGAGTCGAGCCCTGAAACTCCAATATCCAAAAACATAAAACCGGAAACCACCCTTATTCCTCCAATGTAGTCGGACTGCAAACCCGAACTACTCGTAACTTACTAGAATAACTCAGGTACTCAAAGGGCTGCCACTCCGGCCTCACCCCGAACTCCCAAATGGAGGAAACCATAGGATTTACGCCGTAGACCCGACGTCTACCGACTTCGTCCTATCGCTCTTACTCCGGGCCCAAACGATCATGCAAACATTTCATAACTCGCTTTTCAAACATTTCGGGTTGGCCAAAAGACCGTTCGAGACATGTCATATGCGAGGCCGAAGGCCAAAGTTCGCCTTAGAAAACAAAAGGTTTTACATGTCTCTTTCGTAAACATTTCGAAGTCTATACGTAGTACTTTTCATATCAAATCATTTTCGATAAATCAAATGAACTTAATAATCATAAATATCTATTACGTATATATATATGAACGGTGTGAAAACAAAACATAAACGTGGCTTATATCGGGAGGGCTTATTTATATATATACATAATAATACTGGAAACAGAAACGGAAAACCTCACCTGGCTGCTATGCAAAATAAGAGCAAAAAGCTAGAACCGGCGCTACTCCACGGGAGTATCGTCTGCAAAAATACCAGGACACAACCAAATAAGACTAAGACGACGCACGACTTATACGAGAATATTAGAACACATAGGAGCACGTCACACAATTAAATCAAACACTTAAGTTCAAATTATCAAACGAAAATAGAGTAATTCATACATTTAAAAATGCAAATCAATTCCAAAAGAAACGAAACTTTACGAACATGCTTAAGATATCATAAAGGAGCATGCATTCGAATTTCGGGAAAATCGGACTTCACATGCAAAAGTTAGAAAATTTAACGAAAACTTAAAACACACTATTCATATACCCGAACATGTCGTAAATTCATAAATCATGCAATTCATATCTATTTCATATATATCGAATACACGAGCGAAGAAAGAATTCGGAAAAGATGGGCCGAAGCGGGACCCGTAGGCCAAATTGTACCCTGACTTACAGAAGGTCAGGGCACTGTTCGAGCCTTCCACACGGCCTTGTGCACGGCCGTGTGGCGAGGCCGTGCACAATCGGACGAACGCGCACGGCCTCTTGCACACGGCCTCAAGGCCGTGTGCACAGCCCGTGCACCATCCCCAAACACGCACGGTCTCTTGCACGGCCGTGCAAGAGGCCGTGTACACCCACACGGGCTTGCCACACCCCGTGTGCATGGCCCGTGTGCGTAAAAATTGAGCAGAACTTGCAGAACATCAAACCCAATCACGCGAAAATCAAATATAATACAACCTTAAATCAATTAATCATGTAAACCAATCCCTAATTTTCACATATAATCATCTACAACATATAATCTACATATAGAAACGATAAACACGAAAATCCATCCACAAATCCTATACAAAACACATAAAACCTAATAATGTCAACTATTCACAAAAACGAGAAAAACGAAACATACGAGATATTAAACGAGAGAATCGTTAGAAGCTTACTCGTAGAAGAGATCGCGAGGAATTCGTAGACGTAAACGATTCGAAAATCCGTCGGGAAACGAAGTCGGGACGATCGATTGAAATCTCTTCCTTCTCTTTCTCTTCTTCCTTCTCTTTTCTTTTCTTTCTTTCCTTCCTTGTTGATTGTGAACGAGAGAATGGTCATTTAATCAAAATCTCGGTACACGTTAATATATCGATATTATAGGCATTACGAAGCTAATAAAATAATGAACGTAGATACGAAGGTTATAAATTCAAATAACACACGTAATTCACAATATGTGAGAAATAGGGAAAATAAGGAATTCATAATACGAAAGACGTACCAAATTACAATTAGAAAATTCCACTCTGTCGCGACCCCCGGGCACGGAGAGGATAATCCCCCCTGCTTGGGCGCCCGTTGGACACGAGCGCATAACCTGCGCCCCCACCGTGTACAGTCCTAAAGTTTGGCCTGGGAAGCAACTGCTAAAAAGGGTTTTTACCAATGTTAACTGTACATGGAGGTTAGATTATATAGTGTTCAATCATTCACTGCATTTTCGATGTGGGACGAATTCAATGTCATTTCACGGTATAATGTATCTCTAACGGTAACCTGCTCATGGGATGCAACTTACCGTGCGTGTGCAATCTCACAGTTTGCTGCTTCCCGTGCAGCTTACCGTGAGCGTGCACTGTGCGTAAAGATTGGGGCGTTGCAATTTGCCCCTCCTTCAGAGCACAATGTCCTCATTGTGCCACGACAGTAGGATCGTTCGCTTTCCGCCATTAGAGAAACCCCACGCGCGCTGAGCACCTTGTTGGAGACTTCAGCACTGGTGGACCCGCACTGATGGTAGGCTTTGATACCACTCTATCGCGACCCCTGGGCACGGAGAGGAGAACCCCCCCCTACTTCGGCACCCGTTGGACGGGAGTGCATAACCTTCGCCCCCACCGTGTACAGTCCTAAAGTTTGGCCTGGGAAGCAACTGCCAAAAAAGGGTTATAACCACTATTAGCTGTATATGGAGGTTAGATTACATAGCGTTCAATCATTCACTGCATTTTTTATGTGGGACAAATTCAATGTCATTTCATGGTATAATGCATCTCTCACGGTAAGCTGCTCACGGGAAGCAACTTACCGTGCGTGTGCAATCTCACGGTTTGCTGCTTCCCGTTCAGCTTACCGTAAGCGTGCACTGTGCGTAAAGATTGGGGCGCTACAGTGCCCCACCATTCAAGAAATTCTAAAGGTTCACAAGGAGAAAGTTGTAGATTGCATGGCTGTGGAAACCAACAAAAGATACTATGAGATTGAAACATTTGCAAATGAAGGGTTCAGAGTTGACTTGGTAGCTCACACTTGTGCATGTGGTAGATGGCAACTTATTGGGATCCCATGTAAGCATGCTTGCTGTGTTATAATAGATAAAAAGCAGAACTCTGAGGATTATTTTCATGAATACAAACAGTGTCTACGTATCTCAGAGCATATGAACCAGCTGTGTCGCCAATGAATGGAAAAGAGTTGTGCAGGGGGGGGGGGGGGGGTAATTTTTTTATCCCTCCATTGCCACCTAACTTTGGAAGGAAACCAGGTATATTCTAAACCTTATAAACATCAAATATATTATTGTAATGATTAATGATCATGGGATTATTTGATGATGTAGGGAGGCCACCTAAGGCAAGAAGAAGAGAGGCTGATGAACCTTCAAAAGGGAAAAAAAATGGAAAAGGCAAGAAGGACTTGAAGCCTAACAAGCTTAAGAGGAAGTAACAAACTATCAACTGTAGAAACTGTGGAGTAAGTGGACACAATAAAGCCAATTGTCCAGTGAAGGGGAATGTAGTTCAAGATGAAGAGGATGTTGGGACAAGCTCTTCCCCCGAAAGGAAGAAGCACCAGGTAACATTTCCATTTTTTACTCATTAAAGTTATTTTGTAAATCATTTTTTGCTTACTTGGTAGTTCTATCACAGCCAAGGAACAACAGTGATGTAGAACCTCCAGTTGTTCATCCTCCAGTGCATGAGGTGGAAACTGAAGAAGAGCACTTGGATTGTATGGAAAATAATACTCAGGTTACAATTACACAAGAAGATCCACTAATGGTTGAAGGGCCTTCAATGTGGGAACAGCTTGAGAAGGTTAGGAATCCACAAGGTCTTAACAAAGCTCAGTTGGTCACACAAGCTGGTAGATTTGGATCAGTAGTGCAATTTAGGGTGCCTCCTGCGCTGGTTGGTTCCAAAGTGTCAACAAGCACCTCAAGAAGCAAAATTATAGACTTAACAATCACTAAAGAAGGAAGTAACAAATTTTTGGATCTGAACTCAGGCATTACACAGGAATCACAGACTAAAGTAGTCAAAAAGAAGACTAAGAAAAAGAAGAAAGTTGCTAGGAAGTAAGTTAGGGTAGTTTTGGTCTCTCTGTCAATCAAGAAAGTTAATGTAGTTATTTTGTAATTAGTTGATTGAACAGACATGAAAATGGTGGTATTTTGGAATTATCTGTATCTATTTTGGCAAGGAAGAAAACTGGTAATTTGAAGTTTCTATTTGAACTTCCAGTCTTTCGATTTGCATGATGAAAATGCAATTTCTGTTTGAATTATCTTGTTGTGATTAAGTGTTGAAAATTCATTTCTGGTATATACATTGTTGTTGGTTGGAATTTGGGAGTTATGTGGCTACGACTTGATGTTGATAAGAAGGGAGTATTTCTGCAACCAGTTTTTTCTCAGGGGGTTTTTTGTAATTTGGTGATGTATGGAGTTTTTGGTCATGACGGGGGATTTGGTAATACTTGCAAGCTAAAAAGGATGGGTTTTTTGGTTTCAGTTGTTTCTGTAACAGATTTTATGTAACGACCCAGAAATCCAAGAATCATTGTGAGTTCTTTTTCGCGATTAATTATCCTTGTCAACCCTATTTCTCGTATTATGTGAATTACATTATATTATTTTGTATACGACCTTACGTGATAATATTATGTGCGTATTTAAATTCCTTAATTGTTTAGCTTTCGTTTAATATTAATATTGTTAGATCTTACCAAAATGATTTAATTGGACTTTCTAAACTTACCAAAATACCCCTTCGTATTTTTCGACATTCCGAAATATTTGATAAAAGTCTCGAAACCCTCATTTGAACCCTTATTCGAAATATAGAGAGAGAGAGAGAAGAAGGAAAAGATGATTTTACTCCGAAGCCTTAATCGATCGTGCCGAGCTCGTTTCTCCGTGTAATTCCGTGCCGATCAAACCTAAATGATCCTCTCAGCGAGACCTTGCTTTAGGTACCTTTTTCCCCAATTCTTTCTATGAATATTTGGTGTTTTGAGCTTAATTTTTATATTTCGGGATTTATAGGAATTTTTATGAGATTGAACCCGTTTCTTGGTCATTTCTTGTGATTCTTGGATAGAAATATTCCTTACATGTTGTTTAATGATTGTTATAAATTGTGGGTGTCGATTTGCGCTCAAAATATGTTTTAAATGCATTTTTCGCTCAGATTCGCGTTGAAATCACGACTTTCTGCTGGGTTCTGTTAAACCGCACGGGCTAACGCACGGTCTTGATCAAGACCGTGCAGGAGCCCGTGTGCACTCCTTTGTGCCTGCACGGGCTCACGCCCGTGCACCTGGACCGTGCGGATCGCCGTGTGTAGTGCACGGTCTTGACACCGTGCACAAGCCGGTGCAAAACACTTAGGCGATTTTCCAGCCTTTTTCTTTGGTTGCTCTCGGAAGTGGGTTGCTCTTCACTATTCTTGGTTGACTTTTCGTATACGAACTCCAAAAATTATACCGATTTCACCTATAGATCCCTTATAAGTTGTAGAACAATATTTTGAAATGTTTATTGAATTTTGACCTCGTTCGGACTGTGAATAGTGCAATTTTACGTGTATGCATTTTTTGAAACTTGTCAAAATTATTTGAAATTTACGTGGTAGCTTCCATAAATATTATTATTGGCATATGCATGCTTGTTGATTCATTTGGTTAGCCGTTCGTCAAATAATTGCTTATTTGCGCTTTTAGAGTCATTATTAATTCATATAGGTCCTGTCTTGTCTACAGATCAGTCAGAGGTTGGTGAGCAATGAGTTGTAGCTGCTAGGCTTTCTTTTGGCACACCAGGTGAGGATTTAAATTATTTAAACTGGGCTTGAACGTATATGTCTATGTATACTTGCGAAATCCCCGTATTCCCTTATTATTGGTATTTCGAGCGTATACTTTTATGATTTTACCAACAAATCCTTTAATATCAAATTATACATTAGTACCGAAAATCGATTTGTTTTCAAAAGGGCAAGTAAACCCTTTTCTTTTAATGTGATGATTCATTTGGTTAGCCGTTCGTCAAATAATTGCTTATTTGCGCTTTTAGAGTCATTATTAATTCATATAGGTCCTGTCTTGTCTACAGATCAGTCAGAGGTTGGTGAGCAATGAGTTGTAGCTGCTAGGCTTTCTTTTGGCACACCAGGTGAGGATTTAAATTATTTAAACTGGGCTTGAACGTATATGTCTATGTATACTTGCGAAATCCCCGTATTCCCTTATTATTGGTATTTCGAGTGTATACTTTTATGATTTTACCAACAAATCCTTTAATATCAAATTATACATTAGTACCGAAAATCGATTTGTTTTCAAAAGGGCAAGTAAACCCTTTTCTTTTAATGTGATGATTTGACTTAGGACTGGGTCTATGAGGAAAGTCGTTAGGGAAGTGCGTCAGTGCAACCCGACGCGTGCGGAACTTGTAGTTACCCCCTTTGTCGTCACCACTTGCCCAATTGCCCGTTTGGCACTCAAACCCTTTTTGTAAAGCGAATAAAATAAAGGACTTTTCATTTGGGCCCGGGATAGTGTAGCGGGCGCCCCAAACGGGTAACGCACGCCCCGCACCAAGCCCCGACCCGAAGCCGGAATGGGATCCGACCCGAATCGAAACCTGGCGAACGGCAAGCAATTACTCAATTACTAGGCGGGGGTTTTCAAAACAACAAAAAAAAAAAACAAGAAGTGCGGAAGCGAAATAAACGAAACATAAATAATTACACAAGTATTAAAGCCCACCAAGGCTAACGAAATTTCATTAATTAAATAACAAATGGGTTCGATACAATATCCCGATAATAATATAATAACGGGTCCAATATTTATACATAATCCCGAATACAAACTATCTAAATCCTAATATCATAAAACATAAAATAAAGCCATACGGGAAAGAGTTATACATGAGCAAAATTAATGCAACTCAAAGACGCGACGACGACGACGCAGATCCCGCCTAGTGTCCTGAAACCAGTACAGGGGTAAAACAGAGGGGGTTAGTCAAACGACTAAGTGAGGAGGGAATAATAATGTATATCGTAAAACGGAAGTAAATCACCAAATTTTTAAACTTAAAAGAAATCAACATAAAAGAAAGGTTTTCGTAATCGGGTGGTGATTTAACATAAAACATAACATATCTAATGACTCGGCGAGTCGAGTCCTGAACTCCAATATCCAAACATAAAAACCGAAAACCATCCTTATGCCTCCAATGTAGACGGACCGCTAAATCCGAACTACTCGAAACTGACTAGAATAACTCAGGTACTCAAAGGGCTGCCACTCCGGCCTCACCCCGAGCTCCCAAATGGAGGAAACCATAGGATTTACGCCGTAGACCCGACGTCTACCGACTTCGTCCTATCGCTCTTACTCCGGGCCCAAACGATCATGCAAACATTTCATAACTCGCTTTTCAAACATTTCGGGTTGGCCAAAAGACCGTTCGAGACATGTCATATGCGAGGCCGAAGGCCAAAGTTCGCCTTAGAAACAAAAAGGTTTTACATGTCTCTTTCGTAAACATTTCGAAGACTATACGTAATACTTTTTCATATCAAATTATTTTTGATAAATCAAATGAACATAATAATCATAAATATCTACTAAGTATATATATATAAACGGTGTGAAAACCAAAACATAAGCGAGGCTTATATGGGGAGAGGCTTATTTATATATATATACATAGTAATACTGGAATCAGAAAAGGAAAGCCTCACCTGGCTATGCAAAATGAACAAAAGAGCAAGAACTGGCGCTACTCCACGGGAGTATCGTCTGCAAAAATACCAAGACACAACCAAATAAGACTAAAGACGACGCACGGCTTATACGAAAGAATTAGAACACATAGAAGCACGTTATACAATTAAATCAATCACTTAGGTTCAAATTCTCAAACGAAAACAGAGTAAATCGCAAATTTAAAAATGTAAATCAATTCCAAATGCAACGAAACTTTACGGACATGCTTAGAATATCATAAAGAAGCATGCATTTGAATTTTGGGAAAATCGGACTTCACATGCAAAAGTTAGAAAATTTAACGAAAACTTAAAATGCACTATTCATATACCCGAACATGTCGTAAATTCATAAATCATGTAATTCCTATCTATGTCATATATATCGAATACACGAGCGAAGAAAGAATTCGGAAAAGACGAGCCGAAGCGGGACCCGTAGGCCAATTTGTGCCCTGACTAACAGAAGGTCAGGGCACTGTTCGACCAGGCCACACGGCCTTGTGCACGGCCGTGTGGCGAGGCCGTGCACGATCAAGAAACGCGCACGGCCTCATGCACACGGCCTCAAGGCCGTGTGCACCAGCCCGTGTGCGATTCCTCACGCGCACGGCCTCATGCACACGGCCTCAAGGCTGTGTGCACCAGGCCGTGTGCACCGATTCGAGCAGAAACATTTCGCAGAAACAAAACCTACGCGAATTCAAACCCTAATCCAACAATTAATCACTAAAACATGTAAATCAAACCCTAATCTCACATATAATCATCTACAATACATAAGCTACACGTAGAAACAATAAACACGAAAATCCATCCACATTCTCTATCAAAATCATATAAAAACCTAAATTATTCAACTATATTCAAAAATCCAAAAATCGAAGCAATGAAGGCATTAATCGAGAAATTTCGTGAGAGCTTACTCGTAGATGAGATCGCGAGGAGTTCGTAGACGTAAACGGCTCTAAAATCCGTCGGGAAACGGAGTCGGAACGATCGTTGGAATCTCTTTCTTCTTTCTTCTCTTTTTCTCTCTTTTTCTTTGTTCTCTTTTTCTCTCTTTGCGCGTGAATGGAATAGAGAGGGAGAGAGATTGACTTAGTCAAATTGACTAAGGTTTAGAAACCGAAGGGGCAAAGTCGTAATTTTGCAAAATAAGTTCGAAAACTCACGTTGTCCAAATAACATGTAATTACAGTCAAAATTCATATTATTAAACGCACATTGACAATTTGTAATTTAAATACAGAATTCATTCATATACGAAATAAAATTCTAAAATTACATAATAAATATCAAATAAATATTAAATAAAATAATAATTGCGCAAATATTCGATCCGAGCATACAGATTTATAATTCGGATTTTTGGGGCGTTACAATCACCCCTCCTTATGAGAATCTGGCCCCCAGATTCTACTCGTCCGGCTGAAATAATTCCGGATGAAACTTGCGCATCTTGTCTTCGGTCTCCCATGTAGCTTCTTCGGTTGTCTGATTTCTCCAAAGGACTTTGACAAGAGAAATCTCTCGGTTGCGCAGAGCTTGAGTCTTCTTATCCAATATCTTCACCGGCTTCGAAACAAAGGTCAAATCCGGCTCTAGTTCAATTTCCTCAACAGGAAGGATCTCGGACTCATTTGGGAAGTATTTCCGGAGATGGGAAACATGAAAGACGTTGTGAATCCCTGTCAGACTCGGCGGCAAGTCTAACCTGTACGCTGCGTTCCCAATTCTCTCCAAAATCTCATAAGGACCCAAAAATCTCGGACTTAACTTTCCTCCTTTCCCAATTCGGGTGAAACCCTTTCGAGGAGAAGCTTTGAGGAATACTCTGTCACCAACCTCAAATTCCAACGGTCGGCGGCGGGTGTCGGCATAGCTCTTCTGTCGATCCTGAGCTACCTTCATTCTCTGCCGGATGATCTGAATACGGTCGATGGCATTTTGGAGAAACTTTGGAGGAGTTCCTCGTTCCTTATCATCTTTCGTCCATCGCCAATCTTCGAGATCCCAAAACAACGGGGATCTACACTTTCTGCCATACAATGCTTCGTAAGGTGCCATTCCGATCGTAGACTGATGACTGTTGTTGTAAGCAAACTCGATCAGAGGCAACTGGTCGTGCCAATTGTTGCGAAAATCCAGGGCACAAGCTCGAAGTATATCACAGAGATATCTGATCATCCTCTCTGACTGACCATCGGTTTGCGGATGTGCGGCTGTACTGAAAGTCAGCTTCGTTCCCATTCGTTCTTGAAGTTGTTGCCACAAACGGGAAGTAAATCGAGCATCTCTGTCAGATACTATCGTAGACGGAATTCCATGAAGCTTGACAATCTCTCGGTGATAAATCTCTGCCAACCTATCCACTTTGTACGACATGTTGATCGGTAGAAAATGAGCACTCTTGGATAGTCGGTCAATAATCACCCAATGCTATCGTAGCCACCTCTAACTTTAGGCAAACCAGACACGAAGTCCATGGCAATACCCTCCCAATTCCATGTAGGAATCGGCAGTGGCTCAAGCAAACCTCCCGGTCTCTGATGTTCAGCTTTAACTTGTTGACAAGTCGAACATCTCTTGACGTAATCAGCTACGTCTCTCTTCATACCTCTCCACCAGAACAATTCCTTCAAATCCCGATACATCTTACTTCCTCCCGGATGAACTGTGTAAGGTGTGTTGTGAGCCTCATCGAGAATCTTTTTCCTCAGACTCTCCGGAACACAAACTCGGGACTTGTAGCGGAGAACTCCTATGTCGTCCACACAAAACTGAGTCTCAGAATCAGCTGCGATGTGAACTATCTGTCTCTGAGTCCACTCATCAGTAGCCTGAACATCTCGAATCTTTCGACCCAACTCTGACTGGATCGATATGCTGTGAACATGGGCCTGAGAACTGATGTGAACTCCCTCTAACTTAGCCTCTAGCTAGGCTATGCTTGCCTTCCGGCTTAGTGCATCGGCTACGACATTCGCCTTTCCGGGATGATACTGGATCTTGCAATCGTAGTCCTCAAATAACTCCATCCAACAGCGCTGTCGTTTGTTCAATTCCTTCTGAGTAAACAAGTACTGAAGGCTCTTATGATCTGTGAAGATGTCGAACGTGATGCCGTAGAGGTAATGACGCCATTTCAATAATGCAAATACCACGGCGGCTAGTTCAAGGTCGTGAGTGGGATAGTTCTCTTCAGCTGGCTTTAGCTTCCTTGACGCATAAGCTATTAATTTCCCATTCTGCATTAACACACAACCTAATCCTTCGTGTGACGCATCTGCATACACGACAAATCCTTCAGAACCCTCTGGCAGGGTCAGTACTGGGGCTGTGGTCAATCTCTTCTTGAGCTCCTGAAAACTAGCTTCACATTTGGCTGACCACTCAAACTTAGCTTCCTTCTTCGTCAATGCTGTTAACGGACCTGCAAGTTTAGAGAAATCCTTGACAAAACGTCTGTAGTATCCTGCTAATCCCAAGAAACTACGGATCTCTGTAGGAGTCTTAGGTCTCTCCCAATCCAGCACTGTCTCAATCTTCGAAGGATCTACCTCGATTCCCGTTCCAGATATGACATGACCTAGGAAGGTCACTCGGTCAATCCAGAATTCGCATTTGCTGAACTTAGCAAACAACTGGTGCTCTTTCAAAGCTTGAAGCACAATCCGGAGGTGTTCAGCATGTTCTTCTTCGGACTTCGAGAACACTAAGATGTCGTCGATGAAAATAACAACGAACTTATCGAGGTACGGACGGAAAATTCTGTGCATCATGTCCATAAAAGCTGCCGGGGCATTCGAGAATCCAAATGACATGACCACAAACTCGAAATGTCCGTATCGGGTGTTGAAAGCTGTCTTCGGGATATCCTCTGACCGGATACGGAGCTGGTAATATACTTGTCTGAGATCGAGCTTGGAATAAACCCTCGATCCTTGCAACAAGTCGAACAATTCCTCGATATGCGGTAAAGGATACTTGTTCTTCACAGTCATCCTGTTCAATTCTCGGTAATCGATACACATGCGGAGTGTACCGTCCTTCTTCTTTACGAACAAGACTGGAGCACCCCAAGGCGAGGCACTCGGTCGGATATAGCCAATAGAAAGAAGTTCATCGAGTTGGTTCTTCAATTCTTTCAACTCAGCAGGAGCCATTCGGTACGGCGACTTCGAATAAGACTCGGAACTAGATCAATCACGAACTCTATATCCCAATCCGGTGGCAAGAATTCCAAATTCTTGGGAAACACGTCGACGAATTCATTGACCACGGGCGTCTCTTCGATCTTTGTCTGGTCCTTCGGGCGGTTGAGAATGTAAGCTATAAAGCACGTCGCTTCTTCTTTCTGAACGAGCTTCTTGGCTTCCATCATTGAGATATACGGACCTTCTCCTAATCAGAAACCCTTAACCTCATTAGAACCCAGAATATCCTTCTTCTCGAAACAATCAACCTTCGCCCGATGCTCGTACAACCAATCCATTCTGAGAATAACCCCATATTTCTTCATCGGCAACTCGACCAAATCAGCCGGGTATTCGATACCCTCGATGATAACCGGACAACGCTTAAGTGCTCGGTTCGCAATGACCTTCGAACCCAATGGCGAACCAACCACTAACACATAATCAAGCAAGGAAACAGGCGCATGCACAGATAAGGAAACAGCAGGCGCAATAAATGAGTGGGAAGCACCCGAGTCGTGCAATGCATGTATGGGGATGCCATTTATATATATAGTACCTTCCACCACGTCAGTCGGATCTGCAACAGCATCCTCTGCATCGCCTTCCAAGGCGTAAACACGGGCATAAGCCTGAGGCTGAGCGGCTCCCTGCTGTACCGGTCTCCTCTTCGGGCATTCACCTATCCGATGATCGGCGCTACCACATCCGTAGCAAAGACCGTTCTTCCTCCAACACTTGGCCTCTAAATGCGGGCCCTGACAAAATCCACATACTGGCTGTGGAAATCTCTGAGATCAAGGAGGAGCAAGCTGGGGTCGGGGAGGAGCAGGCTGAATGACGTTCCTGAATGGCTTCTTCCCAGAAGAGGACCTAGACGGAATAAATGGCCTCTTCGAGCCAGAAGCGAAACTCTTGGCTGCTGCAGGGGCAGGTGCAAATGTCGGTCTCATCTGTCGGAGATCGGACTCTATAGAAAGTGCCATCTCGACTGCATCGGTATAGTTCTGGAGTCGGTTCCCAAGCATATGCATACGAATCTCATTCGACAACCCCTCCATGACTGTCGAGTCTTCCTTTGCTCGTCGTCAACCATATACGAGCAGTGAATGATAAGCCTGGAGAAGTGAGCCTCGTACTGGTCAACTGTAGAAGTACCCTTCTTGAGAGCCAGGAACTCTCGCTCACGTCGCTGTCGGACCACCAACGGAATATACTTGGCCCGGAACTCCACCGCGAACTGATCCCAAGTCGGGACCACATGCTCACGCTGCCATTTCTGTTCGATACGGGCCCACCAATCCTGAGCAGCTCCTATCATCTGATACACTGCTAACTCGACCCTCTTAGGGTCCGGACACTCCAGTACTCGGAATATCTTTTCCATTGCCGATATCCAAGCTTCGGCGACAACATCATCAGGTGCACCCTCGAACTGCGGAGGTTGAGCTTAAGAAATCTTCCCAGATCATTCTCCGGGGCAGGAGGCGGTGTTGCTCGGTTAGCATGGACCATGAACTGCCCTAAGGCTTCCATAAATTGAGCTGGAGTCGGAACACCTGGAGGCGGACCTGGCGGTTCACGGCGAGGAGGCATTCTGCACATTCAATACCAAACATGCATGATAATAAGTGATTATGGAAAGCCGTAACACATAGAGAAGTTAAATTCACATATTCACGTGGTCACAATCACATAATCCTAAGCCGTACGACCTAGACACAACTGGACACGACAATTCAGAGCTTCGGCCATTGGATCAAGGGCTTTGCTACCAACTGTAGCGGGCGCCCCAAACGGGTAACGCACGCCCCGCACCGAGCCCCGACCCGAAGCCGGAATGGGATCCGACCCGAATCGAAACCCGGCGAACGGCAAGCAATTACTCAATTACTAGGCGGCGGTTTTCAAAACAACAAAAAAAAAAAAAACAAGAAGTGCAGAAGCGAAATAAACGAAACATAAATAATTACACAAGTATTAAAGCCCACCAAGGCTAACGAAATTTCATTAATTAAATAACAAACGGTTCGATACAATATCCCGATAATAATATAATAACGGGTTCAATATTTATACATAATCCCAAATACAAACTATCTAAATCCTAATATCATAAAAGATAAAATAAAGCCATACGGGAAAGAGTTATACATGAGCAAAATTAATGCAACTCAAAGACGCGACGACGACGACGCAGATCCCACCTAGTGTCCTGAAACCAGTACAGGGGTAAAACAGAGGGGGTTAGTCAAACGACTAAGTGAGGAGGGAATAATAATGTATATCGTAAAACGGAAGTAAATCACCAAATTTTTAAAGTTAAAAGAAATCAACATAAAAGAAAGGTTTTCGTAATCGGGTGGTGATTTAACATAAAACATAACATATCTAATGACTCGGCGAGTCGAGTCCTGAACTCCAATATCCAAACATAAAAACCGGAAACCACCCTTATGCCTCCAATGTAGACGGACCGCTAAATCCGAACTACTCGAAACTGACTAGAATAACTCAGGTACTCAAAGGGCTGCCACTCCGGCCTCAACCCGAGCTCCCAAATGGAGGAAACCATAGGATTTACGCCGTAGACCCGACGTCTACCGACTTCGTCCTATCGCTCTTACTCCGGGCCCAAACGATCATGCAAACATTTCATAACTCGCTTTTCAAACATTTCGGGTTGGCCAAAAGACCGTTCGTGTAACGACCCGAATATTTTAATTATATTATTAATAATTACGCGAATTCTTTCTTGCCTAATTTCTCGATCTATCCAATTGGATTAATCAATCTTGTGGAAAAGATTGATTTAACCTATCTTCTAAATAGCCTCGATTACTTAAATTACATAAATGCCCTTAAAAACCTAAATGACCATTTTACCCTCCCGAGATATTTTCATAAATATCTATCTATCTCTCTCATTCTCTCATTTCACAAAAGGAGGAGGAAAGAAGAAAGAGAGGAAAGAAAAGAAGAAAGAAGGAGAGAAAGGAGAGAAATCTTCCCGACGCCCTACCGAACCCGTTTCTCGCCCGATCGACGAGCCGTGAAAACCCGAACGACCCTCACTACATTATCTACCAGTAATCCTTTTACCCCATTTCATTCCGTTCGTTATTTCTTGCGATTTTCGTGACTTTAGATATAGGATTTTATATATTAGGATTTTCGTGTTTAGGAAGAATTACTCGATCATTTTACGTGATTCTTGTGTCTAAATGTAGCGTATATGATATGTATGATTATATGTGAAAATTAGGATGATTTATGGTGTAAATTAGGAGATATATGAATTTATATTTTGAATTCGCGTGAGAGGTTCGCGATCTGCTGAGTCTGCTGCTTAGTAGATCCACACGGGCGAACGCCCGGTCTTGAGCAAGACCGTGCAGGAGCCCGTGCGCCTTCACTTTTCAGCCTGCACGGGCTTGAGCCCGTGCACAGGCCCGTGCGCATGGCCGTTTGCACCTGCACGGTCTTGGCACCGTGCTCAAGACCGTGCGGGAGGCCGTGCAACCCCTTTTGTGCTTGCACCGGCTTGCCAAGCCCGTGCGTAAGCCCGTGCGTTGGCCGGTGCAACATACTTAGTGTATTTTCCAGCCTTTTCCTTTCTTACACTTCGGGAATTGGTCAACCCCACTCATTTAAATGTTGACTTTTCTCATACGACCTCCGAATATCAATCCGATTTCACCTATAGCTTCCTCGAGCCTTGGGATTCGATATTCTTCATAATTTGTAATTTACCCGACCCTAATTGACCGTCAATTGACACCTTGCTCGTTTAGGAATTTATTCCATCTTTTCCGTTTCTTGTCCGTTTGACCCCGTTTTCGCGAGAGAGTTCCGTTATATTATTTTAAGCATGTCTACGTGCCCTAATTGCGTTTAAGCATGCCTTTAATATTTATTATTTATGTTCCTTCATTATTTAACGTTTCATTAATATTCTTTAATTGTCGTACCGTAATTTACATGTTTAATTGATTTACTTCCCATATTGCGTTTATTGCATGATTGGATTCTATATGAATTGCCGTGCGTCATCTGTTGTGTTGTGTCTTGCTTTTAGTATTGTCGGTCTTGTTTTCATCCTCTAGGCCCTGTGTATTACAGGTGGGTCCAACGAGGGAGAAACCTGACTACCGCTTGCTTTCATACTGTCTTGTCGAGCCAGGTAAGGGTTTTAAATTGTTTTTAACTGAAGTAAGAACATAGTTTATTTAGGCTTCGAAATAACTTATTTCCCCGCCTTTTCTTATTGCTTGTTGTATTGTCTTTAATATTCCTTACATGCTTAGTCAAACCGTTTTGATAGCAAACCAAAATGATTTGAAATGCTTCCAACTAGAGACAAGTAACTTATTTGTTTTAAAAGTAACTATTTGATCTCTGAGGCACTTATAAGTAATGTCGTTAGGGACATCCGTCAGCATGCTCCCGAAGCGTACGACACTTATGAGTATTTCCTAGATCGTTACATCAACTTGTCTCAAAAGCCCCTTTTGCCATTCATACTTAACTACTTGCATCATATTTTCGAACGGCCCTTTTGGCCACTTAAACTATCATTAATTTCAAAAGCGAGCCATAGCCTGTTTTATGACTTGGGCCCGGAGTATACAAGAGGTGAGCCTGGGGACGTGCGTCTAGGGAAAATCCCGATGTATACTTCTAGCGCGTTAACTTGGGCCGGCTAGGAGGTTGGCTAGCCTAAGTTGATGCGAACGGTGGTGCTAATCGCGTCTCCTTAAACCCTGTACGGTGGTGCTGATCGCGTCTCCTTAAATCCTGATGGTGGTGCTAATCGCGTCTCCTTAAATCCTGTATATGAATCTTGGTGATGGAGTACTTGCTTGCATGTTTTTCAATGGGGAGTTATAAGGAGAGGGCCCGTTCTCGCCGGGACACATTACTGCATGATTTATTGCATTACTTGCTTGTCTAATTGTTTTACGGCTTTAGTTACGAGTCGAAGCACATTTCGGTTTTCTTCCTTTAGTATACGTATTTCTCTATAAATATATATACAAAACCCGGAAGCGTGGCTCGAACTTGCCAACTGAAGTCTCCTTTATTATTCAATTAATTGGTTGAATTATGATCCGTATTTAATTATTGTTTTTTTAACTTAATCATAGCATGTCTTTCGAACCGTAACGGCCTCGTAACTCAACTAACACCCTTTCAATTTATCGGCTTGATATTACGTGCAAATGTTTTAAAGGATCCGGTTCGTCAACCTTTTGTGTTTTCAAATAAGCCGAACCCGAGTGTTGCTTTGCGTCATTTTACAACTGATATTTCGTATTCATATTCTTACTCAAAACGGGCAACACTCACCACTTTTGGTTTTAAAAAAAGATAAATGACGAACTATGATCAAAAAAACCCCTTACTGAGTATCCTTTATACTCACCCCTACTATTTTGGTTCTTGCTTCAGGTAGACAGGTGGCGACGTCACCTATCTTGTCAGTCGGCATCAGCAGGTCTAGATAGGCTCAGTCTTTCTGGTTTGTCTTGTCAGTGGTCCCAACAACTGTCGAGTCTTGTTTATTGTATTTATTTACTTTACGTACTTATGTGCCCCTGATGTGGGATAGTCGACGATATCTAGGATTGCATAGGGTAGACTAGTTGAGCCATGGATGGCACTACGTGTTGTTATTATGTTGTATTTCGATTTGCACATGTTTAATTGACATTTATGGAATTTATCTGTTTATTTAAATCGCTTCCGCATTTCTCTGCTCTTCTCTGGTTGTTGTTGGGATGTCGTTGCAGTTGCCGAAGGTTCTTGCTTGAGTGTCGTTCGCCGGAGTGGGTTTTTGAGTTGAGGCCCCTCGCTGAAGCTCGGGAATCCGTTTCGGTGCGGATATGGCGGTCCTTCTTCAGGGAGCGCTACAGTCAGTGGTATCAGAGCCTAGGTTCCCAAAAAGGAACCGAAGCTTTGTAATCGCGTCGTGTCTTGTCTCTTGTGTCTGCTCGTTTCGTGTCAATGAGACTTAGAGTTTCCAGTCACAGGTGCTTGAGAACTCCTTAGTATTGAAATTGTGATTGATCTTCTTTTGGAATGGCCAACCAACCGTTTGATCTCTTACAATTGTAGTACTGAGATTGGGATCGAATGCAAGTGGATGTGGAACTCGAGGTAGCGTCTGTCTTGTCTTGTCGTCTTGTCGTGTTCTGCTTGGGTCTTGTCGTGTCTAGGTCGTACGGCTATAGGATCGAGTTTTTCTTGTTCTGTGATTTGTTTCATGCTTAACTTGTCTACATGCTATCCGAATCATATATGTATGCTTTATTTGAATTCTTATGCCTTACGTGACCATTCCATTAACCGAACATGCATCTTTTTCCTAGTTTATTGAGCGCAGGTACATAATGTCTCATCGAAGACCCCCTACCGCTCCCTTATCTCCGAATTCGATTGCAAGGGAGTTAGTGACAGCTATGAGACAGATTGCTGAGCAAGTGCATCAAGAGAGACAACGACAACAGCAGCATATACCTGCGAGACAAACCGAGGGTCAATCCCTGGATAGATTTCTGCACTACAACCCACCTTGCTTCGTGGGTGAACCAGATGACCTTAAAGCCGAGGCTTGGATAGCCGATTTAGAGCGAATCTTCCGGGTTATACACTGCGGTGACCCCGAGAGGGTCGAGTATGCCATCTTTCTCATGAGAGGACCAGCTGAGGATTGGTGGCGTTACATGGAACAAAGATGGATCGCTGAGGGAATTCCGTACACTTGGTCACGGTTCCTATCCGACTTCCGAGAGAAGTACGTGCTGCAAGTGGTACGTGACAGCCGAGAAAGAGAGTTCATGTCCCTCACCCAAGGAGCTCTCCCTGTTGCACAATACGAGGCACTTTTCAGCCGCCTCATCGTCTATGCTCCTCACATTGCATCTGACGATCGAAGGAGAGCGCGAAAGTTCATCGAGGGACTTCAGTCGGAGATCTTGGAAAGATTAGTAGGATTGGACATTCGAGTTTATCACGAGGCAGTTAACAGAGCTATGAGAGTGGAGTCCGATCTTCAAGAGATGAGACGAGGTATTCCTCACATGAAAGGATCCTCTTTCAACGAGAAGGCAAGAAGAGAACCAGCCGGACCGAGCACTTTTCCGACATCGAGACCACACTACGAGATGCCAAAACCTACCGAACCTGAAGTGAACGAGGACCCCATTCTGTAACGGCACGTCCCCAAATACAGTGCGACGTGACGTCCCGCACCAAGTCATAATCCATAACCAGAACTAAAGGTCCAGTTATGAACTACAACCTGGCGAACGAAAAATAAATACCAGGCGGATCTGCTTTACAAAATAATAAGACAATGAACAATAATACAGCGGAAGCAAATTAGCAGAACCTATCCCACTCAGGGAGCTAGAACAACCATAATCCAAAACACAATTATAAAGCCCACCAAGGCCACTGAAAATATCAATATCAACATTCAAACTGATTTACATTATTTACATCTACCACTTCTAGGGTTTTAAATATTTATCCAGATACATAGACGGATATGAAATCACCTAAACAAAAGTAAATGACTCCAAGGACACGACCTGAATCCGCCTAGCAACAAAACCCTGAAAAGACAACAACAGAGTAATGGGGTTAGTCAAAGCGACTAAGTGAGGGGGCTGTAATACATATATATTATCGAAACAACCGAAAGATTCACCAGTTTGTAAATGAAAAGAAAGCAAAGGAAAAATAAGGGTTTTCACAATTATTGGTGAATCGAATAATTTCGCATTAAAGTAAAAGCTCGGCGAGACGAGCATCAACCACCTATTTCATAATATCAGAAATATCAAATAAACCTCCCTTATTCCTCCTTGTGTAGACAGGTAGCTAGCCCGCTACTATATAATCATGCAAGGACAAATATCCAATACATCTTCGGCTGAGGATATAGACTAGATCCCGTCCGGCGCAGGTACTCAAAAGGGTTGCCACTCCGGTCATACCCTCGAGCTCCCATCAGTTTGGAGTCCAAAGCATTGAGATCCACCGTAGACCCGACGTCTATCCGGCTTCACCCCGTACCCTGAAGTCCGGGCCCAATTGTATAATGTGGCTCAATGGCCAGGCCGAAAGGCCAAGATAATGTTCTCGCATTCCAAATACTCATATGGTCAAAGGGACCAATTTCAATCCATTTTATACCCTTTCGAGCTAATAGAGCTCTCGAGGGGTTATACATAATAATTTGATATCAACGCATTTTTCTTTAAACTCATTAATATAGTATGGTTCAAATAGCTACTACGTATAATATAAACATGGGGAAAGAAACATAAAAACATAAAAGACAGGCTTCGGGTATATATATGGAATATTTACATACGTATAAGGAAAGCCGAATTCGGAAAAGAAACCCCACCTGGATAATACGGCAAAAAGGCAAAGGAAAGGGAACCAATTACTGCCTGGAAGAACTACCACCTGAAACCAAATACGACACAACCATGTAAGACAACGACACGACGCACGGCTTATTCTTAATGCAATAACCACTTAATTAAATCAAAGAAGGGCAATTAGGGCAATTATTCAATGAAACGAATGAAATATCAAACTTCAAGCTTATAATCACGCCTAAACACAATTACGTTTCATAGACATGCTTAAAATACTATAAAGAAGCATACATTCAAGTTTCGAAGCAATCGGAAAAGAATTGCGAAAAGCGTATAATTCTCTAAACGAAAATCAGTTCGTTTCACGATCAAACGGTATTGGAAAAATTCAAACTCTATGGATTATTAAGTTTTAAAGCACTACGAACTTAATGGCGAAGTCGGATTTTGAAAATAATATCAAACGAAGAAAGTAGCATTTGAAATTTTTGACTTCCAGAGACTTTTGAACTAAAATCGGGTCACACGGGCTACACACACGGCCTGATCAAGGCCGTGTGCGATTTTGGGAACACGCACGGCCTGTCCACACGGCCTGATCAAGGCCGTGTGCAACTTTGAAACATGCACGGCCTACCCACACGGCCTGATGCAAGGCCGTGTGGGGTGGAAAACACGCACGGTCTTGCTACACGGCCTGTTGCAAGGCCGTGTGCGCCTGTTTTCGCGAATTTTCAGCAGAACGCGAAGAACTTCGCACAGAAGCAGCAAAACTTCGTCAAATCTTTACCAAAATACCATTTTCAATCAGATTTTCATATTACAAACTTCAACAAATATCAAAGATCACAATGGCAACACATAGGATCAAGAATCATCGAAAACTACAGAGTATAGCGATCAAACTATCGAAAAATCCAACTTCGAAGCAATTTATCCAAAACATACTCAAACGACAACGGAATCGAATGGAACCTGAATAATACCTGTAAAGAATGTTATAAGGATCACGTAGGTTCTTACGGATCGAAATTTGGTTAAGAAACGAACTCGAAAGATCGAATTGATGTTTTAAAGAAATTCTTTCTTTTTTCTTTCTTTCTTTTCTTTTCCTTCGGCTGTTTAAGTGTAATTAAGAAAAAGAAAAGGAAAAGAGAATAAAAAGAAAACCTGAGGTTTAAATGAAAAATCGAAGGGGCATTTTCGTAATTTCGCGAAACTTCATAAAAAGGACATATTAATGAAATATATCAATATTATAGTCAAAACTCATCATTTTAAACGCACATCAACATAGAATACTTTAAATTCACAAATTATCACATTTACGAAAGTTCATATAAAATACACAAATATCACATAAGCATATATGTACCGATCGAATTTTTCCAAACTTGTCCCGTTATCTCAGGAATTCTTACCGGCTTTAGTTTACCAAAAATGTGGGGCGTTACACATTCCCTGCGAATACTGTGGGAAGACAAATCACGAGACTGCAAGGTGTAGGAGGAAACTGGGGCGTTGCCTCAGATGTGGGAGTAGCAAGCATCGAGTTCAAGACTGCCCCGACTCAAGCAACCCTCGGGGAAGGAAAAGGGGATCCCGACCATGATACCGACTCGCAGAGGTACATTGCATTGTCATTGCATTCATTCATAATATTTTGTTTCGAATGATAATTGCTTTAAATATGTGTTAAGTGTTTTATATAAATTACGTGCTTTAACTGCTTTCAAAATTCACACTTGCACTGATTGAATGATTAGATACTAAGATTTATGTGGCCTCTGTGTGGATAGCGTGGAATTCGATAAATTCGTTATACGCTATTAGAGAGTGCTAAGGACAGGGAGTTCTTGGCCGACTAGGATCGATTCTGTTGCGAGTACGTTATGCGGTTCTGGATAGCACCGACGTTGACAAATCGAGTCTGAAGGAGTATACTTCTGAAGGTATGTCTGAAGATGAATCAACTAGTGAAGAGGATAATGAATTATCTGACGATGATGATTATATGGGAGATGAGCCGACATCGGCTTCTGATGATGACGACTCTGATGTTTCGTATGAAGTCGAGCGAAGAAATGATGAAAATGATGGTTTAATGGAAGGCGGAGAGGAGAAATCATCAAATACCCTTGAAGATGAGAAAACACTCTGTAGAAAGAATAAGAAAGAGTGTGATCTTGAAGAGACAGATTGTGAGAAAGATGAGGAGTACAATAGGAGAAATGATGATGGCGTTACTTCCTGTAAAAGGAACTCTAATCAAGAAACAGGAGAAGGATGTGACAATTGTCATTGAGGATACGAAGAGTACAAGAATCAGTCGGAAGAACGAAATAGATAATGACAGTGATGAAGGACCTTACATTGGGAATTTCTTCTTCGACGTTAGCCTTGTCTAGGGTTTTCGTAATTCCGTCTTTCGCATGACTTTGAATTTTATTTGGAATGTTATTTGCATTTAAATATTTTGTTATGCATGATGTTTTATAATGTATTTTAATTGCTCCTAAATGCTCATTTTAATTCGCGTATTAGAATTTTTATAGATTATACTCCTCTTAACTAACCCCGAAGTCCGGAGGAGAATCTGAGGACAGATTCTTTTGAAGAGGGGAGTATTGTAACGACCCGAATATTTTAATTATATTATTAATAATTACGCGAATTCTTTCGTGCCTAATTTCTCGATCTATCCAATTGGATTAATCAATCTTGTGGAAAAGATTGATTTAACCTATCTTCTAAATAGCCTCGATTACTTAAATTACATAAATGCCCATAAAAATCTAAATGTCCATTTTACCCTCCCGAGATATTTTCATAAATATCTATCTATCTCTCTCATTCTCTCATTTCACAAAAGGAGGAGGAAAGAAGAAAGAGAGGAAAGAAAAGAAGAAAGAAGGAGAGAAAGGAGAGAAATCTTCCCGACGCCCTACCGAACCCGTTTCTCGCCCGATCGACGAGCCGTGAAAACCTGAACGACCGTCACTACATTATCTACCGGTAATCCTTTTACCCCATTTCATTCCGTTCGTTATTTCTTGCGATTTTCGTGACTTTAGATATAGGATTTTATATATTAGGATTGTCGTGTTTAGGAAGAATTACTCGATCATTTTACGTGATTCTTGTGTCTAAATGTAGCTTATATGATATGTATGATTATATGTGAAAATTATGATGATTTATGGTGTAAATTAGGAGATATATGAATTTATATTTTGAATTCGCGTGAGAGGTTCGCGATCTGCTGAGTCTGCTGCTCAGTAGATCCACACGGGCGAACGCACGGTCTTGAGCAAGACCGTGCAGGAGCCCGTGCGCTTCACTTTTCAGCCTGCACGGGCTTGAGCCCGTGCACAGGCCCGTGCACATGGCCGTTTGCACCTGCACGGTCTTGGCACCGTGCTCAAGACCGTGCGGGAGGCCGTGCAACCCCTTTTGTGCTTGCACCGGCTTGCCAAGCCCATGCGTAAGCCCGTGCGTTGGCCGGTGCAACATACTTAGTGTATTTTCCAGCCTTTTACTTTCTTACACTTCGGGAATTGGTCAACCCCACTCATTTAAATGTTGACTTTTCTCATACGACCTCCGAATATCAATCCGATTTCACCTATAGCTTCCTCGAGCCTTGGGATTCGATATTCTTCATAATTTGTAATTTACCCGACCCTAATTGACCGTCAATTGACACCTTGCTCGTTTAGGGATTTATTCCATCTTTTCCGTTTCTTGTCCGTTTGACCCCGTTTTCGCGAGAGAGTTCCGTTATATTATTTTAAGCATGTCTACGTGCCCTAATTGCGTTTAAGCATGCCTTTAATATTTATTATTCACGTTCCTTCATTATTTAACGTTTCATTAATATTCTTTAATTGTCGTACCGTAATTTACATGTTTAATTGATTTACTTCCCATATTGCGTTTATTGCATGATTGGATTCTATATGAATTGCCGTGCGTCATCTGTTGTCTTGTGTCTTGCTTTTAGTATTGTCGGTCTTGTTTTCATCCTCTAGGCCCTGTGTATTACAGGTGGGTCCAACGAAGGAGAAACCTGACTACCGCTTGCTTTCATACTGTATTGTCGAGCCAGGTAAGGGTTTTAAATTGTTTTTAACTGGAGTAAGAACATAGTTTATTTAGGCTTCGAAATAACTTATTTCCCCGCCTTTTCTTATTGCTTGTTGTACTGTCTTTAATATTCCTTACATGCTTAGTCAAACCGTTTTGATAGCAAACCAAAATGATTTGAAATGCTTCCAACTAGAGACAAGTAACTTATTTGTTTTAAAAGTAACTATTTGATCTCTGAGGCACTTATAAGTAATGTCGTTAGGGACATCCGTCAGCATGCTCCCGAAGCGTACGACGCTTATGAGTATTTCCTAGATCGTTACATCAACTTGTCTCAAAAGCCCCTTTTGCCATTCATACTTAACTACTTGCATCATATTTTCGAACGGCCCTTTTGGCCACTTAAACTATCATTGATTTCAAAAGCGAGCCATAGCCTGTTTTATGACTTGGGCCCGGAGTATACAAGAGGTGAGCCTGGGGACGTGCGTCTAGGGCAAATCCCGATGTATACTTCTAGCGCGTTAACTTGGGCCGGCTAGGAGGTTGGCTAGCCAAAGTTGATGCGAACGGTGGTGCTAATCGCCTCTCCTTAAACCCTGTACGGTGGTGCTGATCGCGTCTCCTTAAATCCTGATGGTGGTGCTAATCGCGTCTCCTTAAATCCTGTATATGAATCTTGGTGATGGAGTACTTGCTTGCATGTTTTTCAATGGGGAGTTATAAGGAGAGGGCCCGTTCTCGCCGGGACACATTACTGCATGATTTATTGCATTACTTGCCTGTCTAATTGTTTTACGGCTTTAGTTACGAGTCGAAGCACATTCCGATTTTCTTCCTTTAGTATACGTATTTCTCTATAAATATATATACAAAACCCGGAAGCGTGGCTCGAACTTGCCAACTGAAGTCTCCTTTATTATTCAATTAATTAGTTGAATTATGAGCCGTATTTAATTATTGTTTTTTTAACTTAATCATAGCATGTCTTTCGAACCGTAACGGCCTCGTAACTCAACTAACACCCTTTCAATTTATCGGCTTGATATTACGTGCAAATGTTTTAAAGGATCCGGTTCGTCAACCTTTTGTGTTTTCAAATAAGCCGAACCCGAGTGTTGCTTTGCGTCATTTTACAACTTATATTTCGTATTCATATTCTTACTCAAAACGGGCAACACTCACCACTTTTGGTTTTAAAAAAAAGATAAATGACGAACTATGATCAAAAAAACCCCTTACTGAGTATCCTTTATACTCACCCCTGCTATTTTGGTTCTTGCTTCAGGTAGACAGGTGGCGACGTCACCTATCTTGTCAGTCGGCATCAGCAGGTCTAGATAGGCTCAGTCTTTCTGGTTTCTCTTGTCAGTGGTCCCAACAACTGTCGAGTCTTGTTTATTGTATTTATTTACTTTACGTACTTATGTGCCCCTGATGTGGGATAGTTGACGATATCTAGGATTGCATAGGGTAGACTAGTTGAGCCATGGATGGCACTACGTGTTGTTATTATGTTGTATTTCGATTTGCACATGTTTAATTGACATTTATGGAATTTATCTGTTTATTTAAATCGCTTCCGCATTTCTCTGCTCTTCTCTGGTTGTTGTTGGGATGTCGTTGCTGTTGCCGAAGGTTCTTGCTTGAGTGTCGTTCGCCGGAGTGGGTTTTTGAGTTGAGGCCCCTCGCTGAAGCTCGGGAATCCGTTTCGGTGCGGATGTGGCGGTCCTTCTTCAGGGAGCGCTACAGTTCGAGACATGTCATATGCGAGGCCGAAGGCCAAAGTTCGCCTTAGAAACAAAAAGGTTTTACATGTCTCTTTCGTAAACATTTCGAAGACTATACGTAATACTTTTTCATATCAAATAATTTTTGATAAATCAAATGAACATAATAATCATAAATATCTACTAAGTATATATATATAAACGGTGTGAAAACCAAAACATAAACGAGGCTTATATGGGGAGAGGATTATTTATATATATATATACATAGTAATACTGGAATCAGAAAAGGAAAGCCTCACCTGGCTATGCAAAATGAACAAAAGAGCAAGAACTGGCGCTACTCCACGGGAGTATCGTCTGCAAAAATACCAAGACACAACCAAATAAGACTAAAGACGACGCACGGCTTATACGAAAGAATTAGAACACATAGAAGCACGTTATACAATTAAATCAATCACTTAGGTTCAAATTCTCAAACAAAAACAGAGTAAATCGCAAATTTAAAAATGTAAATCAATTCCAAATGCAACGAAACTTTACGGACATGCTTAGAATATCATAAAGAAGCATGCATTTGAATTTCGGGAAAATCGGACTTCACATGCAAAAGTTAGAACATTTAACGAAAACTTAAAATGCACTATTCATATACCCGAACATGTCGTAAATTCATAAATCATGTAATTCCTATCTATATCATATATATCGAATACACGAGTGAAGAAAGAATTCGGAAAAGACGAGCCGAAGCGGGACCCGTAGGCCAATTTGTGCCCTGACTAACAGAAGGTCAGGGCACTGTTCGACCAGGCCACACGGCCTTGTGCACGGCCGTGTGGCGAGGCCGTGCACGATCAAGAAACGCGCACGGCCTCATGCACACGGCCTCAAAGCCATGTGCACCAGCCCATGTGCGATTCCTCACGCGCACGGCCTCATGGGCCGTGTGCACCAGGCCGTGTGCACCGATTCGAGCAGAAACATTTCGCAGAAACAAAACCTACGCGAATTCAAACCTGTAACGCCCCGAAAATTCGAATAATTAGATTAGTATGTCCGAATCGAATATTTGTGTAGTTTAATATTTATTTGATATTTATTATATAATTTTAGAATTTATTTCATATATGATTGAATTTATGTATTTAAATTACAAATTGTCAATGTGCGTTTAATAATATGAATTTTGACTGTAATTACATGTTATTTGGACATCGTGAGATTTCGAACTTATTTTACAAAATTACGACTTTACCCCTTCGATTTCTAAACCTTAGTCAAGATTTGACTAAGTCAATCTCTCTCCCTCTCTATTCCATTCTCGCACAAAAGAGAGAAAGAAAACAAAAGAGAAGAAAGAAAAAGAGAGAAAAAGAGAAGAAAGAAGAAAGAGATTCCGACGATCGTTCCGACCCCGTTTCCCGACGGATTTTCGAGCCGTTTACGTCTACGAACTCCTCACGATCTCATCTACGAGTATGCTCTCTCGAAAATTTTCATTTAATGCCTTCATTACTTCGATTTTTGGATTTTTGATAATAGTTGAATAATTTAGGTTTTTATATGGTTTTGATAGAAAACGTGGATGGATTTTTGTGTTTATCGTTTCTATGTGAAGCTTATATGTTGTAGATGATTATATGTGAGAATTAGGGTTTGATTTGCATGTTTTAGTGTTTAATCGTTGGATTAGGGTTTCATTTCGCGAAGGTTTTGTTTCTGCGAAAAGTTTCTGCTCATTTTGATCGCACACGGGCTTGTGCACACGGCCTCGAGGCCGTGTGCATGAGGCCGTGCGCGTGGTTGAATTGCACACGGGCTGAGCACACGGCCTTGAGGCCGTGTGCATGAGGCCGTGCGTGTTGCATGTTTGTGCACGGCCTCGCCACACGGCCGTGCACGAGGCCGTGTGGATGGCTCGAACAGTGCCCTGACCTTCTGTAAGTCAGGGTACAAATTGGCCTTCGGGTCCCGCTTCGGCTCGTCTTTTCCGAATTCTTTCTTCGCTCGTGTATTGATATGTATGTTATAGATAGGAATTGCATGATTTATGAATTTACGACATGTTCGGGTATGTGAATAGTGCATTTTAAGTTTTCGTTAAATTTCCTAACTTTTGCATGTGAAGTCCGATTTTCCCGAAATTCGAATGCATGCTTCTTTATGATATTCTAAGCATGTCCGTAAAGTTTCGTTGCATTTGGAGTTGATTTACATTTTAAATTTGCGATTTACTCTGTTTTCGTTTGAGAATTTGAACCTAAGTGATTGATTTAATTGTATAACGTGCTTCTATGTGTTCTAATTCTTTCGTATAAGCCGTACATCGTCGTTAGTCTTATTTGGTTGTGTCTTGGTATTTTTGCAGACGATACTCCTGTGGAGTAGCGCCGGTTCTTGCTCTTTTGTTCTTTTGCATAGCCAGGTGAGGCTTTCCTTTTCTGATTCCAGTATTACTACGTATATATATATAAATAAGCCTCTCCCCATATAAGCCTCGTTTATGTTTTGGTTTTCACACCGTTTATATATATACTTACTAAATACTTATGATTATTATGTTCATTTGATTTATCGAAAATGATTTGATATGAAAAAGTACTATGTATAGTTTTCGAAATGTTTACGGAAGAGACATGTAAAACCTTTTGTTTTCTAAGGCGAACTTTGGCCTTCGGCCTCGCATATGACATGTCTCGAACGGTCTTTTGGCCAACCTGAATTGTTTGAAAAGCGAGTTATGAAATGTTTGTATGATCGTTTGGGCCCGGAGTAAGAGCGATAGGACGAAGTCGGTAGACGTCGGGTCTACGGCGTAAATCCTATGGTTTCCTCCATTTGGGAGCTCGGGGTGAGGCCGGAGTGGCAGCCCTTTGAGTACCTGAGTTATTCTAGTAAGTTTCGAGTAGTTCGGATTTAGCGGTCCGTCTACATTGGAGGAATAAGGATGGTTTCCGGTTTTTATGTTTGGTTATTGGAGTTCAGGGCTCGACTCGCCGAGTCATTAGATATGTTATGTTTTATGTTAAATCACCACCCGATTACGAAAACCTTTCTTTCATGTTGATTTCTTTTACTTTAAAATTGGTGATTTATTTTCCGTTTTGTTATATACCTTATTATTCCCTCCTCACTTAGTCGTTTGACTAACCCCCTCTGTTTTACCCCTGTACTGGTTTCAGGATACTAGGCGGGATCTTCGTCGTCGTCGTCGTCGCGTCTTAGAGTTACATTCTTTTTGCTCATGTATAACTCTTATTCTGTATGGCTATGATTTATGTCTTTTGATTTTAGGATTTAATTAGTTTGTAATCGGGATATTGTATCGAACCCGTTTGTTATTTAATTAAATGAATTTCGTTAGCCTTGGAGGGCTTTAATAATTGTGCAATTTATCATGCTTTAATGTTTGATTATTTCGCTTCCGCACTTCTGTCTCGTTGTTTATTTAAAACCCCCGCCTAGTAATTGAGTAAATGCTTGCCGTTCGCCGGGTTTCGATTCGGGTCGGATCCCATTCCGGCTTCGGGTCGGATCTCGGTGCGGGGCGTGCGTTACCCGTTTGGGGCGCCCGCTACAGTTGGTATCAGAGCTCTTGGTCCAATGGCCGAAGCTCTGAATCGTCGTGTTTTGTCGTGTCTGTCTAGGTTGTACGGCTTAGGATTATGTGATTGTGACAACTTGATTATGTGAATTTAACTTCTCTACGTGTTACGGCTTTTCATAATCACTTATCGTCATGCATGTTTGGTATTGAATGTGCAGAATGCCTCCTCGTCGTGACCCGCCAGGTCCGCCTCCAGGTGTTCCTACTCCGGCACAGTTTATGGAAGCCTTAGGGCAATTCATGGTTCATACTAACCGAGCTACGCCACCACCTGCCCCGGAGAATGATCTGGGAAGATTTCTGAAGCTCAACCCTCCGCAGTTCGAGGGTGCACCTGATGATGTTGTCGCCGAAGCTTGGATATCGGCAATGGAAAAGATATTCCGAGTACTAGGGTGCCCGGACCCTAAGAGGGTCGAGTTAGCAGTGTATCAGATGACCGGAGCTGCTCAGGATTGGTGGGCTCGTATTGAACAGAGGTGGCAGCGTGAGCATGTGGTCCCGACTTGGGATCAGTTCGTGATGGAGTTTCGGGCTAAGTATATTCCTTTGGTGGTCCGACAGAGACGTGAGCGAGAGTTCCTGGCTCTCAAGCAGGGTACTTCTACGGTTGACCAGTACGAGGCTCATTTCTCCAGGCTTATTATTCACTGCTCGTATATGGTTGACGACGAGCAAAGGAAGACTCGACAGTTCATCGAGGGATTGTCGAACGAGATTCGTATGCATATGCTCGGGAACAGACTCCAGTTCTACACCGATGCAGTCGAGACGGCACTTTCTATAGAGTCCGATCTTCGACAGATGAGACCGACATTTGCACCTGCCCCTGCAGCCGCCAAGAGTTTCGCTTCTGGCTCGAAGAGGCCATTTATTCCGTCTGGGTCCTCTTCGGGGAAGAAGCCGTTCAGGAGCACCATTCAGCCTGCTCCTCCCCGACCCCAGCTTGCTCCTCCTCGATCTCAGGGATTTCCACGGCCAGTATGTGGATTTTGTCAGGGCCCGCACTTAGAGGCCAAATGTTGGAGGAAGAACGGCCTTTGCTACGGATGCGGTAGCCCCGATCACAGAATTGGTGAATGTCCGAAGAGAAGACCGGTACAGCAGGGAGCCGCTCAGCCTCAGGCTTATGCACGTGTTTACGCCTTGGAAGGCGATGCAGAGGATGTTGTTGCAGATCCGACTGACGTGGTGGAAGGTACTATATATATAAATGGCATCCCCATACATGCATTATACGACTCGGGTGCTTCACACTCATTTATTGCGCCTGCTGTTTCCTTATCTGTGCATGCGCCTGTTTCCTTGCTTGACTATGTGCTAGTGGTTGGTTCGCCGTTGGGTTCGAAGGTCGTTGCGAACCGAGCACTTAAACGTTGTCCGATCGTCATCGAGGATATCGAGTATCTAGCAGATTTGATCGAGCTGTCGATGAAGAAATATGGAGTTATTCTCGGAATGGATTGGTTGTACGAGCATCGGGCGAAGGTTGATTGTTTCGAGAAGAAGGTTATTCTGGGCTCTAATGAGGTTAAGGGTTTCCGATCAGGAGAAGGCCCGTATATCTCAATGATGGAAGCCAAGAAGCTCGTTCAGAAAGAAGAAGCGACGTGCTTTATAGCTTACATTCTCAACCGCCCGAAGGACCAGACAAAGATCGAAGAGACGCCCGTGGTCAATGAATTCGTCGATGTGTTTCCCGAGAATTTGGAATTCTTACCACCGGATCGGGATATAGAGTTCGTGATTGATCTAGCTCCGGGAGCCGAGTCTTATTCGAAGTCGCCGTACCGAATGGCTCCTGCCGAGTTGAAAGAATTGAAGAATCAACTCGACGAACTTCTTTCTATTGGATATATCCGACCGAGTACCTCGCCTTGGGGTGCTCCAGTCTTGTTCGTAAAGAAGAAGGACGGTACCCTTCGCATGTGTATCGATTACCGAGAGTTGAACAGGATGACGGTGAAGAACAAGTATCCTCTACCGCATATCGAGGAATTGTTCGATTTGCTACAAGGATCGAGGGTTTATTCCAAGCTCGATCTCAGACAAGGATATTACCAGCTCCGTATCCGATCAGACGATGTCCCGAAGACAGCTTTCAACACCCGATACGGACATTTCGAGTTTGTGGTCATGCCGTTTGGACTTACGAATGCTCCAGCAGCTTTTATGGACATGATGCACAGAATTTTCCGTCCGTACCTCGACAAGTTCGTCGTTATTTTCATTGACGACATCTTAGTGTTCTCGAAGTCCGAAGAAGAACACGCTGAACACCTCCGGATCGTGCTCCAAGCTTTGAGAGAGCACCAATTATTCGCTAAGTTCAGCAAATGCGAATTCTGGATTGACCGAGTGACCTTCCTAGGTCATGTCATATCTGGAACGGGAATCGAGGTAGATCCTTCGAAGATTGAGACAGTGCTGGATTGGGAGAGACCTAAGACTCCTACAGAGATCCGTAGTTTCTTGGGATTAGCAGGATACTACAGACGTTTTGTCAAGGATTTCTCTAAACTCGCAGGTCCGTTAACAGCATTGACGAAGAAGGAAGCTAAGTTTGAGTGGTCAGCCAAATGTGAAGCTAGTTTTCAGGAGCTCAAGAAGAGATTGACCACAGCCCCAGTACTGACCCTGCCAGAGGGTTCTGAAGGATTTGTCGTGTATGCAGATGCGTCACACGAAGGGTTAGGTTGTGTATTAATGCAGAATGGGAAAGTTATAGCTTATGCATCGAGGAAGCTAAAGCCAGCTGAAGAGAACTATCCCACTCACGACCTTGAACTAGCCGCCGTGGTATTTGCATTATTGAAATGGCGTCATTACCTCTACGGCATCACATTCGACATCTTCACAGATCATAAGAGCCTTCAGTACTTGTTTACTCAGAAAGAATTGAACAAACGACAGCGCCGTTGGATGGAATTATTTGAGGACTACGACTGCAAGATCCAGTACCATCCCGGGAAGGCGAATGTCGTAGCCGATGCATTGAGCCGGAAGGCAAGCATAGCCCAGCTAGAGGCTAAGTTAGAGGGAGTTCACATCAGTTCTCAGGCCCATGTTCACAGCATATCGGTCCAGTCAGAATTGGGTCGAAAGATTCGAGATATTCAGGCTACTGATGAGTGGACTCAGAGACAGATAGTTCATATCGCAGCTGATTCTGAGACTCAGTTTGGTGTGGACGACACAGGAATTCTCCGCTACAAGTCCCGAGTTTGTGTTCCGGAGAGTCTGAGGAAAGAGATTCTCGATGAGGCTCACAACACACCTTACACAGTTCATCCGGGAGGAAGTAAGATGTATCGGGATTTGAAGGACTTGTTCTGGTGGAGAGGTATGAAGAGAGACGTAGCTGATTACGTCAAGAGATGTTCGACTTGTCAACAAGTTAAAGCTGAACATCAGAGACCGGGAGGTTTGCTCGAGCCACTGCCGATTCCTACATGGAATTGGGAGGGTATTGCCATGGACTTCGTGTCTGGTTTGCCTAAAGTTAGAGGGGGCTACGATAGCATTTGGGTGATTATTGACCGACTATCCAAGAGTGCTCATTTTCTACCGATCAACATGTCGTACAAAGTGGATAGGTTGGCAGAGATTTATCACCGAGAGATTGTCAAGCTTCATGGAATTCCGTCTACGATAGTATCTGACAGAGATGCTCGATTTACTTCCCGTTTGTGGCAACAACTTCAAGAACGAATGGGAACGAAGCTGACTTTCAGTACAGCCGCACATCCGCAAACAGATGGTCAGTCAGAGAGGATGATCAGATATCTCTGTGATATGCTTCGAGCTTGTGCCCTGGATTTTCGTAACAATTGGCACGACCAGTTGCCTCTGATCGAGTTTGCTTACAACAACAGTCATCAGTCTACGATCGGAATGGCACCTTACGAAGCATTGTATGGCAGAAAGTGTAGGTCCCCGTTGTTTTGGGATCTCGAAGATTGGCGTTGGACGAAGGATGATAAGGAACGAGGAACTCCTCCAAAGTTTCTCCAAAATGCCATCGACCGTATTCAGATCATCCGGCAGAGAATGAAGGCAGCTCAGGATCGACAAAAGAGCTATGCCGACACCCGCCGCCGACCGTTGGAATTTGAGGTTGGTGACAGAGTATTCCTCAAAGCTTCTCCTCGAAAGGGTTTCACCCGAATTGGAAAAGGAGGAAAGTTAAGTCCGAGGTTTTTGGGCCCCTATGAGATTCTGGAAAGGATTGGGAATGCAGCTTACAGGTTAGACTTGCCGCCGAGTCTGACTGGGATTCACAACGTCTTTCATGTTTCCCAACTCCGGAAATACTTCCCAAATGAATCCGAGATCCTTCCTGTTGAGGAAATTGAGCTAGAGCCGGATTTGACCTTTGTTTCGAAGCCGGTGAAGATATTAGATAAGAAGACTCAAGCTCTGCGCAACCGAGAGATTTCTCTTGTCAAGGTCCTTTGGAGGAATCAGACAACCGAAGAAGCTACATGGGAGACCGAGGACAAAATGCGCAAGTTTCATCCGGAATTATTTCAGCCGGACGAGTAGAATCTGGGGGCCAGATTCTCATAAGGAGGGGTGATTGTAACGCCCCGAAAATTCGAATAATTAGATTAGTATGTCCGAATCGAATATTTGTGTAGTTTAATATTTATTTGATATTTATTATATAATTTTAGAATTTATTTCATATATGATTGAATTTATGTATTTAAATTACAAATTGTCAATGTGCGTTTAATAATATGAATTTTGACTGTAATTACATGTTATTTGGACATCGTGAGATTTCGAACTTATTTTACAAAATTACGACTTTACCCCTTCGATTTCTAAACCTTAGTCAAGATTTGACTAAGTCAATCTCTCTCCCTCTCTATTCCATTCTCGCACAAAAGAGAGAAAGAAAACAAAAGAGAAGAAAGAAAAAGAGAGAAAAAGAGAAGAAAGAAGAAAGAGATTCCGACGATCGTTCCGACCCCGTTTCCCGACGGATTTTCGAGCCGTTTACGTCTACGAACTCCTCACGATCTCATCTACGAGTATGCTCTCTCGAAAATTTTCATTTAATGCCTTCATTACTTCGATTTTTGGATTTTTGATAATAGTTGAATAATTTAGGTTTTTATATGGTTTTGATAGAAAACGTGGATGGATTTTTGTGTTTATCGTTTCTATGTGAAGCTTATATGTTGTAGATGATTATATGTGAGAATTAGGGTTTGATTTGCATGTTTTAGTGTTTAATCGTTGGATTAGGGTTTCATTTCGCGAAGGTTTTGTTTCTGCGAAAAGTTTCTGCTCATTTTGATCGCACACGGGCTTGTGCACACGGCCTCGAGGCCGTGTGCATGAGGCCGTGCGCGTGGTTGAATTGCACACGGGCTGAGCACACGGCCTTGAGGCCGTGTGCATGAGGCCGTGCGTGTTGCATGTTTGTGCACGGCCTCGCCACACGGCCGTGCACGAGGCCGTGTGGATGGCTCGAACAGTGCCCTGACCTTCTGTAAGTCAGGGTACAAATTGGCCTTCGGGTCCCGCTTCGGCTCGTCTTTTCCGAATTCTTTCTTCGCTCGTGTATTGATATGTATGTTATAGATAGGAATTGCATGATTTATGAATTTACGACATGTTCGGGTATGTGAATAGTGCATTTTAAGTTTTCGTTAAATTTCCTAACTTTTGCATGTGAAGTCCGATTTTCCCGAAATTCGAATGCATGCTTCTTTATGATATTCTAAGCATGTCCGTAAAGTTTCGTTGCATTTGGAGTTGATTTACATTTTAAATTTGCGATTTACTCTGTTTTCGTTTGAGAATTTGAACCTAAGTGATTGATTTAATTGTATAACGTGCTTCTATGTGTTCTAATTCTTTCGTATAAGCCGTACATCGTCGTTAGTCTTATTTGGTTGTGTCTTGGTATTTTTGCAGACGATACTCCTGTGGAGTAGCGCCGGTTCTTGCTCTTTTGTTCTTTTGCATAGCCAGGTGAGGCTTTCCTTTTCTGATTCCAGTATTACTACGTATATATATATAAATAAGCCTCTCCCCATATAAGCCTCGTTTATGTTTTGGTTTTCACACCGTTTATATATATACTTACTAAATACTTATGATTATTATGTTCATTTGATTTATCGAAAATGATTTGATATGAAAAAGTACTATGTATAGTTTTCGAAATGTTTACGGAAGAGACATGTAAAACCTTTTGTTTTCTAAGGCGAACTTTGGCCTTCGGCCTCGCATATGACATGTCTCGAACGGTCTTTTGGCCAACCTGAATTGTTTGAAAAGCGAGTTATGAAATGTTTGTATGATCGTTTGGGCCCGGAGTAAGAGCGATAGGACGAAGTCGGTAGACGTCGGGTCTACGGCGTAAATCCTATGGTTTCCTCCATTTGGGAGCTCGGGGTGAGGCCGGAGTGGCAGCCCTTTGAGTACCTGAGTTATTCTAGTAAGTTTCGAGTAGTTCGGATTTAGCGGTCCGTCTACATTGGAGGAATAAGGATGGTTTCCGGTTTTTATGTTTGGTTATTGGAGTTCAGGGCTCGACTCGCCGAGTCATTAGATATGTTATGTTTTATGTTAAATCACCACCCGATTACGAAAACCTTTCTTTCATGTTGATTTCTTTTACTTTAAAATTGGTGATTTATTTTCCGTTTTGTTATATACCTTATTATTCCCTCCTCACTTAGTCGTTTGACTAACCCCCTCTGTTTTACCCCTGTACTGGTTTCAGGATACTAGGCGGGATCTTCGTCGTCGTCGTCGTCGCGTCTTAGAGTTACATTCTTTTTGCTCATGTATAACTCTTATTCTGTATGGCTATGATTTATGTCTTTTGATTTTAGGATTTAATTAGTTTGTAATCGGGATATTGTATCGAACCCGTTTGTTATTTAATTAAATGAATTTCGTTAGCCTTGGAGGGCTTTAATAATTGTGCAATTTATCATGCTTTAATGTTTGATTATTTCGCTTCCGCACTTCTGTCTCGTTGTTTATTTAAAACCCCCGCCTAGTAATTGAGTAAATGCTTGCCGTTCGCCGGGTTTCGATTCGGGTCGGATCCCATTCCGGCTTCGGGTCGGATCTCGGTGCGGGGCGTGCGTTACCCGTTTGGGGCGCCCGCTACAAAACCCTAATCCAACAATTAATCACTAAAACATGCAAATCAAACCCTAATTCTCACATATAATCATCTACAATACATAAGCTACACGTAGAAACAATAAACACGAAAATCCATCCACATTTTCTATCAAAATCATATAAAAACCTAAATTATTCAACTATATTCAAAAATCCGAAAATCGAAGCAATGAAGGCATTAATCGAGAAATTTCGTGAGAGCTTACTCGTAGATGAGATCGCGAGGAGTTCGTAGACGTAAACGGCTCTAAAATCCATCGGGAAACGGAGTCGGAACGATCGTTGGAATCTCTTTCTTCTTTCTTCTCTTTTTCTCTCTTTTTCTCTCTTTGCGCGTGAATGGAATAGAGAGGGAGAGAGATTGACTTAGTCAAATTGACTAAGGTTTAGAAACCGAAGGGGCAAAGTCGTAATTTTGCAAAATAAGTTTGAAAACTCACGTTGTCCAAATAACATGTAATTACAGTCAAAATTCATATTATTAAACGCACATTGACAATTTGTAATTTAAATACAGAATTCATTCATATACGAAATAAAATTCTAAAATTACATAATAAATATCAAATAAATATTAAATAAAATAATAATTGCGCAAATATTCGATCCGAGCATACAGATTTATAATTCGGATTTTCGGGGCGTTACAGATAGTATCCGGAGGTTGCATCTGGGGACGAGCGTCCAGGGTGTAATCCGAGGTGCTTCTCCCAAAATTAAGCGTCAATTGTGGCCCGCCAGGAGTTTGATAGCCACGGTTGGGAGCGATGGTGGGTGTTGCATGTGTTGCACGCTTTCCTTTAATTCACTATAGTCGAGCCTCGGGTTTCTCCTTGGTTCGACACCGGAGATGGAGTTTTTATAATGTCTTGAGAATAAATAAGGAGGAACAGGCCCACTCTCGCTGGGATATTTATTTATTGCTTTATATTGTTATTGTCTTTATTGTATTATTAAATAATCAAGTCGAAGCACATTCCGGTTTCTTCCTTATTGCATATGTATTTTCTATTAAAACCCAGAAGCGTGACTCGACTTGCTCCACCTATATCTTCACTGAGTTCTTTGACTCACCCTCTTTTATTGGTTCATGCCTCAGGTAGATTGAGAGACCGACATGTCTCACGTGTCGGATTGGCAACAGTTCATAGATAGGCCTTTTTGGTTTTGCCGTTGTCTAAATTGTTGTCTATAACACTCTCGTTAGGTTATTCTTGGTTTGGGCTTGTATTTAATGCTATATTGATCCCTACCCCTATATAATTACTTTATGTTGCCTCTGAATGGGTTGTGATGATATTAGATATTTAGATTGGCCCCGAAGTGGCATTTATGTTATTATGTTTTAATTCGCTTCCGCTACATATATATTATGAACTGTTTAATTGTTGTGTCTTTGGGGATCCGCTGTTGCCAAGAGTCGGGATAGACCCGTTGGCTTGTATGGATTCTCGGGTTGAGGCGCCGTTCTTGGCTTGGGAATCCGTGTAGGTTCGGGGGCTGTAGAGCGAGGCGCTACAGTCTGAAGTGGTATCAGAGCTTTAGGCTCTATTGTCTAGAAGTGTCGTGTCTAAGTCGTACGGCTATAGGTTTCGTGTTACTTTTCTTTACTTGCGCTTTTATATATGCTTATCGATACGTGATTACTTGAACATATCATTAACCCACATGCATTTTCAGCTCATTGTTTTCAGGTATAATGGTTCGACCACGTGGCCGACGGGATCCGCCTCCACCGCCAGAGGGCTTTCCTCCGCCCAATGCCTTCTATGATGCTGTTCGATTAATTGTTCAGCAGGCTCAGCAGGAGCAGCAGCAGCATCAGCCGCCACCACCGAACCCTCGGGATGCGACCGCCCGTACTATGGATCGCTTTATGTCATATCGCCCTACGGTCTTCGAGGGCGAACCAGATGACCTCAAGGCTGAGGCCTGAATTTCAGAGCTGGAGCAGAAGTTTAGGGCCCTGGATGTTGAGGATTTACAGAGGATAGAGCTCACCGTATTTTTAATGAGGGGACCCGCCCTTGACTGGTGGCAATTTGTAGAGAGGAGATGGACGGCCGCTCAGACCCCGCGCACTTGGGCACAGTTCCTTTATGAGTTCCGTGCGAAGTATGTGCCCGAGATTGTTAGGGATCATAGGGAGAGGGAGTTCATGAATCTCTCCTAGGGAGGTCTGTCCGTGGGCCAGTACGAGGCCAAGTTTACCAGATTGATCGCCTATGCTCCTCACATGGTGACCGACGACAGAAGGATGGCGAGGAAGTTTAAGGAGGGTCTTCGTGATGAGATCCAAGCAGAGTTAGTTGGCAGTGACCTCCGTTCTTATGAGGAGGCTGTGACACGGGCTATGGCTATCGAGTCCGATCTTGGAGAGCTTCGTCGTAGGGCTCCTATTCCTGCCGCCCCTAAGGGCTTTTCCTAGAGAAACAAGAGGCCTTTTTCTTCTGGATCTGGATCTTCCACGGGCGAGAAGAAGCCCAAGTATATTGAGCCGGCCCCGATTGCCGCCATCGCACCAGTTCTATGCTCCTACTGCCGCAAGCCGAACCACGCTGCCGAGTTCTGCAGGAGATGCTTGGGACAGTGCTTATTATGTGGTTTCTCTGATCATATGTTGGACGTGTGTCCGAACAAGAGGATCACTACGCCTCAGAAGACGATTCAGGCTGCCGGACATCAAGGTGGTCAGCTGAGAGTGCAGCCCAGAGTCTTCGCACTGGGAGGAGAGGAGCTTGAGCCCGATCAGCACGACGTGATTGGAGGTACCCTGCATATTCATGACATCCCTATTACTGCATTATATGATCCGGGTGCGACACACTCGTTTATTGCGCTTGATATTGTTGCTAAATTGTGCATGCCTGTGGAGAGTCTGCCTTATTTGTATCGAGTCAGTTCTCCTTTGGGGACTTCATACGTTACGGATAGGATCTTCAAGGGTTGCCCTTTGAAGATAAGAGATCGTGTTTATCCCGCCGATTTGATCAAGTTGCCGCTACAGCGTTATAGGATTATTCTTGGAATGGACTGGCTTTATCAGCATAGAGACAGTGTGGATTGTTTCAAGAAGACAGTATAGATTGGAACCGAGGCGACAATTGTGAAGGGTATTCTTGAGAAGTCAGATTCGACACCGAAGATTTCTTATGTCGAGGCTTCGCGTATGATACGAGAGGGAGCTCAGGCTTTCGTTGCTTACCTGCTTAACCGACAGAAGGAACAACGGAATCTTAAGGACACGGAAGTGGTTAAGAACTTCCAGGACGTCTTTCCTGAGAGTTTGAACTCTCTACCCCCCGATCGTGACATTGAGTTTGTAGTCGATCTTGCCCCGGGATCGGAGCCTTATTCGAAGACTCCGTACAGGATGGCTCCCGCCGAGTTGAAGGAACTTAAGATGCAACTTGAAGAGTTGCTTGAGAGTGGTTACATTAGACCGAGCGTCTCCCCTTGGGGTGCACCGATTTTGTTCGTGAAGAATAAGGATGGCACGCTGAGAATGTGCATCGACTACCGAGAGCTGAACCGGATGACGGTGAACAACAAATACCCTCTACCCCAAATAGAGGAGATATTTGACTTATTGCAGGGAGCGAAGGTATATTCAAAGTTGGATCTTCGACAGGGATATTATCAGCTTCGTATCCGAGAGCAGGATATACCTAAGACCGGGTTTAATACTCGGTACGGCCACTTCGAGTTCGTTGTGATGCCGTTTGGTTTGACGAATGCCCCTGCAGCTTTCATGGATATGATGCATAGAATTTTCCGGCCTTACTTCGACAAGTTTGTGGTCATCTTTATCGACGATATTCTTGTTTTCTCTAAGACAGTCGAGGATCATGCCGAGCATCTTCGCGTTGTGCTACAGATGCTTCGAGAGCATAGCCTATATGCTAAGTTTAGCAAGTGCGAGTTCTGGATCAACGAGGTTTCATTCCTTGGTCACATCATCTCTGGGAATGGGGTTGCTGTGGATCCATCGGAGATTGAGGCAGTGACGAGTTGGAGTCAGCCTAAGACGCCGACAGAAGTTAGGAGTTTCCTTGGATTGGCTGGATATTACAGGCGATTCGTTAAGGATTTCTCCAAACTAGTGGCCCCACTCACGAAGTTGACTTGCAAGGATGTGTCCTTTCAGTGGGATGACGAGTGCGAGGCCAGCTTCAAGGAGCTGAAGACGAGATTGACCACCGCACCTATACTTGTTCTCCCAGACGGACACGAGGGATACGCGGTTTATACCGACGCGTCCAAGGAAGGTTTAGGATGCATGTTGATTCAAAATGGGAAGGTCGTTGCTTATGCTTCTAGGAAGCTAAAAGATGCCGAGAAGAACTATCCCACCCACGACCTAGAACTTGCAGCGGTGATATTTGCCTTAGGTAAATGGCGTCATTATCTGTATGGTGTCACTTTTGACATCTTTACTGACCACCAGAGTTTGAAGTATCTGTTCACGCAGAAGGATCTCAACAGGAGACAGAGACGGTGGATGGAATTCTTGGAGGATTATGACTGCCGTATTCAGTATCACCCTGGGAAGGCGAACGTGGTAGCCGACGCATTGAGCCGGAGGGCTCACGTGGCACATTTGGAGGGATCATCTTCCGATATCTCTATAGAGGATAGAATGATTCGAGTTGAATCGTATCCTCGACTTGCCAACCTTACCGTCCAACCCGATCTAGTCCAACAAATCCGAGACGAGCAAATTTCGGATGCCGGTATTCAGAAGATCAAGGCCAGAATGCAGATGATCCCAACACCAAGTTCAGGATCGATGGTACCGGATTGCTTCGCTTCGGGACTCGAGTTTGTGTTCCCACGAACCTGAAGCGTGGAATTCTCGACGAGGCACACAAGTCTTCTTATGCTGTTCACCCAGGAGGCAACAAGATGTATCGTGATCTTAGAACCCAGTATTGGTGGAACGATATGAAAAGGGACGTGGCTACCTATGTGAAACATTGTCTAACGTGTCAGAGAGTCAAGGCCGAACATCAAAGGCCTGGGGGTACTCTTCAGCCGCTTCCCGTACCTACTTCCAAGTGGCAGGAGATCACTATGGACTTCGTGACCGGATTGCCCACCATTCGTGGAGGCTTCGAAAGTATTTGGGTCATCGTCGATCGATTGACCAAGTCAGCTCATTTTCTTCCGGTTCGAAAGACAGCAAAGGTCAAGCATCTTACAGAACTGTATCAGAAGGAGATCATTCGACTTCATGGTGTTCCGAAGAGTATCGTTTCAGACAGGGATCCTAAGTTCACAGCTCAGTTTTGGCAAGAACTTCACAAGAGCTTGGGAACGACCCTAAAATTTAGCTCTGCAGCACATCCCCAGACTGATGGACAGTCCGAGCGAACGATCAAGTTCTTAAGTGATATGCTACGGGCATGTGCACTCGATTTTCATACGAGTTGGATTTCACACTTGCCCTTAGTAGAGTTCGCTTGCAACAACAGTTATCAAGCCTCGATTGGGATGCCGCCGTATGAGGCTCTCTATGGGAGGAAGTATAGATCTCCGATTTATTGGGAATTGGAGGATTGGAAGTGGTCAGCCGACGGCCACGAAAGGGCTACTCCACCGGATGACATTCAGGCAGCTATTGATAAGGCAACTTTGTGCCTGCACGGGCTCAAGCCCGTGCACCTGGACCGTGCGGATGGCCGTGTAAAGTGCACGGTCTTGACACCATGTTCAAGACCGTGCACAAGCCGGTGCAAAACACTTAGGCGATTTTCCAGCCTTTTTCTTTGGTTGCTCCCGGGAAGTGGGTCAACTCTTCGCTATTTTTGGTTGACTTTTCGCATACGGACTCCAAAAATTATACCGATTTCACCTATAGATCCCTTATAAGTTGTAGAACAATATTTTGAAATGTTTGTTGAATTTCGACCTCGTTCGAACTGTGAATAGTGCAATTTTACGTGTATGCATTTTTGGAAACTTGTCGGAATTATTTGAAATTTACGTGGTAGCTTCCATAAATATTATTATTGGCATATGCATGCTTGTTGATTCATTTGGTTAGCCGTTCGTCAAATAATTGCTTATTTGCGCTTTTAGAGTCGTTATTAATTCGTCTAGGTCCTGTTTTATCAACAGATCAGTCAGAGGTTGGTGAGCAGTGAGTTGTAGCTGCTAGGCTTTCTTTTGGCACACCAGGTGAGGATTTAAATTATTTAAACTGGGCTTGAACGTATATATCTATGTATACTTGCGAAATCCCCGTATTCTCTTATTATTGGTATTAAGTATTTCGAGCGTATACTTTTATGATTTTACCAACAAATCCTTTAATATCAAATTATACATTAGTACCGAAAATCGATTTGTTTTCAAAAGGGCAAGTAAACCCTTTTCTTTTAATGTGATGATTTGACTTAGGACTGGGTCTATGAGGAAAGTCGTTAGGGAAGTGTGCCAGTGCAACCCGACGCGTGCGGAACTTGTAGTTACCCCCTTTGTCGTCACCACTTGCCCAATTGCCCGTTTGGCACTCAAACCCTTTTTGTAAAGCGAATAAAATAAAGGACTTTTCATTTGGGCCCGGGATGGTATCCGGAGGTTGTATCTGGGGACGAGCGTCCAGGGTGTAATCCAAGGTGCTTCTCCCAAAATTAAGCGTCAATTGTGGCCCGTCAGGAGTTTGATAGCCACGGTTGGGAGCGATGGTGGGTGTTGCATGTGTTGCACGCTTTCCTTAAATTCACTATAGTCGAGCCTCGAGTTGCTCCTTGGTTCGACACCGGAGATGGAGTTTTTATAATGTCTTGAGAAGAAATAAGGAGGAACAGGCCCACTCTTGCTGGGATATTTATTTATTGCTTTATATTGTTATTGTCTTTATTGCTTTATTAAATAATCAAGTCGAAGCACATTCCGGTTTCTTCCTTATTGCATATGTATTTTCTATTAAAACCCGGAAGCATGACTCGACTTGCTCCACCTATATCTTCACTGAGTTCTTTGACTCACCCTCTTTTATTGGTTCTTGCCTCAGGTAGATTGAGAGACCGACATGTCTCACTTGTCGGATTGGCAACAGTTCATAGATAGGCCTTTTTGGTTTTGCCGTTGTCTAAATTGTTGTCTATAACACTCTCGTTAGGTTATTCTTGGTTTGGGCTTGTATTTAATGCTATATTGATCCCCACCCTATATAATTACTTTATGTTTCCCCAGAATGGGTTGTGATGATATTAGATATTTAGATTGGCCCCGAAGTGGCATTTATGTTATTATGTTTTAATTCGCTTCCGCTACATATATATTATGAACTGTTTAATTGTTGTGTCTTTGGGGATCCGCTGTTGCCAAGAGTCGGGATAGACCCGTTGGCTTGTATGGATTCTCGGGTTGAGGCACCGTTCTCAGCTTGGGAATCCGTGCAGGTTCGGGGGCTGTAACGACCCAAATATTTTAATTATAGTTATATTTATTACGCGAATTCTTTCTTGTCTAATTTCTCGATCTATCCAATTGAATTAATTAATCTTACGGAAAAGATTGATTTAACCTATCTTTAAATAACCACAATTGCTAAAATTTCATAAATGCCCTTAAAAGCCAAAATGACCATTTTACCCTTGAGATATTTTCCTAAATATCTATCCTCTCTCTCTCACATTCTCTCATTTCCCAAAGAAGGAAGAAAGGAAGAAGGAAGGAGGAAGAGAGAAGATTTTCGTGCCGAACCCGATTCTCGCCCGAATAGACTCCCGTCTTCGGCTACGCGAACCCATTCCATAACCAATCGGTAACCTTATAACCTCTTTTCGATTCATCCGACGAATATCGATTTTTAGTGAATTCTATTAAGTTAGGTTTTTATTGGGTTTATCGGTTATAGTTGATGGATTCGTTTGATTTTCGTTTCTAATTGTTAAGCATGTTTAGGAGAGTAATATATATGAATTTGAGCATGATTGACCGAGTATAATTGTGTAGGATGAATTTTGGTGTTAGATTTATTGCTTCTGCGTCTATTTCTCGCGATCTGCTCATTTTAGAACACACGGTCTCGCCACACGGTGTGACGAGACCCCGTGTGAACACGCACGGCCTTGCATCAGGCCGTGCAGGACCCCGTGTAAACTTTCCTTGCACGCACGGCCTTGCGCACGGCCGTGCAAGAGGCCGTGCACCTCCATTTCTTGCACGCACGGCCTTGCAACAGGCCGTGCAACACCCCGTATGTACCACTTAGCCGATTTTCAGCCATTTTCCAGCTCCTGCTCTCTGTATGTTTCATCCCTAAAAACCTAAAATGTTCGTTTAATCTCGTTTTTGAATTCCGTCTTCACCAATAGCTTTATTTGGTCATTTATATCTTTAATATTCAAAGTAGGAATTTTTCCGACTTCATTCGGGCATTGAATAGTGTCAATCTTGTTGAGGGCCTTTTAGCTATTTTTCCATACATCGTCTATATGATCCAAAACTTGCATGAATGCTTCCTTATTATGTCACGAGCATGAATGCGAAATCGAAATGGTGTTCGAAGCATGTTTACATCTTTTAATCCTTATATCTTGTTTAATTGTTTTAAATGCAATTGTGAGTACTTCAATGGAAGTCGTGTCTATATGCTTTTACGTGCTTTAATTACTTATCGTATGCCGTGCGTCTTGTCAAGAGTCTTACCTGGTTATGTCGTGTCTTAGATTGCAGGCTTTACTCCCCGTGGAGTACTTGTCCGTTGCTTGCTTGCTTTTCTCGTTTGTCAAGCTACAGGTGAGGGTATTAAAATGCTTTCAAATGGAGTAAGAATTTCTTTTAAATTACTGCGAACTACCCTTATGTGCTCATCTTGCTTTGGTTTCCCTTCTCGTATATCTATTAGATATTTAATCTATATTTTCATGATCTTTATAATAAATGTTTTGATATTAACTTGTATCTATAAGTATATCTAAATCATTTTGTTTTCATGAGGCAAGTAAAACTCTTTCTTTTAAGCATGACATTTTGACCTCGGTTGGGTCTATGAGGGAAGTCGTTAGGGAAGTGCGCCAGTGCAACCAGACGCGTGCGACATTTGTAGTCACCCCCTTTGTCGTCACACACACTTGCCTAAATACCCTTTTGGTCTTAACTTATAATGTTTCTTGAAATGCGAGCAAAATCGTGGACTTTTCTCTTAATGAGGGCCCGGGAGGGTATTCGAGGGTCTCACTTGGGGACGAGCGTCCAGGGTGTTGCCCGATATACTTTTCCCAAAATTAAGCGTCAATCGTGGCCCGTCAGGAGTTGATAGCCACGGTTGGGAGCGATGGTGGGCGTTGCATGTGTTGTACGTTTTCCTAAAATTCAATTAGTCGCCCATGGTCGCGCTATGGGGTCAGATACCGGAGATGGAGATTTATAATGACTTGAAGGGGTTATAAGGAGGAACGCCCATTCTCGCTGGGATATTACTTGCTTCCATTTATGCTTTATTATTATGGCTTATTAAATGTCGTTATGCAAGTCGAAGCACATTCCGGACTTCCTTAAATTCTGCAAATGTATTTTCCTATATAGATATATAAAACCCGGAAGCGTGGCTCGTACTTGTTCCCTCTTTACCATCACTGAGTATCTTTTATACTCACCCCCACTATTTTGATTCTTACTTCAGGTCGACAGGTGGCATTGTCACCTATCTTGTCAGTCGGCAGCAGCAGGTCTAGGTTGGCTCGTATGTCTTGTCTTGTCAGTGTCCTAACAACAGTCGTGTCCTTAATTATGAATTGAGTTAATTATGTATTCCGTATTATGTTTTATTTTCCGTACTTACGTGCCCCTGATGTGGGATAGATTAGACGAACCATGGATGGCATTTATTGAGAATGATGTATGAATTATGTTGCCATGAATGGCTTATATGACTAATTATATAAATTGTTTTAGCTTCCGCAACTCTGTTATTCTTTATTGCTGTCGTTGTTGGGGTGTCGTAATGCTGTTGCTGGTATTTGATTGTTTGATTGCCGTTCGCCGGGATGGATTTTTAAATGGGGTACATCTACCTCGTTTGGGAGTTCGTCTCGGTGCGGATGTGGTGTCCTTTCTCCGCCTATGGAAAGGGGCGCTACAGTCAGTGGTATCAGAGCCTAGGTTCCTGAAAGGGAATCGAAAGCTCTAGTATCTCGTCTGTCTTGCATGGAGTGTCTGTCTGTTTGGTGTCAGTTTGTATTGAATTCGCAGCATGACGAGTGTTCGTCATCCTTGATGCCGGAATTGTAGAACGAACACGGTTGAGCTGCAACTCAACTGGCGATCTTCTATACTTCTTGTATTAAGTACGTCGTAACACGAGTCGCTCATGGGATTCGATGTCGTGTCCTATTCGGTTTGGTTCGTCTAGGTTGTACGGCATTAGGATCTTACTTGATGGTTTGAATTATGTAATCAATACTATGAGTGAGATTTCGTGCTACATGTGATTATCACAAGGGCATGCTTATGTGAATTTTTTCAAAACTCATTCCTAATTCGACATGCATCTATCTTGCCAATTAGTTGTGATTGCAAACTACTCGGAATTCCATGCCACTAAACCTTACGGGAGAAGTGGAAACGAGTCGAGAAGACGGAGCTTGATTTTCGTATGAACGATCCAGGTATATTGCATTGTCATGACATTCATCCAAAATTTATTTAATTTCATCTTACGTTGAAGTTTTAAAATTATGTGCGTTAGACGTATAATTGATAATATGTGAATATATTATATATGTGAATTTATATGATTTTGGTGAAATATATTCCTTGTATGAATTTTGTGAAGTTTGTGTGGTTTAAAACACATGAACTGCCCCTGCATGCCTTGCACGGTCTCGCCACACAGCGTGACGAGACCTCGTGCACCTTTCCACATGGTCTTGTCGCATCCTGTGCGAGAAACCGTGCGCATCCATCCACACGGGCTCGTCACACGCCGTGACGACAGCCCGTGCGTGTTTCTTCCACACGGTGTCGTCACACGCCGCGACGATACCCCGTGCATGTTTCTCCCACACGGCCTCATCACACGCCGTGACGAGAGGCCGTACGCACCTCTTCCAGCTTTTAAATGATCAGTTAGCTCCAGATTCGCGCACAACCCTCAATTTTCTTTCTCTTGCGAATTCTCCCTTGTTTTCTCCCCTAATTTCCACCCAACTTTGAGTTCGTATAATTCTCGATCCAGCCGACGGATCTTCGTGAGATTTTGAAGATACATTTTCTGTAGCATGTTCTTTGAATTGTTGGAATTTTAGGCTCGATCCGTTGTACCAATCTCACATTATCTTCGCCCGAAGTAGCGCACGCCAAGTGTTTGGTGAAAGTCTCAAGTGGAATTTGCAACTTATTTTCCTTCAACTCAAACCAACTCAAGCTCTATTATGGAAGGCAACCGCAAGACTCGTAGCGGGCGTCGGGCAAGGGAGTTACCCGACATAGCAGCACCGGAAGGTTATCAAGTAGATTTGGGAAACGAGGACGACCAAAATGTCTTCAATCGGTTAATGGAACGACCGGTTAAGGCCACACAATTCCTCGATATGGAAGCCATGTATCAGTTGGGCCTACGCGGAGGCATATCCCAATATATTGACAACATAGGATGGACTAATTTCTGGAGCATCCAAAGGCCATCCTACCGCCGGATCACATGTGAATTTTTGAGTTCTCTTAAGGGCGCGGCATTTCCAGACGACCTCGAGATGCCAATCGGAATCCACTTCCGAGCATTCAACCAGAATTACACGCTTTCATACCGGCAGATGTCAGAGTACTTTCAGTTGGATGTCACGGCACCTAGAAGACGTGCCGATGGATGGAATCAGGCCGAGGATTGGAGACGTATCTCCACCTCTACCGAAATGTTCAACTCCGGCGTATCCAAAGCCACAACGCTTATCACCACTCAGCTAAGGATTGTGCATAGAGCCGTTTCTCGATCGGTTCTAGCTAGAGGAGACAGTCCGGGAGTGGTGAATACCGAAGATTATCTCATGCTCGACCATATGGTGAGAGGGGTCAGGTTCAACCCCATTTCGTATATGATGGACCATATGATGTACATCTCCACTCGGTCGAGGGGAGAGATTCGAGTAGGCTCCTATATCACCGCCATATTGGAGTGTGCCCAAGTGGAAGGGCTTGATACTCAGGTTGCCATTGGAGGTTCGACCTTGATTAGTTATGGCACTCTAGCCCAGATGGCGATTTGCACAAAGGGTCCGAGGCGGAACGACCCGTATGTTCTGGTAGACGATCTACCCTTGTGGGAAGCCGTCCAAGATGATGCTCACGAAGAAGGACCCCCGAACCCAAAGGTCCACGAGCAGGCTCAGCACATCTACCCACAGTTGTTGAGACAGGATGCTTCGATACCTGAGTTTTCACACGGCAGAGGAAACACGCAGGACCAAGAGTCGATTGATCTGCAGCAATTTTATTCGGAGTTCTCCGACTACCGTCGTGTGACCGATGAGAGATTTGCCCAGCAGGAGAGGCAGATCAATGAGGGCTTTGCAGCTCAGAGCGCTCACATGGATAGTCACTACACAGCATTACAGTCAGAGCTTCAACGATCTATCTCCGAGATGCAGAGGTCACTTTCGGAGCAGCTCGATCAGTATTTCCATCGTGGCCCCGATGAGCCATGATCTATCTATTCTTATTTTTCTTTACCGCTAACTTTGTTTAGGAATTGATGTAATTCCGTATTTGGTATGACTCTGAATTTTATTTGGAATGTTAAGTGCATTAAGTGTTTTATTATGAATGATGTTTTATTATGTGATTTAATTGCTTTTGAATGTTTTTTTAATTCGCGTTATTAGAATTTCCACAAGATTATACTCCTCTTAACTAACCCCGAGACCGGAGGAGAATCTGAGGACAGATTCTTTTGAAGAGGGGAGTATTGTAACGACCCGAATATTTTAATTATATTTATATTTATTATGCGAATTCTTTCTTGTCTAATTTCTCGATCTATCCAATTGAATTAATTAATCTTACGGAAAAGATTGATTTAACCTATCTTTAAATAACCAAAATTGCTAAAATTTCATAAATGCCCTTAAAAGCTAAAATGACCATTTTACCCTTTAGATATTTTCCTAAATATCTATCCTCTCTCTCACATTCTCTCATTTCCTAAAGAAGGAAGAAAGGAAGAAGGAAGGAGGAAGAGAGAAGATTTTCGTGCCGAACCCGATTCTCGCCCGAATGGATTCCCGTCTTCGGCTACGCGAACCCATTCTATAACCAATCGGTAACCTTCTAACCTCTTTTCGATTCATCCGAAGAATATCAATTTTTAGTGAATTCTATTAAGTTAGGTTTTTATTGGATTTATCGGTTATAGTTGATGGATTCGTTTGATTTTCGTTTCTAATTGTTAAGCATGTTTAGGAGAGTAATATATATGAATTTGAGCATGATTGGCTGAGTATAATTGTGTAGGATGAATTTTGGTGTTTGATTTATTGCTTCTGCATCTGTTTCTCGCGATCTGCTCATTTTAGAACACACAGTCTCGCTACACGGTGTGACGAGACCCCATGTGAACATGCACGGCCTTGCATCAGGCATTGCAGGACCCCGTGTAAACTTTCCTTGCACGCACGGCCTTGCGCACAACCGTGGAAGAGGCTATGCACCTCCGTTTCTTGCACCCACGGCCTTGCAACAGGCCGTGCAACACCCTGTGTGTACCCCTTAGCCGATTTTCAGCCATTTTCCAGCTCCTGCTCTCTGTATGTTTCATCCCTAAAAACCTAAAAAGTTCGTTTGATCTCGTTTTTGAATTCCGTCTTCACCAATAGCTTTATTTGGTCATTTATATCTTTAATATTCAAAGTAGGAATTTTTCCGACTTCTTTCGGGCATTGAATAGTGCCAATCTTGTTGAGGGCCTTTTAGCTATTTTTCCATACATCGTCTATATGATCCAAAACTTGCATGAATGCTTCCTTATTATGTCACGAGCATGAATGTGAAATCGAAATGGTGTTCGAAGTATGTTTACATCTTTTAACCCTTATATCTTGTTTAATTGTTTTAAATGCAATTGTGAGTACTTCAATGGAAGTCGTGTCTATATGGTTTTACGTGCTTTAATTACTTATCATACGCCGTGCGTCTTGTCAAGAGTCTTACCTGGTTATGTCATGTCTTAGATTGCAGGCTTTACTCCCCATGGAGTACATGTCCGTTGCTTGCTTGCTTTTCTCGTTTGTCGAGCTACAGGTGAGGGTATTAAAATGCTTTCAAACGGAGTAAGAATTTCTTTTAAATTACTGCGAACTACCCTTATGTGCTCATCTTGCTTTGGTTTCCCTTCTCGTATATCTGTTATATATTTAATCTATATTTTCATGATCTTTATAATAAATGTTTTGATATTAACTTGTATCTATAAGTATATCTAAATCATTTTGTGTTTATGAGGCAAGTAAAACTCTTTCTTTTAAGCATGACGTTTTGACCTCGGTTGGGTCTATGAGGGAAGTCGTTAGGGAAGTGCGCCAGTGCAACCCGACGCGTGCGAAACTTGTAGTCACCCCCTTTGTCGTCACACACACTTGCCTAAATACCCTTTTGGTCTTAACTTATAATGTTTCTTGAAATGCGAGCAAAATCGTGGACTTTTCTATTAATGAGGGCCCGGGAGGGTATTCGAGGGTCTCACTTGGGGACGAGCGTCCAGGGTGTTGCCCGAGATACTTTTCCCAAAATTAAGCGTCAATCGTGGCCCGTCAGGAGTTGATAGCCACGGTTGGGAGCGATGGTGGGCGTTGCATGTGTTGCACGTTTTCCTAAAATTCAATTAGTCGCCTATGGTCGCGCTATGGGGTCAGACACCGGAGATGGAGATTTATAATGACTTGAAGGGGTTATAAGGAGGAACAGGCCCATTCTCGCTGGCATATTACTTGCTTCCATTTATGCTTTATTATTACTGCTTATTAATTGTTGTTATGCAAGTCGAAGCACATTCCGGACTTCCTTGAATTCTGCAAATGTATTTTCCTATATAGATATATAAAACCCGGAAGCGTGGCTCGTACTTGTTCCCTCTTTACCATCACTGAGTATCTTTTATACTCACCCCCACTATTTTGATTCTTACTTCAGGTGGACAGGTGGCGTTGTCACCTATCTTGTCAGTCGGCAGCAGCAGGTCTAGGTTGGCTCGTATGTCTTGTCTTGTCAGTGTCCCAACAACAGTCGTGTCCTTAATTATGAATTGAGTTAATTATGTATTCCGTATTATGTTTTATTTTCCGTACTTACGTGCCCCTGATGTGGGATAGATTAGACGAGCCATGGATGGCATTTATTGAGAATGATGTATGAATTATGTTGCCATGAATGGCTTATATGACTAATTGTATAAATTGTTTTAGCTTCCGCAACTCTGTTATTCTTTGTTTATTGCTGTCGTTGTTGGGGTGTTGTAATGCTGTTGCTGGTATTTGATTGTTTGATTGCCGTTCACCGGGATGGATTTTTAAATGGGGTACATCTACCTCGTTTGGGATTTCGTCTCGATGCGGATGTGGTGTCCTTTCTCCGCCTATGGAAAGGGGCGCTACAGGGGCCGTAGAGCGGGGCGCTACATTTTATCAGGTGGAGTATTTGTAATTTGGAAATGATAGTGTCACGGCCCCAGGGCTCGGAGAGGAGAACCCCCTGCGGGCCCGTTGGACGAGCGGGTATAACCTTCAAATCCACCGTGCACAACCCTAAAGTTTGTCCTAGAAAACACGTGCCAAAAGGGATGCATCCTTATGTGGTTTTTACCTAGATTTTGGGTTATAAACCCTTCAATTACACTTTGATATTCCAATGTGGGACAAATTCAGGGCTTCCACACGGGCTTGCGCACGGCCACAAGAGGCTGTGCAGGACCCCGTGTGGCACCTGATCTGAATTTCGCGCTGAAATTTAGGGCGCTACAATCGTTCCTCCTTCAAGGCGCAATGTCCTCATTACGCCATGACATAGGCCCATTACCGTCCGTCAGCGGAGAGGCTCCCCACGCACGCCGAGACCCAACAGTGGTAACCCCCACGCAAATGCCGAGTCGCAACAGCGGTAACCCCCACGTGCGTGGAACTTGTATTCTCACAACTGACAGTTGGCTCTAATACCACTTGTCACGGCCCCCAGGCTCGGAGAGGAGAAACCCCTGCATGCCCGTTGGACGCGCGGGTATAACCTTCAAATCCACCGTGCATAACCCTAAAGTTTTGGCCTGGGAAACACGTGCCAAAAGGGATGCATCCTTATGTGGTTTGTACATGGATTTTGGGTTATAAACCCTTCAATTACACTTTGATATTCCGATGTGGGACAAACGCAAGGCGTCCACACGGCCTTACGCACGACCTCAAGTGGTCGTGCAGGACCTTGCGTGGCGCACCTGCTCTAAATTTCACGCTGAATTTCGGGGCGCTACTGATGGATATTTTGGTAATAGGGAAGGTTTTGGTAATACTTGCAAACTAAGATATGAACAAGTTTAGGGTTTTTTTGTAATTATGGATAGCAATTCATTCAGACAGTAATGTAAAACACTAAACTTCATGCTTATATTGATATATAATTGATAGATTTACATAATATTATTACAAAATTAACCCTAGCAATTCAACTGAAATTACAGAAACCCCCCTAAACAACAAAATCTAACCCTAAACACCTAGCATGCTCAGAGCATCCTTCTTCTTCCTCTTACCATTAGCAACAACACGAGCCCATACGAACATGAAGTGAGCCACAGCAAAGGAGACCAACAAAAACAGGGTAGCCATTTTCCACATGCGTTTCTCGTCTTTGAGCTTGTTCATTTTCTTCAACAAGGATGGGATTATCTTCTTCGATCTGTCACACATCGGTAGGTCTGTGAACCGGAAGTAGCTGTTGCAGCTTCTTTCAGGGCAACACAAGAACCTTCTTCCCGGGTTTTGATCCATCCAAGAGGTGCGAGTAATGGTTGTCCTCCCGCAAACGCATCTCGGGGTTGTCATGGACATGCTCTAAGTTAAAACTTGAAGAAGACCTTGAAGACATTTGCTTCCCCTATTTTCTTGTTTTTTGCTGCGTAAAAATGGCGTCCAAAAGCAAGGAAGAAGAAGAAATAGGGCTGTTAGAGAAATGATTTTGTTTTTTTATTTCAATAAAAAAATAAGAGTATAAGTTTTAGAGGGAAAACAAAATTAGTTTTCCCTCCCATTTTTTTGTCCACTCTGTAAATTACTATATTTTTTTAGTTTTTTTTTCCTGAGATGGATCGTGACATGAAGCTTCGACTGCCAACGTGGCAATTTCTGGCGATGATTTGAGAATCCGGCGACAAAAGGACCAAAATTGCTACTTTTCTGAAGTTATAGGACTAAAATTACTAAATTGAAACCTTATGACCAAAAACACTACTCGCCGATAGTTACAGGACCAAAAATGAAATTAGGTCTATAGCAATTTCGGGATATCAAGATGTGCACTGGCGATTTCGGGATGAAATAACAAAAAAAAATAACATTTTCATGATTCCGGCGATCGGAAAGCCTACTCAGCCCTGTAAACCGCACGCGCGGATCACGTGATGCCGGAAACCACCTTTCTATTCCATGTCATTTATTCAGTCTCTGTTGGACACCACGCAAGCATGACACTTAGGAAATGCAGATACACGTGGCAACAGTTGTTATTTAAAAAAAAAAAATTGAAATTAGAATTTTAACCAAATAAACCCAGTTCTTGTTCTTGTTCACCCTCAAGACTTCAACTTTTTGCTACCATCTATTGGATCCTAACTCTAGGAAGCAATTGCTTGCTTTCTCTCTCTCTCTCTCTCTCTAAGTGTTGTGGTGGTGGGGTTGTGTGGGCGGGGGGTGGGATTGGTGGCAAATCTGGTTTTTGGGGTAGGGAAGGGTGGTGGCGGATCTATTTTCTTGGTAGGGAGGAGTGGTGGCGGTGCGGGTGGCCCTGGCGGTGATTGTGTTGGCAGATCTATTTTCCGGGTAAGGAGAGGTGGTGGTGGATCTGGTGTTTCGGGAAGGAAGGGGTGGTGGCGGCTTTAGTAGTGAAGGTGATGAGTAGTGAGGAATTAAAAAAAAGGTGAAAGGAAGGAAGGAAGAAAGAAAGAAAGATAGAAGGAGAAGGAGAAAAATCTGAAGATGAAACCAACAGAAACTCCGACCGAAACACAATGATGTGAGGAGAGAAGATACTCAGAAACTCTCATTCAGACCCGTTAAAGACGACTCCAAACCACTGCTTCAGGATCCTATACTGAGATCCGACCCGATTGAGACAGAAGAAGCCGTGCTCCGATTGCCTCCTTTACCAGATTGCATCAAATCTAAAGCTCAAGGAGTTTGAATTTTGTGAGAAATTTGTTCTCCTTTTCCGAGCTTTTCTTTTTGGTGTTTCCATTGGATTCTTCCAGGTCCCGAGTTGATGATTGGAAAATTGTTATGTAAAAAGTATTTATAGTAAATTTCGTTATATTTTACTTATACAAAAAAAAAAAAAAAAAAAAAAAAAAAAAAAAAAAAGAAGGGGAAGGAAAAGAAGAAGAAGAAGGAAAGATAGCTCATTAAGTGGCGGCGGCAATGGCGGTGGTGGGTTGAGAGGGGTAGATTAGGCTTTTTTTATAATGTTATTTTTTTTTTTCTTTCTACTGTGATAATTAGATTTATTTTTGTTCTTATCAAATGATAAGTAATAAATACTTAATTGTCAGCATCAATAATGTTCTTAATAATTTTGATTAATCAATTAAATTGTTAATGATTAATTTCTCCCGAGATTTTTTTTTGTTTTCATGTAATACAAATTAGTTTCGTAACAAAAAAACTATTTAAGTTAATTAAAGAATTATAATATTATAATAAATTTATACAAAATAATTGAGTTATAATAATTTGGTATTAATAAAACATTTTTTATTTAATTAAAATATAAAAATCAGCTTTTTGGGAGGGAATTTTCCCTCCATTATATTTTACATGTAAACATTAAAAAAAATTATTACACATGGCAGCACATATACACAAGTGTCATAAGTGGTTTTGCCATGTCAGCGAAAAAATTCTAAAAATAGTTTTGCAAAATCATGTGACTTACAGGTGATACAAAACGCAGTTGTTTTCGGTTTTCGGTCGCCGCAATCATGAAATTGCAAGTTTTTTTGTTATTTCGTCCCAAAATTGTCAATACACATCATGATATCCCAAAATTGCTAGTAGGGTGGAGTTGGTATTCCGATTTTGTATTTTTCCCTTCCGACTACCGGAGCAACAAAACGGCGTCGTTTTTGCTCATGTGAATATCACATGCAACTGGAAAAACACTTTTCAGATATTTTCATTGACGTGGCAATGCCACCTCTACCCTGTTATAAAGTAAACATCAATTGTATTTAAAAAATAAAAGAAAAAATGACAAATAATAATTAATTTTATAAGAAGAAATAAATTAAAGAATAAAATCTAATTAATAAGAACAAAATTATAAACAACATTAAACAAAAAACCTAATCTGCTCCCTTTTAGCCACCATCACCGCCATTGCCGTAACCACCACCAGTGCCGTCACTGCCCAATGTGCATTCTTCCATTCTTCTTCTTTCTCTTTCTCCTTCTTTTTCTCCATTATTCTCTCCCTTTTCTCCGTCACTTTTTCACCACTACTGTAGATCTTCCCCGGAGTCTGCCGCCGTTACCCCCACCATCACCATCACCGCCAAGGCCACCCGCACCGCCACCACCCGTCCCTACCCCAAAAACCAGATCCGGCACCACCTGGATCTGAAAAACTTTCTGTGTGAAGGGTTGATGAAATTTACAGATCTGAAATAGTAGATCCCGCGCCGCCCCGTCTGTGCGAGAATGTGTGTTAAATCTGGGTTGTGGAGATGGCGTCACCCCCGTCTGTGTTAAATCTATGGAGATGGTGCGCGGGTTGTGGTGGTGAAAGAAGATGAAGAAGGCGGTTGGTTGGAGGAAGATGAAAAAGAGAAGATGACGGTGGTTGAGCTTGGGTTGTGTTTTGCTTTCTTTTTTTTTTTTTTTAATTTTTTGTGTTTATTAATAACTGGGTATCTGAAGAAACGCTTGCCTGAATCAGCTCCATACGATGCGGAACCCATTGAAGATATTCTGAAAGATGTTCAGAAGGATATTGTTCCGGGAATAATGCACTGGCAAAGCCCCAATTATTTTGCCTACTTCCCGTCCAGTGGAATCATTGCGGGATTTCTTAGAGAACTTTTGAGTACTGGGTTTAACATTGATATTGTGGATTCAACTGGATGTCGTCGCCGACCGCCACCGAGCTGAAGAGCATCGTCATGGATTGGCTCGGTAAAATGCTTGAGCTCCCATCGGATTTCCTATTTTCAGGCGGCGGTGGAGGGGTTTTGCAGGGAACCACCTAGCTTTTGTAAATAGGTTTTAATTTTGAAATTATTTATGAATTAAATTTTATGTGCGTAAATGACTAGATGGTTTTAGTTTTTTTGAATTTTTTTTTTTTTTGAATTAATAAGTGTATCCACGTGTATCTTCATTTCCTACCTGTAACGCTTACTTGGTGTCCAGCAGCGACTGGATAAATGACATGGCATACGAAGATGGTTCCAGACGTCACGTGATCCGCGCGTCTAGTTTCTCGGGCTGTTTTAGGATTTCGGTGGTCAGAATCCTTAAATTGCTGGATTTTTTGTTATTTCGTCCCGAAAAAGCCTGTGCACATGCGGAATTTAAAATTTTGTGCCAGGATAGAAAGAACGAATCTCCAGGAAGTTTATAAAATCGTTTAGCGATATTTTCACAAAACATGGTGATAAGGATTATCACTTTTTCGCACGATTGCTGATGTAGGAATTTGAAGTTCTCAAGAACTTAGATCCACAATCCGTTTGTAAAACAAAGACTCCGTTCTTGAAGCCCTCTGAGGTTGAATCCACGAACCAGTAACTCCACACCATAATTAGATCTGACTAGTAAACAAATCTAATTGGCAAGAACTAAAATCTTTAGAGTAAAGAATGGTCTTGAATTTCTTACTAACTGAGAAATACAAGAACTAGAGAAAAAAGAGAGACAGAACTTCGTCCTGTCTTGAGAATAAGAATTCTGAGTTGTGTTCTACGTGAATGAACTAACAGCTGCTCAATAAATAGAGACACTAGCCGAAAATCCCTAAAGCCTGTGGTCTCAGGATTTTCGCCCCTCTCAGCTATTGGGCCAAGCCTGTCCAGGCTTGGTCTATTTCATTAATTACTAGATCAGGCTTCATTAATTAATTCGTTTCAGGTTTTAATTAATAGAGCAGCTCAAACTTTTTTGGGCTTTAATACATTTAATTAATACATACTTAAGTAAACTCAAACCCAGCTAATCAAATACCCAGTAAATAATATAAGGATAAATTAATTATCCTATAAGTTAAATCAATTAACTTATGTCATTCACAATTAATATTCTCTAGTATTAATTATTTCTCTCTATCTCCAATTGAATTAAAACACCTTTAATTCAATATCAATGTTTCACATTGATCTTAAGTTCTAAGGTTTGGAGAAACCAATTCAGTGTGTGATCCCTCAGGTTCACCAAAATGAATAGCAGCTATCATTAAGTTATTTTGACTCATCAAATAACTTCCATTAAATAAGTGTCCCCACTTCATATAATGGCGCATAGCTTGTCAGATAAGTACTAGCTCCATCGTCAGTCTACCTAGCCATTGGTGAAAACACGTTTGTCAAATGAACCTTTAACGGTCAATGACTTTCTGTGAGATACAATCTCTTCATCTGATAATTTCCGACAAAGTCTAAGGCATGGGTTTAAGAAACCTTAAATGACTTAATCATATTTGTCTTATATAGAAATGAATGTCGGGCGATTCTAAACTTCAAGGAGAACTTATCCTTAGTTTGAATCTTTACTACTTTGGCTAAAGATTCCTTTAACATACATTCTATTTTAGAAATAATAGGAATTCACTCACTATAACAGTCGAGCAGACAGATCCTTTCTTGGCATTCGTATATCTCTATACTTTATTCAATAGCCACCAACATGCCCTTATGATCTTATGTGAATCGTTATCATCAAGAAAAGAACATATCAGATGACTATCTCCTAAATATGAGATATGACGAATCCTCAAGTCAAGTGATTAATTAGTCACGTCGTTAACCTAGACATAACTCAATTACTTAGAGGTTATAGCCTCTCCCAATTGAGTGTCTCGGTTGGGATCCTGTAGCGCCCCGCTCTACAGCCCCCGAACCTGCACGGATTCCCAAGCCGAGAACGGCGCCTCAACCCGAGAACCCATACAAGCCAACGGGTCAATCCCGACACTTGGCAACAGTGGATCCCCAAATTTAAAACATCTAATTAACTCAGAATAAATAGCGGAAGCAATTTAAATCATAATAACATAAATGCCACTACGGGGCCAATTCAACTAATATATATATTAACACAGCCCATTCAGGGGCAACATTAAGTAAATATTAGGGGACGGGGATCAATATAACGTTATCTACAAGAACGGACAAAAGAACAACTATCTAGAGAGTTTAAGACAACAATAGAGACTCGGCAACACCAAAAAGGCCTATCTAAGCACTATTGCCCATCCGACACGTGAGACATGTCGGTCACTCAATCTACCTGAGGCAAGAACCAATGAAAGAGGGTGAGTCAAAATACTCAGTGAAGATGTTAGAGCAAGTCGAGTCACGCTTCCGGGTTTTATAGAAAGTACATATGCAATAAGGAAGAAACCAGAATGTGCTTCGACTTGGATATGCAATAAAACGATAAAACAATAACAATATAAAGCAATAAATAAATATCCCCGCGAGAGTGGGCAGTCCTCCTTATTTCTCCACAATACAATATAAAAATCTCCATCGCCGGTGTCAAGCCAAGGAGCAACCCAAAGCTCGACTATTGTGAATTTAAGGAAAATGTGCAACGAATGCAACATCCACCATCGCTCCCAACCGTGGCTATCAACTCCTGACGGGCCACGATTGACGCTTAGTTTTGGGAGAAGCACCTCGGATTACACCCTGGACGCTCGTCCCCAGATGGAACCTCCGGATACCATCCCGGGCCCATTGAAATAACAATACTTTGCTCGCTTTGAAATAAGAGTTTTAATGCCAAACGGGCAATGTGGGCAAGTGGTGACGACGAAGGGGGTAAATCCTAAGTCAAACCGTCACGTAAAGGAAAGAGTTTTCTTGCCCTTTTTGAAAACAAATAGATTTAGGTTACTATTATATAATTTTGATATCAAAGGATTTGAGGATAAAACATAAAAGTATAAGCTCGAAATATGTAATACAATAATATGGGATTAAGGGGTTTCGCAAGTATACATGTATGTTCAAACCCAGTTAAAATGATTTAAATCCTCACCTGGTCAAAAAAAATAGGAAGCCTAGCAGCTAGACTCACTGGTCACCGACGCCTGACTGATCTGTAAACAAGACAGGACCTAGACAAATTAAAAACGACTATAAAAGCGCAAATAATCAATTATTTGACGAACGGCTAACCAAACATGTTCAAAATCATGCATATGCCAATTATAGTATGTAAGGAAGCTATCATGTAAATTTCACGAAATTCCGACAAGTTGTCAAAAATGCACATACTAAAATTACACTATTCACAGCCCGAACTAGGGCGAAATTAAATAAACATTTCAAAATATTAATCTACAAGTCATAAAAGTTCTATAGGTGAAAACGGTATAATTTTTGGAGTCCGTATGCGAAAAGTCAACCAAAAAAGTTGACCCGGAGACCCACTTGCCGAGAGCAACATTTGAAAAAGGCTGGAAAATTTTCTAAGTTTTTCACACCGGCTTGTGCACGGTCTTGAACACGGTGTCAAGACCGTGCACTCATACACGGCCATCTGCACGGTTTAGGCGCACGGGCTTGAGCCCGTGCAGGCACAAGGACGTGCACACGGGCTCCTGCACGGTCTTGCTCAAGACCGTGCGTTAGCCCATCCGGTTTAACAGCACACAGCAGAAAGTTACGCGATTTCACAAAAATTCGAACCAAAATTCATAAAAATCATATTTATAATGCAAATCAACACCCAACAATCGTAACAATCAACAATCATCATCTAATAAACATTTACATCCAATAATTTCACGAAATGATCAAGAAACGGGTTCGATCTAAACATTTAACCTAAAAATCCCGAAATGACAATTTATTCCCAAAACATCGTAAATTCGTGAAAGAAATTGGGGAAATTGGTACCTAGAGAAAGGTATCGCTGAGAGGATCGTTTAGGTTCGATCGGCGCAAAATTCCACGGAGAAACGAGCTCGGCACGATCGATTAGGGCTTCGGGGGAAAAATCCTCTTTTCTTCTTCTCTTTCACTCTCTCTATATCGAATATGGGTTCGAATGAGGGTTTCGAGACTTTTATCAAATATTTCAAAATATCGGAAAAATACGAAGGGTAGTTTGGTAAGTTTGGAAAGTCCAATTAAATGTACGTTGGTCAAATATATCTATTTAATATTAAACAAACACAATTTAGAGAAGGAATTTAAATACACAATTAATATTATCACATTGGGTCGTATACGAAAATAATATATAATAATTCACATATTACGAGAACTTAGGGTTAAGAAAGATAATTAACGAGGGAAAAATACTCACAATGATTCTCGGATTTCTGGGTCGTTACAGATCCTCAGTGGTACTGTTGAATACTTAACAGCCACTCAGTGCGAGTACAAGTGTTCTGACTAACACTCTCTTACTTGAAACACAGTACTATCTGTAATCACACTGCAAGTCTATATTCGAGTTCAAGATCGATGCTCCCACTTATCTTTTATGAACTCATTTGACTTGGAGTTTTACATTTGAATTACACCATGATCAAATGTTTCATTTAACTTACCTAAGTTAATGTGATATGGTTGAAGTAATTTAGGAGCTTATTTAGTTTCATTAATATTGGATATAACATAAAGAAACTAAATGCTACAAAGGAAATAAAGAAGATTTTCCTTAAGATATAAAATATCTCCTTTATTATTATATAAAGATTGTCTATTGCAAAGAGATAGCCGAATACAAGTTCGCTACAGGGCACTATCCCTTTCACTCTTTCCCAAACCAACGACTTGCTCGATCTTTGGTTAGCGGAATTATGGGTGGTGCTACGGTGGTCAAGGTGTTTAGTGGGTGGTTTGACTAAGGTTAGACGGTGGTTAGCGGCTTTGACCGGTGGTGAAGATGGTGGTTTGACAGACGGTGAAAAGGGAGGCAGATGCGCAGTAGTTTTGGATGAAGGGTCAAAATGAAAGAGGGAATTAGGGTTTTGGGGTAAGGTGTTTGGGTTGCGGGTTGGTGGAGCGGGTGCGCGGTCGGGTAGGATCCGCGTGCTGCTAGGCCGCTCCTTCTTGTGGGTTTTAAATAGAGGCCCAAGGCCCATTTCCACACTTAGCCAAAATTGCTAGCTTGATTCACCATATAATACATCTGCTGTAGCGCCCCCTGAAGAAGGACCGCCACATCCGCACCGAAATGGATTCCCGAGCTTTAGCGAGGGGCCTCAACTCAAAAACCCACTCCGGCGAACGGCACTCAAGCAAACACTACCGGCAACAGCAACGACATCCCCAACAACAACCACTATAAAACAGAGAAATGCGGAAGCGATTAATGTAAACAATCAAATTCCATAAAAGCCTACAAGGCTAACATAATATCAAGAAACATTTATAAATCAAGATACAGAATGTTCATAAGCAGATAGTGCCATCCATGGCTCAACTAGTCTATCCTGTACAATCCTAGATATCGTCAACTATCCCACATCAGGGGCACATAAGTACGTAAAGTAAATAAATACAATAAACAAGACTCGACGGTTGTTGGGACCACTGACAAGACAAACCAGAAAGACTGAGCCTATCTAGACCTGCTGATGCTAACTAACAAGATAGGTGACGTCGCCACCTGTCTACCTGCAGCAAGAACCAAAATAGCAGGGGTGAGTATAAAGGATACTCAGTAAGGGGGTTTTGATCACAGTTCGTCATTTATCTTTTTAAAACCAAAAGTAGTGAGTGATGCCCGTTTTGAGAAAGAATACGAATACGAAATATAAGTTGTAAAATGACACAAAGCAACACTCGGGATCGGCTTATTTGAAAACACAAAAGGTTGACAAACCGGATCCTTTAAAACATTTGCACATAATATCAAGCCGATAAATTGAAAGGGTATTAGTTGAGTTACGAGGCCGCTACATTTTCGTGTTTATCATTTCTATATGTAGATTACATGTTGTAGGATTATATGTGAAAATTAGGGATTGATTTTGTAGCGCCCCCTGAAGAAGGACCGCCACATCCGCACCGAAATGGATTCCCGAGCTTCAGCGAGAGGCCTCAACTCAAAAACCCACTCCGGCGAACGGCACTCAAACAAGCACTACCGGCAACAGCAACGACATCCCAACAACAACCACAAAAAAAAAGACAAAGAAATGCGGAAGCGAATTCAGAATAATAAATCAATGCATAAAAGCCATCCATGGCAACATAATTCATAAAACAATTCCCAAGTAAATATCCAATTAATGCCATCCACGGCTCATCTATCTATCCCACATCAGGGGCACGTAAGTACGGAAATAAATCATAATATTAGATACAATAAGCTAAATCAATTCATAAAGTAAAGACTCGACTGTTGTTGGGACACTGACAAGACAAGAGACAAGAGCCGACCTAGACCTGCTGCTGCCGACTGACAAGATAGGTGACGTCGCCACCTGTCTACCTGAAGCAAGAACCAAAAATAGCAGGGGTGAGTATAAAGGATACTCAGTAAGGGGGGTTTGATCACTGTTCGTCATTTATCTTTTTAAAACCAAAAGTAGTGAATGTTACCCGTTTTGAGAAAGAATATAAATAATGAAATATAAGTTATAAAATAACGCAAGGCAACACTCAGGATCGGCTTATTTGAAAATACAAATAGTTGACAAACCGGATCTTTCAAAACATTTGCACGTAATATCAAGCCGATAAATTGAAAGGGTGTTAGTTGAGTTACGAGGCCGTTACGGTTCGAAAGACATGCTATGAGTAAGTAAAAAAAAACAATAATTAAATACGGCTCATAATTCAACTAATTAATTGAATAATAAAGGAGACTTCAGTTGGCAAGTTCGAGCCACGCTTCCGGGTTTTGTATATATATTTATAGGGAAATACGTATACTAAAGGAAGAAAACCGGAATGTGCTTCGACTCGTGACTAAAGCCGTAAAACAATTAGACAAGCAAGTAATGCAATAAATCATGCCATAATGTGTCCCGGCGAGAACGGGCCCTCTCCTTATAACTCCCTATTGAAAAACATGCAAGCAAGTACTCCATCACCAGGGTTCATGGACCACTCAGAATTTATGGAAACGCGTGTTAACAACGTCACCCTTAACAGAATTTTCTAGGAAGCGCGTAGCCTACAACGCCACCCTCGCACTAACTCAGGTTAGTCAACCTCCTGGCTGACCTAAGCAGATACGGATTGGAGTATCCATCGGGATCTGCCCTGGACGCACGTCCCCAGGCTCACCTCCTAAATACTCCGGGCCCAACACGATACACGGTTCATAGCTCGCATTTGAAAATGATGACAGTTTAAGTGGCCAAAAGGGCCATTTGTAATTGGGGAATCGGGATGTGGAAGGCCAAATGGGCCATTCGAGACAAGGTTATATTTGCGAGGTCGAGAGACCAAAGTTCGCATTTAAAACAAAAAGGGTTTTCCTTGTCTCTAGTTGAAATCATTTCAAATCATTTTGGTTTGCTATCAAAACGGTTTGACTAAGCACGTAAGGAATAGTAAAGGCAGTACGACAAATAAGAAAAGCGGGTTAATCATTTATTTCGCAAACCTATAATAGTCTATGTCCTTGCCCCAGTTAAAATAAGTTTAAACCCTTACCTGTAGCTCGACAAACGAGAAAAGCAAGCAGCAATTATAATTCGGCCTCTAAGATCCCACCTGAAAAACACGGGGTCCAGAGGATGAATGACTGACACGAACAAGAAAACAGACACTGACGCTCGGCTATCAAAATACGAACATGCTTAAGGACACTCACTCAACATTTAAACATAAGAAAACGAGTAGGGGTAATATAGTCAATTTATCCGAATGAATGCAATAATTAAATAAACGAATAACAATTAACATTTAATTAATAATAATATTTAAGCATAATCTAATCAGGGGTTAACCTTGCAATTAAACATCGAACATGTATATTTCATTTAAATCAACAACAATTAAGTACAACTTATATCTTTTCCCAAAAGCTCAAAATCTAACAAGCTAAGATCGATCCTATCTCTAGCCTAATCGAACCGAAACCTATCCGTTTCGACTACACAAGCATGTATCATCAACAATCAACAATTCATACAATTAAGCCAAGCTAGGATCAAGTTATTCATGCTCAAAAGCTATAAGCTATAGTTCAAAAGCTACAACTTAATACAATAATACAAAAAAATGCGATAAAAGACAAACGACAAGTCGGATTCGAGTAATACCAGCGCCGTTAGAACCGTTGCGTCGAGGAGAACAATTTTCGTGAAGACTCCGTCGCCGGAATCTGACTGGAACTGTAGCGCCGCCGCGTGCCGCCGCCGTGCCGCCACCGGACTTCCGTCGAAACACCTCCGATCGTCGAACCCTTATACAGAAATGATCCTCTCGACGAGCCCGTCACAACCATGGTGGTTTGCCGTCGTGACTCCGCCTGGAACCACCGGGAACCACCACTCCCGCCGCCACTCAACACCGCCGCCCCTTCAAGTCGCCATAACTCCGCCGTCCGTGGTCCGATTAAAGTGAAACCACCGCCAAAATGCTCCTCTCTTCATGGGCTTCAATTCCCGACCAACCCCAGGCATTGACGTCGCCGGAGAACTGAGATCGGAAAGCATCACCGCCGCCTGAAAATCGTCGATTCCGCCGCCGTCGGTGGTCGGATAGCCACGAGACCACCACCGTTGGCTTCCTTGCGAAAAATCGGTCCAGAAGCACCCTTGCCCGCCGCCGGAAAGTCGCCGGAAAAGCCAGATCCACCACCCTTGCCGTCGCCACCTTCGCGCCGCCGTAGTGTCGCCGTCGCTGCTCCAATCGCCGGAAAACTTGTATGGTTGAGTTCGTCTCGTCGATACGGTCGTCTGGACATATGATTCGTCGAATTCCGACAACGTTGCAAAAATCGTGTTTGGGAGAGAATGGCTCGTCTTTCGATGATTGTCGGTGTGTGTGTGGTTTCTAAATATGGAAAGTTACTATATATATTTTTCGAAAAACGAGACAAAAACACAAAGTCTCGAAATTAGGCGTACTTAGTGTCAAAATGACTGAAATTAAATGCTTAACAAAGATTGAGGTTCGTTTTATTAAAATTCGGGCATTTACAAAAAGTCAATATCGAGTGGGGTCAAAGTGTAAATAGTTTTGGGTCAAAAATGAAATTTCTTGAAAATATGATTTGATGAATAATATTTAGAATCTTATGAAAATATTTGGAACCTCGATAAAATATGCATTATTACATTGAACCCCAGTCCAATGTACACCGTTAAATTACTACATTAAATTAAACGAGCTATAATTATAAATTTACCAAATTGACCCTAATTATTGACAAAACGATGCAAATTAAATTCTAATTAATGCCTTGGGTTTTAAATACCAAATCGATGATTTATAAAATATAAATGCAAGAGTTGGAAAACATGCAATTATGAAAGACGTCGGGACCGTAAACGGTCCGAATTCCGATAAATGCTTTAATCTTGAACTTGGAGATTGCGGGTCGTTACAATACTCCCTCCTTCAAAAGAATCTGTCCTCAGATTCTACTCCTCACGTCGAACCGTTCTCTGCCAAATTTCTCTTTGGCTTCGGTTCTAAAATTTCGTCCTGTCCAACTCAATACGTCTTCAGTACGTGGACAGACTCCTTTGTTTCCTGAAATCTGTCGTCCATGTTCACTTCTGTTCTCAATTCGACCAGCTTCTGAAGTGTTCCTCTTCCAGGTCGATCTGATAAAGTCGACGCTAACCAGATCCGCATATCGAACTCGCAATAGAATCGCTCCTAGCCGACTAAGAACTCCTTGTCCTTAGCACTTTCTAATAGCGCATAACGAGGCTATCGAATTCTGCGCTATCCACACAGAGATCATATAAAGCCTAATCAACTAGTCATTCAATCAGCGCAAGTACGAATTAAAAGACTGTTAAAGCACGTAGGTCACATGAAATACTTAACAATTATTTAAAGCAATTAAACACGTAAGCTCATCCGATCTGTAATGTGGTTTGAATTCCTCAAAATCCGCGATGACTCTGTTTGATCAAAAATTGAATCCTTCAAGGTTTCTGATCCCCGAACTCTAGCCCAGCTCGATGTCTGGCTCAGATCAACCTCTTTTACCCATTCTTCATTTCACCATTTGGTTGCTCGATGTTTCATTTCCTTCACAAGTTTGCGCTGGCAACATCTGTTGGTTTCTGATACGTTCCCTTTACTGCCTCGTAGTCCTATTCCATACTGACTTCATTCCTGCTGTCACCTCTGGTTCCACTGTACTCTGTCCGGAGTTAGTTCACGTATCTCATCAGATAGTATCTCTAGAGGGGTGAGATACTTATCATATTCCAAAGCTCGGTCGAGCTCGGTAGTGACTATCTGTGAGAAACCTTCCACATATATGGTTCCTTTGTTGATCTTGATCTGTTCCCACGCTCTGTCTGAAAGTGGAATGTGCATCCCGTCAGGTAGTATCTTTGGGGTAGTGAGATACGAATTACATTCCAAGCCCGATCAAATCAGTAACAACTCCGTCCGCGAGCTACCTTTTACTGAGATGGTTCTCTGATTAGTCACGAGATATTTCCATGCTCCATCATCGAAAATAGAATATCTATATCACAATCCCGATCTTCAAACTCAAATAATTCTTCATCTTCTGAATCTGTTTCGGAATCTGATTGTCGAATGTGCTTCTGAAATCACGCTATCATCTATCTTGTTGCGCAAGGTAGCTGTCGTCAACTAGCTTTATCTTAACTGTGCTGGAATTGGTAACCATTGTTCTCCAGTAACTCTCTCTTTTACTGCCCTAGTACCATGATTTGTACCTCTAAGTTGATCGCGGTAACCGAGGAAGTAAAGTTCGAAAGGTCGAACAATTCATCTGTAGCACTCTGCTGATTCCGGTGCTCTTCAGGTCTGATAGAATCTTAGTCTGATTCTGACTCACAGTAGATTCGGTCTCCGTGAGTTCTGTTTTGTCGTCGTCCCCGAAAATGGCACATCAGAACGATCCGTCTCGACCCTCGGTTGATCCTGAAGATGCTCTGGAACTAGCTAAAGTATATGTTTCCTTTGCTGTCGTACAATCCAAACCCATCGTTCTCGTAGCTTATCAACACCCGAATACGACCCTGTGCTATTGTGTCGTTCTGTCTGTCAAGTCTGCTTGTTGTCATTGTTTACCCACATTTACGGATGGAGCTCATAGGTTAAAGCGGTACCAACGCCAAAACCCGTAGAGAAACTCACACAAAGTAAAAGAACAACACGTAATAGCACAAACACATTTAAGGTAAGTTACAAGCGATGTTATAATGCAATGCCTATTATGAGTTGCGTACCTTTCACCAATCCTTCTGAGTATAGGACCAATCTCGTAAGGTGTATCCACCAAGTTAGCATCTTTCCGTAGGGTCCTATCTCAAAGGAAGACAGTGTTTGATCATCTCTGCATCACAAAGTTTCAATATGCATGTCTGATGAGGTTAGTGTGCAACCACACGAGGCACATTAACAAATAAATCGTTATCCTAAAGCCGCACGACCTATACGCCGAAACCAAATAAGACGCAACAAAGAATTCCACGCTCGGCTCGCGTTACGTCTTCCTTAGTACAAAAACTTGCAAAGGATCGCCAGTTGGTTAATTAAGTCAACCGTAATCCTTCACAATTTTAGGCACCCAGAAAAGACAAACATTCATCGAACCACGAATTCGACACAGACTGACATAACCCATGCAGACACTGAAAGCAAGACAAGACTAGATATTAGAGCTTTCGGTTCCCTTTCAGGAAACTAGGCTCTGATACAACTGACTGTAGCGCCCCCTGAAGAAGGACCGCCACATCCGCACCGAAATGGATTCCCGAGCTTCAGCGAGAGGCCTCAACTCAAAAACCCACTCCGGCGAACGGCACTCAAACAAGCACTACCGGCAACAGCAACGACATCCCAACAACAACCACAAAAAAAAAGACAAAGAAATGCGGAAGCGAATTCAGAATAATAAATCAATGCATAAAAGCCATCCATGGCAACATAATTCATAAAACAATTCCCAAGTAAATATCCAATTAATGCCATCCACGGCTCAGCTATCTATCCCACATCAGGGGCACGTAAGTACGGAAATAAATCATAATATTAGATACAATAAGCTAAATCAATTCATAAAGTAAAGACTCGACTGTTGTTGGGACACTGACAAGACAAGAGACAAGAGCCGACCTAGACCTGCTGCTGCCGACTGACAAGATAGGTGACGTCGCCACCTGTCTACCTGAAGCAAGAACCAAAAATAGCAGGGGTGAGTATAAAGGATACTCAGTAAGGGGGGTTTGATCACTGTTCGTCATTTATCTTTTTAAAACCAAAAGTAGTGAATGTTACCCGTTTTGAGAAAGAATATAAATAATGAAATATAAGTTATAAAATAACGCAAGGCAACACTCAGGATCGGCTTATTTGAAAATACAAATAGTTGACAAACCGGATCTTTCAAAACATTTGCACGTAATATCAAGCCGATAAATTGAAAGGGTGTTAGTTGAGTTACGAGGCCGTTACGGTTCGAAAGACATGCTATGAGTAAGTAAAAAAAAACAATAATTAAATACGGCTCATAATTCAACTAATTAATTGAATAATAAAGGAGACTTCAGTTGGCAAGTTCGAGCCACGCTTCCGGGTTTTGTATATATATTTATAGGAAAATACGTATACTAAAGGAAGAAAACCGGAATGTGCTTCGACTCGTGACTAAAGCCGTAAAACAATTAGACAAGCAAGTAATGCAATAAATCATGCCATAATGTGTCCCGGCGAGAACGGGCCCTCTCCTTATAACTCCCTATTGAAAAACATGCAAGCAAGTACTCCATCACCAGGGTTCATGGACCACTCAGAATTTATGGAAACGCGTGTTAACAACGTCACCCTTAACAGAATTTTCTAGGAAGCGCGTAGCCTACAACGCCACCCTCGCACTAACTCAGGTTAGTCAACCTCCTGGCTGACCTAAGCAGATACGGATTGGAGTATCCATCGGGATCTGCCCTGGACGCACGTCCCCAGGCTCACCTCCTAAATACTCCGGGCCCAACACGATACACGGTTCATAGCTCGCATTTGAAAATGATGACAGTTTAAGTGGCCAAAAGGGCCATTTGTAATTGGGGAATCGGGATGTGGAAGGCCAAATGGGCCATTCGAGACAAGGTTATATTTGCGAGGTCGAGAGACCAAAGTTCGCATTTAAAACAAAAAGGGTTTTCCTTGTCTCTAGTTGAAATCATTTCAAATCATTTTGGTTTGCTATCAAAACGGTTTGACTAAGCACGTAAGGAATAGTAAAGGCAGTACGACAAATAAGAAAAGCGGGTTAATCATTTATTTCGCAAACCTATAATAGTCTATGTCCTTGCCCCAGTTAAAATAAGTTTAAACCCTTACCTGTAGCTCGACAAACGAGAAAAGCAAGCAGCAATTATAATTCGGCCTCTAAGATCCCACCTGAAAAACACGGGGTCCAGAGGATGAATGACTGACACGAACAAGAAAACAGACACTGACGCTCGGCTATCAAAATACGAACATGCTTAAGGACACTCACTCAACATTTAAACATAAGAAAACGAGTAGGGGTAATATAGTCAATTTATCCGAATGAATGCAATAATTAAATAAACGAATAACAATTAACATTTAATTAATAATAATATTTAAGCATAATCTAACCAGGGGTTAACCTTGCAATTAAACATCGAACATGTATATTTCATTTAAATCAACAACAATTAAGTACAACTTATATCTTTTCCCAAAAGCTCAAAATCTAACAAGCTAAGATCGATCCTATCTCTAGCCTAATCGAACCGAAACCTATCCGTTTCGACTACACAAGCATGTATCATCAACAATCAACAATTCATACAATTAAGCCAAGCTAGGATCAAGTTATTCATGCTCAAAAGCTATAAGCTATAGTTCAAAAGCTACAACTTAATACAATAATACAAAAAAATGCGATAAAAGACAAACGACAAGTCGGATTCGAGTAATACTAGCGCCGTTAGAACCGTTGCGTCGAGGAGAACAATTTTCGTGAAGACTCCGTCGCCGGAATCTGACTGGAACTGTAGCGCCGCCGCGTGCCGCCGCCGTGCCGCCACCGGACTTCCGTCGAAACACCTCCGATCGTCGAACCCTTATACAGAAATGATCCTCTCGACGAGCCCGTCACAACCATGGTGGTTTGCCGTCGTGACTCCACCTGGAACCACCGGGAACCACCACTCCCGCCGCCACTCAACACCGCCGCCCCTTCAAGTCGCCATAACTCCGCCGTCCGTGGTCCGATTAAAGTGAAACCACCGTCAAAATGCTCCTCTCTTCATGGGCTTCAATTCCCGACCAACCCCAGGCATTGACGTCGCCGGAGAACTGAGATCGGAAAGCATCACCGCCACCTGAAAATCGTCGATTCCGCCGCCGTCGGTGGTCGGATAGCCACGAGACCACCACCGTTGGCTTCCTTGCGAAAAATCGGTCCAGAAGCACCCTTGCCCGCCGCCGGAAAGTCGCCGGAAAAGCCAGATCCACCACCCTTGCCGTCGCCACCTTCGCGCCGCCGTAGCGTCGCCGTCGCTGCTCCAATCGCCGGAAAACTTGTATGGTTGAGTTCGTCTCGTCGATACGGTCGTCTGGACATATGATTCGTCGAATTCGGACAACGTTGCAAAAATCGTGTTTGGGAGAGAATGGCTCGTCTTTCGATGATTGTCGGTGTGTGTGTGGTTTCTAAATATGGAAAGTTACTATATATATTTTTCGAAAAACGAGACAAAAACACAAAGTCTCGAAATTAGGCGTACTTAGTGTCAAAATGACCGAAATTAAATGCTTAACAAAGATTGAGGTTCGTTTTATTAAAATTCGGGCATTTACAAAAAGTCAATATCGAGTGGGGTCAAAGTGTAAATAGTTTTGGGTCAAAAATGAAATTTCTTGAAAATATGATTTGATGAATAATATTTAGAATCTTATGAAAATATTTGGAACCTCGATAAAATATGCATTATTACATTGAACCCCAGTCCAATGTACACCGTTAAATTACTACATTAAATTAAACGAGCTATAATTATAAATTTACCAAATTGACCCTAATTATTGACAAAACGATGCAAATTAAATTCTAATTAATGCCTTGGGTTTTAAATACCAAATCGATGATTTATAAAATATAAATGCAAGAGTTGGAAAACATGCAATTATGAAAGACGTCGGGACCGTAAACGGTCCGAATTCCGATAAATGCTTTAATCTTGAACTTGGAGATTGCGGGTCGTTACAGATTTGCATGATTAATCGATTAAATGTTAGATTTTGGTTTGAATTCGCGTATGATTTTTCTGTCTGATGTTTCTGCTCATTTTGGTCGCACACGGCCTGGTGCACACGGCCTTGAGGCCGTGTGCATGAGACCGTGCGTGTGTGGAGAATGGGCACGGGCTGTGCACACGGCCTTGAGGCCGTGTGCATGAGGCCATGCGCGTTGCTTGATTGTGCACGGCCTCGGCACACGGCCGTGCACAAGGCCGTGTGGCCTGGTCGAACAGTGCCCTGACCTTCTGTAAGTCAGGGCCCGTTTTGCACTACGGGTCCCTCCGAGACTCATCTTTTCCGAATTCTTTCTTCGCTCGTGTATTCGATATATATGAAATAGATATGAATTGCATGATTTATGAATTTACAACATATTCGGGTATATGAATAGAGTGTTTTAAGTTTTCATTAAATTTTCTATCTTTTGCATGTGAAGTCCGATTTTCCCGAAATTCGAATGCATACTCCTTTATGATTATTAAAGCATGTCCGTAAAGTTTCGTTGCATTTGGACTTGATTTGCATTTTTAAATTTGAGAATTACTCTGTTTTCGTTTGATAATTTGAACTTAAGTGCTTGATTTAATTGTATAACGTGCTCCTATGTGTTTTAATATTCTCGTATAAGCCGTGCGTCGTCGTTAGTCTTATTTGGTTGTGTCCTGGTATTTTTGCAGACGATACTCTCGTGCGCCGGTTCTTGCTTTTTGCTCTTATTTTGCATAGCCAGGTGAGGCTTTCCGATTCTGTTTCCAGTATTATTATGTATATATATAAATAAGACTCTCCCGATATAAGCCACGTTTATGTTTTGTTTTCACACCGTTTCTATATATATACTTAGTAGATATTTATGCTTATTATGTTCATTTGATTTATCGAAAATGATTTGATATGAAAAAGTACTATGTATAGTCTTCGAAATGTTTACGAAAGAGACATGTAAAACCTTTTGTTTTCTAAGGCGAACTTTGGCCTTCGGCCTCGCATATGACATGTCTCGAACGGTCTTTTGGCCAACCCGAAATGATTTGAAAAGCGAGATTATGAATTGTATGCATGTTTATTTGGGCCCGGAGTAAGAGCGATAGGACGAAGTCGGTAGACGTCGGGTCTACGGCGTAAATCCTATGGTTTCCTCCATTTGGGAGCTCGGGGTGTGGCCGGAGTGGCAGCCCTTTGAGTACTTGAGTTATTCCCGTATGATATGAGTAGTTCGGGTTTGCAGTCCGGCTACATTGGAGAAATAAGGGTGGTTTCCGGTTTTATGTTTTGGATATTGGAGTTCAGGGCTCGACTCGCCAAGTCATATGATAAGTTATGTTTTATGTTAAATCACCACCCGATTACGAAAACCTTTCTTTTATGTTGATTTCTTTTAATTATAAAATTGGTGATTTATTTTCCGTTATATTATATACATTATTATTCCCTCCTCACTTAGTCGTTTGACTAACCCTCTCTGTCTCACCCTATATTGGTTTCAGGATACTAGGCGGGATTCGTCGTCGTCGTAGGGTTTTATTTATTTTATTCATGTATATCTCTCTTTTTCCCGTTCGACTTTTATTTATGTTTTACGATATTAGGATGTATTCGGGATTATGTATTTATTGAGCCCGTTATTATATTTATCGGGATACTGTATCGAACCCGTTTGATATTATGTAATTGAATTTTGTTAGCCTTGGTGGGTTTTAATAATTGTGCATTTATTATGTTCTATTGCTTTGATTATTTATATTGCTTCTGCGTCTCTGTCTTTTCGTTGATTTTGAAACCCCGCCTAGTGATTGAGTAAATTCTTGCCGTTCGCCGGGTTTCGGTTCGGGTCGGATCCCATTTCGGCTCCAGGTCGGGGCTCGGTGCGGGGCGTGCGTTACCCGTTTGGGGCGCCCGCTACAGTTGGTATCAGAGCTTCTTTGGTCCAATGGCCTAAGCTCTGAATCGTCGTGTTCTGTTGGTTTGGTCGGTCGTTGTGTGCCGGTGTAACTTAGGGAATTGCACTCACCAGTGTTCAAGAACGCTTAGTGTTTGAATTGTCACGGATCTTTGTTGGATGATCAACAACAAAAGATCTTTTACAATCAAAAAACTGGGATGGGCTTGGATATAGGTGGATGTGAAACTCAAGGTTGTACTTGCCATGCCTGGTTGTCTGTCGTGTCCGGTTGTGTCTAGGTCGTACGGCTTAGGACTTCTGTGAAATTGTGCAAATGTGTTAAGTGCTTATGTGAACACTATGTGAACATTACTTGCCTATGTGTTTACAGCTTTGCATGCTCACTTACCTGTCATGCATAACTGTTAATGACTTTACAGGATGTCTCCAAGTCGTTGTCCCTGTAGACAGTCCTCGTTATCTTCATTGACACCTCAGGCCGATCCACCGATTCCAGCCGAAATTTTGGAAATGTTAAGACAGTTCATCGCTCATGCCCCTAAAGGAAATGCTGAGCAGGAAGCGTGGGCTCAATTTCTCAGATTCGAACCACCGCAATTTGAAGGTGCCCCGGATGACGCTATTGCCGAGGCATGGATATCGGCTCTAGAAAAGATTTTTAGGATTATGGAATATCCGGAACCTCTAAGAGTCGGGTTTGCTATTTATTTGATGCTTGGAGCTGCACAGGAATGGTGGAAACAGATTGAACAACGATGGGAACGCGAGCATGTAGTCCTGACTTGGGATCAGTTCTTGACTTAGTTCCGGGCTGAATACATTACGAGGATTGTTCGTCAGCAACACGAAAGTAAATTTCAGGTCCCCCGTTCAGCCTATTCCTCCCCAACCTCAGGGATATCCACGACCCGTATGTGGATTTTGTAAGGGCCAGCATTTAGAGGCTAAATGTTGGAAGAAGAATGGACAGTGCTACGGATGTGGTAGCACCGACCACAGATTGAATGTATGCCCGAAGAAGAGACCGGCACCGCGGGGTACAGCAGGCAATACTGAGGATGCACATCCAACGAGTTCTACGAGGCCACTTACACAATCAAGGTCTTCTTCCAGAAAGAAAACCTCCTCGGTATATTCATCGAAACATAATGTACTTCCGAAACCGCAAGGAACGCCAGTATGTGGCTTTTGCCAAAGAGATCATCAAGAGTCAGAATGCCGAAAGAAGCAGGGACGTTGCTTCTCATGTGGATGTCTGTCTCATCTTCGTACAAATTGCACGAGGAAGAAAATGTCGAGACGAGCCAAAAGGATGAAGCTTGATTCTGTATGAACGATCCAAGTATATTGCATTCTCATGACATTCATCCTAAATTAATTTAATTTCATATTATGTGAATTTAAAAATTATGTGCGTTAGGTTTATAATATTATACATGTGATTTCGATGTTATTATTCGTGTTTAAATTATGTGAAGTTTGTGTGGTTTTAATCACACGAACTGCCCCTGTATGCCTTGCACGGTCTCGCCACACGTCGTGACGAGACCCTGTGCACTTATCTCACACGGCCTTGTTGCACCCTGTGCGAGAGGCCGTGCGCATGAATACACACGGGCTCGTCACACGCCGTGACGAGAGCCCGTGCGTGTTTGTCCTCACGGGGTCGTCACACGCCGTGACGATACCCCGTGCGTGTTTTTCACACGGCCTCGTCACACGCCGTGACGAGAGGCCGTGCGCATTTCTTCCAGGTTTTAAAATGGTCAGTAGCTTCTCATTTCGCGCACAACCCTCATTCCTTTCTCCTTTTTCATGCGAGAAGTTCCCCATTTTTTTTCCCCAAATTCATCCCACCTTTGAGCACGTCTAATTCTCGATCTAGCCGACGGATTTTTGTGAGATTTTGTAAGTGTGTTGTCTGCAGCGAGTTCTTGGGATTGTTGAAATTTGGGCTCGATCCGTTATACCGATGTCACACAATCTTCGCCCGAAGTAGTGCACGCCAAGTGTTCGGTAAAAGTCTCAAGTGAAAAATTTGCAACTTATTCCTTCAATTCACAACAACTCCAACTCTAATATGGAAGGTGCTCATGAAGCTCGTGGTGGACGTCGGGCAAGGAATTACCCGACATAGCGGCACCGGAAGGTTACCAAGTGGATTTGGGTAATGAAGACGATCAAGACGTCTTCAACCGGTTAATGGAACGACCGGTTAGAGCTACGCAATTTCTAGATATGGAGGCTATGTACCAATTGGGTCTTGGCGAAGGGATCTCTCGTTACATCGACAACATTGGGTGGGCTAATTTTTGGAGTATTCAAAGGGCATCCTATCGCCGCCTCACTTGTGAATTTTTAAGCTCTCTTAAGGGCGCGGCATTTCCGGACGACATCGAGATGCCGATCGGAATCCACTTCCGAGCGTTCAACCGTGACTACACGCTTTCATACCGGCAGTTGTCCGAGTATTTTCAATTGGATGTTACGGCACCTAGGAGACGTGCCGATGGATGGAATCAGGCCGAGGCTTGGAGACGTATCTCTACCTCCACCAAAATATTTAACTCCGGCGTATCCAAGGCTACGATGCTCATCACCACTCAATTGAGAATTTTGCATAGAGCCGTGTCTCGATCGGTTCTAGCCAGAGGAGACAGTCCGGGGGCGGTGAACACCGAAGATTGTCTCATACTCGATCATATGGTGCGAGGGGTCAGGTTCAACCCCATCTCGTACATGATGGACCATATGATGTATATCTCCACTCGGTCGAGAGGAGAGATTCGAGTTGGCTCATACATTACCGCCATTCAGGAGTGTGCCCAAGTGGAAGGGCTCGATACCCAGGTTCCCGTTGGAGGTTCGACCTCAATTAGCTACGGCACTCTAGCTCAAATGGCGATCTGCACGAAAGGTCCAAGGCGGAACGACCCATATATTCTGGTAGATGGACTACCTTTATGGGAGGCTGACCAAGGGGATGCTCCCGAAGAAGGACCCTCAGACCCAGAGGTCCGAGAACAGGCTCAGCATATCTACTCCCAGCTGATGAGTCAGGATGCCTCTATTCCTGAGTCTTCACATGGTAGAAAAATCACTCAGCATCAGGAGTCGATAGACCTGCAATAGTTTTATTCAGAGTTCACTGACTACCGACGTGTGACTGATGAGAGATTTGCCCAGCAGGAGAGGCAGATCAATGAGGGCTTTGCAGCTCAGCGAGCTCACATTGATAGTCAGTACACGGCCTTGCAGGTAGAGCTTCAGAGATCCATATCAGAGATGCAGAGGTCACTATCTGAGCAGCTGGATTAGTATTTCCGCCGTGGTCCTGACGTGCCTTGAGCTATCTATTTTATTTTCTTCTTTCCCGTTAACTTTGTTTAGGATTTGATGTAATTTTATATTTTGTATGACTCTGAATTTTAATTTGGAATATTAAGTGCTTTAAGTGTTTATTATTGAATGATGTTTTATTGTGTGAATTAATTGCATTTGAATGTTCGATTTAATTCGAGTTATTAGAATTTCTGTTATGCTCCTCTTAACTAACTCCAAGACCGGAAGAGAATCTGAGGACAAATTCTTCTGAAGAGGGGAGTATTGTAACGACCCGAAAATTCGATTTTTCAATTCGGTATATTTTATTCGAGTAATTGTGCAAATTATTATTTTATTTAATATTTATTCTAAGATTTTAGGATAATTTCGTAAATGAGGGAATTTAGGTGTTTAAATCACGAATTGTCAATGTGCGTTTAATTATATGAATGTTGACTGTAATTACGTATTATTTGGACAACGTGAGTTTTCAAACTTATTTTATAAAATTACGATTTTACCCCCTTCGATTTTTAGACCTAGTCAACTTAATTGACTAAGTCAATCTCTCTCACGTCACACTCTCGTTCAACATCCGCAAGAAAGAAAGAGAGAAAAGAAAAGAGAAGGAAAAAGAGAAAGAGAAGGAAGAGATTTCAATCGATCGTCCCGACTTCGTTTCCCGACGGATTTTCGAATCGTTTACGCCTACGAATTCCTCGCGATCTTTTCTACGAGTAAGCTTCTAACGATTCTCTCGTTTAATGTCTTCTATACTTCGTTTTTCTCATTTTTGTGAATAGTTGTGTAATTTAGGTTTTATATGATTTTGATAGTAATTGTGGATGGATTTTCGTGTTTATCGTTTCTATATGTAGATTACATGTTGTAGATGATTATATGTGAAAATTAGGGATTGATTTGCATGATTAATCGATTAAATGTTAGATTTTGGTTTGAATTCGCGTATGATTTTTGCTGTCTGATGTTTCTGCTCATTTTGGTCGCACACGGCCTGGTGCACACGGCCTTGAGGCCGTGTGCATGAGACCGTGCGTGTGTGGAGAATGGGCACGGGATGTGCACACGGCCTTGAGGCCGTGTGCATGAGGCCGTCCGCGTTGCTTGATTGTGCACGGCCTCGGCACACGGCCGTGCACAAGGCCGTGTGGCCTGGTCGAACAGTGCCCTGACCTTCTGTAAGTCAGGGCCCGTTCTGCACTACGGGTCCCTCCGAGACTCGTCTTTTCCGAATTCTTTCTTCACTCGTGTATTCTGTAATGACCCGAATATTTTAATTATATTATTAATAATTACGCGAATTCTTTCTTACCTAATTTCTCGATCTATCCAATTGGATTAATCAATCTTGTGGAAAAGATTGATTTAACCTATCTTTTAAATACCCTCGATTACTTAAATTACATAAATGCCCTTAAAAGCCTAAATGACCATTTTACCCCCCCGAGATATTTTCCTAAATATCTACCTATCTCTCTCATTCTCTCATAACAAGAAGGAGAAAAGAAAGGGAAAAGAAAGAAAGGAGAAAGAAGGAGAAGAAAGGAGAAAGATCTTCCCGACGCCCTACCGAGCTCGTTTCTCGCCCGATCGACGAGCCGTGAAAACCCGAACGATCCTCACTATATTATCTACCGGTAATCCTTTTACCCCATTTCATTCCTGTAGCGGGCGCCGCCAAACGGGCAAACGCACGCCCCGCACCGGATCCTGACCCGGAATCGAAAGGAGTCCGACCCGAACCAAAACCCGGCGAACGGCAAACCGGGACATTTACTACTAGGCGGGAGTTTCAAAACAGAGACAAACCCAAAAGCGGAAGCAATATAAAACAAAACATAAAACCCATAATGATTGTGCAGATAGGTAAAGCCCACCAAGGCTAGCAAATTCCATTAAATATTAACAAATGTTTACAACGGGTTCTACAATATTATTCCCGGCTATTCATAAGCACAATTCAAATCCTACATACATCATAAGTCAACAAGAAACGAGAGTTTACATAAGACAAAAGCTTGTAACTTGATTGACAACGACTCAATACTACTGAAGCCCGCCTAGAATCCTGAAACCAAAGGGTGAAACGAATGGGGTTAGTCAAACGACTAAGTGAGGGGGAAAAGACAGTACATAATAAAAACGAAAGTAGATCACCAGTTTAACAGAAAGAAAACAACAGAAGTAAAGGTTTTCGCAAACGATTGGTGAACTAGCTCAAAATGAAACATAACAAAGTGTATAACTCAGGGAGAAGAGTTCTGAACCACCAGTCAAATCATAAAAACATAAACCCACCTTATTCCTCCAGTTGTAATCAGGGAGCAACCCCTAACTACACATATCATACATAAACAAGCTCAGGTACTCAAAGGGCTGCCACTCCGGCCTCACCCCGAGCTCCCAAAGGTGGAGGAAACCATAGAATTTCCGCCGTAGACCCGACGTCTACCGACTTCGTCCTATCGTCCTTACTCCGGGCCCATCAGAACAGGTCAAACATATTCATATACATAGCTCGCTTTTCAAACATTTCCATGTGGTCAAAAGACCGTTCGAGGCAAGTCGTGTGCGAGGCTATAATGCCAAAGTTCGCTTTCGGAAAACAAAGATTTGCTTGCCTCTTTCGTAAACATTTCACAAACTTATACATAATACTTTTCATATTAAATCGTTTTCAAGATCATAAAAGTATAAGCTTAAATATCTACTATATATACAGACGGATGTAAAACAAATCATAAAACGAGGCTTATCGGGTAGTAGGGTTGGTATTATGTACGTATTATCGTCTACTATAAGAAACTGAAAACCCCACCTGTTGGCTTGACAAAAACAAGAGCAAAATGCGAGACAGGCACACTACTCCACGGGAGTATCGTCTGCAAAAGACAAAGACACAACCAAATAAGACTAACGACGACGCACGGCTTATACGAAAGATTTAAAACACATAGGAGCATGTTTAACAATCATTCATATCACTTAGGTTCACATTGTAACAAAACATAGAAATTCATAGAATTCGATAAGCAAAACAAGTTAGAATGTAATAAAAGCTCATAAACATGCATAAAATGCAATAAGGAAGCATGCATTCAAGTTTCGGAATAAACGAACAACATTTGAAAAATAGCCAAAAAGGCCTAAACGAAAAACACGAGAAACGGGACCCAAACGAAGTCGGAAAAATTCAAACTACTTAAAATATGTATCTCACGATTTATAGGACCTATAGGTGAAATCGGATCTTGAATCGGAGGTCAAACGAAGAAAGTCAACTTTTTAATTACCCCTTTGACCCTCAATGCCGAGAGCAAGAAGTTGAAAATGGAGAAATTTTGGTTAAGGCATACACACGGTCTTGGGGACGGGCAAACGCACGGTCTTGAACACGTGCTCAAGCCGGTGCGGACAAACTTGCACTGGCCTGCGCACCGGCTTGCGCACGACCGTGCGTTAGGCAGTGCAAGGCCAAAATGAGGCGCACGGTCTTGGCGCATGGTCTCAAGACCGTGCGTCAGGCCGTGCGGATTATCTAAACAGCAGAAAATCGCGAGGGTTCTCGGGAATGAGCCAAAAATCAACATTTAAATCATATAAATCATGCTAACCTCAAACTAAACTTACATATAATGATCTACAACATCTAATCTACTTATAGGACCAAGAAACACGTAAATCCATCCATAAAATCATTCATAATCACATTTTTCATATATTATTAAACTATTCACAAAATTCTATAAATCACATTCTAGGAAGCATTAAACGCGAAGGACGTGAGAAGCTTACTTGAAGAATAGATCGTGAGGAGTTCGAAAAGTTTCACGGATCGTAATTCGGTCGGAAAACGAAATCGGAATGAGCAATCGAAGCTTTCTCTCTTTTCTCTCTTCTTTTTCTCTTTTTTTCTTCTTTCTTTTCTTCTTTCTTACGTGAATGAGGATTGAGGGAGAGAGAGAGAGTGGTCAAGTCAAACTTTGACTTGACTTAGAAACGAGGGGCAAAACCGTAATTACTCCGAACTTACTAAAAATAGCAGGTTGTCGGAATTAAACAATATTATAGTCAAAACTCATATAATTGAAAACTCATATAATGGTTTAAAAACCAAAATTCACTCATTTATGAAATTGTTAAAATACACATACTAACTATCAAATAAAATAATCAAATCGCGCAATATAACAAGCCGGTCGTACCGGATACTAATTCGGATTTTTCGGGGCGTTACAATTCTATTCGTTATTTCTTGCGATTTTTGTGACTTTAGATATAGGATGTTATATATTAGAATTTTCGTGTTTAGGAAGATTTACTTGACCATTTTACGTGTTTCTTGTGTCTATGTGTAACTTATATGATATATATGTTTATATGTGGAAATTAGGGTATTTTATGGAGTAAATTAGGAGATGTATGAATTTATAAATTGATTTTCGCGTATGAGGTTCGCGATCTGCTGAGTCTGCTGCTCAGTAGATCCACACGGGCGAACGCACGGTCTTTGTAACGACCCGAAAATCCGAGTTTCAATTCGGTATATTTTAATCGAGTAATTTCGTTATTTATTATTCTATTTAATATTTATTCTGAGATTTTAGAATAATTTCGTAAATGAGTGAATTTTATATTTAAATCACTAATTGTCAATGTGCGTTTAATTATATGAATTTTAACTGTAACTACGTATTATTTGGACAACGTGAGTCTTCGAACTTATTTTGTAAAATTACGACTTTGCCCCTTCGAATTCTAAACCTTAGTCAAGATATGACTAAGTCTCAATCTCTCTCTCTCACATTGCCATTCACGCACAAACAAGGAAAAGGAGAAGAAAGAAAAAGAAAGAAAAAGAGAAGGAAGAAGAAAGATTCCAACAATCGTCCCGACTCCGATTCCCGACGGATTCTCGATCCGTTTTCGTCTACGAACTCCTCGCGAACTCTTCTACGAGTAAGCCTTTCACGATTCTTTCGTTTAATGTCCTCTATACTTCATTTTTCTCATTTTTGTGAATAGTTGTATAATTTAGGTTTTATATGATTTTGATAGTAATTGTAGATGGATTTTCGTGTTTATCGTTTCTATATGTAGATTGCATGTTATAGATGATTATATGTGAAAATTAGGGATTGATTTGCATGATTAATCGATTTAAGGTTGAATTATATTTGATTTTCGCGTGTTGGGTTTGATGTTCTGCATGTTCTGCTCAATTTTTACGCACACGGGCCATGCACACGGGGTGTGGCAAGCCCGTGTGGGTGTACACGGCCTCTTGCACGGCCGTGCAAGAGACCGTGCGTGTTTGGGGATGGTGCACGGGCTGTGCACACGGCCTTGAGGCCGTGTGCATGAGGCCGTGCGCGTTGTTTGATTGTGCACGGCCTCGGCACACGGCCGTGCACAAGGCCGTGTGGCCCGATCACACAGTGCCCTGACCTTCTGTAAGTCAGGGCCCGTTTTGCACTACGGGTCCCTCCGAGACTCGTCTTTTCCGAATTCTTTCTTCGCTCGTGTATTCGATATATATGATATAGATATGAATTGCATGATTTATGAATTTACAACATGTTCGGTTATATGAATAGTGTGTTTTAAGTTTTCGTTAAATTTTCTATCTTTGGCATGTGAAGTCCGATTTTCCCGAAATTCGAATGCATACTTCTTTCTGATATCTTAAGCATGTCCGTAAAGTTTCGTTTCATTTGGACTTGATTTGCATTTTTAAATGTATGAATTACTCTGTTTTCGTTTGATAATTTGAACTTAAGTGTTTGATTTAATTGTGTAATGTGCTCCTATGTGATTTAATATTCTCGTATAAGCCGTGCGTCGTCTAGTCTTATTTGGTTGTGTCTTGGTATTTTTGCAGACGATACTTGTAACGACCCAGAAATCTGGGAATTACTGTGAGTATTTTTTTACGCGTTAATTATCTTTCTTAATCTCTAAATTCTCGATTATATGTGAATTATTATATATTATGTCGTAAATGACCAATGTGATAATATTGTTTGCGTATTTAAATTACGTGTCTATATTGCGTTTATTAAATATTTAATCGTTATATGTGATCGACGCGTATTTAATTGGATTTTCTAAAATTACTAAAATAACCCTTCGTATTTTTCGGTATTTCGAAGACATTTGATAAGTGTCGAAATTCATTTCATTATTTTTATTTCGAGAGAGAGAGAGAGAGAGAAGAAGAAGAAAAGAGATATTTCTCCCGAATCCCTAATCGATCGTGCCGAGCTCGAATCTCAGTGGAATCTCTCACCAATCGTTTTTAAACGATCAGTTCATCGATACCTTTCTATAGGTACCAATTTCCCCAATTTCTTTTACGATTTTTTGAGGTTTTGAGAATATTTGGTTATTTCGGGATTTTTAGGTTAAATGCTTAGATCGAGCCCGTTTCTTGGTCAATTCGTGATTTTATTGGATGTATATGTGAATTAGATGTTGATTATTGATTGTTATAAATTATGAGTGTTGATTTGCGTTAAAAATATGATTTTTGTGGAATTTTGGCTCGAAAATTTGAAAACCCGTAAGTTTCTGTTGGGTTCAGTTGAACCACACGGGCTAACGCACGGTCTTGCGCAAGACCGTGCAGGAGCCCGTGTGCAGCTACATTTGCTTGCACGGGCTTGAGCCCGTGCACCTATCTCGTGTGTTTGGCCGTGTGTGCGTGCACGGTCTTGACACCGTGTTCAAGACCGTGCACTAGGCCGTGTGAAACACTTAGTGAATTTTTTCAGCCTTTTCAAACTTTGCTCTCGGCAATTGAGTCTTCGGGTCACCATTTTTGGTTGACTTTTTGCATACGGACTCCAAAAATTACACCGTTTTCACCTATAGAACCCTTTTAATTTGTAGATTTATATTTTGGAATGTTTATTTAATTTCGCCCTCGTTCGGGTTATGAATAGTGTAATTCTAATTATGTGTATTTTTGACAACCTGTCGGAATTGCGTGAAATTTACATGATAGTTTCTTTACATATTATAATTGACATATGCATGATTGGAAACATGTTTGATTAGCCGTTCGTCCAATAATTGCTTATTTGCGCTTTTATTGTTGTTGTAGTCGTTATTGATTTGTCTAGGTCTTGTCTTGTCTCCAGATCAGTCCGGCGTGGGAGACCAGTGAGTCTAGCAGCTAGGCTTTCTCTTTTTGATTCCAGGTGAGGATTTAAACTTTTAACTGAGCTTGAACATATATATATACAATTGCGAACCCCCTAATCCCTTATTAATATATTATATATTTCGAGTTTATATTTTTATGTTTTATCCTCAAATCATTTAATATCAAAATTATACATAAGTAAACCAAATTGATTTGTTTTCAAAAGGGCAAGAAAACTATTTATTTTACGTGACGGTTTGACTTAGGATTTAATCCTTTGTCGTCACCCTTGCTCAGAGTGTCGGTTGGCATTCAAATGGGTTATTTTAAAGCGAGCAAATACATGACTATTTTCAAGATTGGGCCCGGGAAGGTATCCGAAGGTTACATCTGGGGACGGGCGTTCAGGGTGTAATCCGAGGTGCTTCTCCCAAAACTAAGCGTCAATCGTGGCCTGTCAGGAGATGATAGCCATGGTTGGGAGCGATGGTGGGTGTTGCATTCGTTGCACATTTTCCTAAAATTCATTATGGTTGAGCTTCGGGTTGCTCCTTAGCTTGACACCGGCGATGGAGTATTTATACATGCACCGTGGAGATATAAGGAGGAACAGGCCCATTCTCGCTGGGATAGTATTTACTGCTTTATAGTGTTATTGATTTTAATTCTTAATTGTATATCCAAGTCGAAGCATATTCCGGTTTCTTCATTATCGCATATGTATTTTCTATAAATACCCGGAAGCATGACTCGACTTGTTCTCACATCTTCACTGAGTACTTTGACTCACCCTCTTTTAATTTGTTCTTGCCTCAGGTTTGAGAGAGACCGACATGTCTTACGTGTCGGATGGGCAACAGTGTCAGATAGGCTTTTTGGTTTTGCCGAGTCTCATTAGTTGTCTTTTGATCTCGTTCATTATTCTTGTCAACCTGGATTGATAATATTATATTGTTCCCCAATATTGTTATTTAAATGATGTTGCCTTGAGTGGGCTGTTGCTAATGTATTGGCCCCGGAGTGGCAATTTTTGTTAATATGGATTTAAATGCTTCCGCTATATATTCTCTGATCTATTTAAATGTTTTATTTTGGGGATTCACTGTTGCCAAGTGTCGGGATTGACCCGTTAGCTTGCATGGGTTCTCGGGTTGAGGCACTGTATTCGGCTTGGGAATCCGTGCAGGTTCGGGGGCTGTAGAGCGGGGCGCTACAGTCCGGAGTGGTATCAGAGCCATAGGTTCCCTAGGTTCTGTTGTCTAGAGTGTCGTGTCTAAGTCGTACGGCTATATTTATAGGTTTCGTGTTATTTCTTTACTTGCGCTTTTATATGTTATTATTACTTGATTAATTGGTCATATCATTAACCCACATGCATTTTAGCTTATCTTTTCAGGCACAATGGTTAGACCTAGAGGCCCAGGTATATTGATAGGGCTCCTAATACTGCCGTTGCACCGATCACTTGTTCCTACTGCCACAGACCGAACCACACCGCCGATTCCTGCCGGAGGCGATTGGGACAGTGTTTGATTTGTGCATCTTCTGATCACCTGATAGACTCTTGTCCAAACAAGAGAACTCTTGCCACGCCACTGAAGGCGATTCAGGCTGCCGGTCAGCCGAGAGTTCAGCCCAGAGTCTTCGCACTGGGAGGAGAGGAGCTTGAGCCCGATTCGCATGATGTTATTGGAGGTACCCTGCATATTCATGACATCCCTATTACTGCATTATATGATCCGGGTGCTACACACTCGTTTATTGCGCTTGATATTGCTGCTAAGTTGTGCATGCCAGTGGAGAGTCTGCCTTATTTGTATCGAGTCAGTTCTCCTTTGGGGACTTCTTACGTTACGGATAGAATCTTCAAGGGTTGTCCTTAGAAGATAGGAGATCGTGTTTATCCCGCAGATTTGATCGAGTTACCACTGCAGCGCTACGGGATTATTCTGGGAATGGACTGGCTTTATCAGCATAGAGTCAGTGTGGATTGTTTCAGGAAGACTATTCAGATTGGGACCGAGGCAACAATTGTGAAGGGTAGTCTTGAGGAGTCAGTTCTGGCACCGAAGATTTCTTTCGTTGAGGCTTCTCGTTTGATCCGAGAGAGAGCTCAGGCCTTCGTCGCTTATTTACTTAACCGACCGAAGGAACAAGGGAAGCTCGAGAATACGGAAGTGATTAAGGACTTCCCTGATGTCTTTCCCGAGAGTTTGAACTCTCTACCCCCTGATCGGGACATTGAGTTCGTAGTCGATCTTGCCCCGGGATCGGAGCCTTATTCGAAGACTCCGTACAGGATGGCTCCAGCCGAGTTGAAGGAACTGAAGATGCAACTGGAAGAGTTGCTTGAGAATGGTTACATAAGACCGAGCATCTCTCCTTGGGGTGCCCCGGTTTTGTTTGTAAAGAAGAAGGATGGTACGCTGAGAATGTGCATCGACTACCGGGAGTTGAACCGGATGACAGTGAAGAACAAATACCCTCTACCCCACATAGAGGAGTTATTCGACTTATTGCAGGGCTCAAAGGTGTATTCGAAGTTTGATCTTCGTCAGGGATATTATCAGCTTCGTATCCGAGAGCAGGATATACCTAAGACCGGGTTTAACACTCGGTACGGCCACTTCGAGTTTGTTGTGATGCCGTTTGGTTTGACGAATGCCCCTGCAGCTTTCATGGATATGATGCACAGGATTTTCCGACCTTACCTCGACAAGTTTGTGGTTATCTTCATCGACGACATTCTGGTTTTCTCCAAGACAGTCGAGGATCATGCCGAGCATCTTCGCATTGTTCTACAGACGCTTCGAGAGCATAGTCTATATGCCAAGTTCAGCAAGTGCGAATTTTGGATCAACGAGGTTTCATTCCTTGGTCACATCATCTCCGGGAATGGGATTGCTGTGGATCCATCAAAGATTGAGGCAGTGACGAGTTGGAGTCAGCCTAAGACGCCAACAGAAGTTAGGAGTTTCCTTGGATTGGCTAGATATTACAGGCGATTCGTTAAGGATTTCTCCACACTAGCGGCCCCACTCACGAAGTTAACTTGTAAAGATATATCTTTTCAGTGGGACGACAAGTGTGAGGCTAGTTTCAATGAACTGAAGAAGAGATTGACCACTGCACCTATACTTGTTCTTCCAGACGGACACGAGGGATACGCGGTTTATACTGACGCGTCCAAGGAAGGTTTAGGGTGCGTGTTGATGCAAAATGGGAAAGTCGTAGCTTATGCTTCCAAAAAGCTAAAAGATGCCGAAAAGAACTATCCCATTCACGACTTGGAACTTGCAGCGGTGATATTTGCCTTGGGCAAATGGCGTCATTATCTGTATGGTGTCACTTTTGACATCTTTACGGACCACCAGAGTTTGAAGTATCTATTCACTCAGAAGGATCTCAACAGGAGACAGAGACGGTGGATGGAATTCTTGGAAGATTATGACTGCCGCATTCAGTATCACCCTGGGAAGGCGAACGTAGTCGCCGATGCATTGAGCCGAAGGGCTCACGTGGCACACCTAGAGGGGACATCTTCAGATACCTCTTTAGAGGACGGAAGGACTCGATTTGAATCGTATCCTCATCTTGCCAACCTTTCAGTCCAACCCGATTTAGTCCAACAACTTCGAGACGAGCAAGATTCAGATGCCAGTATTCAGAAGATCAAAGCTAGAATGCTGAATGATCCTAACACCAAATTCAGGATCGATGGTACCGGATTGCTTCGCTTTGGGATCCGAGTTTGTGTTCCTACGAACCTGAAGCGTGGAATTCTCGACAAGGCACACAACTCTGCTTATGCTGTTCACCCAGGAGGCAACAAGATGTATCGTGATCTCAGAACCCAGTATTGGTGGAATGGTATGAAAAGGGACGTGGCTACTTATGTGAAACATTGTCTAACATGTCAGAGAGTCAAGGCCGAGCATCAAAGGCCTGGAGGAACTCTTCAGCCGCTTCCTGTACCCACTTCCAAGTGGCAGGAGATCACTATGGACTTCGTGACTGGATTGCCTGCCATTCGTGGAGGTTTCGATAGTATTTGGGTCATCGTTGATCGATTGACCAAGTCAGCGCATTTTCTACCAGTTCGAAAAACAGCAAAGGTTAAACAGCTCGCAGAATTGTATCAAAAAGAAATTATTAGGCTTCATGGTGTTCCGGAAAGTATCGTTTCTGACAGGGATCCTAAGTTCACAGCTCAGTTGTGGCAAGAACTTCATAAGAACTTGGGAACGACCCTAAAGTTTAGCTCTGCAGCACATCCTCAGACTGATGGACAATCCGAGCGAATGATCAGGTTTCTAAATGATATGTTACGGGCATGTGCGCTCGATTTTCATACGAGTTGGATTTCACACTTGCCCTTGGTCGAGTTCGCTTACAATAACAGTTATCAAGCCTCGATTGGAATGCCACCGTATGAGGCTCTTTATGGGAGGAAGTGCAGATCTCCAATTTATTGGGAATTGGAGGATTGGAAATGGTCAGCTAATGGCCATGAGAGGGCTACTCCACCGGATCACATTCAGGAAGCAATTGATAAGGTTCAACTCATTCGGCAAAGAATGAAAGCAGCTCAAGATCGCCAGAAGAGCTACGCCGACAAGAGGCGTCGACATTTGGAGTTCGAAGTGGGAGACCGAGTTTTTCTCAAGGCCTCCCCGAGGAAGGGATTCACGAGGATCGGTAGAGGTGGAAGCTTACTCCGAGATATTTAGGTCCATTTGAGATCACCGAGAGGATCGGGAATACCGCATATCGTCTGGACCTACCACCTTATCTTACCGGGATCCACAATGTCTTCCATGTCTCACAGCTTCGCAAGTACTTCCCCGACGAGTCCCATATTCTCCAGGATGACGGAGTTCAGCTTGAGCCGGATTTGACTATTGAGATGAAACCGGTTCAGATTCAGGATCGTAAGGTTCAGCAGCTTCGCCACAAGCAGATTTCATTAGTGAGAGTTCTCTGGAGGAACCATTCGACCGAGCAGTCTACTTGGGAGACGGAGGCTAAGATGAGGGAAGCTTATCCCGAGCTTTTCTGATGAAGATGGAATCTGGGGACCAGATTCTCATAAGGGGGAGGTATTGTAACGACCCAGAAATCTGGGAATTACTGTGAGTATTTTTTTACGCGTTAATTATCTTTCTTAATCTCTAAATTCTTGATTATATGTGAATTATAATATATTATGTCGTAAATGACCAATGTGATAATATTGTTTGCGTATTTAAATTACGTGTCTATATTGCGTTTATTAAATATTTAATCGTTATATGTGATCGACGCGTATTTAATTGGATTTTCTAAAATTACTAAAATAACCCTTCGTATTTTTTGGTATTTCGAAGACATTTGATAAGTGTCGAAATTCATTTCATTATTTTTATTTCGAGAGAGAGAGAGAGAGAGAAGAAGAAGAAAAGAGATATTTCTCCCGAATCCCTAATCGATCGTGCCGAGCTCGAATCTCCGTGGAATCTCGCACCAATCGTTTTTAAACGATCAGTTCATCGATACCTTTCTATAGGTACCAATTTCCCCAATTTCTTTTACAATTTTTCGAGGTTTTGAGAATACTTGGTTATTTCGGGATTTTTAGGTTAAATGCTTAGATCGAGCCCGTTTCTTGGTCAATTCGTGATTTTATTGGATGTATATGTGAATTAGATGTTGATTATTGATTGTTATAAATTATGAGTGTTGATTTGCGTTAAAAATATGATTTTTTTGGAATTTTGGCTCGAAAATTTGAAAACCCGTAAGTTTCTGCTAGGTTCAGTTGAACCACACGGGCTAACGCACGGTCTTGCGCAAGACCGTGCAGGAGCCCGTGTGCAGCTACATTTGCTTGCACGGGCTTGAGCCCGTGCACCTATCCCGTGTGTTTGGCCGTGTGTGCGTGCACGGTCTTGACACCGTGTTCAAGACCGTGCACTAGGCCGTGTGAAACACTTAGTGAATTTTTTCAGCCTTTTCAAACTTTGCTCTCGGCAATTGAGTCTTCGGGTCACCATTTTTGGTTGACTTTTTGCATACGGACTCCAAAAATTACACCGTTTTCACCTATAGAACCCTTTTAATTTGTAGATTTATATTTTGGAATGTTTATTTAATTTCGCCCTCGTTCGGGCTATGAATAGTGTAATTCTAATTATGTGTATTTTTGACAACCTGTCGGAATTGCGTGAAATTTACATGATAGTTTCTTTACATATTATAATTGACATATGCATGATTGGAAACATGTTTGATTAGCCGTTCGTCCAATAATTGCTTATTTGCGCTTTTATTGTGTTGTAGTCGTTATTGATTTGTCTAGGTCTTGTCTTGTCTCCAGATCAGTCCGGCGTGGGAGACCAGTGAGTCTAGCAGCTAGGCTTTCTCTTTTTGATTCCAGGTGAGGATTTAAACTTTTAACTGGGCTTGAACATATATATATACAATTGCGAACCCCCTAATCCCTTATTAATATATTATATATTTCGAGTTTATATTTTTATGTTTTATCCTCAAATCATTTAATATCAAAATTATACATAAGTAAACCAAATTGATTTGTTTTCAAAAGGGCAAGAAAACTATTTATTTTACGTGACGGTTTGACTTAGGATTTAATCCTTTGTCGTCACCCTTGCTCAGAGTGTCGGTTGGCATTCAAATGGGTTATTTTAAAGCGAGCAAATACATGACTATTTTCAAGATTGGGCCCGGGAAGGTATCCGAAGGTTACATCTGGGGACGGGCGTTCAGGGTGTAATCCGAGGTGCTTCTCCCAAAACTAAGCGTCAATCGTGGCCTGTCAGGAGATGATAGCCACGGTTGGGAGCGATGGTGGGTGTTGCATTCGTTGCACATTTTCCTAAAATTCATTATGGTTGAGCTTCGGGTTGCTCCTTAGCTTGACACCGGCGATGGAGTATTTATACATGCACCGTGGAGATATAAGGAGGAACAGGCCCATTCTCGCTGGGATAGTATTTACTGCTTTATAGTGTTATTGATTTTAATTCTTAATTGTATATCCAAGTCGAAGCATATTCCGGTTTCTTCATTATCGCATATGTATTTTCTATAAATACCCGGAAGCATGACTCGACTTGTTCTCACATCTTCACTGAGTACTTTGACTCACCCTCTTTTAATTTGTTCTTGCCTCAGGTTTGAGAGAGACCGACATGTCTTACGTGTCGGATGGGCAACAGTGTCAGATAGGCTTTTTGGTTTTGCCGAGTCTCATTAGTTGTCTTTTGATCTCGTTCATTATTCTTGTCAACCTGGATTGATAATATTATATTGTTCCCCAATATTGTTATTTAAATGATGTTGCTCTGAGTGGGCTGTTGCTAATGTATTGGCCCCGGAGTGGCAATTTTTGTTAATATGGATTTAAATGCTTCCGCTATATATTCTCTGATCTATTTAAATGTTTTATTTTGGGGATTCACTGTTGCCAAGTGTCGGGATTGACCCGTTAGCTTGCATGGGTTCTCGGGTTGAGGCACTGTATTCGGCTTGGGAATCCGTGCAGGTTCGGGGGCTGTAGAGCGGGGCGCTACAATACTCCTGTGGAGTAGCGCCGGTTCTAGCTTTTGCTCTTATTTTGTGCACGCCAGGTGAGGCTTTCCTTTTCTGATTCCAGTATTACTACGCGTATATATATATATAAATAAGCCTCTCCCGATATAAGCCACGTTTATGTTTTGTTTTCACACCGTTTATATATATACTTAGTAGATATTTATGATTATTATGTTCATTTGATTTATCGAAACTTATTTGATATGAAAAAGTATTACGTATAGTCTTCGAAATGTTTACGAAAGAGACATGTAAAACCTTTTTGTTTCTAAGGCAAACTTTGGCCTTCGGCCTCGCATATGACATGTCTCGAACGGTCTTTTGGCCAACCCGAAATGATTTGAAAAGCGAGTTATGAAATGTTTGCATGATCGTTTGGGCCCGGAGTAAGAGCGATAGGACGAAGTCGGTAGACGTCGGGTCTACGGCGTAAATCCTATGGTTTCCTCCATTTGGGAGCTCGGGGTGAGGCCGGAGTGGCAGCCCTTTGAGTACCTGAGTTATTCTAGTTTGTTACGAGTAGTTCGGGTTTGCAGTCCGGCTACATTGGAGGAATAAGGGAGGTTTCCGGTTTTATGTTTTTGGTTATTGGAGTTTCAGGGCTCGACTCGCCGAGTCATATGATAAGTTATGTTTTATGTTAAATCACCACCCGTTTACGAAAACCTTTCTTTTATGTTGATTTCTTTTAATTATAAAATTGGTGATTTACTTCCGTTTTATTATATACATTATTATTTCCCCCCCCTCACTTAGTCGTTTGACTAACCCTCTCTGTCTCACCCTATATTGGTTTCAGGATACTAGGCGGGAATCGTCGTCGTCGTCGTCGTAGGGTTTTATTTATTTTCTCTTGTATATTCCTTTTCCGTATGTTATGAATTATGTTTTAGAATATTAGGAATTTATTTAATTAGTATTCGGGATTTCTATATTGAACCCGTTATTGTACATTGTTGGGATATTGTATCGAACCCGTTTATTAATTATGTAATTGAATTTCGTTAGCCTTGGTGGACTTTAATAATTGTGTATTTATTATGTTCTATTGCTTTGATTATTTTGTTGCTTCCACGTCTCTGTCTTTTCGTTGTTTTTGAAACCCCGCCTAGTGATTGAGTAAATGCTTGCCGTTCGCCGGGTTTCGATTCGGGTCGGATCCCATTTCGGTTCCGGGTCGGGGCTCGGTGCGGGGCGTGCGTAACCCGTTTGGGGCGCCCGCTACAGTCTTGATCAAGACCGTGCAGGAGCCCATGCGCAGCACTTTTCATCCCGCACGGGCTTGAGCCCGTGCACAGGACCGTGTGCAGGCCCGTTTGCACCTGCACGGTCTTGGCACCGTGCTCAAGACCGTGCGGGAGGCCGTGCAACCCCTTTTGTGCTTGCACCGGCTTGCCAAGCCCGTGCGTTGGCCGGTGCTACATACTTAGTGTATTTTCCAGCCTTTTCCTTTCTTACACTTCGGGAATTGGTCAACCCCACTCATTTAAATGTTGACTTTTCTCATACGACCTCCGAATATCAATCCGATTTCACCTATAGCTTCCTTGAGCCTCGGGATTTGATATTCTTCATAATTTACAATTTATCTGACCTTATTTGACCGTCAATTGACACCTTTCTCGTTTGGGGATTTTTATCCCATCTTTCCCATTTCTTGTCCGTTTGACCCCGTTTTCGCGAGAGAACGTCTTTATATTATTTTAAGCATGTCTACGTGCCCTAACTGCGTTCTAGCATGCTTTTCATATTTATTATTAATGTTCTTCCATTATTACAATTGCTTTAAGTATTCCTTTAAATGTTAATTCATATGTTATATATCCTTATATGCTTAATTGCCTGGCTTTCCATATTGTACCTGTAGCATGAGTGAAGTTATATTTGAATTGCCGTGCGTCGTCTGTTGTTCGTGTCTTGTTTTTAGTATTGTCGGTCTTGTTTTCATCCTATAGGCCCTGTGTATTACAGGTGGGACCAACGAGGGAGAAACCTGACTACCGCTTGCTTTCATACTGTCGTGTCGAGCCAGGTAAGGGTTTTAAATTGTTTTCAACTGGAGTAAGAACATAGTTACTTAGGTTTGCGAAATAAACCACTATCCCGCTTTATTATTACTTGTTGTACTGCCTTTACCATTCCTTATGTGCTTAGTCAAACCTTTTAATAGCAAAACCAAATGATTTTAAATGCTTTCAACTAGAGACAAGGAAAACCCTTTTGTTTTAAATGCTAACTTTGGTCTCTCGACCTCGCAACTATAACCTTGTCTCGAATGGCCCCTTTGGCCTCCCAAACCCCGATTTCCTACTTTCGAATGGCCCTTTTGGCCACCCAAACTATCATTGATTTCAAAAGCGAGCCATAGTCTGTTTTATGACTTGGGCCCGGAGTATACAGGAGGTGAGCCTGGGGACGTGCGTCTAGGGCAAATCCCGATGTATACTTCTAGCGTGTTGACTTGGGCCGGCTAGGAGGTTGGCTAGCCTAAGTTGATGCGAACGGTGGTGCTAATCGCGTCTCCTTAAACCCTGTACGGTGGTGCTAATCGCGTCTCCTTAAATCCTGATGGTGGTGCTAACAGCGTCTCCTTAAATCCTGTATAGTACTGTTGGTGGTGGAGTAATTGACTATATGCTTGCATGATTTTCAATTGGGAGTTATAAGGAGAGGGCCCGTTCTCGCCGGGACACATTATTTGCATGATTTATTGCATTTATTGCTTGTCTAATTGTTTTATGGCTTTCGTGACAAGTCGAAGCACATTCCGGTTTTCTTTAGTTATCATATGTACTTCCCTATATATATATAAAACCCGGAAGTATGACTCGTACTTGCTACCGTAAGCCTCCTTTATTACTTAACTAATATTCTTTCAATCGGCTTCATATTACGTGCAAATGTTTTAAAGGATCCGGTTCGCCAACCTTTTGTGTTTTCAAATAAGCCGAACCCGAGTGTTGCTTTGTGTCATTTTACAACTTATATTTCGTTATTCGTATTCTTTCTCAAAATGGGCAACACTCACCACTTTTAGTTTTAAAAAGATAAATGACGAACTGTGATCAAAACCCCCTTACTGAGTATCCTTTATACTCACCCCTGCTATTTTGGTTCTTGCTTCAGGTAGACAGGTGGCGACTTCACCTACCTTGTCAGTCGGCATCAGCAGGTCTAGATAGGCTCAGTCTTTCTGGTTTGTCTTGTCAGTGGTCCCAACAACTGTCGAGTCTTGTTTATTGTATTTATTTACTTTACGTACTTATGTGCCCTTGATGTGGGATAGTTGATGATATCTAGGATTGCATAGGGTAGACTAGTTGAGCCATGGATGGCACTATCTGTTTATGAATATTCTGTATCTTGATTTTAAATGTTAATTGATATTATGTTAGCCTCGTGGGCTTTTATGAAATTTAATTTTTTACATTAATCGCTTCCGCATTTTCTCTGCTCTTTTCTGGTTGTTGTTGGGATGTCGTTGCTGTTGCCGGTAGTGGTTGCTTGAATGCCGTTCGCCGGAGTGGGTTTTTGAGTTAAGGCCCCTCGCTGAAGCTCGGGAATCCATTTCGGTGCGGATGTGGCGGTCCTTCTTCAGGGGGCGCTACAGTCAGTGGTATCAGAGCCTAGGTTCCCAAAAGGAACCGAAGCTTTGTAATCGCGTCGTGTCTTGTCTCTTGTGTCTGCCCGTTTCGTGTCAATGCGACTTAGAGTTTCCAGTCACAGGTGCTTGAGAACTCCTTAGTATTGAAATTGTGATTGATCTTCTTTTGGAATGGCCAACCAACCGCTTGATCTCTTACAATTGTAGTACTGAGTTGGGATTGAATGCAAGTGGATGTGGAACTCGAGGTAGCGTCTGGCTTGTCTTGTCGTCTTATCGTGTCCTGCTTAGGTCTTGTCGTGTCTAGGTCGTACGGCTATAGGATCGAGTTTTGCTTGTTCTGTGATTTGTTTCATGCTTAACTTGTCTACATGCTATCTGAATCATATATGTATGTTTTGTTTGAATTTTATATGCCTTATGTGATCATTCCATTAACCGAGCATGCATCTTTTCCTAGTTTATTGAGTGCAGGTACATAATGTCTCATCGAAGACCCCCTATCGCTCCCTTATCTCCGAATTCGATTGCAAGGGAGTTAGTGACAGCTATGAGACAGATTGCTGAGCAAGTGCATCAAGAGAGACAACAACAACAGCAGCATGTGCCTGCGAGACAAGCCGAGGGCCAATCCCTGGACAGATTTCTGCACTACAACCCACCTTGCTTCGTGGGTGAACCAGATGAACTAAAAGCCGAGGCTTGGATAGCCGATCTGCAGCGAATCTTTTGAGTAATACACTGCGGTGACCCCGAGAGGGTCGAGTATGCCATCTTTCTCATGAGAGGACCAGCTGAGGATTGGTGGCGTTACATAGAACAGAGATGGATCGCTGAGGGAATTCCGTACACTTGGTCACGGTTCCTATCCGACTTCCGAGAGAAGTACGTGCCGCAAGAGGTATGTGACAGCCGAGAAAGAGAGTTCATGTCCCTCACCCAAGGAGCTCTCCCTGTTGCACAATACGAGGCACTTTTCAGCCGCCTCATCGTCTATGCTCCTCACATTGCATCTGACGATCGAAGGAGAGCGCGGAAATTCATCAAGGGACTTCAGCCGGAGATCTTGGAAAGATTAGTAGGATTGGACATTCGAGTTTATCACCAGGCAGTTAACCGAGCTATGAGAGTGGAGTCCGATCTTCAAGAGATGAGACGAGGTATTCCTCACATGAAAGGATCCTCTTTCAATGAGTTAGCAAGAAGAGTACCAGCCGGACTGAGCACTTTTCCGACTCGAGATCACACTACGAGATGCCGGAGCCTACCAGACCAGGAGTGAACGAGGACCTCATTCCCTGTGAGCACTGTGGAAAGACCAATCACGCGACTACAAGGTGTAGGAGGAAACTGGGGCGTTGCCTCAGATGTGGGAGTAGCAAACATCAGGTTCAGGATTGCCCAGACTCAGGGAATCCTCGGGGAAGAAAAAGGGGATCTCGACCTTGATACCGACTCGCAGAGGTACCTTGCATTATCATTGCATTCACTCATAATATTTTGTTTCGAATGGTAATTGCTTTAAATATATGTTAAGTGTTTTATATAAACTTACGTGCTTTAACTGCTTTCAACATTCACACTTGCACTGATTGAATGATTAGATGCTAAGATTTATGTGACCTCTGTGTGGATAGTGTAACGACCCATAATTCCCAAACTCAGAATTAGCACGTTTATCGATATTCGGACCGTTTACGGTCCCGACGTCCTTCATAATTACACGTTTTCCAACTCTTGCATTTAAAGAATTTTTCATAAACCATTAATTTGGCTTTTAAAACTTGTAGCATTAATAAGAATTATTTTGCATCATTTTGTCACTAACTAGGGTCAATTTGGTAAATTTATATTTTTAGCTCGTTTAATCGAATTTAGTAATTTAACAGTGCACGTTGGACCGGAATCCAATGTTCTAAAGATATATTTCATCGAGGTTCCAAATATTATTCGTAAAAATTATATTTTCAAAATATTGCATTTTTGGCCCAAAATTATTTACACTTTGACCCCACTCGATATTGACTTTTTGTAAATGCCCGAATTTTTATGAAACGAACCTCAAACCTTGTTAAGCTTTTCATTACGGTCATTTTGACACTAACTACGCCTAATTCCGAGACTTTGCGTTTTTGTCTCGTTTTTCGAAAAATATATATAGTAACCTTCCATATTTAGAAACCACACACACACCGACATTCATCGAACGACGTGCCATTCTCTCCCAAACATGATTTTTGCAACGTTGTCGGAATTCGACGAATCATATGTCCAGACGACCGTATCGACGAGACGAATCCAACCGTACTATTTTCCCGGCCATCGGAGCAGCGACGACGGCGTAACGGCGGGAGAACCGAACGGCGGCACTATTCTCCGATCTGCCTTTTCCGGCGATGGCGAGACTTGGGACCGGTCGGGTCTGAACCGTTTCGACGAGAGGAATCCATTGGCGGTGGTCTTGAGTCCATCCGACCACCGACGGCGGAGTTACGACCCATTTTCAGGCGCGGCGTCGGTGGAGCTCCGGCGACGTTTCAGGCGGCGCCACCATCGCGGACCACCAAGGTTCGGACCGGCGTGACAAGACGAGAAGATTGGCGGTGGTCTCGTGGCGTGACTCCCCCAGACGGCGGCGCTCCGACGATTTTCAGGCGGCGCGCGGAGGAGCCGCGGCCGAGGTGGTGGTCCGGCGTGCTCCGGTCACCATTTTCGTCGATCCTTAGGTGATTTCCAACCTTCTCGACGTGGGTAAGCTTTCTACGAACTCCGTTCGCGAATTCGATAGCCCGATTTTGAGTAATTTTGATTCTTGGATTTAGGGTTCATTGGAGCTTCAAACTGAAATTAAACTCCGGTGAGTGACCGGATCGAGAAACGGGCTTGGGGGAAGTGATGGGCTCGACGAGAGGAACATTTGAGTATAAGGGTCCGACTGCATTGGTGGAGGTCTGGCGGCGGTCCGGCGGCGGCAGACGGTGGTCGGCAGTTTTGACACTGTTCCGGCGGGAATCCGGCGACGGTGTCTTCGGACAGATTCATCGTCTCGACGCAACGGTTCTAACGGCGCTAGTATTACCTCAATCCGATTTACCGTTTGTCTTTTATGATCGTTTTTGTATGATTATGTATATATGTCAACTTTCGCACTAGCTTTTAGCTTTTCGAATCAATTAAGCTAAATTTGCTTGTACCTTAACTTGTAGCATGATTGTAAATTGAGGAATATTGTCGATGTATGATGGTATAGTTGAATTCATGAGATTTGGGTTCGATTAAAATTGGTTTATGAGTGAATGTTAGATTGTAGCTTTTGAGCTTTTGGAAAAAGTTGTTAAGTTGATAAGTTGTAATTTAATTGATTTACTTGAATGGGTTATGTATGTTTATTGTGGAATTTCAATCATACCATCTGAGTAGTTTATTCTTAAATGTTTATATTTAATCAAATGTTATTTGTTATTCGTTTATTCCACGTTTTTCATGCTGAATGACCAATTTGCCCCTACTTGTCATTTTATGCTTAAATATTATATTTTCGTCTCTAAGCATGTTGCATTTTCATAGCTGAGCGTCAGTGTCTATTTTCTCATTCGTGTCAGTCGTTCATCCTCTAGATCCCGTATTTTCAGGTGGGATCTCTGAGGGAGAATCATATCGGTTGCTTGCTTGCTTTTCTCGTTGTCGAGCTACAAGTAAGGGTTTAAATTGTTTTCAACTGGGGCAAGATCATAGATATATATAGGTTTGCGAAATAAATTATTATCCCGCCTTTTCTTCTTGCTTGTTGTACCTGCCTTTACTATTTCTTTATGTGCTTAGTCAAACCTTTTAATAGCAAAACCTATATGTATAATATTTTACAAACATTTTCAGCTAGAGGCAAGGAAAACCCATTTGTTTTTAAATGCGAACTTTGGTCTCTCGGCCTCGCAAATATAACCTTGTCTCGAATGGCCCTTTTAGCCTCCCACACCCTGATTCCCTATTTTCAAATGGTCCTTTTGGCCACCTAAATTGTTATTAATTTCAAGCGAGCCATGGACTGGTTTATGACCTTGGGGCCCAGGAGTAATACAGGAGGTGAGCCTGGAGACGAGCGTCTAGGGCAAATCCCGATGTGTACTCTAGGTATTGACTTAGGCCAGTTGGGAGGTTTGACTGACCTAAGTTAATGCGACGGTAGCGCCTTGAGCGTTTCCTTAAATTTTGTACGGTAGCGTTGTGGGGCACCACTCGTTTCCTTAAATTATGCATGGATCACGACTTTCGGTGGTGGGGTACTTGACTATATGTTTGCATGTTTTTCATGATTGGGAGTTATAAGGAGAGGGCCCGTTCTCGCCGGGACACATTATTGCATGACTTATTGCATCACTTGTTTGTCTAAATGATTTACGGCTTTAGTTACAAGTCGAAGCACCTTCCGGTTGTCTTCAATTAGCATATGTATTTCCCTATATATATATATATATATATAAAATCCGGAAGCGTGGCTCGAACTCGCCAACTTATGCCTTGCTTATTGTTCAAACTATTTAGTTGAATTACGAGCCGTTTTCTTATCATTTCCAACTTATTTATGCCATGTCTTTCGAACTTGTAACGGCCTCGTGACCCAACTAATATCATTTCAAAATAATCGGCTTGACCTTATGTGCAAATGTGTTCAAAGGATCCGGTTCGTCAACCTTTTGTGTTTTCAAATAAAGCCGAACTCGAATGTTGCTTTGTGTTATAGTCTTACAACTTATATTATTGTATGTATCTTTATGAAAACGAGTAACATTCACCCCTCTTTGGTTTTAATAAATAAATGACGAACTGTGATCAATACCTATATTGTATTACCCCCCTTTACTGAGTATCCTTTATACTCACCCCTTCTATTTTGGTTCTTGCTTCAGGTAGACAGGTGACGGTGTCACCTATCTTGTCAGTCGGCAGCAGCAGGTCTAGGTCGGCTCTTGTCTCTTGTCTTGTCAATGTCCCAACAACAGTCGAGTCTTTACTTTCTGAATTGATTCGAATTGCCGTATTTAACATTATGATTACCTTATGTACCAATGTGCCCCTGATGTGGGATAGTTAATTAAGCCATTGATGACTTTTATGATTAAACTATTGTTTATGAATTCGCTTCCGCATTTCTCTGATTATTGTTGTTGTTGTTGTTGGGGCGTTGTATTGTTGTTGCCGGAGTTTGATTGAGTGTTTGCCGTTCGCCGAGATGAATTTTTGAATGGGGTACATTTACCTTGTTTAGGAGTTCGTCTTGGTGCGGATGTGGTGTCCTTTCTCCTTCTACGGAAAGGGGCGCTACAATCAGTGGTATCAGAGCCTAGGTTCCTGAAAAGGAACCGAAAGCTCAGGTATCTCGTCTGTCTTGCATGTAGTGTCTGTCTGCATGGTGTCAGTTTGTTCTGGATTCGTACTTTGATGAGTGTTTATGATTTCTTGGTGCTTAAATTGTGATTGATCGCTGATGGTCTGATCAACTAGCTAGCGATCTTTTATAATTTTTATACCAAGGGAGATTGAAACGCAAGTTGGATGTGGAATTTCGAGGTCGTGTTTAGGTCGTGCGGCTATAGGATTATGTGCTTATCTGCTTCTGTGTTTGAATTGCATTAATTTGAATTGTGGAACTTTTGTGCTTCTATATGTTTATATGTCTCATTTAAATCATATATGCCCTATTTCATCATGCCATTAACCGACATGCATCCTCTTTCTAGTTTCTTGTTCACAGGTTCATAATGGCTCCTCGAAGACCCCGTACAGCTCCTACACCTGCAAATCCAATTGCAAGTGAACTCGTGGCAGCTATGCGACAAATCGCTGAGCAAGTACATCGAGAAATGCTACAACAGCCACATGTACATATGAGACAGGCCGAGGGCCAATCCCTGGAGAGATTTTTGTACCTTCAGCCACCACACTTCGAGGGCGAACCAGATGACCTCAAGGCCGAGGCTTGGATAGCCGATCTGGAGCAAATCTTTCAAGTGTTACACTGTGGTGACCCCGAGAGGGTCGAATATGCTACCTTCCTGATGAGAGGAGCAGCTCGGGACTGGTGGCGCTACACGGAACAGAGACGGAACGCTGAGAGAATTCCGTACACTTGGCCACAGTTCCTATCCGATTTTCGAGAGAAGTACGTGCCAGAAGTGGTACGTGACAACCGAGAGAGAGAGTTCATGTCTCTCACCCAAGGGGCTTTCCCCGTAGCACAATACGAGGCACATTTCAGCCGCCTCATCATCTATGCCCCTCATATTGCTTCTGATGAGCGGATAAGAGCACGAAAGTTTATCGAGGGACTTCGGTTGGAGATTCGGGAAAGATTAGTGGGGTTGGACATTCGCCTCTATCGCGATGCAGTTAACCGAGCTATGAGGGTGGAATCCGATCTTCGAGAGATGGGTCGAAGTCTCCCTCCTATATTAGGATCTTCTTCCAACGTGATACTAGAGCCCATCGAACTTGGACAGAATGAAGACCCCGTTCCTTGTGAATTTTGTGGGAAGACGAACCACAAGACTGCAAAGTGTAGGAGGGGATTGGGACGTTGTTTCTCATGTGGAAGCATCAAGCATCAAGTCCGAGAATGTACCAACAAAAGAAAGTCTTGGGGAAAGAGAGATGACACCCGATCTTGACATCGACCGATGTAGGTACATTGCATTATCATAGCATTCATTCATCGTATTCTGTTTCGAATGGTAATTGCTATAAATATCTATTAAGTGTTTTATATAACTTACGTGCTTTAACTGCTCTCAAATTCACACTTGCACTGATTGAATGATTAGTTGTTTGTATTTATGTGATCTCTGTGTGGATAGCGTAGAATTCGATAAATTCGTTATACGCTAATAGAGGGTGCTAAGGACAAGGAGTTCTTGGCCGACTAAGATTGTTTCTGTTGCGAGTACGTCATTCGGTTCTGGATAGCATCGACTTTGACAAATTGGGTATGAAGGAGAATACTTCTGAAGATATGTCGGAGTAAGAACCGACATGAATCTGGATGTCGAACTTGACTAGAAGAACACCGAGCTTTCAGCTACACCAAACTGAAGACCTTACATTGGGATTTTCTGTTCTTGGTCATTATGGACGAGAATGTGTGCTTTTGAACGTGCACCGGTCTTGAAAATCAATCAGACCAACACGAAGGATACCAAGTTTAGATGAAACAGACAAATGAACATGATTCTTCAGGAATCAAAGGTGTCTGTACAAGCCCCAAAGACATTACAAATTGGACAGAACGAATTTCTAGAATCGAAACCAAAGAAGAAGTTTGATAGAGAACAGTCTGACATGAGAAGTAGAATCTGAGGACAGATTCTTTTGAAGAGGGGAGTATTGTAACGACCCATAATTCCCAAACTCAGAATTAGCACGTTTATCGATATTCGGACCGTTTACGGTCCCGACGTCCTTCATAATTACACGTTTTCCAACTCTTGCATTTAAAGAATTTTTCATAAACCATTAATTTGGCTTTTAAAACTTGTAGCATTAATAAGAATTATTTTGCATCATTTTGTCACTAACTAGGGTCAATTTGGTAAATTTATATTTTTAGCTCGTTTAATCGAATTTAGTAATTTAACAGTGCACGTTGGACCGGAATCCAATGTTCTAAAGATATATTTCATCGAGGTTCCAAATATTATTCGTAAAAATTATATTTTCAAAATATTGCATTTTTGGCCCAAAATTATTTACACTTTGACCCCACTCGATATTGACTTTTTGTAAATGCCCGAATTTTTATGAAACGAACCTCAAACCTTGTTAAGCTTTTCATTACGGTCATTTTGACACTAACTACGCCTAATTCCGAGACTTTGCGTTTTTGTCTCGTTTTTCGAAAAATATATATAGTAACCTTCCATATTTAGAAACCACACACACACCGACATTCATCGAACGACGTGCCATTCTCTCCCAAACACGATTTTTGCAACGTTTTCGGAATTCGACGAATCATATGTCCAGACGACCGTATCGACGAGACGAATCCAACCGTACTATTCTCCCGGCCATCGGAGCAGAACCGAACGGCGGCACTATTCTCCGATCTGCCTTTTCCGGCGACGGCGAGACTTGGGACCGGTCGGGTCTGAACCGTTTCGACGAGAGGAATCCATTGGCGGTGGTCTTGAGTCCATCCGACCACCGACGGCGGAGTTACGACCCATTTTCAGGCGCGGCGTCGGTGGAGCTCCGGCGACGTTTCAGGCGGCGCCAGCATCGCGGACCACCAAGGTTCGGACCGGCGTGACAAGACGAGAAGATTGGCGGTGGTCTCGTGGCGTGACTCCCCCGGACGGTGGCGCTCCGACCATTTTCAGGCGGCGCGCGGAGGAGCCGCGGCCGAGGTGGTGGTCCGGCGTGCTCCGGTCACCATTTTCGTTGATCCTTAGGTGCTTTCCAACCTTCTCGATGTGGGTAAGCTTTCTACGAACTCCGTTCGCGAATTCGATAGCCCGATTTTGAGTAATTTTGATTCTTGGATTTAGGGTTCATTGGAGCTTCAAACTGAAATTAAACTCCGGTGAGTGACCGGATCGAGAAACGGGCTTGGGGGAAGTGACGGGCTCGACGAGAGGAACATTTGAGTATAAGGGTCCGACTGTATTGGTGGAGGTCCGGCGGCGGTCCGGCGGCGGCAGACGGTGGTCGGCAGTTTTGACACTGTTCCGGCGGGAATCCGGCGACGGTGTCTTCGGACAGATTCATCGTCTCAACGCAACGGTTCTAACGGCGCTGGTATTACCTCAATCCGATTTACCGTTTGTCTTTTATGATCGTTTTTGTATGATTATGTATATATGTCAACTTTCGCACTAGCTTTTAGCTTTTCGAATCAATTAAGCTAAATTTGCTTGTACCTTAACTTGTAGCATGATTGTAAATTGAGAAATATTGTCGATGTATGATGGTATAGTTGAATTGATGAGATTTGGGTTCGATTAATATTTTATGAGTGAATGTTAGATTGTAGCTTTTGAGCTTTTGGAAAAAGTTGTTAAGTTGATAAGTTGTAATTTAATTGATTTACTTGAATGGGTTATGTATGTTTATTGTGGAATTTCAATCATACCATCTGAGTAGTTTATTCTTAAATGTTTATATTTAATCAAATGTTATTTGTTATTCGTTTATTCCACGTTTTTTCATGCTGAATGACCAATTCGTGATTTGTCTTCCCACAGTATTCGCAGGGAATGGGGTCCTCGTTCACTTCAGGTTCGGTAGGTTTTGGCATCTCGTAGTGTGGTCTCGATGTCGGAAAAGTGCTCGGTCCGGCTGGTTCTCTTCTTGCCTTCTCGTTGAAAGAGGATCCTTTCATGTGAGGAATACCTCGTCTCATCTCTTGAAGATCGGACTCCACTCTCATAGCTCTGTTAACTGCCTCGTGATAAACTCGAATGTCCAATCCTACTAATCTTTCCAAGATCTCCGGCTGAAGTCCCTCGATGAACTTTCGCGCTCTTCTTCGATCGTCAGATGCAATGTGAGCAGCATAGACGATGAGGCGGCTGAAAAGTGCCTCGTATTGTGCAACAGGGAGAGCTCCTTGGGTGAGGGACATGAACTCTCTTTCTCGGCTGTCACGTACCACTTGCGGCACGTACTTCTCTCAGAAGTCGGATAGGAACCGTGACCAAGTGTACGGAATTCTCTCAGCGATCCATCTCTATTCTATGTAACGCCACCAATCCTCAGCTGGTCCTCTCATGAGAAAGATGGCATACTCGACCCTCTCGGGGTCACCGCAGTGTATTACTCGAAAGATTCGCTCCAGATCGGCTATCCAAGCCTCGGCTTTAAGGTCATCTGGTTCACCCACGAAGCAAGGTGGGTTGTAGTGCAGAAATCTATCCAGGGATTGACCCTCGGTTTGTCTCGCAGGTATATGCTGCTGTTGTCGTTGTCTCTCTTGATGCACTTGCTCAGCAATCTGTCTCATCGCTGTCACTAACTCCCTTGCAATCGAATTCGGAGATAAGGGAGCGGTAGGGGGTCTTCGATGAGGCATTATGTACCTGCGCTCAATAAACTAGGAAAAAGATGCATGTTCGGTTAATGGAATGGTCACGTAAGGCATATAAAATTTAATCAAGGCATACATATATGATTCGGATAGCATGTAGACAAGTTAAGCATGAAACAAATCACAGAACAAGAAAAACTCGATCCTATAGCCGTACGACCTAGACACGACAAGACCCAAGCAGAACACGACAAGACGACAAGACAAGACAGACGCTACCTCGAGTTCCACATCCACTTGCATTCGATCCCAACTCAGTACTACAATTGTAAGAGATCAAACGGTTGGTTGGCCATTCCAAGAGAAGATCAATCACAATTTCAATACTAAGGAGTTCTCAAGCACCTGTGACTGGAAACTCTAAGTCTCATTGACACGAAACGGGCAGACACAAGAGACAAGACAGGACGCGATTACAAAGCTTCGGTTCTTTTTGGGAACCTAGGCTCTGATACCACTGACTATAGCGCCCCCTGAAGAAGGACCGCCACATCCGCACCGAAACGGATTCCCGAGCTTCGGCGAGGGGCCTCAACCCAAAAACCCACTCCGGCGAACGGCACTCAAGCAAGAACCTTCGGCAACAGCAATGACATCCCAACAACAACCAGAGAAGAGCAGAGAAATGCGGAAGCGATTTAAATAACAAGACAAATTCCATAAATGTCAATTAAACATGTGCAAATCGAAATACAACATAACAACAACACGTAGTGCCATCCATGGCTCAACTAGTCTACCCTATGCAATCCTAGATATCTTCAACTATCCCACATCAGGGGCACATAAGTACGTAAAGTAAATAAATACAATAAACAAGACTCGACTGTTGTTGGGACCACTGACAAGACAAACCAGAAAGACTGAGCCTATCTAGACCTGCTGATGCCGACTGACAAGATAGGTGACGTCGCCACCTGTCTACCTGAAGCAAGAACCAAAATAGCAGGGGTGAGTATAAAGGATACTCAGTAAGGGGGTTTTGGTCACAGTTCGTCATTTATCTTTTTAAAACTAAAAGTGGTGAGTGTTGCCCGTTTTGAGAAAGAATACGAAATATAAGTTGTAAAATGACACAAAGCAACACTCGGGTTCGGCTTATTTGAAAACACAAAAGGTTGACGAACCGGATCCTTTAAAACATTTGCACGAAATATCAAGCCGATTGAAAGAATATTAGTTGGGTAATTAAGGGGACTTAGGGTAGCAAGTACGAGTCACACTTCCGGGTTATATATATATATAGGGAAGTACATATGATAATTGAAGAAAACCGGAATGTGCTTCGACTTGTCACGAAAGCCATAAAACAATTAGACAAGCAATAAATGCAATAAATCATGCAGTAATGTGTCCCGGCGAGAACGGGCCCTCTCCTTATAACTCCCCATTGAAAAACATGCAAGCAAGTACTCCATCACCAAGATTCATTAACAGGGTTTAAGGAGACGCGATTAGCACCACCATCAGGATTTAAGGAGACGCGATCAGCACCACCGTACAGGGTTTAAGGAGACGCGATTAGCACCACCGTTCGCATCAACTTAGGCTAGCCAACCTCCTAGCCGGCCCAAGTTAACGCGCTAGAAGTATACATCGGGATTTGCCCTAGACGCACGTCCCCAGGCTCACCTCTTGTATACTCCGGGCCCAACTCATAAACAGGCTATGGCTCGCTTTTGAAATCAATGATAGTTAAAGTGGCCAAAAGGGCCGTTCGAAAATATGATGCAAGTAGTTAAGTATGAATGGCAAAAGGTGCTTTTGAGACAAGTTGATGTAACGATCTAGGAAATACTCATAAGCGTCGTACGCTTCGGGAGCATACTGACGGATGTCCCTAACGACGTTACTTATAAGTGCCTCAGAGATCAAATAGTTACTTTTTAAAACAAATAAGTTACTTGTCTCTAGTTGGAAGCATTTCAAATCATTTTGGTTTGCTATCCAAACGGTTTGACTAAGCATGTAAGGAATATTAAAGACAGTACAACAAGCAATAAGAAAAGGCGGGGAATAAGTTATTTCGAAGCCTAAATAAACTATGTTCTTACTCCAGTTGAAAACAATTTAAAACCCTTACCTGGCTCGACAAGACAGTATGAAAGCAAGCGGTAGTCAGGTTTCTCCCTCGTTGGACCCACCTGTAATACACAGGGCCTAGAGGATGAAAACAAGACCGACAATACTAAAAGCAAGACACAAGACAACAGACGACGCACGGCAATTCACATAGACATCACTCATGCTACAGGTGCAATATGGAAAGTAAATCAATTAAACATATAAATTACGGTACGACAATTAAAGAATATTAATGAAATGTTAAATAATGAAAGAACGTAAATAATAAATACTAAAGGCATGCTTAAAATAATATAAGGACGTTCTCTCGCGAATACAGGATTAAACGGATAAGAAACGGGAAAGGTGGAATAAATCCCTAAACGAGCAAGGTGTCAATTGACGGTCAATTAGGGTCGGGTAAATTGTAAATTATGAAGAATATCAAATCCCAAGGCTCGAGGAAGCTATAGGTGAAATCGGATTGATATTCGGAGGTCGTATGAGAAAAGTCAACATTTAAATGAGTGGGGTTGACCAATTCCCGAAGTGCAAGAAAGGAAAAGGCTGGAAAATACACTAAGTATGTTGCACCGGCCAACGCACGGGCTTACGCACGGGCTTGGCAAGCCGGTGCAAGCACAAAAGGGGTTGCACGGCCTCCCGCACGGTCTTGAGCACGGTGTCAAGACCGTGCAGGTGCAAACGGCCATGCGCACGGGCCTGTGAACGGGCTCAAGCCCGTGCAGGCTGAAAAGTGAAGCGCACGGGCTCTTGCACGGTCTTGCTCAAGACCGTGCGTTCGCCCGTGTGGATCTACTGAGCAGCAGACTCAGCAGATCGCGAACCTTGCGAAAATCAAAATATAAATTCATATATCTCCTAATCTACACCATAAAACATCCTAATTTTCACATATAATCATATATATCATATAAGCTACATATAGACACAAGAATCACGTAAAATGGTCAAGTAATTCTTCCTAAACACGAAAATCCTAATATATAAAATTCTATATATAAATCACGAAAAAACTCAAGAATTAACGAACGGAATGAAATGGGGTAAAAGGATTACCGGTAGATAATGTAGTGAGGGTCGTTCGGGTTTTCACGGCTCGTCGATCGGGCGAGAAACGAGCTCGGTAGGGCGTCGGGAAGATCTTTCTCCTTTCTTCTCCTTCTTTCTCCTTTCTTTCTTCTTTCTTCTTTCTTTCTTCTTTGAAATGAGAGAATGAGAGAGATAGGTAGATATTTAGAAAAATATCTCGGGAGGGTAAAATGGTCATTTAGGCTTTTAAGGGCATTTATGTAATTTAAGAAATTGAGGGCATTTAAAAGATAGGTTAAATCAATCTTTTCCACCAGATTGATTAATCCAATTGGATAGATCGAGAAATTAGGCAAGAAAGAATTCGCGTAAATATTAATAATATAATACAAATATTCGGGTCGTTACACATTGGGATTTTCTTCTTCGTCATTAGCCTTGTTTAGGGTTTTTGTAATGCCGTCTTTCGCATGACTTTGAATTTTATTTGGAATGTTAATTGCATTTAAATATTTTTGTTATGTCTGATGTTTTATAATGTATTTTAATTGCTCCTAAACGTTTGTTTTTAATTCGCGTTATTAGAACTCTTAGATTATACTCCTCTTAACTAACCCCGAAGTCCGGAGGAGAATCTAAGGACAGATTCTTTTGAAGGCCCGAATATTTTAATTATATTATTAATAATTACGCGAATTCTTTCTTACCTAATTTCTCGATCTATCCAATTGGATTAATCAATCTTGTGGAAAAGATTGATTTAACCTATCTTTTAAATACCCTCGATTACTTAAATTACATAAATGCCCTTAAAAGCCTAAATGACCATTTTACCCCCCCCCCCCCCCCCCCCAAGATATTTTCCTAAATATCTACCTATCTCTCTCATTCTCTCATAACAAGAAGGAGAAAAGACAGGGAAAAGAAACAAAGGAGAAAGAAGGAGAAGAAAGGAGAAAGATCTTCCCGACGCCCTACCGAGCTCGTTTCTCGCCCGATCGACGAGCCGTGAAAACCCGAACGATCCTCACTACATTATCTACCGGTAATCCTTTTACCCCATTTCATTCCGTTCGTTATTTCTTGCGATTTTTGTTACTTTAGATATAGGATTTTATATATTAGGATTTTCGTGTTTAGGAAGATTTACTTGACCATTTTACGTGTTTCTTGTGTCTATGTGTAACTTATATGATATATATGTTTATATGTGGAAATTAGGGTATTTTATGGAGTAAATTAGGAGATGTATGAATTTATAAATTGATTTTCGCGTATGAGGTTCGCGATCTGCTGAGTCTACTGCTCAATAGATCCACACGGGCGAACGCACGGTCTTGATCAAGACCGTGCAGGAGCCCGTGCGCAGCACTTTTCATCCCGCACGGGCTTGAGCCCGTGCACAGGACCGTGTGCAGGCCCGTTTGCACCTGCACGGTCTTGGCACCGTGCTCAAGACCGTGCGGGAGGTCGTGCAACCCCTTTTGTGCTTGCACCGGCTTGCCAAGCCCGTGCGTAAGCCCGTGCGTTGGCCGGTGCAACATACTTAGTGTATTTTCCAGCCTTTTCCTTTGTTACACTTCGGGAATTGGTCAACCCCACTCATTTAAATGTTGACTTTTCTCATACGACCTCCGAATATCAATCCGATTTCACCTATAGCTTCCTTGAGCCTCGGGATTTGATATTCTTCATAATTTACAATTTATCCGACCTTATTTGACCGTCAAATGACTCCTTTCTCGTTTGGGGATTTTTATCCCATCTTTCCCATTTCTTGTCTGTTTGACCCCGTTTTCGCGAGAGAACGTCTTTATATTATTTTAAGCATGTCTACGTGCCCTAACTGCGTTCTAGCATGCTTTTCATATTTATTATTAATGTTCTTCCATTATTACAATTGCTTTAAGTATTCCTTTAAATGTTAATTCATATGTTATATATCCTTATATGCTTAATTGCCTGGCTTTCCATATTGTACCTGTAGCATGAGTGAAGTTATATTTGAATTGCCGTGCGTCGTCTGTTGTTCGTGTCTTGTTTTTAATATTGTTGGTCTTGTTTTCATCCTATAGGCCCTGTGTATTACAGGTGGGACCAACGAGGGAGAAACCTGATTACCGCTTGCTTTCATACTGTCGTGTCGAGCCAGGTAAGGGTTTTAAATTGTTTTCAACTGGAGTAAGAACATAGTTACTTAGGTTTGCGAAATAAACCACTATCCCGCTTTATTATTATTTGTTGTACTGCCTTTACCATTCCTTATGTGCTTAGTCAAACCTTTTGTAGCGGGCGCCCCAAACGGGTAACGCACGCCCCGCACCGAGATCCGACCCGAAGCCGGAATGGGATCCGACCCGAATCGAAACCCGGCGAACGGCAAGCATTTACTCAATTACTAGGCGGGGGTTTTAAATAAACAACGAGACAGAAGTGCGGAAGCGCAATAATCAAACATTAAAGCATGATAAATTGCACAATTATTAAAGCCCTCCAAGGCTAACGAAATTCATTTAATTAAATAACAAACGGGTTCGATACAATATCCCGATTACAAACTAATTAAATCCTAAAATCCAAAGACATAAATCATAGCCATACAGAATAAGAGTTATACATGAGCAAAAAGAATGTAACTCTAAGACGCGACGACGACGACGACGAAGATCCCGCCTAGTATCCTGAAACCAGTACAGGGGTAAAACAGAGGGGGTTAGTCAAACGACTAAGTGAGGAGGGAATAATAAGGTATATAACAAAACGGAAAATAAATCACCAATTTTAAAGTAAAAGAAATCAACATGAAAGAAAGGTTTTCGTAATCGGGTGGTGATTTAACATAAAACATAACATATCTAATGACTCGGCGAGTCGAGCCCTGAACTCCAATAACCAAACATAAAAACCGGAAACCATCCTTATTCCTCCAATGTAGACGGACCGCTAAATCCGAACTACTCGAAACTTACTAGAATAACTCAGGTACTCAAAGGGCTGCCACTCCGGCCTCACCCCGAGCTCCCAAATGGAGGAAACCATAGGATTTACGCCGTAGACCCGACGTCTACCGACTTCGTCCTATCGCTCTTACTCCGGGCCCAAACGATCATACAAACATTTCATAACTCGCTTTTCAAACAATTCAGGTTGGCCAAAAGACCGTTCGAGACATGTCATATGCGAGGCCGAAGGCCAAAGTTCGCCTTAGAAAACAAAAGGTTTTACATGTCTCTTCCGTAAACATTTCGAAAACTATACATAGTACTTTTTCATATCAAATCATTTTCGATAAATCAAATGAACATAATAATCATAAGTATTTAGTAAGTATATATATAAACGGTGTGAAAACCAAAACATAAACGAGGCTTATATGGGGAGAGGCTTATTTATATATATATACGTAGTAATACTGGAATCAGAAAAGGAAAGCCTCACCTGGCTATGCAAAAGATGAGCAAAAAGAGCAAGAATCGGCGCTACTCCACAGGAGTATCGTCTGCAAAAATACCAAGACACAACCAAATAAGACTAACGACGATGTACGGCTTATACGAAAGAATTAGAACACATAGAAGCACGTTATACAATTAAATCAATCACTTAGGTTCAAATTCTCAAACGAAAACAGAGTAAATCGCAAATTTAAAATGTAAATCAACTCCAAATGCAACGAAACTTTACGGACATGCTTAGAATATCATAAAGAAGCATGCATTCGAATTTCGGGAAAATCGGACTTCACATGCAAAAGTTAGGAAATTTAACGAAAACTTAAAATGCACTATTCACATACCCGAACATGTCGTAAATTCATAAATCATGCAATTCCTATCTATAACATACATATCAATACACGAGCGAAGAAAGAATTCGGAAAAGACGAGCCGAAGCGGGACCCGAAGGCCAATTTGTACCCTGACTTACAGAAGGTCAGGGCACTGTTCGAGCCATCCACACGGCCTCGTGCACGGCCGTGTGGCGAGGCCGTGCACAAACATGCAACACGCACGGCCTCATGCACACGGCCTCAAGGCCGTGTGCTCAGCCCGTGTGCAATTCAACCACGCGCACGGCCTCATGCACACGGCCTCGAGGCCGTGTGCACAAGCCCGTGTGCGATCAAAATGAGCAGAAACTTTTCGCAGAAACAAAACCTTCGCGAAATGAAACCCTAATCCAACGATTAAACACTAAAACATGCAAATCAAACCCTAATTCTCACATATAATCATCTACAACATATAAGCTTCACATAGAAACGATAAACACAAAAATCCATCCACGTTTTCTATCAAAACCATATAAAAACCTAAATTATTCAACTATTATCAAAAATCCAAAAATCGAAGTAATGAAGGCATTAAATGAAAATTTTCGAGAGAGCATACTCGTAGATGAGATCGTGAGGAGTTCGTAGACGTAAACGGCTCGAAAATCCGTCGGGAAACGGGGTCGGAACGATCGTCGGAATCTCTTTCTTCTTTCTTCTCTTTTTCTCTCTTTTTCTTTCTTCTCTTTTGTTTTCTTTCTCTCTTTTGTGCGAGAATGGAATAGAGAGGGAGAGAGATTGACTTAGTCAAATCTTGACTAAGGTTTAGAAATCGAAGGGGTAAAGTCGTAATTTTGTAAAATAAGTTCGAAATCTCACGATGTCCAAATAACATGTAATTACAGTCAAAATTCATATTATTAAACGCACATTGACAATTTGTAATTTAAATACATAAATTCAATCATATATGAAATAAATTCTAAAATTATATAATAAATATCAAATAAATATTAAACTACACAAATATTCGATTCGGACATACTAATCTAATTATTCGAATTTTCGGGGCGTTACAATCACCCCTCCTTATGAGAATCTGGCCCCCAGATTCTACTCGTCCGGCTGAAATAATTCCGGATGAAACTTGCGCATTTTGTCCTCGGTCTCCCATGTAGCTTCTTCGGTTGTCTGATTCCTCCAAAGGACCTTGACAAGAGAAATCTCTCGGTTGCGCAGAGCTTGAGTCTTCTTATCTAATATCTTCACCGGCTTCGAAACAAAGGTCAAATCCGGCTCTAGCTCAATTTCCTCAACAGGAAGGATCTCGGATTCATTTGGGAAGTATTTCCGGAGTTGGGAAACATGAAAGACGTTGTGAATCCCAGTCAGACTCGGCGGCAAGTCTAACCTGTAAGCTGCATTCCCAATCCTTTCCAGAATCTCATAGGGGCCCAAAAACCTCGGACTTAACTTTCCTCCTTTTCCAATTCGGGTGAAACCCTTTCGAGGAGAAGCTTTGAGGAATACTCTGTCACCAACCTCAAATTCCAACGGTCGGCGGCGGGTGTCGGCATAGCTCTTTTGTCGATCCTGAGCTGCCTTCATTCTCTGCCGGATGATCTGAATACGGTCGATGGCATTTTGGAGAAACTTTGGAGGAGTTCCTCGTTCCTTATCATCCTTCGTCCAACGCCAATCTTCGAGATCCCAAAACAACGGGGACCTACACTTTCTGCCATACAATGCTTCGTAAGGTGCCATTCCGATCGTAGACTGATGACTGTTGTTGTAAGCAAACTCGATCAGAGGCAACTGGTCGTGCCAATTGTTACGAAAATCCAGGGCACAAGCTCGAAGCATATCACAGAGATATCTGATCATCCTCTCTGACTGACCATCTGTTTGCGGATGTGCGGCTGTACTGAAAGTCAGCTTCGTTCCCATTCGTTCTTGAAGTTGTTGCCACAAACGGGAAGTAAATCGAGCATCTCTGTCAGATACTATCGTAGACGGAATTCCATGAAGCTTGACAATCTCTCGGTGATAAATCTCTGCCAACCTATCCACTTTGTACGACATGTTGATCGGTAGAAAATGAGCACTCTTGGATAGTCGGTCAATAATCACCCAAATGCTATCGTAGCCCCCTCTAACTTTAGGCAAACCAGACACGAAGTCCATGGCAATACCCTCCCAATTCCATGTAGGAATCGGCAGTGGCTCGAGCAAACCTCCCGGTCTCTGATGTTCAGCTTTAACTTGTTGACAAGTCGAACATCTCTTGACGTAATCAGCTACGTCTCTCTTCATACCTCTCCACCAGAACAAGTCCTTCAAATCCCGATACATCTTACTTCCTCCCGGATGAACTGTGTAAGGTGTGTTGTGAGCCTCATCGAGAATCTCTTTCCTCAGACTCTCCGGAACACAAACTCGGGACTTGTAGCGGAGAATTCCTGTGTCGTCCACACCAAACTGAGTCTCAGAATCAGCTGCGATGTGAACTATCTGTCTCTGAGTCCACTCATCAGTAGCCTGAATATCTCGAATCTTTCGACCCAATTCTGACTGGACCGATATGCTGTGAACATGGGCCTGAGAACTGATGTGAACTCCCTCTAACTTAGCCTCTAGCTGGGCTATGCTTGCCTTCCGGCTCAATGCATCGGCTACGACATTCGCCTTCCCGGGATGGTACTGGATCTTGCAGTCGTAGTCCTCAAATAATTCCATCCAACGGCGCTGTCGTTTGTTCAATTCTTTCTGAGTAAACAAGTACTGAAGGCTCTTATGATCTGTGAAGATGTCGAATGTGATGCCGTAGAGGTAATGACGCCATTTCAATAATGCAAATACCACGGCGGCTAGTTCAAGGTCGTGAGTGGGATAGTTCTCTTCAGCTGGCTTTAGCTTCCTCGATGCATAAGCTATAACTTTCCCATTCTGCATTAATACACAACCTAACCCTTCGTGTGACGCATCTGCATACACGACAAATCCTTCAGAACCCTCTGGCAGGGTCAGTACTGGGGCTGTGGTCAATCTCTTCTTGAGCTCCTGAAAACTAGCTTCACATTTGGCTGACCACTCAAACTTAGCTTCCTTCTTCGTCAATGCTGTTAACGGACCTGCGAGTTTAGAGAAATCCTTGACAAAACGTCTGTAGTATCCTGCTAATCCCAAGAAACTACGGATCTCTGTAGGAGTCTTAGGTCTCTCCCAATCCAGCACTGTCTCAATCTTCGAAGGATCTACCTCGATTCCCGTTCCAGATATGACATGACCTAGGAAGGTCACTCGGTCAATCCAGAATTCGCATTTGCTGAACTTAGCGAATAATTGGTGCTCTCTCAAAGCTTGGAGCACGATCCGGAGGTGTTCAGCGTGTTCTTCTTCGGACTTCGAGAACACTAAGATGTCGTCAATGAAAATAACGACGAACTTGTCGAGGTACGGACGGAAAATTCTGTGCATCATGTCCATAAAAGCTGCTGGAGCATTCGTAAGTCCAAACGGCATGACCACAAACTCGAAATGTCCGTATCGGGTGTTGAAAGCTGTCTTCGGGACATCGTCTGATCGGATACGGAGCTGGTAATATCCTTGTCTGAGATCGAGCTTGGAATAAACCCTCGATCCTTGTAGCAAATCGAACAATTCCTCGATATGCGGTAGAGGATACTTGTTCTTCACCGTCATCCTGTTCAACTCTCGGTAATCGATACACATGCGAAGGGTACCGTCCTTCTTCTTTACGAACAAGACTGGAGCACCCCAAGGCGAGGTACTCGGTCGGATATATCCAATAGAAAGAAGTTCGTCGAGTTGATTCTTCAATTCTTTCAACTCGGCAGGAGCCATTCGGTACGGCGACTTCGAATAAGACTCGGCTCCCGGAGCTAGATCAATCACGAACTCTATATCCCGATCCGGTGGTAAGAATTCCAAATTCTCGGGAAACACATCGACGAATTCATTGACCACGGGCGTCTCTTCGATCTTTGTCTGGTCCTTCGGGCGGTTGAGAATGTAAGCTATAAAGCACGTCGCTTCTTCTTTCTGAACGAGCTTCTTGGCTTCCATCATTGAGATATACGGGCCTTCTCCTGATCGGAAACCCTTAACCTCATTAGAGCCCAGAATAACCTTCTTCTCGAAACAATCAACCTTCGCCCGATGCTCGTACAACCAATCCATTCCGAGAATAACTCCATATTTCTTCATCGGCAGCTCGATCAAATCTGCTAGATACTCGATATCCTCGATGACGATCGGACAACGTTTAAGTGCTCGGTTCGCAACGACCTTCGAACCCAACGGCGAACCAACCACTAGCACATAGTCAAGCAAGGAAACAGGCGCATGCACAGATAAGGAAACAGCAGGCGCAATAAATGAGTGTGAAGCACCCGAGTCGTATAATGCATGTATGGGGATGCCATTTATATATATAGTACCTTCCACCACGTCAGTCGGATCTGCAACAACATCCTCTGCATCGCCTTCCAAGGCGTAAACACGTGCATAAGCCTGAGGCTGAGCGGCTCCCTGCTGTACCGGTCTTCTCTTCGGACATTCACCAATTCTGTGATCGGGGCTACCGCATCCGTAGCAAAGGCCGTTCTTCCTCCAACATTTGGCCTCTAAGTGCGGGCCCTGACAAAATCCACATACTGGCCGTGGAAATCCCTGAGATCGAGGAGGAGCAAGCTGGGGTCGGGGAGGAGCAGGCTGAATGGTGCTCCTGAACGGCTTCTTCCCCGAAGAGGACCCAGACGGAATAAATGGCCTCTTCGAGCCAGAAGCGAAACTCTTGGCGGCTGCAGGGGCAGGTGCAAATGTCGGTCTCATCTGTCGAAGATCGGACTCTATAGAAAGTGCCGTCTCGACTGCATCGGTGTAGAACTGGAGTCTGTTCCCGAGCATATGCATACGAATCTCGTTCGACAATCCCTCGATGAACTGTCGAGTCTTCCTTTGCTCGTCGTCAACCATATACGAGCAGTGAATAATAAGCCTGGAGAAATGAGCCTCGTACTGGTCAACCGTAGAAGTACCCTGCTTGAGAGCCAGGAACTCTCGCTCACGTCTCTGTCGGACCACCAAAGGAATATACTTAGCCCGAAACTCCATCACGAACTGATCCCAAGTCGGGACCACATGCTCACGCTGCCACCTCTGTTCAATACGAGCCCACCAATCCTGAGCAGCTCCGGTCATCTGATACACTGCTAACTCGACCCTCTTAGGGTCCGGGCACCCTAGTACTCGGAATATCTTTTCCATTGCCGATATCCAAGCTTCGGCGACAACATCATCAGGTGCACCCTCGAACTGCGGAGGGTTGAGCTTCAGAAATCTTCCCAGATCATTCTCCGGGGCAGGTGGTGGCGTAGCTCGGTTAGTATGAACCATGAATTGCCCTAAGGCTTCCATAAACTGTGCCGGAGTAGGAACACCTGGAGGCGGACCTGGCGGGTCACGACGAGGAGGCATTCTGCACATTCAATACCAAACATGCATGACGATAAGTGATTATGAAAAGCCGTAACACGTAGAGAAGTTAAATTCACATAATCAAGTTGTCACAATCACATAATCCTAAGCCGTACAACCTAGACAGACACGACAAAACACGACGATTCAGAGCTTCGGCCATTGGACCAAGAGCTCTGATACCAACTGTAGCGGGCGCCCCAAACGGGTAACGCACGCCCCGCACCGAGATCCGACCCGAAGCCGGAATGGGATCCGACCCGAATCGAAACCCGGCGAACGGCAAGCATTTACTCAATTACTAGGCGGGGGTTTTAAATAAACAACGAGACAGAAGTGCGGAAGCGAAATAATCAAACATTAAAGCATGATAAATTGCACAATTATTAAAGCCCTCCAAGGCTAACGAAATTCATTTAATTAAATAACAAACGGGTTCGATACAATATCCCGATTACAAACTAATTAAATCCTAAAATCAAAAGACATAAATCATAGCCATACAGAATAAGAGTTATACATGAGCAAAAAGAATGTAACTCTAAGACGCGACGACGACGACGACGAAGATCCCGCCTAGTATCCTGAAACCAGTACAGGGGTAAAACAGAGGGGGTTAGTCAAACGACTAAGTGAGGAGGGAATAATAAGGTATATAACAAAACGGAAAATAAATCACCAATTTTAAAGTAAAAGAAATCAACATGAAAGAAAGGTTTTCGTAATCGGGTGGTGATTTAACATAAAACATAACATATCTAATGACTCGGCGAGTCGAGCCCTGAACTCCAATAACCAAACATAAAAACCGGAAACCATCCTTATTCCTCCAATGTAGACGGACCGCTAAATCCGAACTACTCGAAACTTACTAGAATAACTCAGGTACTCAAAGGGCTGCCACTCCGGCCTCACCCCGAGCTCCCAAATGGAGGAAACCATAGGATTTACGCCGTAGACCCGACGTCTACCGACTTCGTCCTATCGCTCTTACTCCGGGCCCAAACGATCATACAAACATTTCATAACTCGCTTTTCAAACAATTCAGGTTGGCCAAAAGACCGTTCGAGACATGTCATATGCGAGGCCGAAGGCCAAAGTTCGCCTTAGAAAACAAAAGGTTTTACATGTCTCTTCCGTAAACATTTCGAAAACTATACATAGTACTTTTTCATATCAAATCATTTTCGATAAATCAAATGAACATAATAATCATAAGTATTTAGTAAGTATATATATAAACGGTGTGAAAACCAAAACATAAACGAGGCTTATATGGGGAGAGGCTTATTTATATATATATACGTAGTAATACTGGAATCAGAAAAGGAAAGCCTCACCTGGCTATGCAAAAGATGAGCAAAAAGAGCAAGAATCGGCGCTACTCCACAGGAGTATCGTCTGCAAAAATACCAAGACACAACCAAATAAGACTAACGACGATGTACGGCTTATACGAAAGAATTAGAACACATAGAAGCACGTTATACAATTAAATCAATCACTTAGGTTCAAATTCTCAAACGAAAACAGAGTAAATCGCAAATTTAAAATGTAAATCAACTCCAAATGCAACGAAACTTTACGGACATGCTTAGAATATCATAAAGAAGCATGCATTCGAATTTCGGGAAAATCGGACTTCACATGCAAAAGTTAGGAAATTTAACGAAAACTTAAAATGCACTATTCACATACCCGAACATGTCGTAAATTCATAAATCATGCAATTCCTATCTATAACATACATATCAATACACGAGCGAAGAAAGAATTCGGAAAAGACGAGCCGAAGCGGGACCCGAAGGCCAATTTGTACCCTGACTTACAGAAGGTCAGGGCACTGTTCGAGCCATCCACACGGCCTCGTGCACGGCCGTGTGGCGAGGCCGTGCACAAACATGCAACACGCACGGCCTCATGCACACGGCCTCAAGGCCGTGTGCTCAGCCCGTGTGCAATTCAACCACGCGCACGGCCTCATGCACACGGCCTCGAGGCCGTGTGCACAAGCCCGTGTGCGATCAAAATGAGCAGAAACTTTTCGCAGAAACAAAACCTTCGCGAAATGAAACCCTAATCCAACGATTAAACACTAAAACATGCAAATCAAACCCTAATTCTCACATATAATCATCTACAACATATAAGCTTCACATAGAAACGATAAACACAAAAATCCATCCACGTTTTCTATCAAAACCATATAAAAACCTAAATTATTCAACTATTATCAAAAATCCAAAAATCGAAGTAATGAAGGCATTAAATGAAAATTTTCGAGAGAGCATACTCGTAGATGAGATCGTGAGGAGTTCGTAGACGTAAACGGCTCGAAAATCCGTCGGGAAACGGGGTCGGAACGATCGTCGGAATCTCTTTCTTCTTTCTTCTCTTTTTCTCTCTTTTTCTTTCTTCTCTTTTGTTTTCTTTCTCTCTTTTGTGCGAGAATGGAATAGAGAGGGAGAGAGATTGACTTAGTCAAATCTTGACTAAGGTTTAGAAATCGAAGGGGTAAAGTCGTAATTTTGTAAAATAAGTTCGAAATCTCACGATGTCCAAATAACATGTAATTACAGTCAAAATTCATATTATTAAACGCACATTGACAATTTGTAATTTAAATACATAAATTCAATCATATATGAAATAAATTCTAAAATTATATAATAAATATCAAATAAATATTAAACTACACAAATATTCGATTCGGACATACTAATCTAATTATTCGAATTTTCGGGGCGTTACACCTTTTAATAGCAAAACCAAATGATTTTAAATGCTTTCAACTAGAGAGACAAGGAAAACCCTTTTGTTTTAAATGCGAACTTTGGTCTCTCGACCTCACAACTATAACCTTGTCTCGAATGGCCCCTTTAGCCTCCCAAACCCCGATTTCCTACTTTCGAATGGCCCTTTTGGCCACCCAAACTATCATTGATTTCAAAAGCGAGCCATAGTCTGTTTTATGACTTGGGCCCGGAGTATACAGGAGGTGAGCCTGGGGACGTGCGTCTAGGGCAAATCCCGATGTATACTTCTAGCGTGTTGACTTGGGCCGGCTAGGAGGTTGGCTAGCCTAAGTTGATGCGAACGGTGGTGCTAATCGCGTCTCCTTAAACCCTGTACGGTGGTGCTAATCGCGTCTCCTTAAATCCTGATTGTGGTGCTAACAGCGTCTCCTTAAATCCTGTATAGTATTGTTGGTGGTGGAGTAATTGACTATATGCTTGCATGATTTTCAATTGGGAGTTATAAGGAGAGGGCCCGTTCTCGCCGGGACACATTATTTGCATGATTTATTGCATTTATTGCTTGTCTAATTGTTTTATGGCTTTCGTGACAAGTCGAAGCACATTCCGGTTTTCTTCAGTTATCATATGTACTTCCCTATATATATATAAAACCCGAAAGTATGACTCGTACTTGCTACCGTAAGCCTCCTTTATTACTTAACTAATATTCTTTCAATCGGCTTGATATTACGTGCAAATGTTTTAAAGGATCCGGTTCGCCAACCTTTTGAGTTTTCAAATAAGCCGAACCCGAGTGTTGCTTTGTGTCATTTTACAACTTATATTTCGTTATTCGTATTCTTTCTCAAAACGGGCAACACTCACCACTTTTAGTTTTAAAAAGATAAATGACAAACTGTGATCAAAACCCCCTTACTGAGTATCCTTTATACTCACCCCTGCTATTTTGGTTCTTGCTTTAGGTAGACAGGTGGCGACATCACCTATCTTGTCAGTCGGCATCAGCAGGTCTAGATAGGCTCAGTCTTTCTGGTTTGTCTTGTCAGTGGTCCCAACAACTGTCGAGTCTTGTTTATTGTATTTATTTACTTTACGTACTTATGTGCCCCTGATGTGGGATAGTTGACGATATCTAGGATTGCATAGGGTAGACTAGTTGAGCCATGGATGACACTATCTGTTTATGAATATTCTGTATCTTGATTTTAAATGTTAATTGATATTATGTTAGCCTCGTGGGCTTTTATGAAATTTAATTTTTTACATTAATCGCTTTCGCATTTTCTCTGCTCTTTTCTGGTTGTTGTTGGGATGTCGTTGCTGTTGCCGTTAGTGGTTGCTTGAGTGCCGTTCGCCGGAGTGGGTTTTTGAGTCGAGGCCCCTCGCTGAAGCTCGGGAATCCATTTCGGTGCGGATGTGGCAGTCCTTCTTCAGGGGGCGCTACATATTCGATATATATGAAATAGATATGAATTGCATGATTTATGAATTTACAACATGTTCGGGTATATGAATAGAGTGTTTTAAGTTTTCGTTAAATTTTCTATCTTTTGCATGTGAAGTCCGATTTTCCCGAAATTCAAATGCATACTCCTTTATGATAATTAAAGAATGTCCGTAAAGTTTCTTTGCATTTGGACTTGATTTGCATTTTTAAATTTGAGAATTACTCTGTTTTCGTTTGATAATTTGAACTTAAGTGCTTGATTTAATTGTATAACGTGCTCCTATGTGTTTTAATATTCTCGTATAAGCCGTGCGTCGTCGTTAGTCTTATTTGGTTGTGTCCTGGTATTTTTGCAGACGATACTCTCGTGGAGTAGCGCCGGTTCTTGCTTTTTGCTCTTATTTTGCATAGCTAGGTGAGGCTTTCCGATTCAGTTTCCAGTATTATTATGTATATATATAAATAAGCCTCTCCCGATATAAGCCACGTTTATGTTTTGTTTTTACACCGTTTCTATATATATACTTAGTAGATATTTATGCTTATTATGTTCATTTGATTTATCGAAAATGATTTGATATGAAAAAGTACTATGTATAGTCTTCGAAATGTTTACGAAAGAGACATGTAAAACCTTTTGTTTTCTAAGGCGAACTTTGGCCTTCGGCCTCGCATATGACATGTCTCGAACGGTCTTTTGGCCAACCCGAAATGATTTGAAAAGCGAGATTATGAACTGTATGCATGTTTGTTTGGGCCCGGAGTAAGAGCGATAGGACGAAGTCGGTAGACGTCGGGTCTACGGCGTAAATCCTATGGTTTCCTCCATTTGGGAGCTCGGGGTGAGGCCGGAGTGGCAGCCCTTTGAGTACCTGAGTTATTCCCGTATGATATGAGTAGTTCGGGTTTGCAGTCCGGCTACATTGGAGGAATAAGGGTGGTTTCCGGTTTTATGTTTTGGATATTGGAGTTCAGGGCTCGACTCGCCGTGTCATATGATAAGTTATGTTTTATGTTAAATCACCACCCGATTACGAAAACCTTTCTTTTATGTTGATTTCTTTTAATTATAAAATTGGTGATTTATTTTCCGTTATATTATATACATTATTATTCCCTCCTCACTTAGTCGTTTGACTAACCCTCTCTGTCTCACCCTATATTGGTTTCAGGATACTAGGCGGGATTCGTCGTCGTCGTAGGGTTTTATTTATTGTATTCATGTATATCTCTCTTTTCCCGTTCGACTTTTATTTAAGTTTTACGATATTAGGATGTATTCGGGATTATGTATTTATTGAGCCCGTTATTATATTTATCGGGATACTGTATCGAACCCGTTTGATATTATGTAATTGAATTTTGTTAGCCTTGGTGGGCTTTAATAATTGTGTATTTATTATGTTCTATTGCTTTGATTATTTATATTGCTTCCGCGTCTCTGTCTTTTCGTTGTTTTTGAAACCCCGCCTAGTGATTGAGTAAATGTTTGCCGTTCGCCGGGTTTCGGTTCGGGTCGGATCCCATTTCGGCTCCGGGTCGGGGCTCGGTGCGGGGCGTGCGTTACCCGTTTGGGGCGCCCGCTACAATATATATATAGGGAAATACATATGAAAAAAATGAAGAGAACCGGAATGTGCTTCGACTTGTAACGAAAGCTGTAAAACAATTAGACAAGCAACAAATGGAATAAATCATGCAAATAATGTGTCCCGGCAAGAACGGGCCCTCTCCTTATAACTCCCAATTGAAAAACATGCAGGCATATAGTCAAGTACTCCACCACCAACAATACTATACAGAGTTTTAAGGAGACGCGATTAGCACCACCATATCAGAGTTTTAAGGAGACGCTGTTAGCACCACCGTTCGCATCAACTCAGGCTAGCCAACCTCCTAGCCGGCCCAAGTTAACACGCTAGAAGTACACATCGGGATTTGCCCTAGACGCTCGTCCCCAGGCTCACCTCCTGTATACTCTGGGCCCAAGTCATTAAATGATTTGACTCGCTTTTGAAAACAATGATAGTTTGGGTGGCCAAAAGGGCCATTCGAAAGTAGGAAATCGGGGTGTGGGAGGCCAAAAGGGCCATTCGAGACAAGGTTATAATTGCGAGGTCGAGAGACCAAAGTTCGCATTTAAAACAAATGGGTTTTCCTTGCATCTAGTTGAAAGTAGTTAAAACATTTTGGTTTGCTATCAAAACGATTTGACTAAGCAGATAGAGAAATAGTAAAGGCAATACAACAAGTAATAAGAAAGCGGGATAGTGGTTTATTTCGCAAACCTAAGTAACTATGTTCTTACTCCAGTTGAAAACAATTTAAAACCCTTACCTGGCTCGACACGACAGTATGAAAGCAGGCGGTAGTCAGGTTTCTCCCTCGTTGGTCCCACCTGTAATACACAGGGCCTAGAGGATGAAAACAAGACCGACAATACTAAAAGCAAGACACAAGACAACAGATGACGCACGACAATTCATATAAACTCCACTCATGCTACAGGTGCAATATGGAAAGCCAGGCAATTAAACATGTAAGGATATATAAATTATGGGACAATATTTAAAGGGATATTTGAAACAATTATAATGATGGAAGAACATTAATAATAAATATGGAAAGCATGCTAAAATGCAGTTAGGGCACGTAGACATGCTTAAAATAATATAACGAAGCTCTCTCGCGAATATGGGATCAAACGGATAAGGAACGGGAAAGGTGGGATAAAAATCCCTACATGAGAAAAGTGTCAATTGACGGTCAAATAGGGTCGGATAAATTGTAATTTATGAAGAATATCAAATCCCGAGGTTCGAGGAACCTATATGTGAAATCGGATTGATATTCGGAGGTCGTATGTGAAAATTCAACATTTAAATGAGTGGGGTTGACCCAATTCCCGAAGTTCAAGAAAGAAAAAGGCTAGAAAAGGCACTAAGTACGTTGCACCGGCCGACACACGGGCTTGGCAAGCCGGTGCAAGCACAAATAGGGGTGCACGGCCTCACGCACGGTCTTGAGCACGGTGCCAAGACCGTGTAGGTGCAAACGGGCCTGCACACGGGCCTGTGCACGGGCTCAAGCCCGTGCAGGTTGAAAAGGGCTGCACACGGGCTCCTGTACGGTCTTGATCAAGACCGTGCGTTCGCCCGTGTGGATCTACTGAGCAGCAGACTCAGCAGATCGCGAAACCTCTCACGCGAAATCAACATTTAAATTCATACATCTCCTAATTTACTCCATAAAACATCATAATTCTCACATATATTCATATATATCATATAAGCTACACGTAGGCACAAGAATCACGTAAAATGGTCGAGTAAATCTCCCTAAACAAGAAAATCCTAATATAATAAAATTCTATATAAAACTCACGAAAATCACAACGAAGAGGGAACGAAATGAAATGGGGTAAAAGGATTACCGGTAGAGAATGTAGTGAGGATCGTTCGGGTTTTCATGGCTCGTCGATCGGGCGAGAAACGAGCTCGGTAGGGCGTCGGGAAGTTTCCTCCTTCCTTCTCCTTCTCTTCTCCTTCCTTTCTTCTTTTTTTTCTTCTTTGTATGTAATGAGAGAATGAGAGAGATAGGTAGATATTTAGGAAAATATCTCGGGGCGGTAAAATGGTTATTTAGGCTTTTAAGGGCATTTATATAATTTAAGTAATTGAGGGCATTTAAAAGATAGGTTAAATCAATCTTTTCCATAAGATTAATTAATCCAATTGGATAGATCGAGAAATTAGGCAAGAAAGAATTCGCGTAATTTAATAATATAATTAAAATATTCGGGTCGTTACATCTGCCCAATTCATCCTTCTGCACACTGGACCATCTTAGCCAATTTCGCCAGAGCACTCTCATCAACCACTGTAATCATCGTCAGAATTAACAACCCGAGGGAATAGACCTGAAGGTACCTAGAGACAGTGACAATTATTGCACAAATCAGAGAGGGAAAAAAAGTGAAAATAATTGAAGAAAACTACGAAGCTAAATAAAACAAAACAAAAGGGAAAGAATGTAGGCGGGTCACGCCTAAGCTGGGTTGCCTCCCAGTAGCGCCCTTGTTTAATGTCTTAGGCTCGACGAGGTCCCTTTTCAGTGTTTATTCAGGCGGTGTAGGCTCTTCAAGCCTTGAGCTCTCCACTATGAACGGTTTGAACCCCTCGAAGTATGGCTTCAACCGTTGACCGTTCACCTTGAGTACCCTATTGTTAGCAAGATCCTCGATTTCGAAAGCTCCATGGGGGAATATCTTCCTAATGACATAAGGTCCAAGCCATCTCGACTTCAGTTTTCCGGGAAATAACCTCAAACGCGACTGGTATAATAGCACCTTTTGTCCCACAACAAAGTCCTTCCTAGACACCATTTGGTCATGGAAAACTTTAGTCTTGGATTTCTAGGTCTTCGAGTTCTTGTAAACGTCATTCCGGATTTCGTCCAACTCTTGCAACTGTAACTTCCTATGAACTCCGGCTTCATTAATGTTCATGTTACAGGCCCGGACTGCCCAAAAGGCTCTATGCTCCAACTTGGTAGGTAAACAACAAGTTTTGCCATAAACCATCCTATACGGTGACATCCCGATTGGTGATTTGTATGCAGTCCTATAAGCCCATAAAGCATCCTCTAGTCTCGTACTCCAATCCTTGTGATTCGGATTAACCATTTTTTCCAAGATGGACTTGATCTCCCTATTCGAGACTTCAGCTTGTCCATTCTGAGGGTGGTAAGCGGTGGATGTGCGAAGTGTGACATTATATTTCTTGAGAGATGCCATCACACGATTGCAAAAATGAGTTCAACGATAGCTGATTATCGCCCTCGGAGTACCAAACCTAGAGAAAATGTTGGAGCGAACAAAATCTGCAAGAACTTTCGAATCATTAGTCCGGATGGCTTTTGCTTCCACCCATTTTGAAACATAATCAACGGCAAGCAATATATACAAATTAGCATAAGATGAAGCAACAAGCCACATAAAATCAATACCCCAAACATCGAAAATTTTGCAAATAAGTATTGGGGTAAGAGGCATTTGATCTTTTGTTCCTATATTACCCGTCCTCTGGAAATTTGCACAACTTTTGCAAAACAGATAAGCATCACGCAAAATATTAGACCAGAAAAATCCACATTCCAATGCCTTATGAGCTGTACGTTTTGGACCAAAATGACCCCCACAAGCATGAGAATGACAAAAGTCTAAAATTGAGCTAATTTCAGTTTGATGGACACATCTCCTAATAATCTTGTAACGACCCGAATATTTTAATTATATTATTAATAATTACGCGAATTCTTTCTTGCCTAATTTCTCGATCTATCCAATTGGATTAATTAATCTTGTGGAAAAGATTGATTTAACCTATCTTTTAAATACCCTCAATTACTTAAATTACATAAATGCCCTTAAAAGCCTAAATGACCATTTTACCCCCCGAGATATTTTCCTAAATATCTACCTATCTCTCTCATTCTCTCATTACACACAAAGAAGGAGAAAATAAGAAAGGAAGGAGAAAGAAGGAGAAGAAAGGAGAGAATCTTCCCGATGCCCTACCGAGCTCGTTCCTCGCCCGATAGACGAGCCGTGAAAACCCAAACGATCCTCACTACATTCTCTACCGGTAATCCTTTTACCCCATTTCATTTCGTTCCCCCTTCGTTACGATTTTCATGGCTTTTGTATAGGATTTTTTATACATTAGGATTTTCGTGTTTAGGAAGAATTACTTGACCATTTTACGTGTTTCTTGTGCCTATGTGTAGCTTATGTGATATATATGAATATATGTGAGAATTAGGATGTTTTATGGAGTAAATTAGGAGATGTATGGATTTAAATGTTGGTTTCGCGTGTGAGGTTTCACGATCTGCTGAGTCTGCTGCTCAGTAGATCCGCACGGGCGAACGCACGATCTTGATCAAGACCGTGCAGGAGCCCGTGCACCTGTACGTGATCACGCACAGGCTACTGCACGGTCCCAAGATCGTGCACAAGCCCGTGCACCCTTACGTGATCACGCACGGGCTACTGCACGGTCTCAAGACCGTGCACAGGCCGGCGCAACCCCCCTACCATTTTTCTAGCTTGATTTTGAGTGTTTCTCACGATAAATACCATTTTACCCCTTACAAATAATGCCATTTTCCCGTTCGACCTCCGAATATCAATCTGATTTCACCCATAGCTCCCTCGAGCATCGGGATTTGATATTCTTCATAATTTACAATTATCCGACCCTATTTGACTGTCAATTGACACCTTTCTCGTTTAGGGTTTTTCCCACCTTTCCCATTTCTTATCCGTTTAATCCCGTATTCGCGAGAGAACGTCTTTATATTATTTTAAGCATGTCTACGTGCCCTAATTGCATTTAAGCATGCCTTTAATATTTAATTTATATTCTTTCATTATCTAGAATTTCATTTACCTTTCCTTAGTTGTTCCGTATTTTATATATCTTCACATGTTTAATTGCCTGGCTTTCCATATTGCAACTGTAGCATGATTGAGGTTCCATATGAATTGTCGTGCGTCGTCTATTGTTCGTGTCTTTCTTTTAGTATTGTCGGTCTCGTTTTCATCCTTGTAGCGCCCCGAAAATCTGAATTATAATATGGTACGTCCGAATCGAATATTTGCGCAATTTATTATTTTATTTAATATTTATTATGTAATTTTAGAATTATTTCGTATATGAATGAATTTCTGTATTTAAATTACAAATTGTCAATGTGCGTTTAATAATATGAATTTTGACTGTAATTACATGTTATTTGGACAACGTGAGTTTTCGAACTTATTTTGCAAAATTACGACTTTGCCCCTTCGATTTCTAAACCTTAGTCAAAATTTGACTAAGTCAATCTCTCATCTCACTCTCGCGGCACTCAGCAAGAAAAAGAAAAGGAGAAGAAAGAAAAAGAGAGAAAAAGAGAGAAAAAGAGAAGGAAGAAGAAAGAGATTCCAACGATCGTTCCGACTCCGTTTCCCGACGGATTTTCGAGCCGTTTACGTCTACGAACTCCTCGCGATCTCATCTACGAGTAAGCCTTTCACGATCCTTTCGTTTTATGTCTCGTATGCTTAGTATTTCTTATTTTTTATAATACTTGTAGAATTTAGGTTTTATTCGATTTTGATAGTAATCGTGGATGGATTTTCGTGTTTATCGTTTCTATATGTAGATTATATGTTGTAGATGATTATATGTGGGAATTAGGGAGTGATTTGCATGATTTATCGATTAAATGTTGAATTTTGGTCTGAAATCGCGTATGTTTTTGCTGTCTGCGAGTTTCTGCTCAATCTGAACGCACACGGGCTTTGCACACGAGGTGTCGCAAGGCCGTGTGGGGTTACACGGCCTCTTTCACGGCCGTGCAAGACACCGTGCGTGTGGTGAATTGCACACGGGCTGGTGCACACGGCCTTGAGGCCGTGTGCATGAGGCCGTGCGTGTTGCTTGATTGTGCACGGCCTCGGCACACGGCCGTGCACAAGGCCATGTGGCCTGGTCGAACAGTGCCCTGACCTTCTGTAAGTCAGGGCACAATTTGGCCTACGGGTCCCACTTCGGCTCGTCTTTTCCGAATTCTTTCTTCGCTCGTATATTCGATATATATGAAATAGATAGGAATTACATGATTTATGAATTTACAACATGTTCGGGTATGTGAATAGTGCATTTTAAGTTTTCGACAAATTTTCTAACTTTTGCATGTGAAGTCCGATTTTCCCGAAATTCGAATGCATACTCCTTTATGATAATTTAAGCATGTCCGTAAAGTTTCGTTGCATTTGGACTTGATTTACATTTTTAAATGCATGAATTACTCTGTTTTCGTTTGAGAATTTGAACTTAAGTGATTGATTTAATTGTATAACGTGCTCCTATGTGTTTTAATGTTTTCGTATAAGCCGTGCGTCGTCCTTAGTCTTATTTGGTTGTGTCTTTGTGTTTTGCAGACGATACTCCCGTGGAGTAGCGCATCCGGTCTTGCTTTTGTCACATTTTGTATAGCCACAGGTGAGGCTTTCCGTTTCTGTTTCCAGTATTATTACGTATATATATAAATAAGCCTTTCCCGATATAAGCCACATTTATGTTTTGTTTTCACACCGTTTATATATATATACTTAATAGATATTTATGATTATTATGTTCATTTGATTTATCGAAAATGATTTGATATGAAAAGTACTACGTATAGACTTTGAAATGTTTACGAAAGAGACATGTAAAACCTTTTGTTTTCTAAGGCGAACTTTGGCCTTCGGCCTCGCATATGACATGTCTCGAACGGTCTTTTGACCAACCCGAAATGATTTGAAAAGCGAGTTATGATATGTATGCATGTTTGTTTGGGCCCGGAGTAAGAGCGATAGGACGAAGTCGGTAGACGTCGGGTCTACGGCGTAAATCCTATGGTTTCCTCCATTTGGGAGCTAAGGGTGAGGCCGGAGTGGCAACCCTTTTGAGTACCTGAGTTATTCCCGTCAGTTATGAGTAGTTCGGATTTAGCGGTCCGTCTACATTGGAGGCATCAGGGTGGTTTCCGGTTTTTATGTTTGCAAATTGGAGTTAAGGGCTCGACTCGCCGAGTCATATGATATGTTATGTTTTATGTTAAATCACCACCCGATTACGAAAACCTTTCTTTTATGTTGATTTCTTTTAAGTTTAAAATTGGTGATTTATTTCTGATTTATAATATACATTATTATTCCCTCCTCACTTAGTCGTTTAACCCCCTCTGTTTTACCCCTGTACTGGTTTCAGGATACTAGGTGGGATCTTCGTCGTCGTCGCGTCTTAGAGTTGCATTTATTTTTGCTCATGTATAACTCTTTCCCGTATGGCTTTTATTTTTATGTTTACGATATTAGGATTTAATTAGTTTGTATTCGGGATTATGTATAAATATTGAACCCGTTATTATATAATTATCGGGATATTGTATCGAACCCGTTTGTTATTAAATTATGGAATTTCGTTAGCCTTGGTGGGCTTTACTACTTGTGTAATTATTTATGTTTTAAATGTTTCGTTATTTTCGCTTCCGCACTTGTCTTTTCGTTGTTTTGAAACCCCCGCCTAGTTATTGAGTAAATGCTTGCCGTTCGCCGGGTTTCGGTTCGGGTCGGATCCCATTTCGGTTCCGGGTCGGGACTCGGTGCGGGGCGTGCGTTACCCGTTTAGGGCGCCCACTACAATCCTCTAGGCCCTGTGTATTACAGGTGGGACCAACGAGGGAGAAACCTGACTACCGTCTGCTTTCATACTGTCGTGTTGAGCCAGGTAAGGGTTTTAAATTGTTTTCAACTGGAGTAAGAACATAGTTACTTAGGTTTGCGAAATAAACCACTATCCCGCTTTCTTATTACTTGTTGTATTGCCTTTACTATTTCTCTATCTGCTTAGTCAAACCGTTTTGATAGCAAACCAAAATGTTATAAATACTTTCAACTAGAGGCAAGGAAAACCCATTTGTTTTAAATGTGAACTTTGGTCTCTCGACCTCGCAATTATAACCTTGTCCCGAATGGCCCCTTTGGCCTCCCACACCCTGATTTCCTACTTTCGAATGGCCCTTTTGGCCACCCAAACTATCATTGATTTCAAAAGCGAGCCATAGATTGATTAATAATTTGGGCCCGGGGTATACAGGAGGTGAGCCTGGGGACGAGCGTCTAGGGCAAATCCCGATGTATACTTCTAGCGTGTTAACTTGGGCCTGCTAGGAGGTTGGCTAGCCTAAGTTGATGCGAACGGTGGTGCTAACAGCGTCTCCTTAAAACTCTGTATGGTGGTGCTAACAGCGTCTCCTTAAAACTCTGTATGGTGGTGCTAATCGCGTCTCCTTAAAATTCTGTATAGTACTGTTGGTGGAGGAGTAATTGACTATATGCTTGCATGATTTTCAATTGGGAGTTATACGGAGAGGGCCCGTTCTCGCCGGGACACATTATTGCATGACTTATTGCATTTATTGAGTGTCTAATTATTTTACGGCTTTCGTCACAAGTCGAAGCACATTTCGGTTCTCTTCATTTATCATATGTATTTCCCTATATATATATATAAAACCCGGAAGTGTGACTCGTGCTTGCCACCGTAAGCCTCAATTATTATTCAATTAATTAGTTGAATTACGAGCCGTGTTTATTTATCGATTCCAACTTATTTATATCATGCTTTTTGACCCGTAACAGCTTCGTAACTCAACTAATATCCTTTCAATTTATCGGCTTGATATTACGTGCAAATGTTTTAAAGGATCCGGTTCGTCAACCTTTTGTGTTTTCAAATAAGCCGAACCCGAGTGTTGCTTTGTGTCATTTTACAACTTATATTTCGTTATTCGTATTCTTTCCCAAACGGGCAACACTCACTACTTTTGGTTTTAAAAGATAAACGACGAACTGTGATCAAACCCCTTACTGAGTATCCTTTATACTCACCCTGCTATTTTGGTTCTTGCTTCAGGTAGACAGGTGGCGACGTCACCTATCTTGTCAGTCGGCATCAGCAGGTCTAGATAGGCTCAGTCTTGTCGCCTGTTTTGTCTTGTCAATGGTCCCAACAACCGTCGAGTCCTATTTATTGTATCTAATTACCTTCGTACCCCCTTTACTGCTTTATTTACTTTATGTACCTTATGTGCCCCTGTTGTGGGATAGTTGAAGATATCTAGGATTGCACAGAGTATGCTAGTCGAGCCATGGACGGCACTATGTGTTTATGACTAAGTTGTATTTGAACTGTACAAATGTTTAAATGATACTGTGTTAGCCTCGTAGGCATTTATGGAATTTATCTGTTTACTTTATAATCGCTTCCGCATTTCTCTGTTTTATTGTGGTTGTTGTTGGGATGTCGTTACTGTTGCCGGTAGTGCTTGCTTGAGTGTCGTTCGCCGGAGTGGGTTTTTGAGTTGAGGCCCCTCGCTGAAGCTCGGGAATCCATTTCGGTGCGGATGTGGCGGTCCTTCTTCAGGGGGCGCTACAAATCTGGTCAATACCAATCTTCCACAAGTAAGGGTTGTCCCAAATAAAATATTTAGCATCACTTTTAATTTTATCTTTCTCAGAACGGGTCAAAGAAGTCGAAAAAATATCGCAATCCAAGTAATTAACAATATCAACGTACCAGGGCAGGGCTTCTGTACGTGATCCCGTATCTGCACTCTGTACAGCAAAAAGTTTTTCGTCCGGAAATTCCTCTCGAATCAGCAATGCATCTGATGGATCAGTAGGAATACGGCTGAGATGGTCTGCTACCAGTTTCTCACATCCCTTTTTATCCTTGATCTCCCGGTCGAACTCTTGTAAGAGGAGGATCCAACATATGAGCCTCGGTTTTGCATCCTTCTTTATTAGTAGGTACTTCAACGCTACATGATCAGAATAAACAATAACTTTAGTACCCAACAAGTAAGAACGGAATTTATCTAAAGCAAAAACGATAGCTAAGAGTTTTTCCGTCGTAGTGTAATTTCTTTGTGCGTTGTCAAGCATTTTCAAAGCGTAATAGATGACATGTGAGTTCTTGTTGATCTTTTGACCCAAAACGGCGCCCACGGCATAGTCACTTGCATCGCACATGATCTCGAACGGGTGGTCCCAATTAGGTGGCTGAATGATTGGGGTAGAGATCAATTTTTCCTTCAACAAATCGTATGCTTCCTTGCATTCATCATTAAGCTCAAACTCGACTTCCTTTTGTAATAGTCTACAAAGCGGCCTTGTTATCTTGGAAAAATCCTTAATGAAATGCCTGTAAAAACCTGCATGGCCAACGAAAGAACGCACCTCTCGAATATCGGAGGGGTAAGGTAGAGATTTCACAATATCAATCTTAGATTTATCAACTTCTATTCCATGAGCTGACACTACATGACCCAGTATCAGGCCCCTGTCGACCATAAAGTGGCATTTTTCATAGTTTAAAACCAAATTAGTGTCAATACATCTTTTCATGACCTTAGCAAGATTAGACAAACACTCATCAAAAGAGTTCCCATATACAGTAAAATCGTCCATAAAAACCTCAATAATGTGCTCCACAAAATCCAAGAAAATGCTTACCATACACCTTTGAAAGGTGGTGGGGGCGTTGCAAAGCCCAAAGGGCATCCTCCTGAAAGCGAACGTTCCAAACGCATAAGTGAATGTTGTCTTCTCTTGATCTTCGGGTGCAACTGGAATTTGGTAAAAACCTGAATAACCATCAAGACAACAATAGTGAGTCTTTCCCGCTAAGCGCTCTAACATTTGATCAATAAAAGGGAGTGGGAAATGATCCTTTTTAGTCAGGGAGTTTAACCCCCTATAATCCATGCATACTCGCCACCCATTTTGAACTCGGGTGGGAACAAGCTCACCATCTTGATTTTCCACGACCGTTATGCCGGTCTTCTTTGGCACAACATGTACCGGACTTACCCACTTACTGTCGGAAATTAGAAATATCATATCGGCATCAAGAAGTTTGATAATCTCCTTTTTCACTACTTCCATCATTGGTGGGTTTAACCTCCATTGGGCTTCGCGGCGAGGCTTGGCATCATTCTCAAGGATGATTTTTTGCACATAGGTGCTAGGGCTCAGTCCCTTTATGTCAGCAATAGTCCAGCTAATGGATTGAACCCCGTGCGTTAGCCCGTGCAGCACTCATGACAGGTGGCCACGCCAGGCCCGCACGGTCCTGCCCGCACGGTCTTGAGACCGTGCATAGGCCCGTGTGGCTTTCCTGAATGTGGCCCATTTCACGTTGAAATTTCGGGGCGCTACAATCGCCCCTCCTTCAAAGCGTAATGTCCTCATTACGCCGTGACCCAGGTCCTGTCACTTCCCCGCCTGTGGAGAATGTGGAGTGCTTTTGGCGCGACTCCCCACGCACACCGAGCCCCTGGCAGCGACTCAGATGCGAATGTTATTCCCACGACTGGCGGTTGGCTTTGATACCATCCGTCGTGACCCCCGGGCACGGAGAGGAGGACCCCCCTTCTTGGGCGCCCGTTGGACGCGCGGGTATAACCTTCGTCCCCACCGAGCACAACCCTAAAGTTTGGCTTAAAACCACATGCCAAAAGGGGTTGCAGCCTTGTGATAGTTGTGATTGGAGATTAGGTTATAAACCCTTCAATTCTATCATGGATTTCCGATGTGGGATGGCTCCCTCAGGACGAACGTTCCTACGCACGGGCTTGAACCCCGTGCATTAGCTCGTGCAGCACTCACAACAGGTGGCCATGCCAAGCACGCACGGTCCTGCCCGCACGATATTGAGACCGTGCGTAGGCCCGTGTGGCTTTCCTAAATGCGGCCCATTTCACGTTGAATTTTCGGGGCGCTACACCCACACTTACTCGTTCATTACCTTTCAATTTTTACTTGTTTGTGCAGAGTTCCTTGAGGAATTTTGTATAACGTGGTATTTGGTTGATGGCCTCGATCAGTGGTAGGTTGATTTCCACCTTGCGAAAAGTGTCCAGAATGTTCTCCTCCTCATGTTCTCTGTTAGTTTGTGCCAAACGTTGTGGAAAGGGTGGTGGAATCACCAATGGTTTTGTTCGGTTTGAATCAGTAGTAGCGTTAGGATGCTTTTCGTGATCAGGTTCGGACTCCCGTTCGACAGTTTGTTCCTTTTCCACATCCGGTGTTGAAGCTCGACTTTGTTTAGGTGCTTTTGCTGCTGGAGCCTCTAATTCCTTCTCGTTTCTCAGTGTAATAGCACTGACATTATGCCTCGGGTCGTGAGCCTGAGAAGGCAGTTTCCCTTGATTTTCAAGTTTGCTCACAGTTCTAGCCATTTGACTCATTTGTTTTTTGAGATTCTGCAGGTCTGAAACTGTTGCATGTTCGTCCTCGTCTCGAGCTGAAATTGCTGACTAATATTTATAAACTACTTGAACAAGTCTTCCAGAGGATAGATAGGTCCCGAATGTGGAGGCATCGGTTAGTTGCCTTGGAAATTCTGTGGGTTTTGATTTTGGAAGTTCTGCGGTTGTGGCTATAGTGCCCCTCTAAAGAAGGAACGCTACATCTGCACCAAAGCGGATTTCCGAGCTTTGGTCAGGGGCCTCAACTCAAAAACCCACTCCGGTGAACGACACTCAAGCAATGACCGCTGCAATATAGAGTAATGCGGAAGCGATTTAAAAGGTAAACAATTAAATTTCATAAAAGCCTACGAGGCTATCATAATTCGATTAAACATTTGTAGTTCAAGATACAGGAGAATCATAAACACATAGTGTCATCCATGGCTCAACTAGCCTACCCTGTGCAATCCTAGATATCTTCAACTATCCCACATCAGGGGCACATAAAGTACGTAAAGTAAATAAAGCAGTAAAGGGGGTACGAAAGCAATTAAATAAAATAGATCAAGACTCGATGGTTGTTGGGACCACTGACAAGACAAACCAGACGACAAGACTGAGCCTATCTAGACCTGCTGATGCCGACTGACAAGATAGGTGACACCGCCACCTGTCTACCTGAAGCAAGAACCAAAATAGAGGGGGTGAGTATAAAGGATAGTCAGTAAGGGGGTTTTGATCACAGTTCGTCGTTTATCTTTTAAAACCAAAAGTAGTGAATGTTGCTCGTTTTGAGAAAGAACACAAATAACAATATAAGTTGCAAAACAACACAAAGCAACATTCGGGTTCGGCTTACTTTGAAAACACAAAAGGGGTGACAAACCGGATCCTTTCAAATCATTTGCACATAATGTCAAACCGATCAATTGAAATGATATTAGTTGAGTCACTAGGCCGCTACAAGTTCGAAAGGCATGATATGAACAAGTTGGAAACGATAAGTAAACACAGCTCATAATTCAACTAAGTAGTTTGAACAATAAAGAAGGCTTAAGTTGGGCAAGTTCGAGTCACGCTTCTGGGTTTTATATATATATATATGGAAATACATATGCTAAATGACAAAATTCGAAAGGTGCTTCGACTTGTAACGAAAGAAGTAAATCAATTAGACAAGCAAGTAATGTACTAAGTCATGCAATAATGTGTCCCGGTGAGAACGGGCCCTCTCCTTATAACTCCCAACCATGAAAATCATGAAAGCATTTAGTCAAGTACTTCACCACCGACAAGAATGATCCACTAACAGAGTTTTAAGGAGACCCGATTAGCACCACCATACAGAGTTTTAAGGAGACACGGTTAGCACCACCGTTCGTATCAACTTAAGCTAGCCAACCTCCTAGTCAACCTAAGTTAACACGCATAGAAGTATACATCGGGATTTTTCCTAGACGCTCGTCTCCAGGCTCACCTCCTGTATACTCCGGGTCCAAGTCATGATCCAGTCCATGGCTCGCTTTGAAATCAATCTCAGTTTGGGTGGCCAAAAGGGCCATTCGAAAAGATGATGTAAGCAGTTAAGTATGAATGGCCAAAGGGGCTTTTGAGACAAGTTGATGTAACGATCTAAGAAATAATCATAAGCGCCGTATGCTTCGGGAGCATGCTGACAGATGTCCCTAACAACATTACTTATAAGTGCTTCTGAGATCAAATGGTTACTTTTAAAACGAATAAGTTACTTGTCCCTAGTTGAAAGCATTTTAAATCATTTTGTAGATGCATAGGTTTTGCTATCGAAAAGGGTTCGACTAAGCACATAAGGGAATAGTAAAGGCAGCACAGCAAGCAATAAGGAAGGTAGGATAATAAGTCATTTAGCAACCTAAGTAACTATGTCCTTGCCCCAGTTGAAAGTAGTTTAAACCCTTACCTGGCTCGACACGGCAGAATGAAAGCAAGCGGTAGTCAAGTTTCTCCCTCGTTGGTCCCACCTGTAATACACATGGCCTAGAGGATGAAAACAAGACCGAAAAAACTAAAAGCAAGACACGAGACAACAAACGACGCATGACAATTCATATAGAACTTCATTCATTCTATAAACGAGATACGGAAAGCTAAACAATTAAACACATAAAGATATATAAAATACGGAACAACAATTAAAGAAATATTAATGCAAATTCTAAATAACGAAGAAACATTAGAATTTAAATATTAGAGACATACTTAAACGCAATTAGGCACGTAGACATGCTTAAAATAATATAAGAACACTCTCACGCGAAAACGGGATCAATCGGATGACAAACGGTAAAGGTGGGAAAATCCCTAAACGAGAAAGGTGTCAATTGACGGTCAAATAAGGTCGGATAAATCATAATTTTGCAAAAATATTAAATCTCGAAGCTCAAGGAAGCTATAGGTGAAATCGGATTGATTTTAGGGGGTCGTTTGCAAAAGTCAACCTCTTAATTAAGAGGGATTGACCAAATCCCCAAAGTGAAAGAAAAAGGAAAGTTGGAAAATCCACTAAGGCACTCGCACCGGCCAACGCACGGTCTTGAATTCACTCTCAAGAACGTGCAGATGCAAACGGGGTTACACATCGGCTCGCAAACAGGCTCAAGCCCGTGCAGCGAAAAAGGGGGACACACGGGGATACGCACGAGCTTGGCCAGACCGTGCGCAAGCCCGTGCAGATCATCTGGGTGCAGAAAGCAGCAGTTCGCGAAGCTCTCTCTCGCGCCCAACACATAAATCAATAGATCTCTCAAACGACTCCATAAAACATGCTAATTTTCACATATATGCATATATATCGCATTAGCTACACATAGGTTCAAGAATCTGCAAAATGATCAAGTAAATCTTCCTAAACACGAAAAACCAATTCTATAAAAATTCTATCTAAAAACCCACGAAATCGCAACAAGGAATGAACGGATTGAAATGGGGTAAAACGATTATCGGTAGAGGATGAAGCAAGGATCGTTTAGGTTTTCACGGCTCATCGATCGGGCGAGAAACGGGCTCGGTAGGGCGATTCTTCTTTCTCCTCCTTCTTTCTCCGTTTCCTCCTTTTCTTCTTCCTCTTTTGTTGTTGGTGCGTGAAGTGAGGGTGAGGGAGAGAGATGGAATCTAAGTCAAAGTTTGACCTAGGGCTTAGAAATGAAGGGGTATTTTTGTAATTTAATAAAACTCACTCAAAAATAAATGTTGTTCTAATAAAACAATATTACAGTCAAAGTTCATCATTTTAAACGCACATTGACATAGAATAATTTAAATTTACCGATTAGCACATTTACAAAATTCATAATAAAATATAACAAATAATCACATAATTCGAGAATTGAGGAAAGAAGCAAGATACGAAGGCGCGAAGCTTACGAAACTCATCTTGAAAAGTGGGGGCATTACAGCGCACAAGGTGGTGGGGGAGGTTCGAGGGGTGAAAAGGTAATTCTTGGTAAAATAAGAAATATAAGAGGGTCAGGAATAAAATAGATAGTCCGGGTAAAAAGTGGATTCTCGGGTAAAACTTATTCGTGATATTAAATATTCTCACGAAAAGCCTTCGGTGCGAACAAAATATTATTTCGGAATAAATCTGAAATTTCGGGTCGTTACAATGACCCTTGGTAGTTCTGTGACCGTGGACCATAGTTAAGGTTTAGATGCTCAACCCACCTTGGGTTATAGGTGTTCGAGTACGGATCATGTTTCTTATGCTGAAATCCAATTGCATTCACGTCCTCGGGTGCGGGTGCTTCCTCATGTAGAGTCGGGAAAGCGTCTGTGTGATGAGCGGGACTTGTGCAGATGGCACATACCCATGTAGGTACACTCCCATTACCATTCTTATGGATCAAAGTGGTTAACAATGTTTTGATTTCGTCTAAAGAAGACGAATTCACGTCATGCACCTTTCTCGGTATGTCAGGTGGGTTGCCAAACTGTTGGGAATTTGCTGCCATATTTGCTATCAATTCCATTGCTGCAGCTGGGATTTTTTCAACAATAGCACCTCCACTTGCAGCATCTATCATCCTGCGTTCCATCGGCACCAAACCCTCATAGAAGTACTGTATCACCAACTGCTCGGAAAGACCATGTTGTGGGCAAGTGGCGAACAGCTTCTTGAATCTCTCCCAGTACTCGTGGAGATTCTCGGAATCCTTTTGCTTAATCCCGCATATCTGACGTTGGAGGCTAGCTGCTCGCGAGGCCGGAAAGTATTTCTCCAAAAACTACTTCGACATATAATTTGAAGTGGTCACAGTCCCTGATGGCAAATAGTATAGCCATTCTTTAGCTGCATCATGAAGAGAGAAGGGAAAAGCTCTCAACTTGATCTGGTCCTCTGTGACATTCTGAGGTTTCATTGAAGTGCAAACGAGGTGGAACCTCATACTCTAGACCTCTGAATTCTGGTAGCAAAGGAATCAGTGCAGACTTTAGTTCGAATCCCGCCCCTAGCTCAGGGAAGTTAATGCATAGGGGTTGTCGTTCCTCGGTTGGACGACCCATTTCTCAGAGCATTCTGTTGTCTGCCATACCTATTACGTGATCACGTATAGGCTCCTGTTCCTCTGTATCGTCGAACAAGAAAGGAAGGTTGTCACTGTAATCCTCCGTTTCGGAAGACTCACCTATTCTTTCTCGTTCTATCCTCAGTCTAGTCTCATTCCAATTCCTTCTTCAAGTTCTCTCGATCTCGTGATTTATCGGTCGGAGCTCTTCTTTTTTGTTGTACCTGGTCATACAAAAGAAAATAAAGTCCTATTAGGAATCGATCCTCGGCAACGGCGCCAAAATTTGATGGGTGTCGAATCCACCAAAAATAATATTTATAATGCCAATCTACCAAATAACACAAAATTGCATGTAGTGGTAAATAGGATCGAACACAGGAATTCGTTGCATTTATTTCTCATGAGAATCAAGCTATTTAACAAAAGCAGTTAAAAGAGGGGGTTTTGAAAGAAGTTTTTCTAAGCTATCAAATTAAAATTACGAACTAACTAGAAAATACGTAGCAAATAACTTAAATTAGTCAAGGATCTTGTTTTTTGTATTTTCGATTTATCAATTAAGAAACTAAGAAAGCAATAAAAAATAAGGGATAAAATATATATGAAGAAATGTCTAGCTGGGGAATATTTCACCTAAGTTCTCGACTCGATCATAGACGCAAGAATAAGCATTCGACTATCAATAAGCCTACTATAGTCATCAATTACCTTAGACGACCTCGTTTCTTCTTAAGATTAGACTAATTAGGGCTACACCTTACAATTAATCCCTAATCAGTAGACAACCTTTCGATAACACCTCTAGGAGTTCAATCTATCAACAACATTAAACCTAAGAAACATAGACTCGAGTCAATTAAACACTAACACCATGCTAATTTAAACCCGATTATAGAATTCCATTAATACCTCGGATAATAATTTCGCAACTACCCTAATACTAGTTCATCTCTCAAATAACCTATATCAAATAACCCCTTCAATGTACGCGAAGACATTATGTTTAATTAATTCAAAGATTCAATTGGCCAAATCAAACAATTAAATCAATCACAATAATCATGAAATATAGGAATTCTTATAAATATCAAGAGTTGAAATATTGAAACAATTCGGTCAACTAACTACTAATAATAAGATCTAACAAAATAAAAACAAAGGAATCCATAATCAAAACAAGTAAATAAATAAAGAAGTAGAAATATAATTCTCAAACTAATTAATTCTAAGAGAACATATGGTGGATGATGTATGATGTTGCTCTCTCCAATTCTCCAAAGTGGTGTGCTCCAACGTGAAGTAGTTGGTTCTCCAAAATCTCCAAAGTTTTCCTTCAGTCTGTCGTCTTCTCTTTCTTCCCCAAGTCACGCCAATACCCTACTCTAAGTTGTTTTTTTCTGCCATAAGAATTGTGTGGGATTTTGCCGCAAGTGGCATGTAAATTCTCCAAGCAAAAGCCCATAAGTGGATAAGGAAAGAAGCTCTTGTATCTTGCTGAAAGTCAACCAAAAATGGGTCCAAAATCCACTGCAAAATGCGTGAGAAAGATCTTGAATCCTAAAAGGAAAGTGAATCCGTGTAATCTAGGACTCTTCAGCGAACTGGACCTGAAAACATGATCATGTAAACGTGACTCTCGAAAACAGTTCCAAAATGGTGACTTCTAGCTTCTTTTTGAGCAAAAGCTCTAATCCTACATCCAAATTGACAAAGTGGACCAAAACATAACAATAAGGACAAATAAAGTCATAAAAAGGGGGAAAATGTAATAAAGAATCATGCAATTAAACCACATATCAGTGTGTTTTCCATCCATGAACCCTTGGAACCACATTTCAGCCTTACCCCCAAAGTGAATAGAAGCTATTGGAACTTTGTTTTCCTCAGGGATAGTGGAAACAAGCTGGAAATATCTATTACACTTTCTGATCCATGATCTGGGGTTGTCTATGTTAGAGTTGTGCCCTGGAAAGCCTAACTGCTTGAGGTATTTCCTCTAAACCTCTAGAGTAGAACAATCTAGTGATCCATAATGGAAAGACGTTAGTAGTCGTCTAATACTACTTTGGCCAAATTCATCATATTACATTTATAAATGGTTGCATATTCTTTATTATTGTGTATGGATGAAACCCCAAGATCACAGTAAGCTAAGGGACTTGGTTTCACCATTTGATGGGGGCCATGAAATAAATACCCAATGGTGTGATCTAAAACACTCTAAGTCGAACAGTTTAAAAGGCACAGGGGATGTCGATCAGACTCACTTGAGACTTGCTCATATGACATAGCTTTATGAAAGTGTGTCCCATTTCATGACATTAGTGTTTTGACACTACTATACATATGAGGGTGCTTAATGGAGATTAAGTTCACTGAGGATCCCGCCGGGAATGCCTAAATGGGGTAAGACTTATATAGAGTCTTAGAGATTAGAAGGGTTTCCCTAGCCATGATCGTGTCTAACTAATCCTTAGACTTGAGGCTCCATGCCTTGTGCATAGCTGGGGCATACTTTGATGTACTTCTGAATCCCTAGGTTTCGCATAAGTTGTACGTTGGGTATGTTCAAGTTATGTATGGAGGCTGTGAGGGTCAATACAGAATTTATCACTTGTTACAAGAACAAGAAGAATTCCTATGAATTCTATTGTAGTATATTCCACCACTAAATCCTTGAGCAAGGTCCGATTGGTCTTCACTAGGAAGGAGTTCGTAGAGTGTAAGATCAAATGGAATTACTATAGGAATGTTATTCATAGCATTGCAGACTACTGGGGTTCCATTTCCCATACCCTAAGTCTCAATCGGGAATTGGATGATAGAAGGATCGTATCTCATGGAGATCATGAGGCTGAAAGGTTCATAACACTTCATCGATGGATGGGTGGCCATGGACACGTTGCTAGACGTTATCCATGGTCTGTGGGAATGTATTTGTGAAGTCAATGAGTTAATTCACAAATAGTCTTTAATTAAATGAGTTTAATTAAAGTCACTATTATGACATTAAGAATGTATTCCCACTGCTATCCTATTGGTGAACCTGAGGGGTCACACAATGACTTCCAAGGGCAAACAAGATTATCTAATCAATGTGGATTGATAGATTGAATTAATTAGTTTGATTCAAAGTTGAAGTAGTTAATTAATTGTAATTAACTGAGAAGAAATTAATTAAATATAATTAAAGGATTTAATTAGATTAAGTCAAGAAGAGAAAGAAAATATTAATTTGGGAATTAATATTCAACTGGGCTTGAGTTTTATTTGGAATAGGATAAGCCCAAAAGTCAGTTAAAAGAATAATCCAGTTCTAATTAGGAGTAATTAGAAAATTGGGCTCTAGGGATTTAATCTAGTATTAAATCTAATGGGCCTTTTGAAAAAGGCCCAAATCCTAATCCCATAAAGAGGAGATGGCCGAAAATCTAAGTCCCCACGGGCTTGGAATGTTCGGCCATAAGAGGTTCTTTATAACCCCTTGGATTGGTCTTTTACTTAGCAGTCAAGTCATTCAATTAAGAATTGAAGGAGAAATCAAAACCTAAGACTCTCTTTTCTCTCTCTCTCTAATTAACGCCATTATCTCTCTCTCTAAAGAGAATTGGTTTCTTCACTTCATACAATTAAGTCTTAATTCTATTAGACTTAATTAATAGATAATCTAACGTTCTTCATTCTCTAGCAGGAATTAAGAGATACGTGTTTGCCTGCGAGAAGTCGTGGACTATCCTCAAAGGGTTTTGGTTAAAGATCGAAGCCTTGGTAGAATCGAGAGGCCTGCGTGATCGAGGAATGAATCTAAGCTTTGGAAAGCTTTCATACCTTAACGACTACAAAAGGAGTGCGTAAAGGTGCATATCTCTCAAGATATATAAACATTTCAAAGTTACGAATTCATTGGATGAAGATTTACTGTAACTCTCCGGGACCAAATTTTTGAAATCCATTACTTCTGCTGCGCCCAGGAGTGCGTGAATCCCAACAGTCTCCATCAAAAAAAGGAAATTCCATCTTACGAAAAGATGATAAATTACCTTGGCTCCCCTGAGTTTGACTGCTACTTTCAAGAAAAAATCGATTCTGTGAGTGAGATGCTCTTTCTGATGGAGGTGTTGGCAGCAACCCATCTCCTTCAAAGGCTTGCTTCTGTTTTCCCAGATAGTTCAGTTGATCTATGATAGCCTTGTGCTGGACTTGCACACCTTCAAACAATTTTGCCATGGATGTTTGAATCTTAGATTGGCTTGCACATATTCCCTCCAGCCCCTGATGGAACTTAAGTTCATTATTTTCTCTCAAGGCTTTTTCTTCCATCAGCTTGATCTCTTGGTGTTTCACAGCATCATTGATTTTTTGCAAATCTTTGGATCTCAAATTATCCGAAACAGACATATTTTGTCCAGAAAAGGAGGCTCTGGATACCAAATGTTAGGAACTTGCAAGATTTATAATGAAAAATATCAGAAATATAGGTGAGAAAGAGAGAAAGTAGATCTAGATGAGATAGAGACTAAACTTCATTCATTGAATTTTAACTGAGTTCAACAAGGAATTTAAATAGCAACAAAGAATTTTTTTTGGACCTTCTTTGATTATAATATAAGGGGGGGCCTTGCTAAAACCCTGCGGCGCTCGCCGGTTCGTTTTAAAAAAAAAAAAAAAAAAAGACATCAAGTCGTTTAGGAAACAAACAAATAACAAAGATACTCCAAACTTCATTAATTCTCCACTTCACGAGCACTTCATGCTATGCAGAGTACTTGTGCTTTTTCTGCAACTTCACTTGTACCAGATGCAATTTCTGCCCTTGATTCATCATCTCTATCAGCGGCTAAGATCATTTTGCTGGAATTAATCAGCTCCCTTGGATCATCCTTCAGGTCGACGGTCTCCTTTCCTTTTCCATTAAGTTGCAACGGCACCGTCTCCCATTTCACTTAAAAGGGTTCGATGGCTCAGATTAAATCTCATCCAGCGGCTACGATCGATTCTGAGTTTAACGGTCGAATTTATAGTTAATGCCATGACAATATTATAAACAGACATTAGTTTTCATCTCACATTTCGATCCACTCTATATCAAGAGCAAATGTGTACTAATATTTACAGATTCAACGTCCGTCTCGTCCATTATTACAACTAGACTTGTTGATGAGACAAACACTCAACATTTACTTCTATATCTATCAATGTCCAACCCGTAAAAACAATAAGAAAAGGCCATAATATGATCTAATGTAACTAATCACCCAAAAAAAGAAAAGAAAAGGACACCGATACATTTAATATATAATTTTGCTGGGTTTTTTCCCAATAACAAAAGCTGCTTAGGCTTATAAGTTATAAGCACCACCCATAACTTATATTAATCTAATTGGGCTTTCTCCCAATAACTTTTATGCATCACCAAGAATATGATCACAACATTTGAAATTAACCATATTTTGGATTTTTAATGACGATGGTGAGTCCGATCCGAGGTTGGAGAGTTATCGTTCTCCTCCTCCGATCTCCTGCTGAAATAATAATCATCATCTTTCGAGTGGAAATCTTGAATGTTTTTCTTGAGTGATTCGTATTGTCTTCGATTTTTGTTTTTCTTGAGTGATTTGTAAACCATAGGAATGAGTCCCTCCATTTTTCTTCCTATGGTTGATGATGAAGATTTGCTGATTGGGAGGAGGGGTAAATGAATTATATGATGAAGATCACTTTGGCTTACATGTGTTTGGTTGAGAATGTTATAAATTTTATCTTTTTAATGTCCCATTTTTTCGTTATAATAGGAATAGTTGGAACTTGGACGCATGGAAGAGGTCACCTTTACTTTATTTGACTTGAATTATCATACACGAAATTGAAACTTAGCGACTCTATTTCATGGTCCCTTAAAGAAATTGAATAAGTTTTGTAAATACCCTCAATTATTATTTTGTAAAGATAAAATTTCAAATCATATATATTTTGAACACATAAATAAAATATATTTCAAATCATATATATTTCATTCTGTAAAGGCTCGTTTACTTTTATGGTATTTCACAAATTTGAAATTTTAACACGCAAAATCCAGTGTTTACTAATCATGTTGGCTCTATCTATAAAAACACACCGGCTCGTAAAAAGCCCATGTTATCGGCATAAATAATAACATGCCAAATTGGCATATTTTGTTGACATGAATCTTGACAAGAGTTGGAGAAATACTCTTTTGTCCAATTCTTCATGAAAATTACACCAATTGCCACTGAATCACACATATTAGTTTCTCTCTCATCACGAGCGTTTCTTCAGCTCCATTGTCTTCTTCGTCACAGATCTGTGTAGGAGAACTCTTCCACGCCTTGTTAAAGGTAGTGATCTTCGCAGGCATACGGTATTTCTCCCATATTTTTTCATTTTTATCCCATAAATTTCGAAATCTCTTGCGACTAACTTTGAATTTGGATCCATAGGGCTTCAACATTAATTTCCAGTGTGCTTTGGGTAAAGGCTCTGTAGAGGACAAAGACGCACTGATCTTCATTGTAAAGGTATATTCTTTAAAGTCGGTTGGTTGGTGTGTGAATAAAACTATAAACAATGTTATCAGAAAATGATGTTCGTGAGCACTGATCAAACATATTTGCAAAATATCACATTTCTTACACTTTTTCATTTTTTCGATTAAAGATTCAGGAAGTAATCTTGTATTATTGTTGGGGAACTCGCATTTGCAGGTGAATTGCTTTTACACAACCTCAACCATTTCTATAGCATGTTCAATTTTGAGGAAAAAAAAAAAAACTCACATCAATGAAACTTCTGAAGAAAGATGAGGGATATAAAATTCTCCTTTAAAATGATTTTTTGTAGGAATATTATTTCCACATTACCTTCCTATTTTTCACAAATTTTAAACTCTGAGTGAACTATAAACTAAAATGATATATAATATGTTTAAATTACTTTTTGATGAGCATATGTTTGTGAAAATTCACGAAGTCAGTGAGGTAAGTGTAATCTGTTGTGTGCAAGCTTACCTTCTGTGGTTGTTGAATTTCTTTAACTACTTTACTGCACATAGGACTTAGTAAAGTTCCTTTGTTCTATTTGATGATAGATAATGGACAATTTTGAGAAAGATGTGGAATCACTTCTAGTTTTAGAGACTCTCAGTTTGCATATCATCTCATTTTTTTCTTACCAAAAAAAAAAAAATCATCTCATTTTTTACTTTGTGGAAACTGGCACCATGGATGACGTGGTGGAAGAAACTGAAGCTAGTTCTTAGAGGCCAGAGGATGTCCAAATGGAAGAAGGTGACGAGTCTCATGCTGTTAAAGTTATATACCAATCTGTTTCATTCAAGATGGATGTCTGAATTGTATATAATATTTATACCATTGGTGATAGATTAAATAATGAACCGTCTTGACTTGAGCGTGATGCTGAAGAACTTCTAGTTTAGGAAAGACGAAGCTACAAGGAATTTTTCTTTAGATTTTCCTTCGGCTAATGACGAGACTGTAAATTTGGAGGACATTATCGAAGAAACATATGAGTACAAACCAAATACGACCCAAATGGATGAAGGAACTGAGTCACATGCTGAAACTCCAGAATGAGCGCTGTCAAAGTCTTCGGAAATAACATATTACAATTAGACATGAAGGGAGGTTCTTGTAATTTTATTATTATGCAGCCCCATTTTTCTTACAACCGACTTTTTGCCAGAAGGGAGATTCTTGTAATTTTATAATTGTGCAGCACAATTTATTTTCTGCAGAAGGGAGGTTCTTGTAATTTATATAATATGCTGCACATTTTATTTTTCATTTGAGGGATGATTAAGCTAATGGTATCACATGGCTAAAAAGTAAGGGCATAATGGTCTTTTACAACATAACATGCAATATCATGTCTTTCTAAGTAAATAGGAACCCAATTTAAGTTATTATCAGAATGACTAAACATGAAAAGTAAACAAAAGATTTCGAATGAAATTTTCTACAAAAACATGAGTTTTAACATGAAATTTCCTTACCTCTCAAAACCTTTATTTAAATAGTAAACGAGCCCTAAGATTATCCATGCTGAAATAAAATCAACCTAATTTTGTGATCTGTCTGAAAAAAATTTCGATCTCCTACTATTGGCTGTCACAGACAGTGTAACGCCCCGCTATTTTATAGCGCTTCGGTACGTTAGCCGATTATTGCTCTTGTTTGCATTGTTGCGATTATGTGAATTATGTGACTTATATGACTTAATATATGAATAATGTGATGGGTTTATGAAATGTATATGTTGATATTATGCTATTGAGATGATGATATTTGCTTCCGCTTCGTTAATGTTATATTGAATTGTTGTCGATGATGTTGGTACTGTTGTTGGGGAGTTGCTGTTGCCAGGTTGTGGAATCTCGTTGTCCGGGGCGGGTTTTCGAGTGGTGGTATCAAACTGTCGCTCGGAGGCTCGTTTCGGTCCGGGGGTTGTGGCGTGGGGGACGTCACAGCTTAAGGTGGTATCAGAGCCAGCCGTCAGTCGTGGGAAAAACATAAGTAATGTGAAGGGTTTATAAGTGATCTTCCAAGCACAACTACCATGTGGTGCATCACCTTTTGGCAAGTGGTTTCAAGCCAAACTTCAGGGTTGTGCTCAGTGGTGGTGAAGCTTATACCCGCGCGTCCAACGGGTGCCGTCGTGAGGGTTCTCCTCTCCGCGCCCGGGACCGCGACAGACAGACAAAGTTGAGCAATCTTAGTTGTCAAGAAATTAAGGAAGAGAAAACGGTAAACATAAACCTCAGCTAACATGAATAATATTGAACAAAGTTTGGGCGAATTACATACAGCACCACCAAGCTTTGCTATAATTACGAAACACCCCCTCTGTTTTCAAAAATTATATTAAAAACCCTGATGTTTCAAACAATTACAAAAATCTAACAAAATACCCCCTTGTACTTAAACAGAATCTTACAAAAAAACAAATTAATCTGACAAAATACCCCCTGTACTTAAACAAAATCTTACAAAAAAAACAAACCTTATAATTTGTGATTCTTTGAAACCTCGGGGGTTTTTCTGTAATTTTTAAAAACAGATGGGGTATTTTGTAATTATGACAAATGTTAGGGGTACTTTACATAATTTCCCCACGAAGTTTTTATGCAGAAAAGTCTAAATATTTGTTAGTTTATTCTTTTGAAGGGAGAAATGCCTTATCAACAGCTATCTTTGCAAGTTGTGTGTACAAACTACAAACAGAGTTTTGCTGCACTACTGTTACAGAACGTAATTTTGAACGGGAGTTCAATGAGAAAAAGAAAATCAGAGGAAAAATAACTCTTATCGTCTATTTGCTAAGGAAAATACTAAGAAATATGAACTTTAAGGTAAAGTATAGTGAAATACTAGAGGAAGATTCAATTCCCATTGCAGAAAAGGTGATGAAATTGAATGAAATCCAAATTTAGCTCCATCTCTTACTCTCGCGTTCCATCATACTCTTGTTCTCAAAAACTGAAATATTCTTTCGAGTGGAAGGCACATTGTTCGGCTCCCCTGCAACAGTAGCAAGAAGTAATTTATTAATTCATAACACCCCAATAATTGATGCAGAACACAAAAATTAACCTCAGGTTCAATCCAAGAAAACACAAAATAGTTCTTAGGTAGTTTAGTTCTAATTTGAATTAGATTTAGCCTTGTACTAAACTTAACAATTTTGTTACACTAATGTCGTCGAAAACTTATTATGAAGCCAAAAACTGCAACTAGTCAGCCTATTTCAGGGAGTTTTTTGCATAAAATAAAATGTCTGGGAGTTTTTTGTAATTTCTGAACACGGAGAGACTAAATTGTAATTAGATCAAACCTCGAGGATTGTAGATGTAATTCGCCCAAAAAATATACAAAACAATATGAAACTTACTTCAAACTGCAACTATTTGACCTCGAACAAGCGATTTTCATGGCAATAAATCCAATCCGAATCATCAGAAGCAACTAATCCACCCCCATTGGTGCAAATCGACTCTTGGCATGCATTTGCTCCATTCGAAACCAATTTTTCCTTCCCTCTAGCAGAAATGCAAGGCACATAATCAAGAACCATAGGACACAAATCATTATCCATCCTTAAATCATTTTCTTGATTCTTTTCACCCGATCCGTCAGCATCAATTTCTTGATCAGACAAACAGCAACAACAATCATCATTTTCATCAATTCTGCTCACCAAACCGTCCCGCCACGATATCCTCACCCGGGATAGCGCCAAATTATCATACGGCCAAGAAGAAATACTATCAATATTTTCAGTGGGACCTGCAGGCGTTGTATCCCACATTGGAATCTCGCTCATATGTGATAATCTCACTCTTTTAAGAGTTTCTGTTATTAAATCGACTTCAGAATTTGGTGTCTGAACTATATTTCCACTATTTCTCATTTTATTTGCTAAATTTCCTGAACTACCACTAGTATAACTACTTTCACCGCTCAATAAATAAGAAGATTCATGTCCACATAAATCTAAAGGTGAAGATGAATAGTTGCACCTGCTTGTAGAATCACTTTTCCCCTCCTTGCAAGGAGAAAGTAGCCATCGAACAGAAGCCTCAGCAGGCAAAGGAACAGGGGAGTCTTTAAAATCACTATATATCATCACATTTTCATTTTCCTTTTTATCATCAAAAAGATTGACTTTTTCGAAACCTCCTTTGAGACTCCCTCGACGCCTACATTTTCTCTTATCTGTGACCCCAGAGACAAGATGACCGGCTCCATAACAAACAGGCGTAGCTTCAGAATTTAAAACCGGAATTTTGGAATTGGATTGGCATTGGATTTCAGGAGATAATGAGACCTCAAGAGGAGGCGTTTTTGAAGCTGCAGCACTACAGCAATTATCTCTCTCATAAATTGTATTCTCTATCACAAAATCTAGACCACACCCACTTGTTATTTCCCCCAGCGGAGTAGATTTTTCAGCAAAAATGGAATTACCTGAGCTATCTTGCGAATTCTTCAATTTTGTCCGAAAATTTTCAGGCCCTTTCTTCCACTCATTCATGGGGTTGCTCCGAATTGACGAAAGCTTCGATCGTTGGGCATTTTTGAAAATGGGTTTTCCATTATCTTTCGCTTTTTGCTTCTGGGTAAGTCGTTGCGACTGATTTCTTCTGGATTTCTGCAGAAAGGGTTTTTTCGCTACCTCATTTTCTTTGGATCTAGCCAGCGCCTTCGTTAATCTATCTGCCGTTGATTTCTGGGGCTCATATTTTTTTCCTATTTTGGAGAAAGTATTCGAATGGTTTGCTGAAGAAGATGAAGAACAGGAGTTTGAAGAGAGTAAAAATCTCAAACATCCTTTTTGAGCTTCAGAAGAAACATCAATTGATGAGGAAGAAGAAGAAAGATTTGAGCTTTTTTTGGTGTTGGGTTTCTGAAGAGGAATTCGATTCAAATCTTGTAGCGGACTTCTTTTTAGAGAAATTTCATTCCCCACAATCCTCTGCTTTCTTTTCTCCATCATGCGGCGTTGTGGTCGAAGTTCTAACGAAGATTTTGGTGACTGCAAATTGAAATGAATGAATAATGGAGTTCACCGTTGGTTTTGAAAAGTGAAGAGAGGCATTTGTTGCCCGTTTTCTTCTTTTTGTCTTTTGCGGGTTTGATTGTAATGGAAAAATAATTTAAATATATGGTTGAAACTTTATAAGTTTCATATTTTTATATTAAATGTGACTTAAATATTGACAGGTTGTATATATATTACAAATATAACTTTAAAATTACAACATAATTTTATTGAATTGAATTGAATTAATTAATTAATTAATTAAACTAAACATAGAAAATTTGCATAATATTCGAGTAGCTTTAAATCTCCTGATTAGCCTTCTCATCTTTTGCATAAATTGACTTAATATGTCACTCTATTCTTTACATTATCATATAATTTTCCTTTTCTTAAAGATTGCATATAACTAATATAATTAGTTACTATTAAACGCTCATATAGAGAGTCAACGTCTTACTAAACCCATGCCTAAAGAGAGTTTGAATTTGTGGTGGAGGGGCACCAAACTTGCTTGTAATTTCATGGTGAAAACGTACGATTTAATTATTTACAAGATTAAATAATTACGGGAAATGGTGTGGGAACTAACAAGAAATCAATAAAGACTCAGTTGCCGGACCGACGAATGTGTAGCGCCCAGAAAATCCGAATTTCATTCCGGTATGTTCGAATCGTTTAATTACGTGATTTAATTATTTTATTTGATATTATTATGCGATTTTATAACAATTTCATAAATGAGTGAATTTTGATATTTAAATCACGACATGTCAATGTGCGTTTAATTTCACGAACGTAGACTGTACTTATGATTTATGTGGACAATTTGTATTTTTGAACTATTTTTGTAAAATTACGAAAATGCCCTTTCGATTCTCAACCCAAGTCAAATTTTGACTTAGTCTCACATCCCTCCCTCTCACCTCACTCACGTCACTCAACAGCAAAAGAAGAAAGAAAAGAAGAAGAAAAGGAGAAAGAAGAAGAGGAAGGTTCAATCGATCGTGCCGAACTCGTTTCTCGATGGATTTTCGAACCATTTACGCCTACGAACTCCTCTCGATCTTATCTACGAGTAAGCTTCTCACGTCTTTCTCGATTAATGCCTCCATTGCTTCATTTTTCTGATTTTGATGAATAGTTGCACATTTAGGATAAATGATGATTTTGAATGATTTTATGGATGGAATTACGTGATTCTTGGTTCTATAGGTAGATTAGATGTTGTAGATCAATATATGTGAGTTTTAACTTGAGTTTTGCATGATTGATGCGTTTAATATCGAATTTTGGGTTGTTCCCGTGAAGCCCTCGCGATTCTGCATTTTCGTTGCTGTTCTTTAGATCCACACGGCCTTACGCACGGTCTTGAGACCGTGCGCCAAGACCGTGTGTGCCCCTTTTGAGCCTTGCACGGCCTTGTGCACCCCGTGTGCAAGCCGGTGCGCAGGCCAGTGCAAGTGTCTGCACTGGCTTGAGCACGAGTTCAAGCCCGTGCGTCCGCCCGTCCCGAAGACCGTGTGTCCCCCTTAGCCAAAATTTCTCCATTTTCAGAATGTTGCTCTCGGCAATGTGAGTCAACGGGCACTTTTAAAAGTTGACTTTCTTCGTTTGACCTCCGATTTGAGATCCGATTTCACCTATAGGTCCTATAAATCATGAAATACATAGTTTAAGATGTTTGAATTTTTCCGACTTCGTTCGGGCCCCGTTCCTCGTGTTCTTCGTTTAGGCATTTTGGGCTATTTTTTAAATGTTGTCCGTTTCTTCCGAAACTTGAAAGCATGCTTCCTTATTGCCTTTTATGCATGATTATGAACTTTTATCGCATTCTAATTTGATTTGCTTATTGAATTTACGTACTTTGATAGAATGTGAACCTAAGTGTTATGAATGACTGTTTAACGTGCTTCTATGTGTTTTGATGCTTTCGTATAAGTCGTGCGTTGTCGTTAGTCTTATTTGGTTGTGTCTTTGTATTTTTGCAGACGATACTCCAGTGGAGTAGGCATCCGGTCTTGCTTTTACTTCTTTCGTTTAGCTAACAGGTGAGGCTTTCCGTTTCTGACTCAAGTACTATATGTATATATATATATTAAGCCTCTTCTGATATAAGCCTTGTTTTACATTTTGTTTTCACACCGTCTTTATATACCTAGTAAATATTTATGCCTATTATGTTTATTCGATTTATCGAAAATATTTTGATATGAAAAAGTACTACGTATATTCTTTCAAACATTTGCGAAAGAGACATGTAAAACCTCTTTAATTTCTAAGGCGAACTTTGGCCTTCGGCCTCGCATATGACATGTCTCGAACAGTCTTTTGGCCAACCCGAAATGATTTGAAAAGCGAGTTATGAACTGTATGTATGTATGTTTGGGCCCGGAGTAAGGATGATAGGACGAAGTCGGTAGACGTCGGGTCTACGGCGGAAATCCTATGGTTCCCTCCACATTTGGGAGCTCGGGGTGAGGCCGGAGTGACAGTCCTTTGAGTACCTGAGATTATACTGTATGTTATGCGTAGTTCGGATTTAGCGGTCCGTCTACATTGGAGGAATAAGGGTGGTTTTCCGTTTTATGTTTGGAAATTGGAGTTAAGGGCTCGACTTGCCGAGTCATATGATATGTTTATGTTTTATGCTAAATCACCACCCGTTTACGAAAACCTTTCTTTTATGTTGATTTCTTTTAAGTTTAAAATTGGTGATTTACTTTCGTTTTATAATATCCACTATTATTCCCTCCTCACTTAGTCGTTTGACTAACCCTCTCTGTTTCACCCTCGGTATTGGTTTCAGGATACTAGGCGGGATTTGTTCATCGTCGTCGTCGTCGTCGCGTCTTTAGAGTTGCATTCTTTTGCTCATGTATAACTCTATTTCCGTTTGGCTATTATTTATGTTTTATGTTATTAGGATTTATGTATTTAGTATTTGGGATTTATATGTTGAACCCGTTATTGTATATTGTCGGGATATTGTATCGAACCCGTTTATTATATATGTAATTGAATTTCGTTGGCCTTGGTGGGCTTTACTACTTGTGCAATTGTTATGTTTTATTGTTTTGTTGTTTTTCGCTTCCGCGACTTTGTCTTTTATTTTGTTTTGAAACCCCCACCTAGTGATTGAGTAAATGTGTGCCGTTCGCCGGGTTTTGGTTCGGGTCGGATTCCATTTCGGATCCGGGTCAGGGCTCGGTGCGGGGCGTGCGTTACCCGTTTGGGGCGCCCGCTACAGTTGGTATCAGAGCTCTTGGGTCCAATGGCCTAGGCTCTGAAGCGTCGTGTTTTGTCGTGTCAGTCTAGGTCATACGGCTTAGGATTACGTGATTGTGATAATGTGATTATGTGAATAAACTTCTCTACGTGTTACAGCTTTTCATAATCACTTATCGTCATGCATGTTTGGTATTGAATTTGCAGAATGCCTCCTCCCCGTGAACCGCCAGGTCTACCTCCAGGTGTTCCGACCCCAGCTCAGTTTATGGAGGCCTTAGGGCAGTTCATGGTTCATGCTAACCGAGCAACACCGCCTCCTGCCCCCGAGAATGATATGGGAAGGTTCCTTAAGCTCAACCCTCTGCAGTTCGAGGGTGCACTGGATGATGTGATTGCCAAAGCTTGGATTTCGGCTATGGAAAAGAGGTTTAGAGTTATGGACTGTCCGGACCTCAAGAGGGTCGAGTTGGCAGTTTATCAGATGATAGGAGCTGCACAGGACTGGTGGACCCGTATAGAGCAGCGATGGCAGCGAGAGCATGTGGTCCCAACTTGGGATCAGTTCTTGGTCGAGTTTCGGGCCAAGTATATACCGTTGGTTGTACGTCAGCAGCGTGAGCGAGAGTTCTTGGCTCTCAAGCAGGGTACTTCATCAGTTGACTAGTACGAGGCTCATTTCTCCAGGCTTATTATTCATTGCTTGTATATGGTTGACGACGAGCAGAGGAAGACTCGACAGTTTATCGAGGGGTTGTCGAATGAGATCCGTATGCATATGCTCGGGAACAGACTTCAGTACTACACCGACGCAGTTGAGACGGCCCTATCTATAGAGTCCGATCTCCGACAGATGAGACCGACTTATGCACCTGCCCCCGCAGCCGCCAAGAGTTTCGCTTCTGGTTCGAAGAGGCCATTTACTCATTCTGGGTCCTCTTGTGGGAAGAAGCCATTCAAAACCGCCGTTCAGCCTGCTCCTCCCCGACCTCAGGGACATCCACGACCTGTATGTAGATTTTTTCAGGGCCCGCACTTAGAGGCCAAATGTTGGAGGAAGAATGGTCTTTGCTACGGATGTGGTAGCGCCGATCACTGAGTAGATGTATGCCCAAAGAGGAGACCGGTACCGCAGGGAGAAGCTCAGCCTCAGGCCTATGCCCATGTCTACGCCTTGGAAGGTGATGTTGAGGACGCCGTGGCAAATCCGATCAATGTGGTGGAAGGTACTATATATATAAATGGCATCCCCATACATGCATTGTACGACTCGGGTGCTTCACACTCATTTATTGCGCCTGCTATTTCCTTATCTGTGCATGCGCCTGTTTCCTTGCTTGATTATGTGTTGGTGGTTAGTTTGCCGTTGGGTTCGAAGGTTATTGCGAACCGAGCACTTAAGCGTTCTCCGATTATCATCGAGGGTATCGAATACTCGGCAGATTTGATTGAGTTGCCGATGAAGAAATATGGAGTTATTCTCGGAATAGATTGGTTGTACGAGCATCGGGCGAAGGTTGATTGTTTCGAGAAGAAAGTTATTCTGGATTCTAATGATGTTAGGGGTTTCCGATCAGGAGAAGGTCCGTATATCTCAATGATGGAAGCCAAGAAGCTCATTCAGAAAGAAGAAGCCACGTGCTTTATAGCTTACCTTCTCAACAACCCGAAGGACCAAACGAAGATCGAAGAAATGCCCGTGGTCAATGAATTCACTGACGTGTTCCCCGAGAATCTGGAATTCTTGCCACCGGATCGGGATATAGAGTTCGTGATTGACATAGTTCCGGGAGCCGAGTCCTATTCGAAGTCGCCGTACCGAATGGCCCCTGCCGAGTTGAAAGAATTGAAGAATCAACTCGATGAACTCCTTTCTATTGGATATATCCGACCGAGTGCCTCGCCTTGGGGTGCTCCAGTCTTGTTCGTGAAGAAGAATGATGGTACACTTCGCATGTGTATCGATTACCGAGAATTGAACAGGATGACAGTGAAGAACAAGTATCCTTTACCGCATATCGAGGATTGTTCGACTTGCTACAAGGATCGAGGGTTTATTCCAAGCTCGACCTCAGACAATGTAGCGGGCGCCCCAAACGGGTAACGCACGCCCCGCACCGAGATCCGACCCGAAGCCGGAATGGGATCCGACCCGAATCGAAACCCGGCGAACGGCAAGCATTTACTCAATTACTAGGCGGGGGTTTTAAATAAACAACGAGACAGAAGTGCGGAAGCGAAATAATCAAACATTAAAGCATGATAAATTGCACAATTATTAAAGCCCTCCAAGGCTAACGAAATTCATTTAATTAAATAACAAACGGGTTCGATACAATATCCCGATTACAAACTAATTAAATCCTAAAATCAAAAGACATAAATCATAGCCATACAGAATAAGAGTTATACATGAGCAAAAAGAATGTAACTCTAAGACGCGACGACGACGACGACGAAGATCCCGCCTAGTATCCTGAAACCAGTACAGGGGTAAAACAGAGGGGGTTAGTCAAACGACTAAGTGAGGAGGGAATAATAAGGTATATAACAAAACGGAAAATAAATCACCAATTTTAAAGTAAAAGAAATCAACATGAAAGAAAGGTTTTCGTAATCGGGTGGTGATTTAACATAAAACATAACATATCTAATGACTCGGCGAGTCGAGCCCTGAACTCCAATAACCAAACATAAAAACCGGAAACCATCCTTATTCCTCCAATGTAGACGGACCGCTAAATCCGAACTACTCGAAACTTACTAGAATAACTCAGGTACTCAAAGGGCTGCCACTCCGGCCTCACCCCGAGCTCCCAAATGGAGGAAACCATAGGATTTACGCCGTAGACCCGACGTCTACCGACTTCGTCCTATCGCTCTTACTCCGGGCCCAAACGATCATACAAACATTTCATAACTCGCTTTTCAAACAATTCAGGTTGGCCAAAAGACCGTTCGAGACATGTCATATGCGAGGCCGAAGGCCAAAGTTCGCCTTAGAAAACAAAAGGTTTTACATGTCTCTTCCGTAAACATTTCGAAAACTATACATAGTACTTTTTCATATCAAATCATTTTCGATAAATCAAATGAACATAATAATCATAAGTATTTAGTAAGTATATATATAAACGGTGTGAAAACCAAAACATAAACGAGGCTTATATGGGGATAGGCTTATTTATATATATATACGTAGTAATACTGGAATCAGAAAAGGAAAGCCTCACCTGGCTATGCAAAAGATGAGCAAAAAGAGCAAGAACCGGCGCTACTCCACAGGAGTATCGTCTGCAAAATACCAAGACACAACCAAATAAGACTAAAGACGACGCACGGCTTATACGAAAGAATTAAAACACATAGAAGCACGTTATACAATTAAATCAATCACTTAGGTTCAAATTCTCAAACGAAAACAGAGTAAATCGCAAATTTAAAAATGTAAATCAACTCCAAATGCAACGAAACTTTACGGACATGCTTAGAATATCATAAAGAAGCATGCATTCGAATTTCGGGAAAATCGGACTTCACATGCAAAAGTTAGGAAATTTAACGAAAACTTAAAATGCACTATTCACATACCCGAACATGTCGTAAATTCATAAATCATGCAATTCCTATCTATAACATACATATCAATACACGAGCGAAGAAAGAATTCGGAAAAGACGAGCCGAAGCGGGACCCGAAGGCCAATTTGTACCATGACTTACAGAAGGTCAGGGCACTGTTCGAGCCATCCACACGGCCTCGTGCACGGCCGTGTGGCGAGGCCGTGCACAAACATGCAACACGCACGGCCTCATGCACACGGCCTCAAGGCCGTGTGCTCAGCCCGTGTGCAATTCAACCACGCGCACGGCCTCATGCACACGGCCTCGAGGCCGTGTGCACAAGCCCGTGTGCGATCAAAATGAGCAGAAACTTTTCGCAGAAACAAAACCTTCGCGAAATGAAACCCTAATCCAACGATTAAACACTAAAACATGCAAATCAAACCCTAATTCTCACATATAATCATCTACAACATATAAGCTTCACATAGAAACGATAAACACAAAAATCCATCCACGTTTTCTATCAAAACCATATAAAAACCTAAATTATTCAACTATTATCAAAAATCCAAAAATCGAAGTAATGAAGGCATTAAATGAAAATTTTCGAGAGAGCATACTCGTAGATGAGATCGTGAGGAGTTCGTAGACGTAAACGGCTCGAAAATCCGTCGGGAAACGGGGTCGGAACGATCGTCGGAATCTCTTTCTTCTTTCTTCTCTTTTTCTCTCTTTTTCTTTCTTCTCTTTTGTTTTCTTTCTCTCTTTTGTGCGAGAATGGAATAGAGAGGGAGAGAGATTGACTTAGTCAAATCTTGACTAAGGTTTAGAAATCGAAGGGGTAAAGTCGTAATTTTGTAAAATAAGTTCGAAATCTCACGATGTCCAAATAACATGTAATTAAAGTCAAAATTCATATTATTAAACGCACATTGACAATTTGTAATTTAAATACATAAATTCAATCATATATGAAATAAATTCTAAAATTATATAATAAATATCAAATAAATATTAAACTACACAAATATTCGATTCGGACATACTAATCTAATTATTCGAATTTTCGGGGCGTTACAATCACCCCTCCTTATGAGAATCTGGCCCCCAGATTCTACTCGTCCGGCTGAAATAATTCCGGATGAAACTTGCGCATTTTGTCCTCGGTCTCCCATGTAGCTTCTTCGGTTGTCTGATTCCTCCAAAGGACCTTGACAAGAGAAATCTCTCGGTTGCGCAGAGCTTGAGTCTTCTTATCTAATATCTTCACCGGCTTCGAAACAAAGGTCAAATCCGGCTCTAGCTCAATTTCCTCAACAGGAAGGATCTCGGATTCATTTGGGAAGTATTTCCGGAGTTGGGAAACATGAAAGACGTTGTGAATCCCAGTCAGACTCGGCGGCAAGTCTAACCTGTAAGCTGCATTCCCAATCCTTTCCAGAATCTCATAGGGGCCCAAAAACCTCGGACTTAACTTTCCTCCTTTTCCAATTCGGGTGAAACCCTTTCGAGGAGAAGCTTTGAGGAATACTCTGTCACCAACCTCAAATTCCAACGGTCGGCGGCGGGTGTCGGCATAGCTCTTTTGTCGATCCTGAGCTGCCTTCATTCTCTGCCGGATGATCTGAATACGGTCGATGGCATTTTGGAGAAACTTTGGAGGAGTTCCTCGTTCCTTATCATCCTTCGTCCAACGCCAATCTTCGAGATCCCAAAACAACGGGGACCTACACTTTCTGCCATACAATGCTTCGTAAGGTGCCATTCCGATCGTAGACTGATGACTGTTGTTGTAAGCAAACTCGATCAGAGGCAACTGGTCGTGCCAATTGTTACGAAAATCCAGGGCACAAGCTCGAAGCATATCACAGAGATATCTGATCATCCTCTCTGACTGACCATCTGTTTGCGGATGTGCGGCTGTACTGAAAGTCAGCTTCGTTCCCATTCGTTCTTGAAGTTGTTGCCACAAACGGGAAGTAAATCGAGCATCTCTGTCAGATACTATCGTAGACGGAATTCCATGAAGCTTGACAATCTCTCGGTGATAAATCTCTGCCAACCTATCCACTTTGTACGACATGTTGATCGGTAGAAAATGAGCACTCTTGGATAGTCGGTCAATAATCACCCAAATGCTATCGTAGCCCCCTCTAACTTTAGGCAAACCAGACACGAAGTCCATGGCAATACCCTCCCAATTCCATGTAGGAATCGGCAGTGGCTCGAGCAAACCTCCCGGTCTCTGATGTTCAGCTTTAACTTGTTGACAAGTCGAACATCTCTTGACGTAATCAGCTACGTCTCTCTTCATACCTCTCCACCAGAACAAGTCCTTCAAATCCCGATACATCTTACTTCCTCCCGGATGAACTGTGTAAGGTGTGTTGTGAGCCTCATCGAGAATCTCTTTCCTCAGACTCTCCGGAACACAAACTCGGGACTTGTAGCGGAGAATTCCTGTGTCGTCCACACCAAACTGAGTCTCAGAATCAGCTGCGATGTGAACTATCTGTCTCTGAGTCCACTCATCAGTAGCCTGAATATCTCGAATCTTTCGACCCAATTCTGACTGGACCGATATGCTGTGAACATGGGCCTGAGAACTGATGTGAACTCCCTCTAACTTAGCCTCTAGCTGGGCTATGCTTGCCTTCCAGCTCAATGCATCGGCTACGACATTCGCCTTCCCGGGATGGTACTGGATCTTGCAGTCGTAGTCCTCAAATAATTCCATCCAACGGCGCTGTCGTTTGTTCAATTCTTTCTGAGTAAACAAGTACTGAAGGCTCTTATGATCTGTGAAGATGTCGAATGTGATGCCGTAGAGGTAATGACGCCATTTCAATAATGCAAATACCACGGCGGCTAGTTCAAGGTCGTGAGTGGGATAGTTCTCTTCAGCTGGCTTTAGCTTCCTCGATGCATAAGCTATAACTTTCCCATTCTGCATTAATACACAACCTAACCCTTCGTGTGACGCATCTGCATACACGACAAATCCTTCAGAACCCTCTGGCAGGGTCAGTACTGGGGCTGTGGTCAATCTCTTCTTGAGCTCCTGAAAACTAGCTTCACATTTGGCTGACCACTCAAACTTAGCTTCCTTCTTCGTCAATGCTGTTAACGGACCTGCGAGTTTAGAGAAATCCTTGACAAAACGTCTGTAGTATCCTGCTAATCCCAAGAAACTACGGATCTCTGTAGGAGTCTTAGGTCTCTCCCAATCCAGCACTGTCTCAATCTTCGAGGGATCTACCTCGATTCCCGTTCCAGATATGACATGACCTAGGAAGGTCACTCGGTCAATCCAGAATTCGCATTTGCTGAACTTAGCGAATAATTGGTGCTCTCTCAAAGCTTGGAGCACGATCCGGAGGTGTTCAGCGTGTTCTTCTTCGGACTTCGAGAACACTAAGATGTCGTCAATGAAAATAACGACGAACTTGTCGAGGTACGGACGGAAAATTCTGTGCATCATGTCCATAAAAGCTGCTGGAGCATTCGTAAGTCCAAACGGCATGACCACAAACTCGAAATGTCCGTATCGGGTGTTGAAAGCTGTCTTCGGGACATCGTCTGATCGGATACGGAGCTGGTAATATCCTTGTCTGAGATCGAGCTTGGAATAAACCCTCGATCCTTGTAGCAAATCGAACAATTCCTCGATATGCGGTAGAGGATACTTGTTCTTCACCGTCATCCTGTTTAACTCTTGGTAATCGATACACATGCGAAGGGTACCGTCCTTCTTCTTTACGAACAAGACTGGAGCACCCCAAGGCGAGGTACTCGGTCGGATATATCCAATAGAAAGAAGTTCGTCGAGTTGATTCTTCAATTCTTTCAACTCGGCAGGAGCCATTCGGTACGGCGACTTCGAATAAGACTCGGCTCCCGGAGCTAGATCAATCACGAACTCTATATCCCGATCCGGTGGTAAGAATTCCAAATTCTCGGGAAACACATCGACGAATTCATTGACCACGGGCGTCTCTTCGATCTTTGTCTGGTCCTTCGGGCGGTTGAGAATGTAAGCTATAAAGCACGTCGCTTCTTCTTTCTGAACGAGCTTCTTGGCTTCCATCATTGAGATATACGGGCCTTCTCCTGATCGGAAACCCTTAACCTCATTAGAGCCCAGAATAACCTTCTTCTCGAAACAATCAACCTTCGCCCGATGCTCGTACAACCAATCCATTCCGAGAATAACTCCATATTTCTTCATCGGCAGCTCGATCAAATCTGCTAGATACTCGATATCCTCGATGACGATCGGACAACGTTTAAGTGCTCGGTTCGCAACGACCTTCGAACCCAACGGCGAACCAACCACTAGCACATAGTCAAGCAAGGAAACAGGCGCATGCACAGATAAGGAAACAGCAGGCGCAATAAATGAGTGTGAAGCACCCGAGTCGTATAATGCATGTATGGGGATGCCATTTATATATATAGTACCTTCCACCACGTCAGTCGGATCTGCAACAGCATCCTCTGCATCGCCTTCCAAGGCGTAAACACGTGCATAAGCCTGAGGCTGAGCGGCTCCCTGCTGTACCGGTCTTCTCTTCGGACATTCACCAATTCTGTGATCGGGGCTACCGCATCCGTAGCAAAGGCCGTTCTTCCTCCAACATTTGGCCTCTAAGTGCGGGCCCTGACAAAATCCACATACTGGCCGTGGAAATCCCTGAGATCGAGGAGGAGCAAGCTGGGGTCGGGGAGGAGCAGGCTGAATGGTGCTCCTGAACGGCTTCTTCCCCGAAGAGGACCCAGACGGAATAAATGGCCTCTTCGAGCCAGAAGCGAAACTCTTGGCGGCTGCAGGGGCAGGTGCAAATGTCGGTCTCATCTGTCGAAGATCGGACTCTATAGAAAGTGCCGTCTCGACTGCATCGGTGTAGAACTGGAGTCTGTTCCCGAGCATATGCATACGAATCTCGTTCGACAATCCCTCGATGAACTGTCGAGTCTTCCTTTGCTCGTCGTCAACCATATACGAGCAGTGAATAATAAGCCTGGAGAAATGAGCCTCGTACTGGTCAACTGTAGAAGTACCCTGCTTGAGAGCCAGGAACTCTCGCTCACGTCTCTGTCGGACCACCAAAGGAATATACTTAGCCCGAAACTCCATCACGAACTGATCCCAAGTCGGGACCACATGCTCACGCTGCCACCTCTGTTCAATACGAGCCCACCAATCCTGAGCAGCTCCGGTCATCTGATACACTGCTAACTCGACCCTCTTAGGGTCCGGGCACCCTAGTACTCGGAATATCTTTTCCATTGCCGATATCCAAGCTTCGGCGACAACATCATCAGGTGCACCCTCGAACTGCGGAGGGTTGAGCTTCAGAAATCTTCCCAGATCATTCTCCGGGGCAGGTGGTGGCGTAGCTCGGTTGGTATGAACCATGAATTGCCCTAAGGCTTCCATAAACTGTGCCGGAGTAGGAACACCTGGAGGCGGACCTGGCGGGTCACGACGAGGAGGCATTCTGCACATTCAATACCAAACATGCATGACGATAAGTGATTATGAAAAGCCGTAACACGTAGAGAAGTTAAATTCACATAATCAAGTTGTCACAATCACATAATCCTAAGCCGTACAACCTAGACAGACACGACAAAACACGACGATTCAGAGCTTCGGCCATTGGACCAAGAGCTCTGATACCAACTGTAGCGGGCGCCCCAAACGGGTAACGCACGCCCCGCACCGAGATCCGACCCGAAGCCGGAATGGGATCCGACCCGAATCGAAACCCGGCGAACGGCAAGCATTTACTCAATTACTAGGCGGGGGTTTTAAATAAACAACGAGACAGAAGTGCGGAAGCGAAATAATCAAACATTAAAGCATGATAAATTGCACAATTATTAAAGCCCTCCAAGGCTAACGAAATTCATTTAATTAAATAACAAACGGGTTCGATACAATATCCCGATTACAAACTAATTAAATCCTAAAATCAAAAGACATAAATCATAGCCATACAGAATAAGAGTTATACATGAGCAAAAAGAATGTAACTCTAAGACGCGACGACGACGACGACGAAGATCCCGCCTAGTATCCTGAAACCAGTACAGGGGTAAAACAGAGGGGGTTAGTCAAACGACTAAGTGAGGAGGGAATAATAAGGTATATAACAAAACGAAAAATAAATCACCAATTTTAAAGTAAAAGAAATCAACATGAAAGAAAGGTTTTCGTAATCGGGTGGTGATTTAACATAAAACATAACATATCTAATGACTCGGCGAGTCGAGCCCTGAACTCCAATAACCAAACATAAAAACCGGAAACCATCCTTATTCCTCCAATGTAGACGGACCGCTAAATCCGAACTACTCGAAACTTACTAGAATAACTCAGGTACTCAAAGGGCTGCCACTCCGGCCTCACCCCGAGCTCCCAAATGGAGGAAACCATAGGATTTACGCCGTAGACCCGACGTCTACCGACTTCGTCCTATCGCTCTTACTCCGGGCCCAAACGATCATACAAACATTTCATAACTCGCTTTTCAAACAATTCAGGTTGGCCAAAAGACCGTTCGAGACATGTCATATGCGAGGCCGAAGGCCAAAGTTCGCCTTAGAAAACAAAAGGTTTTACATGTCTCTTCCGTAAACATTTCGAAAACTATACATAGTACTTTTTCATATCAAATCATTTTCGATAAATCAAATGAACATAATAATCATAAGTATTTAGTAAGTATATATATAAACGGTGTGAAAACCAAAACATAAACGAGGCTTATATGGGGAGAGGCTTATTTATATATATATACGTAGTAATACTGGAATCAGAAAAGGAAAGCCTCACCTGGCTATGCAAAAGATGAGCAAAAAGAGCAAGAACCGGCGCTACTCCACAGGAGTATCGTCTGCAAAATACCAAGACACAACCAAATAAGACTAAAGACGACGCACGGCTTATACGAAAGAATTAAAACACATAGAAGCACGTTATACAATTAAATCAATCACTTAGGTTCAAATTCTCAAACGAAAACAGAGTAAATCGCAAATTTAAAAATGTAAATCAACTCCAAATGCAACAAAACTTTACGGACATGCTTAGAATATCATAAAGAAGCATGCATTCGAATTTCGGGAAAATCGGACTTCACATGCAAAAGTTAGGAAATTTAACGAAAACTTAAAATGCACTATTCACATACCCGAACATGTCGTAAATTCATAAATCATGCAATTCCTATCTATAACATACATATCAATACACGAGCGAAGAAAGAATTCGGAAAAGACGAGCCGAAGCGGGACCCGAAGGCCAATTTGTACCATGACTTACAGAAGGTCAGGGCACTGTTCGAGCCATCCACACGGCCTCGTGCACGGCCGTGTGGCGAGGCCGTGCACAAACATGCAACACGCACGGCCTCATGCACACGGCCTCAAGGCCGTGTACTCAGCCCGTGTGCAATTCAACCACGCGCACGGCCTCATGCACACGGCCTCGAGGCCGTGTGCACAAGCCCGTGTGCGATCAAAATGAGCAGAAACTTTTCGCAGAAACAAAACCTTCGCGAAATGAAACCCTAATCCAACGATTAAACACTAAAACATGCAAATCAAACCCTAATTCTCACATATAATCATCTACAACATATAAGCTTCACATAGAAACGATAAACACAAAAATCCATCCACGTTTTCTATCAAAACCATATAAAAACCTAAATTATTCAACTATTATCAAAAATCCAAAAATCGAAGTAATGAAGGCATTAAATGAAAATTTTCGAGAGAGCATACTCGTAGATGAGATCGTGAGGAGTTCGTAGACGTAAACGGCTCGAAAATCCGTCGGGAAACGGGGTCGGAACGATCGTCGGAATCTCTTTCTTCTTTCTTCTCTTTTTCTCTCTTTTTCTTTCTTCTCTTTTGTTTTCTTTCTCTCTTTTGTGCGAGAATGGAATAGAGAGGGAGAGAGATTGACTTAGTCAAATCTTGACTAAGGTTTAGAAATCGAAGGGGTAAAGTCGTAATTTTGTAAAATAAGTTCGAAATCTCACGATGTCCAAATAACATGTAATTAAAGTCAAAATTCATATTATTAAACGCACATTGACAATTTGTAATTTAAATACATAAATTCAATCATATATGAAATAAATTCTAAAATTATATAATAAATATCAAATAAATATTAAACTACACAAATATTCGATTCAGACATACTAATCTAATTATTCGAATTTTCGGGGCGTTACAGACAAGGATATTACCAGCTCCGTATCCGATCAGAGGATATCTCGAAGACAACTTTCAACACCCGATACGGGCATTTCGAGTTTGTGGTCATGTTGTTTGGACTTACGAACGCCCCAGCAGCTTTTATGGACATGATGCACATAATTTTCCGTCCGTACCTCGATAAGTTCATTGTTATTTTCATTGACGACATCCTAGTGTTCTCGAAGTCTGAACAAGAACACGCTGAACACCTCCGGATAGTGCTCCAAGCTTTGAGAGAGCACCAGTTGTTCGCTAAGTTCAGCAAATGCGAATTCTGGATTGACCGAGTGACCTTCCTAGGTCATGTCATATCTGGAACGGGAATCGAGGTAGATCCTTCGAAGATTGAGACTGTGCTGGATTGGGAGAGACCTAAGACTCCTATAGAGATCCGTAGTTTCTTGGGTTTAGCAGGATACTACAGACATTTCGTCAAGGATTTTTCTAAACTTGCAGGCCCGTTAACAGCGTTGATGAAGAAAGAAGCTAAGTTTGAGTGGTCAGCCAAATGTGAAACCAGCTTTCAAGAGCTCAAGAAGAGATTGACCACAGCCCCAGTATTGACCCTTCCCGAGGGTTTTGAAGGATTTGTCGTGTATGCAGATGCGTCACACGAAGGATTAGGTTGTGTGTTAATGCAGAATGGGAAAGTTATAGCTTATGCATCGAGGAAGCTAAAGCCAGCTGAAGAGAACTATCCCACTCACGACCTTGAGCTAGCCGCCGTCGTATTTGCTTTATTGAAATGGCGTCATTACCTCTACGGCATCACGTTCGACATCTTCATAGATCATAAGAGCCTTCAGTACTTGTTTACTCAGAAGGAATTGAACAAACGACAACGCCGTTGGATGGAGTTATTTGAGGACTACGATTGCAAGATTCAGTACCATCCCAGAAAGGTGAATGTTGTAGCCGATGCACTGAGCCGGAAGGCGAGCATAGCCCAGCTAGAAGCTAAGTTAGAGGGAGTTCATATCAGTTCCCAAGGCCATGTTCACAGCATATCGATCCAGTCAGAGTTGGGTCGAAAGATTTGAGATGTTCAGGCTACTGATGAGTGGACTCAGAGACAAATAGTTCACATCGCCGCTGATCCAGAGACTCAGTTTGGTATGGACGACACAGGAATTCTCCGCTACAAGTCCCGAGTTTGTGTTCCGGAGAGTCTGAGGAAAGAGATTCTCGATGAGGCTCACAACACACCTTACACAGTTCATCCAGGAGGAAGTAAGATGTACCGGGATCTAAAAGAATTATTCTGGTGGAGAGGTATGAAGAGAGACGTAGCTGATTACGTCAAGAGATGCTCGACTTGTCAGTAGGTTAAAGTCGAACATCAAAGACCGGGAGGTTTGCTTGAGCCACTACCGATTCCTACATGGAATTGGGAGGGTATTGCCATGGACTTCGTGTCTGGTTTGCCTAAAGTTAGAGGTGGCTACGATAGCATTTGGGTGATTATCGATCGACTGTCCAAGAGTGCTCATTTTCTACCGATCAACATGTCATACAAAGTAGATAGGTTGGCAGAGATTTATCACCGAGAGATTGTCAAGCTTCATGGGATTCCGACTACGATAGTGTCTGATAGAGACGCTCGATTTACTTCTCGCTTATGGCAGCAACTTCAAGAGCGAATGGGAACGAAGCTGACTTTCAGTACAGCCGCACATCCGCAGACAGATGGTCAGTCAGAGAGGATGATCAGATATCTCTATGATATGCTTCGAGCTTGTGCCTTGGATTTTCGCAACAATTGGCACGACCAGTTGCCATTGATCGAGTTTGCCTACAACAACATTTATCAGTCTATGTAGCGGGCGTCCCAAACGGGTAACGCACGGCCCGCACCGAGCCCCGACCCGGAACCGAAATAGAGTCTGACCCGAATCGAAACCCGACGAACGGCACACATTTACTCAATGACTAGGCGGGGTTTTCAAAAACGAAAGAAAACGACAGAGGTGCGGAATCGAAATTAAACCAAACAATAAATCATAATAATTGCACAAGTATTAAAGCCCACCAAGGCCAACGAAATTCAATTACTTGAATAATAAACGGGTTCGATACAATATCCCGACAATAAATAATAACGGGTTCAACATATAATCCCGAATACTACATAAATAAAATCCTACTATCGTAAAAATAAATAATAGCCATACGGAATGAGAGTTATACATGAACAAAAGAATGTAACTCTAAGACGCGACGACGACGACGAAGATCCCGCCTAGTATCCTGAAACCAATACAGGGGTGAAACAGAGGGGGTTAGTTAAACGACTAAGTGAGGAGGGAGTAATAATATATATTATAAACGGAAGTAAATCACCAATTTTAAACTTAAAAGAAATCAACATAAAAGAAAGGTTTTCGTAATCGGGTGGTGATTTAGCATAAATCATAAACATATCATATGACTCGGCGAGTCGAGCCCTTAACTCCAATTTCCAAACATAAAAACGGGAAACCACCCTTATTCCTCCAATGTAGACGGACCGCTAAATCCGAACTACGCATAACATACAGTATAATCTCAGGTACTCAAAGGGCTACCACTCCGGCCTCACCCCGAGCTCCCAAAGGTGGAGGGAACCATATGATTTCCGCCGTAGGCCCGATGCCCACCAACTTCGTCCTATCATCCTGACTCCGGGCCCAAACATACATACATAAAGTTCATAAGTCGCTTTTCAAATCATTTCGGGTTGGCTAAAAGACCGTTCGAGACATGTCATATGCGAGGCCGAAGGCCAAAGTTCGCCTTAGGAATTAAAGAGGTTTTACATGTCTCTTTCGCAAACGTTTGAAAGAATATACGTAGTACTTTTTCATATCAAAACATTTTCGATAAATCGAATAAACATAATAGGCATAAATATTTACTAAGTATATATATATAGAAACGGTGTGAAAACAAAACGTAAACATGGCTTATATCGGGAGAGGCTTATTTATATATATACATAATAGTACTGGAATCAGAAACGGGAAAGCCTCACCTGTTGGCTATACAAAAAGAAGAGCAAAAGCAAGAACCGGCGCTACTCCACGGGAGTATCGTCTACAAAAATACCAAGACACAACCAAATAAGACTAACAATGACGCACGGCTTATACGGAAACATTAAAACACATAGAAGCACGTTAAACAATCAAATCAAGCACTTAAGTTTAAATTATCAAGCATAAACGGAGAAATTCGTGAATTCGAAAATGTAAATCAATTCCAAATGCAATGAAACTTTACAGACATGCTTTAAATATCATAAAGGAGTATGCAATCGAATTTCGGGAAAATCGAACTTTATATGCAAAAGTTAGAAAATTTGACGAAAACTTAAAATGCCCTATTCATAGATCCGTACATGCTATAAATTCATAAAACATGCAATTCATATCTCTTTCATATATATTGAATACACGAGCGAAGAAAGAATTCAGAAAAGACGAGCCTCAGAGGGACCCGTAGGCCAAAATTGGCCCTGACTTATAGAAGGTCAGGGCCCTGTTCAAACGGGCCACACGGACTTGTGCACGACCGTGTGCACCAAGGCCATGCACACCAAAGAAGGACACGCACGGCCTCTTGCACACGGCCTCAAGGCCGTGTGCACAAGGCCGTGCACATCCACAACACGCACGGTCTCCTGCATGGCCGTGCGGGAGACCGTGTACACCCACACGGGCTTGCCACACCCCGTGTGCAAAGCCCGTGCACGTCAAGAAACAGCAGAAACTTCGCAGAACCAGAAAACCACGCGAAATCAAATCCTAAATTCAACATTTGATCATCTAAACATGCAAATCACGCCCTAATATTTACATATAATGATCTACAACATATAAGCTACACATAGGATCCAAAAACACGAAAATCCATCCATAAATTCTCTCGAAATCACATAAATCCTAAATTATTCAACTATATACAAAAATGAGAAATACAAGGCATAGGAGACATTAAACGAGAGGGACGTGAAAGGCTTACTCGTAGAAGAGATCGCGGGGAGTTCGTAGGCGTAAACGGTTCGAAAATCCGTTGGGAAACGAAGTCGGAATGATCGTTGGAACCTCCTTCCTTCTCTTTCTCTTTTTCTTTCTTTTCTTTTCATTCTTTCTTGGTTTGCACGAGAGTGAGGGAAGAGAGAGTGTTATGAGACTTAGTCAATAGTTTGACTAGGGTTTAAAAATCGAAAGGGCAAATTCGTAATTTCGCAAAATAAGTTTGAAAACTCATGTTGTCCAAATAATACATAATTACAGTCAAAATTCATATAATTAAACGCACATTGACAATTCGTAATTTAAATATAGAAATTCATTCATTTACGAAATTATTCTAAAATCTCATAATAAATATCAAATAAAATAATAAATTGCGCAAATACTCGATTCGGACATACCGGATTATAATTCGGATTTTTGGGGCGTTACAATCACCCCTCCTTATGAGAATCTGCCCCCAGATTCTACTCGTCCGACTGAAATAATTCCGGATGAAACTTGCGCATTTTGTCCTCGGTCTCCCATGTAGCTTCTTCGGTTGTCTGATTTCTTCAAAGAACTTTGACAAGAGAAATCTCCCGGTTCCGCAGAGCTTGAGTCTTCTTATCCAATATCTTTACCGGTTTCGAAACAAAGGTCAAATCCGGCTCTAGTTCAATTTCCTCAACAGGAAGGATCTCGGACTCATTCGGGAAGTACATTCGGAGTTGAGAAACATGAAAGACATTGTGAATTCCTGTTAGGCTTGGCGGCAAGTCTAACCTGTTGGCGGCGTTCCCAATCCTCTCCAGAATTTCATAGGGACCCAAAAATCTGGGACTCAGTTTTCCTCCTTTTCCAATTCGGGTGAATCCCTTTCGAGGAGAAGCATTGAGGAATACTTTGTCACCAACCTCAAATTCCAACGGTCGGCGACGGTTGTCGGCATAGCTCTTCTGTCGATCCTGAGCTGCTTTCATTCTCTGCCGAATGATCTGGATTCAGTCGATGGCATTTTGGAGAAACTTTGGAGGAGTTCCTCGTTCCTTATCGTCTTTCGTCCAACGCCAATCCTCGAGATCCCAAAACAACGGATCTACACTTTCTGCCGTACAATGCCTCATAAGGTGTCATTTCGATCGAAGACTGATAACTGTTGTTGTAGGCAAACTCGATCAAAGGCAATTTGTCGTGCCAATTGTTGAAAAAATCCAAGGCACAAGCTCGAAGCATATCACAAAGATATCTGATCATCCTCTCTGACTGACCATCTGTCTGCGGATGTGCGGCTGTACTGAAAGTCAGCTTCGTTCCCATTCGCTCTTGAAGTTGCTGCCATAAGCGAGAAGTAAATCGAGCGTCTCTGTCAGACACTATCGTAGTCGGAATCCCATGAAGCTTGACAATCTCTCGGTGATAAATCTCTGCCAACTTATCCACTTTGTACGACATGTTGATCGGTAGAAAATGAGCACTCTTGGATAGTCGGTCGATAATCACCCAAATGCTATCATAGCCACCTCTAACTTTAGGCAAACCAGACATGAAGTCCACGGCAATACCCTCCCAATTCCATGTAGGAATCGGTAGTGGCTCAAGCAAACCTCCCGGTCTTTGATGTTCAACTTTAACTTGCTGACAAGTTGAGCATCTCTTGACATAATCAGCTACATCTCTCTTCATACCTCTCCACCAGAATAACTCTTTTAGATCCCGATACATCTTACTTCCTCCTGGATGAACTGTGTAAGGGGTGTTGTGAGCCTCATCGAGAATCTCTTTCCTCAGACTCTCCGGAACACAAACTCGGGACTTGTAGCGGAGAATTCCTGTGTCGTCCACACCGAACTGAATCTCTGGATCAGTTGCGATGTGAACTATCTATCTCTGAGTCCACTCATCAGTAGCCTGAACATCTCGAATCTTTCGACCCAAGTCTGACTGGATCGATATGCTGTGAACATGGGCCTGGGAACTGAGGTGAACTCCCTCTAACTTAGCCTTTAGCTGGGCTATGCTCGCCTTCCGGCTCAGTGCATCAGCTACCACATTCGCCTTTCCGGGATGGTACTAAATCTTGCAATCGTAATCCTCAAATAACTCCTTCCAACGGCACTGTCGTTTGTTCAATTCCTTCTGAGTAAACAAGTATTGAAGGCTCTTATGATCTGTGAAGATGTCGAACGTGATGCCGTAGAGGTAATGATGCCATTTTAGTAAAGCAAATACAACGATGGCTAGCTCAAGGTCGTGAGTGGGATAGTTCTCTTCAGCTGGCTTTAGCTTCCTCGATGCATAAGCTATAACTTTCCCATTCTGCATTAACACACAACCTAATCCTTCATGTGATGCATCTGCATACACGACAAATCCTTCAGAACCCTCGGGCAGGGTCAATACTGGGGCTGTGGTCAATCTCTTCTTGAGCTCCTGAAAACTAGTTTCACATTTGGCTGACCACTCAAACTTAGCTTCTTTCTTTGTCAATGCGGTTAACGGGCCTGCAAGTTTTGAGAAATCCTTGACGAAACGTCTGTAGTATCCTGCAAAACCCAAGAAACTACGGATCTCTGTGATAGTCTTAGGTCTCTCCCAATCCAGCACTGTCTCAATCTTCAAAGGATCTACCTCGATTCCTGTTCCGGATATGACATGACCTAGGAAGGTCACTCAATCAATCTAGAATTCGCATTTGCTGAACTTAGCGAATAATTGGTGCTCTCTCAAAGCTTGGAGCACAATCCGGAGGTGTTCAGTGTGTTCTTCTTCGGACTTCGAGAACACTAAGATGTCGTCAATGAAAATAACGACAAACTTGTCGAGGTACGGACGGAAAATCCTCTGCATCGCCTTCCAAGGCGTAAACACGGGCATAGGCCTGAGGCTGAGCGGCTCCCTGCTGTACCGGTCTCCTCTTCGGGCATACATCTACCCGGTGATCGGCACTACCACATCCATAGCAAAGACCATTCTTCCTCCAACATTTGGCCTCTAAGTGCGGGCCCTGATAGAATCCACATACGGGTCGTGGAAGTCCCTGAGGTTGGGGAGGAGCAGGCTGGACGGCTATCTTGAATGGCTTCTTCCCAGAAGAGGACCCAGAATGAGTAAAGGGTCTCTTCGAACCAGAAGCGAAACTCTTGGCGGCTGTCGGGGCAGGTGCAGAAGTCGGTCTCATCTGTCGGAGATCAGACTCTATAGATAGTGCCGTCTCAACTGTGTCGGTGTAGTACTGAAGTCTGTTCCCGAGCATATGCTTACGGATCTCATTCGACAACCCCTCAATGAACTGTCGAGTCTTCCTCTGCTCGTCGTCAACCATATACGAGCAGTGAATAATAAGTCTGGAGAAATGAGCCTCGTACTGGTCAATAGATGAAGTACCCTGCTTGAGAGCCAGGAACTCTCACTCACGTCGCTATCGTACCACTAACGGAATATACTTGGCCCGAAACTCAACTAAGAACTGATCCCAAGTCGGGACCACATGCTCTCGCTGCCATCGCTGCTCTATACGGGCCCACCAGTCATGTGCAGCTCCTGTCATCTGATACACTGCTAATTCGACCCTCTTAGGGTCCGGACATTCCATTACTCTGAACCTCTTCTCCATTGCCGCTATCCAAGATTCGGCAATAACATTGTCCGGTGCACCCTCGAACTGCGGAGGGTGGAGTTTAAGGAACCTGCTCATCTCGGTCTCGGGGGCAGGTGGTGGCGTTGCTCGGTTGGTATTAACCATAAACTGCCCTAAGGCTTCCATAAACTGTGCTGGTGTCGGAACACCTGGAGGCGGACCTGGCGGTTCGCGGCGAGGTGGCATTCTGCAAAATCAATACCAAACATGCATGATGATAAGTGATTATGGAAAGCTGTAACACATAGGCAAGTAATGTTCAAATAGAGTTCACATAAGCACTTAGCACATTTGCACAAATTCCACAGAAGTCCTAAGCCGTACGACCTAGACACAACCGGACACGACAGACAACCAGGCATGGCAAGTATAACCTTGAGTTTCATATCCACCTATATCCAAGTCCATCCCAGTGTTTTGATTGTAAAAGATCTTTTGTTGTTGATCATCCAACAAAGATCCGTCACAATTCAAACACTAAGCGTTCTTGACAAAACAAAGCGTGAGTGCAATTCCCTAAGTGTAACGGCACGTCCCCAAATACGGTGCGACGTGACGTCCCGCACCAAGTCACAATCCATAACAAGAACTAAAGGTCCAGTTATGAACTACAACCTGGCGAACGGAAAATAAATACTAGGCGGATCGGCTTTAGAAAATAATAGGACGAGGAACAACAATACAGCGGAAGCAAATTAACATAACCTATCCCACTCAGGGAACTAGAACAATCATAATTCAAAACACAAGTATAAAGCCCACCAAGGCCACTGAAAACATCAATATCACTATTTAATATAATTTACACTATTTACATATACAACTCTAGGGTTTTAGATATTTATCCAGACAACATAGGCTATATGGAATCACCTAAACAAAAGAAAGCAATCCCAACGACAAGACCTGAATCCGCCTAGAGACAAAACCTGAAAAGACAACCACAGAGTAATAGGGTTAGTCAAAGCGACTAAGTGAGGGGGCTGTAATACGTATATATATTATCGAAACAACCCAAGGATTCACCAGTTTGTAAATGAGAAGAAAGCAAAGGAAAAATAAAGGTTTTCACAATTATTGGTGAATCGAATAATTTCGCAAGAAAGTAAAAGCTCGGCGAGTCGAGCATCAACCCCCTGTTTCACAATATCAGAAATATCAAATAAACCTCCCTTATTCCTCCTTGTGTAGTCAGGTAGCTAGCCCGCTACTATATAATCATATATGCAAGGACAAATATCCAATACATCCTCGGCGGAGGACAAGTCTATGCGACAAGATCCCGTCCGGCGCAGGTACTCAAAAGGGTTACCACTCTGGTCACACCCCGAGCTCCCAGCAGTTTTGGAGACCAGAGCATTGAGATCCACCGTAGACCCAACGTCTATCCGCCTTCACCCCGTACCCTGATGTCCGGGCCCAATAATATAATGTGGCTCAACGGCCAGGCATAAAAGCTAAGATAATTCCTCGCATTTCAAATGCTTGTGTGGTCAAAGGGACCAATTTCAAACTAATTTGTAACCCTTTCGAGCTAATGGAGCCTTCTAGGGGTTAATATGTAATAATTTGATATCAAAGCATTTTCCTTTAAACTCATTAAGATAATATGGTTTTCAAGTAGCTACTACTTATAATATAAGTTTGGGGAAAGAAAACATAAAAGCATAAAACACAGGCTTCGGGTATATATGGAATATTTACATACATATAAGAAAGACCGGATTCGGAAAAGAAACCCCACCTGGATAATACGGCAAAAAGGGCAAAAGAAAGAAGACCAACTACTGCCCGGAAGAACTACCACCTGAAACCAAATACGACACAACCACGTAAGACGACAACACGACAAACCAAATAAGACCCGACGTCGTACGACCATATTATAAATCTCAATTAAATAAACACCTAAACAAGTTAATTGAGCCACAACCAATTAAAGAAACTAAGTTGTTCGAATTAATTAAATACTAAAGACAAGTCCTTTAATAGCCTGATCGTCCATGCTAGATAAAAGAATCAAATTCTTTGACTAGATAAATATATTAAATATGCATTCATATTTATATACCGTATTTCTTTAAAGAGTCCAAACCCCAATTCGTAAATCAATCTCAATTAATTAGGCTTAATACAAAAACTCAATTAAATAGCAGGGTTAAATATCAATTTGTTTATAAAGAATAAATTACAACTCACCTTCAGAATCACGGGAGCTAAAATTATAAGTTAGTAATTGTTGCGAATACACATAATGAATAGATTAGTTGACAGAGTAAAGGAAAGAGCTAAATGATTTGTCCCTTAATTGCTCTGGAGGCACAGTAGTTTCAAAGGTACTGTTCAAATTATATAATAATGACTAGCAATTAACAAGATCAGTATTATTGTTTAAGATAAGTTAAAATTATATTAATTTGATTAATTCCCAAAAGAAACTAAAGGAAAATAAGAAAACAATCAAACTTTTACAAATGGACGAGAGAATCGTTGTTGACATTTGAAATATATGCAAGAATTGTACGCTATATATGGACAAGTTATAAATCAATGAAATGCTTTTAATTATCAGATTTTTAGTTTAATTATTAGATTGTGTGATTATTTATTCCTAACACTTATAAATCAATTAATATAATTTATTCAAGATTCGGAATTAATCAAATATCTCAAATCAACAATTAGCTATCCACAGAAAATGAGAATAATTCATGGTATCTGGTATGAACTAATTATCTAATTTAACAAATCTATTTTCCAAAATGATATGAAGAAGGAAGTAGATGAAAGATAGTTTACCCTCTTACAGCTTTCGGATGGACGCCTGGACAACGAAAATGAGGTTTTGTTTTGGGAATGAATTTAACATGTAAAAGCTCGTGTATTTGTATCTTAAGTTTATCACCTCGAGAACATAAATTATTGTTGGTATTAGAAATGAAAGTTGCCGCCAACAATTTAATAACTTTAGGCTAAATTTAGCTTTTCTTTCCTTACAATTTTGTTGTTTTATTAACCTACGAAATATATAATTTAGTCCTTTAAAAGTTTGAGATTTACAATTTAATTTAAGGATATATTTTATTAGAAAATTTACAATTTAGACAATTAGTTATAAAGAAATTTCATTCTCGTCAACATTTAGGGTCAAAGATATACATGTTATAATTTAATGAAAATTTATACACATAATAAAATTCACGTAATTTAAAGTGTTCGAAAAATTTTAAAATATCAATTAGGTACAAATCAGGCAATCTAATCACAATTAACACACATACAAATTCAAATTAAACACATTAAGCAAATAATATCACATATGCACATATTTCCCGATCGAGTTTTCCAACTTGTCCCGTTATCTTAGGAATTCTTACCGGCTTTAGTTTACCAAACATTTGGGGCGTTACAATCTCTCCCCCTTATGAGAATCTGCCCTCAGATTCTATTTATTCGAAGCAAACAATTCCGGACAATGTTTTCTCATTTTCTCCTCTGTTTCCCAGGTAGCTTCTTCAGTTTTCTGATTCCTCCAAAGGACTTTTACGAGGGGGATTTGACGATTACGAAGTTCTTGGAATTTACGGTCCAGAATACTAACCGGTTGGGAAATGAATGTCAAATTCGGCTCTAATTTAATATCTTCCACTGGAATAATCTCGGACTCGTCTGGATGATACTTACGAAGCTGCGAGACGTGGAAAACATTGTGAATACCGTTAAGAGCTGGCGGTAAATCTAATCTGTAAGCCATTTTTCCAATCCTCTCGAGAATCACATACAGACCCAAATATCTCAGGGCTAACTTTCCTCCTTTACCAATTCGAACAAATCCCTTTCTCGGAGAAGCTTTCAAAAATACCTGACCCCCAACTTCAAACTCCAAATCACGTCGACGTCTATCAGCATAACTCTTTTGTCGATCCTGGGCAGCTTTCATTCTTTGTCGGATGACTTGCACCTTTTCGATAGCATCCTGAATCAATTTCGGAGCAATGCCACGATGAATACCATCTTTAGTCCATCTCCAATCCTCAATGTCCCAATATAGTGGCGATCGACACTTCCTTCCGTACAAAGCTTCGTATGGGGCCATCTGAATCGAGGACTGATAACTATTATTATAAGTAAACTCGATCAATGGTAGTTGTTTGTGCCACGTAGTCTGAAAATCTAGAGCACAAGATCTCAACATGTCTCCGAGGTATCTAATAGTCCTCTCTGATTGACCGTCTGTCTGGGGGTGAGCTGTGGTACTGAAGGTTAACTTCGTTCCCATATGATCCTGTAGGTTCTGCCACAGATGTGAAGTAAACCTAGTGTCTCTGTCCGACACTATACTCATCGGAACTCCGTGAAGTCTCACAATCTCCTTGTGATAAATCTCTGCCAACTTATCAACTGTATAAGTTGTACGAACGGGCAAGAAATGAGCGGACTTTGTCAACCTGTCAATGATTACCCAAATGCTATCATAACCACCTCTGACTTTCGGTAAACCCGAAACAAAGTCCATCGCTATCTCTTCCCATTTCCAAGATGGAACGGGGAGTGGTTGAAGTAAACCTCCGGGTTTCTGATGATCTGCCTTGACTTGTTGACATGTCGCACACTGTCTGACATAATCGGCCACATCTCTCTTCAAACCATTCCACCAGAAGAATTCTTTCAAATCTCGATACATCTTAGTGCCTCCCGGATGGATAGTATAGGCTGATTTGTGAGCTTCATCCAAAATCTCTCTCCTCAAACTCTCAGGAACACAAACTCTTGTCTTATGTCTGAGAAGACCTGTGTCGTCGATACTGAACTGCGTGTCTGGCTCATTCATTCGAAGAATCTGTCGCTGAATCCAATCATTCGTAGCTTGAGCTTCTTTAATTCTACGACCCAATTTTGACTGTATCGTGATGCTAGAAACACGAGCCTGAGAAATAATACGAGCTCTCTCTGCACCTGATATATCTGAACTCAGCTCTAGCTGTGATATACTCGCTTTTCTGCTCAAGGCATCTGCAACCACGTTTGCCTTCCCTGGATGGTACTGAATCTTACAATCATAGTCTTCTAACAACTCCATCCAACGCCTCTGACGTTTATTCAACTCCTTCTGCGTGAAAAGATACTGAAGGCTCTTATGATCAGTAAAAATATCAAAAGTAACACCGTAGAGATAGTGACGCCACTTGCCTAAAGCAAATACAACTGCTGCTAACTCCAAATCATGTGTAGGATATTTTATTTCAGCAGGTTTAAGCTTTCTCGAGGCATAAGCTATAACCTTTCCATTTTGCATCAACACGCATCCCAATCCTTCTTTTGAAGCATTAGTATACACCACAAATCCATCTGAACCTTCAGGCAAAGTAAGAATAGGAGCGGATGTCAATCTGTTCTTTAACTCCCGAAAACTGCTCTCACACTTATCAGTCCACACAAAGGCGACATTCTTCTTTGTTAACTCAGTAAGCGGGGCTGCAAGTTTAGAAAAATCCTTCACAAACCGTCTGTAATAACCTGCCAATCCCAGAAAACTACGAACCTCTGTTGGAGTCTTAGGCTGCTCCCAACTCAATACTGAATCAATCTTCGAAGAATCAACCTCGATACCCTTCCTGGATATAACATGACCCAAAAATGCCACTTTTTCGATCCAGAACTCACACTTACTGAACTTGGCATACAACTGATGTTCTTTCAAAGTTTGTAACACGATCTTTAAATGCTCTGCATGCTCTTCCTCTGATTTTGAGAAAATCAGTATGTCGTCGATGAAGATGACAACAAACTTATCAAGATAAGGTCGGAAGATTCTGTGCATCATATCCATAAATGCTGCAGGAGCGTTCGTCAAACCGAATGGCATAACCACAAACTCAAAATGACCATATCGAATGTTGAAAGCTGTCTTCGGTATGTCCTCTGCCCTGATACGTAACTGGTAATATCCCTGTCTCAGATCGAGTTTAGAATAGACCCTCGATCCCTGCAATAAATCAAACAACTCCTCGATGTGGGGAAGAGGATGCTTGTTCTTCACAGTCATCCGGTTCAATTCTCTGTAATCAACACAAAGTCTAAGAGAACCATCTTTCTTCTTCACAAACAATACCGGTGCACCCCAGGGAGATGTACTCGGCCTGATATAACCACTGGTTAACAAATCATCTAACTGAGTCTTCAACTCTTTTAACTCCGCTGGTGCCATTCTGTAAGGTGTCTTCGAATACGGCTCAGATCCCGGATACAGATCAATAACAAACTCGATATCACGGTCTGGAGGTAACGATTCTAACTTCTCAGGAAACACATCAGGGAAATCTTTAACAATCTCGGTATTTTCAAACTTCGACTGTTCTTTCGGCCTGTTAAGAAGATAAGCAACAAAACCTGAAGCTCCTTCTCGGACGAGCTTCTTTGCCTCTGTCATAGAAATAATCGGCCCATCTGTCAACTGAATACCCTGACTCGAATCAGATCCCAAACTAATCTTCTTCTCAAAACAATCAATCTTGGCCCTGTGCTCAAATAACCAATCCATACCCAAGATAACTCCGTACTTCTTCACTGACAACACTATCAAATCTGCGGGGTAAACTTTATCCTCAATAACAACGGGACAACGTCGGTATACGCGGTCGGTAATCATACAAGATCCCAAAGGGGAACTCACAACAAAGCAATAATCAGACAAATCAACAGACGCATGCGCAGATAAGTCAATTTCAGGAGCAACAAAAGAATGTGTAGCACCCGGATCAAATAATGCATGTATGGGTATGTCATGTATATGTATAGTACCTTCCACCATGGCGGAAGCGTCAGGCTCAGTACCCTCACTATCGCCCTCCAGGGCGTACACACGAGCTGGAACAGAAGGCTTCGGCTTCGGCGACATAGGCTGACTCAGGGGCTGCCTCCTGGGACAACTGTCTATCTGATGAGTGGAACTCCCACAAGCTCTGCACAATCCCAACTTGCTCCAACACTTAGACTCTGGATGATTCTTCCCACAATAGCCACAAGTAACTGGACGATAACCTGATGGACGAGGGGCTGTAGAAAAACCAGTCGGGTGAGGTACAGAAGAAAATCCCATAGGGCGAGGTATAGGAGGTCTGGGTCCACCAAAAGGTCTCTTGTCTTTAGGCTGCATAGGAGCACTTGGAATGAAAGGCCTCTTGAAACCCGATGAAAAGGAAGCGGGGGTAGTACGACGAATAGTTCGATCAATACTGGCATACTCAGCCTCTAGAGATAAGGCTGCATCTACAGCTGCAACATAGGTAGTGGGGCGGGAAGCTGCAAGACCCTGTCGAAGAGGAATACTCAAGCCCTCTAAAAACTTCTTGGTCTTCCTGCGCTCATCTAAAGCAATATGGGGAGCATATACTGCAAGTCTGGTAAAATTAGCCTCATAATCTGCCACAGTAGAAGTACCCTGAGATAGCTCCATAAACTCCTGCTCCCGGCGATCCTGAACTATAGGGGGAACATACTTAGCTCGAAACTCCTCAAGAAATCTATCCCATGATGACTCAACTCCGGTGGCCCTCCATCTCTGCTCAGTCATGTTCCACCAGGCCTCTGCAGGTCCTTGAAGAAGATAAATAACAAACTTAACCTTCTCTAGATCAGTAGGCTGATGAACTCGGTATATCCTCTCAAGAGATGAAATCCAACCCTCTGCCACAATATCATCTGTGGTACCAACAAACTGAGGTGGGTGGAAATCGAGGAATCGGCGAAGTGACTGCTCACGGGCTCTATGCTCATCTACCTCTACGTTCCTGTCTCTCTGATCCAGGTAATCCTTAAAGAGACCAAATATTTGCTGAGCATCCACTACTGGTGCCTGTGGTGGTGCTACTGGAGGAGTACGATCACGACGAGGTGGCATCCTACAGTTAAATATAACAAGTATGCATGTAGATTAATTATGGATGCAAAGCTGTAAACAACATAAGCACAAAAGCACAAATTCCTAAGTCATAAGCCGTACGGACCTAGACTGACACGACTCACAGAGCTAAGGCCAATGAACCTCTAGCTCTGATACCAACTGTAATGGCACGTCCCCAAATACGGTGCGACGTGACGTCCCGCACCAAGTCACAATCCATAACAAGAACTAAAGGTCCAGTTATGAACTACAACCTGGCGAACGGAAAATAAATACTAGGCGGATCGGCTTTAGAAAATAATAGGACGAGGAACAACAATACAGCGGAAGCAAATTAACATAACCTATCCCACTCAGGGAACTAGAACAATCATAATTCAAAACACAAGTATAAAGCCCACCAAGGCCACTGAAAACATCAATATCACTATTTAATATAATTTACACTATTTACATATACAACTCTAGGGTTTTAGATATTTATCCAGACAACATAGGCTATATGGAATCACCTAAACAAAAGAAAGCAATCCCAACGACAAGACCTGAATCCGCCTAGAGACAAAACCTGAAAAGACAACCACAGAGTCATGGGGTTAGTCAAAGCGACTAAGTGAGGGGGCTGTAAAACGTATATATATTATCGAAACAACCCAAGGATTCACCAGTTTGTAAATGAGAAGAAAGCAAAGGAAAAATAAAGGTTTTCACAATTATTGGTGAATCGAATAATTTCGCAAGAAAGTAAAAGCTCGGCGAGTCGAGCATCAACCCCCTGTTTCACAATATCAGAAATATCAAATAAACCTCCCTTATTCCTCCTTGTGTAGTCAGGTAGCTAGCCCGCTACTATATAATCATATATGCAAGGACAAATATCCAATACATCCTCGGCGGAGGACAAGTCTATGCGACAAGATCCCGTCCGGCGCAGGTACTCAAAAGGGTTACCACTCCGGTCACACCCCGAGCTCCCAGCAGTTTTGGAGACCAGAGCATTGAGATCCACCGTAGACCCAACGTCTATCCGCCTTCACCCCGTACCCTGATGTCCGGGCCCAATAATATAATGTGGCTCAACGGCCAGGCATAAAAGCTAAGATAATTCCTCGCATTTCAAATGCTTGTGTGGTCAAAGGGACCAATTTCAAACTAATTTGTAACCCTTTCGAGCTAATGGAGCCTTCTAGGGGTTAATATGTAATAATTTGATATCAAAGCATTTTCCTTTAAACTCATTAAGATAATATGGTTTTCAAGTAGCTACTACATATAATATAAGTTTGGGGAAAGAAAACATAAAAGCCAGGCTTCGGGTATATATGGAATATTTACATACATATAAGAAAGACCGGATTCGGAAAAGAAACCCCACCTGGATAATACGGCAAAAAGGGCAAAAGAAAGAAGACCAACTACTGCCCGGAAGAACTACCACCTGAAACCAAATACGACACAACCACGTAAGACGACATCACGACAAACCAAATAAGACCTGACGTCGTACGACCATATTATAAATCTCAATTAAATAAACACCTAAACAAGTTAATTGAGCCACAACCAATTAAAGAAACTAAGTTGTTCGAATTAATTAAATACTAAAGACAAGTCCTTTAATAGCCTGGTCGTCCATGCTAGATAAAAGAATCAAATTCTTTGACTAGATAAATATATTAAATATGCATTCATATTTATATACCGTATTTCTTTAAAGAGTCCAAACCCTAATTCGTAAATCAATCTCAATTAATTAGGCTTAATACAAAAACTCAATTAAATAGCAGGGTTAAAAATCAATTTGTTTATAAAGAATAAATTACAACTCACCTTCAGAATGACGGGAGCTAAAATTATAAGTTAGTAATTGTTGCGAATACACATAATGAATAGATTAGTTGACAGAGTAAAGGAAAGAGCTAAATGATTTGTCCCTTAATTGCTCTGGAGGCACAGTAGTTTCAAATGTACTGTTCAAATTACATAATAATGACTAGCAATTAACAAGATCAGTATTATTGTTTAAGATAAGTTAAAATTATATTAATTTGATTAATTCCCAAAAGAAACTAAAGGAAAATAAGAAAACAATCAAACTTTTACAAATGAACGAGAGAATTGTTGTTGACATTTGAAATATATGCAAGAATTGTACGCTATATATGGACAAGTTATAAATCAATGAAATGCTTTTAATTATCAGATTTTTAGTTTAATTATTAGATTGTGTGATTATTTATTCCTAACACTTATAAATCAATTAATATAATTTATTCAAGATTCGGAATTAATCAAATATCTCAAATCAACAATTAGCTATCCACAGAAAATGAGAATAATTCATGGTATCTGGTATGAACTAATCATCTAATTTAACAAATCTATTTTCCAAAATGATATGAAGAAGGAAGTAGATGAAAGATAGTTTACCCTCTTACAGCTTTCGGATGGACGCCTGGACAACGAAAATGAGGTTTTGTTTTGGGAATGAATTTAACTTGTAAAAGCTCGTGTATTTGTATCTTAAGTTTATCACCTCGGGAACATAAATTATTGTTGGTATTAGAAATGAAAGTTGCCGCCAACAATTTAATAACTTTAGGCTAAATTTAGCTTTTCTTTCTTTACAATTTTGTTGTTTTATTAACCTACGAAATATATAATTTAGTCCTTTAAAAGTTTGAGATTTACAATTTAATTTAAGGATATATTTTATTAGAAAATTTACAATTTAGACAATTAGTTATAAAGAAATTTCATTCTCATCAACATTTAGGGTCAAAGATATACATGTTATAATTTAATGAAAATTTATACACATAATAAAATTCACGTAATTTAAAGTGTTCGAAAAATTTTAAAATATCAATTAGGTACAAATCAGGCAATCTAATCACAATTAACACACATACAAATTCAAATTAAACACATTAAGCAAATAATATCACATATGCACATATTTCCCGATCGATTTTTCCAACTTGTCCCGTTATTTTAGGAATTCTTACCGGCTTTAGTTTACCAAACATTTGGGGCGTTACACTAAGTTACACCGGCACACAACGACTGACAAAACAAACAAAACACGACGATTCAGAGCTTAAGCCATTGGACCAAAGAAGCTCTGATACCAACTGTAGCGGGCGCCCCAAACGGGTAACGCACGCCCCGCACCGAGCCCCGACCCGGAACCGAAATGGAGTCCGACCCGAATCGAAACCCAGCGAACGGCACACATTTACTCAATGACTAGGCAGGGTTTTCAAAAATGAAAGAAAACGACAGAGGTGCGGAAGCGAAATTAAACCAAACAATAAATCATAATAATTGCACAAGTATTAAAGCCCACCAGAAAATCTTTAACTATCTCAGTATTTTCAAACTTCGACTGTTCCTTTGGTCTGTTGAGAAGATAAGCAATAAACCCTGAAGCTCCCTCTCGGACGAGCTACTTTGCCTCTATCATAGAAATAATCGGCCCATCTGTCAACTGAATACCCTGACTTGAGTCAGATCTCAAACTAATCTTCTTCTCAAAACAATCGATCTTGGCCCTGTGTTCAAATAACCAATCCATACCCAAGATAACTCCGTACTTCTTCACAGGCAACTCTATCAAATCTGCGGGGTAAACCTTATTCTCGAAAATGATGGGACAATGTCGGTATATGCGATCGGTAATAATACAAGATCCCAAAGGGAAACTCACAATAAAGCAATGATCAGACAACTCAGCAGGTACATCCGCAGATAAAGCAATCGCAGGCGCAATAAAAGAATGCGTAGCACCCGGATCAAATAATGCATGTATGGGTATGTCATGAATATGTATAATACCTTCCACCACTGCAGTAGAATCGGGCTCGGTCTCCGTATCATCACCCTCCAGGGCATAAACACGAGCATGAGTAGCAGGCTTGTTTTGGTTAGTTTGATTCTGAAATTTCCTCATGGGACAGCTGTCTATCTGATGAGTGGAACTCCTACAAGCTCTGCACAATCCTAACTTACTCCAACATCTCTCCTCGGGGTGATTCCTCCCATAGAAACCACAAGTAACTGGAGAAAAACTCGTCGGGCGAGGTGCTGAGGAAGAACCTATCTGACGAGGAACTGGGGGCCTAGGTCCTCCAAATGGTCTCTTGCCTCTGCCCTGCATAGGTGCACTGGAAGTAGAAGGCTTCTTGAATCCTGATGAAGACGAGGTAGAACGACCAGCAATACGACCAATCTCACGGTACTCACTCTCACGGCTGAGGGCCACGTCAACTGCTGTGGTAAAAGACTGTAACTGAAGGATAGCCATACTGTGACGAAGACCCAGTCTCAAACCATCAATGAACTTCTTAGTCTTCCTGTGCTCATCACCCGAAATATGAGGGGCATAGGCAGCAAGTCTAGAAAATTCAACCTCATAATCAGCTACTGATAAAGGACCCTGAATGAGTGCCATAAACTCTCGCTCTCTGCGATCTTGGACTGACTTAGGGATGTATTTAGCTTGGAATTCCCTCAAGAAATCCTCCCAAGTAGCTTTAACCCTATCAACTGCAAATCTCCTCTCTGTAACTCTCCACCACTCATCGGCGGATCCCTATAATAAGTATACTGCAAACTCTACTTTGTCAGCATCAGAAGTCTGCTGGAGCCTAAAGATCTTCTCGAGAGAAGCAATCCAGCTATCTGCCACTCTATCATCAGTAGTACCATGAAATGGAGATGGTTTATAATCCAAAAGTCCCTTTAGAACTACCTCTCGGGCTTTGACTTCATCCTGGATTGTGTGGCGCTCAGCTCTCAGAATTTCTCTGACCGAATCCACCAAATCTTGAGGGTTCAGTAGTGGCATAGGTAGCTGAGGAGGATGATCAGGCGTACGATCACGACGGGGCAGCATCCTACAATCAAATACCACAGGTATGCATGAAGCTTAATTATGGATGCAAAGCTATAAACACATAAGCATAAAAGCACAACTCCTAAGCCATAAGCCGTACAGACCTAGACTGACACGACTCTTAGAGCTCAGGCCTATGAACCTATAGCTCTGATACCAACTATAACGACACGTCCCCAAATACAGTGCGACGTGACGTCGCGCACGAAGTCACAATCCATAAAAAGAACTGAGGTCCGGTTATGAACTATAACTTGGCGAACGGTAAATAAATACCAGGCGGATTTGTTTTAGAAAATAACAGGACAACAAACCATAATACAGTAGAAGCAAATTAATACAATCTATCCCACCCAGGGAGCTAGAAAAGCATTAAATCCAAAACACAATTATAAAGCTCACCAAGGCCACTGAAAGCAACAATATCAACATTCAAACTAATTTACATCATTTACATATACAGTCTCTAGGGTTTTAAGTATTTATCCAGATACTCAGGCGGAAATAAAATCACCTAAACAAAAGTAAATGACTCCAAGGACAAGACCTGGATCCGCCTAGTGACAAAACCTGAAAGAGACAACGAGGTAATGGGGTTAGTCAAAGCGACTAAGTGAGGGGGTTGTAATACGTATATATTAATAAAACTGAATAAAAGTTCGCCATTTTTAAATGAGAAGAAAGAAAATGAAAAATAAGGCTTTCGTAACATTGGCGAAGTAATTAATGTTGTAATGAATAAATAAAAGCTCGGCGAGACGAGCAACAACCACCTATTTCACAATATGAAAATAATCAAGTAAGCTGCTCTTATTCCTCCTTGTGTAGTCAGGTAGCTAACCCGAACTACTAATAATCAACTATGCAAGGATAAGTATCCTTTACATCTTCGGCTGGGGACAAGTCTATGCGACAAGATCCCGTCCGGCGCAGGTACTGAAAAGGTACTTAAACTAGGGTTTTACGTATTTATCCAGATACTCAGGCGGAAATAAAATCACCTAAACAAAAGTAAATGACTCCAAGGACAAGACCTGGATCCGCCTAGTGACAAAACCTAAAAGAGACAACGAGGTAATGGGGTTAGTCAAAGCGACTAAGTGAGGGGGTTGTAATACGTATATATTAATAAAACTGAATAAAAGTTCGCCATTTTTAAATGAGAAGAAAGAAAATGAAAAATAAAGGCTTTCGTAACATTGGCGAAGTAATTAATGTTGTAATGAATAAATAAAAGCTCGGCGAGACGAGCAACAACCACCTATTTCACAATATGAAAATAATCAAGTAAGCTGCTCTTATTCCTCCTTGTGTAGTCAGGTAGCTAACCCGAACTACTAATAATCAACTATGCAAGGATAAGTATCCTTTACATCTTCGGCTGGGGACAAGTCTATGCGACAAGATCCCGTCCGGCGCAGGTACTCAAAAGGGTTGCCACTCCGGCCACACCCCGAGCTCCCAGCAGTTTGGAGACCAGAGCATTGAGATCCACCGTAGACCCAACGTCTAACCGGCTTCACCCCGTACCCTGATGTCCGGGCCCTAATAGTATGAGATGGCACAAAAGCCGGGCACAAAGGCCAAAGTATATTTCTCGCATTTTGAAAGATTCAGTCAAAGGGACCAATTGAGAAATCAATTTTAACCTTTTCTGGCCAAAAGAGCCTTCGAGGGGCTAATATGTAATAATTTGATATCAAAACGTTTTCCTCGAAATCATTAAGGTAGTATGGTTTTCAAATAGCTACTACGTATAATATTAGTTGGGGAAAGAAAATTTAAAAGCATAAAACACAGGCTTCGGGTATATATGGAATATTTACATACGTATAAGAAAGCCGAATTCGGAAAAGAAACCCCACCTGGATAATACGGTAAAAGGACAAAAAGGAAAGAAAGGCCAGGCTACTGCTCGGAAGGAGTGCTACCTGAAACCAAATATGACACAACCACATAAGACGACATTACGACGCACGGCACAACTTAAATCAAATAACCACGTTGCAAATAAAAAATTATATAAATTAATTAAGTATAAGGTTATAAAAGAATCAAACAATTCTGAAGTCTCGATTACTTCTATCAGGAAATATAATCTAATTTAATCCCCTAATATATTACATGATCAGGGGACAACTTAACAAAATAACATTCCTGCTAAATGACTTAATATCAGGTATACAAATAAAGTGGGGAGAGTTTTCTTTTGGATTAAGAAAATAAAGGTTCGATCAACAGTATATATATAGTCATCAACCACAATTACTATATTATTTAAAATACTAACTCATAAATGGGTTTCTAAATAGTACACGAGCAGCTATCAATTAATGAAGACAAGAAGATGAACTCAGAATGATGTTAGTTAAACAACCACCGCCGAATTCATTAATTATGGAGACCGAGTAAAACAAGTTGATTTGCAAGAGAAATGATTAAAGGTGGAAACATGTTTTAACTAACCTCAGCGACAAGCTCAGAAATATTGAGGGTTTTCACTTCTGAGTATTGTATTTTCGTGCAGAAATGAAGGTATGAACAGCGTGGCGATGATTTTAAAAGAATAAATGAATCATAAGGTAGAAAGTTATAGAAATTCTGGCTATTCTTATCTGATTTTTACTTAAGACTAAAAATATATTAATTAACCAGTGAAATCAACAGCTCAGTCATTTAACTATTTAATTACATAACTCAGTTATGTAGGAGTGGTTCAGATATATATTCCATATTTACTTTATGCGAGTAAATATTTGGATTAAGGCAATTTCGTTTTTATCAACATTTAGGGATAAAATATACGTGTCACAATTTAATAAAATTACTTAGACACTTATACACGTAATCATAAATTTTGTCACGTATCAATTAACTCAAAATTCACATAATTTAGAATATTTGAGAAACTTAAAAATCAATTAGACACACATTAGGCAATTTAATCACAATTAACATACATACAAATTTAAATTAAACACATTTAGCAAAATAATATCACATAAGCACATATTTCCCGATCGAGTTTTCCAACCTTGTCCCGTTATCTTAGGAAATTCTTACCGGCTTTATTTTGTACGAAAACTTGGGGCGTTACAAGGATACAACAGACATTTCGTCAAGGATTTCTCTAAGCTTGCAGGCCCGTTAACAGCGCTGAGGAAAAAAGAAGCTAAGTTCGAGTGGTCAGCCAAATGTGAAACCAGTTTTCAAGAGCTCAAGAAGAGATTTACCATAGCCCCAATGTTGACCCTACCCGAGGGCTCTGAAGGATTTGTTGTATATGCAAATGCGTCACACGAAGGATTAGGTTGTGTGTTAATGCAAAATGGGAAAGTTATAGCTTATGCCTCGAGGAAGCTAAAACCAGCTGAAGAGAACTATCCCACGAACGACCTTGAGCTAGTCGCCGTCGTATTTGCTTTATTGAAATGGTGTCATTACCTCTACGGCATCACATTCGACATCTTCACAGATCATAAGGGCCTTCAGTACTTGTTTACTCAGAAGGAATTGAACAAACGACAGCGCCGTTGGATGGAGTTATTTGAGGATTACGATTGCAAGATTCAGTACCATCCCGGAAAGGCGAATGTTGTAGCCGATACACTAAGCTGGAAGGCGAGAATCGCCCAACTAGAGGCTAAGTTAGAGGGAGTTCACATCAGTTCTCAGGCCCACATTCACAGCATATCGATCCAGTCAGAGTTGGGTCGGAAGATTCGACATGTTCAGGCTACTGATGAATGGACTCAGAGATAGATAGTTCACATCGCAGCCGATCCTGAGACTCAGTTTGGTGTGGACGACACAGGAATTCTCCGTTACAAGACCCGAGTTTGTGTTCTGAAAGTTTGAGGAGAGAGATTCTCAATGAGGCTCACAACACACCTTACACAGTTCATCTACGAGGAAGTAAGATGTACCGGGATTTGAAAGAATTATTCTGGTGGAGAAGAATGAAGAGAGACGTAGTTGATTACGTCAAGAGATGCTCGACTTGTCAGCAAGTCAAACTTGAACATCAAAGATCGAGAGGTTTGCTTGAGCCACTACCAATTTCTACGTGGAATTGGGAGGGTATTTCCATGGACTTTGTGTCTGGTTTGTCTAAAGTTAGATGTGGCTACGATAGCATTTAGGTGATTATCGACTGACTATCCAAGAGTGCTCATTTCGTACCGATCCACATGTCATACAAAGTGGATAAGTTGGCAGAGATTTATCATTGAGAGATTGTCAAGCTGCATGGGATTCCGACTACTATAGTATCTAACAGAGATGCTCGATTTACATCCCGTTTATGGCAGCAACTTCAAGATCGAATGGGAACGAAGCTGACTTTCAGTACAGCTGCACCTCCGCAGACAGATGAGCAGTCAGAGAGAATGATTACCGGTAGAGAATGTAGTGAGGATCGTTTGAGTTTTCACGGCTCGTCGATCGGGCGAGAAACGGGCTCGGTAGGGCGTTGGGAAGTTTCCTTCCTTTCTTCTCCATCTCTTCTCCTTCCTTTCTTCTTTTTCCTTCTTTGTATGTAATGAGAGAATGAGAGAGATAGGTAGATATTTAGGGAAATATCTCGGGGGAGTAAAATGGTCATTTAGGCTTTTAAGGGCATTTAGGTAATTTAAGTAATTGAGGGCATATAGAAGATAGGTTAAATCAATCTTTTCCACAAGATTAATTAATCCAATTGGATAGATCAAGAAATTAGGCAAGAAAGAATTTGCGTAATAATTAATAATATAATTAAAATATTCGGGTCGTTACAATACTCCCCTCTTCAAGAGAATCTGTCCTCAGATTCTCCTCCGGACTTCGGGGTTAGTTAAGAGGAGTATAATCTATAAAAATTCTGATAACGCGAATTAAAAAAAATGAACATTTAAGAGCAATTAAAATACATTATAAAACATCATTCACAACAAAAATAGAATCCAAAGTCATGCGAAAACGGGATTACAAAAACCCTAAACAAAGCTAACGATGAAGAAGAAAATAAAGGTAAATAGCTCGTGGCTCATCCAAGACACACATTCTCGTCCATAACGACCAAGAATCAGAAAATCCCAATGTAAGGTCCATCATCATTGTCATTATCTATTTCGTTCTTCCGACTGATTCTTGCACTCTTCGTATCCTCAATGACAATTGTCACATCCTTCTCCTATTTCTTGAATAGAGTTCCTTTTACAGGAAGTAACGCCATCATCATTTCTCCCATTGTACTCCTCGTCCTTCTCACAACCTGTTTCTTCAAGATCACATTTTTTCTTATTCTTTCTACAAAGTGTTTTCTCATCTTCAATGGTATTGGATGATTTCTCCTCTCCGCCTTCCATTAAACCATCATTTTCATCATTTCTTCGCTCGACTTCATACGAAACATCAGGATCGTCATTATCAGAAGCCGATGTCGGCTCGTCCCCTATATAATCATCATCGTCAGATAATTCATTATCCTCTTCACTAGTTGATTCATCTTCAGACATACCTTCAGAAGTATACTCCTTCAGACCCGATTTGTCAACGTCGGTGCTATCCAGAACCGCATAACGTACTCGCAACAGAATCGATCCTAATCGGCCAAGAACTCCTTGTCCTTAGCACTTTCTAATAGCGTATAACGAATTTATCGAATTCCACGCTATCCACACAGAGGTCACATAAATCTTAGCATCTAATCATTCAATCAGTGCAAGTGTGAATTTTGAAAGCAGTTAAAGCACGTAAGTTATATAAAACACTTAACACATATTTAAAGCAATTACCATTCGAAACAGAATATTATGAGTGAATGCAATGATAATGCAATGTACCTCAGCGATTCGGTATCAGGGTCGAGATCCCCTTTTTCTTCCCCGAGGGTTGCTTGAGTCGGGGCAGTCTTGAACTCGATGCTTGCTACTCCCACATCTGAGGCAACACCCCAGTTTCCTCCTACACTTTGCAGTCTTGTGATTCGTCTTTCCACAGTGCTCACAGGGAATGAGGTCCTCATTCACTTCTGGTCTGGTAGGTTCCGGCATCTCGTAGTATGGTTCCCATGTCTGAAAGGTGCTCGGTCCGGATGGATCTCTTCTTGCCTTCTCGTTGAACGAGGATCCTTTCATGTGAGGAATACCTCAGCTCATCTCTTGAAGATCGGACTCCACTCTCATAGCCCGGTTAACTGCATCATGATAAACACGAATGTCCAATCCTACTAATCTTTCCAAGATCTCCGGCTGAAGTCCCTTGATGAATTTCTGCGCTCTCCTTCGATCGTCAGATGCAATGTGAGGAGCATAGACGATGAGACGGCTGAAAAGTGCCTCGTATTGTGCAACAGGGAGAGCTCCTTGGGTGAGGGACATGAACTCTCTTTCTCGGCTGTCACGTACCACTTGCGGCACGTACTTCTCTCGGAAGTCGGATAGGAACCGTGACCAAATGTACGGAATTCCCTCAGCGATCCATCTCTATTCTATGTAGCGCCACCAATCCTTAGCTGGTCCTCTCATGAGAAAGATGGCATACTCGACCCTCTTGGGGTCACCGCAGCGTATTACTCGAAAGATTCGCTCCAGATCGGCTATCCAAGCCTCGGCCTTAAGATCATCTGGTTCACCCACGAAGCAGGGTGGGTTGTAGTGCAGAAATTTATCGAGGGATTGGCCCTCGGCTTGTCTCGCAGCTACATGTTGTTGTTGTTGTTGTCTCTCTTGATGTACTTGTTCAGCAATCTGCGTCATAGCTGTCAGTAAGTCTCTTGCAATCGAATTCGGAGATAAGGGAGTTGTAGGGGGTCTTCGAGGAGACATTATGTACCTGCGCTCAATAAACTAGGAAAAGATGCATGCTCGGTTAATGGAATGATCACATAAGGCATGTAAAATTCAAACAGAGCATACATTTACGATTCGAATAGCGTGTAATCAATTAAAGCATGAAATAAATCACATAACAAGCAAAACTCGATCCTATAGCCGTACGACCTAGACACGACAAGACCCAAGCAGGACACGACAAGACGACAAGACAAGACAGATGCTACCTCGAGTTCCACATCCACTTGCATTCAATCCCAACTCAGTACTACAATTGTAAACGATCAAACGGTTGGTTGGCCATTCCCAAAGAAGATCAATCACAATTTCAATACTAAGGAGTTCTCAAGCACCTGTGACTGGAAACTCTAAGTCTCATTGAGACGAAACGGGCAGACACAAGAGACAAGACACGACGCGATTACAAAGCTTCGGTTCCTTTTGGGAACCTAGGCTCTGATACCACTGGCTGTAGCGCCCCCTGAAGAAGGACCGCCACATCCGCACCGAAATGGATTCCCGAGCTTCAGCGAGGGGCCTCAACTCAAAAAACCCACTCCGGCGAACGGCACTCAAGCAAACACTACTGGCAACAACAACGACATCCCAACAACAACCACAATAAAACAGAGAAATGCGGAAGCGATTATAAGTAAACAGATAAATTCAATAAATACCTACAAGGCTAACATAATATCAAGAAACATTTATAAATCAAGATACAGAATGTTCATAAGCAGATAGTGCCATCCATGGCTCAACTAGCCTATCCTGTACAATCCTAGATATCGTCAACTATCCCACATCAGGGGCACATAAGTACGTAAAGTAAATAAATACAATAAACAAGACTCGACGGTTGTTGGGACCACTGACAAGACAAACCATAAAGACTGAGCCTATCTAGACCTGCTGATGCCGACTGACAAGATAGGTGACGTTGCCACCTGTCTACCTAAAGCAAGAACCAAAATAGCAGGGGTGAGTATCAAGGATACTCAACAAGGGAGTTTTGATTACAGTTCGTCATTTATCTTTTTAAAACTAAAAGTGGTGAGTGTTGCCCGTTTTGAGAAAGAATACGAATAACGAAATATAAGTTGTAAAATGACACAAAGCAACACTCGGGTTCGTCTTATTTGAAAACACAAAAGGTTGACGAACCGGATCCTTTAAAACATTTGCACGTAATATCAAGCCGATAAATTGAAAGGATATTAGTTGAGTCACGAGGCGGTTACAAGTTCGAAAAGCACGATATAAATAAGTTGGAATCGATAAATAAACACGGCTCTTAATTCGACTAATTAATTGAATAATAAAGGAGGCTTACGGTGGCAAGCACGAGTCACACTTCCGGGTTTTATATATATATATATATAGGGAATTACATATGAAAAATGAAGAGAATCGGAATGTGCTTCGACTTGTAACGAAAGCCGTAAAACAATTAGACAAGCAACAAATGCAATAAATCATGCAAATAATGTGTCCCGGCGAGAACGGGCCCTCTCCTTATAACTCCCAATTGAAAAATCATGTAAGCATATAGTCAAGTACTCCACCACCAACAATACTATACAGAATTTAAGGAGACGCTGTTAGCACCACCATCAGAATTTAAGGAGACGCGATTAGCACCACCGTATCAGAATTTAAGGAGACGCGATTAGCACCACCGTTTGCATCAACTTAGGCTAGCCAACCTCCTAGCCGACCCAAATCAACACGCTAGAAGTATACATCGGGATTTTCCCTAGACGCACGTCCCCAGGCTCACCTCCTGTATACTCCGGGCCCAAGTTATTAAACAATCTATGGCTCGCTTTTGAAATCAATGATAGTTTGGGTGGCCAAAATGGCCATTCAAAAGTAGGAAATCGGGGTGTGGGAGGCCAAAGGGGCCATTCGAGACAAGGTTATAATTGCGAGGTCGAGAGACCAAAGTTCGCATTTAAAACAAATGGGTTTTCCTTGCCTCTAGTTGAAAGTATTTAAAACATTTTGGTTTGCTATCAAAACGGTTTGACTAAGCAGATAGAGAAATAGTAAAGGCAATACAACAAATAATAAGAAAGCGGGATAGTGGTTTATTTCGCAAACCTAAGTAACTATGTTCTTAGTCCAGTTGAAAACAATTTAAAACCCTTACCTGGCTCGACACGACAGTATGAAAGCAGGCGGTAGTCAGGTTTCTCCGTCGTTGGTCCCACCTGTAATACACAGGGCCTAGAGGATGAAAACAAGACCGACAATATTAAAAGCAAGACACAAGACAACAGACGACGCACGGCAGTTCATATAAACTCCACTCATGCTACAGGTGCAATATAGAAAGTCAGATAATTAAACATGTAAGGATATATAAATCATGGAACAATATTTAAAGGAATATTTAAAACAATTATAATGATGGAAGAACATTAATAATAAATATGGAAAGCATGCTAAAATGCAGTTAGGGCACGTAGGCATGTTCAAAATAATATAAAGATGCTCTCTTGCGAATACGAGATCAAACGGATAAGGAACGGGAAAGGTGGGATAAAATCCCTAAACGAGAAAGATGTCAATTGACGGTCAAATTGGGTCGCATAATTGTAAATTATGAAGAATATCAAATCTCGAGGCTCGAGGAAGCTATAGGTGAAATCGGATTGATATTCGGAGGTCGTATGTGAAAAGTCAACATTTAAATGAGTGGGGTTGACCAAATTCCCGAAGTGCAAGAAAGGAAAAGGCTGGAAAATGCACTAAGTATGTTGCACCGGCCAACGCACGGGCTTGGCAAGCCGGTGCAAGCACAAATAGAGGTGCACGGCCTCACGCACGGTCTTGAGCACGGTGCCAAGACCGTGCAGGTGCAAACGGGCCTGTGCACGGGCTCAAGCCCGTGCAAGTTGAAAAGGGCTGCGCACGGGCTCCTGCACGATCTTGATCAAGACCGTGCGTTCGCCCGTGTGGATCTACTGAGCAGCAGACTCAGCAGATCGCGAAATCTCACACGCGAAACCAACATTTAAATTAATACATCTCCTAATTTACACCATAAATCGTCCTAATTCTCACATATAATCATATATATCATATAAGCTACACATAGGCACAAGAATCACGTAAAATGGTCAAGTAAATCTTCCTAAACACGAAAATCCTAATATAATAAAATTCTATATAAAACTCACGAAAATCGCAACGAAGAGGGAACAAAATGAAATGGGGTAAAAGGATTACCAGTAGAGAATGTAGTGAGGATCGTTTGGGTTTTCACGGCTCGTCGATCGGGCGAGAAACGGGCTCGGTAGGGCGTCGGGAAGTTTCCTTCCTTTCTTCTCCTTCTCTTCTCCTTCCTTTCTTCTTTTTCCTTCTTTGTATGTAATGAGAGAATGAGAGAGATAGGTAGATATTTAGGAAATATCTCGGGGGGGTAAAATGGTCATTTAGGCTTTTAAGGGCATTTAGGTAATTTAAGTAATTGAGGGCATTTAGAAGATAGGTTAAATCAATCTTTTCCACAAGATTAATTAATCAAATTAGATAGATCGAGAAATTAGGCAAGAAAGAATTCGCGTAATAATTAATAATATAATTAAAATATTCGGGTCGTTACAATAGTATTCCTCAAAGCTTCTCCTCGAAAGGGATTCACCCGAATTGGAAAAGGAGGAAAATTGAGCCCGAGATTTTTGGGTCCCTATGAGATTCTGGAGAGGATTGGGAATGCCGCCTACAGATTAGACTTGCCGCCAAGCCTAACAGGGATTCACAATGTCTTGCATGTTTCCCCACTCTGGATTCACAATGAGTCTGAAATCCTTCCTGTTGAAGAAATTGAACTAGAACCAGATTTGACCTTTGTTTTGAAGACGGTGAAGATATTGGATAGGAAAATTCAAGCACTGCGCAACCGGGAGATTTCTCTTGTCAAAGTTCTTTGGAGAAATCAAACAACCGAAAAGGCTACATGGGAGACCGAAGACAAGATGCGCAAGTTCCACCCAGAGTTATTTAAGTCGGACGAGTAGAATCTGGGGACTAGATTCTCATAAGGAGGGGTGATTGTAGCGCCCCGAAAATCCGAGTTACTATCCGGTAAGTCCGAATCGATTATTTACGCGATTTATTATTTATTTGATAATTATTATGGGATTTATATAACAATTTCGTAAATGAGTGAATTTTGGTATTTAAACCACGACATGTCAATGTGCATTTAATTTCATGAACTTTGACTGTAATTATGTTTTATTTGGACAACTTATGTTTTTGAGTTATTTTTATAAAATTACGAAAATGCCCCTTCGTTTCTCAACCCAAGTTAACTTTTTGACTTAGTCTCACTCTCACTCTCTATAACGCCCCGAAAATCCGAATTTTATTCCGGTATGCCCGAATCGTTTACTTGCGTAATTTATTATTTTATTTGATATTATTATGTGATTTTATAACAATTTCATAAATGAGTGAATTTTGATATTTAAATCACGAATTGATAATGTGCATTTAATTATATGAATTTTGACTGTAATTATGTATTATTTGGACAACATGAGTTTTTGAACTTATTTATGAAAATTACGAACATGCCCTTTCGATTTTCAACCCAAGTCAAATTTTGACTTAAGTCTCATCTCTCTCTCTCTCGCTCCTTATTGCCTTTTATGCATGATTATGAACTTTTATCGCATTCTAATTTGAATTGCTTATTGAATTTACGTACTTTGATAGAATGTGAACCTAAGTGTTATGAATGACTGTTTAACGTGCTTCTATGTGTTTTAATGCTTTCGTATAAGCCGTGCGTTGTCGTTAGTCTTATTTGGTTGTGCCTTTGTATTTTTGCAGGCGATACTCCCATGGAGTAGCGCATCCGGTCTTGCATTTATCTATTCTTTTTGTAAAGCCAACAGGTGAGGCTTTCCGTTTCTGATTCCAGTACTATTATGTATATATATAAATAAGCCTCTCCCGATATAAACCTTGTTTACGTTTTATTTTCACACCGTTTCTATATATATACTTAGTAGATATTTATGCCTATTATGTTTATTCAATTTATCGAAAATGTTTGATATGAAAAAGTACTACGTATAGTCTTCGAAATGTTTGCGAAAGAGACGTGTAAATCTCCTTTATTTTCTAAGGCGAACTTTGGCCTTCAGCCTCGCTTATGATGTAACGCCCCGAAAATTCGTATTATGAACCGGGAACCCAAATCGATTTTTCTCACGCGATTCATTATTTATTTTATTAATTATAATATGATTTTTATAATAATTTCGTATATGAGTGAATTTTAATATTTAAATCACAAATTTTCAATGTGCATTTAATTATATGAATTTTGACTGTAATTATGTGTTATTTAGACAACGTGAGTTTTTGAACTTATTTTGCGAAATTTCAAAAATGCCCTTTCGTTTCTCAACCGAGTCAACTCCTTTGACTTAAGCCATCACTCTCTCTCCCTCACTCATTCACGCAGCAAAGAAGAAAGAAAAGAAAGGAGAAAAGAGAAAGAAGAAGAGGAAGGTTCAATCGATCGTCCCGACTCCGTTTCTCGACGGATTTTCGAACCGCTTACGCCTACGAACTCCTCACGATCTCTTCCACATCCCTCTCGTTCAATGTCTCCTATGCCTCGTATTTCTCGATTTTGTTTATCGTTGAATAATATAGGGTTTATATGATTTTGGATGAATTTATGGATGGAATTTTATGATTTTAGACTCTATGTGTAGCTTAGATGTTGTAGATGATTATATGTGAAAATTAGGGAGTGATTTGCATGATTAATTGATTAAATGATGGTTTTTGAATTGGATTTGCGAAGGTTTCGCGTTTCTGTGAGTTTCTGCTGTTTCTTGATGCACACGGGCTTTGCACACGGGGTGTTGCAAGGCCGTGTGGGTGCACACGGTCTCCCACACGGTCGTGCAGGAGACCGTGCATGTTGTGGTTGTGCACGGCCTTGTGCACACGGCCTTGAAGCCGTGTGGAAGAGGTCGTGCGTGTCTTTTAGGGTGCACACGGCCTCAAGGCCGTGTGCATGAGCCCGTGTGGCAAGTTTGATCAGGCCTTGACCTTCTGCAAGTCAGGGCCAATTTTGGCCTACGGGTCCCGCTTCGGCTCGTCTTTTCCGAATTCTTTCTTCGCTCGTGTATTCGATATATATGAAATAGATATGAGTTGTATGATTTATGAATTTATAGCATGTTCGGGTCTATGACTAGTATGTTTTAAGTTTTCGTTAAATTTCCTAACTTTTGCATGTGAAGTCCGATTTTTCCGAAATTCGAATGCATACTCCTTTATGATAATTTAAGCATGTCCGTAAAGTTTCGTTGCATTTGGATTTGATTTGCATTTTTAAATGCATGAATTACTTCGTTATGTTTGATAATTGAACCTAAGTGTTTTATGTGATTGTATAACGTGCTTTTACGTGTTTCTATGCTTTCGTATGAGCCGTACGTCGTCGTATGTCTTATGTGGTTGTCGTTTGTCAGTTGCAGGTTCCACTCTCGTGGATTAGGTTGCTCGTTTCCGTTTTGGATTTTCATTTGGTTATCGCCAGGTGAGGTTTCTATTGTTATCCCGTATTATGTAGATATGTACTATTGAGCCTCACTAAATAAGCCTCGCATGTGTAATTTATGTTTTCATCCCGTATTACTATATTTAGTAAATAATTTATGCTTATTATCTTTATGAGGTTTAAGAACAACGGATTTGATATTAAATGAATAATATGTATATGATTTCGAAATGTTTTCAAAAGAGGCAAGCGAACTATGTTTCGATTTAAATGTAATTTTGGGTTTGGAAACCTTCTCGTTGAGTGAAGTTGTTAGGGCGGGTTTCACCCCCAAGACGATGGAACATCCGGTTGCGTTTCCTACCGTTACATCGCCTGTCTTGAACGGCCCTTTTGGCCCTCCCTGAAATGTCTTGATTCCTATTTTAATAGGAAGATGATAGTTATGAAAATGCGAGATATGATATGTGTGTCTGTTTTGTCTTTGTGGGCCCCGGAGTATGGTGATCGGATGAAGCCGGATAGACAGCGGGTCTACGGTGGAATTCGGTGGCTTGCTCCATGTATACCAGGAGCACGGGTGAGGCCGGAGTGGCAACCTTTGTGCTCCTGTGACGGAGACTTCGTGTCGACCGAAGGATAGGCTATTATGTCTATAGAGCAGTTGGATTTAGCGGTCCTTCTGCTATATGGGAGGAATAAGGTTGGTATGGTTTTCAGGTATGTTATGTTATGATATGAGGAGTTGAGGGCTCGACTCGCCGAGCAATATGATATGTCCCGTTATGTTATGTTATGATAAATCACCGAATATTTATGAAAACCCTTCTTTTACGTTTGTTTTCTTTTAAGTTAAAATGGTGATTTATTTCCGTATGCTAATATGTATGTACTCCCTTTTTCCCCCTCACTTAGTCTTTTGACTAACCCTCCCTGCATTAAACCTTATCTGTTTCAGGTGGTAACTAGGTGGGCATCGTCAGTCTTGTTTCGCGGGTTTTCTTTCATTTCGGTGATTGTCCCTTTCTAGATTATCTTAAGTTCTGGATTAGGTTATATGTATATGTTATCGGGATTGATAGATTGAACCCGTTATGTATATGTTACCGGGATATTGTATCGAACCCGTTTATTATATTATAGTAATTGAATTCCGCTAGCCTTGGTGGGCTTTAATTATTTGTGCAATTGAGCTGCTTTGAATGTTGCTATATAGAATTTGGTTTGGTTGTTGCTTCCGCTCCCGCATTGTTGTCGTGTGTTGTTTTACAAAAGCCCCGCCTAGTGATTGAGTAAATCGGTTTGCCGTTCGCCGGGTTTCAATTTAGGGTCGGATTTCTGTTTCGGCTTCGGATTGAGGCTCGGTGCGGGGCGTGCGTTACCCGTTTGGGGCGCCCGCTACAGTTGGTATCAGAGCTTCTTTGGTCCAATGGCCTAAGCTCTGAATCGTCGTGTTTTGTTTGTTTTGTCAGTCGTTGTGTGCCGGTGTAACTTAGGGAATTGCACTCACTAGTGTTCAAGAACACTTAGTGTTTGAATTGTGACGGATCTTTGTTGGATGATCAACAACAAAAGATCTTTTACAATCAAAACACTGGGATGGACTTGGATATAGGTGGATGTAAAACTCAAGGTTATACTTGCCGTGCCTGGTTGTCTGTCGTGTCTGGTTGTTTCTAGGTCGTACGGCTTAGGACTTCTGAGGAATTTGTGCAAATGTGCTAAGTGCTTATGTGAACTCTATCTGAATTCTCGCTGCCTACGTGTTTATAGCTTTGCATACTCACTTACCTGTCATGCATATTTACTATTGGCTTTACAGGATGCCTCCCCGTCGTCGTACACGTAAACCGCTCTCATCATCTCCATTGGCACCTCAGACCGATACACCGACTTCAGCCGAAATGGCAGAAACATTAAGACAGTTCATCGCTCAAGCCCCTAAAGGAAATGTTGAACAGGAAGCGCGGGCACAATTTCTTAGATTCGAACCACCACAGTTTGAAGGTGCCCCGGATGACGCTATTGCCGAGGCATGGATATCGGCCCTGGAAAAGATTTACAGAATAATGGAATATCCGGACCCTCAGAGAGTCGAGTATGCAATCTATCTGATGGTTGGAGCCGCACAGGATTGGTGGAAACAGATTGAGCAAAGATGGACACGCGAGCATGTAGCCCCGACTTGGGATCAGTTCTTGACTGAGTTTCGGGCCAAGTACATTCCGTGGGTTGTTCGTCAGCAACGCGAAAGGGAATTTCTGGCTCTCAAACAGAACACATCTTCAGTTGGTCAGTACGAGGCACACTTCTCTCGCCTCATTAAGCATTGCCCATATATGGTTGCCGACGAGCAGAGGAAGACTCGCCAGTTTGTAGAGGGATTGACTTACGAGATCAGGAAGGCTATGATGGTGGTACGACATCAATGTTATACCGACGCAGTGGAAATGGCCCTGCATGTTGAGTCTGAACTCAGCCTAATGGGACCGAGTCCTATTCTTGCCACTACCACTGCCCAGTACCTTCCAGCGAGTTCTAAGAGGCCATTTACACCTTCAGGACCATCTTCCGGAAAGAAGACCTCCCAAGTGTCTTCATCGAAGCAGAATGCACCACCCCAACTGCAGGGAGCCCTACGACCCGTATGTAGCTTTTGCCAAAGAGACCATCAAGAGTCAGAATGCCGAAAGAAAGCTGGACGTTGCTTCTCATGTGGAAGTCTCTTCCATTTCCGCGCAAATTGCACGAGGAAGAGAAGATCGAGACAGTCGAGGAAAATTTAGATCCTAATGCTTCGGTGCAAGGTACAATATATAAATTGTCATTCCATACCTTCATTTCATCATTCGAGTGGTTTACACTCACTTGTTGCGCTTTTTATTGACGTCTTTGCGCGTGCGCCTGTTGAATTCTTTGTGTGCTTCTCGTTTATTTTCGTTGCCGGATTGGAGGACCTTTGCGATTCGTGCGCGTGCTGCCGATTATCACCGAAGGAACCGTTAGCAGCAGATTAGACCGAGCTGCCAGCAAAGGATTATCTTGGACTTGACTAAGTCCAGAGAACCAAGTTGATCATAGAATTCACAGACGTACTTCCCGAGAATCTGAGAGCTCTTGCGATCAGATCGGTATGGATGGTTTGTGATAGATCTAACCCTAAGAAGTCGAACCGTGATCGAAGTCGCCTAACCGAATGGATTCTGCCGATCTGACAGAATTGAAGAACCGACTTGTTGAACTTCCCTCCCTTGAACATGCCCGAACGAGTATCTTGATCTAGGGTACTTCAGCACTGCTTGTAGAAAAGAAGACAGTACACTTCCTGTGTGTATTGTTCCCCGAGAATTGCACAGAATATTAACGAAGACAAATATTCTCTACCGTCGATGAAGAATTGTCCGATATGCTTTGAGATCGAGGATTCTGTCTGAACAACCTTTGATTAGGGTATCATCAGCTCTGTGCCCGAGACGAATATGTTCTGAAGACAGCTTTCAGTGCCTGATGTAGACGTCTTGAATCCGTATGTCTGAAGAAGAATCTTTTAGGATTTGAACAGTACTGGAATGGGAACAAGCTAAGACTTCGAGTGGAATGTCTCTGAGCTTGCAACCCTGTTGCTTGAGTCAACAGGAAAGAAAATGAACTCGAATGGACGATCTCTGTAAGACTTGTTCTTAGGAGTCGAGAAGAGATTAACTACAACTTCAATATTAACCCTGCTCAAGGGATTCCGAAGGAATCGTCGTGAGTGGGAATGCGTCACATGAAAGGTTGAATTGGTGAATGGTACTAATGAAGAAACCATAGCTCATGCTCGGGAAGCTAAAATCAACCAGAAAGTTGCCCCTCATGACATCGAACTAGCTACTGTAGGAGAGGATTGGCTGAGCGTCGCCACTATCTCTTATGGAATTTGTTGACATCCCCACATATTATGAGAGTTTAACAAGTGTTAACTCAGAAGGAGTTGAACCAACCCCAATGTCGTTAATGGAAAATGTTTGAGGACTAAGATTGCAAGAATCAGTGTTCCTTGGGAAAAGCGCATATCTTAGTGGGTACTTTGAACCAAATCACGAGCGTGTCACAAATTGAGGCTAAACCGAATTGGACTTGCACCATTTTCAATAATTTCATTCATAGCCTTGCGACCCAGTCAGAATTGGGATGAAGAATCTAAAATGCCTAGTCTGCAAAAGAATGGATCCCGAGTCAGACAATTCGAGCGAAGAATAATCCAAAGTTTCAGCTTTGTGTTGGTAACCTCAATACTTCCCAATATAAGTCCCGGACCCATGATTCGAAGAGTCGAAAGAAAGAGACTTTGTAGCGCCCCGCTCTACAGCCCCCGAACCTGCACGGATTCCCAAGCCGAATACAGTGCCTCAACCCGAGAACCCATGCAAGCTAACGGGTCAATCCCGACACTTGGCAACAGTGAATCCCCAAAATAAAGCATTTAAATAAATCAGAGAATATATATATAGCGGAAGCATTTAAATCCATATTAACAAAAATGCCACTCCGGGGCCAATACATTAACAACAGCCCACTCAGGGCAACATCATTTAAATAACAATATTGGGGAACAATATAATATTATCAATCCAGGTTGACAAGAATAATGAACGAGATCAAAAGACAACTAATGAGACTCGGCAAAACCAAAAAAAACTATCTAACACTGTTGCCCATCCGACACGTAAGACATGTCGGTCTCTCTCAAACCTGAGGCAAGAACAAATTAAAAGAGGGTGAGTCAAAGTACTCAGTGAAGATGTGAGAACAAGTCGAGTCATGCTTCCGGGTATTTATAGAAAATACATATGCGATAATGAAGAAACCGGAATATGCTTCGACTTGGATATACAATTAAGAATTAAAATCAATAAAACTATAAAGCAGTAAATACGATCCCAGCGAGAATGGGCCTGTTCCTCCTTATAACTCCACGGTGCATGTATAAATACTCCATCACCGGTGTCAAGCTAAGGAGCAACCCGAAGCTCAACCATAATGAATTTTAGGAAAATGTGCAACGAATGCAACATCCACCATCGCTCCCAACCGTGGCTATCATCTCCTGACAGGCCACGATTGACGCTTAGTTTTGGGAGAAGCACCTCGGATTACACCCTGAACGCCCGTCCCCAGATGTAACCTTCGGATACCTTCCCGGGCCCAACTTGAAAATAGTCATGTATTTGCTCGCTTTAAAATAACCCATTTGAATGCCAACCGACACTCTGAGCAAGGGTGACGACAAAGGATTAAATCCTAAGTCAAACCGTCACGTAAAATAAATAGTTTTCTTGCCCTTTTGAAAACAAATCAATTTGGTTTACTTATGTATAATTTTGATATTAAATGATTTGAGGATAAAACATGAAAATATAAACTCGAAATATATAATATATTAATAAGGGATTAGGGGGTTCGCAATTGTATATATATATGTTCAAGCCCAGTTAAAAGTTTAAATCCTCACCTGGAATTCCAAAAAGAGAAAGCCTAGCTGCTAGACTCACTGGTCTCCCACGCCGGACTGATCTGGAGACAAGACAAGACCTAGACAAATCAATAACGACTACAACAACAATAAAAGCGCAAATAAGCAATTATTGGACGAACGGCTAACCAAACATGTTTCCAATCATGCATATGTCAATTATAATATGTAAATAAGCTATCATGTAAATTTCACGCAATTCCGACAAGTTGTCAAAAATACACATAATTAGAATTACACTATTCATAGCCCGAACGAGGGCGAAATTAAATAAACATTCCAAAATATAAATCTACAAATTAAAAGGGTTCTATAGGTGAAAACGGTGTAATTTTTGGAGTCCGTAAGCAAAAAGTCAACCAAAAATGGTGACCCGAAGACTCAATTGCCGAGAGCAAAGTTTGAAAAGGCTGGAAAAATTCACTAAGTGTTTCACACGGCCTAGTGCACGGTCTTGAACACGGTGTCAAGACCGTGCACGCACACACGGCCAAACACACGGCCTTGGTGCACGGGCTCAAGCCCGTGCAAGCACAATGAGCTGCACACGGGCTCCTGCACGGTCTTGCGCAAGACCGTGCGTCAGCCCGTGTGGTTCAACTGAACCCAGCAGAAACTTACGGGTTTTAAAATTTTCGAGCCAAAATTCCACAAAAATCATATTTTTAACGCAAATCAACACTCATAATTTATAACAATCAATAATCAACATCTAATTCACATATACATCCAATAAAATCACGAATTGACCAAGAAACGGGCTCGATCTAAGCAATTATCCTAAAAGTCCCGAAATAACCAAATATTCTCAAAACCTCGAAAAAACGTAAAAGAAATTGGGGAAATTGGTACCTATAGAAAGGTATCGATGAACTGATCGTTTAAAAACGATTGGTGCGAGATTCCACGGAGATTCGAGCTCGGCACGATCGATTAGGGATTCGGGAGAAATATCTCTTTTCTTCTTCTTCTCTCTCTCTCTCTCTCTCGAAATAAAAATAATGAAATGAATTTCGACACTTATCAAATATCTTCGAAATACCGAAAAATACGAAGGGTTATTTTAGTAATTTTAGAAAATCCAATTAAATACGCGTCGATCACATATAACGATTAAATATTTAATAAACGCAATATAGACACGTAATTTAAATACGCAAACAATATTATCACATTGGTCATTTACGACATAATATATCATAATTCACATATAATCGAGAATTTAGAGATTAAGAAAGATAATTAACGCGTAAAAATTACTCACAGTAATTCTCAGATTTCTGGGTCGTTACAGACTTACTCGATTAAGTCAAGAGATACCTGGCTTGCCAGCAGATCAAAGCCGAGCATCAAAGATTAAGGAGTTAGCTAGGACTACTGCATACCCCTATGTGGGATTGGGAATGGATTCACCATGGACTTCATGTCCGGATTACTGAAGGTTTAAGATGGTAATTACTGTTACAGGTTTATCTGGGATTTCTCCAAAGTGTTGTCGATCGGATTCAGATCCTTCGACAATAAATGGAGATAGCTCAAGTTCTACTGAAAAGCTACTTGCAAGAACCCCGAACACGCTTGGAGTTGTGCAATCCGCGAAATATCTCCTAGCGAGTCCCTTGAATGAATCAGACAGTCGAAGAAGTTTCGTGAGAGATCCGAATGATGACGCGTAAGTTTCATCCAGAGTTGATTAACTCTAATCAGTAGAATCTGGGGACCAGATTCTCATAAGGAGAGGTGATTGTAACGCCCCGAAAATTCGTATTATGACCCGGGAACCCGAATCGATTTTTCTCACGCGATTCATTATTTATTTTATTAATTATAATATGATTTTTATAATAATTTCGTATATGAGTGAATTTTAATATTTAAATCACAAATTTTCAATGTGCATTTAATTATATGAATTTTGACTGTAATTATGTGTTATTTAGACAACGTGAGTTTTTGAACTTATTTTGCGAAATTTCAAAAATGCCCTTTCATTTCTCAACCGAGTCAACTCCTTTGACTTAAGCCATCACTCTCTCTCCCTCACTCATTCACGCAGCAAAGAAGAAAGAAAAGAAAGGAGAAAAGAGAAAGAAGAAGAGGAGGTTCAATCGATCGTCCCGACTCCGTTTCTCGATGGATTTTCGAACCGCTTACGCCTACGAACTCCTCACGATCTCTTCTACGAGTAAGCCTTTCACATCCCTCTCGTTAAATGTCTCCTATGCCTCGTATTTCTCGATTTTGTTTATCGTTGAATAATATAGGGTTTATATGATTTTGGATGAATTTATGGATGGAATTTTATGATTTTAGACTCTATGTGTAGCTTAGATGTTGTAGATGATTATATGTGAAAATTAGGGAGTGATTTGCATGATTAATTGATTAAATGATGGTTTTTGAATTGGATTTGCGAAGGTTTCGCGTTCCTGTGAGTTTCTGCTGTTTCTTGAAGCACACGGGCTTTGCACACGGGGTGTTGCAAGGCCGTGTGGGTGCACACGGTCTCCCGCACGGCCGTGCAGGAGACCGTGCATGTTGTGGTTGTGCACGGCCTTGTGCACACGGCCTTGAGGCCGTGTGGAAGAGGCCGTGCGTGTCTTTTAGGGTGCACACGGCCTTGGTGCACACGGCCTCAAGGCCGTGTGCATGAGCCCGTGTGGCAAGTTTGATCAGGCCCTGACCTTCTGCAAGTCAGGGCCAATTTTGGCCTATGGGTCCTGCTTCGGCTCGTCTTTTCCGAATTCTTTCTTCGCTCGTGTATTCGATATATATGAAATAGATATGAGTTGTATGATTTATGAATTTATAGCATGTTCGGGTCTATGACTAGTATGTTTTAAGTTTTCGTTAAATTTCCTAACTTTTGCATGTGAAGTCCGATTTTTCCGAAATTCGAATGCATACTCCTTTATGATAATTTAAGCATGTTCGTAAAGTTTCGTTGCATTTGGATTTGATTTTGCATTTTGAAATGCATGAATTACTTCGTTATGTTTGATAATTGAACCTAAGTGTTTTATGCGATTGTATAACGTGCTTTTACGTGTTTCTATGCTTTCGTATGAGCCGTGCGTCGTCGTATGTCTTATGTGGTTGTCGTTTGTCAGTTGCAGGTTCCACTCTCGTGGATTAGGTTGCTCGTTTCCGTTTTGGATTTTCATTTGGTTATCGCCAGGTGAGGTTTCTATTGTTATCCTGTATTATGTAGATATGTACTATTGAGCCTCACTAAATAAGCCTCGCATGTGTAATTTATGTTTTCATCCCGTATTACTATATTTAGTAAATACTTTATGCTTATTATCTTTATGAGGTTTAAGAACAACGGATTTGATATTAAATGAATAATATGTATATGATTTCGAAATGTTTTCAAAAGAGACAAGCGAACTATGTTTCGATTTAAATGTAATTTTGGGTTTGGAAACCTTCTCGTTGAGTGAAGTCGTTAGGGCGGGTTTCACCCCCAAGACGATGGAATATCCGGTTGCGTTTCCTACCGTTACATCGCCTGTCTTGAACGGCCCTTTTGGCCCTCCCTGAAATGTCTTGATTCCTATTTTAATAGGAAGATGATAGTTATGAAAATGCGAGATATGATATGTGTGTCTGTTTTGTCTTTGTGGGCCCCGGAGTATGGTGATCGGATGAAGCCGGATAGACAGCGGGTCTACGGTGGAATTCGGTGGCTTGCTCCATGTATACCAGGAGCACGGGTGAGGCCGGAGTGGCAACCTTTGTGCTCCTGTGACGGAGACTTCGTGTCGACCGAAGGATAGGCTATTATGTCTATAGAGCAGTTGGATTTAGCGGTCCTTCTGCTATATGGGAGGAATAAGGTTGGTATGGTTTTCAGGTATGTTATGTTATGATATGAGGAGTTGAGGGCTCGACTCGCCGAGCAATATGATATGTCCCATTATGTTATGTTATGATAAATCACCGAATATTTATGGAAACCCTTCTTTTACGTTTGTTTTCTTTTAAGTTAAAATGGTGATTTATTTCCGTATGCTAATATGTATGTACTCCCTTTTTCCCCCTCACTTAGTCTTTTGACTAACCCTCCCTGCATTAAACCTTATCTGTTTCAGGTGGTAACTAGGTGGGCATCGTCAGTCTTGTTTCGCGGGTTTTCTTTCATTTCGGTGATTGTCCCTTTCTAGATTATCTTAAGTTCTGGATTAGGTTATATGTATATGTTATCGGGATTGATAGATTGAACCCGTTATGTATATGTTACCGGGATATTGTATCGAACCCGTTTATTATATTATAGTAATTGAATTCCGCTAGCCTTGGTGGGCTTTAATTATTTGTGCAATTGAGCTGCTTTGAATGTTGCTATATAGAATTTGGTTTGGTTGTTGCTTCCGCTCCCGCATTGTTGTCGTGTGTTGTTTTACAAAAGCCCCGCCTAGTGATTGAGTAAATCGGTTTGCCGTTCGCCGGGTTTCAATTTAGGGTCGGATTTCTGTTTCGGCTTCGGATTGAGGCTCGGTGCGGGGCGTGCGTTACCCGTTTGGGGCGCCCGCTACATATGACATGTCTCGAACGGTCTTTTGGCCAACCCGAAATGATTTGAAAAGCGAGTTATGAACTGTATGTATGTATGTTTGGGCTCGGAGTAAGGATGATAGGACGAAGTTGGTAGACGTCGGGTCTACGGCAAAAATCCTTTGGTTCCCTCCACCTTTGGGAGCTCGGGGTGAGGCCGGAGTGGCAGCCCTTTAAGTACCTGAGTTATTCCTGTATGTTATGCGTAGTTCGGATTAAGCGGTCTGTCTACATTGGAAATTGGAGTTAAGGGCTCGACTCGCCGAGTCATATGATATGTTCATGTTTTATGCTAAATCACCACCCGTTTACGAAAACCTTTCTTTTATGTTGATTTCTTTTAAGTTTAAATATGGTGATTTATTTCCATTTTATAATATACATTATTATTCCCTCCTCACTTAGTCGTTTGACTAACCCCCTCTGTTTCACCCCTGTATTGGTTTCAGGATATTAGGTGAGATCGTCATCGTTGTCGTCGTCTTTAGAGTTGCATTCTTTTGCTCATGTATAACTCTATTTCCGTTTGGCTATTATTTTATGTTATTAGGATTTAGGATTTATGTATTTAGTATTCGGGATTTATATGTTGAACCCGTTATTGTATATTGTCGGCATATTGTATCGAACCCGTTTATTATTTATGTAATTGAATTTCGTTGGCCTTGGTGGGCTTTACTACTTGTGCAATTATTATGATTTATTGTTTTGTTTATTTTCGCTTCCGTACCTCTGTCGTTTTCTTTCGTTTTTGAAACCCCGCCTAGTCATTGAATAAATGTGTGCCATTCGCCGGGTTTCGATTCGGGTCAGATTCCATTCCGATTCCGGGTCGGGGCTCGGTGCGGGGCGTGCGTTACCCGTTTGGGGCGCCGCTACAGTTGGTATCAGAGCTTCTTTAGGTCCAATGGCCTAGGCTCTGAAGCGTCGTGTTTTGTCGTGTCAGTTTAGGTCATACGGCTTAGGATTATGTGATTGTGACAACGTGATTATGTGAATTTAACTTCTCTATGTGTTACAGCTTTTCATAATCACTTATCATCCTGCATGTTTGGTATCGAATTTTTAGAATGCCTCCTCGCCGTGAAACGCCAGGTCCGCCTCCAGGTATTCCGACCCCAGCTCAGTTTATGGAGGCCTTAGGGCAGTTCATGGTTCATACTAACCGAGCAACACCGCCTCCTGCCCCCGAGAATGATATGGGAAGGTTTCTTAAGCTCAACCCTCCGCAGTTCAAGGGTGCACCGGATGATGTGATCGCCGAGGCTTGGATATCGGCGATGGAGAAGAGATTCCGAGTTATGGAGTGTCCGGACCCTAAGAGGCTCGAGTTGGCAGTTTATCATGATAGGAGCTGCAAAGGACTGGTGGGCTCCTATAGAGCAGTGATGGCAGCGAGAGCATGTAGTCCCGACTTGGGATCAGTTCTTACTTGAGTTTCAGGCCAAGTATATTCCGTTGGTTGTCCGACAGCGACGTGAGCGAGAGTTCCTGGCTCTCAAGAAGGGTACTTCATCAGTTGACCAGTATGAGACTCATTTCTCCAGGCGTATTATTCATTGCTCGTATATGGTTGACGACGAGCAGAGGAAGACTCGACAGTTTATCGAGGGGTTGTCGAATGAGATCGGTATGCATATGCTCGGGAACAGACTTCAGTACTATACCGACGCAGTTGAGACGACACTTTCTATAGAGTCCGATCTCCGACAGATGCGACCGACTTCTGCACCTGCCCCCGCAGCCGCCAAGAGTTTCCCTTCTGGTTCGAAGAGGCCATTTGTTCCGTCTGGGTCCTCTTCTGGGAAGAAGCCGTTCAAGAACCCCGTTCAGCCTGCTCCTCCCTGACCTCAAGGACATCCACGACCTGTATGTGGATTTTGTCAGGGCCCGCACTTAGAGGCCAAATGTTGGAGGAAGAATGGTCTTCGCTACGGATGTGGTAGCGTCGATCACCGGGTAGATGTATGCCCGAAGAGGAGACCGGTACAACAGGGAGCCGCTCAACCTCAGGCCTATGCCCGTGTTTACGCCTTGGAAGGCGATGCTGAGGATGCTGTTGCAGATCCGACCGATGTGGTGGAAGGTACTATATATATAAATGGCATCCCGATACATGCATTATACGACTCGGGTGCTTCACACTCATTTATTGCGCCTGCTATTTCCTTATCTGTGCATGCGCCTGTTTTCTTGCTTGATTATGTGTTGGTGGTTGGTTCGCCGTTGGGTTCGAAGGTTATTGCAAACCGAGCACTTAAGCGTTGTCCGATTATCATCGAGGGTATCGAATGCCCGACAAATTTGATCGAGTTGCCGATGAAGAAATATGGGGTTATTCTCGGAATGGATTGGTTGTACGAGCATCGGGCAAAGGTTGATTGTTTCGAGAAGAAAGTTATTCTAGGTTCTAATGAAGTTAAGGGTTTCCGATCAGGAGAAGGTCCCGTATATCTCAATGATGGAAGCCAAGAAGCTTGTTCAGAAAGAAGAAGCCACGTGCTTTATAGCTTACCTTCTCAACCGTCCGAAAGACCAGACGAAGATCGAAGAAACGCCTGTGGTCAATGAATTCACTGACATGTTCCCTGAGAATCTGGAATTCTTGCCACCGGATCGGGATATAGAGTTCGTGATTGACTTAGTTCCGGGAGCTGAGTCCTATTTGAAGTCGCCGTACCGAATGGCTCCTGCCGAGTTGAAAGAATTGAAGAACCAACTCGATGAACTTCTTTCCATTGGATTCATCCGACCGAGTGCCTCGCCTTGGGGTGCTCCAGTCTTGTTCGTGAAGAAGAAGGATGGTACACTTTGCATGTGTATCGATTACCGAGAATTGAACAGGATGACAGTGAAGAACAAGTATCCTTTACTGCATAACGAGGAATTTTTCAACTTGCTACAAGGATCGAGGGTTTATTCCAAGCTCGATCTCAGACAAGGGTATTACCAGCTCCGTATCCGATCAGAGGATATTCCGAAGACAGCTTTCAACACCCGATACGGACATTTCGAGTTTGTGGTCATGCCGTTTGGACTCACGAATGCCCCAGCAGCTTTTATGGACATGATGCACAGGATTTTCCGTCCGTACCTCGACAAGTTCGTCGTTATTTTCATTGACGACATCTTAGTGTTCTCGAAGTCTGAAGAAGAACACGCTGAACACCTCCAGATTGTGCTCCAAGCTTTGAGAGAGCACCAATTGTTCGCTAAGTTCAGCAAATGCGAATTCTGGATTGACCGAGTGACCTTCCTAGGTCATGTCATATCCGGAACGGGAATCGAGGTAGATCCTTCGAAGATTGAGACAGTGCTGGATTGGGGGAGACCTAAGACTCCTACAGAGATCCGTAGTTTCTTGGGTTTAGCAGGATACTACAGACGTTTCGTCAAGGATTTCTTCAAACTTGCCGGCCCGTTAACAGCGTTGACGAAGAAAGAAGCTATGTTTGAGTGGTGAGCCAAATGTGAAACCATCTTTCAAGAGGTCAAGAAGAGATTGACCACAGCCCCAGTATTGACCCTGCCCGAGGGTTCTGAAGGATTTGTCGTGTATGCAGATGCATCACACGAAGGATTAGGTTGTGTGTTAATGCAGAATCGGAAATTTATAGCTTATGCATCGAGGAAGCTAAAGCCAGTTGAAGAGAACTATCCCACTCACGACCTTGAGCTAGCCGCCGTTGTATTTGCTTTATTGAAATGGTGTCATTACCTCTACGGCATCACGTTCGACATCTTCACAGATCATAAGAGCCTTCAGTACTTGTTTACTCAGAAGGAATTGAATAAATGACAACGCCGTTGGATGGAGTTATTTAAGGATTACGATTGCAAGATTCAGTACCATCCCGGAAAGGCGAATGTTGTAGCCGATGCACTGAGCCGGAAGGCGAGCATCGCCTAGCTAGAGGCTAAGTTAGAGGGAGTTCACATCAGTTCTCATGCCCATGTTCACAGCATCTCGATCCAGTCAGAGTTGGGTCGAAAGATTTGAGATGTTCAGGCTACTGATGAGTGGACTCAGAGACAAATAGTTCACATCGCAGCTGATCCAGAGACTCAGTTTGGTGTGGACGACACAGGAATTCTCCGCTACAAGTCCCAAGTTTGTGTTCCGGAGAGTCTGAGGAAAGAGATTCTCGATGAGGCTCACAACACACCTTACACAGTTCATCCAGGAGGAAGTAAGATGTACTGGGATCTAAAAGAATTATTCTGGTGGAGATGTATGAAGAGAGACGTAGATGATTACGTCAAGAGATACTCGACTTGTCAGCAAGTTAAAGTTGAACATCAAAGACCGGGAGGTTTGCTTGAGCCACTACCGATTCCTACATGGAATTGGGAGGGTATTGCCATGGACTTTGTGTCTGGTTTGCCTAAAGTTAAAGTGGCTACGATAGCATTTGGCTGATTATCGACCGACTGTCCAAGAGTGCTCATTTCCTACCGATCAACATGTCATACAAAGTGGATAAGTTGGCAGAGATTTATCAATGGGAGATTGTCAAGCTTCATGGGATTCCGACTACGATAGTGTCTGATAGAGATGCTCGATGTACTTCTCGCTTATGGCAGCAACTTCAAGAACGAATGGGAACGAAGCTGACTTTCAGTACAGCCGCACATCCGCAGACAGATGGTCAGTCAGAGAGAATGATCAGGTACCTCTGTGATATGCTTCGAGCTTGTGCCTTGGATTTTCGCAACAATTGGCACGACCAATTGCCTTTGATCGAGTTTGCCTACAACAACAGTTATCAGTCTACGATCGAAATGGCACCTTACGAAGCATTGTTTGGCAGAAAGTGTAGATCCCCGTTGTTTTGGGATCTCGAGGATTAGCGTTGGATGAAAGATGATAAGGAACGAGGAACTCCTGCAAAGTTTCCCCAAAATGCCATTGACCATATTTAGATCATCCGGCAAAGAATGAAAGCAGCTCAGGATCGACAGAAGAGCTATGCCGACACCCGTCGCCGACCGTTGGAATTTGAGGTAGGTGACAAAGTATTCCTCAAAGCTTCTCCTTGAAGGTTCAGAGGGAGTTGTGGTTTACACAGACGCTTTGAAGGAAGGATTGGGATGTGTGTTGATGCAGAATGGAAAGGTTATAGCTTATGCCTCGAGAAAGCTTAAACCAGCTGAAGAAAATTATCCTACACACAATCTCGAGCTAGCAGCAGTCGTATTTGCTTTAGGCAAGTGGCGTCATTATCTCTACGGTATCACCTTTGATATCTTCACTGATCATAAGAGTCTTCAGTACCTCTTCACGCAGAAGGAATTGAATAAACGTCAGAGGCGTTGGATGGTATTGTAGAAGACTATGATTGTAAGATTCAGTACCATCCAGGAAAGGCGAACAAGGTTGCAGATGCCTTGGGCAGAAAAGCGAGTGTATCACAGCTAGAGCTAAGTTCAGATATATCAGGTGCAGAGAGAGCTCGTATTATTTCTCAGGCTCGTGTTTCTAGCATCACGATTAAGTCAGATTTGGGTCGTAGAATTAAAGAAGCTCAGGCTACTGATGATTGGATTCAGCGACATATTATTTGAATGAAGGAGGAGCCAGACACGCAGTTCAGTATCGACGACACAGGTCTTCTCAGACATAAGACAAGAGTTTGTGTCCCAAAGAGCTTGAGGAAAGAGATTTTGGATGAAGCTCACAAATCAGCCTATACTATCCATCCGGGAGGCACTAAGATGTATCGAGATTTGAAAGAGTTCTTCTGGTGGAATGGTTTGAAGAGAGTTGTGGCCAACTATATCAGACAGTGTGTGACTTGTCAACAAGTCAAGGCAGATCATCAGAAACCCGGAGGTTTACTACAGCCACTTCCCGTACCGTCTTGGAAATGGGAAGAGATAGCGATGGATTTTGTTTCGGGTTTACTAAAAGTCAGAGGCGGTTATGATACCATTTGGGTAATTGTTGACAGATTGACGAAGTCCGCTCATTTCTTGCCAGTTTGTGTGTCCTATACAGTTGACAAGTTGGCAGAGATTTATCATAAGGAAATTGTGAGACTTCATGGAGTTCCGGCTAGTATAGTGTCAGATAGAGACACCAGGTTTACCTCCCGTTTGTGGCAGAACCTACAAGATCGTATGGGAACGAAGTTGACCTTCAGTACTGCAGCTCACCCCCAGACAGACATCCAATCCGAAAGAACGATCAGATACCTCGGAGATATGTTGAGAACTTGTGCCCTGGATTTTCAGATTACGTGGCACAAGCAGCTACCATTGATCGAGTTTGCTTATAATAACAATTATCAGTCCTCGATTCAGATGGCCCCATATGAAGCTTTGTACGGAAGGAAGTGTCGATCGCCACTATATTGGGACATTGAGGATTGGCGATGGACTAAAGATGATATTCATCGTGGTATTGCTCCGAAGTTGATTCAGGATGCTATCGAAAAGGTGCAGGTTATCCGACAAAGAATGAAAGCTGCCCAGGATCGACAAAAGAGTTATGCTGATAGACGTCGACGTGATTTGGAGTTCATAGTTGGGGATCAGGTATTTTTGAAAGCTTCTCCGAGAAAGGGATTTTTTCGAATCGGTAAACGAGGAAAGTTAGCCCTGAGATATTTGGGTCCGTATGTGATTCTTGAGAGGATTGGGAAGATGGCCTACAGATTAGATTTACCGCCAGCCTTACCGGTATTCACAATGTTTTCCACGTCTCACAGCTTCGTAAGTATCATCCAGATGAGTCTGAGATTATTCTGGTGGAAGATATTGAGTTAGAGCCGAATTTGACATTCATTTCCCAACCGGTTAGTGTTTTGGACCGTAAATTCCAAGAACTCCGTAATCGTCAAATTCTCCTCGTAAAAGTCCTTTGGAGGAATCAAAAAAGCGAAGAAGCTACTTGGGAAACATAAGAGAAAATGAGAAAACATTATCCTGAGTTGTTCGTGTAACGACCCGAATATTTGTATTATATTATTAATATTTACGCGAATTCTTTCTTGCCTAATTTCTCGATCTATCCAATTGGATTAATCAATCTGGTGGAAAAGATTGATTTAACCTATCTTTTAAATGCCCTCAATTTCTTAAATTACATAAATGCCCTTAAAAGCCTAAATGACCATTTTACCCTCTCGAGATATTTTCATAAATATCTATCTATCTCTCTCATTCTCTCATTTCAAAGAAGAAAGAAAGAAGAAAGAAAGGAGAAAGAAGGAGAAGAAAGGAGAAAGATCTTCCCGATGCCCTACCGAGCTCGTTTCTCGCCCGACCGACGAGCCATGAAAACCCGAACGGCCCTCACTACATTATCTACCGGTAATCCTTTTACCCCATTTCATTCCGTTCGTTATTTCTTGCGATTTTTCGTGATTTATATATAGAATTTTATATATTAGGATTTTCGTGTTTAGGAAGAATTACTTGACCATTTTACGTGATTCTTGTGTCTATATGTAGCTTATATGATATATATGATTATATGTGAAAATTAGGATGTTTTATGGTGTAGATTAGGAGATATATGAATTTATATTTTGATTTTCGCGTATGAGGTTCGCGATCTGCTGAGTCTGCTGCTCAGTAGATCCACACGGGCGAACGCACGGTCTTGAGCAAGACTGTGCAAGAGCCCGTGCGCTTCACTTTTCAGCCTGCACGGGCTTGAGCCCGTGCACAGGCCCGTGCGCATGGCCGTTTGCACCTGCACGGTCTTGACACCGTGCTCAAGACCGTGCGGGAGGCCGTGCAACTCCTTTTGTGCTTGCACCGGTTTGCCAAGCCCGTGCGTAAGCCCGTGCGTTGGCCGGTGCAACATACTTAGTGTATTTTCCAGCCTTTTCCTTTCTTGCACTTCAGGAATTGGTCAACCCCACTCATTTAAACGTTGACTTTTCTCATACGACCTCCGAATATCAATCCGATTTCACCTATAGCTTCCTCGAGCCTTGGGATTTGATATTCTTCATAATTTACAATTTACCCGACCCTAATTGACCGTCAATTGACACCTTGCTCGTTTAGGGATTTATTCCATCTTTTCCGTTTCTTGTCTGTTTGACCCCGTTTTCGCGAGAGAGTTCCGTTATATTATTTTAAGCATGTCTACGTGCCCTAATTGCGTTTAAGCATGCCTTTAATATTTATTATTTACGTTCTTTCATTATTTAACATTTCATTAATATTCTTTAATTGTCGTAGCGTAATTTACATGTTTAATTGATTTACTTCCCATATTGCGTTTATTGCATGATTGGATTCTATGTGAATTGCCGTGCGTCATCTGTTGTCTTGTGTCTTGCTTTTAGTATTGTCGGTCTTGTTTTCATCCTCTAGGCCCTGTGTATTACAGGTGGGTCCAACGAGGGAGAAACCTGACTACCGCTTGCTTTCATACTGTCTTGTCGAGCCAAGTAAGGGTTTTAAATTGTTTTCAACTGGAGTAAGAACATAGTTTATTTAGGCTTCGAAATAACATATTTCCCCGCCTTTTCTTATTGCTTGTTGTACTGTCTTTAATATTCCTTACGTGCTTAGTCAAACCTTTTAATAGCAAAACCAAAATGATTTGAAATGCTTCCAAGTAGAGACAAGTAACTTATTTGTTTTAAAAGTAACTATTTGATCTCTGAGGCACTTGTAAGTAATGTCGTTAGGGACATCCGTCAGCATGCTCCCGAAGCGTACGACGCTTATGAGTACTTCCGAGATCGTTACATCAACTTGTCTCAAAAGCCCCTTTGGCCATTCATACTTAACTACTTGCATCATATTTTCGAACGGCCCTTTTTGGCCACTTAAACTATCATTGATTTCAAAAGCGAGCCATAGCCTGTTTTATGACTTGGGCCCGGAGTATACAAGAGGTGAGCCTGGGGACGTGCGTCTAGGGCAAATCCCGATGTATACTTCTAGCGCGTTAACTTGGGCCGGCTAGGAGGTTGGCTAGCCTAAGTTGATGCGAACGGTGGTGCTAATCGCGTCTCCTTAAACCCTGTACGGTGGTGCTGATCGCGTCTCCTTATATCCTGATGGTGGTGCTAATCGCGTCTCCTTAAACCCTGTATATGAATCTTGGTGATGGAGTACTTGCTTGCATGTTTTTCAATGGGGAGTTATAAGGAGAGGGCCCGTTCTCGCCGGGACACATTACTGCATGATTTATTGCATTACTTGCTTGTCTAATTGTTTTACGGCTTTAGTTACGAGTCGAAGCACATTCCGGTTTTCTTCCTTTAGTATACGTATTTCTCTATAAATATATATACAAAACCCGGAAGCATGGCTCGAACTTGCCAACTGAAGTCTCCTTTATTATTCAATTAATTAGTTGAATTATGAGCCGTATATAATTATTGTTTTAACTTAATCATAGCATGTCTTTCGAACCGTAACGGCCTCGTAACTCAACTAACACCCCTTTCAATTTATCGGCTTGATATTACGTGCAAATGTTTTAAAGGATCCGGTTCGTCAACCTTTTGTGTTTTCAAATAAGCCGAACCCGAGTGATGCCTTGTGTCATTTTACAACTTATATTTCGTATTCGTATTCTTTCTCAAAACGGGCAACACTCACCACTTTTAGTTTTAAAAAGATAAACGACGAACTGTGACCAAACCCCCCCCCCCCCCCCCCCTTACTGAGTATCCTTTATACTCACCCCTGCTATTTTGGTTCTTGCTTCAGGTAGACAGGTGGCGACGTCACCTATCTTGTCAGTCGGCATCAGCAGGTCTAGATAGGCTCAGTCTTTCTGGTTTGTCTTGTCAGTGGTCCCAACAACTGTCGAGTCTTGTTTATTGTATTTATTTACTTTACGTACTTATGTGCCCCTGATGTGGGATAGTTGACGATATCTAGGATTGCATAGGGTAGACTAGTTGAGCCATGGATGGCACTACGTGTTGTTATTATGTTGTATTTCGATTTGCACATGTTTAATTGACATTTATGGAATTTATCTGTTTATTTAAATCGCTTCCGCATTTTCTCTGCTCTTCTCTGGTTGTTGTTGGGATGTCGTTGCTGTTGCCGAAGGTTCTTGCTTGAGTGCTGTTCGCCGGAGTGGGTTTTTGAGTTGAGGACCCTCGCTGAAGCTCGGGAATCCGTTTCGGTGCGGATGTGGCGGTCCTCCTTCAGGGGGCGCCACAGTCAGTGGTATCAGAGCCTAGGTTCCCAAAAAGGAACCGAAGCTTTGTAATCGCGTCGTGTCTTGTCTCTTGTGTCTGCTCGTTTCGTGTCATTGAGACTTAGAGTTTCCAGTCATAGGTGCTTGAGAATTCCTTAGTATTGAAATTGTGATTGATCTTCTTTTGGAATGGCCAACCAACCGTTTAATCTCTTACAATTGTAGTACTGAGTTGGGATCGAATGCAAGTGGATGTGGAACTCGAGGTAGCGTCTGTCTTGTCTTGTCGTCTTGTCGTGTTCTGCTTGGGTCTTGTCGTGTCTAGGTCGTACGGCTATAGGATCGAGTTTTTCTTGTTCTGTGATTTGTTTCATGCTTAACTTGTCTACATGCTATCCGAATCATATATGTATGCTTTGATTAAATTTTATATGCCTTCCATGACCATTCCATTAACCGAACATGCATCTTTTTCCTAGTTTATTGAGCGCAGGTACATAATGTCTCATCGAAGACCCCCTACCGCTCCCTTATCTCCGAATTCGATTGCAAGGGAGTTAATGACGGCTATGAGACAGATTGCTGAGCAAGTGCATCAAGAGAGACAACGACAACAGCAGCATATACCTGCGAGACAAGCCGAGGGTCAATCCCTAGACAGATTTCTGCACTACAACCCACCTTGCTTCGTGGGTGAACCAGATGACCTTAAAGCCGAGGCTTGGATAGCCGATTTAGAGCGAATCTTCCGGGTTATACACTGCGGTGACCCCGAGAGGGTCGAGTATGCCATCTTTCTCATGAGAGGACCAGCTGAGGATTGGTGGCGTTACATGGAACAAAGATGGATCGCTGAGGGAATTCCGTACACTTGGTCACGGTTCCTATCCGACTTCCGAGAGAAGTACGTGCCGCAAGTGGTACGTGACAGCCGAGAAAGAGAGTTCATGTCCCTCACCCAAGGAGCTCTCCCTGTTGCACAATACGAGGCACTTTTCCGCCGCCTCATCGTCTATGCTCATCACATTGCATCTGACGATCGAAGGAGAGCGCGAAAGTTCATCGAGGGACTTCAGCCGGAGATCTTGGAAAGATTAGTAGGATTGGACATTCGAGTTTATCACGAGGCAGTTAACCGAGCCATGAGAGTGGAGTCCGATCTTCAAGAGATGAGACGAGGTATTCCTCACATGAAAGGATCCTCTTTCAACGAGAAGGCAAGAAGAGAACCAGCCGGACCGAGCACTTTTCCGACATCGAGACCACACTACGAGATGCTGGAACCTACCAGGCCAGGAGTGAACGAGGACCTCATTTCCTGTGAGCACTGTGGAAAGACCAATCACGAGACTGCAAGGTGTAGGAGGAAACTGGGACGTTGCCTCAGATGTGGGAGTAGCAAGCATCAAGTTCAAGACTGCCCCGACTCAGGGAATCCTCGGGGAAGAAAAAGGGGATCTCGACCTTGATACCGACTCGCAGAGGTACCTTGCATTATCATTGCATTCACTCATAATATTCTGTTTCGAATGGTAATTGCTTTAAATATATGTTAAGTGTTTTATATAAACTTACGTGCTTTAACTGCTTTCAAAATTCACACTTGCACTGATTGAATGATTAGTTGCTAAGATTTTTGTGACCTCTGTGAGGATAGCGTGGAATTCGATAAATTCGTTATACGCTATTAGAGAGTGCTAAGGACAAGGAGTTCTTGGCCGACTAGGATCGATTCTATTGCGAGTAAGTTATGCGGTTCTGGATAGCACCGACGTTGACAAATCAAGTCTGAAGGAGTATACTTCTGAAGGTATGTCTGAAGATGAATCAACTAGTGAAGAGGATAATGAATTATCTGACGATGATGATTATATGGGAGACGAGCCGACATCGGCTTCTGATAATGACGATCCTGATGTTTCGTATGAAGTCGAGTGAAGAAATGATGAAAATGATGGTTTAATGGAAGGTGGAGAGGAGAAATCATCCAATACCATTGAAGATGAGAAAACACTTTGTAGAAGGAATAAGAAAGAGTGTGATCTTGAAGAAACAGATTGTGAGAAGGACGAGGGGTACAATGGAAGAAATGATGATGACGTTACTTCCTGTAAAAGGAGCTCTAATCAAGAAACAGGAGGAGGATGTGACAATTGTCATTGAAGATACGAAGAGTACAAGAATCAGTCGGAAGAACGAAATAGATAATGACAGTGATGAAGGACCTTACATTGGGATTTTCTTCTTCGACATTAGCCTTGTCTAGGGTTTTTGTAATTCCGTCTTTCGCATGACTTTGAATTTTATTTGGAATGTTATTTGCATTTAAATATTTTGTTATGCATGATGTTTTATAATGTATTTTAATTGCTCCTAAATGTTCGTTTTTAATTCGCGTTATTAGAACTCTTAGATTATGCTCCCCTTAACTAACCCCGAAGTCCGGAGGAGAATCTGAGGACAGATTCTCTTGAAGAGGGGAGTATTGTAACGACCCGAATATTTGTATTATATTATTAATATTTACGCGAATTCTTTCTTGCCTAATTTCTCGATCTATCCAATTGGATTAATCAATCTGGTGGAAAAGATTGATTTAATCTATCTTTTAAATGCCCTCAATTTCTTAAATTACATAAATGCCCTTAAAAGCCTAAATGACCATTTTACCCTCTCGAGATATTTTCATAAATATCTATCTATCTCTCTCATTCTCTCATTTCAAAGAAGAAAGAAAGAAGAAAGAAAGGAGAAAGAAGGAGAAGAAAGGAGAAAGATCTTCCCGACGCCCTACCGAGCTCGTTTCTCGCCCGACCGACGAGCCATGAAAACCCGAACGACCCTCACTACATTATCTACCGGTAATCCTTTTACCCCATTTCATTCCGTTCGTTATTTCTTGCGATTTTTCGTGATTTATATATAGAATTTTATATATTAGGATTTTCGTGTTTAGGAAGAATTACTTGACCATTTTACGTGATTCTTGTGTCTATATGTAGCTTATATGATATATATGATTATATGTGAAAATTAGGATGTTTTATGGTGTAGATTAGGAGATATATGAATTTATATTTTGATTTTCGCGTATGAGGTTCGCGATCTGCTGAGTCTGCTGCTCAGTAGATCCACACGGGCGAACGCACGGTCTTGAGCAAGACCGTTCAAGAGCCCGTGCGCTTCACTTTTCAGCCTGCACGGGCTTGAGCCCGTGCACAGGCCCGTGCGCATGGCCGTTTGCACCTGCACGGTCTTGACACCGTGCTCAAGACCGTGCGGGAGGCCGTGCAATTCCTTTTGTGCTTGCACCGGCTTGCCAAGCCCGTGCGTAAGCCCGTGCGTTGGCCGGTGCAACATACTTAGTGTATTTTCCAGCCTTTTCCTTTCTTGCACTTCAGGAATTGGTCAACCCCACTCATTTAAACATTGACTTTTCTCATACGACCTCCGAATATCAATCCGATTTCACCTATAGCTTCCTCGAGCCTTGGGATTTGATATTCTTCATAATTTACAATTTACCCGACCCTAATTGACCGTCAATTGACACCTTGCTCGTTTAGGGATTTATTCCATCTTTTCCGTTTCTTGTCCGTTTGACCCCGTTTTCGCGAGAGAGTTCCGTTATATTATTTTAAGCATGTCTACGTGCCCTAATTGCGTTTAAGCATGCCTTTAATATTTATTATTTACGTTCTTTCATTATTTAACATTTCATTAATATTCTTTAATTGTCGTACCGTAATTTACATGTTTAATTGATTTACTTCCCATATTGCGTTTATTGCATGATTGGATTCTATGTGAATTGCCGTGCGTCATCTGTTGCCTTGTGTCTTGCTTTTAGTATTGTCGGTCTTGTTTTCATCCTCTAGGCCCTGTGTATTACAGGTGGGTCCAACGAGGGAGAAACCTGACTACCGCTTGCTTTCATACTGTCTTGTCGAGCCAAGTAAGGGTTTTAAATTGTTTTCAACTGGAGTAAGAACATAGTTTATTTAGGCTTCGAAATATCTTATTTCCCCGCCTTTTCTTATTGCTTGTTGTACTGTCTTTAATATTCCTTACGTGCTTAGTCAAACCATTTAATAGCAAAACCAAAATGATTTGAAATGCTTCCAAGTAGAGACAAGTAACTTATTTGTTTTAAAAGTAACTATTTGATCTCTGAGGCACTTATAAGTAATGTCGTTAGGGACATCCGTCAGCATGCTCCCGAAGCGTACGACGCTTATGAGTACTTCCGAGATCGTTACATCAACTTGTCTCAAAAGCCCCTTTGGCCATTCATACTTAACTACTTGCATCATATTTTCGAACGGCCCTTTTTGGCCACTTAAACTATCATTGATTTCAAAAGCGAGCCATAGCCTGTTTTATGACTTGGGCCCGGAGTATACAAGAGGTGAGCCTGGGGACGTGCGTCTAGGGCAAATCCCGATGTATACTTCTAGCGCGTTAACTTGGGCCGGCTAGGAGGTTGGCTAGCCTAAGTTGATGCGAACGGTGGTGCTAATCGCGTCTCCTTAAACCCTGTACGGTGGTGCTGATCGCGTCTCTTTAAATCCTGATGGTGGTGCTAATCGCGTCTCCTTAAACCCTGTATATGAATCTTGGTGATGGAGTACTTGCTTGCATGTTTTTCAATGGGGAGTTATAAGGAGAGGGCCCGTTCTCGCCGGGACACATTACTGCATGATTTATTGCATTACTTGCTTGTCTAATTGTTTTATGGCTTTAGTTACGAGTCGAAGCACATTCCGGTTTTCTTCCTTTAGTATACGTATTTCTCTATAAATATATATACAAAACCCGGAAGCGTGGCTCGAACTTGCCAACTGAAGTCTCCTTTATTATTCAATTAATTAGTTGAATTATGAGCCGTATATAATTATTGTTTTAACTTAATCATAGCATGTCTTTCGAACCGTAACGGCCTCGTAACTCAACTAACACCCCTTTCAATTTATCGACTTGATATTACGTGCAAATGTTTTAAAGGATCCGGTTCGTCAACCTTTTGTGTTTTCAAATAAGCCGAACCCGAGTGATGCCTTGTGTCATTTTACAACTTATATTTCGTATTCGTATTCTTTCTCAAAACGGGCAACACTCACCACTTTTAGTTTTAAAAAGATAAACGACGAACTGTGACCAAAACCCCCCCCCCCCTACTGAGTATCCTTTATACTCACCCCTGCTATTTTGGTTCTTGCTTCAGGTAGACAGGTGGCGACGTCACCTATCTTGTCAGTCGGCATCAGCAGGTCTAGATAGGCTCAGTCTTTCTGGTTTGTCTTGTCAGTGGTCCCAACAACTGTCGAGTCTTGTTTATTGTATTTATTTACTTTACGTACTTATGTGCCCCTGATGTGGGATAGTTGACGATATCTAGGATTGCATAGGGTAGACTAGTTGAGCCATGGATGGCACTACGTGTTGTTATTATGTTGTATTTCGATTTGCACATGTTTAATTGACATTTATGGAATTTATCTGTTTATTTAAATCGCTTCCGCATTTTCTCTGCTCTTCTCTGGTTGTTGTTGGGATGTCGTTGCTGTTGCCGAAGGTTCTTGCTTGAGTGCCGTTCGCCGGAGTGGGTTTTTGAGTTGAGGACCCTCGCTGAAGCTCGGGAATCCGTTTCGGTGCGGATGTGGCGGTCCTCCTTCAGGGGGCGCCACAGTCAGTGGTATCAGAGCCTAGGTTCCCAAAAAGGAACCGAAGCTTTGTAATCGCGTCGTGTCTTGTCTCTTGTGTCTGCTCGTTTCGTGTCATTGAGACTTAGAGTTTCCAGTCACAGGTGCTTGAGAACTCCTTAGTATTGAAATTGTGATTGATCTTCTTTTGGAATGGCCAACCAACCGTTTGATCTCTTACAATTGTAGTACTGAGTTGGGATCGAATGCAAGTGGATGTGGAACTCGAGGTAGCGTCTGTCTTGTCTTGTCGTCTTGTCGTGTTCTGCTTGGGTCTTGTCGTGTCTAGGTCGTACGGCTATAGGATCGAGTTTTTCTTGTTCTGTGATTTGTTTCATGCTTAACTTGTCTACATGCTATCCGAATCATATATGTATGCTTTGATTAAATTTTATATGCCTTCCATGACCATTCCATTAACCGAGCATGCATCTTTTTCCTAGTTTATTGAGCGCAGGTACATAATGTCTCATCGAAGACCCCCTACCGCTCCCTTATCTCCGAATTCGATTGCAAGGGAGTTAATGACGGCTATGAGACAGATTGCTGAGCAAGTGCATCAAGAGAGACAACGACAACAGCAGCATATACCTGCGAGACAAGCCGAGGGTCAATCCCTGGACAGATTTCTGCACTACAACCCACCTTGCTTCGTGGGTGAACCAGATGACCTTAAAGCCGAGGCTTGGATAGCCGATTTAGAGCGAATCTTCCGGGTTATACACTGCGGTGACCCCGAGAGGGTCGAGTATGCCATCTTTCTCATGAGAGGACCAGCTGAGGATTGGTGGCGTTACATGGAACAAAGATGGATCGCTGAGGGAATTACATACACTTGGTCACGGTTCCTATCCGACTTCCGAGAGAAGTACGTGCCGCAAGTGGTACGTGACAGCCGAGAAAGAGAGTTCATGTCCCTCACCCAAGGAGCTCTCCCTGTTGCACAATACGAGGCACTTTTCCGCCGCCTCATCGTCTATGCTCATCACATTGCATCTGACGATCGAAGGAGAGCGCGAAAGTTCATCGAGGGACTTCAGCCGGAGATCTTGGAAAGATTAGTAGGATTGGACATTCGAGTTTATCACGAGGCAGTTAACCGAGCCATGAGAGTGGAGTCCGATCTTCAAGAGATGAGACGAGGTATTCCTCACATGAAAGGATCCTCTTTCAACGAGAAGGCAAGAAGAGAACCAGCCGGACCGAGCACTTTTCCGACATCGAGACCACACTACGAGATGCTGGAACCTACCAGGCCAGGAGTGAACGAGGACCTCATTTCCTGTGAGCACTGTGGAAAGACCAATCACGAGACTGCAAGGTGTAGGAGGAAACTGGGGCGTTGCCTCAGATGTGGGAGTAGCAAGCATCAAGTTCAAGACTGCCCCGACTCAGGGAATCCTCGGGGAAGAAAAAGGGGATCTCGACCTTGATACCGACTCGCAGAGGTACCTTGCATTATCATTGCATTCACTCATAATATTCTGTTTCGAATGGTAATTGCTTTAAATATATGTTAAGTGTTTTATATAAACTTACGTGCTTTAACTGCTTTCAAAATTCACACTTGCACTGATTGAATGATTAGTTGCTAAGATTTTTGTGACCTCTGTGAGTGTAACACCCCAAACTTGAAAAATATGTACCATGTGGGCATTTGTCCCACATAGGAAAAACATAAGTAATGTGAAGGGTTTATAAGTGATCTTCCAAGCACAACTACCATGTGGTGCATCACCTTTTGGCAAGTGGTTTCAAGCCAAACTTTAGGGTTGTGCTCAGTGGTGGTGAAGCTTATACCCGCGCGTCCAACGGGTGCCGTCGTGAGGGTTCTCCTCTCCGCGCCCGAGGCTGCGACAAATGGTATCAGAGCCAACCGTCAGCTATGGGGATGCATGTTCCACACATGACATGAGTCGTGAGTCACCGCTAAAGGGGCTCCGCTCGGCGTGTTGTGGGCAGCTTCTCCACTGGCGGGAAGCCACGATCCTATGTCACGGCGTAATGAAGACATTACCCTCTCAAGGAGGGGTGAATGTAACACCCCAAAAACTTGAGAAATATGTACCATGTGGGCATTTCTCCCACATAGGAAAAACATAAGTAATGTGAAGGGTTTATAAGTGATCTTCCAAGCACAACTACCATGTGGTGCATCACCTTTTGGCAAGTGGTTTCAAGCCAAACTTTAGGGTTGTGCTCAGTGGTGGTGAAGCTTATACCCGCGCGTCCAACGGGTGCCGTCGTGAGGGTTCTCCTCTCCGCGCCCGGGGGCCGCGACAAATGGTATCAGAGCCAACCGTCAGCTATGGGAATGCATGTTCCACACATGACATGAGTCGTGAGTCACCGCTAAAGGGGCTCCGCTCGGCGTGTTGTGGGCAGCTTCTCCACTGGCGGGAAGCCACGATCCTATGTCACGGCGTAATGAGGACATTACGCTCTCAAGGAGGGGTGAATGTAACACCCCAAACTTGAAAAATATGTACCATGTGGGCATTTGTCCCACATAGGAAAAACATAAGTAATGTGAAGGGTTTATAAGTGATCTTCCAAGCACAACTACCATGTGGTGCATCACCTTTTGGCAAGTGGTTTCAAGCCAAACTTTAGGGTTGTGCTCAGTGGTGGTGAAGCTTATACCCGCGCGTCCAACGGGTGCCGTCGTGAGGGTTCTCCTCTCCGCGCCCGGGGCTGCGACAGTGAGGATAGCGTGGAATTCGATAAATTCGTTATACGCTATTAGAGAGTGCTAAGGACAAGGAGTTCTTGGCCGACTAGGATCGATTCTATTGCGAGTAAGTTATGCGGTTCTGGATAGCACCGACGTTGACAAATCAAGTCTGAAGGAGTATACTTCTGAAGGTATGTCTGAAGATGAATCAACTAGTGAAGAGGATAATGAATTATCTGACGATGATGATTATATGGGAGACGAGCCGACATCGGCTTCTGATAATGACGATCCTGATGTTTCGTATGAAGTCGAGCGAAGAAATGATGAAAATGATGGTTTAATGGAAGGTGGAGAGGAGAAATCATCCAATACCATTGAAGATGAGAAAACACTTTGTAGAAGGAATAAGAAAGAGTGTGATCTTGAAGAAACAGATTGTGAGAAGGACGAGGGGTACAATGGAAGAAATGATGATGACGTTACTTCCTGTAAAAGGAGCTCTAATCAAGAAACAGGAGGAGGATGTGACAATTGTCATTGAAGATACGAAGAGTACAAGAATCAGTCGGAAGAACGAAATAGATAATGACAGTGATGAAGGACCTTACATTGGGATTTTCTTCTTCGACGTTAGCCTTGTCTAGGCTTTTCGTAATTCCGTCTTTCGCATGACTTTGAATTTTATTTGGAATGTTATTTGCATTTAAATATTTTGTTATGCATGATGTTTTATAATGTATTTTAATTGCTCCTAAATGTTCGTTTTTAATTCGCGTTATTAGAACTCTTAGATTATGCTCCCCTTAACTAACCCCGAAGTCCGGAGGAGAATCTGAGGACAGATTCTCTTGAAGAGGGGAGTATTGTAACGACCCGAATATTTGTATTATATTATTAATATTTACGCGAATTCTTTCTTGCCTAATTTCTCGATCTATCCAATTGGATTAATCAATCTGGTGGAAAAGATTGATTTAACCTATCTTTTAAATGCCCTCAATTTCTTAAATTACATAAATGCCCTTAAAAGCCTAAATGACCATTTTACCCTCTCGAGATATTTTCATAAATATCTATCTATCTCTCTCATTCTCTCATTTCAAAGAAGAAAGAAAGAAGAAAGAAAGGAGAAAGAAGGAGAAGAAAGGAGAAAGATCTTCCCGACGCCCTACCGAGCTCGTTTCTCGCCCGACCGACGAGCCATGAAAACCCGAACGACCCTCACTACATTATCTACCGGTAATCCTTTTACCTCATTTCATTCCGTTCGTTATTTCTTGCGATTTTTCGTGATTTATATATAGAATTTTATATATTAGGATTTTCGTGTTTAGGAAGAATTACTTGACCATTTTACGTGATTCTTGTGTCTATATGTAGCTTATATGATATATATGATTATATGTGAAAATTACGATGTTTTATGGTGTAGATTAGGAGATATATGAATTTATATTTTGATTTTCGCGTATGAGGTTCGCGATCTGCTGAGTCTGCTGCTCAGTAGATCCACACGGGCGAACGCACGGTCTTGAGCAAGACCGTGCAAGAGCCCGTGCGCTTCACTTTTCAGCCTGCACGGGCTTGAGCCCGTGCACAGGCCCGTGCGCATGGCCGTTTGCACCTGCACGGTCTTGACACCGTGCTCAAGACCGTGCGGGAGGCCGTGCAACTCCTTTTGTGCTTGCACCGGCTTGCCAAGCCCGTGCGTAAGCCTTTCGTTGGCCGGTGCAACATACTTAGTGTATTTTCCAGCCTTTTCCTTTCTTGCACTTCAGGAATTGGTCAACCCCACTCATTTAAACGTTGACTTTTCTCATACGACCTCCGAATATCAATCCGATTTCACCTATAGCTTCCTCGAGCCTTGGGATTTGATATTCTTCATAATTTACAATTTACCCGACCCTAATTGACCGTCAATTGACACCTTGCTCGTTTAGGGATTTATTCCATCTTTTCCGTTTCTTGTCCGTTTGACCCCGTTCTCGCGAGAGAGTTCCGTTATATTATTTTAAGCATGTCTACGTGCCCTAATTGCATTTAAGCATGCCTTTAATATTTATTATTTACGTTCTTTCATTATTTAACATTTCATTAATATTCTTTAATTATCGTACCGTAATTTACATGTTTAATTGATTTACTTCCCATATTGCGTTTATTGCATGATTGGATTCTATGTGAATTGCCGTGCGTCATCTGTTGTCTTGTGTCTTGCTTTTAGTATTGTCGGTCTTGTTTTCATCCTCTAGGCCCTGTGTATTACAGGTGGGTCCAACGAGGGAGAAACCTGACTACCGCTTGCTTTCATACTGTCTTGTCGAGCCAAGTAAGGGTTTTAAATTGTTTTCAACTGGAGTAAGAACATAGTTTATTTAGGCTTCGAAATAACTTATTTCCCCGCCTTTTCTTATTGCTTGTTGTACTGTCTTTAATATTCCTTACGTGCTTAGTCAAACCTTTTAATAGCAAAACCAAAATGATTTGAAATGCTTCCAAGTAGAGACAAGTAACTTATTTGTTTTAAAAGTAACTATTTGATCTCTGAGGCACTTATAAGTAATGTCGTTAGGGACATCCGTCAACATGCTCCCGAAGCGTACGACGCTTATGAGTACTTCCGAGATCGTTACATCAACTTGTCTCAAAAGCCCCTTTGGCCATTCATACTTAACTACTTGCATCATATTTTCGAACGGCCCTTTTTGGCCACTTAAACTATCATTGATTTCAAAAGCGAGCCATAGCCTGTTTTATGACTTGGGCCCGGAGTATACAAGAGGTGAGCCTGGGGACGTGCGTCTAGGGCAAATCCCGATGTATACTTCTAGCGCGTTAACTTGGGCCGGCTAGGAGGTTGGCTAGCCTAAGTTGATGCGAACGGTGGTGCTAATCGAGTCTCCTTAAACCCTGTACGGTGGTGCTGATCGCGTCTCCTTAAATCCTGATGGTGGTGCTAATCGCGTCTCCTTAAACCCTGTATATGAATCTTGGTGATGGAGTACTTGCTTGCATATTTTTCAATGGGGAGTTATAAGGAGAGGGCCCGTTCTCGCCGGGACACATTACTGCATGATTTATTGCATTACTTGCTTGTCTAATTGTTTTACGGCTTTAGTTACGAGTTGAAGCACATTCCGGTTTTCTTCCTTTAGTATACGTATTTCTCTATAAATATATATACAAAACCCGGAAGCGTGGCTCGAACTTGCCAACTGAAGTCTCCTTTATTATTCAATTAATTAGTTGAATTATGAGCCGTATATAATTATTGTTTTAACTTAATCATAGCATGTCTTTCGAACCGTAACGGCCTCGTAACTCAACTAACACCCCTTTCAATTTATCGGCTTGATATTACGTGCAAATGTTTTAAAGGATCCGGTTCGTCAACCTTTTGTGTTTTCAAATAAGCCGAACCCGAGTGATGCCTTGTGTCATTTTATAACTTATATTTCGTATTCGTATTCTTTCTCAAAACGGGCAACACTCACCACTTTTAGTTTTAAAAAGATAAACGACGAACTGTGACCAAACCCCCCCCCCCCCCCTACTGAGTATCCTTTATACTCACCCCTGCTATTTTGGTTCTTGCTTCAGGTAGACAGGTGGCGACGTCACCTATCTTGTCAGTCGGCATCAGCAGGTCTAGATAGGCTCAGTCTTTCTGGTTTGTCTTGTCAGTGGTCCCAACAACTGTCGAGTCTTGTTTATTGTATTTATTTACTTTACGTACTTATGTGCCCCTGATGTGGGATAGTTGACGATATCTAGGATTGCATAGGGTAGACTAGTTGAGCCATGGATGGCACTACGTGTTGTTATTATGTTGTATTTCGATTTGCACATGTTTAATTGACATTTATGGAATTTATCTGTTTATTTAAATCGCTTCCGCATTTTCTCTGCTCTTCTCTGGTTGTTGTTGGGATGTTGTTGCTGTTGCCGAAGGTTCTTGCTTGAGTGCCGTTCGCCGGAGTGGGTTTTTGAGTTGAGGCCCCTCGCTGAAGCTCGGGAATCCGTTTCGGTGCGGATGTGGCGGTCCTCCTTCAGGGGGCGCCACAGTTCGCTTCGAATAAATAGAATCTGAGGACAGATTCTCATAAGGGGGAGAGATAGTGACGCTCCAAGTTTTCGTACAAATAAAGCCGGTAAGAATTTCCTAAGATAATGGGACAAGGTTGGAAAACTCGATCGGGAAATATGTGCTTATGTGATATTATTTTGCTTAATGTGTTTAATTTGAATTTGTATGTGTGTTAATTGTGATTAAATTGCCTAATGTGTGTGTAATTGCTTTTTAAGTTACTCTGATATTCTAAATTATGTGAATTTCGAGTTAATTGATACGTGACAAAATTTATGATTACGTGTATAAGTGTCTAAATAATTTTATTAAATTGTGACACGTATATTTTATCCCTAAATGTTGATAAAAACGAAATTGCCTTAATCCAAATATTTACTCGCATAAAATAAATATGGAATATATATCTGAACCACTCCTACATAACTGAGTTATGTAATTAAATAGTTAAATGACTGAGCTGTTGATTTCACTGGTTAATTAATATATTTTTAGTCTTAAGTAAAAATCAGATAAGAATAGCCGGACTTTCTATAACTTTCTACCTTATGATTCATTTATTCTTTTAAAATCATCGCCACGCAGTTCATACCTTTATTTCTGCACGAAAATACAATACTCAGAAGTGAAAATCCTCAATATTTCTGAGCTTGTCACTGAGGTCAGTTAAAACATGTTTCCACCTTTAATCATTTCTCTTGCAAATCAACTTGTTTTACTCGGTCTCCATAATTAATGAATTCGGCGGTGGTTGTTTAACTAACATCATTATGAGTTCATCTTCTTGTCTTCATTAATTGATAGCTACTCGTGTACTATTTAGAAACCCATTTATGAGTTAGTATTTTAAATAATATAGTAATTGTGGTTGATGTCTATATATATACGGTTAGTGGGGTTAACACTATTACGTGTATTTTGATAAGCAACTTTGTATGTATTGGTGTGAGGTATGTACAAGTAATACTTCCACTTTTCCCATTAATACGTGAGCAATACTTGTGAGGTCATAGATATATGTAGGCGTAAGTACAAGTATTAGGATTTATATATCTTCTGTTAATACTTGAGACGTAGACATGTATGAGTTAATTGAAATTCTAATGTTAACTTGTTTTTTTTTCAAATGAATTAAATACTGTTGATCGAACCCTTATTTTCTTAATCCAAAAGAAAACTATCCCCACTTTATTTGTATACCTGATATTAAGTCATTTAGCAGGAATATTATTTAGTTAAGTTGTCCCCTGATCATGTAATATATTAGGGGATTAAATTAGATTATATTTCCTGATAGAAGTAATTGAGACTTCAGAATTGTTTGATTCTTTTATTTAACCTTATACTTAATTAATTTATATAATTATTTATTTGCAACGTGGTTATTTGATTTAAGTTGAGCCGTGCGTCGTAATGTCGTCTTATGTGGTTGTGTCATATTTGGTTTCATGTAGCACTCCTTCCGAGCAGTAGCCTGGTCTTTCTTTCCTTTTTGTCCTTTTACCGTATTATCCAGGTGGGGTTTCTTTTCCGAATTCGGCTTTCTTATACGTATGTAAATATTTCATATATATCCGAAGCTTGTGTTTTATGCTTTTAAATTTTCTTTCCCCAACTTATATTATACGTAGTAGCTATTTGAAAACCATACTACCTTAATGATTTCAAGGAAAACGTTTTGATATCAAATTATTACATATTAGCCCCTCGAAGGCTCTTTTGGCCAGAAAGGGTTAAAATTGATTTCTCAATTGGTCCCTTTGACTGAATCTTTCGAAATGCGAGAAATATACTTTGGCCTTTGTGCCCGGCTTTTGTGCCATCTCATACTATTAGGGCCCGGACATCAGGGTACGGGGTGAAGCCGGTTAGACGTTAGGTCTACGGTGGATCTCAATGCTCTGGTCTCCAAACTACTGGGAGCTCGGGGTGTGGCCGGAGTGGCAACCCTTTTGAGTACCTGCGCTGGACAGGATCTTGTCGCATAGACTTGTCCCCAGCCGAAGATGTAAAGGATACTTGTCCTTGCATAGTTGATTATTAGTAGTTCGGGTTAGTTACCTGACTACACAAGGAGGAATAAGGGCAGTTTACTTGATTATTTTCATATTGTGAAATAGGTGGTTGTTGCTCGTCTCGTCGAGCTTTTATTTATTCATTACAACATTAATGACTTCGCCAATGTTACGAAAACCTTTATTTTTCATTTTCTTTCTTCTCATTTAAAAATGGCGAACTTTTATTTACTTTTATTAATATATACGTATTCCAACCCCCTCACTTAGTCACTTTGACTAACCCCATTACCTCGTTGTCACTTTCAGGTTTTGTCACTAGGCGGATCCAGGTCTTGTCCTTGGAGTCATTTACTTTTGTTTAGGTGATTTTATTTCCGCCTGAGTATCTGGATAAATACTTAAAACCCTAGAGACTGTATATGTAAATGATGTAAATTAGTTTGAATGTTGATATTGTTGCTTTCAGTGGCCTTGGTGAGCTTTATAATTGTATTTTGGATTTAATGCTTTTCTAGCTCCCTGGGCGGGATAGATTGTATTAATTTGCTTCCGCTGTATTATGGTTTGTTGTCCTGTTATTTTCTAAAACAAATCCGCCTGGTATTTATTTACCGTACGACAGATTATAGTTCATAACCGGACCTCAGTTCTTGTTATGGATTATGACTTCGTGCGGGACGTCACGTCGCACCGTATTTGGGGACGTGTCGTTATAATCGTGCTAATCCCAAGAAACTATGGATCTGTGTAGGAGTCGTAGGTCTCTCCCAATCCAGCACTATCTCAATCTTCGAAGGATCAACCTCGATTCCCATTCCGGATATGACATGACCTAGAAAGGTCACTCGGCCAATCCAGAAATCGCATTTGCTGAACTTAGCGAACAACTGGTGCTCTCTCAAAGCTTGGAGCGCTATCCTGATGTGTTCTGCGTGTTCTTCTTTGGACTTCGAGAACACTAACATGTCATCAATGAAAATAACGACGAACTTGTCGAGGTACGGACGGAAAATTCTGTGCATCATGTCCATAAATGCTGTTGGGGCGTTCGTGAGTCCAAATAGCATGACCAGAAACTCGAAATGTCCGTATCGGGTGTTGAAAGCCGTCTTCGGGATATCCTCTGATAGGATACGGAGCTGGTAATATCCTTGTCTGAGGTCGAGCTTGGAATAAACCCTCGATCCATGTAGCAATAGGATACTTGTTCTTCACTGTCATCCTGTTCAATTCTCGGTAATCGATACACATGCGAAGTGTACCATCCTTCTTCTTCACGAACAAGACTGGAGCACCCCAAGGCGAGGCACTCGGTCGGATGTATCCAATGGAAAGGAGTTAATCAAGTTGGTTTTTCAATTCTTTCAACTCGGCAGGAGCCATTCGGTACGGCGACTTCGAATAGGACTCGGCTCCCGGAACTAGCTCAATCACGAACTCTATATCCCGATCCGGTGGCAAGAATTCCAAATTCTCGGGGACCACGTTAGTGAATTCTTTGACCACGGGCATTTCTTCGATCTTCATTTGGTCTTTCGGGCGGTTGAGGAGGTAAGCTATAAAGCACGTGGCTTCTTCTTTCTGAACGAGCTTCTTGGCTTCCATCATCGAGATATACGGGCATTCTCCTGATCGGAAACCCTTAACTTCATTGGAACCCAGAATAACTTTCTTCTCGAAACAATCAACCTTCCCCCGATGCTCGTAGAACCAATTCATTCCGAGAATAACCCCATACTTCTTCATCGGCAACTCGATCAAATCTGCCGGGTATTCGATACCCTCGATGATAATCGGACAACAAACGAGTGTGAAGCACCCGAGTCGTACAATGCATGTATGGGGATGCCATTTATATATATAGTACCTTCCACCACATCGGTCGGATCTGCCACGGCATCCTCAGCATCGCCTTCCAAGGCGTAGATATAGGCATGGGCCTGGCTGAGCTGCTCCCTGCGGTACCGATCTCTTCCTCGGGTATACCTCCACTCGGTGATTGGCGCTACCACATCTGTAGCAAAGTCCATTCTTCTTCCAGCACTTAGCCTCTACATAGTTACCCTGACAGAATCCACATACGGGTCGTGGGAATCCCTGAGGTCGGTTAGGAGCAAGCTGAACGGCGGTCTGGAATGGCTTCTTCCCAGAAGAGGACTCAGAATGAGGAAATGGCCTCTTTGAACCAGAAGGGAAACTCTTGGCGGATGTGGGGGCAAGTGCAGAAGTCGGTCTCCTCTGTCGGAGATCGGACTCTATAGAAAGGGCCGTCTCAACTGCGTCAGTGTAGTACTAGAGTCGGTTCCCGAGCATGTGCATCCTGATCTCATTGGACAACCTCTCAATGAACTGGCGAGTCTTCCTCTGCTCTTCGTCGACCATATACGAGCAATGAACAATGAGCCTAGAGAAATGAGCTTCATACTGATTGTAGCGCCCCAAATTTGAGAAGCTTGATTTCCGTCCCACATCGGAAGATCAGTTGATATTGAAAGGGTTTATAAGTTAGAACCCATGTACAACCAATATGGATTAATCCCTTTTGGCAAGTGCTTTCCAAGCCAAACTTTAGGGTTGTGCACAGTGGATTCGAAGCTTATACCCGCGCGTCCAACGGGCCCGCGAGGGGGTTCTCCTCTCTGAGCCCGGGGGTCGTGACACTGATCGACGGATGAAGTACCTTGCTTGAGAGCCAAAAACTCTCTCTCACTCCACTGACGGACGACCAACGGAATATACTTGGCTAGAAACTCGATCAAGAACTAATCCCAAGTCGGGACTACATGCTCAAGCTGCCATCTTTGTTCGATCCGTGTCCACCAGTCTTGTGCAGCCCCGATCATCTGATAAACCGGCAACTCGACCCTCTTAGGGTCCGGACACTCCATAATTCTGAATCTCTTCTCCATAGCCGATATCCAAGCTTTAGCAACGACGTCATCTGGTGCACCCGCAAACTGCGGGGGTTTGAGCTTAAGAAATCGGTCCATATCCTTCTCTGGAGTAGGGTTTTGCTGTACTTAATGGGTATGGACCATAAATTGCCCTAAGGCCTCCATGAATTGGGCTGGGGTTGGTACACCTGTAGGCGGACCAGGCGGTTCGCGGCGAGGAGGCATTCTGCAAAATCAATATGAAACATGCATGATGATAAGTGATTATGGAAAGCTATAACACGTAGAGAAGTTAAATTTACATAACCACATTGTCACAATCACATAATCCTAAGCCGTACGACCTAGATAGACACGACAAAACATGACGCTTCAGAGCCTAGGCCATTAGACCCAAGGAGCTCTGATACCAACTGTAGCGGGCGCCCCAAACAGGTAAGGCACACCCCGCACCGAGTCTCGACCCAGAACTAAAACAAGAATTCTGCCCCAAATCAAAACCTGACGAACGGCACACATTTACTTAATCACTAGGCGGGGATTTAAAAAAAAAAAACAAAACAGACGACAAAAGTGCGGAAGCGAAAAAACAAAGCAAAACAATAAACCATTGCACAACTATTAAAGCCCACCGAGCCCAGCGGAATTTGATTACTAACTACCATAATTAAATACACAGGTTCAATATAATATCCCGACAATCTAGAATAACGGGTTCACTATAATAATCCCGAATATAAATACATAGTATAGTAGCGTAAGTATCCTAATGCATATATCATAATAAAATGCCAAACAGGAATGAGAGTTTACATATGCCAAAAATAAATGCAACTCCACAGACACGACGACGACGAACAATCCCGCCTAGTATCCTGAAACCAACACCAAGGGCGAAACAGAGGGGGTTAGTCAAACGACTAAGTGAGGAGGGAATAATAATGTATATTATAAAACGGAAGTAAATCACCATTTTTAAACTTAAAAGAAATCAACATAACAGAAAGGTTTTCGTAAACGATTGGTGATTTAGCATAAAACATAACATAACATTTCATATGACTAGGCGAGACGAGCCCTTAACTCCAATTTCCAAACATAAAAAAGGAAACCACCCTTAATCCTCCAATGTAGACGGACCGCTAAACCCGAACTACTCATAACATACAGTATAATCTCAGGTACTCAAAGGGCTGCCACTCCGGCCTCACCCTGAGCTCCCAAAGGTGGAGGGAACTAGAGGATGTACGTCGTAGACCCTACGTCGACCGGTTTCGTCCTGTCATCCTTACTCCGGCCCAAACATTCATGCATACAGTTCATAACTCACTTTTCAAATCATTTTCGGGTTGGTCGAAAGACCATTCGAGACATGTCAATGAGGTTTTACATGTCTCTTACGCAAACGTTTCAAAAGAGTATACATAGTAATTTTTCATATCAAAACATTTTCTATAAATCGAAAAAACGTAATAGGCATAAATATTTACTAAATACATAGAGACGGTATGAAAACAAATCATAAATCAAGGCTTATATGGGGAGAGACTTAATTATATATATATATATATATATAAGTATCGGAGTCAGAAACGGAAAGCCTCACCTGTTGGCTTAACAAAAAGAGGGAAAAGCAAGACCGGTGCGCTATTCCACGGGACTATCGTCTGCAAAACACAAGGACACAACCACATAAGACTAACGACGATGCACGGCTTATACGAAAGCACTAAAACACATAGAAGCACGTTAAACAGTCATTCATATCACTAAAGTTCACATTCTAACAAATATATAAATTCAATAAGCAAATCAAGTTAGAATGCGATAAAAGTTCATAAATATGTATAAAAGGCAATAAGGAAGTATGCATTCGAGTTTCATGAAAGTAATTTGATGAGTCAAATAACTTAATGCTAGCTACTATTCATTTTGGTGAACCTGAGGGATCACACAATTAATTAGTTTTTCCAAACCTTAGAACTAATGATTAATGTAGAGACATTAATATTGAATTAAAGGTTGTTTAATTTAATTAAGAGTAAGAGAGAAATAATTAATATTAAGTTATTAATTAATTAAGAATGAAATAAGTTAATTGGTTTATGTAACGGCACGTCCCCAAATACGGTGCGACGTGACGTCCCGCACCAAGTCACAATCCATAACAAGAACTAAAGGTCCGATTATGAACTACAACCTGGCGAACGAAAAATAAATACCAGGCGGATCTGTTTTAGAAAATAATAGGACAATGAACAATAATACAGCGGAAGCAAATTAACACAACCTATCCCACTCAGGGAGCTAGAACAACCATAATCCAAAACACAATTATAAAGCCCACCAAGGCCACTGAAAACATCAATATCACTATTCACACTAATTTACATCATTTACATCTACAATCTCTAGGGTTTTGTAGCGGGCGCCCCAAACGGGTAACGCACGCCCCGCACCGAGCCCCGACCGGGAACTGAAATGGAATCCGACCCGAATTGAAACCCGGCGAATGGCACACATTTACTCAATGACTAGGCGGGGTTTTCAAAAATGAAAGAAAACGACAGAGGTGCGGAAGCGAAATTAAACCAAACAATAAATCATTATAATTGCACAAGTATTAAAGCCCACCAAGGCCAACGAAATTCAATTACTTAAATAATAAACGGGTTCGATACAATATCCCGACAATGTACAATAACGGATTCAACATATAAATCCCGAATACTAACTAAATAAAATCCTAATACCATAATACATAAATAATATCATACGGACAAGAGTGTAGCGGGCGCCCTAAACGGGTAACACACGCCCCGCACCGAGCCCCAATCTGAAGCCGAAATAGAAATCCGACCCTAAATTGAAACCCAGCGAATGGCAAACCGATTTACTCAATCACTAGGCGGGGCTTTTGTAAAAACAACTGACGACAACAATGCGGGAGCGGAAGCAACAACCAAATTAAATTCCATATAACAACATTCAAAGCAGTAGCTCATTTGCACAAATAGTTAAAGCCCACCAAGGCTAGCGGAATTCACTTACTATAATATAATATAATAAACGGGTTTGATACAATATCCCGGTGATATACAAATACGGGTTCAATATATCAATCCCGATAACAATTACATATAACCTAATCATGAACTTAAGATAATCTAGAAAGGGACAATCACCGAAAAGAAAGAAAACCCGCGATACAAGACTGACGATGCCCACCTAGTTACCACCTGAAACAGATAAGGTTTAAAGCAGGGAGGGTTAGTCAAAAGACTAAGTGAGGGAAAAAAAAAAGGAGTACATACATATTAGCATACGGAAATAAATCACCATTTTAACTTAAAAGAAAACAAACGTAAAAGAAGGGTTTTCATAAATATTCGGTGATTTATCATAACATAACATAGCGGGACATATCATATTGCTCGGCGAGTCGAGCCCTCAACTCCTCATATCATAACATAACATACCTGAAAACCATACCAACCTTATTCCTCCCATGTAGCAGAAGGACCGCTAAATCCAACTGCTCTATAGGCATATTAGCCTATTCCTCAGTTTGACATGAAGTCACCGTCACAGGAGCACAAAGGTTGCCACTCCGGCCTCACCCGTGCTCCTGGTAAACATGGAGCAAGCTACCGAACTCCACCGTAGACCCGCTGTCTATCCGGTTTCATCCGATCGCCATACTCCGGGCCCAGCTAACATTTCATACATATCATATCTCGCATTTTCATAACTATCATTTTCCTATTAAAATAGGAATCGAGACATGTCGGGGAGGGCCAAAAGGACCGTTCGAGACAAACGATGTAACGGTAGGAAACGCAACCGGATGTTCCATCGTCTTGGGGGAGAAACCCACCCTAACGACTTCACTCAACGAGAAGGTTTCCAAACCCAAAATTACATTTAAATCAAAACATAGTTCGCTTGTCTCTTTTTGAAAACATTTCGAAATCATATACATATTATTCATTTAATATCAAATCCGTTGTTCTTCAACCACATAAAGATAATAAGCATAAAGTATTTACTAAATATAGTAATACGGGATAAAAACATAAATTACACATGCGAGGCTTATTTAGTGAGGCTCAATAGTACATATCTACATAATACGGGATAACAATAGAAACCTCACCTGGCGACAACCCAAAAGAAAGCCCAAAACGGAAACGAGCAACCTAATCCACGAGAGTGGAACCTGCAACTGACAAACGACATAACCATAAGACATACGATGACGCACGGCTCATACGAAAGCATAGAAACACGTAAAAGCACGTTATACAATCACATAAAACACTTAGGTTCAATTATCAAACAAAAACGGAGTAATTCATAATTTAAAAATGCAATTCAAGCCCAAATGCAACGAAACTTTACGGACATGCTTAAATTATCATAAAGAAGTATGCATTCGAATTTCGGGAAAATCGGACTTCACATGCAAAAGTTAGAAAATTTAACGAAAACTTAAAACGCACTATACATACACCCGAACATGTTATAAATTCATAAAACATGCAATTCATATCTATATCATATATATCGAATACACGAGCGAAGAAATAATTCGGAAAAGACGAGCCACGGCGGGACCCGTAGGCCAAAACAGCCCCTGACTTACAGGAGGTCAGGGAGCTGTTCATGCCGGTCCACACGGGCTCATGCACACGGCCTTGAGGCCGTGTGCACCAAGACCGTGTGCACACCAAAGGGACACACACGGCCTCTCTACAGGCCGTGTAGAGAGCCCGTGTAGAACCAATACGCACGGCCTCTTTACAAGCCGTGTAGAGAGCCCGTGCACATGCACACGGGCTTGCAACACCCCGTGTGCATAGGCCGTGTGCGTGCGATAACAGCAGAAAATTCACAGAAACTCGAAACCTTCGCAAATTCAATCCTCAATCCAACATTAAATCATCTAAACATGCAAATCTTTCCCTAATTATCACATATAATGTTCTACAACATATTAGCTTCACATAGAAACAATAAACACGAAAATCCATCCATAAATTCTCTCAAAATCATATAAAACCTAATTCATTCTACTATAAACAAAATCAAGAAATATGAGGCATAGGAGACATTAAACGAGAGGGATGTGAAAGGCTTACTCGTAGAAGAGATCATGAGGAGTTCGTAGGCGTAAGCGGTTCGAAAATCCGTCGAGAAACGGAGTCGGGACGATCGTTTGAAACTCCTTCTTCTTCCTTCTCCTTTTCTTTCTTTTCTTTCTTCTCCTGTGATGTTGTTTGCGTGAATGAGGTGAAAGGGAGAGATGTGAGACTTAGTCAATAATTGACTTGATTCGAGAAACGAAAGGGCATTTTTGTAATTTCGCAAGCTAAGTTCGAAAACTCACATTGTCCAAATAACACATAATTACAGTCAAAATTCATATAATTAAATGCACATTGACAATTTGTGATTTAAATATTAAAATTCACTCATATACGAAATTATTATAAAAATCATATAATAATTAATAAAATAAATAATGAATCGCGCAAGAAAAATCGATCCGGGTCCCCGGTTCATAATACGAATTTTCGGGGCGTTACAAAGAGTTATACATGAACGAAATAAATGCAACTCTAATGACGACGACTATGACGACGATGACGATCAAATCCCGCCTAGTATCCTGAAACCAATACAGGGGTGAAACAGAGAGGGTTAGTCAAACGACTAAGTGAGGAGGGAATAATAAGGTATATTATAAAACGGAAATAAATCACCATTTTTAAACTTAAAAGAAATCAACATAAAAGAAAGGTTTTCGTAAACGGGTGGTGATTTAGCATAAAACATAACATATCATATGACTCGGCGAGTCGAGCCCTTAACTCCAATTTCCAAACATAAAACGGGAAAACCACCCTTATTCCTCAAATGTAGACGGACCGCTAAATCCGAACTACGCATAACATACCGTATAATCTCAGGTACTCAAAGGGCTGCCACTCCGGCCTCACCCCGAGCTCCCAAAGGTGGAGGGAACCATAGAATTTCTGCCGTAGACCCAATGTCTACCGACTTCGTCCTATCATCCTGACTCCGGGCCCAAACATACATACATACAGTTCACAACTCGCTTTTCAAATCATTTCGGATTGGCCAAAAGACCGTTCGAGATATGTCATATGCGAGGCCGAAGGCCAAAGCTTGCCTTAGAAATTAAAGAGGTTTTACATGTCTCTTTCGCAAACGTTTGAAAGAATATACGTAGTACTTTTTCATATCAAAACATTTTCGATAAATCGAATAAACATAATAGGCATAAATATTTACTAAGTATATATATAGAAACGGTGTGAAAACAAAACGTAAACATGGCTTATATCGGGAGAGGCTTATTTATATATATACATTGTAACGACCCAAAAATCCGATTTTCAATTCGGTATATTTTAATCGAGTAATTATGCAATTTATTATTTTAATTTGATGTTTATTCTGACATTTTTGATAATTTCGTAAATGAGTGAATTTAGATATTTAAATCACGAATTGTCAATGTGCGTTTAATTATATGAATTTTAACTGTAATTACGTATTATTTGGACAACGTGAGTTTTTAAACTTATTTTGCGAAATTACTAAAATGCCCCTTCGACTTTTAAACCCTAGTCAACTAATTTGACTAAGTCTCTCTCTCACCTCACTCTCGTTCAAACCAGCAAGAAATAAAGAGAGAAAAGAAAAGAGAAGGAAAAAGAGAAAGAGAAGGAAGGAAGTTCAATCGATCGTCCCGACTTCGTTTCGCGACGGATTTTCGAATCGTTTACGCCTACAAATTCCTCGCGATCTTTTCTACGAGTAAGCTTCTAATGATTCTCTCGTTTAATGTCTTCTATACTTCATTTTTCTCGTTTTTGTGAATAGTTGTATAATTTAGGTTTTATATGATTTTGATAGTAATTGTGGATGGAATTTTGTGATTATCGTTTCTATATGTAGATTATATGTTATAGATGATTATATGTGAAAATTAGGGGTTAATTCGCGTGTTTAATTAGTTAAATGTTGAATTAGGATTGATTTTCGCGTATTCGGTTTGATCTTCTACATGTTCTGCTTAATTTTACGCACACGGGCCATGCACACGGGGTGTGGGAAGCCCGTGTGGGTGTACACGGCCTCTTGCACGGCCGTGCAAGAGACCGTGCGTGTTTGGGGATGGTGCACGGGCTGTGCACACGGCCTTGAGGTCGTGTGCATGAGGCTGTGCGCGTTGTTTGATTGTGCACAGCCTCGGCACACGGCCGTGCACAAGGCCGTGTGGCCTGGTCGAACAGTGCCCTGACCTTCTGTTAGTCAGGACACATTTTACACTACGGGTCCCTCCGAAACTCGTCTTTTCCGAATTCTTTCTTCGCTCGTGTATTGGATATATATGAAATAGATATGAATTGCATGATTTATGAATTTACAACATGTTCGGGTATATGAATAATGCGTTTTAAGTTTTCGTTAAATTTTCTATCTTTTGCATGTGAAGTCCGATTTTCCCGAAATTCGAATGCATAATTCTTTATGATAATTTAAGCATGTTCGGGTATTTTTAAATGCATGAATTACTCTATTTTTGTTTGAGAATTTGAACTTAAGTGATTGATTTAATTGTGTAACGTGCTTCTATGTGTTCTAATATTTTCGTATAAGCCGTGCGTCGTCTTTAGTCTTATTTGGTTGTGTCCTGGTATTTTGCAGACGATACTCCCATGGAGTAGCGCCGGTTCTAGCTTTTTGCTCTTATTTTGCATAGCCAACAGATGAGGCTTCCCGTTTCTGTTTCCAGTATTATTATGTATATATATAAATAAGCCTCTCCCGATATAAGCCACGTTTATGTTTTGTTTTCACACCGTTTCTATATATATACTTAGTAGATATTTATGCTTATTATGTTCATTTGATTTATCGAAAATGATTTGATATGAAAAAGTACTATGTATAGTCTTCGAAATGTTTACGAAAGAGACATGTAAAACCTTTTGTTTTCTAAGGCGAACTTTGGCCTTCGGCCTCGCATATGACATGTCTCGAACGGTGTTTTGGCCAACCCGAAATGATTTGAAAAGCGAGATTATGAACAGTATGCATGTTTGTTTGGGCCCGGAGTAAGAGCGATAGGACGAAGTCCTTAGACGTCGGGTCTACGGCGTAAATCCTATGGTTTCCTCCATTTGGGAGCTCAGGGTGAGGCCGGAGTGGCAGCCCTTTGAGTACCTGAGTTATTCCCGTATGATATGAGTAGTTCGGGTTTGTAGTCCGGCTACATTGGAGGAATAAGGGTGGTTTTCGGTTTTATGTTTTGGATATTGGAGTTCAGGGATCGACTCGCTGAGTCATATGATAAGTTATGTTTTATGTTAAATCACCACCCGATTACGAAAACCTTTCTTTTATGTTGATTACTTTTAAGTTTAAAATTGGTGATTTATTTTCCGTTTTATTATATACATTATTATTCCCTCCTCACTTAGTCGTTTGACTAACCCTCTCTGTCTCACCATATATTGGTTTCAGGATACTAGGCGGGATTCGTCGTCGTCGTAGGGTTTTATTTATTTTATTCATGTATATCTCTCTTTTTCCCGTTCGACTTTTATTTAAGTTTTACGATATTAGGATGTATTCGGGATTATGTATTTATTGAGCTCGTTATTATATTTATCGGGATACTGTATCGAACCCGTTTGATATTATGTAATTGAATTTTGTTAGCCTTGGTGGGCTTTAATAATTGTGTATTTATTATGTTCTATTGCTTTGATTATTTATATTGCTTCCGCGTCTCTGTCTTTTCGTTGTTTTTGAAACCCCGCCTAGTGATTGAGTAAATGCTTGCCGTTCGCCGGGTTTCGGTTCGGGTCGGATCCCATTTCGGCTCCGGGTCGGGGCTCGGTGCGGGGCGTGCGTTACCCGTTTGGGGCGCCCGCTACAGTTGGTATCAGAGCTCTTCTTTGGTCCAATGGCCTAAGCTCTGAATCGTCGTATTTTGTTGGTTTGGTCGGTCGTTGTGTGCCGGTGTAACTTAGGGAATTGCACTCACCAGTGTTCAAGAACGCTTAGTGTTTGAATTGTCTCGGATCTTTGTTGGATGATCAACAACAAAAGATCTTTTACAATCAAAACACTGGGATGGGCTTGGATATAGGTGGATGTGAAACTCAAGCTTGTACTTGCCATGCCTGGTTGTCTGTCGTGTCCGGTTGTGTCTAGGTCGTACGACTTAGGACTTCTATGGATTTGTGCAAATGTGCTAAGTGCTTATGTGAAATCTATTTGAGCATTACTTGCCTAGGTGTTTACAGCTTTGCATGCTCACTTACCTGTCATGCATAACTGTTAATGGTTTTACAGGATGTCTCCCCGTCGTTGACCCTGTGGACAGTCTTTGTTATCTTCATTGACACCTCAGACCGATCCACCGATTCCAGCCGGAATTTCGGAAACATTAAGACAGTTCATCGCTCATGCCCCTAAAGGAAATGTTGAGCAGGAAGCGTGGGCTCAATTTCTCAGATTCGAACCACCGCAATTTGAAGGTGCCCCGGATGAAGTTATTGCCGAGGCATGGATATCTGCTTTAGAAAAGATTTTTAGGATTATGGAATATCCGGATCCTCTAAGAGTCGGGTTTGCTATTTATTTGATGCTTGGAGCTGCACAGGAATGGTGGAAACAGATTGAACAACGATGGGAACGCGAGCATGTAGTCCCGACTTGGGATCAGTTCTTGACTGAGTTTCGGGCTGAATACATTACGAGGATTGTTCGTCAGCAACACGAAAGTAAACTTCAGTCCCCCGTTCAGCCAAATCCTCCCCAACCTTAGGGATATCCACGACCAGTATGTGGATTTTGTAAGGGCCCGCATGTAGAGGCTAAATGTTGGAGGAAGAATGGACTGTGCTTCGGATGTGGTAGCCCCGATCACATATTGAATCTATGTCCGAAGAAGAGACCAGTACCGCGGGATATAGCAAGCAATACTGAGGATGCACATCCAGCGAGTTCTACGAGGCCACTTACACAATCGGGGTCTTCTTCCAGAAAGAAAACCTTCTCGGTATCTTCATCGAAACAGAATGTGCTTCTGAAACCGCAAGGAACGCCAGTATGTGGCTTTTGCCAAAGAGATCATCAAGAGTCAGAATGCCGAAAGAAGCAGGGACGTTGCTTCTCATGTGGAAGTCCGTCTCATCTTCGTACAAATTGCACGAGGAAGAAAATGTCGAGACGAGCCAAAAGGATGAAGCTTGATTCTGTATGGACGATCCAGGTATATTGCATTGTCATGACATTCATCCTAGATTAATTTAATTTCATATTATGTGAATTTAGAAATTATATGTGTTAAATGTATTATATTATGCATGTGATTTCGATGTTATTATTCGTGTTTAAATTTTGTGAAGTTTGTGTGGTTTTAATCACACGAACTGCCCCTGTATGCCTTGCACGGTCTCGCCACACGCCGTGACGAGACCCTGTGCACTTATCTCACACGGCCTTGTTGCACCCTGTGCGAGAGGCCGTGCGCATGAATACACACGGGCTCGTCACACGCCGTGACGAGAGCCCGTGCGTGTTTGTCCTCACGGGGTCGTCACACGCCGTGACGATACCCCGTGCGTGTTTCTCACACGGCCTCGTCACACGCCGTGACGAGAGGCCGTGCGCATTTCTTCCAGGTTTTAAAATGGTCAGTAGCTTCTCATTTTCGCGCAACCCTCACTTTTTCTCCTTTTTCATGCGAAAATCCCCCATATTTTTTTCCCCAATTTTGTCCTATCTTTGAGCTCGTTTAATTCTCGATCTACCCGACGGATTTCTGTGAGATTTTGTAAGTGTGTTGTCTGCAGCAAGTTCTTGGTATTGTTGAAATTTGGGCTCGATCCGTTATACTGATCTCACACAATCTTCGCCCAAAGTAGCGCACGCCACGTGTTCGGTAAAAGTCTCAAGTGAAAAATTTGCAACTTATTCCTTCAATTCACAACAACTCCAACTCTATTATGGAAGGTGCTCGTGAAGCTCGTGGTGGACGTCGGGCAAGGGAATTACCCGACATAGCGGCACCGGAAGGTAACCAAGTGGATTTGGGTAATGAAGACGATCAAGATGTCTTCAACCGGTTAATGGAACGACCAGTTAGAGCTACGCAATTTCTAGATATGGAGGCTATGTACCAATTGAGTCTTGGCGAAGGGATCTCACGTTACATCGACAACATTGGGTGGGCTAATTTTTGGAGTATTCAAAGGCCATCCTACCGCTGCCTCACTTGTGAATTTTTAAGCTCTCTTAAGGGCGCGGCATTTCCGGACGACATCGAGATGCCGATAGGAATCCACTTCAGAGCGTTCAACCGTGACTACATGCTTTCATACCGGCAGTTGTCCGAGTATTTTCAATTGGATGTTACGGCACCTAGGAGACGTGCCGATAGATGGAATCAAGCCGAGGCTTGGAGACGTATCTCTACCTCCACCGAAATATTTAACTCCGGCGTATCCAAGGCCACGATGCTCATCACCACTCAATTGAGAATTTTGCATAGAGCCGTGTCTCGATCGGTTCTAGCCAGAGGAGACAGTCCGGGAGCAGTGAACACCGAAGATTGTCTCATACTCGATCATATGGTGCGAGGGGTCAGGTTCAACCCCATCTCGTACATGATGGACCACATGATGTATATCTTCACTCGGTCGAGAGGAGAGATTCGAGTTGGCTCCTACATCACCGCCATTCTGGAGTGTGCCCAGGTGGAAGGGCTCGATACCCAGGTTCCCGTTGGAGGTTCGACCTCAATTAGCTACGGCACTCTAGCTCAAATGGCGATCTGCATGAAGGGTCCAAGGCGGAACGACCCATATATTCTGGTAGATGGACTACCCTTATGGGAAGCTGACCAAGGGGATGCTCCCGAAGAAGGACCCTCAGACCCAGAGGTCCGAGAACAGGCTCAGCATATCTACTCCCAGCTGATGAGTCAGGATGCCTCTATTCCTGAGTCTTCACATGGCAGAAGAAGCACTCAGCATCAGGAGTCGATAGACCTGCAACAATTTTATTCAGAGTTCACTGACTACCGACGTGTGACTGATGAGAGATTTGCCCAGCAGGAGAGGAAGATCAATGAGGGCTTTGCAGCTCAGCGAGCTCACATTGATAGTCAGTACACGGCCTTGCAGGCAGAGCTTCAGAGATCCATATCAGAGATGCAGAGGTAACTATCTGAGCAGCTGGATCAGTATTTCCGCCGAGGTCCTGACGAGCCTTGAGCTATCTATTTTATTTTATTTTATTTTCTTCTTTCTTGCTACTTTGTTTAGGATTTGATGTAAGTTTATATTTTGTATGACTCTGAATGTTAATTTGGAATATTAAGTGCTTTAAGTGTTTATTATTAATGACGTATTATTTTGTGATTTAATTGCATTTGAATGTTCGATTTAATTCGCGTTATTAGAATTTCCTTTAGGTTATGCTCCTCTTAACTCACTCCGAGACCGGAAGAGAATCTGAGGACAGATTCTTCTGAAGAGGGGAGTATTGTAACGACCCGAAAATCCGATTTTCAATTCGGTATATTTTAATCGAGTAATTATGCAATTTATTATTTTAATTTGATGTTTATTCTGAGATTTTTGATAATTTCGTAAATGAGTGAATTTAGATATTTAAATCACGAATTGTCAATGTGCGTTTAATTATATGAATTTTAACTGTAATTACGTATTATTTGGACAACGTGAGTTTTTAAACTTATTTTGCGAAATACTAAAATGCCCCTTCGACTTTTAAACCCTAGTCAACTAATTTGACTAAGTCTCTCTCTCACCTCACTCTCGTTCAAACCAGCAAGAAATAAAGAGAGAAAAGAAAAGAGAAGGAAAAAGAGAAAGAGAAGGAAGGAAGTTCAATCGATCGTCCCGACATCGTTTCCCGACGGATTTTCGAATCGTTTACGCCTACAAATTCCTCGCGATCTTTTCTACGAGTAAGCTTCTAATGATTCTCTCGTTTAATGTCTTCTATACTTCGTTTTTCTCATTTTTGTGAATAGTTGTATAATTTAGGTTTTATATGATTTTGATAGTAATTGTGGATGGAATTTTGTGATTAACGGTCTTTTGGCCAACCCGAAATGATTTGAAAAGCGAGATTATGAACTGTATGCATGTTTGTTTGGGCCCGGAGTAAGAGCGATAGGACGAAGTCGGTAGACGTCGGGTCTACGGCGTAAATCCTATGGTTTCCTCCATTTGGGAGCTCGGGGTGAGGCCGGAGTGGCAGCCCTTTGAGTACCTGAGTTATTCCCGTATGATATGAGTAGTTCGGGTTTGCAGTCCGGCTACATTGGAGGAATAAGGGTGGTTTCCGGTTTTATGTTTTGGATATTGGAGTTCAGGGCTCGACTCGCCGAGTCATATGATAAGTTATGTTTTATGTTAAATCACCACCCGATTACGAAAACCTTTCTTTTATGTTGATTACTTTTAAGTTAAAAATTGGTGATTTATTTTCCGTTTTATTATATACATTATTATTCCCTCCTCACTTAGTCGTTTGACTAACCCTCTTTGTCTCACCCTATATTGGTTTCAGGATACTAGGCGGGATTCGTCGTCGTCGTAGGGTTTTATTTATTTTATTCATGTATATCTCTCTTTTTCCCGTTCGACTTTTATTTAAGTTTTACGATATTAGGATGTATTCGGGATTATGTATTTATTGAGCCCGTTATTATATTTATTGGGATACTGTATCGAACCCGTTTGATATTATGTAATTGAATTTTGTTAGCTTTGGTGGGCTTTAATAATTGTGTATTTATTATGTTCTATTGCTTTGATTATTTATATTGCTTCCGCGTCTCTGTCTTTTCGTTGTTTTTGAAACCCTGCCTAGTGATTGAGTAAATGCTTGCCGTTCGCCGGGTTTCGGTTCGGGTCGGATCCCATTTCGGCTCCGGGTCGGGGCTCGGTGCGGGGCGTGCGTTACCCGTTTGGGGCGCCCGCTACATACATAATAGTACTGGAATCAGAAACGGAAAGCCTCACCTGTTGGCTATACAAAAAGAAGAGCAAAAGCAAGAACCGGTGCTACTCCACGGGAGTATCGTCTGCAAAAATACCAAGACACAACCAAATAAGACTAAGGACGATGCATGGCTTATACGAAAACATTAGAACATATTGAGGCACGTTCTACAATCACATAAGGCACTTAGGTTCAAATTATCAAACGAAAACAGAGTAATTCGCAAATTAAAAAATGCAAATCAAGTCCAAATGCAACGAAACTTTACGGACATGCTTTAAATATCATAAAGGAGTATGCATTCGAATTTTGGGAAAATCGGACTTCATATGCAAAAGTCAGAAAATTTGACGAAAACTTAAAACACACTATTCATAGATCCGAACATGCTATAAATTCATAAAACATGTAATTCATATCTATTTCATATATATCGAATACACGAGCGAAGAAAGAATTCGGAAAAGACGAGCCTCGGAGGGACCCGTAGGCCAAAATTGGCCCTGACTTACAGAAGGTCAGGGCCCTGTTCAAACGGGCCGCACGGCTTTGTACACGGCCGTGTGCACCAAGGCCGTGCACACCAAAGAGAGACACGCACGGCCTCTTGCACACGGCCTCAAGGCCGTGTGCACAAGGCCGTGCACCATGAACCATGCGCACGGTCTCTTGCACGGCCGTGCAAGAGGCCGTGTACCTCCACACGGCCTTACCACACCCCGTGTGCAAAACCCGTGTGCGTCAAGAAAGAGCAGAAACTTCGCAGAACCTGTAGCGGGCCCCAAACGGGTAACGCACACCCCGCACCGAGCCCCGACCCGTAGCCGAAATGGGATCCGACCCGAATCGAAACCCGGCGAACGGCAAGCATTTACTCAATCACTAGGCGGGGTTTCAAAAACAACGAAAAGATAGAGACGCGGAAGCAATATAAATAATCAAAGCAATAGAACATAATAAATACACAATTATTAAAGCCCACCAAGGCTAACGAAATTCAATTACATAATTAATAAACTGGTTCGATACATTATCCTGACAATGTACAATAACGGGTTCAATATAGAAATCCCGAACATCCTAATATCTTAAAACTTAAATAAAAGCCAAACGGGAAAAAGAGAGATATTCATGAATAAAATACATAAAACCCTACGACGACGACGACGAATCCCGCCTAGTATCCTGAAACCAATATAGGGTGAGACAGAGAGGGTTAGTCAAACGACTAAGTGAGGAGGGAATAATAATGTATACAATGAAACGGGAAATAAATCACCAATTTTAAACTTAAAAGAAATCAACATAAAAGAAAGGTTTTCGTAATCGAGTGGTGATTTAACATAAAACATAACTTATCATATGACTCGGCGAGTCGAGCCCTGAACTCCAATATCCAAAACATAAAACCGGAAACCACCCTTATTCCTCCAATGTAGCCGGACTGCAAACCCGAACTACTCATAACTGACAGGAATAACTCAGGTACTCAAAGGGCTGCCACTCTGGCCTCACCCCGAGCTCCCAAATGGAGGAAACCATAGGATTTACGCCGTAGACCCGACGTCTACCGACTTCGTCCTATCGCTCTTACTCCGGGCCCAAACGAACATGCGTACATTTCATAACTCGCTTTTCAAAACATTTCGGGTTGGCCAAAAGACCGTTCGAGACATGACATATGCGAGGCCGAAGGCCAAAGTTCGCCTTAGAAAACAAAAGGTTTTACATGTCTCTTTCGTAAACATTTGAAAGTCTATACGTAGTACTTTTCATATCAAATCATTTTCGATAAATGAAATTAACATAATAATCATAAATATCTATTAAGTATATATATATAAACGGTGTGAAAACAAAACATAAACGTGGCTTATTTTGGGAGAGGCTTATTTATATATATACTTAGTAATACTGGAAACAGAAACGGAAAGCCACACCTGGCGCGTGCAAAATAAGAGCAAAAGCTAGAACCGGCGCTACTCCACAGGAGTATCGTCTGCAAAAATACCAGGACACAACCAAATAAGACTAAAGACGACGCACGGCTTATACGAAAATATTAAACACATAGGAGCACGTCACACAATTAAACCAATCACTTAAGTTCAAATTCTCAAACGAAAATAGAGTAATTCATGCATTTAAAAATACAAATCAAGTCCAAATGCAACGGAACTTTACGGACATGCTTAAATTATCATAAAGAAGTATGCATTCGAATTTCGGAAAAATTGGACTTCACATGCAAAAGATAGAAAATTTAACGAAAACTTAAAACGCATTATTCATATACCCGAACATGTTGTAAATTCATAAATCATGCAATTCATATCTATATCATATATATCGAATACACGAGCAAAGAAAGAATTCGGAAAAGACTAGCCGAAGCGGGACCCGTAGGCCAAATTCGCCCCTGACTTACAGAAGGTCAGGGGCTGTTCACCGGATCCACACGGCCTTGTGCACGGCCGTGTGCCGAGGCCGTGCACAATCAAGAAACGCGCACGGCCTCATGCACACGGCCTCAAGGCCGTGTGCACAGTCCGTGTGCTATTCACCCACGCGCACGGCCTCATGCACACGGCCGCAAGGTCGTGTGCACCGATTCGAGCATAAACATTTTCGCAGAACCAAAACCTACGCGAATTCATTCTAAAATCAACATTAAATCGATTAATCATGCAAATCAATCCCTATTTTTCACATATAATCATCTACAACATATAATCTACATATAGAAACGATAAACACGAAAATCCATCCACAATTTCTATAAAAATCATATAAAACCTAAATAATACAACTATTCACAAAAATGAGAAAAACGAAGTATATAAGACATTAAACGAGAGAATCGTTAGAAGCTTACTCGTAGAAGAGATCGCGAGGAATCCGTAGACGTAAACTATTCGAAAATCCGTCGGGAAACGAAGTCGGGACGATCGATTGAACTTCCTTCCTTCTCTTTCTCTTTTTCCTTCTCTTTTCTTTTCTTTCTTTCCTTCTTGTTGTAGTGAACGAGAGAGATGAGGGAGGATGACTTAGTCAAATTAGTTGACTAGGGTTTAAAAGTCGAAGGGGCATTTTAGTAATTTCGCAAAATAAGTTTAAAAACTCACGTTGTCCAAATAATACGTAATTACAGTTAAAATTCATATAATTAAACGCACATTGACAATTCGTGATTTAAATATCTAAATTCACTCATTTACGAAATTATTCTGAAATCTTAGAATAAATATTAAATAAATAATAATTTGCACAATTACTCGATTAAAATATACCTAATTGAAAATCACATTTTCGGGTCGTTACAATACTCCCCTCTTCAGAAGAATCTGTCCTCAGATTCTCTTCCAGTCTCGGAGTTAGTTAAGAGGAGCATAACCTAAAGGAAATTCTAATAACTCGAATTAAGTCGAACATTCAAATGCAATTAATTCACATAATAAACATCATTCATGATAAACACTTAAAAACACTTAATATTCCAAATTAAAATTCAAAGTCATACAAAATATAAAATTACATCAAATCCTAAACAACTTAACGAGAAAGAAGAAAATAAAATAGATAGCTCAAGGCTCGCCAGGACCACGGCGGTAATACTGATCCAGCTGCTCAGATAGTGACCTCTGCATCTCTGATATGGATCTCTGAAGCTCTGCCTGCAAGGCTGTGTACTGACTATCAATGTGAGCTCGCTGAGCTGCAAACCCCTCATTGATCTGCCTCTCCTGCTGGGCAAATCTCTCATCAGACACACGTCGGTAGTCAGTGAACTCTGAATAAAATTGTTGTAGGTCTATCGATTCTTGGTGCTGAGTGCTTCTCCTGCCATGTGAAGACTCAGGTATAGAAGCATCCTGACTCATTAGCTGCGAGTAGATATGCTGAGCCTGCTCTCGGACCTCTGGGTCTGAAGGTTCTTCTTCGGGAGCATCCCCTTGGTCAGCTTCCCATAAAGGTAGTCCATCTACCAGAATATATGGGTCGTTCCGCCTTGGACCCTTCATGCAGATCGCCATTTGAGCTAAAGTGCCGTAGCTAATTGAGGTCGAACCTCCAACAGGAACCTGGGTATCGAGCCCTTCCACCTGGGCACACTCCAGAATGGCGGTAATGTATGAGCCAACTCGAATCTCTCCTCTCGACCGAGTGGAGATATACTTCATATGGTCCATCATGTACGAGATGGGGTTGAACCTTTCCCCTTATACCATATGATCGAGTATTAGACAGTCTTCGGTGTTCACCGCACCCGGGCTGTCTCATCTGGCTAGAACCGATCGAGACACGGCTCTATGCATAATTCTCAATTGAGTGGTAATGAGCATCGTGGCCTTGGATACGCCGGAGTTAAATATTTCGGTGGAGGTAGAGATACGTCTCCACGCTTCGGCTTGATTCCATTCGTCGGCACGTCTCCTAGGTGCCGTAACATCCAATTGAAAATACTCGGTCAACTGCCGGTATGAGAGCGTATAGTCACGGTTGAACGCTCTGAAGTGGAAGTGAGTCGGCGATGGGATGGCCTCTGGATACTCCAAAAATTAGCCCACCCAATGTTGTCGATGTAATGGGAGATCCCTTCGCCAAGTCCCAATTGGTACATAGCTTCCATGTCTAGAAATTGCGTGGCTCTAACCGGTCGTTCCATTAACCGGTTGAAGATATCTTGATCGTCTTCATTACCCAAATCCACTTGGTACCCTTCCGGGGCCGCTATGTTGGGTAATTCCCTTGCCGGACGTCCGCCACGGGTTTCACGAGCACCTTCCATATTAGAGTTGGAGTTGTTGTGAATTGAAGGAATAAGTTGCAAATTTTTCACTTGAGACTTTTACCAAACACTTGGCGTGCGCTACTTCGGGCGAAGATTGTGTGAGATCGGTATAACGGATCGAGCCCAAATTTCAACAATCCAAAGAACTTGCTGCAGACAACACACCTTCAAAATCTCACTAAAATCTGTCGGCTAGATCGAGAATTAATCGAAATCAAAGTTGGGATGAATTTGGGGGAAAAACAAGAGCAAAATTTCGCATGAAAAGGAGAAAAAGTGAGGGTGTGCGCGAGAATGAGAAGCTACTGACCATTTTAAAACCTGGAACAAATGCGCACGGCCTCTCGTCACGGCGTGTGACAAGGCTGTGTGAAAAACGCGCACGGGGTATCGTCACGGCGTGTGACGACCCCGTGAGGACAAACACGCACGGGCTCTCGTCACGGCGTGTGACGAGCCCGTGTGTATTCATGCGCACGGCCTCTCGCACAGGGTGCAACAAGGCCGTGTGAGATAAGTTCACAGGGTCTCGTCACGGCGTGTGGCGAGACCGTGCAAGGCATACAGGGGTAGTTCGTGTGATTAAAACCACACAAACTTCACAAAATTTAAACACAATTAATAACATCGAAATCACATGCATAATATAATACACTAACACACATAATTTCTAAATTCACATAATATGAAATTAAATTAATTTGGATGAATGTCATGACCATGCAATATACCTGGATCGTTCATGTAACGACCCGAATATTTGTATTATATTATTAATATTTACGCGAATTCTTTCTTGCCTAATTTCTCGATCTATCCAATTGGATTAATCAATCTTGTGGAAAAGATTGATTTAACCTATCTTTTAAATACCCTTAACTACTTAAATTACATAAATGCCCTTGAAAGCCTAAATGACCATTTTACCCTCCCGAGATATTTTCTTAAATATCTACCCATCTCTCTCATTTTCTCATTACATAGAAAGAAAGAAAGAAAGAAGAAAGAAAGGAGAAAGAAGGAGAAGAAAGGAGAAAGATCTTCCCGACGCCCTACCGAGCTCATTTCTCGCCCGATCGACGAGCCGTGAAAACCCGAACGACCCTCACTACATTATCTACCGGTAATCCTTTTACCCCATTTCATTCCGTTCGTTATTTCTTGCGATTTTTCGTGATTTATATATAGAATTATATATATTAGGATTTTCGTGTTTAGGAAGAATTACTTGACCATTTTACGTGATTCTTGTGTCTATAGGTAGCTTATATGATATATATGATTATATGTGAAAATTAGGATGTTTTATGGTGTAGATTAGGAGTTATATGAATTTATATTTTGATTTTCGCGTATGAGGTTCGCGATCTACTGAGTCTGCTGCTCAGTAGATCCACACGGGCGAACGCACGGTCTTGAGCAAGACCGTGCAAGAGCCCGTGCGCTTCACTTTTCAGCCTGCACGGGCTTGAGCCCGTGCACAGGCCCGTGCGCATGGCCGTTTGCACCTGCACGGTCTTGACACCGTGCTCAAGACCGTGCGGGAGGCCGTGCAACCCCTTTTGTGCTTGCACCGGCTTGCCAAGCCCGTGCATAAGCCCGTGCGTTGGCCGGTGCAACATACTTAGTGTATTTTCCAGCCTTTTCCTTTCTTGCACTTCAGGAATTGGTCAACCCCACTCATTTAAATGTTGACTTTTCTCATACGACCTCCGAATATCAATCCGATTTCACCTATAGCTTCCTCGAGCCTTGGGATTTGATATTCTTCATAATTTGTAATTTACCCGACCCTAATTGACCGTCAATTGACACCTTGCTCGTTTAGGGATTTATTCCATCTTTTCTGTTTCTTGTCCGTTTGACCCCGTTTTCGCGAGAGAGTTCCGTTATATTATTTTAAGCATGTCTACGTGCCCTAATTGCGTTTAAGCATGCCTTTAATATTTATTATTTACATTCCTTCATTATTTAACGTTTCATTAATATTCTTTAATTGTCGTACCGTAATTTACATGTTTAATTGATTTACTTCCCATATTTCGTTTATTGCATGATTGGATTCTATTTGAATTGCCGTGCGTCGTCTGTTGTCTTGTGTCTTGCTTTTAGTATTGTCGGTCTTGTTTTCATCCTCTAGGCCCTGTGTATTACAGGTGGGTCCAACGAGGGAGAAACCTGACTACCGCTTGCTTTCATACTGTCTTGTCGAGCCAGGTAAGGGTTTAACTTATTTTTAACTGGGGCAAGGACATAGACTATTATAGGTTGCAAAATAAATGACTACCCAGCTTTTATTATTACTTGTTGTACTGCCTTTACTATTCCTTATGTGCTTAGTCAAACCTTTTAATAGCAAAACCAAAATGATTTGAAATGCTTTCAACTAGAGACAAGGAAAACCCTTTTGTTTTAAATGCGAATTTTGGTCTCTCGACCTCGCAAATATAACCTTGTCTCGAATGGTCCCTTTTGGCCTTCCACATCCCGATTCCCCAATTACGAATGGCCCTTTTGGCCACTTAAACTGTCATCATTTTCAAATGCGAGCACTGAACCGTGTATGACTTGGGGCCCGGAGTATTTAGGAGGTGAGCCTGGGGACGTGCGTCCAGGGCAGATCCCGATGGATATTCCAATCCGTATCTGCTTAGGTCAGCCAGGAGGTTGACTAACCTGAGTTAGTGCGAGGGTGGCGTTGTAGGCTACGCGCTTCCTAGAAAATTCTGTTAAGGGTGACGTTGTTAACACGCGTTTCCATAAATTCTGAGTGGTCCATGAACCTTGGAGATGGAGTACTTGCTTGCATGACTTTCAATTGGGAGTTATAAGGAGAGGGCCCGTTCTCGCCGGGACACATTCTTGCATGACTTATTGCATTTCTTGCTTGTCTATCTGATTTACGGCTTTAGTTACGAGTCGAAGCACATTCCGGTTTTCTTCCTTTAGTATACGTATTTCCCCATAAATATATATACAAAACCCGGAATCGTGGCTCGAACTTGCCAACTGAAGTCTCCTTTATTATTCAATTAATTAGTTGAATTATAAGCCGTATTTAATTATTGTTTTTAACTTACTCATAGCATGTCTTTCGAACCGTAACGGCCTCGTAACTCAACTAACACCCTTTCAATTTATCGGCTTGATATTACGTGCAAATGTTTTGAAAGATCCGGTTCGTCAACTATTTGTATTTTCAAATAAGCCGATCATGTGTGTTGCCTTGCGTTATTTTATAACTTATATTTCGTTATTTTATATTCTTTCTCAAAACGGGCAACATCCACCACTTTTAGTTTTAAAAGATAAATGACGAACAGTGATCAAACCCCCTTACTGAGTATCCTTTATACTCACCCCCTGCTATTTTTGGTTCTTGCTTCAGGTAGACAGGTGGCGACGTCACCTATCTTGTCAGTCGGCATCAGCAGGTCTAGATAGGCTCAGTCTTTCTGGTTTGTCTTGTCAGTGGTCCCAACAACTGTCGAGTCTTGTTTATTGTATTTATTTACTTTATGTACTTATGTGCCCCTGCTGTGGGATAGTTGACGATATCTAGGATTGTGTAGGATAGACTAATTGAGCCATGGATGACACTATCTGCTTATGAACAGGTGTTGTTATTTTATTGTATCTTGATTATAAATGTTTAATTGTTATTACGTTAGCCTCGTAGGCTTCTATGAATTTATATGTTTACCTTAATCGCTTCCGCATTTCCCTGCTCTTTTCTAGTTGTTGTTGGGATGGTTGTCGCTGTTGCCGATGGTTGTTGCATGAGTGCCGTTCGCCGGGGTGGGTTTTTGAGTTGAGGCCCCTCGCTGAAGCTCGGGAATCCATTTCGGTGCGGATGTGGCGGTCCTTCTTCAGGGGGCGCTACAGTCAGTGGTATCAGAGCCTAGGTTCCCAAAAAGGAACCGAAGCTTTGTAATCGCGTCGTGTCTTGTCTCTTGTGTCTGCCCATTTCGTGTCAATGAGACTTAGAGTTTCCAGTCACAGGTGCTTGAGAACTCCTTAGTATTGAAATTGTGATTGATCTTCTTTTGGAATGGCCAACCAACCGTTTGATCTCTTACAATTGTAGTACTAAGTTGGGATCGAATGCAGGTGGATGTGGAACTCGAGGTAGCGTCTGTCTTGTCTTGTCGTCTTGTCGTGTCCTGCTTGGGTCTTGTCGTGTCTAGGTCGTACGGCTATAGGATCGAGTTTTGCTTGTTATGCGATTTATTTCATGCTTTAATTTGTTACATGCTATTCGAATCATATATGTAGGTTTTGTTTGAATTTTACAGGCCTTATATGATCATTCCATTAACCGAGCATGCATCATTTTCCAGTTTGTTGTTCACAGGTGCATAATGCCTCGCCGAAGACCCCCTACTGCTCCAACACCCCCGAACCCAATGGCTGAAGAGTGGGTATCGATTATCCGACAGATCGCCGTGCAAGTATGTCAAGGGATACAACAACAACAACAGCAGGACGTGCCTGCCAGACAGACTGTGGGCCAAACCTTGGATAGGTTTCTCTTCTATCGCCCACCCTGCTTTGAGGGCGAACCAGATGATTTTAAGGCCGAGGCCTGGATATCCGACGTGGAGCAGATCTTTCGAGTACTTCAGTGTGGTGACCCCGAGAGGGTCGAGTATGCTACCTTCCTTATGAGAGGACCCGCTCGAGATTGGTGGAACTTCACAGAACGGAGATGGATCGCCGAGAGAGTTCCCCACACTTGGTCACGATTTGTAACTGACTTCCGAATGAATTATGTGCCGGAAGTGGTACGTGACAGCCGAGAGAGAGAATTCATGTATCTCAACCAAGGAGCATCTACCGTAGCCCAGTATGAAGCACAGTTTAACCGTCTCATCACTTATGCTCCTCACTATGCCGCGGACGAACGAAAGAGAGCACGAAAGTTTATCGAGGGACTTCAGCCGGAGATCCGAAGAGCATTAATGGCACTTGACATCCGTCTTTACCCCGATGCAGTTACCCGAGCAATGAGAGTGGAGTCCGAACTCCAAATAATGAACCAGAGTGCCCTTGCTATGATAGGATCCTCTTCGAAAGAGATAGCAAGGAGAGAGCCAGCCGGACCGAGTACTTTTCGGACAAAGAGACCACACTACGAGGTGCCAGAATCTACAGAACCTGAAGTAAACGAGGACCCCATTCCCTGTGAGCACTGTGGGAAGACGAATCACAGGACGACAAAGTGTAGGAAACAATTGGGACGTTGCTTTTCTTGTGGAAGCACCAAGCACCACATTCGGGACTGCCCCAACAGAGAGAACCCTGGGGGAAGAAGAAGTGGTTACCGATCTCGACATGCTCGTACAGGTACATTGCATTATCATAGCATTCATTCATAGTGTTCTGCTTTGAATGGTAATTCCTATAAATATGTGCTAAGTGTTTTATATGACTTACGTGCCTTAACCGCTTTCAATATTCACACTTGCACTGACTGAAGGATTAGATGCTAAGATTTATGTGACCTCTGTGTGGATAGCGTGGATTTCGATAAATTCGTTATACGCTATTAGAGAGTGCTAGGACAAGGAGTTCTTGGCCGACTAGGATCGATTCTATTGCGAGTACGTTATGCGGTTCTGGATGGCACTGACGTTGACAAATCGAGTCTGAAGGAGTATACTTCAAAAAGTATGTCTGATGATGAATCAACTAGTGAAGAGGATAATGAATTATCTGACGATGAGGATTATATGGGAGACGAGTCGACATCAGCTTCCGATAATGACGACCCTGATGTTTCGTATGAAGTCGAGCGAAGAAATGATGAAAATGATGGTTTAATGGAAGGCGGAGAGGAGAAATCATCAAATACCCTTGAAGATGAGAAAACACTCTGTAGAAAGAATAAGAAAGAGTGTGATCTTGAAGAGACAGATTGTGAGAAAGACGAGGAGTACAATAGGAGAAATGATGATGGCGTTACTTCCTGTAAAAGGAACTCTAATCAAGAAGCAGGAGAAGGATGTGACAATTGTCATTGAGGATACAAAGAGTACAAGAATCAGTCGGAAGAACGAAATAGATAATGACAGTGATGATGGACCTTACATTGGGATTTTCTTCTTCGTCGTTAGCCTTGTTTAGGGTTTTTGCAATTCCGTCTTTCGCATGACTTTGAATTTTATTGGAATGTTATTCGCATTTAAATGTTTTTATTATGAATGACGTTTTATAATGTATTTTAATTGCTCCTAAATGTTCGTTTTTAATTCGCGTTATTAGAACTCTTAGATTATGCTCCCCTTAACTAACCCCGAAGTCCGGAGGAGAATCTGAGGACAGATTCTCTTGAAGAGGGGAGTATTGTAACGACCCGAATATTTGTATTATATTATTAATATTTACGCGAATTCTTTCTTGCCTAATTTCTCGATCTATCCAATTGGATTAATCAATCTTGTGGAAAAGATTGATTTAACCTATCTTTTAAATACCCTTAACTACTTAAATTACATAAATGCCCTTGAAAGCCTAAATGACCATTTTACCCTCCCGAGATATTTTCTTAAATATCTACCCATCTCTCTCATTTTCTCATTACATAGAAAGAAAGAAAGAAAGAAGAAAGAAAGGAGAAAGAAGGAGAAGAAAGGAGAAAGATCTTCCCGACGCCCTACCGAGCTCATTTCTCGCCCGATCGACGAGCCGTGAAAACCCGAACGACCCTCACTACATTATCTACCGGTAATCCTTTTACCCCATTTCATTCCGTTCGTTATTTCTTGCGATTTTTCGTGATTTATATATAGAATTATATATATTAGGATTTTCGTGTTTAGGAAGAATTACTTGACCATTTTACGTGATTCTTGTGTCTATAGGTAGCTTATATGATATATATGATTATATGTGAAAATTAGGATGTTTTATGGTGTAGATTAGGAGTTATATGAATTTATATTTTGATTTTCGCGTATGAGGTTCGCGATCTACTGAGTCTGCTGCTCAGTAGATCCACACGGGCGAACGCACGGTCTTGAGCAAGACCGTGCAAGAGCCCGTGCGCTTCACTTTTCAGCCTGCACGGGCTTGAGCCCGTGCACAGGCCCGTGCGCATGGCCGTTTGCACCTGCACGGTCTTGACACCGTGCTCAAGACCGTGCGGGAGGCCGTGCAACCCCTTTTGTGCTTGCACCGGCTTGCCAAGCCCGTGCATAAGCCCGTGCGTTGGCCGGTGCAACATACTTAGTGTATTTTCCAGCCTTTTCCTTTCTTGCACTTCGGGAATTGGTCAACCTCACTCATTTAAATGTTGACTTTTCTCATACGACCTCCGAATATCAATCCGATTTCACCTATAGCTTCCTCGAGCCTTGGGATTTGATATTCTTCATAATTTGTAATTTACCCGACCCTAATTGACCGTCAATTGACACCTTGCTCGTTTAGGGATTTATTCCATCTTTTCCGTTTCTTGTCCGTTTGACCCCGTTTTCGCGAGAGAGTTCCGTTATATTATTTTAAGCATGTCTACGTGCCCTAATTGCGTTTAAGCATGCCTTTAATATTTATTATTTACATTCCTTCATTATTTAACGTTTCATTAATATTCTTTAATTGTCGTACCGTAATTTACATGTTTAATTGATTTACTTCCCATATTTCGTTTATTGCATGATTGGATTCTATTTGAATTGCCGTGCGTCGTCTGTTGTCTTGTGTCTTGCTTTTAGTATTGTCGGTCTTGTTTTCATCCTCTAGGCCCTGTGTATTACAGGTGGGTCCAACGAGGGAGAAACCTGACTACCGCTTGCTTTCATACTGTCTTGTCGAGCCAGGTAAGGGTTTAACTTATTTTTAACTGGGGCAAGGACATAGACTATTATAGGTTGCAAAATAAATGACTACCCAGCTTTTATTATTACTTGTTGTACTGCCTTTACTATTCCTTATGTGCTTAGTCAAACCTTTTAATAGCAAAACCAAAATGATTTGAAATGCTTTCAACTAGAGACAAGGAAAACCCTTTTGTTTTAAATGCGAATTTTGGTCTCTCGACCTCGCAAATATAACCTTGTCTCGAATGGTCCCTTTTGGCCTTCCACATCCCGATTCCCCAATTACGAATGGCCCTTTTGGCCACTTAAACTGTCATCATTTTCAAATGCGAGCCCTGAACCGTGTATGACTTGGGGCCCGGAGTATTTAGGAGGTGAGCCTGGGGACGTGCGTCCAGGGCAGATCCCGATGGATATTCCAATCCGTATCTGCTTAGGTCAGCCAGGAGGTTGACTAACCTGAGTTAGTGCGAGGGTGGCGTTGTAGGCTACGCGCTTCCTAGAAAATTCTGTTAAGGGTGACGTTGTTAACACGCGTTTCCATAAATTCTGAGTGGTCCATGAACCTTGGAGATGGAGTACTTGCTTGCATGACTTTCAATTGGGAGTTATAAGGAGAGGGCCCGTTCTCGCCGGGACACATTCTTGCATGACTTATTGCATTTCTTGCTTGTCTATCTGATTTACGGCTTTAGTTACGAGTCGAAGCACATTCCGGTTTTCTTCCTTTAGTATACGTATTTCCCCATAAATATATATACAAAACCCGGAATCGTGGCTCGAACTTGCCAACTGAAGTCTCCTTTATTATTCAATTAATTAGTTGAATTATGAGCCGTATTTAATTATTGTTTTTAACTTACTCATAGCATGTCTTTCGAACCGTAACGGCCTCGTAACTCAACTAACACCCTTTCAATTTATCGGCTTGATATTACGTGCAAATGTTTTGAAAGATCCGGTTCGTCAACTATTTGTATTTTCAAATAAGCCGATCATGAGTGTTGCCTTGCGTTATTTTATAACTTATATTTCGTTATTTTATATTCTTTCTCAAAACGGGCAACATCCACCACTTTTAGTTTTAAAAGATAAATGACGAACAGTGATCAAACCCCCTTACTGAGTATCCTTTATACTCACCCCCTGCTATTTTTGGTTCTTGCTTCAGGTAGACAGGTGGCGACGTCACCTATCTTGTCAGTCGGCATCAGCAGGTCTAGATAGGCTCAGTCTTTCTGGTTTGTCTTGTCAGTGGTCCCAACAACTGTCGAGTCTTGTTTATTGTATTTATTTACTTTATGTACTTATGTGCCCCTGCTGTGGGATAGTTGACGATATCTAGGACTGTGTAGGATAGACTAATTGAGCCATGGATGACACTATCTGCTTATGAACAGGTGTTGTTATTTTATTGTATCTTGATTATAAATGTTTAATTGTTATTACGTTAGCCTCGTAGGCTTCTATGAATTTATATGTTTACCTTAATCGCTTCCGCATTTCCCTGCTCTTTTCTAGTTGTTGTTGGGATGGTTGTCGCTGTTGCCGATGGTTGTTGCATGAGTGCCGTTCGCCGGGGTGGGTTTTTGAGTTGAGGCCCCTCGCTGAAGCTCGGGAATCCATTTCGGTGCGGATGTGGCGGTCCTTCTTCAGGGGGCGCTACAGTTCATACGTGCAAGCACCGTCTTCTCGACTCCTGTCGGCTTTCTCTTCGGACATACATTCACTCTGTGGTCGGCGCTACCACAACCGTAGCACAGTCCATTCTTCCTCCAACATTTAGCCTCTACATGCGGGCCCTTACAAAATCCACATACTGGTCGTGGGTATCCCTGAGGTTGGGGAGGATTAGGCTGAACGGGGGCCTGAAATTTACTTTCGTTTTGCTGACGAACAATCCTCGTAATGTATTCAGCCCGGAACTCAGTCAAGAATTGATCCTAAGTCGGGACTACATGCTCGCGTTCCCATCATTGTTCAATCTGTTTCCACCATTCCGGTGCAGCTCCACTCATCAAATAAATAGAAAACCCGACTCTTAGAGAGTCCGGATATTCCATAATCCTAAAAATCTTTTCTAGAGCAGATATCCATGCCTCGGCAATAACTTCATCCGGGGCACCTTCAAATTGCGGTGGTTCGAATCTGAGAAATTGAGCCCACGCTTCCTGCTCAACATTTCCTTTAGGGGCATGAGCGATGAACTGTCTTAATGTTTCCGAAATTCCGGCTGGAATCGGTGGATCGGTCTGAGGTGTCAATGAAGATGACGAAGACTGTCCACAGGGACAACGACGTGGAGGCATCCTGTAAAGCCATTAACAGTTATGCATGACAGGTCAGTGAGCATGCAAAGCTGTAAACACCTAGGCAAGTAATGTTCAAATAGATTTCACATAAGCATTTAGCACATTTACACAACTTCACAGAAGTCCTAAGCCGTACGACCTAGACACAACCGGACACGACAGACAACCAGGCATGGCAAGTACAACCTTGAGTTTCACATCCACCTATATCCAAGCCCATCCCAGTGTTTTGATTGTAAAAGATCTTTTGTTGTTGATCATCCAACAAAGATCCGTGACAATTCAAACACTAAGCGTTCTTGAACACTGGTGAGTGCAATTCCCTAAGTTACACCGGCACACAACGACCGACCAAACCAACAAAACACGACGATTCAGAGCTTAGGCCATTGGACCAAAGAAGCTCTAATACCAATTGTAGCGGGCGCCCCAAACGGGTAACGCACGCCCCGCACCGAGCCCCGACCCGGAGTCGAAATGGGATCCGACCCGAATCGAAACCCGGCGAACGGCAAGCATTTACTCAATCACTAGGCGGGGTTTCAAAAACAACGAAAAGATAGAGACGCGGAAGCAATATAAATAATCAAAGCAATAGAACATAATAAATACACAATTATTAAAGCCCACCAAGGCTAACGAAATTCAATTACATAATTAATAAACGGGTTCGATACAATATCCCGACAATGTACAATAACGGGTTCAATATAGAAATCCCGAACATCCTAGTATCTTAAAACTTAAATAAAAGCCAAACGGGAAAAAGAGAGATATACATGAATAAAATAAATAAAACCCTACGACGACGACGAATCTCGCCTAGTATCGTGAAACCAATATAGGGTGAGACAGAGAGGGTTAGTCAAACGACTAAGTGAGGAGGGAATAATAATGTATACAATGAAACGGGAAATAAATCACCAATTTTAAACTTAAAAGAAATCAACATAAAAGAAAGGTTTTCGTAATCGAGTGGTGATTTAACATAAAACATAACTTATCATATGACTCGGCGAGTCGAGCCCTGAACTCCAATATCCAAAACATAAAACCGGAAACCACCCTTATTCCTCCAATGTAGCCGGACTGCAAACCCGAACTACTCATAACCGACGGGAATAACTCAGGTACTCAAAGGGCTGCCACTCCGGCCTCACCCCGAGCTCCCAAATGGAGGAAACCATAGGGTTTACGCCGTAGACCCGACTTCTACCGACTTCGTCCTATCGCTCTTACTCCGGGCCCAAACGAACATGCGTACATTTCATAACTCGCTTTTCAAAACATTTCGGGTTGGCCAAAAGACCGTTCGAGACATGACATATGCGAGGCCGAAGGCCAAAGTTCGCCTTAGAAAACAAAAGGTTTTACATGTCTCTTTCGTAAACATTTCAAAGTCTATACGTAGTACTTTTCATATCAAATCATTTTCGATAAATCAAATGAACATAATAATCATAAATATCTATTAAGTATATATATGTAAACGGTGTGAAAACAAAACATAAACGTGGCTTATTTTGGGAGAGGCTTATTTATATATATACTTAGTAATACTGGAAACAGAAACGGAAAGCCTCACCTGGCGCGTGCAAAATAAGAGCAAAAGCTAGAATCGGCGCTACTCCACAGGAGTATCGTCTGCAAAAATACCAGGACACAACCAAATAAGACTAAAGACGATGCACGGCTTATACAAAAATATTAAACACATAGGAGCACGTTACACAATTAAACCAATCACTTAAGTTCAAATTCTCAAACGAAAATAGAGTAATTCATGCATTTAAAAATACAAATCAAGTCCAAATGCAACGAAACTTTACGGACATGCTTAAATTATCATAAAGAAGTATGCATTCGAATTTCGGGAAAATCGGACTTCACATGCAAAAGATAGAAAATTTAACGAAAACTTAAAACACATTATTCATATACCCGAACATGTTGTAAATTCATAAATCATGCAATTCATATCTATATCATATATATCGAATACACGAGCGAAGAAAGAATTCGGAAAAGACGAGCCGAAGCGGGACCCGTAGGCCAAATTCGCCCCTGACTTACAGAAGTTTAGGGGCTGTTCACCGGATCCACACGGCCTTGTGCACGGCCGTGTGCCGAGGCCGTGCACAATCAAGAAACGCGCACGGCCTCATGCACACGGCCTCAAGGCCGTGTGCACAGTCCGTGTGCGATTCACCCACGCGCACGGCCTCATGCACACGGCCTCAAGGTCGTGTGCACCAGGCCGTGTGCACCGATTCGAGCAGAAACATTTTCGCAGAACCAAAACCTACGCGAATTCATTCTAAAATCAACATTAAATCGATTAATCATGCAAATCAATCCCTAATTTTCACATATAATCATCTACAACATATAATCTACATATAGAAACGATAAACACGAAAATCCATCCACAATTTCTATAAAAATCATATAAAACCTAAATAATACAACTATTCACAAAAATGAGAAAAACGAAGTATATAAGACATTAAACGAGAGAATCGTTAGAAGCTTACTCGTAGAAGAAATCGCGAGGAATCCGTAGACGTAAACTATTCGAAAATCCGTCGGGAAACGAAGTCGGGACGATCGATTGAACTTCCTTCCTTCTCTTTCTCTTTTTCCTTCTCTTTTCTTTTCTTTCTTTCCTTCTTGTTGTAGTGAACGAGAGAGATGAGGGAGGATGACTTAGTCAAATTAGTTGACTAGGGTTTAAAAGTCGAAGGGGCATTTTAGTAATTTGGCAAAATAAGTTTAAAAACTCACGTTGTCCAAATAATACGTAATTACAGTTAAAATTCATATAATTAAACGCACATTGACAATTTGTGATTTAAATATCTAAATTCACTCATTTACAAAATTATTCTGAAATCATAGAATAAATATTAAATAAATAATAATTTGCACAATTACTCGATTAAAATATACCGAATTGAAAATCGGATTTTCGGGTCGTTACAGAACCAGAAAAACCACGCGAATTAAATCCTAAATTCAACATTTGATCATCTAAACATGCAAATCATGCCCTAATATTTACATATAATGATCTACAACATATAAGCTACACATAGAATCCAAAAACACGAAAATCCATCCATAAATTCCCTTGAAATCACATAAACGCTAAATTATTCAACTATATACAAAATCGAGAAATATGAGGCATAGGAGACATTAAACGAGAGGAACGTGAAAGGCTTACTCGTAGAAGAGATCGCCGGGAGTTCGTAGGCATAAACGGTTCGAAAATCCGTTGGGAAACGAAGTCGGAATGATTGTTGGAACCTCCTTCCTTCTCTTTCTCTTTTTCTTTCTTTTCTTTTCTTTCTTTTGCTGCTGTGTGTTTTGGGCGAGAGTGAGGTGAGAGAGAGAGTGATGAGACTTAGTCAATTTGACTTGGGTTTAAAAATGGAAAGGGCAAATTCGTAATTTCGCAAAATAAGTTTGAAAACTCATGTTGTCCAAATAATACATAATTACAGTCAAAATTCATATAATTAAACGCACATTGACAATTCGTAATTTAAATATAGAAATTCATTCATTTACGAAATTATTCTAAAATCTCATAATAAATCTCAAATAAAATAATAAATTGCGCAAATACTCGATTCGGACATACCGGATTATAATTCGGATTTTCGGGGCGTTACAATCACCCCTCCTTGTGAGAATCTGGCCCCCAGATTCTACTCGTCCGACTGAAATAATTCCGGATGAAACTTGCGCATTTTGTCCTCGGTCTCCCATGTAGCTTCTTCGGTTGTCTGATTTCTCCAAAGAACTTTGACAAGAGAAATCTCCCGGTTCCGCAGAGCTTGAGTCTTCTTATCCAATATCTTCACCGGCTTCGAAACAAAGGTCAAATCCGGCTCTAGTTCAATTTCCTCAATAGGAAGGATCTCTGACTCATTCGGGAAGTACTTTCGGAGTTGAGAAACATGAAAGACATTGTGAATTCCTGTTAGGCTGGGCGGCAAGTCTAACCTGTAGGCGGCGTTCCCAATCCTCTCCAGAATTTCATAGGGACCCAAAAATCTGGGACTCAGTTTTCCTCATTTTCCAATTCGGGTGAATCCCTTTCGAGGAGAAGCTTTGAGGAATACTTTGTCACCAACCTCAAATTCCAACGGTTGGCGACGGTTGTCGGCATAGCTCTTCTGTCGATCCTGAGCTGCTTTCATTCTCTGCCGAATGATTTGGATAAGGTCGGTGGCATTTTGGAGAAACTTTGGAGGAGTTCCTCGTTCCTTATCATCTTTCGTCCAACGCCAATCCTCGAGATCCCAAAACAACGGAGATCTACACTTTCTGCCGTACAATGCCTCGTAAGGTGCCATTTCGATCGAAGACTGATAACTATTGTTGTAGGCAAACTCGATTAAAGGCAATTGGTCGTGCCAATTGTTGCGAAAATCCAAGGCACAAGCTCGAAGCATATCACAGAGATATCTGATTGTAACGCCCCACATTTTTGGTAAACTAAAGCCGGTAAGAATTCCTGAGATAACGGGACAAGTTTGGAAAATTCGATTGGTACATATGTGCTTATGTGATATTTGTGTATTTTATATGAATTTTTGTAAATTTGATAATTTTTGAATTTAAATTATTCTATGTTGATGTGCATTTAAAATGATGATTTTTTACTATAATATTGACATATTTCATTAATATGTCCTTTTTATGAAGTTTCGCAAAATTACGAAAATGCCCCTTCGATTTTTCATTTAAACCTCAGGTTTTCTTTTTATTCTTTCTTTCTCCTTTTTATAACTACATTCCACCCCTCTTCTCAGCAACAGCCGAAGAAAAGAAAAAGAAAGAAAAAGAAAGAATTTCTTTAAAACTTCAATTCGATCTTTCGAGTTCGTTTCTTAACCAAATTTCGATCCGTAAGAACCTACGTGATCCTTATAACATTCTCTACAGGTATTATTCAAGTTCCATTTGATTCTGTTGTCGTTTGAATATGTTTTGGATAAATTGCTTCGAAGTTGGATTTTTCGATAGTTTGATCGCTATACTCTGTAGTTTTCGATGATTCTTGATCCTATGTGTTGCCATTATGATCTTTGATATTTGTTGAAGTTTGTAGTATGAAAATCTGATTGAAAATGAGGTTTTGAGGAAGATTTGATCGAAATACGTACCTTCTGTGCGAAGTTCTTCGCGTTTCTGCTGAAAATTCGCGAAAATAAGTGCACACGGCCTTGCAACAGGCCGTGTAGCAAGACTGTGCGTGTTTTCCACCTCACACGGCCTTGCATCAGGCCGTGTGGGTAGGCCGTGGGTGTTCTCAAAATTGCACACGGCCTTGATCAGGCCGTGTGTGTAGACCGTGTGTCCCGATTTCAGTTCAAAAGTCTTTGGAAGTCAAAAATTGCAAATACTACTTTCTTCGTTTGATATTATTTTCAAAATCCGACTTCACCATTAAGTCTGTAGCGCTTTAAAACTTAATAATTCATAGAGTTTGAATTTTTCCAATTCCGTTTGATCGTGAAATGAACCGATTTCCGTTTAGGGAATTTTACGCTTTTCGCAATTCTTTTCCAATTGCTTCGAAACATGAAGGTATACTTCTTTATAGTATTTTGAGCATGTCTATGAAACCTAATTGTGTTTAAGCATGATTTATAAGCTTCAAGTTTGATATTTCATTAGTTTCATTGAATAATTTCCCTAATTGCCCTCCTTTGATTTAATTAAGTGTTTATTGCATTAAGAGTAAGTCGTGCGTCATATTGTTGTCTTACATGGTTGTTCGTATTTGGTTTCAGGTGGTAGTTCTTCCGGGCAGTAGTTGGTTCCCTTTCTTTTGCCTTTTTGGCGTATTATCCAGGTGGGGTTTCTTTTCCGAATTCGGTTTTCTTATACGTATGTAAATATTCCATATATACCCGAAGCCTGTGTTTTATGCTTTTATGTTTTCTTTCCCCAAACTTATATTATACGTAGTAGCTACCTGAAAATCATATTACTTTAATGAGTTGAAGGAAAATATTTTGATATCAAATTATTACATATTAGCCCCTCGAAGGCTCTTTTGGCCAGAAAAGGGTTAAAATTGGTTTCTCAATTTGGTCCCTTTGACCGAATCTTTCGAAATGCGAGAAATATATCTTGGCCATTGTGCCTGGCCTCTGTGCCATATCATATTATTGGGCCTGGACATCAGGGTACGGGGTGAAGCCGGATAGTCGTTGGGTCTACGGTGGATCTCAATGCTCTGGTCTCCAAAACTGCTGGGAGCTCGGGGTATGACCGGAGTAGCAACCCTTTTGAGTACCTGCGCCGGACGGGATCTTGTCGCATAGACTTGTCCTCCACCGAAGATGTATTGGATATTTGTCCTTGCATATACGATTATATAGTAGCGGGCTAGCTACCTGACTACACAAGGAGGAATAAAGGAGGTTTATTTGATATTTCTGATATTATGAAACAGGTGATTGATGCTCGTCTCGCCGAGCTTTTACTTTATTGCGAAATTATTCGATTCACCAATAATTGTGAAAACCTTTATTTTCCTTTGCTTTCTTTTCATTTACAAACTGGTGAATCTTTGGGTTGTTTCGATAATATATACGTATTACAGCCCCCTCACTTAGTCGCTTTGACTAACCCCATTACCTTGTTGTCTCTTTCAGGTTTTGTCACTAGGCGGATTCAGGTCTTGTCGTTGGGATTGCTTTCTTTTGTTTAGGTGATTCCATATAGCCTATGTTGTCCGGATAAATACCTAAAACCCTAGAGTTTGTATGTGTAAATGGTGTCAATTATTTTAAATAGTGATATTGATGTTTTCAGTGGCCTTGGTGGGCTTTATAATTGCGTTTTGAATTTTGGTTGTTCTAGCTCCCTGAGTGGGATAGGTTGTGTTAATTTGCTTTCGCTGTATTATTGTTCATTGTTCTATTATTTTCTAAAGCAAATCCGTCTGGTATTTATTTTTCCGTTCGCCAGGTTATAGTTCATAACCGGACCTTTAGTTCTTGTTATGGATTGTGACTTGGTGCGGGACGTCACGTCACACCGTGTCACGACCCCCGCGCTCAGAGAAGAGAACCCCCTCGCGAGCCCGTTGGACGCGCGGGTATAATCTTCGAATCCACTGTGCACAACCCTAAAGTTTGGCTTGGAAAGCACTTGCCAAAAGGGATTAATCCATATTGGTTGTACATGAGTTCTAACTTATAAACCCTTTCAATATCAACTGATCTTCCGATGTGGGACGGAAATCAAGCTTCTCAAATTTAGGGCGCTACAATTCGCCCCTCCTTCAAAGCGTAATGTGCTCATTACGCCGCGACATAGGCCCATTGCTCCCTGCCAGTGGAGAATGTGGAGCGCGGCTCCCCACACACGCGGAGCCCCTTTTAGAGGTGACACTAACGTGCGTGGAACATGCATTCCCACGACTGACGGTTGGATCTGATACCATTTGTCGCAGCCCCGGGCGCGGTGAGGAGAACCCTCACGACGGCACCCGTTGGACGCGCGGGTATAAGCTTCACCACCACTGAGCACAACCCTAAAGTTTGGCTTGAAACCACTTGCCAAAAGGTGATGCACCACATGGTAGTTGTGCTTGGAAGATCACTTATAAACCCTTCACATTACTTATGTTTTTCCTATGTGGGACAAATGCCCACATGGTACATATTTCTCAAGTTTGGGGTGTTACATTCACCCCTCCTTGAGAGCGTAATGTTCTCATTACGCCGTGACATAGGATCGTGGCTTCCCACCAGTGGAGAAGCTGCCCACAACACGCCGAGCGGAGCCCCTTTAGCGGTGACTCACGACTCATGTCATGTGTGGAACATGCATTCCCATAGCTGACGGTTGGCTCTGAAACCATTTGTCGCAACCCCGGGCGTGGTGAGGAGAACCCTTACGACGGCACCCGTTGGACACGCGGGTATAAGCTTCACCACCACTGAGCACAACCCTAAAGTTTAGCTTGAAACCACTTGCCAAAAGGGATTAATCCATATTGGTTGTACATGAGTTCTAACTTATAAACCCTTTCAATATCAACTGATCTTCCGATGTGGGACGGAAATCAAGCTTCTCAAATGTAGGGCGCTACAATTACCACTTGTCACGACCCCCGGGCATGGAGAGGAGAACAACCCTCATGATGGCGCCCGTTGGATGCGCGGGTATAAGCTTCGAATCCACTGTGCACAACCCTAAAGTTTGGCTTAGGAAGCACTTGCCAAAAGGGATTAATCCATATTGGTTGTACATGGGTTCTAACTTATAAACCCTTTCAATATCAACTGATCTTCCGATGTGGGACGGAAATCAAGCTTCTCAAATTTAGGGCGCTACAATTCGCCCCTCCTTCAGAGCGTAATGTCCCCATTACGTCGTGACATATGTTCATTGCTCCCCGCCAGTGGAGAATGTGGAGCGCGGCTCCCCACACACGCGGAGCCCCTTTTAGAGGTGACACTAACGGTGTGGAACATGCATTCCCACGACTGACGGCTGGCTCTGATACCATTTGTCACGACCCCCGGGCTCAGAGAGGAGAACCCCCTCGCAGGCCCGTTGGACGCGCGGGTATAAGCTTCGAATCCACTGTGCACTACCCTAAAGTTTGGCTTGGAAAGCACTTGCCAAAAGGGATTTATCCATATTGTTTGTACATGAGTTCTAACTTATAAACCCTTTCAATATCAATTGATCTTCCGATGTGGGACGGAAATCAAGCTTCTCAAATTTAGGGCGCTACAATTCGCCCCTCCTTCAGAGCGTAATGTCCTCATTACGCCGCGACATAGGCCTATTGCTCCCCGCCAGTGGAGAATGTGGAGCGCGGCTCCCCACATACGCGGAGCCCCTTTTAGAGGTGACACTAACGTGCGTGGAACATGCATTCCCACGACTGACGGTTGGCTCTGATATCATTTGTCGCAGCCCCGGGTGCGGTGAGGAGAACCCTCACGACGGCACCCGTTGGACGCGCGGGTATAAGCTTCACCACCACTGAGCACAACCCTAAAGTTTGGCTTGAAACCACTTGCCAAAAGGTGATCCACCACATGGTAGTTGTGCTTGAAAGATCACTTATAAACCCTTCACATTACTTATGTTTTTCCTATGTGGGACAAATGCCCACATGGTACATATTTCTCAAGTTTGGGGTGTTACACACCGTATTTGGGGACGTGCCGTTACAATTGGTATCAGAGCTAGAGGTTCATTGGCCTTAGCTCTGTGAGTCGTGTCAGTCTAGGTCCGTACGGCTTACGACTTAGGAATTGTGCTTTTGTGTTACAGCTTTGCATTCATAATTAAGCTTCATGCATACCTGTTGTATTTGATTGTAGGATGCCGCCTCATCGTGATCGTACACCTGGTCGTCCTCCTCAGCCACCTATGGTACCACTGAACCCTCATGATTTGGTGGATTCGGTCAGAGAAATTCTGAGAGCTGAACGCCATATAGTCCAGGATGAAACCAAAGCCCGAGAGGTAGTTTTGAAGGGACTTCTGGATTATAAACCCCCTTCATTCTATGGTACTACTGATGATAGAGTGGCAGATAGCTGGATTGCTTCTCTCGAAAAGATCTTTAGGCTCCAGCAGACGTCTGATGCTGACAAAGTAGAGTTTGCAGTATACTTATTACAGGGATCCGCCGATGAGTGGTGGAGAGTTACAGAGAGGAGATTTGCCGTTGATAGGGTTAAAGCTACTTGGGAGGATTTCCTGAAAGAATTTCGAGCTAAATACATCCCTTAGTCAGTCCAAGATCGCAGAGAGCGAGAGTTTATGGCACTCATTCAGGGTTCTTTATCAGTAGCAGATTATGAGGTTGAGTTTTCTAGACTTCTGCCTATGCCCCTCATATTTCAGGTGATGAGCGCAGGAAGACTAAGAAGTTTATTGATGGTTTGCGACTGGGTCTTCGTCACAGTATGGCTATCCTTCAGTTACAGTCTTTTACTACAGCAGTTGACGTAGCCCTCAGCCTTGAGAGTGAGTATCGTGAGATTGATCGTATTGCTGGTCGTTCTACCTCATCTTCATCAGGATTTAAGAGGCCTTCTACTTCCAGTGCACCTATGCAAGACAGAGGCAAGAGACCATTTGGAGGACCTAGGCCTTCAGTTCCTCGTCCCCCAGTTTCTCGTCCTCCAGTTCCTCGTCCGATAGGTTTTTCCTCAGCACCTCGCCCGATGGGTTTTTCTCCAGTTATTTGTGGTTTCTGTGGGAGGAATCACCCCGAGGAGAGATGTTGGAGTAAGTTAGGATTGTGCAGAGGTTGTGGGAGTTCCACTCATCAGATAGATAGTTGTCCCAGGAGGAGATTTCAGAATCAGAGTAACCAAAACAAGCCTGCTACTCGTGCTCGTGTATATGCCTTGGAGGGTGATGATACGGAGACCGAGCCCGATTCTACTGCAGTGGTGGAAGGTATTATACATATTCATGACATACCCATACATGCATTATTTGATCCGGGTGCGACACATTCTTTTATTGCGCCTGCGAATGCTTTATCTGCGCATGTACCTGTTAATTTGTCTGATTATTGTTTTGTTGTGAGTTCCCCTTTGGGATCGTGTATTCTTACTGACCGTATATACCGACGTTGTCCCGTCGTTTTCGAGAATAAGGTTTACCCCGCAGATCTGATAGAGTTGTCTGTGAAGAATTATGGAGTTATTTTGGGTATGGATTGGTTATTTGAGCACAGGGCCAAGATTGATTGTTTTGAGAAAAAGATTAGTTTGGGATCCGATTCGAGTCAGGGTATTCATTTGACAGATGGGTCGATTATTTCTATGACAGAAGCAAAGAAGCTCGTCCGAGAAGGAGCTTCAGGTTTTGTTGCTTATCTTCTTAACAGGCCGAAGGAACAGTCAAAGTTTGAAACTACCGAGATAGTTAAAGATTTCCCTGATGTGTTTCCTGAGAAGTTAGAATCATTACCTCCAGACCGTGATATCGAGTTTGTTATTGATTTGTATCCGGGATCTGAGCCTTATTCGAAGACACCTTACAGAATGGCGCCAGCTGAATTGAAAGAGTTGAAGACTCAGTTAGATGATTTGCTAGGCAGTGGTTATATTAGGCCGAGTACTTCTCCCTGGGGTGCACCAGTATTGTTTGTGAAGAAGAAAGATGGTTCTCTTAGACTTTGTGTTGACTACAGAGAGTTGAACCGAATGACTGTGAAGAACAAGTATCCTCTTCCCCACATCGAGGAGTTGTTTGACTTATTGCAGGGATCGAGGGTCTATTCTAAACTTGATCTGAGACAGGGATATTACCAGTTGTGAATCAGAGCAGAGGACATACCGAAGACAGCTTTCAACATTCGATATGGTCACTTTGAGTTTGTAGTTATGCCCTTCGGTTTGACGAACGGTCCTGCAGCATTTATGGATATGATGCACAGAATCTTCCGACCTTACCTTGATAAGTTTGTTGTCATCTTCATCGACGACATACTGGTTTTCTCAAAGTCAGAGGAAGAGCATGCAGAGCATTTAAAGATCGTGTTACAAACTTTGAAAGAACATCAGTTGTATGCCAAGTTCAGTAAGTGTGAGTTCTGGATTGAGAAAGTGGCATTTCTGGGTCATGTTATATCTAAGAAAGGTATTGAGGTTGATCCTTCGAAGATAGATTCAGTATTGAATTGGGAGCAGCATAAGACTCCGACAGAGGTTCGTAGCTTTCTGGGATTGGCAGGTTATTACAGACGGTTTGTGAAGGATTTCTCTAAACTTGCAGCCCCGCTTACTGAGTTAACGAAGAAAAATGTTGCCTTTGTGTGGACTGATAAATGTGAGAGTAGTTTTCGGGAGTTAAAGAACAGATTGACATCTGTAACGACCCGAAAATCCGATTTTCAATTCGGTATATTTTAATCGAGTAATTTCGTTAGTTATTATTTTATTTAATATTTATTCTGAGATTTTAGAATAATTTCGTAAATGAGTGAATTTTATATTTAAATCACTAATTGTCAATGTGCGTTTAATTATATGAATTTTAACTGTAACTACGTATTATTTGGACAACGTGAGTTTTTAAACTTATTTTGTAAAATGACGACTTTGCCCCTTCGATTTCTAAACCTTAGTCAAGATTTGACTAAGTCTCAATCTCTCACTCTCACATTGCCATTCACGCACAAACAAGGAAAAGGAGAAGAAAGGAAAAGAAAGAAAAAGAAAGAAAAAGAGAAGGAAGAAGAAAGATTCCAACGATCGTCCCGACTCCGATTCCCGACGGATTCTCGATCCGTTTTCATCTACGAACTCCTCACGAACTCTTCTACGAGTAAGCCTTTCACGATTCTTTCGGTTAATGTCTTCTTCGCTTCGTATTTCTTATTTTGATAATAGTTATAGAATTTAGATTTTATTCGATTTTGATAGTAATTGTGGATGGATTTTCGTGTTTATCGTTTCTATATGTAGATTACATGTTGTAGATGATCATATATGTTAATTAGGGATTGATTTGCATGATTAAACGATTTAATGTTGATTTTAGATATGAATTCGCGTAGGTTTTGGTTCTGCGATAATGTTTCTGCTCGAATCGGTGCACACGGGCTGGTGCACACGGCCTTGAAGCCGTGTGCATGAGGCCGTGCGCGTTGGTGAATCGCACACGGGCTGGTGCACACGGCCTTGAGGCCGTGTGCATGAGGCCGTGCGTGTTGCTCGATTGTGCACGGCCTCGCCACACGGCCGTGCACAAGGCCGTGTGGCCTGGTCGAACAGTGCCCTGACCTTCTGTTAGTCAGGGCACAATTTGGCCTACGGGTCCCGCTTCGGCCCGTCTTTTCCGAATTCTTTCTTCGCTCGTGTATTCGATATATATGATATAGATATGAATTGCATGATTTATGAATTTACAACATGTTCGGGTTTATGAATAATGCGTTTTAAGTTTTCGTTAAATTTGCTAACTTTTGCATGTGAAGTCCGATTTTCCCGAAATTCATATGCATGCTCCTTCATGATAATTTAAGCATGTCTGTAAAGTTTCGTTTCATTTGGACTTGATTTGTATTTTTAAATGCATGAATTACTCTGTTCTCGTTTGAGAATTTGAACTTAAGTGATTGATTTGATTGTGTAACGTGCTCCTACGTGTTTAAATATTTTCGTATAAGCCGTGCGTCGTCTTTAGTCTTAATTGGTTGTGTCTTGGTACTTTCGCAGACGATACTCCTGTGGAGTAGCGCCGGTTCTAGCTTTTGCTCTTATTTTGTGCACGCCAGGTGAGGCTTTCCTTTTCTGTTCCAATATTACTATGTATATGTATAAATAAGCCTCTCCCGAAATAAGCCACGTTTATGTTTTGTTTTCACACCGTTTCTATATATATACTTAGTAGATATTTATACTTATTATGTCTATTTGATTTATCGAAAATGATTTGATATGAAAAAGTACTATGTATAGTTTTCGAAATGTTTACGGAAGAGACATGTAAAACCTTTTGTTTTCTAAGGCGAACTTTGGCCTTCGGCCTCGCATATGACATGTCTCGAACGGTCTTTTGGCCAACCCAAAATGTTTGAAAAGCGAGTTATGAACTGTATGCATGATCGTTTGGGCCCGGAGTAAGAGCGATAGGACGAAGTCGGTAGACGTCGGGTCTACGGCGTAAATCCTATGGTTTCCTCCATTTGGGAGCTTGGGGTGAGGCCGGAGTGGCAGCCCTTTGAGTACCTGAGTTATTCTAGTTAGTTACGAGTAGTTCGGGTTTGCAGTCCGGCTACATTGGAGGAATAAGGGAGGTTTCCGGTTTTATGTTTTGGATATTGGAGTTCAGGGCTCGACTCGCCGAGTCATATCATAAGTTATGTTTTATGTTAAATCACCACCCGATTACGAAAACCTTTCTTTTATGTTGATTTCTTTTAAGTTTAAAATTGGTGATTTATTTTCCGTTTATTTATATACAGTATTATTCCCTCCTCACTTAGTCGTTTGACTAACCCTCTTTGTCTCACCCTATATTGGTTTCAGGATACTAGGCGGGATTCGTCGTCGTAGGGTTTTATTTAATTTACTCATGTATATTCCTCTTTCCGTATGATATGAGTTACGTTTTAGGGTATTAGGATTTTATTTAATTTATATTCGGGATTATGTATTTATTGAGCCCGTTATTATATTTATCGGGATACTGTATCGAACCCGTTTGATATTATGTAATTGAATTTCGTTAGCCTTGGTGGGCTTTAATAATTGTGTATTTATTATGTTCTATTGCTTTGATTATTTATATTGCTTCCACGTCTCTGTCTTTTCGTTGTTTTTAAAACCCCGCCTAGTGATTGAGTAAATGCTTGCCGTTCGCCGGGTTTCGATTCGGGTCGGATCCCATTTCGGTTCCGGGTGGGGGCTCGGTGCGGGGTGTGCGTTACCCGTTTGGGGCGCCCGCTACAGTTGGTATCAGAGCTCCTCTTGGTCCAATGGCCTATGCTCTGAATCGTCCTGTTTTGTTTGTTTGCCGGTCGTTGTGGGCCGGTGTAACTTAGGAATTGCAATCGCCAGTATTCAAGAATGCTTAGTGTTTGAATTGTGACGGATCTTTGTTGGATGATCAACAACAAAAGATCTTTTACAATCAAAATACTGGGATGGGCTTGGATATAGGTGGATGTGAAACTCAAGGTTGTACTTGCCATGCCTGGTTGTCTGTCGTGTCCGGTTGTGTCTAGGTCGTACGGCTTAGGAATTTTGTGGATTTGTGCAAATGTGTTAAGTGCTTATGTGAAATCTAAGTGAACATTACTTGCCTATGTGTTTACAGCTTTGCATGCTCACTTACCTGTCATGCATAACTGTTAATGGCTTTACAGGATGCCTCCACGTCGTTGTCCCTGTGGACAGTCTTCGTCATCTTCGTTGACACCTCAGACCGATCCACTGATTCCAGCCAAAATTTTGGAAAAATTTAGACAATTCATCGCTCATGCCCCTAAAGGAAATGCTGAGCAGGAAGCATGGGCCCAATTTCTTAGATTCGAACCCCCACAATTTGAAGGTACCCCGGATGAAGCTATTGCCGAGGCATGGTTATCGGCTCTAGAAAAGATTTTTAGGATTATGGAATATCCGGATCCTCTAAGAGTCGAATTTGCTATATACCTGTTGATTGGAGCTGCAAAGGATTGGTGGAAACAGAATGAGCAAAGATGGAAACGCGAGCATGTGGTCCCGACTTGGGATCAGTTCTTGATCGAGTTCCGGGCTGAATACGTTCCGAGGATTGTTCATCAACAACATGAAAGGGAATTTCTGGCTCTCAAACAGAACGTATCTTCAGTTGGCCAGTACGAGGCACACTTCTCTCACCTCATTAAGCATAGCCCGTATATGGTCGCAGACGAGCAGAGGAAGATTCGCCAGTTTGTAGAAGGATTGACTTATGAGATCAGAAAGGCTATGATGGTGGTCCGACCTCAATGTTATACCGACGCAGTGGAAATGGCTCTGCATATTGAGTCTGAACTCAGCCTAATGGGACCGAGTCCTACGCTTGACACTACCACCGTTCAGTACCTTCCAGCGAGTTCTAAGAGACCATTTACACCTTCGGGGCCCTCTACCAGAAAGAAGACCTCCCAAGTGTCCTCATCGAAGCAGAATGCGTCTCCCCGAACTCAGGGACATCCGCGACCCCTATGCGGATTCTGTAAGGGCCCGCATTTGGAGGCCAAATATTGGAAGAAGAATGGACTGTGCTACGGATGTGGTAACGCCGACCACAGAGTGAGTGTATGTCCGAAGAAAAAGCCGAAACGAGTTGAGAAGACGGAGCTTGTACGTATGAACGATCCAGGTATATTGCATTGTCATGACATTCATCCAAATTCATTTAATTTCATCTTATGTGAATTTTAAAAAAAATTATGTGCGTTAAGCGTATTATATTATGCATGTGATTTCGATGTTATTATTCGTGTTTAAATTTTGTGAAGTTTGTGTGGTTTTAATCACACGAACTACCCCTGTTTGCCTTGCACGGTCTCGCCACACGCCGTGACGAGACCCTGTGCACTTATCTTACATGGCCTTGTTGCACCCTGTGCGAGAGGCCGTGCGCATGAATACACACGGGCTCGTCACACGCCGTGACGAGAGGCCGTGCGCGTTTCTCCCAGGTTTTATAATGGTCAGTAGCTCCTCTTTTGCGCTCAACCTCATTCTTCTCTCCTTTTTCATGCGAGAATTTACTCTTGTTTTGGCCCCAATTTTATCCCAACTTTGATTTCGATTAGTTCTCGATCTAGCTGACGGATTTTAGTGAGATTTTGAAGGTGTGTTGTCTGCAGCAAGTTCTTTGGATTATTGAAATTTGGGCTTGATCTGTTTTACCGATCTCACACAATCTTCGCCCGAAGTAGCGCACGCCAAGTGTTCGGTAAAAGTCCCGAGTAAAAATTTGCAACTTATTCCTTCAATTCACAACAACTCCAACTCTTCTATGGAAGGTGCTCGTGAAACCCGTGGCGGACGTCGGGCAAGGGAATTACCCGACATAGCGGCCCCGGAAGGGTACCAAGTGGATTTGGGTAATGAAGACGATCAAGATATCTTCAACCGGTTAATGGAACAACCGGTTAGAGCCACACAATTTCTAGACATGGAAGCTATGTACTGATTGGGACTTGGCGAAGGGATCTCCCGTTACATCGACAACATTGGGTGGGCTAATTTTTGGAGTATCCAGAGGCCATCTTATCGCCGACTCACTTGCGAATTTTTAAGCTCTCTTAAGGGCGCGGCATTTCCGAACGACAACGAGATGCCGATAAGAATCCACTTCAGAGCGTTCAACCGAGACTATACGCTCTCATACAGGCAGTTGACCGAGTATTTTCAATTGGATGTTACGGCACCGAGGAGACGTGCCGACGGATGGAATCAAGCCGAAGCGTGGAGACGTATCTCTACCTCCACCGAAATATTTAACTCCGGCGTATCCAAGGCCACGATGCTCATTACCACTCAATTGAGAATTATGCATAGAGCCGTGTCTCGATCGGTTCTAGCCAGAGGAGACAGCCCGGGTGCGGTGAACACCAAAGACTGTCTAATACTCGATCATATGGTACGAGGGGAAAGCTTCAACCCCATCTCGTACATGATGGACCATATGAAGTATATCTCCACTCGGTCGAGAGGAGAGATTCGAGTTGGCTCATACATTACTGCCATTTTGGAGTGTGCCTAGGTGGAAGGGCTCGATACCCAGGTGCCCGTTGGAGGTTCGACCTCAATTAGCTACGGCACTCTAGCTCAAATGGCGATCTGCACGAAGGGTCCGAGGCGGAATGACCCATATATTCTGGTGGCTGGACTACCTTTGTGGGAAGCTGACCAAGGGGATGCTCCCGAAGAAGGACCCTCAGACCCAGAGGACCGAGAGCAGGCTCAGCATATCTACTCCCAGCTGATGAGACAGGATGCTTCTATACCTGAGTCTTCACATGGAAGGAGAAGCACTCAGCACCAGGAATCGATAGACCTGCAACAGTTTTATTCAGAGTTCACTGACTACCGACGTGTGTCTGATGAGAGATTTGCCCAGCAGGAGAGGCAGATCAATGAAGGGTTTGCAGCTCAGCGAGCTCATATTGATAGTCAGTACACAGCCTTGCAGGCAGAGCTTCAGAGATCCATATCAGAGATGCAGAGGTCGCTATCAGAGCAGCTGGATCAGTATTTCCGCCGTGGTCCGGACGAGCCTTGAGCTATCTATTCTATTTTATTTTCTTCTTTCCCGTTAACTTTGTTTAGGATTTGATGTAATTTTCTATTTTGTATGAATTCGAATTTTAATTGGAATATTAAGTGCTTTAAGTGTTTATTATGAATTGCGTTTTATTATGTGAATTAATTTTATTTTAATGTTCGATTTAATTCGTGTTATTAGAATTTCCGCTAGGTTATGCTCCTCTTAACTAACTCCGAGACCGGAAGAGAATCTGAGGACAGATTCTTCTGAAGAGGGGAGTATTGTAACGACCCGAAAATCCGATTTTCAATTCGGTATATTTTAATCGAGTAATTTCGTTAGTTATTATTTTATTTAATATTTATTCTGAGATTTTAGAATAATTTCGTAAATGAGTGAATTTTATATTTAAATCACTAATTGTCAATGTGCGTTTAATTATATGAATTTTAACTGTAACTACGTATTATTTGGACAACGTGAGTTTTTAAACTTATTTTGTAAAATGACGACTTTGCCCCTTCAATTTCTAAACCTTAGTCAAGATTTGACTAAGTCTCAATCTCTCTCTCTCACATTGCCATTCACGCACAAACAAGGAAAAGGAGAAGAAAGAAAAAGAAAGAAAAAGAAAGAAAAATAGAAGGAAGAAGAAAGATTCCAACGATCGTCCCGACTCCGATTCCCGACGGATTCTCGATCCGTTTTCGTCTACGAACTCCTCACGAACTCTTCTACGAGTAAGCCTTTCACGATTCTTTCGGTTAATATCTTCTTCGCTTCGTATTTCTTATTTTGATAATAGTTATAGAATTTAGATTTTATTCGATTTTGATAGTAATTGTGGATGGATTTTCGTGTTTATCGTTTCTATATGTAGATTACATGTTGTAGATGATCATATATGTTAATTAGGGATTGATTTGCATGATTAAACGATTTAATGTTGATTTTAGATATGAATTCGCGTAGGTTTTGGTTCTGCGATAATGTTTCTGCTCGAATCGGTGCACACGGGCTGGTGCACACGGCCTTGAAGCCGTGTGCATGAGGCCGTGCGCGTTGGTGAATCGCACACGGGCTGGTGCACACGGCCTTGAGGCCGTGTGCATGAGGCCGTGCGTGTTGCTCGATTGTGCACGGCCTCGCCACACGGCCGTGCACAAGGCCGTGTGGCCTGGTCGAACAGTGCCCTGACCTTCTGTTAGTCAGGGCACAATTTGGCCTACGGGTCCCGCTTCGGCCCATCTTTTCCGAATTCTTTCTTCGCTCGTGTATTCGATATATATGATATAGATATGAATTGCATGATTTATGAATTTACGACATGTTCGGGTTTATGAATAATGCGATTTAAGTTTTCGTTAAATTTGCTAACTTTTGCATGTGAAGTCCGATTTTCCCGAAATTCATATGCATGCTCCTTCATGATAATTTAAGCATGTCTGTAAAGTTTCGTTTCATTTGGACTTGATTTGTATTTTTAAATGCATGAATTACTCTGTTCTCGTTTGAGAATTTGAACTTAAGTGATTGATTTGATTGTGTAACGTGCTCCTACGTGTTTAAATATTTTCGTATAAGCCGTGCGTCGTCTTTAGTCTTAATTGGTTGTGTCTTGGTACTTTCGCAGACGATACTCCTGTGGAGTAGCGCCGGTTCTAGCTTTTGCTCTTATTTTGTGCACGCCAGGTGAGGCTTTCCTTTTCTGTTCCAATATTACTATGTATATGTATAAATAAGCCTCTCCCGAAATAAGCCACGTTTATGTTTTATTTTCACACCGTTTCTATATATATACTTAGTAGATATTTATACTTATTATGTCTATTTGATTTATCGAAAATGATTTGATATGAAAAAGTACTATGTATAGTTTTCGAAATGTTTACGGAAGAGACATGTAAAACCTTTTGTTTTCTAAGGCGAACTTTGGCCTTCGGCCTCGCATATGACATGTCTCGAACGGTCTTTTAGCCAACCCAAAATGTTTGAAAAGCGAGTTATGAACTGTATGCATGATCGTTTGGGCCCGGAGTAAGAGCGATAGGACGAAGTCGGTAGACGTCGGGTCTACGGCGTAAATCCTATGGTTTCCTCCATTTGGGAGCTTGGGGTGAGGCCGGAGTGGCAGCCCTTTGAGTACCTGAGTTATTCTAGTTAGTTACGAGTAGTTCGGGTTTGCAGTCCGGCTACATTGGAGGAATAAGGGAGGTTTCCGGTTTTATGTTTTGGATATTGGAGTTCAGGGCTCGACTCGCCGAGTCATATCATAAGTTATGTTTTATGTTAAATCACCACCCGATTACGAAAACCTTTCTTTTATGTTGATTTCTTTTAAGTTTAAAATTGGTGATTTATTTTCCGTTTATTTATATACAGTATTATTCCCTCCTCACTTAGTCGTTTGACTAACCCTCTCTGTCTCACCCTATATTGGTTTCAGGATACTAGGCGGGATTCGTCGTCGTAGGGTTTTATTTAATTTATTCATGTATATTCCTCTTTCCGTATGATATGAGTTACGTTTTAGGGTATTAGGATTTTATTTAATTTATATTCGGGATTATGTATTTATTGAGCCCGTTATTATATTTATCGGGATACTGTATCGAACCCGTTTGATATTATGTAATTGAATTTCGTTAGCCTTGGTGGGCTTTAATAATTGTGTATTTATTATGTTCTATTGCTTTGATTATTTATATTGCTTCCGCGTCTCTGTCTTTTCATTGTTTTTAAAACCCCGCCTAGTGATTGAGTAAATGCTTGCCGTTCGCCGGGTTTCGATTCGGGTCGGATCCCATTTCGGTTCCGGGTCGGGGCGTGCGTTACCCGTTTGGGGCGCCCGCTACAACATCCGCTCCTATTCTTACTTTGCCTGAAGGTTCAGATGGGTTCGTGGTTTATACTGATGCATCGAAAGAAGGATTGGGATGCGTGTTGATGCAAAATGGAAAGGTTATAGCTTATGCCTCGAGAAAGCTTAAACCTGCTGAAATAAATTACCCTACACATGATCTTGAGTTAGCAGCCGTTGTAATTGCTTTGGGCAAGTGGCGTCACTATCTCTACGGCGTTACCTTTGATATTTTCACTGATCATAAGAGCCTTCAGTATCTTTTCATGCAGAAGGAGTTGAATAAACGCCAGAGACGTTGGAGAGAATTGTTAGAGGACTATGATTGTAAGATTCAGTACCATCTAGGGAAGGCAAAAATGTTGCAGATGCCTTGAGCAGAAAAGCGAGTGTATCACAACTAGAGCTGAGTTCAGATATATCAGGTGCCGAGAGAGCTCGTATTATTTCTTATGCTCGTATTTCTAATATTACGATTCAGTCAGAGTTGGGTCGTAGAATTAAAGAAGCTCAAGCTACTGATAATTGGATTCAACGACAGATTATTCGAATGAAGGATGAGCCAGACACGCAATTCAGTATTGACGACATAGGTCTTCTCAGACATAAGACAAGAGTTTGTGTTCCAGAGAGTTTGAGGAGAGAGATTTTAGATGAAGCTCACAAATCAGCCTATACTATTCATCCGGGAGGCACTAAGATGTATCGAGATTTGAAAGAGTTCTTCTGGTGGAATGGTTTGAAGAGAGATGTGACCGATTATGTCAGACAGTGTGCAACGTGTCAACAAGTCAAGGCAGATCATCAGAAACCCGGAGGTTTACTTCAACCACTCCCCGTTCCATCTTGGAAATGGGAAGAGATAGCGATGGACTTTGTTTCGGGTTTACTGAAAGTCAGAGGTGGTTATGATAGCATTTGGGTAATCATTGACAGGTTGACGAAGTCCGCTCATTTCTTGCCCGTTCGTACAACCTATACAGTTGATAAGTTGGCAGAGGTTTATCACGAGGAGATTGTGAGACTTCACGGAGTTCCGATGAGTATAGTGTCGGACAGAGACACTAGGTTTACTTCACATCTGTGGCAGAACCTACAGGATCGTATGGGAACGAAGTTGACCTTCAGTACCGCAGCTCACCCCCAGAAAGACGGTCAATCAGAGAGGACTATTAGATACCTCGGAGACATGCTGAGATCTTGTGCCCTAGATTTTCAGACGACGTGGTATAAGCAGCTTCCATTGATCGAGTTCGCTTATAATAATAGTTATCAGTCCTCGATTCAGATGGCCCCATACGAAGCTTTGTACGGAAGGAAGTGTCGATCGCCACTATATTGGGACATTGAGGATTGGAGATGGACTAAAGATGGTATTCATCGTGGCATTGCTCCGAAATTGATTCAGGATGCTATCGAAAAGATGCAAGTCATCCGACAAAGAATGAAAGCTGCCCAGGATCGACAAAAGAGTTATGCTGATAGGCGTCGACGTGATTTGGAGTTTGAAGTCGGGGATCAGGTATTCTTGAAAGCTTCTTCTAGAAAGGGATTCGTTCGAATCGGTAAAGGAGGAAAGTTAGCCCCAAGATATTTGGGTCCGTATGTGATTCTCGAGAGGGTTGGGAAAATGGCCTACAGATTAGATTTACCGCCAGCTCTTACCGGTATTCATAATGTTTTCCACGTCTCGTAGCTTCGTAAGTATCATCCAGACGAGTCTGAGATTATTCCAGTGGAAGATATTAAGTTAGAGCTGAATCTGACATTCATTTCCCAACCGGTTAGTATTTTGGACCATAAATTTCAAGAACTTCGTAATCGTCAAATCCCACTTGTAAAAGTCCTTTGGAGGAATCAGAAAACTGAAGAAGCTACCTGGGAGACCGAGGAGAAAAGGAGAAAACATTACCCGGAATTGTTTGCTTCAAATAAATAGAATCTGAGGACAGATTCTCATAAGGGGGAGAGATTGTAACGCCCCACATTTTTGGTAAACTAAAGCCAGTAAGAATTCCTGAGATAACGGGACAAGTTTGGAAAATTCGATCGGTACATATGTGCTTATGTGATATTTGTGTATTTTATATGAATTTTCGTAAATGTGATAATTTGTGAATTTAAATTATTCTATGTTGATGTGCGTTTAAAATGATGAGTTTTGACTATAATATTGACATATTTCATTAATATGTCCTTTTTATGAAGTTTCGCGAAATTACGAAAATGCCCCTTCGATTTTTCATTTAAACCTCAGGTTTTCTTTTTATTCTTTCTTTCTTCTTTTTATAATTACATTCCACCCCTCTTCTCAGCAACAGCCGAAGAAAAGAAAAAGAAAGAAAAAGAAAGAATTTCTTTAAAACTTCAATTCGATCTTTCGAGTTCGTTTCTTAACTAAATTTCGATCCGTAAGAACCTACGTGATCCTTATAACATTCTCTATAGGTATTATTCAAGTTCCATTTGATTCCATTGTCGTTTGAATATGTTTTGGATAAATTGCTTCGAAGTTGGATTTTTCGATAGTTTGATCGCTATACTCCGTAGTTTTCGATGATTCTTGATCCTATGTGTTGCCATTATGATCTTTGATATTTGTTGAAGTTTGTAGTATGAAAATCTAATTGAAAATGAGGTTTTGAGGAAGATTTGATCGAAATATGTACCTTCTGTGCGAAGTTCTTCGCGTTTCTGCTGAAAATTCGCGAAAACAGGTGCACACGGCCTTGCAATAGGCCGTGTAGCAAGACTGTGCGTGTTTTCCACCCCACAAGGCCTTGCATCAGGCCGTGTGGGTAGGCTGTGCGTGTTCTCAAAATTGCACACGGCCTTGATCAGGCCGTGTGTGTAGATCGTGTGTCCCGATTTCAGTTCAAAAGTCTTTGGAAGTCAAAAATTGCAAATACTACTTTCTTCGTTTGATATTATTTTCAAAGTCCGACTTCACCATTAAGTCTGTAGCGCTTTAAAACTTAATAATTCATAGAGTTTGAATTTTTCCAATTCCGTTTGATCGTGAAACGAACCGATTTCCGTTTAGGGAATTATACGCTTTTCGCAATTCTTTTCCAATTGCTTCGAAACTTGAAGGTATACTTCTTTATAGTATTTTGAGCATGTCTATGAAACCTAATTGTGTTTAAGCATGATTTATAAGCTTGACGTTTGATATTTCATTAGTTTCATTGAATAATTGCCCTAATTGCCCTCCTTTGATTTAATTAAGTGTTTATTGCATTAAGAGTAAGCCGTGCGTCGTATTGTCGTCTTACATGGTTGGTCGTATTTGGTTTCAGGTGGTAGTTCTTCGGGGTAGTAGTTGGTTCCCTTTCTTTTGCCTTTTTGCCGTATTATCCAGGTGGGGTTTCTTTTCCGAATTCGGTTTTCTTATACGTATGTAAATATTCCATATATACCCGAAGCCTGTGTTTTATGCTTTTATGTTTTCTTTCCCCAAACTTATATTATACGTAGTAGCTACCTGAAAATCATATTACTTTAATGAGTTGAAGGAAAATATTTTGATATCAAATTATTACATATTAGCCCCTCGAAGGCTCTTTTGGCCAGAAAAGGGTTAAAATTGGTTTCTCAATTTGGTCCCTTTGACAGAATCTTTCGAAATGCGAGAAATATATCTTGGCCATTGTGCCTGGCCTCTGTGCCATATCATATTATTGGGCCCGGACATCAGGGTACGGGGTGAAGCCGGATAGACGTTGGGTCTACGGTGGATCTCAATGCTCTGGTCTCTAAAACTGCTGGGAGCTCGGGGTGTGACCGGAGTGGCAACCCTTTTGAGTACCTGCGCCGGACGGGATCTTGTCGCATAGACTTGTCCTCCGCCGAAGATGTATTGGATATTTGTCCTTGCATATACGATTATATAGTAGCGGGCTAGCTACCTGACTACACAAGGAGGAATAAGGGAGGTTTATTTGATATTTCTGATATTATGAAACAGGTGATTGATGCTCGTCTCGCCGAGCTTTTACTTTATTGCAAAATTATTCGATTCACCAATAATTGTGAAAACCTTTATTTTCCTTTGCTTTCTTTTCATTTGCAAACTGGTGAATCTTTGGGTTGTTTCGATAATATATACGTATTACAGCCCCCTCACTTAGTCGCTTTGACTAACCCCATTACCTTGTTGTCTCTTTCAGGTTTTGTCACTAGGCGGATTCAGGTCTTGTCGTTGGGATTGCTTTCTTTTGTTTAGGTGATTCCATATAGCCTATGTTGTCCGGATAAATACCTAAAACCCTAGAGTTTGTATGTGTAAATGGTGTAAATTATTTTAAATAGTGATATTGATGTTTTCAGTGGCCTTGGTGGGCTTTATAATTGCGTTTTGAATTTTGGTTGTTCTAGCTCCCTGAGTGGGATAGGTTGTGTTAATTTTCTTTCGCTGTATTATTGTTCATTGTTCTATTATTTTCTAAAGCAAATCCGCCTGGTATTTATTTTTCCGTTCGCCAGGTTATAGTTCATAACCGGACCTTTAGTTCTTGTTATGGATTGTGACTTGGTGCGGGACGTCACGTCACACCGTATTTGGGGACGTGCCGTTACACTGATCATCCTCTCTGACTGACCATCTGTCTGCGGATGTGCGGCTGTACTGAAAGTCAGCTTCGTTCCCATTCGCTCTTGAAGTTGCTGCCATAAGCGAGAAGTAAATCGAGCGTCTCTGTCAGACACTATCGTGGTCGGAATCCCATGAAGTTTGACAATCTCTCGGTGACAAATCTCCGCCAACTTATCCACTTTGTACGACATGTTGATAGGTAGAAAATGAGCACTCTTGGACAGTCGGTCGATAATCACCCAACTGCTATCGTAGCCACCTCTAACTTTAGGCAAACCAGACACGAAGTCCAATGCAATATCCTCCCAATTCCACGAAGGAATTGGTAGTGGCTCAAGCAAACCTCCCGGTCTTTGATGTTCAACTTTAACTTGCTGACAAGTCGAGCATCTCTTGACGTAATCAGCTACGTCTCTCTTCATACCTCTCCACCAGAATAACTCTTTTAGATCCCGATACATCTTACTTCCTCCTAGATGAACTGTGTAAGGTGTGTTGTGAGCCTCATCGAGAATCTCTTTCCTCAGACTCTCCGGAACACAAACTCGGGACTTGTAGCGGAGAATTCCTGTGTCGTCCACACCAAACTGAGTCTCTGGATCAGCTGCGATGTGAACTATCTGTCTCTGAGTCCACTCATCAGTAGCCTGAACATCACAAATCTTTCGACCCAACTCTGACTGGATCGATATGCTGTGAACATGGGCCTGGGAACTAATGTGAACTCCCCCTAACTTAGCCTCTAGATAGGCTATGCTCACCTTCCGGCTCAGTGCATCATCTACCACATTCGCCTTTCCGGGATGGTACTGAATCTTGCAATCGTAATCCTCAAATAACTCCATCCAACGGCGCTGTCGTTTGTTCAATTCCTTCTGAGTAAACAAGTACTGAAGGCTCTGATGATCTGTGAAGATGTCGAACGTGATGCCATAGAGATAATGACGTCATTTCAATAAAGCAAATACAACGGCGGCTAGCTCAAGGTCGTGAGTGGGATAGTTCTCTTCAGCTGGCTTTAGCTTCCTCGATGCATAAGCTATAACTTTCCCATTCTGCATTAACACACAACCTAATCCTTCGTGTGACGCATCTGCATATACAACAAATCCTTCAGAACCCTCGGGCAGGGTCAATACTGGGGCTGTGGTCAATCTCTTCTTGAGCTCCTGAAAACTAGTTTCACATTTGGCTGACCACTCAAACTTAGCTTCTTTCTTTGTCAACGCTGTTAACGGGCCTGCAATTTTAGAGAAATCCTTGACGAAACGTCTGTAGTATCCTGCTAAACCCAAGAAACTACGGATCTCTGTAGGAGTCTTAGGTCTCTCCTAATCCAGCACTGTCTCAATCTTCGAAGGATCTACCTCGATTCCCGTTCCGGATATGACATGACCTAGGAAGGTCACTCGGTCAATCCAGAATTTGCATTTGCTGAACTTAGCGAATAATTGGTGCTCTCTCAAAGCTTGGAGCACAATCTAGAGGTGTTCAGCATGTTCTTCTTCGGACTTCGAGAACACTAAGATGTCGTCAATGAAAATAACGACGAATTTGTCGAGGTACGGATGGAAAATCCTGTGCATCATGTCCATGAAAGCTGCTGTGGCATTTGTGAGTCCAAACGGCATAACCACAAACTCGAAATATCCTTATCGGGTGTTGAAAGCTGTCTTCGGGATATCCTCTAATCGGATACGGAGCTGGTAATATCCTTGTCTGAGATTGAGCTTGGAATAAACCCTCGATCCTTGTAGCAAATCGAACAATTCCTCGATATGTGGTAGAGGATACTTGTTTTTCACTGTCATCCTGTTCAATTCTCGGTAATCGATACACATGCGAAGTGTACCGTCCTTCTTCTTCACGAACAAGACTAGAGCACCCTAAGGCGAGGCACTCGGTCGAATATATCCAATAGAAAGTATTTCGTCGAGTTGGTTCTTCAATTCCTTCAACTCGGCAGGAGCCATTCGGTACGGCGACTTCGAATAAGGCTCGGCTCCCGGAACTAGGTCAATCACAAACTCTATATCCCGATCCGGTGGCAAGAATTCCAGATTCTCGGGGAATACGTCAGTGAATTCATTGACCACGGGCGTTTCTTCGATCTTCGTTTGGTCCTTCGGGCGGTTGAGAAGGTAAGCTATAAAGCATGTAGCTTCTTCTTTCTGAACGAGCTTCTTGGCTTCCATCATTGAGATATACGGACCTTCTCCTGATCGGAAACCCTTAACTTCATTGGAACCCAAAATAACTTTCTTCTCGAAACAATCAACCTTCGCCCGATGCTCGTACAACCAATCCATTCCGAGAATAACCCCATATTTCTTCATCGGCAACTCGATCAAATCAGCCGGGTATTCGATACCCTCGATGATAACCGGACAACGCTTAAGTGCTTGGTTCGCAATAACTTTCGAACCCAACGGCGAACCAACCACCAACACATAATCAAGAAAGGAAACAGGCGCATGCACAGATAAGGAAACAGCAGGCGCAATGAATGAGTGTGAGGCACCCGAGTCGTACAATGCATGTATGGGGATGCCATTTATATATATAGTACCTTCCACCACGTCGGTCGGATCTGCAACAGCATCCTCTGCGTCGCCTTCCAAGGCGTAAACACGGGCATAGGCCTGAGGCTGAGCGGCTCCCTACGGTACCGGTCTCCTCTTCGGGCATACATCTACCCAGTGATCGGCGCTACCACATCCGTAGCAGAGACCATTCTTCTTCCAACATTTGGCCTCTAACTGCGGGCCCTGACAGAATCCACATACGGGTCGTGGAAATCCCTGTGGTCGGGGAGGAGCAGGCTGAACGGCTGTCTTGAATGGCTTCTTCCTAGAAGAGGACCCAGAATGAGTAAAGGGTCTCTTCGAACCAGAAGCGAAACTCTTGGCGGCTGCGGGGGCAGGTGCAGAAGTTGGTCTCATCTGTCGGAGATCGGACTCTATAGATAGGGCCGTCTCAACTGCATCGGTGTAGTACTGAAGTCTGTTCCCGAGCATATGCATACGGATCTCATTCGACAACCCTTCAATGAACTGTCGAGTCTTCCTCTGCTTGTCGTCAACCATATACGAGCAATGAATAATAAGTCTGGAGAAATGAGCTTCGTACTGGTCTACTGATGAAGTACCCTACTTGAGAGCCAAGAACTCTCGCTCACGTCGCTGTCGGACCACTAACGGAATATACTTGGCCCGAAACTCAACCAAGAACTGATCCCAAGTCGGGCCCACCAGTCCTGTGCAGCTCCTGTCATTTGATACACTGCTAATTCGACCCTCTTAGGGTCCGGACATTCCATTACTCTGAACCTCTTCTCCATTGCCGCTATCCAAGATTCAACAATAACATCGTCCGGTGCACCCTCGAACTGTGAAGGGTGGAGTTTAAGGAACCTGCTCATCTCGGTCTCGGGGGCAGGTGGTGGCGTTGCTCGGTTGGTATTAACCATAAACTGCCCTAAGGCTTCCATAAACAGTGCTGGTGTCAGAACACCTGGAGGCGGACCTGGCGGTTCACGGCGAGGAGGCATTCTGTAAATTCAATACCAAACATGCATGATGATAAGCGATTATGAAAAGCTGTAACACGTAGACAAGTAATGTTCAGATAGAGTTCACATAAGCACTTAGCACATTTGCACAAATTCCACAAAAGTCCTAAGCCGTACGACCTAGACACAACCGGACACGACAGACAACCAGGCATGGCAAGAACAACCTTGAGTTTCGTATCCACCTATATCCAAGTCCATCCCAGTGTTTTGATTGTAAAAGATCTTTTGTTGTTGATCATCCAACAAAGATCCGTCACAATTCAAACACTAAGCGTTCTTGAACTCTGGTGAGTGCAATTCCCTAAGTTACACCGGCATGCAACGACTGACAAAACAAACAAAACACGACGATTCAGAGCTTAGGCCATTGGACCAAAGAAGCTTTGATACCAACTGTAGCGGGCGGCCCAAACGGGTAACGCACGCCCCGCACCGAGCCCGACCCGGAACCGAAATGGAATCCGACCCGAATTGAAACCCGGCGAATGGCACACATTTACTCAATGACTAGGCGGGGTTTTCAAAAACGAAAGAAAACGACAGAGGTGCGGAAGCGAAATTAAACCAAACAATAAATCATAATAATTGCACAAGTATTAAAGCCCACCAAGGCCAACGAAATTCAATTACTTAAATAATAAACGGGTTCGATACAATATCCCGACAATGTACAATAACGAGTTCAACATATAAATCCCGAATACTAACTAAATAAAATCCTAATATCATAATACATAAAACGGGATTTAGCATAAAACATAACATATCATATGACTTGGCGAGTCGAGCCCTTAACTCCAATTTCCAAACATAAAATGGGAAAACCACCCTTATTCCTCGAATGTAGATGAACCGCTAAATCCGAACTACGCATAACATACCGTATAATCTCAAGTACTCAAAGGGTTGCCACTCCGGCCTCACCCCGAGCTCCCAAAGGTGGAGGGAACATAGAATTTCCGCCGTAGACCCAATGTCTACCGACTTCGTCCTATCATCCTGACTCCGGGCCCAAACATACATACATACAGTTCATAATTCACTTTTCAAATCATTTCGGGTTGGCCAAAAGACCGTTCGAGACATGTCATATGCGAGGCCGAAGGCCAAAGCTTGCCTTAGAAATTAAAGAGGTTTTACATGTCTCTTTCGCAAACGTTTGAAAGAATATACGTAGTACTTTTTCATATCAAAATATTTTCGATAAATCGAATAAACATAATAGGCATAACTATTTACTAAGTATATATATAGAAATGATGTGAAAACAAAATGTAAACATGGCTTATATCGGGAGAGGCTTATTTATATATATACATAATAGTATTGGAATCAGAAACAGAAAGCCTCACCTGTTGGCTATACAAAAAGAAGAGCAAAAGCAAGAACTAGCGCTACTCCACGGGAGTATCGTCTGCAAAAATACCAAGACACAACCAAATAAGACTAAGGACGACACACGACTTATACGAAAACATTAGAACATATTGAGGCACGTTATACAGTCACATAAGGCACTTAGGTTCAAATTATCAAACAAAAACGGAGTAATTTGCAAATTTAAAAATGAAAATCAAGTCCAAATGCAACGAAACTTTACGGCCATGCTTTAAATATCATAAAGGAGTATGCATTCGAATTTCGGGAAAATCGGACTTCATATGCAAAAGTTAGAAAATTTGACGAAAAATTAAAATGCACTATTCATAGATCCGAACATGCTATAAATTCATAAAACATGCAATTCATATCTATTTCATATATATCGAATACACGAGCGAAGAAAGAATTCGGAAAAGATGAGCCTCGGAGGGACCCGTAGGCCAAAATTGGCACTGACTTACAGAAGGTCAGGGCCCTGTTCAAACGGGCCACACGGATTTGTGCACGGCCGTGTGCACCAAGGCCTTGCACACCAAAGAGAGACACGCACGGCCTCTTGCACACGGCCTCAAGGCCGTGTGCACAAGGCCGTGCACCATGAACCATGCGCACGGTCTCTTGCACGGCCGTGCAAGAGGCCGTGTACCTCCGCACGGCCTTGCCACACCCCGTGTGCAAGGCCCGTGTGCATCAAGAAAGAGCAGAAACTTCGCAGAACCAGAAAAACCATGCGAATTAAATCCTAAATTCAACATTTGATCATCTAAACATGCAAATCACACCCTAATATTTACATACAATGATCTACAACATATAAGCTACACATAGAATCCAAAAACACGAAAATCCATCCATAAATTCCCTTGAAATCACATAAACCCTAAATTATTCAACTATATACAAAAATGAGAAATATGAGGCATAGGAGACATTAAACGAGAGGGACGTGAAAGGCTTACTCGTAGAAGAGATCGTGGGGAGTTCGTAGGCGTAAACGGTTTGAAAATCCGTTGGGAAACGAAGTCGGAATGATCGTTGGAACCTCCTTCCTTCTCTTTCTCTTTTTCTTTCTTTTCTTTTCTTTCTTTTGCTGCTGTGTGTTTTGGGCGAGAGTGAGGTGAGAGAGAGAGTGATGAGACTTAGTCAATTTGACTTGGGTTTAAAAATCGAAAGGGCAAATTCATAATTTCGGAAAATAAGTTTGAAAACTCATGTTGTCCAAATAATACATAATTACAGTCAAAATTCATATAATTAAACACACATTGACAATTCGTAATTTAAATATAGAAATTCATTCATTTACGAAATTATTCAAAAATCTCATAATAAATCTCAAATAAAATAATAAATTGCGCAAATACTCGATTCAAGCATACCGGATTATAATTCAGATTTTTGGGGAGTTATATGTTTTAATTATTCATCCAGATACATAGGCGGAAACGAAATTACTTAATCAAAAGTAAATGACTCTAAGGACACGACCTGAATCCGCCTAGCAACAAAACCTGAAAAGACAACCACAGAGTAATGGGGTTAGTCAAAGCGACTAAGTGAGGGGGCAGTAATACGTATATATTATCGAAACAACAGAAAGATTCACCAGTTTGTAAATGAGAAGAAAGCAAAGGAAAAATAAAAGTTTTCACAATTATTGGTGAATCGAATAATTTTGCAATAAAGTAAAAGCTCGGCGAGTCGAGCATCAACCACCTGTTTCATAATATCATAAATATCAAATAAACCTCCCTTATTCCTCCTTGTGTAGTCAGGTAGCCAGCCCGCTACTATATAATCATACATGCAAGGACAAATATCCAATACATCTTCGGCTACGGATATAAACTAGATCCCGTCCGGCACAGGTACTCAAAAGGGTTGCCACTCCGGTCATACCCCCGAGCTCCCATCAGTTTAGAGACCAAAGCATTGAGATCTACCGTAGACCCAACGTCTATCCGGCTTCACCCCGTACCCTGATGTCCGGGCCCAATAGTATAATGTGGCTCAATGGCCAGGCCGAAAGGCCAAGATAATTCCTTGCACTTTAAATGCTTGTGCGGTCAAAGGGACCGATTTCAAACTCGTTTGTAACCCTTTCGTGCTAATGGAGCCTTCTAGGGGTTAATATGTAATAATTTGATATCAAAGCATTTTCCTTTAAACTCATTAAGATAATATGGTTTTCAAGTAGCTAGTACGTATAATATAAGTTTGGGGAAAGAAAACATAAAAGCATAAAACACAAACTTTGGGTATATATGGAATATTTACATACGTATAAGAAAGCCGAATTCGGAAAAGAAACCCCACCTGGATAATACGGCAAAAAGGACCAAAAGAAAGAAGACCAACTACTGCCCAGAAGAACTACCACCTGAAACCAAATACGACACAACCATGTAAGACGACAATACGACGCACGGCTTACTTTTAATGCAATAAAGCACTTAATTAAATCAAAGAAGGGCAATTAGGGCAATTATTCAATGAAACGAATGAAATATCAAACTTTAAGCTTATAATTCATGCTTAAACACAATTAGGTTTCATAGACATGCTTAAAATACTATAAAGAAGCATATATTCAAGTTTCAAAGCAATCGGAAAAGAATTGCGAAAAGCGTATAATTCCCTAAACGGAAATCGGTTCGTTTCACGATCAAATGGTATTGGAAAAATTCAAACTATATGGATTATTAAGTTTTAAAGCACTACAAACTTAATGGTGAAGTCGGATTTTGAAAATAATATCAAACAAAGAAAGTAGAATTTGCAATTTTTGACTTCCGGAGACTTTTGAACTGAAATTGGGTCACACGGCCTCTTGCACGGCCTTGTGCAAGGCCGTGTGTATTTTTGAGAACACGCACGGGCTACACACACGGCCTGATGCAAGGCCGTGTGAGTTGGAAAATGGCGCACGGCCTTGCTACACGGCCTGTTGCAAGGCCGTGTGCACCATGTTTTCGCGAATTTTCAGCAAAACGCGAAGAACTTCGCACAGAAGTATCAGAATTTCGTCAAATCTTCACCAAAACCCCATTTTCAATCATATTTTCATACCAAAAACTTGAATAAACATCAAAGATCACAATGGCAACACATAGGATCAAGAATCATCGAAAACTACAGAGTATAACGATCAAACTACCGAAAAATCCAACTTCGAAACAATTTATCCAAAACATACTCAAACGACAACGGAATCAAATGGAACCTGAATAATTCCTGTAGAGAATGTTACAAGGGTCGCGTAGGTTCTTATGGATCGAAATTTGGTTAAGAAACGAACTCGAAAGATCGAATTGAAAGCTTGGAGAAATTCTTTCTTTTTCTCTTTCTTTTTGCTGCTGATGTTTACGGCTAAGTGTAATTAAGAAAAAAGAAAGGAAAAGAGAATAAAAAGAAAACCTGAGGTTTAAATGAAAAATCGAAAGGGCATTTTCATAATTTCGCAAAACTTCATAAATAGGACATATTAATGAAATATGTCAATATTATAGTCAAAACTCATCATTTTAAACGCACATTGACATAGAATAATTTAAATTCACAAATTATTGCATTTATGAAAATTCATATAAAACACACAAATATCACATAAGCACATATATCCCGATCGAGTTTTCCAAACTTGTCCCGTTATCTTACGAATTCTTACCGGCTTTAGCTTACCAAAAATTTGGGGCGTTACAATCTCTCCCCCTTATGAGAATCTGTAACGCCCCACATTTTTGGGTAAACTAAAGCTGGTAAGAATTCCTAAGATAACGGGACAAGTTTGGAAAACTCGATCGGGATATATGTGCTTATGTGATATTTGTGTGTTTTATATGAATTTTCGTAAATGCAATAATTTGTGAATTTAAATTATTCTATGTCAATGTGCGTTTAAAATGATGAGTTTTGACTATAATATTGATATATTTCATTAATATGTCCTATTTATGAAGTTTCGCGAAATTATGAAAATGCCCCTTCGATTTTTCACTTAAACCTCAGGTTTTCTTTTTATTCTCTTTTCCTTTCCTTTTTCTTAATTACACTTAGCCGTAAACATCAGCAGCAAAAAGAAAGAGAAAAAGAAAGAATTTCTCCAAACTTTCAATTCGATCTTTCGAGTTCGTTTCTTAACCAAATTTCGATCCGTAAGAACCTGTGTTTTATGCTTTTATGTTTTCTTTCCCCAAACTTATATTATACGTAATAGCTACTTGAAAACCATATTATCTTAATGAGTTTAAAGAAAAATGCTTTGATATCAAATTATTACGTATAACCCCTCAAAAGCTCCATTAGCTCGAAAGGGTTATAAACGAGTTTGAAATCAGTCCCTTTGACCGCACAAGCGTTTGAAGTGCGAGGAATTATCTTGGCCTTTCGGCCTGGCCATTGAGCCACATTATACTATTGGGCCCGGACATCAGGGTACGGGGTGAAGCCGGATAGACTGTAACGCCCCGAAAATCCGAATTATAATCCGGTATGTTCGAATCGAGTATTTGCGCAATTTGTTATTTTATTTGATATTTATTATGAGATTTTAGAATAATTTCATAAATGAATGAACTTTTATATTTAAATTACTAATTGTCAATGTGCGTTTAATTATATGAATTTTGACTGTAATTATGTATTATTTGAACAACATGAGTTTTCAAACTTATTTTGCAAAATTACGAATTTGCCGCTTTGATTTCTAAGGCGAACTTTGGCCTTTGGCCTCGCATATGACATGTCTCGAACGGTCTTTTGGCCAACCCAAAATGATTTGAAAAGCGAGTTATGATATGTTATGTATGTGTGTATGTTTGGGCCCGGAGTAAAGGATGATAGGACGAAGTTGGTAGACATCGGGTCTACGGCGGAAATCCTATGGTTCTCTCCACCTTTGGGAGCTCGGGGTGAGGCCGGAGTGGCAGCCCTTTGAGTACCTGAGATTATACAGTATGTTATGCGTAGTTCGGATTTAGCGGTCCGTCTACATAGGAGGAATAAGGGTGGTTTCCCGCTTTTATGTTTAGAAATTGGAGTTAAGGGCTCGACTCGCCGAGTCATATGATAAGTTTTATTTCATGCTAAATCACCACCCGTTTACGAAAACCTTTCGTTTATGTTGATTTCTTTTAAGTTTAAAATTGGTGATTTTTTTCCGTTTTATAATATACATTATTATTCCCCCCCCACTTAGTCGTTTGACTAACCCCCTCTGTTTCACCCCTGTATTGGTTTCAGGATACTAGGCGGGATCTTCGTCGTCGTCGTCGCGTCTTAGAGTTACATTCTTTTGTTCATGTATAACTCTCATTCCGTATGGCTATTATTGATGTTTTATGATATTAGTAATTTTATTTAGTTAGTATTCGGGATATATATGTTGAACCCGTATATTTACATTGTCGGGATATTGTATCGAACCCGTTGATTAATTATGTAATTGAATCTCGTTGGCCTTGGTGGGCTTTAATACTTGTGCAATTATTATGTTTTATTGTTTGGTTTATTTTTGAAATCCCCGCCTAGTGAATTGAGTAAATGTGTGCCGTTCGCCGGGTTTCGGTTCGGGTCGGATTCCATTTTGGTCCCGGGTCGGGCCTCGGTGCGGGGTGTGCGTTACCCGTTTGGGGCGCCCGCTACAGTTGGTATCAGAGCCCTTTGGTCCAGTGGCCTAGGCTCTGAGTTGACGTGTCAGTTTAGGTCGTACGGCTTAGGGTTATGTGATTGTGACAACGTGATTATGTGAATTTAATTTCTCTACGTGTTACGGCTTTTCATAATCACTTATCATCATGCATGTTTGGTTTTGAATTTGCAAAATGCCTCCTCGCCGTGAACCGCCAGGTCCGCCTCCAGGTGTTCCGACACCAGCTCAGTTTATGGAAGCCTTAGGGCAGTTTATGGTTCATAACAACCGAGCAACGCCACCACCTGCCCCCGAGACCGAGATGAGCAGGTTACTTAAACTCCACCCTCCGCAGTTCGAGGGTGCCACCGATGATGTGATTGTCGAATCTTGGATAGGGGAAATGGAGAAGAGGTTTAGGGTAATGGAATGTCCGGACCCTAAGAGGGTCGAATTAGCAGTGTATCAGATGACAGGAGCTGCACATGACTAGTGGGCCCGTATCGAGCAGCGATGGCAGCGAGAGCATGTGGTCCTGACTTGGGATCAGTTCTTAGTTGAGTTTCGGGCCAAGTATATTCCGTTGGTGGTCCGACAGCGACGTGAGCGAGAGTTCCTGGCTCTCAAGCAGGGTACTTCATCAGTTGACCAGTACGAGGCTCATTTCTCCAGACTTATTATTCACTGCTCGTATATGGTTGACGACGAACAGAGGAAGACTCGACAGTTCATTGAGGGATTGTCGAATGAGATTCGTATGCATATGCTCGGGAACAGACTCCAGTACTATACCGATGCAGTTGAGACGGCCCTATCTATAGAGTCCGATCTCCGACAGATGAGACCGACTTCTGCACCTACCCCTGGAGCCGCCAAGAGTTTCCCGTCTGGTTCGAAGAGGCCATTTGTTCCGTCTGGGTCCTCTTCTGGGAAGAAGCCGTTCAAGATAGCTGTTCAGCCTACGCCTCACCGACCTCAGGGATTTCCACGACCCGTATGTGGATTCTGTCAGGGCCCGCACTTAGAGGCAAAATGCTGGAAGAAGAATGGTCTTTGCTACGGATGTGGTAGCGCCGATCACCGGGTAGATGTATGCCCGAAGAGGAGACCGGTACAGCAGGGAGCCGCTCAGCCTCAGGCTTATGCCCGTGTTTATGCCTTGGAAGGTACTATATATATAAATGGCATCCCCATACATGCATTGTACGACTCGGGTGCTTCACACTCGTTTATTGAGCCTACTGTTTCCTTATCTGTGCATGCGGCTGTTTCCTTGCTTGATTATGTGTTAGTGGTAGGTTTGCCGTTGGGTTCGAAGGTTATTGCGAACCGAGCACTTAAGCGTTGTCCGGTTATCATCGAGGGTATCGAATACCCGGCAGATTTGGTCGAGTTGCCGATGAAGAAATATGGGGTTATTCTCGGAATGGATTGGTTGTACGAGCATCGGGCGAAGGTTGATTGTTTCGAGAAGAAGGTTATTCTGGGTTCTAATGAGGTTAAGGGTTTCCGATCAGGAGAAGGTCCGTATACTCAATGATGGAAGCTAAGAAGCTCATTCAGAAAGAAGAAGCTACGTGCTTTATAGCTTACCTTCTCAACCGCCCGAAGGACCAGACGAAGATTGAAGAAACGTCCGTGGTCAATGAATTCGTCGATGTGTTTCCCGAGAATTTGGAATTCTTGCCACCGGATCGGGATATAGAGTTCGTGATTGATCTAGTTCCGGGAGCCGAGTCCTATTCGAAGTCGCCGTACCGAATGGCTCCTACAGAGTTGAAAGAATTGAAGAACCAACTCGATGAACTTCTTTCTATTGGATATATCCGACCGAGTGCCTCGCCTTGGGGTGCTCTAGTCTTGTTCGTGAAGAAGAAGGACGGTACACTTCGCATGTGTATCGATTACCGAGAATTGAACAGGATGACAGTGAAGAACAAGTATCCTTTACCACATATCGAGGAATTGTTCGATTTGCTACAAGGATCGAGGATTTACTCCAAGCTCGATCTCAGACAAGGATATTACCAGCTCCGTATCCGATCAGAGGATATCCCGAAGACAGCTTTCAACACAAGATACGGACATTTCGAGTTTGTGGTCATGCCATTTGGACTCTCGAATGCTCCAGCAGCTTTTATGGACATGATGCACATAATTTTTCGTCCGTACCTCGACAAGTTCGTCGTTATTTTCATTGACGACATATTACTGTTCTCGAAGTCCGAAGAAGAACACGTTGAACACCTCCGGATTGTGCTTCAAGCTTTGAGAGAGCACCAATTATTCACTAAGTTCAGCAAATGCGAATTCTGGATTGACCAAGTGACCTTCCTAGGTCATGTCATATCCGGAACGGGAATTGAGGTAGATCCTTCGAAGATTGAGACAGTGCTGGATTGGGAGAGACCTAAGACTCCTACAGAGATCCGTAGTGTCTTGGGATAGCAGGATACTACAGACGTTTCGTCAAGGATTTCTCTAAACTTGCAGGCCCGTTAACAGCGTTGACAAAGAAAGAAGCTAAGTTTGAGTGGTCAGCCAAATGTGAAGCTAGTTTTCAGGAGCTCAAGAAGAGATTGACCACAGCTCCAGTATTGACCCTGCCCGAGGGTTCAGAAGGATTTGTCGTGTATGCAGATGCGTCACACGAAGGATTAGGTTGTGTGTTAATGCATAATGGGAAAGTTATAGCTTATGCATCGAGGAAGCTAAAGCCAGCTGAAGAGAACTATCCCACTCACGACCTTGAGCTAGCCGCCGTGGTATTTGCATTATTGAAATGGCGTAATTATCTCTACGGCATCACGTTCGACATCTTCACAGATCATAAGAGCCTTCAGTATTTGTTTACTCAGAAGGAATTGAACAAACGACAGCGCCGTTGGATGGAGTTATTTGAGGACTACGATTGCAAGATTCAGTACCATCCCGGAAAGGCGAATGTTGTAGCCGATGCACTGAGCCGGAAGGCAAGCATAGCCCAGCTAGAGGCTAAGTTAGAGGGAGTTCACATCTGTTCCCAGGCCCATGTTCACAGCATATCGATCCAGTCAGAGTTGGGTCGAAAGATTCGAGATGTTCAGGCTACTGATGAGTGGACTCAGAGACAAATAGTTCACATCGCAGCTGATTCTGAGACTCAGTTTGGTGTGGATGACACAGGAATTCTCCGCTACAAGTCTCGAGTTTGTGTTCCGGAGAGTCTGAGGAAAGAGATTCTCGATGAGGCTCACAACACACCTTACACAGTTCATCCAGGTGGAAGTAAGATGTATCGGGACCTAAAAGAATTATTCTGGTGGAGAGGTATGAAGAGAGACGTAGCTGATTACGTCAAGAGATGCTCGACTTGTCAGCAAGTTAAAGTTGAACATCAAAGACTGGGAGGTTTGCTTGAGCCACTACCGATTCCTACGTGGAATTGGGAGGGTATTGCCATGGACTTCGTGTCTGGTTTGCCTAAGGTTAGAGGTGGCCACGATAGCATTTGGGTGATTATCGATCGACTGTCCAAGAGTGCTCATTTTCTACCGATCAACATGTCGTACAAAGTGGATAAGTTGGCAGAGATTTATCACCGAGAAATTGTCAAGCTTCATGGGATTCCGACTACGATAGTGTCTGACAGAGACGCTCGATTTACTTCTCGCTTATGGCAGCAACTTCAAGAGCGGATGGGAACGAAGCTGACTTTCAGTACAGCCGCACATCCGTAGACAGATGGTCAGTCAGAGAGGATGATCAGATATCTCTGTGATATGCTTCGAGCTTGTGCCTTGGATTTTCGCAATAATTGGCACGACCAGTTGCCTTTGATCGAGTTTGCCTACAACAACAGCTATCAGTCTTCGATCGAAATGGCACCTTACGAGGCATTGTACGGCAGAAAGTGTAGATCCCCGTTGTTTTGGGATCTCGAGGATTGGCGTTGGACGAAAGACGATAAGGAACGAGGAACTCCTCCGAAGTTTCTCCAAAATGCAATCGACCATATCCAGATCATTCGGCAGAGAATGAAAGCAGCTCAGGATCGACAGAAGAGCTATGCCGACAACCGTCGCCGACCGTTGGAATTTGAGGTTGGTGACAAAGTATTCCTCAAAGCTTCTCCTCGAAAGGGATTCACTCGAATTGGAAAAGGAGGAAAACTAATTCCGAGATTTTTGGGTCCTTATGAAATTCTAGAGAGGATTGGGAACGCAGCTTACAGGTTAGACTTGCCGCCAAGCCTAACTGGGATTCACAACGTCTTTCATGTTTCCCAACTCCGAAAGTACTTCCCAAATGGGTCCGAGATCCTTCCTGTTGAGGAAATTGAACTAGAGCTGGATTTGACCTTTGTTTCGAAGCCGGTGAAGATATTGGATAAGAAGACTCAAGCTCTGCGCAACCGAGAGATTTCTCTTGTCAAAGTCCTTTGGAGAAATCAGACAACCGAAGAAGCTACATGGGAGACCGAGGACAAGATGCGCAAGTTTCATCCGGAATTATTTCAGTCGGACGAGTAGAATCTGGGGTCCAGATTCTCATAAGGAGGGGTGATGTAACGCCCCGAAAATCCGGATTATAATCCGGTATGCTCAAATCGATTATTTGCGCAATTTATTATTTTATTTGATATTTATTATTAGATTTTAGAAGAATTTCGTAAATGAATGAACTTCTATATTTAAATTACGAATTGTCAATGTGCGTTTAATTATATGAATTTTGACTGTAATTATATATTATTTGGACAACATGAGTTTTCAAACTTATTTTGCGAAATTACGAATTTGCCCCTTCGACTTTAAACCCTAGTCAACTATTGAGTAAGTCTCTCTCACTCTCTCTTCCCTCATTCTCGTTCAAATACAATAGCAAAGGAGAAGGAAGAAAAGAAAGAAAAAGAGAAGGAAGAAGAAGGACTTTCGACGATCGTCTCGACTTCATTTCCCGACGGATTTTCGAGCCGTTTACGCCTACGAAGTCCCCGCGATCTCTTCTACGAGTAAGCCTTTCACGTCCCTCTCATTTAATGTCTCCTATGCTTCGTATTTATCATTTTTATATATAGTTGAATAATTAGGTTTTATATGATTTTGATAGAAATTGTGAATGGATTTTCGTGTTTATTGTTTCTATGTGTAACTTATATGTTGTAGATGATTATATGTAAATATTAGGGTATGATTTGCATGTTTAATTAGCCAAAGATTGAATTTAGAAATGAATTCGCGTAGGTTTTTGGTTCTGCGAAAATGTTCTGCTCTTTTTGATGCACACGGGCTTTGCACACAGGGTGTGGGGGTACACGGCCGTGCAAGAGACCGTGCGTGTGTTGCATGGTACACGGCCTTCTGCACACGGCCTTGAGGCCATGTGCAACAGGCCGTGCGTGTTTCTCATGGTGTACACGGCCTTGGCACACGGCCGTGCACAAGGCCGTGTGGCCTGGTTGAACAGGGCCCTGACCTTCTGTAAGTCAGGGCCCATTTTGGCCTTCGGGTCCCTCCGAGGCTCATCTTTTCTGAATTTTTTCTTCGCTCGTGTGTTCGATATATATGAGATAGATATGAATTGCATGATTTATGAATTTATAGCATGTTCGGGTCTATGAATAGTGCGTTTTAAGTTTTTGTTAAATTTTCTAACTTTTGCATGTGAAGTCCGATTTTTCCCGAAATTCGAATGCATACTCCTTTATGATAATTTAAGCATGTCCGAAAAGTTTCGTTGCATTTGGACTTGATTTGCATTTTTAAATTTGAGAATTACTCTGTTTTCGTTTGATAATTTGAACTTAAGTGCTTGATTTGATTGTGTAACGTGCTCCTATGTGTTTTAATATTCTCGTATAAGCCGCGCGTCGTCCTTAGTCTTAATTGGTTGTGTCCTGGTATTTTTGCAGACGATACTCTCGTGGAGTAGCGCCGGTTCTTGATTTTTGCTCTTATTTTGAATAGCCAGGTGAGGCTTTCCGTTTCTGATTCCAGTACTATTATGTATATATATAAATAAGCCTCTCCCGATATAAGCCACGTTTACGTTTTGTTTTCATACCGTTTATATATATACCTAGTAAATATTTATACCTATTATGTTTATTCGATTTATCGAAAACGTTTTGATATGAAAACGTACTGCGTATATTCTTTTAAATGTTTGCGAAAGAGACATGTAAAACCTCTTTAATTTCTAAGGCGAACTTTGGCATTCGGCCTCGCATATGACATGTCTCGAACGGTCTTTTGGCCAACCCGAAATGAATTGAAAAGCGAGTTATGATATGATATGTATGTGTGTATGTTTGGGCCCGGAGTAAAGGATGATAGGACGAAGTCGGTAGACATCGGGTCTACGCGGAAATCCTATGGTTCTCTCCACCTTTGGGAGCTAGGGGTGAGGCCGGAGTGGCAGCCCTTTGAGTACCTGAGATTATACAGTATGTTATGCGTAGCTCGGATTTAGCAGTCCGTCTACATTGGAGGAATAAGGTGGGTTTTCCCGTTTTTATGTTTAGAAATTGGAGTTAAGGCTCGACTCGCCGAGTCATTTGATAAGTTATGTTTTATGCTAAATCACCACCCGTTTACGAAAACCTTTCTTTTATGTTGATTTCTTTTAAGTTTAAAAATGGTTATTTAGTTCTGTTTTATAATATACATTATTATTCCCTCCTCACTTAGTCGTTTGACTAACCCTCTCTGTTTCACCCTGTATTGGTTTCAGGACACTAGGCGGGATCTTCGTTGTCGTCGTCGTTAGAGTTGTATTTTTCGTTCTTGTATAACTCGTGTCCGTATGGTATTGTTTATGTTTTATGAGATTAGGATTGTATTTAGTTAGTATTCGGGATTTCTATTGAACCCGTCATTATACATTGTTGGGATATTGTATCGAACCCGTTTATTAATTATGTAATTGATTCTCATTGGCCTTGGTGGGCTTTAATACTTGTGTAATTATTATGTTTTATTGTTTGATTAATTTTTTCTTCCGCACCTCTGTCGCTTTTCTTTCTGTTTTTGAAATCCCCGCCTAGTCATTGAGTAAATGTGTGCCGTTCGCCGGGTTTCAATTCGGGTCGGATTCCATTTCGGTCCCGGGTCGGGCCTCGGTGCGGGGCGTGGGTTACCCGTTTGGGGCGCCCGCTACAGGTGATTGTAACGCCCCGAAAATCCGAATTATAATCCGGTATGTCCGAATCGAGTATTTGCGCAATTTGTTATTTTATTTGATATTTATTATGAGATTTTAGAATAATTTCGTAAATGAATGAACTTTTATATTTAAATTACGAATTGTCAATGTGCGTTTAATTATATGAATTTTGACTATAATTATGTATTATTTGAACAACATGAGTTTTCAAACTTATTTTGCAAAATTACGAATTTGCCCCTTTGATTATTTTGACCCAAGTCAATTTGACTAAGTCTCATTTCTCTCTCTCTCACCCCACTCCCATTCAAACAAGCAGCAACAAGGAAAGAAAAGAAAGAAAAAGAGAAGGAAGAAGAAGAAGATTAAAACGATCGTCCCGACTTCATTTCCCGACGGATTTTCGAACCGTTTACGCCTACGAACTCCCCGCGATCTCTTCTACGAGTAAGCTCTCACGATTTTTTTCATTTAATGCCTCTTATGCTTCATTTTTCTCGTTTTTGATTAATAGTTGAATAATTAGGTTTTATATGATTTTGATAGAAATTGTGGATGGATTTTCGTGTTTATTGTTTCTATGTGTAGCTTATATGTTGTAGATGATTATATGTAAAAATTAGGGTATGATTTGCATGTTTAATTAGCCAAATTTTGATTTTAGAAATGAATTTGCGTAGGTTTTTGGTTCTGCAAAAATGTTCTGCTCTTTTTGATGCACACGGGCTTTACACACGGGGTGTGGCAAGCCCATGTGGGGGTACACGGCCTCTTGCACGGTGCACGGCCTTGTGCACACGGCCTTAAGGTCATGTGCAACAGCCCGTGCATGTTTCGCATGGTGTACACGGCCTTGGCACACGGCCGTGCACAAGGCCGTGTGGCCTGGTTGAACAGGGCCCTGACCTTTTGTAAGTCAGGGCCCATTTTGGCCTTCGGGTCCCTCCAAGGCTCGTCTTTTTAGAATTCTTTCTTCGCTCGTGTGTTCGATATATATGAAATAGATATGAATTGCATGATTTATGAATTTATAGCATGTTCGGGTCTATGAATAGTGCGTTTTAAGTTTTCGTTAAATTTTCTAACATTTGCATGTGAAGTCCGATTTTCCCGAAATTCGAATGCATACTCCTTTATGATAATTTAAGCATGTCCGTAAAGTTTCGTTGCATTTGGACTTGATTTGAATTTTTAAATTTGAGAATTACTCTGTTTTCGTTTGATAATTTGAACTTAAGTGCTTGATTTGATTGTGTAACGTGCTCCTATGTGTTTTAATATTCTCGTATAAGCCGTGCGTCGTCCTTAGTCTTAATTGGTTGTGTCCTGGTATTTTTGCAGACGATACTCTCATGGAGTAGCGCCGGTTCTTGATATTTGCTCTTATTTTGAATAGCCAGGTGAGGCTTTCCGTTTCTGATTCCAGTACTATTATGTATATATATAAATAAGCCTCTCCCGATATAAGCCACGTTTACGTTTTGTTTTCATACCGTTTATATATATACCTAGTAAATATTTATACCTATTATGTTTATTCGATTTATCGAAAACGTTTTGATATGAAAAATTACTACGTATATTCTTTTAAATGTTTGCGAAAGAGACATGTAAAACCTCTTTAATTTCTAAGGCGAACTTTGGCCTTCGGCCTCCCATATGACATGTCTCGAACGGTCTTTTGGCCAACCCAAAATGAATTGAAAAGCGAGTTATGATATGATATGTATGTGTGTATGTTTGGGCCCGGAGTAAAGGATGATAGGACGAAGTCGGTAGACATCGGGTCTATGCGGAAATCCTATGGTTCTCTCCACCTTTGGGAGCTCGGGGTGAGGCTGGAGTGGCAGCCCTTTGAGTACCTGAGATTATACAGTATGTTATGCATAGCTCGGATTTAGCAGTCCGTCTACATTGGAGGAATAAGGTGGGTTTTCCCGTTTTTATGTTTAGAAATTGGAGTTCAGGGCTCGACTCGCCGAGTCATTTGATAAGTTATATTTTATGCTAAATCACCACCCGTTTACGAAAACCTTTCTTTTATGTTGATTTCTTTTAAGTTTAAAAATGGTGATTTAGTTCTGTTTTATAATATACATTATTATTCCCTCCTCACTTAGTCGTTTGACTAACCCTCTCTGTTTCACCCTGTATTGGTTTCAGGACACTGGGCGGGATCTTCGTTGTCGTCGTCGTTAGAGTTGTATTTTTCGTTCTTGTATAACTCGTGTCTGTATGGTATTGTTTATGTTTTATGAGATTAAGATTGTATTTAGTTAGTATTCGGGATTTCTATTGAACTCGTCATTATACATTGTCGGGATATTGTATCGAACCCGTTTATTAATTATGTAATTGATTCTCGTTGGCCTTGGTGGGCTTTAATACTTGTGTAATTATTATGTTTTATTATTTGATTAATTTTTGCTTCCGCACCTCTGTCGCTTTTCTTTATGTTTTTGAAATCCCCGCCTAGTCATTGAGTAAATGTGTGCCTTTCGCCGGGTTTCAATTCGGATCGGATTCCATTTCGGTCCCGGGTCGGGCCTCGGTGCAGGGCGTGCGTTACCCGTTTGGGGCGCCCGCTACAGTTGGTATCAGAGCCTCTTTGGTCCAATGGCGTAAGCTCTGAATCGTCGTGTTTTGTTTGTTTGTCGGTTGTTATGTGCCGGTGTAACTTAGGGAATTGCAATCACCAGTGTTCAAGAACGCTTAGTGTTTGAATTGTGCCGGATCTTTGTTGGATGATCAACAACAAAAGATCTTTTACAATCAAAACACTGGGATGGGCTTGGATATAGGTGGATGTGAAACTCAAGGTTGTACTTGCCGTGCCTGGTTGTCTGTTGTGTCCGGTTGTGTTTAGGTCGTACGGCTTAGGACTTCTGTGGAATTTGTGCAAATGTGCTAAGTGCTTATGTGAACTATATCTGAACATTACGTGCTTATGTGTTTACAGCTTTGCATACTCACTTACTTGTCATGCATAACTGCTAATGGCTTTACAGGATGCCTCCATGTCGTTGTCCATGTAAGCATCCCCCATCACCTCCATTGACACCTCAGATCTATATACCGATTCCAGCCGAAATTTCGGCAACGTTAAGACAGTTCATCGCTCATGCCCCTAAAGGAAACGCGGAGCAGGAAGCGTGGGCCCAATTTCTCAGATTCGAACCACCACAGTTTGAAGGTGCCCCGGATGACACTATTGCCGAGGCATGGATATCAGCTCTGGAAAAGATTTACAGAATTATGGAATATCCGGACCCTCTAAGAGTCGAGTTTGCTATCTATTTGATGATTGCAGCCGCACAGGATTGGTGGAAACAGATTGAGCAAAGATGGAAACGCGAGCATGTAATCCCGACTTGGGATCAGTTCTTGATCGAGTTCCGGGCTGAATACATTCCGAGGATTGTTCGTCAGCAACCCGAAAGGGAATTCCTGGCTCTCAAGCAGAAAACAGCCGCCAAGAGTTTCGCTTCTGGTTCGAAGAGACCCTTTACTCATTCTGGATCCTCTTCTGAGAAGAAGCCATTCAAGACAGCCGTTCAGCCTACTCCTCCCCGACCTCAGGGATATCCACGACCCGTATGTGGATTCTGTAAGGGCTCGCATTTAGAGGCCAAATGTTGGAAGAAGAATGGACTGAGCTACGGATGTGGTAGCGCCGACCACAGAGTGAATGTATGTCCGAAGAAAAAGCCGAAACAAGTCAAGAAGACGGAGCTTGCACGTATGAACGAGCCAGGTATATTGCATTGTCATGACATTCATCCAAAATTCATTTAATTTCGTCTTATGTTGAATTTTAAAATTTTGTGCGTTCGTATAGTTGATGATATGTGAAAATATTATATATGTGAATTTATATGATTTTGGTGTCATATATTCGTATATGAATTTTGTGAAGTTTGTGTGGTTTAAAACACACGAACTACCCCTGCATGCCTTGCACGGTCTCGCCACACGCCGTGACGAGACCCTGTGCACTTTTCCACACGGTCTCGTTGCACCCTGTGCGAGAGACCGTGCGCATCAATACACACGGGCTCGTCACACGCCGTGACGAGAGCCAGTGCGTGTTTCTCCCACACGGGGTCGTCACACGCCGTGATGATACCCCGTGCGTGCCTTTTCCACACGGCCTCGTCACACGCCGTGACGAGAGGCCGTGCGCTTCTCTTCCAGTTTTTAAAATGATCAGAAACTCCGGATTTGCGCACAACCTCTTCTTTTTCTCCCTTCCTCGTGCGAAAATTCTCTTGTTTCCCCCCCCCCCCCCCCCCCCAAATTCCTCCCAACTTTGAGCTAGATTAATTCTCGATCCAGCCGACGGATTTTCGTGGAATTTTAAAGGTGCATTGTCTGCAGCAAGTTCTTCGATTGTTGAAATTTTGGGCTCGATCCGTTGTACCGATCTCACGTTATTTTTGCCCGAAGTAGCGCACGCCAAGTGTTCGGTGAAAGTCTCTAGTGGAATTGCAACTCATATTCCTTCAAATTCAATCCAACTCCAACTCTAATATGGAAGGCGATCGCGAGACTCGTAGTGGCCGTCGGGCAAGGGAGTTACCCGACGTAGCGGCCCCGGAAGGGTATCAAGTAAATTTGGGAAACGAAGACGACCAAAATGTCTTCAATCGGTTAATGGAAAGACCGGTTCGAGCCACGCAATTTCTCGACATGGAAGCTATGTATCAACTGGGACTAGGCGAAGGCATCTCCCGCTACATCGACAACATCGGATGGACTAATTTTTGGAGCATCCAAAGGCCATCCTACCGCCGGTTCACCTGTGAATTTTTGAGCTCTCTCAAGGGCGCGGCTTTCCCGGACGACCACGAGATGCCAGTCGGAATCCACTTCCGAGCATTCAACCAGGATTACACGCTTTCATACCGGCAGTTGTCGGAGTACTTTCAGCTGTATGTCACGGCACCTAGAAGACGTGCCGATGGATGGAATCAAGCCGAGGCTTGGAGACGTATCTCCACCTCCACCGAAATGTTCAACTCTGGCGTATCCAAGGCCACAACGCTTATCACCACTCAGCTGAGAATTTTGCATAGAGCCATTTCTCGATCGGTTCTAGCTAGAGGAGACAGTCCGGGAGCTGTGAATACAGAAGATTGTCTCATGCTCGACTATATGGTGAGAGGGGTCAGGTTCAACCCCATTTCGTATATGATGGACCATATGATGTTCATCTCCACTCGATCGAGAGGAGAGATTCGAGTGGGCTCCTATATCACCGCCATTCTGGAGTGTGCCCAAGTGGAAGGGCTCGATACTCAGGTTGCCGTTGGAGGTTCGGCCACGATTAGTTATGGCACTCTAGCCCAGATGGCGATTTGCACAAAGGGTCCGAGGCGGAACGACCTGTATGTTCTGGTCGACGGTCTACCCTTATGGGAAGCTGACCAAGGTGATGCTCACGATGAAGAACTCCCGAACCCAGAGGTCCACGAGCAAGCTCAACACATCTACTCACAGTTGTTGGGACATGATGCCTCGATACCCGAGTCTTCATGCGGCAGAAGAAACATGCGGAACCAGGAGACGATTGATCTACAGCAATTTTATTCAGAGTTCTCCGACTACCGACGTGTGACCGATGAGAGGTTTGCCCAACAGGGCTTTGCAGCTCAGCACGCTCACATAGATCGACAGTACACAACATTACAGTCTAAGCTTCAGCGATCTATCTCCGAGATGCAGAGGTCACTTTCGGAGCAGCTTGACCAGTATTTCCGTCGTGGCCCCGATGAGCCATGATCTATCTATTTATTTTTATTTTTAATTTTCTTTTCCGCTAGCTTGTTTAGGAATTGATGTAATTCCGTATTTTGTATGACTTTGGATTTTATTTGGAATGTTAAGTGCATTAAGTGTTTATTATGAATGATCTTTTATTATATGATTTAATGGCTTATGAATGTTCATTTTAATTCGCGCTATTAGAATTCCACAAAATTATGCTCCTCTTAACTAACTCCGAGACCGGAGGAGAATCTGAGGGCAGATTCTTTTGAAGAGGGGAGTATTGTAACGCCCCGAAAATCCGGATTATAATCCGGTATGCTCAAATCGAGTATTTGCGCAATTTATTATTTTATTTGATATTTATTATTAGATTTTAGAACAATTTCGTAAATGAATGAACTTCTATATTTAAATTACGAATTGTCAATGTGCGTTTAATTATATGAATTTTGACTGTAATTATATATTATTTGGACAACATGAGTTTTCAAACTTATTTTGCGAAATTACGAATTTGCCCCTTCGACTTTAAACCCTAGTCAACTATTGACGAAGTCTCTCTCACTCTCTCTTCCCTCATTCTCGTTCAAATACAATAGCAAAGGAGAAGGAAGAAAAGAAAGAAAAAGAGAAGGAAGAAGAAGGAGTTTCGACGATCGTCCCGACTTCATTTCCCAACGGATTTTCGAGCCGTTTACGCCTACGAACTCCCCGCGATCTCTTCTACGAGTAAGCCTTTCACGTCCCTCTCATTTAATGTCTCCTATGCTTCGTATTTCTCATTTTTATATATAGTTGAATAATTAGGTTTTATATGATTTTGATAGAAATTGTGAATGGATTTTCGTGTTTATTGTTTCTATGCGTAACTTATATGTTGTAGATGATTATATGTAAATATTAGGGTATGATTTGCATGTTTAATTAGCCAAAGATTGAATTTAGAAATGACTTCGCGTAGGTTTTTGGTTCTGCGAAAATGTTCTGCTCGTTTTGATGCACACGGGCTTTGCACACGGGGTGTGGCAAGCCCGTGTGGGGGTACACGGCCTCTTGCACGGCCGTGCAAGAGACCGTGCGTGTGTTGCATGGTACACGGCCTTGAGGCCGTGTGAAACAGGCCGTGCGTGTTTCTCATGGTGTACACGGCCGTGCACAAGGCCGTGTGGCCTGGTTGAACAGGGCCCTGACCTTCTGTAAGTCAGGGCCCATTTTGGCCTACGGGTCCCTCCGAGGCTCGTCTTTTCTGAATTATTTCTTCGCTCGTGTATTTGATATATATGAAATAGATATGAATTGCATGTTTTACGAATTTATAACATGTTCGGGTCTATGAATAGTGCGTTTTAAGTTTTTGTTAAATTTTCTAACTTTTGCATGTGAAGTCCGATTTTCCCGAAATTCGAATGCATACTCCTTTATGATAATTTAAGCATGTCCGTAAAGTTTCGTTGCATTTGGACTTGATTTGCATTTTTAAATTTGAGAATTACTCTGTTTTCGTTTGATAATTTGAACTTAAGTGCTTTATTTGATTGTTCAACGTGCTTCTATGTGTTCTAATGTTTTCGTATAAGCCGTGCATCGTCGTTAGTCTTATTTGGTTGTGTCTTTATATTTTTCAGACGATACTCCCGTAGAGTAGCGCATCCGGTCTTGCATTTTCCATTCTTTTTGTATAGCCACAGGTGAGGCTTTCCGTTTCTGATTCCAGTACTATTCTGTATATATATAAATAAGCCTCTCCCGATATAAGCCATGTTTACGTTTTGCTTTCATACCGTTTCTATATATATACTTAATAAATATTTATGCCTATTATGTTTATTCGATTTATTGAAAATGTTTTGATATGAAAAAGTACTACGTATAGTCTTTGAAACGTTTGCGAAAGAGACATGTAAAACCCCTTTGTTTTCTAAGGCGAACTTTGGCCTTTGGCCTCGCATATGACATGTCTCGAACGGTCTTTTGGCCAACCCAAAATGATTTGAAAAGCGAGTTATGATATGTTATGTATGTGTGTATGTTTGGGCCCGGAGTAAAGGATGATAGGACGAAGTCGGTAGACATCGGGTCTACGGCGGAAATCCTATGGTTCTCTCCACCTTTGGGACCTCGGGGTGAGGCCGGAGTGGCAGCCCTTTGAGTACCTGAGATTATACAGTATGTTATGCGTAGTTCGGATTTAGCGGTCGGTCTACATAGGAGGAATAAGGGTGGTTTCCCGTTTTTATGTTTAGAAATTGGAGTTAAGGGCTCGACTCGCCGAGTCATATGATAAGTTTTGCTTCATGCTAAATCACCACCCGTTTACGAAAACCTTTCGTTTATGTTGATTTCTTTTAAGTTTAAAATTGGTGATTTATTTCCGTTTTATAATATACATTATTATTCCCCCCTCACTTAGTCGTTTGACTAACCCCCTCTGTTTCACCCCTGTATTGGTTTCAGGATACTAGGCGGGATCTTCGTCGTCGTCGTCGCTTCTTAGAGTTACATTATTTTGTTCATGTATAACTCTCATTCCGTATGGCTATTATTGATGTTTTATGATATTAGTAATTTTATTTAGTTAGTATTCGGGATATATATATTGAACCCGTATATTTACATTGTCGGGATATTGTATCAAACCCGTTAATTAATTATGTAATTGAATTTCGTTGGCCTTGGTGGGCTTTAATACTTGTGCAATTATTATGTTTTATTGATTGGTTTATTTTCGCTTCCGCACCCCTGTCTTTTTCTTTCGTTTTTGAAATCTCCGCCTAGTGAATTGAGTAAATGTGTGCCGTTCGCCGGGTTTCGGTTCGGGTCGGATTCCATTTCGGTCCCGGGTCGGGTCTCGGTGCGGGGCGTACGTTACCCGTTTGGGGCGCCCGCTACATAGACGTTAGGTCTACGGTGGATCTCAATGCTCTGGTCTCCAAACTGATGGGAGCTCGGGGGTATGACCGGAGTGGCAACCCTTTTGAGTACCTGCGCCGGACGGGATCTAGTCTATATCCCCAGCCGAAGATGTATTGGATATTTGTCCTTGCATATATGATTATATAGTAGTGGGCTAGCTACCTGACTACACAAGGAGGAATAAGGGAGGTTTATTTGATATTTCTGATATTATGAGACAGGTGGTTGATGCTCGACTCGCCGAGTTTTTACTTTAATGCGAAATTTTTCGATTCACCAATAATTGTGAAAACCTTTATTTTTCCTTTGCTTTCTTCTCATTTACAAACTGGTGAATCTTTCTGTTGTTTCGATAATATATACGTATTACAGCCCCCTCACTTAGTCGATTTGACTAACCCCATTATTCTATTGTTGTCTTTTCAGGGTTTTGTTGCTAGGCGGATTCAGGTCGTGTCCTTGGAGTCATTTACTTTTGTTTAGGTGATTTCATATCCGTCTATGTATCTGGATAAATAATTAAAACCCTAGAAGTTTCGAGCTAAGTATGTTCCCCCTACTGTTCAGGATCGCCGGGAGCAGGAGTTTATGGAGCTATCCCAGGGTACCTCCACCGTGGCAGATTATGAGGCCAATTTTACCAGACTTGCAGTATATGCTCCTCATATTGCTTTAGATGAGCATAGGAAGACCAAGAAGTTTCTAGAGGGCTTGAGTATTCCTCTTCGACAGGGTATTGCAGCTTCCCGTCCCACTACCTATGTTGCAGCTGTAGATGCAGCCTTATCTCTTGAGGCTGAGTATGCTACTATTGATCGAGCTATTCGTAGTACTACCCCCGCTTCTTCTTCATCGGGTTTCAAGAGGCCTTTCGTTCCGAGTGCTCCTATGCAGCCTAAAGGTAAGAGACCTTTTGGTGGACCCAGACCTCCTATACCTCGCCCTATGGGATTTTCTTCAGCACCTCGTCTGACCGGATTTTACTCTGCACCTCGCCCGACTGGGTTTCCTTCAGTCCCTCGTCTGTCAGGTTATCGCCCAGTTACTTGTGGTTATTGTGGAGGGAATCACCTAGAGTTTAAGTGTTGGTATAAGTTGGGATTGTGTACTAGTTGTGGTAGCTCTATCCACCAGAAGGATAGTTGTCCCAGGAGGCAGCCCCCGAGTCAGCCTATGCCGCCGAAGCCGAAGCCTTCTGTTCCAGCTCGTGTGTACGCCCTGCAGGGCGATAGTGAGAGTACTGAGCCTGATGCTTCTGCCGTGGTGGAAGGTACCATACATATACATAACATACCCATACATGCATTGTTTGATCCGGGTGCTACGCATTCTTTTGTTGCTCCTGAAATTGACTTATCTGCGCATGCGTCTGTTGATTTGTCTGATTATTGCTTCATTGTGAGTTCCCCCTTGGGATCTTGTATGATTACCGATCGCGTGTACTGACGTTGTCCCGTTGTTATTGAGGATAAAGTTTACCCCGCAGATTTGATAGTGTTGTCAATGAAGAAGTACGGAGTTATCTTGGGTATGGATTGGTTATTTGAACACAGGGCCAAGATTGATTGTTTTGAGAAGAAGATTAGTTTGGGATCTGATTTGAGTCAGGGTATTCAGTTGACAGATGGGCCGATTATTTCTATGACAGAGGCAAAGAAGCTCGTCCGAGAAGGAGCTTCAGGTTTTGTTGCTTATCTTCTTAACAGGCCAAAAGAACAGTCGAAGTTTGAAAATACCGAGATAGTTAAAGATTTCCCTGATGCGTTTCCTGAGAAGTTAGAATCGTTACCTCCAGACTGTGATATCGAGTTTGTTATTGATCTGTATCCAGGATCTGAGCCTTATTCGAAGACACCTTACAGAATGGCACCAGCTGAATTAAAAGAGTTGAAGACTCAGTTAGATGATTTGCTAGCCAGTGGTTATATTAGGCCGAGTACTTCTTCCTGGGGTGCACTAATATTGTTTGTGAAGAAGAAAGATGGTTCTCTTAGACTTTGTGTTGATTACAGAGAGTTGAACCGAATGACTGTAAAGAACAAGTATCCTCTTCCCCACATTGAGGAGTTGTTTGATTTATTGCAGGGATCGCGGGTCTATTCTAAACTCGATCTGAGACAGGGATATCACCAGTTGCGAATCAGAGCAGAGGACATACCGAAGACAGCCTTCAACATTCAATATGGTCACTTTGAGTTTGTGGTTATGCCATTCGGTTTGACGAACGCTCCTGCAGCATTTATGGATATGATGCACAGAATCTTTCGACCTTATCTTGATAAGTTTGTTGTCATCTTCATCGACGACATACTGGTTTTATCAAAATCCGAGGAAGAGCATGCAGAGCATCTGAAGATCGTGTTACAAACTTTGAAAGAACATCAGTTGTATGCCAAGTTCAGTAAGTGCGAGTTCTGGATTGAAAAAGTGGCATTTATGGGTCATGTTATATCCAAGACAAGTATTGAGGTTGATCCTTCGAAGATTGATTCAGTATTGAATTGGGAACAACCTAAGACTCCAACAGAGGTTCGTAGTTTTCTGGGTTTGGCAGGTTATTACAGACAATTTTTGAAGGATTTCTCTAAACTTGCAGCCCCGCTTACAGAGTTAACGAAGAAGAATGTTTCTTTTGTATGGACAGATAAGTGTGAGAGCAGTTTTCGGGAGTTAAAGAACAGATTGACATCCGCTCCTATTCTTACTTTGCCTGAAGGTTCAGATGGATTCGTGGTTTATACTGATGCTTCGAAAGAAGGTTTAGGATGCGTGTTGATACAGAATGGAAAGGTTATAGCTTATGCCTTGAGAAAGCTTAAACCTGCTGAAATAAATTATCCTACACATGATCTTGAGTTAGCAGCAGTTGTGTTTGCTTTGGGCAAGTGGCGTCACTATCTCTACGGCGTTACTTTTGATATTTTTACTGATCATAAGAGCCTTTAGTATCTTTTCACACAGAAGGAGTTGAATAAACGCCAGAGGCGTTGGATGGAGTTGTTAGAAGATTATGATTGTAATATTCAATACCATCCGGGGAAGGCGAATGTAGTTGCAGATGCTTTGAGCAGAAAAGCCAATGTATCACAGCTAGAGCTGAGTTCAGATATATCAGATTATTCGAATGAAGGATGAGCCAGACACGCAATTCAGTATTGACGACACAGGTCTTCTCAGACATAAGACAAGAGTTTGTGTTCCAGAGAGTTTGAGGAGAGAGATTTTAGATGAAGCTCACAAATCAGCCTATACTATTCATCCGGGAGGCACTAAGATGTATCGAGATTTAAAAGAGTTCTTCTAGTGGAATGGTTTGAAGAGAGATGTGGCCAACTATATCAGACAGTGTGCGACGTGTCAACAAGTCAAGGCAGATCATCAGAATCCCGGAGGTTTACTACAGCCACTTCCCGTTCCATCTTGGAAATGGGAAGAGATAGCGATGGATTTTGTTTCGGGTTTACCGAAAGTCAGAGGTGGTTATGATAGTATTTGGGTAATTGTTGACAGGTTGACGAAGTCCGCTCATTTCTTGCCCGTTCGTACATCCTATATAGTTGAGAAGTTGGCAGAGGTTTATCATGAGGAGATTGTGAGACTTCACGGAGTTCCGGCTAGTATAGTGTCAGACAGAGACACTAGGTTTACTTCACATCTGTGGCAGAACTTACAGGATCGTATGGGAACAAAGTTGACCTTCAGTACCGCAATTCACCCCCAGACAAACGGTCAATCTGAGCGGACTATTAGATACCTCGGAGACATGCTGAGATCTTGTGCCCTAGATTTTCAGACTACGTGGTATAAGCAGCTTCCATTGATCGAGTTCGCTTATAATAATAGTTATCAGTCCTCGATTCAGATGGCCCCATATGAAGCTTTGTACGGAAGGAAGTGTCGATCGCCACTGTATTGGGACATTGAGGATTGGAGATGGACTAAAGATGGTATTCATTGTGGCATTGCTCCGAAATTGATTCAGGATGCTATCGAAAAGGTGCAAGTCATCCGACAAAGAATGAAAGCTGCCCAGGATCGACAAAAGAGTTATGCTGATAGGCATCGACGTGATTTGGAATTTGAAGTTGGGGATCAGGTATTTTTGAAAGCTTCTCCAAGAAAGGGATTCGTTCGAATTGGTAAAGGAGGAAAGTTAGCCCCGAGATACTTGGGTCCGTATGTGATTCTTGAGAGGATTGGGAAGATGGCCTACAGATTAGATATACCGCCAGCTCTTATAGGTATTCATAATGTTTTCCACGTCTCGCAACTTCGTAAGTATCATCCAGACGAGTCCGAGATTATTCCAGTGGAAGATATTAAGTTAGAGCCGAATCTGACATTCATTTCCCAACCGGTTAGTATTTTGGACCATAAATTTCAAGAACTTCGTAATCGTCAAATCCCACTTGTAAAAGTCCTTTGGAGGATTCAGAAAAGCGAAGAAGCTACTTGGGAAACAGAAGAGAAATGAGGAAAAATTACCCTGAGTTGTTCGCTTCGAATAAATAGAATCTGAGGGCAGATTCTCATAAGGGGGAGAGATTGTAACGCCCCACATTTTGGGTAAACTAAAGCTGGTAAGAATTCCTAAGATAACGGGACAAGTTTGGAAAACTCGATCGGGATATATGTGCTTATGTGATATTTGTGTGTTTTATATGAATTTTCGTAAATGCAACAATTTGTGAATTTAAATTATTCTATGTCAATGTGCGTTTAAAATGATGAGTTTGACTATAATATTGATATATTTCATTAATATGTCCTATTTATGAAGTTTCGCGAAATTACGAAAATGCCCCTTTGATTTTTCACTTAAACTTCAGGTTTTCTTTTTATTCTCTTTACCTTTCCTTTTTCTTAATTACACTTAACCCCAACGAGAGAAAAGAAAAGAAGAAGAAAAAAAGAAAGAATTTTCTTAAAACTTCAATTCGATCTTTCGAGTTCGTTTCTTAACCAAATTTCGATTCGTAAGAACCTACGCAACCCTTGTAACATTCTCTACAGGTATTATTCAGGTTCCATTCGATTCCATTATCGTTTGAGTATGTTTTGGATAAATTGTTTCGAAGCTGGATTTTTCGGTAGTTTGATCGTTATACTCCGTAGTTTTTGATGATTCTTGATCCTATGTGTTGCCATTGTGATCTTTGATGTTTGTTGAAGTTTTTAGTATGAAAATCTGATTGAAAATGGTATTTTGGTGAAGATTTGACGAAGTTTTGATACTTCTGTGCGAAGTTCTTCGCGTTCTGCTGAAAATTCGCAAAAACATGGTGCACACGGCCTTGCAACAGACCGTGTAGCAAGACCGTGCGCAATTCTCAACTAACACGGCCTTGCATCAGGACGTGTGTAAATAGGCCGTGCGTGTTCTAAAACATGCACACGGCCTTGCACAAGATCGTGCAAGAGGCCGTGTGTCCCGATTTCAGTTCAAAAGTCTCTGGAAGTCAAAAATGGCAAATCCTACTTTCTTCGTTTGATATTATTTTCAAAATCCGACTTCGCCATTAAGTCCGTAATGCTTTAAAACTTAATAATCCATAGAGTTTGAATTTTTCCAATACCGTTTGATCGTGAAACGAACCGATTTCCGTTTAGGGAATTATACGCTTTTCGCAATTCCTTTTCGATTACTTCGAAACTTGAATGTATGCTTCTTTATAGTATTTTAAGCATGTCTATGAAACCTAATTGTGTTTAAGCATGATTTATAAGCTTGAAGTTTGATATTTCATTCGTTTCATTGAATAACTGCCCTAATTGCCCTTCTTTGATTTAATTAAGTGTTTATTGCATTAAGAATAAGCCGTGCGTCGTATTGTCGCCTTACATGGTTGTGTCGTATTTGGTTTCAGGTGGTAGTTCTTCCGGGCAGTAGTTGGTCTTCTTTCTTTTGCCCTTTTTGCAAGATTATCTAGGTGGGGTTTCTTTTCCGAATTCGGCTTTCTTATACGTATGTAAATATTCCATATATACCCAAAGCCTGTGTTTTACGCTTTTATGTTTTCTTTCCCCAAACTTATATTATACGTAGTAGCTACTTGAAAACCATATTATCTTAATGAGTTTAAAGAAAAATGCTTTGATATCAAATTATTACGTATAACCCCTCAAAAGCTCCATTAGCTCGAAAGGGTTACAAACGAGTTTGAAATCGGTCCTTTTGACCGCACAAGCGTTTGAAGTGCGAGGAATTATCTTGGCCTTTCGGCCAGGCCATTGAGCCACATTATACTATTGGGCCCGGACATCAGGGTACGGGGTGAAGCCGAATAGACGTTGGGTCTACGGTGGATCTCAATGCTCTGGTCTCCAAACTGATGGGAGCTCGGGGGTATGACCGGAGTGGCAACCCTTTTGAGTACCTGCGCCGGACGGGATCTAGTCTATATCCCCAGCCGAAGATGTATTGGATATTTGTCCTTGCATATATGATTATACAGTAGCGGGCTAGCTACCTGACTACATAAGGAGGAATAAGCGAGGTTTATTTGATATTTCTGATATTATGAAACAGGTGGTTGATGCTCGACTCGCCGAGTTTTTACTTTAATGCGAAATTATTTGATTCACCAATAATTGTGAAAACCTTTATTTTTCCTTTGCTTTCTTCTCATTTACAAACTGGTGAATCTTTCTGTTGTTTCGATAATATATACGTATTACAGCCCCCTCACTTAGTCGCTTTGACTAACCCCATTATTCTATTGTTGTCTTTTCAGGGTTTTGTTGCTAGGCGGATTCAGGTCGTGTCCTTGGAGTCATTACTTTTGTTTAGGTGATTTCATATCCGTCTATGTATCTGGATAAATAATTAAAACCCTAGAAGTTGTAGATGTAAATAATGTAAATTAGTTTGAACGTTGATATGGTTGTTTTCAGTGGCCTTGGTGGGCTTTATAATTGTGTTTTGGATTATGGTTGTTCTAGCTCCCTGAGTGGGATATGTAACACCCCGAAAATTCGTGTTATGAACCGGGAGCCCGAATCGATTTCCCTTGCGATTTATGATTTATTTTATTAATTATTATGTGATTTATATAACATTTTATGAATGAATGAATTTTAATATTTAAATCACGAATTGATAATGTGCGTTTAATTATGTGAATTTTGACTGTAATTATGTATTATTTTGCAAAATTATGAAAATGCCCTTTCGTTTCTCGAATCAAGTCAATCTTTTGACTAAGTCTCACATCTCTCCCTCTCACCTCACTCACGCAAACCACAGCAAAGGAGAAGAAAGAAAAGAAAGAAAAGGAGAAGGAAGAGGAAGGAGTTTCAAACGATCGTCCCGACTCCGTTTCTCGACGGATTTTCGAACCGCTTACGCCTACGAACTCCTCACGATCTCTTCTACGAGTAAGCCTTTCACGTCCCCCTTGTTTAATGTCTCCTATGCCTCATATTTCTTGATTTTGTTTATAGTTGAATAAATTAGGTTTTATATGATTTTGAGAGAATTTATGGATGGATTTTCGTGTTTATTGTTTCTATGTGTAGCTAATATGTTGTAGATCATTAAATGTAAATATTAGGGCGTGATTTGCATGTTTAGATGATTAAATGTTGGATTTAGGATTGAATTTGCGAAGGTTTCTCGCTTTTGTGAATTTTCAGCTCTTTCTTGACGCACACGGGCTTTGCACACGGGGTGTGGCAAGCCCGTGTGGAGGTACACGGCCTCTTGCACGGCCGTGCAAGAGACCGTGCGCATGGTGCATGGTGCACGGCCTTGTGCACACGGCCTTGAGGCCGTGTGCAAGAGGCCATGCGTGTCTTTTTGGTGTGCACACGGCCTTGGTGCACACGGCCTCAAGGCCGTGTGCATGAGCCCGTGTGGACCGGCATGAACAGCTCCCTGACCTTCTGTAAGTCAGGGGCTGTTTTGGCCTACGGGTCCCGCCGTGGCTCGTCTTTTCCGAATTCTTTCTTCGCTCGTGTATTCGATATATATGAAATAGATATTAATTGTAATATTTATAAATTTATAGCATGTTCGGGTCTATGAATAGTATGTTTTAAGTTTTCGTCAAATTTTCCAACTTTTGCATATTTAGTCCGATTCTTCCGAAATTCGAATGCGTACTCTCTTATGGTATTTAAAGCATGTCCGTAAAGTCTCATTGCATTTGAACTTGATTTGCATATTTAAATTCATAAATTACTTCGTTCCATTTGATAATTGAACCTAAGTGTTTTATGTGATTGTATAACGTGCTTTTACGTGTTCCTATGCTTTTGTATGAGCCGTGCGTCATCGTATGTCTTATGTGGTTATGTCGTTTGTCAGTTGCAGGTTCCACTCTCGTGGATTAGGTTGCTCGTTTCCGTTTTGGGCTTTCTTTTGGGTTGTCGCCAGGTGAGGTTTCCGTTGTTATTCCGTATTATGTAGATATGTATTATTAAGCCTCACTAAATAAGCCTCGCATCTATAATTTACATGTTCATCCCGTATTACTATATTTAGTAAATACTTTACTCTTATTACTTTTATGAGGTTTAAGAACAACGGATTTGATATCAAATGAATATTATGTATATGATTTTGAAATGTTTATAAAAAGAGACAAGCGAACTACATTTCGATTTAAATGTAATTTTGGGTTTGGAAACCTTCTCGTTGAGTGAATTCGTTAAGGCGAGTTTCTTCCCCCATGACGAAGGAACATCCGGTTGCGTTTCCTACTGTTACATCACCTGTCTCGAATGGCCCTTTTGGCCCTCCCCGAAATGTCTTGATTCCTATTTTAATAGGAAAATGATAGTTATGAAAAATGCGAGATATATTATGATATGTGGGCCCCGGAGTATGGCGATCGGATGAAGACGGATAGACAGCGGGTCTACGGTGGAATTCGGTAGCTTGCTCCATGTTTACCGGGAGTACGGGTGAGGCCGGAGTGGCAACCTTTGTGCTCCTGCGGCGGTTGACTTCGTGTCAACTGAGACATAGGCTATGCCTATATCCTGAGCAGTTTGGATTTAGCGGTCCTTCTGCTATATGGGAGGAATAAGGCTGGTATGGTTTTCAGGTATGTTATGATATGATATGAGGAGTTGAGAGCTCGACTCGCCGAGCAATATGATATGTCCCGTTATGTTATGTTATGATAAATCACCGAATGTTTATGAAAACCCTTCTTTTACGTTTGTTTTCTTTTAAGTTAAAATGGTGATTTATTCCTGTATGCTATTATGTATGTACTCCCTTTTTCCCCTCACTTAGTCTTTTGACTAACCCTCCCTGTAGCGGGCGCCCCAAACGGGTAACGCATGCCCCGCACCGAGCCCCGACCCGGAACCGAAATGGGATCCGACCCGAATCGAAACCCTGCGAACGGCAAGCATTTACTCAATCACTAGGCGGGGTTTCAAAAACAACGAAAAGACAGAGACGCGGAAGCAACAAAATAATCAAAGCAATAGAACATAATAAATACACAATTATTAAAGCCCACCAAGGCTAACGAAATTCAATTACATAATTAATAAACGGGTTCGATACAATATCCCGACAATGTACAATAACGGGTTCAATATAGAAATCCCGAATACTAATTAAATAAATTCCTAATATTCTAAAACATAATTCATAACATACAGAAAAGGAATATACAAGAGAAAATGAATAAAACCCTACGACGACGACGACGACGATTCCCGCCTAGTATCCTGAAACCAATATAGGGTGAGACAGAGAGGGTTAGTCAAACGACTAAGTGAGCGGGGGGAAATAATAATGTATATAATAAAACGGAAGTAAATCACCAATTTTATAATTAAAAGAAATCAACATAAAAGAAAGGTTTTCGTAAACGGGTGGTGATTTAACATAAAACATAACTTATCATATGACTCGGCGAGTCGAGCCCTGAAACTCCAATAACCAAAAACATAAAACCGGAAACCTCCCTTATTCCTCCAATGTAGCCGGACTGCAAACCCGAACTACTCGTAACAAACTAGAATAACTCAGGTACTCAAAGGGCTGCCACTCCGGCCTCACCCCGAGCTCCCAAATGGAGGAAACCATAGGATTTACGCCGTAGACCCGACGTCTACCGACTTCGTCCTATCGGTCTTACTCCGGGCCCAAACGATCATGCAAACATTTCATAACTCGCTTTTCAAATCATTTCAGGTTGGCCAAAAGACCGTTCGAGACATGTCATATGCGAGGCCGAAGGCCAAAGTTCGCCTTAGATACAAAAAGGTTTTACATGTCTCTTTCGTAAACATTTCGAAGACTATACGTAATACTTTTTCATATCAAATAAGTTTCGATAAATCAAATGAACATAATAATCATAAATATCTACTAAGTATATATATAAACGGTGTGAAAACAAAACATAAACGTGGCTTATATCGGGAGAGGCTTATTTATATATATATATACGTAGTAATACTGGAATCAGAAAAGGAAAGCCTCACCTGGCGTGCACAAAATAAGAGCAAAAGCTAGAACCGGCGCTACTCCACAGGAGTATCGTCTGCAAAAATACCAAGACACAACCAAATAAGACTAAGGACGACGCACGGCTTATACGAGAATATTAAATCACATAGGAGCACATTACACAATTAAATCAAACACTTAAGTTCAAATTATCAAACGAAAACAGAGTAATTCATACATTTAAAAATGCAAATCAAGTCCAAATGAAACGAAACTTTACGGACATGCTTAAGATATCATAAAGAAGTATGCATTCGAATTTCGAGAAAATCGGACTTCACATGCCAAAGATAGAAAATTTAACGAAAACTTAAAACACACTATTCATATAACCGAACATGTTGTAAATTCATAAATCATGCAATTCATATCTATATCATATATATCGAATACACGAGCGAAGAAAGAATTCGGAAAAGACGAGTCTCGGAGGGACCCGTACTGCAAAACGGGCCCTGACTTACAGAAGGTCAGGGCACTGTGTGATCGGGCCACACGGCCTTGTGCACGGCCGTGTGCCGTGGCCGTGCACAATCAAACAACGCGCACGGCCTCATGCACACGGCCTCAAGGCCGTGTGCACAGCCCGTGCACCATCCCCAAACACGCACGGTCTCTTGCACGGCCGTGCAAGAGGCCGTGTACACCCACACGGGCTTGCCACACCCCGTGTGCATGGCCCGTGTGCGTAAAAATTGAGCAGAACATGCAGAACATCAAACCCAACACGCGAAAATCAAATATAATTCAACCTTAAATCGATTAATCATGCAAATCAATCCCTAATTTTCACATATAATCATCTATAACATGCAATCTACATATAGAAATGATAAACACGAAAATCCATCTACAATTACTATCAAAATCATATAAAACCTAAATTATACAACTATTCACAAAAACGAGAAAAACGAAGTATAGAGGACATTAAACGAAAGAATCGTGAAAGGCTTACTCGTAGAAGAGTTCGCGAGGGGTTCGTAGACGAAAACGGATCGAGAATCCGTCGGGAATCGGAGTCGGGACGATTGTTCGAATCTTTCTTCTTCCTTCTCTTTTTCTTTCTTTTTCTTTCTTCTTCTTTCTTCTTCTTTCCTTGTTTGTGCGTGAATGGCAATGTGAGAGAGAGAGAGAGAGAGACTTAGTCATATCTTGAGTAAGGTTTAGAATTCGAAGGGGCAAAGTCATAATTTTACAAAATAAGTTCGAAGACTCACGTCGTCCAAATAATACGTAGTTACAGTTAAAATTCATATAATTAAACGCACATTGACAATTAGTGATTTAAATATAAAATTCACTCATTTACGAAATTATTCTAAAATCTCAGAATAAATATTAAATAGAATAATAAATAACGAAATTACTCGATTAAAATATACCGAATTGAAACTCGGATTTTCGGGTCGTTACACTCCCTGTTTTTAACCTTATCAGTTTCAGGTGATTACTAGGTGGGCATACGTCGGTCTTGTATTGCGGAATTATTCTGCTTTCGTCTTTGTTCGTTCCTAGGTTGTTTTAGGTACTTGACCGTTATATGTATTCTGTAGGTTATGATATGAGTTCGGGATTATTTAATATTGAACCCGTTATGATTTGATTAAATTTTTGTAAGTGAATTCCGCTAGCCTTGGGGGGCTTTAACTATTTGCGCAATTGGTTTATTACTTTAATTTCCCGTTAGTAGAATTTGTTTTGTTTGCTGTTGCTTCCGCTTCCGTATTGTTGTCGTCAGTTGTTTTTACAAAAGCCCCGCCTAGTGATTGAGTAAATCGGTTTGCCGTTCACCGGGTTTCAATTTAGGGTCGGATTTCTGTTTCGGCTTCGGATTGAGGCTCGGTGCGGGGCGTTCGTTACCCTTTTGGGGCGCCCGCTACAGTTGGTATCAAAGCTTCTTTGGTCCAATGGCCTAAGCTCTGAATCGTCGTGTTTTGGTTGTTTTGTCAGTCGTTGTGTGCCGGTGTAACTTAGGGAATTGCGCTCACCTGTGTTCAAGAACGCATAGTGTTTGAATTGTGATGGATCTTTGTTGGATGATCAACAACAAAAGATCTTTTACAATCAAAACACTAGGATGGACTTGGATATAGGTGGATGTGAAACTCAAGGTTATACTTGTCGTGCCTGGTTGTCTGTCGTGTCCGGTTGTGTCTAGGTCGTACGGCTTAGGACTTCTGTGGAATTTGTGCAAATGTGCTAAGTGCTTATGTGAACTCTATCTGAACTCTAGCTGCCTACGTGTTTACAGCTTTGCATACTCACTTACCTGTCATGCATATTTGCTATTGGCTTAATAGGATGCCTCCACGTCGTCGTACACGTAAACCGCTCTCATCCCCTCCATTGGCACCTCAGACCGATACACCGACTTCAGCCGAAATGGCGGAAATATTAAGACAGTTCATCGCTCAGGCCCCTAATGGAAATGCTGAACAGGAAGCGTGGGCCCAATTTCTCAGATTCGAACCACCACAGTTTGAAGGTGCCCCGGATGACGCTATTGCCGAGGCATGGATATCGGCCCTGGAAAAGATTTACAGAATAATGGAATATCCGAACCCTCAGAGAGTCGAGTATGCAATCTATCTGATTGTTGGAGCCGCACAGGATTGGTGGAAATAGATTGAGCAAAGATGGACACGCGAGCATGTAGTCCCGACTTGGGATCAGTTCTTGACTGAGTTTCAGGCCAAGTACATTCCGTGGGTTGTTCGTCAGCAACGCGAAAGGGAACTTCTGGCTCTCAAACAGAACACATCTTCAGTTGGTCAGTACGAGGCACACTTCTCTCGCCTTATTAAACATTCCCTATATATGGTTACCGACGAGCAGAGGAAGACTCGCCAGTTTGTAGAGGGATTGACTTACGAGATCAGGAAGGCTATGATGGTGGTACGACATCAATGTTATACCGACGCAGTGGAAATGGCTCTGCATGTTGAGACAAGCGAACTACGTTTCATCCCGTATTACTATATTTAGTAAATACTTTATTCTTATTACTTTTATGAGGTTTAAGAACAACGGATTTGATATCAAATGAATATTATGTATATAATTTCGAAATGTTTATAAAAAGAGACAAGCGAACTACGTTTCGATTTAAATGTAATTTTGGGTTTGGAAACCTTCTCGTTGAGTGAAGCCGTTAAGGCGGGTTTCTTCCCCCATGACGACGGAACATCCGGTTGCGTTTCCTACCGTTACATCGCCTATCTCGAATGGCCCTTTTGGCCCTCCCCGAAATGTCTTGATTCCTATTTTAATAGGAAAATGATAGTTATGAAAAATGCGAGATATGATATGATATGTGGGCCCTAGAGTATGGCGATCGGATGAAGACGGATAGACAGCGGGTCTACGGTGGAATTCGGTAGCTTCCTCCATGTTTACCGGGAGTACGGGTGAGGCCGGAGTGGCTACCTTTGTGCTCCTGCGGCGGTTGACTTCGTGTCAACTGAGACATAGGCTATGCCTATATCCTGAGCAGTTTGGATTTAGCGGTCCTTCTGCTATATGGGAGGAATAAGGCTGGTATGGTTTTCAGGTATGTTATGATATGATATGAGGAGTTGAGAGCTTGACTCGCCGAGCAATATGATATGTCCCGTTATGTTATGTTATGATAAATCACCGAATGTTTATGAAAACCCTTCTTTTACGTTTGTTTTCTTTTAAGTTAAAATGGTGATTTATTCCTGTATGCTATTATGTATGTACTCCCTTTTTCCCCTCACTTAGTCTTTTGACTAACCCTCCCTGTTTTTAACCTTATCTGTTTCAGGTGATTACTAGGTGGGCATACGTCGGTCTTGTATTGCGGAATTATTCTGCTTTCGTCTTTGTTCGTTCCTAGGTTGTTTTAGGTACTTGACCGTTATATGTATTCTGTAGGTTATGATATGAGTTCGGGATTATTTAATATTGAACCCGTTATGATTTGATTAAATTTTTGTAAGTGAATTCCGCTAGCCTTGGGAGCTTTAACTATTTGCGCAATTGGTTTATTACTTTAATTTCCCATTAGTAGAATTTGTTTTGTTTGTTGTTGCTTCCGCTTCCGTATTGTTGTCGTCAGTTGTTTTTACAAAAGCCCCTCCTAGTGATTGAGTAAATCGGTTTTCCGTTCGCCGGGTTTCAATTTAGGGTTGGATTTCTGTTTCGGCTTCGGATTGAGGCTCGGTGCGGGGCGTGCGTTACCCGTTTGGGGTGCCCCCTACAGGATAGGTTGTGCTAATTTGCTTCCGCTGTATTATTGTTCATTGTCCTATTATTTTCTAAAGCAGATCCGCTTGGTATTTATTTTCCGTTCGCCAGGTTGTAGTTCATAACCGGACCTTTAGTTCTTGTTATGGACTGTGACTTGGTGCGGGACGTCATGTCGCACCGTATTTGGGGACGTGCCGTTACAGAATCTGCCCTCAGATTCTATTTATTCGAAGCGAACAACTCAGGGTAATGTTTCCTCATTTCTCTTCTGTTTCCCAAGTAGCTTCTTCGCTTTTCTGATTCCTCCAAAGAACTTTTACGAGGGGAATTTGTCGATTACGAAGTTCTTAGAATTTATGGTCCAAAACACTAACCGGCTGTCTGATATAATTGGCCACATCTCTCTTCATACCATTCCACCAGAAGAACTCTTTCAAATCTCGATACATCTTAGTGCCTCCCGGATGGATAGTATAGGCTGATTTGTGAGCTTCATCTAAAATCTCTCTACTCAAACTCTCTGGAACACAAACTCTTGTCTTATGTCTGAGAAGACCTCTGTCGTCAATACTGAACTGCGTGTCTAGCTCATCCTTCATTCGAATAATCTGTCGTTGAATCCAATTATCAGTAGCTTGAGCTTCTTTAATTCTACGACCCAACTGTGACTGTATCATAATATTAGAAATACGAGCATAAGAGATAATATGAGCTCTCTCGACACCTGATATATCTTAACTCAGCTCTAGCTGTGATACACTTCTTTTCTACTCAAGGCATCTGCAACCACATTCGCCTTCCCTGGATGGTACCGAATCTTACAATCGTAATCTTCTAACAACTCTATCCAATGCCTCTGGCGTTTATTCAATTCCTTCTGCGTGAAAAGATACTGAAGGCTCTTATGATCAGTGAAAATATCAAAAGTAATGCCGTAGAGATAGTGACGCCACTTGCCCAAAGTAAATACAACTGCTGCTAACTCAAGATCATGTGTAGGATAATTTATTTTAGCAGGTTTAAGCTTTCTCGAGGCATAAGCTATAACCTTTCCATTCTGCATTAACACACATCCTAAACCTTCTTTCAAAGCATCAGTATAAACCACGAATCCATCTGAACCTTCAGGCAAAGTAAGAATAGGAGCGGATGTCAATCTGTTCTTTAACTCTCGAAAACTAGTCTCACACTTATCAGTCCACACAAAAGAAATATTCTTCTTCGTTAACTCTGTAAGCGGGGCTGCAAGTTTAGAGAAATCCTTCACAAACCGTCTGTAATAACTTGCTAAACCCAGAAAACTACGGACCTCTGTCAGAGTCTTAGGCTGCTCCCAATTCAATACCGAATCAATCTTTGAAGGATCAACCTCGATACCTTTCTTGGATATAACATGACCCAGAAATGCCACTTTCTCCATCCAGAACTCACACTTACTGAACTTGGCATACAACTGATGTTCTTTCAAAGTTTGTAACACGATCTTTAAATGCTCTGCATGCTCTTCCTTTGATTTTGAGAAAACCAGTATGTCGTCGATGAAGATGACAACAAACTTATCAAGATAAGGTCGAAAAATTCTGTGCATCATATCCATAAATGCTGCAGGGATGTTCGTCAAACCGAATGGCATAACCACAAACTCAAATTGACCATATCGAATGTTGAAAGCTGTCTTCGGTATGTCCTCTGCCTTGATACGTAACTGATAATATCCCTGTCTCAGATCGAGTTTAGAATAGACCCTCGATCCCTGCAATAAGTCAAACAACTCCTCAATGTGGGGAAGAGGATATTTGTTCTTCACAGTCATCCGGTTCAACTCTCTGTAATCAACACAAAGTCTAAAAGAACCATCTTTCTTCTTCACAAACAATACCGGTGCACCCCAGGGAGAAATACTCGGCCTGATATAACCACTGGTTAGCAGATCATCTAACTGAGACTTCAACTCCTTTAACTCAACTGGTGCCATTCTGTAAGGTGTCTTCGAATACGGCGCAGATCCCGGATACAAATCAATAACAAACTCGACGTCACGGTCTGGAGGTAATGATTCTAACTTCTCACGAAACACATCAGGAAAATCTTTAACTATCTCGGTATTTTCAAACTTCGATTGTTCCTTCGGTCGGTTAAGAAGATAAGCAACAGAACCTGAAGCTCCTTCTCGGGCGAGCTTCTTTGCCTCTGTCATAGAAATAATCGGCCCATCTGTCAACTGAATACCCTGACTCGGATCAGATCCCAAACTAAGCTTCTTCTCAAAACAATCAATCTTGGCCCTGTAGCGCCCCGCTCTACAGCCCCCGAACCTGCACGAATTCCCAAGCCGAGTACAGTGCCTCAACCCGAGAACCCACGCAAGCTAACGGGTCAATCCCGACACTTGGCAACAGTGAATCCCCAAACGAAAACATTTAAATAAATCAGAGAATATATATAGCGGAAGCATTTAAATCCATATTAACAAAAATGCCACTCCGGGGCCAATACATTAACAACAGCCCACTCAGGGCAACATCATTTAAATAACAATATTGGGGAACAATATAATATTATCAATCCAAGTTGACAAGAATAATGAACGAGACCAAAAGACAACTAATGAGACTCGGCAAAACCAAAAAGCCTATCTGACACTGTTGCCCATCCGACACGTAAGACATGTCGGTCTCTCTCAAACCTGAGGCAAGAACAAATTAAAAGAGGGTGAGTCAAAGTACTCAGTGAAGATGTGAGAACAAGTCGAGTCATGCTTCCGGGTATTTATAGAAAATACATATGCGATAATGAAGAAACCGGAATATGCTTCGACTTGGATATACAATTAAGAATTAAAATCAATAACACTATAAAGCAGTAAATACTATCCCAGCGAGAATGGGCCTGTTCCTCCTTATATCTCCACGGTGCATGTATAAATACTCCATCGCCGGTGTCAAGCTAAGGAGCAACCCGAAGCTCAACCATAATGAATTTTAGGAAAATGTGCAACGAATGCAACACCCACCATCGCTCCCAACCGTGGCTATCATCTCCTGACAGGCCACGATTGACGCTTAGTTTTGGGAGAAGCACCTCGGATTACACCCTGAACGCCCGTCCCCAGATGTAACCTTCGGATACCTTCCCGGGCCCAACTTGAAAATAGTCATGTATTTGCTCGCTTTAAAATAACCCATTTGAATGCCAACCGACACTCTGAGCAAGGGTGACGACAAAGGATTAAATCCTAAGTCAAACCGTCACGTAAAATAAATAGTTTTCTTGCCCTTTTGAAAACAAATCAATTTGGTTTACTTATGTATAATTTTGATATTAAATGATTTGAGGATAAAACATAAAAATATAAACTCGAAATATATAATATATTAATAAGGGATTAGGGGGTTCGCAATTGTATATATATATGTTCAAGCCCAGTTAAAAGTTTAAATCCTCACCTGGAATCAAAAAGAGAAAGCCTAGCTGCTAGACTCACTGGTCTCCCACGCCGGACTGATCTGGAGACAAGACAAGACCTAGACCAATCAATAACGACTACAACAACAATAAAAGCGCAAATAAGCAATTATTGGACGAACGGCAAACCAAACATGTTTCCAATCATGCATATGTCAATTATAATATGTAAAGAAGCTATCATGTAAATTTCACGCAATTCCGACAAGTTGTCAAAAATACACATAATTAGAATTACACTATTCATAGCCCGAACGAGGGCGAAATTAAATAAACATTCCAAAATATAAATCTACAAATTAAAAGGGTTCTATAGGTGAAAACGGTGTAATTTTTGGAGTCCGTATGCAAAAAGTCAACCAAAAATGGTGACCCGAAGACTCAATTGCTGAGAGCAAAGTTTGAAAAGGCTGGAAAAATTCACTAAGTGTTTCACACGGCCTAGTGCACGGTCTTGAACACGGTGTCAAGACCGTGCACGCACACACGGCCAAACACACTGGCTTGGTGCACGGGCTCAAGCCCGTGCAAGCAAATATAGCGGCACACGGGCTCCTGCACGGTCTTGGGCAAGACCGTGCGTTAGCCCGTGTGGTTCAACTGAACCCAGCAGAAACTTACGGGTTTTCAAATTTTCGAGCCAAAATTCCACAAAAATCATATTTTTAACGCAAATCAACACTCATAATTTATAACAATCAATAATCAACATCTAATTCACATATACATCCAATAAAATCACGAATTGACCAAGAAACGGGCTCGATCTAAGCATTTAACCTAAAAATCCCGAAATAACCAAATATTCTCAAAACCTCGAAAAAACGTAAAAGAAATTGGGGAAATTGGTACCTATAGAAAGGTATCGATGAACTGATAGTTTAAAAACGATTGGTGCGAGATTCCACGGAGATTCGAGCTCGGCACGATCGATTAGGGATTCGGGAGAAAATTTTCTCTTTTCTTCTTCTTCTCTCTCTCTCTCTCTCTCGAAATAACAATAATGAAATGAATTTCGATACTTATCAAATATCTTCGAAATACCAAAAAATACGAAGGGTTATTTTAGTAATTTTAGAAAATCCAATTAAAAACGCGTCGATCACATATAACGATTAAATATTTAATAAACGCAATATAGACACGTAATTTAAATACGCAAACAATATTATCACATTGGTCATTTACGACATAATATATTATAATTCACATATAATCGAGAATTTAGAGATTAAGAAAGATAATTAACGCGTAAAAATTACTCACAGTAATTCCCAGATTTCTGGGTCGTTACAATACCTCCCCCTTATGAGAATCTGGTCCCCAGATTCCATCTTCATCAGAAAAGCTCGGGATAAGCTTCCCTCATCTTAGCCTCCGTCTCCCAAGTAGACTGCTCGGTCGAACGGTTCCTCCAGAGAACTCTCACTAATGAAATCTGCTTGTGGCGAAGCTGCTGAACCTTACGATCCTGAATCTGAACCGGTTTCATCTCAATAGTCAAATCCGGCTCAAGCTGAACTCCGTCATCCTGGAGAATATGGGACTCGTCAGGGAAGTACTTGCGAAGCTGTGAGACATGGAAGACATTGTGGATCCCGGTAAGATAAGGTGGTAGGTCCAGACGATATGCGGTATTCCCGATCCGCTTGGTGATCTCAAATGGACCTAAATATCTCGGAGTAAGCTTCCCACCTCTACCGATCCTCGTGAATCCCTTCCTCGGGGAGGCCTTGAGAAAAACTCGGTCTCCCACTTCGAACTCCAAATGTCGACGCCTCTTGTCGGCTAGCTCTTCTGGCGATCTTGAGCTGCTTTCATTCTTTGCCGAATGAGTTGAACCTTATCAATTGCTTCCTGAATGTGATCCGGTGGAGTAGCCCTCTCATGGCCATTAGCTGACCATTTCCAATCCTCCAATTCCCAATAAATTGGAGATCTGCACTTCCTCCCATAAAGAGCCTCATACGGTGGCATTCCAATCGAGGCTTGATAACTGTTATTGTAAGCGAACTCGACCAAGGGCAAGTGTGAAATCCAACTCGTATGAAAATCGAGCGCACATGCCCGTAACATATCATTTAGAAACCTGATCGTTCGCTCGGATTGTCCATCAGTCTGAGGATGTGCTGCAGAGCTAAACTTTAGGGTCGTTCCCAAGTTCTTATGAAGTTCTTGCCACAACTGAGCTATGAACTTAGGATCCCTGTCAGAAACGATACTTTCCGGAACACCATGAAGCCTAATAATTTCTTTCTGATACAATTCTGCGAGCTGTTTAACCTTTGCCGTTTTTCGAACTGGTAGAAAATGCGCTGACTTGGTCAATCGATCAACGATGACCCAAATACTATCGAAACCTCCACGAATGGCAGGCAATCCAGTCACGAAGTCCATAGTGATCTCCTGCCACTTGGAAGTGGGTACAGGAAGTGGCTGAAGAGTTCCTCCAGGCCTTTGATGCTCGGACTTGACTCTCTGACATGTTAGACAATGTTTCACATAAGTAGCCACGTCCCTTTTCATACCATTCCACCAATACTGGGTTCTGAGATCACGATACATCTTGTTGCCTCCTGGGTGAACAGCATAAGCAGACTTGTGTGCCTCGTCGAGAATTCCACGCTTCAGATTCATGGGAACACAAACTCGGGTCCCAAAGCGAAGCAATCCGGTACCATCGATCCTGAATTTGGTGTTAGGATCATTCAGCATTCTAGCTTTGATCTTCTGAATACTGGCATCTGAATCTTGCTCGTCTCGAAGTTGTTGGACTAAATCGGGTTGGACTGAAAGGTTGGCAAGACGAGGATACGATTCAAATCGAGTCCTTCTGTCCTCTAAAGAGGTATCTGAAGATGTCCCCTCTAGGTGTGCCACGTGAGCCCTTCGGCTCAATGCATCGGCGACTACGTTCGCCTTCCCAGGGTGATACTGAATGCGGCAGTCATAATCTTCCAAGAATTCCATCCACCGTCTCTGTCTCCTGTTGAGATCCTTCTGAGTGAATAGATACTTCAAACTCTGGTGGTCCGTAAAGATGTCAAAAGTGACACCATACAGATAATGACGCCATTTGCCCAAGGCAAATATCACCGCTGCAAGTTCCAAGTCGTGAATGGGATAATTCTTTTCGGCATCTTTTAGCTTTTTAGAAGCATAAGCTACGACTTTCCCATTTTGCATCAACACGCACCCTAAACCTTCCTTGGACGCATCAGTATAAACCGCGTATCCCTCGTGTCCGTCTGGAAGAACAAGTATAGGTGCAGTGGTCAATCTCTTCTTCAGTTCATTGAAACTAGCCTCACACTTGTCGTCCCACTGAAAAGACACATCTTTACAAGTTAACTTCGTGAGTGGGGCCGCTAGTGTGGAGAAATCCTTAACGAATCGCCTGTAATATCCAGCCAATCCAAGGAAACTCCTAACTTCTGTTGGCGTCTTAGGTTGACTCCAACTCGTCACTGCCTCAATCTTTGATGGATCCACAGCAATCCCATTCCCGGAGATGATGTGACCAAGGAATGAAACCTCGTTGATCCAAAATTCGCACTTGCTGAACTTGGCATATAGACTATGCTCTCGAAGCGTCTGTAGAACAATGCGAAGATGCTCGGCATGATCCTCGACTGTCTTGGAGAAAACCAGAATGTCGTCGATGAAGATAACCACAAACTTGTCGAGGTAAGGTCGGAAAATCCTGTGCATCATATCCATGAAAGCTGCAGGGGCATTCGTCAAACCAAACGGCATCACAACAAACTCGAAGTGGCCGTACCGAGTGTTAAACCCGGTCTTAGGTATATCCTGCTCTCGGATACGAAGCTGATAATATCCCTGACGAAGATCCAACTTCGAATATACCTTTGAGCCCTGCAATAAGTCGAATAACTCCTCTATGTGGGGTAGAGGGTATTTGTTCTTCACTGTCATCCGGTTCAACTCCCGGTAGTCGATGCACATTCTCAGTGTACCATCCTTCTTCTTTACAAACAAAACCGGGGCACCCCAAGGAGAGATGCTCGGTCTTATGTAACCATTCTCAAGCAACTCTTCCAGTTGCATCTTCAGTTCCTTCAACTCGGCTGGAGCCATCCTATACGGAGTCTTCGAATAAGGCTCCGATCCCGGGGCAAGATCGACTACGAACTCAATGTCCCGATCAGGGGGTAGAGAATTCAAACTCTCGGGAAAGACATCAGGGAAGTCCTTAATCACTTCCGTATTCTCGAGCTTCCCTTGTTCCTTCGGTCGGTTAAGTAAATAAGCGACGAAGGCCTGAGCTCCCTCTCGAATCAAACGAGAAGCCTCAACGAAAGAAATCTTCGGTGCCAAAACTGACTCCTCATGACTACCCTTCACAATTGTTGCCTCGGTCCCAATCTGAATAGTCTTCCTGAAACAATCCACACTGACTCTATGCTGATAAAGCCAGTCCATTCCCAGAATAATCCCGTAGCGCTGCAGTGGTAACTCGATCAAATCGGCGGGATAAACACAATCTCCTATCTTCAAAGGACAACCCTTGAAGATTCTATCCGTAACGTAAGAAGTCCCCAAAGTAGAACTGACTCGATACAAATAAGGCAGACTCTCCACGGGCATGCACAACTTAGCAGCAATATCAAGCGCAATAAACGAGTGTGTAGCACCCGGATCATATAATGCAGTAATAGGGATGTCATGAATATGCAGGGTACCTCCAATAACATCATGCGAATCCGGCTCAAGCTCCTCTCCTCCCAGTGCGAAGACTCTGGGCTGAACTCTCGGCTGACCGGCAGCCTGAATCGCCTTCAGTGGCGTGGCAAGAGTTCTCTTGTTCGGACAAGAGTCTATCATGTGATCAGAAGATGCACAAATCAAACACTGTCCCAATCGCCTCCGGCAGGAATCGGCGGTGTGGTTCGGTCTGTGGCAGTAGGAACAAGTGATCGGTGCAACGGCAGTAATAGGAGCCCTATCAATATACCTGGGCCTCTTATCGCCCATAGAAGATCCAGAGCCAGCAGTGAAAGGCCTCTTGCCCTTCTGAGAAAAACCCTTAGGGGCAGCAGCAACAGGAACAGGAGCTCTACGACGAAGCTCTCGAAGATCGGACTCGATAGCCATAGCCCGTGTAACAGCCTCCTCATAAGTACGGAGGTCACTGCCTACCAACTCGGCCCTGATCTCGTCGCGAAGGCCCTCCTTGAACTTCCTGGCCATCCTCCTATCGTCATCTGCTATATGAGGAGCATAGACGATCAGTCTGGTAAAGTTGGCCTCATACTGGCCCACAGTCGTACCTCCCTGAGTGAGGTTCATAAACTCCCTCTCTCGCTGATCACGGACGATCTCGGGCACATACTTCGCCCGGAACTCATGCAAAAACCTTCCCCAAGTGCGTGGGGTCTGTGCCGTAGTCCAACGCCTCTGAACTAGGCGCCACCAATCGAGGGCGGGACCCCTCATCAGAAATACAGAGAGCTCGATCCTCTGCAAATCCTCAATATCTAGAGCTCTGAACTTCTGCTCCAGCTCGGAAATCCAGGCCTCTGCCTTGATGTCGTCCGGCTCACCCTCGAAGACCGTAGGGCGATAGGACATAAATCGATCCATGGCTCGGGCAGTAACATCCCGAGGATTCGGTGGTGGTGGCTGTGGTGGCTGTTGCTCCTGGTGAGCCTGCTGTATAATCAGTCTAACAGCATCATAGAAGGCATTAGGCGGTGGAAAACCCTCTGGTGGTGGAGGCGGTTCCTGTCGGCCTCGAGGTCTAACCATTGTGCCTGCAAAGATAAGCTGAAATGCATGTGGGTTAACGATATGACCAATTAATCAAGTAACAATAACATTTAACAGCGCAAGTAAAAATTAACACGAAACCTATAAATATAGCCGTACGACTTAGACACGACACTCTAGACAACAGAACCTAGGGAACCTATGGCTCTGATACCACTCCGGACTGTAGCGCCCCGCTCTACAGCCCCCGAACCTGCACGAATTCCCAAGCCGAGTACAGTGCCTCAACCCGAGAACCCACGCAAGCTAACGGGTCAATCCCGACACTTGGCAACAGTGAATCCCCAAACGAAAACATTTAAATAAATCAGAGAATATATATAGCGGAAGCATTTAAATCCATATTAACAAAAATGCCACTCCGGGGCCAATACATTAACAACAGCCCACTCAGGGCAACATCATTTAAATAACAATATTGGGGAACAATATAATATTATCAATCCAGGTTGACAAGAATAATGAACGAGACCAAAAGACAACTAATGAGACTCGGCAAAACCAAAAAGCCTATCTGACACTGTTGCCCATCCGACACGTAAGACATGTCGGTCTCTCTCAAACCTGAGGCAAGAACAAATTAAAAGAGGGTGAGTCAAAGTACTCAGTGAAGATGTGAGAACAAGTCGAGTCATGCTTCCGGGTATTTATAGAAAATACATATGCGATAATGAAGAAACCGGAATATGCTTCGACTTGGATATACAATTAAGAATTAAAATCAATAACACTATAAAGCAGTAAATACTATCCCAGCGAGAATGGGCCTGTTCCTCCTTATATCTCCACGGTGCATGTATAAATACTCCATCGCCGGTGTCAAGCTAAGGAGCAACCCGAAGCTCAACCATAATGAATTTTAGGAAAATGTGCAACGAATGCAACACCCACCATCGCTCCCAACCGTGGCTATCATCTCCTGACAGGCCACGATTGACGCTTAGTTTTGGGAGAAGCACCTCGGATTACACCCTGAACGCCCGTCCCCAGATGTAACCTTCGGATACCTTCCCGGGCCCAACTTGAAAATAGTCATGTATTTGCTCGCTTTAAAATAACCCATTTGAATGCCAACCGACACTCTGAGCAAGGGTGACGACAAAGGATTAAATCCTAAGTCAAACCGTCACGTAAAATAAATAGTTTTCTTGCCCTTTTGAAAACAAATCAATTTGGTTTACTTATGTATAATTTTGATATTAAATGATTTGAGGATAAAACATAAAAATATAAACTCGAAATATATAATATATTAATAAGGGATTAGGGGGTTCGCAATTGTATATATATATGTTCAAGCCCAGTTAAAAGTTTAAATCCTCACCTGGAATCAAAAAGAGAAAGCCTAGCTGCTAGACTCACTGGTCTCCCACGCCGGACTGATCTGGAGACAAGACAAGACCTAGACCAATCAATAACGACTACAACAACAATAAAAGCGCAAATAAGCAATTATTGGACGAACGGCTAACCAAACATGTTTCCAATCATGCATATGTCAATTATAATATGTAAAGAAGCTATCATGTAAATTTCACGCAATTCCGACAAGTTGTCAAAAATACACATAATTAGAATTACACTATTCATAGCCCGAACGAGGGCGAAATTAAATAAACATTCCAAAATATAAATCTACAAATTAAAAGGGTTCTATAGGTGAAAACGGTGTAATTTTTGGAGTCCGTATGCAAAAAGTCAACCAAAAATGGTGACCCGAAGACTCAATTGCTGAGAGCAAAGTTTGAAAAGGCTGGAAAAATTCACTAAGTGTTTCACACGGCCTAGTGCACGGTCTTGAACACGGTGTCAAGACCGTGCACGCACACACGGCCAAACACACTGGCTTGGTGCACGGGCTCAAGCCCGTGCAAGCAAATATAGCGGCACACGGGCTCCTGCACGGTCTTGCGCAAGACCGTGCGTTAGCCCGTGTGGTTCAACTGAACCCAGCAGAAACTTACGGGTTTTCAAATTTTCGAGCCAAAATTCCACAAAAATCATATTTTTAACGCAAATCAACACTCATAATTTATAACAATCAATAATCAACATCTAATTCACATATACATCCAATAAAATCACGAATTGACCAAGAAACGGGCTCGATCTAAGCATTTAACCTAAAAATCCCGAAATAACCAAATATTCTCAAAACCTCGAAAAAACGTAAAAGAAATTGGGGAAATTGGTACCTATAGAAAGGTATCGATGAACTGATCGTTTAAAAACGATTGGTGCGAGATTCCACGGAGATTCGAGCTCGGCACGATCGATTAGGGATTCGGGAGAAAATTTTCTCTTTTCTTCTTCTTCTCTCTCTCTCTCTCTCTCGAAATAAAAATAATGAAATGAATTTCGATACTTATCAAATATCTTCGAAATACCAAAAAATACGAAGGGTTATTTTAGTAATTTTAGAAAATCCAATTAAAAACGCGTCGATCACATATAACGATTAAATATTTAATAAACGCAATATAGACACGTAATTTAAATACGCAAACAATATTATCACATTGGTCATTTACGACATAATATATTATAATTCACATATAATCGAGAATTTAGAGATTAAGAAAGATAATTAACGCGTAAAAATTACTCACAGTAATTCCCAGATTTCTGGGTCGTTACAGGCCCTGTGCTCAAATAACCAGTCCATACCCAAGATAACTTCGTATTTCTTCACTGACAACACTATCAAATCTGCGGGGTAAACTTTATCCTCAATAACAACGGGACAACGTCGGTACATGCAGTCGGTAATCATACAAGATCCCAAAGGGGAACTCACAACAAAGCAATAATCAGACAAATCAATAGACGCATGCACAGATAAGTCAATTTCAGGAGCTACAAAAGAATGCGTAGCACCCGGATCAAACAATGCATGTATGGGTTTGTTATTTATATGTATGGTACCTTCCACCACGGCGGAAGCATCAGGCTCAGTCTCCTCATTATCGCCCTCCTGTGCATACACACGAGCTGGAACAGAAGGTTTCGGCTTCGGCGGCATAGGCTGACTCGGGGGCTGTCTCCTGGGACAGCTATCCTTCTGGTGGGTAGAGCTACCACAACTAGTACCCAATCCCAACTTATACCAACACTTAAACTCTGGGTGATTCCCTCCACAATAACCACAAGTAACTGGGCGATAACCTGACGGACGAGGGACTGAAGGAAACCCTGTAGCGGGCGCCGCCAAACGGGCAGACGCACGCCCCGCACCGGATCCTGACCCGGAATCGAAAGTAATCCAACCCGAACCAAAACCCGGCGAACGGCAAACCGGACTCATTTACTACTAGGCGGGAGTTTGAAAATAATGACAAACCAAAAGCGGAAGCAATATATAGACAAAACATAAAATCCATAATGGTTGCGCAGTTAGGTAAAGCCCACAAAGGCTAGCAAATTTCCAAAAATACTAATAAATGTTTACAACAGGTTCTACAATATTCTTCCCGGCTATTCATAAGTATAATCAAATCCTACATAACATACATCTCAAGTCAACAAGAAACAAGAGTTTACATAAAACAAAAGCGTGTAACTCGACCGACGACTACTCAATACTATGAAGCCCGCCTAGAATCCTGAAACCAAAGGGTGAAACGAATGGGGTTAGTCAAACAACTAAGTGAGGGGGAAAACGACAGTACATAAGAATAAACGAAAGTAGATCACCAGTTTAAACAGAAAGAAAACAACAGAAATAATGTTTTTCGCAAACAATTGGTGAACTAGCTCAAAATGAAACAAAACAAAACGTATAACTCAGCGAGAAGAGTTCTGAACCACCAGTCAAATCATAAAAACAGAAACCCTCCTTATTCCTCCAGTTGTAATCAGGGCGTGTAGCGGGCGCCCCAAACGGGTAACGCACGCCCCGCACCGAGATCCGACCCGAAGCCGGAATGGGATCCGACCCGAATCGAAACCCGGCGAACGGCAAGCATTTACTCAATTACTAGGCGGGGGTTTTAAATAAACAACGAGACAGAAGTGCGGAAGCGAAATAATCAAACATTAAAGCATGATAAATTGCACAATTATTAAAGCCCTCCAAGGCTAACGAAATTCATTTAATTAAATAACAAACGGGTTCGATACAATATCCCGATTACAAACTAATTAAATCCTAAAATCAAAAGACATAAATCATAGCCATACAGAATAAGAGTTATACATGAGCAAAAAGAATGTAACTCTAAGACGCGACGACGACGACGACGAAGATCCCGCCTAGTATCCTGAAACCAGTACAGGGGTAAAACAGAGGGGGTTAGTCAAACGACTAAGTGAGGAGGGAATAATAAGGTATATAACAAAACGGAAAATAAATCACCAATTTTAAAGTAAAAGAAATCAACATGAAAGAAAGGTTTTCGTAATCGGGTGGTGATTTAACATAAAACATAACATATCTAATGACTCGGCGAGTCGAGCCCTGAACTCCAATAACCAAACATAAAAACCGGAAACCATCCTTATTCCTCCAATGTAGACGGACCGCTAAATCCGAACTACTCGAAACTTACTAGAATAACTCAGGTACTCAAAGGGCTGCCACTCCGGCCTCACCCCGAGCTCCCAAATGGAGGAAACCATAGGATTTACGCCGTAGACCCGACGTCTACCGACTTCGTCCTATCGCTCTTACTCCGGGCCCAAACGATCATACAAACATTTCATAACTCGCTTTTCAAACAATTCAGGTTGGCCAAAAGACCGTTCGAGACATGTCATATGCGAGGCCGAAGGCCAAAGTTCGCCTTAGAAAACAAAAGGTTTTACATGTCTCTTCCGTAAACATTTCGAAAACTATACATAGTACTTTTTCATATCAAATCATTTTCGATAAATCAAATGAACATAATAATCATAAGTATTTAGTAAGTATATATATAAACGGTGTGAAAACCAAAACATAAACGAGGCTTATATGGGGAGAGGCTTATTTATATATATATACGTAGTAATACTGGAATCAGAAAAGGAAAGCCTCACCTGGCTATGCAAAAGATGAGCAAAAAGAGCAAGAATCGGCGCTACTCCACAGGAGTATCGTCTGCAAAAATACCAAGACACAACCAAATAAGACTAACGACGATGTACGGCTTATACGAAAGAATTAGAACACATAGAAGCACGTTATACAATTAAATCAATCACTTAGGTTCAAATTCTCAAACGAAAACAGAGTAAATCGCAAATTTAAAATGTAAATCAACTCCAAATGCAACGAAACTTTACGGACATGCTTAGAATATCATAAAGAAGCATGCATTCGAATTTCGGGAAAATCGGACTTCACATGCAAAAGTTAGGAAATTTAACGAAAACTTAAAATGCACTATTCACATACCCGAACATGTCGTAAATTCATAAATCATGCAATTCCTATCTATAACATACATATCAATACACGAGCGAAGAAAGAATTCGGAAAAGACGAGCCGAAGCGGGACCCGAAGGCCAATTTGTACCCTGACTTACAGAAGGTCAGGGCAGTGTTCGAGCCATCCACACGGCCTCGTGCACGGCCGTGTGGCGAGGCCGTGCACAAACATGCAACACGCACGGCCTCATGCACACGGCCTCAAGGCCGTGTGCTCAGCCCGTGTGCAATTCAACCACGCGCACGGCCTCATGCACACGGCCTCGAGGCCGTGTGCACAAGCCCGTGTGCGATCAAAATGAGCAGAAACTTTTCGCAGAAACAAAACCTTCGCGAAATGAAACCCTAATCCAACGATTAAACACTAAAACATGCAAATCAAACCCTAATTCTCACATATAATCATCTACAACATATAAGCTTCACATAGAAACGATAAACACAAAAATCCATCCACGTTTTCTATCAAAACCATATAAAAACCTAAATTATTCAACTATTATCAAAAATCCAAAAATCGAAGTAATGAAGGCATTAAATGAAAATTTTCGAGAGAGCATACTCGTAGATGAGATCGTGAGGAGTTTGTAGACGTAAACGGCTCGAAAATCCGTCGGGAAACGGGGTCGGAACGATCGTCGGAATCTCTTTCTTCTTTCTTCTCTTTTTCTCTCTTTTTCTTTCTTCTCTTTTGTTTTCTTTCTCTCTTTTGTGCGAGAATGGAATAGAGAGGGAGAGAGATTGACTTAGTCAAATCTTGACTAAGGTTTAGAAATCGAAGGGGTAAAGTCGTAATTTTGTAAAATAAGTTCGAAATCTCACGATGTCCAAATAACATGTAATTACAGTCAAAATTCATATTATTAAACGCACATTGACAATTTGTAATTTAAATACATAAATTCAATCATATATGAAATAAATTCTAAAATTATATAATAAATATCAAATAAATATTAAACTACACAAATATTCGATTCGGACATACTAATCTAATTATTCGAATTTTCGGGGCGTTACAGGGCGCAACCCCTAACTACACAAATCATACATAACAAGCTCAGGTACTCAAAGGGCTGCCACTCCGGCCTCACCCCAAGCTCCCAAAGGTGGAGGAAACCATAGGATTTCCGCCGTAGACCCGACGTCTACCGACTTCGTCCTATCGTCCTTACTCCGGGCCATCAGAACAGGTCAAACATATACATATACATAGCTCGCTTTTCAAACATTTTCATGTGGTCAAAAGACCGTTCGAGGCAATTCGTGTGCGAGGCTATAATGCCAAAGTTCGCTTTCGGAAAACAAAGATTTTCCTGCCTCGTTCGTACACATTTCACAAACTTATACATAATACTTTTCCTATTAAACCGTTTTCAAGATCATAAAAGTATAAGCTTAAATATCTACTATATATACAAACGGATGTAAAACCAATCATAAAACAAGGCTTATCAGTGAGTAGGGTTGGTATTATGTACGTATTATCGTATACTATAAGAAACTGAAAACCCCACCTGTTGGCTTGACAAAAATGAGAGCAAAATGCGAGACCAGCACGCTACTCCACGGAAGTATCGTCTGAAAAAGACAAAGACACAACCAAATAAGACTAACGACGACGCACGGCTTATACGAAAGATTTAAAACACATAGAAGCACGTTAAACCATCATTCATATCACTTAGGTTCACATTGTAACAAAACATAGAAATTCATAGAAGTCGATAAGCAAAACAAGTTAGAATGCAATAAAAGCTCATAAACATGCATAAAAGGCAATAAGAAAGCATGCATTCAAGTTTCGGAAGAAATGGACAACATTTGAAAAATAGCCAAAAAGGCCTAAACGAAAAACACGAGAAACGGGGCCCAAACGAAGTCGGAAAAATTCAAACTACCTAAAATATGTATTTCATGATTTTTAGGACCTATAGGTGAAATCCGATCTCAAATCGGAGGTCAAACGAAGAAAGTCAACTTTTTAATTGCTCCTTTGACCCACAATGCCGAGAGCAACAAGTTGAAAATGGAGAAATTTTGGTTAAGGCATACACACGGTCTTGGGGACGGGCGGACGCACGGGCTTGAACGCGTGCTCAAGCCGGTGCGCGAACACTTGTACTGGCCTACGCAACGACGTGCGCACGGCCGTGCATAAGGCCGTGCAAGCCACAAATAAGGCGCACGGTCTTGGCGCATGGTCTCAAGACCGTGCGGAAGGCCGTGCGGATTATCAGAACAGCAAAATCGCGAGGGGTTCTCGGGAATGAGCCAAAAATCAACATTTAAATCATATAAATCATGCAAACCTCAACTAAAACTTACATTTAATGATCTACAACATCTAATCTACCTATAGGACCAAGAACCACATAAATCCATCCACAAAATCATTCAAAATCACATTTTTCATATAATATTCAACTATTCACAAAATTCTATAAATCGCAACCTAGGAAGCATTAAACGCGAAGAACGTGAGAAGCTTACATGAAGAATAGATCGTGAGGAGTTCGTAATGTTTCACGGATCGAGATTCGGTCTGGAATCGAAGTCGGAATGAGCAATCCAAGCTTCCTCTCCTTACTCTCTTCTTTTTCTCTTTTTCTTCTCCTTTCTTTTCTTTTCTAATGTGAAGTGAGGTTTGAGGGAGAGAGAGGGAGTTGGTCAATTCAAACTTTGACTTGAGTAAGAAACGAGGGGCAAAACCGTAATTACTCCGAACGTACTAAAATTAGCAGGTTGTCGGAATTAAACAATATTACAGTCAAAACTCGTACAATTGAACACACGTTGACATGAAATGGTTTAAATACCAAAAATTCACTCATTTATGAAATTGTTAAAAATTCACATACTAACAATCAATGAAATAATTAAAACGCGCAAAATAACAATTCGGACGTACCGGTTAATAATTCAGATTTTTGGGGTGTTACAATCGCCCCTCCTTATGAGAATCTGTCCCCAGATTCTTCTCGTCCGCTACAAATAACGCAGGGTGAAACTTGCGCATCTTCTCTTCGGTTTCCCACGTAGCTTTTTCAACCGACTGACTCCTCCAAAGCACCTTGACCATGGGAATCTCTCTGTTACGTAGTGCTTGAGTCTTCTTGTCTAAATTTTCACCGGCTGTGAAACGAAGGTCAAGTCCGGCTCTATCTCAACATCTTCGATAGGAAGAACGTGTGAATCACTCGGGTGATACTTCCGGAGCTGTGAAACGTGGAAAACGTTGTGGATTCCTGTCAGACTCGGTGGCAAGTCTAATCTGTAAGCAGCTTCTCCAATCTTCTCCAGAATCTCAAACGGTCCTAAGAATCTCGCACATAATTTACCACCTTTGTCAATACGAGTGAATCCCTTTCGAGGTGAAGCTTTAAGAAACACTCGGCCACCAACCTCGAACTCCAAAGGTCGGCGGCATGTATCGGCATAACTTTTCTGGCGATCCTGGGTTGCTTTCATCATCTGACGGATGATCTGAATTCGGTCAATCGCTCTCTGAAGAGACTGTGGAGAATCTCCTCTTCCTTTGTTATCCCTTGTCCAACGCCAATCCTCAAGATCCCAAAACAACAGGGATCTACACTTCCTTCCATACAGAGCTTCGTAAGGTGCCGTCTTGATCGTAGACTGATAACTATTGTTGTAGGCGAACTCAATCAACGGTAACTGGTCATGCCAATTGGTGCGAAAGTCTAAGGCACACGCACGAAGCATATCACTGAGATATCGAGTCGTCCTCTCAGATTGGCCATCGGTCTGCGGATGTGCTGCTGTGCTGAATGTCAGCTTCGTTCCCATTTTCTCCTGAAGATGCTGCCATAATTGAGAAGTGAATCTAGCATCTCTGTCAGACACAATGCTCACGGGAACTCCATGAAGCCTGACAATCTCTCGGTGATAAATCTCTGCCAACTTCTCCACCTTCAATGACTTCTTGACCGGCAGAAAGTGAGCAGTCTTGGAAAGTCGGTCAATTATCACCCAAATACTATCATAGCCACCTTTAACTTTCGGTAAACCAGACACAAAGTCCATCGCAATCTGCTCCCAATTCCACGTAGGAATCGGTATTGGCTGTAGCAATCCTCCAGGTCTCTGGTGCTCTACCTTGACTTGCTGACATGTCTGACATCTCTTGACGTAATCAGCTACGTCTCTCTTCATACTCCACCAGAACAACTCTTTTAGATCCCGGTACATCTTACTTCCACCAGGATGTACTGTATAAGGCGTATTATGCGCCTCAGCAAGAATCTCCTTCCTTAGACTCTCAGGAACACAAACTCGAGTCTCGAAGCGGAGAATGCCCGAATCATCAACACGAATCTGGGACTCTGGATCATCTGAAATATGAACTATCTGCCTCTGAGTCCTCTCATCAGTAGCCTGAACATCTCGAATCTTACGACCCAATTCTGACTAAATTGATATACTGTGAACGTGAGCCTACGAGGTGATATAAACTCGCTCAAACTTAGCCTCTAGCTAAGGTACACTCGCCTTACGACTCAATGCATCGGCTACCACATTCGCCTTTCCAGGATGGTACTGAATCTTGCAATCATAACCCTCAAACAATTCCATCCATCGACGCTGTCTCTTGTTCAAATCCTTCTGAGTGAACAAATACTGAAGACTCTTGTGATCAGTGAAGATATCAAACGTAGTGCCATACAGATAATGATGCCACTTTAGCAAAGCAAACACAACGGCTGCTAGCTCAAGATCATGCGTGGGATAGTTCTCTTCGGCTGGCTTTAGCTTCCTCGAGGCGTAAGCTATAACTCTCCCATTTTGCATCAACACACAACCCAATCCCTCGTGTGACGCATCTGTGTACACAACGAGTCCCTCCAATCCATTAGGCATAGCTAACACTGGGGCTGTAGTTAATCTCTTCTTGAGCTCTTGGAAACTTGCTTCACATTTGTTTGACCACTCAAACTTGGTATCCTTCTTCATCAACGCAGTCAACGGACTAGCAAGCTTGGAAAAGTCCTTGACAAAACGTCTATAGTATCCTGCTAAACCCAAGAAACTGCGAATCTCTGTAGGAGTCTTAGGTTTCTCCCAATCCAACACAGTCTCGATCTTCGAAGGATCTACCTCGACTCCCGTTCCGGATATGACATGACCTAGAAAAGTCACTCTGTCAATCCAGAACTCGCATTTGCTAAACTTAGCAAATAACTGATGCTCTCTCAAAGCCTGAAGAACAATCCTGAGGTGTTCTGCGTGCTCTTCCTCTGACTTCGAGAACACTAGAATGTCATCGATAAAGATCACAACAAACTTATCGAGGTACGGACGAAAGGTCCTGTGCATCATATCCATAAAAGCGGCAGGAGCATTCATGAGTCCAAACGGCATGACCACGAACTCAAAGTGACCGTATCTGGAGTTGAACGCTGTCTTCGGAATATCCTCAGCTCGAATACGGAGCTGGTAATACCCTTGTCTGAGATCAAGCTTAGAATAAACTCTCGATCCCTGGAGTAAATCAAACAACTCCTCAATATGCGGCAAAGGATACTTATTCTTCACCGTCATCCTGTTCAACTCGCGATAATCGATACACATACGGAGTGTACCGTCCTTCTTCTTCACGAACAGGACTGGAGTACCCCAAGGCGAGGTACTCGGGCAGATATACCCAATCGAAAGGAGTTCGTCGAGCTGATTCTTCAATTCCTTCAACTCGGTAGGAGCTATACAGTACGGGGACTTCGAGTACGGCTCGGCACCCGGGACTAGATCAATAACGAACTCAATGTCCCTATCAGGGGGCAGAAACTCCAAGTTCTAGGGAAACACATCCATGAATTCTTTAACCATATCGGTATCCTCGATCTTCACCTGCTCTTTCGGGCGGTTGAGAAGATAAGCTAGAAAACCAGTTGCTTCTCCCTTCTGGATAAGCTTCTTGGCTTCCATCATAGAGATATACGGGCCTTCACCCGTTCTAAAACCTCTAACTTCACTGTAACCAAGCACAACTTTCTTCTCATAGCAGTCGATCTTCGCTCGCTGCTCAAATAACCAATCCATCCCAAGAATAACTCCATAATCCTTCATTGGCAGCACGATCAAATCCCCAAGGTACTCGGTACCCTCAATCATCATCGGACAACGCTTGAGAACGCGGTTCGTAGCTACTCTAGAACCCATCGGCGAGCTAACAACTAATACATACTCAAGAAACTCAATAGGCACATGCACAGATAAGGCAACGGCAGGTGCAATAAACGACTGAGAAGCACCCGGGTCGTACAATGCATGAATGGGAATGCCATGTATATATATCGTACCTTCCACTACGGCATTCGCATCCGGCGCGACATCTTCAGCATCGCCTTCCAAGGCGTAAAGTCGGGCCTGGGCTTGAGGCTGAGCTGGCTGCTTCTGACCTCTCTTCATCGGGCATGCATTCATAAGATGATCGGAGCTACCACATCCAAAGCAAAGCCCTAACTTCCTTCGACACTTAGACTCCAAATGGGGACCTCTACAATATCCACAAACTGGTCGTGGAAAACCCTGAGCTTGGGGAGGAACGTTCGGCTTCGGGGCCTGCTGAAACAGTTTCTTCCCAGCTAAAGAAGAAGATGGTCCTACAGAAGGAAAAGACCTCTTCGGACACGACAGAAAACCCTTAGCGGCTGTGGGGGCAGGTGCTGACATAGGCCTCATCTGTCTCAGCTCTAACTTTATAGCAAGAGCCATGTCAACTGCATCGAAATAAAATCGGGGGCGGACAGCCATCATATGCAGTCGAATGTTGTGAGACAAACCCTCCACGAACTGGCGTGTCTTCCTCTCCTCGTCCTCAACCATATAGGAACAGTGAACAATGAGGCGAGAGAAATGTGCCTCATACTGATCTACCGAGGACGTGCCCTGCTTCAAGCTCAAAAACTCCCTTTCCCGTTGTTGTCTGACTACCAACGGTATGTACTTAGCCCTGAACTCCACCAAAAACTGAGCCCATGTCGGAACCACCCGATCACGCGTCCAACGCTGATCAATCCGTGTCCACCAGTCCTGTGCTGCCCCAATCATCAGGTAGGCAGCATACTCGACCCTCTGTGGATCCGTAGTGTGCATTAGTCTGAATATCTTCTCCAAGGCCGATATCCAGGCCTCTGCAGCCATATCATCCGGTGCTCCCACAAACTGTGGCGGATTACGATTAAGAAACTGATTCATTGCCTTCATAGCCATCTGTTCCGGCGTCTCCTGAGGAGCATGAAGAGCATACTACTATAACGCCGCCATAAATTGGGCTGGCGTAGGTCCCTCAGGCGGGGGAGGAGGTGGAGGAGGACATCTACCACGACGCATCCTGCAAAACTGTACAATTATGCATGACGATAAGTGATCATGTAAAGCATTAACACGTAAGGAAGTCAAATTCACACAATCACTTAAGCACAATCACACAATTCACATAGTTCCTAAGCCGTACGGACCTAGACAAACTCGACGCTTCAGAGCATAGGCCATTGAACCCAACCTGGCTCTGATACCAACTGTAGCGGGCGCCGCTAAACGGGCAGACGCACGCCCCGCACCGGATCATGACCCGGAATCGAAAGTAATCCGACCCGAACCAAAACCCGACGAACGGCAAACCGGACTCATTTACTACTAGGCGGGAGTTTCAAAACAGTGACAAACCAAAAGCTGAAGCAATATATAGACAAAACATAAAATCCATAATGGTTGCGCAGTTAGGTAAAGCCCACCAAGGCTAGCAAATTTCCAAAAATACTAATAAATGTTTACAAGGGGTTCTACAATATTATTCCCGGCTATTCATAAGTATAATCAAATCCTACATAACATACATCTCAAGTCAACAAGAAACAAGAGTTTACATAAAACAAAAGCGTGTAACTCGACCGACGACTACTCAATACTATGAAGCCCGCCTAGAATCCTGAAACCAAAGGGTGAAATGAATGAGGTTAGTCAAACGACTAAGTGAGGGGGAAAAAGACAGTATATAAGAATAAACGAAAGTAGATCACCAGTTTAAACAGAAAGAAAACAACAGAAATAAAGAGGTGGAGGAAACCATAGGATTTTCGCCGTAGACCCGACGTCTACCGACTTCGTCCTATCGTCCTTACTCCGGGCCCATCAGAACAGGTCAAACATATACATATACATAGCTCGCTTTTCAAACATTTTCATGTGGTCAAAAGACCGTTCGAGGCAAGTCGTGTGCGAGGCTATAATGCTAAAGTTCACTTTCGGAAAACAAAGATTTTCCTGCCTCTTTCGTACACACTTCACAAACTTATACATAATACTTTTCTTATTAAACCGTTTTCAAGATCATAAAAGATTAAGCTTAAATATCTACTATATATACAAACGGATGTAAAACAAATCATAAAACAAGGCTTATCGGTGAGTAGGGTTGGTATTATGTACGTATTATCGTATACTATAAGAAACTGAAAACCCCACCTGTTGGCTTGACAAAAACGAGAGCAAAATGCGAGACCAGCACGCTACTCCACGGGAGTATCGTCTGCAAAAGACAAAGACACAACCAAATAAGACTAACGACGACGCACGGCTTATACGAAAGATTTAAAACACATAGAAGCATGTTAAACCATCATTCATATCACTAGGTTCACATTGTAACAAAACACAGAAATTCATAGAAGTCGATACGAAAAACAAGTTAGAATGCAATAAAAGCTCATAAACATCCATAAAAGGCAATAAGAAAGCATGCATTCAAGTTTCAGAAGAAATGGACAACATTTGAAAAATAGCCAAAAAGGCCTAAACGAAAAACACGAGAAACGGGCCCAAACGAAGTCGGAAAAATTCAAACTACCTAAAATATGTATTTCATGATTTATAGGACCTATAGGTGAAATCCGATCTCAAATCGGAGGTCAAACGAAGAAAGTCAACTTTTTAATTGCTCCTTTGACCCACAATGCCGAGAGCAACAAGTTAAAAATGGAGAAATTTTGGTTAAGGCATACACACGGTCTTGGGGACGGGCGGACGCACGGGCTTGAACGCGTGCTCAAGCCGGTTCGCGAACACTTGCACTGGCCTGCGCACCGGCGTGCGCACGACCGTGCATAAGGCCGTGCAAGGCACAAATAAGGCGCACGGTCTTGGCGCATGGTCTCAAGACCGTGCGCAAGGCCGTGCGGATTATCAGAACAGCAGAATCGCGAGGGGTTCTCGGGAATGAGCCAAAAATCAACATTTAAATGATATAAATCATGCAAACCTCAACTAAAACTTACATTTAATGATCTACAACATCTAATCTACCTATAGGACCAAGAACCACATAAATCCATCCACAAAATCATTCAAAATCACATTTTTCATATAATATTCAACTATTCACAAAATTCTATAAATCGTAACCTTGGAAGCATTAAACGCGAAGAACGTGAGAAGCTTACTTGAAGAATAGATCGTGAGGAGTTCGTAAAGTTTCACGGATCGAGATTCGGTCGGGAATCGAAGTCGGAATGAGCAATCCAAGCTTCCTCTCCTTACTCTCTTCTTTTTCTCTTTTTCTTCTCCTTTCTTTTCTTTTCTAACGTGAAGTGAGGTTTGAGGGAGAGAGAGAGAGTTGGTCAAGTCAAACTTTGGCTTGACTAAGAAACGAGGGACAAAACCGTAATGACTGTAACGGCACGTCCCCAAATACGGTGTGACGTGACGTCCCGCACCAAGTCACAATCCATAACAAGAACTAAAGGTCCGGTTATGAATTATAACCTGGCGAACGGAAAATAAATACCAGGCGGATTTGCTTTAGAAAATAATAGAACAATGAACAATAATACAGCGAAAGCAAATTAACACAACCTATCCCACTCAGGGAGCTAGAACAACCAAAATTCAAAACGCAATTATAAAGCCCACCAAGGCCACTGAAAACATCAATATCATTATTTAAAATAATTTACACCATTTACACATACAAACTCTAGGGTTTTAGGTATTTATCCGGACAACATAGGCTATATGGAATCACCTAAACAAAAGAAAGCAATTCCAACGACAAGACCTAAATCCGCCCAGTGACAAAACCTGAAAGAGACAACAAGGTAATGGGGTTAGTCAAAGCGACTAAGTGAGGGGGCTGTAATACGTATATATTATCGAAACAACCCAAAGATTCACCAGTTTGTAAATGAAAAGAAAGCAAAGGAAAATAAAGGATTTCACAATTATTGGTGAATCGAATAATTTCGCAATAAAGTAAAAGCTCGGCGAGACGAGCATCAATCACCTGTTTCATAATATCAGAAATATCAAATAAACCTCCCTTATTCCTCCTTGTGTAGTCAGGTAGCTAGCCCGCTACTATATAATCGTATATGCAAGGACAAATATCCAATACATCTTCGGCGGAGGACAAGTCTATGTGACAAGATCCCGTCCGGCGCAGGTACTCAAAAGGGTTGCCACTCCGGTCACACCCCGAGCTCCCAGCAGTTTTAGAGACCAGAGCATTGAGATCCACCGTAGACCCAACGTCTATCCGGCTTCACCCCGTACCCTGATGTCCGGCCCAATAATATGATATGGCACAGAGGCCAGGCACAATGGCCAAGATATATTTCTTCGAAAGATTCGGTCAAAGGGACCAAATTGAGAAACCAATTTTAACCCTTTTCTGGCCAAAAGAGCCTTCGAGGGGCTAATATGTAATAATTTGATATCAAAATATTTTCCTTCAACTCATTAAAGTAATATGAATTTCAGGTAGTTACTACGTATAATATAAGTTTGGGGAAAGAAAATATAAAAGCATAAAACACAGGCTTCGGGTATGTACGGAATATTTACATACGTATAAGAAAGCCGAATTCGGAAAAGAAACCCCACCTGGATAATACGGCAAAAAGGCAAAAGAAAGGGAACCAACTACTGCCCGGAAGAACTACCACCTGAAACCAAATACGACCAACCATGTAAGACGACAATACGACGCACGGCTTACTCTTAATGTAATAAACACTTAATTAAATCAAAGGAGGGCAATTAGGGCAATTATTCAATGAAACTAATGAAATATCAAACTTCAAGCTTATAAATCATGCTTAAACACAATTAGGTTTCATAGACATGCTCAAAATACTATAAAGAAGTATACCTTCAAGTTTCGAAGCAATTGGAAAAGAATTGCGAAAAGCGTATAATTCCCTCAACAGAAATCGGTTCGTTTCACGATCAAACGGAATTGGAAAAATTCAAACTCTATGAATTATGAAGTTTTAAAGCGCTACAGACTTAATGGTGAAGTCGAATTTTGAAAATAATATCAAACGAAGAAAGTAGTATTTGCAATTTTTGACTTCCAGAGACTTTTGAACTGAAATCGGGACACACGGTCTACACACACGGCCTGATCAAGGCCGTGTGAAATTTTGAGAACACGCACGTCCTACCCACACGGCCTGATTCAAGGCCGTGTGGGGTGGAAAACACGCATGGTCTTGCTACACGGCCTGTTGCAAGGCCGTGTGCACCTGTTTTCGCGAATTTTCAGCAGAAACGCGAAGAACTTCGCACAGAAGGTACGTATTTCGATCAAATCTTCCTCAAAACCTCATTTTCAATAAGATTTTCATACTACAAACTTCAACAAATATCAAAGATCACAATGGCAACACATAGGATCAAGAATCATCGAAAACTACGGAGTATAACGATCAAACTACCGAAAAATCCAACTTCGAAGCAATTTATCCAAAACATATTCAAACGAGAACGGAATCAAATGAAACTTGAATAATACCTGTAGAGAATGTTATAAGGATCACGTAGGTTCTTACGGATCAAAATTTGGTTAAGAAACGAACTCGAAAGATCGAATTGAAGTTTTAAAGAAATTCTTTCTTTTTCTTTCTTTTTTTCTTTTCTTCGGCTGTTGCTGAGAAGAGGGGTGGAATGTAATTATAAAAAGGAGAAAGAAAGAATAAAAAGAAAACCTGAGGTTTAAATGAAAAATCAAAGGGGTATTTTCGTAATTTTGCAAAACTTCATAAAAAGGACATATTAATGAAATATGTCAATATTATAGTCAAAACTCATCATTTTAAACGCATATCAACCTAGAATAATTTAAATTCACAAATTATCACATTTACGAAAATTCATATAAAATACACAAATATCACATAAGCACATATGTACCGATCGAATTTTCCAAACTTGTCCCGTTATCTCAGGAATTCTTACCGGCTTTAGTTTACCAAGAAGGTGGGGCGTTACAATCTCTCCCCCTTATGAGAATCTGTCCTCAGATTCTATTTATTTGAAGCAAACAATTCCGGGTAATGTTTTCTCATTTTCTCCTCTGTCTCCCAGGTAGCTTCTTCAGTTTTCTGATTCCTCCAAAGGACTTTTACAAGTGGGATTTGACGATTACGGAGTTCTTGGAATTTATGGTCCAAAATACTAACCGGTTGGGAAATGAACGTCAAATTCGGCTCTAACTCAATATCTTCCACCGGAATAATCTCGGACTCGTCTGGATGATACTTACGAAGTTGCGAGACGTGGAAAACAGTATGAATACCAGTAAGAGCTGGCGGTAAATCTAATCTGTAGGCCATTTTCCCAATCCTCTCGAGAATCACATACGGACCCAAATATCTTAGGGCTAACTTTCCTCCTTTACCGATTCGAACGAATCCCTTTCTAGGAGAAGCTTTCAAAAATACCTGGTCCCCAACTTCAAATTCCAAATCACGTCGACGCCTATCAGCATAACTCTTTTGTCGATCCTGGGCAGCTTTCATTCTTTGTCGAATGACTTGCACCTTTTCGATAGCATCTTGAATCAATTTCGGAGCAATGCCACGATGAATACCATCTTTAGTCCATCTCCAATCCTCAATGTCCCAATATAGTGGCGATCGAAACTTCCTTCCGTACAAAGCTTCGTATGGGGCCATCTGAATCGAGGACTGATAACTATTATTATAAGCGAACTCGATCAATGGAAGCTGCTTATACCACATCGTCTGAAAATCTAGGGCACAAGATCTCAGCATGTCCCCGAGGTATTTAATAGTCCTCTCTGATTGACCGTCTGTCTGGGGGTGAGCTGCGGTACTGAAGGTCAACTTCGTTCCCATACGATCTTGTAGGTTCTGCCACAGATGTGAAGTAAACCTAGTGTCTCTGTCCGACACTATACTCATCGGAACTCCGTGAAGTCTCACAATCTCCTCGTGATAAACTTCTGCTAACTTATCAACTGTATAGGTTGTACGAACGGGCAAGAAATGAGCGGACTTCGTCAACCTGTCAATGATTACCCAAATGCTATCATAACCACCTCTAACTTTCGGTAAACCCGAAACAAAGTCCATCACTATCTCTTCCCATTTCCAAGATGGAACGGGGAGTGGTTGAAGTAAACCTCCGGGTTTCTGATGATCTGCCTTGACTTGTTGACACGTCGCACACTATCTGACATAATCGGCCACATCTCTCTTCAAACCATTCCACCAGAAGTATTCTTTCAAATCTCGATACATCTTAGTGCCTCCCGGATGAATAGTATAGGCTGATTTGTGAGCTTCATCCAAAATCTCTTTCCTCAAACTCTCAGGAACACAAACTCTTGTCTTATGTCTGAGAAGACCTCTGTCGTCGATACTGAATTGCGTGTTTAGCTCATCCTTCATTCGAATAATCTGTCTCTGAATCCAATCATCAGTAGCTTGAGCTTCTTTAATTCTACGACCCAACTCTGACTGAATCGTAATATTAGAAATACGAGCTTAAGAAATAATACGAGCTCTCTCGGCACCTGATATATCTGAACTCAGCTCTAGTTGTGATACACTCACTTTTCTGCTCAAGGCATCTGCAACCACGTTTGCCTTCCCAGGATGGTACTGAATCTTACAATCATAGTCCTCTAACAATTCCATCCAACGTCTCTGGCGTTTATTCAACTCCTTCTGCGTGAAAAGATACTGAAAGCTCTTATGATCAGTGAAAATATCAAAAGTAACGCCGTAGAGATAGTGACGCCACTTGCCCAAAGCAAATACAACGGGTGCTAACTCAAGATCATGTGTAGGGTAATTTATTTCCGCAGGTTTAAGCTTTCTCGAGGCATAAGCTATAACCTTTCCATTCTGCATCAACACGCATCCCAATCCTTCTTTCGATGCATCAGTATAAACCAGGAACCCATCTGAACCTTCAGGCAAAGTAAGAATAGGAGCAGATGTCAATCTGTTCTTTAACTCCCGAAAACTACTCTCACATTTATCAGTCCACACAAAGGCAACATTTTTCTTCGTTAACTCAGTAAGCGGGGCTGCAAGTTTAGAGAAATCCTTCACAAACCGTCTGTAATAACCTGCCAATCCCAGAAAGCTACGAACCTCTGTCGGAGTCTTAGGCTGCTCCCAATTCAATACTGAATCTATCTTCGAAGGATCAACCTCAATACCTTTCTTAGATATAACATGACCCAGAAATGCCACTTTCTCAATCCAGAACTCACACTTACTGAACTTGGCATACAACTGATGTTCTTTCAAAGTTTGTAACACGATCTTTAAATGCTCTGCATGCTCTTCCTCTGACTTTGAGAAAACCAGTATGTCGTCGATGAAGATGACAACAAACTTATCAAGGTAAGGTCGGAAGATTCTGTGCATCATATCCATAAATGCTGCAGGAGCGTTCGTCAAACCGAAGGGCATAACTACAAACTCAAAGTGACCATATCGAATGTTGAAAGCTGCCTTCGATATGTCCTCTACTCTGATTCGCAACTGGTAATATCCCTGTCTCAGATCAAGTTTAGAATAGACCCTCGATCCCTGCAATAAGTCAAACAACTCCTCGATGTGGGGAAGAGGATACTTGTTCTTCACAGTCATTCGGTTCAACTCTCTGTAGTCAACACAAAGTCTAAGAGAACCATCTTTCTTCTTCACAAACAATACTGGTGCACCCCAGGGAGAAGTACTCGGCCTAATATAACCACTGCCTAGAAAATCATCTAACTGAGTCTTCAACTCTTTTAATTCAGCTGGCGCCATTCTGTAAGGTGTCTTCGAATAAGGCTCAGATCCCGGATACAAATTAATAACAAACTCGATATCACGGTCTGGAGATAATGATTCTAACTTCTCAGGAAACACATCAGGGAAATCTTTAACTATCTCGGTAGTTTCAAACTTTGACTGTTCCTTCGGCCTGTTAAGAAGATAAGCAACAAAACCTGAAGCTCCTTCTCGGACGAGCTTCTTTGCTTCTGTCATAGAAATAATCGGCCCATCTGTCAACTGAATACCCTGACTCGAATCGGATCCCAAACTAATCTTCTTCTCAAAACAATCAATCTTGGCCCTGTGCTCAAATAGCCAATCCATACCCAAAATAACTCCATACTTCTTCACAGACAACTCTATCAGATCTGCGGGGTAAACCTTATTCTCGAAAACGACGGGACAACGTTGGTATATACGGTCGGTAACAATACACGATCCCAAAGGGGAACTCACAACAAAACAATAATCAGACAAATTAACAGGTACATGCGTAGATAAAGCATTCGCAGGCGCAATAAAAGAATGTGTCGCACCCGGATCAAATAATGCATGTATGGGTATGTCATGAATATGTATAATACCTTCCACCACTGCAGTAGAATCGGGCTCGGTCTCCGTATCATCACCCTCCAAGGCATATACACGAGCATGAGTAGCAGGCTTGTTTTGGTTACTCTGATTCTGAAATCTCCTCCTGGGACAACTATCTATCTGATGAGTGGAACTCCCACAACCTCTGCACAATCCTAACTTACTCCAACATCTCTCCTCGGGGTGATTCCTCCCACAAAAACCACAAATAACTGGAGAAAAACCCATCGGGCGAGGTGCTAAGGAAAAACCTATCGGACGAGGAACTGGAGGACGAGAAACTGGGGGACGAGGAACCGAAGGCCTAGGTCCTCCAAATGGTCTCTTGCCTCTGTCTTGCATAGGTGCACTGGAAGTAGAAGGCCTCTTAAATCCTGATGAAGATGAGGTAGAACGACCAGCAATACGATCAATCTCACGACACTCACTCTCAAGGCTGAGGGCTACGTCAACTGCTGTAGTAAAAGACTGTAACTGAAGGATAGCCATACTGTGACGAAGACCCAGTCGCAAACCATCAATAAACTTCTTAGTCTTCCTGCGCTCATCACCTGAAATATGAGGGGCATAGGCAGCAAGTCTAGAAAACTCAACCTCATAATCTGCTATTGATAAAGAACCCTGAATGAGTGCCATAAACTCTCGCTCTCTGCGATGTTGGACTGACTGAGGGATGTATTTAGCTCGAAATTCTTTCAGGAAATCCTCCCAAGTAGGTTTAACCCTATCAGCGTCAAATCTCCTCTCTGTAACTCTCCACCACTCATCGGCGGATCCCTGTAATAAGTATACTGCAAACTCTACTTTGTCAGCATCAGACGTCTGCTGGAGCGTAAAGATCTTCTCGAGAGAAGCAATCCAACTATCTGCCACTCTATCATCAGTAGTACTATAGAATGAAGGGGGTTTATAATCCAGAAGTCCCTTCAAAACTACCTCTCGGGCTTTGGTTTCATCCTGGACTATATGGCGTTCAACTCTCAGAATTTCTCTGACCGAATCCACCAAATCATGAGGGTTCAGTGGTACCATAGGTGGCTGAGGAGGATGACCAGGCGTACGATCACGACGGGGCGGCATCCTACAATCAAATACAACAGGTATGCATGAAGCTTAATTATGAATGCAAAGCTGTAACACAAAAGCACAATTCCTAAGTCGTAAGCCGTACGGACCTAGACTAACACGACTCACAGAGCTAAGGCCAATGAACCTTTAGCTCTGATACCAACTGTAACGGCACGTCCCCAAATACGGTGTGACGTGACGTTCCGCACCAAGTCACAATCCATAACAAGAACTAAAGGTCCGGTTATGAATTATAACCTGGCGAACGGAAAAATAAATACCAGGCGGATTTGCTTTAGAAAATAATAGAACAATGAACAATAATACAGCGAAAGAAAATTAACACAACCTATCCCACTCAGGGAGCTAGAACAACCAAAATTCAAAACGCAATTATAAAGCCCACCAAGGCCACTGAAAACATCAATATCATTATTTAAAATAATTTACACCATTTACACATACAAACTCTAGGGTTTTAGGTATTTATCCGGACAACATAGGCTATATGGAATCACCTAAACAAAAGAAAGCAATTCCAACGACAAGACCTAAATCCGCCCAGTGACAAAACCTGAAAGAGACAACAAGGTAATGGGGTTAGTCAAAGCGACTAAGTGAGGGGGCTGTAATACGTATATATTATCGAAACAACCCAAAGATTCACCAGTTTGTAAATGAAAAGAAAGCAAAGGAAAATAAAGGTTTTGAGGGGAATTGAATGAATAGGCTTGGAGTGACTATTAGTTTGGTGTATTGCACAACCACCCAGCTGGAGTCCGGCGGGCCTCAGATTGCACATTCTCGTCTCGTCTCGGGCTTTCCAATTATGATCGCCGAATTATTTTTCTTTCTTATATTTTAAATAGTTAGTAAATGGAAGAAGCCGAAAAATCATAAATACACTATTAAGCATCCGTTTCACTTTCATTCCATTAAAATAAAAATTCATTTTCTAAAACAACTTCATCTCCCAAAGCTATTTCTCTAATCCTTCTGATTTGAGAAGTTACCATATAGTCTCTGAAGCTTTCAATAAATGTGTAATAATATTTCGAAAATATTCCCACTAAGTGTTTTAGCTACGGGGCATTTCTAGAGTAAATTTTGAAACATTTACACGTTTACTAAATTAAAGCTTCAGGGAACTATATTTTAATTTCTCAAACTAGAAGAATCGATTTATAAATTGACACTAATATCAAACGAAGAAAGTAGTATTTGTAATTTTTGACTTCCAGAGACTTTTGAACTGAAATCGGGACACACGGTCTACACACACGGCCTGATCAAGGCCGTGTAAAATTTTGAGAACACGCACGGCATACCCACACGACCTGATGCAAGGCCGTGTGGGGTGGAAAACACGCACGGTCTTGCTACACGGCCTGTTGCAAGGCCGTGTGCACCTGTTTTCGCGAATTTTCAACAGAATCGCGAAGAACTTCGCACAGAAGGTACGTATTTCGATAAAATCTTCCTCAAAACCTCATTTTCAATCAGATTTTCATACTACAAACTTCAAAAAATATCAGAGATCACAATGGCAACACATAGGATCAAGAATCATCGAAAACTACGGAGTATAGCGATCAAACTACCGAAAAATCCAACTTCGAAGCAATTTATCCAAAACATATTCAAACGACAACGAAATCAAATGGAAATTGAATAATACCTGTAGAGAATGTTATAAGGATCACGTAGGTTCTTACGGATCAAAATTTGGTTAAGAAACGAACTCGAAAGATCGAATTGAAGTTTTAAAGAAATTCTTTCTTTTTCTTTCTTTTTTTCTTTTATTCGGCTGTTGCTGAGAAGAGGGGTGGATTGTAATTATAAAAAGGTGAAAGAAAGAATAAAAAGAAAACCTGAGGTTTAAATGAAAAATCGAAGGGGTATTTTCGTAATTTTATGAAACTTCATAAAAAGGACATATTAATGAAATATGTCAATATTATAGTCAAAACTCATCATTTTAAACGCACATCAACCTAGAATAATTTAAATTCACAAATTATCACATTTATGAAAATTCATATAAAATACACAAATATCACATAAGCACATATGTACCGATCGAATTTTCCAAACTTGTCCCGTTATCTCAGGAATTCTTACCGGCTTTAGTTTACCAAAAAGGTGGGGCGTTACATAGCAGGTTGTCGGAATTAAACAATATTACAGTCCAAACTCGTACAATTGAACACACGTTGACATGAAATGGTTTGAAAACCAAAAATTCACTCATTTATGAAATTGTTAAAAATTCACATACTAACAATCAATGAAATAATTAAAACGTGCAAAATAACAATTCAGACGTACCGGATAATAATTCGGATTTTCGGGGCGTTACAAACCCAGTCGGGCGAAGTGTAGAAGAAAATCCGGTCGGACGAGGTGATGAAGAAAATCCCATAGGGCGAGGTATAGGAGGTCTGGGTCCACCAAAAGGTCTGTTGCCTTTAGGCTACACAGGAGCACTCGGAATGAAGGGCCTCTTGAAACTCGATGAAGAAGAAGCAGGAGTAGTGCGACGAATAGCTCGATCAATACTGGCATACTCAGCCTCAAGAGACAAGGCTGCATCTACAGCTGCAACATAGGTAGTGGGACGGGAAGCTGCAAGACCCTGTCGAAGAGGAATACTCAAGCCCTCCAGAAACTTCTTGGTCTTCCTGCGCTCATCTAAAGCAATATGGGGAGCATATACTGCAAGTCTAGTAAAATTGGCCTCATAATCTGCCACAGTAGAAGTACCCTGAGATAGCTCCATAAACTCCTGCTCCCGGCGATCCTGAACAGTAGGGGGAACGTACTTAGCTCGAAACTCCTCAAGAAACCTATCCCACGATGACTCAACTCCGGTGGCCCTCCGTCTCTGCTCAGTCATCTTCCACCAGGCCTCTGCAGGTCCTCGAAGAAGATAAATAGCAAACTCAACATTTTCTAAATCAGTAGGCAGATGAACTCGATATATCCGGTTAAGAGATGAAATCCAGTTCTCAGCCACAATATCATCTGTAGTACCAGCGAACTACGGTGGGTGAAAGTCGAGAAATCTACGCAAGGACTGCTCACGGGCTCTATGCTCATGTACCTCTACATTCCTGTCTCTCTGATCCAGATAATCCCGAAAGAGACCAAATATCTGTTGAGCATCAACCACTGGTGCCTGTGGTGGTGCTGCCGGAGGAGTACGATCACGACGAGGTGGCATCCTACAATTAAATATAACAAGTATGCATGTAAATTAGTTATGGATGCAAAGCTGTAAACACATAAGCACAAATTCCTAAGTCGTAAGCCGTACGGACCTAGACTGACACGACTCACAGAGCTAAAGCCAATGAACCTCTGACTCTGATACCAACTGTAACGGCACGTCCCCAAATACGGTGCGACGTGACGTCCCGCACCAAGTCACAATCCATAACAAGAACTAAAGGTCCGATTATGAACTACAACCTGGCGAACGGAAAATAAATACCAGGCGGATTTGCTTTAGAAAATAATAGGACAATGAACAATAATACATCGGAAGCAAATTAACACAACCTATCCCACTCAGGGAGCTAGAACAACCATAATCCAAAACACAAGTATAAAGCCCACCAAGGCTACTGAAAACATCAATATCACTATTCACACTAATTTACATCATTTACATCTACAATCTCTAGGGTTTTAATTATTCATCCAGATACATAGGCGGAAATGAAATCACCTAATCAAAAGTAAATGACTCCAAGGACACGACCTGAATCCGCCTAGCAACAAAACCTGAAAAGACAACCACAGAGTAATGGGGTTAGTCAAAGCGACTAAGTGAGGGGGCTGTAATACGTATATATTATCGAAACAACAGAAAGATTCACCAGTTTGTAAATGAGAAGAAAGCAAAGGAAAAATAAAGGTTTTCACAATTATTGGTGAATCGAATAATTTCGCAATAAAGTAAAAGCTCGGCGAGTCGAGCATCAACCACCTGTTTCATAATATCAGAAATATCAAATAAACCTCCCTTATTCCTCCTTGTGTAGTCAGGTCGCCAGCCCGCTACTATATAATCATACATGCAAGGACGAATATCCAATACATCTTCGGCTGGGGATATAAACTAGATCCCGTTCGGCGCAGGTACTCAAAAGGGTTGCCACTCCGGTCATACCCCCTAGCTCCCATCAGTTTGGAGACCAAAGCATTGAGATCCACCGTAGACCCAACGTCTATCCGACTTCACCCGTACCCTGATGTCCGGGCCCAATAGTATAATGTGGCTCAATGGCCAGGCCGAAAGGCCAAGATAATTCCTCGCACTTCAAATGCTTGTGCGGTCAAAGGGACCGATTTCAAACTCGTTTGTAACCCTTTCGAGCTAATGGAGCCTTCTAGGGGTTAATATGTAATAATTTGATATCAAAGCATTTTCCTTTAAACTCATTAAGATAATATGGTTTTCAAGTAGCTACTATGTATAATATAAGTTTGGGGAAAGAAAACATAAAAGCATAAAACACAGGCTTTGGGTATAAATGGAATATTTACATACGTATAAGAAAGCCGAATTCGGAAAAGAAATCCCACCTGGATAATATGTGGATCTAAGTTCCTGAGAACTTCATATCCCTACTACAACAGGTGTGCTGAAAGGTGATTAATCTGATCACTTTAGTTTTGTGAAAACATCGTTAAACGGATTCATAAACTTCCTGGGGATTCGTTTTTAATCCTGGTACAAAATAATTTTAACTTTCGCATGTACCGGGTATGTGATTCCAATAATTTCGGCAGCAGGACTGTCTATGGAGTCACTTTGTGAGGGAGAAATATGCAAAGTCTTAGCACCCCCTATATGTGGTGCATGCGACTGCGTCGGGAACGTGGAAACGAATGTGCCAAATCCGCCTAAAGGCCGAAGCAAACATATTCTGAAAGATTGGTAGGGGTAATATCTCGTTCTGGCATGATAATTGGACCGGGGATCTGACACTCAGTGAAATTATGAATCGGAATTGGCTAAGCCAAGAGAAAGTTTCTGATTACATTTTGAATGGAAGTTGGGATGACAGAAAGCTTAGTATGGTGCTGCCAATTGAAATTGTGTAAATGATTAAGGATATTCCTACTAGTGCAAAGCATGATGAGATGTTATGGAAACCGGATCTGTAACGACCCGAATATTTTAATTATATTATTAATTATTACGCGAATTCTTTCTTACCTAATTCCTCGATCTATCCAATTGGATTAATTAATCTTATGGAAAGATTGATTTAACCTATCTTTTAAATGCCCTTAATTACTTAAATTACCTAAATGCCCTTAAAAGCTTAAATGACTATTTTACCCCCCCGAGATATTTTCCTAAATATCTATCTATCTCTCTCATTCTCTCATTAAACAAGAAGGAGAAAAGAAGAAAGGAAGGAGAAAGAACAGAAGAAAGAAAGGAGAAAATAGAGAAAATCTTCCCGACGCCCTACCGAGCCCGTTTCTCGCCCAATCGATGAGCCGTGAAAACCCGAACGATCCTCACTACATTCTCTACCGGTAATCCTTTTACCCCATTTCATTTCGTTCCCTCTTCGTTGCGATTTTCGTGAGTTCTATTTAGAATTTTATTATATTAGGATTTTCTTGTTTAGGAAGATTTACTCGACCATTTTACGTGATTCTTGTGCCTATGTGTAGCTTAGATGATATATATGATTATATGTGGAAATTAGGATGTTTTATGGTGTAAATTAGGAGATGTATGAATTTAAATATTGATTTCGCGTGTGAGGTTTCGCCATCTGCTGAGTCTGTTGCTCAGAAGATCCACACGGTCGAACGCACGGTCTTGATCAAGACCGTGCAGGAGCCCGTGCAGCACTTTTCAACCTACTCGGGCTTGGGCCCGTGCACGGGTCCGTGCGCAGGCCCGTTTGCACTTGCACGGTCTTGGCACCGTGCTCAAGACCGTGCGGGAGGCCGTGCACCCCTTTTTGTGCTTGCACCGGCTTGCCAAGCCCGTGCGTAAGCCCGTGCGTTGGCCGGTGCAACATACTTAGTGCATTTTCTAGCCTTTTTCTTCTTGCACTTCGGGAATTGGTCAACCCCACTCATTTAAATGTTGATTCTCGTACGACCTCCGAATATCAATCCGATTTCACCTATAGCTTCCTTGAGCCTCGGGATTTGATATTCTTCATAATTTGCAATTTACCCGACCCTATTTGACCGTCAATTGACACCTTTTTCATTTAGGGATTTTTCCCACCTTTCCCGTTTCTTATCCGATTAACCCCGTTTTCGCGAGAGAGTTCCGTTATATTATTTTAAGCATGTCTACGTGCCCTAACTGCGTTCTAGCATGCTTTCCATATTTATTATTAATGTTCTTCCATTATTACAATTGCTTTAAATATTCCTTTAAATGTTAATTCATATGTTATATATCCTTATATGCTTAATTGCCTTTCCATATTGTATCTGTAGCATGAGTGAAGTTATATTTGAATTTCCAGGCGTCGTCTGTTGTTCGTGTCTTGTTTTTAGTATTGTCGGTCTCGTTTTCATCCTCTAGGCCCTGTGTATTACAGGTGGGACCAACGAGGGAGAAACTTGACTACCGCTTGCTTTCATACTGTCATGTCGAGCCAGGTAAGGGTTTAAACTTATTTTAACTGGGGCAAGGACATAGACTATTATAGGTTTGCAAAATAAATGATTACCCCGCTTTTCTTATTACGTGTTGTACTGCCTTTACTATTCCTTATGTGCTTAGTCAAACATTTTAATAGCAAAACGAAAATGATTTGAAATGCTTTCAACTAGAGACAAGGAAAACCCCTTTTGTTTTAAATGCGAACTTTGGTCTCTCGACCTTGCAACTATAACCTTGTCTCGAATGGCCCCTTTGGCCTCCCAGACCCCGATTTCCTACTTTCGAATGGCCCTTTTGGCCACCCAAACTATCATTGATTTCAAAAGCGAGTCATAAACTGTTTAATGACTTGGGCCCGGAGTATACAGGAGGTGAGCCTGGGGACGAGCGTCTATGGCAAAATCCCGATGTGTACTTCTAGCATGTTGACTTGGGCCGGCCAGGAGGTTGGTTAGCCTGAGTTGATGCGAACGGTGGTGCTAATCGCGTCTCCTTAAACCCTGTATGGTGGTGCTAATCGTGTCTCCTTAAATCCTGATGGTGGTGCTAACAGCGTCTCCTTAAATCCTGTATAGCATCGTTGGTGGTGGAGTACTTGACTATATGCTTGCATGATTTTCAATTGGGAGTTATAAGGAGAGGGCCCGTTCTCGCCGGGACACATTATTGCATGATTTATTGCATTTATTGCTGGTCTAATTATTTTATGGCTTTCGTGACAAGTCGAAGCACATTCTGGTTTTCTTCAGTTATCATATGTACTTCCCTATATATATATAAAACCCGGAAGTGTGACTCGTACTTGCTACCCTAAGCCTCCTTTATTACTCAACTAATACCCTTTCAATTTATCGGCTTGATATTATGTAACACCCCTAAAATCCGAGTTATATTATGGTATGTCCGAATCGAATATTTGCGCAATTTATTATTTTATTTGATATTTATTATGTAATTTTAGAATTATTTCGTATATGAATGAATTTCTATATTTAAATTACGAATTGTCAATGTGCGTTTAATAATATGAATTTTAACTGTAATTATATATTATTTGGACGACGTGAATTTTCGAACATATTTTGCAAAATTATGACTATGCCCCTTCTACTTTAAACCCTAGTCAAAATTGACTAAGTCTCATCTCTCCCTCTCAATTCCATTCACGCAATCAACAGCAAAGGGGAAGAAAGAAAAAGAAAGAAAAAGAGAAGGAAGAAGAAAGAGATTCCAACGATCGTCCTGACTCCATTTCCCGACCGATTTTCGAATAGTTTACGTCTACGAACTCCTCGCGATCTCATCTACGAGTAAGCCTTTCACGATTCTTTCGTTTAATGTCTCGTATGCTTAGTATTTCTTATTTTTGATGATAGTTGTAGAATTTAGGTTTTATTCAATTTTGATAGTAATCGTGGATGGATTTTCGTGTTTATCGTTTCTATATGTAGATTATATGTTGTAGATGATTATATGTGAGAATTAGGGAGTGATTTGCATGATTTATCGATTAAATGTTGAATTTTGGCTTGAAATCGGGTATGTTTTTGCTGTCTGCGTGTTTCTGCTCAATCTGGACGCACACGGGGTGTCGCAAGGCCGTGTGGGGTTACACGGCCTCTTGCACGGCCGTGCAAGAGACAGTGCGTGTGGTGCATTGGACACGGGCTGGTGCACACGGCCTTGAGTCCGTGTGCATGAGTCCATGCGTGTGGCTTGATTGTGCACGGCCTCGGCACACGGCCGTGCACAAGGCCGTGTGGACCGGTGAACAGCCCCCTGACCTTCTGTAAGTCAGGGGCTGTTTTTGCCTACGGGTCCTGCCTCGGCTCGTCTTTTCCGAATTCTTTCTTCGCTCGTGTATTCGATATATATGAAATAGATAGGAATTGCATGATTTTCGAATTTACGACATGTTCGGGTATATGATTAGTGCGTTTTAAGTGTTCGTAAAATTTTCTAACTTTTGCATGTGAAGTCCGATTTCCCCGAAATTCGAATGCATACTTCTTTATTATAATTTAAGCATGTCCATAAAGTTTCATTGCATTTGGACTTGATTTACATTTTTAAATGCATGAATTACTCTATTTTCGTTTGAGAATTTGAACTTAAGTGATTGATTTGATTGTATAACGTGCTCCTATGTGTTTTAATACTTTCGTATAAGTCGTGCGTCGTCGTTAGTCTTAATTGGTTGTGTCTTGGTATTTTGCAGACGATACTCCCGTGGAGTAGCCCATCCGGTCTTGCTTGTGTCTTATTTTGTATAGCCACAGGTGAGGCTTTTCGTTTCTGTTTCCAGTATTATTACGTATATATATAAATAAGCCTCTCCCGATATAAGCCACGTTTATGTTTTGTTTTCACACCGTTTATATATATATACTTAATAGATATTTATGATTATTATGTTCATTTGATTTATCGAAAATGATTTGATATGAAAAGTACTAGGTATAGACTTTGAAATGTTTACGAAAGAGACATGTAAAACCTTTTGTTTTCTAAGGCGAACTTTGGCCTTCGGCCTCGCATATGACATGTCTCGAACGGTCTTTTGACCAACCCGAAATGATTTGAAAAGCGAGTTATGATATGTATGCATGTTTGTTTGGGCCCGGAGTAAGAGCGATAGGACGAAGTCGGTAGACGTTGGGTCTACGGCGTAAATCCTATGGTTTCCTCTATTTGGGAGCTCGGGGTGAGGCCGGAGTGGTAGCCCGTTGAGTACCTGAGTTATTCCCGTCTGTTATGAGTAGTTCGGATTTAGCGGTCCGTCTACATTGGAGGCATAAGGGTGGTTTCTGGTTTTTATGTTTGGAAATTGGAGTTAAGGGCTCGACTCGCCGAGTCATATGATATGTTATGTTTTATGTTAAATCACCACCCGATTACGAAAACCTTTCTTTTATGTTGATTTCTTTTAAGTTTAAAATTGGTGATTTATTTCCGATTTATTATATACATTATTATTCCCTCCTCACTTAGTCGTTTGACTAACCCCCTCTGTTTTACCCCTGTACTGGTTTCAGGATACTAGGCGGGATCTTCGTCGTCGTAGGCGTCGTAGAGTTACATTATTTTGCTCATGTATAACTCTTTCCCGTATGGCTTTTATTTATATGTTTTATGATATTAGGGATTTATTACTTTATGTTGTATTCGGGATTATGTATATATTGAACCCGTTATTATAATTATCGGGATATTGTATCGAACCCGTTTGTTATTTAATTAATTGAATTTCCTTAGCCTTGGTGGGCTTTAATACTTGTGTAATTATTTATGTTTTAATGTTTCGTTTATTTCGCTTCCGCACTTCTGTCCTTTTTTTTTCGTTGTTTTGAAACCCCCGCCTAGTTATTGAGTAAATGCTTGCCGTTCGCCGGGTTTCGGTTCGGGTTGCATCCCATTTCGGTTCCGGGTCGGGACTCGGTGCGGGGCGTGCGTTACCCGTTTGGGGCGCCCGCTACAGTTGGTATCAGAGCCCTTAGTCCAATGGCCGAAGCTCTGAATTATCGTGTCCAGTTGTGTCTAGGTCGTACGGCTTAGGGTTATGTGATTGTGACAACGTGATTATGTGAATTTAATTTCTCTACGTGTTACAGCTTTCCATAATCACTTATTATCATGCATGTTTGGTATTGAATGTGTAGAATGCCTCCTCGCCATAAACCGCCAGGTCCGCCTCCAGGTGTTCCGACTCCAGCTCAGTTTATGGAAGCCTTAGGGCAGTTCATGGTTCATGCTAACTGAGCAACACCGCCTCCTGCGCCGAAGAATGATATGGTAAGGTTCCTCAAGCTCAGCCCTCCGCAGTTCAAGGGTGCACCGGACGATGTTATTGCCGAATCTTGGATAGCGGCAATGGAGAAGAGGTTCAGGGTAATGGAATGTCCGGACCCTAAGAGGGTCGAATTAGCAGTGTATCAGATGACAGGAGCTGCACATGACTGGTGGGTTCGTATAGAGCAACAATGGCAGCGAGAGCATGTGGTCCCGACTTGGGATCAGTTCTTGGTTGAGTTTCGGGCCAAGTATATTCCGTTGGTGGTCCGACAGCGACGTGAGCGAGAGTTCCTGGCTCTTAAGCAGGGTACTTCTACTGTTGACCAGTACGAGGCTCACTTCTCCAGGCTTATCATTCACTGCTCGTATATGGTTGACGACGAGCAAATGAAGACTCGACAGTTCATCGAGGGATTGTCGAATGAGATTCGAATGCATATGCTTGGGAACCGACTCCAGTACTACACCGATGCAGTCGAGACGGCACTTTCTATAGAGTCCGATCTCCGATAGATCGACCGACATTTGCACCTGCCCCTGCAGCCGCCAAGAGTTTCGCTTCTGGTTCGAAGAGGCCATTTATTCCGTCTGGGTCCTCTTCTGGAAAGAAGCCGTTCAGGAGCGCCGTTCAGCCTGCTCCCCCCCGACCTCAGGGATTTCTACGACCCGTATGTGGATTCTGTCAGGGCCCGCACTTAGAGGCCAAGTGTTGGAGGAAGAATGGTCTTTGCTACGGATGTGGTAGCGCCGATCACAGAATAGGTGAATGCCCGAGGAAGAGACCGGTACAACAGGGAGCCGCTCAGCCTCAGGCATATGCTCGTGTTTACGCCTTGGAAGGCGATGCAGAGGATGCTGTTGCAGATCCGAGTGATATGGTGGAAGGTACTATATATATAAATGGCATCCCCATACATGCATTGTACGACTCGGGTGCTTCACACTCGTTTATTGCGCCTGCTGTTTCCTTATCTGTGCATGCGCCTGTTTCCTTCCTTGATTATGTGTTAGTCGTTGGTTTGCCGTTGGGTTTGAAGATTATTGCTAACCGAGCACTTAAGCGTTGTCCGGTTATCATCGAGGGTATCGAATACCCGGCAGATTTGGTTGAGTTGCCGATGAAGAAATATGGGGTTATTCTCGGAATGGATTGGTTGTACGAGCATCGGGCGAAGGTTGATTATGTCGACAAGAAGGTTATTCCGGGTTCTAATAAGGTTAAGGGTTTCCGATCAGGAGAAGGCCCGTATATCTCAATGATGGAAGCCAAGAAGCTCGTTCAGAATGAAGAAGCTACGTGCTTTATAGCATACATTCTCAACCGCCCGAAGGACCAGACGAAGATCGAAGAGACGTCCGTGGTCAATGAATTCATCGACGTGTTTCCCGAGAATCTGGAATTCTTGCCACCGGATCGGGATATCGAGTTCGTGATTGACCTAGTTCCGGGAGCCGAGTCCTATTCGAAGTCGCCGTTTCGAATGGCTCCTGCCGAGTTGAAAGAATTGAAGAACCAACTCGATGAACTTCTTTCTATTGGATATATCCGACCGAGTGCCTCGCCTTGGGGTGCTCCAGTCTTGTTTGTAAAGAAGAAGGACGGTACACTCCATATGTGTATCGATTACCGAGAATTGAACAGGATGACAGTGAAGAACAAGTATCCTTTACCACATATCGAGGAATTGTTCGATTTGCTACAAGGATCGAGGATTTACTCCAAGCTCGATCTCAGACAAGGATATTACCAACTCCGTATCCGATCAGAGGATATCCCGAAGACCGCTTTCAACATAAGATACGGACATTTCGAGTTTGTGGTCATGTCATTTGGACTCTCGAACGCTCCAGCAGCTTTTATGGACATGATGCACAGAATTTTCCGTCCGTACCTCGATAAGTTTGTCGTTATTTTCATCGACGACATCTTAGTGTTCTCGAAGTCCGAAGAAGAACACGCTGAACACCTCCGGATTGTGCTTCACGCTTTCAGAGAGCACCAATTGTTCGCTAAGTTCAGCAAATGCAAATTCTGGATTGACCGAGTGACCTTCTTAGGTCATGTCATATCCGGAACGGGAATCGAGGTAGATCCTTCGAAGATTGAGACAGTGCTGGATTGGGAGAGACCTAAGACTCCTACGGAGATCCGTAGTTTCTTGGGTTTAGTAGGATACTACAGACATTTCGTCAAGGATTTCTCTAAACTTGCAGGCCCGTTAACAAGATTGACGAAGAAAGAAGCTAAGTTTGAGTGGTCAGCCAAATGTGAAGCTAGTTTTCAGGAGCTCAAGAAGAGATTGACCACAGCTCCAGTATTGACCCTGCCCGAGGGTTCTGAAGGATTTGTCGTGTATGCAGATGCGTCACACGAAGGGTTAGGTTGTGTGTTAATGCAGAATGGGAAAGTTATAGCCTATGCATCGAGGAAGCTAAAGCCAGCTGAAGAGAACTATCCCACTCACGACCTTGAGCTAGCCGCCGTGGTATTTGCATTATTGAAATGGCGTCATTACCTCTACGGCATCACATTCGACATCTTCACAGATTATAAGAGCCTTCAGTATTTGTTTACTCAGAAGGAATTGAACAAACGACAGCGCCGTTGGATGGAGTTATTTGAGGACTACGATCGCAAGATTCAGTACCATCCGGGAAAGGCGAATGTTGTAGCCGATGCACTGAGCCGGAAGGCAAGCATAGCCCAGCTAGAGGCTAAGTTAGAGGGAGTTCACATCAGTTCCCAGGCCCATGTTCACAGCATATCGATCCAGTCAGAGTTGGGTCGAAAGATTCGAGATGTTCAGGCTACTGATGAGTGGACTCAGAGACAGATAGTTCACATCGCAGCTGATTCTGAGACTCAGTTTGGTGTGGACGACACAGGAATTCTCCGCTACAAGTCCCGTGTTTGTGTTCCGGAGAGTCTGAGGAAAGAGATTCTCGATGAGGCTCACAACACACCTTACACAGTTCATCTAGGAGGAAGTAAGATGTATCGGGATCTAAAAGAATTATTCTGGTGGAGAGGTATGAAGAGAGACGTAGCTGATTACGTCAAGAGATGCTCGACTTGTCAGCAATTTAAAGTTGAACATCAAAGACCGGGAGGTTTGCTTGAGCCACTACCGATTCCTACATGGAATTGGGAGGGTATTGCCATGGACTTCGTGTCTGGTTTGCCTAAGGTTAGAGGTGGCTACGATAGCATTTGGGTGATTATCGACCGACTATCCAAGAGTGCTCATTTTCTACCGATCAACATGTCATACCAAGTGGATAGGTTGGCAGAGATTTATCACCGAGAGATTGTCAAGCTTCATGGGATTCCGACTACAATAGTATCTGACAGAGATGCTCGATTTACTTCCCGTTTGTGGCAGCAATTTCAAGAGCGAATGGGAACAAAGCTGACTTTCAGTACAGCCACACATCCGCAGATAGATGGACAGTCAGAGAGGATGATCAGATATCTCTGTGATATGCTTCGAGCTTGTGCCTTGGATTTTCGCAACAATTGGCACGACCAGTTGCCTCTGATCGAGTTTGCCTACAACAACAGTTATCAGTCTACGATCGGAATGGCACCTTACGAAGCATTGTATGGCAGGAAGTGTAGATCCCCGTTGTTTTGGGATTTCGAAGATTGGCGTTGGACGAAAGACGATAAGGAACGAGGAACTCCTCCAAAGTTTCTCCAAAATGCCATCGATCGTATCCAGATCATTCGGCAGAGAATGAGAGCAGCTCAGGATCGACAGAAGAGCTATGCCGACAACCATCGCCGACCGTTGGAATTTGAGGTTGGTGACAAAGTATTCCTCAAAGCTTCTCCTCGAAAGGGTTTCACCCGAATTGGAAAAGGAGGAAAACTGAGTCCGAGATTTTTGGGTCCCTATGAAATTCTAGAGAGGATTGGGAACGCAGCTTACAGGTTAGACTTGCCGCCGAGCCTAACTGGGATTCACAACGTCTTTCATGTTTCCCAACTCCGAAAGTACTTCCCAAGTGAGTCCGAGATCCTTCCTGTTGAGGAAATTGAGCTAGAGCCGGATTTGACCTTTGTTTCGAAGCCGGTGAAGATATTGGATAAGAAGACTCAAGCTTTGCGCAACCGAGAGATTTCTCTTGTCAAGGTCCTTTGGAGAAATCAGACAACCGAAGAAGCTACATGGGAGACCGAGGACAAGATGCGCAAGTTTCATCCGGAATTGTTTCAGCGGGACGAGTAGAATCTGGGGGCCAGATTCTCATAAGGAGGGGTGATTGTAACGCCCCTAAAATCCGAATTATATTATGGTATGTTCGAATCGAATATTTGCGCAATTTATTATTTTATTTGATATTTATTATGTAATTTTAGAATTATTTCGTATATGAATGAATTTCTATATTTAAATTACGAATTGTCAATGTGCGTTTAATAATATGAATTTTAACTGTAATTATATATTATTTGGACGACGTGAATTTTCGAACTTATTTTGCAAAATTACGACTATGCCCCTTCGACTTTAAACCCTAGTCAAAATTGACTAAGTCTCATCTCTCCCTCTCAATTCCATTCACGCAATCAATAGTAAAGGGGAAGAAAGAAAAAGAAAGAAAAAGAGAAGGAAGAAGAAAGAGATTCCAACGATCGTCCCGACTCCGTTTCCCGACCGATTTTCGAATAGTTTACGTCTACGAACTCCTCGCGATCTCATCTACGAGTAAGCCTTTCACGATTCTTTCATTTAATGTCTCGTATGCTTAGTATTTCTTATTTTTGATGATAGTTGTAGAATTTAGGTTTTATTCAATTTTGATAGTAATCGTGGATGGATTTTCCTGTTTATCGCTTCTATATGTAGATTATATGTTGTAGATGATTATATGTGAGAATTAGGGAGTGATTTGCTTGATGTATCGATTAAATGTTGAATTTTGGTTTGAAATCGCGTATGTTTTTGTTGTCTGTGTGTTTCTGCTCAATCTGGACGCACACGGGCTTTGCACACGGGGTGTCGCAAGGCCGTGTGGGGTTACACGGCCTCTTGCACGGCCGTGCAAGAGACTGTGCGTGTGGTGCATTGGACACGGGCTGGTGCACACGGCCTTGAGGCCGTGTGCATGAGGCCGTGTGTGTTGCTTGATTGTGCATGGCCTCGGCACACGGCTGTGCACAAGGCCGTGTGGACCGGTGAACAGCCCCCTAACCTTCTGTAAGTCAGGGGCTGTTTTTGCCTATGGGTCCCGTCTCGTCTTTTCCGAATTCTTTCTTCACTCGTGTATTCGATATATATGAAATAGATAGGAATTGCATGATTTTCGAATTTACAACATGTTCGGGTATATGATTAGTGCGTTTTAAGTTTTCGTAAAATTTTCTAACTTTTGCATGTTAAGTCCGATTTCCCTGATATTCGAATGCATACTTCTTTATGATAATTTAAGCATGTCCGTAAAGTTTCGTTGTATTTGGATTTGATTTACATTTTTAAATGAATGAATTACTCTGTTTTCGTTTGAGAATTTGAACTTAAGTGATTGATTTGATTGTATAACGTGCTCCTATGTGGTTTAATACTTTTGTATAAGCCGTGCGTCGTCGTTAGTCTTAATTGGTTGTGTCTTGGTATTTTGCAGACGATACTCCCGTGGAATAGCGCATCCGGTCTTGCTTTTGTCTTATTTTGTATAGCCACAGGTGAGGCTTTCGGTTCGGGTCGCATCCCATTTCGGTTCCGGGTCGGGACTCGGTGCGGGGCGTGCGTTACTCATTTGGGGCACCCGCTACATATTATGTGCAAATGTTTTAAAGGATCCGCTCCGTCAACCTTTTGTGTTTCCAAATAAGCCGAACCCGAGTGTTGCTTTGTGTCATTTTACAACTTATATTTCGTATTCTTATTCTTTCTCAAAATGGGCAACACTCACCACTTTTGGTTTTAAAAAGATAAATGACGAACTGTGATCAAAACCCCCTTACTGAGTATCCTTTATACTCACCCCTGCTATTTTGGTTCTTGCTTCAGGTAGACAGGTGGCGACGTCACCTATCTCGTCAGTCGGCTTCAGCATGTCTAGATAGGCTCAGTCTTTCTGGTTTGTCTTGTCAGTGGTCCCAACAACCGTCGAGTCTTGTTTATTATATTTATTTACTTTACATACTTATGTGCCCCTGATGTGGGATAGTTGACGATATCTAGGATTGCATAGGGTAGACTAGTTGAGCCATGGATGGCACTATCTGTTTATGAACATTCTGTATTCTGATTATAAATGTTTCTTGATATTATGTTAGCCTCGTAGGCATTTATGGAATTTATCTGTTTACTTAAATCGCTTCCGCATATCTTTGTTTTATTGTGGTTGTTGTTGGGATGTCGTTGCTGTTGCCGGTAGTGTTTGCTTGAGTGCCGTTCGCCGGAGTGGGTTTTTGAGTTGAGGCCCCTCGCTGAAGCTCGGGAATCCGTTTCGGTGCGGATGTGGCGTTCCTTCTTCAGGGGGCGCTACAGTTAGTGGTATCAGAGCCTAGGTTCCCAAAAGGAACCGAAGCTTTGTAATCACGTCGTGTCTTGTCCCTTGTGTCTGCCCGTTTCGTGTCAATGAGACTTAGAGTTTCCAGTCACAGGTGCTTGAGAACTCCTTAGTATTGAAATTGTGATTGATCTTCTTTTGGAATGGCCAACGAACCGTTTGATCTCTTACAATTGTAGTACTGAGTTGGGATTGAATGCAAGTGAATGTGGAACTTGAGGTAGCGTCTGTCTTGTCTTGTCGTCTTGCCGTGTCCTGCTTGGGTCTTGTCGTGTCTAGGTCGTACAGCTATAGGATCGAGTTTTGCTTGTTCTGTGATTTGTTTCATGCTTAACTTGTCTACATGCTATTCGAATCGTAAATGTATGCTCTGTTTGAATTTTATATGCCTTATGTGATCATTCCATTAAGCGAGCATGCATCTTTTCCTAGTTTATTGAGCGCAGGTACATAATGTCTCATCGAAGACCCCCTACAGCTCCCTTATCCCCGAATTCGATTGCAAGGGAGTTAGTGACAGCTATGAGACAGATTGCTGAGCAAGTGCATCAAGAGAGACAATAACAACAGCAACATGTGCCTGCGAGACAAGCCGAGGGCCAATCCCTGGACAGATTTCTGCACTACAACCCACCTTGCTTCGTGGGTGAACCAGATGACCTTAAAGCCGAGGCTTGGATAGCCGATCTGGAGCGAATCTTTCGAGTAATACACTGCGTTGACCCCGAGAGGGTCGAGTATGCCATCTTTCTCATGAGAGGACCAGCTGAGGATTGGTGGCATTACATAGAACAGAGATGGATCGCTGAGAGAATCCCGTACACTTGGTCACGGTTCCTATCCGACTTCCGAGAGAAGTACGTGCCGCAAGTGGTACGTGACAGCCGAGAAAGAGAGTTCATGTCCCTCACCCAAGGAGCTCTCCCTGTTGCACAATACGAGGCACTTTTCAGCCGCCTCATCGTCTATGCTCCTCACATTGCATCTGACGATCGAAGAAGAGCGCGAAAGTTCATCGAGGGACTTCAACCAGAGATCTTGGAAAGGTTAGTGGGATTGGACATTCGAGTTTATCACGAGGCAGTTAACCGATCTATGAGAGTGGAGTCGGATCTTCGAGAGATGAGACGGAGTATTCCTCACATGAAAGGATCCTCTTTCAACGTGAAGACAAGAAGAGAGCCAGCCGGACCGAGCACCTTTCCGACATGGGAACCATACTACGAGATGCCGGAACCTACCAGACCAGAAGTGAACGAGGACCTCATTCCCTGTGAGCACTGTGGAAAGACCAATCACGAGACTGCAAGGTGCAGGAGGAAACTGGGGTGTTGCCTCAGATGTGGGAGTAGCAAGCATCGAGTTCAAGACTGCCCCGACTTAAGCAACCCTCGGGGAAGAAAAAGGGGATCCCAACTATCGCAGAGGTATATTGCATTATCATAGCATTCATTCATAGTATTTTGTTTCGAATGATAATTGCTTTAAATATGTGTTAAGTGTTTTATATAACTTACGTGCTTTAACTGCTTTCAAAATTCACACTTGCACTGATTGAGTGATTAGATGCTAAGATTTATGTGACCTCTGTGTGGATAGCGTGGAATTCGATAAATTCGTTATACGCTATTAGAGAGTGCTAAGGACAAGGAGTGCTTGGCCGACTAGGATCGATTCTGTTGCGAGTAAGTTATGCGGTTCTGGATAGCACCGACGTTGACAAATCGAGTCTGAAGGGGTATACTTCTGAAGGTATGTCTGAAGATGAATCAACTAGTGAAGAGGATAATGAATTATCTGACGATGATGATTATATGGGAGACGAGCCGACATCGGCTTCTGATGATGACGACTCTGATGTTTCGTATGAAGTCGAGCGAAGAAATGATGAAAATGATGGTTTAATGGAAGGCGGAGAGGAGAAATCATCCAATACCATTGAAGATGAGAAAACACTTTGTAGAAAGAATAAGAAAGAGTGTGATCTTGAAGAAACAGATTGTGAGAAGGACGAGGGGTACAATGGGAGAAATGATGATGGCGTTACTGTAACGACCCGAAAATCCGATTTTCAATTCGGTATATTTTAATGGAGTAATTGTGCAAATTATTATTTTATTTAATATTTATTCTAAGATTTTAGGATAATTTCGTAAATGAGTGAATTTTATATTTAAATCACGAATTGTCAATGTGCGTTTAATTATGTGAATTTTAACTGTAATTACGTATTATTTGGACAACGTGAGTTTTTAAACTTATTTTTGCGAAACGACGAATTTACCCCTTCGATTTTTAGACCTAGTCAACTTAATTGACTAAGTCAATCTCTCACCTCACACTCTCATAACATCCGCAAGAAAGAAAGAGAGGAAAAGAAAAGAGAAGGAAAAAGAGAAAGAGAAGGAAGAGATTTCAATCGATCGTCCCGACTTCGTTTCCCGACGGATTTTCGAATCGTTTACGCCTACGAATTCCTCGCGATCTTTTCTACGAGTAAGCTTCTAACGATTCTCTCGTTTAATGTCTTCTGTACTTCGTTTTTCTCGTTTTTGTGAATAGTTGTATAATTTAGGTTTTATATGATTTTGATAGTAATTGTGGATGGATTTTCGTGTTTATCGTTTCTATATGTAGATTACATGTTGTAGATGATTATATGTAAAAATTAGGGATTGATTTGCATGATTAATCGATTAAATGTTAGATTTTGGTTTGAATTCGCGTATGATTTTTGCCGTTTGATGTTTCTGCTCATTTTGGTCGCACACGGCCTGGTGCACACGGCCTTGAGGCCGTGTGCATGAGACCGTGCGTGTGTGGAGAATGGGCACGGGCTGTGCACATGGCCTTGAGGCCGTGTGCATGAGGCCATGCGCGTTGCTTGATTGTGCACGGCCTCGGCACACGGCCGTGCACAAGGCCGTGTGGCCTGGTCGAACAGTGCCCTGACCTTCTGTTAGTCAGGGCACATTTTACACTACGGGTCCCTCCGAGACTCGTCTTTTCCGAATTCTTTCTTCGCTTGTGTATTCGATATATATGAAATAGATATGAATTGCATGATTTATGAATTTACAACATGTTCGGGTATATGAATAGTGTGTTTTAAGTTTTCGTTAAATTTTCTAACTTTTGCATGTGAAGTCCGATTTTCCCGGAATTCGAATGCATAATTTTTTATGATAATTTAAGCATGTCTGTAAAGTTTCGTTGCATTTGGACTTGATTTGTATTTTTAAATGCATGAATTACTCTGTTTTCGTTTGAGAATTTGAACTTAAGTGATTGATTTAATTGTGTAACGTGCTCCTATGTGTTTTAATATTCTCGCATAAGCCATGCGTCGTCTTTAGTCTTATTTGGTTGTGTCCTGGTATTTTTGCAGACGATACTCCCGTGGAGTAGCGCCGGTTCTTGATTTTGCTCTTATTTTGAATAGCCAACAGGTGAGGCTTTCCGTTTCTGTTTCCAGTATTATTATGTATATATATAAATAAGCCTCTCCCGATATAAGCCACGTTTATGTTTTGTTTTCAGACCGTTTCTATATATATACTTAGTAGATATTTATGCTTATTATGTTCATTTGATTTATCGAAAATGATTTGATATGAAAAAGTACTATGTGTAGTCTTCGAAATGTTTACGAAAGAGACATGTAAAACCTTTTGTTTTCTAAGGCGAACTTTGGCCTTCGGCCTCGCATATGACATGTCTCGAACGGTCTTTTGGCCAACCCGAAACGATTTGAAAAGCGAGATTATGAACTGTATGCATGTTTGTTTGGGCCCGGAGTAAGAGCGATAGGACGAAATCGGTAGACGTCGGGTCTACGGCGTAAATCCTATGGTTTCCTCCATTTGGGAGCTCGGGGTGAGGCCGGAGTGGCAGCCCTTTGAGTACCTGAGTTATTCCCGTATGATATGAGTAGTTCGGGTTTGCATTCCGGCTACATTGGAGGAATAAGGGTGGTTTCCGGTTTTATGTTTTGGATATTGGAGTTCAGGGCTCGACTCGCCGAGTCATATGATAAGTTATGTTTTATGTTAAATCACCACCTGATTACGAAAACCTTTCTTTTATGTTGATTTCTTTTAAGTTTAAAATTGGTGATTTATTTTCCGTTTTATTATATACATTATTATTCCCTCCTCACTTAGTCGTTTGACTAACCCTCTCTGTCTCACTCTATATTGGTTTCAGGATACTAGGCGGGATTCGTCGTCGTCGTAGGGTTTTATTTATTTTATTCATGTATATCTCTCTTTTTCCCGTTCGACTTTTATTTAAGTTTTACGATATTAGGATGTATTCGGGATTATGTATTTATTGAGCCCGTTATTATATTTATCGGGATGCTGTATCGAACCCGTTTGATATTATGTAATTGAATTTCGTTAGCCTTGGTGGGCTTTAATAATTGTGTATTTATTATGTTCTATTGCTTTGATTATTTATATTGCTTCCGCGTCTCTGTCTTTTCGTTGTTTTTGAAACCCCGCCTAGTGATTGAGTAAATGCTTGCCGTTCGCCGGGTTTCGGTTAGGGTCGGATCCCATTTTGGCTCCGGGTCGGGGCTCGGTGCGGGGCGTGCGTTACCCGTTTGGGACGCCCGCTACAGTTACTCCTTGTAAAAGGAGCTCCAATCAAGAAGCAGGAGGAGGATGTGACAATTGTCATTGAGGATACGAAGAGTGCAAGAATCAGTCGGAAGAACGAAATAGATAATGACAGTGATAAGGACCTTACATTGGGATTTTCTGATTCTTCGTCGTTAGCTTTGTTTAAGGTTTTGTAATGCCGTCTTTCGCATGACTTTGAATTTTATTTGGAATGTTAATTGCATTTAAATATTTTTGTTATGTCTGATGTTTTATAATGTATTTTAATTGCTCCTAAATGTTCGTTTTTAATTCGCGTTATTAGAACTCTTAGATTATGCTCCTCTTAACTAACCCCGAAGTCCGGAGGAGAATCTGAGGACAGATTCTTTTGAAGAGGGGAGTATTGTAATGACCCGAATATTTTAATTATATTATTAATTATTACGCGAATTCTTTCTTACCTAATTCCTCGATCTATCCAATTGGATTAATTAATCTTATGGAAAGATTGATTTAACCTATCTTTTAAATGCCCTCAATTACTTAAATTACCTAAATGCCCTTAAAAGCTTAAATGACTATTTTACCCCCCCGAGATATTTTCCTAAATATCTATCTATCTCTCTCATTCTCTCATTAAACAAGAAGGAGAAAAGAAGAAAGGAAGGAGAAAGAAAAGAAGAAAGAAAGGAGAAAAGAGAGAAAATCTTCCCGACGCCCTACCGAGCCCGTTTCTCGCCCAATCGACGAGCCGTGAAAACCCGAACGATCCTCACTACATTCTCTACCGGTAATCCTTTTACCCCATTTCATTTCGTTCCCTCTTCGTTGCGATTTTCGTGAGTTTTATATAGAATTTTATTATATTAGGATTTTCGTGTTTAGGAAGATTTACTCGACCATTTTACGTGATTGTTGTGCCTATGTGTAGCTTAGATGATATATATGATTATATGTGGAAATTAGGATGTTTTATGGTGTAAATTAGGAGATGTATGAATTTAAATATTGATTTCGCGTGTGAGGTTTCGCGATCTGCTGAGTCTGTTGCTCAGAAGATCCACACGGGCGAACGCACGGTCTTGATCAAGACCGTGCAGGAGCCCGTGCGCAGCACTTTTCAACCTACACGGGCTTGAGCCCGTGCACGGGCCCGTGCGCAGGCCCGTTTGCACTTGCACGGTCTTGGCACCGTGCTCAAGACCGTGCACCCCTTTTTGTGCTTGCACCGGCTTGCCAAGCCCGTGCGTTGGCCGGTGCAACATACTTAGTGCATTTTCTAGCCTTTTTCTTCTTGCACTTCGGGAATTGGTCAACCCCACTCATTTAAATGTTGACTTTTCTCATACGACCTCCGAATATCAATCCGATTTCACATATAGCTTCCTTCAGCCTCGGGATTTGATATTCTTCATAATTTGCAATTTACCCGACCCTATTTGACCGTCAATTGACACCTTTCTCGTTTAGGGATTTTTCCCACCTTTCCCGTTTCTTATCCGATTAACCCCGTTTTCGCGAGAGAGTTCCTGTGACGTCCCCAACATCACAACCCCCGGACCGAAACGAGCCCCCGAGCGATAGTTAAATACCACCACTCGAAAACCCGCCCCGGACAACGGGATTACCACAATCTGGCAACAGCAACTCCCCAACAACAATACCAACATCAACAACAACAATAGCAATAACAGGTCATCAGCGGAAGCAAATATCAAACATATATATATATCCACTAATCTCATCAAGTTCAAATATTCAAATATCATCATGTCCTAACTTTCATTAATTTCAAGTTAACATGCCAAAATAAATAAGAGTTCAGTCATAACAAAATAACTACATAGACTGACTCCAAAGACCTGAAAGCCTACACTGCTGCTGCCAGTACCCAATAACCACTCGAACTGCTCACCTGAAGCATGAACCAAAAGAGGATGTGAGTCAAACGAACTCAGTGAGGAGGGGAGTATACATAATAAAAACATATATTTAATCCACGCTTAGGTTGATAAAAGCAAATCTAGTGACGATATGCTCTTTTACAATTCAGCTAAGCTTTGTGAATTAAATATTAATTAAAACATTTTCGAAATATTTTTATTCCCGGCGAGAACGGGCCATCTCCTTATAACTCCCACAACATATCAAACATAATGAAATCCCATAACACCGTTTGGCTTATCAAGGAGCAACCCGAGATTTCGCCATACCCGACTAATGGCGCCGGTGTAAGTATTATTCAGGCTAGACTACCTCCGACCAGCCATAAATAATACCCTTTGATTATTTGTCAGGTTCTAGAATACCTGCTTATAATCGGCGGATTATGAACCCGGCTTCAACCCTAGACGCACGTCTCCGGGTATCCGCCTGTCACATAATCCAGGGCCCAAATACCCCCAAGAGCGTCCTCAATGGGGTTAAATGTATATGATCTCGCTTTTAAAACATTTGAATGGACCAAAAGGGTCTTTCGAGACAAGGTATGTAACCGTCTAGGGTTTCTCAACACGTTGCCTATAACTCGAGGCATACGAGCAAGTCCCGAGAACCAAATGTTACTTTTAAAATCAAAGTAGTTCTCTTGTCTCTATTTTAAAACCATTTTAGAAAAGATACACATATATCATTTTTATATCAAAACCTTTTTATTTCAAATATTGATAATATATAATTGAAATATAAGGGATATGGTTTTCGCAATATCTGTTCATGCCCCAGTTAGAAAATATTTTACATCCTCACCTGTAGGCTTAAAGCTGACAAAACGAAGGCTCGACGACCTAAGTCCTAGCCTCTTGGTTTCCACCTGTAACACCCAGGACCTCGAGGTAAGACACGACTCGACAAACCAACCCAATAGACGAACGACTTTATGAAAATGTAAAACATGCTTATAAAATGGAAAATCATGTATAAACGCACTCAAACACGTTCAAATGCACGAGATATTAAGCATAGAAAAGACATACAAGTGATATGGAAATTCAAGTATGCGCACGTTGCACTAAAACTAGCATATCTCTCTCCTCGGAACGATTTTTAACAAACCTAAAAATTCTTAGTAAACTATACAAACATATATTTCCATAGGTATAAGGCCCAAAATTTGGTTCATTCTAAGAAAAATCAGATTTTTGTCCAAAGTAGGCATAAAACAGAAAATACATCATAGCAACACATTTTGGAAGAAAATTTCGTTACCTAAGAAAATGAAGTCCAAATGATCTAAAAATTTATGGAGGCACTTCAAACGCATTGATAAATACTACTATGAAACAGTTTTTTAAAATTCCATCGTTTGCCCTATTTTCCGAAGCTTCTGCCCCAAAACTGAAACAGGGGCAGCAGGGTCATTTTTGTAATTTTTCAGTGATCAAATCAGCTCCATTTAACACCAAAATTTTAGAACATGAGTCTTAATATGTTGAGAAGCTCCAGTTAAAACAGTTTCGAGAAATTCCAACGTTTCGGCCCAAAATCCCATTTTTGAGAATTTGTGCCGCCACCTACACTTTCATGCACAACTTTGTGTTTTCAATCCCAATCTCCATAAAAATTCACCTAATTGCTTAATATCATCAACTAACATGAATTCCCTAACCATTTAAGCATCTAAGATCATTAAGCCAATATTGCAAACTGATCAAATTCAATGAAAATTTCGCAAGTGATGCTACATGCAACCAACAACCAAACCAAGCTCATCAATCATTCATTCTAGCATGCTTCTTCACATTGTCAACATATGAAACCATGAAAACCAAAGAATAAAGAGAATCATGAACTCACCTTTAAAGAAAAGAATTGGAGAGAAAGAGATGGTAAGATCTTCTTTGTGAGAATTTCAAGTTGTAGTGTGTTCTTTGGATGATAGAGCAACTTTTTGTAGCAATTTAAGGTTGAGTTTCTTGGTGATTTGAGAGGATGAAGGTGGCGGTGGAGAGAGGAGAGAGTGGCGGTGGAATGGAGTGAAGGAGAAGAGAGTTGTTGCTTTTGGAATAATGTAGAAAATTTGAGAGAAATATGGTATAATCATATAATTAAAAGAAATGAAATAATAAAAGAAATAAGGATATTTATTATAATTATAGATATTATTTAGAAAAGTCAAAATTGTTGGCTATTAGTATATAATTATACTGGTTAATTCCGAACTAGTCCGAGAATACAGAAAACTGCTATTCCGGGCTAAAGGGTCGACTTATTAAAATAAGTTAATATTACAGTCAAAACGACCGATTTTTAGCCCTCGGTAGCAGTACGAAGTTGGAAATTGCAAAATAGTTCTAATATGAAATTTCTTATGAAATCTTCATATTATTCACATATAAAATCACACATTAATTCATATAATCCACATAATTGCAGACAACGCAACCAAGGGCAATAATCGGCTAACGTACCGAAGCGCTCTAAAATAGCGGGGCGTTACAGTTCCGTTATATTATTTTAAGCATGTCTACGTGCCCTAACTGCGTTCTAGCATGCTTTCCATATTTATTATTAATGTTCTTCCATTATTACAATTGCTTTAAATATTCCTTTAAATGTTAATTCATATGTTATATATCCTTATATGCTTAATTGCCTTTCCATATTGTATCTGTAGCATGAGTGAAGTTATATTTGAATTTCCGTGCGTCGTCTGTTGTTCGTGTCTTCTTTTTAGTATTGTCAGTCTCGTTTTCATCCTCTAGGCCCTGTGTATTATAGGTGGGACCAACGAGGGAGAAACCTGACTACCGCTTGCTTTCATACTATCGTGTCGAGCCAGGTAAGGGTTTAAACTTATTTTAACTGGGGCAAGGACATAGACTATTATAGGTTTGCAAAATAAATGATTACCCCGCTTTTCTTATTACTTGTTGTACTGCCTTTACTATTCCTTATGTGCTTAGTCAAACATTTTAATAGCAAAACGAAAATGATTTGAAATGCTTTCAACTAGAGACAAGGAAAACCCCTTTTGTTTTAAATGCGAACTTTTGTCTCTCGACCTCGCAACTATAACCTTGTCTCGAATGGCCCCTTTGGCCTCCCAAACCCCGATTTCCTACTTTCGAATGGCCCTTTTGGCCACCCAAACTATCATTGATTTCAAAAGCGAGTCATAAACTGTTTAATGACTTGGGCCCGGAGTATACAGGAGGTGAGCCTGGGGACGAGCGTCTAGGGCAAAATTCCGATGTGTACTTCTAGCGTGTTGACTTGGGCCGGCCAGGAGGTTGGTTAGCCTGAGTTGATGCGAACGGTGGTGCTAATCGCGTCTCCTTAAACCCTGTACGGTGGTGCTAATCGCGTCTCCTTAAATCCTGATGGTGGTGCTAACAGCGTCTCCTTAAATCCTGTATAGCATCGTTGGTGGTGGAGTACTTGACTATATGCTTGCATGATTTTCAATTGGGAGTTATAAGGAGAGGGCCCGTTCTCGCCGGGACACATTATTGCATGATTTATTGCATTTATTGTTGGTCTAATTGTTTTATGGCTTTCGTGACAAGTCGAAGCACATTCCGATTTTCTTCAGTTATCATATGTACTTCCCTATATATATATAAAACCTGGAAGTGTGACTCGTACTTGCTACCCTAAGCCTCCTTTATTACTCAACTAATACCCTTTCAATTTACCGGCTTGATATTATGTGCAAATGTTTTAAAGGATCCGGTCCGTCAACCTTTTGTGTTTCCAAATAAGCCGAACCCGAGTGTTGCTTTGTGTCATTTTACAACTTATATTTCGTATTCTTATTCTTTCTCAAAACGGGCAACACTCACCACTTTTGGTTTTAAAAAGATAAATGACGAACTGTGATCAAAACCCCCTTACTGAGTATCCTTTATACTCACCCCTGCTATTTTGGTTCTTGCTTCAGGTACACAGGTGGCGACGTCACCTATCTCGTCAGTCGGCTTCAGCAGGTCTAGATACATAAGGTAAATAAAGCAGTAAAGGGGTACGAAAGTAATTAAATACAATAAACAGGACTTGACAGTTGTTGGTACCACTGACAAGACAAACCAGACGACAAGACTGAGCCTATCTAGACCTGCTAATGCCGACTGACAAGATAGGTGACGCCGCCACCTGTCTACCTGAAGCAAAAACCAAAATAGAAGGGGTGAGTATAAAGGATACTCAGTATGGGGTTCGATCACAGTTCGTCGTTTGTCTTTTAAAACCAAAAGTAGTGAATGTTGCCCGTTTTGATAAAGAATACAAATAACGATATAAGTTGCAAAATAATAACACAAGGCAACAGTAGGGTTCGGCTTGCTTGGAAAATACAAAAGGTTGACGAACTAGATCCTTTAAAAGTCATTTACACATTATATCAAGCCCATCAATTGAGAGGATATTAGTTGAGTCACGAGGCCGTTAGAAGTTCGAAAGGTATGATGTAAACAAATTGGAAATGATAAGTAAACACGGCTCGTAATTCAACTAAATAGTTTGAACAATAAAGGAGGCTTAAGTTGGGCAAGTTCGAGCCACGCTTCAGGATTTTATATATATATAGGGAAATACATATGCTAAATGAAGAAAACTGGAATGTGCTTTGACTTGTAACGAAAGTCGTAATTCAATTAGACAAGCAAGTAATGCAATAAGTCATGCAACAGTATGTCCCGGCGAGAACGGGCCCTCTCCTTATAACCCCCAATCATAAAAATCATGCGAGCACGCAGTTAAGTACTCCACCACCAAAGTCATGCAATCAGTAATTTAAGGAGACGTGATTAGCACCACCGTACAGTGAATTAAGGAGACGCGGTTAGCACCACCGTTCGCATCAACTTAGACTACCCAACCTCCTAACCAGCCTAAGTCAACACGCATAGAAGTATACATCAGGATTTGCCCTAGACGCCCATCTCCAGGCTCACCTCCTGTATACTCCGGGCCAATGTCGTGATTCAGTCCAGGGCTCGGATTTGAAATCAATAGCAGTTTAGGTGGCCAAAGGGGTCGTTCGAAAAGATGATGCAAGCAGTTAAGTATGAATGGCCAAAGGGGCCTTTGAGACAAGTTGATGTAACGACCTAAGAAATACTCATAAGCGCAGTACGCTTCGGGAGCATGCTAACGGATGTCCCTAACGACATTACTTATAAGTGCCTCTGAGATCAAATAGTTATTTTTAAAACAAATAAGTTACTTGTCTCTAGTTGAAAGCATTTCAAATCATTTTGGAGATGCATAGGTTTTGCTATCAAAAGGGTTTGACTAAGCAGATAAAGAAATAGTAAAGGCAGTACAACAAGTAATAAGAAAGGCGGGATAATAAGTTATTTCCAAACCTAAGTAACTATGTCCTTGCCCCAGTTGAAAATAGTTTAAACTCTTACCTGGCTCGACACGACATAATGAAAGCAAGCGGTAGTCAAGTTTCTCCCTCATTGATCCCACCTGTAATACACAGGGCCTAGAGGATGAAAACGAGACCGACAATAAGAAAAGCAAGACACGAGACAACAAACGATGCATGGCAATTCAAATAGAACTTCAGTCATGCTACAGGTGCAATATGAAAAGCCAGGCAATTAAACATATAAAGACATATAAAATACGGAACAATAGTTAAAGAAATATTAATGCAATTGTAGCGGGCGCCCCAAACGGGTTACGCACGCCCCGCACCGAGCCCTGACCCGAAACTAAAATGGAATCCGACCCGAATCGAAACCCAGGGAACGGCACACATTTACTCAATGACTAGGCGGGGTTTTCAAAAACGAAAGAAAATGACAGAGGTGCGGAAGCGAAATTAAACCAAACAATAAATCATAATAATTGCACAAGTATTAAAGCCCACCAAGGCCAACGAAATTCAATTACTTAAATAATAAACTGGTTCGATACAATTTACTGACAATAAATAATAACGGGTTCAACATATAATCCCGAATACTACATAAATAAAATCCTACTATCGTAAACATAAATAATAGCCATACGGAAATAGAGTTATACATGAGCAAAAGAATGCAACTCTAAAGACGCGACGACGACGACGAACAAATCCCGCTTGGAATCCTGAAACCAACACAGGGGTGAAACAGAGGGGGGTTAGTCAAACGACTAAGTGAGGAGGGAATAATAATGTATATTATAAAACGGAATTAAATCACCATTTTTAAACTTAAAAGAAATCGACATAAAAGAAAGGTTTTCGTAAACGGGTGGTGATTTAACATAAAACATAACATATCATATGACTCGGCGAGTCGAGCCCTTAACTCCAATTTTCCAAACATAAAACGGGAAACCACCCTTATTCCTCCAATGTAGACGGACCGCTAAATCCAAACTACGCATAACATACATACATAACTCAGGTACTCAGAGGGCTGCCACTCCGGCCTCACCCCGAGCTCCCAAAGGTGGAGGGAACCATAGGATTTCCGCCGTAGACCCGATGCCTACCAACTTCGTCCGATCATCCTGACTCTGGGCCCAAACATACATACATACAGTTCATAACTCGCTTTTCAAATCATTTCGGGTTGGCCAAAAGACCGTTAGAGACACGTCATATGCGAGGCCGAAGGCCAAAGTTCACCTTAGAAATTATAAAAGTTTTACATGTCTCTTTCGCAAACGTTTGAAGGAATATACGTAGTACTTTTTCATATCAAAACATTTTCGATAAAATCGAATAAACACAATAGGCATAAATATTTACTAAGTATATATATAGAAACGGTGTGAAAACAAAACGTAAACATGGCTGATTTCGGGAGAGGCTTAATTATATATATACATAATAGTACTGGAATCAGAAACGGGAAGCCTCACCTGTTGGCTATACAAAAAGAATAGATAAATGCAAGAACCGGCGCTACTCCACGGGAGTATCGTCTGCAAAAATACCAAGACACAACCAAATAAGACTAACGACGATGCACGACTTATACGAAAATATTAAAACACATAGAAGCACGTTAAACAATCAAATCAAGCACTTAAGTTCAAATTATCAAGCATAAACGGAGAAATTCGTGAATTCGAAAATACAAATCAATTCCAAATGTAATGAAACTTTACGGACATGCTTTAAATATCATAAAGGAGTATGCATTTGAATTTCGGGAAAATCGGACTTCATATGCAAATGTTAGAAAATTTGACGAAAACTTAAAACGCGTAATTAAAATCCCGAATATGTTATAAATTCGTAACTCATGCAATTCATATCTATTTCATATATATCGAATACATGAGCGAAGAAAGAATTCAGAAAAGACGAGCCTCGGAGGGACCCGTAGGCCAAAATTGGCCCTGACTTACAGAAGGTCATGGCCCTGTTCAAACGGGCCACACGGCCATGTGCACCAAGGCCGTGCACATCAAAGAGAGACACGCACGGCCTCTTGCACACGGCCTCAAGGCTGTGTGGAGAAGGCCGTGTACCACCATAACACGCACGGTCTCCTGCACGGCCGTGCGGGAGACCGTGTACACCCACACAGGCTTGCCACACCCCGTGTGCAGGGCCCGTGCACGTCAAGAAATAGCAGAAAATTCACAGCAACGCGAAACATTCGCAAATCCAATTTAAAACCAACATTTAACTGATTAAACATGCAAGTCACGCCCTAATATTCACATATAATGATCTACAACACATAAGCTACACATAGAATCCAAAAACACGAAATTTCATCCATAAATTCCTTCAAAATCTCAAAAACCCTAACTTAAACAGCTATTAAAAAAAATGAGAAATACGAGGCATAGGAGACATTAAACAAGAGGGACGTGAAATTCTTACTCGTAGAAGAGATCGTGAGGAGTTCGTAGGCGTAAACGGTTTGAAAATCGGTCAGGAAACGGGGTCGGGACGATCGTTTGAACCTTCTTCCTTCTCTTTCTCTTTTTCTCTCTTTTTTCTTTGTTGTTGTTGCGTTTTGGGCGAGAGTGAGGTGAGAGAGAGAGTGATGAGACTTAGTCAAAAGTTTGACTAGGGTTTAAAAATCGAAGGGGCAAATTTGTAATTTCACAAAATAAGTTCAAAAACCCATGTTGTCCAAATAACATATAATTACAGTCAAAATTCATATAATTAAACGCACATTGACAATTCGTAATTTAAATATAGAAATTCATTCATTTACGAAATTATTCTAAAATCTCATAATAGATATCAAATAAAATAATAAATTGTGCAAATACTCGAATCGGACATACCGGATTATAATTTGGATTTTCGGGGCGTTACAATCACCCCTCCTTACGAGAATCTGGCCCCCAGATTCTACTAGTCCGACTGAAATAATTCCGGATGAAACTTGCGCATCTTGTCCTCGGTCTCCCATGTAGCTTCTTCGATTGTCTAATTTCTCCAAAGGACTTTCACAAGAGAAATCTCCTGGTTGCGCAGAGCTTGAGTCTTCTTATCCAATATCTTCACCGGCTTCAAAACAAAGGTCAAATCCGGTTCTAGTTCAATTTCCTCAACAGGAAGGATCTCAGACTCATTCGGAAAGTACGTTCGGAGTTGGGAAACATGAAAGACGTTGTGAATCCCTGTTAGGCTTGGCAGCAAGTCTAACCTATAGGCGGCGTTCCCAATCCTCTCCAGAATTTCATAGGGACCCAAAAATCTGGGACTCAGTTTTCCTCCTTTTCCAATTCGGGTGAATCCCTTTCGAGGAGAAGCTTTGAGGAATACTTTGTCACCAACCTCAAATTCCAATGGTCGGCGACGGGTGTCGGCATAGCTCTTCTGTCGATCCTGAGCTGCTTTCATTCTCTGCCGAATGATCTGGATACAGTCCATGGCATTTTGGAGAAACTTTGGAGGAGTTCCTCATTCCTTATCATCTTTCGTCCAACGCCAATCCTCGAGATCCCAAAATAACGGGGATCTACACTTTCTGCCATATAACGCTTCGTAAGGTGCCATCTTGATCGTAGACTGATGATTGTTGTTGTAGGCAAACTCGATCAAAGGCAATTGGTCGTGCCAATTGTTGCGAAAATCCAAGGCACAAGCTCGAAGCATATCACAGAGGTACCTGATCATTCTCTCTGACTGACCATCTGTCTGCGGATGTGCAACTGTACTGAAAGTCAGCTTCGTTCCCATTTGTTCTTGAAGTTGCTGCCATAAGCGAGAAGTGAATCGAGCGTCTCTGTCAGACACTATCGTAGTCGGAATCCCATGAAGCTTGACAATCTCTCGGTGATAAATCTCTGCCAACCTATCCACTTTGTATGACATGTTGATCGGTAGAAAATGAGCACTCTTGGACAGTCGGTCGATGATCACCCAAATGCTGTCGTAGCCACCTTTAACTTTAGGCAAACCAGACACGAAGTCCATGGCAATACCCTACCAATTCCATGTAGGAATCGGTAGTGGCTCAAGCAAACCTCCCGGTCTTTGATGTTCAACTTTAACTTGCTGACAAGTCGAGCATCTCTTGACGTAATCAGCTACGTCTCTTTTCATACGTCTCCACCAGAATAATTCTTTTAGATCGCAGTACATCTTACTTCCTCCTGGATGAACTGTGTAAGGTGTGTTGTGAGCCTCATCGAGAATCTCTTTCCTCAGACTCTCCGGAACACAAACTCGGGACTTGTAGCGGAGAATGAATTATCTGACGATGAGGATTATATGGGAGACGAGCCGACATCGGCTTGTGATAATGACGACCCTGATGTTTCATATGAAGTCGAGCGAAGAAATGATGAAAATGATGGTTTAATGGAAGGCGGAGAGGAGAAATCATCCAATACCATTGAAGATGAGGAAACACTTTGTAGAAAGAATAAGAAAGAGTGTGATCTTGAAGAAATAGGTTGTGAGAAGGACGAGGAGTACAATGGGAGAAATGATGATGGCGTTACTTCCTGTAAAAGGAACTCTAATCAAGAAACAGGAGAAGGATGTGACAATTGTCATTGAGGATACGAAGAGTGCAAGAATCAGTCGGAAGAACGAAATAGATAATGACAGTGATGATGGACCTTACATTGGGATTTTCTGATTCTTGGTCGTTATGGACGAGAATGTGTGTCTTGGATGAGCCATGAGCTATTTACCTTTATTTTCTTCTTCGTCGTTAGCTTTGTTTAGGGTTTTTGTAATCCCGTTTTTCGCATGACTTTGGATTCTATTTTTGTTGTGAATGATGTTTTATAATGTATTTTAATTGCTCTTAAATGTTCGTTTTTAATTCGCGTTATCAGAATTTTTATAAATTATACTCCTCTTAACTAACCCCGAAGTCCGGAGGAGAATCTGAGGACAGATTCTCTTGAAGAGGGGAGTATTATAACGACCCGAATATTTTAATTATATTATTAATAATTACGCGAATTCTTTCTTGCCTAATTTCTCGATCTATCTAATTGGATTAATTAATCTTATGGAAAAGATTGATTTAACCTATCTTTTAAATTCCTCAATTACTTAAATTACCTAAATGCCCTTAAAAGCCTAAATGACCATTTTACCCCCCGAGATATTTTCCTAAATATCTACCTATCTCTCTCATTCTCTCATTACATACAAAGAAGGAAAAAGAAGAAAGGAAGGAGAAGAGAAGGAGAAGAAATGAAGGAAACTTCCCGACGCCCTACCGAGCCCGTTTCTCGCCCGATCGACGAGCCGTGAAAACCCGAACGATCCTCACTACATTCTCTACCGGTAATCCTTTTACCCAATTTCATTTCGTTCCTTCCTCATTGCGATTTTCGTGAGTTTTATATAGAATTTTATAGTTTTAGGATTTTCGTGTTTAGGAAGAATTACTTGACCATTTTACGTGTTTCTTGGACCTATGTGTAGCTTATATAATATATATGATTATATGTGAGAATTAGGACGATTTATTGTGTAAATTAGGAGATGTATGAATTTAAATGTTGGTTTCGCGTGTGAGGTTTCGCGATCTGTTGAGTCTGCTGCTCAGTACATCCACACGGGCGAACGCACGGTCTTGATCAAGACCGTGCAGGTGCCCGTGCGCTTCCCTTTTTAACCTGCACGGGCTTGAGCCCGTGCACAGGCCCGTGCGCAGGCCCGTTTGCACCTGCACGGTCTTGGCACCGTGCTCAAGACCGTGCGTGAGGCCGTGCACCTCTATTTGTGCTTGCACCGGCTTGCCAAGCCCGTGCGTTGGCCGGTGCAACATACTTAGTGCATTTTCCAGCCTTTTCCTTTCTTGCACTTTGGGAATTTGGTTAACCCCACTCATTTAAATGTTGACTTTTCACATACGACCTCCGAATATCAATCCAATTTCACCTATAGCTTCCTCGAGCCTCGGGATTTGATATTCATCACAATTTATAACTTATCCGACCCTATTTGACCGTCAATTGATACCTTTCTCATTTAGGGATTTTTCCCACCTTTCCCGTTTCTTATCCGTTTAATCCCGTACTCGCGAGAGAGCGTCCTTATATTATTTTAAGCATGCCTACGTGCCCTAATTGCGTTTTAGCATGTCTTTGATATTTAATTTCTAATGTTCTCCCATTGATTATAACTGCAATAATACTCCTTTAAATATTGTTCCATATTTTATATATGCTTACATGTTTAATTATCTGACTTTCCATATTGCACCTGTAGCATGAGTGGAGTTTATATGAATTTCCGTGCGTCATCTGTTGTCTTGTGTCTTGCTTTTAGTATTGTCGGTCTTGTTTTCATCCTCTAGGCCCTGTGTATTACAGGTGGGACCAAAGAGGGAGAAACCTGACTACCGCCTGCTTTCATACTGTCGTGTCGAGCCAGGTAAGGGTTTTAAATTGTTTTCAACTGGAGTAAGAACATAGTTACTTAGGTTTGCGAAATAAACCACTATCCCGCTTTCTTATTACTTGTTGTATTGCCTTTACTATTTCTCTATCTGCTTAGTCAAACATTTTGATAGAAAAACCAAATGATTTGAAATGCTTTCAACTAGAGACAAGTAACTTATTTGTTTTAAAAGTAACTATTTGATCTCTGAGGCACTTATAAGTAATGTCGTTAGGGACATCCGTCAGCATGCTCCCGAAGCGTACGGCGCTTATGAGTATTTCTTAGATCTTTACATCAACTTGTCTCAAAAGCCCCTTTGGCCATTCATACTTAACTGCTTGCATCATCTTTTCGAACGGCCTATTTGTCTCATTGATTTCAAAAGCGAGCCATAGATTGATTAATAATTTGGGGCCCGGAGTATACAGGAGGTGAGCCTGAGGACGAGCGTCTAGGGCAAATCCCGATGTGTACTTCTAGCGTGTTAACTTGGGCCGGCTAGGAGGTTGGCTAGCCTGGGTTGATGTGAACGGTGGTGCTAATAGCGTCTCCTTAAAACTCTATATGGTGGTGCTAATCGCGTCTCCTTAAAACTCTGTATACTATTGTTGGTGGTGGAGTACTTGACTATATGTTTACATGATTTTCAATTGGGAGTTATAGGGAGAGGGCCCGTTCTCGCCGGGACACATTATTTGCATGATTTATTGCATTTCTTGCCTGTCTAATTGTTTTAGGGATTTCGTTACAAGTCGAAGCACATTCCGGTTTTCTTCATTTATCATATGTATTTCCCTATATATATATATAAAACCCAGAAGCGTGACTCGTACTTGCTACCCTAAGCCTCCTTTATTATTCAATTAATTAGTTGAATTATGAGCCGTATTTATTTATCATTTCTAACTTATTGAATCATGCCTTTCGAACTTGTAACGGCCTCGTGACTCAACTAATACCCCATTTCAACTTATCGGCTTGACATTACGTGCAATTGTTTTTAAAGAATCCGGTTCGTCAACCCCCTTTCGTGTTTTCCAAGCAAGCCGAACCGAGTGTTGCCTTGTGTTATTGTTTTAGAACTTGTATTTCGTTATTTATCTTCTTTCTCAAAACGGGCAACACTCACCACTTTTAGTTTTAAAAAGATAAATGACAAACTGTGATCAAAACCCCCTTGCTGAGTATCCTTTATACTCACCCCTGCTATTTTGGTTCTTGCTTCAGGTAGACAGGTGGTGACGTCACCTATCTTGTCAGTCGGTATCAGCAGGTCTAGATAGGCTCAGTCTTTCTGGTTTGTCTTGTCAGTGGTCCCAACAACCGTCGAGTCTTGTTTATTGTATTTATTTACTTTACGTACTTATGTGCCCCTGATGTGGGATAGTTGACGATATCTAGGATTGTGCAGGATAGACTAGTTGAGCCATGGATGGCACTACGTGTTGTTATTCTATGGTATTTCGAATTTCACATGTTTAATTGATATTATGTTAGCCTCGTAGGTGTTTATGAATTTATCTGTTTACTTTATAATCTCTTCCGCATTTCTCTGTTTTATTGTGGTTGTTGTTGGGATGTCGTTGTTGTTGCCGGTAGTGCTTGTTTGAGTGTCGTTCGCCGGAGTGGGTTTTTGAGTTGAGGCCCCTCGCTGAAGCTCGAGAATCCATTTCGGTGCGGATGTGGCGGTCCTTCTTCAGGGGGCGCTACAGAATTCCTGTGTCGTCCACACCAAATTGAGTCTCTGGATTAGCTGCGATGTGAACTATCTGTCTCTGAGTCCACTCATCAGTAGCCTGAACATCTCGAATCTTTCGACCCAACTCTGACTGGATCGATATGCTGTGAACATGGGCCTGGGAGCTGATGTGAACTCCCTCTAACTTAGCCTCTAGCTGGGCTATGCTCGCCTTCCGGCTCAGTGCATCGGCTACAACATTCGCCTTTCCGGGATGGTACTGAATCTTGCAATCGTAATCCTCAAATAACTCCATCCAACGGCGCTTTCGTTTGTTCAATTCCTTCTGAGTAAACAAGTACTGAAGGCTCTTATGATCTGTGAAGATGTCGAACGTGATGTCGTAGAGGTAATGACGCCATTTCAATAAAGCAAATACCACTGTGGCTAACTCAAGGTCGTGAGTGGGGTAGTTCTCTTCAGCTGGCTTTAGCTTCCTTGATGCATAAGCTATAACTTTCCCATTCTACATTAACACACAACCTAATCCTTCGTGTGACGCATCTGCATACACGACAAATCCTTCTGAACCCTCGGGCAGGGTCAATACTGGGGCTGTGGTCAATCTCTTCTTGAGCTCTTGAAAGCTGGTTTCACATTTGGCTGACCACTCAAACTTAGCTTCTTTCTTCGTCAACGATGTTAAGGGCCTGCAAGTTTAGAGAAATCCTGGACGAAACGTCTGTAGTATCCTGCTAAACCCAAGAAACTACGGATCTCTGTAGGAGTTTTAGGTCTCTCCCAGTCCAGCACTGTCTCAATCTTCGAAGGATCTACCTTGATTCCCTTTCCGGATATGACATGACCTAGGAAGGTCACTCGGTCAATCCAGAATTCGCATTTGCTGAACTTAGCATACAATTGGTGCTCTCTTAAAGCTTGGAGCACAATCCGGAGGTGTTCAACGTGTTCTTCTTCGGACTTCGAGAACACTAAGATGTCGTCAAAGAAAATAACGACGAACTTGTCGAGGTACGGACGGAAAATCCTGTGCATCATGTCCATGAAAGCTGCTGGGGCATTCGTGAGTCCAAAGGGCATGACCACAAACTTGAAATATCCGTATCGGGTGTTGAAAGCTGTCTTCGGGATATCCTGCGATCGGATACGGAGATGGTAATATCCTTGTCTGAGATCGAGCTTGGAATAAACCCTCGATCCTTGTAGCAAGTCGAACAATTCCTTGATATGCGGTAAAGGATACTTGTTCTTCACTGTCATCCTGTTCAATTCTCGGTAATCGATACACATGCGAAGTGTACCATCCTTCTTCTTTGCGAACAAGACTGGAGCACCCCAAGGCGAGGCACTCGGTCAGATATATCCAATAAAAAGAAGTTCATCGAGTTGGTTCTTGAATTCTTTCAACTCGGCAGGAGCCATTCGGTACGGCGACTTCGAATAGGGCTCGGCTCCCGGAACTAGGTCAATCACGAACTCTATATCCGGATCCGGTGGAAAGAATTCCAGATTCTCGGGGAACACGTCAGTGAATTCATTGACCACGGGCGTTTCTTCGATCTTCGTTTGGTCCTTCGGGCGGTTGAGAAGGTAAGCTATAAAGCATGTAGCTTCTTCTTTCTGAACGAGTTTCTTGGCTTCCATCATTGAGATATACGGACCTTCTCCTGATCGGAAACCCTTAACTTCATTAGAACCCAGAATAACTGTAACGACCCGATAATTCCATAATTAATTCTTGGAATAATTATTCGACATTTAGTTGAATTTTATATGAAAAGATTTAACTTTGTTAGTTAATCTTAATTTATTATAATTATTTCAATATCTTTAACCTTTTATAATTACATTTTCTACCCTCGAATTATTCAAATCTATTTAAACGAACCTACAATCTTCTAAAATACCCTTGCACTATCTTGAACACACCCACACTATCTTGAACACACTCACACCCTCTTGAACACACTTCTTTCACCCTCTTGGTTACATATTCAATCGAGAGAGAGAGAGAGAGAGAGAAGAGAAGGAGAAAAGAGAGAAGAGAAGGAGAAGAAAAGAAATTCCATTCCGAATTCGTTTCTCGACCAATTTAAATTCCGAGACCAGTTTTACGATCCTCATTCGATTCTTTATCGGTAACCTTCTTTCTCCAATTCGTTTCATCCATTAAATCTTTCCATTTTTATAGTTTTTATATTGAATAAATATTTGATGAATTTCTTGATTCGTAGGTTATAGTTTATCATTTTTAGTGTAGTTCGGATCAAATGATAGATACTAATGTGTACGATGCATGAGTGTGAATTTTACATGTTAATTTTAGCCTTAGAATTCCCCATATTTGATTTTTGCATGAAACTCCCGAGAAAACCTTAAAAATCGCGTTTCTGCACCTGGGTGTTGGAACCACACGATCCAACGCACGGTCTTGCTCAAGACCGTGCGCCAGACCGTGCACAACCCTTTAACCTTGCACCGGCTTGCGCACGCCGGTGCACCAGACCGTGTGCCTTTGTTTCAGCCTGCACGGTCTTGGTTGCGTGCTCAAGACCGTGCACAAGGCCGTGCGTTAGCCCGTGTGAATGCCTTAGCCAATTTTCCAGCCTTTTTCCTTAGTTGCTCACGGTAATGGGGTCAAATGATCAAAAATAAAAGTTGACTTTTTGCATACGACCCCCTAAAATCGAGCCGTTTTCGCCTATAGCTTCCTTATGATTCAAGGATGAATATTTGGTAAAGTTTTCAAAATTCCGATCTTGTTCGGACCTTGAATCGAGCCATTTTCGTTTAGGATTTTTTTTCCCAATTTTTGAATGTTGTCCGAAAAAAATCCGAAAATCGCATGAGTGCTTCTTTATAATATTATATGCATGAATATGCAATTAGAATTTCAATTGAGCATGTTCATCATTGTTAATTTCGTATTTTTAGTTTAATTGATTTAATTGTATTTTAATTGTATATTCATTTGATACATGTTGTTTATTGGTTTTAATTGCAATGTAGTCTTTGTGAGTCGGTGTCGTGTCTTGTCTTATGTGGTTTTGTCGTTTGTTAGTTTCAGGCTGTCTTGTCAGGACATTGCTTGGAGTGTCTTGTCGTTCCGTGTTTCCAGGTGAGGGTTTTAAAATATTTCAAACGGAGTAAGAATTCTTTTTATTTATTGTGAACTCCCCTTATGTGCTCATATTGCTTTGTTTTCCTTTCTCGTATAATTATTAGATATTTAATCTATATTTTAAGGTTGATCTCAAATGTCTTAATATTAAATTGTACTTATGAGTATCCCTAAATCATTTTATTTTATAAGGCAAGTAAAGTTATTTATTTTAAGCGTGACGGTTTGACTTAGGATGTATACCCTTCGTCGTCACTCAAACTTGCCCAAATTCAATTTATGTATGTTTTTCAAAGCGAGCAAATTCGTGACATTTCAAAATTGGGCCCGGGAAAGTATCCGGAGGTTATACCTGGGGACGAGCGTCTAGGGGTAATCCGAGGTGCTTCTCCCAAAAATAAGCGTCAATCGTGGCCCGTCAGGAGTTGATAGCCACGGTTGGGAGTGATGGTGGGCGTTGCATTCGTTGCATGTTTTCCTTAAATTCACAGTCGCCCAAAATAGCGATTCGGGGTCAGACACCGGTGATGGAGTTACCAGAACTTGAGGGGGTTATAAGGAGGAACAGGCCCATTTCTTGCTGGGATATTAATTGCGTGCATGTTACTGCTTTAATTATTTTTATCATTATTTAATGTCAGGTATGCAAGTCGAAGCACGATCCGGATTTTCTTCAATTATGCAAATGTATCTTCATATATATATATAATTAAAACCCGGACACGTGGCTTGTACTTGTTCCCTCTTGATCTTCACTGAGTGTTTTTACTCACCCCCCACTATTTTAACTCTTACTTCAGGTCGACAGGTGGCGTTGTCACCTATCATGTCAGTCGGCAGCAGCAGGTCTAGGTTGGCTCGTGTGTCTTGTCTTGTCAGTGTCCCAACAACAGTCGTGTCCTCGTTATGAATTGTAACACCCCAAACTTGAGAAATATGTACCATGTGGGCATTTGTCCCACATAGGAAAAACATAAGTAATGTGAAGGGTTTATAAGTGATCTTCCAAGCACAACTACCATGTGGTGCATCACCTTTTGGCAAGTGGTTTCAAGCCAAACTTTAGGGTTGTGCTCAGTGGTGGTGAAGCTTATACCCGCGCGTCCAACGGGTGCCGTCGTAAGGGTTCTCCTCTCCGCGCCCGGGGCTGCGACATGAATTTATTTAATTATGTATCCCGAATTATGCTTTATATTTACGTACTTACGTGCCCCTGATGTGGGATAGATTAGACTGGCCATGAATGTCAATTATTATATTATGATTGAGAATGATGTATGAATTACGTGGCCGTGGATGGATTATATGTTATTTATATAATTGTTTATCTTCCGCAACTCTGATTTATTTAATTATTTATTGCTGTTGTTGTTGGGCTGTCGTTTGCTGTTGCTAGTTTTGCTTGATTGATTGCCGTTCGCCGGGATGGATTTTTAAATGGGGTACTTATACCTCGTTTGAGGGTTTGTCTCGGTGCGGATGTGGTGTCCTTTCTCCGGCCAAGTAAAGGGGCGCTACAGTCAGTGGTATTAGAGCCTAGGTTCCCGAACGGGAACCGAAAGCTCTAGTATCTCGTCTGTCTTGCATGGAGTGTCTGTCAGCTTGGTGTCAGTTCGTGTCGAGTTCGTGTTTTGACAAGTGTTTGTCTCATCTTGGTGCTTAAAATTGTAGACGATTACGGTTGGCTTAATTAACCGACTGGCAATCTTTTATAAATTTTTGTACTAAGGAAGATGTAACGCGAGTCGATCGTGGAACACTGTGCGTGTCTTTCATGGTTTGGTCTGTCGTAGTGTGTGTCGGTAGGATTTTGTTGAGTGATTGAGCATGCTTATGTGTTTATGAATTGTTGGCATCATTTCTCACAAGACATGCACCTATTTTGCCAAATAGTTGTGAATGCAGGTATGCCGCGTAAGAAAGTTAGATCAGATCCGCCACTACCTCCACTTCAGACTACGTCAGGATCAACGCACTCGTATTCGACGGGAGAGTTGGAAATAGCTTAGGGAGCAGATAGCGTGACAGAATACGAGGCCAGATTTGCCTACCTGACTAACTACTCACCTATCCGGGAGCCAGATCAAAGGAACATAGCTGTAAGATTTATATCTGGATTGAGGCATCAAATTCGCCAAGTACTCACAGGTCTTGGTTGTTATTCTTATGCTGAAGCTGTTGGCCGAGCCTTGCGGGCCGAAGCAGAGTTTGAAATGAGAGCTAGGAATGCTCGACCGATCATTTTACCGAACCCATCTTATGGATCGAGAACTCCAGTGGCTGTTCGTACAACATCTCACAGAAAAGAGGCGACCAGCAGTGGATCCAGTGAGAGCACCATCCTTTGCTCGTATTGCCATAAGCCAAATCATCTCGCAGAGTACTGCCGGAAACGACTGGGACAGTGTTTACTGTGTGGATCCCCTGACCATCTTCTCGATAATTGCCCTAATAAGAAGACACCTAAGGAAGAGGATAGTGGATGATGATTCTGAGGATTCAGGGTTCTTAATTCAGAGAGGGAGGCTATTGGAGAATAAAGCAGGAAGGGACAGTGTTGGGGACGTACAATAAATGAGAAGCTACTGAGCAAAAATTCTGGAATAAAAGGAATAATGGGAGACTAGAACGGACTTCATTACTCGGAATAAAAGGTACCGTGCATTTTCATAACATTCATATTTCTCGTATTCAATTTATTAATTGTGCGATGTTATGTAATTATTGTTTGATTGAAATACGGATTAAATCCGAGGTGTTTTCGAAGTTTTTGCGTGTTTTTATTCGATCCAGGGGTGCTTGCACGCCCTAACGCACGGTCTTGCTCAAGACCGTGCGGTTTAGCTCAAGCCCGTGCAAGCCAGTTCAGCGTTAAACCGCTGAACCGGCTGAACCGCTCCACACGGGCCAGCGCACGCCCGTGCGTCCGGCCGTGTGTACCCCTTCGCCCATTTAAACTCTATTTTCGCGAACAGAAACTCCATCCCTCTTTTTTTTTTTCCCCACTTCCAGCAACAGAAACCTCTCAATTTTTCCCCAATTTCATCCCCCAATCTTTGCAAGCCAATAACTTTCGATCCGTCCGTTGGATCTTCCTAATTTTCGGAAGGTACGTAGTCTACATTACGAATTTCAATTAGTCTGGTTTTGAGGACGATCCGCCGAGCCGATCTTACACACATTGCTGCCCAAAATACACGCATGCCAAGTGTTCGACAAAATTTTCGAGTGAGGAATTTCATCAAATTCAATCCTACAAGCTTCCAACAACATTCTCACATGGCCGCCGAAGGTTCCATCTCCATCTCCACTTCCATTCAATGTGGATATTGCAAACTCCTTACAAGCTAAAATATTTAGGCGAATGCACGAACGCCCGGTGTTCTCCACCAAGTTTCTCGACATCGAAGCATTAGGAAATTTGGGACTTGGCGCCGGTATTGCTCGATACATAGAAGACGTGGGATGGACCACATTCTTGGACATAAGAAGGAATTCGTACCCTCGGCTTGTGTACGAATTCATTGCAACACTTCAAGTACTTCCCCACGAAGACGATGCCGAGCTACCATTCAAGATTGAGTTTCGAGCTTTTAATGAAGATTATGAGCTCACTCTTTGGCAACTAACAATGCATTTTGGACTACCCATCAGGGGTATGATAAGCCGTGAAGTTGGATGGTCCGAAACCGAAGCTTGGAGAAATGTCTCCACTTCTAGGAGACCCTTTCAACAAGGAAAATCGAAGGCAACCGACCTTCGTGATGCCGCTTTGAGGACTTTCCACCGGTTCCTCTCATGTACCGTTTTTGCTAGAGGAGATAGCTACTGTTCAATTAATATTGAGGAACTATACGTCCTTGATTGCGCGGTTCGAAGGCAAACAGTCAACGGCATTATGTTTTTCCTTCGATATGTAGAATATGTAGGTACCCGGCCTAAAGGAGAAATCAGAATTGGGTCCTACATTACCGCGACCTTAGAGTGTGCCGGAGTGACCGGCATGGATCGAATGGCCCCGGCAGGAGCCGAGGATTCAATGATTTCTTACAAGCAACTCGTCCAAATGAAACTTTGTAGGAAAGTTAGAGGGCGACATGGTCGATATGTACCAATGACGGCCAAGGAAGCCGCCGCCGAGAGCGATGGCGACGATGAAGAGGATGCCGATATAGGAGGTCATCCTGAGGAGGACCGACAAGAGAGGGAGGAGCAAATGATGGAACAACTTGACAAAGCAGGAGGCTTCGCTCCTCATCAGGTTCCGTATGTACCCGATCCTCCTAGAACCGAAGAGGTTCCATTCCAGCAGAGCTTTGAGGATTACCCGACACAGCACCAGGCTGGATCCTCTCAATGGGATAGATTAAGTGAGGAACAATGGAGTCGGTATCAACAATCGGAGTCGGAGACTCGAAGCTGATGGGAGGCCGACAGGTGGACGGTTTGGGGAAACCGCTTCACAACTTTCGCTGAACAGACTACTGAACGACTGGACCAACAGTCGGCTGAGCTTCGAGAAATCAGACTCGAGACCCAACGCAACCACGCTGAAATTCGGGAGCAGATTTCCGATCTCGAGAGGTCCATCAATGAACAACTCGCTCGCTATCTAGGCTATCTTGGCATGCCGCCTAGTTCGGGAGCACCCGATTCTTAGTTGGCATTAGTTTTTCCCTAATTTCTCATTGTTTTCGTTTTAATTGTAATTTGATTTCCAGCTGAACTATTATGTATGAACTATATGTTAAATGTTTATTTGAACTTAACTGTTAATTGTTCGTTTTAATTAATTGCTTACGTGTTAATTGCGCGGTTGTTGTATGACGAATTTTAAATGCTGTAATATACTCCTTTAATAAACCCCGAGGTTCGGAGTAGAATCTGAGGACAGGTTCTTTTAAAGGAGGGAGTATTGTAACGACCCGAAAATTCCATAATTAATTCTTGGAATAATTATTTGACATTTAGTTGAATTTTATATGAAAAGATTTAACTTTGTTAGTTAATCTTAATTTATTATAATTATTTCAATATCTTTAACCTTTTATAATTACATTTTCTACCCTCGAATTATTCTAATCTATTTAAACGAACCTACAATCTTCTAAAATACCCTTGCACTATCTTGAACACACCCACACTATCTTGAACACACTCACACCCTCTTGAACACACTTCTTGCACCCTCTTGGTTACATATTCAATCGAGAGGGAGAGAGAGAGAGAAGAGAAGGAGAAAAGAGAGAAGAGAAGGAGAAGAAAAGAAATTCCATTCCAAATTCGTTTCTCGACCAATTTAAATTCCGAGACCAGTTTTACGATCCTCATTCGATTCTTTATCGGTAACCTTCTTTCTCCAATTCGTTTCATCCATTAAATCTTTCAATTTTTATAGTTTCTATATTGAATAAATATATGATGAATTTCTTGATTCGTAGGTTATAGTTTATCATTTTTAGTGTAGTTCGGATCAAATGATAAATACTAATGTGTACGATGCATGAGTGTGAATTTTACATGTTAATTTTAGCCTTAGAATTCCCCATATTTCATTTTTCCATGAAACTCTCGAGAAAACCTTAAAAATCGCGTTTCTGCACCTGGGTGTTGGAACCACACGATCCAACGCACGGTCTTGCTCAAGACCGTGCGCCAGACCGTGCACAACCCTTTAACCGGCTTGCGCACGCCGGTGCACCAGGCCGTGTGCCTTTGTTTCATCCTGCACGGTTTTGGTTGCGTGCTCAAGACCGTGCACAAGGCCGTGCGTTAGCCCGTGTGAATGCCTTAGCCAATTTTCCAGCCTTTTTCCTTAGTTGCTCACGGTAATGGGTTCAAATGATCAAAAATAAAAGTTGACTTTTTGCATACGACCCCCTAAAATCGAGCCGTTTTCGCCTATAGCTTCCTTATGATTCAAGGATGAATATTTGGTAACGTTTTCAAAATTCCGATCTTGTTCGGACCTTGAATCGAGCCATTTTCGTTTAGGGTTTTTTTTCCCAATTTTTGAATGTTGTCCGAAAAAAATCCGAAAATCGCATGAGTGCTTCTTTATAATATTATATGCATGAATATGCAATTAGAATTTCAATTGAGCATGTTCATCATTGTTAATTTCGTATTTTTAGTTTAATTGATTTAATTGTATTTTAATTGTATATTCATTTGATACATGTTGCTTATTGGTTTTAATTGCAATGTAGTCTTTGTGAGTCGTTGTCGTGTCTTGTCTTATGTGGTTTTGTCGTTTGTTAGTTTCAGGCTGTCTTGTCAGGACATTGCTTGGAGTGTCTTGTCGTTCCGTGTTTCCAGGTGAGGGTTTTAAAATATTTCAAACGGAGTAAGAATTCTTTTTATTTATTGTGAACTCCCCTTATGTGCTCATATTGCTTTGTTTTCCTTTCTCGTATAATTATTAGATATTTAATCTATATTTTAAGGTTGATCTCAAATGTCTTAATATTAAATTGTACTTATGAGTATCCCTAAATCATTTTATTTTATAAGGCAAGTAAAGTTATTTATTTTAAGCGTGACGGTTTGACTTAGGATGTATACCCTTCGTCGTCACTCAAACTTGCCCAAATTCAATTTATGTATGTTTTTCAAAGCGAGCAAATTCGTGACATTTTAAAATTGGGCCCGGGAAAGTATCCGGAGGTTATACCTGGGGACGAGCATCTAGGGGTAATCCGAGGTGCTTCTCCCAAAAATAAGCGTCAATCGTGGCCCGTCAGGAGTTGATAGCCACGGTTGGGAGTGATGGTGGGCGTTGCATTCGTTGCACGTTTTCCTAAAATTCACAGTCGCCCGAAATAGCGATTCGGGGTCAGACACCGGTGATGGAGTTACCAGAACTTGAGGGGGTTATAAGGAGGAACAGGCCCATTTCTCGCTGGGATATTAATTGCGTGCATGTTACTGCTTTAATTATTTTTATCATTATTTAATGTCAGGTATGCAAGTCGAAGCACGATCCGGATTTTCTTCAATTATGCAAATGTATCTTCATATATATATATAATTAAAACCCGGACACGTGGCTTGTACTTGTTCCCTCTTGATCTTTACTGAGTGTTTTTACTCACCCCCCACTATTTTAACTCTTACTTCAGGTCGACAGGTGGCGTTGTCACCTATCATGTCAGTCGGCAGCAGCAGGTCTAGGTTGGCTCGTGTGTCTTGTCTTGTCAGTGTCCCAACAATAGTCGTGTCCTTGTTATGAATTTATTTAATTATGTATCCCGAATTATGCTTTATATTTACGTACTTACGTGCCCCTTATGTGGGATAGATTAGACTGGCCATGAATGGCAATTATTATATTATGATTGAGAATGATGTATGAATTACGTGGCCGTGGATGGCTTATATGTTATTTATATAATTGTTTATCTTCCGCAACTCTGATTTATTTAATTATTTATTGCTGTTGTTGTTGGGCTGTCGTTTGCTGTTGCTAGTTTTGCTTGATTGATTGCCGTTCGCCGGGATGGATTTTTAAATGGGGTACTTATACCTCGTTTGAGGGTTTGTCTCGGTGCGGATGTGGTGTCCTTTCTCCGGCCAAGGAAAGGGGCGCTACAATAACTTTCTTCTCTAAACAATCAACCTTCGCCCGATGCTCGTACAACCAATCCATTCCGAGAATAACAACATATTTCTTCATCGGCAACTAGATCAAATCAGCCGGGTACTCAATACCCTCGATGATAATCGGACAACGCTTAAGTGCTCGATTCGCAATAACCTTCGAACCCAACGGCGAACCAACCACTAACACATAATCAAGCAAGGAAAAAGGCACATGCACATATAAGGAAATAGCAGGCGCAATAAATGAGTGTGAAGCACCCGAGTTGTACAATGCATGTATGGGGATGCCATTTATATATATAGTACCTTCCACCACATCGGTTGGATCTGCAACAGCATCCTCTGCATCGCCTTCCAAGGCGTAAACACGGGCATAGGCCTGAGGCTGAGCGACTCTGTAACGCCCCGAAAATCCGAATAATTAATTTGGTATGTCCGAATCGAATATTTGTGTAATTTAATATTTATTTGATATTTATTATGTAATTTTAGAATTTATTTCGTATATGATTGAATTTATGTATTTAAATTACAAATCGTCAATGTGCGTTTAATAATATGAATTTTGACTGTAATTACATGTTATTTGGACAACGTGAGTTTTCGAACTTATTTTGCAAAATTACGACTTTGCCCCTTCGGTTTCTAAACCTTAGTCAATTTGACTAAGTCTCAATCTCTCTCTCTCACATTGCCATTCACGCTCAAACAAGAAAAAAGAGAAGAAAGAAAAAGAAAGAAAAAGAGAAGGAAGAAGAAAGATTCCAACGATTGTCCCGACTCCGATTCCCGACGGATTCTCGATCCGTTTTCGTCTACGAACTCCTCGCGAACTCTTCTACGAGTAAGCCTTTCACGATTCTTTCGTTTAATGTCTTCTTCGCTTCGTATTTCTTATTTTTGATGATAGTTATAGAATTTAGGTTTTATATGATTTTGATAGAAAATGTGGATGGATTTTCGTGTTTATCGTTTCTATATGAAGCATATATGTTGTAGATGATTATATGTGAGAATTAGGGTTTAATTTGCATGATTTAGTGATTATATGTTGGATTAGGGTTTGATTTTTTGCGAGTTTCTGAGCTTCTGCTTGTTCTGCGATTTTGGATCGCACACGGCCTGTTGCACACGGCCTTGAGGCCGTGTGCATGAGACCGTGTGCGAGGGATGAATTGCGCACGGGCTGTGCACACGGCCTTGAGGCCGTGTGCATGAGGCCGTGCGTGTTGCATGTTTGTGCACGGCCTCGCCACACGGCCGTGCACAAGGCCGTGTGGAAGGCTCGAACAGTGCCCTGACCTTCTGTAAGTCAGGGTACAAATTGGCCTACGGGTCCCGCTTCGGCTCGTCTTTTCCGAATTCTTTCTTCGCTCGTGTATTCGATATGTATGATATAGATAGGAATTGCATGATTTATGAATTGACGACATGTTCGGGTATGTGAATAGTGCATTTTAAGTTTTCGTTAAATTTTCTAACTTTTTCATGTGAAGTCCGATTTTCCCGAAATTCGAATGCATGCTTCTTTATGATATTCTAAGCATGTCCGTAAAGTTTCATTGCATTTGGAATTGAGTTACATTTTTAAATTTGCGATTTACTCCGTTTTCATTTGAGAATTTGAACCTAAGTGATTTAATTAATTGTATAACGTGCTTCTATGTGTTCTAATTCTTTCGTATAAGCCGTGCGTCGTCTTTAGTCTTATTTGGTTGTGTCTTGGTATTTTTGCAGACGATACTCCTGTGGAGTAGCGCCGGTTCATGCTCTTTTTGCTCATCTTTTGCATAGCCAGGTGAGGCTTTCCTTTTCTGATTCCAGTATTACTACGTATATATATATAAATATGCCTTTCCCCATATAAGCCACGTTTATGTTTTGTTTTCACACCGTTTATATATATACTTAGTAGATATTTATCATTATTATGTTCATCTGATTTATCGAAACTTATTTGATATGAAAAAGTATTACGTATAGTCTTCGAAATGTTTACGAAAGAGACATGTAAAACCTTTTTGTTTCTAAGGCGAACTTTGGCCTTCGGCCTCGCATATGACATGTCTCGAACGGTCTTTTGGCCAAACCGAAATGTTTGAAAAGCGAGTTATGAAATGTTTGCATGATCGTTTGGGCCCGTAGTAAGAGCGATAGGACGAAGTCGGTAGACGTCGGGTCTACGGCGTAAATCCTATGGTTTCCTCCATTTGGGAGCTCGGGGTGAGGCCGGAGTGGCAGCCCTTTGAGTACCTGAGTTATTCTAGTCAGTTTCGAGTAGTTCGGATTTAGCGGTCCGTCTACATTGGAGGCATAAGGGTGGTTTCCGGTTTTTATGTTTGGATATTGGAGTTCAGGACTCGACTCGCCGAGTCATTAGATATGTTATGTTTTATGTTAAATCACCACCCGATTACGAAAACCTTTCTTTTATGTTGATTTCTTTTACTTTAAAATTGGTGATTTATTTTCCGTCTTGTTATATACCTTATTATTCCCTCCTCACTTAGTCGTTTAACTAACCCCCTCTGTTTTACCCTGTACTGGTTTCAGGATACTAGGCGGGATCTGCGTCGTCGTCGTCGCGTCTTAGAGTTACATTCTTTTTGCTCATGTATAACCCTCATTCAGTATGGCTATGATTTATGTCTTTTGATTTTAGGATTTATTAGAATGTATTCGGGATTTTGTATTGAACCCGTTATTATATAATTATCGGGATATTGTACCGAACCCGTATGTTATTTAATTAAGTGAATTTCGTTAGCCTTGGTGGGCTTTAATAATTGTGCAATTTATCATGCTTTAATGTTTGATTATTTCGCTTCCGCACTTCTGTCTCGTTGTTTTTTTTTAAAATCCCCGCCTAGTAATTGAGTAAATGCTTGCTGTTCGCCGGGTTTTGATTCGGGTCGGATCCCATTTCGGTTCCGGGTCGAAGCTCGGTGCGGGGCGTGCGTTACCCGTTTGGGGCGCCCGCTACAGACTCCCTGCTGTACCGGTCTCCTCTTCGGGCATACATCTACCCGGTGATCGCCGCTACCACATCCGTAGCAAAGACCATTCTTCCTCCAACATTTGTCCTCTAAGTGCGGGCCCTGAAAAAATCCACATACAGGTCGTGGATGTCCCTGAGGTCGGGGAGGAGCAGGCTGAACAGCTATCTTGAATGGCTTCTTCCCAGAAGAGGACCCAGACGGAACAAATGGCCTCTTCGAACCAGAAGCGAAACTCTTGGCGGCTGCGGGGGCAGGTGCAGAAGTCGGTCTCATCTGTCAGAGATCGGACTCTATAGATAGTGTCGTCTCAACTGCGTCGGTGTAGTACTAAAGTCGGTTCCCGAGCATGTGCATACGGATCTCATTCGACAACCCCTCGATAAACTGTCGAGTCTTCCTCTGCTCGTCGTCAACCATGTACGAGCAATGAATAATAAGTCTGGAGAAATGAGCCTCGTACTGGTCAACTGATGAAGTACCCTGCTTGAGAGCCAAGAACTCTCGCTCACGTCGCTGTCGGACCACCAACGGTATATACTTGGCCCGAAACTCGACCAAGAAATGATCCCAAGTCGGGGTCACATGCTCTCGCTGCCATCTCTTCTCTATACGGGTCCACCAGTCTTGTGCAGCTCCTGTCATTTGATACACTGCTAATTCGACCCTCTTAGGGTCCGGACATTCCATTACTCTGAACCTCTTCTCCATTGCCGCTATCCAAGATTCGGCAATAACATCGTCCGGTGCACCCTCGAACTGTGGAGGGTGGAGCTTAAGGAACCTGCTCATCTCGGTCTCGGGGGCAGGTGGTGGCGTTGCTCGGTTGGTATTAACCGTAAACTTCCCTAAGGCTTCCATAAACTGTGCTGGTGTCGGAACACCTGGAGGCGGACCTGGCGGTTCACGGCGAGGTGGCATTCTGCAAAATCAATACCAAGCATGCATGATGATAAATGATCATGGAAAGCTGTAACACATAGGCAAGTGATGTTCAGATAGAGTTCACGTAAGCACTTAGCACATTTGCACAAATTCCACAGAAGTCCTAAGCCGTACGACCTAGACACAACCAGACACGACAGAGAACCAGGCATGGCAAGAACAACCTTGAGTTTCGTATCCACCTATATCCAAGTCCATCCCAGTGTTTTGATTGTAAAAGATCTTTTGTTGTTGATCATCCAACAAAGATCCATCACAATTCAAACACTAAGCATTCTTGAACACTGGTGAGTGCAATTCCCTAAGTTACACCGGCACACAACGACTGACAAAACAAACAAAACACGACGATTCAGAGATTAGGCCATTAGACCAAAGAAGCTCTGATACCAACTATAGCGGGCGCCCCAAACGGGTAACGCACGCCCCGCTCTGAGCCCCGAACCGGAACCGAAATGGAATCCGACCCGAATCGAAACCCGGCGAACGGCACACATTTACTCAATGACTAGGCGGGGTTTTCAAAAACGAAAGAAAATGACAGAGGTGCAGAAGCGAAAAACAAGCAAATCAATGAACCATTGCACAATAATAAAGCCCAACGAGGCCAACGAAATTCTAATTACTAATAACTATCATTTAATACACGGGTTCAATACAATATCCCGAATTCTAGAGTAACGGGTTCAGTATAATAATCCCGAATAAATACATAAAATCCTAATACATATAACATAATGATATGCCAAACGGGAGAGTTTTCAAATCATTTTCGGGTTGCTCGAAAGACCGTTCCAAACATGTCATATGTGAGGCCGAAGGCCAAAGATCGCCTTAGGAAATCAAAGAGGTTTTACATATCTCTTTCGCAAACGTTTCAAAAGAATATACATAGTACCTTTTCATATCAAAACATTTTTCTATAAATCGAATAAACATAATAGGCATAAATATTTACTAAGTATATATATAGAGACGGTATGAAAAGAAAACGTAAATCAAGGCTTATATGGGAGAGGCTTAATATATATATATATATACGTATAAGTACCGGAGTCAGAAACGGAAAGCCTCACCTGTTGGCTAATCAAAAGAGTAAAAGCAAGACCGGTGCTACCCCACGGGAGTATCGTCTGCAAAAATATAAAGACACAACCACATAAGACTAATGAAGGCGCACGGTGTAGCGCCCCTGTAGCGCCCCTTTCCATGGGCGGAGAAAGGACACCACATCCGCACCGAGACGAACTCCCAAACGAGGTAGATGTACCCCATTTAAAAATCCATCCCGGCGAACGGCAATCAATCAATCAAAAACCAGCAACAGCATTACGACTCTACCGCCCCGAAAATCCGAATTATTATATGGTACGTCCGAATCGAATATTTGCGCAATTTATTATTTTATTTAATATTTATTATGTAATTTTAGAATTATTTCGTATATGAATGAATTTCTGTATTTAAATTACAAATTGTCAATGTACGTTTAATAATATGAATTTTGACTGTAATTACATGTTATTTGGACAACGTGAGTTTTCGAACTTATTTTGCAAAATTACGACTTTGCCCCTTCGATTTCTAAACCTTAGTCAAAATTTGATTAAGTCAATCTCTCATCTCACTCTCGCGGCACTCAGCAAGAAAAAGAAAAGGAGAAGAAAGAAAAAGAGAGAAAAAGAGAAGGAAGAAGAAAGAGATTCCAACGATCGTTCCAACTCCGTTTCCCGACGGATTTTCGTCACGCCTTTCTCGATTAATGCCTTCATTGCTTTGATTTTTGGATTTTTGAATATAGTTGAATAATTTAGGTTTTATATGATTTTGATAGAAATTGTGGATGGATTTTCGTGTTTATTGTTTCTACGTGTAGCTTATGTATTGTAGATCATTATATGTGAGAATTAGGGTTTGATTTGCATGTTTTAGGGATTAATTGTTGGATTAGGGTTTGTTTATCGCGTTGTTTTTGCTGTCTGCGAGTTTCTGCTCGATTTTGGTCGCACACGGGCTTGTGCACACGGCCTCGAGGCCGTGTGCATGAGGCCGTGTGCGTGGTGAATCGCACACGGGCTGGTGCACACGGCCTTGAGGCTGTGTGCATGAGGCCGTGCGTGTTGCTTGATTGTGCACGGCCGTGCACAAGGCCGTGTGGCCTGGTCGAACAGTTCCCTGACCTTCTGTTAGTCAGGGCACAATTTGGCCTACGGGTCCCGCTTCGGCTCGTCGTTTCCGAATTCTTTCTTCGCTCGTGTATTCGATATATATGAAATAGATAGGAATTGCATGATTTATGAATTTACAACATGTTCGGGTATGTGAATAGTGCGTTTTAAGTTTTCGAGAAATTTTCTAACTTTTGCATGTGAAGTCCGATTTTCCCGAAATTCGAATGCATACTGCTTTATGATAATTTAAGCATGTCCATAAAGTTTCGTTGCATTTGGACTTGATTTACATTTTTAAATGCATGAATTACTCTGTTTTCGTTTGAGAATTTGAACTTAAGTGATTGATTTAATTGTATAACGTGCTCCTATGTGTTTTAATACTTTCGTATAAGCCGTGCATCGTTGTTAGTCTTAATTGGTTGTGTCTTGGTATTTTGCAGACGATACTCCCGTGGAGTAGCGCATCCGGTCTTGCTTTTGTCATATTTTGTATAGCCACAGGTGAGGCTTTCCGTTTCTGTTTCCAGTATTATTACGTATATATATAAATAAGCCTCTCCCGATATAAGCCACGTTTATGTATATATACTTAATAGATATTTATGATTATTATGTTCATTTGATTTATCGAAAATGATTTGACATGAAAAAGTACTATGTATAGTCTTCGAAATGTTTACGAAAGAGACATGTAAAACCTTTTGTTTTCTAAGGCGAACTTTGGCCTTCGGCCTCGCATATGTCATGTCTCGAACGGTCTTTTGGCCAACCTGAAATGTTTTGAAAAGCGAGTTATGAACTGTATGCATGTTTGTTTGGGCCCGGAGTAAGAGCGATAGGACGAAGTCGGTAGACGTCGGGTCTACGGCGTAAATCCTATGGTTTCCTCCATTTGGGAGCTCGGGGTGAGGCCGGAGTGGGAGCCCTTTTGAGTACCTGAGTTATTCCCGTCAGTTACGAGTAGTTCGGATTTAGCGGTCTGTCTACATTGGAGGCATAAGGGTGGTTTCCGGTTTTTATGTTTGGATATTGGAGTTAAGGGCTCGACTCGCCGAGTGATATGATATGTTATGTTTTATGTTAAATCACCATCCGATTACGAAAACCTTTCTTTTATGTTGATTTCTTTAAGTTTAAAATTGGTGATTTATTTCCGATTTATAATATACATTATTATTCCCTCCTCACTTAGTCGTTTGACTAACCCCCTCTGTTTTACCCCTGTACTGGTTTCAGGATACTAGGCGGGATCTTCGTCGTCGTAGGCGCCGTAGAGTTACATTATTTTTGCTCATGTATAACTCTTTCCCGTATGGCTTTTATTTTTATGTTTTACGATATTAGGATTTAATTAGTTTGTATTCGGGATTATGTATAAATATTGAACCCGTTATTATATAATTATCGGGATATTGTATCGAACCCGTTTGTTAATTAATTATGGAATTTCGTTAGCCTTGGTGGGCTTTACTACTTGTGTTATTATTTATGTTTTAAATGTTTCGTTATTTTCGCTTCCGCACTTGTCTTTTCGTTGTTTTGAAACCCCCGCCTAGTTATTGAGTAAATGCTTGCCGTTCGCCGGGTTTCGGTTCGGGTCAGATCCCATTTCGGTTCCGGGTCGGGACTCGGTGCGGGGCGTGTGTTACCCGTTTGGGGCGCCCGCTACAACGACACCCCAACAACAACAGCAATAAAAGAATAACAGAGTTGCGGCAGCTAAATCAAATTATACAATTAGTCATATAAGCCATTCATGGTAACATAATTCATACATCATTCTCAGTAATCATTTAATAAATGCCATCCATGGCTCGTCGAATCTATCCCACATCAGGGGCACGTAAGTACGGGAAATAAAACATAATACAAAATACATAAATTAAATCAATTCATAAATAAGGACACGACTGTTGTTGGGACACTGACAAGACAAGACATACGAGCCAACCTAGACCTGCTGCTGCCGACTGACAGGATAGGTGACAACGCCACCTGTCGACCTGAAGTAAGAATCAAAATAGTGGGGGTGAGTATAAAAGATACTCAGTGATGGTAAAGAGGGAACAAGTACGAGCCACATTTCCGGGTTTGGATTATATATATAGGAAAATACATTTGCATAATTGAAGAAAATCCGGATCGTGCTTCGACTTGCATACACGACAATAATTAACAGTACGTTAAAGAATTAATGTGATAAATACAAGCAATTAATATCCCAGCGAGTATGGGCCTATTCCTCCTTATAACCCCTTCAATTACAATAAACTCCATCACCGGTGTCCGACCCCGAAGCGCGACCCCGGGCGACTGTTGAATTTTAGGAAAACGTGCAACGAATGCAACGCCCACCATCGCTCCCAACCGTGGCTATCAACTCCTGACGGGCCACGATTGACGCTTAATTTTGGGAAAAGCACCTCGGATTACACCCTGGACGCTCATCCCTAGATGCAACCTCCGGATACCATCCCGGGCCCATTGAAATAACAATACATTATCTTTTTGCTCGCGTTTGATGAACATTATAAATTAAGGCCAAAAGGGCATTTAGGCAAGTGTGTGTGACGACAAAGGCGGTGACTACAAGTTTCATATGTGTCGGGAAACACCAACGTCTTCCCCTAACGACTTCCCTCATAGACCCAACCGAGGTCAAAACGTCATGCTTAAAAGAAAGAGCTTTACTTACCTTATGAAAACAAAATGATTTAGAGATACTTATGGATACAAGTTAATATCAAAACATTTATTATAAAATCATGAAAATATAGGTTAAATATTTAATAGATATACGAGAAGGGAAATCAAAGCAAGATGAGCACATAAGGGTAGTTCGCAATAATTTAAAAGAAATTCTTACTCCGTTTGAAAGCATTTTAATACCCTCACCTGGAAGCACGAAAACGACAAGACAACCCAAGCTATGCCTTGAAAAGACGGCCTGAAACTAATAGACGACAAGAACCAAATAAGACAAGACACGACAACGACTCACGAAGACTACAACACATGAAAAATCAATAAACTTCATGTAGCAATTAAATTTAAAATTAAAATGCAATTAAATCGATTAAACGGAAAATACGAAATTAACGATGCTAAACATGCTCAATTGAAATTCTAATTGCACATTCATGCTTATAATATTATAAAGAAGCACTCATGCGATTTTCGGATTTTTCGGACGACATTCAAAAATTAGGGAAAAAGCCCTAAACGAAAAAGGCTCGATTCAAGGTCCGAACGAGGTTGGAATTTTGAAAACTTTACAAAATATTCATCCTTGAATCATATGGAAGCTATAGGTAAAAACGGCTCAATTTTAGGGGGTCGTATGCAAAAAGTCAACTTTTATTTTTGGCCATTTGACCCCATTACCGTGAGCAACTAAGGAAAAAGGCTGAAAATTTGGTTAAGGCATTCGCACGGGCTAACGCACGGCCTTGTGCACGGTCTTGAGCATGCACTCAAGACCGTGCAAGTTTAAACAACTGCACAGTGGCTTGCGTACCGGCGTGCGCCGGCCGGTGCAGGCTCAAAGTGGTGCACACGGTCTGGTGCACGGTCTTGCCAAGACCGTGCGTTCGACCGTGTGGTTCGTCTTTCAGGTGCAAAAAATGCGATTTTAAGGTTTCTCACGAGGGTTTCGTCCTAAAATCAACTAGGGTGGATTCTATAGCTAAAATCAACATATAAAATTCACACTCATGCATTGTACACATTAATAGCTATCATTTGATCCGAACTACACTAAAAATGGTAAACTCTAACCTACAAACCCATCAAATTATCAATTATTCATTTCAATATAAAAACTAGAAAATCGAAGGATTTAATGGATGAATCGAAATGGGGAAAGAAGATTACCGGTAGAGAATTGAATGAGGATCGTATATTTGGTCTCGGAATTTCGATTGATCGAGCGACGGATTTGGAACGGGATTTCTCTTTCTCTCCTTCTTCTTCTTCCTTTCTCCTTCTCTTCTCTCCTTCTCTCTCTCGATTTTGAGTTGTGTTCAAGAGTGTGCAAGAGAGTGTGCACAAGGAGGTGTAAGTGTGTTCAAGGTAGTGTGGGTGTGTCCAAGATGGTGCAAAGGTGTTTCAAGGGGGTGTGGGTTCGTTTAGAGATTAGATTAATTTCGAGGGGTGGAAAAGGTAATTATAAATGGTCGAGGATAGGGAATTAAATTAAAATAACTTAAAATTAGCTAATGAAGCTAATCTTTTCATATAAAATTCAACGAAATGTCGAATAATTATTCCGAGAATATATTCTGGAATTTTGGGTCGTTACAGCCCCTTTCCGTATGAGGAGAAAGGACAGCACATCCGCACCGAGACGAACTCCCAAACGAGGTAAAGGTACCCCATTCGAAAATCCATCCCGGCGAACGGCAATCACTCGATCAAACTTCGGCAACAGCATTACGACGCCCCAACAACAACAACAATAATCAGAATAGTGCGGAAGCAATTTCAAAAAAATAACAATTTAACCATAAAAGCCATCTATGGCAACATAATTCATAAAATAATTCCAAAGTAAATATCCAATTAATGCCATCCACGGCTCAACTATCTATCCCACATCACGGGCACGTAAGTACGGAAAATAAATCATAAAATTAAATACATTAAGCTAAATCAATTCATAAAGTAAAGACTCGACTGTTGTTGGGACACTGACAAGACAAGAGATAAGAAGCCGACCTAGACCTTCTGCTGCCGACTGACAAGATAGATGACACCGCCACCTGTCTACCTGAAGCAATAACCAAAATAGAAGGGGTGAGTATAAAGGATACTCAGTAAGGGGGGTAATACAATATAGGTATTGATCACAGTTCGTCGTTTATCGATTAAAACCAAAAAGGTGTGAATGTTACTCGTTTTGATAAAGATACATACAATAATATAAGTTGTAAAACTATAACACAAAGCAACATTCGGGTTCGGCTTTATTTGAAAACACAAAAGGTTGACGAACCGGATCCTTTGAAAACATTTGCACATAAGGTCAAGCCGATCATTTTGAAATGATATTAGTTGAGTCACGAGGCCGTTACAAGTTCGAAAGACATGGCATAAATAAGTTGGAAATGATAAGTAAAAACGGCTCGTAATTCAACTAAATAGTTTGAACAATAAAGAAGGCTTAAGTTGGGCAAGTTCGAGTCACGCTTCCGGGTTTTATATATATATAGGGAAATACATATGCTAAATGAAGAAAATCGGAATGTGCTTCGACTTGTAACGAAAGCCATAAACTAATTTAGACAAGTAAATAATACAATAAGTCATGCAATATTGTGTCCCGGCGAGAACGGGCCCTCTCCTTATAACTCCCATTCATGAAAACACGTAGTCAAGTACTCCACCACCGAAAGTCGTGATCCAATCACAATTTAAGGAAACGAGTGGTGCCCCACAACGCTACCGTACACAATTTAAGGAAACGCTCAAGGCGCTACCGTCGCATTAACTTAGGTTAGTCAAACCTCCCGACTGGCCTAAGTCAATACCTAGAGTACACATCGGGGTTTGCCCTAGACGCTCGTCTCCAGGCTCACCTCCTGTATAACTCCAGGGCCCCAAAGTCATAATCCAGTCCATGGCTCGCTTGAAATCAATAACAATTTAGGTGGTCAAAAGGGCCATTTGAAAATAGGGAATCAGGGTGTGGGAGGCCAAAGGGGCCATTCGAGACAAGGTTATATTTGCAAGGTCGAAAGACCGAAGTTCGCATTTAAAACAAATGGGTTTTCCTTACCTCTAGCTGAAAATGTTGTAAAATATTATACATATAGGTTTTGCTATTAAAAGGTTTGACTAAGCACATAAGGAAATAGTAAAGGCAGGAACAACAACCAAGAAGAAAAGGCGGGATAATAATTTATTTCGCAAACCTATATATATCTATGATCTTGCCCCAGTTGAAAACATTATAAACCCTTACCTGTAGCTCGACAATCGAGAAAAGCAAGCAAGCAACATGTATGATTCTCCCTCAGAGATCCCACCTGAAAACACGGGGTTTAGAGGATGAATGACTGACACGAACAAGAAAACAGACACTGACGCTCGGCTATCAAAATACGAACATGCTTAAAGATAATCATTCAATATTTAAACACAAAAGAGCATGTGGGGGTAAATTGGTCATTTATCCAAAAGCATGCAATAATTAAATAAACTAATAACAATTAACATTTAATTAATAATAATATTTAAGCATAATCTAACCAGGGGTTAAGTTTGCAATTAAACATCAAACATGTATATTTCATTTAAATCAACAACAGTTAAAGTACAACTTATAGCTTTTTCCAAAAGCTCAAAAGCTAACAAGCTAAGATCGATCCTATCTCTAGCCTAATCAAACCGAAACCTATCTGTTCGACTACACAAGCATATATCATCAACAATCAACAATCAACAATTTATACAACTAAGCCAAGCTAGGATACAAGTTATTCATGCTTGAAAGCTAGAAGCTATAAGCTATAATAAAAAAGCTACCAATTAACACAATTATAGGAAAAATGCGAAAAAAGACAAACGACAAGTCAGATTTGAGTAATACAAGCGCCGTTAGAACCGTTGCGTCGAGGGGCACGATCTGTCCAAAGACTCCGTCGCCGGATTCCCGCCGGAACAGTGCCAAAATGCCGGAAAACCACCTGCCACCACCGGACCGCAGCCGGGCCACCTCCGATGGTCGAACCCTTATACCGAAATGTTACTCTCAATGAGCCCGTCACTTCCCTTAAAGCCGTTTCTCAATCGGATCATCCATCGGAATTTAATTTCACTTTGAAGCTCCAAAACCCTAGAATCCAAGAATAAAAATTAACAAAAATCGGCTCAACGAAATACGAAATTGACTTTGAAATCGACTTACACATGCCAAGAAGATTCAAATCCATATAAAGCTCTTTGAAAATGGTGGCCGGAATGTCCAGACCACCACGTCGCCGCCGCGGCTCCGCCACGTGCCACCGGAGCTCCGCCGTCCCGTCGAGTTAGGGCCTGAGACCGGTGCCAAAAGTTTCATCTCCCCTTGGCCGTTCCAACCACGGTGGTGTGCCGTCGAGACGCCGCCGCATGCCGCTGGAAAAGCTCCATCTCCGCCGCGCCACCTCTTCGTCGATCCGCCGCTGTCCGGCCATGTCAGGTCGCGGGACCACCGCCAAAAGCTTCCCCTTGTCAAGAGCTTCCATTTCCGACCAAGCCCATGCCATGCCGTCACCAGAAATGTCATCGACGAGAAGCTCCAAGCCGCGCCACCTTCGCGCCACCATTGCATCATCGTCGCTGGTCCAATCGCCGGGAAAATTGTATGGTTGAGTTCGTCTCGTCGAGACGGTCGATTCGGTATATCATACGCGCGATTCCGAGAAGAAATGAGAAAAATCACATTTTGGGGGAGAGAATCGTGGCTGCTGTTGCGTGAGGGTGTTCTCCCATTTCTCATTTTGGCCCCAAATCTATCAATAATTGCATAATATACCCTATCCTCAAAAAATGTGCAACTGTGTAAAGTGTCGGAATTAGGCGTACTTAGTGTCAAAATGACCGTAATTAAATGCTTAACAAAGATTGAGGTTCGTTTTATTAAAATTCATGAGTTTACGAAAAGTCAATGCCGGGTAGGGTCAAAGTGTAAATAGTTTTGGGTAAAAAATGCAATTTCTTGAAAATATGATTTAACGAATAATATTTAGAATCTTATGAAATATTTGGAACCTCGATAAAATATGCATTATTACATTGAACCCCAGTCCAATGTACACCGTTAAATTACTAAATTAAATTAAACGAGCTATAAATATTAATTATAGCCTTGGGTTTTAAATGCCTTGGGTTTTAAATGCCAAATCAATAATTTATAAAAAAATTTAAAATGCAAGAGTTGGGAAACGTGCAATTGCGAAAGACGCGGGACCGTAAATGGTCCGAATTCCGATAAATGCGCTAATCTTGAACTTGGAGATTGCGGGTCGTTACAATACTCCCTCCTTCAAAAGAATCTGTCCTCAGATTCTACTTCTCACGTCAAACCATTCTCTACCAAATTTCCTCTTTGGCTTCGGTTTCAGGATTTCGTTCTGTCCAACTCAAAGCGTCTTCAATACGTGGACAAACTCCTTTGATTCCTGAAAATCTGACATCCGTTCTCACTTCTGTTCTCAATTCGTCCAGTTTCCGAAGTGTTCTCCTTCCAGGTCGATTTGATAAAGTCGATGCTAACCAGATCCGCATATCAAACTCGCAACGTAACCGCTCCTAGTCGACTAAGAACTGCTTACCCTTAGCACTTTCTAATAGCGTATAACGAGGCTATCGAATTATGCGCTATCCATACAGAGATCATAGAAAGCCTATAAACTAATCATTCAATTAGCGCAAGTAAGAATTAAAAGGCAGTTAAAGCACGTAGGTCACATGAAACACTTAACAATTATTTAAAGCAATTAAACACATAAGCTCATCCGATCTCTAATGTGGTTTGAATTCTTCGAAATTCGCGATGACTCTGTCGGATCAGAAATTGAATCCTTCAAGGATTCTGATCCCCGAACTCTATTCCAGCTCGATGTCAGACTCAGATCAACTTCTTTTACCCATTCTTCATTTCACCATTCGGTTGCTCGATGTTTCATTGTAGCGGGCGCCCCAAACGGGTAACGCACGCCCCGCACCGAGCCTCAATCCGAAGCCGAAACAGAAATCCTACCCTAAATTGAAACCTGGCGAACGGCAAACTGATTTACTCAATCACTAGGCGGGGCTTTTGTAAAATCAACTGACGACAACAATGCGGAAGCGGAAGCAACAACAAATAAAACGAATTCTACTAACGGGAAATTAAAGCAATAAACCAATTGCGCAAATAGTTAAAGCCTGTAACGCCCCGAAAATTCGTGTTGTGAATCGGGAGCCCGAATCGATTTCCCTCGCGATTTATGATTTATTTTATTAATTATTATATGATTTTTATAACAATTTCGTATATGAGTGATTTTAATAATTAAATTACGAATTGTCAATGTGCGTTTAATAATATGAATTTTGACTGTAATTATGTGTAATTTAGACAATGTGAGTTTTTGAACTTATTTTACGAAATTACAAAAATGCCCTTTCGATTCTCAACCTGAGTTAATTATTTGACTAAGTCTCACATCTTTCTCTCTCACCTCACTCTCGAACACTTCAGAAAGAAAAATAAAAGAAAAGAGGAGAAAGGAAAGAAAAGGAGAAGGAAGAAGAAGGAGTTTCAATCGATCGTCCCGACTCCATTTCCCGACGGATTTTCGAATCGTCTACGTCTACGAACTCCTCACGATCTCTTCTACGAGTAAGCCTTTCACGATTCTCTCGTTTAATGTCTCCTATGCCTTGTATTTCTCGATTTTGTTTATAGTTGAATAATATAGGGTTTATATGATTTTGGATGAATTTATGGATGGAATTTTATGATTTTAGACTCTATGTGTAGCTTAGATGTTGTAGATGATTATATGTGAAAATTAGGGAGTGATTTGCATGATTAATTGATTAAATGATGGTTTTTGAATTGGATTTGCGAAGGTTTCGCATTTCTGTGAGTTTCTGCTGTTTCTTGACGCACACGGGCTTTGCACACGGGGTGTTGCAAGGCCGTGTGGGTGCACACGGTCTCCCGCACGGCCGTGCAGGAGACCGTGCATGTTGTGGTTGTGCACGGCCTTGTGCACACGGCCTTGAGGCCGTGTGCAAGAGGCCGTGCGTGTCTTTTAGGGTGCACACGGCCTCAAGGCCGTGTGCATGAGCCCGTGTGGACCGGCATGAACAGCTTCCTGACCTCCTGTAAGTCAGGGGTTGTTTTGGCCTACGGGTCCCGCCGTGGCTCGTCTTTTCCGAATTCTTTCTTCGCTCGTGTATTTGATATATATGATATAGATACGAATTGCATGTTTTATGAATTTATAACATGTTCGGGTGTATGAATAGTGCGTTTTAAGTTTTCGTTAAATTTTCTAACTTTTGCATGTGAAGTCCGATTTTCCCGAAATTCGAATGCATACTTCTCTATGATAATTTAAGCATGTCCGTAAAGTTTCGTTGCATTTGGACTTGATTTGCATTTTTAAATTATGAATTACTCCGTTTTCGTTTGATCATTGAACCTAAGTGTTTTATGTGATTGTATAACGTGCTTTTACGTGTTTCTATGCTTTCGTATGAGCCGTGCGTCGTCGTATGTCTTACGTGGTTATGTCGTTTGTCAGTTGCAGGTTCCACTCTCGTGGATTAGGTTGCTCGTTTCCGTTTTGGGCTTTCTTTTGGTTATCGCCAGGTGAGGTTTCTATTGTTATCCCGTATTATGTAGATATGTACTATTGAGCCTCACTAAATAATCCTCGCATGTGTAATTTATGTTTTCATCCCGTATTACTATATTTAGTAAAACTTTATGCTTATTATCTTTATGAGGTTTAAGAACAACGGATTTGATATTAAATTAATAATATGTATATGATTTCGAAATGTTTTCAAAAAGAGACAAGCGAACTATGTTTCGATTTAAATGTAATTTTGGGTTTGGAAACCTTCTCGTTGAGTGAAGTCGTTAGGGCGGGTTTCACCCCCAAGACGATGGAACATCCGGTTGCGTTTCCTATCGTTACATCACCTGTCTCGAACGGCCGTTTTGGCCCTCCCCGAAATGTCTTGATTCCTATTTTAATAGGAAGATGATAGTTATGAAAATGCGAGATATGATATGTGTGTCCGTTTTGTCTTTGTGGGCCCCGGAGTATGGTGATCGGATGAAGCCGGATAGACAGCGGGTCTACGGTGGAGTTCGGTGGCTTACTCCATGTTTACCGGGAGCACGGGTGAGGCCGGAGTGGCAACCTCTGTGCTCCTGCGACGGAGACTTCGTGTCAGCCGTAGAATAGGCTATCATGCCTATAGAGCAGTTGGATTTAGCGGTCCTTCTGCTACATGGGAGGAATAAGGCTGGTATGGTTTTCAGGTATGTTATGATATGATATGAGGAGTTGAGGGCTCGACTCGCCGAGCAATATGATATGTCCTGTTATGTTATGTTATGATAAATCACCAAATATTTATGAAAGCCCTTCTTTTACGTTTGTTTTCTTTTAAGTTAAAATGGTGATTTATTCCCGTATGCTATTATGTATGTACTCTCTTTTTCCCCTCACTTAGTCTTTTGACTAACCCTCCCTGCTTTAACCTTATCTGTTTCAGGTGGTATCTAGGTGGGCATCGTCAGTCTTGTGTCGCGGGTTTTCTTTCTTTTCGGTGATTGTCCGTTTCTAGATAGTTTTAAGTTCTTGATTAGGTTATATGTATATGTTATCGGGATTGATAGATTGAACCCCGTTATGTATATGTTACCGGGATATTGTATCGAACCCGTTTATTATATTATAATAATTGAATTATGCTAGCCTTGGTGGGCTTTAACTATTTGTGCAATTGAGCTGCTGATTTGAATGATGTTATATGGAATTTGATTTAATTTGGTTGTTGCTTCCGCTCCCGCATTGTTGTCATCTGTTGTTTTACAAAAAGCCCCGCCTAGTGATTGAGTAAATCGGTTTGCCGTTCGCCGGGTTTCAATTTATGGTCGGATTTCTGTTCCAGCTGCGGATTGAGGCTCAGTGCGGGGCGTGCGTTACCCGTTTGGGGCGCCCGCTACAGTTGGTATCAGAGCCTCTTTGGTCCAATGGCCTAAGCTCTGAATCGTCGTGTTTTGTTGGTTTCGTCAGTCGTTGTGTGCCGGTGTAACTTAGGGAATTGCACTCACCAGTGTTCAAGAACGCTTAGTGTTTGAATTGTGACGGATCTTTGTTGGATGATCAACAACAAAAGATCTTTTACAATCAAAACACTACGATGGGCTTGGATATAGGTGGATGTGAAACTCAAGGTTGTACTTGCCGTGCCTGGTTTGCTGTCGTGTCCGGTTGTGTTTAGGTCGTACGGCTTAGGATTTATGTGGAGTTTGTGCTAATGTGCTAAGTGCTTATGTGAACTCTATCTGAACTCTAGTTGCCTACGTGTTTACAGCTTTGCATACTCACTTACCTGTCATGCATATTGCTATTGGCCTTACAGGATGCCTCCACGTCGTCGTCCACGTAAACCGCTCTCATCACCTCCGTTGGCACCTCAGACCGATACACCTACTTCAGCCGAAATGGCGGAAACATTAAGACAGTTCATCGCTCAGGCCCCTAAAAGAAATGCTGAACAGGAAGCGTGGGCCCAATTCCTCAGATTCGAACCACCACAGTTTGAAGGTGCCCCAGATGACGCTATTGCCGAGGCATGGATATCGGCCCTGGAAAAGATTTACAGAATAATGGAATATCCGGATCCTCAGAGAGTCGAGTATGCAATCTATCTGATGGATGGAGCCGCACAGGATTGGTGGAAACAGATTGAGAAAAGATGGACACGCGAGCATGTAGTCCCGACTTTGGATCAGTTCCTGACTGAGTTTCGGGCTAAGTACATCCCGTGGGTTGTTCGTCAGCAACGCGAAAGGGAATTTCTGGCTCTCAAACAGAGCACATCTTCAGTTGGTCAGTACGAGGCACACTTCTCTCGCCTCATTAAGCATTGCCCATATATGGTTGCCGACGAGCAGAGGAAGACTCGCCAGTTTGTAGAGGGATTGACATACGAGATCAGGAAGGCTATGATGGTGGTACGACATCAATGTTATACCGACGCCGTGGAAATGGCTCTACATGTTGAGTCTGAACTCAGCCTAATGGAACTGAGTTCTATTCTTGCCACTACCACCGGAGTACCTTCCAGCGAGTTCTAAGAGGTCATTTACACCTTCAGGGCCCTCTTACGGAAAGAAGACCTCCCAAGTGTCTTCATCAAAGCAGAATGCACCTCCCCAACTACAGGGAGCCCTACGACCCGTATGTGGCTTTTGCCAAAGAGACCATCAAGAGTCGGAATGCCGAAAGAAAGCTGGACGTTGCTTCTCATGTGGAAGTCCCTTCCATCTCCGCGCAAATTGCACGAGGAAGAAAAGATCGAGACGGTCGAAGAGAACCTAGATCTGAATGCTCCGGTGTAAGGTACAAGATATAAACTGTCATTCCATACCTGCATTTCATCATTCGAGTGGTTTACACTCACTTGTTGCGCTTTTCATTGACGTCCTTGCGCGTGCGCCTGTTGAATTCTTTGCGTGTTTCTCGTTCATTTTCGTTGGCGGATTGGAGGACCTTTGCGATTCGTGCGCGTGCTGCTGTTTATCACCGAAGGAACCGTTAGTAGCAAATTTGACCGAGCTGCCAGCAAAGGATTATCTTGGACTTGACTAAGTCCAGAGAACCAAGTTGATCATAGAATTCAAAGACGTGCTTCCCGAGAATCTGAGAGCTCTTGCGATCAGATCGGAATGGATGGTTTGTGATAGATCTAACTATAAGAAGTCGAACCGTGATCGAAGTCGCCTAACCGAATGGATTCTACTGATCTGACAGAATCGAAGAACCGACTTGATGAACGACCTTGGATTAAGGTATCATCAGCTCTGTGCCCGAGACGAATATGTTCTGAAGACAGCTTTCAGTGCCTGATGTAGACGTCTTGAATCCGTATGTCTGAAGAAGAATCTTTTAGGATTTGAACAGTACTGGAATGGGAACAAGCTAAGACTTCATGTGGAACTTCTCTAAGCTTGCAACCCTGTTGCTTGAGTCAACAGGAAAGAAAACGAACTCGAATGGACGATCTGTAACGCCCCGAAAATCCGAATAATTAATTTGGTATGTCCGAATCGAATATTTGTGTAATTTAATATGTATTTGATATTTATTATGTAATTTTAGAATTTTTTCGTATATGATTGAATTTATGTATTTAAATTACAAATTGTCAATGTGCGTTTAATAATATGAATTTTGACTGTAATTACATGTTATTTGGACAACGTGAGTTTTCTAACTTATTTTGCAAAATTACCACTTTGCCCCTTCGATTTCTAAACCTTAGTCAAGATTTGACTAAGTCTCAATCTCTCTCTCACATTGCCATTCACGCACAAACAAGAAAAGAGAAGAAAGAAAAAGAGAGAAAAGAGAAGAAAGAAGAAAGAAATTCCAACGATCGTTCCGACTCCGTTTCTCGACGGATTCTCGAGCCGTTTACGTCTACGAACTCCTCGCGATCTCATCTGCGAGTAAGCTCTCCTCGCGATCTTCATTACTTCGATTTTTGGATTTTTGATGATGTATAATTTAGGTTTTTATATGATTTTGATAGAAAATGTGGATGGATTTTTGTGTTTATCGTTTCTATATGAAGATTATATGTTGTAGATGATTATATGTGAGAATTAGGGTTTGATTTGCATGTTTTAGTGATTAATCGTTGGATTAAGGTTTGAATTCGCGTAGGTTTTGTTTCTGCGGAATGTTTCTGCTCGAATCGGTGCACACGGCCTGGTGCACACGGCCTTGAGGCCGTGTGCATGAGGCCGTGCGCGTGGATGAATTGCACACGGGCTGTGCACACGGCCTTGAGGCCGTGTGCATGAGGCCGTGCGCGTTTCTTGATTGTGCACGGCCTCGCCACACGGTCGTGCACAAGGCCATGTGGAAGGCTCGAACAGTGCCCTGACCTTCTGTAAGTCAGGGTACAAATTGGCCTACGGGTCCCGCTTCGGCTCGTCTTTTCCGAATTCTTTCTTCGCTCGTGTATTCGATATGTATGATATAGATAGGAATTACATGATTTATGAATTTACGACATGTTCGGGTATGTGAATAGTGCATTTTAAGTTTTCGTTAAATTCTCTAACTTTTGCATGTGAAGTCCGATTTTCCGGAAATTCGAATGCATGCTTCTTTATGATATTCTAAGCATGTCCGTAAAGTTTCGTTGCATTTGGAATTGAGTTACATTTTTAAATTTGCGATTTACTCTGTTTTCGTTTGAGAATTTGAACCTAAGTGATTGATTTAATTGTATAACGTGCTTCTATGTGTTCTAATTCTTTCGTATAAGCCGTGCGTCGTCTTTAGTCTTATTTGGTTGTGTCTTGGTATTTTTGCAGACGATACTCCCGTGGAGTAGCGCCGGTTCTTGCTCTTTTTGCTCATCTTTTGCATAGCCAGGTGAGGCTTTCCTTTTCTGATTCCAGTATTACTACGTATATATATATAAATAAGCCTCTCCCGATATAAGCCACGTTTATGTTTTGTTTTCACACCGTTTATATATATACTTAGTAGATATTTATGATTATTATGTTCATTTGATTTATCGAAACTTATTTGATATGAAAAAGTATTACGTATAGTCTTCGAAATGTTTACGAAAGAGACATGTAAAACCTTTTTGTTTCTAAGGCGAACTTTGGCCTTCGGCCTCGCATATGACATGTCTCGAACGGTCTTTTGGCCAACCCGAAATGTTTGAAAAGCGAGTTATGAAATGTTTGCATGATCGTTTGGGCCCGGAGTAAGAGCGATAGGACGAAGTCCGTAGACGTCGGGTCTACGGCGTAAATCCTATGGTTTCCTCCATTTGGGAGCTCGGGGTGAGGCCGGAGTGGCAGCCCTTTGAGTACCTGAGTTATTCTAGTCAGTTACGAGTAGTTCAGATTTAGCGGTCCGTCTACATTGGAGGCATAAGGGTGGTGTAGCGACCCCTGAAGAAGGACCGCCACATCCGCACCGAAACGGATTCCCGAGCTTTAGCGAGGGGCCTCAACTCAAAAACCCACTCCGGCGAACGGCACTCAAGCAAACACCACCGGCAACAGCAACGACATCCCAACAACAACCACACTAAACAGAGGAAAGCAGAAGCGATTAATGTAAGCAATCAAATTTCATAAAAGCCTACAAGGCTATCATAATATCAAGAAACATTTATAAATCAGAATACAATAAAATAACAACACGTAATGCCATCCATGGCTCAACTAGTCTACCCTATGCAATCCTAGATATCTTCAACTATCCCACATCAGGGGCACATAAGTACGTAAAGTAAATAAATACGATAAACAAGACTCGACAGTTGTTGGGACCACTGACAAGACAAACCAGAAAGACTGAGCCTATCTAGACCTGCTGATGCCGACTGACAAGATAGGTGACGTCGCCACCTGCCTACCTGAAGCAAGAACCAAAATAGCAGGGGTGAGTATAAAGGATACTCAGTAAGGGGGTTTTGGTCACAGTTAGTCATTTAACTTTTTAAAACTAAAAGTGGTGAGTGTTGCCCGTTTTGAGAAAGAATACGAATATGAAATATAAGTTATAAAATGACACAAAGCAACACTCGGGTTCGGCTTATTTGAAAACACAAAAGGTTGACGAACCGGATCCTTTAAAACATTTGCACGAAATATCAAGCCGATTGAAAGAATATTAGTTGAGTAATAAAGGGGACTTAGGGTAGCAAGTACGAGTCACACTTCTGGGTTTTATATATATATAGGGAAGTACATATAATAACTGAAGAAAACCGGAATGTGCTTCGACTTGTCACGCAAGCCATAAAACAATTAGACAAGCAATAAATGCAATAAATCATGCAGTAATGTGTCCCGGCGAGAACGGGCCCTCTCTTTATAACTCACCATTGAAAAACATGCAAGCAAGTACTCCATCACCAAGATTCATAAACAGGGTTTAAGGAGACGCGATTAGCACCACCATCAGGATTTAAGGAGACGCGATCAGCACCACCGTACAGGGTTTAAGGAGACGCGATTAGCACCACCGTTCGCATCAACTTAGGCTAGCCAACCTCCTAGCCGACCCAAGTTAACACGCTAGAAGTATACATCGGGATTTGCCCTAGACGCACGTCCCCAGGCTCACCTCTTGTATACTCCGGGCCCAAGTCATAGAACAGGCTATGGGTCGCTTTTGAAATCAATGATAGTTTAAGTGGCCAAAAGGGCCGTTCGAAAGTATGATGCAAGTAGTTAAGTATGAATGGAAAAAGGGGCTTTTGAGACAAGTTGATGTAACGATCTAGGAAATACTCATAAGCGTCGTACGCTTCGGGAGCATACTGACGGATGTCCCTAACGACATTACTTATAATTGCCTCAGAGATCAAATAGTTACTTTTAAAACAAATAAGTTACTTGTCTCTAGTTGGAAGCATTTCAAATCATTTTGGTTTGCTATCAAAACGGTTTGACTAAGCATGTAAGGAATATTAAAGACAGTACAACAAGCAATAAGAAAAGGCGGGGAATAAGTTATTTCGAAGCCTAAATAAACTATGTTCTTACTCCAGTTGAAAATAATTTAAAACCCTTACCTGGCTCGACAAGACAGTAAGAAAGCAAGCGGTAGTCAGGTTTCTCCCTCGTTGGACCCACCTGTAATACACAGGGCCTAGAGGATGAAAACAAAACCGACAATACTAAAAGCAAGACACAAGACAACAGATGACGCACGACAATTCACATAGAATCCAATCATGAAATAAACACAATATAGGAAGTAAATCAATTAAACATGTAAATTACGGTACGACAATTAAAGAATATTATTGAAATGTTAAATAATGAAAGAACGTAAATAATAAATATTAAAGGCATGCTTAAACGCAATTAGGGCACGTAGACACGCTTAAAATAATATATCGGAACTCACTCGCGAAAACGGGGTCAAACGGACAAGAAACGGAAAAGATGGAATAAATCCCTAAACGAGCAAGGTGTCAATTGACGGTCAATTAGGGTCGGGTAAATTGTAAATTATGAAGAATATCGAATCCCAAGGCTCGAGGAAACTATAGGTGAAATCGGATTGATATTCGGAGGTCGTATGAGAAAAGTCAACATTTAAATGAGTGGGGTTGACCAATTCCCGAAGTGCAAGAAAGGAAAAGGCTGGAAAATACACTAAGTATGTTGCACCGGCCAACGCACGGGCTTACGCACGGGCTTGGCAAGCCGGTGCAAGCACAAAAGGGGTTGCACGGCCTCCCGCACGGTCTTGAGCACGGTGTCAAGACCGTGCAGGTGCAAACGGCCATGCGCACGGGCCTGTGCACGGGCTCAAGCCCGTGCAGGCTGAAAAGTGAAGTGCACGGGCTCTTGCACGGTCTCGCTCAAGACCGTGCGTTCGCCCGTGTGGATCTACTGAGCAGCAGACTCAGCAGATCGCGAACCTCATACGCGAAAATCAAAATATAAATTCATATATCTCCTAATCTACACCATAAAACATCCTAAATTTCACATATAATCATATATATCATATAAGCTACATATAGACACAAGAATCACGTAAAATGGTCAAGTAATTCTTCCTAAACACAAAAATCCTAATATATAAAATTCTATATATAAATCACGAAAAATCGCAAGAAATAACGAACGGAATGAAATGGGGTAAAAGGATTACCGGTAGATAATGTAGTGAGGATCGTTCGGGTTTTCACGGCTCGTCGATCGGGCGAGAAACGAGCTCGGTAGGGCGTCGGGAAGATCTTTCTCCTTTCTTCTCCTTCTTTCTCCTTTCTTTCTTTTCTCTTTCTTTTCTCCTTCTTGTTATGAGAGAATGAGAGAGATAGGTTGATATTTAGGAAAATATCTCGGAAGGGTAAAATGGTCATTTAGGTTTTAAGGGCATTTATGTAATTTAAGTAATCGAGGCTATTTAGAAGATAGGTTAAATCAATCTTTTCCACAAGATTAATTAATCCAATTGGATAGATCGAGAAATTAGGCAAGAAAGAATTCGTGTAAATATTAATAATATAATTAAATATTCGGGTCGTTACAATACTCCCCTCTTCAAAAGAATCTGTCCTCAGATTCTCCTCCGGACTTCGGGGTTAGTTAAGAGGAGTATAATCTATAAAAATTCTAATACGCGAATTAAAATGAGCATTTAGGAGCAATTAAAATACATTATAAAACATCATGCATAACAAAATATTTAAATGCAAATAACATTCCAAATAAAATTCAAAGTCATGCGAAAGACGGAATTACGAAAACCCTAGACAAGGTTAACGTCGAAGAAGAAATTCCCAATGTAAGGTCCTTCATCACTGTCATTATCTATTTCGTTCTTCCGACTGATTCTTGTACTCTTCGTATCCCCAATGACAATTGTCACATCCTTCTCCTGTTTCTTGATTAGAGTTCCTTTTACAGGAAGTAACGCCATCATCATTTCTCCTATTGTACTCCTCGTCTTTCTCACAATCTGTCTCTTCAAGATCACACTCTTTCTTATTCTTTCTACAGAGTGTTTTCTCATCTTCAAGGGTATTTGATGATTTCTCCTCTCCGCCTTCCATTAAACCATCATTTTCATCATTTCTTCGCTCGACTTCATACGAAACATCAGAGTCGTCATCATCAGAAGCCGATGTCGGCTCATCTCCCATATAATCATCATCGTCAGATAATTCATTATCCTCTTCACTAGTTGATTCATCTTCAGACATACCTTCAGAAGTATACTCCTTCAGACTTGATTTGTCAACGTCGGTGCTGTCCAGAACCGCATAACATACTCGCAACAGAATCGATCCTAGTCGGCCAAGAACTCCTTGTCCTTAGCACTCTCTTATAGCGTATAACGAATTTATCGAATTCCACGCTATCCACATAGAGGTCACATAAATCTTAGCATCTAATCATTCAATCAGTGCAAGTGTGAATTTTGAAAGCAGTTAAAGCACGTAAATTATATAAAACACTTAACACATATTTAAAGCAATTACCATTCGAAACAAAATATTATGAATGAATGCTATAATAATGCAATGTACCTCTGCGAGTCGGTATCATGGTCGGGATCCCCCTTTCCTTCCTCGAGGGTTGCTTGAGTCGGGGCAGTCTTGAACTCGATGCTTGCTACTCCCACATCTGAGGCAACGTCCCAGTTTCCTCCTACACCTTGCAGTCTCGTGATTTGTCTTCCCACAGTATTCGCAGGGAATGGGGTCCTCGTCCACTTCAGGTTCGGTAGGTTTTGGCATCTCGTAGGGTGGTCTCGATGTCGGAAAAGTGCTCGGTCCGGCTGGTTCTCTTCTTGCCTTCTCGTTGAAAGAGGATCCTTTCATGTGAGGAATACCTCGTCTCATCTCTTGAAGATCGGACTCCACTCTCATAGCCCGGTTGACTGCATCATGATAAACACGAATGTTCAATCCTACTAATCTCTCCAAGATCTCCGGCTGAAGTCCCTCGATGAATTTCCGCGCTCTCCTTCGATCATCAGATGCAATGTGAGGAGCATAGACGATGAGACGGCTGAAAAGTGCCTCGTACTGTGCAACAGGGAGAGCTCCTTGGGTGAGGGACATGAACTCTCTTTCTCGGCTGTCACGTACCACTTGCGGCACGTACTTCTCTCGGAAGTCGGATAGGAACCGTGACCAAGTGTACAGAATTCCCTCAGCGATCCATCTTTCTTCCATGTAACGCCACCAATCCTCAGCTGGTCCTCTCATGAGAAAGATGGCATACTCGACCCTCTCGGGGTCACCGCAGTGTATTACTCGAAAGATTCGCTCCAGATCGGTTATCCAAGCCTCGGCTTTAAGGTCATCTGGTTCACCCACGAAACAAGGTGGGTTGTAGTGCAGAAATCTGTCCAGGGATTGACCCTCGGCTTGTCTCGCAGGCACATGCTGCTGCTGTTGTTGTCTCTCTTGATGCACTTGCTCAGCAATCTGTCTCATAGCTGTCACTAACTCCCTTGCAATCGAATTCGGGCATAAGGGAGCTGTAGGGGGTCTTCGATGAGACATTATGTACCTGCGCTCAATAAACTAGGAAAAGATGCATGCTCGGTTAATGGAATGATCACATAAGGCATAAGAATTGAAATAAAGCCTACATATATGATTCGAATAGCATGTAGACAAGTTAAGCATGAAACAAATCACAGAACAAGCAAAACTCGATCCTATAGCCGTACTACCTAGACACGACAAGACCACCCAAGCAGGACACGACCAGACGACAAGACAAGACAAACGCTACTTCAAGTTCCACATCCACTTGCATTCAATCCCAACTCAGTACTACAATTGTAAGAGATCAAACGGTTGGTTGGCCATTCCAAAAGAAGATCAATCACAATTTCAATACTAAGGAGTTCTCAAGCACCTGTGACTGGAAACTCTAAGTCTCATTGACACGAAACGGGCAGACACAAGGGACAAGACAGGACGCGATTACAAAGCTTCGGTTCCTTTTGGGAACCTAGGCTCTGATACCACTGACTGTAGCGACCCCTGAAGAAGGACCGCCACATCCGCACCGAAATGGATTCCCGAGCTTTAGCGAGGGGCCTCAACTCATAAACCCACTCCGGCGAACGGCACTCAAGCAAACACCACCGGCAACAGCAACGACATCCCAACAACAACCACACTAAACAGAGGAAAGCGGAAGCGATTAATGTAAGCAATCAAATTTCATAAAAGCCTACAAGGCTATCATAATATCAAGAAACATTTATAAATCAGAATACAATAAAATAACAACACGTAATGCCATCCATGGCTCAACTAGTCTACCCTATGCAATCCTAGATATCTTCAACTATCCCACATCAGGGCCACATAAGTACGTAAAGTAAATAAATACGATAAACAAGACTCGACAGTTGTTGGGACCACTGACAAGACAAACCAGAAAGACTGAGCCTATCTAGACCTGCTGATGCCGACTGACAAGATAGGTGACGTCGCCACCTGCCTACCTGAAGCAAGAACCAAAATAGCAGGGGTGAGTATAAAGGATACTCAGTAAGGGGGTTTTGGTCACAGTTCGTCATTTAACTTTTTAAAACTAAAAGTGGTGAGTGTTGCCCGTTTTGAGAAAGAATACGAATACGAAATATAAGTTATAAAATGACACAAAGCAACACTCGGGTTCGGCTTATTTGAAAACACAAAAGGTTGACGAACCGGATCCTTTAAAACATTTGCACGAAATATCAAGCTGATTGAAAGAATATTAGTTGAGTAATAAAGGGGACTTAGGGTAGCAAGTACGAGTCACACTTCCGGGTTTTATATATATATAGGGAAGTACATATGATAACTGAAGAAAACCGGAATGTGCTTCGACTTGTCACGCAAGCCATAAAACAATTAGACAAGCAATAAATGCAATAAATCATGCAGTAATGTGTCCCGGCGAGAACGGGCCCTCTCCTTATAACTCCCCATTGAAAAACATGCAAGCAAGTACTCCATCACCAAGATTCATAAACAGGGTTTAAGGAGACGCGATTAGCACCACCATCAGGATTTAAGGAGACGCGATCAGCACCACCGTACAGGGTTTAAGGAGACGCGATTAGCACCACCGTTCGCATCAACTTAGGCTAGCCAACCTCCTAGCCGACCCAAGTTAACACGCTAGAAGTATACATCGGGATTTGCCCTAGACGCACGTCCCCAGGCTCACCTCTTGTATACTCCGGGCCCAAGTCATAAAATAGGCTATGGCTCGCTTTTGAAATCAATGATAGTTTAAGTGGCCAAAAGGGCCGTTCGAAAGCATGATGCAAGTAGTTAAGTATGAATGGAAAAAGGGGCTTTTGAGACAAGTTGATGTAACGATCTAGGAAATACTCATAAGCGTCGTACGCTTCGGGAGCATACTGACGGATGTCCCTAACGACATTACTTATAAGTGCCTCAGAGATCAAATAGTTACTTTTAAAACAAATAAGTTACTTGTCTCTAGTTGGAAGCATTTCAAATCATTTTGGTTTGCTATCAAAACGGTTTGACTAAGCATGTAAGGAATATTAAAGACAGTACAACAAGCAATAAGAAAAGGCGGGGAATAAGTTATTTCGAAGCCTAAATAAACTATGTTCTTACTCCAGTTGAAAATAATTTAAAACCCTTACCTGGCTCGACAAGACAGTAAGAAAGCAAGCGGTAGTCAGGTTTCTCCCTCGTTGGACCCACCTGTAATACACAGGGCCTAGAGGATGAAAACAAAACCGACAATACTAAAAGCAAGACACAAGACAACAGATGACGCACGGCAATTCACATAGAATCCAATCATGAAATAAACACAATATAGGAAGTAAATCAATTAAACATGTAAATTACGGTACGACAATTAAAGAATATTAATGAAATGTTAAATAATGAAAGAACGTAAATAATAAATATTAAAGGCATGCTTAAACGCAATTAGGGCACGTAGACACGCTTAAAATAATATAACGGAACTCACTCGCGAAAACGGGGTCAAACGGACAAGAAACGGAAAAGATGGAATAAATCCCTAAACGAGCAAGGTGTCAATTAACGGTCAATTAGGGTCGGGTAAATTGTAAATTATGAAGAATATCGAATCCCAAGGCTTGAGGAAACTATAGGTGAAATCGGATTGATATTCGGAGGTCGTATGAGAAAAGTCAACATTTAAATGAGTGGGGTTGACCAATTCCCGAAGTGCAAGAAAGGAAAAGGCTGGAAAATACACTAAGTATGTTGCACCGGCCAACGCACGGGCTTACGCACGGGCTTGGCAAGCCGGTGCAAGCACAAAAGGGGTTGCACGGCCTCCCGCACGGTCTTGAGCACGGTGTCAAGACCGTGCAGGTGCAAACGGCCATGCGCAAGAATCACGTAAAATGGTCAAGTAATTCTTCCTAAACACGAAAATCCTAATATATAAAATTCTATATATAAATCACGAAAAATCGCAAGAAATAACGAACGGAATGAAATGGGGTAAAAGGATTACCGGTAGATAATGTAGTGAGGATCGTTCGGGTTTTCATGGCTCGTCAATCGGGCGAGAAACGAGCTCGGTAGGGCGTCGGGAAGATCTTTCTCCTTTCTTCTCCTTCTTTCTCCTTTCTTTCTTTTCTCTTTCTTTTCTCCTTCTTGTTATGAGAGAATGAGAGAGATAGGTTGATATTTAGGAAAATATCTCGGAAGGGTAAAATGGTCATTTAGGTTTTAAGGGCATTTATGTAATTTAAGTAATCGAGGCTATTTAGAAGATAGGTTAAATCAATCTTTTCCACAAGATTAATTAATCCAATTGGATAGATCGAGAAATTAGGCAAGAAAGAATTCGCGTAAATATTAATAATATAATTAAATATTCGGGTCGTTACAGGTGGTTTCCGGTCTTTATATATGGATATTGGAGTTAAGGGCTCGACTCGCCGAGTCATAAGATATGTTATGTTTTATGTTAAATCACCACCCGATTACGAAAACCTTTCTTTTATGTTGATTTCTTTTAATTTAAAATTGGTGATTTATTTTCCGTTTTGTTATATACATTATTATTCCCTCCTCACTTAGTCGTTTGACTAACCCCCTCTGTTTTACCCCTGTACTGGTTTCAGGACACTAGGCGGGATCTGCGTCGTCGTCGTCGCGTCTTAGAGTTACATTCTTTTTGCTCATGTATAACTCTCATTCAGTATGGCTATGATTTATGTCTTTTGATTTTAGGATTTATTAGAATGTATTCGTGATTTTGTATTGAACCCGTTATTATATAATTATCGGGATATTGTACCGAACCCGTTTGTTATTTAATTAAGTGAATTTCGTTAGCCTTGGTGGGCTTTAATAATTGTGTAATTTATCATGCTTTAATGTTTGATTATTTCGCTTCCGCACTTCTGTCTCATTGTTTATTTAAAACCCCCGCCTAGTAATTGAGTAAATGCTTGCCGTTCGCCGGGTTTTGATTCGGGTCGGATCCCATTTCGGTTCCGGGTCGAAGCTCGGTGCGGGGCGTGCGTTACCCGTTTGGGGCGCCCGCTACAGTTGGTATCAGAGCTTTTAGGTCCAATGGCCTAGGCTCTGAATCGTCGTGTTTTGTCGTGTCTGTCTAGGTTGTACGGCTTAGGATTACGTGTTTGTGGCTATGTGATTATTTGAATAAATTTATCTACGTGTTACAGCTTTTCATAATCACTTATCGTCATGCATGTTTGGTATTGAATGTGCAGAATGCCTCCTCGTCGTGAACCGCCAGGTCCGCCTCCAGGTGTTCCGACACCGGCACAGTTTATGGAAGCCTTAGGGCAATTCATGGTTCATACCAACAGAGCTACGCCACCACCTGCCCCCGAGAATGATATGGGAAGGTTTCTTAAGCTCAACCCTCCGCAGTTCGAGGGTGCACCTGATGATGTTATCGCCGAGGCTTGGATATCGGCGATGGAAAAGAGATTCCGAGTGATGGAATGTCCGGACCCTAAGAGGGTCGAGTTAGCAGTGTACCAGATGATTGGAGCTGCTCAGGACTGGTGGGCTCGTATAGAGCAGAGATGGCAGCGAGAGCATGTGGTCCTGTCTTGGGATCAGTTTTTGGTGGAGTTTCGGGCCAAGTATATTCCTTTGGTGGTCCGACAGAGGCGTGAGCGAGAGTTCCTGGCTCTCAAGCAGGGTACTTCTACCGTTGACCAGTACGAGGCTCATTTCTCCAGGCTTATTATTCACTGCTCGTATATGGTTGACGACGAGCAAAGGAAGACTCGACAGTTCATCGAGGGATTGTCGAACGAAATTCGTATGCATATGCTCGGGAACAGACTTCAGTTCTACACAGATGCAGTCGAGACGGCCCTTTCTATAGAGTCCGATCTTCGACAGATGAGACCGACATTAGCACCTGCCCCTGCAGCCGCCAAGAGTTTTGCTTCTGGTTCGAAGAGGCCATTTATTCCGTCTGGGTCCTCTTCGGGGAAGAAGCCGTTCAGGAGCGCCATTCAGCCTGCTCCTCCCCGACCTCAGCTTGCTCCTCCTCAATCTCAGGGATTTCCACGACCTGTCTGTGGATTTTTTCAGGGCCCGCACTTAGAGGCCAAATGTTGGAGGAAGAACGGTCTTTGCTACGGATGCGGTAGCCCCGATCACAGAATTGGTGAATGTCCGAAGAGAAGACCGGTACAGCAGGGAGCCGCTCAGCCTCAGGCTTACGCTCGTGTTTACGCCTTGGAAGGCGATGCTGAGGATGCTGTTGCAGATCCGACAGATGTGGTGGAAGGTACTATATATATAAATGGCATCCCCATACATGCATTATACGACTCGGGTGCTTCACACTCATTTATTGCGCCTACTGTTTCCTTATCTGTGCATGCGCCTGTTTCGTTGCTTGATTATGTACTAGTGGTTGGTTCGCCGTTGGGTTCGAAGGTCGTTGCGAACCGAGCACTTAAACGTTGTCCGATTGTCATCGAGGATATCGAGTATCTAGCAGATTTGATCGAGCTGCCGATGAAGAATTATGGAGTTATTCTCGGAATGGATTGGTGTACGAGCATCGGGCGAAGGTTGATTGTTTCGAGAAGAAGGTTATTCTGGGCTCTAATGAGGTTAAGGGTTCCCGATCAGGAGAAGGACCGTATATCTCAATGATGGAAGCCAAGAAGCTCGTTCAGAAAGAAGAAGCGTCGTGCTTTATAGCTTACATTCTCAACCGCCCGAAGGACCAGACAAAGATCGAAGAGACGCCCGTGGTCAATGAATTCGTCGACGTGTTTCCCGAGAATTTGGAATTCTTGCCACCGGATCGGGATATAGAGTTCGTGATTGATCTAGTTCCGGGAGCCGAGTCTTATTCGAAGTCGCCGTACCGAATGGCTCCTGCCGAGTTGAAAGAATTGAAGAACCAACTCGATGAACTTCTTTCTATTGGCTATATCCGACCGAGTGCCTCGCCTTGGGGTGCTCCAGTCTTGTTTGTAAAGAAGAAGGACGGTACACTCCGCATGTGTATCGATTACCGAGAATTGAACAGGATGACTGTGAAGAACAAGTATCCTTTACCGCATATCGAGGAATTGTTCGATTTGCTACAAGGATCGAGGGTTTATTCCAAGCTCGATCTCAGACAGGGATATTACCAGCTCCGTATCCGATCAGACGATGTCCCGAAGACAGGTTTCAACACCCGATACGGACATTTCGAGTTTGTGGTCATGCCGTTTGGACTTACGAATGCTCCAGCAGCTTTTATGGACATGATGCACAGAATTTTCCGTCCGTACCTCGACAAGTTTGTCGTTATTTTCATTGACGACATCTTAGTGTTCTCGAAGTCCGAAGAAGAACACGCTGAACACCTCCGGATTGTGCTCCAAGCTTTGAGAGAGCACCAATTATTTGCTAAGTTTAGCAAATGCGAATTCTGGATTGACCGAGTGACCTTCCTAGGCCATGTCATATCTGGAACGGGAATCGAGGTAGATCCTTCGAAGATTGAGACAGTGCTGGATTGGGAGAGACCTAAGACTCCTACAGAGATCCGTAGTTTCTTGGGATTAGCAGGATACTACAGACGTTTTGTCAAGGATTTCTCTAAACTTGCAGGTCCGTTAACAGCATTGACGAAGAAGGAAGCTAAGTTTGAGTGGTCAGCCAAATGTGAAGCTAGTTTTCAGGAGCTCAAGAAGAGATTGACCACAGCCCCAGTACTGACCCTGCCAGAGGGTTCTGAAGGATTTGTCGTGTATGCAGATGCGTCACACGAAGGGTTAGGTTGTGTATTAATGCAGAATGGGAAAGTTATAGCTTATGCATCGAGGAAGCTAAAGCCAGCTGAAGAGAACTATCCCACACACGACCTTGAACTAGCCGCCGTGGTATTTGCATTATTGAAATGGCGTCATTACCTCTACGACATCACATTCGACATCTTCACAGATCATAAGAGCCTTCAGTACTTGTTTACTTAGAAGGAATTGAACAAACGACAGCGCCGTTGGATGGAGTTATTTGAGGACTACGATTGCAAGATCCAGTACCATCCCGGGAAGGAGAATGTCGTAGCCGATTGCAAGATCCAGTACCATCCCGGGAAATTCGAATGCATGCTTCTTTATGATATTCTATGTAACGACCCGAATATTTTAAATATATTATTAATATTTACGCGAATTCTTTCTTGCCTAATTTCTCGATCTATCCAATTGGATTAATCAATCTTGTGGAAAAGATTGATTTAACCTATCTTTTAAATACCCTTAACTACTTAAATTACATAAATGCCCTTGAAAGCCTAAATGACCATTTTACCCTCCCGAGATATTTTCTTAAATATCTACCCATCTCTCTCATTTTCTCATTACATAGAAAGAAAGAAAGAAAGAAGAAAGAAAGGAGAAAGAAGGAGAAGAAAAGAGAAAGATCTTCCCGATGCCCTACCGAGCTCATTTCTCGCCCGATCGACGAGCCGTGATAACCCAAACGACCCTCACTACATTATCTACCGGTAATCCTTTTACCCCATTTCATTCCGTTCGTTATTTCTTGCGATTTTTCGTGAATTATATATAGAATTTTATATATTAGGATTTTCGTGTTTAGGAAGATTTACTTGACCATTTTACGTGATTCTCGTGTCTAAATGTAGCTTATATGATATGTATGATTATATGTAAAAACTAGGATGTTTTATGGTATAAATTAGGAGAGATATGAATTTATATTTTGAATTCGCGTGAGAGGTTCGCGATCTGCTGAGTCTGCTGCTCAGTAGATCCACACGGGCGAACGCACGGTCTTGAGCAAGACCGTGCAGGAGCCCGTGCGCTTCACTTTTCTGCCTGCACGGGTTTGAGCCCGTGCACAGGCCCGTGCGCATGGCCGTTTGCACCTGCACGGTCTTGACACCGTGCTCAAGACCGTGCGGGAGGCCGTGCACCCCCTTTTGTGCTTGCACCGGCTTGCCAAGCCCGTGCGTAAGCCCGTGCGTTGGCCGGTGCAACATACTTAGTGTATTTTCCAGCCTTTTCCTTTCTTGCACTTTGGGAATTGGTCAACCCCACTCATTTAAATGTTGACTTTTCTCATACGACCTCCGAATATCAATCCGATTTCACCTATAGCTTCCTCGAGCCTTGGGATTTGATATTCTTCATAATTTACAATTTACCTAACCCTAATTGACCGTCAATTGACACCTTGCTCGTTTAGGGATTTATTCCACCTTTCCCGTTTCTTATCCGTTTAATCCTGTATTCGCGAGAGAACGTCTTTATATTATTTTAAGAATGTCTACGTGCCCTAATTGCGTTTAAGCATGCCTTTAATATTTATTATTTACGTTCTTTCATTATTTAACATTTCACTAATATTCTTTAATTGTCGTACCGTAATTTACATGTTTAATTGATTTACTTCCCATATTGCGTTTATTGCATGATTGGATTCTATGTGAATTGCCGTGCGTCATCTGTTGTCTTGTGTCTTACTTTTAGTATTGTCGGTTTTGTTTTCATCCTCTAGGCCCTGTGTATTACAGGTGGGTCCAACGAGGGAGAAACCTGACTACCGCTTGCTTTCTTACTGTCTTGTCGAGCCAGGTAAGGGTTTTAAATTATTTTCAACTGGAGTAAGAACATAGTTTATTTAGGCTTCGAAATAACTTATTCCCCGCCTTTTCTTATTGCTTGTTGTACTGTCTTTAATATTCTTTACATGCTTAGTCAAACCGTTTTGATAGCAAACCAAAATGATTTGAAATGCTTCCAACTAGAGACAAGTAACTTATTTGTTTTAAAAGTAACTATTTGATCTCTGAGGCACTTATAAGTAATGTCGTTAGGGACATCCGTCAGTATGCTCCCGAAGCGTACGACGCTTATGAGTATTTCCTAGATCGTTACATCAACTTGTCTCAAAAGCCCCTTTTTCCATTCATACTTAACTACTTGCATCATGCTTTCGAACGGCCCTTTTGGCCACTTAAACTATCATTGATTTCAAAAGCGAGCCATAGCCTGTTTTATGACTTGGGCCCGGAGTATACAAGAGGTGAGCCTGGGGACGTGCGTCTAGGGCAAATCCCGATGTATACTTCTAGCGTGTTAACTTGGGCCGGCTAGGAGGTTGGCTAGCCTAAGTTGATGCGAACGGTGGTGCTAATCGAGTCTCCTTAAACCCTGTACGGTGGTGCTGATCGCGTCTCCTTAAATCCTGATGGTGGTGCTAATCGCGTCTCCTTAAACCCTGTTTATGAATCTTGGTGATGGAGTACTTGCTTGCATGTTTTTCAATGGGGAGTTATAAGGAGAGGGCCCGTTCTCGCCGGGACACATTACTGCATGATTTATTGCATTTATTGCTTGTCTAATTGTTTTATGGCTTTCGTGACAAGTCGAAGCACATGCCGGTTTTCTTTAGTTATCATATGTACTTCCCTATATATATATAAAACCCGGAAGTGTGACTCGTACTTGCTACCCTAAGTCCCCTTTATTACTCAACTAATATTCTTTCAATCGGCTTGATATTTCGTGCAAATGTTTTACAGGATCCGGTTCGTCAACCTTTTGTGTTTTCAAATAAGCCAAACCCGAGTGTTGCTTTGTGTCATTTTACAACTTATATTTCGTATTCGTATTCTTTCTCAAAACGGGCAACACTCACCACTTTTAGTTTTAAAAAGATAAATGACGAACTGTGACCAAAACCCCCTTACTGAGTATCCTTTATACTCACCCCTGCTATTTTGGTTCTTGCTTCAGGTAGACAGGTGGCGACGTCGCCTATCTTGTCAGTCGGCATCAGCAGGTCTAGATAGGCTCAGTCTTTCTGGTTTGTCTTGTCAGTGGTCCCAACAACTGTCGAGTCTTGTTTATTGTATTTATTTACTTTACGTACTTATGTGCCCCTGATGTGGGATAGTTGAAGATATCTAGGATTGCATAGGGTAGACTAGTTGAGCCATGGATGGCACTACGTGTTGTTATTATGTTGTATTTCGATTTGCACATGTTTAATTAACATTTATGGAATTTATCTTTTTATTTAAATCACTTCCGCATTTCTCTGCTCTTCTCTGGTTGTTGTTGGGATGTCGTTGCTGTTGCCGAAGGTTCTTGCTTGAGTGCCATTCGCCGGAGTGGGTTTTTGGGTTGAGGCCCCTCGCCGAAGCTCGGGAATTCGTTTCGGTGCGGATGTGGCGGTCCTTCTTCAGGGGGCGCTACAGTCAGTGGTATCAGAGCCTAGGTTCCCAAAAGGAACCGAAGCTTTGTAATCGCGTCCTGTCTTGTCTCTTGTGTCTGCCCGTTTCGTGTCAATGAGACTTAGAGTTTCCAGTCACAGGTGCTTGAGAACTCCTTAGTATTGAAATTGTGATTGATCTTCTCTTGGAATGGCCAACCAACCGTTTGATCTCTTACAATTGTAGTACTGAGTTGGGATCGAATGCAAGTGGATGTGGAACTCGAGGTAGCGTCTGTCTTGTCTTGTCGTCTTGTCGTGTTCTGCTTGGGTCTTGTCGTGTCTAGGTCGTACGGCTATAGGATCGAGTTTTTCTTGTTCTATGATTTGTTTCATGCTTAACTTGTCTACATGCTATCCGAATCATATATGTATGCTTTGATTAAATTTTATATGCCTTACGTGACCATTCCATTAACCGAACATGCATCTTTTTCCTAGTTTATTGAGCGCAGGTACATAATGTCTCATCGAAGACCCCCTACCGCTCCCTTATCTCCGAATTCGATTGCAAGGGAGTTAGTGACAGCTATGAGACAGATTGCTGAGCAAGTGCATCAGGAGAGACAACGACAACAGCAGCATATACCTGCGAGACAAACCGAGAGTCAATCCCTGGACAGATTTCTGCACTACAACCCACCTTGCTTCGTGGGTGAACCAGATGACCTTAAAGCCGAGGCTTGGATAGCCGATTTAGAGCGAATCTTCCGGGTTATACACTGCGGTGACCCCGAGAGGGTCGAGTATGCCATCTTTCTCATGAGAGGACTAGCTGAGGATTGGTGGCGTTACATGGAACAAAGATGGATCGCTGAGGGAATTCCGTACACTTGGTCACGGTTCCTATCCGACTTTCGAGAGAAGTACGTGCCGCAAGTGGTACGTGACAGCCGAGAAAGAGAGTTCATGTCCCTCACCCAAGGAGCTCTCCCTGTTGCACAGTACGAGGCACTTTTCAGCCGTCTCATCGTCTATGCTCCTCACATTGCATCTGACGATCGAAGGAGAGCGCGGAAATTCATCGAGGGACTTCAGCCGGAGATCTTGGAGAGATTAGTAGGATTGAACATTCGTGTTTATCATGATGCAGTCAACCGGGCTATGAGAGTGGAGTCCGATCTTCAAGAGATGAGACGAGGTATTCCTCACATGAAAGGATCCTCTTTCAACGAGAAGGCAAGAAGAGAACCAGCCGGACCGAGCACTTTTCCGACATCGAGACCACCCTACGAGATGCCAAAACCTACCGAACCTGAAGTGGACGAGGACCCCATTCCCTGCGAATACTGTGGGAAGACAAATCACGAGACTGCAAGGTGTAGGAGGAAACTGGGATGTTGCCTCAGATGTGGGAGTAGCAAGCATCGAGTTCAAGACTGCCCCGACTCAAGCAACCCTCGGGGAAGGAAAGGGGGATCCCGACCATGATACCGACTCGCAGAGGTACATTGCATTATTATAGCATTCATTCATAATATTTTGTTTCGAATGGTAATTGCTTTAAATATGTGTTAAGTGTTTTGTATAATTTACGTGCGTTAACTGCTTTCAAAATTCACACTTGCACTGATTGAATGATTAGATGCTAAGATTTATGTGACCTCTATGTGGATCGCGTGGAATTCGATAAATTCGTTATACGCTATTAGAGAGTGCTAAGGACAAGGAGTTCTTGGCCGACTAGGATCGATTCTGTTGCGAGTATGTTATGCGGTTCTGGACAGCACCGACATTGACAAATCAACTCTGAAGGAGTATACTTCTGAAGGTATGTCTGAAGATGAATCAACTAGTGAAGAGGATAATGAATTATCTGACGATGATGATTATATGGGAGATGAGCCGACATCGGCTTCTGATGATGACGACTCTGATGTTTCGTATGAAGTCGAGCGAAGAAATGATGAAAAAGATGGTTTAATGGAAGGCGGAGAGGAGAAATCATCAAATACCCTTGAAGATGAGAAAACACTCTGTAGAAAGAATAAGAAAGAGTGTGATCTTGAAGAGACAGATTGTGAGAAAGACGAGGAGTACAATAGGAGAAATGATGATGGCGTTACTTCCTGTAAAAGGAACTCTAATCAAGAAACAGGAGAAGGATGTGACAATTGTCATTGAGGATACAAAGAGTACAAGAATCAGTCGGAAGAACGAAATAGATAATGACAGTGACGATGGACCTTGCCTTGGGATTTTCTTCTTCGTCGTTAGCCTTGTTTAGGGTTTTTGCAATTCCGTCTTTCGCATGACTTTGAATTATATTGGAATGTTATTCGCATTTAAATGTTTTTATTATGAATGACGTTTTACAATGTATTTTAATTGCTCCTAAATGTTCATTTTTCAATTCGCGTTAGAACTCTTAGATTATGCTCCTCTTAACTAACCCCGAAGTCCGGAGGAGAATCTGAGGACAGATTCTTTTGAAGAGGGGAGTATTGTAACGACCCGAATATTTTAAATATATTATTAATATTTACGCGAATTCTTTCTTGCCTAATTTCTCGATCTATCCAATTGGATTAATCAATCTTGTGGAAAAGATTGATTTAACCTATCTTTTAAATACCCTTAACTACTTAAATTACATAAATGCCCTTGAAAGCCTAAATGACCATTTTACCCTCCCGAGATATTTTCTTAAATATCTACCCATCTCTCTCATTTTCTCATTACATAGAAAGAAAGAAAGAAAGAAGAAAGAAAGGAGAAAGAAGGAGAAGAAAAGAGAAAGATCTTCCCGACGCCCTACCGAGCTCATTTCTCGCCCGATCGACGAGCCGTGAAAACCCGAACGACCCTCACTACATTATCTACCGGTAATCCTTTTACCCCATTTCATTCCGTTCGTTATTTCTTGCGATTTTTCGTGAATTATATATAGAATTTTATATATTAGGATTTTCGTGTTTAGGAAGATTTACTTGACCATTTTACGTGATTCTCGTGTCTAAATGTAGCTTATATGATATGTATGATTATATGTGAAAATTAGAATGTTTTATGGTATAAATTAGGAGAGATATGAATTTATATTTTGAATTCGCGTGAGAGGTTCGCGATCTGCTGAGTCTGCTGCTCAGTAGATCCACACGGGCGAACGCACGGTCTTGAGCAAGACCGTGCAGGAGCCCGTGCGCTTCACTTTTCTGCCTGCACGGGCTTGAGCCCGTGCACAGGCCCGTGCGCATGGCCGTTTGCACCTGCACGGTCTTGACACCGTGCTCAAGACCGTGCGGGAGGCCGTGCACCCCCTTTTGTGCTTGCACCGGCTTGCCAAGCCCGTGCGTAAGCCCGTGCGTTGGCCGGTGCAACATACTTAGTGTATTTTCCAGCCTTTTCCTTTCTTGCACTTCGGGAATTGGTCAACCCCACTCATTTAAATGTTGACTTTTCTCATACGACCTCCGAATATCAATCCGATTTCACCTATAGCTTCCTCGAGCCTTGGGATTTGATATTCTTCATAATTTACAATTTACCAAATCCTAATTGACCGTCAATTGACACCTTGCTCGTTTAGGGATTTATTCCACCTTTCCCGTTTCTTATCCGTTTAATCCTGTATTCGCGAGAGAACGTCTCTATATTATTTTAAGAATGTCTACGTGCCCTAATTGCGTTTAAGCATGCCTTTAATATTTATTATTTACGTTCTTTCATTATTTAACATTTCATTAATATTCTTTAATTGTCGTACCGTAATTTACATGTTTAATTGATTTACTTCCCATATTGCGTTTATTGCATGATTGGATTCTATGTGAATTGCCGTGCATCATCTGTTGTCTTGTGTCTTACTTTTAGTATTGTCGGTTTTGTTTTCATCCTCTAGGCCCTGTGTATTACAGGTGGGTCCAACGAGGGAGAAACCTGACTACCGCTTGCTTTCTTACTGTCTTGTCGAGCCAGGTAAGGGTTTTAAATTATTTTCAACTGGAGTAAGAACATAGTTTATTTAGGCTTCGAAATAACTTATTCCCCGCCTTTTCTTATTGCTTGTTGTACTGTCTTTAATATTCCTTACATGCTTAGTCAAACCGTTTTGATAGCAAACCAAAATGATTTGAAATGCTTCCAACTAGAGACAAGTAACTTATTTGTTTTAAAAGTAACTATTTGATCTCTGAGGCACTTATAAGTAATGTCGTTAGGGACATCCGTCAGTATGCTCCCGAAGCGTACGACGCTTATGAGTATTTCCTAGATCGTTACATCAACTTGTCTCAAAAGCCCCTTTTTCCATTCATACTTAACTACTTGCATCATGCTTTCGAACGGCCCTTTTGGCCACTTAAACTATCATTGATTTCAAAAGCGAGCCATAGCCTGTTTTATGACTTGGGCCCGGAGTATACAAGAGGTGAACCTGGGGACGTGCGTCTAGGGCAAATCCCGATGTATACTTCTAGCGTGTTAACTTGGGCCGGCTAGGAGGTTGGCTAGCCTAAGTTGATGCGAACGGTGGTGCTAATCGCGTCTCCTTAAACCCTGTACGGTGGTGCTGATCGCGTCTCCTTAAATCCTGATGGTGGTGCTAATCGCGTCTCCTTAAACCCTGTTTATGAATCTTGGTGATGGAGTACTTGCTTGCATGTTTTTCAATGGGGAGTTATAAGGAGAGGGCCCGTTCTCGCCGGGACACATTACTGCATGATTTATTGCATTTATTGCTTGTCTAATTGTTTTATGGCTTTCGTGACAAGTCGAAGCACATTCCGGTTTTCTTCAGTTATCATATGTACTTCCCTATATATATATAAAACCCGGAAGTGTGACTCGTACTTGCTACCCTAAGTCCCCTTTATTACTCAACTAATATTCTTTCAATCGGCTTGATATTTCGTGCAAATGTTTTACAGGATCCGGTTCGTCAACCTTTTGTGTTTTCAAATAAGCCAAACCCGAGTGTTGCTTTGTGTCATTTTACAACTTATATTTCGTATTCGTATTTTTTCTCAAAACGGGCAACACTCACCACTTTTAGTTTTAAAAAGATAAATGACGAACTGTGACCAAAACCCCCTTACTGAGTATCCTTTATACTCACCCCTGCTATTTTGGTTCTTGCTTCAGGTAGACAGGTGGCGACGTCACCTATCTTGTCAGTCGGCATCAGCAGGTCTAGATAGGCTCAGTCTTTCTGGTTTGTCTTGTCAGTGGTCCCAACAACTGTCGAGTCTTGTTTATTGTATTTATTTACTTTACGTACTTATGTACCCCTGATGTGGGATAGTTGAAGATATCTAGGATTGCATAGGGTAGACTAGTTGAGCCATGGATGGCACTACGTGTTGTTATTATGTTGTATTTCGATTTGCACATGTTTAATTGACATTTATGGAATTTATCTTTTTATTTAAATCGCTTCCGCATTTCTCTGCTCTTCTCTGGTTGTTGTTGGGATGTCGTTGCTGTTGCCGAAGGTTCTTGCTTGAGTGCCGTTCGCCGGAGTGGGTTTTTGGGTTGAGGCCCCTCGCCGAAGCTCGGGAATCTGTTTCGGTGCGGATGTGGCGGTCCTTCTTCAGGGGGCGCTACATTCTAAGCATGTCCGTAAAGTTTCGTTGCATTTGGAATTGAGTTACATTTTTAAATTTGCGATTTACTCTGTTTTCGTTTGAGAATTTGAACCTAAGTGATTGATTTAATTGTATAACGTGCTTCTATGTGTTCTAATTCTTTCGTATAAGCCGTGCGTCGTCTTTAGTCTTATTTGGTTGTGTCTTGGTATTTTTGCAGACGATACTCCCGTGGAGTAGCGTCGGTTCTTGCTCTTTTTGCTCATCTTTTGCATAGCCAGGTGAGGCTTTCCTTTTCTAATTCCAGTATTACTACGCATATATATATAAATAAGCCTCTTCCGATATAAGCCACGTTTATGTTTTGTTTTCACACCGTTTATATATATACTTAGTAGATATTTATGATTATTATGTTCATTTGATTTATCGAAACTTATTTGATATGAAAAAGTATTACGTATAGTCTTCGAAATGTTTACGAAAGAGACATGTAAAACCTTTTTGTTTCTAAGGCGAACTTTGGCCTTCGGCCTCGCATATGACATGTCTCGAACGGTCTTTTGGCCAACCCGAAATGTTTGAAAAGCGAGTTATGAAATGTTTGCATGATCGTTTGGGCCCGGAGTAAGAGCGATAGGACGAAGTCGGTAGACGTCGGGTCTACGGCGTAAATCCTATGGTTTCCTCCATTTGGGAGCTCGGGGTGAGGCCGGAGTGGCAGCCCTTTGAGTACCTGAGTTATTCTAGTCAGTTACGAGTAGTTCGGATTTAGCGGTCCGTCTACATTGGAGGCATAAGGGTGGTTTCCGGTCTTTATATATGGATATTGGAGTTCAGGGCTCGACTCGCCGAGTCATAAGATATGTTATGTTTTATGTTAAATCACCACCCGATTACAAAAACCTTTCTTTTATGTTGATTTATTTTCGGTTTTGTTATATACATTATTATTCCCTCCTCACTTAGTCGTTTGACTAACCCCCTCTGTTTTACCCCTGTACTGGTTTCAGGACACTAGGCGGGATCTGCGTCGTCGTCGTCGCGTCTTAGAGTTACATTCTTTTTGCTCATGTATAACTCTCATTCAGTATGGCTATGATTTATGTCTTTTGATTTTAGGATTTATTAGAATGTATTCGGGATTTTGTATTGAACCCGTTATTATATAATTATCGGGATATTGTACCGAACCCATTTGTTATTTAATTAAGTGAATTTCGTTAGCCTTGGTGGGCTTTAATAATTGTGTAATTTATCATGCTTTAATGTTTGATTATTTTGCTTCCGCACTTCTGTCTCATTGTTTATTTAAAACCCCCGCCTAGTAATTGATAAATGCTTGCCGTTCGCCGGGTTTTGATTCGGGTCGGATCCCATTTCGGTTCCGGGTCGAAGCTCGGTGCGGGGCGTACGTTACACGATCTCTGTAAGACTTGTTCTTAGGAGTCGAGAAGAGATTAACTGCAACTTTAATATTAACCCTGCTCAAGGGATTCTGAAGGAATCGTCGTGAGTGAGAATGCGTCACATGAAAGATTGAATTGATGAATGGTACTAATGAAGAAACCATAGCTCATGATCGGAAAGCTAAAATCAACCAGAATGTTGCCCCTCATGACATTGCACTAGCCACTGTAGGAGAGGATTGGCTGAAGCGTCGCCACTATCTCTTATGGAATTTGTTGACTTCCCCACAGATTATGAGAGTTTAACAGGTGTTAACTCAGGAGGAGTTGAACCAACCCCAATGTCGTTAATGGGAAATGTTTGAGGACTAAGATTACAAGAATTAGTGTTCCTTGGGAAAAGCGCATATCTTAGTTGGTACTTTGAACCAAATCACGAGCGTGTCATAAATTGAGGCTAAACCGAATTGGACTTGCACCATTTTCAATAATTTCATTCATAGCCTTGCAACCCAGTCAGAATTGGGTTGAAGAATCTAAAATGCCTAGTCTGCAAAAGAATGGATCCCGAGTCAGACAATTCGAGTGAAGAATAATCCAAAGTTTCAGCTTTGTGTTGGTAACCCCAATACTTCCCAATATAAGTCCCGGACCCATGATCCAAAGATTCGATAGAAAGAGACTTGATTAAGTCAAGAGATACTTGACTTGTCAGCGGATCAGCCGAGTATCAAAGAGTAAGGGGTTAGCTATGACTACTACATATCCCTATGTGGGATTGGGAATGGATTCACCATGGACTTCGTGTCCGGACTACTGAAGGTTTAAGATGGTAATTACTGTTACAGGTTTATCTGGGATTTCTCCAAGATGCTGTCGATCGGATTCAGGCCTTTCGACAATAAATGGAGACAGCTCAAGTTCTACTGAAAAGCTACTTGCAAGAACCCCGAACAGGCTTGGAGTGGTGCAATCCGCGAAATATCTCCTAGCGAGTCCCTTGAATGAATCAGACAGTCGAAGGAGCTTCGTGAGAGATCCGAATGAAGATGCATAAGTTTCACCCATAGTTGTTTAACTCTAATCAGTAGAATCTGGGGACCAGATTCTCATAAGGAGGGGTGATTGTAACGCCCCAAAAATTCGTGTTGTAAACCGGGAGCCCGAATCGATTTCCGTCGCGATTTATGATTTATTTTATTAATTATTATATGATTTTTATAACAATTTCATATATGAGTGATTTTAATAATTAAATTACGAATTGTCAATCTGCGTTTAATAATATGAATTTTGACTGAAATTATGTGTTATTTAGACAATGTGAGTTTTTGAACTTATTTTACGAATTACAAAAATGACCTTTCGATTCTCAACCTGAGTTAATTATTTGACTAAGTCTCACATCTTTCTCTCTCACCTCACTCTCGAACACTTCAGCAAGAAAAATAAAAGAAAAGAGAAGAAAGGAAAGAAAAGGAGAAGGAAGAAGAAGGAGTTTCAATCGATCGTCCCGACTCCGTTTCCCGACGGATTTTTGAATCGTCTACGTCTACGAACTCCTCACGATCTCTTCTACGAGTAAGCCTTTCACGATTCTCTCGTTTAATGTCTCCTATGCCTTATATTTCTCAATTTTGTTTATAGTTGAATAATATAGGGTTTATATGATTTTGGATGAATTTATGGATGGAATTTTATGATTTTAGACTCTATGTGTAGCTTAGATGTTGTAGATGATTATATGTGAAAATTAGGGAGTGATTTGCATGATTAATTGATTAAATGATGGTTTTTGAATTGGATTTGCGAAGGTTTCGCGTTTCTGTGAGTTTCTGCTGTTTCTTGACGCACACGGGCTTTGCACACGGGGTGTTGCAAGGCCGTGTAGCTGCACACGGTCTCCCGCACGGCCGTGCAGGAGACCGTGCATGTTGTGGTTGTGCACGGCCTTGTGCACACGGCCTCAAGGCCGTGTGCATGAGCCCGTGTGGACCTGCATGAACAGCTCCCTGACCTCCTGTAAGTCAGGGGCTGGTTTGGCCTACGGGTCCCGCCGTGTCTCGTCTTTTTCGAATTCTTTCTTCGCTCGTGTATTTGATATATATGATATAGATATGAATTGCATGTTTTATGAATTTATAACATTTTCCCGAAATTCGAATGCATACTTCTTTATGATAATTTAAGCATGTCCGTAAAGTTTTGTTGCATTTGGACTTGATTTGCATTTTTAAATTATGAATTACTCCGTTTTCGTTTGATGATTGAACCTAAGTGTTTTATGTGATTGTATAACGTGCTTTTACTTGTTTCTATGCTTTCGTATGAGCCGTGCGTCGTTGTATGTCTTACGTGGTTATGTCGTTTGTCAGTTGCAGGTTCCACTCTCGTGGATTAGGTTGCTCGTTTCCGTTTTGGGCTTTCTTTTGGTTATCGCCAGGTGAGGTTTCTATTGTTATCCCGTATTATGTAGATATGTACTATTGAGCCTCACTAAATAAGCCTCGCATGTGTAATTTATGTTTTCATCCCGTATTACTATATTTAGTAAATACTTTATGCTTATTATCTTTATGAGGTTTAAGAACAACGGATTTGATATTAAATGAATAATATGTATATGATTTCGAAATGTTTTCAAAAAGAGACAAGCGAACTATGTTTCGATTTAAATGTAATTTTGGGTTTGGAAACCTTCTCGTTGAGTGAAGTCGTTAGGGCGGGTTTCACCCCCAAGACGATGGAACATCCAGTTGCGTTTCCTACCGTTACATCGCCTGTCTCGAACGGCCCTTGTGGCCCTCCCAGAAATGTCTTGATTCCTATTTTAATAGGAAGATGATAGTTATGAAAATGCGAGATATGATATGTGTGTCTGTTTTGTCTTTGTGGGCCCCGAAGTATGGTGATCGGATGAAGCCGGATAGACAGCGGGTCTACGGTGGAATTCGGTGGCTTACTCCATGTTTACCGGGAGCACGGGTGAGGCCGGAGTGGCAACCTCTGTGCTCCTGCGACGGAGACTTCGTGTCAGCCGTAGAATAGGCTATCATGCCTGTAGACCAGTTGGATTTAGCAGTCCTTCTGCTACATGGGAGGAATAAGGCTGGTATGGTTTTCAAGTATGTTATGATATGATATGAGGAGTTGAGGGCTCGACTCGCCGAGCAATATGATATGTCCTGTTATGTTATGTTATGATAAATTACCAAATATTTATTAAAACCCTTCTTTTACGTTTGTTTTCTTTTAAGTTAAAATGGTGATTTATTCCCGTATGCTATTATGTATGTATTCTCTTTTTCCCCTCACTTAGTCTTTTGACTAACCCTCCCTGCTTTAACATTATCTGTTTCAGGTGGTATCTAGGTGGGCATCGTCAGTCTTGTGTCGCGGGTTTTCTTTCATTTCGGTGATTGTCCCTTTCTAGATAGTTTTAAGTTCTTGATTAGGTTATATGTATATGTTATCGGGATTGATAGATTGAACCCGTTATGTATATGTTACCGGGATATTGTATCGAACCCGTTTATTATATTATAATAATTGAATTCCGCTAGCCTTGGTGGGCTTTAACTATTTATGCAATTGAGCTACTGATTTGAATGATGTTATATGGAATTTGATTTAATTTGGTTGTTGCTTCCGCTCCCGCATTGTTGTCGTCTGTTGTTTTACAAAAAGCCCGGCCTAGTGATTGAGTAAATCGGTTTGCCGTTCGCCGGGTTTCAATTTAGGGTCGGATTTCTGTTCCGGCTGCGGATTGAGGCTCGGTGCGGGGCGTGCGTTACCCGTTTGGGGAGCCCGCTACAAAGCCCACCAAGGCTAGCGGAATTCACTTACAAAATTTGAATCAAATCATAACGGGTTCAACATTAAATAATCCCGAACTCAAATCATAACCTAAATAATACATATAATGGTCAAGTACCTAAAACAACCTAGGAATGAACAATGACAAAAGCAGAATAATTCTGCAATACAAGACCGACGATGCCCACCTAGTAACCACCTGAAACAGATAGGGTTAAAAACAGGGAGGGTTAGTCAAAAGACTAAGTGACGGAAAAAAAAGGGAGTACGTACATAATAGCATACAGGAATAAATCACCATTTTAACTTAAAAGAAAACAAACGTAAAAGAAGGGTTTTCATAAACATTCGGTGATTTATCATAACATAACATAACGGGACATATCATATTGCTCGGCGAGACGAGCCCTCAACTCCTCATATCATATCATAACATACCTGAAAACCATACCAGCCTTATTCCTCCCATATAGCAGAAGGACCGCTAAATCCAAACTGCTCTATAGGCATAATAGCCTATGTCTCAATTGACACGAAGTCAACCGCCGCAGGAGCACAAAGGTTGCCACTCCGGCCTCACCCGTGCACCCGGTAAACATGGAGCCAACTACCGAATTCCACCGTAGACCCGCTGTCTATCCGGATTCATCCGATCACCATACTCCGGGGCCCACATATCATATCATACATATCATATCTCGCATTTTTCATAACTATCATTTTCCTATTAGAATAGGAATTAAGACATTTCGGGGAGGGCCAAAAGGGCTGTTCGAGACAGGCAATATAACGGTAGGAAACGCAACAGGGTATTCCATCGTCATGGGGGAGAAACCCTACCTAACGACTTCACTCCACGAGAAGGTTTCCAAACCCAAAATTACATTTAAATTGAAACATAGTTCGCTTGTCTCTTTTTGAAAACATTTCGAAATCATATACATAATATTCATTTGATATCAAATCCGTTGTTCTTAAACCTCATAAAAGTAATAAGCATAAAGTATTTACTAAATATAGTAATACGGGATGAAAACGTAAATTACACATGCGAGGCTTATTTAGTGAGGCTTAATAATACATATCTACATAATACGGAATAACAACAGAAACCTCACCTGGCGACAACCAAAAGAAAGCCCAAAACGGAAACGAGCAACCTAATCTACGAGAGTGGAACCTGCAACTGACAAACGACATAACCACGTAAGACATACGATGATGCACGGCTTATACGAAACCATTAAAACACATAGAAGCACGTTAAACAATCATATACGGCACTTAGGTTCAAGTTAACAAACAAAAACGAAGTAATTCTTGAATTTAAACATGCAAATCAAGTTCAAATGCTACGAGACTTTACGAGTGTATTTTAAATACCATAAGGGAGTATGCATTCAAATTTCGGAAGAATCGGACTTCATATGCAAAAGTTAGAAAATTTCACGAAAACTTTGAATGCACTATTCATAGACCCGAACATGCTATAAATTCATAAATCATGCAATTCATATCTATTTCATACATATACAATACATGAGCGAAGAAAGAATTCAGAAAAGACGAGCCTCGGAGGGACCCACAGGCCAAAATTGGCCCTGACTTACAGAAGGTCATGGCCATGTTCAAGCGGGCCACACAGCCTCGTGCACGGCCGTGTGCACCAAGGCCGTGCACATCAAAGAGAGACACGCACGACATCTTACACATGGCCTCAAGGTCGTGTGAACAAGGCCGTGCACCACAACAACATGCACGGTCTCCTGCACGGCCGTGCGGGAGACCGTGTACACCCACACGGGCTTGCCACACCCCGTGTGCAAACCCCGTGCACGTCAAGAAACAGCAGAAAAATCACAGAAACGCGAAACCTTCGCAAATCCAATTTAAAAACCAACATTTAACTGATTAAACATACAAATCCTTCCCTAATTTTCACATATCATGTTCTACAACATCTAAGCTACACATAGAGTCCAAAATCATAAAAATCCATCCATAATTTCTTTCAAAATCATATAAAACCTAATATATTCAACTATATACAAAAATCCGAAAATCGAAGCAATGGAGGCATTAAACGTGAAAGACGTGAGAAGCTTACTCGTAGATGAGGTCGAGAGGAGTTTGTAAGATTTCACGGCTCGAAAATCGGTCGGGAAATTGGGTCGGGACGATCGATTGAACCTTCCTCCTTCTCTTTTCCTTTCTTTTTCTTTCTTCTCTTCTTTTCTCCTCTATTGTCGTGTGAATGAGTGAGGGAGAGAGAGTTATGGCTTAATTCAAAAGAGTTGACTCGGTTGAGAAACGAAAGGGCATTTTTGTAATTTATAAAACTTAGTCAAAATACATGTTTTTCCAAATAAAGTAAAATTACAGTCAAAGTTCATGAAATTAAACGCACATTGACATGTCGTGGTTTAAATACCGAAATTCACTCATTCATGAAAATGTTATATAAATCATATAATAATTAATAAAATAAATAATGAATCACGCATGAAAATCGATTCGGGTTCCCGGTTCATAACACGAATTTTCGGGGCGTTACAATCACCCCTCCTTATGAGAATCTGGTCCCCAGATTCTACTGATTAGAGTTAAACAACTCTGGGTGAAACTTATGCGTCTTCATTTGGATCTCTCACGAAGCTTCTTCGACTGTCTGATTCATTCAAGGGACTCGCTAGGAGATATTTCGTGGATTGCGCAACTCCAAGCTTGTTCGGGGTTCTTGCAAGTAGCTTTTCAATAGAACTTGAGCTATCTCCGTTTATTTTTGAAAGGCCTGAATTCGATCGACAGCACCTTGGAGAAATCCCAGATAAACGTGTAACAGTAATTACCATCCTAAACCTTCAGTAGTCCGGACACGAAATCCATGGTGAATCCATTCCCCATTCCACATAGGGATATGTAGTAGTCATAGCTAACCCCTTAATCTTTGATGCTCGGCTTTGATCTGCTGACAAGTCAAGTATCTCTTGACTTAATCGAGTAAGTCTCTTTCTTTCGACTCTTCGAATCATGGGTCCGAGGCTTATATTGGGGAATATTGGGGTTACCAACACAAAGCTGAAACTCTGGATTATTCTTTGCTCGAATTGTCTGACTCGGGATCCATTCTTTTGCAGTCTTGGCATTTTAGATTCTTCAACCCAATTCTGACTAGGTCGCAAGGCTATGAATGAAATTATCCAAAATGGTGCAAGTCCAATTCGGTTTAGCCTCAATTTGTGACACGCTCGTGATTTGGTTCAAAGTGCCAACTAAGATATTCGTTTTTCCAAAGGAACACTGATCCTTGCAATCGTAGTCCTCAAACATTTTCCATTGACGACATTGGGGTTGGTTCAACTCCTCCTGAGTTAACACTTGTTAAACTCTCATAATCTTCGATGTCATGAGTGACCACTTTCTGGTTGATTTTTGCTTCTCGAGCATAAACTAGGGTTTCTTTATTAGTACCATTCACCAATTCAACCTTTCATGTGATGCATTCGCACTCACGACAATTCCTTCAGAATCCCTTGAGCAGGGTCAATACTAGAGTTGTAGTTAATCTCTTTTCGGCTCCTGAAAATAGGTCCAACATAGATTGTCCATTCGAGCTTGGTTTCTTTCCTGTCGACTCAAGCAACAGGGTTGCAAGATTACAGAAGTTCCACTTGAAGTCTTGGTTTATTTCCATACCTGTACTGTTCAAGTCTCCAAAGATTCTGCATCGATTCTTGTTCTGGATTTGAAATGACATAAAAGGTCACTCAGTCGATCCAAATTTCACATTTGCTAGGCTGGGCAACTAGCAGGTGCCCATTGAGGTCTGGAGCACCATACGAAGCTGCTCTGCATTCTTCCTCGAATCTCGAGAACATCAAGGTGACCCCTTAGAAGGCAGCGTCTGACTCACTGTGATATGGACGGAGGTCCATCAAGTTCCAAAGTACTTGTCAGTATTAGAGGCAGACATACGAATTCAAGACGTCCACATCAGGCACTGAAAGCCGTCTTTAGAACATATTCGTCTCGGACACAGAGCTGATGATACCCTAATCAAAGGTTGTTCAGACAAAATCCTCGATCTCAAAGCATATCGGACAATTCTTCATCGATGGTAGAGAGTACTTGTCTTCATTAATATTCTGTGCAATTCTCGGGGAACGATACACACAGGAAGTGTACTGTCTTCTTCTCTACAAGCAGTGTTGGAGTACCCCAGATCCAGCTACTCGATCGGGCACGTTCAAGGGAGGGAAGTTCATCAAGCCGGTTCTTCGATTCTGTCAGATCGGTAGAACCCATTCGGTTAGGCGACTTCGATCACGGTTCGACTTCTTAGAGTTAGATCTATCACAAACCATCCATTCCGATCTGATCGCAAGAGCTCTTAGATTCTCGGGAAGTACGTCTGTGAATTCTATGATCCACTTGGTTCTCTGGACTTAGTCAAGTCCAAAATAATCCTTTGCTGGCAACTTGGTCAAATCTGCTGGCAACGGTTCCTTCGATGATACACGGCAGCACGCGCACGAATCGCAGATGTCCTCCACTCCAGCAACAAAAAATAAAAGCGAAACACGCAAAGAATCCAACAAGCGCACGCGCAAGTACAGCAATGAAAGGCGCAACAAGTGAGTGTAAACCACTCAAATTATAAAATGCATGTATGGAATGCCAATTAATATTTGTACCTTGCACTGAAGCATTCGGATCTAAGTTCTCCTCAACTGTCTTGATCTTTTCTTCCTTGTGCAATTTGCGCGGAGATGGAAGGGACTTCCACATGAGAAGTAACGTCCAGCTTTCTTTCGGCATTCCGACTCTTGATGGTCCCTTTGGCAAAAGCTACATACGGGTCGTAGAGCTCCCTGCGGTTGGGGAGGTGCATTCTGCTTCGATGAAGACACTTGGGAGGTCTTCTTTCCGGAAGATGGCCCCGAAGGTGTAAATGGCCTCCTGGAACTTGCTGGAAGGTACTGAATGGTGGTAGTGGCCAGAATAGGACTCGGTCCTATTAGGCTGAGTTCAGACTCAACATGCAGAGCCATTTCCACTGCGTCGGTATAACATTGATGTCGGACCACTATTATAGCCTTCCTGATCTCGTAAGTCAATCCCTCTACAAACTGGCGAGTCTTCCTCTGCTCGTCGGCAACCATATACGGGCAATGCGTAATGAGGCGAGTGAAGTGTGCCTCGTACTGGCCAACTGAAGATGTGTTATGTTTGAGAGCCAGAAATTCCCTTTCGCGTTGCTGACGAACAACCCATGGAATGTACTTAGCCCGAAACTCGGTCAAGAACTGATCCCAAGTCGGGACTACATGCTCGCGTTTGCATCTTTGCTCAATCTGTTTCCACCAATCCTGTGCAGCTCCAATCATCAGATAGATTGCATACTCGACTCTCTGAGGGTCCGGATATTCCATTATCCTGTAAATCTTTTCCAGAGCTGAGATCCATGCCTCGGCAATAGCATCATCCGGGGCACCTACAAACTGTGGTGGTTCGAATCTGAGAAATCGGGCCCAGGCTTCTTGCTCAGCATTTCCTTGAGGGGCATGAGCAATGAACTGTCTTAAGATTTCCGCAATTTTGGCTGAAGTCGGTGTATCGATCTGAGGTGCCAACGGAGGTGATGACGGCGATTTACGTGCACGACGACGTGGAGGCATCTTGTAAGGCCAATAGCACATTAGCACAAACTCCACAGAAATCCTAAGCCGTACGACCTAGACACAACCGGACATGACAGACAACCAGGCACGACAAGTGCAACCTTGAGTTTCACATCCACCTATATCCAAGTCCATCCCAGTGTTTTGATTGTAAAAGATCTATTGTTGCTGATCATCCAACAGAGATCCGTCACAATTCAAACACTAAGCGTTCTTGAACACTAGTGAGTGCAATTCCCTAAGTTACACCGGCACCCAACCACTAACAAAACAGACCAAACACGACGATTCAGAGCTTAGGTCATTGGACCCAAAGAGCTCTGATACCAACTGTAGCGGGCGCCCCAAACGGGTAATGCACGTCCCGCACCGAGCCTCAATCCGAAGCCGAAACAGAAATCCGACCCTAAATTGAAACCCGGCGAACGGCAATCGATTTACTCAATCACTAGGCGGGGCTTTTGTAAAAACAACTGACGACAACAATGCGGAAGCGGAAGCAACAGCAAACAAAATGAATTCTACTAACGGGAAATTAAAGCAATAAACCAATTGCGCAAATAGTTAAAGCCCATCAAGGCTAGCAGAATTCAGTTACAAAATTCGAATCAAATCATAACGGGTTCAACATTAAATAATCCCGAACTCAAATCATAACCTAAATAATACATATAATGGTCAAGTACCTAAAACAACCTAGGAATGAACAATGACAAAAGCAGAAAAATTCCGCAATACAAGACCAACGATGCCCACCTAGTAACCACCTGAAACAGATAGGGTTAAAAACAGGGAAGGTTAGTCAAAAGACTAAGTGAGGGGAAAAAAAGGGAGTACATACATAATAGCATACAGGAATAAATCACCATTTTAACTTAAAAGAAAACAAACGTAAAAGAAGGGTTTTCATAAACATTCGGTGATTTATCATAACATAACATAACGGGACATATCATATTGCTCGACGAGACGAGCCCTCAACTCCTCATATCATATCATAACATACCTAAAACCCATATCAGCCTTATTCTTCCCATATAGCAGAAGGACCGCTAAATCCAAACTGCTCTATAGGCATAACAGCCTATGTCTCAGTTGACACGAAGTCAACCGCCACAGGAGCACAAAGGTTGCCACTCTGGCCTCACCCGTGCTCCCGGTAAACATGGAGCCAGCTACCGAATTCCACCGTAGACCCGCTGTCTATCCGGCTTCATCCGATCGCCATACTCCGGGGCCCACATATCATATTATACATATCATATCTCGCATTTTTCATAACTATCATTTTCCTATTAGAATAGGAATCAAGACATTTCGAGGAGGGCCAAAAGGGCTGTTCGAGACAGGCGATGTAACGGTTGGAAACGCAACAGGGTATTCCATCGTCATGGGGGAGAAACCCGCCCTCACGACTTCACTCCACGAGAAGGTTTCCAAACCCAAAATTACATTTAAATTGAAACATAGTTCGCTTGTCTCTTTTTGAAAACATTTCGAAATCATATACATAATATTCATTTGATATCAAATCCGTTGTTCTTAAACCACATAAAAGTAATAAGCATAAAGTATTTACTAAATATAGTAATACGGGATGAAAACGTAAATTACACATGCGAGGCTTATTTAGTGAGGCTTAATAATACATATCTACATAATACGGAATAACAACAGAAACCTCACCTGGCGACAACCAAAAGAAAGCCCAAAACGGAAACGAGCAACCTAATCTACGAGAGTGGAACCTGCAACTGACAAACGACATAACCACGTAAGACATACGATGATGCACGGCTTATACGAAACCATTAAAACACATAGAAGCACGTTAAACAATCATATACGGCACTTAGGTTCAAGTTAACAAACAAAAACGAAGTAATTCTTGAATTTAAACATGCAAATCAAGTTCAAATGCTACGAGACTTTACGAGCGTATTTTAAATACCATAAGGGAGTATGCATTCAAATTTCGGAAGAATCGGACTTCATATGCAAAAGTTAGAAAATTTCACGAAAACTTGCTATAAATTCATAAATCATGCAATTCATATCTATTTCATACATATACAATACATGAGCGAAGAAAGAATTCAGAAAAGACGAGCCTCGGAGGGACCCACAGGCCAAAATTGGCCCTGACTTACAGAAGGTCAGGGCCCTGCTCAAACGGGCCACACGGCCTCGTGCACGGCCGTGTGCACCAAGGTCGTGCACATCAAAGAGAGAAACGCACGACCTCTTGCACATGGCCTCAAGGCCGTGTGAACAAGGCCGTGCACCACCACAACACGCACGGTCTCCTGCACGGCCGTGTGGGAGACCGTGTACACCCACACGGGCTTGCCACACCCCGTGTGCAAACCCCGTGCACGTCAAGAAACAGCAGAAAAATCACAGAAACGCGAAACCTTCGCAAATCCAATTTAAAAACCAACATTTAACTGATTAAACATGCAAATCCTTCCCTAATTTTCACATATAATGTTCTACAACATCTAAGCTACACATAGAATCCAAAATCATAAAAATCCATCCATAATTTCTCTCAAAATCATATAAAACCTAATATATTGAACTATATACAAAAATCCAAAAATCGAAGCAATGCAGGCATTAAACGTGAAAGACGTGAGAAGCTTACTCGTAGATGAGGTCGAGAGGAGTTCGTAAGATTTCATGGCTCGAAAATCGGTCGGGAAACGGGGTCGGGACGATCGATTGAACCTTCCTCCTTCTCTTTTCCTTTCTTTTTCTTTCTTCTCTTCTTTTCTCCTCTATTGTCGCGTGAATGAGTGAGGGAGAGAGAGTGATGGCTTAATTCAAAAGAGTTGACTCGGTTGAGAAACGAAAGGGCATTTTTGTAATTTATAAAACTTAGTCAAAATATATGTTTTTCCAGATAAAGTAAAATTACAGTCAAAGTTCATGAAATTAAACGCACATTGACATGTCGTGGTTTAAATACCGAAATTGACTCATTCATGAAAATATTATATAAATCATATAATAATTAATAAAATAAATAATGAATCACGCAAGAAAATCGATTCGGGTTCCCGGTTTATAACATGAATTTTCGGGGTGTTACATTCATTTCCTTCACAAGTTTGCGCTGGCGACATCTGTTGGTTTCTCATACGTTCCCTTTACTGCCTCGTAGTCCGATTCCATACTGACTTCATTCCTACTGTCACCTCTGGTTCCACGGTACTCTGTCCGGAGTTAGTTCACGTATCTCATCGGATAGTATCTCTAGAGGGGTGAGATACTGATCATATTCCAAAGCTCGGTCGAGCTCGGTAGTGACTATCTGTGAGAAACCTTCCACATATATGGTTCCTTTGTTGATCTTGATCTATTCCCACGCTCTGTCTGAAAGTGGAATGTGCATCCTGTCATGTAGTATCTCTGGGGTAGTGAGATATGAATTACATTCCCAAGCCCGATCAAATCAGTAACAACTCCGTCTGCGAGCTACCTTTTACTGACATGGTTCTCTGATTAGTCACAAGATATTTCCATGCTTTATCCTCGAAAATAGAATATCTGTATCGCGATCCCGATCTTCAAACTCAAATAATTCTTCATCTTCTGAATCTGTTTCGGAATCTGATTGTCGAATGTGCTTCTGAAATCACTCTATCATCAGTCTCGCTGGCAAAGGTAGCTGCCGTCAACTGGCCTTACCTTAATGGTACTGGAATTGGTAACCGTTGTCCTCCAGTAACTCTCTTTTACTGCCCTTGTACCACGATTAGTATCTCTGAGTTGATCGCGGTAACCGAGGAAGTAAAGTTCGAAAGGTCGGACAATTCATCTATAGCACTCTGCTGATTCTGGTGCTCTTCAGGTCTGATAGTGTCTTAGTCTGATTCTGACTCACAGTAGATTCGGTCTCCGTGAGTTCTGTTCTATCGTCGTCCTCAAAATGGCACATCAGAACGATTCGTCTCGACCCTCGGTTGATCCTGAAGATGCTCTGAAACTGGCTGAAGTATATGTTTCCTTTGCTGTCGTACAATCCAACCCATCGTTCTCGTAGCTTGTCAACACCCGAATACGACCCTATGCTATTGTGTCGTTCTGTCTGTCAAGTCTGCTTGTTGTCCTTCTTTACCCACATTTACGGATAGAGGTCATAGGTTAAAGCGGTACCAACGCTAAAACTCGTAGAGAAACTCACACAAAGTAAAAGAACAACACGTAAGAGCACAAATACATTTAAGACAAGTTACAAGCAATGTTCTAATGCAATCCCTATTATGAGTTGTGTACCTTTCACCAATCATTTTGAGTATAGGACCAATCTCTTAAGCTGTATCCACCAAGTTAGCATCCTTCGGTAGGGTCCAATCTCAAAGGAAGACGGTGTTTGATCATCTCTGCATCACAAAGTTTCAATATGCATGTCTGATGAGGTTAGTATGCCACCACACGAGGCATATTAACAAATAAATCGCGATCCTAAAGCCGCACGACCTATACGCCGAAACCAAATAAGACGCAATAAAGAATTCCACGCTCAACTCACGTTACGTCTTCCTTAGTACAAAAACTTGCAAAGGATCGCCAGTTGGTTAATTAAGCCAACCGTAATCCTTCACAATTTTAGGCACCTGGAAATGACAAACACTCATCGAACCACGAATTCGACACGGACTGACATAACCCATGCAGACACTGAAAGCAAGACAAGACGAGATACTAGAGCTTTCGGTTCCCTTTCAGGAACCTAGGCTCTGATACCAAAGACTGCAGCGCCCCTTTCCGTATGAGGAGAAAGGACACCACATCCGCACCGAGACGAACTCCCAAACGAGGTAAAGGTACCCCATTTGAAAATCCATCCCGGAGAACGGCAATCACTCGATCAAACTCCGGCAACAGCATCACGACGCCCAACAACAACAACAATAATCAGATTAGTGCGGAAGCGATTTCAAAAAATAACAATTTAACCATAAAAGCCATCCATGGCAACATAATTCATAAAACAATTCCAAAGTAAATATCCAATTAATGCCATCCATGACTCAACTATCTATCCCACATCAGGGGCACGTAAGTACGGAAAATAAATCATAATATTAAATACATTAAGCTAAATCAATTTATAAAGTAAAGACTCGACTGTTGTTGGGACATTGACAAGACAAGAGACAAGAGCCGACCTAGACCTGCTGCTGCCGACTGACAAGATAGGTGACACCGCCACCTGTCTACCTGAAGCAAGAACCAAAATAGAAGGGGTGAGTATAAAGGATACTCAGTAAGGGGGGTAATACAATATAGGTATTGATCACAGTTCGCCGTTTATCGATTAAAACCAAAAAGGGGTGAATGTTACTCGTTTTGATAAAGATACTACAATAATATAAGTTGTAAAACTATAACACAAAGCAACATTCAGGTTCGGCTTTATTTGAAAACACAAAAGGTTGACGAACCGGATCCTTTGAAAACATTTGCACATAAGGTCAAGCCGATCATTTTGAAATGATATTAGTTGAGTCACGAGGCCGTTACAAGTTCGAAAGGCATGGCATAAATAAGTTGGAAATGAGAAGTAAAAACGGCTCGTAATTCAACTAAATAGTTTGAACAATAAAGAAGGCTTAAGTTGGGCAAGTTCAAGTCACGCTTTCGGGTTTTATATATACATAGGGAAATACATATGCTAAATGAAGAAAACCGGAATGTGCTTCGACTTGTAACGAAAGCCATAAACCAATTTAGACAAGTAAATAATATAATAAGTCATGCAATATTGTGTCCCGGCGAGAACGGGCCCTCTCCTTATAACTCCCATTCATGAAAACACGTAGTCAAGTACTCCACCACCGAATGTCGTGATCTAATCACAATTTAAGGAAACAAGTGGTGCCTGTAACGACCCAGAAATCCGAGAATCATTGTGAGTATTTCTCGCGTTAATTATCTTTCTTAACCCTAAGTTCTCGTAATATGTGAATTTTTATATATTATTTTCGTATACGACCCAATGTGATAATATTATTTGCATATTTAAATCTCTTGTTTAAATTGCGTTTGTTGTTATTAATTAGATATATTTGACCAACGTACATTTAATTGGACTTTCCAAACTTACCAAACTATCCTTCGTATTTTCCGATATTTCGAAATATTTGATAAAAGTCTCGAAAACCCTCATTCGAACCATATTCGACATAGAGTGAGTGAGAGAGAAGAAGAAAGAGGATGTTTCTCTCGAAGCCCTAATCGATCGTGCCGAGCTCGTTTCTCCGTGGAATTTTGCGCCGATCGAACCTAAACGATCCTCTCGGCGATACCTTTCTCTAGGTACCAATTTTCCCAATTTCTTTCACGAATTTACGCGGATTTGAGGATTAATTATTATTTCGGGATTTTAGGTTAAATGCTTAGATCAAACCCATTTCTTGATCATTTTGTGAAATTATTGGATGTAAATGATTATTAGATGATTATTGTTGATTATTACGATTGTTGGGTGTTGATTTGCGCTCTAAATATGATTTTTATGAAATTTGGGTCGAGTTTTCGTGAAATCGCGTAACTTTCTGCTGTGTGCTGTTAAACCGCACGGGCTAACGCACGGTCTTGAGCAAGACCGTGCAGGAGCCCGTGCGCACCTCTTTATGCCTGCACGGGCTCAAGCCCGTGCACCTAAACCGTGCATTTGGCCATGTGTTCGTGCACGGTCTTGACACCGTGTTCAAGACCATGCACAAGCCGGTGTGAAACACTTAGAAAAATTTTCAGCCTTTTTCAAATGTTGCTCTCGGCAAGTGAGTCTTCGGGTCAACATTTTTGGTTGACTTTTCGCATACGGACTCCAAAAATTATACCGTTTTCACCTATAGAACCCTTATAACTTGTAGATTAATATTTTGAAATGTTTATTTAATTTTTCCCTCGTTCGGGCTATGAATAGTGTAATTTTAAGTATGTGCATTTTTGACAATTTGTCGGAATTTCGTGAAATTTACATGATAGCTTCCTTACATACTATAATTGGCATATGCATGATTTTAAACATGTTTGGTTAGCCGTTCGTCAAATAATTACTTATTTGCGCTTTTATAGTCGTTATTAATTTGTCTAGGTCATATCTTGTTTACAGATCAGTCGGAAGTCGGTGACCAGTGAGTCTAGCTGCTAGGCGTACTATTTTTGAGACCAGGTGAGGATTTAAATCGTTTAACTGGGCTTGAACATATATGTATATTTGCGAAACCCCCTTAATCCCACGTTATTGTATTAAATATTTCGAGCTTATACTTTTATGTTTTATCCTAAAATCATTTGATATCAAAATTATATGATAGTAACCTAAATCGATTTGTTTTCAAAAAGGGCAAGAAAACTCTTTCCTTTACGTGACGGTTTGACTTAGGAATTAACCCCCTTCGTCGTCACCACTTGCCCAATTGCCCGTTTGGCATTAAAAATCTTTCTTGAAAAGCGAGCAAAGTATTGTTCTTTCAATGGGCCCGGGATGGTATCCGGAGGTTGCAGCCGGGGATGAGCCTCCAGGGTGTAATCCGAGGTGCTACTCCCAAAACTAAGCGTCAATCATGGCCCGTCAGGAGTTGATAGCCACGGTTGGGAGCGATGGTGGATGTTGCATTCGTTGCACATTTTCCTTTAATTCACGATAGTCGAACTTTGGGTTGCTCCTTGGCTTGACACCGGCGATGGAGATTTTTATCATGTATTGTGGAGAAATAAGGAGGAACGGGCCCACTCTCGCGGGGATATTTATTTATTGCTTTATATTGTTATTGTTTTATTGTTTTATTGAATATCCAAGTCGAAGCACATTCTGGTTTCTTCCTTATTGCATATGTACTTTCTATAAAACTCGGAAGCGTGACTCGACTTGCTCTAACATCTTCACTGAGTATTTTTGACTCACCCTCTTTCTTTGGTTCTTGCCTCAGGTAGATTGACAGACCGACATGTCTCACGTGTCGGATGGGCAACAGTGCATAGATAGGTCTTTTGGTTTTGCCGAGTCTGCAACGTTGTCATTAACTCTCTAGACAGGGATTCTTTTGTCTAGGCTTGTAGAACTTTATATTGATCCCCGCCCCCTGATATTTAATTGATGTTGCCCCTGAATGGGCTTTATGTTAAATTAGTTGAATTGGCCCCGGAGTGGCATTTATATTATTTTGATTTAAATTGCTTCCGCTGTTTCTTCTGAGTTGTTTAGATGTTTTAAATTTGGGGATCCACTGTTTCCAAGTGTCGGGATTGACCCGTTATCTTGCATGGGTTCTCGGGTTGAGGCGTCGTTCTCGGCTTGGGAATCCGTGCAGGTTCGGGGGCTGTAGGGCGGGGCGCTACAGCCCGGAGTGGTATCAGAGCTTTAGGTTCTGTTGTCTAGAAGTGTCGTGTCTAAGTCGTACGGCTATATATGTAGGTTTCGTGTTATTTTTCTTTACTTGCGCTTTTATATGATATTGATACGTGATTAATTGAACATATCATTAACCCACATGCATTCGAGCTCATTGTTTCAGGCACTATGGTCCAACCTCGAAGCCGACAGGAGCCACCTCCACCACCAGCGGGCTTTTCACCGCCTAACGCCTTCTACGATGCCGTTAGGCTTATAGTACAGCAGGCTCAGCAAGAGCAGCAGCAGCCTCAGCCGCCACCACCGAACACTCGCGATACTACTGCCCGAGCCATGGATCGATTCATGTCCTATCGCCCTACGGTCTTCGAGGGCAAGCCGGACGACCTAAAGGCCGAGGCCTGGATTTCAGAACTGGAGCAGAAGTTTAGAGCTCTGGAGATTGAGGACTTGCAGAGGATTGAGCTCGCGGTTTTCTTGATGAGGGGACCCGCCCTCGATTGGTGGCACTTTGTTGAGAGGCGATGGACCACTGCACAGACCCCGCACACTTGGGTACGGTTTCTTCATGAGTTCCGTGCAAAGTATGTGCCCGAGATTGTTCGGGATCAGAGAGAGAGGGAGTTTATGAACCTCATTCAGGGAGGCATGACCGTGGGCTAGTATGAGGCCAAGTTTACCAGATTGATCGTCTACACTCCTCACATGGCAGACGACGACAGGAGGATGGCCAGGAAGTTCAAGGAGGGCCTTCGTGATGAGATTCGAGCCGAGTTAGTTGGCAGTGACCTCCGTACTTATGAGGAGGCCGTGACACGGGCTATGGCTATAGAGTCCGATCTTGGAGAGCTCCATCGTAGAGTTCCTGTACCTGTTGCTGCCGCCCCTAAAGGTTTTTCTCCGAAGGGCAAGAGGCCTTTCACTGCTGGATCTGGATCTTCTATGGGCGACAAGAGGCCCAGGTATATTGAGAGGCCCCCTATTGCCGCCATCGCACCAGTTCTATGCTCCCCACCGCCGACATCTGCCGGAAGCGACTGGGACAGTGTTTACTTTGTGCATCCCCTGATCACAGGCTGGATTCTTGTCCGATCAAGAGGGCTCCCATTACACCTCCGAAGGCGATTCAGGCTACCGGTCAGCCGAGAGTATAGCCCAGAGTCTTCGCGCTGGGAGGAGAGGAGCTTGAGCCCGATTTGCACGACGTGATTGGAGGTACCTTGCATATTCATGACATCCCTATTACTGCATTATATGATCCGGGTGCGACACACTTGTTTATTGCGCTTGATATTGCTGCTAAGTTGTGCATGCCTGTGGAGAGTCTGCCTTATTTGTATCGAGTCAGTTCTCCTTTGGGGACTTCATACGTTACGGATAGGATCTTCAAGGGTTGCCCTTTGAGGATAGAAGATCGTATTTATCCCGCCGATTTGATCGAGTTGCCGCTACAACGTTATGGGATTATTCTTGGAATGGACTGGCTTTATCAGCACAGAGTCAGTGTGGATTGTTTCAAGAAGACGGTACAGATTGGAACCGAGGCGACAATTGTGAAGGGTATTCATGAGGAGTCAGATTTGGCATGGAAGATTTCTTTCGTTGAGGCTTCTCGCTTGATCCGAGAGGGAGCTCAGGCCTTCGTTGCTTATTTACTTAACCGACCGAAGGAACAAGAGAAGCTCGAGAACACGAAAGTGATTAAGTACTTCCCGGATGTCTTTCCCGAGAGTTTGAACTCTCTACCCCCAGATCATGACATCAAGTTCGTAGTCGATCTTGCCCCGGGATCGGAGCCTTATTCGAAGACTCCGTACAGGATGGCTCCCGCCGAGTTGAAGGAACTTAAGATGCAACTTGAAGAGTTGCTAGAGAGTGGTTACATTAGACCGAGCATCTCTCCTTGGGGTGCACCGGTTTTGTAACGACCCGAAAATTCCATAATTAATTCTTGGAATAATTATTCGACATTTAGTTGAATTTTATATGAAAAGATTTAACTTTGTCAGTTAATCTTAATTTATTATAATTATTTCAATATCTTTAACCTTTTATAATTACATTTTCTACCCTCGAATTATTCTAATCTATATAAACGAACCTACAATCTTCTAAAACACCCTTGCACTACCTTGAACACGCCCACACTATCTTGAACACACTCACACCATCTTGAACACACCTCTTGCACCCTCTTGGTTACATATTCATTCAAGAGAGAGAGAGAGAGAAGAGAAGGAGAAAAGAGAGAAGAGAAGGAGTAGAAAAGAAATTTCATTCCGAATTCGTTTCTCGACCAATTTAAATTCCGAGACCAGATTTACGATCCTCATTCGATTCTTTATCGGTAACCTTCTTTCTCCAATTCATTTCATCCATTAAATCTTTCAATTTTTATAGTTTTTTTATTGAATAAATATTTGATGAATTTCTTGATTCGTAGGTTATAGTTTATCATTTTTAGTGTAGTTCGGATCAAATGATAGATATTAATGTGTACAATGCATGAGTGTGAATTTTACATGTTAATTTTAGCCTTAGAATTCCCCATATTTGATTTTTGCATGAAACTCTCGAGAAAACCTTAAAAATCGTGTTTCTGCACCTGGGTGTTGGAACCACACGGTCCAACGCACGGTCTTGCTCAAGACCGTGCGCCAGACCGTGCACAACACTTTAACCTTGCACCGGCTTTCGCACGCCGGTGCACCAGGCCGTGTGCCTTTGTTTCAGCCTGCACGGTCTTGGTTGCATGCTCAAGACCGTGCACAAGGCCGTGCGTTAGCCCGTGTGAGTGCCATAGCTAATTTTCCAGCCTTTTTCCTTAGTTGCTCACGGTAATGGGGTCAAATGATCAAAAATAAAAGTTGACTTTTTGCATACGACCCCCTAAAATCGAGCCGTTTTCGCCTATAGCTTCCTTATGATTCAAGGATGAATATTTGGTAAAGTTTTCAAAATTCCGATCTCGTTCGGACCTTGAATCGAACCTTTTTCGTTTAGGGCTTTTTCCCCAATTTTTGAATGTTGTCCAAAAAATCCGAAAATCGCATGAGTGCTTCTTTATAATATTATATGCATGAATATGCAATTAAAATTTCAATTGAGCATGTTCATCATTGTTAATTTCGTATTTTTTTAGTTTAATTGATTTAATTGTATTTTAATTGTATATTCATTTGATACATGTTGTTTACTGGTTTTAATTGCAATGTAGTCTTTGTGAGTCGTTGTCGTGTCTTGTCTTATGTGGTTTTGTCGTTTGTTAGTTTCAGGCTGTCTTTTCAGGACATAGCTTGGATTGTCTTGTCGTTCCGTGTTTCCAGGTGAGGGTTTAAAATGATTTCAAACGGAGTAAGAATTCTTTTAATTTATTGCAAACTCCCCTTATGTGCTCATCTTGCTTTGTTTTCCTTCTCGTATATCTATTAGATATTTAATCTATATTTTCCTGATTCTCTCAAAGGTTTTAATAGTACCTTGTACCTATGAGTATCCTTAAATCATTTTATTTTCATAAGGCAGGTAAAATTCTTTCTCTTAAACGTGACGGTTTGACTTAGGATTCAACCCCTTTGTCGTCACTCAAACTTGCCCAAATTCAATTTATGTATGTTTTTCAAAGCGAGCAAATTCGTGTTATTTCAAAATGGGCCCGGGAAAGTATCCGGAGGTTATACCTGGGGACGAGCGTCTAGGGGTAATCCGAGGTGCTTCTCCCAAAATTAAGCGTCAATCATGGCCCGTCAGGAGATGATAGCCACGGTTGGGAGCGATGGTGGGCGTTGCACTCGTTGCACGTTTTCCTAAAATTCACAGTCGCCCGGAGTCGCAATTCGGGGTCAGACACCGGTGATGGAGTTACCAGAACTTGAAGGGGTTATAAGGAGGAACAGGCCCATTTCTCGCTGGGATATTAATTGCGTTCATGTTACTGCTTTAATTATTTATTATTATTATTTAATGTTATGTATGCAAGTCGAAGCACGATCCGGATTTTCTTCAATTATGCAAATGTATTTTCATATATATATAATTAAAACCCGGACACGTGGCTCGTACTTGTTCCCTCTTGGCCTTCACTGAGTGTATTTACTCACCCCCACTATTTTAATTCTTACTTCAGGTCGACAGGTGGCGTTGTCACCTATCATGTCAGTCGGCAGCAGCAGGTCTAGGTTGGCTCGTGTGTCTTTTCTTGTCAGTGTCCCAACAACAGTCGTGTCCTCGTTATGAATTTATTTAATTATGTATTTTGGATTATGCTTTAATTTTAAGTACTTACGTGCCCCTGATGTGGGATAGATTAGACTGGCCATGAATGGCATTTATTATATTATGATTGAGAATGATGTAGGAATTATGTGGCTAGTGAAACACTTAGAAAATTTTCCAGCCTTTTTCAAATGTTGCTCTCGGCAAGTGAGTCTTCAGGTCAACATTTTTGGTTGACTTTTCGCATACGGACTCCAAAAATTATACCGTTTTCACCTATAGAACCCTTATAACTTGTAGATTAATATTTTAGAATTTTTATTTAATTTCGCCCTCGTTCGGGCTGTGAATAGTGTAATTTTAAGTATGTGCATTTTTGGCAACTTGTCGGAATTTCATGAAATTACATTGATAGCTTCTTTACGTATTATAATTGGCATATGCATGATTGTGAACATGTTTGGTTAGCCGTTCGTCCAATAATTGCTTATTTGCGCTTTTATAGTCGTTACTAATTCGTCTAGGTCCTGTCTTGTCTTCAGATCAATCAGGCGTCGGTGACCAGTGAGTCTAGCTACTAGGCTTTCTATTTTTTATTCCAGGTGAGGATTTAAAACGTTTTAACTGGGCTTGAACATATATGTATATTTGCGAAACCCCCTTAATCCCTTATTATTGTATTACATATTTCGAACTTATAATTTTATGTTTTATCCTCAAATACTTTAATATCAAAATTATACAATATTAAACCAAATCGATTTGTTTTCAAAAAAGGCAAGAAAACTCTTTATTTTCGTGACGGTTTGACTTAGGATTTACTCCCTTCGTCGTCACCTTTGCCCAGATTGCCGTTTGGCATTCAAATCTTATTATCAAAGCGAGCAAAGCCGTGTTATTTCAAATGGGTCCGGGAAAGTATCCGGAGGTTGCATCTGGGGACGAGCATCCAGGGTGTAATCCGAGGTGCTTCTCCCAAAAATAAGCGTCAATCGTGGCCCGTCAGGAGTTGATAGCCACGGTTGGGAGCGATGGTGGATGTTGCATTCGTTGCACATTTTCCTAAAATTCACATTAGTCGAGTTTTGGGTTGTTCCTTAGCTTGACACCGGGGATGGAGATTTTTATAATGAATCGTGGAGAAATAAGGAGGAACAGGCCCACTCTCGCTGGGATATTTATTTATTTATCGCTTTATATTATTATTGCTTTTATCGTTTTAATTGAATATCCAAGTCAAAGCATATTCCGGTTTTCTTCCTTATCGCATATGTACTTTCTATAAAACCCGGAAGCATGACTCAACTTGTTCTCACATCTTCACTGAGTATTTTTGACTCACCCTCTTTCATTGGTTCTTGCCTCAGGTAGAGAGAGAGACCGACATGTCTCACGTCTCGGATGGGCAACAGTGCATAGATAGGCTTTTTGGTTTTGCCGAGTCTCTTTTGTTGTCTATTAACTCTCTAGTTAGTTGTCCTTTTGTCCTGTCATGTAGATATGATATTGATCCCCTTTCCCTTTTATCTTCTTGATGTTGCCCATGAATGGGCTATTGATATACTTATTAGTTGAATTGGCCCCGGAGTGGCATTTATGATAATATGATTTAAATTGCTTCCGCTGTTTCTTCTGAGTTGGTTAGATGTTTTAAATTTGGGGATCCACTATTGCCAAGTGTCGGGATTGACCCGTTAGCTTGTATGGGTTCTCGGGTTGAGGCGCCGTTCTCGGCTTGGGAATCCGTACAAGTTCGGGGGCTGTAGAGCGGGGCGCTACAGGTAATATCCTTGTCTGAGGTCGAGCTTGGAATAAACCCTCGATCCTTGTAGCAAGTCGAACAATTCCTCGATATGTGGTAGAGGATACTTGTTCTTCACTGTCATCCTTTTCAATTCTCGGTAATCGATACACATGCGAAGTGTACTGTAACGACCCGAATATTTAATTATATTATTAATATTTACGCGAATTCTTTCTTGCCTAATTTCTCGATCTATCCAATTGGATTAATCAATCTTGTGGAAAAGATTGATTTAACCTATCTTTTAAATACCCTTAACTACTTAAATTACATAAATGCCCTTGAAAGCCTAAATGACCATTTTACCCTCCCGAGATATTTTCTTAAATATCTACCCATCTCTCTCATTTTTTCATTACATAGAAAGAAAGAAAGAAAGAAGAAAGAAAGGAGAAAGAAGGAGAAGAAAAGAGAAAGATCTTCCTGACGCCCTACCGAGCTCATTTCTCGCCCGATCGACGAGCCGTGAAAACCCGAACGACCCTCACTACATTCTCTACCGGTAATCTTTTTACCCCATTTCATTTCGTTAATTCCTCGTTGCGATTATTATAGTTTTTATATAGAAATTTTATAGTTTTACAATTTTCGTGTTTAGGATGTTTTACTTGACCATTTTACGTGATTTTTTTGTCTAAATGAAGCTTATATGATATGTATGATTATATGTGAAAATTAGGATGTTTTATGGTATAAATTAGGAGATTTATGAATTTATATTTTGAATTCGCGTGAGAGGTTCGCGATCTGCTGAGTCTGCTGCTCAGTAGATCCACACGGGCGAACGCACGGTCTTGAGCAAGACCGTGCAGGAGCCCGTGCGCTTCACTTTTCAGCCTGCACGGGCTTGAGCCCGTGCACAGGCCCGTGCGCATGGCCGTTTGCACCTGCACGGTCTTGGCACCGTGCTCAAGACCGTGCGGGAGGCCGTGCAACCCCTTTTGTGCTTGCACCGGCTTGCCAAGCCCGTGCGTAAGCCCGTACGTTGGCCGGTGCAACATACTTAGTGTATTTTCCAGCCTTTTCCTTTCTTACACTTCGGGAATTGGTCAACCCCACTCATTTAAATGTTGACTTTTCTCATTCGACCTCCGAATATCAATCCGATTTCACCTATAGCTTCCTCGAGCCTTGGGATTTGATATTCTTCATAATTTACAAATTATCCGACCTTATTTGACCGTCAATTGACACCTTCCTCATTTAGGGATTTTTCCCATCTTTCCCGTTTCTTATCCGTTTAATCCTGTATTCGCGAGAGAACGTCCTTATATTATTTGAAGCATGTCTACGTACCCTAATTGAGTTTAAGCATGCCTTTAATATTTATTATTTACGTTCTTTCATTATTTAACATTTCATTAATATTCTTTAATTGTCGTACCGTAATTTACATGTTTAATTGATTTACTTCCCATATTGCGTTTATTGCATGATTGGATTCTATATGAGTTGCCGTGCGTCATATGTTGTCTAGTGTCTTGCTTTTAGTATTATCGGTCTTGTTTTCATCCTCTAGGCCCTGTGTATTACAGGTGGATCCAACGAGGGAGAGACCTGACTACCGCTTGCTTTCATACTGTCTTGTCGAGCCAGGTAAGGGTTTTAAATTGTTTTCAACTGGAGTAAGAACATAGTTTATTTAGGCTTCGAAATAACTTATTCCCTGCCTTTTCTTATTGCTTGTTGTACTGTCTTTAATATTCCTTACATGCTTAGTCAAACCGTTTTGATAGCAAACCAAAATGATTTGAAATGCTTCCAACTAGAGACAAGTAACTTATTTGTTTTAAAAGTAACTATTTGATCTCTGAGGCACTTATAAGTAATGTCGTTAGGGACATCCGTCAGTATGCTCCCGAAGCGTACGACGCTTATGAGTATTTCCTAGATCGTTACATCAACTTGTCTCAAAAGTCCCTTTTGCCATTCATACTTAACTACTTGCATCATATTTTCGAACGGCCCTTTTGGCCACTTAAACTATCATTGATTTCAAAAGCGAGCCATAGCCTGTTTATGACTTGGGCCCGGAGTATACAAGAGGTGAGCCTGGGGACGTGCGTCTAGGGCAAATCCCGATGTATACTTCTAGCGCGTTAACTTGGGCCGGCTAGGAGGTTGGCTAGCCTAAGTTGATGCGAACGGTGGTGCTAATCGCGTCTCCTTAAACCCTGTACGGTGGTGCTGATCGCGTCTCCTTAAATCCTGATGGTGGTGCTAATCGCGTCCCTTAAACCCTGTTTATGAATCTTGGTGATGGAGTACTTGCTTGCATGTTTTTCAATGGGGAGTTATAAGGAGAGGGCCCGTTCTCGCCGGGACACATTACTGCATGATTTATTGCATTTATTGCTTGTCTAATTGTTTTATGGCTTTCGTGACAAGTCGAAGCACATTCCGGTTTTCTTCAGTTATCATATGTACTTCCCTATATATATATAAAACCCGGAAGTGTGACTCGTACTTGCTACCCTAAGTCCCCTTTATTACTCAACTAATATTCTTTCAATCGGCTTGATATTTCGTGCAAATGTTTTAACGGATCCGGTTCGTCAACCTTTTGTGTTTTCAAATAAGCCGAACCCGAGTGTTGCTTTGTGTCATTTTACAACTTATATTTCGTATTCGTATTCTTTCTCAAAACGGGCAACACTCACCACTTTTAGTTTTAAAAAGATAAATGACGAACTGTGACCAAAACCCCCTTACTGAGTATCCTTTATACTCACCCCTGCTATTTTGGTTCTTGCTTCAGGTAGACAGGTGGCGACGTCACCTATCTTGTCAGTCGGCATCAGCAGGTCTAGATAGGCTCAGTCTTTCTGGTTTGTCTTGTCAGTGGTCCCAACAACTGTCGAGTCTTGTTTATTGTATTTATTTACTTTACGTACTTAGGTGCCCCTGATGTGGGATAGTTGAAGATATCTAGGATTGCATAGGGTAGACTAGTTGAGCCATGGATGGCACTACGTGTTGTTATTATGTTGTATTTCGATTTGCACATGTTTAATTGACATTTATGGAATTTGTCTTGCTATTTAAATCGCTTCCGCATTTCTCTGCTCTTCTCTGGTTGTTGTTGGGATGTCGTTGCTGTTGCCGAAGGTTCTTGCTTGAGTGCCGTTCGCCGGAGTGGGTTTTTGGGTTGAGGCCCCTCGCCGAAGCTCGGGAATCCGTTTCGGTGCGGATGTGGCGGTCCTTATTCAGGGGGCGCTACATGTACCATCCTTCTTCTTCACGAACAAGACTGGAGCACCCCAAGGCGAGGCACTCGGTCGGATATATCCAATGGAAAGGAGTTCATCGAGTTGGTTCTTCAATTCTTTCAACTCGGCAGGAGCCATTCGGTACGGCGACTTCGAATCGGACTCGGCTCCCGGAACTAAGTCAATCACGAACTCTATATCCCGATCCGGCGGCAAGAATTCTAGATTCTCGGGGAACACGTCAGTGAATTCATTGACCACGGGCATTTCTTCGATCTTCGTTTGGTCCTTCGGATGGTTGAGAAGGTAAGCTATAAAACACGTGGCTTCTTCTTTCTAAACAAGCTTCTTGGCTTCCATCATTGAGATATACGGACCTTCTCCTGATCGGAAACCCTTAACTTCATTAGAAACCCAGAATAACTTTCTTCTCGAAACAATCAACCTTCGCCCGATGCTCGTACAACTAATCCATTCCGAGAATAACCCCAAACTTCTTCATCGACAACTCGATCAGATCTGCCGGGTATTCGATACCCTCGATGATAATCGGAGAACGCTTAAGAGTACGGTTCGCAACTACCTTCGAACCCAATGGTGAACTAACCACTAGCACATAATCAAGCAAGGAAACAGGCGCATGCACAGATAAAGAAACAGCAGGCGCAATAAATGAGTGTGAAGCACCCGAGTTGTACAATGCATGTATGGGGATGCCATTTATATATAGAGTACCTTCCACCACATCAGTCAGATCTGCCACGGCGTCCTCAGCATCGCCTTCCAAGGCGTAGACACAGGCATAGGCCTGAGGCTAAGTTGCTCCCCATTGTACCGGTCTCCTCTTCGGGCATACGTCCACTCGGTGATCGGCGCTACCACAGCCGTAGCAAAGTCCATTCTTCTTCCAGCACTTAGCCTCTAAGTGCGGACCCTGACAGAATCCACATACGGGTCATGGATGTCCCTGAGGTCGGGGAGGAGCAGGCTGAACGGCGGTCTTGAATGACTTCTTCCCAGAAGAGGACCCAGAATGAGTAAATGGCCTCTTCGAACCAGAAGGGAAACTCTTGGCGGCTGCGGGGGCAGGCACAGAAGTCAGTCTCATCTGTCGGAGATCGGACTCTATAAATAGGGTCGTCTCAACTGCATCAGTATAGTACTGGAGTCGGTTCCCGAGCATGTGCATATGGATCTCATTCGATAACCCCTCAACGAACTGGCGAGTCTTCCTCTGCTCGTCGTTAACAATATACGAGCAATGAATAATAAGTCTAGAGAAATGAGCCTCGTACTGATCGACGGATGAAGTACCCTACTTGAGAGCCAGAAACTCTCGCTCACGCCGCTGACGGACAACCAACGGAATATACTTGGCCCGGAACTCGACCAAGAACTGATCCCAAGTCGGGACCACATGCTCACGCTGCCATCTCTGCTCGATCCGTGTCCACCAATCTTGTGCAGCTCCAATCATCTGATAAACTGCCAACTCGACCCTCTTAGGGTCCGAACACTCCATAACCCTGAATCTCTTCTCCATAGCCGAAATCCAAGCTTCGGCAATAACGTCATCCGGTGCACCCTCAAACTGCGGGGGATTAAGCTTAAGGAATCAGTCCATATCCTTCTCGGGAGCAGGATTTTGTTGTACTTGGTGAGTATGAACCATTGCACAATAATAAAGCCCACCGAGGCCAACGAAATTCTAATTACTAATAACTATCATTTCATACACGGGTTCAATACAATATCCCGAATTCTAGAGTAACGGGTTCAGTATAATAATCCCGAATAAATACATAAAATCCTAATACATATAACATAATGATTTGCCAAACGGGACAAGAGTTTACATATGCAAAAATATAGATGCAACTCAAAAGACGCGACGATGACGACGACGACGACGTACAATCCCGCCTAGTATCCTGAAACCAACACCAAGGGTGAAACAGAGGGGGTTAGTCAAACGACTAAGTGAGGAGGGAATAATAATGTAACGACCCGAATATTTTAATTATATTATTAATTATTACACGAATTCTTTCTTGCCTAATTTCTCGATCTATCCAATTGGATTAATTAATCTTGTGGAAAAGATTGATTTAACCTATCTTTTAAATACCCTCAATTACTTAAATTACATAAATGCCCTTGAAAGCCTAAATAACCATTTTATCCCCCCCCCCCCTCCCCCCGAGATATTTTCCTAAATATCTACCTATCTCTCTCATTCTCTCATTACACACAAAGAAGGAGAAGAAAGAAGGGAAACTTCCCGACGCCCTACCTGACTACCGCTTGCTTTCATACTGTCGTGTCGAGCCATGTAAGGGTTTTAAATTATTTTCAACTGGAGTAAGAACATAGTTACTTAGATTTGCGAAATAAACCACAATCCCGCTTTCTTATTACTTGTTGTATTGCCTTTATTATTTCTCTATCTGCTTAGTCAAACATTTTGATAGCAAAACCAAATGCTTTGAAATGCTTTCAACTAGAGACAAGTAACTTATTTGTTTTAAAAGTAACTATTTGATCTCTGAGGCACTTATAAGTAATGTCGTTAGGGACATCCGTCAGCATGCTCTCGAAGCGTACGGCGCTTATGAGTATTTCCTAGATCGTTACATCAACTTGTCTCAAAAGCCCCTTTGGCCATTCATACTTAATTGCTTGCATCATATTTTCGAATGGCCCTTTTGGCCACCCAAACTATCATTGATTTCAAAAGCGAGTAATAAATTGTTTAATAACTTGGGCCCGGTGTATACAGGAGGTGAGCCTGGGGACGTGCGTCTAGGGAAAATCCCGATGTATACTCCTAGCATGTTGCGAGTACGTTATGCAGTTCTGGATAGCACCGACGTTGACAAATCGAGTCTGAAGGAGTATACTTCTGAAGGTGTGTCTGAAGATGAATCAACTAGTGAAGAGGATAATTAATTATCTGACGATGATGATTATATGGGAGACGAGCCGACATCGGCTTCTGATAATGACGAGTCTGATGTTTCGTATGAAGTCGAGCGAATAAATGATGAGAATGATGGTTTAATGGAAGGCGGAGAGGAGAAATCATCTAATACCATTGAAGATGAGAAAACACTTTCTAGAAAGAATAAGAAAGAGTGTGATCTTGAAGAAACAGATTGTGAGAAGGACGAGGAGTACAATAGGAGAAATGATGATGGCGTTACTTCCTGTAAATGGAACTCTGTAACGACCCGAATATTTTAATTATATTATTAATTATTACGCGAATTCTTTCTTGCCTAATTTCTAAATCTATCCAATTGGATTAATTAATCTTGTGGAAAAGATTGATTTAACTTATCTTTTAAATGCCTTCAATTACTTAAATTACCTAAATGCCCTTAAAAACCTAAATAACTATTTTACCCCCCGAGATATTTTCCTAAATATCTACCTATCTCTCTCATTCTCTCATTACACACAAAGAAGAAGGAAAAAGAGGAAAGGAAGGAGAAGAGAAGGAGAAGAGAAGGAGAAGAAACGAAGGAAACTTCCCGACGCCCTACCGAGCCCGTTTCTCGCCCGATCGACGAGCCGTGAAAACCCAAATGATCCTCACTACATTCTCTATCGGTAATCCTTTTACCCCATTTCATTTCGTTCCCTCTTCGTTGCGATTTTCGTGAGTTTTATATAGAATTTTATAGTTTTAGGATTTTCGTGTTTAGAGAGATTTACTTGACCATTTTACGTGTTTCTTGTGCCTATGTGTAGCTTATGTGATATATATGAATATATGTGAGAATTAGGATGTTTTATGGAGTAAATTAGGAGATGTATGAATTTAAATGTTGGTTTCGCGTGTGAGGTTTCGCGATCTGCTGAGTCTGCTGCTCAGTAGATCTACACGGGCGAACGCACGGTCTTGATCAAGACCGTGCAGGAGCCCGTGCGCAGTCCTTTTCAACCTGCACGGGCTTGATCCCGTGCACAGGCCCGTTTGCACCTGCACGGTCTTGGCACCGTGCTCAAGACCGTGCGTGAGGCCGTGCACCCCTATTTGTGCTTGCACCGGCTTGCCAAGCCCGTGCGTTGGCCGATGAAACATACTTAGTGCATTTTCCAGCCTTTTCCTTTCTTGCACTTCGGGAATTTGGTCAACCCCACTCATTTAAATGTTGACTTTCACATACGACCCCCGAATATCAATCCGATTTCACCTATAGCTTCCTTGAGCCTCGGGATTTGATATTCTTCATAATTTGTAATTTACCCGACCCTATTTGACCGTCAATTAACGCCTTTCTCGTTTAGGGATTTTACCCCACCTTTCCCGTTCCTTATCCGTTTGATCCTGTATTCGCGAGAGAACGTCTTTGTATTATTTTAAGCATGTCTACGTGCCCTAATTGCGTTTTAGCATGCCTTTAATATTTATTATCTAAGTTCTTTCATTATTTAGTATTGCATTAGTATTTCTTTGATTGTCGTTCCGTATTTTATATATCTTCACATGTTTAATTGCCTGGCTTTCCATATTGCACCTGTAGCATGAGTGGAGTTTATATGAATTGCCGTGCGTCATCTGTTGTCTTGTGTCTTGCTTTTAGTATTGTCGGTCTTGTTTTCATCCTCTAGGCCCTGTGTATTACAGGTGGGACCAACGAGGGAGAAACCTGACTACCGCTTGCTTTCATACTGTCGTGTCGAGCCAGGTAAGGGTTTTAAATTGTTTTCAACTGGAGTAAGAACATAGTTACTTAGGTTTGCGAAATAAACCACTATCCCGTTTTCTTATTACTTGTTGTATTGCCTTTACTATTTCTCTATCTGCTTAGTCAAACCGTTTTGATAGCAAACCAAAATGTTTTAAATACTTTCAACTAGAGGCAAGGAAAACCCATTTGTTTTAAATGCGAACTCTGGTCTCTCGACCTCGCAATTATAACCTTATCTCGAATGGCCCTTTTGGCCTCCCACACCCCGATTTCCTACTTTCGAATGGCTATTTTGGCCACCGAAACTATCATTGATTTCAAAAGCGAGCCATAGATTATTTAATAACTTGGGCCTGGAGTATACAGGAGGTGAGCCTGGGGACGTGCGTCTAGGGCAAATCTCGATGTATACTTCTAGCATGTTGACTTGGGCCTGCTAGGAGGTTGGCGAGCCTAAGTTGATGCGAACGGTGGTGCTAATCGTGTCTCCTTAAACCTTGTACGGTGGTGCTAATCGCGTCTCCTTAAATTCTGATGGTGGTGCTAACAGCGTCTCCTTAAATCCTGTATAGTATTGTTGGTGGTGGAGTACTTGATTGTATGCTTACATGATTTTCAATTGGGAGTTATAAGGAGAGGGCTCGTTCTCGCCGGGACACATTATTTGCATGATTTATTGCATTTGTTGCTTGTCTAAGTGTTTTACGGCTTTCGTCACAAGTCGAAGCACATTCCGGTTCTCTTCATTCATCATATGTATTTCCCTATATATATAAAACCCCGGAAGCGTGACTCGTACTTGTTACCCTAAGCCTCCTTCATTATTCAATTAATTAGTTGAATTACAAGCCGTGTTTATTTATCGATTCCAACTTATTTATATCGTGCTTTTCGAACTTGTAACGGCCTCATGACTCAACTAATATCCTTTCAATTTATCGGCTTGATATTACGTGCAAATGTTTTAAAGGATCCGGTTCTTCAACCTTTTGTGTTTTCAAATAAGCCGAACCCGAGTGTTGCTTTGTGTCATTTTACAACTTATATTTCGTTATTCGTATTCTTTCTCAAAACGGGCAACACTCACCACTTTTAGTTTTAAAAAGATAAATGATGAACTGTGATCAAAACCCCCTTACTGAGTATCCTTTATACTCACCCCTGCTATTTTGGTTCTTGCTTCAGGTAGACAGGTGGCGACGTCACCTATCTTGTCAGTCGGCATCAGCAGGTCTAGATAGGCTCAGTCTTTACGGTGTACCTTGTCGGTGGTCCCAACAACCGTCGAGTCTGTAACGCCCCGAAAATCCGAATTATTATCCGGTACGTCCGAATTGTTATTTTGCGCGATTTAATTATTTTATTTGATAGTTAGTATGTGAATTTTTAACAATTTCATAAATGAGTGAATTTTGGTTTTTAAACCATTGCATGTCAACGTGTGTTCAATTATATGAGCTTTGACTGTAAAATTGTTTAATTCCGACAACCTGCTATTTTTAGTAAGTTCGGAGTAATTACGGTTTTTGCCCCTCGTTTCTAAGTCAAGTCAAAGTTTGACTTGACCACTCTCTCTCTCCCTCAAACCTCATTCACGTAAGAAAGAAGAAAAGAAAGAAGAAAAAAGAGAAAAAGAAGAGAGAAAAGAAAGAAAGCTTCGATTGCTCATTCCGACTTCGATTTCCGACCGAATTTCGATCCGTGAAACTTTTCGAACTCCTCACGATCTATTCTTCAAGTAAGCTTCTCACGTCCTTCGCGTTTAATGCTTCCTAGGTTGTGATTTATAGAATTTTGTGAATAGTTTAATAATATATGAAAAATGTGATTATGAATCATTTTGTGGATGGATTTACGTGTTTCTTGGTCCTATAAGTAGATTAGATGTTGTAGATCATTATATGTAAGTTTAGTTTGAGGTTTTGCATGATTTATATGATTTAAATGTTAATTTTTGGCTCATTCCCGAGAACCCTCGCGATTTTCTGCTGTGTTGATAATCCGCACGGCCTGACGCACGGTCTTGAGACCATGCGCCAAGACCGTGTGCATATTTTGGCCTTGCACTGCCTAACGCACGGCCGTGCGCAAGCCGGTGCGCAGGCCAGTGCAAGTTTGTCCGCACCGGCTTGAGCACGTGTTCAAGCCCGTGCGTTTGCCCGTCCCCAAGACCGTGTGTATGCCTTAACCAAAATTTCTCCATTTTCAACTTCTTGCTCTCGGCATTGAGGGTCAAAGGGATAATTAAAAAGTTGACTTTCTTCGTTTGACCTCCGATTCAAGATCCAATTTCACCTATAGGTCCTATAAATCATGAAATACATATTTTAGGTAGTTTGAATTTTTCCGACTTCGTTTGGGCCCCGTTTCTCTTGTTTTTCGTTTAGTCCTTTTTGACTATTTTTCAAATGTTGTTCGTTTCTTCCAAAACTTGAATGCATGCTTCCTTATTGCATTTTATGCATGTTTATGAGCTTTTATTACATTCTAACTTGTTCTGCTTATCGAATTCTATGAATTTCTATGTTTTGTTACAATGTGAACCTAAGTGATATGAATGATTGTTAAACGTGCTTCTATGTGTTTTAAATCTTTCGTATAAGCCGTGCGTCGTCGTTAGTCTTATATGGTTATGTCTTTGTCTTTTGCAGACGATACTCCCGTGGAGTAGTGTGCCTGTCTCGTATTTTGCTCTCGTTTTTGTCAAGCCAACAGGTGGAATTTTCAGTTTCTTATAGTAGACGATAATACGTACATAATACCAACCCTACTACCCGATAAGCCTTGTTTTATGATTTGTTTTACATCCGTCTGTATATATAGTAGATATTTAAGCTTATACTTTTATGATCTTGAAAACGATTTAATATGAAAAGTATTATGTATAAGTTTGTGAAATGTTTACGAAAGAGGCAAGCAAATCTTTGTTTTCCGAAAGCGAACTTTGGCATTACAGCCTCGCACACGACTTGCCTCGAACGGTCTTTTGACCACATGGAAATGTTTGAAAAGCGAGCTATGTATATGAATATGTTTGACCTGTTCTGATGGGCCCGGAGTAAGGACGATAGGACGAAGTCGGTAGACGTCGGGTCTACGGCGGACATCCTATGGTTTCCTCCACCTTTGGGAGCTCGGGGTGAGGCCGGAGTGGCAGCCCTTTGAGTACCTGAGCTTGTTTATGTATGATATGTGTAGTTAGGGGTTGCTCCCTGATTACAACTGGAGGAATAAGGTGGGTTTCTGTTTTTATGATTTGACTGGTGGTTCAGAACTCTTCTCGCTGAGTTATACGCTTTGTTATGTTTCATTTTGAGCTAGTTCACCAATCGTTTGCGAAAAACTTTACTTCTGTTATTTTCTTTCTGTTTAAACTGGTGATCTACTTTCGTTTATTCTTATGTACTGTTTTTCCCCCTCACTTAGTCGTTTGACTAACCCCATTCGTTTCACCCTTTGGTTTCAGGATTCTAGGCGGGCTTCAGTAGTATTGAGTCGTTGTCAATCGAGTTACGCTTTTGTCTTACGTAAACTCTCGTTTCTTGTTGACTTATGATGTATGTGGGATTTGATTTATACTTATGAAAATCCGGGAATAATATTGTAGAACCCGTTGTAAACATTTGTTAATATTTAATGGAATTTGCTAGCCTTGGTGGGCTTTACCTATCTGCGCAATCATTATGGGTTTTATGTTTTGTTTTATATTGCTTCCGCTTTTGGGTTTGTCTCTGTTTTGAAACTCCCGCCTAGTAGTAAATGTCCGGTTTGCCGTTCGCCGGGTTTTGGTTCGGGTCGGATTCCTTTCGATTCCGGGTCAGGATCCGGTGCGGGGCGTGCGTCTGCCCGTTTGGCGGCGCCCGCTACAGTTGGTATCAAAGCCCTATGGGTTCAATGGCCTATGCTCTGAAGCGTCGAGTCTGTCTAGGTCCGTACGGCTTAGGAACTATGTGAATTGCGTGATTGTGCTTAAGTGATTGTGTGAATTTGAATTCCTTACGTGTTAATGCTTTACATGATCACTTACCGTCATGCATATTTGTACAGTTTTGCAGGATGCGTCGTGGTAGAGGTCCTCCTCCGCCTCCTTCCCCGCCAGAGGGACCTACGCCAGCCCAATTTATGGCGGCGTTACAGCAGTATGCTCTTCATGCACCTCAGGAGACGCCGGAACAGACGGCTATGAAGGCAATGAATCAGTTTCTTAATCGTAATCCGCCACAGTTTGTGGGAGCACCGGATGATGTGGCTGCAGAGGCCTGGATATCGGCCTTGGAGAAGATATTCAGACTAATGCACACTACGGATCCACAGAGGGTCGAGTATGCTGCCTACCTGATGATTGGGGCAGCACAGGACTGGTGGACACGGATCGATCAGCGTTGGACGCGTGATCGGGTGGTTCCGACATGGGCTCAGTTTTTGGTGGAGTTCAGGGCTAAGTACATACCGTTGGTAGTCAGACAACAGCGGGAAAGGGAGTTTTTGAACTTGAAACAGGGCACGTCCTCGGTAGATCAGTATGAGGCACATTTCTCTCGCCTCATTGTTCACTGTTCCTATATGGTTGAGGACGAGGAGAGAAAGACACGCCAGTTCGTGGAGGGTTTGTCTCACAGCATTCGACTGCATATGATGGCTGTCCGCCCCCGATTTTATTCCGATGCAGTTGACATGGCTCTTGCTATAGAGTCAGAGATGAGACAGATGAGGCCTACGTCAGCACCTGCCCCCGCAGCCGTTAAGGGTTTTCTGTCGGGTCCGAAGAGGTCTTTTCCTTCTGTAGGACCATCTTCTTCTTCAGCTGGGAAGAAACCGTTTCAGCAGGCTCTGAAGCCGAACGTTCCTCCCCAAGCTCAGGGTTTTCCACGACCAGTTTGTGGATATTGTGGAGGTCCCCATTTGGAGTCTAAGTGTCGAAGGAAGTTAGGGCTTTGCTTTGGATGTGGTAGCTCCGATCATCTTATGAATGCATGCCCGATGAAGAGAGGTCAGAAGCAGCCAGCTCAGCCTCAAGCCCAGGCCCGACTTTATGCCTTGGAAGGCGATGCTGAAGATGTCGCGCCAGATGCGAATGCCGTGGTGGAAGGTACGGTATATATACATGGCATTCCCATTCATGCATTGTACGACCCGGGTGCTTCTCACTCGTTTATTGCGCCTGCCGTTGCTTTATCTGTGCATGCGCCTGTTGAGTTGCTTGAGTATGTGTTAGTTGTTAGCTCGCCGATGGGTTCTAGAGTAGCTACGAACCGCGTTCTCAAGCATTGTCCGATGATGATTGAGGGTACCGAATACCTTGGGGATTTAATCGTGCTGCCGATGAAGGATTATGGGGTTATTCTTGGGATGGATTGGTTATTTGAGCACCGAGCGAAGATCGACTGCTATGAGAAGAAAGTTGTGCTTGGTTCCAGTGAAGTTAGAGGTTTTAGAATGGGTGAAGGCCCGTATATCTCTATGATGGAAGCCAAGAAGCTTATCCAGAAGGGAGAAGCAACTGGTTTTCTAGCTTATCTTCTCAACCGTCCGAAAGAGCAGACGAAGATCGAGGATACCGATGTGGTTAAGGAATTCATGGATGTGTTTCCCGAGAACTTGGAGTTTCTGCCCCCTGATAGGGACATTGAGTTCGTTATTGATCTAGTCCCGGGTGCCGAGCCGTACTCGAAGTCTCCGTACCGTATGGCTCCTGCCGAGTTGAAGGAATTGAAGAATCAGCTCGACGAACTCCTTTCGATTGGATATATCCGCCCGAGTACCTCGCCTTGGGGTGCTCCAGTCTTGTTCGTGAAGAAGAAGGACGGTACACTCCGTATGTGTATCGATTATCGCGAGTTGAACAGGATGACGGTGAAGAATAAGTATCCTTTGCCGCATATTGAGGAGTTGTTTGATTTACTCCAGGGATCGAGAGTTTATTCTAAGCTTGATCTCAGACAAGGGTATTACCAGCTCCGTATCCGAGCCGAGGATATTCCGAAGACAGCGTTCAACTCCAGATACGGTCACTTTGAGTTCGTGGTCATGCCGTTTGGACTCACGAATGCTCCTGCCGCTTTTATGGATATGATGCACAGGATCTTTCGTCCGTACCTCGATAAGTTTGTTGTGATCTTTATCGATGACATTCTAGTGTTCTCGAAGTCAGAGGAAGAGCACGCAGAACACCTCAGGATTGTTCTTCAGGCTTTGAGAGAGCATCAGTTATTTGCTAAGTTTAGCAAATGCGAATTCTGGATCGACAGAGTGACTTTTCTAGGTCATGTCATATCCGGAACGGGAGTCGAGGTAGATCCTTCGAAGATCGAGACTGTGTTGGGTTGGGAGAAACCTAAGACTCCTACAGAGATTCGCAGTTTCTTGGGATTAGCAGGATACTATAGACGTTTTGTCAAGGACTTTTCCAAGCTTGCTAGTCCGTTGACTGCGTTGACAAAGAAGGATGCCAAGTTTGAGTGGTCAGACAAATGTGAAGCAAGTTTCCAAGAGCTCAAGAAGAGATTAACTACAGCCCCAGTGTTAGCTATGCCTAATGGATTGGAGGGACTCGTTGTGTACACAGATGCGTCACACGAGGGATTGGGTTGTGTGTTGATGCAAAATGGGAGAGTTATAGCTTACGCCTCGAGGAAGCTAAAGCCAGCCGAAGAGAACTATCCCACGCATGATCTTGAGCTAGCAGCCGTTGTGTTTGCTTTGCTAAAGTGGCGTCATTATCTGTATGGCACTACGTTCGATATCTTCACTGATCACAAGAGTCTTCAGTATTTGTTTACTCAGAAGGATTTGAACAAGAGACAGCGTCGATGGATGGAATTGTTTGAGGATTATGATTGCAAGATTCAATACCATCCTGGAAAGGCGAATGTGGTAGCCGATGCATTGAGTCGTAAGGCGAGTGTAGCTCTGCTAGAGGCTAAGTTTGAGCGAGTTCATATCACCTCGCAGGCTCACGTTCACAGTATATCGATTCAGTCAGAATTGGGTCGTAAGATTCGAGATGTTCAGGCTACTGACGAATGGACTCAGAGGTAGATAGTTCATATTTCAGATGAATCAGAGTCCCAGTTTCGTGTTGATGATTCTGGCATTCTCCGCTTCGAGACTCGAGTTTGTGTTCCTGAGAGTCTTAAGAAGGAGATTCTTGCTGAGGCGCACAATACGCCTTATACAGTACATCCTGGTGGAAGTAAGATGTACCGGGATCTAAAAGAGTTGTTCTGGTGGAGAGGTATGAAGAGAGACGTAGCTGATTACGTCAAGAGATGTCAGACATGTCAGCAGGTCAAGGTAGAGCACCAGAGACCTGGAGGATTGCTACAGCCACTACCGATTCCTACGTGGAATTGGGAGCAGATTGCGATGGACTTTGTGTCCGGTTTACCGAAAGTTAAAGGTGGCTATGATAGTATTTGGGTGATAATTGACCGACTTTCCAAGACTGCTCACTTTCTGCCGGTCAAGAAGTCATTCAAGGTAGAGAAGTTGGCAGAGATTTATCACCGAGAGATTGTCAGGCTTCATGGAGTTCCTGTGAGTATTGTGTCTGACAGAGATGCTAGATTCACTTCTCAATTATGGCAGCATCTTCAGGAGAAAATGGGAACGAAACTGACATTCAGTACAGCAGCACATCCGCAGACCGATGGCCAATCTGAGAGGACGATTCGATATCTCAGTGATATGCTTCGTGCGTGTGCTTTAGACTTTCGCACCAATTGGCACGACCAATTACCGTTGATTGAGTTCGCCTATAACAACAGTTATCAATCTACAATCAAGATGGCACCTTACGAAGCACTGTATGGAAGGAAATGTCGATCCCCGTTGTTTTGGGATCTTGAGGATTGGCGTTGGACAAGGGATAACAAAGGAAGAGGAGATTCTCCGCAGTCTCTTCAGAGAGCGATTGACCGAATTCAGATCATCCGTCAGAGGATGAAAGCAGCCCAGGATCGCCAGAAAAGTTATGCCGATACACGCCGCCGACCTTTGGAGTTCGAGGTTGGTGACCGAGTGTTTCTTAAAGCTTCACCTCGAAAGGGATTCACTCGTATTGGCAAAGGTGGTAAGCTAGGTCCGAGATTCTTAGGACCGTTTGAGATTCTGGAGAAGATTGGAGAAGCTGCTTACAGATTAGACTTGACACCGAGTCTGACAGGAATCCACAACGTTTTCCACGTTTCACAACTCCGGAAGTATCACCCGAGTGATTCACACGTTCTTCCTATCGAAGATGTTGAGATAGAGCCGGACTTGACGTTCGTTTCACAGCCGGTGAAAATTTTAGACAAGAAGACTCAAGCACTGCGTAACAGAGAGATTCCTATGGTTAAAGTGCTTTGGAGGAGTCAGTCGGTTGAAGAAGCTACATGGGAAACCGAAGAGAAGATGCGCAAGTTTCACCCCGCGTTATTTGTAGCGGACGAGAAGAATCTGGGGACAGATTCTCATAAGGAGGGGTGATTGTAACGCCCCGAAAATCAGAATTATTATCCGGTACGTCCGAATTGTTATTTTGCGCGATTTAATTATTTTATCTGATAGTTAGTATGTGAATTTTTAACAATTTCATAAATGAGTGAATTTTGGTTTTTAAACCATTGCATGTCAACGTGTGTTCAATTATATGAGCTTTGACTGTAAAATTGTTTAATTCCGACAACCTGCTATTTTTAGTAAGTTCGGAGTAATTACGGTTTTTGCCCCTCGTTTCTAAGTCAAGTCAAAGTTTGACTTGACCACTCTCTCTCTCCCTCAAACCTCATTCACGTAAGAAAGAAGAAAAGAAAGAAGAAAAAAGAGAAAAAGAAGAGAGAAAAGAAAGAAAGCTTCGATTGCTCATTCCGACTTCGATTTCCGACCGAATTTCGATCCGTGAAACTTTTCGAACTCCTCACGATCTATTCTTCAAGTAAGCTTCTCACGTCCTTCGTGTTTAATGCTTCCTAGGTTGTGATTTATAGAATTTTGTGAATAGTTTAATAATATATGAAAAATGTGATTATGAATCATTTTGTGGATGGATTTACGTGTTTCTTGGTCCTATAAGTAGATTAGATGTTGTAGATCATTATATGTAAGTTTAGTTTGAGGTTTTGCATGATTTATATGATTTAAATGTTAATTTTTGGCTCATTCCCGAGAACCCTCGCGATTTTCTGCTGTGTTGATAATCCGCACGGCCTGACGCACGGTCTTGAGACCATGCGCCAAGACCGTGTGCATATTTTGGCCTTGCACTGCCTAACGCACGGCCGTGCGCAAGCCGGTGCGCAGGCCAGTGCAAGTTTGTCCGCACCGGCTTGAGCACGTGTTCAAGCCCGTGCGTTTGCCCGTCCCCAAGACCGTGTGTATGCCTTAACCAAAATTTCTCCATTTTCAACTTCTTGCTCTCGGCATTGAGGGTCAAAGGGGTAATTAAAAAGTTGACTTTCTTCGTTTGACCTCCGATTCAAGATCCGATTTCACCTATAGGTCCTATAAATCATGAAATACATATTTTAGGTAGTTTGAATTTTTCCGACTTCGTTTGGGCCCCGTTTCTCTTGTTTTTCGTTTAGGCCTTTTTGACTATTTTTCAAATGTTGTTCGTTTCTTCCAAAACTTGAATGCATGCTACCTTATTGCATTTTATGCATGTTTATGAGCTTTTATTACATTCTAACTTGTTCTGCTTATCGAATTCTATGAATTTCTATGTTTTGTTACAATGTGAACCTAAGTGATATGAATGATTGTTAAACGTGCTTCTATGTGTTTTAAATCTTTCGTATAAGCCGTGCGTCGTCGTTAGTCTTATATGGTTATATCTTTGTCTTTTGCAGACGATACTCCCGTGGAGTAGTGTGCCTGTCTCGTATTTTGCTCTCGTTTTTGTCAAGCCAACAGGTGGGATTTTCAGTTTCTTATAGTAGACGATAATACGTACATAATACCAACCCTACTACCCGATAAGCCTTGTTTTATGATTTGTTTTACATCCGTCTGTATATATAGTAGATATTTAAGCTTATACTTTTATGATCTTGAAAACGATTTAATATGAAAAGTATTATGTATAAGTTTGTGAAATGTTTACGAAAGAGGCAAGCAAATCTTTGTTTTCCGAAAGCGAACTTTGGCATTACAGCCTCGCACACGACTTGCCTCGAACGGTCTTTTGACCACATGGAAATGTTTGAAAAGCGAGCTATGTATATGAATATGTTTGACCTGTTCTGATGGGCCCGGAGTAAGGACGATAGGACGAAGTCGGTAGACGTCGGGTCTACGGCGGACATCCTATGGTTTCCTCCACCTTTGGGAGCTCGGGGTGAGGCCGGAGTGGCAGCCCTTTGAGTACCTGAGCTTGTTTATGTATGATATGTGTAGTTAGGGGTTGCTCCCTGATTACAACTGGAGGAATAAGGTGGGTTTCTGTTTTTATGATTTGACTGGTGGTTCAGAACTCTTCTGGCTGAGTTATACGCTTTGTTATGTTTCATTTTGAGCTAGTTCACCAATCGTTTGCGAAAAACTTTACTTCTGTTATTTTCTTTCTGTTTAAACTGGTGATCTACTTTCGTTTATTCTTATGTACTGTTTTTCCCCTTCACTTAGTCGTTTGACTAACCCCATTCGTTTCACCCTTTGGTTTCAGGATTCTAGGCGGGCTTCAGTAGTATTGAGTCGTTGTCAATCAAGTTACGCTTTTGTCTTACGTAAACTCTCGTTTCTTGTTGACTTATGATGTATGTGGGATTTGATTTATACTTATGAAAATCCGGGAATAATATTGTAGAACCCGTTGTAAACATTTGTTAATATTTAATGGAATTTGCTAGCCTTGGTGGGCTTTACCTATCTGCGCAATCATTATGGGTTTTATGTTTTGTTTTATATTGCTTCCGCTTTTGGGTTTGTCTCTGTTTTGAAACTCCTGCCTAGTAGTAAATGTCCGGTTTGCCGTTCGCCGGGTTTTGGTTCGGGTCGGACTCCTTTCGATTCCGGGTCAGGATCCGGTGCGGGGCGTGCGTCTGCCCGTTTGGCGGCGCCCGCTACAGTCTTGTTTATTGTATTTATTTACTTTAGGTATCTTATGTGCCCCTGATGTGGGATAGTTGAGGATATCTAGGATTGCACAGGGTAGGCTAGTTGAGCCATGGATGGCACTATCTACTTATGAACATTCTGTATCTTGATTTATAAATGTTTCTTGATATTATGTTAGCCTCGTAGGCATTATTGAATTTATCTGTTTACTTACAATCGCTTCCGCATTTCTCTGTTTTATTGTGGTTGTTGTTGGGATGTCGTTGCTGTTGCCGGTAGTGTTTGCTTGAGTGCCGTTCGCCGGAGTGGGTTTTTGAGTTGAGGCCTCTCGCTGAAGCTCGGGAATCCATTTCGGTTCAGATGTGGCGGTCCTTCTTCAGGGGGAGCTACAAACTCTAATCAAGAAACAGGAGGAGGATGTGACAATTGTCATTGAGGATACGAAGAGTGCAAGAATCAGTCGGAAGAACGAAATAGATAATGACAGTGATGATGGACCTTACATTGGAATTTCCTGATTCTTGGTCATTATGGACGAGAATGTGTGTCTTGGATGAGCCATGAGCTATTTACCTTTATTTTCTTCTTCGTCGTTAGCTTTGTTTAGGGTTTTTGTAATCCCGTTTTTTTCGCATGACGTTGGATTCTATTTTGTTATACCTGATGTTTTATAATGTATTTTAATTGCTCTTAAATGTTCGTTTTTAATTCGCATTATTAGAATTTTTATAGATTATACTCCTCTTAACTAACCCCGAAGTCCGGAGGAGAATCTGAGGACAGATTCTTTTGAAGAGGGGAGTATTGTACCAACCCGAATATTTTAATTATATTATTAATAATTACGTGAATTCTTTCTTGCCTAATTTCTCGATCTATCCAATTGGATTAATTAATATTGTGGAAAAGATTGATTTAACCTATCTTTTAAATGCCCTCAATTACTTAAATTACATAAATGCCCTTAAAAGCCTAAATGACCATTTTACCCCCCGAGATATTTTCCTAAAATATCTACCTATCTCTCTCATTCTCTCATTACACACAAAGAAGAAAGGAAGAAGAAAGGAAGGAGAAGAGAAGGAGAAGAAAGGAGGAAACTTCCCGACGCCGTACCGAGCCCGTTTCTCGCCCGATCGACGAGCCGTGAAAACCCGAACGATCCTCACTACATTCTCTACCGGTAATCCTTTTACCCCATTTCATTTTGTTCCCTCTTCGTTTCGATTTTCGTGAGTTTTATATAGAATTTTATAATATTAGGATTTTCGTGTTTAGGGAGATTTACTTGACCATTTTACGTGATTCTTGTGCCTATGTATAGCTTATATGATATATATGATTATCTGTGAGAATTAGGACAATTTATGGTGTAAATTAGGAGATGTATGGATTTAAATGTTGGTTTCGCGTGTGAGGTTTCGCGATCTGCTGAGTCTGCTGCTCAGTAGATCCACACAGGCGAACGAGCGGTCTTGAGCAAGACCGTTCAGGAGCCCGTGCGCTTCCCTTCTCAACCTGCACGGTCTTGGCACCGTGCTCAAGACCGTGCGAGAGGCCGTGCACCCCTATTTGTGCTTGCACCGGCTTGCCAAGCCCGTGCGTTGGCCGGTGCAACATACTTAGTGCATTTTCCAGCCTTTTTCCTTTCTTGCACTTCGGGAATTTGGTCAACCCCACTCATTTAAATTTGACTTTTCACATACGACCTCCGAATATCAATCCGATTTCACCTATAGCTTCCTCGAGCCTCGGGATTTGATATTCTTCATAATTTACAATTTATCCGACCCTATTTGACCGTCAATTGACACTTTTCTCGTTTAGGGATTTTTTCCCACCTTTTCCCGTTTCTTATCCGTTTAATCCCGTATTCGCGAGAGAACGTCTTTGTATTATTTTAAGCATGTCTACGTGCCCTAACTGCGTTTTAGCATGCTTTCCATATTTATTATTAACGTTCTTCCATTATTACAATTGCTTTAAATATTCCTTTAAATGTTATTTCATATGTTATACATCCTTATATGCTTAATTGCCTGGCTTTCCATATTGTATCTGTAGCATGAGTGAAGTTATATTTGAATTGTCGTGCGTCATCTGTTGTTCATGTCTTGCTTTTAGTATTGTCGGTCTTGTTTTCATCCTCTAGGCCCTGTGTATTATAGGTGGGACCAACGAGGGAGAAACCTGACTACCGCTTGCTTTCATACTGTCGTGTCGAGCCAGGTAAGGGTTTTAAATTGTTTTCAACTGGAGTAAGAACATAGTTACTTAGGTTTGCGAAATAAACCACAATCCCGCTTTCTTATTACTTGTTGTATTGCCTTTATTATTTCTCTATCTGCTTAGTCAAACATTTTGATAGCAAAACCAAATGATTTGAAATGCTTTCAACTAGAGACAAGTAACTTATTTGTTTTAAAAGTAACTATTTGATCTCTGAGGCACTTATAAGTAATGTCGTTAGGGACATCCGTCAGCATGCTCCCGAAGCGTACGGCGCTTATGAGTATTTCCTAGATCGTTACATCAACTTGTCTCAAAAGCCCCTTTGGCCATTCATACTTAACTGCTTGCATCATATTTTCGAATGGCCCTTTTGGCCACCCAAACTATCATTGATTTCAAAAGCGAGTCATAAATTGTTTAATAACTTGGGCCCGGAGTATACAGGAAGTGAGCCTGGGGACGTGCGTCTAGGGCAAATCCCGATGTATACTCCTAGCGTGTTGACTTGGGTCGGCTAGGAGGTTGGCTAGCCTAAGTTGATGCGAACGGTGGTGCTAATCGCGTCCCCTTAAATTCTGATACGGTGGTGCTAATCGTGTCTCCTTAAATTCTGATGGTGGTGCTAACAGCGTCTCCTTAAATCCTGTATAGTATTGTTGGTGGTGGAGTACTTGACTATATGCTTACATGATTTTTCAATTGGGAGTTATAAGGAGAGGGCCTGTGCTCGCCGGGACATATTATTTTGCATGATTTATTACATTTGTTGCTTGTCTAATTGTTTTACGGCTTTCGTTACAAGTCGAAGCACATTCCGATTCTCTTCATTTTTCATATGTATTTCCCTATATATATATATATATATATAAAACCCAGAAGTGTGACTCGTGCTTGCCACCGTAAGCCTCCTTTATTATTCAATTAATTAGTTGAATTACGAGCCGTGTTTATTTATCGTTTCCAACTTATTTATATCGTGCTTTTCAAACTTGTAATGGCGTCGTGACTCAACTAATACCCTTTCAACTTATCGGCTTGATATTACGTGCAAAAATATTTTAAAGGATCCGGTTCGTCAACCTTTTGTGTTTTCAAATAAGCCGAACCCGAGTGTTGCTTTGTGTCATTTTACAACTTATATTTCGTTATTCGTATTCTTTCTCAAAATGGGCAACACTCACCACTTTTAGTTTTAAAAAGATAAATGATGAACTGTGATCAAATCCCCTTACTGAGTATCCTTTATACTCACCCCTGCTATTTTGGTTCTTGCTTCAGGTAGACAGGTGGCGACGTCACCTATCTTGTCAGTCGGCATCAGCAGGTCTAGATAGGCTCAGTCTTTCTGGTTTGTCTTTTCAGTGGTCCCAACAACCGTCGAGTCTTGTTTATTGTATTTATTTACTTTACGTACTTATGTGCCCCTGACGTGGGATAGTTGACGATATCTAGGATTGTACAGGATAGACTAGTTGAGCCATGGATGGCACTGTGTGTTTATGCTTCTATTGTATTTCAAACAGCAAATGTTTAATTGATATTATGTTAGCTTCGTATGCTATTATGGACTTTATCGGTTTTCTTTTAAATCGCTTCCGCATTGCTCTGTTTGGTTGTGGATGTTGTTGGGATATGGTCGCTGTTGCCGGTGGTCTTTGCTTGAGTGCAGTTCGCCGGATTGGGTTTTTGAGTTGAGGCCCCTCGCCAAAGCTAGGGAGTTCGCTTCGGTGAGGATTGTAACGCCCCAAGTTTTCATACGAATAAAGCCGGTAAGAATTCCTAAGATAACGGGACAAGTTGGAAAACTCGATCGGCAAGTATGTGCTTATGTGATATTATTTGCCTAATGTGTTTAATAAGAGTGATTTGTGCATTAATTGTGATTAAATTGCCAAATGTGTGCCTAATTGATATTTTAAAATTTTCCTGACACTTTGAATTATGCGAATTTTGAGTTATTTGATACGTGGTAAAATTTATGTTTACGTGTAAAAGTGTCTAGATACTTTTATTAAATTATGACACGTATATCTTTATCCCTAAATATTAACAAGATCAAAATATATTCGTATAAAATAAAATATATCATATAATTAAATTGTGAATCCATTATTTAAATGAAATAAGTTTCTTGCTTATTAAATGGAATAGCCGACCAATTACTTGAACATGCGCGTGGATTCCAATGATTCATCAATCTACTTCAATATATAATATGTGTATGCTACGTGTATAAGCTATACTTGACCCCAAGTCTTCAATTTTCTTAAACCACCTCCTGCTTATAATATACTAAGTATCGGACATCTATAGATACAATCCTTCAGATAAGTCATATGTAATTCATTCATCTTTCTCACCACTGAACCCCCACAAAGTACTCAGACGAATAGGTATATGATATCTTCACTATTTTCATGATTTTCTTTATAATTCTAATTGATTTTCTTCAATTTAATACTTGTTAAAGTGTTATTGTTTAACAAATAGTTGATGTTAGGTTGAGGCAGAAGTTAAACTAGATTGATAGTTTTGATCCCTTAAACGAATTCTAATAATATCAGAATCAGAATAATGATTAAAATCTTCTTTCAAATGTTTATGAATTAAATAATTTTATCTTAGTCAATTGAATATTCTTGGCCGACTACTGGTGAAAAATTAGATTTCATAATTACTACTCACGAATAAATATAAGTGTGCGATTAGTTTATAAGATATATAAGTTTGATGAATTCAGTTGATGTGCTTACATGACTAGCACTAATTTTGTTTATAATTGATACATAGCTGTATATAAACTCTATGAATATGTACGTATATGTGCACTTGTTTGGAGAATACATCTGCTATCAATACAAATTCGATTTTTGTGAAGGTTATTAATGTTCCTTAATATCAATAATATTATATTCTAATAAATGAAACAATAGGTTTAGTTGTATTCATTTTATCGATAAGAATGTTTAGATAGATTACTTAATTTAAATTATGTTAGTAAGCAAGATATCAGTTGTAATTAAATAGAATCACCTTATTTAATTATTATGTTTCCTTTCCTTATTATGTTTGATTAATTTGTTTAATTTTTTATTTGCAACGTGGTTATTTGATTTAAATAATAGCCTTGCGTCGTATTGTCGTCTTACGTGGTTGTGTCATAATTGGTTTCAGGTGGTAGTTCTTTCGGGCAGTAGTCTGGTTGTCTTTCCTTGGTCCTTTTTGCCGTATTATGCAGGTGGGGTTCCGTTTCCGAATTCGGTTTTCTTATACGTATGTAAATATTCCATATATACCCGAAGCCTGTGTTTTATGTTTTTATGTTTTCTTTCCCCATATTTATGTTATACGTAGTAGCTATTTGAAACCATACTATCTTAATGGTTTTAAAGAAAAATGCTTTGATATCAAATTATTACGTATAACCCCTCAAGAGCTCCTTTAGCTCGAAAGGGTATAAAATGGGTTTGAAATCGGTCCCTTTGACCGCACAAGCATTTGAAGTGCGAGGAATTATCTTGGCCTTTCGGCCTGGCCATTGAGCCACATTATACTATTGGGCCCGGACATCAGGGTACGGGGTGAAGCCGGATAGACGTTGGGTCTACGGTGGATCTCAATGCTCTGGTCTCCAAACTGATGGGAGCTCGGGGGTATGACCGGAGTGGCAACCCTTTTGAGTACCTGCGCCGGACGGGATCTAGTCTATATCCCCAGCCGAAGATGTATTGGATATTTGTCCTTGCATATATGATTATATAGTAGCGGGCTAGCTACCTGACTACACAAGGAGGAATAAGGGAGATTTATTTGATATTTCTGATATTATGAAACAGGTGGTTGATGCTCGACTCGCCGAGTTTTTACTTTATTGCGAAATTATTCGATTCACCAATAACTGTGAAAACCTTTATTTTCATTTGCTTTCTTCTCATTTACAAACTGGCGAATCTTTCCGGTTGTTTCGATAATATATACGTATTACAGCCCCCTGACTTAGTCGCTTTGACTAACCCCATTACTCTGTGGTTGTCTTTTCAGGTTTTGTTGCTAGGCGGATTCAGGTCGTGTCCTTGGAGTCATTTACTTTTCTTTAGGTGATTTCATATCCGTCTATGTATCTGGATAAATAATTAAAACCCTAGAAGTTGTAGATGTAAATAACGTAAATTAGTTTGAATGTTGATATGGTTGTTTTCAGTGGCCTTGGTGGGCTTTATAATTGTGTTTTGGATTATGGTTGTTCTAGCTCCCTGAGTGAGATAGGTTGTGTTAATTTGCTTCCGCTGTATTATTTTTCATTGTCCTATTATTTTCTAAAGCAGATCCGCCTGGTATTTATTTTCCGTTCGCCAGGTTATAGTTCATAACCGGACCTTTAGTTCTTGTTATGGATTGTGACTTGGTGCGGGACGTCGCGTCGCACCGTATTTGGGGACGTGCTGTTACAGTTGGTATCAGAGCTAGAGGTTCATTGGCCTTAGCTCTGTGAGTCGTGCCAGTCTAGGTCCGTACGGCTTATGATTTTGGAATTGTGCTTTTGTGCTTATGTGGTTACAGCTTTGCATCCATAATTAATCTACATGCATACTTGTTATATTTAACTATAGGATGCCGCCTCGTCGTTATCGTACTCCTCCAGCAGCACCACCACAGGCACCAGTAGTAGATGCTCAACAGATATTTGGTCTCTTTAAGGATTACCTGGATCAGAGAGACAAGGATGTTGAGATAGATGGGCATAGAGCCCGTGAGCAGTCACTTCGCCGATTCCTCGATTTCCACCCACCTCAGTTTGTTGGTACCACAGATGATATTGTGGCAGAGGGTTGGATTTCATCTCTTGAGAGGATATACCGAGTTCATCAGCCTACTGATCTAGAGAAGGTTGAGTTTGCTATCTATCTTCTTCGAGGACCCGCAGAGGCCTGGTGGAAAATGACTGAGCAGAGATGGAGGGCCACCGGAGTTGAGTCATCGTGGGATAGGTTTCTTAAGGAGTTTCGAGCTAAGTATGTTCCCCCTACTGTTCAGGATCGCCGGGAGCAGGAGTTTATGGAGTTATCTCAGGGTACTTCTACTGTGGCTGACTATGAGGCCAACTTTACCAGACTTGCAGTATATGCTCCACATATTGCTTTAGATGAGCGCAGGAAGACCAAGAAGTTTCTAGAGGGCTTGAGTATTCCTCTTCGACAGGGTCTTGCAGCTTCCCGTCCCACTACCTATGTTGCAGCTGTAGATGCAGCCTTATCTCTTGAGGCTGAGTATGCTAGTATTGATCGAGCTATTCGTAGTACTACCCCCGCTTCTTCTTCACCGGGTTTCAAGAGGCCTTTCATTCTGAGTGCTCCTATGCAGCCTAAAGGCAAGAGACCTTTTGGTGGACCCAGACCTTCTATACCTCGCCCTATGGGATTTTCTTCATCACCTCGTCCGACCGGATTTTCTTCTACACCTCGCCCGACTGGGTTTCCTTCAGTCCCTCGTCCGTCAGGTTATCGTCCAGTTACTTGTGGTTATTGTGGAGGGAATCATCTAGAGTTTAATTGTTGGTATAAGTTGGGATTGTGTACTAGTTGTGGTAGCTCTACTCACCAGAAGGATAGTTGTCCAAGGAGGCAGCCCCCGAGTCAGCCTATGCCGCCGAAGCCGAAGCCTTCCATTCCAGCTCGTGTGTACGCCCTGGAGGGCGATAATGAGGAGACTGAGCCTGATGCTTCCGCCGTGGTGGAAGGTACCATACATATACATAACATACCCATACATGCATTGTTTGATCCGGGTGCTACGCATTCTTTTGTTGCTCCTGAAATTGACTTAGCTGCGCATGCGTCTATTGATTTGTTTGATTATTACTTTATTGTGAGTTCCCCTTTGGGATCTTGTATTATTACCGACCGCGTGTACCAACGTTGTCCCGTTGTTATTGAGGATAAAGTTTACCCCGCAGATTTGATAGTGTTGTCAGTGAAGAAGTACGGAGTTATCTTGGGTATGGTTATTTGAGCACAGGGCCAAGATTGATTATTTTGAGAAGAAGATTAGTTTGGGATCTGATTCGAGTCAGGGTATTCAGTTGACAGATGGGCCGATTATTTCTATGACAGAGGCAAAGAAGCTCGTCCGAGAAGGAGCTTCAGGTTTTGTTGCTTATCTTCTTAACAGACCGAAGGATCAGTCGAAGTTTGAAAATACCGAGATTGTTAAAGATTTCCCTGATGTGTTTCCTGAGAAGTTAGAATCGTTACCTCCAGACCGTGATATCGAGTTTGTTATTGATCTGTATCCGGGATCTGAGCCGTATTCGAAGACACCTTACAGAATGGCACCAGTTGAATTAAAAGAGTTGAAGACTCAGTTAGATGAATTGTTAGCCAGTGGGTATATTAGGCCGAGTACTTCTCCCTGGGGTGCACCGGTATTGTTTGTGTAGAAGAAAGATGGTTCTCTTAGACTTTGTGTTGATTACAGAGAGTAGAACCGAATGACTGTGAAGAACAAATATCCTCTTCCCAACATTGAGGAGTTGTTTGACTTATTGCAGGGATCGAGGGTCTATTCTAAACTCGATCTGAGACAAGGATATTACCAGTTGCGAATCAGAGCAGAGGACATACCGAAGACAGCTTTCAACATTCGACATGGTCATTTTGAGTTTGTGGTTATGCCGTTCGGTTTGACGAACGCCCCTGCAGCATTTATGGATATGATGCACAGAATCTTTCGACCTTATCTTGATAAGTTTGTTGTCATCTTCATCGACGACATACTGGTTTTCTCGAAGTCTGAGGAAGAACATGCAGAACATCTAAAGATCGTGTTACAAACTTTGAAAGAACATCAATTGTATGCCAAGTTCAGTAAGTGCGAGTTCTGGATTGAGAAAGTGGCATTTCTGGGTCATGTTATATCTAAGAAAGGTATTGAGGTTGATCCTTCCAAGATAGATTCAGTATTGAATTGGGAGCAGCCTAAGACTCCGACAGAGGTTCGTAGTTTTCTGGAATTGGCAGGTTATTACAGACGGTTTGTGAAGGATTTTTCTAAACCTGCAGCCCCGCTTACTGAGTTAACAAAGAAGAATGTCGCTTTTGTGTGGACTGATAAGTGTGAGACCAGTTTTCGGGAGTTAAAGAACAGATTGACATCCGCTCCTATTCTTACTTTGCCTGAAGGTTCAGATGGATTCGTGGTTTATACTGATTCTTCGAAAGAAGGTTTAGGATGTGTGTTAATGCAGAATGGAAAGGTTATAGCTTATGCCTCGAGAAAGCTTAAACCTGCTGAAGTGAATTATCCTACACATGATCTGGAGTTAGCAGCAGCTGTATTTGCTTTGGGCAAATGGCGTCACTATCTCTACGGTGTTACTTTAGATATTTTCACTGATCATAAGAGCCTCCAGTATCTTTTCACGCAGAAAGAATTGAATAAACGTCAGAGGCGTTGGATAAAGTTGTTAGAAGATTATGATTGTAAGATTCAGTACCATCCGGGGAAGGCGAACGTAGTTGCAGATGCCTTGAGCAGAAAAGCAAGTGTATCACAGCTAGAGCTGAGTTCAGATATATCAGGTGCCGAGAGAGCTCGTATTATTTCTTATGCTCGTATTTCTAATATTACGATACAGTCAGAGTTGGGTCGTAGAATTAAAGAAGCTCAAGCTACTGATGATTGGATTCAGCGACAGATTATTCGAATGAAGGATGAGCCAGAAACACAGTTCAGTATTGACGACATAGGTCTTCTCAGACATAAGACAAGAGTTTGTGTTCCAGAGAGTTTGAGGAGAGAGATTTTAGATGAAGCTCACAAATCAGCCTATACTATTCATCCGGGAGGCACTAAGATGTATCGAGATTTGAAAGAGTTCTTCTGGTGGAATGGTTTGAAGAGAGATGTGGCCAATTATATCAGACAGTGTGTGACTTGTCAACAAGTCAAGGCAGATCATCAGAAACCCGGAGGTTTACTTCAGCCACTTCCCGTTCCATCTTGGAAATGGGAAGAGATAGCGATGGACATTGTTTCGGGTTTACCGAAAGTCAGAGGTGGTTATGATAGTATTTGGGTAATTGTTGACAGATTGACGAAGTCCGCTCATTTCTTGCCCGTTCGTACATCCTATACAGTTGAGAAGTTGGCAGAGGTTTATCATGAGGAGATTGTGAGACTTCACGGAGTTCCGGCTAGTATAGTGTCAGACAGAGACACTAGATTTACTTCGCGTTTGTGGCAGAACTTACAGAATCGTATGGGAACAAAGTTGACCTTCAGTACCGCAGCTCACCCCCAGACAGACGGTCAATCAGAAAGGACTATTAGATACCTCGGAGACATGCTGAGATCTTGTGCCCTAGATTTTCAGACTACGTGGCACAAACAGCTACCATTGATCGAGTTCGCTTATAATAACAGTTATCAGTCCTCGATTCAGATGGCCCCATATGAAGCTTTGTACGGAAGAAAGTGTCGATCACCGCTTTATTGGGATATAGAAGACTGGAGATGGACTAAAGATGGTATTCATCGTGGCATTGCTCCGAAATTGATTCAAGATGCTATCGAGAAGGTGCAAGTCATCCGACAAAGAATGAAAGCTGCCCAAGATCAACAAAAGAGTTATGCTGATAGACGTCGACGTGATTTGGAGTTTGAAGTTGGGGATCAGGTATTTTTGAAAGCTTCTCCGAGAAAGGGATTTGTCCGAATTGGTAAAGGAGGAAAGTTAGCCCCGAGATATTTGGGTCCGTATGTGATTCTTGAGAGGATTGGGAAGATGGCCTACAGATTAGATTTGTCGCCAGCTCTTACCGGTATTCATAATATTTTCCACGTCTCGCAGCTTCGTAAGTATTATCCGGATGAGTTTGAGATTATTTCCGTAGAGGATATAAAGTTAGAGCCGAATTTGACGTTCATTTCCCAACCGGTTAGTATTTTGGACCGTAAATTCCAAGAACTTCGTAATCGTCAAATTCCCCTCGTAAAAGTCCTTTGGAGGAATCAGAAAAGTGAGGAAGCTACTTGGGAAACAGAAGAGAAAATGAGAAAACATTATCCTGAGTTGTTCGCTTCGACTGAATAGAATCTGAGGACAGATTCTCATAAGGGGGAGAGATTGTAACGCCCCAAGTTTTCATATGAATAAAGCCGGTAAGAATTCCTAAGATAACGGAACAAGTTGGAAAACTCGATCGGCAAGTATGTGCTTATGTGATATTATTTGCCTAATGTGTTTAATAAGAGTGATTTGTGCATTAATTGTGATTAAATTGCCAAATGTGTGCCTAATTGATATTTTAAAATTTTCCTGACACTTTGAATTATGCGAATTTTGAGTTATTTGATACGTGGTAAAATTTATGTTTACGTGTAAAAGTGTCTAGGTACTTTTATTAAATTATGACATGTATATCTTTATCCCTAAATATTAACAAGATCAAAATATATTCGTATAAAATAAAATATATCATATAATTAAATTGTGAATCCATTATTTAAATGAAATAAGTTCCTTGCTTATTAAATGGAATAGCCGACCAATTACTTTAACATGCACGCGAATTCCAATGATTCATCAATCTACTTCAATATATAATATGTGTATGCTACGTGTATAAGCTATACTTGACCCCAAGTCTTCAATTTTCTTAAACCACCTCCTGCTTATAATATACTAAGTATCGGACATCTATAGATACAATCCTTCAGATAAGTCATATGTAATTCATTCATCTTTCTCACCACTGAACCCCCACAAAGTACTCAGACGAATACGTATATGATATCTTCACTATTTTCATGATTTTCTTTATAATTCTAATTGATTTTCTTCAATTTAATACTTGTTAAAGTGTTATTGTTTAACAAATAGTTGATGTTAGGTTGAGGCAGAAGTTAAACTAGATTGATAGTTTTGATCCCATAAACGAATTCTAATAATATCAGAATCAGAATAATGATTAAAATCTTCTTTCAAATGTTTATGAATTAAATAATTTTATCTTAGTCAATTGAATATTCTTGGCCGACTACTGGTGAAAAATTAGATTTCATAATTACTACTCACGAATAAATATAAGTGTGCGATTAGTTTATAAGATATATAAGTTTGATGAATTCAGTTGATGTGCTTACATGACTAGCACTAATTTTGTTTATAATTGATACATAGCTGTATATAAACTCTATGAATATGTACGTATATGTGCACTTGTTTGGAGAATACATCTGCTATCAATACAAATTCGATTTTTGTGAAGGTTATTAATGTTCCTTAATATCAATAATATTATATTCTAATAAATGAAACAATAGGTTTAGTTGTATTCATTTTATCGATAAGAATGTTTAGATAGATTACTTAATTTAAATTATGTTAGTAAGCATGATATCAGTTGTAATTAAATAGAATCACCTTGTTTAATTATTATGTTTCCTTTCCTTATTATGTTTGATTAATTTGTTTAATTTTTTATTTGCAACGTGGTTATTTGATTTAAATAATAGCCGTGCGTCGTATTGTCGTCTTACGTGGTTGTGTCATAATTGGTTTCAGGTGGTAGTTCTTTCGGGCAGTAGTCTGGTTGTCTTTCCTTGGTCCTTTTTGCCGTATTATGCAGGTGGGGTTCCGTTTCCGAATTCGGTTTTCTTATACGTATGTAAATATTCCATATATACCCGAAGCCTGTGTTTTATGTTTTTATGTTTTCTTTCCCCATATTTATGTTATACGTAGTAGCTATTTGAAACCATACTATCTTAATGGTTTTAAAGAAAAATGCTTTGATATCAAATTATTACGTATAACCCCTCAAGAGCTCCTTTAGCTCGAAAGGGTATAAAATGGGTTTGAAATCGGTCCCTTTGACCGCACAAGCATTTGAAGTGCGAGGAATTATCTTGGCCTTTCGGCCTGGCCATTGAGCCACATTATACTATTGGGCCCGGACATCAGGGTACGGGGTGAAGCCGGATAGACGTTGGGTCTACGGTGGATCTCAATGCTCTGGTCTCCAAACTGATGGGAGCTCGGGGGTATGACCGGAGTGGCAACCCTTTTGAGTACCTGCGCCGGACGGGATCTAGTCTATATCCCCAGCCGAAGATGTATTGGATATTTGTCCTTGCATATATGATTATATAGTAGCGGGCTAGCTACCTGACTACACAAGGAGGAATAAGGGAGATTTATTTGATATTTCTGATATTATGAAACAGGTGGTTGATGCTCGACTCGCCGAGTTTTTACTTTATTGCGAAATTATTCGATTCACCAATAACTGTGAAAACCTTTATTTTCATTTGCTTTCTTCTCATTTACAAACTGGCGAATCTTTCCGGTTGTTTCGATAATATATACGTATTACAGCCCCCTGACTTAGTCGCTTTGACTAACCCCATTACTCTGTGGTTGTCTTTTCAGGTTTTGTTGCTAGGCGGATTCAGGTCGTGTCCTTGGAGTCATTTACTTTTCTTTAGGTGATTTCATATCCGTCTATGTATCTGGATAAATAATTAAAACCCTAGAAGTTGTAGATGTAAATAACGTAAATTAGTTTGAATGTTGATATGGTTGTTTTCAGTGGCCTTGGTGGGCTTTATAATTGTGTTTTGGATTATGGTTGTTCTAGCTCCCTGAGTGAGATAGGTTGTGTTAATTTGCTTCCGCTGTATTATTGTTCATTGTCCTATTATTTTCTAAAGCAGATCCGCCTGGTATTTATTTTCCGTTCGCCAGGTTATAGTTCATAACCGGACCTTTAGTTCTTGTTATGGATTGTGACTTGGTGCGGGACGTCGCGTCGCACCGTATTTGGGGACGTGCTGTTACAGTTGGTATCAGAGCTAGAGGTTCATTGGCCTTAGCTCTGTGAGTCGTGTCAGTCTAGGTCCGTACGGCTTATGATTTTGGAATTGTGCTTTTGTGCTTATGTGGTTACAGCTTTGCATCCATAATTAATCTACATGCATACTTGTTATATTTAACTATAGGATGCCGCCTCGTCGTTATCGTACTCCTCCAGCAGCACCACCACAGGCACCAGTAGTAGATGCTCAACAGATATTTGGTCTCTTTAAGGATTACCTGGATCAGAGAGACAAGGATGTTGAGATAGATGGGCATAGAGCCCGTGAGCAGTCACTTCGCCGATTCCTCGATTTCCACCCACCTCAGTTTGTTGGTACCACAGATGATATTGTGGCAGAGGGTTGGATTTCATCTCTTGAGAGGATATACCGAGTTCATCAGCCTACTGATCTAGAGAAGGTTGAGTTTGCTATCTATCTTCTTCGAGGACCCGCAGAGGCCTGGTGGAAAATGACTGAGCAGAGATGGAGGGCCACCGGAGTTGAGTCATCGTGGGATAGGTTTCTTAAGGAGTTTCGAGCTAAGTATGTTCCCCCTACTGTTCAGGATCGCCGGGAGCAGGAGTTTATGGAGTTATCTCAGGGTACTTCTACTGTGGCTGACTATGAGGCCAACTTTACCAGACTTGCAGTATATGCTCCACATATTGCTTTAGATGAGCGCAGGAAGACCAAGAAGTTTCTAGAGGGCTTGAGTATTCCTCTTCGACAGGGTCTTGCAGCTTCCCGTCCCACTACCTATGTTGCAGCTGTAGATGCAGCCTTATCTCTTGAGGCTGAGTATGCTAGTATTGATCGAGCTATTCGTAGTACTACCCCCGCTTCTTCTTCACCGGGTTTCAAGAGGCCTTTCATTCTGAGTGCTCCTATGCAGCCTAAAGGCAAGAGACCTTTTGGTGGACCCAGACCTTCTATACCTCGCCCTATGGGATTTTCTTCATCACCTCGTCCGACCGGATTTTCTTCTACACCTCGCCCGACTGGGTTTCCTTCAGTCCCTCGTCCGTCAGGTTATCGTCCAGTTACTTGTGGTTATTGTGGAGGGAATCATCTAGAGTTTAATTGTTGGTATAAGTTGGGATTGTGTACTAGTTGTGGTAGCTCTACTCACCAGAAGGATAGTTGTCCAAGGAGGCAGCCCCCGAGTCAGCCTATGCCGCCGAAGCCGAAGCCTTCCATTCCAGCTCGTGTGTACGCCCTGGAGGGCGATAATGAGGAGACTGAGCCTGATGCTTCCGCCGTGGTGGAAGGTACCATACATATACATAACATACCCATACATGCATTGTTTGATCCGGGTGCTACGCATTCTTTTGTTGCTCCTGAAATTGACTTAGCTGCGCATGCGTCTATTGATTTGTTTGATTATTACTTTATTGTGAGTTCCCCTTTGGGATCTTGTATTATTACCGACCGCGTGTACCAACGTTGTCCCGTTGTTATTGAGGATAAAGTTTACCCCGCAGATTTGATAGTGTTGTCAGTGAAGAAGTACGGAGTTATCTTGGGTATGGTTATTTGAGCACAGGGCCAAGATTGATTATTTTGAGAAGAAGATTAGTTTGGGATCTGATTCGAGTCAGGGTATTCAGTTGACAGATGGGCCGATTATTTCTATGACAGAGGCAAAGAAGCTCGTCCGAGAAGGAGCTTCAGGTTTTGTTGCTTATCTTCTTAACAGACCGAAGGATCAGTCGAAGTTTGAAAATACCGAGATTGTTAAAGATTTCCCTGATGTGTTTCCTGAGAAGTTAGAATCGTTACCTCCAGACCGTGATATCGAGTTTGTTATTGATCTGTATCCGGGATCTGAGCCGTATTCGAAGACACCTTACAGAATGGCACCAGTTGAATTAAAAGAGTTGAAGACTCAGTTAGATGAATTGTTAGCCAGTGGGTATATTAGGCCGAGTACTTCTCCCTGGGGTGCACCGGTATTGTTTGTGTAGAAGAAAGATGGTTCTCTTAGACTTTGTGTTGATTACAGAGAGTAGAACCGAATGACTGTGAAGAACAAATATCCTCTTCCCAACATTGAGGAGTTGTTTGACTTATTGCAGGGATCGAGGGTCTATTCTAAACTCGATCTGAGACAAGGATATTACCAGTTGCGAATCAGAGCAGAGGACATACCGAAGACAGCTTTCAACATTCGACATGGTCATTTTGAGTTTGTGGTTATGCCGTTCGGTTTGACGAACGCCCCTGCAGCATTTATGGATATGATGCACAGAATCTTTCGACCTTATCTTGATAAGTTTGTTGTCATCTTCATCGACGACATACTGGTTTTCTCGAAGTCTGAGGAAGAACATGCAGAACATCTAAAGATCGTGTTACAAACTTTGAAAGAACATCAATTGTATGCCAAGTTCAGTAAGTGCGAGTTCTGGATTGAGAAAGTGGCATTTCTGGGTCATGTTATATCTAAGAAAGGTATTGAGGTTGATCCTTCCAAGATAGATTCAGTATTGAATTGGGAGCAGCCTAAGACTCCGACAGAGGTTCGTAGTTTTCTGGAATTGGCAGGTTATTACAGACGGTTTGTGAAGGATTTTTCTAAACCTGCAGCCCCGCTTACTGAGTTAACAAAGAAGAATGTCGCTTTTGTGTGGACTGATAAGTGTGAGACCAGTTTTCGGGAGTTAAAGAACAGATTGACATCCGCTCCTATTCTTACTTTGCCTGAAGGTTCAGATGGATTCGTGGTTTATACTGATGCTTCGAAAGAAGGTTTAGGATGTGTGTTAATGCAGAATGGAAAGGTTATAGCTTATGCCTCGAGAAAGCTTAAACCTGCTGAAGTGAATTATCCTACACATGATCTGGAGTTAGCAGCAGCTGTATTTGCTTTGGGCAAATGGCGTCACTATCTCTACGGTGTTACTTTAGATATTTTCACTGATCATAAGAGCCTCCAGTATCTTTTCACGCAGAAAGAATTGAATAAACGTCAGAGGCGTTGGATAAAGTTGTTAGAAGATTATGATTGTAAGATTCAGTACCATCCGGGGAAGGCGAACGTAGTTGCAGATGCCTTGAGCAGAAAAGCAAGTGTATCACAGCTAGAGCTGAGTTCAGATATATCAGGTGCCGAGAGAGCTCGTATTATTTCTTATGCTCGTATTTCTAATATTACGATACAGTCAGAGTTGGGTCGTAGAATTAAAGAAGCTCAAGCTACTGATGATTGGATTCAGCGACAGATTATTCGAATGAAGGATGAGCCAGAAACACAGTTCAGTATTGACGACATAGGTCTTCTCAGACATAAGACAAGAGTTTGTGTTCCAGAGAGTTTGAGGAGAGAGATTTTAGATGAAGCTCACAAATCAGCCTATACTATTCATCCGGGAGGCACTAAGATGTATCGAGATTTGAAAGAGTTCTTCTGGTGGAATGGTTTAAAGAGAGATGTGGCCAATTATATCAGACAGTGTGTGACTTGTCAACAAGTCAAGGCAGATCATCAGAAACCCGGAGGTTTACTTCAGCCACTTCCCGTTCCATCTTGGAAATGGGAAGAGATAGCGATGGACATTGTTTCGGGTTTACCGAAAGTCAGAGGTGGTTATGATAGTATTTGGGTAATTGTTGACAGATTGACGAAGTCCGCTCATTTCTTGCCCGTTCGTACATCCTATACAGTTGAGAAGTTGGCAGAGGTTTATCATGAGGAGATTGTGAGACTTCACGGAGTTCCGGCTAGTATAGTGTCAGACAGAGACACTAGATTTACTTCGCGTTTGTGGCAGAACTTACAGAATCGTATGGGAACAAAGTTGACCTTCAGTACCGCAGCTCACCCCCAGACAGACGGTCAATCAGAAAGGACTATTAGATACCTCGGAGACATGCTGAGATCTTGTGCCCTAGATTTTCAGACTACGTGGCACAAACAGCTACCATTGATCGAGTTCGCTTATAATAACAGTTATCAGTCCTCGATTCAGATGGCCCCATATGAAGCTTTGTACGGAAGAAAGTGTCGATCACCGCTTTATTGGGATATAGAAGACTGGAGATGGACTAAAGATGGTATTCATCGTGGCATTGCTCCGAAATTGATTCAAGATGCTATCGAGAAGGTGCAAGTCATCCGACAAAGAATGAAAGCTGCCCAAGATCAACAAAAGAGTTATGCTGATAGACGTCGACGTGATTTGGAGTTTGAAGTTGGGGATCAGGTATTTTTGAAAGCTTCTCCGAGAAAGGGATTTGTCCGAATTGATAAAGGAGGAAAGTTAGCCCCGAGATATTTGGGTCCGTATGTGATTCTTGAGAGGATTGGGAAGATGGCCTACAGATTAGATTTGTCGCCAGCTCTTACCGGTATTCATAATATTTTCCACGTCTCGCAGCTTCGTAAGTATTATCCGGATGAGTTTGAGATTATTTCCGTAGAGGATATAAAGTTAGAGCCGAATTTGACGTTCATTTCCCAACCGGTTAGTATTTTGGACCGTAAATTCCAAGAACTTCGTAATCGTCAAATTCCCCTCGTAAAAGTCCTTTGGAGGAATCAGAAAAGTGAGGAAGCTACTTGGGAAACAGAAGAGAAAATGAGAAAACATTATCCTGAGTTGTTCGCTTCGACTGAATAGAATCTGAGGACAGATTCTCATAAGGGGGGGAGATTGTAACGCCCCAAGTTTTCATATGAATAAAGCCGGTAAGAATTCCTAAGATAACGGAACAAGTTGGAAAACTCGATCGGCAAGTATGTGCTTATGTGATATTATTTGCCTAATGTGTTTAATAAGAGTGATTTGTGCATTAATTGTGATTAAATTGCCAAATGTGTGCCTAATTGATATTTTAAAATTTTCCTGACACTTTGAATTATGCGAATTTTGAGTTATTTGATACGTGGTAAAATTTATGTTTACGTGTAAAAGTGTCTAGGTACTTTTATTAAATTATGACATGTATATCTTTATCCCTAAATATTAACAAGATCAAAATATATTCGTATAAAATAAAATATATCATATAATTAAATTGTGAATCCATTATTTAAATGAAATAAGTTCCTTGCTTATTAAATGGAATAGCCGACCAATTACTTTAACATGCACGCGAATTCCAATGATTCATCAATCTACTTCAATATATAATATGTGTATGCTACGTGTATAAGCTATACTTGACCCCAAGTCTTCAATTTTCTTAAACCACCTCCTGCTTATAATATACTAAGTATCGGACATCTATAGATACAATCCTTCAGATAAGTCATATGTAATTCATTCATCTTTCTCACCACTGAACCCCCACAAAGTACTCAGACGAATACGTATATGATATCTTCACTATTTTCATGATTTTCTTTATAATTCTAATTGATTTTCTTCAATTTAATACTTGTTAAAGTGTTATTGTTTAACAAATAGTTGATGTTAGGTTGAGGCAGAAGTTAAACTAGATTGATAGTTTTGATCCCATAAACGAATTCTAATAATATCAGAATCAGAATAATGATTAAAATCTTCTTTCAAATGTTTATGAATTAAATAATTTTATCTTAGTCAATTGAATATTCTTGGCCGACTACTGGTGAAAAATTAGATTTCATAATTACTACTCACGAATAAATATAAGTGTGCGATTAGTTTATAAGATATATAAGTTTGATGAATTCAGTTGATGTGCTTACATGACTAGCACTAATTTTGTTTATAATTGATACATAGCTGTATATAAACTCTATGAATATGTACGTATATGTGCACTTGTTTGGAGAATACATCTGCTATCAATACAAATTCGATTTTTGTGAAGGTTATTAATGTTCCTTAATATCAATAATATTATATTCTAATAAATGAAACAATAGGTTTAGTTGTATTCATTTTATCGATAAGAATGTTTAGATAGATTACTTAATTTAAATTATGTTAGTAAGCATGATATCAGTTGTAATTAAATAGAATCACCTTATTTAATTATTATGTTTCCTTTCCTTATTATGTTTGATTAATTTGTTTAATTTTTTATTTGCAACGTGGTTATTTGATTTAAATAATAGCCGTGCGTCGTATTGTCGTCTTACGTGGTTGTGTCATAATTGGTTTCAGGTGGTAGTTCTTTCGGGCAGTAGTCTGGTTGTCTTTCCTTGGTCCTTTTTGCCGTATTATGCAGGTGGGGTTCCGTTTCCGAATTCGGTTTTCTTATACGTATGTAAATATTCCATATATACCCGAAGCCTGTGTTTTATGTTTTTATGTTTTCTTTCCCCATATTTATGTTATACGTAGTAGCTATTTGAAACCATACTATCTTAATGGTTTTAAAGAAAAATGCTTTGATATCAAATTATTACGTATAACCCCTCAAGAGCTCCTTTAGCTCGAAAGGGTATAAAATGGGTTTGAAATCGGTCCCTTTGACCGCACAAGCATTTGAAGTGCGAGGAATTATCTTGGCCTTTCGGCCTGGCCATTGAGCCACATTATACTATTGGGCCCGGACATCAGGGTACGGGGTGAAGCCGGATAGACGTTGGGTCTACGGTGGATCTCAATGCTCTGGTCTCCAAACTGATGGGAGCTCGGGGGTATGACCGGAGTGGCAACCCTTTTGAGTACCTGCGCCGGACGGGATCTAGTCTATATCCCCAGCCGAAGATGTATTGGATATTTGTCCTTGCATATATGATTATATAGTAGCGGGCTAGCTACCTGACTACACAAGGAGGAATAAGGGAGATTTATTTGATATTTCTGATATTATGAAACAGGTGGTTGATGCTCGACTCGCCGAGTTTTTACTTTATTGCGAAATTATTCGATTCACCAATAACTGTGAAAACCTTTATTTTCATTTGCTTTCTTCTCATTTACAAACTGGCGAATCTTTCCGGTTGTTTCGATAATATATACGTATTACAGCCCCCTGACTTAGTCGCTTTGACTAACCCCATTACTCTGTGGTTGTCTTTTCAGGTTTTGTTGCTAGGCGGATTCAGGTCGTGTCCTTGGAGTCATTTACTTTTCTTTAGGTGATTTCATATCCGTCTATGTATCTGGATAAATAATTAAAACCCTAGAAGTTGTAGATGTAAATAACGTAAATTAGTTTGAATGTTGATATGGTTGTTTTCAGTGGCCTTGGTGGGCTTTATAATTGTGTTTTGGATTATGGTTGTTCTAGCTCCCTGAGTGAGATAGGTTGTGTTAATTTGCTTCCGCTGTATTATTGTTCATTGTCCTATTATTTTCTAAAGCAGATCCGCCTGGTATTTATTTTCCGTTCGCCAGGTTATAGTTCATAACCGGACCTTTAGTTCTTGTTATGGATTGTGACTTGGTGCGGGACGTCGCGTCGCACCGTATTTGGGGACGTGCTGTTACAGTTGGTATCAGAGCTAGAGGTTCATTGGCCTTAGCTCTGTGAGTCGTGTCAGTCTAGGTCCGTACGGCTTATGATTTTGGAATTGTGCTTTTGTGCTTATGTGGTTACAGCTTTGCATCCATAATTAATCTACATGCATACTTGTTATATTTAACTATAGGATGCCGCCTCGTCGTTATCGTACTCCTCCAGCAGCACCACCACAGGCACCAGTAGTAGATGCTCAACAGATATTTGGTCTCTTTAAGGATTACCTGGATCAGAGAGACAAGGATGTTGAGATAGATGGGCATAGAGCCCGTGAGCAGTCACTTCGCCGATTCCTCGATTTCCACCCACCTCAGTTTGTTGGTACCACAGATGATATTGTGGCAGAGGGTTGGATTTCATCTCTTGAGAGGATATACCGAGTTCATCAGCCTACTGATCTAGAGAAGGTTGAGTTTGCTATCTATCTTCTTCGAGGACCCGCAGAGGCCTGGTGGAAAATGACTGAGCAGAGATGGAGGGCCACCGGAGTTGAGTCATCGTGGGATAGGTTTCTTAAGGAGTTTCGAGCTAAGTATGTTCCCCCTACTGTTCAGGATCGCCGGGAGCAGGAGTTTATGGAGTTATCTCAGGGTACTTCTACTGTGGCTGACTATGAGGCCAACTTTACCAGACTTGCAGTATATGCTCCACATATTGCTTTAGATGAGCGCAGGAAGACCAAGAAGTTTCTAGAGGGCTTGAGTATTCCTCTTCGACAGGGTCTTGCAGCTTCCCGTCCCACTACCTATGTTGCAGCTGTAGATGCAGCCTTATCTCTTGAGGCTGAGTATGCTAGTATTGATCGAGCTATTCGTAGTACTACCCCCGCTTCTTCTTCACCGGGTTTCAAGAGGCCTTTCATTCTGAGTGCTCCTATGCAGCCTAAAGGCAAGAGACCTTTTGGTGGACCCAGACCTTCTATACCTCGCCCTATGGGATTTTCTTCATCACCTCGTCCGACCGGATTTTCTTCTACACCTCGCCCGACTGGGTTTCCTTCAGTCCCTCGTCCGTCAGGTTATCGTCCAGTTACTTGTGGTTATTGTGGAGGGAATCATCTAGAGTTTAATTGTTGGTATAAGTTGGGATTGTGTACTAGTTGTGGTAGCTCTACTCACCAGAAGGATAGTTGTCCAAGGAGGCAGCCCCCGAGTCAGCCTATGCCGCCGAAGCCGAAGCCTTCCATTCCAGCTCGTGTGTACGCCCTGGAGGGCGATAATGAGGAGACTGAGCCTGATGCTTCCGCCGTGGTGGAAGGTACCATACATATACATAACATACCCATACATGCATTGTTTGATCCGGGTGCTACGCATTCTTTTGTTGCTCCTGAAATTGACTTAGCTGCGCATGCGTCTATTGATTTGTTTGATTATTACTTTATTGTGAGTTCCCCTTTGGGATCTTGTATTATTACCGACCGCGTGTACCAACGTTGTCCCGTTGTTATTGAGGATAAAGTTTACCCCGCAGATTTGATAGTGTTGTCAGTGAAGAAGTACGGAGTTATCTTGGGTATGGTTATTTGAGCACAGGGCCAAGATTGATTATTTTGAGAAGAAGATTAGTTTGGGATCTGATTCGAGTCAGGGTATTCAGTTGACAGATGGGCCGATTATTTCTATGACAGAGGCAAAGAAGCTCGTCCGAGAAGGAGCTTCAGGTTTTGTTGCTTATCTTCTTAACAGACCGAAGGATCAGTCGAAGTTTGAAAATACCGAGATTGTTAAAGATTTCCCTGATGTGTTTCCTGAGAAGTTAGAATCGTTACCTCCAGACCGTGATATCGAGTTTGTTATTGATCTGTATCCGGGATCTGAGCCGTATTCGAAGACACCTTACAGAATGGCACCAGTTGAATTAAAAGAGTTGAAGACTCAGTTAGATGAATTGTTAGCCAGTGGGTATATTAGGCCGAGTACTTCTCCCTGGGGTGCACCGGTATTGTTTGTGTAGAAGAAAGATGGTTCTCTTAGACTTTGTGTTGATTACAGAGAGTAGAACCGAATGACTGTGAAGAACAAATATCCTCTTCCCAACATTGAGGAGTTGTTTGACTTATTGCAGGGATCGAGGGTCTATTCTAAACTCGATCTGAGACAAGGATATTACCAGTTGCGAATCAGAGCAGAGGACATACCGAAGACAGCTTTCAACATTCGACATGGTCATTTTGAGTTTGTGGTTATGCCGTTCGGTTTGACGAACGCCCCTGCAGCATTTATGGATATGATGCACAGAATCTTTCGACCTTATCTTGATAAGTTTGTTGTCATCTTCATCGACGACATACTGGTTTTCTCGAAGTCTGAGGAAGAACATGCAGAACATCTAAAGATCGTGTTACAAACTTTGAAAGAACATCAATTGTATGCCAAGTTCAGTAAGTGCGAGTTCTGGATTGAGAAAGTGGCATTTCTGGGTCATGTTATATCTAAGAAAGGTATTGAGGTTGATCCTTCCAAGATAGATTCAGTATTGAATTGGGAGCAGCCTAAGACTCCGACAGAGGTTCGTAGTTTTCTGGAATTGGCAGGTTATTACAGACGGTTTGTGAAGGATTTTTCTAAACCTGCAGCCCCGCTTACTGAGTTAACAAAGAAGAATGTCGCTTTTGTGTGGACTGATAAGTGTGAGACCAGTTTTCGGGAGTTAAAGAACAGATTGACATCCGCTCCTATTCTTACTTTGCCTGAAGGTTCAGATGGATTCGTGGTTTATACTGATTCTTCGAAAGAAGGTTTAGGATGTGTGTTAATGCAGAATGGAAAGGTTATAGCTTATGCCTCGAGAAAGCTTAAACCTGCTGAAGTGAATTATCCTACACATGATCTGGAGTTAGCAGCAGCTGTATTTGCTTTGGGCAAATGGCGTCACTATCTCTACGGTGTTACTTTAGATATTTTCACTGATCATAAGAGCCTCCAGTATCTTTTCACGCAGAAAGAATTGAATAAACGTCAGAGGCGTTGGATAAAGTTGTTAGAAGATTATGATTGTAAGATTCAGTACCATCCGGGGAAGGCGAACGTAGTTGCAGATGCCTTGAGCAGAAAAGCAAGTGTATCACAGCTAGAGCTGAGTTCAGATATATCAGGTGCCGAGAGAGCTCGTATTATTTCTTATGCTCGTATTTCTAATATTACGATACAGTCAGAGTTGGGTCGTAGAATTAAAGAAGCTCAAGCTACTGATGATTGGATTCAGCGACAGATTATTCGAATGAAGGATGAGCCAGAAACACAGTTCAGTATTGACGACATAGGTCTTCTCAGACATAAGACAAGAGTTTGTGTTCCAGAGAGTTTGAGGAGAGAGATTTTAGATGAAGCTCACAAATCAGCCTATACTATTCATCCGGGAGGCACTAAGATGTATCGAGATTTGAAAGAGTTCTTCTGGTGGAATGGTTTGAAGAGAGATGTGGCCAATTATATCAGACAGTGTGTGACTTGTCAACAAGTCAAGGCAGATCATCAGAAACCCGGAGGTTTACTTCAGCCACTTCCCGTTCCATCTTGGAAATGGGAAGAGATAGCGATGGACATTGTTTCGGGTTTACCGAAAGTCAGAGGTGGTTATGATAGTATTTGGGTAATTGTTGACAGATTGACGAAGTCCGCTCATTTCTTGCCCGTTCGTACATCCTATACAGTTGAGAAGTTGGCAGAGGTTTATCATGAGGAGATTGTGAGACTTCACGGAGTTCCGGCTAGTATAGTGTCAGACAGAGACACTAGATTTACTTCGCGTTTGTGGCAGAACTTACAGAATCGTATGGGAACAAAGTTGACCTTCAGTACCGCAGCTCACCCCCAGACAGACGGTCAATCAGAAAGGACTATTAGATACCTCGGAGACATGCTGAGATCTTGTGCCCTAGATTTTCAGACTACGTGGCACAAACAGCTACCATTGATCGAGTTCGCTTATAATAACAGTTATCAGTCCTCGATTCAGATGGCCCCATATGAAGCTTTGTACGGAAGAAAGTGTCGATCACCGCTTTATTGGGATATAGAAGACTGGAGATGGACTAAAGATGGTATTCATCGTGGCATTGCTCCGAAATTGATTCAAGATGCTATCGAGAAGGTGCAAGTCATCCGACAAAGAATGAAAGCTGCCCAAGATCAACAAAAGAGTTATGCTGATAGACGTCGACGTGATTTGGAGTTTGAAGTTGGGGATCAGGTATTTTTGAAAGCTTCTCCGAGAAAGGGATTTGTCCGAATTGGTAAAGGAGGAAAGTTAGCCCCGAGATATTTGGGTCCGTATGTGATTCTTGAGAGGATTGGGAAGATGGCCTACAGATTAGATTTGTCGCCAGCTCTTACCGGTATTCATAATATTTTCCACGTCTCGCAGCTTCGTAAGTATTATCCGGATGAGTTTGAGATTATTTCCGTAAAGGATATAAAGTTAGAGCCGAATTTGACGTTCATTTCCCAACCGGTTAGTATTTTGGACCGTAAATTCCAAGAACTTCGTAATCGTCAAATTCCCCTCGTAAAAGTCCTTTGGAGGAATCAGAAAAGTGAGGAAGCTACTTGGGAAACAGAAGAGAAAATGAGAAAACATTATCCTGAGTTGTTCGCTTCGACTGAATAGAATCTGAGGACAGATTCTCATAAGGGGGAGAGATTGTAACGCCCCAAGTTTTCATATGAATAAAGCCGGTAAGAATTCCTAAGATAACGGAACAAGTTGGAAAACTCGATCGGCAAGTATGTGCTTATGTGATATTATTTGCCTAATGTGTTTAATAAGAGTGATTTGTGCATTAATTGTGATTAAATTGCCAAATGTGTGCCTAATTGATATTTTAAAATTTTCCTGACACTTTGAATTATGCGAATTTTGAGTTATTTGATACGTGGTAAAATTTATGTTTACGTGTAAAAGTGTCTAGGTACTTTTATTAAATTATGACATGTATATCTTTATCCCTAAATATTAACAAGATCAAAATATATTCGTATAAAATAAAATATATCATATAATTAAATTGTGAATCCATTATTTAAATGAAATAAGTTCCTTGCTTATTAAATGGAATAGCCGACCAATTACTTTAACATGCACGCGAATTCCAATGATTCATCAATCTACTTCAATATATAATATGTGTATGCTACGTGTATAAGCTATACTTGACCCCAAGTCTTCAATTTTCTTAAACCACCTCCTGCTTATAATATACTAAGTATCGGACATCTATAGATACAATCCTTCAGATAAGTCATATGTAATTCATTCATCTTTCTCACCACTGAACCCCCACAAAGTACTCAGACGAATACGTATATGATATCTTCACTATTTTCATGATTTTCTTTATAATTCTAATTGATTTTCTTCAATTTAATACTTGTTAAAGTGTTATTGTTTAACAAATAGTTGATGTTAGGTTGAGGCAGAAGTTAAACTAGATTGATAGTTTTGATCCCATAAACGAATTCTAATAATATCAGAATCAGAATAATGATTAAAATCTTCTTTCAAATGTTTATGAATTAAATAATTTTATCTTAGTCAATTGAATATTCTTGGCCGACTACTGGTGAAAAATTAGATTTCATAATTACTACTCACGAATAAATATAAGTGTGCGATTAGTTTATAAGATATATAAGTTTGATGAATTCAGTTGATGTGCTTACATGACTAGCACTAATTTTGTTTATAATTGATACATAGCTGTATATAAACTCTATGAATATGTACGTATATGTGCACTTGTTTGGAGAATACATCTGCTATCAATACAAATTCGATTTTTGTGAAGGTTATTAATGTTCCTTAATATCAATAATATTATATTCTAATAAATGAAACAATAGGTTTAGTTGTATTCATTTTATCGATAAGAATGTTTAGATAGATTACTTAATTTAAATTATGTTAGTAAGCATGATATCAGTTGTAATTAAATAGAATCACCTTATTTAATTATTATGTTTCCTTTCCTTATTATGTTTGATTAATTTGTTTAATTTTTTATTTGCAACGTGGTTATTTGATTTAAATAATAGCCGTGCGTCGTATTGTCGTCTTACGTGGTTGTGTCATAATTGGTTTCAGGTGGTAGTTCTTTCGGGCAGTAGTCTGGTTGTCTTTCCTTGGTCCTTTTTGCCGTATTATGCAGGTGGGGTTCCGTTTCCGAATTCGGTTTTCTTATACGTATGTAAATATTCCATATATACCCGAAGCCTGTGTTTTATGTTTTTATGTTTTCTTTCCCCATATTTATGTTATACGTAGTAGCTATTTGAAACCATACTATCTTAATGGTTTTAAAGAAAAATGCTTTGATATCAAATTATTACGTATAACCCCTCAAGAGCTCCTTTAGCTCGAAAGGGTATAAAATGGGTTTGAAATCGGTCCCTTTGACCGCACAAGCATTTGAAGTGCGAGGAATTATCTTGGCCTTTCGGCCTGGCCATTGAGCCACATTATACTATTGGGCCCGGACATCAGGGTACGGGGTGAAGCCGGATAGACGTTGGGTCTACGGTGGATCTCAATGCTCTGGTCTCCAAACTGATGGGAGCTCGGGGGTATGACCGGAGTGGCAACCCTTTTGAGTACCTGCGCCGGACGGGATCTAGTCTATATCCCCAGCCGAAGATGTATTGGATATTTGTCCTTGCATATATGATTATATAGTAGCGGGCTAGCTACCTGACTACACAAGGAGGAATAAGGGAGATTTATTTGATATTTCTGATATTATGAAACAGGTGGTTGATGCTCGACTCGCCGAGTTTTTACTTTATTGCGAAATTATTCGATTCACCAATAACTGTGAAAACCTTTATTTTCATTTGCTTTCTTCTCATTTACAAACTGGCGAATCTTTCCGGTTGTTTCGATAATATATACGTATTACAGCCCCCTGACTTAGTCGCTTTGACTAACCCCATTACTCTGTGGTTGTCTTTTCAGGTTTTGTTGCTAGGCGGATTCAGGTCGTGTCCTTGGAGTCATTTACTTTTCTTTAGGTGATTTCATATCCGTCTATGTATCTGGATAAATAATTAAAACCCTAGAAGTTGTAGATGTAAATAACGTAAATTAGTTTGAATGTTGATATGGTTGTTTTCAGTGGCCTTGGTGGGCTTTATAATTGTGTTTTGGATTATGGTTGTTCTAGCTCCCTGAGTGAGATAGGTTGTGTTAATTTGCTTCCGCTGTATTATTGTTCATTGTCCTATTATTTTCTAAAGCAGATCCGCCTGGTATTTATTTTCCGTTCGCCAGGTTATAGTTCATAACCGGACCTTTAGTTCTTGTTATGGATTGTGACTTGGTGCGGGACGTCGCGTCGCACCGTATTTGGGGACGTGCTGTTACAGTTGGTATCAGAGCTAGAGATTCATTGGCCTTAGCTCTGTGAGTCGTGTCAGTCTAGGTCCGTACGGCTTATGATTTTGGAATTGTGCTTTTGTGCTTATGTGGTTACAGCTTTGCATCCATAATTAATCTACATGCATACTTGTTATATTTAACTATAGGATGCCGCCTCGTCGTTATCGTACTCCTCCAGCAGCACCACCACAGGCACCAGTAGTAGATGCTCAACAGATATTTGGTCTCTTTAAGGATTACCTGGATCAGAGAGACAAGGATGTTGAGATAGATGGGCATAGAGCCCGTGAGCAGTCACTTCGCCGATTCCTCGATTTCCACCCACCTCAGTTTGTTGGTACCACAGATGATATTGTGGCAGAGGGTTGGATTTCATCTCTTGAGAGGATATACCGAGTTCATCAGCCTACTGATCTAGAGAAGGTTGAGTTTGCTATCTATCTTCTTCGAGGACCCGCAGAGGCCTGGTGGAAAATGACTGAGCAGAGATGGAGGGCCACCGGAGTTGAGTCATCGTGGGATAGGTTTCTTAAGGAGTTTCGAGCTAAGTATGTTCCCCCTACTGTTCAGGATCGCCGGGAGCAGGAGTTTATGGAGTTATCTCAGGGTACTTCTACTGTGGCTGACTATGAGGCCAACTTTACCAGACTTGCAGTATATGCTCCACATATTGCTTTAGATGAGCGCAGGAAGACCAAGAAGTTTCTAGAGGGCTTGAGTATTCCTCTTCGACAGGGTCTTGCAGCTTTCCGTCCCACTACCTATGTTGCAGCTGTAGATGCAGCCTTATCTCTTGAGGCTGAGTATGCTAGTATTGATCGAGCTATTCGTAGTACTACCCCCGCTTCTTCTTCACCGGGTTTCAAGAGGCCTTTCATTCTGAGTGCTCCTATGCAGCCTAAAGGCAAGAGACCTTTTGGTGGACCCAGACCTTCTATACCTCGCCCTATGGGATTTTCTTCATCACCTCGTCCGACCGGATTTTCTTCTACACCTCGCCCGACTGGGTTTCCTTCAGTCCCTCGTCCGTCAGGTTATCGTCCAGTTACTTGTGGTTATTGTGGAGGGAATCATCTAGAGTTTAATTGTTGGTATAAGTTGGGATTGTGTACTAGTTGTGGTAGCTCTACTCACCAGAAGGATAGTTGTCCAAGGAGGCAGCCCCCGAGTCAGCCTATGCCGCCAAAGCCGAAGCCTTCCATTCCAGCTCGTGTGTACGCCCTGGAGGGCGATAATGAGGAGACTGAGCCTGATGCTTCCGCCGTGGTGGAAGGTACCATACATATACATAACATACCCATACATGCATTGTTTGATCCGGGTGCTACGCATTCTTTTGTTGCTCCTGAAATTGACTTAGCTGCGCATGCGTCTATTGATTTGTTTGATTATTACTTTATTGTGAGTTCCCCTTTGGGATCTTGTATTATTACCGACCGCGTGTACCAACGTTGTCCCGTTGTTATTGAGGATAAAGTTTACCCCGCAGATTTGATAGTGTTGTCAGTGAAGAAGTACGGAGTTATCTTGGGTATGGTTATTTGAGCACAGGGCCAAGATTGATTATTTTGAGAAGAAGATTAGTTTGGGATCTGATTCGAGTCAGGGTATTCAGTTGACAGATGGGCCGATTATTTCTATGACAGAGGCAAAGAAGCTCGTCCGAGAAGGAGCTTCAGGTTTTGTTGCTTATCTTCTTAACAGACCGAAGGATCAGTCGAAGTTTGAAAATACCGAGATTGTTAAAGATTTCCCTGATGTGTTTCCTGAGAAGTTAGAATCGTTACCTCCAGACCGTGATATCGAGTTTGTTATTGATCTGTATCCGGGATCTGAGCCGTATTCGAAGACACCTTACAGAATGGCACCAGTTGAATTAAAAGAGTTGAAGACTCAGTTAGATGAATTGTTAGCCAGTGGGTATATTAGGCCGAGTACTTCTCCCTGGGGTGCACCGGTATTGTTTGTGTAGAAGAAAGATGGTTCTCTTAGACTTTGTGTTGATTACAGAGAGTAGAACCGAATGACTGTGAAGAACAAATATCCTCTTCCCAACATTGAGGAGTTGTTTGACTTATTGCAGGGATCGAGGGTCTATTCTAAACTCGATCTGAGACAAGGATATTACCAGTTGCGAATCAGAGCAGAGGACATACCGAAGACAGCTTTCAACATTCGACATGGTCATTTTGAGTTTGTGGTTATGCCGTTCGGTTTGACGAACGCCCCTGCAGCATTTATGGATATGATGCACAGAATCTTTCGACCTTATCTTGATAAGTTTGTTGTCATCTTCATCGACGACATACTGGTTTTCTCGAAGTCTGAGGAAGAACATGCAGAACATCTAAAGATCGTGTTACAAACTTTGAAAGAACATCAATTGTATGCCAAGTTCAGTAAGTGCGAGTTCTGGATTGAGAAAGTGGCATTTCTGGGTCATGTTATATCTAAGAAAGGTATTGAGGTTGATCCTTCCAAGATAGATTCAGTATTGAATTGGGAGCAGCCTAAGACTCCGACAGAGGTTCGTAGTTTTCTGGAATTGGCAGGTTATTACAGACGGTTTGTGAAGGATTTTTCTAAACCTGCAGCCCCGCTTACTGAGTTAACAAAGAAGAATGTCGCTTTTGTGTGGACTGATAAGTGTGAGACCAGTTTTCGGGAGTTAAAGAACAGATTGACATCCGCTCCTATTCTTACTTTGCCTGAAGGTTCAGATGGATTCGTGGTTTATACTGATGCTTCGAAAGAAGGTTTAGGATGTGTGTTAATGCAGAATGGAAAGGTTATAGCTTATGCCTCGAGAAAGCTTAAACCTGCTGAAGTGAATTATCCTACACATGATCTGGAGTTAGCAGCAGCTGTATTTGCTTTGGGCAAATGGCGTCACTATCTCTACGGTGTTACTTTAGATATTTTCACTGATCATAAGAGCCTCCAGTATCTTTTCACGCAGAAAGAATTGAATAAACGTCAGAGGCGTTGGATAAAGTTGTTAGAAGATTATGATTGTAAGATTCAGTACCATCCGGGGAAGGCGAACGTAGTTGCAGATGCCTTGAGCAGAAAAGCAAGTGTATCACAGCTAGAGCTGAGTTCAGATATATCAGGTGCCGAGAGAGCTCGTATTATTTCTTATGCTCGTATTTCTAATATTACGATACAGTCAGAGTTGGGTCGTAGAATTAAAGAAGCTCAAGCTACTGATGATTGGATTCAGCGACAGATTATTCGAATGAAGGATGAGCCAGAAACACAGTTCAGTATTGACGACATAGGTCTTCTCAGACATAAGACAAGAGTTTGTGTTCCAGAGAGTTTGAGGAGAGAGATTTTAGATGAAGCTCACAAATCAGCCTATACTATTCATCCGGGAGGCACTAAGATGTATCGAGATTTGAAAGAGTTCTTCTGGTGGAATGGTTTGAAGAGAGATGTGGCCAATTATATCAGACAGTGTGTGACTTGTCAACAAGTCAAGGCAGATCATCAGAAACCCGGAGGTTTACTTCAGCCACTTCCCGTTCCATCTTGGAAATGGGAAGAGATAGCGATGGACATTGTTTCGGGTTTACCGAAAGTCAGAGGTGGTTATGATAGTATTTGGGTAATTGTTGACAGATTGACGAAGTCCGCTCATTTCTTGCCCGTTCGTACATCCTATACAGTTGAGAAGTTGGCAGAGGTTTATCATGAGGAGATTGTGAGACTTCACGGAGTTCCGGCTAGTATAGTGTCAGACAGAGACACTAGATTTACTTCGCGTTTGTGGCAGAACTTACAGAATCGTATGGGAACAAAGTTGACCTTCAGTACCGCAGCTCACCCCCAGACAGACGGTCAATCAGAAAGGACTATTAGATACCTCGGAGACATGCTGAGATCTTGTGCCCTAGATTTTCAGACTACGTGGCACAAACAGCTACCATTGATCGAGTTCGCTTATAATAACAGTTATCAGTCCTCGATTCAGATGGCCCCATATGAAGCTTTGTACGGAAGAAAGTGTCGATCACCGCTTTATTGGGATATAGAAGACTGGAGATGGACTAAAGATGGTATTCATCGTGGCATTGCTCCGAAATTGATTCAAGATGCTATCGAGAAGGTGCAAGTCATCCGACAAAGAATGAAAGCTGCCCAAGATCAACAAAAGAGTTATGCTGATAGACGTCGACGTGATTTGGAGTTTGAAGTTGGGGATCAGGTATTTTTGAAAGCTTCTCCGAGAAAGGGATTTGTCCGAATTGGTAAAGGAGGAAAGTTAGCCCCGAGATATTTGGGTCCGTATGTGATTCTTGAGAGGATTGGGAAGATGGCCTACAGATTAGATTTGTCGCCAGCTCTTACCGGTATTCATAATATTTTCCACGTCTCGCAGCTTCGTAAGTATTATCCGGATGAGTTTGAGATTATTTCCGTAGAGGATATAAAGTTAGAGCCGAATTTGACGTTCATTTCCCAACCGGTTAGTATTTTGGACCGTAAATTCCAAGAACTTCGTAATCGTCAAATTCCCCTCGTAAAAGTCCTTTGGAGGAATCAGAAAAGTGAGGAAGCTACTTGGGAAACAGAAGAGAAAATGAGAAAACATTATCCTGAGTTGTTCGCTTCGACTGAATAGAATCTGAGGACAGATTCTCATAAGGGGGAGAGATTGTAACGCCCCAAGTTTTCATATGAATAAAGCCGGTAAGAATTCCTAAGATAACGGAACAAGTTGGAAAACTCGATCGGCAAGTATGTGCTTATGTGATATTATTTGCCTAATGTGTTTAATAAGAGTGATTTGTGCATTAATTGTGATTAAATTGCCAAATGTGTGCCTAATTGATATTTTAAAATTTTCCTGACACTTTGAATTATGCGAATTTTGAGTTATTTGATACGTGGTAAAATTTATGTTTACGTGTAAAAGTGTCTAGGTACTTTTATTAAATTATGACATGTATATCTTTATCCCTAAATATTAACAAGATCAAAATATATTCGTATAAAATAAAATATATCATATAATTAAATTGTGAATCCATTATTTAAATGAAATAAGTTCCTTGCTTATTAAATGGAATAGCCGACCAATTACTTTAACATGCACGCGAATTCCAATGATTCATCAATCTACTTCAATATATAATATGTGTATGCTACGTGTATAAGCTATACTTGACCCCAAGTCTTCAATTTTCTTAAACCACCTCCTGCTTATAATATACTAAGTATCGGACATCTATAGATACAATCCTTCAGATAAGTCATATGTAATTCATTCATCTTTCTCACCACTGAACCCCCACAAAGTACTCAGACGAATACGTATATGATATCTTCACTATTTTCATGATTTTCTTTATAATTCTAATTGATTTTCTTCAATTTAATACTTGTTAAAGTGTTATTGTTTAACAAATAGTTGATGTTAGGTTGAGGCAGAAGTTAAACTAGATTGATAGTTTTGATCCCATAAACGAATTCTAATAATATCAGAATCAGAATAATGATTAAAATCTTCTTTCAAATGTTTATGAATTAAATAATTTTATCTTAGTCAATTGAATATTCTTGGCCGACTACTGGTGAAAAATTAGATTTCATAATTACTACTCACGAATAAATATAAGTGTGCGATTAGTTTATAAGATATATAAGTTTGATGAATTCAGTTGATGTGCTTACATGACTAGCACTAATTTTGTTTATAATTGATACATAGCTGTATATAAACTCTATGAATATGTACGTATATGTGCACTTGTTTGGAGAATACATCTGCTATCAATACAAATTCGATTTTTGTGAAGGTTATTAATGTTCCTTAATATCAATAATATTATATTCTAATAAATGAAACAATAGGTTTAGTTGTATTCATTTTATCGATAAGAATGTTTAGATAGATTACTTAATTTAAATTATGTTAGTAAGCATGATATCAGTTGTAATTAAATAGAATCACCTTATTTAATTATTATGTTTCCTTTCCTTATTATGTTTGATTAATTTGTTTAATTTTTTATTTGCAACGTGGTTATTTGATTTAAATAATAGCCGTGCGTCGTATTGTCGTCTTACGTGGTTGTGTCATAATTGGTTTCAGGTGGTAGTTCTTTCGGGCAGTAGTCTGGTTGTCTTTCCTTGGTCCTTTTTGCCGTATTATGCAGGTGGGGTTCCGTTTCCGAATTCGGTTTTCTTATACGTATGTAAATATTCCATATATACCCGAAGCCTGTGTTTTATGTTTTTATGTTTTCTTTCCCCATATTTATGTTATACGTAGTAGCTATTTGAAACCATACTATCTTAATGGTTTTAAAGAAAAATGCTTTGATATCAAATTATTACGTATAACCCCTCAAGAGCTCCTTTAGCTCGAAAGGGTATAAAATGGGTTTGAAATCGGTCCCTTTGACCGCACAAGCATTTGAAGTGCGAGGAATTATCTTGGCCTTTCGGCCTGGCCATTGAGCCACATTATACTATTGGGCCCGGACATCAGGGTACGGGGTGAAGCCGGATAGACGTTGGGTCTACGGTGGATCTCAATGCTCTGGTCTCCAAACTGATGGGAGCTCGGGGGTATGACCGGAGTGGCAACCCTTTTGAGTACCTGCGCCGGACGGGATCTAGTCTATATCCCCAGCCGAAGATGTATTGGATATTTGTCCTTGCATATATGATTATATAGTAGCGGGCTAGCTACCTGACTACACAAGGAGGAATAAGGGAGATTTATTTGATATTTCTGATATTATGAAACAGGTGGTTGATGCTCGACTCGCCGAGTTTTTACTTTATTGCGAAATTATTCGATTCACCAATAACTGTGAAAACCTTTATTTTCATTTGCTTTCTTCTCATTTACAAACTGGCGAATCTTTCCGGTTGTTTCGATAATATATACGTATTACAGCCCCCTGACTTAGTCGCTTTGACTAACCCCATTACTCTGTGGTTGTCTTTTCAGGTTTTGTTGCTAGGCGGATTCAGGTCGTGTCCTTGGAGTCATTTACTTTTCTTTAGGTGATTTCATATCCGTCTATGTATCTGGATAAATAATTAAAACCCTAGAAGTTGTAGATGTAAATAACGTAAATTAGTTTGAATGTTGATATGGTTGTTTTCAGTTGGAAGCAGGTCCAATTGATGGCACATCAGTGGAAGCAGATCTAGTGCTAGCAGGTCGAGGAATTCAAATGTCCAGATTCATATCTAAAAAAAAGTCATGTAGGTGCGGTCGAGCGGAGGGCATGCCAAATACTGATTACCGGATTGCCTGATTGCTAGTATGGATATATTCCACTACGAAGAAGTTCCGGGAGTTACGAAGGAGGGTTCATCATTTCATTAATGATACTGAAATGCAGCCTTGGTGGGCTTTATAATTGTGTTTTGGATTATGGTTGTTCTAGCTCCCTGAGTGAGATAGGTTGTGTTAATTTGCTTCCGCTGTATTATTGTTCATTGTCCTATTATTTTCTAAAGCAGATCCGCCTGGTATTTATTTTCCGTTCGCCAGGTTATAGTTCATAACCGGACCTTTAGTTCTTGTTATGGATTGTGACTTGGTGCGGGACGTCGCGTCGCACCGTATTTGGGGACGTGCTGTTACAGTTGGTATCAGAGCTAGAGGTTCATTGGCCTTAGCTCTGTGAGTCGTGTCAGTCTAGGTCCGTACGGCTTATGATTTTGGAATTGTGCTTTTGTGCTTATGTGGTTACAGCTTTGCATCCATAATTAATCTACATGCATACTTGTTATATTTAACTATAGGATGCCGCCTCGTCGTTATCGTACTCCTCCAGCAGCACCACCACAGGCACCAGTAGTAGATGCTCAACAGATATTTGGTCTCTTTAAGGATTACCTGGATCAGAGAGACAAGGATGTTGAGATAGATGGGCATAGAGCCCGTGAGCAGTCACTTCGCCGATTCCTCGATTTCCACCCACCTCAGTTTGTTGGTACCACAGATGATATTGTGGCAGAGGGTTGGATTTCATCTCTTGAGAGGATATACCGAGTTCATCAGCCTACTGATCTAGAGAAGGTTGAGTTTGCTATCTATCTTCTTCGAGGACCCGCAGAGGCCTGGTGGAAAATGACTGAGCAGAGATGGAGGGCCACCGGAGTTGAGTCATCGTGGGATAGGTTTCTTAAGGAGTTTCGAGCTAAGTATGTTCCCCCTACTGTTCAGGATCGCCGGGAGCAGGAGTTTATGGAGTTATCTCAGGGTACTTCTACTGTGGCTGACTATGAGGCCAACTTTACCAGACTTGCAGTATATGCTCCACATATTGCTTTAGATGAGCGCAGGAAGACCAAGAAGTTTCTAGAGGGCTTGAGTATTCCTCTTCGACAGGGTCTTGCAGCTTCCCGTCCCACTACCTATGTTGCAGCTGTAGATGCAGCCTTATCTCTTGAGGCTGAGTATGCTAGTATTGATCGAGCTATTCGTAGTACTACCCCCGCTTCTTCTTCACCGGGTTTCAAGAGGCCTTTCATTCTGAGTGCTCCTATGCAGCCTAAAGGCAAGAGACCTTTTGGTGGACCCAGACCTTCTATACCTCGCCCTATGGGATTTTCTTCATCACCTCGTCCGACCGGATTTTCTTCTACACCTCGCCCGACTGGGTTTCCTTCAGTCCCTCGTCCGTCAGGTTATCGTCCAGTTACTTGTGGTTATTGTGGAGGGAATCATCTAGAGTTTAATTGTTGGTATAAGTTGGGATTGTGTACTAGTTGTGGTAGCTCTACTCACCAGAAGGATAGTTGTCCAAGGAGGCAGCCCCCGAGTCAGCCTATGCCGCCGAAGCCGAAGCCTTCCATTCCAGCTCGTGTGTACGCCCTGGAGGGCGATAATGAGGAGACTGAGCCTGATGCTTCCGCCGTGGTGGAAGGTACCATACATATACATAACATACCCATACATGCATTGTTTGATCCGGGTGCTACGCATTCTTTTGTTGCTCCTGAAATTGACTTAGCTGCGCATGCGTCTATTGATTTGTTTGATTATTACTTTATTGTGAGTTCCCCTTTGGGATCTTGTATTATTACCGACCGCGTGTACCAACGTTGTCCCGTTGTTATTGAGGATAAAGTTTACCCCGCAGATTTGATAGTGTTGTCAGTGAAGAAGTACGGAGTTATCTTGGGTATGGTTATTTGAGCACAGGGCCAAGATTGATTATTTTGAGAAGAAGATTAGTTTGGGATCTGATTCGAGTCAGGGTATTCAGTTGACAGATGGGCCGATTATTTCTATGACAGAGGCAAAGAAGCTCGTCCGAGAAGGAGCTTCAGGTTTTGTTGCTTATCTTCTTAACAGACCGAAGGATCAGTCGAAGTTTGAAAATACCGAGATTGTTAAAGATTTCCCTGATGTGTTTCCTGAGAAGTTAGAGTCGTTACCTCCAGACCGTGATATCGAGTTTGTTATTGATCTGTATCCGGGATCTGAGCCGTATTCGAAGACACCTTACAGAATGGCACCAGTTGAATTAAAAGAGTTGAAGACTCAGTTAGATGAATTGTTAGCCAGTGGGTATATTAGGCCGAGTACTTCTCCCTGGGGTGCACCGGTATTGTTTGTGTAGAAGAAAGATGGTTCTCTTAGACTTTGTGTTGATTACAGAGAGTAGAACCGAATGACTGTGAAGAACAAATATCCTCTTCCCAACATTGAGGAGTTGTTTGACTTATTGCAGGGATCGAGGGTCTATTCTAAACTCGATCTGAGACAAGGATATTACCAGTTGCGAATCAGAGCAGAGGACATACCGAAGACAGCTTTCAACATTCGACATGGTCATTTTGAGTTTGTGGTTATGCCGTTCGGTTTGACGAACGCCCCTGCAGCATTTATGGATATGATGCACAGAATCTTTCGACCTTATCTTGATAAGTTTGTTGTCATCTTCATCGACGACATACTGGTTTTCTCGAAGTCTGAGGAAGAACATGCAGAACATCTAAAGATCGTGTTACAAACTTTGAAAGAACATCAATTGTATGCCAAGTTCAGTAAGTGCGAGTTCTGGATTGAGAAAGTGGCATTTCTGGGTCATGTTATATCTAAGAAAGGTATTGAGGTTGATCCTTCCAAGATAGATTCAGTATTGAATTGGGAGCAGCCTAAGACTCCGACAGAGGTTCGTAGTTTTCTGGAATTGGCAGGTTATTACAGACGGTTTGTGAAGGATTTTTCTAAACCTGCAGCCCCGCTTACTGAGTTAACAAAGAAGAATGTCGCTTTTGTGTGGACTGATAAGTGTGAGACCAGTTTTCGGGAGTTAAAGAACAGATTGACATCCGCTCCTATTCTTACTTTGCCTGAAGGTTCAGATGGATTCGTGGTTTATACTGATTCTTCGAAAGAAGGTTTAGGATGTGTGTTAATGCAGAATGGAAAGGTTATAGCTTATGCCTCGAGAAAGCTTAAACCTGCTGAAGTGAATTATCCTACACATGATCTGGAGTTAGCAGCAGCTGTATTTGCTTTGGGCAAATGGCGTCACTATCTCTACGGTGTTACTTTAGATATTTTCACTGATCATAAGAGCCTCCAGTATCTTTTCACGCAGAAAGAATTGAATAAACGTCAGAGGCGTTGGATAAAGTTGTTAGAAGATTATGATTGTAAGATTCAGTACCATCCGGGGAAGGCGAACGTAGTTGCAGATGCCTTGAGCAGAAAAGCAAGTGTATCACAGCTAGAGCTGAGTTCAGATATATCAGGTGCCGAGAGAGCTCGTATTATTTCTTATGCTCGTATTTCTAATATTACGATACAGTCAGAGTTGGGTCGTAGAATTAAAGAAGCTCAAGCTACTGATGATTGGATTCAGCGACAGATTATTCGAATGAAGGATGAGCCAGAAACACAGTTCAGTATTGACGACATAGGTCTTCTCAGACATAAGACAAGAGTTTGTGTTCCAGAGAGTTTGAGGAGAGAGATTTTAGATGAAGCTCACAAATCAGCCTATACTATTCATCCGGGAGGCACTAAGATGTATCGAGATTTGAAAGAGTTCTTCTGGTGGAATGGTTTGAAGAGAGATGTGGCCAATTATATCAGACAGTGTGTGACTTGTCAACAAGTCAAGGCAGATCATCAGAAACCCGGAGGTTTACTTCAGCCACTTCCCGTTCCATCTTGGAAATGGGAAGAGATAGCGATGGACATTGTTTCGGGTTTACCGAAAGTCAGAGGTGGTTATGATAGTATTTGGGTAATTGTTGACAGATTGACGAAGTCCGCTCATTTCTTGCCCGTTCGTACATCCTATACAGTTGAGAAGTTGGCAGAGGTTTATCATGAGGAGATTGTGAGACTTCACGGAGTTCCGGCTAGTATAGTGTCAGACAGAGACACTAGATTTACTTCGCGTTTGTGGCAGAACTTACAGAATCGTATGGGAACAAAGTTGACCTTCAGTACCGCAGCTCACCCCCAGACAGACGGTCAATCAGAAAGGACTATTAGATACCTCGGAGACATGCTGAGATCTTGTGCCCTAGATTTTCAGACTACGTGGCACAAACAGCTACCATTGATCGAGTTCGCTTATAATAACAGTTATCAGTCCTCGATTCAGATGGCCCCATATGAAGCTTTGTACGGAAGAAAGTGTCGATCACCGCTTTATTGGGATATAGAAGACTGGAGATGGACTAAAGATGGTATTCATCGTGGCATTGCTCCGAAATTGATTCAAGATGCTATCGAGAAGGTGCAAGTCATCCGACAAAGAATGAAAGCTGCCCAAGATCAACAAAAGAGTTATGCTGATAGACGTCGACGTGATTTGGAGTTTGAAGTTGGGGATCAGGTATTTTTGAAAGCTTCTCCGAGAAAGGGATTTGTCCGAATTGGTAAAGGAGGAAAGTTAGCCCCGAGATATTTGGGTCCGTATGTGATTCTTGAGAGGATTGGGAAGATGGCCTACAGATTAGATTTGTCGCCAGCTCTTACCGGTATTCATAATATTTTCCACGTCTCACAGCTTCGTAAGTATTATCCGGATGAGTTTGAGATTATTTCCGTAGAGGATATAAAGTTAGAGCCGAATTTGACGTTCATTTCCCAACCGGTTAGTATTTTGGACCGTAAATTCCAAGAACTTCGTAATCGTCAAATTCCCCTCGTAAAAGTCCTTTGGAGGAATCAGAAAAGTGAGGAAGCTACTTGGGAAACAGAAGAGAAAATGAGAAAACATTATCCTGAGTTGTTCGCTTCGACTGAATAGAATCTGAGGACAGATTCTCATAAGGGGGAGAGATTGTAACGCCCCAAGTTTTCATATGAATAAAGCCGGTAAGAATTCCTAAGATAACGGAACAAGTTGGAAAACTCGATCGGCAAGTATGTGCTTATGTGATATTATTTGCCTAATGTGTTTAATAAGAGTGATTTGTGCATTAATTGTGATTAAATTGCCAAATGTGTGCCTAATTGATATTTTAAAATTTTCCTGACACTTTGAATTATGCGAATTTTGAGTTATTTGATACGTGGTAAAATTTATGTTTACGTGTAAAAGTGTCTAGGTACTTTTATTAAATTATGACATGTATATCTTTATCCCTAAATATTAACAAGATCAAAATATATTCGTATAAAATAAAATATATCATATAATTAAATTGTGAATCCATTATTTAAATGAAATAAGTTCCTTGCTTATTAAATGGAATAGCCGACCAATTACTTTAACATGCACGCGAATTCCAATGATTCATCAATCTACTTCAATATATAATATGTGTATGCTACGTGTATAAGCTATACTTGACCCCAAGTCTTCAATTTTCTTAAACCACCTCCTGCTTATAATATACTAAGTATCGGACATCTATAGATACAATCCTTCAGATAAGTCATATGTAATTCATTCATCTTTCTCACCACTGAACCCCCACAAAGTACTCAGACGAATAGGTATATGATATCTTCACTATTTTCATGATTTTCTTTATAATTCTAATTGATTTTCTTCAATTTAATACTTGTTAAAGTGTTATTGTTTAACAAATAGTTGATGTTAGGTTGAGGCAGAAGTTAAACTAGATTGATAGTTTTGATCCCATAAACGAATTCTAATAATATCAGAATCAGAATAATGATTAAAATCTTCTTTCAAATGTTTATGAATTAAATAATTTTATCTTAGTCAATTGAATATTCTTGGCCGACTACTGGTGAAAAATTAGATTTCATAATTACTACTCACGAATAAATATAAGTGTGCGATTAGTTTATAAGATATATAAGTTTGATGAATTCAGTTGATGTGCTTACATGACTAGCACTAATTTTGTTTATAATTGATACATAGCTGTATATAAACTCTATGAATATGTACGTATATGTGCACTTGTTTGGAGAATACATCTGCTATCAATACAAATTCGATTTTGTTGAAGGTTATTAATGTTCCTTAATATCAATAATATTATATTCTAATAAATGAAACAATAGGTTTAGTTGTATTCATTTTATCGATAAGAATGTTTAGATAGATTACTTAATTTAAATTATGTTAGTAAGCATGATATCAGTTGTAATTAAATAGAATCACCTTATTTAATTATTATGTTTCCTTTCCTTATTATGTTTGATTAATTTGTTTAATTTTTTATTTGCAACGTGGTTATTTGATTTAAATAATAGCCGTGCGTCGTATTGTCGTCTTACGTGGTTGTGTCATAATTGGTTTCAGGTGGTAGTTCTTTCGGGCAGTAGTCTGGTTGTCTTTCCTTGGTCCTTTTTGCCGTATTATGCAGGTGGGGTTCCGTTTCCGAATTCGGTTTTCTTATACGTATGTAAATATTCCATATATACCCGAAGCCTGTGTTTTATGTTTTTATGTTTTCTTTCCCCATATTTATGTTATACGTAGTAGCTATTTGAAACCATACTATCTTAATGGTTTTAAAGAAAAATGCTTTGATATCAAATTATTACGTATAACCCCTCAAGAGCTCCTTTAGCTCGAAAGGGTATAAAATGGGTTTGAAATCGGTCCCTTTGACCGCACAAGCATTTGAAGTGCGAGGAATTATCTTGGCCTTTCGGCCTGGCCATTGAGCCACATTATACTATTGGGCCCGGACATCAGGGTACGGGGTGAAGCCGGATAGACGTTGGGTCTACGGTGGATCTCAATGCTCTGGTCTCCAAACTGATGGGAGCTCGGGGGTATGACCGGAGTGGCAACCCTTTTGAGTACCTGCGCCGGACGGGATCTAGTCTATATCCCCAGCCGAAGATGTATTGGATATTTGTCCTTGCATATATGATTATATAGTAGCGGGCTAGCTACCTGACTACACAAGGAGGAATGAGGGAGATTTATTTGATATTTCTGATATTATGAAACAGGTGGTTGATGCTCGACTCGCCGAGTTTTTACTTTATTACGAAATTATTCGATTCACCAATAACTGTGAAAACCTTTATTTTCATTTGCTTTCTTCTCATTTACAAACTGGCGAATCTTTCCGGTTGTTTCGATAATATATACGTATTACAGCCCCCTGACTTAGTCGCTTTGACTAACCCCATTACTCTGTGGTTGTCTTTTCAGGTTTTGTTGCTAGGCGGATTCAGGTCGTGTCCTTGGAGTCATTTACTTTTCTTTAGGTGATTTCATATCCGTCTATGTATCTGGATAAATAATTAAAACCCTAGAAGTTGTAGATGTAAATAACGTAAATTAGTTTGAATGTTGATATGGTTGTTTTCAGTGGCCTTGGTGGGCTTTATAATTGTGTTTTGGATTATGGTTGTTCTAGCTCCCTGAGTGAGATAGGTTGTGTTAATTTGCTTCCGCTGTATTATTGTTCATTGTCCTATTATTTTCTAAAGCAGATCCGCCTGGTATTTATTTTCCGTTTGCCAGGTTATAGTTCATAACCGGACCTTTAGTTCTTGTTATGGATTGTGACTTGGTGCGGGACGTCGCGTCGCACCGTATTTGGGGACGTGCTGTTACAGTTGGTATCAGAGCTAGAGGTTCATTGGCCTTAGCTCTGTGAGTCGTGTCAGTCTAGGTCCGTACGGCTTATGATTTTGGAATTGTGCTTTTGTGCTTATGTGGTTACAGCTTTGCATCCATAATTAATCTACATGCATACTTGTTATATTTAACTATAGGATGCCGCCTCGTCGTTATCGTACTCCTCCAGCAGCACCACCACAGGCACCAGTAGTAGATGCTCAACAGATATTTGGTCTCTTTAAGGATTACCTGGATCAGAGAGACAAGGATGTTGAGATAGATGGGCATAGAGCCCGTGAGCAGTCACTTCGCCGATTCCTCGATTTCCACCCACCTCAGTTTGTTGGTACCACAGATGATATTGTGGCAGAGGGTTGGATTTCATCTCTTGAGAGGATATACCGAGTTCATCAGCCTACTGATCTAGAGAAGGTTGAGTTTGCTATCTATCTTCTTCGAGGACCCGCAGAGGCCTGGTGGAAAATGACTGAGCAGAGATGGAGGGCCACCGGAGTTGAGTCATCGTGGGATAGGTTTCTTAAGGAGTTTCGAGCTAAGTATGTTCCCCCTACTGTTCAGGATCGCCGGGAGCAGGAGTTTATGGAGTTATCTCAGGGTACTTCTACTGTGGCTGACTATGAGGCCAACTTTACCAGACTTGCAGTATATGCTCCACATATTGCTTTAGATGAGCGCAGGAAGACCAAGAAGTTTCTAGAGGGCTTGAGTATTCCTCTTCGACAGGGTCTTGCAGCTTCCCGTCCCACTACCTATGTTGCAGCTGTAGATGCAGCCTTATCTCTTGAGGCTGAGTATGCTAGTATTGATCGAGCTATTCGTAGTACTACCCCCGCTTCTTCTTCACCGGGTTTCAAGAGGCCTTTCATTCTGAGTGCTCCTATGCAGCCTAAAGGCAAGAGACCTTTTGGTGGACCCAGACCTTCTATACCTCGCCCTATGGGATTTTCTTCATCACCTCGTCCGACCGGATTTTCTTCTACACCTCGCCCGACTGGGTTTCCTTCAGTCCCTCGTCCGTCAGGTTATCGTCCAGTTACTTGTGGTTATTGTGGAGGGAATCATCTAGAGTTTAATTGTTGGTATAAGTTGGGATTGTGTACTAGTTGTGGTAGCTCTACTCACCAGAAGGATAGTTGTCCAAGGAGGCAGCCCCCGAGTCAGCCTATGCCGCCGAAGCCGAAGCCTTCCATTCCAGCTCGTGTGTACGCCCTGGAGGGCGATAATGAGGAGACTGAGCCTGATGCTTCCGCCGTGGTGGAAGGTACCATACATATACATAACATACCCATACATGCATTGTTTGATCCGGGTGCTACGCATTCTTTTGTTGCTCCTGAAATTGACTTAGCTGCGCATGCGTCTATTGATTTGTTTGATTATTACTTTATTGTGAGTTCCCCTTTGGGATCTTGTATTATTACCGACCGCGTGTACCAACGTTGTCCCGTTGTTATTGAGGATAAAGTTTACCCCGCAGATTTGATAGTGTTGTCAGTGAAGAAGTACGGAGTTATCTTGGGTATGGTTATTTGAGCACAGGGCCAAGATTGATTATTTTGAGAAGAAGATTAGTTTGGGATCTGATTCGAGTCAGGGTATTCAGTTGACAGATGGGCCGATTATTTCTATGACAGAGGCAAAGAAGCTCGTCCGAGAAGGAGCTTCAGGTTTTGCTGCTTATCTTCTTAACAGACCGAAGGATCAGTCGAAGTTTGAAAATACCGAGATTGTTAAAGATTTCCCTGATGTGTTTCCTGAGAAGTTAGAATCGTTACCTCCAGACCGTGATATCGAGTTTGTTATTGATCTGTATCCGGGATCTGAGCCGTATTCGAAGACACCTTACAGAATGGCACCAGTTGAATTAAAAGAGTTGAAGACTCAGTTAGATGAATTGTTAGCCAGTGGGTATATTAGGCCGAGTACTTCTCCCTGGGGTGCACCGGTATTGTTTGTGTAGAAGAAAGATGGTTCTCTTAGACTTTGTGTTGATTACAGAGAGTAGAACCGAATGACTGTGAAGAACAAATATCCTCTTCCCAACATTGAGGAGTTGTTTGACTTATTGCAGGGATCGAGGGTCTATTCTAAACTCGATCTGAGACAAGGATATTACCAGTTGCGAATCAGAGCAGAGGACATACCGAAGACAGCTTTCAACATTCGACATGGTCATTTTGAGTTTGTGGTTATGCCGTTCGGTTTGACGAACGCCCCTGCAGCATTTATGGATATGATGCACAGAATCTTTCGACCTTATCTTGATAAGTTTGTTGTCATCTTCATCGACGACATACTGGTTTTCTCGAAGTCTGAGGAAGAACATGCAGAACATCTAAAGATCGTGTTACAAACTTTGAAAGAACATCAATTGTATGCCAAGTTCAGTAAGTGCGAGTTCTGGATTGAGAAAGTGGCATTTCTGGGTCATGTTATATCTAAGAAAGGTATTGAGGTTGATCCTTCCAAGATAGATTCAGTATTGAATTGGGAGCAGCCTAAGACTCCGACAGAGGTTCGTAGTTTTCTGGAATTGGCAGGTTATTACAGACGGTTTGTGAAGGATTTTTCTAAACCTGCAGCCCCGCTTACTGAGTTAACAAAGAAGAATGTCGCTTTTGTGTGGACTGATAAGTGTGAGACCAGTTTTCGGGAGTTAAAGAACAGATTGACATCCGCTCCTATTCTTACTTTGCCTGAAGGTTCAGATGGATTCGTGGTTTATACTGATGCTTCGAAAGAAGGTTTAGGATGTGTGTTAATGCAGAATGGAAAGGTTATAGCTTATGCCTCGAGAAAGCTTAAACCTGCTGAAGTGAATTATCCTACACATGATCTGGAGTTAGCAGCAGCTGTATTTGCTTTGGGCAAATGGCGTCACTATCTCTACGGTGTTACTTTAGATATTTTCACTGATCATAAGAGCCTCCAGTATCTTTTCACGCAGAAAGAATTGAATAAACGTCAGAGGCGTTGGATAAAGTTGTTAGAAGATTATGATTGTAATATTCAGTACCATCCGGGGAAGGCGAACGTAGTTGCAGATGCCTTGAGCAGAAAAGCAAGTGTATCACAGCTAGAGCTGAGTTCAGATATATCAGGTGCCGAGAGAGCTCGTATTATTTCTTATGCTCGTATTTCTAATATTACGATACAGTCAGAGTTGGGTCGTAGAATTAAAGAAGCTCAAGCTACTGATGATTGGATTCAGCGACAGATTATTCGAATGAAGGATGAGCCAGAAACACAGTTCAGTATTGACGACATAGGTCTTCTCAGACATAAGACAAGAGTTTGTGTTCCAGAGAGTTTGAGGAGAGAGATTTTAGATGAAGCTCACAAATCAGCCTATACTATTCATCCGGGAGGCACTAAGATGTATCGAGATTTGAAAGAGTTCTTCTGGTGGAATGGTTTGAAGAGAGATGTGGCCAATTATATCAGACAGTGTGTGACTTGTCAACAAGTCAAGGCAGATCATCAGAAACCCGGAGGTTTACTTCAGCCACTTCCCGTTCCATCTTGGAAATGGGAAGAGATAGCGATGGACATTGTTTCGGGTTTACCGAAAGTCAGAGGTGGTTATGATAGTATTTGGGTAATTGTTGACAGATTGACGAAGTCCGCTCATTTCTTGCCCGTTCGTACATCCTATACAGTTGAGAAGTTGGCAGAGGTTTATCATGAGGAGATTGTGAGACTTCACGGAGTTCCGGCTAGTATAGTGTCAGACAGAGACACTAGATTTACTTCGCGTTTGTGGCAGAACTTACAGAATCGTATGGGAACAAAGTTGACCTTCAGTACCGCAGCTCACCCCCAGACAGACGGTCAATCAGAAAGGACTATTAGATACCTCGGAGACATGCTGAGATCTTGTGCCCTAGATTTTCAGACTACGTGGCACAAACAGCTACCATTGATCGAGTTCGCTTATAATAACAGTTATCAGTCCTCGATTCAGATGGCCCCATATGAAGCTTTGTACGGAAGAAAGTGTCGATCACCGCTTTATTGGGATATAGAAGACTGGAGATGGACTAAAGATGGTATTCATCGTGGCATTGCTCCGAAATTGATTCAAGATGCTATCGAGAAGGTGCAAGTCATCCGACAAAGAATGAAAGCTGCCCAAGATCAACAAAAGAGTTATGCTGATAGACGTCGACGTGATTTGGAGTTTGAAGTTGGGGATCAGGTATTTTTGAAAGCTTCTCCGAGAAAGGGATTTGTCCGAATTGGTAAAGGAGGAAAGTTAGCCCCGAGATATTTGGGTCCGTATGTGATTCTTGAGAGGATTGGGAAGATGGCCTACAGATTAGATTTGTCGCCAGCTCTTACCGGTATTCATAATATTTTCCACGTCTCGCAGCTTCGTAAGTATTATCCGGATGAGTTTGAGATTATTTCCGTAGAGGATATAAAGTTAGAGCCGAATTTGACGTTCATTTCCCAACCGGTTAGTATTTTGGACCGTAAATTCCAAGAACTTCGTAATCGTCAAATTCCCCTCGTAAAAGTCCTTTGGAGGAATCAGAAAAGTGAGGAAGCTACTTGGGAAACAGAAGAGAAAATGAGAAAACATTATCCTGAGTTGTTCGCTTCGACTGAATAGAATCTGAGGACAGATTCTCATAAGGGGGAGAGATTGTAACGCCCCAAGTTTTCATATGAATAAAGCCGGTAAGAATTCCTAAGATAACGGAACAAGTTGGAAAACTCGATCGGCAAGTATGTGCTTATGTGATATTATTTGCCTAATGTGTTTAATAAGAGTGATTTGTGCATTAATTGTGATTAAATTGCCAAATGTGTGCCTAATTGATATTTTAAAATTTTCCTGACACTTTGAATTATGCGAATTTTGAGTTATTTGATACGTGGTAAAATTTATGTTTACGTGTAAAAGTGTCTAGGTACTTTTATTAAATTATGACATGTATATCTTTATCCCTAAATATTAACAAGATCAAAATATATTCGTATAAAATAAAATATATCATATAATTAAATTGTGAATCCATTATTTAAATGAAATAAGTTCCTTGCTTATTAAATGGAATAGCCGACCAATTACTTTAACATGCACGCGAATTCCAATGATTCATCAATCTACTTCAATATATAATATGTGTATGCTACGTGTATAAGCTATACTTGACCCCAAGTCTTCAATTTTCTTAAACCACCTCCTGCTTATAATATACTAAGTATCGGACATCTATAGATACAATCCTTCAGATAAGTCATATGTAATTCATTCATCTTTCTCACCACTGAACCCCCACAAAGTACTCAGACGAATACGTATATGATATCTTCACTATTTTCATGATTTTCTTTATAATTCTAATTGATTTTCTTCAATTTAATACTTGTTAAAGTGTTATTGTTTAACAAATAGTTGATGTTAGGTTGAGGCAGAAGTTAAACTAGATTGATAGTTTTGATCCCATAAACGAATTCTAATAATATCAGAATCAGAATAATGATTAAAATCTTCTTTCAAATGTTTATGAATTAAATAATTTTATCTTAGTCAATTGAATATTCTTGGCCGACTACTGGTGAAAAATTAGATTTCATAATTACTACTCACGAATAAGTATAAGTGTGCGATTAGTTTATAAGATATATAAGTTCGATGAATTCAGTTGATGTGCTTACATGACTAGCACTAATTTTGTTTATAATTGATACATAGCTGTATATAAACTCTATGAATATGTACGTATATGTGCACTTGTTTGGAGAATACATCTGCTATCAATACAAATTCGATTTTTGTGAAGGTTATTAATGTTCCTTAATATCAATAATATTATATTCTAATAAATGAAACAATAGGTTTAGTTGTATTCATTTTATCGATAAGAATGTTTAGATAGATTACTTAATTTAAATTATGTTAGTAAGCATGATATCAGTTGTAATTAAATAGAATCACCTTATTTAATTATTCTGTTTCCTTTCCTTATTATGTTTGATTAATTTGTTTAATTATTTATTTGCAACGTGGTTATTCGATTTAAATAATAGTCGTGCGTCGTATTGTCGTCTTACGTGGTTGTGTCATAATTGGTTTCAGGTGGTAGTTCTTCCGGGCAGTAGTCTGGTTGTCTTTCCTTGGTCCTTTTTGCCGTATTATCCAGGTGGGGTTCCGTTTCCGAATTCGGTTTTCTTATACGTATGTAAATATTCCATATATACCCGAAGCCTGTGTTTTATGTTTTTATGTTTTCTTTCCCCATATTTATGTTATACGTAGTAGCTATTTGAAACCATACTATCTTAATGGTTTTAAAGAAAAATGCTTTGATATCAAATTATTACGTATAACCCCTCAAGAGCTCCTTTAGCTCGAAAGGGTATAAAATGGGTTTGAAATCGGTCCCTTTGACCGCACAAGCATTTGAAGTGCGAGGAATTATCTTGGCCTTTCGGCCTGGCCATTGAGCCACATTATACTATTGGGCCCGGACATCAGGGTACGGGGTGAAGCCGGATAGACGTTGGGTCTACGGTGGATCTCAATGCTCTGGTCTCCAAACTGATGGGAGCTCGGGGGTATGACCGGAGTGGCAACCCTTTTGAGTACCTGCGCCGGACGGGATCTAGTCTATATCCCCAGCCGAAGATGTATTGGATATTTGTCCTTGCATATATGATTATATAGTAGCGGGCTAGCTACCTGACTACACAAGGAGGAATAAGGGAGATTTATTTGATATTTCTGATATTATGAAACAGGTGGTTGATGCTCGACTCGCCGAGTTTTTACTTTATTGCGAAATTATTCGATTCACCAATAACTGTGAAAACCTTTATTTTCCTTTGCTTTCTTCTCATTTACAAACTGGTGAATCTTTCCGGTTGTTTCGATAATATATACATACGTATTACAGCCCCCTGACTTAGTCGCTTTGACTAACCCCATTACTCTGTGGTTGTCTTTTCAGGTTTTGTTGCTAGGCAGATTCAGGTCGTGTCCTTGGAGTCATTTACTTTTGTTTAGGTGATTTCATATCCGTCTATGTATCTGGATAAATAATTAAAACCCTAGAAGTTGTAGATGTAAATAACGTAAATTAGTTTGAATGTTGATATGGTTGTTTTCAGTGGCCTTGGTGGGCTTTATAACTGTGTTTTGGATTATGGTTGTTCTAGCTCCCTGAGTGCGATAGGTTGTGTTAATTTGCTTCCGCTGTATTATTGTTCGTTGTCCTATTATTTTCTAAAGCAGATCCGCCTGGTATTTATTTTCCGTTCGCCAGGTTATAGTTCATAACCGGACCTTTAGTTCTTGTTATGGATTGCGACTTGGTGCGGGACGTCGCGTCGCACCGTAATTGGGGACGTGCCGTTACACGAATGTGGCGTTCCTTCTTCAGGGGGCGTTACACAGTGCCTGCTTGTTTCAGCTTGCACGGTCTTGAGTGCGTGCTCAAGACCGTGCACAAGGCCGTGTGTTAGCCCGTGCGAATGCCTTAACCAAAATTCCATAGCTTCCATATTATTCCATATGATTCAAGGATGAATATTTTGTAAAGTTTTCAAAATTCCGACCTTGTTCGGACCTTGAATCGAGCCTTTTTCGTTTAGGGCTTTTTCCCCAATTTTTGAATGTCGTCCGAAAAATCCGAAAATCACATGATTGCTTCTTTATAATATTATAAGCATGAATGCGCAATTAGAATTTCAATTGAGCATGTTTAGCATCGTTAATTTCATATTTTCCGTTTAATTGTATTTTAATTGTAAATTTAATTGCTACATGACGTTTATTGGTTTTTCGTGTGTTGTAGTCTTCGTGAGTCGTTGTCGTGTCTTGTCTTATTTGGTTCTTGTCGTCTATTAGTTTCAGGCCATCTTTTCAAGGCATAGCTTGGGTTGTCTTGTCGTTTTCGTGCTTCCAGGTGAGGTTATTAAAATGCTTTCAAACGGAGTAAGAATTTCTTTTAAATTATTGCGAACTACCCTTATGTGCTCATCTTGCTTTGTTTTCCCTTCTCGTATATCTACTAAATATTTAACCTATATTTTCATGATTTTATAATAAATGATTTGATACTGACTTGTACCTATAAGTATCTTTAAATCGTTTTGTTTTCATGAGGCAAGTAAAACTCTTTCTTTTAAGCATGATGTTTTGACCTCGGTTGGGTCTATGAGGGAAGTCGTTGACACGTATGAAACTTGTAGTCACCCCCTTTGTCGTCCTACACACCTGCCTAAATGCCCTTTTGGCCTTAACTTATAATGTTCTTCAAACGCGAGCAAAAGATAATGTATTGTTATTTAAATGGGCCCGGGATGGTATCCGGAGGTTGCATCTGGGGACGAGCGTCCAGGGTGTAATCCGAGGTGCTTTTCCCAAAATTAAGCATCAATCGTGGCCCGTTAGGAGTTGATAGCCACGGTTGGGAGTGATGGTGGGCGTTGCATTCGTTGCACGTTTTCCTAAAATTCAACAGTCGTCCGAGGTAGCGCCTCTGGGGTCGGACACCGGTGATGGAGTTTATTGTAATTGAAGGGGACATAAGGAGGAACAGGCCCATACTCGCTGGGATATTAGTTGTTTGTATTTATCGCTTTAAATTCTTTAGTGTACTATTAATTATTGTCGTGTATGCAATTCGAAGCACGATCCGGATTTTCTTCAATTATGCAAATGTAATTTCTTATATATATATATAATCCAAACCCGGAAACGTGGCTCGTACTTGTTCCCTCTTTACCATCACTGAGTATCTTTTATACTCACCCCCACTATTTTGATTCTTACTTCAGGTCGACAGGTGGTGTTGTCACCTATCTTGTCAGTCGGCAGCAGCAGGTCTAGGTTGGCTCGTATGTCGTTGTCTTGTCAGTGTCCCAACAACAGTCGTGTCCTTAATTATGAATTGATTTAATTTATGTATTCCGTATTATGTTTTATTTCCCGTACTTACGTGCCCCTGATGTGGGATAGATTAGACAAGCCATGGATGCAATTTAGTAAATGATTATTGAGAATGATGTATGAATTATGTTGCCCCGAATGGCTTATATGACTAATTGTATAATTTAATTTAGCTTCCGCAACTCTATTATTCTTTTATTGCTGTTGTTGTTGGGGTGTCGTAATGCTGTTGCTGGTATTTGATTAATTGATTGCCGTTCGCCGGGATGGATTTTTAAATGGGGTACATCTACCACGTTTGGGAGTTCGTCTCGGTGCGGATGTGGTGTCCTTTCTCTGCCCACGGAAAGGGGCGCTACCGTCGCTGTTCCCGATGGTTATTGCTTGAGTGCCGTTCGCCGGAGTGGATTTTTGAGTTGAGGCTCCTCGCTGAAGCTCGGGAGTTCGCTTCGGTGCGGATATGGCGGTCCTTTTTCAGGGGGCGCTACAAATAATGTATATTATAAAACAGAAGTAAATCACCATTTTCAAACTTAAAAGAAATCAACATAAAAGAAAAGTTTTCGTAAACGGTTGGTGATTTAGCATAAAACATAATACTTCATATGACTCGGCGAGACGAGCCCTTAACTCCAATTTCCAAACATAAAAACGGAAACCACCCTTATTCCTCCAATGTAGATGGACCGCTAAATCCGAACTACTCATAACATACGGTATAATCTCAGGTACTCAAAGGGCTGCCACTCCGGCCTCACCCCGAGCTCCCAAAGGTGGAGGGAACAAGAGGATTTACGCCGTAGACCCGACGTCTACCGGTTTCATCCTGTCATCCTTACTCCGAGCCCAACCATACATACATATAGTTTATAACTCGCTTTTCAAATCATTTTTGGGTTGCTCGAAAGACCGTTCGAGACATGTCGTATGCGAGGCCGAAGGCCAAAGTTCGCCTTAGGAAATCAAAGAGGTTTTACATGTCTCTTTCGCAAACGTTTCAAAAGAATATACATAGTACCTTTTCATATCAAAATATTTTTCTATAAATCGAATAAACATAATAGACATAAATATTTACTAAGTATATATATAGAGACGGTATGAAAACAAAACGTAAATCAAGGCTTATATGGGAGAGGCTTAATATATATATATATATATATATATATATATATACGTATAAGTACCGGAGTCAGAAACGGAAAGCCTCACCTGTTGGCTAATCAAAAGAATAAAAGCAAGACCGGTGCTACTCCACAGGAGTATCGTCTGCAAAAATATAAAGACACAACCACATAAGACAAATGACGACGAACGGCTTATACGAAAGCATTAAAACACATAGAAGCACGTTAAACAGTCATTCATATCACTTAGGTTCACATTCTAACAAATATATAAATTCAATAAGTAAATCAAGCTAAAATGCGATAAAAGTTCATAATCATGCATAAAAGGCAACAAGGAAGTATGCATTCAATTTTCGAAAGAAACGGACAACATTTGAAAAATAGCCAAAAATACCTAAACGAAAAACACGAAGAACGGGGCCCGAACGAAGTCGGAAAAATCCAAACTTCCTAAAATATACATTTCATGATTTATAGGAACTATAGGTGAAATCGGATCTCAAATAAGAGGTCAAACGAAGAAAGTCAACTTTTTTAATTGCCCTTTGACTCCCATTACCGAGAGCGACATTTTGAAAATGGAGAAATTTTGGTTAAGGCATACACACGGCCTTGGGGACGGGCGCGCGCACGGGCTTGAGCGCGTTCTCAAGCCGGTGCAAGCACTTGCACTGGCCTGCGCACGGGCGTGCAAAGGCTAAAGTGGACGCACGGTCTTGGCTAATGGTCTCAAGACCGTGAGCAAGGCCGTACGGATTCTCAGAACAGCAGAAAATTGCAGAAACGAAGAAAACTCGCGGGAATGAACCAAGAATCGATATTTAACCAATCAATCATGCAAATCTCAAGTTAAGACTTCATATAACGATATACAACATCTAATCTACCTATAAAACCAAGAACCACATAAATCCATCCATAGAATCATTCAAAATCAACATTTAACCTAAATGTGCAACTATTCAAAAAAACTAGAAAAATAAAGCATAGGAGGCATTAATCGCGAAAGGTGTGAGAAGCTTACTCGTAGAAGAGATCGTGAGGAGTTCGTAGGATTTCACGGCTCGGAATTCGGTCGGGAAACGAAGTCGGAACGATCAATCCAAGCTTTTTTTCTTCTTTTTCTCCTTTCCCTTTCTTTTTCTTCTTCTCTTCTCTTGTTTTGTGCGTGAATGAGGGAGAGAGAGAGAAAGTGAGACTAAGTCAAAAAGTTGACTTGGTTTGAGAAACGAAAGGACGTTTTCGTAATTTTGTAAAAATAACTCAAAAACCTAAGTTATCCAAATAATACATAATTACAGTCAAAGTTCATGAAATTAAACGCACATTGACATGTCGTGATTTAAATATCAAAATTCACTAATTTATGAAATTGTTATAAAATCACATAATAATTATCAAATAAATAATTAAATCGCGCAATTAAACGATTCGGACATACCGGATAATAATTCGGATTTTCGGGGTGCTACAGTGCAGGTCAAAAGGGGGGGCGCACGGGCCAACGCACGGTCTTGGCAAGACCGTGCACGAGCCCGTGCAGGTTAAAGGGGAACACACGGGGCTGCGCACGGGCTTGACAAGACCATGCACAAGCCCGTGTAGATCTTCTGGGCAGCAGACGCAGCAGATCGCGAAACTCTCTCGTGCACAACAACATTCAAACTCATAAATCTCCTAATTTACTTCATAAAACATGCTAATTTTCACATATAAATATATATATCACATTAGCTACATATAGGTCCAAGAATTATGCAAAATGACCAAGTAAATCTTCCTAAACACGAAAATCCTAAAACTATAAAAATTCTATATAAAACCCACGAAATCGCAACAAAGAACGAACGGATTGAAATGGGGTAAAAGGATTACCGGTAGAGAATGAAGCAAGGATCGTTCGGGTTTTCACGGCTTGTCAATCAGGCGAGAAACGGGCTCGGTAGGACGATTCTTCTCTTCTCCCTTCTTCTTCCTCTTCTCCTTCTCTTCCTTCTTTCTCTTTCTTTCTTTCTCAAATAATATGGGTTTATGTGGAAATAAGGAATATATGACGGGTATGTATGCAAAAAGGGATATTAAATGGGGTCAGGGTAAAATAGGGAATTTCGGGTAAAAAGTGGGTTCACGGATAAAACTTATTCGTGATACTAAATATTCTCACGAAAAGCCTTCGGCGGGAATAAAATATTATTTCGGAATAAATCCAAAATTTTGGGTCGTTACAGCCCCAGTATGGCGAGTGCGAAACTCGTGTCCAATATTTGGACGACCCATTTAACTTATTTAGACATACACCATATTACTATGCTTAGTTTGTGTATTGTGGCTTTTCTTGTTGCGTTATGCTCTTCAGGGGTGGTTTTGTCATTTTATTGATATACTTTTCTAACTTTCCTATTTGATGGTTATATAAGAAGGAGGTACTCTTCTAACCCCACGTTTCTTTTTACCGATTCCGGTTAAACAAAAAAAACTAACAAGAAATTGGTGGGACTATTATAAGGACAAGAAATTATTGGTCAGTATCATTGTTTGCCATTAAAAAAATTTTCTTCGAACAAAAAACAAAACCACTATAAAAAAAAAATCAGCATATATAACTTTCTGAACATAAAAAAGAATAATGTTATTATTAACGAATTTGAACATACATTCAATCTTCTTATGCTGAAAATATATTACCCTAATTTAGTATAAATTGCGTAATATTATTTTATATCAATCCTTCTTTTTCTCTTCATATATATAACGTAAAAATTTCATTAATTTTTTTTTGTTACTAAAAATTCCATTAAATTTTTTTTTTTTTAATTTTCATCATAAAATTAACACTAAACTTTAATTTGAATATATTTAATTATTTTGGTCAGGTAATTTGAATATATAAATGTGTGCTAACCTTTTTATTTATTTAATGAATCGAATTATGAAAAATTGAATATAATTGTAACATTTGTTCAGACTTTGATGAAGATTTTGCAGTTTTTTATGCGTATATCTATTTTTTTTTTTTTCACGACAATTTTTTTATTTATTTCATTTATCTTATACTAGATATTATAAGTTCCAATATCTATGCATAATTGCATATCATTAATTTCTATGTTATTATTGTATTTAATTAATATTTATTAATAAATAATTATTTAAAAGATATTTGGTCGGGAAAAAAAATTCACCCCCACTCAAAATCCTGGCTCCACCCTAAATGTAATCTGGTGCCTTATAGAACATAGGGGCAATCACCAACTGACTACTATGTAACCTCTATAATTTGCTCAAATACAGAGAAGTGTTGTTCCTCTTCGAAAGCTTATAAGAATTCAAAAAAAGCACAAAAAAATATTTAAAAAAATTATAAAATATGTTCCGTCGTGTCAGAGACTTCTTTCAGTCGCGCGTGTCCTAGTCGTGTCAGACATTCCTTCAGCCGTGTCCAACACACAATTTTTTATTTTTGTTTTCTATAATTGCATATATGTTTTGGCCGTGTCAGATACATGTGCGAAACATGTCCGTGTCCAACACTGCACATGACATATTTTTGAAGTGTCCGTACATTAGAAGTTACAATCTGTACAAGTGATATGAATATACAATTATGGTTGCATATATAAAAATATTAATATTTTATGGTCTCATCAGATTTTTCATTGAAAACCTCTATAGATATAAACTATTGAAAATTATCAGATCTCCAAATGGTAATTATACGAAAATATTTTAAAGGTAAAACTATAAAAATTAAGACGGTAAAAGGTATAGGTAATTGATGGAGGGGACGTATCTGATGCAAGAATTTATGGAAGTTTTGTCTTTGCAAGTTGCAACCAACTTAATTTTGTTTTGATGATCAAAATTAGGTTGTGTAGGGCTAACGAGTTAATGGCTGATCTGGTATTATTCACTCAATCATTCATTTTAACAAAGTTTTTTTTTTTTTTTTTTTTTTGAAAAAATCATTTTAACAAAGTTATTGTTGTAAATAATATATCTTTAAATGTATTCCCATATTAATTATTGTGTATTAATTGGAATGTGAAAAGATATATTAAAAAGGTTGTTTAAAAAATTAAGAGTCCCACTTTAATTGAACTCTTAATTAAGAGTATCACATTGATTAAACTATTAATTAAAGTCTACTATATTAATTAATGATAATTAGTGGGGTTAATTATGGAACTCAAGTGAGAGATATGAATGGGTCACATGTGGCGCGTCCGCGTCCTGCGCATGCTCATGAGCTTGGGCTTGAGCCGAACCGGTCGTGTCACTTAGTCGTGTGTCGCATGATGGCGTACTTTGTACTCCACACACTTCTGATTTCCATACCCAAATATTCTAACAGTTATAATAGATCTCATATTCTCACCCCATGGAATGTGAATTAAATCTCTTATAAGAGATTAAGAGCATGAAATTCCATGTTGAAAGTTATGCTTACGTTCAAAATTTCTTCCACAATCTTACGTTTTTTTATGCATGTTTCACCTATATAACCTTGTTCAATGATAACTTTCCCCCTTCATTATATTATTAAAACCCAAAATACCTGTGCAAAATAATACGCTTAAAGCACGTAATTAAGTCTGAACGGAATATTCTGAAAATTTTAATTGGAAATTAGCTTAAGGGGTGAAAGTGGGTAAGTGCAAAAATCTGAACGGGATATTAAGAAATAATCCATCCAAAATTAGTTTTAAGAGTGAAAGTGCCGTAAATTCAAAAGATGACTACAGTGGGAAGCTAAAGACACGATTTTAAGGATTGTGCGAAAATATGCAAAATATTTCATACGTTGCGGGTTTCATGTAATTATCCCTTTAGATTATTTGGTTTCCTTTTTTTTAATTAAAATTCGATCTTTAAGAAGTCGAAGATTATTTGGTTTCCTTTAATCTTGTTTTCTAATATTTATTATAATATTTTATTAGTTCATTAATCTGTTCAAATTATGCTCTTTTTGCGTGGTTAAAGTGCAATTTACCAAATTAAATAGGGGAATAATATTGGATGAGAAGTGATCAATCTAGCAAGCAAGAAAGTGAGATCCCATATGATGTGAAATCTTATTATTCTTTGCCCCATTCTGCTGAGAGTGACCGCCAAGCCAAGCAAACAAAATCTTCACACACAAACACACACTTTGATGAGTGACCTAACCTGTCCTTTTGAGAACTTCTAAAGCAAGAGCTTTCTCCCATCTCTCTCTCTGATCAAGTGAATTTTCACCACCTTGAAAGAAAGAAAAAAAGAGAAAACCTTTGAAATGACCCTTCAACAACAACTACATTCTTCTTCCTTCACTTTCAACTATCTATGATTGATTCAGATTTTGTCCAATTCGTCCTATTCTACGCAGTATATACATGCACACTCCTACATATGTATATTTCACACACACACAGCACAAGCACACAAAGTGTCGGCCTTGAAAAAAAAATGTAGGACCCATTCTTTTGAATCAATCTGAAAAAGTCCGTCCTATGTATCAATTTTTGCATGTGCCCTATTCCTCATTATCTGACACTCTTCAGATTTAGAATTTTGGATTGAGGGGCCTTCAAATATATTGGGATTTCAATTTTCACTGAAATTGTGAACACAAATTTATCTTCTTGGTGTGTTTTGTTAATCCTATTATGGATTCGAGAACTCCGTTGGATTATGCTCTGTTTCAGTTAACACCTACAAGAACAAGGTACACACTCAAATTTCACACTCCCAGTGCTTTGAATTGTGTTTAGATTTCTTGGTTTTGCCTGATATCTGGTATTGTTTTGGAAAAATAAATAAAGGTGTGATCTTGTGATATTTGCTGGAAAAAAGAATGAGAAATTAGCATCAGGGTTGTTGGAGCCTTTTATTTCCCATCTTAAATCTGCTAAAGATCAAATTTCCAAAGGTGGTTATTCAATTACTCTTCGGCCCACCTCCTCAGATGCTTCTTCATGGTTCACTAAGGCTACTCTTGAAAGGTATGAATTATGCTTGCAATGTAATTGGTTTATATTTAAGGGACTTACATGAAAAGTGTAATACATTTGCTCGGGTTTGGGCTGACAAGTATTTTTCGAATTATGTTATGGTTTTCAGCTCTGGGGGCCTTCTTTGTTTGTCAATTACTATGTCTTTTTATCATTTCTTTCAGGTTTGTGAGGTTTGTTAATACACCGGAAGTTCTTGAGAGATTTTTAACAACTGAGAGAGAGATCAATCAGATTGAAAACTCAATTGAGTCAGAGGTGCAAGGTATATGGCAAATTTTGTATCAAGAAGCAGAGTTTTTGCTTTTGTTTGTATGACTTTATTATATTTTGGCTTGGATGGTTTATGTATATATGTTCTTGTGATCTGAAGAGGATCCTTAGCAATTAGCATCATGGGATGAAAAATCCCGTACCGATTGCTGTTGGGTGGCGTCGATTGCTGTTGGGTGGCGTCCATGCCCCGACCATTACAATTATGCAACATTTAATGTGTATATCGATAATTACCAACCACCCTTCGGGTTTGGCTCAAATACAGGAAACTTGTTTGAGGTTTCAGAAATTACCAAATCCCCCATCAGGTTTTGAGGCTACAGGAAAAATTAACGGAAGACAGTGAACCTCATGAGGTAGTTTTTGAGAGAGATATTGAACTTCAGGGGGGAGTTGGTAAATTCTGAATCCTCAGGGGTTTTTCTGTATTTGAACCAAACCCCAGGGGGTAGTTGGTAATTATCCCTATATATATATATATTTGATAACAAAATATTTATGTATAAGATGTGGCATAATCTTGACGGTCGAGCAAGATAGGATTTTGTTCTTGAGTTTTACTTTCTTTTAATATCCACATTGTGGGATCTTTCTTAGTTTTGTTTGGAGGTGATATGCATGGTTCGGGTTAGTAAGCTGAGATCTGAGGCAAAAGAAGAATAATATTGAGAAAACACTTGGGAAAACAAATAGATCCAGTAAATGTGCTTTGTGGTTTGACTCTTGTTTCATATACATTCGCATAGATTTGTTGTTTCCTCTTATTTGTTTATTGCATTGTAAGATTTGTTTATTATAAAGAAACATTGACAAATCTGGAGAACATTTTGTTGTTAGTTTTCGCATTAGTTCTCCATTACTTCGGGGTAAACTTTGTGGGATAGAAAAATGTGAAGTTCTATTTACTTATTTGACAAAATGTGAAATTTATACGCACGAGTAGTGATTTTGTTCGTGTAATTTACACACACACCAGCTGATGGCAATCGGGATTAATAGGTACCGCCTCTGGAACTGATGCAGATTCAAAAACTGTAATTCAACCGTCTAAGGTACATATCCACTGTCAAACATACAATTTTCTTTTATAATTTTTTTCTTTTGTGGACTTAATGGGTTGACATTTTCATGATGATTACTCGTATATGGTATCAGTCCAAAGTTGATTCAAATGGTAGCGGTGATGTTGAAGCAGAAGAAAATCCAAAGTAAAAGATTCTTGCATTAGATTTATTTCTATTCATGAGGTAATAGTTTCTAGCAATTAAAATTTTCACATTTTTATGGATAGAGTTCGTCTTCAACGTGTTCTGGAATCTCGTAAGGCAATGCTCAAGAAAGAACAAGCAATGTCTTATGCCCGTGCTCTTGTGGCGGGTTTTGAGATTGATTATATATACGATCTCGTATCCTTCAGTGATGCTTTTGGAGCACTTCGTTTAAGGTAAGAAATACATTTAAATTGATGGAAGTATTGTTGGAAATATTATTTGGTAAATTGTCTCTCGAATATTATTTAATTTTCATTTTTACATGACGTAAATTTTATTTGTATTCAGGGAAGCATGTATGAACTTCCTGGAACTATGCCATAAAAAGAACGGTGATCGGAGTTGGATGGATGAAGTTGCAGCAATGCAAGCTTCATATTTTGGAACATCTGCAATTATTGGTGGTGAAAATAACGACATTTCTCGAAGCAAGAGTTTGACATCTGATTCAATCATAAGACATGCTAGTTTGGATACTAATGAAGGTATTGCCAAAATGAAATTTTATCTTGGGATAATTACGACCCCCCCCCCCCCCCCCCCCCCCCCCCCCCCCCGAGTTTTACTAAAACATCCAACACACTATCCAAACCTTGAACTTTACGAGTACTACCCTGAGTTCTTACGCCGTTTACATTCACACCTTGAAACCTTGAAATATTACGAAATTTACTCTGAGGTTTGTAAAACATTACGAATACCCCTAAAACTAACGGAAAAAATGTTGACTTTCGTTGACTTTGTAGGTATTTGTAATGTTTCAAGGTTTGGATGGTATTTGCGAATATTTTGCAAACCTCAGAAGTCTATTCGTAAGGTTGGGAGGTTTGGATGGTTTTTCAATAAAAAGTGCAAACCTCATAGTGGTATCCATAAATGACCCTTTTACCTTAGCAATGAATTTCAGGAATTAAATGCCAAACAATGTCATTCATGACAATATTTATTTTTTGGGTCAATTAGATATTTTATTTAGTCGTGGAATTTAGTTTGAAAGTTTCCAAAATACAGTAAAAATATATAACCTATGTTTTAAAACCCGGACTGGACGTCGAACCGGAGGCCTTACTGGTCAGGGGTTCGATGGTCGAACCGGTATGACGTCATAATTACGTAATAATTATATTTAAATATATATAATATTAGTAATATTAAAAAAATATAGAAAAATAAACAAAATAATATAAAAAAAATTAAAAAAATATACCAAAAAATATAAAATAAAATTTCAACCATCATTCCATCAACCATGTAAAAATAATTGCATCAACCAACTCAAAAATTAAAAAACTCACCAAAGTCTAACACATCACAACATCCATCAAAATAAGACAAGTAGGGTTTCTTTCACAAAAATAAAAAATTGGGTTGACAAACTAAGAAATGAAAAGTTAAATCAGCAACTATTAAAAAAAAAAAAAAAAAAACCCTTGAACCAGTGGTCAACCGGTCCGACCAGGACCGGTTTAACCGGTCAATTGACCGGTTTTGGCCGGTTCCCACTGGTTCAATTAGGAACTGGTTCAAAGGGGTCACCCGGACCGGAAGCCCTGCCGGCCGGTCGGACCGGCCGGTCCGGTCCGGGTTTTAAAACACAGTATATAACTGATAAAATAAAAATTGTATTATACTGGTCAACAACAATATGTGTATATATTAGGATAAATTAAATGTGATTACAAACATAGGGGAAATTTGTAATTTCCATAATGTGGGGAACTATGTTGTAATTTCCGTATTACTAGGGGCTGTGGATTTAATTATCCCTTAATTTAAAAGCAGGGGCAACTCTTTCCACTAAATCCTCCTTTAGGGTTTAGATCGGTCCATAAACATGGGAGGTATTTGTAATTTTCAAAAGCTGTGGTACTATTACTCAGGGGTGTGTGAATGTAATTAACCCATATATATCAAAATTACATAGTTTCCCCCTAAGAAAACATTGTATCTCACATATTAAACTCCTTAATTTTAGTTCTTTTTATTCTTATTTTTAATATATTTCTGCGTTTCATAATAATAATGGTAGTTCACTTTATGAAAGGGACAGATAATGGTTTACCATTGGAGTTCAATCTACAACAAACAGAAGGAGCAACAACAGCTCAACTACCAACATGGCCACCATTTTTTCAACTAATTCCGTCCTATCCCGGCTATATATTCCCGGACCCACCACCACATTATCCATGGCCCACAAATTTCCATGATCCAGCTATGTACCTTGATAGAGACATCAAAGATAGGGAAAAACACAAGAAATCGGAAAAGAAAAATGAAAAACGAGCATACAGGCCACACAGTTCCGATCATTCGCGCTCTACAAGTGATGAGCAAGAGATGACTGACAGTAAAAAATCCTCAAGAAAAGTCATCATACGTAACATAAATTACCTTGCTTCAAGCAGAAATGAAGAAAATAGCATTTCTTGTTCTTCTAATAGCCAAGATTCCTCTGATGAAGAGGAATATGCTGGTGGAGATCCCATTAAGAAGCAAGTTGAAGCAGCCGTTGAGTCATTGAAGAAGAAACAACATAAGTCGAAGAAAGCTAGCGATAAGTCGAATAATGTTCTAGAAAATTCCGAAGAGGAAGAGAAGAAAGATGGGGGGAGTTGGGATATCTTCCAGAACATCCTCATGAGGGATGCTGACTCACCAGATACGGACTCGAAGACTATACACGTTCAAGAGGAAAATTTGTCTTGTTTAGATAATAATTTGGATAAACTTCGTGATGATTTCCTTTGTAATGAGGGGCCCTATGGAAATGAGAAAACGAATGCTAAATTTGAAGTTGGTGAGAATTTCCATGGAGTTGTTAAGCGGAGTGACAGAGAGGAAGAATTGTTAATCCGTCCAAGGGCAGAAGGGGAATATTGCATGCAAGATGTTCGTTTTGGCAATGAATCTTCCATCATAAAAGCCCAGACAGAGGAAGATTGGATCACAGGAAGCAAACGGGAGATATCTGCTGATTCAGGTATGTATGTCATACATCTTTACAATAAAAATGTAATATTAATGACAAAAAGTTGGGTAACTTAGTGAAAGTTATTGCTAATATCATGTCGTAAGAGACAATAATCTTAATTTTAATAATATGGGTCAGTTACATCAACACCTTTTGCAGAATGTGATATTACATTACTGTAGGTCCTTGCACAAACCACAGACTACATACCACTCCCTAGAAATGTTTAGAATTACACAAACCACCCCTGAGTTTGAAAACATTACACTTTTTTTTTTTTTTTGAAACTAAAAACATTACACTTTACAGCCTGCAATTTTTTCATTTTCACAAAGGTGGTTTTGTTATTTTAAAAAATTTCAAGGAGTTGTTTGTATCCTTTCCGAAAACTTTTGGGGATCAACGCTACTATGGTATTTCTCGAGGGGGTGTAGATGCAATTAAGAGTTAATCATAATGGTGATGGACAGTATGCATATGTCACTAATTATCAGTCAACACCGACAGCTAAAAACACAAATTTCTACTACGATTAAGCTCGGGAAATTTTTATTCTTACAAAAAAAAAGCTTTTTATTTAATATTAATATAATATGTGTTCATCACGACTGGATTGTTGTTTCATATATATATTGCCGCTAATTTTCTTTTTCTGTTTTTTTTAGTGGATCGGAATATCTTTAGTGTAGATCAAGCCTTGAACAATTATCACAATGGAGTACATAAAAGAGATGTTTTTTCAGATGATTCTTTCATGATTCAGCCCCATATATCAGACGGTCCACAAGGAACTGAGCCTAAGGCCGATATTTTCATGGTTTCAGACATTGTTGGAGCTAATGATCAGTCCAAGAATCAAGAAAAGGTTGAATATAATAATAATAATTTCAGTGAACCAGAAGATCTTTACATGATGGTTGGGCATGAATCTGCTGCTGAGCAAGTCGTATCTTCTTTTTGGAATCCTGAAATAGATTTAGTTGAAAATGTTAAAAGTAACAAAAACGAACCAAGTGATACTGTTAAAGCACAAACTGCTAAAATTAGTAAAGAAAGTGGAACAAGGTTGGGTGTGAAAGAAACGAAGTTGAAAGCTCTGCGCGGATCTCTTGGAAGCAGCAAAACTGACGTGGCAACGAGAAACAAAATATCAGGTGGTAGAAGCACAACAAGCAGAAACAGAGCCGAAAAGGTATCATACTGTTCCTGGTTTCATCTAAAAACCTTAAATGAAAAATTCGACTTAATCTAATTTTTAGTTTAATTCCATCAAACTCCATGAATTGTAGCTAATGAGCATAAAATATCCAGTGACCAAAAAAAATCTCATAGAAAATAGAAAACCCCCGTGTATCTTGCGCACATCGATCACAAAAATACATGCATTGTTTTTATGGTACAATTGCTTCTCTGCCCTCAATTTTTACATTTTATTCATATTTACGTCTTTATCAAATAAAGGGCAAAATGGTAAATTTATATGTTTTTTTTAATAGGGATAATTACCAACTACCCTGAGGTATGACCTAAACACAAAAAAACTCCATGGGATTTCAGAAGTTACCAACACTCCCTTGAGTACTCTTATTCACAAACTTCATCTGACATTGGTAACAAACATTCATTTAGAATGAAGAGTAATATTGGTTTTTGAAAATTCAACCTTTTTCTTTTTTTCTTTCAGCTCTTTATGTTAAGGAAAACATGGTAATTTTACCATCACCATTAATTTTTCCATCATTCCTAAAAATTCAGGGGGGTGTTGGTAATTTCTAAGACCTCATGGGGTGTTTTGTAATTTGTATTTAAGTCAAAAACAAAGGGCTGTGAGCAACATGTTTTTTTTTTATAAGATTGTTTTAAACTCATTGTTCTTTGTGTATTTTATTCATCACTCGTGGGGTTGGCTGCAATGAACTCAACTATCTTTAACAGATTTAACTTATTAAAAAAATTTAAATTAATATTCATGTTTTGGTAGAATTTTTGTAGCCTAGTCGCGATTTTATTGATTTGATTTTTTTATTATGGACCTAATTTTAAGTTCCCTTGTTTTCTTTTCACTAGGAAGAAGAGAAAAGGAAGAAAATGGAAGAACTATTGAAACAGAGGCAAAAGAGGATTGCTGAAAGAAGTGCTGCTAAACGAGGTACCTCAGAAACATCAAAAAGGACTCCAAAAGAGATTAAGAAAACTTCGACTTCCACAAAAACTGAGAAGTCTAAACCTAACGCTGCGAACTATGAGAATAAAAAGCCGAAACCTGTTATCCGGAGCTCCACCATTGATCGTCTTTCAGCTTCTAGAACAACAAATTTTCAATTATCAAAAGGTACTGTGGACATTGCAAATAGTACTACAAACAGGACAAAGAGTACTACTACTCTTACTGCTTCTAGCTCATTAAAGAAGACGAACAAAGCAAAGAGTAATACTCCTACTACTACTTCTAATATTCAGGAAAAGGGTACCAAAAGTACCGGACCATCAGTTGCGGAGGAGCAGAATAATGAATTCGAAGACTTTGGAGATGTTAAGGAATTACACACTGTAACTGCAGTGGAGAAGAAAGAAGAAACTAATAAAAGCTTGGTTTGCGTCGTATCTGATAAAGATGAAGTCCTCTCACCGTCCATGCAAATGGGGCTGCCAAGTAATCCACCGGTTGTGAATCTTACATCTCCGACGATAGAAGCAAATCCAATGGTTGGAAGTAATTTGAAGAAAACCTACGGTGAGAAAGTTGTTGGCGAGAAAAAGAAGCTAACATTTTTGCCCGAAATATCTGTGGTGAATTTCTCTACTCCATGGGAATACGATGAACCGAATCAAGAACAAGAACAAAATCATTCGAGAAAGAAGTGGAGTAATGGTGAAGGATCTCCTAAAGCCCCTAAAGGCTTCAGAAAACTTCTCTTTTTTGGTCGTAGAAGCTGAATTATCAACATGAAATTTCTTTCCTTTTGTTGTATGACATTTTTTAGTCTAATCCACATTGTTCTTGTTTGTTGTTTGGTGAGTTTATTCTGTGCTAGTGTGATTATAATCTCAAATGAGTTTTGGTTGTAATGTATATATTTGGCCTCATATTTTGTATATTTGTATTTTTATAATCTCGGCATGCATGTCAATTCCTTGAGGATGTTTTGCGCTTTAAGTTGTCTTTAGTCTCTACTCTCCAGGATTGATGTCTAAACTCGGAAATTCTTGTATATATTAAGTCACAGGCGAACTAAATAATTCAGATTTTACAATATTTTTGTGTTTATATTTTTTCACGAATTAATTAAAAATATAATAATTTTAATGTAAAGGGGAATGAGAATGTTCAAATAGAAGAAAACAATGGTGGAAAGGGATCTGATATCGAAGATGACAATTTCTTTGATCAAGAGGATAACGAAGAAGGAATAGAAGATATCCGTCATCTTCTTTGATCAAGACTCAAGAGGATAAGGAAGAAGGAATAACTAGAATCTGAAGGAGAGAAGGACGATTCTCCTGAACGTAAACGGATCGTGATTTTGGAAAAGATGAAAGCTGGAATCAGATGGAATAGCAACAGGAAAAAGAGGCGACAGGAGTGGGTGATACAGTAGCGGTTACAACTGAAAGACAGACTAGGAATGAATTGATGCAACAATTATCGCCTCAGAAAGATGAAGAAAAGTTTGATCATGATAACAGGCTGGCAAATGGCAATAATACCACGAGATCAAGATCAAGCAGAGGAAGCTGTGGCAACAGACAACCTGATGATCGATGGGAAAGATACTAGTAATGCGAAAAAGTATTCGTCGGATTTTCCTCGCCCCAGGGGAGTAGGTTTTTCAGCAAAAATTGAATTACCTGAGCTATTTTCTTGCGAATTCGTCAGTTTTGTCTGAAATTGTTCAGAGCTTTTCTTCGACTCATTCATGGGGTTGCTCTGAATGTATTTTTGAAAATGGGTTTTCCATTATCTTTACCGTTTTGCTTCTGGATAATTAGTCGTTGGGACTGATTTCTTCTGGATTTCTGCAAAATGGGTTTTTTCGCTACCTCATTTTCTTTGGATCTTGCCAGCCCCTTCGTTAATCTATCTGCCGTTGATTTCTGGGGCTCATATTTTTTCCCTATTTTGGGGAAAGTATTGGAATGGTTTGTCGAAGAAGATGAACAGAAGGAGTTTGAAGAGAGTAAAAATCCCAAACATCCTTTTTGAGCTTCAGAAGAAACAGCAATTGACGAGGAAGAAGAAGAAGAATAAAGATTTGAGCTTATTTTGGTGTTGGGTTTCTGAAGAGGAATTCGATTCAAATCTTGTAGCGGACTTCTTTTCAGAGATAATTTCATTCCCCACAATCCGTTGCTTTCTTTCTCCATCATGCGGCGTTGTGGTCGAAGTTCTAACGAAGATTTTGGTGACTGCAAATTGAAATGAGTGAATAATGGAGTTTACCGTTGGTTTTGAAAAGTGAAGGCTAGTTTTAATTTGCTTTTGCCCGTTTTCTTCTTTTTGTCTTTTGCGGTTTGTAATGGAAAAATAAATTAAATATATGATTGACACTTTATAAGTTTAAAAAAAATATTACAAATTATATATATATATATATATATATATATATATATATATATATAAAATGAATGAGTGAGATGTTTTAGCAAATATGCTTATGTGTTAATAAGTTGGATTAGATTAGTACATTTTGCCATGTAGATTATTTCTATAATTAAGTCATTAATTATGATTTTTATAACTTACATATATATATTTAATTGACATTCCATATATTGGTTTATATTAAAAAAAATTATAACTCCTATTTAATTATAGAATTATATAACTACTTTATATAATATTGATATTGAAAATTTCATTCAAGAAATAATTTTAAGTAAATTTTAATAAGCTTGCCTAATTATTATGAACTTTACATTTAAGTGCTAAAAAATAAATATATGATTGAAGGGAAGCTTAAAACTATTTATAATTTAGATATAATATTCAATTTTTACATGAAAGCATAGTATAAAAAAATTACCATTCACAAAATATTAACAATATTTGGGTAAAAGATTATTTAGTTCTATAAATTTTTTTTTTATTTTGTATTCTTTTTATCTATCATGTAATTGTATTTTCAAAATTTCTTTTAATTATTTGTGGGGTCACATAATTATGTACATTTTTTAAAATGTAAATTTAATTAAATTTTATTATTACTTTAATATTATAAAATAAATAAATAGTTGATTTCTTTTAGAAAAACCTCTAAATACTAAAAATATTACTTTCATTTCCATTTTGCGGTGGAAAAATTATATTTAATTTCAATGTGAATAAATTTATTAATTTATTACATATAAATATTAATATTGTCATAATATAAAGAAAATTTCAATAATGAAATGAACATTATTGTTGATTAATAATGAAATAATAATAAATTGTTCAACAGAAAAATAATATCAAGTATACAAGAGATTCCAATAATTATTTATATGGTCTATTACTAAATATTTTCTATATTTTAATTATTATTTTAATATTTTTATATTGATTGTGTGCGTGATTTAAAAATAATTATATATATATATATATATATATATTCTCTATTACAATTACAAAATCATATCATATTACTATTTTTATATATTTAAAATAAATTTTTTATATATATAAAGTATGATTATTTTATAAAAAGAATTATTTTGGTGTGTGATATTTATATGTATTGTTAATAATTATATAAGAAAATATGATTCAATGTATTTAATAATATATATTTTATAAATAGATTTTCCCGTGCAACGTAGAGAATATATATATATATATATATATATATATATATATATATATTAATTTATAAAAAAAACTCTGTTAAATTTGTGATATTTATTCAAGTTGTTAATATATAAATTATAATTAATATTAATATATTAAATTTATAATTATAAATTAATTTCCCGATGCAACGCAGGGGGTAAAAACTAGTATAACTTAAAACGTATAACATAAATTTATTGAATTTAATTTAATTATAAAATAAAATAAAGGGAAAATTGCAATTCATGTCCCATTGGATATTTCTAGTTGCAATTGAGATCCCATTATTTCGAAAATTGCAACCGTAGTCCCATTATTTAACAAAACATTGCAAGGGACGTCCCACCGTTAACTCCAACTAACGGAACCGTTAAGTTTAACTTTGATACACGTGTGAGAGCTAGAAAACTCACCTGAAAACCGATTTTGGAGGGAAAATAGCATAAAACCTCATTCTTTAACTAGTGTTGTAATATATAATATCCCTATTATGTAAGTCAGTTTTTAGTCATACAAATGAACTTTTATCTTTTTCTTAATTGTCTTAAACCAAACTAAATAATAGATAAACCAAACAAAAAATAAAATTCATACACCTTGATGAAATGAACTTTAAGCACCCGTGAAATACCAAAAATGACAACAACAAAAATAACTGCTTTAATCCATTAAAAAACAACATATGGTAATTCAATTCAATTCAATTTCAGAAAAATCACAGCATGTGTGTCAAAATGCATAAATTATCACATCAAATTGGAACCGGGCAGGCCATACAAGTTTGTTTAAAGCCCAACAAAAATTACATCAATGATGCCATTTACAATCAATACTTAATTGAGTATTTATCTGAATGAATTGCATCAATGGTAACAAAAATCAACTTCTCTTTGAAGGGTTTGTGCCATTTTTGAGAGAAAAAGTAAGGTTAACAAATTGATAAATGAGCGGGAGATGAGTTTTCTAGTTTTCACAGGTGTGTTAAAGTCAAATTTAACAGTTCCATTAGTTGGGGGTTAACGGTGGGACGTCCCTTGCAACGTTTTGTTAAATAATGGAACTATGGTTGCAATTTTCGAAATAATTGCAACTAGGGATATCCAATGGGACATGAATTACAATTTTCCCTAAAATAAACGTATAAAATTTTCATAATAACTTTATTTTTTTTAAAGCTCATTTATATGGAATATGGATGGAATTGCGTCGAGACATTAGGTTACACAAGTAGGTTGTACAATTTTTCTTATGAAAAAGTGACTTAAAATGTTTACTCTATTCGTTACATTATCACATAATTTTCCTTTTTGAAATCAAAACCAAGAGTTAAAATGACATACATAATAATGATTTTAGATTATCATGGGACGATAATAATGATGGCAAAACAAAAAATAAAAAAAATTAACATAAAAGGAAAAAGAGAGTATTAAAAAAGGGATAAAGTATTTATTTCGTTTCATGGTATAGAAAAATGTACTAAAATAATGATTTACGTCATTAACTAGCTTTTTATCCCCTGCTTTGCATAGGAAAATTTAATTATAAAATATACATTATTAAATAAATCGAACTATATCTTTTTATATGATTATTAACAATACATTAAAAATTATTAATTCAGAATTTGAAGCACACATACCAAAATAATTCATTTTATAAAATAATCATAAATTATGTATATAAAAAACTTATTTTAAATGTATAAATATAGTAATATGATTTTTTTATGACGAATTACTGATTTTATATTTTTAATAGAGAGAATACATATTTATACATATATATATAGAAGGACTATTATGAATGTTATATAAATATTAAAATAACAATTATAATAAAAAATATTTAATAATAGACTATATAAATATTGATTAAAGTCTCTTTATATTTTTGGTCGAAAAAATAGCTAATTATTATACTTGGTATTATCTTTTTTGTTAAATAATTTTTATTATTTCATTATTAATTAATTAATCATAATATTCATTTCATTATTGAAATTTTTTTTATATTATGAAAATATTAATATTTCGAATATAATAATTTAATAAATCTATTTACATTGAAATAAAATAAATTTTGCCACCGCAAAATAAATATGGGATATGTGTATTTGGATTTTTTTCCCAAGAAAATCAATTATTTATTTATTTTATATTATTAATATAATAATAAAATTTAATTAAACTTATATTATAAAATTTTCTTCCTTATTTTAGTCGGATAAATTTTATTTGAATCCACTATGTATGCACCAAAAAAAATAAAAATTAAATCCACTATGTCGAAAATATTTGATAGGAATAAAAATATTAAATATAATTTTTTTAATGGATTTATGGAATATATTATTTTATTTTTATTTTTATTAACGAATATTCACTGCAATATAGATAACTCTAAAGCTTTCATCTTCTTCTCCTCTTCTTCTTTCTCTTTTCTCTCTTTTCTTTTCTTGTTTTGTGCGTGAATGAGGGAGAGAGAGAGAGAATGAGACTAAGTCAAAAGTTGACTTGGGTTGAGAAACGAAGGGGCATTTTCGTAATTTTATAAAATAACTCCAAAAATATAAGTTGTCCAAATAAAACATAATTACAGTCAAAGTTCACGAAATTAAACACGCATTGACATGTCGTGGTTTAAATACCGAAATTCACTCATTCATGAAAATGTTATATAAATCACATAATAATTAATAAAATAAATTATAAATCGCGTAAGAAAATCGGTTCGGGTTCCCGGTTCATAACTCGAATTTTCGGGGCATTACAGACTCTGTGCTGATAAAACCAGTCCATCACAAGAACAATCCCATAACGCTGTAGTGGCAATTAGATCAAATCGACGGGATAAACACGATCTCCTATCTAATTATTTTTTAAAAAATAAATTTTAATATTTTATAAATTAGTTATATAGTTCTATAATTAATTGGGAGTTACAAATTTTTAATATAAACAAAAATATGGAAAATAAGTACATATATAAGTTATAACAACAATAAGTTGCGACGCCCCCACGGAGGATCCCGGACCTAAAGGGCCCACAGGACACCGCCTGCACAACCTCGCAGGAGTTTGCAAAGTGCTCGTCCCGGTTGGGCAACTAACTCTATCCAAATTGAATTGCAGCGGAATACTGAATAAAAGAGAAAGAATAAAGGTCCTAAGAAATGGGCACAACCCGACAAATATAAAAGGAATCTCGACACGGGGGCAAAACATAACAATAACTTATCACCGGTATCTATCTTGACAAGAAATTAAATTCACAAAACAATACAATTATATACATTCCCCGAGATGGGGTCTTGTACATCAACCAGTCAAGAGAAAATAAGACAACGACGCAATCCCTCTAATTCAAGCGCTCCCCACCTAAGAACTGGACCTGAAATACGGGATCAATATGAAAGGAGTAAGTCAAACTACCTCATCTTAATGAGGTGAGGTAATACTGGAGAATTAAATAACAAATAATCATTAAAACCATAATCAGATGCATGAACAGACGAGATATATCACATGATACAGATTATATACATGCAAGATACGAGCTATAACAAACAATACACCTTATGGCTCCCAAGCGTTAAAACAGTAAAACTTCAAAAACACCACGTCAGGGTGCGATCCCGACTAACAGAAGCGAGAGTCCCACGTGCCCCATGAGATCATCTCTACTGGTTCGGCTATCGTGACTAACCTCCTAGCCAACGAAACGACAAACCACAGAATGGACGCTACCTCGCACAGATTAACCGACGGCCCGAGCCGCCCAACTACTCTGTTTGAGAGTAACTCCTGGGCCCCAGTCTCAATAGAGAACAGATAGAATTCTTTTAAAAACAAACGAATCATTTGATGCAATATTTATAGGTACGAAATCATTTTGTATCAAAATCCTTTTTCTTAAAACTTCAAAGAAATTAGTAATTGAAAATTATTTACGTATAGATAATAAGAAGTTTGGGAGAAAAGCTTAAAATTATAAAAGAAAGATCTTACGAAAGGGTTACATATATGTTATATATATATGTTATATATTTACATATATACGTATTCCAGTTTTAGAAAAACAATAAGATTTTCCTCACCGTTACCGATGGACTGGAAATCTGGTACACCTGAATAACATGACAGACAAATCAATATCTAAACAGACACTTAATGGATGTAATACTAAACCCAATCTCACTAGAAGTAATAATTAAGAACAATTAAACACAGTCACAATCACATGTAATCAAATTATATTCAGTGAGTATGTCATCGGTAGAAACTCAAGAAACAAAACTACTTGATTTATCAATTATACATCCCGATATCATGACGGGTATAAGTTCAAACTCAAGTTACTTAGCAACTGAAAAGGTATAGAATGTTCTGGAGCTATGTGCAGGTTCGTGAATTAGAATACTAAGTAATGAGATATCATTATACAAAATTGAGATAATAGCCTATACAGTTCTAGATTTGTTAACTAACTATATTACTGATTGAACTTAAAAGTTATTATAGAAATATTAATTAGTGTATACTGTATAGTAATCATATTTCATTTAGGCTTAATATATAGACTAACAATTAATGGAATACGTGCATAATTAAGTTTGCCGACAACCTAACAAGTTTCATTAAGCAAATAATCCAAGAAACTAGCAAAAATAATAACTTCACCAACTCTATATTTTCATCAATTCCTAATCAGGAGCACTAAGAAATTTTGGGTATTAATTTTATAATATTAGGGGGACAAGAAAAGAGTTCAACAGTCTGTAGTGTGTTAATATACTAGTCTTAATTCAGTTTTAATGAGAACCCCGTCTATTTAATCTACTTTAGTCTATTCTTGAAAGAGTTATATTCATCAATTATACGTATAAGAACTGTTAATGATGATAATTCAATTGATAATTACTTCAAAATTCATCCGACTGCGAAACACCAGATTGAGTATAAAACATAAATATTTAAACAATGATTTAAAGACAATCAAGAATTATATAATTAAATGAAATCCAACAGTTATTACGCTTATACCATGAAATCAAAATTGCATACCTGTTTAGAAAAGAACAAAGAAGAAAAGAAGTGGTTTGAGATATAAGGCAACGACTTTTGCATGGTTTTGTCTATATAAATACGATATTCTGTAAAACTTTAAAGATATATAATATTTAATATAGAAAGGAAATAGGTGGCACTTCAAGGAAATAATGACAAAGCTAATGTATAGGACGTGTCTTCTAATCTGATTACCTCTTATAATATATTTTTATTAGTTTAATTTATATATGTTGTCAACGTTATCCTAATGAACAAAGAGGAAAAGACAATATCTTTTTCTTCATAATTAAAGAAACACGTTCTTTTCGAATTAACTAAACTTAATTTCAGTTAACGATAAAAAGTATATATATATATATATATATATATTTTTTTTTTTTCTTTATTCCTTAATTAAGTAGCTAGCATATCTCGTAGTCAAACTTTATTTTAATAATTGTATAGTTCATCATTTCTAAACATGAAATCTAGGGACAAATAGTTTTATTAAAATAACATGCTAAAATAAGAAATATATTTAAATCGCGCAAATAATATGCCAGGTAAACGTGAATGCATGTGATGATATAATTTTCTTCTTAATTTACCTCTACCCAAAATTTGGGGTGTCATATAAGTAATGAAATTAATTATAGAAACAATCTACATGGCAAAATGGATCAATTATAACTAATCTACTTCATTGCCACATAAACATTTTTCCTAAAACATCCCACTAACTCATATATATATATATATATATATATATATATATATATAACCGCGGAGGCAGGATGTGGGGATTGTAATGCCCCGAAATATTCAGCGTAAAAAATAAAATGGTTCAGGAGAGCCACACTGGCTGGTGCACAGCGTGTCGCAAGCCCGTGTGGAAGGGATACGTACGGCCTCCCCTCACGGGGTGTCGCAAGGCCGTGAGAGTGCATTTCTCATCCCACATCGGAAATGAACATGTAATTTGAAGGGTTTATAAGTTAGAACTCATGTACAACCAATATGCATTAATCCCTTTTGGCAAGTGCTTCCTAAGCCAAACTTTAGGGTTGTGCACAGTGGATTCGAAGCTTATACCCACGCGTCCAACGGGCGCCGTCGTGAGGGTTCTCCTCTCCGCGCCCGGGGGTCGTGACAAGAATTGTAACACCCCAAATTTTTGGTAAGCTAAAGCCGGTAAGAATTCCTAAGATAACGGGACAAGTTTGGAAAACTCGATCGGGATATATGTGCTTATGTGATATTTGTGTCTTTTATATGAATTTTCGTAAATGCAATAATTTGTGAATTTAAATTATTCTATGTCAATGTGTGTTTAAAATGATGAGTTTTGACTATAATATTGATACATTTCGTTGATATGTCCTTTTTATGAAGTTTCGCGAAATTACGAAAATGCCATTTCGATTTTTCATTTAAACCTCGGGTTTTCTTTTTATTATTTTTTCCTTTCCTTTTTCTTAATTACACTTAGCCGTAAACATCAGCAGCAAAAAGAAAGAGAAAAAGAAAGAATTTCTCCGAACTTTCAATTCGATCTTTCGAGTTCGTTTCTTAACCAAATTTCGATCCATAAGAACCTACGTGACCCAATTTCAGTTCAAAAGTCTCTGGAAGTCAAAAATTGCAATTTCTACTTTCTTCGTTTGATATTATTTTCAAAATCCGACTTCACCATTAAGTTCGTAGTGCTTTAAAACTTAATAATCCATAGAGTTTGAATTTTTCCAATTCCATTTGATTGTGAAACGAACCGATTTCCGTTTAAGGAATTATTTGGCACGTCCCCAAATACGGTGCGACGTGACGTCCCGCACCAAGTCACAATCCATAACAAGAACTAAAGGTCCGGTTATGAACTACAACCTGGCGAACGGAAAATAATTACCAGGCGGATCTGCTTTAGAAAATAATAAGACAATGAACAATAATACAGCGGAAGCAAATTAACACAACCTATCCCACTCAGGGAGCTAGAACAACCATAATCCAAAACACAATTATAAATGTAGCGCCCCCTGAAGAAGGACCGCCACATCCGCACCGAAATGGACTCCCGAGCTTCAGCGAGGGGCCTCAACTCAAAAACCCACTCCGGCGAACGGCACTCAAGCAAACACTACCGGCAACAGCAACGACATCCCAACAACAACCACAATTGTAACGACCCGAATATTTTAAATATATTATTAATATTTACGCGAATTCTTTCTTGCCTAATTTCTCGATCTATCCAATTGGATTAATCAATCTTGTGGAAAAGATTGATTTAACCTATCTTTTAAATACCCTTAACTACTTAAATTACATAAATGCCCTTGAAAGCCTAAATGACCATTTTACCCTCCCGAGATATTTTCTTAAATATCTACCCATCTCTCTCATTTTCTCATTACATAGAAAGAAAGAAAGAAAGAAGAAAGAAAGGAGAAAGAAGGAGAAGAAAAGAGAAAGATCTTCCCGACGCCCTACCGAGCTCATTTCTCGCCCGATCGACGAGCCGTGAAAACCCGAACGACCCTCACTACATTATCTACCGGTAATCCTTTTACCCCATTTCATTCCGTTCGTTATTTCTTGCGATTTTTCGTGAATTATATATAGAATTTTATATATTAGGATTTTCGTGTTTAGGAAGAATTACTTGACCATTTTACGTGATTCTTGTGTCTATATGTAGCTTATATGATATATATGATTATATGTGAAAATTAGGATGTTTTATGGTGTAGATTAGGAGTTATATGAATTTATATTTTGATTTTCGCGTATGAGGTTCGCGATCTGCTGAGTCTGCTGCTCAGTAGATCCACACGGGCGAACGCACGGTCTTGAGCAAGACCGTGCAAGAGCCCGTGCGCTTCTCTTTTCTGCCTGCACGGGCTTGAGCCCGTGCACAGGCCCGTGCGCATGGCCGTTTGCACCTGCACGGTCTTGACACCGTGCTCAAGACCGTGCGGGAGGCCGTGCAACCCCTTTTGTGCTTGCACCGGCTTGCCAAGCCCGTGCGTAAGCCCGTGCGTTGGCCGGTGCAACATACTTAGTGTATTTTCTAGCCTTTTCCTTTCTTACACTTCGGAAATTGGTCAACCCCCCTCATTTAAATGTTGACTTTTCTCATACGACCTCCGAATATCAATCCAATTTCACCTATAGCTTCCTCGAGCCTTGGGATTTGATATTCTTCATAATTTACAATTTACCCGACCCTAATTGACCGTCAATTGACACCTTTGCTTGTTTAGGGATTTTATCCCATCTTTCCCGTTTCTTGTCCGATTAACCCCGTATTCGCGAGAGAACGTCCTTATATTATTTAAGCATGTCTACGTACCCTAATTGCGTTTAAGCATGCCTTTAATATTTATTATTTACGTTCTTTCGTTATTTAACATTTCATTAATATTCTTTAATTGTCGTACCGTAATTTACATGTTTAATTGATTTACTTCCCATATTTCGTTTATTGCATGATTGGATTCTATTTGAATTGCCGTGCGTCGTCTGTTGTCTTGTGTCTTGCTTTTAGTATTGTTGGTCTTGTTTTCATCCTCTAGGCCCTGTGTATTACAGGTGGGTCCAACGAGGGAGAAACCTGACTACCGCTTGCTTTCATACTGTCTTGTCGAGCCAGGTAAGGGTTTTAAATTGTTTTCAACTGGAGTAAGAACATAGTTTATTTAGGCTTCGAAATAACTTATTTCCCCGCCTTTTCTTATTACTTTTTGTACTGTCTTTACTATTCCTTACGTGCTTAGTCAAACCGTTTTGATAGCCAACCAAAATGATTTGAAATGCTTTCAAATAGAGACAAGGAAACCCCTTTTGTTTTAAATGCGAACTTTGGTCCATCGACCTCGCAAATATAACCTTGTCTCGAATGGCCCTTTTGGCCTTCCACATCCCGATTCCCCAATTACGAATGGCCTTTTGGCCACTTAAACTATCATCATTTTCTAATGCGAGCACTGAACCGTGTATGACTTGGGGCCCGGAGTATTCAGGAGGTGAGTCTGGGGACGTGCGTCCAGGGCAGATCCCGATGGATATTCCAATCCGTATCTGCTTAGGTCAGCCAGGAGGTTGACTAACCTGAGTTAGTGCGAGGGTGGCGTTGTAGGCTACGCGCTTCCTAGAAAATTCTGTTAAGGGTGACGTTGTTAACACGCGTTTCCATAATTTCTGCGTGGTCCATGAACCTTGGTGATGGAGTACTTGCTTGCATGTTTTTCAATTGGGAGTTATAAGGAGAGGGCCCGTTCTCGCTGGGACACATTCTTGCATGACTTATTGCATTTCTTGCTTGTCTATCTGATTTACGGCTTTAGTTACGAGTCGAAGCACATTCCGGTTTTCTTCCTTTAGTATACGTATTTCCCTATAAATATATATACAAAACCCGGAAGCGTGGCTCGAACTTGCCAACTGAAGTCTCCTTTATTATTCAATTAATTAGTTGAATTATGAGCCGTATTTAATTATTGTTTTTAACTTACTCATAGCATGTCTTTCGAACCGTAACGGCCTCGTAACTCAACTAACACCCTTTCAATTTATCGGCTTGATATTACGTGCAAATGTTTTGAAAGATCCGGTTCGTCAACTATTTGTATTTTCAAATAAGCCGATCCTGAGTGTTGCCTTGCGTTATTTTATAACTTATATTTCATTATTTATATTCTTTCTCAAAACGGAAAACACCCACCACTTTTAGTGTTAAAAGATAAATGACGAACAGTGATCAAACCCCCTTACTGAGTATCCTTTATACTCACCCCCTGCTATTTTTGGTTCTTGCTTCAGGTAGACAGGTGGCGACGTCACCTATCTTGTCAGTCGGCATCAGCAGGTCTAGATAGGCTCAGTCTTTCTGGTTTGTCTTGTCAGTGGTCCCAACAACCGTCGAGTCCTGTTTACTGTCTTTATTTGCTTTCGAACCTTTTACTGCTTTATTTAATTCATGTATCTTATGTGCCCCTGATGTGGGATAGTTGACGATATCTAGGATTGTATAGGATAGACTAGTTGAGCCATGGATGGCATTACGTGTTGTTATTTTATTGTATTCTGATTTATAAATGTTTCTTGATATTATGATAGCCTTGTAGGCTTTTATGAAATTTGATTGCTTACATTAATCGCTTCCGCATTTTCTCTGCTCTTTTCTAGTTGTTGTTGGGATGGTTGTCGCTGTTGCCGGTGGTGTTTGCTTGAGTGCCGTTCGCCGGAGTGGGTTTTTGAGCTGAGGCCCCTCGCTGAAGCTCGGGAATCCGTTTCGGTGCGGATGTGGCGGTCCTTCTTCAGGGGTCGCTACAACAATAAAACAGAGATATGCGGAACCGATTAGAAAGTAAACAGATAAATTCCATAAATGCCTACGAGGCTAACATAATATCAAGAAACATTTATAAATCAGGATACAGAATGTTCATAAACAGATAGTGCCATCCATGGCTCAACTAGTCTACCCTATGCAATCCTAGATATCGTCAACTATCCCACATCAGGGGCACATAAGTACGTAAAGTAAATAAATACAATAAACGAGACTCGACGGTTGTTGGGACCACTGACAAGACAAACCAGAAAGACTGAGCCTATCTAGACCTGCTGATGCCGACTGACAAGATAGGTGACGTCGCCACCTGTCTACCTGAAGCAAGAACCAAAATAGCAGGGTGAGTATAAAGGATACTCAGTAAGGGGGTTTTGATCACCGTTCGTCATTTATCTTTTTAAAACCAAAAGTGGTGAGTGTTGCCCGTTTTGAGAAAGAATATGAATACGAAATATAAGTTGTAAAATGACACAAAGCAACACTCGGGTTCGGCTTATTTGAAAACACAAAAGGTTGACGGACCGGATCCTTTAAAACATTTGCACATAATATCAAGCCGATAAATTGAAAGGGTATTAGTTGAGTAATAAATGAGGCTTAGGGTAGCAAGTACGAGTCACACTTCCGGGTTTTATATATATATAGGGAAGTACATATGATAACTGAAGAAAACCGGAATGTGCTTCGACTTGTCACGAAAGCCATAAAACAATTAGACAAGATAAATGCAGTAAATCATGCAATAATGTGTCCCAGCGAGAACGAGCCCTCTCCTTATAACTCCCAATTGAAAATCATGCAAGCATATAGTCAAGTACTCCACCACCAACAATACTATACAGAGTTTTAAGGAGACGCGATTAGCACCACCATATCAGAGTTTTAAGGAGACGCTGTTAGCACCACCGTTCGCATCAACTCAGGCTAGCCAACCTCCTAGCCGGCCCAAGTTAACACGCTAGAAGTACACATCGGGATTTGCGTTAGACGCACGTCCCCAGGCTCACCTCCTGTATACTCCGGGCCCAAGTCATTAAACAGTTTATGACTCGCTTTTGAAATCAATGATAGTTTGGGTGGCCAAAAGGGCCATTCGAAAGTAGGAAATCGGGGTTTGGGAGGCCAAATGGGCCATTCGGGACAAGGTTATAATTGCGAGGTCGAGAGACCAAAGTTCGCATTTAAAACAAAAGGGTTTTCCTTATCTCTAGTTGAAAGCATTTCAAATCATTTTCGTTTTGCTATTAAAGGGTTTGACTAAGCACATAAGGAATAGTAAAGGCAGTACAACAAGTAATAAGAAAAGCGGGGTAATAATTTATTTTGCAAACCTATAATAGTCTATATCCTTGCCCCAGTTAAAATAAGTTTAAACCCTTACCTGGCTCGACATGACAGTATGAAAGCAAGCGGTAGTCAGGTTTCTCCCTCGTTGGACATACCTGTAATACACAGTGTAGCGCCCCTTTCCTTGGCTGGAGAAAGGACACCACATCCGCACCGAGACAAACCTTCAAACGAGGTATAAGTACCCCATTTAAAAATCCATCCCGGCAAACGGCAATCAAACAGGCAAAACTAGCAACAGCAAACGACAGCCCAACAACAACAGCAATAAATAATAATTAAATCAGAGTTGCGGAAGTAATGCAATTATATAAAATATCATATAAGCCATCCATGGCCACGTAATTCATACATCAGTCTCAATCATAATATAATCAATGCCATTCGTGGCCAGTCTAATCTATCCCACATCAGGGGCACGTAAGTACTTAAATTAAAGCATAATCCAAAATACATAATTAAATAAATTCATAACAAGAACACGACTGTTGTTGGGACACTGACAAGACAATCCAAGCTGAGTCCTGACAAGACAGCCTGAAACTAACAGACGACAAAACTACATAAGACAAGACACGACAACGACTCTCAAAGACTACATTGCAATTAAAACCAATAAACAACATGTATCAAATGAATATACAATTAAAATACAATTAAATCAATTAAACTAAAAATACGAAATTAACCATGATAAACATACTCAATTGAAATTCTAATTGTACATTCATGCATATAATATTAAAAAGAAGCACTCATGCGATTTTCGGATTTTTCGGACAACATTCAAAAATTGGGGAAAAAGCCCTAAACGAAAAAGGTTCGATTCAAGGTCCGAACGAGTTCGGAATGTTGAAAACTTTACCCAATATTCATCCTTGAATCATAAGGAAGCTATAGGTGAAAACGGCTCGATTTTAGGGGGTCGTATGCAAAAAGTCAACTTTTAGTATTGGCTATTTGACCCCATTACCGAGAGCAACTAAGGAAAAAGGCTGGAAAATTGGCTAAGGCATTCGCACGGGCTAACGCACGGCCTAGTGCACGGTCTTGAGCACGAAACCAAGACCGTGCAGGCTGAAATAAAGGCACACGGCCTGGTGCACCGGCGTGCGCAAGCCGGTGCAAGGTTAAATGGCTCTGCACGGTCTTGAACAAGACCGTGCGTTGGGCCGTGTGGTTCCAACACCCAGGTGCAGAAACGCGATTTTTAAGGTTTCTCGGGAGTTTCATGCAAAAATCAAATATGGGGGATTCTAAGGCTAAAATTAACATGTAAAATTCACACTCATGCATTGAACACATTAGTATCTATCATTTGATCCGAACTACGCTAAAAATGATAAACTATAACCTACGAATCAAGAAATTCATCAAATATATATTCAATATAAAAACTATAAAAATTGAAAGATTTAATGGATGAAATGAATTGGAGAAAGAAGGTTACCGATAAGGAATCGAATGAGGATCGTAAAACTGGTCTCGGAATTTAAATCGATCGAGAAACGAATTCGGAACGAGATTTCCTTTCCTTCTCCTTCTTCCTCTCCCTTCTCCTTCTCTTCTCTCTCTCTCTCTCTCTCGATGGATTATGTAACCAAGAGGGTGCAAGAAGTGTGTTCAAGAGGGTGTGAGTGTGTTCAAGGTAGTGCAAGGGTATTTTAGAAGATTGTAGGTTCGTTTATATAGATTAGAATAATTCGAGGGGTGGAAAATGTAATTATAAAAGGTTAAAGATATTGAAATAATTATAATAAATTAAGATTAACTAACAAAGTTAAATCTTTTCATATAAAATTCAACTAAATGTCGAATACTTATCCCAAGAATTAATTCTGGAATTTTCGGGTCGTTACAATACTCCCTCCTTTAAAAGAATCTGTCCTCAGATTCTACTCCGAACCTCGGGGTTTATTAAAGGAAGTATATCACAACATTTAAAAATTCATCATACAAAATCGCGCAATTAACACATAAGCAATTAATTAAAATGAACAGTTAACAGTTAAATTCAAATAAACATTTAACACATAGTTCATACATAATAGTTCAGCTGAAATTCAAATTACAATTAAAATGAAAAACAACGAGAAATTAGGGAAAAACTAATGCCAACTAAGAATCAGGTGCTCCAGAGTTAGGCGACCTGCCAAGGCGGCTCAGATAGTTGGCAAGTTGATCAGTGATGGATCTCTCGAGACCGGTAATCTGCTCCCGAAGCTCAGTCTGGTTGCGTCGGGTCTCGAGTCTGAATTCTTGTAGGTCAGCGCGAACCTCTCGGAGATCGGCCGACTGTCGATCTAGACGTTCGGTGGTCTGCTCGGCGAAAGTGGTGAAACGGTTTCCCCAAATCGTCCACCTGTCGGTCTCCCATCGGCTTCGGGCGTCCGACTCCGCTTGTAGAAACTGACTCCATTGTTCCTCACTTGATCTGTCCCATTGGGAAGATCCAGCCTGATGCTGTGTCGGGTAATCCTCAAAGCCCTGCTGGAATGGAACCTCTTCGGTTCTAGGAGGATCGGGTACATACGGAACCTGCTGAGGAGCGAAGCCTCCTGCTTCGTAAAGTTGTTCCATCATTTGCTCCTCTCTCTCTTGTCGGTCTTCCTCATGATGACCTCCTAAATCGGTATCCTCTTCATCGTCGCCATCACTACCGGCAGCGGCTTCCTCGGCCGTCATTGGCACATAACGACCATGTCGTCCTCTAACTTTCCTACAAAGTTTCATTTGGGCGAGTTGCTTGTAGGAAATTGTTGAATCCTCGGCTCCCGCCGGGGCCATTCGATCCATGCCGGTCACTCCGGCACACTCTAAGATCGCGGTAATGTAGGACCCAATTCTGATTTCTCCTTTAGGCCGGGTACCTACATATTGTACATAACGAAGGAAAAACATAATGCCGTTGACTGCTTGCCTTCGAACCGCGCAATCAAGGACGTAGAGTTCCTCAATATTAATTGAACCGTAGCTATCTCCTCTAGCGAAAACGGTACATGAGAGGAACCGGTGGAAAGTCCTCAAAGCGGCATCACGAAGGTCGGTTGCCTTCGATTTTCCTTGTTGAAAGGGTCTTCGAGAAGTGGAGACATTTCTCCAAGCTTCGGCTTCGGACCATCCAACTTCACGGCTTATCATACCCCGGATGGGTAGTCCAAAATGCCTTGTTAGTTGCCGAAGAGTGAGCTCATAATCTTCATTAAAAGCTCGGAACTCAATTTTGAATGGTAGCTAGGCATCGTCTTCATGGGGAAGTACTTGAAGTGTTGCAATGAATTCGTACACAAGCCTGGGGTACGAATTCCTTCTTATGTCCAAGAATGTGGTCCATCCCACGTCTTCTATGTATCGAGCAATACCGGGGCCAAGTCCCAAATTTCCTAATGCTTCGATGTCGAGAAATTTGGTGGAAAACACCGGGCGTTCATGCATTCTCCTAAATATTTTAACTTGGAATGCATTTGAAATATCCACATTGAATGGGAGTGGAGATGGAGGGTCATCTCGTCTCCTCCTACGTCGAGAACCTTCGGCGGCCATGTGAGATTGTTGTTGGAAGCTTGTAGGATTGAATTTGATGAAATTCCTCACTCGGAAATTTTGTCGAACACTTGGCGTGCGTGTACTTTGGGCAGCAATGTGTGTAAGATCGGCTCGACGGATCGTCCTCAAAACCCAACTAATTGAAATACGTAATGTAGACTACGTACCTTCCGAAAATTAGGAAGATCCAACGGACGGATCGAAAGTTATTGGCTTGCAAAGATTGGGGAAAAATTTTGGGAAAAATCGCAAGTTTCTGTTGCTGGAAGTGGAGAGAAAAGGGGTGAAAAGAGCTACTGCAAGTCTGCACGCGAAATAGGTTTAAAAAGGGCAAAATAGGGACACACGGCCGGACGCACGGGCGTGCGCTGGCCCGTGTGTAGCGGTCCAGCCAGTTCAGCGGTTTAGCGCTGAACTGGCCTGCACGGGCTTGAGCTGAACCGCACGGTCTTGAGCAAGACCGTGCGTTAGGGCGTGCAAGCACCCCTGGATCGAATTAAAACGCGAAAATTTTCGAAAACACCCCGGATTTAATCCGGAGTTCAATCAAATAATATTTACATAATACCGCGCAATTAATAAATTGAATACAAGAAATATGAATGTTATGAAAATGCACGGTACCTTTTATTCCGAGTAATGAAGTCCGTTCTCGTCTCCCATTATTCCTTTCAAGTCCTTCGATGTCGTGGCTTCTCATTTACGGTACGTCCCCAAACACTGCCCCTTCATGCTTTATTCTACGGTAGCCTCCCTCTCTGAATTAAGAACCCTGAATCCCCAGAATCCTCATCCACAATCCTCTTCCTTAGGTGTCCTCTTATTAGGACAATTGTCGAGAAGGTGGTCAGGGGATCCACACAGCAAACACTGCCCCAGTCGTTTCCGGCAGTACTCTGCGAGATGATTTGGCTTATGGCAATACGAGCAAAGGATGGTGCTCTCACTGGTTCCACTGGTCATCGCCTCTTTTCTGTGAGAAGTTGTACGAACAGCCACTGGAATTCTCGATCCATAAGACGGGTTCGTTAAAGTGATCGGTCGAGCATTCCTAGCTCTCATTTCAAACTCTGCTTCTGCCCGCAAGGCTCGGCCAACAGCTTCAGCATAAGAACAACATCCAAGACCTATGAGTACTTGGCGAATTTCATGCCTCAATCCAGATATAAATCTCGCGGCTCTGTTCCTTTGATCTGGCTCCCGGTTTGGTGAGTAGTTAGTCAGGTAGGCAAATCTGGCCTCGTATTCTGTCACGCTATCTGCTCCCTGAGCTATTTCCAACTCTCCCGTCGAATACGAGTGCGTTGATCCTGACTTAGTCTGAAGTGGAGGTAGTGGCGGATTCGATCTAGCTTTCTTACGCGGCATACCTGCGTTCACAACTATTTGGCAAGATAGGTGCATGTCTTGTGAGAGATGATGCCAACAATTCGTAAATACATAAGCATGCTCAATCACTCAACAAAATCCTACCGACACACACTACGACAGACCAAACCATGTAAGACACGCACAGTGTTCCACGATCGACTCGCGTTACATCTTCCTTAGTACAGAAATTTATAAAAGATTGCCAGTCGGTTAATTAAGCCAACCGTAATCGTCTACAATTTTAAGCACCAAGATAAGACAAACACTTGTCAAAACACGAACTCGACACGAACTGACACCAAGCTGACAGACACCCCATGCAAGACAGACGAGATACTAGAGCTTTCGGTTCCTGTTCGGGAACCTAGGCTCTGATACCACTGACTGTAGCGCCCCTTTCCTTGGCTGGAGAAAGGACACCACATCCGCACCGAGACAAACCTTCAAACGAGGTATAAGTACCCCATTTAAAAATCCATCCCGGCGAACGGCAATCAAACAGGCAAAACTAGCAACAGCAAACGACAGCCCAACAACAACAGCAATAAATAATAATTAAATCAGAGTTGCGGAAGTAATGCAATTATATAAAATATCATATAAGCCATCCATGGCCACGTAATTCATACATCAGTCTCAATCATAATATAATCAATGCCATTCGTGGCCAGTCTAATCTATCCCACATCAGGGGCACGTAAGTACTTAAATTAAAGCATAATCCAAAATACATAATTAAATAAATTCATAACAAGAACACGACTGTTGTTGGGACACTGACAAGACAATCCAAGCTGAGTCCTGACAAGACAGCCTGAAACTAACAGACGACAAAACTACATAAGACAAGACACGACAACGACTCTCAAAGACTACATTGCAATTAAAACCAATAAACAACACGTATCAAATGAATATACAATTAAAATACAGTTAAATCAATTAAACTAAAAATACAAAATTAACCATGATAAACATACTCAATTGAAATTCTAATTGTACATTCATGCATATAATATTAAAAAGAAGCACTCATGCGATTTTCGGATTTTTCGGACAACATTCAAAAATTGGGGAAAAAGCCCTAAACGAAAAAGGTTCGATTCAAGGTCCGAACGAGTTCGGAATGTTGAAAACTTTACCCAATATTCATCCTTGAATCATAAGGAAGCTATAGGTGAAAACGGCTCGATTTTAGGGGGTCGTATGCAAAAAGTCAACTTTTAGTATTGGCTATTTGACCCCATTACCGAGAGCAACTAAGGAAAAAGGCTGGAAAATTGGCTAAGGCATTCGCACGGGCTAACGCACGGCCTAGTGCACGGTCTTGAGCACGAAACCAAGATCGTGCAGGCTGAAATAAAGGCACACGGCCTGGTGCACCGGCGTGCGCAAGCCGGTGCAAGGTTAAATGGCTGTGCACGGTCCGGCGCACGGTCTTGAACAACACCGTGCGTTGGGCCGTGTGGTTCCAATACCCAGGTGCAGAAACGCGATTTTTAAGGTTTCTCGGGAGTTTCATGCAAAAATCAAATATGGGGGATTCTAAGGCTAAAATTAACATGTAAAATTCACACTCATGCATTGAACACATTAGTATCTATCATTTGATCCGAACTACGCTAAAAATGATAAACTATAACCTACGAATCAAGAAATTCATCAAATATATATTCAATATAAAAACTATAAAAATTGAAAGATTTAATGGATGAAATGAATTGGAGAAAGAAGGTTACCGATAAGGAATCGAATGAGGATCGTAAAACTGGTCTCGGAATTTAAATCGGTCGAGAAACGAATTCGGAACGAGATTTCCTTTCCTTCTCCTTCTTCCTCTCCCTTCTCCTTCTCTTCTCTCTCTCTCTCTCTCTCGATGGATTATGTAACCAAGAGGGTGCAAGAAGTGTGTTCAAGAGGGTGTGAGTGTGTTCAAGGTAGTGCAAGGGTATTTTAGAAGATTATAGGTTCGTTTATATAGATTAGAATAATTCGAGGGGTGGAAAATGTAATTATAAAAGGTTAAAGATATTGAAATAATTATAATAAATTAAGATTAACTAACAAAGTTAAATCTTTTCATATAAAATTCAACTAAATGTCGAATACTTATCCCAAGAATTAATTCTGGAATTTTCGGGTCGTTACACACAGGGCCTAGAGGATGAAAACAGACCGACAATACTAAAAGTAAGACACGAACAACAGACGACGCACGGCAATTCAAATATAACTTCACTCATGCTACAGATACAATATGGAAAGGCAATTAAGCATATAAGGATATATAACATATGAATTAACATTTAAAGGAATATTTAAAGCAATTGTAATAATGGAAGAACATTAATAATAAATATGGAAAACATGCTAGAACGCAGTCAGGGCACGTAGACATGCTTAAAATAATATAACGGAACTCTCTCGCGAAAACGGGGTTAATCGGATAAGAAACGGGAAAGGTGGGAAAAATCCCTAAACGAGAAAGGTGTCAATTGACGGTCAAATAAGGTCAGATAAATTGAAAATTATGAAGAATATCAAATCCCGAGGCTCAAGGAAGCTATAGGTGAAATCGGATTGATATTCGGAGGTCGTATGAGAAAAGTCAACATTTAAATGAGTGGGGTTGACCAATTCCCGAAGTGTAAGAAAGGAAAAGGCTAGAAAATACACTAAGTATGTTGCACCGGCCAACGCACGGGCTTACGCACGGGCTTGGCAAGCCGGTGCAAGCACAAACAGGGGTGCACGGCCTCCCGCACGGTCTTGAGCACGGTGCCAAGACCGTGGAAGTGCAAACGGCCATGCGCACGGGCTCGTGCACGGGCTCAAGCCCGTGCAGGCTGAAAAGTGCTGCGCACGGGCTCCTGCACGGTCTTTCTCAAGACCGTGCGTTCGCCTGTGTGGATCTACTGAGCAGCAGACTCAGCAGATCGCGAAACTCACACGCGAAAATCAATATATAAATCCATACATCTCCTAATTTACTCCATAAATCATCCTAATTTTCACATATAATCATATATATCATATAAGCTACACATAGGTACAAGAATCACGTAAAATGGTCAAGTAAATCTTCCTAAACACGAAAATCCTAATATAATAAAATTCTATATAAAACTCAATAAAATCGCAACGAAGCGGGAACGAAATGAAATGGGGTAAAAGGATTACGCTACTGGTGTCGAAGCAATAACAAGAGTATTTCTAGTGGAACATCCTTTGAAATGGGTTCAGCGTCCAATTATGAAATCCTTGAAAAAAGAGGTTGAAATTGTTCGTTTGGAAATTTCCCGAAAAGCTAATCATCTGGAGCAGGCTACCATGAGACAAAAGATCTTCTTTTATTCGCGAGGAGCTGGATGAGAAGAAACTCTCACGTCCAGTTCTGTAGTAGAGATGGAATTCCAGGGAATTCATCAGAGGAATGTTTCCAATCAAAATAGTTTGTAGAGAATGTAGTGAGGATCGTTCGGGTTTTCACGGCTTGTCGATTGGGCGAGAAACGGGCTCGGTAGGGCGTCGGGAAGATTTTCTCTCTTTTCTCCTTTCTTTCTTCTTTTCTTTCTCCTTCCTTTCTTCTTTTCTCCTTCTTGTTTAATGAGAGAATGAGAGAGGTAGATAGATATTTAGGAAAATATCTCGGGGGGGGGGGGGGGGGGGGGGGGTAAAATAGTCATTTAAGCTTTTAAGGGCATTTAGGTAATTTAAGTAATTGAGGGCATTTAAAAGATAGGTTAAATCAATCTTTCCATAAGATTAATTAATCCAATTGGATAGATCAAGAAATTAGGTAAGGAAGAATTCGCGTAATTATTAATAATATAATTAAAATATTCGGGTCGTTACAATAAAAGCCCACCAAGGCCACTGAAAACATCAATATCACTATTCACACTAATTTACATCATTTACATCTACAACTTCTAGGGTTTTAAGTATTCATCCAGATACATAGGCGGAAATGAAATCACCTAAACAAAAGTAAATGATCCCAAGGACACGACCTGAATCCGCCTAGCAACAAAGCCTGAAAAGACAACCACAGAGTAATGGGGTTAGTCAAAGCGAGTAAGTGAGGGGGCTGTAATACGTATATATTATCGAAACAACAGAAAGATTCACCAGTTTGTAAATGAGAAGAAAGCAAAGGAAAATAAAAGTTTTCACAATTATTGGTGAATCGAATAATTTCGCAATAAAGTAAAAGCTCGGCGAGTCGAGCATCAACCACCTGTTTCATAATATCAGAAATATCAAATAAACCTCCCTTATTCCACCTTATGTAGTCAGGTAGCTAGCCCGCTACTATATAATCATATATGCAAGGACAAATATCCAATACATCTTCGGCTAGGGATATAGACTAGATCCCGTCCGGCGCAGGTACTCAAAAGGGTTGCCACTCCGGTCATACCCCCGAGCTCCCATCAGTTTGGAGACCAGAGCATTGAGATCCACCATAGACCCAACGTCTATCCGGCTTCACCCCGTACCCTGATGTCCGGGCCCAATAGTATAATGTGGCTCAATGGCCAGGCCGAAAGGCCAAGATAATTCCTCGCATTCCAAATGCTTATATGGTCAAAGGGACCAATTGGTAAATCAACTTTTAACCCTTTCGAGCTAAAGGAGCTTTTGAGGGGTTATACGTAATAATTTGATATCAAAGCATTTTTCTCTAAAATCAATAAGATAGTATGGTTTCAAATAGCTACTACGTAAAATATAAATATGGGGAAAGAAAACATAAAACATAAAACACAGGCTTCGGGTATATATGGAATATTTACATACGTATAAGGAAAGCCGAATTCGGAAAAGAAACCCCACCTGGATAATCCTGCAAAAAGGGCAAAAGAAAGAAGACCAACTACTGCCCGGAAGAACTACCACCTGAAACCAAATACGACACAACCATGTAAGACGAAAATACGACGCACGGCTTACTTTTAATGCAATAACCACTTAATTAAATCAAAGAAGGGCAATTATTCAATGAAACGGATGAAATATCAAACTTCAAGCTTATAAATCATGCTTAAACACAATTAAGTTTCATAGACATGCTTAAAATACTATAAAGAAACATACATTCAAGTTTCGAAGCAATCGGAAAAGAATTGCGAAAAGCGTATAATTCCCTAAACGGAAATCGGTTCGTTTTACGATCAAACGGTATTGGAAAAATTCAAACTCTGCAAATTATTAAGTTTTAAAGCACTACGAACTTAATGGCGAAGTCGGATTTTGAAAATAATATCAAACGAAAAAAGTAAGATTTGTAATTTTTGACTTCCAAAGACTTTTGAACTAAAATCGGGACACACGGCCTCTTGCACGGCCTTGTGCAAGGCCGTGTGCATGTTTTTGAACACGCACGGGCTATACACATGGCCTGATGCAAGGCCGTGTGAGTTGGAAAATGCGCACGGTCTTGCTACACGGCCTGTTGCAAGGCCGTGTGCACCATGTTTTCGCGAATTTTCAGCAGAACGCGAAGAACTTCGCACAGAAGTAACAAAACTTCGTCAAATCTCCACCAAAATACCATTTTCAATCAGATTCTCATACTACAAACTTCAGCGAACATCAAAGATTACAATGGCAACACATAGGGTCAAGAATCATCGAAAACTACGGAGTATAACGATCAAACTACCGAAAAATCCAACTTCGAAACAATTTATCCAAAACATACTCAAACGACAACGGAATCGAATGGAACCTGAATAATACCTGTAGAGAATGTTAGAAGGGTCGCGTAGGTTCTTACGGATCGAAATTTGGTTAAGAAACGAACTCGAAAGATCAAATTGAAGTTTTAAGAAAATTCTCTCTTTTTTCTTCTTCTTTTCTTTTCTCTCGTTGGGGCTAAGTGTAATTGAGAAAAAGGAAAGGAAAAGAGAATAAAAAGAAAACCTGAGGTTTAAATGAAAACTCGAAGGGGCATTTTCGTAATTTTGTGAAACTTCATAAAAAGGACATATCAACGAAATATATCAATATTATAGTCAAAACTCATCATTTTAAATGCACATTGACATAGAATAATTTAAATTCACAAATTATTGTATTTACGAAAATTCATATAAAACACACAAATATCACATAAGCACATATATCCCGATCGAGTTTTCCAAACTTGTCCCGTTATCTTAGGAATTCTTACCAGCTTTAGCTTACCAAAAATGTGGGGCGTTACAGGTTTCCTTTCCGAATTCGGTTTTCTTATACGTATGTAAATATTCCATATATACCCGAAGCCTGTGTTTTATGCTTTTATGTTTTCTTTCCCCAAACTTATATTATACGTAGTAGCTACTTGAAAATCATATTACTTTAATGAGTTAAAGGAAAATGCTTTGATATCATATTATTACATATTAACCCCTAGAAGGCTCTATTAGCTCGAAAGGGTTACAAACGAGTTTGAAATCGGTCCCTTTGACCACATAAGCATTTGGTGTGCGAGGAATTATCTTGGCCTTTCGGCCTGGGCATTGAGCCACATTATACTATTGGGCCCAGACATCAGGGTACGGGGTGAAGCCGGATAGACATCAGGTCTACGATGAATCTCAATGCTCTAGTCTCCAAACTGATGAGAGCTCGGGGGTATGACCGGAGTGGCAACTGTCGCGACCCCCCGGGCACGGAGAGGAGAACCCCCCCTGCTTGGCCACCCGTTGGACGCGCGGGTATAACCTCCATCACCACCGAGCACAACCCTAAAGTTTGGCTTAAACCACATGCCAAAAGAGGTTGCAACCATATGGTGATTATGCTTGGTGAATTTGGTTATAAACCCTTCATTTTCAATTTGATCTTTCGATGTAGGATGAAACCCCAATGCACACGGCCTTGAGACACCCCGTGAGGGGAGGCCGTGCGCCATTCACACGGGCTTGCGACACGCCGTGCAGCAGCCCGTGTGGAATACCTGAACCATTTTTCACGCTGAATATTTCGGGGCGCTACAGCAACCCTTTTGAGTACCTGCGCCGGACGGGATCTAGTCTATATCCCCAGCCAAAGATGTATTGGATATTTGTCCTTGCATATATGATTATATAGTAGCGGGCTAGCTACCTGACTACACAAGGAGGAATAAGGGAGGTTTATTTGATACTTCTGATACTGTGAAACAGGTGGTTGATGCTCGACTCGCCGAGCTTTTACTTTATTGCGAAATTATTCGATTCACCAATAATTGTGAAAACCTTTATTTTTCCTTTGCTTTCTTCTCATTTACAAAATGGTGAATCTTTCCGGTTGTTTAAATAATATATACGTATTACAGCCCCCTCACTTAGTCGCTTTGACTAACCCCATTACTCTGTTGTTGTCTTTTCAAGGTTTTGTTGCTAGGCGGATTCAGGTCGTGTCCTTGGAGTCATTTACTTTTGTTTAGGTGATTTCATTTCCGCCTATGTATCTGGATAAATACTTAAAACCCTAGAAGTTATAGATGTAAATAATGTAAATTAGTTTGAATGTTGATATGGTTGTTTTCAATGGCTTTGGTGGGCTTTATAATTGTGTTTTGGATTATGGTTGTTCTAGCTCCCTGAGTGGGATAGGTTGTGTTAATTTGCTTTCGCTGTATTATTGTTCATTGTCCTATTATTTTCTAAAGCAGATCCGCCTGGTATTTATTTTCCGTTCGCCAGGTTGTAGTTCATAACCGGACCTTTAGTTCTGGTTATGGATTATGACTTGGTGCGGGACGTCACATCGCACCGTATTTGGGGACGTGCCGTTAATTATAATGCCCCAAATTAAAAAGAGCCACCCACACGACCAAGAGACACGGCCTGAGGATATGTGGGTGAGGCCGTGAGAATGGTGCTCACGGCCTTGCAACAGGTTGTGTGGACAGGCCGTGTGTAGCGGATTTCTGTCCCACATCGGAAGTTCAAATGTAATTCGAAGGGTTTATAAGTTAGAACTGATGTACAACCAATATGGATTAATCCCTTTTGGTAAGTGCTTCCTAAGCCAAACTTTAGGGTTGTGCACAGTGGATTCGAAGCTTATACCCGCGTGTCCAACGGGCGTCGTCGTGAGGGTTCTCCTCTCCGCGCCCGGGGGTCGTGACAAGTGGTATCAGAGCCAACCGTCAGTCGTGGGAATACATGTTCCACGTACGTTAGTGTCACCTCAAAGAAGGGGCTCCGCGTGTGTAGGGAGCTTCTCCACTGGCGGGGAGCAATGGACCTATGTCACGCCGTAATGAGGACATTACGCTCTAAAGGAGGGACGAATTGTAATGCCCCAAATTAAAAAGAGCCACCCACACGACCAAGAGACACGACCTGAGGCCATGTAGGTGAGGCCATGAGAATGGTGCTCACGGCCTTGCAACAGGTTGTGTGGACAGGCCGTGTGTAGTGGATTTCTGTCCCACATCGGAAGTTCAAATGTAATTCGAAGGGTTTATAACTTAGAACTCATGTACAACCAATATGGATTAATCCCTTTTAGCAAGTGCTTCCTAAGCCAAACTTTAGGGTTGTGCACAGTGGATTCGAAGCTTATACCCGCGCGTCCAACGGGCGTCGTCGTGAGGGTTCTCAACTGGAATGGCACGTCCCCAAATACGGTGCGACGTGACGTCCCGCACCAAGTCACAATCCATAACAAGAACTAAAGGTCCGGTTATGAACTACAACCTGGCGAACGGAAAATAAATACCAGGCGGATCTGCTTTAGAAAATAATAGGACAATGAACAATAATACATCGGAAGCAAATTAGCACAACCTATCCCACTCAGGGAGCTAGAACTACCATAATCCAAAACATAATTATAAAGCCCACTAAGGCCACTGAAAACAACCATATCAACATTCAAACTAATTTACATCATTTACATCTACAATCTCTAGGGTTTTAATTATTTATCCAGATACATAGGCGGAAATGAAATCACCTAATCAAAAGTAAATGACTCCAAGGACACGACCTGAATCCGCCTAGCAACAAAACCTGAAAAGACAACCACAGAGTAATGGGGTTAGTCAAAGCGACTAAGTGAGGGGGCTGTAATACGTATATATTATCGAAACAACAGAAAGATTCACCAGTTTGTAAATGAGAAGAAAGCAAAGGAAAAATAAAGGTTTTCACAATTATTGGTGAATCGAATAATTTCGCAATAATGTAAAAGCTTGGCGAGTCGAGCATCAACCACCTGTTTTACAATATCAGAAATATCAAATAAACCTCCCTTATTCCTCCTTGTGTAGTCAGGTAGCTAGCCCGCTACTAATATAATCATATATGCAAGGACAAATATCCAATACATCTTCGGCTGGGGATATAGACGAGATCCCGTCCGGCGCAGGTACTCAAAAGGGTTGCCACTCCGGTCATACCCCCGAGCTCCCATCAGTTTGGAGACCAGAGCATTGAGATCCCCTGTAAACCCGATGTCTATCCGGCTTCACCCCGTACCCTGATGTCCGGGCCCAATAGTATAATGTGGCTCAATGGCCAGGCATAAAAGCCAAGATAATTCCTCGCATTTCAAACGCTTATGTGGTTAAATGAACCAATTGACAAATCAACTTTTACCCTTTCGAGCTAAAAGAGCTTTTGAGGGGTTATACGTAATAATTTGATATCAAAGCATTTTCCTTTAAACTCATTAAAATAATATGGTTTTCAAGTAGCTACTACGTATAATATAAGTTTGGAGAAAGAATACATAAAAGCATAAAACATAGAGCTTCGGGTTTATATGGAATATTTACATACGTATAAGAAAACCGAATTCAGAAAAGAAACCCCACCTGGATAATCCTGCAAAAAGGGCAAAAGAAAGAAGACCAACTACTGCCCAGAAGAACTACCACCTGAAACCAAATACGACACAACCATGTAAGACGACAATACGACGCACGACTTATTCTTAATGCAATAAACACTTAATTTGTAACGTCCCCCACGCCACAACCCCCGGACCGAAACGAGCTCCCGAGCGATAGTTAAATACCACCACTCGAAAACCCGCCCCGGACAACGGGATTCCCACAACCTGGCAACAGCGACTCCCAACAACAGTACCAACACCAACAACAACAACAACACCAACAAGCGGAAGCAATGAGCAAAAGATCATATTTATATTCACACTGCCATCCGTGGCCAAAATAAACATTTATAAGTTCATTATCTATCACAAGTTATAACATCAACTCATCAAGTATTCTACATCAGCATAACATTTCAAGTTTTCATGTAATTCAACATCATAAGTTCGATCCACAAAAGTAAATACATAAGACCGACTTCAAGGACTGTACAAGCCTACAACGCTGCTGCCAGTACCTGACCGCTAACCTGAAGCATGAACCAAAACGGGATGTGAGTCAAACGAACTCAGTGAGGAGGGGAATATATATAATAATTAAAACATAAAACATATTTAATTCACGCTTTGGTTAATAGAGAAACGAATCTAGTGCCGATACTTTCTCTTTATAATTCATCAAAGCTTTGTGAATTAAATATTAAAGTAAAACATTTTAGAAAACATTTTTATTCCCGGCGAGAACGGGCCATCTCCTTATAACTCCCAAAGACATATCAAATATAATGAAATCCCATAACACCGTTTGGCTTATCGAGGGAGCTACCCACGATTTCACCATAACCGACTAATGGCGCCGGTGTAAGTATTACCCGAGCTAGACTACCTCCGACTAGCAATGCGTAATACCCTTTGATTATATATTAGATGATCGTCACTGGGTCTCCATCCATATATATAATCTGGATTATATATATTGGATGATCGTCACTGGGTCTCCATCCATATATATAATCTGGATTATACCATGGGCTTCCCCCTAGACGCACGTCTCCGGGTTCCACCTCTAGTATAATCCGGGGCCCAAATATACCCTAAGAGCGTCCTCAATAGGGTTAAAGGAAATATAGTCTCGCTTTATAATTGTTTTGATTGACCAAAAGGGTCGTTCGAGACAAGGTATGTAACCGTCTAGGGTTTCTCGACACATTGCCGAATAACTCGAGGCATACGCGCAAGTCCCGAGACCAAACGTTACTTTTAAAAAACAAAATAGTTCTCTTGTCTCTATTTTCAAACCATTTTGGAAAAGATACACATATATCATTTTATATCAAAACCCTTTTTATTTCAAATATTGACAATATATAATTGAAATATAAGGGATATGGTTTTCGCAAATATTTGTTCAAGCTTCAGTTAAAAACATTTTTCATCCTCACCTGTAGGCTTAACAAAAAGGATATCCAAACGACCAGAGATCAGTCCCGCGAGGTCCTACCTGTAATACACAGGCCTCGAGGTGAGACACGACTCAATAAAACAATCAAATACGACGCACGGCTATGAAATGCATTTCATGCTCAAAATAACATATTATGCATAAATGCATTTAAACACAATTAAGCTCATTCGAACACATTTGAACACAATCAAATACACATGATATTAAGCTAAATAGGCATACAAGTAATATGGAAGCTTGGGACATAAATGTCAAAGGTTTGTGAATATTACACAAACCACCCCTCATTTAATACTTTGCATAGCAAAACAACTCCGATTAATCCGAAATTTCCGGCATCACTTAGCTACTATATTTAAGGATTTTTAATGCCAAAAGAATCGAAAAATGAAGCCAAATGCTCAAAAATCACTATTCATCAGCCCCTACCTATTTTTGCCAAACTTTCATTTTTCAACTCCAAACTCCATAAAACTTCACCAATTAGCTTAATATCATGAACTAACATGAATTACCAATCCATTTGAGCATCTAAGCATCTAAATTCATCAATCCAACATTGCATAATAATCAAATTTATATGAAAAATCACAAGTAATGCTACATGCTATCAACAACCAAACTAAGCTCATCAATCATTCATTCTAGCCTACTTCTTCACTTCATCAACATATGAGACATTGAAACTCAAAGATTAAAGAGATTTGCAACCTTACCTTGAAGGAGAAAATGGAGGAGAAAGGAGATGTAGAGAGCTTGTTTGCAAAAATAGAAAGTAGAGGCTTGTTCCTTAGATGAAAGAGCAACTTTTTGTAGCAAGAGAGGGGATGATTTTTGGTGCTTTGATGGTGGTTGAAAGTGGTGGTGGTGGCTGGTGGAATGAGGGCCGAGAGATGAGAGGAAGAAGAAGAGAATGTTGCTTGAGAATAGTGTAGAAAAATGTGGAGAGAGATGAGATAATTAAATAAATATAAGTTATTTTGAAAAGTCAAAATTAGCTAGCAATTATATAGATATTTATATATATATATACATATATATTTGTATATGTTTGTATATATATATTGCATATATTTCAAATATAATATCATGTGATTCAAATATAATGACACAATTTTCATAAAATTTCAAATACAACACTTCAAGTATAAACATAGTGTAGGGTAATTCAAATATAAAGATTCTTATGAATTCATCATATTATTCACATATAGAATCACACATTAATTCATATAATTCACATAATCACATAATTTGCAAATAATACACACAAGAGCTATTCTTACCGAAGCGTTATAAAATAACGGGGCGTTACACTATCCCCCCCTTCGGAGAATCTGGTCCCCAGATTCTAATTCGACTCCGCAAATAATTCGGGATAATGAGTTCGCATCTTCTCTTCCATTTCCCAAGTTACTTGTTCGGTGGTTCGGTTTCTCCACAATACGCGAACCAAGGGAATCTGTCGGTTGCGGAGTTGCTTGAACTTGCGATCCTGAATCTCAACAGGTTTCATCTCGATCGTCAAGTCAGGCTCTACCTGAACTTCTTCAACTCGGAGCATATGAGATTCGTCGGGATAGTATTTTCGCAATTGAGAAACATGGAAGACATTGTGAATCCCAGTTAGAGCCGAGGGCAGGTTCAGGCGGTAGGCAGTCTTCCCAATCCGTTCAATAACCTCATAGGGTCCCAAATATCTCGGACTGAGTTTCCCACCTTTTCCCACTCTAGCGAATCCTTTCCTCAACGTCGCCTTAAGAAACACTTTGTCTCCCTCTTCAAATTCCAAATCCCGGCGTCTCTTATCAGCATAACTCTTCTGACGATCCTGGGCAGCTTTCATTCTCTGTCGAATGATCGCAATCTTATCAAGTGTTTCCTGGATCGTCTTTGGAGGTAGAGCTCGTTCCACTCCGTCTTTAGTTCTTCGCCAGTCTTCTAATTCCCAGTACAGAGGGGATCGGCATTTACGTCCGTAAAGTGCTTCATACGGGGGCATCCCTATTGTCGCTTGGTAGCTGTTATTGTAGGCGAATTCAACGAGTGGCAGTTGCTTGTCCCAACTCGTGGAGAAGTCGAGAGCACAAGCTCGCAGCATATTGCCTAGAATCTTGATGGTTCTCTCAGATTGACCATCAGTTTGCGGGTGAGCGGCCGTGCTGAATTTCAAATTTGTTCCCAAGTTTCTGTGAATTTCTTGCCAAAGTCGGGAAGTAAACTTGGGATCTCGATCCGACACGATACTCTTCGGAACTCCATGTAGCTTTACAATCTGCTCGATGTACAACTCTGCCAGTTTCTTGACATTGGTGGTCTTTCGAATTGGAATGAAATGAGCGGATTTCGTCAAATGATCCACAATTACCCAAATCGTATCATATCCACCCCGAACTCTTGGTAATCCGGACATGAAATCCATAGCAATATCTTCCCATTTCCAATCCGGAATAGAGAGTGGCTGTAGAGTTCCACCAGGTTGCTGATGTTCGGCTTTAACTCGTTGACAAGTCAAACACCGTCTCACAAAATCAGCAACTTCACGTTTCATTCCGTGCCACCAATATTGAGTCTTGAGATCTCGGTACATCTTATTACGTCCCGGATGGACGGCATAAGCAGATTTATGTGCTTCCTCCATGATTTCGGTCTTCAAGTTCTTCGGCACGCAAATTCGGTTCTTAAAACGAAAAAGACCCATATCATCGAAAGCAAATGAGGAGTTCGGATCATCTTGCATCCTCACGACCTGTCTTTGTATCCAGTCATCAGCACTCTGCTCGTTTTTAAGTCTCTGAACCAAATCTGGTCGGACTGAAAGATTCGCGATTCGCGGTTGAGAGGCTAGATGATATTTCCCTGCTTCCGACATCACTCTTGTAGAGGTTCCTTCTAAGACAGCTACCTTTGCCTGTCTACTTAAAGCATCGGCTACTACGTTAGCTTTGCCTGGATGGTATTGGATACGGCAATCATAATCTTCAAGAAATTCCATCCACCGACGTTGCCTGCGATTAAGATCTTTCTGAGTATGTAAATACTTCAAACTCTGGTGGTCGGTAAAAATGTCGAATGTCACGCCGTATAAATAATGTCGCCACTTTCCCAGGGCAAAGATAATAGCAGCTAGCTCAAGATCGTGGATAGGATAGTTCTTCTCAGCATCTTTTAACTTACGCGAAGCATAAGCTATCACTCTATCGTTTTGCATCAGAACACATCCTAACCCTTCTTTTGAGGCATCGGTATAAACCGTAAACCCTTCGGAACCTTCAGGTAGTGCAAGTAACGGAGCAGTAGTCAACCGTTTCCGTAACTCTTGGAAAATTGCCTCGCATTTATCGTCCCATTTAAAATGCACGTCCTAGCGAGTTAAATTGGTCAGCGGAGCGGCTATCTTGGAGAAATCTTTAACGAAACTCCTGTAATAGCCAGCTAACCCTAGAAAACTTCTGACCTCAGTTGGGGTCTTCGGCTGCTCCCATTTCATTACGGCCTCAATCTTCGAGGGATCCACTTCGATTCCATCTCCTGATATCACATGACCAAGGAAGGTAACTTTATCAAGCCAAAATTCGCATTTACTGAACTTGGCATACAATTGATGCTCTCGGAGAGTTCTTAACACGATGCGAAGATGCTCGGCATGTTCTTCCTTAGTCTTTTAGAAAACCAGGATATCATCGATGAAGATCACCACAAACTTATCGAGATATGGCCGGAAAGTACGATGCATCAAATCCATAAAAGCAGCTAGGGCATTCGTTAACCCAAAAGGCATAACTACGAACTCAAAATGCCCATATCGAGTATTAAACCCAGTCTTCGGAATGTCTGACTCTCGAATCCTCAACTGGTAATACCCCTGTCGGAGATCAAGTTTAGAGTATACTTTCGACCCTTGCAAAATATCAAACAACTCTTCGATGTGAGGTAGAGGATATTTGTTCTTTATCGTCATCTGATTCAGTTCGCGATAATCTATACACATCCTCAACGTCCCATCCTTCTTTTTTACAAAAAGAACAGGCGCACCCCAAGGCGAAGTACTCGGTCGAATGTACTCACTCTCCAACAATCCATCCAACTGAATCTTCAATTCTTTCAACTCTGCCGGAGCCATACGGTAAGGAGTCTTCGAATACGGTTCGGCACCCGGAGCTAAATCAATCACAAACTCTATCTCTCGTTCCGGAGGCAAAGAATTCAAACTCTCAGGAAACACATCAGGGAATTCTCCAACTACTGGTACCTCCTCAAGCTTAACTTGCTCTTTCGGACGGTTTAGTAGATAAGCAACAAAGGCCGGAGATCCCTTGCGAATCATTCGGGCGGCTTTAACATAAGATACTCGAGGAATCTTGTCAAACCTTTTGCCCAAAATCTCGCTATCAGCTCCCAGAGCGATCTTTTTCCCGAAACAATCAATATAAGCTTGATGCCGATATAGCCAGTCCATTCCCAATATTATCCCGTAGTGACTCATCGGAAGCTCAATGAGATCAGCAGGATAATCACGATCATCTATCCTCAACGGACAGTCTCGAAAGACTCGATTGCACAAATAAGAAATTCCCAACGGGGAATTGACCTCAAGCACATACGGTAAAGACTCGACAGATAAAGATAATTTAGAAGCATATTCAGGAGCAATAAAAGAATGCGTCGCACCAGAATCATATAATGCAACTGTGGATATGTCATGCAAATGTATTGTACCTTGTACCACAGCATTAGGATCGGTCTACCACGAGCACGAACCATTTTCCTGTATCAAAAGACTAAATAATATGCATGCTTCGTTAGCCACATGATCATGTCCACACAGGTCACATAACATAGACATATAAAATCACATTGTCCTAAAGCCGTTCGACCTAGACAGACTCGACACAACGTCAAAGCCTAAGTGCCAAACCTAGGCTCTGATACCACCTTCAGCTGTGACGTCCCCCACGCCACAACCCCCGGACCGAAACGAGCTCCCGAGCGATAGTTAAATACCACCACTCGAAAACCCGCCCCGGACAACGGGATTCCCACAACCTGGCAACAGCGACTCCCAACAACAGTACCAACACCAACAACAACAACAACACCAACAAGCGGAAGCAATGAGCAAAAGATCATATTTATATTCACACTGCCATCCGTGGCCAAAATAAACATTTATAAGTTCATTATCTATCACAAGTTATAACATCAACTCATCAAGTATTCTACATCAGCATAACATTTCAAGTTTTCATGTAATTCAACATCATAAGTTCGATCCACAAAAGTAAATACATAAGACCGACTTCAAGGACTGTACAAGCCTACAACGCTGCTGCCAGTACCTGACCGCTAACCTGAAGCATGAACCAAAACGGGATGTGAGTCAAACGAACTCAGTGAGGAGGGGAATATATATAATAATTAAAACATAAAACATATTTAATTCACGCTTTGGTTAATAGAGAAACGAATCTAGTGCCGATACTTTCTCTTTATAATTCATCAAAGCTTTGTGAATTAAATATTAAAGTAAAACATTTTAGAAAACATTTTTATTCCCGGCGAGAACGGGCCATCTCCTTATAACTCCCAAAGACATATCAAATATAATGAAATCCCATAACACCGTTTGGCTTATCGAGGGAGCTACCCACGATTTCACCATAACCGACTAATGGCGCCGGTGTAAGTATTACCCGAGCTAGACTACCTCCGACTAGCAATGAGTAATACCCTTTGATTATATATTAGATGATCGTCACTGGGTCTCCATCCATATATATAATCTGGATTATATATATTGGATGATCGTCACTGGGTCTCCATCCATATATATAATCTGGATTATACCATGGGCTTCCCCCTAGACGCACGTCTCCGGGTTCCACCTCTAGTATAATCCGGGGCCCAAATATACCCTAAGAGCGTCCTCAATAGGGTTAAAGGAAATATAGTCTCGCTTTATAATTGTTTTGATTGACCAAAAGGGTCGTTCGAGACAAGGTATGTAACCGTCTAGGGTTTCTCGACACATTGCCGAATAACTCGAGGCATACGCGCAAGTCCCGAGACCAAACGTTACTTTTAAAAAACAAAATAGTTCTCTTGTCTCTATTTTCAAACCATTTTGGAAAAGATACACATATATCATTTTATATCAAAACCCTTTTTATTTCAAATATTGACAATATATAATTGAAATATAAGGGATATGGTTTTCGCAAATATTTGTTCAAGCTTCAGTTAAAAACATTTTTCATCCTCACCTGTAGGCTTAACAAAAAGGATATCCAAACGACCAGAGATCAGTCCCGCGAGGTCCTACCTGTAATACTCAGGCCTCGAGGTGAGACACGACTCAATAAAACAATCAAATACGACGCACGGCTATGAAATGCATTTCATGCTCAAAATAACATATTATGCATAAATGCATTTAAACACAATTAAGCTCATTCAAACACATTTGAACACAATCAAATACACATGATATTAAGCTAAATAGGCATACAAGTAATATGGAAGCTTGGGACATAAATGTCAAAGGTTTGTGAATATTACACAAACCACCCCTCATTTAATACTTTGCATAGCAAAACAACTCCGATTAATCCGAAATTTCCGGCATCACTTAGCTACTATATTTAAGGATTTTTAATGCCAAAAGAATCGAAAAATGAAGCCAAATGCTCAAAAATCACTATTCATCAGCCCCTACCTATTTTTGCCAAACTTTCATTTTTCAACTCCAAACTCCATAAAACTTCACCAATTAGCTTAATATCATGAACTAACATGAATTACCAATCCATTTGAGCATCTAAGCATCTAAATTCATCAATCCAACATTGCATAATAATCAAATTTATATGAAAAATCACAAGTAATGCTACATGCTATCAACAACCAAACTAAGCTCATCAATCATTCATTCTAGCCTACTTCTTCACTTCATCAACATATGAGACATTGAAACTCAAAGATTAAAGAGATTTGCAACCTTACCTTGAAGGAGAAAATGGAGGAGAAAGGAGATGTAGAGAGCTTGTTTGCAAAAATAGAAAGTAGAGGCTTGTTCCTTAGATGAAAGAGCAACTTTTTGTAGCAAGAGAGGGGATGATTTTTGGTGCTTTGATGGTGGTTGAAAGTGGTGGTGGTGGCTGGTGGAATGAGGGCCGAGAGATGAGAGGAAGAAGAAGAGAATGTTGCTTGAGAATAGTGTAGAAAAATGTGGAGAGAGATGAGATAATTAAATAAATATAAGTTATTTTGAAAAGTCAAAATTAGCTAGCAATTATATAGATATTTATATATATATATACATATATATTTGTATATGTTTGTATATATATATTGCATATATTTCAAATATAATATCATGTGATTCAAATATAATGACACAATTTTCATAAAATTTCAAATACAACACTTCAAGTATAAACATAGTGTAGGGTAATTCAAATATAAAGATTCTTATGAATTCATCATATTATTCACATATAGAATCACACATTAATTCATATAATTCACATAATCACATAATTTGCAAATAATACACACAAGAGCTATTCTTACCGAAGCGTTATAAAATAACGGGGCGTTACATAATTAAATCAAATAAGGGCAATTAGAACGATTATTCAATTAAACGAATGAAATATCAAACTTCAAGCTAAATCATGCTTAAACACAATGAGGTTTCACGGACATACTTAAAATACTATAAAGAAGCATACATTCAAGTTTCAAAGCAATCGGAAAAGAATTGCGAAAAGCATATAATTCCTTAAACGGAAATCGGTTCGTTTCACGATCAAACGGAGATTGGAAAAATTCAAACTCTATGGATTATTAAGTTTTAAAGTACTACGAACTTAATGGTGAAGTCGGATTTTGAAAATAATATCAAACGAAGAAAGTAGAATTTGCAATTTTTGACTTCCAGACACTTTTTAACTGAAATTTGGTCTCACGACCTCTTGCACGGCCTTGTGCAAGGCTGTGTGTATTTTTGAGAACATGCATGGGCTACACACACGGCCTGATGCAAGGCCGTGTGAGTTGAAAATTGCGCACGGTCTTGCTACACGGCCTGTTGCAAGGCCGTGTGCACCATGTTTTCGCGAATTTTCAGCAGAACGCGAAGAACTTTGCACAGAAGTATCAGAATTTCGTCAAATCTTCACCAAAATTACATTTTCAATCAGATTTTCATACTACAAACTTCAACAAACATCAAAGATCACAATGGCAACACATAGGATCAAGAATCATCGAAATCTACGGAGTATAACGATCAAACTACCGAAAAATCCAACTTCGAAACAATTTATCCAAAACATACTCAAACGACAACGGAATCGAATTGAACCTGAATAATACCTGTAGAGAATGTTACAAGGGTCGCGTAGGTTCTTACGGATCGAAATTTGGTTAAGAAACGAACTCGAAAGATCGAATTGAAAGTTTGGAGAAATTCTTTCTTTTCTCTCTTCTCGTTGCTGCTGATGTTTAAGGACTAAATGTAATTAAGAAAAAGAAAGGAAAAGAGAATAAAAAGAAAACCTGAGGTTTAAATGAAAAATCGAAGGGGCATTTTCGTAATTTCGCAAAACTTCATACAAAGGACATATTAACGAAATATATCAATATTATAGTCAAAACTCATCATTTTATACGCACATTGACATAGAATAATTTAAATTCACAAATTATTGCATTTACGAAAATTCATATAAAACACACAAATATCACATAAGCACATATATCCCGGTCGAGTTTTCCAAACTTGTCCTGTTATCTTAAGAATTCTTACCGGCTTTAGCTTACCAAAAGTTTGGGGCGTTACAATCTCTCCCCCTTATGAGAATCTGCCCTCAGATTCTATTTATTCAAAGTGAACAACTCAGGGTAATGTTTCCTCATTTTCTCTTCTGTTTCCCAAGTAGCTTCTTCGCTTTTCTGATTCCTCCAAAGGACTTTTACGAGGGGAATTTGTCGATTACGAAGTTCTTGGAATTTATGGTCCAAAATACTAACCGGTTGGGAAATGAATGTCAGATTCGGCTCTAACTTAATATCATCCACTGGAATAATCTTGGACTCGTCTGGATGATACTTATGAAGCTGCGAGACGTGAAAAACATTATGAATACCTGTAAGAGCTGGCGGCAAATCTAATCTGTAGGTTCTATATATATACACAAATTTAAAAAAGAAAAAATTTTGCCCCCCTCAATTTTCTATTTTGTGTTTTGCCCCCACTAAATTTTGAGATTTTTATTTAGACAACTCTAATTAATTTATAACTCTAATTTTTATCGTTTTATAGAAAAGTCAATCTCATCTACTTTTTTCTTTCTAAATTACCATTAATTCTCTCATCTATTTTTATTAATGAATTGGTAAGTTTTCTATAGGAAAAATATCATTTTTAGTCCCAACATATATATTAATTTCAATTTTGAATCCCATTATTTACAAATATGGCACATTTAGTCTCAAATATTAATTAATTGTACAATATTGGGACAATCCAGTCCATACCTTTAAACACTTAACTGAAGTACCATGAGCAAGTCACGTGGGATCTTGGCTAAATTTTGTTTTGATATTTCACATTTGCCAGAAAATTTTAATTAAGGTTTATAATCGAGATGTTGAGATTGTTTTTGGAAGAATAGTGATGATTAATTACTTGTTTTGAAATGTATAATATCGAAACAGTTGTTAGTTAACGTGCGACGACCCGAATTTTCTAAGTATAATTTGGTATGTTTTCGTGGTAATATTTTGTTCTTTTCCATAATTTCGTAATTCGTTAATTTGGTGTGCTATTTGAATTTATAATCTTCGTATTTACGTTTGTTATTTTATTAGCTTCGTAACGCCTATAATATTAATATATTCGGAAATTGGAACGTGTAACGACCCAGAAATCGAGAATCATTGTGAGTCATTTTCGCGCTAATTATTTTTATTACCTCCTATTTCTTGTATTATGTGATTTATATTTCACTATTTCGTATATGACCCAATGTGAATTTATTATGTGCATATTTGTATTCCTTATGTGTTTAGCTTTAATTTGATATTAATATTGATATATTTGGCCAAAATGTTCTAAATTAGAGTTTCTAAATTACCGAAATGTCCCTTCGTATTTTAAACATTTCGAATAATTGGATAAAAGATTTCTCCCCCATTTTTGAACCCTAATCGCGTGAAGAGAGAGAGAGAGAAGAGGAGAAAGAGGGCTTTTGCACTTTTAGGAGCTTCAATCGATCACTCCGGGCTCGTTTTTTTGCCGATTTCCACGTCGTTGGTACCCACGTGATTCTCTCATTGAGATCTTTCTTTAGGTACTAGATTCACCACCTTTTTCCCCGAATTTATGAGCTTTTAATCACATTTATTACTTCGTGGGTCTTTTATGAATTTTGATGATATTGAACTCGTTTCTTGATCATTTTGCATGCTACTTGGTTCAAAATGCTCCTTATGTGTTGCTCTATGTTTGTTATTAATCTTAGTTGTTGATTCTTGCTAGAAATTGAGTTTTGTTGATTTTTGGTTCGATTCCCGTCGAAATCGCGAAATTTGTTGCTGTCTGTTGCTGATTGGCACGGGCTTGCGCACGATCTTGCCAAGCCCGTGCGCAGCTCAATAGACCTGCACTGGCTTGCGCCCGTGCGCGTTCCCAGTGCATAAGGCCGTGTGCACCTGCACGATCTTGACAGCGAGTTCAAGACCTTGCGTTGGCCGGTGCACATACCTTAGTGAATTTTCCAGCTTTCCTTCTTCATTCACTTCGGGAATTGGGTCAACCCCACTTATTTAAAATATTAACTTTTGCATACGAACTCCAAAAATCAGTCCGATTTCACCGATATCTTCCTTAGGAGTTGAGGATTAATATTTTGAAAAGTTTGTTGAATTCCGACTTCGTTCGGACTGTGAATAGTGCATTTTTACGTGTATGCAATTTTGAAAACTTGTCGGATTGATTCGAAACTTGCATGGTAGTTTCTATAATTATAATTATTGGCATATGCATGATTGTGGGCTTATTTGGTTAGCCGTTCATTATTTATTTGCTTATTTGCGCTTTTAAAGTCGTTTATTAATTCGTCTAGGTCCTGTCTTGTCTACAGATCAGTCTGAGGTTGAGGAGTAGTGAGTCTTAGCTGCTAGTGATTCTTTTGGCACACCAGGTGAGAATTAAATCATTTATAAAATTGGGCTCGAACATATATGTCTAAGTATACATGCGAAAACCCCCCATAATACCTTGCCTTTCATGATCGTTTTATCTTTCTTCCCTTATTACGATTACTAGATATTTCGAGCATATATCTTGATGATTTCGATCAACAAATCATTTGATATCAACTTATACTATACTATATCATTTGATAACGATGGTGGGTGATTCATGTGTTGTACACTTTCCTTAAATTCACTATAGTCGAGCCTCGGGTTGCTCCTTTGTAGCGGGCGCCCCAAACGGGTAACGCACGCCCCACACCGAGACCCGACCCGAAGCCGGAATGGGATCCGACCCGAATCAAAACCCGGCGAACGGCAAGCATTTACTCAATTACTAGGCGGGGGTTTTAAATAAACAGCGAGACAGAAGTGCGGAAGCGAAATAATCAAACATTAAAGCATGATAAATTACACAATTATTAAAGCCCACCAAGGCTAACGAAATTCACTTAATTAAATAACAAACGGGTTCGGTACAATATCCCGATAATTATATAATAACGGGTTCAATATACAAAATCCCGAATACATTCTAATAAATCCTAAAATCAAAAGACATAAATCATAGCCATACAGAATGAGAGTTATACATGAACAAAAGAATGCAACTCAAAGACGCGACGACGACGACGCAGATCCCGCCTAGTGTCCTGAAACCAGTACAGGGGTAAAACAGAGGGGGTTAGTCAAAAGACTAAGTGAGGAGGGAATAATAAGGTATATCGTAAAACGGAAGTAAATCACCAAATTTTTAAACTCTTGGCGGCTGCAGGGGCAGGTGCTAATGTTGGTCTCATCTGTCGAAGATCGGACTCTATAGAAAGGGCCGTCTCGACTGCATCTGTGTAGAACTGAAGTTTGTTCCCGAGCATATGCATACGAATCTCGTTCGACAATCCCTCGATGAACTGTCGAGTCTTCCTTTGCTCGTCGTCAACCATATACGAGCAGTGAATAATAAGCCTGGAGAAATGAGCCTCGTACTGGTCAACGGTAGAAGTACCTTGCTTGAGAGCCAGGAACTCTCGCTCACGTCTCTGTCGGACCACCAAAGGAATATACTTGGCCCGAAACTCCACCAAAAACCGATCCCAAGACGGGACCACATGCTCTCGCTGCCATCTCTGCTCTATACGAGCCCACCAGTCCTGAGCAGCTCCAATCATCTGGTACACTGCTAACTCGACCCTCTTAGGGTCCGGACATTCCATCACTCGGAATCTCTTTTCCATCGCCGATATCCAAGCCTCGGCGATAACATCATCAGGTGCAACCTCGAACTGCGGAGGGTTGAGCTTAAGAAACCTTCCCATATCATTCTCGGGGGCAGGTGGTGGCGTAGCTCTGTTGGTATGAACCATGAATTGCCCTAAGGCTTCCATAAACTGTGCCGGAGTAGGAACACCTGGAGGCGGACCTGGCGGTTCACGACGAGGAGGCATTCTGCACATTCAATACCAAACATGCATGACGATAAGTGATTATGAAAAGCTGTAACACGTAGAGAAGTTTATTCAAATAATCACATAGCCACAAACACGTAATCCTAAGCCGTAAGACCTAGACACAACTGGACACGACAATTCAGAGCTTCGGCCATTGGACCAAGAGCTCTGATACCAACTGTAGCGGGCGCCCCAAACGGGTAACGCACGCCCCGCACCGAGACCCGACCCGAAGCCGGAATGGGATCCGACCCGAATCAAAACCCGGCGAACGGCAAGCATTTACTCAATTACTAGGCGGGGGTTTTAAATAAACAGCGAGACAGAAGTGCGGAAGCGAAATAATCAAACATTAAAGCATGATAAATTACACAATTATTAAAGCCCACCAAGGCTAACGAAATTCACTTAATTAAATAACAAACGGGTTCGGTACAATATCCCGATAATTATATAATAACGGGTTCAATATACAAAATCCGAATACATTCTAATAAATCCTAAAATCAAGAGACATAAATCATAGCCATACAGAATGAGAGTTATACATGAACAAAAGAATGCAACTCAAAGACGCGACGACGACGACGCAGATCCCGCCTAGTGTCCTGAAACCAGTACAGGGGTAAAACAGAGGGGGTTAGTCAAACGACTAAGTGAGGAGGGAATAATAAGGTATATCGTAAAACGGAAGTAAATCACCAAATTTTTAAACTTAAAAGAAATCAACATAAAAGAAAGGTTTTCGTAATCGGGTGGTGATTTAACATAAATCATAACATATCTAATGACTCGGCGAGTCGAGTCCTGAACTCCAATATCCAAACATAAAAACCGGAAACCACCCTTATGCCTCCAATGTAGACGGACCGCTAAATCCGAACTACTCGTAACTGACTAGAATAACTCAGGTACTCAAAGGGCTGCCACTCCGGCCTCACCCCGAGCTCCCAAATGGAGGAAACCATAGGATTTACGCCGTAGACCCGACGTCTACCGACTTCGTCCTATCGCTCTTACTCCGGGCCCAAACGATCATGCAAATATTTCATAACTCGCTTTTCGAACATTTCGGGTTGGCCAAAAGACCGTTCGAGACATGTCATATGCGAGGCCGAAGGCCAAAGTTCGCCTTAGAAACAAAAAGGTTTTACATGTCTCTTTCGTAAACATTTCGAAGACTATACGTAATACTTTTTCATATCAAATAATTTTCGATAAATCAAATGAACATAATAATCATAAATATCTACTAAGTATATATATATATAAACGGTGTGAAAACCAAAACATAAACGAGGCTTATATGGGGAGAGGCTTATTTATATATATACTTAATAATACTGGAAACAGAAACGGAAAGCCTCACCTGGCTATGCAAAATGAACAAAAGGAGCAAGAACCGGCGCTACTCCACAGGAGTATCGTCTGCAAAAATACCAAGACACAACCAAATAAGACTAAAGACGACGCACGGCTTATACGAAAGAACTAGAACACATAGAAGCACGTTATACAATTAAATCAATCACTTAGGTTCAAATTCTCAAACAAAAACAGAGTAAATCACAAATTTAAAAATGTAAATCAATTCCAAATGCAACGAAACTTTACGGACATGCTTAGAATATCATAAAGAAGCATGCAGTCGAATTTCAGAAAAATCGGACTTCACATGCAAAAGTTAGAAAATTTAACGAAAACTTAAAATGCACTATTCATATACCCGAACATGTCGTAAATTCATAAATCATGCAATTCCTATCTATATCATACATATCGAATACACGAGCGAAGAAAGAATTCGGAAAAGACGAGCCGAAGCGGGACCCGTAGGTCAATTTGTACCCTGACTTACAGAAGGTCAGGGCACTGTTCGAGCCTTCCACACGGCCTTGTGCACGGCCGTGTGGCGAGGCCGTGCACGATCAAGAAACGCGCACGGCCTCATGCACACGGCCTCAAGGCCGTGTACACCAGCCCGTGTGTGATTCCTCACGCGCACGGCCTCATGCACACAGCCTCAAGGCCGTGTGCACCAGGCCGTGTGCACCGATTCGAGCAGAAACATTTCGCAGAAACAAAACCTACGCGAATTCAAACCTTAATCCAACGATTAATCACTAAAACATGCAAATCGAACCCTAATTCTCACATATAATCATCTACAACATATATGCTTCATATAGAAACGATAAACACGAAAATCCATCCACATTTTCTATCAAAATCATATAAAAACCTAAATTATTCAACTATAATCAAAAATCCAAAAATCGAAGTAATGAAGGCATTAATCGAAAAATTTCGTGAGTGCTTACTCGTAGATGAGATCGCGAGGAGTTCGTAGACGTAAACGGCTCGAAAATCCGTCGGGAAACGGAGTCGGAACGATCGTTGGAATTTCTTTCTTCTTTCTTCTCTTTTCTCTCTTTTCTTTCTTCTCTTTTTCTCTCTTTGCGCGTGAATGGAATAGAGAAGGAGAGAGATTGACTTAGTCAAATTGACTAAGGTTTAGAAACCGAAGGGGCAAAGTCGTAATTTTGCAAAATAAGTTCGAAAACTCACGTTGTCCAAATAACATGTAATTACAGTCAAAATTCATATTATTAAACGCACATTGACAATTTGTAATTTAAATACATAAATTCAATCATATACGAAAAAATTCTAAAATTACATAATAAATATCAAATAAATATTAAATTACACAAATATTCGATTCGGACATACCAAATTAATTATTCGGATTTTCGGGGCGTTACATCCTTGGCTTGACATCGGAGATGGAGTTTTTCTTTCATGTCATGAGGAGATATAAGGAGGAATAGGCCAATTCTCACTGTGATGCTTATTTATTGCTTCGTTACATTATTGCCCTTACTACTTTATTGTTATTAAAATATCCGAGTCGAAGCACATTCTGGTTTCTTCATTATCGCATATGTATTTTCCTAATAAAAACCCGGAAGCGTGACTCGACTTGTTCCACCCATATCTTCACTGAGTTTCTTTGAACTCACCCTCATTTACTGGTTCTTGCCTCAGGTAGATTGAGAGACCGACATGTCTCACATGTCGGATTGGCAACAGTGGTTAGATAGGCTCTTTTGGTTTGCGAGTCGTCTAGAGTTATTGTCCATAAAACTCTCCATAGTCTATTCTTTTGTTCTTGGCATGTATATAATGCTATATTGATCCCCATCCCCTTTGTGATTACTACGTTTACTTTACGTTGCCCCCGTGTGGGCATTAATGTTGTTGGATATTTGAATTGGCCACGAAGTGGCATTTATGATTATATGTTTATGAAATCGCTTCCGCTATGAATTCTGAAATGTATAATTGTTTTATATGTTGTATTTTTTGGGGATTTACTGTTGCCAAGTGTCGGGCTAGGCCCGTTGGCTTGCATGGATTCTCGGGTTGAGGCACCATTCTTGGCCTGGGAATCTGTGCAGGTTTGGGGACTGTAGAGTGGGGCGCTACAGAACGTGTACCGAGATTTTGATTAAATGACTAATATATCCCTTTTCCCAAAATAGTTTAAAATGTCAAAGATTCCTTTTCCTTTTCTTTTCCTTTTCCTTCTTTCCTTATTCTTTCTTACGTGAGAGTCAGAGAGTTGAGAGAATTTGAGAAATTCATCGTTGATCTTCAAACCAACCCAACAATTTCGTTTGTTGCCCGATTTCAGCACCGTTAGTTCCTACGAATTCCTTGTATCGTGTTCTTCGTATAGGTACCAGAATTGTTCTCTACTTTTCTCGTTGGGATGTCATTGGTTGATGATGATGAACAGTGACTATACATGTATAATTGTTGAATTTTGATGAATTCCTTGACTGTTTGGCATGCTAATTTGCTCTATAGTTGTATTATATGTAGATTAAACTAGATTTGGTATTGTTAATGGTTGGATTTACTGAATTATACGAATCGAATGATTTTTGGTTGAAGTTCTGTTGAAATCTCTATTTTCTGCAGAAATGGTGAGTTTCACGGTAAGATGCACGGTATGCATTTTACCATGAGATTACCATTTCACGGTAAGTTGCACGGTAAGCAACTTACCGTGTGTGTGCTCATTCACGGTATGTTAGATACCATGAGCACCAAACCGAGAGCCCTGCATGTTACCATGAGAGTGCATTTTGCGGAGTTTAGCTACGTTATTATCACGTCATGAATAGTGACCTTTTCCGTTTGATCTCGTTTTCAAAATTTGACTTCACCAGTAGTTCCTATAATTTACGAGATTGAATAATTTGTGTATTTCATAATTTTTTGAATTCGTTCGGGTAGTGAAAAATGACATTTTCGGTTGGTACATTTTGTATATTATCTCCGATTGATATGAAACTTATGTGACAGCTTCTTTATGCATATTTAATGTTAATTGCATGAATGTGGATTTATCTGATAAGTCGTTCGTCTTTAATTGGCCGTTTTTGTGGTTCTAGAGTTATGTTTTGATCCTCTAGGTTCTGTGTTGTTATAGATCAGTCCCAGGACGAGGGTCGATTTGATATCAACTTGTATATATGTAGCCCTTTTGAAAACGAATTTCAACGAGACATAAAATGCTTTGATTTGAAAAGTAGGTTTTGGGTCTTTGACCGCACACTAATGTCTCGAAAAATGGCCCGTTTGGCCACAAACGTAATGAATGATTACAAATGGGAGAAAATGATCATGTTTAATGTTTCTAAAATGGGCCCGGAGGTTATATGGAGGGTGAGACTCGGAGACGAGTGTCTAGAGTAATAAGATCCCAAAGTATAATTTCCAATTTGTAATTTCCAATGGGAGACGGGTTAGTGGCTGGCCAGTCTTTCGTTGGGGAGATGGTGAACGATTGCATGTGTTGCACATTTTTCCTGAAATTCTCATGAATGAATGTGTCGGTTCTGGGGTTGCTCTGATTGACAAACGATGTTGGGAGTATTTCTTGAATGTGGAGATATAAGGTGGAGGCCCGTTCTCGCCGGGATAATTATTGAATAATGATAATGAATGTATACACCGAGATGAAGCACAATCCGATTGTTATTACAAGTTAATTATTATTTTCTTGAAAACCGGATTCGTGACTCGTTCTTGCTTTCCTTACTACTATGTATAGCCCCTTCACTGAGTTGTTTTTGGACTCACCCCTCGTGTTTTGGTTCTTGTCTCAGGTAGCTTTTGGTGACCGACATGTACAGAGTGTCGGAATGGCAACATCGTATTAGTTAGGACACTTTTGGTTTGGTCCGTAGAAGTTGTTGTCATTTACTTTATCGTTCTGGATATTCTTATTCTGGTTTGACTAAACTGTTGTTATGGATTATAGAATTATACACTGTTGATATTACTGGCTCCTGTGTGAGCATAACTAAATTTATTAGAACTATTTAGGATAACTGTTTAGCCCTGAACGGCAATCTTTTGGGCTCGTGATACTTATATGTAAATTATGCTTCCACTATCTTTGTTGTTCTATAGTGGGTTACGCTGTTGCTAATTGTTAGGGATAGACCCGGTTGGTCGGGATAGGTTTCTGGGCGGTGGTTTAACCATGGCTTGGGGGTTCGTTCCGGCTCGGGGGAAGTACTGTATTGGGGATGTTACAGCCTTCTCGAGGTGGTATCAGAGCGAAGGTTTTAGACCTAAGCTTTGAAGTCGTATCTAGTGAGTCTACGTCGCACGGCACTAGGATATGTGTTATTTTTCTAATTGCGCACCTATCTGCTTATCTGCTATGTGATAATTCATCCTAAACTTAACCAAGCATGCATTTTTCAGTTCGTTGATACAGGAATTATGCCGCCCCGTCGTGCTGTTCCACCAGGGGATCAGGAGATTCCTTTAGCTCAAGAATTGGCAGCTACTATTCAACAATTGGTAACTAATGCTCAGCAGCAACAGCAGCAGGCTCCTCCACATGATAATGATCGTCGCAGGTTTGATCAGTTTATGAATTATCGTCTGCCGTATTTCGAGGGTGCTTCGGATGATCTGAAGGCCGAGACTTGGTTGGTGGATATCGAGAGGATTTTCCGAGTACTTCACTGCGAGGATTCTGAGAAAGTTGAGTATGCCACATTTCTGATGAGAGGTGCAGCTAGTGATTGGTGGGTTTATTTGGAAAAGAAATGGACTGCTGATCGAGTTTAGCCTACATGGCCTCGATTTCTGTCCGACTTTCGTGATAAGTATATCCCAGAGGTTGTTCGAGATCTGAGAGAGAGAGAGTTTATGAATTTGACACAGGGCAATGCTACTGTGGCACAGTATGAGGCTGATTTCACACACCTTAGTATTTATGCTCCCCACATTGCAGAGGATGACAGGCGCAGGTCCCATAAGTTTGTTGACGGCTTTAGGACCGAGATTCATAGGGGAATGCTGGGACATGATGTTCGGCGTTATACTGACGTGGTCACCAGGGCACTGAACGTCGAGGCTGATATCAGAGAGATTAACCGTATTGCTCCAAAGTCTACTCCCAGGAGTGCTCCATAGAACAAGAAGAGGTCATTTCAGTAGGCTGGACCTTCTCAGTTTAACAGGAAGTCGGAGGGTGGACCGTCAGCTCCGGTTCAGACAGCAACTCCTATTAAGTGTACTTACTGTGGATATGACAACCATATATCCGAGCACTGCAGGCGCAGATTGGGACTGTGTTTCTTGTGTGGAGACGCTAGTCACGCAATGGATACTTGCCCGAGACGAAGATTTACCTTGCCACCGAAAGCACCATAAGCAGCTGGATCTTCGAACAACAAACTAAAGATTTAGGCCAGAGCATATGCGTTAGGAGGTGAGGAGGAGATTGGCCCTGATTAGAATGCAGTAATAGAAGGTATTTTGCATATGCATGACATCCCCATTTCAATATTATATGATCTAGGTGCTACACACTCGTTTACTGCGCTTGATATAGCTACTAAATTGCGCATGCCTGTGATGAGTCTTCCTTATATGTATCGAGTCAGTTCCCCAATGGGAGCTTCTTACTTGACCGATAGGGTGTATAAGGATTGCCCGTTGAAGATTGAAGACTGAGTCTATACGGCTGATTTGATTGAGTTGCCGTTGAAGCGGTATGGTATCATTCTGGGAATGGATTGGCTTTCCCGACACCGAGTTCATGTAGAATATTTTGCGAAGAAGCTTGATTGGTGTTGATCAGACAAAGGTATAGGGGATTTCAGAGAAGTCGAATGTCCCCCGAAGATTTCCTTTGTCGAAGCTACTCATTTGCTTAAAGATGGAGCTTAGGCTTTTGTTGTTTATCTTCTTAATCGACCCAAAGATCAAATAAAGCTCAAGACAACTGCCGTTGTTCAGGAATTTCTTGATGTGTTCCTAGAGAGTCTGGATTCCTTACCACCCGAGCGTGATATCGAGTTCGTAATCGATTTAGTGCCAGGATCGGAACCGTATTCTAAGACTCCGTACCGGATGGCGACCGCAGAGTTGACTGAATTGAAGAAACAGTTAGAAGAGTTGCTCGAGATGGGATACATTAGACCAAGCATTTCACCCTGTGGTGCACCAGTTCTTTTTGTTAAAAAGAAGCATGGTACTTTCAGAATGTGCATTGATTACCGAGAGTTAAACAGAATAGCGATCAAGAACAAGTATCCTCTACCCCACATTGAGAAGTTGTTTGATTTGCTTCAGGTATCGAAGGTTTACTCAAAGTTGGATTTTCGACAAGGTTATTACCAATTGCGTATCCGAGAGCAGGATATCCCGAAGACTAGATTTAACACTCGATATGGGCATTTCGAGTTTGTTGTGATGCCTTTAGGATTGACCAATGCACCAGTAGCCTTCATGGACATGATGCACAGAGTATTCCAACCTTACCTTGATCAGTTCGTGGTCATATTTATCGACGACATTTTGATATTCTCAAAGAATGTCGATGATCATGCCGAACATCTTCAAATTGTGCTTCAGATGCTTCGAGAGCACAAACTCTTCGCCAAATTCAGCAAGAGTGGATTCTGGATTGACCGAGTTGCTTTCCTTGGTCATATCATCTCAGGAGATGGGATTTCTGTAGATCCTCGAAGATTGAGGTCGTGATGAACTAGAGTCAGCCGAAAACGCCGACCGAAGTCAGAAGCTTTCTTGGGTTGGCTGGGTATTACCGAAGGTTTGTAAAGGACTTTTCGAAGTTAGCCACCCCGCTTACTCAGTTGACACGTAAGACGGTTCCCTTTCAGTTGGATGAGAAATGTGAGAAGAGTTTCCAGGAACTGAAGAAGAGATTGACTACCGCACCGATACTTATGCTTCCTGAAGGTACCGAAGGGTATACGGTGTATACCAATGCTTCGAAGGATGGTTTAGGGAGCGTGTTAATGCATAATGGGAAAGTGATTGCTTATGCTTCGAGGAAGTTAAAGGATCCTGAGAAGAACTACCATGTTCATGATTTAGAATTGGCTACCGTGATATTCGCTTTAGGGAAGTGGCGACACTATTTATATGGTGTCTCATTTGATATATTCATTGATCACCAGAATCTGAAGTACCTGTTTATGCAGAAAGATCTCAACTGTAGACAGCGTCGATGGATGGAGTTCCTTGAAGACTACAATTGCCGTATTCAATAGCATCCAAGAAAGGCGAATGTAGTGGCAGATGCTTTAAGCCGATAAGTTCACGTGGCTCAGTTGGAAGGGGTTTCTTCAGGTGATTTTGATGGAGATAGAAGAATTCGACTAATTTCACAACCTCGAATTGCGAACTTGTCGGTTCGACCGGAATTGATCCAGAAGATTCATGAAGAACAATCCTATTATGAGAAGATTCAGATGCTTATTGTCAAGATGTAGAATGAACAGGATTCGAAGTTCAGGTTTGATGATACAGGGATATTTCGCTTCAAGCACCGAGTTTGTGTACCGGAGAAGTTGAAACTTGCAATTCTAGACGAAGCGCACAAGTCTGCTTATACTGTACATCCGGGAGGTAATAAGATGTACAGAGATCTTAAGTCCCAGTATTGGTGGAATGGGATGAAGAAGGACGTTGTGGATTACGTGAGACATTGTCTGACTTGTCAGATGATTAAATCTGCACACCAGAAGTCAGGAGGTACTCTTCTGGCGCTCCCTGTTCCTACTTCGAAGTGGCAAGAGATTACTATGGATTTCGTAACTGGGTTGCCCACAGTTCGTGGAGGCTACGATAGTATTTGGGTCATTGTCGATCGATTGACCAAGTCGCCTCACTTTCTACCCGTCTGTAAGACAGCTAAAGTTAAGTTCTTGGCAGAACTTTATCAGAAAGAGATTATTGCTCGATGTGGCGTTCCAAAGAGCATAGTGTCAGATAGGGATCCCAAGTTCACAGCGCAATTGTGGCAAAAAATTCACAAGAGCTTGGGAACGACTATGAAGTTTAGTTCAGCAGCACATCCATAGACCGATGGACAGTCAGAGCGAATGATCAAATTTCTTGGAGATTTGTTGCGATCTTGTACCCTTCATTTCCAAACGAGTTGGGATAAGCACTTGCCGTTGATCGAGTTTGCTTACAATAACAGTTACCAGTCCTTGATTGGAATGCCGCCTTATGAAGCTTTATACGGGAGGAGATGTAGATCGCCGTTGTATTGGGATCGTGAGAATTAGGGATGGACGACGAAGAAAGGTAAATGAGGCACCCCGAATCCACAGCAATTAGCTTTAGAAGCCTTGGAAAAAGTTCAAATCATTCGTCAGATAATGAAGGCAGCATAAGATCATCAGAAGAGTGATGCCAATAAAAGACGACGAGATTTGGAATTTGAAGTTGGAGAGAAGGTATTTCTGAAAGCTTCGCCGAGAGAAGGGTTCGCGAGAATTGGTAAAGCTGGAAAACTTAGCCCGAGATTTCTAGGTCCTTATGAGATTTTAGAACGGATTGGAAATACTGCCTAACGTTTGGATTTGCCAGCGAACTTGACTGGGATTCACAATGTATTTCACGTTTTGCAACTTTGCAAATATATCCCTAATGATTCTCACATTATTCGAGACGACGACATTCAGCTGGAACCGGATTTGACTATTGAGATAAAACCGGTTCAAATTCAGGATCGCAAGATTCAACAGCTTCGCAACAAGCAGATACCGTTGGTAAGAGTCTTGTGGCGAAACAAAATGACCGAGCAATCGACTTGGAAGACCGAAGAGAAGATGAAGAAAATTTACCCCGAACTTTTCACCGAGACAGAGTAGAATCTGGGGACCAGATTCCTTAAAGGGGGGAGTATTGTCACGACCCGAATTTTCTAAGTATAATTTGGTATGTTTTCGTGGTAATATTTTGTTCTTTTCCATAATTTCATAAATCGTGAATTAGGTGTGCTATTTGAATATTTTGATATTACTGGCTCATGTGTGAGCATAACTGAATTTATTAGAACTATTTTGGATAACTGTTTAGCCCTGAACGGCAATCTTTTGGGCTCATGATACTTATATGTAAATTATGCTTCCGCTATCTCTGTTGTTATTTATGGTTGTTATATGTGGGTGTCGTTCTATAGTGGGTTACGCTGTTGCTCATTGTCAGGGATAGACCCGTGTAACGCCCCGAAAATCCAAATTGTAATCCGGTATGTCCGAATCGAGTATTTGCACAATTTATTATTTTATTTGATATTTATTATGATATTTTAGAATCATTTCGTAAATGAATGAATTTCTATATTTAAATTACGAATTGTCAATGTGCGTTTAATTATATGAATTTTGACTGTAATTATGTATTATTTAGACAACATGAGTTTTCAAACTTATTTTGCGAAATTACGAATTTGCCCTTTCGATTTTTGACCCAAGTCAAATTGACTAAGTCTCATCACTCCCTCTCTCACCTCACTCTCGCCCAAATCACATAGCAGCAGCAAGAAAAGAAAGAAAAGAAAAGAAAGAAAAATAGAAAGAGAAGGAAGGAGTTTCAATCGATCGTCCCGACTCCGTTTCCCGACTGATTTTCGAACCGTTTACGCCTACGAACTCCCCACGATCTCTTCTACGAGTAAGCCTTTCACGTCCCTCTCGTTTAATGTCTCCTATGCCTCGTATTTCTTGTTTTTGTATATAGTTGAATAATTTAGGTTTATGTGATTTCGAGATAATTTATGAATGGATTTTCGTGTTTTTGGATCCTATGTGTAGCTTATATGTTGTAGATCATTATATGTAAATATTAGGGTGTGATTTGCATGTTTAGATGATCAAATGTTGAATTTAGGATTTGTTTCGTGTGGTTTTTCTGGTTCTGCGAAGTTTCTGCTCTTTCTTGACGCACACGGGCTTTGCACACGGGGTGTGGCAAGGCCGTGTGGAGGTACACGGCCTCTTGCACGGCCGTGCAGGAGACCGTGCGCATGGTGCATGGTGCACGGCCTTGTGCACACGGCCTTGAGGCCGTGTGCAAGAGGTCGTGCGTGTCTCTCTTGGTGTGCACCGCCTTGGCACACGGCCGTGCACAAGGTCGTGTGGCCCGGTTGAACAGCGCCCTGACCTTCTGTAAGTCAGGGCTAATTTTGACCTACGGGTCCCTCCGAGGCTCGACTTTTCCGAATTCTTTCTTCGTTTATGTATTTGATATATATGAAATAGATATGAAGTGCATGATTTATGAATTTATAGCATGTTCGGGTCTATGAATAGTGTGTTTTAAGTTTTCGTCAAATTTTCCAACTTTTGCATATGAAGTCCGATTTTCCCGAAATTTGAATGGATACTCCTTTATAATATTTAAAGCATGTCCGTAAAGTTTCGTTGCATTTGGACTTGATTTGCATTTTTAAATTTGCGAATTACTCCGTTTTCATTTGATAATTTGAACCTAAGTGCCTTATGTGATTGTATAACGTGCCTCAATATGTTCTAATGTTTTCGTATAAGCCGTGCATTGTCCTTAGTCTTAATTGGTTGTGTCTTGGTATTTTTGCAGACGATACTCCCGTGGAGTAGCGCCGGTTCTTGGTTTTGCTCTTCTTTTTGTATAGCCAACAGGTGAGGCTTTCCGTTTCTGATTCCAGTACTATTATGTATATATATAAATAAGCCTCTCCCGATATAAGCCATGTTTATGTTTTGTTTTCACACCGTTTCTATATATATATTTAGTAAATATTTATGCCTATTATGTTTATTCGATTTATCGAAAATGTTTTGATATGAAAAAGTACTACGTATATTCTTTCAAACGTTTGCGAAAGAGACATGTAAAACCTCTTTAATTTCTAAGGCGAACTTTGGCCTTCGGCCGCGCATATGACATGTCTCGAACGGTCTTTTGGCCAACCCGAAATGATTTGAAAAGCGAGTTATGAACTGTATGTATGTATGTTTGGGCCCGGAGTCAGGATGATAGGACGAAGTCGGTAGACATCGGGTCTACGGCGGAAATTCTATGGTTCCCTCCACCTTTGGGAGCTCGGGGTGAGGCCGGAGTGGCAGCCCTTTGAGTACCTGAGATTATACGGTATGTTATGCGTAGTTCGGATTTAGCGGTCCGTCTACATTGGAGGAATAAGGGTGGTTTCCCGTTTTTATGTTTGGAAATTGGAGTTAAGGGCTCGACTCCCCGAGTCATATGATATGTTATGGTTTATGCTAAATCACCACCCGTTTACGAAAACCTTTCTTTTATGTTGATTTCTTTTAAGTTTAAAAATGGTGATTTATTTCCGTTTTATAATATACCTTATTATTCCCTCCTCACTTAGTCGTTTGACTAACCCTCTCTGTTTCTCCCCTGTATTGGTTTCAGGATACTAGGCGGGATTTGATCGTCGTCGTCGTCGTTAGAGTTGTATTTATTCCGTTCATGTATAACTCTTGTCCGTATGATATTATTTATGTTTTATGATATTAGGATTTTATTTAGTTAGTATTCGGGATTTATATGTTGAACCCGTTATTGTACATTGTCGAGATATTGTATCGAACCCGTTATTTTCGTTGGCCTTGGTGGGCTTTAATAGTTGTGCAATTATTATGATTTATTATTTTGTTAAATTTCGCTTCCGCACCTCTGTCGTTTTCTTTCGTTTTGAAACCCCCGCCTAGTCATTGAGTAAATGTGTGCCGTTCGCCGGGTTTTGATTCGGGTCGGATTCCATTTCGGTTCTGGGTCGGGGCTCGGTGCGGGGCGTGCGTTACCCGTTCGATTACGTCAAGAGATGCTGGACTTGTCAGCAGGTTAAAGTTGCACATCAAAGACCGGGAGGTTTGGTTGAGCCACTACCGATTCCTACGTGGAATTGGGAGGGCATTGCCATGGACTTCGTGTCCGGTTTACCTAAAGTTAGAGGTGGCTACGATAGCATTTGGGTGATTATCGACCGACTATCCAAGGGTGCTCATTGTCTACCGATCAACATGTTGTACAAAGTGGATAAGTTGGCAGAGATTTATCACTGAGAGATTGTCAAGCTTCATGGGATTCCTTCTACGATAGTGTCTGACAGAGACGCTCGATTTACTTCTCGCTTATGGCAGCAACTTCAAGAGCGAATGGGAACGAAGCTGACTTTCAGTACAGCCGCACATCCACAGACAGATGGTCAGTCAGAGAGGATGATCCGATATCTCTGTGATATGCTTCGAGCTTGTGCCTTGGATTTTTGCAACAATTGGCACGACCAGTTGCCATTAATCGAGTTTGCCTACAACAACAGTTATCAGTCTTCGATCGAAATGGCACCTTACGAGGCATTGTACGGCAGAAAGTGTAAATCCCCGTTGTTTTGGGATCTCGGGGGATTGGCGTTGGACGAAAGACGATAAGGAACGAGGAACTCCTCCAAAGTTTCTCCAAAATGCCATCGACCGTATCCAGATCATTCGGCAGAGAATGAAAGCAGCTCAGGATCGACAGAAGAGCTATGCCGACAACCGTCGCCGACCGTTGGAACTTGAGGTTGGTGACAAAGTATTCCTCAAAGCTTCTCCTCGAAAGGGATTCACTCGAATTGGAAAAGGAGGAATACTAAGTCCTAGATTTTTGGGTCCCTATGAAATTCTGGAAAGGATTGGGAACGGCGCCTACAGGTTAGACTTGCCGCCAAGCCTAACAGGAATTCACAATGTCTTTCATGTTTCTCAACTCCGAAAGTACTTCCCGAATGTGTCCGAGATCCTTCCTGTTGAGGAAATTGAACTAGAGCCGGATTTGACCTTTGTTTCGAAGCCGGTGAAGATAATGGATAAGAAGACTCAAGCTCTGCGGAACCGGGAGATTTCTCTTGTCAAAGTTCTTTGGAGAAATCAGACAACCGAAGAAGCTACATGGGAGACCGAGGACAAAATGCGCAAGTTTCATCCGGAATTATTTCAGTCAAATGAGTAGAATCTGGGGGCCAGATTCTCATAAGGAGGGGTGATTGTAACACCCCAAAAATCCGAATTATAATCCGGTATGTCCGAATCGAGTATTTGCGCAATTTATTATTTTATTTGATATTTATTATGATATTTTAGAATAATTTCGTAAATGAATGAATTTCTATATTTAAATTACGAATTGTCAATGTGCATTTAATTATATGAATTTTGACTGTAATTATGTATTATTTGGACAACATGACTTTTCAAACTTAGTTTGCGAAATTATGAATTTGCCCTTTCGATTTTTTACCCAAGTCAAATTGACTAAGTCTCATCACTCCCTCTCTCACCTCACTCTCGCCCAAATCACACAGCAGCAGCAAGAAAAGAAAGAAAAGAAAAGAAAGAAAAAGAGAAAGAGAAGGAAGGAGGTTCAATCGATCGTCCCGACTCCGTTTCCCGACCGATTTTCGAACCGTTTACGCCTACGAACTCCCCACGATCTCTTCTACGAGTAAGCCTTTCACGTCCCTCTCTTTTAATGTCTCCTATGCCTCATATTTCTCATTTTTGTATATAGTTGAATAATTTAGGGTTTATGTGATTTCGAGATAATTTACGAATGGATTTTCGTGTTTTTGGATCCTATGTGTAGCTTATATGTTGTAGATCATTATATGTAAATATTAGGGTGTGATTTGCATGTTTAGATGATCAAATGTTGAATTTAGGATTCGTTTCGCGTGGTTTTTCTGGTTCTGCGAAGTTTCTGCTCTTTCTTGACGCGCACGGGCTTTGCACACGGGGTGTGGCAAGGCCGTGTGGAGGTACACGGCCTCTTGCACGGCCGTGAAAGAGACCGTGCGCATGGTGCATGGTGCACGGCCTTGTGCACACGACCTTGAGGCCGTATGCAAGAGGTCGTGCGTGTCTCTCTTGGTGTGCACGGCCTTGGCACACGGCCGTGCACAAGGCCGTGTAGCCCGGTTGAACAGCGCCCTGACCTTCTGTAAGTCAGGGCCAATTTTGGCCTACGGGTCCCTTCGAGGCTCGTCTTTTCCAAATTTTTTCTTCGCTCGTGTATTCCATATATATGAAATAGATATGAAGTGCATGATTTATGAATTTATAGCATGTTCGGGTCTATGAATAGTGCGTTTTAAGTTTTCGTCAAATTTTCTAACTTTTGCATATGAAGTCCGATTTTCCCAAAATTTGAATGCATACTCCTTTATGATATTTAAAGCATGTCCGTAAAGTTTCGTTGCATTTGGACATGATTTGCATTTTTAAATTTGCGAATTACTCCATTTTCGTTTGATAATTTGAACCTAAGTGCCTTATGTGATTGCATAACGTGCCTCAATATGTTCTAATGTTTTCGTATAAGCCGTGCATCGTCCTTAGTCTTAATTGGTTGTGTCTTGGTATTTTTGTAGACGATACTCCCGGGGAGTAGCGCTGGTTCTTGCTTTTGCTCTTCTTTTTGTATAGCCAATAGGTGAGGCTTTCCGTTTCTGATTCCAGTACTATTATGTATATATATAAATAAGCCTCTCCCGATATAAGCCATGTTTACGTTTTGTTTTCACACCGTTTCTATATATATATTTAGTAAATATTTATGCCTATTATGTTTTTTCGATTTATCGAAAATGTTTTGATATGAAAAAGTACTACGTATATTCTTTCAAACGTTTGCAAAAGAGACATGTAAAACCTCTTTAATTTCTAAGGCAAACTATGGCCTTCGGCCTCGCATATGACATGTCTCGAACGGTCTTTTGGCCAACCCGAAATGATTTGAAAAGCGAGTTATGAACTGTATGTATGTATGTTTGGGCCCGGAGTCAGGATGATAGGACGAAGTCGGTAGACATCGGGTCTACGGCGGAAATTTTATGGTTCCCTCCACCTTTGGGAGCTCGGGGTGAGGCCGGAGTGGCAGCCCTTTGAGTACCTAAGATTATACGGTATGTTATGCGTAGTTCGGATTTAGCGGTCCGTCTATATTAGAGGAATAAGGGTGGTTTCCCGTTTTTATGTTTGGAAATTGGAGTTAAGGGCTCGACTCCCCGAGTCATATGATATGTTATGGTTTATGCTAAATCACCACCCGTTTACGAAAACCTTTCTTTTATGTTGATTTCTTTTAAGTTTAAAAATGGTGATTTATTTCCGTTTTACAATATACCTTATTATTCCCTCCTCACTTAGTCGTTTGACTAACCCTCTCTGTCTCTCCCCTGTATTGGTTTCAGGATACTAGGCGGGATTTGATCGTCATCGTCGTCGTTAGGGTTGTATTTATTTCGTTCATGTATAACTCATGTCCGTATGATATTATTTATGTTTTATGATATTAGGATTTTATTTAGTTAGTATTCGGGATTTATATGTTGAACCCGTTATTGTACATTGTCGGGATATTGTATCGAACCCGTTATTTTCATTGGCCTTGGTGGGCTTTAATAGTTGTGCAATTATTATGATTTATTTTTTTGTTAAGTTTCGCTTCCGCACCTCTGTCGTTTTCTTTCGTTTTGAAACCCCCGCCTAGTCATTGAGTAAATGTGTGTCGTTCGCCGGGTTTTGATTCGGGTCGGATTCCATTTCGGTTCCGGGTCGGGGCTGCGTGCGGGGCATGCGTTACCCGTTTGGGGCGCCCGCTACAACCCGGTTGGTCGAGATGGGTTTCTGGGCGGTGGTTTAACCACGACTCGGGGGTTCGTTCCGGCTCGGGGGAAGGACTGTATTAGGGATGTTACATAACGTCCCACGTGACTTGTACTTAATTGTAACTCTCATCAAATTTTTAGCAAAAATGACTAGATTTCTCCATCATTGAAACAATTAATTAATATTTGGGACTGAATGAGTCACCCCATAAATGATGAAATTCAATATGAAAATAAGTATATATTTTGCCGTTTTATATGTTTAACTACATTATTTTCATGTCAAAGTATTTTTTTTTAAAATTTATGGTATATTATAGATTACAATTGTAGCGGGCGCCGCCAAACGGGCAAACGCACGCCCCGCACCGGATCCTGACCCGGAATCGAAAGGAGTCCGACCCGAACCAAAACCCGGCGAACGGCAAACCGGACATTTACTACTAGGCGGGAGTTTCAAAACAGAGACAAACCCAAAAGCGGAAGCAATATAAAACAAAACATAAACCTATAATGATTGCGCAGATAGGTAAAGCCCACCAAGGCTAGCAAATTCCAATAAATATTAACAAATGTTTACAACGGGTTCTACAATATTATTCCCGGATTATCATAAGCACAATTCAAATCCTACATACATCATAAGTCAACAAGAAACGAGAGTTTACATAAGACAAAAGCTTGTAACTCGAACGACAAGACCCAATACTATGAATCCCGCCTAGAATCCTGAAACCAAAGGGTGAAACGAATGGGGTTAGTCAAATGACTAAGTGAGGGGGAAAAAGACAGTACATAAGAATAAACGAAAGTAGATCACCAGTTTAACAGAAAGAAAACAACAGAAGTAAAGGTTTTCGCAAACGTTTGGTGAACTAGCTCAAAATGAAACATAACAAAGCGTATAACTCAGCGAGAAGAGTTCTGAACCACCAGTCAAATCATAAAAACAGAAACCCACCTTATTCCTCCAGTTGTAATCAGGGAGCAACCCCTAACTACACATATCATACATAAACAAGCTCAGGTACTCAAAGGGCTGCCACTCCGGCCTCACCCCGAGCTCCCAAAGGTGGAGGAAACCATAGAATTTCCGCCATAGACCCGACGTCTACCGGCTTCGTCCTATCGTCCTTACTCCGGGCCCATCAGAACAGGTCAAACATATTCATATACATAGCTCGCTTTTCAAACATTTCCATGTGGTCAAAAGACCGTTCGAGGCAAGTCGTGTGCGAGGCTATAATGCCAAAGTTCGCTTTCGGAAAACAAAGATTTGCTTGCCTCTTTCGTAAACATTTCACAAACTTATACATAATACTTTTCATATTAAATCGTTTTCAAGATCATAAAAGTATAAGCTTAAATATCTACTATATATACAGACGGATGTAAAACAAATCATAAAACAAGGCTTATCGGGTAGTAGGGTTGGTATTATGTACGTATTATCGTCTACTATAAGAAACTGAAAACCCCACCTGTTGGCTTGACAAAAACGAGAGCAAAATGCGAGACAGGCACACTACTCCACGGGAGTATCGTCTGCAAAAGACAAAGACACAACCAAATAAGAATAACGACGACGCACGGCTTATACGAAAGATTTAAAACACATAGGAGCATGTTAAACAATCATTCATCTCACTTAGGTTCACATTGTAACAAAACATAGAAATTCATAGAATTCGATAAGAAAAACAAGTTGGAATGCAATAAAAGCTCATAAACATGCATAAAATGCAATAAGGAAGCATGCATTCAAGTTTCGGAAGAAACGAACAACATTTGAAAAATAGCCAAAAAGGCCTAAACGAAAAACACGAGAAACGGGGCCCAAACGAAGTCGGAAAAATTCAAACTACTTAAAATATGTATTTCATGATTTATAGGACCTATAGGTGAAATCGGATCTTGAATCGGAGGTCAAACGAAGAAAGTCAACTTTTATTTTGCTCCTTTGACTCACAATGCCGAGAGCAAGAAGTTGAAAATGGAGAAATTTTGGTTAAGGCATACACACGGTCTTGGGGACGGGCAAACGCACGGGCTTGAACACGTGCTCAAGCCGGTGCGGACAAACTTGCACTGGCCTGCGCACCGGCTTGCGCACGGCCGTGCGTTAGGCAGTGCAAGGCCAAAATATGCACACGGTCTTGGCGCATGGTCTCAAGACCGTGCGTCAGGCCGTGCGGATTATCAACACAGCAGAAAATCGCGAGGGTTCTCGGGAATGAGCCAAAAATTAACATTTAAATCATATAAATCATGCAAAACCTCAAACTAAACTTACATATAATGATCTACAACATCTAATCTACTTATAGGACCAAGAAACACGTAAATCCATCCACAAAATCATTCATATTCACATTTTTCATATATTATTAAACTATTCACAAAATTCTATAAATCATAGCCTAGGAAGCATTAAACGCGAAGGACGTGAGAAGCTTACTTGAAGAATAGATCGTGAGGAGTTCGAAAAGTTTCACGGATCGAAATTCGGTCGGAAATCGAAATCGGAATGAGCAATCGAAGCTTTCTCTCTTTTCTCTCTTCTTTTTCTCTTTTTTCTTCTTTCTTTTCTTCTTTCTTACGTGAATGAGGTTTGAGGGAGAGAGAGAGTGGTCAAGTCAAACTTTGACTTGACTTAGAAACGAGGGGCAAAACCGTAATTACTCCGAACTTACTAAAAATAGCAGGTTGTCGGAATTAAACAATATTATAGTCAAAACTCATATAATTGAACACACGTTGACATGCAATGGTTTAAAAACCAAAATTCACTCATTTATGAAATTATTAAAAATTCACATACTAACTATCAAATAAAATAATCAAATCGCGCAATATAACAATCCGGTCGTACCGGATACTAATTCGGATTTTTCGGGGCGTTACAATCACCCCTCCTTATGAGAATCTGTCCCCAGATTCTACTCGTCTGTTACAAATAACGCGGGGTGAAACTTGCGCATCTTCTCTTCGGTTTCCCATGTAGCTTCTTCAACCGACTGACTCCTCCAAAGCACTTTAACCATAGGAATCTCTCTGTTACGCAGTGCTTGAGTCTTCTTGTCTAAAATTTTCACCGGCTGTGAAACGAAGGTCAAGTCCGGCTCTATCTCAACATCTTCGATAGGAAGAACGTGTGAATCACTTGGGTGATACTTCCGGAGTTGTGAAACGTGGAAAACGTTGTGGATTCCTGTCAGACTCGGTGGCAAGTCTAATCTGTAAGCAGCTTCTCCAATCTTCTCCAGAATCTCAAACGGTCCTAAGAATCTCGGACCTAACTTACCACCTTTGCCAATACGAGTGAATCCCTTTCGAGGTGAAGCTTTAAGAAACACTCGGTCACCAACCTCGAACTCCAAAGGTCGGCGGCGTGTATCGGCATAACTTTTCTGGCGATCCTGGGCTGCTTTCATCCTCTGACGGATGATCTGAATTCGGTCAATCGCTCTCTGAAGAGACTGCGGAGAATCTCCTCTTCCTTTGTTATCCCTTGTCCAACGCCAATCCTCAAGATCCCAAAACAACGGGGATCGACACTTCCTTCCATACAGAGCTTCGTAAGGTGCCATCTTGATCGTAGACTGAAAACTGTTGTTGTAGGCGAACTCAATCAACGGTAATTGGTCGTGCCAATTGGTGCGAAAGTCTAAGGCACACGCACGAAGCATATCACTGAGATATCGAATCGTCCTCTCAGATTGGCCATCGGTCTGCGGATGTGCTGCTGTACTGAATGTCAGTTTCGTTCCCATATTCTCCTGAAGATGCTGCCATAATTGAGAAGTGAATCTAGCATCTCTGTCAGACACAATGCTCACGGGAACTCCATGAAGCCTGACAATCTCTCGGTGATAAATCTCTGCCAACTTCTCTACCTTGAATGACTTCTTGACCGGCAGAAAGTGAGCAGTCTTGGAAAGTCGGTCAATTATCACCCAAATACTATCATAGCCACCTTTAACTTTTGGTAAACCGGACACAAAGTCCATCGCAATCTGCTCCCAATTCCACGTAGGAATCGGTAGTGGCTGTAGCAATCCTCCAGGTCTCTGGTGCTCTACCTTGACCTGCTGACATGTCTGACATCTCTTGACGTAATCAGCTACGTCTCTCTTCATACCACTCCACCAGAACAACTCTTTTAGATCCCGGTTCATCTTACTTCCACCAGGATGTACTGTATAAGGCGTATTGTGCGCCTCAGCAAGAATCTCCTTCTTAAGACTCTCAGGAACACAAACTCGAGTCTCGAAGCGGAGAATACCATAATCATCAACACGAAACTGGGACTCTGGATCATCTGAAATATGAACTATCTGCCTCTGAGTCCACTCGTCAGTAGCCTGAACATCTCGAATCTTACGACCCAATTCTGACTGAATCGATATACTGTGAACGTGAGCCTGCGAGGTGATATGAACTCGCTCAAACTTAGCCTCTAGCTGAGCGACACTCGCCTTACGACTCAATGCATCGGCTACCACATTCGCCTTTCCAGGATGGTATTGAATCTTGCAATCATAATCCTCAAACAATTCCATCCATCGACGCTGTCTCTTGTTCAAATCCTTCTGAGTAAACAAATACTGAAGACTCTTGTGATCAGTGAAGATATCGAACGTAGTGCCATACAGATAATGACGCCACTTTAGCAAAGCAAACACAACGGCTGCTAGCTCAAGATCATGCGTGGGATAGTTCTCTTCGGCTGGCTTTAGCTTCCTCGAGGCGTAAGCTATAACTCTCCCATTTTGCATCAACACACAACCCAATCCCTCGTGTGACGCATCTGTGTACACAACGAGTCCCTCCAATCCATTAGGCATAGCTAACACTGGGGCTGTAGTTAATCTCTTCTTGAGCTCTTGGAAACTTGCTTCACATTTTTCTGACCACTCAAACTTGGCATCCTTCTTTGTCAACGCAGTCAACGGACTAGCAAGCTTGGAAAAGTCCTTGACAAAACGTCTATAGTATCCTGCTAATCCCAAGAAACTGCGAATCTCTGTAGGAGTCTTAGGTTTCTCCCAATCCAACACAGTCTCGATCTTCGAAGGATCTACCTCGACTCCCGTTCCGGATATGACATGACCTAGAAAAGTCACTCTGTCGATCCAGAACTCGCATTTGCTAAACTTAGCAAATAACTGATGCTCTCTCAAAGCCTGAAGAACAATCCTGAGGTGTTCTGCGTGCTCTTCCTCTGACTTCGAGAACACTAGAATGTCATCGATAAAGATCACAACAAACTTATCGAGGTACGGACGAAAGATCCTGTGCATCATATCCATAAAAGCGGCAGAGCATTCGTGAGTCCAAACGGCATGACCACGAACTCAAAGTGACCGTATCTGGAGTTGAACGCTGTCTTCGGAATATCCTCGGCTCGGATACGGAGCTGGTAATACCCTTGTCTGAGATCAAGCTTAGAATAAACTCTCGATCCCTGGAGTAAATCAAACAACTCCTCAATATGCGGCAAAGGATACTTATTCTTCACTGTCATCCTGTTCAACTCACGATAATCGATACACATACGGAGTGTACCGTCCTTCTTCTTCACGAACAAGACTGGAGCACCCCAAGGCGAGGTACTCGGGCGGATATATCCAATCGAAAGGAGTTCGTCGAGCTGATTCTTCAATTCCTTCAACTCGGCAGGAGCCATACGGTACGGAGACTTCGAGTACGGCTCGGCACCCGGGACTAGATCAATAACGAACTCAATGTCCCTATCAGGGGGCAGAAACTCCAAGTTCTCGGGAAACACATCCATGAATTCCTTAACCACATCGGTATCCTCGATCTTCGTCTGCTCTTTCGGACGGTTGAGAAGATAAGCTAGAAAACCAGTTGCTTCTCCCTTCTGGATAAGCTTCTTGGCTTCCATCATAGAGATATACGGGCCTTCACCCATTCTAAAACCTCTAACTTCACTGGAACCAAGCACAACTCTCTTCTCATAGCAGTCGATCTTCGCTCGGTGCTCAAATAACCAATCCATCCCAAGAATAACCCCATAATCCTTCATCGGCAGTACGATCAAATCCCCGAGGTACTCGGTACCCTCAATCATCATCGGACAACGCTTGAGAACGCGGTTCGTAGCTACTCTAGAACCCATCGGCGAGCTAACAACTAACACATACTCAAGCAACTCAACAGGCACATGCACAGATAAAGCAACAGCAGGCGCAATAAACGAGTGAGAAGCACCCGGGTCGTACAATGCATGAATGGGAATGCCATGTATATATATCGTACCTTCCACCACGGCATTCGCATCTGGCGCGACATCTTCAGCATCGCCTTCCAAGGCATAAAGTCGGGCCTGGGCTTGAGGCTGAGCTGGCTGCTTCTGACCTCTCTTCATCGGGCATGCATTCATAAGATGATCGGAGCTACCACATCCAAAGCAAAGCCCTAACTTCCTTCGACACTTAGACTCCAAATGGGGACCTCCACAATATCCACAAACTGGTCGTGGAAAACCCTGAGCTTGGGGAGGAATGTACGGCTTCGGAGCCTGCTGAAATGGTTTCTTCCCAGCTGAAGAAGAAGATGGTCCTACAGAATGAAAAGACCTCTTCGGACCCGAAGAAAAACCCTTAGCGGCTGCGGGGGCAGGTGCTGACGTAGGCCTCATCTGTCTCATCTCTGACTCTATAGCAAGAGCCATGTCAACTGCATCGGAATAAAATCGGGGGCGGACAGCCATCATATGCAGTCGAATGCTGTGAGACAAACCCTCCACGAACTGGCGTGTCTTTCTTTCCTCGTCCTCAACCATATAGGAACAGTGAACAATGAGGCGAGAGAAATGTGCCTCATACTGATCTACCGAGGACGTGCCCTGTTTCAAGTTCAAAAACTCCCTTTCCCGCTGTTGTCTGACTACCAACGGTATGTACTTAGCCCTGAACTCCACCAAAAACTGAGCCCATGTCGGAACCACCCGATCACGCGTCCAACGCTGATCGATCCGTGTCCACCAGTCCTGTGCTGCCCCAATCATCAGGTAGGCAGCATACTCGACCCTCTGGGGATCCGTGGTGTGCATTAGTCTGAATATCTTCTCCAAGGCCGATATCCAGGCCTCTGCAGCCACATCATCCGGAGCTCCCACAAACTGTGGCGGATTACGATTAAGAAACTGATTCATTGCCTTCATAGCCATCTGTTCCGGCGTCTCCTGAGGTGCATGAAGAGCATACTGCTGTAACGCCGCCATAAATTGGGCTGGCGTAGGTCCCTCTGGTGGGGGAGGAGGCGGAGGAGGACCTCTACCACGACGCATCCTGCAAAACTGTACAAATATGCATGACGGTAAGTGATCATGTAAAGCATTAACACGTAAGGAATTCAAATTCACACAATCACTTAAGCACAATCACGCAATTCACATAGTTCCTAAGCCGTACGGACCTAGACAGACTCGACGCTTCAGAGCATAGGCCATTGAACCCATAGGGCTCTGATACCAACTGTAGCGGGCGCCGCCAAACGGGCAAACGCACGCCCCGCACCGGATCCTGACCCGGAATCGAAAGGAGTCCGACCCGAACCAAAACCCGGCGAACGGCAAACCGGACATTTACTACTAGGCGGGAGTTTCAAAACAGAGACAAACCCAAAAGCGGAAGCAATATAAAACAAAACATAAAACCTATAATGATTGCGCAGATAGGTAAAGCCCACCAAGGCTAGCAAATTCCAATAAATATTAACAAATGTTTACAACGGGTTCTACAATATTATTCCCGGATTATCATAAGCACAATTCAAATCCTACATACATCATAAGTCAACAAGAAACGAGAGTTTACATAAGACAAAAGCTTGTAACTCGAACGACAAGACCCAATACTATGAATCCCGCCTAGAATCCTGAAACCAAAGGGTGAAACGAATGGGGTTAGTCAAATGACTAAGTGAGGGGGAAAAAGACAGTACATAAGAATAAACGAAAGTAGATCACCAGTTTAACAGAAAGAAAACAACAGAAGTAAAGGTTTTCGCAAACGTTTGGTGAACTAGCTCAAAATGAAACATAACAAAGCGTATAACTCAGCGAGAAGAGTTCTGAACCACCAGTCAAATCATAAAAACAGAAACCCACCTTATTCCTCCAGTTGTAATTAGGGAGCAACCCCTAACTACACATATCATACATAAACAAGCTCAGGTACTCAAAGGGCTGCCACTCCGGCCTCACCCCGAGCTCCCAAAGGTGGAGGAAACCATAGAATTTCCGCCGTAGACCCGACGTCTACCGACTTCGTCCTATCGTCCTTACTCCGGGCCCATCAGAACAGGTCAAACATATTCATATACATAGCTCGCTTTTCAAACATTTCCATGTGGTCAAAAGACCGTTCGAGGCAAGTCGTGTGCGAGGCTATAATGCCAAAGTTCGCTTTCGGAAAACAAAGATTTGCTTGCCTCTTTCGTAAACATTTCACAAACTTATACATAATACTTTTCATATTAAATCGTTTTCAAGATCATAAAAGTATAAGCTTAAATATCTACTATATATACAGACGGATGTAAAACAAATCATAAAACAAGGCTTATCGGGTAGTAGGGTTGGTATTATGTACGTATTATCGTCTACTATAAGAAACTGAAAACCCCACCTGTTGGCTTGACAAAAACGAGAGCAAAATGCAAGACAGGCACACTACTCCACGGGAGTATCGTCTGCAAAAGACAAAGACACAACCAAATAAGAATAACGACGACGCACGGCTTATACGAAAGATTTAAAACACATAGGAGCATGTTAAACAATCATTCATCTCACTTAGGTTCACATTGTAACAAAACATAGAAATTCATAGAATTCGATAAGAAAAACAAGTTGGAATGCAATAAAAGCTCATAAACATGCATAAAATGCAATAAGGAAGCATGCATTCAAGTTTCGGAAGAAACGAACAACATTTGAAAAATAGCCAAAAAGGCCTAAACGAAAAACACGAGAAACGGGGCCCAAACGAAGTCGGAAAAATTCAAACTACTTAAAATATGTATTTCATGATTTATAGGACCTATAGGTGAATCGGATCTTGAATCGGAGGTCAAACGAAGAAAGTCAACTTTTATTTTGCTCCTTTGACTCACAATGCCGAGAGCAAGAAGTTGAAAATGGAGAAATTTTGGTTAAGGCATACACACGGTCTTGGGGACGGGCAAACGCACGGGCTTGAACACGTGCTCAAGCCGGTGCGGACAAACTTGCACTGGCCTGCGCACCGGCTTGCGCACGGCCGTGCGTTAGGCAGTGCAAGGCCAAAATATGCACACGGTCTTGGCGCATGGTCTCAAGACCGTGCGTCAGGCCGTGCGGATTATCAACACAGCAGAAAATCGCGAGGGTTCTCGGGAATGAGCCAAAAATTAACATTTAAATCATATAAATCATGCAAAACCTCAAACTAAACTTACATATAATGATCTACAACATCTAATCTACTTATAGGACCAAGAAACACGTAAATCCATCCACAAAATCATTCATATTCACATTTTTCATATATTATTAAACTATTCACAAAATTCTATAAATCATAGCCTAGGAAGCATTAAACGCGAAGGACATGAGAAGCTTACTTGAAGAATAGATCGTGAGGAGTTCGAAAAGTTTCACGGATCGAAATTCGGTCGGAAATCGAAATCGGAATGAGCAATCGAAGCTTTCTCTCTTTTCTCTCTTCTTTTTCTCTTTTTTCTTCTTTCTTTTCTTCTTTCTTACGTGAATGAGGTTTGAGGGAGAGAGAGAGTGGTCAAGTCAAACTTTGACTTGACTTAGAAACGAGGGGCAAAACCGTAATTACTCCGAACTTACTAAAAATAGCAGGTTGTCAGAATTAAACAATATTATAGTCAAAACTCATATAATTGAACACACGTTGACATGCAATGGTTTAAAAACCAAAATTCACTCATTTATGAAATTGTTAAAAATTCACATACTAACTATCAAATAAAATAATCAAATCGCGCAATATAACAATCCGGTCGTACCGGATACTAATTCGGATTTTTTGGGGCGTTACAACAATACATAGAGGTAAATTTTTTGACAAATATAATCAATTTTTATGTTATATTTTTTAATTAATATTTCTTTATATACTTAGTTAATTAAAAAATTTCTCGGAAAAAGAAAAATTTTGCCCCTCTCAATCAACATTCTGGCTCCGCCCCTGTATTTGTTAGATTAGATATGATTGGTGTAGAGGAATATGCAATTATGATTAAATGGTATTCTTCAAAAACATTATGAGCAAATAAAAGGAAATAACAAAACATTAGAGAAAAAAAATGACATTTGGCATATAAGTTTTCATTTTAATTATGCATATTTTTATATGATGTTCATATAGATTATCTCCTGATAATGTAAACAAGTGGTCCAATATAAGTTAATTTAACATAAATCTTATCCAAAAAACGTAAACGAACCAATTAGTCGATGAGCACACATCTTAATCGATCAATTGCCAAAACCACTCCGGATTGCTCAAAAAGATGTAAACAACTAGTGAATTTAATGTAATCCATAATAGTGACTCATTTAACATTGCTTTACCCAAGATTTGAATTTCATTTCTTAATGGACATTTATCGGCCAAAGTAAACAAAAACTTAAAAATAAGTTATTTTTAACCTCCAACACTTCTATAAATGCAGGGGTGGAGTCAAGATTTTGATTGAGGGAGCGAGGCAAAATTTCCCACAATTTTTTTAATAACTAAATATATAAAACAATATTAATTAAAAAAATATTATAATAAATTGATTATATTTGTCAAAACTTTGCTGTCAAGGATTAAGGGATCCTTGGCAAGTTCATAATATCCGATCTCTATTAAGAGATTATAAACCCACATTGGTTTTTCTTTGTGAAACCAAATGCAATAAAAGATCGATTAAATATTTGAAGTTGTTATTTGATTTGAATGGCTTTTGTGTTGATAGTCGGGGTAAAAGTGGAGGATTAGCTCTTCTTTGGCATAAAGATGATATTGTTGAATTACAAAGCTTCTCTGCAAACCATATTGATGTTATTGTTGATAATATTGATTTGAGTAATTCATGGCGATTCACAGGATTTTATGGCAAACAGGAATATGTTAATAGACACCTTTCTTGGCAATTGTTAATAAAGTTGCATAGAGAATTTAATATGGCTTGGATTGCCATGGGAGATTTTAATGAAGTCCTACATAATTCAGAATGTGAAGGAGGCAATAATAGAAGTCCGGATCGGTTGGCGGGTTTTTGAAATTTGTTGTTGGATACGGGTTTGACAGATATGGTGTAACAACCTGAAATTTCGGATTTATTCCAAAATTATATTTTATTCGCGTCAAAGGCTTTTCGTGAGAATATTTAATATCACGAATAAGTTTTACCCGAGAACCCACTTTTTACCCGGAACTATCAATTTTATCCCGACCCTCTTATATTCCTTATTTTACCAAGAATTACAACTTCCCCCCCCCCCCCCCCCCCCCCCCCGAACTCGCTTGAACCTATTCAAACCTTCCACACCATCCCTTGCACCCTCTTGACCTCCTTGCACCCTCTATCACACCACACACACTCTCTTGAATGCACTCCCACCAAAACCGTGTGAATAGAGAGAGAAAGAAGAAAGAGCCGAGAGAGAGAAGGAGAAGAAGAAGAAAATGAGAAGAAAGGGAGAATCGTCCTACCGAGCCCGTTTCTTGCCCGATCGACGAGCCGTAAAAACCCAAACGATCCTTGCTTCATTCTCTACCGGTAATCATTTTATCCCATTTCATTTCGTTCACTCCTCGTTGCGATTTTTGCGGGTTTTTATAGGATTTTATAGATTTGGGATTTTCGTGTTTAGGGAGATTTACTTGATCATTTTGCATGATTCTTGAGCCTATGTGTAGCTAATGTGATATATATGCATATATATAAAAATTAGCATATTTTATCGGGTAGATTGAGAGATCTATGAGTTTATATGTTGTTGTGGGCGAGAAACCCGCGATCTGCACTTTTCTGCTACCCAGAAGATCCGCACGGGCTTGCGCTCGTGCCCAAGACCGTGCACACCCTTAAAACCTTCAAACGGCCTTGCGCATGGTCTTGAGCCCGTGCACAAGACCGTGCAAACCCTCTAGCCTTCACACGGGCTTACTTTCCCCGTGCACAAGCCTGTGCACCTGTACGTGATCACGCACAGGCTATTGCACGGTCTCAAGACCGTGCACAGGCCCGTGCAACCCCCTTAATCATTTGTCTAGCTCAATTTTCAAATATTGCTCACGTGAAGTCAGAATTCAAATACGGGGTCAAGCGGGAAGATGGCATTACTCATAAGGGGTAAAAATGGTAATTAACGCAAGCAACAATTGAAATCAAGCTAGAAAAATGATAAAGGAGGTCGCACCGGCCTGTGCACGGTCTTGGGACCATGCAATAGCCTGTGCGTGCTCACGTACAGGGTGCACGGGCTTGTGCACGGGGAAAGCAAGCCTGTGTGAAGGCTAGAGGGGTTGTACGGTCTTGTGCACGGGCTCAAGACCGTGCGCAAGACCGTTTGAAGGTTTTAAGGGTGTGCACGGTCTTGGGCATGAGCGCAAGCTCGTGCGCAAGCCCGTACGGATCTTCTGGGCAGCAGATCGCGGGTTTTCACGCAAAAACCAACATACAAACTCATAGATCTCCTAATTTACTCGATTAAACATGCTAATTTTCACATATATGCATATATATCACATTAGCTACACATAGGTTCAAGAATCATGCAAAATGATCAAGTAAATCTTCCTAAACATAAAAACCCAAAATCTATAAAATTCTATCTAAAAACCCACGAGAATCGCAACAAGGAATGAACGGATTGAAATGGGGTAAGAGGATTACTGGTAGAGAATGAAGCAAGGATCGTTCGAGTTTTCACGGCTCGTCGATCGGGCGAGAAACGGGCTCGGTAGGGCGACGGGAAGATTCCTCTCTTTTCTTCCTTCTTCTTCCTCTTTCTCGTCTCTCTCTCTCTCTCTCGGCCCTTCTCCCTCTTTCTCTTTCTCCTCTTCTTCCTTTCTTTTCTTTTATTCTTCTTTTGCAACAAGAGGGGCACAAGTGAAATTGAGGGATATGAGAGGGGTAGATATGGAAAATAGGTATTAAAGAGGATCGAGGTAAAATAGATAGTTCCAGGTAAAAAAGTGGGTTCTCGGGTAAAACTTATTCGTGATACTAAATATTCTCACGAAAAGCCTTCGGCGCGAATAAAATATTATTCCGGAATAAATCCAAAATTTCGGGTTGCTACAATTATTGAGTAATCCTGGGTGGAGGCTTCGGGCTGAAGCTCATCTGATACGATTATTCTCAAAAGCGAAGCCTATCGGGTTGGTCTTATTAATTGGCACAGAAATGTGAAGGAGGATGCTAGAACATTAGAGAGACTCGAACGGAAATTACAACTGATAAAAGCGGGACCAATTACAACTCAATCGAAGAGAGAGGAAATCGAAGTAAGGAGACAGATTGACGAGATATTCGAGCCCAGGAAATCATGTGGAAACAACGTGCGAAGGAACATTGGCTTAACGAAGGAGACAAGAATTCTCGAATTTTCCATGAAAAGGCTACCAAACGTAGTGAAAATAACCGAATTGAGGCATTGGTAGATGAGGCGGGTATTAGATGTAATTCGAAGGAGCAGATTCAAGGTATCATAGAGAGGTATTTCTGTGAATTATTCCAGGCCAATTCGTGTAGCTCAGGAGTTGGAAGAGTGTTTGAATTCAATCACTCCAAGAATTTCCGAGGTGATGTGTCGAGCTCTGGATGCAGATTACAGAAAAGAAGAGGTATTTCTTGCTTTGAAACATATGTATCCTCTGAAATCCCCCAGCCCCAATGGCCTTCCCCGTTATTTTTTCAAAAATATTGGCCCATTGTTGGTAGGGATGTTAGTCGATGTGTTTTAGATTTTTTGAATAATAATCGGAGTTTTGTGATACCTTGAATTATACACATGTGGTTTTAATTCTAAAGTGTCGAAATTCGGATATTATCACCCAATTTAGGCTGATAAGTAAGTTTATGTAATGTTGTGTATAAAACAACTTTGAAGACTATTGCTAATCGGCCTAAACCTCTTCTTAATGATATTATCTCACCGACGCAATCATCTTTTAGATAATGTTCTTGTTGCGTACGAGCTTAATCATGCACTGAAAACGAAAAATAAAGGCAAAACGGGTTATTTCTCATTAAAATTGGATATGAGTAAAGCATATGATAGAGTAGAATTGCTTTTCTTGGAGCGAGTATTGTCTAAATTTGGTTTTCCTGCCCGATTTGTAGAGTTGATTATGTACTGTGTTCGCTCTGTTTCATACTCCTTTATTTTAGATGGGGATCAATTTGGGAGCATTAAGCTGGGGCAAGGATTAGTCAAGGTGATCCCCTTTCCCCCTACTTGTTTCTTTTTTGCGCAAAAATTCTTTCTTGTATGATTCAAAAATAGGAATAGTTGGGAAATCTCAAAGGAATTTCAGTTTGCCAAGAAGCTCCTCGGGTTTCTCATTTACTCTTCGCTAATAATACTCTAATTTGTGGACTACTGATCAAGCTTTGATTTGTATTTGGGAAATTCGAGAACAGTATTCGAGGGTGTCGGGTCAAGTGACTAATTACCAAAAATCTTCGATTGTGTTCAGCAGTTGTGTTCATGGTGTTGATAAGTCTAAAATGGCGGCTCTTTTTGGTGTTCAACTTAAGGAGAAGCTGGATTTATATATTGGCCTACCAGCAGTTGTTGGAAAATCTAAGGCGGCTATTTTCACATCGATTCGAGATCAGATGTGGAGAAGGATACAAGGGTATTCCAAGAAGTGCTAATCAAGGCGGTGATGCAAGCTATCCCAACTTATACAATAAGTTGCTTCTTACTTTCGGACTGCTTTATCCGGGAGTTGGACTCTCTTATTTCTAACTTCTGGTGGAATAATGGGAAAAATAAAAGAATACATTGGTTAGCTTGGAAAAACGTGTGCCGACGTAAGCAAATTGGGGGCCTTGGATTTCGAAGTCTTAAGCAATTCAACCTGGCAATGCTGGCTAAATAGGCTTGGAGTTTGTTGAAACACCTGGACTCTCTGATTGCCAAAATTTTTAAAGCTAAATATTTTCCGGATTCTAATCTTTGTGATGCAAGTCTTGGGCGATCTCCCTTGTTAACGTGGAGAAGTATACATGCTTCGTTACGTCTCATTTCGGCAGGTTCAAGATGGAGAATTGGATCCGGCACAAACATTGGAATTTGGCATGATAATTTGCTGCCCCGAGCTCCTAACTTTCGGCCAGGATTACCAATGGCGCAAAACGTTTAATGTGGAGTTGACTTGTTTGATCCGGGCGAATTACGTTGGAATTATGCTCTAGTGCGTTCATTGTTTACCAAGGAAGATGCTGATATTATTGAAAGCATCCCACTTGGTCCTCATCCCAGGCCGGATCATCTTATTTGGCATTACTCTAAAAATGGTCAATTTTCAGTCAAGAGCGCGTATCATCTTGCATTAGAGTTGGTCTCATCAGCGGACAGAAACGAATCGACCATTACTCTCTCTAAGGTATGGAACCTCCTTTGGAAACTTAAGGTTTTATAGAGTTTTTATTTGGAGGATTTGTCATGATATTTTACCAACTGGAAGGAACCTCATTTCTCATCAATGTAATATTAACCCTTCTTATTCGATTTGTGATTATGATATTGAGGATATTTTACATGTCTTGCTTTTGTGTCCATTCTCGAGACAAGTTTGGGCTCTATCTCATATTCCATAGAGGGTAGTTACTAGATTAGAATCTGACTTATGTAATGGAATTTAACTAGCTATTCATGAATTAAATGAGGAAGATATAGTCTTGTTTTTTCCATTATGTGAAAACGTTGGTGCTTTCGTAATAAAAAGTGGGAGAAGGGGAGAATTTTACTCCTGCAAAAATCTTAGCACGAGCGAGATCCCTTATGTTTGGACCAACTAGCTACTCTTGGTTCGGTTGCTACTGATAATTATTCACGTGATTCTAGTCATGTGAGATTGTCTAATTCAAATGATCATATTGTAAGACTTGGTTCACGTATGCATGGAGAAAGAAGGCTAATTCTCGTAATGAGGATAGACCAAAGTGGTGCCGCCCGCCATCTGGTTCTATTAAGATTAACTTTGATGGTTATGTGTGTTCACAAGAAATTTTATTATCTGCAAAATAAATTGCAAGACAAAAAATATAACATGAACAAAGCAATATAAGAATTTAAAGAAAAATATAACTCAAAGTGGAAAATCTCCTAACGAAGACTACCTGGCCTGATTCTTCTCCTTGACTTGATACCCGAGGGTGTTAGAGCTTATTCCCGGATATGTAGGCGAGATTGCCTCCGGATTTGATGGATGAAATCACGAGATTTACTTTGAAGTCGAAGGTTTTGATCAATTGAAGCTTTGACGAAGTTGTAGAACGTCGTTGTTGCAAGACTTGAGACTTGAAGATTTGAAGATTTGGAATTGAGGATTTGAAGATGACTTGGAGACGTGGAAGGGTTATGAATTTGGAGCTTGTAGACTTATAGCCTTGGATTTGAGGATTTGAAGACACAGAGACTTGAAGACGCGGTTGGAGGCGTGGAGACTCGCCCATATAGAGCGTCTGAACTCTCTGCTCTGTCTTGGTCTCGTAGTCTTGTAGTGTGTTGAATGAACTGCCCATAACTCATTTATATAGGAGTTTGATTGGAGAGTTGCTCTTCAATCAGATGTCTTTTGATAATTATCTCTTAATTTTATTAAAAGAGAAAATATCAAATAATATCACTTAGATAATTATCTCATAATTTTTTTAAGAGATATTATCAAATAAAAGTACATAGATAATTATCTCTTCAATATATGAATTTATTGTAGAGATATTATCAGAGCATATCACTTATGATAATTATCCATGGTACGTAATTAAAATTTTCATGTCAACACTGTGTTTAAGGAATCGAGGAAAATTGGAGTGGGTGTAGTGGCACGGGATGAACATGGAACAGTTGTGGGTTGGGAAACTAATTGTATCCAAGGGGCAAGGGTCATCTAATCTAGAGTTTGTTGAGGCTTTTGCGGCCTTCTCGGCTTTGAGACTTGCTAGAGATTTACGATGGCGAGATATTATAGTGGAAGGGGATTGCTTGAACATTATTCGGTAGATTTCGGCTTCTGAGGAGGATATATAGCTCTTATTTAGGGAATGTAATAAAGGAATGTAAAAAGTTCTTTATTCATTTTGATAGTGTTAAATTAGTTTTTGTTAAACGTGAAGCGAATGTTGTAGCTCACGTCCTTGCTAGAAATGCGGCTCCCTGCGTTGGCTCGGATGATATTCCCGATTTTGTATTAAACTTTGTATTTGTTGATTTATAATTTATGAAATCCTTATTTTCTTCAAAAGAAAAACTTTACCTCTACATATTGCAACCTATATTATTTGTTATAGCATAAAATTGAAAAAAAGAAAAACTTTAACATGAAAATAATGTAGTTAGATATATATAAAACAGAAAAATATCATTTTTGTTCTCAATGTATATACTTGTTTCCATATTGAATTTCATTATGACAGGTATGACTCATTCAGTCCCAAACATTAATAATTTGTTTCAATATTGGAATAATTCTGTCATTTTTGTTAAAAATTTGACAAGAGTTATATCAAGGATAAAAGTTGTAGTTGTAAATTAATTAGAATTGTCTATATAAATTCTAAAAATTTAAGGGAGACAAAAAACAAAAAATATGAAATTTGAGGGGAACAATTTTTTTATTTTTTTTTAATTTGTACACATACCTAGGGGGCCAAAAGTTGGAGGGAGCCTTTAAAAAAAAGGGATAATAATTTTTTCCCATCCGAACTATAGCGATTTTTGCACTTTACCATCTAAATTTTTTTTTCTCATAGTTTGCCTCCTAAACTACATAAATTTTTGCAATTTGCCATTTCCGACGAAAATATACCACCGGAAAATTGCATCGTTCATATAAGAAACATAGGTTCACGTTGTATTGCTCTCCTCAATATATTGAACATAAACCCTCAATCAATTTTAAAAAACTTGGAGTTTTTATCACCCCATTGAATATTTAAAAATAATCTATCAATTCGCCGTTATTCCAATTGGGTGATAAAAACTCCAAGTTTTCTGAAATTGATTGAGGGTTTAATTTTTGAGACGTTAAGGGGAGTAATACAACATCGACCTATGTTTTTCATATGACACGATGTAATTTTCCTGTGGAATATTTCCATCGGAGATGGCAAATTGCAAACAATTAGGAGGCAAACTATAAGAAAAAAAAAATTAAATAATAAAGTGCAAAAATCGTCATAATTCAAATGAGAAAAAATCATCCTAAAAAAACAAAGAGTTGGAGGAGAAACTGCCCCATGCGGGCCATGCGCCCTCGTAGCGCCGCCTCTGTTAATAAATGTAATGTAAATACTCCAATCCAGCGACCGATCTGCCACTTAGTCGGTCCATAAAAAACTACTCTTGATTGCTTTAAGGAAAATTAAAAGACTTTATAGTTGTGTAGATGCATCTAAAAAGGAAGTTAAATATGAATATCCAACAAGGGAATTAAAGAAGATTATATGATACTACTACCCCCACATGCATGATGCATGTTGCTTGGTTGTTTAATACAGCTCATATATACATCACTAATTTTCTGATCTGATTGCTTAGTTGTATAAATTTGTTAAAGAATGTGAAATTCTGAATAATCGGAATCCCAATAATGACATCTCTACAGACTACAATTAAGTTGTATTTTCGTTGATAATGTCGAAACCTATTTATTTACATTTTCTGCGATCTTAAGTCATACCCCACTTAGACCCCATTTTCAGCAAACTAAGTGTAACTTTCATAAACATGGAAAAATTACACCTATCATCTTCTTAGTCAAACAATTATAGTTATACTCCACATGAAATCGAATATTTACAAAATATACTCAAGTATTAGGATTCGGTTATGAATTGGATAACGTTATAAAATAATAGTAAATACCAAAAATAACTTTATTTTTTTTTAATATCATGAATTGTTCCTAAATTTTATATTTTAGGTATCTTTTTAGAATGGCTCCACTGGCTACATTTATGTTAAGTCATGTTAAGTCTGGTCGCTCTGGCCATTGTACCTTTTGATTATGGAATGGTATTGTCATATCCGAACATATGACTACTTTATTTCTTTGCTAGGTGTTTATGGAGTTATCATAGCATGTCAGTCTAGTAATTAGGGGGAGGCCGAAGCGAGCCGCGCTACTAGCGCGCATTCTTTTATTAGCCTAAAATATAATATTTTGAAATTGGTTTATTTGTAATATCATAAACTCTTTTAAGGTTTAGTGTAATTCTTTAAGATTAAAAAGGGAATATTTTGTCAATTAATAATGGAATCCTAATGGTCCCTAACAGAATCTTAATATTTAAATGTATTTTATAATTATTTAATTTCATGTGCGGTGTAATTGTAACTATTTGACTAAGAAAGTTATGATCAGTTGTAATTTAACAAACTTCTTTATAATTAAAGTGTAATTTTCTCTTTATAAAAAGAGGTCAGCTTAAAAGTGAGAGTGCTATCCAGTGATCTTATCAACTAACTTGCCAAATGTAATTGGCTCTGATACACAAACATAAATATGATGATAAACAGATAAAGATACGATATAATACGCATAAAGTAATACGGATTTACAACTCTTAAAAATTCTTACCAAGCTTCTCACTACGTCGTGTGGAGGAAAAACACCACAAGCATATATAAAGAATTCTTTTCTATTTTTCAATTTAATTTCCTACTTTTTCCTGGTTGATTCTATAATACTCGTATATTAAAATAGGGAAAAATAAATTATGCATTTAGCAACTTTCCGCAACTTAGGTTTTAGGAATATCAAATACAAAATTTAGATATTATATTTAGTAATTTTAAAATTTTGGCAATTTATTTCAATCTTTCGCTGGAGAAATCAATTTTCTGACTAAATTTTCTCACATAACTCGCACGTGGTCAATTTTTCCGGCCAAGACTTGTACAGTTGGCTGCCACATCAATTAAAAAACTCACCTTAGGTGCCACACAGATTAAAAATGCCATGTTGGCCTAAAAAAGAGAGGGACCTGAGGTGGATTTTTAATTGACATGGCAGCCAACTGTACAAGTCTTGGCCTAAAAATTGATTTTCCGGCGAAAGGTGGATGTAAATTGACAGATTCTTAAAATTATGTAATATTCAAATTTTGTATTTTGTGTCCATTAAACTCAAGCTGCTGAAAGTTGCTGGATATATAATTTATTTTTCCCATTAAAATATTAACGAAGCTGAGAAATAGAGATAACTAGAAAGCACATTTCTTTGAAACACTATATGGGGTGAACTTCCTACAGTCCAAACGTAGCCTTAAATCCCTACTTTTCCGGCCAAAATTTTAAATTATATCAGTACAGATCATAAAGACGAGTATATATATTTTAATGGCAGATTTTTGTTTTTCAATAATTAAGAAATTATCAGATTGAATCAATGGCGGAACGCAAGAAGATCATCATCGACACTGATCCCGGCATTGGTACATAATATTAATTTGACTTGTTAAATTTTCTTTTGCGTATTGATTTTGTCAAAGGTTCCAACTTTCTATGGGTTTGGAAAATTGATGCTGAACTGAAATTTGTGTTGAACAGATGATGCGATGGCGATCTTTTTGGCGTTGCAATCGCCTGAAGTTGAAGTGATTGGACTTACTACTATTTATGGCAATGTCTACACCACTCTCGCCACCAGGAATGCTTTGCATTTGGTAATTCAACTGTTAATTCTTTTCTTAGATTTAGGTTTCTGATTATGGAGAACTGTATTGTAATTTCTTCATCTGATGGATACAACTGTTGGAAGCGCAGGGTACAATAATCATTGGCTTCTTGTAATTGTTCTGAATTGTGATATTGATTGCTTAATTGTGTAATCTGTTGAAAGTGGGGAGATGAATTTATTCTAGGGATAATTACCAACTACCTTGAGATATGGCCTAAATACAAAAAGTCCCATTAGGTTTCAGAAATTACCAACTCCCTGCTAATGTTTTAAGCCCTAACGAAAAAACTAACAGCAGTGATAAAGCTACCACGTCGCCCTTGACAGAAAGAGATGAAAGAAAAAAGAAAAAAGAGTTGATTTTTGAAAAACCAACATTATCCTTCATTTTAAATGCATGTTTGTTACTAACAATTGGTGAAGTTTGTGACAGAAAGTGAAACCTCTTGGTAATTTCTAAAACCTCATGATTTTTTTTGTAATTAGGCCATACTTCAGGGGGTAGTTGGTAATTATCCCTTTATGTTATAACTAAGTGCAGTACTTCATCCACTAAATTGGAAATGGCTGTGGTTTCTGATTGGTACGGAGATTCTTTTCTGGTGTGCTCTATGATAATGCCCAGATCTTAACAGTCAGCATAACTCATTAATTGCAATATTCATATTTTTCCATATCTTGATAATATCTGTAACTAAGGTTGTGTAACTTATGTTTCATTCTACAGTTGGAGATTGCAGGGAGGACAGATATTCCTGTAGCTGAAGGATCTCATGTGACCATCACTGTATGTATATTGATATTAATTGTTAAGCAAGTGTTTTATTTTTGGGATTTTTGCATGGATCAGCTCTGTGTTAGGTCTAAGTAACACGAAAGACCCTGTGAAACAATAGGTTTTCTTAAAGCGAGCACGAAACACTATAACCTAAACGTTTGTTGTACACGTTTAAATTGCGACTGTTATTGTGTTTTAGTTTTTTTCTCGGTATGTAATGACCTATGCGGCCCCATGAAATATGCACCAGTAACCTTGAATATGGAATAAGTTTGCACTAGAAACCTTACGTTTAGAAAAAATTGAATCAGAAACTTGACAAAGTGAGAACATGGACCTTATTCTGTCAGTTTTCACAAAAAATATGTATTGAAGAGCTCTCTGAAAAGGATAAAATAAATCAGAACTTCTCAAGTAACATAGGGTTTAGTGTGCTACTTTTGCATAACATCATGTCTTCTGTGCATTTAGCTCTTTTTTTTTTTTTTTTTTGGTATGATTGTAAAATTACGTTCGTGTAAAGCAAGGTACAAAACTTCGAATTGCTGATTTCGTCCATGGTACTGACGGATTGGGAAATCAAAACTTTCCTCCACCGAATGGGAAGCCAATTGAGCAGTCTGCTGTAGATTTTCTTATCAAGCAAGCTAATCTCTACCCAGGGAAAGTAATTGTGGTGGCCTTGGGGCCTCTAACAAATATTGCACTGGTTAGTTTCTTTGAACTTTTGTAATCACTTCAGATCTTGTTTGATTCGTTGGATTGGGTTGGATAGACAATTTTTGTAGGGTGTTAATCAAGCATTTATTAGAAAGGACACAAAGCTGAGATTGGCTCCCCATTTTATTTGATAATTATCCCAAGATTTGGGCGGACCACAATAAAGTTAAAGTTACAATATTATCCTCACTATTGATTTTTATCAAGGGTGAATTACATCTACTACACCCAACTACAATTAAGTCTCTCAATTTTCAGAAATTACAGAAAACTCCCTGACATTTCATTTGATTACAGAAAACTCCCTCAAACTATATAACATGAAGCCAAGAAATGCAAAATAATCAGCTAATTTCAGGGAATTATTTGAATCAAAGTAAAATGTTAGGGAATTTTTTGTAATATCTAAAACCAGGGGACTAAATTGTAATTCGCTCAAACCTCATGGGATGTAGATGTAATTCGCCTTTTTATCTATCTCAGACAAAACATGTCATAAGGCTAAGACCATAATTCACTACTAATCCCTATTATTATCCATTGGACCAAATCATTTTGAAGATTATGCAATTCGATAAAAGTTTTGAACAGTACAATCCATACAGATTTAAACAATCTTATCAATCCCAACTCATATTCCAAACAAGCCCTCAAGGTGTTGCATCTTGGATCATTCGTTTTTCTTACTTTTTCCTTTTTTTCTTCTGGTATTTATGCCTGATGCAGGCTATCCAAACTGATCCTGCATTTATTAAAAATGTTGCACAAATTGTCATTCTTGGTGGTGCATTTTCAGTGAATGGAAATGTGAATCCAGCAGCTGAGGCAAATGTAAGTTGCTTTTGGAGCACTCTGCAATTGTTTACTTGATTTTTTTTTTATTTGATGTTGTTTTTCGTTTTAATTGCTCGACAAGATCTTCGGAGATCCTGATGCAGCAGATCTTGTTTTCACAAGTGGAGCTGATATTCTGGCTATAGGAATCAATGTTACCCATCAAGTCATTTTAACTGGTAATCCTCCACGGAAACATTTTAATAATTTGGGCGAATTACATCTACTATCCCTGAGGTTTGTGAAAATTACTAAATAGTTCTCCAGGTATCATAAATAACGATGAAGGCCCTGACATTTCATCTCGCTTGTAATTTTTTCCTTCCTCTAGGGTTCTGTAGTTCTGTCACTGTTTCCATTATATTTTTTAATTTTCTGAAAATATCCTCACTATTTCCAGCCTATATTTCGAGATTTATTAGAGCAAAATACCCTGAAGGACTATTTTGTTATTTTAGTCAAATTGTAGGGATTGTTTTTTAATTATATAAAAAGATGAGGGACTTTTTATAAGTTTGTTACATTTTCCAAATATGTCAGGGGCATCCATAACATTTTCAATTTCTGTGAAGTCCTACAAAAAAAGTGAAATGTCAGGGACCTCATTGATATCTATATGACACCTGATCAACTATTTTGTAATTTCCACAAACCTCAGGACAGTAGATGTAAATCACCCTAATAATTAAGTTTACCTTGTTAAGCAATCAAACTACATTCGTTTTCTATTTTCCTTTTTACAGATAGCGATCGTGATAAGCTGGCAGAATGTAGTGGAAAGTTTGCCCAGTATATATGCAAGATTTTAGATGTCTACTTTTCTTATCATCGTGATGCATACAGCACAAAAGGTTTTCTTGGTGAATTGGTAATTGGATCGTGAACATGATTATATGTATTTTTTGTGTCTTGATCTGTCACTCAAATAATGCAGGTGTTTATCTTCACGACCCAACAACCGTTCTTGCTGCTGTTGACCCATCACTCATCACTTATGTAGAAGGCGTTGTTCGTGTCCAGACAGTTGGCATCACAAGGGGTCTAACATTATTCTATAACAAACAAAAAAGGTAGAAATTTGTTCATTTGGAAGTTGCTTCTCTACTTCTCATGATGCAAATAATTTATAAGCACTAAATGCAGTCACAGCACAAAATAGCAAGAGATATTGTATAACTAAAAAGGTGTTTGGCTAAGCTTATTTTAAAGAGCTTTTAATCTTTCACATCTTATAAAAATGTTTGGAGTGTTTTTGGAGCTTAAACACTCCAAAAATTTCAGTATATATGTGTACCTCCGCTGAATTCTGGTTATGTTCACACCTACGCGGATCTGAAAGTTTGAGGCAGACCGGTTGGGTAGCGGGTCTATATGGACCCGACACATATATATTATATGTATAATTTTGTTAACAATTTTCCAAAGTAAAATTAGATATGAACCAATTTAATTAGTCATAATGAAGATTGTCCTTTTTTTTTTTTTTTGAGAAGACCATAATGAAGATTGTCTTATTGATATATAATTTGGAAAGTTTGAGTTTCCTTTTTATGTGAAATTTGAAAAGATTTGAACTTTGTCAAAGGAGATTCATATTACCTTTTAATTTTGTGAATTGTGCACATATATAGTTTTTACAATTTTTATTTCTAACTGGTCTAGCGGGGTATAGTTTTGGTCTGACGGTCAGAAAAGTCCTAATGGGGCGAATCTTGGGTCCCGTTGAACCCAACACATTGCCATGCTTATTCATACCACCAGAATCGCTTAAGTCTCCCACAACTTACCGATCTAAGATTAGATCTCATTAAAGCGTAGTCGATGCTGGTCAAATAGTCCCTATATCATGATTTTTACATATTTTACATGAATTATGAATTCTGGAGGACTTTTGTGTAATTTAATATCTTACATCATTTTTGTCTGCTATTTTGGACTGATATTTCGATCTTTCACTGCCTAACAAGGTTCGGGGAAGTTACTGAATGGTCTGATAAACCCACAGTCAAAGTTGCAGTTACAGTTGATGCACCTGCAGTGGTTAAATTGGTGATGGAAAGGCTCATGCTCTCGTAAAGATTTTCTCTGAACTCACTCAAAATATTGTCCTTTGTACATTTCTATTGGAATACCTGAAAATGCAATCATTCATATGATTGCCTTATGTTGTTGATAGAATGATGTTATTCTAATTAGATGCATATAACTTTTTGCCTGGATTTTTATTTTATTATTATACGTTCCAACATTGTTTATTGCTTCAGATTTAACTGGTAAATTTGCTGGGAAAGTTAGCATAGCGACAGAGTTATGCCAAAACAAGAGAACTCTGAGAAAAAAGACCTCCATCAAAAGCACTTTTCCTAATAAAGTTCTCTCTCTTTTACATCTTATCTCTCAACATTCCCACCTAAAGTTAGCATCTCTAATGCATGAACACTTTTCAAAAACAGTCACTGTGCCGTGTCGGGGCACCTATGTCAGACACCTCTGTAATGGTAAACGTAAAAAAAAAAAATTGTGTCACTGTGTCCGTGTTCTATCGAGGAAGTGTCGCCGTGTTCGATCCATGCATCACATGTTTGCATATTATTGCAGTTTACCTTTCAATATCACTTTTCTAGCAGAAATTGTGGCCACATGCTTATGACTCTTGGTTTGTCTCACCAGAAAAACGAGGTCAGAAGATACTACAACAAAATTTAAACTTTAAGTGGCCGTTTACAACTTCTAAAAGTTTAGAGCAAGTAAAAGCAAAAGTTGCCATCGCTCGAATGGTTAAATGTTTTCTCAATTTTATGCAAACTCCCATCTGAAGAACACAATAAACATCGTCTCCCAACAATTTCATGAAAATCTCTGTACATCTACAAATAAAACAAATATTTGGACTAATTACCAATTTTTACCTGAAATATAACCTAAATACAAAAAACTAACAGCAATAGTAATATTACCAATTTGCTCTTGACGGAAGGAGCGGAAAGAAAAAAGAAAAGGTTTGATCTTTAAAAAACAACTAACATTGCCTATAATTACTTCAAAAATATGTATTGCACTTTTTCTTGGGGAAATTCAAATTGAACGAACTTCCGAAAAGAGACTTTGTTAAATTGATAATTATTTCAAAAATATGTTTTGCGTTTATTCTTGGCTATGAAACACGGACACGGACATGACGACATGGACACGATATGGATTTTTTTGACATTTTACACTAAAGAAGTGTCCGACACTGTGTCGGACACAACACGATACGATAGAATAAGCTTTTTAGAAATATCCGTACATCTGGGGAAATTCAAATTGAACGAGATTCCAAAAAGGCATTTACTTAATTGATATTAAATTGCTCACGTTCTCTCTTTTGCTTAAAAAGATAGCTACGGAGATAATATACTAAAATAATAAAAGAAAAATGAAATGCGGAAGAATCGAGAGTTTTTTTTAGTTCGAAAATTTTAAATTTAAAACCAAACGTAACGAGAAAATGAATGGACACGGCCTTTCTTCTTCGTAGTGCTTGCTTGAATATTTTCTATCTATATAATAATAAAATCAAAGGTGAATTATGAATAAACCGGTGAAGTTTGCACCTTTAAAAAACACTATAACTTTGTACTCCTATAAATAGCTCGTTAAGGTTTGCAAAATATTCACAAATACCATTCAAATCTTAATATATCACAAATACCCCAAACACAAAAAAAGTCAATTTCGGATAGTTCTGGGGGTGTTAGTAATGTTTTGTGCACATCATTTTTGTAATGTTTCGAGATAAAAATGTAAACGACATAGAAACTACAAGGTACTTATAAGATTTCAAAATTTCATTGGTGTTTGTGAATTTAAACCTAAGAAGTTTTTTCGTAATTATTCTAGAATTAAAAAACAGCATTATATATATATATATGGTGAGAGAGAGAGAGAGAGAGAGAGTTGTACTAGTAATGCTTGACTTCTTTCTTTCTCCCCACTCATTTGTTATATGTATAGTAAAAATCTGAATCCGTCATCACTATATCTACAATGAGGGGAGCTTTTAACCTGAATATAACAACAGCAATGGGGTAATAGTTGTAGTCTTCATTTTTACCCCTCTCAAAAGGCATAGTCTGATTCAAATTAGCAGACTAACCCAAGATTCTCAGAAGCAACAACTACCAACACTGGGCATTTATGCTTCCTCACAACTTTTCAAAATCACAATCAACTCAAGCAGTTTTGACAGCCAACGGCTTTCCTCGACCCATAGAGAAACCTTTAGTGCCATCTGGCATGCGAGGAACCGGAGATGCTTTGCCGATGTTAGGTTTATTATCATTACTCACAGAAACTTCTAAAGGTGGAGTTCCCAAAATGCCCCCACCATTACTAGTGTTGTGATGATGTGGACGTCCACGTGCTTGCCCCTTGCCCTTTCCCTTGCCAGAATTTCGCCCTTTCCTCTGTGTACTGTTGTTGCTTTTGGAATTATCCTCCAACTGAACATAATTCAGTGAACATCATAAGTTGTAAATTCAGGAATGTAAGACAATCATTAAGTTGAGGAAAATCTAGGTCATTGTGCTTTTGGAGACTCAAGATATAAGCTAAAGTTGTAAAAAGGTTGAAGTGAAAGTTGGGGCAGTGTTTGGAGAAGAAAGTACAAAAGAACTTTTACATATTAGAGAAAAGAACCTTTGGAAAAAGCACCCACTAGCTTATTTTAAGCAGAAGCAGCAAAACAAAATAATCAATTTCTGCTTCTTTTAAGCTAAAAGCGGAAAAGCACTTTTTTCCTGACTTTGCCAACACCCCCTACTACTGGTCTGAGTTTTCACATACTGAATCATGAATTCTGAAGAATAAAAACTGTAACTATTCACCAACTTACAGGGTGTTTTGCTGAGTTTCGAAGCTGTCTAGGAGGTTATAAGGACTCAAAAAGTATTTGGCAAACCTTTTAAAGGAAGAGCTTATAAGATAATAAAATAAGATGTTAGGAGCTTATATAAGCTCCTTCCAAATAAGTTGGGCAATACCAACTTATTTTCAAGATTCAACACATTCGCCTACTTTTTTACCATATTAGTTACACGGTTGCCATTATTAACATCTTATAAGCTCATAATCTTATTTTTAAGCTCCAAAAGCATCTTATAAGATTTTAGAGGTAATAACCTTAGCCAAACACCCTCTTAATGTCATTTCAGGCCCAATGTAAAGTAGAAAAGTAAACAAGTAAAATATTGCCTAAGCATGATCAACACACAGCCCTCATCCTTACCAAAGGAATAAAACCTTCCATCATGTTAAGTTTTAGTGTCTCAAACAAATTCCGTGAAATTTCATAAAGGGGGAAACATATGAGAAATGGACAAATAAAAAGTTGTCCTTAAAACATAGGAACATAGCGGATATGAATTTGCAGCCCATACCTGAAGCTCATGATTTTGTTCATCAGATTGTCGCAATGAATCTTCCAAGTGATTCTCCTTGCAACCATGCATCTCACGCACAACTGCTTCATCTTTCTTACCAGAGGGCTGACCTTCATGCCCAACTTTCTTTGTTCTTGTTTGAGTAGGTTTTTCCTTAAATGGCATACGATAGAGACATCAAATAATATAAAATTAATGTTCATTCAATCAAGTGAAGTTCATGACATCAAACCCTTAACAAGTAAATTTTGATAAACTGCTGGTTGGTTTTGCCTTTAGGGGGTGTTTGCAAGCTCTACTACTTTTGGATAAAGCTAAAGGAAAAGGAAAATTCGTAAAAAGTTTTAGTAAATGCAGGGAGTATTTGGGAAAAAAAAATGACAAGCACAAGAAGTAACTGAATGTTTGGAAGAAAAAGCTAAGAAGCACTTCAATACTCTGAAGAAACTATCATTTACTTACGAAATAACAAAGAAGCTAGAAGCGTAAGTCAAAAGCAGGTCCTTAGGTGCTTCATGCTTCTATCTTACTTCTGCTTAAATTAAGCAGATGTTAGGAATGTTTGGAAAACCCAAGTGCTGGAAAAAAAGGAAGCAGAAAAAGTGGTTTTTTTTAGAGGTTGCAAACACTACCTTAGTTTGAAGATAAAGTCAGAAAATCATCTCAAAGATGAACAAAGACTAATCGAATGGCAAAGTTTTTCCTAACTAAAATTCTAGAATATATGTATGTATCATTGTGTCTATTTTCAATATAATTAGTAAAGTATCCCCTAAACTATCAATTTTAGCTCTGTTGGCATTTACTCGGCTTATAGTGTTAACATTTTACTGGAAATCATAGTTATTAAAGGCGTAAGGCGAGAGGCGAGCGAGAGGTACGTTTTCAAGAGGCGAGGCGAGGCGAGAGGCAGGCGACAAAAAGGCGTACAAGGCGATATAATTAAAAATAATTGGAAAATACATGTTACGCAATAAAATATGGTATGGAAAATAACATTGAACAAGATAGTGCATTGAGTTTGAATATAGAACAGTAAATATATAAACCACAAATATGAAAATAAACTAAATAAAAAAATGAAAACCTTGTTGGGGGATGATGTGATTTCGATAGTATTCTACAGCACTAATGATTTTGTTAGGGTTTACTTTAATTTTATCCATTTATTTTACTTTTCATTTTATCCCTTATTTTTAGGGATTCTAATGTATATTTTAACAGAACCCAGCCCCACTAAGAAACGTGGTCATGTTCTCTTCTGAAAACATCACATTTTTCTAACAAAAACGAGTGAAAATCAGTCTCTCTACACCTTATTCCTCAAAAATCTACTTTCTTTTCTTTCAAAAAGTTGCCACTAAACACACGTTTCTTAGTTTAAAGCTTTTAAAAATCTGAAAACTCAATTTGTACAGTAAGGCGTGCCTGAGGCGCGCCTCAAGCCTCCTGCCAAGGCGAGAGAGGCGATGAAAGGCGCCGCCTTTTCGTACGGCGCTTCGCCTGGGTGTTCAAGAGGCGACAACCTGTCGCCCAGCGCCTGAGGCGCCCGAGGCGAGCGCCTTTAATAACTATGCTGGAAATTATATCAGCATGAACATTTCTTCTTTTCAGGAAATAGTTTGCAGAAATAAAAGCTGTAGCACATACTGCAGTTTTAAGCAGCAACCGAACTTTTAGAGCATTCCTCCAATGGCCCTCATCTTTCAGTTCAGTAACCTGTATGAAGAGCCAGCAGAATTAACAAATTTAAATATTTGTTGCTTGAACAAGTTTATTGCAAGGATAATGACGGTTAGGAATTATTGCCTACCGCTTTCTCTGCTACCTCAATAGATTCATACTCCACAAAAGCATGAAACTGCAAGAAGTTAATCAGACGCAGAGGTTATGGGATTGTGATATTACAAAGAAAGGACATATAAAAGCTCTAGGAGTTCAGAAATCTATAAACATAGATTCTTCATCGTAACATGTAAATCTTCTTGAGCCACATGGATTGTGAGATTATTGTAAGTAAATGGGTTATATAGCTTGATAAATTACTTCATTGATTTTTTGGTATTTCTTCCTACAATTTATTAAAGACAATGAGTGACCTAAGTAGCAAAAGGGCAAATTATTACACAGCTGGGCAAACACCAACTTAATTTGGTTAGGCAAACATACAGAAAGCACAAACCGAGTGTATCACAATCGTACTCCACGATATATATCAGAAAGCAATAATGTTTTGCTCTCAGAGAAAAGCTAAACATGAGAATAGTTGGTTTAATTGAGAAGCATAATAAATTGCTCAGTGAAGCAGGTAAATAGTTGCTCGTCAAACATTACCTTGCCACTGAAGTGAAACCCCTCCCCTTTTCCTGTTCTAGATGCACCATTATTCGGTTTCTGAGGTGGACATGTACGAATAGACTTCACACTGGTAGAATCATCAAAATTCCATCAGAAAGTCAGATACAGATCTTATATACATTTCGTTCTTAAAATATGAGCATCTCCTACCTCCCCATGGATGAGAAAATCTTCATGAGGTTCTGGTGCGAATGATCTTCAGGTAAATTTTCAGCAATAACTACACGAGACTATACCAAAAAAAAAAAAAAGATAATACTGATCAAGCATGAGATTAGGATAGAGGAGATTTTGTGAGTGAACTTAATAAAATGTCAATTCCAATTGCCTTTAACAACCAAGTGCAAAAGCATAACCAGATGTTAGAACCACTGGCGGAGGCACGTTCAATTGAGGGGGGTCACTTGACCCCCCCAGACCATCTAATAATCCTCATAGATATAGGCTGATTGTGGAAATTTTGATTTTCTTTGTTTTCTAAGTGATAACATGGTTATTGACCCCCCTAGGAAAATCAAAATTTGCAAAAGAAGGGGTCACACTTGTGACTTATCCCAAGAATGTGTTGGTTTTCTGCCCATGAAGTTGATGAAATTACAAAGTGTTCCCTCAATTTTATTTATTACAAGATTCTTCTTAAGTTTTATTATTTATATAAAATCTTTGTCGAATCTTTAGGTATTTTCACGGTATTATAAATTTATTTTTGTTTTTGGTTCTACATTTAATTTATATAGATCGAGTCCAGTCAGACCACTAAGGTGTAAAGTTTTCGCAACTAAAGTTTACCCTACCAATGGTAGCTACATTATCAGGGATTCGATGCGAGACTTTTGGTTAAGCTAGCGTAGTGCTGAACCGCTAAACTACGTCACTTGGTGGTTATTAAAAATATTATCTCCTATAATCTATCGGCGTAAGAGTAAATACAAAAATCACATGATAATAATTTTTTTACCTTAAATTTTATGTATATTATTTTTCTAGGATGACCCCCCTCAACTAAATTTCTGGCTCCGCCACTGGTTAGAACACATAGTAAGTTACTAAATCTAGGATTGACTCGCATGACAAAAAGATAAAGAAAATAAACAAGACCTACTTGCAGCTCCTCCATGTCTGATTCAGTCAATGGATGCTGGCGCTTAACCTTTTGCCCGTCTTCACTAACTAACTGTATAACAAAAAAAATTTAAAGCACGAAAATAACTTAAGCTAGTAAGAACTGTGAAATAAATACTTACAGACACAAAATATTACAGAATATGGTGAAAATATGTCAACAACAGCAACATTACCAGTTTATTTGAGCCCCTTAGGATACTAGCGAGCTGTGTACTATCAGTAATAGCAGTTTTGATCTTCTTGAATGAGGCAACGACAGAAAGCGGCACTGCACGACAGGACAGTTAGAGAATAAGTCAGCAAATTGGTATAAGAAAGAATAACCATACGTCTCGTTAGTGTCTCGGGGAACGAAAGATATTGTCAAAAGGTACGAAATAAATTCCACGTGAAATACTAAGTAAGATTATCTCCGAAATGCAAGTATGCAATAGTTATTCTCATATTTTAAGTTCTTTATTTTCCTCCAAATCACGGTCTGGATACATTACAAAGTCAATGTAGTTTATTACACAAGCTAATGAACTTTTCTGTTTTCCAAAATCACAACCAAATTTAAAGCATAAAATATTTCGACCAGTAGGCTCATAAGTTCAGATCTCAGCATCAAATAAAATTTTGGACATGCAGGTTTGCAAAATCAGAACCTATCGTACTAGCTATTTTATTTTCCTGCTCTTTATTTGCATTCGAACACAGCAAAAGAAGAAGGAATGAGAACAACAGTGACTCCCCTCAAAGGGAGAAGACAAACAAATTTCAAAATTCAGATTATCATCATGTCCCAATTTTTTTTATCTAAATAGTTGAGACGGAACATAGGAATCGCCGGAGTCCATCAACTAAACTAAAGACATTCTGTCTTCAATCTGAAGACGAGAAATTGGAGCGTCCTCTCAGTAACCCATCATTAACACTCACCGATAGACATAGCCTAAAAGCTAAAAGTATATTTCCCAACCTCAATTATTTCCAATTAAATCGAGTAGAAGAAATGACTCGCTCAAGTGGAACAGTCCTAAAAATGGCAGAGGAACAAAGGGTGGAATCTAATATCGAAGAGATGAAAATAATGATTAAGCAAAATCGCACCATATCCTTCAGGATCTTTGCTCATGAACCGAAATAACTGATCAGTTGTAGCCAGATTAATATCACTGAAATAGAACTCAACCTGCAAAACATCAAACCAACGATTAAGTATATCATCAGCACAAGAACCAGCAGTTTTGTGCTAGCATGTTGTGAGTTATCATGCTTGATAAAATAAATTAATTACTACCAAACCATTGTGTCTCCATGTTCGGATTAGCTATGATCATAGACAGTCACAAAATAAAAAGAAGTAAAAAATTTGACCAAATCCCTACATAAGTCAACTATAAGTCGTGATTAGTACAAGAACTAATTTCCTCTACTACTAAAACCAACTTCAACAATAGTCCAACAATTAGGGAGTATTAGGCACGCCATACACCTACCTGATTGATAATTTTTTGATGAGCATCTGGCAACCCTTTTTTGGTCGAAGCTGCAGTATTACCATTGTTGCCTTCAGCCGCGAAATCTGTTGGACTCACAGGATTCAAACTGTACGCGTAAAACGGCGGCACGCTTTGCTGGTAAAAGTTTTCATACCCGTAGTAAGGCCGCGGCACGAAAGACGGCGGCCTGGCGTACACGGGTTGGAACAACGGCGGTCGCGGTGGTTGCGCTGCGGCGGCGGCGGATGAGTTGGAGCGAGGGACGAATTCAGGAGCCTTGGCGTTGAGCTGCTTGTTGCTGGATGAGGTTGATGGATTTAGGGCTTCGGAAGACTGCTCTTGATCCATGAAAATGAGGGTTACTGATTCGATCGATTAGTTGAAATAGTTGAATGATCTGTAGATTAAATGAATTTGATTCAAGATATTTTCAATTTTCCAGTGGAATGAAGCAACTGAGAGTGAAGAGAGAAGTAGAGAGAGACAGAGACAAATCAGAAGATTTCTCGGGTATTAGCAATGGAGTCTCAGCAGCGTATATATACTGTGTGTAGATATTTCAGTTTATATATATATTTTGGAGTGAGAGAGGAGGTCACACTGAGGCCCAATTGGTTGTATCTTTATTTGTATTTTATTTTATTGAAAAAAAAATACTTTGTATTATTTTTTTAGAGAAATTAGAATATGATTTCGAATTAATAGGTTATAAATGTTAAACTGTTATTAAATATAATATTGGGATTTTATAATTGTAATCTATGGGCCTTGAAAAGATGTTGAAACTAATATTAAAGTGGTAATTTTTGGATGATATACCAAAAGGTCACTTGGTCTACTGAGAGAACCGGATTCTTATAAGGTTTAAATTTAAATTCGAAATATTATCGGAATTGAACAATTTAGTTTGAGGGATTTTGCAAGATTTAAATTGAGTGATTGAATTAGAAAGATTTCCGTGTACTCTCTTATATTGGGACTCTACAGTAATTGGATTAGTAGGATGTGTTCGACTAAAAAAACTAAAAAAAAATGAAATTATGAATGTTATTACATCTTTTATATCATATTAATTAAATAAAATAATATTGACTCCACTAAAATGCTAATAGTTTTTAGGTGAATGTTTTTCCTTCAATTTATTGTGGGTTTCATAATAGATATAGAAATGAATTGCATTTTCAAAACATAAATTATTATTATTATTATATGATTGTGAAATTATTCTAGGAGAATTCAGTGAAATTTTGTGGACGCGGGAAGCTTTAAGGGTCATAAATGATTATTTTTTTACTATGAGTTATTTTCTTTATTTTTCTGTTATTTCTTAATTGATTATTAAAAAGGAATATTAAATATGCTTAATTACGTATTTATTTTCAAATATTTTGGCTCTTATTAAAAAAATTAAAAAATAGTTAAATTGTTTGAAAACCCCTTGGGAAAAATATCAGTGTTCGAATTTTCGTTAATTTAATTTAGAGAAATTATCTTAAAAAGCAATTTAATTTCAGTAATGAAGTCACTTAACGGAGAATATTTATTATTTCTTTTTAATTCCATTCGATTTTTTTAGGTTTTGGGTACTGCAGAGATCCCATTAGAGACGATCCTTCCAACTCAGGTTCTTCATATAGGAGCTAGGGTTTGATTAAGGATTAAGGGATCTAGTGTCTCATGACTCTCATCGAACTAGATTAACTAAAATTTGGTGCGGAGAATATTTATTAGGAAAAATTATGAAAACCTCTCCTGAGATTACCTAAAAAATCTAAAATACCATTATAATTTTACAAACACCTCCATGAAAATGCAAACAAATCTTGAAAACTTACAAATACCTCCTAAAAAATCTTCCATTTATCCCATATAGATATAAATGTAAAGTTTTAAGGTATTTACGTAAATAGCGTAAACCTCATTGGCATTGGATAATTCGCCCTATTTATTATGTTCAAACGAAACAGTGAAACCAAATATGCTATTGGAAGTTGGAACGAAATGATCTTATTGGGCAGACATGACTGTCCTATTGGTTCAAACTAAAATTAATGACTCTCCAGTCCAATTGGTCAAACTAATTGGGCCATCAAACCACGTTGCCTATTGGGCTTGGGCTTTCTGAAGAAGATTAATTTATCGAAAATCTATAAAAAAAAAAAGGACTTATTTCACACTTCATTTTAGAAGAAAGGATCTATTTCAAAAAGTTATAGCCAAAAGTTCCTGAAATTGAAACATTTTAGAATTAAGGACCTATTTTGAATAAAAAATTATTATTCTTGCCTAATCATCTGCCAAGTCATCAAAACAAAAGTAATTTCTTTTCATGTGTTTTCCTTCTCTTTTCTATTTAGTTATCAGATGAAATATTTTCTTTTTCATTTTTTTATTTTCTTTTCTTTTTTAATGTGAGTTTTTTTATTTATTTTCTCTTTCCTAAAAAAATTTTCATCTTTTTTTTTTCTTTTGATCATATCTTTTCGTTAGTTCACTGAATCGTATAAATTTAGAGTCCAATTTAATCCTCTCGACAAGATGAACAAAATGATATAAAGAAATCTAGGTTTTGTTGAACGACGGAGATGCGACGGCAGTGGGTGGTGGCAGGCGGCGGCGGTTAGGTTCCCGTCATTTTTTTCCGACGATCCTTAGGTTGAGTTTTATAGTGTTCGATATAGGTAAATTAATGGTAGATTCTGTAGCGCCCCCTGAAGAAGGACCGCCACATCCGCACCGAAATGGATTCCCGAGTTTCAGCGAGGGGCCTCAACTCAAAAACCCACTCCGGCGAACGGCACTCAAACAATAACCATCGGCAACAGCGACAACCATCCCAACAACAATCACAACAATACAGAGATATGCGGAAGCGATTATAAAGTAAACAGATAAATTCATAAACGCCTACTAGGCTAACATAATATCAATTAAACATGTGAAATTTGAAATACAATAGAATAACAACACGTAGTGCCATCCATGGCTCAACTAGTCTATCCTGTACAATCCTAGATATCGTCTATCCCACATCAGGGGCACATAAGTACGTAAAGTAAATAAATACAATAAACAAGACTCGACGTGTAACGCCCCGCTATTTTATAGCGCTTCGGTACGTTAGCCGATTATTGCTCTTGTTTGCATTGTTAGCGATTATGTGAATTATGTGACTTATATGACTTAATATATGAATAATGTGATGATTTCATAAGAATTTTCGTATTTGAATTATTTTACACCATTCTTATATTTGAATTACTTTATACTATGTTTATATTTGAATTGTTGTATTTGAAATCTTATGAAAATTATCACATTATATTTGAATTATATGATATTATTCTTGAAATATATGTAAATATATATGCAAATACATACATAAATATCTATACAAATATATATACAAGTATATACACATTGCTAGCTAATTTTGACTTTTCAGAATATCCTATATTTATTTTATATTCTCTCTTTTCTCTACATTTTTCTACACTATTCTCAAGCAACTCACCTCATCTTCAACCTCTCTCTCTTCACCACCGCCATTGTCATCACCTTCAAGACACCAAAAATCATCTTCTTTCTTGCTACAAAAGTGTGCTACATCATCCAAGGAACAAACTTCTACTTGTTATTTGTGCAATCAAGCTCTTATTTCTTCATTCTCTTCACTTTATATCTTCAAGGTAAGTTTGGAATTCTCTCAATTCATTGGTTTTTATGGTTTCAAATGTTGATGAAGTGAAGAAGTATGCTAGAATGGTTGATTGATGAGCTTGGTTTGGTTGTTGGTTGCATGTAGCATTACTTGTGATTTTTCATATAAATTTGATTATTATGCAATGTTGGATTGATGAACTTAGATGCTCAAATGGATTGGTAATTCATGTTAGTTCATGATATTAAGCAATTATGTGAAGTTTTATGGAGTTTAGGGTTGAAAAATGAAAGTTTGGCAAAATATGTAGGGGCTGATGAATAGTGATTTTCGAGCTTTTGGCTTCGTTTTTCGATTCTTTTAGCATCAAAAATCTTAAAATATAGTAGTTAAGAGATGCCGAAAGTTTCGGATTAATCGGAGTTGATTTGCTATGCAAAGTATTTAACGAGGGGTGGTTTGTGTAATATTCACAAACCTTTGAATTTTATTTCCCAAGCTTCCATATTACTTGTATGCCTATTTTAGCTCAATATCATGTGTATTTGATTGTGTTTAAATGTGTTTGAATGAGCTTAATTGTGTTTAAGTGCATTTATACATAATATGTTATTTTGAGCATAAAATGCATTTCATAGCCGTGCGTCTTACTTGGTTGATTTATCGAGTCGTGTTTTACCTCGAGGCCTGTGTATTACAGGTGGGACCTCGCGGAGCTGATTTTCGAGTCCTCGAGTTATCTTTTGTAAAACCTACAGGTGAGGATGTAAAATGTTTTCTAACTGGGGCATGAACAAATATTGCGAAAACCATATCCCTTATATTTCAATTATATATTATGAATATTTGAAATAAAAGGGTTTTGATATAAAATGATATATGTGTATCTTTTCCAAAATGGTTTGAAAATAGAGACAAGAGAACTATTTTGTTTTTAAGAGTAACATTTGGTCTCGGGACTTGCGCGTATGCCTCGAGTTATTCGGCAACGTGTTGAGAAACCCTAGACGGTTACATACCTTGTCTCGAACGACCCTTTTGGTCAAATAAAACATTTATAAAGCGAGATTATATTTCCTTTAACCCTATTGAGGACGCTCTTAGGGTATATTTGGGCCCTGGATTATGTGAGAGGCGGATACCCGGAGACGTGCGTCTAGGGTTGAAGCCGGGTTCATAATCCAGATTATATATATGGATGGAGACCCAGTGACGATCATCTAATATATAATCAAAGGGTATTACTCATTGCTAGTCGGAGGTAGTCTAGCTCGGGTAATACTTACACCGGCGCCATTAGTCGGTTATGGTGAAATCGTGGGTAGCTCCCTCGATAAGCCAAACGGTGTTATGGGATTTCATTATATTTGATATGTTTTGGGAGTTATAAGGAGATGGCCCGTTCTCGCCGGGAATAAAAATATTTTCTAAAATGTTTTACTTTAATAATTAATTCACAAAGCTTTGATGGATTATAAAGAGAAAGTATCGGCACTAGATTCGTTTCTCTATTGATCAAAGCGTGGATTAATTAATATTTAATTCACAAAGCTTAGCTGAATTGTAAAAGAGCATATCGTCACTAGATTTTCTTTTATGAACCTAAGCGTGGATTAAATATATGTTTTTATTATGTATACTCCCCTCCTCACTGAGTTCGTTTGACTCACATCCCGTTTTGGTTCATGCTTCAGGTTAGCAGTTCGAGTGGTTGTTGGGTACTGGCAGCAGCAGTGTAGGCTTACAGGTCTTTGGAGTCAGTTATATATAGTTTATTAGCTGAACTCTTTTATATATTTTGCATGTTAAATAGAATGTGGATGAAACAAGAATGAGATATGAAATTTGATGATACTTTGGGATGATGAATTTGATGGGTTTATGAAATATATATGTTGATATTATGTTATTGAGATGATGATACTTGCTTCCGCTTCGTTAATGTTATATTGCTGTTGTTGTTGTTGTTGATGTTGGTATTGTTGTTGGGGAGTTGCTGTTGCCAGATTGTGGGAATCCCGTTGTCCGGGGCGGGTTTTCGAGTGGTGGTATTTAACTATCGCTCGGGGGCTCGTTTCGGTCCGGGGGTTGTGATGTTGGGGACGTCACAGCTTAAGGTGGTATCAGAGCCAGGTTTCGATCCTGGGACCTGTGGGTTATGTCCTTCTATACTTACAGACGAGAGAAGGAAGGTGAATCAATTTGTTCAGGGCCTGAATGAGGATATTCGAAGAGCACTTCTGGGAGCTCATCTCCCTACATACGAAGTTGCCGTCACAACTGCACTGGAGATTGAGTCCCAGTTACAACAAATCAAAAAGGACTTCGCACCAAAGGATATAGCTCCACCACCTCGCAAATTCAAGAAGTCTTTTCCTCCTGCGGGTTCTTCATCTTCGAGCAAGAAGCAAAAGACCACGGGTTCTCAGACAGCCGAGCCTCCAATCAAGTGTTCTTATTGCGGCAAGCCAAGACACATGGAAGCCAATTGCTGGAGGAAACAGGGTTTGTGTACCCGGTGTGGAGGTGGGGACCATCAAATCGAAAACTGCCCAAAGAGAAGGACTCCACCATTACAGAAGGAGCAACAAAATAGAGGAAAAGGAAAGGTTGTTGCACGGGCCTATGCCATGCAGGGAGATGGAGGAGATGCTGATCTAAATGCTGTGGTGCAAGGTACTGTACATTTGCATGACATATCCATATTTGCATTATATGATTCGGGTGCGACGCATTCTTTTATTGCACCTGAATATGCTTCTAGATTATCATTATCTGCCGAGTCTTTGCCTTATGTGCTTGAGGTCAATTCCCCGTTGGGAATTTCTTATTTGTGCAATCGAGTCTTCCGAGACTGTCCGTTGAGGATAGACGATCGCGATTATCCTGCTGATCTCATTGAGCTTCCAATGAGTCACTACGGGATAATATTGGGAATGGACTGGCTATATCGGCATCAAGCTTATATTGATTGTTTCGGGAAAAGGATTACTCTGGGAGCTGATAGCGAGATTTTGGGCAAAAGGTTTGACAAGATTCCTCGAGTATCTTATGTTAAGCCGCCCGAATGATTCGCAAGGGATCTCCGGCCTTTGTTGCTTATCTACTAAACCGTCCGAAAGAGCAAGTTAAGCTTGAGGAGGTACCAGTAGTTGGAGAATTCCCTGATGTGTTTCCCGAGAGTTTGAATTCTTTGCCTCCGGAACGAGAGATAGAGTTTGTGATCGATTTAGCTCTGGGTGCCGAACCGTATTCGAAGACTCCTTACCGTATGGCTCCGGAAGAGTTGAAAGAATTGAAGATTCAGTTGGATGGACTGTTGGAGAGTGGGTACATTCGACCGAGTACTTCGCCGTGGGGTGCGCCTGTTCTTTTCGTGAAAAAGAAGGATGGGACGTTGAGGATGTGTATAGATTATCGCGAGCTAAATCGGATGACGATAAAGAATAAATATCATCTACCTCACATTGAAGAGTTGTTTGATATTTTGCAAGGGTCGAAAGTGTACTCCAAGCTAGATCTCCGACAGGGGTATTACCAGTTGCGAATCCGAGAATCAGACATTCCGAAGACTGGGTTTAATACTCGATATGGGCATTTTGAGTTCGTAGTTATGCCTTTCGGGTTAACGAACGCCCTAGCTGCTTTCATGGATTTGATGCATCGTACTTTCTGGCCATATCTCGATAAGTTTGTGGTGATCTTCATTGATGATATTCTGGTTTTCTCAAAGACTAAGGAAGAACATGCCGAGCATCTTCGCATCGTATTAAGAACTCTCCGAGAGCATCAGTTGTATGCCAAGTTTAGTAAATGCGAATTTTGGCTTGATAAAGTTACCTTCCTTGGTCATGTGATATCAGGAGATGGAATCGAAGTGGATCCCTCTAAAATTGAGACTGTGATGAAATGGGAGCAGCCGAAGACCCCAACTGAAGTCAGAAGTTTTCTAGGGTTAGCTGGCTATTATAGGCGTTTCGTTCAAGATTTCTCCAAGATAGCCGCTCCACTGACCAATTTAACTCGCAAGGACGTGCCTTTTAAGTGGGACGATAAATGCGAGGCAAGTTTCCAAGAGCTAAGGAAACGGTTGACTACTGCTCCGGTACTTGCATTACCTGAAGGTTCCGAAGGATTTACGGTTTATACTGATGCATCGAAATAAGGGTTAGGATGTGTTCTGATGCAAAATGGCAAAGTGATTGTGTAACGACCCGAAAATCCGATTTTCAATTCGGTATATTTTAATCGAGTAATTATGCAATTTATTATTTTAATTTGATGTTTATTCTGAGATTTTTGATAATTTCGTAAATGAGTGAATTTAGATATTTAAATCATGAATTGTCAATGTGCGTTTAATTATATGAATTTTAACTGTAATTACGTATTATTTGGACAACGTGAGTTTTTAAACTTATTTTGCGAAATTACTAAAATGCCCCTTCGACTTTTAAACCCTAGTCAACTAATTTGACTAAGTCTCTCTCTCACCTCACTCTCGTTCAAAAGTAGCAAGGAAGAAGAAAGAAAAGAAAAGAGAAGGAAAAAGAGAAAGAGAAGGAAGAGATTTCAATCGATCGTCCCGACTTCGTTTCCCGACGGATTTTTGAATAGTTTACGCCTACGAATTCCTCGCGATCTTTTCTACGAGTAAGCTTCTAACTATTCTCTCGTTTGATGTCTTCTATACTTCGTTTTTCTCGTTTTTGTGAATAGTTGTATAATTTAGGTTTTATATGATTTTTATAGTAATTGTGGATGGATTTTCGTGTTTATCGTTTCTATATGTAGATTACATGTTGTAGATGATTATATGTGAAAATTAGGGATTGATTTGCATGATTAATCGATTAAATGTTAGATTTTGGTTTGAATTCGCGTATGATTTTTGCTGTCTGATGTTTCTGCTCAATTTGGTCGCACACGGCCTGGTGCACATGGCCTTGAGGCCGTGTGCATGAGACCGTGTGCATGAGGCCATGCGCATTGCTTGATTGTGCACGGCCTCGGCACACGGCCGTGCACAGGGCCGTGTGGCCTGGTCGAACAGTGCCCTGACCTTCTGTTAGTCAGGGCACATTTTGCACTACGGGTCCCTCCGAGACTCGTCTTTTCCGAATTCTTTCTTCGCTCGTGTATTCGATATATATGAAATAGATATGAATTGCATGATTTATGAATTTACAACATGTTCGGGTATATGAATAATGCGTTTTAAGTTTTTGTTAAATTTTCTATCTTTTGCATGTGAAGTCCGATTTTCCCGAAATTCGAATGCATACTTCTTTATGATAATTTAAGCATGTCCGTAAAGTTTCGTTGCATTTGGATTTGATTTGTATTTTTAAATGCATGAATTACTCTGTTTTCTTTTGATAATTTGAACTTAAGTGCTTGATTTGATTGTGTAACGTGCTCCTATGTGTTTTAATATTCTCGTATAAGCCGTGCGTCGTCCTTAGTCTTAATTGGTTGTGTCCTGGTATTTTTGCAGATGATACTCTCGTGGAGTAGCGCCGGTTCTTGATTTTTGCTCTTATTTTGAATAGCCAACAGGTGAGGCTTTCCGTTTCTGTTTCCAGTATTATTATGTATATATATAAATAAGCCTCTCCCGATATAAGCCACGTTTATGTTTTGTTTTCACACCGTTTCTATATATATACTTAGTAGATATTTATGCTTATTATATTCATTTGATTTATCGAAAATGATTTGATATGAAAAAGTACTATGTATAGTCTTCGAAATGTTTACGAAAGAGACATGTAAAACCTTTTGTTTTCTAAGGCGAACTTTGGCCTTCGGCCTCGCATATGACATGTCTCGAACGGTCTTTTGGCCAACCCGAAATGATTTGAAAAGCGAGATTATGAACTGTATGCATGTTTGTTTGGGCCCGGAGTAAGAGCGATAGGACGAAGTCGGTAGACGTCGGGTCTATGGCGTAAATCCTATGGTTTCCTCCATTTGGGAGCTCGGGGTGAGGCCGGAGTGGCAGCCCTTTGAGTACCTGAGTTATTCCCGTATGATATGAGTAGTTCGGGTTTGCAGTCCGGTTACATTGGAGGAATAAGGGTGGTTTCCGGTTTTATGGTTTGGATATTGGAGTTCAGGGCTCGACTCGCCGAGTCATATGATAAGTTATGTTTTATGTTAAATCACCACCCGATTACGAAAACCTTTCTTTTATGTTGATTTCTTTTAAGTTTAAAATTGGTGATTTATTTTCCATTTTATTATATACATTATTATTCCCTCCTCACTTAGTCGTTTGACTAACCCTCTCTGTCTCACCCTATATTGGTTTCAGGATACTAGGCGGGATTCGTCGTCGTCGTCGTAGAGTTGTATTTATTTTCTCATGTACATTCCTTTTTCCGTATGATACGAATTAGATTTTTAGGATATTAGGATTTTATTTAATTTGTATTCGGGATTATGTATTTATTGAGCCCGTTATTATATTTATCGGGATACTGTATCGAACCCGTTTGATATTATGTAATTGAATTTTGTTAGCCTTGGTGGGCTTTAATAATTGTGTATTTATTATGTTCTATTGCTTTGATTATTTATATTGCTTCCGCGTCTCTGTCTTTTCGTTGTTTTTGAAAACCCCGCCTAGTGATTGAGTAAATGCTTGCCATTCGCCGGGTTTCGGTTCGGGGCTCGGTGCGGGGCGTGTGTTACCCGTTTGGGGCGCCCGCTACAGATTGCTTATGCTTCGCGCAAGCTAAAAGATGCTGATAAGAACTATCCTATCCATGATCTTGAGCTAGCTGCTATTATCTTTGCCTTGGGGAAGTGGCGACATTATTTATACGGCGTGACGTTCGACATTTTCACCGACCACTAGAGTTTGAAATATCTGCATACTCAGAAAGATCTTAATCGCAGGCAACGTCGGTGGATGGAATTCCTTGAAGATTATGATTGCCGTATCCAATACCATCCAGGCAAAGCTAATGTAGTAGCGGATGCTTTAAGTAGACAAGCAAAGGTAGCTAGCTTGAAAGGAACCTCTACAGGAGTGATGTCAGAAGCAGGGAGATATCACTTAGTCTCTCAACCGCGGATTGCAAACCTCTCAGTGAGACCGGATTTGGTTCAGAGGCTTAAAGACGAGCAAAGTGCTGATGTCTGGATTCAAAGACAGATTGTGAGGATGGAAGATGATCCGAACTCCTCATTTGCTTTCGATGATATGGGTCTTCTTCGTTTTTAGAACCGAATTTGCGTGCCGAAGAATATGAAGACCGAAATCATGGAGGAAGCACATAAATCTGCTTATGCCGTCCATCCGAGAGGTAATAAGATGTACCGAGATCTTAAGACTCAATATTGGTGGCATGGAATGAAACGAGAAGTTTCTGATTTCGTGAGACGGTGTTTGACTTGTCAACGAGTTAAAGCCGAACATCAGCAACCCGGTGGAACTCTACAACCACTCTCTATTCCGGATTGGAAATGGGAAGATATTGCCATAGATTTTATGTCCGGATTACCGAGAGTTCGAGGCGGATATGATACGATTTGGGTGATTGTGGATCGTTTGACGAAATCCGCTCATTTCATTCCAATTCGAAAGACCACCAATGTCAAGAAACTGGCAGAGTTGTATATCGAGCAGATTGTAAAGCTACATGGAGTTCCGAAGAGTATCGTGTCCGATCGAGATCCCAAGTTTACTTCTCGACTTTGGCAAGAAATTCACAGAAACTTGGGAACGAATTTGAAATTCAGCACGGCCGCTCACCCGCAAACTGATGGTCAATCTGAGAGAACCATCAAGATTCTAGGCGATATGCTGCGAGCTTGTGCTCTCGACTTCTCCACGGATTGGGACAAGCAACTGCCACTCCTTGAATTCACCTACAATAACAGTTACCAAGTGACAATTCGGATGCCCCCATACGAAGCGCTTTATGGACGTAAATGCCAATCCCCTCTGTACTGGGAATTAGAAGACTGGCAAAGAACTAAAGATGGAGTGGAACGAGCTCTACCTCCAAAGACGATCCAGGAAACACTTGATAAGATTGCGATCATTCGACAGAGAATGAAAGCTGCCCAGGATCGCCAAAAGAGTTATGCTGATAAGAGACGCCGGGATTTGGACTTTGAAGAGGGAGACAAAGTGTTTCTTAAGGCGACGTTGAGGAAAGGATTCGCTAGAGTGGGAAAAGGTGGGAAGCTCAGTCCGAGATATTTGGGACCCTATGAGGATATTGAATGGATTGGGAAGACTGCCTACCGCCTGAACCTACCCTCGACTCTAACTGGGATTCACAACGTCTTCCATGTTTCTCAATTGCGAAAATACTATCCCGACGAATCTCATATTCTCCGAGTCGAAGAAGTCCAGGTAGAGCCTGACTTGACGATCGAGATGAAACCTGTTGAGATTCAGGATCGTAAGTTCAAGCAACTTCGCAACCGACAGATTCCCTTGGTTCGTGTGTTATTGTAACGACCCAGAAATCCGAGAATCACTGTGAGTAATTTTACGCGTTAATTATCATTCTTAAACCCTAAATTCTCGTTATATGTGAACTATTATATATTATTTTAGTATAAGAACCAATGTGATAATATTAATTGCGAATTTAGATTACGTGTCTATATTGCGTTTGTTTAATATTTAATCGTTATATTTGATCGACGCGTATTTTATTGGATTTTCTAAAATTACTAAAATAACCCTTCGTATTTTCGATATTTCGAAGATATTTGATAAAAGTATCGAAATTCATTTCAAACCTTATTTCAAATTAGAGAGAGAGAGAGAGAGAAGAAGAAAAGAGAATTTTCTCCCGAAGCCCTAATCGATCGTGCCGAGCTCGAATCTCCGTGGAATTTCGCGCCAATCGTTTTTAAACGATCCTTTCTTCGATACCTTTCTATAGGTACCAATTTCCCCAATTTCTTTTACGGATTTTCGAGGTTTTGAGATTATTTGATTATTTCGGGATTTTTAGGATATATGCTTAGATCGAGCCCGTTTCTTGATCAATTCATGATTTTATTGGATGTAAATGTGAATTAGTTGATGATTAATGATTGTTATAATTTGTGAGTGTTAATTTGCGTTATAAATGTGTGTTTTGATGATTTTTGGCTCGAAAATTTGAATTCCCGTAAGTTTCTGCTGGGTTCAGTTGAACCACACGGGCTAACGCACGGTCTTGCGCAAGACCGTGCAGGAGCCCGTGTGCAGCTCTTTTTGCCCGCACGGGCTCAAGCCCGTGTGTCCAAACCGTGCGTTTGGCCGTGTGTGCGTGCACGGTCTTGACACCGTGTTCAAGACCGTGCACAAGGCCGTGTGAAACACTTAGAGAATTTTCCAGCCTTTTTCAAATGTTGCTCTCGGCAAGTGAGTCTTCGGGTCAACATTTTCGGTTGACTTTTTGCATACGGACTCCAAAAATTACACCGTTTCCACCTATAGAACCCTTTTAAATTGTAGATTTATATTTTGGAGTGTTTATTTAATTTCGCCCTCGTTCGGGCTGTGAACAGTGTAATTCTAATTATGTGTATTTTTGACAACTTGTCGGAATTGCGTGAAACTTGCATGATAGCTTCTTTACATATTATAATTGGCATATGCATGATTGGAAACATGTTTGGTTAGCCGTTCGTCCAATAATTGCTTATTTGTGCTTTTATTGTTGTTGTAGTCGTTATTAATTTGTATAGGTCTTGTCTTGTCTCCAGATCAGTCCGGCGTTGGAGACCAGTGAGTCTAGCAGCTAGGCTTTCTCTTTTTGATTCCAGGTGAGGATTTAAACTTTTAACTGGGCTTGAACATATATATATACAATTGCGAACCCCCTAATCCCTTATTAATGTATTATATATTTCGAGTTTATATTTTTATGTTTTATCCTCAAATCATTTAATATCAAAATTATACATTATTAAACCAAATTGATTTGTTTTAAAAAGGGCAAGAAAACTATTTATTTTACGTGACGGTTTGACTTAGGATTTAATCCTTTGTCGTCACCTTTGCCCAGAGTGTCTTTTGGCATTCAAATGTGTTTTTCAAAGCGAGCAAATCCGTGATTATTTTCAAGATGGGCCCGGGAAGGTATCCGAAGGTTACATCTGGGGACAGGCATCCAGGGTGTAATCCGAGGTGCTTCTCCCAAAATTAAGCGTCAATCGTGGCCTGTCAGGAGATGATAGCCACGGTTGGGAGCGATGGTGGGTGTTGCATTCGTTGCACATTTTCCTAAAATTCACTATAGTCGAGCTTCGGGTTGCTCCTTGGCTTGACACCGGCGATGGAGAATTTTTATAATGAATCGTGGAGAAATAAGGAGGAACAAGCCCATTCTCGCTGGGATCGTATTTATTGCTTTATAGTGTTATTGACTTTAATTTTAATCGAATATCCAAGTCGAAGCATATTCCGGTTTCTTCATTATCGCATATGTATTTTCTATAAAAACCCGGAAGCATGACTCGACTTGTTCTCACATCTTCACTGAGTATTTTGACTCACCCTCTTTTAATTGGTTCTTGCATCAGGTTTGAGAGAGACCGACATGTCTTACGTGTCGGATGGGCAACAGTGCATAGATAGGCTTTTTGGTTTTGCCGAGTCTCGTTGGTTGTCTTTTATTCTCTAGTTATATATTCTTTTTAACCTGGATTGTAGATAATCTTATTTTGATCCCCGTAACCTTTTATTTACTTGATGTTACCCCTGAATGGGCTGTTGATATTTTGACTAGTTAATTGGCCCCGCAGTGGCATCTATATTAATATGAATTAACTGCTTCCGCTATATTTACTCTGTTTTATTTAGTCATTGTTATTTTGGGGATTCACTGTTGCCAAGTGTCGAGATTGACCGGTTAGCTTGCATGGGTTCTCGGGTTGAGGCACTGTATTCGGCTTGGGAATCCGTGCAGGTTCGGGGGCTGTAGAGTGGGGCGCTACAGTCCGGAGTGGTATCAGAGCCATAGGTTCTTTAGGTTCTGTTGTCTAGAAGTGTCGTGTCTAAGTCGTACGGCTATACTTATAGGTTTCGTGTTAATTCTCTACTTGCGCTTTTATATGATATTGTTACTTGATTAATTGGTCATATCATTAACCCACATGCATTTCAGCTTATCTTTTCAGGCACAATGGTTAGACCTAGAGGCTGACAGGAACCGCCTCCACCACCAGAGGGTTTTCCACCGCCTAATGCCTTCTATGATGCTGTTAGATTGATTGTACAGTAGGCTCAGTAGGAGCAACAGCCGCCACAGCCACCACCACCGAATCCTCGGGATGTTACTGCCCGAGCTATGGATCGATTTATGTCCTATCGCCCTACGGTCTTCGCGGGTGAACCGGACGACATCAAGGCAGAGGCCTAGATTTCAGAGCTAGAGCAGAAGTTCAGAGCTCTAGATATTGAGGACTTGCAGAGGATTGAGCTCTCTGTATTTCTGATGAGGGGACCCGCCCTCGATTGGTGGCGCTTTGTTGAGAGGCGTTGGACCACAGCACAGACCCCACGCACTTGGGGACGATTTCTTCATGAGTTCCGGGCGAAGTATGTGCCCGAGATTGTCCGTGATCAGCGAGAGAGGGAGTTTATGAACCTCACTCAGGGAGGTACGACCGTGGGCCAGTATGAGGCCAACTTTACCAGATTGATCGTCTATGCTCCTCATATGGCAGACGACGATAGGAGGATGGCCAGGAAGTTCAAGGAGGGCCTTCGTGACGAGATCAGGGCTGAGTTGGTTGGCAGTGACCTCCGTACTTATGAGGAGGCCGTTACACGGGCTATGGCTATCGAGTTCGATCTTCGAGAGCTTCGTCGTAGAGCTCCTGTTCCTGTTGCTGCCACCCCTAAGGGTTTTTCTCAGAAGGGCAAGAGGCCTTTCACTGCTGGCTCTGGATCTTCTATGGGCGACAAGAGGCCCAGATATATTGAGAGGGCTCCTATTATTGCTATTGCACCGATCACTTGTTCCTACTGCCACAAGCCGAACCACACCTCCGACTTCTGCCGGAAGAGATTGGGGCAGTGTCTACTTTGTGCATCCCCTGATCACATGATAGACTCTTGTCCGAACAAGAGAGCTCTCGCCACGCCACCGAAGGCGATTCAGGCTGCCGGTCAGCCGAGAGTACAGCCCAGAGTCTTTGCACTGGGAGGAGAGGAGCTTGAGCCCGATTTGCACGACGTTATTGGAGGTACCCTGCATATTCATGACATCCCTATCACTGCATTATATGATCCGGGTGCAACACACTCGTTTATTGTGCTTGATATTGCTGCCAAGTTGTGCATGCCTGTGGAGAGTCTGCCTTATTTGTATCGGCTCAGTTCTCCTTTGGGGACTTCGTACGTTACGGATAGAATCTTCAAGGGTTGTCCTTTGAAGATAGGAGATCGTGTTTATCCCACCGATTTGATCGAGTTACCACTGCAGCGCTACGGGATTATTCTGGGAATGGACTGACTTTATCGGCATAGAGTCAGTGTGGATTGTTTCAGGAAGATTATTCAGATTGGAACCGAGGCAACAATTGTGAAGGGTAGTCTTGAGGAGTCAGTTTTAGCACCGAAGATTTCTTTCGTTGAGGCTTCTCGTTTGATCCGAGAGGGAGCTCAGGCCTTCGTCGCTTATTTACTTAACCGACCGAAGGAACAAGGGAAGCTCGAGAATACGGAAGTGATTAAGGACTTCCCTGATGTCTTTCCCGAGAGTTTGAACTCTCTACCCCCTGATCGGGACATTGAGTTCGTAGTCGATCTTGCCCCGGGATCGGAGCCTTACTCGAAGACTCCGTACAGGATGGCTCCAGCCGAGTTGAAGGAACTGAAGATGCAACTTGAAGAGTTGCTTGAGAGTGGTTATATAAGACCGAGCATCTCTCCTTGGGGTGCACCGGTTTTGTTTGTTAAAAAGAAGGATGGTACACTGAGAATGTGCATCGACTACCGTGAGCTGAACCGGATGACAGTGAAGAACAAATACCCTCTACCCCACATAGAGGAGTTAATTGATTTATTGCAGGGCTCGAAGGTATATTCGAAGTTGGATCTTCGACAGGGATACTATCAGCTTCGTATCCGAGAGCAGGATATACCTAAGACCGGGTTTAACACTCGGTACGGCCACTTCGAGTTTGTTGTGATGCCGTTTGGTTTGACGAATGCCCCTGCAGCTTTCATGGATATGATGCACAGGATTTTCCGACCTTACCTCGACAAGTTTGTGGTTATCTTCATCGATGACATTCTGGTTTTCTCCAAGATGGTCGAGGATCATGCCGAGCATCTTCGCATTGTGCTACAGACGCTTCGAGAGCATAGTCTATATGCTAAGTTTAGCAAGTGCGAGTTTTGGATCAACGAGGTTTCATTCCTTGGTCATATCATCTCCGGGAATGGGATTGTTGTGGATCCATCAAAGATTGAGGCAGTGACGAGTTGGAGTCAGCCTAAGACGCCAACAGAAGTTAGGAGTTTCCTTGGATTGGCTAGATATTGCAGGCGATTCGTTAAGGATTTCTCTACACTAGCGGCCCCACTCACGAAGTTAACTTGTAAAGATGTGTCCTTTCAGTGGGACGACAATTGCGAGGCCAGTTTCAAGGAGATGAAGAAGAGATTGACCACTGCACCTATACTTGTTCTTCCAGACGGACACGAGGGATACGCGGTTTATACTGACGCGTCCAAGGAAGGTTTAGGGTGCGTGTTGATGCAAAATGGGAAAGTCGTTGCTTATGCTTCTAAAAAGCTAAAGGATGCCGAAAGGAACTATCCCATTCACGACTTGGAACTTGCAGCGGTGATATTTGCCTTGGGCAAATGGCGTCATTATCTGTATGGTGTCACTTTTGACATCTTTACTGACCACCAGAGTTTAAAGTATTTGTTCACTCAGAAGGATCTCAACAGGAGACAGAGACGGTGGATGGAATTCTTGGAAGATTATGACTGCCGCATTCAGTATCACCCTGGGAAGGCGAACGTAGTCGCCGATGCATTGAGCCGAAGGGCTCACGTGGCACACCTAGAGGGGACATCTTCAGATACCTCTTTAGAGGACAGGAGGACTTGATTTGAATAGTATCCTCGTCTTGCCAACCTTTTAGTCCAACCCGATTTAGTCCAACAGATCCGAGACGAGCAAGATTCGGATGCCGGTATTCAGAAGATCAAGGCTAGAATGCAGAATGATCCTAATACCAAATTCAGGATCGATGGTACCGGATTGCTTCGCTTCGGGACCCGATTTTGTGTTCCCACGAATCTGAAGCGTGGAATTCTCGACGAGGCACACAAGTCTGCTTATGGTGTTCACCCAGGAGGCAACAAGATGTATCGTGATCTCAGAACCCAGTATTGGTGGAACGGTATGAAAAGGGACGTGGCTACTTATGTGAAACATTGTCTAACATGTCAGAGAGTCAAGGCCGAGCATCAAAGGCCTGGAGGAACTCTTCAGCCACTTCCTGTACCCACTTCCAAGTGGCAGGAGATCACTATGGACTTCGTGACTGGATTGCCTGCCGTTCGTGGAGGTTTCGACAGTATTTGGGTCATCGTCGATCGATTGACCAAGTCAGCTCATTTTCTTCCGGTTCGGAAGACAGCAAAAGTTAAGCAGCTTGCAGAATTGTATCAGAAGGAAATTATTAGGCTTCAGGTGTTCCGGAAAGCATCGTTTCCGACAGGGATCCTAAGTTCACAGCTCAGTTTTGGCAAGAACTTCATAAGAACTTGGGAATGACCCTAAAGTTTAGCTCTGCAGCACATCCTCAGACTGATGGACAATCCGAGCGGACGATCAGGTTTCTAAGTGATATGTTACGGGCATGTGCGCTCGATTTTCATACGAGTTGGATTTCACACTTGCCCTTGGTCGAGTTCGCTTACAACAACAGTTATCAAGCCTCGATTGGGATGCCACCGTATGAGGCTCTTTATGGGAGGAAGTGCAGATCTCCAATTTATTGGGAATTGGAGGATTGGAAGTGGTCAGCTAATGGCCACGAGAGAGCTACTCCACCGGATTACATTCAGGAAGCGATTGATAAGGTACAGCTCATTTGGCAAAGAATGAAAGCAGCTCAAGATCGCCAGAAGAGCTACGCCGACAAGAGACGTCGACATTTGGAGTTCGAAGTGGGAGACCGAGTTTTTCTCAAGGCCTCCCAGAGGAAGGGATTCACGAGGATCGGTAGAGGTGGGAAGCTTACTCCGAGATACTTAGGTCCATTTGAGATCACAGATCGGATCGGGAATACCCCATATCGTTTGGACCTACCGCCTTATCTTACCGGGATCCACAATGTCTTCCATGTCTCACAGCTTCGCAAGTACTTCCACGACGAGTCCCATATTCTCCAAGATGACGGAGTTCAGCTTGAGCCGGATTTGACTATTGAGATGAAACCGGTTTAGATTCAGGATCGCAAGGTCCAGCAGCTTCGTCATAAGCAGATTTCATTAATGAGAGTTCTCTGGAGGAACCGTTCGACCGAGCAGTCTCCTTGGGAGACGAAAGATAAGATGAGAGAAGCTTATCCCGAGCTTTTCTGATAAAGATGGAATCTGGGGACCAGATTCTCATAAGGGGGGAGTATTGTAACGACCCAGAAATCCGAGAATCATTGTGAGTAATTTTACGCGTTAATTATCATTCTTAAACCGTAAATTCTCGTTATATGTGAACTATTATATATTATTTTAGTATAAGAACCAATGTGATAATATTAATTGCGAATTTAGATTATGTGTCTATATTGCGTTTGTTTAATATTTAATCGTTATATTTGATCGACGCGTATTTTATTGGATTTTCTAAAATTACTAAAATAACCCTTCGTATTTTCGATATTTCGAAGATATTTGATAAAAGTATCGAAATTCATTTAAAACCTTATTTCAAATTAGAGAGAGAGAGAGAGAGAAGAAGAAAAGAGAATTTTCTCCCGAAGCCCTAATCGATCGTGCCGAGCTCGAATCTCCGTGGAATTTCGCGCCAATCATTTTTAAACGATCCTTTCTTCGATACCTTTCTATAGGTACCAATTTCCCCAATTTCTTTTATGGATTTTCGAGGTTTTGAGATTATTTGATTATTTCGGGATTTTTAGGATATATGCTTAGATCGAGCCCGTTTCTTGATCAATTCATGATTTTATTGGATGTAAATGTGAATTAGTTGATGATTAATGATTGTTATAATTTGTGAGTGTTAATTTGCGTTATAAATATGTGTTTTGATGATTTTTGGCTCGAAAATTTGAATTCCCGTAAGTTTCTGCTGGGTTCAGTTGAACCACACGGGCTAACGCACGGTCTTGCGCAAGACCGTGCAGGAGCCCGTGTGCAGCTCTTTTTGCCCGCACGAGCTCAAGCCCGTGTGTCCAAACCGTGCGTTTGGCCGTTTGTGCGTGCACGGTCTTGACACCGTGTTCTAGACCGTGCACAAGGCCGTGTGAAACACTTAGAGAATTTTCCAGCCTTTTTCAAATGTTGCTCTCGGCAAGTGAGTCTTCGGGTCAACATTTTTGGTTGACTTTTTGCATACGGACTCCAAAAATTACACTATTTCCACCTATAGAACCCTTTTAAATTGTAGATTTATATTTTGGAGTGTTTATTTAATTTCGCCCTCGTTCGGGCTGTGAATAGTGTAATTCTAATTATGTGTATTTTTGACAACTTGTCGGAATTGCGTGAAACTTACATGATAGCTTCTTTACATATTATAATTGGCATATGCATGATTGGAAACATGTTTGGTTAGCCGTTCATCCAATAATTGCTTATTTGCGCTTTTATTGTTGTTGTAGTCGTTATTAATTTGTATAGGTCTTGTCTTGTCTCCAAATCAGTCCGGCGTTGGAGACCAGTGAGTCTAGCAGCTAGGCTTTCTCTTTTTGATTCCAGGTGAGGATTTAAACTTTTAACTGGGCTTGAACATATATATATACAATTGCGAACCCCCTAATCCCTTATTAATGTATTATGTATTTCGAGTTTATATTTTTATGTTTTATCCTCAAATCATTTAATATCAAAATTATACATTATTAAACCAAATTGATTTGTTTTAAAAAGGGCAAGAAAACTATTTATTTTACGTGACGGTTTGACTTAGGATTTAATCCTTTGTCGTCACCTTTGCCCAGAGTGTCTTTTGGCATTCAAATGTGTTTTTCAAAGCGAGCAAATCCGTGATTATTTTCAAGATGGGCCCGGGAAGGTATCCGAAGGTTACATCTGGGTGTAATCCGAGGTGGTTCTCCCAAAATTAAGCGTCAATCGTGGCCCGTCAGGAGATGATAGCCACGGTTGGGAGCGATGGTGGGTGTTGCATTCGTTGCACATTTTCCTAAAATTCACTATAGTCGAGCTTCGGGTTGCTCCTTGGCTTGACACCGGCGATGGAGAATTTTTATAATGAATCGTGGAGAAATAAGGAGGAACAGGCCCATTCTCGCTGGGATCGTATTTATTGCTTTATAGTGTTATTGACTTTAATTTTAATCGAATATCCAAGTCGAAGCATATTCCGGTTTCTTCATTATCGCATATGTATTTTCTATAAAAACCCAGAAGCATGACTCGACTTGTTCTCACATCTTCACTGAGTATTTTGACTCACCCTCTTTTAATTGGTTCTTGCCTCAGGTTTGAGAGAGACCGACATGTCTTACGTGTCGGATGGGCAACAGTGCATAGATAGGCTTTTTGGTTTTGCCGAGTCTCGTTGGTTGTCTTTTATTCTCTAGTTATATATTCTTTTTAACCTGGATTGTAGATAATCTTATTTTGATCCCCGTAACCTTTTATTTACTTGATGTTGCCCCTGAATGGGCTGTTGATATTTTGACTAGTTAATTGGCCCCGGAGTGGCATCTATATTAATATGAATTAACTGCTTCCGCTATATTTACTCTGTTTTATTTAGTCATTGTTATTTTGGGGATTCACTGTTGCCAAGTGTCGGGATTGACCCGTTAGCTTGCATGGGTTCTCGGGTTGAGGCACTATAATCGGCTTGGGAATCCGTGCAGGTTCGGGGGCTGTAGAGCGGGGCGCTACAGTTATGGAGAAACCGAACCACCGAACAAGTAACTTGGGAGACAGAAGAGAAGATGCGAACTCATTATCCCGAGTTATTTCCGGAGTCGAATTAGAATCTGGGGACCAGATTCTCCGAAGGGGGGGATAGTGTAACGCCCCGCTATTTTATAGCGCTTCGATACGTTAGCCGATTATTGCTCTTGTTTGCATTGTTAGCGATTATGTGAATTATGTGACTTATATGACTTAAGATATGAATAATGTGATGATTTCATAAGAATTTTCATATTTGAATTATTTTACACCATTCTTATATTTGAATTACTTTATACTATGTTTATATTTGAATTGTTGTATTTGAAATCTTATGAAAATTATCACATTATATTTGAATTATATGATATTATTCTTGAAATATATGTAAATATATATGCAAATACATACATAAATATCTATACAAATATATATACAAGTATATACACATTGCTAGCTAATTTTGACTTTTCAAAATATCCTATATTTATTTTATATTCTCTCTTTTCTCTACATTTTTCTACACTATTCTCAAGCAACTCACCTCATCTTCAACCTCTCTCTCTTCACCACCGCCATTGTCATCATCTTCAAGACACCAAAAATCATCTTCTTTCTTGCTACAAAAGTGTGCTACATCATCCAAGGAACAAACTTCTACTTGTTATTTGTGCAATCAAGCTCTTATTTCTTCATTCTCTTCACTTTATATCTTCAAGGTAAGTTTGGAATTCTCTCAATTCATTGGTTTTTATGGTTTCAAATGTTGATGAAGTGAAGAGGTATGCTAGAATGGTTGATTGATGAGCTTGATTTGGTTGTTGGTTGCATGTAGCATTACTTGTGATTTTTCATATAAATTTGATTATTATGCAATGTTGGATTGATGAACTTAGATGCTCAAATGGATTGGTAATTCATGTTAGTTCATGATATTAAGCAATTAGGTGAAGTTTTATGGAGTTTGGGGTTGAAAAATGAAAGTTTGGCAAAATATGTAGGGGCTGATGAATAGTGATTTTCGAGCTTTTGGCTTCGTTTTTCGATTCTTTTGGCATCAAAAATCTTAAAATATAGTAGTTAAGAGATGCCGAAAGTTTCGGATTAATCGGAGTTGATTTGCTATGCAAAGTATTTAACGAGGGGTGGTTTGTGTAATATTCACAAACCTTTGAATTTTATTTCCCAAGCTTCCATATTACTTGTATGCCTATTTTAGCTCAATATCATGTGTATTTGATTGTGTTTAAATGTGTTTGAATGAGCTTAATTGTGTTTAAGTGCATTTATACATAATATGTTATTTTGAGCATAAAATGCATTTCATAGCCGTGCGTCTTACTTGGTTGATTTATCGAGTCGTGTCTTACCTCGAGGCCTGTGTATTACAGGTGGGACCTCGCGGAGCTGATTTTCGAGTCCTCGAGTTATCTTTTGTAAAACCTACAGGTGAGGATGTAAAATGTTTTCTAACTGGGGCATGAACAAATATTGCGAAAACCATAACCCTTATATTTCAATTATATATTATCAATATTTGAAATAAAAGGGTTTTGATATAAAATGATATATGTGTATCTTTTCCAAAATGGTTTGAAAATAGAGACAAGAGAACTATTTTGTTTTTAAGAGTAACATTTGGTCTCGGGACTTGCGCGTATGCCTCGAGTTATTCGGCAACGTGTTGAGAAACCCTAGACGGTTACATACCTTGTCTCGAACGACCCTTTTGGTCAAATAAAACATTTATAAAGTGAGATTATATTTCCTTTAACCCTATTGAGGACGCTCTTAGGGTATATTTGGGCCCTGGATTATGTGAGAGGCGGATACCCGGAGACGTGCGTCTAGGGTTGAAGCCGGGTTCATAATCCAGATTATATATATGGATGGAGACCCAGTGACGATCATCTAATATATAATCAAAGGGTATTACTCATTGCTAGTCGGAGGTAGTCTAGCTCGGGTAATACTTACACCGGCGCCATTAGTCGGTTATGGTGAAATCGTGGGTAGCTCCCTCGATAAGCCAAACGATGTTATGGGATTTCATTATATTTGATATGTTTTGGGAGTTATAAGGAGATGGCCCGTTCTCGCCGGGAATAAAAATGTTTTCTAAAATGTTTTACTTTAATAATTAATTCACAAAGCTTTGATGGATTATAAAGAGAAAGTATCGGCACTAGATTCGTTTCTCTATTGATCAAAGCGTGGATTAATTAATATTTAATTCACAAAGCTTAGCTGAATTGTAAAAGAGCATATCGTCACTAGATTTGCTTTTATCAACCTAAGCGTGGATTAAATATATGTTTTTATTATGTATACTCCCCTCCTCACTGAGTTCGTTTGACTCACATCCTGTTTTGGTTCATGCTTCAGGTTAGCAGTTCGAGTGGTTGTTGGGTACTGGCAGCAGCAGTGTAGGCTTACAGGTCTTTGGAGTCAGTTATATATAGTTTATTAGCTGAACTCTTTTATATATTTTGTCATGTTAAATAGAATGTGGATGAAACAAGAATGAGATATGAAATTTGATGATACTTTGGGATGATGAATTTGATGGGTTTATGAAATATATATGTTGATATGATGTTATTGAGATGATGATACTTGCTTCCGCTTCGTTAATGTTATATTGATGTTGTTGTTGTTGTTGATGTTGGTATTGTTGTTGGGGAGTTGCTGTTGCCAGATTGTGGGAATCCCGTTGTCCGGGGCGGGTTTTCGAGTGGTGGTATTTAACTATCGCTCGGGGGCTCGTTTCGGTCCGGGGGTTGTGATGTTGGGGACGTCACACGACGGTTGTTGGGACCACTGACAAGACAAACCTGAAAGACTGAGCCTATCCAGACCTGCTGATGCCGACTGACAAGATAGGTAACGTCGCCACCTGTCTACCTGAAGCAAGAACCAAAATAGTAGGGGTGAGTATAAAGGATACTCAGCAAGGGGGTTTTGATCACAGTTCGTCATTTATCTTTTTAAAACTAAAAGTGGTGAGTGTTGCCCGTTTTGAGAAAGAATACACATAACGAAATATAAGTTGTAAAATGACATAAAGCAACACTCGGGTTCGGCTTATTTGAAAACACAAAAGGTTGACGAACCGGATCCTTTAAAACATTTGCACATAATATCAAGCCGATAAATTGAAAGAACATTAGTTGAGTCACGAGGCCGTTACAAGTTCGAAAAGCACGATATAAATAAGTTGGAATCGATAAATAAACACGGCTCGTAATTCAACTAATTAATTGAATAATAAATGAGGCTTAGGGTAGCAAGTACGAGTCACGCTTCCGGGTTTTATATATATATAGGGAAATACATATGATAAATGAAGAGAACCGGAATGTGCTTCGACTTGTAACGAAAGTCGTAAAACAATTAGACAAGCAACAAATGCAATAAATTCATGCAAATAATGTGTCGAACGGGCCCTCTCCTTATAACTCCCAATTGAAAATCATGTAAGCATATAGTCAAGTACTCCACCACCAACAATACTATACAGAGTTTTAAGGAGACGCGATTAGCACCACCATACAGAGTTTTAAGGAGACGCTGTTAGCACCACCATACAGAGTTTTAAGGAGACGCTGTTAGCACCATCGTTCGCATCAACTTAGGCTAGCCAACCTCCTAGCCGACCCAAGTTAACACGCTAGAAGTATACATCGGGATTTGCCCTAGACGCTCGTCCCCAGGCTCACCTCCTGTATACCCCGGGCCCAAGTCATTAATCAACCTATGGCTCACTTTTGAAATCAATGATAGTTTGGGTGGCCAAAGGGGCCGTTCGAAAAGATGATGCAAGCAGTTAAGTATGAATAGCCAAAGGGGCTTTTGAGACAAGTTGATGTAACGATCTAAGAAATACTCATAAGCGTTGTACGCTTCGGGAGCATGCTGACGAATGTCCCTAACGACATTACTTATAAGTGCCTCAGAGATCAAATAGTTACTTTTAAAACAAATAAGTTACTTGTCTCTAGTTGAAAGTATTTCAAATCATTTGGTTTTACTATCAAAATGTTTGACTAAGCAGATAGAGAAATAGTAAAGGCAATACAACAAGTAATAAGAAAGCGGGATAGTGGTTTATTTCGCAAACCTAAGTAACTATGTTCTTACTCCAGTTGAAAACAATTTAAAACCCTTACCTGGCTCAACACGACAGTATGAAAGCAGACGGCAGTCAGGTTTCTCCCTCGTTGGTCCCACCTGTAATACACAGGGCCTAGAGGATGAAAACAAGACCGACAATACTAAAAGCAAGACACGAACAACAGACGACGCACGGTAATTCATATGGAACCTAAATCATGCTACAGTTGCAATATGGAAAGCCAGGCAATTAAACATGTGAAGATATATAAAATAAGGAATAACAACTAAGGAAAGATAAATGAAATTCTAGATAATGAAAGAATATAAATTAAATATTAAAGGCATGCTTAAACGCAATTAGGGCACGTAGGCATGTTAAAAATAATATAAAGACGTTCTCGCGTGAATACAGAATTAAACGGATAAGAAACGGGAAAGGTGGGATAAAATCCCTACATGAGAAAGGTGTCAATTGACGGTCAAATAGGGTCGGATAAATTGTAAATTATGAAGAATATCAAATCCCGAGGCTCGAGGAAGCTATGGGTGAAATCAGATCGATATTCGGAGGTCGTATGTGAAAAATCAACATTTAAATGAGTGGGGTTGACCAAATTCCCGAAGTGCAAGAAAGGAAAAGGCTGGAAAATGCACTAAGTATGTTGCACCGGCCAACGCACGGGCTTGGCAAGCCGGTGCAAGCACAAATAGAGGTGCACGGCCTCACGCACGGTCTTGAGCACGGTGCCAAGACCGTGCAAGTGCAAACGGGCCTGCGCACGGGCCTGTGCACAGGCTCAAGCCCGTGCAGGTTGAAAAGGGATGCGCACGGGCTCCTGCACGGTCTTGATCAATACCGTGCGTTCACCCGTGCGGATCTACTGAGCAGCAGACTCAGCAGATCGCGAAACCTCACACGCGAAACCAACATTTAAATTCATACATCTCCTAATTTACACCATAAATCATCCTAATTCTCAGATATAATCATATATATCATATTAGCTACACATAGGCACATGAATCACGTAAAATGGTCAAGTAATTCTTCCTAAACAAGAAAATCCTAAAACTATAAAATTCCTATACAAAAGCCACGAAAATCGCAAGAAAGAGGGAACGAAATGAAATAGGGTAAAGGGATTACCGGTAGAGAATGTAGTGAGGATCGTTTGGGTTTTCATGGCTCGTCAATCGGGCGAGAAACGGGCTCGGTAGGGCGTCGGGAAGTTTCCTTCCTTTCTTCTCCTTCTCTTCTCCTTCCTTTCTTCTTTTTCCTTCTTTGTATGTGTAGCGGGCGCCCCAAACGGGTAACGCACGCCCCGCACCGAGCCCCGACCCGGAGCCGAAATGGGATCCGACCCGAACCGAAACCCGGCGAACGGCAAGCATTTACTCAATCACTAGGCGGGGTTTTAAAAACAACGAAAAGACAGAGACGCGGAAGCAATATAAATAATCAAAGCAATAGAACATAATGAATACACAATTATTAAAGCCCACGAAGGCTAACGAAATTCAATTACATAATATCAAACGGGTTCAATAATTACATAATCCCGAAACATCCTAATATCGTAAAACTTAAATAAAAGTCAAACGGGAAAAAGAGAGATATACATGAATAAAATAAATAAAACCCTACGACGACGACAACGAATCCCGCCTAGTATCCTGAAACCAATATAGGGTGAGACAGAGGGGGTTAGTCAAACGACTAAGTGAGGAGGGAATAATAATGTATATAATAAAACGGAAGTAAATCACCAATTTTATAATTAGAAGAAATCAACATAAAAGAAAGGTTTTCGTAATCGGGTGGTGATTTAACATAAAACATAACTTATCATATGACTCGGCGAGTCGAGCCCTGAACTCCAATATCCAAAACATAAAACCGGAAACCTCCCTTATTCCTCCAATGTAGCCGGACTGCAAACCCGAACTACTCGTAACATACTAGAATAACTCAGGTACTCAAAGGGCTGCCACTCCGGCCTCACCCCGAGCTCCCAAATGGAGGAAACCATAGGATTTACGCCGTAGACCCGACGTCTACCGACTTCGTCCTATCGCTCTTACTCCGGGCCCAAACGAACATGCGTACATTTCATAACTCGCTTTTCAAAACATTTCGGGTTGGCCAAAAGACCGTTCGAGACATGATATATGCGAGGCCGAAGGCCAAAGTTCGCCTTAGAAATCAAAAGGGTTTTACATGTCTCTTTCGTAAACATTTCAAAGTCTATACGTAGTACTTTTCATATCAAATCATTTTCGATAAATCAAATGAACATAATAATCATAAATATCTATTAAGTATATATATATAAACGGTGTGAAAACAAAACATAAACGTGGCTTATTTCGGGAGAGGCTTATTTATATATATATACATAATAATACTGGAAACAGAAACGGAAAGCCTCACCTGGCTGCTATGCAAAATAAGAGCAAAAAGCTAGAACCGGCGCTACTCCACGGGAGTACCGTCTGCAAAATACCAGGACACAACCAAATAAGACTAAAGACGACGCACGGCTTATACGAAAATATTAGAACACATAGGAGCACGTTACACAATTAAATCAATCACTTAAGTTCAAATTCTCAAACGAAAATAGAGTAATTCATGCATTTAAAAATACAAATCAAGTCCAAATGCAACGAAACTTTACGGACAAGCTTAAATTATCATAAAGAAGTATGCATTCGAATTTCGGGAAAATCGGACTTCACATGCCAAAGATAGAAAATTTAACGAAAACTTACAACACACTATTCATATACCCGAACATGTTGAAAATTCATAAATCATGCAATTCATATCTATATCATATATATCGAATACACGAGCGAAGAAAGAATTCGGAAAAGACGAGTCTCGGAGGGACCCGTAGTGCAAAACGGGCCCTGACTTACAGAAGGTCAGGGCACTGTGCGATCGGCCACACGGCCTTGTGCACGGCCGTGCACAATCAAACAACGCGCACGGCCTCATGCACACGGCCTCAAGGCCGTGTGCACAACCCGTGCACTAACCCCAAACACGCACGGTCTCATGCACACGGCCTCAAGGCCGTGTGCACCAGGCCGTGTGCGACCAAAATGAGCAGAAACATCAGACAGCAAAAATCATACGCGAATTCAAACAAAAATCTAACATTTAATCGATTAATCATGAAAATCAATCCCTAATTCTCACATATAATCATCTACAACATATAATCTACATATAGAAACGATAAACACGAAAATCCATCCACAATTACTATCAAAATCATATAAAACCTAAATTATACAACTATTCACAAAAACGAGAAAAACGAAATATAGAAGACATTAAACGAGAGAATCATTAGAAGCTTACTCGTAGAAAATATCGTGAGGAATTCGTAGGCGTAAACGATTTGAAAATCCGTCGGGAAACGAGGTCGGGACGATCGATTGAAATCTCTTCCTTCTCTTTCTCTTTTTCTTCTCTTTTCTTTCCTTTCTTCTTCCTTGTTGTAGTGAACGAGAGAGATGAGGGAGGATGACTTAGTCAAATTAGTTGACTAGGGTTTAAAAGTCGAAGGGGCATTTTAGTAATTTCGCAAAATAAGTTTAAAAACTCACGTTGTCCAAATAATATGTAATTACAGTTAAAATTCACATAATTAAACGCACATTGACAATTCGTGATTTAATATCTAAATTCACTCATTTACGAAATTATTCTGAAATCTCAGAATAAATATTAAATAATATAATAATTTGCACAATTACTCGATTAAAATATACCGAATTGAAAAATCGGATTTTCGGGTCGTTACAATACTCCCCTCTTCAAAAGAATCTGTCCTCAGATTCTCTTCCGGTCTCGGAGTTAGTTAAGAGGAGCATAATATAAATTCTAATAACTCGAATTAAATTGAACATTCAAATGCAATTAATTACAAAATAATACGTCATTAAAACACTTAAAACACTTAATATTCCAAATTAAAATTCAGAGTCATACAAAATATAAAATTACATCAAATCCTAAACAACTTAACGAGAAAGAAGAAAATAAAATAAAATAGATAACTCAAGGCTCGTCGGGACCACGACGAAAATACTGATCCAGCTGCTCAGATAGTGACCTCTGCATCTCTGATATGGATCTCTGAAGCTCTGCCTGCAAGGCCGTGTACTGACTATCAATGTGTGCTCGCTGAGCTGCAAAGCCCTCATTGATCTGCCTCTCCTGCTGGGCAAATCTCTCATCAGACACACGTCGGTAGTTAGTGAACTCTGAATAAAATTGTTGCAGGTCTATCGACTCCTGGTGCTGAGTGCTTCTTCTGCTATGTGAAGACTCAGGAATAGAAGCATCCTGACTCATCAGCTGGGAGTATATATGCTGAGCCTGCTCTCGGACCTCTGGGTCTGAAGGTCCTTCTTCGGGAGCATTCCCTTGGTCAGCTTCCCATAAGGGTAGTCCATCTACCAGAATATATGGGTCGTTCCGCCTCGGACCCTTCGTGCAGATCGCCATTTGAGCTAAAGTGCCGTAGCTAATTGAGGTCGAACCTCCAACAGGAACCTGGGTATCGAGCCCTTCCACCTGGGCACACTCCAGAATGGCGGTAACGTATGAGCCAACTCGAATCTCTCCTCTCGACCGAGTGGAGATATATTTCATATGGTCCATCATGTACGAGATGGGGTTGAACCTTTCCCCTCGTACCATATGATCGAGTATTAGACAGTCTTCGGTGTTCACCGCACCTGGGCTGTCTCCTCTGGCTAGAACCGATCGAGACACGACTCTATGCAAAACTCTCAATTGAGTGGTAATGAGCATCGTTGCCTTGGATACGCCGGAGTTAAATATTTCGCTGGAGGTAGAGATACGTCTCCACGCTTCGGCTTGATTCCATCCGTCGGCACGTCTCCTAGGTGCCGTAACATCCAATTGAAAATACTCGGTCAACTGCCGGTATGAGAGCGTATAGTCACGGTTGAACGCTCTGAAATGGATTCCTATCGGCATCTCGTTGTCGTCCGGAAATGCCGTGCCCTTAAGAGAGCTTAAAAATTCGTAAGTGAGGCGGCGATAGGATGGCCTTTGAATACTCCAAAAATTAGCCCACCCAATGTTGTCGATGTAACGGGAGATCCCTTCGCCAAGACCCAACTGGTACATAGCCTCCATATCTAGAAATTGCGTAGCTCGAACCGGTCGTTCCATTAACCGGTTGAAGACATCTTGATCGTCTTCATTTCCCAAATTCACTTGGTAGCCTTCCGGCGCCGCTATGTCGGGTAATTCTCTTGCCCGACGTCCACTACGAGCTTCACGACCGCCTTCCATAGTAAAGTTCAAGTTGTTGTGGGTTGAAGGAGATAACTTGAAAATTTTCACTTGGGTTGAAGGTCAGGGCACTGTGCGATCGGGCCACACGGCCTTGTGCACGGCCGTGTGCCGAGGCCGTGCACAATCAAACAACGCGCACGGCCTCATGCACACGGCCTCAAGGCCGTGTGCACAGCCCGTGCACCAACCCCAAACACGCACGGTCTCATGCACTAGGCCTCAAGGCCGTGTGCACCAGGCCGTGTGCGACCAAAATGACAGAAACATCAGACAGCAAAAATCATACGCGAATTCAAACCAAAATCTAACATTTAATCGATTAATCATGCAAATCAATCCCTAATTCTCACATATAATCATCTACAACATATAATCTACATATAGAAACGATAAACACGAAAATCCATCCACAATTACTATCAAAATCATATAAAACCTAAATTATACAACTATTCACAAAAACGAGAAAAACGAAGTATAGAAGACATTAAACGAGAGAATCGTTAGAAGCTTACTCGTAGAAAAGATCGCGAGGAATTCGTAGGCGTAAACGATTCGAAAATCCGTCGGGAAACGAGGTCGGGACGATCGATTGAAATCTCTTCCTTCTCTTTCCCTTTTTCTTCTCTTTTCTTTCCTTTCTTCTTCCTTGTTGTAGTGAACGAGAGAGATGAGGGAGGATCACTTAGTCAAATTAGTTGACTGGGGTTTAAAAGTCGAAGGGGCATTTTAGTAATTTCGCAAAATAAGTTTAAAAACTCACGTTGTCCAAATAATACGTAATTACAGTTAAAATTCACATAATTAAACGCACATTGACAATTCGTGATTTAATATCTAAATTCACTCATTTACGAAATTATTCTGAAATCTCAGAATAAATATTAAATAATATAATAATTTGCACAATTACTCGATTAAAATATACCGAATTGAAAAATCGGATTTTCGGGTCGTTACAGTATGTAATGAGAGAATGAGAGAGATAGGTAGATATTTAGGAAAATATCTCGGGGGGTAAAATGGTCATTTAGGTTTTTAAGGGCATTTAGGTAATTTAAGTAATTGAGGGCATTTAAAGGATAGGTTAAATCAATCTTTTCCATAAGATTAATTAATCCAAGTGGATAGATCGAGAAATTAGGCAAGAAAGAATTCGCGTAATAATTAATAATATAATTAAAATATTCGGGTCGTTACAGATTCTGTGTGGCGGGAATTGCGACGAGGTGGGTTGGTGGTGCTGTGAATCGCACCACCAACGGTCAGCAAAATTGCTGCCCCTTTTCTTCGTCTTTTCTGGCGAGTCGCGAGTGAGAAGCTCTGCTGCCATCGTCGCCTTATTGTGCAGTCTCACCTTTTACCACGAACGCCATCACCCTGCTCGCTTTTGACACCGATCAGAGAAACCAGATCTGACATATGGAGATTTGTTCGCGTGGTGGCTAACCACCCGCGATGGGAAGACGACTTCCCTTTCTCCGATTGGCGCACGGCCGGACTTCTAGCGGCGAACGGTAGGGCTTGGAGTCGAACACCGCCCTTTATCCCTCATCATCGAAGACAGATCTAATGAGATCTGGAGGTTGCCGGTGACTGGTGCGTACCCTTTGTTGGGATTCAGCACCCCCGGGCGCAGCGGAAGTATAGATTTCAAAAATTTTAGTTCCGGGAAATTACAGTGAATCTTCATCCAATGAATTCATAACTTTGAAACCTTTATATATCTAGAGAGATGTTCACCTTTACGCACTCCTTTTGTAGTCGTTAAGGATAGAAAGCTTTCCAAAGCTTCAGGCCACTCCTCGAACAACGCAGGCTTCTCGATTCTACCAAGGTCCGATCTTTAACCGAAATCCTCTGAGGTTGATCCATAGCTTCTCGCAGACGAACTCTGAATCACTTAGAACTTGCTAGAGTTCTAAGACCAGATTTTATCTAATGTTGAAACAAAAGAATCAAGAAGAGAAAGCTAGAAAGTTGTTCACATGAAACTGCAGAATTACTTTCTGCAGGCAATTCTGCAGTTCACGTGAACTATATGAGAGAAAGAGAGAAGGAGGCGCAAGATGGGAGAGAGAGATTAGGGTTAGGAAAAATCTTATTTTTCTTTTCTTCTATTTTACGTAAAACTCAACTATTCTGTATTCTCTCTACTGAATAGACTTGCGTGCAGGGTTATAAATAACCCTGCACTCGCCAAAAATTCCAGTCCTAGATGGGCTGGGATTTTCGGCCACTGCTGCTTAGTGGAGCAGTCTTGTGCCTTCTCAAGGCCTTATTTATTTAATTCTCGATTAAATACTTCAGGCCCAATTTAATTAATCATAATTAATTAAGCAAGTCCAATATATCATAAAATGGGCTTTAATTTATTATAAATCAATTACAAGCCCTTCATCAATCAATTTAGGCTAAAATTAATTTCAAATTAATTTTCTAGTCTAATGAGCCCAATTAACATTTAATTGCTATAGATTTTTCCCTCTATTAATTGTACTTGATTTATTCCAAATAAATCACAAGTAACTCAATTAATTGAATTGACTTGAATTAATATCATTTAATTCTCAAGTCAAGACATTCAACTATCCTCTAATTGAATTATGTTTCTCCTCAATATTATTAATTCTCAATTACTCTAGACTTGAATTAATCCAATTAATTTCTCAAGTCTGACTTAGGCAATATGTTATCAAATAACATGTCTCTTATATTTAATCATATTAAATACTTGTTAATTACCTTTAATTAACTATTATATGTTAGTTCCATATAACTAACTTATTTGTCTCTTTTGTTAGTGAATTAATTCCAATTAATTCATTTGCCAATCTAATTGACTGTTATCAAACTCTTATAGATAAATCAGTTCGTCTTTGGATGTTATTGTGTGACCCCTCAGGTTCACCAATAAGATAGCAGTAGGAATACATTCTTAATGTCATAATCGTGAATTTAATTAAACTCATTTAATTAAAGACTATTTGTGAATCAACTCATTGACTTCACAAATACATTCCTACAGACCATGGATAACGTCTAGCAACGTGTCCATGGCCACCCATCTATCGATGAAGTGGTATGAACCTTTCAGCCTCATGATCTATTGTGAAATACGATCCTTCTATCATCCAATTTCTGATTAAGACCTAGGGTATGAGAAATGGAACCCCAGTAGTCTGCAAGTCTATAAATAATATTCCTATAGTAATTCCATTTGATCACATACTCTAGGAACTCTTTCCTAGTTGAAACCAACCGTACCTTGCAAGGATTTGATGGTGGAATGTACTACAATAGAACTCATAGGAATTCTTCTTGTTCTTGCAACAAGTGATAGATTCTGTATTGACCCTCACAACCTCCATGCATAACTTGAACATACCGAACGTACAACTTATGTGAAATCTAGGGATTCAGAAGTACATTAAAGCATGCCCCAGTTATACGTAAGGCAACCATGGAGCCTCAAGTCTAAGGATTAGTTAGACATGATCATGGCTAGGGAAACCCTCATAATCTCTAAGACTCTATATGAGTCTTACCCCATTTAGGCATTCCCGGTGGGATCCTCAGTGAACTTAATCTCCATTAAGCACCCTCATATGAATAGTAGTGGCAAAACACTAATGTCATGAAATGTAACACACATTCATAAAGCTATGTCATATGAGCAAGTCTCAAGCGAGTCTGATCGGCATCCCCTGTGCCTTTTAAACTCTTCGACTTGGAGTATTTTAGATCACACCATTGGGTACCTTAACTTACTGTGATCTTGGGGTTTCATCCATACACAAGAATAAACAATATGTAATCACTTATAAATATAATATGATGAATTTGGCCAAAGTAGTATTAGATGACTATTAACGTCTTTCTATTATGGATCACTTGATCGTTCCACTCTAGAGTTTCATGGAAAATGCCTTAAATAGTTCAGCTTTCCAGGGCACAACTCTAACAATCTCCCACTTTCCCTAAAGCCAACTCCCCATTGTCTCAAGACCCATCTTCAAAAGATGTCCTTCAAAGACCTTTTGACTCTAAGGCTAAGTATGTGGGTTCACTATGTTTTCTGCTTAGACGATTTATATCATTGAGATATAACTCCTGTTTTCTGATTTAGCAAAGAGTTGGTGCCCACGAAGCGTCTGAAGCACAATCCGAAGGTGTTCTGCGTGGTCGTCGACATTCTTTGAAAAGACCAAAATGTCATCTATGAAGATAACCACGAAACTATCGAGATAAGGCCTGAAAATCCGGTGCATCATATCCATGAAAGCGGCTGGAGCGTTCGTCAACCCAAAAGGCATAACGACGAACTCGTAATGGCCATACCGAGTGTTAAACCTGGTTTTCGGAATGTCTTGCTCTTTGATACGAAGCTGATAGTAACCTTGTCAAAGGTCCAACTTCGAATAGACTCTGGAACCTTGTAACAGATCAAATAACTCCTCTATGTGGGGTAGAGGGTATTTATTCTTGATCGTCATCCGGTTCAACTCTCGGTAATCGATGCACATCCTTAACGAACCATCTTTCTTCTTGACAAATAAGATCGGTGCACCCCAAGGCGAGATACTCGGTCTTATGTACCCACTCTCAAGAAACTCTTCAAGCTGCTTCTTCAGCTCCCTCAACTCCGTAGGAGCCATCTGATACGGAGTCTTGGAATATGGTTTTGATCCCGGCGCTAAATCAATTACGAACTCAATATCGCGCTCGGGGGGCAAAGAGTTCAAACTCTCTGGGAACACATCCAGAAACTCTTGAACTATTGGGGTGTTCTCAAGTTCCACTTGATCTTTTGGTCGGTTCAAAAGATAAACCACAAAGGCTTGAGATCCTTCTTTGATCAAGTGCGTAGCTTCAACGAAAGAAATCTTTGGGGGACAATTAGACTTCTCTAAAACCCCTTGAATTTCTGTCTCATCAACACCAACGAGAATTTTCTTCCTAAAACAATCAACATACACCCGGTGTTGGAATAACCAGTCCATCCCTAGAATGATGCTGTAACGGCACGTCCCCAAATACGGTGCGACGTGACGTCCCGCACCAAGTCACAATCCATAACAAGAACTAAAGGTCACGTTATGAACTACAACCTGGCGAACGGAAAATAAATACCAGACGGATCTGCTTTAGAAAATAATAGGACAATGAACAATAATACAGCAGAAGCAAATTAACACAACCTATCCCACTCAGGGAGCTAGAACAACCATAATCCAAAACACAATTATAAAGCCCACCAAGGCCACTGAAAACATCAATATCACTATTCACACTAATTTACATCATTTACATCTACAATCTCTAGGGTTTTAATTATTTATCCAGATACATAGGCGGAAATGAAATCACCTAATCAAAAGTAAATGACTCCAAGGACACGACCTGAATCCGCCTAGCAACAAAACCTGAAAAGACAACCACAGAGTAATGGGGTTAGTCAGAGCGACTAAGTGAGGGGGCTGTACATATATATTATCGAAACAACAGAAAGATTCACCAGTTTGTAAATGAGAAGATAGCAAAGGAAAAATAAAGGTTTTCACAATTATTGGTGAATCGAATAATTTTGCAATAAAGTAAAAGCTCGGCGAGTCGAGCATCAACCACCTGTTTCACAATATCAGAAATATCAAATAAACCTCCCTTATTCCTCCTTGTCTAGTCAGGTAGCTAGCCCGCTACTATATAATTATATATGCAAGGACAAATATCCAATACATCTTCGGCTGGGGATATAGGCTAGATCCCGTCCGGCGCAGGTACTCAAAAGGGTTGCCACTCCGGTCATACCCCCGAGCTCCCATCAGTTTGGAGACCAAAGCATTGAGATCCACCGTAGACCCAACGTCTATCCGGCTTCACCCCGCACCCTGATGTCCGGGCCCAATAATATAATGTGGCTCAATGGCCAGGCCGAAAGGCCAAGATAATTCCTCGCATTTCAAATGCTTGTGTGGTCAAAGGGACCGATTTCAAACTCGTTTGTAACCCTTTCGAGCTAATAGAGCCTTCTAGGGGTTAATATGTAATAATTTGATATCAAAGCATTTTCCTTTAACTCATTAAAGTAATATGATTTTCAAGTAGCTACTACGTATAATATAGGTTTGGGGAAAGAAAACATAAAAGCATAAAACGCAGGCTTCGGGTATATATGGAATATTTACATACGTATTAGAAAGCCGAATTCGGAAACGGAACCCCACCTGGATAATATTGCAAAAAGGGCAAAAGAAAGAAGACCAACTACTGCCCGGAAGAACTACCACCTGAAACCAAATACGACACAACCATGTAAGACAACGATACGATGCACGCTTATTCTTAATGCAATAAACATTTAATTAAATCAAAGAAGGGCAATTAGAACGATTATTCAATGAAATAAATGAAATATCAAACTTCAAGCTTATAAATCATTCTTAAACACAATTAGGTTTCACGGACATGCTTAAAATACTATAAAGAAGCATACATTCAAGTTTCGAAGCAATCGGAAAAGAATTGCGAAAAACGTATAGTTCCTTAAACGGAAATCGGTTCGTTTCACGATCAAACGGAAATTGGAAAAATTCAAACTCTATGGATTATTAAGTTTTAAAGCACTATGAACTTAATGGTGAAGTCGGATTTTGAAAATAATATCAAACGAAGAAAGTAGAATTTGCAATTTTTGACTTCCAGAGACTTTTGAACTGAGATTTGGGACACACGGTCTCTTGCACGGTCTTGTGCAAGGCCGTGTGCATTTTTGGGAACACGCACGGGCTACACACACGGCCTGATGCAAGTCCGTGTGAGTTGGAAAATGGCGCACGGTCTTGCTACACGGCCTGTTGCAAGGCCGTGTGCACCATGTTTTCGCGACTTTTCAGCAGAACGCGAAGAACTTCGCACAGAAGCAACAGATTTTCATCAAATCTTCACCAAAACCCCATTTTCAATCAGATTTTCATACTGCAAACTTCAACAAACATCAAAGATCACAATGGCAACACATAGGATCAAGAATCATGGAAAACTACGGAGTATAACGATCAAACTACCGAAAAATCCAATTTCAAAACAATTTATCCAAAACATACTCAAACGACAACAGAATCGAATGGAACCTGAATAATACCTGTAGAGAATGTTACAAGGGTCGCGTAGGTTCTTACGGATCGAAATTTGGTTAAGAAACGAACTCGAAAGATCAAATTGAAAGTTTGGAGAAATTCTTTCTTTTTCTCTTTCTTTTTCCTTCGGCTGATGAAGTTTATGGTTTAAGTGTAATTAAGAAAAAGGAAAGGAAAAGAGAATAAAAAGAAAACCTGAGGTTTAAATGAAAAATCGAAGGGGCATTTTCGTAATTTCGCGAAACTTCATAAAAAGGACATATTAATGAAATACATCAATATTATAGTCAAAACTCATCATTTTAAACGCACATTGACATAGAATAATTTAAATTCACAAATTATTGCATTTACAAAAATTCATATAAAACACACAAATATCACATAAGCACATATATCCCGATCGAGTTTTCCAAACTTGTCCCGTTATCTTAGGAATTCTTACCACCTTTAGTTTACCCAAAAATGTGGGGCGTTACAGATGCCGTACCATTTCAATAGTAGTTCAATCAAATTGGCAGAATACAGACGGTCTTCGATCTTCAATGGGTAATCCTTATATATTCGGTCCAAAAGATACGAAGTTCCCATCAGAGAACTGACTCGATACATATAAGGTAGACATGTCACAAGCATGCGAAATTTGACAGCTATCTCAAGCGCAATAAAGGAGTGTGTAGCTCCTGGATCATATAATACAGTAATGGGGATGTCATGAATATACAAAATACCTTCAATGACAACATTCTGCTCGGGGTCTACTTCCTCACCTCCCATAGCGTAAGCTTGGGCCTGTACGTTCGGCTTGCTTCCAGAAGATCCACTAGCCGAACCCGTCCTTTGTAAGTAGGCTAACTTTCTTGGACAATGCTCCACTACGTGAGTAGAGTCACCACGGTATAAACACAGTCCCCATCTTTTTCTGCAATTTTCATTAGTGTGGTTGGGCTTGCGGCAGAAAGAACACAGAGTTTGATCCACAGCTGGGGTCGACTGTCCCATCTTCGGCTTCTTACTCGGCTGAAAAGGCCCTGGAGGAGGGAAATTCTTCTTCTTACCCTGTTGGGCACTCCTTAGAAAGGTCGGTGGGGTACTGCGACGTATCTCTCTGAGATCAGCCTCAACATTGAGAGCTCGGGCAACCGCGTCAGTGTATCGGTGAGCTTCATGGCCCAGCATAATCATGCGAAGATTTGGAGCAAGGTCCTCAATGAACTTACGTGCCCGGCGCCTCTCGTCCTCGGCAATGTGAGGAGCATAGATGCATAGGCGCGAGAATGTAGCCTCATACTCTGCAACTGTAGCTGAACCCTGAGTCAAGTTCATAAACTCCCTCTTTCGCATGTCTATAACCACCTCGGGAACGTACTTTGCCCTGAAGGCTTCCAAGAATCGGGCCCACGTCAACTGGACCCCGTCTGCTGTCCATTTCTGCTCCATATACGTCCACTAATCAGCTGCGGTGTTTCTCATCAAGAATACATCATACTCTATCTTCTCTCTATCTCCACATTGAAGAACCCGATAGTTTCTCTCAAGATCCGTGATCCATGCCTCAACCACTAGATTGTCTGGCGCACCCTTGAAGCAAGGGGGCCGATAAGACATAAATTGATCGAACGTCTCATTCCTGCCGGTCGGGCTGGCTGCTGCTGATTCGCCATTATGATATTAATGGCATCTACTAATCCCTGAGCTAGAGCAGCTCCAGGATTCTGAGGAGGAGGAGGAGGACCACCTGGAGGAGGTGGTAGAAGATCGTCTTGTGGAGGCGGGAGTATGTCCTGGGGAGGATCTTGTGGTGGATTTTGTAGAGGAGCATGTTGAGGTATTTGTGGAGGATCCTGTGGAGGAGGTGGTCGTCGTGGAGGCATGATCTCTGTATCAAGAAACTGAAGTATGCATGTTTGGTTATGAGATGATGAGATTTATCAGTTAACTATGATAATTACGTGCGCAAGTAAGAAAATAACACAATCCTAATGCCGTCCGACTTAGACTCAACAAGACACTCAGAGCTTTGGTCTAACCTAAACATTCGCTCTGATACCACCTGCAGACTGTAGCGCCCAGGCTGTAATGGGCGCCCCAAACGGGTAACGCAATGGGATCCGACCCGAACCGAAACCCGGCGAACGGCAAGCATTTACTCAATCACTAGGTGGGGTTTTCAAAAACAACGAAAAGACAGAGACGCGGAAGCAATATAAATAATCAAAGCAATAGAACATAATAAATACACAATTATTAAAGCCCACCAAGGCTAACGGAATTCAATTACATAATATCAAACGGGTTCGATACAGTATCCCGATAAATATAATAACGGGCTCAATAAATACATAATCCCGAATACAAATTAAATAAAATCCTAATATCCTAAAAATCTAATTCATATCATACGGAAAAAGGAATGTACATGAGAAAATAAATACAACTCTACGACGACGACGACGAATCCCGCCTAGTACCCTGAAACCAATATAGGGTGAGACAGAGAGGGTTAGTCAAACGACTAAGTGAGGAGGGAATAATAATGTATATAATAAAACGGAAAATAAATCACCAATTTTAAACTTAAAAGAAATCAACATAAAAGAAAGGTTTTCGTAATCGGGTGGTGATTTAACTTATCATATGACTCGGCGAGTCGAGCCCTGAACTCCAATATCCAAAACATAAAACCGGAAACCACCCTTATTCCTCCAATGTAGCCGGACTGCAAACCCGAACTACTCATATCATACGGGAATAACTCAGGTACTCAAAGGGCTGCCACTCCGGCCTCACCCCGAGCTCCCAAATGGAGGAAACCATAGGATTTACACCGTAGACCCGACGTCTACCGACTTCGTCCTATCGCTCTTACTCCAGGCCCAAACAAACATGCATACAGTTCATAATCTCGCTTTTCAAATCATTTCGGGTTGGCCAAAAGACCGTTCGAGACATGTCATATGCGAGGCCGAAGGCCAAAGTTCGCCTTAGAAAACAAAAGGTTTTACATGTCTCTTTCATAAACATTTCGAAGACTATACATAGTACTTTTTCATATCAAATCATTTTCGATAAATCAAATGAACATAATAAGCATAAATATCTACTAAGTATATATATAGAAACAGTGTGAAAACAAAACATAAACGTGGCTTATATCGGGAGAGGCTTATTTATATATATACGTAATAATACTGGAAACAGAAAAGGAAAGCCTCACCTGTTGGCTATTCAAAATAAGAGCAAAAATCAAGAACCGGCGCTACTCCACGAGAGTATCGTCTGCAAAAATACCAGGACACAACCAAATAAGACTAAAGACGACGCACGGCTTATACGAAAGTATTAAAACACATAGGAGCACGTTATACAATTAAATCAATCACTTATGTTCAAATTCTCAAACGAAAACAGAGTAATTCTCGAATTTAAAATTGAAAATCAAGTCCAAATGCAACGAAACTTTTACGGACATGCTTAAATTATCATAAAGGAGTATGCATTCGAATTTCGGGAAAATCGGACTTCACATGCAAAAGATAGAAAATTTAATGAAAACTTAAAACACACTATTCATATACCCGAACATGTTGTAAATTCATAAATCATGCAATTCATATCTATTTCATATATATCGAATACACGAGCGAAGAAAGAATTCGGAAAAGACGAGTCTCGGAGGGACCCGTAGTGCAAAACGGGCCCTGACTTACAGAAGGTCAGGGCACTGTTCGACCAGACCACACGGCCTTGTGCACGGCCGTGTGCCGAGGCCGTGCACCATCGGACGAACACGCACGACCTCATGAGGCCGTGTGCATAGCTCGTGCACCATTCCAAACATGCACGGTCTCTTGCACGGCCGTGCAAGAGGCCGTGTACACCCACACAGGTTTGCCACACCCCATGTGCATGGCCCGTGTGCGTAAAAATTCAGCAGAGCATGCAGAACATCAAACCCAATACGCGAAAATCAATCCTAATTCAACATTAAATCGATTTATCATGCAAATCAATCCCTAATTTTCACATATAATCATCTACAACATATAATCTACATTTAGAAATGATAAACACGAAAATCCATCCACAATTACTATAAAAATCATATAAAACCTAAATTATACAACTATTCACAAAAACGAGAAAAACGAAGTATAGAAGACATTAAACGAGAGAATCGTTAGAAGCTTACTCGTAGAAATGATCACGAGGAATTCGTAGGCGTAAACGATTCGAAAATCTGTCGGGAAACGAAGTCGGGACGATCGATTGAAATCTCTTCCTTCTCTTTCTCTTTTTCCTTCTCTTTTCTTTTCTTTCTTCTTCCTTGCTACTTTTGAACGAGAGTGAGGTGAGAGAGAGACTTAGTTAAATTAGTTGACTAGGGTTTAAAAGTCGAAGGGGCATTTTAGTAATTTTGCAAAATAAGTTTAAAAACTCACGTTGTCCAAATAATACGTAATTACAGTTAAAATTCATATAATTAAACGCACATTGACAATTCGTGATTTAAATATCTAAATTCACTCATTTACAAAATTATCAAAAATCTCCGAATAAACATCAAATTAAAATAATAAATTGCAAAATTACTCGATTAAAATAATAAATTGCAAAATTACTCGATTAAATTACCGAATTGAAAATCGGATTTTCGGGTCGTTTCAATACTCCCCTCTTCAGAAGAATCTGTCCTCAGATTCTCTTCCGGTCTCGGAGTTAGTTAAGAGGAGCATAACCTAAAGGAAATTCTAATAACTCGAATTAAATCGAACATTCAAATGCAATTAAATCACATAATAATACATCATTAATAATAAACACTTAAAACACTTAATATTCCAAATAAAATTCAGAGTCATACAAAATACAAAATTACATCAAATCCTAAACAAAGTTAACGGGAAAGAAGAAAATAAAATAGATAGCTCAAGGCTCGTCAGGACCACGGCGGAAATACTGATCCAGCTGCTCAGATAGTGACCTCTGCATCTCTGATATGGATCTCTGAAGCTCTGCCTGCAAGGCTGTCTACTGACTATCAATGTGAGCTCGCTGTGCTGCAAAGCCCTCATTGATCTGCCTCTCCTGCTGGGCAAATCTCTCATCAGTCACACGTCGGTAGTCAGTGAACTCTGAATAAAATTCTTGCAGATCTATCGACTCCTGGTTCTGAGTGCTTCTTCTACCACGTGAAGACTTAGGAATGGAGGCATCCTGACTCATCAGCTGGGAGTAGATATGCTGAGCCTGCTCTCGGACCTCTGGGTCTGAAGGTCCTTCTTCGGGAGCATCCCCTTGGTCAGCTTCCCATAAAGGTAGTCCATCTACCCGAATATATGGGTCATTCCGCCTCGGACCCTTCGTGCAGATCGCCATTTGAGCTAGAGTGCCGTAGCTAATTGAGGTCGAACCTCCAACGGAACCTGGGTATCGAGCCCTTCCACTTGGGCACACTCTAGAATGGCAGTAATGTATGAGCCAACTCGAATCTCTCCTCTCGACCGAGTGGAGATATACATCATATGGTCCATCATGTACGAGATGGGGTTGAACCTGACCCCTCGCACCATATGATCGAGTATGAGACAATCTTCGGTGTTCACCGCACCAGGACTGTCTCCTCTGGCTAGAACCGATCGAGACACGACTCTATGCAAAATTCTCAATTGAGTGGTGATGAGCATCGTGGCCTTGGATACGCCGGAGTTAAATATTTCGGTGGAGGTAGAGATACGTCTCCAAGCCTCGGCTTGATTCCATCCATCGGCACGTCTCCTAGGTGCCGTAACATCCAATTGAAAATACTCGGACAACTGCCGGTATGAAAGCGTGTAGTCACGGTTGAACGCTCTGAAGTGGATTCCTATCGGCATCTCGATGTCGTCCGGAAATGCCGCGCCCTTAAGAGAGCTTAAAAATTCACAAGTGAGTCGGCGATAGGATGGCCTTTGGATACTCCAAAAATTAGCCCACCCAATGTTGTCGATGTAATGAGAGATCCCTTCGCCAAGACCCAACTTGTACATAGCCTCCATATCTAGAAATTGCGTAGCTCTAACCGGTCGTTCCATTAACCGGTTGAAGACATCTTGATCGTCTTCATCACCCAAATCCACTTGGTAACCTTCCGGAGCTGCTATGTCGGGTAATTCCCTTGCCCGACGTCCACCACGAGCTTCACGAGCACCTTCCACATTAGAGTTGGAGTTGTTGTGAATTGAAGGAATAAGTTGCAAATTTCACTTGAGACTTTTACCGAACACTTGGCGTGCGCTACTTCGGGCGAAGATTGTGTGAGATCGGTATAACGGATCGAGGCCAAATTTCAACAATACCAAGAACTTGCTGCAGAAAACACACTTACAAAATCTCACGGAAATCCGTCGGGTAGATCGAGAATTAAACGAGCTCAAAGATGGGAGAAAATTGGGGGAAAAATATGGGGGATTTTCGCATGAAAAAGGAGAAAAAGTGAGGGTTGCGCGAAAATGAGAAGCTACTGACCATTTTAAAACCTGGAAGAAATGCGCACGGCCTCTCGTCACGGCGTGTGACGAGGCCGTGTGAGAAACGCGCACGGGGTATCGTCACGGCGTGTGACGACCCCGTGAGGACAAACACGCATGGGCTCTCGTCACGGCGTGTGACGAGCCCGTGTGTATTCGTGTCCACGGCCTCTCGCACAGGGTGCAACAAGGCCGTGTGAGATAAGTGCATAGGGTCTCGTCACGGCGTGTGGCGAGACCGTGCAAGGCATACAAGGGTAGTTTGTGTGATTAAACCACACAAACTTCACAAAATTTAAACACGAATAACAACATCGAAATCACATAATTCTTAAAATTCACATAATATGAAATTAAATTAATTTAGGATGAATGTCATGACAATGCAATATACCTGGATCGTTCATACAAAATCAAGCTTCATCCTTTTGGCTCGTCTCGACATTTTCTTCCTCGTGCAATTTGTACGAAGATGAGACGGACTTCCACATGAGAAGCAACGTCCCTGCTTCTTTCGGCATTCTGACTCTTGATGATCTCTTTGGCAAAAGCCACATACTGGCGTTCCTTGTGGTTTCGGAAGTACATTCTGTTTCGATGAATATACTGTAACGACCCGAAAATCCGATTTTCAATTCGGTATATTTTAATCGAGTAATTGTGCAATTTATTATTTTAATTTGATGTTTATTCTGAGATTTTTGATAATTTCGTAAATGAGTGAATTTAGATATTTAAATCACGAATTGTCAATGTGCGTTTAATTATATGAATTTTAACTGTAATTACGTATTATTTGGACAACGTGAGTTTTTAAACTTATTTTGCGAAATTACTAAAATGCCCCTTCGACTTTTAAACCTAGTCAACTAATTTGACTAAGTCTCTCTCTCACCTCACTCTCGTTCAAACCAGCAAGAAATAAAGAGAGAAAAGAAAAGAGAAGGAAAAAGAGAAAGAGAAGGAAGGAAGTTCAATCGATCGTCCCGACTTCATTTCCCGACAGATTTTCGAATCGTTTACGCCTACGAATTTCTCGCGATCTTTTCTACGAGTAAGCTTCTAACGATTCTCTCGTTTAATGTCTTCTATACTTCGGTTTTCTCGTTTTTGTGAATAGTTGTATAATTTAGGTTTTATATGATTTTTATTGTAATTGTGGATGGATTTTCGTGTTTATCGTTTCTATATGTAGATTACATGTTGTAGATGATTATATGTGGAAATTAGGGATTGATTTTCATGATTAATCGATTAAATGTTAGATTTTGGTTTGAATTCGCGTATGATTTTTGCTGTCTGATGTTTCTGCTCAATTTGGTCGCACACGGCCTGGTGCACACGGCCTCAAGGCGAATCAAGTCCAAATGCAACGAAACTTTACGGACATGCTTAAATTATCATAAAGGAGTATGCATTCGAATTTCGGGAAAATCGGACTTCACATGCAAAAGATAGAAAATTTAACGAAAACTTAAAACACACTATTCATATACCCAAACATGTTGTAAATTCATAATCATGCAATTCATATCTATTTCATATATATCGAATACACGAACGAAGAAAGAACTCGGAAATACGAGTCTCAGAGGGACCCGTAGTGCAAAACGGGCCCTGACTTACAGAAGGTGTAGCGGGCGCCCCAAACGGGTAACGCACGCCCTGCACCGACCCCGACCCGGAACCGAAATGGGATCCGACCCGAACCGAAACCCGGCAAACGGCAAGCATTTACTCAATCACTAGGCGGGGTTTTAAAAACAACGAAAAGACAGAGGCGCGGAAGCAATATAAATAATCAAAGCAATAGAACATAATAAATACACAATTATTAAAGCCCACCAAGGCTAACGAAATTCAATTACATAATATCAAACGGGTTCGATAAATGCATAATCCCGAATACAAATTAAATAAAATCCTAATATCCTAAAAAAAATCTAATTCATATCATACGGAAAAAGGAATATACATGAGAAAATAAATACAACTCTACGACGACGACGACGAATCCCGCCTAGTATCCTGAAACCAATATAGGGTGAGACAGAGAGGGTTAGTCAAACGACTAAGTGAGGGGGAAATAATAATGTATATAATAAAACGGAAGTAAATCACCAATTTTATAATTAAAAGAAATCAACATAAAAGAAAGGTTTTCGTAAACTGGTGGTGATTTAACATAAAACATAACTTATTGTATGACTCGGCGAGTCGAGCCCTAAAACTCCAATAACCAAAAACATAAAACCGGAAACCTCCCTTATTCCTCCAATGTAGCCGGACTGCAAACCCGAACTACTCGTAACTAACTAGAATAACTCAGGTACTCAAAGGGCTGCCACTCCGGCCTCACCCCGAGCTCCCAAATGGAGGAAACCATAGGATTTACGCCGTAGACCCGACGTCTACCGACTTCGTCCTATCGCTCTTACTCCGGGCCCAAACAATCATGCATACAGTTCATAACTCGCTTTTCAAACATTTCGGGTTGGCCAAAAGACCATTCGAGACATGTCATATGCGAGGCCGAAGGCCAAAGTTCGCCTTAGAAAACAAAAGGTTTTACATGTCTCTTCCGTAAATATTGCGAAATCTATACATAGTACTTTTTCATATCAAATCATTTTCGATAAATCAAATAAACATAATAAGTATAAATATCTACTAAGTATATATATAGAAACGGTGTGAAAACAAAACATAAACGTGGCTTATTTCGGGAGAGGCTTATTTATACACATACATAGTAATACTGGAACAGAAAAGGAAAGCCTCACCTGGCGCGTGCAAAAGAAGAGCAAAAGCTAGAACCGGCGCTACTCCACAGGAGTATCGTCTGCAAAAATACCAGGACACAACCAAATAAGACTAAAGACGACGCACGGCTTATACGAGAATATTAAAACATATAGGGGCACGTTATACAATTAAATCAATCACTTAAGTTCAAATTCTCAACGAAAATAGAGCAATTCATACATTTAAAAATACAAATCAGGTCCAAATGCAACGAAACTTTACAGTCATGCTTAAATTATCATAAAGAAGTATGCATTCGAATTTCGGGAAAATCGGACTTCACATGCCAAAGATAGAAAATTTAACGAAAACTTAAAACACACTATTCATATAACCGAACATGTTGTAAATTCATAAATCATGCAATTCATATCTATATCATATATATCGAATACACGAGCGAAGAAAGAATTCGGAAAAGACGGGCCGAAGCGGGACCCGTAGGCCAAATTGTGCCCTGACTAACAGAAGGTCAGGGCACTGTTCGACCAGGCCACACGGCCTTGTGCACGGCCGTGTGCCGAGGCCGTGCACAATCGGACGAACGCGCACGGCCTCTTGCACACGGCCTCAAGGCCGTGTGCACAGCCCGTGCACCATCCCCAAACACGCACGGTCTCTTGCACGGCCGTGCAAGAGGCCGTGTACACCCACACGGGCTTGCCACACCCCGTGTGCATGGCCCGTGTGCGTAAAAATTGAGCAGAACATGCAGAACATCAAACCCAACACGCGAAAATCAAATATAATTCAACCTTATATCGATTAATCATGCAAATCAATCCCTAATTTTCACATATAATCATCTACCACATGTAATCTACATATAGAAACGATAAACACGAAAATCCATCCACAATTACTATCAAAATCATATAAAACCTAAATTATACAACTATTCACAAAAATGAGAAAAACGAAGTATAGAGGACATTATACGAGAGGATCGTTAGAAGCTTACTCATAGAAAAGATCGCGAGGAATTCGTAGGCGTAAACGATTCGAAAATCCGTCGGGAAATGGAGTCGGGACGATCAATTGAAATCTCTTCCTTCTCTTTCTCTTTTTCCTTCTCTTTTCTTTTCTCCCCTTTCTTCCTTGTTGTTGATGAGCGAGAGTGAGGTGAGGGAGTGTGTGACTTAGTCAATTAGTTGACTAGGTCTAAAAGTCGAAAGGGTAAAATCGTCATTTCGCAAAATAAGTTTAAAAACTCACGTTGTCCAAATAATACGTAGTTACAGTTAAAATTCATATAATTAAACGCACATTGACAATTAGTGATTTAAATATAAAATTCACTCATTTACGAAATTATTCTAAAATCTCAGAATATATATTAAATAGAATAATAAATAACGAAATTACTCGATTAAAATATACCGAATTGAAACTCGGATTTTCGGGTCGTTACAATACTCCCCTCTTCAGAAGAATCTGTCCTCAGATTCTCTTCCGGTCTCGGAGTTAGTTAAGAGGAGCATAACCTAGCGGAAATTCTAATAATACGAATTAAATCGAACATTAAAATAATATTAATTCACATAATAAAACGCAATTCATAATAGAAATTTGAATTCATACAAAATAGAAAATTACATCAAATCCTAAACAAAGTTTACGGGAAAGAAGAAAATAAAATAGACTAGATAGCTCAAGGCTCGTCTGGACCACGGCGGAAATACTGATCCAGCTGCTCTGATAGTGACCTTTGCATTTCCGAGATCGATCTCTGAAGCTCTGCCTACAAGGCGGTGTACTGACTATCAATGTGAGCTCGCTGAGCTGCAAAGCCCTCGTTGATCTGCCTCTCCAGCTGGGCAAATCTCTCATCCGACACACGTCGGTAGTCAGTGAACTCTGAATAAAACTGTTGCAGGTTTATCGATTCCTGGTGCTGAGTGCTTCTCCTGCCATGTGAAGACTCAGGTATAGAAGCATCCTGTCTCATCAGTTGGGAGTAGATATGCTGAGCCTGCTCTTGGACCTCTGGGTCTGAAGGTCCTTCTTCGGGAGCATCCCCTTGGTCAGCTTCCCACAAAGGTAGCCCAGCCACCAGAATATATGGGTCGTTCCGCCTTGGACCCTTCGTGCAGATCGCCATTTGAGCTAAAGTGCCGTAGCTAATTGAGGTCGAACCTCCAACAGGAACCTGAGTATCGAGCCCTTCCACCTGGGCACACTCCAAAATGGCGGTTATGTATGAGCCAAGTCGAATTTCTCCTCTCAACCGAGTGGAGATATACTTCATATGATCCATCATGTACGAGATGGGGTTGAACCTTTCTCCTCGTACCATATGATCGAGTATTAGACAGTCTTCGGTGTTCACCGCATCCGGGCTGTCTCCTCTGGCTAGAACCGATCGAGACACGGCTCAATGCATAATTCTCAATTGAGTGGTAATGAGCATCGTGGCCTTGGATACGCCGGAGTTAAATATTTCGGTGGAGGTAGAGATACGTCTCCACGCTTCGGCTTGATTCCATCCGTCGGCACGTCTCCTCGGTGCCGTAACATCCAATTGAAAATACTCGGTCAACTGCCGGTATGAGAGCGTATAGTCTCGGTTGAACGCTCTGAAGTGGATTCCTATCGGCATCTCGTTGTCGTCCGGAAATGCCGCGCCCTTAAGAGAGCTTAAAAATTCGCAAGTGAGTCGGCGATAAGATGGCCTCTGGACACTCCAAAAATTAGCCCACCCAATGTTGTCGATGTAATGGGAGATCCCTTCGCCAAGTCCCAATTGGTACATAGCTTCCATGTCTAGAAATTGCGTGGCTCTAACCGGTCGTTCCATTAACCGGTTGAAGATATCTTGCTCGTCTTCATTACCCAAATCCACTTGGTACCCTTCCGGGGCCGCTATGTCGGGTAATTCCCTTGCCCGACGTCCGCCACGGGCTTCACGAGCACCTTCCATAGTAGAGTTCAAGTTGTGTGGATTGAAGGAAATAAGTTGCAAACTTTTCACTCGGGACTTTTACCGAACACTTGGCGTGCGCTACTTCGGGCGAAGATTGTGTGAGATCGGTAAAACGGATCGAGCCCTAACTTCAACAATAACAAGAACTCGCTGCAGACAACATACTATCAAAATCTCACGGAAATCCGTCGGGTAGATCGATAATAATTCGAGCTCAAAGTTGGAAGGAATTTGGGGAGAAAAATTGAGGAATTCTCGCAAGAGAGAGGGAGAGAAATAGGAGGGGTTGCGCGAATAAGGAGCTACTGACCATTTAAAATCCGGAACAAACGCGCACGGTCTCTCGTAACGGCGTGTGATGAGGCCGTGTGAGAAACGCGCACGGGGTATCGTCACGGCGTGTGACGACCCCGTGTGGACAAACACGCACGGGCTCTCGTCACGGCGTGTGACGAGCCCGTGTGTATTCATGCGCACGGCCTCTCGCACAGGGTGCAACAGGGCCGTGTGAGATAAGTGCACAAGGTCTCGTCACGGCATGTGGCGAGACCGCACAAGGCATACATGGGTAGTTCGTGTGATTAAAACCACACAAACTTCACAAAATTTAAACACGAGCAACAATATCGAAATCACATGCATAATAATAATACACTTAATACACATAATTTCTAAATTCACATAATATGAAATTAAATTAATTGGATGAATGTCATGACAATGCAATATACCTGGATCGTTCATACGTGCAAGCTCCGTCTTCTCAACTCGTTTCGGCTTTTTCTTCGGACATACACTCACTCTGTGGTCGGCGCTACCACATCCATAGCACAATCCATTCTTCTTCCAACACTTGGCCTCCAAATGCGGGCCCTTACAGAATCCGCATACGGGTCGCGGATGTCCCTGAGTTCGGGGAGACGCATTCTGCTTCGCTGAGGACACTTGGGAGGTCTTCTTTCTGGTAGAGGGCCCCGAAGGTGTAAATGGCCTCTTAGAACTCGCTGGAAGGTACTGAACGGTGGTAGTGTCAAGCGTAGAACTCGGTCCCATTAGGCTGAGTTCAGACTCAATATGCAGAGCCATTTCCACTGCGTCGGTATAACATTGAGGTCGGACCACCATCATAGCCTTTCTGATCTCATAAGTCAATCCTTCTACAAACTGGCGAATCTTCCTCTGCTCGTCTGCGACCATATATGGGCTATACTTAATGAGGTGAGAGAAGTGTGCCTCGTACTGGCCAACTGAAGATATGTTCTGTTTGAGAGTCAGAAATTCCCTTTCATGTTGTTGAAGAACAATCCTCGGAACGTATTCAGCCCGAAACTCGATCAAGAACTGATCCCAAGTCGGGACCACATGCCCGCGTTCCCATCGTTGTTCAATCTGTTTCCACCATTCCTGTGCAGCTCCAATCATCAAATAAATAGCAAACCCGACTCTTAGAGGATCCGGATATTCCATAATCCTAAAAATCTTTTCTAGAGCAGATATCCATGCTTCGGCAATAGCTTCATCCGGGGTACCTTCAAATTGCGGTGGTTCGAATCTGAGAAATTGAGCCCACGCTTCCTGCTCAGCATTTCCTTTAGGGGCATGAGCGATGAACTGTCTTAATGTTTCCAAAATTTCGGCTGGAATCAGTGGATCGGTCTGAGGTGTCAACGAAGATGACGAAGACTGTCCACAGGGACAACGACGTGGAGGCATCCTGTAAAGCCATTAACAGTTATGCATGACAGGTAAGTGAGCATGCAAAGCTGTAAACACATAGGCAAGTAATGTTCACTTAGATTTCACATAAGCACTTAGCACATTTGCACAATTTCACAGAAGTCCTAAGCCGTACGACCTAGACACAACCGGACACGACAGACAACCAGGCATGGCAAGTACAACCTTGAGTTTCACATCCACCTATATCCAAGCCCATCCCAGTATTTTGATTGTAAAAGATCTTTTGTTGTTGATCATCCAACAAAGATCCGTGACAATTCAAACACTAAGCGTTCTTGAACACTGGTGAGTGCAATTCCCTAAGTTACACCGGCACACAACGACCGACCAAACCAGCAATACACGACAATTCAGAGCTTAGGCCATTGGACCAAAGAGCTCTGATACCAACTGTAGCGGGCGCCCCAAACGGGTAACGCACGCCCCGCACCGAGCCCGACCCGGAACCGAAATGGGATCCGACCCGAACTGAAACCCGGCGAACGGCAAGCATTTACTCAATCACTAGGCGGGGTTTTAAAAACAACGAAAAGACAGAGGCACAGAAGCAATATAAATAATCAAAGCAATAGAACATAATAAATACACAATTATTAAAGCCCACCAAGGCTAACGAAAATCAATTACATAATATCAAACGGGTTCGATAAATACATAATCCCGAATACAAATTAAATAAAATCCTAATATCCTAAAAAAAATCTAATTCATATCATACGGAAAAAGGAATATACATGAGAAAATAAATACAACTCTACGACGACGACGACGAATCCCGCCTAGTATCCTAAAACCAATATAGGGTGAGACAGAGAGGGTTAGTCAAACGACTAAGTGAGGGGGAAATAATAATGTATATAATAAAACGGAAGTAAATCACCAATTTTATAATTAAAAGAAATCAACATAAAAGAAAGGTTTTCGTAAACTGGTGGTGATTTAACATAAAACATAACTTATTGTATGACTCGGCGAGTCGAGCCCTGAAACTCCAATAACCAAAAACATAAAACCGGAAACCTCCCTTATTCCTCCAATGTAGCCGGACTGCAAACCCGAACTACTCGTAACTAACTAGAATAACTCAGGTACTCAAAGGGCTGCCACTCCGGCCTCACCCCGAGCTCCCAAATGGAGGAAACCATAGGATTTACGCCGTAGACCCGACGTCTACCGACTTCGTCCTATCGCTCTTACTCCGGGCCCAAACGATCATGCATACAGTTCATAACTCGCTTTTCAAACATTTCGAGTTGGCCAAAAGACCGTTCGAGACATGTCATATGCGAGGCCGAAGGCCAAAGTTCGCCTTAGAAAACAAAAGGTTTTACATGTCTCTTCCGTAAATATTTCGAAATCTATACATAGTACTTTTTCATATCAAATCATTTTCGATAAATCAAATAAACATAATAAGTATAAATATCTACTAAGTATATATATAGAAACGGTGTGAAAACAAAACATAAACGTGGCTTATTTCGGGAGAGGCTTATTTATACACATACATAGTAATACTGGAACAGAAAAGGAAAGCCTCACCTGGCGCGTGCAAAAGAAGAGCAAAAGCTAGAACTGGTGCTACTCCACAGGAGTATCGTCTGCAAAAATACCAGGACACAACCAAATAAGACTAAAGACGAGGCACGGCTTATACGAGAATATTAAAACACATAGGGGCACGTTATACAATTAAATCAATCACTTAAGTTCAAAATCTCAACGAAAATAGAGCAATTTATACATTTAAAAATACAAATCAGGTCCAAATGCAACGAAACTTTACGGTCATGCTTAAATTATCATAAAGAAGTATGCATTCGAATTTCGGGAAAATCGGACTTCACATGCCAAAGATAGAAAATTTAACGAAAACTTAAAACACACTATTCATATAACCGAACATGTTGTAAATTCATAAATCATGCAATTCATATCTATATCATATATATCGAACACACGAGCGAAGAAAGAATTCGGAAAAGACGGGCCGAAGCGGGACCCGTAGGCCAAATTGTACCCTGACTAACAGAAGGTCAGGGCACTGTTCGACCAGGCCACACGGCCTTGTGCACAGCCGTGTGCCGAGGCCGTGCACAATCGGACGAACGCGCACGGCCTCTTGCACACGGCCTCAAGGCCGTGTGCACAGCCCGTGCACCATCCCCAAACACGCACGGTCTCTTGCACGGCCGTGCAAGAGGCCGTGTACACCCACACGGGCTTGCCACACCCCGTGTGCATGGCCCGTGTGCGTAAAAATTGAGCAGAACATGCAGAACATCAAACCCAACACGCGAAAATCAAATATAATTCAACCTTATATCGATTAATCATGCAAATCAATCCCTAATTTTCACATATAATCATCTACCACATGTAATCTACATATAGAAACGATAAACATGAAAATCCATCCACAATTACTATCAAAATCATATAAAACCTAAATTATACAACTATTCACAAAAATGAGAAAAACGAAGTATAGAGGACATTATACGAGAGGATCGTTAGAAGCTTACTCATAGAAAAGATGGCGAGGAATTCGTAGGCGTAAACGATTCGAAAATCCGTCAGGAAACGGAGTCGGGACGATCAATTGAAATCTCTTCCTTCTCTTTCTCTTTTTCCTTCTCTTTTCTTTTCTCCCCTTTCTTCCTTGTTGTTGATGTGCGAGAGTGAGGTGAGGGAGTGTGTGACTTAGTCAATTAGTTGACTAGGTCTAAAAGTCGAAAGGGTAAAATCGTTATTTCGCAAAATAAGTTTAAAAACTCACGTTGTCCAAATAATACGTAGTTACAGTTAAAATACATATAATTAAACGCACATTGACAATTAGTGATTTAAATATAAAATTCACTCATTTACGAAATTATTCTAAAATCTCAGAATAAATATTAAATAGAATAATAAATAACGAAATTACTCGATTAAAATATACCGAATTGAAACTCGGATTTTCGGGTCGTTACAATACTCCCCTCTTCAGAAGAATCTGTCCTCAGATTCTCTTCCGGTCTCGGAGTTAGTTAAGAGGAGCATAACCTAGCGGAAATTCTAATAATACGAATTAAATCGAACATTAAAATAAAATTAATTCACATAATAAAACGCAATTCATAATAAACACTTAAAGCACTTAATATTCCAATTAAAATTCGAATTCATACAAAATAGAAAATTACATCAAATCCTAAACAAAGTTTACGGGAAAGAAGAAAATAAAATAGACTAGATAGCTCAAGGCTCGTCCGGACCACGGCGGAAATACTGATCCAGCTGCTCTGATAGTGACCTTTGCATTTCCGAGATCGATCTCTGAAGCTTTGCCTGCAAGGCGGTGTACTGACTATCAATGTGAGCTCGCTGAGCTGCAAAGCCCTCGTTGATCTGCCTCTCCTGCTGGGCAAATCTCTCATCCGACACACGTCGGTAGTCAGTGAACTCTGAATAAAACTGTTGCAGGTTTATCGATTCCTGGTGCTGAGTGCTTCTCCTGCCATGTGAAGACTCAGGTATAGAAGCATCATGTCTCATCAGTTGGGAGTAGATATGCTGAGCCTGCTCTCGGACCTCTGGGTCTGAAGGTCCTTCTTCGGGAGCATCCCCTTGGTCAGCTTCCCACAAAGGTAGCCCAGCCACCAGAATATATGGGTCGTTCCGCCTTGGACCCTTCGTGCAGATCGCCATTTGAGCTAAAGTGCCATAGCTAATTGAGGTCGAACCTCCAACAGGAACCTGAGTATCGAGCCCTTCCACCTGGGCACACCCCAAAATGGCGGTGATGTATGAGCCAAGTCGAATTTCTCCTCTCGACCGAGTGGAGATATACTTCATATGATCCATCATGTACGAGATGGGGTTGAACCCTTCTCCTCGTACCATATGATCGAGTATTAGACTGTCTTCGGTGTTCACCGCACCCGGGCTGTCTCCTCTGGCTAGAACCGATCGAGACATGGCTCTATGCATAATTCTCAATTGAGTGGTAATGAGCATCGTGGCCTTGGATACGCCGGAGTTAAATATTTCGGTGGAGGTAGAGATACGTCTCCACGCTTCGGCTTGATTCCATCCGTCGGCACGTCTCCTCGGTGCCGTAACATCCAATTGAAAATACTCGGTCAACTGCCGGTATGAGAGCGTATAGTCTCGGTTGAACGCTCTGAAGTGGATTCCTATCGGCATCTCGTTGTCGTCCGGAAATGCCGCGCCCTTAAGAGAGCTTAAAAATTCGCAAGTGAGTCGGCGATAAGATGGCCTCTGGATACTCCAAAAATTAGCCCACCCAATGTTGTCGATGTAATGGGAGATCCCTTCGCCAAGTCCCAATTGGTACATAGCTTCCATGTCTAGAAATTGCGTGGCCCTAACCGGTCGTTCCATTAACCGGTTGAAGATTCCGGGGCCGCTATGTCGGGTAATTCCCTTGCCCGACGTCCGCCACGGGTTTCACGAGCACCTTCCATAGTAGAGTTCAAGTTGTGTGGATTGAAGGAAATAAGTTGCAAACTTTTCACTCGGGACTTTTACCGAACACTTGGCGTGCGCTACTTCGGGCGAAGATTGTGTGAGATCGGTAAAACGGATCGAGCCCTAACTTCAACAATAACAAGAACTCGCTGCAGACAACACACTATCAAAATCTCACGGAAATCCGTCGGGTAGATCAAGAATAATTCGAGCTCAAAGTTGGAAGGAATTTGGGGAGAAAAATTGAGGAATTCTCGCAAGAGAGAGGGAGAGAAATAGGAGGGGTTGCGCGAATAAGGAGCTACTGACCATTTCAAATCCGGAACAAATGTGCACGGCCTCTCGTCACGGCGTTTGACGAGGCCGTGTGAGAAACGCGCACGGGGTATCGTCACGGCGTGTGACGACCCCGTGTGGACAAACACGCACGGGCTCTCGTCACGGCGTGTGACGAGCCCGTGTGTATTCTTGCGCACGGCCTCTCGCACAGGGTGCAACAGGGCCGTGTGAGATAAGTGCACAGGGTCTCGTCACGGCATGTGGCGAGACCGCGCAAGGCATACATGGGTAGTTCGTGTGATTAAAACCACACAAACTTCACAAATTTAAACACGAGCAACAATATCGAAATCACATGCATAATAATAATACACTTAATACACATAATTTCTAAATTCACATAATATGAAATTAAATTAATTGGATGAATGTCATGACAATGCAATATACCTGGATCGTTCATACGTGCAAGCTCCGTCTTCTCAACTCGTTTCGGCTTTTTCTTCAGACATACACTCACTCTGTGGTCGGCGCTACCACATCCATAGCACAGTCCATTCTTCTTCCAACACTTGGCCTCCAAATGCGGGCCCTTACAGAATCCGCATACGGGTCGCGGATGTCCTTGAGTTCGGGGAGACGCATTCTGCTTCGCTGAGGACACTTGGGAGGTCTTCTTTCTGGTAGAGGGCCCCGAAGGTGTAAATGGCCTCTTAGAACTCGCTGGAAGGTACTGAACGTTGGTAGTGTCAAGCGTAGAACTCGGTCCCATTAGGCTGAGTTCAGACTCAATATGCAGAGCCATTTCCACTGCGTCGGTATAACATTGAGGTCGGACCACCATCATAGCCTTTCTGATCTCATAAGTCAATCCTTCTACAAACTGGCGAATCTTCCTCTGCTCGTCTGCGACCATATATGGGCTATACTTAATGAGGTGAGAGAAGTGTGCCTCGTACTGGCCAACTGAAGATATGTTCTGTTTGAGAGTCAGAAATTCCCTTTCATGTTGTTGAAGAACAATCCTCGGAACGTATTCAGCCCGGAACTCGATCAAGAACTGATCCCAAGTCGGGACCACATGCCCGCGTTCCCATCGTTGTTCAATCTGTTTCCACCATTCCTGTGCAGCTCCAATCATCAAATAAATAGCAAATCCGACTCTTAGAGGATCCGGATATTCCATAATCCTGAAAATCTTTTCTAGAGCAGATATCCATGCTTCAGCAATAACTTCATCCGGGGTACCTTCAAATTGCGGTGGTTCGAATCTGAGAAATTGAGCCCACGTTTCCTGCTCAGCATTTCCTTTAGGGGCATGAGCGATGAACTGTCTTAATGTTTCCAAAATTTCGGCTGGAATCAGTGGATCGGTCTGAGGTGTCAACGAAGATGACGAAGACTGTCCACAGGGACAACGACGTGGAGGCATCCTGTAAAGCCATTAACAGTTATGCATGACAGGTAAGTGAGCATGCAAAGCTGTAAACACATAGGCAAGTAATGTTCACTTAGATTTCACATAAGCACTTAGCACATTTGCACAATTTCACAGAAGTCCTAAGTCGTACGACCTAGACACAACCGGACACGACAGACAACCAGGCATGGCAAGTACAACCTTGAGTTTCACATCCACCTATATCCAAGCCCATCCCAGTATTTTGATTGTAAAAGATCTTTTGTTGTTGATCATCCAACAAAGATCCGTGACAATTCAAACACTAAGCGTTCTTGAACACTGGTGAGTGCAATTCCCTAAGTTACACCGGCACACAACGACCGACCAAACCATCAATACACGACAATTCAGAGCTTAGGCCATTGGACCAAAGAGCTCTGATACCAACTGTAGCGGGCGCCCCAAACGGGTAACGCACGCCCCGCACCGAGCCCGACCCGGAACCGAAATGGGATCCGACCCGAACCGAAACCCGGCGAACGGCAAGCATTTACTCAATCACTAGGCGGGGTTTTTAAAACAACGAAAAAACAGAGGCGCGGAAGCAATATAAATAATCAAAGCAATAGAACATAATAAATACACAATTATTAAAGCCCACCAAGGCTAACGAAAATCAATTACATAATATCAAACGGGTTCGATAAATACATAATCCCGAATACAAATTAAATAAAATCCTAATATCCTAAAAAAAATCTAATTCATATCATACGGAAAAAGGAATATACATGACAAAATAAATACAACTCTACGACGACGACGACGAATCCCGCCTAGTATCCTGAAACCAATATAGGGTGAGACAGAGAGGGTTAGTCAAACGACTAAGTGAGGGGGACATAATAATGTATATAATAAAATGGAAGTAAATCACCAATTTTATAATTAAAAGAAATCAACATAAAAGAAAGGTTTTCGTAAACTGGTGGTGATTTAACATAAAACATAACTTATTGTATGACTCGGCGAGTCGAGCCCTGAAACTCCAATAACCAAAAACATAAAACTGGAAACCTCCCTTATTCCTCCAATGTAGCCGGACTGCAAACCCGAACTACTCGTAACTAACTAGAATAACTCAGGTACTCAAAGGGCTGCCGCTCCGGCCTCACCCCGAGCTCCCAAATGGAGGAAACCATAGGATTTACGCCGTAGACCCGACGTCTACCGACTTCGTCCTATCGCTCTTACTCCGGGCCCAAACGATCATGCATACAGTTCATAACTCGCTTTTCAAACATTTCGGGTTGGCCAAAAGACCGTTCGAGACATGTCATATGCGAGGCCGAAGGCCAAAGTTCGCCTTAGAAAACAAAAGGTTTTACATGTCTCTTCCGTAAATATTTCGAAATCTATACATATTACTTTTTCATATCAAATCATTTTCGATAAATCAAATAAACATAATAAGTATAAATATCTACTAAGTATATATATAGAAACGGTGTGAAAACAAAACATAAACGTGGCTTATTTCGGGAGAGGCTTATTTATACACATACATAGTAATACTGGAACAGAAAAGGAAAGCCTCACCTGGCGCGTGCAAAAGAAGAGCAAAAGCTAGAACCGGCGCTACTCCACAGGAGTATCGTCTGCAAAAATACCAGGACACAACCAAATAAGACTAAAGACGACGCACGGCTTATACGAGAATATTAAAACATATAGGGGCACGTTATACAATTAAATCAATCACTTAAGTTCAAATTCTCAACGAAAATAGAGCAATTCATACATTTAAAAATACAAATCAGGTCCAAATGCAACGAAACTTTACGGTCATGCTTAAATTATCATAAAGAAGTATGCATTCGAATTTCGGGAAAATCGGACTTCACATGCCAAAGATAGAAAATTTAACGAAAACTTAAAACACACTATTCATATAACCGAACATGTTGTAAATTCATAAATCATGCAATTCATATCTATATCATATATATCGAACACACGAGCGAAGAAAGAATTCGGAAAAGACGGGCCGAAGCGGGACCCGTAGGCCAAATTGTACCCTGACTAACAGAAGGTCAGGGCACTGTTCGACCAGGCCACACGGCCTTGTGCACAGCCGTGTGCCGAGGCCGTGCACAATCGGACGAACGCGCACGGCCTCTTGCACACGGCCTCAAGGCCGTGTGCACAGCCCGTGCACCATCCCCAAACACGCACGGTCTCTTGCACGGCCGTGCAAGAGGCCGTGTACACCCGCACGGGCTTGCCACACCCCGTGTGCATGGCCCGTGTGCGTAAAAATTGAGCAGAACATGCAGAACATCAAACCCAACACGCGAAAATCAAATATAATTCAACCTTATATCGATTAATCATGCAAATCAATCCCTAATTTTCACATATAATCATCTACCACATGTAATCTACATATACAAACGATAAACACGAAAATCCATCCACAATTACTATCAAAATCATATAAAACCTAAATTATACAACTATTCACAAAAATGAGAAAAACAAAGTATAGAGGACATTATACGAGAGGATCGTTAAAAGCTTACTCATAGAAAAGATCGCGAGGAATTCGTAGGCGTAAACGATTCGAAAATCCGTCGGGAAACGGAGTCGGGACGATCAATTGAAATCTCTTCCTTCTCTTTCTCTTTTTCCTTCTCTTTGCTTGTCTCCCCTTTCTTCCTTGTTGTTGATGTGCGAGAGTGAGGTGAGGGAGTGTGTGACTTAGTCAATTAGTTGACTAGGTCTAAAAGTCAAAAGGGTAAAATCGTCATTTCGCAAAATAAGTTTAAAAAATCGCGTTGTCCAAATAATACGTAGTTACAGTTAAAATTCATATAATTAAACGCACATTGACAATTAGTGATTTAAATATAAAATTCACTCATTTACGAAATTATTCTAAAATCTCAGAATAAATATTAAATAGAATAATAAATAACGAAATTACTCGATTAAAATATACCGAATTGAAACTCGGATTTTCGGGTCGTTACAGAAGGTCAGGGCACTGTTCGACCAGACCACACGGCCTTGTGCACGGCCGTGTGCCGAGGCCGTGCACCATCGGACGAACACGCACGGCCTCATGCACACGGCCTCAAGGCCGTGTGCACAGCCCGTGCACCATTCCAAACACGCACGGTCTCTTGCACGGCCGTGCAAGAGGCCGTGTACACCCACACGGGTTTTGCCACACCCCGTGTGCATGGCCCGTGTGCGTAAAAATTGAGCAGAACATGCAGAACATCAAACCCAATACGCGAAAATCAATCCTAATTCAACATTAAATCGATTAATCATGCAAATCAATCCCTAATTTTCACATATAATCATCTACAACATATAATCTACATATAGAAACGATAAACACGAAAATCCATCTACAATTACTATAAAAATCATATAAAACCTAAATTATACAACTATTCACAAAAACGAGAAAAATGAAGTATAGAAGACATTAAACGAGAGAATCGTTAGAAGCTTACTCGTAGAAAAGATCATGAGGAATTTGTAGGCGTAAACGATTCGAAAATCCGTCGGGAAACGAAGTCGGGACGATCGATTGAAATCTCTTCCTTCTCTTTCTCTTTTTCCTTCTCTTTTCTTTTCTTTCTTCTTCCTTGCTACTTTTGAACGAGAGTGAGGTGAGAGAGAGACTTAGTCAAATTAGTTGACTAGGGTTTAAAAGTCGAAGGGGCATTTTAGTAATTTCGCAAAATAAGTTTAAAAACTCACGTTGTCCAAATAATATGTAATTACAGTTAAAATTCATATAATTAAACGAACATTGACAATTCGTGATTTAAATATCTAAATTCACTCATTTACGAAATTATCAAAAATCTCAGAATAAACATCAAATTAAAATAATAAATTGCATAATTACTCGATTAAAATATACCGAATTGAAAATCAGATTTTCGGGTCGTTACACCGGCCCTACAGCCTCCGGACCTGAACGAATTCCTAAGCCATGACATGACATCGCCACTCATTAATTTGCCCCGGCCAACGGATTTAACCCAATAGAATAGGCAACAGTAATCCCAACAACTGACATATAAAGCAATAATCAAGATAAGTAATAGCGGAAGCATTTATATACCAAATATGCCAGCAAAGCTATGTAAAACCTATACAACCTAAAATGTTGTTTTCTATGCTCATTCAGGAGCCGAATACATAAATGTAAATGACAGTATTTAAAGCAGTGTAAATAAGAGCAGGGTATCCATAGGGGAATACATGAAAGACAACAATATCTAGGACCTCACACACCAAAAGAAGATCCTAACTATACAATTGTTGCCCGTCCGACACATAAGATATGTCGGCTTGCCCATCTATTCCTGAAGAAAGAACCAAAACGAGGGGTGAGTTCAAAATAACTCAGTGAAGGTTGATACATATATACAATAGTGCAAGAGTGAGGTACGAATCCGATTTTAGGGGAAATATAGATATAACGGTTATTAAACCCCGGATTGCACTTCATCTTGATATAACAATAATGAAAAATAGTAAACAAGTTCAGTGATGCAATGATTATCCCGGTGAGAACGGGCCTCCACCTTATAACTCCCAATAATGAACATGAAAGAAATACTCCCAACACCATTTGTCGGATCAAGGATGTCACGACCCCCGGGCTCGGAGAGGAGAACCCCCTCGCGGGCCCGTTGGACGTGAGGGTATAAGCTTCGAATCCACTGTGCACAACCCTAAAGTTTGGCTTGGAAAGCACTTGCTAAAAGGGATTAATCCATATTGGTTGTACATGGGTTCTAACTTATAAACCCTTTCAATATCAACTGATCTTCCGATGTGGGACGGAAATCAAGCTTCTCAAATTTGGGGCGCTACAATTCGCCCCTCCTTCAGAGCGTAATGTCCTCATTATGCCGCGACATAGGCCCATTGCTCCCCGCCAGTGGAGAATGTGGAGCGCGGCTCCCCACACACGCGGAGCCCCTTTTAGAGGTGACACTAACGTGCGTGGAACATGCATTCCCACGACTGACGGTTGGCTCTGATACCATTTGTCACGACCCCCGGGCTCGGAGAGGAGAACCCCCTCGCGGGCCCGTTGGACGTGAGGGTATAAGCTTCGAATCCACTGTGCACAACCCTAAAGTTTGGCTTGGAAAGCACTTGCCAAAAGGGATTAATCCATATTGGTTGTACATGGGTTCTAACTTATAAACCCTTTCAATATCAACTGATCTTCCGATGTGGGACGGAAATCAAGCTTCTCAAATTTGGGGTGCTACAAAGGAGCAACCCGAGATCCGACCAGGAAACTCTGGGGTTTAAGGACAACATGCGACGAATGCAACACCACCACCACCCTATATATAGCCAGCCAACCACCAACCGACTCTAAACAAGGCTGCCAAGTTGGAAATCATATACTTGGATCGACCCTAAAAGCTCGTCTCCAGGTCTCAACTCCTATATAATTGGCGGGCCCATAACAATACAATAAACTCTGGGGTTCTCGCTGTTAAAACAGGACTGCACAGGGGCAGTAAACAGTGAACAGGGATGCAGGATTGATTAAGTGTAGCGCCCCGAAAATCCGAGTTATTATCTGGTAAGTCCGAATCGATTATTTATGCGATTTATTATTTAGTTTATAATTATTATGTGATTTATATAACAATTTCATAAATGAGTGAATTTTGGTATTTAAACCACGACATGTCAATGTGCGTTTAATTTCATGAACGTTGACTATAATTATGTTTTATTTGGACAACTTATGTTATTGGGCTATTTTTATAAAATTACAAAAATGCCCCTTCGTTTCTCAACCCAAGTCAACTTTTGACTTAGTCTCACTCTCACTCTCTCTCCCTCATTCACGCTCAAACAAGAAAGGAGAAAAGAAAAAGAAAGGAAAAAGAGAAGAAGAAGAAGAAGAAGGGAGCTTTGATTGATCATTCCGACCTCGTTTCTTGACCAAATTACGAGCCGTGAAAACCTACGAACTCCTCGCGATCTCTTCTTCGAGTCAACTTTTCACACCTTTTGTTTTTAATGCATCCTATGCCTCGTTTTTCTGGTTTTGATGAATAGTTGAACATTTAGGTTATATGTTGATTTTGAATGACTTTGTGGATGGATTTACGTGATTCTTGGTTCTATAGGTAGATTAGATGTTGTAGATCATTATATGTGAGTATTAGCTTGAGATTTGCATGATTGGTTGGTTAAATGTTGAATTTTGGTTCATTTCCGCGAAGGTTTCGCTATTCTGGAATTTTCTGCTGTTCTGATGATCCGCACGGTCTTGAGACCATGCGCCAAGACCGTGCGTCCCTTTTATGCTTTGCAGGGCCTTGCGCACCCCCCTGCGCAAGTTGGTGCTCAGGCCAGTGCGGTTGTTTGCACCGTCTTGAGAACGCACCCAAGACCGTGTGCGCGCTCGTGCACAAGGCAGTGCGTATGCCTTAACCAAAATTTCTCCATTTTCAGATTGTTGCTCTCGGAAATGGTGGTCAATTGGCTTTTATAAAAGTTGACTTTCTTCGTTTGACCTCCGATTTGAGATCCGATTTCACCTATAGCTCCTATAAATCATGAAATATATATTTTAGGAAGTTTAGACTTTTCCGACTTCGTTTGGGCCCCGTTCATCGTGTTTTTCATTTAGGCATTTTTGGCTATTTTTCAAATGTTGCCCGTTTCTTCCGAAACTTCCTTATTGCCTTTTATGCATATTTATGAACTTTTATCGCATTCTAACTTGATTTGCTTATTGAATTTATATATTTGTTAGAATGTGAACCTGTAACGACCCGAAATTTTGGATCTATTCCGGAATTATATTTTATTCGCGCCGAAGGCTTTTCGTGAGAATATTTATATTCACGAATAAGTTTTATCCATGAACTCGCCTTTTATCCAAAATTCCCTATTTTACCCCGACCCCATTTAATATCCCTTTTTCACAAATACCCCTCTTATATTCCTTATTTCACATATACCCATATCATTTGAAAGAAAGAAAGAGGAAGAGAGAGAGAGGGAGAGAAAAGGGAGAAAGAAGGAGGAGAAGAGAAGAATAGCCCTACCGAGCCCGTTTCTCGCCCGATCAACGAGCCGTGAAAACCCGAACGATCCCTTCATTCTCTACCGGTAATCCTTTTAGCCCATTCCATTTCGTTTCCTCCTCGTTGCGATTTTCGTGGCTTTTATATAGAATTTTTATAGTTTTAGGATTTTCGTGTTTAGGGAGATTTACTTGACCATTTTGCGTGATTCTTGAACCTAGGTGTAACTAATGTGATATATATGATTATATGTGAAAATTAGCATGTTTTATGGTGTAAATTAGGAGATCTAAGTGTTTGAATGTTGTTGCCGCGTGAGAACTTCGCGACCTGCTGCTGTTCTGCACCCAGATGATCCGCCAGCCCTTTTAACCTGCACGGGCCGGTGTGTAGGCCCGTTTGCAGCTGCACGGTCTTGGCAGCGTGCTCAAGACCGTGCGTGAGCCTGTGCACCCTTATATGTGCTTGCACCGGCTTGCCAAGCCCGTGCACTGATCGGTGCAACATACTTAGAGGATTTTCCAGCCTTTTCCTTTCTTGCACTTCGGGAATTGGGTCAACCCCACTTATTTAAATATTGACTTTTCGCATACGACCTCCTAAAATCAATCCAATTTCATCTATAGCTTCCTTGAGCCTCGAGATCTAATATTTTACATAGTTTGCAATTTATCCGACCTTATTTGACCGCAAATTGACACCTTTCTCGTTTAGGGATTTTTATCCATCTTTCCCGTTTCTTATCCGTCTGATCCCGTATTTGCGGGAGAGCATCCTTATATTATTTTAAGCATGTCTACGTGCCATAATTGAGTTTAAGCATGCCTTTAATATTTATTAGCTATGTTATTTCATTATTTAGAATTATATTAATATTTCTTTAATTGTTGTCCTGTATTTTGTATATCTTTATATGTTTAATTGATTAACTTTCCATATTGTGTTTATTGCATGATTTGAGTTCTATGTGAATTGCCGTGCATCATCTATTGTCTCGTGTCTTGCTTTTCGTACTGTCGATCTCGTTTTCATCCTCTAGGCCCTGTGTATTACAGGTGGGACCAACGAGGGAGAAACTGGACTAACGCTTGCTTCCATACTTTCATGTCGAGCCAGGTAAGGGTTTAGAACGTTTTCAACTGGGGCAAGATCATAGATATATATAGGTTTGCGAAATAACTTATTACCCCTCCTTTCTTGTTACTTGATGTTCTCGCCTTTATTATTCTTGTAGCGCCCCTTTCCGTAGGAGGAGAAAGGACACCACATCCGCACTGTAGCGGGCGCCCCAAACGGGTAACGCACGCCCCGCACCGAGCCCCGACCCGGAGCCGAAATGGGATCCGACCCGAACCGAAACCCGGCGAACGGCAAGCATTTACTCAATTACTAGGCGGGGTTTTTATAAACAACGAAAAGACAGAAGTGCGGAAGCAATAATAAACCAAATATTTAAAACGTAAATAATTACACAATTATTAAAGCCCACCAAGGCTAATGAAATTCAATTACATAATAATAAACGGGTTCGGTATAGAAATCCCGAGTACTAAATAAATAAATTCCTAATATTCTAAAACATAATTCATAACATACGGAAAAGGAATATCCAAGAGAAAATAAATAAAACCCTACGACGACGACGACGACGAATTCCGCCTAGTATCCTGAAACCAATATAGGGTTGAAACAGAGAGGGTTAGTCAAACGACTAAGTGAGGAGGGAATAATAATGTATATAATAAAACGGAAGTAAATCACCAATTTTATAATTAAAAGAAATCAACAGAAAAGAAAGGTTTTCGTAAACGGGTGGTGATTTAACATAAAACATAACTTATCATATGACTCGGCGAGTCGAGCCCTGAAACTCCAATAACCAAAAACATAAAACCGGAAACCATCCTTATTCCTCCAATGTAGACGGACCGCTAAATCCGAACTACTCGAAACTTACTAGAATAACTCAGGTACTCAAAGGGCTGCCACTCCGGCCTCACCCCGAGCTCCCAAATGGAGGAAACCATAGGATTTATGCCGTAGACCCGACGTCTACCGACTTCGTCCTATCGCTCTTACTCCGGGCCCAAACGATCATACAAACATTTCATAACTCGCTTTTCAAACAATTCAGGTTGGCCAAAAGACCGTTCGAGACATGTCATATGCGAGGCCGAAGGCCAAAGTTCGCCTTAGAAAACAAAAGGTTTTACATGTCTCTTCCGTAAACATTTCGAAAACTATACATAGTACTTTTTCATATCAAATCATTTTCGATAAATCAAATGAACATAATAATCATAAGTATTTAGTAAGTATATATATAAACGGTGTGAAAACCAAAACATAAACGAGGCTTATATGGGGAGAGGCTTATTTATATATATATACGTAGTAATACTGGAATCAGAAAAGGAAAGCCTCACCTGGCGTGTGCAAAAAGAGCAAAAGCTAGAACCGGCGCTACTCCACAGGAGTATCGTCTGCAAAAATACCAGGACACAACCAAATAAGACTACAGACGACGCACGGCTTATACGAGAATATTAATACACATAGGAGCACGTTATACAAATAAATCAATCACTTAAGTTCAAATTCTCAAACGAAAACAGAGTAATTCATGCATTTAAAAATACAAATCAAATCCAAATGCGACGAAACTTTACGGACATGCTTAAATTATCATAAGGGAGCATGCATTCGAATTTCGGGAAAATCGGACTTCACATGCAAAAGTTAGAAAATTTAACGAAAACTTAAGACGCACTATTCACATACCCGAACATGTCGTAAATTCATAAATCATGCAATTCATATCTATATCATACATATCGAATACACGAGCGAAGAAAGAATTCGGAAAAGACGGGCCGAAGCGGGACCCGTAGGCCAAATTGTGCCCTGACTAACAGAAGGTCAGGGCACTGTTCGACCAGGCCACACGGCCTTGTGCACGGCCGTGTGGCGAGGCCGTGCACAATCGAGCAACACGCACGGCCTCATGCACACGGCCTCAAGGCCGTGTGCACCAGCCCGTGTGCGATTCACCAACGCGCACGGCCTCATGCACACGGCTTCAAGGCCGTGTGCACCAGCCCGTGTGCACCGATTCGAGCAGAAACATTTTCGCAGAACCAAAACATACGCGAATTCATATCTAAAATCAACATTAAATCGATTAATCATGCAAATCAATCCCTAATTTTCACATATAATCATCTACAACATATAATCTACGTATAGAAACGATAAACACAAAATTCCATCCACAAATTCTATACAAATCACATAAAACCTAAAAATGTCAACTATTCACAAAAACGAGAAAAACGAAGTATAGAAGGCATTAAACGAGAGAATCGTTAGAAGCTTACTCGTAGAAAAGATCGCGAGGAATTCGTAGACGTAAACGATTCGAAAATCCATCGGGAAACGAAGTCGGGACGATCGATTGAACTTCCTTCCTTCTCTTTCTCTTTTTTCCTTCTCTTTTCCTCCTTCTCCTTTGTTTTTGTGCGTGAGTCAAAATGAGAGGGAGAGAGATTGACTAAGTCAATTTAGGCTAGGGTTAAAAGAGTCGGAGGGGGATTTTAGTAATTTCGTAAAATAAGTTTGAAAACTCACGTTGTCCAAATAATACGTAATTACAGTTAAAATTCATATAATTAAACGCACATTGACAATTAGTGATTTAAATATCAAAATTCACTCATTTACGAAATTATCCTAATATCTCAGAATAAATATTAAATGGAATAATAAATAACGAAATTACTCGATTAAAATATACCGAATTGAAGAATCGGATTTTCGGGTCGTTACACGCACCGAGACGAACTCCCAAACGAGGTAAAGGTACCCCATTCAAAAATCCATCCCGGCGAACGGCAATCACGAACAAAACTCCGGCAACAACAACAACATGACGCCCCAACAACAACAGCAACAAACAGAGAAAATGCAGAAGCGATTTCTCAAATAACAACTTAATCACAAAAAGCCAACCATGGCAACAAAATTCATACACTGGTTCCAATTAATCATTCAATTGATGCCATCCACGGCTCAACTAACTATCCCACATCAGGGGCACGTAAGTACGGAAATAAATCATAATATTAAATACAATAAGTTAAATCAATTCATAAAGTAAAGACTCGACTGTTGTTGGGACACTGACAAGACAAGAGACAAGAGCCGACCTAGACCTGCTGCTGCCGACTGACAAGATAGGTGACACCGCCACCTGTCTACCTGAAGCAAGAACCAAAAATAGAAGGGGTGAGTATAAAGGATACTCAGTAAGGGGGTAATACAATATAGGTATTGATCACAGTTCGTCGTTTATCGTTTAAAACAAAAAAGGGTGAATGTTACTCGTTTTGATAAACATACATACAATAATATAAGTGGTAAAACTATAACACAAAGCAACATTCGGGTTCGGCTTTATTTGAGAACACAAAAGGTTGACGAACTAGATCCTTTGAAAGTATTTGCACATAAGTCAAGCCGATCATTTTATAATGGTATTAGTTGAGTCACGAGGCCGTTACAAGTTTGAAAAGCATGGCATAAATAAGTTGGAAATGATAAGTAAAAATGGCTCGTAATTCAACTAATAGTTTGAACAATAAAGGAGGCTTACATTGAGCAAGTTCGAGTCACGCTACCGGGTTTTATATATATATAGGGAAATACATATGCTAAATGAAGAAAACCGGAATGTGCTTCGACTTGTAACGAAAGCCATAAACCAATTAGACAAGTAAATAATGCAATAAGTTATGCAATATTGTGTCCCGGCGAGAACGGGCCCTCTCCTTATAACTCCCATTCATGAAAACACGTAGTCAAGTACTCTACCACCGAAAGTCGTGATCAAGTCACAATTTAAGGAAACGAGTGGTGCCCCACAACGCTACCATACAAAATTTAAGGAAACGCTCAAGGCGCTACCGTCGCATTAACTTAGGTCAGTCAAACCTCCCGACTGGCCTAAGTCAATACCTAGAGTACACATCGGGATTTGCCCTAGACGCACGTCCCCAGGCTCATCTCTTGTATACTCCGGGCCCAAGTCATAAAACAGGCTATGGCTCGCTTTTGAAATAAATGATAGTTTAAGTGGCCAAAAAGGGCCGTTCGAAAATATAATGCAAGTAGTTAAGTATGAAAGGCCAAATGGGCTTTTGAGACAAGTTGATGTAACGATCTAGGAAGTACTCATAAGCGTCGTACGCTTCGGGAGCATGCTGACGGACGTCCCTAACGACATTACTTATAAGTGCCTCAGAGATCAAATAGTTACTTTTAAAACAAATAAGTTACTTGTCTCTAGTTGGAAGCATTTCAAATCATTTTGGTTTTGCTATTAAAAGGTTTGACTAAGCACATAAGGAATAGTAAAGACAGTACAACAAGCAATAAGAAAAGGCGGGGAAATAAGTTATTTCGAAGCCTAAATAAACTATGTTCTTACTCCAGTTGAAAACAATTTAAAACCCTTACCTGTAGCTCGACAAACGAGAAAAGCAAGCAGCAATTATAATTCGGCCTCTAAGATCCCACCTGAAAAACACGGGGTCCAGAGGATGAATGACTGACACAACATGAAAACAGACGTTGACGCTCGGCTATCAAAATACGAACATGCTTAAGGATAATCATTCAATATTTAGGCATAAATTATTCAGGGGTAAGGCTTGTAATTAAACATCAAACATTTATATTCATTTAAATCAACAATAATTAAAATACAACTTATAGCTTTTTCCAAAAGCTCAAAAGCTAACAAGTTCATATTAATTCTATCTCTAGCCTAATCGAACCGAAACCCATCCGTTCGACTATACAAGCATATATCATCAACAATCAACAATTTACACAAGCTATAGAGCAAAAGATTCATACTAAAACAATCCGAAAAGCTAAAAGCTAGAAACTACAATCAAAAGCTACCAATTAACACAATAATACGAAAAATACGATAAAAGACAAACGACAAGTCGGAATCGAGTAATACCAGCGCCGTTAGAACCATTGCGTCGAGGGGCACGATCTGTCCGAAGACTCCGTCGTCGGATTCCCGCCGGAATAGTGCCAAAATGCCGGAAAACAACCTGCCACCACCGGACCGCCGTCGGGCCACCTTCGATGGTCGAACCCTTATACCGAAATGTTCCTCTCGACGAGCCCGTCACTTCCCTCAAAGCCGTTTCTCAATCGGATCATCCATCGGAATTTAATTTCACTTTGAAGCATCGAAACCCTAGAATCCAAGAATCAAAATTAACGACAATCGGCTCAACGAAATACGAAATTGACTTCGAAATTGGCTTACCCATGTCGAGAAGATTGAAATCCATATAAAGCCCTTTGAAAATGGTGGCCGAAAAGTCCAGACCACCACGTCGCCGCCGCGGCTCCGCCACGCCCATCGGAGCTCCGCCGTCCCGTCGAGTTAGGGCTTGAGACCGGTGCCAAAAGTTTCGTCTCCTCATGGCTGTTCCAACCACGGTGGTGCTTCGTCGAGACGCCGCCGCATGCCGCCGGAAAAGCTCCATCTCCGCTGCGCCACCTCTTCGTCGATCCGCCGCCGTCCGACCAAGTCAGGTCGCGGGACCACCGCCAAAAGCTTCCCCTCGTCAAGAGCTTCCCTTTCCGACCAAGCCCATGTTGTGCCGTCGCCGGAAACGTCACCGACGAGAAGCTCCAAGCCGCGCCACCTTCGCGCCACCATTGCGCCGCCATCACTGCTCCAATCGCCGGGAAACTTGTATGGTTGAGTTCGTCTCGTCGAGATGGTCGATTCGATATATCATACGCGCGATTCCGAGAAGAAATGAGAAAAATCACATTTTGGGGGGGAGAGAGCTCACGGCTCCTGTACGCGCGAGGTGTTCTTCATTTTTCATTTTGGCCCCAAATCTTTCCATAATTGCATAATATACCCTATCCTCGAAAAACGTGCAAATTGTGTAAAGTGTCGGAATTAGGCGTACTTAGTGTCAAAATGACCGAAATTAAATGCTTAACAAAGTTTGAGGTTCGTTTTATTAAAATTCATGAGTTTACGAAAAGTCAATTCCGAGTTGGGCTAATGTGTAAATAATTTTGGGCCAAAATGCAATTTTATTTAAAATATGATTTAATGAATGATATTTAGAACCTCGATAAAATATGCATTATTAAAACATTGAACCCAGTCCAATGTACACCGTTAAATTACTAAATTCGATTAAACGAGCTAAAATATAAATTTACCGAATTAACCCTAGTTAGTGGCAAAACGATGCAAATTAAATTCTAATTAACGCCTTGGGTTTTAAATACCAAATCGATGATTTATAAAAATATTTAAATGCAAGGGTTGGAAAACGTGCAATTATGAAAAACGTCGGGACCGTAAACGGTCCGAATTCCGATAAATGCGCTAATCTTGAACTTGGAGATTGCGGGTCGTTACAATTCTATTATGTGCTTAGTCAAACCTTTTGATAGAAAACCTATGCATCCTAAATGATTTGAAATGCTTTCAACTAGAGACAAGTAAATTAATTGTTTTAAAAGTAACTATTTGATCTCTGAGGCACTTTTAAGTAATGTCGTTAGGGACATCCGTTAGCATGCTCCCGAAGCGTACGGCGCTTGTGAGTATTTCTTAGATCGTTACATCAACTTGTCTCAAAAGCCCCTTTGGCCATTCATACTTAACTGCTTGCATCATCTTTTCGAACGACCCCTTTGGCCACCCAAACTGTTATTGTTTTCAAATGCGAGCCCTGGACTGTGTCATGACATTTGGGCCTGGAGTATACAGGAGGTAAGCCTGGAGACGAGCGTCTAGGGCAAATCCCGATGTGTACTCCATTCTGTATTCGCTTAGGTCGGCCAGGAGGCTGAGGCTGGCTAGCCTGAGTTAGTGCGAGGGTGGCGTTGTAGGCTACGCGCTTCCTAGAAAATTCTGATAACGGTGACGTTGTCAACACGCGTTTCCATAAAATTCTGATTGGATTATGACTTTTGGTGATGGAGTACTTGACTACGTGTTTGCATTATTTTCAAGGTTGGGAGTTATAAGGAGAGGTCCCGTTCTCGCCGAGACATACTATTTCATGACATATTGCATTTCTTGCTTGTCTAATTGTTTTACGGCTTTCGTTACAAGTTGAAGCACCAGTTTTCTTCATTTAGCATATGTATTTCCCTATATATATATAAAACCCGGAAGCGTGGCTCGAACTTGCCCAACTTAAGCCCCCTTTATTATTCCAAACTTCTTAGTTGAATTACCAGCCATCTACTTATCATTTCCAACTTGTTGGCATCATGCTTTTCGAACTTGTAACGGCCTCGTGACTCAACTAATATCCTTTCAACTTATCGGCTTGACGTTATGTGCAAATGATTTCTAAGGATCCGATTCGTCAACCTTTTGTGTTTTCAAAGTAAGCCGAACCCGAGTGTTGCTTTGTGTCATTTACAATTTATATCATTATCTATATTCTTTCTCAAAACAAGCAACACTCACTACTTTTGGTTTAAAAGATAAACGAAGAACTGTGATCAAACCCCTTACTGAGTATCCTTTATACTCACCCCTGCTATTTTGGTTCTTGCTTCAGGTAGACAGGTGGCGACGTCACCTATCTTGTCAGTTGGCATCAGCAGGTCTAGATAGGCTCAGTCTTGTCGTCTGGTTTGTCTTGTCAGTGGTCCCAACAACTGTCGAGTCCTGTTTATTGTATTTTATTACTTTCGTACCCCTTTACTGCTTTATTTACTTTATGTATCTTATGTGCCCCTGATGTGGGATAGTTGAAGATATCTAGGATTGCACACGGTAGGCTAGTTGAGCCATGGATGGCACTATCTGTTTATGAATCTACTGTGTCTTGAATTACAAATGTTTATTTGATATTATGTTAGCCTTGTAGGCTTTTATGGACTTATCTGTTTTCTTTTAAATCGCTTCCGCATTACTCTGTTTGGTTGTGGTTATTGTTGGGATGTTGTCGCTGTTGCCAGTAGTCTTTGCTTGAGTGCCGTTCGCCGGAGTGGGTTTTTGAGTTGAGGCCCCTCGCCAAAGCTCGGGAATCCATTTTGGTGCGGATGTGGCGTTCCTTCTTCAGGGGGCACTACAGAACCTAAGTGATATGAATGACTGTTTAACATGCTTCTATGTGTTTTAGTGCTTTCGTATAAGCCGTGCGTCGTCGTTAGTCTTATGTGGTTGTGTCCTTGTGTTTTGCAGATGATACTCCCGTGGAGTAGCGCACCAGTCTTGCTTTTACCCTCTTTTTGTTAAGCCAACAGGTGAGGCTTTCCGTTTCTGACTCCGATACTTATATGTATATATATAATTAAGCCTCTCCCCATATAAGCCTTGATTTATGATTTGTTTTCATACCGTCTCTATAAATTTAGTAAATATTTATGCCTATTACGTTTATCCGATTTGATATGAAAAATTACTACGTATACTCTTTTGAAACGTTTGCGAAAGAGACATGTAAAACCTCTTTGATTTCCTAAGGCGAACTTTGGCCTTCGGCCTCGCATATGACATGTCTCGAACGGTCTTTCGACCAACCTGAAAATAATTTGAAATGCGAGTTATGAACTGTATACATGAATGTTTGGGCCCGGAGAAAGGATGACAGGACGAAACTGGTAGACGTAGGGTCTACGACGCACATCCTCTTGTTCCCTCTACCTTTGGGAGGAGTGGCATCCCTTTGAGTACTTGAAATTATGCTGTATGTTATGAGTAGTTCGGATTTAGCGGTCCGTCTACATTGGAGGAATAAGGGTGGTTTCCTATTTTATGTTTGGAAATTGGAGTTAAGGGCTCGTCTCGCCGAGTCATATGAAATGTTATGTTGTGTTTTATGCTAAATCACCAACCATTTAAGAAAACCCTTCTTTTATGTTGATTACTTTTAAGTTTGAAAAATGGTGATTTATTTCCGTTTTGTAATATACATTATTATTCCCTCCTCACTTAGTCGTCGTCGCGTCTGTAGAGTTACATTTATTTTTGGCATATGTAAACTCTTATTCCCGTCTGGAATTTTATTACGATATCTGTATTAGGATACTTACGCTACTATGTATCTATATTCGGGATTACTATACTGAATCCGTTATTCTAGATTGTCCGGATATTGTATTGAACCAGTGTATTTAATTGTGATAGTTAGTAATTGAATTTTGCTGGCCTCGGTGGGCTTTAATAGTTGTGCAATAGTTTATTGATTTGCTTTATTTTTCGCTTCCGCACTTTTGTCGTCTGTTTCGTCTTTGAAATCCCCGCCTAGTGATTGAGTAAATGTGTGCCGTTTGCCGGGTTTTGATTTGGGGCAGAATTCCATTTTAGTTCCGGGTCGAGACTCAGTGTGGGGCGTGCGTTATCCATTTGGGGTGCCCGCTACATTAAGACTGGGTGTAACGAACTAACGAGTCGGTCCAAATTGTTACTTAAAATCCCAAAGTGTTTGTCTCATTTTCATTTAAATAATGTACTATATATACTTTGATACTAAAACGTTTTTGCTCAAAATCATTAAGATATACCTTGAAATATCTACTAAAGTATACAGGAGAGGAAAACGTAAAGCATATAGAGCACACAAGGGATGGGTAGTTAGTCACAATTATATATTTACATATATATGTTCTTGCCCAATTGAAAGAAGTTAGAAACCCTCACCTGGACTATCAAAAGGGGTATAGGAGCTAGACACAAGCTTACTGACTGTCCTCCTGGGATTGATCTAAAAGAGACAAGACCTAACAGGTCAAAATAGACTTCTAAAAATACGAAGGTCGCAATACAAGACAAACAGCTAAACAAATAGTTTCACCATCATGCATACAATAGTTAACACTCATAAGGAAGGTGTCACGTAAGTTTCGGGTCAAACGAACCTCATATGCAAAAGTTAGAAATTTTATCGAAAACTTAAATTACACTATTCACTATCAGGAACATGTCGTAAATTTATAAATTATGAAATTCATATATACATTAACATAATAGAATACGTGCGCAAAGAAAGAATTCAGAAAAGACGAGCCTCAGATAGGGCTACAGTGCAATGTAGCACTGTTCCTTCCAGAGACTTTTATGAATCAGTCACGGGGTCAGGGCAAAAATGAGAGGCCGTGACTGGTCCAAACACACTCACGGTCTCTCGTCACAAGGTGAGGAAAGGCCGTGAGCATGCTCACGGGCTACAGACGCCCCGTGACTAGAGGCCGTGACAATTCCAAAAACCAGCAGAAAATAGAGCTCGCGAAGAACAACATCAGAAAATCTCAAAAAAATCATCATCTTGAAACATCGACTTCTCCAATCATGCTAAAAATTCAAAATAAGTTCCTACACTTCATAACAATAATTTATATCCAAGCAACACATCCAAACAACATGATTTACACTCATGATCATCAAATATGCTTTAGCCTCTACTATTCATCCATTTATGCAAAATCGAAGAAATCAAAAGAGAATGTAAGGAAATCTGGTACCTACTGTAGCGCCCCCTGAAGAAGGACCGCCACATCCACACCGAAATGGATTCCCGAGCTTCAGTGAGGGGCCTCAACTCAAAAAACCCACTCCGGCGAACGCACTCAAGTAAACACTACCGGCAACAGCAACAACATCCCAACAACAACCACAATAAAACAGAGAAATGCGGAAGCGATTAAAAGTAAACAGATAAATTCAATAAATGCCTACGAGGCTAACATAATATCCAGAAACATTTATAAATCAAGATACAGAATGTTCATAAGCAGATAGTGCCATCCATGGCTCAACTAGCCTATCCTGTACAATCCTAGATATCGTCAACTATCCCACATCAGGGGCACATAAGTACGTAAAGTAAATAAATACAATAAACAAGACTTGACGGTTGTTGGGACCACTGACAAGACAAATCAGAAAGATTGAGCCTATCTAGACCTGCTGATGCCGACTGACAAGATAGGTGACGTCGCCAGCTGTCTACCTGAAGCAAGAACCAAAATAGTAGGGGTGAGTATAAAGGATACTCAGCAAGGGGGTTTTGATAACAGTTCGTCATTTATCTTTTTAAAACTAAAAGTGGTGAGTGTTGCCCGTTTTGAGAAAGAATACGAATAACGAAATATAAGTTGTAAAATGACACAAAGCAACACTCGGGTTCGGCTTATTTGAAAACACAAAAGGTTGACGAACCGGATCCTTTAAAACATTTGCACGTAATATGAAGCCGATAAATTGAAAGGATATTAGTTGAGTCACGAGGCCATTACAAGTTCGAAAAGCACGGTATAAATAAGTTGGGATAGATAATTAAACACGGTTCGTAATTCAACTAATTAATTGAATAGTAAAGGAGGCTTAGGGTAGCAAGTACGAGTCACGCTTCTGGGTTTTATATATATATAGGGAAATACATATGATAAATGAAGAGAACCGGAATGTGCTTCGACTTGTGACGAAAGCCGTAAAATAATTAGACAAGCAACAAATGCAATAAATCATGCAAATAATGTGTCCCGGCGAGAACGGGCCCTCTCCTTATAACTCCCAATTGAAAAATCATTTAAGCATATAGTCAAGTACACCACCAACAATACTATACAGAATTTAAGGAGACACTGTTAGCACCACCATCAGAATTTAAGGAGACGCGATTAGCACCACCGTATCAGAATTTAAGGAGACGCGATTAGCACCACCGTTCGCATCAACTTAGGCTAGCCAACCTCCTAGCCGACCCAAGTCAACACGCTAGAAGTATACATCGGGATTTGCCCTAGAGGCACGTCCCTAGGCTCACCTCCTGTATACTCCGGGCCCAAGTTATTAAACAATCTATGGCTCGCTTTTGAAATCAATGATAGTTTGGGTGGCCAAAATGGCCATTCGAAAGTAGGAAATCGGGGTGTGGGAGGCCAAAGGGGCCATTCGAGACAAGGTTATAATTGCGAGGTCGAGAGACCAAAGTTCGCATTTAAAACAAATGAGTTTTCCTTGCCTCTAGTTGAAAGTATTTAAAACATTTTGGTTTGCTATCAAAACGGTTTGACTAAGCAGATAGAGAAATAGTAAAGGCAATACAACAAGTAATAAGAAAGCGAGATAGTGGTTTATTTCGCAAACCTAAGTAACTATGTTCTTACTCCAGTTGAAAACAATTTAAAACCCTTACCTGGCTCGACACGACAGTATGAAAGCAGGCGGTAGTCAGGTTTCTCCCTCGTTGGTCCCACCTGTAATACACAGGGCCTAGAGGATGAAAACAAGACCGACAATACTAAAAGCAAGACACAAGACAACAGACGACGCACGGCAGTTCATATAAACTCCACTCATGCTACAGGTTCAATATAGAAAGTCAGATAATTAAACATGTAAGGATATATAAATTATGGAACAATATTTAAAGGAATATTTAAAACAATTATAATGATGGAAGAACATTAATAATAAATATGAAAAGCATGTTAAAATGCAGTTAGGGCACGTTGGCATGTTTAAAATAATATAAAGTCGCTCTCTCGCGAATACGAGATCAAACGGATAAGGAACGGGAAAGGTGGGATAAAATCCCTAAACGAGAAAGGTGTCAATTGATGATCAAATAGGGTCGGATAATTGTAAATTATGAAGAATATCAAATCCCGAGGCTCGAGGAAGCTATAGGTGAAATCGGATTCATATTCGGAGGTCGTATGTGAAAAGTCAACATTAAATGAGTGGGGTTGACCAAATTCCCGAAGTGCAAGAAAGGAAAAGGCTGGAAAATGCACTAAGTATGTTGCACCGGCCAACGCACGGGCTTGGCAAGCCGGTGCAAGCACAAATAGAGGTGCACGGTGTAACGCCCCGAAAATCCGAATTATAATCCGGTATGTCCGAATCGAGTATTTGCGCAATTTATTATTTTATTTGATATTTATTATGATATTTTAGAAGAATTTCGTAAATGAATGAACTTTTATATTTAAATTACGAATTGTCAATGTGCGTTTAATTATATGAATTTTGACTGTAATTATGTATTATTTGAACAACATGAGTTTTCAAACTTATTTTGCAAAATTACGAATTTGCCCCTTCGATTATTTTGACCCAAGTCAATTTGACTAAGTCTCATTTCTCCCTCTCTCACTTCACTCTCGTTCAAACACCCAGCAACAAGAAAAGAGAAAGAAAAGAAAGAAAAAGAGAAGGAAGAAGAAGAAGATTAAAACGATCGTCCCGACTTCATTTCCCGACGGATTTTCGAGCCGTTTACGCCTACGAACTCCCCGCGATCTCTTCTACGAGTAAGCTCTCACGAATTTTTTCATTTAATGCCTCTTATGATTCATTTTTCTCATTTTTTTTTGGTTATAGTTGAATAATTAGGTTTTATATGATTTTGATAGAAATTGTGGATGGATTTTCGTGTTTATTGTTTCTATGTGTAGCTTATATGTTGTAGATGATTATATGTAAAAATTAGGGTATGATTTTCATGTTTAATTAGCCAAATGTTGATTTTAGAAATGAATTCGCGTCGGTTTTGGTTCTGCGAAAATGTTCTGCACTTTTTGATGCACACGGGCTTTGCACACGGGGTGTGGCAAGCCCGTGTGGGGATACACGGCCGTGCAAGAGACCGTGCGTGTGGTGCATTGGGCACGGGCTGGTGCACACGGCCTTGAGGCCGTGTGCATGAGGCCATGCGTGTTGCTTGATTGTGCACGGCCTCGGCACACGGCCGTGCACAAGGCCGTGTGGACCGGTGAACAACCCCCTGACCTTCTGTAAGTCAGGGGCTGTTTTGGCCTACGGGTCCCTCCGAGGCTCGTCTTTTCTGAATTCTTTCTTCGCTCGTGTATTCGATATATATGATATAGTTATGAATTGCATGATTTATGAATTTACAACATGTTCGGGTCTATGAATAGTGCGTTTTAAAGTTTCGACAAATTTTCTATCTTTTGTATATGAAGTCCGATTTTCCCAAAATTCGAATGCATACTCCCTTATGATATTTAAAGCATGTCCGTAAAGTTTCGTTGCATTTGGACTTGATTTGCATTTTTAAATTTGCGAATTACTCCGTTTTCGTTTGATAATTTGAACTTAAGTGCTTTATTTGATTGTTCACCGTGCTTCTATGTGTTCTAATGTTTTCGTATGAGCCGTGCGTCGTCGTTAGTCTTATTTGGTTGTGTCTTTGTATTTTGCAGACGATACTCCCGTGGAGTAGTGCATCCGGTCTTGCATTTTCAATTCTTTTTGTATAGCCACAGGTGAGGCTCTGTTTCTGATTCCAGTACTCTTATGTATATATATAAATAAGCCTCTCCCGATATAAGCCATGTTTACGTTTTGTTTTCACACCGTTTCTATATATATACTTAATAAATATTTATGCCTATTATGTTTATTCGATTTATCGAAAATGCTTTGATATGAAAAAAAGTACTACGTATAGTCTTTGAAACGTTTGCGAAAGAGACATGTAAAACCCCTTTGTTTTCTAAGGCGAACTTTGGCCTTTGGCCTCGCATATGACATGTCTCGAACGGTCTTTTGGCCAACCCGAAATGATTTGAAAAGTGAGTTATGATATGATATGTATGTGTGTATGTTTGGGCCCGGAGTAAAGAATGATAGGACAAAGTCGGTAGACATCGGGTCTACGGCGGAAATCCTATGGTTCTCTCCACCTTTGGGAGCTCGGGGTCAGGCCGGAGTGGCAGCCCTTTGAGTACCTGAGATTATACAGTATGTTATGCGTAGTTCGGATTTAGCGGTCCGTCTACATTGGAGGAATAAGGTGGGTTTCCCGTTTTTATGTTTAGAAATTGGAGTTAAGGGCTCGAGTCGCCGAGTCATATGATAAGTTATCTTTTATGCTAAATCACCACCCGTTTACGAAATCCTTTCGTTTATGTTGATTTCTTTAAGTTAAAAATTGGTGATTTACTTCCATTTTATAATATACATTATTATTCCCTCCTCTCTTAGTCGTTTGACTAACCCTCTCTGTTTCACCCCTGTATTGGTTTCAGGATACTAGGCGGGATCTTTGTCGTCGTCGCGTCTTAGAGTTACATTCTTTTGTTCATGTATAACTCTCATTCAGTATGGCTATTATTTGTCTTTTGATATTAGGATTTTATTTAGTTAGAATTCGGGATTTATATGTTGAACCCGTATATTTACATTGTCGGGATATTGTATCGAACCCGTTTATTATTTATGTAATTGAATTTCGTTGGCCTTGGTGGGCTTTAATACTTGTGCAATGATTATGTTTTATTGTTTGGTTTATTTTCGCTTCCGCACCTCTGTCATTTTCTTTCGTTTTAAAATCCCCGCCTAGTGATTGAGTAAATGTGTGCCGTTCGCCGGGTTTTGATTCGGGTCGGATTCCATTTCGGTTCCGGGTCGGGGCTCGGTGCGGGGCGTGCGTTACCCGTTTGGGGCGCCCGCTACAGTTGGTATCAGAGCCCCTTTGGTCCAATGGCCTAGGCTCTGAAGCGTCGTGTTTTGTCGTGTCTGTTTAGGTCGTACGGCTTAGGATTACGTGATTGTGACTACGTGATTATGTGAATTTAACTTCTCTACGTGTTACGGCTTTTCATAATCACTTATCATCATGCATGTTTGGTATTGAATTTGCAGAATGCCTCCTCGCCAAGAACCGCCAGGTTCGCCTCCAGGTGTTCCGACACCAGCACAGTTTATGGAAGCCTTAGGGCAGTTCATGGTTCATACTAACCGAGCAACACCGCCTCCTTCCCCCGAGAATGATATGGGAAGGTTTCTTAAGCTCAACCCTCCGCAGTTCGAGGGTGCATCGGATGATGTGATCGCCGAGGCTTGGATATCGGCGATGGAGAAGAGGTTCCGAGTTATGGAGTGTCCGGACCCTAAGAGGGTCGAGTTGGCAGTTTATCAGATGATAGGAGTTGCACACGACTGGTGGGCCCGTATCGAGTAGCGATGGCAGCGAGAGCATGTGGTCCCGACTTCGAATCAGTTCTTGGTTGAGTTTCGGGCCAAGTATATTCCGTTGGTGGTCCGACAGCGACGTGAGCGAGAGTTCCTGGCTCTCAAGCAGGGTACTTCATCAGTTGACCAGTACGAGGCTCACTTCTCCAGGGTTATCATTCACTGCTCGTATATGGTTGACGACGAACAGAGGAAGACTCGACAGTTCATTGAGGGATTGTCGAATGAGATTCGTATGCATATGCTCGGGAACAGACTCCAGTACTACACCGATGCAATCGAGATGGCACTTTCTATAGAGTCCGATCTCCGACAGATGAGACCGACATTTGCACCTGCCACTGCAGTCGCCAAGAGTTTCGCTTCTGGTTCGAAGAGGCCATTTGTTCCGTTTGGGTCCTCTTCTGGGAAGAAGCTGTTCAAGACAGCTGTTCAGCCTGCACCTCCCCGACCTCAGGGATTTCCACGACCTGTATGTGGATTCTGTCAGGGCCCGCACTTAGAGGCCAAATGCTGGAAGAAGAATGGTCTTTGCTACGGATGTGGTAGCGCCGATCACCGGGTAGATGTATGCCCGAAGAGGAGACCGGTATAGCAGGGAGCCGCTCAGCCTCAGGCCTATGCCCGTGTTTACTCCTTGGAAGGTGATGCAGAGGATGCTGTTGCAGATCCGACCGATGTGGTGGAAGGTACTATATATATATAAATGGCATCCCCATACATGCATTGTACGACTCGGGTGCTTCACACTCATTTATTGCGCCTGTTGTTTCCTTATCTGTGCATGCGCCTGTTTCCTTGCTTGATTATGTGTTAGTGGTTGGGTCGCCGTTGGGTTCGAAGGTTATTGCGAACTGAGCACTTAAGCGTTGTCCGGTTATCATCGAGGGTATCGAGTACCCGACAGATTTGGTCGAGTTGCCGATGAAGAAATATGGGGTTATTCTCGGAATGGATTGGTTGTACGAGCATCGGGCGAAGGTTGATTGTTTCGAGAAGAAGGTTATTCTGGGTTCTAATGAGGTTAAGGGTTTCCGATCAGGAGAAGGTCCGTATATCTCAATGATGGAAGCCAAGAAGCTCGTTCAGAAAGAAGAAGCGACATGCTTTATAGCATACATTCTCAACCGCCCGAAGGACCAGACGAAGATCGAAGAAACGTCCGTGGTCAATGAATTCATCGACGTGTTTCCTGAGAATTTGGAATTCTTGCCACCGGATCGGGATATAGAGTTCGTGATTGATCTAGTTCCGGGAGCCGAGTCCTATTCGAAGTCGCAGTACCGAATGGCTCCTGCCGAGTTGAAAGAATTGAAGAACCAACTCGATGAACTTCTTTCTATTGGATATATCCGACCGAGTGCCTCGCCTTGGGGTGCTCCAGTTTTGTTCGTGAAGAAGAAGGATGGTACACTTCGCATGTGTATCGATTACCGAGAATCGAACAGGATGACAGTGAAGAACAAGTATCCTCTACCACATATCGAGGAATTGTTCGATTTGCTACAAGGATCGAGGATTTACTCCAAGCTCGATCTCAGACAAGGATATTACCAGCTCCGTATCCGATCAGAGGATATCCCGAAGACAGCTTTCAACACAAGATACGGACATTTCGAGTTTGTGGTCATGCCATTTGGACTCTCGAATGCCCCAGCAGCTTTTATGGACATGATGCACAAAATTTTCCGTCCGTACCTCGACAAGTTCGTCGTTATTTTCATTGACGACATATAAGTGTTCTCGAAGTCCAAAGAAGAACACGCTGAACACATCCGGATTGTGCTTCAAGCTTTGAGAGAGCACCAATTGTTCGCTAAGTTCAGCAAATGCGAATTCTGGATTGACCGAGTGACCTTCCTAGGTCATGTCATATCCGGAATGGGAATCGAGGTAGATCCTTCGAAGATTGAGACAGTGCTGGATTGGGAGAGACCTAAGACTCCTACAGAGATCCGTAGTTTCTTGGGTTTAGCAGGATACTACAGACGTTTCGTCAAGGATTTCTCTAAACTTGCAGGCCCGTTAACAGCATTGACGAAGAAAGAAGCTAAGTTTGAGTGGTCAGCCAAATGTGAAGCTAGTTTTCAGGAGCTCAAGAAGAGATTGACCACAGCTCCAGTATTGACCCTGCCCGAGGGTTCAGAGGGATTTGTCGTGTATGCAGATGCGTCACACGAAGGGTTAGGTTGTGTGTTAATGCAGAATGGGAAAGTTATAGCTTATGCATCGAGGAAGCTAAAGCCAGCTGAAGAGAACTATCCCACTCACGACCTTGAGCTAGCCGCCGTGGTATTTGCATTATTGAAATGACGTCATTACCTCTACGGCATCACGTTCGACATCTTCACAGATCATAATATAGAATTTTATTATATTAGGATTTTCGTGTTTAGGAAGATTTACTTGACCATTTTACGTGATTCTTGTACCTATGTATAGCTTATATGATATATATGATTATATGTAAAAATTTGGATGTTTTATGGTGTAAATTAGGAGATGTATGAATTTGAATATTGATTTCGCGTGTGAGGTTTCGCGATCTGCTGAGTCTGTTGCTCAGAAGATCCACACGGGCGAACGCACGGTCTTGATCAAGACCGTGCAGGAGCCCGTGCGTAGCACTTTTCAACCTGCACGGGCTTGAGCCCGTGCACGGGCCCGTGCGCAGGCCCGTTTGCACTTGCACGGTCTTGGCACCGTGCGGGAGGCCGTGCACCCCTTTTTGTGCTTGCACCGGCTTGCCAAGCCCGTGCGTAAGCCCGTGCGTTGGCCGGTGCAACATACTTAGTGCATTTTCCAGCCTTTTCCTTTCTTACACTTCGGGAATTGGTCAACCCCACTCATTTAAACGTTGACTTTTCTCATACGATCTCCGAATATCAATCCGATTTCACCTATAGCTTCCTTGAGCCTCGGGATTTGATATTCTTCATAATTTGCAATTTACCTGACCCTATTTGACCGTCAATTGACACCTTTCTCGTTTAGGGATTTTTCCCACCTTTCCCGTTTCTTATCCGATTAACCCGTTTTCGCGAGAGAGTTCCGTTATATTATTTTAAGCATGTCTACATGCCCTAACTGCGTTCTAGCATGCTTTCCATATTTATTATTAATGTTCTTCCATTATTACAATTGCTTTAAATATTCCTTTAAATGTTAATTCATATGTTATATATCCTTATATGGTTAATTGCCTTTCCATATTGTATCTGTAGCATGAGCGAAGTTATATTTGAATTGCCGTGCGTCGTCTTTTGTTCGTGTCTTGCTTTTGTTATTGTCGGTCTTGTTTTCATCCTCTAGGCCCTGTGTATTACAGGTGGGACCAACGAGGGAGAAACCTGACTACCGCTTGCTTTCGTACTGTCGTGTCAGGTAAGGGTTTAAACTTATTTTAACTGGGGCAAGGACGTAGACTATTATAGGTTTGCAAAATAAATGATTACCCCGCTTTTCTTATTACTTGTTGTACTACCTTTACTATTCCTTATGTGCTTAGTCAAACCTTTTAATAGCAAAACCAAAATGATTTGAAATGCTTTCAACTAGAGACAAGGAAAACCCTTTTGTTTTAAATGCGAATTTTGGTCTCTCGACCCCGCAAATATAACCTTGTCTCGAATGGCCCCTTTGGCCTCCCAAACCCCGATTTCCTACTTTCAAATGGCCCTTTTGGCCACCCAAACTATCATTGATTTCAAAAGCAAGCCATAGTCTGTTTAATGACTTGGGCCCGGAGTATACAGGAGGTGAGCCTGGGGACGAGCGTCTAGGGCAAATCCCGATGTGTACTTCTAGCGTGTTGACTTGGGCCGGCTAGGAGGTTGGTTAGCCTGAGTTGATGCGAACGGTGGTGCTAATCGCGTCTCCTTAAATCCTGATGGTGGTGCTAACAGCGTCTCCTTAAATCCTGTACAGTATCGTTGGTGGTGGAGTACTTGACTATATGCTTGCATGATTTTCAATTGGGAGTTATAAGGAGAGGGCCCGTTCTCGCCGGGACACATTATTGCATGATTTATTGCATTTATTGCTTGTCTAATTGTTTTATGGCTTTCGTGACAAGTCGAAGCACATTCCGATTTTTTTCAGTTATCATATGTACTTCCCTATATATATATATAAAACCCGGAAGTGTGACTCGTACTTGCTACCCTAAGCCTCCTTTATTACTCAACTAATACCCTTTCAATTTATCGGCTTGATATTATGTGCAAATGTTTTAAAGGATCCGGTCCGTCAACCTTTTGTGTTTCCAAATAAGCTAAACCCGAGTGTTACTTTGTAACGACCCAGAAATCCGAGAATTACTGTGAGTAATTTTACGCGTTAATTATCTTTCTTAATCTCTAAATTCTCGATTATATGTGAATTATTATATAATATGTCGTATATGACCAACGTGATAATATTGTTTGCGTATTTAAATTACGTGTCTATATTGCGTTTATTAAATATTTAATCGTTATATTTGATCGACGCGTATTTAATTGGATTTTCTAAAATTACTAAAATAACCTTTCGTATTTTTCGGTATTTCGAAGATATTTGATAAAAGTGTCGAAATTTATTTCATTATTTTTATTTCGAGAGAGAGAGAGAGAGAGAAGAAGAAGAAAAGAGATATTTCTCCCGAATCCCTAATCGATCGTGCCGAGCTCAAATCTCCGTGGAATTTCGCGCCGATTGTTTCTAAACGATCCTCTCGTCGATACCTTCCTATAGGTACCAATTTCCCCAAATTCTTTTACGATTTTTCGAGGTTTTGAGATTATTTGATTATTTTGGGATTTTTAAGATATATGCTTAGATCGAGCCTGTTTCTTGGTCAATTCGTGATTTTATTGGATGTAAATGTGAATTAGATGTTGATTATTGATTGTTATAAATTATGAGTGTTGATTTGCGTTAAAAATATGATTTTTGTGGAATTTTGGCTCGAAAATTTGAAAACCCGTAAGTTTCTGCTGGGTTCAGTTGAACCACACGGGCTAACGCACGGTCTTGCGCAAGACCGTGCAGGAGCCCGTGTGCAGCTATATTTGCTTGCACGGGCTTGAGCCCGTGCACCTATCCCGTGTGTTTGGCCGTGTGTGCGTGCACGGTCTTGACACCGTGTTCAAGACCGTGCACTAGGCCGTGTGAAACACTTAGTGAATTTTTCCAGCCTTTTCAAACTTTGCTCTCGGCATTTGAGTCTTCGGGTCACCATTTTTGGTTGACTTTTTGCATACGGACTCCAAAAATTACACCGTTTTCACCTATAGAACCCTTTTAATTTGTAGATTTATATTTTGGAATGTTTATTTAATTTCGCCCTCGTTCGGGCTATGAATAGTGTAATTCTAATTATGTGTATTTTTGACAACTTGTCGGAATTGCGTGAAATTTACATGATAGCTTCTTTACATATTATAATTGACATATGCATGATTGGAAACATGTTTGGTTAGCCGTTCGTCCAATAATTGCTTATTTGCGCTTTTATTGTTATTGTAGTCGTTATTGATTTCTCTAGGTCTTGTCTTGTCTCCAGATCAGTCCGACGTGGGAGACCAGTGAGTCTAGCAGCTAGGCTTTCTCTTTTTGATTCCAGGTGAGGATTTAAACTTTTAACTGGGCTTGAACATATATATATACAATTGCGAACCCCCTAATCCCTTATTAATATATTATATATTTCGAGTTTATATTTTTATGTTTTATCCTCAAATCATTTAATATCAAAATTATACATAAGTAAACCAAATTGATTTGTTTTCAAAAGGGCAAGAAAACTATTTATTTTACGTGACGGTTTGACTTAGGATTTAATCCTTTGTCGTCACCCTTGCTCAGAGTGTCGGTTGGCATTCAAATGAGTTATTTTAAAGCGAGCAAATACATGACTATTTTCAAGTTGGGCCCGGGAAGGTATCCGAAGGTTACATCTGGGGACGGGCGTTCAGGGTGTAATCCGAGGTGCTTCTCCCAAAACTAAGCGTCAATCGTGGCCTGTCAGGAGATGATAGCCACGGTTGGGAGCGATGGTGGGTGTTGCATTCGTTGCACATTTTCCTAAAATTCATTATGGTTGAGCTTCGGGTTGCTCCTTAGCTTAACATCGGGGATGGAGTATTTATACATGCACCGTGGAGATATAAGGAGGAACAGGCCCATTCTCGCTGGGATCGTATTTACTGCTTTATAGTGTTATTGATTTTAATTCTTAATTGTATATCCAAGTCGAAGCATATTCCGGTTTCTTCATTATCGCATATGTATTTTCTATAAATACCCGGAAGCATGACTCGACTTCTTCTCACATCTTCACTGAGTACTTTGACTCACCCTCTTTTAATTTGTTCTTGCCTCAGGTTTGAGAGAGACCGACATGTCTTACGTGTCGGATGGGCAACAGTGTCAGATAGGCTTTTTGGTTTTGCCGAGTCTCATTAGTTGTCTTTTGATCTCGTTCATTATTCTCGTCAACCTGGATTGATAATATTATATTGATCCCCGTAACTTTTTATTTAAATTATGTTGCCCCTGAATGGGCTGTTGTTGATAATTGTTAATGTATTGGCCCCGGAGTGGCATTTTTGTTAATATGGATTTAAATGCTTCCGCTATATATATTCTCTGATTTATTTAAATGTTTTATTTTGGGAATTCACTGTTGCCAAGTGTCGGGATTGACCCGTTAGCTTGCATGGGTTCTCGGGTTGAGGCACTGTATTCGGCTTGGGAATCCGTGCAGGTTCGGGGGCTGTAGAGCGGGGCGCTACAGTCCGGAGTGGTATCAGAGCCATAGGTTCCCTAGGTTCTGTTGTCTAGAGTGTCGTGTCTAAGTCGTACGGCTATATTTATAGGTTTCGTGTTATTCCTTTACTTGCGCTTTTAAATGTTATTGTTACTTGATTAATTGGTCATATCATTAACCCACATGCATTTCAGCTTATCTTTGCAGGCACAATGGTTAGACCTCGAGGCCGACAGGAACCGCCTCCACCACCAGAGGGTTTTCCACCGCCTAATGCCTTCTATGATGCTGTTAGACTGATTATACAGCAGGCTCAGCAGGAGCAACAGCCACCACAGCCATCACCACCGAATCCTCGGGATGTTACTGCCCGAGCCATGGATCGATTTATGTCCTATCGCCCTACGGTCTTCGAGGGTGAGCCGGACGACACCAAGGCAGAGGCCTGGATTTCCGAGCTGGAGCAGAAGTTCAGAGCTCTAGATATTGAGGATTTGCAGAGGATCGAGCTCTCTGTATTTCTGATGAGGGGTCCCGCCCTCGATTGGTGGCGCCTAGTTGAGAGGCGTTGGACTACGGCACAAACCCCACGCACTTGGGGAAGGTTTTTGCATGAGTTCCGGGCGAAGTATGTGCCCGAGATCGTCCGTGATCAGCGAGAGAGGGAGTTTATGAACCTCACTCAGGGAGGTACGACTGTGGGCCAGTATGAGGCCAACTTTACCAGACTGATCGTCTATGCTCCTCATATAGCAGACGACGATAGGAGGATGGCCAGGAAGTTCAAGGAGGGCCTTCGCGACGAGATCAGGGCCGAGTTGGTAGGCAGTGACCTCCGTACTTATGAGGAGGCCGTTATACGGGCTATGCCTATCGAGTCCGATCTTCGAGAGCTTCGTGGTAGAGCTCCTGTTCCTGTTGCTGCTGCCCCTAAGGGTTTTTCTCAGAAGGGCAAGAGGCCTTTCACTGCTGGCTCTGGATCTTCTATGGGCGATAAGAGGCCCAGGTATATTGATAGGGCTCCTATTACTGCCGTTGCACCGATCACTTGTTCCTACTGCCACAGACCGAACCACACCGCCGATTCCTGCCGGAGGCGATTGGGACAGTGTTTGATTTGTGCATCTTCTGATCACCTGATAGACTCTTGTCCGAACAAGAGAACTCTTGCCACGCCACTGAAGGCGATTCAGGCTGCCGGTCAGCTGAGAGTTCAGCCCAGAGTCTTCGCACTGGGAGGAGAGGAGCTTGAGCCCGATTCGCATGATGTTATTGGAGGTACCCTGCATATTCATGACATCCCTATTACTGCATTATATGATCCGGGTGCTACACACTCGTTTATTGTGCTTGATATTGCTGCTAAGTTGTGCATGCCCGTGGAGAGTCTGCCTTATTTGTATCGAGTCAGTTCTCCTTTGGGGACTTCTTACGTTACGGATAGAATCTTCAAGGGTTGTCCTTTGAAGATAGGAGATCATGTTTATCCCGCAGATTTGATCGAGTTACCACTGCAGTGCTACGGGATTATTCTGGGAATGGACTGGCTTTATCAGCATAGAGTCAGTGTGGATTGTTTCAGGAAGACTATTCAGATTGGGACCGAGGCAACAATTGTGAAGGGTAGTCTTGAGGAGTCAGTTCTGGCACCGAAGATTTCTTTCGTTGAGGCTTCTCGTTTGATCCGAGAGGGAGCTCAGGCCTTCGTCGCTTATTTACTTAACCGACCGAAGGAACAAGGGAAGCTCGAGAATACGGAAGTGATTAAGGACTTCCCTGATGTCTTTCCCGAGAGTTTGAACTCTCTACCCCCTGATCGGGACATTGAGTTCTTAGTCGATGTTGCCCCGAGATCGGAGCCTTATTCGAAGACTCCGTATAGGATGGCTCCAGCCGAGTTGAAGGAACTGAAGATGTAACTGGAAGAGTTGCTTGAGAATGGTTACATAAGACCGAGCATCTCTCCTTGGGGTGCCCCGGTTTTGTTTGTAAAGAAGAAGGATGGTACGCTGAGAATGTGCATCAACTACCGGGAGTTGAACCGGATGACAGTGAAGAACAAATACCCTCTACCCCACATAGAGGAGTTATTCGACTTATTGCAGGGCTCAAAGGTATATTCGAAGTTGGATCTTCGTCAGGGATATTATCAGCTTCGTATCCGAGAGCAGGATATACCTAAGACCGGGTTTAACACTCGGTACGGCCACTTCGAGTTTGTTGTGATGCCGTTTGGTTTGACGAATGCCCCTGCAGCTTTCATGGATATGATGCACAGGATTTTCCGACCTTACCTCGACAAGTTTGTGGTTATCTTCATCGACGACATTCTGGTTTTCTCCAAGACAGTCGAGGATCATGCTGAGCATCTTCGCATTGTTCTACATACGCTTCGAGAGCATAGTCTATATGCCAAGTTCAGCAAGTGCGAATTTTGGATCAACGAGGTTTCATTCCTTGGTCACATCATCTCCGGGAATGGGATTGCTGTGGATCCATCAAAGATTGAGGCAGTGACGAGTTGGAGTCAACCTAAGACGCCAACAGAAGTTAGGAGTTTCCTTGGATTGGCTGGATATTACAGGCGATTCGTTAAGGATTTCTCCACACTAGCGGCCCCACTCACGAAGTTGACTTGTAAAGATATATCTTTTCAATGGGACGACAAGTGTGAGGCCAGTTTCAAAGAGTTGAAGAAGAGATTGACCACTGCACCTATACTTGTTCTTCCAGACGGACACGAGGGATACGCGGTTTATACTGACGCGTCCAAGGAAGGTTTAGGGTGCGTGTTGATGCAAAATGGGAAAGTCGTAGCTTATGCTTCTAAAAAGCTAAAAGATGCCGAAAAGAACTATCCCATTCACGACTTGGAACTTGCAGCGGTGATATTTGCCTTGGGCAAATGGCGTCATTATCTGTATGGTGTCACTTTTGACATCTTTACGGACCACCAGAGTTTGAAGTATCTATTCACTCAGAAGGATCTCAACAAGAGACAGAGACGGTGGATGGAATTCTTGGAAGATTATGACTGCCGCATTCAGTATCACCCTGGGAAGGCGAACGTAGTCGCCGATGCATTAAGCCGAAGGGCTCACGTGGCACACCTAGAGGGGACATCTTCAGATACCTCTTTAGAGGACAGAAGGACTCGATTTGATCGTATCCTCGTCTTGCCAACCTTTCAGTCCAACCCGATTTAGTCCAACAACTTCGAGACGAGCAAGATTCAGATGCCAGTATTCAGAAGATCAAAGCTAGAATGCTGAATGATCCTAACACCAAATTCAGGATCGATGGTACCGGATTGCTTCGCTTTGGGATCCGAGTTTGTGTTCCTACGAACCTGAAGCGTGGAATTCTCGACGAGGCACACAAGTCTGCTTATGCTGTTCACCCAGGAGGCAACAAGATGTATCGTGATCTCAGAACCCAGTATTGGTGGAATGGTATGAAAAGGGACGTGGCTACTTATGTGAAACATTGTCTAACATGTCAGAGAGTCAAGGCCGAGCATCAAAGGCCTGGAGGAACTCTTCAGCCGCTTCCTGTACCCACTTCCAAGTGGCAGGAGATCACTATGGATTTCGTGACAGGATTGCCTACTGTTCGTGGAGGTTTCGATAGTATTTGGGTCATCGTTGATCGATTGACCAAGTCAGCGCATTTTCTACAAGTTCGAAAAACAGCAAAGGTTAAACAGCTCGCAGAATTGTATCAGAAAGAAATTATTAGGCTTCATGGTGTTCCGGAAAGTATCGTTTCTAACAGGGATCCTAAGTTCACAGCTCAGTTGTGGCAAGAACTTCATAAGAACTTGGGAACGACCCTAAAGTTTAGCTCTGCAGCACATCCTCAGACTGATGGACAATCCGAGCGGACGATCAGGTTTCTAAATGATATGTTACGGGCATGTGCGCTCGATTTTCATACGAGTTGGATTTCACACTTGCCCTTGGTCGAGTTCGCTTACAACAACAGTTATCAAGCCTCGATTGGAATGCCACCGTATGAGGCTCTTTATGGGAGGAAGTGCAGATCTCCAATTTATTGGGAATTGGAGGATTGGAAATGGTCAGCTAATGGCCATGAGAGGGCTACTCCACCGGATCACATTCAGGAAGCAATTGATAAGGTTCAACTCATTCGGCAAAGAATGAAAGCAGCTCAAGATCGCCAGAAGAGCTACGCCGACAAGAGGCGTCGACATTTGGAGTTCGAAGTGGGAGACCGAGTTTTTCTCAAGGCCTCCCCGAGGAAGGGATTCACGAGGATCGGTAGAGGTGGGAAGCTTACTCCGAGATATTTAGGTCCATTTGAGATCACCGAGCGGATCGGGAATACCGCATATCATCTGGACCTACCACCTTATCTTACCGGGATCCACAATGTCTTCCATGTCTCACAGCTTCGCATGTACTTCCCCGACGAGTCCCTTATTCTCCAAGATGACGGAGTTCAGCTTGAGCCGGATTTGACTATTGAGATGAAACCGGTTCAGATTCAGGATCGTAAGGTTCAGCAGCTTCGCCACAAGCAGATTTCATTAGTGAGAGTTCTCTGGAGGAACCATTCGACCGAGCAGTCTACTTGGGAGACGGAAGCTAAGATGAGGGAAGCTTATCTCGAGCTTTTCTGATGAAGATGGAATCTGGGGACCAGATTCTCATAAGGGGGAGGTATTGTAACGACCCAGAAATCCGAGAATTACTGTGAGTAATTTTACGCGTTAATTATCTTTCTTAATCTCTAAATTCTCGATTATATGTGAATTATTATATAATATGTCGTATATGACCAACGTGATAATATTGTTTGCGTATTTAAATTACGTGTCTATATTGCGTTTATTAAATATTTAATCGTTATATTTGATCGACACGTATTTAATTGGATTTTCTAAAATTACTAAAATAACCTTTCGTATTTTTCGGTATTTCGAAGATATTTGATAAAAGTGTCGAAATTCATTTCATTATTTTTATTTCGAGAGAGAGAGAGAGAGAGAGAAGAAGAAGAAAAGAGATATTTCTCCCGAATCCCTAATCGATCGTGCTGAGCTCAAATCTCCGTGGAATTTCGCGCCGATTGTTTCTAAACGATCCTCTCGTCGATACCTTCCTATAGGTACCAATTTCCCCAAATTCTTTTACGATTTTTCGAGGTTTTGAGATTATTTGATTATTTCGGGATTTTTAAGATATATGCTTAGATCGAGCCTGTTTCTTGGTCAATTCGTGATTTTATTGGATGTAAATGTGAATTAGATGTTGATTATTGATTGTTATAAATTATCAGTGTTGATTTGCGTTAAAAATATGATTTTTGTGGAATTTTGGCTCGAAAATTTGAAAACCCGTAAGTTTCTGCTGGGTTCAGTTGAACCACACGGGCTAACGCACGGTCTTGCGCAAGACCGTGCAGGAGCCCGTGTGCAGCTATATTTGCTTGCACGGGCTTGAGCCCGTGCACCTATCCCGTGTGTTTGGCCGTGTGTGCGTGCACGGTCTTGACACCGTGTTCAAGACCGTGCACTAGGCCGTGTGAAACACTTAGTGAATTTTTCCAGCCTTTTCAAACTTTGCTCTCGGCATTTGAGTCTTCGGGTCACCATTTTTGGTTGACTTTTTGCATACGGACTCCAAAAATTACACCGTTTTCACCTATAGAACCCTTTTAATTTGTAGATTTATATTTTGGAATGTTTATTTAATTTCGCCCTCGTTCGGGCTATGAATAGTGTAATTCTAATTATGTGTATTTTTGACAACTTGTCGGAATTGCGTGAAATTTACATGATAGCTTCTTTACATATTATAATTGACATATGCATGATTGGAAACATGTTTGGTTAGCCGTTCGTCCAATAATTGCTTATTTGCGCTTTTATTGTTGTTGTAGTCGTTATTGATTTGTCTAGGTCTTGTCTTGTCTCCAGATCAGTCCGACGTGGGAGACCAGTGAGTCTAGCAGCTAGGCTTTCTCTTTTTGATTCCAGGTGAGGATTTAAACTTTTAACTGGGCTTGAACATATATATATACAATTGCGAACCCCCTAATCCCTTATTAATATATTATATATTTCGAGTTTATATTTTTATGTTTTATCCTCAAATCATTTAATATCAAAATTATACATAAGTAAACCAAATTGATTTGTTTTCAAAAGGGCAAGAAAACTATTTATTTTACGTGACGGTTTGACTTAGGATTTAATCCTTTGTCGTCACCCTTGCTCAGAGTGTCGGTTGGCATTCGAATGGGTTATTTTAAAGCGAGCAAATACATGACTATTTTCAAGTTGGGCCCGGGAAGGTATCCGAAGGTTACGTCTGGGGACGGGCGTTCAGGGTGTAATCCGAGGTGCTTCTCCCAAAACTAAGCGTCAATCGTGGCCTGTCAGGAGATGATAGCCACGGTTGGGAGCGATGGTGGGTGTTGCATTCGTTGCACATTTTCCTAAAATTTATCATGGTTGAGCTTCGGGTTGCTCCTTAGCTTGACACCGGGGATGGAGTATTTATACATGCACCGTGGAGATATAAGGAGGAACAGGCCCATTCTCGCTGGGATCGTATTTACTGCTTTATAGTGTTATTGATTTTAATTCTTAATTGTATATCCAAGTCGAAGCATATTCCGGTTTCTTCATTATCGCATATGTATTTTCTATAAATACCCGGAAGCATGACTCGACTTGTTCTCACATCTTCACTGAGTACTTTGACTCACCCTCTTTTAATTTGTTCTTGCCTCAGGTTTGAGAGAGACCGACATGTCTTACGTGTCGGATGGGCAACAGTGTCAGATAGGCTTTTTGGTTTTGCCGAGTCTCATTAGTTGTCTTTTGATCTCGTTCATTATTCTCGTCAACCTGGATTGATAATATTATATTGATCCCCGTAACTTTTTATTTAAATTATGTTGCCCCTGAATGGGCTGTTGTTGATAATTGTTAATGTATTGGCCCCGGAGTGGCATTTTTGTTAATATGGATTTAAATGCTTCCGCTATATATATTCTCTGATTTATTTAAATGTTTTATTTTGGGAATTCACTGTTGCCAAGTGTCGGGATTGACCCGTTAGCTTGCATGGGTTCTCGGGTTGAGGCACTGTATTCGGCTTGGGAATCCGTGCAGGTTCGGGGGCTGTAGAGCGGGGCGCTACATACTTTGTGTCATTTTACAACTTATATTTCGTATTCTTATTCTTTCTCAAAACGGGCAACACTCACCACTTTTGGTTTTAAAAAAGATAAATGACGAACTGTGATCAAAACCCCCTTACTGAGTATCCTTTATACTCACCCCTACTATTTTAGTTCTTGCTTCAGGTAGACAGGTGGCGACGTCACCTATCTCGTCAGTCGGCTTCAGCAGGTCTAGATAGACTCAGTCTTTCTGGTTTGTCTTGTCAGTGGTCCCAACAACCGTCGAGTCTTGTTTATTGTATTTATTTACTTTACGTACTTATGTGCCCTGATGTGGGATAGTTGACGATATCTAGGATTGCATAGGGTAGACTAGTTGAGCCATGGATGGCACTATCTGTTTATGAACATTCTGTATTCTGATTATAAATGTTTCTTGATATTATGTTAGCCTCGTAGGCATTTATGGAATTTATCTGTTTACTTAAATCGCTTCCGCATATCTCTGTTTTATTGTGGTTGTTGTTGGGATGTCGTTGCTGTTTCCCGTAGTGTTTCCTTGAGTGTCGTTCGCCGGAGTGGGTTTTTGAGTTGAGGCCCCTCGCTGAAGCTCGGGAATCCGTTTCGGTGCGGATGTGGCATTCCTTCTTCAGGGGGTGCTACAGGCCATCTGAATCGAGGACTGATAACTGTTATTATAAGCAAACTCGATCAATGGAAGCTGTTTATACCACGTAGTCTGAAAATCTAGGGCACAAGATCTCAGCATGTCTCCGAGGTATCTAATAGTCCTCTCGGATGGACCGTCTGTCTGGGGGTGAGCTGCGGTACTGCAGGCCAACTTTGTTCCCATACGATCCTGTAAGTTCTGCCACAAACGCGAAGTAAATCTAGTGTCTCTGTCTGACATTATACTAGACGGAACTCCGTGAAGTCTCACAATCTCCTCATGATAAACCTCTGCCAACTTCTCAACTGTATAGGATGTACGAACGGGCAAGAAATGAGCGGACCTCGTCAATCTGTCAATAATTACCCAAATGCTATCATAACCACCTCTGACTTTCGGTAAACCCCAAACAAAGTCCATCGCTATCTCTTCCCATTTCCAAGATGGAACGAGAAGTGGCTGAAGTAAACCTCCGGGTTTCTGATGATCTGCCTTAACTTGTTGACAAGTCACACACTGTCTCATATAATTGGCCACATCTCTCTTCAAACCATTCCACCAGAAGAATTCTCTCAAATCTCAATACATCTTAGTGCCTCCCGGATGGATAGTATAGGCTGATTTGTGAGCTTCATCTAAAATCTCTCTCCTCAGACTCTCTGGAACACAAACTCTTGTCTTATGTTTGAGAAGACCTGTGTTGTCGATACTGAACTGCGTGTCTGGCTCATCCTTCATTCGAATAATCTGTCGTTGAATCCAATTATCAGTAGCTTGAGCTTCTTTAATTCTACGACCCAACTCTGACTATATCGTAATATTAGAAATGCGTGCATAAGAAATAATACGAGCTCTCTCGGCACCTGATATATCTAAACTCAGCTCTAGCTGTGATACACTTGCTTTTCTGCTCAAGGCATCTGCAACTACGTTCGCCTTCCCTGGATGGTACTGAATCTTACAATCATAATCTTCTAACAACTCTATCCAACGCCTCTGGCGTTTATTCAATTCCTTCTGCGTGGAACAGAAGGCTTCGGCTTCGGCGACATAGGCTGACTCGGGGGCTGCCTCTTGGGACAATTATCCTTCTGGTGGGTAGAGCTACCACAACTAGTACACAATCCCAACTTATACCAACACTTAAACTCTGGGTGATTCCCTCCACAATAACCACAAGTAACTGGGTGATAACCTGACGGACGAGGGACTGAAGGAAAACCAGTCGGGCGAGGTGCAGAGTAAAATCCGGTCGGACGAGGTGCTGAAGTAAATCCCATAGGGCGAGGTATAGGAGGTCTGGATCCACCAAACGGTCTCTTGCCTTTAGGCTGCATAGGAGAACTCGGAATGAAAGCCCTCTTGAAACCCGATGAAGAAGAAGCGGGGGTAGTACGACGAATAGCTCGATCAATACTGGCATACTCAGCCTCAAGAGATAAGGCTGCATCTACAGCTGCAACATAGGTAGTGGGACGGGAAGCTGCAAGACCCTGTCGAAGAGGAATACTCAAGCCCTCTAGAAACTTCTTGGTCTTCCTACGCTCATCTGAAGCAATATGGGGAGCATATACTGCAAGTCTAGTAAAGTTGGCCTCATAGTCAGCCACAGTAGAAGTACCCTGAGATAACTCCATAAACTCCTGTTCCCTGCGATCCTGAACAGTAGGGGGAACACACTTAGCTCGAAACTCCTCAAGAAACCTATCCCACGATGACTCAACTCCAGTGGCCCTCCATCTCTGCTCAGTCATCTTCCACCAGGCCTCTGCAGGTCCTCGAAGAAGATAGATAGCAAACTCAACCTTCTCTAGATCAGTAGGCTGATGAACTCGGTATATCCTTTCAAGAGATGAAATCCAACCCTCTGCCACAATATCATCTGTGGTACCAACAAACTGAGGTAGGTGGAAATCGAGGAATCGGCGAAGTGACTGCTCACGGGCTCTATGCTCATCTACCTCAACATCCTTGTCTCTCTGATCCAGATAATCCTTAAAGAGACCAAATATCTGCTGAGCATCAACCACTGGTGCCTGTGGTGGTGCTGCTGGAGGAGTACGATCACGACGAGGCGGCATCCTACAGGTAAATATAACAAGTATGCATGTAATTATGGATGCAATGCAGTAAACACATAAGCACAAAAGCACAAATTCCTAAGTCATAAGCCGTACGGACCTAGACTGACACGACTCATAGAGCTAAGGCCAATGAACCTCTAGCTCTGATACCAATTGTAACGACACGTCCCCAAATACGGTGCGACGTGACGTCCCGCACCAAGTCACAATCCATAACAAGAACTAAAGGTCCGGTCATGGACTACAACCTGGCGAACGGAAAATAAATACCAGGTGGATCTACTTTAGAAAATAATACGACAATGAACAATAATACAGCGGAAGCAAATTAACCCAACCTATCCCACTCAGGGAGCTAGAACAACCATAATCCAAAACACAATTATAAAGCCCACCAAGGCCACTGAAAACATCAATATCACTATTCACACTAATTTACATCATTTACATCTACAATCTCTAGGGTTTTAATTATTTGTCCAGATACATAGGCGGAAATGAAATCACCTAATCAAAAGTAAATGACTCCAAGGACACGACCTGAATCCGCCTAGCAACAAAACCTGAAAAGACAACCAAAGTGTAATGGGGTTAGTCAAAGCGACTAAGTGAGGGGGCTGTAATACGTATATATTATCGAAACAACAGAAAGATTCACCAGTTTGTAAATGAGAAGAAAGCAAAGGAAAAATAAAGGTTTTCACAATTATTGGTAAATCGAATAATTTTGCAATAAAGTAAAAGCTCGGCGAGTCGAGCATCAACCACCTGTTTCACAATATCAGAAATATCAAATAAACCTCCCTTATTCCTCCGTGTGTAGTCAGGTAGCTAGCCCGCTACTATATAATCATGCAAGGACAAATATCCAATACATCTTCGGCTGGGGATATAGACTAGATCCCGTCCGGCGCAGGTACTCAAAAGGGTTGCCACTCCGATCATACCCCCGAGCTCCCATCAGTTTGGAGACCAGAGCATTGAGATCCACCGTAGACCCAACGTCTATCCGGCTTCACCCCGTACCCTGATGTCTGGGCCCAATAGTATAATGTGGCTCAAAGGCCAGGCCGAAAGGCCAAGATAATTCCTCGCACTTCAAATGCTTATATGGTCAAAGGGACCGATTTCAAACTCGTTTGTAACCCTTTCGAGCTAATAGAGCCTTCTAGGGGTTAATATGTAATAATTTGATATCAAAGCATTTTCCTTTAACTCATTAAAGTAATATGATTTTCAAGTAGCTACTACGTATAATATAAGTTTGGGGAAAGAAAACATAAAAGCATAAAACACAGGCTTTGGGTATATATGGAATATTTACATACGTATAAGAAAGACCGAATTCGGAAAAGAAACCCCACCTAGATATCCCAAAAGATAGCCAAAAGAATGGTCAGACAAATTAGGATTCCTCTGAAGGATTACCTGTTATATAAAAGACTGTAGGGTAAGACTTGACCCGACAAACCAATTAAGACACGACTGACTTGTACGGCTCTAACATAGAACATGTAGTCACGTGACAAATAAACAATTAAATCAATAAATTAAATATGTAAGAAGTAACTTAAACTATTTAAGTAAGGTAATTCCCTAAATCATACCAATTAATCAATATCAATTCATTACAGAATCTCTGAACACAATATTTCCTACAAGTAATATGTTATTAGAAGAATTCTCGTTATATTAAATCATATACAAAGTAAATGCCGTACTCCCTTAAGAAAGTATTTAGAATACTACTTGGGCTTAAAGTAATTTCCTAGCTCCATTATTAACTTCTAATGGTGGTTGGACTAATAATCAAACTACTTGTACCCATACAAGTCTGATTCGAGAAATTAAGAATTCAATCTATAAATTAAAAGCAAATAGACTATAACCAACACATATTCCTGTATCTAAGCTATGTTCGGCATACCAAAGTATGAATAGATATACGTATGTGTATAGTAGGTTTATACGTATTCTTGACTATATGTATATCTAATTGCTAGGTAATCATGTTTCTGCAAGAATTGTCAAGCAATCAACTACAGACATGCCACTAAACAAAGATTAATATGCTTTGACCACCTTTTTAGTTATTCAAGAATTCTTTTATATTAATGAATCTAATTCCTTCAAAATTAACTGAAAGTCCGAAACACAAGTAGTGAATTGAATAAAGTTTAAGTGGGCCAATTCATCAAAGAAGCATATGTATACATAGACTGGGCTTCCTAATTATTACAATAAATAAAAGAGAGAGATGGCTAGAGTTTTACCTATTGGCGTTGGATACAGTTCGAACAAAGATGGACAAAAGGAAAATGGCGTAAAGTTTCTTTTCCTCTGTTAGCTAATATAATACTTGTATATGCGTTAACTAGAATATATGAGAAGGTGTGTACCAAAAATCTAGGTAACCTAATATATTGATTATTATGCCTTTTCTTATTTCTTATTTATTTCTTTTGTTTTACTAATTGCGGCTCCTATATATATATATATATTTATATAGTCTAACTACAACATTTAGGTTTATCATTCGGTTGAACTTAAGGAAAATATATCCAATCCGTAATGGCAAATTTTAGATGATTTAAATAAGAAAATCACGCTCTTATCAGTGTTTAAGGATAAAGATATACGTGTCACAGTTTAATAAAAACACGTAGACACTTGTACACGTAATTCCGAATTCTGCCACTTCTCAATTAACTCGAAATTCAAGTAATTCAAAGTGTTCGAAAATTTTAAAAATATCAATTAGACACACATTAGACAATTGAATCACAATTAACACAAATATCACTTAAATTAAACACATTAGGCAAATAATATCACATAGGCACGTACTTCCCGATCGAGTTTTCCACCTTGTCCCGTTAACTTAGTAAATTCTTACCGACTTTATTTATACGAAAACTTGGGCCGTTACAGCCTTTGAGATCAAATGGTTACTTTTTAAAACAAATGAGTTACTTGTCTCTAGTTGAAAGCATTTTAAATCATTTTGTAGATGCATAGGTTTTGCTATCGAAAAGGGTTTGACTAAGCACATAATGTAACACCCCGCTATTTTTTAACGCTTCGGTACGTTAGCCGATTATTGCTCTTGGTTGCATTGTCTGCAATTATGTGAATTATATGAATTAATGTGTGATTTTATATATGAATAATATGATGATTTTATAAGGATTTTCATATTTGAATTATTTTATACTATTCTTATATTTGAATTGTTGTATTTGAAATCTTATGAAAATTATCACATTATATTTGAATTATATGATATTATTCTTGAAATATATATAAATATATATGCAAATACATACATAAATATCTATACAAATATATATACAAGTATATACACATTGCTAGCTAATTTTGACTTTTCAAAATATCCTATATTTATTTTATATTCTCTCTTTTCTCTACATTTTTCTACACTATTCTCAAGCAACAACTCTCTCCCTTTCTTCTTCATCTCTCGGCCCTCACTTCCTCTCTCCCAACCGCCATTTTCATCCTCTCAAAACACCAAGAAATCTTCCTCATTTTGTTACAAAAAGTGTGCTACATCATCCAAGGAACAAACTTTGTGGCGCCCCTTTCCTTGGCCGGAGAAAGGACACCACATCCGCACCGAGACAAACCCTCAAACGAGATATAAGTACCCCATTTAAAAATTCATCCCGGCGAACGGCAATCAAGCAAAACTAGCAACAGCAAACGACAGTCCAACAACAACAGTAATAAAGTAAATAAATCAGAGTTGCGGAAGTAGAAACAATTATATAAATAACATATAAGCCATCCACGGCCATGTAATTCATACACCATTCTCAATCATAATATAATAATTGCCTTTCATGGCCAGTCTAATCTATCCCACATCAGGGGCACGTAAGTATGTAATTTAAAGCATAATCCAAAATACATAATTAAATAAATTCATAACCGGGACACGACTGTTGTTGGGACACTGACAAGACAAGACACACGAGCCAACCTAGACCTGCTGCTGCCGACTGACATGATAGGTGACAACGCCACCTGTCGACCTGAAGTAAGAATTGAAATAGAGGGGTGAGTAAAAACACTCAGTGAAGGTTAAGAGGGATCAAGTACGAGCCACGTGTCCGGGTTTTGAATTATATATATATGAAAATACATTTGCATAATTGAAGAAAATCCGGATCGTGCTTCGACTTGCATTCACGACATTAAATAGATAATAAATAATTAAAGTAGTAACATGCACGCAAATAATATCCCAGCGAGAATGGGCCTGTTCCTCCTTATAACCCCTTCACGTTCATATACTCCATCACCGGTGTCCGACCCCGAATCGCTACTTCGGGCGACTGTGAATTTTAGAAAAACGTGCAACGAATGCAACGTCCACCATCGCTCCCAACCGTGGCTATCAACTCCTGACGGGCCACGATTGACGCTTAGTTTTGGGAGAAGCACCTCAGATTACCCCTAGACGCTCGTCCCCAGGTATAACCTTCGGATACTTTCCCGGGCCCCATGTTGAAATGTCATGAATTTGCTCGCTTTGAAAACCGTACATAAATTAATTCGGGCAAGCTTGAGTGACGACGAAGGGTACGAGCCCTAAGTCAAACCGTCACGCTTAAAATAAATAATTTTACTTGCCATATAAAAATAAATATTTTAGGGATACTCATAAGTACAATTTAATATTAAATCATTTGAGAGCAACCTTAAAATATAGATTAAATATCTAATAATTATACGAGAAAGGAAAACAAAGCAATATGAGCACATAAGGGGAGTTCGCAATAAATTAAAAGAATTCTTACTCCGTTTGAAATCGTTTTAAAACCCTCACCTGGAAACAAGGAAACGACAAGACACTCCAAGCAATGTCCTGACAAGACAGCCTGAAACTAACAGACGACAAAATCACATAAGACAAGACACGACAACGACTCACAAAGACTACATTGCAATTAAAACCAATAAACAACATGTATCAATTGAATTTACAATAAAAATGTAATTAAATCAATTAAACTAAAAGTACAAAATTAACAATGCTAATCATGCTCAATTGAAATTCTAATTGTACATTCATGCATATAATATTAAAAAGAAGCACTCATGCGATTTTCGGATTTTTCGGACAACATTCAAAAATTGGGGAAAAAGCCCTAAACGAAAAAGGTTCGATTCAAGGTCCGAACGAGTTCGGAATTTTGAAAACTTTACCAAATATTCATCCTTGAATCATAAGGAAGCTATAGGTGAAAAAGACTCGATTTTAGGGGGTCGTATGCAAAAAGTCAACTTTTATTATTGGCTATTTGACCCCATTACCGAGAGCAACTAAGGAAAAAGGCTGGAAAATTGGCTAAGGCATACACACGGGCTAACGCACGGCCTAGAGCACGGTCTTGAGCACGAAACCAAGACCGTGCAGGCTGAAACAAAGGCACACGGCCTGTTGCACCGGCGTGCGCAAGCCGGTGCAAGGTTAAAGGGTTGTGCACGGTCTGGCGCACGGTCTTGAGCAAGACCGTGCGTTGGGCCGTGTGGTTCCAACACCCAGGTGCAGAAACGCGATTTTTAAGGTTTTCTCGGGAGTTTCATGCAAAAATCAAATATGGGGGATTCTAAGGCTAAAATTAACATGTAAAATTCACACTCATGCATTGTACACATTAGTATCTATCATTTGATCCGAACTACGCTAAAAATGATAAACTATAACCTACGAATCAAGAAATTCATCAAATATATATTCAATATAAAAACTATAAAAATTGAAAGATTTAATGGATGAAATGAATTGGAGAAAGAAGGTTACCAATAAATAATCGAACGAGGATCGTAAAACTGGCCTCGGAATTTCAATCGGTCGAGAAACGAATTCGGAACGGGATTTCCCTTTCTTCTCCGTCTCTTCTCTCTTTTCTCCTTCCTCTCTCTCTTTTCTCCTTCCTCTCTCTCTCTCTCTCAAATGAATATGTGGTCAAGAGGGTGCAAGGGGTGTGTTCAAGAGGGTGTGAGTGTGTTCAAGATAGTGTGGGTGTGTTCAAGGTAGTGCAAGGGTATTTTTAGAAGGTTGTAGGTTCGTTCATAAATTAGAATGATTCGAGGGGTAGAAAACGTAATTATAAAAGGTTAAGGATATTGAAATGATTATAATAAATTAAGATTAACTAACGAAGTTAAATCTTTTCATATAAAATTCAACTAAATGTCGAATAATTATCCCAAGAATTAATTCTGGAATTTTCGGGTCGTTACAAACTTCTACTTGCTATTTGTGCAAACAAGCTTGTATTTCTTCTTTCTCTCCAATTTTCTTCCTTCAAGGTGGGACCTCGCGGGGCTGATTCTGAGTTATTTGGCTATCTTTTTTGTTAAGCCTACATGTGAGGATGTAAAATGTTTTTAACTGAAGCTTGAACAAATATTTGCGAAAACCCTATCCCTTTATATTTCAATTATATATTATCAATATTTGAAATAAAAAGGTTTTGATATATAAATAATATATGTGTATCTTTTCTAAAATGGTTTTAAAATAGAGACAAGAGAACTATTTTGTTTTTAAAAGTAACATTTGGTCTCGGGACTTGCTCGTATGCCTCGAGTTATAGGCAACGTGTTGAGAAACCCTAGACGGTTACATACGTTGTCTCGAACGACCCTTTTGGTCAATTAAAATATTTATAAAGCGAGATTATATTTCCTTTAACCCTATTGAGGACGCTCTTAGGGTATATTTGGGCCCCGGATTATACTAGAGGTGGAAACCCGGAGACGAGCGTCTAGGGTAAAGCCCGTAGTATAATCCAGATTATATATATGGATGGAGACCCAGTGACGATCATCTAATATATAATCCAAGGGTATTACTCATTGCTAGTCGGAGGTAGTCTAGCTCGGGTAATACTTACACCGGCGCCATTAGTCGGTTATGGTGAAATCGTGGGTAGCTTCCTCGATAAGCCAAACGGTGTTATGGGATTTCATTATATTTGATATGTTTTGGGAGTTATAAGGAGATGGCCCGTTCTCGCCGGGAATAAAAATGTTTTCTAAAATGTTTTACTTTAATAATTAATTCACAAAGCTTTGATGGATTATAAAGAGAAAGTATCGGCACTAGATTCGTTTCTCTAGTAATCAAAGCGTGGATTAATTAATATTTAATTCACAAAGCTTAGCTGAATTGTAAAAGAGCATATCGTCACTAGATTTGCTTTTATCAACCTAAGCGTGGATTAAACATATGTTTTTATTATGTATAGTCCCCTCCTCACTGAGTTCGTTTGACTCACATCCCCCTTTTGGTTCATGCTTCAGGTTAGCGGTCATGTACTGGCAGCAGCGTTGTAGGCTTGTACAGTCCTTGAAGTCGGTCTTATGTATTTACTTTTGTGGATCGAACTTATGATGTTGGATTACATGAAAACTTGACATGTTATGCTGATGTTGGATACTTAATGAATTGATGTTATAACTTGTGATAGATAATGAACTTATAAATGTTTAATTTGGCCACGGATGGCAGTGTGAATATAAATATGATCTTTTGCTCATTGCTTCCGCTTGTTGGTGCTGTTGTTGTTGTTGTTGATGTTGATACTGATGTTGGGAGTTGCTGTTGCCAGATTGTGGGAATCCCGTTGTCCGGGGCGGGTTTTCGAGTGGTGGTAGTTAACTATCATTCGGGAGCTCGTTTCGGTCCGGGGGTTGTGGCGTGGGGGACGTCACAGCTTAAGGTGGTATCAGAGCCTAGGTTTGGTACTTAGGTTTTGACGTCGTGTCGAGTCTGTCTAGGTCGAACGACTATAGGAAAATGTGCTTTTATATGTTTATGTTATGTGATTTTGTGTGGACAGGATCATGTGGCTAACAAAACATGCATATTATTTAGTCTTTTGATATAGGAAAATGAATCATGCTCGTGGTAGACCGAGAACCAGAGCTGCTCCTCCTTCTCCTCCCCAGGAAGATAACAACATTAATGCTCCTCCGGCTCCTCAGCCCGAGCCAATACTGCCCGTGCAGCCGAATCCCCTAAATCCTGCCATGTTCTTTGAAGCCATGCAAAGGATGTTTCAACAGGGTATAGCTCCTGCACAACCGACCCCTGCTCAAAGGAAACAGGCAGAGGCAAGGGATTTTGATAGGTTCCTCAACCTCAATCCCCCTCGCTTTGAAGGACAACCTGATGATCTTAAGGCCACAGAGTGGATTGCCGATCTCGAGCCTACGTTCAAGGTTATTGAGTGTCCCGATTCAAAGAAGGTTGAATATGCCGTGTTTCTCCTTAAAGGACCAGCCAGGGACTGGTGGAGACTGACTGAAGCTAGATGGCGAGCTGATCAGACTGAGCCAACTTGGGCTAACTTTCTTGCGGCTTTCCGGAACAAATACATTCCCCTGGTTGTACAGGATAAACGAGAAGCCGAATTTCGAGCCTTAAAACAAGAGAATATTTCCGTTGATCAATACGAGGCCGTGTTCTCCCGCCTCATTGTCTACTGTCCTTCTATACTTATAGACGAGAGAAGAAAGGTGAATCAATTTATTCAGGGCTTAAATGAGGAAATTCGAAGAGCACTTTTGGGAGCTCATCTCCCTACATACGAAGTTGCCGTCACAACTGCACTGGAGATTGAGTCTCAGTTACAGCAGATCAAAAAGGACTTCGCACCGAAGGATATAGCTCCACCACCTCGCAAGTTTAAGAAGTCTTTTCCTCCTGTGGGTCCTTCATCTTCGAGCAAAAAGAAAAAGATCACAGGTCCTCAGATAACGGAGCCGCAGGTTAAATGTTCCTTCTGCAATAAACCGAGATATACCGAGGCAAACTGCTGGAGGAAACAGGGTTTGTGTACCCGGTGCTGAGGCGGGGATCATCAAATCGAAAACTGCCCAAAGAAAAGGACTCCACCATTACAGAAGGAGCAACAGAATAGAGGAAAAGGAAAGGTTGTAGCACGGGCCTATGCCATGTAGGGAGATGGAGGAGACGCTGATCCAAATGCTGTGATACAAGGTACAATACATTTACATGACATATCCATAATTGCATTATATGATTCAGGTGCGACACATTCTTTCATCGCTCCCGAATATGCATCCAAATTATCATTGTCTGTCGAGTCTTTACCATATGTGCTTGAGGTCAATTCCCCGTTGGGAATTTCTTATTTGTGTAATCGAGTCTTCCGAGACTGTCCGTTGAGATAGACGATCGCGATTATCCTGCTGATCTCATTGAGCTTCCGATGAGTCACTACGGGATAATATTGGGAATGGACTAGCTATATCGGCATCAAGCTTATATTGATTGTTTCGGGAAAAAGATCGCTCTGGGAGCTGATAGCGAGATTTTGGGCAAAAGGTTTGACAAGATTCCTCGAGTTTCTTATGTTAAAGCCGCCCGAATGATTCGCAAGGGATCTCCGGCCTTTGTTGCTTATCTACTAAACCGTCTGAAAGAGCATGTTAAGCTTGAGGAGGTACCAGTAGTTGGAGAATTCCCTGATGTGTTTCCCGAGAGTTTGAATTCTTTGCCTCCAGAACGAGAGATAGAGTTTGTGATCGATTTAGCTCCGGGTGCCGAACCGTATTCGAAGACTCCTTATCGTATGGCTCCGGCAGAGTTGAAAGAATTGAAGATACAGTTGGATGGACTGTTGGAGAGTGGGTACATTCGACCGAGTACTTCGCGGTGGGGTGCGCCTGTTCTTTTCGTGAAAAAGAAGGATGGGACATTGAGGATGTGTATAGATTATCGCGAGCTGAATCGGATGACGATAAAGAACAAATATCCTCTACCTCACATCGAAGAGTTGTTTGATATTTTGCAAGGGTCGAAAGTGTACTCCAAGCTAGATCTCCGACAGGGGTATTACCAGTTGCGAATCCGAGAATCAAACATTCCGAAGACTGGGTTTAATACTCGATATGGGCATTTTGAGTTCGTAGTTATGCCTTTCGGGTTAACGAATGCTCCAGCTGCTTTCATGGATTTGATGCATCGTACTTTCCGGCCATATCTCGATAAGTTTGTGGTGATCTTCATTGATGATATCCTGGTTTTCTCAAAGACTAAGGAAGAACATGCCGAGCATCTTTGCATCGTATTAAGAACTCTCCGAGAGCATCAGTTGTATGCCAAGTTCAGTAAATGCGAATTTTGGCTGATAAAGTTACCTTCCTTGGTCATGTGATATCAGGAGATGGAATCGAAGTGGATCCCTCGAAAATTGAGACCGTGATGAAATGGGAGCAGCCGAAGACTCCAACTGAAGTTAGAAGTTTTCTAGGGTTAGCTGGCTATTACAGGCGTTTTGTTCAAGATTTCTCCAAGATAGCCGCTCCGCTGACCAATTTAACTCGCAAGAACGTGCCTTTTAAGTGGGATGATAAATGCGAGGCAAGTTTTCAAGAGCTAAGGAAACGGTTGACTACTGCTCCGATACTTGCATTACCTGAAGGTTCCGAAGGATTTACGGTTTATACCGATGCATCGAAAGAAGAGTTAGGATGTGTTCTGATGCAAAACGGCAAAGTGATTGCTTATGCTTTGCGCAAGCTAAAAGATGCTGAGAAGAACTATCCTATCCATGATCTTGAGCTAGCTGCTATTATCTTTGCCCTGGGAAAATGGCGACACTACTTATACGGCGTAACCTTCGATATTTTCACCGACCACCAGAGTTTGAAATATCTGCATACTCAGAAGGATCTCAATCGCAGGCAACGTCGGTGGATGGAATTTCTTGAAGATTATGATTGCCGTATTCAATATCACCCAGGCAAAGCTAATGTAGTAGCCGATGCCTTAAGTAGACAGGCAAAGGTAGCTGTCTTGGAAGGAACCTCCTTGGAATTAATGTCAGAAGCAGGGAGATATCACTTAGTCTCTCAACCGCGGATTGCAAACCTCTCAGTGAGACTGGACTTGGTTCAGAGGCTTAAAGACGAGCAGAGTGCTGATGACGGGATTCAAAGACAGATAGTGAGGATGCAAGATGATCCGAACTCCTCATTTGCTTTCGATGATGTGGGTCTTCTTCGTTTTAAGAACCGAATTTGCGTGCCAAAGAATCTGAAGACCGAGATCATGGAAGAAGCTCATAAATCTGCTTATGCCGTCCATCCGGGAGGTAATAAGATGTACCGAGATCTCAAGACTCAATATTGGTGGCATGGAATGAAACGAGAAGTTGCTGATTTCGTGAGATGGTGTTTGACTTGTCAACGAGTTAAAGTCGAACATCAGCAACCCGATGGAACTCTACAGCCACTCCCTATTCCGGATTGGAAATGGGAAGATATTGCAATGGATTTCATGTCCGGATTACCGAGAGTTCGAGGCGGATATGATATGATTTGGGTGATTGTGGATCATTTGATGAAATCCGCTCATTTCATTCCAATTCGAAAGACCACCAATGTCAAGAAACTGGCGGAGTTGTATATCGAGCAGATTGTAAAGCTACACGGAGTTCCGAAGAGTATCGGGTCCGATCGAGATCCTAAGTTTACTTCTCGACTTTGGCAAGAAATTCACAGAAACTTGGGAACGAATTTGAAATTCAGCACGGCCGTTCACCCGCAAACTGATGGTCAATCTGAGAGAACCATCAAGATTCTAGGCGATATGCTGCGAGCTTGTGCTCTCGACTTTTCCACGAGTTGGGACAAGCAACTGCCGCTCATTGAATTCGCCTACAATAACAGTTACCAAGCAACAATTGGGATGCCCCCGTATGAAGCGCTTTATGGACGTAAATGCCGATCCCCTTTGTACTGGGAATTAGAAGACTGGCGAAGAACTAAAGACGGAGTGGAACGAACTCTACCTCCGAAGACGATCCAGGAAACGCTTGATAAGATTGCGATCATTCGACAGAGAATGAAAGCTGCCCAGAATCGCCAAAAGAGTTATGCTGATAAGAGACGCCGGGATTTGGAATTTGAAGAGGGAGACAAAGTGTTTCTTAAGGCGACGTTGAGGAAAGGTTTCGCTAGAGTGGGGAAAGGTGGGAAGCTCAGTCCGAGATATTTTGGACCCTATGAGGTTATTGAACGGATTGGGAAGACTGCCTACCGCCTGAACCTACCCTCGACTCTAACTGGGATTCACAACGTCTTCCATGTTTCTCAATTGCGAAAATACTATCCCGACGAATCTCATATTCTCCGAGATGAAGAAGTCCAGGTAGAGCCTGACTTGACGATCGAGATGAAACCTGTTGAGATTCAGGATCGTAAGTTCAAGCAACTCCGCAACCGACAGATTCCCTTGGTTCGTGTGTTGTGGAGGAACCGAACCACCGAGCAAGTAACTTGGGAGACAGAAGAGAAGATGCGAACTCATTATCTTGAGTTATTTGCGGAGTCGAATTAGAATCTAGGGACCAGATTCTCTGAAGGGGGGGATAGTGTAACGCCCCGCTATTTTTTAACGCTTCGGTACGTTAGCCAATTATTGCTCTTGGTTGCATTGTCTGCAATTATGTGAATTATATGAATTAATGTGTGATTTTATATATGAATAATATGATGATTTTATAAGGATTTTCATATTTGAATTATTTTATACTATTCTTATATTTGAATTGTTGTATTTGAAATCTTATGAAAATTATCACATTATACTTGAATTATATGATATTATTCTTGAAATATATATAAATATATATGCAAATACATACATAAATATCTATACAAATATATATACAAGTATATACACATTGCTAGCTAATTTTGACTTTTCAAAATATCCTATATTTATTTTATATTCTCTCTTTTCTCTACATTTTTCTACACTATTCTCAAGCAACAACTCTCTCCCTTTCTTCTTCATCTCTCGGCCCTCACTTCCTCTCTCCCAACCGCCATTTTCATCCTCTCAAAACACCAAGAAATCTTCCTCATTTTGTTACAAAAAGTGTGCTACATCATCCAAGGAACAAACTTCTACTTGCCATTTGTGCAAACAAGCTTGTATTTCTTCTTTCTCTCCAATTTTCTTCCTTCAAGGTGGGACCTCGCGGGGCTGATTCTGAGTTATTTGGCTATCCTTTTTGTTAAGCCTACAGGTGAGGATGTAAAATGTTTTTAACTGAAGCTTGAACAAATATTTGCGAAAACCCTATCCCTTTATATTTCAATTATATATTATCAATATTTGAAATAAAAAGGTTTTGATATAAAAATGATATATGTGTATCTTTTCTAAAATGGTTTTAAAATAGAGACAAGAGAACTATTTTGTTTTTAAAAGTAACATTTGGTCTCGGGACTTGCTCGTATGCCTCGAGTTATAGGCAACGTGTTGAGAAACCCTAGACGGTTACATACGTTGTCTCGAACGACCCTTTTGGTCAATTAAAACATTTATAAAGCGAGATTATATTTCCTTTAACCCTATTGAGGACGCTCTTAGGGTATATTTGGGCCCCGGATTATACTAGAGGTGGAAACCCGGAGACGAGCATCTAGGGTAAAGCCCGTAGTATAATCCAGATTATATATATGGATGGAGACCCAGTGACGATCATCTAATATATAATCAAAGGGTATTACTCATTGCTAGTCGGAGGTAGTCTAGCTCGGGTAATACTTACACCGGCACCATTAGTCGGTTATGGTGAAATCGTGGGTAGCTCCCTCGATAAGCCAAACGGTGTTATGGGATTTCATTATATTTGATATGTTTTGGGAGTTATAAGGAGATGGCCCGTTCTCGCCGGGAATAAAAATGTTTTCTAAAATGTTTTACTTTAATAATTAATTCACAAAGCTTTGATGGATTATAAAGAGAAAGTATCGGCACTAGATTCGTTTCTCTAGTAATCAAAGCGTGGATTAATTAATATTTAATTCACAAAGCTTAGCTGAATTGTAAAAGAGCATATCGTCACTAGATTTGCTTTTATCAACCTAAGCGTGGATTAAACATATGTTTTTATTATGTATAGTCCCCTCCTCACTGAGTTCGTTTGACTCACATCCCCCTTTTGGTTCATGCTTCAGGTTAGCGGTCATGTACTGGCAGTAGCGTTGTAGGCTTGTACAGTCCTTGAAGTCGGTCTTATGTATTTACTTTTGTGGATCGAACTTATGATGTTGGATTACATGAAAACTTGACATGTTATGCTGATGTTGGATACTTAATGAATTGATGTTATAACTTGTGATAGATAATGAACTTATAAATGTTTAATTTGGCCACGGATGGCAGTGTGAATATAAATATGATCTTTTGCTCATTGCTTCCGCTTGTTGGTGCTGCTGTTGTTGTTGTTGATGTTGGTACTGATGTTGGGAGTTGCTGTTGCCAGATTGTGGGAATCCCGTTGTCCGGGGCGGGTTTTCGAGTGGTGGTATTTAACTATCGTTCGGGAGCTCAATTCGGTCCGGGGGTTGTGGTGTGGGGGACGTCACAGCTTAAGGATGTAACACCCCAAACTTGAGAAATATGTACCATGTGGGCATTTGTCCCACATAGGAAAAACATAAGTAATGTGAAGGGTTTATAAGTGATCTTCCAAGCACAACTACCATGTGGTGCATCACCTTTTGGCAAGTGGTTTCAAGCCAAACTTTAGGGTTTTGCTCAGTGGTGGTGAAGCTTATACCCGTGCGTCCAACGGGTGCCGTCGTGAGGGTTCTCCTCTCCGCGCGCGGGGCTGCGACAAATGGTATCAGAGCCAACCGTCAGCTATGGGAATGCATGTTCCACACATGACATGAGTCGTGAGTCACCGCTAAAGGGGCTCCGCTCGGCGTGTTGTGGGCAGCTTCTCCACTAGTGGGAAGCCACGATCCTATGTCACGGCGTAATGAGGACATTACGCTCTCAAGGAGGGGTGAATGTAACACCCCAAACTTGAGAAATATGTACCATGTGGGCATTTGTCCCACATAGGAAAAACATAAGTAATGTGAAGGGTTTATAAGTGATCTTCCAAGCACAACTACCATGTGGTGCATCACATTTTGGCAAGTGGTTTCAGGCAAAACTTTAGGGTTGTGCTCAGTAGTGGTGAAGCTTATACCTGCGCGTCCAACGGGTGCCGTCGTGAGGGTTCTCCTCTCCGCGCCCGGGGCTGCGACACATAAGGAAACAGTAAATTCAGTACATCAAGCAATAAGAAAGGCGGGATAAATAGTTATTTCACAAACCTAAGTAACTATGTCCTTGCCCAGTTGAAAGCATTTTAAAACCCTTACCTGGCTCGACACGACAGTATGAAAGCAAGCGGTAGTGAAGTTTCTCCCTCGTTGGTCCCACCTGTAATACATAGGGCCTAGAGGATGAAAACCAGACCGGCAATACTAAAAGCAAGACACGAGAATATAGACGATGCACAGAAATTCATATAGAACTTCATCCATGCTATAAACAAGATACGGAAAGCTAAACAATTAAAACATATAAAGATATATAATATATTGAACAACAATTAAAGACTATTAATGCAATTCTAAATAATGGAAGAACATTAAAATTAAATATTAAAGACATGCTTAAACGTAATTAGATCACATAGACATGCTTAAAATAATATAGGAACGCTCTCTCGCGAATACGGGATCAAACGGGTAACAAACGGGAAAAGTGGATAAAAGTCCCTAAACGAGAAAGCTGTCAAATGACGGTCAAATAAGGTCGGATAAATCATAACTTTGCAAAAATATTAAATCTCAAAGCTTAAGGAAGCTATAGGTGAAATCGGATTGATTTTAGGGGGTCGTTTGCGAAAAGTCAACATTTAAATAAATGGGGTTGACCTAATTCCCGAAGTGAAAGAAGAAAGAAAGTTGAAAAATCCACTAAGGCATGTGCACCGGCCGACGCACGGTCTTGAACACGCTGTCAAGACCGTGCAGGTGCACACGGCCTTACACACATGCAACGCGCACGAGCGTAAGCCCGTGCAGGTCAAATGGGGTGCGGAAAGGCCAACGCACGGTCTTGGCAAGACCGTGCACGAGCCCGTGCAGATCAGCAACAGACAGCAGAAATCGCAATTTCAACGGGAATCGCACCAAAAATCAACAAATCTCAATTTCTAGCAAGAATCAACAAGTAAAACTTTAAACAAACAACAAGAAAATCATAAGAAGCATTTATATCCAAGTAGCATGCAAAATGACCAAATAATAAGCTCAAAATCATCAAATTTCAGAAAAACACCACGAAGCAATAAATGTGATTAAAAACTCATAAATTCAAGGAGAGAGGCGATGAAATTGGTGCCTAAAGAAAGATCTCGTAGAGAGGATCGCGTGGGTCCAAACGGCACGGAAATTGGTGAAGAAACGAGCTCGGTCGGACGTCGGGAAGATCTCTCTCTTTTTTTTTCTCCTTTTCTTCTTCCTCTTTTCTTGTTCATGCGTGAAGTGAGGGTGAGGTAGAGAGATGGGGTGTGAGTCAAAGGTTGACCTAGGGGCTTAGAAACGAAGGGGCATTTTTGTAATTTAATAAAACTTACTCGAAAATAAATGTTGTTCAAATGAATCAATATTACAGTCAAAGTTGATCATTTTAAGCGCACATTGACATAGAATAATTTAAATTTACCGATTAGCACTTTTACAAAAATTCATAATAAAATATAACAAATAGTCACATAATTCGGGAATTGAGGAAAGAAGCAAGATACGAAGGCGCGAAGCTTATCGAACTCATCTCGAAAGGTCAGGGCGTTACAGTGCACAAGGTAGCGGGAGGTTCGAGGGGTGAAAAGGTAATTCATGGTGAAATAAAGGATATGAGAGGGGTAAATGTGGAAAAAGGATATCAAAGAGGGTCGGGGATAAAATAAATAGTTTCGGGTAAAAGGTGGGTTCTCGGGTAAAACTTATTCGTGATACTAAATATTCTCACGAAAAGCCTTCGACGCAAATAAAATATTATTCTGGAATAAATCCAAAATTTCGGGTCGTTACAGTTTGGGTGGCCAAAAGGGCCGTTCAAAAAATGATGCAAGCAGTTAAGTATGAATGGCCAAAGGGGCATTTGAGACAAGTTGGTGTAACGATCTAAGAAATACTCACAAGTGTCGTACGCTTCGGGAGCATGCTGACGGATGTCCCTAACGACATTACTTATAAGTGCCTCTGAGATCAAATGGTTACTTTTAAAACAATTAAGTTACTTGTCTCTAGTTGGAAGCATTTTAAATCATTTTGTAGGTGCATAAGTTTTGCTATCAAAAGGGTTTGACTAAGCATATAAAGAAATAGTAAAGGCAGTACATCAAGCAATAAGAAAGGCGGGATAATAAGTTATTTCGCAAACCTAAGTAACTATGTCCTTGCCCCAGTTGAAAGCATTTTAAACCCTTACCTGGCTCGACACGACAGAATGAAAGCAAGCGGTAGTCAAGTTTCTCCCTCGTTGGTCCCACTTGTAATACACAGGGCCTAGAGGATGAAAACGAGACCGACAAAACTAAAAGCAAGACACGAGACAACAAACGACGCACGGCAATTCATATAGAACTTCATTCATGATATATATGAGACACGAAAAGCTAAACAATTAAACATATAGAGATATATAAAATACGGGCCAACAGTTAAAGAAATATTAACGCAATTATAAATAACCAAGAAACATTAGAATTAAATATTAAAGACATGCTTAAACGAAATTAGGGCCCGTAGACATACTTAAAATAATATAAGGAAGCTCTCTCGCAAAAACGGGATCGAATGGATAACAAACGGGAAAAGTGAGAAAAATCCCTAAACGAGAAAGGTGTCAATTGACGGTCAAATAAGGTCGGATAAATCATAATTTTGCAAAAATATTAAATCTCGAAGCTCAAGGAAGCCATAGATGAAATCGGACTGATTTTAGGGGTTCATATACGAAAGTCAACATTTTAAATAAGTGGGGTTAACCCAATTCCCGAAGTGAATGAAGAAAGAAAGCTGAAAAATTCACTAAGGCATGTGCACCGGCCAACGCACGGTCTTAAACTCGCTGTTAAGACCGTGTAGGTGCACACGGCCCTACGCACTGGGAACGCGCACGGGCGCAAGCCAGTGCAGGCCAAAAGTGTTGCGCATGGGCCAATGCACGGGCTTGGCAAGACCGTTCGCAAGCCTGTGCAGATCAGCAACAGACAACAACAATTTCGCAATTTCGACAGGAATCGAACCAAAATCAACAAAACTCAATTTCAAGCAAGAATCAACAATTAAGATTAACAATGAACAACAAGCAAATCATAAGAAGCATTTTGATCCAAGTAGCATGCAAAATGACCAAGAAACGAGCTGAATATCATCAAAAATCAAATAAAACTCACGAAGCAATAAATGCACTTAAATACTCAGAAATTCGAGGAAAGAGATGGTGAATCTGGTTCCTAAAGAAGATCTCGATGAGAGGATCACGCGGGTACCAAAGACGCGGAAATCGGCGAAGAAATGAGCCCGAAATGATCGATTGAAGCTCCTAAGTGTAAAATCCCTCTTTATCCTCTTCTCTCTCTCTCTTCACATGATTAGGGTTCAAAATGGGGCAGAAATATTTATCAAATTATTCAAAATGTTTAAAAATACGAAGGGGCATTTCGGTAATTTCGAAACTCTAATTTAAAACATTTTGGCCAATAATATCAATATTAATATCAAATTAAAGCTAAACACATAAGGAATACAAATACGCACATAATAAATTCACATTGGGTCATATACGAAATAATTAAATATAAATCACATAATACGAGAAATAAGAGGAAAGAAGGGAATAAGCGCGAAAGTCGAACTCACAATGATCCTCGATTTTCTGGGTCGTTACAGTAACTTATAGATGTAGCGGGCGCCCCAAACGGGTAACGCACGCCCCGCACCATGTAACGCCCCGAAAATTCGTATTAAGAACCGGGAACCCGAATCGATTTTGTTGCGCGATTATTATTTATTTTATTAATTATTATATGATTTTATAACAATTTCGTATATGAATGAATTTCTATATTTAAATTACGAATTTTCAATGTGCGTTTAATAATATGAATTTTGACTGCAATTATGTGTTAATTGGACAATGTGACTTTTTGAACTTATTTTGCGAAATTACGAAAATGCCCTTTCGTTTCTCGAATCAAGTCAATTATTTGACTAAGTCTCACATCTCTCTCTCTCACCTCACTCTCGAACACTTCAGCAAGAAAAAGAAAAGAAAAGAGAAGAAAAGAAAGAAAAGGAGAAAGAAGAAGAAGGAGTTTCAATCGATCGTCCCGACTCCGTTTCTCGACGGATTTTCGAATCGTTTACGTCTACGAACTCCTCGCGATCTCGTCTACGAGTAAGTCTTTCACGTCCATCTCGTTTAATGTCTCCTATGCCTCGTATTTCTTGATTTTGTTTATAGTTATATAATATAGGGTTTATATGATTTTGGCTGAATTTATGGATGAAATTTTATGATTTTAGACTATATGTGTAGCTTAGATGTTGTAGATGATTATATGTGAAAATTAGGGAGTGATTTGCATGATTAATTGATTAAATGATGGTTTTTGAATTGGATTTGCGAAGGTTTCGAGTTTCTGTGAGTTTCTGCTATTTCTTGACGCACACGGGCTTTGCACACGGGGTGTTGCAAGGCCGTGTGGGTGCACACGGTCTCCCGCACGGCCGTGCAGGAGACCGTGCATGTTGTGGTTGTGCACAGCCTTGTGCACACGGCCTTGAGGCCGTGTGCAAGAGGCCGTGCGTGTCTTTTAGGGTGCACACGGCCTTGGTGCACACGGCCTCAAGGCCGTGTGCATGAGCCCGTGTGGCCCGTTTGTTCAGGCCCTGACCTTCTGCAAGTCAGGGCCAATTTTGGCCTACGGGTCCCGCTTCGGCTCATCTTTTCCGAATTCTTTCTTCGCTCGTGTATTCGATATATATGAAATAGATATGAATTGCATGATTTATGAATTTACAACATGTTCGGGTATATGAATAGTGCGTTTTAAGTTTTCGTCAAATTTTCTAACTTTTGCATGTGAAGTCCGATTTTCCCGAAATTCGAATGCATACTTCTTTATGATATTTGAAGCATGTCCGTAAAGTTTCATTGCATTTGGACTTGATTTGCATTTTTAAATTTGCAAATTACTTCGTTTCGTTTGATAATTGAACCTAAGTGTTTTATGTGATTGTATAACGTGCTTTTACGTGTTTCTATGCTTTCGTATGAGCCGTGCATCGTCGTATGTCTTATGTGGTTGTCGTTTGTCAGTTGCAGGTTCCACTCTCGTGGATTAGGTTGCTCGTTTCCGTGTTGGATTTTCTTTTGGTTATTGCCAGGTGAGGTTTCTATTGTTATCCTGTATTATGTAGATATGTACTATTGAGCCTCACTAAATAAGCTTCGCATGTGCAATTTATGTTTTCATCCCGTATTACTCTATTTAGTAAATACTTTATGCTTATTATCTTTATGAGGTTTAAGAACAACGGATTTGATAGCAAATGAATATTATGTATATGATTTCGAAATATTTTCAAAAAGAGACAAGCGAACTATGTTTCGATTTAAATGTAATTTTGGGCTTGGAAACCTTCTCGTTGAGTGAAGTCGTTAGGGCGGACTTTCCCCTGACGATGGAATACCCGGTTGTATTTCCTGCCGTTACATCGCCTGTCTCGAACGGCCCTTTTGGCCCTCGCCGAAATGTCTTGATTCCTATTTTAATAGGAAGATGATAGTTATGAGAATGCGAGATATGATATGTGTGTCTGTTTTGTCTTTGTGGGCCCCGGAGTATGGTGATCGGATGAAGCCGGATAGACAGCGGGTCTACGGTGGAATTCGGTGGCTTGCTCCATGTATACCAGGAGCACGGGTGAGGCCGGAGTGGCAACCTTTGTGCTCCTGTGACGGAGACTTCGTGTCGTCCGAAGGATAGGCTATTATGTCTATAGAGCAGTTTGGATTTAGCGGTCCTTCTGCTATGAGGGAGGAATAAGGTTGGTATGGTTTTCAGGTATGTTTTGATATGATATGTGAAGTTGAGGGCTCGACTCGCCGAGCAATATGATATGTCCCGTTATTTTATGTTATGATAAATCACCAAATGTTTATGAAAACCCTTCTTTTACGTTTGTTTTCTTTTAAGTTAAAATGGTGATTTATTCTTGTATGTTATTATGTATGTATCCCCTTTTTTTCCCTCACTAGTCTTTTGACTAACCCTCCCTGCTTTTAACCTTATCTGTTTCAGGTGGTAACTAGGTGGGCATCGTTAGTCTTGTATCGCGGGTTTTCTTTCTTTTCGGTGATTGTCCCTTTCTAGATTATCTTAAGTTCATGATTAGGTTATATGTATATGTTACCGGGATATTGTATTGAACCCGTTTATTATATTATAATAATTGAATTCCGCTAGCCTTGGTGGGCTTTAACTATTTGTGCAATTGAGCTACTGCTTTGATTGATGTTATATGGAATTTGATTTAATTTGGCTGTTGCTTCCGCTCCCGCATTGTTGTCGTCAGTTGTTTTTTACAAAAGCCCCGCCTAGTGATTGAGTAAATCGGTTTGCCGTTCGCCGGGTTTTAATTTAGGGTCGGATTTCTGTTTCGGCTTCGGATTGAGGCTCGGTGTGGGGCGTGCGTTACCCGTTTGGGACGCCCGCTACAGTTGGTATCAAAGCTTCTTTGGTCCAAAGGCCTAAGCTCTGAATCGTCGTGTTTTGTTTGTTTTGTCAGTCGTTGTGTGCCGGTGTAACTTAGGGAATTGCACTCACTAGTGTTCAAGAACACTTAGTGTTTGAATTGTGACGGATCTTTGTTGGATGATCAACAACAAAAGATCTTTTACAATCAAAACACTGGGATGGACTTGGATATAGGTGGATGTGAAACTCAAGGTTATACTTGCCGTGCCTGGTTGTCTGTCGTGTCCGGTTGTGTCTAGGTCGTACGGCTTAGGACTTCTGTGAAATGTGTGTGAATGTGCTAAGTGCTTATGTGAACTCTATCTGAACTCTAGTTGCCTACGTGTTTACAGCTTTGCATACTCACTTACCTGTCATGCATATTTGCTATTGGCTTTACAGGATGCCTCCACGTCGTCGTCCACATAAACCGCTCTCATCACCTCCGTTGGCACCTCAGACCGATACACCGACTTCAGCCGAATTTGCGGAAACATTAAGACAGTTCATCGCTCACGCCCCTAAAGGAAATGTTGAACAGGAAGCGTGGGCACAATTTCTCAGATTTGAACCACCACAGTTTGAAGGTGCCCCGGATGACGCTATTGCCGAGGTATGGATATCGGCCCTGGAAAAGATTTACAGAATAATGGAATATCCGGACCCTCAGAGAGTCGAGTATGCAATCTATCTGATGGTTGGAGCCGCACAGGATTGGTGGAAACAGATTGAGCAAAGATGGACACGCGAGCATGTAGTCCCAACTTGGGATCAGTTCTTGACTGAGTTTTGGGCCAAGTACATTCCGTGGGTTGTTCGTCAGCAACGCGAAAGGGAATTTCTGGCTCTCAAACAGAACACATCTTCAGTTGATCAGTACGAGGCACACTTCTCTCACCTTATTAAGCATTGCCCATATATGGTTGCCGACGAGCAGAGGAAGACTCGCCAGTTTGTAGAGGGATTGACTTACGAGATCAAGAAGGCTATGATGGTGGTACGACATCAATGTTATACCGACGCAGTGGAAATGGCCCTGCATGTTGAGTCTGAACTCAGCCTAATGGGACCGAGTCCTATTCTTGCCACTACCACCGCCCAGTACCTTCCAGCGAGTTCTAAGAGGCCATTTACACCTTCAGGACCATCTTCCGGAAAGAAGACCTCCCAAGTGTCTTCATCGAAGCAGAATGCACCTCCCCAATCGCAGGGAGCCCTACGACCCGTATGTAGCTTTTGCCAAAGAGACCATCAAGAGTCAGAACGCCGAAAGAAAGCTGGATGTTGCTTCTCATGTGGAAGTCCCTTCCATTTCCGCGCAAATTGTACGAGGAAGAGAAGATCGAGACAGTCGAGGAAAACTTAGATCCGAATGCTTCGGTGCAAGGTACAATATATAAATTGTCATTCCATACCTGAATTTCATCATTCGAGTGGTTTACACTCACTTGTTGCGCTTTTCATTGACGTCCTTGCGCGTGCGCCTGTTGAATTCTTTGCGTGTTTCTCGTTTACTTTCGTTGGCGGATTGGAGGACAATTACGATTCGTGCGCGTGCTGCCGTTTATCACCGAAGGAACCGTTAGCAGCAGATTTGACCGAGCTGCCAGCGAAGGATTATCTTGGACTTGACTAAGTCCAGAGAACCAAGTTGATCATAGAATTCACAGACGTACTTCCCGAGAATCTGAGCGCCCTTGCGATCAGATCGGTATGGATGGTTTGTGATAGATCTAACCCTAAGAAGTCGAACTGCGATTGAAGTCGACTAATCGAATGGATTCTGCCGATCTGACAGAATCGAAGAACCGACTTGATAAACTTCCCTCCCGTTAACGTGCCCGAACGAGTATCCCTAGGGTACTCCAGCACTGCTTGTAGAAAAGAAGACAGTACACTTCCTGTGTGTATTGTTCACCGAGAATTGCACAGAATATTAACAAAGGCAAGTATTCTCTACCGTCGATGAAGAAATGTCCGATATGCTTTGAGATTGAGGATTTTGTCTGAACAACCTTTGATTAGGGTATCATCAGCTTTGTGCTCGAGACGAATATGTTCTGAAGACAGCTTTCAGTGCCTGAAGTAGACGTCTTGAATCCGTATGTCTGAAGAAGAATCTTTTAGGATTTGAACAGTACTGGAATGGGAACAAACTAAGACTTCGTGTGGAATTTCTCTATGCTTGCAACCCCGTTGCTTGAGTCAACAGGAAAGAAAACGAACTCGAATGGACGATCGTTGTAAGACTTGTTCTTAGGAGTTGAGAAGAGATTAACTGCAACCTCAATATTAACCCTGCTCAGGGGATTCCGAAGGAATCGTCGTGAGTGAGAATGCGTCACATGAAAGGTTGAATTGGTGAATGGTACTAATGAAGAAACCGTAGCTCTTGCTCAGGGAGCTAAAATCAACCAGAAAGTTGCTCTCATGACATCGAACTAGCTACTGTAGGAGAGGATCGGCTGAGCGTCGCCACTATCTCTTATGGAATTTGTTGATATCCCCACAGATTATGAGAGTTTAACAAGTGGTAACTCAGAAGGAGTTGAACCAACCCCAATGTCGTTAATGGAAAATGTTTGAGGACTAAGATTACAAGAATCAGTGTTCCTTGGGAAAAGCGAATATCGTAGTTGGTACTTTGAACCAAATCACGAGCGTGTCACAAATTGAGGCTAAACCGAATTGGACTTGCACCATTTTCGATAATTTCATTCATAACCTTGCGACCCAGTCAGAATTGGGTTGAAGAATCTAAAATGCTTAGTCTGCAAAAGAATGGATCCCGAGTCAGACAATTCGAGCGAAGAATAATCCAAAGTTTCAACTTTGTGTTGGTAACCCCAATACTTCCCAATATAAGTCCCGGACCCATGATTCGAAGGGTCGAAATAAAGAGACTTACTCGATTAAGTCAAGAGATATTTGACTCGTCAGCAGATCAAAGCCGAGTATCAAAGATTAAGGGGTTAGCTATGACTACTGCATACCCCTATGTTGGATTGGGAATGGATTCACCATGGACTTCGTGTCCGGACTACTGAAGGTTTAAGATGGTAATTACTGTTACAGGTTTATCTGGGATTTCTCCAAGGTGTTGTCGATCAGATTCAGACCTTTCGACAATAAATGGAGATAGCTCAAGTTCTACTAAAAAGCTACTTGCAAGAACCCCGAACAGGCTTGGAGTTGTGCAATCCGCAAAATATCTCCTAGCGAGTCCCTTGAATGAATCAGACAGTCGAAGAAGTTTCGTGAGAGATCCGAATGAAGACGCGTAAGTTTCACCCAGAGTTGTTTAACTCTAATCAGTAGAATCTGGGGACCAGATTCTCATAAGGAGGGGTGATTGTAACGCCCCGAAATTCGTATTAAGAACCGGGAACCCGAATCGATTTTGTTGCGCGATTATTATTTATTTTATTAATTATTATATGATTTTATAACAATTTCGTATATGAATGAATTTCTATATTTAAATTACGAATTGTCAATGTGCATTTAGTAATATGAATTTTGACTGTAATTATGTGTTAATTGGACAATGTGAGTTTTTGAACTTATTTTGCGAAATTACGAAAATGCCCTTTCGTTTCTCGAATCAAGTCAATTATTTGACTAAGTCTCACATCTCTCTCTCTCACCTCACTCTCGAACACTTCAGCAAGAAAAAGAAAAGAAAAGAGAAGAAAAGAAAGAAAAGGAGAAAGAAGAAGAAGGAGTTTCAATCGATCGTCCCGACTCCGTTTCCCGACGGATTTTCGAATCGTTTACGTCTACGAACTCCTCGCGATCTCGTCTACGAGTGAGCCTTTCACGTCCATCTCGTTTAATGTCTCCTATGCCTCGTATTTCTCGATTTTGTTTATAGTTATATAATATAGGGTTTATATGATTTTGGATGAATTTATGGATGGAATTTTATGATTTTAGACTCTATGTGTAGCTTAGATGTTGTAGATGATTATATGTGAAAATTAGGGAGTGATTTGCATGATTAATTGATTAAATGATGGTTTTTGAATTGGATTTTCGAAGGTTTCGAGTTTCTGTGAGTTTCTGCTGTTTCTTGACGCACACGGGCTTTGCACACGGGGTGTTGCAAGGCCGTGTGGGTGCACACGGTCTCCTGCACGGCCGTGCAGGAGACCGTGCATGTTGTGGTTGTGCACGGCCTTGTGCACACGGCCTTGAGGCCGTGTGCAAGAGGCCGTGCGTGTCTTTTAGGGTGCACACGGCCTTGGTGCACACGGCCTTGATGAGCCCGTGTGGCCCGTTTGTTCAGCCCTGACCTTCTGCAAGTCAGGGCCAATTTTGGCCTACGGGTCCCGCTTCGGCTCATCTTTTCCGAATTCTTTCTTCGCTCGTGTATTCGATATATATGAAATAGATATGAATTGCATGATTTATGAATTTACAACATGTTCGGGTATATGAATAGTACGTTTTAAGTTTTCGTCAAATTTTCTAACTTTTGTATGTGAAGTCCGATTTTCCCGAAATTCGAATGCATACTTCTTTATGATATTTGAAGCATGTCCGTAAAGTTTCATTGCATTTGGACTTGATTTGCATTTTTAAATTTGCGAATTACTTCGTTTCGTTTGATAATTGAACCTAAGTGTTTTATGTGATTGTATAACGTGCTTTTACGTGTTTCTATGCTTTCGTATGAGCCGTGCGTCGTCGTATGTCTTATGTGGTTGTCGTTTGTCAGTTGCAGGTTCCACTCTCGTGGATTAGGTTGCTCGTTTCCGTGTTGGATTTTCTTTTGGTTATTGCCAGGTGAGGTTTCTATTGTTATCCCGTATTATGTAGATATGTACTATTGAGCCTCACTAAATAAGCCTCGCATGTGTAATTTATGTTTTCATCCCGTATTACTATATTTAGTAAATACTTTATGCTTATTATCTTTATGAGGTTTAAGAACAACGGATTTGATAGCAAATGAATATTATGTATATGATTTCGAAATGTTTTCAAAAAGAGACAAGCGAACTATATTTCGATTTAAATGTAATTTTGGGCTTGGAAACCTTCTCGTTGAGTGAATTCGTTAGGGCGGACTTTCCCCTGACGATGGAATACCCGGTTGTATTTCCTGCCGTTACATCGTGTAGCGGGTGCCCCAAACGGGTAACGCACGCCCCGCACCGAGCCCCGACCCGGAACCGAAATGGGATCCGACCCGAACCGAAACCCGGCGAACGGCAAGCATTTACTCAATCACTAGGCGGGGTTTTAAAAACAACGAAAAGACAGAGACGCGGAAGCAATATAAATAATCAAAGCAATAGAACATAATAAATACACAATTATTAAAGCCCACCAAGGCTAACAAAATTCAATTACATAATATCAAACGGGTTCGATAAATACATAATCCCGAATACAAATTAAATAAAATCCTAATATCCTAAAAATCTAATTCATATCATACGGAAAAGGAATATACATGAGAAAATAAATACAACTCTACGACGACGACGACGAATCCCGCCTAGTATCCTGAAACCAATATAGGATGAGACGGAGAGGGTTAGTCAAACGACTAAGTGAGGGGGAAAATAATAATGTATATAATAAAACGGAAGTAAATCACCAATTTTATAATTAAAAGAAATCAACATAAAAGAAAGGTTTTCGTAAACGGGTGGTGATTTAACATAAAATATAACTTATCATATGACTTGGCGAGTCGAGCCCTGAAACTCCAATAACCAAAAACATAAAACCGGAAACCTCCCTTATTCCTCCAATGTAGCCGGACTGCAAACCCGAACTACTCGTAACTAACTAGAATAACTCAGGTACTCAAAGGGCTGTCACTCCGGCCTCACCCCGAGCTCCCAAATGGAGGAAACCATAGGATTTACGCCGTACACCCGACGTCTACCGACTTCGTCCTATCGCTCTTACTCCGGGCCCAAACGATTTTGCATACAGTTCATAACTCGCTTTTCAAACATTTCGGGTTGGCCAAAAGACCGTTCGAGACATGTCATATGCGAGGCCGAAGGCCAAAGTTCGCCTTAGAAAACAAAAGGTTTTACATGTCTCTTCCGTAAACATTTCGAAAACTATACATAGTACTTTTTCATATCAAATCATTTTCGATAAATCAAATAAACATAATAATTATAAATATCTACTAAGTATATATATAGAAACGGTGTGAAAACAAAACATAAACGTGGCTTATTTCGGGAGAGGCTTATTTATACATATACATAGTAATACTGGAACAGAAAAGGAAAGCCTCACCTGGCGCGTGCAAAAGAAGAGCAAAAGCTAGAACCGGCGCTACTCCACAGGATTATCGTCTGCAAAAATATCAAGACACAACCAAATAAGACTAAAGACGACGCACGGCTTATACGAGAATATTAAAACACATCGGAGCACGTTATACAATTAAATCAATCACTTAAGTTCAAATTATCAAACGAAAACAGAGTAATTCATGCATTTAAAAATACAAATCAAATCCAAATGTAACGAAACTTTACGGACATGCTTAAATTATCATAAAGAAGTATGCATACGAATTTCGGGAAAATCGGACTTCACATGCAAAAGATAGAAATTTAACGAAGACTTAAAACGCACTATTCATATACCCGAACGTGTAGTAAATTCATAAATCATGGAATTCATAGGAATTCATATCTATTTCATATATATCGAATACACGAGCGAAGAAAGAATTCGGAAAAGACGAGTTTCGGAGGGACCCGTAGTGCAAAACGGGCCCTGACTTACAGAAGGTCAGGGCACTGTGTGATCGGGCCACACGACCTTGTGCACGGCCGTGTGCCGAGGCCGTGCACAATCGGACGAACGCGCACGGCCTCATGCACACGGCCTCAAGGCCGTGTGCACAGCCCGTGCACCATCCCCAAACACGCACGGTCTCTTGCACGGCCGTGCAAGAGGCCGTGTACACCCACACGGGCTTGCCACACCCCGTGTGCATGGCCCGTGTGCGTAAAAATTGAGCAGAACATGCAGAACATCAAACCCAACACGCGAAAATCAAAAATAATTCAACCTTAAATCGATTAATCATGCAAATTAATCCCTAATTTTCACATATAACCATCTACAACATGTAATCTACTTATAGAAACGATAAACACGAAAATCCATCCACAATTACTATCAAAATCGTCTAAAACCTAAATTATACAACTATTCACAAAAACGAGAAAAACAAAGTATAGAGGACATTAAACAAGAGAATCGTGAAAGGCTTACTCGTAGAAGAGTTCGCGAGGAGTTCGTAGACGAAAACGGATCGAGAATCCGTCGGGAATCGGAGTCGGGACGATCGTTGGAATCTTTCTTCTTCCTTCTCTTTTCTTTCTTTTTCTTTCTTCTCCTTTTCCTTGTTTGTGCGTGAATGGCAATGTGAGAGAGAGAGATTGAGACTTAGTCAAATCTTGACTAAGGTTTAGAAATCGAAGGGGCAAAGTCGTAATTTTACAAAATAAGTTCGAAGACTCACGTCGTCCAAATAATACGTAGTTACAGTTAAAATTCATATAATTAAACGCACATTGACAATTAGTGATTTAAATATAAAATTCACTCATTTACGAAATTATTCTAAACCCTCAGAATAAACATTAAATAGAATAATAAATAACGAAATTACTCGATTAAAAATATACCGAATTGAAACTCGGATTTTTGGGTCGTTACAATACTCCCCTCTTCAGAAGAATCTGTCCTCAAATTCTCTTCCGGTCTCGGAGTTAGTTAAGAGGAGCATAACCTAGCGGAAATTCTATTAATACGAATTAAATTGAACATTAAAATAAAACTAATTCACATAATAAAACGCAATTCATAATAAACACTTAAAGCACTTAATATTCCAATTAAAATTCGAATTCATACAAAATAGAAAATTACATCAAATCCTAAACAAAGTTTACGGGAAAGAAGAAAATAAAATAGACTAGATAGCTCAAGGCTCGTCCGGACCAAAGCGGAAATACTGATCCAGCTGCTCTGATAGTGACCTTTGCATTTCCGAGATCGATCTCTAAAGCTCTGACTGCAAGGCGGTGTACTGACTATCAATGTGAGCTCGCTGAGCTGCAAAGCCCTCGTTGATCTGCCTCTCCTGCTGGGCAAATCTCTCATCCGACACACGTCGGTAGTCAGTGAACTCTGAATAAAACTGTTGCAGGTTTATCGATTCCTGGTGCTGAGTGCTTCTCCTGCCTTGTGAAGACTCAGGTATAGAAGCATCCTGTCTCATCAATTGGGAGTAGATATGCTGAGCCTGCTCTCAGACCTCTGGGTCTGATGGTCCTTCTTCGGGAGCATCCCCTTGGTCAGCTTCCCATAAAGGTAGTCCAGCTACCAGAATATATGGGTCGTTCCGCCTTGGACCCTTCGTGCAAATAGCCATTTGAGCTAGAGTGCCGTAGCTAATTGAGGTCGAACCTCCAACAGGAACCTGAGTATCGAGCCCTTCCACCTGGGCACACTCCAAAATGGCGGTGATGTATGAGCCAACTCGAATTTCTCCTCTCGACCGAGTGGAGATATACTTCATATGATCCATCATGTACGAGATGGGGTCGAACCTTTCTCCTCGTACCATATGATCGAGTATTAGACAGTCTTCGGTGTTCACCGCACCCGGGCAGTCTCCTCTGGCTAGAACCGATCGAGACACGGCTCTATGCATAATTCTCAATTGAATGGTAATGAGCATCGTGGCCTTGGATACGCCGGAGTTAAATATTTCGGTGGAGGTAGAGATACGTCTCCACGCTTCGGCTTGATTCCATCCGTCGGCACGTCTCCTCGGTGCCGTAACATCCAATTGAAAATACTCGGTCAACTGCCGGTATGAGAGCGTATAGTCTCGGTTGAACGCTCTGAAGTGGATTCCTATTGGCATCTCGTTGTCGTCCGGAAATGCCGCGCCCTTAAGAGAGCTTAAAAATTCGCAAGTGAGGCGGCGATAAGATGGCCTCTAGATACTCCAAAAATTAGCCCACCCAATGTTGTCGATGTAATGGGAGATCCCTTCGCCAAGACCAAATTGGTACATAGCTTCCATGTCTAGAAATTGCGTAGCTCTAACCGGTCGTTCCATTAACCGGTTGAAGATATCTTGATCGTCTTCATTACCCAAATCTACTTGGTAACCTTCCGGGGCCGCTATGTCGGGTAATTCCCTTGCCCGACGTCCGCCACGGGTTTCACGAGCACCTTCCATAGTAGAGTTGGAGTTGTGTGGATTGAAGGAAATAAGTTGCAAACTTTTCACTCGGGACTTTTACCGAACACTTGGCGTGCACTACTTCGGGTGAAGATTGTGTGAGATCGATAAAACGGATCGAGCCCAAACTTCAACAATAACAAGAACTCGCTGCAGACAACACACTATCAAAATCTCACGGAAATCCGTTGGGTAGATCGAGAATAATTCGAGCTCAAAGTTGGAAGGAATTTGGGGAGAAAAATGGGGAAATTTTTCGCATGAATAAGGGAGAAGAAAAGAGGGTGTGCGCAAAAGAGGAGCTACTGACCATTTTAAAATCCGGAAGAAACGCGCACGGCCTCTCGTCACGGCGTGTGACGAGGCCGTGTGAGAAACGCGCACGGGGTCTCGTCACGGCGTGTGACGACCCCGTGAGGACAAACACGAACGGGCTCTCGTCACGGCGTGTGACGAGCCCGTGTGTATTCATGCGCACGGCCTTTCGCACGGGGTGCAACAAGGCCGTGTGAGATAAGTGCACAGGGTCTCGTCACGGCGTGTGGCGAGACCGTGCAAGGCATACAGGGGTAGTTCGTGTGATTAAAACCACACAAACTTCACAAAATTCAAACACGAGCAACAACATCGAAATCACATGCATAATATAATACGCTTAACGCACATAATTTAAATTCACATAATATGAAATTAAATTAATTTAGGATGAATGTCATGACAATGCAATATACCTGGATCGTTCATACAGAATCAAGCTTCATTCTTCTGGCTCGTCTCGACATTCTCTTTCTCGTGCAATTTGTACGAAGATGAAACGGACTTCCACATGAGAAGCAACGTCCCTGCTTCCTTCGACATTCTGACTCTTGATGATCTATTTGGCAAAAGTCACATACTGGCGTTCCCTGCAGTTTTGGAGGTACATTCTGCTTCGATGAAGATACCGAGAAGGTTTTCTTGCCGGAAGAAGACCCTGATTGTTTAAGTGGCCTCGTAGAACTCGCTGGATGTGCATCCTCAGTATCGCCTGCTATATCCCGCGGTACTGGCCTCTTCTTCGGACATAGATTCAACATGTGATCGGGGCTACCACATCCGAAGCACAGTCCATTCTTCCTCCAACATTTAGCCTCTACATGCGGGCCCTTACAAAATCCACATACTGGTCGTGGATATCCCTGAGGTTGGGGAGGATTAGGCTGAACGGGGGCCTGAATTTCACTTTCATTTTGCTGATGGACAATCCTCGTAATGTATTCAGCCCGGAACTCAGTCAAGAATTGATCCCAAGTCGGGACCACATGCTCGCGTTCCCATCGTTGTTCCATCTGTTTCCACCATTCCTGAGCAGCTCCAATCATCAAATAAATAGCAAACCCGACTCTTAGAGGATCCGGATATTCCATAATCCTAAAAATCTTTTCTAGAGCAGATATCCATGCTTCGGCAATAGCTTCATCCGGGGTACCTTCAAATTGCGGTGGTTCGAATCTGAGAAATTGAGCCCACGTTTCCTGCTCAGCATTTCCTTTAGGGGCATGAGCGATGAACTGTCTTAATGTTTCCAAAATTTCGGTTGGAATCAGTGGATCGGTCTGAGGTGTCAACGAAGATGACGAAGACTGTCCACAGGGACAACGACGTGGAGGCATCCTGTAAAGCCATTAACAGTTATGCATGACAGGTAAGTGAACATGCAAAGTCGTAAACACATAGGCAAGTAATGTTCGCTTAGATTTCACATAAGCACTTAGCACATTTGCACAATTTCACAGAAGTCCTAAGCCGTACGACCTAGACACAACCGGACACGACAGACAACCAGGCATGGCAAGTACAACCTTGAGTTTCACATCCACCTATATCCAAGCCCATCCCAGTATTTTGATTGTAAAAGATCTTTTGTTGTTGATCATCCAACAAAGATCCGTGACAATTCAAACACTAAGCGTTCTTGAACACTGGTGAGTGCAATTCCCTAAGTTACACCGGCACACAACGACCGACCAAACCAGCAATACACGACAATTCAGAGCTTAGGCCATTGGACCAAAGAGCTCTGATACCAACTGTAGCGGGCGCCCCAAACGGGTAACGCACGCCCGGCACCGAGCCCCGACCCGGAACCGAAATGGGATCCGACCCGAACCGAAACCCGGCGAACGGCAAGCATTTACTCAATCACTAGGCGGGGTTTTAAAAACAATGAAAAGACAGAGACGCGGAAGCAATATAAATAATCAAAGCAATAGAACATAATAAATACACAATTATTAAAGCCCACCAAGGCTAACAAAATTCAATTACATAATATCAAACGGGTTCGATAAATACATAATCCCGAATACAAATTAAATAAAATCCTAATATCCTAAAAATCTAATTCATATCATGCGGAAAAGGAATATACATGAGAAAATAAATACAACTCTACGACGACGACGACGAATCCCGCCTAGTATCCTGAAACCAATATAGGGTGAGACGGAGAGGGTTAGTCAAACGACTAAGTGAGGGGGAAAATAATAATGTATATAATAAAACGGAAGTAAATCACCAATTTTATAATTAAAAGAAATCAACATAAAAGAAAGGTTTTCGTAAACGGCTGGTGATTTAACATAAAACATAAACTTATCATATGACTCGGCGAGTCGAGCCCTGAAACTCCAATAACCAAAAACATAAAACCGGAAACCTCCCTTATTCCTCCAATGTAGCCGGACTGCAAACCCGAACTACTCGTAACTAACTAGAATAACTCAGGTACTCAAAGGGCTGCCACTCCGGCCTCACCCCGAGCTCCCAAATGGAGGAAACCATAGGATTTACGCCGTAGACCCGACGTCTACCGACTTCGTCCTATCGCTCTTACTCCGGGCCCAAACGATCATGCATACAGTTCATAACTCGCTTTTCAAACATTTCGGGTTGGCCAAAAGACCGTTCGAGACATGTCATATGCGAGGCCGAAGGCCAAAGTTCGCCTTAGAAAACAAAAGGTTTTACATGTCTCTTCCGTAAACATTTCGAAAACTATACATAGTACTTTTTCATATCAAATCATTTTCGATAAATCAAATAAACATAATAAGTATAAATATCTACTAAGTATATATATAGAAACGGTGTGAAAACAAAACATAAATGTGGCTTATTTCGGGAGAGGCTTATTTATACATATACATAGTAATACTGGAACAGAAAAGGAAAGCCTCACCTGGCGCGTGGAAAAGAAGAGCAAAAGCTAGAACCGGCGCTACTCCACAGGAGTATCGTCTGCAAAAATATCAGGACACAACCAAATAAGACTAAACACGACGCACGGCTTATACGAGAATATTAAAACACATCGGAGCACGTTATACAATTAAATCAATCACTTAAGTTCAAATTATCAAACGAAAATAGAGTAATTCATGCATTTAAAAATACAAATCAAATCCAAATGTAACGAAACTTTACGGACATGCTTAAATTATCATAAAGAAGTATGCATACGAATTTCGGGAAAATCGGACTTCACATGCAAAAGATAGAAAATTTAACGAAGACTTAAAACGCACTATTCATATACCCGAACGTGTAGTAAATTCATAAATCATGGAATTCATAGGAATTCATATCTACTTCATATATATAATCGAACCTTTTAAGGAAAAAAAGTGCCTCGATGGCCATACAAATTAATCGACGAGATAGAACTAGAAACAGAAGTCTTTACAGACGAAGAGTATCAAATTCGTTCAATAAAATCCAGATTTGACGTACTAGCTTTGTCTAACCAGGTGAAGCTGCCTGAGGCTTTTAGTAGCCTACAGTTGGAAGACGAAGAAGATCATGTTGTACCCGAGTTTACAGTTCATGCAGACTTCATGCATTACAATCGGACGAACGCGCACGGCCTCATGCACACGGCCTCAAGGCCGTGTGCACAGCCCGTGCACCATCCCCAAACACGCACGGTCTCTTGCACGGCCGTGCAAGAGGCCGTGTACACCCACACGGGCTTGCCACACCCCGTGTGCATGGCCCGTGTGCGTAAAAATTGAGCAGAACATGCAGAACATCAAACCCAACACGCGAAAATCAAATATAATTCAACCTTAAATCGATTAATCATGCAAATTAATCCCTAATTTTCACATATAACCATCTACAACATGTAATCTACATATAGAAACGATAAACACGAAAATCCATCCACAATTACTATCAAAATCGTCTAAAACCTAAATTATACAACTATTCACAAAAATGAGAAAAACGAAGTATAGAGGACATTAAACAAGAGAATCGTGAAAGGCTTACTCATAGAAGAGTTCGCGAGGAGTTCGTAGACGAAAACGGATCGAGAATCCGTCGGGAATCGGAGTCGGGACGATCGTTGGAATCTTTCTTCTTCCTTCTCTTTTCTTTCTTTTTCTTTCTTCTCCTTTTCCTTGTTTGTGCGTGAATGGCAATGTGAGAGAGAGAGATTGAGACTTAGTCAAATCTTGACTAAGGTTTAGAAATCGAAGGGGCAAAGTCATAATTTTACAAAATAAGTTCGAAGACTCACGTCGTCCAAATAATACGTAGTTACAGTTAAAATTCATATAATTAAACGCACATTGACAATTAGTGATTTAAATATAAAATTCACTCATTTACGAAATTATTCTAAACCCTCAGAATAAACATTAAATAGAATAATAAATAACGAAATTACTCGATTAAAAATATACCGAATTGAAACTCGGATTTTCGGGTCGTTACACATCGCCTGTCTCGAACGGCCCTTTTGGCCCTCCCCGAAATGTCTTGATTCCTATTTTAATAGGAAGATGATAGTTATGAGAATGCGAGATATGATATGTGTGTCTGTTTTGTCTTTGTGGGCCCCGAAGTATGGTGATCGGATGAAGCCGGATAGACAGCGGGTCTACAGTGGAATTCGGTGGCTTGCTCCATGTATACCAGGAGCACGGGTGAGGCCGGAGTGGCAACCTTTGTGCTCCTGTGACGGAGACTTCGTGTCGTCCGAAGGATAGGCTATTATGTCTATAGAGCAGTTTGGATTTAGCGGTGCTTCTGCTATGAGGGAGGAATAAGGTTGGTATGGTTTTCAGGTATGTTTTGATATGATATGTGAAGTTGAGGGCTCGACTCGCCGAGCAATATGATATGTCCCGTTATTTTATGTTATGATAAATCACCAAATGTTTATGAAAACCCTTCTTTTACGTTTGTTTTCTTTTAAGTTAAAATGGTGATTTATTCTTGTATGTTATTATGTATGTATCCCCTTTTTTTCCCTCACTAGTCTTTTGACTAACCCTCCCTGCTTTTAACCTTATCTGTTTCAGGTGGTAACTAGGTGGGCATCGTCAGTCTTGTATCGCGGGTTTTCTTTCTTTTCGGTGATTGTCCCTTTCTAGATTATCTTAAGTTCATGATTAGGTTATATGTATATGTTACCGGGATATTGTATTGAACCCGTTTATTATATTACAATAATTGAATTCCGCTAGCCTTGGTGGGCTTTAACTATTTGCGCAATTGAGCTACTGCTTTGATTGATGTTATATGGAATTTGATTTAATTTGCCTGTTGCTTCCGCTCCCGCATTGTTGTCGTCAGTTGTTTTTTACAAAAGCCCCGCCTAGTGATTGAGTAAATCGGTTTGCCGTTCGCCGGGTTTCAATTTAGGGTCGGATTTCTGTTTCGGCTTCGGATTGAGGCTCGATGCGGGGCGTGCGTTACCCGTTTGGGGCGCCCGCTACACACTGAGTCTCGACCCGGAACCGAAATAGAATTCTGCCCCAAATCAAAACCCGGTGAACGGCACACATTTATTCAATCACTAGGCCGGGATTTCAAAACGAAATAAACGACAAAGGTGCGGAAGCGAAAACAAAATAAAATAATAAATCATTGCACAAATTTTAAAGCCCACCGAGGCCAACGGAATTCTAATAACCATAAATAAATACACGGGTTCAATACAATATCCCGACAATTACAGATAACGGGTTCAGTATAATAATCCCGAATATAATTACATAATAGTGTAATTATCCTAAAACATAAGTCATAAATAAAAGCCAAACGGGAATAGAATTTACATATGCAAAAAAATATAGATGCAACTCAAAAGACGCGACGACGACGACGACGTACAATCCCGCCTAGTATCTTGAAACCAACACTAGGTTGAAACAGAGGGGGTTAGTCGAACGACTAAGAGAGGAGGGAATAATAATGTATATTATAAAACAGAAGTAAATCACCATTTTTCAAACTTAAAACAAATCAACATAAAAGAAAGGTTTTCGTAAACGGTTGGTGATTTAGCATAAAACATAAACATTTCGTATGACTCGGCGAGACGAGCCCTTAACTCCAATTTCCAAACATAAAAACGGGAAAACCACCCTTATTCCTCCAATGTAGACGGACCGCTAAATCCGAACTACTCATAACATACAGTATAATCTTAGGTACTCAAAGGGCTGCCACTCCGGCCTCACCTCGAGCTCCCAAAGGTGGAGGGAACTAGAGGATTTACACCGTAGACCCGACGTCTACCGGTTTCGTCCTGTCATCCTTACTCCGGGCCCAAACATACATACATACAGTTCATAACTCGCTTTTCAAATCATTTTCGGGTTGGCCAAAAGTCCGTTCGAGACATGTCATATGCGAGGCCGAAGGCATTAAAACACATAGAAGGACGTTAAACAGTCATTCATATCACTTAGGTTCACATTCTAACAAATATATAAATTCCATAAGTAAATCAAGCTAGAATGCGATAAAACTTCATAATCATGCATAAAAGGCAACAAGGAAGTATGCATTCAATTTTTGGAAGAAACGAACAACATTTGAAAAATAGCCAAAGATGCTTAAACGAAAAACACGAAGAACGGGGCCCGAACGAAGTCGGAAAAATCCAAACTTCCTAAAATATACATTTCATGATTTATAGGAACTATAGGTGAAATCGGATCTCAAATCGGAGGTCAAACGAAGAAAGTCAACTTTTTTAATTGACCTTTGACTCCCATTACCGAGAGCAACATTTTGAAAATGGAGAAATGTTGGTTAAGGCATACACACGGCCTTGGGGATGGGCGCAGGCACGGGCTTGAGCGCGTTCTCAAGCCGGTGCAAGCACTTGCACTGGCCTGCGCACGGGCGTGCACACGGTCGTGCACAAGACCGTGCAAAGGCTAAAGTGGACGCACAGTCTTGACGCATGGTCTCAAGACCGTGCGCAAGGCCGTGCGGATTCTCAGAACAACAGAAAATTGCAGAAATGAAGGCCGTGCGGGAATGAACCAAAATTTGATATTTACCCAATCAATCATGCAAATCTCAAGTTAAAACTTACATATAACGATATACAACATCTAATCTACCTATAAAACCAAAAACCACGTAAATCCATCCATAGAATCATTCAAATCAACATTTAACCTAAATGTGCAACTATTCACAACAACTAGAAAAACGAAGCATAGGAGGCATTAATCGCGAAAGGTGTGAGAAGCTTACTCGTAGAAGAGATCGCGAGGAGTTCATAGGTTTTCACGGCTCGGAATTCGGTCGGGAAACGAAGTCGGGACGATCAATCGAAGCTTTTTCTTCTTTTTCTCCTTTTCCTTTCTTTTTTCTTCTTCTCTTCTCTTCTTTGTGCGTGAATGAGGCGAGGGAGAGAGAAAGATAGGTTAAGTCAAAAGGTTGACTTAGTTTGAGAAACGAAGGGGCATTTTCATAATTTTCATAAATAAGTTCAAAAACTCAAGTTATCCAAATAATACATAATTACAGTCAAAGTTCATGAAGTTAAACGCACATTGACATGTCGTGGTTTAAATACCAAAATTCACTCATTTATGAAATTGTAGTATAAATCACATAATAATTATCATATAAATAATTAAATCGCGTAAATAAACGATTCGGACTTACCGGATAATAACTCCGATTTTCGGGGCGCTACAATCACCCCTCCTTATGAGAATCTGGTCCCCAGATTCTACTCGTCCGTCTGAAATAACTCCGGGTGGAACTTGCGCATCTTCTCTTCGGTCTCCCACGTAGCTTCTTCGGTTGTTTGATTTCTCCAAATAACTTTGACAAGAGAAATCTCCCGGTTGCGCAGAGCTTGAGTCTTCTTATCCAATATCTTCACCGGCTTCGAAACAAAGGTCAAATCCGGTTCTAGTTCAATTTCTTCAATAGGAAGGATTTCTGACTCATTCGGGAAGTACTTTCGGAGTTGGGAAACATGAAAGACGTTTTGAATCCCTGTTAGGCTTGGTGGCAAGTCTAACCTGTAGGCGGCGTTCCCAATCCTCTCTAGAATTTCATAGGGGCCCAAAAATCTCGGACTCAATTTTCCTCCTTTTCCAATTCGGGTAAATCCCTTACGAGGAGAAGCTTTGAGGAATACTTTCTCACCAACCTCAAATTCCAAAGGTCGGTGACGGGTGTCGGCATAGCTCTTCTGTCGATCCTGAGCTGCTTTCATTCTCTGCTGAATAATCTGAATACGGTCGATGGCATTTTGGAGAATCTTTGGAGGAGTTCCTCGTACATTGTCATCTTTCGTCCAACGCCAATCCTCGAGATCCCAAAACAATGGGGATCTACACTTTCTGCCATACAACGCTTCGTATGGTGCCATCTTGATCGTAGACTGATAACTGTTGTTGTAGGCAAACTCGATCAATGGCAACTGGTCGTGCCAATTGTTGCGAAAATCCAAGGCACAAGCTCGAAGCATATCACAGAGGTACCTGATCATTCTCTCTGACTGACCATCTGTCTGCGGATGTGCGACTGTACTGAAAGTCAGCTTCGTTCCCATTCGCTCTTGAAGTTGCTGCCATAAACGGGAAGTAAATCGAGCATCTCTGTCAGATACTATCGTAGTCGGAATCCCATGAAGCTTGAAAATCTCTCGGTGATAAATCTCTGCCAACTTATCCACTTTGTAACATGTTGATCGGTAGGAAATGAGCACTCTTGGATAGTCAGTCGATAATCACCCAAATGCTATCGTACCCACCTCTAACTTTAGGCAAACCAGACACAAAGTCCATGGCTATACCCTCCCAATTCCACGTAGGAATTGGTAGTGGCTCAAGCAAGCCTCCCGGTCTTTGATGTTCAAGTTTGACTTGTTGACAAGTCGAGCATCTCTTGACATAATCAGCTTCGTCTCTCTTCATTCCTCTCCACCAGAATAATTCTTTCAAATCCCGGTACATTTTACTTCCACCTGGATGAACTGTGTAAGGTGTGTTGTGAGCCTCATTGAGAATCTCTTTCCTCAAACTCTCCGGAACACAGACTCGGGTCTTGTAACGGAGAATTCGTGTGTTGACCACTTCAAACTGAGTCTCTGGGTCAGCTGCGATGTGAACTATCTGTCTCTGAGTCCACTCATCAGTAGCCTGAAGATCTCGAATCTTTCGACCCAACTCTGACTGGATCGATATGCTATGAATATAGGCCTGAGAACTGATGTGAACTCCCTCTAACATAGCCTCTAGCTAGGCGATGCTCGCTGTAACGCCCAAATTTTTGGTAAGCTAAAACCGGTAAGAATTCTTAAGATAACGGGACAAGTTTGGAAAACTCGACCGGGATATATGTGCTTATGTGATATTTGTGTGTTTTATATGAATTTTCGTAAATGCAATAATTTGTGAATTTAAATTATTCTATGTCAATGTGCATTTAAAATGATGAGTTTTGACTATAATATTGATATATTTCGTTGATATGTCCTTTTTATGAAGTTTCGCGAAATTACGAAACTGCCCCTTCGATTTTTCATGTAAACCTCAGGTTTTCTTTTTATTCTCTTTTCCTTTCCTTTTTCTTAATTACACTTAGCCCCGTAAACATCTAGCAGCAACGAGAAGAAAAAGAGAAAGAATTTCTCTAAACTTCAATTTGATCTTTCGAGTTCGTTTCTTAACCAAATTTCGATCCGTAAGAACCTACGCGACCCTTGTAACATTCTCTACACGTATTATTCAGGTTCCATTAAATTCCGTTGTCGTCTGAGTATGTTTTGGATAAATTGTTTCAAAATTTGGATTTTTCGGTAGTTTCATCGTTATACTCCGTAGTTTTCGATGATTCTTGATCCTATGTGTTGCCATTGTGATCTTTGATGTTTTTTGAAGTTTGTAGTATAAAAATCTGATTGAAAATGAGATTTTGGTGAAGATTTGACGAAATTCTGTTGCTTCTGTGCAAAGTTCTTCGCATTCTGCTGATAATTCGTGAACCATGACGGACACGCCCTTGCTACAAGCCGTGTGGGTTGAACGGCCTCTCACAGGCCGTGTAACAATACCGTGTGCTTCTCTAAATCACACACGGCCTACCACAGGCCGTGTAGGTACCTTGTGCATGTTCCAAACATGCGCACGGCGTTGCACAATACCGTGCAACCGGCCGTGTGACCCAATTTCAGTTCAAAAGTTTCTGGAAGTCCAAATTTATAAAACGTAATTTCTTCGTTTGATATTATTTGCAAAATCCGACTTCACCATTAAGTCCGTAATGCTTTAAAACTTAATAATTCGCAGAGTTTGAATTTTTCCAATTCCGTTAGGTCGAAATACGAACCCTTTTCCGTTTGAGAAATTATACGCTTTTTGTAATTCTTTTCCCATTACCTCGAAACTTGAATATATACTTCTTTATAGTATTTTACGCACGTCTATGAAACCTAATTGTGTTTAAGCATGATTTATAGTTTTAAAGTTTGATATTTCATTCGTTTCATTGAATAATTGCCCTAATTGCCCTTCTTTGATTTAATTAAGTGTTTATTGCATTAAGGATAAGCCGTGCGTTGTATTGTCGTCTTACGTGGTTGTGCCGTATTTGGTTTCAGGTGGTAGTTCTTCTGGGCAGTAGTTGGTCTTCTTTCTTTTGCCCTTTTTGCAGTATTATCCAGGTGGGGTTTCTCTTCCGAATTCGGCTTTCCTTATACATATGTAAATATTCCATATATACCCGAAGCCTGTGTTTTTATGCTTTTATGTTTTCTTTCCCCAAAATTATATTATAAGTAGTAGCTACTTGAAAACCATATTATTTTAATGAGTTTAAAGAAAAATGCTTTAATATCAAATTATTACGTATAACCCCTCAAAAGCTCTTTTAGCTCGAAAGGGTAAAAATTGATTTGTCAATTGGTTCCTTTAACCACATAAGCATTTGAAATGCGAGGAATTATCTTGGCTTTTATGTCTGGCCGTGGAGCCACATTATATTATTGGGCCCGGACATCAGGGTACGGGGTGAAGCCGGATAGACGTTGGGTCTACGGTGGATCTCAATGCTCTGGTCTCCAAACTGGTGGGAGCTCGGGGGTATGACCGGAGTGGCAACCCTTTTGAGTACCTGCGCCGGACGGGATCTAGTCTATATCCTCAACCGATGATGTATTGGATATTTGTCCTTGCATAAATAATTATATAGTAGCGGGCTAGCTACCTGACTACACAAGGAGGAATAAGGGAGGTTTATTTAATAATTCAGATATTGTAAAACAGGTGGTTGATGCTCGACTCGCCGAGCTTTTACTTTATTGCGAAATTATTCGATTCACCAATAATTGTGAAAACCTTTATTTTTCCTTTGCTTTCTTCTCATTTACAAACTGGTGAATCTTTCTGTTGTTTCGATAATATATACGTATTACAGCCCCCTCACTTAGTCGCTTTGACTAACCCCATTACTCTGTGGTTGTTCTAGCTCCCTGAGTGGGATAGGTTGTGTTAATTTGCTTCCGCTGTGTTATTGTTCATTGTCCTATTATTTTCTAAAGCAGATCCGCCTGGTATTTATTTTCCGTTCGCCAAGTTGTAGTTCATAACCGGACCTTTAGTTCTTGTTATGGATTGTGACTTGGTGCGGGACGTCACGTCGCACCGTATTTGGGGACGTGCCGTTACACTCGCCTTCCGGCTCAGTGCATCGGCTACAACATTCGCCTTTCTGGGATAGTACTGAATCTTGCAATCGTAATCCTCAAATAACTCCATCCAACGACGCTATCGTTTGTTCAGTTCCTTCTGAGTAAACAAGTACTGAAGGCTCTTATGATCTGTGAAGATGTCGAACGTAATGCCGTAGAGGCAATGAAGCTATTTCAATAAAGCAAATACAACGGCGGCTAGCTTAAGGTCATGCGTGGGATAGTTCTCTTCAGCGGGCTTTAGCTTCCTCGATGCATAAGCTATAACTTTCCCATTTTGCATTAACACACAACCTAATCCTTCGTGTGACGCATCTGCATACACGACAAATCCTTCAGAACCCTCGGGCAGGGTCAATACTGGGGCTGTGGTCAATCTCTTCTTGAGCTCCTGAAAACTGGTTTCACATTTAGCTGACCACTCGAACTTAGCTTCTTTCTTCGTCAACGCTGTTAACGGGCCTACAAGTTTAGAGAAATCCTTGACGAAACGTCTGTAGTATCCTGCTAATCCCAAGAAACTATGGATCTCTGTAGGAGTAGGTCTCTCCCAGTTCAGCACTGTCTCAATCTTCGAAAGATCTACCTCGATTTCCGTTCCGCATATAACATGACCTAGGAAGGTCACTCGGTCAATCCAGAATTCGCATTTGCTGAATTTAGCGAACAACTGGTGCTCTCTCAAAGCTTGGAGTACAATCCGGAGGTGTTCAGCGTGTTTGTAGCAGGCGCCCCAAACGGGTAACGCACGCCCCGCACCGAGCCCCGACCCGGAGCCGAAATGGGATCCGACCCGAACCGAAACCCGGCGAACGGCAAGCATTTACTCAATCACTAGGCGGGGTTTAAAAAACAACGAAAAGACAGAGACGCGGAAGCAATATAAATAATCAAAGCAATAGAACTGTCACGACCCCCGGGCGCGGAGAGGAGAACTGTAACGACCCGAATATTTGTATTATATTATTAATATTTATGCGAATTCTTTCTTGCCTAATTTCTCGATCTATCCAATTGGATTAATCAATCTGGTGGAAAAGATTGATTTAACCTATCTTTTAAATGCCCTCAATTTCTTAAATTACATAAATGCCCTTAAAAGCCTAAATGACCATTTTACCCTCCCGAGATATTTTTCTAAATATCTACCTATCTCTCTCATTCTCTCATTTCAAAGAAGAAAGAAAGAAGAAAGAAGAAAGAAAGGAGAAAGAAGGAGAAGAAAGGAGAAAGATCTTCCCGACGCCCTACCGAGCTCGTTTCTCGCCCGATCGACGAGCTGTGAAAACCCGAACGACCCTCACTACATTATCTACCGGTAATCCTTTTACCCCATTTCATTCCGTTCGTTAATTCTTGAGTTTTTTCGTGATTTATATATAGAATTTTATATATTAGGATTTTCGTGTTTAGGAAGAATTACTTGACCATTTTACGTGATTCTTGTGTCTATATGTAGCTTATATGATATATATGATTATATGTGAAAATTAGGATGTTTTATGGTGTAGATTAGGAGATATATGAATTTATATTCTGATTTTCGCGTATGAGGTTTGCGATCTGCTGAGTCTGCTGCTCAGTAGATCCACACGGGCGAACGCACGGTCTTGAGCAAGACCGTGCAAGAGCCCGTGCGCTTCACTTTTCAGCCTGCACGGGCTTGAGCCCGTGCACAGGCCCGTGCGCATGGCCGTTTGCACCTGCACGGTCTTGACACCGTGCTCAAGACCGTGCGGGAGGCCGTGCAACCCCCTTTGTGCTTGCACCGGCTTGCCAAGCCCATGCGTAAGCCCGTGCGTTGGCCGGTGCAACATACTTAGTGTATTTTCTAGCCTTTTCCTTTCTTGCAGTTCGGGAATTGGTCAACCCCACTCATTTAAATGTTGACTTTTCTCATACGACCTCCGAATATCAATCCGATTTCACCTATAGCTTCCTCGAGCCTTGGGATTTGATATTCTTCATAATTTACAATTTAGCCGACCCTAATTGACCATCAATTGGCACCTTGCTCGTTTAGGGATTTATTCCACCTTTCCCGTTTCTTATCCGTTTAATCCTGTATTCGCGAGAGAACGTCCTTATATTATTTTAAGCATGCCTTTAGTATTTATTATTTACGTTCTTTCATTATTTAACATTTCATTAATATTCTTTAATTGTCGTACCGTAATTTATATGTTTAATTGATTTACTTTCCATATTGCACCTGTAGCATGAGTGATGTCTATGTGAATTGCCGTGCGTCGTCTGTTGTCTTGTGTCTTGCTTTTAGTATTGTCGGTCTTGTTTTCATCCTCTAGGCCCTGTGTATTACAGGTGGGTCCAACGAGGGAGAAACCTGACTACCGCTTGCTTTCATACTGTCTTGTCGAGCCAAGTAAGGGTTTTAAATTGTTTTCAACTGGAGTAAGAACATAGTTTATTTAGGCTTCGAAATAACTTATTCCCCGCCTTTTCTTATTGCTTGTTGTACTGTATTTAATATTCCTTACATGCTTAGTCAAACCGTTTGGATAGCAAACCAAAATGATTTGAAATGCTTCCAACTAGAGACAAGTAACTTATTTGTTTTAAAAAGTAACTATTTGATCTCTGAGGCACTTATAAGTAACGTCGTTAGGGACATCCGTCAGTATGCTCCCGAAGCGTACGACGCTTATGAGTATTTCCTAGATCGTTACATCAACTTGTCTCAGAAGCACCTTTTGCCATTCATACTTAACTACTTGCATCATATTTTCGAACGGCCCTTTTGGCCACTTTAACTATCATTGATTTCAAAAGCGAGCCATAGCCTGTTTATGACTTGGGCCCGGAGTATACAAGAGGTGAGCCTGGGGACGTGCGTCTAGGGCAAATCCCGATGTATACTTCTAGCGCGTTAACTTGGGCCGGCTAGGAGGTTGGCTAGCCTAAGTTGATGCGAACGGTGGTGCTAATCGCGTCTCCTTAAACCCTGTACGGTGGTGCTGATCGCGTCTCCTTAAATCCTGATGGTGGTGCTAATCGCGTCTCCTTAAACCCTGTTTATGAATCTTGGTGATGGAGTACTTGCTTGCATGTTTTTCAATGGGGAGTTATAAGGAGAGGGCCCGTTCTCGCCGGGACACATTACTGCATGATTTATTGCATTTATTGCTTGTCTAATTGTTTTATGGCTTTCGTGACAAGTCGAAGCACATTCCGGTTTTCTTCAATTATCATATGTACTTCCCTATATATATATAAAACCCGGAAGTGTGACTCGTACTTGCTACCCTAAGTCCCCTTTATTACCCAACTAATATTCTTTCAATCGGCTTGATATTTCGTGCAAATGTTTTAAAGGATCCGGTTCGTCAACCTTTTGTGTTTTCAAATAAGCCGAACCCGAGTGTTGCTTTGTGTCATTTTACAACTTATATTTCGTATTCTTTCTCAAAACGGGCAACACTCACCACTTTTAGTTTTAAAAAGATAAATGACGAACTGTGACCAAAACCCCCTTACTGAGTATCCTTTATACTCACCCCTGCTATTTTGGTTCTTGCTTCAGGTAGACAGGTGGCGACGTCACCTATCTTGTCAGTCGGCATCAGCAGGTCTAGATAGGCTCAGTCTCTCTGGTTGTTGTTGGGATGTCATTGCTGTTGCCGAAGGTTCTTGCTTGAGTGCCGTTCGCCGGAGTGGGTTTTTGGGTTGAGGCCCCTCGCCAAAGCTCGGGAATCCGTTTCGGTGCGGATGTGGCGGTCCTTCTTCAGGGGGCGCTACAGTCAGTGGTATCAGAGCCTAGGTTCCCAAAAAGAACCGAAGCTTTGTAATCGCGTCCTGTCTTGTCTCTTGTGTCTGCCCGTTTCGTGTCAATGAGACTTAGAGTTTCCAGTCACAGGTGCTTGAGAACTCCTTAGTATTGAAATTGTGATTGATCTTCTCTTGGAATGGCCAACCAACCGTTTGATCTCTTACAATTGTAGTACTGAGTTGGGATCGAATACAAGTGGATGTGGAACTCGAGGTAGCGTCTGTCTTGTCTTGTCGTCTTGTCGTGTTCTGCTTGGGTCTTGTCGTGTCTAGGTCGTACGGCTATAGGATCGAGTTTTTCTTGTTCTGTGATTTGTTTCATGCTTAACTTGTCTACATGCTATCCGAATCATATATGTATGCTTTGATTAAATTTTATATGCCTTACGTGACCATTCCATTAACCGAACATGCATCTTTTTCCTAGTTTATTGAGCGCAGGTACATAATGCCTCATCGAAGACCCCCTACCGCTCCCTTATCTCCGAATTCGATTGCAAGGGAGTTAGTGACAGCGATGAGACAGATTGCTGAGCAAGTGCATCAAGAGAGACAACGACAACAGCAGCATATACCTGCGAGACAAACCGAGGGTCAATCCCTGGATAGATTTCTGCACTACAACCCACCTTGCTTCGTGGGTGAACCAGATGACCTTAAAGCCGAGGCTTGGATAGCCGATCTGGAGCGAATCTTTCGAGTAATACACTGCGGTGACCCCGAGAGGGTCGAGTATGCCATCTTTCTCATGAGAGGACCAGCTGAGGATTGGTGGCGTTACATAGAACAGAGATGGATCGCTGAGAGAATTCCGTACACTTGGTCACAGTTCCTATCCGACTTCCGAGAGAAGTACGTGCCGCAAGTGGTACGTGACAGCCGAGAAAGAGAGTTCATGTCCCTCACCCAAGGAGCTCTCCCTGTTGCACAATACGAGGCACTTTTCAGCCGCCTCATCGTCTATGCTCCTCACATTGCATCTGACGATCGAAGAAGGGCGCGAAAGTTCATCGAGGGACTTCAGCCGGAGATCTTGGAAAGATTAGTAGGATTGGACATTCGAGTTTATCACGAGGCAGTTAACAGAGCTATGAGAGTGGAGTCCGATCTTCAAGAGATGAGACGAGGTGTTCCTCACATGAAAGGATCCTCTTTCAACGAGAAGGCAAGAAGAGAACCAGCCGGACCGAGCACTTTTCCGACATCGAGACCACACTACGAGATGCCAAAACCTACCGAACCTGAAGCGAACGAGGACCCCATTCCCTGCGAATACTGTGGGAAGACAAATCATGAGAATGCAAGGTGTAGGAGGAAACTGGGGCGTTGCCTCAGATGTGGGAGTAGCAAGCATCGAGTTCAAGACTGCCCCGACTCAAGCAACCCTCGGGGAAGGAAAAGAGGATCCCGACCATGATACCGACTCGCAGAGGTACATTGCATTGTCATTGCATTCATTCATAATATTTTGTTTCGAATGATAATTGCTTTAAATATGTGTTAAGTGTTTTATATAAATTACGTGCTTTAACTGCTTTCAAAATTCACACTTGCACTGATTGAATGATTAGATGCTTAGATTTATGTGGCCTCTGTGTGGATAGCGTGGAATTCGATAAATTCGTTATACGCTATTAGAGAGTGCTAAGGACAGGGAGTTCTTGGCCGACTAGGATCGATTCTGTTGCGAGTACGTTATGCGGTTCTGGATAGCACCGACGTTGACAAATCGAGTCTGAAGGAGTATACTTCTGAAGGTATGTCTGAAGATGAATCAACTAGTGAAGAGGATAATGAATTATCTGACGATGATGATTATATGGGAGATGAGCCGACATCGGCTTCTGATGATGACGACTCTGATGTTTCGTATGAAGTCGAGCGAAGAAATGATGAAAATGATGTTTAATGGAAGGCGGAGAGGAGAAATCATCAAATACCCTTGAAGATGAGAAAACACTCTGTAGAAAGAAGAAGAAAGAGTGTGATCTTGAAGAGACAGATTGTGAGAAAGACGAGGAGTACAATAGGAGAAATGATGATGGCGTTACTTCCTGTAAAAGGAACTCTAATCAAGAAACAGGAGAAGGATGTGACAATTGTCATTGAGGATACGAAGAGTACAAGAATCAGTCGGAAGAACGAAATAGATTATGACAGTGAGGATGGACCATTACATTGGGATTTTCTTCTTCGACGTTAGCCTCGTTTAGGGTTTTTGTAATTCTGTCTTTCGCTTGACTTTGAATTTTATTTGGAATGTTATTTGCATTTAAATATTTTGTTATGCATGATGTTTTATAATGTATTTTAATTGCTCCTAAATGTTCGTTTTTAATTCGCGTTATTAGAACTCTTAGATTATGCTCCCCTTAACTAACCCCGAAGTCCGGAGGAGAATCTGAGGACAGATTCTCTTGAAGAGGGGAGTATTGTAACGACCCGAATATTTGTATTATATTATTAATATTTACGCGAATTCTTTCTTGCCTAATTTCTCGATCTATCCAATTGGATTAATCAATCTGGTGGAAAAGATTGATTTAACCTATCTTTTAAATGCCCTCAATTTCTTAAATTACATAAATGCCTTTAAAAGCCTAAATGACCATTTTACCCTCCCGAGATATTTTTCTAAATATCTACCTATCTCTCTCATTCTCTCATTTCAAAGAAGAAAGAAAGAAGAAAGAAGAAAGAAAGGAGAAAGAAGGAGAAGAAAGGAGAAAGATCTTCCCGACGCCCTACCGAGCTCGTTTCTCGCCCGATCGACGAGCCGTGAAAACCCGAACGACCCTCACTACATTATCTACCGGTAATCCTTTTACCCCATTTCATTCCGTTCGTTAATTCTTGAGTTTTTTCGTGATTTATATATAGAATTTTATATATTAGGATTTTCGTGTTTAGGAAGAATTACTTGACCATTTTACGTGATTCTTGTGTCTATATGTAGCTTATATGATATATATGATTATATGTGAAAATTAGGATGTTTTATGGTGTAGATTAGGAGATATATGAATTTATATTCTGATTTTCGCGTATGAGGTTCGCGATCTGCTGAGTCTGCTGCTCAGTAGATCCACACGGGCGAACGCACGGTCTTGAGCAAGACCGTGCAAGAGCCCGTGCGCTTCACTTTTCAGCCTGCACGGGCTTGAGCCCGTGCACAGGCCCGTGCGCATGGCCGTTTGCACCTGCACGGTCTTGACACCGTGCTCAAGACCGTGCGGGAGGCCGTGCAACCCCCTTTGTGCTTGCACCGGCTTGCCAAGCCCGTGCGTAAGCCCGTGCGTTGGCCGGTGCAACATACTTAGTGTATTTTCCAGCCTTTTCCTTTCTTGCAGTTCGGGAATTGGTCAACCCCACTCATTTAAATGTTGACTTTTCTCATACGACCTCCGAATATCAATCCGATTTCACCTATAGCTTCCTCGAGCCTTGGGATTTGATATTCTTCATAATTTACAATTTACCCGACCCTAATTGACCGTCAATTGACACCATGCTCGTTTAGGGATTTATTCCACCTTTCCCGTTTCTTATCCGTTTAATCCTGTATTCGCGAGAGAACGTCCTTATATTATTTTAAGCATGCCTTTAGTATTTATTATTTACGTTCTTTCATTATTTAACATTTCATTAATATTCTTTAATTGTCGTACCGTAATTTATATGTTTAATTGATTTACTTTCCATATTGCACCTGTAGCATGAGTGATGTCTATGTGAATTGCCGTGCGTCGTCTGTTGTCTTGTGTCTTGCTTTTAGTATTGTCGGTCTTGTTTTCATCCTCTAGGCCCTGTGTATTACAGGTGGGTCCAACGAGGGAGAAACCTGACTACCGCTTGCTTTCATACTGTCTTGTCGAGCCAAGTAAGGGTTTTAAATTGTTTTCAACTGGAGTAAGAACATAGTTTATTTAGGCTTCGAAATAACTTATTCCCCGCCTTTTCTTATTGCTTGTTGTACTGTCTTTAATATTCCTTACATGCTTAGTCAAACCGTTTGGATAGCAAACCAAAATGATTTGAAATGCTTCCAATTAGAGACAAGTAACTTATTTGTTTTAAAAAGTAACTATTTGATCTCTGAGGCACTTATAAGTAACGTCGTTAGGGACATCCGTCAGTATGCTCCCGAAGCGTACGACGCTTATGAGTATTTCCTAGATCGTTACATCAACTTGTCTCAGAAGCACCTTTTGCCATTCATACTTAACTACTTGCATCATATTTTCGAACGGCCCTTTTGGCCACTTTAACTATCATTGATTTCAAAAGCGAGCCATAGCCTGTTTATGACTTGGGCCCGGAGTATACAAGAGGTGAGCCTGGGGACGTGCGTCTAGGGCAAATCCCGATGTATACTTCTAGCGCGTTAACTTGGGCCGGCTAGGAGGTTGGCTAGCCTAAGTTGATGCGAACGGTGGTGCTAATCGCGTCTCCTTAAACCCTGTACGGTGGTGCTGATCGCGTCTCCTTAAATCCTGATGGTGGTGCTAATCGCGTCTCCTTAAACCCTGTTTATGAATCTTGGTGATGGAGTACTTGCTTGCATGTTTTTCAATGGGGAGTTATAAGGAGAGGGCCCGTTCTCGCCGGGACACATTACTGCATGATTTATTGCATTTATTGCTTGTCTAATTGTTTTATGGCTTTCGTGACAAGTCGAAGCACATTCCGGTTTTCTTCAATTATCATATGTACTTCCCTATATATATATAAAACCCGGAAGTGTGACTCGTACTTGCTACCCTAAGTCCCCTTTATTACCCAACTAATATTCTTTCAATCGGCTTGATATTTCGTGCAAATGTTTTAAAGGATCCGGTTCGTCAACCTTTTGTGTTTTCAAATAAGCCGAACCCGAGTGTTGCTTTGTGTCATTTTACAACTTATATTTCGTATTCTTTCTCAAAACGGGCAACACTCACCACTTTTAGTTTTAAAAAGATAAATGACGAACTGTGACCAAAACCCCCTTACTGAGTATCCTTTATACTCACCCCTGCTATTTTGGTTCTTGCTTCAGGTAGACAGGTGGCGACGTCACCTATCTTGTTAGTCGGCATCAGCAGGTCTAGATAGGCTCAGTCTCTCTGGTTGTTGTTGGGATGTCATTGCTGTTGCCGAAGGTTCTTGCTTGAGTGCCGTTCGCCGGAGTGGGTTTTTGGGTTGAGGCCCCTCGCCGAAGCTCGGGAATCCGTTTCGGTGCGGATGTGGCGGTCCTTCTTCAGGGGGCGCTACAAGAACCCTCACTACGGCGCCCGTTGGACGCGCGGGTATAAGCTTCGAATCCACTGTGTACAACCCTAAAGTTTGGCTTAGGAAGCACTTGCCAAAAGGGATTAATCCATATTGATTGTACATGAGTTCTAACTTATAAACCCTTGGAATTACATCTGAAATTCCGATGTGGGACGGAATATCAAGACACACGGCCTGTCCACACAACCTGTCGCAAGGCCGTGAGCATCACTCTCACGGCCTCACCACATGGCCGTGACACAAGGCCGTGACTACCAATTGTCACGGCCTCTCCACATGGCCGTGTGAGTGGCTCTCAATTTGGGGCGTTACAAGAACATAATAAATACACAATTATTAAAGCCCACCAAGGCTAACGAAATTCAATTACATAATATCAAACGGGTTCGATACGGTATCCCGATAAATATAATAACGGGCTCAATAAATACATAATCCCGAATACATCCTAATATCGTAAATCTTAAATAAAAGTCGAACGGGAAAAAGAGAGATATACATGAATAAAATAAATAAAACCCTACGACGACGACGAATCCCGCCTAGTATCCTGAAACCAATATAGGGTGAGACAGAGAGGGTTAGTCAAACGACTAAGTGAGGAGGGAATAATAATGTATATAATAAAACGGAAAATAAATCACCAATTTTAAACGTAAAAGAAATCAACATAAAAGAAAGGTTTTCGTAATCGGGTGGTGATTTAACATAAAACATAACTTATCATATGACTCGGCGAGTCGAGCCCTGAACTCCAATATCCAAAACATAAAACCGGAAACCACCCTTATTCCTCCAATGTAGCCGGACTGCAAACCCGAACTACTCATATCATACGGGAATAACTCAGGTACTCAAAGGGCTGCCACTCCGGCCTCACCCCGAGCTCCCAAATGGAGGAAACCATAGGATTTACGCCGTAGACCCGACGTCTACCGACTTCGTCCTATCGCTCTTACTCCGGGCCCAAACAAACATGCATATAGTTCATAATCTCGCTTTTCAAATCATTTCGGGTTGGCCAAAAGACCGTTCGAGACATGTCATATGCGAGGCCGAAGGCCAAAGTTCGCCTTAGAAAACAAAAGGTTTTACATGTCTCTTTCGTAAACATTTCGAAGACTATACATAGTACTTTTTCATATCAAATCATTTTCGATAAATCAAATGAACATAATAAGCATAAATATCTACTAAGTATATATATAGAAACGGTGTGAAAACAAAACATAAACGTGGCTTATATCGGGAGAGGCTTATTTATATATATACATAATAATACTGGAAACAGAAACGGAAAGCCTCACCTGTTGGCTATTCAAAATAAGAGCAAAATCAAGAACCGGCGCTACTCCGCGGGAGTATCGTCTGCAATTCATAAATCATGCAATTCATATCTATTTCATATATATCGAATACACGAGCGAAGAAAGAATTCGGAAAAGACGAGTCTCGGAGGGACCCGTAGTGCAAAACGGGCCCTGACTTACAGAAGGTCAGGGCACTGTTCGACCAGGCCACACGGCCTTGTGCACGGCTGTGTGCCGAGGCCGTGCACAATCAAGCAATGCGCACGGCCTCATGCACACGGCCTCAAGGCCGTGTGCACAACCCGTGCCCATTCTCCACACACGCACGGTCTCATGCACACGGCCTCAAGGCCGTGTGCACAGCCCGTGCCCATTCTCCACACACGCACGGTCTCATGCACACGGCCTCAAGGCCGTGTGCACCAGGCCGTGTGCGACCAAAATGAGCAGAAACTTCAGACAGCAAAAAATCATACGCGAATTCAAGCCAAAATCTAACATTTAATCGATTAATCATGTAAATCAATCCCTAATTTTCACATATAATCATCTACACCATGTAATCTACATATAGAAACGATAAACACGAAAATCCATCCACAATTACTATCAAATTCATATAAAACCTAAATTATACAACTATTCACAAAAACGAGAAAAACTAAGCATAGAAGACATTAAACGAGAGAATCGTTAGAAGCTTACTCGTAGAAAAGATCGCGAGGAATTCGTATGCGTAAACGATTCGAAAATCCGTCCAGAAACGAAGTCGGGACGATCGATTGAAATCTCTTCCTTCTCTTTCTCTTTTTCCTTCTCTTTTCTTTTCTCTCTTTCTTTCTTGCGGATGTTGAACGAGAGTGTGAAGTGAGAGAGATTGACTTAGTCAATTAAGTTGACTAGGTCTAAAAATCGAAGGGGGTAAAATCGTAATTTTATAAAATAAGTTTGAAAACTCACGTTGTCCAAATAATACGTAATTACAGTCAAAATTCATATAATTAAACGCACACTGACAATTCGTGATTTAAACACCTAAATTCACTCATTTATGAAATTATTCTAAAATCTCCGAATAAATATTAAATAAAATAATAATTTGCACAATTACTCGAATAAAATATACCGAATTGAAAAATCGAATTTTTGATATACGAGCGAAGAAAGAATTCGGAAAAGATGAGTCTCGGAGGGACCCATACTGCAAAACGGGCCCTGACTTACAGAAGGTCAGGGCACTATTCGACCAGGCCACACGGCCTTGTGCACGGCCGTGTGCCGAGGCCGTGCACAATCAAGCAACGCGCACGGCCTCATGCACACGGCCTCAAGGCCGTGTGCACAGCCCATGCCCATTCTCCACACACGCACGGTCTCATGCACACGGCCTGAAGGCCGTGTGCACCAGGCCGTGTGCGACCAAAATGAGCAGAAACATCAGACAGCAAAAATCATACGCGAATTCAAACCAAAATCTAACATTTAATCGATTAATCATGCAAATCAATCCCTAATTTTCACATATAATCATCTACAACATGTAATCTACATATAGAAACGATAAACACGAAAATCCATCCACAATTACTATCAAAATCATATAAAACCTAAATTATACAACTATTCACAAAAATGAGAAAACCGAAGTATAGAAGACATTAAACGAGAGAATCGTTAGAAGCTTACTCATAGAAAAGATCGCGAGGAATTCGTAGGCGTAAACGATTCGAAAATCCGTCGGGAAACGAAGTCGGGACGATCGATTGAAATCTCTTCCTTCTCTTTTCTTTTCTCTCTTTCTTTCTTGCGGATGTTGAACAAGAGTGTGAGGTGAGAGAGATTGACTTAGTCAATTAAGTTGACTAGGTCTAAAAATCGAAGGGAGTAAAATCATAATTTTATAAAATAAGTTTGAAAACTCACGTTGTCCAAATAATACGTAATTACAGTCAAAATTCATATAATTAAACGCAGACTGACAATTCGTGATTTAAACACCTAAATTCACTCATTTACGAAATTATTCTAAAATCTCCGAATAAATATTAAATAAAATAATAATTTGCACAATTACTCGAATAAAATATACCGAATTGAAAAATCAAATTTTGGGTCGTTACAGTGTTCTTCTTCGGACTTCGAGAACACAAGATGTCGTCAATGAAAATAATGACGAACTTGTCGAGGTATGGACGAAGAATTATGTGCATCATGTCCATAAAAGCTGCTGGGGTGTTCGTAAGTCCAAACGGCATGACCACAAACTCGAAATGTCCGTATCGGGTGTTGAAAGCTGTCTTCGGGATATCCTCTTATCGGATACGGAGCTGGTAATATCCTTGTCTGAGATCGAGCTTGTAGCAAGTCGAACAATTCCTCGATATGCGGTAGAGGATACTTGTTCTTCACTGTCATCCTGTTCAACTCTCGGTAATCGATACACGAACAGGACTGAAGTGTACCGTCCTTCTTCTTCACGAACAGGACTGGAGCACCCCAAGGCGAGGCACTTGGTCGGATATATCCAATGGAAAGAAGTTCGTCAAGTTGGGTCTTCAATTCTTTCAACTCGGCAGGAGCCATTTGCCACGGCGACTTCGAATAGGACTCGGCTCCCGGAACTAAGTCAATCACGAACTCTATATCCCGATCCGGGGGCAAGAATTCCAAATTCTCGGGAAACACATCGGTGAATTCATTGACCATGGGCGTTTCTTCGATCTTCGTCTGGTCTTTCGGACGGTTGAGAAGGTAAGCTATAAAGCACGTGGCTTCTTCTCTCTCAATAAGCTTCTTGGCTTCCATCATTGAGATATACGGACCTTCTCCTAATCGGAAACCTTTAACTTCATTAGAACCAAGAATAAATTTCTTCTCGAAACAATCAACCTTCGCCCGATGCTCGTACAACCAATCCATTCCGAGAATAACCCCAAACTTCTTCATCGGCAACTCGATCAAATCTGCCGGGTATTCAATACCCTCGATGATAATTGGACAACGCTTAAAAGCACGGTTCGCAACTGTAACGACCCGAAAATCCGATTTATAATTCAGTATATTTGAATCGAGTAATTTCGCAAATTATTATTTTAATTTGATATTTATTCTAAGATATTAGGATAATTTCGTAAATGAGTGAATTTTGATATTTAAATCACTAATTGTCAATGTGCGTTTAATTATATGAATTTTGACTGTAATTACGTATTATTTGGACAACGTGAGTTTTCAAACTTATTTTATAAAATTACGATTTTACCCCCTTCGATTTTTAGACCTAGTCAACTTAATTGACTATGTCAATCTCTCTCACCTCACACTCTCGTTCAACATCCGCAAGAAAGAAAGAGGGAAAAGAAAAGAGAAGGAAAAAGAGAAAGAGAAGGAAGAGATTTCAATCGATCGTCCCCGACTTCGTTTCCCGACGGATTTTCGAATCGTTTACGCCTACGAATTCCTCGCAATCTTTTCTACGAGTAAGCTTCTAACGATTCTCTCGTTTAATGTCTTCTATACTTCGTTTTTCTCGTTTTTGTGAATAGTAGGTATTATTAGGTTTTATGTGATTTTTATAGAATTTGTGGATGGAATTTTGTGATTATCGTTTCTATATGTAGATTATATGTTGTAGATGATTATATGTGAAAATTAGAGTATGATTTGCATGTTTTAGTGATTAAATGTTGAATTAGGATTGATTTTCGCGTATTGGGTTTGATGTTCTGCATGTTCTGCTCAATTTTTACGCACACGGGCCATGCACACGGGGTGTGGCAAGCCCGTGTGGGTGTACACGGCCTCTTGCACGGCCGTGCAAGAGACCGTGCGTGTTTGGGATGGTGCACGGGCTGTGCACACGGCCTTGAGGCCGTGTGCATGAGGCCGTGCGTGTTCGTCCGATTGTGCACGGCCTCGGCACACGGCCGTGTGGCCTGGTCGAACAGTGCCCTGACCTTCTGTAAGTCAGGGCCCGTTTTGCACTACGGGTCCCTCCGAGACTCGTCTTTTCCGAATTCTTTCTTTGCTCATGTATTCGATATATATGAAATAGATATGAATTGCATGATTTATGAATTTACGACATGTTCGGGTATATGAATAGTGCGTTTTAAGTTTTCGTTAAATTTTCTATCTTTTGCATGTGAAGTCCGATTTTCCCGAAATTCGAATGCATACTCCTTTATGATAATTTAAGCATGTCCGTAAAGTTTCGTTGCATTTGGACTTGATTTGCATTTTTAAATTTGAGAATTACTCTGTTTTCGTTTGATAATTTGAACTTAAGTGCTTGATTTAATTGTGTAACGTGCTTCTATGTGTTCTAATATTTTCGTATAAGCCGTGCGTCGTCTTTAGTCTTATTTGGTTGTGTCTTGGTATTTTTGCAGACGATACTGCCGTGGAGTAGCGCCGGTTCTAGCTTTTTGCTCTTATTTTGCATAGCAGCCAGGTGAGGCTTTCCTTTTCTGTTTCCAGTATTATTACGTATATATATAAATAAGCCTCTCCCGATATAAGCCACGTTTATGTTTTGTTTTCACACCGTTTATATATATACTTAATAGATATTTATGATTATTATGTTTATGTGATTTATCGAAAATGATTTGATATGAAAAAGTACTACGTATAGTCTTTGAAATGTTTACGAAAGAGACATGTAAAACCTTTTGTTTTCTAAGGCGAACTTTGGCCTTCGGCCTCGCATATGACATGTCTCGAACGGTCTTTTGGCCAACCCGAAATGATTTGAAAAGCAAGTTATGATATGTATGCATGTTTGTTTGGGCCCGGAGTAAGAGCGATAGGACGAAGTCGGTAGATGTAACGGCACGTCCCCAAATACGGTGCGACGTGACGTCCTGCACCAAGTCATAATCCATAACCAGAACTAAAGGTCCAGTTATGAACTACAACCTGGCGAACGGAAAATAATTACCAGGCGGATCTGCTTTACAAAATAATAAGACAATGAACAATAATACAGCGGAAGCAAATTAGCACAACCTATCCCACTCAGGGAGCTAGAACAACCATAATCCAAAACACAATTATAAAGCCCACCAAGGCCACTGAAAATATCAATATCAACATTCAAACTGATTTACATTATTTACATCTACCACTTCTAGGGTTTTAAATATTTATCCAGATACATAGACGGATATGAAAACACCTAAACAAAAGTAAATGACTCCAAGGACACGACCTGAATCCGCCTAGCAACAAAACCTGAAAAGACAACAACAGAGTAATGGGGTTAGTCAAAGCGACTAAGTGAGGGGGCTGTAATACATATATATTATTGAAACAACCAAAAGATTCACCAGTTTGTAAATGAAAAGAAAGCAAAGGAAAAATAAGGGTTTTCACAATTATTGGTGAATCGAATAATTTCACATTAAAGTAAAAGCTTGGCGAGACGAGCATCAACCACCTATTTCATAATATCAGAAATATCAAATAAACCTCCCTTATTCCTCCTTGTGTAGACAGGTAGCTAGCCCGCTACTATATAATTATATACGCAAGGACAAATATCCAATACATCTTTGGCTGAGGATATAGACTAGATCCCGTCCGGCGCAGGTACTCAAAAGGGTTGCCACTCCGGTCATACCCTCGAGCTCCCATCAGTTTGGAGTCCAGAGCATTGAGATCCACCGTAGACCCGATGTCTATCCGGCTTCACCCCGTACCCTGAAGTCCGGGCCCAATTGTATAATGTGGCTCAATGGCCAGGCTGAAAGGCCAAGATAATGTTCTCGCATTCCAAATACTCATATGGTCAAAGGGACCAATTTCAATCCATTTTATACCCTTTCGAGCTAATAGAGCTCTCGAGGGGTTATACATAATAATTTGATATCAACGCATTTTTCTTTAAACTCATTAATATAGTATGGTTCAAATAGCTACTACGTATAATATAAACATGGGGAAAGAAACATAAAAACATAAAAGACAGGCTTCGGGTATATATGGAATATTTACATACGTATAAGGAAAGCCGAATTCGGAAAAGAAACCCCACCTGGATAATACGGCAAAAAGGCAAAAGAAAGGGAACCAATTACTGCCTGGAAGAACTACCACCTGAAACCAAATACGGCACAACCATGTAAGACGACGACACGACGCACGGCTTATTCTTAATGCAATAACCACTTAATTAAATCAAAGAAGGGCAATTAGGGCAATTATTCAATGAAACGAATGAATTATCAACTTCAAGCTTATAATCATGCCTAAACACAATTAGGTTTCATAGACATGCTTAAAATACTATAAAGAAGCATACATTCAAGTTTCGAAGCAATCGGAAAGGAATTGCGAAAAGCGTATAATTCCCTAAACGGAAATTGGTTCGTTTCACGATCAAACAGTATTGGAAAAATTCAAACTCTATGGATTATTAAGTTTTAAAGTGCTATGGACTTAATGGCGAAGTCGGATTTTGAAAATAATATCAAACGAAGAAAGTAGGATTTGAAATTTTTGACTTCCAGAGACTTTTGAACTAAATTCGGGACACACAGTCTACACACACGGCCTGATCAAGGCCGTGTGCGATTTTGGGAACACGCAAGGCCTGTCCACACGGCCTGATCAAGGCCGTGTGCAACTTTGAAACATGCACGGCCTACCCACACGGCCTGGTGCAAGGCCGTGTGGGGTGGAAAACACGCACGGTCTTGCTACACGGCCTGCTGCAAGGCCGTGTGCACCTGTTTTCGAAAATTTTCAGCAGAACACGAAGAACTTCGCACAGAAACAGCAAAACTTCATCAAATCTTTACCAAAATACCATTTTCAATCAGATTTTCATACTACAAACTTCAACAAGAATCAAAGATCACAATGGCAACACATAGGATCAAGAATCATCGAAAACTACGGAGTATAGCGATCAAACTATCGAAAAATCCAACTTCGAAGCAATTTATCCAAAACATACTCAAACGACAACGGAATCAAATGGAACTTGAATAATACCTGTAGAGAATGTTATAAGGATCACGTAGGTTCTTACGGATCGAAATTTGGTTAAGAAACGAACTCGAAAGATCGAATTGATGTTTTAAAGAAAATTCTTTCTTTTTCTTTCTTTCTTTTCTTTTCCTTCGACTGTTTAAGTGTAATTAAGAAAAAGAAAAGGAAAAGAGAATAAAAAGAAAACCTGAGGTTTAAATGAAAAATCGAAGGGGCATTTATGAAATTTCGCGAAACTTCATAAAAAGGACATATTAATGAAATATGTCAATATTATAGTCAAAACTCATCATTTTAAACGCACATCAATGTAGAATAATTTAAATTCACAAATTATCACATTTACAAAAATTCATATAAAACACACAAATATCACATAAGCACATATGTACCGATCGAATTTTTCCAAACTTGTCCCGTTATCTCAGGAATTCTTACCAGCTTCAGTTTACCAAAAATGTGGGGCGTTATAGTAGACGTCGGGTCTACAGCGTAAATCCTATGGTTTCCTCCATTTGGGAGCTCGGGGTAAGGCCGGAGTGGCAGCCCTTTGAGTACCTGAGTTATTCCCGTATGATATGAGTAGTTCGGGTTTGCAGTCCGGCTACATTGGAGGAATAAGGGTGGTTTCCGGCTTTATGTTTTGGAAATTGGAGTTCAGGGCTCGACTCGCCGAGTCATATGATAAGTTATGTTTTATGTTAAATCACCACCCGATTACGAAAACCTTTCTTTTATGTTGATTTCTTTTAATTATAAAATTGGTGATTTATTTTCCGTTTTATTATATACGTTATTATTCCCTCCTCACTTAGTCGTTTGACTAACCCCCTCTATTTTACCCCTATATTGGTTTCAGGATACTAGGCGGGATTCGTCGTCGTCGTCGTAGAGTTGTATTTATTTTCTCATGTATATTCCTTTTCCCCGTTTAGATATTATTTAAGTTTTACGATTTTAGAAAATTGTGATATTATGTTGTATTCGGGATTATATATACTTCGAACCCGTCATTACATTTATCGGGATATTGTATAGAACCCGTTAATTAACTATGTAATTGATTTTCGTTAGCCTTGGTGGGCTTTAATACTTGTGCATTTATTTATGTTTTAATGTTCGGTTTATTATTGCTTCCGCGTCTCTGTCGTTTTATTTTGTTGTTTTTGAAACCCCGCCTAGTAATTGAGTAAATGCTTGCCGTTCGCCGGGTTTTGGTTTGGGTCGGATCCCATTTCGGCTCCGGGTCGGGGCTCGGTGCGGGGCGCCCGCTACAGTTGGTATCAGAGCTTCTTTGGTCCAATGGCCTAAGCTCTGAATCGTCGTGTTTTGTTGGTTTGGTCGGTCGTTGTGTGCCGGTGTAACTTAGGGAATTGCACTCACCAGTGTTCAAGAACGCTTAGTGTTTGAATTGTCACGGATCTTTGTTGGATGATCAACAACAAAAGATCTTTTACAATCAAAACACTGGGATAGGCTTGGATATAGGTGGATGTGAAACTCAAGGTTGTACTTGCCATGCCTGGTTGTCTGTCGTGTCCGGTTGTGTCTAGGTCGTACGGCTTAGGACTTCTGTGGATTTCTGAAAATGTGCTAAGTGCTTATGTGAACACTAAGTGAACATTACTTGCCTATGTGTTTACAGCTTTGCATGCTCACTTACCTGTCATGCATAACTGTTAATGGCTTTACAGGATGCCTCCACGTCGTTGTCCCTGTGGACAGTCTTCGTCATCTTCATTGACACCTCAGACCGATCCACCGATTCCAGCCGAAATTTTGGAAAAATTAAGACAGTTCATCGCTCATGCCCCTAAAGGAAATGCTGAGCAGGAAGCGTGGGCTCTGTAGTGGGCGCCCCAAATGGGTAACGCACGCCCCGCACCGAGCCCCGACCCGGAGCCGAAATGGGATCCGACCCGAACCGAAACCCGACGAACGGCAAGCATTTACTCAATCACTAGGCGGGGTTTCAAAAACAACGAAAAGACAGAGACGCGGAAGCAATATAAATAATCAAAGCAATAGAACATAATAAATACACAATTATTAAAGCCCACCAAGGATAACGAAATTCAATTACATAATATCAAACGGGTTCGATACAGTATCCCGATAAATATAATAACGGGCTCAATAAATACATAATCCCGAATACAAATTAAATAAAATCCTAATATCCTAAAACATAATTAATATCATACGGAAAAAGGAATATACATGAGAAAATAAATAAAACCCTACGACGACGACAACGACGACAACGACGAATCCCGCCTAGTATCCTGAAACCAATATAAGGTGAGACAGAGAGGGTTAGTCAAACGACTAAGTAAGGAGGGAATAATAATGTATATAATAAAACGGAAAATAAATCACCAATTTTAAACTTAAAAGAAATCAACATAAAAGAAAGGTTTTCGTAATCGGGTGGTGATTTAACATAAAACATAACTTATCATAAGACTCGGCGAGTCGAACCCTGAACTCCAATATCCAAAACATAAAACCGGAAACCTCCCTTATTCCTCCAATGTAGCCGGACTGCAAATCCGAACTACGCGTAACATACTAGAATAACTCAGATACTCAAAGGGCTGCCACTCCGGCCTCACCCCGAGCTCCCAAATGGAGGAAACCATAGGATTTACGCCGTAGACCCGACGTCTACCGACTTCGTCCTATCGCTCTTACTCCGGGCCCAAACGAACATACATACATTTCATAACTCGCTTTTCAAAACATTTCGGGTTGGCCAAAAGACCGTTCGAGAAATGACATATGCGAGGCCGAAGGCCAAAGTTCGCCTTAGAAAACAAAAGGTTTTACATGTCTCTTTCGTAAACATTTCGAAAACTATACATAGTACTTTTTCATATCAAATCATTTTCGATAAATCAAATGAACATAATAAGCATAAATATCTACTAAGTATATATATAGAAACGGTGTGAAAACAAAACATAAACGTGGCTTATTTCGGGAGAGGCTTATTTATATATATACGTAATAATACTGGAAACAGAAACGGAAAGCCTCACCTGGCTGCTATGCAAAATAAGAGCAAAAAGCTAGAACCGGCGCTACTCCGCGGGAGTATCGTCTGCAAAATACCATGACACAACCAAATAAGACTAAAGACGACGCACGGCTTATACGAAAATATTAAAACACATAGAAGCACGTTACACAATTAAATCAATCACTTAAGTTCAAATTCTCAAACGAAAATAGAGTAATTCATGCATTTAAAAATACAAATCAAGTCCAAATGCAACGAAACTTTATGGACATGCTTAAATTATCATAAAGAAGTATGCATTCGAATTTCGGGAAAATCGGACTTCACATGCAAAAGATAGAAAATTTAACGAAAACTTAAAACGCATTATTCATATACCCGAACATGTTGTAAATTCATAAATCATGCAATTCATATCTATTTCATATATATCAAATACACGAGTGAAGAAAGAATTCGGAAAAGACGAGTCTCGGAGGGACCCGTAGTGTAAAATGTGCCCTGACTAACAGAAGGTCAGGGCACTGTTCGACCAGGCCACACGGCCTTGTGCACGGCCATGTGCCGAGGCCGTGTACAATCCAGCAACGCGCACGGCCTCATGCACACGGCCTCAAGGCCGTGTGCACCAGCCCGTGTGCGATTCACCACGCGCACGGCCTCATGCACACGGCCTCGAGGCCGTGTGCACAAGCCCGTGTGCGACCAAATTGAGCAGAAACTCGGAGACAACAAAAACATACACGATAATCAAACCCTAATCCAACAATTAATCACTAAAATATGCAAATCATACGCTAATTAACACATATGATCATCTACAACATATAATCTTCATATAGAAACGATAAACACAAAAATCCATCCACAATTACTATCAAAATCGAATATAACCTAAATATATCAACTATTCACAAAAATGAGAAAACGAAGTAGAGAAGACATTAAACGAGAGAATCGTTAGAAGCTTACTCGTAGAAAAGATCGCGAGGAATTCGTAGGCGTAAACGATTCGAAAATCCGTCAGGAAACGAAGTCGGGACGATCGATTGAAATCTCTTCCTTCTCTTTCTCTTTTTCCTTCTCTTTTCTTTTCTTTCTTCTTCCTTACTACTTTTGAACGAGAGTGAGGTGAGAGAGAGACTTAGTCAAATTAGTTAACTAGGGTTTAAAAGTCGAAGGGGCATTTTAGTAATTTTGCAAAATAAGTTTGAAAACTCACGTTGTCCAAATAATACGTAATTACAGTTAAAATTCACATAATTAAACGCACATTGACAATTTGTGATTTAAATATCTAAATTCACTCATTTACGAAATTATCAAAAATCTTAGAATAAACATCAAATTAAAGTAATAAATTGCAAAATTACTCGATTAAAATATACCGAATTGAAAAATCGGATTTTCGGGTCGTTACAATACTCCCCTCTTCAGAAGAATCTGTCCTCAGATTCTCTTCCGGTCTCGGAGTTAGTTAAGAGGAGCATAACCTAAAGGAAATTCTAATAACGCGAATTAAATCGAACATTCAAATGCAATTAAATCACAAAATAATACGTCATTAATAATAGACACTTAAAACACTTAATATTCCAAATAAAATTCAGAGTCATAGAAAATATAAAATTACGTCAAATCCTAAACAAACTAGCGGAAAAGAAGAAAATAAAATAAAATAGATAGCTCAAGGCTCATCGGGACCACGGCGGAAATACTGATCCAGCTGCTCAGATAGTGACCTCTGCGTCTCTGATATGGATCTCTGAAGCTCTGCCTGCAAGGCTGCGTACTGACTATCAATGTGAGCTCGCTGAGCTGCAAAGCCCTCATTGATCTGCCTCTCCTGCTGGGCAAATCTCTCATCAGTCACACGTCGGTAGTCAGTGAACTCTGAATAAAATTGTTGCAGGTCTGTCGACTCCTGGTTCTGAGTGCTTCTTCTGCCATGTGAAGACTCAGGTATAGAAGCATCCTGTCTCATCAGCTGGGAGTAGATATGCTGAGCCTGCTCTCGGACCTCTGGGTCTGAGGGTCCTTCTTCGGGAGCATCCCCTTGGTCAGCTTCCCATAAAGGTAGTCCATCTACCAGAATATATGGGTCGTTCCGCCTCGGACCCTTCCTGCAGATCGCCATTTGAGCTAGAATGCCGTAGCTAATTGAGGTCGAACCTCCAACGGGAACCTGGGTATCGAGCCCTTCCACCTGGGCACACTCCAGAATGGCGGTGATGTAAGAGCCAACTCGAATCTCTCCTCTCGACCGAGTGGAGATATACATCATATGGTCCATCATGTACGAGATGGGGTTGAACCTGACCCCTCGCACCATATGATCGAGTATGAGACAATCTTTGGTGTTCACCGCACCCGGACTGTCTCCTCTGGCTAGAACCGATCGAGATACGGCTCTATGCAAAATTCTCAATTGAGTGGTGATGAGCATCATGGCCTTGGATACGCCGGAGTTAAATATTTCGGTGGAGGTAGAGATACGTCTCCAAGCCTCGGCTTGATTCCATCCATCGGCACGTCTTCTAGGTGCCGTAACATCCAATTGAAAATACTCAGACAACTCCCGGTATGAAAGCGTATAGTCACGGTTGAACGCTCTGAAGTGGATTCCTATCGGCATCTCGATGTCGTCCGGAAATGCCGCGCCCTTAAGAGTGCTTAAAAATTCACAAGTGAGTCGGCGATAGGATGGCCTTTGAATACTACAAAAATTAGCCCACCCAATGTTGTCGATGTAACGAGAGATCCCTTCGCCAAGACCCAATTGGTACATAGCCTCCATATCTAGAAATTGCGTAGCTCTAACCGGTCGTTCCAGTAACCGGTTGAAGACATCTTGATCGTATTCATTACCTAAATCCACTTGGTAACCTTCCGGTGCCGCTATGTCGGGTAATTCCCTTGCCCGACGTCCACCACGAGCTTCACGAGCACCTTCCATATTAGAGTTGGAGTTGTGGTGAATTGAAGGAATAAGTTGCAAATTTTTCACTTGAGACTTTTACCGAACACTTGGCGTGCGCTACTTCGGGCGAAGATTGTGTGAGATCGGTATAACGGATCGAGCCCAAATTTCAACAATACCAAGAACTTGCTGCAGACAACACACCTTCAAAATCTCACGAAAATCCGTCGGCTAGATCGAGAATTAAACGAGCTCAAAGATGGGAGAAAATTGGGGGAAAAATATGGGGGATTTTTGCATGAGAAGAGAAGAAAAAATGAGGTTGTGCGCGAAAATGAGAAGCTACTGACCATTTTAAAACCTAGAAGAAATGCGCACGGCCTCTCGTCACGGCATGTGATGAGGCCGTGTGAGAAACACGCACGGGGTATCATCACGGCGTGTGACGACCCCGTGAGGAAAAACACGCAAGGGCTCTCGTCACGGCGTGTGACGAGCCCGTGTGTATTCGTGCGCATGGCCTCTCGCACAGGGTGCAACAAGGCCGTGTGAGATAAGTGCACAGGGTCTCGTCACGGCGTGTGGCCAGACCGTGCAAGGCATACAGGGGCAGTTCGTGTGATTAAAACCACACAAACTTCACAAAATTTAAACACGAATAATAACATCGAAATCACATGTATAATATAATACGCTTAACGCACATAATTTCTAAATTCACATAATATGAAATTAAATTAATTTAGGATGAATGTCATGACAATGCAATATACCTGGATCGTTCATACAGAATCAAGCTTCATCCTTTTGGCTCGTCTCGACATTTTCTTTCTCGTGCAATTTGTACGAAGATGAGACGGACTTCCACATGAGAAGCAACGTCCCTGCTTCTTTCGGCATCCTGACTCTTGATGATCTCTTTGGCAAAAGCCACATACTGGCGTTCCCTGCGGTTTCGGAGGTACATTCTGTTTCGATGAATATACCGAGGAGATTTTCTTTCTGGAAGAAGACCCTGATTGTGTAAGTGGCCTCGTAGAACTCGCTGGATGTACATCCTCAGTATCGCCTGCTGTACCCCGCGGTACCGGTCTCTTCTTCGGGCATACATTCAATCTGTGATCGGTGCTACCACATCCGTAGCACTGTCCATTCTTCTTCCAACATTTAGCCTCTAAATGCTGGCCCTTACAAAATCCACATACGGGTCGTGGATATCCCTGAGGTTGGGGAGGAATAGGCTGAACAGGGGACTGAAATTTACTTTCGTTTTGCTGACGAACAATCCTCGTAATGTATTCAGCCCGGAACTAAGTCAAGAACTGATCCCAAGTCAGGACTACATGCTCGCGTTCCCATCGTTGTTCAATCTGTTTCCACCATTCCTGTGCAGCTCCAAGCATCAAATAAATAGCAAACCCGACTCTTAGAGGGTCCGGATATTCCATAATCCTAAAAATCTTTTCTAGAGCCGATATCCATGCCTCGGCAATATTGTCATCCGGGGCACCTTCAAATTGCGGTGGTTCGAATCTGAGAAATTGAGCCCACGCTTCCTGCTCAACATTTCCTTTAGGGGCATGAGCGATGAATTGTCTTAATGTATCCAAAATTTCGGCTGGAATCGGTGGATCGGTCTGAGGTGTCAATGAAGATGACGAAGACTGTCCACAGGGACAACGACGTGGAGACATCCTGTAAAACCATTAACAGTTATGCATGACAGGTAAGTGAGCATGCAAAGCTGTAAACACCTAGGCAAGTAATGTTCAAATAGATTTCACATAAGCACTTAGCACATTTACACAATCCACAGAAGTCCTAAGCCGTACGACCTAGACACAACCGGACACGACAGACAACCAGGCATGGCAAGTACAACCTTGAGTTTCATATCCACCTATATCCAAGCCCATCCAAGTATTTTGATTGTAAAAGATCTTTTGTTGTTGATCATCCAACAAAGATCCTTCACAATTCAAACACTAAGCGTTCTTGAATACTGGCGAGTGCAATTCCCTAAGTTACACCGGCCCACAACGGCCGACAACAAACAAAACACGACGATTCAGAGCTTAGGCCATTGGACCAAGAAGAGCTCTGATACCAACTGTAGCGGGCGCCCTAAACGGGTAACGCACGCCCCGCACCGAGCCCCGACCCAGAGCCGAAATGGGATCCGACCCGAACCGAAACCCGGCAAACGGCAAGCATTTACTCAATCACTAGGCGGGGTTTCAAAAACAACGAAAAGACAGAGACGCGGAACCAATATAAATAATCAAAGCAATAGAACATAATAAATACACAATTATTAAAGCCCACCAAGGCTAACGAAATTCAATTACATAATATCAAACGGGTTCGATACAGTATCCCGATAAATATAATAACGGGCTCAATAAATACATAATCCCGAATACAAATTAAATAAAATCCTAATATCCTAAAACATAATTCATATCATACGGAAAAAGGAATATACATGAGAAAATAAATAAAACCCTACGACGACGACAACGACGAATCCCGCCTAGTATCCTGAAACCAATATAGGGTGAGACAGAGAGGGTTAGTCAAACGACTAAGTGAGGAGGGAATAATAATGTATATAATAAAACGGAAAATAAATCACCAATTTTAAACTTAAAAGAAATCAACATAAAAGAAAGGTTTTCGTAATCGGGTGGTGATTTAACATAAAACATAACTTATCATATGACTCGGCGAGTCGAGCCCTGAACTCCAATATCCAAAACATAAAACTTGAAACCTCCCTTATTCCTCCAATGTAGCCGGACTGCAAACCCGAACTACGCGTAACATACTAGAATAACTCAGGTACTCAAAGGGCTGCCACTCCGGCCTCACCCCGAGCTCCCAAATGGAGGAAACCATAGGATTTACGCCGTAGACCCGACGTCTACCGACTTCGTCCTATCGCTCTTACTCCGGGCCCAAACGAACATGCATACATTTCATAACTCGCTTTTCAAAACATTTCGGGTTGGCCAAAAGACCGTTCGAGACATGACATATGCGAGGCCGAAGGCCAAAGTTCGCCTTAGAAAACAAAAGGTTTTACATGTCTCTTTCGTAAACATTTCGAAAACTATACATAGTACTTTTTCATATCAAATCATTTTCGATAAATCAAATGAACATAATAAGCATAAATATCTACTAAGTATATATATAGAAACGGTGTGAAAACAAAACATAAACGTGTCTTATTTCGGGAGAGGCTTATTTATATATATACGTAATAATACTGGAAACAGAAACGAAAAGCCTCACCTGGCTGCTATGCAAAATAAGAGCAAAAAGCTAGAACCGGCGCTACTCCGCGGGAGTATCGTCTGCAAAATACCAGGACACAACCAAATAAGACTAAAGACGATGCACGGCTTATACAAAAATATTAAAACACATAGAAGCACGTTACACAATTAAATCAATCACTTAAGTTCAAATTCTCAAACGAAAATAGAGTAATTCATGCATTTAAAAATACAAATCAAGTCCAAATGCAACGAAAGTTTACGGACATGCTTAAATTATCATTAAGAAGTATGCATTCGTATTTCGGGAAAATCGGACTTCACATGCAAAAGATAGAAAATTTAACGAAAACATAAAACACAATATTCATATACCCGAACATGTTGTAAATTCATAAATCATGCAATTCATATCTATTTCGTATATATCGAATACATGAGCGAAGAAAGAATTCGGAAAAGACGAGTCTCGGAAGGACCCGTAGTGTAAAATGTGCCCTGACTAACAGAAGGTCAGGGCACTGTTCGACCAGGTCACACGGCCTTGTGCATGGCCGTGTGCGAGGCCGTGCACAATCAAGCAACGCGCACGGCCTCATGCACACGGTGTAGCGGGCGCCCCAAACGGGTAACGCACGCCCCGCACCGAGCCCCGACCTGGAGCCGAAATGGGATCCGACCCGAACCGAAACCCGGCGAACGGCAAGCATTTACTCAATTACTAGGCGGGGTTTCAAAAACAACAAAATAAAACGACAGAGACGCGGAAGCAATAATAAACCGAACATTAAAACATAAATAAATGCACAAGTATTAAAGCCCACCAAGGCTAACGAAAATCAATTACATAGTTAATTAACGGGTTCTATACAATATCCCGATAAATATAATGACGGGTTCGAAGTATATATAATCCCGAATACAACATAATAACACAATTTTCTAAAATCTTAAAACTTAAATAATATCTAAACTGGGAAAAGGAATATACATGAGAAAATAAATACAACTCTACGACGATGACGACGAATCCCGCCTAGTATCCTGAAACCAATATAGGGGTAAAACAGAGGGGGTTAGTCAAACGACTAAGTGAGGAGGGAATAATAATGTATATAATAAAACGGAAAATAAATCACCAATTTTATAATTAAAAGAAATCAACATAAAAGAAAGGTTTTCGTAATCGGGTGGTGATTTAACATAAAACATAACTTATCATACGACTCGGCGAGTCGAGCCCTGAACTCCAATTTCCAAAACATAAAACCGGAAACCACCCTTATTCCTCCAATGTAGCCGGACTGCAAACCCGAACTACTCATATCATACGGGAATAACTCAGGTACTCAAAGGGCTGCCACTCCGGCCTCACCCCGAGCTCCCAAATGGAGGAAATCATAGGATTTACGTCTACCGACTTCGTCCTATCGCTCTTACTCCGGGCCCAAACAAACATGCATACATATCATAACTCGCTTTTCAAATCATTTCAGGTTGGCCAAAAGACCGTTCGAGACATGTCATATGCGAGGCCGAAGGCCAAAGTTCGCCTTAGAAAACAAAAGGTTTTACATGTCTCTTTCGTAAACATTTCAAAGACTATACGTAGTAGTTTTTCATATCAAATCATTTTCGATAAATCACATAAACATAATAATCATAAATATCTATTAAGTATATATATAAACGGTGTGAAAACAAAACATAAACGTGGCTTATATCGGGAGAGGCTTATTTATATATATACATAATAATACTGGAAACAGAAAAGGAAAGCCTCACCTGGCTGTGCAAAATAAGAGCAAAAAGCAAGAACCGGCGCTACTCCACGAGAGTATCGTCTGCAAAAATACCAGGACGCACGACTTATACGAAAATATTAAAACACATAGAAGCACGATACACAATCAAACAAAGCACTTAAGTTCAAATTCTCAAACAAAAACAGAGTAATTCATGCATTTAAAAATGCAAATCAAATCCAAATGCAACGAAACTTTACGGACATGCTTAAATTATCATAAAGGAGCAGGCATTCGAATTTCAGCAAAATCGGACTTCACATCCAAAAGTTAGAAAATTTAACGAAAACTTAAAACGTACTATTAATAGACCCGAACATGTTAAAAATTCGTAAATCATGCAATTCACATCTATTTCATATATATCGAATACACGAGCGAAGAAAGAATTCGGAAAAGACGAGTCTCGGAGGGACCCGTAGTGTAAAATGTGCCCTGACTTACAGAAGGTCAGGGCACTGTTCGACCAGGCCACACGGCCTTGTGCACGGCCGTGCACAATCGGACGAACACGCACGGCCTCATGCACACGGCCTTGAGGCCGTGTGCACAGCCCGTGCACCATCCCAAACACGCACGGTCTCTTGCACGGCCGTGCAAGAGGCCGTGTACACCCACACGGGCTTGCCACACCCCGTGTGCATGGCCCGTGTGCGTAAAAATTGAGCAAAACATGCAGAACATCAAACCCAATACGCGAAAATCAATCCTAATTCAACATTTAACTAATTAAACATGCGAATTAATCCCTGATTTTCACATGTAATCATCTACAACATATAATCTACATATAGAAACGATAATCACAAAATTATATCCACAAATTCTATAAAAATCACATAAAACCTAATAATACCTACTATTCACAAAAACAAGAAAAACGAAGTATGGAAGATATTAAACGAGAGAATCGTTAGAAGTTTACTCGTAGAAAAGATCGCGAGCAATTCGTAGGCGTAAACGATTCGAAAATCCGTCGGGAAACGAAGTCGGGACGATCGATTGAAATCTCTTCCTTCTCTTTCTCTTTTTCCTCCTCTTTTCTTTTCTTTTCTCCCTTGTTGATTTTTGAATGAGTGTGTGAGGTGAGAGAGATTGACTTAGTCAATTAAGTTGACTAGGTTTAAAATCGAAGGGGGGTAAAATCGTAATTTTGTAAAATAAGTTTGAAAACTCACGTTGTCCAAATAATACGTAATTACAGTCAAAATTCATATAATTAAACGCACATTGACAATTAGTGATTTAAATATCAAAATTCACTCATTTACGAAATTATCCTAATATCTTAGAATAAATATCAAATTAAAGTAATAATTTGCGAAATTACTCGATTCAAATATACCGAATTATAAATCGGATTTTTGGGTCGTTACAATACTCCCCTCTTCAGAAGAATCTGTCCTCAGATTCTCTTCCGGTCTCGGAATTAGTTAAGAGGAGCATAACATAAATTCTAATAACTCGAATTAAATCGAACATTCAAATGCAATTAAATCACATAATAATACGTCATTCATAATAACCACTTAAAACACTTAATATTCCAAATAAAATTCAGAGTCATAAAAAAATACAAAATTACATCAAATCCTAAACAAAGCTAACAGAAAGAAGAAAATAAAAATAGAAATAGATAGCTCAAGGCTCGTCGGGACCACGACGGAAATACTGATCCAACTGCTCTGATAGTGACCTCTGCATCTCTGAGATAGACCTCTGAAGCTCTGCCTGTAAGGCTGTGTACTGACTATCAATGTGAGCACGCTGAGCTGCAAAGCCCTCATTGATCTGCCTCTCCTGCTGGGCAAATCTCTCATCAGTCACACGTCGGTAGTCAGTGAACTCCAAATAAAAATGTTGCAGGTCTATCGACTCCTGGTTCTGAGTGCTTCTTCTGCCGTGTGAAGACTCAGGTATACAAGCATCCTGTCGCAACAGCTGGGAGTAGATGTGCTGAGCCTGCTCGCGGACCTCTCGGTCTGAGGGTCCTTCTTCGGGAGCATCCTCTTTGTCAGCTTCCCATAAGGGTAATCCATCTACTAGAACATACGGGTCGTTCCGTCTCGGACCCTTCGTGCAGATCGCCATTTGGGCTAGAGTGCCATAGCTAATCGAGGTCGAACCTCCAATGGGAACTTGGGTATCGAGCCCTTCCACTTGGGCACACTCCAGAATGGCGGTGATGTAGGAGCTAGCTCGAATCTCTGCTCTCGACCGAGTGGAGATATACATCATGTGACGTCCCCCACGCCACAACCCCAGGACCGAAACGAGCCCCCGAGCGATAGTTAAATACCACCACTCGAAAACCCGCCCCGGACAACGGGATTCCCACAATCTGGCAACAGCAACTCCCCAACAACAATACTAACATCAACAACTACAATAGCAGTAACAGGCCAGCAACGGAAGCAAATACCAAACATATATATATCCACTAATCTCATTAGATTCAAGTATCCAAATATCATTATATTTCAACTTCCATCAATTTCAAGTTAACATGCCAAAATAAATAAGAGTTCAGTCATAATAAAATATCTACATAAACTGACTCCAAAGACCTGTAAGCCTACACTGCTGCTGCCAGTACCCAACAACCACTCGCACTGCTAACCTGAAGCATGAACCAAAAAGGGATGTGAGTCAAACGAACTCAGTGAGGAGGGGAGTATACATAATAAAAACATATATTTAATCCACGCTTAGGTTGATAAAAGCAAATCTAGTGACGATAAGCTCTTTTACAATTCAGCTAAGCTTTGTGAATTAAATATTATTTAATCCACGCTTTGATTAATAGAGAAACGAATCTAGTGCCGATACTTTCTCTTTATAATCCATCAAAGCTTTGTGAATTAAATATTAGAGTAAAACATTTTAGAAATATTTTTATTCCCGGCGAGAACGGGCCATCTCCTTATAACTCCTAAAACATATCAAATATAATGAAATTCCTTCCTCAATACCGTTTGGCTTATCAAGGAGCAACCCGAGATTTCACCATAACCGACTAATGGCGCCGGTGTCAGTATTATTCATGCTAGACTACCTCCGACCAGCCATGAACAATACCCTTTGATTATTTGTCAGGTTCATGAATACCTGCTTATAATCGGTGGAATTATGAACCCAGCTTCAACCCTAGACGCACGTCTCCGGGTATCCGCCTGTCACATAATCCAGGGCCCAAACAGAAATACCCATGAGCGTCCTCAATGGGGTTAAGTATAAGTCATCTCGCTTTTCAAAATATTTTAATGGACCAAAAGGGTCTTTCGAGACAAGGTATGTAACCGCCTAGGGTATCCCGTCACGTTGCCGAGTTATCTCGAGGCATACGTGCAAGTCCCGAGACCAAATGTTACTTTTAAAATCAAAATAGTTCTCTTGTCTCTATTTTCAAACCATTTTGGAAAAGATATACATATATATCATTTTTATATCAAAACCTTTTTATTTCAAATATTGATAATATATAATTGAAATATAAAGGGATAGGGGTTTTCGCAAATATTTGTTCATACTCCAGTTGAAAACCATTTTACATCCTCACCTGTAGGCTTAACAAAAAGAATAGCCAAACGACCAGAAATCAGTCCCGCGAGGTCCCACCTGTAATACACAGGCCTCGAGGTAAGACATGACTCGATAAATCAACCAAATACGACGCACGGCTATGAAATGCATTTTATGCTCAAATTAACATATTAGGTATAAATGCATTTAAACACAATTAAGCTCATTCAAGCACATTTAAACACAATTAAGCTCATTCAAGCACATTTAAACACAAATGCATTTAAACACAATTAAGCTCATTCAAGCACATTTAAACACAATCAAATACACATGATATTAAGCTAAAATAGGCATACAAGTAATATGGAAGCTTGGGAAATAAAATTCAAAGGTTTGTGAATATTACACAAACCACCCCTCATTTAATACTTGGCATAGCAAATCAACTCCGATTAATCCGAAACTTTCGGCATCTCTTAGTTAACACATTTTAAGATTTTTGATGCCAAAAGAATCGAAAAATGAAGCCAAATGCTCAAAAATCACTATTCATCAGCCCCTACATATTTTGCCAAACTTTCATTTTTCAACTCCAAACTCCACAAAACTTCACCAATTAGCTTAATATCATGAACTAACATGAATTCCTTAACCATTCAAGCATCTAAGACCATTAACCCAACATTGCAAATTGATCAAATTTAATGGAAAAATCACAAGTAATGCTACATGCAACCAACAACCAAACTAAGCTCATCAATCATTCATTCTAACATGCTTCATCACTTCCTCAACATAGAAAACCTTGAAAACCAAAGAATTGTGAGATTTACAAACTTACCTTGAAGGAGGAAATGGAGGAGAAAGGAAGAAATAAAAGCTTGTTTGCACAAATAGAAAGTAGAGGTTTGTTCCTTGGATGAGAGAGCAACTTTTTGTAGCAAGAAAGAGGATGATTTTTGGTGCTTTGATGGTGATGAAAATGGCGGTGAAGAGAGGAGAGAGTGGCCGAGAGAGAGGTGAAGAAGAAGAGAGAAAGAGAGAGTTGTTGCTTGTTTGGAATAGTGTAGAAAATTCAAGAGAAAAGAGAGAATATAAAATAAATATAAGGTATTTTGAAAAGTCAAAATTAGCTAGCAATATGTATATACTTGTATATATATTTGTATAGATATTTATGTATGTATTTGCATACATATTTATATATATGACAAGAATAATATCATATAATTCAAATACGATGGCATAATTTTCATAGAATTTCAAATACAACACTTCAAATATAAACATAGTGTAAGGTAATTCAAATATGAAAATTCTTATGAATTCATCATATTATTCACATATAGAATCACACATTAATTCATATAATTCACATAATCACATAATTGCAAACAATGCACACAAGGGCAATTAGTCGGTAAACGTACCGAAGCGTTATAAAAATAGCGGGGCGTTACACTATCCCCCCCTTCGGAGAATCTGGTCCCCAGATTCTAATTCGACTCCGCAAATAACTCGGGATAATGAGTTCGCATCTTCTCTTCTGTCTCCCAAGTTACTTGTTCGGTGGTTCGGTTTCTCCACAATACATGAACCAAGGGAATCTGTCGGTTGCGGAGTTGCTTGAACTTACGATCCTGAATCTCAACAGGTTTCATCTCGATCGTCAAGTCAGGCTTTACCTGGACTTCCTCATCTCGGAGAATATGAGATTCATCGGGATAGTATTTTCGCAATTGAGAAACATGGAAGACGTTGTGAATCCCCGTTAGAGTCGAGGGCAGGTTCAGGCGGTAGGCAGTCTTCCCAATCCGTTCAATAACCTCATAGGGTCCCAAATATCTCGGACTGAGCTTTCCACCCTTTCCCACTCTAACGGAACCTTTCCTCAACGTCGCCTGGAGGAACACTTTGTCTCCTACTTCGAATTCCAAATCCCGGCGCCTCCTATCAGCATAGCTCTTCTGACGATCCTGGGCAACTTTCATTCTCTGTCGAATGGTTGCAATCTTATCAAGAATTTCCTGGATCATCTTCGGAGGTAGAGCTCGTTCCACTCCGTCTTTAGTTCTTTGCCAGTCTTCTAGTTCCCAGTACAGAGGGGATCGGCATTTACGTCCGTAAAGCGCTTCGTATGGGGGCATCCCAATTGTCGCTTGGTAACTGTTGTTGTAGGCGAATTCAATGAGTGGCAGTTGCTTGTCCCAACTCGTGGAGAAGTCGAGAGCACAAGCTCGTAGCATGTCGCCTAAAATCTTGATGGTTCTTTCAGATTGACCATCAGTTTGCGGGTGAGCGGCCGTGCTGAATTCCAAATTCGTTCCCAAGTTTCTGTGAATTTCTTGCCATAGTCGAGAAGTAAACTTGGGATCTCGATCGGACACGATACTTTTCGGAACTCCGTGAAGCTTTACGATCTGCTCGATGTACAGTTCCGCTAACTTCTTGACATTAGTGGTCTTTCGAATTGGAATAAAATGGGCGGATTTCGGCAAACGATCCACAATTACCCAAATTGTATTATATCTGCCTCGAACTCTCGGTAATCTGGACATGAAATCCATAGAAATATCTTCCCATTTCCAATTCGGAATAGAGAGTGGCTGTAGAGTTCCACCGGGTTGCTGATGTTCGGCTTTAACTCGTTGATAAGTCAAACACCGTCTCACGAAATCGGAAACTTCTCGTTTCATTCCGTGCCACCAATATTGAGTCTTGAGATCTCGGTACATCTTATTACCTCCCGGATGGACGACATAAGCAGACTTATGTGCTTCCTCCATGACTTCGGTCTTCAGATTCTTCGGCGCGCAAATTCGGTTCTTAAAACGAAGAAGACCCATATCATCGAAAGCAAAGGAGGAGTTCGGATCATTTTGCATCCTCACCACTTGCCTTTGAATCCAGTCATCAGCACTCTGCTCGTCTTTAAGTCTCTGAACCAAATCCGGTCTTACTGAGAGATTCGCGATCCGCGGTTGAGAGACTAGATGATATTTCCCTGCTTCCGACATCACTCTTGTAGAGGTTCCTTCTAAGACAGCTACCTTTGCCTGTTTACTTATAGCATTGGCTACTGTAGCGGGCGCCCCAAACGGGTAACGCACGCCCCGCACCGAGCCCCGACCCGGAGCCGAAATGGGATCCGACCCGAACCGAAACCCGGCGAACGGCAAGCATTTACTCAATTACTAGGCGGGGTTTTTATAAACAACGAAAAGACAGAAGTGCGGAAGCAATAATAAACCAAATATTTAAAACGTAAATAATTACACAATTATTAAAGCCCACCAAGGCTAATGAAATTCAATTACATAATAATAAACGGGTTCGGTATAGAAATCCCGAGTACTAAATAAATAAATTCCTAATATTCTAAAACATAATTCATAACATACGGAAAAGGAATATACAAGAGAAAATAAATAAAACCCTACGACGACGACGACGACGAATTCCGCCTAGTATCCTGAAACCAATATAGGGTTGAAACAGAGAGGGTTAGTCAAACGACTAAGTGAGGAGGGAATAATAATGTATATAATAAAACGGAAGTAAATCACCAATTTTATAATTAAAAGAAATCAACAGAAAAGAAAGGTTTTCGTAAACGGGTGGTGATTTAACATAAAACATAACTTATCATATGACTCGGCGAGTCGAGCCCTGAAACTCCAATAACCAAAAACATAAAACCGGAAACCTCCCTTATTCCTCCAATGTAGCCGGACTGCAAACCCGAACTACTCGTAACTAACTGTATAATCTCAGGTACTCAAAGGGCTGCCACTCCGGCCTCACCCCGAGCTCCCAAATGGAGGAAACCATAGGATTTACGCCGTAGACCCGACGTCTACCGACTTCGTCCTATCGCTCTTACTCCGGGCCCAAACGATCATGCAAACAATTCATAACTCGCTTTTCAAACATTTCGGGTTGGCCAAAAGACCGTTCGAGACATGTCATATGCGAGGCCGAAGGCCAAAGTTCGCCTTAGAAAACAAAAGGGTTTTACATGTCTCTTCCGTAAACAATTCGAAAATTATACATAGTACTTTTCATATCAAATCATTTTCGATAAATCAAATGAACATAATGATCATAAATATTTATTAAGTATATATATAAACGGGGTGAAAACCAAAACATAAACGAGGCTTATATGGGGAGAGGCTTATTTATATATATATATATACATAATAATACTGGAAACAGAAACAGAAAACCTCACCTGGCTGCTATGGAAAATAAGAGCAAAAGCTAGAACCGGCGCTACTCCACAGGAGTATCGTCTGCAAAAATACCAGGACACAACCAAATAAGACTACAGACGACGCACGGCTTATACGAGAATATTAATACACATAGGAGCACGTTATACAAATAAATCAATCACTTAAGTTCAAATTCTCAAACGAAAACAGAGTAATTCATGCATTTAAAAATACAAATCAAATCCAAATGCGACGAAACTTTACGGACATGCTTAAATTATCATAAGGGAGCATGCATTCGAATTTCGGGAAAATCGGACTTCACATGCAAAAGTTAGAAAATTTAACGAAAACTTAAGACGCACTATTCACATACCCGAACATGTCGTAAATTCATAAATCATGCAATTCATATCTATATCATACATATCGAATACACGAGCGAAGAAAGAATTCGGAAAAGACGGGCCGAAGCGGGACCCGTAGGCCAAATTGTGCCCTGACTAACAGAAGGTCAGGGCACTGTTCGACCAGGCCACACGGCCTTGTGCACGGCCGTGTGGCGAGGCCGTGCACAATCGAGCAACACGCACGGCCTCATGCACACGGCCTCAAGGCCGTGTGCACCAGCCCGTGTGCGATTCACCAACGCGCACGGCCTCATGCACACGGCTTCAAGGCCGTGTGCACCAGCCCGTGTGCACCGATTCGAGCAGAAACATTTTCGCAGAACCAAAACATACGCGAATTCATATCTAAAATCAACATTAAATCGATTAATCATGCAAATCAATCCCTAATTTTCACATATAATCATCTACAACATATAATCTACGTATAGAAACGATAAACACAAAATTCCATCCACAAATTCTATACAAATCACATAAAACCTAAAAATGTCAACTATTCACAAAAACGAGAAAACGAAGTATAGAAGGCATTAAACGAGAGAATCGTTAGAAGCTTACTCGTAGAAAAGATCGCGAGGAATTCGTAGACGTAAACGATTCGAAAATCCGTCGGGAAACGAAGTCGGGACGATCGATTGAACTTTCTTCCTTCTCTTTCTCTTTTTTCCTTCTCTTTTCCTCCTTCACCTTTGTTTTTGTGCGTGAGTCAAAATGAGAGGGAGAGAGATTGACTAAGTCAATTTAGGCTAGGGTTTAAAGAGTCGGAGGGGGATTTTAGTAATTTCGTAAAATAAATTTGAAAACTCACGTTGTCCAAATAATACGTAATTACAGTTAAAATTCATATAATTAAACACACATTGACAATTAGTGATTTAAATATAAAATTCACTCATTTACGAAATTATTCTAAAATCTCAGAATAAATATTAAATAGAATAATTAATAACGAAATTACTCGATTAAAATATACCGAATTGAAACTCGGATTTTCGGGTCGTTACAGCTACTACGTTAGCTTTGCCTGGGTGATATTGAATACGACAATCATAATCTTCAAGAAATTCCATCCACCGACGTTGCCTGCGATTGAGATCCTTCTGAGTATGTAAATACTTCAAACTCTGGTGGTCGGTGAAAATGTCGAACGTCATGCCGTATAAATAATGTCGCCATTTTCCCAGGGCAAAGATAATAGCAGCTAGCTCAAGATCATGGATGGGATAGTTCTTCTCAGCATCTTTCAGCTTGCGCGAAGCATAAGCAATCACTTTGCCCTTTTGCATCAGAACACATCCTAACCCTTGCAAAATATCGAACAACTCTCCGATGTGAGGTCGAGGATATTTATTCTTTATCGTCATCCGATTCAGCTCACGACAATCTATACACATCCTCCACGTCCCATCCTTCTTTTTCACGAAAAGAACAGGCGCACCCCACGACGAAGTACTCGGTCGAATGTACCCACTCTCCAACAAACCATCCAACTGAACCTTAAATTCTTTCAACTCTGCCGGAGCCATACGGTAAGGAGTCTTCGAATACGGTTCGGCACCCGGAGCTAAATCGATCACAAACTCTATCTCTCGTTCCGGAGGCAAAGAATTCAAACTCTCGGGAAACACATCAGGGAATTCTCCAACTACTGGTACCTCCTCAAGCTTAACTTGCTCTTTCGGACGGTTTAGTAGATAAGCAACAAAGGCCGGAGATCCCTTGCGAATCATTCGGGCGGCTTTAACATAAGAAACTCGAGGAATCTTGTCAAACCTTTTGCCCAAAATCTCGATATCAGTTCCCAAAGCGATCTTTTTCCCGAAACAATCAATATAAGCTTGATGCCGATATAGCCAGTCCATTCCCAATATTATCCCGTAGTGACTCATCGGAAGCTCAATGAGATCAGCAGGATAATCGCGATCGTCTATCCTCAACGGACAGTCTCGGAAGACTCGATTGCACAAATAAGAAATTCCCAACTGGGAATTGACCTCAAGCACATAAGGTAAAGACTCGGCAGACAAAGATAATCTAGAAGCATATTCAGGTGCAATAAAAGAATGCGTCGCACCCGAATCATATAATGCAAATATGGATATGTCATGCAAATGTACAGTACCTTGCACCACTGCATTAGGGTCGGTCTCCCCTCCATCCCCCGTCATCGCATACGCTCGTGCCACAACTTTTCCTTTCCCCGCATTCTGTAGCTCTTTCTGAAATTGTGGAGGTGGCCTTCTCTTTGGGCAGTTTCCTACTTGATGATCCTTGCGCCCACATCGAGTGCACCGTCCTTGTTTCTTCCAGCAATCAGCTTCCGTGTGTTTTGGCTTGCCGCAGTAAGAACACTTAATTTGAGGCTCGGCTGTCTGAGGACCTGTGATCTTTTGCTTCTTGCTCGAAGATGAAGAACCCACAGGTGGAAAAGGCTTCTTAAATTTGCGAGGTGCTGGAGCTAAAGCCTGTTGAAACATCCTTTGCATGGCTTCAAAGAACATGGCAGGATTTAGGGGATTCTGATGTACTGGTGGCACAGGCTCGGGCTGAGGAGCAAGAGGAGCATTAATGTTATTGTCTTGGGGAGGAGAGAGAGGTGTAGCTCGGGTTCTGCGTCTACCACGTGCCATTTCCTGTATCAAAAGACTGAATAATATGCATGTTTCGTTAGCCACATGATCATGTTAACACAAAATCACATAACATAAGCATATAAAAGCACATTGTCCTAAAGCCGTTCGACCTAGACAGACTCGACACAACATCAAAACCTAAGTACCAAACCTAGGCTCTGATACCACCTTAAGCTGTGACGTCCCCCACGCCACAACCCCCGGACCGAAACGAGCCCCCGAGCGATAGTTAAATACCACCACTCGAAAACCCGCCCCGGACAACGGGATTCCCACAATCTGGCAACAGCAACTCCCCAACAACAATACTAACATCAACAACTACAATAGCAATAACAGGCCAGCAAGGGAAGCAAATACCAAACATATATATATCCACTAATCTCATTAGATTCAAGTATCCAAATATCATTATATTTCAACTTCCATCAATTTCAAGTTAACATGCCAAAATAAATAAGAGTTCAGTCATAATAAAATATCTACATAAACTGACTCCAAAGACCTGTAAGCCTACACTGCTGCTGCCAGTACCCAACAACCACTCGCACTGCTAACCTGAAGCATGAACCAAAAAGGGATGTGAGTCAAACGAACTCAGTGAGGAGGGGAGTATACATAATAAAAACATATATTTAATCCACGCTTAGGTTGATAAAAGCAAATCTAGTGACGATAAGCTCTTTTACAATTCAGCTAAGCTTTGTGAATTAAATATTATTTAATCCACGCTTTGATTAATAGAGAAACGAATCTAGTGCCGATACTTTCTCTTTATAATCCATCAAAGCTTTGTGAATTAAATATTAGAGTAAAACATTTTAGAAATATTTTTATTCCCGGCGAGAACGGGCCATCTCCTTATAACTCCTAAAACATATCAAATATAATGAAATTCCTTCCTCAATACCGTTTGGCTTATCAAGGAGCAACCCGAGATTTCACCATAACCGACTAATGGCGCCGGTGTCAGTATTATTCATGCTAGACTACCTCCGACCAGCCATGAACAATACCCTTTGATTATTTGTCAGGTTCATGAATACCTGCTTATAATCGGTGGAATTATGAACCCAGCTTCAACCCTAGACGCACGTCTCCGGGTATCCGCCTGTCACATAATCCAGAGCCCAAACAGAAATACCCATGAGCGTCCTCAATGGGGTTAAGTATAAGTCATCTCGCTTTTCAAAATATTTTAATGGACCAAAAGGGTCTTTCGAGACAAGGTATGTAACCGCCTAGGGTATCCCGTCACGTTGCCGAGTTATCTCGAGGCATACGTGCAAGTCCCGAGACCAAATGTTACTTTTAAAATCAAAATAGTTCTCTTGTCTCTATTTTCAAACCATTTTGGAAAAGATATACATATATATCATTTTTATATCAAAACCTTTTTATTTCAAATATTGATAATATATAATTGAAATATAAAGGGATAGGGGTTTTCGCAAATATTTGTTCATACTCCAGTTGAAAACCATTTTACATCCTCACCTGTAGGCTTAACAAAAAGAATAGCCAAACGACCAGAAATCAGTCCCGCGAGGTCCCACCTGTAATACACAGGCCTCGAGGTAAGACATGACTCGATAAATCAACCAAATACGACGCACGGCTATGAAATGCATTTTATGCTCAAATTAACATATTAGGTATAAATGCATTTAAACACAATTAAGCTCATTCAAGCACATTTAAACACAAATGCATTTAAACACAATTAAGCTCATTCAAGCACATTTAAACACAAATGCATTTAAACACAATTAAGCTCATTCAAGCACATTTAAACACAATCAAATACACATGATATTAAGCTAAAATAGGCATACAAGTAATATGGAAGCTTGGGAAATAAAATTCAAAGGTTTGTGAATATTACACAAACCACCCCTCATTTAATACTTGGCATAGCAAATCAACTCCGATTAATCCGAAACTTTCGGCATCTCTTAGTTAACACATTTTAAGATTTTTGATGCCAAAAGAATCGAAAAATGAAGCCAAATGCTCAAAAATCACTATTCATCAGCCCCTACATATTTTGCCAAACTTTCATTTTTCAACTCCAAACTCCACAAAACTTCACCAATTAGCTTAATATCATGAACTAACATGAATTCCTTAACCATTCAAGCATCTAAGACCATTAACCCAACATTGCAAATTGATCAAATTTAATGGAAAAATCACAAGTAATGCTACATGCAACCAACAACCAAACTAAGCTCATCAATCATTCATTCTAACATGCTTCATCACTTCCTCAACATAGAAAACCTTGAAAACCAAAGAATTGTGAGATTTACAAACTTACCTTGAAGGAGGAAATGGAGGAGAAAGGAAGAAATAAAAGCTTGTTTGCACAAATAGAAAGTAGAGGTTTGTTCCTTGGATGAGAGAGCAACTTTTTGTAGCAAGAAAGAGGATGATTTTTGGTGCTTTGATGGTGATGAAAATGGCGGTGAAGAGAGGAGAGAGTGGCCGAGAGAGAGGTGAAGAAGAAGAGAGAAAGAGAGAGTTGTTGCTTGTTTGGAATAGTGTAGAAAATTCAAGAGAAAAGAGAGAATATAAAATAAATATAAGGTATTTTGAAAAGTCAAAATTAGCTAGCAATATGTATATACTTGTATATATATTTGTATAGATATTTATGTATGTATTTGCATACATATTTATATATATGACAAGAATAATATCATATAATTCAAATACGATGGCATAATTTTCATAGAATTTCAAATACAACACTTCAAATATAAACATAGTGTAAGGTAATTCAAATATGAAAATTCTTATGAATTCATCATATTATTCACATATAGAATCACACATTAATTCATATAATTCACATAATCACATAATTGCAAACAATGCACACAAGGGCAATTAGTCGGTAAACGTACCGAAGCGTTATAAAAATAGCGGGGCGTTACACATCATATGGTCCATCATGTACGAGATGGGGTTGAACCTGACCCCTCGCACCATATGATCGAGTATGAGACAATCTTCGGTGTTCACCGCTCCCGGACTGTCTCCTCTGGCTAGAACCGATCGGGAAACGGCTCTATGCAAAATTCTCAATTGAGTGGTGATGAGCGTCGTGGCCTTGGATACACCGGAGTTAAATATTTCAGTGGAGGTAGAGATACGCCTCCAAGCCTCGGCTTGATTCCATCCGTCGGCACGTCTTCTAGGTGCCGTAACATCCAACTGAAAATACTCGGACAACTGCCGGTAGGAAAGCATGTAGTATCGGTTGAACGCTCGAAAGTGGATTCCGATCGGCATCTCGATGTCGTCCGGAAATGCCGCGCCCCTAAGAGACCTTAAAAATTCGCAAGTGAGCCGGCGGTAGGATGGCCTTTGGATACTCCAAAAATTAGCCCACCGAATGTTGTCGATGTAACGAGAGATCCCTTTGCCAAGGCCCAATTGGTACATAGCTTCCATGTCGAGAAATTGTGTAGCTCTAACCGGTCGTTCCATTAACCGGTTGAAGACATCTTGATCGTCTTCATTACCCAAATTCACTTGGTAACCTTCCGGTGCCGCTATGTCGGGTAATTCCCTTGCCCGACGTCCGCTACGGGTTTCACGATCACCTTCCATAGTAGAGTTTAAATTGATGTGGGTTGAAGGAGATAAGTTGTAATTTTTCACTTGAGACTTTTACCTAACACTTGGCGTGCGCTACTTCGGGCGAAGATTGTGTGAGATCGGTATAACGGATCGAGCCCAAATTTCAACAATCCAAAGAACTTGCTGCAGACAATACACCTTCAAAACCTCACAAAAATCCGTTGGTTAGATCGAGAATTAATCGAAATCAAAATGGGGAGAAAATTGGGGGAAAAACTAGAGCAATTTTCGCATGAGAAGAGGAGAAAAATTGAGGTTGCGCGAAAATGAGAAGCTACTGACCATTTTAAAAGCTGGAAGAAATGCGCACGGCCTCTCGTCATGGCGTGTGGCGAGGCCGTGTGAGAAACACGCACGGGGTATCGTCACGGCGTGTGATGACCCCGTGAGGAAAAACACGCACGGGCTCTCGTCACGGCGTGTGACGAGCCCGTGTGTATTCATGCGCACGGTCTCTCGCACCGGGTGCGAGAAGGCCATGTGAAAAAGGTGCGCAGGGTCTCGTCACGGCGTGTGGCGAGACCGTGCAAGGCATACAGGGGCAGTTCATGTGATTAAAACCACACAAACTTCACAAAAGTCAAACACGAAGAAATAACACCGAAATCACATATATAATATTATACGCCTAACACACATAATTTTTTAAATAAAACCACATAACATGAAATTAAATAAATTTAAGATGATTGTCATGACAATGCAATATACCTGGATCGTTCACACAAGATCAAGCTTCGCCCTCTTGGCTCGTCTCGACATTCTCTTTCTCGTGCAATTTGTACGAAGATGAGACGGACTTCCACATGAGTAGCAACGTCCCTGCTTCTTTCGACATTCTGACTCTTGATGATCTCTTTGGCAAAAGCCACATACTGGCGTTCCTTGCGGTTTAGGAGGTACATTCTGTTTCGATGAAGATACCGAGAAGGTTTTCTTTCCGGAGGAAGACCCTGAATGTGTAAATGGCCTCGTAGAACTCGCTGGACGTGCATCCTCAGTATCGCCTTCCAAGGCGTCAATACTAGCGTAGGTCTGAGGCTGAGGTGTTCCCCGCGGTACCGGTCTCTTCTTCGGACAAAGATTCACTTTGTGGTCGGCGCTACCACATCCGTAGCACAGTCCATTCTTCTTCCAACATTTGGCCTCTAAATGCGGGCCCTTACAGAACCCACATACGGGTCGTGGATATCCCTGAGGTTGGGGAGGAATAGGCTGAACGGGGGCCAGAAATTTACTTTCGTGTTGCTGACGAACAATCCTCGGAATGTAATCAGTCCGGAACTCGATCAAGAACTGATCCCAAGTCGGGACTACATGCTCGCGTTTCCATCTTTGCTCAATCTGTTTCCACCAATCCTGTGCAGCTCCAAGCATCAGATATATAGCAAATTCGACTCTTAGAGGGTCCGAATATTCCATGATCCTATAAATCTTTTCTAGTGCTGATATCCATGCCTCGGCAATAGTGTCATCCGGGGCACCTTCAAATTGTGGCGGTTCGAATCTGAGAAATTGAGCCCATGCTTCCTGCTCAACATTTCCTTTAGGGGCATGAGCAATGAACTGTCTTAATGTTTCCAAAATTTCGGCTGGAATCGGTGGATCGGTCTAAGGTGTCAATGAAGATAACGAGGACTTTCTACAGGGACAACGACGTGAAGACATCCTGTAAAGTCATTAACAGTTATGCATGACAGGTAAGTGAGCATGCAAAGCTGTAAACACATAGGCAAGTAATGTTCACATAGTGTTCACATAAGCGCTTAACATATTTGCACAATTTCACAGAAGTCCTAAGCCGTATGACCTAGACACAACCGGACACGACAGACAACCAGGCATGGCAAGTACAACCTTGAGTTTCACATCCACCTATATCCAAGCCCATCCCAGTGTTTTGATTGTAAAAGATCTTTTGTTGTTGATCATCCAACAAAGATCCGTGACAATTCAAACACTAAGCGTTCTTGAACACTGGTGAGTGCAATTTCCTAAGTTACATCGACACACAACGACCGACCAAACCAATAAAACACGATGATTCAGAGCTTAGGCCATTGGACCAAAGAAGCTCTGATACCAACTGTAGCGGGCGCCCCAAACGGGTAACGCACGCCCCGCACCGAGCCCCGACCCGGAGCCGAAATGGGATCCAACCCAAACCGAAACCCGGCGAACGGCACGCATTTACTCAATTACTAGGCGGGGTTTCAAAAACAACAAAATAAAACGACAGAGACGCGGAAGCAATAATAAACCGAACATTAAAACATAAATAAATGCACAAGTATTAAAGCCCACCAAGGCTAACGAAAATCAATTACATAGTTAATTAACGGGTTCTATACAATATCCCGATAAATATAATGATGGGTTCGAAGTATATATAATCCCGAATACAACATAATAACATAATTTTCTAAAATCGTAAAACTTAAATAATATCTAAACGGGGAAAAGGAATATACATGAGAAAATAAATACAACTCTACGACGACGGCGACGAATCCCGCCTAGTATCCTGAAACCAATATAGGGGTAAAACAGAGGGGGTTAGTCAAACGACTAAGTGAGGAGGGAATAATAATGTATACAGTAAAACGGAAAATAAATCACCAATTTTATAATTAAAAGAAATCAACATAAAAGAAAGGTTTTCGTAATCGGGTGGTGATTTAACATAAAACATAACTTATCATATGACTCGGCGAGTCGAGCCCTGAACTCCAATTTCCAAAACATAAAACCGGAAACCACCCTTATTCCTCCAATGTAGCCGGACTGCAAACCCGAACTACTCATATCATACGGGAATAACTCAGGTACTCAAAGGGCTGCCACTCTGGCCTTACCCCGAGCTCCCAAATGGAGGAAACCATAGGATTTACGCCGTAGACCCGACGTCTACCGACTTCGTCCTATCGCTCTTACTCCGGGCCCAAACAAACATGCATACATATCATAACTCACTTTTCAAATTATTTCGGGTTGGCCAAAAGACCGTTCGAGACATGTCATATGCGAGGCCCAAGGCCAAAGTTCGCCTTAGAAAACAAAAGGTTTTACATGTCTCTTTCGTAAACATTTCAAAGACTATACGTAGTACTTTTTCATATCAAATCATTTTCGATAAATCACATAAACATAATAATCATAAATATCTATTAAGTATATATATAAACGGTGTGAAAACAAAACATAAACGTGGCTTATATCGGGAGAGGCTTATTTATATATATACGTAATAATACTGGAAACAGAAAAGGAAAGCCTCACCTGGCTATGCAAAATAAGAGCAAAAAGCAAGAACCGGCGCTACTCCACGAGAGTATCGTCTGCAAAAATACCAGGACACAACCAAATAAGACTAACGACGACGCACGACTTATACGAAAATATTAAAACACATAGAAGCACGATACACAATCAAACAAAGCACTTAAGTTCAAATTCTCAAACGAAAACAGAGTAATTCATGCATTTAAAAATGCAAATCAAATCCAAATGCAACGAAACTTCACGGACATGCTTAAATTATCATAAAGGAGTATGCATTCGAATTTCGGGAAAATCCGACTTCACATCCAAAAGTTACAAAATTTAACGAAAACTTAAAACGCACTATTAATAGACCCGAACATGTTATAAATTCGTAAATCATGCAATTCACATCTATTTCATATATATCGAATACACGAGCGAAGAAAGAATTCGGAAAAGACGAGTCTCGGAGGGACCCGTAGTGTAAAATGTGCCCTGACTTACAGAAGGTCAGGGCACTGTTCGACCAGGCCACACGGCCTTGTGCACGGCCGTGTGCCGAGGCCGTGTACAATCGGACGAACACGCACGGCCTCATGCACACGGCCTCAAGGCCGTGTGCACAGCCCGTGCACCATCCCAAACACGCACGGTCTCTTGCACGGCCGTGCAAGAGGCCGTGTACACCCACACGGGCTTGCCACACCGCGTGTGCATGGCCCGTGTGCGTAAAAATTGAGCAGAACATGCAGAACATCAAACCCATTACGCGAAAATAAATCCTAATTCAACATTTAACTAATTAAACATGCGAATTAATCCCTACTATTCACAAAAACGAGAAAAACGAAGTATAGAAGACATTAAATGAGAGAATCGTTAGAAGCTTACTCGTAGAAAAGATCGCGAGGAATTCGTAGGCGCAAACGATTCAAAAATCCGTCGGGAAACGAAGTCGGGACGATCGATTGAAATCTCTTCCTTCTCTTTCTCTTTTTCCTCCTCTTTTCTTTTCTTTTCTCCCTTGTTGATTTTTGAACGAGAGTGTGAGGTGAGAGAGATTGACTTAGTCAATTAAGTTGACTAGGTTTAAAATCGAAGGGGGGTAAAATCGTAATTTTGTAAAATAAGTTTGAAAACTCACGTTGTCCAAATAATACGTAATTACAGTCAAAATTTATATAATTAAACGCACATTGACAATTAGTGATTTAAATATCAAAATTCACTCATTTACGAAATTATCCTAATATCTTAGAATCAATATCAAATTAAAATAATAATTTGCGAAATTACTCGATTCAAATATACTGAATTATAAATCGGATTTTTGGGTCGTTACACACGGCCTCAAGGCCGTGTGTGATTCACCACGCGCACGGCCTCATGCACACGGCTTCGAGGCCGTGTGCACAAGCCCGTGTGCGACCAAATTGAGCAGAAACTCAGACGGCAAAAACATACACGATAATCAAACCCTAATCCAACAATTAATCACTAAAACATGAAAATCATACCCTAATTAACACATATGATCATCTACAACATATAATCTTCATACAAAAACGATAAACACAAAAATCCATCCACAATTACTATCAAATTCGAATAAAACCTAAATATATCAACTATTCACAAAAACGAGAAAACAAAGTATAGAAGACATTAAACGAGAGAATCGTTAGAAGCTTACTCGTAGAAAAGATCGCGAGGAATTCGTACGCATAAACGATTCGAAAATCCGTCGGGAAACGAAGTCGGGACGATCGATTGAAATCTCTTCCTTCTCTTTCTCTTTTTCCTTCTCTTTTCTTTTCTTTCTTCTTCCTTGCTACTTTTGAACGAGAGTGAGGTGAGAGAGAGACTTAGTCAAATTAGTTGACTTGGGTTTAAAAGTCGAAGGGGCATTTTAGTAATTTCGCAAAATAAGTTTGAAAACTCACGTTGTCCAAATAATACGTAATTATAGTTAAAATTCACATAATTAAACGCACATTGACAATTCGTGATTTAAATATCTAAATTCACTCATTTACGAAATTATCAAAAATCTCAGAATAAACATCAAATTAAACTAATAAATTGCATAATTACTCGATTAAAATATACCGAATTGAAAAATCGGATTTTCGGGTCGTTACAGGCTCAATTTCTCAGATTCGAACCACCGCAATTTGAAGGTGCCCCGGATGACGCTATTGCCGAGGCATGGATATCGGCTCTAGAAAAGATTTTTAGGATTATGGAATATCCGGACCCTCTAAGAGTCGGGTTTGCTATTTATCTGATGCTTGGAGCTGCACAGGAATGGTGGAAACAGATTGAACAACGATGGGAACGCGAGCATGTAGTCCCGACTTGGGATCAGTTCTTGACTGAGTTCCGGGCTGAATACATTACGAGGATTGTTCGTCAGCAACACGAAAGTAAATTTCAGGCCCCCGTTCAGCCTATTCCTCCCCAACCTCAGGGATATCCACGACCCGTATGTGGATTTTGTAAGGGCCAGCATTTAGAGGCTAAATGTTGGAAGAAGAATGGACAGTGCTACGGATGTGGTAGCACCGATCACAGATTGAATGTATGCCCGAAGAAGAGACCGGTACCGCGGGGTACAGCAGGCAATACTGAGGATGCACATCCAGCGAGTTCTACGAGGCCACTTACACAATCAGGGTCTTCTTCCGGAAAGAAAACCTCCTCGGTATATTCATCGAAACAGAATGTACTTCCGAAACCGCAAGGATTGCCAGTATGTGGCTTTTGCCAAAGAGATCATCAAGAGTCAGAATGCCGAAAGAAGCAGGGACGTTGCTTCTCATGTGGAAGTCCGTCTCATCTTCGTACAAATTGCACGAGGAAGAAAATGTCGAGACGAGCCAAAACGATGAAGCTTGATTCTGTATGAACGATCCAGGTATATTGCATTGTCATGACATTCATCCTAAATTAATTTAATTTCATATTATGTCAATTTAAAAATTATGTGCGTTAGGTTTATAATATTATACATGTGATTTCGATGTTATTATTCGTGTTTAAATTTTGTGAAGTTTGTGTGGTTTTAATCACACGAACTGCCCCTGTATGCCTTGCACGGTCTCGCCACACGCCGTGACGAGACCCTGTGCACTTATCTCACACGGCCTTGTTGCACCCTGTGCGAGAGGCCGTGCGCATGAATACACACGGGCTCGTCACACGCCATGACGAGAGCCCGTGCGTGTTTGTCCTCACGGGGTCGTCACATGCCGTGACGATACTGTAACGCCCCGAAAATTCGTATTAAGAACCGGGAACCCGAATCGATTTTGTTGCGCGATTATTATTTATTTTATTAATTATTATATGATTTTATAACAATTTCGTATATGAATGAATTTCTATATTTAAATTACGAATTGTCAATGTGCGTTTAATAATATGAATTTTGACTGTAATTATGTGTTAATTGGACAACGTGAGTTTTTGAACTTATTTTGCGAAATTACAAAATTGCCCTTTCGTTTCTCAACCGAGTCAACTCCTTTGACTTAAGCCATCACTCTCTCTCCCTCACTCATTCACGCAGCAAAGAAGAAAGAAAAGAAAGGAGAAAAGAGAAAGAAGAAGAGGAAGGTCAATCGATCGTCCCGACTCCGTTTCTCGACGGATTTTCGAACCGCTTACGCCTACGAACTCCTCACGATCTCTTCTACAAGTAAGCCTTTCACATCCCTCTCATTTAATGTCTCCTATGCCTCGTATTTCTCAATTTTGTTTATAGTTGAATAATATAGGGTTTATATGATTTTGGATGAATTTATGGATGGAATTTTATGATTTTAGACTCTAAGTGTAGCTTAGATGTTGTAGATGATTATATGTGAAAATTAGGGTGTGATATGCATGTTTAATTGATTAAATGATGGTTTTTGAATTGGATTTGCGAAGGTTTCGAGTTTCTGTGAATTTTTGCTGTTCCTTGACGCACACGGGCTTTGCACACGGGGTGTTGCAAGGCCGTGTGGGTGCACACGGTCTCCCGCACGGCCGTGCAGGAGACCGTGCATGTTGTGGTTGTGCACGGCCTTGTGCACACGGCCTTGAGGCCGTGTGCAAGAGGCCGTGCGTGTCTTTTAGGGTGCACACGGCCTTGGTGCACACGGCCTCAAGGCCGTGTGCATGAGCCCGTGTGGCCCGTTTGATCAGGCCCTGACCTTCTGCAAGTCAGGGCCAATTCTGGCCTACGGGTCCCGCTTCGGCTCGTCTTTTCCGAATTCTTTCTTCGCTCGTGTATTCGATATATATGAAATAGTTATGAATTGCATAATTTATGAATTTACAACATGTTCGGGTATATGAATAGTGTGTTTTAAGTTTTCGTCAAATTTTCTAACTTTTGCATGTGAAGTCCGATTTTCCCGAAATTCGAATCCATACTTCTTTATGATATTTAAAGCATGTCCGTAAAGTTTCATTGCATTTGGACTTGATTTGCATTTTTATATTTGCGAATTACTTCGTTTCGTTTGATAATTGAACCTAAGTGTTTTATGTGATTGTATAACGTGCTTTTACGTGTTTCTATGCTTTCGTATGAGCCGTGCGTCGTCGTATGTCTTATGTGGTTGTCGTTTGTCAGTTGCAGGTTCCACTCTCGTGGATTAGGTTGCTCGTTTCCGTGTTGGATTTTCTTTTGGTTATCGCCAGGTGAGGTTTCTATTGTTATCCCGTATTATGTAGATATGTACTATTGAGCCTCACTAAATAAGCCTTGCATGTGTAATTTATGTTTTCATCCCGTATTACTATATTTAGTAAATACCTTATGCTTATTATCTTTATGGGGTTTAAGAACAACGGATGTGATATTAAATGAATAATATGTATACGATTTCGAAATGTTTTCAAAAAGAGACAAGCGAACTATGTTTCGATTTAAATATAATTTTGGGTTTGGAAACCTTCTCGTTGAGTGAAGTCGTTAGGGCGGGTTTCTCCCCCAAGACGATGGAACATCCGGTTGCGTTTCCTACCGTTACATCGTTTGTCTCGAACGGCCCTTTTGGCCCTCCCCGAAATGTCTTGATTCCTATTTTAATAGGAAGATGATACTTATGAAAATGCGAGATATGTTATGTGTGTCTGTTTTATCTTTGTGGGCCCGGGAGTATGGCGATCGGATGAAGCCGGATAGACAGCGGGTCTACGGTGGAGTTCGGTAGCTTGCTCCATGTATACCAGGAGCACGGGTGAGGCCGGAGTGGCAACCTTTGTGCTCCTGTGACGGAGACTTCGTGTCGTCCGAAGGATAGGCTATTATGTCTATAGAGCAGTTGGATTTAGCAGTCCTTCTGCTATGTGGGAGGAATAAGGTTGGTATGGTTTCCAGGTATGTTATGTTATGATATGAGGAGTTGAGGGCTTGACTCGCCGAGCAATATGATATGTCCCGTTATGTTATGTTATGATAAATCACCAAATATTTATGAAAATCCTTCTTTTATGTTGTTTTCTTTTAAGTTAAAATGGTGATTTATTCCCGTATGCTATTACGTATGTACTCCCTTTTTCCCCTCACTTAGTCTTTTGACTAACCCTCCCTGCTTTAAACCTTATCTGTTTCAGGTGGTAACTAGGTGGGCATCGTCAGTCTTGTTTCGCGGGTTTTTCTTTCTTTTCGGTGATTGTTCCTTTCTAGATTGTTTTAAGTTCATGATTAGGATATATGTATATGTTACCGGGATATTATATCGAACCCGTTTATTATATTATTGTAATTGAATTTCGCTAGCCTTGGTGGGCTTTAACTATTTGTGCAAATGAGCTACTGCTTTGAATGTTGTTATATGGAATTTAATTTGGTTGTTGCTTCCGCTCCCGCTTTGTTGTCGTCAGTTGTTTTTACAAAATCCCCGCCTAGTGATTGAGTAAATCGGTTTGCCGTTCGCCGGGTTTTAATTTAGGGTCGGATTTCTATTTCGGCTTCGGATTGAGGCTCGGTGCGGGGCGTGCGTTACCCGTTTGGGGCGCCCGCTACATATACCCCGTGCGTGTTTTTCACACGGCCTCGTCACACGCCGTGACGAAAGGCCGTGCGCATTTCTTCCAGGTTTTAAAATGGTCAGTAGCTTCTCTTTTCGCGCACAACCCTCATTCCTTTCTCCTTTTTCATGCGAGAAGTTCCCTATTTTTTTCCCCAAATTCACCCCATCTTTGAGCTCGTTTAATTCTCGATCTAGCCGACGGATTTTCGTGAGATTTTGAAGGTGTGTGGTCTGCAGCAAGTTCTTGGTATTGTTGAAATTTGGTCTCGATCCGTTATACCGATCTCACACAATCTTCGCCCGAAGTAGCGCACGCCAAGTGTTCGGTAAAAGTCTCAAGTGAAAAATTTGCAACTTATTCCTTCAATTCACAACAACTCCAACTCTAATATGGAAGGTGCTCGTGAAGCTCGTGGTGGACGTCGGGCAAGGGAATTACCCGACATAGCGGCACCGGAAGGTTACCAAGTGAATTTGGGTAATGAAGACGATCAAGATGTCTTCAACCGGTTAATGGAACGACCGGTTAGAGCTACACAATTTCTCGACATGGAAGCTATGTACCAATTGGGCCTTGGCGAAGGGATCTCTCGTTACATCGACAACATTGGGTGGGCTAATTTTTGGAGTATCCAAAGGCCATCCTACCGCCGGCTCACTTGCGAATTTTTAAGCTCTCTTAGGGGCGCGGCATTTCCGGACGACATCGAGATGCCGATCGGAATCCACTTCCGAGCGTTCAACCGAGACTACACGCTTTCCTACCGGTAGTTGTCCGAGTATTTTCAGTTGGATGTTACGGCACCTAGAAGACGTGCCGACGGATGGAATCAATCCGAGGCTTGGAGGCGTATCTCTACCTCCACCGAAATATTTAACTCCGGCGTATCCAAGGCCACGATGCTCATCACCACTCAATTGAGAATTTTGCATAGAGCCGTGTCCCGATCGGTTCTAGCTAGAGGAGACAGTCCGGGAGCGGTGAACACCGAAGATTGTCTCATACTCGATCATATGGTGCGAGGGGTCAGGTTCAACCCCATCTTGTACATGATGGACCATATGATGCATATCTCCACTCGGTCGAGAGGAGAGATTCGAGTTGGCTCCTACATCACCGCCATTCTGGAGTGTACCCAAGTGGAAGGGCTCGATACCCAGGTTCCCGTTGGAGGTTCGACCTCGATTAGCTATGGCACTCTAGCCCAAATGGCGATCTGCACGAAGGGTCCGAGACGGAACGACCCGTATGTTCTAGTAGATGGATTACCCTTATGGGAAGCTGACCAAGAGGATGCTCCCGAAGAAGGACCCTCAGACCCAGAGGTCCGCGAGCAGGCTCTGTAGCGGGCGCCCCAAACGGGTAACGCACGCCCCGCACCGAGCCCCGACCCGGAACCGAAATGGGATCCGACCCGAACCGAAACCCGGCGAACGGCAAGCATTTACTCAATCACTAGGCGGGGTTTTAAAAACAACGAAAAGACAGAGACGCGGAAGCAATATAAATAATCAAAGCAATAGAACATAATAAATACACAATTATTAAAGCCCACCAAGGCTAACGAAATTCAATTACATAATATCAAACGGGTTCGATAAATACATAATCCCGAATGCAAATTAAATTAAATCCTAACATCCTAACAAAAATCTAATTCATATCATACGGAAAAAGAATATACATGAGAAAATAAATACAACTCTACGACGACGACGATGAATCCCGCCTAGTATCCTGAAACCAATATAGGGTGAGACGGAGAGGGTTAGTCAAACGACTAAGTGAGGGGGAAAATAATAATGTATATAATAAAACGGAAGTAAATCACCAATTTTATAATTAAAAGAAATCAACATAAAAGAAAGGTTTTCGTAAACGGGTGGTGATTTAACATAAAACATAACTTATCATATGACTCGGCGAGTCGAGCCCTGAAACTCCAATAACCAAAAACATAAAACCGAAAACCTCCCTTATTCCTCCAATGTAGCCGGACTGCAAACCCGAACTACTCGTAACTAACTAGAATAACTCAGGTACTCAAAGGGCTGCCACTCCGGCCTCACCCCGAGCTCCCAAATGGAGGAAACCATAGGATTTACGCCTTAGACCCGACGTCTACCGACTTCGTCCTATCGCTCTTACTCCGGGCCCAAACGATCATGCATACAGTTCATAACTCGCTTTTCAAACATTTCGGGTTGGCCAAAAGACCGTTCGAGACAGGTCATATGCGAGGCCGAAGGCCAAAGTTCGCCTTAGAAACAAAAGGTTTTACATGTCTCTTCCGTAAACATTTCGAAAACTATACATAGTACTTTTTCATATCAAATCATTTTCGATAAATCAAATAAACATAATAAGTATAACTATCTACTAAGTATATATATAGAAACGGTGTGAAAACAAAACATAAACGTGGCTTATTTCGGGAGAGGCTTATTTATACATATACATAGTAATACTGGAACAGAAAAGGAAAGCCTCACCTGGCGCGTGCAAAAGAAGAGCAAAAGCTAGAACCGGCGCTACTCCACAGGAGTATCGTCTGCAAAAATACCAGGACACAACCAAATAAGACTAAAGACGACGCACGGCTTATACGAGAATATTAAAACACATAGGAGCACGTTATACAATTAAATCAATCACTTAAGTTCAAATTATCAAACGAAAACAGAGTAATTCATGCATTTAAAAATACAAATCAAATCCAAATGTAACGAAACTTTACGGACATGCTTAAATTATCATAAAGAAGTATGCATATGAATTTCGGGAAAATCGGACTTCACATGCAAAAGATAGAAAATTTAACGAAGACTTAAAACGCACTATTCATATACCCGAACGTGTTGTAAATTCATAAATCATGGAATTCATATCTATTTCATATATATCGAATACACGAGCGAAGAAAGAATTCGGAAAAGACGAGTCTCGGAGGGACCCGTAGTGCAAAACGGGCCCTGACTTACAGAAGGTCAGGGCACTGTGTGATCGGGCCACACGGCCTTGTGCACGGCCGTGTGCCGAGGCCGTGCACAATCGGACGAACGCGCACGGCCTCATGCACACGGCCTCAAGGCCATGTGCACAGCCCGTGCACCATCCCCAAACACGCACGGTCTCTTGCATGGCCGTGCAAGAGGCCGTGTACACCCACACGGGCTTGCCACACCCCGTGTGCATGGCCCGTGTGCGTAAAAATTGAGCAGAACATGCAGAACATCAAACCCAACACGCGAAAATCAAATATAATTCAACCTTAAATCGACTAATCATGCAAATCAATCCCTAATTTTCACATATAATCATCTACAACATGTAATCTACATATAGAAACGATAAACACGAAAATCCATCCACAATTACTATCAAAATCATATAAAACCTAAATTATACAACTATTCACAAAAACGAGAAAAACGAAGTATAGAGGACATTATACGAGAGAATCGTTAGAAGCTTACTCGTAGAAGAGTTCGCGAGGAATCCGTAGACGTAAATTATTCGACAATCCGTCGGGAAACGAAGTCGGGCCGATCGATTGAACTTCCTTCCTTCTCCTTCTCTTTTTCCTTCTCTTTTCTTTTCTTTCTTTCCTTCTTGCTGCTGATGTGCGAGAGTGTGAGTTGAGAGAGAGATTAAGTCAATGGGTTGACTAGGGTTTAGAAATCGAAGGGGCAAAGTCATAATTTTACAAAATAAGTTCGAAGACTCACGTCGTCCAAATAATACGTAGTTACAGTTAAAATTCATATAATTAAACGCACATTGACAATTAGTGATTTAAATATAAAATTCACTCATTTACGAAATTATTCTAAACCCTCGGAATAAATATTAAATAGAATAATAAATAACGAAATTACTCGATTAAAAATATACCGAATTGAAACTCGGATTTTCGGGTCGTTACAATACTCCCCTCTTCAGAAGAATCTGTCCTCAGATTCTCTTCCGGTTTCGGAGTTAGTTAAGAGGAGCATAACCTAGCGGAAATTCTATTAATACGAATTAAATCGAACATTAAAATAAAATTAATTCACATAATAAAACGTAATTCATAATAAACACTTAAAGCACTTAATATTCCAATTAAAATTCGAATTCATACAAAATAGAAAATTACATCAAATCCTAAACAAAGTTTACGGGAAAAAAAAGAAAATAAAATAGACTAGATAGCTCAAGGCTCGTCCGGACCACGGCGGAAATACTGATCCAGCTGCTCTGATAGTGACCTTTGCATGTCCGAGATCGATCTCTGAAGCTCTGCCTGCAAGGCGGTGTACTGACTATCAATGTGAGCTCGCTGAGCTGCAAAGCCCTCGTTGATCTGCCTCTCCTGCTGGGCAAATCTCTCATCCGACACACGTCGGTAGTCAGTAAACTCTGAATAAAACTGTTGCAGGTTTATCGATTCCTGGTGCTGAGTGCTTCTCCTGCCATGTGAAGACTCAGGTATAGAAGCATCCTGTCTCATCAGTTGGGAGTAGATATGCTGAGCCTGCTCTCGGACCTCTGGGTCTGAAGGTCCTTCTTCGGGAGCATTCCCTTGGTCAGCTTCCCACAAAGGTAGTCCAGCCACCAGAATATATGGGTCGTTCCGCCTTGGACCCTTCGTGCAGATAGCCATTTGAGCTAGAGTGCCGTAGCTAATTGAGGTCGAACCTCCAACAGGAACCTGAGTATCGAGCCCTTCCACCTGGGCACACTCTAAAATGGAGGTGATGTATGAGCCAACTCGAATTTCTCCTCTCGACCGAGTGGAGATATACTTCATATGATCCATCATGTACGAGATGGGGTTGAACCTTTCTCCTCGTACCATATGATCGAGTATTAGACAGTCTTCGGTGTTCACCGCACCCGGGCTGTCTCCTCTGGCTAGAACCGATCGAGACACGGCTCTATGCATAATTCTCAATTGAGTGGAAATGAGCATCGTGGCCTTGGATACGCCGGAGTTAAATATTTCGGTGGAGGTAGAGATACGTCTCCACGCTTCGGCTTGATTCCATCCGTCGGCACGTCTCCTCGGTGCTGTAACATCCAGTTGAAAATACTCGGTCAACTGCCGGTATGAGAGCGTATAGTCTCGGTTGAACGCTCTGAAGTGGATTCCTATCGGCATCTCGTTGTCGTCCGGAAATGCCGCGCCCTTAAGAGAGCTTAAAAATTCGCAAGTAAGGCGGCGATAGGATGGCCTTTGAATACTCCAAAAATTAGCCCACCCAATGTTGTCGATGTAATGGGAGATCTCTTCGCCAAGTCCCAATTGGTACATAGCTTCCATGTCTAGAAATTGCGTGGCTCTAACCGGTCGTTCCATTAACCGGTTGAAGATATCTTGATCGTCTTCATTACCCAAATCCACTTGGTACCCTTCCGGGGCCGCTATGTCGGGTAATTCCCTTGCCCGACGTCCGCCACGAGCTTCACGAGCACCTTCCATATTAGAGTTGGAGTTGTGTGGGTTGAAGGAAATAAGTTGCAAACTTTTCACTCGGGACTTTTACCGAACACTTGGCATGCGCTACTTTGGGCGAAGATTGTGTGAGATCGGTAAAACGGATCGAGCCCAAACTTCAACAATAACAAGAACTCGCTGCAGACAACACACTATCAAAATCTCACGGAAATCCGTCGGGTAGATCGAGAATAATTCGAGCTCAAAGTTGGAAGGAATTTGGGGAGAAAAATGGGGAAATTTTTCGCATGAAAGAGGGAGAGAAAGTGAGGGTGTGCGCAAAAGAGGAGCTACTGACCATTTTAAAATCCGGAAGAAACGCGCACGGCCTCTCGTCACGGCGTGTGACGAGGCCGTGTGAAAAACGCGTACGGGGTGTCGTCACGGCGTGTGATGACTGTAACGCCCCGAAAATTCGAATAATTAGATTAGTATGTCCGAATCGAATATTTGTGTAGTTTAATATTTATTTGATATTTATTATATAATTTTAGAATTTATTTCATATATGATTGAATTTATGTATTTAAATTACAAATTGTCAATGTGCGTTTAATAATATGAATTTTGACTGTAATTACATGTTATTTGGACATCGTGAGATTTCGAACTTATTTTACAAAATTACGACTTTACCCCTTCGATTTCTAAACCTTAGTCAAGATTTGACTAAGTCAATCTCTCTCCCTCTCTATTCCATTCTCGCACAAAAGAGAGAAAGAAAACAAAAGAGAAGAAAGAAAAAGAGAGAAAAAGAGAAGAAAGAAGAAAGAGATTCCGACGATCGTTCCGACCCCGTTTCCCGACGGATTTTCGAGCCGTTTACGTCTACGAACTCCTCACGATCTCATCTACGAGTATGCTCTCTCGAAAATTTTCATTTAATGCCTTCATTACTTCGATTTTTGGATTTTTGATAATAGTTGAATAATTTAGGTTTTTATATGGTTTTGATAGAAAACGTGGATGGATTTTTGTGTTTATCGTTTCTATGTGAAGCTTATATGTTGTAGATGATTATATGTGGGAATTAGGGTTTGATTTGCATGTTTTAGTGTTTAATCGTTGGATTAAGGTTTCATTTCGCGAAGGTTTTGTTTCTGCGAAAAGTTTCTGCTCATTTTGATCGCACACGGGCTTGTGCACACGGCCTCGAGGCCGTGTGCATGAGGCCGTGCGCGTGGTTGAATTGCACACGGGCTGAGCACACGGCCTTGAGGCCGTGTGCATGAGGCCGTGCGTGTTGCATGTTTGTGCACGGCCTCGCCACACGGCCGTGCACGAGGCCGTGTGGATGGCTCGAACAGTGCCCTGACCTTCTGTAAGTCAGGGTACAAATTGGCCTTCGGGTCCCGCTTTGGCTCGTCTTTTCCGAATTCTTTCTTCGCTCGTGTATTGATATGTATGTTATAGATAGGAATTGCATGATTTATGAATTTACGACATGTTCGGGTATGTGAATAGTGCATTTTAAGTTTTCGTTAAATTTCCTAACTTTTGCATGTGAAGTCCGATTTTCCCGAAATTCGAATGCATGATTCTTTATGATATTCTAAGCATGTCCGTAAAGTTTCGTTGCATTTGGAGTTGATTTACATTTTTAAATTTGCGATTTACTCTGTTTTCGTTTGAGAATTTGAACCTAAGTGATTGATTTAATTGTATAACGTGCTTCTATGTGTTCTAATTCTTTCGTATAAGCCGTACATCGTCGTTAGTCTTATTTGGTTGTGTCTTGGTATTTTTGCAGACGATACTCCTGTGGAGTAGCGCCGGTTCTTGCTCTTTTGTTCTTTTGCATAGCCAGGTGAGGCTTTCCTTTTCTGATTCCAGTATTACTACGTATATATATATAAATAAGCCTCTCCCCATATAAGCCTCGTTTATGTTTTGGTTTTCACACCGTTTATATATATACTTACTAAATACTTATGATTATTATGTTCATTTGATTTATCGAAAATGATTTGATATGAAAAAGTACTATGTATAGTTTTCGAAATGTTTACGGAAGAGACATGTAAAACCTTTTGTTTTCTAAGGCGAACTTTGGCCTTCGGCCTCGCATATGACATGTCTCGAACGGTCTTTTGGCCAACCTGAATTGTTTGAAAAGCGAGTTATGAAATGTTTGTATGATCGTTTGGGCCCGGAGTAAGAGCGATAGGACGAAGTCGGTAGACGTCGGGTCTACGGCGTAAATCCTATGGTTTCCTCCATTTGGGAGCTCGGGGTGAGGCCGGAGTGGCAGCCCTTTGAGTACCTGAGTTATTCTAGTAAGTTTCGAGTAGTTCGGATTTAGCGGTCCGTCTACATTGGAGGAATAAGGATGGTTTCCGGTTTTTATGTTTGGTTATTGGAGTTCAGGGCTCGACTCGCCGAGTCATTAGATATGTTATGTTTTATGTTAAATCACCACCCGATTACGAAAACCTTTCTTTCATGTTGATTTCTTTTACTTTAAAATTGGTGATTTATTTTCCGTTTTGTTATATACCTTATTATTCCCTCCTCACTTAGTCGTTTGACTAACCCCCTCTGTTTTACCCCTGTACTGGTTTCAGGATACTAGGCGGGATCTTCGTCGTCGTCGTCGTCGCGTCTTAGAGTTACATTCTTTTTGCTCATGTATAACTCTTATTCTGTATGGCTATGATTTATGTCTTTTGATTTTAGGATTTAATTAGTTTGTATTCGGGATTTTGTATTGAACCCGTTATTATATAATTATCGGGATATTGTATCGAACCCGTTTGTTATTTAATTAAATGAATTTCGTTAGCCTTGGAGGGCTTTAATAATTGTGCAATTTATCATGCTTTAATGTTTGATTATTTCGCTTCCGCACTTCTGTCTCGTTGTTTATTTAAAACCCCGCCTAGTAATTGAGTAAATGCTTGCCGTTCGCCGGGTTTCGATTCGGGTCGGATCCCATTCCGGCTTCGGGTCGGATCTCGGTGCGGGGCGTGCGTTACCCGTTTGGGGCGCCCGCTACAGTTGGTATCAGAGCTCTTGGTCCAATGGCCGAAGCTCTGAATCGTCGTGTTTTGTCGTGTCTGTCTAGGTTGTACGGCTTAGGATTATGTGATTGTGACAACTTGATTATGTGAATTTAACTTCTCTACGTGTTACGGCTTTTCATAATCACTTATCGTCATGCATGTTTGGTATTGAATGTGCAGAATGCCTCCTCGTCATGACCCGCCAGGTCCGCCTCCAGGTGTTCCTACTCCGGCACAGTTTATGGAAGCCTTAGGGCAATTCATGGTTCATACTAACCGAGCTACGCCACCACCTGCCCCGGAGAATGATCTGGGAAGATTTCTGAAGCTCAACCCTCCGCAGTTCGAGGGTGCACCTGATGATGTTGTCGCCGAAGCTTGGATATCGGCAATGGAAAAGATATTCCGAGTACTAGGGTGCCCGGACCCTAAGAGGGTCGAGTTAGCAGTGTATCAGATGACCGGAGCTGCTCAGGATTGGTGGGCTCGTATTGAACAGAGGTGGCAGCGTGAGCATGTGGTCCCGACTTGGGATCAGTTCGTGATGGAGTTTCGGGCTAAGTATATTCCTTTGGTGGTCCGACAGAGACGTGAGCGAGAGTTCCTGGCTCTCAAGCAGGGTACTTCTACAGTTGACCAGTACGAGGCTCATTTCTCCAGGCTTATTATTCACTGCTCGTATATGGTTGACGACGAGCAAAGGAAGACTCGACAGTTCATCGAGGGATTGTCGAACGAGATTCGTATGCATATGCTCGGGAACAGACTCCAGTTCTACACCGATGCAGTCGAGACGGCACTTTCTATAGAGTCCGATCTTCGACAGATGAGACCGACATTTGCACCTGCCCCTGCAGCCGCCAAGAGTTTCGCTTCTGGCTCGAAGAGGCCATTTATTCCGTCTGGGTCCTCTTCGGGGAAGAAGCCGTTCAGGAGCACCATTCAGCCTGCTCCTCCCCGACCCCAGCTTGCTCCTCCTCGATCTCAGGGATTTCCACGGCCAGTATGTGGATTTTGTCAGGGCCCGCACTTAGAGGCCAAATGTTGGAGGAAGAACGGCCTTTGCTACGGATGCGGTAGCCCCGATCACAGAATTGGTGAATGTCCGAAGAGAAGACCGGTACAGCAGGGAGCCGCTCAGCCTCAGGCTTATGCACGTGTTTACGCCTTAGAAGGCGATGCAGAGGATGCTGTTGCAGATCCGACTGACGTGGTGGAAGGTACTATATATATAAATGGCATCCCCATACATGCATTATACGACTCGGGTGCTTCACACTCATTTATTGCGCCTGCTGTTTCCTTATCTGTGCATGCGCCTGTTTCCTTGCTTGACTATGTGCTAGTGGTTGGTTCGCCGTTGGGTTCGAAGGTCGTTGCGAACCGAGCACTTAAACGTTGTCCGATCGTCATCGAGGATATCGAGTATCTAGCAGATTTGATCGAGCTGCCGATGAAGAAATATGGAGTTATTCTCGGAATGGATTGGTTGTACGAGCATCGGGCGAAGGTTGATTGTTTCGAGAAGAAGGTTATTCTGGGCTCTAATGAGGTTAAGGGTTTCCGATTAGGAGAAGGCCCGTATATCTCAATGATGGAAGCCAAGAAGCTCGTTCAGAAAGAAGAAGCGACGTGCTTTATAGCTTACATTCTCAACCGCCCGAAGGACCAGACAAAGATCGAAGAGACGCCCGTGGTCAATGAATTCGTCGATGTGTTTCCCGAGAATTTGGAATTCTTACCACCGGATCGGGATATAGAGTTCGTGATTGATCTAGCTCCGGGAGCCGAGTCTTATTCGAAGTCGCCGTACCGAATGGCTCCTGCCGAGTTGAAAGAATTGAAGAATCAACTCGACGAACTTCTTTCTATTGGATATATCCGACCGAGTACCTCGCCTTGGGGTGCTCCAGTCTTGTTCGTAAAGAAGAAGGACGGTACCCTTCGCATGTGTATCGATTACCGAGAGTTGAACAGGATGACGGTGAAGAACAAGTATCCTCTACCGCATATCGAGGAATTGTTCGATTTGCTACAAGGATCGAGGGTTTATTCCAAGCTCGATCTCAGACAAGGATATTACCAGCTCCGTATCCGATCAGACGATGTCCCGAAGACAGCTTTCAACACCCGATACGGACATTTCGAGTTTGTGGTCATGCCGTTTGGACTTACGAATGCTCCAGCAGCTTTTATGGACATGATGCACAGAATTTTCCGTCCGTACCTCGACAAGTTCGTCGTTATTTTCATTGACGACATCTTAGTGTTCTCGAAGTCCGAAGAAGAACACGCTGAACACCTCCGGATCGTGCTCCAAGCTTTGAGAGAGCACCAATTATTCGCTAAGTTCAGCAAATGCGAATTCTGGATTGACCGAGTGACCTTCCTAGGTCATGTCATATCTGGAACGGGAATCGAGGTAGATCCTTCGAAGATTGAGACAGTGCTGGATTGGGAATGCAGCTTACAGGTTAGACTTGCCGCCGAGTCTGACTGGGATTCACAACGTCTTTCATGTTTCCCAACTCCGGAAATACTTCCCAAATGAATCCGAGATCCTTCCTGTTGAGGAAATTGAGCTAGAGCCGGATTTGACCTTTGTTTCGAAGCCGGTGAAGATATTAGATAAGAAGACTCAAGCTCTGCGCAACCGAGAGATTTCTCTTGTCAAGGTCCTTTGGAGGAATCAGACAACCGAAGAAGCTACATGGGAGACCGAGGACAAAATGCGCAAGTTTCATCCGGAATTATTTCAGCCGGACGAGTAGAATCTGGGGGCCAGATTCTCATAAGGAGGGGTGATTGTAACGCCCCGAAAATTCGAATAATTAGATTAGTATGTCCGAATCGAATATTTGTGTAGTTTAATATTTATTTGATATTTATTATATAATTTTAGAATTTATTTCATATATGATTGAATTTATGTATTTAAATTACAAATTGTCAATGTGCGTTTAATAATATGAATTTTGACTGTAATTACATGTTATTTGGACATCGTGAGATTTCGAACTTATTTTACAAAATTACGACTTTACCCCTTCGATTTCTAAACCTTAGTCAAGATTTGACTAAGTCAATCTCTCTCCCTCTCTATTCCATTCTCGCACAAAAGAGAGAAAGAAAACAAAAGAGAAGAAAGAAAAAGAGAGAAAAAGAGAAGAAAGAAGAAAGAGATTCCGACGATCGTTCCGACCCCGTTTCCCGACGGATTTTCGAGCCGTTTACGTCTACGAACTCCTCACGATCTCATCTACGAGTATGCTCTCTCGAAAATTTTCATTTAATGCCTTCATTACTTCGATTTTTGGATTTTTGATAATAGTTGAATGATTTAGGTTTTTATATGGTTTTGATAGAAAACGTGGATGGATTTTTGTGTTTATCGTTTCTATGTGAAGCTTATATGTTGTAGATGATTATATGTGGGAATTAGGGTTTGATTTGCATGTTTTAGTGTTTAATCGTTGGATTAAGGTTTCATTTCGCGAAGGTTTTGTTTCTGCGAAAAGTTTCTGCTCATTTTGATCGCACACGGCCTCGAGGCCGTGTGCATGAGGCCGTGCGCGTGGTTGAATTGCACACGGGCTGAGCACACGGCCTTGAGGCCGTGTGCATGAGGCCGTGCGTGTTGCATGTTTGTGCACGGCCTCGCCACACGGCCGTGCACGAGGCCGTGTGGATGGCTCGAACAGTGCCCTGACCTTCTGTAAGTCAGGGTACAAATTGGCCTTCAGGTCCCGCTTCGGCTCGTCTTTTCCGAATTCTTTCTTTGCTCGTGTATTGATATGTATGTTATAGATAGGAATTGCATGATTTATGAATTTACGACATGTTCGGGTATGTGAATAGTGCATTTTAATTTTTCGTTAAATTTCCTAACTTTTGCATGTGAAGTCCGATTTTCCCGAAATTCGAATGCATGATTCTTTATGATATTCTAAGCATGTCCGTAAAGTTTCGTTGCATTTGGAGTTGATTTACATTTTTAAATTTGCGATTTACTCTGTTTTCGTTTGAGAATTTGAACCTAAGTGATTGATTTAATTGTATAACGTGCTTCTATGTGTTCTAATTCTTTCGTATAAGCCGTACATCGTCGTTAGTCTTATTTGGTTGTGTCTTGGTATTTTTGCAGACGATACTCCTGTGGAGTAGCGCCGGTTCTTGCTCTTTTGTTCTTTTGCATAGCCAGGTGAGGCTTTCCTTTTCTGATTCCAGTATTACTACGTATATATATATAAATAAGCCTCTCCCCATATAAGCCTCGTTTATGTTTTGGTTTTCACACCGTTTATATATATACTTACTAAATACTTATGATTATTATGTTCATTTGATTTATCGAAAATGATTTGATATGAAAAAGTACTATGTATAGTTTTCGAAATGTTTACGGAAGAGACATGTAAAACCTTTTGTTTTCTAAGGCGAACTTTGGCCTTCGGCCTCGCATATGACATGTCTCGAACGGTCTTTTGGCCAACCTGAATTGTTTGAAAAGCGAGTTATGAAATGTTTGTATGATCGTTTGGGCCCGGAGTAAGAGCGATAGGACGAAGTCGGTAGACGTCGGGTCTACGGCGTAAATCCTATGGTTTCCTCCATTTGGGAGCTCGGGGTGAGGCCGGAGTGGCAGCCCTTTGAGTACCTGAGTTATTCTAGTAAGTTTCGAGTAGTTCGGATTTAGCGGTCCGTCTACATTGGAGGAATAAGGATGGTTTCCGGTTTTTATGTTTGGTTATTGGAGTTCAGGGCTCGACTCGCCGAGTCATTAGATATGTTATGTTTTATGTTAAATCACCACCCGATTACGAAAACCTTTCTTTCATGTTGATTTCTTTTACTTTAAAATTGGTGATTTATTTTCCGTTTTGTTATATACCTTATTATTCCCTCCTCACTTAGTCGTTTGACTAACCCCCTCTGTTTTACCCCTGTACTGGTTTCAGGATACTAGGCGGGATCTTCGTCGTCGTCGTCGTCGCGTCTTAGAGTTACATTCTTTTTGCTCATGTATAACTCTTATTCTGTATGGCTATGATTTATGTCTTTTGATTTTAGGATTTAATTAGTTTGTATTCGGGATTTTGTATTGAACCCGTTATTATATAATTATCGGGATATTGTATCGAACCCGTTTGTTATTTAATTAAATGAATTTCGTTAGCCTTGGAGGGCTTTAATAATTGTGCAATTTATCATGCTTTAATGTTTGATTATTTCGCTTCCGCACTTCTGTCTCGTTGTTTATTTAAAACCCCGCCTAGTAATTGAGTAAATGCTTGCCGTTCGCCGGGTTTCGATTCGGGTCGGATCCCATTCCGGCTTCGGGTCGGATCTCGGTGCGGGGCGTGCGTTACCCGTTTGGGGCGCCCGCTACAATGACCCCGTGAGGATAAACACGCACGGGCTCTCGTCACGGCGTGTGACGAGCCCGTGTGTATTCATGTGCACGGCCTTTCGCACGGGGTGCAACAAGGCCGTGTGAGATAAGTGCACAGGGTCTCGTCACGGCGTGTGGCAAGACCGTGCAAGGCATACAGGGGTAGTTCGTGTGATTAAAACCACACAAACTTCACAAAATTTAAACACGAGCAACAACATCGAAATCACATGCATAATATAACACGCTTAATGCACATAATTTCTAAATTCGCATAATATGAAATTAAATTAATTTGGATGAATGTCATGACAATGCAATATACCTGGATCGTTCATACAGAATCAAGCTGCATCCTTCTGGCTCGTCTCGACATTCTCTTTCTCGTGCAATTTGTACGAAGATGAAACGGACTTCCACATGAGAAGCAACGTCCCTGCTTCCTTCGACATTCTGACTCTTGATGATCTATTTGGCAAAAGTCACATACTGGCGTTCCCTGCAGTTTTGGAGGTACATTCTGCTTCGATGAAGATACCGAGAAGGTTTTCTTTCCGGAAGAAGACCCTGATTGTTTAAGTGGCCTCGTAGAATTCGCTGGATGTGCATCCTCAGTATCGCCTGCTATATCCCGCGGTACTGGCCTCCTTCGGACATAGATTCAACATGTGATCGGGGCTACCACATCCGAAGCACAGTCCATTCTTCCTCCAACATTTAGCCTTTACATACGGGCCCTTACAAAATCCACATACTGGTCGTGGATATCCCTGAGGTTGGGGAGGATTAGGCTGAACGGGGGCCTGAATTTCACTTTCATTTTGCTGATGAACAATCCTCGTAATGTATTCAGCCCGGAACTCAGTCAAGAATTAATCCCAAGTCGGGACTACATGCTCGCGTTCCCATCGTTGTTCCAATAGTTTCCACCATTCCTGAGCAGCTCCAATCATCAAATAAATAGCAAACCCGACTCTTAGAGGATCCGGATATTCCATAATCCTAAAAATCTTTTCTAGAGCAGATGTCCATGCTTCGGCAATAGCTTCATCCGGGGTACCTTCAAATTGCGGTGGTTCGAATCTGAGAAATTGAGCCCACGCTTCCTGCTCAGCATTTCCTTTAGGGGCATGAGCGATGAACTGTCTTAATGTTTCCAAAATTTCGGCTGGAATCAGTGGATTGGTCTGAGGTGTCAACGAAGATGACGAGGACTGTCCACAGGGACAACGGCGTGGAGGCATCCGGTAAAGCCATTAACAGTTATGCATGACAGGTAAGTGAGCATGCAAAGCTGTAAACACATAGGCAAGTAATGTTCACTTAGATTTCACATAAGCACTTAGCACATTTGCACAATTTCACAGAAGTCCTAAGCCGTACGACCTAGACACAACCGGACACGACAGACAACCAGGCATGGCAAGTACAACCTTGAGTTTCACATCCACCTATATCCAAGCCCATCCCAGTATTTTGATTGTAAAAGATCTTTTGTTGTTGATCATCCAACAAAGATCCGTGACAATTCAAACACTAAGCGTTCTTGAACATTGGTGAGTGCAATTCCCTAAGTTACACCGGCACACAACTACCGACCAAACCAGCAAAACACGACAATTCAGAGCTTAGGCCATTGGACCAAAGAGCTCTGATACCAACTGTAGCGGGCGCCCCAAACGGGTAACGCACGCCCCGCACCGAGCCCCGACCCGGAACCGAAATGGGATCCGACCCGAACCGAAACCCGGCGAACGGCAAGCATTTACTCAATCACTAGGCGGGGTTTTAAAAACAACAAAAAGACAGAGACACGGAAGCAATATAAATAATCAAAGCAATAGAACATAATAAATACACAATTATTAAAGTCCACCAAGGCTAACGAAATTCAATTACATAATATCAAACGGGTTCGATAAATACATAATCCCGAATGCAAATTAAATTAAATCCTAACATCCTAACAAAAATCTAATTCATATCATACGGAAAAAGAATATACATGAGAAAATAAATACAACTCTACGACGACGACGACGAATCCCGCCTAGTATCCTGAAACCAATATAGGGTGAGACGGAGAGGGTTAGTCAAACGACTAAGTGAGGGGGAAAATAATAATGTATATAATAAAACGGAAGTAAATCACCAATTTTATAATTAAAAGAAATCAACATAAAAGAAAGGTTTTCGTAAACGGGTGGTGATTTAACATAAAACATAACTTATCATATGACTCGGCGAGTCGAGCCCTGAAACTCCAATAACCAAAAACATAAAACCGAAAACCTCCCTTATTCCTCCAATGTAGCCGGACTGCAAACCCGAACTACTCGTAACTAACTAGAATAACTCAGGTACTCAAAGGGCTGCCACTCCGGCCTCACCCCGAGCTCCCAAATGGAGGAAACCATAGGATTTACGCCGTAGACCCGACGTCTACCGACTTCGTCCTATCGCTCTTACTCCGGGCCCAAACGATCATGCATACAGTTCATAACTCGCTTTTCAAACATTTCGGGTTGGCCAAAAGACCGTTCGAGACATGTCATATGCGAGGCCGAAGGCCAAAGTTCGCCTTAGAAACAAAAGGTTTTACATGTCTCTTCCGTAAACATTTCGAAAACTATACATAGTACTTTTTCATATCAAATCATTTTCGATAAATCAAATAAACATAATAAGTATAAATATGTAGCGGGCGCCCCTAACGGGTAACGCACGCCCCGCACCGAGCCCCGACCCGAAGCCGGAATGGGATCCGACCCGAATCGAAACCCGGCGAACGGCAAGCATTTACTCAATTACTAGGCGGGGTTTTAAATAAACAATGAGACAGAAGTGCGGAAGCGAAATAATCAAACATTAAAGCATAAAAATTGCACAATTATTAAAGCCCACCAAGGCTAACGAAATTCACTTAATTAAATAACAAACGGGTTCGGTACAATATCCCGATAATTATATAATAACGGGTTCATTATACAAAATCCCGAATACATTCTAATAAATCCTAAAATCAAAAGACATAAATCATAGCCATACTGAATGAGAGTTATACATGAACAAAAGAATGCAACTCAAAGACGCGACGACGACGACGACGAAGATCCCGCCTAGTATCCTGAAACCAGTACAGGGGTAAAACAGAGAGGGTTAGTCAAACGACTAAGTGAGGAGGGAATGATAATGTATATATTACAAAACGGAAAATAAATCACCAATTTTAAATTAAAAGAAATCAACATAAAAGAAATGTTTTCGTAATCGGGTGGTGATTTAACATAAAACATAACATATCTTATGACTCGGCGAGTCGAGCCCTGAACTCCAATAACCAAACATAAAAACCGGAAACCAACCTTATTCCTCCAATGTAGACGGACCGCTAAATCCGAACTACGCGTAACTTACTAGAATAACTCAGGTACTCAAAGGGCTACCACTCCGGCCTCACCCCGAGCTCCTAAATGGAGGAAACCATAGGATTTACGCCGTAGACCCGACGTCTACCGACTTCATCCTATCGCTCTTACTCCGGGCCCAAACGATCATGCAAACATTTCATAACTCGCTTTTCAAACATTTCGGGTTGGCCAAAAGACCGTTCGAGACATGACATATGTGAGGCCGAAGGCCAAAGTTCGCCTTAGAAAACAAAAGGTTTTACATGTCTCTTTCATAAACATTTCGAAAACTATACGTAATACTTTTTCATATCAAATAATTTTCGATAAATCAAATGAACGTAATAATCATAATTATCTACTAAGTATATATATATAAACGGTGTGAAAATCAAAACATAAACGAGGTTTATATGGGGAGAGGCTTATTTATATATATACTTAATAATACTGGAAACAGAAACGGAAAGCCTCACCTGGCTATGCAAAATGAACAAAAGGAGCAAGAACCGGCGCTACTCCACAGGAGTATCGTCTGCAAAATACCAAGACACAACCAAATAAGACTAAAGACGACGCACGGCTTATACGAAAGAATTAGAACACATAGAAGCACGTTATACAATTAAATAAATCACTTAGGTTCAAATTCTCAAACGAAAACAGAGTAAATCGCAAATTTCAAAATGTAAATCAATTCCAAATGCAACGAAACTTTACAGACATGCTTAGAATATCATAAAGAAGCATGCATTCGAATTTCGGAAAAATCGGACTTCACATGCAAAAGTTAGAAAATTTAACGAAAACTTAAAATGCACTATTCACATACCCGAACATGTCGTAAATTCATAAATCATGCAATTCCTATCTATATCATACATATCGAATACACGAGCAAAGAAAGAATTCGGAAAAGACGAGCCGAAGCGGGACCCGTAGGCCAATTTGTACCCTGACTTACAGAAGGTCAGGGCACTGTTCGAGCCTTCCACACGGCCTTGTGCACGGCCGTGTGGCGAGGCCGTGCACGATCAAGAAACGCGCACGGCCTCATGCACACGGCCTCAAGGCCGTGTGTACAGCCCGTGCGCAATCCTTCCACGCGCACGGCATCATGCACACGGCCTCGGGGCCGTGTGCACAAGCCCGTGTGCGATCAAAATGAGCAGAAACTCGCAGACAGAAAATCATACGCGAAAATCAAACCCTAATCCAAAAATTAATCACTAAAACATGCAAATCAAACCCTAATTCTCACATATAATGATCTACAATACATAAGCTACACGTAGAAACAATAAACACGAAAATCCAACCACAATTTCTATCAAAATCATATAAAACCGAAATTATTCAACTATAATCAAAAATCCAAAAATCGAAGTAATGAAGGCATTCAATGAAAAATTTCGAGAGAGCATACACGTAGATGAGATCGCGAGGAGTTCGTAGACGTAAACGGCTCGAAAATCCGTCGGGAAACGGAGTCGGAACGATCGTTGGAATCTCTTTCTTCTTCCTTCTCTTTTTCTTTCTTTCCTTCTTCTCCTTTGCTTGTTTGTGCGTGAATGGCAAGTGTGAGAGAGAGAGATTGAGACTTAGTCAAATCTTGACTAAGGTTTAGAAACCGAAGGGGCAAAGTCGTAATTTTGCAAAATAAGTTCGAAAACTCACGTTGTCCAAATAACATGTAATTACAGTCAAAATTCATATTATTAAACACACATTGACAATTTGTAATTTAAATACATAATCTCAATCATATACGAAATAATTCTAGAATTACATAATAAATATCAAATAAATATTAAATTACACAAATATCCGATTCGGACATACCAAATTAATAATTCGGATTTTTGGGGCGTTACAATCACCCCTCTTTATGAGAATCTGGCCCCCAGATTCTACTCATCCGACTGAAATAATTCCGGGTGAAACTTGCGCATCTTGTCCTCGGTCTCCCATGTAGCTTCTTCGGTTGTCTGATTTCTCCAAAGGACTTTGACAAGAGAAATCTCTCGGTTGCGCAGAGCTTGAGTCTTCTTATCCAATATCTTCACCGGCTTCGAAACAAAGGTCAAATCCGGCTCTAGTTCAATTTCCTCAACAGGAAGGATCTCAGACTCATTTGGGAAGTATTTCCGGAGTTGGGAAACATGAAAGACGTTGTGAATCCCTGTCAGACTCGGCGGCAAGTCTAACCTGTACGCTGCGTTCCCAATTCTTTCCAGAATCTCATAAGGACCCAAAAATCTCGGACTTAACTTTCCTCCTTTCCCAATTCGGGTGAAACCCTTTCGAGGAGAAGCTTTGAGGAATACTTTGTCACCAACCTCAAATTCTAACGGTCTGCGGCGGGTGTCGGCATAGCTCTTCTGTCGATCCTGAGCTGCCTTCATTCGCTGCCGGATGATCTGAATACGGTCGATGGCATTTTGGAGAAACTTTGGAGGAGTTCCTCGTTCCTTATCATCTTTCGTCCATCGCCAATCCTCGAGATCCCAAAACAACGGGGATCTACACTTCCTTCCACACAATGCTTCGTAAGGTGCCATTCCGATCGTAGACTGATGACTGTTGTTGTAGGCAAACTCAATCAGAGGCAACTGGTCGTGCCAATTGTTACGAAAATCCAGGGCACAAGCTCGAAGCATATCACAGAGATATCTGATCATCCTCTCTGACTGACCATCGGTTTGCGGATGTGCGGCTGTGCTGAAAGTCAGCTTCGTTCCCATTCGTTCTTGAAGTTGCTGCCACAAACGGGAAGTAAATCGAGCATCTCTGTCAGATACGATCGTAGACGGAATTCCATGAAGCTTGACAATCTCTCGGTGATAAATCTCTGCCAACCTATCCACTTTGTACGACATGTTGATCGGTAGGAAATGAGCACTCTTGGATAGTCGGTCGATAATCACCCAAATGCTATCGTAGCCACCTCTAACTTTAGGCAAACCAGACACGAAGTCCATGGCAATACCCTCCCAACTCCATGTAGGAATCAGTAGTGGCTCAAGCAAACCTCCCGGTCTCTGATGTTCAGCTTTAACCTGCTGACAAGTCGAACATCTCTTGACGTAATCAGCTACGTCTCTCTTCATACCCCTCCACCAGAACAATTCCTTCAAATCCCGATACATCTTACTTCCTCCCGGATGAACTGTGTAAGGTGTGTTGTGAGCCTCATCGAGAATCTCTTTCCTCAGACTCTCCGGAACACAAACTCGGGACTTGTAGCGAAGAACTCCGGTGTCGTCCACAACAAACTGAGTCTCAGAATCAGCTGCAATGTGAACTACCTGTCTCTGAGTCCACTCATCAGTAGCCTGAATATCTCGAATCTTTCGACCCAATTCTGACTAGATCGATATGCTGTGAACATGGGCCTGAGAACTGATGTGAACTCCCTCTAACTTAGCCTCTAATTGGGCTATGCTTGCCTTCCGGCTCAATGCATCAGCCACGACATTCGCCTTTCCGGGATGGTACTGAATCTTGCAATCGTAGTCCTCAAATAACTCCATCCAACGGCGCTGTCGTTTGTTCAATTCCTTCTGAGTAAACAAGTACTGAAGGCTCTTATGATCTGTGAAGATGTCAAACGTGATGCCGTAGAGGTAATGACGCCATTTCAATAATGCAAATACCACGGCGGCTAGTTCAAGGTCGTGAGTGGGATAGTTCTCTTCAGCTGGCTTTAGCTTCCTCGATGCATAAGCTATAACTTTCCCATTCTGCATTAATACACAACCTAACCCTTCGTGTGACGCATCTGCATACACGACAAATCCTTCAGAACCCTCTGGCAGGGTCAGTACTGGGGCTGTGGTCAATCTCTTCTTGAGCTCCTGAAAACTAGCTTCACATTTGGCTGACCACTCAAACTTAGCTTCCTTCTTTGTCAATGCTGTTAACGGACCTGCAAGTTTAGAGAAATCCTTGACAAAGCGTCTATAGTATCCCGCTAATCCCAAGAAACTACGGATCTCTGTAGGAGTCTTAGGTCTCTCCCAATCCAGCACTGTCTCAATGTTCGAAGGATCTACCTCGATTCCCGTTCCAGATATGACATGACCTAGGAAGGTCACTCGGTCAATCCAGAATTCGCATTTGCTGAACTTAGCAAACAACTGGTGCTCTCTCAAAGCTTGGAGCACAATCCGGAGGTGTTCAGCGTGTTCTTCTTCGGACTTCGAGAACACTAAGATGTCGTCGATGAAAATAACGACAAACTTATCGAGGTACGGACGGAAAATTCTGTGCATCATGTCCATAAAAGCTGCTGGGGCATTCGTAAGTCTAAACGGCATGACCACAAACTCGAAATGTCCGTATCGGGTGTTGAAAGCTGTCTTCGGGACATCGTCTGATCGGATACGGAGCTGGTAATATCCTTGTCTGAGATCGAGCTTGGAATAAACCCTCGATCCTTGCAACAAGACGAACAATTCCTCGATATGCGGTAGAGGATACTTGTTCTTCACTGTCATCCTGTTCAATTCTCGGTAATCGATACACATGCGGAGTGTACCGTCCTTCTTCCTTACGAACAAGACTGGAGCACCCCAAGGCGAGGCACTCGGTCGGATATAGCCAATAGAAAGAAGTTCATCGAGTTGGTTCTTCAATTCTTTCAACTCAGCAGGAGCCATTCGGTACGGCGACTTCGAATAAGACTCGGCTCCCGGAACTAGATCAATCACGAACTCTATATCCCGATCTGGTGGCAAGAATTCCAAATTCTCGGGAAACACGTCGAAGAATTCATTGACCACAGGCATTTCTTCGATCTTCGTCTGGTCCTTCGGGCGGTTGAGAATGTAAGCTATAAAGCACGTCGCTTCTTCTTTCTGAACGAGCTTCTTGGCTTCCATCATTGAGATATACGGGCCTCCTCCTGATCGGAAACCCTTAACCTCATTAGAGCCCAGAATAACCTTCTTCTCGAAACAATCAACCTTCGCCCGATGCTCGTACAACCAATCCATTCCGAGAATAACTCCATATTTCTTCATCGGCAGCTCGATCAAATCTGCTAGATACTCGATATCCTCGATGACAATCGGACAACGTTTAAGTGCTCGGTTCGCAACGACCTTCGAACCCAACGGCGAACCAACCACTAGCACATAATCAAGCAACGAAACAGGCGCATGCACAGATAAGGAAACAGCAGGCACAATAAATGAGTGTGAAGCACCCGAGTCGTATAATGCATGTATGGGGATGCCATTAATATATATAGTACCTTCCACCACGTCAGTCGGATCTGCAACAGCATCCTCTGCATCGCCTTCCAAGGCATAAACACGAGCATATGCCTGAGGCTGAGCGGCTCCCTGTTGTACCGGTCTTCTCTTCGGACATTCACCAATTCTGTGATCGGGGCTACCACATCCGTAGCAAAGACCGTTCTTCCTCCAACATTTGGCCTCTAAATGCGGGCCCTGACAAAATCCACAGACAGGTCGTGGAAATCCCTGAGATCAAGGAGGAGCAAGCTGAGGTCGGGGAGGAGCAGGCTGAATGGCGCTCCTGAACGGCTTCTTCCCTGAAGAGGACCCAGAAGGAATAAATGGCCTCTTCGAACCAGAAGCAAAACTCTTGGCGGCTGCAGGGGCAGGTGCTAATGTCGGTCTCATCTGTCGAAGATCGGACTCTATAGAAAGGGCCGTCTCGATTGCATCTGTGTAGAACTGAAGTCTATTCCCGAGCATATGCATACGAATTTCGTTCGACAATCCCTCGATAAACTGTCGAGTCTTCCTTTGCTCGTCGTCAACCATATACGAGCAGTGAATAATAAGCCTGGAGAAATGGGCCTCGTACTGGTCAACGGTAGAAGTACCCTGCTTGAGAGCCAGGAACTCTCGCTCACGTCTCTGTCGGACCACCAAAGGAATATACTTGGCCCGAAACTCCACCAAAAACCGATCCCAAGACGGGACCACATGCTCTCGCTGCCATCTCTGCTCTATACGAGCCCACCAGTCCTGAGCAGCTCCAATCATCTGGTACACTGCTAACTCGACCCTCTTAGGGTCCGGACATTCCATCACTCGGAATCTCTTCTCCATCGCCGATATCCAAGCCTCGGCGATAACATCATCAGGTGTACCCTCGAACTGCGGAGGGTTGAGCTTAAGAAACCTTCCCATATCATTCTCGGGGGCAGGTGGTGGCGTAGCTCTGTTGGTATGAACCATGAATTGCCCTAAGGCTTCCATAAACTGTGCCGGAGTAGGAACACCTGGAGGCGGACCTGGCGGTTCACGACGAGGAGGCATTCTGCACATTCAATACCAAACATGCATGACGATAAGTGATTATGAAAAGCTGTAACACGTAGAGAAGTTTATTCAAATAATTACATAGCCACAAACACGTAATCCTAAGCTGTACAACCTAGACACAACTGGACACGACAATTCAGAGCTTCGGCCATTGGACCAAGAGCTCTGATACCAACTGTAGCGGGCGCCCCTAACGGGTAACGCACGCCCCGCACCGAGCCCCGACCCGAAGCCGGAATGGGATCCGACCCGAATCGAAACCCGGCGAACGGCAAGCATTTACTCAATTACTAGGCGGGGTTTTAAATAAACAATGAGACAGAAGTGCGGAAGCGAAATAATCAAACATTAAAGCATAAAAATTGCACAATTATTAAAGCCCACCAAGGCTAACGAAATTCACTTAATTAAATAACAAACGGGTTCGGTACAATATCCCGATAATTATATAATAACGGGTTCAATATACAAAATCCCGAATACATTCTAATAAATCCTAAAATCAAAAGACATAAATCATAGCCATACTGAATGAGAGTTATACATGAACAAAAGAATGCAACTCAAAGACGCGACGACGACGACGACGAAGATCCCGCCTAGTATCCTGAAACCAGTACAGGGGTAAAACAGAGGGGGTTAGTCAAACGACTAAGTGAGGAGGGAATGATAATGTACATATTACAAAACGGAAAATAAATCACCAATTTTAAATTAAAAGAAATCAACATAAAAGAAATGTTTTCGTAATCGGGTGGTGATTTAACATAAAACATAACATATCTTATGACTCGGCGAGTCGAGCCCTGAACTCCAATAACCAAACATAAAAACCGGAAACCAACCTTATTCCTCCAATGTAGACGGACCGCTAAATCCGAACTACGCGTAACTTACTAGAATAACTCAGGTACTCAAAGGGCTACCACTCCGGCCTCACCCCGAGCTCCCAAATGGAGGAAACCATAGGATTTACGCCGTAGACCCGACGTCTACCGACTTCATCCTATCGCTCTTACTCCGGGCCCAAACGATCATGCAAACATTTCATAACTCGCTTTTCAAACATTTCGGGTTGGCCAAAAGACCGTTCGAGACATGACATATGCGAGGCCGAAGGCCAAAGTTCGCCTTAGAAAACAAAAGGTTTTACATGTCTCTTTCATAAACATTTCGAAAACTATACGTAATACTTTTTCATATCAAATAATTTTCGATAAATCAAATGAACGTAATAATCATAATTATCTACTAAGTATATATATATAAACGGTGTGAAAATCAAAACATAAACGAGGTTTATATGGGGAGAGGCTTATTTATATATATACTTAATAATACTGGAAACAGAAACGGAAAGCCTCACCTGGCTATGCAAAATGAACAAAAGGAGCAAGAACCGGCGCTACTCCACAGGAGTATCGTCTGCAAAATACCAAGACACAACCAAATAAGACTAAAGACGACGCACGGCTTATACGAAAGAATTAGAACACATAGAAGCACGTTATACAATTAAATAAATCACTTAGGTTCAAATTCTCAAACGAAAACAGAGTAAATCGCAAATTTCAAAATGTAAATCAATTCCAAATGCAACGAAACTTTACGGACATGCTTAGAATATCATAAAGAAGCATGCATTCGAATTTCGGAAAAATCGGACTTCACATGCAAAAGTTAGAAAATTTAACGAAAACTTAAAATGCACTATTCACATACCCGAACATGTCGTAAATTCATAAATCATGCAATTCCTATCTATATCATACATATCGAATACACGAGCGAAGAAAGAATTCGGAAAAGATGAGCCGAAGTGGGACCCGTAGGCCAATTTGTACCCTGACTTATAGAAGGTCAGGGCACTGTTCGAGCCTTCCACACGGCCTTGTGCACGGCCGTGTGGCGAGGCCGTGCACGATCAAGAAACGCGCACGGCCTCATGCACATGGCCTCAAGGCCGTGTGTACAGCCCGTGCGCAATCCTTCCACGCGCACGGCATCATTGACACGGCCTCGAGGCCGTGTGCACAAGCCCGTGTGCGATCAAAATGAGCAGAAACTCGCAGACAGAAAATCATACGCGAAAATCAAACCCTAATCCTAAAATTAATCACTAAAACATGCAAATCAAACCCTAATTCTCACATATAATGATCTACGATACATAAGCTACACGTAGAAACAATAAACACGAAAATCCAACCACAATTTCTATCAAAATCATATAAAACCTAAATTATTCAACTATAATCAAAAATCCAAAAATCGAAGTAATGAAGGCATTAAATGAAAAATTTCGAGAGAGCATACACGTAGATGAGATCGCGAGGAGTTCGTAGACGTAAACGGCTCGAAAATCCGTCGGGAAACGGAGTCGGAACGATCGTTGGAATCTCTTTCTTCTTCCTTCTCTTTTTCTTTCTTTCCTTCTTCTCCTTTGCTTGTTTGTGCGTGAATGGCAAGTGTGAGAGAGAGAGATTGAGACTTAGTCAAATCTTGACTAAGGTTTAGAAACCGAAGGGGCAAAGTCGTAATTTTGCAACATAAGTTCGAAAACTCACGTTGTCCAAATAACATGTAATTACAGTCAAAATTCATATTATTAAACACACATTGACAATTTGTAATTTAAATACATAATCTCAATCATATACGAAATAATTCTAGAATTACATAATAAATATCAAATAAATATTAAATTACACAAATATCCGATTCGGACTTACCAAATTAATAATTCGGATTTTCGGGGCGTTACAAAATATCTACTAAGTATATATATAGAAACGGTGTGAAAACAAAACATAAACGTGGCTTATTTCGGGAGAGGCTTATTTATACATATACATAGTAATACTGGAACAGAAAAGGAAAGCCTCACCTGGCGCGTGCAAAAGAAGAGCAAAAGCTAGAACCGGCGCTACTCCACAGGAGTATCGTCTGCAAAAATACCAGGACACAACCAAATAAGACTAAAGACGATGCACGGCTGATACGAGAATATTAAAACACATAGGAGCACGTTATACAATTAAATCAATCACTTAAGTTCAAATTATCAAACGAAAACAGAGTAATTCATGCATTTAAAAATACAAATCAAATCCAAATGTAACGAAACTTTACAGACATGCTTAAATTATCATAAAGAAGTATGCATATGAATTTCGGGAAAATCGGACTTCACATGCAAAAGATAGAAAATTTAACGAAGACTTAAAACGCACTATTCATATACCCGAACGTGTTGTAAATTCATAAATCATGGAATTCATATCTATTTCATATATATCGAATACACGAGCGAAGAAAGAATTCGGAAAAGACGAGTCTCGAAGGGACCCGTAGTGCAAAACGGGCCCTGACTTACAGAAGGTCAGGGCAGTGTGTGATCGGGCCACACGGCCTTGTGCACGGCCGTGTGCCGAGGCCGTGCACAATCGGACGAACGCGCACGGCCTCATGCACACGGCCTCAAGGCCGTGTGCACAGCCCGTGCACCATCCCCAAACACGCACGGTCTCTTGCACGGCCGTGCAAGAGGCCGTGTACACCCACACGGGCTTGCCACACCCCGTGTGCATGGCCCGTGTGCGTAAAAATTGAGCAGAACATGCAGAACATCAAACCCAACACGCGAAAATCAAATATAATTCAACCTTAAATCGATTAATCATGCAAATCAATCCCTAATTTTCACATATAATCATCTACAACATGTAATCTACATATAGAAACGATAAACACGAAAATCCATCCACAATTACTATCAAAATCATATAAAACCTAAATTATACAACTATTCACAAAAATGAGAAAAACGAAGTATAGAGGACATTATACGAGAGAATCGTTAGAAGCTTACTCGTAGAAGAGTTCGCGAGGAATCCGTAGACGTAAATTATTCGACAATCCGTCGGGAAACGAAGTCGGGCCGATCGATTGAACTTCCTTCCTTCTCCTTCTCTCTTTCCTTCTCTTTTATTTTCTTTCTTTCCTTCTTGCTGCTGATGTGCGAGAGTGTGAGTTGAGAGAGAGATTAAGTCAATGGGTTGACTAGGGTTTAGAAATCGAAGGGGCAAAGTCGTAATTTTACAAAATAAGTTCGAAGACTCACGTCGTCCAAATAATACGTAGTTACAGTTAAAATTCATATAATTAAACGCACATTGACAATTAGTGATTTAAATATAAAATTCACTCATTTACGAAATTATTCTAAACCCTCAGAATAAATATTAAATAGAATAATAAATAACGAAATTACTCGATTAAAAATATACAGAATTGAAACTCGGATTTTCGGGTCGTTACAGGCTCAGCACATCTACTCCCAGCTGTTGAGGCAGGATGCTTCTATACCTGAGTCTTCACATGGCAGAAGAAGCACTCAGAACCAGGAGTCGATAGGCCTGCAACAATTTTATTCGGAGTTCACTGACTACCGACGTGTGACTGCTGAGAGATTTGCCCAGCAGGAGAGGTAGATCAATGAGGGCTTTGCAGCTCAGCGTGCTCACATTGATAGTCAGTACACAGCCTTACAGGCAGAGCATCAGAGGTCTATCTCAGAGATGCAGAGGTCACTATCAGAGCAGCTGGATCAGTATTTCCGTCGTGGTCCCGACGAGCCTTGAGCTATCTATTTCTATTTTTATTTTCTTCTTTCCGTTAGCTTTGTTTAGGATTTGATGTAATTTTGTATTTTGTATGACTCTGAATTTTATTTGGAATATTAAGTGTTTTAAGTGGTTCTTATGAATGACGTATTATTATGTGATTTAATTGCATTTGAATGTTCGATTTAATTCAAGTTATTAGAATTTATGTTATGCTCCTCTTAACTAATTTTGAGACTGGAAGAGAATCTGAGGACAGATTCTTCTGAAGAGGGGAGTATTGTAACGACCCGAAAATCCGATTTATAATTCGGTATATTTGAATCGAGTAATTTTGCAAATTATTATTTTAATTTGATATTTATTCTAAGATATTAGGATAATTTCGTAAATGAGTGAATTTTGATATTTAAATCACTAATTGTCAATGTGCGTTTAATTATATGAATTTTGACTGTAATTACGTATTATTTGGACAACGTGAGTTTTCAAACTTATTTTATAAAATTACGATTTTACCCCCTTCGATTTTTAGACCTAGTCAACTTAATTGACTAAGTCAATCTCTCTCACCTCACACTCTCATTCAACATCCGCAAGAAAGAAAGAGAGAAAAGAAAAGAGAAGGAAAAAGAGAAAGAGAAGGAAGAGATTTCAATCGATCGTCCCGACTTCGTTTCTGGACGGATTTTCGAATCGTTTACGCCTACGAATTCCTCGCGATCTTTTCTACGAGTAAGCTTCTAACGATTCTCTCGTTTAATGTCTTCTATACTTCGTTTTTCTCATTTTTGTGAATAGTAGGTATTATTAGGTTTTATGTGATTTTTATAGAATTTGTGGATGGAATTTTGTGATTATCGTTTCTATATGTAGATTATATGTTGTAGATGATTATATGTGAAAATTAGAGTATGATTTGCATGTTTTAGTGATTAAATGTTGAATTAGGATTGATTTTCGCGTATTGGGTTTGATGTTCTGCATGTTCTGCTCAATTTTTACGTACACGGGCCATGCACACGGGGTGTGGCAAGCCCGTATGGGTGTACATGGCCTCTTGCACGGCCATCCAAGAGACCGTGCGTGTTTGGGATGGTGCACGGGCTGTGCACACGGCCTTGAGGCCGTGTGCATGAGGCCGTGCGTGTTCGTCCGATTGTACACGGCCGTGCACAAGGCCGTCTGGCCTGGTCGAACAGTGCCCTGACCTTCTGTAAGTCAGGGCCCGTTTTGCACTATGGGTCCCTCCGAGACTCGTCTTTTCCGAATTCTTTCTTCGCTCGTGTATTCGATATATATGAAATAGATATGAATTGCATGATTGATGAATTTATGACATGTTCGGGTATATGAATAGTGCGTTTTAAGTTTTCGTTTAATTTTTTATCTTTTGCATGTGAAGTCCGATTTTCCCGAAATTCGAATGCATACTCCTTTATGATAATTTAAGTATGTCCGTAAAGTTTCGTTGCATTTGGACTTGATTTGCATTTTTTAAATTTGAGAATTACTCTGTTTTCGTTTGATAATTTGAACTTAAGTGCTTGATTTAATTGTGTAACGTGCTTCTATGTGTTCTAATATTTTCGTATAAGCCGTGCGTCGTCTTTAGTCTTATTTGGTTGTGTCCTGGTATTTTTGCAGACGATACTCCCGTGGAGTAGCGCCAGTTCTAGCTTTTTGCTCTTATTTTGCATAGCAGCCAGGTGAGGCTTTCCTTTTCTGTTTCCAGTATTATTACGTATATATATAAATAAGCCTCTCCCGATATAAGCCACGTTTATGTTTTGTTTTCACACCGTTTATATATATACTTAATAGATATTTATGATTATTATGTTTATGTGATTTATCGAAAATGATTTGATATGAAAAAGTACTACGTATAGTCTTTGAAATGTTTACGAAAGAGACATGTAAAACCTTTTGTTTTCAGAGGCGAACTTTGGCCTTCGGCCTCGCATATGACATGTCTCGAACGGTCTTTTGGCCAACCCGAAATGATTTGAAAAGCGAGTTATGATATGTATGCATGTTTGTTTGGGCCCGGAGTAAGAGCGATAGGATGAAGTCGGTAGACGTCGGGTCTACGGCGTAAATCCTATGGTTTCCTCCATTTGGGAGCTCGGGGTGAGGCCCGAGTGGCAGCCCTTTGAGTACCTGAGTTATTCCCGTATGATATGAGTAGTTCGGGTTTGCAGTCCGGCTACATTGGAGGAATAAGGGTGGTTTCCAGTTTTATGTTTTGGAAATTGGAGTTCAGGACTCGACTCGCCGAGTCATATGATAAATTATGTTTTATGTTAAATCACCACCCGATTACGAAAACCTTTCTTTTATGTTGATTTCTTTTAATTATAAAATTTGTGATTTATTTTCTGTTTTATTATATACGTTATTATTCCCTCCTCACTTAGTCGTTTGACTAACCCCCTCTGTTTTACCCCTATATTGGTTTCAGGATACTAGGCGGGATTCGTCGTCGTCGTCGTAGAGTTGTATTTATTTTCTCATGTATATTCCTTTTCCCCGTTTAGATATTATTTAAGTTTTACGATTTTAGAAAATTGTGATATTATGTTGTATTCGGGATTATATATACTTCAAACCCGTCATTATGTTTATCGGGATATCGTATAGAACCCGTTAATTAACTATGTAATTGATTTTCGTTAGCCTTGGTGGGCTTTAATACTTGTGCATTTATTTTTGTTTTAATGTTCGGTTTATTATTCCTTCCGCGTCTCTGTCGTTTTATTTTGTTGTTTTTGAAACCCCGCCTAGTAATTGAGTAAATGCTTGCCGTTCGCCGGGTTTCGGTTCGGGTCGGATCCCATTTCGGCTCCGGGTCGGGGCTCGGTGCGGGGCGTGCGTTACCCGTTTGGGGCGCCCGCTACAGCAACTACCTTCGAACCCAACGGCGAACTAACCACTAGCACATAATCAAGCAACGAAAAAGGCGCATGCACAGATAAGGAAACAGCAGGCGCAATAAATGAGTGTGAAGCACCCGAGTCGTACAATGCATGTATGGGGATGCCATTTATATATGTAGTACCTTCCACCACATCGGTCGGATCTGCCACAGCGTCCTCAGCATCGCCTTCCAAGGCGTAGACACGGGCATTGTAGCGGGCGCCCCAAACGGGTAACGCACGCCCCGCACCGAGCCTCAATCCGAAGCCGAAACAAAAATCCGACCCTAAATTGAAACCCGGCGAACGGCAAACCGATTTACTCAATCACTAGGCGGGGCTTTTTGTAAAACAACAACTGACGACAACAATGCGGGAGCGGAAGCAACAAACAAATTAAATTCCATATAACAACATTCAAAGCAGTAGCTCAATTGCACAAATAGTTAAAGCCCACCAAGGCTAGCGAAATTCAATTACAATAATATAATAAACGGGTTCGATACAATATCCCGGTAACATATACATATAACCTAATCATGAACTTAAAACTATCTAGAAAGGGACAATCACCAAAAGAAAGAAAACCCGCGATACAAGACTGACGATGCCCACCTAGATACCACCTGAAACAGATAAGGTTTAAAGCAGGGAGGGTTAGTCAAAAGACTAAGTGAGGGGAAAAAGCGAGTACACACATAATAGCATACGGGAATAAACCACCATTTTAACTTAAAAGAAAACAAACGTAAAAGAAGGGTTTTCATAAATATTTGGTGATTTATCAAAATATACCATAACGGGACATATCATATTGCTCGGCGAGTCGAGCCCTCAACTCCTCATATCATATCATAACATACCTGAAAACCATACCAACCTTATTCCTCCCACATAGCAGAAGGACCGCTAAATCCAAACTGCTCTATAGGCATAATAGCCTATTCTACGGCTGACACGAAGTCTCCGTCGCAGGAGCTCAAAGGTTGCCACTCCGGCCTCGCTCGTGCTCCCGGTAAACATGGAGCAAGCTACCGAATTCCACCGTAGACCCGCTGTCTATCCGGCTTCATCCGATCGCCGTACTCCGGGCCCAGCTAACATTACATACATATCATATCTCGCATTTTCATAACTATCATTTTCCTATTGAAATAGGAATCAAGACATTTCGGGGAGGGCCAAAAGGGCCGTTCGAGATAGGCGGTGTAACGGCAGGAAATACAACCGGGTATTCCATCGTCAGGGGAAAGTCCGCCCTAATGACTTCACTCAACGAGAAGGTTTCCAAGCCCAAAATTACATTTAAATCGAAACATAGTTCGCTTGTCTCTTTTTGAAAACATTTCGAAATCATATACATAATATTCATTTGCTATCAAATCCGTTGTTCTTAAACCTCATAAAAGTAATAAGAATAAAGTATTTACTAAATATAGTAATACGGGATGAAACGTAAATTATACATGCGAGGCTTATTTAGTGAGGCTTAATAATACATATCTACATAATACGGAATAACAATAGAAACCTCACCTGGCGACAACCCAAAAGAAAGCCCAAAACGGAAACGAGCAACCTAATCCACGAGAGTGGAACCTGCAACTGACAAACGATAACCACATAAGACATACGACGATGCACGGCTCATACAAAAGCATAAAAAGCACGTTATACAATCACATATAGCACTTAGGTCCAATTATCAAACGAAATGAAGTAATTCGCAAATTTAAAGATGCAAATCAAGTCCAATTGCAATGAAACTTTACGGACATGCTTTAAATATCATAAAGGAGTATGCATTCGAATTTCGGAAAAATCGGACTTCACATGCAAAAGTTAGAAAATTTGACGAAAACTTAAAACGCACTATTCATATACCCGAACATGTTGTAAATTCATAAATCATGCAATTCTTATCTATATCATATATATCGAATACACGAGCGAAGAAAGAATTCGGAAAAGACGGGCCGAGGCGGGACCCGTAGGCTAAAATGGGCCCTGACTTACAGAAGGTCAGGGCGCTGTTCAACCAGGCCACACGGCCTTGTGCATGGCCGTGTGCCAAGGCCGTGTACACCATGAGAAACACGCACGGCTTGTTGCACACGGCCTCAAGGCCGTGTGCACAAGGCCGTGCACCAATACACACACGCACGGTCTCCTGCACGGCCGTGCAAGAGGCCGTGTAACCCCACACGGCCTTGCGACACCCCGTGTGCAAGGCCCGTGTGCGTCCAGATTGAGCAGAAACTCGCAGGCAGCAAAAACATACGCGATTCCAAACCAAAATTCAACATTTAATCGATAAATCATGCAAATCACTCCCTAATTCTCACATATAATCATCTACAACATATAATCTACATATAGAAACGATGAACACGAAAATCCGTCCATAAATTCATCCAAAATCATATAAACCCTATATTATATAACTATAAACAAAATCGAGTAATACAAGGCATAGGAGACATTAAACGAGATGGACATGAAAGGCTTACTCGTAGAAGAGATCGTGAGGAGTTCGTAGGCGTAAGCGGTTCGAAAATCCGTCGAGAAACAGAGTCGGGACGATCGATTGACCTTCCTCTTCTTCTTTCTCTTTTCTCCTTTCTTTTCTTTCTTCTTTGCTGCGTGAATGAGTGAGGGAGAGAGAGTGATGGCTTAAGTCAAAGGAGTTGACTCGGTTGAGAAACGAAAGGGCATTTTTGTAATTTCGCAAAATAAGTTCAAAAACTCACGTTGTCTAAATAACACATAATTACAGTCAAAATTCATATTATTAAACGCACATTGACAATTTGTGATTTGAATATTAAAATTCACTGATATACAAAATTATTATAAAAATCATATAATAATTAATAAAATAAATAATGAATCGCGCAAGAAAATCGATCCGGGTCCCCGGTTCATAATACGAATTTTCGGGGCGTTACAATCACCCCTCCTTATGAGAATCTGGTCCCCAGATTCTACTGATTAGAGTTAAACAACTCTGGATGAAACTTACGCGCCATCATTTGGATCTCTCACGAAACTTCTTCGACTGTCTGATTCATTCAAGGGACTCGCTAGGAGATATTTCGCGGATTGCACAACTCCAAGCCTGTTCGGGGTTCTTGCAAGTATCTTTTCAGTAGAACTTGTGCTATCACCATTTATTGTCAAAAGGCCTGAATCCGATCGACAACACCTTGGAGAAATCCCAGATAAACCTGTAACAGTCATTACCATCTTAAACCTCCAGTAGTCCGGACACGAAGTCCATGGTGAATCCGTTCCCAATCCCACATAGGGATATGTAGTAGTCATAGCTAACCCCTTAATCTTTGATGCTCAGCTTTGATCACTTGACAAGTCGAATATCTCTTGCCCTAATCGAGTAAGTCTCTTTCTATCGACTCTTTGAATCATGGGTCCGAGGCTTATATTGGGATGTATTGGGGTTACCAACACAAAGCTGAAACTTTGGATTATTCTTCGCTCGAATTGTCTGACTCGGGATCCATTCTTTTGCAGACTAGGCATTTTAGATTCTTCAACCCAATTCTGACTGGGTCGCAAGGCTATGAATGAAATTATTGAAAATGGTGCGAGTCCAATTCGGTTTAGCCTCAATTTGTGACACGCTCGTGATTTAGTTCAAAGTACCCACTAAGATATGCGCTTTTCCCAAGGAACACTGATTCTTGTAATCTTAGTCCTCAAACATTTTCCATTGACGACATTGGGGTTGGTTCAACTCCTCCTGAGTTAACACTTGTTAAACTCTCATAATTTGTGGGGATGTCAACAATTTCCATAAGAGATAGTGGTGACGCTTCAGCCAATCCTCTCCTACAGTAGTTAGTGCAATGTCATGAGGAGAAACTTTCTGGTTGAACTTAGCTTCTCGAGCATGAGCTATGGTTTCTTCATTAGTACCATTCACCAATTCAACCTTTCATGTGGCGCATTCCCACTCACGACGATTCCTTCGGAATCCCTTGAGCGGGGTTAATATTGAAGTTGTAGTTAATCTCTTCTCGACTCCTAAGAACAAGTCTTACAGAGATCGTCCATTCGAGTTCATTTTCTTTCCTGTTGACTCAAGCAACAGGGTTGCAAGCTTAGAGAAATTCCACTCGAAGTCTTAGCTTGTTCCCATTCTAGTACTGTTCAAATCCTAAAAGATTCTTCTTCAGACATACGGATTCAAGACGTCTACATCAGGCACTGAAAGCTATCTTCAGAACATATTCGTCTCGAGCACAAAGCTGATGATACCCTAATTAAAGGTTGTTCAGACAAAATCCTCAATCTTAAAGCATATCAGACAATTCTTCATCGACGGTAGAGAATATTTGTCTTCGTTAATATTCTGTGTAATTCTCGGGGAACAATACACACAGGAAGTGTACTGTCTTCTTTTCTACAAGCAGTGCTGAAGTACCCTAGATCAAGATACTCGTTCGGGCACGTTCACGGGAGGGAAGTTCAACATGACGGTTCTTCAATTCTGTCAGATCGGCAGAATCCATTCGGTTAGGCGACTTCGATCACGGTTCGACTTCTTAGAGTTAGATCTATCACAAACCATCCATCCCGATCTGATAGCAAGAGCTCTCAGATTCTCGGAAAGTACGTCTGTGAATTCTATGATCAACTTGGTTCTCTGGACTTAGTCAAGTCCAAGATAATCCTTTGCTGGCAGCTCGGTCAAATCTTCTGCTAACGGTTCCTTCGGTGATAAACAGCAGCACGCGCACGAATTGCAAAGGTCCTCCAATCCGCCAACGAAAATAAACGAGAAACACGCAAAGAATTCAACAGGCGCACGCACAAGGACGTCAATGAAAAGCGCAACAAGTGAGTGTAAACCACTCGAATGATGAAATGCAGGTATGGAATGACAGTTTATATCTTGTACCTTACACCGGAGCATTCGGATCTAGGTTCTCTTCGACTGTCTCGATCTTTTCTTCCTCGTGCAGTTTGCGCGGAAATGGGAGAGACTTCCACATGACAAGCAACGTCCAGCTTTCTTTCGGCATTCTGACTCTTGATGGTCTCTTTGGCAAAAGCCACATACAGGTCGTAGGGCTCCCTGCGGTTGGGGAGGTGCATTCTGTTTCGATGAAGACGCTTGGGAGGTCTTCTTTCCGGAAGATGGCCCTGATGGTGTAAATGGCCTCTTAGAACTCGCTGGAAGGTACTGGGCGGAGGTAGTGGCAAGAATAGGACTCGGTCCCATTAGACTGAGTTCAGACTCAACATGTAGAGCCATTTCCACTGCGTCGGTATAACGTTGATGTCGTACCACCATCATAGCCTTCCTGATCTCGTAAGTCAATCGCTCTACAAACTGGCGAGTCTTCCTCTGCTCGTCGGCAACTATATATGGGCAATGCTTAATGAGGCGAGAGAAGTGTGCCTCGTACTGCCCAACTGAAGATGTATTCTGTTTGAGAGCCAAAAATTCCCTTTCGCGTTGCTGACGAACAACCCACGGAATGTACTTAGCCCGAAACTCAGTCAAGAACTGATCCCAAGTCGGGACTACATGCTCGCGTGTCCATCTTTGCTCAATCTGTTTCCACCAATCCTGTGCGGCTCCAACCATCAGATAGATTGCATACTCGACTCTCTGAGGGTCCGGATATTCCATTATTCTGTAAATCTTTTCCAGGGCTGATATCCATGCCTCGGCAATAACGTCATCCGGGGCACCTTCAAACTGTGGTGGTTCGAATCTGAGGAATTGGGCCCACGCTTCCTGTTCAGCATTTCTTTTAGGGGCCTGAGCGACGAACTGTCTTAATGTTTCCGCCATTTCGGCTGAAATCGGTGTATCGGTCTGAGGTGCCAACGGAGGTGATGAGAGCGGTTTACGTGGACGACGACGTGGAGGCATCCTGTAGGGCCAATAGCAATATGCATGACAGGTAAGTGAGTATGCAAAGCTGTAAACACGCAGGCAACTAGAGTTCAGATAGAGTTCACATAAGCACTTAGCACATTAGTACAAACTCCACAGAAGTCCTAAGCCGTACGACCTAGACACAAACAAGCACGACAGACAACCAGGCATGGCAAGTACAACCTTGAGTTTCGCATCCACCTATATCCAAGTCCATCCCAATGTTTTGATTGTAAAAGATCTTTTGTTGTTGATCATCCAACAAAGATCCGTCACAATTCAAACACTAAGTGTTCTTGAACACTAGTGAGTGCAATTCCCAAAGTTACACCGGCACACAACGACTGACAAAACAAACAAAACACGACGATTCAGTGCTTAGGCCATTGGACCAAAGAAGCTCTGATACCAACTGTAGCGGGCGCCCCAAACGGGTAACGCACGCCCCGCACCGAACCTCAATCCGAAGCCGAAACAAAAATCCGACCCTAAATTGAAACCCGGCGAACGGCAAACCGATTTACTCAATCACTAGGCGAGGCTTTTTGTAAAACAACAACTGACGACAACAATGCGGGAGCGGAAGCAACAAACAAATTAAATTCCATATAACAACATTCAAAGCAGTAGCTCAATTGCACAAATAGTTAAAGCCCACCAAGGCTAGCGAAATTCAATTACAATAATATAATAAACGGGTTCGATACAATATCCCGGTAACATATACATATAACCTAATCATGAACTTAAAACTATCTAGAAAGGGACAATCACCAAAAGAAAGAAAACCCGCGATACAAGACTGACGATGCCCACCTAGATACTACCTGAAACAGATAAGGTTTAAAGCAGGGAGGGTTAGTCAAAAGACTAAGTGAGGGGAAAAAGAGAGTACACACATAATAGCATACGGGACTAAACCACCATTTTAACTTAAAAGAAAACAAACGTAAAAGAAGGGTTTTCATAAATATTTGGTGATTTATCAAAATATAACATAACGGGACATATCATATTGCTCGGCGAGTCGAGCCCTCAACTCCTCATATCATATCATAACATACCTAAAAACCATACCAACCTTATTCCTCCCACATAGCAGAAGGACTGCTAAATCCAAACTGCTCTATAGGCATAATAGCCTATTCTACGGCTGACACGAAGTCTCCGTCGCAGGAGCTCAAAGGTTGCCACTCCGGCCTCGCTTGTGCTCTCGGTAAACATGGAGCAAGCTACCGAATTCCACCGTAGACCCGCTGTCTATCCGGCTTCATCCGATCGCCGTACTCCGGGCCCAGCTAACATTACATACATATCATATCTCGCATTTTCATAACTATCATTTTCCTATTGAAATAGGAATCAAGACATTTCGGGGAGGGCCAAAAGGGCCGTTCGAGACAGGCGGTGTAACGGCAGGAAATACAACCGGGTATTCCATCGTCAGGGGAAAGTCCGCCCTAACGACTTCACTCAACGAGAAGGTTTCCAAGCCCAAAATTACATTTAAATCGAAACATAGTTCGCTTGTCTCTTTTTGAAAACATTTCGAAATCATATACATAATATTCATTTGCTATCAAATCCGTTGTTCTTAAACCTCATAAAACTAATAAGAATAAAGTATTTACTAAATATAGTAATACGGGATGAAACGTAAATTATACATGCGAGGCTTATTTAGTGAGGCTTAATAATACATATCTACATAATACGGAATAACAATAGAAACCTCACCTGGCGACAACCCAAAAGAAAGCCCAAAACGGAAACGAGCAACCTAATCCACGAGAGTGGAACCTGCAACTGACAAACGATAACCACATAAGACATACGACGACGCACGGCTCATACAAAAGCATAGAAACACGTAAAAGCACGTTATACAATCACATATAGCACTTAGGTCCAATTATCAAACGAAATGAAGTAATTCGCAAATTTAAAGATGCAAATCAAGTCCAATTGCAATGAAACTTTACAGACATGCTTTAAATATCATAAAGAAGTATGCATTCGAATTTCGGAAAAATCGGACTTCACATGCAAAAGTTAGAAAATTTGACGAAAACTTAAAACGCACTATTCATATACCCGAACATGTTGTAAATTCATAAATCATGCAATTCTTATCTATATCATATATATCGAATACACGAGCGAAGAAAGAATTCGGAAAAGACGGGCCGAGGCGGGACCCGTAGGCTAAAATGGGCCCTGACTTACAGAAGGTCAGGGCCCTGTTCAACCAGGCCACACGGCCTTGTGCACGGCTGTGTGCCAAGGCCGTGGACACCATGAGAAACACGCACGGCTTGTTGCACACGGCCTTCGTGCACCAATACACACACGCACGGTCTCTTGCACGGCCGTGCAAGAGGCCGTGTAACCCCACACGGCCTTGCGACACCCCGTGTGCAAGGCCCCTGTGCGTCCAGATTGAGCAGAAACTCGCATACAGCAAAAACATACGCGATTCCAAACCAAAATTCAACATTTAATCGATAAATCATGCAAATCACTCCCTAATTCTCACATATAATCATCTACAACATATAATCTACATATAGAAACGATAAACACGAAAATCCGTCCATAAATTCATCCAAAATCATATAAACCCTATATTATATAACTATAAACAAAATCGAGAAATACAAGGCATAGGAGACATTAAACGAGATGGACGTGAAAGGCTTACTCGTAGAAGAGATCGTGAGGAGTTCGTAGGCGTAAGCGGTTCGAAAATCCGTCGAGAAACGGAGTCGGGACGATCGATTGACCTTCCTCTTCTTCTTTCTCTTTTCTCCTTTGTTTTCTTTCTTCTTTGCTGCGTGAATGAGTGAGGGAGAGAGAGTGATGGCTTAAGTCAAAGGAGTTGACTCGGTTGAGAAACGAAAGGGCATTTTTGTAATTTCGCAAAATAAGTTCAAAAACTCACGTTGTCTAAATAACACATAATTACAGTCAAAATTCATATTATTAAACGCACATTGACAATTTGTGATTTGAATATTAAAATTCACTGATATACAAAATTATTATAAAAATCATATAATAATTAATAAAATAAATAATGAATCACGCAAGAAAATCGATCCGGGTCCCCGGTTCATAATACGAATTTTCGGGGCGTTACAGGCATAGGCCTGAGGCTGAGCTGCTCCCTACTGTACCAGTCTCCTCTTCGGGCATACGTCCACTCGGTGATCGTTGCTACCACATCCGTAGCAAAGTCCATTCTTCTTCCAGCACTTAGCCTCTAAGTGCGGACCCTGACATAATCCACATATGGGTCGTGGATGTCCCTGAGGTCGGGGAGGAGCAGGCTAAACGACGGTCTTGAATGGCTTCTTCCCAGAAGAGGACCCAGAATGAGTAAATGACCTCTTCGAACCAGAAGGGAAACTCTTGGCGGCTGCGGGGGCAGGTGCAGAAGTAGGTCTCATCTGTCGGAGATCAGACTCTATAGATAGGGTCATCTCAACTGCGTCGGTGTAGTACTGGAGTCGGTTCCCGAGCATGTGCATACGGAGCTCATTCGACAACCCCTTAATGAACTGGCAAGTCTTCCTCTGCTCGTCGTCAACCATATACGAGCAATGAATAATAAGTCTAGAGAAATGAGCCTCGTACTGATCGACAGATGAAGTATGCTGCTTCAGAGCCAGAAACTCTCGCTCACGCCACTGACGGACAACCAACGGAATATACTTGGCCCGGAACTCGACCAAGAACTGATCCCAAGTCGAGACCACATGCTCACGCTGCCATCTCTGCTCGATCCGTGTCCACTAATCTTGTGCAGCTCCAATCATCTGATAAACTGCCAACTCGACCCCCTTAGGGTCCGGACACTCCATAACCCTGAATCTCTTCTCCATAGCCGAAATCCAAGCTTCGGCAATAGCGTCATCCGGTGCACCCTCAAACTGTGGGGGATTAAACTTAAGGAATCGGTCCATATCCTTCTCGGGAGTAGGGTTTTGCTGTACTTGGTGAGTATGGACCATAAAATGCCCTAAAGCCTCCATGAATTGGGTTGGGGTTGGAACACCATTAGGCGGACCAGGCGGTTCACGGCGAGGAGGCATTCTGCAAAATTCAATACCAATATGCATGATGATAAGTGATCATGGAAAGCTGTAACACATAAAGAAGTTAAATTCACATAATCACGTTGTCACAATCATATAATCCTAAGCCGTACGGCCTAGACTGACACGACAAAACACGACGCTTCAGAGCCTAGGCCATTGGACCCAAAGAAGCTCTGATACCAACTGTAGCGGGCGCCCTAAATGGGTAACACACGCCTCGCACCGAGTCTTGACCCGGAACCGAAATAGAATTCTGCCCCAAATCAAAACCCGGCGAACGACACACATTTACTCAATCGCTAGGCGGGGATTTCAAAACGAAATAAACGACAAAGGTGCAGAAGCGAAAACAAAATAAAACAATAAATCATTGCACAAATATTAAAGCCCACCGAGGCCAACGAAATTCTAATTACCATAAATAAATACACGGGTTCAATACAATATCCCGACAATCACGGATAACGGGTTTAGTATAATAATCCCGAATATAATTACATAATAGTGTAATTATCCTAAAACATAAGTCATAAATAAAAGCCAAACGGGAATAGAGTTTACATATGCAACAAAATATAGATGCAACTCAAAAGACGCGACGACGATGACGACGTACAATCCCGCCTAGTATCCTGAAACCAACACCAGGGTGAAACAGAGGGGGTTAGTCGAACGACTAAGCGAGGAGGGAATAATAATGTATATTATAAAACAGAAGTAAATCACCATTTTTCAAACTTAAAAGAAATCAACATAAAAGAAAGGTTTTCGTAAACGGTTGGTGATTTAGCATAAAACATAAACATTTCGTATGACTCGGCAAGACAAGCTCTTAACTCCAATTTCCAAACATAAAAACGGGAAAACCATCCTTATTCCTCCAATGTAGACAGGCCGCTAAATCCGAACTACTCATAACATACGGTATAATCTCAGGTACTTAAAGGGCTGCCATTCCAGCCTTGTAACGACCCGAAAATCCGAGTTTCAATTCGGTATATTTTAATCGAGTAATTTCGTTATTAATTATTCTATTTAATATTTATTCTGAGATTTTAGAATAATTTCGTAAATGAGTGAATTTTATATTTAAATCACTAATTGTCAATGTGTGTTTAATTATATGAATTTTAACTGTAATTACGTATTATTTGGACAACGTGAGTTTTCAAACTTATTTTGCAAATTACTAAAATACCCCTTCGACTTTAAACCCTAGTCAACTAGATTGACTAAGTCAACCTCTCTCCCTCTTCATTTCCATTCACGTAACAAGGAAGAGAAAGAGAGAAAAGAAAAGAGAAGAAAAAGAGAAAGAGAAGGAAGAGATTTCAATCGATCGTCCCGACTTCGTTTCCCGACGGATTTTCGAATCTTTTACGTCTACGAATTCCTCGCGATCTTTTCTACGAGTAAGCTTCTAACGATTCTCTCGTTTTATGTCTTCTATACTTCGTTTTTCTCGTTTTTGTGAATAGTTGACATTATTAGGTTTTATGTGATTTGTATAGGATTTGTGGATGGATTTTCGTGTTTATCGTTTCTATATGTAGATTATATGTTGTAGATGATCATATGTGAAAATTAGGGATTTATTTGCATGATTAATCGATTTAAGGTTGATTTATATTTGATTTTCGCGTATTGGGTTTGATGTTCTGCATGTTCTGCTCAATTTTTACGCACACGGGCCATGCACACGGGGTGTGGCAAGCCCGTGTGGGTGTACACGGCCTCTCGCACGGCCGTGCAAGAGACCGTGCGTGTTTGGGGTTGGTGCACGGGCTGTGCACACGGCCTTGAGGCCGTGTGCACGAGGCCGTGCGCGTTCGACCGATTGTGCACGGCCTCGGCACACGGCCGTGCACAAGGCCGTGTGGCCCGATCGCACAGTGCCCTGACCTTCTGTAAGTCAGGGCCCGTTTTGCACTACGGGTCCTTCCGAGACTCGTCTTTTACGAATTCTTTCTTCGCTCGTGTATTCGATATATGTGAAATAGATATGAATTGCATGATTTATGAATTTACGACATGTTCGGGTATACGAATAGTGTGTTTTAAGTTTTCGTTAAATTTTCTAACTTTTGCATGTGAAGCCCGATTTTCCCGAAATTCGAATGCATGCTCCTTTATGATATCTTAAGCATGTCCGTAAAGTTTCGTTTCATTTGGACTTGATTTGCATTTTTAAATGTATGAATTACTCTGTTTTCGTTTGATAATTTGAACTTAAGTGTTTGATTTAATCGTGTAATGTGCTCCTATGTGTTCTAATATTCTCGTATAAGCCGTGCGTCGTCTTTAGTCTTATTTGGTTGTGTCCTGGTATTTTTGCAGACGATACTCCTGTGGAGTAGCGCCGGTTCTAGCTTTTGCTCTTTTTGCACACGCCAGGTGAGGTTTTCCGTTTCTGTTTCCAGTATTATTATGTATATATATATATATAAGTAAGCCTCTCCCCATATAAGCCTCGTTTATGTTTTGGTTTTCACCCCGTTTATATATATACTTAATAAATATTTATGATTATTATGTTCATTTGATTTATCGAAAATGATTTGATATGAAAAGTACTATGTATAATTTTCGAAATGTTTACGGAAGAGACATGTAAAACCCTTTTGTTTTCTAAGGCGAACTTTGGCCTTCGGCCTCGCATATGACATGTCTCGAACGGTCTTTTGGCCAACCCGAAATGTTTGAAAAGCGAGTTATGAATTGTTTGCATGATCGTTTGGGCCCGGAGTAAGAGCGATAGGACGAAGTCGGTAGACGTCGGGTCTACGGCGTAAATCCTATGGTTTCCTCCATTTGGGAGCTCGGGGTGAGGCCGGAGTGGCAGCCCTTTGAGTACCTGAGATTATACAGTTAGTTACGAGTAGTTCGGGTTTGCAATCCGGCTACATTGGAGGAATAAGGGAGATTTCCGGTTTTATGTTTTTGGTTATTGGAGTTTCAGGGCTCGACTCGCCGAGTCATATGATAAGTTATGTTTTATGTTAAATCACCACCCGTTTACGAAAACCTTTCTTTTATGTTGATTTTTTTTAATTATAAAATTGGTGATTTACTTCCGTTTTAATTATATACATTATTATTTCCCCCCTCACTTAGTCGTTTGACTAACCCTCTCTGTCTCACCCTATATTGGTTTCAGGATACTAGGCGGAATTCGTCGTCGTCGTCGTCGTAGGGTTTTATTTATTTTCTCTTGGATATTCCTTTTCCGTATGTTATGAATTATGTTTTAAATATTTGGCTTATTATTGCTTCCGCACTTCTGTCTTTTCGTTGTTTATAAAAACCCCGCCTAGTAATTGAGTAAATGCTTGCCGTTCGCCGGGTTTCGGTTCGGGTCGGATCCCATTTCGGCTCCGGGTCGGGGCTCGGTGCGGGGCGTGCGTTACCCGTTTGGGGCGCCCGCTACAGTTGGTATCAGAGCTCTTTGGTCCAATGGCCTAAGCTCTGAAATGTCGTGTATTGCTGGTTTGGTCGGTCGTTGTGTGCCGGTGTAACTTAGGGAATTGCACTCACCAGTGTTCAAGAACGCTTAGTGTTTGAATTGTCACGGATCTTTGTTGGATGATCAACAACAAAAGATCTTTTACAATCAAAACACTGGGATGGGCTTGGATATAGGTGGATGTGAAACTCAAGGTGGTACTTGCCATGCCTGGTTCTCTGTCGTGTCCGGTTGTGTCTAGGTCGTACGGCTTAGGACTTCTGTGGATTTGTGCAAATGTGCTAAGTGCTTATGTGAACACTAAGTGAACATTACTTGCCTATGTGTTTACAGCTTTGCATGCTCACTTACCTGTCATGCATAACTGTTAATGACTTTACAGGATGCCTCCACGTCGTTGTCCCTGTGGACAGTCTTCGTCATCTTCATTGACACCTCAGACCGGTCCACCGATTCCAGCCAGAATTTTGGAAACACTAAGACGGTTCATCGTTCATGCCCCTAGAGGAAATGTTGAGCAGGAAGCGTGGGCTCAATTTCTCAGATTCGAACCACCGCAATTTGAAGGTACCCCGGATGAAGCTATTGCCGAAGCATGGATATCTGCTCTAGAAAAGATTTTTAGGATTATGGAATATCCGGATCCTCTAAGAGTCGGGTTTGCTATTTATTTGATGCTTGGAGCTGCACAGGAATGGTGGAAACAGATTGAACAACGATGGGAACGCGAGCACGTATTCCCGACTTGGGATCAGTTCTTGATCGAGTTCCGGGCTGAATACGTTCCGAGGATTGTTCATCAACAACATGAAAGGGAATTTCTGGCTCTCAAACAGAACATATCTCCAGTTGGCCAGTACGAGGCACAGTTCTCTCGCCTCATTAAGCATAGCCCGTACATGGTCGCAGACGAGCAGAGGAAGATTCGCCAGTTTGTAGAAGGATTGACTTATGAGATCAGAAAGGCTATGATGGTGGTCCGACCTCAATGTTATACCGACGCAGTGGAAATGGCTCTGCATATTGAGTCTGAACTCAGCCTAATGGGACCGAGTCCTACGCTTGACACTACCACCGTTCAGTACCTTCCAGCGAGTTCTAAGAGGCCATTTACACCTTCGGGGCCCTCTACCAGAAAGAAGACCTCCCAAGTGTCCTCATCGAAGCAGAATGCGTCTCCCCGAACTCAGGGACATCCGCGACCCGCATGTGGATTCTGTAAGGGCCCGCATTTGGAGGCCAAATGTTGGAAGAAGAATGGACTGTGCTACGGATGTGGTAGCGCCGACCACAAAGTGAGTGTATGTCCGAAGAAAAAGCCGAAACGAGTTGAGAAGACGGAGCTTGCACGTATGAACGATCCAGGTATACTGCATTGTCATGACATTCATCCAAATTAATTTAATTTCATATTATGTGAATTTAAATTATGTGCGTTAAGCGTATTATATTATGCATGTGATTTCGATATTATTATTTGTGTTTGAATTTCGTGAAGTTTGTGTGGTTTTAATCACACGAACTACCCCTGTATGCCTTGCACGGTCTCGCCACACGCCGTGACGAGACCCTGTGCACCCTTTTTCGCACGGCCCTGTTGAACCCCGTGCAAGAGGCCGTGCGCATGAATACACACGGGCTCGTCACACGCCGTGACGAGAGCCCGTGCGTGTTTGTCCTCACGGGGTCGTCACACGCCGTGACGATACCCCGTGCGTGTTTCTCACACGGCCTCGTCACACGCCGTGACGAGAGGCCGTGCGCGTTTGTTCCGGGTTTTAAAATGGTCAGTAGCTTTCATTCTCGCGCACACCCTCACTTTCTCTCCCTCTTTCATGCGAAATTTCCCCATTTTTTTTCCCCCAAATTTCATTCCAACTTTGAGCTCGAATTATTCTCGATCTACCCGACGGATTTTCAAGAAATTTTGAAGGTGTGTTGTCTGCAGCAAGTTCTTGGTACTGTTAAGGTTTGGGCTCGATCCGTTTTACCGATCTCACACAATCTTCGCCCGAAGTAGCGCACGCCAAGTGCTCGGTAAAAGTCTCAAGTGAAAAATTTGCAAATTTTTCCTTCAATCTACAACAACTTCAACTCTACTATGGAAGGTGCTCGTGAAACCCGTGGCGGACGTCGGGCAAGGGAATTACCCGACATAGCGGCCCCGGAAGGTTACCAAGTGGATTTGGGTAACGAAGACGATCAAGATGTCTTCAACCGGTTAATGGAACGACCGGTTAGAGCCACGCAATTTCTAGACATGGAAGCTATGTACCAATTGGGACTTGGCGAAGGGATCTCCCATTATATCGACAACATTGGGTGGGCTAATTTTTGGAGTATTCAAAGGCCATCCTATCGCCGCCTTACTTGCGAATTTTTAAGCTCTCTTAAGGGCGCGGCATTTCCGGACGACGACGAGATGCCGATAGGAATCCACTTCAGAGCGTTCAACCGAGACTATACGCTCTCATACCGGCAGTTGACCGAGTATTTTCAACTGGATGTTACGGCACCGAGGAGACGTGCCGACGGATGGAATCAAGCCGAAGCGTGGAGACGTATCTCTACCTCCACCGAAATATTTAACTCCGGCGTATCCAAGGCCACGATGCTCATTTCTACTCAGTTGAGAATTTTGCACAGAGCCGTGTCTCGATCGGTTCTAGCCCGAGGAGACAGTCCGGGTGCGGTGAACACCGAAGATTGTCTCATACTCGATCACATGGTGCGAGGGGTCAGGTTCAACCCCATCTCGTACATGATGGACCACATGATGTATATCTCCACTCGGTCGAGAGGAGAAATTCGAGTTGGCTCATACATCACCGCCATTTTGGAGTGTGCCCAGGTGGAAGGGCTCGATACCCAGGTTCCTGTCGGAGGTTCGACCTCAATTAGCTACGGCACTCTAGCTCAAATGGCTATCTGCACGAAGGGTCCAAGGCGGAACGACCCATATATTCTGGTGGCTGGACTACCTTTGTGGGAAGCTGACCAAGGGAATGCTCCCGAAGAAGGACCTTCAGACCCAGAGGTCCGAGAGCAGGCTCAGCATATCTACTCCCAACTGATGAGACAGGATGCTTCTATACCTGAGTCTTCGCATGGCAGGAGAAGCACTCAGCACCAGGAATCGATAAACCTGCAACAGTTTTATTCAGAGTTTACTGACTACCGACGTGTGTCGGATGAGAGATTTGCCCAGCAGGAGAGGCAGATCAACGAGGGCTTTGCAGCTCAGCGAGCTCACATTGATAGTCAGTACACCGCTTTGCAGGCAGAGCTTCAGAGATCGATCTCGGAAATGCAAAGGTCACTATCAGAGCAGCTGGATCAGTATTTCCGCCGTGGTCCGGACGAGCCTTGAACTATCTAGTCTATTTTATTTTCTTTTTCCCGTAAACTTTGTTTAGGATTTGATGTAATTTTCTATTTTGTATGAATTCGAATTTTAATTGGAATATTAAGTGCTTTAAGTGTTTATTATGAATTGCATTTTATTATGTGAATTACTTTTATTATAATGTTCGATTTAATTCGAGTTATTAGAATTTGTGTTATGCTCCTCTTAACTAACTCCGAGACCGGAAGAGAATCTGAGGACAGATTCTTCTGAAGAGGGGAGTATTGTAACGACCCGAAAATCCGAGTTTCAATTCGGTATATTTTAATCGAGTAATTTCGTTATTAATTATTCTATTTAATATTTATTCTGAGATTTTAGAATAATTTCGTAAATGAGTGAATTTTATATTTAAATCACTAATTGTCAATGTGTGTTTAATTATATGAATTTTAACTGTAATTACGTATTATTTGGACAACGTGAGTTTTCAAACTTATTTTGCAAATTACTAAAATACCCCTTCGACTTTAAACCCTAGTCAACTAGATTGACTAAGTCAACCTCTCTCCCTCTTCATTTCCATTCACGTAACAAGGAAGAGAAAGAGAGAAAAGAAAAGAGAAGAAAAAGAGAAAGAGAAGGAAGAGATTTCAATCGATCGTCCCGACTTCGTTTCCCGACGGATTTTCGAATCGTTTACGTCTACGAATTCCTCGCGATCTTTTCTACGAGTAAGCTTCTAACGATTCTCTCGTTTTATGTCTTCTATACTTCGTTTTTCTCGTTTTTGTGAATAGTTGACATTATTAGGTTTTATGTGATTTGTATAGGATTTGTGGATGGATTTTCGTGTTTATCGTTTCTATATGTAGATTATATGTTGTAGATGATCATATGTGAAAATTAGGGATTTATTTGCATGATTAATCGATTTAAGGTTGATTTATATTTGATTTTCGCGTATTGGGTTTGATGTTCTGCATGTTCTGCTCAATTTTTACGCACACGGGCCATGCACACGGGGTGTGGCAAGCCCGTGTGGGTGTACACGGCCTCTCGCACGGCCGTGCAAGAGACCGTGCGTGTTTGGGGTTGGTGCACGGGCTGTGCACACGGCCTTGAGGCCGTGTGCACGAGGCCGTGCGCGTTCGACCGATTGTGCACGGCCTCGGCACACGGCCGTGCACAAGGCCGTGTGGCCCGATCGCACAGTGCCCTGACCTTCTGTAAGTCAGGGCCCGTTTTGCACTACGGGTCCTTCCGAGACTCGTCTTTTCCGAATTCTTTCTTCGCTCGTGTATTCGATATATGTGAAATAGATATGAATTGCATGATTTATGAATTTACGACATGTTCGGGTATACGAATAGTATGTTTTAAGTTTTCGTTAAATTTTCTAACTTTTGCATGTGAAGCCCGATTTTCCCGAAATTCGAATGCATGCTCCTTTATGATATCTTAAGCATGTCCGTAAAGTTTCGTTTCATTTGGACTTGATTTGCATTTTTAAATGTATGAATTACTCTGTTTTCGTTTGATAATTTGAACTTAAGTGTTTGATTTAATCGTGTAATGTGCTCCTATGTGTTCTAATATTCTCGTATAAGCCGTGCGTCGTCTTTAGTCTTATTTGGTTGTGTCCTGGTATTTTTGCAGACGATACTCCTGTGGAGTAGCGCCGGTTCTAGCTTTTGCTCTTTTTGCACACGCCAGGTGAGGTTTTCCGTTTCTGTTTCCAGTATTATTATGTATATATATATATATAAGTAAGCCTCTCCCCATATAAGCCTCGTTTATGTTTTGGTTTTCACCCCGTTTATATATATACTTAATAAATATTTATGATTATTATGTTCATTTGATTTATCGAAAATGATTTGATATGAAAAGTACTATGTATAATTTTCGAAATGTTTACGGAAGAGACATGTAAAACCCTTTTGTTTTCTAAGGCGAACTTTGGCCTTCGGCCTCGCATATGACATGTCTCGAACGGTCTTTTGGCCAACCCGAAATGTTTGAAAAGCGAGTTATGAATTGTTTGCATGATCGTTTGGGCCCGGAGTAAGAGCGATAGGACGAAGTCGGTAGACGTCGGGTCTACGGCGTAAATCCTATGGTTTCCTCCATTTGGGAGCTCGGGGTGAGGCCGGAGTGGCAGCCCTTTGAGTACCTGAGATTATACAGTTAGTTACGAGTAGTTCGGGTTTGCAGTCCGGCTACATTGGAGGAATAAGGGAGATTTCCGGTTTTATGTTTTTGGTTATTGGAGTTTCAGGGCTCGACTCGCCGAGTCATATGATAAGTTATGTTTTATGTTAAATCACCACCCGTTTACGAAAACCTTTCTTTTATGTTGATTTTTTTTAATTATAAAATTGGTGATTTACTTCCGTTTTAATTATATACATTATTATTTCCCCCCTCACTTAGTCGTTTGACTAACCCTCTCTGTCTCACCCTATATTGGTTTCAGGATACTAGGCGGAATTCGTCGTCGTCGTCGTCGTAGGGTTTTATTTATTTTCTCTTGGATATTCCTTTTCCGTATGTTATGAATTATGTTTTAAATATTTGGCTTATTATTGCTTCCGCACTTCTGTCTTTTCGTTGTTTATAAAAACCCCGCCTAGTAATTGAGTAAATGCTTGCCGTTCGCCGGGTTTCGGTTCGGGTCGGATCCCATTTCGGCTCCGGGTCGGGGCTCGGTGCGGGGCGTGCGTTACCCGTTTGGGGCGCCCGCTACAAGCCTCACCCCGAGCTCCCAAAGGTGGAGGGAACGAGAGGATTTACGCCGTAGACCCGACGTCTACCGGTTTCGTCCTGTCATCCTTACTCCGGGCCCAAACATACATACATACAGTTCATAACTCGCTTTTCAAATCATTTTTGGGTTGGCCAAAAGACCGTTCGAGACATGTCATATGCGAGGCCGAAGGCCAAAGTTCGCCTTAGGAAATCAAAGAGGTTTTACATGTCTCTTTCGCAAACGTTTCAAAAGAATATACATAGTACCTTTTCATATCAAAACATTTTGCTATAAATCGAATAAACATAATAGGCATAAATATTTACTAAGTATATATATGGAGATGGTATGAAAACAAAACGTAAATCAAGGCTTATATGGGATAGGCTTAATATATATATATATATATATATATATATATATATATATATATATATATATATATATGTATAAGTACTGGAGTCGGAAACGGAAAGCCTCCCCTGTTGGCTAATCAAAAAGAAAGGATAAATGCAAGACCGGTGCACTACTCCACGGGAGTATCGTCTGCAAAAATACAAAGACACAACCGCATAAGACTAACGACGACCCACGGCTTCAACGAAAGCATTAAAACACATAGAAGCACGTTAAACAATCATTCATATCACTTAGGTTCACATTCTAACAAATATATAAATTCAATAAGTAAATCAAGCTAGAATGCGATAAAAGTTCCTAATCATGCATAAAAGGCAACAAGGAAGTATGCATTCAATTTTTGGAAGAAACGGACAACATTTGAAAAATAGCCAAAGATGCCTAAATGAAAAACACGAAGAACGGGGCCCGAACGAAGTCGGCAAAATCCAAACTTCCTAAAATATACATTTCATGATTTATAGGAACTATAGGTGAAATCGGAGGTCAAACGAAGAAAGTCAACTTTTTTAATTGATCTTTGACTCCCATTATCGAGAGCAACATTTTGAAAATGGAGAAAATTTGGTTAAGGCATACACACGGCCTTGGGGACGGGCGCGCACACGGGCTTGAGCGCGTTCTCAAGCCGGTGCAAGCACTTGCACTGGCCTGCGCACGGGCGTGCACATGGGCGTGCACAAGACCGTGTAAAGGCTAAAGTGGATGCACGGTCTTGGCGCATGGTCTCAAGACCGTGCGCAAGGCCGTGCGGATTCTCAGAACAACAGAAAATTGCAGAAATAAAGAAAACTCGTGGGAATGAACCAAAATTCAATATTTACCCAATCAATCCTGCAAATCTCAAGTTAAGACTTACATATAACGATATACAACATCTAATCTACCTATAAAACCAAGAACCACGTAAATCCATCCATAGAATCATTCAAAATCAACATTTAACCTAAATGTGCAACTATTCACAAAAACTAGAAACACGAAGCATAGGAGGCATTAATTGAGAAAGGTGTGAGAAGCTTACTCATAGAAGAGATTGCGAGGAGTTTGTAGGTTTTAACGGCTCGGAATTCGGTCGGGAAACAAAGTTGGGACGATCAATCGAAGCTTTTTCTTCTTTTTCTCCTTGTCCTTTCTTTTTTCATCTTCTCTTCTCTTCTTTGTGCGTGAATGAGGTGAGGGAGAGAGAGAGATGGGTTAAGTCAAAAGGTTGACTTAGTTTGAGAAACGAAGGGGCATTTTCGTAATTATTATAAATAAGTTCAAAAACTCAAGTTATCCAAATAATACATAGTTACAGTCAAAGTTCATGAAATTAAACGCACATTGACATGTCGTGGTTTAAATACCAAAATTCACTCATTTATGAAATTGTAGTATAAATCACATAATAATTATCAAATAAATAATTAAATCGCGTAAATAAACGATTCGGACTTACCGGATAATAACTCGGATTTTTGGGGCGTACAATAGAATAAAGTACTAAATTAGGAAATCCCAATAAGTGTAGTACACGAACGGGTTAAGCTTATGAAGCAAAATATATTATTGCATAAGATGCAGAAACATAAGGAGTTTAGATGAGAAACATCATCCAAAAGTGTTGGATGTAATACCTAGCAATGCTTCAGAAGAATATCTAAACATATCCTTAAATGATTTAAGGTTGTTAAATCAGAAGACAGGAATTATATCTCAATGATATAATTCGTCTAGGTAGAAAATGTAGTAAATCCACATACTTAGCCTTAGAGTCAAAAGGTCTTTGAAGGACATGTTTCTGTAACGCCCCAAATTTTTTGGTATAACTAAAGCTGGTAAGAATTCCTAAGATAACGGGACAAGTTGGAAATTTCGATCGGGAAATATGTGCTTATATGATATTATTCGCTTAATGTGTTTAATTTGAATTTGTATGTGTGTTAATTATGATTAAATTGTCAAATTTTTGTGTACTTAATGTCCTAATTTTTCCTTGGCATTTTAAACTATGTGAAAGCTGAATTATCCATTACGTGACGAAATTTATATTTACGTGTTCAAATGTATTCTATTAAATTGTGACATGTATATCTTTATCCGTGAATACAGGTAAGAATGTAAATTTCTTATTTTAAACATCTACGTGATTAATGAAATAAAATATGCATAACTTAATTGAATCATTTCATTAAGCGTAGATTACATTTCATATTAAATTGAGCTAGTTAATAATTAATTTTTTTAACGTCAATCTGCATCCAAAACCGTCTATATGTATTGTTTTGAAAGGAAATAAAATATGCAAAGAATGAATGATCTAGATCCTAGTCGGCTGAGTGCTAGCTTATCCCTCATTTCTAAAACCAATGTGATTATTATAAAATAAAACACATCCCAGTAATAAATCAAAAGAGATAAAAAGAGAAATGGTAGGCAGCCACGTATTTCATCATCCCTAAAGTGACTAACATAAAATAATATTATCTATTAAGCATATAATTATACACGCCCTCATCATTTGAAAACCCCAGTTCTCTTATTCCATCCCCTCGAAACCTCATGAAGAAGCGGACAGGTAAAGCCCCAACAACGTTTCTCTTGCATCTCATGTAATTATTGTTAAACCAACAATTTTATCTTTCGATTAATAGTATGCCGGATAAATGATTTAGCTTATATCTGTTTGCTGAGTTGCCTATCTATATTTTATTCTCCTGGCTATCTGTTATGATTTGAGTAAGTATAAAGGAGGCATGTTACCCATAGTTAGATGGTGTATTCATACTTGTATTTGTACGTACCTTAGTTAAAATACACCAGATTATAAGTTTACAGAAGTATATGACATATACGTTGTAGCTGTTTTATACTAATTTGTTAAATACATAATACTTCTGTGCTCACTTTCACAAATAATGATGTTAAGAATGAGAGTATTAATATATTATGATAAAATGGATGGAATACAAATTGATAAGAAAGATTTAATGGCTCTGTTTCACTTCATCTCCAGAAATGATTTCTAATTCAATTGTAAACTTTACGATACTTAATTAATGAGTGTTTATGGTATGTTCTCAAATTATAAAATAACTTAGCTATTGTAAATAGATTGAATTTTGATCTCTGATCTCCATTGCTAGAAGTCTATAATTGTTTTATTGTTTTATTGTTTTATATACTTAATTAATTGTCTATTTGCAACGTGATTATATGATTTAAGTTATAGCCGTGCGTCGTGTTGTCGTCTTACATGGTTGTGTCGTATTTGGTTTCAGGTGGTAGTTCTTCCGGGCAGTAGTTGGTCTTCTTTCTTTTGCCCTTTTTGCAGTATTATCCAGGTGGGGTTTCTTTTCCGAATTCGGTCTTTCTTATACGTATGTAAATATTCCATATATACCTGAAGCCTGTGTTTTCATGCTTTTATGTTTTCTTTCCCCAAACTTATATTATACGTAGTAGCTACTTGAAAATCATATTACTTTAATGAGTTAAAGGAAAATGCTTTGATATCAAATTATTACATAATAACCCCTAGAAGGCTCTATTAGCTCGAAAGGGTTACAAACGAGTTTGAAACTGGTCCCTTTGACCGAACCCTTTCGAAATGCGAGAAATATATCTTGGCTATCGTGCCTGGCCATCGAGCCATATTATATTATTGGGCCCGGACATCAGGGTACGGGGTGAAGCCGGATAGACGTTGGGTCTACGGTGGATCTCAATGCTCTGGTCTCCAAAACTGCTGGGAGCTCGGGGTGTGACCGGAGTGGCAACCCTTTTGAGTACCTGCGCCGGACGGGATTTTGTCGCATAGACTTGTCCTCCGCCGAAGATGTAATGGATATTTGTCCTTGCATATACGATTATATAGTAGCGGGCTAGCTACCTGACTACACAAGGAGGAATAAGGGAGGTTTATTTGATATTTCTGATATTGTGAAACAGGTGGTTGATGCTCGTCTCGCCGAGCTTTTACTTTATTGCGAAATTACTCGATTCACCAATAATTGTGAAAACCTTTATTTTTCCTTTGCTTTCTTTTCATTTACAAACTGGTGAATCTTTGAGTTGTTTCGATAATATATACGTATTACAGCCCCCTCACTTAGTCGCTTTGACTAACCCCGTTACCTTGTTGTCTCTTTCAGGTTTTGTCGCTAGGCGGATTCAGGTCTTGTCGTTGGGATTGCTTTCTTTTGTTTAGGTGATTCCATATAGCCTATGTTGTCTGGATAATTATCTAAAACTCTAGAGTTGTATATGTAAATGGTGTAAATTATTTTAAATAGTGATATTGATGTTTTCAGTGGCCTTGGTGGGCTTTATAATTGCGTTTTGAATTATGGTTGTTCTAGCTCCCTGAGTGGGATAGGTTATGCTAATTGCTTCCGCGATATTATTGCTCATTGTCCTTTTATTTCCTAAAGCAGATCCGCCTGGTATTTATTTTCCGTTCGCCAGGTTACAGTTCATAACCGGACCTTTAGTTCTTGTTATGGGTTGTGATTTGGTGCGGGACGTCACGTCGCACCGTATCTGGGGACGTGCCGTTACAGTTGGTATCAGAGCTAGAGGTTCATTGGCCTTAGCTCTGTGAGTCGTGTCAGTCTAGGTCCGTACGGCTTACGACTTAGGAATTGTGCTTTTGTGTTACAGCTTTGCATTCATAATTAAGCTTCATGCATACCTGTTGTATTTGATTGTAGGATGCCGCCCCGTCGTGATCGTACGCCTGGTCATCCTCCTCAGCTGCCTATGGCACCACTGAACCCTCATGATTTGGTGGATTCGGTCAGAGAAATTCTGAGAGCTGAACGCCATACAGTCCAGGATGAAGCCAAAGCCCGAGAGGTAGTTTTGAAGGGACTTCTGGATTATAAACCCCCTTCATTCCATGGTACTACTGATGATAGAGTGGCAGATAGCTGGATTGCTTCTCTCGAGAAGATCTTTAGGCTCCAGCAGACGTCTGATGCTGACAAAGTAGAGTTTGCAGTATATTTATTACAGGGATCCGCCGATGAGTGGTGGAGAGTTACAGAGAGGAGATTTGCCGCTGATAGGGTTAAACCTACTTGGGAGGATTTCCTGAAAGAATTTCGAGCTAAATACATCCCTCAGTCAGTCCAAGATCGCAGAGAGCGAGAGTTTATGGCACTCATTCAGGGTTCTTTATCAGTAGCTGATTATGAGGTTGAGTTTTCTAGACTTGCTGCCTATGCCCCTCATATTTCAGGTGATGAGCGCAGGAAGACTAAGAAGTTTATTGATGGTTTGAGACTGGGTCTTCGTCACAGTATGGCTATCCTTCAGTTACAGTCTTTTACTACAGCAGTTGACGTAGCCCTCAGCCTTGAGAGTGAGTATCGTGAGATTGATCGTATTGCTGGTCGTTCTACCTCATCTTCATCAGGATTTAAGAGGCCTTCTACTTCTAGTGCACCTATGCAAGACAGAGGCAAGAGACCATTTGGAGGACCTAGGCCTTTAGTTCCTCGTCCCCCAGTTTGTCGTCCTCCAGTTCCTCGTCCGATAGGTTTTTCCTCAGCCCCTCGCCCGATGGGTTTTTCTCCAGTTATTTGTGGTTTCTGTGGGAAGAATCACCCCGAGGAGAGATGTTGGAGTAAGTTAGGATTGTGCAGAGGTTGTGGGAGTTCTACTCATCAGATAGATAGTTGCCCCAGGAGGAGATTTCAGAATCAGAGTAACCAAAACAAGCCTGCTACTCATGCGCGTGTTTATGCCCTGGAGGGTGATGATACGGAGACCGAGCCCGATTCTACTGCAGTGGTGGAAGGTATTATACATATTCATGACATACCCATACATGCATTATTTGATCCGGGTGCGACACATTCTTTTGTTGCGCCTGCGATTGCTTTATCTGCGCATGTACCTGTTAATTTGTCTGATTATTGTTTTGTTGTGAGTTCTCCTTTGGGATCGTGTATTGTTACCGACCGTATATACCGACGTTGTCCCGTCGTTTTCGAGAATAAAGTTTACCCCGCAGATCTGATAGAGTTGTCTATGAAGAAGTATGGAGTTATCTTGGGTATGGATTGGTTATTTGAGCACCGGGCCAGGATTGATTGTTTTGAGAAGAAGATTAGTTTGGGATCCGATTCGAGTCAGGGTATTCAGTTGACAGATGGGCCGATTATTTCTATGATAGAGGCAAAGAAGCTCGTCCGAGAAGGAGCTTCAGGTTTTGTCGCTTATCTTCTTAACAGGCCGAAGGAACAGTCGAAGTTTGAAAATACCGAGATTGTCAAAGATTTCCCCGATGTATTTCCTGAGAAGTTAGAATCGCTACCTCCAGACCGTGATATCGAGTTTGTTATTGATCTGTATCCGGGATCTGAGCCTTATTCGAAGACACCTTACAGAATGGCGCCAGCTGAATTAAAAGAGTTGAAGACTCAGTTAGATGATTTGCTGGGCAGTGGTTATATTAGGCCGAGTACTTCTCCCTGGGGTGCACCAGTATTATTTGTGAAGAAGAAAGATGGTTCTCTGAGACTTTGTGTTGATTACAGAGAGTTGAACCGAATGACCGTGAAGAACAAGTATCCTCTTCCCCACATCGAGGAGTTGTTTGACTTATTGCAGGGATCGAGGGTCTATTCTAAACTTGATCTGAGACAGGGATATTATCAATTGCGAATCAGAGCAGAGGACATACCGAAGACAGCTTTCAACATTCGATATGGTCACTTTGAGTTTGTAGTTATGCCCTTCGGTTTGACGAACGCTCCTGCAGCATTTATGGATATGATGCACAGAATCTTCCGACCTTATCTTGATAAGTTTGTTGTCATCTTCATCGACGACATACTGGTTTTCTCAAAATCAGAGGAAGAGCATGCAGAGCATTTAAAGATCGTGCTACAAACTTTGAAAGAACATCAGCTATATGCCAAGTTTAGTAAGTGTGAGTTCTGGATTGAGAAAGTGGCATTTCTGGGTCATGTTATATCTATGAAAGGTATCGAAGTTGATCCTTCAAAGATTGATTCGGTATTGAGTTGGGAGCAGCCTAAGACTCCGACAGAGGTTCGTAGTTTTCTGGGTTTGGCTGGTTATTACAGACGATTTGTGAAGGATTTTTCTAAACTTGCAGCCCCGCTTACAGAGTTAACGAAGAAGAATGTCGCCTTTGTGTGGACTGACAGGTGTGAGAGCAGTTTTCGGGAGTTAAAGAACAGACTAACATCCGCTCCTATTCTTATTTTGCCTGAAGGTTCAGATAGATTCGTGGTTTATACTGATGCCTCAACAGAAGGTTTAGGATGTGTGTTGATGCAGAATGGAAAGGTTATAGCTTATGCCTCGAGAAAGCTTAAACCTGCTGAAATAAATTATCCTACACATGATCTTGAGTTAGCAGCAGTTGTATTTGCTTTGGGCAAGTGGCGTCACTATCTCTACGGCGTTACTTTTGATATTTTCACTGATCATAAGAGCCTTCAGTATCTTTTCACGCAGAAGGAGTTGAATAAACGCCAGAGGCGTTGGATGGAGTTGTTAGAAGACTACGATTGTAAGATTCAGTACCATCCAGGGAAGGCGAACGTGGTTGCAGATGCCTTAAGCAGAAAAGCGAGTGTATCACAGCTAGAGCTGAGTTCAGATATATCAGGTGTTGAGAGAGCTCGTATTATTTCTTATGCTCGTATTTCTAATATTACGATTCAGTCAGAGTTGGGTCGTAGAATTAAAGAAGCCCAAGCTACTGATGATTGGATTCAGTGACAGATTATTCGAATGAAAGATGAGCCAGACACGCAGTTCAGTATCGACGACACAGGTCTTCTCAGACATAAGACCAGAGTTTGTGTTCCAGAGAGTTTGAGGAGAGAGATTTTGGATGAAGCTCACAAATCAGCCTATACTATCCATCCGGGAGGTACTAAGATGTATCGAGATTTGAAAGAGTTCTTCTGGTGGAATGGTTTGAAGAGAGATGTGGCCGATTATGTCAGACAATGTGCAACGTGTCAACAAGTCAAGGCAGATCATCAGAAACCCGGAGGCTTACTTCAGCCACTTCCAGTTCCATCTTGGAAATGGGAAGAGATAGCGATGGACTTTGTTTCGGGTTTACCGAAAGTCAGAGGTGGTTATGATAGTATTTGGGTAATCATTGACAGATTGACGGAGTCCGCTCATTTCTTGCCCGTTCGTACAACCTATACAGTTGACAAGTTGGCAGAAGTTTATCATGAGGAGATTGTGAGACTTCATGGAGTTCCAAAGAGTATAGTGTCAGACAGAGACACTAGGTTCACTTCACATCTGTGGCAGAACCTACAGGATCGTATGGGAACGAAGCTGACCTTCAGTACTGCAGCTCACCCCCAGACAGATGGTCAATCAGAGAGGACTATCAGATACCTCGGAGATATGTTGAGATCTTGTGCCCTAGATTTTCAGACTACGTGGCACAAACAGCTACCATTGATCGAGTTCGCTTATAATAACAGTTATCAATCCTCGATTCAGATGGCCCCATACGAAGCTTTGTACGGAAGGAAGTGTCGATCGCCATTATATTGGGACATTGAGGATTGGAGATGGACTAAGGATGGTATTCATCGTAGCATTGCTCCGAAATTGATTCAGGATGCTATCGAAAAGGTGCAAGTCATCCGACAAAGAATGAAAGCCGCCCAGGATCGACAAAAGAGTTATGCTGATAGACGTCGACGTGATTTGGAGTTTGAAGTTGGGGATCAGGTATTTTTAAAAGCTTCTCCGAGAAAGGGATTTGTTCGAATTGGTAAAGGAGGAAAGTTAGCCCCGAGATATTTGGGTCCGTATGTGATTCTTGAGAGGATTGGAAAGATGGCCTATAGATTAGATTTACCGCCAGCCCTAACCGGTATTCACAATGTTTTCCATGTCTCGCAGCTTCGTAAGTATCATCCAGACGAGTCCGAGATTATTCCGGTAGAAGATATTGAGTTAGAGCCGAATTTGACATTCGTTTCCCAACCGGTTAGTATTTTGGACCATAAACTCCAGGAACTTCGTAATCGACAAATTCCCCTCGTAAAAGTCCTTTGGAGGAATCAGAAAAGCGAAGAAGCTACTTGGGAAACAGAAGAGAAAATGAGGAAACATTACCCTGAATTGTTCGCTTCGAATGAATAGAATCTGAGGACAGATTCTCATAAGGGGGAGAGATTGTAACGCCCCAAATTTTTTGGTATAACTAAAGCTGGTAAGAATTCCTAAGATAACGGGACAAGTTGGAAATTTCGATCGGGAAATATGTGCTTATATGATATTATTCGCTTAATGTGTTTAATTTGAATTTGTATGTGTGTTAATTATGATTAAATTGTCAAATTTTTGCGTACTTAATGTCCTAATTTTTCCTTGGCATTTTAAACTATGTGAAAGCTGAATTATCCATTACGTGACGAAATTTATATTTACGTGTTCAAATGTATTCTATTAAATTGTGACATGTATATCTTTATCCGTGAATACAGGTAAGAATGTAAATTTCTTATTTTAAACATCTACGTGATTAATGAAATAAAATATGCATAACTTAATTGAATCATTTCATTAAGCGTAGATTACATTTCATATTAAATTGAGCTAGTTAATAATTAATTTTTTTAACGTCAATCTGCATCCAAAACCGTCTATATGTATTGTTTTGAAAGGAAATAAAATATGCAAAGAATGAATGATCTAGATCCTAGTCGGCTGAGTGCTAGCTTATCCCTCATTTCTAAAACCAATGTGATTATTATAAAATAAAACACATCCCAGTAATAAATCAAAAGAGATAAAAAGAGAAATGGTAGGCAGCCACGTATTTCATCATCCCTAAAGTGACTAACATAAAATAATATTATGTATTAAGCATATAATTATACACGCCCTCATCATTTGAAAACCCCAGTTCTCTTATTCCATCCCCTCGAAACCTCATGAAGAAGCGGACAGGTAAAGCCCCAACAACGTTTCTCTTGCATCTCATGTAATTATTGTTAAACCAACAATTTTATCTTTCGATTAATAGTATGGCCGGATAAATGATTTAGCTTATATCTGTTTGCTGAGTTGCCTATCTATATTTTATTCTCCTGGCTATCTATTATGATTTGAGTAAGTATAAAGGAGGCATGTTACCCATAGTTAGATGGTGTATTCATACTTGTATTTGTACGTACCTTAGTTAAAATACACCAGATTATAAGTTTACAGAAGTATATGACATATACGTTGTAGCTGTTTTATACTAATTTGTTAAATACATAATACTTCTGTGCTCACTTTCACAAATAATGATGTTAAGAATGAGAGTATTAATATATTATGATAAAATGGATGGAATACAAATTGATAAGAAAGATTTAATGGCTCTGTTTCACTTCATCTCCAGAAATGATTTCTAATTCAATTGTAAACTTTACGATACTTAATTAATGAGTGTTTATGGTATGTTCTCAAATTATAAAATAACTTAGCTATTGTAAATAGATTGAATTTTGATCTCTGATCTCCATTGCTAGAAGTCTATAATTGTTTTATTGTTTTATTGTTTTATATACTTAATTAATTGTCTATTTGCAACGTGATTATATGATTTAAGTTATAGCCGTGCGTCGTGTTGTCGTCTTACATGGTTGTGTCGTATTTGGTTTCAGGTGGTAGTTCTTCCGGGCAGTAGTTGGTCTTCTTTCTTTTGCCCTTTTTGCAGTATTATCCAGGTGGGGTTTCTTTTCCGAATTCGGTCTTTCTTATACGTATGTAAATATTCCATATATACCTGAAGCCTGTGTTTTCATGCTTTTATGTTTTCTTTCCCCAAACTTATATTATACGTAGTAGCTACTTGAAAATCATATTACTTTAATGAGTTAAAGGAAAATGCTTTGATATCAAATTATTACATAATAACCCCTAGAAGGCTCTATTAGCTCGAAAGGGTTACAAACGAGTTTGAAACTGGTCCCTTTGACCGAACCCTTTCGAAATGCGAGAAATATATCTTGGCTATCGTGCCTGGCCATCGAGCCATATTATATTATTGGGCCCGGACATCAGGGTACGGGGTGAAGCCGGATAGACGTTGGGTCTACGGTGGATCTCAATGCTCTGGTCTCCAAAACTGCTGGGAGCTCGGGGTGTGACCGGAGTGGCAACCCTTTTGAGTACCTGCGCCGGACGGGATTTTGTCGCATAGACTTGTCCTCCGCCGAAGATGTAATGGATATTTGTCCTTGCATATACGATTATATAGTAGCGGGCTAGCTACCTGACTACACAAGGAGGAATAAGGGAGGTTTATTTGATATTTCTGATATTGTGAAACAGGTGGTTGATGCTCGTCTCGCTGAGCTTTTACTTTATTGCGAAATTACTCGATTCACCAATAATTGTGAAAACCTTTATTTTTCCTTTGCTTTCTTTTCATTTACAAACTGGTGAATCTTTGAGTTGTTTCGATAATATATACGTATTACAGCCCCCTCACTTAGTCGCTTTGACTAACCCCGTTACCTTGTTGTCTCTTTCAGGTTTTGTCGCTAGGCAGATTCAGGTCTTGTCGTTGGGATTGCTTTCTTTTGTTTAGGTGATTCCATATAGCCTATGTTGTCTGGATAATTATCTAAAACTCTAGAGTTGTATATGTAAATGGTGTAAATTATTTTAAATAGTGATATTGATGTTTTCAGTGGCCTTGGTGGGCTTTATAATTGCGTTTTGAATTATGGTTGTTCTAGCTCCCTGAGTGGGATAGGTTATGCTAATTGCTTCCGCGATATTATTGCTCATTGTCCTTTTATTTCCTAAAGCAGATCCGCCTGGTATTTATTTTCCGTTCGCCAGGTTACAGTTCATAACCGGACCTTTAGTTCTTGTTATGGGTTGTGATTTGGTGCGGGACGTCACGTCGCACCGTATCTGGGGACGTGCCGTTACAGTTTCGAAGATGGGTCTTGAGACAATGGGCAGTTGGCTTTAGGGCAAGTGTGAGATTGTTAGAGTTGTGCCCTGGAAAGCCAAACTGCTTGAGACATTTCCCTGCTTGAGGATCCCGCCCGGAATGCCTAAATGGGGTAAGACTCATATAGAGTCTTAGAGATTAGGAGGGTTTCCCTAGCCATGATCGTATCTAACTAATCCTTAGACTTGAGGCTCCATGGTTGCCTTGTGCATAACTAGGGCATACTTTGATGTATTTCTGAATCCCTAGGTTTCGCAAAAGTTGTACGTTGGGGATGTTCGAGTTATGCATGGAGGCTGTGAGGGTCAATACAGGATCTATCACTTCTTACAAGAACAAGAAAAATTCCTATGAATTCTATTGTAGTATATTCCACCACTAAATCCTTGCGCAAGGTCCGGTTGGTCTTCACTAGGTAATATCAAATGAAATTACTATATGAATGTCATTCATAACATTACAGCCTACTGGGGTTCCATTTCCCATACCCTAGGTCTCAATCGGGAATTGGACAATAGAAGGATCGTATCTTACGGAGATCATGAGGCTGAAAGGTTCATACCACTTCATCGATGAACGGGTGGCCACAGACACGCTGCTAGACGTTATCCATGGTCTGTAGGAATGTATATCTGAAGTCAATGAATTGATTCAAAAATAGTCTTTAATTAAATGAGTTTAATTAAAGTCACAATTATGACATTGAGAATGTATTCCTACTACTGTCCTATTGGTGAACCTGAGGGGTCACACAATGACTTCCAAAGACGAACTACTTTATCTATATTAATAGAGTTTGATAACAGTCAATTAGATTGGCAAATGAATTAATTGGAATTAATTCATTAACAAAAGAGACAAATAAGTTAGTTACATGGAACTAACATATAATAGTTAATTAAAGGTAATTAACAAAGTATTTAATATGATTAAATATAAGAGACATGTTATTTGATAACATATTGCCTAAGTTAGACTTGAGAAATTAATTGGATTAATTCAAGTCTAGAGTAATTGAGAATTAAAAGTATTGAGGAGAAAAGCAATTCAATTAGAGGATAATTGAACATTTTGACTTGAGAACTAATTGATGTTAATTCAAGTCAAATTAATTAATTGTGTTACTTATGATTTATTTGGAATAAATCAAGTTCAATTAATAGAAGGAAAAATCTGTAGCAATTATGTAACGACCCGTTATTTGAATAGTGATCCGGTAGACCGATTTGTTCTATTTTATGCCTTTTGTGAATTTTATGGTTATGTATTATTACATTTTACAAGGATTTATATGTATGAGTGAATTTTGGTTTTTAAACCATTTCATGGCAACGTGTGTTCAATCGCATGAGTTTCGACTGTAATATTGCTTAATTCCGACAACATGCTATTTTTAGTAAGTTTGGTGTAATTATGTTTTTGCCCTTTCGTTTCTAAGCCAAGTCAAACTTTTGACTTAACCATCTCTCTCTCTCCCTCATCTCACACTTCACGTTCAAAAGAGAAAAAGAGAAGAAGAAAAAAGAGAAAAAAAAGAGAAGAAGAAGAGGAAGCTTCGATTGATCGTTCTGATTCCGTTTCCCGACCAAATCTCGAGCCTTGAAAACCTACGAACTCCTCACGATCTTTTCTTCGAGTAAGCTTCTCACGCCTTTCGTGTTTAATGCTTCCTAGGCTTCGATTTTCAAGCTTTTATGAATAGTAGAATAGTTAGGTTGAATGTTGATTTTGAATGGTTTTGCGGATGGATTTACGTGGTTCTTGGTTCTATACGTAGATTAGATGTTGTAGATCATCATATGTGAAGCTTAGCATGAGTGATTGACGTTTTGATGATAATATATGGATTTTTGAATTGATTTCGCGTAAGGTTTGCTGTTCTGCGATTTTTCTGCTGTTTCTTCATCCGCACGGCCTACGCACATGGGGTGTCGCAATCCCGTGTGCACCTGCACGGGCTCTCTCACGGCCTGGTGAGAGGCCATGCATGTGGGTGTGTTGTGCATGGGCTCCTAGTCATGTCCTCAAGCCCCGTGTGCATGAGCCCGTGTGCATGAGCCCGTGTGGAGTCATTTTTGACCCCTGAACCTTCTGTAAGCCGCACTGCTACTTTGCACTGTAGGTACCACCGAGACTCATCTTTTCCGAATTCTTTCTTTGCTCATATATTCTATAATTATGAGATAGATACAAATTTCATGATTTATGAATTTATCGCATGTTCGTGACTGTGAATAGTGCGTTCGAAGTTTTCGACTAATTTTCTAACTTTTGCATACGATGTCTGTTTCTTCCGAAACTCGAATGCATACCTTCTTATGGTATATTAAGCATGTTCATGAAATTTAGTTGCATTGGAACATGATTTGCATATCTAAATTCGTGAATTACTTCAATTATTGATAATTTGAGCCTAAGTGATATATGTGGGTGATTTGGTATTAGCCGTGCGTCGTCGTTAGTCTTATGTGGTTGTGTCCTTGTGTTTTGCAGATGATACTCCCGTGGAGTAGCGTGCCGGTCCCGCTTGCTCTCTCTTTTTGTTAAGCCAACATGTGGGGTTTTCAGTTTCTAATTGTATACGATAATACGTACATAATACCAACCCTACTACTCGATAAGCCTCGTTTTATGATTTGTTTTACATCCGTTTATATATACAGTAGATATTTCAGCTTATACTTTTATGATCTTGAGAACGTTTTAATATGAAAAGTATTACGTATAAGTTTGTGAAATGTTTACGAAAGAGGCAAGTAAACCTTTGTTTTCTAACAGCGAACTTTGGCATTATAGCCTCGCACACGACTTGCCTCGAACGGCCTTTTGACCACATGAAATGTTTGAAAAGCGAGCTATGTATACGTATGTGTATGATCTGTTTTGATGGGCCCAGAGTAAGGACGATAGGACGAAGTTGGTAGACATCGGGTCTACGGCGGAAATCCTATGGTTTCGTCCACCTTTGGGAGCTCAGGGTGAGGCCGGAGTGGCAGCCATTTGTAGTACCTGAGTTGTTTATGTTTGATCTGTGTAATTAGGGGTTGCTCCCTGATTACAACTGGAGGAATAATGAGGGTTTCTGTTTTATGATTTGACTGGTGGTTCAGAACTCTTCTCGCTGAGTTATAAGTTTCGTTATGTTTCATTTTGAGTTAGATCACCAACCGTTTGCGAAACTTTACTTCTGTTGTTTTCTTTCTGTTTAAAACTGGTGATCTACTTTTGTTTCTCCATATGTACTGTTGTTTTCCCTCTCACTTAGTCATTTGACTAACCCCCTTTGTCTCACCCTTTATTTCAGGATTCTAGGCGGGCTTCATAGCTTGTGTCGTCATCGTCAGTCGAGTTGCATTTCTTTTGCTCATGTAAACTCCTGTCCTTAGTTGGCTCGTATACTTGATATGTCTATTATGTAGGACAGGATTTAGCTTATGAATTGTGTTCGGGAATTCGGTTGTTGAACCCATTGTAAATTTTTATTAGTATGTAATTGAATTGACTGGCCTTGGTGGGCTTTACCTAACTGCGCAACTGTTTAATGATTTTATGTTTCGTTTCCTTTATTGCTTCCGCTTTTGGTTTGTGATTGTTTTAAAACTCCCGCCTAGTAAATGAGTTATGTTTTCCATTCGCCGGGTTTTGGCTCGGGTCGGATTCCTTTCGATTTCGGGTCAGGATTCGGTGCGGGGCGTGCATTTGCCCGTTTGCCGGCACTCGTTACAAATTAAATGTTAATTGGGCTTATTGGACCAGAGAATTAATGTAGCACCCCTTTTCGTATGAGGAGAAAGGACACCACATCCGCACCGAGACGAACTCACAAACGAGGTAGATGTACCCTATAACGCCCCGAAAATTCGTATTAAGAACCGGGAACCCGGATCGATTTTCTTGCGCGATTCATTATTTATTTTATTAATTATTATATGATTTTTATAATAATTTCGTATATGAGTGAATTTTAATATTCAAATCACAAATTTTCAATGTGCGTTTAATAATATGAATTTTGACTGTAATTATGTGTTATTTAGACAACGTGAGTTTTTGAACTTATTTTGCGAAATTACAAAAATGCCCTTTCGTTTCTCAACCGAGTCAACTCCTTTGACTTAAGCCATCACTCTCTCTCCCTCACTCATTCATGCAGCAAAGAAGAAAGAAAAGAAGGGAGAAAAGAGAAAGAAGAAGAGGAAGGTTCATTCGATCGTCCCGACTCCGTTTCTCGACTGATTTTCGAATTGTTTACGCCTACGAACTCCTCACGATCTCTTCTACCAGTAAGCCTTTCATGTCCATCTCGTTTAATGTCTCCTATGCCTTGTATTTCTCGATTTTGTTTATAGTTCTATAATATAGGGTTTATATGATTTTGGATGAATTTATGGACAGATTTTCGTGTTTATCGTTTCTATATGTAGATTATATGTTGTAGATGATTATATGTGAGACTTAGGGAGTGATTTGCATGATTTATCGATTAAATGTTGAATTTTGGTTTGGAATCGCGTATGTTTTTGCTGTCTGCGAGTTTCTGCTCAATCTGGACGCACACGGGCCTTGCACACGGGGTGTCGCAAGGCCGTGTGGGGTTACACGGCCTCTTGCACGGCCGTGCAAGAGACCGTACGTGTGTGTGTTGGTGCATGGCCTTGTGCACACGGCCTTGAGGCCGTGTGCAAAAATCCGTGCATGTTTCTCATGGTGTAGACGGCCTTGGCACACGGCCGTGCACAAGGCCGTGTGGCCTGGTTGAACAGGGCCCTGACCTTCTGTAAATCAGGGCCCATTTTAGCCTACGGGTCCCGCCTCAGCCCGTCTTTTCTAAATTCTTTCTTCGGTCGTGTATTCGATATATATGAAATAGATAAGAATTGCATGATTTATGAATTTACAACATGTTCGGGTATATGAATAGTGCGTTTTAAGTTTTCGTCAAATTTTCTAACTTTTGCATGTGAAGTCCGATTTTTCCGAAATTTGAATGCATACTTAGTTATGATATTTAAAGCATGTCCGTAAATTTTCATTGTAATTGGACTTGATTTGCATTTTTAAATTTGCGAATTACTTCATTTCGTTTGATAATTGGACCTAAGTGCTATATGTGATTGTATAACGTGCTTTTACGTGTTTCTATGCTTTCGTATGAGCCGTGCGTCGTCGTATGTCTTATGTGGTTATGTCGTTTGTCAGTTGCAGGTTCCACTCTCGTGAATTAGGTTGCTCGTTTCCGTTTTGGGCTTTCGTTTGGTTATCGCCAGGTGAGGTTTCTATTGTTATTCCGTATTATGTAGATATGTATTATTAAGCCTCACTAAATAAGCCTCGCATGTATAATTTACGTTTCATCCCCTATTACTATATTTAGTAAATACTTTATTCTTATTACTTTTATGAGGTTTAAGAACAACGGATTTGATATTAAATGAATAATATGTATATGATTTCGAAATGTTTTCAAAAAGAGACAAGCGAACTATGTTTCGATTTAAATGTAATTTTGGGTTTGGAAACCTTCTCGTTGAGTGAAGTCGTTAGGGCGGGTTTCTCCCCCAAGACGATGGAACATCCGGTTGCGTTTCCTACCGTTACATCGTTTGTCTCGAACGGCCCTTTTGGCCCTCCCCGAAATGTCTTGATTCCTATTTTAATAGGAAGATGATAGTTATGAAAATGCGAGATATGTTATGTGTGTCTGTTTTGTCTTTGTGGGCCCGGGAGTATGGCGATCGGATGAAGCCGGATAGACAGCGGGTCTACGGTGGAGTTCGGTAGCTTGCTCCATGTATACCAGGAGCACGGGTGAGGCCGGAGTGGCAACCTTTGTGCTCCTGTGATGGAGACTTCGTGTCGTCCGAAGGATAGGCTATTATGTCTATAGAGCAGTTGGATTTAGCGGTCCTTCTGCTATGTGGGAGGAATAAGGTTGGTATGGTTTCCAGGTATGTTATGTTATAATATGAGGAGTTGAGGGCTCGACTCGCCGAGCAATATGATATGTCCCGTTATGTTATGTTATGATAAATCACCAAATATTTATGAAAACCCTTCTTTTACGTTTGTTTTCTTTTAAGTTAAAATGGTGGTTTATTCCCGTATGCTATTATGTGTACTCTCTTTTTCCCCTCACTTAGTCTTTTGACTAACCCTCCCTGCTTTAAACCTTATCTGTTTCAGGTGGTATCTAGGTGGGCATCGTCAGTCTTGTATCGCGGGTTTTCTTTCTTTTGGTGATTGTCCCTTTCTAGATAGTTTTAAGTTCATGATTAGGTTATATGTATATGTTACCGGGATATTGTATCGAACCCGTTTATTATATTATTGTAATTGAATTTCGCTAGCCTTGGTGGGCTTTAACTATTTGTGCAATTGAGCTACTGCTTTGAATGTTGTTATATGGAATTTAATTTGGTTGTTGCTTCCGCTCCCGCATTGTTGTCGTCAGTTGTTGTTTTACAAAAAGCCCCGCCTAGTGATTGAGTAAATCAGTTTGCCGTTCGCCAGGTTTCAATTTAGGGTCGGATTTCTGTTTCGGCTTCGGATTGAGGCTCGGTGCGGGGCGTGCGTTACCCGTTTGGGGCGCCCGCTACAGTTGGTATCAGAGCTTCTTTGGTCCAATGGCCTAAGCTCTGAATCGTCGTGTTTTGTTTGTTTTGTCAGTCGTTGTGTGCCGGTGTAACTTTGGGAATTGCACTCACTAGTGTTCAAGAACACTTAGTGTTTAAATTGTGACGGATCTTTGTTGGATGATCAACAACAAAAGATCTTTTACAATCAAAACACTGGGATGGGCTTGGATATAGGTGGATGCGAAACTCAATGTTGTACTTGCCATGCCTAGTTGTCTGTCGTGTTTGTTTGTGTCTAGGTCGTACGGCTTAGGACTCCTGTGGAGTTTGTACTAATGTGCTAAATGCTTATGTGAACTCTATCTGAACTCTAGTTGTCTGCGTGTTTACAGCTTTGCATACTCACTTACCTGTCATGCATATTGCTATTGACCTTACAGGATGCCTCCACGTCGTCGTCCACGTAAACCGCTCTCATCACCTCCGTTGGCACCTCAGACCGATACACCGACTTCAGCCGAAATGGCGGAAACATTAAGACAGTTCATCGCTCAGGCCCCTAAAAGAAATGCTGAACAGGAAGCGTGGGCCCAATTCCTCAGATTCGACCACCACAGTTTGAAGGTGCCCCGGATGACGTTATTGCCGAGGCATGGATATCAGCCCTGGAAAAGATTTACAGAATAATGGAATATCCGGACCCTCAAAGAGTCGAGTATGCAATCTATCTGATGGTTGGAGCCGCACAGGATTGGTGGAAACAGATTGAGCAAAGATGGACACGCGAGCATGTAGTCCCGACTTGGGATCAGTTCTTGACTGAGTTTCGGGCTAAGTACATTCCGTGGGTTGTTCGTCAGCAACACGAAAGGGAATTTTTGGCTCTCAAACAGAATACATCTTCAGTTGGGCAGTACGAGGCACACTTCTCTCGCCTTATTAAGCATTGCCCATATATGTTGCCGACGAGCAGAGGAAGACTCGCCAGTTTGTAGAGGGATTGACTTACGAGATCAGGAAGGCTATGATGGTGGTAAGACATCAATGTTATACCGACGCAGTGGAAATGGCCCTGCATGTTGAGTCTGAAATCAGCCTAATGGGACCGAGTCCTATTCTTGACACTACCTCCGCCCAGTACCTTCCAGCGAGTTCTAAGAGGCCATTTACACCATCAGGGCCATCTTCCGGAAAGAAGACCTCCCAAGCGTCTTCATCGAAACAGAATGCACCTCCCCAACCGCAGGGAGCCCTACGACCTGTATGTGGCTTTTTCCAAAGAGACCATCAAGAGTCAGAATGCCGAAAGAAAGCTGGACGTTGCTTCTCATGTGGAAGTCTCTCCCATTTCCGCGCAAACTGCACGAGGAAGAAAAGATCGAGACAGTCGAAGAGAACCTAGATCCGAATGCTCCGGTGTAAGGTACAAGATATAAACTGTCATTCCATACCTGCATTTCATCATTCGAGTGGTTTACACTCACTTGTTGCGCTTTTCATTGACGTCCTTGTGCGTGCGCCTGTTGAATATTTGCGTGTTTCTCGTTTATTTTTGTTGGCGGATTGGAGGACCTTTGCAATTCGTGCGCGTGCTGCTGTTTTTCACCGAAGGAACCGTTAGCAGCAGATTTGACCGAGCTGCCAGCAAAGGATTATCTTGGACTTGACTAAGTCCCGAGAACCAAGTTGATCATAGAATTCACAGACGTACTTCCCGAGAATCTGAGAGCTCTTGCGATCAGATCGGAATGGATGGTTTGTGATAGGTCTAACTCTAAGAAGTCAAACCGAGATCGAAGTCTTCTAACCGAATGGATGCTGCCGATATGACAGAATCGAAGAACCGACTTGATGAACTTCCCTCCCTTGAACGTGCCCGAATGAGTGTCTTGATCTGGGGTACTCCAACGTTGCTTGTGGAGAAAGAAGACAGTGCACTTCCTGTGTGTATTGTTCCCCGAGAATTACACAGAATATTAACGAAGATAAATATTCTCTACCGTCGGTGAAGAATTGTCTGATATGCTTTGAGATTGAGGATTTTGTCTGAACAACCTTTAATTAGGGTATCATCAGCTTTGTTCTGAAGACACCTTTCAGTGCCTGATGTAGACGTCTTGAATCCGTATGTCTGAAGAAGAATCTTTTAGGATTTGAACAGTATTGGAATGGGAACAAGCTAAGACTTCGAGTGGAATTTCTCTAAGCTTGCAACCCTGTTGCTTGAGTCAACAGGAAAGAAAAGGAACTCGAATGGACGATCTCTGTAAGACTTGTTCTTAGGAGTCGAGAAGAGATTAACTACAACTTCAATATTAACCCCGCTCAAGGGATTCCGAAGGAATCGTCGTGAGTGGGAATGCGCCACATGGAAGGTTGAATTGGTGAATGGTGCTAATGAAGAAACCATAGCTCATGCTCGGGAAGCTAAGATCAACCAGAAAGTTTCCCCTCATGACATTGCACTAGCTACTGTAGGAGAGGATTGGCTGAAGCGTCGCCACTATCTCTTATGGAAATTGTTGACATCCCCACAGATTATGAGAGTTTAACAAGTGTTAACTCAGGAGGAGTTGAACCAACCCCAATGTCGTCAATGGAAAATGTTTGAGGACTAAGATTACAAGAATCAGTGTTCCTTGGGAAAAGCGCATATCTTAGTGGGTACTTTGAACCAAATCACGAGCGTGTCACAAATTGAGGCTAAACCGAATTGGACTCGCACCATTTTCAATAATTTCATTCATAGCGTTGCGACCCAGTCAGAATTGGGTTGAAGAATCTAAAATGCCTAGTCTGCAAAAGAATGGATCCCGAGTCAGACAATTCGAGCGAAGAATAATCCAAAGTTTCAACTTTGTGTTGGTAACCCCAATACTTCCCAATATAAGTCCCGGACCCATGATTCGAAGGGTCGAAATAAAGAGACTTACTCGATTAAGTCAAGAGATATTTGACTCGTCAGCAGATCAAAGCCGAGTATCAAAGATTAAGGGGTTAGCTATGACTACTGCATACCCCTATGTGGGATTGGGAATGGATTCACCATGGACTTCGTGTCCGGACTACTGAAGGTTTAAGATGGTAATTACTGTTACAGGTTTATCTGGGATTTCTCCAAGGTGTTGTCGATCGGATTCAAACCTTTCGACAATAAATGGAGATAGCTCAAGTTCTACTGAAAAGCTACTTGCAAGAACCCCGAACAGGCTTGGAGTTGTGCAATCCGCGAAATATCTCCTAGCGAGTCCCTTGAAGAATCAGACAGTCGAAGAAGTTTCGTCAAAGATCCGAATGAAGAAGCGTAAGTTTCACCCAGAGTTGTTTAACTCTAATCAGTAGAATCTGGGGACCAGATTCTCATAAGGAGGGGTGATTGTAACGCCCCGAAAATTTGTATTAAGAACCGGGAACCCGGATCGATTTTCTTGCGCGATTCATTATTTATTTTATTAATTATTATATGATTTTTATAATAATTTCGTATATGAGTGAATTTTAATATTCAAATCACAAATTGTCAATGTGCGTTTAATAATATGAATTTTGACTGTAATTATGTGTTATTTAGACAACGTGAGTTTTTGAACTTATTTTGCGAAATTACGAAAATGCCCTTTCGTTTCTCAACCGAGTCAACTCCTTTGACTTAAGCCATCACTCTCTCTCCCTCACTCATTCACGCAGCAAAGAAGAAAGAAAAGAAGGGAGAAAAGAGAAAGAAGAAGAGGAAGGTTCATTCGATCGTCCCGACTCCGTTTCTCGACGGATTTTCGAATTGTTTACGCCTACGAACTCCTCACGATCTCTTCTACGAGTAAGCCTTTCACGTCCATCTCGTTTAATGTCTCCTATGCCTTGTATTTCTCGATTTGGTTTATAGTTATATAATATAGGGTTTATATGATTTTGGATGAATTTATGGACGGATTTTCGTGTTTATCGTTTCTATATGTAGATTATATGTTGTAGATGATTATATGTGAGAATTAGGGAGTGATTTGCTTGATTTATCGATTAAATGTTGAATTTTGGTTTGGAATCGCGTATGTTTTTGCTGTCTGCGAGTTTTTGCTCAATCTGGACGCACACGGGCCTCGCACACGGGGTGTCGCAAGGCCGTGTGGGGTTATACGGCCGTGCAAGAGACCGTTCGTGTGTGTGTTGGTGCACGGCCTTGTGCACACAGCCTTGAGGCCGTGTGCAACAAGCCGTGCGTGTTTCTCATGGTGTACACGGCCGTGCACAAGGCCGTATGGCCTGGTTGAACAGGGCCCTGACCTTCTGTAAGTCAGGGCCCATTTTAGCCTACGGGTCCCGCGTCGGCCCGTATTTTCCGAATTCTTTCTTCGCTCGTGTATTCGATATATATGAAATAGATAAGAATTGCATGATTTATGAATTTACAACATGTTCGGGTATATGAGCCGTGCGTCGTCGTATGTCTTATGTGGTTATGTCGTTTGTCAGTTGCAAGTTCCACTCTCGTGAATTAGGTTGCTCGTTTCCGTTTTGGGCTTTCTTTTGGTTATCGCCAGGTGAGGTTTCTATTGTTATTCCGTATTATGTAGATATGTATTATTAAGCCTCACTAAATAAGCCTCGCATGTATAATTTACATTTCATCCCGTATTACTATATTTAGTAAATACTTTATTCTTATTACTTTTATGAGGTTTAAGAACAACGGATTTGATATTAAATGAATAATATGTATATGATTTCGAAATGTTTTCAAAAAGAGACAAGCGAACTATGTTTCGATTTAAATGTAATTTTGGGTTTGGAAACCTTCTCGTTGAGTGAAGTCGTTAGGGCGGGTTTCTCCCCCAAGACGATGGAAAATCCGGTTGCGTTTCCTACCGTTACATCGTTTGTCTCGAATGGCCCTTTTGGCCCTCCCCGAAATGTCTTGATTCCTATTTTAATAGGAAGATGATAGTTATGAAAATGCGAGATATGTTATGTGTGTCTGTTTTGTCTTTGTGGGCCCGGGAGTATGGCGATCGGATGAAGCCGGATAGACAGCGGGTCTACGGTGGAATTCGGTAGCTTGCTCCATGTTTACCGGGAGCACAGGCGAGGCCGAAGTGGCAACCTTTGAGCTCCTGCGACGGAGACTTCGTGTCAGCCATAGAATAGGCTATTATGCCTATAGAGCAGTTTGGATTTAGCGGTCCTTCTGCTATGTGGGAGGAATAAGGTTGGTATGGTTTTCAGGTATGTTATGATATGATATGAGGAGTTGAGGGCTCGACTCGCCGAGCAATATGATATGTCCCGTTATGTTATATTTTGATAAATCACCAAATATTTATGAAAACCCTTCTTTTACGTTTGTTTTCTTTTAAGTTAAAATGGTGGTTTATTCCCGTATGCTATTATGTGTGTACTCTCTTTTTCCCCTCACTTAGTCTTTTGACTAACCCTCCCTGCTTTAAACCTTATCTGTTTCAGGTGGTATCTAGGTGGGCATCGTCAGTCTTGTATCGCGGGTTTTCTTTCTTTTGGTGATTGTCCCTTTCTAGATAGTTTTAAGTTCATGATTAGGTTATATGTATATGTTACCGGGATATTGTATCGAACCCGTTTATTATATTATTGTAATTGAATTTCGCTAGCCTTGGTGGGCTTTAACTATTTGTGCAATTGAGCTACTGCTTTGAATGTTGTTATATGGAATTTAATTTGGTTGTTGCTTCCGCTCCCGCATTGTTGTCGTCAGTTGTTGTTTTACAAAAAGCCCCGCCTAGTGATTGAGTAAATCGGTTTGCCGTTCGCCGGGTTTCAATTTAGGGTCAGATTTCTGTTTCGGCTTCGGATTGAGGCTCGGTGCGGGGCGTGCGTTACCCGTTTGGGGCGCCCGCTACATACCCCATTCAAAAATCCATCCCGGGGAACGACAATCAATCAATCAAACTCCGGCAACAGCATCACGACGCCCCAACAACATCAGTAATAAATAGAATAACAGAGTAACAAAATGCGGAAGCGATTTCGGGAAATAACAATTAATAACAATTAATCATATAAGCCATCCATGGCAACATAATCTATACAACGATTCCAAAATAAATATTCAGTTAATGCCATCCATGGCTCAACTAATCTATCCCACATCAGGGGCACGTAAGTACGGAAAATAAAACATAATATTAAATGCAATAAATTAAATCAATGACTCGACTGTTGTTGGGACACTGACAAGACAATAAACACGAGCAAACCTAGACCTGCTGCTGTCGACCGACAAGATAGGTGACAACACCACCTGTCTACCTGAATCAAGAACCAAAACAGAAGGGGTGAGTATAAAGGATACTCAGTAGGGGGGGGGGGGGGTACAATATAGTATTGATCGTAGCAAGTCGTTTATCTTTTAAAACAAAAGAGGTGAGTGTTGCCCGTTTTGAGAAGAAGTACAAATAATAATATAAGTTGTAAAACGTAATACAAGCAACACTCGAGTTCGGCTTTATTTGAAAATACAAAGTTGACGAGCCGGATCCTTTGAAAACATTTGCACGTAAGTCAAGCCGATCATTTTATAATGATATTAGTTGAGTCACAAAGCCGTTACAATTTCGAAAGACATAGCATATATAAATTAGAAATGATAAATAAACGGCTCGTAATTCAACTAAAGTGTTTCCCAACAAAGGAGGCTTATTGTCGGTAAGTTCGAATCACGCTTCCGGGTTTTATATGTATATAGGGAACTACGTATGCTAAAGGGAGAAAGCCGGAAGGTGCTTCGACTTATAACGAAAGCCGAAATAATTAACAGTAATAACAATAAAAGCAGTTACAATAGCATGTAATTATCCCGGCAAGAACGGGCCTATTCCTCCTTATAACCCCCTCAATCAATACAAGTAAACTCCATCTCCGGTGTCAAGCCAAGGAGCAACCCAAGACTCGACTAAAGTGAATTTAAAGAAAGTGTGCAACATATGCAACACCCACCATCGCTCCCAACTGTGGCTATCAAGCTCCTGACGGGCCACGATTTACGCTTAGTTTTGGGAGAAGCACCTCGGGTTACACCCTGGACGCTCGTCCCCAGATGCAACCTCCGGATACCATCCCGGGGCCCCATAAAATGTCCAATATTTACTCGCTTTTCAAGAAAGATTTGGGGTGCCAAACGGGCAATTGGGAAAGTGAGTGACGACAAAGGGGGTAACTACAAGTTTCATACGTGTCGGGATGTGCTGACTGACTCCCCTAACGACTTCCCTCATAGACCCAACCCAAGTCAAATTGTCACGTTTAAAAAGAAGGAATTTACTTGCCCTTTTGAAAACAAATCAATTTGGATAATACAGTATAAGTTGATATCAAAAGGTTTGATAGGCACAAAAGGGAATATTAAAAGCAAGATGAGCAATCAATAAGAAATACAGGGTGGTAAGTTATTTCGAAACCTACTTATCTAAATTCTTGCCCCAGTTGAAAACATTTAAACCCTTACCTGTAGCTCGACAAACGAGAAAAGCTAGCAGCAATTATAATTCGGCCTCAAAGATCCCACCTGAAAAACATGGGGTCTAGAGGATGAATGACTGACACAACAAGAAAACAGACATTGCTTAAGGATAATCATTCAATATTTAAACACAGAAGAGCAAGTAGGGGTAAATTGGTCATTTAACATGTAAAACGAGGAATAAACGAATAACAATTAACATTTGATTAATAATAACATTTAGGCATAAACTATTCAAGGGTTAAGCTTGTAATTAAACATCAAACATGTATATTTCATTTAAATCAACAATAATTAAAGTACAACTTATAGCTTTTCCCAAAAGCTCAAAAGCTAACAAGTTCATATTAATCCTATCTCTAGCCTAATCGAACCGAAACCCATCCGTTCAACTACACAAGCATATATCATCAACAATCAATAATTTACACAAGCTATAGTACAAATGATTCATGCCAAAACAATCCGAAAAGCTAAAAGCTAGAAGCTACAATCAAAAGCTACCAATTAACACAATAATACGAAAAACGCGATAAAAGACAAAAGACAAGTCGGAATCGAGTAATACCAGCGCCGTTAGAACCATTGCATAGAGGGGCACGATCTGTCCGAAGATTCTGTCGCCGGATTCCCGCCAGAACAGTGCCAAAAACTCTGAAAACCGCCTGCCATCCCGGACCGCCGCCGGACCACCTCCGATGGTCGAACCCTTATATCGAAATGTTCCTCTCGACGAGCCCGTCACTTCCATTTCTCAATCGGATCATCCATCAAAATTTAGTTTCACTTTGAAGCTCCAAAACCCTAGAATCCAAGAATCAAAATTAACGACAATCGGCTCAACGAAATACGAAGTTCGCTTACCCATGTCGAGAAGGTTGAAATCCATATAAAGCCCTTTGAAAATGGTGGCCGGAGGTAGCTCCGGCGCTACCTCGGCCGTGCGCCGCCGTCCCGTCGAGTCTCAGGCCAAAAGCTTTGTCTCCTCATGGCCGTTCCAACCACGGTCGTGCTCCGTCAAGACGCCGCCACACGCCACCGGAAAAGGCCCATCTCCGTCGCGTCGTCTCTACCATGTTCCGCCGCCATCCAGCCAAATTAGGTCGTGAGACCACCGCCAAAAGACTCCCCTTGACGAGGGCTTTCATTTCCGACCAAGCCCAAGCCTCGCCGTGGCCGGAAAAGTCAGGACGAGCTCCATTGCTGCTGCCACCTTCACGCTACTGTAGCGCCACCACCGGTGCTCTAATCGCCACAAAAATGATAGGGTTGAGTTCGTCTCGTCGAGACGGTCGATTCGACATATCATATGCGCGATTCCGAGAAGAAATGAGAAAAATCACAATTTGGGCGGGAGAGAGAGACGCGACGCTGCTACTGCGTGTGAGTTCTTCATTTTTTCATTTTGGCCCCAAATCTTTCAATAATTGCATAATATACCTATCCTCGAAAAACGTGTAAATTGTGTAAAGTGTCAGAATTAGGCGTACTTAGTGTCAAAATGACCGAAATTAAATGCTTAACAAAGTTTGAGGTTCGTTTCATTAAAATTCATGAGTTTACGAAAAGTCAATTCCGGGTTGGGCTAAAGTGTAAATAATTTTGGGCCAAAAATGCAATTTTCTTTAAAATATGATTTAATGAATAATATTTAGAACCTCGATAAAATATGCATTATTAAAACATTGAACCCCAGTCCAATGTACACCGTTTAATTACTAAATTCGATTAAACGAGCTAAAAATATAAATTTACTGAATTAACCCTAGTTAGTGGCAAAACGATGCAAATTAAATTCTAATTAATGCCTTGGGTTTTAAATACCAAATTGATGATTTATAAAAATATTTAAATGCAAGAGTTAGAAAACGTTCAATTATGAAAGATGTCGGGACCGTAAACGGTCCGAATTCCGATAAATGCGCTAATCTTGAACTTGGAGATTGCGGGTCGTTACAATTAATTTAGAATTAATTTAGCTCAAGCTGATCAATGATGGGCTTGTAATTTATTTAGAATGATATAATGGACTTGCTTAATTAATTATGATTAATTAAATTGGGCCTGAATTATTTAATCTGGTATTAAATTGAAGAGGCCTTTAGAAGGCCAAACTACTGTTGGGCCCAATAGTAGCAGTGGGCGAAAATCCCAGCCCATCTAGGACTGGAATTTTTGGCTCACTCAAGTCAATTTAAGACAGATCTTACAGAACACAAAACATGTGAGTTTTACGTAATAATAGAACAGGAGAAAATAAGATTTTTTCTAACCCTAATCTCTCTACTCTCTCTTTTCTCATACAGTTCACGTGAACTGCAGAAAGCAATTCTACAGTTTCATGTGAACAAGTTTCTGGATTTCTCTTCTTGATTCTTTTGTTTCAACATTAGATAAAATCTGGTCTTAGAACTCTAGCAAGTTCTAAGTGATTCAGAGTTCGTCTGCGAGAAGCCGTGGATCAACCTCAGAGGGTTTCGGTTAAAGATCGGACCTTGGTAGAATCGAGAAGCCTGCGCTGTTCGAGGAGTGGCCTGAAGCTTTGGAAAGCTTTCTGTCCTTAATGACTACAAAAGGAGTGCGTAAAGGTGAACATCTCTCTAGATATATAAATGATTCAAAGTTTCGAATTCATTGCATGAAGATTCACTGTACTGCCTCGGGACTAAAATTTTTTAAATCAATTACTTCCGCTGCGGCCGGGGGTGCGTGAATCTCAACACTTGATTGCCTCTTCTCTTCCAAGCCCACTTCGTCTTGAACTCCTTCTCCTAATCTAATTAGAGATCCTCACCAATCTATGATTCTAACTCTCTCAAATTACATATCATTTAAATACAATGGTGAAAAATAAAACAAAGCATTACAAATTGGAATAAGAGGCTCGCAGGCTCTCGATTTAAAACCACAGTTAATATTGCATCCATCAAAATAAAACCATCCATAGCACATTGTAACACCCCAATTTGAGAGAGAGCCTCACGGCCTTGTGTGGCCATGTGGAGAGGCCGTGAGCAATTTGAGGCCTCACACGGCCTCATGTCACGGCCATGTGGTGAGGCCGTGAGGATGGTACTCACGGCCTTGCAGCAGGTTGTGTGGACAGGCCGTGTGAGTTGATTTCCGTCCCACATCGGAAATTCAAATGTAATTCGAAGGGTTTATAAGTTAGAACTCATGTACAATCAATATGGATTAATCCCTTTTGGCAAGTGCTTCCTAAGCCAAACTTTAGGGTTGTACACAGTGGATTCGAAGCTTATACCCGCGCGTCCAACGGGCGCCATCGTGAGGGTTCTCCTCTCCGTGCCCGGGGGTCGTGACAAGTGGTATCAGAGGCAACCGTCAGTCAGGGAATGCATGTTCTACATCGTCTGTGTCACCAAGAAAGGGGCAACGCGTGTAGTAGGGCAGCTTCTTCTCCACTGGCGGGGAGCCATGGGCCTATGTCACGGCGTAATGAGGACATTACGCTCTGAAAGGAGGGACGCATTGTAACGCCCCAATTTGAGAGAGAGCCTCACGACCTTGTGTGGCCATGTGGAGAGGCCGTGAGCAATTTGAGGCCTCACACGGCCTCATGTCACGGCCATGTGGTGAGGCCGTGAGGATGGTACTCACGGCCTTGTAGCAGGTTGTGTGGACAGGCCGTGTGAGTTGATTTCCGTCCCACATCGGAAATTCAAATATAATTCGAAGGGTTTATAAGTTAGAACTAATGTACAATCAATATGGATGAATCCCTTTTGGCAAGTGCTTCCTAAGCCAAACTTTAGGATTGTAGGATGCTGCCCCGTCGTGATCGTACGCCTGGTCATCCTCCTCAGCCACCTATGGTACCACTGAACCCTCATGATTTGGTGGATTCGGTCAGAGAAATTCTGAGAGCTGAACGCCATATAGTCCAGGATGAAACCAAAGTCCGAGAGGTAGTTTTGAAGGGACTTCTGGATTATAAACCCCCTTCATTCTATGGTACTACTGATGATAGAGTGGCAGATAGCTGGATTGCTTCTCTCGAGAAGATCTTTAGGCTCCAGCAGACGTCTGATGCTGACAAAGTAGAGTTTGCAGTATACTTATTACAGGGATCCGCCGATGAGTGGTGGAGAGTTACAGAGAGGAGATTTGCCGCTGATAGGGTTAAACCTACTTGGGAGGATTTCCTGAAAGATTTTTGAGCTAAATACATCCCTCAGTCAGTCCAAGATCGCAGAGAGCGAGAGTTTATGGCACTCATTCACGGTTCTTTATCAGTAGCAGATTATGAGGTTGAGTTTTCTAGACTTGCTGCCTATGCCCCTCATATTTCAGGTGATGAGCGCAGGAAGACTAAGAAGTTTATTGATGGTTTACGACTGGGTCTTCGTCATAGTATGGCTATCCTTCAGTTACAGTCTTTTACTACAGCAGTTGACGTAGCCCTCAGCCTTGAGAGTGAGTATCGTGAGATTGATCGTATTGCTGGTCGTTCTACCTCATCTTCATCAAGATTTAAGAGGCCTTCTACTTCCAGTGCACCTATGCAAGATAGAGGCAAGAGACCATTTGGAGGACCTAGGCCTTCAGTTCCTCGTCCCCCAGTTTCTCGTCCTCTAGTTCCTCGTCTGATAGGTTTTTCCTCAGCACCTCGCCCGATGGGTTTTTCTCCAGTTATTTGTGGTTTCTGTGGGAGGAATCACCCCGAGGAGAGATGTTGGAGTAAGTTAGGATTGTGCAGAGGTTGTGGGAGTTCCACTCATCAGATAGATAGTTGTCCCAGGAGGAGATTTCAGAATCACAGTAACCAAAACAAGCCTGCTACTCATGCTCGTGTATATACCTTGGAGGGTGATGATACGGAGACGGAGCCCGATCCTACTGCAGTGGTGGAAGGTATTATACATATTCATGATATACCCATACATGCATTATTTGATCCGGGTGCGACACATTCTTTTATTGCGCCTGCGAATGCTTTATCTGCGCATGTATTTGTTAATTTGTCTGATTATTGTTTTGTTGTGAGTTCCCCTTTGGGATCGTGTATTGTTACCGACCGTATATACCGACGTTTTCTCGTCGTTTTCGAGAATAAGGTTTACCCCGCAGATCTGATAGAGTTGTCTGTGAAGAAGTATGGAGTTATTTTGGGTATGGATTGGTTATTTGAGCACAGGGCCAAGATTGATTGTTTTGAGAAGAAGATTAGTTTGGGATCCGATTCGAGTCAGGGTATTCATTTGACAGATGGGCCGATTATTTCTATGACAGAAGCAAAGAAGCTCGTCCGAGAAGGAGCTTCACGTTTTGTTACTTATCTTCTTAGCAGGCCGAAGGAACAGTCAAAGTTTGAAACTACCGAGATAGTTAAAGATTACCCTGATGTGTTTCCTGAGAAGTTAGAATCATTACCTCCAGACCGTGATATCGAGTTTGTTATTGATTTGTATCCGGGATCTGAGCCTTATTCGAAGACACCTTACAGAATGGCGCCAGCTGAATTAAAAGAGTTGAAGACTCAGTTAGATGATTTGCTAGGCAGTGGTTATATTAGGCCAAGTACTTCTCCCTGGGGTGCACCAGTATTGTTTGTGAAGAAGAAAGATGGTTCTCTTAGACTTTGTGTTGACTACAGAGAGTTGATCTAGCGCCCCTTTCCTTGGCAGGAGAAAGGACACCACATCCGCACCGAGACAAACCCTCAAACGAGGTATAAGTACCCCATTTAAAAATCCATCCAGGCGAACGGCAGTCAATCAAGCAAAACTAGCAACAGCAAACGACAGCCCAACAACAACAGCAATAAATAATTAAATAAATCAGAGTTGCGGAAGATAAACAATTATAAAAATAATCATATAAGCCATCCATGGCCACGTAATTCATACATCATTCTCAGTCATAATATAAAATGCCATTCATGGCCAGTCCAATCTATCCCACTTCAGGGGTACGTAAGTGCATAATATATAGCATAATCCAAAATACATAATTAAATAAATTCATAACAAGAACACGACTGTTGTTGGGACACTGACAAGACAAGACACACGAGCCAACCTAGACCTGCTGCTGCCGACTGACATGATAGGTGACAACGCCACCTGTCGACCTGAAGTAAGAATTAAAATAGTGGGGTGAGTAAAAACACTCAGTGAAGGTCAAGAGGGAACAAGTACGAGCCACGTGTCCGGGTTTTAATTATATATATATGAAAATACATTTGCATAATTGAAGAAAATTCGGATCGTGCTTCGACTTGCATACATGACATTAAATAATGATAATAAATAATTAAAGTAGTAACATGCACGCAATTAATGTCCCAGCGAGAAATGGGCCTGTTTCTCCTTATAACCCCCTCAAGTTCTGGTAACTCCATCACCGGTGTCTGACTCCGAATCGCTACTTCGGGCGACTGTGAATTTTAGGAAAACGTGCAACGAATGCAACGCCCACCATCACTCCCAACCGTGGCTATCAACTCCTGACGGGCCACGATTGACGCTTATTTTTAGGAGAAGCACCTCGGATTACCCCTAGACGCTCGTCCCCAGGTATAACCTCCGGATACTTTCCCGGGCCCAATTTTGAAATGACACGAATTTGCTCGCCTTGAAAACATACATAAATTAAATTTGGGCAAGTTTGAGTGACGACGAAGGGTATAAATCCTAAGTCAAACCGTCACGCTTAAAATAAATAACTTTACTTGCCTTATAAAATAAAATGATTTAGGGATACTCATAAGTACAATTTAATATTAAGACATTTGAGATCAACCTTAAAATATAGATTAAATATCTAATAATTATACGAGAAAGGAAAACAAAGCAATATGAGCACATAAGGGGAGTTCACAATAAATAAAAAGAATTCTTACTCCGTTTGAAATATTTTAAAACCCTCACCTGGAAACACGGAACGACAAGACACTCCAAGCAATGTCCTGACAAGACAGCCTGAAACTAACAGACGACAAAACCACATAAGATAAGACACGACAACGACTCACAAAGACTACATTGCAATCAAAACCAATAAACAACATGTATCAAATGAATATACAATTAAAATACAATTAAATCAATTAAACTAAAAAATATGAAATTAACAATGATAAACATGCTCAATTGAAATTCTAATTGCATATTCATGCATATAATATTATAAAGGAGCACTCATGCGATTTTCGAATTTTTCGGACAACATTCAAAAATTGGGGAAAAAGCCCTAAACGAAAATGGCTCGATTCAAGGTCCGAACGAGATCGGAATTTTGAAAACTTTACCAAATATTCATCCTTGAATTATAAGGAAGCTATAGGTGAAAACGGCTCGATTTTAGGGGGTTGTATGCAAAAAGTCAACTTTTATTTTTGATCATTTGACCCCATTACCGAGAGCAACTAATGAAAAAGGCTGGAAAATTGGCTAAGGCATTCGCACGGGCTAACGCACGGCCTTGTGCACGGTCTTGAGCACGCAACCAAGACCGTGCAGGCTGTATCAAGGGCACACGGCCTGTTGCACCGGCGTGCGCAAGCCGGTGCAAGGTTAAAGGCTGCACACGGTCTTTCGCACGGTCTTGAGCAAGACCGTGCATTGGACCGTGTGGTTCCAACACACAGGTGCAGAAACGCGATTTATAAGGTTTTCTGTAGAGTTTCATGCAAAAATCAAATATGGGGAATTCTAAGACTAAAATTAACATGAAAAATTCACACTCATGCATTGCACACATTAATATCTATCATTTGATCCGAACTACGCTAAAAATGATAAACTATAACCTACGAATCAAGAAATTCATCAAATATTTATTCAATTTAAAAACTATAAAAATTGAAAGATTTAATGGATGAAACGAATTGGAGAAAGAAGGTTATCGATAAAGAATCGAATGAGGATCGTAAATCTGGTCTCGGAATTTAAATTGGTCGAGCAACGGATTCGGAATGGAATTTCTTTTCTTCTCCTTATCTTCTCTCTTTTCTCCTTCTCTTCTCTCTCTCTCTCTCTCTCACACTCTCGATTGAATATGTAACCAAGAGGGTGCAAGAGGTGTGTTCAAGAGGGTGTGAGTGTGTTCAAGATAGTGTGGGTGTGTTCAAGGTAGTGTGGGTGTGTTCAAGGTAGTGCAAGGGTATTTTAGAAGATTGTAGGTTCGTTTATATAGATTAGAATAATTCGAGGGTAGAAAATGTAATTATAAAAGGTTAAAGATATTGAAATAATTATAATAAATTACGATTAACTAACAAAGTTAAATCTTTTCATATAAAATTCAACTAAATGTCGAATAATTATTCCAAGAATTAATTATGGAATTTTCGGGTCGTTACAATACTCCCTCCTTTAAAAGAATCTGTCCTCAGATTCTCCTCCGAACCTCGGGGTTTATTAAAGGAAGTATATCACAGCATTTAAAAGAATTCGTCATACAGAAATTGCGCAACTAACACGTAAGCAATTAATTAAAATGAACAATTAACAGTTAAATTCAAATAAACATTTAACACATAGTTCATACATAATAGTTCAACTGGAAATCAAATTACAATTAAAACGAAAATAACGAGAAAATAGAGGAAAAACTAATGCCAACTAAGAATCGGGTGCTTCCGAACTAGGCGGCATGCCCAGACGGCTTAGATAGCGAGCGAGTTGTTCATTGATGGACCTCTCGAGATCGGAAATCTGCTCCCGAATTTCAGCGTGGTTGTTTTGGGTCTCGAGTCTGATTTCTCGAAGCTCAGCCGACTGTTGGTCCAGTCGTTCAGTAGTCTGTTCAGCGAAAGTTGTGAAGCGGTTTCCCCAAACCGTCCACCTGTCGGCCTCCCATCGGCTTCGGGTCTCCGACTCCGATTGTTGATACCGACTCCATTGTTCCTCACTTAATCTGTCCCATTGAGAGGATCCAGCCTGGTGCTGTGTCGGGTAATCCTCAAAGCTCTGCTGGAATGGAACCTCTTCGGTTCTAGGAGGATCGGGTACATACGGAATCTGATGAGGAGCGAAGCCTCCTGCTTCGTAAAGTTGTTCCATCATTTGCTCCTCTCTCTCTTGTCGGTCCTCCTCAGGATGACCTCCTATATCGGCATCCTCTTCATCGTCTCCATCGCTCCCGGCGGCGGCTTCCTCGGCCGTCATTGGTACATATCGACCATGTCGCCCTCTAACTTTCCTACAAAGTTTCATTTGGGCGAGTTGCTTGTAGGAAATCATTGAATCCTCGGCTCCTGCCGGGGCCATTCGATCCATGCCGGTCACTCCGGCACACTCTAAGATCGCGGTAATGTAGGACCTAATTCTGATTTCTCCTTTAGGCCGGGTACCTACATATTCTACATATCGAAGGAAAAACATAATGCCATTGACTGCTTGCCTTCGAACCGCGCAATCAAGGACGTAGAGTTCCTCAATATTAATTGAACCGTAGCTATCTCCTTTAGCAAAAACGGTACATGAGAGGAACCGGTGGAAAGTCCTCAAAGCGGCATCACGAAGGTCGGTTGCCTTCGATTTTCCTTGTTGAAAGGGTCTCCTAGAAGTGGAGACATTTCTCCAAGCTTCGGCTTCGGACCATCCAACTTCACGGCTTATCATACCCCGGATGGGTAGTCCAAAATGCATTGTTAGTTGCCGAAGGGTGAGCTCATAATCTTCATTAAAAGCTCGGAACTCAATCTTGAATTGTAGCTCGGCATCGTCTTCGTGGGGAATTATTTGAAGTGTTGCAATGAATTCGTATACAAGACGGGGATACGAATTCCTCCTTATATTCAAGAACGTGGTCCATCCAACGTTCTCAATGTACCGAGCAATTCCCTCGCCAATTCCCAAATTTCCCAATGCTTCAATGTCCAGAAATTTGGTAGAGAAGACTGAGCGTTCATGCATCCGTCGAAAAACTTTAGCTTGGAATGAATTTGAAATATCCACATTGAATGGAAGTGGAGATGGAGGGTCATCTCGTCTCCTCCTACGTCGAGAACCTTCGGCGGCCATGTGTTATAGTTGTTTGAAGCTTGTAGAATTGAATTTGATGAAATTCTTCTCTCGGAAGTTTTGTCGAACACTTGGCGTGCGTGTATTTTAGGCAGCAATGTGTGTAAGATCGGCTCGACGGATCGTCCTCAAAACCCAACTAATTAAAATTCGTAATGTAGACTACGTACCTTCCGAAAATTAGGAAGATCCAACGGACGGATCGAAAGTTATTGGCTTGCAAAGATTGGAGAAAATTTTTGGGGTAAAATGGAGTTGCTGGAAGTGGGAAAAGGAGAAAAATGAGGTGTTGTTGCTTCTGTTCGCGAAAATAGAGTTTAAATGGGCGAAGGGGTACACACGGCCGGACGCACGGGCGTGCGCTGGCCCGTGTGGAGCGGTTCAGCCGGTTCAGCGGTTTAACGCTGAACTGGCTTGCACGGGCTTGAGCTGAACCGCACGGTCTTGACCAAGACCGTGCGTTAGGGCGTGCAAGCACCCCTGAATCGAATAAAAACGCACAAAAATTTCGAAAATACCCCGGATTTAATCCGGAGTTCAATCAAACAATAATTACATAACATCGTATAATTAATAAATTGAATATGAGAAATATGAATGTTATGAAAATGCACGGTACCTTTATTCCGAGTAATGAAGTCCGTTCTAGTCTCCCATTATTCCTTTTTTTTCCGGAATTTTTGCTCAAGTCCTTCGATGTCGTAGCTTCTCATTTATTGTACGTCCCCAACACTGTCCCTTCACGCTTTATTCTCTGGTAGCCTCCCTCTCTGAATTAAGAACCCTGAATCCTCAGAATCATCATCCACTATCCTCTTCCTTAGGTGTCTTCTTATTAGGGCAATTGTCGAGAAGATGGTTAGGGGATCCACACAGTAAACACTGTCCCAGTCGTTTCTGGCAGTACTCTGCAAGATGATTTGGCTTATGGCAATACGAGCAAAGGATGGTGCTCTCACTGGATCTACTGGTCGTCGCCTCTTTTCTGTGAGAAGTTGTACGAACAGCCACTGGAGTTCTCGATCCATAAGATGGGTTCGGTAAAATGATCGGTCGAGCATTCCTAGCTCTCATTTCAAACTCTGCTTCGGCCCGCAAGGCTCGGCCAACAGCTTCAGCATAAGAACAACAACCAAGACCTACGAGTACTTGGCAAATTTCGTGCCTCAATCCAGATATAAATCTCGCAGCTCTGTTCCTTTGATCTGGCTCCCGGTTAGGTGAGTAGTTAGTCAGGTAGGCAAATCTGGCCTCGTATTCTGTCACGCTATCTGCTCCCTGAGCTATTTCCAACTCTCCCGTCGAATACGAGTGTGTTGATCCTGACGTAGTCTGATGTGGAGGTAGTGGCGGATCCAATCTAGCTTTCTTACGCGGCATACCTGCGTTCACAACTATTTGGCAAAATAGGTGCATGTCTTGTGAGAAATGATGCCAACAATTCATAAACACATAAGCATGCTCAATCACTCAACAAAATCCTACCGACACACAGTACGACAGACCAAACCATGTAAGACACGCACAGTGTTCCACGATCGACTCGCGTTACATCTTCCTTAGTACAAAAATTTATAAAAGATTGCCAGTCGGTTAATTAAGCCAACCGTAATCGTCTACAATTTTAAGCACCAAGATGAGACAAACACTTGTCAAAACACGAAGTCGACACGAACTGACACCAAGCAGACAGACACTCCATGCAAGACAGACGAGATACTAGAGCTTTCGGTTCCTGTTCGGGAACCTAGGCTCTGATACCACTGACTGTAGCGCCCCTTTCCTTGGCCGGAGAAAGGACACCACATCCGCACCGAGACAAACCCTCAAACGAGGTATAAGTACCCCATTTAAAAATCCATCCAGGCGAACGGCAGTCAATCAAGCAAAACTAGCAACAGCAAACGACAGCCCAACAACAACAGTAATAAATAATTAAATAAATCAGAGTTGCGGAAGATAAACAATTATAAAAATAATCATATAAGCCATCCATGGCCACGTAATTCATACATCATTCTCAGTCATAATATAAAATGCCATTCATGGCCAGTCCAATCTATCCCACGTCAGGGGTACGTAAGTGCATAATATATAGCATAATCCAAAATACATAATTAAATAAATTCATAACAAGAACACGACTTTTGTTGGGACACTGACAAGACAAGACACACGAGCCAACCTAGACCTGCTGCTGCCGACTGACATGATAGGTGACAACGCCACCTGTCGACCTGAAGTAAGAATTAAAATAGTGGGGTGAGTAAAAACACTCAGTGAAGGTCAAGAGGGAACAAGTACGAGCCACGTGTCCGGGTTTTAATTATATATATATGAAAATACATTTGCATAATTGAAGAAAATTCGGATCGTGCTTCGACTTGCATACATGACATTAAATAATGATAATAAATAATTAAAGTAGTAACATGCACGCAATTAATGTCCCAGCGAGAAATGGGCCTGTTCCTCCTTATAACCCCCTCAAGTTCTGGTAACTCCATCACCGGTGTCTGACTCCGAATCGCTACTTCGGGCGACTGTGAATTTTAGGAAAACGTGCAACGAATGCAACGCCCACCATCACTCCCAACCGTGGCTATCAACTCCTGACGGGCCACGATTGACGCTTATTTTTAGGAGAAGCACCTCGGATTACCCCTAGACGCTCGTCCCTAGGTATAACCTCCGGATACTTTCCCGGGCCCAATTTTGAAATGACACAAATGTGCTCGCCTTGAAAACATACATAAATTAAATTTGGGCAAGTTTGAGTGACGACGAAGGGTATAAATCCTAAGTCAAACCGTCACGCTTAAAATAAATAACTTTACTTGCCTTATAAAATAAAATGATTTAGGGATACTCATAAGTACAATTTAATATTAAGACATTTGAGATCAACCTTAAAATATAGATTAAATATCTAATAATTATACGAGAAAGGAAAACAAAGCAATATGAGCACATAAGGGAAGTTCACAATAAATAAAAAGAATTCTTACTCCGTTTGAAATATTTTAAAACCCTCACCTGGAAACACGGAATGACAAGACACTCCAAGCAATGTCCTGACAAGACAGCCTGAAACTAACAAACGACAAAACCACGTAAGACAAGACACGACAACGACTCACAAAGACTACATTGCAATTAAAACCAATAAACAACATGTATCAAATGAATATACAATTAAAATACAATTAAATCAATTAAACTAAAAATACGAAATTAGCAATGATGAACATGCTCAATTGAAATTCTAATTGCATATTCATGCATATAATATTATAAAGAAGCACTCATGCGATTTTCGGATTTTTTTCGGACAACATTCAAAAATTGGGAAAAAAAACCCTAAACGAAAATGGCTCGATTCAAGGTCCGAACGAGATCGGAATTTTGAAAACTTTACCAAATATTCATCCTTGAATCATAAGGAAGCTATAGGCGAAAACGGCTCAATTTTAGGGGGTCGTATGCAAAAAGTCAACTTTTATTTTTGATCATTCGACCCCATTACCGTGAGCAACTAAGGAAAAAGGCTGGAAAATTGGCTAAGGCATTCACACGGGCTAACGCACGGCCTTGTGCACGGTCTTGAGCACGCAACCAAGACCGTGCAGGCTGAAACAAAGGCACACGGCCTGGTGCACCGGCGTGCGCAAGCCGGTGCAAGGTTAAAGGGTTGTGCACGGTCTGGCGCACGGTCTTGAGCAAGACCGTGCGTTGGACCGTGTGGTTCCAACACCCAGGTGCAGAAACGCGATTTTTAAGGTTTTCTCGAGAGTTTCATGCAAAAATCAAATATGGGGAATTCTAAGGCTAAAATTAACTTGTAAAATTCACACTCATGCATCGTACACATTAGTATCTATCATTTGATCCGAACTACACTAAAAATGATAAACTATAATCTACGAATCAAGAAATTCATCAAATATTTATTCAATATAAAAACTATAAAAATTGAAAGATTTAATGGATGAAACAAATTGGAGAAAGAAGGTTACCGATAAAGAATCGAATGAGGATCGTAAAACTGGTCTCGGAATTTAAATTGGTCGAGAAACGAATTCGGAATGGAATTTCTTTTCTTCTCCTTCTCTTCTCTCTTTTCTCCTTCTCTTCTCTCTCTCTCTCTCTCGCGATTGAATATGTAATCAAGAGGGTGCAAGAAGTGTGTTCAAGAGGGTGTGAGTGTGTTCAAGATAGTGTGGGTGTGTTCAAGATAGTGCAAGGGTACTTTAGAAGATTGTAGGTTCGTTTAAATAGATTAGAATACTTCGAGGGTAGAAAATGTAATTATAAAAGGTTAAAGATATTGAAATAATTATAATAAATTAAGATTAACTAACAAAGTTAAATCTTTTCATATAAAATTCAACTAAATGTCGAATAATTATTCCAAGAATTAATTATGGAATTTTGATATTTTCACTGATCATAAGAGCCTTCAGTATGTTTTCACGCTGAAGGAGTTGAATAAACGCCAGAGACGTTGGATGGAATTGTTAGAGGACTATGATTGTAAGATTCAGTACCATCCAGGGAAGGCAAACGTGGTTGCAGATGCCTTGAGCAGAAAAGCGAGTGTATCACAACTAGAGCTGAGTTCAGATATATCAGGTGCCGAGAGAGCTCGTATTATTTCTTATGCTCGTATTTCTAATATTACGATTCAGTCAGAGTTGGGTCGTAGAATTAAAGAAGCTCAAGCTACTGATGATTGGATTCAGAGACAGATTATTCGAATGAAGGATGAGCCAAACACGCAATTCAATATCGACAACATAGGTCTTCTCAGACATAAGACAAGAGTTTGTGTTCTTGAGAGTTTGAGGAAAGAGATTTTGGATGAAGCTCACAAATCAGCCTATACTATTCATCCGGGAGGCACTAAGATGTATCGAGATTTGAAAGAATACTTCTGGTGGAATGGTTTGAAGAGAGATGTGGCCGATTATGTCAGACAGTGTGCGACGTGTCAACAAGTCAAGGCAGATCATCAGAAACCCGGAGGTTTACTTCAACCACTCCCCATTCCATCTTGGAAATGGGAAGAGATAGCGATGGACTTTGTTTCGGGTTTACCGAAAGTCAGAGGTGGTTATGATAGCATTTGGGTAATCATTGACAGGTTGACGAAGTCCGCTCATTTCTTGCCCGTTCGTACAACCTATACAGCTGATAAGTTGGCAGAGGTTTATCACGAGGAGATTGTGAGACTTCACGGAGTTCCGATGAGTATATTGTCGGACAGAGACACTAGGTTTACTTCACATCTATGGCAGAACCTACAGGATCGTATGGGAACGAAGTTGACCTTCAGTACCGCAGCTCACCCCCAGACAGACGGTCAATCAGAGAGGACTATTAGATACCTCGGAGACATGCTGAGATCTTGTGCCCTAGATTTTCAGACGACGTGGTATAAGCAGCTTCCATTGATCGAGTTCGCTTATAATAATACTTATCAGTCCTCGATTCAGATGGCCCCATACGAAGCTTTGTACGGAAGGAAGTGTCGATCGCTACTATATTGGGACATTGAGGATTGGAGATGGACTAAAGATGGTATTCATCGTGGCATTGCTCCGAAATTGATTCAGGATGCTATCGAAAAGGTGCAAGTCATCCGACAAAGAATGAAAGCTGCCCAGGATCGACAAAAGAGTTATGCTGATAGGCGTCGACGTGATTTGGAGTTTGAAGTCGGGGATCAGGTATTCTTGAAAGCTTCTCCTAGAAAGGGATTCGTTCGAATCGGTAAAGGAGGAAAGTTAGCCCCAAGATATTTGGGTCCGTATGTGATTCTCGAGAGGATTGGGAAAATGGCCTACAGATTAGATTTACCGCCAGCTCTTACTGGTATTCATAATGTTTTCCACGTCTCGCAGCTTCGTAAGTAGCATCCAGACGAGTCCGAGATTATTCCAGTGGAAGATATTGAATTAAAGCCGCATTTGACATTTGTTTCCCAACCAGTTAGTATTCTGGACCGTAAATTCCAAGAACTCCGTAATCGTCAAATTCCACTTGTAAAAGTCCTTTGGAGGAATCATAAAACTGAAGAAGCTACCTGGGAGACAGAGGAGAAAATGAGAAAACATTACCCGGAATTGTTTGCTTCAAATAAATAGAATCTGAGGACAGATTCTCATAAGGGGGAGAGATTGTAACGCCCCACATTTTTGGTAAACTAAAGCCGGTAAGAATTCCTGAGATAACGGGACAAGTTTGGAAAATTCGATCGGTACATATGTGCTTATGTGATATTTGTGTGTTTTATATGAATTTTCGTAAATGTGATAATTTGTGAATTTAAATTATTCTACGTTGATGTGCGTTTAAAATGATGAGTTTTGACTATAATGTTGACATATTTCATTAATATGTCCTGTTTATGAAGTTTCGCGAAATTACGAAAATGCCCCTTCGATTTTTCATTTAAACCTCAGGTTTTCTTTTTATTCTTTCTTTCTCCTTTTTATAATTACATTCCACCCCTCTTCTCAGCAACAACCGAAGAAAAGAAAAGGAAAGAAAAAGAAAGAATTTCTTTAAAATTTCAATTCGATCTTTCGAGTTCGTTTCTTAACCAAATTTCGATCCGTAAGAACCTACGTGATCCTTATAACATTCTCTACAGGTATTATTCAGGTTCCATTTGATTCCGTTGTTGTTTGAGTATGTTTTGGTTAAATTGCTTCGAAGTTGGATTTTTCGATAGTTTGATCGCTATACTCCGTAGTTTTCGATGATTCTTGATCCTATGTGTTGCCATTGTGATCTTTGATATTTGTTGAAGTTTGTAGTATGAAAATCTGATTGAAAATGAGGTTTTGAGGAAGATTTGATCGAAATACGTACCTTCTGTGCGAAGTTCTTCGCGTTTCTGCTGAAAATTCGCGAAAACAGGTGCACACGGCCTTGCAACAGGCCGTGTAGCAAGACCGTGCGTGTTTTCCACCCCCACACGGCCTTGCATCAGGCCGTGTGGGTAGGCCGTGCATGTTCTCAAAATTGCACACGGCCTTGATCAGGCCGTGTGTGTAGACCGTGTGTCCCGATTTCAGTTCAAAAGTCTCTGGAAGTCAAAAATTGCAAATACTACTTTCTTCGTTTGATATTATTTTCAAAATCCGACTACACCATTAAGTCTGTAGCGCTTTAAAACTTAATAATTCATAGAGTTTGAATTTTTCCAATTCCGTTTGATCGTGAAACGAACCGATTTCCGTTTAGGAAATTATACGCTTTTCGCAATTCTTTTCCAATTGCTTCGAAACTTGAAGGTATACTTCTTTATAGTATTTTGAGCATGTCTATGAAACCTAATTGTGTTTAAGCATGATTTATAGTTTTAAAGTTTGATATTTCATTCGTTTCATTGAATAATTGCCCTAATTGCCCTTCTTTGATTTAATTAAGTGTTTATTGCATTAAGAATAAGCCGTGCGTCGTATTGTCGTCTTACATGGTTGGTCATATTTGGTTTCAGGTGGTAGTTCTTCCGGGCAGTAGTTGGTTCCCTTTCTTTTGCCTTTTTGCCGTATTATCCAGGTGGGGTTTCTTTTCCGAATTCGGCTTTCTTGTACGTATGTAAATATTCCGTACATACCCGAAGCCTGTGTTTTATGCTTTTATATTTTCTTTCCCCAAACTTATATTATACGTAGTAGCTACCTAAAAATCATATTACTTTAATGAGTTGAAGGAAAATATTTTGATATCAAATTATTACATATTAGCCCCTCGAAGGCTCTTTTGGCTAGAAAAGGGTTAAAATTGGTTTCTCAATTTGGTCCCTTTGACCGAATCTTTCGGAATGCGAGAAATATATCTTGGCCATTGTGCCTGGCCTCTGTGCCATATTATATTATTGGGCCCGGACATCAGGGTACGGGGTGAAGCCGGATAGACGTTGGGTCTACGGTGGATCTCAATGCTCTGGTCTCCAAAACTGCTGGGAGCTCGGGGTGTGACCGGAGTGGCAACCCTTTTCAGTACCTACGCCGGACGGGATCTTGTCGCATAGACTTGTCCTCCGCCGAAGATGTATTGGATATTTATCCTTGCATATACGATTATATAGTAGCGGGCTAGCTACCTGACTACACAAGGAGGAATAAGGGAGGTTTATTTGATATTTCTGATATTATGAAACAGGTGACTGATGCTCGTCTCGCCGAGCTTTTACTTTATTGCGAAATTATTTGATTCACCAATAATTGTGAAAACCTTTATTTTCCTTTGCTTTCTTTTCATTTACAAACTGGTGAATCTTTGGGTTGTTTCGATAATATATACGTATTACAGCCCCCTCACTTAGTCGCTTTGACTAACCCCATTACCTTGTTGTCTCTTTCAGGTTTTGTCACTAGGCGGATTCAGGTCTTGTCGTTGGAATTGCTTTCTTTTGTTTAGGTGATTCCATATAGCCTATGTTGTCCGGATAAATACCTAAAACCCTAGAGTTTGTATGTGTAAATGGTGTAAATTATTTTAAATAGTGATATTGATGTTTTCAGTAGCCTTGGTGGGCTTTATAATTGCATTTTGAATTTTGGTTGTTCTAGCTCCCTGAGTGGGATAGGTTGTGTTAATTTGCTTTCGCTGTATTATTGTTCATTGTTCTATTATTTTCTAAAGCAAATCCGCCTGGTATTTATTTTTCCGTTCGCCAGGTTATAGTTCATAACCGGACCTTTAGTTCTTGTTATGGATTGTGACTTGGTGCGGGACGTCACGTCACACAGTATTTGGGGACGTGCCGTTACAGATAGGCTGAGAATGCCTACTGTGAGATATTTTAGGCTTAGTTCTATATGACCATTGTTGGTTATAGAGTGCAGTTTTACAGTGACAGCTGATCAATGATCTAAGGGAGAATGGCATGTCTTTGTTTGTTTAGTTTGACATCCACTTCTGTCAAAGAAAGGTTTACTGAGGTCAGTTGTGCGGTGTTAATGTGCTGTGATGTACTGTGTTTTTCAAACTTTGGAGTGTAGTGAGGGAGTGTTCATTACAAGCTTAGGAGGATGAGGGAAAACAAGAGTGATCAGTATATGGCCCTTACTTATATTTACAGCACCAGATTTTAGGTGGTGCTACTTGGCGACTCATGGTTCTGCAGTTGCTTCGTGTTAGCTTCTCTTGGAATGAAGATTGAGCGTTGGTGAGGGTGTGTGTATTACGAGCTTGAGAGGATGAGTATAAAAATAGAGTCACCAGTATATAGCCCCTCACTAAAATTTAGAGCCACAGATGGTAGGTGTGCTGGATGCTGTCTTACTTTGAGTGATGGTGAGGGTGTGGTCATTACGAGCTGGGGAGGTTGAGGTAAAAGGGAGTGTCCAGTAAATGGCCCCTCACTTATAAACGATTTTCGACTACAGACTTCAAAAATCCATATAAAATTAAAAAATAAAGGTTTTGAATCAATTCAAATGCCTAGAGTCAAGCCCAACGTATCTAGAACATTTTCTCAGAAAACATCAAAGTCATCTAAGATTAGTAGGAAGAGTTTTCGACTCAGTTTTCTAGACATCGCCGGACTCAACTGCTGCAACACAATTTTCAGCAACGCAACTCAATACCAAAATTCTAAGGTTGATCCACGGCTTCTCGCAGACGAACTCTGAATCTCTTAAATCCTGCTAGAGATCTAAAATCAATATTTATCTAATATAAAATAAGAGAATCGAGACATAATTTGCAAAGTAAGTTCACGTGAAAACTGCAGAATTGATTTCTGCAGTTCACGTGAACTGTTGTTCTGCTAAGAGAAAAATAATGTGAAAGAGGAGAGAGAATAGGGTTAGGAAAAATCTAGTTCTTTGAATGAATTAATTGAATGAGTGCATGCTGGGCCGAAAATTCTAGTCCAAGATGGGCTAGGATTTTCGGCCATCACTCCTATTGGGTGTTTTGGGCCTTTTCAAGGCCTTTTTAATTTAATACTAGATTAAATTTCTAAGGCCCAATTTAATTAATCCTTATGAATTAAACAAGTCCAATATATTATTAAGGTGGGCTTTAATTTATTTTAAATAAATTATAAGCCCATCATTAATCAACTTGGACTAAAATTAATTCCAAATTAATTCTCTAGTCCAATGAGACCAATTGACATTTAATTACCACAGATTTTCCTTCTATTAATTGTACTTGATTTATTCTAAATAAATTACAAGCTTCTCAATTAACCAACTAACTCTCAAGTCTTCAACTTTCAATTGACACTTTAATTGATAAAGCTCTCTCCTACCTAAATTAAGTAGTCTCAAATTTATTCCAACATAAATTTCAAGACTCACACTTAATTACTTTAGACTTGAATTAATTCCTAATTAGCTCTTTAGTCTAATTTAGGTAATATGTTATCAAATAACAAGTCTCTCGAATTTAATCACATTAAATACTTGTTAATTACTCTTAATTAAGTCTTACACGTTAATTACACTTAATTAACATCTTGATCTCTTATTAATGAATTAATTCCAATTAATTCATTTGTCAATCCAGTTGACTATTATCAAACTCTATTGATATAGATAAATGTGTTCGCCTTTGGAAGTCATTGTGTGACCCCTCAAGTTCACCAATAGGACAGCAATAGGAACACATTCTTAATGCCATAATAATGACTTTAATTAAACTCATTTAATTAAAGACTATTTGTAGCGGGCGCCCCAAACGGGTAACGCACGCCCCGCACCGAGACCCGACCCGGAGCCGAAATGGGATCCGACCCGAACCGAAACCCGGCGAACGACAAGCATTTACTCAATCACTAGGCGGGGTTTTTAGAAACAACGAAAAGACAGAGACGCGGAAGCAATATAAATAATCAAAGCAATAGAACATAATAAATACACAATTATTAAAGCCCACCAAGGCTAGCGAAATTCAATTACATAATATCAAACGGGTTCGATACAGTATCCCGATAAATATAATAACGGGCTCAATAAATACATAATCCCGAATACAAATTAAATAAAATCCTAATATCCTAAAATATAATTCATATCATACGGAAAAAGGAATATACATGAGAAAATAAATACAACTCTACGACGACGACGACGAATCCCGCCTAGTATCCTGAAACCAATATAGGGTGAGACAGAGAGGGTTAGTCAAACGACTAAGTGAGGAGGGAATAATAATGTATACAATGAAACGGGAAATAAATCACCAATTTTAAACTTAAAAGAAATCAACATAAAAGAAAGGTTTTCGTAATCGAGTGGTGATTTAACATAAAACATAACTTATCATATGACTCGGCGAGTCGAGCCCTGAACTCCAATATCCAAAACATAAAACCGGAAACCATCCTTATTCCTCCAATGTAGCCAGACTGCAAACCCAAACTACTCATAACTGACGGGAATAACTCAGGTACTCAAAGGGCTGCCACTCCGGCCTCACCCCGAGCTCCCAAATGGAGGAAACCATAGGATTTACGCCGTAGACCCGACGTCTACCGACTTCGTCCTATCGCTCTTACTCCGGGCACAAACGAACATGCATACATTTCATAACTCGCTTTTCAAAACATTTCGGGTTGGCCAAAAGACCGTTCGAGACATGTCATATGCGAGGCCGAAGGCCAAAGTTCGCCTTAGAAAACAAAAGGTTTTACATGTCTCTTTCGTAAACATTTCGAAGACTATACATAGTACTTTTTCATATCAAATCATTTTCGATAAATCAAATGAACATAAGAAGCATAAATATCTACTAAGTATATATATAGAAACGGTGTGAAAACAAAACATAAACGTGGCTTATATCGGGAGAGGCTTATTTATATATATACATAATAATACTGGAAACAGAAACGGAAAGCCTCACCTGGCTGCTATGCAAAATAAGAGCAAAAAGCTAGAACCGGCGCTACTCCACGGGAGTATCATCTGCAAAATACCAGGACACAACCAAATAAGACTAAAGACGACGCACGGCTTATACGAAAATATTAAAACACATAGGAGCACGTTACACAATTAAATCAATCACTTAAGTTCAAATTCTCAAACGAAAATAGAGTAATTCATGCATTTAAAAATACAAATCAAGTCCAATCGCAACAAAACTTTACGGGCATGCTTAAATTATCATAAAGAAGTATGCATTCGAATTTCGAGAAAATCGGACTTCACATGCAAAAGATAGAAAATTTAACGAAAACTTAAAACACACTATTCATATACCCGAACATGTTGTAAATTCATAAATCATGCAATTCATATCTATTTCATATATATCGAATACACGAGCGAAGAAAGAATTCGGAAAAGACGAGTCTCGGAGGGACCCGTAGTGCAAAACGGGCCCTGACTTACAGAAGGTCAGGGCACTGTGCGATCGGGCCACACGGCCTTGTGCACGGCCGTGTGCCGAGGCCGTGCACAATCAAACAATGCGCACGGCCTCATGCACACGGCCTCAAGGCCGTGTCCACAGCCCGTGCACCATCCCCAAACACGCACGGTCTCTTGCACGGCCGTGCAAGAGGCCGTGTACACCCACACGGGCTTGCCACACCCCGTGTGTATGGCCCGTGTGCGTAAAAATTGAGCAGAACATGCAGAAAATCAAACCCAATACGCGAAAATCAATCCTAATTCAACATTAAATCGATTAATCATGCAAATCAAACCCTAATTTTCACATATAATCATCTACAACATATAATCTACATATAGAAACGATAAACACGAAAATCCATCCACAATTACTATCAAAATCATAGAAAACCTAAATTATACAACTATTCACAAAAATGAGAAAAACGAAGTATAGAAGACATTAAACGAGAGAATCGTTAGAAGCTTACTCGTAGAAAAGATCACGAGGAATTCGTAGGCGTAAACGATTCGAAAATCCGTCGGGAAACGAAGTCGGCACGATCGATTGAAGTCTCTTCCTTCTCTTTCTCTTTTTCCTTCTCTTTTCTTTTCTTTCTTTCCTTCTTGTTGTAGTGAACGAGAGAGATGAGGGAGGATGACTTAGTCAATTTAGTTGACTAGGGTTTAAAAGTCGAAGGGGCAATTTAGTAATTTCGCAAAATAAGTTTAAAAACTCACGTTGTCCAAATAATACGTAATTACAGTTAAAATTCATATAATTAAACGCACATTGACAATTCGTGATTTAAATATCTAAATTCACTCATTTACGAAATTATCAAAAATCTCAGAATAAATATTAAATAAAATAATAATTTGCACAATTACTCGATTAAAATATACCGAATTGTAAAAATCGGATTTTCGGGTCGTTACAATACTCCCCTCTTCAGAAGAATCTGTCCTCAGATTCTCTTCCGGTCTCGGAGTTAGTTAAGAGGAGCATAACTTAAAGGAAATTCTAATAACGCGAATTAAATCGAACATTCAAATGTAATTAAATCACATAATAATACGTCATTCATAATAAACACTTAAAACACTTAATATTCCAAATTAAAAATTCAGAGTCATACAAAATATATAATTACATCAAATCCTAAACAAACTAGCGGGAAAGAAGAAAATAAAATAGATAGCTCAAGGCTCGCCAGGACCACGACGGAAATATTGATCCAGCTGCTCAGATAGTGACCTCTGCATCTCTGATATGGATCTCTGAAGCTCTGCCTGCAAGGTTGTGTACTGACTATCAATGTGAGCTCGCTGAGCTGCAAACCCCTCATTGATCTGCCTCTCCTGCTAGGAAAATATCTCATCAGACACACGTCGGTAGTCAGTGAACTCTGAATAAAATTGTTGCAGGTCTATCGATTCCTGGTGCTGAGTGCTTCTTCTGCCACGTGAAGACTCAGGAATAGAGGCATCCTGACTCATCAGCTGGGAGTAGATATGCTGAGCCTGCTCTCGGACCTCTGGGTCTGAAGGTCCTTCTTCGGGAGCATCCCCTTGGTTAGATTCCCATAAAGGTAGTCCATCTACCAGAATATATGGGTTGTTCCGCCTTGGACCCTTCGTACAGATCGCCATTTGAGCTAAAGTGCCGTAGCTAATTGAGGTCGAACCTCCAACGGGAACCTGGGTATCGAGCCCTTCCACTTGGGCACACTCCAGGATGGCGGTAATGTATGAGCCAACTCGAATCTCTCCTCTCGACCGAGTGGAGATATACATCATATGGTCCATCATGTACAAGATGGGGTTGAACCTTTCCCCTCGTACCATATGATCGAGTATTAGACAGTCTTCGGTGTTCACCGCACCCGGGCTGTCTCCTCTGGATAGAACCGATCGAGACACGGCTCTATGCATAATTCTCAATTGAGTGGTAATGAGCATCGTGGCCTTGGATACGCCGGAGTTAAATATTTCGGTGGAGGTAGAGATACGTGTCCACGCTTCGGCTTGATTCCATCCGTCGGCACGTCTCCTAGGTGCCGTAACATCCAATTGAAAATACTCGGTCAACTGCCAGTATGAGAGCGTATAGTCACGGTTGAACGCTCTGAAGTGGATTCCTATCGGCATCTCGTTGTCGTCCGGAAATGCCGCGCCCTTAAGAGAGCTTAAAAATTCACAAGTGAGGCGGCGATAGGATGGCCTTTGAATACTCCAAAAATTAGCCCACCCAATGTTGTAGATGTAACGGGAGATCCCTTCGCCAAGACCCAATTGGTACATAGCTTCCATGTCTAGAAATTGCGTGGCTCTAACCGGTCGTTCCATTAACCGGTTGAAGATATCTTGATCGTCTTCATTACCCAAATCCACTTGGTACCCTTCCGGGGCCGCTATGTCGGGTAATTCCCTTGCCCGACGTCCGCCACGGGTTTCACGAGCACCTTCCATAGAAGAGTTGGAGTTGTGGTGAATTGAAGGATTAAGTTGCAAATTTTCACTTGAGACTTTTACCGAACACTTGGCGTGCGCTACTTCGGGCGAAGATTGTGTGAGATCGGTATAACGGATCGAGCCCAAATTTCAACAATCCAAAGAACTTGCTGCAGAAAACACACCTTCAAAATCTCACTAAAATCCGTCGGCTAGATCGAGAACTAATCGAAATCAAATTTGGGATGAATTTGGGAGAAAAACAAGAGGGATTTCTCGCATGAGAAGAGGAGAAAAAGTGAGGGTGTGCCCGAGAATGAAAAGCTACTGACCATTTTAAAACCTGGAACAAATGCGCACAGCCTCTCGTTACGGCGTGTGACGAGGCCGTGTGAGAAACGCGCACGGGGTATCGTCACGGCGTGTGACGACCCCGTGAGGACAAACACGCACGGGCTCTCGTCACGGCGTGTGACGAGCCCATGTGTATTCATGCGCACGGCCTCTCGCACAGGGTGCAACAAGGCTGTGTGAGTAAGTGCACAGGGTCTTGTCACGGCGTGTGGCGAGACCGTGCAAGGCATACAGGGGTAGTTCGTGTGATTAAAACCACACAAACTTCACAAAATTTAAACACGAACAACAACATCGAAATCACATGCATAATATAATACGCTTAACGCACATAATTCCTAAATTCACATAATATGAAATTAAATTAATTTAAGATGAATGTCATGACAATGCAATATACCTGGATCGTTCATACAGAATCAAGCTTCATCCTTCTGGCTCGTCTCGACATTCTCTTTCTCGTGCAATTTGTACGGAGATGAAACGGACTCCCACATGAGAAGCAACGTCCCTGCTTCTTTCGGCATTCTGACTCTTGATGATCTCTTTGGCAAGAGCCACATACTGGCGTTCCCTGCCGTTTCGGAGGTACATTCTGTTTCGATGAAGATACCGAGAAGGGTTTCTTTCCGGAAGAAGACCCTGATTGTGTAAGTGGCCTCGTAGAACTCGCTGGATGTGCATCCTCAGTATTGCCTGCTGTACTCCGCGGTACTGGTCTCTTCTTCGGACATAGATTCAATATGTGATCAGGGCTACCACATCCGAAGCACAGTCCATTCTTCCTCCAACATTTAGCCTCTACATGCGGGCCCTTACAAAATCCACATACTGGTCGTGGGTATCCCTGAGGTTGGGGAGGATTAGGCTGAACGGGGCCTGAAATTCACTTTCGTTTTGCTGACGAACAATCCTCGTAATGTATTCAGCCCGGAACTCAGTCAAGAATTGATCCCAAGTCGGGACTACATGCTCGCGTTCCCATCGTTGTTCAATCTGTTTCCACCATTCCTGTGCAGCTCCAGTCATCAAATAAATAGCAAACCCGACTCTTAGAGAGTCCGGATATTCCATAATCCTAAAAATCTTTTCTAGAGCAGATATCCATGGCTCGGCAATAACTTCATCCAGGGCACCTTCAAATTGCGGTGGTTTGAATCTGAGAAACTGAGCCCACGCTTCCTGCTCAACATTTCCTTTAGGGGCATGAGCGATGAACTGTCTTAATGTTTCCGAAATTCCGGCTGGAATCGGTGGATCGGTCTGAGGTGTCAATGAAGATGACGAAGACTGTCCACAGGGACAACGACGTGGAGGCATCCTGTAAAGTCATTAACAGTTATGCATGACAGGTAAGTGAGCATGCAAAGCTGTAAACACATAGGCAAGTAATGTTCACCTAGTGTTCACATAAGCACTTAGCACATTTGCACAAATCCACATAAGTCCTAAGCCGTACGACCTAGACACAACCGGACACGACAGAACCAGGCATGGCAAGTACAACCTTGAGTTTCACATCCACCTATATCCAAGCCCATCCCAGTGTTTTGATTGTAAAAGATCTTTTGTTGTTGATCATCCAACAAAGATCCGTGATAATTCAAACACTAAGCGTTCTTGTACACTGGTGAGTGCAATTCCCTAAGTTACACCGGCACACAACGACCGACAAACAAACAAAACACCACGATTCAGAGCTTAGGCCATTGGACCAAAGAAGCTCTGATACCAACTGTAGCGGGCGCCCCAAACGGGTAACGCACGCCCCGCACCGAGACCCGACCCGGAGCCGAAATGGGATCCGACCCGAACCGAAACCCGGCGAACGGCAAGCATTTACTCAATCACTAGGCGGGGTTTTTAAAAACAACGAAAAGACAGAGACGCGGAAGCAATATAAATAATCAAAGCAATAGAACATAATAAATACACAATTATTAAAGCCCACCAAGGCTAGCGAAATTCAATTACATAATATCAAACGGGTTCGATACATGATCCCGATAAATATAATAACGGGCTCAATAAATACATAATCCCGAATACAAATTAAATAAAATCCGAATATCCTAAAACATAATTCATATCATACGGAAAAAGGAATATACATGAGAAAATAAATACAACTCTACGACGACGACGACGAATCCCGCCTAGTATCCTGAAACCAATATAGGGTGAGACAGAGAGGGTTAGTCAAACGACTAAGTGAGGAGGGAATAATAATGTATACAATGAAACGGGAAATAAATCACCAATTTTAAACTTAAAAGAAATCAACATAAAAGAAAGGTTTTCGTAATCGAGTGGTGATTTAACATAAAACATAACTTATCATATGACTCGGCGAGTCGAGCCCTGAACTCCAATATCCAAAACATAAAACCGGAAACCACCCTTATTCCTCCAACGTAGCCAGACTGCAAACCCGAACTACTCATAACTGACGGGAATAACTCAGGTACTCAAAGGGCTGCCACTCCGGCCTCACCCCGAGCTCCCAAATGGAGGAAACCATAGGATTTGCGCCGTGGACCCGACGTCTACCGACTTCGTCCTATCGCTCTTACTCCGGGCCCAAACGAACATGCATACATTTCATAACTCGCTTTTCAAAACATTTCGGGTTGGCCAAAAGACCGTTCGAGACATGTCATATGCGAGGCCGAAGGCCAAAGTTCGCCTTAGAAAACAAAAGGTTTTGCATGTCTCTTTCGTAAACATTTCGAAGTCTATACGTAGTACTTTTCATATCAAATCATTTTCGATAAATCAAATGAACATAATAATCATAAATATCTATTAAGTATATATATATAAACGCTGTGAAAAAAAAACATAAACGTGGCTTATTTCGGGAGAGGCTTATTTATATATATATACATAATAATACTGGAAACAGAAACGGAAAGCCTCACCTGGCTGCTATGCAAAATAAGAGCAAAAAGCTAGAACCGACGCTACTCCACGGGAGTATCGTCTGCAAAAATACCAGGACACAACCAAATAAGAGTAAAGACGACGCACGGCTTATAAAAAAATATTAAAACACCTAGGAGCACGTTACAAAATTAAATCAATCACTTAAGTTCAAATTCTCAAACGAAAATAGAGTAATTCATGCATTAAAAAATACAAATCAAGTCCAAATGCAACAAAACTTTACGGACATGCTTAAATTATCATAAAGAAGTATGCATTCGAATTTTGGGAAAATCGGACTTCACATGCAAAAGATAGAAAATTTAACGAAAACTTAAAACGCATTATTCACATACCCGAACATATTGTAAATTCATAAATCATGCAATTCATATCTATATCATATATATCGAATACACGAGCGAAGAAAGAATTCGGAAAAGACGAGTCTCGGAGGGACTCGTAGTGCAAAACGAGCCATGACTTACAGAAGGTCAGGGCACTGTGCGATCGGGCCACACGGCCTTGTGCACGGCCGTGTGCCGAGGCCGTGCACAATCAAACAACGCGCACGGCCTCATGCACACGGCCTCAAGGCCGTGTGCACAGCCCGTGCACCAACCCCAAACACGCACGGTCTCATGCACACGGCCTCAAGGCCGTGTGCACCAGGCCGTGTGCGACCAAAATGAGCAGAAACATCAGACAGCAAAAATCATACGCGAATTCAAACCAAAATCTAACATTTAATCGATTAATCATGTAAATCAATCCCTAATTCTCACATATAATCATCTACAACATATAATCTACATATAAAAACGATAAACACGAAAATCCATCCACAATTACTATCAAAATCATAAAAAACCTAAATTATACAACTATTCACAAAAATGAGAAAAACGAAGTATAGAAGACATTAAACGAGAGAATCGTTAGAAGCTTACTCGTAGAAAAGATCCCGAGGAATTCGTAGGCGTAAACGATTCGAAAATCCGTCGGGAAACGAGGTCGGGACGATCGATTGAACTTCCTTCCTTCTCTTTCTCTTTTTCCTTCTCTTTTCTTTTCTTTCTTTCCTTCTTGTTGTAGTGAACGAGAGAGATGAGGGAGGATGACTTAGTCAAATTAGTTGACTAGGGTTTAAAAGTCGAAGGGGCATTTTAGTAATTTCGCAAAATAAGTTTAAAAACTCACGTTGTCCAAATAATACGTAATTACAGTCAAAATTCATATAATTAAACGCACATTGACAATTAGTGATTTAAATATGAAAATTCACTCATTTACGAAATTATTCTGAAATCTTAGAATAAATATCAAATTGAAATAATAAATTGCATAATTACTCGATTAAAATATACCGAATTGAAAATCGGATTTTCGGGTCGTTACAATACTCCCCTCTTCAGAAGATTCTGTCCTCAGATTCTCTTCCGGTCTCGGAGTTAGTTAAGAGGAGCATACCCTAAAGGAAATTCTAATATCGCGAATTAAATCGAATATTCAAATGCAATTAAATCACATAATAAAACAACATTCATGATAAACACTTAAAAACACTTAATATTCCAAATTAAAATTCAAAGTCATACAAAATATAAAATTACATCAAATCCTAAACAACTTAACGAGAAAGAAGAAAATAAAATAGATAGCTCAAGGCTCGCCAGGACCACGGCGGAAATATTGATCCAGCTGCTCAGATAGTGACCTCTGCATCTCTGATATGGATCTCTGAAGCTCTGCCTGCAAGGCTGTGTACTGACTATCAATGTGAGCTCGCTGAGCTGCAAACCCCTCATTGATCTGCCTCTCCTGCTGGGCAAATCTCTCATCAGACACACGTCGGTAGTCAGTGAACTCTGAATAAAATTGTTGCAGGTCTATCGACTCCTGGTGCTGAGTGCTTCTTCTGCCACGTGAAGACTCAGGTATAGAAGCATCCTGTCTCATCAGCTGGGAGTAGATATGCTGAGCCTGCTCTCGGACCTCTGGGTCTGAAGGTCCTTCTTCGGGAGCATCCCCTTGGTCAGCTTCCCATAAAGGTAGTCCATCTACCAGAATATATGGGTCGTTCCGCCTTAGACCCGTTCGTGCAGATCGCCATTTGAGCTAAAGTGCCGTAGCTAATTGAGGTCGAACCTCCAACAGGAACCTTGGTATCGAGCCCCTCCACCTGGGCACACTCCAGAATGGCGGTAATGTATGAGCTAACTCGAATTTCTCCTCTCGACCGAGTGGAGATATACTTCATATGGTCCATCATGTACGAGATGGGGTTGAACCTTTCCCCTCGTACCATATGATCGAGTATAAGACAGTCTTCGGTGTTCACCGCACCCGGGCTGTCTCCTCTGGCTAGAACCGATCGAGACACGGCTCTATGCAAAATTCTCAATTGAGTGGTAATGAGCATCGTGGCCTTGGATACGCCGGAGTTAAATATTTCGGTGGAGGTAGAGATACGTCTCCATGCTTCGGCTTGATTCCATCCGTCGGCACGTCTCCTAGGTGCCGTAACATCCAATTGAAAATACTCGGTCAACTGCCGGTATGAAAGCGTATAGTCTCGGTTGAACGCTCTGAAGTGGATTCCTATCGGCATCTCGTTGTCGTCCGGAAATGCCGCGCCCTTAAGAGAGCTTAAAAATTCACAAGTGAGTCGGCGATAGGATGGCCTTTGAATACTCCAAAAATTAGCCCACCCAATGTTGTCGATGTAACGGGAGATCCCTTCGCCAAGTCCCAATTGGTACATAGCTTCCATGTCTAGAAATTGCGTGGCTCTAACCGGTCGTTCCATTAACCGGTTGAAGATATCTTGATCGTCTTCATTACCCAAATCCACTTGGTACCCTTCCGAGTAATTCCCTTGTCCGACGTCCGCCACGGGTTTCACGAGCACCTTCCATAGAAGAGTTGGTGTTGTTGTGAATTGAAGGAATAAGTTGCAAATTTTTACTCGGGACTTTACCGAACACTTGGCGTGTGCTACTTCGGGCGAAGATTGTGTGAGATCGGTATAACGGATCGAGCCCAAATTTCAATAATCCAAAGAACTTGCTGCAGACAACACACCTTCAAAATTTCACTAAAATCCGTCGGCTAGATCGAGAATTAATCGAAATCAAAGTTGGGATGAATTTGGGGAAAAATTTTGGGGGAATTCTCGCATGAAAAAATGAGAAAAAGTGAGGGTGTGCGCGAGAATGAAAAGCTACTGACCATTTTAAAACCTGGAACAAATGCGCACGGCCTCTCGTCACGGCGTGTGATGAGGCCGTGTGAAAAACGCGCACGGGGTATCGTCACGGCGTGTGACGACCCCGTGAGGACAAACACGCACGGGCTCTCGTCATGGCGTGTGACGAGCCCGTGTGTATTCGTGCGCACGGCCTTTCGCACAGGGTGCAACAAGGCCGTGTGAGATAAGTGCACAGGGTCTCGTCACGGCGTGTGGCGAGACCGTGCAAGGCATACAGGGGGTAGTTCGTGTGATTAAACCACACAAACTTCACAAAACTTAAACACAACAACAACATCGAAATCACATGCATAATATAATACACTTAACACACATAATTTCTAAATTCACATAATATGAAATTAAATTAATTTGGATGAATGTCATGACCATGCAATATACCTGGATCGTTCATACGTGCAAGCACCGTCTTCTCGACTCGTTTCGGCTTTCTCTTCGGACATACATTCACTATGTGGTCGGCGCTACCACAACCGTAGCATAGTCCATTCTTCTTCCAACATTTAGCCTCTACATGCGGGCCCTTACAAAATCCACATACTGGTCGTGGGTATCCCTGAGGTTGGGAAGGATTAGGCTGAACGGGGGCCTGAAATTCACTTTCGTTTTGCTGACGAACAATCCTGGTAATGTATTCAGCCTGGAACTCAGTCAAGAATTGAACCCAAGTCGGGACTACATGCTCGCGTTCCCATCGTTGTTAAATCTGTTTCCACCATTCCTGTGCAGCTCCAGTCATCAAATAAATAGCAAACCCGACTCTTAGAGAGTCCGGATATTCCATAATCCTAAAAATCTTTTCTAGAGCAGATATCCATGTCTCGGCAATAACTTCATCCGGGGCACCTTCAAATTGCGGTGGTTCGAATCTGAAAAATTGAGCCCACGCTTCCTGCTCAACATTTCCTTTAGGGGCATGAGCGATGAACTGTCTTAATGTTTCCGAAATTCCGGCTGGAATCGGTGGATCGGTCTGAGGTGTCAATGAAGATGACGAAGACTGTCCACAGGGACAACGACGTGGAGGCATCCTGTAAAGCCATTAACAGTTATGCATGACAGGTAAGTGAGCATGCAAAGCTGTAAACACCTAGGCAAGTAATGTTCAAATAGATTTCACATCAGCATTTAGCACATTTACACAACTTCACAGAAGTCCTATGCCGTACGACCTAGACACAACCGGACACGACAGACAACCAGGCATGGCAAGTACAACCTTGAGTTTCACATCCACCTATATCCAAGCCCATCCCAGTGTTTTGATTGTAAAAGATCTTTTGTTGTTGATAATCCAACAAAGATCCGTGACAATTCAAACACTAAGCGTTCTTGAACACTGGTGAGTGCAATTCCCTAAGTTACACCGGAACACTACGACCGACCGACCAAACCAACAAAACACGACGATTCAGAGCTTAGGCCATTGGACCAAAGAGCTCTGATACCAACTATAGCGGGCGCCCCAAACGGGTAACGCACGCCCCGCACCGAGCCCCGACCCGGAGCCGAAATGGGATCCGACCCGAACCGAAACCCGGCGAACGGCAAGCATTTACTCAATAACTAGGCGGGGTTTTAAAAATAACTAAAAGACAGAGGCGTGGATGCAATATAAATAACAAAGCAATAGAACATAATAAATACACAATTATTAAAGCCCACCAAGGCTAACGAAATTCAATGACATAATATCAAACGGGTTCGATAAATACATAATCCCGAATACAAATTAAATAAAATCCTAATATCCTACAACATAATTCATATCATACGGAAAAAGGAATATACATGAAAAAATAAATACAACTCTACGACGACGACGACGAATCCCGCCTAGTATCCTGAAACCAATATAGGGTGAGACAGAGAGGGTTAGTCAAATGACTAAGTGAGGGGGAAATAATAATGTATATAATGAAACGGGAAATAAATCACCAATTTTAAACTTAAAAGAAATCAACATAAAAGAAAGGTTTTCGTAATCGAGTGGTGATTTAACATAAAACATAACTTATCATATGACTCGGCGAGTCGAGCCCTGAACTCCAATATCCAAAACATAAAACCGAAAACCACCCTTATTCCTCCAATGTAGCCGGACTGCAAACCCGAACTACTCATAACTGACGGGAATAACTCAGGTACTCAAAGGGCTGCCACTCCGGCCTCACCCCGAGCTCCCAAATGGAGGAAACCATAGGATTTACGCCGTAGACCTGACGTCTACCGACTTCGTCCTATCGCTCTTACTCCGGGCCCCATAACTCGCTTTTCAAAACATTTCGGGTTGGCCTAAAGACCGTTCGAGACATGATATATGCGAGGCCGAAGGCCAAAGCTCGCCTTAGAAATCAAAAGGGTTTTACATGTCTTTTTTGTAAACATTTCAAAGTCTATACGTAGTACTTTTCATATCAAATCATTTTCGATAAATCAAATGAACATAATAATCATAAATATCTATTAAGTATATATATATAAACGGTGTGAAAACAAAACATAAACGTGGCTTATTTCGGGAGAGGCTTATATATATATCTATACATAATAATACTGGAAACAGAAACGGAAAGCCTCACCTGGCTGCTATGCAAAATAAGAGCAAAAAGCTAGAACCGGCGCTACTCCACGGGAGTATCGTCTGCAAAAATACCAGGACACAACCAAATAAGACTAAAGACGACGCACGGCTTATACGAAAATATTAAAACACCTAGGAGCACGTTACACAATTAAATCAATCACTTAAGTTCAAATTCTCAAACGAAAATAGAGTAATTCATGCATTAAAAAATACAAATCAAGTCCAAATGCAACGAAACTTTACGAACATGCTTAAATTATCATAAAGAAGTATGCATTCGAATTTCGGGAAAATCGGACTTCACATGCAAAAGATAGAAAATTTAACGAAAACTTAAAACGCATTATTCATATACCCGAACATGTTGTAAATTCATAAATCATGCAATTCATATCTATATGATATATATCGAATACACGAGCGAATAAAGAATTCGGAAAAGATGAGTCTCGGAGGGACCCGTAGTGCAAAACGGGCCCTGACTTACAGAAGGTCAGGGCACTGTGCGATCGGGCCACACGGCCTTGTGCACGGCCGTGTGCCGAGGCCGTGCACAATCAAACAACGCGCACGGCCTCATGCACACGGCCTCAAGGCCGTGTGCACAGCCCGTGCACCAACCCCAAACACGCACGGTCTCATGCACACGGCCTCAAGGCCGTGTGCACCAGGCCGTGTGCGACCAAAATGAGCAGAAACATCAGACAGCAAAAATCATACGCGAATTCAAACCAAAATCTAACATTTAATCTATTAATCATGCAAATCAATCCCTAATTCTCACATATAATCATCTACAACATATAATCTACATATAGAAACGATAAACACGAAAATCCATCCACAATTACTATCAAAATCATATAAAACCTAAATTATACAACTATTCACAAAAACGAGAAAAACGAAGTATAGAAGACATTAAACGAGACAATCGTTAGAAGCTTACTCGTAGAAAAGATCGCGACGTAGGCGTAAACGATTCAAAAATCCGTCGGGAAACGAGGTCGGGACGATCGATTGAACTTCCTTCATTCTCTTTCTCTTTTTCCTTCTCTTTTCTTTTCTTTCTTTCATTCTTGTTGTAGTGAACGAGAGAGATGAGGGAGGATGACTTAGTCAAATTAGTTGACTAGGGTTTAAAAGTCGAAGGGGCATTTTAGTAATTTCGCAAAATAAGTTTAAAAACTCACGTTGTCCGAATAATACGTAATTACAGTCAAAATTCATATAATTAAACGCACATTGACAATTAGTGATTTAAATATCAAAATTCACTCATTTACGAAATTATTCTGAAATCTTAGAATAAATATCAAATTGAAATAATAAATTGCATAATTACTCGATTAAAATAAACCGAATTGAAAATCGGATTTTCGGGTCGTTACAGCATTTATTAAATGATTATGGGGAATGATGTATGAATTATGTTGCCATGAATGGCTTATATGACTAATTGTATAATTTAATTTAGCTTCCGCAACTCTGTTATTCTTTTATTGCTGTTGTTGTTGGGGTGTCGTTATGCTGTTGCTGGTATTTGTTTGACTGATTGTCGTTCGCCGAGATGGATTTTTAAATGGGGTACATCTACCACGTTTGGGAGTTCGTCTCGGTGCGGATGTGGTGTCCTTTCTCCGCCTACGGAAAGGGGCGCTACAGTCAGTGGTATCAGAGCCTAGGTTCCTCAAAGGGAACCGAAAGCTCTAGTATCTCGTCTGTCATGCATGGAGTGTCTGTCTACTTGGTGTCAGTTTGTATTGAATTCGCAGCTTGACGAGTGTTCGTCATCCTTGATGCCGGAATTGTAGAACGAACACGGGTGAGCTGCAACTCAACTGGCGATCTTCTATACTTCTTGTATTAAGTACGTCGTAACACGAGTCGCTCGTGAGATTTGATGTCGTGTCCTATTCGGTTTGGTTCGTCTAGGTTGTACGGCATTAGGATCTTACTTGATGGTTTGAATTATGTAACCTATACTATGAGTGAGATTTCGTGCTACATGTGATTGTCACAAGGGTATGCTTATGTGATTTTTTTTTCAAAACTCATTCCTAATTAGACATGCATCTATCTTGCCAATCAGTTGTGATTGCAGACTACTCGGAATTCCGTGCCACTAAACCTTACGAGAGAAGTGCATACGAGTCGAGAAGACGAAGCTTGATTTTCGTATGAACGATCCAGGTATATTGCATTGTCATGACATTCATCCAAAATTCATTTAATTTCATCTTACGTTGAAGTTTTAAAATTATGTGCGTTAGACGTATAATTGATATGTGAAAATATTATATATGTGAATTTATATGTTTTTTTTTTTTGGTGAAATATATTCCTTGTATGAATTTTGTGAAGTTTGTGTGGTTTAAAACACATGAACTGCCCCTGCATGCCTTGCACGGTCTCGCCACACAGCGTGACGAGACCCCGTGCACCTTTCCACACGGTCTTGCCGCACCCTGTGCGAGAAACCGTGCGTAAACCATCCACACGGGCTCGTCACACGCCGTGACGAGAGCCCGTGCGTGTTTCTTCCACACGGTGTCGTCACACGCCGTGACGATACCCCGTGCGTGTTTTCCCACACGGCCTCGTCACACGCCGTGATGAGAGGCCGTGCGCACCTCTTCCAGATTATAAATCATCAGAAGCTCCAGTTTTTCGCACAACACCTCAATTTTTCCCTCGCGAGTTTTCTCCCATTTTTTTTCCCCCAAATTTCATCAGTTTTTGAGTTCGATTATTTCTCAATCCAGCCGACGGATTTTCGTGAAATTTTGAAGACGCATTTCCTGGAGCATGTTCTTTGAATTGTTGGAATTTTAGGCTCGATCCGTTGTACCAATCTCACATTATCTTTGCCCGAAGTAGCGCACGCCAAGTGTTTGGTGAAAGTCTCAAGTGGAATTTGCAACTTGTTTTCCTTCAACTCAAACCAACTCAAGCTCTATAATGGAAGGCAACCGCGAGACTCGTAGCGGGCGTCGGGCAAGGGAGTTACCCGAAATAGCGCCACCGGAAGGTTATCAAGTAGATTTGGGAAACGAGGACGACCAAAATGTCTTCAATCGGTTAATGGAACGACCGGTTAAGGCCACACAATTCCTCGATATGGAAGCCATGTATCAGTTGGGCCTAGGCGAAGCCATATCCCAATATATCGACAACATAGGATGGACTAATTTCTGGAGCATCCAAAGACCATCCTACCGCCGGCTCACATGTGAATTTTTGAGTTCTCTTAAGGGCGCAGCATTTCCAGATGACCTCGAGATGCCAATCGGAATCCACTTCCGAGCATTCAACCAAGATTACACGCTTTCATACTGGCAGATGTCAGAGTACTTTCAGTTGGATGTCACGGCACCTAGAAGACGTGCCGATGGATGGAATCAGGCCGAGGCTTGGAGACGTATCTCCACCTCCACCGAAATGTTCAACTCCGGCATATCCAAAGCCACAACGCTTATCACCACTCAGCTAAGGATTGTGCATAGAGTTGTTTCTCGATCGGTTCTAGCTAGAGGAGACAGTCCGGGACCAATGAATACCGAAGATTGTCTCATGCTCGACCATATGGTGAGAGGGGTCAGGTTCAACCCCATTTCGGATATGATGGACCATATGATGTACATCTCCACTCGGTCGAGAAGAGAGATTCGAGTAGGCTCCTATATCACCGCCATTTTGGAGTGTGCCCAGGTGGAAGGGCTCGATACTCAGGTTGCCGTTGGAGGTTCGACCTTGATTAGTTATGGCACTCTAGCCCAGATGGCGATTTGCACAAAGGGTCCGAGGCGGAACGACCCGTATGTTCTGGTAGACGGTCTACCCTTGTGGGAAGCCGTCCAGGATGATGCTCACGAAGAAGGACCCCCGAACCCAGAGGTCCACGAGCAGGCTCAGCACATCTACCCACAGTCGTGGAGACAGGATGCTTCGATACCTGAGTCTTCACACGGCAGAGGAAACACGCAGGACCAGGAGTCGATTGATCTGTAGCAATTGTATTCGGAGTTCTCCGACTACCGTCGTGTGACCGATGAGAGATTTTCCTAGCAGGAGAGGCAGATCAATGAGGGCTTTGCAGCTCAGCGCGCTCACATGGATAGGCAATACACAGCATTACAGTCAGAGCTTCAGCGATCTATCTCCGAGATGCAGAGGTCACTTTCGGAGCAGCTCGATCAGTATTTCTGTCGTGGCCCCGATGAGCCATGATTTATCTATTCTTATTTTCTTCTTTACCGCTATCTTTGTTTAGGAATTGATGTAATTCCGTATTTGGTATGACTATGAATTTTAACAAGAATGTTAGGTGCGTTAAATGTTTTATCATGAATGATGTTTTATTATGTGATTTAATTGCTTCTGAATGTTCGTTTTAATTCGCGTTATTAGAATTTCCACATGATTATGCTCCTCTTAACTAACCCCGAGACCGGAGGAGAATCTGAGGACAGATTCTTTTGAAGAGGGGAGTATTGTAACGACCCGAATATTTTAATTATAATTATATTTATTACGCGAATTCTTTCTTGTCTAATTTCTCGATCTATCCAATTGGATTAATTAATCTAACGGAAAAGATTGATTTAACCTATCTTTAAATAACCGCAATTGCTAAAATTACATAAATGCCCTTAAAAGCCAAAATGACTATTTTACCCCTCGAGATATTTTTCCTAAATATCTAACTCTCTCTCACATTCTCTCATTTCACAAAGAAGGAAGAAAGGAAGAAGGAAGGAGGAAGAGAGAAATTTTGTGCCGAATCCGATCCTCGTCCGAATGGAATCCCGTCTTCGGCTACGTGACCCCCATTCCATAACCAACCGGTAACCTTCTAACCTCTTTTCGATTCATCCGACGAATATCGATTTATATTGAATTTTATTAACTTAGGTTTTTATTGGGTTTATTCGTTATAGTTGACGGTTTTGCATGATTCATGTTTCTAATTATTAAGCATGTTTAGGAGAGTAATATATATGAATTTGAGCATGATTGGCCGAGTATAAATTGTGTAGGATGAATTTTTGTGTTAGATTTATTGCTTCTGCGTCTGTTTCTCGCGAATCTGCTCATTTTAGAACCACACGGTCTCGCCACACGGCGTGACGAGACCCCGTGTGAACGCGCACGACCTTGCGACAGGCCGTGCAAGAGGCCGTGTGCCTTGTGAATAACACGCACGGCCTTGCGCACGGCCGTGCAAGACCCCGTGCACCTCCATTTCTTGCACGCACGGCCTTGCAACAGGCCGTGCAACACCCCGTGTGTACCCCTTAGCCAATTTTCAGCCATTTTCCAGACCGGACCTTCTGTATGTTTCACCCCCAAAAACCTAAAATGTTCGTTTGATCTCGTTTTTGAATTCCGTCTTCACCAATAGCTTTATTTGGTCATTTATATCTTTAATATTCAAAGTAGGAATTTTTCTGACTTCGTTCGGGCATTCAATAGTGCCAATCTTGTTTAGGGCTTTTTAGCTATTTTCCATACATCGTCTATGTGATCCAAAACTTGTATGAATGCTTCCTTATTATGTCACGAGCATGAATGTGAAATCTAAATTGTGTTCGAAGCATGTTTACATCTTTTAATCCTTATATCTCATTTAATTGTTTTAAATGCAATTGTGAGTACTTCAATGGAAGTCGTGTTTATATGCTTTTACGTCGTGAGGGTATTAAAATGCTTTCAAACGGAGTGAGAATTTCTTTTAAATTATTGCGAACTACCCTTATGTGCTCATCTTGCTTTGATTTCTCTTCTCGTATATCTATTAGATATTTAATCTATATTTTCATAATTTTATAACAAATGTTTTGATATTAACTTGTATCTATAAGTATCTCTAAATCATTTTGTTTTCAAAGGGCAAGAAAACTCTTTCCTTTAAGGTATATTCGAAGTTGGATCTTTGACAGGGATACTATCAGCTTCGCATCCGAGAGCAGGATATACCTAAGACCGGGTTTAACACTCGGTATGGCCACTTCGAGTTCGTTGTGATGCCGTTTGGTTTGATGAATGCCCCTGCAGCTTTTATGGACATGATGCACAGAATCTTCCGGCCTTACCTCGACAAGTTCGTGGTCATCTTCATCGACGATATTCTAGTTTTCTCCAAGACAGTCGAGGATCATGCCGAGCATCTTCACATTTTGCTACAGACGCTTCGAGAGCATAGCCTATCTGCTAAGTTTAGCAAGTGCGAGTTCTGGATCAACGAGGTTTCATTCCTTGGTCACATCATCTCCGAGAAAAGGATTGCTGTGGATCCATCGAAGATTGAGGCAGTGACGAGTTGGAGTCAGCCTAAGACGCCGACAGAAGTCAGGAGTTTCCTTGGATTGGTTGGATATTACAGGCGATTCGTTTAGGATTTCTCCAAACTAGCGGCCCCACTCACGAAGTTGACTTGCAAAGATGTGTCTTTTCAGTGGGACGACGAGTGTGAGGCTAGCTTCAAGGAGCTGAAGACGAGATTGACCACCGCACCTATACTTGTTCTCCCAGACCGACACGAGGGATACGCGGTTTATACCGACGTGTCCAAGGAAGGTTTACGTGGGTGTTGATACAGAATGGGAAGGTCGTTGCCTATGCTTCTAGGAAGATGAAAGATGCTGAGAAGAATTATCCCATCCACGACTTGGAGCTTGCAGCGGTGATATTCACCTTGGGCAAATGGTGTTATTATCTGTACGGTGTCACCTTCGACATCTTTACAAACCACCAGAGTTTGAAGTATCTGTTCACGCAGAAGGATCTTAACAGGAGACAGAGACGATGGATGGAATTCTTGGAGGATTATGACTGCCGTATTCAGTATCACCCTGGGAAGGCGAACGTGGTCAGCGACGCATTGAGCCGGAGGCTCACGTGGTACATTTGGAGGAATCATCTTCCGATATCCCTATAGAGGACATAAGGACTCGAGTTGAGTCGTATCCTCGTCTTTCCAACCTTACAGTCCAACCCGATCTAGTCCAACAGATCCGTGACGAGCAGATTATGGATGCCGGTATTCATAAGATCAAGGCCAAAATGCAGCTTGACCCAAACACCAAGTTCTGGATCGATGGCACCAGATTGCTTTGCTTCGGGACCCAAGTTTGTGTCCCCACGAGCTTGAAGCGTGGAATTCTCGACGAGGTACACAAGTCTGCTTATGCTGTCCACCTAGGAGGCAACAAGATGTATCGTGATCTCAGAACCCAGTATTGGTGGAACGGTATGAAAAGGGACGTGGCCACCTATGTGAAACATTGTCTAGCGTGTCAGAGAGTCAAGGTTGAGCATCAAAGGCCTGGAGGTACTCTTCAGCTTCCCGTGCCTACTTCCAAGTGGCAGGAGATCACTATGGACTTCGTGACAGGATTGCCCACAATTCGTGGAGGTTTCAACAGTATTTGGGTCATTGTCGACCGATTGACCAAGTCAGCTCATTTTCTTCCGGTTCGAAAGACAACGAAGGTCAAGTAGCTCGCAGAACTGTATAAGAAGGAGATCATTCGACTTCATGGTGTTTCGGAGAGTATCGTTTCAGACAGGGATCCTAAGTTCACAGCTCAGTTTGGCAAGAACTTCACAAGAGCTTCGGAACGACCCTGAAGTTTAGCTCTACAGCACATCCCCAGACTGATGGACAATCGGAGCGAACGATCATGTTCTTAAGTGATATGCTACGGGCATGTGCACTCGATTTTCATACGAGTTGGATTTCACACTTGCCCTTGGTCGAGTTCGCTTACAACAACAATTATCAAGCCTCGATTGGGATGCCGCCGTATGAGGCTCTTTATGGGAGGAAGTGTAGATCTCCGATTTACTGGGAATTGGAGGATTGGAAATGGTCCGCCGATGGCCTCGAGAGAGCTACTCCGCCGGATGAGATTCAGGGAGCTATTGATAAGGTTCAAATCATTCGGCAAAGAATGAAAGCAGCCCAGGACCGACAGAAGAGTTATGAAAGCAGCCCAGGACGTCGAGACTTAAAATTTGAAGTGGGAGACCGAGTATTTCTCAAGGCCTCCCCGAGGAAGGGATTCACGAGGATCGGTAAACGTGGAAAGCTTACTCCGAGATACTTAGGTCCATTCGAGATTATAGAGCGGATCGAGAACACCGCTTATTGTTTGGATCTACCACCACATCTTACCGGGATCCACAATGTCTTCTATGTCTCACAGCTCCGCAAGTACTTCCCCGACGAGTCCCATATTCTCCAAGATGACGGAATTCAGCTTGAGCCGGATTTGACCATTGAGATGAAACCGGTTCAGATTCAGGATCGCAAGGTCCAACAGCTTCGTCACAAGCATATCCCCTTAGTGAGAGTGCTCTGGAGGAACTGTTTGACCGAGCAGTCTACTTGGGAGACGGAGGCCAAGTTGACAGAAGCTTACCCCGAGATGTTCCAGTGAAGATAGAATCTGGGGACTAGATTCTTATAAGGGGGGAGTATTGTAACGACCCAGAAATCCAAGAATCATTGTGAGTTCTATTCCGCGATTAATTATCTTTCTCAACCCTCTTTCTCGTATTATGTGAATTATATTATATTATTTCGTATTTGACCCAACGTGATAATATTATGTGCGTATTTAAATTCCTTATTTGTTTTGCTTTCGTCTGATATAAATACTGAAATATTTGGCCAAAATCTTTTAAATTGGACTTTCTAAAATTACCGAAATACCCCTTCGTATTTTTGGACATTTCAAATTAATTGATAAAAGTGTCAAAACCTATTATGAACCCTAAATTCGCTAGAGAGAGAGAGAGAGAAGAGGGAAGAAGAGGATTTTGCATTTGAAGCCCGAATCGATCGTCCCGAGCTCGTTTCTCCACGAAATTTCGTGCCGTTTGAACCTACGAGATCTCACTTTAGGTACCAATTTCCCCATTTGTTTTTATGAATTTTTCAGGATTTGAGCATGCTTATCATTTCGGGAATAATTTAGAAATTTTATGATTGTGAACCCGTTTCTTGATCATTTCTTGTAATTCTTGGATAGAAATGTTCCTCACATGTTGATTGATGATTTTTTGAATCGCGTTTTTCTGGTATTTGCTATTAAACCACACGGGCTAACGCACGGTCTTCATCAACACCGTGCAGGAGCCCGTGCGCGGCTCTTTTTGCTTGCACGGGCGTCCCATGCAAATGGCCGTGTGCAGTGCGCGGTCTTGAAAGTGTGTCCAAGACCGTGCACATGCCGGTGCGAAACACTTAGAATATTTTTCCAGCCTTTTTACAAGTTGCTCTCGGGAATTGAGTCAACATCTCGCTATTTTATGTTGACTTTTCACTTACGGACTCCAAAAATTATATCGATTTTACCTATAGATCCCTTATCAGTTGTAAATTAATATTTTAAAATGTTTGTTGAATTTTGACCTCGTTCGGACTGTGAATAGTACATTTTTACGTGTACGCATTTTTGGAAACTTGTCGGAATTACTTGAAATTTACGTAGTAGCTTCCATAAATATTATTATTAGCATATACATGATTGTTGATTCATTTGGTTAGCCGTTCGTCAAATAATTGCTTATTTGCACTTTTAGAGTCGTTATTAATTCGTCTAGGTCCTGTCTTGTCTACAGATCAGTCAGAGGTCGGAGAGCAGTGAGTTGTAGCCGCTAGGCTTTCTTTTTTGGCACCAGGTGAGGATTTAAATTGTTCAAACTGGGCTTGAACATATATGTCTATGTATACATGTGAAATCCTCGTATTCCCTTATTATTAGTATTTAGTATTTCGAGCTTATATCTTTATGATTTTATCAACAAATCATTTAATATCAAATTATACATTAGTACCCAAAATCGATTTGTTTTCAAAAGGGCAAGTAAACTCTTTCCTTTTAACGTGATGATTTGACTTAGGATTTGGGTCTGTGAGGAAAGTCGTTAGGGGAGTTTGTCAGAACAACCCGGCGCGTATGGAACTTGTAGTTACCCCCTTCGTCGTCACCACTTGCCCAATTGCCCGTTTGGCACTCAAACCCTTATTGTAAAGCGAGTAAAATATTGGACTTTTCATTGGGCCCTGGATGGTATCCGGAGGTTGCATCTGGGGACGAGCATCCAGGGTGTAACCCGAGGTGCTTCTCCCAAAACTAAGTGTCAATCGTGGCCCATCAGGAGTTTGATAGCCACGGTTGGGAGCGATGGTGGGTGTTGCATGTGTTGCACGCTTTCCTTAAATTCACTATAGTCGAGCATCGGGTTGCTCGTTGGCTTGACACCGGCGATGGAGTTTTTATAATGTATTGAGGAGAAATAAGGAGGAACAGGCCCACTCTCACTGGGATATTTATTTACTGCTTTATATTGTTATTGTCTTTATTGCTTTATTGAATATTCAAGTCGAAGCACATTCCGGTTTCTTCTTTATTGCATATGTACTTTCTATTAAAACCCGGAAGCGTGACTCGACTTGCTCTACCCATATCTTCACTGAGTTCTTTGACTCACCCTCTTTTATTGGTTCTTGCCTTAGGTAGATTGAGAGACCGACATGTCTCGCGTGTCGGATTCGCAACAGTTCATAGATAGGCCTTTTGGTTTTGCCATTTTCTAGATTGTTGTTCGTAACTCTCTCATTAGGTTATTCTTTTGTCCTGGCATGTATTTAATGCTATATTAATCCCCACCCCTATATATTTACTTTATGTTGCCCCTGAATGGGCTGTGATGATATTGGATATTTAGATTGGCCCTGAAGTGGCATTTATGTTATTATGTTTTAATTCGCTTCCGCTATATATTCTGAACTGTTTATCTGTTGTGTCTTTGGGGATCCGCTGTTTCCAAGAGTCGAGATAGACCCGTTAGCTTGTATGGGTTTTCGGGTTGAGGCGCTGTTCTCGGCTTGGCGATCTGTGCAAGTTCGGGGGCTGTAGAGCGGGGCGCTACAGTCTGAAGTGGTATCAGAGCTTTAGGCTCTATTGTCTAGAAGTGTCGTGTCTAAGTCGTACGGCTATAGGTTTCGTGTTATTTGTCTTTACTTGCGCTCTTATAAGATTACTGTTACGTGATTACTTGAACATATCATTAACCCACATGCATTTTCATCTCACTGTTTTAGGTATAATGGTTTAACCACGTGGCCGACAGGATCCGCCTCCACTGCCAGAGGGATAGACCCGTTAGCTTGTATGGGTTCTCGGGTTGAGGCCCCGTTCTCGGCTTGGGGATCTGTGCAGGTTTGGGGGCTGTAGAGTGGGGAGCTACAACACATAACACAACTACATAAGCATTAAAGCCTATGTCCTGATCGACACAAAGTCAACCTACTCAAGTGCTCAAAGGGCTGTCACTCCGGCCTCACCCCCAACTCCCAAATGTTTTGGAGCGTGACTAGCTACAGGAAATCCACCATAAACCCGATGTCTATCCAGCTTCATCCAATCTTCACTCCAGGCCCAACATATCGTACATACATATCTCAGTTTTCAAATCATTTTCATATGGCGAAAAGACCGTTCAAGGCAAGGTCGTATGCGAGGCTGAAGGCCAAAGTTCGCCTTAGAAAACAAAGGGTTTTACTAGCCTCTTTCACAAACTTTTCAAAAGGTTATACATAGTAAGTTTTCATATCAAAACGTTTTCCATAAATCGAATAAACATAATAGGCATAAATATTTACTAAGTATAATATTTGAACGGTGTGAAAACAAACTCATAAATCAAGGCTTGAGTGGGGAGAGGCTTATTTATATATATATGCACATAAGTATCGGAGTCGGAAACGGAAAGCCTCACCTGATGGCTATTCAAAAGAGAATGCAAAAGCAAGACCGACACGCTACTGCACGTGAGTGTTGTCTGCAACTGACAAAGACACAACCATATAAGACTAAACACGACGCACGGCTTAAACGAAGGCATAAAAAACACGTAAAAGCACAATCGATAATCACATATGGCATTCAAGTTCAAATTTTCAAGCAAATAAAGAAGTAGACAAGTATCGGAGTCAAATCATGCTTAATATAAGTACAAATTAAGCTTAGAGGCATGAGGGAGAGGTTACAAGGCAAGACATGCAAAATCCAAGATTTCAAAAGATTATAAAAACTACCCCTATTCTTATTCATATCCCGAACATGTCAAAATATTCCAAACTCAACATATTTCGCTTAGCTAAAAAGTTCTAAGATCAATGGAAGCAAAAGAAACGAGAAAAAACGAGGTTCGAGACGAGTTTGGGGTCCAAAAATTGAACCCCAGGCGATTCCACGCCCCCTGGCCGTGGTGTAGTCTTGCACTGGACCACCACAACCACAGCTGGAAAATCAGGCTGTGGCCGCACCATGATCGTGGCGGGTCGTCTTCTCCAGCGGAAAAAGCTATAAAAAGCTTAAAATTCGGTTTTAAACCTAATTTCAACCTCCAATCATCCCAAAACACATAAAAATGATCACATACCATCAAATGGAGTATTAATGGAGAGTTTCGCGAAGCTCTGACAAGAAACGAGCAAAGCCGGCAAATTGCGGGTTTAGGCATGATGTTGAGAAGAGAAGAGGAAGAAGAGCTTAAGTCAAAATCTGATATTTGGGTCAAGAGACAAGGGGTCATATCGTAATTTTTATAAAACTTTGTCAAAAATGCACATTGTCAGAATTAAGCAATATTACAGTCAAAGCTCATGAAATTAAACGCATATTGACATATCGTGGCTAAAATACCAAAATTCACTCATTTATGAAAATATTATATAAATCTCATAATAATCAAAAAAATGAATCATAAATCGCGTAAATAATAGACTCGAGCTTACCGGATAATAACTTTCGAATTTGTTGCCGTGGATGGCCTTTACGAGATTAACTGTTGGTTTATTTTGCTTCCACCTCTCTGTTATTGCTGTTGGACATTGAGGTTGTTGTTGCCAAAGTTTATTGCATGTTTGATTGCCGTTCGCCAAGATCGTTTTTCGAGTAGGGTAATCCACCATGCTCGTTGATCTATTTTAGTCCAGATTATTGGGATTCACGCATGCCCCGAGCGCAGTGGAAGTAATGGATTTTAATTTTTTTTTGCCTCGGGGCATTAATCAAATTAATGTGAAACTTCATCCAATGAATTCATAACTTTGAAACGATTATATATCTGAAATATAACACACCTCTACGCACTCCTTTTATAGTTGTTAAGGATAGAAACCTTTCCAAAGCTTCGGCCCGTCCCTCGAAAAGTGCAGGCTTCTCAATTCTACCAAGGCTCCGATTTGTAACCGAATCACTCTAAGATTGATCCACGGCTTCACGCAGACGAACTCTGAATCACTTAAAACTTGCTAGAGTTTTAAGACTAGCTTCTACCTATTGTCGGACAAAAGAATCAAGAAGAGAATAGCCAAAAACTTGTTCACATGAAACTGCAGAATCAATTTCTGCAGTTCACGTGAACTGTCCAGAAAAGAAGAGAAAACGGCGTAGAGAGGGAGAGAGAGATTAGGGTTAGGAAAAACCAAATTTTCTTAATCTATTTTTACGTAAAAACTCATTCTAAATAGACTTGAGTGCAGAGTTATTAATAATTCTCGGCTAGGATTTTCGGCCATTGCTGCTTTTTGGGCCTAGCAGTCTTGGGCTTTCTCAAGGCCACATTAATTTAATTCCAGGATAAATATTTCAAGCCCAATTTAATTAATCAAGATTAATTAAGCAAGTCTAATATATCATAAAGTGGGCTTTAATTTATTCTAAATAAATTACAAGCCCATCATTAATCAACTTGGGCTAGAATTGATTCCAAATGAATTCTCTAGTCCAATAAGCCCAATTAACATTTAATTGCTACATATTTTTCCTTCTATTAATTGTACTTGCTTTATTCCAAATAAATTACAAATTTTTTAATTAATCAATTTGACTTGAACTAAAACAATTAACTCTCAAGTCCTGTTCCTTATCTGTGAGGGCTTCTTGAGGTTTGGAACGGGTGTCAAGCACAGAGTGTGGCAAGGTGATGATGCTGTACACGTTTTCCAGTTATCAAAGTCTGTATTGCTTTTGAGGGTGTAAGGGTGTAATTATTACGTGCCGGCGAGGTATGGGATTAAAACAAGAGTACATCTAGACACTTACCCTCACTTATATTTAGAGACTCAGAGTTAGGGGATTCCTGCTTTTGGTGTTGATGAGTGTGGTGAGGGTGTGATCATTACGTGTCGGAGAGATGAGTGGTAAGAAAAGAGCAATCCAAATAGTTCCCTCACTATATTTTAGAGCCTCAAAGTTAGGGGATGTTGCTTTCCTAGTTTATGAGTGTGGTGAGGGTGTGATCAATACGTGCCAGAGAGATGAGTGGTAAAACACAAGTGAATCCAAACAGTTCCCTCACTTATATGTAGAGCCTCAGAGATAAGGGATATGTGCTTATTGTGCTGCCTTCATGTGTTAAGCTGGTGGTCGAAGCTGTAGCGGGCGCCCCAAACGGGTAACGCACGCCCCGCACCGAGCCCCAATCCGAAGCCGAAATAGAAATCCGACCCTAAATTGAAACCCGGCGAACGGCAAACCGATTTACTCAATCACTAGGCAGGGCTTTTGTAAAAACAACTGACGACAACAAAGCGGGAGCGGAAGCAACAACCAAATTAAATTCCATATAACAACATTCAAAGCAGTAGCTCATTTGCACAAATAGTTAAAGCCCACCAAGGCTAGCGGAATTCACTTACTATAATATAATATAATAAACGGGTTCGATACAATATCCCGGTGATATACAAATACGGGTTCAATATATCAATCCCGATAACAATTACATATAACCTAATCATGAACTTAAGATAATCTAGAAAGGGACAATCACCGAAAAGAAAGAAAACCCGCGAAACAAGACTGACGATGCCCACCTAGTTACCACCTGAAACATATAAGGTTTAAAGCAGGGAGGGTTAGTCAAAAGACTAAGTGAGGGGGAAAAAATACAAATTAGCATACGGAAATAAATCACCATTTTAACTTAAAAGAAAACAAACGAAAAAGAAGGGTTTTCATAAATATTCGGTGATTTATCATAACATAACATAACGGGACATATCATATTGCTCGGCGAGTCGAGCCCTCAACTCCTCATATCATAACATAACATACCTGAAAACCATACCAACCTTATTCCTCCCATATAGCAGAAGGACCGCTAAATCCAACTGCTCTATAGACATAATAGCCTATCCTTCGGTCGAAACGAAGTCTCCGTCACAGGAGCACAAAGGTTGCCACTCCGGCCCCACCCGTGCTCCTGGTATACATGGAGCAATCTACCAAATTCCACCGTAGACCCGCTGTCTATCTGGATTCATTCGATCGCCATACTCCGGGCCCAGCTAACATTTCATACATACCATAGCTCGCATTTTCATAACTATCATTTTCCTATTAAAATAGGAATCAAGACATTTCGGGGAGGGCCAAAAGGGCCGTTCGAGACAAACGATGTAACGGTAGGAAACGCAACCGGATGTTCCATCGTCTTGGGGGAGAAACCCGCCCTAACGACTTCACTCAACGAGAAGGTTTCCAAACCCAAAATTACATTTAAATCAAAACATAGTTCTCTTGTCTCTTTTTGAAAACATTTCGAAATCATATACATATTATTCATTTAATATCAAATCCGTTGTTCTTAAACCTCATAAAGATAATAAGTATAAAGTATTTACTAAATATAGTAATACGGGATGAAAACATAAATTACACATGCGAGATTTATTTAGTGAGGCTCAATAGTACATATCTACATAATACGGGATAACAATAGAAACCTCACCTGGCGATAACCAAAAGAAAATCCAAAACGGAAACGAGCAACCTAATCCACGAGAGTGGAACCTGAAACTAAAAAACGACAACCACATAAGACATACGATGACGCACGGCTCATACGAAAGCATAGAAACACGTAAAAGCACGTTATACAATCACATAAAACACTTAGGTTCAATTATCAAACATAACGAAGTAATTCATGCATTTAAAAATGCAAATCAAATCCAAATGCAAGGAATCTTTACGGACATGCTTAAATTATCATAAAGGAGTATGCATTCGAATTTCGGGAAAATCGGACTTCACATGCAAAAGTTAGAAAATTTAACGAAAACTTAAAACATACTATTCATAGACCCGAACATGCTATAAATTCATAAATCATACAATTCATATCTATTTCATATATATCGAATACACAAGCGAAGAAAGAATTCAGAAAAGACGAGCCGAAGCGGGACCCGTAGGCCAAAATTGGCCCTGACTTGCAGAAGGTCAGGGCCTGATCAAACGGGCCACACGGGCTCATGCACACGGCCTTGAGGCCGTGTGCACCAAGACCGTGTGCACCAAAGGGACACGCACGGCCTCTCTACAGGCCGTGTAGAGAGCCCGTGTATGACCAACACTCACGCCCTCTCTACAAGCCGTGTAGAGAGCCCGTGCACATGCACACGGGCTTGCAACACCCCGTGTGCAAAGGCCGTGTGCGTGCGATAACAACAGAAAATTCACAAAAGCGAGAAACCTTCGCAAATTCAATCCTAAATCCCGTAATTAACCAATTAAACATGCAAATCACACCCTAATTTTCACATATAATCATCTACAACATATAATCTACATATAGAAACGATAAACACGAAAATCCGTCCATAAATTCTTCCAAAATCATGTAAACCCTATATTATATAACTATAAACAAAATCGAGAAATACAAGGCATAGGAGACATTAAATGAGATGGACATGAAAGGCTTACTCGTAGAAGAGATCGTGAGGAGTTCGTAGGCGTAAGCGGTTAGAAAATCCGTCGAGAAACGGAGTCGGGACGATCGTTTCAAACTCCTTCTTCTTCCTTCTCCTTTTCTTTCTTTTCTTTCTTCTCCTTTGATGTTGTTTGCGTGAATGAGGTGAGAGGGAGAGATGTGAGACTTAGTCAATAATTGACTTGATTCGAGAAACGAAAGGGCATTTTTATAATTTCGCAAGATAAGTTCGAAAACTCACATTGTCCAAATAAGACATAATTACAGTCAAAATTCATATAATTAAATGCACAATTGACAATTTGTGATTTAAATATTAAAATTCACTCATATACGAAATTATTATAAAAAATCATATAATAATTAATAAAATAAATAATGAATCGCGCAAGAAAAATCGATCCGGGTCCCCGGTTCATAATACGAATTTTCGGGGCGTTACAGAAGTTGTTTGCTGATGGCTGATCAGATGATGATTGGGATGAAGCTTGCTGATGGATGGTCTAATGGAGCCTCTTTTGCTGACTATGGTGCTGGTATCTTTGTCTTAGTTTTCCTTTGCTAAGGGTACAGGATGTTCATTTCATTTCTTTTTCAGCTGTATTTTTTCCTTGGTTGATAGTTGGGCCTGTTTGTAGACCGGCAGTTCTTTGCCTACAATTGTGGATTCTTGTATTTTGTTCCCGTTTTGGGCTGTGGTATTAATAAAAAAACGTGAAGTTGTGTTAACTTAAATTCTTCTAGAAATAGGAAATCTATTACAGGTCAGTAGTAACCCTTTCCGACTCATTTTCTAAACAGGGATAGCCGGGAATTCCATCGTCAGGGGGGGGGGGGGGGATCCGCCCTAACGACTTCACTCAACAAGAAGGTTTCCAAACCCAAAATTACATTTAAATCGAAACATAGTTCGCTTGTCTCATTTTGAAAACCTTTCGAAATCATATACATAGTACTCTTTTGATATCAAATTCGTTGTTCTTAAACTTCATAAAAGTAATAAGCATAAAGTATTTACTAAATATAGTAATACGTGATGAAAACATAAATTACGCATGCGGGGCTTGTTTAGTGAGGCTTAATAGTACATATCTACATAATACGGGATAACAACAGAAACCTCACCTGGCGACAACCTAAAGAAAGCCAGAAAGTGCAAGCGAACACCCTAATCCACGAGAGTGGAACCTGCAACTGACAAACGACATAACCACATAAGATATATGATGACACACGGCTCGTACGAAAGCATTAAAACACAAAGAAGCACGTTAAACACTCATTCATATCACGTCAGTTCACATTCTAACAAAATATAGAAATTCAATAATCAAATCAAGTTAGAATGCGATAAAAACCCATAAATATGCATAAAAGGTAATAAGGAAGCATGTATTCAAGTTTCGGGAAAAACGAACAACGTTTGAAAAGTAGTCAAAAATGCCTAAACGAAAAACGAGATGAACGGGGCCCGAACGAAGTTGAAAAAGTCCAAACTTAATAAAATATGTGTTTCATGATTTATAGGAACTATGGGTCAAATTGGATCTCAAATCGGAGGTCAAACGAAGAAAGTCAACTTTTATAAAAGCTATTTGACCGCCATTGCCGAGAGCAACAATTTGAAAACGGAGAAATTTTGGCTAAGGCATACACACGGCCTAGGACACGGGCGTGCGCACGGGCTTGAGCGCGTTCTCAAGACGGTGCAAACACCCACACTGGCCTGCGCACGGGGGTGCGCAAGGCCGTGCAAAGGCTAAAATGGACGCACGGTCTTGGCGCATGGTCTCAAAACCGTGCAGATTATCAGAACAGCAGAAAATCGCCGAAACGAAAAACTGTCACGACCCCCGGGCGCGGAGAGGAGAACCATCACGACGGCGCCCGTTGGACGCGCGGGTATAAGCTTCGAATCCACTGTGCACAACCCTAAAGTTTGGCTTAGGAAGCACTTGCCAAAAGGGATTAATCCATATTAATTGTACATGAGTTCTAACTTATAAACCCTTTCATAATCTGTTGAATTTCCAATGTGGGACTCAACATAGGCCCTCACGGCCTGTGGTCACAGCCCTGCTCGACCCCGTGACCACAATTCACACGGCCTCTCCACATGGGCCACAAGGTCGTGACATGAGGCCGTGTGAAGCCTCAAATTTGGGGTGTTACAATTCGCCCCTCCTTCAAAGCGTAATGTCCCCATTAAACCGTGACATAGGTCCATTACTCCCCGTCAGTGGAGAAGCTGCCCTACTACACGCGGAGCGGAGCCCCTTTTAGAGGTGACTCATGACTCATGATGTGTGTGGAACATGTATTCCCACGACTGACGGTTGGCTCTGATACCACTTCTCATGACCCCCGGGCGCGGAGAGGAGAACCCTCACGACGGCGCCCGTTGGATGCGCGGGTATAAGCTTCGAATCCACTGTGCACAACCCTAAAGTTTGGCTTAGGAAGCACTTGCCAAAAGGGATTAATCCATATTGATTGTACATGAGTTCTAACTTATAAACCCTTTCATAATCTGTTGAATTTCCGATGTGGGACTCAACATAGGCCCTCACGGCCTGTGGTCACAGCCCTGCTCGACCCCGTGACCACAATTCACACGGCCTCTCCACATGGGCCACAAGGCCGTGACATGAGGCCGTGTGAAGCCTCAAATTTGGGGCGTTACAAAAACCCTCGTGGGAATGAACTAAAAATCCATATTTAATCCATCAATCATGCAAATCCCAAGCTAATACTCACATATATTGATCTACAACATCTAATCTACTTATAGAACCAAGAATCACGTAAATCCATCCATAAAATCATTCAAACTCAACATATATCCTAAATGTTCAACTATTCACAAAAAATTTGAAAATCAAAGCATAGGAAGCATTAAACACGAAAGGTGTGAGAAACTTACTCAAAGAAGAGATCGTGAGGAGTTCGTAGGTTTTCACGGCTTGAAATTTCGTCGAGAAACGAGGTCGGAATGATCAATCAAAGCTTTTTTTCTTCTTCTCTTTTTCCTTTCTTTTTCTTCTCCTTTCTTTTCTTGTGCGTGAATGAGGGAGAGAGAGTGAGAGTGAGACTAAGTCAAAAGTTGACTTGGGTTGAGAAACGAAGGGGCATTTTCGTAATTTTATAAAAATAACTCCAAAAATATAAGTTGTCCAAATAAAACATAATTACAGTCAAAGTTCATGAAATTAAACGCGCATTGACATGTCGTGGTTTAAATACCGAAATTCATTCATTTATGAAAATGTTATATAAATTACATAATAATTAATAAAATAAATCATAAATCGCGTAAGAAAATCGGTTCGGATTCCCGGTTCATAACTCGAATTTTCGGGGCGTTACACATAGCCTAGCAACGCTAGAATATGTGTGGAAATTGACTTATCTAAATCGAGGATTGGACAAATAGACATTGAACATGGGAAGGACGGTACAGTGATTTAACCACTCATATATGAAAACCTCCCTCCCTTCTGTACCAGATGTAAGGAACCAGGCCACAGTTCATTAGATCACAACAAGCAAAATCTAAGTGAGATGGAGTCTCATCAAATGCCTACGACTGAGAAACAAAGCAATGAAAACAGCACAACAGTGAAGAAGCTGGAAGACAAACGGCCTGCCAAGAAAGTTTCCTTTGCTCCGGGCACCATCTTTGAACCCAAAATAGTCAAGGAAAACCTCAAGGAGCAAGCACTTTAGGAACTTTATCTCAAAAAAAAGAGAAAAAAGACTGAGGCACCAAACCGTAGAGGGAGATAAGGACCTGACTGGAACAGAAGAAGAGGAAACAGAGATTGCTGCCTCTCATAATCCATTTGAAGCCCTTACTAATGAGGAAAGTGACCCTGAGAAATCTGAAGAAGAAGTGGCTGTAGAGAGGAGTAAGAAAGACAAGAGAGAGCAAAAAAGACTAAAGGCTTTCAAGAAGAAGAAAAAGAAAAGTGAGAAGTCGGTAATAGTGTAAGACACTGGCAATTCTTATGTGCTCAAGAAGGTAAATGAGGATGGATCCACAGAGGACCTATTACCAGCACCAGCAGAAGAAGGAATAATATAGCAAGCTATTGAATCCTTAGTGTATGAAACGGTGGAAAGGGTTGTAAATGAAGAACTGGAGAGAATAGGGAATATCATTGTTCAGGACACCACTGATGCTACAATTGATACTTCACCTTATTCAGTGTTGGAGGATCCTTAGGTGGAGAGAGGGATCTTACATGCAGGCAGAGAATCACAATGTGAACTAGTCAAGGAAGACATTGCTAATTGACATTTTATTTTTTCATTGGCATTTTAAACTATGTGAAATTTGAGTTATCCGATATGTGGCAAAATTTATGTTTATGTGTATACGAGTAATATTAGTTTAATTATATTTTCATACGTATATCCCTATCCCTAAATACCGATAAGAACGAAAAATTTAAATATCTAAATATCTATTTACATAAAATGAAAATGTAATAAAATTCTTACTTATTAAATGAGATGGTCGACTAATTGTCTTTAACATATGTGTGGACCCCACTGATTCTTCCATTCACTCTAATATAATATGTGTATGATATATGTATAGGGCTAATTACTTGATCACCAATTTTCTTATTTGGATAAGCCACCTCCTACATAAAGCCAGAACAAGTGTCAGGTGTGTATATGTCTATAAAAATACATATCTATTCATTTATACTCGACATTGTGAAACACAAATTAGGAAAAGGGGTTTGCTAGCTTTGTCGCTAAAGCTAAGACGAAGACGAAGAGGTACATTTCTGTAGCACCCCGCTCTACAGCCCCCGAACCTGCACGGATTCCGAAGCCGAGAACGACACCTCAACCTGAGAACCCATACAAGCCAACGGGTCTAGCCTGACACTTGGCAACAACTAATCCCCAAAAGACACAACACATAAAATAAATTATACAATTCAGAATTCATAGCTGAAGCGATTTCATAAACATATAATCATAAATGCCACTTCGGGGCCAAATCAATTATCCAACATCATCAACGCCCACACGGGGGCAATGTAATGTAAATGCAGTAATCATAAAGGGATGGGGATCAATATAGCAGTATATACATGCCATATACAAAAGAATAGACTATGGAGAGTTTAATGGATAACAACTCTAGACGACTCGCAAACCAAAAGAGCCTATCTAACCACTGTTGCCAATCCGACACGCGAGAAATGTCGGTCTCTCAATCTACCTGAGGCAAGAACCAATAAACGAGGGTGAGTTCAAAGAAACTTAGTGAAGATATGGGTGAAACAAGTCGAGTCACGCTTCCGAGTTTTTATTAGGAAAATACATATGCAATGTGGAAGAAAACCAGAATGTGCTTCGACTTGGATATTTTAGTAACAATAAAGCAGTAAGGACAATAATGTCATAAAGCAATAAATGAGTATCCTAGCGAGAAGGGGCCTTATGATTCAAGGATTAATACTTTGCAAAGTTTTCGAAATTTTGACCTCGTTCGGGCCTTGAATAGTACCTTTTTTGTTTAGGATGTTTTCCCAATTTTTGAATGTTATCCGAATGATCCAAAATTCGCATGAGTGCTTCCTTACACTATATTATGCATGAATATGAAATTAGATTTGGAATTGAGCATGTTTAGCTCCTTTAATTTTATACATTTCATTTAATTGATCTAATTGCATTTTATTTGTAATTCTTAATTGCTATGTGATTTTAATTGGTCTTTCGTGCGTTGAACGTCCTGTGAGTCGTGCGTCGTGTCTTGTCTTGATTAGTATTATCGTCTATCAGTTTTAGGCCATTCTCTCAAAGATTTGCTTGAGTCATCTTGTTCTTTTTCCCCGTGCTTTCCAGGTGAGGGTTCTAAAATAATTTCACTGGCGTAAGAATCCTTCTATTTATTGTGAACCGACTACCCTGTACGTGCTCATATTGATTTTCTTTCTTGTCTTTCGTATATCTTAGTAGATATTTAATTATATTTTTATGATCTTGAACAACTCGTTTGATATCAACTTATAATACCTATAAGTAACTCTAAACCATTTTATTTTCAAAGGCAAGTAAAACTCTTTTGTTTTAAATGTGGCAGTTTGGCTTTGGTTGGGTCTATAAGGGAAGTCGTTAGGGGAGTCCGTCAGCACATCCCGACACGTATGGAACTTATGGTCACCCCCTTCGTCATCATTTGCTTGCCTACATGCCCGTTTGGCACTCAACTTATAACTGCTTATTTATTGAAATGCGAGCAAAATTGTGGACTTTTCATAGGGCGCTGGTGGGTATGCAGAGCTTTCACCTAGGGACGAGCGTCCAGGATGTTTCCCGAGGTACTACTCCCAAAAACTAAGTATCGGCTATGGCCTGTCAGGAGATGGTGGATGATGAATTCGTTGCACACTTTCCTGAAATTACATTTCGTCGCCCATGGTCTCGCTATGGGTTTGACATCGGTGATGCAGTATTTTCATGTCACGTAGGAGATGTAAGGAGGAACAGGCCCACTCTCGCTGGGATATTAATTGCTCTTAATTATTGCCTTTACTGTCATTATTGTTTATTGATTATTCCAATACTACATGTGACGACCCGCAATCCCCAAGTTCAAGATTAGCGCGTTTATCGGAATTCGGACCGTTTACGTTCCCGACGTCTTTCACACTTGCACGTTTTCCAACTCTTGCATTTAAATATTTTTATAAATCATCGATTTGGCATTTAAAATTCAAGGCATTAATTAGAATTTAATTTGCATCGTTTTGTCATTAACTAGGGTTAATTCGGTAAATTTATATTTTAGCTCGTTTAATCGAATTTAGTAATTTAACGGTGTACATTGGACTGGGGTTCAATGTTTTAATAATGCATATTTTAACGAGGTTCAAAATACTTTCATGAAATTCTAAATATTAGTCATTAAGTCATATTTTAAATAAAATTGCATTTTAGCCCAAAATTATTTACACTTTAGCCCAACCCGGAATTGACTTCTCGTAAACTCATGAATTTCAAGAAAACGAACCTCAATTCTTATTAAGCATTTAATTTCGGTCATTTTAACACTAAGTGCGCCTAATTCCGACACTTTACACAATTTGCACATTTTTCGAGGATAGGGTATATCATGCAATTATTGGAAGATTTGGGGCCAAAATGAGAAAAAAAAGAACACACACACGCACCACAGTGTCGCGTGTCTCTCTCCCCCTCCCAAAATATGATATGTCGAATCGACCGTCTCGACGAGGCGAACTCAACCATGCCACTTTCTCATCGATTGGAGCAGCGACGGCGGTGCAACGGTGGTGCGAAGATCTGCGGTGTCGGAGCACACCGTCGCGACTTTCCGGCGACGTTCGACGGCGTCCAAGGCACGGATCTTGACCGGTTTTTCACGGGGATTCTATTGGTGGTGGTGCCGACATTTGATTCGCGATGACGGCGGCGCTATGGACAATTTTCAGGCGCAGTGGTGGAGGCGGCGATTTGGTGGTTTCCAGTGGAGGCTTGATTGCAGACCACCGTAGTCTTGACCGGACGGAGGAGATGAAGCGTGTAACAGCCCAAGGTCAGCCCGGCAAGCATATATTGTCCTCTTTGGAAAGCCACCAGGCTCGATGGCCCAGTGCGCCCCCTCAAGGCTTTAAAACGCGTATGCCAGGTAAGGTTTCAACCCACTTATAAAGGGGCTTCGTTCTCCTTACCAAACCGATGTGGGACATTACAATCCACCCCCCTTGGGGGCCCAGCGTCCTCGCTGGCACAACGGCCTTACCGGCACTGGCTCTGATACCATTTGTAACAGCCCAAGGTCAGCCCGGCAAGCATATATTGTCCTCTTTGGAAAGCCACTAGGCTCGATGGCCCAGTGCGCCCCTCAAGGCTTTAAAACGCGTATGCCAGGTAAGGTTTCAACCCACTTATAAAGGGGCTTCGTTCTCCTTACCAAACCGATGTGGGACATTACAAAGCGGATGGCACTGGTGTCACAACGTGCATCGCCGCGACGGCGGAATTGTGCGGCGCAAGGCAGAGCCCCGGCAGCGACGTGGTGGTCTGGACTTTTCCGGCCACCATTTTCAGAGGGCTTTATATGGATTTCAACCTTCTCGACATGGGTAAGCCAATTTCGAAGTCAATTTCGTATTTCATTGAGCCGATTTCAGTTAATTTCGATTTTTTGGATTTTAGGGTTTTGGAGCTTCAAAGTGAAATTAAATTCCGATGGATGATCCGATTGAGAAATGGTTTTGAGGGAAGTGATGGGCTCGACGAGAGGAACATTTCGGTGTAAGGGTTCGACCATCAGAGGTGGTCCAGCGGTGGTCCGACTGTGGCAGGCGGTTTTTCGGCACTTTGGCACTGTTCCGGCGGCAATCCGTGTGACGGCACGACCCCTAATGCGGTGCGACGTGACGTCCCGCACCAAGTCACAATCCATAACGAGAACTAAAGGTCCAGTTAAGAACTACAACCTGGCGAACGGAAAATAAATACTAGGCGGATCTGCTTTAGAAAATAATAGGATAAGGAACAGTAATACAGCGGAAGCAAATTAACACGACCTATCCCATACAGGGAGCTAGAACAACCAAAACCCAAAACACAATTATAAAGCCCACCAAGGCCACTGAAAACATCAATATCATTATGCACATTAATTTACATTTTTACATCTACAATGTCTAGGGTTTTAAGTATTTATCCGGATACATAGGCAGAAATGAAATCACCTAGACAAAAGTAAATGACTCCGAAGACACGACCTGAATCCGCCTAGCAACAAAACCTGAAAAGACAACCACAGAGTAATGGGGTTATTCAAAGCGACTAAGTGAGGGGGCTGTAATACGTATATATAATCGAAACAACAGAAAGATTCACCAGTTTATAAATGAGAAGAAAGCAAAGGAAAATAAAGGTTTTCACAATTATTGGTGAATCGAATAATTTCGCAATAAAGTAAAAGCTCGGCGAGTCGAGCATCAACCACCTGTTTCATAATATCAAAAATATCAAATAAACCTTCCTTATTCCTCCTTGTGTAGTCAGGTAGCTAGCCCGCTACTATATAATCGTGCAAGGACAAATATCCAATACATCTTCGGCTGGGGATATAGACTAGATCCCGTCCGGCGCAGGTACTCAAAAGGGTTGCCACTACGGTCATACCCCCGAGCTCCCATCAGTGTGGAGACCAGAGCATTAAGATCCACCGTAGACCCAACGTCTATCCGGCTTCACCCCGTACCCTGATGTCCGGGCCTAATAGTATAATGTGGCTCAATGGCCAGGCCGAAAGGCCAAGATAATTCCTCGCATCCCAAATGCTTATATGGTCAAAGGGACCGATTGATAAATCAACTTTTAACCCTTTCGAGCTAAATGAGCTTTTGAGGGGTTATACGTAATAATTTGATATCAAAGCATTTTTCTTTACACTCATTAAGATAGTATGGTTTCAAATAGCTACTACGTATAATATAAATATGGGGAAAGAAAACATAAAAACATAAAACACAGGCTTTGGGTATATATGGAATATTTACATACGTATAAGGAAAGCCGAATTCGGAAAAGAAACCCCACCTGGATAATACGGCAAAATGGGCAAAAGAAAGAAGACCAACTACTGCCCGAAAGAACTACCACCTGAAACCAAATACGACACAACCATGTAAGACGACAATACGACGCACGGCTTATCCTTAATGCAATAAACACTTAATTAAATCAAAGAAGGGCAATTAGAACGATTATTCAATGAAACGAATGAAATACCAAACCTCAAGCTTATAAATCATGCTTAAACACAATTAGGTTTCACAGACATGCTTAAAATACTATAAAGAAGCATACATTCAAGTTTTGAAGCAATCGAAAAAGAATTGCGAAAAGCGTATAATTCCCTAAACGGAAATCGGTTCGTTTCACTATCAAACGGTATTGGAAAAATTCAAACTCTATGGATTATTAAGTTTGAAAGCATTACGGACTTAATGGCGAAGTCGGATTTTGAAAATAATATCAAACGAAGAAAGTAGTATTTGCAATTTTTGACTTCCAAAGACTTTTGAACTAAAATCGGGTCACACGGGCCCTTGCACGGCCTTGTGCAAGGCCGTGTGAAATTTTGGAAACACGCACGGGCTGCCCACACGGCCTGATGCAAGGCCGTGTGAGGTGGAAATAGCGCATGGTCTTGCTACACGGCCTGTTGCAAGGCCGTGTGCATCTGTTTTCGCAAATTTTCAACAAAACGCGAAGAACTTCGCACAGAAGCTACAGATTCTCGTCAAATCTTCACCAAAACCCCATTTTCAATCAGATTTTCATACTACAAACTCCAACAAACATCAAAGATCACAATGGCAACACATAGGATCAAGAATCATCGAAAACTACGGAGTATAACGATCAAACTACCGAAAAATCCAACTTCGAAACAATTTATCCAAAACATACTCAAACGATAACGGAATCAAATGGAACCTGGATAATACCTATATAGACTGTTACAAGGGTCGCGTAGGTTCTTACGGATCGAAATTTGGTTAAGAAACGAGCTCGGAAGATCGAATTGAAGTTTTTAAGAAAATCTTTCTTTTTTTCTCTTTTCCTTCGGCTGGTGTATAAGAGGGGTGAAATGTAATTATAATAAGGAGAAAGAAAGAATAAAAAGAAAATCTGAGGTTTAAATGAAAAATTGAAGGGGCATTTTCGTAATTTCGTGAAACTTCATAAAAAGGACATATCAACGAAATATATCGATATTATAGTCAAAACTCATGATTTTAAACGCACATTGACATAGAAAAATTTAAATTCACAAATTATTGCATTTATGAAAATTCATATAAAACACACAAATATCACATAAACATATATATCCCGATCGAGTTTTCCAAACTTGTCCCGTTATCTTAGGAATTCTTACCAGCTTTAGTTTACCAAAAATTTGGGGCGTTACAATCTCTTCCCCTTATGAGAATCTGCCCTCAGATTCTATTCATTCGAAGCGAACAACTCAGGATAATGTTTCCTCATTTTCTCCTCTGTCTCCCAGGTAGCTTCTTCAGTTTTCTGATTCCTCCAAAGGACTTTTACGAGGGGGATTTGACGATTACGGAGTTCTTGGAATTTACGGTCCAGAATACTAACCGGTTGGGAAATGAATGTCAGATTCGGCTCTAACTTAATATCTTCCACTGGAATAATCTCGGACTCGTCTGGATGATACTTACGAAGCTGCGAGACGTGGAAAACGTTATGAATACCGGTAAGAGCTGGCGGTAGATCTAATTTGTAGGCCATCTTCCCAATCCTCTCGAGAATCACATACGGACCCAAATATCTCGGGGCTAACTTTCCTCCTTTACCAATTCGGACAAATCCCTTTCTCGGAGAAGCTTTTAAAAATACCTGATCCCCAACTTCAAACTCCAAATCACGTCAACGTCTATCAGCATAACTCTTTTGTCGATCTTGGGCAGCTTTCATTCTTTGTTGAATAACTTGCACCTTCTCGATAGCATCCTGAATCAATTTCGGAGCAGTACCACGATGAATACCATCTTTAGTCCATCTCCAATCCTCAATATCCCAATATAGTGGTGATCGACACTTCCTTCCGTACAAAGCTTCATATAGGGCCATCTGAATCGAGGACTGATAACTATTATTATAAGCGAACTCGATCAATGGTAGCTGTTTGTGCCACGTAGTCTGAAAATCCAGGGCACAAGATCTCAACATATCTCCGAGGTATCTGATAGTCCTCTCGGATTGCCCGTCTGTCTGGGGGTGAGCTGCGGTACTGAAGGTCAACTTCGTTCCCATATCGATCCTGTAGGTTCTGCCACAGATGTGAAGTAAATCTAGTGTCTCTGTCTGACACTATACTAGCCGGAACTCCGTGAAGTCTCACAATCTCCTCATGATAAACCTCTGCCAACTTGTCAACTGTATAGGATGTATGAACGGGCAAGAAATGAGCGGACTTCGTCAACCTATCAACAATTACCCAAATGCTATCATAACCACCTCTAACTTTCGGTAAACCCGAAACAAAATCCATCGCTATCTCTTCCCATTTCCAAGATGGAACGGGAAGTGGCTGAAGTAAACCTCCGGGTTTCTGATGATCTGCCTTGACTTGTTGACACGTCGCACACTGTCTGATATAGTTGGCTACATCTCTCTTCAAACCATTCCACCAGAAGAACTCTTTCAAATCTCGATACATCTTAGTGCCTCCCGGATGGATAGTATAGGCTGATTTGTGAGCTTCATCTAAAATCTCTCTCCTCAAACTCTCAGGAACACAAACTCTTGTCTTATGTCTGAGAAGACCTGTATCGTCAATACTGAACTGCGTGTCTGGCTCATCCTTCATTCGAATAATCTGTCGTTGAATCCAATTATCAGTAGCTTGAGCTTCTTTAATTCTACGACCCAACTCTGACTGTATCGTAATGCTAGAAACATGAGCATAAGAAATAATACGAGCTCTCTCGGCACCTGATATATCTGAACTCAGCTCTAGCTGTGATACACTCGCTTTTCTGCTCAAGGGGTCTGCAACTACGTTCACCTTCCCTGGATGGTACTGAATCTTACAATCATAGTCTTCTAACAACTCTATCCAACGCCTCTGACGTTTATTCAATTCCTTCTGCGTGAAAAGATACTGAAGGCTCTTATGATCAGTGAAAACATCAAAAGTAACGCCGTAGAGATAGTGACGCCACTTGCCCAAAGCAAACACAACTGCTGCTAACTCAAGATCATGTGTAGGATAATTTATTTCAGCAGGTTTAAGCTTTCTTGAGGCATAAGCTATAACCTTTCCATTTTGCATCAACACGCACCCCAAACCTTCTTACGAAGCATCAGTTAAACCACAAATCCATCTGAACCTTCAGGCGAAGTAAGAATAGGAGCGGATGTCAATCTGTTCTTTAACTCCCGAAAACTGCTCTCACACTTATCAGTCCACACAAAGGCAACATTCTTTTTCGTTAACTCTGTAAGTGGGGCTGCAAGTTTAGAGAAATCCTTCACAAATCGTCTGTAATAACCTGCCAATCCCAGAAAACTACGAACCTCTGTCGGAGTCTTAGGCTGCTCCCAATTCAATACTGAATCTATCTTCGAAGGATCAACCTCAATACCCTTCCTGGATATAACATGACCCAGAAATGCCACTTTTTCGATCCAGAACTCACACTTATAAACTTAGCATATAACTGATGTTCTTTCAAAGTTTGTAACACGATCTTTAAATGCTCTGCATGCTCTTCCTCGGACTTTGAGAAAACCAGTATGTCGTCGATGAAGATGACAACAAACTTATCAAGATAAGGTCGGAAGATTCTGTGCATCATATCCATAAATGCTGCAGGAGCGTTCGTCAAACCGAACGGCATAACCACAAACTCAAAATGACCATATCGAATGTTGAAAGCTGTCTTCGGTATGTCCTCTGCCTTGATACGTAACTGATAATATCCCTGTCTCAGATCGAGTTTAGAGTAGACCCTTGATCCCTGCAATAAATCAAACAATTCCTCAATGTGGGGAAGAGGATACTTGTTCTTCACAGTCATTCGGTTCAACTCTCTGTAATCAACACAAAGTCTAAGAGAACCATCCTTCTTCTTCACAAACAATACCGGTGCACCCCAGGGAGAAGTACTCGGCCTAATATAACCACTGGCTAGCAAATCATCTAACTGAGTCTTCAACTCTTTTAATTCAGCTGGTGCCATTCTGTAAGGTGTCTTCCAATACGGTGCAGATCCCGGATACAGATCAATAACAAACTCGATATCACGGTCTGGAGGTAACGATTCTAACTTCTCAGGAAACACATCAGGGAAATCTCTAACTATCTCGGTATTTTCAAACTTCGACTGTTCCTTCGGCCTGTTAAGAAGATAAGCAACAAAACCTGAAGCTCCTTCTCGAATGAGCTTCTTTGCCTCTGTCATAGAAATAATCAGCCCATCTGTTAACTGAATACCCTGACTCGAATCGGATCCCAAACTAATCTTCTTCACAAAACAATCAATCTTGGCCCTGTGCTCAAATAACCAATCCATACCCAAGATAACTCCGTACTTCTTCACTGACAACACTATCAAATCTGCGGGGTAAACTTTATCCTCAATAACAACGGGACAACATCGGTACACGCGGTCGGTAATCATACAAGATCCCAAAGGAGAACTCACAACAAAACAATAATCAGACAAATCAACAGACGCATGCGCAGATAAGTCAATTTCAGGAGCAACAAACGAATGCGTAGCACCCGGATCAAACAATGTATGTATGGGTATGTTATGTATATGTATAGTACCTTCCACCACGGCGGAAGCATCAGGCTCAGTACCCTCACTATCGCCCTCCAGGGCGTACACACGAGCTGGAACAGAAGGCTTCGGCTTCGGCGGCATAGGCTGACTCGGGGGCTGCCTCCTGGGACAACTATCTATCTGATGAGTGGAACTCCTACAAGCTCTGCACAATCCCAACTTACTCCAACACTTAAACTCTGGATGATTCCCTCCAAAATAACCACAAGTAACTGGACGATAACCTGACGGACGAGGAACTGAAGGAAAACCAGTCGGGCGAGGTGCAGAAGAAAATCCCATAGGGCGAGGTATAGAAGGTCTGGGTCCACCAAAAGGTCTGTTGCCTTTAGGCTGCGTAGGAGCACTTGGAATGAAAGGCCTTTTGAAACCCGATGAAGAAGAAGCGGGGGTAGTACGACGAATAACTCGATCAATACTGGCATACTCCGCCTCAAGAGATAAGGCTGCATCTACAGCTGCAACATAGGTAGTGGGACGGGAAGCTGCAAGACCCTGTCGAAGTGGAATACTCAAGCCCTCTAAAAACTTCTTGGTCTTCCTGCGCTCGTCTAAAGCAATATGGGGAGCATATACTGCAAGTCTGGTAAAGTTGGCCTCATAGTCAGCCACAGTAGAAGTACCCTGAGATAACTCCATAAACTCCTACTCCCGGCGATCCTGAACAGTAGGGGGAACATACTTAGCTCGAAACTCCTCAAGAAACCTATTCCACAATGACTCAACTCCGGTGGCCCTCCATCTCTGCTTTGTCATCTTCCACCAGGCCTCTGCAGGTCCTCGAAGAAGATAGATAGCAAACTCAACCTTCTCTAGATCAGTAGGCTGATGAACTCGGTATATCCTCTCAAGAGATGAAATCCAACCCTCTGCCACAATATCATCTGTAGTACCGGCGAACTGCGGTGGATGAAAGTCGAGAAATCTGCGCAAGGACTGCTCACGGGCTCTATGCTCATCTACCTCTACATTCCTGTCTCTCTGATCCAGATAATCCTGAAAGAGACCAAATATCTGCTAAGCATCTACTACTGGTGCCTGTGGTGGTGCTGCTGGAGGAGTACGATCACGACGAGGCGGCATCCTACAGTTAAATATAACAAGTATGCATGTAGATTAATTATAGATGCAAAGCTGTAAGCACATAAGCACAAAAGAACAATTCCTAAGTCATAAGCCGTACGGACCTAGACTGACACGACTCATAGAGCTAAGGCCAAATGAACCTCTAGCTCTGATACCAACTGTGACGGCACGTCCCCTAATGCGGTGCGACGTGACGTCCCACCCCAAGTCACAATCCATAACGAGAACTAAAGGTCCAGTTATGAACTACAACCTGGCGAACGGAAAATAAATACTAGGCGGATCTGCTTTAGAAAATAATAGGATAAGGAACAGTAATACAGCGGAAGCAAATTAACACAACTTATCCCATACAGGGAGCTAGAACAACCATAACCCAAAACACAATTATAAAGCCCACCAAGGCCACTGAAAACATCAATATCATTATTCACATTAATTTACATCTTTACATCTACAATTTCTAGGGTTTTAAGTATTTATCCGGATACATAGGCAGAAATGAAATCACCTAGACAAAAGCAAATGACTCCGAAGACACGACCTGAATCCGCCTAGCAACAAAACCTGAAAAGACAACCACAGAGTAATGGGGTTAGTCAAAGCGACTAAGTGAGGGGGCTGTAATACGTATATATAATCGAAACAACAGAAAGATTCACCAGTTTATAAATGAGAAGAAAGCAAAGGAAAATAAAGGTTTTCACAATTATTGGTGAATCGAATAATTTCGCAATAAAGTAAAAGCTCGGCGAGTCGAGCATCACCCACCTGTTTCATAATATCAAAAATATCAAATAAACCTTCCTTATTCCTCCTTGTGTAGTCAGGTAGCTAGCCCGCTACTATATAATCATGCAAGGACAAATATCCAATACATCTTTGGCTGGGGATATAGACTAGATCCCGTCTGGCGCAGGTACTCAAAAGGGTTGCCACTCTGGTCATACCCCCGAGCTCCCATCAGTTTGGAGACCAGAGCATTGAGATGCACCGTAGACCCAACGACTATCCGGCTTCACCACGTACCCTGATGTCCGGGCCCAATAGTATAATGTGGCTCAATGGCCAGGCCGAAAGGCCAAGATAATTCCTCGCATCCCAAATGCTTATATGGTCAAAGGGACCGATTGATAAATCAACTTTTAACCCTTTTGAGCTAAATGAGCTTTTGAGGGGTTATACGTAATAATTTGATATCAAAGCATTTTTCTTTAAACTCATTAAGATAGTATGGTTTCAAATAGCTACTACGTATAATATAAATATGGGGAAAGAAAACATAAAAACATAAAACACAGGCTTTGTAACGACCCGAATATTTGTATTATATTATTAATATGTACGCGAATTCTTTCTTGCCTAATTTCTCGATCTATCCAATTGGATTAATCAATCTGGTGGAAAAGATTGATTTAACCTATCTTTTAAATGCCCTCAATTTCTTAAATTACATAAATGCCCTTAAAAGCCTAAATGACCATTTTACCCTCTCAAGATATTTTCATAAATATCTATCTATCTCTCTCATTCTCTCATTTCAAAGAAGAAAGAAAGGAGAAAGAAGGAGAAGAAAGGAGAAAGATCTTCCCGACGCCCTACCGAGCTCGTTTCTCGCCCGATCGACGAGCTGTGAAAACCCGAACGATCCTCACTACATTACCTACCGGTAATCCTTTTACCCCATTTCATTCCGTTCGTTATTTCTTGCGATTTTTCGTGATTTATATATAGAGTTTTATATATTAGGATTTTCGTGTTTAGGAAGAATTACTTGACCATTTTACGTGATTCTTGTGTCTATATGTAGCTTATATGATATATATGATTATATGTGAAAATTAGGATGTTTTATGGTGTAGATTAGGAGATATATGAATTTATATTTTGATTTTTGCGTATGAGGTTCGCGATCTGCTGAGTCTGCTGCTCAGTAGATCCACACGGGCGAACGCACGGTCTTGAGCAAGACCGTGCAAGAGCCCGTGCGCTTCACTTTTCAGCCTGCACGGGCTTGAGCCCGTGCACAGGCCCGTGCGCATGGCCGTTTGCACCTGCACGGTCTTGACACCGTGCTCAAGACCGTGCGGGAGGCCGTGCAACTCCTTTTGTGCTTGCACCGGCTTGCCAAGCCCGTGCGTAAGCCCGTGCGTTGGCCGGTGCAACATACTTAGTGTATTTTCCAGCCTTTTCCTTTCTTGCACTTCAGGAATTGGTCAACCCCACTCATTTAAACGTTGACTTTTCTCATACGACCTCCGAATATCAATCCGATTTCACCTATAGCTTCCTCGAGCCTTGGGATTTGATATTCTTCATAATTTACAATTTACCCGACCCTAATTGACCGTCAATTGACACCTTGCTCGTTTAGGGATTTATTCCATCTTTTCCGTTTCTTGTCCGTTTGACCCCGTTTTCGCGAGAGAGTTCCGTTATATTATTTTAAGCGTGTCTACGTGCCCTAATTGCGTTTAAGCATGCCTTTAATATTTATTATTTACGTTCTTTCATTATTTAACATTTCATTAATAATTCTTTAATTGTCGTACCGTAATTTACATGTTTAATTGATTTACTTCCCATATTGCGTTTATTGCATGATTGGATTCTATGTGAATTGCCGTGCGTCATCTGTTGTCTTGTGTCTTGCTTTTAGTATTGTCAGTCTTGTTTTCATCCTCTAGGCCCTGTGTATTACAGGTGGGTCCAACGAGGGAGAAACCTGACTACCGCTTGCTTTCATACTGTCTTGTCGAGCCAAGTAAGGGTTTTAAATTGTTTTCAACTGGAGTAAGAACATAGTTTATTTAGGCTTCAAAATAACTTATTTCCCCGCCTTTTCTTATTGCTTGTTGTACTGTCTTTAATATTCCTTACGTGCTTAGTCAAACCTTTTAATAGCAAAACCAAAATGATTTGAAATGCTTCCAAGTAGAGACAAGTAACTTATTTGTTTTAAAAGTAACTATTTCATCTCTGAGGCACTTATAAGTAATGTCGTTAGGGACATCCGTCAGCATGCTCCCGAAGCGTACGACGCTTATGAGTACTTCCGAGATCGTTACATCAACTTGTCTCAAAAGCCCCTTTGGCCATTCATACTTAACTACTTGCATCATATTTTCGAACGGCCCTTTTTGGCCACTTAAACTATCATTGATTTCAAAAGCGAGCCATAGCCTGTTTTATGACTTGGGCCCAGAGTATACAAGAGGTGAGCCTGGGGACGTGCGTCTAGGGCAAATCCCGATGTATACTTCTAGCACGTTAACTTGGGCCGGCTAGGAGGTTGGCTAGCCTAAGTTGATGCGAACGGTGGTGCTAATCGCGTCTCCTTAAACCCTGTACGGTGGTGCTGATCGCGTCTCCTTAAATCCTGATGGTGGTGCTAATCGCGTCTCCTTAAACCCTGTTTATGAATCTTGGTGATGGAGTACTTGCTTGCATGTTTTTCAATGGGTAGTTATAAGGAGAGGGCCCGTTCTCGCCGGGACACATTACTGCATGATTTATTGCATTTATTGCTTATCTAATTGTTTTATGGCTTTCGTGACAAGTCGAAGCACATTCCGGTTTTCTTCAATTATCATATGTACTTCCCTATATATATATAAAACCCGAAAGTGTGACTCGTACTTGCTACCCTAAGTCCCCTTTATTACCCAACTAATATTCTTTCAATCGGCTTGATATTTCGTGCAAACGTTTTAAAGGATCCAGTTCGTCAACCTTTTGTGTTTTCAAATAAGCCGAACCCGAGTGTTGCTTTGTGTCATTTTATAACTTATATTTCGTATTCGTATTCTTTCTCAAAACGGGCAACACTCACCACTTTTAGTTTTAAAAAGATAAATGACGAACTGTGACCAAAACCCCCTTACTGAGTATCCTTTATACTCACCCCTACTATTTTGGTTCTTGCTTCAGGTAGACAGGTGGCGACGTCACCTATCTTGTCAGTCGGCATCAACAGGTCTAGATAGGCTCAGTCTTTCTGGTTTGTCTTGTCAGTGGTCCCAACAACTGTCGAGTCTTGTTTATTGTATTTATTTACTTTACGTACTTATGTGCCCCTGATGTGGGATAGTTGAAGATATCTAGGATTGCATAGGGTAGACTAGTTGAGCCATGGATGGCACTACGTGTTGTTATTATGTTGTTTTTCGATTTGCACATGTTTAATTGACATTTATGGAATTTGTCTTGTTATTTAAATCGCTTCCGCATTTCTCTGCTCTTCTCTGGTTGTTGTTGGGATGTCGTTGCTGTTGCCGAAGGTTCTTGCTTGAGTGCCGTTCGCCGGAGTGGGTTTTTGGGTTGAGGCCCCTCGCCGAAGCTCGGGAATCCGTTTCGGTGCGGGTGTGGCGGTCCTCCTTCAGGGGGCGCTACAGGCTTCGGGTATATATGGAATATTTACATACGTATAAGGAAAGCCGAATTCGGAAAAGAAACCCCACCTGGATAATACGGCAAAATGGGCAAAAGAAAGAAGACCAACTACTGCCCGGAAGAACTACCACCTGAAACCAAATACGACACAACCATGTAAGACGACAATACGACGCACGGCTTATCCTTAATGCAATAAACACTTAATTAAATCAAAGAAGGGCAATTAGAACGATTATTCAATGAAACGAATGAAATACCAAACCTCAAGCTTATAAATCATGCTTAAACACAATTAGGTTTCACAGACATGCTTAAAATACTATAAAGAAGCATACATTCAAGTTTCGAAGCAATCGAAAAAGAATTGCGAAAAGCGTATAATTCCCTAAACAGAAATCGGTTCGTTTCACTATCAAACGGTATTGGAAAAATTCAAACTCTATGGATTATTAAGTTTGAAAGCATTACGGACTTAATGGCGAAGTCAGATTTTGAAAATAATATCAAACGAAGAAAGTAGTATTTGCAATTTTTGACTTCCAGAGACTTTTGAACTAAAATCGGGTCACACGGGCCCTTGCACGGCCTTGTGCAAGGCCGTGTGAAATTTTGGAAACACGCATGGGCTGCCCACACGGCCTGATGCAAGGCCGTGTGAGGTGGAAATAGCGCACGGTCTTGCTACACGGCCTGTTGCAAGGCCGTGTGCATCTGTTTTCGCGAATTTTCAACAGAACGCGAAGAACTTCGCACAGAAGCTACAGATTCTCGTCAAATCTTCACCAAAACCCCATTTTCAATCATATTTTCATACTACAAACTCCAACAAACATCAAAGATCACAATGGCAACACATAGGATCAAGAATCATCAAAAACTACGGAGTATAACGATCAAACTACCGAAAAATCCAACTTCGAAACAATTTATCCAAAACATACTCAAACGATAATAGAATCGAATGGAACCTGAATAATACCTGTAGAGAATGTTACAAGGGTCGCGTAGGTTCTTACGGATCGAAATTTGGTTAAGAAACGAACTCGGAAGATCGAATTGAAGTTTTTAAGAAAATCTTTCTTTTTTTCTCTTTTCCTTCGGCTGGTGTATAAGAGGGGTGAAATGTAATTATAATAAGGAGAAAGAAAGAATAAAAAGGAAACCTGAGGTTTAAATGAAAAATCGAAGGGGCATTTTCGTAATTTCGCGAAACTTCATAAAAATGACATATCAACGAAATATATCGATATTATAGTCAAAACTCATCATTTTAAACGCACATTGACATAGAATAATTTAAATTCACAAATTATTGCATTTATGAAAATTCATATGAAACACACAAATATCACATAAGCACATATATCCCGATCGAGTTTTCCAAACTTGTCCCGTTATCTTAGGAATTCTTACCAGCTTTAGTTTACCAAAAATTTGGGGCGTTACAATCCGGTGATGGTGTCTTCGGACAGATCGTGACCCTCGACGCAATGGTTCTAACGGCGCTGTTATTACTCGAATCCGACTTGTCGTTTGTCTTTTATCACATTTTTCGTATAATTGTGGTGAATTGTAGCTTTTTGAATTATAGCTTATAACTTCTAGCTTTTGAGGATGAATAACTTGTATCCTAGCTTGGCTTAATTGTATAACTTGTTGAATATGGTTGTTGTATGATTGTGTAGTCGATCGGATGGGTTTCGGTTCGATTAGGCTAGAAATAGGGTTTGGTCTTAAGTTGTTAGCTTTTGAGCTTTTGGGAAAAGCTATAAGTTGTACTTTAACTATTGTTGATTTAAATGAAATATACATGTTTGATATTTAATTACGAGCTTAACCCTTGAGTAGTTTATGCTTAAATGTTATTATTAATCAAATGTTAATTGTTATTCGTTTATTCCTCGTTTTACATGTTAAATGACCAATTTACCCCTACTTGCTCTTTTGTGTTTAACTATTGAATGATTATTTTTAAGCATGTTCGTATTTTGATAGCCGAGCGTCAGTGTCTGTTTTCTTGTTCGTGTGAGTCATTCATCCTCTAGACCCCGTGTTTTCAGGTGGGATCTCAGAGGGAGAATCATATCTGTTGCCTGCTTGCTTTTCTCGTTTGTCGAGCTATAAGTAAGGGTTTAAACTATTTTCAACTAGGGCAAGGACATAGTTACTTGCTGTACTGCCTTTACTATTTCCTTATGTGCTTAGTCAAACCCTTTTCGATAGCAAAGCTTATGCATCTGCAAAATGATTTAAAATGATTTTAACTAGAGACAAGTAACTTATTTGTTTTTAAAAGTAACCATTTGATCTCGGAGGCACTCATAAGTAATGTTGTTAGGGACATCCATGCATGCTTCTGAAGCGTACGGCGCTTACGAGTATTTCTTAGATCGTGACATATACTTGTCTCAAATGCCCCTTTGGCCATTCATACATAACTGCTTGCATTATCTTTTCGAACGACCCCTTTGGCCACCCAACTGTTATTGATTTTAAAAGAGAGCCATGGACTGAATCATGACTTGGGCCCGTAGTATACAGGAGGTGAGCCTGGAGACGAGCGTCTAGGGAAAATCCCTATGTGTACTTCTAGCGTTTTAACTTAGGTTGGCTAGGAGGTTGGCTAGCCTAAGTTGATGCGAGCGGTGCTGCTAACCGCCTCTCCTTAAAACTCTGAATGGTGGTGCTAATCGCGTCTCCTTAAAACTCTGTTAGTGGATCGTGACTTTTGGTGGTGGAGTACTTGACTACATACTTTTATGCTTTCCATGGTTGGGAGTTATAAGGAGAGGGCCCGTTCTCGCCGGGACACATTATTGCATTATTTACTTATCTAACTGATTTTCGGCTTTCGTTACAAGTCGAAGCACATTCCGGTTTTTCTTCATTTAGCATATGTATTTCCCTATATATATATATACAATATCCGGAAGTGTGGCTCGAACTTGCCAACTTATGCCTTCTTTATTGTTCAAACTACTTAGTTGAATTACAAGCCGTATTTACTTATCATTTTCAACTTACTTACATCATGTCTTTCGAACTGGTAACGGCCTTGTGACTCAACTAATATTCTTTCAATTGATCGGCTTGACCTTATGTGCAAATGCTTTTCAAAGGATCCGGTTTTGTCAACCTTTTGTGTTTTCAAATAAATCCGAACCCGAATGTTGCTTTGTGTTATAGTTTTATAACTTATATTATTGTTTGTATCTTTATCAAAACGACCAACATTCACCCCTTTTAGTTTTAAACGAAAAATAACGAACTGTGATCAATACCTATATTGTATTACCCCCCTCCCCCTACTGAGTATCCTTTATACTCACCCCTTCTATTTTGGTTCTTGCTTCAGGTAGATAGGTGGCAGTGTCACCTATCTTGTCAGTCGGCAGCAGCAGGTTTAGGTCGGCTCTTGTCTTTTGTCTTGTCAGTGTCCCAATAATAGTCGAGTCTTTACATTCTGAATTGATTTACTTTATTGTATTTAACGTTATGATTTACTTTCTGTACTTTTGTGCCCCTAATGTGGGATAGTTAGTTGAGCCATGGAAGGCATTGAATGGATAATTGTTTTAGATTCGTTTTGTAAATTATGTTGCCATGGATGGCTTTTAATCAAACTGCTATTTCTGAAATCGCTTCCACATTATTCTGATTGTTGCTGTTGTTGTTGGGGCGTCGAAATGTTGTTGCCAGAGTTTTGATTGAGTGCTTGCCGTTCACCGAGATGAATTTTTGAATGGGGTACATTTACCTTGTTAGGGAGTTCGTCTTGGTGCGGATGTGGTGTCCTTTCTCTCATACGGAAAGGGGCGCTACACTACAAGTCGAAGCACATTCTGGTTTTCTTCATTTAGCATATGCATTTTCCTTATACATATATAAAACTCGGAAGCGTGGCTCGAACTTGCTCCTACTTTTGATTCTTACTGCAAGTCCACAGGTGGCGTTGTCACCGTTTATGTCTGTTGGCAACAGTGGGTTGTGTGTTTCGAGTTTCGTGTCCTTGGTCGTTTGTCGGTAGTGTCCAATAACTGTCTGTCATTACTGTATTGAATTATGTCCCTCTATTTTCGAATTCTCTTGTACAATTATTATGATATTGTTGCCCCGTGTGGCTTGAGATATTGGACCTGTTATTCATTTATGCTTCCGCACTACTCTGTTGTTATTGTTGTTGTTGTTGTTGGACCAGGGACGTTGTTGCCAGTATAGATCGAGTGCTCGCCGTTCGCCGGGATGAATTTTTGAATGGGGTACATTTATCTCGTTCAAGAGTTTGTCTCGGTGCGGATGTGGTGCTCTTTATCCTCCTAAGAAAAGGGGCGCCTACATCTATTGTTCGAAATGATCATACAACTATACAACTCTCCTTGTACCTTATGTTTGTGATTACTCTTAATCATAATTTAAATGCAGTCAAAATGATTTTGACTGTCCCATTTAAATTACTGTTCCAATCGTTTAAGATTAATTTGAGTTTGGGTAGGAGTCTTTAAACTTCTCTAAATTTCGTCCACTTTGGGCTAGCTCCCTCTAAATTCCAGAACTCGGTTTGCCTTCACAGGTTTCTATATCTTATATATATTATTGCAATATCTTCACAAGATATATTTGGGATCATTTATCCTTTTATATGTGTCTGTGAGGTCTTACACTCATCTTTTAATTGGATTGACATTGGTGTTCCACTATCTGTATGTTTCTAGTATCTGTTAATCTTTTTCAACTTCTTGTTGTTTCCTTTTATCATCAAGAAACAATTTCTTAAATGAAAGTGGTTTTTCCTTTTAAACAATCTAGTTTGTCCTTTAGGAAATCTTCAAATAAGTATAAATACTTATTTATCTACAAACATTTATAAATTAGATTTCTAATCTAATTCACACTCCCACTAGTCTCCTAAACTTATTTGGGAACTATCATATTTACTATTTAAATAGAGTTTCTGTAGTTTTACAATAAAATGTGGCTTTGGACATACTGGAATTTTTTAATTTTACTCTAAGAATTCGAATTTGATTGTCCACAACTTTTGTGGATTCATTTTGTGAGATAATCTATATTATCTCTAAGTATCGCCTATTTAGGTGTGTATTTGACATTTAGATATTTGAAATAAAATACTTTATAAAAAAAAAAAAACCAAAACAATTATGAGTTCTAAAACCATAAAACCATCCAAATATCCAACCATGGTGGTCCGCAACCGTGCTTCCATCCGAAAAGGCTCGTCACCGCCGCAACTGAAATTGTACGTAGCATTGTCGTTGCCGCGAACCAGACGTCGGCACCACCACCAATAGCTTCCTCTCGAAAAATCGATGAAGACCCATACATTGCTCGCCAGAAAAGGTCGTCGGAAAGGCAGCAACCAAGAGCTCCACCACGGTGCAACTTTGAACCACCCATGCGGCACCACCGTTGCTCAAACTGGAGAAATATTGTACTAATGCGCTCCTCTCGTCGAGACGATCGATTTCGACATATCATTTGCTCGATTTGGTGAATAAATGAGAAAATCCCAATTTGGAAGGGAGAGAGCTTTGTGTTCGCTGCTGCTGTGAGAGTTGTTCTCCACTTTTCCATTTCTGCCCTAAATACACAATCTACCCTATTTTTCAAAAAACGTACCAAAAGTATAAAGTCTCGGAATTTAGTGTACTTAGTGTCAAAATGACCGAAAATGAATTCTTAGTAGAGATTGAGGTTCCTTTAGAGAAAATTTATTCATTTATGAAAAGTCAACATTTGGGTTGGGTCTTGGTGAAGTCGGATGTGAAAAACGAGATCAAGTAAACAAATTGGGCATTTGGGGTGAAAAGGAATAGAAGGCAAGGTCTATAAATGGCTGAAAATCACCTGATGCATTAGTCACGGGGTACAGTACACGGCCTGCACCCTGTGAGCATAGCCCGTGTGTGCTGGTGTGTGCAGGCACGGCCTGCGGCACGGGGTGTGCCAAGGCCGTGCGTAATAATTCGCACGAACACGGCCTCCCTCACGGGGTGTGGCGAGGCCGTGCGCTTTTCTAAATGCACACGGTCTTAGTTGGTGTGAGGCTGGGCCGTGCAAGTGTACATGCGGTCTTGTCACACCGTGTGGCGAGGCCATGTAGTTCTAAAAACAGCAGGTCGCGGATTTTAGACGCAGAAACAGAAAATGCAACACAAAAATAATCCTAAAGAAATTTCTACTCGATCAATCATGCTCAAATTCAGATATGTTAATCTCCTAAACATGCTTGACATCTAGAAACAAGAATCGTACGAAACCATTGATTATAACTAACAAACCCATCAAATTCTCAAATAATAACCTAAGTTAATAAACTTCAATAAAATCGAGAATTGACGAAATAAATTGAGATGAGGTTAAAAGGTTACTAGTAGATTACAGAACAGGGGTCGTGTAGTTGAAGGCGGGAGTTCATTCGGTCAGGAATCGGGTTCGGTACGAGCCCACCAATATTCTTCTCTCCTTCTCCTTTCTTCTCCTTCTTTCTTCTTCATTTGTTGGTTATGAGAGTGTGAGAGTAGGATAGATATTTAGGGAAATATCTTGGGGGGGTAAAATAGTCATTTAGGCTTTAGGGTATTTATGCTATTTAAATAATTGAGGGTGTTGAAAGTTAGGTTAAATTAATCTTTCCACAAGATTAATTAATCCAATTGGATAGATCGAGAAATTTGGCAAGATAAGAATTCGCGATAAAATCATAAATAATCGGGTCGTTACAACTTATCATTTCCAACTCGTTTATGTCATGTCTTTCTCACTTGTACGGCCTCGTGACTCAACTAACATCATTTCAAAATGATCGGCTTGACTTTATGTGCAAATTTTTTCAAAGGATCCGGTTCGTCAACCTCTTGTGTTTTCAAATAAAGTCAAACCCGAATGTTGCTTTGTGTTATAGTTTTACAACTTATATTATTGTTTGTATCTTTATCAAAATGAGCAACATTCACCCCTTTCTGGTTTTAAACGATAAAAGACGAACTGTGATCAATACCTATATTATATTACCCCCCTTACTAAGTATCCTTTATACTCACCCCTTCTATTTTGGTTCTTGCTTCAGGTAGACAGGTGGCGGTGTCACCTATTGTAACGGGCGCCCAAACGGGTAACACACGCCCCGTACCGAGTCTCGACCCGGAACCGAAATAGAATTCTCCCCCAAATCAAAACCCGGTGAACGGCACACATTTACTCAATCACTAGGCGGGGATTTCAAAAGCAAAATAAACGACAGAGGTGCGGAAGTGATAAACAAGCAAATCAATAAACCATTGCACAATAATAAAGCCCACCGAGGCCAACGAAATTCTAATTACTAATAACTATCATTTAAGGTCGGCGACGGGTGTCGGCATAGCTTGTAACGCCCCAAAAATGTTGAAGGCCCGCACTTAGAGGCCAAATGTTGGAGGAAGAATGGTCTTTGCTACGGATGTGGTAGCGCCGATCACCGGGTAGATGTATGCCCGAAGTGGAGACCGGTACTATATATATAAATGGCATCCCCATACATGCATTGTACGACTCGGGTGCTTCACACTCATTTATTGCGCCTGCTGTTTCCTTATCTGTGCATGCGCCTGTTTCCGTGCTTGATTATGTGTTGGTGGTTGGTTCGCCGTTGGGTTCGAAGGTTATTGCGAACCGAGCACTTCAGCGTTGTCCGATTATCATCGAGGGTATTGACTACCCGGTAGATTTGATCGAGTTTCCAATGAAGAAATATGGGGTTATTCTCGGAATGGATTGGTTGTACGAACATCGGGTGAAGGTTGATTGTTTCGAGAAGAAAGTTATTCTGGGTTCCAATGAAGTTAAGGGTTTCCGATCAGGAGAAGGTCCGTATATCTCAATGATGGAAGCCAAGAAGCTCGTTCAGAAAGAAGAAGCTACGTGCTTTATAGCTTACCTTCTCAACCGCCCGAAGGACCAAATGTAGATCGAAGAAACGCCCGTGGTTAGTGAATTCACTGACGTGTTTCTTGAGAATCTGGAATTCTTGCCACCGGATCGGGATATAGAGTTCGTGATTGACTTAGTTTCGGGAGCCGAGTCCTATTCGAAGTCGCCGTACCGAATGGCTCCTGCCGAGTTGAAAGAATTGAAGAACCAACTCGATGAACTTCTTTCTATTGGATATATCCGACCGAGTGCCTCGCCTTGGGGTGCTCCAGTCTTGTTCGTGAAGAAGAAGGATGTACACTTCGCATGTGTATCGATTACCGAGAATTGAACAGGATGACAGTGAAGAACAAGTATCCTTTATCGCATATCGAGGAATTATTCGATTTGCTACAACGATCGAGGGTTTATTCCAAGCTTGATCTCAGATAAGGATATTACCAGCTCCGTATCCGATCACAGGATATCCCGAAGACAGCTTTCAACACCCGATACGGACATTTCGAGTTTGTGGTCATGCCGTTTGGACTCACGAACGCTCCAGCAGCTTTTATGGACATGATGCACAGGATTTTCCGTCCGTACCTCGACAAGTTCGTTGTTATTTTCATTGACGACATCTTAGTGTTCTTGAAGTTCGAAGAAGAACACGCTGAACACCTCCGGATTGTGCTCCAAGCTTTGAGAGAGCACCAATTGTTCGCTAAGTTCAGCAAATGCGAATTCTGGATTGACGGAGTGACCTTCCTAGGTCATGTCATATCCGGAACGGGAATCGAGGTAGATCCTTCGAAGATTGAGACAGTGCTAGATTGGGAGAAACCTAAGACTCCTACAGAGATCCGTAGTTTCTTGGGATTAGCAGGATACTACAGACGTTTCGTCAAGGATTTCTCTAAGCTTGCAGGTCCGTTAACAGCGTTGAGGAAGAAAGAAGCTAAGTTTGAGTGGTCAGCCAAATGTGAAACCAGCTTTCAAGAGCTCAAGAAGAGATTGACCACAGCCCCAGTATTGACCCTGCCCGAGGGTTTTGAAGGATTTGTCGTGTATGCAGATGCGTCACACGAAGGATTAGATTGTGTGTTAATGCAAAATGGGAAAGTTATAGCTTATGCATCGAGGAAGCTAAAGCCAGCTGAAGAGAACTATCCCACGCACGACCTTGAACTAGCCGCCGTTGTATTTGCATTATTGAAATGGCGTCATTACCTCTACGGCATCACGTTCGACATTTTCACAGATCATAAGAGCCTTCAGTACTTGTTTACTCAGAAGGAATTGAACAAACGACAACGCCATTGGATGGAGTTATTTGAGGATTACGATTGCAAGATTCAGTATCATCCCGGAAAGGCGAATGTTGTAGCCGATGCACTGAGCCGGAAGGCGAACATAGCCCAGCTAGAGGCTAAGTTAGAGGGAGTTCACATCAGTTCCCAGGCCCATGTTCACAGCATATCCATCCAGTCAGAGTTGGGTCAAAAGATTCGAGATGTTCAGGCTACTGATGAGTGGACTCAGAGACAGATAGTTCACATCGCAGCTGATTCTGAGACTCAGTTTGGTGTGGACGTCACAGGAATTCTCCGCTAGAAGTCCCGAGTTTGTGTTCCGGAGAGTCTGAGGAAAGAGATTCTCAATGAGGCTCACAACACACCTTACACAGTTCATCCAGGAGGAAGTAAGATGTACCGGGATCTAAAAGAATTATTCTGGTGGAGAGGTATGAAGAGAGACGTAGCTGATTAGGTCAAGAGATGCTCGACTTGTCAACAAGTTAAAGTTGAACATCAAAGACCGGGAGGTTTGCTTGAGCCACTACCGATTCCTACATGGAATTGGGAGGGTATTGCCATGGACTTCGTGTCTGGTTTGCCTAAAGTTAGAGGTGGCTACGATAGCATTTGGGTGATTATCGACCGACAATCCAAGAGTGCTCATTTTCTACCGATCAACATGTCGTACAAAGTGGATAGGTTGGCAGAGATTTATCACCGAGAAATTGTCAAGCTTCATGGGATTCCGACTACGATAGTGTCTGATAGAGACGCTCGATTTACTTCTCACTTATGGCAGCAACTTCAAGAGCGAATGGGAACGAAGCTGACTTTTAGTACAGCCGCACATCCACAGATAGATGGTCAGTCAGAGAGGATGATCAGATATCTCTGTGATATGCTTCGAGCTGGTGCCTTGGATTTTCGCAACAACTGGCACGATCAGTTTCCATTGATCGAGTTTGCCTACAACAACAGTTATCAATCTTTGATCGAAATGGCACCTTACGAGGCATTGTACGGCAGAAAGTGTAGATCCCCGTTGTTTTGGGATCTCGAGGATTGGCGTTGGACAAAAGACGATAAGGAATGAGGAACTCCTCCAAAGTTTCTCCAAAATGCCAACGACCATATCCAGATCATTTGGCAGAGAATGAAAGCAGCTCAGGATCGACAGAAGAGCTATGCCGACAACCGTCGCCGACCGTTGGAATTTGAGGTTAGTGACAAAGTATTCCTCAAAGCTTCTCCTCGAAAGGGATTCACCCGTATTGGAAAAGGAGGAAAACTGAGTCCCAGATTTTTGGGTCCCTATGAAATTCTGGAGAGGATTGGGAACGCATCCTACAGGCTAGACTTGCCGCCAAGCCTAACAGGAATTCACAATGTCTTTCATGTTTCTCAACTCCGAAAGTTCTTCCCGAATGAGTCCGAGATCCTTCCTGTTGAGGAAATTGAACTAGAGCCGGATTTGACCTTTGTTTCGAAGCCGGTGAAGATATTGGATAAGAAGACTCAAGCTCTGCGGAACCGGGAGATTTGTCTTCTCAAAGTTCTTTGGAGAAATTAGACAACCGAAGGAGCTACATGGGAGACCGAGGACAAAATGCGCAAGTTTCATCCAGAATTATTTCAGTCGGACGAGTAGAATCTGGGGGCCAGATTCTCATAAGGAGGGGTGATTGCAACGCCCCGAAAATCCGAATTATAATCCGGTATGTCCGAATCGAGTATTTGCGCAATTTATTATTTTATTTGATATTTATTATGATATTTTAGAATTATTTCGTAAATGAATGAATTTTGATATTTAAATCACGAATCGATAATGTGCGTTGAATTATATGAATTTTGACTGTAATTATGTATTATTTGGACAGCATGAGTTTTTGAACTTATTTTATAAATTATGAAAATGCCCTTTCGATTTTCAACCCAAGTCAAATTTTGACTTAAGTCTCTCATCTCTCTCTCTCACCTCATTCACGCTCAACCTCAAAAGAAAAAGAAGGAGAAAAGAAAGAAAAAGAGAAAGGGAAGGAGGAAGCTTCAATCGATCGTGCCGGACTCGTTTCTCGACGGATTTTCGAACCGTTTACGCCTACGAACTCCTCACGATCTCTTCTACGAGTAAGCTTTTCACACCTTTCGTGATTAATGCCTCCATTGCTTCGTTTTTCTAGTTTTTGTGAATAGTTGCACATTTAGGTTAAATGTTGATTTTGAATGATTCTATGGACGGATTTACGTGGTTCTTGGTTTTATAGGTAGATTAGATGTTGTATATCGTTATATGTAAGTCTTAACGTGAGATTTGCATGATTGATTGGGTAAATATCGAATTTTGACTCATTCCCGTGAGTTTTCTTCATTTCTGCAAATTTCTGCTGTTCTGAGAATCCGCACGGCCTTGCACATGGTCTTGAGACCATGCGCCAAGACCGTGCGTCCATCTTATGCCTGTGCACGGTCTTGTACACGGCCGTGCACACACCCGTGCACACGCCAGTGCAAAGTGCTTGCACCGGCTTGAGCACGAGTTCAAGCCGTGCGTCCGCCCATCCCCGAGACCGTGTGTATGCCTTAGCCAAAATTTCTCCATTTTCAGAATGTTGCTCTCGGCAATGGGAGTCAACGGGCACTTTTAAAAGTTGACTTTCTTCGTTTGACTTCCGATTTGAGATCCTATTTCACCTATAGGTCCTATAAATCATGAAATACATATTTTAGGAAGTTTGAATTTTTCCGACTTCGTTCGGGCCCCGTTCTTCGTGTTTTTCGTTTAGGCATCTTAGGCTATTTTTGAAATGTTGTTCGTTTATTCCGAAACTTGAATGCATGCTTCCTTATTGTCTTTTATGCATGATTATGAACTTTTGTCGCATTCTAATTTGATTTGCTTATTGAATTTAAGTACTTTGATAGAATGTGAACCTAAGTGTTATGAATGACTGTTTAACGTGCTTCTATGTGTTTTAATGCTTTCGTATAAGCCGTGCGTCGTCGTTAGTCTTATTTGGTTGTGTCTTTGTATTTTGCAGACGATACTCCCGTGGAGTAGCGCATCCGGTCTTGCTTTTAGCTATTCTTTTTGTAAAGCCAACAGGTGAGGCTTTCCGTTTCTGATTCCAGTACTATTATGTATATATATATATAAATAAGCCTCTCCCGATATAAGCCTTGTTTACATTTTGTTTTCACACCATTTCTATATATATACTTAGTAGATAGTTATGCCTATTATGTTTATTCAATTTATCGAAAATGTTTTGATATGAAAAAGTACTACGTATAGTCGTCGAAATGTTTGCGAAAGAGACATGTAAAACTCCTTTGTTTTCTAAGGCGAACTTTAGCCTTTAGCCCCACATATGACATGTCTCGAACGGTCTTTTGGCCAACCCGAAATGATTTGAAAAGCGAGTTATGAACTGTATGTATGTATGTTTGGGCCCGGAGTAAGGATGATAGGATGAAGTTGGTAGGCATCGGGTCTACGGCGGAAATCCTATGGTTCCCTCCACCTTTGGGAGCTCGGGGTGAGGCCGGAGTGGCAGCCCTTTGAGTACCTGAGTTATTCCTGTATGTTATGCGTAGTTCGGATTTAGCGGTCCATCTACATTGGAGGCATAAGGGTGGTTTCCCGTTTTATGTTTGAAAATTGGAATTAAGGGCTCGACTCGTCGAGTCATATGATATGTTTATGTTTTATGCTAAATCACCACCTGTTTACGAAAACCTTTCTTTTGTGTTGATTTCTTTTAAGATTAAAATTGGTGATTTATTTCCGTTCTATAATATACACTATTATTCCCTCCTCACTTAGTCGTTTGACTAACCCCCTCTGTTTCACCCTTGTATTGGTTTCAGGATACTAGGCGGGATCGTCGTCGTAGTCATCGTCGTTAGAGTTGCATTTATTTTGCTCATGTATAACTCTATTCCCGTTTGGCTAATATTTATGTTTATGATATTAGGATTTTATTTATGTAGTATTCGGGATTATATGTCGAACCTGTTATTATTTATTGTCGGGATATTGTATCGAATCCGTTTATTATTTAAGTAATTGAATTTCGTTGGCCTTGGTGGGCTTTAATACTTGTGCAATTATTATGATTTATTGTTTTGTTTATTTTCGCTTCCGCACCTCTGTCGTTTTCTTTCGTTTTTGAAACCCCCGCCTAGTGATTGAGTAAATGTGTGCCGTTCGCCGGGTTTTGATTCGGGTTGGATCCCATTCTGGTTCTGGGTCGGGGCTTGGTGCGGGGCGTGCGTTACCCGTTTGGAGCGCCCGCTACATAGCTCTTCTGTCGATCCTGAGCTGCTTTCATTCTCTGTCGAATAATCTGAATACGGTCGATGGCATTTTGGAGAAACTTTGGAGGAGTTCCTCGTACATTGTCATCTTTCGTCCAATGCCAATCCTCGAGATCCAAAACCAATGGGGATCTACACTTTCTGCTATACAACGATTCGTATGGTGCCATCTTGATCGTAGACTGATAACTGTTGTTGTAGGCAAACTCGATCAATGGCAACTGCTCGTGCCAATTGTTGCGAAAATCCAAGGCACAAGCTCGAAGCATATCACAGAGGTACCTGATCATTCTCTCCAACTGACTATCTGTCTGCTGATGTGCGGCTGTACCGAAAGTCAGCTTCGTTCCCATTCGCTCTTGAAGTTGCTTCCATAAACGGGAAGTAAATCGAGCATCTCTGTCAGATACTATCGTAGTCAGAATCCCCTGAAGCTTGACAATCTCTCGGTGATAAATCTCTGCCAACTTATCCACTTTGTATGACATGTTGATCCGTAGGAAATGAGTACTCTTGGATACTCGGTCTATAATCACCCAAATGCTATTGTAGCCACCTCTAACTTTAGGCAAACCAGACACAAAGTCCATGGCTATACCCTCCCAATTCCACGTAGGAATTGGTAGTGGCTCAAGCAAGCCTCCCGGTCTTTGATGTTCAAGTTTAAGTTGTTGACAAGTCGGGACCATATGCTCACGCTGCCATCTCTGCTCGATCCGTGTCCACCAATCTTGTGCAGCTCCAATCATCTGATAAACTGCCAACTCGACCCTCTTAGGGTCCGGACACTCCATAACCCTGAATCTCTTCTCCATAGCCAAAATCCAAGCTTCGGCAATAACGTCATCTGGTGCACCCTCAAACTGTGGGGGATTAAGCTAAAGGAATCGGTCTATATCCTTCTCGGGAGTAGGGTTTTGCTGTACTTGATGGGTATGAACCATAAACTGCCCTAAAGCCTCCATGAATTGGGCTGGGGTCGGTACACCAGTAGGCGGACCAGGCGGTTCACGGCGAGGAGGCATTCTACAAAAATCAATACCAACATGCATGATGATAAGTGATCATGGAAAGCTGTAACACGTAGAGAAGTTAAATTCACATAATCACGTTGTCACAATCATATAATCCTAAGCCGTACGATCTAAACTGACACGACAAAACATGACGCTTCAGAGCCTAGGCCATTGGACCCAAAGAAGCTCTGATACCAACTGTAGCGGGCACCCCAAACGGGTCCACAAGCTTTCTTTGTTCCTTAGATCGGTTGAGAAGATACGTGACATAAGCATGAGCTCCCTCTCGAATCAGACGTGAGGCCTCGACATAGGAAATCTTCAGGGCCAAGTCTGACTTCTCAAGAATACCCCTTCCAACTATCTCCTCGGATTCGGTGTACACCTTCTTCTCGAAGCAATCCACACGAACTTCGTGCTGAAAAAGCCAATCCATCCCAAGGATGATGCCATAACGCTTCAACAGCAACTCGATAAGGTCGGTGGGATAAATATGTTCTCCTATCTTCAGAGGGCAACCCTTGAAGATCCTATCTGACAAATACGAAGTTCCCAAAGGAGAACTGACTCCATACAAGAAAGGCAGACTCTCCATAGGCATGCACAACTTAGCAGCAATATCAAGCGCTATAAAAGAGTGTTGTAGCGGGCGCCCCAAACGGGTAACGCACGCCCCGCACCGAGTCTCGATCGGGAACCGAAATAGAATTCTGCCCCAAATCAAAACCCGGCGAACGGCACACATTTACTCAATCACTAGGCGGGGATTTCAAAACGGAATAAACGACAAAGGTGCGGAAGCGAAAATAAAATAAAATAATAAATCATTGCACAAATATTAAAACCCACCGAGGCCAACGGAATTCTAATTACCATAAATAATTACACGGGTTCAATACAATATCCCGACAATTACGAATAATGGGTTCCGTATAATAATCTCGAATATAATTACATAATAGTGTAAATATTCTAAAACATAAGTCATAAATAAAAGCCGAACGGGAATAGAGTTTACATATGCAAAAATATAGATGCAACTCAAAAGACGCGACGACGACGATGACGACGACGACGTACAATCCCGCCTAGTATCCTGAAACCAACACCAGGGTGAAACAGAGGGGGTTAGTCAAATGACTAAGTGAGAAGGGAATAATAATGTATATTATAAAACGGAAGTAAATCACCATTTTTCAAACTTAAAAGAAATCAACATAAAAGAAAGGTTTTCGTAAACGGTTGGTGATTTAGCATAAAACATAAACATATCATTTCATATGACTCGGCGAGACGAACCCTTAACTCCACAAACATAAAAATGGGAAACCACCCTTATTCCTCCAATGTAGACGGACCGCTAAATCCGAACTACTCATAACATATGGTATAATCTGAAGTACTCAAAGGGCTGCCACTCCGGCCTCACCCCGAGCTCCCAACGGTGGAGGGAACAAGAGGATTCGTCTACCGGTTTCGTCCTGTCATCCTTACTCCGGGCCCAAACATACATACATATAGTTCATAACTCGCTTTTCAAATTATTTTCGGGTTGGTCGAAAGACCGTTCGAGACATGTCATATGCGAGGCCGAAGGCCAAAGTTCGCCTTAGGAAATCAAAGAGGTTTTACATGTCTCTTTCGCGAACGTTTCAAAAGAATATACATAGTACCTTTTCATATCAAAACATTTTTCTATAAATCGAATAAACGTAATAGGCATAAATATTCACTAAGTATATATATAGAGACAGTATGAAAACAAAACATAAATCAAGGCATATATGGGACAGGCTTAATATATATATATATACGTATAAGTACCGGAGTCAAAAACGGAAAGCCTCACCTGTTGGCTAATCAAAAGAATAAAAGAAAGACCGGTGCTACTCCACGGGAGTATCATCTGCAAAAATACAAAGACACAACCACATAAGACTAACAACGATGCACGGCTTCAACGAAAGCATTAAAACACATAGAAGCACGTTAAACAGTCATTCATATCACTTAAGTTCACATTCTAACAAATATATAAATTGAATAAGCAAATCAAGCTAGAATGCGATAAAAGTTCATAATCATGCATAAAAGGCAACAAGGAAGTATGCATTCAATTTTCGGAAGAAACGGACAACATTTGAAAAATAGCCAAAAATGCCTAAACGAAAAACACGAAGAACGGGGCCCGAACGAAGTCAAAAAAATCCAAACATCCTAAAATATACATTTCATGATTTATAGGAACTATATGTGAAATCGGATCTCAAATCGGAGGTCAAACGAAGAAAGTCAACTTTTTTAATTGCCCTTTGACTCCCATTACCGAAAGCAACATTTTGAAAATGGAGAAATTTTGGTTAAGGCATACACACGGCCTTGGGGACAGGCGCGCGCACGGGCTTGAGTGCGTTCTCAAGCCGGTGCAGGCACTTGCATTGGCCTGCGCACGGGCGTGCGCAAGACCGTGCAAAGGCTAAAGTGGACGCACGGTCTTGGCGCTTCGGAGTGGAATTAAATACCGGTGGTTTGTCGGATCGAGAAACTGACTTGAGGGAAGTGACGGGCTCGATGAGACGATCGACATAGTATAAGGGTTCGACAATCTGAGGTGGTGGACCGGTGGTGGTCCGGGGGCGGCCGACGGTGGTCGGCTGGAATACGGCGAGGGCACTTTCAGACAGTTTTCTTTCCTCGTCGCGACGGTCCTAACGACATTTGTAGCGCCCCCTGAAGAAGGACCGCCACATCCGCACCGAAATGGATTCCCGAGCTTCAGCGAGGGGCCTCAACTCAAAAACCCACTCCGGCGAACGGCACTCAAACAAGCACTACCGGCAACAGCAACGACATCCCAACAACAACCACAATAAAACAGAGAAATGCGGAAGCGATAATAAGTAAACAGATAAATTCCATAAATGCCTACGAGGCTAACATAATATCAATTAAACATGTGAAATTCGAAATACAATAAAATAACAACACGTAGTGCCATCCATGGCTCAACTAGTCTATCCTGTACAATCCTAGATATCGTCAACTATCCCACATCAGGGGCACATAAGTACATAAAGTAAATAAATACAATAAACAAGACTCCACGGTTGTTGGGACCACTGACAAGACAAACCAGAAAGACTGAGCCTATCTACACCTGCTGATGCCGACTGACAAGATAGGTGACGTCGCCACCTGTCTACCTGAAGCAAGAACCAAAATAGCAGGGGTGAGTATAAAGGGTACTCAGCAAGGGGGGGTTTTGATCACAGTTCGTCATTTATCTTTTTAAAACTAAAAGTGGTGAGTGTTGCCCGTTTTGAGAAAGAATACGAATAACGAAATATAAGTTATAAAATGACACAAAGCAACACTCGGGTTCGGCTTATTTGAAAACACAAAAGGTTGACGAACCGGATCCTTTAAAACATTTTACACGTAATATCAAGCCGCTAAATTGAAAGGATATTAGTTGAGTCACGAGGTCATTACAAGTTCGAAAAGCACGATATAATTAAGTTGTAATCGATAAATAAACACGGCTCGTAATTCAACTAATTAATTAAATAATAAAGGAGGCTTGGGGTAGCAAGTACGAGTCACGCTTCCGGGTTTTATATATATAGGGAAATACATATGAGAAATGAAGAGAACCGAAATGTGCTTCGACTTGTAACGAAAGCCGCAAAACAATTAGACAAGCAACAAATGCAATAAATCATGCAAAATAATATGTCCCGGCGAATCTCCTTATAACTCCCAATTGAAAATCATGTAAGCATATAGTCAAGTACTCCACCACCAACAATACTGTACAGAATTTAAGGAGACACTGTTAGCACCACAATCAGAATTTAAGGAGACGCGATTAGCACCACCGTCAGAATTTAAGGAGACGCGATTAGCACCACCGTTCGCATCAACTTAGGCTAGCCAACCTCCTAGCCGGCCCAAGTTAACACGCTAGAAGTATACATCGGGATTTGCCCTAGACGCTCGTCCCCAGGCTCACCTCCTGTATACTCCGGGCCCAAGTTATTAAACAATCTATGGCTCGCTTTTGAAATCAATGATAGTTTGGGTAGCCAAAATGGCCATTCGAAAGTAGGAAATCGGGGTGTGGGAGGCCAAAGGGGCAATTCGGGACAAGGTTATAATTGCGAGATCGAGAGACCAAAGTTCGCATTTAAAACAAATGGGTTTTCCTTGCCTCTAGTTGAAAGTATTTAAAACATTTTGGTTTACTATCAAAACGGTTTGACTAAGCAGATAGAGAAATAGTAAAGGCAATACAACAAGTAATAAGAAAGCGGGATAGTGGTTTATTTCGCAAACCTAAGTAACTATGTTCTTACTCCAGTTGAAAACAATTTAAAACCCTTACCTGGCTCAACACGACAGTATGAAAGCAGGCGGTTGTCAGGTTTCTCCCTCGTTGATCCCACCTGTAATACATAGGGCCTAGAGGATGAAAACAAGACCGACAATACTAAAAGCAAGACACGAACAACAGACGACGCACGGCAATTCATATAAACTCCACTCATGCTACAGGTGCAATATGGAAAGCCAGGCAATTAAACATGTGAAGATATATAAAATACGGAATAACAACTAAGGAAAGGTAAATGAAATTCCAGATAATGAAAGAATATAAATTAAATATTAAAGGCATGCTTAAACGCAATTAGGGCACATAGGCATGTTTAAAATAATATAAAGACGTTCTCTCGCGAATACGGGATTAAACGGTTAAGAAACGGGAAAGGTGGGAAAAGTCCCTAAACGAAAAAGGTGTCAATTGACGGTCAAATAGGGTCGGGTAAATTGCAAATTATGAAGAATATCAAATCCCGAGGCTCGAGGAAGCTATAGGTGAAATCGTATTGATATTCAGTGGTCGTATGTGAAAGTCTATTATTTAAATTAGTGGGGTTGACCAAATTCCCGTAGTGCAAGAAAGGAAAAGGCTGGAAAATGCACTAAGTATGTTGCACCGGCCAACGCACGGGCTTGGCAAGCCGGTGCAAGCACAAATAGGGGTGCACGGCCTCACGCACGGTCTTGAGCACGGTGCCAAGATCGTACAAGTGCTAACGGGCCTGCGCACGGGCCTGTGTTTGAGCCCGTGCAGGTTGAAAAGGGCTGCGCACGGGCTCCTGCACGGTCTTGATCAAGACCGTGCGTTCGCCCGTGTGGATCTACTGAGCAGCAGACTCAGCAGATCGCGAAACCTCACACGCGAAACCAACATTTAAATTCATACATCTCCTAATTTACACCATAAAACATCCTAATTCTTACATATATTCATATATATCACATAAGCTACACATAGGTACAAGAAACACGTACAATGGTCGAGTAATTCTTCCTAAACACGAAAATCCTAATATAATAAAATTCTATATAAAACTCACAAAAATCGCAACGAAGAGGGAACAAAATGAAATGGGGTAAAAGGATTACCAGTAGAGAATGTAGTGAGGATAGTTTGGGTTTTCACGGCTCGTCAATCGGGCGAGAAACGGGCTCGGTAGGGCGTCGGGAAGATTTCCTCCTTTCTTCTCCTTCTCTTCTCCTTCCTTTCTTCTTTTTCCTTCTTTGTATGTAATGAGAGAATGAGAGAGATAGGTAGATATTTAGGAAAATATCTCGGGGGGTAAAATGGTTATTTAGGCTTTTAAGGGCATTTAGGTAATTTAAGTAATTGAGGGCATTTAAAAGATAGGTTAAATCAATCTTTTCTATAAGATTAATTAATCCAATTGGATAGATCGAGAAATTAGGCAAGAAAGAATTCGCGTAATACTTAATAATATAATTAAAATATTCGGGTCGTTACAATACTCCCCTCTTCAAGAGAATCTGTCCTCAGATTCTCCTCCGGACTTCGGGGTTAGTTAAGAGGACTATAATCAATAAAAATTCTGGTAACGCGAATTAAAAACGAACATTTAAGAGCAATTAAAATACATTATAAAACATCATTCACAACAAAAATAGAATCCAAAGTCATGCGAAAAACGGGATTACAAAAACCCTAAACAAAGCTAACGACGAAGAAAATAAAGGTAAATAGCTCATGGCTCATCCGAGACACACATTCTCGTCCATAACGACCAAGAATCAGAAAATCCCAATGCAAGGTCCATCATCACTATCATTATCTATTTCGTTCTTCCGACTGATTCTTGCACTCTTCATATCCTCAATGACAATTGTCACATCCTCCTCCTGTTTCTTGATTAGAGTTCCTTTTACAGGAAGTAACGCCATCATCATTTCTCCCATTGTACTCTTCGTCCTTCTCACAATCTGTTTCTTCAAGATCACACTCTTTCTTATTCTTTCTACAAAGTGTTTTCTCATCTTCAATGGTATTGGATGATTTCTCCTCTTCGCCTTCTATTAAACCATCATTTTCATCATTTCTTCGCTCGACTTCATACGAAACATCAGGGTCGTCATTATCAGAAGCTGATGTCGGCTCGTCTCCCATATAATCATCATCGTCAGATAATTCATTATCCTCTTCACTAGTTGATTCATCTTCAGACATACCTTCAGAAGTATACTCCTTCAGACTCGATTTGTCAACGTCGGTGCTATCCAGAACCGCATAACGTACTCGCAACAGAATCGATCCTAGTCGGCCAAGAACTCCTTGTCCTTAGCACTCTCTAATAGCGTATAATGAATTTATCGAATTCCACACTATCCACACAGAGGTCACATAAATCTTAGCATCTAATCATTCAATCAGTGCAAGTGTGAATTTTGAAAGCAGTTAAAGCACGTAAGTTACATAAAACACTTAACACATATTTAAAGCAATTACCATTCGAAACAAAATATTATGAGTGAATGCAATGATAATGCAATGTACCTTTGCGAGTCGGTATTAGGGTCGAGATCCCCTTTTTCTTCCCCAAGGGTTGCTTGAGTCGGGGCAGTCTTGAACTCGATGCTTGCTACTCCCACATCTGAGGCAACGCCCCAGTTTCCTCCTACACTTTGCAGTCTCGTGATCGGTCTTCCACAGTGCTCACAGGGAATGAGGTCCTCATTCACTTCTGGTTTGGTAGGTTTCGGCATCTCATAGTGTGGTTCCCATGTCGGAAAGGTGCTCGGTCCGGATGGCTCTCTTCTTGTCTTCTCGTTGAAAGAGGATCCTTTCATGTGAGGAATACTTCGTCTCATCTCTTGAAGATCGGACTCCACTCTCATAGCTCGGTTAACTGCCTCGTGATAAACTCGAATGTCCAATCCCACTAATCTTTCCAAGATCTCTGGTTGAAGTCCCTCGATGAACTTTTGCGCTCTTCTTCGATCGTCAAATGCAATGTGAGGAGCATAGATGATGAGGCGGCTGAAAAGTACCTCGTATTGTGCAACAGGGAGAGCTCCCTGGGTGAGGGACATGAACCTCTTTCTCGGCTGTCACGTATTACTTGTGGCACGTACTTCTCCCGGAAGTTGAATAGGAACCGCGACCAAGTGTACGGAATTCTCTCAGCGATCCTGTAGCGGGCGCCCCAAACGGGTGACGCACGCCCCGCACCGAGGCCCCGACCCGGAGCCGAAATGGGATCCGACCCGAACCGAAACCCGGCGAACGGCAAGCATTTACTCAATTACTAGGCGGGGTTTTTATAAACAACGAAAAGACAGAAGTGCGGAAGCAATAATAAGCCAAATATTTAAAACATAATTAATTACACAATTATTAAAGCCCACCAAGGCTAACGAAATTCAATTACACAATATCAACGGGTTCGATACAATATCCCGACAAAATCTAACAACGGGTTCAGTATGTAAATCCCGTACATACAACATGAATAAATAATACGTAAATAAAAGACAACCGGGAAAGAATATACATGAGCAAAGCTAAACACAACCCTACGACGACGACGACGACGAATCCCGCCTAGTATCCTGAAACCAATATAGGGTGAGACAGAGAGGGTTAGTCAAACGACTAAGTGAGGGGGGAAATAATAATGTATATAATAAAACGGAAGTAAATCACCAATTTTATAATTAAAGAAATCAACATAAAAGAAAGGTTTTCGTAAACTGGTGGTGATTTAACATAAAACATAACTTATCATATGACTCGGCGAGTCGAGCCCTGAAACTCCAATAACCAAAAACATAAAACCGGAAACCTCCCTTATTCCTCCAATGTAGCCGGACTGCAAACCCGAACTACTCGTAACTAACTGTATAATCTCAGGTACTCAAAGGGCTGCCACTCCGGCCTCACCCCGAGCTCCCAAATGGAGGAAACCATAGGATTTACGCCGTAGACCCGACGTCTACCGACTTCGTCCTATCGCTCTTACTCCGGGCCCAAACGATCATGCAAACAATTCATAACTCGCTTTTCAAACATTTCGGGTTGGCCAAAAGACCGTTCGAGACATGTCATATGCGAGGCCGAAGGCCAAAGTTCGCCTTAGAAAACAAAAGGGTTTTACATGTCTCTTCCGTAAACAATTCGAAAATTATACATAGTACTTTTCATATCAAATCATTTTCGATAAATCAAATGAACATAATGATCATAAATATTTATTAAGTATATATATAAACGGGGTGAAAACCAAAACATAAACGAGGCTTATATGGGGAGAGGCTTATTTATATATATATATATACATAATAATACTGGAAACAGAAACAGAAAACCTCACCTGGCTGCTATGGAAAATAAGAGCAAAAGCTAGAACCGGCGCTACTCCACAGGAGTATCGTCTGCAAAAATACCAGGACACAACCAAATAAGACTACAGACGACGCACGGCTTATACGAGAATATTAATACACATAGGAGCACGTTATACAAATAAATCAATCACTTAAGTTCAAATTCTCAAACGAAAACAGAGTAATTCATGCATTTAAAAATACAAATCAAATCCAAATGCGACGAAACTTTACGGACATGCTTAAATTATCATAAGGGAGCATGCATTCGAATTTCGGGAAAATCGGACTTCACATGCAAAAGTTAGAAAATTTAACGAAAACTTAAGACGCACTATTCACATACCCGAACATGTCGTAAATTCATAAATCATGCAATTCATATCTATATCATACATATCGAATACACGAGCGAAGAAAGAATTCGGAAAAGACGGGCCGAAGCGGGACCCGTAGGCCAAATTGTGCCCTGACTAACAGAAGGTCAGGGCACTGTTCGACCAGGCCACACGGCCTTGTGCACGGCCGTGTGGCGAGGCCGTGCACAATCGAGCAACACGCACGGCCTCATGCACACGGCCTCAAGGCCGTGTGCACCAGCCCGTGTGCGATTCACCAACGCGCACGGCCCCATGCACACGGCTTCAAGGCCGTGTGCACCAGCCCGTGTGCACCGATTCGAGCAGAAACATTTTCGCAGAACCAAAACATACGCGAATTCATATCTAAAATCAACATTAAATCGATTAATCATGCAAATCAATCCCTAATTTTCACATATAATCATCTACAACATATAATCTACGTATAGAAACGATAAACACAAAATTCCATCCACAAATTCTATACAAATCACATAAAACCTAAAAATGTCAACTATTCACAAAAACGAGAAAAACGAAGTATAGAAGGCATTAAACGAGAGAATCGTTAGAAGCTTACTCGTAGAAAAGATCGCGAGGAATTCGTAGACGTAAACGATTCGAAAATCCGTCGGGAAACGAAGTCGGGACGATCGATTGAACTTCCTTCCTTCTCTTTCTCTTTTTTCCTTCTCTTTTCCTCCTTCTCCTTTGTTTTTGTGCGTGAGTCAAAATGAGAGGGAGAGAGATTGACTAAGTCAATTTAGGCTAGGGTTTAAAGAGTCGGAGGGGGATTTTAGTAATTTCGTAAAATAAGTTTGAAAACTCACGTTGTCCAAATAATACGTAATTACAGTTAAAATTCATATAATTAAACGCACATTGACAATTAGTGATTTAAATATCAAAATTCACTCATTTACGAAATTATCCTAATATCCTAGAATAATCTCCAAATTAAAATAATAAATTGCATAATTACTCGATTAAAATATACCGAATTGAAACTCGGATTTTCGGGTCGTTACAATACTCCCCTCTTCAGAAGAATCTGTCCTCAGATTCTCTTCCGGTCTCGGAGTTAGTTAAGAGGAGCATAACCTAGCGGAAATTCTAATAATACGAATTAAATCGAACATTAAAATAAAATTAATTCACATAATAAAACGCAATTCATAATAAACACTTAAAGCACTTAATATTCCAATTGAAATTCGAATTCATACAAAATAGAAAATTACATCAAATCCTAAACAGAGTTTACGGGAAAGAAGAAAATAAAATAGACTAGATAGCTCAAGGTTCATCTGGACCACGGCGGAAATACTGATCCAGCTGCTCTGATAGCGACCTCTGCATCTCCGAGATCGATCTCTGAAGCTCTGCCTGCAAGGTTGTGTACTGACTATCAATGTGAGCTCGCTGAGCTGCAAACCCCTCATTGATCTGCCTCTCCTGCTGGGCAAATCTCTCATCCGACACGCGTCGGTAGTCAGTGAACTCTGAATAAAACTGCTGCAGGTCTATCGATTCCTGGTGCTGAGTGCTTCTTCTGCCACGCGAAGACTCAGGTATAGAAGCATCCTGTCTCATCAGCTGGGAGTAGCTATGCTGAGCCTGCTCTCGGACCTCTGGGTCTGAAGGTCCTTCTTCGGGAGCATCCCCTTGGTCAGCTTCCCATAAAGGTAGCCCAGCCACCAGAATATATGGGTCGTTCCGCCTTGGACCCTTCGTGCAAATAGCCATTTGAGCTAGTGTGCCGTAGCCAATTGACGTCGAACCTCCTACGGGAACCTGGGTGTCTAGCCCTTCCACCTGGGCACACTCCAGAATGGCAGTGATGTATGAGCCAACTCGAATCTCTCCTCTCGACCGAGTGGAGATATACATCATGTGGTCCATCATGTACGAGATGGGGTTGAACCTGACCCCTCGCACCATATGATCAAGTAATAAACAGTCTTCGGTGTTCACCGCACCCGGACTGTCTCCTCGGGCGAGAACCGATCGAGATACGGCTCTATGCAAAATCCTCAATTGCGTAGTGATGAGCATCGTGGCCTTGGATACGCCGGAGTTAAATATCTCAGTGGAGGTAGATATACGTCTCCAAGCTTCGGCTTGATTCCATCCGTCGGCACGTCTTCTCGGTGCCGTAACATCCAGTTGAAAATACTCGATCAACTGCCGGTATGAGAGCGTATAGTCTCGGTTGAACGCTCTGAAGTGGATTCCTATCGGCATCTCGTTGTCGTCAGGAAATGCCGCGCCCTTAAGAGAGCTTAAAAATTCACAAGTGAGGCGGCGATAGGATGGCCTTTGAATACTCCAAAAATTAGCCCACCCAATATTGTCGATGTAGTGGGAGATCCCTTCGCCAAGTCCCAATTGGTACATAGCTTCCATGTCTAGAAATTGCGTGGCTCTAACCGGTCGTTCCATTAACCGGTTGAAGATATCTTGATCGTCTTCATTACCCAAATCCACTTGGTACCCTTCCGGGGCCGCTATGTCGGGTAGTTCCCTTGCACGACGTCCGCCACGGGTTTCACGAGCACCTTCCATATTAGAGTAGAAGTTGTTGTAGGTTGTAGGAAAAATTTTCAAATTTCTCACTTGAGACTTTTATCGAACACGTGGCGTGCGCTACTTCGGGCCAAAATTGCGTGAGATCGGCAGAATGGATCGAGCCCAAATTTCAATAACTCCTAGAATTTGCTGCCGACAATGCACTATCAAATTTTCACGAAAATCCGCCGGCTGGATCGAAAGTTAATCGAGCTCCAAATTGAGATGAATTTGGGGAGAAAAATGGGAGAACTTTCGCATGAGAAAAGGAGAAAAAGAGTTGATGTTGCGAGAATGAGGAGCTACTGACCATTTTATAAATCTGGGAGAAATGCGCACGGCCTCTCGTCACGGCGTGTGACGAGGCCGTGTGAGAAACACGCACGGGGTATCGTCACGGCGTGTGACGACCCCGTGAGGACAAACACGCACGGGCTCTCGTCACGGCGTGTGACGAGCCCGTGTGTATTCATGCGCACGGCCTCTTGCACCGGGTGCAACAGGGCCGTGCGAAAAAGGGTGCACAGGGTCTCGTCACGGCGTGTGGCGAGACCGTGCAAGGCATACAGGGGTAGTTCGTGTGATTAAAACCACACAAACTTCACGAAATTCAAACACAAATAATAATATCGAAATCACATGCATAATATAATACGCTTAACGCACATAATTTAAATTCACATAATATGAAATTAAATTAATTTAGGATGAATGTCATGACAATGCAATATACCTGGATCGTTCATACAGAATCAAGCTTCATTCTTCTGGCTCGTCTCGACATTCTCTTTCTCGTGCAATTTGTACGAAGATGAAACGGACTTCCACATGAGAAGCAACGTCCCTGCTTCTTTCGGCATTCTGACTCTTGATGATCTCTTTGGCAAACGCCACATACTGGCGTTCCTTGCCGTTTCGGAGGTACATTCTGCTTCGATGAAGATACCGAGAAGGTTTGCTTTCCGGAAGAAAACCCTGATTGTGTAAGTGGCCTCTTAGAACTCGCTGGATGTGCATCCTCAGTATTGCCTGCTGTACCCCGCGGTACCGGTCTCTTCTTCGGACATAGATTCAACATGTGATCGGGGCTACCACATCCGAAGCACAGTCCATTCTTCCTCCAACATTTAGCCTCTACATGTGGGCCCTTACAAAATCCACATACTGGTCGTGGATATCCCTGAGGTTGGGGAGGATTAGGCTGAACGGGGGCCTGAATTCCACTTTCATTTTGCTGATGAACAATCCTCGTAATGTATTCAGCCCGGAACTCAGTCAAGAATTGATCCCAAGTCGGGACCACATGCTCGCGTTCCCATCGTTGTTCAATCTGTTTCCACCATTCCTGTGCAGCTCCAATCATCAAATAAATAGCAAACCCGACTCTTAGAGGGTCCGGATATTCCATAATCCTAAAAATCTTTTCTAAAGCAGATATCCATGCCTCGGCAATAACTTCGTCCGGGGCACCTTCAAATTGCGGTGGTTCGAATCTGAGAAATTGAGCCCATGCTTCCTGCTCAGCATTTCCTTTAGGGGCATGAGCGATGAACTGTCTTAATGTTCCCAAGATTCCGGCTGGAATCGGTGGATCTGTCTGAGGTGTCAATGAAGATGACGAAGACTGTCCACAGGGACAACGACGTGGAGGCATCCTGTAAAGCCATTAACAGTTATGCATGACAGGTAAATGAGCATGCAAAGCTGTAAACACATAGGCAAGTAATGTTCACTTAGTGTTCACATAAGCACTTAGCACATTTGCACAATTTCACAGAAGTCCTAAGCCGTACGACCTAGACACAACCGGACACGACAGACAACCAGGCATGGCAAGTACAACCTTGAGTTTCACATCCACCTATATCCAAGCCCATCCCAGTATTTGATTGTAAAAGATCTTTTGTTGTTGATCATCCAACAAAGATCCGTGACAATTCAAACACTAAGCGTTCTTGAACACTGGTGAGTGCAATTCCCTAAGTTACACCGGCACACAACGACCGACCAAACCAGCAATACACGACAATTCAGAGCTCAGGCCATTGGACCAAGGAGCTCTGATACCAACTGTAGCGGGCGCCCCAAACGGGTGACGCACGCCCCGCACCGAGGCCCCGACCCGGAGCCGAAATGGGATCCGACCCGAACCGAAACCCGGCGAACGGCAAGCATTTACTCAATTACTAGGCGGGGTTTTTATAAACAACGAAAAGACAGAAGTGCGGAAGCAATAATAAGCCAAATATTTAAAACATAATTAATTACACAATTATTAAAGCCCACCAAGGCTAACGAAATTCAATTACACAATATCAACGGGTTCGATACAATATCCCGACAAAATCTAACAACGGGTTCAGTATGTAAATCCCGTACATACAACATGAATAAATAATACGTAAATAAAAGACAACCGGGAAAGAATATACATGAGCAAAGCTAAACACAACCCTACGACGACGACGACGACGAATCCCGCCTAGTATCCTGAAACCAATATAGGGTGAGACAGAGAGGGTTAGTCAAACGACTAAGTGAGGGGGGAAATAATAATGTATATAATAAAACGGAAGTAAATCACCAATTTTATAATTAAAGAAATCAACATAAAAGAAAGGTTTTCGTAAACTGGTGGTGATTTAACATAAAACATAACTTATCATATGACTCGGCGAGTAGAGCCCTGAAACTCCAATAACCAAAAACATAAAACCGGAAACCTCCCTTATTCCTCCAATGTAGCCGGACTGCAAACCCGAACTACTCGTAACTAACTGTATAATCTCAGGTACTCAAAGGGCTGCCACTCCGGCCTCACCCCGAGCTCCCAAATGGAGGAAACCATAGGATTTACGCCGTAGACCCGACGTCTACCGACTTCGTCCTATCGCTCTTACTCCGGGCCCAAACGATCATGCAAACAATTCATAACTCGCTTTTCAAACATTTCGGGTTGGCCAAAAGACCGTTCGAGACATGTCATATGCGAGGCCGAAGGCCAAAGTTCGCCTTAGAAAACAAAAGGGTTTTACATGTCTCTTCCGTAAACAATTCGAAAATTATACATAGTACTTTTCATATCAAATCATTTTCGATAAATCAAATGAACATAATGATCATAAATATTTATTAAGTATATATATAAACGGGGTGAAAACCAAAACATAAACGAGGCTTATATGGGGAGAGGCTTATTTATATATACATATATACATAATAATACTGGAAACAGAAACAGAAAACCTCACCTGGCTGCTATGGAAAATAAGAGCAAAAGCTAGAACCGGCGCTACTCCACAGGAGTATCGTCTGCAAAAATACCAGGACACAACCAAATAAGACTACAGACGACGCACGGCTTATACGAGAATATTAATACACATAGGAGCACGTTATACAAATAAATCAATCACTTAAGTTCAAATTCTCAAACGAAAACAGAGTAATTCATGCATTTAAAAATACAAATCAAATCCAAATGCGACGAAACTTTACGGACATGCTTAAATTATCATAAGGGAGCATGCATTCGAATTTCGGGAAAATCGGACTTCACATGCAAAAGTTAGAAAATTTAACGAAAACTTAAGACGCACTATTCACATACCCGAACATGTCGTAAATTCATAAATCATGCAATTCATATCTATATCATACATATCGAATACACGAGCGAAGAAAGAATTCGGAAAAGACGGGCCGAAGCGGGACCCGTAGGCCAAATTGTGCCCTGACTAACAGAAGGTCAGGGCACTGTTCGACCAGGCCACACGGCCTTGTGCACGGCCGTGTGGCGAGGCCGTGCACAATCGAGCAACACGCACGGCCTCATGCACACGGCCTCAAGGCCGTGTGCACCAGCCCGTGTGCGATTCACCAACGCGCACGGCCTCATGCACACGGCTTCAAGGCCGTGTGCACCAGCCCGTGTGCACCGATTCGAGCAGAAACATTTTCGCAGAACCAAAACATACGCGAATTCATATCTAAAATCAACATTAAATCGATTAATCATGCAAATCAATCCCTAATTTTCACATATAATCATCTACAACATATAATCTACGTATAGAAACGATAAACACAAAATTCCATCCACAAATTCTATACAAATCACATAAAACCTAAAAATGTCAACTATTCACAAAAACGAGAAAAACGAAGTATAGAAGGCATTAAACGAGAGAATCGTTAGAAGCTTACTCGTAGAAAAGATCGCGAGGAATTCGTAGACGTAAACGATTCGAAAATCCGTCGGGAAACGAAGTCGGGACGATCGATTGAACTTCCTTCCTTCTCTTTCTCTTTTTTCCTTCTCTTTTCCTCCTTCTCCTTTGTTTTTGTGCGTGAGTCAAAATGAGAGGGAGAGAGATTGACTAAGTCAATTTAGGCTAGGGTTTAAAGAGTCGGAGGGGGATTTTAGTAATTTCGTAAAATAAGTTTGAAAACTCACGTTGTCCAAATAATACGTAATTACAGTTAAAATTCATATAATTAAACGCACATTGACAATTAGTGATTTAAATATCAAAATTCACTCATTTACGAAATTATCCTAATATCCTAGAATAATCTCCAAATTAAAATAATAAATTGCATAATTACTCGATTAAAATATACCGAATTGAAACTCGGATTTTCGGGTCGTTACAGATCCATCTCTGTTCTATGTAGCGCCACCAATCCTCAGCTGGTCCTCTCATGAGAAAGATGGCATACTCGACCCTCTCGGGGTCACCGCAGCGTACTACTCGAAAGATTCGCTCCAAATCGGCTATCCAAACCTCGGCCTTAAGATCATCTGGTTCACCCACGAAGCAGTGTGGGTTGTAGTGCAGAAATTTATCGAGGGATTGGCCCTCGGCTTGTCTCGCAGCTACATGTTGTTGTTGTTGTTGTTGTCTCTCTTGATGTACTTGTTCAACAATCTGCCTCATAGCTGTCACTAAGTCTCTCGCAATCGAACTCGTAGATAGGGGAGCTGTAGGGGGTCTTCGATGAGACATTATGTACCTGCGCTCAATAAACTAGGAAAAGATGCATGCTCGGTTAATGGAATGATCACATAAGGCATATAAAATTCAAACAGAGCATACATTTACGATTCGAATAGCTTGTAGACAAGTTAAGCATGAAAAAATCACAGAACAAGCAAAACTCGATCCTATAGCCGTACGACCTAAACACGACAAGACCCAAGCAGGACACGACAAGACGACAAGACAAGACAGACGCTACATCGAGTTCCACATCCACCTGCATTCGATCCCAACTCAGTACTACAATTGTAAAAGATCAAATGGTTGGTTGGCCATTCCAAAAGAAGATCAATCACAATTTCAATACTAAGGAGTTCTCAAGCACCTTTGACTGGAAACTCTAAGTCTCATTGACACGAAACGGGCAGACACAAGAGACAAGACACGACGCGATTACAAAGCTTCGGTTCCTTTTGGGAACCTAGGCTCTGATACCACTGGCTGTAGCGCCCCCTGAAGAAGGACCGCCACATCCGCACCGAAATGGATTCCCGAGCTTCAGCGAGGGGCCTCAACTCAAAAACCCACTCCGGCGAACGGCACTCAAACAAGCACTACCGGAAACAGCAACGACATCCCAACAACAACCACAATAAAATAGAGAAATGCGGAAGCGATTATAAGTAAACAGATAAATTCCATAAATGCCTACGAGGCTAACATAATATCAATTAAACATGTGAAATTCGAAATACAATAAAATAACAACACGTAGTGCCATCCATGGCTCAACTAGTCTATCCTGTACAATCCTAGATATCGTCAACTATCCCACATCAGGGGCACATAAGTACATAAAGTAAATAAATACAATAAACAAGACTCCACGGTTGTTGGGACCACTGACAAGACAAACCAGAAAGACTGAGCCTATCTACACCTGCTGATGCCGACTGACAAGATAGGTTACGTCGCCACCTGTCTACCTGAAGCAAGAACCAAAATAGCAGGGGTGAGTATAAAGGATACTCAGCAAGGGGGGGTTTTGATCACAGTTCGTCATTTATCTTTTTAAAACTAAAAGTGGTGAGTGTTGCCGTTTTGAGAAATAATACGAATAACGAAATATAAGTTATAAAATGACACAAAGCAACACTCGGGTTCGGCTTATTTGAAAACACAAAAGGTTGATGAACCGGATCCTTTAATACATTTTACACGTAATATCAAGCCGCTAAATTGAAAGGATATTAGTTGAGTCACGAGGCCGTTACAAGTTCGAAAAGCATGATATAATTAAGTTGTAATCGATAAATAAACACGGCTCGTAATTCAACTAATTAATTGAAAAATAAAGGAGGCTTGGGGTAGCAAGTACGAGTCACGCTTCCGGGTTTTATATATATAGGGAAATACATATGAGAAATGAAGAGAACAAGAATGTGCTTCGACTTGTAACGAAAGCCGTAAAACAATTAGACAAGCAACAAATGCAATAAATCATGCAAAATAATGTGTCCCGGCGAGAACGGGCCTCTCCTTATAACTCCCAATTGAAAATCATGTAAGCATATAGTCAAGTACTCCACCACCAACAATACTGTACAGAATTTAAGGAGACGCTGTTAGCACCACCATCAGAATTTAAGGAGACGCGATTAGCGCCACCGTCAGAATTTAAGGAGATGCGATTAGCACCACCGTTCGCATCAACTTAGGCTAGCCAACCTCCTAGCCGGCCCAAGTTATCACGCTAGAAGTATACATCGGGATTTGCCCTAGACGCTCGTCCCCAGGCTCACCTCCTCTATACTCCAGGCCCAAGTTATTAAACAATCTATGGCTCGCTTTTGAAATCAATGATAGTTTGGGTGGCCAAAATGGTCATTCGAAAGTAGGAAATCGGGGTGTGGGAGGCCAAAGGGGCCATTCGAGACAAGGTTATAATTGCGAGATCGAGAGACCAAAGTTCGCATTTAAAACAAATGGGTTTTCCTTGCCTCTAGTTGAAAGTATTTAAAACATTTTGGTTTACTATCAAAACGGTTTGACTAAGCAGATAGAGAAATAGTAAAGGCAATACAACAAGTAATAAGAAAGCGGGATAGTGGTTTATTTCGCAAACCTAAGTAACTATGTTCTTACTCCAGTTGAAAACAATTTAAAACCCTTATGTAACGACCCGAAAATTCCATAATTAATTCTTGGAATAACTATTCGACATTTAGTTGAATTTTATATGAAAAGATCTAACTTTGTTAGTTAATCTTAATTTATTATAATTATTTCAATATCTTTAACCTTTTATAATTACGTTTTCTACCCTTCGAATTATTCTAATCTAGATAAACGAACCTACAATCTTCTAAAATACCCTTGCACTACTCTTGAACACACCCCTTGCACCCTCTTGGGTACACATTCATTCGAGAGAGGGAGAGAGAGAGAGAGAGAAGAGAAGGAGAAAGGAGAGAAGAGAAGGAGAAGAGAGAAATTCCATTCCGAATTCGTTTCTCGACCGATTTAAATTCCGAGACCAGTTTTACGATCCTCATTCGATTCTTTATCGGTAACCTTCTTTCTCCAATTCATTTCATCCATTAAATCTTTCAATTTTTATAGTTTTTATATTGACTATATATTTGATGAATTTCTTGATTCGTAGGTTATAGTTTATCATTTTTGGTGTAGTTCGGATCAAATGATAGATATTAATGTGTACAATGCATGAGTGTGAATTTTACATGTTAATTTTAGCCTTAGCATTCCCCATATTTGATTTTTGCATGAAACTCTCGAGAAAACCTTAAAAATCGAGAGAAAACCTTAAAAATCGCGTTTCTGCACCTGGGTGTTGGAACCACACGGCCCAACGCACGGTCTTGCTCAAGACCGTGCGCCGGACCGTACACAACCATTTAACCTTGCACCGGCTTGCGCACGCCGGTGCAACAGGTCGTGTGCCTTGGTTTCGTGCTCAAGACCGTGCACTAGGCCGTGCGTTAGCCCGTGCGAATGCCTTAGCCATTTTTTCAGCCTTTTTCCTTAGTTGCTCACGGTAATGGGGTCAAATGATCAAAAATAAAAGTTGACTTTTTGCATACGACCCCCTAAAATCGAGCCGTTTTCACCTATAGCTTCCTTATGATTCAAGGATGAATATTTGGTAAAGTTTTCAAAATTCCGAACTCGTTCGGACCTTGAATCGAACCTTTTTTGTTTAGGGCTTTTTCCCCAATTTTTGAATGTTGTCCGAAAAATCCGAAAATCGCATGAGTGCTTCTTTTTAATATTATATGCATGAATGTGCAATTAGAATTTCAATTGAGTATGTTTATCATTGTTAATTTCGTATTTTTTAGTTTAATTGATTTAATTGTATTTTAATTGTATATTCATTTGATACATGTTGTTTATTGGTTTTAATTGCAATGTAGTCTTTGAGAGTCGTTGTCGTGTCTTGTCTTATGTGATTTTGTCGTCTGTTAGTTTCAGGCTGTCTTGTCAGGACATTGCTTGGAGTGTCTTGTCGTTCCGTGTTTCCAGGTGAGGGTTTTAAAATGATTTCAAACGGAGTAAGAATTCTTTTAATTATTGCGAACTCCCCTTATGTGCTCATATTTCTTCGTTTTCCTTTCTCGTATAATTATTAGATATTTAATCTATATTTTAAGGTTGCTCTCAAATGATTTAATATTAAATTGTACTTATGAGTATCCCTAAAATATTTTATTTTCATATGGCAAGTAAAATTATTTATTTTAAGCGTGACGGTTTGACTTAGGATTTATACCCTTCGTCGTCACTCAAACTTGCTCAAATTTAATTTATGTACGGTTTTCAAAGCGAGCAAATTCATGACATTTCAACATGGGGCCCGGGAAAGTATCCGGAGGTTATACCTGGGGACGAGCGTCTAGGGGTAATCCGAGGTGCTTCTCCCAAAACTAAGCGTCAATCGTGGCCCGTCAGGAGTTGATAGCCACGGTTGGGAGTGATGGTGGACGTTGCATTCGTTGCACGTTTTCCTAAAATTCACAGTCGCCCGAAATAGCGATTCGGGGTCAGACACCGGTGATGGAGTGTATGAACGTGAAGGGGTTATAAGGAGGAACAGGCCCATTCTCGCTGGGATATTATTTGCGTGCATGTTACTGCTTTAATTATTTATTATCTATTTAATGTCGTGTATGCAAGTCGAAGCACGATCCGGATTTTCTTCAATTATGCAAATGTATTTTCATATATATATAATTTAAAACCCGGACACGTGGCTCGTACTTGATCCCTCTTAACCTTCACTGAGTGTTTTTACTCACCCCCCCTATTTTAATTCTTACTTCAGGTCGACAGGTGGCGTTGTCACTTATCATGTCAGTCGGCAGCAGAAGGTCTAGGTTGGCTCGTGTGTCTTGTCCTGTCAGTGTCCCAACAACAGTCGTGTTCATGTTATGAATTTATTTAATTATGTATTTTGGATTATGCTTTAATTTAAGTACTTACGTGCCCCTGATGTGGGATAGATTAGACTGGCCATGAATGGCATTGATTATATTATGATTGAGAATGATGTATGAATTACGTGGCCATGGATGGCTTATATGATATTTTATATAATTGTTATTACTTCCACAACTCTGATTTAATTATTATTTATTGTTGTTGTTGTTGGGCTGTCGTTTGCTGTTGCTAGTTTTGCTTGATTGATTGCCGTTCACCGGGATGGATTTTTAAATGGGGTACTTATACCTCGTTTGAGGGTTTGTCTCGGTGCGGATGTGGTGTCCTTTCTCCGGCCAAGGAAAGGGTCGCTACACCTTACCTGGCTCAACACGACCATATGAAAGCAGGCGGTAGTCAGGTTTCTCCCTCGTTGGTCCCACCTGTAATACATAGGGCCTAGAGGATGAAAACAAGACCGACAATACTAAAAGCAAGACACAAACAACAGACGACGCACGACAATTCATATAAACTCCACTCATGCTACAGGTGCAATATTGAAAGCCAGGCAATTAAACATGTGAAGATATATAAAATACGGAATAACAACTAAGGAAAGGTAAATGAAATTCTAGATAATGAAAGAATATAAATTAAATATTAAAGGCATGCTTAAACGCAATTAGGGCACGTAGGCATGTTTAAAATAATATAAAGACGTTCTCTCGCGAATACGGGATTAAACGGATAAGAAACGGGAAAGGTGGGAAAAATTCCTAAACGAGAAAGGTGTCAATTGATGGTCAAATAGGGTCGGGTAAATTGCAAATTATGAAGAATATCAAATCCCGAGGCTCGAGGAAGCTATAGGTGAAATCGGATTGATATTCGGAGGTCGTATGTGAAAGTCAACATTTAAATGAGTGGGGTTGACCAAATTCCCGAAGTGCAAGAAAGGAAAAGGCTGGAAAATGCACTAAGTATGTTGCACCGGCCAACGCACGGGCTTGGCAAGCCGGTGCAAGCACAAATAGGGGTGCACGGCCTCACGCACAGTCTTGAGCACGGTGCCAAGACCGTGCAAGTGCAAACGGGCCTGCGCACGGGCCTGTGCACGGGCTCAAGCCCGTGCAGGTTGAAAAGGGCTGCGCATGGGCTCCTGCACGGTCTTGATCAAGACCGTGCGTTCGCCCGTGTGGATCTACTGAGCAGCAGACTCAGCAGATCGCGAAACCTCACACGCGAAAGCAACATTTAAATTTATACATCTCCTAATTTACACCATAAAACATCCTAATTCTTACATATATTCATATATATCACATAAGCTACATAGGTACAAGAAACACGTAAAATGGTCAAGTAATTCTTCCTAAACACGAAAATCCTAATATAATAAAATTCTATATAAAACTCACGAAAATCACAACGAAGAGGGAACGAAATGAAATGGGGTAAAAGGATTACCGGTAGAGAATGTAGTGATGATCGTTTGGGTTTTCACGGCTCGTCGATCGGGCGAGAAACGGGCTCGGTAGGGTATCGGGAAGATTTCCTCCTTTCTTCTCCTTCTCTTCTCCTTCCTTTCTTCTTTTTCCTTCTTTGTATGTAATGAGAGAATGAGAGAGATAGGTAGATATTTAGGAAAATATCTCGGGGGGTAAAATGGTCATTTAGGCTTTTAAGGGCATTTAGGTAATTTAAGTAATTGAGGGCATTTAAAAGATAGGTTAAATCAATCTTTTCCATAAGATTAATTAATCCAATTGGATAGATCGAGAAATTAGGCAAGAAAGAATTCGCGTAATACTTAATAATATAATTAAAATATTCGGGTCGTTACAACATTGGTATTATCCTTATTCGATTTACCATTTTGCTGTTATTCTGAGAGTTGTGCGTTTGAACCGTTTCCTTTATTCAATTGAAATTGTTTGAATTTAGTCGTTTGTACCCGAATTGTTGTGAACCCGAACTTGATTGACATTCGTGAATTATTGAAATTGATGTTGTGCATTTGTATAGTCGTATCATAGGGTTTGGCTCGTTCGAGATACGATTAGAATTAGATCATAGCTTGTAACTTTTGAGCTTTTGTGAAAAGCTATAAGTTGTATTGAATTTGTGGATTTAAATGAATTGTACATGAATGACGTGATGTTACACTTTTACCCCTGAGTAATTCCTATGTTTAGTTATTGTGTAATTGATTAAATGTTATTCGTTTATTCGTAACCCTATGCCTTGCATATTAAATTACCATTTTTCCCTTGATTGCACCATTATGCTAAGCGATCAAATAATTACTTTTAGACATTGCGTGTCTACTTGCCAATTACATGAAACATGAGTGATATGCTTATATGCTATTACTTGTATCAAATATGCTATACATGCTCTAATTGTAATTAATTTATATAAGTATGAACCTCATCTCCTAAAATTCGATACTTCATTCGTTTTAATTGAGAATTTGGTATATTTGCTTATTTGCTCGTTTGTGGCTTCCATAAGTGCTTTAATATTGTAACTTAAGCCGTGGGTTGTCTTGTTGTCTTATGTGGTTGTGTCTTTACTGCATTTTTAGGTGTTATTCCTCCCAAGGAGTAGTCGGTCATTTCCTCTTCTCTTTTTACATCGTTATCCAGGTGGGGTTTCTTTTCCCGAGTTCGGTTTTCTTACTTATATATAGATATTCCGTATATTAAACCCAAAGCCTGGTTTTTATGCTTTCAATGTTTTCTTCCCCAACTTATATTATACATATTATCTGTTTGAAATTGTATTATCTTCATGAGTTCGAGAAAAATGATTTAATATCAAATTACTATATAATAACTCTTTGAGAGCCTTTTAGCTCGAAAGGAGGTAAAACATGGATTTATAAATCGGTCCCTTTGACAAAACAAACCTTTCAAAATGCGATAATCATTTCTTGGCCTTTGTGCCATAGTTATATTATTGGGCCCGGATGTTAGGGTACGGATTGAAGTCGAATAGACGACGGGTCTACGGTGGATCTCAATGCTCTAGTGTCCAAAACTACGGGAGCTCAGGGTGTGGCCGGAATGGCTGCCCTTTGAGTACCTGTGACCGGCAGAGAGTTGTCTGAGGATGTATGTCGAAGGCAGTCTCACTCTGAAGGTGTATTGGGCTATACCCATGCACATATTTTATGTGCAAGTAGAGGGATTAGCGCTCCTTCTAAGTTACACGAGAGGGATAAGGTGGTATTTCATTTATTTGTCATTTGCAAAGTTGGAGGTAAGTGCTCATCTCGCCGAGCTTTTAATTATTATTGCAAACATTATTCAATTCACCAAATTATTCAAAACCTTTATTTTTGGTTTCTTTCTTCTAATTTAAAAGTGGTGAATCTTTATTCTGCTTTCATTAATATATATGTATTATAGCCCCCTCACTTAGTCGCTTTGACTAACCCCAGTTGCTTCCTATATTTTGTTTCAGGTTTTGATTACTAGGCGGAAGTCGAGTCCTAGTTGAGTTCTGTATTCTCCAGCCATGTAGTCTTATTTCATACTGTCACCTGTATTCATTTGAGAATTCAGTTAAAGATATAGATTCATATTCTTGGCCTTGATGGCTCGTTATTTATGATTTTTGTTTTCGCTGGCCTCTGTGGGCTTTATAACTGCATTTTGAATTTATTATTTACTAGCTCCCTGAGTGGGATAGGTTTTATTTGTTGTTGCTCCTTGCTTCCGCATTTATTATTTTCATTTTTACAATAACCGCCTAGTATTTGTATTTCAGTTAGCCAGGTTATTGCCCGTAGCCGGACCTCTGTTCTCGTTATGGGCTGTGACTTGGTGCGAGACGTCACGTCGCACCGTACCGTTACAGTTGGTATTAGAGCTCTTAAGGTCCAATGGCCTAGCTCTGAATGCATGGTGTCTTGTTGTTTGTGTCGATGTTGCATGCTTGTAGGACTTTGAGATTCGCAGTCACGAGTGTTCAAGAACGCTCAGTATTTAAATTATGTTAGATCTCTATTGGAATGGTCATCAACTTTAGTTCTCTTACAATTGTAATCTAAGATGGAATAGGGCATAAGTGGATGTGGGGTTCGAGGTTGTACTAGCCGAGTCCCATTGTCTGGTCGAGTTGTGTCTGCCTAGGTCGTACGGCTTTAGGAACTAAGTACTTATTTGTTTCTATGTTTAAACTTCTCTGTATGATCATGAACTGTTTTGATTTGAATTGTTATACTTATGAGCTTCTGTGCTTTCGTGAATTATTTACTTCTTTAGCTTGGATGCATATATGATTATTTGCAGCGGTACTCTAATTACATTATGTGTTTCTGTGATCTGTTTACTGCCTAACTTAACTGCTTATGTGATTACTTCTTTTTTGCTTTCATCATGTTTCATGCTTGTATGAAATATTCTATTGTGTGATTGCATACTAACTTTACCATACATGCATAGTGTAACTTGGTGATGCAGTGATGATCAAGCATTACATTCCTTTGAGACAATACAATAATATCCCAGCGAGCACGGATCCTATATCAATACATGAATAAAGCAATAAGAAGGATTAAGGGAACGTGTTGGACGACACGTTACCGGGTTAAGGGAGCGCACATGGCTGTGCGTTACCGGATTAAGGGAGCGTACATGGCTGCACGTTACCGGATTAAGGGTGCATACGTGGCTGCACGTTACCGGATTAAGGGTGCGTGTTGAAGACAAGGTTATATTTGCGAGGCCAAGTGGCCAAAGTTCGCCTTTAAAAACAAATGGATTTTCCTTGTCTCGAGTTCAAATCATTGTAAAACATTATATATGTATATATGGGTTTGCATGAAAAGCATTAAAGGTAGCAAAGCATTAAAAGCAATAGAAAAGCAGGGAATAAATTATTTCGCAAGTCCAATATATATCTATGTTCTTACTCCAGTTGAAAGCATTTTAAACCCTTACTTGTGGCTCGACAAGACAGAATGAAAGCAAGCGGTACTCAAGTTTCCCCCCCGTTGGTCCTTCCTGTAATACATAGGGCCTAGAGGATGAAAACAAGACCGACAAAACTAAAAGCAAGACACGAGACAATGAACGATGCACGACAATTCAAATAGAATCTCAATCATACTACAGGTGCAATATGGAAAGCTAGATAATTAAACATATAGAGATATACAATTATGGAACAACAATTAAGAAAATATCAGTGCAATCCTAATAATGAAAGGAATATATAAATTAAATATTTAAAGACATGCTTAAACACAATTAGGGCACGTAGACATGCTTAAAATAATACAAGAACGCTCTCACACGAATACGGGGTCAAACGGATAACAAACGGGAAAAGTGGGTAAAAAATCCCTAAACAAGAGAGGTGTCAATTGACGGTCAAATGAAGCCGGATAAATCATAACATCGGAAATAAATAGGTTTTGAAGCACTACAAAGCCATCGGCGAAGTCGGAATTCGAATCCGAGGTCAAACGGGAAAATGGCATTATTCATAAGGGGTAAAAAAGGCATTTAACGTGAGCAATATTTGAAATCAAGCTAGAGAAATGGTTAAGGGCATTGCGCGGGCATGTGCACGGTCTTGGGGCCGTGCAATAACCTGTGCGTGATCACGTACGGGGTGCACGGGCGCGTGCACGGAGAAAGCAAGCCCGTGTGAAGGCTAAAGGGGTTGCACGTCCTTTTGCATGGGCTTAAGGCCGTGCGCAAGGCCGTTTGAAGGTTTTAGGGGCGTGCACGGTCTTCGGCACGTGCGCAAGCCTGTCCAGTTATTTTGGGTGCAGAAAAATAGCAGAACGCGGGTCTCTCACCAAAACCAACATAAAAACTCAAAAATCTCTTAATATACTCGATTAAACATGTAAATTTTCACATATATGCATATATATCACATTAGGTACACATAGGTTAAAGAATCATGCAAAATGATCAAGTAATGTTTTCTAAGTAAGCCGAACCCGAGTGTTGCCTTGTGTTATTGCTTTACAACTTATATCGTTATTTGTATTCCTTCTCAAAACGGGCAACATACAGTACTTTTGGTTTTAAAACATAAATGACGAACTGTAATCAAAACCCCCTTACTGAGTATCCTTTATACTCACCCCTTCTATTTTGGTTCTTGCTTCAGGTGGCAGCGTCACCTATCTTGTCAATCGGCATCAGCAGGTCTAGATAGGCTCAGTCTTGTAGCCTGGTTTGTCCTGTCAGTGGTCCCAACAACCGTCGAGTCTTGATTTATTGTATTTAATTACTTTCGTACCATTTACTGCTTTATTTACTTTATGTACCTTATGTGCCCCTGATGTGGGATAGTTGAAGATATCTAGGATTGCACAGGGTAGGCTACTTAAGCCATGAATGGCACTATGTGTTTATGACTAAATTGTATTTAGAACTGCAAATGTTTAATTGATACTATGTTAGCCTCGTAGGCTTTTATGGAATTTAACTGTTTACCTTTTAAATCGCTTCCGTATGACTCTTTATTGTTGTGGTTGTTGTTGGGATGTCGTTGCTGTTGCCGGTAGTTATTGCTTGCATGCCGTTCGCCGGAGTGGGTTTTTGAGTTGAGGCCCCTCGCCAAAGCTCGGGACTCCACTTTGGTGCGGATGTGGCGTTCCTTCTTCAGGGGGCGCTACAAGTTAACACAATGGAGTTGAATTTAGAGTTCTTTTCTTTTTTTTTTACAAGAAACCGGAAAAGCCCGGAGGGTTTTCTAAGAGGACCCCACCTCTTTATTGCCAAAGCCCAAAATGAGCACCAAGTCCAAACATACAGGCGGCCCAAACAAGACACATACCTATTACAACCGGAAATCAAAAAAGCAAATGTACAAACCAAATTCCCACACTAGTGAAACAAAGGTTGAATAATAGAAATTACACAAAAAGATAACCACAATCATCTAGCAGCAAGGCCCGACATGACAGGACCACCAGAAAGAACTTAGCATCATGAACAGCAAACCCATTCAATCTTTGGAATCAGCAGCCCCACACCCCAAGGAACAACGCATGGAAAAGCAAATAGAACACCAAAACCCAGCAAAGCAGCAGCCCACACCCCCAAAATCCTGCATGTAACGGGTAACGCACGCCCCGCACCGAGTTTTAACCTAAAGCCGAAATAGAAATCCGACCCTCAATTGAAACCCGGCGAATGATAAACCGATTTACTCAATCACTAGGCGGGGCTTTTGTAAAACAACTGACGACAACAATGCGGAAGCGGAAGCAACAGCAACCAAAACGAATTCTACTAAAGGGAAATTAAAGCAATAAACCAATTGCGCAAATAGTTAAAGCCCACCAAGGCTAGCGGAATTCACTTACAAAACTTGAATCAACTCATAACGGGTTCAACATTAAATAATCCCGAACTCATATCATAACTTACAGAATACATATAACGGTCAAGTACCTAAAACAACCTAGGAATGAACAATGACAAAAGCAGAATAATTCCGCAATACAAGACCGACGATGCCCACCTAATAACCACCTGAAACAGATAAGGTTAAAACCAGGGAGGGTTAGTCAAAAGACTAAGTGAGGGGAAAAAGGGAGTACATACATAATAGCATACAGGAATAAATCACCATTTTAACTTAAAAGAAAACAAACGTAAAAGAAGGGTTTTCATAAACATTAGGTGATTTATCGTAACATAACATAACGGGACATATCATATTGCTCGGCGAGTCGAGCCCTCAACTCCTCATATCATATCATAACATACCTGAAAACCATACCAGCCTTATTCCTCCCATATAGCAGAAGGACCGCTAAATCCAACTGCTCTATAGGCATAATAGCCTATCACTCAGTTGACACGAAGTCAACCGTCACAGGAGCACAAAGGTTGCCACTCCGGCCTCACCCGTACTCCTGTTAAACATGGAGCAAGCTACCGAATTCCATCGTAGACCCGCTGTCTATCCGGCTTCACCCGATCGCCATACTCTGGGGCCCACATATCATATCATACATATCATCTCTCGCATTTTTGATAACTATCATTTTCCTATTAAAATAGGAATCAAGACATTTCGGGCTTCACTCAACGAGAAGGTTTCCAAACCCAAAATTACATTTAAATCGAAACATAGTTCGCTTGTCTCTTTTTGAAAACATTTCGAAATCACATACCGTTAAAACGCACTTAAAACGCATTATTCATAGACCCGAACGTGCTATATATACATAAATCATGCAATTCATATCTATTTCATATATATAGAATACATAAGCGAAGAAATAATTCAGAAAAGACGAGCCTCGGAGGGACCCACAGGCCAAAATTGGCCCTAACTTACAGAAGGTCAGGGCCCTGTTCAAACGGGCCACACGGCCTCGTGCACGGCCTTGGTGCATCAAAGAGAGACACGCACGGCCTCAAGGCCGTGTGGACAAGGCCGTGCACCACCACAACACGCACGATCTCCTGCACGGTCGTACGGGAGACCGTGTACACCCACACAGGCTTGCCACACCCCGTGAGCAAAGCCGTGCACGTCAAGAAATAGCAGAAAAATCACAGAAACGCGAAACCTTCACAAATTCAATTGAAAAACCAACATTTAATTGATTAAACATGCAAATCCCACCCTAATTTCCACATATAATGTTCTACAACATCTAAGCTACACATAGAATCCAATATCATAAAAATCCATCCATAATTTCTCTCAAAATCATATAAAACCTAATGTATTCAACTATATACAAAAATCCAAAAATCAAAGCAATGGAGGCATTAATCGAGAGAGACATGAGAAGCTTACTCGTAGATAAGATCAAGAGGAGTTCGTAGGCATAAACGGTTCGAAAATCCGTCGAGAAACGAAGTCGGGACGATCGTTTGAACCTTCCTCCTTCTCTTTTCCTTTCTTTTTCTTTCTTCTCTTCTTTTCTCCTCTATTGTCGCGTGAATGAGTGAGGGAGATAGAGTGGTGGCTTAATTCAAAAGAGTTGACTCGGTTGAGAAACGAAAGGGCATTTTTGTAATTTATAAAACTTAGTCAAAATACAAGTTTTTCCAAATAAAATAAAATTACAGTCAAAGTTCATGAAATTAAACGCACATTGACATGTCGTGGTTTAAATGCCGAAATTCACTCATTCATGAAAATGTTATATAAATCATATAATAATTAATAAAATAAATAATGAATCGCACAAGAAAATCGATTCGGGTTCCCGGTTTATAACATGAATTTTCGGGGCGTTACAGGTTACTTGGTAATTGACGGTTGCCCAGAGGTGTGTCTTACTTTGGATTTGAAGTTGCTTTCCCCTTAGGGGGTTGGAGTAATTTCCATGGTGAGGGTCAAATTAGTTGTGGTGTACAGTTGAAAAGCCAATGCTTTTGAAGTGATAAGGCAAGCATTTTGGAGTGCAGTTTGGGGATTAGGCTATGTTGTTGTGGTGATGGAGTGGTGGCACCTCTGGCAAAGCTAAGTGCAATTAGGATAAAAAGTTGCATAGTTGGTCCAAGCTTGATGGTGGGTTAGTGACAGAATTTTGGTTGGTGGGGCTGTCTCTTATGTTGCAGATGTTTTCTCAGCTAGGTTTCTTTCTTCGGCTGACTCTCTGGTGTGTTGGCTTCCATCTGATTCGGCTTCCAACTGTTGTTGTTTGCTGCTTCTAAGGACTAGTGGCTGCTTGTATATTGACAATGTTGGGCTTTGGGCATATTTCTGCTAGTGGTTGTACTTAGTGCTTTTGTTGTCTCCTTGTAATTTGATAGGTTCTGCACAGTTTGTTTTGTTATGGGTGCTATTGTTTGTTGTACTGTTTTATCTCACTTTTGTTGGTTCGTAATAAAATGGGGGTGGGTCCTCGTGAGCAACCCAACGGTCCGTCTACGGCCGATTTTTAAAAAAAAACTCTAAATTCAACTGATTCTCTCTTCTCATCTCAAAGTCTTTGCTGGGTTTTCTTGTTTATGAGGTTAATTTTTTGAGGTTGGAAATGCCCAGTTCAAAGTATAGAGTGTGATTACACTATAATTAGACATGGTGTTGGGTAAAATGTGGAGGGTTGGTGATGGTGTGGTGGTGTGGCCCATTTTTCTTTTTTGCTTCTTTAAAAGTCAAGGGCTTGAAGGGAAAAGACTGCCTGAGGTGGTTTCTTTTGGCTGTGATTGGGTCGCTTCTTGGATGGTGGGTTTCTTTCCTTTTCTTTCTTTTCTTGAGGCTGTTGTTGCAATAAGCTATTGGTGAGGTGAGTGTGTGTGTTCATTACGTGCCGGAGAGGATGAGGGTTGAAAGAAAATGAGTGCATCCACAAAATAGCCCTCACTATATATTAGAAGCCTCAGAATTAGAGGAGCAGCTTTGGAGTTTAGTGAGAGAGTGTGTGTGGTTATTACGAGCCGGAGAGATAGAGTTTAAAAACAGAGTGATCCATACACTTCTCCCCCACTTTAAATATTTAGAGCCTCAGAGGTAGGGGATGTTTGGCTCATTTGCTGCGGGTTGCTAACATGTTTTCTGCAGTGTAACGCCCCGAAAATTCGTGTTATGAACCGGGAACCCGAATCGATTTTCTTGCGCGATTCATTATTTATTTTATTAATTATTATATGATTTTATAACAATTTCGTATATGAGTGAATTTTGATATTTAAATCACGAATTGATAATGTGCGTTTAATTATATGAATTTTGACTATAATTATGTATTATTTGGACAACATGAGTTTTCGAACTTATTTTGTAAATTACAAAAATGCCCTTTCGTTCTCAACCGGGTCAACTCTTTTGAATTAAGCCATCACTCTCTCTCCCTCACTCATTCACGCAACAATAGAGGAGAAAAGAAGAGAAGAAAGAAAAAGAAAGGAAAAGAGAAGGAGGAAGGTTCAATCGATCGTCCCGACCCCGTTTCCCGACCGATTTTCAAACCGTTTACGCCTACGAACTCCTCACGATCTCTTCTACGAGTAAGCCTTTCACGTCCCTCTCGTTTAATGTCTCTTATGCCTCGTATTTCTCATTTTTGTAAATAGTCGAATAATTTAGGGTTTATGTGATTTCGAGAGAATTTATGGATGGATTTTCGTGTTTTTGGATCCTATGTCTAGCTTATATGTTGTAGATCATTATATGTAAATATTAGGGCGTGATTTGCTTGTTTAGATGATCAAATGTTGAAATTAAGATTGGTTTCGCGTTGTTTTTCTGGTTCTGCGAAGTTTCTGCTGTTTCTTGACGTGCACGGGCTTTGCACACGGGGTGTGGCAAGCCCGTGTGGGTGTACATGGTCTCCCGCACGGCCGTGCAGGAGACCGTGCGTGTTGTGGTTGTGCACGTCCTTGTCCACACGGCCTTGAGGCCGTGTGCAAGAGGCCGTCCGTGTCCCTCCTCGATGTGCACGACCTTGGCACACGACCGTGCACAAGGCTGTGTGGCCCGCTTGAACAGGGCCCTGACCTTCTGTAAGTCAGGGCCAATTTTACCCTGTAGGTCCCTCCGAGGCTCGTCTTTTCTGAATTCTTTCTTTGCTCGTGTATTCGATATATATGAAATAGATATGAATTGCATGATTTATGAATTTATAGCATGTTCGGGTCTATGAATAGTATGTTTTAAGTTTTCGTCAAATTTTCTAACTTTTGCATATGAACTCCGATTCTTCCGAAATTCGAATGCATGCTCTCTTATGGTATTTAAAGAATATCTGTAAAGTCTTGTAGCATTTGGAATTGATTTTCATATTTAAATTTGTAAATTACTTCGTTTCGTTTGATAATTGAACCTAAGTGCTTTATGTGATTGTATAACGTGCTTTTACGTGTTTCTATGCTTTCGTATGAGCCGTGCGTTGTCGTGTGTCTTACGTGGTTATGTCGTTTGTCAGTTGCAGGTTCCACTCTCATGGATGAGGTTGTTCGCTTCCATTTTCGGCTTTCTTTTGGTTGTCGCCAGGTGAGGTTTCTGTTGTTATTCCGTATTATGTAGATATGTATTAGTAAGCCTCACTAAATAAGACTCGCATGTGTAGTTTACGTTTTCATCCCGTATTACTATATTTAGTAAATAATTTATGCTTATTACTTTTATGAGGTTTAAGAACAACGGATTTGATATCAAATGAATATTATGTATATGATTTCGAAATGTTTATAAAAAGAGACAAGCGAACTATGTTTCGATTTAAATGTAATTTTGGGTTTGGAAACCTCCTCGTTGAGTAAAGTCGTTAGGGCGAGTTTCTTCCCCATGACGACGGAACACCCGATTGCGTTTCCTACCGTTACATCGCCGGTCTCGAATGGCCCTTTTGGCCCTCCCCGAAATGTCTTGATTCCTATTCTAATAGGAAAATGATAGTTATGAAAACAAATGCGAGATATAATATGTATGATATGATATGTGGACCCCGGAGTATGGCGATCAGATGAAGCCGGATAGACAGCGGGTCTACGGTGGAATTCGGTAGCTTGCTCCATGTTTACCAGGAGCACGGGTGACGCCGGAGTGGCAACCTTTGTGCTCCTGCGGCGGTTGACTTCGTGTCAACTGAGACATAGGCTATTATGCCTATAAAGCAGTTTGGATTTAGCGGTCCTTCTGCTATATGGGAGGAATAAGGCTGGTATGGTTTTCAGGTATGTTATGATATGATATGAGGAGTAGAGGGCTCGACTCGCCGAGCAATATGATATGTCCCGTTATGTTATGTTAGGATAAATCACCGACTGTTTATGAAAACCCTTCTTTTACGTTTGTTTTCTTTTGAGTTAAAATGGTGATTTATTCATGTATGCTATTATGTATGTACTCCCCTTTTTCCCCTCACTTAGTCTTTTGACTAACCCTTCCTACTTTTAACCTTATTTGTTTCAGGTGGTTTACTAGGTGGGCATCGTCGGTCTTGTATTGCAGAATTATTCTACTTTTGTCATTGTTCCTTCCTAGGTTGTTTTAGGTACATGACCGTTATATGTGTTATGTAGGTTATGGTTTGAGTTCGGGATTATTTAATGTTGACCCCGTTATAATTTAATTCAATTTTTGTAAGTGAATTCCGCTATCCTTGGTGGGCTTTAACTATTTGCGCAATTGGTTTATTACTTTAATTTACCGTTGGTAGAATTTGTTTTGTTTGCTGTTGCTTCCGCTTCCGCATTGTTGTCGTCAGTTGTTTTTACAAAAGCCCCGCCTAGTGATTGAGTAAATCGGTTTGCCGTTCACCGGGTTTCAATTTAGGGTCGGATTTCTGTTTCGTCTTTGGATTGAGGCTCGGTGCGGGACGTGCGTTACCCGTTTGGGGCGCCCGCTACATAACCAGCTGGCAGAAAAGATCTACCCAAAAAATAAAGAAAACCCTCATCACCAACAGACGCCTGGGATCAAGACAAATTTGCAGTCTTTTTACTCCTAATTAGCAATGACAAGAAAGAAAAACCCCAGGCAATAACCTCCACTCCTCCACCATTGGCTTATTATAGAGATAGCACTCTCTGTGCTTGTCAAGTACAACCCAAGCCTCAGGAACGCCCTCCCCGACAAGGGTCCACTTGACAAGACTGCAAAAATACAAAATTCTTCAAGAACAGCACTACATCCTTCACTGATCCCAGATAATTAGGATGAAGCCTCTTTTACAAGGCTTAAGGCTGGCAAGCCAACCATATCCAACCTAAGTAAACCCTTCACCGAACCCTCCAACTGATCTGCACTTAAAACGCCTTTTGCTTTTGACGCACAAGCCTGATTTGCAAAGAAATCAGCCACGCTATTGCCTTCTCTAAATATATGCGAGAACCTTATCTCCATTCTCCCACTTAATCCCTTAATATCCATCAGGATATGTAACATTCTCCAATCCACATTACTACCCTTCCTCAGCAACCAAAGAGCTACTTGTGAATCAGTCTCCACCCAAACTGTAATGCCCCGAAAATTCGAGTTATGAACCGGGAACCCGAACCGGTTTTCTTACGCGATTTATAATTTATTTTATTAATTATTATGTGATTTATATAACATTTTCATGAATGAGTGAATTTCGGTATTTAAACCACGACATGTCAATGTGCGTTTAATTTCATGAACTTAAGTTTTTGTGCTATTTTATGAAATTATGAAAATGCCCCTTCGTTTCTCAACCTAAGTCAACTTTTGACTTAGTCTCCTACCCTCATCTCTCTCTCTCTCATTCACGCACACATCAGAGAAGAAAGAAGGAAAAGAGAAGAAGAAGAGGAAAAGAAGAGGAAAACTTCAATCGATCGTGCCGGACTCATTTCTCGACGGATTTTCGAACCGTTAACACCTATGCGACCCTCTCGATCTCCTCTACTGGTAACTCTCTAATGCCAATCCGTTTTTATGCACTCTATGTCTTGTTTTTCAGACTTTTCTCCAAAATATTCAAATATTGTGTATGTGTTGATTTTGGATGATTTTGTGGATGGTTTTTCATGTTTATGGATTCTATGCGTAGATTAGATGTTGTAGATCATCATATGTGAAGATTAGCATGAGTGATTAATGTTTTGATGTTTAAATATGGATTTTTGGTTGAAATTGCGTAAGGTTTCTGTTTGGCGAATTTTTCTGTTGTTCTTCATCCGCACGGGCTTTGCACACGGGGTGTTGCAAGCCCGTGTGCATGTGCACGGGCTCTTTCACGGCCGTGTGAGAGGCCGTGCGTGTTTGTGCATGTGCACGGGCTCTCTCATGGCCGTGTGAGTGGCCGTGTGTGTGTGTGAGACTGTGCACGGGCTCTGCACACTGCCTCAGGCCTGTGTGCATGAGGCCGTGTGGAGCCACTTTTGGCCCCCGGACCTTCTGTAAGCCGCAGTGCAACTTTGCACTGTGGGTACCCCCGAGACTCGTCTTTTCCGAATTCTTTCTTCGCTCATGTATTCTATAACTATGATATGAATGTGATTTTCTTGATTTATGAATTTATTGCATGTTCGGGATTGTGAATAGGGCGTTCGAAGTTTTCGACGAATTTCCCAACTTTTGCATACAATGTCCGTTTCCTCCGAAACATGAATGTATGCTTCCTTATTATGTAATAGGCATGTTTAGGAGTTTTCGTTACATTTGAGCATGATTTGCATATCTATATTCATGGATTACTTCATTTATTGCTAATTTTAACCTAAGAGCCGTATTTGATCGTTTGATGTGCTTTTACGTGTTTCTAAGCCTTCGTTGAGCCATGCGTCGTTGTATGTCTTATGTGGTTATGTTGTTTGTCAGTTGCAGGTTCTACTCTCGTGGATTAGGTTGTTCGCTTCCGGCTTGGGCTTTCCTTTTGGTTGTCGCCATGTGAGGTTTCTGTTGTTATCCCGTATTATGTAGATATGTACTATTAAGCCTTAATAGCACGACGACGTGAAGACATCCTGTAAGGCCAATAGCAAATATGCATGACAGGTAAGTGAGTATGCAAAGCCATAAACACATAGGCAAGTAAAGTTCAGATAAACTTCACATAATCACTTAGCACATTTGCGCAAATTCCATAGAAGTCCTAAGCCATACGACCTAAACACAACCGGACACGACAGACAACCAAGCACGGCAAGTGCAACCTTGAGTTTCACAACCACCTATGTCCAAGTCCATCCCAGTGTTTTGATTGTAAAAGATCTATAGTTGTTGATCATCCAACAGAGATCCGTCACAATTCAAACACTAAGCGTTCTTGAACACTAGTGAGTGCAATTCCCTAATTTACTCCGGCACACGATGACTGACAAAACAAATAAAACACGACGATTCAGAGCTTAGGCCATTGGACCCAAAGAGCTCCGATACCAACTGTAGCGGGCGCCCCAAACGGGCAACACACGCCCCGCACCAAGTTTCGACCCGAAGCCGAAGCAGAAATCCGGCCCCAAACCGAAACCCAGTGAACGGCAAACTCATTTACTCAATCACTAGGCGGGGCTTTTTCTAATAACAACCGACGACAACAATGCGAAAGCGGAAGCAACAACAACAAACCCTAGTTCTACTTAAGGACAATTAAAGCAGTAAATCAATTGCGCAAATAGTTAAAGCCCTCCAAGTCTAGCAGAATTCACTTACAGAAACATAATCAAATCTTAAACGGGTTCAATATTAAATAATCCCGGACACAAATTTATAATCCACAGGATACAAATAATATGATCATAAGTACCTAAAACAATCTAGGAATGAACAACGCACAAAAGAATATAACTCCACAATACAAGACCGACGATGCCCACCTAGTAACCACCTGAAACAAATAAGGGTTGAAGCAGAGAGGATTAGTCAAAAAACTAAGTGAGGGGGAAAAGGAAGTACATACATAATAGCATACATAGAATAAATCACCATTTTAACTTAAAAGAAAACAAACGTAAAAGAAGAGTTTTCATAAAAAATTGGTGATTTATAATAACATAACATTTCATATTGATCGGCGAGTCGAACCCTCAACTCCTCATATCATATTATAACATACCTGAAAACATAACCATCTAACTTATTCCTACCATATTGCAGAAGGACCACTAAATCCAAACTGCACCAGGTATAGGCATAACAACCTATGTCTCAGTTGACACGAAGTCAACCGCCGCAGGAGCTTAAAGGTTTCCACTCCGGCCTCACCCAGCGCTCCCGGTAAACGTTGAGTAAGCTACCGAATTCTACCGTAGACCCGCTGTCTATCCGGCTTCATCCAATCACCATACTCCGGCACAATGACAAAACGGACACACATACCGTAACTCACATTTTCATAACTATCATTTTCCTATTGGAATAGGAATCAAGACATTTAGGGGGCCAAAGGGGTCGTTCGAGACAGGCGGTGTAACGGCAAGAAACACAACCAGGTATTCCATCTTCAGGAGGGAAATCCGCCCTAACGACTTCACTTAACGAGAAGGTTTCCAAACCCAAAATTACAATTTAAATTGAAATATAGTTCGCTTGTCTCTTTCTGAAAACCTTTCGAAATCATATACATAGTACTCTTTTGATATCAAATTCATTGTTCTTAAACTTCATAAAGTAGTAAGCATAAAGTATTTACTAAATATAGTAATACGGGATGAAAATATAAATTTTGCATGCGAGGCTTATTCGGTATTAGGGTTAGGAAACCTCACTTGACAACCAAAAGAAAGCCAGAAAGTGAAAGCAAAAACCCTAATCCACGAGAGTGGAACCTGCAACTGACAAACGACACAACCACGTAAGACATACAATGACGCACGGCTCAACGAAAGCATAGAAACACGTAAAAGCATGTTTAAACAACCACATATATCACTTAAGTTCAAATTATCAATAAATGAAGTAATTCTCAAATTTAGATATGAAAATCATGTTCAAATGCAACAAAAGTTCCTAAACATGTCTATTACATGATAAGGAAGCATACATTCAAGTTTCGGAAGAAACGGACTTCATATGCAAAAGTTGGAAAATTTGTCGAGAACATCGAATGTACTATTCACAATCACGAACATGCAATAAATTCATAAATCATTCAATTCTCGTCCATTTCATAGTTATAGAATATATGAGCAAAGAAAGAATTCGGAAAAGATGAATCTTGGTGGTACCTACAGTGCAAAGTAGCACTGTAGATTACAGGGGTTTTGGGGCAGAAATGGCTCCACACGGGGTCTAGTCACGGGGTAGAGGCCGTGTGAGACACACACACAAAACCTCTGAATAGGCTATGAGAGAAGCCCGTGCATGCGCACACGGGGTTGCGACACCCCGTGTGCATAGCCTGTGACGATATCGAAACAGCAGAAAATTCGCAGACAGCAAACCCTTCACAAAATCATCCAAAATCGACACATACACAATATGTGCACATTTTGGAGAAAATTCAGAAAAACAAGACATAGAGTGTATAAAAATGGATTGGCATTAGAGAGTTACCAATAGAGGAGATCCAGAGGGTCGCATAGGTGTTAACGGTTCGAAAATCCGTTGAGAAACGAGTCCGGCACGATCGATTGAAGCTTTCCTCTTCTTTTCCTCTTCTTCTTTCTCTCTTCTTTCTCTCTTCCTTTCTTTTTTTTTCTTTCTAGCGTGAAGTGTGAGATGAGGGAGAAAGATGGGCTAAGTCAAAATGTTTGACTTGGCTTAGAAATGAAGGGGCATTCTCGTAATTTGTAAAACTTACTCAAAATACAAGTTTTCCAAATAAAATAATATTACAGTTAAAACTCATGAAATTAAACGCACATTGACACGTCGTGGTTTAAACACCGAAATTCATTCATTTACGAAAATATTATATAAATCACATAATAATTAATAAAATAAATCATTACAAGTCGTAACTCGAATAAAATAAAATAAAATAAATCGCGTAAGAAAATCGGTTCGGGTTCTCGGTTCATAACTCGAATTTCCGGGGCATTACAAGTCGTGGGTCTCTATTATGTGGCCTTAGAAAGTGGGTAATTTTCTGAGTATACAAGATACAATTTTTCAATGGTTGCCTTCAACCGGGATTGTAACGACCCGGAAATTCGAGAATCATTGTGAGTCTATTTTCGTGCTAATTATCTTTCTTACTCCTATTTCTCGTATATTATGTGATTTATATTAATTATTTCGTATATGACCCAATGTGAATTTATTATGTGCGTATTTGTGTTCTTTATGTGATTAGCTTTAAATTGATATTAATATTCATATATTTAGCTAAATGTCCTAAATTAGAGTTTCTAAATTACCAAAATACCCCTTCGTATTTTTAAGCATTTCGAATAATTTGATAAAAGTCTCCTCCCCCATTTTAAACCCTAATTTCGAGAGAGAGAGAGAGATAGAAGAGGAGAGAAGAGAACTTTTGAACTTGGAAGCTTTAATCGATCACCTCGAGCTCGTTTCTCCACCGATTTCCGTGCCGTTTGAACCTACGCGATTCTCTCCACGAGACCTTCATTTAGGTACCTATTACACAGTTTCATTCCCCGAATTTATGACGTTTTGAGCACATTTATTGCTTCGTGATTATTTTCTGAGATTTGATGATTTTGAGCTTATTACTTGGTTATTTTTCATGCTACTTGGATCAAAATGCTCCTTATGTGTTGGTTTATGTTTGTTGTAAGTCTTAGATGTTGATTCGTGCTAGGAATTAAGTTATATGGATTTTTTGGTTTGGATTTTCATTGAAAATGCGATTTTCTGCTGTCTGTTGCTGATCTGCACGGGCTCGTGCACGGTCTTGCGAAGACCGTGCGTTGGCCCGTGAGCGTCTCTTTTGGCTTGCACGGGCGCGTTCCCCGTTCACATGGCCATGTGTGCCTGCACGGTCTTAACAGTGTGTTCAAGACCGTGCGTCGGTCGGTGCAAAACACTTAGCGAATTTTTCAGGCTTTTTCCTTAGTTTCTCTCGGGAATGAGGTCAATTCCCCCAAAAATAATGTTGACTTTTCGCATACGAACTCCAAAAATCATTCCGGTGTCACCTATAGATCTCTTAAGAGTTGTAGATTAATATTTTCAAAAGTTTGCTGAATTCCGACCTCGTTCGGACTGTAAATAGTGTACCTTTGCGTGTATGCATTTTTGAAAACTTGTCGGATTGATTTGAAACTTGTGTGGTAGCTTCTATAAATGTAATTATTAGCATATGCATGATTGTGGATTTATTTGGTTAGTTGGTCGTCAATTAATTGCTTATTAACTCATCTACAGATCAGTCTGAGGTTGGAGAACAGTGGGTCCTAGCTGCTAGACATTCTTTTGGCATACCAGGTGAGGATTTAAATTGTTTATAAACTGGGCTTGAACATATATGTCTATGTATACATGCGAAAACCCCGTAAACCCCCTTGCCTTGCGTGATCGTTTTATCTTTCTTCCCTTATTAATAATATTAGATATTTCGAGCATATATCTTGATGATTTTGATCAGCAAATCATTTGATATCAACTTATACAATATTATCCAAAACCGATTTGTTTTCAAAGGCAAGTAAATCTTTTCTTTTCAAACGTGACAATTTGACTTCGGTTGAGTCTATGACAAAAGTCATTAGGGGAGTCCGTCATCACATCCCGACGCGTACGGAACTTGTAGTCGCCCCCTTTGTCGTCACTCACTTGCCTAATGCCTGTTTGGCACTCAACACATTATTTCTTGAACACGAGCAAAATCATGGTTTTCTCATGGGGCCTGGGATGGTATCCGAAGGTCTCACCTGGGGACGAGCGTCCAGGGTGTTTCCCGAGGTGCTTCTCCCAAAAATAAGCGTCAATTGTGGCCCGTTAGAAGTTGATAGCCACGGTTGGGAGCGATGGTGGGTGTTGCATGTGTTGCACGCTTTTCTTAAATTCACTATGGGTGAGCCTCGGGTTGGTCCTTGGCTTGACACCGAAGATGGAGTTTTTATCATGTCTTGAGGAGAAATAAGGAGGAACAGACCCACTCTGGCTGGGATAATTATTTACTGCTTTTTTACATTATTGTCCTTATTGTTTTAATGATATTAAAGTATCCAAGTCGAAGCACATTCCGGTTTCTTCATTATCGCATATGTATTTTCCTATTAAAAACCCGGAAGCGTGACTCGACTTGTTCTACCCATATCTTCACTTAGTTTCTTTGAACTTACCCTCGTTTATTGGTTCTTACCTCAGGTAGATTGAGAGACCGACATGTCTCACGTGTCGGATTGGCAACAATGGTTAGATAGGCTCTTTTGGTTTACGAGTTGTCTAGGGTTGTTGTCCATTAAACTCTCATTAGTTCATTCTTTTGTTCTTGGCATGTATATAATACTATATAGATCCCAACCCGGTTATGGTTACTGTATTTACTTTACGTTGCCCCTGAATGGGCGTTGATGATATTGGATATTTGAATTGGCCCCGAAGTGGCATTTATGTTTATATGTTATGAAATCGCTTCCGCTATGAATTCTGATTTGTATAATTGTTCTTATATGTTGTGTCTTTTGGGGATTCACTTTTTCCAAGTGTCGGGCTAGACCCGTTGGATTGCATGGGTTCTCGGGTCGAGGCGCCGTTCTCGGCTTGGGAATCTGTGCAGGTTCAGGGGCTGTAGAGCGGGGCGCTATAGTCTGAAGTGGTATCAGAGCTATAGGCTGTATCGTCTAGAAGTGTCGTGTCTAAGTCGTACGGCTATAGGATTTGTGTTACTTTTCCTTACTTGCGCTCTTATATGCTTATTGTTACGTGAGTATTTGAGCATATCATTAACCCACATGCATTTTCAGCTCACTGTTTCATGGATAATGGTTCGACCACACAAACAGGATCTGTACTATGGACCGTTTTATGTCTTATCGCCCTTCGGTCTTCAAGGGCGAGCCTGATGCCCTCAAGGCTGAGGCCTGGATTTCAGAGTTGGAGCAGAAGTTCATGGCCCTGGGTGTTGAGGACGTACAGAGGATTGAGCTAGCCGTATTCTTGATGAGGGGACCCGCCCTAGACCAGTGGAGATTTGTGGAGAGGAGATGGACTGCAGCGCAGACCCAGTGTACATGGGCACAGTTTCTAATTGAGTTCCGTACAAAGTATGTGCCCGAGATCATTCAAGACCAGAGGGAGAGGGAGTTCATGAACCTCTCCCAGGGAGGCATGTCTGTGGGCCAGTATGAGGCCAAGTTCACCCAACTGATTGCATATGCTCCTCATATGGCTACCAATGACAAAAGGATGGCGAGAAAGTTCAAGGAGGGTCTTCGAGAGGAGATCAGAGCAATGTTAGTGGGCAGTGACCTCCGTTCTTATGAGGAAGCTGTGATACGGGCTATGGCTATCTAGTCAGACCTTGGAGAGCTCCGCCGTAGGGCTCCTACCCCTGCTGCCCCTAAGGGCTTTCCCCAGAAGAACAAGAGGCCTTTCTCTTCTGGACCTGGATCTTCATCGGGCGATAAGAAGCCCAAGTACATTGAGCCAGCCCCGACTGCCGCCGTCGCACCGGTTCTATGCTCCCATTGCCACAAGCCGAACCACACTGCCAAGTTCTGCAAGCGACGATTGGGACAATGCCTGCTATGCGGATCTTCAGACCAGATTCTGGATACGTGCCTGAACAGAAGGACCGCCACACCACAGACGGCGATTCAGGCTGCCGGACATTAGGGTAGTCAGCAGAGTGTACAGCCTAGAGTCTTTGCACTGGGAGGAGAGGAGCTTGAGCCTGATCAGCATGCCATGATTGGAGGTACCTTGCATATTCATGACATCCCTATTACTGCTTTATATGATCCGGGTGCTACACACTCATTTATTGTGCTTGACATTGCTGCTAAGTTGTGCATGCCTGTGGAGAGTCTGCCTTATTTGTATCGAGTCAGTTCTCCTCTAGGAACTTCGTACATTACGGATAGGATCTTCAAGGGTAGCCCATTGAAGATAGGGGACCATATTTATCCCGCTGACTTGATCGAGTTGCCGTTACAGCGTTATGGGATTATTCTTGGGATAGACTGGCTTTTCCAGCACAGAGTCAATGTGGATTGCTACAAGAAGACAGTTCAGATAGGGACCGAGGAGACAGTTGTGAAGGGTATTCTTGAGGAGTTAGATTCAATACCGAAGATTTCTTATGTCGAGGTTTCGCGTATGATTCGAGAGGGAGCTCAGGCTTTCGTTGCTTATCTGCTTAACCGACCCAAGGAGCAAAGGAAGCTTGAAGACACGGAAGTGATTAAGGACTTCCAGGATGTCTTTCCCGAGAGTTTGAACTCTCTACCCCCCGATCGTGATATCGAGTTCATTGTCGACCTTGCACCGGGATCGGAGCCTTATTCGAAGACTCCGTACAGGATGGCTCCCGTCGAGTTGAAGGAGCTTAAGATGCAACTTGAAGAGTTGCTTGAGAGTGGTTACATATGACCGAGCATTTCTCCTTGGGGTGCGCCGGTCTTATTCGTGAAGAAGAAGGATGGCACACTGAGAATGTGCTTCGACTACAGAGAGCTGAACCGGATGACAGTGAAGAACAAATACCCTCTACCCCACATAAAGGAGCTATTTGACTTGTTGCAGGGTTCGAAAGTGTATTCAAAGTTGGATCTTCGACAGGGATACTATCAGCTTCGTATCCGAGAGCAGGATATACCTAAGACCGGGTTTAACACTCGGTATGGCCACTTCGAGTTCGTTGTGATGCCGTTTGGTTTCACGAATGCCCCTGCAGCTTTTATGGATATGATGCAGAGAATCTTCCGGCCTTACCTCGACAAGTTTGTGGTCATCTTCATCGACGATATTCTGGTTTTCTCCAAGACAGTCGAGGATCACGCCGAGCATCTTCGCATCGTGCTATAGACACTTCGAGAGCAGAGCCTATATGCCAAGTTTAGCAAGTGCGAGTTCCGGATCAACGAGGTTTCATTCCTTGGTCACATCATCTCCGGGAATGGGATTTCTGTGGATCCGTCGAAGATTGAAGCTGTGACGAGTTGGAGTCAGCCTAAGACACCGACGGAAGTTAGGAGTTTCCTCGGATTGGTTGGTTATTACAGACGATTCGTTAAGGATTTCTCCAAGCTAGCAGCCCCACTCACGAAGTTGACTTGCAAAGATGTGCCCTTTCAATGGGACGACCAGTACGAGGCAAGCTTCAAGGAACTGAAGACGAGATTGACCACCACACCTATTCTTGTCCTCCCAAACAGACACGAGGGATGCGCGGTTTATACCGACACGTCCAAGGAAGGTTTAGGGTGCGTGTTGATGCAAAATGGGAAGGTAGTTGCCTATGCTTCTAGGAAGCTGAAAGATGCCGAGCAGAACTACCCCATCCACGATTTGGAGCTTGCGGCAGTGATATTTGCCTTGGACAAATGGCGTCATTATCTGTATGGTGTCACCTTTAACATCTTTACGGACCACCAAAGTTTGAAGTACCTGTTCACTTAGAAGGATCTCAACAGGAGACAGAGAAGGTGGATGGAATTCTTGGAAGATTATGACTGCCGTATTCAGTATCACCCCAGGAAGGAGAACGTGGTCGCCGATGCCTTGAGCCGGAGAGCTCATGGGGGACATTTGGGGGGCTCATCCTCTGATCTTCCTATAGAGGACAGAAAGACTCAAGTTGAGTCATATCCTCGTCTTGCCAACCTTACAGTTCAACCCGACTTTGTCCAACAGATCTGTGATGAGCAGATTATGGATGCCGGTATTCAGAAAATCAAGGCCAGAATGCAGAATGATCCAAACACCAAGTTCAAGATCGATGGCACCGGATTGCTTCGTTTCGGGACCCGAGTTTGTGTTCCCACGAGCTTGAAGCGTTGAATTCTCGATGAGGCACACAAGTCCACTTATGCTGGCCACCTAGGAGGCAACAAGATGTATCGAGATCTCAAGACCCAGTATTGGTGGAACGGTATGAAAAGGGACGTGGCAACCTACGTGAAACACTGCATAACGTGTCAGAGGGTCAAGGCCGAGCATCAAAGGCCAGGAGGCACTTTTCAGCCGCTTCCCGTGCCTACTTCCAAGTGGCAGGAGATCACCATAGATTTCGTGACTGGGTTTCTGACCGTTCGTGGAGGTTTCGATAGTATTTTTGTCATCATCGACAGATTGACCAAGTCAGCTCATTTTATTCCAGTTCAAAAGACAACGAAAGTCAAGCAGCTCGCAGAACTATATCAGAAAGAGATTATTCGGCTTCATGGTGTCCCAAAGAGTATTGTTTCAAACAGGGATCCTTAGTTCACAGCTCAGTTTTGGCAAGAACTTCACAAGAGCTTTGGAACGACCCTAAAGTTTAGCTCTGCAGCACATCCCCAGACCGATGGACAATCGGAGCAAACGATCAAGTTCTTAAGTGATACGCTGCGGGCATGTGCACTCGATTTTAATACGAGTTGGATCTCACACTTGCCCTTAGTCGAGTTCGTTTACAACAACAGCTATCAAGCCTCGATTGGGATGCCGCCATATGAGGCTCTTTACGGGAGGAAGTGTACATCTCTGATTTTTTGGGAATTGGAGGATTGGAAATGGTCCGCAGATGGCGTCGACAGAGCTACTCCACCAGATGAGATTCAGGGAGCTATTGATAAGGTCGAGATCATTCGGCAGAGAATGAAAGCAGCTTAGGATCGACAGAAGAGCTATGCCGACAAGAGACGTCGAGACATTGAATTTGAAGTGGGAGACCGAGTATTTCTCAAGGCCTCCCCGAGGAAAGGATTCACGAGGATTGACAAAGGTGGAAAGCTTACTCCGAGATACTTAGGTCCATTCGAGATTGTAGAACGGATCGGGAACACCGCTTATCGTTTGGATTTGCCACCATATCTCACCGGGATCCACAATGTCTTCCATGTCTCACAGCTTCGCAAGTACTTCCCCGACGAGTCCCATATTCTCCAAGACGACGGAGTTCAGCTTGAGCCGGACTTGACAATTGAGATGAAACTGGTTCAGATTCAGGATCGCAAGGTCTAGCAGCTTCATCACAAGCAGATTCCCTTAGTGAGAGTTCTCTGGAGGAATCGTTCGACCGAGCAGTCTACTTGGGAGACAGAGACCAAAATGAGAGAAGCTTATCCCAAGCTTTTTCAATGAAGATAGAATCTGGGGACCAGATTCTCATAAGGGGGGAGTATTGTAACGACCCGGAAATTCGAGAATCATTGTGAGTTCTTACTCCTATTTATCGTATTATGTGATTTATATTAATTATTTCGTATATGACCCAATGTGAATTTACTATGTGCGTATTTGTGGTCTTTATGTGATTAGCTTTAAATTGATATTAATATTGATATATTTTGCCAAATGTCCTAAATTAGAGTTTCTAAATTACGAAAATACCCCCTTCGTATTTTTAAGCATTTCGAATAATTTGATAAAAGTCTCCTCCCCCATTTTAAACCCTAATTTCGAGAGGGAGAGAGAGAGATAGGAGAGGAGAGAAGCGAACTTTTGAACTTGGAAGCTTTAATCGATCACCCCGAGCTCGTTTCTCCACAGATTTCCGTGCCGTTTGAACCTACGAGATCCTCTCAACGAGACCTTCATTTAGGTACCAATTACTCAGTTTCATTCCCCGAATCTATGAGGTTTTGAGCATATTTATTGCTTCATGATTATTTTATGAGATTTGATGATTTTGAGCTTATTTTCATGCTACTTGCATCAAAATATTCCTTATGTGTTGGTTTATGTTTGTTGTAAGTCTTAGATGTTGATTCGTGCTAGAATTTAAGTTATATAGATTTTTTGGTTTGGATTTTCGTTGAAAACGTGATTTTCTGCTGTCTGTTGCTGATCTGCACGGGCTCATGCACGGTCTTGCCAAGACCCTGCGTTGGCCCGTGCTCGTCTCTTTTGGCTTGCACGGGCTCGCGCCCGTACGCGTTCCCCGTGCGCATGGCCGTGTGCTCCTGCATAGTCTTGATAGTGTGTTCAAGCCCGTGCGTCGGCCGGTGCAAAACACTTAGTGAATTTTTCAGCCTTTTTCCTTAGTTGCTCTCGGGAATGAGGTCAACTCCCCCAAAAATAATGTTGAATTTTCGCATACGAACTCCAAAAATTATTCCGAATTCACCTATAGATCCCTTAAGAGTTGTAGATTAATATTTTGGAAAGTTTGTTGAACACTGTGTTAAGGCCTTGGGCCCTATCCAGAAGCTTGCTGCTCTAGAGGTGATCATGGACAATGAGCTGTACATTGATTTAATCTTGACCTCTGTTCCTCTATCCTTCAAGCATTTCATAATAAACTTCAACATGAATGGTCTGAAGGTGTCTGTTGAAGTGTTGATGAACATGCTCATCACTGCTGAACGAACTATGAAGAAGGATAAGTCTGTGCTGATGGTTAAGTCCTCATCTTCTTCAAAGAAGAAATCCTCTGGGAAACCAAAGAAGTCTCAAGGATAGAGTTTCCAAAAGACGAAGAAGAAAACCTTTAAGAAGGTTAAAGACAAGAAGCTCGATCAAAATGAGGACAAGTGTTTCCACTGTGGTAGTTCTGGACACTGGAAAAGAAACTGTAAGGAGTACTTGGCTACCCTTAAGAAAGGTATAAATGTTCGATTAAATTAAAATATTCTTCCATATCTAATTGTTAGAATTCTTTACACTGACTCTCGGTTTTGCAAAACTGTTGCAAATGGCGAGAAGAAGGAGTAAAGTTGATGGAAGTGAAGAGTTCCTGATGATTCTTGAAGCGCTGCTATGAGCATTTAGGAATCTATTATTTTAGTTTATTCAGAAACATTTATTTCATTTTGAGTTTGTCGAACACAGTATGTTGTGTTTCGATTGTTCATAGTTTTGACATTTAAGTTTTGGATATTTTGATGTTTTAAAATTATGGTAATTGTTTTGTTTTAAATATTTTATCTCAAATATCTAAATGTCAAGTACATATCTAAAGTAGATAATACTAAGAGATAATAGAAATTATCTCACAAAATGAACTCACAAAGGTTGTGAGCAATCAAATTCAAAAATTCTAGTGTGTGTCCAAAACTATGTTTTGTTTTTGAAATACGAAAATCTATTTAAACAGTAAATATGAAAATTCCCAAACAAGTCTAAGAGACTAGTGGGAGTGTGAATTAGATTAAGGCATCTAATTAGTGTTTGTAGAAAAGTAAGTATTAATGGAATACTTATTCAAGGGTCTCCTAAACTAAAATAGATTGTTTAAAAGGAATATCACTTTTATTCAAGAAATTGTTTCTTGATAATAAAAGAAAAACCAGTTTTAGTCAAGAAATTGTTTCTTGATAATAAAAGAAAAACCACTTTTATTCAAGAAATTGTGTCTAGATAATAAAAGAAAAATCACTTTGATTCAAGAAATTGTTTCTTGAGGATAAAAGAAGAAAACAAGAAGTTGAAGAGTTTCAACAAGAGACTACAAACAAACAAATGGTGGAACACCAATGTCAATCCAAATCATAAGATAATTGTAAGACCTTACAGAAACAAGCAGAGGATTAGTGAATCCGAAAGATATTTAAACAGAATATATAAGATATATGAATTCTGTGAATGCAAACTAAGTGCTGGAATCTAGTGGGAGCTAGACAAGAGTGAACGAAACTTAGAGAAGTTTACACACTCCTACCAGAACTTATATTAATCTTAAATAATTGGAACAATTGTTTAAATGAGTGAGTCAAAAACTGTTTTGACTACATTTAAAGTATGATTAAGAGTAATCACATACATGAGATACAAAGAGAGTTGTATAGTTGTATGACATTTTCGATAATAAGAATAGGTAGTAACGTGTCTAGTTAAAGAGCTAACAAAATCTATAGAGATAGATGGGGCAAAAATCGAGAACTCAGAGGACAATCCGACAGGATCGAAAATAACTTAGCAATAATAAATAAGAATGGTAACTTATAGAATAAAGTACTAAATTGGGAAATTCCCAATAAGTGTAGTACACGAACGAATTAAGCTTTAGAAGCAAAACACATTACTACATTAGATGTAGAAACAGAAGGATTTAGATGAGAATAATCATCCAAAATGTTGGATGTACATTCTGTTAGTTGTTCGTCAGCAACGCGAGAGGGAGTTTCTGGCTTTGAAGTAGGACACATCTTCAGTTGATTAGTACGAGGCACACTTCTCCCTCCTCATTAGGCATTGCCCATATATGGTCGCCGACGAGCAGAGGAAGACTCGTCAGTTTGTAGACGGATTGACTTATGAGATCAGGAAGGCTATGATGGTAGTCCGACATCAATGTTATACCGACGCAGTGGAAATTGCTCTTCATATTGAGTCTGAACTCGACCTAATGGGACCGAGTCCTGTTCTTGCCACTACCACCGTTCTGTACCTTCCAGCGAATTCCAAGAGACCATTTACACCTTCATGGCCCTCTTCCAGGAAGAAGACCTCCCAGGTGTCTTCATCAAAGAAGAATTCACCTCCCCAACCACAGGGAGCCCTACAGCCAATATGTAGCTTTTTCCAAAGAGACCATCAAGAGTCAGAATGCCGAAAGAAAGATGGACGTTGCTTCTCATGTGGAAGCCCCTTCCATCTCCGTGCAAATTGCACGAGGAAGAAAAGATCGAGACAGTCTAGGAGAACTTAAATTCGAATGTTTTGGTGCAAATATAAATTGTCATTCCATACATGCATTTTATAATTCGAGTGGTTTACACTCACTTGTTGCGCTTTTCATTGCTGTACTTGTGTGTGCGCTTGTTAGCTTCTTTGCATGTTTCAGTTTCTATTTCTTCATTGTCAGATTGGAGGACATTTTCGATTCGTGCGCGTGTGTAACGACCCGAAAATCCGAGTTTCAATTCGGTATATTTTAATCGAGTAATTTCGTTATTAATTATTCTATTTAATATTTATTCTGAGATTTTAGAATAATTTCGTAAATGAGTGAATTTTATATTTAAATCACTAATTGTCAATGTGTGTTTAATTATATGAATTTTAACTGTAATTACGTATTATTTGGACAACGTGAGTTTTCAAACTTATTTTGCAAATTACTAAAATACCCCTTCGACTTTAAACCCTAGTCAACTAGATTGACTAAGTCAACCTCTCTCCCTCTTCATTTCCATTCACGTAACAAGGAAGAGAAAGAGAGAAAAGAAAAGAGAAGAAAAAGAGAAAGAGAAGGAAGAGATTTCAATCGATCGTCCCGACTTCGTTTCCCGACGGATTTTCGAATCGTTTACGTCTACGAATTCCTCGCGATCTTTTCTACGAGTAAGCTTCTAACGATTCTCTCGTTTTATGTCTTCTATACTTCGTTTTTCTCGTTTTTGTGAATAGTTGACATTATTAGGTTTTATGTGATTTGTATAGGATTTGTGGATGGATTTTCGTGTTTATCGTTTCTATATGTAGATTATATGTTGTAGATGATCATATGTGAAAATTAGGGATTTATTTGCATGATTAATCGATTTAAGGTTGATTTATATTTGATTTTCGCGTATTGGGTTTGATGTTCTGCATGTTCTGCTCAATTTTTACGCACACGGGCCATGCACACGGGGTGTGGCAAGCCCGTGTGGGTGTACACGGCCTCTTGCACGGCCGTGCAAGAGACCGTGCGTGTTTGGGGTTGGTGCACGGGCTGTGCACACGGCCTTGAGGCCGTGTGCACGAGGCCGTGCGCGTTCGACCGATTGTGCACGGCCTCGGCACACGGCCGTGCACAAGGCCGTGTGGCCCGATCGCACAGTGCCCTGACCTTCTGTAAGTCAGGGCCCGTTTTGCACTACGGGTCCTTCCGAGACTCGTCTTTTCCGAATTCTTTCTTCGCTCGTGTATTCGATATATGTGAAATAGATATGAATTGCATGATTTATGAATTTACGACATGTTCGGGTATACGAATAGTGTGTTTTAAGTTTTCGTTAAATTTTCTAACTTTTGCATGTGAAGCCCGATTTTCCCGAAATTCGAATGCATGCTCCTTTATGATATCTTAAGCATGTCCGTAAAGTTTCGTTTCATTTGGACTTGATTTGCATTTTTAAATGTATGAATTACTCTGTTTTCGTTTGATAATTTGAACTTAAGTGTTTGATTTAATCGTGTAATGTGCTCCTATGTGTTCTAATATTCTCGTATAAGCCGTGCGTCGTCTTTAGTCTTATTTGGTTGTGTCCTGGTATTTTTGCAGACGATACTCCTGTGGAGTAGCGCCGGTTCTAGCTTTTGCTCTTTTTGCACACGCCAGGTGAGGCTTTCCTTTTCTGATTCCAGTATTACTATGTATATATATATAAATAAGCCCCTCCCGAAATAAGCCACGTTTATGTTTTGATTTCACACCGTTTCTATATATATACTTAGTAGATATTTATGCTTATTATGTTCATTTGATTTATCGAAAATTATTTGATATGAAAAAGTACTATGTATAGTCTTCGAAATGTTTATGGAAGAGACATGTAAAACCTTTTGTTTTCTAAGGCGAACTTTGGCCTTCGGCCTCGCATATGACATGTCTCGAACGGTCTTTTGGCCAACCCGAAATGTTTGCAAAGCGAGTTATGAACTGTATGCATGATCGTTTGGGCCCGGAGTAAGAGCGATAGGACGAAGTCGGTAGACGTCGGGTCTACGGCGTAAATCCTATGGTTTCCTCCATTTGGGAGCTCGGGGTGAGGCCGGAGTGGCAGCCCTTTGAGTACCTGAGTTATTCTAGTAAGTTACGAGTAGTTCGGGTTTGCAGTCCGACTACATTGGAGGAATAAGGGTGGTTTCCGGTTTTATGTTTTTGGTTATTGGAGTTTCAGGGCTCGACTCGCCGAGTCATATGATAAGTTATGTTTTATGTTAAATCACCACCAGTTTACGAAAACCTTTCTTTTATGTTGATTTCTTTAATTATAAAATTGGTGATTTACTTCCGTTTTATTATATACCTTATTATTTCCCCCCTCACTTAGTCGTTTGACTAACCCTCTCTGTCTCACCCTATATTGGTTTCAGGATACTAGGCGGGATTCGTCGTCGTCGTCGTCGTAGGGTTGTGTTTAGCTTTGCTCATGTATATTCTTTCCCGGTTGTCTTTTATTTACGTATTATTTATTCATGTTGTATGTACGGGATTTACTTACCGAACCCGTTTATTATTATGTAATTGAATTTCATTAGCCTTGGTGGGCTTTAATAATTGTGTAATTATTTACGTTTTAAATATTTGGTTTATTATTGCTTCCGCACTTCTGTCTTTTCGTTGTTTATAAAAACCCCGCCTAGTAATTGAGTAAATGCTTGCCGTTCGCCGGGTTTCGATTCGGGTCGGATCCCATTCCGGCTTCGGGTCGGATCTCGGTGCGGGGCGTGCGTTACCCGTTTGGGGCGCCCGCTACAGTTGGTATCAGAGCTCTTTGGTCCAATGGCCTAAGCTCTGAAATGTCGTGTATTGCTGGTTTGGTCGGTCGTTGTGTGCCGGTGTAACTTAGGGAATTGCACTCACCAGTGTTCAAGAACGCTTAGTGTTTGAATTGTCACGGATCTTTGTTGGATGATCAACAACAAAAGATCTTTTACAATCAAAACACTGGGATGGGCTTGGATATAGGTGGATGTGAAACTCAAGGTGGTACTTGCCATGCCTGGTTCTCTGTCGTGTCCGGTTGTGTCTAGGTCGTACGGCTTAGGACTTCTGTGGATTTGTGCAAATGTGCTAAGTGCTTATGTGAACACTAAGTGAACATTACTTGCCTATGTGTTTACAGCTTTGCATGCTCACTTACCTGTCATGCATAACTGTTAATGACTTTACAGGATGCCTCCACGTCGTTGTCCCTGTGGACAGTCTTCGTCATCTTCATTGACACCTCAGACCGGTCCACCGATTCCAGCCAGAATTTTGGAAACACTAAGACGGTTCATCGTTCATGCCCCTAGAGGAAATGTTGAGCAGGAAGCGTGGGCTCAATTTCTCAGATTCGAACCACCGCAATTTGAAGGTACCCCGGATGAAGCTATTGCCGAAGCATGGATATCTGCTCTAGAAAAGATTTTTAGGATTATGGAATATCCGGATCCTCTAAGAGTCGGGTTTGCTATTTATTTGATGCTTGGAGCTGCACAGGAATGGTGGAAACAGATTGAACAACGATGGGAACGCGAGCACGTATTCCCGACTTGGGATCAGTTCTTGATCGAGTTCCGGGCTGAATACGTTCCGAGGATTGTTCATCAACAACATGAAAGGGAATTTCTGGCTCTCAAACAGAACATATCTTCAGTTGGCCAGTACGAGGCACAGTTCTCTCGCCTCATTAAGCATAGCCCGTATATGGTCGCAGACGAGCAGAGGAAGATTCGCCAGTTTGTAGAAGGATTGACTTATGAGATCAGAAAGGCTATGATGGTGGTCCGACCTCAATGTTATACCGACGCAGTGGAAATGGCTCTGCATATTGAGTCTGAACTCAGCCTAATGGGACCGAGTCCTACGCTTGACACTACCACCGTTCAGTACCTTCCAGCGAGTTCTAAGAGGCCATTTACACCTTCGGGGCCCTCTACCAGAAAGAAGACCTCCCAAGTGTCCTCATCGAAGCAGAATGCGTCTCCCCGAACTCAGGGACATCCGCGACCCGCATGTGGATTCTGTAAGGGCCCGCATTTGGAGGCCAAATGTTGGAAGAAGAATGGACTGTGCTACGGATGTGGTAGCGCCGACCACAAAGTGAGTGTATGTCCGAAGAAAAAGCCGAAACGAGTTGAGAAGACGGAGCTTGCACGTATGAACGATCCAGGTATACTGCATTGTCATGACATTCATCCAAATTAATTTAATTTCATATTATGTGAATTTAAATTATGTGCGTTAAGCGTATTATATTATGCATGTGATTTCGATATTATTATTTGTGTTTGAATTTCGTGAAGTTTGTGTGGTTTTAATCACACGAACTACCCCTGTATGCCTTGCACGGTCTCGCCACACGCCGTGACGAGACCCTGTGCACCCTTTTTCGCACGGCCCTGTTGCACCCCGTGCAAGAGGCCGTGCGCATGAATACACACGGGCTCGTCACACGCCGTGACGAGAGCCCGTGCGTGTTTGTCCTCACGGGGTCGTCACACGCCGTGACGATACCCCGTGCGTGTTTCTCACACGGCCTCGTCACACGCCGTGACGAGAGGCCGTGCGCGTTTGTTCCGGGTTTTAAATGGTCAGTAGCTTTCATTCTCGCGCACACCCTCACTTTCTCTCCCTCTTTCATGCGAAATTTCCCCATTTTTTCCCCCAAATTTCATTCCAACTTTGAGCTCGAATTATTCTCGATCTACCCGACGGATTTTTAAGAAATTTTGAAGGTGTGTTGTCTGCAGCAAGTTCTTGGTACTGTTAAGGTTTGGGCTCGATCCGTTTTACCGATCTCACACAATCTTCGCCCGAAGTAGCGCACGCCAAGTGCTCGGTAAAAGTCTCAAGTGAAAAATTTGCAAATTTTTCCTTCAATCTACAACAACTTCAACTCTACTATGGAAGGTGCTCGTGAAACCCGTGGCGGACGTCGGGCAAGGGAATTACCCGACATAGCGGCCCCGGAAGGTTACCAAGTGGATTTGGGTAACGAAGACGATCAAGATGTCTTCAACCGGTTAATGGAACGACCGGTTAGAGCCACGCAATTTCTAGACATGGAAGCTATGTACCAATTGGGACTTGGCGAAGGGATCTCCCATTATATCGACAACATTGGGTGGGCTAATTTTTGGAGTATTCAAAGGCCATCCTATCGCCGCCTTACTTGCGAATTTTTAAGCTCTCTTAAGGGCGCGGCATTTCCGGACGACGACGAGATGCCGATAGGAATCCACTTCAGAGCGTTCAACCGAGACTATACGCTCTCATACCGGCAGTTGACCGAGTATTTTCAACTGGATGTTACGGCACCGAGGAGACGTGCCGACGGATGGAATCAAGCCGAAGCTTGGAGACGTATATCTACCTCCACTGAGATATTTAACTCCGGCGTATCCAAGGCCACGATGCTCATCACTACGCAATTGAGGATTTTGCATAGAGCCGTATCTCGATCGGTTCTCGCCCGAGGAGACAGTCCGGGTGCGGTGAACACCGAAGACTGTTTATTACTTGATCATATGGTGCGAGGGGTCAGGTTCAACCCCATCTCGTACATGATGGACCACATGATGTATATCTCCACTCGGTCGAGAGGAGAGATTCGAGTTGGCTCATACATCACTGCCATTCTGGAGTGTGCCCAGGTGGAAGGGCTAGACACCCAGGTTCCCGTAGGAGGTTCGACGTCAATTGGCTACGGCACACTAGCTCAAATGGCTATTTGCACGAAGGGTCCAAGGCGGAACGACCCATATATTCTGGTGGCTGGACTACCTTTGTGGGAAGCTGACCAAGGGAATGCTCCCGAAGAAGGACCTTCAGACCCAGAGGTCCGAGAGCAGGCTCAGCATATCTACTCCCAACTGATGAGACAGGATGCTTCTATACCTGAGTCTTCGCATGGCAGGAGAAGCACTCAGCACCAGGAATCGATAAACCTGCAACAGTTTTATTCAGAGTTTACTGACTACCGACGTGTGTCGGATGAGAGATTTGCCCAGCAGGAGAGGCAGATCAACGAGGGCTTTGCAGCTCAGCGAGCTCACATTGATAGTCAGTACACCGCTTTGCAGGCAGAGCTTCAGAGATCGATCTCGGAAATGCAAAGGTCACTATCAGAGCAGCTGGATCAGTATTTCCGCCGTGGTCCGGACGAGCCTTGAACTATCTAGTCTATTTTATTTTCTTTTTCCCGTAAACTTTGTTTAGGATTTGATGTAATTTTCTATTTTGTATGAATTCGAATTTTAATTGGAATATTAAGTGCTTTAAGTGTTTATTATGAATTGCGTTTTATTATGTGAATTACTTTTATTATAATGTTCGATTTAATTCGAGTTATTAGAATTTGTGTTATGCTCCTCTTAACTAACTCCGAGACCGGAAGAGAATCTGAGGACAGATTCTTCTGAAGAGGGGAGTATTGTAACGACCCGAAAATCCGAGTTTCAATTCGGTATATTTTAATCGAGTAATTTCGTTATTAATTATTCTATTTAATATTTATTCTGAGATTTTAGAATAATTTCGTAAATGAGTGAATTTTATATTTAAATCACTAATTGTCAATGTGTGTTTAATTATATGAATTTTAACTGTAATTACGTATTATTTGGACAACGTGAGTTTTCAAACTTATTTTGCAAATTACTAAAATACCCCTTCGACTTTAAACCCTAGTCAACTAGATTGACTAAGTCAACCTCTCTCCCTCTTCATTTCCATTCACGTAACAAGGAAGAGAAAGAGAGAAAAGAAAAGAGAAGAAAAAGAGAAAGAGAAGGAAGAGATTTCAATCGATCGTCCCGACTTCGTTTCCCGACGGATTTTCGAATCGTTTACGTCTACGAATTCCTCGCGATCTTTTCTACGAGTAAGCTTCTAACGATTCTCTCGTTTTATGTCTTCTATACTTCGTTTTTCTCGTTTTTGTGAATAGTTGACATTATTAGGTTTTATGTGATTTGTATAGGATTTGTGGATGGATTTTCGTGTTTATCGTTTCTATATGTAGATTATATGTTGTAGATGATCATATGTGAAAATTAGGGATTTATTTGCATGATTAATCGATTTAAGGTTGATTTATATTTGATTTTCGCGTATTGGGTTTGATGTTCTGCATGTTCTGCTCAATTTTTACGCACACGGGCCATGCACACGGGGTGTGGCAAGCCCGTGTGGGTGTACACGGCCTCTTGCACGGCCGTGCAAGAGACCGTGCGTGTTTGGGGTTGGTGCACGGGCTGTGCACACGGCCTTGAGGCCGTGTGCACGAGGCCGTGCGCGTTCGACCGATTGTGCACGGCCTCGGCACACGGCCGTGCACAAGGCCGTGTGGCCCGATCGCACAGTGCCCTGACCTTCTGTAAGTCAGGGCCCGTTTTGCACTACGGGTCCTTCCGAGACTCGTCTTTTCCGAATTCTTTCTTCGCTCGTGTATTCGATATATGTGAAATAGATATGAATTGCATGATTTATGAATTTACGACATGTTCGGGTATACGAATAGTGTGTTTTAAGTTTTCGTTAAATTTTCTAACTTTTGCATGTGAAGCCCGATTTTCCCGAAATTCGAATGCATGCTCCTTTATGATATCTTAAGCATGTCCGTAAAGTTTCGTTTCATTTGGACTTGATTTGCATTTTTAAATGTATGAATTACTCTGTTTTCGTTTGATAATTTGAACTTAAGTGTTTGATTTAATCGTGTAATGTGCTCCTATGTGTTCTAATATTCTCGTATAAGCCGTGCGTCGTCTTTAGTCTTATTTGGTTGTGTCCTGGTATTTTTGCAGACGATACTCCTGTGGAGTAGCGCCGGTTCTAGCTTTTGCTCTTTTTGCACACGCCAGGTGAGGCTTTCCTTTTCTGATTCCAGTATTACTATGTATATATATATAAATAAGCCCCTCCCGAAATAAGCCACGTTTATGTTTTGATTTCACACCGTTTCTATATATATACTTAGTAGATATTTATGCTTATTATGTTCATTTGATTTATCGAAAATTATTTGATATGAAAAAAGTACTATGTATAGTCTTCGAAATGTTTATGGAAGAGACATGTAAAACCTTTTGTTTTCTAAGGCGAACTTTGGCCTTCGGCCTCGCATATGACATGTCTCGAACGGTCTTTTGGCCAACCCGAAATGTTTGAAAAGCGAGTTATGAACTGTATGCATGATCGTTTGGGCCCGGAGTAAGAGCGATAGGACGAAGTCGGTAGACGTCGGGTCTACGGCGTAAATCCTATGGTTTCCTCCATTTGGGAGCTCGGGGTGAGGCCGGAGTGGCAGCCCTTTGAGTACCTGAGTTATTCTAGTAAGTTACGAGTAGTTCGGGTTTGCAGTCCGACTACATTGGAGGAATAAGGGTGGTTTCCGGTTTTATGTTTTTGGTTATTGGAGTTTCAGGGCTCGACTCGCCGAGTCATATGATAAGTTATGTTTTATGTTAAATCACCACCAGTTTACGAAAACCTTTCTTTTATGTTGATTTCTTTAATTATAAAATTGGTGATTTACTTCCGTTTTATTATATACCTTATTATTTCCCCCCTCACTTAGTCGTTTGACTAACCCTCTCTGTCTCACCCTATATTGGTTTCAGGATACTAGGCGGGATTCGTCGTCGTCGTCGTCGTAGGGTTGTGTTTAGCTTTGCTCATGTATATTCTTTCCCGGTTGTCTTTTATTTACGTATTATTTATTCATGTTGTATGTACGGGATTTACTTACCGAACCCGTTTATTATTATGTAATTGAATTTCATTAGCCTTGGTGGGCTTTAATAATTGTGTAATTATTTACGTTTTAAATATTTGGTTTATTATTGCTTCCGCACTTCTGTCTTTTCGTTGTTTATAAAAACCCCGCCTAGTAATTGAGTAAATGCTTGCCGTTCGCCGGGTTTCGATTCGGGTCGGATCCCATTCCGGCTTCGGGTCGGATCTCGGTGCGGGGCGTGCGTTACCCGTTTGGGGCGCCCGCTACAGCGTGCTACCGTTTATCATCGAGGGAACCCTTGCCCAGCAGATTTGACCAAGTTGCCCGCAAAGGATTATTTTGGACTTGACTAAGTTAGAGGTTTTGGAATGGACGAGGGTCGTACACCTCATTGTTGGAAGCTGAGATCCTTATCTGAAAAGGAGAAGCTATAGGCTTATCCCCTACCGTCTCAACCGCCTGAAGATCCAAGTGAAGTTTAGGGAATCAAGGTGATCATAGAATTCACAGACATACTCCCCGAGAATCTGAGAGCTCTTGCGATCGGATTGGAATAGAGGATCTGTGATAAATCCAGTTCTAGAAGTCAAACCGTGATCGAAGTCGTCCAACCGAATGGATTCTGCCGATCTGACAGAATCGAAGAATCGACTTGATGAACTTCCCTCCCTTGAACGTGTCCGATCGAGTACCTTGATTTGGGGTACTCCAACACTACTTCTAGAGAAGAAGACAATACACTTCCTATGTGTATTGCTCACCGAGAACTGCATAGAATATTAACGAAGACAAGTATCCTCTACCGTCGTTGAAGAATTGTCCGATGTGCTTTGAGATCGTGGATTTTGTTTGAATGACCATTGATTAGGGTATCATCAACTCCGTGTCCGAACCAAATATGTTCTGAAGACAGCCTTCAGTGCCTGGTGTGGATTTCTTGATTTCGTAAGTATGCCTCTAGAACTGACAAGTACTTTGCGACTTGATGGACCTCCGTCCATATCACAGTGAGTCAGTGTCACGACCCCCGGGCGAGGAGAGGAGAACCCTCACTACGGCGCCCGTTGGATGCGCGGGTATAAGCTTCGAATCCACTGTGCACAACCCTAAAGATTGGCTTAGGAAGCACTTGCCAAAAGGGATTAATCCATATTGATTGTACATGAGTTCTAACTTATAAACCCTTTGAATTACTGTTGAAATTCCGATGTGGGACGGAATATCAAGACACACGGCCTGTCCACACAAGGTGTCGCAAGGCCGTGGCCATCACTCACACGGCCTCACCCATAGACCGTGTCACAAGGCCGTGACTCCCCATTGTCACGGCCTCTCCACATGGCCGTGTGAGTGGCTCTCAAATCGGGGCGTTACAATTCGTCCCTCCTTCGGAGCGTAATGTCCCCATTACGTCGTGACATAGGTCCCTTGCTCTCCGCCAGTGGAGAATGTGGAGCGCGGCTCCGCACACACGCGTTGCCCCTTTCTTGGTGACACGGATGGTGTGGAACATGCATTCCCACGACTGACGGTTGGCTCTGATACCACTTGTCACGACCCCCGGGCGCGGAGAGGAGAACCCTCACTACGGCGCCCGTTGGACGCGCGGGTATAAGCTTCGAATCCACTGTGCACAACCCTAAAGTTTGGCATAGGAAACACTTGCCAAAAGGGATTAATCCATATTGATTGTACATGAGTTCTAACTTATAAACCCTTCGAATTACTGTTGAAATTCCGATGTGGGACGGAATATCAAGACATACGGCCTGTCCACACAAGGTGTCGCAAGGCCGTGGCCATCACTCACACGGCCTCACGCATAGACCGTGTCACAAGGCCGTGACTCCCCATTGTCACGGCCTCTCCACATGGCCGTGCGAGTGGCTCTCAAATCGGGGCGTTACAGTCAGTCGTTGCCTTCTAAGGAGTCACCTTGATGTTCTCGAGATTCGAAGAAGAATGCAGAGCACCTCCGTATGGTGCTCCAGACCTCAAGAGGGCACCCGCTGGTTGCCCCAGCCTAGCAAATGTGAAATCTGGATCAACTGAGTGACCTTTTAGGTCATTTCGGATCCGAAACAAGAACCGAAGTAGGATCTTTGAAGACTTGAGCAGTACTGGAATGGGAACAAACCAAGACTTCAAGTGGAACTTCTTTAAGCTCGCAACCCTGTTGCTTGAGTCGACAGGAAAGAAACCGACTTCGAATGGACAAACCTGTTCTCAGGAGCCGAAAGAGATTAACTATAGCTCCAATATTAACCCTGCTCAACGGATTCTGAAGGAATCGTCGTGAGTAAGAATGCATCAAATTAGTGAATGGTATGAATGAAGAAACCATAGCTTGTGCTTCGAAAGGCTAAAGTCAACCAAACGTTCCCCCCTCTTGACATCGAACTAGCTGCCGTAGTAAAGGATTGGCTGAAACGTCGCCACCATCTTATGGAATCAGTTGACATCTCCACAGATTATGGGAGTTTCAACACTTATTTACTCAGAAGGAGTTGAACCAACCCCAACATCAATGGAAAATGTTTGAGGACTACGATTGCAAGAATCAGTGTTCCTTGGGTAAAGCGAATATCATAGTTGGCACTTTGAATCAAATCACTGGCGTGTCACAAGTTGAGGCTAAATGGAATTGGACTTGCACCTTCTAGAATAATGTGACGGCACGTCCCCTAATGCGGTGCGACGTGACGTCCCGCACCAAGTCACAATCTATAACGAGAACTGAAGGTCCAGTTATGAACTATAACCTGGTGAACGGAAAATAAATACTAGGCGGATCTGCTTTAGAAAATAATAGGATAAGGAACAGTAATACAGCGGAAGTAAATTAACACAACCTATCCCACTCAGGGAACTAGAACAACCATAATCCAAACTACAATTATAAAGCCCACTAAGGCCACTGAAAAGAACCATGTCAACATTCAAACTAATTTACATTATTTACATCTACAACTTCTAGGGTTTTAAGTATTTATCCAGATACATAGGCGGAAATGAAATCACCTAAACAAAAGTAAATGACTCCAAGGACACGACCTGAATCCGCCTAGCAACAAAACCTGAAAAGACAACCACAGAGTAATGGGGTTAGTCAAAGCGACTAAGTGAGGGGGCTGTAATACGTATATATTATCGAAACAACTAGAAAGATTCACCAGTTTGTAAATGAGAAGAAAGCAAAGGAAAAATAAAGGTTTTCATAATTGTTGGTGAATCGAATAATTTCGCAATAAAGGAAAAGCTCGGCGAGTCGAGCATCAACCACCTGTTTCATAATATCAGAAATATCAAATAAACCTCCCTTATTCCTCCTTGTGTAGTCAGGTAGCTAGCCCGCTACTATATAATCATGCAAGGACAAATATCCAATACATCTTCGGCTGAGGATATAGACTAGATCCCATCCGGCGCAGGTACTCAAAAGGGTTGCCACTCCGGTCATACCCCCGAGCTCCCATCAGTTTGGAGACCAGAGCATTGAGATCCACCGTAGACCCAACGTCTATCCGGCTTCACCCCGTACCCTGATGTCGGGGCCCAATAATATAATGTGGCTCAACGGCCAGGCCAAAAGGCCAAGATAATTCCTCGCACTCCAAATGCTTATATGGTCAAAGGGACCTATTGATAAATCAACTTTTAACCCTTTCGAGCTAAATGAGCTTTTGAGGGGTTATACGTAATAATTTGATATCAAAGCATTTTTCTTTAAACTCATTAAGATAGTATGGTTTCAAATAGCTACTACGTATAATATAAATATGGGGAAAGAAAACATAAAAACATAAAACACAGGCTTCGGGTATATATGGAATATTTACATACGTATAAGGAAAGCCGAATTCGGAAAAGAAACCCCACCTGGATAATACGGCAAAAAGGACCAAAAGAAAGACAACCAGACTACTGCCCGGAAAAACTACCACCTGAAACCAAATACGACACAACCATGTAAGACGACAATACGACGCACGACTTATTCTTAATGCAATAACCACTTAATTAAATCAAAGAAGGGCAATTATTCAATGTAACGAATGAAATACCAAACTTCAAACTTATAATCATGCTTAAACACAATTAGGTTTCACAGACATGCTTAAAATGCTATAAAGAAGCATACATTCAAGTTTCGAAGCAATCGGAAAAGAATTGCGAAAGGCATATAATTCCCTAAACGGAAATCGGTTCGTTTCACGACCAAACGGTATTGGAAAAATTCAAACTCTATGGATTATTAAGTTTTAAAGCATTACGGACTTAATGGCGAAGTCAAATTTTGGAAATAATATCAAACGAAGAAAGTAGTATTTGCAATTTTTGACTTCCAGAGACTTTTGAACTAAAATCGGGGCACACGGGCCCTTGCACGGCCTTGTGCAAGGCTGTGTGAAATTTTGGAAACACGCACGGGCTGCCCACACGGCCTGATGCAAGTCCGTGTGAGGTGGAAATAGCGCACAGTCTTGCTACACGGCCTGTTGCAAGGCCGTGTGCACCTATTTTCGCGAATTTTCAACAGAACGCGAAGAACTTCGCACAGAAGCTACAAATTTTCGTCAAATCTTCACCAAAACCCCATTTTCAATCAGATTTTCATACTACAAACTTCAACAAACATCAAAGATCACAATGGCAACACATAGGATCAAGAATCATCGAAAACTACGGAGTATAACGATCAAACTACCGAAAAATCCAACTTCGAAACAATTTATCCAAAACATACTCAAACGACAACAGAATCGAATGGAACCTGAATAATACCTGTAGAAAATTTTACAAGGGTCGCGTAGGTTCTTACGGATCGTAATTTGGTTAAGAAACGAACTCGGAAGATCGAATTGAAGTTTTTAAGAAAATCTTTCTTTTTTTCTCTTTTCCTTCGGCTGGTGTATAAGAGGGGTGAAATGTAATTATAAAAAGGAGAAAGAAAGAATAAAAAGAAAACCTGAGGTTTAAATGAAAAATCGAAGGAGTATTTTCGTAATTTCGCAAAACTTCATAAAAATGACGTATTAACGAAATATATCAATATTATAGTCAAAACTCATCATTTTAAACGCACATCAACATAGAATAATTTAAATTCACAAATTATTGCATTTACGAAAATTCATATAAAACACACAAATATCATATAAGCACATATATCCCGACCGAGTTTTCCAAACATGTCCCGTTATCTTAGGAATTCTTACCGGCTTTAGTTTACCAAAAATTTGGGGCGTTACAATCTCTCCCCCTTATGAGAATCTGCCCTCATATTCTATTCATTCGAAGCGAACAACTCAGGATAATGTTTCCTCATTTTCTCCTCTGTCTCCCAGGTAGCTTCTTCAGTTTTCTGATTCCTCCAAAGGACTTTTACGAGGGGGATTTGACGATTACGGAGTTCTTGGAATTTACGGTCCAGAATACTAACCGGTTGGGAAATGAATGTCAGATTCGGCTCTAACTTAATATCTTCCACTGGAATAATCTCAGACTCATCTAGATGATACTTACAAAGCTGCGAGACGTGGAAAACGTTATGAATACCGGTAAGAGCTGGCGGTAGATCTAATCTGTAGGCCATCTTCCCAATCCTCTCGAGAATCACATACGGACCCAAATATCTCGGGGCTAACTTTCCTCCTTTATCAATTCGAACGAATCCCTTTCTAGGAGAAGCTTTCAAAAATACCTGATCCCCAACTTCGAACTCTAAATCACGTCGACGTCTATCAGCATAACTCTTTTGCCGATCTTGGGCAGCTTTCATTCTTTGTCGGATGACTTGCACCTTCTCGATAGCATCTTGAATCAATTTCGGAGCAATGCCACGATGAATACCATCTTTAGTCCATCTCCAGTCTTCTATATCCCAATAAAGCGGTGATCGACACTTTCTACCATATAAAGCCTCATACGGTGCCATCTTAATTGAGGACTGATAACTGTTATTATAAGCAAACTCGATTAATGGTAGCTGTTTATACCACGTAGTCTGAAAATCTAGGGCACAAGATCTCAACATGTCTCCGAGGTATCTAATAGTCCTCTCTGATTGACCATCTGTCTGGGGGTGAGCTGCGGTACTGAAGGTCAACTTTGTTCCCATTCGATCCTGTAAGTTCTGCCACAAACGCGAAGTAAATCTAGTGTCTCTGTCTGAGACTATACTCTTTGGAACTCCGTGAAGTCTCATCTCCTCGTGATAAACATCTGCTAATTTCTCAACTGTATAGGTTGTACGAACGGGCAAGAAATGAGCGGACTTCGTCAATCTGTCAACGATTACCCAAATACTATCATAACCACCTCTGATTTTCGGTAAACCCGAAACAAAATCCATTGCTATCTCTTCCCATTTCCAAGATGGAACGGGAAGTGGCTGAAGTAAACCTCCGGGTTTCTGATGATCTGCCTTGACTTGTTGACACGTCGCACACTGTCTGATATAGTTGGCCACATCTGTCTTCAAACCATTCCACCAGAAGAACTCTTTCAAATCTCGATACATCTTAGTGCCTCCCGGATGGATAGTATAAGCTGATTTGTGAGCTTCATCTAAAATCTTTCTCCTCAAACTCTCTGGAATACAAACTCTTGTCTTATGTCTGAGAAGACCTGTATCGTCAATACTGAACTGCGTGTCTGGCTCATCCTTCATTCGAATAATCTGTCGCTGAATCCAATCATCAGTAGCTTGAGCTTCTTTAATTCTATGACCCAATTCTGACTGTATCGTGATGCTAGAAACACGAGCCTGAGAAATAATACGAGCTCTCTCTGCACCTGATATATCTGAATTCAACTCTAGCTGTGATATGCTCGCTTTTCTGCTCAAGGCATCTGCAACCACATTCGCCTTCCCTGGATGGTACTGAATCTTACAATCGTAGTCTTCTAACAACTCCATCCAACGCCTCTGACGTTTATTCAACTCCTTCTGCGTGAAAAGATACTGAAGGCTCTTATGATCAGTGAAAATATCAAAAGTAACGCCGTAGAGATAGTGACGCCACTTGCCCAAAGCAAATACAACTGCTGCTAACTCCAGATCATGTGTAGGATAATTCACTTCAGCAGGTTTAAGCTTTCTCGAGGCATAAGCTATAACCTTTCAATTCTGCATCAACACGCATCCTAAACCTTCTTTCGAAGCATCAGTATACACCACAAATCCATCTGAACCTTCAGGTAAAGTAAGAATAGGAGCGGATGTCAATCTGTTCTTTAACTCTCGAAAATTGCTCTCACACTTATCCGTCCACACAAAGGCGACTTTCTTCTTTGTTAACTCAGTAAGCGGGGCTGCAAGTTTAGAGAAATCCTTCACAAATCGTCTATAATAACCTGCCAATCCCAGAAAACTACGAACCTCTATCGGAGTCTTAGGCTGCTCCCAATTCAATACTGAATCTATCTTCGAAGGATCAACCTCAATACCCTTCCTGGATATAACATGACCTAGAAATGCCACTTTTTCAATCCAGAACTCGCACTTACTGAACTTGGCATACAACTGATGTTCTTTCAAAGTTTGTAACACGATCTTTAAATGCTCTGCATGCTCTTCCTCGGACTTTGAGAAAACCAGTATGTCGTCGATGAAGATGACAACAAACTTATCAAGATAAGGTCGGAAGATTCTGTGCATCATATCCATAAATGCTGCAGGAGCGTTCGTCAAACCGAACGGCATAACCACAAACTCAAAATGACCATATCGAATGTTGAAAGCTGTCTTCGGTATGTCCTCTGCCTTGATACGTAACTGATAATATCCCTGTCTCAGATCGAGTTTAGAGTAGACCCTTGATCCCTGCAATAAATCAACAAACTCCTCAATGTGGGGAAGAGGATACTTGTTCTTCACAGTCATTCGGTTCAACTCTCTGTAATCAACACAAAGTCTAAGACAACCATCCTTCTTCTTCACAAACAATACCGGTGCACCCCAGGGAGAAGTACTCGGCCTAATATAACCACTGGCTAGCAAATCATCTAACTGAGTCTTCAACTCTTTTAACTCAGCTGGTGCCATTCTGTAAGGTGTCTTCGAATACGGCGCAGATCCCGGATACAAATCAATAACAAACTCGATATCATGGTCTGGAGGTAACGATTCTAACTTCTCAGGAAACACATCAGGGAAATCTCTAACTATCTCGGTATTTTCAAACTTCGACTGTTCCTTCGGCCTGTTAAGAAGATAAGCAACAAAACTTAAAGCTCCTTCTCGAACGAGCTTCTTTGCCTCTGTCATAGAAATAATCGGCCCATCTGTCAACTGAACACCCTGACTCGAATCGGATCCCAAACTAATCTTCTTCTCAAAACAATCAATCTTGGCCCTGTGCTCAAATAACCAATCCATACCGAAAATAACTCCATACTTCTTCACTGGCAACACTATCAAATCTGCGGGGTAAACTTTATCCTCAATAACAACGGGACAACGTCGGTACACGCGGTCGGTAATCATACAAGATCCCAAAGGGGAACTCACAACAAAACAATAATCAGACAAATCAACAGATGCATGCGCAGATAAGTCAATTTCAGGAGCAACAAACGAATGCGTAGCACCCGGATCAAACAATGCATGTAAGGGTATCTTATGTATATGTATAGTACCTTCCACCACGGCGGAAATATCAGGCTCAGTACCCTCACTATCGCCCTCCAGGGCGTACACACGAGCTGGAACAGAAGGCTTCTGCTTCTGCGGCATAGGCTGACTCGGGGGCTGCCTCTTGGGACAACTATCCTTCTGGTGGGCAGAGCTACCACATCTAGTACACAATCCCAACTTAGACCAACACTTAAACTCTGGATGATTCCCTCCACAATAACCACAAGTAACTGGACGATAACCTGACGGACGAGGAACTGAAGGAAAACCAGTCGGGCAAGGTGTAGAGTAAAATCCAGTCGGACGAGGTGCTGAAGTAAATCCCATAGGGCGAGGTATAGGAGGTCTGGGTCCACCAAAAGGTCTCTTGCCTTTAGGCTGCATAGGAGCACTCGGAATGAAAGGCCTTTTGAAACCCGATGACGAAGAAGCGGGGGTAGTACGACGAATAACTCGATCAATACTGGCATACTCCGCCTCAAGAGATAACGCTGCATCTACAGCTGCAACATAGGTAGTGGGACGGGAAGCTGCAAGACCCTGTCGAAGTGGAATACTCAAGCCCTCTAAAAACTTCTTGGTTTTCCTGCGCTCGTCTAAAGCAATATGGGGAGCATATACTGCAAGTCTAGTAAAATTGGCCTCATAATCTGCCACGGTAGAGGTACCCTGAGATTGCTCCATAAACTCCTGCTCCCGACGATCCTGAACAGTAGGGGGAACATACTTAGCTCGAAACTTCTCAAGAAACCTATCCCACGATGACTCAACTCCGGTGGTCCTCCATCTCTGCTCAGTCATCTTCCACCAGGCCTCTGCAGGTCCTCGAAGAAGATAGATAGCAAACTCAACCTTCTCTAGATCAGTAGGCTGAAGAACTCGGTATATCCTCTCAAGAGATGAAATCCAATCCTCTACCACAATATCATCTGTGGTACCAACAAACTGAGGGGGGTGGAAATCGAGGAATCTACGCAAGGACTGCTCACGGGCTCTATATGCTCATCTACCTCTACATTCCTGTCTCTCTGATCCAAATAATCCCGAAAAAGACCAAATATCTGCTGAGCATCAACCACTGGTGCCTGTGGTGGTGCTGCTGGAGGAGTACGATCACGACGAGGCGGCATCCTATAGTTAAATATAACAAGTATGCATGTAGATTAATCATAGATGCAAAGCTGTAAGCACATAAGCACAAAAGCACAATTCCTAAGTCATAAGCGGTACGGACCTAGACTGACACGACTCATAGAGCTAAGGACAATGAACCTCTAGCTCTGATACCAACTGTGATGGAACGTCCCCTAATGCGGTGCGACATGACGTCCCGCACAAAGTCACAATCCATAACGAGAACTAAAGGTCCAGTTATGAACTACAACCTGGCGAACGGAAAATAAATACAAGGCCGATCTGCTTTAGAAAATAATAGGATAAGGAACAGTAATACAGCGGAAGTAAATTAACACAACCTATCCCACTCAGGGAACTAGAACAACCATAATCCAAAACACAATTATAAAGCCCACCAAGGCCACTGAAAACAACCATGTCAACATTCAAACTAATTTATATTATTTATGTAACGCCCTATATTTTTGGTAAACTAAAGCCGGTAAGAATTCCTGAGACAACGGGACAAGTTTCGAAAATTCGATCGGTACATATGTGCTTATGTGATATTTGTGTATTTTATATGAATTTTCGTAAATGTGATAATTTGTGAATTTAAATTATTCTATGTTGATGTGCGTTTCAAATGATGAGTTTTGACTATAATATTGACATATTTCATTAATATGTCCTTTTTATGAAGTTTCGCCAAATTACGAAAATGCCCCTTCGATTTTTCATTTAAACCTCAGGTTTTCTTTTTATTCTTTCTTTCTCCTTTTTATAATTACATTCCACCCCTCTTCTCAGCAACAGCCGAAGAAAAGAAAAAGAAAGAAAAAAAGAAAGAATTTCTTTAAAACTTCAATTCGATCTTTCGAGTTCGTTTCTTAACCAAATTTCGATCCGTAAGAACTTACGCGATCCTTGTAACATTCTCTACAGGTATTATTCAGGTTCCATTCAATTCTGTTGTTGTTTGAGTATGTTTTGGACAAATTGCTTCGAAGTTGGATTTTTCGATAGTTTGATCGCTATACTCCGTAGTTTTCGATGATTCTTGATCCTATGTGTTGCCATTGTGATCTTTGATATTTGTTGAAGTTTGTAGTATGAAAATCTGATTGAAAATGAGGTTTTGAGGAAGATTTGATCGAAATGCGTACCTTCTGTGCGAAGTTCTTCGCGTTTCTGCTGGAAATTCGCGAAAACAGGTGCACACGGCCTTGCAACAGGCCGTGTAGCAAGACCGTGCATGTTTTCCACCCCACACGGCCTTGCATCAGGCCGTATGGGTAGGCCGTGCGTGTTCTCAAAATTTCACACGGCCTTGATCAGGCCGTGTGTGTAGACCGTGTGTCCCGATTTTAGTTCAAAAGTCTCTGGAAGTCAAAAATTGCAAATACTACTTTCTTCGTTTGATATTATTTTCAAAATCCGACTTCACCATTAAGTCTGTAGCGCTTTAAAACTTAATAATTCATAGAGTTTGAATTTTTCCAATTCCGTTTGATCGTGAAACGAACCGATTTCCGTTTAGGGAATTATACGCTTTTCGCAATTCTTTTCCAATTGCTTCGAAACATGAAGGTATACTTCTTTATAGTATTTTGAGCATGTCTATGAAACCTAATTGTGTTTAAGCATGATTTATAAGCTTGAAGTTTGATATTTCATTAGTTTCATTGAATAATTGCCCTAATTGTCCTCCTTTGATTTAATTAAGTGTTTATTGCATTAAGAGTAAGCCATGCGTCGTATTGTCGTCTTACATGGTTGTGTCGTATTTGGTTTCAGGTGGTAGTTCTTCCGAGCAGTAGTCTGGTTGTCTTTCTTTTGGTCCTTTTTGCCGTATTATCCAAGTGGGGTTTCTTTTCCGAATTCGGTGTTTCTTATACGTATGTAAATATTCCGTACATACCCGAAGCCTGTGTTTTATGCTTTTTTATTTTCTTTCCCCAAACTTATATTATACGTAGTAGCTACCTGAAAATCATATTACTTTAATGAGTTGAAGGAAAATATTTTGATATCAAATTATTACATATTAACCCCTCGAAGGCTCTTTTGGCCAGAAAAGGGTTAAAATTGGTTTCTCAATTTGGTCCCTTTGACCGAATCTTTCGAAATGCGAGAAATATATATTGGCCATTGTGCCTGGCCTCTGTGCCATATCATGTTATTGGGCCCGGACATCAGGGTACGGGGTGAAGCCGGATAGACGTTGGGTCTACGGTGGATCTCAATGCTTTGGTCTCCAAACTGCTGGGAGCTCGGGGTGTGACCGGAGTGGTAACCCTTTTGAGTACCTGCGCCGGACGGGATCTTGTCGCATAGACTTGTCCTCCGCCGAAGATGTAATGGATACTTGTCCTTGCATGTATGATTATATAGTAGCGGGCTAGCTACCTGACTACACAAGGACGAATAAGGGAGGTTTATTTGATATTTCTGATATTTCGAAATAGGTGGTTGTTGCTCGTCTCGCCGAGCTTTTACTTTATTGCGAAATTATTCGATTCACTAATAATTGTGAAATCCTTTCTTTTCCTTTGCTTTCTTCTCATTTACAAACTGGTGAATCTTTCCGGTTGTTTCGATAATATATACGTATTACAGCCCCCTCACTTAGTCGCTTTGACTAACCCCATTACTCTGTTGTTGTCTTTTCAGGGTTTTGTTGCTAAGAGGATTCAGGTCGTGTCCTTGGAGTCATTTACTTTTGTTTAGGTGATTTCATTTCCGCCTATGTATCTGGATAAATACTTAAAACCCTAGAAGTTGTAGATGTAAATAATGTAGAATAGTTTGAATGTTGATATGGTTGCTTTCAGTGGCCTTGGTGGGCTTTATAATTGTGTTTTGGATTATGGTTGTTCTAGCTCCCTGAGTGGGATAGGTTGTCCTAATTACTTCCGCTGTATTATTGTTCATTGTCCTATTATTTTCTAAAGCAGATCCGCCTGGTATTTATTTTCCGTTCGCCAGGTTATAGTTCATAACCGGACCTTTAGTTCTTGTTATGGATTGTGACTTGGTACGGGACGTCACGTCGCACCTTATTTGGGGACGTGCCGTTACAGTTGGTATCATAGCTAGAGGTTCATTGGCCTTAGCTCTGTGAGTCGTGTCAGTCTAGGTCCGCAAGGCTTACGACTTAGGAATTGTGCTTTTGTGTTACAGCTTTGCATTCATAATTAAGCTTCATGCATACCTATTGTATTTGATTGTAGGATGCCGCCCCGTCGTGATCGTACGCCTGGTCACCCTCCTCAGCCACCTATGGCACCACTGAACCCTCATGATTTGGTCGATTCGGTTAGAGAAATTCTGAGAGCTGAACGCCATACAGTCCAGGATGAAGCCAAAGCCCGAGAGGTAGTTTTGAAGGGACTTTTGGATTATAAACCATCTCCATTCCATGGTACTACTGATGATAGAGTGGCAGATAGCGGGATTGCTTCTCTCGAGAAGATCTTTAGGCTCCAGCAGATGTCTGATGCTGACAAAGTAGAGTTTGCAGTACACTTATTACAGGGATCCGCCGATGAGTGGTGGAGAGTTACAGAGAGGAGATTTGCCGCTGATAGGGTTAAACCTACTTGGGAGGATTTCCTAAAAGAATTTCGAGCTAAATACATCCCTTAATCAGTCCAAGATCGCAGAGAGCGAGAGTTTATGGCACTCATTCAGGGTCCTTTATCAGTAGCTGGTTATGAGGTTGAGTTTTCTAGACTTGCTGCCTATGCCCCTCATATTTCGGGTGATGAGCGCAGGAAGACTAAGAAGTTTATTGATGGTTTGAGACTGGGTCTTCGTCACAGTATGGCTATCCTTCAGTTACAGTCTTTTACTACAGCAGTTGACGTAGCCCTCAGCCTTGAGAGTGAGTATCGTGAGATTGATCGTATTGCTGGTTGTTCTACCTCATCTTCATCAGGATTTAAGAGGCCTTCTACTTCCAGTGCACCTATGCAAGACAGAGGCAAGAGACCATTTGGAGGACCTAGGCTTTTAGTTCCTCGTCCCCCAGTTTCTCGTCCTCCAGTTCCTCGTCCGATAGGTTTTTCCTCAGCACCTCGCCCGATGGGTTTTTCTCCAGTTATTTGTGGTTTCTGTGGGAGGAATCACCCCGAGGAGAGATGTTGGAGTAAGTTAGGATTGTGCAGAGGTTGTGGGAGTTCCACTCATCAGATAGATAGTTGTCCCAGGAGGAGATTTCAGAATCAGAGTAACCAAAACAAGCCTGCTACTCATGCTCGTGTATATGCCTTGGAGGGTGATGATACGGAGACCGAGCCCGATTCTACTGCAGTGGTGGAAGGTATTGTACCTATTCATGACATACCCATACATGCATTATTTGATTCGGGTGCGACACATTCTTTTATTGCGCCTGCGAATGCTTTATCTGCGCATGTACCTGTTAATTTGTCTGATTATTGTTTTGTTGTGAGTTCCCCTTTGGGATCGTGTATTGTTACCGACCGTATTTACCGACGTTGTCCCGTTGTTTTCGAGAATAAGGTTTACCCCGCAGATCTGATAGAGTTGTCTGTGAAGAACTATGGAGTTATTTTGGGTATGGATTGGTTATTTGAGCACAAGGCCAAGATTGATTGTTTTGAGAAGAAGATTAGTTTGGGATCCGATTCGAGTCAGGGTATTCATTTGACAGATGGGCCGATTATTTCTATGACAGAAGCAAAGAAGCTCGTCCGAGAAGGAGCTTCAGGTTTTGTTGCTTATCTTCTTAACAGGCCGAAGGAACAGTCAAAGTTTGAAACTACCGAGATAGTTAAAGATTTCCCTGATGTGTTTCCTAAGAAGTTAGAATCATTACCTCCAGACCGTGATATCGAGTTTGTTATTGATTTGTATCCGGGATCTGAGCCTTATTCGAAGACACCTTACAGAATGGCGCCAGCTGAATTGAAAGAGTTGAAGACTCAGTTAGATGATTTGCTAGGCAGTGGTTATATTAGGTCGAGTACTTCTCCCTGGGGTGCACCAGTATTGTTTGTGAAGAAGAAAGATGGTTCTCTTAGACTTTGTGTTGACTACGGAGAGTTGAACCGAATGACTGTGAAGAACAAGTATCCTCTTCCCCACATCGAGGAGTTGTTTGACTTATTGCAGGGATCGAGGGTCTATTCTAAACTTGATCTGAGATAGGGATATTACCAGTTGCTAATCAGAGCAGAGGACATACCGAAGACAGCTTTCAACATTCGATATGGTCACTTTGAGTTTGTAGTTATGCCCTTCGGTTTGACGAACGCTCCTGCAGCATTTATGGATATGATGCACAGAATCTTCCGACCTTACCTTGATAAGTTTGTTGTCATCTTCATCGACGACATACTGGTTTTCTCAAAGTCAGAGGAAGAGCATGCAGAGCATTTAAAGATCGTGTTACAAACTTTGAAAGAACATCAGTTGTATGCCATGTTCAGTAAATGTGAGTTCTGGATTGAGAAAGTGGCATTTATGGGTCATGTTATATCCAAGAAAGGTATCGAGGTTGATCCTTCGAAGATAGATTCAGTATTGAATTGGGAGCAGCCTAAGACTCCGACAGAGGTTCGTAGCTTTCTGGGATTGGCAAGTTATTACAGACGGTTTGTGAAGGATTTCTCTAAACTTGCAGCCCCGCTTACTGAGTTAACGAAGAAAAATGTTGCCTTTGTGTGGACTGATAAATGCGAGAGCAGTTTTCAGGAGTTAAAGAACAGATTGACATCCGCTCCTATTCTTACTTTGCCTGAAGGTTCCGATGGGTTCGTGGTTTATACTGATGCATCGAAAGAAGGATTGGGATGCGTGTTGATGCAGAATGGAAAGGTTATAGCTTATGCCTCGAGAAAGCTTAAAACTGCTGAAATAAATTACCCTACACATGATCTTGAGTTAGCAGCCGTTGTATTTGCTTTGGGCAAGTGGCGTCACTATCTCTACGGCGTTACTTTTGATATTTTCACTGATCATAAGAGCCTTCAGTATCTTTTCACGCAGAAGGAGTTGAATAAACGCCAGAGGCGTTGGATGGAATTGTTAGAAGACTATGATTGTAAGATTCAGTACCATCCAGGGAAGGCGAATGTGGTTGCAGATGCCTTAAGCAGAAAAGCGAGTGTATCACAACTAGACCTGAGTTCAGATATATCAGGTGCCGAGAGAGCTCGTATTATTTCTTATGCTCGTATTTCTAATATTACGATTCAGTCAGAGTTGGGTCGTAGAATTAAAGAAGCTCAAGCTACTGATGATTGGATTCAGAGACAGATTATTCGAATGAAGGATGAGCCAAACACGAAATTCAGTATCGACGTCATAGGTCTTCTCAGACATAAGACAAGAGTTTGTGTTCCTGAGAGTTTGAGGAAAGAGATTTTGGATGAAGCTCACAAATCAGCCTATACTATACATCCGGGAGGCACTAAGATGTATCGAGATTTGAAAGAATACTTCTGGTGGAATGGTTTGAAGAGAGATGTGGCCGATTATGTCAGACAGTGTGCGACGTGTCAACAAGTCAAGGCAGATCATCAAAAACCCGGAGGTTTACTTCAACCACTCCCCGTTCCATCTTGGAAATGGGAAGAGATAGCGATGGACTTTGTTTCGGGTTTACCGAAAGTCAGAGGTGGTTATGATAGCATTTGGGTAATCATTGACAGGTTGACGAAGTCCGCTCATTTCTTGCCCGTTCGTACAACCTATACAGTTGATAAGTTGACAGAGGTTTATCACGAGGAGATTGTGAGACTTCACGGAGTTCCGATGAGTATAGTGTCGGACAGAGACACTAGGTTTACTTCACATCTGTGGCAGAACCTACAGGATCGTATGGGAACGAAGTTGACCTTCAGTACCGCAGCTCACCCCCAAACAGACGGTCAATCAGAGAGGACTATTAGATACCTCGGAGACATGCTAAGATCTTGTGCCCTAGATTTTCAGACGACGTGGTATAAGCAGCTTCCATTGATCGAGTTCGCTTATAATAATAGTTATCAGTCCTCGATTCAGATGGCCCCATACGAAGCTTTGTACGGAAGGAAGTGTCGATCGCCACTATATTGGGACATTGAGGATTGGAGATGGACTAAAGATGGTATTCATCGTGGCATTGCTCCGAAATTGATTCAGGATGCTATCGAAAAGGTGCAAGTCATCCGACAAAGAATGAAAGCTGCCCAGGATCGACAAAAGAGTTATGCTGATAGGCGTCGACGTGATTTGGAGTTTGAAGTTGGGGATCAGGTATTCTTGAAAGTTTCTCCTAGAAAGGGATTCGTTCGAATCGGTAAAGGAGGAAAGTTAGCCCCAAGATACTTGGGTTCGTATGTGATTCTCGAGAGGATTGGGAAAATGGCCTACAGATTAGATTTACCGCCAGCTCTTACTGATATTCATAATGTTTTCCACGTCTCGCAGCTTCGTAAGTACCATCCAGACGAGTCCGAGATTATTCCAGTGGAAGATATTGAATTAAAGACGAATTTGACATTTGTTTCCCAACCAGTTAGTATTCTGGACCGTAAATTCCAAGAACTCCGTAATCGTCAAATCCCACTTGTAAAAGTCCTTTGGAGGAATCAGAAAACTGAAGAAGCTACCTGGGAGACAAAGGAGAAAATGAGAAAACATTACCCGGAATTGTTTGCTTCAAATAAATAGAATCTGAGGGCAGATTCTCATAAGGGGGAGAGATTGTAACGCCCTACATTTTTGGTAAACTAAAGCCGGTAAGAATTCCTGAGATAACGGGACAAGTTTGGAAAATTCGATCGGTACATATGTGCTTATGTGATATTTGTGTATTTTATATGAATTTTCGTAAATGTGATAATTTGTGAATTTAAATTATTCTATGTTGATGTGCGTTTAAAATGATGAGTTTTGCCTATAATATTGACATATTTCATTAATATGTCCTTTTTATGAAGTTTCGCGAAATTACGAAAATGCCCCTTCGATTTTTCATTTAAACCTCAGGTTTTCTTTTTATTCTTTCTTTCTCCTTTTTATAATTACATTCCACCCCTCTTCTCAGCAACAGCCGAAGAAAAGAAAAAGAAAGAAAAAAAGAAATAATTTCTTTAAAACTTCAATTCGATCTTTCGAGTTCGTTTCTTAACCAAATTTTGATCCGTAAGAACCTACGCGATCCTTGTCACATTCTCTACAGGTATTATTCAGGTTCCATTCGATTCCGTTGTCGTTTGAGTATGTTTTGGATAAATTGCTTCGAAGTTGGATTTTTCGATAGTTTGATCGCTATACTCCGTAGTTTTCGATGATTCTTAATCCTATGTGTTGCCATTGTGATCTTTGATATTTGTTGAAGTTTGTAGTATGAAAATCTGATTGAAAATGAGGTTTTGAGGAAGATTTGATCGAAATACGTACCTTCTGTGCGAAGTTCTTCGCGTTTCTGCTGAAAATTCGCGAAAACAGGTGCACACGGCCTTGCAACAGGCTGTGTAGCAAGACCGTGCGTGTTTTCCACCCCACACGGCCTTGCGTGTTCTCAAAATTTCACAAAGCCTTGATCAGGCCGTGTGTGTAGACCGTGTGTCCCGATTTTAGTTTAAAAGTCTCTGGAAGTCAAAAATTGCAAATACTACTTTCTTCGTTTGATATTATTTTCAAAATCTGACTTCACCATTAAGTCTGTAGCGCTTTAAAACTTAATAATTCATAGAGTTTGAATTTTTCCAATTCCGTTTGATCGTGAAACGAACCGATTTCCGTTTAGGGAATTATACGCTTTTCGCAATTCTTTTCCAATTGCTTCGAAACTTGAAGGTATACTTGTTTATAGTATTTTGAGCATGTCTATGAAACCTAATTGTGTTTAAGCATGATTTATAAGCTTGAAGTTTGATATTTCATTAGTTTCATTGAATAATTGCCCTAATTGTCCTCCTCTGATTTAATTAAGTGTTTATTGCATTAAGAGTAAGCCGTGCGTCGTATTGTCGTCTTACATGGTTGTGTCGTATTTGGTTTCAGGTGGTAGTTCTTCTGGGCAGTAGTCTGGTTGTCTTTCTTTTGGTCCTTTTTGCCGTATTATCCAGGTGGGGTTTCTTTTCCGAATTCGGTCTTTCTTATACGTATGTAAATATTCCGTACATACCCGAAGCCTGTGTTTTATGCTTTTATATTTTCTTTCCCCAAACTTATATTATACCTAGTAGCTACCTGAAAATCATATTACTTTAATGAGTTGAAGGAAATATTTTGATATCAAATTATTACATATTAGCCCCTCGAAGGCTCTTTTGGCCAGAAAAGGGTTAAAATTGGTTTCTCAATTTGGTCCCTTTGACCGAATCTTTCGAAATGCGAGAAATATATCTTGGCCATTGTGCCTGGCCTCTGTGCCATATCATGTTATTGGGCCCGGACTGTAACGACCCAGAAATCCGAGAATCACTATGAGTAATTTTACGCGTTAATTATCATTCTTAAACCCTAAATTCTCGTTATATATGAACTATTATATATTATTTTAGTATAAGAACCAATGTGATAATATTAATTGTGAATTTAGATTACGTGTCTATATTGCGTTTGTTTAATATTTAATCGTTATATTTGATCGACGCGTATTTTATTGGATTTTCTAAAATTACTAAAATAACCCTTCGTATTTTCGATATTTCGAAGATATTTGATAAAAGTATCGAAATTCATTTCAAACCTTATTTCAAATTAGAGAGAGAGAGAGAGAGAAGAAGAAAAGAGAATTTTCTCCCAAAGCCCTAATCGATCGTGCCGAGCTCGAATCTCTATGGAATTTCGCGCCAATCATTTTTAAACGATCCTTTCTTCGATACCTTTCTATAGGTACCAATTTCCCCAATTTCCTTTATGGATTTTCGAGGTTTTGAGATTATTTGATTATTTCGGGATTTTTAGGATATATGCTTAGATCGAGCCCGTTTCTTGATCAATTCATGATTTTATTGGATGTAAATGTGAATTAGTTGATGATTAATGATTGTTATAATTTGTGAGTGTTAATTTGCGTTATAAATATGTGTTTTGATGATTTTTGGCTCGAAAATTTGAATTCCCGTAAGTTTCTGTTGGGTTCAGTTGAACCACACGGGCTAACGCACGGTCTTGCGCAAGACCATGCAGGAGCCCGTGTGCAGCTCTTTTTGCCCGCACGGGCTCAAGCCCGTGTGTCCAAACTGTGCGTTTGGCCGTGTATGCGTGCACGGTCTTGACACCGTGTTCAAGACCGTGCACAAGGCCGTGTGAAACACTTAGAGAATTTTCCAGCCTTTTTCAAATGTTGCTCTCGGCAAGTGAGTCTTCGGGTCAACATTTTCGGTTGACTTTTTGCATACGGACTCCAAAAAGTACACCGTTTCCACCTATAGAACCCTTTTAAATTGTAGATTTATATTTTGGAGTGTTTATTTAATTTTTCCCTCGTTCGGGCTGTGAATAGTGTAATTCTAATTATGTGTATTTTTGACAACTTGTCATAATTGCGAGAAACTTACATGATAGCTTCTTTACATATTATAATTGGCATATGCATGATTGGAAACATGTTTGGTTAGCCGTTCGTCCAATAATTGCTTATTTGCGCTTTTATTGTTGTTGTAGTCGTTATTAATTTGTATAGGTCTTGTCTTGTCTCCAGATCAGTCCGGCGTTGGAGACCAGTGAGTCTAGCAGCTAGGCTTTCTCTTTTTGATTCCAGGTGAGGATTTAAACTTTTAACTGGGCTTGAACATATATATGTACAATTGCAAACCCCCTAATCCCTTATTAATGTATTATATATTTCGAGTTTATATTTTTATGTTTTATCCTCAAATCATTTAATATCAAAATTATACATTATTAAACCAAATTGATTTGTTTTAAAAAGGGCAAGAAAACTATTTATTTTACGTGACGGTTTGACTTAGGATTTAATCCTTTGTCGTCACCTTTGCCCAGAGTGTCTTTTGGCATTCAAATGTGTTTTTCAAAGCGAGCAAATCCGTGATTATTTTCAAGATGGGCCCGGGAAGGTATCCGAAGGTTACATCTGGGGACGGGCGTCCAGGGTGTAATCCGAGGTGCTTCTCCCAAAATTAAGCGTCAATCGTGGCCCGTCAGGAGATGATAGCCACGGTTGGGAGCGATGGTGGGTGTTGCATTCGTTGCACATTTTCCTAAAATTCACTATAGTCGAGCTTCGGGTTGCTCCTTGGCTTGACACCGGCGATGGAGAATTTTTATAATGAATCGTGGAGAAATAAGGAGGAATAGGCCCATTCTCGCTGGGATCGTATTTATTGCTTTATAGTGTTATTGACTTTAATTTTAATCGAATATCCAAGTCGAAGCATATTCCGGTTTCTTCATTATCGCATATGTATTTTCTATAAAAACCAAGAAGCATGACTCGACTTGTTCTCACATCTTCACTGAGTATTTTGACTCACCCACTTTTAATTGGTTCTTGCCTCAGGTTTGAGAGAGACCGACATGTCTTACGTGTCGGATGGGCAACAGTGCATAGATAGGCTTTTTGGTTTTGCCGAGTCTCGTTGGTTGTCTTTTATTCTCTAGTTATATATTCTTTTTAACCTGGATTGTAGATAATCTTATTTTGATCCCCGTAACCTATTATTTACTTGATGTTGCCCCTGAATGGGCTGTTGATATTTTGACTAGTTAATTGGCCCCGGAGTGGCATCTATATTAATATGAATTAACTGCTTCCGCTATATTTACTCTGTTTTATTTAGTCATTGTTATTTTGGGGATTCACTGTTGCCAAGTGTCGGGATTGACCCGTTAGCTTGCATGGGTTCTCGGGTTGAGGCACTGTATTCGGCTTGGGAATCCGTGCAGGTTCGGGGGCTGTAGAGCGGGGCGCTACAGTCCAGAGTGGTATCAGAGCCATAGGTTCTTTAGGTTCTGTTGTCTAGAAGTGTCGTGTCTAAGTCGTACGGCTATACTTATAGGTTTCGTGTTAATTCTCTACTTGCGTTTTTATATGATATTGTTACTTGATTAATTGGTCATATCATTAACCCACATGCATTTCAGCTTATCTTTTCAGGCACAATGGTTAGACCTAGAGGCCGACAGGAACCGCCTCCACCACCAGAGGGTTTTCCACCGCCTAATGCCTTCTATGATGTTGTTAGATTGATTGTACAGCAGGCTCAGCAGGAGCAACAGCCGCCACAGCCACCACCACCGAATCCTCAAGGCAGAGGGTGAACCGGACGACATCAAGGCAGAGGCCTGGATTTCAGAGCTAGAGCAGAAGTTCAGAGCTCTAGATATTGAGGACTTGCAGAGGATTGAGCTCTCTGTATTTCTGATGAGGGGACCCGCCCTCGATTGGTTGCGCTTTGTTGAGAAGCGTTGGACCACAGCACAGACCCCATGCACTTGGGGACGATTTCTTCATGAGTTCCGGGCGAAGTATGTGCCCGAGATTGTCCGTGATCAGCGAGAGAGGGAGTTTATGAACCTTACTCAGGGAGGTACGACCGTGGGCCAGTATGAGGCCAACTTTACCAGATTGATCGTCTATGCTCCTCATATGGCAGACGACGATAAGAGGATAGCCAGGAAGTTCAAGGAGGGCCTTCGTGATGAGATCAGGGCTGAGTTGGTTGGCAGTGACCTCTGTACTTATGAGGAGGCCGTTACACGGGCTATGGCTATCGAGTGCGATCTTCGAGAGCTTCGTCGTAGAGCTCCTGTTCCTGTTGCTGCCACCCCTAAGGGTTTTTCTCAGAAGGGCAAGAGGCCTTTCACTGCTGGCTCTGGATCTTCTATGGACGACAAGAGGCCCAGATATATTGAGAGGGCTCCTATTACTGCTATTGCACCGATCACTTGTTCCTACTGCCACAAGCCGAACCACACCTCCGATTTCTGCCAGAAGAGATTGGGGCAGTGTCTACTTTGTGCATCCCCTGATCACATGATAGACTCTTGTCCGAACAAGAGAGCTCTCGCCACGCCACCGAAGGCGATTCAGGCTGCCGGTCAGCCGAGAGTACAGCCCAGAATCTTTGCACTGGGAGGAGAGGAGCTTGAGCCCGATTTGCACGACGTTATTGGAGGTACCCTGCATATTCATGACATCCCTATCACTGCATTATATGATCCAGGTGCTACACACTCGTTTATTGCGCTTGATATTGCTGCCAAGTTGTGCATGCCTGTGGAGAGTCTGCCTTATTTGTATCGAGTCAGTTCTCCTTTGGGGACTTCTTACGTTACGGATAGAATCTTCAAGGGTTGTCCTTTGAAGATAGTAGATCGTGTTTATCCCGCCGATTTGATCGAGTTACCACTGCAGCGCTATTGGATTATTCTGGGAATGGACTGGCTTTATCGGCATAGAGTCAGTGTGGATTGTTTCAGGAAGACTATTCAGATTGGAACCGAGGCAACAATTGTGAAGGGTAGTCTTGAGGAGTCAGTTTTGGCACCGAAGATTTCTTTCGTTGAGGCTTCTCGTTTGATCCGAGAGGGAGCTCAGGCCTTCGTCGCTTGTTTACTTAACCGACAGAAGGAACAAGGGAAGCTCGAGAATTACGGAAGTGATTAAGGACTTCCTTGATGTCTTTCCCGAGAGTTTGAACTCTCTACCCCCTGATCGGGACATTGAGTTCGTAGTCGATCTTGGCCCGGGATCGGAGCCTTACTCGAAGACTCCGTACAGGATGGCTCCAACCGAGTTGAAAGAACTGAAGATGCAACTTGAAGAGTTGCTTGAGAGTGGTTATATAAGACCGAGCATCTCTCCTTGGGGTGCACCGGTTTTGTTTGTTAAGAAGAAGGATGGTACACTGAGAATGTGCATCGACTACCGTGAGCTGAACCGGATGACAGTGAAGAACAAATACCCTCTACCCCACATAGAGGAGTTATTTGATTTATTGCAGGGCTCGAAGGTATATTTGAAGTTGGATCTTCGACAGGGATACTATCAGCTTCGTATCCGAGAGCAGGATATACCTAAGACCGGGTTTAACACTCGGTACGGCCACTTCGAGTTTGTTGTGATGCCGTTTGGTTTGACGAATGCCCCTGCAGCTTTCATGGATATGATGCACAGGATTTTCTGACCTTACCTCGACAAGTTTGTGGTTATCTTCATCGATGACATTCTGGTTTTCTCCAAGACGGTCGAGGATCATGCCGAGCATCTTCGCATTGTGCTACAGACGCTTCGAGAGCATAGTCTATATGCTAACTTTAGCAAGTGCGAGTTTTGGATCAACGAGGTTTCATTCCTTGGTCATATCATCTCCGGGAATGGGATTGCTGTGGATCCATCAAAGATTGAGGCAGTGACGAGTTGGAGTCAGCCTAAGACGCCAACAGAAGTTAGGAGTTTCCTTGGATTGGCTGGATATTACAGGCGATTCGTTAAGGATTTCTCTACACTAGCGGCCCCACTCACGAAGTTAACTTGTAAAGATGTGTCCTTTCAGTGGGACGACAATTGTGAGGCCAGTTTCAAGGAGCTGAAGAAGAGATTGACCACTGCACCTATACTTGTTCTTCCAGACGGACACGAGGGATACGCGGTTTATACGGACGCGTCCAAGGAAGGTTTAGGGTGCGTGTTGATGCAAAATGGGAAAGTCGTTGCTTATGCTTCTAAAAAGCTAAAGGATGCCGAAAGGAACTATCCCATTCACGACTTGGAACTTGCAGCGGTGATATTTGCCTTGGGCAAATGGCGTCATTATCTGTATGGTGTCACTTTTGACATCTTTACTGACCACCAGAGTTTAAAGTATTTGTTCACTCAGAAGGATCTCAACAGGAGACAGAGACGGTGGATGGGATTTTTGGAAGATTATGACTGCCGCATTCAGTATCACCCTGGGAAGGCGAATGTAGTCGCCGATGCATTGAGCCGAAGGGCTCACGTGGCACACCTAGAGGGGACATCTTCAGATACCTCTTTAGAGGACAGGAGGACTCGATTTGAATCGTATCCTCGTCTTGCCAACCTTTCAGTCCAACCCGATTTAGTCCAACAGATCCGAGACGAGCAAGATTCGGATGCCGGTATTCAGAAGATCAAGGCTAGAATGCAGAATGATCCTAATACCAAATTCAGGATCGATGGTACCGGATTGCTTCGCTTTGGGACCCGAGTTTGTGTTCCCACGAATCTGAAGCGTGGAATTCTCGACGAGGCACACAAGTCTGCTTATGTTGTTCACCCAGGAGGCAACAAGATGTATCGTGATCTCAGAACCCAGTATTGGTGGAACGGTATGAAAAGGGACGTGGCTACTTATGTGAAACATTGTCTAACATGTCAGAGAGTCAAGGCCGAGCATCAAAGGCCTGGAGGAACTCTTCAGCCGCTTCCTGTACCCACTTCCAAGTGGCAGGAGATCACTATGGACTTCGTGACTGGATTGCCTGCCGTTCGTGGAGGTTTCGACAGTATTTGGGTCATCGTCGATCGATTGACCAAGTCAGCTCATTTTCTTCCGGTTCGGAAGACAGCAAAAGTTAAGCAGCTTGCAGAATTGTATCAGAAGGAAATTATTACGCTTCATGGTGTTCCGAAAAGCATCGTTTCCGACAGGGATCCTAAGTTCACAGCTCAGTTTTGGCAAGAACTTCATAAGAACTTGGGAACGACCCTAAAGTTTAGCTCTGCAGCACATCCTCAGACTGATGGAGAATCCAAGCGGACGATCAGGTTTCTAAGTGATATGTTACGGGCATGTGCGCTCGATTTTCATACGAGTTGGATTTCACAGTTGCCCTTGGTCGAGTTCGCTTACAACAACAGTTATCAAGCCTCGATTGGGATGCCACCGTATGAGGCTCTTTATGGGAGGAAGTGCAGATCTCCAATTTATTGGGAATTGGAGGATTGGAAGTGGTCAGCTAATGGCCACGAGAGAGCTACTCCACCGGATTACATTCAGGAAGCGATTGATAAGGTACAGCTCATTCGGCAAAGAATCAAAGTGTAACGCCCCGAAAATCCGAATAATTAATTTGGTATGTTCGGATCGAATATTTGTGTAATTTAATATTTATTTGACATTTATTATGTAATTTTAGATTTTTTTTCGTATATGATTGAATTTATGTATTTGAATTACAAATTGTCAATGTGCGTTTAATAATATGAATTTTGACTGTAATTACATGTTATTTGGACAACGTGAGTTTTCGAACTTATTTTGCAAAATTACGACTTTGCCCCTTCGATTTCTAAACCTTAGTCAAGATTTGACTAAGTCAATCTCTCTCCTTCTCCATTACCATTCACGCACAAAGAAGAGAGAAAAAGAGAAGAAAGAAAAAGAGAGAAAAGAGAAGAAAGAAGAAAGAAATTCCAACGATCGTTCCGACTCCGTTCCTCGACGGATTCTTGAGCCGTTTACGTCTACGAACTCCTCGCGATCTCATCTACGAGTAAGCTCTCACGAATTTTTTCGATTAATGCCTTCATTACTTTGATTTTTGGATTTTTTATTATAGTTGAATAATTTAGGTTTTTATATGATTTTGATAGAAAATGTGGATGGATTTTTGTGTTTATCGTTTCTATATGAAGCATATATGTTGTAGATGATTATATGTGAGAATTAGGGTTTAATTTGCATGATTTAGTGATTATATGTTGGATTAGGGTTTGATTTTCGCGAGATTTTGAGCTTCTGCTTGTTCTGGGATTTTGGATCGCACACGGCCTGTTGCACACGGCCCTGAGGCCGTGTGCATGAGACCGTGTGCGAAGGATGAATTGCGCACGGGCTGTGCACACGGCCTTGAGGCCGTGTGCATGAGGCCGTGCGTGTCGTATGTTCGTGCACGGCCTCGCCACACGGCCGTGCACAAGGCCGTGTGGAAGGCTCGAACAGTGCCCTGACCTTCTGTAAGTCAGGGTACAAATTGGCCTACGGGTCCCGCTTCGGCTCGTCTTTTCGGAATTCTTTCTTCGCTCGTGTATTCGATATGTATGATATAGATAGGAATTGCATGATTTATGAATTTACGACATGTTCGGGTATATAAATAGTGCATTTTAAGTTTTCGTTAAATTTTCTAACTTTTGTATGCGAAGTCCGATTTTCCCGAAATTCGAATGCATGCTTCTTTATGATATTCTAAGCATGTCCGTAAAGTTTCGTTGCATTTGGAATTGAGTTACATTTTTAAATTTGCGATTTACTCCGTTTTCGTTTGAGAATTTGAACCTAAGTGATTTATTTAATTGTAAAACGTGCTTCTATGTGTTCTAGTTCTTTCGCATAAGCCGTGCGTCGTCTTTAGTCTTATTTGGTTGTGTCTTGGTGTTTTTGCAGACGATACTCCCGTGGAGTAGCGCCAGTTCTTGCTCTTTTGTTCATTTTGCATAGCCAGGTAAGGCTTTCCTTTTCTGTTTCCAGTATTATTAAGTATATATATAAATAAGCCTCTCCCCATATAAGCCTCGTTTATGTTTTGGTTTTCACACCGTTTATATATATATATATACTTAGTAGATATTTATGATTATTATGTTCATTTGATTTATCGAAAATTATTTGATATGAAAAAGTATTACGTATAGTCTTCGAAATGTTTACGAAAGAGACTTGTAAAACCTTTTTGTTTCTAAGGCGAACTTTGGCCTTCGGCCTCGCATATGACATGTCTCGAACGGTCTTTTGGCCACCCCGAAATGTTTGAAAAGCGAGTTATGAAATGTTTGCATGATCGTTTGGGCCCGGAGTAAGAGCGATAGGACGAAGTCGGTAGACGTCGGGTCTACGGCGTAAATCCTATAGTTTCCTCCATTTGGGAGCTCGGGGTGAGGCCGGAGTGGCAGCCCTTTGAGTACCTGAGTTATTCTAGTCAGTTACGAGTAGTTCGGATTTAGCGGTCCGTCTACATTGGAGGCATAAGGGTGGTTTCCGGTTTTTATGTTTGGATATTGGAGTTCAGGACTCGACTCGCCGAGTCATTAGATATGTTATGTTTTATGTTAAATCACCACCCGATTACGAAAACCTTTCTTTTATGTTGATTTCTTTTACTTTAAAATTGGTGATTTATTTTCCGTTTTGTTATATACATTATTATTCCCTCCTAACTTAGTCGTTTGACTAACCCCCTCTGTTTTACCCCTATACTGGTTTCAGGACACTAGGCGGGATCTGCGTCGTCGTCGTCGCGTCTTAGAGTTGCATTCTTTTGTTCATGTATAACTCTCATTCAGTATGGCTATGATTTATGTCTTTTGATTTTAGGATTTATTAGAATGTATTCGGGATTTTGTATATTGAACCCGTTATTATATAATTATCGGGATATTGTACCGAACCCGTTTGTTATTTAATTAAGTGAATTTCGTTAGCCTTGGTGGGCTTTAATAATTGTGCAATTTATCATGCTTTAATGTTTGATTATTTCGCTTCCGCACTTCTGTCTCGTTGTTTATTTAAAACCCCCGCCTAGTAATTGAGTAAATGCTTGCCGTTCGCCGGGTTTTGATTCGGGTCGGATCCCATTTCGGTTCCGGGGCGAAGCTCGGTGCGGGGCGTGCGTTACCCGTTTGGGGCGCCCTCAAACCTCATTCACGTAAGAAAGAAGAAAAGAAAGAAGAAAAAAGAGAAAAAGAAGAGAGAAAAGAGAGAAAGCTTCGATTGCTCATTCCGACTTCGATTTCCGACCGAATTTCGATCCGTGAAACTTTTCGAACTCCTCACGATCTATTCTTCAAGTAAGCTTCTCACGTCCTTCGCGTTTAATGCTTCCTAGGCTATGATTTATAGAATTTTGTGAATAGTTTAATAATATATGAAAAATGTGATTATGAATGATTTTGTGGATGGATTTACGTGTTTCTTGGTCCTATAAGTAGATTAGATGTTGTAGATCATTATATGTAAGTTTAGTTTGAGGTTTTGCATGATTTACATGATTTAAATGTTAATTTTTGGCTCATTCCCGAGAACCCTCGCGATTTTCTGCTGTGTTGATAATCCGCACGGTCTGACGCACGGTCTTGAGACCATGCGCCAAGACCGTGTGCATATTTTGGCCTTGCACTGCCTAACGCACGGCCGTGCGCAAGCCGGTGCGCAGGCCAGTGCAAGTTTGTCCGCACCGGCTTGAGCACGTGTTCAAGCCCGTGCGTTTGCCCGTCCCCAAGACCGTGTGTATGCCTTAACCAAAATTTCTCCATTTTCAACTTCTTGCTCTCGGCATTGGGGGTCAAAGGGGTAATTAAAAAGTTGACTTTCTTCGTTTGACCTCCGATTCAAGATCCGATTTCACCTATAGGTCCTATTAATCATGAAATACATATTTTAAGTAGTTTGAATTTTTCCAACTTCGTTTGGGCCCCGTTTCTCGTGTTTTTCGTTTAAGCCTTTTTGGCTATTTTTCAAATGTTGTTCGTTTCTTCCGAAACTTGAATGCATGCTTCCTTATTGCATTTTATGCATGTTTATGAGCTTTTATTACATTCTAACTTGTTTTGCTTATCGAATTCTATGAATTTCTATGTTTTGTTACAATGTGAACCTAAGTGATATGAATGATTGTTAAACGTGCTTCTATGTGTTTTAAATCTTTCGTATAAGCCGTGCATCATCGTTAGTCTTATATGGTTATGTCTTTGTCTTTTGCAGACGATACTCCCGTGGAGTAGTGTGCCTGTCTCGCATTTTGCTCTCGTTTTTGTCAAGCCAACAGGTGGGGTTTTCAGTTTCTTATAGTAGACGTTAATACGTACATAATACCAACCCTACTACCCGATAAGCCTTGTTTTATGATTTGTTTTACATCCGTCTGTATATATAGTAGATATTTAAGCTTATACTTTTATGATCTTGAAAACGATTTAATATGAAAAGTATTATGTATAAGTTTGTGAAATGTTTACGAAAGAGGCAAGCAAATCTTTGTTTTCCGAAAGCGAACTTTGGCATTATAGCCTCGCACACGACTTGCCTCGAACGGTCTTTTGACCACATGGAAATGTTTGAAAAGCGAGCTATGTATATGAATATGTTTGACCTGTTCTGATGGGCCCGGAGTAAGGACGATAGGACGAAGTCGGTAGACGTCGGGTCTACGGCGGAAATTCTATGGTTTCCTCCACCTTTGGGAGCTCGGGGTGAGGCCGGAGTGGCAGCCCTTTGAGTACCTGAGCTTGTTTATGTATGATATGTGTAGTTAGGGGTTGCTCCCTGATTACAACTGGAGGAATAAGGTGGGTTTCTGTTTTTATGATTTGACTGGTGGTTCAGAACTCTTCTCGCTGAGTTATACGCTTCGTTTTTATTATGTACTGTGTTTTTCCCCCTCACTTAGTCGTTTGACTAACCCCATTCGTTTCACCCTTTGGTTTCAGGATTCTAGGCGGGATTCATAGTATTGGGTCTTGTCGTTCGAGTTACAAGCTTTTGTCTTATGTAAACTCTCGTTTCTTGTTGACTTATGATGTATGTAGGATTTGAATTGTGCTTATGAATAGCCGGGAATAATATTGTAGAACCCGTTGTAAACATTTGTTAATATTTAATGGAATTTGCTAGCCTTGGTGGGCTTTACCTATCTGCGCAATCATTATGGGTTTTATGTTTTGTTTTATATTGCTTCCGCTTTTGGGTTTGTCTCTGTTTTGAAACTCCCGCCTAGTAGTAAATGTCCGGTTTGCCGTTCGCCGGGTTTTGGTTCGGGTCGGACTCCTTTCGATTCCGGGTCAGGATCTGGTGCGGGGCGTGCGTCTGCCCGTTTGGCGGCGCCCGCTACAAGTAATGTGTCCCGGCGAGAACGGGCCCTCTCCTTATAACTCCCCATTGAAAAACATGCAAGCAAGTACTCCATCACCAAGATTCATAAACAGGGTTTAAGGAGACGCGATTAGCACCACCATCAGGATTTAAGGAGACGCGATCAGCACCACCGTACAGGGTTTAAGGAGACGCGATTAGCACCACCGTTCGCATCAACTTAGGCTAGCCAACCTCCTAGCCGGCCCAAGTTAACGCGCTAGAAGTATACATCGGGATTTGCCCTAGACGCACGTCCCCAGGCTCACCTCTTGTATACTCCGGGCCCAAGTCATAAACAGGCTATGGCTCGCTTTTGAAATCAATGATAGTTTAAGTGGCCAAAAGGGCCGTTCGAAAATATGATGCAAGTAGTTAAGTATGAATGGCAAAAGGGACTTTTGAGACAAGTTGATGTAACGATCTAGGAAATACTCATAAGCGTCGTACGCTTCGGGAGCATACTGACGGATGTCCCTAACGACATTACTTATAAGTGCCTCAGAGATCAAATAGTTACTTTTAAAACAAATAAGTTACTTGTCTCTAGTTGGAAGCATTTCAAATCATTTTGGTTTGCTATCAAAACGGTTTGACTGAGCATGTAAGGAATATTAAAGACAATACAACAAGCAATAAGAAAAGGCGGGGAATAAGTTATTTCGAAGCCTAAATAAACTATGTTCTTACTCCAGTTGAAAACAATTTAAAACCCTTACCTGGCTCGACAAGACAGTATGAAAGCAAGCGGTAGTCAGGTTTCTCCCTCGTTGGACCCACCTGTAATACACAGGGCCTAGAGGATGAAAACAAGACCGACAATACTAAAAGCAAGACACAAGACAACAGATGACGCACGGCAATTCACATAGAATCCAATCATGCAATAAACGCAATATGGGAAGTAAATCAATTAAACATGTAAATTACGGTACGACAATTAAAGAATATTAATGAAATGTTAAATAATGAAAGAACGTAAATAATAAATATTAAAGGCATGCTTAAACGCAATTAGGGCACGTAGACACGCTTAAAATAATATAACGGAACTCTCTCGCGAAAACAGAGTCAAACGGACAAGAAACGGAAAAGATGGAATAAATCCCTAAATGAGCAAGGTGTCAATTGACGGTCAATTAGGGTCGGGTAAATTGTAAATTATGAAGAATATCAAATCCCAAGGCTCGAGGAAGCTATAGGTGAAATCGGATTGATATTCGGAGGTCGTATGAGAAAAGTCAACATTTAAATGAGTGGGGTTGACCAATTCCCGAAGTGCAAGAAAGGAAAAGGCTAGAAAAAAACACTAAGTATGTTGCACCGGCCAACGCACGAGCTTACGCACGGGCTTGGCAAGACGGTGCAAGCACAAAAGGGGTTGCACGGCCTCCCGCACGGTCTTGAGCACGGTGTCAAGACCGTGCAGGCTGAAAAGTGAAGCGCACGGGCTCTTGCACGGTCTTGCTCAAGACCGTGCGTTCGCCCGTGTGAATCTACTGAGCAGCAGACTCAGCAGATCGCGAACCTCATACGCGAAAATCAAAATATAAATTCATATATCTCCTAATCTACACCATAAAACATCCTAATTTTCACATATAATCATATATATCATATAAGCTACATATAGACACAAGAATCACGTAAAATGGTCAAGTAATTCTTCCTAAACACGAAAATCCTAATATATAAAATTCTATATATAAATCACGAAAAATCGCAAGAAATAACGAACGGAATGAAATGGGGTAAAAGGATTACCGGTAGATAATGTAGTGAGGGTCGTTCAGGGTTTCACGGCTCGTCAATCGGGCGAGAAACGAGCTCGGTAGGGCGTCGGGAAGATCTTTCTCCTTTCTTCTCCTTCTTTCTCCTTTCTTTCTTCTTTGAAATGAGAGAATGAGAGAGATAGATAGATATTTATGAAAATATCTCGAGAGGGTAAAATGGTCATTTAGGCTTTTAAGGGCATTTATGTAATTTAAGAAATTGAGGGCATTTAAAAGATAGGTTAAATCAATCTTTTCCACCAGATTGATTAATCCAATTGGATAGATCGAGAAATTAGGCAAGAAAGAATTCGCGTAAATATTAATAATATAATACAAATATTCGGGTCGTTACAATACTCCCCTCTTCAAGAGAATCTGTCCTCAGATTCTCCTCCGGACTTCGGGGTTAGTTAAGGGGAGCATAATCTAAGAGTTCTAATAACGCGAATTAAAAACGAACATTTAGGAGCAATTAAAATACATTATAAAACATCATGCATAACAAAATATTTAAATGCAAATAACATTCCAAATAAAATTCAAAGTCAAGCGAAAGACAGAATTACAAAAACCCTAAACGAGGCTAACGTCGAAGAAGAAAATCCCAATGTAATGGTCCATCCTCACTGTCATTATCTATTTCGTTCTTCCGACTGATTCTTGTACTCTTCGTATCCTCAATGACAATTGTCACATCCTTCTCCTGTTTCTTGATTAGAGTTCCTTTTACAGGAAGTAACGCCATCATCATTTCTTCTATTGTACTCCTCGTCTCTCTCACACTCTGTCTCTTTAAGATCACACTCTTTCTTATTCTTTCTACAGAGTGTTTTCTCATCTTCAAGGGTATTTGATTATTTCTCCTCTCCGCCTTCCATTAAACCATCATTTTCATCATTTCTTCGCTCGACTTCATACGAAACATCAGAGTCGTCATCATCAGAAGCCGATGTCGGCTCATCTCCCATATAATCATCATCGTCAGATAATTCATTATCCTCTTCACTAGTTGATTCATCTTCAGACATACCTTCAGAAGTATACTCCTTCAGACTTGATTTGTCAACGTCGGTGCTGTCCAGAACCGCATAACATACTCGCAACAGAATCGATCCTAGTCGGCCAATAACTCCTTGTCCTTAGCACTCTCTTATGGCGTATAACGAATTTATCGAATTCCACGCTATCCACATAGAGGTCACATAAATCTTAGCATCTAATCATTCAATCAGTGCAAGTGTGAATTTTGAAAGCAGTTAAAGCACGTAAATTATATAAAAACACTTAACACATATTTAAAGCAATTACCATTCGAAACAAAATATTATGAATGAATGCTATAATAATGCAATGTACCTCTGCGAGTCGGTATCATGGTCGGGATCCCCCTTTCCTTCCCTGAGGGTTGCTTGAGTCGGGGCAGTCTTGAACTCGATGCTTGCTACTCCCACATCTGAGGCAACGTCCCAGTTTCCTCCTACACCTTGCAGTCTCGTGATTTTTCTTCCCACAGTATTCGCAGGGGATGGGGTCCTCGTCCACTTCAGGTTCGGTAGGTTTTGGCATCTCGTAGGGTGGTCTCGATGTCGGAAAAGTGCTCGGTCCGGCTGGTTCTCTTCTTGCCTTCTCGTTGAAAGAGGATCCTTTCATGTGAGGAATACCTCGTCTCATCTCTTGAAGATCGGACTCCACTCTCATAGCCCGGTTGACTGCATCATGATAAACACGAATGTTCAATCCTACTAATCTCTCCAAGATCTCCGGCTGAAGTCCCTCGATGAATTTCCGCGCTCTCCTTCGATCGTCAGATGCAATGTGAGGAGCATAGACGATGAGACGGCTGAAAAGTGCCTCGTACTGTGCAACAGGGAGAGCTCCTTGGGTGAGGGACATGAACTCTCTTTCTCGGCTGTCACGTACCACTTGCGGCACGTACTTCTCTCGGAAGTCGGATAGGAACCGTGACCAAGTGTACGGAATTCCCTCAGCGATCCATCTTTGTTCCATGTAACGCCACCAATCCTCAGCTGGTCCTCTCATGAGAAAGATGGCATACTCGACCCTCTCGGGGTCCCCGCAGTGTATAACCCAGAAGATTCGCTCTAAATCGGCTATCCAAGCCTCGGCTTTAAGGTCATCTGGTTCTCCCATGAAGCAAGGTGGGTTGTAGTGCAGAAATATGTCCAGGGATTGACCTTCGGTTTGTCTCGCAGGCACATCCTGCTGTTGTCGTTGTCTCTCTTGATGCACTTGCTCAGCAATCTATCTCATAGCTGTCACTAACTCCCTTGCAATCGAATTCAGAGATAAGGGAGCGGTAGGGGGTCTTCGATGAGACATTATGTACCTGCGCTCAATAAACTAGGAAAAAGATGCATGTTCGGTTAATGGAATGGTCACGTAAGGCATATAAAATTTAATCAAAGCATACATATATGATTCGGATAGCATGTAGACAAGTTAAGCATGAAACAAATCACAGAACAAGAAAAACTCGATCCTATAGCCGTACGACCTAGACACGACAAGACCCAAGCAGAACACGACAAGACGACAAGACAAGACAGACGCTACCTCGAGTTCTACATCCACTTGCATTCGATCCCAACTCAGTACTACAATTGTAAGAGATCAAACGGTTGGTTGGCCATTCCAAGAGAAGATCAATCACAATTTCAATACTAAGGAGTTCTCAAGCACCTGTGACTGGAAACTCTAAGTCTCATTGACACGAAACGGGCAGACACAAGAGACAAGACAGGACGCGATTACAAAGCTTCGGTTCCTTTTGGGAACCTAGGCTCTGATACCACTGACTGTAGCGCCCCCTGAAGAAGGACCGCCACATATGCACCGAAACGGATTCCCGAGCTTCGGCGAGGGGCCTCAACCCAAAAACCCACTCCGGCGAACGGCACTCAAGCAAGAACCTTCGGCAACAGCAACGACATCCCAACAACAACCAGAGAAGAGCAGAGAAATGCGGAAGCGATTTAAATAACAAGACAAATTCCATAAATGTCAATTAAACATGTGCAAATCGAAATACAACATAATAACAACACGTAGTGCCATCCATGGCTCAACTAGTCTACCCTATGCAATCCTAGATATCTTCAACTATCCCACATCAGGGGCACATAAGTACGTAAAGTAAATAAATACAATAAACAAGACTCGACAGTTGTTGGGACCACTGACAAGACAAACCAGAAAGACTGAGCCTATCTAGACCTGCTGATGACGACTGACAAGATAGGTGACGTCGCCACCTGTCTACCTGAAGCATGAACCAAAATAGCAGGGGTGAGTATAAAGGATACTCAGTAAGGGGGTTTTGGTTACAGTTCGTCATTTATCTTTTTAAAACTAAAAGTGGTGAGTGTTGCCCGTTTTGAGAAAGAATACGAATACGAAATATAAGTTGTAAAATGACAAAAAGCAACACTCGGGTTCGGCTTATTTGAAAACACAAAAGGTTGACGAACCGGATCCTTTAAAACATTTGCACGAAATATCAAGCCGATTGAAAGAATATTAGTTGGGTAATAAAGGGGACTTAGGGTAGCAAGTACGAGTCACACTTCCGGGTTTTATATATATATAGGGAAGTACATATGATAATTGAAGAAAACCGGAATGTGCTTCGACTTGTCACGAAAGCCATAAAACAATTAGACAAGCAATAAATGCAATAAATCATGCAGTAATGTGTCCCGGCAAGAACGGGCCCTCTCCTTATAACTCCCCATTGAAAAACATGCAAGCAAGTACTCCATCACCAAGATTCATAAACAGGGTTTAAGGAGACGCGATTAGCACCACCATCAGGATTTAAGGAGACGCGATCAGCACCACCGTACAGGGTTTAAGGAGACGCGATTAGCACCACCGTTCGCATCAACTTAGGCTAGCCAACCTCCTAGCCGGCCCAAGTTAACGCGCTAGAAGTATACATCGGGATTTGCCCTAGACTGTAACACCCCACACCCCAAAACTTGAGAAATATGTACCATGTGGGCATTTGTCCCACATAGGAAAAACATAAGTAATGTGAAGGGTTTATAAGTGATCTTCCAAGCACAACTACTATGTGGTGCATCACCTTTTGGCAAGTGGTTTCAGGCCAAACTTTAGGGTTGTGCTCAGTGGTGGTGAAGCTTATACCCGCGCGTCCAACGGGTGCCGTCATGAGGGTTCTCCTCTCCGCGCCCGGGGCTGCGACAAATGGTATCAGAGCCAACCGTCAGCTATGGGAATGCATGTTCCACACATGACATGAGTCGTGAGTCACCGCTAAAGGGGCTCCGCTCGGCGTGTTGTGGGCAGCTTCTCCACTGGCGGGAAGCCAGGATCCTATGTCACGGCATAATGAGGACATTACGCTCTCAAGGAGGGGTGAATGTAACACCCCACACCCCAAAACTTGAGAAATATGTACCATGTGGGCATTTGTCCCACATAGGAAAAACATAAGTAATGTGAAGGGTTTATAAGTGATCTTCCAAGCACAACTACTATGTGGTGCATCACCTTTTGGCAAGTGGTTTCAAGCCAAACTTTAGGGTTGTGCTCAGTGGTGGTGAAGCTTATACCCGCGCGTCCAACGGGTGCCGTCGTGAGGGTTCTCCTCTCCGCGCCCGGGGCTGCGACATAGACGCACGTCCCCAGGCTCACCTCTTGTATACTCCGGGCCCAAGTCATAAACAGGCTATGGCTCGCTTTTGAAATCAATGATAGTTTAAGTGGCCAAAAGGGTCGTTCGAAAATATGATGCAAGTAGTTAAGTATGAATGGCAAAAGGGACTTTTGAGACAAGTTGATGTAACGATCTAGGAAATACTCATAAGTGTCGTACGCTTCGGGAGCATACTGACGGATGTCCCTAACGACATTACTTATAAGTGCCTCAGAGATCAAATAGTTACTTTTAAAACAAATAAGTTACTTGTCTCTAGTTGGAAGCATTTCAAATCATTTTGGTTTGCTATCAAAACGGTTTGACTGAGCATGTAAGGAATATTAAAGACAGTACAACAAGCAATAAGAAAAGGCGGGGAATAAGTTATTTCGAAGCCTAAATAAACTATGTTCTTACTCCAGTTGAAAACAATTTAAAACCCTTACCTGGCTCAACAAGACAGTATGAAAGCAAGCGGTAGTCTGGTTTCTCCCTCGTTGGACCCACCTGTAATACACAGGGCCTAGAGGATGAAAACAAGACCGACAATACTAAAAGAAAGACACAAGACAACAGATGACGCACGGCAATTCACATAGAATCCAATCATGCAATAAACGCAATATGGGAAGTAAATCAATTAAACATGTAAATTACGGTACGACAATTAAAGAATATTAATGAAATGTTAAATAATGAAAGAACGTAAATAATAAATATTAAAGGCATGCTTAAACGCAATTAGGGCACGTAGACACGCTTAAAATAATATAACGGAACTCTCTCGCGAAAACGGGGTCAAACGGACAAGAAACGGAAAAGATGGAATAAATCCCTAAACGAGCAAGGTGTTAATTGACGGTCAATTAGGGTCGGGTAAATTGTAAATTATGAAGAATATCAAATCCCAAGGCTCGAGGAAGCTATAGGTGAAATCGGATTGATATTCGGAGGTCGTATGAGAAAAGTCAACATTTAAATGAGTGGGGTTGACCAATTCCCGAAGTGCAAGAAAGGAAAAGGCTGGAAAAAAACACTAAGTATGTTGCACCGGCCAACGCACGGGCTTACGCACGGGCTTGGCAAGCCGGTGCAAGCACAAAAGGGGTTGCACGGCCTCCCGCACGGTCTTGAGCACGGTGTCAAGACCGTGCAGGTGCAAACGGCCATGCGCACGGGCCTGTGCACGGGCTCAAGCCCGTGCAGGCTGAAAAGTGAAGCGCACGGGCTCTTGCACGGTCTTGCTCAAGACCGTGCGTTCGCCCGTGTGGATCTACTGAGCAGCAGACTCAGCAGATCGCGAACCTCATACGCGAAAATCAAAATATAAATTCATATATCTCCTAATCTACACCATAAAACATCCTAATTTTCACATATAATCATATATATCATATAAGCTACATATAGACACAAGAATCACGTAAAATGGTCAAGTAATTCTTCCTAAACACGAAAATCCTAATATATAAAATTCTATATATAAATCATGAAAAATCGCAAGAAATAACGAACGGAATGAAATGGGGTAAAAGGATTACCGGTAGATAATGTAGTGAGGGTCGTTCAGGGTTTCACGGCTCGTCGATCGGGCGAGAAACGAGCTCGGTAGGGCGTCGGGAAGATCTTTCTCCTTTCTTCTCCTTCTTTCTCCTTTCTTTCTTCTTTGAAATGAGAGAATGAGAGAGATAGATAGATATTTATGAAAATATCTCGAGAGGGTAAAATGGTCATTTAGGCTTTTAAGGGCATTTATGTAATTTAAGAAATTGAGGGCATTTAAAAGATAGGTTAAATCAATCTTTTCCACCAGATTGATTAATCCAATTGGATAGATCGAGAAATTAGGCAAGAAAGAATTCGCGTAAATATTAATAATATAATACAAATATTCGGGTCGTTACATTACGTCTACGAACTCCTCACGATCTCATCTACGAGTAAGCTCTCACGAAATTTTTCGATTAATGCACATATAATCATATATATCATATAAGCTACATATAGACACAAGAATCACGTAAAATGGTCAAGTAATTCTTCCTAAACACGAAAATCCTAATATATAAAATTCTATATATAAATCATGAAAAATCGCAAGAAATAACGAACGGAATGAAATGGGGTAAAAGGATTACCGGTAGATAATGTAGTGAGGGTCGTTCAGGGTTTCACGGCTCGTCGATCGGGCGAGAAACGAGCTCGGTAGGGCGTCGGGAAGATCTTTCTCCTTTCTTCTCCTTCTTTCTCCTTTCTTTCTTCTTTGAAATGAGAGAATGAGAGAGATAGATAGATATTTATGAAAATATCTCGAGAGGGTAAAATGGTCATTTAGGCTTTTAAGGGCATTTATGTAATTTAAGAAATTGAGGGCATTTAAAAGATAGGTTAAATCAATCTTTTCCACCAGATTGATTAATCCAATTGGATAGATCGAGAAATTAGGCAAGAAAGAATTCGCGTAAATATTAATAATATAATACAAATATTCGGGTCGTTACATTACGTCTACGAACTCCTCACGATCTCATCTACGAGTAAGCTCTCACGAAATTTTTCGATTAATGCCTTCATTACTTCGATTTTTGGATTTTTGATTATAGTTGAATAATTTAGGTTTTTATATGATTTTGATAGAAAATGTGGATGGATTTTTGTGTTTATCGTTTCTATATGAAGCATATATGTTGTAGATGATTATATGTGAGAATTAGGGTTTAATTTGCATGATTTAGTGATTATATGTTGGATTAGGGTTTGATTTTCGCGAGATTTTGAGCTTCTGCTTGTTCTGCGATTTTGGATCGCACACGGCCTGTTGCACACGGCCTTGAGGCCGTGTGCATGAGACCGTGTGCGAAGGATGAATTGCGCACGGGCTGTGCACACGGCCTTGAGGCCGTGTGCATGAGGCCGTGCGTGTCGCATGTTCGTGCATGGCCTCGCCACACGGCCGTGCACAAGGCCGTGTGGAAGGCTCGAACAGTGCCCTGACCTTCTGTAAGTCAGGGTACAAATTGGCCTACGGGTCCCGCTTTGGCTCGTCTTTTCCGAATTCTTTCTTCGCTCGTGTATTCGATATGTATGATATAGATAGGAATTGCATGATTTATGAATTTACGACATGTTCGGGTATATGAATAGTGCATTTTAAGTTTTCGTTAAATTTTCTAACTTTTGCATGTGAAGTCTGATTTTCCCGAAATTCGAATGCATGCTTCTTTATGATATTCTAAGCATGTCCGTAAAGTTTCGTTGCATTTGGAATTGAGTTACATTTTTAAATTTGCGATTTACTCCGTTTTCGTTAGAGAATTTGAACCTAAGTGATTTATTTAATTGTATAACGTGCTTCTATGTGTTCTAGTTCTTTCGCATAAGCTGTGCGTCATCTTTAGTCTTATTTGGTTGTGTCTTGGTATTTTTGCAGACGATACTCCCGTGGAGTAGCGCCAGTTCTTGCTCTTTTGTTCATTTTGCATAGCCAGGTGAGGCTTTCCTTTTCTGTTTCCAGTATTATTAAGTATATATATAAATAAGCCTCTCCCCATATAAGCCTCGTTTATGTTTTGGTTTTCACACCGTTTATATATATATATACTTAGTAGATATTTATGATTATTATGTTCATTTGATTTATCGAAAATTATTTGATATGAAAAAGTATTACGTATAGTCTTCGAAATGTTTACGAAAGAGACATGTAAAACCTTTTTGTTTCTAAGGCGAACTTTGGCCTTCGGCCTCGCATGTGACATGTCTCGAACGGTCTTTTGGCCACCCCGAAATGTTTGAAAAGCAAGTTATGAAATGTTTGCATGATCGTTTGGGCCCGGAGTAAGAGCGATAGGACGAAGTCGGTAGACGTCGGGTCTACGGCGTAAATCCTATGGTTTCCTCCATTTGGGAGCTCGGGGTGAGGCCGGAGTGGCAGCCCTTTGAGTACCTGAGTTATTCTAGTCAGTTACGAGTAGTTCGGATTTAGCGGTCCGTCTACATTGGAGGCATAAGGGTGGTTTCCGGTTTTTATGTTTGGATATTGGAGTTCAGGACTCGACTCGCCGAGTCATTAGATATGTTATGTTTTATGTTAAATCACCACCCGATTATGAAAACCTTTCTTTTATGTTGATTTCTTTTACTTTAAAATTGGTGATTTATTTTCCGTTTTGTTATATACATTATTATTCCCTCCTCACTTAGTCGTTTGACTAACCCCCTCTGTTTTACCCCTGTACTGGTTTCAGGACACTAGGCGGGATCTGCGTCGTCGTCGTCGCGTCTTAGAGTTGCATTCTTTTGTTCATGTATAACTCTCATTCAGTATGGCTATGATTTATGTCTTTTGATTTTAGGATTTATTAGAATGTATTCGGGATTTTGTATATTGAACCCGTTATTATATAATTATCGGGATATTGTACCGAACCCGTTTGTTATTTAATTAAGTGAATTTCGTTAGCCTTGGTGGGCTTTAATAATTGTGCAATTTATCATGCTTTAATGTTTGATTATTTCGCTTCCGCACTTCTGTCTCGTTGTTTATTTAAAACCCCCGCCTAGTAAATGAGTAAATGCTTGCCGTTCGCCGGGTTTTGATTCGGGTCGGATCCCATTTCGGTTTCGGGGCGAAGCTCGGTGCGGGGCGTGCGTTACCTGTTTGGGGCGCCCGCTACACAAAGCAGCTCAAGATCGCCAGAAGAGCTACGCCGACAAGAGACGTCGACATTTGGAGTTCGAAGTGGGAGACCGAGTTTTTCTCAAGGCCTCCCCGAGGAAGGGATTCACGAGGATCGGTAGAGGTGGGAAGCTTACTCCGAGATACTTAGGTCCATTTGAGATCACAGAGCGGATCGGGAATACCGCATATCGTTTGGACCTACCGCCTTATCTTACCGGGATCCACAATGTCTTCCATGTCTCACAGCTTCGCAAGTACTTCCTCGACGAGTCCCATATTCTCCAAGATGACGGAGTTCAGCTTGAGCCAGATTTGACTATTGAGATGAAACCGGTTCAGATTCAGGATCGCAAGGTCCAGCAGCTTCGTCATAAGCAGATTTCATTAGTGAGAGTTCTCTGGAGGAACCGTTCGACCGAGCACTCTACTTGGGAGACGGAAGATAAGATGAGAGAAGCTTATCCCGAGCTTTTCTGATAAAGATGGAATCTGGGGACCAGATTCTCATAAGGGGGGAGTATTGTAACGACCCAGAAATCCGAGAATCACTGTGAGTAATTTTACGCGTTAATTATCATTCTTAAACCCTAAATTCTCGTTATATGTGAACTATTATATATTATTTTAGTATAAGAACCAATGTGATAATATTAATTGCGAATTTAGATTACGTGTCTATATTGCGTTTGTTTAATATTTAATCGTTATATTTGATCGACGCGTATTTTATTGGATTTTCTAAAATTACTAAAATAACCCTTCGTATTTTCGATATTTCGAAGATATTTGATAAAAGTATCGAAATTCATTTCAAACCTTATTTCAAATTAGAGAGAGAGAGAGAGAGAGAAGAAGAAAAGAGAATTTTCTCCCGAAGCCCTAATCGATCGTGCCGAGCTCGAATCTCTATGGAATTTCGCGCCAATCATTTTTAAACGATCCTTTCTTCGATACCTTTCTATAGGTACCAATTTCCCCAATTTCCTTTATGGATTTTCGAGGTTTTGAGATGATTTGATTATTTCGGGATTTTTAGGATATATGCTTAGATCGAGCCCGTTTCTTGATCAATTCATGATTTTATTGGATGTAAATGTGAATTAGTTGATGATTAATGATTGTTATAATTTGTGAGTGTTAATTTGCGTTATAAATATGTGTTTTGATGATTTTTGGCTCGAAAATTTGAATTCCCGTAAGTTTCTGTTGGGTTCAGTTGAACCACACGGGCTAACGCACGGTCTTGCGCAAGACCATGCAGGAGCCCGTGTGCAGCTCTTTTTGCCCGCACGGGCTCAAGCCCGTGTGTCCAAACTGTGCGTTTGGCCGTGTATGCGTGCACGGTCTTGACACCGTGTTCAAGACCGTGCACAAGGCCGTGTGAAACACTTAGAGAATTTTCCAGCCTTTTTCAAATGTTGCTCTCGGCAAGTGAGTCTTCGGGTCAACATTTTCGGTTGACTTTTTGCATACGGACTCCAAAAAGTACACCGTTTCCACGTATAGAACCCTTTTAAATTGTAGATTTATATTTTGGAGTGTTTATTTAATTTTTCCCTCGTTCGGGCTGTGAATAGTGTAATTCTAATTATGTGTATTTTTGACAACTTGTCATAATTGCGAGAAACTTACATGATAGCTTCTTTACATATTATAATTGGCATATGCATGATTGGAAACATGTTTGGTTAGCCGTTCGTCCAATAATTGCTTATTTGCGCTTTTATTGTTGTTGTAGTCGTTATTAATTTGTATAGGTCTTGTCTTGTCTCCAGATCAGTCCGGCGTTGGAGACCAGTGAGTCTAGCAGCTAGGCTTTGTAGCGGGCGCCCCAAACGGGTAACGCACGCCCCGCACCGAGCCCCGACCCGGAGCCGAAATGGGATCCGACCCGAACCGAAACCCGGCGAACGGCAAGCATTTACTCAATTACTAGGCGGGGTTTTTATAAACAACGAAAAGACAGAAGTGCGGAAGCAATAATAAGCCAAATATTTAAAACATAATTAATTACACAATTATTAAAGCCCACCAAGGCTAACGAAATTCAATTACACAATATCAACGGGTTCGATACAATATCCCGACAAAATCTAACAACGGGTTCAGTATGTAAATCCCGTACATACAACATGAATAAATAATACGTAAGTAAAAGACAACCGGGAAAGAATATACATGAGCAAAGCTAAACACAACCCTACGACGACGACGACGACGAATCCCGCCTAGTATCCTGAAACCAATATAGGGTGAGACAGAGAGGGTTAGTCAAACGACTAAGTGAGGGGGGAAATAATAATGTATATAATTAAAACGGAAGTAAATCACCAATTTTATAATTAAAAAAATCAACATAAAAGAAAGGTTTTCGTAAACGGGTGGTGATTTAACATAAAACATAACTTATCATATGACTCGGCGAGTCGAGCCCTGAAACTCCAATAACCAAAAACATAAAACCGGAAATCTCCCTTATTCCTCCAATGTAGCCGGACTGCAAACCCGAACTACTCGTAACTAACTGTATAATCTCAGGTACTCAAAGGGCTGCCACTCCGGCCTCACCCCGAGCTCCCAAATGGAGGAAACCATAGGATTTACGCCGTAGACCCGACGTCTACCGACTTCGTCCTATCGCTCTTACTCCGGGCCCAAACGATCATGCAAACAATTCATAACTCGCTTTTCAAACATTTCGGGTTGGCCAAAAGACCGTTCGAGACATGTCATATGCGAGGCCGAAGGCCAAAGTTCGCCTTAGAAAACAAAAGGGTTTTACATGTCTCTTCCGTAAACATTTCGAAAATTATACATAGTACTTTTCATATCAAATCATTTTCGATAAATCAAATGAACATAATAATCATAAATATTTATTAAGTATATATATAAACGGGGTGAAAACCAAAACATAAACGAGGCTTATATGGGGAGAGGCTTACTTATATATATATATATACATAATAATACTGGAAACAGAAACGGAAAACCTCACCTGGCGTGTGCAAAAAGAGCAAAAGCTAGAACCGGCGCTACTCCACAGGAGTATCGTCTGCAAAAATACCAGGACACAACCAAATAAGACTAAAGACGACGCACGGCTTATACGAGAATATTAGAACACATAGGAGCACATTACACGATTAAATCAAACACTTAAGTTCAAATTATCAAACGAAAACAGAGTAATTCATACATTTAAAAATGCAAATCAAGTCCAAATGAAACGAAACTTTACGGACATGCTTAAGATATCATAAAGGAGCATGCATTCGAATTTCGGGAAAATCGGGCTTCACATGCAAAAGTTAGAAAATTTAACGAAAACTTAAAACACACTATTCGTATACCCGAACATGTCGTAAATTCATAAATCATGCAATTCATATCTATTTCACATATATCGAATACACGAGCGAAGAAAGAATTCGGAAAAGACGAGTCTCGGAAGGACCCGTAGTGCAAAACGGGCCCTGACTTACAGAAGGTCAGGGCACTGTGCGATCGGGCCACACGGCCTTGTGCACGGCCGTGTGCCGAGGCCGTGCACAATCGGTCGAACGCGCACGGCCTCGTGCACACGGCCTCAAGGCCGTGTGCACAGCCCGTGCACCAACCCCAAACACGCACGGTCTCTTGCACGGCCGTGCAAGAGGCCGTGTACACCCACACGGGCTTGCCACACCCCGTGTGCATGGCCCGTGTGCGTAAAAATTGAGCAGAACATGCAGAACATCAAACCCAATACGCGAAAATCAAATATAAATCAACCTTAAATCGATTAATCATGCAAATAAATCCCTAATTTTCACATATGATCATCTACAACATATAATCTACATATAGAAACGATAAACACGAAAATCCATCCACAAATCCTATACAAATCACATAAAACCTAATAATGTCAACTATTCACAAAAACGAGAAAAACGAAGTATAGAAGACATAAAACGAGAGAATCGTTAGAAGCTTACTCGTAGAAAAGATCGCGAGGAATTCGTAGACGTAAACGATTCGAAAATCCGTCGGGAAACGAAGTCGGGACGATCGATTGAAATCTCTTCCTTCTCTTTCTCTTTTTCTTCTCTTTTCTTTTCTCTCTTTCTCTTCCTTGTTACGTGAATGGAAATGAAGAGGGAGAGAGGTTGACTTAGTCAATCTAGTTGACTAGGGTTTAAAGTCGAAGGGGTATTTTAGTAATTTGCAAAATAAGTTTGAAAACTCACGTTGTCCAAATAATACGTAATTACAGTTAAAATTCATATAATTAAACACACATTGACAATTAGTGATTTAAATATAAAATTCACTCATTTACGAAATTATTCTAAAATCTCAGAATAAATATTAAATAGAATAATTAATAACGAAATTACTCGATTAAAATATACCGAATTGAAACTCGGATTTTCGGGTCGTTACAATACTCCCCTCTTCAGAAGAATCTGTCCTCAGATTCTCTTCCGGTCTCGGAGTTAGTTAAGAGGAGCATAACACAAATTCTAATAACTCGAATTAAATCGAACATTATAATAAAAGTAATTCACATAATAAAACGCAATTCATAATAAACACTTAAAGCACTTAATATTCCAATTAAAATTCGAATTCATACAAAATAGAAAATTACATCAAATCCTAAACAAAGTTTACGGGAAAAAGAAAATAAAATAGACTAGATAGTTCAAGGCTCGTCCGGACCACGGCGGAAATACTGATCCAGCTGCTCTGATAGTGACCTTTGCATTTCCGAGATCGATCTCTGAAGCTCTGCCTGCAAAGCGGTGTACTGACTATCAATGTGAGCTCGCTGAGCTGCAAAGCCCTCGTTGATCTGCCTCTCCTGCTGGGCAAATCTCTCATCCGACACACGTCGGTAGTCAGTAAACTCTGAATAAAACTGTTGCAGGTTTATCGATTCCTGGTGCTGAGTGCTTCTCCTGCCATGCGAAGACTCAGGTATAGAAGCATCCTGTCTCATCAGTTGGGAGTAGATATGCTGAGCCTGCTCTCGGACCTCTGGGTCTGAAGGTCCTTCTTCGGGAGCATTCCCTTGGTCAGCTTCCCACAAAGGTAGTCCAGCCACCAGAATATATGGGTCGTTCCGCCTTGGACCCTTCGTGCAAATAGCCATTTGAGCTAGTGTGCCGTAGCCAATTGACGTCGAACCTCCTACGGGAACCTGGGTGTCTAGCCCTTCCACCTGGGCACACTCCAGAATGGCAGTGATGTATGAGCCAACTCGAATCTCTCCTCTCGACCGAGTGGAGATATACATCATGTGGTCCATCATGTACGAGATGGGGTTGAACCTGACCCCTCGCACCATATGATCAAGTAATAAACAGTCTTCGGTGTTCACCGCACCCGGACTGTCTCCTCGGGCGAGAACCGATCGAGATACGGCTCTATGCAAAATCCTCAATTGCGTAGTGATGAGCATCGTGGCCTTGGATACGCCGGAGTTAAATATCTCAGTGGAGGTAGATATACGTCTCCAAGCTTCGGCTTGATTCCATCCGTCGGCACGTCTCCTCGGTGCCGTAACATCCAGTTGAAAATACTCGGTCAACTGCCGGTATGAGAGCGTATAGTCTCGGTTGAACGCTCTGAAGTGGATTCCTATCGGCATCTCGTCGTCGTCCGGAAATGCCGCGCCCTTAAGAGAGCTTAAAAATTCGCAAGTAAGGCGGCGATAGGATGGCCTTTGAATACTCCAAAAATTAGCCCACCCAATGTTGTCGATATAATGGGAGATCCCTTCGCCAAGTCCCAATTGGTACATAGCTTCCATGTCTAGAAATTGCGTGGCTCTAACCGGTCGTTCCATTAACCGGTTGAAGACATCTTGATCGTCTTCGTTACCCAAATCCACTTGGTAACCTTCCGGGGCCGCTATGTCGGGTAATTCCCTTGCCCGACGTCCGCCACGGGTTTCACGAGCACCTTCCATAGTAGAGTTGAAGTTGTTGTAGATTGAAGGAAAAATTTGCAAATTTTTCACTTGAGACTTTTACCGAGCACTTGGCGTGCGCTACTTCGGGCGAAGATTGTGTGAGATCGGTAAAACGGATCGAGCCCAAACCTTAACAGTACCAAGAACTTGCTGCAGACAACACACCTTCAAAATTTCTTGAAAATCCGTCGGGTAGATCGAGAATAATTCGAGCTCAAAGTTGGAATGAAATTTGGGGGAAAAAATGGGGAAATTTCGCATGAAAGAGGGAGAGAAAGTGAGGGTGTGCGCGAGAATGAAAGCTACTGACCATTTAAAACCCGGAACAAACGCGCACGGCCTCTCGTCACGGCGTGTGACGAGGCCGTGTGAGAAACACGCACGGGGTATCGTCACGGCGTGTGACGACCCCGTGAGGACAAACACGCACGGGCTCTCGTCACGGCGTGTGACGAGCCCGTGTGTATTCATGCGCACGGCCTCTTGCACGGGGTGCAACAGGGCCGTGCGAAAAAGGGTGCACAGGGTCTCGTCACGGCGTGTGGCGAGACCGTGCAAGGCATACAGAGGTAGTTCGTGTGATTAAAACCACACAAACTTCACGAAATTCAAACACAAATAATAATATCGAAATCACATGCATAATATAATACGCTTAACGCACATAATTTAAATTCACATAATATGAAATTAAATTAATTTGGATGAATGTCATGACAATGCAGTATACCTGGATCGTTCATACGTGCAAGCTCCGTCTTCTCAACTCGTTTCGGCTTTTTCTTCGGACATACACTCACTTTGTGGTCGGCGCTACCACATCCGTAGCACAGTCCATTCTTCTTCCAACATTTGGCCTCCAAATGCGGGCCCTTACAGAATCCACATGCGGGTCGCGGATGTCCCTGAGTTCGGGGAGACGCATTCTGCTTCGATGAGGACACTTGGGAGGTCTTCTTTCTGGTAGAGGGCCCCGAAGGTGTAAATGGCCTCTTAGAACTCGCTGGAAGGTACTGAACGGTGGTAGTGTCAAGCGTAGGACTCGGTCCCATTAGGCTGAGTTCAGACTCAATATGCAGAGCCATTTCCACTGCGTCGGTATAACATTGAGGTCGGACCACCATCATAGCCTTTCTGATCTCATAAGTCAATCCTTCTACAAACTGGCGAATCTTCCTCTGCTCGTCTGCGACCATATACGGGCTATGCTTAATGAGGCGAGAGAACTGTGCCTCGTACTGGCCAACTGAAGATATGTTCTGTTTGAGAGCCAGAAATTCCCTTTCATGTTGTTGATGAACAATCCTCGGAACGTATTCAGCCCGGAACTCGATCAAGAACTGATCCCAAGTCGGGAATACGTGCTCGCGTTCCCATCGTTGTTCAATCTGTTTCCACCATTCCTGTGCAGCTCCAAGCATCAAATAAATAGCAAACCCGACTCTTAGAGGATCCGGATATTCCATAATCCTAAAAATCTTTTCTAGAGCAGATATCCATGCTTCGGCAATAGCTTCATCCGGGGTACCTTCAAATTGCGGTGGTTCGAATCTGAGAAATTGAGCCCACGCTTCCTGCTCAACATTTCCTCTAGGGGCATGAACGATGAACCGTCTTAGTGTTTCCAAAATTCTGGCTGGAATCGGTGGACCGGTCTGAGGTGTCAATGAAGATGACGAAGACTGTCCACAGGGACAACGACGTGGAGGCATCCTGTAAAGTCATTAACAGTTATGCATGACAGGTAAGTGAGCATGCAAAGCTGTAAACACATAGGCAAGTAATGTTCACTTAGTGTTCACATAAGCACTTAGCACATTTGCACAAATCCACAGAAGTCCTAAGCCGTACGACCTAGACACAACCGGACACGACAGAGAACCAGGCATGGCAAGTACCACCTTGAGTTTCACATCCACCTATATCCAAGCCCATCCCAGTGTTTTGATTGTAAAAGATCTTTTGTTGTTGATCATCCAACAAAGATCCGTGACAATTCAAACACTAAGCGTTCTTGAACACTGGTGAGTGCAATTCCCTAAGTTACACCGGCACACAACGACCGACCAAACCAGCAATACACGACATTTCAGAGCTTAGGCCATTGGACCAAAGAGCTCTGATACCAACTGTAGCGGGCGCCCCAAACGGGTAACGCACGCCCCGCACCGAGCCCCGACCCGGAGCCGAAATGGGATCCGACCCGAACCGAAACCCGGCGAACGGCAAGCATTTACTCAATTACTAGGCGGGGTTTTTATAAACAACGAAAAGACAGAAGTGCGGAAGCAATAATAAGCCAAATATTTAAAACATAATTAATTACACAATTATTAAAGCCCACCAAGGCTAACGAAATTCAATTACACAATATCAACGGGTTCGATACAATATCCCGACAAAATCTAACAACGGGTTCAGTATGTAAATCCCGTACATACAACATGAATAAATAATACGTAAGTAAAAGACAACCGGGAAAGAATATACATGAGCAAAGCTAAACACAACCCTACGACGACGACGACGACGAATCCCGCCTAGTATCCTGAAACCAATATAGGGTGAGACAGAGAGGGTTAGTCAAACGACTAAGTGAGGGGGGAAATAATAATGTATATAATTAAAACGGAAGTAAATCACCAATTTTATAATTAAAAAAATCAACATAAAAGAAAGGTTTTCGTAAACGGGTGGTGATTTAACATAAAACATAACTTATCATATGACTCGGCGAGTCGAGCCCTGAAACTCCAATAACCAAAAACATAAAACCGGAAATCTCCCTTATTCCTCCAATGTAGCCGGACTGCAAACCCGAACTACTCGTAACTAACTGTATAATCTCAGGTACTCAAAGGGCTGCCACTCCGGCCTCACCCCGAGCTCCCAAATGGAGGAAACCATAGGATTTACGCCGTAGACCCGACGTCTACCGACTTCGTCCTATCGCTCTTACTCCGGGCCCAAACGATCATGCAAACAATTCATAACTCGCTTTTCAAACATTTCGGGTTGGCCAAAAGACCGTTCGAGACATGTCATATGCGAGGCCGAAGGCCAAAGTTCGCCTTAGAAAACAAAAGGGTTTTACATGTCTCTTCCGTAAACATTTCGAAAATTATACATAGTACTTTTCATATCAAATCATTTTCGATAAATCAAATGAACATAATAATCATAAATATTTATTAAGTATATATATAAACGGGGTGAAAACCAAAACATAAACGAGGCTTATATGGGGAGAGGCTTACTTATATATATATATATACATAATAATACTGGAAACAGAAACGGAAAACCTCACCTGGCGTGTGCAAAAAGAGCAAAAGCTAGAACCGGCGCTACTCCACAGGAGTATCGTCTGCAAAAATACCAGGACACAACCAAATAAGACTAACGACGACGCACGGCTTATACGAGAATATTAGAACACATAGGAGCACATTACACGATTAAATCAAACACTTAAGTTCAAATTATCAAACGAAAACAGAGTAATTCATACATTTAAAAATGCAAATCAAGTCCAAATGAAACGAAACTTTACGGACATGCTTAAGATATCATAAAGGAGCATGCATTCGAATTTCGGGAAAATCGGGCTTCACATGCAAAAGTTAGAAAATTTAACGAAAACTTAAAACACACTATTCGTATACCCGAACATGTCGTAAATTCATAAATCATGCAATTCATATCTATTTCACATATATCGAATACACGAGCGAAGAAAGAATTCGGAAAAGACGAGTCTCGGAAGGACCCGTAGTGCAAAACGGGCCCTGACTTACAGAAGGTCAGGGCACTGTGCGATCGGGCCACACGGCCTTGTGCACGGCCGTGTGCCGAGGCCGTGCACAATCGGTCGAACGCGCACGGCCTCGTGCACACGGCCTCAAGGCCGTGTGCACAGCCCGTGCACCAACCCCAAACACGCACGGTCTCTTGCACGGCCGTGCAAGAGGCCGTGTACACCCACACGGGCTTGCCACACCCCGTGTGCATGGCCCGTGTGCGTAAAAATTGAGCAGAACATGCAGAACATCAAACCCAATACGCGAAAATCAAATATAAATCAACCTTAAATCGATTAATCATGCAAATAAATCCCTAATTTTCACATATGATCATCTACAACATATAATCTACATATAGAAACGATAAACACGAAAATCCATCCACAAATCCTATACAAATCACATAAAACCTAATAATGTCAACTATTCACAAAAACGAGAAAAACGAAGTATAGAAGACATAAAACGAGAGAATCGTTAGAAGCTTACTCGTAGAAAAGATCGCGAGGAATTCGTAGACGTAAACGATTCGAAAATCCGTCGGGAAACGAAGTCGGGACGATCGATTGAAATCTCTTCCTTCTCTTTCTCTTTTTCTTCTCTTTTCTTTTCTCTCTTTCTCTTCCTTGTTACGTGAATGGAAATGAAGAGGGAGAGAGGTTGACTTAGTCAATCTAGTTGACTAGGGTTTAAAGTCGAAGGGGTATTTTAGTAATTTGCAAAATAAGTTTGAAAACTCACGTTGTCCAAATAATACGTAATTACAGTTAAAATTCATATAATTAAACACACATTGACAATTAGTGATTTAAATATAAAATTCACTCATTTACGAAATTATTCTAAAATCTCAGAATAAATATTAAATAGAATAATTAATAACGAAATTACTCGATTAAAATATACCGAATTGAAACTCGGATTTTCGGGTCGTTACAATACTCCCCTCTTCAGAAGAATCTGTCCTCAGATTCTCTTCCGGTCTCGGAGTTAGTTAAGAGGAGCATAACACAAATTCTAATAACTCGAATTAAATCGAACATTATAATAAAAGTAATTCACATAATAAAACGCAATTCATAATAAACACTTAAAGCACTTAATATTCCAATTAAAATTCGAATTCATACAAAATAGAAAATTACATCAAATCCTAAACAAAGTTTACGGGAAAAAGAAAATAAAATAGACTAGATAGTTCAAGGCTCGTCCGGACCACGGCGGAAATACTGATCCAGCTGCTCTGATAGTGACCTTTGCATTTCCGAGATCGATCTCTGAAGCTCTGCCTGCAAAGCGGTGTACTGACTATCAATGTGAGCTCGCTGAGCTGCAAAGCCCTCGTTGATCTGCCTCTCCTGCTGGGCAAATCTCTCATCCGACACACGTCGGTAGTCAGTAAACTCTGAATAAAACTGTTGCAGGTTTATCGATTCCTGGTGCTGAGTGCTTCTCCTGCCATGCGAAGACTCAGGTATAGAAGCATCCTGTCTCATCAGTTGGGAGTAGATATGCTGAGCCTGCTCTCGGACCTCTGGGTCTGAAGGTCCTTCTTCGGGAGCATTCCCTTGGTCAGCTTCCCACAAAGGTAGTCCAGCCACCAGAATATATGGGTCGTTCCGCCTTGGACCCTTCGTGCAAATAGCCATTTGAGCTAGTGTGCCGTAGCCAATTGACGTCGAACCTCCTACGGGAACCTGGGTGTCTAGCCCTTCCACCTGGGCACACTCCAGAATGGCAGTGATGTATGAGCCAACTCGAATCTCTCCTCTCGACCGAGTGGAGATATACATCATGTGGTCCATCATGTAAAAACGAAGTATAGAAGACATAAAACGAGAGAATCGTTAGAAGCTTACTCGTAGAAAAGATCGCGAGGAATTCGTAGACGTAAACGATTCGAAAATCCGTCGGGAAACGAAGTCGGGACGATCGATTGAAATCTCTTCCTTCTCTTTCTCTTTTTCTTCTCTTTTCTTTTCTCTCTTTCTCTTCCTTGTTACGTGAATGGAAATGAAGAGGGAGAGAGGTTGACTTAGTCAATCTAGTTGACTAGGGTTTAAAGTCGAAGGGGTATTTTAGTAATTTGCAAAATAAGTTTGAAAACTCACGTTGTCCAAATAATACGTAATTACAGTTAAAATTCATATAATTAAACACACATTGACAATTAGTGATTTAAATATAAAATTCACTCATTTACGAAATTATTCTAAAATCTCAGAATAAATATTAAATAAAATAATTAATAACGAAATTACTCGATTAAAATATACCGAATTGAAACTCGGATTTTCGGGTCGTTACAGGCTTTCTCTTTTTGATTCCAGGTGAGGATTTAAACTTTTAACTGGGCTTGAACATATATATGTACAATTGCAAACCCCCTAATCCCTTATTAATGTATTATATATTTCGAGTTTATATTTTTATGTTTTATCCTCAAATCATTTAATATCAAAATTATACATTATTAAACCAAATTGATTTGTTTTAAAAAGGGCAAGAAAACTATTTATTTTACGTGACGGTTTGACTTAGGATTTAATCCTTTGTCGTCACCTTTGCCCAGAGTGTCTTTTGGCATTCAAATGTGTTTTTCAAAGCGAGCAAATCCGTGATTATTTTCAAGATGGGCCCGGGAAGGTATCCGAAGGTTACATCTGGGGACGGGCGTCCAGGGTGTAATCCGAGGTGCTTCTCCCAAAATTAAGCGTCAATCGTGGCCCGTCAGGAGATGATAGCCACGGTTGGGAGCGATGGTGGGTGTTGCATTCGTTGCACATTTTCCTAAAATTCACTATAGTCGAGCTTTGGGTTGCTCCTTGGCTTGACACCGGCGATGGAGAATTTTTATAATGAATCGTGGAGAAATAAGGAGGAATAGGCCCATTCTCGCTGGGATCGTATTTATTGCTTTATAGTGTTATTGACTTTAATTTTAATCGAATATCCAAGTCGAAGCATATTCCGGTTTCTTCATTATCGCATATGTATTTTCTATAAAATCCAAGAAGCATGACTCGACTTGTTCTCACATCTTCACTGAGTATTTTGACTCACCCACTTTTAATTGGTTCTTGCCTCAGGTTTGAGAGAGACCGACATGTCTTACGTGTCGGATGGGCAACAGTGCATAGATAGGCTTTTTGGTTTTGCCGAGTCTCGTTGGTTGTCTTTTATTCTCTAGTTATATATTCTTTTTAACCTGGATTGTAGATAATCTTATTTTGATCCCCGTAACCTATTATTTACTTGATGTTGCCCCTGAATGGGCTGTTGATATTTTGACTAGTTAATTGGCCCCGGAGTGGCATCTATATTAATATGAATTAACTGCTTCCGCTATATTTACTCTGTTTTATTTAGTCATTGTTATTTTGGGGATTCACTGTTGCCAAGTGTCGGGATTGACCCGTTAGCTTGCATGGGTTCTCGGGTTGAGGCACTGTATTCGGCTTGGGAATCCATGCAGGTTCGGGGGCTGTAGAGCGGGGCGCTACACGGACATCAGGGTACGGGGTGAAGCCGGATAGACGTTGGGTCTACGGTGGATCTCAATGCTCTGGTCTCCAAACTGCTGGGAGCTCGGGGTGTGACCGGAATGGAAACCCTTTTGAGTACCTGCGCCGGACGGGATCTTGTCGCATAGACTTGTCCTCCGCCGAAGATGTAATGGATACTTGTCCTTGCATGTATGATTATATAGTAGCGGGCTAGCTACCTGACTACACAAGGAGGAATAAGGGAGGTTTATTTGATATTTCTGATATTTCGAAATAGGTGGTTGTTGCTCGTCTCGCCGAGCTTTTACTTTATTGCGAAATTATTCGATTCACCAATAATTGTGAAAACCTTTCTTTTCCTTTGCTTTCTTCTCATTTACAAACTGGTGAATCTTTCCGGTTGTTTCGATAATATATACGTATTACAGCCCCCTCACTTAGTCGCTTTGACTAACCCCATTACTCTGTTGTTGTCTTTTCAGGGTTTTGTTGCTAGGCGGATTCAGGTCGTGTCCTTGGAGTCATTTACTTTTGTTTAGGTGATTTCATTTCCGCCTATGTATCTGGATGAATACTTAAAACCCTAGAAGTTGTAGATGTAAATAATGTAGAATAGTTTGAATGTTGATATGGTTGCTTTCAGTGGCCTTGGTGGGCTTTATAATTGTGTTTTGGATTATGGTTGTTCTAGCTCCCTGAGTGGGATAGGTTGTGCTAATTTACTTCCGCTGTATTATTGTTCATTGTCCTATTATTTTCTAAAGCAGATCCGCCTGGTATTTATTTTCCGTTCGCCAGGTTATAGGTCATAACCGGACCTTTAGTTCTTGTTATGGATTGTGACTTGGTGCGGGACGTCACGTCGCACCTTATTTGGGGACGTGCCTTTACTGTAACGACCCGAAAATTCCGTAATTAATTCTTGGAATAATTATTCGACATTTAGTTGAATTTTATATGAAAAGATTTAACTTTGTCAGTTAATCTTAATTTATTATAATTATTTCAATATCTTTAACCTTTTATAATTACATTTTCTACCCTCGAATTACTCTAATCTATATAAACGAACCTACAATCTTCTAAAATACCCTTGCACTACCTTGAACACTCCCACACTATCTTGAACACACTCACACCATCTTGAACACACCTCTTGCACCCTCTTGGTTACATATTCATTAGAGAGAGAGAGAGAGAGAAGAGAAGGAGAAAAGAGAGAAGAGAAGGAGAAGAAAAGAAATTCCATTCCGAATTCGTTTCTCGACCAATTTAAATTCCGAGACCAGATTTACGATCCTCATTCGATTCTTTATCGGTAACCTTCTTTCTCCAATTCGTTTCATCCATTAAATCTTTCAATTTTTATAGTTTTTATATTGAATAAATATTTGATGAATTTCTTGATTCGTAGGTTATAGTTTATCATTTTTAGTGTAGTTCGGATCAAATGATAGATATTAATGTGTACAATGCATGAGTGTGAATTTTACATGTTAATTTTAGCCTTAGAATTCCCCATATTTGATTTTTGCATGAAACTCTCGAGAAAACCTTAAAAATCGCGTTTCTGCACCTGGGTGTTGGAACCACACGGTCCAACGCACGGTCCTGCTCAAGACCGTGCACAACCCTTTAACCTTGCACCGGCTTGCGCACGCCGGTGCACCAGGCCGTGTGCCATTGTTTCAGCCTGCACGGTCTTGGTTGCGTGCTCAAGACCGTGCACAAGGCCGTGCGTTAGCCCGTGTGAATGCCTTAGCCAATTTTCCATCCTTTTTCCTTAGTTGCTCACGGTAATGGGGTCAAATGATCAAAAATAAAAGTTGACTTTTTGCATACGACCCCCTAAAATCGAGCCGTTTTCGCCTATAGCTTCCTTATGATTCAAGGATGAATATTTGGTAAAGTTTTCAAAATTTCGATCTCGTTCGGACCTTGAATCGAGCCATTTTTGTTTAGGGCTTTTTCCCCAATTTTTGAATGTTGTCCGAGAAATCCGAAAATCGCATGAGTGCTTCTTTATAATATTATATGCATGAATATGCAATTAGAATTTCAATTGAGCATGTTCATCATTGTTAATCTCGTATTTTTAGTTTAATTGATTTAATTGTATTTTAATTGTATATTCATTTGATACATGTTGTTTATTGGTTTTAATTGCAATGTAGTCTTTGTGAGTCGTTGTCGTGTCTTGTCTTATGTGGTTTTGTCGTTTGTTAGTTTCAGGCTGTCTTGTCAGGACATTGCTTGGAGTGTCTTGTCGTTCCGTGTTTCCAGGTGAGGGTTTAAAATGATTTCAAACGGAGTAAGAATTCTTTTAATTTATTGCGAACTCCCCTTATGTGCTCATCTTGCTTTGTTTTCCTTCTCGTATATCTATTAGATATTTAATCTATATTTTCCTGATTCTCTCAAAGGTTTTAATATTAACTTGTACTTATGAGTATCCTTAAATCATTTTATTTTCATAAGGCAGGTAAAATTCTTTCTTTTAAACGTGACGGTTTGACTTAGGATTCAACCCCTTTGTCGTCACTCAAACTTGCCCAAATTCAATTTATGTATGTTTTTTCAAAGCGAGCAAATTCGTGTTATTTCAAAATGGGCCCGGGAAAGTATCCGGAGGTTATACCTGGGGACGAGCATCTAGGGGTAATCCGAGGTGCTTCTCCCAAAATTAAGCGTCAATCGTGGCCCGTCAGGAGATGATAGCCACGGTTGGGAGCGATGGTGGGCGTTGCATTCGTTGCACATTTTCCTAAAATTCACAGTCGCCCGGAGTCGCAATTCGGGGTCAGACACCGGTGATGGAGTTACCAGAACTTGAAGGGGTTATAAGGAGGAACAGGCCCATTTCTCGCTGGGATATTAATTGCGTGCATGTTACTGCTTTAATTATTTATTATTATTATTTAATGTTATGTATGCAAGTCGAAGCACGATCCGGATTTTCTTCAATTATGCAAATGTATTTTCATATATATATAATTAAAACCCGGACACGTGGCTCGTACTTGTTCCCTCTTGACCTTCACTGAGTGTTTTTACTCACCCCCACTATTTTAATTCTTACTTCAGGTCGACAGGTGGCGTTGTCACCTATCATGTCAGTCGGCAGCAGCAGGTTTAGGTTGGCTCGTGTGTCTTGTCTTGTCAGTGTCCCAACAACAGTTGTGTCCTCGTTATGAATTTATTTAATTATGTATTTTGGATTATGCTTTAATTTTAAGTACTTACGTGCCCCTGATGTGGGATAGATTAGACTGGCCATGAATGGCATTTATTATATTATGATTGAGAATGATGTAGGAATTATGTGGCCATGGATGGCTTATATGATATTTTATATAATTGTTATTACTTCCGCAACTCTGATTTATTTAATTATTTATTGCTGTTGTTGTTGGGCTGTCATTTGCTGTTGCTAGTTTTGCTTGATTGATTGCCGTTCGCCGGGATGGATTTTTAGATGGGGTACTTATACCTCGTTTGAGGGTTTGTCTCGGTGCGGATGTGGTGTCCTTTCTCCGGCCAAGGAAAGGGACGCTACAGTCAGTGGTATCAGAGCCTAGGTTCCCAAAGGGGAACCGAAAGCTCTAGTATCTCGTCTGTCTTGCATGGAGTGTCTGTCTGCTTGGTGTCAGTTTGTGTCGAGTTCGTGTTTTGACAAGTGTTTGTCTCATCTTGGTGCTTAAAATTGTAGACGATTACGGTTGGCTTAATTAACCGACTGGCAATCTTTTATAAATTTTTGTACTAAGGAAGATGTAACGTGAGTCGATCGTGGAACACTGCGCGTGTCTTATATAGTTTGGTCTGTCGTAGTGTATGTCGGTAGGGTTTTGTTGAGTGATTGAGCATGCTTATGTGTTTATGAATTGTTGGCATCATTTCTCACAAGACATGCACCTATTTTGCCAAATAGTTGTGAACGCAGGTATGCCGCGTAAGAAAGCTCGATCAGATCCGCCACTACCTCCACTTCAGACTACGTCAGGATCAACGTACTCGTATTCGACGGGAGAGTTGGAAATAGCTCAGGGAGCAGATAGCGTGACAGAATACGAGGCCAGATTTGCCTACCTGACTAACTACTCACCTAACCGGGAGCCAGATCAAAGGAACAGAGCGGCGAGATTTATATTTGGATTGAGGCACGAAATTCGCCAAGTACTCATAGGTCTTGGTTGTTGTTCTTATGCTGAAGTTGTTGGCCGAGCCTTGCGGGCCGAAGCAGAGTTTGAAATGAGAGCTAGGAATGCTCGACCGATCATTTTACCGAACCCATCTTATGGATCGAGAATTCCAGTGGCTGTTCGTACAACTTCTCACAGAAAAGAGGCGACGACCAGTGGATCCAGTGAGAGCACCATCCTTTGCTCGTATTTCCATAAGCCACATCATCTCGCAGAGTATTGCCGGAAACGACTGGGACAGTGTCTACTATGTGGATCCCCTGACCATCTTCTCGACAATTGCCCCAATAAGAAGACACCTAAGGAAGAGGATAGTGGATGATGATTCTGAGGATTCAGGGTTCCTAATTCAGAGAGGGAGGCTACCAGAGAATAAAGTGTGAAGGGACAGTGTTGGGGACGTACAATAAATGAGAAGCTACGACATCGAAGGACTTGAGCAAAAAAAAAAATTTGGAATAAAAGGAATAATGGGAGACTAGAACGGACTTCATTACTCGGAATAAAAGGTACCGTGCATTTTCATAACATTCATATTTCTCGTATTCAATTTATTAATTGTGCGATATTATGTAATTATTGTTTGATTGAACTCCGGATTAAATCCGGGGTATTTTCGAAATTTTTGCGCGTTTTTATTCGATCCAGGGGTGCTTGCACGCCCTAATGCACGGTCTTGCTCAAGACCGTGCGGTTCAGCTCAAGCCCGTGCAAGCCAGTTCAGCGCTAAACCGCTGAACCGGCTGGACCGCTCCAGACGGGCCAGTGCACGCCCGTGCGTCCGGCCGTGTGTCCCTATTTTGCTCTTTTTAAATCTATTTTCGCGAGCTCACTTCCAGAAACTTTTTTTCCCATTTCTCTCCACTTTCAGCAGCTGAAACCTACAAATTTTTCCCCAAAAATTTTCTCCAATCTTTGCGAGCCAATAACTTTCAATCCGTCCGTTGGATCTTCCTAATTTTCGGAAGGTACGTAGTCTACATTACGAATTTCAATTAGTTGGGTTTTGAGAACGATCCGCCGAGCCGATCTTACACACATTGCTGCCCAAAATACACGCACGCCAAGTGTTCGACAAAATTCCCGAGTGAGGAATTTCATCAAATTCAATCCTACAAGCTTCCAACAACATTCTCACATGGCCGCCGAAGGTTCTCGACGAAGGAGGAGATGAGATGACCCTCCATCTCCACTTCCATTCAATGTGGATATTTCAAATTCATTCCAAGCTAAAGTTTTTAGGCGAATGCACGAACGCCCGGTGTTCTCCACCAAGTTTCTCGACATCGAAGCATTGGGAAATTTGGGACTTGGCGCCGGTATTGCTCGATACATAGAAGACGTGGGATGGACCACATTCTTGGACATAAGAAGGAATTCGTACCCCCGGCTTGTGTACGAATTCATTGCAACACTTCAAGTACTTCCCCATGAAGACGATGCCGAGCTACCATTCAAAATTGAGTTCCGATCTTTTAATGAAGATTATGAGCTCACTCTTCGGCAACTAACAATGCATTTTGGACTACCCATCCCGGGTATGATAAGCCGTGAAGTTGGATGGTCCGAAGCCGAAGCTTGGAGAAATGTCTCCACTTCTAGGAGACCCTTTCAACAAGGAAAATCGAAGGCAACCGACCTTCGTGATGCCGCTTTGAGGACTGTCCACCGGTTCCTCTCATGTACCGTTTTTGCTAGAGGAGATAGCTATGGTTCAATTAATATTGAGGAACTCTACGTCCTTGATTGCGCGGTTCGAAGGCAAGCAGTCAACGGCATTATGTTTTTCCTTCGATATGTAGAATATGTAGGTACCCGGCCTAAAGGAGAAATCAGAATTGGGTCCTACATTACCGCGATCTTAGAGTGTGCCGGAGTGACCGGCATGGATCGAATGGCCCCGGCAGGAGCCGAGGATTCAATGATTTCCTACAAGCAACTCGCCCAAATGAAACTTTGTAGGAAAGTTAGAGGGCGACACGGTCGATATGTACCAATGACGGCCGAAGAAGCCGCCGCCGGGAGCGATGGCGACGATGAAGAGGATGCCGATATAGGAGGTCATCCTGAGGAAGACCGACAAGAGAGGGAGGAGCAGATGATGGAACAACTTTACGAAGCAGGAGGCTTCGCTCCTCATCAGGTTCCGTATGTACCCGATCCCGAAGAGGTTCCATTCCAGCAGAGCTTTGAGGATTACCCGACACAGCACCAGGCTGGATCCTCTCAATGGGACAGATTAAGTGAGGAACAATGGAGTCGGTATCAACAATCGGAGTCGGAGACCCGAAGCCGATGGGAGACCGACAGGTGGACGGTTTGGGGAAACCGTTTCAGCACTTTCGCTGAACAGACTACTGAGCGACTGGACAGACAGTCGGCTGAGCTTCGGGAGATCAGACTAGAGAACCAACGCAACCACGCCGAAATTCGGGAGCAGATTTCCGATCTTGAGAGGTCCATCAATGAACAACTCGCTCGCTATATAAGCCGTCTTGGCATGCCGCGTAGTTCGGGAGCACCCGATTCTTAGTTGGCATTAGTTTTTCCCTAATTTCTCGTTGTTTCGTTTTAATTGTAATTTGATTTTCAGTTGAACTTTTATGTACGAATTATGTGTTAAATGTTTATTTGAATTGAGCTGTTAATTATTCATTTTAATTAATTACTTAAGTGATAATTGCACGATTGTTGTATGACGAATTTTAATTGCTGTGATATACTTCCTTTAATAAACCCTGAGGTTCGGAGTAGAATCTGAGGACAGATTCTTTTAAAGGAGGGAGTATTGTAACGACCCGAAAATTCCATAATTAATTCTTGGAATAATTATTCGACATTTAGTTGAATTTTATATGAAAAGATTTAACTTTGCCAGTTAATCTTAATTTATTATAATTATTTCAATATCTTTAACCTTTTATAATTACATTTTCTACCCTCGAATTACTCTAATCTATATAAACGAACCTACAATCTTCTAAAATACCCTTGCACTACCTTGAACACCCCCACACTATCTTGAACACATTCACACCATCTTGAACACACCTCTTGCACCCTCTTGGTTACATATTCATTCGAGAGAGAGAGAGAGAAGAGAAGGAGAAAAGAGAGAAGAGAAGGAGAAGAAAAGAAATTCCATTCCGAATTCGTTTCTCGACCAATTTAAATTCCGAGACCAGATTTACGATCCTCATTCGATTCTTTATCGGTAACATTCTTTCTCCAATTCGTTTCATCCATTAAATCTTTCAATTTTTATAGTTTTTATATTGAATAAATATTTGATGAATTTCTTGATTCGTAGGTTATAGTTTATCATTTTTAGTGTAGTTGGGATCAAATGATAGATATTAATGGGTACAATGCATGAGTGTGAATTTTACATGTTAATTTTAGCCTTAGAATTCCCCATATTTGATTTTTGCATGAAACTCTCGAGAAAACCTTAAAAATCGCGTTTCTGCACCTGGGTGTTGGAACCACACGGTCCAACGCACGGTCTTGCTCAAGACCGTGCGCCAGACCGTTCACAACCCTTTAACCTTGCACCGACTTGCGCACGCCGGTGCACCAGGCCGTGTGCCATTGTTTCAGCCTGCACGGTCTTGGTTGCGTGCTCAAGACCGTGCACAAGGCCGTGCGTTAGCCCGTGTGAATGCCTTAGCCAATTTTCCATCCTTTTTCCTTAGTTGCTCACGGTAATGGGGTCAAATGATAAAAAATAAAAGTTAACTTTTTGCATACGACCCCCTAAAATCGAGCCATTTTCGCCTATAGCTTCCTTATGATTCAAGGATGAATATTTGGTAAAGTTTTCAAAATTTCGATCTCGTTCGGACCTTGAATCCAGCCATTTTCGTTTAGGGCTTTTTCCCCAATTTTTGAATGTTGTCCGAGAAATCCGAAAATCGCATGAGTGCTTCTTTATAATATTATATGCATGAATATGCAATTAGAATTTCAATTGAGCATGTTCATCATTGTTAATCTCGTATTTTTAGTTTAATTGATTTAATTGTATTTTAATTGTATATTCATTTGATACATGTTGTTTATTGGTTTTAATTGCAATGTAGTCTTTGTGAGTCGTTGTCGTGTCTTGTCTTATGTGGTTTTGTCGTTTGTTAGTTTCAGGCTATCTTGTCAGGACATAGCTTGGAGTGTCTTGTCGTTCCGTGTTTCCAGGTGAGGGTTTAAAATGATTTCAAACGGAGTAAGAATTCTTTTAATTTATTGCGAACTCCCCTTATGTGCTCATCTTGCTTTGTTTTCCTTCTAGTATATCTATTAGATATTTAATCTATATTTTCCTGATTCTCTCAAAGGTTTTAATATTAACTTGTACTTCGGTGTAACGCCCCGAAAATCCGAATAATTAATTTGGTATGTCCGAATCGAATATTTGTGTAATTTAATATTTATTTGATGTTTATTATATAATTTTAGAATTTATTTCGTATATGATTGAATTTATGTATTTAAATTACAAATCGTCAATGTGCGTTTAATAATATGAATTTTGACTGTAATTACATGTTATTTGAACAACGTGAGTTTTCGAACTTATTTTGCAAAAATTACGACTTTGCCCCTTCGGTTTCTAAACCTTAGTCAATTTGACTAAGTCTCAATCTCTCTCTCTCACATTGCCATTCACGCTCAAACAAGAAAAAAGAGAAGAAAGAAAAAGAAAGAAAAAGAGAAGGAAGAAGAAAGATTCCAACGATTGTCCCGACTCCGATTCCCGACGGATTCTCGATCCGTTTTCGTCTACGAACTCCTCGCGAACTCTTCTACGAGTAAGCCTTTCACAATTCCTTCGTTTAATGTCTTCTTCACTTCGTATTTCTTATTTTTGATGATAGTTATAGAATTTAGGTTTTATATGATTTTGATAGAAAATGTGGATGGATTTTCGTGTTTATCGTTTCTATATGAAGCATATATGTTGTAGATGATTATATGAGAGAATTAGGGTTTAATTTGCATGATTTAGTGATTATATGTTGGATTAGGGTTTGATTTTTCGCGTGTTTCTGAGCTTCTGCTTGTTCTGCGATTTTGGATCGCACACGGCCTGTTGCACACGGCCTTGAGGCCGTGTGCATGAGACCGTGTGCGAGGGATGAATTGCGCACGGGCTGTGCACACGGCCTTGAGGCCGTGTGCATGAGGCCGTGCGTGTTGCATGTTTGTGCACGGCCTCGCCACACGGCCGTGCACAAGGCCGTGTGGAAGGCTCGAACAGTGCCCTGACCTTCTGTAAGTCAGGGTACAAATTGGCCTACGGGTCCCGCTTCGGCTAGTCTTTTCCGAATTCTTTCTTCGCTCGTGTATTCGATATGTATGATATAGATAGGAATTACATGATTTATGAATTTACGACATGTTCGGGTATGTGAATAGTGCATTTTAAGTTTTCGTTAAATTTTCTAACTTTTGCATGTGAAGTCCGATTTTCCCGAAATTCAAATGCATACTTCTTTATGATATTCTAAGCATTTCCGTAAAGTTTCGTTGCATTTGGAATTGATTTACATTTTTAAATTTGCGATTTACTCTGTTTTCGTTTGAGAATTTGAACCTAAGTGATTGATTTAGTTGTATAACGTGCTTCTATGTGTTCTAATTCTTTCGTATAAGCCGTACGTCGTCGTTAGTCTTATTTGGTTGTGTCTTGGTATTTTTGCAGACGATACTCCTGTGGAGTAGCGCCGGTTCTTGCTCCTTTTGTTCTTTTGCATAGCCAGGTGAGGCTTTCCTTTTCTGATTCCAGTATTACTACGTATATATATATAAATATGCCTTTCCCCGTATAAGCCACGTTTATGTTTTGTTTTCACACCGTTTATATATATACCTAGTAGATATTTATGATTATTATGTTCATTTGATTTATCGAAACTTATTTGATATGAAAAAGTATTACGTATAGTCTTCGAAATGTTTACGAAAGAGACATGTAAAACCTTTTTGTTTCTAAGGCGAACTTTGGCCTTCGGCCTCGCATATGACATGTCTCGAACGGTCTTTTGGCCAACCCGAAATGTTTGAAAAGCGAGTTATGAAATGTTTGCATGATCGTTTGGGCCCGGAGTAAGAGCGATAGGACGAAGTCGGTAGACGTCGGGTCTACGGCGTAAATCCTATGGTTTCCTCCATTTGGGAGCTCGGGGTGAGGCCGGAGTGGCAGCCCTTTGAGTACCTGAGTTATTCTAGTCAGTTACGAGTAGTTCGGATTTAGCGGTCCGTCTACATTGGAGGCATAAGGGTGGTTTCCGGTTTTTATGTTTGGATATTGGAGTTCAGGGCTCGACTCGCCGAGTCATAAGATATGTTTTGTTTTATGTTAAATCACCACCCGATTACGAAAACCTTTCTTTTATGTTGATTTCTTTACTTTAAAATTGGTGATTTATTTTCCGTTTTGTTATATACCTTATTATTCCCTCCTCACTTAGTCGTTTGACTAACCCCCTCTGTTTTACCCTGTACTGGTTTCAGGATACTAGGCGGGATCTGCGTCGTCGTCGTCGCGTCTTAGAGTTACATTCTTTTTGCTCATGTATAACTGTCATTCAGTATGGCTATGATTTATGTCTTTTGATTTTAGGATTTATTAGAATGTATTCGGGATTTTGTATTGAACCCGTTATTATATAATTATCGGGATATTGTACCGAACCCGTTTGTTATTTAATTAAGTGAATTCCGTTAGCCACGGTTGGGAGCGATGGTGGGCGTTGCATTCGTTGCACGTTTTCCTAAAATTCACAGTCGCCCGGAGTCGCAATTCGGGGTCAGACACCGGTGATGGAGTTACCAGAACTTGAAGGGGTTATAAGGAGGAACAGGCCCATTTCTCGCTGGGATATTAATTGCGTGCATGTTACTGCTTTAATTATTTATTATTATTATTTAATGTTATGTATGCAAGTCGAAGCACGATCCGGATTTTCTTCAATTATGCAAATGTATTTTCATATATATATAATTAAAACCCGGACACGTGGCTCGTATTTGTTCCCTCTTGACCTTCACTGAGTGTTTTTACTCACCCCCACTATTTTAATTCTTGTCGGCTCATCTCCCATATAATCATCATCGTCAGATAATTCATTATCCTCTTCACTAGTTGATTCATCTTCAGACATACCTTCAGAAGTATACTCCTTCAGACTTGATTTGTCAACGTCGGTGCTGTCCAGAACCGCATAACATACTCGCAACAGAATCGATCCTAGTCGGCCAATAACTCCTTGTCCTTAGCACTCTCTTATGGCGTATAACGAATTTATCGAATTCCACGCTATCCACATAGAGGTCACATAAATCTTAGCATCTAATCATTCAATCAGTGCAAGTGTGAATTTTGAAAGCAGTTAAAGCACGTAAATTATATAAAAACACTTAACACATATTTAAAGCAATTACCATTCGAAACAAAATATTATGAATGAATGCTATAATAATGCAATGTACCTCTGCGAGTCGGTATCATGGTCGGGATCCCCCTTTCCTTCCCTGAGGGTTGCTTGAGTCGGGGCAGTCTTGAACTCGATGCTTGCTACTCCCACATCTGAGGCAACGTCCCAGTTTCCTCCTACACCTTGCAGTCTCGTGATTTTTCTTCCCACAGTATTCGCAGGGGATGGGGTCCTCGTCCACTTCAGGTTCGGTAGGTTTTGGCATCTCGTAGGGTGGTCTCGATGTCGGAAAAGTGCTCGGTCCGGCTGGTTCTCTTCTTGCCTTCTCGTTGAAAGAGGATCCTTTCATGTGAGGAATACCTCGTCTCATCTCTTGAAGATCGGACTCCACTCTCATAGCCCGGTTGACTGCATCATGATAAACACGAATGTTCAATCCTACTAATCTCTCCAAGATCTCCGGCTGAAGTCCCTCGATGAATTTCCGCGCTCTCCTTCGATCGTCAGATGCAATGTGAGGAGCATAGACGATGAGACGGCTGAAAAGTGCCTCGTACTGTGCAACAGGGAGAGCTCCTTGGGTGAGGGACATGAACTCTCTTTCTCGGCTGTCACGTACCACTTGCGGCACGTACTTCTCTCGGAAGTCGGATAGGAACCGTGACCAAGTGTACGGAATTCCCTCAGCGATCCATCTTTGTTCCATGTAACGCCACCAATCCTCAGCTGGTCCTCTCATGAGAAAGATGGCATACTCGACCCTCTCGGGGTCCCCGCAGTGTATAACCCAGAAGATTCGCTCTAAATCGGCTATCCAAGCCTCGGCTTTAAGGTCATCTGGTTCTCCCATGAAGCAAGGTGGGTTGTAGTGCAGAAATATGTCCAGGGATTGACCTTCGGTTTGTCTCGCAGGCACATCCTGCTGTTGTCGTTGTCTCTCTTGATGCACTTGCTCAGCAATCTATCTCATAGCTGTCACTAACTCCCTTGCAATCGAATTCGGAGATAAGGGAGCGGTAGGGGGTCTTCGATGAGACATTATGTACCTGCGCTCAATAAACTAGGAAAAAGATGCATGTTCGGTTAATGGAATGGTCACGTAAGGCATATAAAATTTAATCAAAGCATACATATATGATTCGGATAGCATGTAGACAAGTTAAGCATGAAACAAATCACAGAACAAGAAAAACTCGATCCTATAGCCGTACGACCTAGACACGACAAGACCCAAGCAGAACACGACAAGACGACAAGACAAGACAGACGCTACCTCGAGTTCTACATCCACTTGCATTCGATCCCAACTCAGTACTACAATTGTAAGAGATCAAACGGTTGGTTGGCCATTCCAAGAGAAGATCAATCACAATTTCAATACTAAGGAGTTCTCAAGCACCTGTGACTGGAAACTCTAAGTCTCATTGACACGAAACGGGCAGACACAAGAGACAAGACAGGACGCGATTACAAAGCTTCGGTTCCTTTTGGGAACCTAGGCTCTGATACCACTGACTGTAGCGCCCCCTGAAGAAGGACCGCCACATCCGCACCGAAACGGATTCCCGAGCTTTGGCGAGGGGCCTCAACCCAAAAACCCACTCCGGCGAACGGCACTCAAGCAAGAACCTTCGGCAACAGCAACGACATCCCAACAACAACCAGAGAAGAGCAGAGAAATGCGGAAGCGATTTAAATAACAAGACAAATTCCATAAATGTCAATTAAACATGTGCAAATCGAAATACAACATAATAACAACACGTAGTGCCATCCATGGCTCAACTAGTCTACCCTATGCAATCCTAGATATCTTCAACTATCCCACATCAGGGGCACATAAGTACGTAAAGTAAATAAATACAATAAACAAGACTCGACAGTTGTTGGGACCACTGACAAGACAAACCAGAAAGACTGAGCCTATCTAGACCTGCTGATGACGACTGACAAGATAGGTGACGTCGCCACCTGTCTACCTGAAGCATGAACCAAAATAGCAGGGGTGAGTATAAAGGATACTCAGTAAGGGGGTTTTGGTTACAGTTCGTCATTTATCTTTTTAAAACTAAAAGTGGTGAGTGTTGCCCGTTTTGAGAAAGAATACGAATACGAAATATAAGTTGTAAAATGACAAAAAGCAACACTCGGGTTCGGCTTATTTGAAAACACAAAAGGTTGACGAACCGGATCCTTTAAAACATTTGCACGAAATATCAAGCCGATTGAAAGAATATTAGTTGGGTAATAAAGGGGACTTAGGGTAGCAAGTACGAGTCACACTTCCGGGTTTTATATATATATAGGGAAGTACATATGATAATTGAAGAAAACCGGAATGTGCTTCGACTTGTCACGAAAGCCATAAAACAATTAGACAAGCAATAAATGCAATAAATCATGCAGTAATGTGTCCCGGCAAGAACGGGCCCTCTCCTTATAACTCCCCATTGAAAAACATGCAAGCAAGTACTCCATCACCAAGATTCATAAACAGGGTTTAAGGAGACGCGATTAGCACCACCATCAGGATTTAAGGAGACGCGATCAGCACCACCGTACAGGGTTTAAGGAGACGCGATTAGCACCACCGTTCGCATCAACTTAGGCTAGCCAACCTCCTAGCCGGCCCAAGTTAACGCGCTAGAAGTATACATCGGGATTTGCCCTAGACTGTAACACCCCACACCCCAAAACTTGAGAAATATGTACCATGTGGGCATTTGTCCCACATAGGAAAAACATAAGTAATGTGAAGGGTTTATAAGTGATCTTCCAAGCACAACTACTATGTGGTGCATCACCTTTTGGCAAGTGGTTTCAGGCCAAACTTTAGGGTTGTGCTCAGTGGTGGTGAAGCTTATACCCGCGCGTCCAACGGGTGCCGTCATGAGGGTTCTCCTCTCCGCGCCCGGGGCTGCGACAAATGGTATCAGAGCCAACCGTCAGCTATGGGAATGCATGTTCCACACATGACATGAGTCGTGAGTCACCGCTAAAGGGGCTCCGCTCGGCGTGTTGTGGGCAGCTTCTCCACTGGCGGGAAGCCAGGATCCTATGTCACGGCATAATGAGGACATTACGCTCTCAAGGAGGGGTGAATGTAACACCCCACACCCCAAAACTTGAGAAATATGTACCATGTGGGCATTTGTCCCACATAGGAAAAACATAAGTAATGTGAAGGGTTTATAAGTGATCTTCCAAGCACAACTACTATGTGGTGCATCACCTTTTGGCAAGTGGTTTCAAGCCAAACTTTAGGGTTGTGCTCAGTGGTGGTGAAGCTTATACCCGCGCGTCCAACGGGTGCCGTCGTGAGGGTTCTCCTCTCCGCGCCCGGGGCTGCGACATAGACGCACGTCCCCAGGCTCACCTCTTGTATACTCCGGGCCCAAGTCATAAACAGGCTATGGCTCGCTTTTGAAATCAATGATAGTTTAAGTGGCCAAAAGGGTCGTTCGAAAATATGATGCAAGTAGTTAAGTATGAATGGCAAAAGGGACTTTTGAGACAAGTTGATGTAACGATCTAGGAAATACTCATAAGTGTCGTACGCTTCGGGAGCATACTGACGGATGTCCCTAACGACATTACTTATAAGTGCCTCAGAGATCAAATAGTTACTTTTAAAACAAATAAGTTACTTGTCTCTAGTTGGAAGCATTTCAAATCATTTTGGTTTGCTATCAAAACGGTTTGACTGAGCATGTAAGGAATATTAAAGACAGTACAACAAGCAATAAGAAAAGGCGGGGAATAAGTTATTTCGAAGCCTAAATAAACTATGTTCTTACTCCAGTTGAAAACAATTTAAAACCCTTACCTGGCTCAACAAGACAGTATGAAAGCAAGCGGTAGTCAGGTTTCTCCCTCGTTGGACCCACCTGTAATACACAGGGCCTAGAGGATGAAAACAAGACCGACAATACTAAAAGCAAGACACAAGACAACAGATGACGCACGGCAATTCACATAGAATCCAATCATGCAATAAACGCAATATGGGAAGTAAATCAATTAAACATGTAAATTACGGTACGACAATTAAAGAATATTAATGAAATGTTAAATAATGAAAGAACGTAAATAATAAATATTAAAGGCATGCTTAAACGCAATTAGGGCACGTAGACACGCTTAAAATAATATAACGGAACTCTCTCGCGAAAACGGGGTCAAACGGACAAGAAACGGAAAAGATGGAATAAATCCCTAAACGAGCAAGGTGTCAATTGACGGTCAATTAGGGTCGGGTAAATTGTAAATTATGAAGAATATCAAATCCCAAGGCTCGAGGAAGCTATAGGTGAAATCGGATTGATATTCGGAGGTCGTATGAGAAAAGTCAACATTTAAATGAGTGGGGTTGACCAATTCCCGAAGTGCAAGAAAGGAAAAGGCTGGAAAAAAACACTAAGTATGTTGCACCGGCCAACGCACGGGCTTACGCACGGGCTTGGCAAGCCGGTGCAAGCACAAAAGGGGTTGCACGGCCTCCCGCACGGTCTTGAGCACGGTGTCAAGACCGTGCAGGTGCAAACGGCCATGCGCACGGGCCTGTGCACGGGCTCAAGCCCGTGCAGGCTGAAAAGTGAAGCGCACGGGCTCTTGCACGGTCTTGCTCAAGACCGTGCGTTCGCCCGTGTGGATCTACTGAGCAGCAGACTCAGCAGATCGCGAACCTCATACGCGAAAATCAAAATATAAATTCATATATCTCCTAATCTACACCATAAAACATCCTAATTTTCACATATAATCATATATATCATATAAGCTACATATAGACACAAGAATCACGTAAAATGGTCAAGTAATTCTTCCTAAACACGAAAATCCTAATATATAAAATTCTATATATAAATCATGAAAAATCGCAAGAAATAACGAACGGAATGAAATGGGGTAAAAGGATTACCGGTAGATAATGTAGTGAGGGTCGTTCAGGGTTTCACGGCTCGTCGATCGGGCGAGAAACGAGCTCGGTAGGGCGTCGGGAAGATCTTTCTCCTTTCTTCTCCTTCTTTCTCCTTTCTTTCTTCTTTGAAATGAGAGAATGAGAGAGATAGATAGATATTTATGAAAATATCTCGAGAGGGTAAAATGGTCATTTAGGCTTTTAAGGGCATTTATGTAATTTAAGAAATTGAGGGCATTTAAAAGATAGGTTAAATCAATCTTTTCCACCAGATTGATTAATCCAATTGGATAGATCGAGAAATTAGGCAAGAAAGAATTCGCGTAAATATTAATAATATAATACAAATATTCGGGTCGTTACATTACGTCTACGAACTCCTCACGATCTCATCTACGAGTAAGCTCTCACGAAATTTTTCGATTAATGCCTTCATTACTTCGATTTTTGGATTTTTGATTATAGTTGAATAATTTAGGTTTTTATATGATTTTGATAGAAAATGTGGATGGATTTTTGTGTTTATCGTTTCTATATGAAGCATATATGTTGTAGATGATTATATGTGAGAATTAGGGTTTAATTTGCATGATTTAGTGATTATATGTTGGATTAGGGTTTGATTTTCGCGAGATTTTGAGCTTCTGCTTGTTCTGCGATTTTGGATCGCACACGGCCTGTTGCACACGGCCTTGAGGCCGTGTGCATGAGACCGTGTGCGAAGGATGAATTGCGCACGGGCTGTGCACACGGCCTTGAGGCCGTGTGCATGAGGCCGTGCGTGTCGCATGTTCGTGCATGGCCTCGCCACACGGCCGTGCACAAGGCCGTGTGGAAGGCTCGAACAGTGCCCTGACCTTCTGTAAGTCAGGGTACAAATTGGCCTACGGGTCCCGCTTTGGCTCGTCTTTTCCGAATTCTTTCTTCGCTCGTGTATTCGATATGTATGATATAGATAGGAATTGCATGATTTATGAATTTACGACATGTTCGGGTATATGAATAGTGCATTTTAAGTTTTCGTTAAATTTTCTAACTTTTGCATGTGAAGTCCGATTTTCCCGAAATTCGAATGCATGCTTCTTTATGATATTCTAAGCATGTCCGTAAAGTTTCGTTGCATTTGGAATTGAGTTACATTTTTAAATTTGCGATTTACTCCGTTTTCGTTAGAGAATTTGAACCTAAGTGATTTATTTAATTGTATAACGTGCTTCTATGTGTTCTAGTTCTTTCGCATAAGCTGTGCGTCATCTTTAGTCTTATTTGGTTGTGTCTTGGTATTTTTGCAGACGATACTCCCGTGGAGTAGCGCCAGTTCTTGCTCTTTTGTTCATTTTGCATAGCCAGGTGAGGCTTTCCTTTTCTGTTTCCAGTATTATTAAGTATATATATAAATAAGCCTCTCCCCATATAAGCCTCGTTTATGTTTTGGTTTTCACACCGTTTATATATATATATACTTAGTAGATATTTATGATTATTATGTTCATTTGATTTATCGAAAATTATTTGATATGAAAAAGTATTACGTATAGTCTTCGAAATGTTTACGAAAGAGACATGTAAAACCTTTTTGTTTCTAAGGCGAACTTTGGCCTTCGGCCTCGCATGTGACATGTCTCGAACGGTATTTTGGCCACCCCGAAATGTTTGAAAAGCAAGTTATGAAATGTTTGCATGATCGTTTGGGCCCGGAGTAAGAGCGATAGGACGAAGTCGGTAGACGTCGGGTCTACGGCGTAAATCCTATGGTTTCCTCCATTTGGGAGCTCGGGGTGAGGCCGGAGTGGCATCCCTTTGAGTACCTGAGTTATTCTAGTCAGTTACGAGTAGTTCGGATTTAGCGGTCCGTCTACATTGGAGGCATAAGGGTGGTTTCCGGTTTTTATGTTTGGATATTGGAGTTCAGGACTCGACTCGCCGAGTCATTAGATATGTTATGTTTTATGTTAAATCACCACCCGATTATGAAAACCTTTCTTTTATGTTGATTTCTTTTACTTTAAAATTGGTGATTTATTTTCCGTTTTGTTATATACATTATTATTCCCTCCTCACTTAGTCGTTTGACTAACCCCCTCTGTTTTACCCCTGTACTGGTTTCAGGACACTAGGCGGGATCTGCGTCGTCGTCGTCGCGTCTTAGAGTTGCATTCTTTTGTTCATGTATAACTCTCATTCAGTATGGCTATGATTTATGTCTTTTGATTTTAGGATTTATTAGAATGTATTCGGGATTTTGTATATTGAACCCGTTATTATATAATTATCGGGATATTGTACCGAACCCGTTTGTTATTTAATTAAGTGAATTTCGTTAGCCTTGGTGGGCTTTAATAATTGTGCAATTTATCATGCTTTAATGTTTGATTATTTCGCTTCCGCACTTCTGTCTCGTTGTTTATTTAAAACCCCCGCCTAGTAAATGAGTAAATGCTTGCCGTTCGCCGGGTTTTGATTCGGGTCGGATCCCATTTCGGTTTCGGGGCGAAGCTCGGTGCGGGGCGTGCGTTACCTGTTTGGGGCGCCCGCTACACAAAGCAGCTCAAGATCGCCAGAAGAGCTACGCCGACAAGAGACGTCGACATTTGGAGTTCGAAGTGGGAGACCGAGTTTTTCTTAAGGCCTCCCCGAGGAAGGGATTCACGAGGATCGGTAGAGGTGGGAAGCTTACTCCGAGATACTTAGGTCCATTTGAGATCACAGAGCGGATCGGGAATACCGCATATCGTTTGGACCTACCGCCTTATCTTACCGGGATCCACAATGTCTTCCATGTCTCACAGCTTCGCAAGTACTTCCTCGACGAGTCCCATATTCTCCAAGATGACGGAGTTCAGCTTGAGCCAGATTTGACTATTGAGATGAAACCGGTTCAGATTCAGGATCGCAAGGTCCAGCAGCTTCGTCATAAGCAGATTTCATTAGTGAGAGTTCTCTGGAGGAACCGTTCGACCGAGCACTCTACTTGGGAGACGGAAGATAAGATGAGAGAAGCTTATCCCGAGCTTTTCTGATAAAGATGGAATCTGGGGACCAGATTCTCATAAGGGGGGAGTATTGTAACGACCCAGAAATCCGAGAATCACTATGAGTAATTTTACGCGTTAATTATCATTCTTAAACCCTAAATTCTCGTTATATGTGAACTATTATATATTATTTTAGTATAAGAACCAATGTGATAATATTAATTGCGAATTTAGATTACGTGTCTATATTGCGTTTGTTTAATATTTAATCGTTATATTTGATCGACGCGTATTTTATTGGATTTTCTAAAATTACTAAAATAACCCTTCGTATTTTCGATATTTCGAAGATATTTGATAAAAGTATCGAAATTCATTTCAAACCTTATTTCAAATTAGAGAGAGAGAGAGAGAGAAGAAAAAAAGAGAATTTTCTCCCGAAGCCCTAATCGATCGTGCCGAGCTCGAATCTCTATGGAATTTCGCGCCAATCATTTTTAAACGATCCTTTCTTCGATACCTTTCTATAGGTACCAATTTCCCCAATTTCCTTTATGGATTTTCGAGGTTTTGAGATTATTTGATTATTTCGGGATTTTTAGGATATATGCTTAGATCGAGCCCGTTTCTTGATCAATTCATGATTTTATTGGATGTAAATGTGAATTAGTTGATGATTAATGATTGTTATAATTTGTGAGTGTTAATTTGCGTTATAAATATGTGTTTTGATGATTTTTGGCTCGAAAATTTGAATTCCCGTAAGTTTCTGTTGGGTTCAGTTGAACCACACGGGCTAACGCACGGTCTTGCGCAAGACCATGCAGGAGCCCGTGTGCAGCTCTTTTTGCCCGCACGGGCTCAAGCCCGTGTGTCCAAACTGTGCGTTTGGCCGTGTATGCGTGCACGGTCTTGACACCGTGTTCAAGACCGTGCACAAGGCCATGTGAAACACTTAGAGAATTTTCCAGCCTTTTTCAAATGTTGCTCTCGGCAAGTGAGTCTTCGGGTCAACATTTTCGGTTGACTTTTTGCATACGGACTCCAAAAAGTACACCATTTCCACCTATAGAACCCTTTTAAATTGTAGATTTATATTTTGGAGTGTTTATTTAATTTTTCCCTCGTTCGGGCTGTGAATAGTGTAATTCTAATTATGTGTATTTTTGACAACTTGTCATAATTGCGAGAAACTTACATGATAGCTTCTTTACATATTATAATTGGCATATGCATGATTGGAAACATGTTTGGTTAGCCGTTCGTCCAATAATTGCTTATTTGCGCTTTTATTGTTGTTGTAGTCGTTATTAATTTGTATAGGTCTTGTCTTGTCTCCAGATCAGTCCGGCGTTGGAGACCAGTGAGTCTAGCAGCTAGGCTTTCTCTTTTTGATTCCAGGTGAGGATTTAAACTTTTAACTGGGCTTGAACATATATATGTACAATTGCAAACCCCCTAATCCCTTATTAATGTATTATATATTTCGAGTTTATATTTTTATGTTTTATCCTCAAATCATTTAATATCAAAATTATACATTATTAAACCAAATTGATTTCTTTTAAAAAGGGCAAGAAAACTATTTATTTTACGTGACGGTTTGACTTAGGATTTAATCCTTTGTCGTCACCTTTGCCCAGAGTGTCTTTTGGCATTCAAATGTGTTTTTCAAAGCGAGCAAATCCGTGATTATTTTCAAGATGGGCCCGGGAAGGTATCCGAAGGTTACATCTGGGGACGGGCGTCCAGGGTGTAATCCGAGGTGCTTCTCCCAAAATTAAGCGTCAATCGTGGCCCGTCAGGAGATGATAGCCACGGTTGGGAGCGATGGTGGGTGTTGCATTCGTTGCACATTTTCCTAAAATTCACTATAGTCGAGCTTCGGGTTGCTCCTTGGCTTGACACCGGCGATGGAGAATTTTTATAATGAATCGTGGAGAAATAAGGAGGAATAGGCCCATTCTCGCTGGGATCGTATTTATTGCTTTATAGTGTTATTGACTTTAATTTTAATCGAATATCCAAGTCGAAGCATATTCCGGTTTCTTCATTATCGCATATGTATTTTCTATAAAAACCAAGAAGCATGACTCGACTTGTTCTCACATCTTCACTGAGTATTTTGACTCACCCACTTTTAATTGGTTCTTGCCTCAGGTTTGAGAGAGACCGACATGTCTTACGTGTCGGATGGGCAACAGTGCATAGATAGGCTTTTTGGTTTTGCCGAGTCTCGTTGGTTGTCTTTTATTCTCTAGTTATATATTCTTTTTAACCTGGATTGTAGATAATCTTATTTTGATCCCCGTAACCTATTATTTACTTGATGTTGCCCCTGAATGGGCTGTTGATATTTTGACTAGTTAATTGGCCCCGGAGTGGCATCTATATTAATATGAATTAACTGCTTCCGCTATATTTACTCTGTTTTATTTAGTCATTGTTATTTTGGGGATTCACTGTTGCCAAGTGTCGGGATTGACCCGTTAGCTTGCACCGGCTTGCGCACGCCGGTGCACCAGGCCGTGTGCCATTGTTTCAGCCTGCACGGTCTTGGTTGCGTGCTCAAGACCGTGCACAAGGCCGTGCGTTAGCCCGTGTGAATGCCTTAGCCAATTTTCCATCCTTTTTCCTTAGTTGCTCACGGTAATGGGGTCAAATGATCAAAAATAAAAGTTGACTTTTTGCATACGACCCCCTAAAATCGAGCCGTTTTCGCCTATAGCTTCCTTATGATTCAAGGATGAATATTTGGTAAAGTTTTCAAAATTTCGATCTCGTTCGGACCTTGAATCGAGCCATTTTCGTTTAGGGCTTTTTCCCCAATTTTTGAATGTTGTCCGAGAAATCCGAAAATCGCATGAGTGCTTCTTTATAATATTATATGCATGAATATGCAATTAGAATTTCAATTGAGCATGTTCATCATTGTTAATCTTGTATTTTTAGTTTAATTGATTTAATTGTATTTTAATTGTATATTCATTTGATACATGTTGTTTATTGGTTTTAATTGCAATGTAGTCTTTGTGAGTCGTTGTCGTGTCTTGTCTTATGTGGTTTTGTCGTTTGTTAGTTTCAGGCTGTCTTGTCAGGACATTGCTTGGAGTGTCTTGTCGTTCCGTGTTTCCAGGTGAGGGTTTAAAATGATTTCAAACGGAGTAAGAATTCTTTTAATTTATTGCGAACTCCCCTTATGTGCTCATCTTGCTTTGTTTTCCTTCTCGTATATCTATTAGATATTTAATCTATATTTTCCTGATTCTCTCAAAGGTTTTAATATTAACTTGTACTTATGAGTATCCTTAAATCATTTTATTTTCATAAGGCAGGTAAAATTCTTTCTTTTAAACGTGACGGTTTGACTTAGGATTCAACCCCTTTGTCGTCACTCAAACTTGCCCAAATTCAATTTATGTATGTTTTTTCAAAGCGAGCAAATTCGTGTTATTTCAAAATGGGCCCGGGAAAGTATCCGGAGGTTATACCTGGGGACGAGCATCTAGGGGTAATCCGAGGTGCTTCTCCCAAAATTAAGCGTCAATCGTGGCCCGTCAGGAGATGATAGCCACGGTTGGGAGCGATGGTGGGCGTTGCATTCGTTGCACATTTTCCTAAAATTCACAGTCGCCCGGAGTCGCAATTCGGGGTCAGACACCGGTGATGGAGTTACCAGAACTTGAAGGGGTTATAAGGAGGAACAGGCCCATTTCTCGCTGGGATATTAATTGCGTGCATGTTACTGCTTTAATTATTTATTATTATTATTTAATGTTATGTATGCAAGTCGAAGCACGATCCGGATTTTCTTCAATTATGCAAATGTATTTTCATATATATATAATTAAAACCCGGACACGTGGCTCGTACTTGTTCCCTCTTGACCTTCACTGAGTGTTTTTACTCACCCCCACTATTTTAATTCTTACTTCAGGTCGACAGGTGGCGTTGTCACCTATCATGTCAGTCGGCAGCAGCAGGTTTAGGTTGGCTCGTGTGTCTTGTCTTGTCAGTGTCCCAACAACAGTTGTGTCCTCGTTATGAATTTATTTAATTATGTATTTTGGATTATGCTTTAATTTTAAGTACTTACGTGCCCCTGATGTGGGATAGATTAGACTGGCCATGAATGGCATTTATTATATTATGATTGAGAATGATGTAGGAATTATGTGGCCATGGATGGCTTATATGATATTTTATATAATTGTTATTACTTCCGCAACTCTGATTTATTTAATTATTTATTGCTGTTGTTGTTGGGCTGTCATTTGCTGTTGCTAGTTTTGCTTGATTGATTGCCGTTCGCCGGGATGGATTTTTAGATGGGGTACTTATACCTCGTTTGAGGGTTTGTCTCGGTGCGGATGTGGTGTCCTTTCTCCGGCCAAGGAAAGGGACGCTACAGTCAGTGGTATCAGAGCCTAGGTTCCCAAAGGGGAACCGAAAGCTCTAGTATCTCGTCTGTCTTGCATGGAGTGTCTGTCTGCTTGGTGTCAGTTTGTGTCGAGTTCGTGTTTTGACAAGTGTTTGTCTCATCTTGGTGCTTAAAATTGTAGACGATTACGGTTGGCTTAATTAACCGACTGGCAATCTTTTATAAATTTTTGTACTAAGGAAGATGTAACGTGAGTCGATCGTGGAACACTGCGCGTGTCTTATATAGTTTGGTCTGTCGTAATGTATGTCGGTAGGGTTTTGTTGAGTGATTGAGCATGCTTATGTGTTTATGAATTGTTGGCATCACTTCTCACAAGACATGCACCTATTTTGCCAAATAGTTGTGAACGCAGGTATGCCGCGTAAGAAAGCTCGATCAGATCCGCCACTACCTCCACTTCAGACTACGTCAGGATCAACGTACTCGTATTCGACGGGAGAGTTGGAAATAGCTCAGGGAGCAGATAGCGTGACAGAATACGAGGCCAGATTTGCCTACCTGACTAACTACTCACCTAACCGGGAGCCAGATCAAAGGAACAGAGCGGCGAGATTTATATTTGGATTGAGGCACGAAATTCGCCAAGTACTCATAGGTCTTGGTTGTTGTTCTTATGCTGAAGTTGTTGGCCGAGCCTTGCGGGCCGAAGCAGAGTTTGAAATGAGAGCTAGGAATGCTCGACCGATCATTTTACCGAACCCATCTTATGGATCGAGAATTCCAGTGGCTGTTCGTACAACTTCTCACAGAAAAGAGGCGACGACCAGTGGATCCAGTGAGAGCACCATCCTTTGCTCGTATTTCCATAAGCCACATCATCTCGCAGAGTATTGCCGGAAACGACTGGGACAGTGTCTACTATGTGGATCCCCTGACCATCTTCTCGACAATTGCCCCAATAAGAAGACACCTAAGGAAGAGGATAGTGGATGATGATTCTGAGGATTCAGGGTTCCTAATTCAGAGAGGGAGGCTACCAGAGAATAAAGTGTGAAGGGACAGTGTTGGGGACGTACAATAAATGAGAAGCTACGACATCGAAGGACTTGAGCAAAAAAAAAATTTTGGAATAAAAGGAATAATGGGAGACTAGAACGGACTTCATTACTCGGAATAAAAGGTACCGTGCATTTTCATAACATTCATATTTCTCGTATTCAATTTATTAATTGTGCGATATTATGTAATTATTGTTTGATTGAACTCCGGATTAAATCCGGGGTATTTTCGAAATTTTTGCGCGTTTTTATTCGATCCAGGGGTGCTTGCACGCCCTAATGCACGGTCTTGCTCAAGACCGTGCGGTTCAGCTCAAGCCCGTGCAAGCCAGTTCAGCGCTAAACCGCTGAACCGGCTGGACCGCTCCAGACGGGCCAGTGCACGCCCGTGCGTCCGGCCGTGTGTCCCTATTTTGCTCTTTTTAAATCTATTTTCGCGAGCTCACTTCCAGAAACTTTTTTTCCCATTTCTCTCCACTTTCAGCAGCTGAAACCTACAAATTTTTCCCCAAAAATTTTCTCCAATCTTTGCGAGCCAATAACTTTCAATCCGTCCGTTGGATCTTCCTAATTTTCGGAAGGTACGTAGTCTACATTACGAATTTCTATTAGTTGGGTTTTGAGGACGATCCGCCGAGCCGATCTTACACACATTGCTGCCCAAAATACACGCACGCCAAGTGTTCGACAAAATTCCCGAGTGAGGAATTTCATCAAATTCAATCCTACAAGCTTCCAACAACATTCTCACATGGCCGCCGAAGGTTCTCGACGAAGGAGGAGATGAGATGACCCTCCATCTCCACTTCCATTCAATGTGGATATTTCAAATTCATTCCAAGCTAAAGTTTTTAGGCGAATGCACGAACGCCCGGTGTTCTCCACCAAGTTTCTCGACATCGAAGCATTGGGAAATTTGGGACTTGGCGCCGGTATTGCTCGATACATAGAAGACGTGGGATGGACCACATTCTTGGACATAAGAAGGAATTCGTACCCCCGGCTTGTGTACGAATTCATTGCAACACTTCAAGTACTTCCCCATGAAGACGATGCCGAGCTACCATTCAAAATTGAGTTCCGATCTTTTAATGAAGATTATGAGCTCACTCTTCGGCAACTAACAATGCATTTTGGACTACCCATCCGGGGTATGATAAGCCGTGAAGTTGGATGGTCCGAAGCCGAAGCTTGGAGAAATGTCTCCACTTCTAGGAGACCCTTTCAACAAGGAAAATCGAAGGCAACCGACCTTCGTGATGCCGCTTTGAGGACTGTCCACCGGTTCCTCTCATGTACCGTTTTTGCTAGAGGAGATAGCTATGGTTCAATTAATATTGAGGAACTCTACGTCCTTGATTGCGCGGTTCGAAGGCAAGCAGTCAACGGCATTATGTTTTTCCTTCGATATGTAGAATATGTAGGTACCCGGCCTAAAGGAGAAATCAGAATTGGGTCCTACATTACCGCGATCTTAGAGTGTGCCGGAGTGACCGGCATGGATCGAATGGCCCCGGCAGGAGCCGAGGATTCAATGATTTCCTACAAGCAACTCGCCCAAATGAAACTTTGTAGGAAAGTTAGAGGGCGACACGGTCGATATGTACCAATGACGGCCGAAGAAGCCGCCGCCGGGAGCGATGGCGACGATGAAGAGGATGCCGATATAGGAGGTCATCCTGAGGAAGACCGACAAGAGAGGGAGGAGCAGATGATGGAACAACTTTACGAAGCAGGAGGCTTCGCTCCTCATCAGGTTCCGTATGTACCCGATCCCGAAGAGGTTCCATTCCAGCAGAGCTTTGAGGATTACCCGACACAGCACCAGGCTGGATCCTCTCAATGGGACAGATTAAGTGAGGAACAATGGAGTCGGTATCAACAATCGGAGTCGGAGACCCGAAGCCGATGGGAGACCGACAGGTGGACGGTTTGGGGAAACCGTTTCAGCACTTTCGCTGAACAGACTACTGAGCGACTGGACAGACAGTCGGCTGAGCTTCGGGAGATCAGACTAGAGAACCAACGCAACCACGCCGAAATTCGGGAGCAGATTTCCGATCTCGAGAGGTCCATCAATGAACAACTCGCTCGCTATATAAGCCGTCTTGGCATGCCGCGTAGTTCGGGAGCACCCGATTCTTAGTTGGCATTAGTTTTTCCCTAATTTCTCGTTGTTTCGTTTTAATTGTAATTTGATTTTCAGTTGAACTTTTATGTACGAATTATGTGTTAAATGTTTATTTGAATTGAGCTGTTAATTATTCATTTTAATTAATTACTTAAGTGATAATTGCACGATTGTTGTATGACGAATTTTAATTGCTGTGATATACTTCCTTTAATAAACCCTGAGGTTCGGAGTAGAATCTGAGGACAGATTCTTTTAAAGGAGGGAGTATTGTAACGACCCGAAAATTCCATAATTAATTCTTGGAATAATTATTCGACATTTAGTTGAATTTTATATGAAAAGATTTAACTTTGCCAGTTAATCTTAATTTATTATAATTATTTCAATATCTTTAACCTTTTATAATTACATTTTCTACCCTCGAATTACTCTAATCTATATAAACGAACCTACAATCTTCTAAAATACCCTTGCACTACCTTGAACACCCCCACACTATCTTGAACACACTCACACCATCTTGAACACACCTCTTGCACCCTCTTGGTTACATATTCATTCGAGAGAGAGAGAGAGAAGAGAAGGAGAAAAGAGAGAAGAGAAGGAGAAGAAAAGAAATTCCATTCCGAATTCGTTTCTCGACCAATTTAAATTCCGAGACCAGATTTACGATCCTCATTCGATTCTTTATCGGTAACATTCTTTCTCCAATTCGTTTCATCCATTAAATCTTTCAATTTTTATAGTTTTTATATTGAATAAATATTTGATGAATTTCTTGATTCGTAGGTTATAGTTTATCATTTTTAGTGTAGTTGGGATCAAATGATAGATATTAATGGGTACAATGCATGAGTGTGAATTTTACATGTTAATTTTAGCCTTAGAATTCCCCATATTTGATTTTTGCATGAAACTCTCGAGAAAACCTTAAAAATCGCGTTTCTGCACCTGGGTGTTGGAACCACACGGTCCAACGCACGGTCTTGCTCAAGACCGTGCGCCAGACCGTTCACAACCCTTTAACCTTGCACCGACTTGCGCACGCCGGTGCACCAGGCCGTGTGCCATTGTTTCAGCCTGCACGGTCTTGGTTGCGTGCTCAAGACCGTGCACAAGGCCGTGCGTTAGCCCGTGTGAATGCCTTAGCCAATTTTCCATCCTTTTTCCTTAGTTGCTCACGGTAATGGGGTCAAATGATCAAAAATAAAAGTTGACTTTTTGCATACGACCCCCTAAAATCGAGCCATTTTCGCCTATAGCTTCCTTATGATTCAAGGATGAATATTTGGTAAAGTTTTCAAAATTTCGATCTCGTTCGGACCTTGAATCCAGCCATTTTCGTTTAGGGCTTTTTCCCCAATTTTTGAATGTTGTCCGAGAAATCCGAAAATCGCATGAGTGCTTCTTTATAATATTATATGCATGAATATGCAATTAGAATTTCAATTGAGCATGTTCATCATTGTTAATCTCGTATTTTTAGTTTAATTGATTTAATTGTATTTTAATTGTATATTCATTTGATACATGTTGTTTATTGGTTTTAATTGCAATGTAGTCTTTGTGAGTCGTTGTCGTGTCTTGTCTTATGTGGTTTTGTCGTTTGTTAGTTTCAGGCTATCTTGTCAGGACATAGCTTGGAGTGTCTTGTCGTTCCGTGTTTCCAGGTGAGGGTTTAAAATGATTTCAAACGGAGTAAGAATTCTTTTAATTTATTGCGAACTCCCCTTATGTGCTCATCTTGCTTTGTTTTCCTTCTAGTATATCTATTAGATATTTAATCTATATTTTCCTGATTCTCTCAAAGGTTTTAATATTAACTTGTACTTCTGTGTAACGCCCCGAAAATCCGAATAATTAATTTGGTATGTCCGAATCGAATATTTGTGTAATTTAATATTTATTTGATGTTTATTATATAATTTTAGAATTTATTTCGTATATGATTGAATTTATGTATTTAAATTACAAATCGTCAATGTGCGTTTCATAATATGAATTTTGACTGTAATTACATGTTATTTGAACAACGTGAGTTTTCGAACTTATTTTGCAAAAATTACGACTTTGCCCCTTCGGTTTCTAAACCTTAGTCAATTTGACTAAGTCTCAATCTCTCTCTCTCACATTGCCATTCACGCTCAAACAAGAAAAAAGAGAAGAAAGAAAAAGAAAGAAAAAGAGAAGGAAGAAGAAAGATTCCAACGATTGTCCCGACTCCGATTCCCGACGGATTCTCGATCCGTTTTCGTCTACGAACTCCTCGCGAACTCTTCTACGAGTAAGCCTTTCACAATTCCTTCGTTTAATGTCTTCTTCACTTCGTATTTCTTATTTTTGATGATAGTTATAGAATTTAGGTTTTATATGATTTTGATAGAAAATGTGGATGGATTTTCGTGTTTATCGTTTCTATATGAAGCATATATGTTGTAGATGATTATATGAGAGAATTAGGGTTTAATTTGCATGATTTAGTGATTATATGTTGGATTAGGGTTTGATTTTTCGCGTGTTTCTGAGCTTCTGCTTGTTCTGCGATTTTGGATCGCACACGGCCTGTTGCACACGGCCTTGAGGCCGTGTGCATGAGACCGTGTGCGAGGGATGAATTGCGCACGGGCTGTGCACACGGCCTTGAGGCCGTGTGCATGAGGCCGTGCGTGTTGCATGTTTGTGCACGGCCTCGCCACACGGCCGTGCACAAGGCCGTGTGGAAGGCTCGAACAGTGCCCTGACCTTCTGTAAGTCAGGGTACAAATTGGCCTACGGGTCCCGCTTCGGCTAGTCTTTTCCGAATTCTTTCTTCGCTCGTGTATTCGATATGTATGATATAGATAGGAATTACATGATTTATGAATTTACGACATGTTCGGGTATGTGAATAGTGCATTTTAAGTTTTCGTTAAATTTTCTAACTTTTGCATGTGAAGTCCGATTTTCCCGAAATTCGAATGCATACTTCTTTATGATATTCTAAGCATTTCCGTAAAGTTTCGTTGTATTTGGAATTGATTTACATTTTTAAATTTGCGATTTACTCTGTTTTCGTTTGAGAATTTGAACCTAAGTGATTGATTTAGTTGTATAACGTGCTTCTATGTGTTCTAATTCTTTCGTATAAGCCGTACGTCGTCGTTAGTCTTATTTGGTTGTGTCTTGGTATTTTTGCAGACGATACTCCTGTGGAGTAGCGCCGGTTCTTGCTCCTTTTGTTCTTTTGCATAGCCAGGTGAGGCTTTCCTTTTCTGATTCCAGTATTACTACGTATATATATATAAATATGCCTTTCCCCGTATAAGCCACGTTTATGTTTTGTTTTCACACCGTTTATATATATACCTAGTAGATATTTATGATTATTATGTTCATTTGATTTATCGAAACTTATTTGATATGAAAAAGTATTACGTATAGTCTTCGAAATGTTTACGAAAGAGACATGTAAAACCTTTTTGTTTCTAAGGTGAACTTTGGCCTTCGGCCTCGCATATGACATGTCTCGAACGGTCTTTTGGCCAACCCGAAATGTTTGAAAAGCGAGTTATGAAATGTTTGCATGATCGTTTGGGCCCGGAGTAAGAGCGATAGGACGAAGTCGGTAGACGTCGGGTCTACGGCGTAAATCCTATGGTTTCCTCCATTTGGGAGCTCGGGGTGAGGCCGGAGTGGCAGCCCTTTGAGTACCTGAGTTATTCTAGTCAGTTACGAGTAGTTCGGATTTAGCGGTCCGTCTACATTGGAGGCATAAGGGTGGTTTCCGGTTTTTATGTTTGGATATTGGAGTTCAGGGCTCGACTCGCCGAGTCATAAGATATGTTTTGTTTTATGTTAAATCACCACCCGATTACGAAAACCTTTCTTTTATGTTGATTTCTTTACTTTAAAATTGGTGATTTATTTTCCGTTTTGTTATATACCTTATTATTCCCTCCTCACTTAGTCGTTTGACTAACCCCCTCTGTTTTACCCTGTTCAGGATACTAGGCGGGATCTGCGTCGTCGTCGTCGCGTCTTAGAGTTACATTCTTTTTGCTCATGTATAACTCTCATTCAGTATGGCTATGATTTATGTCTTTTGATTTTAGGATTTATTAGAATGTATTCGGGATTTTGTATTGAACCCGTTATTATATAATTATCGGGATATTGTACCGAACCCGTTTGTTATTTAATTAAGTGAATTCCGTTAGCCTTGGTGGGCTTTAATAATTGTGCAATTTATCATGCTTTAATGTTTGATTATTTCGCTTCCGCACTTCTGTCTCGTTGTTTATTTAAAACCCCCGCCTAGTAATTGAGTAAATGGTTGCCGTTCGCCGGGTTGTGGTTCGGGTCGGATCCCATTTCGGTTCCGGGTCGAAGCTCGGTGCGGGGCGTGCGTTACCCGTTTGGGGCGCCCGCTACATTATGAGTATCCTTAAATCATTTTATTTTCATAAGGCAGGTAAAATTCTTTCTTTTAAACGTGACGGTTTGACTTAGGATTCAACCCCTTTGTCGTCACTCAAACTTGCCCAAATTCAATTTATGTATGTTTTTTCAAAGCGAGCAAATTCGTGTTATTTCAAAATGGGCCCGGGAAAGTATCCGGAGGTTATACCTGGGGACGAGCATCTAGGGGTAATCCGAGGTGCTTCTCCCAAAATTAAGCGTCAATCGTGGCCCGTCAGGAGATGATAGCCACGGTTGGGAGCGATGGTGGGCGTTGCATTCGTTGCACGTTTTCCTAAAATTCACAGTCGCCCGGAGTCGCAATTCGGGGTCAGACACCGGTGATGGAGTTACCAGAACTTGAAGGGGTTATAAGGAGGAACAGGCCCATTTCTCGCTGGGATATTAATTGCGTGCATGTTACTGCTTTAATTATTTATTATTATTATTTAATGTTATGTATGCAAGTCGAAGCACGATCCGGATTTTCTTCAATTATGCAAATGTATTTTCATATATATATAATTAAAACCCGGACACGTGGCTCGTATTTGTTCCCTCTTGACCTTCACTGAGTGTTTTTACTCACCCCCACTATTTTAATTCTTACTTCAGGTCGACAGGTGGCGTTGTCACCTATCATGTCAGTCGGCAGCAGCAGGTCTAGGTTGGCTCGTGTGTCTTGTCTTGTCAGTGTCCCAACAACAGTCGTGTCCTCGTTATGAATTTATTTAATTATGTATTTTGGATTATGCTTTAATTTTAAGTACTTACGTGCCCCTGATGTGGGATAGATTAGACTGGCCATGAATGGCATTTATTATATTATGATTGAGAATGATGTAGGAATTATGTGGCCATGGATGGCTTATATGATATTTTATATAATTGTTATTACTTCCGCAACTCTGATTTATTTAATTATTTATTGCTGTTGTTGTTGGGCTGTCGTTTGCTGTTGCTAGTTTTGCTTGATTGATTGCCGTTCGCCGGGATGGATTTTTAGATGGGGTACTTATACCTCGTTTGAGGGTTTGTCTCGGTGCGGATGTGGTGTCCTTTCTCCGGCCAAGGAAAGGGGCGCTACAGTTACAGTTGGTATCAGAGCTAGAGGTTCATTGGCCTTAGCTCTGTGAGTCGTGTCAGTCTAGGTCCGTACGGCTTACGACTTAGGAATTGTGCTTTTGTGTTACAGCTTTGCATTCATAATTAAGCTTCATGCATACCTGTTGTATTTGATTGTAGGATTCCGCCCCGTCGTGATCGTACGCCTGGTCACCCTCCTCAGCCACCTATGGCACCACTGAACCCTCATGATTTGGTGGATTCGGTTAGAGAAATTCTGAGAGCTGAACGCCATACAGTCCAGGATGAAGCCAAAGCCCGAGAGGTAGTTTTGAAGGGACTTTTGGATTATAAACCATCTCCATTCCATGGTACTACTGATGATAGAGTGGCAGATAGCGGGATTGCTTCTCTCGAGCAGATCTTTAGGCTCCAGCAGACGTCTGATGCTGACAAAGTAGAGTTTGCAGTATACTTATTACAGGGATCCGCCGATGAGTGGTGGAGAGTTATAGAGAGGAGATTTGCCGCTGATAGGGTTAAACCTACTTGGGAGGATTTCCTGAAAGAATTTCGAGCTAAATACATCCCTCAATCAGTCCAAGATCACAGAGAGCGAGAGTTTATGGCACTCATTCAGGGTCCTTTATCAGTAGCTGATTATGAGGTTGAGTTTTCTACAACTTCTAGGGTTTTAAGTATTTATCCAGATACATAGGCGGAAATGAAATCACCTAAACAAAAGTAAATGACTCAAAGGACATGACCTGAATCCGCCTAACAACAAAACCTGAAAAGACAACCACAGAGTAATGGGGTTAGTTAAAGCGACTAAGTGAGGGGGCTGTAATACGTATATATTATCGAAACAACTAGAAAGATTCACCAGTTTGTATATGAGAAGAAAGCAAAGAAAAAATAAAGGTTTTCATAATTGTTGGTGAATCGAATAATTTCGCAATAAAGGAAAAGCTCGGCGAGTCGAGCATCAACCACCTGTTTCATAATATCAGAAATATCAAATAAACCTCCCTTATTCCTCCTTGTGTCGTCAGGTAGCTAGCCCGCTACTATATAATCATGCAAGGACAAATATCCAATACATCTTCGGCTGAGGATATAGACTAGATCCCGTCCGGCGCAGGTACTCAAAAGGGTTGCCACTCCGGTCATACCCCCGAGCTCCCATCAGTTTGGAGACCAGAGCATTGAGATCCACCGTAGACCCAACGTCTATCTGGCTTCACCCCGTACCCTGATGTCCGGGCCCAATAATATAATGTGGCTCAACGGCCAGGCTGAAAGGCCAAGATAATTCCTCGCACTCCAAATGCTTATATGGTCAAAGGGACCTATTGATAAATCAACTTTTAACCCTTTCGAGCTAAATGAGCTTTTAAGGGGTTACACGTAATAATTTGATATCAAAGCATTTTTCTTTATACTCATTAAGATAGTATGGTTTCAAATAGCTACTACGTATAATATAAATATGGGGAAAGAAAACATAAAAACATAAAACACAGGCTTCGGGTATATATGGAATATTTACATACGTATAAGGAAAGCCGAATTCGGAAAAGAAACCCCACCTCGATAATACGGAAAAAAGGACCAAAAGAAAGACAACCAGACTACTGCCCGGAAGAACTACCACCTGAAACCAAATACGACACAACCATGTAAGACGACAATACGACGCACGGCTTATTCTTAATGCAATAACCACTTAATTAAATCAAAGAAGGGCAATTATTCAATGTAACGAATGAAATACCAAAATTCAAACTTATAATCATGCTTAAACACAATTAGGTTTCACAGACATGCTTAAAATGCTAGAAAGAAGCATACATTCAAGTTTCGAAGCAATCGGAAAAGAATTGCGAAAGGCGTATAATTCCCTAAACGAAAATCGGTTCGTTTCACGACCAAACGGTATTGGAAAAATTCAAACTCTATGGATTATTAAGTTTTAAAGCATTACAGACTTAATGGCGAAGTCGGATTTTGAAAATAATATCAAACGAAGAAAGTAGTATTGTGCAAGGCCGTGTGAAATTTTGGAAACACGCACGGGCTGCCCACACGGCCTGATGCAAGGCCGTGTGAGGTGGAAATAGCGCACGGTCTTGCTACACGGCCTGTTGCAAGGCCGTGTGCACCTATTTTCGCGAATTTTCAGCAGAACGCGAAGAACTTCGCACAGAAGCTACAGATTTTCGTCAAATCTTCACCAAAACCCCATTTTCAATCAGATTTTCATACTACAAACTTCAACAAACATCAAAGATCACAATGGCAACACATAGGATCAAGAATCATCGAAAACTACGGAGTATAACGATCAAACTACCGAAAAATCCAACTTCGAAACAATTTATCCAAAATATACTCAAAAAACAACAGAATCGAATGGAACCTGAATAATACCTGTAGAGAATGTTACAAGGGTCGCGTAGGTTCTTACGGATCGAAATTTGGTTAAGAAACGAACTCGGAAGATCGAATTGAAGTTTTTAAGAAAATCTTTCTTTTTTTCTCTTTTCCTTCGGCTGGTGTATAAGAGGGGTGAAATGTAATTATAAAAAGGAGAAAGAAAGAATAAAAAGAAAACCTGAGGTTTAAATGAAAAATTGAAGGGGCATTTTCGTAATTTCGCAAAACTTCATAAAAATGACTTATTAACGAAATATATCAATATTATAGTCAAAACTCATCATTTTAAACGCACATCAACGTAGAATAATTTAAATTCACAAATGATTGCATTTACGAAAATTCATATAAAACACACAAATATCATATAAGCACATATATCCCGATCGAGTTTTCCAAACATGTCCCGTTATCTTAGGAATTCTTACCGGCTTTAGTTTACCAAAAATTTGGGGCGTTACAAATAATTTCATTCATAGCCTTGCGACCCAGTCAGAATTGGGTTGAAGAATCTAAAATGCCAAGATTGCAAAAGAATGGATCCCGAGTCAGACAATTCCAATGAAGAATAATCCACAGTTTCAGCTTTGTGTTGGTAACCCCAATACTTCCCAAAATAAGTCTCGGACCCATGTTTCGAAGAGTCGAAAGAAAGAGACTTACTCGACTAAGACAAGAGATACTTAACTTGTCAGTAGATCAAAGCCGAGCATCAAAGATTGAGGGGTTAGCTACGACTATTACTTATCCCTATGTGGGATTGGGAATGAATTCACCATGGACTTCGTGTCCGGACTACTGAAGGTCTAAAATGGTAATTACCGTTACACATTTATCTAGGATTTCTCCAAGGTGCTGTCGATCGAATTCAGGCCTTTCGAAAATAAATGGAGATGGCTCAAGTTCTACTGAAATGCTACTTAAAAGAACCCCGAATAAGCTTGAAGTTGTGCAATCCGTAAGATACCTCCTATAAGTTCCTTCAAGCATCAGACAATCGAAGAAGCTCCGTGAGAGATCCGAATAAAGATGCGTAAGTTTCACCCAGAGTTGTTTAACTCTAATCAGTAGAATCTGGGGACCAGATTCTCATAAGGAGGGGTGATTGTAACGCCCTGGAAATTAGAGTTACGAACCGAGAACCCGAACCGATTTTCTTACGCGATTTATGATTTATTTTATTAATTATTATGTGATTTATGTAATATTTTTGTAAATGAATGAATTTCGGTGTTTAAACCACGACGTGTCAATGTGCGTTTAATTTCATGAGTTTTAACTGTAATATTGTTTTATTTGGAAAACTTCTATTTTGAGTAAGTTTTACAAATTACGAGAATGCCCCTTCATTTCTAAGCCAAGTCAAACATTTTGACTTAACCCATCTCTCTCCCTCATCTCACACTTCACGCTAGAAAGAAAAAAAAAGGAAATGAAGAGAGAAAGAAGGGAGAAAGAAGAAGAGGAAAAGAAGAGGAAAGCTTCAATCTATCGTGCCGGACTCATTTCTCGACGGATTTTCGAACCGTTAACACCTACGCGACCCTCTCGATCTCCTCTACTGGTAACTCTCTAATGTCAATCCATTTTTATGCACTCTATGTCTCATTTTTCTGAATTTTCTCCGGTGCAAGTATTATGTATGTGTCGATTTTGGATGATTTTGTGCATGGAATTTCGTGCTTCTTGATTCTATAGGTGGATGATGAGTAGGAGAACATTATATATGATAATTAGCATGAGTGATTAATATTTGGATGTTGATATGTTCGATTTTGGTTTGAAATCGCAAAATGTTTGCTGTCTGCGAATTTTCTGCTGTTTTCCAATGGTCATGGGCTATGCACACGAGGTGTTGCAACCCCGTGTGCGCATGCACGGGATTCTCTCACGGCCTGTTGAGAGGCCATGTGTGTGTCTCACACGGCCTCTGGTCACAGCCTCTACCCCGTGACTAGACCCCGTGTGGAGCCATTTCTACCCCAAAAGCCCCTATAATCTACAGCGCTACTTTGCAATGTAGGTACCACCGAGATTCGTCTTTTCTGAATTCTTTCTTCACTCATGTATTCTATAACTATGAAAAGGATGAGAATTGCATGATTTATGAATTTATTGCATGTTCGTGATTGTGAATAGTACATTCGATGTTTTCGACAAATTTTCCAACTTTTGCATATGAAGCCCGTTTCTTCCGAAACTTGAATGTATGCTTCCTTATCATGTAATAGGCATGTTTAGGAACTTTTGTGGTATTTGAACATGATTTGCATATCTAAATTCGAGAATTACTTCATTTATTGTTAATTTAAACTTCAGTGATATATGTGGTTGTTTAAACGTGCTTTTACGTGTTTCTATGCTTTTGTTGAGCCATGCGTCATTGTATGTCTTACGTGCTTGTGTCGTTTTTCAGTTGCAGGTTCCACTCTCGTGGATTAGGGTGTTCGCTTTCACTTTCTGGCTTACTTTTGGTTGTCTCCAGGTGAGGTTTCCTAGGAATTAAATAAATAAACATCCACAAACACACATAACAATAATTAAATAAAGTACCTAGCAATTAAAGTGGTTTATCATGGGCTTTTCCCTACGCTCGGTCCATAAGAGCCATTTTATGGACCAAGATTCTATTCATGCAAAAATATCATAAATTTAAATCATGCGAGGAGCAAATAGAATCCTATTCTATTACAATTCAAATAACCCGTTACATTTGGGCCTTGATTATCTCTTCTCTTCCAAGCCCACTTCGCCTTGAACTCCTTCTCCTAATCTAATTAGAAATTCCTCACCAATCTATGATTCTAACTATCTCAAATTACAAATCATTTGGTGGAAAAATAAAATGAAGCATTACAAATTGGAATAAGAGGCTCGTAGTCACTCGATTTAAAACCACAGTTAAAATTGCATCCACAAAATAAAATCATCCATAGCGCACATTAAGCCCATGATAAATCCAACATACATCCAATGCAATTCATAATATTAAATTTACCAAGTAAATATTTATTATGCGTAATTAAGTCATTTATTCGAAATAAACAACTTAATTAAATAACATTTAATCCTTCTATCATCCAATTCCCGATTGAGACCTAGGGTATGAGAAATGGAACCCCAGTAGTCTTCAATGCTATGAATTATATTCCTATAGTAATTCCATTTTATCTCATACTCTAGGAACTCTTTCCTAGTTGAAACCAATCATACCTTGCAAGGATTTGATGGTGGAATGCACTAGGAATTCTTCTTCTTGTTGCAACACACCAAAGTATGCCCCAGTCATACACAAGGCAACCATGGAGTCTCAAGTCTAGGGATTAGTTAGACACGATCATGGCTAGGGAAATCCTCCTAATCTCTAAGACTCTACATGAGTCTTAACCCATTTAGGCATTCCCAGCGGGATCCTCAGTGAACTTAATCTCCATTAAGCACCCTCATATGCATAGTAGTGTCAAAACACTAATGTCATGAAATGGGACACACTTTCATAAAGCTATGTCATATGAGCAAGTCTCAAGCGAGTCTGGTCGACATCCCCTCTGCCTTTTAAACTCTTCGACTTGGAGTGTTTTAGATCACACCATTGGGTACTTATTTCATGGCCCCCATCAAATGCTGAAACCAAGTCTCTTAGCTTACTGTAATCTAGGGGTTTCATCCATACACAAGAATAAATAATATGCAACTACTTATAAATGCAATATGATGAATTTGGCCAAAGTAGTATTGGACGACTACTAGCGTCTTTCTATCATGGTTCACTTGATTGTTCTACTCTGGAATTTATGGAAAATGCCTTAAATAGCTGAATTGTGCCTCGTATTGTGCAATAGGGAGAGCTCCTTGGGTGTGGGACATGAACTCTCTTTCCCGGCTGTCACGTAGCACTTCCGGCACGTACTTCACTCGAAAGTCGGATAGGAACTGCGACCAAGTGTACGGAATTCTCTCAGCAATCCACCCGTGTTCTAGGTAGCGCCACCAATCTTTAGCTGGTCCTCTCATGAGAAAGATGGCATACTCGACCCTCTCGGGTCACCGCAGTGTATTACTCAAAAGATTCGCTCCAGATCGGTTATCCAAGCCTCGGCCTTAAGGTCATCTGGTTCACCCATGAAGCAAGGTGGGTTGTAGTATAGAAATCTGTCCAAGGATTGGCCCTCGGCTTGTCTCACAGGCGCATGCTATTGCTGTTGTTGCCTCTCTTGATGTACTTGCTCGGCAATCTGTCTCATAGCTGTCACTAACTCCTTTACAATCGAATTCGGGGATGAGGGAGCTGTAGGGGGTCTTCGGCGAGACATTATGCACTTGTGCTCAACAAACTAGGAAATGATGCATGCTTGGTTAATGGAATGATCACGTAAGGCATATAAAATTCAAATAAAGCATACATATATGATTCGAATAGTATATAACTAATATAGAGCATAAAACATATCATAAAACAAGCAAAACTCGATCCTATAGCCGTACGACCTAGACGCGACAAAACCCAAGCAGGACACGACAAGACAAAAAGACAAGACAGACACTACCTCGAGTTCCACATCCACCTGTACTCGATCCCAACTCGGTACTGCAATTGCAAGAGATCAAACGGTTGGTTGGCCATTCCAAAAGAAGATCAATCACAATTTCAATACTAAGGAGTTCTCAAGCACTTGTGACTGGAAACTCTAAGTCTCATTGACACGAAAAGGGCAGACACAAGAGACAAAACACGACGCGATTACAAATTTTCGGTTCCCTTTCAGGAACCTGGGCTCTGATACCCCTTACTATAGCGCCCCCTGAAGAAGGAACGCCACATCCACACTGAAATGGATTCCCGAGCTTTGGTGAGGGCCTCAACTCAAAATCCCACTCCGGCGAACGGCATGCAAGCAATGACTACCGGCAACAGCAAAGACATCCCAACAACCACCACAACAATACAGAGTAGTGCGGAAGCGATTAAAAATGTAAACAGTTAAATTCCGTAAAAGCCTAAGAGGCTATCATAATTCGATTAAACATTTGCAATTCCAAAATACAGAAGAATCATAAACACATAGTGCCATCCATGGCTCAACTAGCCTATCCTGTGCAATCCTAGATATCTTCAACTATCCCACATCAGGGGCACATAAAGTACGTAAAGTAAATAAAGCAGTAAAGGGGGTACGAAAGTAATTAAATACAATAAATGAAGACTCGACGGTTGTTGGGACCACTGAAAACACGAACCAGACGACAAGATTGAGCCTATCTAGACCTGCTGATGCCGACTGACAAGATAGGTGACGTCGCCACCTGTCTACCTGAAGCAAGAACCAAAATAGAAAGGGTGGGTATAAATGATACTCAGTAAGGGGGTTTTGATCACAGTTCGTCGTTTATCTTTTAAAACCAAAAGTAGTGAATGTTGCTCGTTTTGAGAAAGAATATAAATAACAATATATGTTGTAAAACAACACAAAGCAACACTCGGGTTCGGCTTACTTTGAAAGCACAAAAAGGGTGACGAACCGGATCCTTTAAAAATCATTTGCACATAATGTCAAGCCGATCAATTGAAAGAATATTAGTTGAGTCACGAGGCCGTTCAAGTTCGAAAGGCATGATATAAACAAGTTGGAAATGATAAGTAAACACGGCTCGTAATTCAACTAGGTAGGTTGAACAATAAAGAAGGCTTAAGTTGGGCAAGTTCGAGCCACTCTTCCGAGTTTTATATATATATGTATAGGGACATACATATGCTAAATAAAGAAAAATGGAATGTGCTTCGACTTGTAACGAAAGCTATAAATAAATTAGTCAAGCAAGTAATGCAATAAGTCATGCAATAATGTGTCCCGGCGAGAACGGGCCCTCTCTTTACAACTCCCAACCATGAAAATCATGAAAGCATTTAGTCAAGAACTCCACCACCAGAAGTCACGATCCACTAATAGAGTTTTAAGGAGACGCGATTAGCACCACCGTTCGCATCAACTTAAGCTAGCCAACCTCCTAGCCAACCTAAGTTAACACGCATAGAAGTATACATCGAGATTTGCCCTAGACGCTCGTCTCCAGGCTCACCTCATGTATACTCCGGGCCCAAGTCATTATCCAGTCCATGGTTTTCTTTTGAAAACAAGAACAATTTGGGTGGCCAAAGGGGTCCTTCAGAAAGATGATGCAAGCAGTTAAGTATGAATGGCCAAAGGGGCATTTGAGACAAGTTGGTGTAACGATCTAAGAAATGCTCATAAGCACCGTACGCTTCGGGAGTGTAGCGGGCGCCCCAAACGGGTAACGCACGCCCCGCACTGAGGCCCGACCCGGAACCGAAATGGAATCCGACCCGAATCGAAACCCGGCGAACGGCACACATTTACTCAATCACTAGGCGGGGATTTCAAAACGAAAGAAAATGACAGAGGTGCGGAAGCGAAAATAAACCAAACAATAAAACATAATCATTGCACAAGTATTAAAGCCCACCAAGGCCAACAAAATTCAATTACATAAATAATAAACGGGTTCGATACAATATCCCAACAATGTAAATATACGGGTTCAACATATAAATCCCGAATTCTAACTAAATAAAATCCTAATATCAAAAGACATAAATAATAGCCATACTGAATGAGAGTTATACATGAACAAAAGAATGTAACTCTAAGACGCGACGACGACGACGAAGATCCCGCCTAGTATCCTGAAACCAATACAGGGGTGAAACAGAGAGGATTAGTCAAACGACTAAGTAAGGAGGGAATAATAATGTATATTATAAAACGGAAGTAAATCACCAATTTTAAACTTAAAAGAAATCAACATAAACGAAAGGTTTTCGTAAACGGGTGGTGATTTAGCATAAAATATAACTTATTATATGACTCGGCGAGTCGAGCCCTTAACTCCAATTTCTAAACATAAAAACGGGAAACCCACCTTATTCCTCCAATGTAGGCGGACCGCTAAATCCGAAGTACGCATAACATACTGTATAATCTCAGGTACTCAAAGGGCTGCCACTCCCGCCTCACCCCGAGCTCCCAAAGGTGGAGAGAACCATAGGATTTCCGCCGTAGACCCGATGTCTACCGACTTCGTCCTATCATTCTTTACTCCGGGCCCAAACATACACATATACATATCATATCATAACTCGCTTTTCAAATCATTTCGGGTTAGCCAAAAGACCATTCGAGACATGTCATATGCGAGGCCAAAGGCCAAAGTTCGCCTTAGAAAACAAAGGGGTTTTACATGTCTCTTTCGCAAACGTTTCAAAGACTATACGTAGTACTTTTTCAAATCAAAACATTTTCGATAAATCGAATAAACATAATAGGCATAAATATTTATTAAGTATATATATAGAAACGATGTGAAAACAAAACGTAAACATGGCTTATATCGGGAGAGGCTTATTTATATATACACATAGTAGTACTGGAATCAGAAACGGAAAGCCTCACCTGTGGCTATACAAAAAGAATTGAAAATGCAAGACCGGATGCGCTACTCCACGGGAGTATCGTCTGCAAAATACAAAGACACAACCAAATAAGACTAACGACGACGCACAGCTTATACGAAAATATTAGAACACATAGAAGCACGTTGAACAATCAAACAAAGCACTTAAGTTCAAATTATCAAACGAAAACGGAGTAATTCATGAATTTAAAAATGTAAATCAAGTCCAAATGCAACAAAACTTTACGAAAATGCTTTAAATATCATAAGGGAGTATGCATTCGAATTTCGGGAAAATCGGACTTCATATGCAAAAGATAGAAAATTTGTCGAAAACTTAAAACGCACTATTCATAGACCCGAACATGTTGTAAATTCATAAATCATGCAATTCATAACTATATCATATATATCGAATACACAAGAAAAGAAAGAATTCGGAAAAGACGAGCCTCGGAGGGACCCGTAGGCCAAAACAGCCCCTGACTTACAGAAGGTCAGGGGGCTGTTCACCGGTCCACACGGCCTTGTGCACGTCCGTGTGCCGAGGCCGTGCACAATCAAGCAACACGCACGGCCTCATGCACACGGACTCAAGGCCGTGTGCACCAGCCCGTGTCCAATGCACCACACGCACAGTCTCTTGCACGGCCGTGCAAGAGGCCGTGTATCCCCACACGGGCTTGCCACACCCCGTGTGCAAAGCCCATGTGCATCAAAAAGAGCAGAACATTTTCGCAGAACCAAAACCTACGTGAATTCATTTCTAAAATCAACATTTGGCTAATTAAACATGCAAATCATACCCTAATTTTTACATATAATCATCTACAACATATAAGCTACACATAGAAACAATAAACACGAAAATCCATCCACAATTTCTATCAAAATCATATAAAACCTAATTATTCAACTCTAACCAAAAAAAACGAGAAAAAACGAATCATAAGCGGCATTAAATGAAAAAATTCGTGACAGCTTACTCATAGAAGAGATCGCGGGGAGTTCGTAGACGTAAACGGCTCGAAAATCCGTCGGGAAATGAAGTCGGGACGATCGTTTTAATCTTCTTCTTCTTCCTTCTCTTTTTCTTTCTTTTCTTTCTCTTTTCTTGTTGCTGGGTGTTTGAACGAGAGTGAAGTGAGAGAGGGAGAAATGAGACTTAGTCAAATTGACTTGGGTCAAAATAATCAAAGGGGCAAATTCGTAATGTCGCAAAATAAGTTTGAAAACTCATGTTGTTCAAATAATACATAATTACAATCAAAATTCATATAATTAAACGCACATTGACAATTCGTAATTTAAATATAGAAATTTATTCATTTACGAAATTATTCTAAAATATCATAATAAATATCAAATAAAATAATGAATTGCGCAAATACTCGATTCAGACATACCGGATTATAATTCGGATTTTCGGGGCGTTACAATCACCCCTCCTTATGAGAATCTGGCCCCCAGATTCTACTCGTCCGACTGAAATAAATCCGGATGAAACTTGCGCATCTTGTCCTCAGTCTCCCATGTAGCTTCTTTGGTTGTCTGATTTCTCCAAAGGACTTTGACAAGAGAAATCTCTCGGTTGCGCAGAGCTTGAGTCTTCTTATCCAATATCTTTACCGGCTTCGAAACAAAGGTCAAATCCGGTTCTAGTTCAATTTCCTCAACAGGAAGGATCTCTGACTCATTCGAGAAGTACTTTCGGAGTTGAGAAACATGAAAGACATTGTGAATTCCTGTTAGGCTTGACGACAAGTCTAACCTGTAGGCGGCGTTCCCAATCCTCTCCAGAATTTCATAGGGACCCAAAAATCTCGGACTCAACTTTCCTCCTTTTCCAATTCGGGTGAATCCCTTTCGAGGAGAAGCTTTGAGGAATACTTTGTCACCCACCTCAAATTCCAACGGTCGGCGACGGTTGTCGGCATAGCTCTTCTGTCGATCCTGAGCTACTTTCATTCTCTGCCGAATAATCTGGATACGATCGATGGCATTTTGGAGAAACTTTGGAGGAGTTCCTCGTTCCTTATCATCCTTCGTCCAACGCCAATCTTCGAGATCCCAAAACAATGGGGATCTACACTTTCTGCCATACAACGCTTCGTAAGGTGCCATTCCGATCGTAGACTGATAACTGTTGTTGTAGGCAAACTCGATCAAAGGCAGTTGGTCGTGCCAATTGTTGCGAAAATCCAAGGCATAAGCTCGAAGCATATCACAGAGATATCTGATCATCCTCTCTGACTGACCATCTGTCTACGGATGTGCGGCTGTACTGAAAGTCAGCTTCGTTCCCATCCGCTCTTGAAGTTGCTGCCATAAGCGAGAAGTAAATCGAGCATCTCTGTCAGACACTATCGTAGTCGGAATCCCATGAAGCTTGACAATTTCTCGGTGATAAATCTCTGCCAACTTATCCACTTTTTGGTACGACATGTTGATCGGTAGAAAATGAGCACTCTTGGACAGTCGGTCGATAATCACCCAAATGCTATCGTAGCCACCTCTAACCTTAGGCAAACCGGACACGAAGTCCATGGAAATACCCTCCCAATTCCACATAGGAATCGGTAGTGGCTCAAGCAAACCTCCCGGTCTTTGATGTTCAACTTTAACTTGCTGACAAGTCGAGCATCTCTTGACGTAATCAGCTACGTCTCTCTTCATACCTCTCCACCAGAATAATTCTTTTAGGTCCCGATACATCTTACTTCCACCTGGATGAACCGTGTAAGGTGTGTTGTGAGCCTCATCGAGAATCTCTTTCCTCAGACTCTCCGGAACACAAACTCGGGACTTGTAGCGGAGAATTCCTGTGTCGTCCACACCAAACTGAGTCTCAGAATCAACTGCGATGTGAACTATCTGTCTCTGAGTCCACTCATCAGTAGCCTGAACATCTCGAATCTTTCGACCCAACTCTAACTGGATCGATATGCTGTGAACATGGGCCTGGGAACTGATGTGAACTCCTTCTAACTTAGCCTCTAGCTGGGCTATGCTTGCCTTCCGGCTCAGTGCATCGGCTACAACATTCGCCTTTCCGGGATGATACTGAATCTTGCAATCGTAGTCCTGCAATAACTCCATCCAATGGCGTTGTCGTTTGTTCAATTCCTTCTGAGTAAACAAATACTGAAGGCTCTTATAATCTGTGAAGATGTCGAACGTGATGCCGTAGAGGTAATGACGCCATTTCAATAATGCAAATACCACGGCGGCTAGCTCAAGGTCGTGAGTGGGATAGTTCTCTTCAGTTGGCTTTAGCTTCCTCGATGGATAAGCTATAACTTTTCCATTCTGCATTAACACACAACCTAATCCTTCGTGTGACAGATCTGCATACACGACAAATCCTTCTGAACCCTCGGGCAGGGTCAATACTGGAGCTGTGGTCAATCTCTTCTTGAGCTCCTGAAAACTAGCTTCACATTTGGCTGACCACTCAAACTTAGCTTCCTTCTTTGTCAACGCTGTTAACGGACCTGCAAGTTTAGAGAAATCCTTGACGAAACGTCTGTAGTATCCTGCTAATCCCAAGAAACTACGGATCTCTGTAGGAGTCTTAGGTCTCTCCCAATCCAGCACTGTCTCAATCTTCGAAGGATCTATCTCGATTCCCGTTCCGGATATGACATGACCTAGGAAGGTCACTCGGTCAATCCAGAATTCGCATTTGCTGAACTTAGCGAATAATTGGTGCTCTCTCAAAGCTTGGAGCACAATCCGGAGGTGTTCAGCGTGTTCTTCTTCGGACTTCGAGAACACTAAGATGTCGTCAATGAAAATAACGACGAACTTGTCGAGGTACGGACGGAAAATTCTGTGCATCATGTCCATAAAAGCTGCTGGGGCATTCGAGAGTCCAAATGGCATGACCACAAACTCGAAATGTCCGTATCTTGTGTTGAAAGCTGTCTTCGGGATATCCTCTGATCGGATACGGAGCTGGTAATATCCTTGTCTGAGATCGAGCTTGGAGTAAATCCTCGATCCTTGTAGCAAATCGAACAATTCCTCGATATGTGGTAAAGGATACTTGTTCTTCACTGTCATCCTATTCAATTCTCGGTAATCGATACACATGCGAAGTGTACCATCCTTCTTCTTCACGAACAAGACTGGAGCACCCCAAGGCGAGGCACTCAGTCGGATATATCCAATAGAAAGAAGTTCATCGAGTTGGTTCTTCAATTCTTTCAACTCGGCAGGAGCCATTCGGTACAACGACTTCGAGTAGGACTCGGCTCCCGGAACTAGATCAATCACGAACTCTATATCCCGATCCGGTGGCAAGAATTCCAAATTCTCAGGAAACACGTCGATGAATTCATTGACCACGGACGTTTCTTCGATCTTCGTCTGGTCCTTCAGGCGGTTGAGAATGTATGCTATAAAGCATGTCGCTTCTTCTTTCTGAATGAGCTTCTTGGCTTCCATCATTGAGATATACGGACCTTCTCCTGATCGGAAACCCTTAACCTGTAACGACCCGAAAATTCCATAATATTCTTGGAATAATTATTCGACATTTAGTTGAATTTTATATGAAAAGATTTAACTTTGTTAGTTAACCTTAATTTATTATAATTATTTCAATATCTTTAACCTTTTATAATTACATTTTCTACCCTCGAATTATTCTAATCTATATAAACGAACCTACAATCTTCTAAAATACCCTTGCACTATCTTGAACACACTCGCACCCTCTTGAACACACCCCTTTCACCCTCTTGGGTACATAATCATTCGAGAGAGAGAGAGAGAGAGAGAAGAGAAGGAGAAAAGAGAGAAGAGAAGGAGAAGAGAGAAATTCCATTCCGAATTCGTTTCTCGACCGATTTAAATTCCGAGACCAGTTTTACGATCCTCATTCGATTCTTTATCGGTAACCTTCTTTCTCCAATTCATTTCATCCATTAAATCTTTCAATTTTTATAGTTTTTATATTGAATATATATTTGATGAATTTCTTGATTCGTAGGTTATAGTTTATCATTTTTAGCGTAGTTCGGATCAAATCATAGATATTAATGTGTACAATGCATGAGTGTGAATTTTACATGTTAATTTTAGCCTTAGCATACCCCATATTTGATTTTTGCATGAAACTCTCGAGAAAACCTTAAAAATCGCGTTTCTGCACCTGGGTGTTGGAACCACACGGCCCAACGCACGGTCTTGCTCAAGATCGTGCGCCGGACCGTGCACAGCCATTTAACCTTGCACCGGCTTGCGCACGCCGGTGCAACAGGTTTCAGCCTGCACAGTCTTGGTTTCGTGCTCAAGACCATGCACTAGGCCGTGCGTTAGCCCGTGCGAATGCCTTAGCCATTTTTTCAGCCTTTTTCCTTAGTTGCTCACGGTAATGGGGTCAAATGATCAAAAATAAAAGTTGACTTTTTGCATACGACCCCCTAAAATCGAGCCGTTTTCACCTATAGCTTCCTTATGATTCAAGGATGAATATTTGGTAAAGTTTTCAAAATTCCGAAGTCGTTCGGACCTTGAATCGAACCTTTTTCGTTTAGGGCTTTTTCCCCAATTTTTGAATGTTGTCCGAAAAATCCGAAAATCGCATGAGTGCTTCTTTTTAATATTATATGCATGAATGTACAATTAGAATTTCAATTGAGTATGTTTATCATTGTTAATTTCGTATTTTTTTAGTTTAATTGATTTAATTTCATTTTAATTGTATATTCATTTGATACATGTTGTTTATTGGTTTTAATTGCAATGTAGTCTTTGAGAGTCGTTGTCGCGTCTTGTCTTATGTGATTTTGTCGTCTGTTAGTTTCAGGCTGTCTTGTCAGGACATTGCTTGGAGTGTCTTGTCGTTTCCGTGTTTCCAGGTGAGGGTTTTAAAATGATTTCATACGGAGTAAGAATTCTTTTAAGTTATTGCGAACTCCCCTTATGTGCTCATCTTGCTTTGTTTTCATCTCGTATACCTATTAGATATTTAATCTATATTTTAAGGTTGCTCTCAAATGATTTAATATTAAATTGTACTTATGAGTATCCCTAAAATATTTTATTTTCATATGGCAAGTAAAATTATTTATTTTAAGCGTGACGGTTTGACTTAGGATTTATACCCTTCGTCGTCACTCAAACTTGCTCAAATTTAACTTATGTACGGTTTTCAAAGCGAGCAAATTCATGACATTTCAACATGGGGCCCGGGAAAGTATCCGGAGGTTATACCTGGGGACGAGCGTCTAGGGGTAATCCGAGGTGCTTCTCCCAAAACTAAGCGTCAATCGTCGCCCGTCAGGAGTTGATAGCCACGGTTGGGAGTGATGGTGGGCGTTGCATTCGTTGCACGTTTTCCTAAAATTCACAGTCGCCCGAAATAGCGATTCGGGGTCAGACACCGGTGATGGAGTGTATGAACGTGAAGGGGTTATAAGGAGGAACATGCCCATTCTCACTGGGATATTATTTGCGTGCATGTTACTGCTTTAATTATTTATTATCTATTTAATGTCGTGTATGCAAGTCGAAGCACGATCCGGATTTTCTTCAATTATGCAAATGTATTTTCCTATATATATAATTTAAAACCCGGACACGTGGCTCGTACTTGATCCCTCTTATCCTTCACTGAGTGTTTTTACTCACCCCCCCTATTTTAATTCTTACTTCAGGTCGACAGGTGGCGTTGTCACCTATCATGTCAGTCGGCAGCAGCAGGTCTAGGTTGGCTCGTGTGTCTTGTCTTGTCAGTGTCCCAACAACAGTCGTGTTCTTGTTATGAATTTATTTAATTATGTATTTTGGATTATGCTTTAATTTAAGTACTTACGTGCCCTTGATGTGGAATAGATTAGACTGGCCATGAATGACATTGATTATATTATGATTGAGAATGATGTATAAATTACGTGGCCATGGATGGCTTATATGATATTTTATATAATTGTTATTACTTCCGCAACTCTGATTTAATTATTATTTATTGCTGTTGTTGTTGGGCTGTCGTTTGCTGTTGCTAGTTTTGCCTGATTGATTGCCGTTCGCCGGGATGGATTTTTAAATGGGGTACTTATACCTCGTTTGAGGGTTTGTCTCGGTGCGGATGTGGTGTCCTTTCTCCGGCCAAGGAAAGGGGCGCTACAGTCAGTGGTATCAGAGCCTAGGTTCCCGAACAGGAACCGAAAGCTCTAGTATCTCGTCTGTCTTGCATGGGGTGTCTGTCAGCTTGGTGTCAGTTCGTGTCGAGTTCGTGTTTTGACAAGTGTTTGTCTCATCTTGGTGCTTAAAATTGTAGACGATTACGGTTGGCTTAATTAACCGACTGGCAATCTTTTATAAATTTCTGTACTAAGGAAGATGTAACGCGAGTCGATCGTGGAACACTGTGCGTGTCTTACATGGTTTTGTCTGTCGTAGTGTGTGTCGGTAGGATTTTGTTGAGTGATTGAGCATGCTTATGCGTTTATGAATTGTTGGCATCATTTCTCACAAGACATGCACCTATTTTGCCAAATAGTTGTGAACGCAGGTATGCCGCATAAGAAAGCTAGATCAGATCCGCCACTACCTCCACTTCAGACTACGTCAGGATCAACGCACTCGTATTCAACGGGAGAGTTGGAAATAGCTCAGGGAGCAGATAGCGTGACAGAATACGAGGCCAGATTTGCCTACCTGACTAACTACTCACCAAACCGGGAGCCAGATCAAAGGAACAGAGCTGCGAGATTTATACCTGGATTGAGGCATGAAATTCGCCAAGTACTCATAGGTCTTGGTTGTTGTTCTTATGCTGAAGCTGTTGGCCGAGCCTTGCGGGCCGAAGCAGAGTTTGAAATGAGAGCTAGGAATGCTCGACCGACCACTTTAACGAACCCGTCTTATGGATCGAGAACTCCAGTGGCTGTTCGTACAACTTCTCACAGAAAAGAGGCGACGACCAGTGGATCCAGGGAGAGCACCATCCTTTGCTCGTATTGCCATAAGCCAAATCATCTCGCAGAGTACTGCCGGAAACGACTGGGGCAGTGTTTACTGTGTGGATCCCCTGACCATCTTCTCGACAATTGCCCTATTAAGAAGACACCTAAGGAAGAGGATAGTGGATGAGGATTCTGGGGATTCAGGGTTCTTAATTCAGAGAGGGAGGCTACTGTAGAATAAAGCGGGAAGGGACAGTGTTGAGGACGTACAATAAATGAGAAGCTACGACATCGAATGACTTGAGCAAAAATTATGGAATAAGAGGAATAATGGGAGACTAGAACGGACTTCATTACTCGGAATAAAAGGTACCGTGCATTTTCATAACATTCATATTTCTCGTATTCAATTTATTAATTGCACGGTATTATGTAATTATTATTTGTGTGAACTCCGGATTAAATCCGGAGTGTTTTCAAAATTTTTCACGTTTTAATTCGATCCAGGGGTGCTTGCACGCCCTAACGCACGGTCTTGCTCAAGACCGTGCGGTTCACCTCAAGCCCGTGCAAGCCAGTTCAGCGTTAAACCGCTGAACCGGCTGGACCGCTCCACACGGGCCAGCGCACGCCCGTGCGTCCAGCCGTGTGTACCTCTTCGCCCATTTAAACTCCATTTTCGCGAACAGAAACTTTCCACCCCAATTTTCCCCACTTCCAGCAGCAGAAACCTCTCAAATTTTTCCCCAAAATTTTTCCCCAATCTTTGCAAGCCAATAACTTTCGATCCGTCCGTTGGATCTTCCTAATTTTCGGAAGGTACGTAGTCTACATTACGTATTTCAATTAGTTGGGTTTTGAGGACGATCCGTCGAGCCGATCTTACACACATTGCTGCCCAAAGTACACGCACGTCAAGTGTTCGACAAAATTCCCGAGTGAGGAATTTCATCAAATTCAATCTTACAAGCTTCCAACAACAATCTCACATGGCCGCCGAAGGTTCTCGACGTAGGAGGAGACGAGATGACCCTCAATCTCCACTCCCATTCAATGTGGATATTTCAAATGCATTCCAAGTTAAAATATTTAGGAGAATGCATGAACGCCCGGTGTTTTCCACCAAATTTCTCGACATCGAAGCATTAGGAAATTTGGGACTTGGCCCCGGTATTGCTCGATACATAGAAGACGTGGGATGGACCACATTCTTGGATATAAGAAGGAATTCGTACCCTCGGCTTGTGTACGAATTCATTGCCACACTTCAAGTACTTCCCCATGAAGACGATGCCCAGCTACCATTCAAAATTGAGTTCCGAGCTTTTAATGAAGATTATGAGCTCACTCTTCGGCAACTAACAATGCATTTTGGACTACCCATCCGGGGTATGATAAGCCGTGAAGTTGGATGGTCCGAAGCCGAAGCTTGGAGAAATGTCTCCACTTCTCAAAGACCCTTTCAACAAGGAAAATCGAAGGCAACCGACCTTCGTGATGCCGCTTTGAGGACTTTCCACAGGTTCCTCTCATGTACCGTTTTCGCTACAGGAGATAGCTACGGTTCAATTAATATTGAGGAACTCTACGTCCTTGATTGCGCGGTTCGAAGGCAAGCAGTCAACGGCATTATGTTTTTCCTTCGATATGTAGAATATGTAGGTACCCGGCCTAAAGGAGAAATCAGAATTGGGTCCTACATTACCGCGATCTTAGAGTGTGCCGGAGTGACCGGCATGGATCGAATGGCCCCGGAAGGAGCCGAGGATTCAACAATTTCCTACAAGCAACTCGCCCAAATGAAACTTTGTAGGAAAGTTAGAGGACGACATGGTCGTTATGTGCCAATGACGGCCGAGGAAGCCGCCGCCGGTAGCGATGGCGATGATGAAGAGGATGCCGATTTAGGAGGTCATCCTGAGGAGGACCGACAAGAGAGGGAGGAGCAAATGATGGAACAACTTTACGAAGCAGGAGGCTTCGCTCCTCAGCAGGTTCCGTATGTACCCGATCCTCCTAGAACCGAAGAGGTTCCATTCCAGCAGGGCTTTGAGGATTACCCGACACAGCATCAGGCCGGATCTTCTCAATGAGACAGATCAAGTGAGGAACAATGGAGTCAGTATCTACAAGCGGAGTCGGAAACCCGAAGCCGATGGGATACCGACAGGTGGACGATTTGGGGAAACCGTTTCACCACTTTCGCCGAGCAGACCACCGAACGTCTAGATCGACAGTCGGCCGATCTCCGGGAAGTTCGCGCAGACCTACAAGAATTCAGACTCGAGACCCGACGCAACCAGACTGAGCTTCGGGAACAAATTACCGGCCTCGAGAGATCCATCACTGATCAACTTGCTAACTATCTGAGCCGCCTTGGCAGGTCGCCTAACTCTGGAGCACCTGATTCTTAGTTGGCATTAGTTTTTCCCTAATTTCTCGTTGTTTTCGTTTTAATTGTAATTCGAATGTCAGTTGAACTATTATGTATGAACTATGCGTTAAATGTTTATTTGAATTTAACTGTTAACTGTTCATTTTAATTAATTGCTTATTTGTTAATTGCGCGATTTAGTATGATGAACTTTTAAATGCTGTGATATACTTCCTTTAATAAACCCCGAGGTTCGGAGTAGAATCTGAGGACAGATTCTTTTAAAGGAGGGAGTATTGTAACGACCCGAAAATTCCATCATATTCTTGGAATAATTATTCGACATTTAGTTGAATTTTATATGAAAAGATTTAACTTTTGTTAGTTAACATTAATTTATTATAATTATTTCAATATCTTTAACCTTTTATAATTACATTTTCTACCCTCGAATTATTCTAATCTATATAAACGAACCTACAATCTTCTAAAATACCCTTGCACTATCTTGAAAACACTCGCACCCTCTTGAACACACCCCTTGCACCCTCTTGGGTACATAATCATTCGAGAGAGAGAGAGAGAGAGAGAGAAGAGAAGGAGAAAAGAGAGAAGAGAAGGAGAAGAGAGAAATTCCATTCCGAATTCGTTTCTCGACCTATTTAAATTCCGAGACCAGTTTTACAATCCTCATTCGATTCTTTATCGGTAAACTTCTTTCTCCAATTCATTTCATCCATTAAATCTTTCAATTTTTATAGTTTTTATATTAAATATATATTTGATGAATTTCTTGATTCGTAGGTTATAGTTTATCATTTTTAGCGTAGTTCGGATCAAATGATAGATATTAATGTGTACAATGCATGAGTGTGAATTTTACATGTTAATTTTAGCCTTAGCATACCCCATATTTGATTTTTGCATGAAACTCTCGAGAAAACCTTAAAAATCGCGTTTCTGCACCTGGGTGTTGGAACCACACGGCCCAACGCACGGTCTTGCTCAAGACCATGCGCCGGACCGTGCACAGCCATTTAACCTTGCACCGGCTTGCGCACGCCGGTGCAACAGGCCGTGTGCCTTTGTTTCAGCCTGCACGGTCTTGGTTTCATGCTCAAGACCGTGCACTAGGCCGTGCGTTAGCCCGTGCGAATGCCTTAGCCATTTTTTCAGCCTTTTTCCTTAGTTGCTCACGGTAATGGGGTCAAATGATCAAAAATAAAAGTTGACTTTTTGCATACGACCCCCTAAAATCGAGCCCAACGGCGAACCAACCACTAACATATAATCAAGCAAGGAAACAGGCGCATGCACAGATAAGGAAACAGCAGGCGCAATAAATTAGTGGGAAGCACCCGAGTTGTACAATGCATGTATGGGGATGCCATTTATATATATTGTAACGCCCCGCTATTTTTATAACGCTTCGGTAAGTTTACCGACTAATTGCTCTTGTGTGCATTGTTTGCAATTATGTGAATTATATGAATTAATGGGTGATTCTATATGTGAATAATATGAAGACTTCATATTAAGAATCTTTATATTTGAATTACCCTACACTATGTTTATACTTGAAGTGTTGTATTTGAAATTTTATGAAAATTGTGTCATTATATTTGAATCACATGATATTATATTTGAAATATATGCAATATATATATACAAACATATACATATATATATGTATATATATATAAATATCTATATAAATTGCTAGCTAATTTTGACTTTTCAAAATAACTTATATTTATTTAATTACCTCATTTCTCTCTCAAACTTTCTACTCTATTGTCAAGCAACATTCTCTTCTTCTTCCTCTCATCTCTCGGCCCTCACTCCACCAGTCACCAGCGCCACTTTCAACCACCATCAAAGCACCAAAAATCATCCTTTTTCTTGCTACAAAAAGTTGCTCTATCATCCAAGGAACAAACCTCTACTTTCTATTTGTGCAAACAAGCTCTCTACATCTCCTTTCTCCTCCATTTTCTCCTTCAAGGTAAGGTTGTAAATCTCTCTAATCTTTAAGTTTCAATGTCTCATATGTTGATGAAGTGAAGAAGCATGCTAGAATGAATGATTGATGAGCTTAGTTTGGTGATTGATTACATGTAGCACTACTTGTGATTTTTTCCATGGAATTTGATCAATGTGCAATATTGGTCTAATGCTCTTAGATGCTTAAATGGTTAGGGAATTCATGTTAGTTCATGATATTAAGCAAATTGGTGAAGTTTTGTGGAGTTTGGGATTGAAAAATAAAAGTTTGGCAAAAATAGGTAGGGGCTGATGAATAGTGATTTTTGAGCATTTGGCTTCATTTTTCGATTCTTTTGGCATCAAAAATCTTAAAATGTATTAACTAAGTGATGCCGGAAGTTTCGGATTAATCGGAGTTGATTTGCTATGCAAAGTAGTTAACGAGGGGTGGTTTGTGTAATATTCACAAACCTTTGAATTTTATTTCCCAAGCTTCCATAGTACTTGTGTGCCTATTTTAGCTTAATATCATGTGTATTTGATTGTGTTCAAATGTGTTTGAATGAGCTTAATTGTGTTTAAGTGCATTTATACATAATATGTTCTTTTGAGCATAAAATGCATTTCATAGCCGTGCGTCGTATTTGGTTGTTTTATTGAGTCGTGTGAGGCCTGTGTATTACAGGTAGGACCTCGCGGGACTGATCTCAGGTCGCTGGAAACCCCTTTTGTAAAACCTACAGGTGAGGATGTAAAATGTTTTCTAACTGGAGTATGAACAAATATTTGCCAAAACCCTACCCCTTTATATTTCAATTATATGTTATCAATATTTGAAATAAAAAGGATTTGATATAAAATGATATATATGTATCTTTTCTAAAATGGTTTTAAAATAGAGACAAGAGAACTATTTTGTTTTTAAAAGTAACATTTGGTCTCGGGACTTGCGCGTATGCCTCGAGTTATTCGGCAACGTGTCGAGAAACCCTAGACGGTTACATACCTTGTCTCGAACGACCCTTTTGGTCAATCAAAACAATTATAAAGCGAGACTATATTTCCTTTAACCCTATTGAGGACGCTCTTAAGGTATATTTGGGCCCCGGATTATACTGGAGGTGGAACCCGGAGACGTGCGTCTAGGGGGAAGCCCATGGTATAATCCAGATTATATATATGGATGGAGACCCAGTGACGATCATCCAATATATATAATCCAGATTATATATAGATGGAGACCCAATGACGATCATCTAATATATAATCAATGGGTGTTACTTGTAACTAGTCGGAGGTAGTCTAGTTCAAGTAATACTTGCACCGGCACCATTAGTCGGGTATGGTGAAATCGAGGGTAGCTCCCTTGATAAGCCAAATGGTATTGAGGAGGAATTTCATTATATTTGATATGTTTTTGGGAGTTATAAGGAGATGGCCCGTTCTCGCCGGGAATAAAAATGTTTTCTAAAATGTTGTACTTTAATATTTAATTCACAAAGCTTTGATGAATTATAAAGAGAAAGTATCAGCACTAGATTCGTTTCTCTATTAACCAAAGCGTGAATTAAATATGTTTTATGTTTTAATTATTATATATATTCCCCTCCTCACTGAGTTCGTTTGACTCACATCCCGTTTTGGTTCATGCTTCAGGTTAGCGATCAGGTACTGGCAGCAGCGTTGTAGGCTTGTATAGTCCTTGAAGTCGGTCTTATGCATTTACTTTTGTGGATCGAACTTATGATGTTGAATTACATGAAAACTTGAAATGTTATGCTGATCTAGAATACTTGATGAATTGATGTTATAACTTGTGATAGATAATGGACTTATAAATGTTTATTTTGGCCACGGATGGCAGTGTGAGTTTAAATTTGAACTTTTGCTCGTTGCTTCCGCTTGTTGGTACTGTTGATGGGGAGATGCTGTTGCCAGATTGTGGGAATCCCGTTGTCCGGGGCGGGTTTTCGAGTGGTGGTATTTAACTATCGCTCGGGAGCTCGTTTCGGTCCGGGGGTTGTGGCGTGGGGGACGTCACATATATAGTACCTTCCACCACATCAGTCGGATCTGCAACAGCATCCTCTGCATAGCCTTCCAAGGCATAAACGCGAGCATATTCCTGAGGCTGAGCGGCTCCCTGCTGTACCGATCTCCTCTTCGGGCATGCATCTATCCTGTGATCGGCGCTACCACATCCGTAGCACATACCATTCTTCTTCCAGCATTTGGCCTCTAAGTGCGGGCCTTGACAGAATCCACATACAGGTCGTGGAAATTCCTGAGGTCGGGGAGGTGCAGGCTGAACAGCTGTCTTGAACGGCTTCTTCCCAGAAGAGGACCCAGACGGAACAAATGGCCTCTTCGAACCAGACGGGAAACACTTAGCGGCTGCAGGGGCAGGTGCAGAAGTCGGTCTCATCTGTCGGAGATCGGACTCTATAGATAGGGCCGTCTCAACTGCATTGGTATAGTACTGGAGTCTGTTCCCGAGCATATGCATACGAATCTCATTCGACAATCCCTCAATGAACTGTCGAGTCTTCCTCTGTTCGTCGTCAACCATATACGAGCAGTGAATAATAAGTCTGGAGAAATGAGCCTCGTACTGGTCAACGGATGAAGTACCCTGCTTGAGAGCCAGGAACTCTCGCTCACGTCACTGTCGGACCACCAACGGAATATACTTGGCCCGAAACTCAACCAAGAACTGATCCCAAGTCGGGACCACATGCTCTCGCTGCCATCGCTGCTCGATACGGGCCCACCAGTCATGTGCAACTCCTGTCATCTGATACACTGCTAATTCGACCCTCTTAGGGTCTGGACATTCCATTACCCTAAACCTCTTCTCCATTGCCGCTATCCAAGATTCGGCAATCACATCATCGGGGGTACCCTCGAACTGCGGAGGGTGGAGTTTAAGGAACCTGCTCATCTCGGTCTCAGGGGCAGGTGGTGGCGTTGCTCGGTTGGTATGAACCATAAACTGCCCTAAGGCTTCCATAAACTGAGCTGGTGTCGGAACCCCTGGAGGCGGACCTGGCGGTTCACGGCGAGGAGGCATTCTGCAAAATTCAAAACCAGACATGCATGATGATAAGTGATTATGAAAAGCCGTAACACGTAGAGAAGTTAAATTCACATAATCACGTAGTCGCAATCACGTAACCCTAAGCCGTACGACCTAAACAGACACGACAAAACACGACGCTTCAGAGCCTAGGCCATTGGACCAAAGGAGCTCTGATACCAACTGTAGCGGGCGCCCCAAACGGGTAACGCACGCCCCGCACCGAGCCCCGACCCGGAACTGAAATGGAATCTGACCCGAATCGAAACCCGGCGAATTAAATTTACAATTAAAATGCAATTAAGTCGATTAAACGGAAAGTACAAAATTAACGATGCTAAACATGCTCAATTGAAATTCTAATTGCACATTCATGCATATAATATTATAAAGAAGCACTCATGCGATTTTCGGATTTTTCGGACGACATTCACAAATTGGGGAAAAAGCCCTAAACGAAAAAAGCTCGATTCAAGGTCCGAATGAGGTCGGAATTTTGAAAACTTTACAAAATATTCATCCTTGAATCATATGGAAGCTATAGGTGAAAACGACTCGATTTTAGAGGGTCGTATGCAAAAAGTCAACTTTTATTTTTGGCCATTTGACCCCATTACCGTGAGCAACTAAGGAAAAATGCTGAAAATTTGGTTAAGGCATTCACACGGGCTCACGCACGGCCTTGTGCACGGTCTTGAGCATGCACTCAAGACCGTGCAAGCTTAAACAACTACGCACTGGCTTGCGCACCGGCGCTCAAAGTGGTGCACACGGTCTGGTGCACGGTCTTGGCCCGTGTGGTTCGTCTTTCAGGTGCAGAAAACGCGATTTTAAGGTTTCTCATGAGGGTTTCGTTCTAAAATCAACTAGGGTGGATTCTATAGCTAAAATCAACATATAAAATTCACACTCATGCATTGTACACATTAATAGCTATCATTTGATCCGAACTACACTAAAAATGGTAAACTCTAACCTACAAACCCATCAATTTATCAATTATTCATTTCAATTTAAAAACTAAAAAAATCGAAGGATTTAATTGATGAATCGAAATGGGGAAAGAAGATTACCAGTAGAGAATTGAATGAGGATCGTAGATTTTGGTCTCGGAATTTCGATTGATCGAGCGACGGATTCGGAACGGAATTTCTCTTTCTCTCCTTCTTCTTCTCCCTTTCTCCTTCTCTTCTCTCCTTCTCTCTCTCGATTTTCAGTTGTGTTAAGAGTGTGCACAAGGGGGTGTAAGTGTGTTCAAGGTAGTGTGGGTGTGTCCAAGATGGTGCAAAGGTGTTTCAAGGGGGTGTGGGTTCGTTTAGAGATTAGATTAATTTCGAGGGGTGGAAAAGGTAATTATAAATGGTTGAGGATAGGGAATTAAATTAGAATAAATTAAAATTAGCTAACGAAGCTAATCTTTCCATTTAAAATTCAACGAAATGTCGAATAATTATTCCGAGAATATATTCTGGAATTTTGGGTCGTTAAAATACTCCCCCCTTCAAAAGAATATGTCCTCAGATTCTCCTCCGAACCTTGGAGTTTGTTAAAGGGAGTATATTACGGCATTTAAAAGTTGTTCAAACAAAATCGCGCAATTAACACACAAGCAATTAATTAAAACGAACAATTAACAATTAAATTCAAATAAGCAATTAACGCACAGTTCTTACATAATAGTTCAAATAAAATCAAATTACAATTAAAACGAAAATGACGAGAAATAGAGAAAAATGATGCCGACTAAGAATCGGATGCTCCAGAACTAGGCGGCATGCCAAGACGGCTCAGATAGCTAGCGAGCTGCTCCGTGATGGACCTCTCAAGGTCAGAAATCTGCTCCCGGGGTTCGGTGTAGTTGCGTTGGGCCTCGAGTCTGATCTCCCGCAGGTCGACCGACTGTTGGTCCAGTCGCTCGGTAGTCTGCTCAACGAAGGTTGTGAAGCGGTTTCCCCAAACCATCCACCTATCGGCCTCCCACTGGCTTCGGGTCTCCGACTCCGATTGTTGGTACCGAGTCCACTACTCCTCACTCAGTCTATCCCATTGTGAGGATCCAGCCTGGTGCTGAGTCTGGTAGTCGTCGAAATTCGGCTGGAAGTGAGCGTCTTCGGTTCTAGGAGGGTCAGGTACGTACGGGACCTGTTGAGGATCGAAGCCTCCTGCTTCGTATAATTGTTCAAGCATTTGTTCCTCAATTTCTTGTTGATCCCTATCAGGTTGACCTCCTGCTCGGATGTCCTCCTCGACATCGTCGTCACTCTCGGCGGTAGCTTCCTCTGCCGTCATCGGCACATACCTACTATGACGCCCTCTAACTTTCTTGCATAGCTTCATCTGGGCGAATTGCTTGTAGGTGATGATTGCGTCGTCTCCCCCTGCTGGGGCCATTCGGTCCATACCGGTTACACCGGCACACTCGAGGATTGCGGTAATGTAGGACCCAATCCTAATATCTCCCTTCGGGCGGGTGCCCACGTACTCTACATACCTCAAGAAAAACATTATGCCGTTGACTGGCTCTCTCCGGACCGCACAATCGAGAATGTAAAGTTCATCCAAATTGATAGAGCCATAGCTATCTCCTCAGGCAAAAACGGTGCACGAGAGAAATCGATGGAAAGTCCTCAAGGCGGGATTGTTGAGGTCGGTTGCCTTCGACTTTCCTTGTTGGAAGGACCTTCTAGAAGTGGAGACATTTCTCCACGCCGTGGCTTCGGACCATCCTATTTCACGGCTTATCATACCCCGAATGGGTAGTCCAAAATGCGCCATCAATTGTCGGAGAGTGAGCTCATAATCCTCATTGAAAGCTCGGAACTCAATCTTGAAAGGTAGCTCGGCGTCGTCTTCGTGGGAAATTATTTGAAGTGTTGCAATGAATTCGTAGACAAGCCGGGGGTACGAATTCTTCCTCATATCCAAGAATGTGGCCCACCCCACGTCTTCAATATACCGAGCAATACCGTCGCCAAGTCCCAAATTTCCCAATGCTTCTATATCGAGGAACTTGGTAGAGAAAATCGGGCGTTCGTGCATCCGGCGAAATATTTTGGCTTGAAAGGGGTTTGAAATATCCACATTAGATGGAAGTGGGGATGGAGGGTCATCTCGCCTCCTCCTTCATCGAGAACTTTCGGCGGCCATGTGAGAAGGTTGCTTGAAGCTTGTTGGGTTGAATTTGGTGAAATTTCTCACTCGAGAATTTTGTCGAACACTTGGCGGGTGTGTATTTTGAGCAAAAATTTGCGTATGATCGGCTCGGCAGATCGTCCCCAAAAACCAACTAATTGAAATACGCAATGCCGGCTACATACCTTCCGAAAATTACGAAGATCCGACGGGCGGATCGAAAGTTATAGGCTTGCAAAGTGGGGAGGATGAATTTGGGGGAAAAATTGGGGCAATTTCTGCTGCTGGAAGTGGGAAAAAGAGGGAGAATTGGTTTTTGTTGTTTCTGTTCACGAAAGAGGGGTTTAAATGGGCGAGGGGCCCTTCACGGTCTAACGCACCGGCGTACGCAGGGCCGTGCGCGCCGGTTCGGCCCGTTCAGCGGTTTAAACGCTGAACTGGTCTGCACGGTCTTGAGCTGGGCCGCACGGTCTTGACCAAGAAATTGCGTTAGGGCGTGCAAGCGCCCCTCAGTCGAAATAAAATGCGCGAAAATTTCTAAAACACCCCGGTTTAAACCCGGAGTTCAAGAAAGCAGTAAAACATGCTATCGCGCAAATAATAATTTAAAATACGAGGAAATATGAATGTTATGAGTATGCATGGTACCTTTATTCTGAGAGACAAAGTCCGGTCTAGCCTTCTTCTCTTTTTTTTTTTTTTTTTTTTTTTTATCTCGGTAGTTTCCTCGATCCCTTCAGTTACCCTTTCTCTTGTTGGGTCATTGGTCGACGAGCTGATTGGCGGCACAACAAATGAGGCACACGCCCAAGTCTTTTCCTACACCTCTCGGCGACGTGGTTCGGCTTCTGGCAATGAGTGCAGAGGATGATACTCCCGCTGGATCCGCTAGTCGTGGTTCCTTCATTGTGAGAAGTCGTATGGACGACCACTGGAGTTCCTGATCCATATGACTGGCCCTCCGAGGTAATAAGTCGGGCATCTCTAGCTCTTATTTCAAATTCTGCTTCGGCCCGCAAAGCTCGGCCGACAGCCTCCGTATAAGAACAGTAGCCGAGTCATATGAGTATTTGGCGGATTTCGTGCCTTAATCCCGATATAAATCTTGCGGCTCTGTTCCTTTGGTCTGGTTCTCAGTTAGGAGAATAATTGGTCAGGTAAGCGAACCTAGCTTCTTATTCGGTTACGCTCTCTCCTCCTTGAGCTATTTCCATGTCTCTTGTCGGATACGGATATGAAGATCCCGGAGCAGTCTGGAGTGGGGGTAGTGGCGGATCTTATCGAGCTTTTTTGCGCGGCATACCTGCGTTCACAACTATTTGGCAAAATAGGTGCATGTCTTGTGAGAAATGATGTCAACAATTCATAAACACATAAGCATGCTCGACACTCGACAAAATCCTACCGACACACACTACGACAAACCAAACCAAGTAATTGGCACAAAGAGTTCCACGATCGACTCGCATTACATCTTCCTTAGTACAAAAATTTATAAAAGATTGCCAGTCGGTTAATTAAGCCAATCGTAATCGTCTACAATTTTAAGCACCAAGATCAGACGAACACTCGTCAAAACACGAACTCGACACGGACTGACATAATTCAAAAGATATAAATGACAAGACAGATGAGATAATAGAGCTTTCGGTTCCTTTTCGGGAACCTAGGCTCCGATACCACTGACTGTAGCGCCCCTTTCCATAGGAGGAGAAATGACACCACATCCTTTTTGGCTGGAAGTGAGCCTATTCGGTTCTAGGAGGGTCAGGTACGTACGGGACCTATTGAGGATCGAAGCCTCCTGCTTCGTATAATTGTTCAAGCATTTGTTCCTCAATTTCTTGTTGATCCCTTTCAGGTTGACGTCCTGCTCGGATGTCCTCCTCGACATCGTCGTCACTCTCGGCAGCAGCTTCCTCTGCCATCATCGGCACATACCTACTATGACGCCCTCTAACTTTCTTGCATAGCTTCATCTGGGCGAATTGCTTGTAGGTGATGATTGCGTCATCTCCCCCGGCTGGGGCCATTCGGTCCATACTGGTTACACCGGTACACTCGAGGATTGCGGTAATGTAGGACCCAATCCTAATATCTCCCTTCGGGCGGGTGCCCACGTACTCTACATACCTCAAGAAAAACATTATGCTGTTGACTGGCTCTCTCCGGACCGCACAATCGAGAATGTAAAGTTCATCCAAATTGATAGAGCCATAGCTATCTCCTTGGGCAAAAACGCTGCACGAGAGAAATCGATGGAAAGTCCTCAAGGCGGGATTGATGAGGTCGGTTGCCTTCGACTTTCCTTGTTGGAAGGACCTTCTAGAAGTGGAGACATTTCTCCACGCCGCAGCTTCGGACCATTCTATTTCACGGCTTATCATACCCCGAATGGGTAGTCCAAAATGCGCCGTCAATTGTCGGAGAGTGAGCTCATAATCCTCATTGAAAGCTCGGAACTCAATCTTGAAAGGTAGCTCGGTGTCGTCTTCGTGGGCAATTATTTGAAGTGTTGCAATGAATTCGTAGACAAGCCGGGGGTACGAATTCCTCCTCATATCCAAGAATGTGGCCCACCCCACGTCTTCAATATACCGAGTAATACCGTCGCCAAGTCCCAAATTTCCCAATGCTTCTATATCGAGGAACTTGGTAGAGAAAACCGGGCGTTCGTGCATCCGGCGAAATATTTTGGCTTGAAAGGGGTTTGAAATATCCACATTAAATGGAAGTGGGGATGGAGGGTCATCTCGCCTCCTCCTTCGTCGAGAACTTTCGGCGGCCATGTGAGAAGGTTGCTTGAAGCTTGTTGGGTTGAATTTGGTGAAATTTCTCAATCGAGAATTTTGTCGAACACTTGGCGGGTGTGTATTTTGAGCGGCGATTTGCGTATGATCGGCTCGGCGGATCATCCCCAAAAACCATGTAATTGAAATACGCAATGCCGGCTACGTGCCTTCCGAAAATTACGAAGATCCGATGGACGGATCGAAAGTTATAGGCTTGCAAAGTGGGGAGGATGAATTTGGGGGAAAAATTGGGCCAATTTCTGCTGCTGGAAGTCTGAAAAAGAGGGAGAATTGGTTTCTGTTGTTTCTGTTCACGAAAGAGGGGTTTAAATTGGCGAGGGGCCCTTCACGGTCTAACGCACGGGCGTACGCAGGGCCGTGCGCGCCGGTTCGGCCGGTTCAGCGGTTTAAACGCTGAACTGGTCTGCACGGTCTTGACCAAGACCGTGCGTTGGGGCGTGCAAGCGACCCTGAGTCGAAATAAAATGCGCGAAAATTGCTAAAATACCCCGGTTTAAACCCGGAGTTCAAGTAAGCAGTAAAACATGCTATTGCGCAAATAATAAATTAAAATACGAGGAAATATGAATGTTATGAATATGCATGGTACCTTTATTCCGAGAGACGAAGTCCGGTCTAGCCTTCTTCTCTTTTTTTTTTTTTTTTTTTTTCGATCTCGGTAGTTTCCTCGACCCCTTCAGTTACCCTTTCTCTTGTTGGGGCATTGGTCGACGAGCTGATTGGCGGCACCACAAATGAGGCACAGCCCAAGTCTCTTCCTACACCTCTCGGCGACGTGGTTCGGCTTCTGGCAATGAGTGCAGAGGATGATACTCCCGCTGGATCCGCTAGTCGTGGTTCCTTCATTGTGAGAAGTCGTATGGACGACCACTGGAGTTCCTAATCCATATGACTGGCCCTCCGAGGTAATAAGTCGGGCATCTCTAGCTCTCATTTCAAATTCTGCTTCGGCCCGCAAAGCTCGGCCGACAGCCTCCGCATAAGAACAGTAGCCGAGTCATATGAGTATTTGGCGGATTTCGTGCCTTAATCCCGATATAAATCTTGCGGCTCTGTTCCTTTGGTCCGGTTCTCGGTTAGGAGAATAATTGGTCAGGTAAGCAAACCTAGCTTCGTATTCGGTTACGCTCTCTCCTCTTTGAGCTATTTCCATGTCTCCCGTCGGATACGGGTATGAAGATCATGGAGCAGTCTGGAGTGGGGGTAGTGGGGATCTTATCGAGCTTTCTTGCGCGGCATACCTGCGTTCACAACTATTTGGCAAAATAGGTGCATGTCTTGTGAGAAAATGATGTCAACAATTCATAAACACATAAGCATGCTCGACACTCGACAAAATCCTACCGACACACCATACGACAGACCAAACCAAGTAATTGGCACATAGAGTTCCACGATCGACTCGCGTTACATCTTCCTTAGTACAAAAATTTATAAAAGATTGCCAGTCGGTTAATTAAGCCAACCGTAATCGTCTACAATTTTAAGCACCAAGATCAGACGAGCACTCGTCAAAACACGAACTCGACACAGACTGACACAATTCAAAAGATATAAAAGACAAGACAGACGAGATACTAGAGCTTTCGGTTCCTTTTCGGGAACCTAGGCTCTGATACCACTGACTGTAGCGCCCCTTTCCATAGGAGGAGAAAGGACACCACATCCGCACCGAGACGAACTCCCAAACGAGGTAGATGTACCCCATTTAAAAATCCATCCTGGCGAACGGCAATCAATCAATCAAAAACGAGCAACAGCATTACGACACCCCAACAACAACAGCAATAAAAGAATAACAGAGTTGCGGAAGCTAAATCAAATTATACAATTAGTCATAGAAGCCATTCGTGGCAACATAATTCATGCATCATTCTCAATAATCATTTAATAAATGCCATTCATGGCTCGTCTAATCTATCCCACATCAGGGGCACATAAGTACGGGAAATAAAACATAATACGGAATACATAAATTAAATCAATTCATAAATAAGGACACGACTGTTGTTGGGACACTGACAAGACAAGACAAACGAGCCAACCTAGACCTGCTGTTGCCGACTGACAAGATATGTGACAACGCCACCTGTCAACCTGAAGTAAGAATCAAAATAGTGGGGGTGAGTATAAAAGATACTCAGTGATGGTAAAGAGGGAATAAGTACGAGCCACGCTTCCTGGTTTTATATATCTATATAGGAAAATACATTTGCAGAATTTAAGGAAGTCCGGAATGTGCTTCGACTTGCATAACAACAATTAATAAGAAGTAATAATAAAGCATAAATGGAAGAAAGTAATATCCCAGTGAGAATGGGCCTGTTCCTCCTTATAACCCCTTCAAGTCATTATAAATCTCCATCTTCGGTGTCTGACCCCATAGCGCGACCATGGGCGACTAATTGAATTTTAGGAAAATGTGCAACACATGCAACGCCTACCATCGCTCCCAACCGTGGCTATCAACTCCTGACGGGCCACGATTGACGCTTAATTTTGGGAAAAGTATCTCCGGGAATGGGGTTGCTGTGGATCCATCAAAGATTGAGGCAGTGACGAGTTGGAGTCAGCCTAAGACGCCAACAGAAGTTAGGAGTTTCCTTGGATTGGCTGGATATTACAGGCGATTCGTTAAGGATTTCTCCAAACTAGCGGCCCCACTCACGAAGTTGACTTGTAAAGATGTGTCATTTCAGTGGGACGACTAGTGCGAGGCCAGCTTCAAGGAGCTGAAGATGAGATTAACCACCGCACCTATACTTGTTCTCCCAGACGGACATGAGGGATACACGGTTTATACCGCCGCGTCCAAGGAAGGTTTAGGGTGTGTGTTGATGCAAAATGGGAAGGTCGTTGCTTATGCTTCTAGAAAGCTAAAAGATGCCAAGAAGAACTATCCCATTCATGACTTGGAACTTGCAACGGTGATATTTGCCTTGGGCAAATGGCGTCATTATCTGTATGGTGTGACTTTTGACATCTTTACGGACCACCAGAATTTGAAGTATCTGTTCACGCAGAAGGATCTCAACAGGAGACAGAGACGGTAGATGAAATTCTTGGAAGATTATGACTGCCGCATTCAGTATCACCCTGGGAAGGCGAACGTGGTCGCCGACGCTTTAAGCCGGAGGGCTTACGTGGCACATTTGGAGGGATCATCTTCCGATATCCCTATAGAGGATAGAATGATTCGAGTTGAATCGTATCCTCGACTTGCCAACCTTACAGTCCAACCCGATCTAGTCCAACAAATTCGAGACGAGCAGATTTCGGATACCGGTATTCAGAAGATCAAGGCCAGAATGCAGAATGATCCTAACACCAAATTCAGGATCGATGGTACCGGATTGCTTCGCTTCGGGACCCGAGTTTGTGTTCCTACGAACCTGAAGCGTGGAATTCTCAACGAGGCACACAAGTCTGCTTATGCTGTTCACCCAGGAGGCAACAAGATGTATCGTGATCTCAGAACCCAGTATTGGTGGAACGGTATGAAAAGGGACATGGCTACCTATGTGAAACATTGTCTAACGTGTCAGAGAGTCAAGGCCGAACATCAAAGGCCTGGAGGTACTCTTCAGCCGCTTCTCGTACCTACTTCCAAGTGGCAGGAGATCACTATGGACTTCGTGACCGGATTGCCCACTGTTCGTGGAGGTTTCGACAGTATTTGGGTCATCGTCGATCGAATGACCAAGTCAGCTCATTTTCTTCCGGTTCGAAAGACAGCGAATGTCAAGCAACTTGCAGAACTATATCAGAAGGAAATCATCCGACTTCATGGTGTTCCAGAGAGTATCGTTTCAGACAGGGATCCTAAGTTCACAGCTCAGTTTTGGCAAGAACTTCACAAGAACTTGGAAACGACCCTGAAATTTAGCTCTGCAGCACATCCCCAGACCGATGGACAATCCGAGCAAACGATCAGGTTTCTAAGTGATATGCTACGGGCATGTGCGCTCGATTTTCATACAAGTTGGATTTCACACTTGCCCTTGGTAGAGTTCGCATACAATAGTTATCAAGCCTCGATTGGGATGCCGCCGTATGAGGCTCTTTATGGGAGGAAGTGCAGATCTCCAATTTATTGGGAATTGGAGGATTGGAAGTGGTCAGTTGACGGCCACGAAAGGGCTACCCCGCCGGATGACATTCAAGCAGCTATTGATAAGGTTCAGACCATTCGGCAGAGAATGAAAGTAGCCCAGGACCGTCAGAAGAGCTACGCCGACAAGAGACGTCGAGACTTGGAATTTGAAGTGGGAGACCGAGTGTTTCTCAAGGCCTCCCCGAGGAAGGGATTCACCAGGATCGGTAAAGGTGGAAAGCTTACTCCGAGATACTTAGGTCCATTTGAGATCATAGAGCGGATCGGGAACACCGCTTATCGCTTGGATCTACCACCACATCTTACCGGGATCCACAATGTCTTCCATGTCTCACAACTCCGCAAGTACTTCCCCGATGAGTCCCATGTTCTCCAGGATGACGGAGTTCAGCTTGAGCCGGATTTGACTATTGAGATGAAACCGGTTCAGATTCAAGATCGCAAGGTCCAGCAGCTTCGTCACAAGCAGATTCCATTAGTGAGAGTTCTCTGGAGGAACCGTTCAACCGAGAAGTCTACTTGGGAGATGGAGGCTAAGATGAGAGAAGCTTATCCTGAGCTTTTCTGATAAAGATGGAATCTGGGGAACAGATTCTCATAAGGGGGGAGTATTGTAACGACCCAGAAATCTGAGAATCATTGTGAGTATTTCTGTGACGTCCCCCACGCCACAACCCCCGGACCGAAACGAGCCTCCGAGCGACAGTTTGATACCACCACTCGAAAAACCCGCCCCGGACAACGGGATTCCACAACCTGACAACAACAACTCCCCAACAGCAGTACCAACATCATCAACAACAATTCAATATAACATTAACGAAGCGGAAGCAAATATCATCATCTCAATAGCATAATATCAACATATATATTTCATAAACCCATCACATTCATCATCCCAAAGTATCATCAAATTTCATATTTCATTCATGTTTCATCCATATTCTATTTAGCATGACAAAATATATAATAGAGTTCAGCTAACAAACTATATAGAACTGACTCCAAAGACTGATAATCCTACGATGCTGCTGCCAGTACCTGACCGCTAACCTGAAGCATGAACCAAAACGGGATGTGAGTCAAACGAACTCAGTGAGGAAGGGAATATATGTATATAAAAAAAGCATATTTAATTCACACTTAGGTTGATGAAAGCAAATCTAGTGCCGATAAGCTCTTTTACAATTCATCTAAGTTTTGTGAATTAAATATTGAATCGAAACATTTTATGAAACATTTTATTCCCGGGGAGAACGGGCCATCTCCTTATAACTCCCAAAACATATAATAAATCATTATGAAATCCGTAACACCGTTTGGCTTATCAAGGGAGCTACCCAAGATTTCACCATAACCGATTAATAGCACCGGTGTAAGTATTACCCGAGCTAGACTACCTCCGACTAGCAATGAGTAATACCCTTTGATTATATATTAGATGATCGTCACTGGGTCTCCATCCATATATCTAATCTGGATTATACTATGGGCTTTACCCTAGACGCACGTCTCCGGGTTTCGACCTCTAGTATAATCCGGGGCCCAAATATACCCTAAGAGCGTCCTCAATAGGGTTAAAGGAAATATAATCTCGCTTTATAAATGTTTTAATTGACCAAAAGGGTCGTTCGAGACAAGGTATGTAACCGTCTAGGGTTTCTCAACACGTTGCCTATAACTAGAGGCATACGAGCAAGTCCCGAGACCAACTGTTACTTTTAAAATCAAAGTAGTTCTAATGTCTCTATTTTAAAACCATTTTAACAATGATACATATATATCATTTGATATCAAAACCTTTTGTTACAAATATTGGCAAAACATATAATTGAAATATTAAAGGGGATATGTTTTCGCAATATTTGTTCATACTTCAGTTAAAAACCATTTTACATCCTCACCTGTAGGCTTAACAAAAAGGATAGACAAATAACTCAGAATCATCCCCGCGAGGTCCCACCTGTAATACACAGGTCTCGAGGTAAGACACGACTCAATAAATCAACCAAATACGACGCACGGCTATGAAATGCAATTTATACTCAATATAACACCTTATGCATAAATGTACTTAAACACAATTAAACTCATTCAAATGCATTCAAACACAATCAAATATACATAATATTAAGCTAGATTAGGCATTCAAATATGAGAGCTTGGGAACTATAATTCAAAGGTTTAGCAAATATTACATAAACCACCCTTCGTTTAATACTTTTCAGAGCAAAACAACTCCGATTAATCCGAAACTTTCGGCATCTGTTAACTACTATATTTAAGGATTTTTGATGCCAAAAGAATCAAAAAACGAAGCTCGAATCAAAACCTCAAAAAACTACTATTTATGCCGCCATTTCCCCTTTTTACTCAAACATTTGATTTTCAATCCCAAACTCCATAAAACTTCACCAATTAGCTTAATATCATGAACTAACATGAATTCCCTAACCATTTAAGCATATGAGATCATTAAGCCAACATTGCACATTGATTAAATTTAATAGAAAAATCACAAGTGATGCTACATGCAACCAACAACCAAACCAAGCTCATCAATCATTCACTCTAGCATGCTTCTTCACTTTATCAACATATGAGACATTGAAACTTAAAGATTAAAGAGAATCATGAACTCACCTTGTAAAAGAGAATTGGAGAGAAAGAGATGTAGAGAACTTGTTTGCACAAATAAAAAGAAGAAGCTTGTTCCTTGGATGAGAGAGCACACTTTTTGTAACAAAATGATGATGATTTTTGGTGTTTTGAAGGTGATGACAATGGCGGTGGTGAAGAGAGAGAGATGGACGAGAGAGAGAGGTTGAAGATGAGGTGAGTTGCTTGAGAATAGTGTAGAAGAATGTGGAGAATAATGAAGGAATTAAATAAATAAATAAAAGGTATTTATTTGAAAAGTCAAAATTAACATGCAACTATGTAGATATTTATATGTATATATTTACATATGTTTTCATATATATATGTATATATATCCAATATAATATCATGTTATTCAAATATAAGAATGGTATAGAATAATTCAAATATGAGAATTCTTATAAAATCATCATATTATTCACATATAAAATCATACATTAATTCATATAATTCACATAATTGCAGACAATGCAAACAAGAGCAATAATCGGCTAACGTACCCAAACGCTATAATATAGCGGGGCGTTACACTATCCCCCCCTTCGGAGAATCTGGTCCCCAGATTCTAATTCGACTCCGCAAATAACTCGGGATAATGAGTTCGCATCTTCTCTTCTGTCTCCCAAGTTACTTGTTCGGTGGTTCGGTTTCTCCACAACACACGAACCAAGGGAATCTGTCGGTTGCGGAGTTGCTTGAACTTACGATCCTGAATCTCAACAGGTTTCATCTCGATCGTCAAGTCAGGCTCTACCTGGACTTCTTCATCTCGGAGAATATGAGATTCGTCGGGATAGTATTTTCGCAATTGAGAAATATGGAAGACGTTGTGAATCCCAGTTAGAGTCGAGGGCAGGTTCAGGCGGTAGGCAGTCTTCCCAATTCGTTCAATAACCTCATAGGGTCCCAAATTTCTCGGACTGAGCTTCCCACCTTTTCCCACTCTAGCGAAACCTTTCCTCAACGTCGTCTTAAGGAACACTTTGTCTCCCTCTTCAAATTCCAAATCCTGGCGTCTCTTATCAGCATAACACTTTTGGCGATCCTGGGCTGTAACGTCCCAAGTTTTCGTACAAATAAAGCCGGTAAGAATTCCTATGATAACGGGACAAGTTGGAAAACTTAATCGGGAAATATGTGCTTATGTGACATTATTTGCTTAATGGGTTTAATTTAAATGGATATGGGTATTAATTGTGATTAAATTGCCTAATGTGTGTCTAATTGACTAGACTTTTCCCGAACACTCTGAATTATGTAAATTTCAAATTAATTGATACATGGTGAAATTTATAATCACAAGTATAAGTGTCTATGTGTTTTTATTAAATTGTTATACGTATACCTTTATCCCTAAATAATGACATGGATTAAATTTTCTTGGTAAAATATTTGGACAGCAAGAACGAACTCTTAGAAAGTTATTAATTTAAGAAAAGAAAAAAAAAAGGAAATAATTAGGTTGTGAACCACCATAATTAATTTCTTTAAGTCCAATTCTTCTCGTTAACTGTGCTGAGGGATAAAATCGGATTTCATACTACACACTTTAGCATAGGCATAAAGTGAGTTTCTCTAGTTTCTTTCTGTCTTCTTCCTCATTTGCGTAACAGAGAACTTGAAGGTATCATTTTTCTTCTTTCCATCTATTTGTATGCGTGTTTTATTTATTTAAATATTGTTAATATTGCTCTCCTTCTAATCATGTGCTTCTTGTTTAACTTAACCAAAATTAAATATTTTAGTGATCAAACCACTTCGTTGCTAGTCTATTATTTATGAACTAGAAGAGTAAGTTAATTATTTCTTGTTTTACCACCACCACCGTAAGTTTTCTTGATAACTAATGGTTGAGAGAAAATTTTAATTCATGGTTTTACATGCTTTAATTGAGTTATATATATTAGTTAATCCCACGTAATACAAGAATTTTATTATTTAATTCAATAGTAAGAATAGTTGATTTGATAAAAGATAAACACTAATTCAAACAACCTAATTAATTAATACTTTATGTGTTCTTTGTAATTTTGTTTATCTAAGTTGAGCTTTAATTTGTAAGCATGACCCTACAATCTGTAGTTTAATAAACATGAGAAGCTACTGAATACTTTGTTACTGGATAGAATTGTGACCCCAAACTCACGGTAATTGTTGAAAACGTGAGATTAAGACTTGATAATTATTGTAATTCTAAACTGGATTGTTTAATTACGATATTTTAGTTGATTTATGCTATAGCCGTACAAGTCAGTCATGTCTTAGTTGGTTGTCGTCTTACGTGGTTGTATCATATTTGGTTTCAGGTGATAGTTCTTCCGGGCAGTAGTTTGGTTGTCTTTCCTTGGTCCTTTTCGCAATATTATCCAGGTGGGGTTTCTTTTCCGAATTCGGCTTTCTTATATGTATATAAATATTCCATATATACCCGAAGCCTGTGTTTTATGTTTTATGTTTCTTTCCCCATGTTTATATTATACGTAGTAGCTATTTGAACCATACTATATTAATGAGTTTAAAGAAAAATGCTTTGATATCAAATTATTACATATTAACCCCTAGAAGGCTCCATTAGCTCGAAAGGGTTACAAATGGATTGAAATTGGTCCCTTTGACCACATAAGTATTTGGAATGCGAGAACATTATCTTGGCCTTTCGGCCTGGCCATTGAGCCACATTATATTATTGGGCCCGGACATCAGGGTACGGGGTGAAGCCGGATAGACGTTGGGTCTACGGTGGATCTCAATGCTCTGGTCTCCAAAACAGCTGGGAGCTCGGGGTGTGACCGGAGTGGCAACCCTTTTGAGTACCTGCGCCGGACGGGATCTTGTCGCATAGACTTGTCCTCCGCCGAAGATGTATTGGATATTTGTCCTTGCATGATTATATAGTAGCGGGTTAGCTACCTGACTACACCAGGAGGAATAAGGGAGGTTTATTTGATATTTCTGATATTATGAAATAGGTGGTTGATGCTCGCCTCGCCGAGCTTTTACTTTACTGCGAAATTATTCGATTCACCAATAATTATGAAAACCTTTATTTTTCCTTTGCTTTCTTCTCATTTACAAACTGGTGAATCTTTTCGGTTGTTTCGATAATATATATGTATTACAGCCCCCTCACTTAGTCGCTTTGACTAACCCCATTACTTTGTTGTTGTCTTTTCAGGGTTTTGTTGCTAGGCGGATTCAGGTCGTGTCCTTGGAGTCATTTACTTTTGTTTAGGTGATTTCATTTCCGCCTATGTATCTGGATAAATACTTAAAACCCTAGAAGTTGTAGATGTAAATAATGTAAATTAGTTTGAATAGTGATATTGATGTTTTCAGTGGCCTTGGTGGGCTTTATAATTGTGTTTTAGATTATGGTCGTTCTAGCTCCCTGAGTGGGATAGGTTGTGCTAATTTGCTTCCGCTATATTATTGTTCATTGTCTTATTATTTTCTAAAACAGATCTGCCTGGTATTTATTTTCCGTTCGCCAGGTTGTAGTTCATAACTGGACCTTTAGTTCTGGTTATGGATTATGACTTGGTGCGGGACGTCACGTCGCACCGTATTTGGGGACGTGCTGTTACATGGGCAGCTTTCATTCTCTGTCGAATGATTGCAATCTTTTCAAGAGTTTCTTGGATCGTCTTCGGAGGTAGAGCTCGTTCAACTCCGTTCTTAGTTCTTCGCCAATCTTCCAATTCCCAGTACAGAGGGGATCGGCATTTACGTCCGTAAAGCACTTCATACGGGGGCATCCCAATTGTTGCTTGGTAGCTGTTGTTGTAGGCGAATTCAATGAGCAGCAGTTGCTTGTCCCAACTCGTGGAGAAGTCGAGAGCACAAGCTCGCAGCATATCGCCTAGAATCTTGATGGTTCTCTCAGATTGACCATTAGTTTGCGGGTGAGCGGCCGTGCTGAATTTCAAATTCGTTCCCAAGTTTCTGTGAATTTCTTGCCAAAGTCGAGAAGTAAACTTGGGATCTCGATCGGACACAATACTTTTCGAAACTCCGTGTAACTTTACAATCTGCTCGATATACAACTCTACCAGTTTCTTGACATTGGTGGTCTTTCGAATTGGAATGAAATGAGCGGATTTCGTCAAACGATCCACAATCACCCAAATCGTATCATATCCGCCTCGAACTCTCGGTAATCCAGACATGAAATCCATTGCAATATCTTCCCATTTCCAATCCGGAATAGGGAGTGGCTGTAGAGTTCCACCGGGTTGCTGATGTTCGGCTTTAACTCGTTGACAAGTTAAACACCGTCTCACGAAATCAGCAACTTCTCGTTTCATTCCATGCCACCAATATTGAGTCTTGAGATCTCTGTACATCTTATTACCTCTCGGATGGACGGCATAAGCAGATTTATGTGCTTCCTCCATGATTTCGGTCTTCAGATTCTTCGGCACGCAAATTCGGTTCTTAAAACGAAGAAGACCCGTATCATCGAAAGCAAATGAGGAGTTCGGATCATCTTGCATCCTCACGACCTGTCTTTGAATCCAGTCATCAGCACTCTGCTCGTCTTTAAGCCTCTGAACCAAGTCCGGTCTCACTGAGAGGTTTGCAATCCGCGGTTGAGAGGCTAAGTGATATCTCCCTGCTTCGGACATTAATTCCAAGGAGGTTCCTTCCAAGACAGCTACCTTTGCCTGTCTACTTAAAGCATCGGCTACTACATTAGCTTTGCCTGGGTGATATTGAATACGGCAATCATAATCTTCAAGAAATTCCATCCACCGACGTTGCCTGCGATTGAGATCCTTCTGAGTATGTAAATACTTCAAACTCTGGTGGTCGGTGAAAATGTCGAATGTCACGCCGTATAAGTAATGTCGCCATTTCCCCAGGGCAAAGATAATAGCAGCCAGCTCAAGATCATGGATAGGATAGTTCTTCTCAGCATCTTTTAGCTTGCGTGAAGCATAAGCAATTACTTTGCCGTTTTGCATCAGAACACATCCTAACCCTTCTTTCGATGCATGGGTATAAACCGTAAATCCTTCGGAACCTTCAAGTAGTGCAAGTACCGGAGCAGTAGTCAACCGTTTTCTTAGCTCTTGGAAACTTGCCTCGCATTTATCGTCCCACTTAAAAGGCACGTTCTTGCGAGTTAAATTGGTCAGCGGAGCGGCTATCTTGGAGAAATCTTGAACGAAACGCCTGTAATAGCCAGCTAACCCTAGAAAACTTCTAACTTTAGTTGGGGTCTTCGGCTGCTCCCATTTCATCACGGCCTCAATCTTCAAGGGATCCACTTCGATTCCATCTCCTGATATCACATGACCAAGGAAGGTAACTTTATCAAGCCAAAATTCACATTTACTGAACTTGGCATACAACTGATGCTCTCGGAGAGTTCTTAATACGATGCGAAGATGCTCGGCATGTTCTTCCTTAGTCTTTGAGAAAACCAGGATATCATCACTGAAGATCACCACAAACTTATCGAGATATGGCCGGAAAGTACGATGCATCAAATCCATGAAAGCAGCTGGGGCATTCGTTAACCCGAAAGGCATAACTACGAACTCAAAATGCCCATATCGAGTATTAAACCCAGTCTTCGGAATGTCTGATTCTCGGATTCGCAACTGGTAATACCCCTGTCGGAGATCTAGCTTGGAGTACACTTTCGACCCTTGCAAAATATCAAACAACTCTTCGATGTGAGGTAGAGGATATTTGTTCTTTATCGTCATCCGATTTAGCTCGCGATAATCTATACACATCCTCAACGTCCCATCCTTTTTTTTCACGAAAAGAACAGGCGCACCCCACGGCGAAGTACTCAGTCGAATGTACCCACTCTCCAACAGTCCATCCAACTGTATCTTCAATTCTTTCAACTCTGCCGGAGCCATTCGGTAAGGAGTCTTCGAATACGGTTCGGCACCCGGAGCTAGATCGATCACAAACTCTATCTCTCGTTCCGGAGGCAAAGAATTCAAATTCTCGGGAAACACATCAGGGAATTCTCCAACTACTGGTACCTCCTCAAGCTTAACATGCTCTTTCGGACGGTTTAGTAGATAAGCAACAAAGGCCGGAGATCCTTTGCGAATCATTCGGGCGGCTTTAACATAAGAAACTCGAGGAATCTTGTCAAACCTTTTGTCCAAAATCTCGCTATCAGCTCCCAGAGCGATCTTTTTCCCGAAACAATCAATATAAGCTTGATGCCGATATAGCCAGTCCATTCCCAATATAGTGACTCATCGGAAGCTCAATGAGATCAGCAGGATAATCGCGATCGTCTATCCTCAACAGACAGTCTCGGAAGACTCGATTACACAAATAAGAAATTCCCAACGGGGAATTGACCTCAAGCACATACGGTAAAGACTCGACAGACAATGATAATTTGGATGCATATTCGGGAGCGATGAAAGAATGTGTCGCACCCGAATCATATAATGTAATTATGGATATGTCATGTAAATGTATTGTACCTTGTATCACAGCATTTGGATCAGCGTCTCCTCCATCTCCCTGCATGGCATAGGCCCGTGCTTCAACCTTTCCTTTTCCTCTTTTCTGTTGCTCCTTCTGTAATGGTGGAGTCCTTTTCTTTGGGCAGTTTTCGATTTGATGATCCCCGCCTCCGCACCGGGTACACAAACCCTGTTTCCTCCAGCAGTTTGCCTCGGTATGTCTCGGTTTATTGCAGAAGGAACATTTAACCTGGGGCTCCGTTATCTGAGGACCTGTGATCTTTTGCTTCTTGCTCGAAGATGAAGGACCCGCAGGAGGAAAAGGCTTCTTAAATTTGCGAGGTGGTGGAGCTATATCCTTCGGTGCGAAGTCCTTTTTGATCTGTTGTAACTGAGACTCAATCTCCAGTGCAGTTGTGACGGCAACTTCTTATGTACGGAGATGAGCTCCCAAAAGTGCTCTTCGAATTTCCTCATTTAAGCCCTGAACAAATTGATTCACCTTTCTTCTATCGTCTGTAAGTATAGAAGGACAGTAGACAATGAGGCGGGAGAACACGGCCTCGTATTGATCAATGGAAAGATTCTCCTATTTTAAGGCTCGAAATTCCGCTTCTCGTTTATCCTGTACAACCAGGGGAATGTATTTGTTCCGGAAAGCCGCAAGAAAGTTAGCCCAGGTCGGCTCAGTCTGATCAGCTCGCCATCTAGCTTCAGTCAGTCTCCACCAGTCCCTGGCTGGTCCTTTAAGGAGAAACACAGCATATTCAACCTTCTTTGGATCGGGACACTCAATAACCCTGAACATAGGCTCGAGATCGGCAATCCACTTTGTGGCCTTGAGATCATCAGGTTGTCCTTTAAAGCGAGGGGGATTGAGGTTGAGGAACCTGTCAAAATCCCTTGCCTCTGCCTGTTTCCTTTGACTAGGGGTCGGTTGTGCAGGAGCTATACCCTGTTGAACATCCTTTGCACGGGTTCAAAGAACATGGCAGGATTTAGGGGATTCGGCTGCACGGGCGGTATTGGCTCGGGCTGAGGAGCCGGAGGAGCATTAATGTTATTGTTATCTTCCTGGGGAGGAGAAGGAGGAGCAGCTCTGGTTCTCGGTCTACCACGAGCACGATTCATTTTCCTGTATCAAAAGACTGAATAATATGCATGTTTTGTTAGCCACATGATCATGCTAGCACAAAATCACATATCATGGACATATAAAAGCACGTTGTCCTATAGCCGTTCGACCTAGACAGACTCGAGACAACATCAAAACCTAAGTACCAAACCTAGGCTCTGATACCACCTTAAGCTGTGACGTCCCCCACGCCACAACCCCCGGACCGAAACGAGCCTCCGAGTGACAGTTTGATACCACCACTCGAAAAACCCGCCCCGGACAACGGGATTCCACAACCTGGCAACAGCAACTCCCCAACAGCAGTACCAACATCATCAACAACAATTCAATATAACATTAACGAAGCGGAAGCACATATCATCATCTCAATAGCATAATATCAACATATATATTTCATAAACCCATCACATTCATCATCACAAAGTATCATCAAATTTCATATTTCATTCATGTTTCATCCATATTCTATTTAGCATGACAAAATATATAATAGAGTTCAGCTAACAAACTATATAGAACTGACTCCAAAGACTGATAATCCTACGATGCTGCTGCCAGTACCTGACCGCTAACCTGAAGCATGAACGAAAACGGGATGTGAGTCAAACGAACTCAGTGAGGAAGGGAATATATGTATATAATAAAAGCATATTTAATTCACACTTAGGTTGATGAAAGCAAATCTAGTGCCGATAAGCTCTTTTACAATTCATCTAAGTTATGTGAATTAAATATTGAATCGAAACATTTTATGAAACATTTTATTCCCGGGGAGAACGGGCCATCTCCTTATAACTCCCAAAACATATAATAAATCATTATGAAATCCGTAACACCGTTTGGCTTATCAAGGGAGCTACCCAAGATTTCACCATAACCGATTAATAGCACCGGTGTAAGTATTACCCGAGCTAGACTACCTCCGACTAGCAATGAGTAATACCCTTTGATTATATATTAGATGATCGCCACTGGGTCTCCATCCATATATATAATCTGGATTATACTATGGGCTTTACCCTAGACGCACGTCTCCGGGTTTCCACCTCTAGTATAATCCGGGGCCCAAATATACCCTAAGAGCGGCCTCAATAGGGTTAAAGGAAATATAATCTCGCTTTATAAATGTTTTAATTGACCAAAAGGGTCGTTCGAGACAAGGTATGTAACCGTCTAGGGTTTCTCAACACGTTGCCTATAACTAGAGGCATACGAGCAAGTCCCGAGACCAACTGTTACTTTTAAAATCAAAGTAGTTCTCTTGTCTCTATTTTAAAACCATTTTAACAATGATACATATATATCATTTGATATCAAAACCTTTTGTTACAAATATTGGCAAAGCATATAATTGAAATATTAAAGGGGATATGTTTTCGCAATATTTGTTCATACTTCAGTTAAAAACCATTTTACATCCTCACCTATAGGTTTAACAAAAAGGATAGCCAAATAACTCAGAATCAGCCCCGCGAGGTCCCACCTGTAATACACAGGCCTCGAGGTAAGACACGACTCAATAAATCAACCAAATACGACGCACGGCTATGAAATGCAATTTATACTCAATATAACACCTTATGCATAAATGTACTTAAACACAATTAAACTTGTAGCGGGCGCCCCAAACGGGTAACGCACGCCCCGCACCAAGCCCCGACCCGGAGTCAAAATGGGATCCGACCCGAACCGAAACCCGGCGAACGACAAGCATTTACTCAACAACTAGGCGGGGGTTTCAAAAACAACAGAAAGACAGAAGTGCGGAAGCGAAAATAACAAAACGTTAAAACATAAATAATTACACAAGTATTAAAGCCCACCAAGGCTAACGGAATTCAATAATTAATTAACAAACGGGTTCGATACAATATCCCGATAATAATAATAACGGGTTCAATATATACATAATCCCGAATACAACTTAAAGTAATAAATTCTTAGAACATAAAACATAACATATCATATGACTCGGCGAGTCGAGCCCTTAACTCCAATATCCAAACATAAAAACCGGAAACCACCCTTATGCCTCCAATGTAGACGGACCTCTAAATCCGAACTACTCGTAACTGACGGGAATAACACAGGTACTCAAAGGGCTGCCACTCCGGCCTCACCCCGAGCTCCCAAATGGAGGAAACCATAGGATTTACGCCGTAGACCCGACGTGTACCGACTTCGTCCTATCGCTCTTCAAAACGAACATGCGTACATTTCATAACTCGCTTTTCAAAAAATTTCGGGTTGGCCAAAAGACCGTTCGAGACATGACATATGCGAGGCCGAAGGCCAAAGTTCGCCTTAGAAAACAAAAGGTTTTACATGTCTCTTTCGTAAACATTTCAAAGTCTATACGTAGTACTTTTCATATCAAATCATTTTCGATAAATCAAATGAACATAGTAATCATAAATATCTATTAAGTATATATATATAAACGGTGTGAAAACAACACATAAACGTGGCTTATTCTGGGAGAGGCTTATTTATATATATACATAGTAATACTGGAAACAGAAACGGAAAGCCTCACCTGGCTATGCAAAAGTAGAGCAAAAACAAGAACTGGCGCTACTCCACGGGAGTATCGTCTGCAAAAATACCAAGACACAACCAATTAAGACTAAAGACGACGCACGGCTTATACGAAAGTATTAAAACACATAGGAGCATGTTACACAATTAAATCAATCACTTAAGTTCAAATTCTCAAACGAAAATAGAGTAATTCATGTATTTAAAAATGTAAATCAAGTCCAAATGCAACGAAACTTTACGGACATGCTTAAATTATCATAAAGAAGTATGCATTCGAATTCGGGAAAATCGTACTTCACATGCAAAAGTTAGAAAATTTAACGAAAACTTAAAACGCACTATTCATATACCCGAACATGTCGTAAATTCATAAATCATGTAATTCCTAACTATTTCATATATATCGAATACACGAGCGAAGAAAGAATTTGGAAAAGACGAGCCAAAGCAGGACCCGTAGGCCAAAATGTGCCCTGACTTACAGAAGGTCAGGGCACTTTTCGACCAGGCCACACGGCCTTGTGCACGGCCGTGTGCCGAGGCCGTGCACAATCAAGAAACGCGCACGGCCTCATGCACACGGCCTCAAGGCCGTGTGCACAGCCCGTGTGCGATTCACCCACGCGCTGTTCGACCAAAATGAGCAGAAACTCGCAGACAGCAAAACATACCCGATAATCAAACCCTAATCCAACAATTAATCACTAAAACATGCAAATCAAACCTTAATTCTCACGTATAATCATCTACAAGACATAAGCTACACGTAGAAACAATAAACACGAAAATCCATCCACAATTTCTATCAAAATCATATAAAACCTAAATTATTCAACTATATTCAAAAATCCAAAAATTGAAGCAATGAAGGCATTAAATGAAAAATTTTGTGAGAGCTTACTCGTAGATGAGATCGCGAGGAGTTCGTAGACGTAAACGGCTCGAAAATCCGTCGGGAAACGGAGTCGGAACGATCGTTGGAATCTCTTTCTTCTTCCTTCTCTTTTTCTCTCTTTTTCTTTCTTCCCTTTTTCTTTTTGTGCGTGAATGGAATAGAGAGGGAGAGAGGTTGACTTAGTCAAATTTTGACTAAGGTTTAGAAATCGAAGGGGCAAAGTCGTAATTTTGCAAAATAAGTTCGAAAACTCACGTTGTCCAAATAACATGTAATTACAGTCAAAATTCATATTATTAAACGCACATTGACAATTTGTAATTTAAATACAGAAATTCATTCATATACGAAATAATTCTAAAATTACATAATAAATATTAAATAAAATAATAAATTGCGCAAATATTCGATCGGACGTACCATATAATAATTCGGATTTTCGGGGCGTTACAATCACCCCTCCTTAAGAGAATCTAGCCCCCAGATTCTACTCGTCCGGCTGAAATAATTCCGGATGAAACTTGCGCAACTTGTCCTCGGTTTCCCAGGTAGCTTCTTCGGTTGTCTGATTTCTCCAAAGGACTTTGACAAGAGAAATCTCTCGGTTGCGCAGAGTTTGAGTCTTCTTATCCAATATCTTCACCGGCTTCGAAACAAAGGTCAAATCCGGTTCTAGTTCAATATCCTCAACAGGAAGGAACTCGGACTCATTCGGGAAGTACTTTCGGAGTTGGGAAACATGAAAGACGTTGTGAATCCCTGTCAGACTCGGTGGCAAGTCTAACCTGTACGCTGCGTTCCCAATTCTTTCCAGAATCTCATAGGGGCCCAAGAATCTAGGGCTCAACTTTCCTCCTTTTCCAATTCGGGTGAAACCCTTTCGAGGAGAAGCTTTGAGGAATACTTTGTCACCAACCTCAAATTCCAACGGTCGGCGACGGGTGTCGGGATAGCTCTTCTGTCGATCCTGAGCTGCTTTCATTCTCTTCCGAATAATCTGGATATGGTCGATGGCATTTTGGAGAAACTTTGGAGGAGTTCCTCGTTCCTTATCATCCTTCGTCCAACGCCAATCCTCGAGATCCCAAAACAAAGGGGATCTACACTTTCTGCCATACAACGCTTCGTAAGGTGCCATTCTGATCGTAGACTGATGACTGTTATTGTAGGCAAACTCGATCAGAGGCAACTGGTCGTGCCAATTGTTGCGAAAATCCAGGGCACAAGCTCGAAGCATATCACAGAGATATCTGGTCATCCTCTCTGACTGACCATCGGTTTGTGGATGTGCGGCTGTACTGAAGGTCAGCTTCGTTCCCATTCGTTCTTGAAGTTGCTGCCACAAACGGGAAGTAAATCGAGCATCTCTGTCAGATACGATCGTAGACGGAATTCCATGAAGCTTGACAATCTCTCTGTGATAAATCTCTGCCAACCTATCCACTTTGTACGACATGTTGATCGGTAGGAAATGAGCACTCTTGGATAGTCGGTCGATAATCACCCAAATGCTATCGTAGCCACCTCTAACTTTAGGCAAACCAGACACGAAGTCCATGGCAATACCTTCCCAATTCCATGTAGGAATCGGTAGCGGCTCAAGCAACCCTCCCGGTCTTTGATGTTCAACTTTAACCTGCTGACAAGTTGAGCATTTCTTGACGTAATCAGCTATGTCTCTCTTCATGCCTCTCCACCAGAAGAATTCTTTTAGATCTCGATACATCTTACTTCCTCCTGGATGAACTGTGTAAGGTGTGTTGTGAGCCTCATCGAGAATCTCTTTCCTCAGACTCTCCGGAACACAAACTCGGGACTTGTTGCGGAGAATTCCGGTGTCATCCACACCAAACTGAGTCTCAGAATCAGCTGCGATATGAACTATCTGTCTCTGAGTCCATTCATCAGTAGCCTGAACATCTCGGATCTTTCGACCCAACTCTGACTGGATCGATATGCTGTGAACATGGGCCTAGGAACTGATGTGAACTCCCTCTAACTTAGCCTCTAGCTGGGCTATGCTTGCCTTCCGGCTTAGTGCATCGGCTACGACATTCGCCTTTCCGAGATGATACTGGATCTTGCAATCGTAATCCTCAAATAACTCCATCCAACGGCGCTGTCGTTTGTTCAATTCCTTCTGAGTAAACAAGTACTGAAGGCTCTTATGATCTGTGAAGATGTCGAACGTGATGCCGTAGAGGTAATGACGCCATTTCAATAATGCAAATACCACGGCGGCTAGTTCAAGGTCGTGAGTGGGATAGTTCTCTTCAGCTGGCTTTAGCTTTCTCGATGCATAAGCTATAACTTTCCTATTCTGCATTAACACACAACCTAACCCTTCGTGTGACGCATCTGCATACACGACAAATCCTTCAGAACCCTTGGGCAGGGTCAATACTGGAGCTGTGGTCAATCTCTTCTTGAGCTCCTGAAAACTAGCTTCACATTTGGCTGACCATTCAAACTTAGCTTCTTTCTTCGTCAATGCTGTCAACGGACCTGCAAGTTTAGAGAAATCCTTGACAAAACGTCTGTAGTATCCTGCTAAACCCAAGAAACTACGGATCTCTGTTGGAGTCTTAGGTCTCTCCCAATCCAGCACGGTCTCAATCTTCGAAGGATCTACCTCGATTCCCGTTCCGGATATGACATGACCTAGGAAGGTCACTCGGTCGATCCAGAATTCGCATTTGCTGAACTTAGCGAATAATTGGTGCTCTCTCAAAGCTTGGTGCACGATCCGGAGGTGTTCAGCGTGTTCTTCTTCGGACTTCGAGAACACTAAGATGTCGTCAATGAAAATAACGACGAACTTATCGAGGTACGGACGGAAAATTCTGTGCATCATGTCCATAAAAGCTGCTGGGGCATTAGAGAGTCCAAATGGCATGACCACAAACTCGAAATGTCCGTATCGGGTGTTGAAAGCATTCTTCGGGATATCCTCTGACCGGATTCGGAGCTGGTAATATCCTTGTCTGAGATCGAGCTTGGAATAAACCCTTGATCCTTGTAGCAAGTCAAACAATTCCTCGATATGCGGTAGAGGATACTTGTTCTTCACTGTCATCCTGTTCAACTCTCGGTAATCGATACACATGCGAAGTGTACCATCTTTCTTCTTTACGAACAAGACTGGAGCACCCCAAGGCGAGGCACTCGGTCGGATATATCCAATAGAAAGAAGTTCATCGAGTTAGTTCTTCAATTCTTTCAACTCTGCAGGAGCCATTCGGTACGGCGACTTCGAATAGGACTCGGCTCCCGGAACTAAGTCAATCACAAACTCTATATCCCGATCCGGTGGCAAGAATTCCAGATTCTCGGGAAATATGTCGATGAATTCATTGACCACGGACGTCTCTTCGATCTTCGTCTGGTCCTTCGGGCGGTTGAGAATGTATGCTATAAAGCACGTCGCTTCTTTTTTACGAACGAGCTTCTTAGCTTCCATCATTGAGATATACGGACCTTCTCCTGATCGGAAACCCTTAACCTCATTAGAACCCAGAATAACCTTATTCTCGAAACAATCAACCTTCGCCCGATGCTCGTACAACCAATCCATTCCGAGAATAACCCCATATTTCTTCATTGGCAACTCAACCAAATCTGCCGGGTATTCGATACCCTCGATGATAACCGGACAACGCTTAAGTGCTCGGTTCGCAATAACCTTCGAACCCAATGGCGAACCAACCACTAACACATAATCAAGCAAGGAAACAGGCGCATGAACAGATAAGGAAACAGCAGGCGCAATAAATGAGTGTGAAGCACCCGAGTCGTATAATGCATGTATGGGGATGCCATTTATATATACAGTACCTTCTACCACGTCAGTCGGATCTGCAACAGCATCCTCTGCATCGCCTTCCAAGGCATAAACACGAGCATATGCTTGAGGCTGAGCGGCTCCCTGCTGTACCGGTCTCTTCCTCGGGCATTCACCTATTCGATGATCGGCGCTACCACAACCGTAGCAAAGACCGTTCTTCCTCCAACACTTGGCCTCTAAATGTGGGCCCTGACAAAATCCACATACTGGCCGTGGAAATCCCGGAGGTCGAGGAGGAGCAAGCTGAGGTCGGGGAGGAGCAGGCTAAATGGAGTTCCTGAACGGCTTCAGCCAGAAGCGAAACTCTTGGCGGCTACAGGGGCAGGTGCTAATGTCGGTCTCATCTGTCGAAGATCGAACTCTATAGAAAGGGCCGTCTCGACTGCCTATGTGTAGAACTGGAGTTTGTTCCCGAGCATATGCATACGAATCTCATTCGACAATCCCTCAATGAACTGTCGAGTCTTCCTCTGTTCGTCGTCAACCATATACGAGCAGTGAATGATAAGCCTGGAGAAATGAGCCTCGTACTGGTCAACGGTAGAAGTACCCTGCTTGAGAGCCAGGAACTCTCGCTCACGTCGCTGTCGGACCACCAACGGAATATCCTTGGCCCGAAACTCAACCACAAACTGATCCCAAGTCGGGACCACATGCTCACGCTGCCATCTCTGTTCGATACGGGCCCACCAATCCTGAGCAGCTCCTATCATCTGATACACTGCTAACTCGACCCTCTTAGGGTCCGGACACTCCAATACCCGGAATATCTTTTCCATCGCCGATATCCAAGCTTCGGCGATAACATCATCAGGTGCACCCTCGAACTGCGGAGGGTTGAGCTTAAGAAACCTTCCCAAATCATTCTCGGGGGCAGCTGGTGGCGTAGCTCGGTTAGCATGGACCATGAACTGCCCTAAGGCTTCCATAAACTGAGCTGGAGTCGGAACACCTGGAGGCGGACCTGGCGGTTCACGGCGAGGAGGCATTCTGCACATTCAATACCAAACATGCATGATAATAAGTGATTATGGAAAGCTGTAACACGTAAAGAAATTAAATTCACATAATCACGTAGTCACAATCACATAACCCTAAGCCGTACGACCTAGACACAACAGGACACGACAATTCAGAGCTTCGGCCATTGGACCAAGAGCTCTGATACCAACTGTGGCGCCCCAAACGGGTAACGCATGCCCCGCACCAAGCCCCGACCCGGAGTCGAAATAGGATCCGACCCGAACCGAAACCTGGCGAACGACAAGCATTTACTCAATAACTAGGCGGGGGTTTCAAAAACAACGGAAAGACAGAAGTGCGGAAGCGAAAATAATAAAACGTTAAAACATAAATAATTACACAAGTATTAAAGCCCACCAAGGCTAACGAAATTCAATAATTAATTAACAAACGGGTTCGATACAATATCCCGATAATAATAATAACGGGTTCAATATATACATAATCCCGAATACAACTTAAAGTAATAAATTCTTAGAATCATAAAACATTTAAATAAAAACCATACGGGAAAGAGTTATACATGAGAAAAAATAATGTAACTCTACGACGCCTACGACGACGAAGATCCCGCCTAGTAACCTGAAACCAGTACAGGGGTAAAACAGAGGGGGTTAGTCAAACGACTAAGTGAGGAGGGAATAATAATGTATATAATAAATCGGAAGTAAATCACCATTTTTAAACTTAAAAGAAATCAACATAAAAGAAAGGTTTTCGTAATCGGGTGGTGAGTTAACATAAAACATAACATATCATATGACTCGGCGAGTCGAGCCCTTAACTCCAATATCCAAACATAAAAACCGTAAACCACCCTTATGCCTCCAATGTAGACGGACCGCTAAATCCGAACTACTCGTAACTGACGGGAATAACTCAGGTACTCAAAGGGCTGCCACTCCGGCCTCACCCCGAGCTCCCAAATGGAGGAAACCATAGGATTTACGCCGTAGACCTGACGTCTACCGACTTCGTCCTATCGCTCTTACTCCGGGCCCAAACGAACATGCGTACATTTCATAACTCGCTTTTCAAAACATTTCGGGTTGGCCAAAAGACCGTTCGAGACATGACATATGTGAGGCCGAAGGCCAAAGTTCGCCTTAGAAAACAAAAGGTTTTACATGTCTCTTTCGTAAACATTTCAAAGTCTATACGTAGTACTTTTCATATCAAATCATTTTCGATAAATCAAATGAACATAGTAATCATAAATATCTATTAAGTATATATATATAAACGGTGTGAAAACAAAACATAAACGTGGCTTATTCTGGGAGAGGCTTATTTATATATATACGTAGTAATACTTTTGGCGATCCTGGGCAGCTTTCATTCTCTGTCGAATGATTGCAATCTTTTCAAGAGTTTCTTGGATCGTCTTCGGAGGTAGAGCTCTTTCAACTCCGTTCTTAGTTCTTCGCCAATCTTCTAATTCCCAGTACAGAGGCGATCGGCATTTACATCCGTAAAGCGCTTCATACGGGGGCATCCCAATTGTTGCTTGGTAGCTGTTGTTGTAGGCGAATTCAATGAGCGGCAGTTGCTTGTTCCAACTCGTGGAGAAGTCGAGAGCACAAGCTCGCAGCATATCGCCTAGAATCTTATGGTTCTCTCAGATTGACCATTAGTTTGCGGGTGAGCGGCCGTGCTGAATTTCAAATTCGTTCCCAAGTTTCTGTGAATTTCTTGCCAAAGTCGAGAAGTAAACTTGGGATCTCGATCGGACACAATACTTTTCGAAACTCCGTGTAACTTTACAATCTGCTCGATATACAACTCTACCAGTTTCTTGACATTGGTGGTCTTTCGAATTGGAATGAAATGAGCGGATTTCGTCAAACGATCCACAATCACCCAAATCGTATCATATCCGCCTCGAACTCTCGGTAATCCAGACATGAAATCCATTGCAATATCTTGCCATTTCCAATCCGGAATAGGGAGTGGCTGTAGAGTTCCACCGGGTTGCTGATGTTCGGCTTTAACTCGTTGAGAAGTTAAACACCGTCTCACGAAATCAGCAACTTCTCGTTTCATTCCATGCCACCAATATTGAGTCTTGAGATCTCTGTACATCTTATTACCTCCCGGATGGACGGCATAAGCAGATTTATGTGCTTCCTCCATGATTTCGGTCTTCAGATTCTTCGGCACGCAAATTCGGTTCTTAAAACGAAGAAGACCCGTATCATCGAAAGCAAATGAGGAGTTCGTGTAACGACCCGAAAATCCGATTTTCAATTCGGTATATTTTAATCGAGTAATTATGCAATTTATTATTTTAATTTGATGTTTATTCTGAGATTTTTGATAATTTCGTAAATGAGTGAATTTAGATATTTAAATCACGAATTATCAATGTGCGTTTAATTATATAAATCTTAACTGTAATTACGTATTAATTGGACAATGTGAGTTTTCAAACTTATTTTACAAAATTACTAAAAGGCCCCTTCGACTTTTAAACCCTAGTCAACTAATTTGACTAAGTCTCTCTCTCACCTCACTCTCGTTCAAACCAGCAAGAAATAAAGAGAGAAAAGAAAAGAGAAGGAAAAAGAGAAAGAGAAGGAAGGAAGTTCAATCGATCGTCCCGACTTCGTTTCCCGACGGATTTTCGAATCGTTTACGCCTACAAATTCCTCGCGATCTTTTCTACGAGTAAGCTTCTAATGATTCTCTCGTTTAATGTCTTCTATACTTCATTTTTCTCGGTTTTGTGAATAGTTGTATAATTTATGTTTTATATGATTTTGATAGGAATTGTGGATGGAATTTTGTGATTATCATTTCTATATGTAGATTATATGTTATAGATGATTATATGTGAAAATTAGGGGTTAATTCGCATGTTTAATTAGTTAAATGTTGAATTAGGATTGATTTTCGCGTATTGGGTTTGATCTTCTGCATGTTCTGCTCAATTTTACGCACACGGGCAATGCACACGGGGTCTGGCAAGCCCGTGTGGGTGTACACGGCCTCTTGCACGGCCGTGCAAGAGACCGTGCGTGTTTGGAATGGTGCACGGGCTGTGCACACGGCCTTGAGGCCGTGTGCATGAGGCCGTGCGTGTTCGTTCGATTGTGCACGGCCTCGGCACACGGCCGTGCACAAGGCCGTGTGGCCTGGTCGAACAGTGCCCTGACCTTCTGTTAGTCAGGGCACATTTTACACTACGGGTCCCTCCGAGACTCGTCTTTTCCGAATTCTTTCTTCGCTCGTGTATTCGATATATATGAAATAGATATGAATTGCATGATTTATGAATTTACAACATGTTCGGGTATATGAATAGTGTGTTTTAAGTTTTCGTTAAATTTTCTAACTTTTGCATGTGAAGTCCGATTTTCCCGGAATTCGAATGCATACTTCTTTATGATAATTTAAGCATGTCCGTAAAGTTTCGTTGCATTTGGACTTGATTTGCATTTTTAAATTTGAGAATTACTCTGTTTTCGTTTGAGAATTTGAACTTAAGTGATTGATTTAATTGTATAACGTGCTCCAATGTGTTTTAATACTTTCGTATAAGCCGTGCGTTGTCTTTAGTCTTATTTGGTTGTGTCCTGGTATTATTGCAGACGATACTCCCGTGGAGTAGCGCCGGTTCTAGCTTTTTGCTCTTATTTTGAATAGCCAACAGGTGAGGCTTTCCTTTTCTGTTTCCAGTATTATTACGTATATATATATAAATAAGCCTCTCCCGATATAAGCCACGTTTATGTTTTGTTTTCACACCGTTTCTATATATATACTTATTAGATATTTATGCTTATTATGTTCATTTGATTTATCGAAAATGATTTGATATGAAAAAGTACTATGTATAGTCTTCGAAATGTTTACGAAAGAGACATGTAAAACATTTTGTTTTCTAAGGCGAACTTTGGCCTTCGGCCTCACATATGACATGTCTCGAACGGTCTTTTGGCCAACCCGAAATGATTTGAAAAGTGAGATTATGAACTGTATGCATGTTTGTTTGGGCCCGGAGTAAGAGCGATAGGACGAAGTCGGTAGACGTCGGGTCTACGGCATAAATCCTATGGTTTCCCCCATTTGGGAGCTCGGGGTGAGGCCGGAGTGGCAGCCCTTTGAGTACCTGAGTTATTCCCGTATGATATGAGTAGTTCGGGTTTGCAGTCCGGCTACATTGGAGGAATAAGGGTGGTTTCCGGTTTTATGTTTTGGATATTGGAGTTCAGGGCTCGACTCGCCGAGTCATATGATAAGTTATGTTTTATGTTAAATCACCACCCGATTACAAAAACCTTTCTTTTATATTGATTTCTTTTAAGTTTAAAAATTGGTGATTTATTTTCCATTTTATTATATACATTATTATTCCCTCCTCACTTAGTCGTTTGACTAACCCTCTTTGTCTCACCCTATATTGGTTTCAGGATACTAGGCGGGATTCGTCGTCGTCGTCGTAGAGTTGTATTTATTTTCTCATGTACATTCCTTTTTCCGTATGATATGAATTAGATTTTTAGGATATTAGGATTTTATTTAATTTGTATTCGGGATTATGTATTTATTGAGCCCGTTATTATATTTATCGGGATACTATATCGAACCCGTTTGATATTATGTAATTGAATTTCGTTAGCCTTGGTGGGCTTTAATAATTGTGTATTTATTATGTTCTATTGCTTTGATTATTTATATTGCTTCCGCGTCTCTGCCTTTTCGTTGTTTTTGAAAACCCCGCCTAGTGATTGAGTAAATGCTTGCCATTCGCCGGGTTTCGGTTCGGGTCGGATCCCATTTCGGCTCCGGGTCGAGGCTCGGTGCGGGGCGTGCGTTACCCGTTTGGGGCGCCCGCTACAGTTCGGATCATCTTGCATCCTCACGACCTATCTTTGAATCCAGTCATCAGCACTCTGCTCGTCTTTATGCCTCTGATCCAAGTCCGGTCTCACTGAGAGGTTTGCAATCCGCGGTTGAGAGACTAAGTGATATCTCCCTGCTTCGGACATTAATTCCAAGGAGGTTCCTTCCAAGATAGCTACCTTTGCCTGTCTACTTAAAGCATCGGCTACTACATTAGCTTTGCCTGGGTGATATTGAATATGGTAATCATAATCTTCAAGAAATTCCATCCACTGACGTTGCCTGCGATTGAGATCCTTCTGAGTATGTAAATACTTCAAACTCTGGTGGTCGGTGAAAATGTCAAATGTCACGCCGTATAAGTAATGTCGCCATTTCCCCAGGGCAAAGATAATAGCAGCTAGCTCAAGATCATGGATAGGATAGTTCTTCTTAGCATCTTTTAGCTTGCGCGAAGCATAAGCAATTACTTTGCCGTTTTGCATCAGAACACATCCTAACCCTTCTTTCAATGCATCAGTATAAACCGTAAATCCTTCGGAACCTTCAGGTAGTGCAAGTACCGGAGCAGTAGTCAACCGTTTCCTTAGCTCTTGGAAACTTGCCTCGAATTTATCGTCCCACTTAAAAGGCACGTTCTTGCGAGTTAAATTGGTCAGCGGAGCGGCTATCTTGGAGAAATCTTGAACGAAACGCCTGTAATAGCCAGCTAACCCTAGAAAACTTCTAACTTCAGTTGGGGTCTTCGGCTCCTCCCATTTCATCACGGCCTCAATCTTCAAGGGATCCACTTCGATTCCATCTCCTGATATCACATGACCAAGGAAGGTAACTTTATCAAGCCAAAATTCGCATTTACTGAACTTGGCATACAACTGATGCTCTCGGAGAGTTCTTAATACGATGCGAAGATGCTCGGCATGTTCTTCCTTAGTCCTTGAGAAAACCAGGATATCATCAATGAAGATCACCACAAACTTATCGAGATATGGCCGGAAAGTACGATGCATCAAATCTATGAAAGCAGCTGGGGCATTCGTTAACCCGAAAGGCATAACTACGAACTCAAAATGCCCATATCGAGTATTAAACCCAGTCTTCGGAATGTCTGATTCTCGGATTCGCAACTGGTAATACCCCTGTCGGAGATCTAGCTTGGAGTACACTTTCGACTCTTGCAAAATATCAAACAACTCTTCGATGTGAGGTAGAGGATATTTGTTCTTTATCGTCATCCGATTCAACTCGCGATAATCTATACACATCCTCAACGTCCCATCCTTTTTTTTCACGAAAAGAACAGGCGCACCCCACGGCGAAGTACTCGGTCGAATGTACCCACTCTCCAACAGTCCATCCAACTGTATCTTCAATTCTTTCAACTCTGCCGGAGCCATTCGGTAAGGAGTCTTCGAATACGGTTCGGCACCCGGAGCTAGATCGATCACAAACTCTATATCTCGTTCCGGAGGCAAAGAATTCAAATTCTCGGGAAACACATCAGGGAATTCTCCAACTACTGGTACCTCCTCAAGCTTAACATGCTCTTTTGGACGGTTTAGTAGATAAGCAACAAAGGCCGGAGATCCCTTGCGAATCATTCGGGCGGCTTTAACATAAGAAACTCGAGGAATCTTCTCAAACCTTTTGCCCAAAATCTCGCTATTAGCTCCCAGAGCGATCTTTTTCCCGAAACAATCAATATAAGCTTCATGCCGATATAGCCAGTCCATTCCTAATATAGTGACTCATCGGAAGCTCAATGAGATCAGCAGGATAATCGCGATCGTCTATCCTCAACGGACAGTCTCGGAAGACTCGATTACACAAATAAGAAATTCCCAACGGGGAATTGACCTCAAGCACATACGGTAAAGACTCGACAGACAATGATAATTTGGATGCATATTCGGGAGCGATGAAAGAATGTGTCGTACCCGAATCATATAATGTAATTATGGATATGTCATGTAAATGTATTGTACCTTGTATCACAGCATTTGGATCAGCGTCTCCTCCATCTCCCTGCATGGCATAGGCCCGTGTTTCAACCTTTCATTTTCCTCTATTCTGTTGCTCCTTCTGTAATGGTGGAGTCCTTTTCTTTGGGCAGTTTTCGATTTGATGATCCCCGCCTCCGCACCGGGTACACAAAGCCTGTTTCCTCCAGCAGTTTGCCTCGGTAAAACGGATCGAGCCCAAACTTCAACAGTACCAAGAACTTGCTGCAGACAACACACCTTCAAAATTTCTTGAAAATCCGTCGGGTAGATCGAGAATTGATCGAGCTCAAAGTTGGGATGAAATTGGGGGCAAAACAAGAGCAAATTATCGCATGAAAAAGGAGAGAAAGTGAGGGTGTGCACAAAAGAGGAGCTACTGACCATTTTAAAACCTGGGAGAAACGCGCACGGCCTCTCGTCACGGCGTGTGACGAGGCCGTGTGAGAAACACGCACGGGGTCTCGTCACGGCGTGTGACGACCCCGTGAGGATAAACACGCACGGGCTCTCGTCACGGCGTGTGACGAGCCCGTGTGTATTCATGCGCACGGCCTCTTGCACAGGGTGCAACAGGGCCGTGTGAAAAAGGGTGCACAGGGTCTCGTCACGGCGTGTGGCGAGACCGTGCAAGGCATACAGGGGCAGTTCGTGTGATTAAAACCACACAAACTTCACGAAAGTCAAACACAAATAATAATATCGAAATCACATGTATAATATTATAAACCTAACGCACATAATTTAAAATTCACATAAGATGAAATTAAATGAATTTGGATGAATGTCATGACAATGCAATATACCTGGATCGTTTATACGTGCAAGCTCCGTCTTCTCAACTCGTTTCGGCTTTTTCTTCGGACATACACTCACTCTGTGGTCGGCGCTACCACATCCGTAGCACAGTCCATTCTTCTTCCAACATTTGGCCTCCAAATGCGGGCCCTTACAGAATCCACATGCGGGTCGCGGATGTCCCTGAGTTCGGGGAGACGCATTCTGCTTCGATGAGGACACTTGGGAGGTCTTCTTTCTGGTAGAGGGCCCCGAAGGTGTAAATGGCCTCTTAGAACTCGCTGGAAGGTACTGAACGGTGGTAGTGTCAAGCGTAGGACTCGGTCCCATTAGGCTGAGTTCAGACTCAATATGCAGAGCCATTTCCACTGCGTCGGTATAACATTGAGGTCGGACCACCATCATAGCCTTTCTGATCTCATAAGTCAATCCTTCTACAAACTGGCGAATCTTCCTCTGCTCGTCTGCGACCATATACGGGCTATGCTTAATGAGGTGAGAGAACTGTGCCTCGTACTGGCCAACTGAAAATATGTTCTGTTTGAGAGCCAGAAATTCCCTTTCATGTTGTTGATGAACAATCCTCGGAACGTATTCAGCCCGGAACTCGATCAAGAACTGATCCCAAGTCGGGACCACATGCTCGCGTTTCCATCTTTGCTCATTCTGTTTCCACCAATCCTGTGCAGCTCCAATCAACAGGTATATAGCAAATTCGACCCTTAGAGGATCCGGATATTCCATAATCCTAAAAATCTTTTCTAGAGCCGATATCCATGCCTCGGCAATAGCTTCATCCAGGGTACCTTCAAATTGTGGTGGTTCGAATCTAAGAAATTGGGCCCATGCTTCCTGCTCAGCATTTCCTTTAGGGGCATGAGCGATGAATCGTCTTAATGTTTCCAAAATTCCGGCTGGAATCGGTGGATCGGTCTGAGGTGTCAATGAAGATGACGAAGACTGTCCACAGGGACAACGACGTGGAGGCATCCTGTAAAGCCATTAACAGTTATGCATGACAGGTAAGTGAGCATGCAAAGCTGTAAACACATAGGCAAGTAATGTTCACTTAGTGTTCACATAAGCACTTAGCACATTTGCACAAATCCACAGAAGTCCTAAGCTGTACGACCTAGACACAACCGGACACGACAGACAACCAGGCATGGCAAGTACAACCTTGAGTTTCACATCCACCTATATCCAAGCCCATCCCAGTATTTTGATTGTAAAAGATCTTTTGTTGTTGATCATCCAACAAAGATCCGTGACAATTCAAACACTAAGCGTTCTTGAACACTGGTGAGTGCAATTCCCTAAGTTACACCGGCACACAACGACCGACCAAACCAGCAAAACACGACAATTCAGAGCTTAGGCCATTGGACCAAAGAGCTCTGATACCAACTGTAGCGGGCGCCCCAAACGGGTAACGCACGCCCCGCACCGAGCCCCGACCCGGAGCCGAAATGGGATCCGACCCGAACCGAAACCCGGCGAACGGCAAGCATTTACTCAATTACTAGGCGGGGTTTTTATAAACAACGAAAAGACAGAAGTGCGGAAGCAATAATAAACCAAATATCTAAAACATAAATAATAACACAATTATTAAAGCCCACCAAGGCTAATGAAATTCAATTACATAATATCAAACGGGTTCGATACAATATCCCGACCAAATCTAACCACGGGTTCAGTATATAAATCCCGTAAATACAACATAATAACATAATACGTAAACCTACGACGCCTATGACGACGACGAATCCCGCCTAGTATCCTGAAACCAATATAGGGTTGAAACAGAGAGGGTTAGTCAAACGACTAAGTGAGGAGGGAGTAATAATGTATATAATAAAACGGAAGTAAATCACCAATTTTATAATTAAAAGAAATCAACATAAAAGAAAGGTTTTCGTAAACGGGTGGTGATTTAACATAAAACATAACTTATCATATGACTCGGCGAGTCGAGCCCTGAAACTCCAATATCCAAAAACATAAAACCGGAAACCACCCTTATTCCTCCAATGTAGTCGGACTGCAAACCCGAACTACTCGTAACTTACTAGAATAACTCAGGTACTCAAAGGGCTGCCACTCCGGCCTCACCCCGAGCTCCCAAATGGAGGAAACCATAGGATTTACGCCGTAGACCCGACGTCTACCGACTTCGTCCTATCGCTCTTACTCCGGGCCCAAACGATCATGCAAACATTTCATAACTCGCTTTTCAAACATTTCGGGTTGGCCAAAAGACCGTTCGAGACATGTCATATGCGAGGCCGAAGGCCAAAGTTCGCCTTAGAAAACAAAAGGTTTTACATGTCTCTTTCGTAAACATTTCGAAGTCTATACGTAGTACTTTTCATATCAAATCATTTTCGATAAATCAAATGAACTTAATAATCATAAATATCTATTACGTATATATATATGAACGGTGTGAAAAAAAAACATAAACGTGGCTTATATCGGGAGGGCTTATTTATATATATACATAATAATACTGGAAACAGAAACGGAAAACCTCACCTGGCTGCTATGCAAAATAAGAGCAAAAAGCTAGAACCGGCGCTACTCCACGGGAGTATCGTCTGCAAAAATACCAGGACACAACCAAATAAGACTAAGACGACGCACGGCTTATACGAGAATATTAGAACACATAGGAGCACGTCACACAATTAAATCAAACACTTAAGTTCAAATTATCAAACGAAAATAGAGTAATTCATACATTTAAAAATGCAAATCAATTCCAAAAGAAACGAAACTTTACGAACATGCTTAAGATATCATAAAGGAGCATGCATTCGAATTTCGGGAAAATCGGACTTCACATGCAAAAGTTAGAAAATTTAACGAAAACTTAAAACACACTATTCATATACCCGAACATGTCGTAAATTCATAAATCATGCAATTCATATCTATTTCATATATATCGAATACACGAGCGAAGAAAGAATTCGGAAAAGACGGGCCGAAGCGGGACCCGTAGGCCAAATTGTACCCTGACTTACAGAAGGTCAGGGCACTGTTCGACCAGGCCACACGGCCTTGTGCACGGCCGTGTGCCGAGGCCGTGCACAATCGGACGAACGCGCACGGCCTCTTGCACACGGCCTCAAGGCCGTGTGCACAGCCCGTGCGCCATCCCCAAACACGCACGGTCTCTTGCACGGCCGTGCAAGAGGCCGTGTACACCCACACGGGCTTGCCACACCCCGTGTGCATGGCCCGTGTGCGTAAAAATTGAGCAGAACATGCAGAACATCAAACCCAATCACGCGAAAATCAAATATAATACAACCTTAAATCAATTAATCATGTAAACCAATCCCTAATTTTCACATATAATCATCTACAACATATAATCTACATATAGAAACGATAAACACGAAAATCCATCCACAAATCCTATACAAAACACATAAAACCTAATAATGTCAACTATTCACAAAAACGAGAAAAACGAAACATACGAGATATTAAACGAGAGAATCGTTAGAAGCTTACTCGTAGAAGAGATCGCGAGGAATTCGTAGACGTAAACGATTCGAAAATCCGTCGGGAAACGAAGTCGGGACGATCGATTGAAATCTCTTCCTTCTCTTTCTCTTCTTCCTTCTCTTTTCTTTTCTTTCTTTCCTTCCTTGTTGATTGTGAACGAGAGAGAGAGGTGAGAGAGAGACTTAGTCAAATTAGTTGACTAGGGTTTAAAAGTCGAAGGGGTATTTTAGTAATTTGCAAATTAAGTTTGAAAACTCACGTTGTCCAAATAATACGTAATTACAGGTAAAATTCACATAATTAAACGCACATTGACAATTCGTGATTTAAATATGAAATTCACTCATTTATAAAATTATCCTAAAATCTTAGAATAAATAGTAAATAAAATAATAAATAACGAAATTACTCGATTAAAATATACCGAATTGAAACTCGGATTTTCGGGTCGTTACAGAGCTATATCCTTCGGTGCGAAGTCCTTTTTGATCTGTTGTAACTGAGACTCAATCTCCAGTGCAGTTGTGACGGCAACTTCGAATGTAGGGAGATGAGCTCCCAAAAGTGCTCTTCGAATTTCCTCATTTAAGCCCTGAACAAATTGATTCACCTTTCTTCTATCGTCTGTAAGTATAGAAGGACAGCAGACAATGAGGCGGGAGAACACGGCCTCGTATTGATCAACGGAAAGATTCTCCTGTTTTAAGGCTCGAAATTCGGCTTCTCGTTTATCCTGTACAACCAAGGGAATGTATTTGTTTCGGAAAGCCGCAAGAAAGTTAGCCCAGGTCGGCTCAGTCTGATCAGCTCGCCATCTAGCTTCAGTCAGTCTCCACCAGTCCCTGGCTGGTCCTTGAAGGAGAAACATAGCATATTCAACCTTCTTTGGATCGGGACACTCAATAACCCTGAACATAGGCTCGAGATCGGCAATCCACTCTGTGGCCTTGAGATCATCAGGTTGTCCTTCAAAGCGAGGGGGATTGAGGTTGAGGAACCTGTGAAAATCCCTTGCCTCTGCCTGTTTCCTTTGAGCAGGGGTTGGTTGTGCAGGAGCTATACCCTGTTGAAACATCCTTTGCACGGCTTCAAAGAACATGGCAGGATTTAGGGGATTCGGCTGCACGGGCGGTATTGGCTCGGGCTGAGGAGCCGGAGGAGCATTAATGTTATTGTTATCTTCCTGGGGAGGAGAAGGAGGAGTAGCTCTGGTTCTCGGTCTACCACGAGCACGATTCATTTTCCTGTATAAAAAGACTGAATAATATGCATGTTTTGTTAGCCACATGATCATGCTAGCACAAAATCTGTAACGACCCGAAAATTCCAGAATTAATTCTTGGGATAAGTATTCGACATTTAGTTGAATTTTATATGAAAAGATTTAACTTTGTTAGTTAATCTTAATTTATTATAATTATTTCAATATCTTTAACCTTTTATAATTACATTTTCCACCCCTCGAATTATTCTAATCTATATAAACGAACCTACAATCTTCTAAAATACCCTTGCACTACCTTGAACACACTCACACCCTCTTGAACACACTTCTTGCACCCTCTTGGTTACATAATCCATCGAGAGAGAGAGAGAGAGAGAAGAGAAGGAGAAGGGAGAGGAAGAAGGAGAAGGAAAGGAAATCTCGTTCCGAATTCGTTTCTCGACCGATTTAAATTCCGAGACCAGTTTTACGATCCTCATTCGATTCCTTATCGGTAACCTTCTTTCTCCAATTCATTTCATCCATTAAATCTTTCAATTTTTATAGTTTTTATATTGAATATATATTTGATGAATTTCTTGATTCGTAGGTTATAGTTTATCATTTTTAGCGTAGTTCGGATCAACTGATAGATACTAATGTGTTCAATGCATGAGTGTGAATTTTACATGTTAATTTTAGCCTTAGAATCCCCCATATTTGATTTTTGCATGAAACTCCCGAGAAAACCTTAAAAATCGCGTTTCTGCACCTGGGTGTTGGAACCACACGGCCCAACGCACGGTCTTGCTCAAGACCGTGCGCCGGACCGTGCACAGCCATTTAACCTTGCACCGGCTTGCGCACGCCGGTGCACCAGGCCGTGTGCCTTTATTTCAGCCTGCACGGTCTTGGTTTCGTGCTCAAGACCGTGCACTAGGCCGTGCGTTAGCCCGTGCGAATGCCTTAGCCAATTTTCCAGCCTTTTTCCTTAGTTGCTCTCGGTAATGGGGTCAAATAGCCAATACTAAAAGTTGACTTTTTGCATACGACCCCCTAAAATCGAGCCGTTTTCACCTATAGTTTCCTTATGATTCAAGGATGAATATTGGGTAAAGTTTTCAACATTCCGAACTCGTTCGGACCTTGAATCGAACCTTTTTCGTTTAGGGCTTTTTCCCCAATTTTTGAATGTTGTCCGAAAAATCCAAAAATCGCATGAGTGCTTCTTTTTGATATTATATGCATGAATGTACAATTAGAATTTCAATTGAGTATGTTTATCATGGTTAATTTCGTATTTTTAGTTTAATTGATTTAACTGTATTTTAATTGTATATTCATTTGATACGTGTTGTTTATTGGTTTTAATTGCAATGTAGTCTTTGAGAGTCGTTGTCGTGTCTTGTCTTATGTAGTTTTGTCGTCTGTTAGTTTCAGGCTGTCTTGTCAGGACTCAGCTTGGATTGTCTTGTCGTCCCGTGTTTCCAGGTGAGGGTTTTAAAATGATTTCAAACGGAGTAAGAATTCTTTTAATTATTGCGAACTCCCCTTATGTGCTCATCTTGCCTCGTTTTCCTTTCTCGTATAATTATTAAATATTTAATCTATACTTTAAGTTTGCTCTCAAATGATTTAATATTAAATTGTACTTATGAGTATCCCTAAAATCTTTTATTTTCAGATGGCAAGTAAAATTATTTATTTTAAGCGTGACGGTTTGACTTAGGATTTATACCCTTCGTCGTCACTCAAACTTGCTCAAATTTAATTTATGTACGGTTTTCAAAGCGAGCAAATTCATGACATTTCAACATGGGGCCCGGGAAAGTATCCGGAGGTTATACCTGGGGACGAGCGTCTAGGGGTAATCTGAGGTGCTTCTCCCAAAACTAAGCGTCAATCGTGGCCCGTCAGGAGTTGATAGCCACGGTTGGGAGTGATGGTGGGCGTTGCATTCGTTGCACGTTTTCCTAAAATTCACGGTCGCCCGAAATAGCGATTCGGGGTCAGACACCGGTGATGGAGTATATGAACGTGAAGGGGTTATAAGGAGGAACAGGCCCATTCTCGCTGGGATATTATTTGCGTGCATGTTACTGCTTTAATTATTTATTATCTATTTAATATCGTGTATATAAGTCGAAGCACGATCCGGATTTTCTTCAATTATGCAAATGTATTTTCATATATATATAATTTAAAACCCGGACACGTGGTTCGTACTTGATCCCTCTTAACCTTCACTGAGTGTTTTTACTCACCCCCCCTATTTTAATTCTTACTTCAGGTCGACAGGTGGCGTTGTCACCTATCATGTCAGTCGGCAGCAGCAAGTCTAGGTTGGCTCGTGTGTCTTGTCTTGTCAGTGTCCCAACAACAGTCGTGTTCTTGTTATGAATTTATTTAATTATGTATTTTGGATTATGCTTTAATTTAAGTACTTACGTGCCCCTGATGTGGGATAGATTAGACTGGCCACGAATGGCATTGATTATATTATGATTGAGACTGATGTATGAATTACGTGGCCATGGATGGCTTATATGATATTTTATATAATTGCATTACTTCCGCAACTCTGATTTAATTATTATTTATTGCTGTTGTTGTTGGGCTGTCGTTTGCTGTTGCTAGTTTTGCCTGTTTGATTGCCGTTCGCCGGGATGGATTTTTAAATGGGGTACTTATACCTCGTTTGAAGGTTTGTCTCGGTGCGGATGTGGTGTCCTCTCTCCAGCCAAGGAAAGGGGCGCTACAGTCAGTGGTATCAGAGCCTAGGTTCCCGAACAGGAACCGAAAGCTCTAGTATCTCGTCTGTCTTGCATGGGGTGTCTGTCAGCTTGGTGTCAGTTCGTGTCGAGTTCGTGTTTTGACAAGTGTTTGTCTCATCTTGGTGCTTAAAATTGTAGACGATTACGGTTGGCTTAATTAACCGACTGGCAATCTTTTATAAATTTCTGTACTAAGGAAGATGTAACGCGAGTCGATCGTGGAACACTGTGCGTGTCTTACATAGTTTGGTCTGTCGTAGTGTGTGTCGGTAGGATTTTGTTGAGTGATTGAGCATGCTTATGTATTTACGAATTGTTGGCATCATCTCTCACAAGACATGCACCTATCTTGCCAAATAGTTGTGAACGCAGGTATGCCGCGTAAGAAAGCTAGATCGAATCCGCCACTACCTCCACTTCAGACTACGTCAGGATCAACGCACTCGTATTCGACGGGAGAGTTGGAAATAGCTCAGGGAGCAGATAGCGTGACAGAATACGAGGCCAGATTTGCCTACCTGACTAACTACTCACCAAACCGGGAGCCAGATCAAAGGAACAGAGCCGCGAGATTTATATCTGGATTGAGGCATGAAATTCGCCAAGTACCCATAGGTCTTGGATGTTGTTCTTATGCTGAAGCTGTTGGCCGAGCCTTGCGGGCAGAAGCAGAGTTTGAAATGAGAGCTAGGAATGCTCGACCGATCACTTTAACGAACCCGTCTTATGGATCGAGAATTCCAGTGGCTGTTCGTACAACTTCTCACAGAAAAGAGGCGATGACCAGTGGAACCAGTGAGAGCACCATCCTTTGCTCGTATTGCCATAAGCCAAATCATCTCGCAGAGTACTGCCGGAAACGACTGGGGCAGTGTTTGCTGTGTGGATCCCCTGACCACCTTCTCGACAATTGTCCTAATAAGAGGACACCTAAGGAAGAGGATTGTGGATGAGGATTCTGGGGATTCAGGGTTCTTAATTCAGAGAGGGAGGCTACCGTAGAATAAAGCATGAAGGGGCAGTGTTTGGGGACGTACCGTAAATGAGAAGCCACGACATCGAAGGACTTGAAAGGAATAATGGGAGACGAGAACGGACTTCATTACTCGGAATAAAAGGTACCGTGCATTTTCATAACATTCATATTTCTTGTATTCAATTTATTAATTGCGCGGTATTATGTAAATATTATTTGATTGAACTCCGGATTAAATCCGGGGTGTTTTCGAAAATTTTCGCGTTTTAATTCGATCCAGGGGTGCTTGCACGCCCTAACGCACGGTCTTGCTCAAGACCGTGCGGTTCAGCTCAAGCCCGTGCAGGCCAGTTCAGCGCTAAACCGCTGAATCGGCTGGACCGCTACACACGGGCCAGCGCACGCCCGTGCGTCCGGCCGTGTGTCCCTATTTTGCCCTTTTTAAACCTATTTCGCGTGCAGACGTGCAGTAGCTCTTTTCACCCCTTTTCTCTCCACTTCCAGCAACAGAAACTTGCGATTTTTCCCAAAATTTTTCCCCAATCTTTGCAAGCCAATAACTTTCGATCCGTCCGTTGGATCTTCCTAATTTTCGGAAGGTACGTAGTCTACATTACGTATTTCAATTAGTTGGGTTTTGAGGACGATCCGTCGAGCCGATCTTACACACATTGCTGCCCAAAGTACACGCACGCCAAGTGTTCGACAAAATTTCCGAGTGAGGAATTTCATCAAATTCAATCCTATAAGCTTCCAACAACAATCTCACATGGCCGCCGAAGGTTCTCGATGTAGGAGGAGACGAGATGACCCTCCATCTCCACTCCCATTCAATGTGGATATTTCAAATGCATTCCAAGTTAAAATATTTAGGAGAATGCATGAACGCCCGGTGTTTTCCACCAAATTTCTCGACATCGAAGCATTAGGAAATTTGGGACTTGGCCCCGGTATTGCTCGATACATAGAAGACGTGGGATGGACCACATTTTTGGACATAAGAAGGAATTCGTACCCCCGGCTTGTGTACGAATTCATTGCAACACTTCAAGTACTTCCCCATGAAGACGATGCCGAGCTACCATTCAAAATTGAGTCCCGAGCTTTTAATGAAGATTATGAGCTCACTCTTCGGCAACTAACAAGGCATTTTGGACTACCCATCCGGGGTATGATAAGCCGTGAAGTTGGATGGTCCGAAGCCGAAGCTTGGAGAAATGTCTCCACTTCTCGAAGACCCTTTCAACAAGGAAAATCGAAGGCAACCGACCTTCGTGATGCCGCTTTGAGGACTTTCCACCGGTTCCTCTCATGTACCGTTTTCGCTAGAGGAGATAGCTACGGTTCAATTAATATTGAGGAACTCTACGTCCTTGATTGCGCGGTTCGAAGGCAAGCAGTCAACGGCATTATGTTTTTCCTTCGTTATGTAGAATATGTAGGTACCCGGCCTAAAGGAGAAATCAGAATTGGGTCCTACATTACCGCGATCTTAGAGTGTGCCGGAGTGACCGGCATGGATCGAATGGCCCCGACAGGAGCCGAGGATTCAACAATTTCCTACAAGCAACTCGCCCAAATGAAACTTTGTAGGAAAGTTAGAGGACGACATGGTCGTTATGTGCCAATGACGGCCGAGGAAGCCGCTGCCGGTAGTGATGGCGACGATGAAGAGGATACCGATTTAGGAGGTCATCATGAGGAAGACCGACAAGAGAGAGAGGAGCAAATGATGGAACAACTTTACGAAGCAGGAGGCTTCGCTCCTCAGCAGGTTCCGTATGTACTCGATCCTCCTAGAACCGAAGAGGTTCCATTCCAGCAGGGCTTTGAGGATTACCCGACACAGCATCAGGCTGGATCTTCCCAATGGGACAGATCAAGTGAGGAACAATGGAGTCAGTTTCTACAAGCGGAGTCGGACGCCCGAAGCCGATGGGAGACCGACAGGTGGACGATTTGGGGAAACCGTTTCACCACTTTCGCCGAGCAGACCACCGAACGTCTAGATCGACAGTCGGCCGATCTCCGAGAGGTTCGCGCTGACCTACAAGAATTCAGACTCGAGACCCGACGCAACCAGACTGAGCTTCGGGAGCAGATTACCGGTCTCGAGAGATCCATCACTGATCAACTTGCCAACTATCTGAGCCGCCTTGGCAGGTCGCCTAACTCTGGAGCACCTGATTCTTAGTTGGCATTAGTTTTTCCCTAATTTCTCGTTGTTTTCGTTTTAATTGTAATTTGAATTTCAGCTGAACTATTATGTATGAACTATGTGTTAAATGTTTATTTGAATTTAACTGTTAACTGTTCATTTTAATTAATTGCTTATGTGTTAATTACGCGATTTTGTATGATGAACTTTTAAATGTTGTGATATACTTCCTTTAATAAACCCCGAGGTTCGGAGTAGAATCTGAGGACAGATTCTTTTAAAGGAGGGAGTATTGTAACGACCCGAAAATTCCAGAATTAATTCTTGGGATAAGTATTCGACATTTAGTTGAATTTTATATGAAAAGATTTAACTTTGTTAGTTAATCTTAATTTATTATAATTATTTCAATATCTTTAACCTTTTATAATTACATTTTCCACCCCTAGAATTATTCTAATCTATATAAACGAACCTACAATCTTCTAAAATACCCTTGCACTACCTTGAACACACTCACACCCTCTTGAACACACTTCTTGCACCCTCTTGGTTACATAATCCATCGAGAGAGAGAGAGAGAGAGAAGAGAAGGAGAAGGGAGAGGAAGAAGGAGAAGGAAAGGAAATCTCGTTCCGAATTCGTTTCTCGACCGATTTAAATTCCGAGACCAGTTTTACGATCCTCATTCGATTCCTTATCGGTAACCTTCTTTCTCCAATTCATTTCATCCATTAAATCTTTCAATTTTTATAGTTTTTATATTGAATATATATTTGATGAATTTCTTGATTCGTAGGTTATAGTTTATCATTTTTAGCGTAGTTCGGATCAAATGATAGATACTAATGTGTTCAATGCATGAGTGTGAATTTTACATGTTAATTTTAGCCTTAGAATCCCCCATATTTGATTTTTGCATGAAACTCCCGAGAAAACCTTAAAAATCGCATTTCTGCACCTGGGTGTTGGAACCACACGGCCCAACGCACGGTCTTGCTCAAGACCGTGCGCCGGACCGTGCACAGCCATTTAACCTTGCACCGGCTTGCGCACGCTGGTGCACCAGGCCGTGTGCCTTTATTTCAGCCTGCACGGTCTTGGTTTCGTGCTCAAGACCGTGCACTAGGCCGTGCGTTAGCCCGTGCGAATACCTTAGCCAATTTTCCAGCCTTTTTCCTTAGTTGCTCTCGGTAATGGGGTCAAATAGCCAATACTAAAAGTTGACTTTTTGCATACGACCCCCTAAAATCGAGCCGTTTTCACCTATAGCTTCCTTATGATTCAAGGATGAATATTGGGTAAAGTTTTCAACATTCCGAACTCGTTCGGACCTTGAATCGAACCTTTTTCGTTTAGGGCTTTTTCCCCAATTTTTGAATGTTGTCCGAAAAATCCGAAAATCGCATGAGTGCTTCTTTTTAATATTATATGCATGAATGTACAATTAGAATTTCAATTGAGTATGTTTATCATGGTTAATTTCGTATTTTTAGTTTAATTGATTTAACTGTATTTTAATTGTATATTCATTTGATACGTGTTGTTTATTGGTTTTAATTGCAATGTAGTCTTTGAGAGTCGTTGTCGTGTCTTGTCTTATGTAGTTTTGTCGTCTGTTAGTTTCAGGCTGTCTTGTCAGGACTCAGCTTGGATTGTCTTGTCGTCCCGTGTTTCCAGGTGAGGGTTTTAAAATGATTTCAAACGGAGTAAGAATTCTTTTAATTATTGCGAACTCCCCTTATGTGCTCATCTTGCCTCGTTTTCCTTTCTCGTATAATTATTAAATATTTAATCTATACTTTAAGTTTGCTCTCAAATGATTTAATATTAAATTGTACTTATGAGTATCCCTAAAATCTTTTATTTTCAGATGGCAAGTAAAATTATTTATTTTAAGCGTGACGGTTTGACTTAGGATTTATACCCTTCGTCGTCACTCAAACTTGCTCAAATTTAATTTATGTACGGTTTTCAAAGCGAGCAAATTCATGACATTTCAACATGGGGCCCGGGAAAGTATCCGGAGGTTATACCTGGGGACGAGCGTCTAGGGGTAATCTGAGGTGCTTCTCCCAAAACTAAGCGTCAATCGTGGCCCGTCAGGAGTTGATAGCCACGGTTGGGAGTGATGGTGGGCGTTGCATTCGTTGCACGTTTTCCTAAAATTCACGGTCGCCCGAAATAGCGATTCGGGGTCAGACACCGGTGATGGAGTATATGAACGTGAAGGGGTTATAAGGAGGAACAGGCCCATTCTCGCTGGGATATTATTTGCGTGCATGTTACCGCTTTAATTATTTATTATCTATTTAATATCGTGTATACAAGTCGAAGCACGATCCGGATTTTCTTCAATTATGCAAATGTATTTTCATATATATATAATTTAAAACCCGGACACGTGGTTCGTACTTGATCCCTCTTAACCTTCACTGAGTGTTTTTACTCACCCCCCCTATTTTAATTCTTACTTCAGGTCGACAGGTGGCGTTGTCACCTATCATGTCAGTCGGCAGCAGCAAGTCTAGGTTGGCTCGTGTGTCTTGTCTTGTCAGTGTCCCAACAACAGTCGTGTTCTTGTTATGAATTTATTTAATTATGTATTTTGGATTATGCTTTAATTTAAGTACTTACGTGCCCCTGATGTGGGATAGATTAGACTGGCCACGAATGGCATTGATTATATTATGATTGAGACTGATGTATGAATTACGTGGCCATGGATGGCTTATATGATATTTTATATAATTGCATTACTTCCGCAACTCTGATTTAATTATTATTTATTGCTGTTGTTGTTGGGCTGTCGTTTGCTGTTGCTAGTTTTGCCTGTTTGATTGCCGTTCGCCGGGATGGATTTTTAAATGGGGTACTTATACCTCGTTTGAAGGTTTGTCTCGGTGCGGATGTGGTGTCCTTTCTCCAGCCAAGGAAAGGGGCGCTACAAAATCACATATCATGGACATATAAAAGCACGTTGTCCTATAGCCGTTCGACCTAGACAGACTCGACACAACATCAAAACCTAAGTACCAAACCTAGGCTCTGATACCACCTTAAGCTGTGACGTCCCCCACGCCACAACCCCCGGACCGAAACGAGCCTCCGAGCGACAGTTTGATACCACCACTCGAAAAACCCGCCCCGGACAACGGGATTCCACAACCTGGCAACAGCAACTCCCCAACAGCAGTACTAACATCATCAACAACAATTCAATATAACATTAACGAAGCGGAAGCAAATATCATCATCTCAATAGCATAATATCAACATATATATTTCATAAACCCATCACATTCATCATCCCAAAGTATCATCAAATTTCATATTTCATTCATGTTTCATCCATATTCTATTTAGCATGACAAAATATATAATAGAGTTCAGCTAACAAACTATATAGAACTGACTCCAAAGACTAATAATCCTACGATGCTGCTGCCAGTACCTGACCGCTAACCTGAAGCATGAACCAAAACGGGATGTGAGTCAAATGAACTCAGTGAGGAAGGGAATATATGTATATAATAAAAGCATATTTAATTCACACTTAGGTTGATGAAAGCAAATCTAGTGCCGATAAGCTCTTTTACAATTCATCTAAGTTTTGTGAATTAAATATTAAATCGAAACATTTTATGAAACATTTTATTCCCGAGGAGAACGGGCCATCTCCTTATAACTCCCAAAACATATAATAAATCATTATGAAATCCGTAACACCGTTTGGCTTATCCAGGGAGCTACCCAAGATTTCACCATAACCGATTAATAGCACCGGTGTAAGTATTACCCGAGCTAGACTACCTCCGAGTAATACCCTTTGATTATATATTAGATGATCGTCACTGGGTCTCCATCCATATATATAATCTGGATTATACTATGGGCTTTACCCTAGACGCACGTCTCCGGGTTTCCACCTCTAGTATAATCCGGGGCCCAAATATACCCTAAGAGCGTCCTCAATAGGGTTAAAGGAAATATAATCTCGCTTTATAAATGTTTTAATTGACCAAAAGGGTCGTTCGAGACAAGGTATGTAACCGTCTAGGGTTTCTCAACACGTTGCCTATAACTAGAGGCATACGAGCAAGTCCCGAGACCAACTGTTACTTTTAAAATCAAAGTAGTTCTAATGTCTCTATTTTAAAACCATTTTAACAATGATACATATATATCATTTGATATCAAAACCTTTTGTTACAAATATTGGCAAAACATATAATTGAAATATTAAAGGGGATATGTTTTCGCAATATTTGTTCATACTTCAGTTAAAAACCATTTTACATCCTCACCTGTAGGTTTAACAAAAAGGATAGCCAAATAACTCAGAATCAGCCCCGCGAGGTCCCACCTGTAATACACAGGCCTTGAGGTAAGACACGACTCAATAAATCAACCAAATACGACGCACGGCTATGAAATGCAATTTATACTCAATATAACACCTTATGCATAAATGTAGTTAAACACAATTAAACTCATTCAAATGCATTCAAACACAATCAAATATACATAATATTAAGCTAGATTAGGCATTCAAGTCATATGAGAGCTTGGGAACTATAATTCAAAGGTTTAGCAAATATTACATAAACCACCCTTCGTTTAATACTTTTCGTAGCAAAACAACTCCGATTAATCCGAAACTTTCGGCATCTCTTAACTACTATATTTAAGGATTTTTGATGCCAAAAGAATCGAAAAACGAAGCTCGAATCAAAACCTCAAAAATTCCCTATTTATGCCGCCACTTCCCCTTTTTGCTCAAACATTTGATTTTCAATCCCAAACTCCATAAAACTTCACCAATTAGCTTAATATCATGAACTAACATGAATTCCCTAACCATTTAAGCATATGAGATCATTAAGCCAACATTGCACATTGATCAAATTTAATAGAAAAATCACAAGTGATGCTACATGCAACCAACAACCAAACCAAGCTCATCAATCATTCACTCTAGCATGCTTCTTCACTTTATCAACATATGAGACATTGAAACTTAAAGATTAAAGAGAATCATGAACTCACCTTGTAAAAGAGAATTGGAGAGAAAGAGATGTAGACAACTTGTTTGCACAAATAAAAAGAAGAAGCTTGTTCCTTGGATGAGAGAGCACACTTTTTGTAACAAAATGATGATGATTTTCGGTTTTTTGAAGGTGATGACAATGGCGGTGGTGAAGAGAGAGAGATGGCCGAGAGAGAGAGGTTGAAGATGAGGTGAGTTGCTTGAGAATAGTGTAGAAGAATGTGGAGAATAATGAAGGAATTAAATAAATAAATAAAAGGTATTTATTTGAAAAGTCAAAATTAACATGCAACTATGTAGATATTTATATGTATATATTTACATATGTTTTCATATATATATGTATATATATCCAATATAATATCATGTTATTCAAATATAAGAATGGTATAGAATAATTCAAATATGAGAATTCTTATAAAATCATCATATTATTCACATATAAAATCATACATTAATTCATATAATTCACATAATTGCAGACAATGCAAACAAGAGCAATAATCGGCTAACGTACCCAAACGCTATAATATAGCGGGGCGTTACAATTTCTCCTGCGTTAATTATCTTTCTTAACCCTAAGTTCTCGTAATATGTGAATTATTATATATTATTTTCGTATACGACCCAATGTGATAATATTATTTGCGTATTTAAATTCCTTGTCTAATTTGCGTTTGTTTGATATTAAATAGATATATTTGGCCAACGTACATTTAATTGGACTTTCCAAACTTACCAAACTACCCTTCGTATTTTTCGACATTTCGAAATATTTGATAAAAGTCTCGAAACCCTCATTCGAACCCTTATTCGAAATAGAGAGAGAGAGAGAGAGAGAAGAAGAACAGAGTATTTTCCCCCGAAGCCATAATCGATCGTGCCGAGGTCGTTTCTCCGTGGAATTTCGCGCTGATCGAACCTAAACGATCCTCTCAACGATACCTTTGTTTAGGTACCAATTTCTCCAATTTCTTCCACGAATTTACGATGTTTTGAGAATATTTTTTCATTTCGGGATTTTTAGGTTAAATGCTTAGATCGAACCCGTTTCTTGATCATTTCATGAAATTATTGGATGTAAATGTTTATTGGATGATGATTGTTGATTGTTACGATTGTTGGGTGTTGATTTGCGCTATAAATACGATTTTTATGAGTTTTGGTTCGATTTTCGTGAAATCGCGTAACTTTCTGCTATGTGCTGTTAAACCGCACGGGCTAACGCACGGTCTTCAGCAAGACCGTGCAAGAGCCCGTATGCACCTCTTTGTGCCTGCACGGGCTCAAGCCCGTGCGCCTAAACTGTGCAGATGGTTGTGTGTGAGTGCACGGTCTTGACACCGTGTTCAAGACCGTGCACAGTGAAACACTTAAAAAATTTTCCAGCCTTTTTCCAATGTTGCTCTCGGCAAGTGAGTCCACGGGTCAACATTTTTGGTTGACTTTTTGCATACGGACTCCAGAAATTATACCATTTTTACCTATAGAACCTTTATAACTTGTAGATTAATATTTTGAAATGTTTATTTAATTTCGCCCTCGTTCGGGTTGTGAATAGTGTAATTTTAAGTATGTGCATTTTTGGCAACTTGTCGAAATTTCGTGAAATTTACATGATAGCTTCCTTACATACTATAATTGGCATATGCATGATTGTGAACATGTTTGGTTAGCCGTTCGTCAAATAATTGCTTATTTGCGCTTTTATAGTCATTATTAATTCGTCTAGGTCCTGTCTTGTCTACAGATCAGTCAGAGGTCGGTGAACAGTGAGTCTAGCTGCTAGGCTTCCTATTTTTGGCACCAGGTGAGGATTTAAATTATTTAAACTGGGCTTGAACATATATGTCTATGTATACGTGCGAAACCCCTTAATCCCATATTATTGTATTACATATTTCGAGCTTATACTTTTATGTTTTATCCTCAAATCCTTTGATATCAAAATTATATAATAGTAACCTAAATCGATTTACGTGACGGTTTGGCTTAGGATTTACCCCCTTCGTCGTCACCATTTGCCCAAATTGCCCGTTTGGCATTCAAAATCTTATTGCAAAGCGAGCAAAGTATTGTTATTTCAATGGGCCCGGGATGGTATCCGGAGGTTGCATCCGGGGACAAGCGTCCAGGGTGTAATCCGAGGTGCTTCTCCCAAAATTAAGCGTTAATCGTGGCCCGTCAGGAGTTGATAGCCACGATTGGGAGCGATGGTGGATGTTGCATTCGTTGCACATTTTCCTAAAATTCACAATAGTAAGCTTTGGGTTGCTCCTTGGCTTGACACCGGCGATGGAGATTTTTATAATGTATTGTGGAGAAATAAGGAGGAACAGGCCCACTCTCGCGGGGATATTTATTTATCGCTTTATATCGTTATTGCTTTTATCGTTTTATTGAATATCCAAGTCGAAGCACATTCCGGTTTCTTCCTTATTGCATATGTACTTTCTATAAAACCCGAAAATGTGACTCGACTTGCTCTAGCATCTTCACTGAGTATTTTTGACTCACCCTCTTTCATTGGTTCTTGCCTCAGGTAGATTGAGAGACCGACATGTCTCACGTGTCGGATGGGCAACAGTGCTTAGATAGGCCTTTTTGGTTTTGGTGAGTCTCTATTGTTGTCTTTAACTCTCTAGATAGTTGTTCTTTTGTCCAGGCTTGTAGATAACGATATATTGATCCCCGTCCCCTGATATTTACTTTATGTTGCCCCTGAATGGGCTGTGTTATATATATATATATATATATATATTAGATGAATTGGCCCCGGAGTGGCATTTATCTTATTATGATTTAAATTTGCTTCCGCTATTTATTCTGAGTTGTTTAGATGTTTTTCTTTGGGGATCCGCCGTTTCCAAGAGTCGGGATAGACCCGTTGGCTTGTATGGGTTCTCGGGTTGAGGCGCCGTTCTCGGCTTGGGAATCCGTGCAGGTTCGGGGGCTGTAGAGCGGGGCGCAACAGTCTATGTATACATGTGAAAACCCCCATAATACCTTGCCTTGCATGACCGTTTTATCTTTCTTCCATTATTATTATTATTAGATATTTCGAGCATATATCTTGATGATTTCGATCAACAAACCATTTGATACCAACTTATATTATATTATCCAAAACTGTAGCGGGCGCCCCAAACGGGTAACGCACGCCCCGCACCGAGCCCCGACCCGGAGCCGAAATGGGATCCGACCCGAACCGAAACCCGGCGAACGGCAAGCATTTACTCAATTACTAGGCGGGGTTTTTATAAACAACGAAAAGACAGAAGTGCGGAAGCAATAATAAGCCAAATATTTAAAACATAATTCATAACATACGGAAAAGGAATATCCAAGAGAAAATAAATAAAACCCTACGACGACGACGACGACGAATTCCGCCTAGTATCCTGAAACCAATATAGGGTGAGACAGAGAGGGTTAGTCAAACGACTAAGTGAGGGGGGAAATAATAATGTATATAATTAAAACGGAAGTAAATCACCAATTTTATAATTAAAAAAAATCAACATAAAAGAAAGGTTTTCGTAAACGGGTGGTGATTTAACATAAAACATAACTTATCATATGACTCGGCGAGTCGAGCCCTGAAACTCCAATAACCAAAAACATAAAACCGGAAATCTCCCTTATTCCTCCAATGTAGCCGGACTGCAAACCCGAACTACTCGTAACTAACTGTATAATCTCAGGTACTCAAAGGGCTGCCACTCCGGCCTCACCCCGAGCTCCCAAATGGAGGAAACCATAGGATTTACGCCGTAGACCCGACGTCTACCGACTTCGTCCTATCGCTCTTACTCCGGGCCCAAACGATCATGCAAACAATTCATAACTCGCTTTTCAAACATTTCGGGTTGGCCAAAAGACCGTTCGAGACATGTCATATGCGAGGCCGAAGGCCAAAGTTCGCCTTAGAAAACAAAAGGGTTTTACATGTCTCTTCCGTAAACATTTCGAAAATTATACATAGTACTTTTCATATCAAATCATTTTCGATAAATCAAATGAACATAATAATCATAAATATTTATTAAGTATATATATAAACGGGGTGAAAACCAAAACATAAACGAGGCTTATATGGGGAGAGGCTTACTTATATATATATATATACATAATAATACTGGAAACAGAAACGGAAAACCTCACCTGGCGTGTGCAAAAAGAGCAAAAGCTAGAACCGGCGCTACTCCACAGGAGTATCGTCTGCAAAAATACCAGGACACAACCAAATAAGACTAAAGACGACGCACGGCTTATACGAGAATATTAGAACACATAGGAGCACATTACACGATTAAATCAAACACTTAAGTTCAAATTATCAAACGAAAACAGAGTAATTCATACATTTAAAAATGCAAATCAAGTCCAAATGAAACGAAACTTTACGGACATGCTTAAGATATCATAAAGGAGCATGCATTCGAATTTCGGGAAAATCGGGCTTCACATGCAAAAGTTAGAAAATTTAACGAAAACTTAAAACACACTATTCGTATACCCGAACATGTCGTAAATTCATAAATCATGCAATTCATATCTATTTCACATATATCGAATACACGAGCGAAGAAAGAATTCGGAAAAGACGAGTCTCGGAAGGACCCGTAGTGCAAAACGGGCCCTGACTTACAGAAGGTCAGGGCACTGTGCGATCGGGCCACACGGCCTTGTGCACGGCCGTGTGCCGAGGCCGTGCACAATCGGTCGAACGCGCACGGCCTCGTGCACACGGCCTCAAGGCCGTGTGCACAGCCCGTGCACCAACCCCAAACACGCACGGTCTCTTGCACGGCCGTGCGAGAGGCCGTGTACACCCACACGGGCTTGCCACACCCCGTGTGCATGGCCCGTGTGCGTAAAAATTGAGCAGAACATGCAGAACATCAAACCCAATACGCGAAAATCAAATATAAATCAACCTTAAATCGATTAATCATGCAAATAAATCCCTAATTTTCACATATGATCATCTACAACATATAATCTACATATAGAAACGATAAACACGAAAATCCATCCACAAATCCTATACAAATCACATAAAACCTAATAATGTCAACTATTCACAAAAACGAGAAAAACGAAGTATAGAAGACATAAAACGAGAGAATCGTTAGAAGCTTACTCGTAGAAAAGATCGCGAGGAATTCGTAGACGTAAACGATTCGAAAATCCGTCGGGAAACGAAGTCGGGACGATCGATTGAAATCTCTTCCTTCTCTTTCTCTTTTTCTTCTCTTTTCTTTTCTCTCTTTCTCTTCCTTGTTACGTGAATGGAAATGAAGAGGGAGAGAGGTTGACTTAGTCAATCTAGTTGACTAGGGTTTAAAGTCGAAGGGGTATTTTAGTAATTTGCAAAATAAGTTTGAAAACTCACGTTGTCCAAATAATACGTAATTACAGTTAAAATTCATATAATTAAACACACATTGACAATTAGTGATTTAAATATAAAATTCACTCATTTACGAAATTATTCTAAAATCTCAGAATAAATATTAAATAGAATAATTAATAACGAAATTACTCGATTAAAATATACCGAATTGAAACTCGGATTTTCGGGTCGTTACAATACTCCCCTCTTCAGAAGAATCTGTCCTCAGATTCTCTTCCGGTCTCGCAGTTAGTTAAGAGGAGCATAACACAAATTCTAATAACTCGAATTAAATCGAACATTATAATAAAAGTAATTCACATAATAAAATGCAATTCATAATAAACACTTAAAGCACTTAATATTCCAATTAAAATTCGAATTCATACAAAATAGAAAATTACATCAAATCCTAAACAAAGTTTACGGGAAAAAGAAAATAAAATAGACTAGATAGTTCAAGGCTCGTCCGGACCACGGCGGAAATACTGATCCAGCTGCTCTGATAGTGACCTTTGCATTTCCGAGATCGATCTCTGAAGCTCTGCCTGCAAAGCGGTGTACTGACTATCAATGTGAGCTCGCTGAGCTGCAAAGCCCTCGTTGATCTGCCTCTCCTGCTGGGCAAATCTCTCATCCGACACACGTCGGTAGTCAGTAAACTCTGAATAAAACTGTTGCAGGTTTATCGATTCCTGGTGCTGAGTGCTTCTCCTGCCATGCGAAGACTCAGGTATAGAAGCATCCTGTCTCATCAGTTGGGAGTAGATATGCTGAGCCTGCTCTCGGACCTCTGGGTCTGAAGGTCCTTCTTCGGGAGCATTCCCTTGGTCAGCTTCCCACAAAGGTAGTCCAGCCACCAGAATATATGGGTCGTTCCGCCTTGGACCCTTCGTGCAGATAGCCATTTGAGCTAGAGTGCCGTAGCTAATTGAGGTCGAACCTCCGACAGGAACCTGGGTATCGAGCCCTTCCACCTGGGCACACTCCAAAATGGCGGTGATGTATGAGCCAACTCGAATTTCTCCTCTCGACCGAGTGGAGATATACATCATGTGGTCCATCATGTACGAGATGGGGTTGAACCTGACCCCTCGCACCATGTGATCGAGTATGAGACAATCTTCGGTGTTCACCGCACCCGGACTGTCTCCTCGGGCTAGAACCGATCGAGACACGGCTCTGTGCAAAATTCTCAACTGAGTAGAAATGAGCATCGTGGCCTTGGATACGCCGGAGTTAAATATTTCGGTGGAGGTAGAGATACGTCTCCACGCTTCGGCTTGATTCCATCCGTCGGCACGTCTCCTCGGTGCCGTAACATCCAGTTGAAAATACTCGGTCAACTGCCGGTATGAGAGCGTATAGTCTCGGTTGAACGCTCTGAAGTGGATTCCTATCGGCATCTCGTCGTCGTCCGGAAATGCCGCGCCCTTAAGAGAGCTTAAAAATTCGCAAGTAAGGCGGCGATAGGATGGCCTTTGAATACTCCAAAAATTAGCCCACCCAATGTTGTCGATATAATGGGAGATCCCTTCGCCAAGTCCCAATTGGTACATAGCTTCCATGTCTAGAAATTGCGTGGCTCTAACCGGTCGTTCCATTAACCGGTTGAAGACATCTTGATCGTCTTCGTTACCCAAATCCACTTGGTAACCTTCCGGGGCCGCTATGTCGGGTAATTCCCTTGCCCGACGTCCGCCACGGGTTTCACGAGCACCTTCCATAGTAGAGTTGAAGTTGTTGTAGATTGAAGGAAAAATTTGCAAATTTTTCACTTGAGACTTTTACCGAGCACTTGGCGTGCGCTACTTCGGGCGAAGATTGTGTGAGATCGGTAAAACGGATCGAGCCCAAACCTTAACAGTACCAAGAACTTGCTGCAGACAACACACCTTCAAAATTTCTTGAAAATCCGTCGGGTAGATCGAGAATAATTCGAGCTCAAAGTTGGAATGAAATTTGGGGGAAAAAAAATGGGGAAATTTCGCATGAAAGAGGGAGAGAAAGTGAGGGTGTGCGCGAGAATGAAAGCTACTGACCATTTTAAAACCCGGAACAAACGCGCACGGCCTCTCGTCACGGCGTGTGACGAGGCCGTGTGAGAAACACGCACGGGGTATCGTCACGGCGTGTGACGACCCCGTGAGGACAAACACGCACGGGCTCTCGTCACGGCGTGTGACGAGCCCGTGTGTATTCATGCGCACGGCCTCTTGCACGGGGTGCAACAGGGCCGTGCGAAAAAGGGTGCACAGGGTCTCGTCACGGCGTGTGGCGAGACCGTGCAAGGCATACAGGGGTAGTTCGTGTGATTAAAACCACACAAACTTCACGAAATTCAAACACAAATAATAATATCGAAATCACATGCATAATATAATACGCTTAACGCACATAATTTAAATTCACATAATATGAAATTAAATTAATTTGGATGAATGTCATGACAATGCAGTATACCTGGATCGTTCATACGTGCAAGCTCCGTCTTCTCAACTCGTTTCGGCTTTTTCTTCGGACATACACTCACTTTGTGGTCGGCGCTACCACATCCGTAGCACAGTCCATTCTTCTTCCAACATTTGGCCTCCAAATGCGGGCCCTTACAGAATCCACATGCGGGTCGCGGATGTCCCTGAGTTCGGGGAGACGCATTCTGCTTCGATGAGGACACTTGGGAGGTCTTCTTTCTGGTAGAGGGCCCCGAAGGTGTAAATGGCCTCTTAGAACTCGCTGGAAGGTACTGAACGGTGGTAGTGTCAAGCGTAGGACTCGGTCCCATTAGGCTGAGTTCAGACTCAATATGCAGAGCCATTTCCACTGCGTCGGTATAACATTGAGGTCGGACCACCATCATAGCCTTTCTGATCTCATAAGTCAATCCTTCTACAAACTGGCGAATCTTCCTCTGCTCGTCTGCGACCATATACGGGCTATGCTTAATGAGGCGAGAGAACTGTGCCTCGTACTGGCCAACTGGAGATATGTTCTGTTTGAGAGCCAGAAATTCCCTTTCATGTTGTTGATGAACAATCCTCGGAACGTATTCAGCCCGGAACTCGATCAAGAACTGATCCCAAGTCGGGAATACGTGCTCGCGTTCCCATCGTTGTTCAATCTGTTTCCACCATTCCTGTGCAGCTCCAAGCATCAAATAAATAGCAAACCCGACTCTTAGAGGATCCGGATATTCCATAATCCTAAAAATCTTTTCTAGAGCAGATATCCATGCTTCGGCAATAGCTTCATCCGGGGTACCTTCAAATTGCGGTGGTTCGAATCTGAGAAATTGAGCCCACGCTTCCTGCTCAACATTTCCTCTAGGGGCATGAACGATGAACCGTCTTAGTGTTTCCAAAATTCTGGCTGGAATCGGTGGACCGGTCTGAGGTGTCAATGAAGATGACGAAGACTGTCCACAGGGACAACGACGTGGAGGCATCCTGTAAAGTCATTAACAGTTATGCATGACAGGTAAGTGAGCATGCAAAGCTGTAAACACATAGGCAAGTAATGTTCACTTAGTGTTCACATAAGCACTTAGCACATTTGCACAAATCCACAGAAGTCCTAAGCCGTACGACCTAGACACAACCGGACACGACAGAGAACCAGGCATGGCAAGTACCACCTTGAGTTTCACATCCACCTATATCCAAGCCCATCCCAGTGTTTTGATTGTAAAAGATCTTTTGTTGTTGATCATCCAACAAAGATCCGTGACAATTCAAACACTAAGCGTTCTTGAACACTGGTGAGTGCAATTCCCTAAGTTACACCGGCACACAACGACCGACCAAACCAGCAATACACGACATTTCAGAGCTTAGGCCATTGGACCAAAGAGCTCTGATACCAACTGTAGCGGGCGCCCCAAACGGGTAACGCACGCCCCGCACCGAGCCCCGACCCGGAGCCGAAATGGGATCCGACCCGAACCGAAACCCGGCGAACGGCAAGCATTTACTCAATTACTAGGCGGGGTTTTTATAAACAACGAAAAGACAGAAGTGCGGAAGCAATAATAAGCCAAATATTTAAAACATAATTCATAACATACGGAAAAGGAATATCCAAGAGAAAATAAATAAAACCCTACGACGACGACGACGACGAATTCCGCCTAGTATCCTGAAACCAATATAGGGTGAGACAGAGAGGGTTAGTCAAACGACTAAGTGAGGGGGGAAATAATAATGTATATAATTAAAACGGAAGTAAATCACCAATTTTATAATTAAAAAAAATCAACATAAAAGAAAGGTTTTCGTAAACGGGTGGTGATTTAACATAAAACATAACTTATCATATGACTCGGCGAGTCGAGCCCTGAAACTCCAATAACCAAAAACATAAAACCGGAAATCTCCCTTATTCCTCCAATGTAGCCGGACTGCAAACCCGAACTACTCGTAACTAACTGTATAATCTCAGGTACTCAAAGGGCTGCCACTCCGGCCTCACCCCGAGCTCCCAAATGGAGGAAACCATAGGATTTACGCCGTAGACCCGACGTCTACCGACTTCGTCCTATCGCTCTTACTCCGGGCCCAAACGATCATGCAAACAATTCATAACTCGCTTTTCAAACATTTCGGGTTGGCCAAAAGACCGTTCGAGACATGTCATATGCGAGGCCGAAGGCCAAAGTTCGCCTTAGAAAACAAAAGGGTTTTACATGTCTCTTCCGTAAACATTTCGAAAATTATACATAGTACTTTTCATATCAAATCATTTTCGATAAATCAAATGAACATAATAATCATAAATATTTATTAAGTATATATATAAACGGGGTGAAAACCAAAACATAAACGAGGCTTATATGGGGAGAGGCTTACTTATATATATATATATACATAATAATACTGGAAACAGAAACGGAAAACCTCACCTGGCGTGTGCAAAAAGAGCAAAAGCTAGAACCGGCGCTACTCCACAGGAGTATCGTCTGCAAAAATACCAGGACACAACCAAATAAGACTAAAGACGACGCACGGCTTATACGAGAATATTAGAACACATAGGAGCACATTACACGATTAAATCAAACACTTAAGTTCAAATTATCAAACGAAAACAGAGTAATTCATACATTTAAAAATGCAAATCAAGTCCAAATGAAACGAAACTTTACGGACATGCTTAAGATATCATAAAGGAGCATGCATTCGAATTTCGGGAAAATCGGGCTTCACATGCAAAAGTTAGAAAATTTAACGAAAACTTAAAACACACTATTCGTATACCCGAACATGTCGTAAATTCATAAATCATGCAATTCATATCTATTTCACATATATCGAATACACGAGCGAAGAAAGAATTCGGAAAAGACGAGTCTCGGAAGGACCCGTAGTGCAAAACGGGCCCTGACTTACAGAAGGTCAGGGCACTGTGCGATCGGGCCACACGGCCTTGTGCACGGCCGTGTGCCGAGGCCGTGCACAATCGGTCGAACGCGCACGGCCTCGTGCACACGGCCTCAAGGCCGTGTGCACAGCCCGTGCACCAACCCCAAACACGCACGGTCTCTTGCACGGCCGTGCGAGAGGCCGTGTACACCCACACGGGCTTGCCACACCCCGTGTGCATGGCCCGTGTGCGTAAAAATTGAGCAGAACATGCAGAACATCAAACCCAATACGCGAAAATCAAATATAAATCAACCTTAAATCGATTAATCATGCAAATAAATCCCTAATTTTCACATATGATCATCTACAACATATAATCTACATATAGAAACGATAAACACGAAAATCCATCCACAAATCCTATACAAATCACATAAAACCTAATAATGTCAACTATTCACAAAAACGAGAAAAACGAAGTATAGAAGACATAAAACGAGAGAATCGTTAGAAGCTTACTCGTAGAAAAGATCGCGAGGAATTCGTAGACGTAAACGATTCGAAAATCCGTCGGGAAACGAAGTCGGGACGATCGATTGAAATCTCTTCCTTCTCTTTCTCTTTTTCTTCTCTTTTCTTTTCTCTCTTTCTCTTCCTTGTTACGTGAATGGAAATGAAGAGGGAGAGAGGTTGACTTAGTCAATCTAGTTGACTAGGGTTTAAAGTCGAAGGGGTATTTTAGTAATTTGCAAAATAAGTTTGAAAACTCACGTTGTCCAAATAATACGTAATTACAGTTAAAATTCATATAATTAAACACACATTGACAATTAGTGATTTAAATATAAAATTCACTCATTTACGAAATTATTCTAAAATCTCAGAATAAATATTAAATAGAATAATTAATAACGAAATTACTCGATTAAAATATACCGAATTGAAACTCGGATTTTCGGGTCGTTACAAAAACGTTTTATTTTCAAAGGCAAGTAAATCCTTTCATTTCAACGTGACACTTTGACTTTGGTTGGGTCTATGATGAAAGTTGTTAGGGGAGTCCGTCAGCACACCCCGACGCATATGGAACTTGTAGTCACCCCCTCTGTCGTCAGTCACTTACCTAAATGCCCGTTTGGCACTCAACTTATAAATGCTTCTTGAAAAGCGAGCAAAATCATGGACATTTCTTGGGCCCGGGAGGGTATACGGATGTTTCACCTAGGGACGAGCATCCAAGGTGTTTCCCGAGGTACTACTCCCAAAACTAAGTGTCAATTGTGGTCTGTCAGGAGTTGGCAACCACGGTTGGGAGCGATGGTGAGTGATGCATGTGTTGCACACATTCCTTAAATTCACTATAGTCGAGCCTCAGGTTGCTCCTTGGCTTGACACCAGAGATGGAGTATTTCATGTCATGAGGAGATATAAGGAGGAACAGGCCCATTCTCGCTGGGATATTTATTTATTGCTTTATTACATTACTGTCCTTACTGCTTTATTATTACCTAATTATTCAAGTCGAAGCACATTCTGGTTTCTTTATTATTGCATATGTACTTTCCTATATAAAACCCGGAAGCGTGACTCCACTTGGTTTACCCATATCTTCATTGAGTTTCTTCGAACTTACCCTCATTTATTGGTTCTTGCCTCAGGTAGATTGACAGACCGACATGTCTCGCGTATCGGATTGGCAACAGTGATTAGATAAGCTCTTTTGGTTCGCAAGTCGTCTAGAGTTGTTGTCCTTTAAACTCTCCATTAATGTATTCTTTCGTATATTGTCGCGGCCCCCCGGGCGCGGAGAGGAAAACCCTCACGGCGGCGCCCATTGGACGCGCGGGCATAGCCTCTGATCACCACCAAGCACAACCCTAAAGTTTGGCCGGAAACACTTGCCAAAAGGTGGTACCACAAGGTGATTGTTACTTGGTGATTTTTGGTTATAAACCCTTCAAACATATTCTTAACTTCCGATGTGGGATCAAATATGAACACACACGGCCTTGCAACACCCCGTGAGGGAAGGCCGTGCGTGTCTCTTCCACACGGGCTGCTGCACGGCATGTCACAAGCCCGTGTGGACCCCCTGAACATATTTTTTCTTGCGGAAATTCGGGGTGCTACAATCACCCCTCCTTCAGATCGCAATGTCCCCATTGCGCCACAACAAAGCTTTCCCAGTACCGCCCGCCAGTGGGACTCCCACCGCATGTAACCCATACGCGTGGCACATGCCCACGCGCTCGACCCGTAGCAGACATCGAAGCCGTGAACATGCGTCCACAACCGGCGGTCGGCTCTGATACCACTTGTCGCGGCCCCCCGGGCGCGGAGAGGAAAACCCTCACGGCGGCGCCCGTTGGACGCGCGGGCATAACCTCCGATCACCACCGAGCACAACCCTAAAGTTTGGCCGGAAACACTTGCCAAAAGGTGGTACCACAAGGTGATTGTTACTTGGTGATTTTTGGTTATAAACCCTTTAAACATATTCTTAACTTCCGATGTGGGATCAAATATGGACACACACGGCCTTGCAACACCCCGTGAGGGAAGGCCGTGCGTGTCTCTTCCACATGGGCTGCTGCACGGCGTGTCGCAAGCCCTTGTGGACCCCCTGAACATATTTTTTCTTGCGGAAATTCGGGGTGCTACATATATGGCATGTAGATATTGCTATACTGATCCCCACCCCTGTGATTCCACATTTTACTTTACGTTACCCCTGTGTGGGTGTTGTTGATGTTGTTGAATATTGATTTGGCCCCGAAGTGGCATTGATGATTATCCTGCTTATGAAATCGCTTCCGTTATTATTCTGAATTGTTTGCTTGCTTTTATTTGTTGAGTCTTTTGGGGATTTGTTGTTGCCAAATGTCGAGCTAGACCCGTTGGCTTGTGTGGGTTCTCGGGTTGAGGCGCCGTTCTCGGCTTGGGAATCTGTGCAGGTTCGGGGGCTGTAGAGTGGGGCGCTACATTTTCGATAACCAGATAAGGTAGTAACCTGTCTAGTTAAAGAGTTAACAAAATCTATAGAGATAGATGGGGTAAAATCGAAAACTCAGAGGGCAATCTAATAGGATCGGAAATAAACACGCAATTAATTAATAAGTATGGTAATTTATAGAACAAAGTACTAAATTGGGAAATCCCAATAAGTGTAGTACACGAAAGATTAAGCTTATGAAGCAAAACATATTACTGCATAAGATGTAGAAATTGAAGGAGTTTAGATGAGAAACATCATCCAAAAGTGTTGGATGTAATACCTAGCAATGCTTTGGCATTAGTTGTTTTTGAAAAAACATAAATGTGATTGCGCAAGCAATGGAACCAAGATCTCATAGAATATCTAAACATATCCTTCAACGATTTAAGGTTGTTAAATCAGAAGACAGGAGTTATATCTCAATGATATAAATCGTCTAGGCAGAATACGTAGTGAATCCACGTACTTAGCCTTAGAGTCAAAAGGTCTTTTGAAGGACATCTGCAATGACCCAGAAATCCAAGAATCATTGTGAGTTCTTTTTCGCGATTAATTATTCTTCTCAACCCTATTTCTCGTATTATGTGAATTATATTATATTATTTCGTATACGACCTTACGTAATAATATTATGTGCGTATTTAAATCTCCTTAATTGTTTAGCTTTCATTAATATTAATATTGTTATATCTTACCAAAATGATTTAATTGGACTTTCTAAACTTACCAAAATACCCCTTCGTATTTTCGACATTTCAAAATATTTGATAAAAGTCTCGAAAACCTCATTTGAATCCTTATACGAAATAGAGAGAGAGAGAGAGAGAGAGAGAGAGGAAGAAAAGAGGATTTTTACTCCGAAGCCCTAATCGATCGTGCCGAGCTCGTTTCTCCGTGGAATTCCGTGCCGATCGAACCTAAACGATCCTCTCAACGAGACCTTGCTTTAGGTACCTTTTTCCCCAATTATTTCTACAAATTTTTGAGGTTTTGAGATTATTTTTATATTTTGGGATTTATAGGATTTTTAATAAAATCGAACCCGTTTCTTGGTCATTTGTTGTGATTCTTGGATAGAAATATTCCTTACATGTTGCTTATTGATTGTTATAAATTGTGGCTGCCGATTTGTGCTCAAAATATGATTTAAATTCATTTTTGGCTCGGATTCGCATTGAAATCGCGACTTTCTGCTGGGTTCTGATAAACCGCACGGGCTAACGCACGGTCTTGATCAAGACCGTGCAGGAGCCCGTGTGCACCCTTTTGTGCTTGCACGGGCTCGGGCCCGTGCACTTGGACCGTGCGGATGGCCGTGTGTAGTGCACGGTCTTGACACCGTGTGCAAGACCGTGCACAAGCCGGTGCAAATGCCTTCGGCGATTTTTCCAACTTTTTCACAAGTTGCTCTCGGGAAGTGAGTCAATGTGTCGCCATTTTTGGTTGACTTTTCGCATACGGACTCCAAAAATTACACCGATTTCACCAATAGATCCCTTTTAAGTTGTAGATTAATATTTTGAAATGTTTGTAGAATTTCGACCTCGTTCGGTCTGTGAATAGTGTAAATTTGCATGTATGCATTTTTGGAAACTTGTCGAAATTATTTGAAATTTACGTGGTAGCTCCCATAAATATTATTATTGGCATATGCATGCTTGTTGATTCAATTGGTTAGTCGTTCGTCAAATAATTGCTTATTTGCGCTTTTAGAGTCGTTATTAATTCATCTAGGTCCTGTCTTGTCTACAGATCGGTCAGAGGTTGGTGAGCAGTGAGTTGTAGCTGCTAGGCTTTCTTTTTGGCACACCAGGTGAGGATTTAAATTATTTAAACTGGGCTTGAACATATATGTCTATGTATACTTGCGAAATCCCCGTATTCCCTTATTATTAGTATTAAGTATTTCGAGCATATACTTTTATGATTTTACCAACAAATCCTTTAATATCAAATTATACATTAGTACCAAAAATCGATTTGTTTTCAAAAGGGCAAGTAACTCTTTCCTTTTAATGTGATGATTTGACTTAGGATTGGGTCTATGAGGAAAGTCGTTAGGGAAGTGCGCCATTACAACCCGACGCGTACGGAACATGTAGTTACCCCCTTTGTCGTCACTACTTGCCCACTTGCCCGTTTGGCACTCAAACCCCTTTTTGTAAAGCGAGTAAAATAAAGGACTTTTCTTTTAATGAGGGCCCGGGATGGTATCCGGAGGTTGCATTTGGGGACGAGCATCCAGAGTGTAATCCGAGGTGCTTCTCCCAAAATTAAGTGTCAATCGTGGCCCGTCAGGAGTTTGATAGCCACGGTTGGGAGCGATGGTGGGTGTTGCATGTGTTGCACGCTTTTCTTAAATTCACTATAGTCGAGCCTCAGGTTGCTCCTTGGTTCGACACCGGATGGAGTTTTTATAATGTCTTGAGAAGAAATAAGGAGGAACAGGCCCACTCTCGCTGGGATATGTATTTATTGTTTATTATTGTTATTGTCTTTATTGCTTTATTAAATAATCAAGTCGAAGCACATTCCGGTTTCTTCCTTATTGCATATGTATTTTTATTAAAACCTGGAAGCGTGACTCGACTTGCTCCACCTATATCTTCACTGAGTTCTTTGACTCACCCTCTTTTATTGGTTCTTGCCTCAGGTAGATTGAGAGACCGACATGTCTCACGTGTCGGATTGGCAACAGTTCATAGATAGGCCTTTTTGGTTTTGTCATTGTTCTAATTGTTGTCTATAGTACTCTCGTTAGGTTATTCTTGGTTCGGGCTTGTATTTTTTACTATAATGATCCCCACTCCCTACTTAATTACTTATGTTGCCTCTGAATGGGCTGTGATGTTAGATATTTAGATTGGCCCCGAAGTGGCATTCATGTTATTATGTTTTAATTTGCTTCCGCTACATATATATTCTGAACTGTTTAATTGTTGTGCCTGTGGGGATCCGCTGTTGCCAAGAGTCGGGATAGACCCGTTGGCTTGTATGGGTTCTGGAGTTGAGGCGCCGTTCTCGGCTTGGGAATCCGTGCAGGTTCGGGGGCTGTAGAGCGGGGCTCTACGGTCTGGAGTGGTATCAGAGCTCTAGGCTCTATTGTCTAGAAGTGTCGTGTCTAAGTCGTACGGCTATAGGTTTCGTGTTACTTTTCTTTACTTGCGCTTTTATATATGCTTATTGATACGTGATTACTTGAACATATCATTAACCCACACGCATTTTCAGCTCATTATTTTCAGGTATAATGGTTCGACCACGTGGCCGACAGGATCCACCTCCACCGCCGGAGGGCTTTCCTCCGCCCAATGCTTTCTATGATGCTGTTCGATTAATTGTTCAGCAGGCTCAGCAGAAGCAGCAGCAGCATCAGCCACCACCACCGAACCCTCGGGATGCGACCGCCCATACTATGGATCGCTTTATGTCGTATCACCCTACGGTCTTCGAGGGCGAGCCAGATGACCTAAAGGCTGAGGCCTGGATTTTTGAATTGGAGCAAAAGTTTAGAGCTCTGGATGTCGAGGACTTACAGAGGATAGAGCTCGCCGTATTTCTGATGAGGGGACCCGCCCTTGACTGGTGGCGATTTGTCGAGAGGAGATGGACGGCCGCACAGACCCTGCGTACTTGGGCACAGTTCCTTTATGAGTTCCGTGTGAAGTATGTGCCCGAGATTATTAGGGATCAGAGGGAGAGGGAGTTCATGAATCTCTCCCAGGGAGGTATGTCTGTAGGCCAGTATGAGGCCAAGTTTACCAGATTGATCGCCTATGCTCCTCACATGGCGACCGACGACAGGAGGATGACGAGGAAGTTTAAGGAGGGTCTTCGTGATGAGATCCGAGCAGAGTTTGTTGGCAGTGACCTCCGTTCTTATGAGGAGGCTGTGACGTGGGCTATGGCTATCGAGTCCGATCTTGGAGAGCTCCGTCGTAGGGCTCCTATTCCTGCCGCCCCTAAGGGCATTCCCAGAGAAACAAGAGGCCTTTTACTGTTGGATCTGGATCTTCCAAGGGCGAGAAGAAGCCCAGGTATATTGAGCCGGCCCCGATTGCCGCCATCGCACCAGTTCTATGCTCCCACTGCCGCAAGCCGAACCACACTGCCGAGTTCTGCAGGAAACGTTTGGGACAATGCTTATTATGTGGTTCCTCTGATCATATGTTGGACGTGTGTCCGAACAAGAGGATCACCATGCCTCAGAAGGCAATTCAGGCTGCCGGACATCAGGGAGGTCAGCCGAGAGTGCAGCCCAGAGTCTTCGCACTGGGAGGAGAGGAGCTTGAGCCCGATCAGCACGACGTGATTGTAGGTACCCTGCATATTCATGACATCCCTATTACTGCATTATATGATCCGGGTGCGACACACTCGTTTATTGCGCTTGATATTGCTGCTAAGTTGTGCATGCCTGTGGAGAGTCTGCCTTATTTGTATCGAGTCAGTTCTGCTTTGGGGACTTCATACGTTACGGATAGGATCTTCAAGGGTTGCCCTTTGAAGATAGGAGATCGTGTTTATCCCGCCGATTTGATCGAGTTGCCGCTACAGCGTTATGGGATTATTCTTGGGATGGACTGGCTTTATCAGTACAGAGTCAGTGTGGATTGTTTCAAGAAGACAGTGCAAATTGGGACCGAGGCGACAATTGTGAAGGGTATTCTTGAGAAGTCAGATTTGACACCAAAGATTTCTTATGTCGAGGCTTTACGTATGATACGAGAGGGAGCTCAGGCTTTCGTTGCTTACCTGCTTAACCGACCGAAGGAACAACAGAAGCTTGAGGACACGGAAGTGGTTAAGAACTTCCAGGATGTCTTTCCCGAGAGTTTGAACTCTCTACCCCCCGATCGTGACATCAAGTTCGTAGTCGATCTTACCCCGGGATCGGAGCCTTATTCAAAGACTCCGCACAGGATGGCTTCGGTCGAGTTGAAGGAACTTAAGATGCAACTTGAAGAGTTGCTTGAGAGTGGTTACATTAGACCGAGCATCTTCCCTTGGGGTGCACCGGTTTTGTTTGTAAGGAATAAGGATGGAACGCTGAGAATGTGCATCGACTACCGAGAGCTGAACCGGATGACAGTGAAGAACAAATACCCTCTACCCCACATAGAGGAGCTATTTCACTTATTGCAGGGAGCGAAAGTATATTCAAAGTTGGATCTTCGACAGGGATACTATCAGCTTTGTATCCGAGAGTAGGATATACCGAAGACCGGGTTTAATACTCGGTACGACCACTTCGAGTTCGTTGTGATGCCGTTTGGTTTGAAGAATGCCCCTGCAGCTTTCATGGATATGATGCATCGAATTTTCCGGCCTTACCTCGACAAGTTTGTGGTCATCTTCATCGACGATATTCTAGTTTTCTCCAAGACAGTCGAGGATCATACCGAGCATCTTCGCATTGTGCTACAGACGCTTCGAGAGCATAGCCTATATGCTAAGTTTAGCAAGTGCGAGTTCTGGATCAACGAGGTTTCATTCCTTGGTCTCATCATCTCCGGGAATGGGGTTGCTGTGGATCCATCGAAGATTGAGGCAGTGACGAGTTGGAGTCAGCCTAAGACGCCGACAGAAGTTAGGAGTTTCCTCGGATTGGCTGGATATTACAGGCGATTCGTTAAGGATTTCTCCAACCTAGCGGCCCCACTCACGAAGTTAACTTGCAAAGATGTGTCCTTTCAGTGGGACGATGAGTGCGAGGCCAGCTTCAAGGAGCTGAAGACAAGATTGACCACCGCACCTATACTTGTTCTCCCAGATGGACACGAGGGATACGCGGTTTACACCGACGCGTCCAAGGAAGGTTTAGGGTGCGTATTAATGCAAAATGGGAAGGTCGTTGCTTATGCTTCTAGGAAGCTAAAAGATGCCGAGAAGAACTATCCCACCCACGACCTAGAACTTGGAGCGGTGATATTTGCCTTGGGCAAATGGCGTCATTATCTGTATGGTGTCACTTTTGACATCTTTACTGACCACCAGAGTTTGAAGTATATGTTCACGCAGAAAGATCTCAACAGGAGACAGAGACGGTGGATGGAATTCTTGGAGGATTATGACTGCCGTATTCAGTATCACCCTGGGAAGGCGAACGTGGTCGCCGACGCTTTGAGCCGGAGGGCTCACGTGGCACATTTGGAGGGATCATCTTCCGATATCCCTATAGAGGATAGGATGATTCGAGTTGAATCGTATCCTTGACTTGCCAACCTTACAGTCCAACCCGATCTAGTCCAACAAATCCTAGACGAGCAGATTTCGGATACCAGTATTCAGAAGATCAAGGCCAGAATGCAGAATGATCCCAACACCAAGTTCAGGATCGATGGTACCAGATTGCTTCGCTTCGGGACTCGAGTTTGTGTTCCCACGAACCTGAAGCGTGGAATTCTCGACGAGGCACACAAGTTTGCTTATGTTGTTCACCCAGGAGGCAACAAGATGTATCATGATCTTAGAACCCAGTATTGGTGGAACGGTATGAAAAGGGATGTGGCTACCTATGTGAAACATTGTCTAACGTGTCAGAGAGTCAAGGCCGAACATCAAAGGCCTGGAGGTACTCTTTAGCCGCTTCCCGTACCTACTTCCAAGTGGCAGGAGATCACTATGGACTTCGTGACCGGATTGCCCACTGTTCGTGGAGGTTTCGACAGCATTTGGGTCATTGTTGATCGATTGACCAAGTCAGCTCATTTTCTTCCGGTTCGAAAGACAGCGAAGGTCAGGCAACTTGCAGAACTGTATCAGAAGGAAATCATCCGACTTCATGGTGTTCCGGAGAGTATCGTTTCAGACAGGGATCCTAAGTTCACAGCTCAGTTTTGGCAAGAACTTCACAAGAGCTTGGGAACGACCCTGAAATTTAGCTCTGCAGCACATCCCCAGACTGATGGACAGTCCGAGTGAACGATCAAGTTCTTAAGTGATATGCTACGGGCATGTGCACTAGACTTTCATACGAGTTGGATTTCACACTTGCCCTTGGTAGAGTTCGCATATAACAACAGTTATCAAGCCTCGATTAGGATGCCGCCGTATGAGGCTCTCTATGGGAGAAAGTGCAGATCTCCGATTTATTGGGAATCGGAGGATTGGAAGTGGTCAGCTGACGACCACGAAAGGGCTACCCCGCCGGATGACATTCAGGCAGCTATTGATAAGGTCCAGACCATTCGGCAGAGAATGAAAGCAGCCCAAGATCGACAGAAGAGTTACGCCGACAAGAGACGTCGAGACTTGGAATTTGAAGTGGGAGACCGAGTGTTTCTCAAGGCCTCCCCGAGGAAGGGATTCACCAGGATCGGTAAAGGTGGAAAGCTTACTCCGAGATACTTAGGTCCCTTCGAGATCATAGAGCGGATCAGGAACACCGCTTATCGTTTGGATCTACCACCACATCTTACCGGGATCCACAATGTCTTCCATGTCTCACAACTCCGCAAGTACTTCCCCGACGAGTCCCATATTCTCCAGGATGATGGAGTTCAGCTTGAGCCGGACTTGACTATTGAGATGAAACCAGTTCACATTCAGGATCGCAAGGTCCAGCAGCTTCAACACAAGCAGATTCCAATAGTGAGAGTTCTCTGGAGGAACTGTTCGACCGAGCAGTCTACTTGGGAGACTGAGTCTAAAATGAGAGAAGCTTATCCCGGGGTTTTCTGATAAAGATGGAATCTAGGGACCAGATTCTCATAAGGGGGGAGTATTGTAACGACCCAGAAATCCAAGAATCATTGTGAGTTCTTTTTCGAGATTAATTATTCTTCTCAACCCTATTTCTCGTATTATGTGAATTATATTATATTATTTCGTATACGACCTTACGTGATAATATTATGTGCGTATTTAAATTTCCTTAATTGTTTAGCTTTCATTAATATTAATATTGTTATATCTTACCAAAATGATTTAATTGGACTTTCTAAACTTACCACAATACCCCTTCGTATTTTCGACATTTCGAAATATTTGATAAAAGTCTCGAAACCCTCATTTGAATCCTTATTCGAAATAGAGAGAGAGAGAGAGAGAGAGAGAGAGAGAGAGGAAGAAAAGAGGATTTTTATTCCGAAGCCCTAATCGATCGTGCCGAGCTTGTTCCTCCGTGGAATTCCGTGCCGATCGAACCTAAACGATCCTCTCAACGAGACCTTGCTTTAGGTACCTTTTTCCCCAATTATTTCTACGAATTTTTGATGTTTTGAGATTATTTTTATATTTCGGGATTTATAGGATTTTTAATGAAATCGAACCCGTTTCATGGTCATTTCTTGTGATTCTTGGATAGAAATATTCCTTACGTGTTGCTTATTGATTGTTATAAATTGTGGGTGTCGATTTGCGCTCAAAATATGATTTAAATGCATTTTTGGCTCGGATTCGCGTTGAGATCGCGACTTTCTGCTGGTTTTTGATAAACCGCACGGGCTAACGCACGGTCTTGATCAAGATCGTGCAGGAGCCCGTGTGCACCCTTTTGTGCTTGCACGGGCTCGAGCCCGTGCACCTGGACCGTGCGGATGGCCGTCTGTAGTGCACGGTCTTGACACCGTGTTCAAGACCGTGCACAAGCCGGTGCAAATGCCTTAGGCGATTTTTCCAACTTTTTCACAAGTTGCCCTCGGGAAGTGAGTCAATGTGTCGCCATTTTTGGTTGACTTTTCGCATACGGACTCCAAAAATTACACCAATTTCACCGATAGATCCCTTTTAAGTTGTAGATTAATATTTTGAAATGTTTGTTGAATTTTGACTTCGTTCGGTCTTTGAATAGTGTAATTTTGCGTGTATGCATTTTTGGAAACTTGTCGAAATTATTTGAAATTTGCGTGGTACCTCCCATAAATATTATTATTGGCATATGCATGCTTGTTGATTCAATTGGTTAGCTGTTCGTCAAATAATTGCTTATTTGCGCTTTTAGAGTCATTATTAATTCGTCTAGGTCCTGTCTTGTCTATAGATCAGTCAGAGGTCGGTGAGCAGTGAGTTGTAGCTGCTAGGCTTTCTTTTTGGCACACCAGGTGAGGATTTAAATTATTTAAACTGGGCTTGAACATATATGTCTATGTATACTTGCGAAATCCCCGTATTCCCTTATTATTAGTATTAAGTATTTCGAGCATATACTTTTATGATTTTACCAACAAATCCTTTAATATCAAATTATACATTAGTACCGAAATCGATTTGTTTTCAAAATGGCAAGTAACTCTTTCCTTTTAATGTGATTATTTGACTTAGGATTGGGTCTATGAGGAAAGTCGTTAGGGAAGTGCGCCAGTACAACCCGACGCGTACGGAACTTGTAGTTACCCCCTTTGTCGTCACCACTTGCCCAATCAAACCCCTTTTTGTAAAGTGAGTAAAATAAAGGACTTTTCTTTTAATGAGGGCCCGGGATGGTATCCGGAGGTTGCATTTGGGGACGAGCGTCCAGAGTGTAATCCGAGGTGCTTCTCCCAAAATTAAGCGTCAATCGTGGCCCGTCAAGAGTTTGATAGCCACGGTTGGGAGCGATGGTGGGTGTTGCATGTGTTGCACACTTTCCTTAAATTCACTATTGTAGCGGGCGCCCCAAACGGGTAAAGCACGCCCCGCACCGAGCTTCGACCCGGAACCGAAATGGGATCCGACCCGAATCAAAACCCGGCGAACGGTAAGCATTTACTCAATTACTAGGCGGGGATTTTTAAAAAAAACAACGAGACAGAAGTGCGGAAGCGAAATAATCAAACATTAAAGCATGATAAATTGCACAATTATTAAAGCCCACCAAGGCTAACGAAATTCACTTAATTAAATAACAAACGGGTTCGGTACAATATCCCGATAATTATATAATAACGGGTTCAATACAAAATCCCGAATACATTCTAATAAATCCTAAAATCAAAAGACATAAATCATAGCCATACTGAATGAGAGTTATACATGAGCAAAAAGAATGTAACTCTAAGACGCGACGACGACGACGCAGATCCCACCTAGTATCCTGAAACCAGTACAGGGTAAAACAGAGGGGGTTAGTCAAACGACTAAGTGAGGAGGGAATAATAAGGTATATAACAAAACGGAAAATAAATCACCAATTTTAAAGTAAAGAAATCAACATAAAAGAAAGGTTTTCGTAATCGGGTGGTGATTTAACATAAAACATAACATATCTAATGACTCGGCGAGTCGAGTCCTGAACTCCAATATCCAAACATAAAAACCGGAAACCACCCTTATGCCTCCAATGTAGACGGACCGCTAAATCCGAACTACTCGAAACTGACTAGAATAACTCAGGTTCTCAAAGGGCTGCCACTCCGGCCTCACCCCGAGCTCCCAAATGGAGGAAACCATAGGATTTACGCCGTAGACCCGACGTCTACCGACTTCGTCCTATCGCTCTTACTCCGGGCCCAAACGATCATGCAAACATTTCATAACTCGCATTTCAAACATTTCGGGTTGGCCAAAAGACCGTTCGAGACATGTCATATGCGAGGCCGAAGGCTAAAGTTCGCCTTAGAAACAAAAAGGTTTTACATGTCTCTTTCGTAAACATTTCGAAGACTATACGTAATACTTTTTCATATCAAATAAGTTTCGATAAATCAAATGAACATAATAATCATAAATATCTACTAGGTATATATATAAACGGTGTGAAAACAAAACATAAACGTGGCTTATACGGGGAAAGGCATATTTATATATATATACGTAGTAATACTGGAATCAGAAAAGGAAAGCCTCACCTGGCTATGCAAAAGAACAAAAGGAGCAAGAACCGGCGCTACTCCACAGGAGTATCGTCTGCAAAAATACCAAGACACAACCAAATAAGACTAACGACGACGTACGGCTTATACGAAAGAATTAGAACACATAGAAGCACGTTATACAATTAAATCAATCACTTAGGTTCAAATTCTCAAACGAAAACAGAGTAAATCTCAAATTTAAAAATGTAAATCAATTCCAAATGCAACGAAACTTTACGGACATGCTTAGAATATCATAAAGAAGCATGCATTCGAATTTCGGGAAAATCGGACTTCACATGCAAAAGTTAGAAAATTTAACGAAAACTTAAAATGCACTATTCACATACCCGAACATGTCGTAAATTCATAAATCATGTAATTCCTATCTATATCATACATATCGAATACACGAGCGAAGAAAGAATTCGAAAAAGACGAGCCGAAGCGGGACCCGTAGGCCAATTTGTACCCTGACTTACAGAAGGTCAGGGCACTGTTCGAGCCTTCCACACGGCCTTGTGCACGGCCGTGTGGCGAGGCCGTGCACAAACATGCAACACGCACGGCCTCATGCACACGGCCTCAAGGCCGTGTGCACAACCCGTGCGCAATTCATCCCTCGCACACGGTCTCATGCACACGGCCTCAAGGCCGTGTGCAACAGGCCGTGTGCGATCCAAAATCGCAGAACAAGCAGAAGCTCAGAAACTCGCGAAAAATCAAACCCTAATCCAACATATAATCACTAAATCATGCAAAGTAAACCCTAATTCTCACATATAATCATCTACAACATAAATGCTTCATATAGAAACGATAAACACGAAAATCCATCCACATTTTCTATCAAAATCATATAAAACCTAAATTCTATAACTATCATCAAAAATAAGAAATACGAAGCGAAGAAGACATTAAACGAAGGAATTGTGAAAGGCTTACTCGTAGAAGAGTTCGCAAGGAGTTCGTAGACGAAAACGGATCGAGAATCCGTCGGGAATCGGAGTCGGGACAATCGTTGGAATCTTTCTTCTTCCTTCTCTTTTTCTTTCTTTTTCTTTCTTCTCTTTTTTTCTTGTTTGAGCGTGAATGGCAATGTGAGAGAGAGAGATTGAGACTTAGTCAAATTGACTAAGGTTTAGAAACCGAAGGGGCAAAGTCGTAATTTTTGCAAAATAAGTTCGAAAACTCACGTTGTTCAAATAACATGTAATTACAGTCAAAATTCATATTATTAAACGCACATTGACGATTTGTAATTTAAATACATAAATTCAATCATATACGAAATAAATTCTAAAATTATATAATAAACATCAAATAAATATTAAATTACACAAATATTCGATTCGGACATACCAAATTAATTATTCGGATTTTCGGGGCGTTACAACTATAGTCGAGCCTCGGGTTGCTCCTTGGTTCGACACCGGAGATGGAGTTTTTATAATGTCTTGAGAAGAAATAAGGAGGAACAGGCCCACTCTCGCTGGGATATTTATATATTGTTTATTATTGTTATTGTCTTTATTGCTTTATTAAATAATCAAGTCGAAGCACATTCCGGTTTCTTCCTTATTGCATATGTATTTTCTATTAAAACCCGGAAGCGTAACTCGACTTGCTCCACCTATATCTTCACTGAGTTCTTTGACTCACCCTCTTTTATTGGTTCTTGCCTCAGGTAGATTGAGAGACCGACATGTCTCACGTGTCGGATTGACAACAGTTCATAGATAGGCCTTTTTGGTTTTGTCGTTGTTCTAATTGTTGTCTATAGTACTCTCGTTAGGTTATTCTTGGTTCGGGCTTGTATTTATTACTATAATGATCCCCACTCCCTACTTAATTACTTATGTTGCCCCTAAATTGGCTGTGATGTTAGATATTTGGATTGGCCCCGAAGTGGCATTCATGTTATTATGTTTTAATTTGCTTCCGCTACATATATATTCTGAACTGTTTAATTGTTGTGCCTTTGGGGATCCGCTGTTTCCAAGAGTCGGGACAGACCCGTTGGCTTGTATGCGTTCTCGGGTTGAGGCGCCGTTCTCGGCTTGGGAATCCGTGCAGGTTCGGGGGCTGTAGAGCGGGGCGCTACAACATCTTTCGAAAATGGGTCTTGAGACAATGAGCAGTTGGCTTTAGGGCAAGTGGGAGATAGTTAGAGTTGTGCCCTGGAAAGACGAATTGTTTAAGGCATTTCCTATGAAACTCTAGAGTGGAACAATCAAGTGATCCATAATAGAAAGACGTTAGTAGTCGTCTAATACTACTTTGGCCAAATTCATCATATTACATGTATAAATGGTTGCATTTTGTTTATTCTTGTCTATGGATGAAACTCCAAGATCATAGTAAGCTAAGGGACTTGGTTTCACCATTTGATGGGGGCCAATGGTGTGATCTAAAACACTCCAAGTCGAAGAGTTTAAAAGGCACAGGGGATGTCGATCAAACTCGCTTGAGGCTTACTCATATGACATAGCTTTATGAAAGTGTCTGACTGTAGCGCCCCTTTCCGTAGGAGGATAAAGGACACCACATCCACACCGAGACGAACTCCTAAACAAGGTAAATGTACCCCATTTAAAAATTCATCCCGGCGAACGGCAATCACTCGATCTATACTGGCAACAACGATCCTATCCCAACAACAACAATAAATAGAAATAACAGAGTGCGGAAGCTTAAAAATAATTATCAAATCAACAATTCAAGCCACACGGGGCATCAACAATCATAGATCATAACCAATGCTCAATAATTCAATAATATGTTCATTCTACATAGGAATTTAATTCAAATACTAATGACAGACTGTTGTTGGACACTACCGACAGTACCAAGGACACGAAACCCAAGACTCACGACCCGCTGTTGCTAAAGACATGAAAGGTGTAGCGGGCGCCCCAAACGGGTAACGCACGCCCCGCACCGAGTCCCGACCCGAAACCGAAATGGGATCCGACCCGAACCGAAACCCGGCGAACGGCAAGCATTTACTCAATAACTAGGCGGGGGTTTCAAAACAACAAAAAGACAAGTGCGGAAGCGAAAATAACGAAACATTAAAACATAAATAATTACACAAGTATTAAAGCAAACCAAGGCTAACGAAATTCAATTAATTAAATAACAAACGGGTTCGATACAATATTCCGATAATTATAATAACGGGTTGAATATATATATAATCCCGAATACAACTTAAAGTAATAAATCCCTAATATCATAAAACATATAAATAAAAGCCATACGGAAAAGAGTTATACATGAGCAAAATAATGTAACTCTACGATGCCTACGACGACGAAGATCCCGCCTAGTATCCTGAAACCAGTACAGGGGTAAAACAGAGGGGGTTAGTCAAACGACTAAGTGAGGAGGGAATAATAATGTATATAATAAATCGGAAATAAATCACCAATTTTAAACTTAAAAGAAATCAACATAAAAGAAAGGTTTTCGTAATCGGGTGGTGATTTAACATAAAATATAACATATCATATGACTCGGCGAGTCGAGCCCTTAACTCCAATTTTCAAACATAAAAACCGGAAACCACCCTTATGCCTCCAATGTAGACGGACCGCTAAATCCGAACTACTCATAATTGACGGGAATAATTTAGGTACTCAAAAGGGCTGCCACTCCGGCCTCACCCCGAGCTCCCAAATGGAGGAAACCACAGGATTTACGCCGTAGACCCGACGTCTACCGACTTCGTCCTATTGCTCTTACTCCGGGCCCAAACAAACATGCATACATATCATAACTCACTTTTCAAATCATTTCGGGTTGGTCAAAAGACCGTTCGAGACATGTCATAAGCGAGGCCGAAGGCCAAAGTTCGCCTTAGAAAACAAAAGGTTTTACATGTCTCTTTCGTAAACATTTCAAAGTCTATACGTAGTACTTTTCATATCAAATCATTTTCGATAAATCAAATGAACATAATAATCATAAATATCTATTAAGTATATATATATAAACGGTGTGAAAACAAAACATAAACGTGGCTTATATCGGGAGAGGCTTATTTATATATATACCTAATAATACTGGAAACAGAAACGGAAAGCCTCACCTGTGGCTATACAAAATAAGACAAAAGCAAGATCGGATGCGCTACTCCACGGGAGTATCGTCTGCAAAACACAAAGACACAACCAAATAAGACTAAGGACGACGCACGGCTTATACGAAAACATTAAAACACATAGGAGCACGTTATACAATTAAATCAATCACTTAAGTTCAAATTCTCAAACGAAAATAGAGTAATTCATGCATTTAAAAATGTAAATCAAGTCCAAATGCAACGAAACTTTACGGACATGCTTAAATTATCATAAAGAAGTATGCATTCGAATTTAGGGAAAATCGGACTTCACATGCAAAAGTTAGAAAATTTGACGAAAACTTAAAACACACTATTCATATACCCGAACATGTTGTAAATTCATAAATCATGCAATTCCTATCTATGTCATATATATCGAATATATGTTGAAAAGACGAGCCGAAGCGGGACCCGTAGGCCAAATTGTGCCCTGACTTACAGAAGGTCAGGGCACTGTTTGACCAGGCCACACGGCCTTGTGCACGGCCGTGTGCCGAGGCCGTGCACAATCAAGCAACACGCACGGCCTCATGCACACGGCCTCAAGGCCGTGTGCACCAGCCCGTGTGCAATTCACCACACGCACGGTCTCTTGCACGGCCGTGCAAGAGGCCGTGTAACCCCACACGGCCTTGCGACACCCCGTGTGCAAAGCCCGTGTGCGTCCAGATTGAGCAGAAACTCGCAGACAGCAAAAACATACGCGATTTCAAACCAAAATTCAACATTTAATCGATAAATCATGCAAATCACTCCCTAATTCCCACATATAATCATCTACAACATATAATCTACATATAGAAACGATAAACACGAAAATCCATCCACGATTACTATCAAAATCGAATAAAACCTAAATTCTACAACTATTATCAAAAATAAGAAATACTAAGCATACGAGACATTAAACGAAAGAATCATGAAAAGCTTACTCGTAGATGAGATCGCGAGGAGTTCGTAGACGTAAACGGCTCGAAAATCCGTCGGGAAACGGAGTCGGAACGATCGTTGGAATCTCTTTCTTCTTCCTTCTCTTTTTCTCTCTTTTTCTTTCTTCTCCTTTTCTTTTTCTTGCTGAGTGCCGCGAGAGTGAGATGAGAGATTGACTTAGTCAAATTTTGACTAAGGTTTAGAAATCGAAGGGGCAAAGTCGTAATTTTGCAAAATAAGTTCGAAAACTCACGTTGTCCAAATAACATGTAATTACAGTCAAAATTCATATTATTAAACGCACATTGACAATTTGTAATTTAAATACAGAAATTCATTCATATACGAAATAATTCTGAAATTACATAATAAATATTAAATAAAATAATAAATTGCGCAAATATTCGATTCGGACGTACCATATTATAATTTGGATTTTCGGGGCGTTACAAAAGGTGACAACGCCACCTGTCGACCTGAAGTGAGAATTAAAATAAAGATGGGTGAGTATAAAGGATACTCAGTGAAGGCATAAGTTGGAACAAGTACGAGTCACGCTTCCGGGTTTTATATATATATAAGAAAATACACATGCAGAAATGAAGAAAATCCGGAATGTGCTTCGACTTGCATTAACATTATTCAATAAGCAGTACAGTGATGACAATAAAGCATGAATAAACGCAATTAATATCCCAGCGAGAATGGGCTTGTTCCTCCTTATCACCCCTTCATGTCATGAAAAAAATACTCCATCTCCGGTGTCTGACCCCATAGCACGACTATGGGCGACGCATGAATTTCAGGAAACAAATGCAACACCCACCATCGCTCCCAACCGTGGTTATCAACTCCTGATGGACCACGATTGACGCTTAGTTTTGGGAGTAGTACCTCGGGAAACCCCCTGGACACTCGTCCTAGGTGAAACCCGCGAATACCATCCCGGACCCCATGAAAGAAAGTACATGATTTTGCTCGCATTTCAAGAAACATTATAAGTAGAGAGCCAAACGGGCATTTAGGCAAGTGTGTGACGACAAAGGGGGTGACCATAAGTTCCATACGTGTCGGGATGCGCTGACGGACTCCCCTAACGACTTCCCTCATAGACCCAACCAAAGTCAAAGTGCCACATTGAAATGAAAGAGTTTTACTTGCCTCTTGAAAACAAAACGGTTTAGAGATACATATAGGTATAAGTTGATATCAAAGAGTTTATTCAGTAAAATCATGAAAATATAATCAAATATCTAATAGGATATACGAGAACGAGAAAACAAATCATTATGAGCACGTACGGGTAGTTATTTCGCAATGAATAAAAGGGATTCTTACTCCAGTGAAAATATTTTAAACCCTCACCTGGAAGCATGGGAAAGACAAGACAACTCAAGCAATCCTCGAGAGAACGGCCTGAAACTAACAGACAACAAAACCAATCAAGACAAGACACGACGCAAGACTCATAGAACGTTCGACTCATGAAGGTCCAATTAAAACACATTATCATCAAGAATTTCAATTAAAATGCAAATGGAATCCATTAAACTAAATAAACATAATTAAAGATGTTAAACATGCTCAATTGCAATTCTAGCTTCACATTCATGCATAATATAATGTAAAGAAGCACTCATGCAATTTTCGGATCATTCGGACAACACGAAAAATGATGAACTTATAACATGCAAACCCATCAATTATATCAAATATTCAATTCAAGGGAGAAGCTAGCAAAACTCGAGATTTAATGGACGAAATGAAATGGTGGAAGAAGGTTACCGGTAGAGAATAGAACGAGGATCGTCGAGGTGGTCTCCGAATTTCGAATGGTCGAGCGACAGGTTCGGGGCGGGCTTTTCTCTCTTCCTCCTTGTAACGACCTAAAATTTAGGATTTATTCCGGAATAATATTTTATTCGCACAGAAGGCTTTTCGTTGGAATATTTAGTATCACGAATAAGTTTTACCCGAGAACCCACTTTTTACCCAGAATTTCCTATTTTATACCCGACCCTCTCATATCCCTTATTTCACCAAAAATTTTCTTTTCACCCCTCGAACCTTCCTCAACACCTTGTACACCGTAACGCCCCGACCCCTCAAGATGAGTTCGGTAAGTTTTGCGCCTTCGTATCCTGCTTCTTTCCTCAATTCTCGAATTATGTGACTAATTGTTATATTTTATTATGAATTTGGTAAATGTCCTAGTCGGTAAATTTAAATTATTCTATGTCAATGTGTGTTTAAAATGATAAACTTTGACTGTAATATTGTTCTATTTGAGGTACCAAAATCACCACCTCTCTCCCCAAATGTATGAGCTTTTAGACGCAATTATTGCTTCGTGGATTTTATTTGATTTTTGATGATTTTGAGCTCGATCCTTCTTGATCATTTTGCATGCTACTTGGTTCAAAATGCTTCTTATGATTTGCTTGTTGTTCGTTTAAATTTTTAGTTGTTGATTCTTGCTAGAAATTGAGATTTATTGATTTTTTGTTCGATTCCCGTCGAAACCGCGATTTCTTTTGTCTGTTGCTGATCTGCATGGGCTCATGCACGGTCTATCCAAGACCGTGCGTTGGCCCGTGCGCACCCCATTTGACCTGCACGGGCTTGCGCCCGTGCGCATTGCCAGTGTGTAACGCCGTGTGCACCTGCACGGTCTTGACAGCATGTTCAAGACTGTGCGTCGGCCGGTGCACATGCCTTAGTGGCTTTTCCAGCCTTTTCCCTTTCTTTCACTTCGGGAATTGGGTCAACCCCAATTATTTAAATGTTGACTTTTCGCAAACGACCTCCTAAAATCAATTTGATTTCACCTATAGCTCCCTTACGATTCGAGATTTAATATTTTGCAAGTTTATAATTTATCCGACCTTATTTGACCGTCAATTGACACCTTTCTCGCTTAGGGATTTTATCCACTTTTCGCGTTAGTTATCCGTTTGATCCCGAATCCGCGTGAGAGCGTTCTTATATTATTTTAAGCATGCCTATGTGCCCTGTAACGCCCCGAAAATTCGTGTTGTGAACCGGGAGCCCGAATCGATTTCCCTCGCGATTTATGATTTATTTTATTAATTATTATATGATTTTTATAACAATTTCGTATATGAGTGATTTTTAATATTTAAATTATGAATTGTCAATGTGCGTTTAATAATATGAATTTTGACTGTAATTATGTGTTATTTAGACAATGTGAGCTTTTGAACTTATTTTGCAAAATTACGACTTTGCCCCTTCGATTTCTAAACCTTAGTCAAAATTTGACTAAGTCAATCTCTCATCTCACTCTCGCGGCACTCAGCAAGAAAAAGAAAAGGAGAAGAAAGAAAAAGAGAGAAAAAGAGAAGGAAGAAGAAAGAGATTCCAACGATCGTTCCGACTCCGTTTCCCGACGGATTTTCGAGCCGTTTACGTCTACGAACTCTTCATGATCTCATCTACGAGTAAGCCTTTCACGATCCTTTCGTTTTATGTCTCGTATGCTTCGTATTTCTTATTTTTGATAATAGTTGTAGAATTTAGGTTTTATTCGATTTTGATAGTAACCGTGGATGGATTTTCGTGTTTATCGTTTCTATATGTAGATTATATGTTGTAGATGATTATACGTGAGAATTAGGGAGTGATTTGCATGATTAATCGATTAAATGTTGAATTTTGGTTTGATTTCGCATTGGTTTTTGATGTTCTGCGAGTTTCTGCTCTTTCTTGACGCACACGGGCTTTGCACACGGGGTGTGGCAAGCCCGTGTGGAGGTACACGGCCTCTTGCACGGCCGTGCAAGAGACCGTGCGCATGGTGCAGGGTGCACGGCCTTGTGCACACGGCCTTGAGGCCGTGTGCAAGAGGCTGTGCGTGTCTTTTGGTGTGCACACGGCCTTGGTGCACACGGCCTCAAGGCCGTGTGCATGAGCCCGTGTGGCCCGATTGAACAGGCCCTGACCTTCTGCAAGTCAGGGCCAATTTTGACTTATGGGTCCCTCCGAGGCTCGTCTTTTCCGAATTCTTTCTTTGCTCGTGTATTCGATATATATGAAATAGATATGAATTGTATGATTTATGAATTTATAGCATGTTCGGGTATATGAATAGTGCGTTTTAAGTTTTCGTTAAATTTTCTAACTTTTGCATGTGAAGTCCGATTTTCCCGAAATTTGAATGCATACTCCTTTATGATAATTTAAGCATGTCCGTAAAGTTTCGTTGCATTTAGATTCGATTTGCATTTTTAAATGCATGAATTACTTCGTTATGTTTGATAATTGAACCTAAGTGTTTTATGTGATTGTATAACGTGGTACGTGTTTCTATGCTTTCGTATGAGCCGTGCGTCGTCGTATGTCTTACTTGGTTATGTCATTTGTCAGTTGCAGGTTCCACTCTCGTGGATTAGGTTGCTCGTTTCCGTTTTGGGATTTCTTTTGGGTTGTCGCCAGGTGAGGTTTCTATTGTTATCCCGTATTATGTAGATATGTACTATTGAGCCTCACTAAATAAGCCTCGCATGTGTAATTTATGTTTTCATCCCGTATTACTATAATTAGTAAATACTTTATGCTTATTATCTTTATGAGGTTTAAGAACAACGGATTTGATATTAAATGAATAATATGTATATGATTTCGAAATGTTTTCAAAAAGAGACACGCGAACTATGTTTTGATTTAAATGTAATTTTGGGTTTGGAAACCTTCTCATTGAGTGAAGTCGTTAGGGCGGGTTTCTCCCCTAGGACGATGGAACACCCGGTTGCGTTTCCTACCGTTACATCACCTGTATCAAACGGCCCTGTTGGCCCTCCCCGAAATGTCTTGATTCCTATTTTAATAGGAAAATGATAGTTATGAAAAATGCGAGATATGATATGTGTGTCCGTTATGTCTTTGTGGGCCCCGGAGTATGGCGATCGGATGAATCCGGATAGACAGCGGGTCTACGGTGGAATTCGGTAGCTTGCTCCATGTTTGCCGGGAGCACGGGTGAGGCCGGAGTGGCAACCTTTGTGCTCCTGCGACGGAGACTTCGTGTCAGCCGTGAGATAGGCTATTATGCCTATAGAGCAGTAGGATTTAGCGGTCCTTCTGCTACATGGGAGGAATAAGGTTGGTATGGTTTTCAGGTATGTTATGATATGATATGAGGGGTTGAGGGCTCGTCTCGCCGAGCATTATGATATGTCCCGTTATGTTATGTTATGATAAATCACCGAATGTTTATGAAAATCCTTCTCTTACGTTTGTTTTCTTTTAAGTTAAAATGGTGATTTGTTCTTGTATGTTATTATGTATGTATTCCCATTTTTCCCCTCACTTAGTCATTTGACTAACCCTCCCTGCTTTTAACCTTATCTGTTTCAGGTGGTAACTAGGTGGGCATCGTCAGTCTTGTTTCGCGGGTTTTCTTTCTTTTCGGGGATTGTTCCTTTCTAGATTGTTTTAAGTTCATGATTAGGTTATATGTATATGTTATCGGGATTGATATATTGAACCCGTTATTGGGTGTCACCGGGATATTGTATCGAACCCGTTTATTATATTATAGTAATTGAATTCCGCTAGCCTTGGTGGGCTTTAATTATTTGTGCAATTGAGCTGCTTTGAATGTTTCTATATAGAATTTGGTTTGGTTGTTGCTTCCGCTCCCGCATTGTTGTCGTCTGTTATTTTACAAAAGCCCCGCCTAGTGATTGAGTAAATCGGTTTACCGTTCGCCGGGTTTCAATTTAGGGTCGGATTTCTGTTTTGGCTTCGGATTGAGGCTCGGTGCGGGGCGTGCGTTACCCGTTTGGGGCGCCTGCTACAGTTGGTATCAGAGCTTCTTTGGTCCAATGGCCTAAGCTCTGAATCGTCGTGTTTAGGGTGTTTTGTCAGTCGTTGTGTGCCGGTGTAACTTAGGGAATTGCGCTCACTAGTGTTCAAGAACGCTTAGTGTTTGAATTGTGATGGATCTTTGTTGGATGATCAACAACAAAAGATCTTTTACAATCAAAACACTGGGATGGACTTGGATATAGGTGGATACGAAACTCAAGGTTGTACTTGCCATGCCTGGTTGTCTGTCGTGTCCGGTTGTGTCTAGGTCGTACGGCTTAGGACTTTTGTGGAAATTGTGCAAATGTGCTAAGTGCTTATGTGAACTCTATCTGAAGATTACTTGCCTACGTGTTACAGCTTTTCATAATCACTTATCATCATGCATGTTTGGTACTGAATTTGCAGAATGCCTCCTCGCCGTGAACCGCCAGGTCCACCTCCAGGTGTTCCGACACCAGCACAGTGTATGGAAGCCTTACGGCAGTTTATGGTTAATACCAACTGAGCAACACCACCACCTACCCCCGAGACAGAGATGAGCAGGTTCCTTAAACTCCACCCTCCACAGTTCGAGGGTGCCCCCGATGATGTTATTGCCGAATCTTGGATAGCGGCAATGGAGAAGAGGTTCAGAGTAATGGAATGTCCGGACCCTGAGAGGGTCGAATTAGCATTGTATCAGATGACAGGAGCTGCACATGACTGGTGGGCCCGTATCGAGCAGCGATGGCAGCGAGAGCATGTGGTCCCGACTTGGGATCAATTCTTAGTTGAGTTTCGGGCCAAGTATATTCCGTTGGTGGTCCGACAGCGACGTGAGCGAGAGTTCCTGGCTCTCAAACAGGGTACTTCATCCGTTGACCAGTACGAGGCTCATTTCTCTAGACTTATTATTCACTGCCCGTATATGGTCGCCGACGAGCAGAGGAAGACTCGCCAGTTTGTAGAGGGATTGACTTACAAGATCAGAAAGGCTATGATGGTGGTCCGACCTCAATGTTATAGCGACGCAGTGGAAATGGCTCTACATATTGAGTCTGAACTCAACCTAATGGGACCGAGTCCTATTCTTGCCACTACCACCATTCAGTACCCTCCAGCGAGTTCTAAGAGGCCATTTACACCTTCAGGGCCATCTTCCGGAAAGAAGACCTCCCAAGTGTCTTCATCGAAGCAGAATGCACCTCCCCAACCACAGGGAGCCCTACGACCTGTATGTGGCTTTTGCCAAAGAGACCATCAAGAGTCAAAATTCCGGAAGAAAGCTGGACGTTGGTTCTCATGTGGAAGTCCCTTCCATCTCCGCGCAAATTGCACGAGGAAGAAAAGATCGAGACAGTCGAGGAGAACTTAGATCCGAATGCTTCTGTGCAAGGTACAAATATTAATTGGCATTCCATACATGCACTTTATAATTCGAGTGGTTTACACTCACTTGTTGCACTTTTCATTGCTGTACTTGTGCGTGTGCCTGTTGGATTCTTTGCATGTTTCTCTTTCTATTTCTTTGTTGCCGGATTGGAGGACAATTGCAATTCGTGCGCGTGCTGCCATTTATCATCGAAGGAACCGTTAGCAGCAGATTTGACCAAGTTGCCAGCAAAGGATTATTTTGGACTTGACAAAGTCTAGAGAACCAAGTTGATCATAGAATTCACAGACGTACTTCCCGAGAGTCTGAGAGCTCTTGCGACTAGATCGGAATGTACGGTTTGTGAAAGATCTAACTCTAAGAAGTCGAACCATGATCGAAGTTGCCTAACCAAATGGATTCTGCCGATCTGACAGAATCGAGGAACCGACTTGATGAACTTACCTCCCTTGAACGTGCCCGAACGAGTGTCTTGATCTGGGGTACTCCAACGTTCCTTGTAGAGAAAGAAGGTAGTGCACTTCCTGTGTGTATTGTTCACCAAGAATTGCACAGAATATTAACGAAGGCAAGTATTCTCTACCGTCGATGAAGAAATGTCCGATATGCTTTGAGATCGAGGATTTTGTCTGAACAACATTTGATTAGGGTATCATCAGCTTTGTGCTCGAGACGAATATGTTCTGAAGACAGCTTTCAGTGCCTGATGTAGACGTCTTGAATTCGTATGTCTGCCTCTAGTACTGACAAGTGCTTTGCGACTTGATGGATCCGGTTCATATCGTAGTGAGTTAGTCGTTGCTTCCTAAGGAGTCACCTTGGTGTCCTCGAGATTAGAGGAAGAACGCAGAACACCTCCGTATGGTACGCCAGAAAACAACGGGCACCTGCTAGTTGCCCCACCTAACGGATGTGAAATCTGGATCGACTTAGTGACTTTTAAGTCATTTCGGATCCGGAGTGAGAAGAGAAGGAGGATCTTTGAAGATTTGAGCAGTACTGGAATGGGAACAAACCAAGACTTCGAGTGGAATTTCTCTAAGCTTGCAACCCTGTTGCTTGAGTCAACGGGAAAGAAAACGAACTCAAATGGACGATCTCGGTAAGACTTGTTCTTAGGAGTCGAGAAGAGATTAACTACAACTTCAATATTAACCCTGCTCAAGGGATTCCGAAGGAATCGTCGTGAGTGGGAATGCGTCACATGAAAGGTTGAATTGGTGAATGGTACTAATGAAGAAACCATAGCTCATGCTCGGGAAGCTAAAATCAACCAGAAAGTATCCCCTCATGACATTGCACTAGCAACTGTAGGAGAGGATTGGCTGAAGCGTCGCCACTATCTCTTATGCAATTTGTTGACATCCCCACAGATTATGAGAGTTTAACAAGTGTTAACTCAGGAGGAGTTGAACCAACCCCAATGTCGTTAATGGAAAATGTTTGAGGACTAAGATTACAAGAATCAGTGTTCCTTGGGAAAAGTGCATATCTTAGTTGGTACTTTGAACCAAATCACGAGCATGTCACCAATTGAGGCTAAACCGAATTGGACTTGCACCATTTTCGATAATCTCATTCATAGCCTTGCGACCCAGTCGGAATTGGGTTGAAGAATCTAAAATGCCTAGTCTGTAAAAGAATGGATCCCGAGTCAGACAATTCGAGCGAAGAATAATCCAAAGTTTCAACTTTGTGTTGGTAACCCCAATACTTCCCAATATAAGTCCCGGACCCATGATTTGAAAAGTCAAAAGAAAGAGACTTACTCGATTAAGTGAAGAGATACCTGGCTTGCCAGCAGATCAAAGCCGAGCATCAAAGACTAAGGAGTTAGCTATGACTACTGCATACCCCTATGTGGGATTGGGAATGGATTCACCATGGACTTCGTGTCCGGACTACTGAACGTTTAAGATGGTAATTACTGTTACAGGTTTATCTGGGATTTCTCCAAGGTGCTGTCGATCGGATTCAGGCCTTTCGACAATAAATGGAGATAGCCCAAGTTCTACTGAAAAGCTACTTGCAAGAACCCCGAACAGGATTGGAGTTGTGCAATTCGCGAAATATCTCCTAGCGAGTCCCTTGAATGAATCAGACAGTCGAAGGAGCTTCGTGAGAGATCCGAATGAAGATGCATAAGTTTCACCCAGAGTTGTTTAACTCTAATCAGTAGAATCTGGGGACCAGATTCTCATAAGGAGGGGTGATTGTAACGCCCCGAAAATTCGTGTTGTGAACCGGGAGCCCGAATCGATTTCCCTCGCGATTTATGATTTATTTTATTAATTATTATATGATTTTTATAACAATTTCGTATATGAGTGATTTTTAATATTTAAATTATGAATTGTCAATGTGCATTTAATAATATGAATTTTGACTGTAATTATGTGTTATTTAGACAATGTGAGTTTTTGAACTTATTTTGCAAAATTACGACTTTGCCCCTTCGATTTCTAAACCTTAGTCAAAATTTGACTAAGTCAATCTCTCATCTCACTCTCGCGGCACTCAGCAAGAAAAAGAAAAGGAGAAGAAAGAAAAAGAGAGAAAAAGAGAAGGAAGAAGAAAGAGATTCCAACGATCGTTCCGACTCCGTTTCCCGACGGATTTTCGAGCCGTTTACGTCTACGAACTCCTCGCGATCTCATCCACGAGTAATCCTTTCACGATCCTTTCGTTTTATGTCTCGTATGCTTCGTATTTCTTATTTTTGATAATAGTTGTAGAATTTAGGTTTTATTCGATTTTGATAGTAATCGTGGATGGATTTTCGTGTTTATCGTTTCTATATGTAGATTATATGTTGTAGATGATTATATGTGAGAATTAGGGAGTGATTTGCATGATTAATCGATTAAATGTTGAATTTTGGTTTGATTTCGCGTTGGTTTTTGATGTTCTGCGAGTTTCTGCTCTTTCTTGACGCACACGGGCTTTGCACACGGGGTGTGGCAAGCCCGTGTGGAGGTACACGGCCTCTTGCACGGCCGTGCAAGAGACCGTGCCCATGGTGCATGGTGCACGGCCTTGTGCACACGGCCTCAGCAAGAGGCTGTGCGTGTCTTTTGGTGTGCATACGGCCTTGTGCACACGGCCTCAAGGCCGTGTTCATGAGCCCGTGTGGCCCGATTGAATAGGCCCTGACCTTCTGCAAGTCAGGGCCAATTTTGACCTATGGGTCCCTCCGAGGCTCGTCTTTTTTGAATTCTTTCTGTAACGCCCCGAAAATCCGAATTATAAATCTTTATGCTCGGATCGAATATTTGCGCAATTATTATTTTATTTAATATTTATGTGATATTTATTATGTAATTCTAGAATTATTTCGTATATGATTTAATTTATGTATTTAAATTACAAATTTTCAATGTGCGTGTAATAATATGAATTTTGACTGTAATTACATGTTATTTGGACAACGTGAGTCTTCGAACTTATTTTGTAAAATTACGACTTTGCCCCTTCGATTTCTAAACCTTAGTCAAGATTTGACTAAGTCTCAATCTCTCTCTCTCACATTGCCATTCACGCACAAACAAGAAAAAGGAGAAGAAAGAAAAAGAAAGAAAAAGAGAAGGAAGAAGAAAGATTCCAACGATCGTCCCGACTCCGATTCCCGATGGATTCTCGATCCGTTTTCATCTATGAACTCCTCGCGATCTCATCTACGAGTAAGCTCTCACGAAATTTCTCGATTAATGCCTTCATTGCTTCGATTTTCGGACTTTTGAATATAGTTGAATAATTTAGGTTTTTATATGATTTTGATAGAAAATGTGGATGGATTTTCGTGTTTATTGTTTCTACGTGTAGCTTATGTATTGTAGATGATTATATGTGAGACTTAGGGTTTGATTTGCATGTTTTAGTGATTAATTTTTGGATTAGGGTTTGAATTCGCGTAGGTTTTGTTTCTGTAGCGCCCCTTTCCTTGGCCGGAGAAAGGACACCACATCCGCACCGAGACAAACCTTCAAACGAGGTATAAGTACCCCATTTAAAAATCCATCCCGGCGAACGGCAATCAATCAAGCAAAACTAGCAACAGCAAACGACAGCCCAACAACAACAGCAATAATTAATAATTAAATCAGAGTTGCGGAAGTAATGCAATTATATAAAATATCATATAAGCCATCCATGGCCACGTAATTCATACATCAGTCTCAATCATAATATAATCAATGCCATTCGTGGCCAGTCTAATCTATCCCACATCAGGGGCACGTAAGTACTTAAATTAAAGCATAATCTAAAATACATAATTAAATAAATTCATAACAAGAACACGACTGTTGTTGGGACACTGACAAGACAAGACACACGAGCCAACCTAGACCTGCTGCTGCCGACTGACATGATAGGTGACAACGCCACCTGTCGACCTGAAGTAAGAATTAAAATGGGGGGGTGAGTAAAAACACTCAGTGAAGGTTAAGAGGAATCAAGTACGAACCACGTGTCCGGGTTTTAAATTATATATATATGAAAATACATTTGCATAATTGAAGAAAATCCGGATCGTGCTTCGACTTGTATACACGATATTAAATAGATAATAAATAATTAAAGCAGTAACATGCACGCAAATAATATCCCAGCGAGAATGGGCCTGTTCCTCCTTATAACCCCTTCACGTTCATATACTCCATCACCGGTGTCTGACCCCGAATCGCTATTTCGGGCGAATGTGAATTTTAGGAAAACGTGCAACGAATGCAACGCCCACCATCACTCCCAACCGTGGCTATCAACTCCTGACGGGCCACGATTGACGCTTAGTTTTGGGAGAAGCACCTCGGATTACCCCTAGACGCTCGTCCCCAGGTATAACCTCCGGATACTTTCCCGGGCCCCATGTTGAAATGTCATGAATTTGCTCGCTTTGAAAACCGTACATAAATTAAATTTGAGCAAGTTTGAGTGACGACGAAGGGTATGAATCCTAAGTCAAACCGTCACGCTTAAAATAAATAATTTTACTTGCCATCTGAAAATAAAAGATTTTAGGGATACTCATAAGTACAATTTAATATTAAATCATTTGAGAGCAAACTTAAAGTGTAGATTAAATATTTAATAATTATACGAGAAAAGAAAACGAGGCAAGATGAGCACATAAGGGGAGTTCGCAATAATTAAAAGAATTCTTACTCCGTTTGAAATCATTTTTAAACCCTCACCTGGAAACACGGGACGACAAGACAATCCAAGCTGAGTCCTGACAAGACAGCCTGAAACTAACAGACGACAAAACTACATAAGACAAGACACGACAACGACTCTCAAAGACTACATTGCAATTAAAACCAAGAAACAACACGTATCAAATGAATATACAATTAAAATACAGTTAAATCAATTAAACTAAAAATACAAAATTAACCATGATACACATACTCAATTGAAATTCTAATTGTACATTCATGCATATAATATTAAAAAGAAGCACTCATGCGATTTTCGGATTTTTCGGACAACATTCAAAAATTGGGGAAAAAGCCCTAAACGAAAAAGGTTCGATTCAAGGTCCGAACGAGTTCGGAATGTTGAAAACTTTACCCAATATTCATCCTTGAATCATAAGGAAGCTATAGGTGAAAACGGCTCGATTTTAGGGGGTCGTATGCAAAAAGTCAACTTTTAGTATTGGCTATTTGACCCCATTACCGAGAGCAACTAAGGAAAAAGGCTGGAAAATTGGCTAAGGCATTCGCACGGGCTAACGCACTGTAACGCCCCGCTATTTTTATAACGCTTCGGTACGTTTACCGACTAATTGCCCTTGTGTGCATTGTTTGCAATTATGTGATTATGTGAATTATATGAATTAGTGTGTGATTCTATATGTGAATAATATGATGAATTCATAAGAATTTTCATATTTGAATTACCTTACACTATGTTTATATTTGAAGTGTTGTATTTGAAATTCTATGAAAATTATGCCATCGTATTTGAATTATATGATATTATTCTTGTCATATATATAAATATGTATGCAAATACATACATAAATATCTATACAAATATATATACAAGTATATATAAATTGCTAGCTAATTTTGACTTTTCAAAATATCTTTATTTATTTAATTATCTCATTTCTCTCTCAAATTTTCTACACTATTCCACAAGCAACATTCTCTCATCTTCTTCAACCTCTCTCTCGGCCATTCTCACCCTTCTCACCACCGCCATTTTCATCACCATCAAAGCACCAAAAATCATCCTCTTTCTTGCTACAAAAAGTTGCTCTCTCATCCAAGGAACAAACCTCTACTTTCTATTTGTGCAAACAAGCTTTTATTTCTTCCTTTCTCCTCCATTTCCTCCTTCAAGGTAAGTTTGTAAATCTCACAATTCTTTGGTTTTCAAGGTTTTCTATGTTGAGGAAGTGATGAAGCATGTTAGAATGAATGATTGATGAGCTTAGTTTGGTTGTTGGTTGCATGTAGCATTACTTGTGATTTTTCCATTAAATTTGATCAATTTGCAATGTTGGGTTAATGGTCTTAGATGCTTGAATGGTTAAGGAATTCATGTTAGTTCATGATATTAAGCTAATAGGTGAAGTTTTGTGGAGTTTGGGGTTGAAAAATGAAAGTTTGGCAAAATATGTAGGGGCTGATGAATAGTGATTTTTGAGCATTTGGCTTCATTTTTCGATTCTTTTGGCATCAAAAATCTTAAAATGTGTTAACTAAGAGATGCCGAAAGTTTCGGATTAATCGGAGTTGATTTGCTATGCCAAGTATTAAATGAGGGGTGGTTTGTGTAATATTCACAAACCTTTGAATTTTATTTCCCAAGCTTCCATATTACTTGTATGCCTATTTTAGCTTAATATCATGTGTATTTGATTGTGTTTAAATGTGCTTGAATGAGCTTAATTGTGTTTAAATGCATTTGTGTTTAAATGTGCTTGAATGAGCTTAATTGTGTTTAAATGCATTTATACCTAATATGTTAATTTGAGCATAAAATGCATTTCATAGCCGTGCGTCGTATTTGGTTGATTTATCGAGTCATGTCTTACCTCGAGGCCTGTGTATTACAGGTGGGACCTCGCGGGACTGATTTCTGGTCGTTTGGCTATTCTTTTTGTTAAGCCTACAGGTGAGGATGTAAAATGGTTTTCAACTGGAGTATGAACAAATATTTGCGAAAACCCTATCCCTTTATATTTCAATTATATATTATCAATATTTGAAATAAAAAGGTTTTGATATAAAAATGATATATATGTATATCTTTTCCAAAATGGTTTGAAAATAGGGACAAGAGAACTATTTTGATTTTAAAAGTAACATTTGGTCTCGGGACTTGCACGTATGCCTCGAGATAACTCGGCAACGTGACGGGATACCCTAGGCGGTTACATACCTTGTCTCGAAAGACCCTTTTGGTCCATTAAAATATTTTGAAAAGCGAGATGACTTATACTTAACCCCATTGAGGACGCTCATGGGTATTTCTGTTTGGGCCCTGGATTATGTGACAGGCGGATACCCGGAGACGTGCGTCTAGGGTTGAAGCTGGGTTCATAATTCCACCGATTATAAGCAGGTATTCATGAACCTGACAAATAATCAAAGGGTATTGTTCATGGCTGGTCGGAGGTAGTCTAGCATGAATAATACTGACACCGGCGCCATTAGTCGGTTATGGTGAAATCTCGGGTTGCTCCTTGATAAGCCAAACGGTATTGAGGAAGGAATTTCATTATATTTGATATGTTTTAGGAGTTATAAGGAGATGGCCCGTTCTCGCCGGGAATAAAAATATTTCTAAAATGTTTTACTCTAATATTTAATTCACAAAGCTTTGATGGATTATAAAGAGAAAGTATCGGCACTAGATTCGTTTCTCTATTAATCAAAGCGTGGATTAAATAATATTTAATTCACAAAGCTTAGCTGAATTGTAAAAGAGCTTATCGTCACTAGATTTGCTTTTATCAACCTAAGCGTGGATTAAATATATGTTTTTTATTATGTATACTCCCCTCCTCACTGAGTTCGTTTGACTCACATCCCTTTTTGGTTCATGCTTCAGGTTAGCAGTGCGAGTGGTTGTTGGGTACTGGCAGCAGCAGTGTAGGCTTACAGGTCTTTGGAGTCAGTTTATGTAGATATTTTATGATGACTGAACTCTTATTTATTTTGGCATGTTAACTTGAAATTGATGGAAGTTGAAATATAATGATATTTGGATATTTGAATCTAATGAGATTAGTGGATATATATATGTTTGGTATTTGCTTCCGTTGCTGGCCTGTTATTGCTATTGTAGTTGTTGATGTTAGTATTGTTGTTGGGGAGTTGCTGTTGCCAGATTGTGGGAATCCCGTTGTCCGGGGCGGGTTTTCGAGCGGTGGTATTTAACTATCGCTCGGGGCTCGTTTCGGTCCGGGGGTTGTGGCGTGGGGGACGTCACAGCTTAAGGTGGTATCAGAGCCTAGGTTTGGTACTTAGGTTTTGATGTCGTGTCGAGTCTGTCTAGGTCGAACGGCTTTAGGACAATGTGCTTTTATATGCTTATGTTATGTGATTTTGTGTTAACATGATCATGTGGCTAACGAAACATGCATATTATTCAGTCTTTTGATACAGGAAATGACACGTGGTAGACGCAGAACCCGAGCTACTCCTCTCTCTCCTCCCCAAGACAATAACATTAATGCTCCTCTTGCTCCTCAGCCCGAGCCTGTGCCACCAGTACATCAGAATCCCCTAAATCCTGCCATGTTCTTTGAAGCCATGCAAAGGATGTTTCAACAGGCTTTAGCTCCAGCACCTCGCAAATTTAAGAAGCCTTTTCCACCTGTGGGTTCTTCATCTTCGAGCAAGAAGCAAAAGATCACAGGTCCTCAGACAGCCGAGCCTCAAATTAAGTGTTCTTACTGCGGCAAGCCAAAACACACGGAAGCTGATTGCTGGAAGAAACAAGGACGGTGCACTCGATGTGGGCGCAAGGATCATCAAGTAGGAAACTGCCCAAAGAGAAGGCCACCTCCACAATTTCAGAAAGAGCTACAGAATGCGGGGAAAGGAAAAGTTGTGGCACGAGCGTATGCGATGACGGGGGATGGAGGGGAGACCGACCCTAATGCAGTGGTGCAAGGTACTGTACATTTGCATGACATATCCATATTTGCATTATATGATTCGGCTGCGACGCATTCTTTTATTGCACCTGAATATGCTTCTAGATTATCTTTGTCTGCCGAGTCTTTACCTTATGTGCTTGAGGTCAATTCCCCGTTGGGAATTTCTTATTTGTGCAATCGAGTCTTCCGAGACTGTCCGTTGAGGATAGACGATCGCGATTATCCTGCTGATCTCATTGAGCTTCCAATGAGTCACTACGGGATAATATTGGGAATGGACTGGCTATATCGGCATCAAGCTTATATTGATTGTTTCGGGAAAAAGATCGCTCTGGGAACTGATATCGAGATTTTGGGCAAAAGGTTTGACAAGATTCCTCGAGTTTCTTATGTTAAAGCCGCCCGAATGATTCGCAAGGGATCTCCGGCCTTTGTTGCTTATCTACTAAACCGTCCGAAAGAGCAAGTTAAGCTTGAGGAGGTACCAGTAGCTGGAGAATTCCCTGATGTGTTTCCTGAGAGTTTGAATTCTTTGCCTCCGGAACGAGAGATAGAGTTTGTGATCGATTTAGCTCCGGGTGCCGAACCGTATTCGAAGACTCCTTACCGTATGGCTCCGGCAGAGTTGAAAGAATTGAAGATTCAGTTGGATGGATTGTTGGAGAGTGGGTACATTCGACCGAGTACTTCGCCGTGGGGTGCGCCTGTTCTTTTCGTGAAAAAGAAGGATGGGACGTTGAGGATGTGTATAGATTATCGCGAGCTGAATCAGATGACGATAAAGAATAAATATCCTCTACCTCACATCGAAGAGTTGTTTGATATTTTGCAAGGGTCGAAAGTGTACTCTAAGCTAGATCTCCGACAGGGGTATTACCAGTTGCAAATCCGAGAATCAGGCATTCCGAAGACTGGGTTTAATACTCGATATGGGCATTTTGAGTTCGTAGTTATGCCTTTCGGGTTGACGAATGCCCCAGCTGCTTTCATGGATTTGATGCATCGTACTTTCCGGCCATATCTCGATAAGTTTGTGGTGATCTTCATTGATGATATCCTCGTTTTCTCAAAGACTAAGGAAGAACATACCGAGCATCCTCGCATTGTATTAAGAACTCTTCGAGAGCATCAGTTGTATGCCAAGTTCAGTAAATGCGAATTTTGGCTTGATAAAGTTACCTTCCTTGGTCATGTGATATCAGGAGATGGAATCGAAGTGGATTCCTCGAAGAGTGAGGCTGTAATGAAATGGGAGCAGCCGAAGAGTATCGTGTCCGATCGAGATCCTAAGTTTACTTCTCGACTTTGGCAAGAAATTCACAGGAACTGGGAACGAACTTGAAATTTAGCACAACTGCTCACCCGCAAACTGGTGGTCAATCTGAGAGAACCATCAAGATCTTAGGCGACATGCTACGAGCTTGTGCTCTCAACTTCTCCACGAGTTGGGACAAGCAACTTCCACTAATTGAATTCGCCTACAATAACAGTTACCAAGCGACAATTGGGATGCCCCCATACGAAGCGCTTTATGGACGTAAATGCCGATCCCCTCTGTACTGGGAACTAGAAGACTGGCGAAGAACTAAAGACGGAGTGGAACGAGCTCTACCTCCAAAGACGATCCAGGAAACACTTGATAAGATTGCGATCATTCGACAGAGAATGAAAACTGCCCAGGATCGCCAAAAGAGTTACGCCGATAAGAGACGCCGGGATTTGGAATTTGAAGAGGGAGACAAAGTGTTTCTTAAGGCTATGTTGAGGAAAGGATTCGCTAGAGTGGGAAAAGGTGGGAAGCTCAGTCCGAGATATTTGGGACCCTATGAGGTTATTGAACGGATTGGGAAGACTGCCTACCGCCTGAACCTGCCCTCGACTCTAACGGGGATTCACAACGTCTTCCATGTTTCTCAATTGCGAAAATACTATCCCGATGAATCTCATATTCTCCGAGATGAGGAAGTCCAGGTAAAGCCTGACTTGACGATCGAGATGAAACCTGTTGAGATTCAGGATCGTAAGTTCAAGCAACTCCGCAACCGACAGATTCCCTTGGTTCATGTATTGTGGAGAAACCGAACCACCGAACAAGTAACTTGGGAGACAGAAGAGAAGATGCGAACTCATTATCCCGAGTTATTTGCGGAGTCGAATTAGAATCTGGGGACCAGATTCTCCGAAGGGGGGGATAGTGTAACGCCCCGCTATTTTTATAACGCTTCGGTACGTTTACCGACTAATTGCCCTTGTGTGCATTGTTTGCAATTATGTGATTATGTGAATTATATGAATTAGTGTGTGATTCTATATGTGAATAATATGATGAATTCATAAGAATTTTCATATTTGAATTACCTTACACTATGTTTATATTTGAAGTGTTGTATTTGAAATTCTATGAAAATTATGCCATCGTATTTGAATTATATGATATTATTCTTGTCATATATATAAATATGTATGCAAATACATACATAAATATCTATACAAATATATATACAAGTATATATAAATTGCTAGCTAATTTTGACTTTTCAAAATATCTTTATTTATTTAATTATCTCATTTCTCTCTCAAATTTTCTACACTATTCCACAAGCAACATTCTCTCATCTTCTTCAACCTCTCTCTCGGCCATTCTCACCCTTCTCACCACCGCCATTTTCATCACCATCAAAGCACCAAAAATCATCCTCTTTCTTGCTACAAAAAGTTGCTCTCTCATCCAAGGAACAAACCTCTACTTTCTATTTGTGCAAACAAGCTTTTATTTCTTCCTTTCTCCTCCATTTCCTCCTTCAAGGTAAGTTTGTAAATCTCACAATTCTTTGGTTTTCAAGGTTTTCTATGTTGAGGAAGTGATGAAGCATGTTAGAATGAATGATTGATGAGCTTAGTTTGGTTGTTGGTTGCATGTAGCATTACTTGTGATTTTTCCATTAAATTTGATCAATTTGCAATGTTGGGTTAATGGTCTTAGATGCTTGAATGGTTAAGGAATTCATGTTAGTTCATGATATTAAGCTAATAGGTGAAGTTTTGTGGAGTTTGGGGTTGAAAAATGAAAGTTTGGCAAAATATGTAGGGGCTGATGAATAGTGATTTTTGAGCATTTGGCTTCATTTTTCGATTCTTTTGGCATCAAAAATCTTAAAATGTGTTAACTAAGAGATGCCGAAAGTTTCGGATTAATCGGAGTTGATTTGCTATGCCAAGTATTAAATGAGGGGTGGTTTGTGTAATATTCACAAACCTTTGAATTTTATTTCCCAAGCTTCCATATTACTTGTATGCCTATTTTAGCTTAATATCATGTGTATTTGATTGTGTTTAAATGTGCTTGAATGAGCTTAATTGTGTTTAAATGCATTTGTGTTTAAATGTGCTTGAATGAGCTTAATTGTGTTTAAATGCATTTATACCTAATATGTTAATTTGAGCATAAAATGCATTTCATAGCCGTGCGTCGTATTTGGTTGATTTATCGAGTCATGTCTTACCTCGAGGCCTGTGTATTACAGGTGGGACCTCGCGGGACTGATTTCTGGTCGTTTGGCTATTCTTTTTGTTAAGCCTACAGGTGAGGATGTAAAATGGTTTTCAACTGGAGTATGAACAAATATTTGCGAAAACCCTATCCCTTTATATTTCAATTATATATTTTCAATATTTGAAATAAAAAGGTTTTGATATAAAAATGATATATATGTATATCTTTTCCAAAATGGTTTGAAAATAGGGACAAGAGAACTATTTTGATTTTAAAAGTAACATTTGGTCTCGGGACTTGCATGTATGCCTCGAGATAACTCGGCAACGTGACGGGATACCCTAGGCGGTTACATACCTTGTCTCGAAAGACCCTTTTGGTCCATTAAAATATTTTGAAAAGCGAGATGACTTATACTTAACCCCATTGAGGACGCTCATGGGTATTTCTGTTTGGGCCCTGGATTATGTGACAGGCGGATACCCGGAGACGTGCGTCTAGGGTTGAAGCTGGGTTCATAATTCCACCGATTATAAGCAGGTATTCATGAACCTGACAAATAATCAAAGGGTATTGTTCATGGCTGGTCGGAGGTAGTCTAGCATGAATAATACTGACACCGGCGCCATTAGTCGGTTATGGTGAAATCTCGGGTTGCTCCTTGATAAGCCAAACGGTATTGAGGAAGGAATTTCATTATATTTGATATGTTTTAGGAGTTATAAGGAGATGGCCCGTTCTCGCCGGGAATAAAAATATTTCTAAAATGTTTTACTCTAATATTTAATTCACAAAGCTTTGATGGATTATAAAGAGAAAGTATCGGCACTAGATTCGTTTCTCTATTAATCAAAGCGTGGATTAAATAATATTTAATTCACAAAGCTTAGCTGAATTGTAAAAGAGCTTATCGTCACTAGATTTGCTTTTATCAACCTAAGCGTGGATTAAATATATGTTTTTTATTATGTATACTCCCCTCCTCACTGAGTTCGTTTGACTCACATCCCTTTTTGGTTCATGCTTCAGGTTAGCAGTGCGAGTGGTTGTTGGGTACTGGCAGCAGCAGTGTAGGCTTACAGGTCTTTGGAGTCAGTTTATGTAGATATTTTATTATGACTGAACTCTTATTTATTTTGGCATGTTAACTTGAAATTGATGGAAGTTGAAATATAATGATATTTGGATATTTGAATCTAATGAGATTAGTGGATATATATATGTTTGGTATTTGCTTCCGTTGCTGGCCTGTTATTGCTATTGTAGTTGTTGATGTTAGTATTGTTGTTGGGGAGTTGCTGTTGCCAGATTGTGGGAATCCCGTTGTCCGGGGCGGGTTTTCGAGCGGTGGTATTTAACTATCGCTCGGGGCTCGTTTCGGTCCGGGGGTTGTGGCGTGGGGGACGTCACACGCACGGCCTAGTGCACGGTCTTGAGCACGAAACCAAGACCGTGCAGGCTGAAACAAAGGCACACGGCCTGTTGCACCGGCGTGCGCAAGCCGGTGCAAGGTTAAAGGCTGTGCACGGTCCGGCGCACGGTCTTGAGCAAGACCGTGCGTTGGGCCGTGTGGTTCCAACACCCAGGTGCAGAAACGCGATTTTTAAGGTTTTCTCGGGAGTTTCATGCAAAAATCAAATATGGGGGATTCTAAGGCTAAAATTAACATGTAAAATTCACACTCATGCATTGAACACATTAGTATCTATCATTTGATCCGAACTACGCTAAAAATGATAAACTATAACCTACGAATCAAGAAATTCATCAAATATATATTCAATATAAAAACTATAAAAATTGAAAGATTTAATGGATGAAATGAATTGGAGAAAGAAGGTTACCGATAAAGAATCGAATGAGGATCGTAAAACTGGTCTCGGAATTTAAATCGGTCGAGAAACGAATTCGGAACGAGATTTCCTTTCCTTCTCCTTCTTCCTCTCCCCTCTCCTTCTCTTCTCTCTCTCTCTCTCTCTCGATGGATTATGTAACCAAGAGGGTGCAAGAAGTGTGTTCAAGAGGGTGTGAGTGTGTTCAAGGTAGTGCAAGGGTATTTTAGAAGATTGTAGGTTCGTTTATATAGATTAGAATAATTCGAGGGGTGGAAAATGTAATTATAAAAGGTTAAAGATATTGAAATAATTATAATAAATTAAGATTAACTAACAAAGTTAAATCTTCTCATATAAAATTCAACTAAATGTCGAATACTTATCCCAAGAATTAATTCTGGAATTTTCGGGTCGTTACAATACTCCCTCCTTTAAAAGAATCTGTCCTCAGATTCTACTCCGAACCTCGGGGTTTATTAAAGGAAGTATATCACAGTATTTAAAAGTTCATCATACAAAATCGCGCAATTAACACATAAGCAATTAATTAAAATGAACAGTTAACCGTTAAATTCAAATAAACATTTAACACATAGTTCATACATAATAGTTCAGCTGAAATTCAAATTACAATTAAAACGAAAACAACGAGAAATTAGGGAAAAACTAATGCCAACTAAGAATCAGGTGCTCCAGAGTTAGGCGACCTGCCAAGGCGGCTCAGATAGTTGGCAAGTTGATCAGTGATGGATCTCTCGAGACCGGTAATCTGCTCCCGAAGCTCAGTCTGGTTGCGTCGGGTCTCGAGTCTGAATTCTTGTAGGTCAGTGCGAACCTCTCGGAGATCGGCCGACTGTCGATCTAGACGTTCGGTGGTCTGCTCGGCGAAAGTGGTGAAACGGTTTCCCCAAATCGTCCACCTGTCGGTCTCCCATCGGTTTCGGGCGTCCGACTCCGCTTGTAGAAACTGACTCCATTGTTCCTCACTTGATCTGTCCCATTGGGAAGATCCAGCCTGATGCTGTGTCGGGTAATCCTCAAAGCCCTGCTGGAATGGAACCTCTTCGGTTCTAGGAGGATCGGGTACATAAGGAACCTGCTGAGGAGCGAAGCCTCCTGCTTCGTAAAGTTGTTCCATCATTTGCTCCTCTCTCTCTTGTCGGTCTTCCTCATGATGACCTCCTAAATCGGTATCCTCTTCATCGTCGCCATCACTACCGGCAGCGGCTTCCTCGGCCGTCATTGGCACATAACGACCATGTCGTCCTCTAACTTTCCTACAAAGTTTCATTTGGGCGAGTTGCTTGTAGGAAATTGTTGAATCCTCGGCTCCTGCCGGGGCCATTCGATCCATGCCGGTCACTCCAGCACACTCTAAGATCGCGGTAATGTAGGACCCAATTCTGATTTCTCCTTTAGGCCGGGTACCTACATATTCTACATAACGAAGGAAAAACATAATGCCGTTGACTGCTTGCCTTCAAACCGCGCAATCAAGGACGTAGAGTTCCTCAATATTAATTGAACCGTAGCTATCTCCTCTAGCGAAAACGGTACATGAGAGGAACCGGTGGAAAGTCCTCAAAGCGGCATCACGAAGGTCGGTTGCCTTCGATTTTCCTTGTTGAAAGGGTCTTCGAGAAGTGGAGACATTTCTCCAAGCTTCGGCTTCGGACCATCCAACTTCACGGCTTATCATACCCCGGATGGGTAGTCCAAAATGCCTTGTGAGTTGCCAAAGAGTGAGCTCATAATCTTCATTAAAAGCTCGGAACTCAATTTTGAATGGTAGCTCGGCATCGTCTTCATGGGGAAGTACTTGAAGTGTTGCAATGAATTCGTACACAAGCCGGGGGTACGAATTCCTTCTTATGTCCAAGAATGTGGTCCATCCCACGTCTTCTATGTATCGAGCAATACCGGGGCCAAGTCCCAAATTTCCTAATGCTTCGATGTCGAGAAATTTGGTGGAAAACACCGGGCGTTCATGCATTCTCCTAAATATTTTAACTTGGAATGCATTTGAAATATCCACATTGAATGGGAGTGGAGATGGAGGGTCATCTCGTCTCCTCCTACGTCGAGAACCTTCGGCGGCCATGTGAGATTGTTGTTGGAAGCTTGTAGGATTGAATTTGATGAAATTCCTCACTCGGAAATTTTGTCGAACACTTGGCGTGCGTGTACTTTGGGCAGCAATGTGTGTAAGATCGGCTCGACGGATCGTCCTCAAAACCCAACTAATTGAAATACGTAATGTAGACTACGTACCTTCCGAAAATTAGGAAGATCCAACGGACGGATCGAAAGTTATTGGCTTGCAAAGATTGGGGAAAATTTTTGGGAAAAATCGCAAGTTTCTGTTGCTGGAAGTGGAGAGAAAAGGGGTGAAAAGAGCTGCTGCAAGTCTGCACGCGAAATAGGTTTAAAAAGGGCAAAATAGGGACACACGGCCGGACGCACGGGCGTGCGCTGGCCCGTGTGTAGCGGTCCAGCCGGTTCAGCGGTTTAGCGCTGAACTGGCCTGCACGGGCTTGAGCTGAACCGCACGGTCTTGAGCAAGACCGTGCGTTAGGGCGTGCAAGCACCCCTGGATCGAATTAAAACGCGAAAATTTTCGAAAACACCCCGGATTTAATCCGGAGTTCAATCAAGCAATAATTACATAATACCGCGCAATTAATAAATTGAATACAAGAAATATGAATGTTATGAAAATGCACGGTACCTTTTATTCCGAGTAATGAAGTCCGTTCTCGTCTCCCATTATTCCTTTCAAGTCCTTCGATGTCGTGGCTTCTCATTTACGGTACGTCCCCAAACACTGCCCCTTCATGCTTTATTCTACGGTAGCCTCCCTCTCTGAATTAAGAACCCTGAATCCCCAGAATCCTCATCCACAATCCTCTTCCTTAGGTGTCCTCTTATTAGTACAATTGTCGAGAAGGTGGTCAGGGGATCCACACAGCAAACACTGCCCCAGTCGTTTCCGGCAGTACTCTGCGAGATGATTTGGCTTATGGCAATACGAGCAAAGGATGGTGCTCTCACTGGTTCCACTGGTCATCGCCTCTTTTCTGTGAGAAGTTGTACGAACAGCCACTGGAATTCTCGATCCATAAGACGGCTTCGTTAAAGTGATCGGTCGAGCATTCCTAGCTCTCATTTCAAACTCTGCTTCTGCCCACAAGGCTCGGCCAACAGCTTCAGCATAAGAACAACATCCAAGACCTATGAGTACTTGGCGAATTTCATGCCTCAATCCAGATATAAATCTCGCGGCTCTGTTCCTTTGATCTGGCTCCCGGTTTGGTGAGTAGTTAGTCAGGTAGGCAAATCTGGCCTCGTATTCTGTCATGCTATCTGCTCCCTGAGCTATTTCCAACTCTCCCGTCGAATACAAGTGCGTTGATCCTGACGTAGTCTGAAGTGGAGGTAGTGGCGGATTCGATCTAGCTTTCTTACGCGGCATACCTGCGTTCACAACTATTTGGCAAGATAGGTGCATGTCTTGTGAGAGATGATGCCAACAATTCGTAAATACATAAGCATGCTCAATCACTCAACAAAATCCTACCGACACACACTACGACAGACCAAACCATGTAAGACACGCACAGTGTTCCACGATCGACTCGCGTTACATCTTCCTTAGTACAGAAATTTATAAAAGATTGCCAGTCGGTTAATTAAGCCAACCGTAATCGTCTACAATTTTAAGCACCAAGATGAGACAAACACTTGTCAAAACACGAACTCGACACGAACTGACACCAAGCTGACAGACACCCCATGCAAGACAGACGAGATACTAGAGCTTTCGGTTCCTGTTCGGGAACCTAGGCTCTGATACCACTGACTGTAGCGCCCCTTTCCTTGGCCGGAGAAAGGACACCACATCCGCACCGAGACAAACCTTCAAACGAGGTATAAGTACCCCATTTAAAAATCCATCCCGGCGAACGGCAATCAATCAAGCAAAACTAGCAACAGCAAACGACATCCCAACAACAACAACAATAATTAATAATTAAATCAGAGTTGCGGAAGTAATGCAATTATATAAAATATCATATAAGCCATCCATGGCCACGTAATTCATACATCAGTCTCAATCATAATATAATCAATGCCATTCGTGGCCAGTCTAATCTATCCCACATCAGGGGCACGTAAGTACTTAAATTAAAGCATAATCTAAAATACATAATTAAATAAATTCATAACAAGAACACGACTGTTGTTGGGACACTGACAAGACAAGACACACGAGCCAACCTAGACCTGCTGCTGCCGACTGACATGATAGGTGACAACGCCACCTGTCGACCTGAAGTAAGAATTAAAATGGGGGGTGAGTAAAAACACTCAGTGAAGGTTAAGAGGAATCAAGTACGAACCACGTGTCCGGGTTTTAAATTATATATATATGAAAATACATTTGCATAATTGAAGAAAATCCGGATCGTGCTTCGACTTGTATACACGATATTAAATAGATAATAAATAATTAAAGCAGTAACATGCACGCAAATAATATCCCAGCGAGAATGGGCCTGTTCCTCCTTATAACCCCTTCACGTTCATATACTCCATCACCGGTGTCTGACCCCGAATCGCTATTTCGGGCGACTGTGAATTTTAGGAAAACGTGCAACGAATGCAACGCCCACCATCACTCCCAACCGTGGCTATCAACTCCTGACGGGCCACGATTGACGCTTAGTTTTGGGAGAAGCACCTCGGATTACCCCTAGACGCTCGTCCCCAGGTATAACCTCCGGATACTTTCCCGGGCCCCATGTTGAAATGTCATGAATTTGCTCGCTTTGAAAACCGTACATAAATTAAATTTGAGCAAGTTTGAGTGACGACGAAGGGTATGAATCCTAAGTCAAACCGTCACGCTTAAAATAAATAATTTTACTTGCCATCTGAAAATAAAAGATTTTAGGGATACTCATAAGTACAATTTAATATTAAATCATTTGAGAGCAAACTTAAAGTATAGATTAAATATTTAATAATTATACGAGAAAAGAAAACGAGGCAAGATGAGCACATAAGGGGAGTTCGCAATAATTAAAAGAATTCTTACTCCGTTTGAAATCATTTTTAAACCCTCACCTGGAAACACGGGACGACAAGACAATCCAAGCTGAGTCCTGACAAGACAGCCTGAAACTAACAGACGACAAAACTACATAAGACAAGACACGACAACGACTCTCAAAGACTACATTGCAATTAAAACCAAGAAACAACACGTATCAAATGAATATACAATTAAAATACAGTTAAATCAATTAAACTAAAAATACGAAATTAACCATGATACACATACTCAATTGAAATTATAATTGTACATTCATGCATATAATATTAAAAAGAAGCACTCATGCGATTTTCGGATTTTTCGGACAACATTCAAAAATTGGGGAAAAAGCCCTAAACGAAAAAGGTTCGATTCAAGGTCCGAACGAGTTCGGAATGTTGAAAACTTTACCCAATATTCATCCTTGAATCATAAGGAAGCTATAGGTGAAAACGGCTCGATTTTAGGGGGTCGTATGCAAAAAGTCAACTTTTAGTATTGGCTATTTGACCCCATTACCGAGAGCAACTAAGGAAAAAGGCTGGAAAATTGGCTAAGGCATTCGCACGGGCTAACGCACGGCCTAGTGCACGGTCTTGAGCACGAAACCAAGACCGTGCAGGCTGAAACAAAGGCACACGGCCTGTTGCACCGGCGTGCGCAAGCCGGTGCAAGGTTAAAGGCTGTGCACGGTCCGGCGCACGGTCTTGAGCAAGACCGTGCGTTGGGCCGTGTGGTTCCAACACCCAGGTGCAGAAACGCGATTTTTAAGGTTTTCTCGGGAGTTTCATGCAAAAATCAAATATGGGGGATTCTAAGGCTAAAATTAACATGTAAAATTCACACTCATGCATTGAACACATTAGTATCTATCATTTGATCCGAACTACGCTAAAAATGATAAACTATAACCTACGAATCAAGAAATTCATCAAATATATATTCAATATAAAAACTATAAAAATTGAAAGATTTAATGGATGAAATGAATTGGAGAAAGAAGGTTACCGATAAAGAATCGAATGAGGATCGTAAAACTGGTCTCGGAATTTAAATCGGTCGAGAAACGAATTCGGAACGAGATTTCCTTTCCTTCTCCTTCTTCCTCTCCCTTCTCCTTCTCTTCTCTCTCTCTCTCTCTCTCGATGGATTATGTAACCAAGAGGGTGCAAGAAGTGTGTTCAAGAGGGTGTGAGTGTGTTGAAGGTAGTGCAAGGGTATTTTAGAAGATTGTAGGTTCGTTTATATAGATTAGAATAATTCGAGGGGTGGAAAATGTAATTATAAAAGGTTAAAGATATTGAAATAATTATAATAAATTAAGATTAACTAACAAAGTTAAATCTTCTCATATAAAATTCAACTAAATGTCGAATACTTATCCCAAGAATTAATTCTGGAATTTTCGGGTCGTTACAGTTTCTGCGAAATGTTTCTGCTCGAATCGGTGCACACAGCCTGGTGCACACGGCCTTGAGGCCGTGTGCATGAGGCCGTGCGCGTGAGGAATCGCAGACGGGCTGGTGCACACGGCCTTGAGGCCGTGTGCATGAGGTCGTGCGCGTTTCTTGATCGTGCACGGCCTCACCACACGGCCGTGCACAAGGCCGTGTGGCCTGGTCGAACAGTGCCCTGACCTTCTGTTAGTCAGGGCACAAATTGGCCTACGGGTCCCGCTTCGGCTCGTCTTTTCCGAATTCTTTCTTCGCTCGTGTATTCGATATATATGATATAGATAGGAATTACATGATTTATGAATTTACGACATGTTCGGGTATATGAATAGTGCATTTTAAGTTTTTGTTAAATTTTTTAACTTTTGCATGTGAAGTCCGATTTTCCCGAAATTCAAATGCATGCTTCTTTATGATATTCTAAGCATGTCCGTAAAGTTTCGTTGCATTTGGAATTGATTTACATTTTTAAATTTGCGATTTACTCTGTTTTCGTTTGAGAATTTGAACCTAAGTGATTGATTTAATTGTATAACGTGCTTCTATGTGTTCTAATTCTTTCGTATAAGCCGTTCGTCGTCTTTAGTCTTATTTGGTTGTGTCTTGGTATTTTTGCAGACGATACTCCCGTGGAGTAGCGCCAGTTCTTGCTCTTTTGTTCATTTTGCATAGCCAGGTGAGGCTTTCCTTTTCTGATTCCAGTATTACTATGTATATATATATAAATAAGCCTCTCCCCATATAAGCCTCGTTTATGTTTTGGTTTTCACACCGTTTATATATATATACTTAGTAGATATTTATGATTATTATGTTCATTTGATTTATCAAAAATTATTTGATATGAAAAAGTATTACGTATAGTCTTCGAAATGTTTACGAAAGAGACATGTAAAACCTTTTTGTTTCTAAGGCGAACTTTGGCCTTCGGCCTCGCATATGACATGTCTCGAACGGTCTTTTGGCCAACCCGAAATGTTTGAAAAGCGAGTTATGAAATGTTTGCATGATCGTTTAGGCCCGGAGTAAGAGCGATAGGACGAAGTCGGTAGACGTCGGGTCTACGGCATAAATCCTATGGTTTCCTCCATTTGGGAGCTCGGGGTGAGGCCAGAGTGGCAGCCCTTTGAGTACCTGAGTTATTCTAGTCAGTTTCGAGTAGTTCGGATTTAGCGGTCCGTCTACATTGGAGGCATAAGGGTGGTTTCCGGTTTTTATGTTTGGATATTGGAGTTCAGGACTCGACTCGCCGAGTCATTAGATATGTTATGTTTTATGTTAAATCACCACCCGATTACGAAAACCTTTCTTTTATGTTGATTTCTTTTAAGTTTAAAAATTTGGTGATTTACTTCCGTTTTACGATATACATTATTATTCCCTCCTCACTTAGTCGTTTGACTAACCCCCTCTGTTTTACCCCTGTACTGGTTTCAGGACACTAGGCGGGATCTGCGTCGTCGTCGTCGCGTCTTTGAGTTGCATTAATTTTGCTCATGTATAACTCTTTCCCGTATGGCTTTATTTTATGTTTTATGATATTAGGATTTAGATAGTTTGTATTCGGGATTATGTATAAATATTGAACCCGTTATTATATTATTATCGGGATATTGTATCGAACCCGTTTGTTATTTAATTAATGGAATTTCGTTAGCCTTGGTGGACTTTAATACTTGTGTAATTATTTATGTTTCGTTTATTTCGCTTCCGCACTTCTTGTTTTTTTGTTGTTTTGAAAACCCCTGCCTACTAATTGAGTAATTGCTTGCCGTTCGCCGGGTTTCGATTCGGGTCTGATCCCATTCCGGCTTCGGGTCGGGGCTCGGTGCGGGGCGTGCGTTACCCGTTTGGGGCGCCCGCTACAGTTAGTATCAGAGCTCTTGGTCCAATGGCCGAAGCTCTGAATTGTCGTGTCCAGTTGTGTCTAGGTCGTACGGCTTAGGATTATGTGATTGTGACAACGTGAATATGTGAATTTAACTTCTCTACGTGTTACGGCTTTCCATAATCACTTATTATCTTGCATGTTTGGTATTGAATGTGCAGAATGCCTCCTCGCCGTGAACCGCCAGGTCCGCCTCCAGGTGTTCCGACTCCAGCTCAATTTATGGAAGCCTTAGGGCAGTTCATGGTCCATGTTAACCGAGCAACACCGCCTCCTGCCCCGGAGAATGATCTGGGACGATTTCTTAAGCTCAACCCTTCGCAGTTCGAGGGTGCACCTGATGATGTTGTCGCCGAAGCTTGGATATCGGCAATGGAAAAGATATTCTGAGTACTGGAGTGTCCGGACCCTAAGAGGGTCGAGTTAGTAGTGTATCAGATGATAGGAGCTGCTCAGGATTGGTGGGCCCGTATCGAACAGAAATGGCAGCGTGAGCATGTGGTCCCGACTTGGGATCAGTTCGCGGTGGAGTTCCGGGCCAAGTATATTCCGTTGGTGGTCCGACAGCGACGTGAGCGAGAGTTCCTGGCTCTCAAGCAGGGTACTTCTACAGTTGACCAGTACGAGGCTGACTTCTCCAGGCTTATCATTCACTGCTCGTATATGGCTGACGACGAGCAAAGGAAGACTCGACAGTTCATGGAGGGGTTGTCGAATGAGATTCGTATGCATATGCTTGGGAACCGACTCCAGAACTATACCGATGCAGTCGAGACGGCACTTTCTATAGAGTCCGATCTCCGATAGATGAGACCGACATTTGCACCTGCCCCTGCAGCTGCCAAGAGTTTCGCTTCTGGCTCGAAGAGGCCATTTATTCCGTCTGGGTCCTCTTATGGGAAGAAGCCGTTCAGGAACGTCATTCAGCCTGCTCCTCCCCGACCCCAGCTTGCTCCTCCTCGATCTCAGGGATTTCCACGGCCAGTATGTGGATTTTGTCAGGGCCCGCATTTAGAGGCCAAGTGTTGGAGGAAGAACGGTCTTTGCTACGGATGTGGTAGCGCCGATCATCGGATAGGTGAATGCCCGAAGAGGAGACCGGTACAGCAGGGAGCCCCTCAGCCTTAGGCTTATGCCCGTGTTTACGCCTTGGAAGGCGATGCAGAGGATGCTGTTGCAGATCCGACTGACGTGGTGGAAGGTACTATATATATAAATGGCATCCCCATACATGCATTGTACGACTCGGGTGCTTCCCACTCATTTATTGCGCCTGTTGTTTCCTTATCTGTGAAAGCGTCTGTTTCCTTGCTTGATTATGTGTTAGTGGTTGGTTCGTCGTTGGGTTCGAAGGTCATTACGAACCGAGCACTTAAGCGTTGTCCGGTTATCATCGAGGGTATCGAATACCCGGCTGATTTGGTCGAGTTGCCGATGAAGAAATATAGGGTTATTCTCGGATTGGATTGGTTGTACGAGCATCGGGCGAAGGTTGATTGTTTCGAGAAGAAGGTTATTCTGGGTTCTAATGAGGTTAAGGGTTTCCGATTAGGAGAAGGTCCGTATATCTCAATGATGGAAGCCAAGAAGCTCGTTCAGAAAGAAGAAGCGACGTGCTTAATAGCTTACATTCTCAACCGCCCGAAGGACCAGACAAAGATCGAAGAGACGCCCGTGGTCAATGAATTCGTCGACGTGTTTCCCTAGAATTTGGAATTCTTGCCACCGGATCGGGATATAGAGTTCGTGATTGATCTAGTTCCGAGAGCCGAGTCTTATTCGAAGTCGCCGTACCGAATGGCTCCTGCTGAGTTGAAAGAATTGAAGAACCAACTCGATGAACTTCTTTCTATTGGCTATATCCGACCGAGTGCCTCGCCTTGGGGTGCTCCAGTCTTGTTTGTAAAGAAGAAGGACGGTACACTCCGCATGTGTATCGATTACCGAGAATTGAACAGGATGACTGTGAAGAACAAGTATCCTTTACCGCATATCGAGGAATTGTTCGACTTGTTGCAAGGATCGAGGGTTTATTCCAAGCTCGATCTCAGACAAGGATATTACCAGCTCCGTATCCGGTCAGAGGATATCCCGAAGACAGCTTTCAACACCCGATACGGACATTTCGAGTTTGTGGTCATGCCATTTGGACTCTCGAATGCCCCGGCAGCTTTTATGGACATGATGCACAGAATTTTTCGTCCGTACCTCGACAAGTTCGTCGTTATTTTCATCGACGACATCTTAGTGTTCTCGAAGTCCGAAGAAGAACATGCTGAACACCTCCGGATTGTGCTTCAAGCTTTGAAAGAGCACCAGTTGTTTGCTAAGTTCAGCAAATGCGAATTCTGGATTGACCGAGTGACCTTCCTAGGTCATGTCATATCTGGAACGGGAATCGAGGTAGATCCTTCGAAGATTGAGACAGTGCTGGATTGGGAGAGACCTAAGACTCCTACAGAGATCCGTAGTTTCTTGGGATTAGCAGGATACTACAGACGTTTTGTCAAGGATTTCTCTAAACTTGCAGGTCCGTTAACAGCATTGACGAAGAAGGAAGCTAAGTTTGAGTGGTCAGCCAAATGTGAAGCTAGTTTTCAGGAGCTCAAGAAGAGATTGACCACAGCCCCAGTACTGACCCTGCCAGAGGGTTCTGAAGGATTTGTCGTGTATGCAGATGCGTCACACGAAGGATTAGGTTGTGTGTTAATGCAGAATGGGAAAGTTATAGCTTATGCGTCAAGGAAGCTAAAGCCAGCTGAAGAGAACTATCCCACTCACGACCTTGAACTAGCCGCCGTGGTATTTGCATTATTGAAATGGCATCATTACCTCTACGGCATCACGTTCGACATCTTCACAGATCATAAGAGCCTTCAGTACTTGTTTACTCAGAAGGAATTGAACAAACGACAGCACCGTTGGATGGAGTTATTTGAGGACTACGATTGCAAGATGCAGTATCATCCCGGAAAGGCGAATGTCGTAGCCGATGCACTAAGCCAGAAGGCAAGCACAGCCCAGCTAGAGGCTAAGTTAGAGGGAGTTCACATCAGTTCTCAGGCCCATGTTCACAGCATATCGATCCAGTCAGAGTTGGGTCGAAAGATTCGAGATGTTCAGGCTACTGATGAGTGGACTCAGAGACAGATAGTTCACATCGCAGCTGATTCTGAGACTCAGTTTGGTGTGGACGACACAGGAGTTCTCCGCTACAAGTCCCGAGTTTGTGTTCCGGAGAGTCTGAGGAAAGAGATTCTCGATGAGGCTCACAACACACCTTACACAGTTCATCCGGGAGGAAGTAAGATGTATCGGGATTTGAAGGAATTGTTCTGGTGGAGAGGTATGAAGAGAGACGTAGCTGATTACGTCAAGAGATGTTCGACTTATCAACAAGTTAAAGCTGAACATCAGAGACCGGCAGGTTTGCTTGAGCCACTGCCGATTCCTACATGGAATTGGGAGGGTATTGCCATGGACTTCGTGTCTGGTTTGCCTAAAGTTAGAGGTGGCTACGATAGCATTTGGGTGATTATTGACTGTAACAGCCCAAGGTCAGCCCGGCAAGCATATATTGTCCTCTTTGGAAAGCCACTAGGCTCGATGGCCCAGTGCGCCCCCTCAAGGCTTTAAAAGGCGTATACCAGGTAAGGTTTCAACCCACTTATAAAGGGGCTTCGTTCTCCTTACCAAACCGATGTGGGACATTACAATCCACCCCCCTTGGGGGCCCAGCGTCCTCGCTGGCACACCGGCCTTACCGGAACTGGCTCTGATACCATTTGTAACAGCCCAAGGTCAGCCCGGCAAGCATATATTGTCCTCTTTGGAAAGCCACTAGGCTCGATGGCCCAGTGCGCCCCCTCAAGGCTTTAAAACGCGTATACCAGGTAAGGTTTCAACCCACTTATAAAGGGGCTTCGTTCTCCTTACCAAACCGATGTGGGACATTACAATATTTGTCGCAGCCCCGGGCGCGGAGAGGAGAACCCTCACCTGAAGTCACCCGTTGGACGCGCGGGTATAAGCTTCACCACCACTGAGCACAACCCTAAAGTTTGGCTTGAAACCACTTGCCAAAAGGTGATGCACCACATGGTAGTTGTGCTTGGAAGATCACTTATAAACCCTTCACATTACTTATGTTTTTCCTATGTGGGACAAATGCCCACATGGTACATATTTCTCAAGTTTGGGGTGTTACATTCACCCCTCCTTGAGAGCGTAATGTCCTCATTACGCCGTGACATAGGATCGTGGCTTCCCGCCAGTGGAGAAGCTGCCCACAACACGCCGAGCGGAGCCCCTTTAGCGGTGACTCACGACTCATGTCATGTGTGGAACATGCATTCCCATAGCTGACGGTTGGCTCTGATACCATTTGTCGCAGCCCCGGGCGCGGAGAGGAGAACCCTCACCTGAAGGCACCCGTTGGACGCACGGGTATAAGCTTCACCACCACTGAGCACAACCCTAAAGTTTGGCTTGAAACCACTTGCCAAAAGGTGATGCACCACATGGTAGTTGTGCTTGGAAGATCACTTATAAACCCTTCACATTACTTATGTTTTTCCTATGTGGGACAAATGCCCACATGGTACATATTTCTCAAGTTTGGGGTGTTACATTCACCCCTCCTTGAGAGCGTAATGTCCTCATTACGCCGTGACATAGGATCGTGGCTTCCCGCCAGTGGAGAAGCTGCCCACAACACGCCGAGCGGAGCCCCTTTAGCGGTGACTCACGACTCATGTCATGTGTGGAACATGCATTCCCATAGCTGACGGTTGGCTCTGATACCATTTGTCGCAGCCCCGGGCGCGGAGAGGAGAACCCTCACCTGAAGGCACCCGTTGGACGCGCGGGTATAAGCTTCACCACCACTGAGCACAACCCTAAAGTTTGGCTTGAAACCACTTGCCAAAAGGTGATGCACCACATGGTAGTTGTGCTTGGAAGATCACTTATAAACCCTTCACATTACTTATGTTTTTCCTATGTGGGACAAATGCCCACATGGTACATATTTCTCAAGTTTGGGGTGTTACATTATTTCCCAGATGTGTTTCCTGAGAAGTTAGAATCGTTACCTCCAGACCGTGATATCGAGTTTGTTATTGATTTGTATCCGGGATCTGCGCCGTATTCGAAGACACCTTACAGGATGGCACCAGCCGAGTTAAAAGAGTTGAAGATTCAGTTAGATGATTTGCTAGCCAGTGGTTATATTAGGCCGAGTACTTCTCCCTGGGGTGCACCGGTATTGTTTGTGAAGAAGAAAGATGGTTCTCTTAGACTTTGTGTTGACTACAGGGAGTTGAACCGAATGACTGTGAAGAACAAGTATCCTCTTCCCCACATCGAGGAGTTGTTTGACTTATTGCAGGGATCGAGGGTCTATTCTAAACTCGATCTGAGACAGGGATATTATCAGTTGCGAATCAGAGCAGAGGACATACCGAAGACAGCTTTCAACATTCGATATGGTCACTTTGAGTTTGTAGTTATGCCCTTCGGTTTGACGAACGCTCCTGCAGCATTTATGGATATGATGCACAGAATCTTCCGACCTTATCTTGATAAGTTTGTTGTCATCTTCATCGACGACATACTGGTTTTCTCAAAGTCCGAGGAAGAACATGCAGAGCATCTGAAGATCGTGTTACAAACTTTGAAAGAACATCAGTTGTATGCCAAGTTTAGTAAGTGCGAGTTCTGGATTGAAAAAGTGGCATTTCTGGGTCATGTTATATCCAAGACAGGTATTGAGGTTGATCCTTCGAAGATAGATTCAGTATTGAATTGGGAGCAGCCTAAGACTCCGACAGAGGTTCGTAGCTTTTTGGGATTGGCAGGTTACTACAGACGGTTTGTGAAGGATTTCTCTAAACTTGCAGCCCCGCTTACTGAGTTAACAAAGAAGAATGTTGCCTTTGTGTGGACTGATAAGTGTGAGAGCAGTTTTCGAGAGTTAAAGAACAGATTGACATCCGCTCCTATTCTTACTTTGCCTGAAGGTCCAGATGGATTCGTGGTTTATACTGATGCTTCGAAAGAAGGTTTAGGATGTGTGTTGATGCAGAATGGAAAGGTTATAGCTTATGCCTCGAGAAAGCTTAAACCTGCTGAAATAAATTACCCTACACATGATCTTGAGTTAGCAGCCGTTGTATTTGCTTTAGGCAAGTGGCGTCACTATCTCTACGGCATTACTTTTGATATTTTCACTGATCATAAGAGCCTCCAGTATCTTTTCACGCAAAAAGAGTTGAATAAACGTCAGAGGCGTTGGATGGAGTTGTTAGAAGACTACGATTGTAAGATTCAGTACCATCCAGGGAAGGCGAATGTGGTTGCAGATGCCTTGAGCAGAAAAGCGAGTGTATCACAGCTAGAGTTGAGTTCAGATATATCAGGTGCAGAGAGAGCTCGTATTATTTCTCAGGCTCGTGTTTCTAGCATCACGATTCAGTCAGATTTGGGTCGTAGAATTAAAGAAGCTCAAGCTACTGATGATTGGATTCAGCGACAAATTATTCGAATAAAAGATGAGCCAGACACGCAGTTCAACATCGATGATACATGTCTTCTCAGACATAAGACAAGAGTTTGTGTTCCAGAGACTTTGAGGAGAGAGATTTTAGATGAAGCTCACAAATCAGCCTATACTATCCATCCGGGAGGCACTAAGATGTATCGAGATTTGAAAGAGTTCTTCTGGTGGAACGGTTTGAAGAGAGATGTGGCCAATTATATCAGACAGTGTGCGACGTGTCAACAAGTCAAGGCAGATCTTCAAAAACCTGGAGGTTTACTACAGCCACTCCCCATTCCATCTTGGAAATGGGAAGAGATAGTGATGGACTTTGTTTCGGGTTTACCGAAAGTCAGAGGTGGTTATGATAGCATTTGGGTAATCATTGACAGGTTGACGAAGTCCGCTCATTTCTTGCCCGTTCGTACCACTTATACAGTTGATAAGTTGGCAGAGGTTTATCACGAGGAGATTGTGAGACTTCACGGAGTTCCGATGAGTATAGTGTCGGACAGAGACACTAGGTTTACTTCACATTTGTGGCAGAACCTACAGGATCGTATGGGAACGAAGCTGACCTTCAGTACCGCAGCTCACCCCCAGACAGATGGTCAATCAGAGAGGACTATCAGATACCTCGGAGACATGTTGAGATCTTGTGCCCTAGATTTTCAGACTACGTGGTATAAACAGCTTCCATTGATCGAGTCCGCTTATAATAATAGTTATCAGTCCTCGATTCAGATGGCTCCATATGAAGCTTTGTACGGAAGAAAGTGTCGATCACCGCTATATTGGGACATTGAAGATTGGAGATGGACTAAAGATGGTATTCATCGTGGCATTGCTCCGAAATTGATTCAGGATGCTATCGAAAAAGTGCAAGTTATCCGACAAAGAATGAAAGCTGCCCAGGATCGACAAAAGAGTTATGTTGATAGACGTCGACGTGATTTGGAGTTCGAAGTTGGGGATCAGGTATTTTTGAAAGCTTCTCCTAGAAAGGGATTCGTTCGAATTGGTAAAGGAGGAAAGTTAGCCCCGAGATATTTGGGTCCGTATGTGATTCTCGAGAGGATTGGGAAGATGGCCTACAGATTAGATCTACCGCCAGCTCTTACCGGTATTCATAATGTTTTCCACGTCTCGCAACTTCGTAAGTATCATCCAGACGAGTCCGAGATTATTCCAGTGGAAGATATTAAGTTAGAGCCGAATCTGACGTTCATTTCCCAACCGATTAGTATTTTGGACCATAAATTTCAAGAACTCTGTAATCGACAAATTCCCCTCGTAAAAGTTCTTTGGAGAAATCAGAAAAGTGAAGAAGCTACTTGGGAAACAGAAGAGAAAATGAGAAAACATTATCCTGAGTTATTTGATTCAAATGAATAGAATCTGAGGACAGATTCTCATAAGGGGGAGAGAATGTAACACCCCAAACTTGAGAAATATGTACCATGTGGGCATTTGTCCCACATAGGAAGAACATAAGTAATGTGAAGGGTTTATAAGTGATCTTCCAAGCACAACTACCATGTGGTGCATCACCTTTTGGCAAGTGGTTTCAAGCCAAACTTTAGGGTTGTGCTCAGTGGTGGTGAAGCTTATACCCGCGCGTCCAACGGGTGCCTTCAGGTGAGGGTTCTCCTCTCCGCGCCCGGGGCTGCGACAAATGGTATCAGAGCCAACCGTCAGCTATGGGAATGCATGTTCCACACATGACATGAGTCGTGAGTCACCGCTAAAGGGGCTCCGCTCGGCGTGTTGTGGGCAGCTTCTCCACTGGCGGGAAGCCACGATCCTATGTCACGGCGTAATGAGGACATTACGCTCTCAAGGAGGGGTGAATGTAACACCCCAAACTTGAGAAATATGTACCATGTGGGCATTTGTCCCACATAGGAAAAACATAAGTAATGTGAAGGGTTTATAAGTGATCTTCCAAGCACAACTACCATGTGGTGCATCACCTTTTGGCAAGTGGTTTCAAGCCAAACTTTAGGGTTGTGCTCAGTGGTGGTGAAGCTTATACCCGCGCGTCCAACGGGTGCCTTCAGGTGAGGGTTCTCCTCTCCGCGCCCGGGGCTGCGACAAAATTTGTCCTCATTACGCCGTGACATAGGATCGTGGCTTCCCGCCAGTGGAGAAGCTGCCCACAACACGCCGAGCGGAGCCCCTTTAGCGGTGACTCACGACTCATGTCATGTGTGGAACATGCATTCCCATAGCTGACGGTTGGCTCTGATACCATTTGTCGCAGCCCCGGGCGCGGAGAGGAGAACCCTCACCTGAAGGCACCCGTTGGACGCGCGGGTATAAGCTTCACCACCACTGAGCACAACCCTAACGTTTGGCTTGAAACCACTTGCCAAAAGGTGATGCACCACATGGTAGTTGTGCTTGGAAGATCACTTATAAACCCTTCACATTACTTATGTTTTTCCTATGTGGGACAAATGCCCACATGGTACATATTTCTCAAGTTTGGGGTGTTACATTGACCGACTATCCAAGAGTGCTCATTTTCTACCGATCAACATGTCGTACAAAGTGGATAGGTTGGCAGAGATTTATCACCGAGAGATTGTCAAGCTTCATGGAATTCCGTCTACGATAGTATCTGACAGAGATGCTCGATTTACTTCCCGTTTGTGGCAACAACTTCAAGAACGAATGGGAACGAAGCTGACTTTCAGTACAGCCGCACATCTGCAAACCGATGGTCAGTCAGAGAGGATGATCAGATATCTCTGTGATATGCTTCGAGCTTGTGCCCTGGATTTTCGCAACAATTGGCACGACCAGTTGCCTCTGATCGAGTTTGCTTACAACAACAGTCATTAGTCTACGATCGGAATGGCACCTTACGAAGCATTGTATGGCAGAAAGTGTAGATCCCCGTTGTTTTGGGATCTCGAAGATTGGCGATGGACGAAAGATGATAAGGAACGAGGAACTCCTCCAAAGTTTCTCCAAAATGCCATCGACCGTATTCAGATCATCCGGCAGAGAATGAAGGCAGCTCAGGATCGACAGAAGAGCTATGCCGACACCCGCCGCCGACCGTTGGAATTTGAGGTTGGTGACAGAGTATTCCTCAAAGCTTCTCCTCGAAAGGGTTTCACCCGAATTGGGAAAGGAGGAGAGTTAAGTCCGAGATTTTTGGGTCCTTATGAGATTTTGGAGAGAATTGGGAACGCAGCGTACAGGTTAGACTTGCCGCCGAGTCTGACAGGGATTCACAACATCTTTCATGTTTCCCAACTCCGGAAATACTTCCCAAATGAGTCCGAGATCCTTCCTGTTGAGGAAATTGAACTAGAGCCGGATTTGACCTTTGTTTCGAAGCCGGTGAAGATATTGGATAAGAAGACTCAAGCTCTGCGCAACCGAGAGATTTCTCTTGTCAAAGTCCTTTGGAGAAATCAGACAACCGAAGAAGCTACATGGGAGACCGAGGACAAGATGCGCAAGTTTCATCCGGAATTATTTCAGCCGGACGAGTAGAATCTGGGGGCCATATTCTCATAAGGAGGGGTGATTGTAACGCCCCGAAAATCCGAATTATAAATCTGTATGCTCGGATCGAATATTTGCGCAATTATTATTTTATTTAATATTTATGTGATATTTATTATGTAATTCTAGAATTATTTCGTATATGATTTAATTTATGTATTTAAATTACAAATTGTCAATGTGCGTGTAATAATATGAATTTTGACTGTAATTACATGTTATTTGGACAACGTGAGTCTTCGAACTTATTTTGTAAAATTACGACTTTGCCCCTTTGATTTCTAAACCTTAGTCAAGATTTGACTAAGTCTCAATCTCTCTCTCTCACATTGCCATTCACGCACAAACAAGAAAAAGGAGAAGAAAGAAAAAGAAAGAAAAAGAGAAGGAAGAAGAAAGATTCCAACAATCGTCCCGACTCCGATTCCCGACGGATTCTCGATCCGTTTTTGTCTACGAACTCCTCGCGATCTCATCTACGAGTAAGCTCTCACAAAATTTCTCGATTAATGCCTTCATTGCTTCGATTTTCGGATTTTTGAATATAGTTGAATAATTTAGGTTTTTATATGATTTTGATAGAAAATGTGGATGGATTTTCGTGTTTATTGTTTCTACGTGTAGCTTATGTATTGTAGATGATTATATGTGAGAATTAGGGTTTGATTTGCATGTTTTAGTGATTAATTTTTGGATTAGGGTTTGAATTCGCGTAGGTTTTGTTTCTGCGAAATGTTTCTGCTCGAATCGGTGCACACGGCCTGGTGCACACGGCCTTGAGGCCGTGTGCATGAGGCCGTGCGCGTGAGGAATCGCACACGGGCTGGTGCACATGGCCTTGAGGCCGTGTGCATGAGGCCGCGCGCATTTCTTGATCGTGCACGGCCTCGCCACACGGCCGTGCACAAGGCCGTGTGGCCTGGTCGAACAGTGCCCTGACCTTCTGTTAGTCAGGGCACAAATTGGCCTACGGGTCCCGCTTCGGCTCGTCTTTTCTGAATTCTTTCTTCGCTCGTGTATTCGATATATATGATATAGATAGGAATTACATGATTTATGAATTTACGACATGTTCGGGTATATGAATAGTGCATTTTAAGTTTTCGTTAAATTTTCTAACTTTTGCATGTGAAGTCCGATTTTCCCGAAATTCAAATGCATGCTTCTTTATGATATTCTAAGCATGTCCGTAAAGTTTCGATGCATTTGGAATTGATTTACATTTTTAAATTTGCGATTTACTCTGTTTTCGTTTGAGAATTTGAACCTAAGTGATTGATTTAATTGTATAACGTGCTTCTATGTGTTCTAATTCTTTCGTATAAGCCGTGCGTCGTCTTTAGTCTTATTTGGTTGTGTCTTGGTATTTTTGCAGACGATACTCCCGTGGAGTAGCGCCAGTTCTTGCTCTTTTGTTCATTTTGCATAGCCAGGTGAGGCTTTCCTTTTCTGATTCCAGTATTACTATGTATATATATATAAATAAGCCTCTCCCCATATAAGCCTCGTTTATGTTTTGGTTTTCACACCGTTTATATATATATACTTAGTAGATATTTATGTTTATTATGTTCATTTGATTTATCAAAAATTATTTGATATGAAAAAGTATTACGTATAGTCTTCGAAATGTTTACGAAAGAGACATGTAAAACCTTTTTGTTTCTAAGGCGAACTTTGGCCTTCGGCCTCGCATATGACATGTCTCGAACGGTCTTTTGGCCAACCCGAAATGTTTGAAAAGCGAATTATGAAATGTTTGCATGATCGTTTGGGCCCGGAGTAAGAGCGATAGGACGAAGTCGGTAGACATCGGGTCTACGGCGTAAATCCTATGGTTTCCTCCATTTGGGAGCTCGGGGTGAGGCCGGAGTGGCAGCCCTTTGAGTACCTGAGTTATTCTAGTCAGTTTCGAGTAGTTCGGATTTAGCGGTCCGTCTACATTGGAGGCATAAGGGTGGTTTCCAGTTTTTATGTTTGGATATTGGAGTTCAGGACTCGACTCGCTGAGTCATTAGATATGTTATGTTTTATGTTAAATCACCACCCGATTACGAAAACCTTTCTTTTATGTTGATTTCTTTTAACTTTAAAAATTTGGTGATTTACTTCCGTTTTACGATATACATTATTATTCCCTCCTCACTTAGTCGTTTGACTAACCCCCTCTGTTTTACCCCTGTACTGGTTTCAGGACACTAGGCGGGATCTGCGTCGTCGTCGTGGCGTCTTTGAGTTGCATTAATTTTGCTCATGTATAACTCTTTCCCATATGACTAGGCGGGTTTCGATTCGGGTCGGATCCCATTCCGGCTTCGGGTCGGGGCTCGGTGCGGGGCGTGCGTTACCCGTTTGGGGCGCCCGCTACACTTTCTTCGCTCGTGTATTCGATATATATGACATAGATATGAATTGTATGATTTATGAATTTATAGCATGTTCGGGTATATGAATAGTGCGTTTTAAGTTTTCGTTAAATTTTCTAACTTTTGCATGTGAAGTCCGATTTTCCCGAAATTCGAATGCATACTCCTTTATGATAATTTAAGCATGTCCGTAAAGTTTCGTTGCATTTGGATTTGATTTGCATTTTTAAATGCATGAATTACTTCGTTATGTTTGATAATTGAACCTAAGTGTTTTATGTGATTGTATAACGTGATTTTACGTGTTTCTATGCTTTCGTATGAACCGTGCGTCATCGTATGTCTTACTTGGTTATGTCATTTGTCAGTTACAGGTTCCACTCTCGTGGATTAGGTTGCTCGTTTCCGTTTTGGGCTTTCTTTTGGGTTGTCGCCAGGTGAGGTTTCTATTGTTATCCCGTATTATGTAGATATGTACTATCGAGCCTCACTAAATAAGCCTCGCATGTGTAATTTATGTTTTCATCCCGTATTACTATAATTAGTAAATACTTTATGCTTATTATCTTTATGAGGTTTAAGAACAACGGATTTGATATTAAATGAATAATATGTATATGATTTCGAAATGTTTTCAAAAAGAGACAAGCGAACTATGTGTTGATTTAAATGTAATTTTGGGTTTGGAAACCTTCTCGTTGAGTGAAGTCGTTAGGGCGGGTTTCTCCCCCAGGACGATGGAACACCCGGTTACGTTTCCTACCGTTACATCGCCTGTCTCAAACGGCCCTTTTGGCCCTCCCCGAAATGTCTTGATTCCTATTTTAATAGGAAAATGATAGTTATGAAAAATGCGAGATATGATATGTGTGTCCGTTATGTCTTTATGGGCCCCGGAGTATGGCGATCGGATGAAGCCGGATAGACAGCGGGTCCACGGTGGAATTCGGTAGCTTGCTCCATGTTTACCGGGAGCACGGGTGAGGCCGGAGTGGCAACCTTTGTGCTCCTGCGACGGAGACTTCGTGTCAGCCGTGAGATAGGCTATTATGCCTATAGAGCAGTAGGATTTAGCGGTCCTTCTGCTACATGGGAGGAATAAGGTTGGTATGGTTTTCAGGTATGTTATGATATGATATGAGGAGTTGAGGGCTCGTCTCGCCGAGCATTATGATATGTCCCGTTATGTTATGTTATGATAAATCACCGAATGTTTATGAAAATTCTTCTCGTACGTTTGTTTTCTTTTAAGTTAAAATGGTGATTTATTCTTGTATGTTATTATGTATGTATTCCCATTTTTCCCCTCACTTAGTCATTTGACTAACCCTCCCTGCTTTTAACCTTATCTGTTTCAGGTGGTAACTAGGTGGGCATCGTCAGTCTTGTTTCGCGGGTTTTCTTTCTTTTCGGGGATTGTTCCTTTCTAAATTGTTTTAAGTTCATGATTAGGTTATATGTATATGTTATCGGGATTGATATATTGAACCCGTTATTGGGTATCACCGGGATATTGTATCGAACCCGTTTATTATATTATAGTAATTGAATTCCGCTAGCCTTGGTGGGCTTTAATTATTTGTGCAATTGAGCTGCTTTGAATGTTGCTATATAGAATTTGGTTTGGTTTTTGCTTCCGCTCCCGCATTGTTGTCGTCTGTTGTTTTACAAAAGCCCCGCCTAGTGATTGAGTAAATCGGTTTGCCGTTCGCCGGGTTTCAATTTAGGGTCGGATTTCTGTTTAGGCTTCGGATTGAGGCTCGGTGCGGGGCGTGCGTTACCCGTTTGGGGCGCCCGCTACATGCCCTAATTGCGTTTTAGCATGTCTTTAATGTTTAATTTTAATGTTTCTTTTGTTATTTATAATTGCATTAATATTTCCTTAATTGTTGTTCCGTATTTTATATATATCTTTATATGTTTAATTGTCTGGCTTTCCATATTGTACCTGTAGCATGATTGAAGTTCTATATGAATTACCGTGTGTCATTGTTGTCTCGTGTCTTGCTTTTAGTATTGTCGGTCACGTTTTCATCCTCTAGGCCCTGTGTATTACAGGTGGGACCAACGAGGGAGAAACTTGACTACTGCTTGCTTCCATACTGTCGTGTCGAGTCAGGTAAGGGTTTAAAATGCTTTCAATTGGGGCAAGGACATAGTTATGTAGGTTTGCGAAATAAATCATTATCCCGCCTTTCTTATTACTTGTTGATGCTTAGTCAAACCTTTTGATAGCAAAACCTATATACATACAAATGATTTGAAATGCTTCCAACTAGAGACAAGTAACTGTTTGATATCAGAGGTACTTATAAGTAATGTCGTTAGGGACGTCCGTCAGCATGCTCCCGAAGCGTATGACACTTATGAGTATTTCCTAGATCATTACACCAACTTGTCTCGAACGCCCCTTTAGCCATTCATATATAACTGCTTGCATCTTTTCGAACGACCCCTTTTGCCACCCAAACTGTTATGAATTTCAAAAGCGAGCCCTGGACTGAATCATGACATTGAGCCCGGAGTATACAGGACGTGAGCCTGGAGACGAGCGTCTAGGGCAAATCCCGATGTATACTTCTGTGCGTGTTGACTTAGGCTGGTTGGGAGGTTGACTAGTCTAAGTTGATGCGAACGGTGGTGCTAACCGCGTCTCTTTAATTCACTGTACAGTGGTGCTAATCGCGTCTCCTTAAATTACTGACTGCATAACTTTTGGTGGTGGAGTACTTGACTAGATGCTTTCATGATTTTCATGGTTGGGAGTCATAAGGAGAGGGTCCGTTCTCGCCGGGACACATTATTGCATGACTTATTGCATTTCTTGCTTGTCTAATTGATTTACGGCTTTCGTTACATATCGAAGCACATTCCGGTTTTCTTTATTTAGCATATGTATTTCCCTATATATATATATATATATATATATATATATATATATATATATATATATAAAATCCGGAAGCGTGGCTCGAACTTACCCCACTTAAGCCTTCTTTATTGTTCAAACTACTTAGTTGAATTACGAGCCGTGTTTACTTATCATTTCTGTAACGACCCAAAATTTCGGAATATATTTTCGGAATAATTATTCGACACTTCGTTGAATTTTAAATGAAAAGATTAGCTTCGTTAGCTAATTTTAATTTATTCTATTTTATTCTCCAATCCTTAACCTCTTATAATTACCTTTTCTACCCTTCGAATTTATTTTAATCTCATTCGAGCCCCACACCCTCTTGAATATGCCTTGCACACTCTTGACCTCACTTGCACCCCCTTATGCACACTCTTGCATACACCCCAATTGAGAGAGAGAGAGAGAGAGAGAGAGAGAGAAGGAAGAGGAAGGAGAAAGGACAAAGGACAAAGAAGGAGGAAGATAGAAAATCCCGTCCCAAATCCGTCGCCCGACCAATCAAAATTCTGAGACTACCTCAACGATCCTCGTTCAATTCTATACTAGTAACCTTCTTCCACCATTTAATTAATTATGATTAATTAAATTGAGCCTGAAATATTTAATCTGGAATTAAATAAATAAGGTCTTGAGAAGGCCCAAGACTGCTGGGCCCAATGAACAGCAATGGCCGAAAATCCCAGCCCATCTAGGACTGGAAATTTCGACCAGTGCAGGGTTATTAATAACCTTGCACTCAACTCTATTAAGAATGAGAATTGTTTTTACGTAAAAAGCAGAACAAAGAAAAATAAGATTTTTCCTAACCCTAATCTCTCTCTCCCGTCTTGCGCCTCCTTCTCTCTTTCTCTCACAGTTCACGTGAACTGCAGAAAGTAATTGTGCAGTTTCATATGAACAAGTTTTGGCTTTTCTCTTCTTGATTCTTTTGTTTCAACATTAGATAGAAACTGGTCTTAGAACTCTAGCAAGTTCTAAGTGATTCAGAGTACGTCTGCATGAAGCCGTGGATCAACCTCAGAGGGTTTTGGTTAAAGATGGGACCTTGGTAGAATTGAGAAGCCTGTGTTGTTCGAGGAGTGGCCCGAAGCTTTGGAAAGCTTTCTATCCTTAACGACTACAAAAGGAGTGCGTAAAGGTGAACACCTTCCTAGATATATAAAAGTTTCAAGGTTACGAATTCATTGGATGAAGATTCACTCTAATGCCCCGGGACTAAAATTTTGAAATCTATTACTTCCGCTGTGCCCGGGGGTGTGTGAATCCCAACAGTAGTATCAGAGCCATCCTTTGATCACGTTTATATATTCGCCTCTACCCTTTTATTCGGATTAAATTGGTATTGGATGTGTTTTTATGTTTATGTGCATATATAAAGTTGTTGGGAGTTTTGATAATTTGAAAGGAATATTTTGAATTTGATTTTTTCAAAAAGGGATCTGTAAATTCGAAGATACATATTTTCGAAATATTGGTGCATTTTTGAAATACATGAAAAACGAATTTTGGTTGGTCAAAAATGAATTTTGGTGTTGAGTTGTGTTGTTGCTGAAAATTGTGTTGCAGAAAGTCGAGTCTGGCGACGTCTAGAAAACTGAGTCAGAAACCCTTCCTACTGATCTTGGATGACTTTGATATCTTCTAAGAAAATGTTCTAGATGCGTCGAACTTGATTCTAGGATTTTTAATTAGTTCAAAACCTTTATTTTTCGATTTTATATGAATTTTTGAAATCTGGAGTCGAAAATTATTTGTGAAACAGGGGCTGCGCTGTCACGTTTAGAAAACGAATTGGAAAGGGTTCCTAATGACCTCTAATGGATTTTTCTGTTTCTGGAAGAATTAGAGTTAACACAATGGAGTTGAATTTAGAATTTTTTTTTTTTTACCGGAAAAGCCCGAATGGTTTTCTAAGAGGACCCCACCTCTTTATTGCCAAAACCCAAAATGAGCACCAAGTCCAAACATACAGGCGGCCCAAACAAGACACACCCCTGTTACAACTGGAAATCAGAAGAGCAAAAGTACAAACCAAATTCCAACACTAGTGAAACAAATGTTGAATAATAGAAATTACACAAAAAGATAACCATAATCATCTAGCAGCAAGGCCCAACATGATAGGGCCACCAGAAAGAACTTAGCATCATGAACAGCAAACCCATTCGATCTTTGGAATCGTCAGCCCGGATATACTAACTTATCTTGCATATTTCACCAAACAAAAAACTTATCTTGCATAGGAAAATAAAATTACGTACTATCAAGCAATAGGTATTTGAAACGGAATTGAATTTCCTGTTTTAGAATCGTGTTTCATCTCCTGTTTCGGTTGATGGATGATTGTCGCGTGTATTATTAACAAAAAAAACTCAACAACACTAGACGGAACGTTATCACCAAGAAAAAGAAAAATCTGAACAGATCCTTCAGCAGGAGAGGCGACAATGGATTCTCCCTAAAATACAAATTCCCTACTAATTCAAGAAGAAAAAGGTTGGATTTTGTTGTATATTTACGAATCAAGGAAAAAAATCTAGATGCTTGGAAAATAATAGAATGGAGAGAGACAGAGACTGAAATCAGATAAAAATATTATGGAAAATTTTGCTCCTTCTTAGGCCGAATTCCGACCACTTCTCGAGATGCCATGAAATTATTATTCTCAACTGAATCACCGTAATACTTACCCTTTCACCAAATCAAATTTAAGAGACTGTATATTTTCTGTATTTTTATTGTGATTTGCTGATACAATGAAGTCTGCAAATTTTATGGCCATAGCCAACAGATCAAGTGATGATTTTTGTAGCGACCATAAACCCATAATATTAACAAAAATTAATTGAAAATTCTGGCTAATGTTATGTGAAGATAGATTACAAATACTTCAACACCTCAAAATTTCGTCGGAATTCGTTTGAAGGGAAGAAATAGACTGAAAACATTTACTTTATCATTTACATGGGCAGTAATTTCTATCTAATTCTTCTCCGGTCATATTATTTTCTCTTTCGGAATTTTTCTTTTTGATTGGGCAATCTAATTCTTCGTCGAAGTTTGTTCAATTTTTTTTTGTTCTGGTTTTCCTTTTTCTTTGTCTTTTTCTTGGTGATAACGTTCCGTTGTTGAGTTTTATTGTTAATAATACACCTGACAATCATCCATCAACCGAAACAGGAGATGAAATAGGGTTTTGAAACAGGAGATCCCGTGCCGTTTGAAACAGTCAAGTAATTCCAATAATTGTCAATGAAATATATTTTATAACAATATATTAGAGTCAATTAATTTCCAAGTCTTATACCATTTATAATATTTCTTAAAAAAATTAACATATATTTTTATGTATTTTAATTTTTTGATAATTCAGTATCTTCTTTTAAAACATTAAGATAGACATGATCAGTTTTCATCTAGTCCATATAAAATGCGAATATCAAGATTATATTTTGAAGGAAATTTTGAAACTTATACTGCTGAATCTTTTTAAACCAATATATATTCACAGATTTTTAGTTAATAAAATACAAATCAATTATTTATATATTTGATGGTAAAAGTACATAAAAGCTGAGTAACAAAGACGTAACTTCATGCCCACTTATTCTCATCTTGCAAGACATCATTTAAACTTCCCTGCAACCTTTCTTAGATTTCGTCCACAATTTAATTAGGACTAAGGTAATTGGGGAAATTAAAAAAAGAAATCAAAACTATATTATAGCTATTATTTCTTAATTTTTTTTGTCGACAGATCTAGGAAAGCAAAACAAAACTAATCAGGCTGCATCTCAGCTCCTACGAGGCTAACTTTATTCGGTTCAAATCTTAGAAATGTACTAGTAACCAAATAAAATAAAGGAAAATTACAAGATTAATCCGTCAACTTTGATTTAATTTTGGGTTTTAGAGACTTGAGTTTTTAAAGTTGCAATTTTATTCATCACTTAGCATTGAAAATGTGGCAAAATACAGACAATGTTTGTCACAGTTAATCCCGTAATATTGTAAATTTTATCATATAGAATTAAAAATTTCATCCCTGCGAACATTGTCTGTATTTTGCAATATTTTTAATGTTAGGCAATGAAATTTACAACTTTTGAAACTTATATCATTAATTTTCAAGTAAATTAAAATTGACAAATGCATCATGCAATTTTTCCTAAAATAAAGGGTTAATTAATGTCATGTATATGGTCACATGTTTGATTTTAAAAAGGGATAATCGCATTAAACCCCCTCACCTTTTTCAGATTTCACACATTCCTTCCTAACGTTTCTTTTTTTACATTTCAACCTCCAATCTTTGTCGTTTGTCACACTTTGCCCCCTAAATCCAACGTCCATTCATTTTTCCGTCCATTTTGAGACACGCACTCTGTGCGTGAAGTTTAGAAGGATATATCTGGATTTTCTATTAATTAGGTAAGGGCAGAAATGTAATTCACCACTCTCCCACCAAATTCCTAACCTCCCGCTTTATATCTGAAAAGAATCCTAATTTCTTCATAGTTGAAAATTTGGGCGAAAAAAAAAAATTCAGGCTAAGCGATAGATGTCTGCAATTGTGGTAACCCAGTGGTGGAGAGAACTTCGTGGTCGACTATGAATCCTGGTCGATGCTTTAATTCTTGTGCACATTTGAGGGTAATGTCTGTTCTTTATAATTTCTCTTTGAACAACTGATAAAAATTTTAATTTCTCTTTGCAATTACTTTGTGTGAATTAACCTTCCAGCTTGTGATCGATGTCGCAACATAATTGTAGCGGGCACCCCAAACGGGTAATGCACGCCCCGCACCGAGCCCCGACCCGGAGCCGAAATGGGATCCGACCCGAATCGAAACCCGGCGAACGGCAAGCATTTACTCAATCACTAGGCGGGGTTTCAAAAAACAACGAAAAGATAGAGACGCGGAAGTAATATAAATAATCAAAACAATAGAACATAATAAATACACAATTATTAAAGCCCACCAAGGCTAACGAAATTCAATTACATAATTAATAAACGGGTTCGATACAATATCCCGACAATGTACAATAACGGGTTCAATATAGAAATCCCGAATACTAATTAAATAAAATCCTAATATCCTAAAACATAATTCATATCATACGGAAGAGGAATATACATGAGAAAATAAATACAACTCTACGACGACGACGACGAATCCCGCCTAGTATCCTGAAACCAATATAGGATGAGACAGAGAGGGTTAGTCAAACGACTAAGTGAGGAGGGAATAATAATGTATATAATGAAACGGGAAATAAATCATCAATTTTAAACTTAAAAGAAATCAACATAAAAGAAAGATTTTCGTAATCGGGTGGTGATTTAACATAAAACATAACTTATCATATGACTCGGCGAGTCGAGCCCTGAACTCCAATATCCAAAACATAAAACCGGAAACCACCCTTATTCCTCCAATGTAGCCGGACTGCAAACCCGAACTACTCATATCATACGGGAATAACTCAGGTACTCAAAGGGCTGCCACTCCGGCCTCACCCCGAGCTCCCAAATGGAGGAAACCATAAGATTTACGCCGTAGACCCGACGTCTACCGACTTCGTCCTATCGCTCTTACTCCGGGCCCAAACAAACATGCATACAGTTCATAATCTCGCTTTTCAAATCATTTCGGGTTGGCCAAAAGACCGTTCGAGACATGTCATATGCGAGGCCGAAGGCCAAAGTTCGCCTTAGAAAACAAAAGGTTTTACATGTCTCTTTCGTAAAAATTTCGAAGACTATACATAGTACTTTTTCATATCAAATCATTTTCTGTCGCAGCCCCGGGCGCGGAGAGGAGAACCCTCACGACGGCACCCATTGGACGCGCGGGTATAAGCTTCACCACCACTGAGCACAACCCTAAAGTTGGCTTGAAACCACTTGCCAAAAGGTGATGCACCACATGGTAGTTGTGCTTGGAAGATTACTTATAAACCCTTCACATTACTTATATTTTTCCTATGTGGGACAAATGCCCACATGGTACATATTTCTCAAGTTTGGGGTGTTACATTCACCCCTCCTTGAGAGCGTAATGTCCTCATTACGCCATGACATAGGATCGTGGCTTCCCGCCAGTGGAGAAGTTGCCCACAACACGCCGAGCGGAGCCCCTTTAGCGGTGACTCACGACTCATGTCATGTGTGGAACATGCATTCCCATAGCTGACGGTTGGCTCTGATACCATTTGTCGCAGCCCCGGGCGCGGAGAGGAGAACCCTCACGACGGCACCCGTTGGACGCGCGGGTATAAGCTTCACCACCACTGAGCACAACCCTAAAGTTTGGCTTGAAACCACTTGCCAAAAGGTGATGCACCACATGGTAGTTGTGCTTGGAAGATTACTTATAAACCCTTCACATTACTTATGTTTTTCCTATGTGGGACAAATGCCCACATGGTACATATTTCTCAAGTTTGGGGTGTTACATTTTCGATAAATCAAATGAACATAATAAGCATAAATATATACTAAGTATATATATAGAAACGGTGTGAAAACAAAATGTAACGCCCCGTTATTTTTATAACGCTTCGGTAAGTTTACCGACTAATTGCTCTTGTGTGCATTGTTTGCAATTATGTGAATTATATGAATTAATGGGTGATTCTATATGTGAATAATATGAGGACTTCATATTAAGAATCTTTATATTTGAATTACCCTACACTATGTTTATACTTGAAGTGTTGTATTTGAAATTTTATGAAAATTGTGTCATTATATTTGAATCACATGATATTATATTTGAAATATATGCAATATATATATACAAACATATACAAATATATATGTATATATATATATAAATATCTATATAAATTGCTAGCTAATTTTGACTTTTCAAAATAACTTATATTTATTTAATTACCTCATTTCTCTCTCAAACTTTCTACACTATTCTCAAGCAACATTCTCTTCTTCTTCCTCTCATCTCTCGGCCCTCACTCCACCAGTCACCACCGCCACTTTCAACCACCATCAAAGCACCAAAAATCATCATTTTTCTTGCTACAAAAAGTTGCTCTATCATCCAAGGAACAAACCTCTACTTTCTATTTGTGCAAACAAGCTCTCTATATCTCCTTTCTCCTCCATTTTCTCCTTCAAGGTAAGGTTGTAAATCTCTCTAATCTTTGAGTTTCAATGTTTTATATGTTGATGAAGTGAAGAAGCATGCTATAATGAATGATCGATGAGCTTAGTTTGGTGATTGATTACATGTAGCATTACTTGTGATTTTTTCCATGGAATTTGATCAATGTGTAATATTGGTCTAATGCTCTTAGATGCTTAAATGGTTAGGGAATTCATGTTAGTTCATGATATTAAGCAAATTGGTGAAGTTTTGTGGAGTTTGGGGTTGAAAAATGAAAGTTTGGCAAAAATAGGTAGGGGCTGATGAATAGTGATTTTTGAGCATTTGGCTTCATTTTTTGATTCTTTTGGCATCAAAAATCCTTAAATATAGTGGTTAAGAGATGCCGAAAGTTTCGGATTAATCGGAATTGATTTGCTATGCAAAGTATTTAACGAGGGGTGGTTTGTGTAATATTCACAAACCTTTGAATTTTATTCCCCAAGCTTCCATATTACTTGAATGCTTAATTTAGCTTAATATCATGTGTATTTGATTGTGTTTAAATGTGTTTGAATGAGCTTAGTTGTGTTTAAATGCATTTATACATAATATGTTATTTTTAGCATAAAATGCATTTCACAGCCGTGCGTCGTATTTGGTTGTTTTATTGAGTCGTGTGAGGCCTGTGTATTACAGGTAGGACCTCGCGGGACTGATCTCAAGTCGCTGGAAACTCCTTTTGTAAAACCTACAGGTGAGGGTGTAAAATATTTTCTAACTGAAGCTTGAACAAATATTTGCGAAAACCCTATCCCTTTATATTTCAATTATATATTATCAATATTTGAAATAAAAAGGTTTTGATATAAAAATGATATATGTGTATCTTTTCTAAAATGGTTTTAAAATAGAGACAAGAGAACTATTTTGTTTTTAAAAGTAACATTTCGTCTCGGGACTTGCGCGTATGCCTCGAGTTATTCGGCAACGTGTCGAGAAACCCTAGACGGTTACATACCTTGTCTCGAACGACCCTTTTGGTCAATCAAAACAATTATAAAGCGAGACTATATTTCCTTTAACCCTATTGAGGACGCTCTTAGGGTATATTTGGGCCCCGGATTATACTAGAGGTGGAACCCGGAGACGTGCGTCTAGGGGGAAGCCCATGGTATAATCCAGATTATATATATGGATGGAGACTGTCGCAGCCCCGGGCGCGGAGAGGAGAACCCTCACGACGGCACCCGTTGGACGCGCGGGTATAAGCTTCACCACCACTGAGCACAACCCTAAAGTTTGGCTTGAAACCACTTGCCAAAAGGTGATGCACCACATGGTAGTCGTGCTTGGAAGATCACTTATAAACCCTTCACATTACTTATGTTTTTCCTATGTGGGACAAATGCCCACATGGTACATATTTCTCAAGTTTGGGGTGTTACATTCACCCCTCCTTGAGAGCGTAATGTCCTCATTACGCCGTGACATAGGATCGTGGCTTCCCGCCAGTGGAAAAGCTGCCCACAACACGCCGAGCGGAGCCCCTTTAGCGGTGACTCACGACTCATGTCATGTGTGGAACATGCATTCCCATAGCTGACAGTTGGCTCTGATACCATTTGTCGCAGCCCCGGGCGCGGAGAGGAGAACCCTCACGACGGCACCCGTTGGACGCGCGGGTATAAGCTTCACCACCACTGAGCACAACCCTAAAGTTTGGCTTGAAACCACTTGCCAAAAGGTGATGCACCACATGGTAGTTGTGCTTGGAAGATCACTTATAAACCCTTCACATTACTTATGTTTTTCCTATGTGGGACAAATGCCCACATGGTACATATTTCTCAAGTTTGGGGTGTTACAGAGACCCAGTGACGATCATCCAATATATATAATCCAGATTATATATAGATGAAGACCCAATGACGATCATCTAATATATAATCAATGGGTGTTACTTGTAACTAGTCGGAGGTAGTCTAGTTCAAGTAATACTTGCACCGGCGCCATTAGTCGGGTATGGTGAAATCGAGGGTAGCTCCCTCGATAAGCCAAATGGTATTGAGGAGGAATTTCATTATATTTGATATGTTTTTGGGAGTTATAAGGAGATGGCCCCGTTCTCGCCGGGAATAAAAATGTTTTCTAAAATGTTTTACTTTAATATTTAATTCACAAAGCTTTGATGAATTATAAAGAGAAAGTATCGGCACTAGATTCGTTTCTCTATTAACCAAAGCGTGAATTAAATATGTTTTATGTTTTAATTATTATATATATTCCCCTCCTCACTGAGTTCGTTTGACTCACATCCCGTTTTGGTTCATGCTTCAGGTTAGCGATCAGGTACTGGCAGCAGCGTTGTAGGCTTGTACAGTTCTTGAAGTCGGTCTTATGTATTTACTTTTGTGGATCGAACGTATGATGTTGAATTACATGAAAACTTGAAATGTTATGCTGATGTAGAATACTTAATGAATTGATGTTATAACTTGTGATAGATAATGGACTTATAAATGTTTATTTTGGCCGCGGGTGGCAGTGTGAATATAAATATGATCTTTTGCTCATTGCTTCCGCTTGTTGGTGCTGTTGTTATTGTTGGTGGTGTTGGTTCTGTTGTTGGGGGTCGTTGTTGCCAGGTTGTGGGAATCCCGTTGTCCGGGGCGGGTTTTCGAGTGGTGGTATTTAACTATCGCTCGAGAGCTCGTTTCGGTCCGGGGGTTGTGGCGTGGGGGACGTTACACAAAACATAAACGTGGCTTATATCGGGAGAGGCTTATTTATATATATACGTAATAATACTGGAAACAGAAAAGGAAAGCCTCACCTGTTGGCTATTCAAAATAAGAGCAAAAAGCTAGAACCGGCGCTACTCCACGGGAGTATCGTCTGCAAAAATACCAGGACACAACCAAATAAGACTAAAGACGACGCACGGCTTATACGAAAGTATTAAAACACATAGGAGCACGTTATACAATTAATTCAATCACTTAAGTTCAAATTCTCAAACGAAAACAGAGTAATTCTCAAATTTAAAAATTCAAATCAAGTCCAAATGCAACGAAACTTTACGGACATGCTTAAATTATCATAAACAAGTATGCATTCGAATTCCGGGAAAATCGGACTTCACATGCAAAAGTTAGAAAATTTAACGAAAACTTAAAACACACTATTCATATACCCGAACATGTTGTAAATTCATAAATCATGCAATTCATATCTATTTCATATATATCGAATACACGAGCGAAGAAAGAATTCGGAAAAGACGAGTCTCGGAGGGACCCGTAGTGTAAAATGTGCCCTGACTAACAGAAGGTCAGGGCACTGTTCGACCAGGCCACACGGCCTTGTGCACGGCCGTGTGCCGAGGCCGTGCACAATCGGACAAACACGCACGGCCTCAAGGCCGTGTGCACAGCCCGTGCACCAATCCAAACACGCACGGTCTCTTGCACGGCCGTGTACACCCACACGGGCTTGCCACACCCCGTGTGCATGGCCCGTGTGCATAAAAATTGAGCAGAACATGCAGAACATCAAACCCAATACGCGAAAATCAATCCTAATTCAACATTAAATCGATTAATCATGCAAATCAATCCCTAATTTTCACATATAATCATCTACAACATATAATCTACATATAGAAACGATAAACACGAAAATCCATCCACAATTACTATCAAAATCATATAAAACCTAAATTATACAACTATTCACAAAAATGAGAAAAACGAAGTATAGAAGACATTAAACGAGAGAATCGTTAGAAGCTTACTCGTAGAAAAGATCGCGAGGAATTCGTAGGCGTAAACGATTCGAAAATCCGTCGGGAAACGAAGTCGGGACGATCGATTGAACTTCCTTCCTTCTCTTTCTCTTTTTCCTTCTCTTTTCTTTTCTCTCCTTTCTTGCTGATGTTTGAACGAGAGTGTGAGGTAAGAGAGATTGACTTAGTCAATTAAGTTGACTAGGTTTAAAAGTCAAAGGGGTAATTTCGTAATTTCGCAAAATAAGTTTGAAAACTCACGTTGTCCAAATAATACGTAATTACAGTCAAAATTCATATAATTAAACGCACATTGACAATTAGTGATTTAAATATCAAAATTCACTCATTTACGAAATTATCCTAATATCTTAGAATAAATATCAAATTAAAATAGTACTTTGCGAAATTACTCGATTCAAATATACCGAATTATAAATCGGATTTTTGGGTCGTTACAATACTCCCCTCTTCAGAAGAATCTGTCCTCAGATTCTTTTCCGGTCTCGGAATTAGTTAAGAGGAGCATAACATAAATTCTAATAACTCGAATTAAATCGAACATTCAAATGCAATTAAATCACATAATAATACGTCATTCATAACAACCACTTAAGTCACTTAATATTCCAAATAAAATTCAGAGTCATACAAAATATAAAATTACATCAAATCCTAAACAAAGTAGCGAGAAAGAAGAAAATAAAATAAAATAAAATAGATAGCTCAAGGCTCTTCAGGACCCCGGCGGAAATACTGATCCAGCTGCTCAGATAGTGACCTCTGCATCTCTGATATGGATCTCTGAAGCTCTGCCTGCAAGGCCGTGTACTGACTATCAATGTGAGCTCGCTGAGCTGCAAAGCCCTCATTGATCTGCCTCTCCTGATCTCTCATCAGTTACACGTCGGTAGTCAGTGAACTCTGAATAAAATTGTTGCAGGTCTATCGACTCCTGATGCTGAGTGCTTCTTCTTCCATGTGAAGACTCAGGAATAGAGGCATCCTGACCCATCAGCTGGGAGTAGATATGCTGAGCCTGTTCTCGGACCTCTGGGTCTGAGAGTCCTTCTTCGGGAGCATCCCCTTGGTCAGCTCCCCATAAAGGTAGTCCATCTACCATAATATATGGGTCGTTCCGCCTTGGACCCTTCGTGCAGATCGCCATTTGAGCTAGAGTGCGTAGCTAATTGAGGTCGAACCTCCAACGGGAACCTGGGTATCGAGCCCTTCCACTTGGGCACACTCCAGAATGGCGGTGATGTATGAGCCAACTCGAATCTCTCCTCTCGACCGAGTGGAGATATACATCATATGGTCCATCATGTACGAGATGGGGTTGAACCTGACCCCTCGCACCATATGATCGAGTATGAGACAATCCTCGGTGTTCACCGCACCCGGACTGTCTCCTCTGGCTAGAACCGAACGAGACACGGCTCTATTCAAAATTCTCAATTGAGTGGTGATGAGCATCGTAGCCTTGGATACGCCGGAGTTAAATATTTCGGTGGAGGTAGAGATACGTCTCCAAGCCTCGGCTTGATTCCATCCATCGGCACGTCTCCTAGGTGCCGTAACATCCAATTGAAAATACTCAGACAACTGCCGGTATGAAAGCGTATAGTCACGGTTGAACGCTCTGAAGTGGATTCCTATCGGCATCTCGATGTCGTCCGGAAATGCCGCGCCCTTAAGAGAGCTTAAAAATTCACAAGTGAGTCGGCGATAGGATGGCCTTTGAATACTCCAAAAATTAGCCCACCCAATGTTGTCGATGTAACGAGAGATCCCTTCGCCAAGTCCCAATTGGTACATAGCTTCCATGTCTAGAAATTGCGTGGCTCTAATCGGTCGTTCCATTAACCGGTTGAAGATATCTTGATCGTCTTCATTACCCAAATCCACTTGGTACCCTTCCGGGGCCGCTATGTCGGGTAATTCCCTTGCCCGACGTCCGCCACGGGTTTCACGAGCACCTTCCATAGAAGAGTTGGAGTTGTTGTGAATTAAAGGATTAAGTTGCAAATTTTCACTTGAGACTTTTACCGAACACTTGGCGTGCGCTACTTCGGGCGAAGATTGTGTGAGATTGGTATAACGGATCGAGCCCAAATTTCAACAATCCAAAGAACTTGCTGCAGACAATACACCTTCAAACCCTCACGAAAATCCGTCGGCTAGATCGAGAATTAATCAAAATCAAAATGGGGAGAAAATTGGGGGAAAAACTAGAGCAATTTTCGCATGAGAAGAGGAGAAAAAATGAGGTTGCGCGAAAATGAGAAGCTACTGACCATTTTAAAACCTAGAAGAAATGTGCACGGCCTCTCGTCACGGCGTGTGACGAGGCCGTGTGAGAAACACGCACGGGGTATCGTCACGGCGTGTGACAACCCCGTGAGGACAAACACGCACGGGCTCTCGTCACGGCGTGTGACGAGCCCGTGTGTATTCATGCGCACGGCCTCTCACACAGGGTGCAACAAGGCCGTGTGAGATAAGTGCACAGGGTCTCGTCACGGCGTGTGGCGAGACCGTGCAAGGCATACAGGGGTAGTTCGTGTGATTAAAACCACACAAACTTCACAAAATTTAAACACGAATAATAACATCGAAATCACATGTATAATATAATACGCTTACCGCACATAATTTCTAAATTCACATAATATGAAATTAAATTAATTTAGGATGAATGTCATGACAATGCAATATACCTGGATCGTTCACACAAGATCAAGCTTCGCTCTCTTGGCTCGTCTCGACATTCTCTTTCTCGTGAAATTTGTACGACGATGAAACGGACTTCCACATGAGAAGCAACGTCCCTGCTTCTTTCGACATTCTGACTCTTGATGATCTCTTTGGCAAAAGCCACATACTGGCGTTCCTTGCGGTTTAGGAGGTACATTCTGTTTCGATGAAGATACCGAGAAGGTTTTCTTTCCGGAGGAAGACCCTGAATGTGTAAATGGCCTCGTAGAACTCGCTGGACGTGCATCCTCAGTATCGCCTTCCAAGGCGTCAATACTAGCGTAGGTCTGAGGCTGAGCTGTTCCCCGCGGTACCGGTCTCTTCTTCGGACATAGATTTACTCTGTGGTCGGCGCTACCACATCCATAGCACAGTCCATTCTTCTTCCAACATTTGGCCTCTAAATGCGGGCCCTTACAGAACCCACATACGGGTCGTGGATATCCCTGAAGTTGGGGAGGAATAGGCTGAACGGGGGCCAGAAATTTACTTTCGTGTTGCTGACGAACAATCCTCGGAATGTAATCAGTCCGGAACTCGATCAAGAACTGATCCCAAGTTGGGACTACATGCTCGCGTTTCCATCTTTGCTCAATCTGTTTCCACCAATCCTGTGCAGCTCCAATCATCAGATATATAGCAAATTCGACTCTTAGAGGGTCCGGATATTCCATAATCCTATAAATCTTTTCTAGTGCTGATATCCATGCCTCGGCAATAGTGTCATCCGGGGCACCTTCAAATTGTGGCGGTTTGAATCTGAGAAATTGAGCCCATGCTTCCTGCTCAGCATTTCCTTTAGGGGCATGAGCGATGAACTGTCTTAATGTTTCCAAAATTTCGGCTGGAATCGGTGGATCGGTCTGAGGTATCAATGAAGATAACGAGAACTGTCTACAGGGACAACGACGTGGAGACATCCTGTAAAGTCATTAACAGTTATGCATGACAGGTAAGTGAGCATGCAAAGCTGTAAACACATAGGCAAGTAATGTTCACATAGTGTTCACATAAGCACTTAACACATTTGCACAATTTCACAGAAGTCCTAAGCCGTACGACCTAGACACAACCGGACACGACAGACAACCAGGCATGGCAAGTACAACCTTGAGTTTCACATCCACCTATATCCAAGCCCATCCCAGTGTTTTGATTGTAAAAGATCTTTTGTTGTTGATCATCCAACAAAGATCCGTGACAATTCAAACACTAAGCGTTCTTGAACACTGGTGAGTGCAATTCCCTCAGTTACACCGGCACACAACGACCGACCCAACCAACAAAACACGACTATTCAGAGCTTAGGCCATTGGACCAAAGAAGCTCTGATACCAACTGTAGCGGGCGCCCCAAACGGGTAACGCACGCCCCGCACCGAGCCCCGACCCGGAGCCGAAATGGGATCCGACCAGAATCGAAACCCGGCGAACGGCAAGCATTTACTCAATCACTAGGCGGGGTTTCAAAAAACAACGAAAAGATAGAGACGCGGAAGCAATATAAATAATCAAAGCAATAGAACATAATAAATACACAATTATTAAAGCCCACCAAGGCTAACGAAATTCAATTACATAATTAATAAACGGGTTCGATACAATATCCCGACAATGTACAATAACGGGTTCAATATAGAAATCCCGAATACTCATTAAATAAAATCCTAATATCCTAAAACATAATTCATATCATACGGAAGAGGAATATACATGAGAAAATAAATACAACTCTACGACGACGACGACGAATCCCGCCTAGTATCCTGAAACCAATATAGGGTGAGACAGAGAGGGTTAGTCAAACGACTAAGTGAGGAGGGAATAATAATGTATATAATGAAACGGGAAATAAATCACCAATTTTAAACTTAAAAGAAATCAACATAAAAGAAAGGTTTTCGTAATCGGGTGGTGATTTAACATAAAACATAACTTATCATATGACTCGGCGAGTCGAGCCCTGAACTCCAATATCCAAAACATAAAACCGGAAACCACCCTTATTCCTCCAATGTAGCCGGACTGCAAACCCAAACTACTCATATCATACGGGAATAACTTAGGTACTCAAAGGGCTGCCACTCCGGCCTCACCCCGAGCTCCCAAATGGAGGAAACCATAGGATTTACGCCGTAGACCCGACGTCTACCGACTTCGTCCTATCGCTCTTACTCCGGGCCCAAACAAACATGCATACAGTTCATAATCTCGCTTTTCAAATCATTTCGGGTTGGCCAAAAGACCGTTCGAGACATGTCATATGCGAGGCCGAAGGCCAAAGTTCGCCTTAGAAAACAAAAGGTTTTACTTGTCTCTTTCGTAAACATTTCGAAGACTATACATAGTACTTTTTCATATCAAATCATTTTCGATAAATCAAATGAACATAATAAGCATAAATATCTACTAAGTATATATATAGAAATAGTGTGAAAACAAAACATAAACGTGGCTTATATTGGGAGAGGCTTATTTATATATATACGTAATAATACTGGAAACAGAAAAGGAAAGCCTCACCTGTTGGCTATTCAAAATAAGAGCAAAAAGCTAGAACCGGCGCTACTCCACGGGAGTATCGTCTGCAAAAATACCAGGACACAACCAAATAAGACTAAAGACGACGCACGGCTTATACGAAAGTATTAAAACACATAGGAGCACGTTATACAATTAATTCAATCACTTAAGTTCAAATTCTCAAACGAAAACAGAGTAATTCTCAAATTTAAAAATGCAAATCAAGTCCAAATGCAACGAAACTTTACGGACATGCTTAAATTATCATAAAGAAGTATGCATTCGAATTCCGGGAAAATCGGACTTCACATGCAAAAGTTAGAAAATTTAACGAAAACTTAAAACACACTATTCATATACCCGAACATGTTGTAAATTCATAAATCATGCAATTCATATCTATTTCATATATATCGAATACACGAGCGAAGAAAGAATTCGGAAAAGACGAGTCTCGGAGGGACCCGTAGTGTAAAATGTGCCCTGACTAACCGAAGGTCAGGGCACTGTTCGACCAGGCCACACGGCCTTGTGCACGGCCGTGTGCGGAGGCCGTGCACAATCGGACGAACACGCACGGCCTCATGCACACGGCCTCAAGGCCGTGTGCACAGCCCGTGCACCAATCCAAACACGCACGGTCTCTTGCACGGCCGTGCAAGAGGCCGTGTACACCCACACGGGCTTGCCACACCCCGTGTGCATGGCCCGTGTGCGTAAAAATTGAGCAGAACATGCAGAACATCAAACCCAATACACGAAAATCAATCCTAATTCAACATTAAATCGATTAATCATGCAAATCAATCCCTAATTTTCATCTACAACATATAATCTACATATAGAAACGATAAACACGAAAATCCATCCACAATTACTATCAAAATCATATAAAACCTAAATTATACAACTATTCACAAAAACGAGAAAAATGAAGTATAGAAGACATTAAACGAGAGAATCGTTAGAAGCTTACTCGTAGAAAAGATCGCGAGGAATTCGTAGGCATAAACGATTCGAAAATCCGTCGGGAAACGAGGTCGGGACGATCGATTGAACTTCCTTCCTTCTCTTTCTCTTTTTCCTTCTCTTTTCTTTTCTCTCCTTTCTTGCTGATGTTTGAACGAGAGTGTGAGGTGAGAGAGATTGACTTAGTCAATTAAGTTGACTAGGTTTAAAAGTCGAAGGGGTAATTTCGTAATTTTGCAAAATAAGTTTGAAAACTCACGTTGTCCAAATAATACGTAATTACAGTCAAAATTCATATAATTAAACGCACATTGACAATTAGTGATTTAAATATCAAAATTCACTCATTTACGAAGTTATCCTAATATCTTAGAATAAATATCAAATTAAAATTGTACTTTGCGAAATTACTCGATTCAAATATACCGAATTATAAATCGGATTTTCGGGTCGTTACAATAATACCTGGGTTGATTCGAAGGATTAACCAGATGGATGCTGAAATTGCTAGAGTTCGAGCTTTGGAAATAAGGATGTGGGTTTCATTCTTTCTTTTGGTTGTTTCTATTGTTTATTTTCTGTTGGGTTAGAATCTGTGGAAAATGTTAGGGAAAAATGGCTGGAAATTATGTTTTGAAATATCTGCAGGGAAAGTTAGGGGTGTGGTTGTAATTTTATTAGTTAGTTGTGTTATCACTGGGGATGTCGTATGGTGATTGTGATGTACTAACTTGTATTATTAATGAATGATAACTAGTATAATTTGTGTATATTTTGTTCCGTTTAGATCATGGGTGTTTTATAGCAGAAATTTTTGCTGTAGTTTACAACAAGAAATGATCAGAAAAAAATAGAAAAAATGTGTGCATAAGGCTTGAAAAATGAGTAGCAATTTACATAAAAAAATAACACAAAAATGAGTGTCACTTTCATTGTAATGATATGCAACAATTCAAAGGAAAAATGACTCGAAAAATGAAACAAAATGAGTGCCTAATTGAAAGTAATGACCTACAACTAACTATGGACAACAAAAAATGCCACAAGAAAATGACACAAAGTGACATAAAAAATTGATGGAATAAAACTGCAACAATCCACAGCAAAAATGACACAAAAAAAAACTGCCCAAATGAAGGTAATAACCTGCAACAAATCATAGCCTTTTTTACACACAAAATGACACAATATGAGTGCCCAAATGAAAGTAATAACCTGCAACCATTCACAACAAAAATTACACAAAATAATAACACAAACTTCGATTCATCCATTAAATACTTCGATTTTCTAGTTTTTATATTGAAATGAATAATTGATAATTTGATGGGTTTGTAGGTTAGAGTTTACCATTTTTAGTGTAGTTCGGGTCAAATGATAGCTAGTAATGTGTACAATGCATGAGTGTGAATTTTATATGTTTATTTTAGCTATAAAATCCTCCCTAGTTGATTTTAGGACGAAACCCTCGTGATAAACCTTGAAATCCCATTTTCTGCACCTGAAAGACGAACCACACGGTCCAACGCACGGTCTTGGCAAGACCGTGCACCAGACCGTGTGCACCACTTTAAGTGTAGCGCCCCTTTCCTTGGCCGGAGAAAGGACACCACATCCGCACCGAGACAAACCCTCAAACGAGCAATCAATCAAGCAAAACTAGCAACAGCAAACGACAGCCCAACAACAACTGTAATAACATAGATAAATCAGAGTTGCGGAAGTAATACAATTATATAAAATATCATATAAGCCATCCATGGCCACGTAATTCATACATCATTCTCAATCATAATATAATCAATGCCATTCATGGCCAGTCCAATCTATCCCACGTCAGGGGTACGTAAGTGCATAATATATAGCATAATCCAAAATACATAATTAAATAAATTCATAACAAGAACACAACTGTTGTTGGGACACTGACAAGACAAGACACACGAGCCAACCTAGACCTGCTGCTGCCGACTGACATGATAGGTGACAACGCCACCTGTCGACCTGAAGTAAGAATTAAAATAGTGGGGGTGAGTAAAAACACTCAGTGAAGGTTAAGAGGGAACAAGTACGAGCCACGTGTCCGGGTTTTAATTATATAGATATATGGAGGTACATTTGCATAATTGAAGAAAATTCGGATCGTGCTTCGACTTGCGTATATGACATTAAATAATGATAAAATAATTAAAGCAGTAACATGCACGCAATTAATATCCCAGCGAGAATGGGCCTGTTCCTCCTTATAACCCCTTCACATTCATACACTCCATCACCGGTGTCTGACCCCGAATCGCTATTTCGGGCGACTGTGAATTTTAGGAAAACGTGCAACGAATGCAACCTCCACCATCACTCCCAACTGTGGCTATCAACTCCTGACGGACCACGATTGACGCTTAGTTTTGGGAGAAGCACCTCGGATTACCCCTAGACACTCGTCCCCAGGTATAACCTTCGGATACTTTCCCGGGCCCCATGTTGAAATGTCATGAATTTGCTCGCTTTGAAAACTGTACATAAATTGAATTTGGGCAAGTTTGGGTAACGACAAAGGGGTTGAATCCTAAGTCAAACTGTCACGCTTAAAATAAAATAATTTTACTTGCCTTATAAATAAAAATGATTTAGGGCTACTCATAAGTACAATTTAATATTAAATCATTTGAGAGCAACCTTAAATTATAGATTAAATATCTAATAATTATACGAGAAAGGAAAACAAAGCAATATGAGCACATAAGGGGAGTTTGCAATAAATTAAAAGAATTCTTACTCCGTTTGAAATCATTTTTAAACCCTCACCTGGAAACACGGAACGACAAGACACTCCAAGCAATGTCCTGACAAGACAGCCTGAAACTAACAAACGACAAAACCACATAAGACAAGACACGACAACGGCTCACAAAGACTACATTGCAATTAAAACCAATAAACAACATGTATTAAATGAATATACAATTAAAATACAATGAAATCAATTAAACTAAAATACGAAATTAACAATGATAAACATACTCAATTGAAATTCTAATTGCATAATCATGTTTATAGTATTATAAAGAAGCACTCATGCGATTTTCGGATTTTTCGGACAACATTCAAAAATTGGGGAAAAAGCCCTAAACGAAAAAGGTTCGATTCAAGGTCCGAACGAGATCGGAATTTTGAAAACTTTACCAAATATTCATCCTTGAATCATAAGGAAGCTATAGGAGAAAACGGCTTGATTTTAGGGGGTCGTATGCAAAAAGTCAACTTTTATTTTTGATCATTTGACCCCATTACCGTGAGCAACTAAGGAAAAAGGCTGGAAAATTGGCTAAGGCATTCGCACGGGCTAACGCACGGCCCAGTGCATGGTCTTGAGCACGCAACCAAGACCGTGCAGGCTGAAACAAAGGCACACGGCCTGTTGCACCGGCGTGCGCAAGCCGGTGCAAGGTTAAATGACTGTGCACGGTCCGGCGCACGGTCTTGAGCAAGACCGGCGTTGGGCCGTGTGGTTCCAACACCCAGGTGCAGAAACGCGATTTTTAAGGTTTTCTCAAGAGTTTCATGCAAAAATCAAATATGGGGAATTCTAAGGCTAAAATTAACATGTAAAATTCACACTCATGCATTGTACACATTAGTATCTATCATTTGATCCGAACTACACTAAAAATGATAAACTATAACCTACGAATCAAGAAATTCATCAAATATTTATTCAATACAAAAACTATAAAAATTGAAAGATTTAATGGATGAAATGAATTGGAGAAAGAAGGTTACCGATAAATAATCGAATGAGGATCGTAAAACTGGTCTCGGAATTTAAATTGGTCGAGAAACGAATTCGGAACGAGATTTCCTTTTCTTCTCCTTCTTCCTCTCCCTTCTCCTTCTCTTCTCTCTCTCTCTCTCGATGGATTATGTAACCAAGAGGGTGCAAGAAGTGTGTTCAAGAGGGTGTGAGTGTGTTCAAGATAGTGTGGGTGTGTTCAAGGTAGTGCAAGGGTATTTTAGAAGATTGTAGGTTCGTTTATATAGATTAGAATAATTCGAGGGTAGAAAATGTAATTATAAAAGGTTAAAGATATTGAAATAATTATAATAAATTAAGATTAACTAACAAAGTTAAATCTTTTCATATAAAATTCAACTAAATGTCGAATAATTATTCCAAGAATTAATTATGGAATTTTCGGGTCGTTACATTAGACCTGCACCGGCCGGCGCACCCCGGTGCGCAAGCCGGTGCGCACTTGTTTTGGCTTGCACGGTCTTGAGTGCATGCTGAATACCGTGCAGAAGGCCGTGCGTTAGCCCGTGCGAATGCCTTAACCAAATTTTCAGCCTTTTTCCTTAGTTGCTCACGGTAATGGTCAAATGGCCAAAAATAAACGTTGACTTTTTGCATACGACCCCCTAAAATCGAGTCGTTTTTACCTATAGCTTTCATATGCTTCAAGGATGAATATTTTGTAAAGTTTTCAAAATTCCGACATCGTTCGAACCTTGAATCGAGCCTTTTTTGTTTAGGGCTTTTTCCCCAATTTTTGAATGTCGTCCGAAAAATCCGAAAATCGCATGAGTGCTTCTTCTAAATATTATATGCATGAATGTGCAATTAGAATTTCAATTGAGCATGTTTAGCATCGTTAATTTTGTACTTTCCGTTTAATCGCTTTAATTGCATTTTAATTGTAAATTTAATTGCTACATGACGTTTATTGGTTTTTCATGTGTTGTAGTCTTCGTGAGTCGTTGTCTTATTTGGTTCATGTCGTCTATTAGTTTCAGGCCGTCTTTTCAAGGCATAGCTTGGGTTGTCTTGTCGTTTTCGTGCTTCCAGGTGAGGGTATTAAAATGCTTTCAAACGGAGTAAGAATTTCATTTAAATTATTGCGAACTACCCTTATATGCTCATCTTGCTTTGATTTCCCTTCTCGTATATCTATTAGGTATTTAATCTATATCTTCATGATTTTTATATTAAATGTTTTTATATTAACTTGTACCTATAAGTATCTCTAAATCATTTTGTTTTCATGAGGCAAGTAAAACTCTTTCTTTTAAGCATGACGTTTTGACCTCGGTTGGGTCTATGAGGGAAGTCGTTAGGGGAGTGCACCAGTGCAACCCGACGCTTGCGAAACTTGTAGTCACCCCCTTTGTCGTTACACACACTTGCCTAAATACCCTTTTGGTCTTAACTTATAATGTTTCTTGAAACGCGAGCAAAATCGTGGACTTTTCTTTTAATGAGGGCCCGGGAGGGTATTCGAGGGTCTCACTTGGGGACGAGCGTCCAGATACATTTCCCAAAATTAAGCGTCAATCGTGGCCCGTCAGGAGTTGATAGCCACGATTGGGAGCGATGGTGGGCGTTGCATGTGTTGCATGTTTTTCTAAAATTTAATTAGTCGCCCATGGTCGCGCTATGGGGTCAGACACCGGAGATGGAGATTTATAATGACTTGAAGGGGTTATAAGGAGGAACAGACCCATTCTCGCTGGGATATTACTTGCTTCCATTTATGCCTTATTATTACTGGTTATTAATTGTTGTTATGCAAGTCGAAGCACATTCCGGACTTCCATAAATTCTGCAAACGTATTTTCCTATATAGATATATAAGATCCGGAAGCGTGGCTCGTACTAGTTCCCTCTTTACTATCACTGAGTATCTTTTACACTCACGCCCACTATTTTGATTCTTACTTCAGGTCGACAGGTGGCGTTGTCACCTAACTTGTCAGTCGGCAGCAACAGGTCTAGGTTGGCTCGTATGTCTTGTCTTGTCAGTGTCCCAACAACAGTCGTGTCCTTATTTATGAATTGATTTAATTTATGTATTCTGTATTATGTTTTATTTCCCGTACTTACGTGCCCCTGATGTGGGATAGATTAGACGAGCCATGGATGGCATTTATGAAATGATTATTGAGGATGATGTATGGATTATGTTGCCACGAATGGCTGGTATGACTAATTGTATAATTTGATTTAGCTTCCGCAACTCTGTTATTCTTTTATTGCTGTCGTTGTTGGGGTGTCGTAATGCTGTTGCTGGTATTTGATTGTTTGATTGTCGTTTGCCGGGATGGATTTTTAAATGGGGTACATCTACCTCGTTTGGGAGTTCGTCTCGGTGCGGATGTGGTGTCCTTTCTCCGTCTATGGAAAGGGGCGCTACAAAAACTGTAACGCCCCAAAAATCCGAGGCGTAAGCTGGAATAACGATGCAGGAAAGGCCAAGGGAGGCCACACGGCCTGCAACACGCCGTGTTGCAAGGCCGTGTGAAATTGAATGAATTCACACGGCCTAGAGTCACGGGCGTGTGCGTGACCGTGAGAAATTGGGGTGAATACGCACGGCCTGCAACACGCCGTGTTGCAAGGCCGTGTGTGTTCATTTCCTCATCCCACATCGGAATTTCAAACGAAAATTGAAGGGTTTATAATCAAAGGCCGCCAAGTACAAACCACCAGTGGTACCACCTTTTGGCAGTTGATTTCAGGCAAAACTTTAGGGTTGTACTCAGTGGCGACTGGAGGTTATGCCCGCGCGTCCAACGGGCGGCCAAGCAGGGAGGGTTCTCCTCTCCGTACCCGGGGCCACGACAAATGGTATCAGAGCAGGTCCGTCAGTGTGTACCCAGACACCAGAGGGTTTCCGCTAAAGGAACTCGCGAGTGCACGGGGAGACTGGCGGAGAAGCCACGATCCTATGTCACGGCGTAATGGGGACATTACGCTTCGAACGGGGGGATAGTGTAACGCCCCGAAAATCCGAGGCGTAAACTGGAATAACGATGCAGGGAAGGCCAAGGGAGGCCACACGGCCTGCAACACGCCGTGTTGCAAGGCCGTGTGAAATTGAATGAATTCACACGGCCTAGAGTCACGGGCGTGTGCATGACCATGAGAAATTGGGGTGAATACGCACGGCCTGCAACACGCCGTGTTGCAAGGCCGTGTGTGTTCATTTGCTCGTCCCACATCGGAATTTCAGACGAAAATTGAAGGGTTTATAATCAAAGGCCGCCAAGTACAAACCACCAGTGGTACCACCTTTTGGCAGTTGATTCCAGGCCAAACTTTAGGGTTGTACTCAGTGGCGACTGGAGGTTATGCCCGCGCGTCCAACGGGTAGCCAAGCAGGGAGGGTTCTCCTCTCCGCGCCCGGGGCTGCGACAAAAACAATCCACAGCAAAAATGACCCGAAATCAACAGTCACCATAAACTTGAAATCAATCTACATTTCATCCATCAAATACCAAAACCTGACAATAACACATTGTTTCATTCCATTCAAAAACAAAAGCTAGTTCAAATGTCAGAAATGTTAAAGATCAATAAGTAGTTCAAAATGACAGAAACTTCAAGCATTGTTTTTTACAACCAAAATAATAGAATCTTCAGTTGGTTCTTTTTTAAGATCCAGGTGACTTGAAGTTTGTTGAACTTGGATTGGACCCTTTTCTCCTCCTGCAAGGAAGCTTGGGAAGAGGTTAAGCACTGATCTTTGACTCTCTACCACAGGTTCTTCCACAATGGTAGTGCTCCTTGTTCTTTTTCTTTCCACAGTTACTTGAGATTGACTCTGGCTATATTTCCTCTTCTCTTTGACACCCTACAAGCAAACAATTCACAAAAAGCTTTCAAATTTCCTAGGAATTAAGAACTAAGATTGGGCTTTCAACAAGAATTAAAAATTTAACAGTGCACTAATATCGAAACACAATGAAAAAGGATCACCTGGAAAAGGTTATGGGGTTTACTCAAAATTTCACTCGAAAAAACAAAAACAAAGAGATGAACCACAATACACACCACATGAGAACAAGGTAAAAGCATATATAAACAATGGACCACAATGCATGCCATATACGAGACAATAAGGTACAAGCATCAAAACAGTAAAAAAAAATTGAAATAAAATGCAGAAAAAATCAACTACAATTCGCCATAGTTAGGAGCATTCTTCCCATAAGGAACATCCTCAACACCTACGCACAATCGCCACTCAATTTCAGAGATAAAATTTCATAGTAATCAAGAACAGATTAGGAAAAATTTCAGGGAGTAAAACGAGTTGAAGGTAAGGGTTTTTACTTCTGTTAATTCGTGTGTTGTGTCTGAATAGAAAATAGAAAAGAGTAATTGAATTTCCAGATATATCCTTCTAAACTTCACGCACAGAGCGCTTGTCTCAAAATGGACAGAAAAGTGGACGGACATTAGATTTAGGGGGCGAAGTGTGACAAACGACAAAGGTTAGAGGGTGGAATGTGAAAAAAGAAACGTTAGGGAGGAATGTGTAAAATCTGGAAAAGGTGAGGGGGTATAATGCGATTATCCCTTTTAAAAATTAAGACTTTGTAACTCCTATTTAAATAATGATATTTTAGTCCCTCAAATAATCACATTAGTCATTTTGGTCCCTAATATTAATTAATAACCTGTTGATCCCTCATTTTTTAATAACATATTGATCCATGGAATAATTTTTCGATAAAAAATTATTGCAAAATCTTTTTCTGAGAAAAAAATTGTTATAAAAATAAAATATGAGGGCTCGAAATGTATTATATAATTGGACAATTGGTCAATATATGTTTCATTATTTTTTAACAGTTAGAACCAACTATTCTATCCCCAAAAGAATTTTCAAAAAATGAATTGGAAAAACAGTACTTTGTTCGGAATAATCATATGTTACAATATAATTGAAACCCTAAAACTTTTTAAATTTATACTAGATATATCCTCTGAAAAAAAGGAGAATGCCATGTTTGTTCCTCAGACCTTCAACTTTGCGCCACTTTAATTGCCAATCTATCTATACTTCTATACTATATAATATAAGAGACCGGTGTTTGACTTTCTAGATGTGCATTTTAATTCCAATACTTTTTTCTCCTTTTTTTGTAGTTTTTTAATCCAAACATAAAACCTCATTGGTTGATAGTAATTATAAATATATTTCTAATACAAATAATTGTACTCAATTATTTAATGCTAGATATAAATGTTATTTATTTCATTTTATAATATTAAATTATGTCATCATTAATTAGGGAATCAATTATAATTACTTAATTATGAACATAAATGACATTGATTAAATAATTAAGAAAAGAATTATCTATAATTCCTATTGTTTACCTAATAATTTGCCTATATTTTGTTATGGATTGAAAATATTTAGTTAATAGAATCAATTAAATTTAATGTCCCATATATGAAAAGAATTTTCCGTATAAAGAATAGTTTTATTCAATTTAAAATTTGGAATACCAATATTTAAGCTTATAAATAGACAAACTTAATAAATGTAAGGATTTATAGGAAGAAATCAGTCTTATATTTTTATCTATATTTTCTTTTTCCCTAATAGAAGATAACTAGGGCACCATGCATATTCATTCTGTTTTTTCTTTTTCTTCCATGCACATTCATTCTGTTTCAATATTTTTTGTTCCATTTCCTTTTGAGTAAATTAAAATAATAATTAAAAAAAGATATAAAAAGTATAATGTAGTAATTTTTTTTTTTTTTTGTCTTTTATATTTAATGATGTATATATTCTTAATTCATGTTATGTCTAATTTTTTGAATCACCAGCCACACTTTTTTTTTAATCTTTCCGTCAAATTTACACATCATCATTACTTTGTTTTCAAATTTTATATTTTCTTCCTTTTTAATTTTAGGAATCATATATATTTATATCATCTAATTTACTATATCTCTTAATATATTGAATTTTTTTACATAATGAAGAGAATTATACCTATAGTTTATCTATCCAGTGACCATTACAATTATTTTTTCTTAATTCTCAATTATCATAATCTTGATATGTATAATTTGAATAATTAGTTAACGTAATACTATTATATCTTTATTTAGTAGTCATAGTTCAAAATTTTCATCTAATTATCTCTCCCTTCTTGAGCAATATAAAAAATATACACCATATATGTCGTTGGTGACTTGGAGGAAGGCCTTTGCAATAAAGAAGGCTCCCGTTTAGAAGAATATCAAGACCGTAAAGAAATTATAAAAGAAGAAATGATGAAAATAAATATTAATTGAAGTTTTCAAAATTTTATGCATTTATTAATTTTCAAATTTACTATTGTTGTACTTTTTCAAATTGTTCTACGCTATTATTTGAATTGATTTTCCCTTTTATCTCTATTTCATTCCGTTATAAGTTAGTCAGCAGATTGTTTCTATTTATTTTCTTCCTAAATTTATTTAAATTCTCATAATTCTATACTTAGTTTTGTGAGCAACGCTAATGATTTGTCTTCATAATTTATATATTTTACGATTTACTTTTTATTAAGTTCATAGCTTCATTTAGTGCGGACTAATAATAATTTATTTATATTCATATTTATTTTCTAAGAATTATTATATAATTAGTATATCTAATATCTATTTAACTTTTTTTAAAAGTTTTTTTTATCAAACTTAATTTTCCTAAATTTCTAATATTAATATTCATATATTTATATTACAAATACTTATTATTGTATATAATTCATTTGTATACTATTATGTATTTTATAAAATTCACAAATAATATTTTATTTGTTATGAGTTATCATGTAAAAGTTCACCGTACAATACGTTATGTGATATTGCACATACATTTCCAACTTTAATTGCTTTAAACTTGACACTTTTTATATGAGATATTTTTAACTTTTATATCAACATCAATATATATATATATATATATATATATTTAGTCTCTCATTTTAGGTTTTTTAAATTTCAATAAATATATTATAGTCATTATTTTTTGAAACAATTCACCACAAAGTTAGTTCTTTTACGAAAGAGAAAGACATAACTAAAATATTTATAGATATCAAAATATAATATACGTAGCACGTGGTTTAGCAACTTAATATTAGAAAATATATGGTGTTTTTAGACATTTCAAACTTGAAGTTATTTAATTCTTCTTTATAAATTATTTTTTTAATTAAGATTTAGTTAGTTCTTATGTTACTCAATAAAACTTCATTATTATTTTTGTTATTGGATATATTTTATCTTAAATATAGATTAAATTATTAATTATATTTAATTAATCCATGCGTAGCATGGGGTATACACTAGAGTTCTAAAAGTGACAGTTGAGTCACTAATGTTACTAATTTGCTTCACTTTAATCCCTAAAGACATATTACGGTGTAATTCTTGTCAGATGACATATCACATGTCTTTGTTAAGGACATTTTCGTTAAAACAAAAACAAATAAAACTAACACATATTGATAGATGGCTTTTGCTCGTTTATAGATAGGAACCGAAATGGAACTTAACATGTAATGAACATGAATCCTGGATTTTTAACGCACAAAAGCTTTCTATTAATTTGTGTTATTTTTATTTTATTTTTTAAAATGAAAATAATCTTAAAAAAGGCACGTGGAAGCCACGTGATATGTAGTCCGGTTTGAATTACACCGAAATGTGTCTTGAGAAATTAAAATGAAAGCAAATAAGTAACCTTATTTGGATTGAGAGATTTGGAATTGAAGAGGTATTTGAAATAAATTGAATTAAAATACCTTGGATTTCGGATCTATGTATTTATAATTCCTTTGTTTAGATATATCAAAAAATTTGGAAGGGATTTCAAATCCTTAATCCCAATTTTATTTATTTATCCTTTAAAATTTATGTCAGCTATAAATATTTTAATATCTTTATTTATTATGACAAAAACTAGGATTCTTTTTAAAATATATATAGAGAGAGAAAATAGAAAGACATTTTAGAGAGAGAAAAAATATGTGGAAAAAGTTGAGAGAGAGTGAGGGGCAACAAATATTAGAGAGAGAGTGAGAAATGAGAATTAGGTGGAGAGAGAAAATTGAGAGAACCGTGAGGAGAGAGATTAGAGATGTAACACCCCAAACTTGAGAAATATGTACCATGTGGGCATTTGTCCCACATAGGAAAAACATAAGTAATGTGAAGGGTTTATAAGTGATCTTCCAAGCACAACTACCATGTGTGGTGCATCACCTTTTGGCAAGTGGTTTCAAGCCAAACTTTAGGGTTGTGCTCAGTGGTGGTGAAGCTTATACCCGCGCGTCCAACGGGTGCCGTCGTGAGGGTTCTCCTCTCCGCGCCCGGGGCTGCGACAAATGGTATCAGAGCCAACCGTCAGCTATGGGAATGCATGTTCCACACATGACATGAGTCGTGAGTCACCGCTAAAGGGGCTCCGCTCGGCGTGTTGTGGGCAGCTTCTCCACTGGCGGGAAGCCACGATCCTATGTCACGGCGTAATGAGGACATTACGCTCTCAAGGAGGGGTGAATGTAACACCCCAAACTTGAGAAATATGTACCGTGTGGGCATTTGTCCCACATAGGAAAAACATAAGTAATGTGAAGGGTTTATAAGTGATCTTCCAAGCACAACTACCATGTGTGGTGCATCACCTTTTGGCAAGTGGTTTCAAGCCAAACTTTAGGGTTATGCTCAGTGGTGGTGAAGCTTATACCCGCGCGTCCAACGGGTGCCGTCGTGAGGGTTCTCCTCTCCGCGCCCGGGGCTGCGACAAGAGAAAATCAGAAATTCTAGAGGGAGAGAATAGAAAGAGAAAATCATGGGGGAGGTGTTTAAAAAAAATAGGGAGGAATTCAAATGATAACCTATTAAGAAGAATTTCAAATCCATTGAAAATGAGCTATAAATCAACCCTACTAAATTTGTGGATTTCAAATCAATTGATTTAGTTTTTTATCCGAACAATCTAGATGGATTTGGACAACGAATTTAAAATTCACCAAGGTCAAATTCATCCATCCAAATGGGTCGTTAGGACTCAATTATCACCTTTAATTAGAACATTGATAAGTAAAGTGATATACACATGTGATAGAACAAAGAATTAAAAAGCTTATTAGCGAACAATATTAATTTCTTATATCTAGCTGGCAAACTTTATACAACTTCTTTTAATAAACCGCAGTATACCAAATAAAATATATAGTAGACATAAGGTTATCAAATATGAGCTAAAAAGAGAATATCAGATTATATTCACGCACAATCAAATAAATAAATAAATATACACAGAAATATATAAATTTATATTATTTTTTTTTTGGTAAATATAAATTTATATTATATAATTGAAGGACAAATTGTAAAATTGGACTACAATTGGTTCCAGTTTACAATTTTAGCACATTATTTTGTCCATTTTGAATCTTGCTCCATAATTCATAAAAAGTTGTCATTTATGGATAAAATTTTCCCCAATTCATTTTCAAGCACATGCCGCGCACTTGTGCTGCACGTGACCCAATTTCACCTGAAAATCAAATTGAAAAAAAATATATCCCTAAATTACCATTTTTTACAAATTATGTAGTAAAATGGAAAATGAGCAAGTAGGCCAGCTAAAATTGCTAACCGAGACCAATTATAGTACCGGTGTTGCAATTTGCCCTATAATTGAATAATGATAAGAGTAAAGGGAGAAAAAGCTTGAGAAGCTTATAAGAAACGCTGAACAATCCCAGCTGCCCATGTAATATAAGTAGAAGATGTGTCGAAAATGAATATGCTGTCTCCAACTTTAAAGTGGTTCAAGTTATGTATCAAAATACTAAAATTAAAAAGGTGAAATTAATGTTATAATGTAATTAAACTATTTTGAAGAGCAGTCTGTCAAGATCCTTTCTTGTGTCCATGAAGAAGAAGAAACCTAAATATTCCCACTAATCTTCCTTATTAAATGATAATGGAAGAAGAAGAAGAAAAAGATATCAAACAAATCCACAAATACTATTTCATTCTTTTTATTAACAGCTCAATATTTTTTTATTATAATGTCTGTATTTTCTTCTTGCTGTTCAAATATTAGGCTCCCACATTTGTCTTTCAAACCTGCAGCAGAATCCACGTCGAGTTTGTTTGTGAAGAACTCGCAGCAACCTGCAGATTGCCCGAGTTCTTTGTTTCCTCCTGCAAACCAGGTGATCTACATTCTATATTTATTATATATTTTCTTGCATTAATTTCAACAACGCCTTTTTAGTTTTACCAATGTGTATTTATATAATTTTTTCAACTTAATTTTAAAAATATTAATATTTGACCAAAGCTGACACAATTTATAAAAGATTGGACGAAGTACGTGTATATGTGAGATTTGAGTTAATTACAATTTAGTGTTTCTGTTTTAAAAAATTATGAAATTTCATTTTAATGGAAAAAATTCCCTGAAAAATGTTAATTGTTTCCATCTTTTGGTTTGATATTATATAGTTTCAACGAACTTTTAAATTTGTAGTAAAATTATTAATGTCATGGAAGTTTTATATATATTGAAAAAAGAGACATTAAATTGTGGTTTGGGAAAATATTAGGAATAGTAGACGTAATTCACCTAAAAAAAGATAACTTCATCCTTGTACTTGAGGACGAATTTCAAAATTTTCATGAAAATTTTGAACAGTCAGATCATTTATTAAATGCGCGTGGTCATGTAATTGTAAAATAGAGATAAATTATAAGAAATACGTGCAATTTCAATTTTAAAAGTGGATAATTTGTATAATTACACATGAATATAGTTACATATACAGCCAACAAATGGGATAAAAAAATGAATCAGAAAATTTGATGCAAAACTTAATAGTACAGATCAAATGTTTTCTTGGATCTCTACCGATAGTGCCCTAAGATTTGCAAAATATTAGCAAAATCAACAAAAGTCAACTGTTTCCATTAGTTTTATGAGGGTATTTGTAAGTTTTTTTGCAAATCTTATGTTAAGTTTCGTAATATTTTACGGTATCAAGGCGTGTGAATGTAAAGGGTGTAACAACTCAGAAATACTCGTACAGTTTCAAGGTTTCAGTGGTGCTTGCAAATTTCAACTTAGCTTGAGGGGGTTATTCGTAATTGTTCCTATTTATTTTTTTTTTCCGAAAAATGTGTGATGTATATCAAGAATGTGAAGAGTTTATTAGTGTCCAGAGTGTTGCAGCAATTGTATTTGGAGATGGATCATCACAACATTCCAGGCTCTATCCTTTGACAAAGAGAAGATCAGACGCAGCCATTCCTATTGCTGGAAATTACAGACTAATTGATGCAGTTGTCAGCAATTGCATCAATAGCAACATAACCAAAATCTACGCACTCACACAGTTTAATTCAACTTCTCTTAATTCGCACCTTTCTAGAGCTTATTCGGGAGCTCGTCTTTCCAAGGAAGGATTTGTTGAAGTCATTGCAGCATATCAGAGCCCAGAAGACAATGCCTGGTTTCAGGTACGGCCAAAACATTGGGGAAATTTTTAATATATATGAACTTGTTTTTTCACCCCCACATATAAGCTAGCACAAAACAATTTATATTATGCTACATTTTGTATATTAATGTGTTTTGTTGTTCTAAATGGAATGAGTAGCGTTTTTGCTTTGTTTATTAGTTTTGTTTGACAATAATAAAAAGGGTGAATTGCATTTGGTTTCGTGAAAATTTTGGTGTATTTATAAATCGATCCGTCTTGTTTGGAAAATTACCATAGTCTCAAAAAATTCAAATAAACATGTATATTTTTCCGAAGGGTCAATTACACAGAAACCCCTGAGGTATATGCCTTTCACCATAAGTTTGCAACCTTATACTTACCCTTTAAGGGGGGTATTTGTAAAGTTTTTTAGGGAATATTACGTATACATTTTTATGTTTCAATTGAAGTATTTGTAAGATTTTAGTTTTCCAATGGGGCAGTTGTAAGTTTCAAGATTTTGATAGTTTTCTAATTTTTAAGCAAACCTTGGGTACTGTACTACTGTGTGATTATCCCTTTTTGGAAATATCCCTAAACAATCTTAGTTGAAACCCTAAGTCGAATATTCTCAAAATATTTATATATTTATTGAAAATCTCAGGGACTATACGGTAATTTCTTAAATAGAAAGAATTGATTTGTTAATATACCAAATTGTAGGGTACCCAAATGTAATTCCAAAATAATAAAATACGATCTAATGAGAATCAAAGAAATATTAAATAATTATACTAAAACGAATATATATTCGAATGTATTATTTGTTAATTAATACGTTTCGGATTTAAAATAATATTTAAGTATCATAGTAGTAATTTGTAAAATGTATACAGATCAATGAATTACATGTTTACAAGCTGAAACATTAATCCTAATACAAAAATTTTCACTAAATATAAAGGGTAGTTTTATTACAAAATTTAAAATTTTAGAAAAATTTGCTACTATATATATATATATATATATATGAACTTGAGGTGCTGCACCAGCTTCCAGCCCCCAGTCCCACCCTCTTGGTCCATCCCTTAGAATGTTAACGGATTTTTGTTTTTATCGAAAATCCGACAAACTAACAATCATAATTTTAATTCACAAAATAATAATAAAAAGAATTGAGGTTATTTTTGTTGTGTGTTTAGGGAACTGCAGATGCTATAAGGAGATGTTTGTGGGTGCTTGAGGAGTATCCAGTCTCGGAGTTCTTGGTTCTTCCTGGTCATCATCTTTATAAAATGGACTATCAGAAACTTATTGATGCCCACCGGAAAAGTAAAGCCGATATAACAGTCTCCGTTTTCAGTAGAACCAACAACGATGAGGATCGAGGATTCGGCATTTTCAAACTAAATGCTGAAAATCAAGTGCTACAGTTTAGACAAGATCAAGAATCAGTCCTCATGAACTCTATATTACCAGTTGAGTTAATTTTAACTCTTTCTTCCTGGGATCTTTGCGTGGATCATCCTTGTGTTTTCGTTTGATTAATACGAAAAATCCTGTGAAAAAATATATCATTTAAAAAACTTGTGCTTCTTGAAAATGAGCGCGAAAGATCCTAACCCGTCTGCAGCTGGTTCTACACGCATCTGAATTATCGCTGTTATTATGTTTGTTTTAAGGGAGAATTACATGGGTCCCCACAGATTGTTATATTTACATAGTGGTCTTTCTTGTTTCATTTTTAACATCCTAGTCCCTTGACTGGTTAACCGCTAGTCAGTTCCGTTAATTTCTTGGTACCGTTGTGTTCGTCTCATCGAGACATTGAATTTGAAATATAAATTTGTCTGATTCGATAAAGAAACAGGAAATTTGGACTATACACACAATTGAAGGAAAATTTCTTAAGCTTGTAACTTTCCGTTGTTTCACCGAATCAGAAAAATTTATAGTCCAAATTCATTGTCTCGATGAGACGAACACAACGGTACCAGGAAATTAACGGAACTGACTAACAGTTGACCGGTCAAGGAACTATGATGTAAAAAACGAAACAAGAGGGGTTTATATATAAATATGGCAATCTGTGAGGACCCTTATGTAATTTTTCCTTGTTTTTATTCATTGTTTATGCTATGAAATGATTAATGTGCTCCATGAATTATGCAACGGTAACCTTGAATATGGAACACGTTGATAGAAATCTTACGTTAAGAAAAAAAAAATGCAATAGAAACCGTGCTATTTAAAACATGATAACATGGATCTTATTTTATTTAATTTGTTTTTACAAAAACGTATTTTAAAAGTATTTCCCAACACATAAGTTTAGTAAGGGCGAAATCGAAACATCAACTTTTAGTTTCAAGTAGATTGACCCGTACGGTACGCTGAGCTAATTATTGAAAAAACAAAGTTTTATTATTATTCATCTTTTGTAACGTAACAGAGGGTTTAACGTGCTATTTTTGCATAACATGGGGTATCCTACTTAATACAAAATATAAAGAAAAAACATGTACTATATATTTTTTCAGGTAAACTGTGATCATGATGTGACTTATAATTATCCAAGCATGGGGATGTATGTTATCAACAGAGATATCATGATAAAGCTCCTCACAGAATATTTTCCCACTGTCAATGACTTGAAAAGTCAAGTAATTCCAGGTGCAATTGCTCTTGGAATGAAGGTCCGATTTATTTATTTTTTCTTATTTGTTGAAGCTCATTAATCTTGCATTATATCTGTTTTCTAGAAAAAAAAATTACATTTTATTTGTTGTAACATTGATAGATTAATGCTTATAAATTCGATGGATATTGGGAGGATATGAGAAGCATATCAGCATACTACCGCGCAAACATGGAAACCATTCGCAGAACAAACAAAGCATACAAGTAACTTTGAATAACAAAAGTCTCCCTTTTTTTTTTTTTTACAAAATGACACATACCTCCCCAGGAATTCATTCCAACTTACAGTTTCCTCCCTCTGCAGCGGATTTTTATGTAATTATACATATTTTTAATCGAACAACTATCTTTTTCTTAGCTGCTTCTATGATAGAGATTCTCCTCTATACACATTGCCACGTCATCTGCCTCCAACTCTTGTATCTGATGCTATCATAACCGATTCCATAATTGGAGACGGCTGCATTCTTAGCGTAAGAACAACATGAACAAAACAAAAAAACTTCTAGTTTTTGTTCTGTTCTTACTTCTTAGATTACTCGTTCAAGCAATATTAAGGTTTCTTATTTATTTTAATTGCCTTTAAATCTAGAAATGCTGGATAAAAGGCACCATAGTTGGTATGAGGACAAGGATAGGCAACGATGCCGTGATTGAGGATTCAATTATTATGGGATCCGATACCTATCACCATTATGTAAGTCGAAAATATTGAATTTCTTGAAAAGGGAGAACTGAAAATTTCGTTATATAAGTTGTCGGAAACTTTGTCAATGCTTTCATTTTAACACGATATATTTTAAAAAGTTGGCATTTTAGTCTGAATTTGCTGGAAAGTTACAAATTTTCTAAACATACCATATTAAAATAAGATCAGATTTGTGCAACTTTAATAAGTTCTTTTATCATCATCAAGAACAACACAGTACTGACTGAGACACTGAGTAAATGTGCAGAATGGTACGAGTGAAGAAGGCAGTGGGATTCCTGTTGGAATAGGTGAAGATTCACACATAAAGAAGGCTATAATTGATAAGAATGCAAAGATCGGCAAAAATGTCATGGTATGTCGGTAAAATATATATGGGCCAATTACATACAGTACCCTAAAGTTTTTTCATAATTACAAAATAACCCCCTCTGTTTCAAAAATTACAGAAAACCCCATGAGTTTTTAAACAATTACAAATTACAGGGGGGTTTGGTAAGATTTTGTATTAAAAAAATATATGGCAATGTGAAAATTATCACAAATTTTATGTATAGTTTCTTTTTTCATGTAGTATGTCCCAACCTCATCAAATTTATGCTGACAAAATTCAAAAGTAAATCATCTTATTACATCGCATTAATTAATTAATTTATTGCAGATTATAAATAAGGACAATGTGCAAGAAGGGAACATGGAAGCAAATGGCTATATAATCTCAGGAGGAATAGTTGTGATTATAAGGAATGCAGTGATCCCAGATGGGACAATCCTATGAAAAATTGTCCTTAATTATCTTTATTAAAGTATAGACCATTCATTTTACATATAGAATTACTATATTAAGGGATATATATAAATCCGAAAGAAATAATGTTTTAGTTTCTTTTTTCTCTGCCAAACTCAAATCTTAGATGGAAAATTCCTTTGAAAAATAGGTGATAATCACATTAAAAGAAGAATTCTTGATTCTTGAATAAGCTTTTGCAATGTATATTCCTTTACATGGTATGGATTATGTGTCAATTTCAAAAAATAATATTTGCCTAATGCCTTCATCTCTCAATTGATCATTCTCTTCTTTAGTTTTTCGACAAACTTTTTTCTTCTTTATCTTTTTTTATTATTTAATGATAAATTATCAATTCAAAATATAAATTAATAGAATAGAAATACAAATAGAAACTTACCGATTACCCTTGAAATAGGCTCTAAATATAAAAAATCTCATGAATTTTCAGAAATTATCAATGCCTTCTAAGATTTCACTCTCTTTCAAAAATTTTACTAGCCTTACTAATAAACATTCATTTAAATGAAGGGTAATCTTGGTTTTTCAAAAATCAATATTTTTTTTTTTCTTTCTGCTCTTTAGCATTACGGTAATTTTCCCGGCACCGTTAGTTCTTTTGTTAGGACAATACTGTAGGTATATTTAGTAATTATCCCTAATTCATTAATTTATTTATTTTTGGTTCTACATTCTATTTATATGAGTCGAGCCGGTAGGACCATTATGATTAAATATTGTCTCCTACTAATGACAGTTGTATTTCCAGAAACCCAAACTCGAAACTTCTGGCTAAGCTAGTATAACATCGAATTGTTAAGCTACGACAATTGTTTTAAAAAAATCACATCTTCTCCGATTACCAAATACCAATTATTGTCTATCTTCAATGTTTTCTTCCAATAACTTCACTCTTCAGAACCTCGACATAGAGTACAAGAAAACCAAACCTTATTTTTCCCACGGACAAATAATGTTCTACAAAATTGATGTCCCAAATTGCAGGACTCGCTTTTTACATCCCACATTTACATGCATAGATAAAGATTCGTTTGATGCTCAATTCACCTTTCTAAAGTGAAAAAAAGAAAAAGAAACAGAAGATGATCCCCAGATACAAGTATCTGTATGATTTCCCAATATTACATTTCACGTCCCTCTATTCCAAAAATGCCTAAAATATATATATTCAAAGTTCAAACATGGTAAATCATGCCAACTTCAATAAGGCTAATTTGAGGAATGTGTAGTCCCACAGCCGAACCCCTGCAGTTCTTCCTCAGAAACGCATAAAAATAATCGATTATCAATCTTTTCAACCACATCGACGACCTTCTAGCCTTCATGTACGAGTGTCCCATTATATACGCAACTCCGGCTTCTTTCGCTTGTATCAAATCCAAAAGCTCTTCCCTCACCGCGGGATCCATGCTCGGATTCTGAGGTATTTGGAACCTAACGTGCCGCCTCCTCATCTGAGGATTCTCCTCATCGTATACTGATCTCATAGTTTGAACACTCGACCTTTGGCTCATTGTACCACCACTCCCACCTCCACCCCCACCCAGTTCCTCCACCTCCGACTCCATCAAGCTCGTCGAGCTCGACGAATAGTGTCTCGAGCTTATAACCGCCATCCGACTGTCATGAGACCCACAATCTGGGCTCGAGAACTGCGGCTCGAGATCCTCCATCTGGATGAACTCCGCAATGCTCTGGATCAAGAGGTTCTCGAAATTACCATCATACCCCTGGTTGTCGTTGTACCCGTACCTAACTATGCACCGGTACATCCGGTAGGGCCGGGGGCAAACCCGTCCGATTAGGAAACGCTCCTCCGTGGCCACATAGGGCACAGGAACAGATTTCACGCAGACGAATACCAGGACATTGTGGAAAGCCGGGAGGTTGGTCACAAAATGGGAGAAGATCGGTGGGACTCCCGTCGCCAGCTCAGAGTAGATGAGGCCTATGCCGGGCACGCGGACAATGCCCAGACTTGGTCCGAGGCCGAGTATCCATTTCAAGGGAACCTTGTTGTGCAAGTCGAAGTTGTACTTCTTGCGGGTCCCGTAGTGCCAGACGAACATGATGAACATGAAGATGAGAGCAAGGAGGAGAGAGACCCAGCCTCCCTTGGGGACTTTTGTGTAAGCCGCCACGAGGTAAATGGCTTCGATGAACCAAAAGAAGATGAGGAAAATGATGCCGATGACGACATTCTTTTGCCAGACGAAGATGATGACGAGGGTCATGAGGAAGGTTGTGATTAGCATCACTGACAAGACGGCTAGACCTGGAGGAGGGAAATGGAAAATTCATTACTATAATGAAGAACTTACAACTCTAGAGCACGAGAGTATGATTCAAAATAGGCAAAATTATAGCTTTGATTGAAGTTAATTACCATAAGCATTGCCAATCTTGTTTGTGTCCCGGAAGCCTATAGCTAAAGCCAGAGTAAGAATCATGAGGATCCAGTTAATCTCTGGTATATAAATCTGCCCATAGATTTGTTTTGATGTGTGAACGATCTTAACACGTGGGAAGCAACCAAGTGCTTGACATTGCTTAACAATGGAGAATGTAGCAGAAATTATAGCCTGACTGGCAACAATAGCTGCAAGGGTGCCAATAATAAAAATAGGCCAAAGTACAGGACCTGCAGCAAATAATACGATGAACTTGAGAAGATCTTCCCTTGTAACTATATGTAAGTACACAAACTTCCACTCTTAGTTTCAAAATTACAAACATCCAGTGTGATCATTAAATTTTTTAATCAGAACTGGAGGTTTTTTTTCTTTCAGAAACCTGAATAACATCATCTCCAAACATGTGAGAATAATCTCGAAGTTCACTGAAATTTGAATTGTAACCGTCATAAATAAGTTACAACGGGAGAGGGACGTGCAATGTAGATACCAAGAGGGGATGTTTTTTTGTAAATTTTATATACTTATAACTTATATATGGGAGCGTACTGTAAGTCTGTAACTAATGAAGACGACGACTTATAACTCGGGTGGAAACCTCAATTAAAAGAAGCAACACTAGCAAGGAATTGTCATAAAAAAAATGAAAAGAACACTAACCAGGAATTGAATCATAGAAGCTATTTTGAATGGACGTAAGATTTTTCGACAGATAAGCAGCTTGACCCATATATTGCATTACCAAGCAAGGGTATACAAGGCATACAAATGCAATCTGCAAAACCATGCAACTATAGATAACTTACCAACAATTGTAAAATTAAAATCAGCAATTTAAACAACCTTTTCCTAACCGTATATTTCTTTTACACTAAGGTGTTGAATAAAAATTCGAAAAAAAAAGGGCTTACCCTGATTGAACATGCATTGAAATGACCAAGATCTGCAAACATCGCCTCAGTGCCTAATGACCAGCAACTAAATTCATAAGTTAAGCAATTTATCATCCTTACTATGAACATATAATTATAAATAAATTAAATAAAAAAATAAGGGGCTTTATTTACCTGTTATGCATAGTAGGACGCCTCCAAGTGAAAACCATCCATCTCTCCCAGTATGATGAAAAAATTTGACAATATAATGTGGAGAAAAAGCAAAGACAACTTTTGGGTTCCAATATATCGTATTATAAAGTCCAATTCCAAAAATAGATATCAACCATAAGATAACTACTGGGGCAAACAAGAAGCCGACTTTGTGGGTCCCAAAATGTTGCAAAGCGAAAAGGCCGACCAATATGACACAAGCAAGTGCTAGTACTCCAGCTACAGGTAAAAAGATTGTTCAATAATCACGATAAAAATGATCATTCGCATTCTTGATGAAGTAGAATCGAAATAACCATATAGAAATAAACTATACGTACTGTCGTTCAACTTTGAGGTGGCAACTTTAAGCCCTGACATTGATGATAGTACTGCAATGGGACAAACTCATTAGTAATTATTCCAATTTTGATTAAACTCTGATAATCACAAGGGGTCATTTGTAAATTAAAATAGCAGAAAATCGCATAGTTAATCTTACTTGCAGGAAAGATCAATGAAATTGACGCTAAAGTGAAAAATGACAAATTCAAGAAAATAATAAATCCTGACTTTACTTAACTATGTTTCACCACTATGGGGATCTAACATAAGAAATATCTCATTTTCCTTTCATTTTTTAAAGTTAAAATCTCATTTTTGAAGCATACCTGACATAGCTGGAGTAATTACTCCATCACCAATTACCATGCCAGCCCCGAGTAATACTATAACCAATAACAATAACCTTGACTTTTTGTGCTTCTCTAGATATCTCTTCAATCCTGAAGATATTGGTGATTGTCCTGAGGGACCATATTTATAAGCTGAAAGTTCCTCATCCGCAGCTTGTTGATTAGGAAGTAAACTGAGTTTTCCATGTCTACAAAGCAATGAATAAAGAGCAAATGTCCCACCTGAGGAGATAAAATAGTCAGAGCAACACACGGGGAAAAATGTTCATTTACACAAACTTCCAATCTTAGTTTTAAAATGACACTTGCCCCCCCTACCCCCCCCCCCCCCCCCCCCCCCTCCTTCCTCTGTCAATCATCTTAATCAATGCTGGAAATAAATTTTATTAACACCACCCCCAACATGTAGGAGAAATTTGAAAACATCGCTAAAAATTTAATAATGACATCATTTAACTATATAAAATATATAATCAACTGAAATGGCAACTGCAAGATGGAAAAGAACTTCGACGGAGGTATATGTAATTCTGAAACCAAGAGTTAGAGTGTATTTAGCATACCTTCACCATTGTCATCAGCAGCCAAGATGATAAATACGTATTTAAGCAACGGGAGCAATGTCAAGGTCCAAAAGATTAACGAGAACAAGCCAAATACTATATCGGGATTCTGGTAATTCCTCAACTTCTCTTCAAATGCATTGTTGTAAACATAAAGCGGTGAAATGCTGAGATCTCCATAAACCACTCCAAAGCTTTGGTATGCAAGTATCAAAGAGCTAGGAACCATCTCCGTGATTGGCTGCAAAATCGAAAACCACACACTTAATTAAATAGCTCACTATATACATGAATCATCAAACTGGAATAGCTTGATTTTATATTTAAGTACCTTGGGATTGGACTTGCTTTTGCTCTTAGCTATTTTAGGAGAATCATCTTGACCGTCGTGCTCACTTGAAATGGTTGGTTCTTGGGATGGATCTGCTGCCCCTCGATGCAGCGGGTTTCTCTTGTCTTCCTCATGCTCAATGTCAATTATATTCATGTATTTGTCTATAAAATTAAAAAAAAATGGCATGAATTTTAAGAAAATCAGGACTAGAAGCTCCAAGTTCGAGCTAGAAATCACTTATGAAAAAATATTTATTTATGTTTAAATATTGTTTTTGCTCTTGTACCATTTGTATTTTCATTATTCTTGTATGTTATCATTTTAAGATCATAAACTTTATTATTTTAATTATATTATAAAAGCATATATTTAATTTATTTTTTTCTTAGATGAGAATAATATTATTAAATTTTTTTACTCCAAAACATCAAAAAGAAAGAACAAATATAGATTTGAGTTCAAACTTCAAACTCGAACTTAAAACAACAACGACACCCGATATATATACCATATATGTAACTTTAAAATTAAAAGACAACAACCAATTTCCAGTCACTAAAAAATCTTGGAAAACTAGTTATTATTATATTCTTAAATATTCTAAAAGAGAAATTTATTTATTTTATTTGAAATCTCAAAAAAAAAAATTGAAATCTCAAATCTTCAAATAGAATACATCCAGACTCAATTTATGATCCAACCTAAAATTTTGAAATAAATAGTTTATCGGATATGACACTTCTAAAAATTCAATCGTGCCGTATTGTTTTGTGTATAGTGTAAAATGTTGAAAAAAATCTGTGTTCGTACATCAGAGGTTATCCCTGGTACTTTCTTCCATTATCTTTTTCTAAACAAATAAAAATAAAAATTAAGACGAGATAGAAAGAAAGCATCACCTGAGAAAAGCAATCCCCGGATAAATTCGAATCAAATTTTGATTCTCTCTGTTCGGAAATCAAAATGAACCTAAATCAATTCGTCATATTATATTTACACATGATTATAATTATATTACGTCTGGAATATGAAGAACGATGGGAGGAAGAAATGGAAAAGGAAAACCCAGAAAATCTTCCTAACAAATTGCAGAAAAAAAAATGAAGAGAACCTAAATATGAAAAATATAAGTTTTTTTGGACCCCGGAAAACTGGGGTCGAAAAACGAACTTATACATGAAATATGTTATATATATGCACTTTTACAATAATTCCTCTTTATAGCTTAATAGTGTGTAAGAAAAGGAGGGAAATGTAATTACGAAAGATATAAAGAAAAATTCATAAATTTTTATTATCTATTGATCTTCATGTTGGGATTAAAGAGGAAAAATGATAAAAACTATCAAATTTTGGTGTCAAATCTTTGCAGTGGTTGGATGAGAGAGACTAACGTGTTTTTTTTTTTTGTAGAGCTTCTTTCCCTTTTTTTTCCTTTTAATTAGTAAAAGAATTTGAAAAAATAAATTATATTAGAATTTGTTTACTTGGCTACTTGGCCCAATTGAGCAAATTGCAAAATTGGTTCGGTAACTTGCAACACATTAACATTTTGGTACATTAATTTAATAATTAGTAATTTTATTCACTAACTACGATTCTGTGGCATTTTAAACCAATTTTCCATCCAATTGAAATTTATCGTCAGAATTCCATATGTGTGGCATTTGTCAGCTAAAAACATTGAGTTATTGCCTGAGTCATGAGCTAACACATTCTTGTACGTCACTTATAATATGTCTCGTAACAGCCTGACCTACGTGCAAATATTGAATGGTATTATTATAGCTTTCCTATGCTTGGTAATATTTAAGGAATAAAATTAGGAATGAATTAATTAAAAATTCTTGATTTTTCCTTCTTATCTTTTGTATATATTTTAGCTTATATTTCGGAATATATATTTTTGCATTTACATAAAATACATAATAATATTATTTTTTGCACTTATACATGAACTACAAGAATATTTTCAATAATGAAATAAACGTATATTGTAGCGCCCCTTTCCGTGGGTGGAGAAAGGACACCACATCCGCACCGAGACGAACTCCCAAACGAGGTAGATGTACCCCATTTAAAAATCCATCCCGGCGAACGGCAATCAATCAATCAAAAACCAGCAACAGCAATACGACACCCCAACAACAACAGCAATAAAAGAATAACAGAGTTGCGGAAGCTAAATCAAATTATACAATTAGTCATATAAGCCATTCATGGTAACATAATTCATACATCATTCTCAATAATCATTTAATAAATGCCATCCATGGCTCGTCGAATCTATCCCACATCAGGGGCACGTAAGTACGGGAAATAAAACATAATACGAAATACATAAATTAAATCAATTCATAAATAAGGACACGACTGTTGTTGGGATACTGACAAGACAAGACATACGAGCCAACCTAGACCTGCTGCTGCCGACTGATAAGATAGGTGACAACGCCACCTGTCGACCTGAAGTAAGAATCAAAATAGTGGGGGTGAGTATAAAAGATACTCAGTGATGGTAAAGAGGGAACAAGTACGAGCCACGTTTCCGGGTTTGGATTATATATATAGGAAAATACATTTGCATAATTGAAGAAAATCCGGATCGTGCTTCGACTTGCATACACGATAATAATTAACAGTACGTTAAAGAATTAAAGCGATAAATACAAGCAATTAATATCCCAGCGAGTATGGGCCTGTTCCTCCTTATAACCCATTCAATTACAATAAACTCCATCACCGGTGTCCGACCCCGAAGCGCGACCGCGGGCGACTGTTGAATTTTAGGAAAACGTGCAACGAATGCAACGCCTACCATCGTTCCCAACCGTGGCTATCAACTCCTGACGGGCCACGATTGACGCTTAATTTTGGGAAAAGCACATTGGATTACACCCTGGACGCTCGTCCCCAGATGCAACCTCCGGATACAATCCCGGGCCCATTGAAATAACAATACATTATCTTTTTGCTCGCGTTTGAAGAACATTATAAGTTAAGGCCAAAAGGGTATTTAGGCAAGTGTGTGTGACGACAAAGGGGGCGACTACAAGTTTCATACGTGTCGGGAAACACCAACGTCTTCCCCTAACGACTTCCCTCATAGACCCAACCCAGGTCAAAACGTCATGCTTAAAAGAAAGAGCTTTACTTGCCTTATGAAAACAAAATGATTTAGAGATACTTATAGATACAAGTTAATATCAAAACATTGATTATAAAATCATGAAAATATAGGTTAAATATTTAATAGATATACGAGAAGGGAAATCAAAGCAAGATGAGCACATAAGGGTAGTTCGCAATAATTTAAAAGAGATTCTTACTCCGTTTGAAAGCATTTTAATACCCTCACCTGGAAGCACGAAAACGACAAAAAAACCCAAGCTATGCCTTGAAAAGACGGCCTGAAACTAATAGACGACAAGAACCAAATAAGACAAGACACGACAACGACTCACGAAGACTACAACACATGAAAAACCAATAAACGTCATGTAGCAATTAAATTTACAATTAAAATGCAATTAAATCGATTAAAAGGAAAATACGAAATTAACGATGCTAAACATGCTCAATTGAAATTTTAATTGCACATTCATGCTTATAATATTATAAAGAAGCACTCATGCGATTTTCGGATTTTTCGAACGACATTCAAAAATTGGTGAAAAAGCCCTAAACGAAAAAGGCTCGATTCAAGGTTCGAACGAGGTCGGAATTTTGAAAACTTTACAAAATACTCATCCTTGAATCATATGGAAGCTATAGGTGAAAACGGCTCGATTTTAGGGGGTCGTATGCAAAAAGTCAACTTTTATTTTTGGCCATTTGACCCCATTACCGTAAGCAACTAAGGAAAAAGGCTGAAAATTTGGTTAAGGCATTCGCACGGGCTAACGCACGGCCTTGTGCACGGTCTTGAGCATGCACTCAAGACCGTGCAAGCTTAAACAACTGCGCACTGGCTTGCGCACCAGGGTGCGCCGGCCGGTGCAGGCTCAAAGTGGTGCACACGGTCTGGTGCACGGTCTTGCCAAGACCGTGCGTTGGACCGTGTGATTCGTCTTTCAGGTGCAGAAAACACGATTTTAAGGTTTCTCATGAGGGTTTCGTCCTAAAATCAACTAGGGTGGATTCTACAGCTAAAATCAACATATAAATTCACACTCAATGATTGTACACATTAATAGCTATCATTTGATCCGAACTACACTAAAAATGGTAAACTCTAACCTACAAACCCATCAAATTATCAATTATTCATTTCAATATAAAAACTAGAATAGCGAATGATTTAATGGATGAATCGAAATGGGGAAAGAAGATTACCGGTAGAGAATTGAATGAGGATCGTATATTTGGTCTTGGAATTTCGATTGATCGAGCGACGGATTCGGAATGAGATTTCTCTTTCTCTCCTTCTTCTTCTCCCTTTCTCCTTCTCTTCTCTCCTTCTCTCTCTCGATTTTGAGTTGTGTTCAAGAGTGTGCAAGAGAGTGTGCACAAGGGGGTGTAAGTGTGTTCAAGGTAGTGTGGGTGTGTCCAAGATGGTGCAAAGGTGTTTCAAGGGGGTGTGGGTTCGTTTAGAGATTAGATTAATTTCGAGGGGTGGAAAAGGTAATTATAAATGGTCGAGGATAGGGAATTAAATTAAAATAACTTAAAATTAGCTAACGAAGCTAATCTTTTCATATAAAATTCAACGAAATGTCGAATAATTATTCCGAGAATATATTCTGGAATTTTGGGTCGTTACATATATGACCTAATACTAATTTAATAGATGTAATCGTGTTTTTGGTAGGTTAATAGATGTATTTAGATAAGTTGTGTCACGACCCCCAGGTGTGGAGAGGAGAACCCTCACGACGGCGCCCATTGGACGCGCGGGAATAACTTTTGCCTCCACCGTGTACAACCCTAAAGTTTGGCATTGGAAGCACGCGCCAAAAGAGGTTGTAACGACCCGGAAATTCAAGAATCAATGTGAGTTCGTCTTTCGCACTAATTCCATTCTTTCCCCCTATTTCTCATATTATTTCAATTATTTCAATTATTTCATAAATGACCCTATGTGAATGTATTAATGCGCATTATTATTCCTTATGTGTTTAGTTTCGTTTTGATATTAATATTGTAATGTTGGCCAAAATATTTAAGTGAAGTTTCCAAAATGCCCCTTCGTTAATTCCGGGCCTTGCATATTAGTTGAATAGGATGTCATCTCTCATTTCTTAAACCCTAAACCCAATTAGCGTGAGAGAGAAGGAGAGAAGAGGAAGAAAGAAGATTTTCATCTCAAAATTTCAATCGAACACACCGAGCTCATTTCTCCACCATTTTCCGCGCCATGAAAACCTATACGATCCTCTCGACATGCTCTTTCTTTAAGTACCCGAATTTTCCCCTTCTCCCCCAAATTTTTGTGCATTTATGAACATTTATGGGTTTAGTTAGCATTTATGATTTTTGTTGATTTTGAGCTCAATACTTGATCATTTTCCATGCTACTTGGTTTAAAATATTCCTTGTGATTTGCTTGATGCACGTTTGAAACCTGAGTTGTTGATTCTTGCTATAATTTGAGTTTTGGGAATTTTTGGGCGAAATCCCGCTGAAATCGCGTTTTTTAGCTGTCTGAATATGATCTGCACATGCTTTTGCACGGTTTTGCAGAAGACCGTGCGTGCTGTTTTGAATTCGCACCGGCTTGGCGCCCGTGCACGAACTCCGTGAGCAAGCACTTTTAGAGCCCTGCACGGTCTTGAGGATGTGCTCAAGACCGTGTGTAGCCCCATGCAAATGCCTTAGCATAATTTTCAGCCTTCTTTCTTGCTTCAATTCGCTTCAGGAATTTGGTCAATTCCCCAAAAATAAAATGTTGACTTTTGCAAACGACCTCTTAAAATCAGTATGATTTTACCTTTAGCTTCCATATGATTCGAGATTTAATATTTTACCAAGTTTTCTAAATTCCGACTTTGTTTGGGCTGTGAATAGTGCATTTTTCCGTTTCTGCAATTTTGAAAACTTGTCCGATTGATTCGAAACTTGCATGGCAGCTTCCATAATTATAATCATTAGCATATGTGTGATTGTGGACTCATATGGTTAGTCGTTCGTCATTTATTTGCTTATTAGCCCTTTTAGAAGTTGTATATAGATCTGTTAGGTCCCGTCTTGTTAACAGATCAGTCTCCAGGCGAGGGTCAATGAGTCCTAGCAGTTGGTGATTCTTTTGGTAATCCATATGAGGGTTAAATCATATCTAAAATGGGCTTGAACATATATGTCTATGTATACATGCAAAAACCCCTTTTTTGCCATGCCTTAGTTTATTGCTTTACATTTCTTACCGTTCATATTATACTAGATATTTCGAGCTATATACATTGACGATTTCGATAAACAAACCATTTCAACTTATACCTATAAGTATCCTAAAACTGTTTTGTTTCAAAGGCAAGAAATCTCTTTCGTTTAAATGTGATGCTTTGGCCTTGCATTTGGCCCCGTGTGGCATCTGAGGATTATATTACTTATGCTTTACGAATCGCTTTCTCTATGTTATGAGTTGTTTTTAATTGCTTTAATTGTTGTGCCTTTTGGGGTTTCACTGTTGTCGAGTGTTGGGATAGACTCGTTGGCTTGTATGGGTTCTCGGGTTGAGGCGCCGTTCTCGGCTTGGGAGTTCGTGCAAGTCCAGGGGCTATAGAGCGGGTGCTACAGTCTGAAGTGGTATCAAAGCTCTAGGCTCTATTGTCTAGAAGTGTCGTGTCTAAGTCGTACGGTTATAGGATTTGTGTTACTTTTCCTTAATTGCGCTCTTACATGTTTATTACTACGTGGCTATTTGATCATACCATTAACCCGACATGCATTTTTAGTTCGTTGTTTCAGGAACCATGGTACGTCCTCCTCGCCGGAATGATCAACCTCCCCCACCAGAGGGCGTTCCTACGCCTAATACTTTCTATGATGCTATCCATTTGATAGTCCTCCAGACTCAGCAGCAGCAGCCGCCGCCACCACCACTGAACCCTTAGGCGGCCATCGACCGAGCCATGGACCACTTTATGTCTTACCGTCCTCCGGTCTTCAAGGGAGAGCCTGATGACATTAAGGCTGAGGCCTAGATTTCTGAGCTGGAGCAGAAGTTTAGGGCCATTGTAGTAGGGGATCGAGAGAGGATCGAGTTTGCTATATTCCTGATGAGGGGACCCGCCCTAGACTGGTGGAGGTTTGTTGAGAGGTGATGGACTACTGCAGGGACAGAGCACACTTGGACACAGTTTCTGATTGACTTCCGTGCGAAGTTGTAGCGCCCCTTTCTGTAGGAGGAGAAAGGACACCACATCCGCACCGAGACTGTAACGACCCAAAATTCCAGAATATATTCTCGGAATAATTATTCGACATTTCGTTGAATTTTATATGAAAAGATTAGCTTCGTTAGCTAATTTTAAGTTATTTTAATTTAATTCCCTATCGTCGACCATTTATAATTACATTTTCCACCCCTCGAAATTAATCTAATCTCTAAACAAACCCACACCCCCTTGAAACACCTTTGCACCATCTTGGACACACCCACACTACCTCGAACACAAGTACACCCCCTTGTGCACACTCTCTTGCACACTCTTGAACACAACTCAAAATCGAGAGAGAGAAGGAGAGAAGAGAAGGAGAAAGGGAGAAGAAGAAGGAGAGAAAGAGAAATCCCGTTCCGAATCCGTCGCTCGATCAATCGAAATTCTGAGACCAAATATACGATCCTCATTCAGTTCTCTACCGGTAATCTTCTTTCCCCATTTCGATTCATCCATTAAATCCTTCGATTTTCTAGTTTTTATATTGAAATGAATAATTGATAATTTGATGGGTTTGTAGGTTAGAGTTTACCATTTTTAGTGTAGTTCGGATCAAATGATAGCTATTAATGTGTACAATGCATGAGTGTGAATTTTTTATGTTGATTTTAGCTATAGAATCCACCCTAGTTGATTTTAGGACGAAACACTCGTGAGAAACCTTAAAATCACGTTTTCTGCACCTGAAAGACGAACCACACGCCAGACCGTGTGCACCACTTTGAGCCTGTACCGGCCGGCGCACCCCGGTGCACAAGCCAGTGCGCAGTTGTTTAATCTTGCATGGTCTTGAGTGCATGCTCAAGACCGTGCACAAGGCCATGCGTTAGCTCGTGCGAATGCCTTAACCAAATTTTTAGCCTTTTTCCTTAGTTGCTCACGGTAATGGGGTCAAATGGCCAAAAATAAAAGTTGACTTTTTGCATACGACCCCCTAAAATCGAGCCATTTTCACCTATAGCTTCCATATGATTCAAGGATGAATATTTTGTAAAGTTTTCAGAATTCTGACCTCGTTCGGACCTTTAATCGAGCTTTTCTCGTTTAGGACTTTTTCACCAATTTTTGAATGTCGTCCGAAAAATCCGAAAATCGCATGAGTGCTTCTTTATAATATTATAAGCATGAATGTGCAATTAGAATTTAAATTGAGCATGTTTAGCATCGTTAATTTTGTATTTTCTGTTTAATCGATTTAATTGCATTTTAATTGTAAATTTAATTGCTACATGACGTTTATTGGTTTTTCATGTGTTGTAGTGTTCGTGAGTCGTTGTCGTGTCTTGTGTTATTTGGTTCTTGTCGTCTATTAGTTTCAGGCCGTCTTTTCAAGGCATAGCTTGGGTTGTCTTGTCGTTTTCGTGCTTCCAGGTGAGGGTATTAAAATGCTTTCAAACGGAGTAAGAATTTCTTTAAAATAATTGCGAACTACCCTTATGTGCTCATCTTGCTTTGATTTCCCTTCTCGTATATCTTAAATATTTAACCTATATTTTCATGATTTTACAAGTAAAGCTCTTTCTTTTAAGCATGACGTTTTGACCTCGGTTGGGTCTATGAGGGAAGTCGTTAGGGGAAGACGTTGGTGTTTCCCGACACGTATAAAACTTGTAGTCGCCCCCTTTGTCGTCATACACACTTGCCTAAATGCCCTTTTGGCCTTAACTTATAATGTTCTTCAAACGCGAGCAAAAAGATAATGTATTGTTATTTCAATGGGCCCGGGATGGTATCTGGAGGTTGCATCTGGGGACGAGCGTCCAGGGTGTAATCCGAGGTGCTTTTCCCAAAATTAAGCGTCAATTGTGGCCCGTCAGGAGTTGATAGCCATGGTTGGGAGCGATGGTGGGCGTTGCATTCGTTGCACATTTTCCTAAAATTCAACAGTCGCCCGGGGTCGCGCTTCGGGGTCAGACACCGGTGATGGAGTTTATTGTAATTGAAGGGGTTATAAGGAGGAACAGGCCCATACTCGCTGTGATATTAATTGCTTGTATTTATCGCTTTAATTCTTTAACGTACTGTTAATTATTGTCGTGTATGCAAGTCGAAGCACGATCCGGATTTTCTTCAATTATGCAAATGTATTTTCCTATATATATAATCCAAACCCGGAAACGTGGCTCGTACTTGTTCCCTCTTTACCATCACTGAGTATCTTTTATACTTACCCCCACTATTTTGATTCTTACTTCAGGTCGACAGGTGGCGTTGTCACCTATCTTGTTAGTCGGCAGCATCAGGTCTAGGTTGGGTCGTATGTCTTGTCTTGTCAGTGTCCCTGTAGCGGGCGCCCCAAACGGGTAACGCACGCCCCGCACGCCCCGCACCGAGCCCCGACTCGGAGCCAAAATGGGATCCGACCCGAACCGAAACCCGGCGAACGACAAGCATTTACTCAATCACTAGGCGGGGTTTTAAAAACAACGAAAAGACAGAGACGCGGAAGCAATATAAATAATCAAAGCAATAGAACATAATATATACACAATTATTAAAGCCCACCAAGGCTAACGAAATTCAATTACATAATATCAAACGGGTTCGATACAGTATCCCGATAAATATAATAACGGGTTCAATAAATACATAATCCCGAATACAAATTAAATAAAATCCTAATATCCTAAAAATCTAATTCATATCATACGGAAAAAGGAATATACATGAGAAAATAAATACAACTCTACGACGACGACGACGATCCCGCCTAGTATCCTGAAACCAATATAGGGTGAGACAGAGAGGGTTAGTCAAATGACTAAGTGAGGGGGTAATAATAATGTATATAATAAAACGGGAAATAAATCACCAATTTTAAACTTAAGAGAAATCAACATAAAAGAAAGGTTTTCGTAATCGAGTGGTGATTTAACATAAAACATAACTTATCATATGACTCGGCGAGTCGAGCCCTGAACTCCAATATCCAAAACATAAAACCGGAAACCTCCCTTATTCCTCCAATGTAGCCGGACTGCAAACCCGAACTACTCGTAACATACTAGAATAACTCAGGTACTCAAAGGGCTGCCACTCCGGCCTCACCCCGAGCTACCAAATGGAGGAAACCATAGGATTTACGCCGTAGACCCGACGTCTACCGACTTCGTCCTATCGCTCTTACTCCGGGCCCAAGCGAACATGCATACATTTCATAACTCGCTTTTCAAAACATTTCGGGTTGGCCAAAAGACCGTTCGAGACATGACATATGCGAGGCCGAAGGCCAAAGTTTGCCTTAGAAAACAAAAGGTTTTACATGTCTCTTTCGTAAACATTTCAAAGTCTATACGTAGTACTTTTCATATCAAACCATTTTCGATAAATCAAATGAACATAATAATCATAAATATCTATTAAGTATATATGTATAAACGGTGTGAAAACAAAACATAAACGTGGCTTATATCGGGAGAGGCTTAGTTATATATATACGTAATAATACTGGAAACAGAAACGGAAAGCCTCACCTGGCTGCTATGCAAAATAAGAGCAAAAAGCTAGAACCGGCGCTACTCCACGGGAGTATCGTCTGCATAAATACCAGGACACAACCAAATAAGACTAAAGACGACGCACGGCTTATACGAAAATATTAAAACACATTGGAGCACGTTATACAATTAAATCAATCACTTAAGTTCAAATTCTCAAACCAAAATAGAGTAATTCATGCATTTAAAAATACAATCAAGTCCAAATGCAACGAAACTTTACGGACATGCTTAAATTATCATAAAGAAGTATGCATTCGAATTTCGGGAAAATCGGACTTCACATGCAAAAGATAGAAAATTTAACGAAAACTTAAAACGCATTATTCATATACCCGAACATGTTGTAAATTCGTAAATCATGCAATTCATATCTATATCATATATATATCGAATACACGAGTGAAGAAAGAATTCGGAAAAGACGAGTCTTGGAGGGACCCGTAGTGCAAAACGGGCCATGACTTACAGAAGGTCAGGGCACTGTGCGATCGGGCCACACGGCCTTGTGCACGGCCGTGTGCCGAGGCCGTGCACAATCAAGCAACGCGCACGGCCTCATGCACACGGCCTCAAGGCCGTGTGCACGGCCCGTGCCCATTCTCCACACATGCACGGTCTCATGCACACGGCCTCAAGGCCGTGTGCACCGGGCCGTGTGCGACCAAAATGAGCAGAAACATCAGACAGCAAAAATCATACGCGAATTCAAACCAAAATCTAACATTTAATCGATTAATCATGCAAATCAATCCCAAATTTTCACATATAATCATCTACAACATATAATCTACATATAGAAACGATAAACACGAAAATCCATCCACAATTACTATCAAAATCATATAAAACCTAAATTATACAACTATTCACAAAAATGAGAAAAATGAAGTATAGAAGACCTTAAACGAGAGAATCGTTAGAAGCTTACTCGTAGAAAAGATCGCGAGAAATTCGTAGGCGTAAACGATTCGAAAATCTGTCGGAAAACGAAGTCGGGATGATCGATTGGAATCTCTTCCTTCTCTTTCTCTTTTTCCTTCTCTTTTCTTTTCTCTCTTTATTTCTTGCTGGTTGTGAACGAGAGTGAGATGAGAGAGAGTGACTTAGTCAAATTAGTTGACTAGGGTTTAAAAGTCGAAGGGGCATTTTAGTAATTTTGCAAAATAAGTTTAAAAACTCACGTTGTCCAAATAATACGTAATTACAGTCAAAATTCATATAATTAAACGCACATTGACAATTAGTGATTTAAATATCAAAATTCACTCATTTACGAAATTATCCTAATATCTTAGAATAAATATCAAATTAAAATAATAATTTGCGTAATTACTCGATTTAAAATATACCGAATTGAAAATCGGATTTTCGGGTCGTTACAGTCCCAACAACAGTCGTGTCCTTATTTATGAATTGATTTAATTTATGTATTTCGTATTATGTTTTATTTCCCGTACTTATGTGCCCCTGATGTGGGATAGATTCGACGAGCCATGGATGGCATTTATTAAATGATTATTGAGAATGATCTATGAATTATGTTACCATGAATGGCTTATATGACTAATTGTATAATTTGATTTAGCTTCCGCAACTCTGTTATTCTTTTATTGTTGTTGTTGTTGGGGTGTCGTAATACTGTTGCTTGTTTTTGATTGATTGATTGTCATTCGCCGGGATGGATTTTTAAATGGGGTACATCTACCTTGTTTGGGAGTTCGTCTCGGTGCGGATGTGGTGTCCTTTCTCCGCCCACGGAAAGGGGCGCTACAGTCAGTGGTATCAGAGCCCAGGTTCCCGAAAAGGAACCGAAAGCTCTAATATCTCGTCTGTCTTGTCTTTTGTGTCTTTTGAATTGTGTCAATCCATGTCGAGTTCGTGTTTTGACGAGTGTTCGTCTTATCTTGGTGCTTAAAAGTGTAGACGATTACGGTTGGCTTAATTAACCGACTGACAATCTTTTATGAATTTTTGTACTAAGGAAGATGTAACGCGAGTCGATCGTGGAACTCTTTGTTTGTTTTACTTGGTTTGGTCTGTCGTAGTTGTGTGTCGATAGGATTTTCATTGGGTGTCGAGCATGTTTTATGTGGTTATAAATTATTGGCATCATTTCTTACAAGACATGCACCTATTTTGCCAAATAGCTGTGAGCGCAGGTATGCCGCGCAAGAAAGCCCGATCAGACCCGTCACTACCACCACCCCAGACTGCTCCGGGATCTTCATACCCGTATCCGACGGGAGATATGGAAATAGCTCAAGGAGGAGAGAGCGTAACCGAATACGAAGCTAGGTTCGCTTACCTGACCAATTATTCTCCTAACCGAGAACCGGACCAAAGGAACAGAGCCGCAAGATTTATATCGGGGTTAAGGCACGAAATCCGCCAAATACTCATAGGACTCGGCTACTGTTCTTATGTGGAGGCTGTCGGCCGAGCCTTGCGGGCCGAAGCAGAATTTGAAATAAGAGCTAGGAGTATTGATTACCTTGGAGAACCGGCCACATGAATCAGGAACCCCAGTAGTTGTCCATACGACTTCTCGCAGTAAAGGGACAACGACTAGTGGATCCAGTGGAAATATCATCCTCTGCACGCATTGCCAGAAGCCGAATCACGTCGCCGAGATGTGTAGGAGGAGACTTGGGTTGTGCCTCATTTGTGGTGCCGCCAATCACCTCGTCGACCAATGCCCCAACAGGAGAAAGGGTAATTGAAGGAGTCGAGAAACTACCGAGATCGAAGGATGAAAAAAAAAAAAAAAAAAAAAAAAGAGGCTAGACTGGACTTCGTCTCTTGGAATAAAGGTACCATGCATGTTCATAACATTCATAATTTCTCATCTTTTAATTTAATAATTGCGTGATAGTACGTTTTATTGTTTAATTGAACTCTGGGTTTAATTCGGGGTGTTTTGGTAATTTTTGCGCGTTTTAATTCGACTCAGGGGTGCTTGCACACCCCAACGCACGGTCTTGGTCAAGACCATGCGGCCCAACTCAAGACCGTGCAGACCAGCCCAGCGTTTAAACCGCTGAATCGGCCGAACCGGCGCGCACGGCCCTACGCACGCTCGTGCGTTAGACCGTGCAAGGCCCCTCGCCCATTTAAACCTCTCTTTCACGAACAGAAGTAGCAGCAACCCCAAATTTTTTTTTTCCTCTCGTTTCTAGGAACAGCAATCCACGATTTTTTCCCCAGATTTCATCCTTCCCACTTTGCAAGCCTATAACTTTCGATCCGTCCGTTGGATCTTCGAAATTTTTGGAAGGTACGCTGCGTATTTCAATTAGTTGGTTTTTGGGGATGATCCGCTGAGCTGATCATACACAAATCGCCGCCCAAAATACATGCCCGCCAAGTGTTCGACAAAATTCCTGAGTGAGAAATTTCACCAAATTCAACCCAACAAGCTTCAAGCAACCTTCTCACATGGCCGCCGAAGGTTCTCGACGCAGGAGGAGGCGAGATGACCCTCCATCCCTACTTCCATTTAATGTGGATATTTCAAATCCCTTTCAAGCCAAAATATTTCGTCGGATGCACGAACGCCCGGTTTTCTCTACCAAGTTCCTCAATATAGAAACATTGGGAAATTTGGGACTTGGCGACGGTATTGCTCGGTATATTGAAGACGTGGGGTGGACCACATTCTTGGATATGAGGAGGAATTCGTACCCCCGGCTTGTCTACGAATTCATTGCAACGCTTCAAGTAATTCCCCACGAAGACGACGCCGAGCTACCTTTTAAGATTGAGTTCCGAGCTTTCAATGAGGATTATGAGCTCACTCTCCGACAATTGACGGCGCATTTTGGACTACCCATTCGGGGTATGATAAGCCGTGAAATAGGATGGTCCGAAGCCGAGGCGTGGAGAAATGTCTCCACTTCTAGAAGGTCCTTCCAACAAGGAAAGTCGAAGGCAACCGACCTCATCAATCCCGCCTTGAGGACTTTCCATTGATTTCTCTCGTGCACTGTTTTTGCCCGAGGAGATAGCTATGGCTCTATCAACTTGGATGAACTCTACATTCTTGATTGTGCGGTCCGGAGAGAGCCGATCAACGGCATTATGTTTTTCTTGAGGTATGTAGAGTACATGGGCACCCGCCCGAAGGGAGAGATTAGGATTGGGTCCTACATTACCGCAATCCTCGAGTGTGTCGGTGTAACCGGTATGGACCGAATGGCCCCAGCAGGGGGAGACGACGCAATCATCACCTACAAGCAATTCGCCCAGATGAAGCTATGCAAGAAAGTTAGAGGGCGTCATAGTAGGTATGTGCCGATGACGGCAGAGGAAGCTGCCGCCGAGAGTGACGACGATGTCGAGGAGGACATCCGAGCAGGAGGTCAACCTGAAAGGGATCAACAAGAAATTGAGGTGGAAATGCTTGAACAATTATACGAAGCAGGAGGCTTCGATCCTCAACAGGTCCCATACGTACCTGACCCTCCTAGAACCGAAGAGGCTCACTTCCAGCCGAACTTCGACGACTACCCGACTCAGCACCAGGCTGGATTCTTACAATGGGATAGACTAAGTGAGGAGCAGTGGACTCGGTACCAACAATCGGAGTCGGAGACCCGAAGCCGATGGGAGGCCGATAGGTGGACGGTTTGGGGAAACCGCTTCACAACCTTCGCGGAGCAGACTACCGAGCGATTGGACCGACAGTCGGCCGACCTGCGGGAGATCAGACTCGAGGCCCAACGCAACCACACCAAACTCCGGGAGCAGAGGTCCATCACTGAGCAGCTCGCTAGCTATCTGATCCATCTTGGCATGCCGCCTAGTTCTGGAGCATCCGATTCTTAGTCGGCATCATTTTCTTCTATTTCTCGTAATTTTTGTTTTAATTGTAATTTGATTTTATTTGAACTATTATGTAAGAAATATGCGTTAATTGCTTATTAGAATTTAACTGTTAATTGTTCGTTTTAATTAATTGCTTGTGTGTTAATTGCGCGACTTTTGTTTGAACAACTTTTAAATGCCTTAATATACTCCCTTTAACAAACCCCGAGGTTCGGAGGAGAATCTGAGGACAAATTCTTTTGAACGGGGGAGTATTGTAACGACCCAAAATTCCAGAATATATTCTCGGAATAATTATTCGACATTTCGTTGAATTTTATATGAAAAGATTAGCTTCGTTAGCTAATTTTAAGTTATTTTAATTTAATTCCCTATCCTCGACCATTTATAATTACCTTTTCCACCCCTCGAAATTAATCTAATCTCTAAACAAACCCATAACTTCTTGAAACACCTTTGCACCATCTTGGACACACCCACACTACCTTGAACAAACTTACACCCCCTTGTGCACACTCTCTTGCACACTCTTGAACAAAACTCAAAATCCAGAGAGAGAAGGAGAGAAGAGAAGGAGAAAGGGAGAAGAAGAAGGAGAGAGAGGTAAATCCCGTTCCGAATCCGTCGCTCGATCAATCGAAATTCCGAGACCAAATATACGATCCTCATTCAATTCTCTACCGGTAATCTTCTTTCCCCATTTCGATTCATCCATTAAATCCATTGATTTTCTAGTTTTTATATTGAAATGAATAATTGATAATTTGATGGGTTTGTAGGTTAGAGTTTACCATTTTTAGTGTAGTTCGGATCAAATGATAGCTATTAATGTGTACAATGCATGAGTGTGAATTTTATATGTTGATTTTAGCTATAGAATCCACCCTAGTTGATTTTAGGATGAAACCCTCGTGAGAAACCTTAAAATCGCGTTTTCTGCACCTGAAAGATGAACCACACGGTCCAACGCACGGTCTTGGCAAGACCGTGCACCAGACCGTGTGCACCACTTTGAGCCTGCACCAGCCGGCGCACCCCGGTGCGCAAGCCAGTGCGCAGTTGTTTAAGCTTGCACGGTCTTGAGTGCATGCTCAAGACCGTGCACAAGGCCGTGCATTAGCCCGTGCGAATGCCTTAACCAAATTTTCAGCCTTTTTCCTTAGTTGCTCACGGTAATGGGGTCAAATGGCCAAAAATAAAAGTTAACTTTTTGCATACGACCCCCCAAAATCGAGCCGTTTTCACCTATAGCTTCCATATGATTCAAGGATGAATATTTTGTAAAGTTTTCAAAATTCTGACCTCGTTCGGACCTTGAATCGAGCCTTTTTTCTTTAGGGTTTTTTCACCAATATTTGAATGTCGTCCGAAAAATCCGAAAATCGCATTAGTGCTTCTTTATAATATTATAAGCATGAATGTGCAATTAGAATTTTTATTGAGCATGTTTAGCATCATTAATTTCGTATTTTCCGTTTAATCGATTTAATTGCATTTTAATTGTAAATTTAATTGCTACATGACGTTTATTGGTTTTTCATGTGTTGTAGTCTTCGTGAGTCATTGTTGTAATGCCCCGCTATTTTTATAACGCTTCGGTACGTTTACCGACTAATTGCCCTTGTGTGCATTGTTTGCAATTATGTGATTATGTGAATTATATGAATTAATGTGTGATTCTATATGTGAATAATATGATGAATTCATAAGAATTTTCATATTTGAATTACCTTACACTATGTTTATATTTGAAGTGTTGTATTTGAAATTCTATGAAAATTATGCCATCGTATTTGAATTATATGATATTATTCTTGTCATATATATAAATATGTATGCAAATACATACATAAATATCTATACAAATATATATACAAGTATATATAAATTGCTAGCTAATTTTGACTTTTCAAAATATCTTTATTTATTTAATTATCTCATTTCTCTCTCAAATTTTCTACACTATTCCACAAGCAACATTCTCTCATCTTCTTCAACCTCTCTCTCGGCCATTCTCACCCTTCTCACCACCGCCATTTTCATCACCATCAAAGCACCAAAAATCATCCTCTTTCTTGCTACAAAAAGTTGCTCTCTCATCCAAGGAACAAACCTCTACTTTCTATTTGTGCAAACAAGCTTTTATTTCTTCCTTTCTCCTCCATTTCCTCCTTCAAGGTAAGTTTGTAAATCTCACAATTCTTTGGTTTTCAAGGTTTTCTATGTTGAGGAAGTGATGAAGCATGTTAGAATGAATGATTGATGAGCTTAGTTTGGTTGTTGGTTGCATGTAGCATTACTTGTGATTTTTCCATTAAATTTGATCAATTTGCAATGTTGGGTTAATGGTCTTAGATGCTTGAATGGTTAAGGAATTCATGTTAGTTCATGATATTAAGCTAATTGGTGAAGTTTTGTGGAGTTTGGGGTTGAAAAATGAAAGTTTGGCAAAATATGTAGGGGCTGATGAATAGTGATTTTTGAGCATTTGGCTTCATTTTTCGATTCTTTTGGCATCAAAAATCTTAAAATGTGTTAACTAAGAGATGCCGAAAGTTTCGGATTAATCGGAGTTGATTTGCTATGCCAAGTATTAAATGAGGGGTGGTTTGTGTAATATTCACAAACCTTTGAATTTTATTTCCCAAGCTTCCATATTACTTGTATGCCTATTTTAGCTTAATATCATGTGTATTTGATTGTGTTTAAATGTGCTTGAATGAGCTTAATTGTGTTTAAATGCATTTATACCTAATATGTTAATTTGAGCATAAAATGCATTTCATAGCCGTGCGTCGTATTTGGTTGATTTATCGAGTCATGTCTTACCTCGAGGCCTGTGTATTACAGGTGGGACCTCGCGGGACTGATTTCTGGTCGTTTGGCTATTCTTTTTGTTAAGCCTACAGGTGAGGATGTAAAATGTTTTTAACTGGAGCTTGAACAAATATTTGCGAAAACCCTATCCCTTTATATTTCAATTATATATTATCAATATTTTAAATAAAAAGGTTTTGATATAAAAATGATATATATGTATATCTTTTCCAAAATGGTTTGAAAATAGGGACAAGAGAACTATTTTGATTTTAAAAGTAACATTTGGTCTCGGGACTTGCGCGTATGCCTCGAGATAACTCGGCAACGTGCCGGGATACCCTAGGCGGTTACATACCTTGTCTCGAAAGACCCTTTTGGTCCATTAAAATATTTTGAAAAGCGAGATGACTTATACTTAACCCCATTGAGGACGCTCATGGGTATTTTTGTTTGGGCCCTGGATTATGTGACAGGCGGATACCCGGAGACGTGCGTCTAGGGTTGAAGCTGGGTTCATAATTCCACCGATTATAAGCAGGTATTCATGAACCTGACAAATAATCAAAGGGTATTGTTCATGGCTGGTCGGAGGTAGTCTAGCATGAATAATACTGACACCGGCGCCATTAGTCGGTTATGGTGAAATCTCGGGTTGCTCCTTGATAAGCCAAACGGTATTGAGGAAGGAATTTCATTATATTTGATATGTTTTAGGAGTTATAAGGAGATGGCCCGTTCTCGCCGGGAATAAAAATATTTCTAAAATGTTTTACTCTAATATTTAATTCACAAAGCTTTGATGGATTATAAAGAGAAAGTATCGGCACTAGATTCGTTTCTCTATTAATCAAAGCGTGGATTAAATAATATTTAATTCACAAAGCTTAGCTGAATTGTAAAAGAGCTTATCGTCACTAGATTTGCTTTTATCAACCTAAGCGTGGATTAAATATATGTTTTTATTATGTATACTCCCCTCCTCACTGAGTTCGTTTGACTCACATCCCTTTTTGGTTCATGCTTCAGGTTAGCAGTGCGAGTGGTTGTTGGGTACTGGCAGCAGCAGTGTAGGCTTACAGGTCTTTGGAGTCAGTTTATGTAGATATTTTATTATGACTGAACTCTTATTTATTTTGGCATGTTAACTTGAAATTGATGGAAGTTGAAATATAATGATATTTGGATATTTGAATCTAATGAGATTAGTGGATATATATATGTTTGGTATTTGCTTCCGTTGCTGGCCTGTTATTGCTATTGTAGTTGTTGATGTTAGTATTGTTGTTGGGGAGTTGCTGTTGCCAGATTGTGGGAATCCCGTTGTCCGGGGCGGGTTTTCGAGTGGTGGTATTTAACTATCGCTCGGGGGCTCGTTTCGGTCCGGGGGTTGTGGCGTGGGGGACGTCACAGCTTAAGGTGGTATCAGAGCCTAGGTTTGGTACTTAGGTTTTGATGTTGTGTCGAGTCTGTCTAGGTCGAACGGCTTTAGGACAATGTGCTTTTATATGCCCATGTTATGTGATTTTGTGTTAACATGATCATGTGGCTAACGAAACATGCATATTATTCAGTCTTTTGATACAGGAAATGGCACGTGGTAGACGCAGAACCCGAGCTACTCCTCTCTCTCCTCCCCAAGACAATAACATTAATGCTCCTCTTGCTCCTCAGCCCGAGCCTGTGCCACCAGTACATCAGAATCCCCTAAATCCTGCCATGTTCTTTGAAGCCATGCAAAGGATGTTTCAACAGGCTTTAGCTCCAGCACCTCGCAAATTTAAGAAGCCTTTTCCACCTGTGGGTTCTTCATCTTCGAGCAAGAAGCAAAAGATCACAGGTCCTCAGACAGCCGAGCCTCAAATTAAGTGTTCTTACTGCGGCAAGCCAAAACACACGGAAGCTGATTGCTGGAAGAAACAAGGACGGTGCACTCGATGTGGGCGCAAGGATCATCAAGTAGGAAACTGCCCAAAGAGAAGGCCACCTCCACAATTTCAGAAAGAGCTACAGAATGTGGGGAAAGGAAAAGTTGTGGCACGAGCGTATGCGATGACGGGGGATGGAGGGGAGACCGACCCTAATGCAGTGGTGCAAGGTACTGTACATTTGCATGACATATCCATATTTGCATTATATGATTCGGGTGCGACGCATTCTTTTATTGCACCTGAATATGCTTCTAGATTATCTTTGTCTGCCGAGTCTTTACCTTATGTGCTTGAGGTCAATTCCCCGTTGGGAATTTCTTATTTGTGCAATCGAGTCTTCCGAGACTGTCCGTTGAGGATAGACGATCGCGATTATCCTGCTGATCTCATTGAGCTTCCAATGAGTCACTACGGGATAATATTGGGAATGGACTGGCTATATCGGCATCAAGCTTATATTGATTGTTTCAGGAAAAAGATCGCTCTGGGAACTGATATCGAGATTTTGGGCAAAAGGTTTGACAAGATTCCTCGAGTTTCTTATGTTAAAGCCGCCCGAATGATTCGCAAGGGATCTCCGGCCTTTGTTGCTTATCTACTAAACCGTCCGAAAGAGCAAGTTAAGCTTGAGGAGGTACCAGTAGCTGGAGAATTCCCTGATGTGTTTCCTGAGAGTTTGAATTCTTTGCCTCCGGAACGAGAGATAGAGTTTGTGATCGATTTAGCTCCGGGTGCCGAACCGTATTCGAAGACTCCTTACCGTATGGCTCCGGCAGAGTTGAAAGAATTGAAGATTCAGTTGGATGGATTGTTGGAGAGTGGGTACATTCGACCGAGTACTTCGCCGTGGGGTGCGCCTGTTCTTTTCGTGAAAAAGAAGGATGGGACGTTGAGGATGTGTATAGATTATCGCGAGCTGAATCAGATGACGATAAAGAATAAATATCCTCTACCTCACATCGAAGAGTTGTTTGATATTTTGCAAGGGTCGAAAGTGTACTCTAAGCTAGATCTCCGACAGGGGTATTACCAGTTGCAAATCCGAGAATCAGACATTCCGAAGACTGGGTTTAATACTCGATATGGGCATTTTGAGTTCGTAGTTATGCCTTTCGGGTTGACGAATGCCCCAGCTGCTTTCATGGATTTGATGCATCGTACTTTCCGGCCATATCTCGATAAGTTTGTGGTGATCTTCATTGATGATATCCTCGTTTTCTCAAAGACTAAGGAAGAACATACCGAGCATCTTCGCATTGTATTAAGAACTCTTCGAGAGCATCAGTTGTATGCCAAGTTCAGTAAATGCGAATTTTGGCTTGATAAAGTTACCTTCCTTGGTCATGTGATATCAGGAGATGGAATCGAAGTGGATTCCTCGAAGAGTGAGGCTGTAATGAAATGGGAGCAGCCGAAGAGTATCGTGTCCGATCGAGATCCTAAGTTTACTTCTCGACTTTGGCAAGAAATTCACAGGAACTGGGAACGAACTTGAAATTTAGCACAACTGCTCACCCGCAAACTGATGGTCAATCTGAGAGAACCATCAAGATCTTAGGCGACATGCTACGAGCTTGTGCTCTCAACTTCTCCACGAGTTGGGACAAGCAACTTCCACTAATTGAATTCGCCTACAATAACAGTTACCAAGCGACAATTGGGATGCCCCCATACGAAGCGCTTTATGGACGTAAATGCCGATCCCCTCTGTACTGGGAACTAGAAGACTGGCGAAGAACTAAAGACGGAGTGGAACGAGCTCTACCTCCAAAGACGATCCAGGAAACACTTGATAAGATTGCGATCATTCGACAGAGAATGAAAACTGCCCAGGATCGCCAAAAGAGTTACGCCGATAAGAGACGCCGGGATTTGGAATTTGAAGAGGGAGACAAAGTGTTTCTTAAGGCTATGTTGAGGAAAGGATTCGCTAGAGTGGGAAAAGGTGGGAAGCTCAGTCCGAGATATTTGGGACCCTATGAGGTTATTGAACGGATTGGGAAGACTGCCTACCGCCTGAACCTGCCCTCGACTCTAACGGGGATTCACAACGTCTTCCATGTTTCTCAATTGCGAAAATACTATCCCGATGAATCTCATATTCTCCGAGATGAGGAAGTCCAGGTAAAGCCTGACTTGACGATCGAGATGAAACCTGTTGAGATTCAGGATCGTAAGTTCAAGCAACTCCGCAACCGACAGATTCCCTTGGTTCATGTATTGTGGAGAAACCGAACCACCGAACAAGTAACTTGGGAGACAGAAGAGAAGATGCGAACTCATTATCCCGAGTTATTTGCGGAGTCGAATTAGAATCCGGGGACCAGATTCTCCGAAGGGGGGGATAGTGTAACGCCCCGCTATTTTTATAACGCTTCGGTACGTTTACCGACTAATTGCCCTTGTGTGCATTGTTTGCAATTATGTGATTATGTGAATTATATGAATTAATGTGTGATTCTATATGTGAATAATATGATGAATTCATAAGAATTTTCATATTTGAATTACCTTACACTATGTTTATATTTGAAGTGTTGTATTTGAAATTCTATGAAAATTATGCCATCGTATTTGAATTATATGATATTATTCTTGTCATATATATAAATATGTATGCAAATACATACATAAATATCTATACAAATATATATACAAGTATATATAAATTGCTAGCTAATTTTGACTTTTCAAAATATCTTTATTTATTTAATTATCTCATTTCTCTCTCAAATTTTCTACACTATTCCACAAGCAACATTCTCTCATCTTCTTCAACCTCTCTCTCGGCCATTCTCACCCTTCTCACCACCGCCATTTTCATCACCATCAAAGCACCAAAAATCATCCTCTTTCTTGCTACAAAAAGTTGCTCTCTCATCCAAGGAACAAACCTCTACTTTCTATTTGTGCAAACAAGCTTTTATTTCTTCCTTTCTCCTCCATTTCCTCCTTCAAGGTAAGTTTGTAAATCTCACAATTCTTTGGTTTTCAAGGTTTTCTATGTTGAGGAAGTGATGAAGCATGTTAGAATGAATGATTGATGAGCTTAGTTTGGTTGTTGGTTGCATGTAGCATTACTTGTGATTTTTCCATTAAATTTGATCAATTTGCAATGTTGGGTTAATGGTCTTAGATGCTTGAATGGTTAAGGAATTCATGTTAGTTCATGATATTAAGCTAATTGGTGAAGTTTTGTGGAGTTTGGGGTTGAAAAATGAAAGTTTGGCAAAATATGTAGGGGCTGATGAATAGTGATTTTTGAGCATTTGGCTTCATTTTTTGATTCTTTTGGCATCAAAAATCTTAAAATGTGTTAACTAAGAGATGCCGAAAGTTTCGGATTAATCGGAGTTGATTTGCTATGCCAAGTATTAAATGAGGGGTGGTTTGTGTAATATTCACAAACCTTTGAATTTTATTTCCCAAGCTTCCATACTACTTGTATGCCTATTTTAGCTTAATATCATGTGTATTTGATTGTGTTTAAATGTGCTTGAATGAGCTTAATTGTGTTTAAATGCATTTATACCTAATATGTTAATTTGAGCATAAAATGCATTTCATAGCCGTGCGTCGTATTTGGTTGATTTATCGAGTCATGTCTTACCTCGAGGCCTGTGTATTACAGGTGGGACCTCGCGGGACTGATTTCTGGTCATTTGGCTATTCTTTTTGTTAAGCCTACAGGTGAGGATGTAAAATGTTTTTAACTGGAGCTTGAACAAATATTTGCGAAAACCCTATCCCTTTATATTTCAATTATATATTATCAATATTTTAAATAAAAAGGTTTTGATATAAAAATGATATATATGTATATCTTTTCCAAAATGGTTTGAAAATAGGGACAAGAGAACTATTTTGATTTTAAAAGTAACATTTGGTCTCGGGACTTGCGCGTATGCCTCGAGATAACTCGGCAACATGACGGGATACCCTAGGCGGTTACATACCTTGTCTCGAAAGACCCTTTTGGTCCATTAAAATATTTTGAAAAGCGAGATGACTTATACTTAACCCCATTGAGGACGCTCATGGGTATTTTTGTTTGGGCCCTGGATTATGTGACAGGCGGATACGCGGAGACGTGCGTCTAGGGTTGAAGCTGGGTTCATAATTCTACCGATTATAAGCAGGTATTCACGAACCTGACAAATAATCAAAGGGTATTGTTCATGGCTGGTCGGAGGTAGTCTAGCATGAATAATACTGACACCGGCGCCATTAGTCGGTTATGGTGAAATCTCGGGTTGCTCCTTGATAAGCCAAACGGTATTGAGGAAGGAATTTCATTATATTTGATATGTTTTAGGAGTTATAAGGAGATGGCCCGTTCTCGCCGGGAATAAAAATATTTCTAAAATGTTTTACTCTAATATTTAATTCACAAAGCTTTGATGGATTATAAAGAGAAAGTAACGGCACTAGATTCGTTTCTCTATTAATCAAAGCGTGGATTAAATAATATTTAATTCACAAAGCTTAGCTGAATTGTAAAAGAGCTTATCGTCACTAGATTTGCTTTTATCAACCTAAGCGTGGATTAAATATATGTTTTTATTATGTATACTCCCCTCCTCACTGAGTTCGTTTGACTCACATCCCTTTTTGGTTCATGCTTCAGGTTAGCAGTGCGAGTGGTTGTTGGGTACTGGCAGCAGCAGTGTAGGCTTACAGGTCTTTGGAGTCAGTTTATGTAGATATTTTATTATGACTGAACTCTTATTTATTTTGGCATGTTAACTTGAAATTGATGGAAGTTGAAATATAATGATATTTGGATATTTGAATCTAATGAGATTAGTGGATATATATATGTTTGGTATTTGCTTCCGTTGCTGGCCTGTTATTGCTATTGTAGTTGTTGATGTTAGTATTGTTGTTGGGGAGTTGCTGTTGCCAGATTGTGGGAATCCCGTTGTCCGGGGCGGGTTTTCGAGTGGTGGTATTTAACTATCGCTCGGGGGCTCGTTTCGGTCCGGGGGTTGTGGCGTGGGGGACGTCACAGCTTAAGGTGGTATCAGAGCCTAGGTTTGGTACTTAGGTTTTGATGTTGTGTCGAGTCTGTCTAGGTCGAACGGCTTTAGGACAATGTGCTTTTATATGCCCATGTTATGTGATTTTGTGTTAACATGATCATGTGGCTAACGAAACATGCATATTATTCAGTCTTTTGATACAGGAAATGGCACGTGGTAGACGCAGAACCCGAGCTACTCCTCTCTCTCCTCCCCAAGACAATAACATTAATGCTCCTCTTGCTCCTCAGCCCGAGCCTGTGCCACCAGTACATCAGAATCCCCTAAATCCTGCCATGTTCTTTGAAGCCATGCAAAGGATGTTTCAACAGGCTTTAGCTCCAGCACCTCGCAAATTTAAGAAGCCTTTTCCACCTGTGGGTTCTTCATCTTCGAGCAAGAAGCAAAAGATCACAGGTCCTCAGACAGCCGAGCCTCAAATTAAGTGTTCTTACTGCGGCAAGCCAAAACACACGGAAGCTGATTGCTGGAAGAAACAAGGACGGTGCACTCGATGTGGGCGCAAGGATCATCAAGTAGGAAACTGCCCAAAGAGAAGGCCACCTCCACAATTTCAGAAAGAGCTACAGAATGCGGGGAAAGGAAAAGTTGTGGCACGAGCGTATGCGATGACGGGGGATGGAGGGGAGACCGACCCTAATGCAGTGGTGCAAGGTACTGTACATTTGCATGACATATCCATATTTGCATTATATGATTCGGGTGCGACGCATTCTTTTATTGCACCTGAATATGCTTCTAGATTATCTTTGTCTGCCGAGTCTTTACCTTATGTGCTTGAGGTCAATTCCCCGTTGGGAATTTCTTATTTGTGCAATCGAGTCTTCCGAGACTGTCCGTTGAGGATAGACGATCGCGATTATCCTGCTGATCTCATTGAGCTTCCAATGAGTCACTACGGGATAATATTGGGAATGGACTGGCTATATCGGCATCAAGCTTATATTGATTGTTTCAGGAAAAAGATCGCTCTGGGAACTGATATCGAGATTTTGGGCAAAAGGTTTGACAAGATTCCTCGAGTTTCTTATGTTAAAGCCGCCCGAATGATTCGCAAGGGATCTCCGGCCTTTGTTGCTTATCTACTAAACCGTCCGAAAGAGCAAGTTAAGCTTGAGGAGGTACCAGTAGCTGGAGAATTCCCTGATGTGTTTCCTGAGAGTTTGAATTCTTTGCCTCCGGAACGAGAGATAGAGTTTGTGATCGATTTAGCTCCGGGTGCCGAACCGTATTCGAAGACTCCTTACCGTATGGCTCCGGCAGAGTTGAAAGAATTGAAGATTCAGTTGGATGGATTGTTGGAGAGTGGGTACATTCGACCGAGTACTTCGCCGTGGGGTGCGCCTGTTCTTTTCGTGAAAAAGAAGGATGGGACGTTGAGGATGTGTATAGATTATCGCGAGCTGAATCAGATGACGATAAAGAATAAATATCCTCTACCTCACATCGAAGAGTTGTTTGATATTTTGCAAGGGTCGAAAGTGTACTCTAAGCTAGATCTCCGACAGGGGTATTACCAGTTGCAAATCCGAGAATCAGACATTCCGAAGACTGGGTTTAATACTCGATATGGGCATTTTGAGTTCGTAGTTATGCCTTTCGGGTTGACGAATGCCCCAGCTGCTTTCATGGATTTGATGCATCGTACTTTCCGGCCATATCTCGATAAGTTTGTGGTGATCTTCATTGATGATATCCTCGTTTTCTCAAAGACTAAGGAAGAACATACCGAGCATCTTCGCATTGTATTAAGAACTCTTCGAGAGCATCAGTTGTATGCCAAGTTCAGTAAATGCGAATTTTGGCTTGATAAAGTTACCTTCCTTGGTCATGTGATATCAGGAGATGGAATCGAAGTGGATTCCTCGAAGAGTGAGGCTGTAATGAAATGGGAGCAGCCGAAGAGTATCGTGTCCGATCGAGATCCTAAGTTTACTTCTCGACTTTGGCAAGAAATTCACAGGAACTGGGAACGAACTTGAAATTTAGCACAACTGCTCACCCGCAAACTGATGGTCAATCTGAGAGAACCATCAAGATCTTAGGCGACATGCTACGAGCTTGTGCTCTCAACTTCTCCACGAGTTGGGACAAGCAACTTCCACTAATTGAATTCGCCTACAATAACAGTTACCAAGCGACAATTGGGATGCCCCCATACGAAGCGCTTTATGGACGTAAATGCCGATCCCCTCTGTACTGGGAACTAGAAGACTGGCGAAGAACTAAAGACGGAGTGGAACGAGCTCTACCTCCAAAGACGATCCAGGAAACACTTGATAAGATTGCGATCATTCGACAGAGAATGAAAACTGCCCAGGATCGCCAAAAGAGTTACGCCGATAAGAGACGCCGGGATTTGGAATTTGAAGAGGGAGACAAAGTGTTTCTTAAGGCTATGTTGAGGAAAGGATTCGCTAGAGTGGGAAAAGGTGGGAAGCTCAGTCCGAGATATTTGGGACCCTATGAGGTTATTGAACGGATTGGGAAGACTGCCTACCGCCTGAACCTGCCCTCGACTCTAACGGGGATTCACAACGTCTTCCATGTTTCTCAATTGCGAAAATACTATCCCGATGAATCTCATATTCTCCGAGATGAGGAAGTCCAGGTAAAGCCTGACTTGACGATCGAGATGAAACCTGTTGAGATTCAGGATCGTAAGTTCAAGCAACTCCGCAACCGACAGATTCCCTTGGTTCATGTATTGTGGAGAAACCGAACCACCGAACAAGTAACTTGGGAGACAGAAGAGAAGATGCGAACTCATTATCCCGAGTTATTTGCGGAGTCGAATTAGAATCCGGGGACCAGATTCTCCGAAGGGGGGGATAGTGTAACGCCCCGCTATTTTTATAACGCTTCGGTATGTTTACCGACTAATTGCCCTTGTGTGCATTGTTTGCAATTATGTGATTATGTGAATTATATGAATTAATGTGTGATTCTATATGTGAATAATATGATGAATTCATAAGAATTTTCATATTTGAATTACCTTACACTATGTTTATATTTGAAGTGTTGTATTTGAAATTCTATGAAAATTATGCCATCGTATTTGAATTATATGATATTATTCTTGTCATATATATAAATATGTATGCAAATACATACATAAATATCTATACAAATATATATACAAGTATATATAAATTGCTAGCTAATTTTGACTTTTCAAAATATCTTTATTTATTTAATTATCTCATTTCTCTCTCAAATTTTCTACACTATTCCACAAGCAACATTCTCTCATCTTCTTCAACCTCTCTCTCGGCCATTCTCACCCTTCTCACCACCGCCATTTTCATCACCATCAAAGCACCAAAAATCATCCTCTTTCTTGCTACAAAAAGTTGCTCTCTCATCCAAGGAACAAACCTCTACTTTCTATTTGTGCAAACAAGCTTTTATTTCTTCCTTTCTCCTCCATTTCCTCCTTCAAGGTAAGTTTGTAAATCTCACAATTCTTTGGTTTTCAAGGTTTTCTATGTTGAGGAAGTGATGAAGCATGTTAGAATGAATGATTGATGAGCTTAGTTTGGTTGTTGGTTGCATGTAGCATTACTTGTGATTTTTCCATTAAATTTGATCAATTTGCAATGTTGGGTTAATGGTCTTAGATGCTTGAATGGTTAAGGAATTCATGTTAGTTCATGATATTAAGCTAATTGGTGAAGTTTTGTGGAGTTTGGGGTTGAAAAATGAAAGTTTGGCAAAATATGTAGGGGCTGATGAATAGTGATTTTTGAGCATTTGGCTTCATTTTTCGATTCTTTTGGCATCAAAAATCTTAAAATGTGTTAACTAAGAGATGCCGAAAGTTTCGGATTAATCGGAGTTGATTTGCTATGCCAAGTATTAAATGAGGGGTGGTTTGTGTAATATTCACAAACCTTTGAATTTTATTTCCCAAGCTTCCATATTACTTGTATGCCTATTTTAGCTTAATATCATGTGTATTTGATTGTGTTTAAATGTGCTTGAATGAGCTTAATTGTGTTTAAATGCATTTATACCTAATATGTTAATTTGAGCATAAAATGCATTTCATAGCCGTGCGTCGTATTTGGTTGATTTATCGAGTCATGTCTTACCTCGAGGCCTGTGTATTACAGGTGGGACCTCGCGGGACTGATTTCTGGTCGTTTGGCTATTCTTTTTGTTAAGCCTACAGGTGAGGATGTAAAATGTTTTTAACTGGAGCTTGAACAAATATTTGCGAAAACCCTATCCCTTTATATTTCAATTATATATTATCAATATTTTAAATAAAAAGGTTTTGATATAAAAATGATATATATGTATATCTTTTCCAAAATGGTTTGAAAATAGGGACAAGAGAACTATTTTGATTTTAAAAGTAACATTTGGTCTCGGGACTTGCGCGTATGCCTCGAGATAACTCGGCAACATGACGGGATACCCTAGGCGGTTACATACCTTGTCTCGAAAGACCCTTTTGGTCCATTAAAATATTTTGAAAAGCGAGATGACTTATACTTAACCCCATTGAGGACGCTCATGGGTATTTTTGTTTGGGCCCTGGATTATGTGACAGGCGGATACCCGGAGACGTGCGTCTAGGGTTGAAGCTGGGTTCATAATTCCACCGATTATAAGCAGGTATTCATGAACCTGACAAATAATCAAAGGGTATTGTTCATGGCTGGTCGGAGGTAGTCTAGCATGAATAATACTGACACCGGCGCCATTAGTCGGTTATGGTGAAATCTCGGGTTGCTCCTTGATAAGCCAAACGGTATTGAGGAAGGAATTTCATTATATTTGATATGTTTTAGGAGTTATAAGGAGATGGCCCGTTCTCGCCGGGAATAAAAATATTTCTAAAATGTTTTACTCTAATATTTAATTCACAAAGCTTTGATGGATTATAAAGAGAAAGTATCGGCACTAGATTCGTTTCTCTATTAATCAAAGCGTGGATTAAATAATATTTAATTCACAAAGCTTAGCTGAATTGTAAAAGAGCTTATCGTCACTAGATTTGCTTTTATCAACCTAAGCGTGGATTAAATATATGTTTTTATTATGTATACTCCCCTCCTCACTGAGTTCGTTTGACTCACATCCCTTTTTGGTTCATGCTTCAGGTTAGCAGTGCGAGTGGTTGTTGGGTACTGGCAGCAGCAGTGTAGGCTTACAGGTCTTTGGAGTCAGTTTATGTAGATATTTTATTATGACTGAACTCTTATTTATTTTGGCATGTTAACTTGAAATTGATGGAAGTTGAAATATAATGATATTTGGATATTTGAATCTAATGAGATTAGTGGATATATATATGTTTGGTATTTGCTTCCGTTGCTGGCCTGTTATTGCTATTGTAGTTGTTGATGTTAGTATTGTTGTTGGGGAGTTGCTGTTGCCAGATTGTGGGAATCCCGTTGTCCGGGGCGGGTTTTCGAGTGGTGGTATTTAACTATCGCTCGGGGGCTCGTTTCGGTCCGGGGGTTGTGGCGTGGGGGACGTCACAGCTTAAGGTGGTATCAGAGCCTAGGTTTGGTACTTAGGTTTTGATGTTGTGTCGAGTCTGTCTAGGTCGAACGGCTTTAGGACAATGTGCTTTTATATGCCCATGTTATGTGATTTTGTGTTAACATGATCATGTGGCTAACGAAACATGCATATTATTCAGTCTTTTGATACAGGAAATGGCACGTGGTAGACGCAGAACCCGAGCTACTCCTCTCTCTCCTCCCCAAGACAATAACATTAATGCTCCTCTTGCTCCTCAGCCCGAGCCTGTGCCACCAGTACATCAGAATCCCCTAAATCCTGCCATGTTCTTTGAAGCCATGCAAAGGATGTTTCAACAGGCTTTAGCTCCAGCACCTCGCAAATTTAAGAAGCCTTTTCCACCTGTGGGTTCTTCATCTTCGAGCAAGAAGCAAAAGATCACAGGTCCTCAGACAGCCGAGCCTCAAATTAAGTGTTCTTACTGCGGCAAGCCAAAACACACGGAAGCTGATTGCTGGAAGAAACAAGGACGGTGCACTCGATGTGGGCGCAAGGATCATCAAGTAGGAAACTGCCCAAAGAGAAGGCCACCTCCACAATTTCAGAAAGAGCTACAGAATGTGGGGAAAGGAAAAGTTGTGGCACGAGCGTATGCGATGACGGGGGATGGAGGGGAGACCGACCCTAATGCAGTGGTGCAAGGTACTGTACATTTGCATGACATATCCATATTTGCATTATATGATTCGGGTGCGACGCATTCTTTTATTGCACCTGAATATGCTTCTAGATTATCTTTGTCTGCCGAGTCTTTACCTTATGTGCTTGAGGTCAATTCCCCGTTGGGAATTTCTTATTTGTGCAATCGAGTCTTCCGAGACTGTCCGTTGAGGATAGACGATCGCGATTATCCTGCTGATCTCATTGAGCTTCCAATGAGTCACTACGGGATAATATTGGGAATGGACTGGCTATATCGGCATCAAGCTTATATTGATTGTTTCAGGAAAAAGATCGCTCTGGGAACTGATATCGAGATTTTGGGCAAAAGGTTTGACAAGATTCCTCGAGTTTCTTATGTTAAAGCCGCCCGAATGATTCGCAAGGGATCTCCGGCCTTTGTTGCTTATCTACTAAACCGTCCGAAAGAGCAAGTTAAGCTTGAGGAGGTACCAGTAGCTGGAGAATTCCCTGATGTGTTTCCTGAGAGTTTGAATTCTTTGCCTCCGGAACGAGAGATAGAGTTTGTGATCGATTTAGCTCCGGGTGCCGAACCGTATTCGAAGACTCCTTACCGTATGGCTCCGGCAGAGTTGAAAGAATTGAAGATTCAGTTGGATGGATTGTTGGAGAGTGGGTACATTCGACCGAGTACTTCGCCGTGGGGTGCGCCTGTTCTTTTCGTGAAAAAGAAGGATGGGACGTTGAGGATGTGTATAGATTATCGCGAGCTGAATCAGATGACGATAAAGAATAAATATCCTCTACCTCACATCGAAGAGTTGTTTGATATTTTGCAAGGGTCGAAAGTGTACTCTAAGCTAGATCTCCGACAGGGGTATTACCAGTTGCAAATCCGAGAATCAGACATTCCGAAGACTGGGTTTAATACTCGATATGGGCATTTTGAGTTCGTAGTTATGCCTTTCGGGTTGACGAATGCCCCAGCTGCTTTCATGGATTTGATGCATCCCCCCGAGATATTTTCATAAATATCTATCTATCTCTCTCATTCTCTCATTTCACAAAAGAAGGAGAAAAGAAAGAGAAAAGAAAGAAAGGAGAAAGAAAGAGAAGAAAGGAGAAAGATCTTCCCGACGCCCTACCGAGCCCGTTTCTCGCCCGATCGACGAGCCGTGAAAATCGAATGATCCTCACTACATTCTCTATCGGTAATCTTTTTACCCCATTTCATTTCGTTAATTCCTCGTTGCGATTTTATTGAGTTTTATATAAAATTTTCTTATATTAGGATTTTCGAGTTTAGGAAGATTTACTTGACCATTTTACGTGATTCTTGTGTCTATATGTAGCTTATATGATATGTATGATTATATGTGAAAATTAGGATGTTTTATGGTATAAATTAGGAGATATATGAATTTATATTTTGAATTCGCGTGAGAGGTTCGCGATCTGCTGAGTCTGCTGCTCAGTAGATCCACACGGGCGAACGCACGGTCTTGAGCAAGACCGTGCAGGAGCCCGTGCGCTTCACTTTTCAGCCTGCACGGGCTTGAGCCCGTGCACAGGCCCGTGCGCATGGCCATTTGCACCTGCACGGTCTTGGCACCGTGCTCAAGACCGTGCGGGAGGCCGTGCAACCCCTTTTGTGCTTGCACCGGCTTGCCAAGCCCGTGCGTAAGCCCGTGTGTTGGCCGGTGCAACATACTTAGTGTATTTTCTAGCCTTTTCCTTTCTTACACTTCGGGAATTGGTCAACCCCACTCATTTAAATGTTGACTTTTCTCATACGACCTCCGAATATCAATCCGATTTCACCTATAGCTTCCTTGAGCCTTGGGATTTGATATTCTTCATAATTTACAAATTATCCGACCTTATTTGACCATCAATTGACACCTTTCTCGTTTAGGGATTTTTCCCATCTTTCCCGTTTCTTATCCGATTAATCCTGTTTTTACGAGAGAGTCCCGTTATATTATTTTAATCATGTCTACGTGCCCTAATTGCGTTTAAGCATGCCTTTAATATTTATTATTTACGTTCTTTCATTATTTAACATTTCATTAATATTCTTTAATTGTCGTACCGTAATTTACATGTTTAATTGATTTACTTTCCATATTGCGTTTATTGCATGATTGGATTCTATATGAATTGCCGTGCGTCTTCTGTTGTTCGTGTCTTGCTTTTGTTATTGTCGGTCTCGTTTTCATCCTCTAGGCCCTGTGTATTACAGGTGGGTCCAACGAGGGAGAAACCTGACTACCGCTTGCTTTCATACTGTCTTGTCGAGCCAGGTAAGGGTTTTAAATTGTTTTCAACTGGAGTAAGAACATAGTTTATTTAGGCTTCGAAATAACTTATTTCCCCGCCTTTTCTTATTGCTTGTTGTACTGTCTTTAATATTCCTTACATGCTTAGTCAAACCGTTTTGATAGCAAACCAAAATGATTTGAAATGCTTCCAACTAGAGACAAGTAACTTATTTGTTTTAAAAGTAACTATTTGATCTCTGAGGCACTTATAATTAATGTCGTTAGGGACATCCGTCAGCATGCTCCTGAAGCGTACGACGCTTATGAGTATTTCCTAGATCGTTACATCAACTTGTCTCAAAAGCCCCTTTGGCCATTCATACTTAACTACTTGCATCATGTTTTCGAATGGCCCTTTTGGCCACCCAAACTATCATCATTTTCAAATGCGAGCACTGAACCGTGTATGACTTGGGGCCCGGAGTATTCAGGAGGTGAGCCTGGGGACGTGTGTCCAGGGCAGATCCCGATGGATATTCCAATCCGTATCTGCTTAGGTCAGCCAGGAGGTTGACTAACCTGAGTTAGTGCGAGGGTGGCGTTGTAGGCTACGCGCTTCCTAGAAAATTCTGTTAAGGGTGACGTTGTTAACACGCGTTTCCATAAATTCTGCGTGGTCCATGAACCTTGGTGGTGGAGTACTTGCTTGCATGATTTTCTATTGGGAGTTATAAGGAGAGGGCCCGTTCTCGCCGGGACACATTCTTGCATGACTTATTGCATTTCTTGCTTGTCTATCTGATTTACGGCTTTAGTTACGAGTCGAAGCACATTCCGGTTTTCTTCCTTTAGTATACGTATTTCCCTATAAATATATATACAAAACCCGGAAGCGTGGCTCGAACTTGCCAACTGAAGTCTCCTTTATTATTCAATTAATTAGTTGAATTATGAGCCGTATTTAATTATTGTTTTTAACTTACTCATAGTATGTCTTTCGAACCGTAACGGCCTCGTAACTCAACTAACACCCCTTTCAATTTATCGGCTTGATATTACATGCAAATGTTTTGAAAGATCAAGTTCGTCAACTATTTGTATTTTCAAATAAGCCGATCCTGAGTGTTGCCTTGCGTTATTTTATAACTTATATTTCATTATTTATATTCTTTCTCAAAACGGGTAACACTCACTACTTTTGGTTTTAAAAAGATAAATGACGAACAGTGATCAAACCCCCTTACTGAGTATCCTTTATACTCACCCCCTGCTATTTTTGGTTCTTGCTTCAGGTAGACAGGTGGCGACGTCACCTGTAGCGGGCGCCCCAAACGGGTAACGCACGCCCCGCACCGAGATCCGACCCGAAGCCGGAATGGGATCCGACCCGAATCGAAACCCGGCGAACGGCAAGCATTTACTCAATTACTAGGCGGGGGTTTTAAATAAACAACGAGACAGAAGTGCGGAAGCGAAATAATCAAACATTAAAGCATGATAAATTGCACAATTATTAAAGCCCTCCAAGGCTAACGAAATTCATTTAATTAAATAACAAACGGGTTCGATACAATATCCCGATTACAAACTAATTAAATCCTAAAATCAAAAGACATAAATCATAGCCATACAGAATAAGAGTTATACATGAGCAAAAAGAATGTAACTCTAAGACGCGACGACGACGACGACGAAGATCCCGCCTAGTATCCTGAAACCAGTACAGGGGTAAAACAGAGGGGGTTAGTCAAACGACTAAGTGAGGAGGGAATAATAAGGTATATAACAAAACGGAAAATAAATCACCAATTTTAAAGTAAAAGAAATCAACATGAAAGAAAGGTTTTCGTAATCGGGTGGTGATTTAACATAAAACATAACATATCTAATGACTCGGCGAGTCGAGCCCTGAACTCCAATAACCAAACATAAAAACCGGAAACCATCCTTATTCCTCCAATGTAGACGGACCGCTAAATCCGAACTACTCGAAACTTACTAGAATAACTCAGGTACTCAAAGGGCTGCCACTCCGGCCTCACCCCGAGCTCCCAAATGGAGGAAACCATAGGATTTACGCCGTAGACCCGACGTCTACCGACTTCGTCCTATCGCTCTTACTCCGGGCCCAAACGATCATACAAACATTTCATAACTCGCTTTTCAAACAATTCAGGTTGGCCAAAAGACCGTTCGAGACATGTCATATGCGAGGCCGAAGGCCAAAGTTCGCCTTAGAAAACAAAAGGTTTTACATGTCTCTTCCGTAAACATTTCGAAAACTATACATAGTACTTTTTCATATCAAATCATTTTCGATAAATCAAATGAACATAATAATCATAAGTATTTAGTAAGTATATATATAAACGGTGTGAAAACCAAAACATAAACGAGGCTTATATGGGGAGAGGCTTATTTATATATATATACGTAGTAATACTGGAATCAGAAAAGGAAAGCCTCACCTGGCTATGCAAAAGATGAGCAAAAAGAGCAAGAACCGGCGCTACTCCACAGGAGTATCGTCTGCAAAATACCAAGACACAACCAAATAAGACTAAAGACGACGCACGGCTTATACGAAAGAATTAAAACACATAGAAGCACGTTATACAATTAAATCAATCACTTAGGTTCAAATTCTCAAACGAAAACAGAGTAAATCGCAAATTTAAAAATGTAAATCAACTCCAAATGCAACGAAACTTTACGGACATGCTTAGAATATCATAAAGAAGCATGCATTCGAATTTCGGGAAAATCGGACTTCACATGCAAAAGTTAGGAAATTTAACGAAAACTTAAAATGCACTATTCACATACCCGAACATGTCGTAAATTCATAAATCATGCAATTCCTATCTATAACATACATATCAATACACGAGCGAAGAAAGAATTCGGAAAAGACGAGCCGAAGCGGGACCCGAAGGCCAATTTGTACCCTGACTTACAGAAGGTCAGGGCACTGTTCGAGCCATCCACACGGCCTCGTGCACGGCCGTGTGGCGAGGCCGTGCACAAACATGCAACACGCACGGCCTCATGCACACGGCCTCAAGGCCGTGTGCTCAGCCCGTGTGCAATTCAACCACGCGCACGGCCTCATGCACACGGCCTCGAGGCCGTGTGCACAAGCCCGTGTGCGATCAAAATGAGCAGAAACTTTTCGCAGAAACAAAACCTTCGCGAAATGAAACCCTAATCCAACGATTAAACACTAAAACATGCAAATCAAACCCTAATTCTCACATATAATCATCTACAACATATAAGCTTCACATAGAAACGATAAACACAAAAATCCATCCACGTTTTCTATCAAAACCATATAAAAACCTAAATTATTCAACTATTATCAAAAATCCAAAAATCGAAGTAATGAAGGCATTAAATGAAAATTTTCGAGAGAGCATACTCGTAGATGAGATCGTGAGGAGTTCGTAGACGTAAACGGCTCGAAAATCCGTCGGGAAACGGGGTCGGAACGATCGTCGGAATCTCTTTCTTCTTTCTTCTCTTTTTCTCTCTTTTTCTTTCTTCTCTTTTGTTTTCTTTCTCTCTTTTGTGCGAGAATGGAATAGAGAGGGAGAGAGATTGACTTAGTCAAATCTTGACTAAGGTTTAGAAATCGAAGGGGTAAAGTCGTAATTTTGTAAAATAAGTTCGAAATCTCACGATGTCCAAATAACATGTAATTAAAGTCAAAATTCATATTATTAAACGCACATTGACAATTTGTAATTTAAATACATAAATTCAATCATATATGAAATAAATTCTAAAATTATATAATAAATATCAAATAAATATTAAACTACACAAATATTCGATTCGGACATACTAATCTAATTATTCGAATTTTCGGGGCGTTACAATCACCCCTCCTTATGAGAATCTGGCCCCCAGATTCTACTCGTCCGGCTGAAATAATTCCGGATGAAACTTGCGCATTTTGTCCTCGGTCTCCCATGTAGCTTCTTCGGTTGTCTGATTCCTCCAAAGGACCTTGACAAGAGAAATCTCTCGGTTGCGCAGAGCTTGAGTCTTCTTATCTAATATCTTCACCGGCTTCGAAACAAAGGTCAAATCCGGCTCTAGCTCAATTTCCTCAACAGGAAGGATCTCGGATTCATTTGGGAAGTATTTCCGGAGTTGGGAAACATGAAAGACGTTGTGAATCCCAGTCAGACTCGGCGGCAAGTCTAACCTGTAAGCTGCATTCCCAATCCTTTCCAGAATCTCATAGGGGCCCAAAAACCTCGGACTTAACTTTCCTCCTTTTCCAATTCGGGTGAAACCCTTTCGAGGAGAAGCTTTGAGGAATACTCTGTCACCAACCTCAAATTCCAACGGTCGGCGGCGGGTGTCGGCATAGCTCTTTTGTCGATCCTGAGCTGCCTTCATTCTCTGCCGGATGATCTGAATACGGTCGATGGCATTTTGGAGAAACTTTGGAGGAGTTCCTCGTTCCTTATCATCCTTCGTCCAACGCCAATCTTCGAGATCCCAAAACAACGGGGACCTACACTTTCTGCCATACAATGCTTCGTAAGGTGCCATTCCGATCGTAGACTGATGACTGTTGTTGTAAGCAAACTCGATCAGAGGCAACTGGTCGTGCCAATTGTTACGAAAATCCAGGGCACAAGCTCGAAGCATATCACAGAGATATCTGATCATCCTCTCTGACTGACCATCTGTTTGCGGATGTGCGGCTGTACTGAAAGTCAGCTTCGTTCCCATTCGTTCTTGAAGTTGTTGCCACAAACGGGAAGTAAATCGAGCATCTCTGTCAGATACTATCGTAGACGGAATTCCATGAAGCTTGACAATCTCTCGGTGATAAATCTCTGCCAACCTATCCACTTTGTACGACATGTTGATCGGTAGAAAATGAGCACTCTTGGATAGTCGGTCAATAATCACCCAAATGCTATCGTAGCCCCCTCTAACTTTAGGCAAACCAGACACGAAGTCCATGGCAATACCCTCCCAATTCCATGTAGGAATCGGCAGTGGCTCGAGCAAACCTCCCGGTCTCTGATGTTCAGCTTTAACTTGTTGACAAGTCGAACATCTCTTGACGTAATCAGCTACGTCTCTCTTCATACCTCTCCACCAGAACAAGTCCTTCAAATCCCGATACATCTTACTTCCTCCCGGATGAACTGTGTAAGGTGTGTTGTGAGCCTCATCGAGAATCTCTTTCCTCAGACTCTCCGGAACACAAACTCGGGACTTGTAGCGGAGAATTCCTGTGTCGTCCACACCAAACTGAGTCTCAGAATCAGCTGCGATGTGAACTATCTGTCTCTGAGTCCACTCATCAGTAGCCTGAATATCTCGAATCTTTCGACCCAATTCTGACTGGACCGATATGCTGTGAACATGGGCCTGAGAACTGATGTGAACTCCCTCTAACTTAGCCTCTAGCTGGGCTATGCTTGCCTTCCGGCTCAATGCATCGGCTACGACATTCGCCTTCCCGGGATGGTACTGGATCTTGCAGTCGTAGTCCTCAAATAATTCCATCCAACGGCGCTGTCGTTTGTTCAATTCTTTCTGAGTAAACAAGTACTGAAGGCTCTTATGATCTGTGAAGATGTCGAATGTGATGCCGTAGAGGTAATGACGCCATTTCAATAATGCAAATACCACGGCGGCTAGTTCAAGGTCGTGAGTGGGATAGTTCTCTTCAGCTGGCTTTAGCTTCCTCGATGCATAAGCTATAACTTTCCCATTCTGCATTAATACACAACCTAACCCTTCGTGTGACGCATCTGCATACACGACAAATCCTTCAGAACCCTCTGGCAGGGTCAGTACTGGGGCTGTGGTCAATCTCTTCTTGAGCTCCTGAAAACTAGCTTCACATTTGGCTGACCACTCAAACTTAGCTTCCTTCTTCGTCAATGCTGTTAACGGACCTGCGAGTTTAGAGAAATCCTTGACAAAACGTCTGTAGTATCCTGCTAATCCCAAGAAACTACGGATCTCTGTAGGAGTCTTAGGTCTCTCCCAATCCAGCACTGTCTCAATCTTCGAAGGATCTACCTCGATTCCCGTTCCAGATATGACATGACCTAGGAAGGTCACTCGGTCAATCCAGAATTCGCATTTGCTGAACTTAGCGAATAATTGGTGCTCTCTCAAAGCTTGGAGCACGATCCGGAGGTGTTCAGCGTGTTCTTCTTCGGACTTCGAGAACACTAAGATGTCGTCAATGAAAATAACGACGAACTTGTCGAGGTACGGACGGAAAATTCTGTGCATCATGTCCATAAAAGCTGCTGGAGCATTCGTAAGTCCAAACGGCATGACCACAAACTCGAAATGTCCGTATCGGGTGTTGAAAGCTGTCTTCGGGACATCGTCTGATCGGATACGGAGCTGGTAATATCCTTGTCTGAGATCGAGCTTGGAATAAACCCTCGATCCTTGTAGCAAATCGAACAATTCCTCGATATGCGGTAGAGGATACTTGTTCTTCACCGTCATCCTGTTTAACTCTCGGTAATCGATACACATGCGAAGGGTACCGTCCTTCTTCTTTACGAACAAGACTGGAGCACCCCAAGGCGAGGTACTCGGTCGGATATATCCAATAGAAAGAAGTTCGTCGAGTTGATTCTTCAATTCTTTCAACTCGGCAGGAGCCATTCGGTACGGCGACTTCGAATAAGACTCGGCTCCCGGAGCTAGATCAATCACGAACTCTATATCCCGATCCGGTGGTAAGAATTCCAAATTCTCGGGAAACACATCGACGAATTCATTGACCACGGGCGTCTCTTCGATCTTTGTCTGGTCCTTCGGGCGGTTGAGAATGTAAGCTATAAAGCACGTCGCTTCTTCTTTCTGAACGAGCTTCTTGGCTTCCATCATTGAGATATACGGGCCTTCTCCTGATCGGAAACCCTTAACCTCATTAGAGCCCAGAATAACCTTCTTCTCGAAACAATCAACCTTCGCCCGATGCTCGTACAACCAATCCATTCCGAGAATAACTCCATATTTCTTCATCGGCAGCTCGATCAAATCTGCTAGATACTCGATATCCTCGATGACGATCGGACAACGTTTAAGTGCTCGGTTCGCAACGACCTTCGAACCCAACGGCGAACCAACCACTAGCACATAGTCAAGCAAGGAAACAGGCGCATGCACAGATAAGGAAACAGCAGGCGCAATAAATGAGTGTGAAGCACCCGAGTCGTATAATGCATGTATGGGGATGCCATTTATATATATAGTACCTTCCACCACGTCAGTCGGATCTGCAACAGCATCCTCTGCATCGCCTTCCAAGGCGTAAACACGTGCATAAGCCTGAGGCTGAGCGGCTCCCTGCTGTACCGGTCTTCTCTTCGGACATTCACCAATTCTGTGATCGGGGCTACCGCATCCGTAGCAAAGGCCGTTCTTCCTCCAACATTTGGCCTCTAAGTGCGGGCCCTGACAAAATCCACATACTGGCCGTGGAAATCCCTGAGATCGAGGAGGAGCAAGCTGGGGTCGGGGAGGAGCAGGCTGAATGGTGCTCCTGAACGGCTTCTTCCCCGAAGAGGACCCAGACGGAATAAATGGCCTCTTCGAGCCAGAAGCGAAACTCTTGGCGGCTGCAGGGGCAGGTGCAAATGTCGGTCTCATCTGTCGAAGATCGGACTCTATAGAAAGTGCCGTCTCGACTGCATCGGTGTAGAACTGGAGTCTGTTCCCGAGCATATGCATACGAATCTCGTTCGACAATCCCTCGATGAACTGTCGAGTCTTCCTTTGCTCGTCGTCAACCATATACGAGCAGTGAATAATAAGCCTGGAGAAATGAGCCTCGTACTGGTCAACTGTAGAAGTACCCTGCTTGAGAGCCAGGAACTCTCGCTCACGTCTCTGTCGGACCACCAAAGGAATATACTTAGCCCGAAACTCCATCACGAACTGATCCCAAGTCGGGACCACATGCTCACGCTGCCACCTCTGTTCAATACGAGCCCACCAATCCTGAGCAGCTCCGGTCATCTGATACACTGCTAACTCGACCCTCTTAGGGTCCGGGCACCCTAGTACTCGGAATATCTTTTCCATTGCCGATATCCAAGCTTCGGCGACAACATCATCAGGTGCACCCTCGAACTGCGGAGGGTTGAGCTTCAGAAATCTTCCCAGATCATTCTCCGGGGCAGGTGGTGGCGTAGCTCGGTTGGTATGAACCATGAATTGCCCTAAGGCTTCCATAAACTGTGCCGGAGTAGGAACACCTGGAGGCGGACCTGGCGGGTCACGACGAGGAGGCATTCTGCACATTCAATACCAAACATGCATGACGATAAGTGATTATGAAAAGCCGTAACACGTAGAGAAGTTAAATTCACATAATCAAGTTGTCACAATCACATAATCCTAAGCCGTACAACCTAGACAGACACGACAAAACACGACGATTCAGAGCTTCGGCCATTGGACCAAGAGCTCTGATACCAACTGTAGCGGGCGCCCCAAACGGGTAACGCACGCCCCGCACCGAGATCCGACCCGAAGCCGGAATGGGATCCGACCCGAATCGAAACCCGGCGAACGGCAAGCATTTACTCAATTACTAGGCGGGGGTTTTAAATAAACAACGAGACAGAAGTGCGGAAGCGAAATAATCAAACATTAAAGCATGATAAATTGCACAATTATTAAAGCCCTCCAAGGCTAACGAAATTCATTTAATTAAATAACAAACGGGTTCGATACAATATCCCGATTACAAACTAATTAAATCCTAAAATCAAAAGACATAAATCATAGCCATACAGAATAAGAGTTATACATGAGCAAAAAGAATGTAACTCTAAGACGCGACGACGACGACGACGAAGATCCCGCCTAGTATCCTGAAACCAGTACAGGGGTAAAACAGAGGGGGTTAGTCAAACGACTAAGTGAGGAGGGAATAATAAGGTATATAACAAAACGGAAAATAAATCACCAATTTTAAAGTAAAAGAAATCAACATGAAAGAAAGGTTTTCGTAATCGGGTGGTGATTTAACATAAAACATAACATATCTAATGACTCGGCGAGTCGAGCCCTGAACTCCAATAACCAAACATAAAAACCGGAAACCATCCTTATTCCTCCAATGTAGACGGACCGCTAAATCCGAACTACTCGAAACTTACTAGAATAACTCAGGTACTCAAAGGGCTGCCACTCCGGCCTCACCCCGAGCTCCCAAATGGAGGAAACCATAGGATTTACGCCGTAGACCCGACGTCTACCGACTTCGTCCTATCGCTCTTACTCCGGGCCCAAACGATCATACAAACATTTCATAACTCGCTTTTCAAACAATTCAGGTTGGCCAAAAGACCGTTCGAGACATGTCATATGCGAGGCCGAAGGCCAAAGTTCGCCTTAGAAAACAAAAGGTTTTACATGTCTCTTCCGTAAATATTTCGAAAACTATACATAGTACTTTTTCATATCAAATCATTTTCGATAAATCAAATGAACATAATAATCATAAGTATTTAGTAAGTATATATATAAACGGTGTGAAAACCAAAACATAAACGAGGCTTATATGGGGAGAGGCTTATTTATATATATATACGTAGTAATACTGGAATCAGAAAAGGAAAGCCTCACCTGGCTATGCAAAAGATGAGCAAAAAGAGCAAGAACCGGCGCTACTCCACAGGAGTATCGTCTGCAAAATACCAAGACACAACCAAATAAGACTAAAGACGACGCACGGCTTATACGAAAGAATTAAAACACATAGAAGCACGTTATACAATTAAATCAATCACTTAGGTTCAAATTCTCAAACGAAAACAGAGTAAATCGCAAATTTAAAAATGTAAATCAACTCCAAATGCAACGAAACTTTACGGACATGCTTAGAATATCATAAAGAAGCATGCATTCGAATTTCGGGAAAATCGGACTTCACATGCAAAAGTTAGGAAATTTAACGAAAACTTAAAATGCACTATTCACATACCCGAACATGTCGTAAATTCATAAATCATGCAATTCCTATCTATAACATACATATCAATACACGAGCGAAGAAAGAATTCGGAAAAGACGAGCCGAAGCGGGACCCGAAGGCCAATTTGTACCCTGACTTACAGAAGGTCAGGGCACTGTTCGAGCCATCCACACGGCCTCGTGCACGGCCGTGTGGCGAGGCCGTGCACAAACATGCAACACGCACGGCCTCATGCACACGGCCTCAAGGCCGTGTGCTCAGCCCGTGTGCAATTCAACCACGCGCACGGCCTCATGCACACGGCCTCGAGGCCGTGTGCACAAGCCCGTGTGCGATCAAAATGAGCAGAAACTTTTCGCAGAAACAAAACCTTCGCGAAATGAAACCCTAATCCAACGATTAAACACTAAAACATGCAAATCAAACCCTAATTCTCACATATAATCATCTACAACATATAAGCTTCACATAGAAACGATAAACACAAAAATCCATCCACGTTTTCTATCAAAACCATATAAAAACCTAAATTATTCAACTATTATCAAAAATCCAAAAATCGAAGTAATGAAGGCATTAAATGAAAATTTTCGAGAGAGCATACTCGTAGATGAGATCGTGAGGAGTTCGTAGACGTAAACGGCTCGAAAATCCGTCGGGAAACGGGGTCGGAACGATCGTCGGAATCTCTTTCTTCTTTCTTCTCTTTTTCTCTCTTTTTCTTTCTTCTCTTTTGTTTTCTTTCTCTCTTTTGTGCGAGAATGGAATAGAGAGGGAGAGAGATTGACTTAGTCAAATCTTGACTAAGGTTTAGAAATCGAAGGGGTAAAGTCGTAATTTTGTAAAATAAGTTCGAAATCTCACGATGTCCAAATAACATGTAATTAAAGTCAAAATTCATATTATTAAACGCACATTGACAATTTGTAATTTAAATACATAAATTCAATCATATATGAAATAAATTCTAAAATTATATAATAAATATCAAATAAATATTAAACTACACAAATATTCGATTCGGACATACTAATCTAATTATTCGAATTTTCGGGGCGTTACATCACCTATCTTGTCAGTCGGCATCAGCAGGTCTAGATAGGCTCAGTCTTTCTGGTTTGTCTTGTCAGTGGTCCCAACAACCGTCGAGTCTTGTTATTATTTTTATTTACTTTATGTACTTATGTGCCCCTGTTGTGGGATAGTTGACGATATCTAGGATTGCATAGGGTAGACTAGTTGAGCCATGGATGGCACTATCTGTTTATGAATATTTTGTATCTTGAATTATAAATGTTTATTTAATATTATGTTAGCTTCGTAGGCTTTTATGGATTTATTTGATTATCTTTTAAATCGCTTCCGCATTTTTCTCTGCTCTTTTCTGGTTGTTGTTGGGATGTCGTTGCTGTTGCCGAAGGTTATTGCTTGAGTGTTGTTCGCCGGAGTGGGTTTTTGAGTTGAGGCCCCTCGCCGAAGCTCGGGAATCCGTTTCGGTGCGGATGTGGCGGTCCTTCTTCAGGGGGCGCTACAGTCAGTGGTATCAGAGCCTAGGTTCTCAAAAGGAACCGAAGCTTTGTAATCGTGTCGTGTCTTGTCTCTTGTGTCTGCCCGTTTCATGTCAATGAGACTTAGAGTTTCCAGTCACAGGTGCTTGAGAACTCCTTAGTATTGAAATTGTGATTGATCTTCTTTTGGAATGGCCAACCATCCGTTTGATCTCTTACAATTGTAGTACTGAGTTGGGATTGAATGCAAGTGTATGTGGAACTCGAGGTAGCGTCTGTCTTGTCTTGTCGTCTTGTCGTGTCCTGCTTGGGTTTTGTCGTGTCTAGGTCGTACGGCTATAGGATCGAGTCTTGCTTGTTCTATGAATGTTTCGTGCTTCAATTTTCTACATGCTGTTTGATCATATATGTATGCTTTAATTGAATTTTATATGCCTTACGTGATCATTCCCTTGACCGAACATGCATCATTTTCCTGTTTGTTGTTCACAGGTGCAAAATGCCTCGCCGAAGACCCCCTACTGCTCCGACACCCCCGAACCCAATGGCTGAAGAATGGTTATCGATTATTCGACAGATCGCCGTGCAAGTATGTCAAGGGATACAAGAACAACAACCCCAACAGGACGTACCTGGTGGACAAAATGTGGGCCAAACCTTGGATAGGTTTCTCTTCTATCGTCCACCCTGCTTCGAGGGCGAACCAGATGATTTTAAGGCCGAGGCCTGGATATCCGACGTGGAGCAGATCTTTCGAGTACTTCAGTGTGGTGACCCCGAGAGGGTCGAGTATGCTACCTTCCTTATGAGAGGACCCGCTCGAGATTGGTGGAACTTCACAGAACGGAGATGGATCGCCGAGGGAGTCCCCCACACTTGGTCACGATTCGTATCTGACTTCCGAATGAAGTATGTGCCGGAAGTGGTACGTGACAGCCAAGAGAGAGAATTCATGTATCTCAACCAAGGAGCATCTACCGTAGCCCAGTATGAAGCACAGTTCAACCATCTCATCACTTATGCTCCTCACTATGCCGCGGACGAACGAAAGAGAGCACGAAAGTTTATCGAGGGACTTCAGCCGGAGATCCGAAGAGCATTAATGGCACTTGACATCTGTAGCGCCCCCTGAAGAAGGACCGCCACATCCGCACCGAAATGGATTCCCGAGCTTCGGCGAGGGGCCTCAACCCAAAAACCCACTCCGGCGAACGGCACTCAAGCAAGAACCTTCGGCAACAGCAACGACATCCCAACAACAACCAGAGAAGAGCAGAGAAATGCGGAAGCGATTTAAATAACAAGACAAATTCCATAAATGTCAATTACACATGTGCAAATCGAAATACAACATAATAACAACACGTAGTGCCATCCATGGCTCAACTAGTCTACCCTATGCAATCCTAGATATCGTCAACTATCCCACATCAGGGGCACATAAGATACATGAATTAAATAAATACAATAAACAAGACTCGACGGTTGTTGGGACCACTGACAAGACAAACCAGAAAGACTGAGCCTATCTAGACCTGCTGATGCCGACTGACAAGATAGGTGACGTCGCCACCTGTCTACCTGAAGCAAGAACCAAAATAGCAGGGGTGAGTATAAAGGATACTCAGTAAGGGGGTTTTGGTCACAGTTCGTCATTTATCTTTTTAAAACTAAAAGTGGTGAGTGTTGCCCGTTTGAGAAAGAATACGAATACGAAATATAAGTTGTAAAATGACGCAAAGCAACACTCGGGTTCGGCTTATTTGAAAACACAAAAGGTTGACGAACCGGATCCTTTAAAACATTTGCACGAAATATCAAGCCGATTGAAAGAATATTAGTTGGGTAATAAAAGGGACTTAGGGTAGCAAGTACGAGTCACACTTCCGGGTTTTATATATATATAGGGAAGTACATATGATAATTGAAGAAAACCGGAATGTGCTTCGACTTGTCACGAAAACCATAAAACAATTAGACAAGCAATAAATGCAATAAATCATGCAGTAATGTGTCCCGGCGAGAACGGGCCCTCTCCTTATAACTCCCCATTGAAAAACATGCAAGCAAGTACTCCATCACCAAGATTCATAAACAGGGTTTAAGGAGACGCGATTAGCACCACCATCAGGATTTCAGGAGACGCGATCAGCACCACCGTACAGGGTTTAAGGAGACGCGATTAGCACCACCGTTCGCATCAACTTAGGCTAGCCAACCTCCTAGCCGGCCCAAGTTAACACGCTAGAAGTATACATCGGGATTTGCCCTAGACGCACGTCCCCAGGCTCACCTCTTGTATACTCCGGGCCCAAGTCATAAAACAGGCTATGGCTCGCTTTTGAAATCAATGATAGTTTAAGTGGCCAAAAGGGCCGTTCAAAAATATGATGCAAGTAGTTAAGTATGAATGGCAAAAGGGGCTTCTGAGACAAGTTGATGTAACGATCTAGGAAATACTCATAAGCGTCGTACGCTTCGGGAGCATACTGACGGATGTCCCTAACGACATTACTTATAAGTGCCTCAGAGATCAAATAGTTACTTTTTAAAACAAATAAGTTACTTGTCTCTAGTTGGAAGCATTTCAAATCATTTTGGTTTGCTATCAAAACGGTTTGACTAAGCATGTAAGGAATATTAAAGACAGTACAACAAGCAATAAGAAAAGGCGGGGAATAAGTTATTTCGAAGCCTAAATAAACTATGTTCTTACTCCAGTTGAAAACAATTTAAAACCCTTACCTGGCTCGACAAGGCAGTATGAAAGCAAGCGGTAGTCAGGTTTCTCCCTCGTTGGACCCACCTGTAATACACAGGGCCTAGAGGATGAAAACAAGACCGACAATACTAAAAGCAAGACACAAGACAACAGACGACGCACGGAAATTCATATAAACATCACTCATGCTACAGGCGAAATATGGAAAGTAAATCAATTAAACATATAAATTACAGTACGACAATTAAAGAATATTAATGAAATGTTAAATAATGAAAGAACGTAAATAATAAATATTAAAGGCATGCTTAAACGCAATTAGGGCACGTAGACATGCTTAAAATAATATAAAGACGTTCTCTCGCGAATACAGGATTAATCGGACAAGAAACGGGAAAGATGGGATAAAATCCCTAAACAAGCAAAGGTGTCAATTGACGGTCAATTAGGGTCGGGTAAATTGTAAATTATGAAGAATATCAAATCCCAAGGCTCGAGGAAGCTATAAGTGAAATCGGATTGATATTCGGAGGTCGTATGAGAAAAGTCAACATTTAAATGAGTGGGGTTGACCAATTCCCGAAGTGCAAGAAAGGAAAAGGCTGGAAAAATATACTAAGTATGTTGCACCGGCCAACGCACGGGCTTACGCACGGGCTTGGCAAGCCGGTGCAAGCACAAAAGGGGTTGCACGGCCTCCCGCACGGTCTTGAGCACGGTGTCAAGACCGTGCAGGTGCAAACGGCCATGCGCACGGGCCTGTGCACGGGCTCAAGCCCGTGCAGGCTGAAAAGTGAAGCGCACGGGCTCTTGCACGGTCTTGCTCAAGACCGTGCGTTCGCCCGTGTGGATCTACTGAGCAGCAGACTCAGCAGATCGCGAACTTCATACGCGAAAATCAAAATATAAATTCATATATCTCCTAATCTACACCATAAAACATCCTAATTTTCACATATAATCATATATATCATATAAGCTACATATAGACACAAGAATCACGTAAAATGGTCAAGTAATTCTTCCTAAACACGAAAATCCTAATATATAAAATTCTATATATAAATCACGAAAAAAACTCAAGAATTAACGAACGGAATGAAATGGGGTAAAAGGATTACCGGTAGATAATGTAGTGAGGGTCGTTCGGGTTTTCACGGCTCGTCGATCGGGCGAGAAACGAGCTCGGTAGGGCGTCGGGAAGATCTTTCTCCTTTCTTCTCCTTCTTTCTCCTTTCTTTCTTCTTTCTTCTTTCTTTCTTCTTTGAAATGAGAGAATGAGAGAGATAGGTAGATATTTAGAAAAATATCTCGGGAGGGTAAAATGGTCATTTAGGCTTTTAAGGGCATTTATGTAATTTAAGAAATTGAGGGCATTTAAAAGATAGGTTAAATCAATCTTTTCCACCAGATTGATTAATCCAATTGGATAGATCGAGAAATTAGGCAAGAAAGAATTCGCGTAAATATTAATAATATAATACAAATATTCGGGTCGTTACAACATCCATCTTTACCCCGATGCAGTTACCCGAGCAATGAGAGTGGAGTCCGAACTCCAAATAATGAACCAGAGTGCCCCTGCTATGATAGGATCCTCTTCCAACGAGATAGCAAGGAGAGAGTCAGCCGGACCGAGTACCTATCGGACAAAGAGACCACACTACGAGGTGTCGGAACCTACAGAACCTGAAGTGAACGAGGACCCCATTCCCTGTGAGCACTGTGGGAAGACGAATCACAGGACGGCAAAGTGTAGGAAACAATTGGGACGTTGCTTTTCTTGTGGAAGCACCAAGCACCACATTCGGGACTGTCCCAACAGAGAGAACCCTGGGGGAAGAAGAAGTGGTTACCGATCTCGACATGCTTGTACAGGTACATTGCATTATCATAGCATTCATTCATAGTGTTCTGCTTTGAATGGTAATTGCTTTAAATATGTGCTAAGTGTTTTATATGACTTACGTGCTTTAACTGCTTTCAAAATTCACACTTGCACTGACTGAATGATTAGATGCTAAGATTTATGTGACCTCTGTGTGGATAGCGTGGAATTCGATAAATTCATTATACGCTATTAGAGAGTGCTAAGGACAAGGAGTTCTTGGCCGACTAGGATCGATTCTGTTGCGAGTACGTTATGCGGTTCTGGATAGCACTGACGTTGACAAATCGAGTCTGAAGGAGTATACTTCTAAAAGTATGCCTGATGATGAATCAGCTAGTGAAGAGGATAATGAATTATCTGACGATGAGGATTATATGGGAGACGAGTCGACATCAGCTTCCGATAATGACGACCCTGATGTTTCGTATGAAGTCGAGCGAAGAAATTATGAAAATGATGGTTTAATGGAAAGCGGAGAGGAGAAATCATCCAATACCATGGTGAGAAAACACTTTGTAGGAAGAATAAGAAAGAGTGTGATCTTGAAGAAACAGATTGTGAGAAGGACGAGGAGTACAATGAGAGAAATGATGATGGCGTTACTTCCTGTGAAAGGAACTCTAATCAAGAAAACAGGAGGAGGATGTGACAATTGTCATTGAGGATACGAAGAGTACAAGAATCAGTCGGAAGAACGAAATAGATAATGACAGTGATGATGGACCTTGCATTGGGATTTTCTGATTCTTCGTCGTTAGCTTTGTTTAGGGTTTTTATAATTCCGTCTTTCGCATGACTTTGAATTTTATTGGAATGTTATTTGCATTTAAATGTTTTATTATGAATGATGTTTTATAATGTATTTTAATTGCTCCTAAATGTTCATTTTTTTTATTATTCGCGTTAGAACTCTTAGATTATGCTCCTCTTAACTAACCCCGAAGTCCGGAGGAGAATCTGAGGACAGATTCTTTTGAAGAGGGGAGTATTGTAACGACCCAAATATTTTAATTATATTATTAATAATTACGCGAATTCTTTCTTGCCTAATTTCTTGATCTATCCAATTGGATTAATCAATCTTGTGGAAAAGATTGATTTAACCTATCTTTTAAATGCCCTCAATTACTTAAATTACATAAATGCCCTTAAAAGCCTAAATGACCATTTTACCCCCCCCCCCCCCCCCCCCGAGATATTTTTATAAATATCTATCTATCTCTCTCATTCTCTCATTTCACAAAAGAAGGAGAAAAGAAAGAGAAAAGAAAGAAAGGAGAAAGAAGGAGAAGAAAGGAGAAAGATCTTTCCGACGCCCTACCGAGCCCGTTTCTCGCCCGATCGACGAGCCGTGAAAACCCGAACGATCCTCACTACATTCTCTATCGGTAATCTTTTTACCCCATTTCATTTCGTTAATTCCTCGTTGCGATTTTATTGAGTTTTATATAGAATTTTATTATATTAGGATTTTCGTGTTTAGGAAGATTTACTTGACCATTTTACGTGATTCTTGTGTCTATATGTAGCTTATATGATATGTATGATTATATGTGAAAATTAGGATGTTTTATGGTATAAATTAGGAGATATATGAATTTATATTTTCAATTCGCGTGAGAGGTTCGCGATCTGCTGAGTCTGCTGCTCAGTAGATCCACACGGGCGAACGCACGGTCTTGAGCAAGACCGTGCAGGAGCCCGTGCGCTTCACTTTTCAGCCTGCACGGGCTTGAGCCCGTGCACAGGCCCGTGCGCATGGCCATTTGCACCTGCACGGTCTTGGCACCGTGCTCAAGACCGTGCGGGAGGCCGTGCAACCCCTTTTGTACTTGCACCGGCTTGCCAAGCCCGTGCGTAAGCCCGTGCGTTGGCCGGTGCAACATACTTAGTGTATTTTCTAGCCTTTTCCTTTCTTACACTTCGGGAATTGGTCAACCCCACTCATTTAAATGTTGACTTTTCTCATACGACCTCCGAATATCAATCCGATTTCACCTATAGCTTCCTTGAGCCTTGGGATTTGATATTCTTCATAATTTACAAATTATCCGACCTTATTTGACCATCAATTGACACCTTTCTCGTTTAGGGATTTTTCCCATCTTTTCCGTTTCTTATCCGATTAATCCCGTTTTTACGAGAGAGTCCCGTTATATTATTTTAAGCATGTCTACGTGCCCTAATTGCGTTTAAGCATGCCTTTAATATTTATTATTTACGTTCTTTCATTATTTAACATTTCAATAATATTCTTTAATTGTCGTACCGTAATTTACATGTTTAATTGATTTACTTTCCATATTGCGTTTATTGCATGATTGGATTTTATATGAATTGCCGTGCGTCTTCTGTTGTTCGTGTCTTGCTTTTGTTATTGTCGGTCTCGTTTTCATCCTCTATGCCCTGTGTATTACAGGTGGGTCCAACGAGGGAGAAACCTGACTACCGCTTGCTTTCATACTGTCTTGTCGAGCCAGGTAAGGGTTTTAAATTGTTTTCAACTGGAGTAAGAACATAGTTTATTTAGGCTTCGAAATAACTTATTTCCCCGCCTTTTCTTATTGCTTGTTGTACTGTCTTTAATATTCCTTACATGCTTAGTCAAACCGTTTTGATAGCAAACCAAAATGATTTGAAATGCTTCCAACTAGAGACAAGTAACTTATTTGTTTTAAAAGTAACTATTTGATCTCTGAGGCACTTATAAGTAATGTTGTTAGGGACATCCGTCAGCATGCTCCCGAAGCATACGACGCTTATGAGTATTTCCTAGATCGTTACATCAACTTGTCTCAAAAGCCCCTTTGGCCATTCATACTTAACTACTTGCATCATATTTTCGAACGGCCCTTTTGGCCACCCAAACTATCATCATTTTCAAACGCGAGCACTGAACCGTGTATGACTTGGGGCCCGGAGTATTCAGGAGGTGAGCCTGGGGACGTGCGTCCAGGGCAGATCCCGATGGATATTCCAATCCGTATCTGCTTAGGTCAGCCAGGAGGTTGACTAACCTGAGTTAGTGCGAGGGTGGCGTTGTAGGCTACGCGCTTCCTAGAAAATTCTGTTAAGGGTGACGTTGTTAACACGCGTTTCCATAAATTCTGCGTGGTCCATGAACCTTGGTGGTGGAGTACTTGCTTGCATGATTTTCAATTGGGAGTTATAAGGAGAGGGCCCGTTCTCGCCGGGACACATTCTTGCATGACTTATTGCATTTCTTGCTTGTCTATCTGATTTACGGCTTTAGTTATGAGTCGAAGCACATTCCGGTTTTCTTCCTTTAGTATACGTATTTCCCTATAAATATATATACAAAACCCGGAAGCGTGGCTTGAACTTGCCAACTGAAGTCTCCTTTATTATTCAATTAATTAGTTGAATTATGAGCCGTATTTAATTATTGTTTTTAACTTACTCATAGTATGTCTTTCGAACCGTAACGGCCTCGTAACTCAACTAACACCCCTTTCAATTTATTGGCTTGATATTACATGCAAATGTTTTGAAAGATCTGGTTCGTCAACTATTTGTATTTTCAAATAAGCCGATCCTGAGTGTTGCCTTGCGTTATTTTATAACTTATATTTCATTACTTATATTCTTTCTCAAAACGGGTAACACTCACTACTTTTGGTTTTAAAAAGATAAATGACGAACAGTGATGAAACCCCCTTACTGAGTATCCTTTATACTCACCCCCTGCTATTTTTGGTTCTTGCTTCAGGTAGACAGGTGGCGACGTCACCTATCTTGTCAGTCGGCATCAGCAGGTCTAGATAGGCTCAGTCTTTCTGGTTTGTCTTGTCAGTGGTCCCAACAACCGTTGAGTCTTGTTATTATTTTTATTTACTTTATGTACTTATGTGCCCCTGTTGTGGGATAGTTGACGATATCTAGGATTGCATAGGGTAGACTAGTTGAGCCATGGATGGCACTATCTGTTTATGAATATTTTGTATCTTGAATTATAAATGTTTATTTAATATTATGTTAGCTTCGTAGGCTTTTATGGATTTATTTGATTATCTTTTAAATCGCTTCCGCATTTTTCTCTGCTCTTTTCTGGTTGTTGTTGGGATGTCGTTGCTGTTGCCGAAGGTTATTGCTTGAGTGTTGTTCGCCGGAGTGGGTTTTTGAGTTGAGGCCCCTCGCCGAAGCTCGGGAATCCATTTCGGTGCGGATGTGGCGGTCCTTCTTCAGGGGGCGCTACAGGTTTTGTCGTCTATTAGTTTCAGGCCGTCTTTTCAAGGCATAGCTTGGGTTGTCTTGTCGTTTTCGTGCTTCCAGGTAAGGGTATTAAAATGCTTTCAAACGGAGTAATAATTTCTTTTAAATTATTGCGAACTACCCTTATGTGCTCATCTTGCTTTGATTTCCCTTCTCGTATATCTATTAAATATTTAACCTATATTTTCATGATTTTATAATAAATGTTTTGATATTAACTTGTATCTATAAGTATCTCTAAATCATTTTGTTTTCATAAGGCAAGTAAAGCTCTTTCTTTTAAGCATGTCGTTTTGACCTCGGTTGTGTCTATGAGGGAAGTCGTTAGGGGAAGACATTGGTGTTTCCCGACACGTATGAAACTTGTACGCCCCCTTTGTCGTCACACACACTTGCCTAAATGCCCTTTTGGCCTTAACTTATAATGTTTTTCAAACGCGAGCAAAAAGATAATGTATTGTTATTTCAATAGGCTTGGGATGGTATCCGGAGGTTGCATCTGGGGATAAGCGTCCAGGGTGTAATCCGAGGTACTTTTCCCAAAATTAAGCGTCAATCGTGGCCCGTTAGGAGTTGATAGCCACGGTTGGGAGCGATGGTGGGCGTTGCATTCGTTGCACATTTTCCTAAAATTCAACAGTCGCCCGGGGTCGCGCTTCGGGGTCGGACACCGGTGATGGAGTTTATTGTAATTGAAGGGGTTATAAGGAGGAACAGGCCCATACTCGCTGGGATATTAATTGCTTGTATTTATCGCTTTAATTCTTTAACATACTGTTAATTATTGTCGTGTATGCAAGTCGAAGCACGATCCGGATTTTCTTCAATTATGCAAATGTATTTTCCTATATATATAATCCAAACCCGGAAACGTGGCTCGTACTTGTTCCCTCTTTACCATGACTGAGTATCTTTTATACTCACCCCCACTATTTTGATTCTTACTTCAGGTCGACAGGTGGCGTTGTCACCTATCTTGTCAGTCGGCAGCAGCAGGTCTAGGTTGGCTCGTATGTCTTGTCTTGTCAGTGTCCCAACAACAGTCGTGTTCTTATTTATGAATTGATTTAATTTATGTATTTTGTATTATGTTTTATTTCCCGTACTTACGTGCCCCTGATGTGGGATAGATTCGACGAGCCGTGGATGACATTTATTAAATGATTATTGAGAATGATGTATGAATTATGTTACCATGAATGACTTATATGACTAATTGTATAATTTGATTTAGCTTTCGCAACTCTGTTATTCTTTTATTGCTGTTGTTGTTGGGGTGTCGTAATGCTGTTGCTGGTTTTTAATTGATTGATTGCCGTTCGCCGGGATGGATTTTTAAATGGGGTACATCTACCTCGTTTGGGAGTTCGTGTCGGTGTGGATGTGGTGTCCTTTCTCCGCCCACGGAAAGGGGGGCTACAGAGACGAACTCCCAAACAAGGTAAATGTACCCCATTTGAAAATCCATCCCGGCGAACGGCAATCACTCAATCTATATTGGCAACAACGATCCTAGCCTAACAACAACAACCAAAAGAAATAACAGAGTGCGGAAGCTTAAATAAGCATCAATTCAACATTTAAAGCCACACGAGGCATCAATTAACATATATCAGTGCTCAACAATTCATCATCAATTTCAAAGCTCAATAATTCAACAATATATCCATTCTACCTAAGAATTCAAATAATAAAAGACAAACTGTTGTTGGACACTATCGACAATACCAGAGGACACGAAAACCAAGACTCACGACCCGTTGTTGCCAACCGACATGAAAGGTGACAACGCCACCTGTTGACCTGAAGTAAGAATCAAAATAAAGAGGGGTGAGTATAAACGATACTCAGTGAAGGTAAAGTGGGAACAAGTACGAGCCACGCTTCTGGGTTATATATATATATATAAGAAAATACATTTGCAGAATTGGAGAAAATCCGGAATGTGCTTCGACTTGCATTAACAACAATAATTAAGCAGTGCAGTAATGAAATTAAAGCATAAATACAAGCAAGTAATATCCCAGCGAGAATGGGCCAGTTCCTCCTTACAACCCCTTCATGTCATTATAAAACTCCATCTCCGGTGTCAGATCGCATAGCGCGACCATAGGCGACGAATTAAATTTCAGGAAAGCGTGCAACAAATGCAACACCCACCATCTCTCCCAACCGTGGCTATCAACTCCTGACGGGCCACGATTGATGCTTAGTTTTGGGAAAAGTACATCGGGAAACACCCTGGACGCTCGTCCCTAAGTGAGACCCTCGAATACCCTCCCAAGCCCTATTAAAGAAAGTCCACGATTTTGCTTGCATTTCAAGAAACATTATAAGTTGAAAGCCACATGGGCATTTAGGCAAGTGTGTGACGACAAAGGGGGTGACCATAAGTTTCATACGTGTCGGGATACACTGGCGCCCATCCCTAACGACTTCCCTCATAGACCCAACCAAAGTCAAAGTGTCACGTTGGAAAGAAATAGTTTTACTTGCCTCTTGAAAACAAGATGATTTAGATATACTTATAGGTATAAATTGATATCAAAATGTTTGTTCACTAAAATCATAAATATATAGTTAAATATCTAATAGATATACGAGAATGAGAAATCAAATCAATATGAGCACGTAAGGGTAGTTCATAATAAGTAAAAGAAATCCTTACTCCAGTTGAAAGCATTTTAAAACCCTCACCTGGAAGCACGGGAACGACAAGACAACTCAAGCAATTCCTCGAAAGAACGGCCTGAAACTGACAAACGACAAAACCAAATAAGACAAGACACGACACACGACTCTCATGGAATTATAACACATGAAGGACCAAATAATATCACTTAGCAATTAAAATTACAAGTAAAATGCAATTAGATCAATTAAACGGAATGTACGAAATTAAAGATACTAAACCATGCTCAATTGAAATTCTAAGTGCATATTCATGTATAATATAATGTAAGGAAGCACTCATGCGATTTTCGGATCATTCGGACAACATTCAAAAATTGGAAAAAAAGTCCTAAACGAAAAAGGCTCGATTCATGGCCCGAACGAGGTCGAAATTTTGAAAACTTTACGGAATATTCATCCTTGAATCATATGGAAGCTATAGGTGAAAACGACTCGATTTTAGGAGGTCGTATGCAAAAAGTCAACTTTTATTTTTGGCCAATTGACCACATTCCCGAGAGCAACTAAGGAAAAAGGCTGAAAATTTCGCTAAGGCACACGGGCTTGGGCACGAGCTTGCGCACGATGTTGTGAACACCCTCAAGACTGTGCGGGCTGAATGGCTAGCGCAAGATGCGCATGTCGGTGCAGGCTAAAAAGGGGACGCACCGGCTTGCGCACGGTCTTGCCAAGACCGTGCGGTTCAAGTTCCAGGTGTAGAAAAATGCGATTTAAAGTTTCTCAAGAGGGTTTCGACTAAAATTCGTCCAAGGGGGATTCTAGGGCTAAAATCAACACATAAAATTCACACTCATGCATTATACACATTAGTAGCTATCATTTGATCCGAACTACACTAAAAATGGTAAACTATAACCTACAAACCCAACAAATTATCAAATATTCATTTCAAAACAAAAGATAGAAATTTGAAGGATTTAATGCACGAAATGAAATGGGGAAAGAAGGTTACCGGTAGAGAATTGAACAAGGATCGTATAGATGGTCTTGGAATCTCGATTGGTCGGGCGACGGATTTGGGACGGGATTTCTCTTCCTCCTTCTTCCTTCTTCTTCCTTTCTGCTTCTCTTCTCTCTCTCTCTCTCTCTCTCTCTCTCTCTCTCGATTTGGGTGTGTGTGCAAGAGTGTGCAAGAGCGGGTGCATAAGGGGGTGCAAGTGAAGTCAAGAGGATTCAAGAGGGTGAAAATCTGAGTTATTATCCGGTAAGTCCGAATCGTTTATTTATGCGATTTAATTATTTATTTGATAATTATTATGTGATTTTATAACAATTTCATAAATGAGTGAATTTTGGTATTTAAACCACGACATGTCAATGTGCGTTTAATTTCATGAACTTTGACTGTAACTAAGATTTATTTGGGCAACTTATGTTTTTGAGCTATTTTATAAAATTACGAAAATGCCCCTTCATTTCTCAAACCAAGTCAACTTTTTGACTTAGTCTCACCTTCTCTCTCTCTCCCTCATTCACGCACAAAACAAGAGAAGAGAAGAAGAAAAAGAAAGGAAAAGGAGAAAAACAAGAAAAAGCTTCGATTGATCGTCCCGACTTCATTTCCCGACCCAATTCCGAGCCGTGAAAACCTACGAACTCCTCACAATCTCTTCTACGAGCGAGCTTCTCACATCTTTCGCGATTAATGCCTCATATGCTTCATTTTTCTAGTTTTTGTGAATAGTTGCACATTTAGATTAAATGTTGATTTTGAATGATTTTATGGACGGATTTACGTGATTCTTGGTTCTATAGGTAAATTAAATGTTGTAGATCAATATATGTGAGTATTAACTTGAGATTTGCATGATTGGTGGGTTAAATGTTGATTTTTGGTTCATTCCCGTGAGTTTTCTTCGTTTCTGTGATTTTCTGCTGTTCTGAGAATCCGCACGGCCTTGCGCACGGTCTTGAGACCATGCGCCAAGACCGTGCGTCCACTTTAGCCTTTGCACGGTCTTGCGCACGCCCGTGCGCAGGCTAGTGCAAGTGCTTGCACCAGCTTGAGAACGCGCTCGAGCCCGTGTGCGCGCCCGTCCCCAAAGCTGTGTGTATGCCTTAACCAAAATTTCTCCATTTTCAAAATGTTGCTCTCGGTAATGGGAGTCAAAGGGCAATTAAAAAAGTTGACTTTCTTCGTTTGACCTCCGATTTGAGATCCAATTTCACCTATAGTTCCTATAAATCATGAAATGTATATTTTAGGAAGTTTAGATTTTTCCAACTTTGTTCGGGCCCCGTTCTTTGTGTTTTTCGTTTAGGCATTTTTGGCTATTTTTCAAATGTTGTCCGTTTCTTCCGAAAATTGAATGCATACTTCCTTGTTGCCTTTTATGCATGATTATGAACTTTTATCGCATTCTTGCTTGATTTTCATATTGAATTTATATATTTGTTAGAATGTGAACCTTATTGATATGAATGACTGTTTAACGTGCTTCTATGTGTTTTAATGCTTTCTTTGAAGCTGTGCATCATCGTTAGTCTTATGTGGTTGTGTCTTTGTACTTTTGCAGACGATACTCCCGTAGAGTAGCACCAGTGTTGCTTTTATATTTTTGATTAGCCAACAGGTGAGGCTTTCCGTTTCTGACTCCGGTACCTATACGTATATATATATATTAAGCCTCTCCCATATAAGCCTTGATTTACGTTTTGTTTTCATACCGTCTCTATATATATACTTAGTAAATATTTATGCCTATTACGTTTATTCGATTTATAGAAAAATGTTTTGATATGAAAAGGTACTATGTATATTCTTTTGAAAAGTTTGCGAAAGAGACATGTAAATCAATCCTCTTTGATTTCCTAAGGCAAACTTTGGCCTTCGGCCTCGCATATAACATGTCTCGGATGGTCTTTCGACCAACCCGAAAATGATTTGAAAAGCGAGTTATGAACTGTATGTATGTATGTTTGGGCCCGAAGTAAGGATGACAGGATGAAACTGGTAGACGTCGGGTCTACGGCGTAAATCCTCTTGTTCCCTCCACCTTTGGGAGCTCGAGGTGAGGCCGGAGTGGCAGCCCTTTGAGTACCTGAGATTATACCATATGTTATGAGTAGTCCGGATTTAGCGGTCCGTTTACATTGGAGGAATAAGGGTGGTTTCCCATTTTTATGTTTGGAAATTGGAGTTAAGGGCTCGTCTCGCCGAGTCATATGAAATGATATGTTTATGTTTTATGCTAAATCACCAACCGTTTACAAAAACCTTTCTTTTATGTTGATTTCTTTTAAGTTTGAAAAATGGTGATTTACTTCCGTTTTATAATATACATTATTATTCCCTTCTCACTTAGTCGTTTGACTAACCCCCTCTGTTTCACCCTGGTGTTGGTTTCAGGATACTAGGCGGGATTACACGTCGTCGTCGTCGTCGTCGCGTCTTTTGAGTTGCATCTATATTTTTGCATATGTAAACTCTATTCCCGTTCGGCTTTTATTTATGACTTATGTTTTAGAATATTTACACTATTATGTAATTATATTCGGGATTATTATAGTGAACCCGTTATTCGTAATTGTCGGGATATTGTATTGAACCCATGTATTTATTTATGGTAATTAGAATTCCGTTGGCCTCGGTGGGCTTTAATTTTTGTTCAATGATTTATTGTTTTATTTTATTTTCACTTCCGCACCTTTGTCGTTTATTCCTTTTTTGAAATCCCCGCCTAGTGAGTGAGTAAATGTGTGCCGTTCACCGGGTTTTGATTTGGGGCAGAATTCTATTTCGGTTCCGGGTCGAGACTCGGTGCGGGGCGTGCGTTACCCGTTTGGGGCACCCGCTACTGTTGGTATCAGAGCTTCTTTGGGTCCAATGGCCTAGACTCTGAAGCGTCGTGTCTTGTCGTGTCAGTCTAGGTCGTACGGCTTAGGATTATGTGATTGTGACAACGTGATTATGTGAATTTAACTTCTCTACGTGTTACAGCTTTCCATGATCACTTATCATCATGCATGTTGGTATTGATTTTTGCAGAATGCCTCCTCGCCGTGAACCGCCTGGTCCGCCTACTGGTGTACCGACCCCAGCCCAATTCATAGAGGCTTTAGGGCAGTTTATGGTTCATACCCATCAAATACAGCAAAACCCTACTCCCGAGAAGGATATGGACCGATTCCTTAAGCTTAATCCACCGCAGTTTGAGGGTGCACCGGATGACGTTATTGCCGAAGCTTGGATTTCAGCTATGGAGAAGAGATTTAGGGTTATGGAGTGTCCGGACCCTAACAGGGTCGAGTTGGCAGTTTATCAGATGATTGGAGCTGCACAAGATTGGTGTACACGGATCGAGCAGAGATGGCAGCGTGAGCATGTGGTCCCGTCTTGGGATCAGTTCTTGGTTGAGTTCCAGGCCAAGTATATTCCGTTGGTTGTCCGTCAGCGGCGTGAGCGAGAGTTTCTGGCTCTCAAGCAGGGTACTTCATCCGTCGATCAGTACGAGGCTCATTTCTCTAGACTTATTATTCATTGCTCGTTTATGGTTGACGACGAGCAGAGGAAGACTCGCCAGTTCATTGAGGGGTTATCGAATGAGATCCGTATGCACATGCTCGGGAACCGACTCCAGTACTATACCGATGCAGTTGAGAGGGCCCTTGTAACACCCCAAACTTGAGAAATATGTACCATGTGGGCATTTGTCCCACATAGGAAAAACATAAGTAATGTGAAGGGTTTATAAGTGATCTTCCAAGCACAACTACCATGTGGTGCATCACCTTTTGGCAAGTGGTTTCAAGCCAAACTTTAGGGTTGTGCTTGAGTTACACACGTTATCCTAAAATTCAACAGTCGCCCAGGGTCGCGCTTCAGGGTCGGACACCGGTGATGGAGTTTATTGTAATTGAAAGGGTTATAAGGAGGAACAGGCCCATACTCGCTGGGATATTAATTGCTTGTATTTATCGTTTTAATTCTTTAACGTACTGTTAATTATTATCGTGTATACAAGTCGAAGCACGATCCGGAGTTTCTTCAATTATGCAAATGTATTTTCCTATATATATATAATCCAAACCCGGAAACGTGGCTCGTACTTGTTCCCTCTTTACCATCACTGAGTATCTTATATACTCACCCCCACTATTTTGATTCTTACTTCAGGTCGACAGGTGGTGTTGTCACCTATCTTGTCAGTCGGCAGCAGTAGGTCTAGGTTGGCGTATGTCTTGTCTTGTCAGTGTCCCAACAACAGTCATGTCCTTATTTATGAATTGATTTAATTTATGTTTTTCATATTATGTTTAATTTACCGTACTTACATGCCCCTGATGTGGGATAGATTAGGCGAGCCATGGATGGCATTTATTAAATGATTAATGAGAATGATGTATGAATTATGTTGCCATGAATGGCTTATATGACTAATGGTATAATTTGATTTAGCTTCCGCAACTCTGTTATTTTTTTATTGCTGTTGTTGTTGGGGTGTCGTAATGCTGTTTCTGGTATTTGATTGATTGATTGCCGTTCGCCGGGATGAATTTTTAAATGGGGTACATCTACCTCGTTTGGGAGTTCGTCTCGGTGCGGATGTGGTGTCCTTTCTCCGCCCACGGAAAGGGGCGCTACATTGATTGTTTCGAGAAGAAAGTTATTTTGGGTTCTAATGAAGTTAAGGGTTTCCGATCAGGAGAAGGTCCGTATATCTCGATGATGGAAGCCAAGAAGCTTGTTCAGAAAGAAGAAGCCACATGCTTTATAGCTTACCTTCTCAACCGCCCGAAGGACCAAACAAGGATCAAAGAAACGCCCGTGGTCAATGAAATCACTGACGTGTTGTAGCGCCCCCTGAAGAAGGGCCGCCACATCCGCACCGAAACGGATTCCCGAGCTTCAGCGAGGGGCCTCAACTCAAAAACCCACTCCGGCGAACGGCACTCAAGCAAACACTACCGGCAACAGCAACGACATCCCAACAACAACCACAATAAAACAGAGAAATGCGGAAGCGATTAATGTACAGATAAATTCCATAAATGCCTACGAGGCTAACATAATATCAATTAAACATGTGAAATTCGAAATACAATAAAATAACAACACGTAGTGCCATCCATGGCTCAACTAGTCTATCCTATACAATCCTAAATATCGTCAACAATCCCACATCAGGGGCACATAAGTACGTAAAGTAAATAAAGCAATAAATAGCACAAAATATTTAAATACAATAAACAGGACTCGACAGTTGTTGGGACCACTGACAAGACAAACTAGAAAGACTGAGCCTATCTAGACCTGCTGATGCCGACTGACAAGATAGGTGACGTCGCCACCTGTCTACCTGAAGCAAGAACCAAAATAGCAGGGGTGAGTATAAAGGATACTCAGTAAGGGGGTTTTGATCACAGTTCGTCGTTTATCTTTTAAAACTAAAATTAGTGAGTGTTGCCCGTTTTGAGAAAGAGTACGAATACGAAATATAAGTTGTAAAATGACACAAAGCAACACTCGGGTTCGGCTTATTTGAAAACACAAAAGGTTGAATAACCGGATCCTTTAAAACATTTGCACGTAATATCAAGCCGATAAATTGAAAGAATATTAGTTGAGTCACGAGGCCGTTACAAGTTCGAAAAGAACGATATAAATAAGTTGGAATCGATAAATAAACACGGCTCGTAATTCAACTAATTAATTGAATAATGAAGGAGGCTTAGGGTAACAAGTACGAGTCACGCTTCCGGGTTTTATATATATATATATGGGGAAAGACATATGATAATTGAAAAGAACCGGAAGGTGCTTCGACTTGTAACGAAAGCCATAAAACAATTAAACAAGCAATAAATGCAATAAATCATGCAAATAATGTGTCCCGGCGAGAACGGGCCCTCTCCTTATAACTCCCAATTGAAAATCATGCAAGCATATAGTCAATTACTCCACCACCAACAGTACTATACAGGATTTAAGGAGACGCTGTTAGCACCACCATCAGGATTTAAGGAGACGCGATTAGCACCACCGTACAGGATTTAAGGAGATGCGATTAGCACCACCGTACAGGATTTAAGGAGACGCGATTTGTAACGCCCCGTTATTTTTATAAAGCTTCAGTAAGTTTACCGACTAATTGCTCTTGTTTGCATTATCTGCAATTATGTGGATTATATGAATTAATGTGTGATTTTATATGTGAATAATATGAAGATTTTATAAGAATTTTCATATTTGAATTATTTTATACCATTCTTATATTTGAATTACTTTATACTATGTTTATATTTGAATTGTTCTATTTGAAATCTTATGAAAATTATCACATTATATTTAAATTATATGATATTATTCTTGAAATATATATAAATATGTATGCAAATACATACATAAATATCTATACAAATATATATATACAAGTATATACATATTGCTAGCTAATTTTGACTTTTCAAAATACCTTATATTTATTTTATATTCTCTCTTTTCTCTTGAATTTTCTACACTATTCCAAACAAGCAACAACTCTCTCTTTCTCTCTTCTTCTTCATCTCTCTCGACCACACCCATCTTCACCACCGCCATCTCCATCTTCAACAAGCATCAAGAAACCAACCTCTTTCTTGCTACAAAAAGTTGCTCTATCATCCAAGGAACAAGCTACCACTTGTGGTTTTTGCAAACAAGCTCTTATTTCTTTCATCTCTCCACTTCATTTCTTCAAGCTAAGGTTTTTGATTCTTACAATCCTTTGGTTTTTATGGTTTCAAGTGTTGATGAAGTGAAGAAGTATGCTAGAATGAATGATTGATGAGCTTGGTTTGGTTGTTGGTTGCATGTAGCATTACTTGTGATTTTTCCATTGAATTTGATCAATGTGCAATGTTGGGTTAATGGTCTTAGATGCTTGAATGGTTAAGGAATTCATGTTAGTTCATGATATTAAGCTAAAAAGTTTTATGGAGTTTGGGGTTGGAAAATGAAAGTTTGGCAAAATATGTAGGGGCTGATGAATAGTGATTTTTGAGCATTTGGCTTCATTTTTCGATTTTTTTGGCATAAAAAATCCTTAAATATAGTAGTTAAGAGATGCCGAAAGTTTCGGATTAATCGGAGTTGATTTGCTATGCAAAGTATTTAACGAGGGGTGGTTTGTGTAATATTCACAAACCTTTGAATTTTAGTCCCCAAGCTTCCATATTACTTGAATGCTTAATTTAGCTTAATATCATGTGTATTTGATTGTGTTTAAATGTGTTTGAATGAGCTTAATTGTGTTTAAATGCAATTATGCATAATATGTTATTTTGAGCATGAAATGCATTTCATAGCCGTGCGTCTTATTTGGTTGGTTTGTTGAGTCGTGTCTTACCTCGAGGCCTGTGTATTACAGGTGGGACCTCGCGGGCTGATTTTGAGTTATTTGGCTATCCTTTTTGTTAAGCCTACAGGTGAGGATGTAAAATGTTTTCTAACTGGGGCATGAACAAATATTGCGAAAACCATATCCCTTATATTTCAATTATACATTATCAATATTTGAAATAAAAGGGTTTTGATATAAAATGATTTATGTGTATCTTTTCCAAAATGGTTTGAAAATAGAGACAAGAGAACTATTTTGATTTTAAAAGTAACATTTGGTCTCGGGACTTGCGCGTATGCCTCGAGATAACTCGGCAACGTGACGGGATACCCTAGGCGGTTACATACCTTGTCTCGAAAGACCCTTTTGGTCCATTAAAATATTTTGAAAAGCGAGATGACTTATACTTAACCCCATTGAGGACGCTCATGGGTATTTGTGTTTGGGCCCTGGATTATGTGACAGGCGGATACCCGGAGACGTGCGTCTAGGGTTGAAGCTGGGTTCATAATTCCACCGATTATAAGCAGGTATTCATGAACCTGACAAATAATCAAAGGGTATTGTTCATGGCTGGTCGGAGGTAGTCTAGCCTGAATAGTACTTACACCGGCGCCATTAGTCGGTTATGGTGAAATCTTGGGTAGCTCCCTTGATAAGCCAAATGGTATTGAGGAGGAATTTCATTATATTTGATATGTTTTTGGGAGTTATAAGGAGATGGCCCATTCTCGCCGGGAATAAAAATATTTTCTAAAATGTTTTACCTTAATATTTAATTCACAAAGCTTTGATGAATTATAAAGAGAAAGTATTGGCACTAGATTCGTTTCTCTATTAACCAAAGCGTGAATTAAATATGTTTTATGTTTTAATTATTATATATATATTTTCCCCTCCTCACTGAGTTCGTTTGACTCACATCCCGTTTTGGTTCATGCTTCAGGTTAGCGGTCAGGTACTGGCAGCAGCGTTGTAGGCTTGTACAGTCCTTGAAGTCGGTCTTATGCATTTACTTTTGTGGATCGAACTTATGACGTTGGATTACATGAAAACTTGACATGTTATGCTGATGTTGGATATTTAATGAGTTGATGTTATAACTTGTGATAGATAATGAACTTATAAATGTTTATTTTGGCCACGGATGGCAGTGTGAATATAAATATGATCTTTTGCTCATTGCTTCCGCTTGTTGGTGCTGTTGTTGTTGTTGGTGTTGGTACTGTTGTTGGGAGTTGCTGTTGCCAGATTGTGCGAATCCCGTTGTCTGGGGCGGGTTTTCGAGTGGTGGTATTTAACTATCGCGGGAGCTCGTTTCGGTCCGGGGGTTGTGGCGTGGGGGACGTGACACGATTAGCACCACCGTTCGTATCAACTTAGGCTAGCCAACCTCCTAGCCAGCCCAAGTCAACACGCTAGAAGTACACATCGGGATTTGCCCTAGACGCTCGTCCCCAGGCTCACCTCCTGTATACTCCGGGCCCAAGTCATTAAATAATTTATAACTCGCTTTTGAAATGAATGATAGTTTGGGTGGCCAAAAGGGGCTATTCGAAAGCAGGAAATCGGGGTGTGGAAGGCCAAAGTGGCCATTCGAGACAAGGTTATAATTGCGAGGTCGAGAGACCAAAGTTCGCATTTAAAACAAATGGGTTTTCCTTGTCTCTAGTTGAAAGTATTTCAAATCATTTTCGTTTTGCTATTAAAAGGTTTGACTAAGCACGTAAGGAATAGTAAAGGCAGTACAACAAGTAATAATAAAGCGGGATAGTGGTTTATTTCGCAAACCTAAGTAACTATGTTCTTACTCCAGTTGAAAACAATTTAAAACCCTTACCTGGCTCGACACAACAGTATGAAAGCAAGCGGTAGTCAGGTTTCTCCCTCGTTGGTCCCACCTGTAATACACAGGGCCTAGAGGATGAAAACAAGACCGACAATAACAAAAGCAAGACACGAACAACAGACGACGCACGGAAATTCAAATATAACTTCACTCATGTTACATATACAATATGGAAAGCCAGGCAATTAAGCATATAAGGATATATGACATATGAAATAACATTTAAAGGAATATTTAAAGCAATTATAATAATGGAAGAACATTAATAATAAATATGGAAAGCATGCTAAAACGCAGTTAGGGCACGTAGACATGTTTAAAATAATATAACGGAACTCTCTCGCGAAAACGGGGTCAAACGGACAAGAAACGGAAAAGATGGGAAAAATCCCTAAACGAGAAAGGTGTTAATTGACGGTCAAATAAGGTCGGATAAATTGTAAATTATGAAGAATATCAAATCCTGAGGCTCGAGGAAGCTATAGGTGAAATCGGATTGATATTCGGAGGTCGTATGTGAAAAGTCAACATTTAAATGAGTGGGGTTGACCAAATTCCCGAAGTGCAAGAAGAAAAAGGCTAGAAAATCCGCTAAGTAAGTTGCACCGGCCAACGTACGGGCTTGCGCACGGGCTTGGAAAGCCGGTGCAAGCACAAAAAGGGGTGCACGGCCTCCCGCACAGTCTTGAGCACGGTACCAAGACCGTGCAATTGCAAACGGGCCTGCGCATGGGCCTGTGCACGGGCTCAAGCCCGTGCAGGTTGAAAAGTGGTGCGCACGGGCTCCTGCACGGTCTTGATCAAGACCGTGCGTTCGCCCGTGTGGATCTACTGAGCAGCAGACTCAGCAGATTGCGAAACCTCACACGCGAATCCAACATTTAAATTCATACATCTCCTAATTTACTCCATAAAATATCCTAATTTCCACATATAATCATATATATCATATAAGCTACACATAGGCACAAGAATCACGTAAAATGGTCAAGTAATTCTTCCTAAACACGAAAATCCTAAAACTATAAAATTCTATATAAAAGCCAAAAAAATCGCAAGAAAGAACGAACGGAATGAAATGGGGTAAAAGGATTACCGGTAGAGAATGTAGTGAGGATCGTTCGGGTTTTCACGGCTCATCGATCGGGCGAGAAACGGGCTCGGTAGGGCGTCGGGAAGATTTTCTCTCTTTTCTCTTCTTTTCTTTCTTCTTTTCTCCTTCTTGTTTAATGAGAGAATGAGAGAGAGAGATAGATATTTAGGAAAATATCTCGGGGAGGTAAAATGGTCATTTAGGCTTTTAAGAGCATTTATGTAATTTAAGTAATTGAGGGCATTTAAAAGATAGGTTAAATCAATCTTTTCCATAAGATTAATTAATCCAATTGGATAGATCGAGAAATTAGGCAAGAAAGAATTCGCGTAATTATTAATAATATAATTAACATATTCGGGTCGTTACAATACTCCCCTCTTCAAAAGAATCTGTCCCCAGATTCTCCTCCGGACTTCGGGGTTAGTTAAGAGGAGTATAATCTAAGAGTTCTAATAACGCAAATTAAAAACGAACATTTAAGAGCAAATAAAATACATTATAAAACATCAGGCATAACAAAAATATTTAGATGCAAATAACATTCCAAGTAAACTTCAAAGTCATGCGAAAGACAGAATTACAAAAAACCCTAAACAAAGCTAACGACGAAGAAGAAATCCCAATGTAAGGTCCATCATCACTGTCATTATCTATTTCGTTCTTCCAACTGATTCTTGTACTCTTCGTATCCTCAATGAAAATTGTCACCTCCTCCTCCTGTTTCTTGATTAGAGTTCCTTTTACAGGAAGTAACGTCATCATCATTTCTCCCATTGTACTCCTCGTCCTTCTCACAATCTGTTTCTTCAAGATCACACTCTTTCTTATTCTTTCTACAAAGTGTTTTCTCATCTTCAATGGTATTGGATGATTTCTCCTCTCCGCCTTCCATTACACCATCATTTTCATCATTTCTTCGCTCGACTTCATATGAAACATCAGGGTCGTCATTATCAGAATCCGATGTCGGCTCGTCTGCCATATAATCATCATCGTCAGATAATTCATTATCCTCTTCACTAGTTGATTCATCTTCAGACATACCTTCAGAAGTATACTCCTTCAGACTCGATTTGTCAACGTCGGTGCTATCCAGAACCGCATAACGTACTCGCAACAGAGTCGATCCTAGTCGGCCAAGAACTCCTTGTCCTTAGCACTCTCTAATAGCGTATAACGAATTTATCGAATTCCACGCTATCCACACAGAGGTCACATAAATCTTAGCATCTAATCATTCAATCAGTGCAAGTGTGAACGTTGAAAGCAGTTAAAGCACGTAAGTTTATATAAAACACTTAACATATATTTAAAGCAATTACCATTCGAAACAGAATATTATGAGTGAATGCAATGATAATGCAAGGTACCTCTGCGAGTTGGTATCAAGGTCGAGATCCCCTTTTTCTTCCCCGAGGATTCCCTGAGTCGGGGCAATCCTGAACCTGATGTTTGCTACTCCCACATCTGAGGCAACGCCCCAGTTTCCTCCTACACCTTGCAGTCGCGTGATTGGTCTTTTCACAGTGCTCACAGGGAATGAGGTCCTTGTTTACTCCTGGTCTGGTAGGTTCCGGCATCTCGTAGTGTGGTCTCCATGTCGGAAAAGTGCTCGGTCTGGCTGGTTCTCTTCTTGCCTTCTCGTTGAAAGAGGATCCTTTCATGTGAGGAATACCTCGTCTCATCTCTTGAAGATCGGACTCCACTCTCATAGCTCGGTTAACTGCCTCGTGATAAACTCGAATGTCCAATCCTACTAATCTTTCCAAGATCTCCGGCTGAAGTCCCCTGATGAATTTCCGTGCTCTCCTTCGATCGTCAGATGCAATGTGAGGAGCATAGACGATGAGGCGGCTGAAAAGTGCCTCGTATTGTGCAACAGGGAGAGCTCCTTGGGTGAGGGACATGAACTCTCTTTCTCGGCTATCACGTACCACTTGCGGCACGTACTTCTCTCGGAAGTCGGATAGGAACCGTGACCAAGTGTACGGAATTCCCTCAGCGATCTGTCTCTGTTCTATGTAACGCCACCAATCCTCAGCTGGTCCTCTCATGAGAAAGATGGCATACTCGACCCTCTCGGGGTCACCGCAGCGTATTACTAGAAATATTCGCTCCAGATCGGCTATCCAAGCCTCGGCTATAAGATCATCTGGTTCACCCACGAAGCAGGGTGGGTTGTAGTGCAGAAATTTGTCCAGGGATTGGCCCTCGGCTTGTCTCACAGGCACATGCTGCTGTTGTTGTTGTCTCTCTTGATGCACTTGCTCAGCAATCTGTCTCATAGCTGTCACCAACTCTCTTGCAATCGAATTCGGGGATGAGGGAGCCGTGGGGGGTCTTCGATGAGACATTATGTACCTGCACTCAATAAACTAGGAAAAGATGCCTGCTCGGTTAATGGAATGATCACATAAGGCATATAAAATACAAACAGAACATACATATATAATTTAGATAGCATGTAGACAAGTTAAGCATGAAACAAATCACAGAACAAGCAAAACTCGATCCTATAGCCGTACGACCTAGACACGACAAGACCCAAGCAGGACATGACAAGACGACAAGACAAGACAGACGCTACCTCGAGTTCCACATCCACTTGCATTCAATCCCAACTAAGTACTACAATTGTAAGAGATCAAACGGTTGGTTGGCCATTCCAAAGGAAGATCAATCACAATTTCAATACTAAGGAGTTCTCAAGCACCTGTGACTGGAAACTCTAAGTCTCATTGACACGAAACGGGCAGACACAAGCGACAAGACACGACGCAATTACAAAACTTCGGTTCCTTATGGGAACCTAGGCTCTGATACCACTGACTGTACCCCCCCCTGAAGAAGGGCCGCCACATCCGCACCGAAACGGATTCCCGAGCTTCAGCGAGGGGCCTCAACTCAAAAACCCACTCCGGCGAACGACACTCAAGAAAACACTACCGGCAACAGCAACGACATCCCAACAACAACCACAATAAAACAGAGAAATGCGGAAGCGATTAATGTACAGATAAATTCCATAAATGCCTACGAGGCTAACATAATATCAATTAAACATGTGAAATTCGAAATACAATAAAATAACAACACGTAGTGCCATCCATGGCTCAACTAGTCTATCCTATATAATCCTAGATATCGTCAACTATCCCACATCAGGGGCACATAAGTACGTAAAGTAAATAAAGCAATAAATAGCACAAAACATTTAAATACAATAAACAGGACTCGACAGTTGTTGGGACCACTGACAAGACAAACCAGAAAGACTGAGCCTATCTAGACCTGCTGATGCCGACTGACAAGATAGGTGACGTCGCCACCTGTCTACCTGAAGCAAGAACCAAAATAGCAGGGGTGAGTATATAGGATACTCAGTAAGGGGGTTTTGATCACAGTTCGTCGTTTATCTTTTAAAACTAAAATTAGTGAGTGTTGCCCGTTTTGAGAAAGAGTACGAATACGAAATATAAGTTGTAAAATGACACAAAGCAACACTCGGGTTCGGCTTATTTGAAAACACAAAAGGTTGAATAACCGGATCCTTTAAAACATTTGCACGTAATATAAAGCCGATAAATTGAAAGAATACTAGTTGAGTCACGAGGCCGTTACAAGTTCGAAAAGAACGACATAAATAAGTTGGAATCGATAAATAAACACAGCTCGTAATTCAACTAATTAATTGAATAATGAAGGAGGCTTAGGGTAACAAGTACAAGTCACGCTTCCGGGTTTTATATATATATATATGGGAAAATACATATGATAATTGAAGAGAACCAGAAGGTGCTTCGACTTGTAACGAAATCCGTAAAACAATTAAACAAGCAATAAATCATGCAAATAATGTGTCCCGGCGAGAACGGGCCCTCTCCTTATAACTCCCAATTGAAAATCATGCAAGCATATAGTCAATTACTCCACCACCAACAGTACTATACAGGATTTAAGGAGACGCTGTTAGCACCACCAACAGGATTTAAGGAGATGCGATTAGCACCACCGTACAGGATTTAAGGAGACGCGATTAGCACCACCGTACAGGATTTAAGGTGTAGCGGGCGCCCCAAACGGGTAACGCACACCCCGCACCGAGCCCCAATCCGAAGCCGAAATAGAAATCCGACCCTAAATTGAAACCCGGCGAACGGCAAACCGATTTACTCAATCACTAGGCGGGGCTTTTGTAAAAACAACTGACGACAACAAAGCGGGAGCGGAAGCAAAAACCAAATTAAATTCCATATAACAACATTCAAAGCAGTAGCTCATTTGCACAAATAGTTAAAGCCCACCAAGGCTAGCGGAATTCAATTACTATAATATAATAAACGGGTTCGATACAATATCCCGGTAACATATACATAATGGGTTCAATCTATCAATCCCAATAACATATACATATAACCTAATCCAGAACTTAAGATAATCTAGAAAGGGACAATCCCCGAAAAGAAAGAAAACCCGCGATACAAGACTGACGATGCCCACCTAGTTACCACCTGAAACAGATAAGGTTAAAAGCAGGGAGGGTTAGTCAAAAGACTAAGTGAGGGGAAAAAGAGAGTACATACATAATATCATACGGGAATAAATCACCATTTTAACTTAAAAGAAAACAAACGTAAAAGAAGGGTTTTCATAAATATTTGGTGATTTATCATAACATAACATAACAGGCGTATCATATTGCTCGGCGAGTCGAGCCCTCAACTCCTCGTATAATAACATAACCTACCTGAAAACCATACCAACCTTATTCCTCCCATATAGCAGAAGGACCGCTAAATCCAACTGCTCTATAGACATAATAGCCTATCCTTCAGTCGACACGAAGTCTCCGTCACAGGAGCACAAAGGTTGCCACTCCGGCCTCACCCGTGCTCCTGGTATACATGGAGCAAGCTACCGAATTCCACCGTAGACCCGCTGTCTATCCGGATTCATTCGATCGCCATACTCCGGGGCCCACAAAGACAAAATGGACACACATATCATATCTCGCATTTTCATAACTATCATCTTCCTATTAAAATAGGAATCAAGATATTTCGGGGAGGGCCAAAAGGGCCATTCGAGACAAACGATGTAACGGTAGGAAACGCAACCGGATGTTCCATCGTCTTGGGGGAAGAAACCCGCCTTAACGAATTTACTCAACGAGAAGGTTTCCAAACCCAAAATTACATTTAAATCGAAACATAGTTCGCTTGTCTCTTTTTGAAAACCTTTCGAAATCATATACATAATATTCATTTGATATCAATCCGTTGTTCTTAAACCTCATAAAAGTAATAAGCATAAATTATTTACTAAATATAATAATATGGGATGAAGACGTAAATTATACATGCGAGGCTTATTTAGTGAGGCTTAATAATACATATCTACATAATACGGAATAACAACGGAAACCTCACCTGGCGACAACCCAAAAGAAAGCCCAAAACGGAAACGAGCAACCTAATCCACGAGAGTGGAACCTGCAACTGACAAACAACATAACCACGTAAGACATACGACGACGCACGGCTCATACGAAAGCATAGAAACACGTAAAAGCACGTTATACAATCACATAACTTAGGTTCAATTATCAAACGAAAACGGAGTAATTCATAATTTAAAAATGTAATTCAAGCCCAAATGCAACGAAACTTTACGGACATGCTTAAATTATCATAAAGAAGTATGCATTCGAATTTCGGGAAAATCGGACTTCACATGCAAAAGTTAGAAAATTTAACGAAAACTTAAAACGCACTATACATACACCCGAACATGTTATAAATTCATAAAACATGCAATTCATATCTATATCATATATATCGAATACACGAGCGAAGAAAGAATTCGGAAAAGACAAGCCAAAGTGGGGCCCGTAGGCCAAAATTGGCCCTGACTTGTAGAAGGTCAGGGCCTGATCAAACGGGCCACACGGGCTCATGCACACGGCCTTGAGGCCGTGTGCACCAAGGCCGTGTGCACCCTAAAAGACACGCACGGCCTCTTGCACACGGCCTCAAGGCTGTGTGCACAAGGCCGTGCACAACCACAACATGCACGGTCTCCTACACGGCCGTGCGGGAGACCGTGTGCACCCACACGGCCTTGCAACACCCCGTGTGCAAAGCCCGTGTGCGTCAAGAAACAACAGAAACTCACAGAAACGCGAAACCTTCGCAAATCCAATTCAAAAACCATCATTAAATCAATTAATCATGCAAATCACTCCCTAATTTTCACATATAATCATCTACAACATCTAAGCTACACATAGAGTCTAAAGTCATAAAATTCCATCCATAAATTCATTAAAAATCATATAAACCCTATATTATTCAACTATAAACAAAATCGAGAAATACGAGGCATAGGAGACATTAAACGAGAGGGATGTGAAAGGCTTACTCGTAGAAGAGATCGTGAGTAGTTTGTAGGCGTAAGCGGTTCAAAAATCCGTCGAGAAACGGAGTCGGGACGATCGATTGACCTTCCTCTTCTTCTTTCTCTTTTCTCCTTTCTTTTCTTTCTTCTTTGCTGCGTGAATGAGTGAGGGAGAGAGAGTGATGGCTTAAGTCAATAATTGACTTGATTCGAGAAACGAAAGGGCATTTTGTAATTTCGCAAGATAAGTTCGAAAACTCACATTGTCCAAATAACACATAATTACAGTCAAAATTCTTATAATTAAACGCACATTGACAATTCGTAATTTAAATATTAAAAATCACTCATATACGAAATTGTTATAAAAATCATATAATAAATAATAAAATACATAATGAATCGCGTGAGAAAATCGATCCGGGTTCCCGGTTCATAATACGAATTTTCGGGGCGTTACATAAGGAGACGCGATTAGCACCACCGTTCGCATCAACTTAGGCTAGCCAACCTCCTAGCCAGCCTAAGTCAACACGTTAGAAGTACACAACGGGATTTGCCCTAGACGCTCGTCCCCAGGCTCACCTCCTGTATACTCCGGGCCCAAGTCATTAAATAATTTATGACTCGCTTTTGAAATGAATGATAGTTTGGGTGGCCAAAAGGGGCCATTCGAAAGCAGGAAATCGGGGTGTGGAAGGCCAAAGGGGCCATTCGAGACAAGGTTATAATTGCGAGGTCGAGAGACCAAAGTTCGCATTTAAAACAAATGGGTTTTCCTTGTCTCTAGTTGAAAGTATTTCAAATCATTTTCGTTTTGCTATTAAAAGGTTTGACTAAGCACGTAAGGAATAGTAAAGGCAGTACAACAAGTAATAATAAAGCGGGATAGTGGTTTATTTCGCAAACCTAAGTAACTATGTTCTTACTCCAGTTGAAAACAATTTAAAACCCTTACCTGGCTCGACACAACAGTATGAAAGCAAGCGGTAGTCAGGTTTCTCCCTTGTTGGTCCCACCTGTAATACACAGGGCCTAGAGGATGAAAACAAGACCGACAATAACAAAAGCAAGACACGAACAACAGACGACGCACCGCAATTCAAATATAACTTCACTCATGTTACAGATACAATATGGAAAGCCAGGCAATTAAGCATATAAGGATATATGACATATGAAATAACATTTAAAGGAATATTTAAAGCAATTATAATAATGGAAGAACATTAATAATAAATATGGAAAGCATGCTAAAACGCAGTTAGGGCACGTAGACATGTTTAAAATAATATAACGGAACTCTCTCGCGAAAATGGGGTCAAACGGACAAGAAACTGAAAAGATGGGAAAAATCCCTAAACGAGAAAGGTGTCAATTGAAGGTCAAATAAGGTCGGATAAATTGTAAATTATGAAGAATATCAAATCCTGAGGCTCGAGGAAGCTATAGGTGAAATCGGATTGATATTCGGAGGTCGTATGTGAAAAGTCAACATTTAAATGAGTGGGGTTGACCAAATTCCCGAAGTGCAAGAAGAAAAAGGCTAGAAAATCCGCTAAGTAAGTTGCACCGGCCAACGTACGGGCTTGGCAAGCCGGTGCAAGCACAAAAAGGGGTGCACGGCCTCCCGCACAGTCTTGAGCACGGTGCCAAGACCGTGCAATTGCAAACGAGCCTGCACACGGGCCTGTGCACGGGCTCAAGCCCGTGCAGGCTGAAAAGTGCTGCGCACGGGCTCCTGCACGGTCTTGATCAAGACCGTGCGTTCGCCCGTGTGGATCTACTGAGCAGCAGACTCAGCAGATTGCGAAACCTCACACGGGAATCCAACATTTAAATTCATACATCTCCTAATTTACTCCATAAAATATCCTAATTTCCACATATAATCATATATATCATATAAGCTACACATAGGCACAAGAATCACGTAAAATAGTCAAGTAATTCTTCCTAAACACGAAAATCCTAAAACTATAAAATTCTATATAAAAGCCAGAAAAATCGCAAGAAAGAATGAACGGAATGAAATGGGGTAAAAGGATTACCGGTAGAGAATGTAGTGAGGATCGTTCGGGTTTTCACGGCTCGTCGATCGGGCGAGAAACGGGCTCGGTAGGGCGTCGGGAAAATTTTCTCTCTTTTCTCCTTTCTTTCTTCTTTTCTTTCTTCTTTTCTCCTTCTTGTTTAATGAGAGAATGAGAGAGAGAGAGATAGATATTTAGGAAAATATCTCGGGAGGTAAAATGGTCATTTAGGCTTTTAAGAGCATTTATGTAGTTTAAGTAATTGAGGGCATTTAAAAGATAGGTTAAATCAATCTTTTCCATAAGATTAATTAATCCAATTGGATAGATCGAGAAATTAGGCAAGAAAGAATTCGCGTAATTATTAATAATATAATTAAAATATTCGGGTCGTTACACGTGTTCCCCGAGAATCTGGAATTCTTGCCACCGGATCGGGATATAAAGTTCGTGATTGACCTAGTTCCGGGAGCCGAGTCCTATTCGAAGTCGCCGTACCGAATGGCTCCTGCCGAGTTGAAAGAATTGAAGAACCAACTAGATGAACTTCTTTCCATTGGATACATCCGACCGAGTGCCTCGCCTTGGGGTGCTCCAGTCTTGTTCGTGAAGAAGAAGGATGGTACACTTCGCATGTGTATCGATTATCGAGAATTGAACAGGATGACAGTGAAGAACAAGTATCCTTTACCGCATATCGAGGATTTGTTCGACTTGTTATAAGGATCGAGGGTTTATTCCAAGCTCGACCTCAGACAAGGTATTACCAGCTCCGTATCCGATCAGAGGATATCCCGAAGACAACTTTTAACACCCGATACGGACATTTCGAGTTTTTGGTCATGCCGTTTGGACTCACGAACGCCCCAGCAGCTTTTATGGACATGATGCACAGAATTTTCCGTCTGTACCTCGACAAGTTCGTCATTATTTTCATTGACAACATATTGGTGTTCTCGAAGTCCGAAGAAAAACACGCTGAACACCTCCGGATTGTGCTCCAAGCTTTGAAAGAGCACCAGTTGTTCGCTAAGTTCAGCAAATGTGAATTCTGGATTGACCGAGTAACCTTCTTAGGTCATGTCATATCCGGAACGGGAATCGAGGTAGATCCTTCGAAGATTGAGACAGTGCTGGACTGGGAGAGACCTAAGACTCCTATAGGGATCCGTAATTTCTTGGGATTAGCAGGATACTACAGACGTTTCGTCAAGGATTTCTCTAAGCTTGTAGGCCCGTTAACAGCACTGACGAAGAAAGAAGCCAAGTTCGACTGGTCAGCCAAATGTGAAACCAGTTTTCAGGAGCTCAAGAAGAGATTGACCACAGCCCCAGTATTGACCCTGCCTGAGGGTTCTGAAGGATTTGTCGTGTATGCAGATGCGTCACACGAAGGATTAGGTTGTGTGTTAATGCAAAATGGGAAAGTTATAGCTTATGCATCGAGGAAGCTAAAGCCAGCTGAAGAGAACTATCCCACTCACGACCTTGACCTAGCCGCCGTTGTATTTACTTTATTAAAATGGCGTCATTACCTCTACGGCATCACGTTCGACATCTTCACAGATCATAAGAGCCTTCAGTACTTGTTTACTCAGAAGGAACTGAACAAACGATAGTGCCGTTGGATGGAGTTATTTGAGGATTATGATTACAAGATTCAGTACCATCCCAGAAAGGCGAATGTTGTAGCCGATGCACTGAGCCGGAAGGCGAGCATCGCCCAGCTAGGGGCTAAGTTAGAGGGAGTTCACATCAGTTCTCAGGCCCATATTCACAGCATATCGATCCAGTCAGAGTTGGGTCGAAAGATTCGAGAAGTTCAGGCTACTGATGAGTGGACTCAGAGACAGATAGTTCACATCGCAGCTGACCCAGAGACTCAGGTTGGTGTGGACGACACAGGAATTCTCCGTTACAAGACCCGAGTTTGTGTTCCGGAGAGTTTGAGGAAAGAGATTCTCAATGAGGCTCACAACACACCTTACACAGTTCATCCAGGTGGAAGTAAGATGTACCGGGATTTGAAAGAATTATTCTGGTGGAGAGGTATGAAGAGAGACGTAGCTGATTACGTGAAGAGATGCTCGACTTGTCAGCAAGTCAAACTTGAACATCAAAGACCGGGAGGCTTACTTGAGCCACTACCAATTCCTACGTGGAATTGGGAGGGTATTGCCATGGACTTCGTGTCTGGTTTGCCTAATGTTAGAGGTGGCTATGATAGCATTTGGGTGATTATCGACCGACTATCCAAGAGTGCTCATTTCCTACCGGTCAACATGTCATACAAAGTGGATAAGTTGGCAGAGATTTATCACCGAGAGATTGTCAAGCTTCATGGGATTCTGACTACAATAGTATCTGATAGAGATGCTCGATTTACTTCCCATTTATGGCAACAACTTCAAGATCGAATGGGAACGAAGCTGACTTTCAGTACAGCCACACACCCGCAGACAGATGGTCAGTCAGAGAGGATGATCAGATATCTCTGTGATATGCTTCGAGCTTGTGCCTTGGATTTTCGCAATAATTGGAATGACCAGTTGCCATTGATCGAGTTTGCCTACAACAACAGTTATCAATCTACGATCAAGATGGCACCATATGAAGCGTTGTATGGCAGGAAGTGTAGATCCCCGTTGTTTTGGGATATCGAGGATTGGCGTTGGATGAAAGACGATAATGGACGAGGGTCTCCTCCAAAGTTTCTCCAAAATGCCATCGATCGTATTCAGATTATTCGGCAGAGAATGAAAGCAGTTCAGGATCGACAGAAGAGCACCCGAATTAGAAAAGGAGGAAAATTGAGTCCGAGATTTTTGGGTCCCTATGAAATTCTGGAGAGGATTGGGAACGCCGCCTGCAGGTTAGTCCAACTCCGAAAGTACTTCCCGAATAAGTCCGAAATCCATCCTATTGAAGATATTGAACTAGAACCGGATTTAACCTTTGTTTCGAAGCCGGTGAAGATATTGGATAAGAAGACTCAAGCTCTGCGCAACCGGGAGATTTCTCTTGTCAAAGTTCTTTGGAGAAATCAAACAACCGAAGAAGCTACGTGGGAGACCGAAGAGAAGATGCGCAAGTTCCACCCGGAGTTATTTCAGTCGGACGAGTAGAATCTGGGGACCAGATTCTCATAAGGAGGGGTGATTGTAGCGCCCCGAAAATCCGAGTTATTATCCGGTAAGTCCAAATCGTTTATTTGTGCGATTTAATTATTTATTTGATAATTATTATGTGATTTTATAACAATTTCATAAATGAGTGAATTTTGGTATTTAAACCACGACATGTCAATGTGCGTTTAATTTCATGAACTTTGACTGTAACTATGATTTATTTGGGCAACTTATGTTTTTGAGCTATTTTATAAAATTACGAAAATGCCCCTTCGTTTCTCAAATCAAGTCAACTTTTTGACTTAGTCTCACCTTCTCTCTCTCTCCCTCATTCACGCACAAAATAAGAGAAGAGAAGAAGAAAAAGAAAGGAAAAGGAGAAAAAGAAGAAAATGCTTCGATTGATCGTCCCGACTTCGTTTTCCGACCGAATTTCGAGCCGTGAAAACCTACGAACTCCTCACGATCTCTTCTACGAGTAAGCTTCTCACACCTTTCCCGATTAATGCCTCCTATGCTTCATTTTTCTAGTTTTTGTGAATAGTTGCACATTAGGTTAAATGTTGATTTTGAATGATTTTATGGACGGATATACGTGATTCTTGGTACTATAGGTAAATTAGATGTTGTAGATATATATATGTGATTATTAACTTGAGATTTGCATGATTGGTGGGTTAAATGTTGATTTTTGGTTCATTCCGCGAGTTTTCTTCGTTTCTGCGATTTTCTGCTGTTCTGAGAATCCGCACGGCCTTGCGCACGGTCTTGAGACCATGCGCCAAGACTGTGCGTCCACTTTAGCCTTTGCACGGTCTTGTGCACGCCCGTGCGCAGGCCAGTGCAACTGCTTGCATCGGCTTGAGAACGCACTCAAGCCCGTGCGCGCGCCCGTCCCCAAGGCTGTGTGTATGCCTTAACCAAAATTTCTCCATTTTCAAAATGTTGCTCTCAGTAATGGGAGCCAAAGGGCAATTAAAAAAGTTGACTTTCTTTGTTTGACCTCCAATTTGAGTTCCGATTTCACCTATAGTTCCTATAAATCATGAAATGTATATTTTAGGAAGTTTGGATTTTTCCGACTTCGTTCGGGCCCCGTTCTTCGTGTTTTTTGTTTAGGCATTTCTGGCTATTTTTCAAATGCTGTCCGTTTCTTCCGAAAATTGAATGCATACTTCCTTGTTGCCTTTTATGCATGATTATGAGCTTTTATCGCATTCTAGCTTGATTTGCTTATTGAATTTTGTAACGACCCGAAAATCCGATTTTCAATTCGGTATATTTTAAATCGAGTAATTACGCAAATTATTATTTTAATTTGATATTTATTCTAAGATATTAGGATAATTTCGTAAATGAGTGACTTTAGATATTTAAATCACAAATTATCAATGTGCGTTTAATTATATGAATTTTGACTGTAATTACGTATTATTTGGACAACGTGAGTTTTTAAACTTATTTTGCGAAATTACTAAAATGCCCCTTCGACTTTTAAACCCTAGTCAACTAATTTGACTAAGTCTCTCTCTCACCTCACTCTCGTTCAAAAGTAGCAAGGAAGAAGAAAGAAAAGAAAAGAGAAGGAAAAAGAGAAAGAGAAAGAAGAGATTTCAATCGATCGTCCCGACATCGTTTCCCGACGAATTTTCGAATCGTTTACGCCTACGAATTCCTCGCGATCTTTTCTATGAGTAAGCTTCTAACGATTCTCTCGTTTAATGTCTTCTATACTTCGTTTTCTCGTTTTTGTGAATAATTGTATAATTTAGGTTTTATATGATTTTGACAGTAATTGTGGATGGATTTTCGTGTTTATCGTTTCTATATGTAGATTATATGTTGTAGATGATTATATGTAAAAATTAGGGATTGATTTGTATGATTAATCGATTTAATGTTGAATTAGGATTGATTTTCGCGTATTGGGCTTGATGTTCTGCATGTTCTGCTCAATATTTACGCACACGGGGTGTGGCAAGCCCGTGTGGGTGTACACGGCCTCTTGCACGGCCGTGCAAGAGACCGTGCATGTTTGGGGATGGTGCACGGGCTATGCACACGGCCTTGAGGCCGTGTGCATGAGGCCGTGCGCGTTGTTTGATTGTGCACGGCCTCGGCACACGGCCGTGCACAAGGCCGTGTGGCCTGGTCGAACAGTGCCCTGACCTTCTGTTAGTCAGGGCACATTTTACACTACGGGTCCCTCCGAGACTCGTCTTTTCCGAATTCTTTCTTCGCTCGTGTATTCGATATATATGAACTGTAGCGCCCCCTGAAGAAGGGCCGCCACATCCGCACCGAAACGGATTCCCGAGCTTCGGCGAGGGGCCTCAACCCAAAAACCCGCTCCGGCGAACGGCACTCAAGCAAGAACCTTCGGCAACAGCAACGACATCCCAACAACAACCACAATAAACAGAGGAATGCGGAAGCGATTAATGTAAGAAATCAAATTTCATAAAAGCCTACAAGGCTATCAAAATATCAAGAAACATTTATAAATCAGAATACAATAAAATAACAACACGTAATGCCATCCATGGCTCAACTAGTCTACCCTATGCAATCCTAGATATCTTCAACTATCCCACATCAGGGGCACATAAGTACGTAAAGTAAATAAATACAATAAACAAGACTCGACAGTTGTTGGGACCACTGACAAGACAAACCAGAAAGACTGAGCCTATCTAGACCTGCTGATGCCGACTGACAAGATAGGTGACGTCGACACCTGTCTACCTGAAGCAAGAACCAAAATAGCAGGGGTGAGTATAAAGGATACTCAGTAAGGGGGTTTTGGTCACAGTTCGTCATTTATCTTTTTAAAACTAAAAGTGGTGAGTGTTGCCCGTTTTGAGAAAGAATACGAATACGAAATATAAGTTATAAAATGACACAAAGCAACACTCAGGTTCGGCTTATTTGAAAACAAAAAAGGTTGACGAACCGGATCCTTTAAAACATTTGCACGAAATATCAAGCCGATTGAAAGAATATTAGTTGAGTAATAAAGGGGACTTAGGGTAGCAAGTACGAGTCACACTTCCGGGTTTTATATATCTATAGGGAAGTACATATGATAACTGAAGAAAACCGGAATGTGCTTCGACTTGTCACGCAAGCCATAAAACAATTAGACAAGCAATAAATGCAATAAATCATGCAGTAATGTGTCCCGGCGAGAACGGGCCCTCTCCTTATAACTCCCCATTGAAAAACATGCAAGCAAGTACTCCATCACCAAGATTCATAAACAGGGTTTAAAGAGACGCGATTAGCACCACCATCAGGATTTAAGGAGACGCGATCAGCACCACCGTACAGGGTTTAAGGAGACGCGATTAGCACCACCGTTCACATCAACTTAGGCTAGCCAACCTCCTAGCCGGCCCAAGTTAACGCGCTAGAAGTATACATCGGGATTTGCCCTAGACGCACGTCCCCAGGCTCACCTCTTGTATACTCCGGGCCCAAGTCATAAACAGGCTATGGCTCGCTTTTGAAATCAATGATAGTTTAAGTGGCCAAAAGGGCCGTTCCAAAATATGATGCAAGTAGTTAAGTATGAATGGCAAAAGGTGCTTTTGAGACAAGTTGATGTAACGATCTAGGAAATACTCATAAGCGTCGTACGCTTCGGGAGCATGCTGACGGATGTCCCTAACGACATTACTTATAACTGCCTCAGAGATCAAATAGTTACTTTTAAAACAAATAAGTTACTTGTCTCTAGTTGGAAGCATTTCAAATCATTTTGGTTTGCTATCCAAACGGTTTGACTAAGCATGTAAGGAATATTAAAGACAGTACAACAAGCAATAAGAAAAGGCGGGGAATAAGTTATTTCGAAGCCTAAATAAACTATGTTCTTACTCCAGTTGAAAACAATTTAAAACCCTTACCTGGCTCGACAAGACAGTATGAAAGCAAGCGGTAGTCAGGTTTCTCCCTCGTTGGACCCACCTGTAATACACAGGGCCTAGAGGATGAAAACAAGACCGACAATACTAAAAGCAAGACACAAGACAACAGACGACGCACGGCAATTCAAATAGAATCCAATCATGCAATAAACGAAATATGGGAAGTAAATCAATTAAACATGTAAATTACGGTACGACAATTAAAGAATATTAATGAAATGTTAAATAATGAAAGAACGTAAATAATAAATATTAAAGGCATGCTTAAACGCAATTAGGGCACGTAGACATGCTTAAAATAATATAAAGACGTTCTCTCGCGAATACAGGATTAAACGGATAAGAAACGGGAAAGGTGGAATAAATCCCTAAACGAGCAAGGTGTCAATTGACGGTCAATTAGGGTCGGGTAAATTGTAAATTATGAAGAATATCAAATCCCAAGGCTCGAGGAAGCTATAGGTGAAATCGGATTGATATTCGGAGGTCGTATGAGAAAAGTCAACATTTAAATGTGTGGGGTTGACCAATTCCCGAAGTGCAAGAAAGGAAAAGGCTGGAAAATACACTAAGTATGTTGCACCGGCGAACGCACGGGCTTACGCACGGGCTTGGCAAGCCGGTGCAAGCACAAAAGGGGTTGCACGGCCTCCCGCACGGTCTTGAGCACGGTGTCAAGACCGTGCAGGTGCAAACGGCCATGCGCACGGGCCTGTGCACGGGCTCAAGCCCGTGCAGGCTGAAAAGTGAAGCGCACGGGCTCTTGCACGGTCTTGCTCAAGACCGTGCGTTCGCCCGTGTGCATCTACTGAGCAGCAGACTCAGCAGATCGCGAACCTCATACGCGAAAATCAAAATATAAATTCATATATCTCCTAATCCACACCATAAAACATCCTAATTTTCACATATAAGCATATATATCATATAAGCTACATATAGACACAAGAATCACGTAAAATGGTCAAGTAATTCTTCCTAAACATGAAAATCCTAATATATAAAATTCTATATATAAATCACGAAAAATCGCAAGAAATAACGAACGGAATGAAATGGGGTAAAAGGATTACCGGTAGATAATGTAGTGAGGATCGTTCGGGTTTTCACGGCTCGTCGATCGGGCGAGAAACGAGCTCGGTAGGGCGTCGGGAAGATCTTTCTCCTTTCTTCTCCTTCTTTCTCCTTTCTTTCTTTTCTCTTTCTTTTCTCCTTCTTGTTATGAGAGAATGAGAGAGATAGGTTGATATTTAGGAAAATATCTCGAGAGGGTAAAATGGTCATTTAGGCTTTTAAGGGCATTTATGTAATTTAAGAAATTGAGGGCATTTAAAAGATAGGTTAAATCAATCTTTTCCACCAGATTGATTAATCCAATTGGATAGATCGAGAAATTAGGCAAGAAAGAATTCGCGTAAATATTAATAATATAATACAAATATTCGGGTCGTTACAATACTCCCCTCTTCAAAAGAATCTGTCCTCAGATTCTCCTCCGGACTTCGGGGTTAGTTAAGAGGAGTATAATCTATAAAAATTCTAATACGCGAATTAAAAACAAACATTTAGGAGCAATTAAAATACATTATAAAACATCATGCATAACAAAATATTTAAATGCAAATAACATTCCAAATAAAATTCAAAGTCATGCGAAAGACGGAATTACGAAAACCCTAGACAAGGCTAACGTCGAAGAAGAAATTCCCAATGTAAGGTCCTTCATCACTGTCATTATCTATTTCGTTCTTCCGACTGATTCTTGTACTCTTCGTATCCTCAATGACAATTGTCACATCCTTCTCCTGTTTCTTGATTAGAGTTCCTTTTACAGGAAGTAACGCCATCATCATTTCTCCTATTGTACTCCTCGTCTTTCTCACAATCTGTCTCTTCAAGATCACACTCTTTCTTATTCTTTCTACAGAGTGTTTTCTCATCTTCAAGGGTATTTGATTATTTCTCCTCTCCGCCTTCCATTAAACCATCATTTTCATCATTTCTTCGCTCGACTTCATACGAAACATCAGAGTCGTCATCATCAGAAGCCGATGTCGGCTCATCTCCCATATAATCATCATCGTCAGATAATTCATTATCCTCTTCACTAGTTGATTCATCTTCAGACATACCTTCAAAAGTATACTCCTTCAGACTCGATTTGTCAACGTCGGTGCTATCCAGAACCGCATAACGTACTCGCAACAGAATCGATCCTAGTCGGCCAAGAACTCCCTGTCCTTAGCACTCTCTAATAGCGTATAACGAATTTATCGAATTCCACGCTATCCACACAGAGGCCACATAAATCTTAGCATCTAATCATTCAATCAGTGCAAGTGTGAATTTTGAAAGCAGTTAAAGCACGTAAATTATATAAAACACTTAACACATATTTAAAGCAATTACCATTCGAAACAAAATATTATGAATGAATACTATAATAATGCAATGTACCTCTGCGAGTCGGTATCATGGTCGGGATCCCCCTTTCCTTCCCCGAGGGTTGCTTGAGTCGGGGCAGTCTTGAACTCGATGCTTGCTACTCCCACATCTGAGGCAACGCCCCAGTTTCCTCCTACACCTTGCAGTCGCGTGATTTGTCTTCCCACAGTATTCGCAGGGAATGGGGTCCTCGTTCACTTCAGGTTCAGTAGGTTTTGGCATCTCGTAGTGTGGTCTCGATGCCGGAAAAGTGCTCGGTCCGGCTGGTTCTCTTCTTGCCTTCTCGTTGAAACAGGATCCTTTCATGTGAGGAATACCTCGTCTCATCTCTTGAAGATCGGACTCAACTCTCATAGCCCGGTTGACTGCATCATGATAAACACGAATGTTCAATCCTACTAATCTCTCCAAGATCTCCGGCTGAAGTCCCTTGATGAATTTCCGCGCTCTCCTTCGATCGTCAGATGCAATGTGAGGAGCATAGACGATGAGACGGCTGAAAAGTGCCTCGTACTGTGCAACAGGGAGAGCTCCTTGGGTGAGGGACATGAACTCTCTTTCTCGGCTATCACGTACCACTTGCGGCACGTACTTCTCTCGGAAGTCGGATAGGAACCGTGACCAAGTGTACGGAATTCCCTCAGCGATCCATCTTTGTTCCATGTAACGCCACCAATCCTCAGCTGGTCCTCTCATGAGAAAGATGGCATACTCGACCCTCTCGGGGTCCCCGCAGTGTATAACCCGGAAGATTCGCTCTAAATCGGCTATCCAAGCCTCGGCTTTAAGGTCATCTGGTTCTCCCATGAAGCAAAGTGGGTTGTAGTGCAGAAATCTGTCCAGGGATTGACCCTCGGTTTGTCTCGCAGGCACATGCTGCTGTTGTCGTTGTCTCTCTTGATGCACTTGCTCAGCAATCTGTCTCATAGCTGTCACTAACTCCCTTGCAATCGAATTCAGAGATAAGGGAGCGGTAGGGGGTCTTCGATGAGACATTATGTACCTGCGCTCAATAAACTAGGAAAAAGATGCATGTTCGGTTAATGGAATGGTCACGTAAGGCATATAAAAATTTAATCAAAGCATACATATATGATTCGGATAGCATGTAGACAAGTTAAGCATGAAACAAATCACAGAACAAGAAAAACTCGATCCTATAGCCGTACGACCTAGACACGACAAGACCCAAGCAGAACACGACAAGACGACAAGACAAGACAGACGCTACCTCGAGTTCCACATCCACTTGCATTCGATCCCAACTCAGTACTATAATTGTAAGAGATCAAACGGTTGGTTGGCCATTCCAAAAGAAGATCAATCACAATTTCAATACTAAGGAGTTCTCAAGCACCTGTGACTGGAAACTCTAAGTCTCATTGACACGAAACAGGTAGACACAAGAGACAAGACAGGACGCGATTACAAAGCTTCGGTTCCTTTTGGGAACCTAGGCTCTGATACCACTGATTGTAGCGCCCCCTGAAGAAGGGCCGCCACATCCGCACCGAAACGGATTCCCGAGCTTCGGCGAGGGGCCTCAACCCAAAAACCCGCTCCGGCGAACGGCACTCAAGCAAGAACCTTCGGCAACAGCAACGACATCCCAACAACAACCACAATAAACAGAGGAATGCGGAAGCGATTAATGTAAGAAATCAAATTTCATAAAAGCCTACAAGGCTATCAAAATATCAAGAAACATTTATAAATCAGAATACAATAAAATAACAACACGTAATGCCATCCATGGCTCAACTAGTCTACCCTATGCAATCCTAGATATCTTCAACTATCCCACATCAGGGGCACATAAGTACGTAAAGTAAATAAATACAATAAACAAGACTCGACAGTTGTTGGGACCACTGACAAGACAAACCAGAAAGACTGAGCCTATCTAGACCTGCTGATGCCGACTGACAAGATAGGTGACGTCGCCACCTGTCTACCTGAAGCAAGAACCAAAATAGCAGGGGTGAGTATAAAAAAAACTCAGTAAGGGGGTTTTGGTCACAGTTCGTCATTTATCTTTTTAAAACTAAAAGTGGTGAGTGTTGCCCGTTTTGAGAAAGAATACGAATACGAAATATAAGTTATAAAATGACACAAAGCAACACTCGGGTTCGGCTTATTTGAAAACACAAAAGGTTGACGAACCGGATCCTTTAAAACATTTGCACGAAATATCAAGCCGATTGAAAGAATATTAGTTGAGTAATAAAGGGGACTTAGGGTAGCAAGTACGAGTCACACTTCCGGGTTTTATATATATATAGGGAAGTACATATGATAACTGAAGAAAACCGGAATGTGCTTCGACTTGTCACGCAAGCCATAAAACAATTAGACAAGCAATAAATGCAATAAATCATGCAGTAATGTGTCCCGGCGAGAACGGGCCCTCTCCTTATAACTCCCCATTGAAAAACATGCAAGCAAGTACTCCATCACCAAGATTCATAAACAGGGTTTAAGGAGACGCGATTAGCACCACCATCAGGATTTAAGGAGACGCGATCAGCACCACCGTACAGGGTTTAAGGAGACGCGATTAGCACCACCGTTCGCATCAACTTAGGCTAGCCAACCTCCTAGCCGGCCCAAGTTAACGCGCTAGAAGTATACATCGGGATTTGCCCTAGACGCACGTCCCCAGACTCACCTCTTGTATACTCCGGGCCCAAGTCAAACAGGCTATGGCTCGCTTTTGAAATCAATGATAGTTTAAGTGGCCAAAAGGGCCGTTCCAAAATATGATGCAAGTAGTTAAGTATGAATGGCAAAAGGTGCTTTTGAGACAAGTTGATGTAACGATCTAGGAAATACTCATAAGCGTCGTACGCTTCGGGAGCATGCTGACGGATGTCCCTAACGACATTACTTATAAGTGCCTCAGAGATCAAATAGTTACTTTTAAAACAAATAAGTTACTTGTCTCTAGTTGGAAGCATTTCAAATCATTTTGGTTTGCTATCCAAACGGTTTGACTAAGCATGTAAGGAATATTAAAGACAGTACAACAAGCAATAAGAAAAGGCGGGGAATAAGTTATTTCGAAGCCTAAATAAACTATGTTCTTACTCCAGTTGAAAACAATTTAAAACCCTTACCTGGCTCGACAAGACAGTATGAAAGCAAGCGGTAGTCAGGTTTCTCCCTCGTTGGACCCACCTGTAATACACAGGGCCTAGAGGATGAAAACAAGACCGACAATACTAAAAGCAAGACACAAGACAACAGACGACGCACGGCAATTCAAATAGAATCCAATCATGCAATAAACGAAATATGGGAAGTAAATCAATTAAACATGTAAATTACGGTACGACAATTAAAGAATATTAATGAAATGTTAAATAATGAAAGAACGTAAATAATAAATATTAAAGGCATTCTTAAACGCAATTAGGGCACGTAGACATGCTTAAAATAATATAAAGACGTTCTCTCGCGAATACAGGATTAAACGGATAAGAAACGGGAAAGGTGGAATAAATCCCTAAACGAGCAACGTGTCAATTGACGGTCAATTAGGGTCGGGTAAATTGTAAATTATGAAGAATATCAAATCCCAAGGCTCGAGGAAGCTATAGGTGAAATCGGATTGATATTCGGAGGTCGTATGAGAAAAGTCAACATTTAAATGAGTGGGGTTGACCAATTCCCGAAGTGCAAGAAAGGAAAAGGCTGGAAAATACACTAAGTATGTTGCACCGGCGAACGCACGGGCTTACGCACGGGCTTGGCAAGCCGGTGCAAGCACAAAAGGGGTTGCACGGCCTCCCGCACGGTCTTGAGCACGGTGTCAAGACCGTGCAGGTGCAAACGGCCATGCGCACGGGCCTGTGCACGGGCTCAAGCCCGTGCAGGCTGAAAAGTGAAGCGCACGGGCTCTTGCACGGTCTTGCTCAAGACCGTGCGTTCGCCCGTGTGGATCTACTGAGCAGCAGACTCAGCAGATCGCGAACCTCATACGCGAAAATCAAAATATAAATTCATATATCTCCTAATCCACACCATAAAACATCCTAATTTTCACATATAAGCATATATATCATATAAGCTACATATAGACACAAGAATCAAGTAAAATGGTCAAGTAATTCTTCCTAAACACGAAAATCCTAATATATAAAATTCTATATATAAATCACGAAAAATCGCAAGAAATAACGAACGGAATGAAATGGGGTAAAAGGATTACCGGTAGATAATGTAGTGAGGATCGTTCGGGTTTTCACGGCTCGTCGATCGGGCGAGAAACGAGCTCGGTAGGGCGTCGGGAAGATCTTTCTCCTTTCTTCTCCTTCTTTCTCCTTTCTTTCTTTTCTCTTTCTTTTCTCCTTCTTGTTATGAGAGAATGAGAGAGATAGGTTGATATTTAGGAAAATATCTCGAGAGGGTAAAATGGTCATTTAGGCTTTTAAGGGCATTTATGTAATTTAAGAAATTGAGGGCATTTAAAAGATAGGTTAAATCAATCTTTTCCACCAAATTGATTAATCCAATTGGATAGATCGAGAAATTAGGCAAGAAAGAATTCGCGTAAATATTAATAATATAATACAAATATTCGGGTCGTTACATGAACTTAAGTGATTGATTTAATTGTATAACGTGCTCCTAGGTGTTTTAATATTTTCGTATAAGCCGTGCGTCGTCTTTAGTCTTATTTGGTTGTGTCCTGGTATTTTTGCAGACGATACTCCTGTGGAGTAGCACTGGTTCTAGCTTTTTACTCTTATTTTGCATAGCAGCCAGGTGAGGCTTTCCGTTTCTATTTCCAGTATTATTAGGTATATATATATATATATATAAATAAGCCTCTCCCGATATAAGCCACGTTTATGTTTTGTTTTCACACCGTTTATATATATATACTTAATAGATATTTATAATTATTATGTTCATTTGATTTATCGAAAATGATTTGATATGAAAAGTACTACGTATAGACTTTGAAATGTTTACGGAAGAGACATGTAAAACCTTTTGTTTTCTAAGGCGAACTTTGGCCTTCGAACTCGCATATGTCATGTCTCGAACGGTCTTTTGGCCAACCCGAAACGTTTTGAAAAGCGAGTTATGAAATGTATGCATGATCGTTTGGGCCCGGAGTAAGAGCGATAGGATGAAGTCGGTAGACGTCGGGTCTACGGCGTAAATCCTATGGTTTCCTCCATTTGGGAGCTCGGGGTGAGGCCGGAGTGGCAGCCCTTTGAGTACCTGAGTTATTCTAGTATGTTACGAGTAGTTCGGGTTTGCAGTCCGTCTACATTGGAGGAATAAGGGAGGTTTCCGGTTTTATGTTTTGGATATTGGAGTTCAGGGCTCAACTCGCCGAGTCATATGATAAGTTATGTTTTATGTTAAATCACCACCCGATTACGAAAACCTTTCTTTTATGTTGATTTCTTTTAAGTTTAAAATTGGTGATTTATTTCCCGTTTCATTATATACATTTTTATTCGCTCCTCACTTAGTCGTTTGACTAACCCTCTCTGTCTCACCCTATATTGGTTTCAGGATACTAGGCGGGATTCGTCGTCGTCGTCGTAGAGTTGTATTTATTTTCTCATGTACATTCCTTTTTCCGTATGATATGAATTAGATTTTTAGGATATTAGGATTTTATTTAATTTGTATTCGGGATTATGTACTTATTGAGCTCGTTATTATATTTATCGGGATACTGTATCGAACCCGTTTGATATTATGTAATTGAATTTCGTTAGCCTTGGTGGGCTTTAATAATTGTGTATTTATTATGTTCTATTGCTTTGATTATTTATATTGCTTCCGCGTCTCTGTCTTTTCGTTGTTGTGAAAACCCCGCCTAGTGATTGAGTAAATGCTTGCCGTTCGCCGGGTTTCGGTTCGGGTCGGATCCCATTTCGGCTCCGGGTCGGGGCTCGGTGCGGGGCGTGCGTTACCCGTTTGGGGCGCCCGCTACAGTTGGTATCAGAGCTTCTTTGGTCCAATGGCCTAAGCTCTGAATTGTCTTTTTTTGTTGGTTTGGTCGGTCGTTGTGTGCCGGTGTAACTTAGGGAATTGCACTCACCAGTGTTCAAGAACGCTTAGTGTTTGAATTGTCACGGATCTTTGTTGGATGATCAACAACAAAAGATCTTTTACAATCAAAACACTGGGATGGGCTTGGATATAGGTGGATGTGAAACTCAAGGTTGTACTTGCCATGCCTGGTTGTCTGTCGTGTCCGGTTGTGTCTAGGACGTACGGCTTAGGACTTCTGTGGATTGGTGCAAATGTGCTAAGTGCTTATGTGAACACTAAGTGAACATTACTTGCCTATGTGTTTACAGCTTTGCATGCTAACTTACCTGTCATGCATAACTGTTCAGGGTTTTACAGGATGTCTCCACGTCGTTATCCCTATGGACAGTCTTCGTCATCTTCATTGACACCTCAGACTGATCCACCGATTCCAGCCGGAATTTTGGAAACATTAAGACGGTTCATCGCTCATGCCCCTAAAGGAAATGTTGAGTAGGAAGCGTGGGCTCAATTTCTCAGATTCGAACCACCGCAATTTGAAGGTGCCCCGGATGACAATATTGCCGAGGCATGGATATCGGCTCTAGAAAAGATTTTTAGGATTATGGAATATCCGGACCCTCTAAGAGTCGGGTTTGCTATTTATTTGATGATTGGAGCTACACAGGAATGGTGGAAACAGATTGAACAACGATGGGAACGCGAGCATGTAGTCCCGACTTGGGATCAATTCTTGACTGAGTTCCGGGCTGAATATATTACGAGGATTGTTCGTCAGCAAAACGAAAGTGAAATTTAGGCCCCCGTTCAGCCTAATCCTCCCCAACCTTAGGGATATCCACGACCAGTATGTGGATTTTGTAAGGGCCCGCATGTAGAGGCTAAATGTTGGAGGAAGAATGGACTGTGCTTCGGATGTGGTAGCCCCGATCACATATTGAATCTATGTCCGAAGAAGAGGCTAGTACCGCGGGATATAGCAGGCGATACTGAGGATGCACATCCAGCGGGTTCTACGAGGCCACTTACACAATCAGGGTCTTCTTCCGGAAAGAAAACCTTCTCGGTATCTTCATCGAAGCAAAATGTACCTCCGAAACTGCGAGGAACGCCAGTATGTGGCTTTTGCCAAAGAGATCATCAAGAGTCAGAATGCCGAAAGAAGCAGGGACGTTGCTTCTCATGTGGAAGTCCGTTTCATCTCCGTACAAATTGCACGAGAAAGAGAATGTTGAGACGAGCCAAAAGGATGAAGCTTGATTCTGTATGAACGATCCAGGTATATTGCATTGTCATGACATTCATCCTAAATTAATTTAATTTCATATTATGTGAATTTAGAAATTTTGTGCGTTAAGCGTATTATAATATACATGTGGTTTCGATGTTGTTATTCGTGTTTAAATTTTGTGAAGTTTGTGTGGTTTAATCACATGAACTACCCCCTGTATGCCTTGCACGGTCTCGCCACACGCCGTGACGAGACCCTGTGCACTTATCTCACGCGGCCTTGTTGCACCCTGTGCGAGAGGCCGTGCGCATGAATACACACGGGCTCGTCACACGCCGTGACGAGAGCCCGTGCGTGTTTGTCCTCACGGGGTCGTCACACACCGTGACGATACCCCGTGCGTTTTTGTCACACGGCCTCGTCACACGCCGTGACGAGAGGCCGTGCGCATTTCTTCCAGGTTTTAAAATGGTCAGTAGCTTCTCATTTTCGCGCACAACCTCATTTTTCTCCTTTTTCATGCGAGAAATCCCCCATATTTTTCCCCCAATTTTCTCCCATCTTTGAGCTCGTTTAATTCTTGATCTACCAGACGGATTTCCATGAGATTTTGTAGGTGTGTTGTCTGCAGCAAGTTCTTGGTAGTGTTGAAATTTGGGCTCGATCCGTTATACCGATCTCACACAATCTTCGCCCGAAGTAGCGCACGCCAAGTGTTCGGTAAAAGTCTCAAGTGAAAAGTTTGCAACTTATTCCTTCAATTCACAACAACTCCAACTCTATTATGGAAGATGCTCGTGAAGCTCGTGGTGGACGTCGGGCAAGGGAATTACCCGACATAGCGGCTCCGGAAGGTTACCAAGTGGATTTGGGTAATGAAGACGATCAAGATGTCTTCAACCGGTTAATGGAACGACCGGTTAGAGCTACGCAATTTCTAGATATGGAGGCTATGTACCAATTGGGACTTAGCGAAGGGATCTCCCGTTACATCGACAACATTGGGTGGGCTAATTTTTGGAGTATTCAAAGGCCATCCTATCACCGCCTCACTTGCAAATTTTTAAGCTCTCTTAAGGGCGCGACATTTTCGGACGACATTGAGATGCCGATAGGAATCCACTTTAGAGCGTTCAACCGAGACTATACGCTCTCATACCGGCAGTTGTCCGAGTATTTTCAATTGGATGTTACGGCACCTAGGAGACGTGCCGACGGATGGAATCAAGCCGAAGCGTGGAGACGTATCTCTACCTCCACCGAAATATTTAACTCCGGCGTATCCAAGGCCACGATGCTCATCACCACTCAATTGAGAATTTTGCATAGAGCCGTGTCTCGTTCGGTTCTAGCCAGAGGAGACAGTCCGGGTGCGGTGAACACCGAAGATTGTCTCATACTCGATCATATGGTGCGAGGGGTCAGGTTCAACCCCATCTCGTACATGATGGACCATATGATGTATATCTCCACTCGGTCGAGAGGAGAGATTCGAGTTGGCTCATACATTACCGCCATCCTGGAGTGTGCCCAAGTGGAAGGGCTCGATATCCAGGTTCCCGTTGGAGGTTCGACCTCAACTAGCTACGGCACTCTAGCTCAAATGGCGATCTGCACGAAGGGTCCGAGGCGGAACGACCCATATATTCTGGTAGATGGACTACGCTTATGGGAAGCTGACCAAGGGGATGCTCCCGAAGAAGGACCTTCAAACCCAGAGGTCCAAGAGCAGGCTCAGCATATCTACTCCCAGCTGATGAGTCAGGATGCCTCTATTCCTGAGTCTTCATGTGGCAGAAGAAGCACTCAGCACCAGGAGTCGATAGAGCTGCAACAATTTTATTCAGAGTTCACTGACTACCGACGTGTGACTGATGAGAGATTTGCCCAGCAGGAGAGGCAGATCAACGAGGGCTTTACAGCTCAGCGAGCTCACATTGATAGTCAGTACACAGCCTTGCAGGCAGAGCTTTAGAGATCCATATCAGTGATGCAGAGGTCACTATCTGAGCAGCTGGATCAGTATTTCCGCTGGGGTCCTGACGAGCCCTGAGCTATCTATTTTATTTTATTTTATTTTCTTCTTTCTCACTACTTTGTTTAGGATTTGATGTAAGTTTATATTTTGTATGACTCTGAATTTTAATTTGGAATATTAAGTGCTTTAAGTGTTTATTATTAATGACGTATTATTTTGTGATTTAATTGCATTTGAATGTTCGATTTAATTCGCGTTATTAGAATTTCCTTTAGGTTATGCTCCTCTTAACTAACTCCGAGACCGGAAGAGAATTTGAGGATAGATTCTTCTGAAGAGGGGAGTATTGTAACGACCCGAAAATCCGATTTTCAATTCGGTATATTTTAAATCGAGTAATTACGCAAATTATTATTTTAATTTGATATTTATTCTAAGATATTAGGATAATTTTGTAAATGAGTGAATTTTTATATTTAAATCACTAATTGTCAATGTGCGTTCAATTATATGAATTTTGACTGTAATTACGTATTATTTGGACAACGTGAGTTTTTAAACTTATTTTGTGAAATTACTAAAATGCCCCTTCGACTTTTAAACCCTAGTCAACTAATTTGACTAAGTCTCTCTCTCACCTCACTCTCGTTCAAAAGTAGCAAGGAAGAAGAAAAGAAAAGAGAAGGAAAAAGAGAAAGAGAAAAAAGAGATTTCAATCGATCGTCCCGACTTCGTTTCCCGACGGATTTTCGAATCATTTACGCCTATGAATTCCACGCGATCTTTTCTACAAGAAAGCTTCTAACGATTCTCTCGTTTAATGTCTTCTATACTTCTTTTTTCTCGTTTTTGTGAATAATTGTATAATTTAGGTTTTATATGATTTTGACAGTAATTGTGGATGGATTTTCGTGTTTATCGTTTCTATATGTAGATTATATGTTGTAGATGATTACATGTGAAAATTAGGGATTGATTTGCATGATTAATCGATTTAATGTTGAATTAGGATTGATTTTCGAGTATTCGGTTTGATGTTCCGCCTGTTCTGCTCAATTTTTACGCACACGGGCCATGCACACGGGGTGTGGCAAGCCCGTGTTGGTGTACACGGCCGTGCAAGAGACCGTGCGTGTTTGGGGATGGTACACGGGCTGTGCACACGGCCTTGAGGCCGTGTGCATGGCCCTGCAAGAGGCCGTGCGTGTTTGGGGATGGTGCACGGCCTCGGCACACGGCCGTGCACAAGGCCGTGTGGCCTGGTCGAACAGTGCCCCTGACCTTCTGTTAGTCAGGGCACATTTTACACTACGGGTCCCTCCGAGACTCGTCTTTTCCGAATTCTTTCTTCGCTCGTGTATTCGATATATATGAAATAGATATGAATTGCATGATTTATGAATTTACAACATGTTCGGGTATATGAATAATGCGTTTTAAGTTTTCGTTAAATTTTCTATCTTTTGCATGTGAAGTCCGATTTTTCCGAAATTCGAATGCATACTTCTTTATGATAATTTAAGCATGTCCGTAAAGTTTTGTTACATTTGGACTTGATTTGTATTTTTAAATGCATGAATTACTCTATTTTCGTTTGAGAATTTGAACTTAAGTGATTGATTTAATTGTATAACGTGCTCCTAGGTGTTTTAAAATTTTCATATAAGCCGTGCGTCGTCTTTAGTCTTATTTGGTTGTGTCCTGGTATTTTTGCAGACGATACTCCCGTGGAGTAGCGCCGGTTCTAGCTTTTTACTCTTATTTTGCATAGCAGCCAGGTGAGGCTTTCCGTTTCTGTTTCCAGTATTATTATGTATATATATATATAAATAAGCCTCTCCCGATATAAGCCACGTTTATGTTTTGTTTTCACACCGTTTATATATATATACTTGATAGATATTTATGATTATTATATTCATTTGATTTATCGAAAATGATTTGATATGAAAAGTACTACATATAGACTTTGAAATGTTTACGGAAGAGACATGTAAAACCTTTTGTTTTCTAAGGCGAACTTTGGCCTTCGGCCTCGCATATGTCATGTCTCCAACGGTCTTTTGGCCAACCCGAAATGTTTTGAAAAGCGAGTTATGAAATGTATGCATGATCGTTTGGGCCCAGAGTAAGAGCGATAGGACGAAGTCGGTAGACGTCGGGTCTACGACGTAAATCCTATGGTTTCCTCCATTTGGGAGCTCGGGGTGAGGCCGGAGTGGCAGGCCTTTGAGTACCTGAGTTATTCTAGTATGTTACGAGTAGTTTGGGTTTGCAGTCCGGCTACATTGGAGGAATAAGGGAGGTTTCCGGTTTTATGTTTTGGATATTGGAGTTCAGGGCTCGACTCGCCGAGTCATATGATAAGTTATGTTTTATGTTAAATCACCACCCGATTACGAAAACCTTTCTTTTATGTTGATTTCTTTTAAGTTTAAAATTGGTGATTTATTTCCCGTTTCATTATATACATTATTATTCCCTCCTCACTTAGTCGTTTGACTAACCCTCTCTGTCTCACCCTATATTGGTTTCAGGATACTAGGCGGGATTCGTCGTCGTCGTCGTAGAGTTGTATTTATTTTCTCATGTACATTCCTTTTTCCGTATGATATGAATTAGATTTTTAGGATATTAGGATTTTATTTAATTTGTATTCGGGATTATGTACTTATTGAGCCCGTTATTATATTTATCGGGATATTGTATCGAACCCGTTTGATATTATGTAATTGAATTTCGTTAGCCTTGGTGGGCTTTAATAATTGTGTATTTATTATGTTCTATTGCTTTGATTATTTATATTGCTTCCGCGTCTCTGTCTTTTCGTTGTTGTGAAAACCCCGCCTAGTGATTGAGTAAATGCTTGCCGTTCACTGGGTTTCGGTTCGGGTCGGATCCCATTTCGGCTCCGGGTCGGGGCTCGGTGCGGGGCGTGCGTTACCCGTTTGGGGCGCCCGCTACAAATTTATATATTTGTTAGAATGTGAACCTAATTGATATGAATGACTGTTTAACGTGCTTCTATGTGTTTTAATGCTTTCGTTGAAGCCGTGCGTCATCGTTAGTCTTATGTGGTTGTGTCTTTGTATTTTTGCAGACGATACTCCCGTGGAGTAGCACCGGTGTTGCTTTTATATTTTTGATTAACCAATAGGTGAGGCTTTCCGTTTCTAACTCCGGTACTTAAACGTATATATATATATATATATATATATATATATATTAAGCCTCTCCCGTATAAGCCTTGATTTACGTTTTGTTTTCATACCGTCTCTATATATATACTTAGTAAATATTTATGCATATTACGTTTATTCGATTTATAGAAAAATGTTTTGATATGAAAAGGTACTATGTATATTCTTTTGAAAAGTTTGCGAAAGAGACATGTAAATCAATCCTCTTTGATTTCCTAAGGCGAACTTTGGCCTTCGGCCTCGCATATGACATGTCTCGAACGGGCTTTCGACCAACCCGAAAATGATTTGAAAAGCGAGTTATGAACTGTATGTATGTATGTTTGGGAGTAAGGATGACAGGACGAAACCAGTAGACGTCGGGTCTACGGCGTAAATCCTCTTGTTCCCTCCACCTTTGGGAGCTCGGGGTGAGGCCGGAGTGGCAGCCCTTTGAGTACCTGAGATTATACCGTATGTTATGAGTATTTCGGATTTAGCGGTCCATCTACATTGGAGGAATAAGGGTGGTTTCCCATTTTTATGTTTGGAAATTGGAGTTAAGGGCTCGTCTCGCCGAGTCATATGAAATGATATGTTTATGTTTTATGCTAAATCACCAACCGTTTACGGAAACCTTTCTTTTATGTTGATTTCTTTTAAGTTTGAAAAACGATGATTTACTTCCATTTTATAATATACATTATTATTCCCTCCTCACTTAGTCGTTTGACTAACCCCCTCTGTTTCACCCTGGTGTTGGTTTCAGGATACTAGGAGGGATTGTACGTCTTCGTCGTCGTCGTCGCGTCTTTTGAGTTGCATCTATATTTTTGCATATGTAAACTCTATTCCTGTTCGGCTTTTATTTATGACTTATGTTTTAGAATATTTACACTATTATGTAATTATAGTCGGGATATTGTATTGAACCCGTGTATTTATTTATTGTAGCGCCCCTTTCCGTAGGAGGAGAAAGGACACCACATCCACACCGAGACGAACTCTCAAACGAGGTAGATGTACCCCATTTAAAAATCCATCCCGGCGAACGGCAAGCACTCAATCTATACCGGCAACAACATACCTAGTCCAACAACAACAACCAACAAAAATAACAGAGTGTGAAAGCTTAACATATCCATATCAGTTACCACACGGGGCATCAATTAACATAAATTAATATTCAACAATTACATAATTAACTAGTCAATGCTCAACGAATATCCATCAACATCATCGAATATCAATAATCATTATTATATCTATTTCTACTAAACAAAACGATTCAATAACAAAAGACAGACTGTTGTTGGACACTACCGATAATTACCAAAGGACACGAAGACCAAGACTTATGACCCGCTGTTGCCAACCGACATGAGAGGTGACAACGCCACCTGTCGACCTGAAGTAAGAATTAAAAATAACGAGGGGTGAGTATAAACGATACTCAGTGAAGGTAAAGAGGGGACAAGTACGAGTCACGCTTCTGAGTTTTTATACATATATAAGAAAGTACAATTGTAGAATTTAAGAAAACCGGAATGTGCTTCGACTTGCATTAATTACAATTAATAAGCATTAACGATAAAGCATAAATAGAAGCAAGTAATATCCCAAGAAGAATGGGCCTGTTCCTCCTTATAACCCCTTCATGTCATTATAAAACTCCATCTCCGGTGTCTGACCCCATAGTGCGACCATGGGCGACGAATTGAATTTAGGAAAACGTGCAATGGATGCAACGCCCACCATCGCTCCCAACCGTGGCTATCAACTCCTGACGGGCCACGATTGACGCTTAATTTTGGGAAAAGTACCTCGGGCAACACCCTGGACGCTCGTCCCCAAGTGAGACCCTCGAATACCCTCCCGGGCCCTTAGTAAAAGAAAAATACATGAAGTTGCTCACATTTTAAGAAATATATGAGTTGTATGCCAAACGGGCATTAACGCAAGTGTGTGACGACAGAGGGGGTGACTATAAGTTTCATACGTGTCGGGAAGCACTGGCGCCCTCCCCTAACGATTTCCCTCATAGACCCTACCAAAGTCAAAGCGTCACGTTTGAAAAGAAAGAGTTTACTTGCCTATTGAAAATAAAACGATTTAGATATACTAATAGGTATGAGTTAATATCAAAACATTTGTTAATAAAATCATGAAAATATAATTAAATATTTAATAGATATACAAGAAGGAAATCAAATCAATATGAGCACGTAAGGGTAGTTCGCAATAAATGAAAGAAATCCTTACTCCAGTTGAAAGCATTTTAAAACCTTCACCTGGGAGCACGTGAACGAAAAGACACTCAAGCTATTCCTTGAAAGGACGGCCTGAAACTGTCAGATGACAAACTAAGTAAGATAAGACACGACGCACGACTCTCAAAGATTACAACACATGAAAGACCAAATAATTAATCATGTAGTAATTAAAATTACAAGTAAAATGCATTTAAATCCATTAAACGAAAGATACGCAATTAAAGATGCTAAACATGCTCAATTGAATTTCTAATTGCACATTCAGGCATAATATATTATAAAGAAGCACTCATGCAATTTTCGGATCATTCGGACAACGTTCATAAATTGGGAAAAAAGCCCTAAACGAAAAAGGCTCGATTCAAGGTCCGAACGAGGTCGGAATTTTGAAAGCTTTACGAAATATTCATCCTTGAATCATATGGAAGCTATAGGTGAAAACGGCTCGATTTTAGGGGGTCGCATGCAAAAAGTCAACTTTTATTTTTGGCCAATTGACCCCATTACCGTGAGCAACTAAGGAAAAAGGCTGAAAATTTGGTTAAGGCATTCGCACGGGCTAACGCATGGCCTTGTGCACGGCCTTGAGCACGCACTCAAGACCGTGCAAGCTATAACAAGGGCGCACTGGCTTGCGCACCGGGGTGCGCAGGCCGGTGCAGGCTTAAGGTGGTGCACACGGTCTGTGCACGGTCTTGCCAAGACCATGCGTTGGACCGTGTGGTTCAACTTACAGGTGCAGAAAACGCGATTCTCTTTTTTCTCACGAGGGTTTCGTCCTAAAATCAACTAGGGTGGATTCTATAGCTAAAATCAACACATAAAATTTACACTCATGCATTGTACACATTAATAGCTATCATTTGATCCGAACTACACTAAAAATGGTAAACTCTAACCTACAAACCCATCAAATTATCAAATATTCATTTCAAAATAAAAGCTAGAAAATCAAAGGATTTAATGGACGAATCGAAATGGGGAAAGAAGGTTACCGGTAGAGAATCGAGTGAGGATTGTATAGTTGGTCTCGGAATCTCGATTGATTGAGCGACGGATTAGGGATGAGATTTTCTTCCTCCTTCTCCCTTCCTCTTCCTTTCTCCTTCTCTTCTCTCTGTCTCTCTCTCAATTTGGTGTGTGAGCAAGAGTGTGTAAGAGAGTGTGCACAAGAGGGTGTAAGTGTGTTCAAGGTGGTGCAAGTGTGTCCAAGAGGGTGCAAGTGTGTTTAGGGGGTGTGGGTTCGTTTAAGGTTAAAATAAATTCGAGGGGTAGGAAAGGTAATTATAAATGGTTGAGGATATGGAAATAAATTAGAATAAATTAAAATTAGCTAACGAAGCTAATCTTTTCATTTAAAATCCAACGAGGTGTCGAATAATTATTCCGAAAATATATTCCGGAATTTTGGGTCGTTACAATACTCCCCCCTTCAAAAGAATCTGTCCTGAAATCCTCCTCCGAACCTCGGGGTTTGTTAAAGGGATTATATTACGGAATTTAGAAGTTTGTCATACAAAACCGCGCAATTAACACATAAGTAATTAATTAAAACGAACAATTAGCATTTAAATTCAAATAAGCAATTAACGCACAGTTCTTACATAATAGTTCCAAATAAAATCAAATTACAATTAAAACGAAAATGATGAGAAATAGAAGATAATGATGCCGACTAAGAATCGGATGCTCCAGAACTGGGCGGCATGCCAAGACGGCTCAGATAGCTAGCGAGCTGCTCAGTGATGGATCTCTCAAAGTTGGAAATCTGCTCCCGGAGCTCGGTGTGGTTGCGTCGGGCCTCGAGCCTGATCTCCCGAAGTCAGTGCGAACCTCCTGAAGATCGGCCGACTGTCGGTCCGGTCGCTCGGTAGTCTGTTCGATGAAGGTTGTGAAGCGGTTTCCCCAAACCGTCCACCTATCGACCTCCCACCGGTTTCGGGTCTCCGACTCCGATTGTTGGTACCGAGTCCACTGCTCCTCACTTAGTCTATCCCATTGTGAGGATCCAGCCTGGTGCTGTGTCGGGTAGTCGTCGAAACTCTGCTGGAAGTGAGTCTCTTCGGCTCTAGGAGGGTCAGGTACGTACGGGACCTGTTGAGGATCGAAGCCTCCTGCTTCGTATAGCTGCTCCAGCATTTGTTCCTCAATTTCTTGTTGATCCCCTTCAGGTTGACCTCCTGCTCAGATGTCCTCCTCGACATCGTCGTCACTCTCGGCGGCAGCTTCCTCTGCCGTCATCGGCACATACCTATTATGATGCTCTCTAACTTTCTTGCAAAGCTTCATCTGAGCGAATTTTTTGTAGGTAATGGTTGCGTCGTCTCCCCCTGCTGGGGCCATTCGGTCCATATCGGTTACACCGGCACACTCAAGGATTGCGGTAATGTAGGACCCAATCCTAATTTCTCCCTTCAGGCGGGTGCCCACGTACTCCACGTACCTCAGGAAAAACATAATGCCGTTGACCGGCTCTCTCCGGACCGCACAATCTAGAATGTAGAGTTCATCCAAGTTGAGAGCCGTAGCTATCTCCTCGGGAAAAAACGGTGCATGAGAGAAATCGATGGAAAGTTCTCAAGGCGGGATTGATGACGTTGGTTGCCTTCGACTTTCCTTGTTGGAAGGACCTTCTAGAAGTGGAGACATTTCTCCACGCCTCGGCTTCGGACCATCCTATGTCTCGGCTTATCATACCCCGAATGGGTAGTCCAAAATGTGTTGTCAATTGCTGTAATGTAAGCTCATATTCTTCATTGAAGGCTCGAAATTCAATATTGAACGGCAATTCGGCGTCGTCTTGATGAGGGACTACTTAGAGTGTTGCAATAAATTCGTAGAAGAGCCGGGGGTACGAATTCTTCCTAATATCCAAAAATGTGGTCCAACCCAAATCTTCAATATACCGGGCTATGCCGTGGCCGAGTCCCAAACTTCCCAAGGCTTCTATATCGAGAAATTTGGTAGATACGACCGGGCGTTCATGCATCCGGCGAAAAATCTTGGGTTGAATGGAATTTGGGATTTCCACATCAAGAGGAAGTGGGGATGGAGGGTCATCTCGCCTCCTCCTTCATCGAGAACCTTTGGCGGCCATGTGTGAAGGTTGCTTGAAGCTTGTTGGGTTGAATTTGGTGAAATTCCTCACTCGGAAATTTTGTCGAACACTTGGCGGGCGTGTATTTTGAGCAGCGATTTGTGTATGATCGGTTCGGCGGATCGTTCCCAAAAACCAACTAATGAAAATGCATAGTGAGGGCAATGTACCTTCCAAAAATTACGAAGATCTGACAGCCGGATCAAAAGATACTAGCTTGCAAAGTGGAGAGGATGAAATTGGGGAAATTTTTGGGGTATTTTTCTGTTGTTGGGCGAGAGAAAAGAGGGATTGGGAGTTGCTGTAAGTTTATGTTCGTGAAATGAGTTTAAATCAGCGAAAGGGGCATGCACGGTCTTACGCAGGGGCGTACATAGGGCCGTGTGGAACGGTTCGGCCGGTTCAGCGGTTCAAACGCGGAACTGGTCTGCACGGTCTTGAGCTGGGAGCACCGGCTTGGCCAAGACACCCCGGATTAAACCCGGAGTTCAATTAAGCAATAAAACATGCTATCGTGCAAATAATAAATTAAAACACGAGGAAATAGGAATGTTATGAATATGCATGGTACCTTTATTCCGAGAGACGAAGTCCGGTCTAGCCTTCTTCCTTTTTTTTTTTGCACATCCTTCGATCTCGGTAGTTCCTCGACTCCTTCAGTTACTCTTTCTCTTGTTGGGGCATTTTTCGACGAGGTGATTGGCGGCACCACAAAGGAGGCACAGCCCAAGTCTCCTCCTACACATCTCGGCGACGTGGTTCAGTTTCTGGCAATGCGTGCAGAGGATGATACTTCCACTGGATCTGCTAGTCGTTGTCCCTTCACTGCGAGAAGTCGTATGGACAACCACTGGGGTTCCTGATTCATATGGCTGGTTCTCTGAGGTAATCAGTCGAGTACTCCTAGCTCTCATTTCAAATTCTGCTTCGGCCTGCAAAGCTCGGCCGACGGCCCGTGCATAAGAACAGCAGCCGAGTCCTATGAGTATTTGGCGGATTTCGTGCCTCAACCCGGATATAAATCTTGCAGCTGTGTTCCTTTGGTACGACTCTCGGTTAGGAGAATAATTGGTCAGGTAAGCGTACCTAGCTTCGTATTCGGTTATGCATTCTCCTCCTTGAGCTATTTATGTGTCTCCCGCCGGATACGAGTACGAAGATCCCGGAGCAGTCTGGAGTGGTGGTAGTGGTGGGTCTGATCGGGCCTTCTTGCATGGCATACCTGCGTTCACAACTATTTGGCAAAATAGGTGCATGTCTTGTAAGAAATGATGCCAATAATTTATAAATACATAAGGCATGCTCGACACTCACAAAACCCTATCGACACACAACTACGACATACAAAACCAAGTAAAACACACAAAGAGTTCCACGATCGACTCACGTTACATCTTCCTTAATACAAAAATTCATAAAAGATTGCGAGTGTAACGCCCCGCTATTTTATAACGCTTCGGTACGTTTACCGACGAATTGCTCTTGTGTGTATTATTTGCAAATTATGTGATTATGTGAATTATATGAATTAATGTGTGATTCTATATGTGAATAATATGATGAATTCATAAGAATTTTTATATTTGAAATTTACTTCACACTATGTTATATTTGAAGTGTTGTATTTGAAATCTTATGAAATTATGTCAATTATATTTGACTTGTATGATATTAATCTTGAAATATACATAAATATATATATGCAAATATATACATAAATATCTACACAAATATATATACAAGTATATACATATAGCTAGCTAATTTTCACTATTCAAAATAACTTATATTTATTTAATTATCTCATCTTTTCTCCAAATTTCTACACTATTCTCAAGCAACTCATCTTCAACCTCTCTCTCTCTCACTCTCGGCCCTCACTCATCACCCTCACCACCGCCACTTCTACCACCATCAAAGCACCAAAAATCATCCCCTCTCTTGCTACAAAAAGTTGCTCTCTCATCTAAGGAACAAGCCTCTACTTTCTATTTTTGCAAACAAGCTCTTAATTCCTCAATCTTTTCAATTCCCCTCTTCAAGGTAAGGTTTCAATTCTCTTAATTCTTTGGTTTTTAATGTCTCATATGTTGATGAAGTGAAGAAGCATGTTAGAATGAATGATTGATGAGCTTAGTTTGGTGATTGATTACATGTAGTATCTCTTGTGATTTTTCACATAAATTTGATTATTATGCAATGTTGGATTGATGAATTTAGATGCTTAGATGCTCAAATGGATTGGTAATTCATGTTAGTTCATGATATTAAGCTAATTGGTGAAGTTTTATGGAGTTTGGAGTTGAAAAATGAGAGTTTGGCAAAATATGTAGGGGCTGATGAATAGTGATTTTTGAGCATTTGGCTTCATTTTTTGATTCTTTTGGCATCAAAAATCCTTAAATATAGTAGCTAAGTGATGCCGGAATTTCGGATTAATCGGAGTTGATTTGCTATGCAAAGTATTAAACGAGGGGTGGTTTGCGTAATATTTACAAACCTTTGAATTTTGGTTTCCAAGCTTCCATATTACTTGAATGCTTAGTTTAGCTTCATATCATGTATGTTTGATTGTGTTTGAATGCATTTGAATGAGTTTAATTGTGTTTAAGTGCATTTATACATAATATGTTATTTTGAGCATAAAATGCATTTCATTGCCGTGCGTCTTATTTGGTTGATTTATCGAGTCGTGTCTTACCTCGAGGCCTGTGTATTACAGGTGGGACCTCGCGGAGCTGATTTTCGAGTTCTCGTGTATCTTTTGTTAAGCCTACAGGTGAGGATGAAAAAAATGTTTTTAACTGAAGCTTGAACAAATATTTGCGAAAACCATATCCCTTATATTTCAATTATATGTTATCAATATTTGAAATAAAAAGGATTTGATATAAAATGATATATATGTATCTTTTCTAAAATGGTTTTAAAATAGAGACAAGAGAATTATTTTGTTTTTAAAAGTAACATTTGGTCTCGGGACTTGCGCGTATGCCTCGAGTTATTCGGCAACGTGTTGAGAAACCCTAGACGGTTACATACCTTGTCTCGAACGACTCTTTTAGTCAATCAAAACATTTATAAAGCGAGATTATTGTTCCTTCGACCCTATGGAGGACGCTCTTAGGGTATATTTGGGCCCTGGATTATGTGAGAGGCGGATACCCGGAGACGTGCGTCTAGGGTTGAAGCCGGGTTCATAATCCACCGATTATAAACAGGTTTAACTAGTAACCTGATAAATAATCAAAGGGTATTATTCATGGCTGGTCGGAGGTAGTCTAGCCTGAATAATACTTACACCGGCGCCATTAGTCGGGTATGGCGGAATTTTGGGTAGCTCCCTTGATAAGCCAAACGGTGTTATGGGATTTCATTATAATTGATATGTTTTTGGGAGTTATAAGGAGATGGCCCGTTCTCGCCGGGAATAAAAATGTTTTCTAAAATGTTTTAAATTAATATTTAGTTCACAAAGCTTAGCTGAATTGTAAAAGAGCTTATCGGCACTAGATTTGCTTTTATCAACCTAAGTGTGAATTAAATATGCTTTTATTATATACATATATTTCCCTCCTCACTGGGTTCGTTTGACTCACATCCCGTTTTGGTTCATGCTTCAGGTTAGCGGTCAGGTACTGGCAGCAGCATTGTAGGATCATCAGTCTTTGGAGTCAGTTATATATATTTTTTTTGTTAGCTGAACTCAATGATATATATTTTGTCATGTTAAATAGAATGTGGTTGAGACGTGAATGAATATGAAACTTGATGACAGTTTGAAATGATGAATCTGATGGGATTATGATATATATATGTTGATATCATGCTATTGATATGATGATACTTGATTCCGCTACGTTAATGTTATATTGCTGTTGTTGTTGTTGTTGATGTTGATATTGTTGTTGGGGAGTTGCTGTTGCCAGATTTTGGGAATCCCGTTGTCCGGGGCGGGTTTTCGAGTGGTGGTATTTAACTATCGCTCGGGGACTCGTTTCGGTCCGGGGGTTGTGGCGTGGGGGACGTCACAGCGAGTTGGTTAATTAAGCCAACCGTAATCATCTACAATTTTAAGCACCAAGATGAGACGAACACTCGTCAAAACACGAACTCGACATGGACTGGCACAATTCAAAAGACACAAAAGACAAGACAGACGAGATACTAGAGCTTTCGGTTCCTTTTCGGGAACCTAGGCTCTGATACCACTGACTGTAGCGCCCCTTTCTGTGGGAGGAGAAAGGACACCACATCCGCACCGAGACGAACTCTCAAACGAGGTAGATGTACCCCATCCCGGCGAACGGCAATCACTCAATCTATACCGGCAACAACATACCTAGTCCAACAACAACAACCAACAGAAATAATAGAGTGCGAAAGCTTAACATATCCATATCAGTTAAACATTCAAAGCCACACGGGGCATCAATTAACATAAATCAATATTCAACAATTACATAATTAACTAGTCAACGCTCAACGAATATCCATCAACATCATCGAATATCAATAATCATTAATATATCTATTTCTACTAAACAAAACGATTCAATAACAAAAGACAGACTGTTGTTGGACACTACCGACAATTACCAAAGGACACAAAGACCAAGACTTATGACCCGCTGTTGCCAACCGACATGAGAGGTGACAACGCCACCTGTCGACCTGAAGTAAGAATTAAAAATAACGAGGGGTGAGTATAAACGATACTCAGTGAAGGTAAAGAGGGGACAAGTACGAGTCACGCTTCCGGGTTTTTATACATATATAAGAAAGTACATTTGCAGAATTTAAGAAAACCGGAATGTGCTTCGACTTGCATTAATTACAATTAATAAGCATTAACAATAAAGCATAAATAGAAGCAAGTAATATCCCAACAAGAATGGGCCTGTTCCTCCTTATAACCCCTTCATGTCATTATAAAACTCCATCTCCGGTGTCTGACCCCATAGTGCGACCATGAGCGACGAATTGAATTTTAGGAGAACGTGCAACGGATGCAACGCCCACCATCGCTCCCAACCGTGGCTATCAACTCCTAACGGGCCACAATTGACGCTTAATTTTGGGAAAAGTACCTCGGGCAACACCCTGGACGGTCGTCCCCAAGTGAGACCCTCGAATACCCTCCCGGGCCCTTAGTAAAAAAAAATACATGAAGTTGCTCGCATTTCAAGAAATATATGAATTGTATGCCAAACGGGCATTTAGGCAAGTGTGTGACGACAGAGGGGGTGACTATAAGTTTCATACGTGTCGGGAAGCACTGGCGCCCTCCCCTAACGACTTCCCTCATAGACCCTACCAAAGTGAAAGCGTCACATTTTAAAAGAAAGAGTTTACTTGCCTATTGAAAACAAAACGATTTAGATATACTTATAGGTATGAGTTAATATCAAAACATGTAGTAATTGAAATTACAAGTAAAATGCATTTAAATCCATTAAACGAAAGATACGCAATTAAAGATGCTAAACATGCTCAATTGAATTTCTAATTGCACATTCAGGCATAATATATTATAAAGAAGCATTCATGCGATTTTCGGATCATTCGGACAACATTCATAAATTGGGGAAAAAGCCCTAAACGAAAAAGGCTCGATTCAAGGTCTGAACGAGGTCGGAATTTTGTAAACTTTATGAAATATTCATCCTTGAATCATATGGAAGCTATAGGTGAAAACGGCTCGATTTTAGGAGGTCGTATGCAAAAAGTCAACTTTTATTTTTGGCCAATTTACCCCATTACCGTGAGCAACTAAGGAAAAAGGCTGAAAATTTGGTTAAGGCATTCGCACGAGCTAACGCACGGCCTTGTGCACGGTCTTGAGCATGCACTCAAGACCGTGCAAGCTATAACAAGGGCGCACTGGCTTGCGCACTGGGGTGCGCAGGCCGGTGCAGGCTTAAGGTGGTGCACACGGTCTGGTGCACGGTCTTGCCAAGACCGTGCGTTGGACCGTGTGGTTCAACTTACAGGTGCAGAAAACGCGATTCTCATTTTTCTCACGAGGGTTTCGTCCTAAAATCAACTAGGGTGGATTCTATAGCTAAAATCAACACATAAAATTCACACTCATGCATTGTACACATTAATAGCTATCATTTGATCCGAACTACACTAAAAATGGTAAACTCTAACCTACAAACCCATCAAATTATCAAATATTCATTTCAAAATAAAAGCTAGAAAATCGAAGGATTTAATGGACGAATCGAAATGGGGAAAGAAGGTTACCGGTAGAGAATCGAGTGAGGATTGTATAGTTGATCTCGGAATCTTGATTGATCGAGCGACGGATTCGGGATGAGATTTTCTTCCTCCTTCTCCCTTCTTCTTCCTTTCTCCTTCTCTTCTCTCTTTCTCTCTCTCGATTTGGTGTGTGAGCAAGAGTGTGCAAGAGAGTGTGCACAAGAGGGTGTAAGTGTGTTCAAGGTGGTGCAAGTGTGTCCAAGAGGGTTCAAGTGTGTTTAGGGGGTGTGGGTTCGTTTGAGGTTAAAATAAATTCGAGGGGTAGAAAAGGTAATTATAAATGGTTGAGGATATGGAAATAAATTAGAATAAATTAAAATTAGCTAACGAAGCTAATCTTTTCATTTAAAATCCAACGAGGCGTCGAATAATTATTCCGAAAATATATTCCGGAATTTTGGGTTGTTATATTTATGGTAATTAGAATTCTGTTGGCCTTGGTGGGCTTTAATATTTGTGCAATGATTTATTGTATTATTTTATTTTTACTTCCGCACCTTTGTCGTTTATTCCGTTTTGAAATCCCCGCCTAGTGATTGAGTAAATGTGTGTCGTTCGCCGGGTTTTGATTTGGGGCAGAATTCTATTTCGGTTCCGGGTCGAAACTCGGTGCGGGGCGTGCGTTACCCGTTTGGGGCGCCCGCTACAACACTCTTTTATAGCGCTTGATATTACTGCTAAGTTGTGCATGCCTATGGAGGGTCTTCCTTTCTTGTATGGAGTCAGTTCTCCTTTGGGAACTTCGTATTTGTCAGATAGGATCTTCAAGGGTTGCCCTTTGAAGATAGGAGATCATATTTATCCCACCAACCTTATCGAGTTGCCGTTAAATCGTTATGGCATCATCCTTGGGATGGATTGGCTTTTTCAGCACCAAGTTCGTGTGGATTGCTTCGAGAAGAAGGTGTACACCGGATCCGAGGAGATAGTTGAAAGGGGTATTCTTGAGAAGTCAGACTTGGCCCCGAAGATTTCTTATGTCGAGGCCTCACGTCTGATTCAAGAGGGAGCTCATGCTTATGTCACGTATCTTCTCAACCGATCTAAGGAACAAAGAAAGCTTGTGGACATAGAAGTAATCAGAGACTTCCAGGATGTCTTTCCCGAGAGTTTGAACTCTCTGCCCCCCTGAGCGTGATATCGAGTTCGTGGTTGATCTTGCACCAGGATCGGAGCCTTATTCTAAGACTCCATACAGGTTGGCTCCCGCCGAGTTGAAGGAGCTTAAAACGCAACTTGAAGAGCTGCTTGAGAGTGGATATAATAGACCGAGGATTTTTCCTTGGGTTGCACCAGTCTTGTTCATGAAGGAGAAGGATGGCTCATTGAGAAAGTGCATCGACTACAGAGAGATGAACCAAATGACCGTGAAGAACTAGTACCCTCTACCCCATATAGAGGAGTTATTTGATTTGTTGCAGGGTTCGAAGGTATATTCTAAGTTGGATCTTTGACAGGGATATTATCAGCTTCGTATCCGAGAGCAAGATATACCTAAGACCGGGTTTAGCACTCGGTACCGGCACTTCGAGTTTGTTGTGATGCCGTTTGGTTTGACGAATGCCCCTGCAGCCTTTATGGATATGATGCACATAATTTTCCGGCCTTACCTCGACAAGTTCGTAGTCATCTTCATCGACGATATTCTGGTTTTCTCCAAGATGGCCGAGGATGACGCCGAGCATCTTCGCATTGTGCTTCAAACCCTTCGAAAGCATAGCCTATATGCCAAGTTTAGCAAGTGCGAGTTCTGGATCAACGAGGTTTCATTTCTTGGTCACATCATCTCTAGAAATGGGATTACTGTGGACCCATCAAAGATTGAGGCAGTGACGAGTTGGAGTCAGCCCAAGACCCCTACTGAGGTCAGGAGTTTCCTTGGTTTAGCTGGATATTACTGACGATTTGTTAAATATTTCTCCAAGTTAGCATCTCCGCTCACAAAGTTGACTTGCAAAGACGTGCCTTTCAGTGGGACGACGAGTGCGAGACGAGTTTCAAGGAATTGAAGACGAGATTGACCACCGCACCTATCCTTGTTCTTCCGGATGGGCTCGAGGGATACGCGGTTTATACCGACGCATCCAATGAGGGTTTAGGGTGCGTGTGATGCAAAATGGAAAAGTTGTTGTTGTCTATGCTTCGAGGAAATTGAAAGATGCCAAGAAGAACTACCCATTCACGATCTTGAGCTAGCGGCAGTGATATTTGCCTTGGGCAAATGGCAGCACTATCTGTACGGTGTCACCTTTGATGTCTTCACGGACCACCAGAGTTTGAAGTACTTGTTTACTCAGAAGGACCTCAACCGGAGACAGAGAAGGTGGATGGAATTCTTGGAAGACTATAACTGTCGTATTCAGTATCACCTCGGGATGTAGTCGCCGATGCCTTGAGTAGGAGGGTGCATGTGGTGCACTTGGAAGGATCGTCCTCTGATGTTCCTAAAATGGACAAGAGGACTCAAATAGTGTCGTATCCTCGTATTGCAAACCTCTCTGTCCAACCCGATTTAATCCAAAAGATTCGAGATGAGCAGATTTCGGATGTCGGAATTCAGAAGATTAAATACAGAATGCAGAATGACCCAGACTCAAAATTCAAGATTGATGGTACCGGCTTACTCTGATTCAGGAGCCGAGTTTGTGTTCCGACAAGTCTGAAGCATGAAATTCTTAACGAGGCACACAAATCTGCTTATGAAATCTACCCAGGAGGCAATAAGATGTATAGAGATCTCAAGACCCAGTATTGGTGGAATGGTATGAAAAGGGACGTGGCAAACTATGTGAAGTATTGTTTGACATGCCAAATGGTCAAAGCCGAGCATCAAAAGCCAGGAGGCACTCTTCAGCCGCTCTCTGTGCCTACTTCCAAGTGGCAGGAAATCACTATGGATTTCGTGACTAGATTACCCACTATTCGTGGTGGTTTCGATAGTAATTGGGTCATCGTCAATCAATTGACCAAGTCAACTTACTTTCTTAAAGTTCAAAAGACAGTAAAGGTTAAGCAGCTAGTAGTGCTGTAACGACCCAAAATTCCAGAATATATTCTCGGAATAATTATTCAACATTTCGTTGAATTTTATCTGAAAAGATTAGCTTCGTTAGCTAATTTTAAGTTATTTAATTTAATTCCCTATCATCAACCATTTATAATTACATTTTCCACCCCTCGAAATTAATCTAATCTCTAAACGAACCCACACCCCCTTGAAACACCTTTGCACCATCTTGAACACACCCACACTGCCTTGAACACACTTACACCCTCTTGTGCACACTCTCTTGCACACTCTTGAACACAACTCAAAATCGAGAGAGAGAAGGAGAGAAGAGAAGGAGAAAGGGAGAAGAAGAAGGAGAGAAAGAGAAATCCCGTTCCGAATCCGTCGCTCGATCAATCAAAATTCCGAGACCAAATATATGATCCTCATTCAATTCTCTACCGGTAATCTTCTTTCCCCATTTCGATTCACCCATTAAATCCTCCTATTTTCTAGTTTTTATATTGAAATGAATAATTGATAATTTGATGGATTTGTAGGTTAGAGTTTACCATTTTTAGAGTAGTTCGGATCAAATGGTAGCTATTAATGTATACAATGCATGAGTGTGAATTTTATATGTTGATTTTAGCTATAGAATCCACCCTAGTTGATTTTAGGAGGAAACCCTCGTGAGAAACCTTGAAATCGCATTTCTACACCTGTTAGATGGAACCACACGGTCCAACGCACGGTCTTGGCAAGACCGTGCGCCAGACCGTGCACAACACCTTTAACTTGCACCGGCCTGCGCACGCCGGTGCGCAAACCAGTGCGCGCTTGTTTCAGCTTGCACGGTCTTGAGTGCATGCTCAAGACCGTGCACAAGGCCGTGCGTTAGCCCGTGCGAATGCCTTAACCAAATTTTTAGCCTTTTTCCTTAGTTGCTCACGGTAATGGGGTCAATTGGCCAAAAATAAAAGTTGACTTTTTGCATACGACCCCCTAAAATCGAGCCGTTTTCACCTATAGCTTACATATGATTCAAGGATGAATATTTTGTAAAGTTTTCAAAATTCCGACTTTGTTCGGACCTTGAATCGAGCCTTTTTCATTTAGGGCTTTTTCCCCAATTTTTGAATGTCGTCCGAAAAATTCGGAAATCGCATGATGCTTCTTTATAATATTATAAGCATGAATGCGCAATTAGAATTTCAATTGAGCATGTTTAGCATCGTTAATTTCATATTTTGATTCTTACTTCAGGTCGAGAGGTGGCATTGTCACCTGTCTTGTCAGTCGGCAGCAGCAGGTCTAGGTTGGCTCGTATGTCGTTGTCTTGTCAATGTCCCAACAACAGTCGTGTCCTTAATTATGAATTGATTTAATTTATGTATTCCGTATTATGTTTTATTTCCCGTACTTACGTGCCCCTGATGTGGGATAGATTAGACGAGCCATGGATGGCATTTAGTAAATGATTATTGAGAATGATGTATGAATTATGTTGCCCCGAATGGCTTATATGACTAGTTGTATAATTTAATTTAGCTTCCGCAACTCTGTTATTCTTTTATTGCTGTTGTTGTTGGGGTGTCGTAATGCTGTTGCTGGTATTTGATTAATTGATTGCCGTTTGCCGGGATGGATTTTTAAATGGGGTACATCTACCACGTTTGGGAGTTCGTCTCGGTGCGGATGTGGTGTCCTTTCTCCGCCTAAGGAAAGGGGCGCTTGAAGTGCTCTATCAGAAAGAGATTATCCGACTCCACGGCGTTTTGGAGAGTATCATATCGGATCGGGACCCTAAGTTCACAACTCAGTTGTGGCAAGAGATCCACAAGAATTTGGGAATGACCTTGAAGTTTAGCTCTGCAGCTCACCCCCAAACCGATGGAAAGTCCGAGCGCACGATCAAGTTCTTGAGTGATATGTTGAGAGCATGCGCACTCGATTTCCATACGAGTTGGAATACAGTGCCTTTGGCCGAGTTCGCTTACAACAATAGCTATCAAGCCTTGATTGGGATGCCGTCGTATGAGGCCCTTTATGGGAGAAGGTGTAGATCACCCCTTTATTGGGATTTTGAGAATTGGAAATGGTCAGCAGATGGTACTGACAGAGGTACTCCACCCGATAAGATTTAAGAAACCATCGACAAAGTCCAAATGATTCGGCAGGGAATGAATGTTGTTAAGGACCGACACAAGAGCAATGCCGACAAGTGACGTCGAGACCTGGAATTTGAAGTGAGAGACAGAGTGTTCCTCAAGGCCTCCCTGAGGAAAGGACTCTTGAGGATTGGTAAAGTTGGGAAACTTACTCCGAGATTTTGGGTCCGTTCGAGATTGTGGAGCGAGTTGGGAATACCGCCTATCGATTGGATTTGCTAGCGTATTTTACTGGGATCCACAATGTCTTCCATGTCTCACAGCTTCACAATTGTTATCCTGATGAGTTTCACATCCTTCAAGACGATAGAGTCCAGCTTGAACTGGACTTGACCATAGAGATGGAACCGGTTCAGATTCAGGATCGCAAGATTCGGCAGCTTTGCCACAAGCAGATTCCCTTAGTGAGGGTTTTATGGAGGAATCATTCTACGGAGCAGTCTACTTGGGAGACTGAAGCTGTCGCGACCCTCGGGCACGAGAGGAGAACCCCCCTGCTTGGGCGCCTGTTGGACGCGAGCGCATAACCTTCGCTCCTACCGTGTACAATCCTAATGTTTGGCCTGAGAAGCAACTGCCAAAAAGGGTTATAACTACTGTTGATTGTACATGGAGGTTTAGTTAGAAAGCGTTCAATCATTCACTGCATTTCCGATGTGGGATGAATTCAATGTCATTTAACAGTTCATTACATTCTCACGGTATACTGCTCACGGGAAGCAACATACGTTTGTGTGCAATCTCATGGTTTGCTGCTTCCCGTGCAGCTTACCGTGAGTGTGCACTGTGCTTAAAGATTGGGGTGTTACAATCCGCCCCCCTTCAGAGCACAATGTCTTGATTGTGCCACAACAGTAGGATCGTTTGCTTTCCGCGAATGGAGAAACCCCATGCACGCCGAGCCCTGTAAATGGTAACTCCCTAGTGCATGGACCCGTATTGTCAGTAGGCTCTGATACCACTCTGTCGTGACCCCCGGGCACGCAGAGGAGAACCCCCCTTGCTTGGGCGCCCGTTGGACGCGAGCGCATAACCTTCACCCCCACCATGTACAATCCTAAAGTTTGGCCTGGGAAGCAACTGCCAAAAAGGGTTATAACCACTGTTGATTGTACATGGAGGTTTAATTATAAAGCGTTCAATCATTCACTGCATTTCCGGTGTGGTATGAATTCAATGTCATTTCACGATTCATTACATTCTCACGGTATGCTGCTCACGGGAAGCAACATACCGTGCGTGTGCAATCTCACGGTTTGCTGCTTCCCGTCCAGCTTACCGTGAGTGTGCATTGTGCTTAAAGATTGGGGCGTTACAGATGTTAGAGTTATGCCATGGAAAGCCGAACTGCTTGAGGCATTTCCTCCAAAACTCTAGAGTAGAACAATCTAGTGATCCATAATAGAAAGACATTAGTAGTCGTTTAATACTTCTTTGGCCAAATTCATTATATTACATTTATAAATGGTTACATGTTGTTTATTCTTGTGTATGGATGAAACCCCAAGAACACAGTAAGCTAAGGGACTTGGTTTCACCATTTGATGGGGGGCATGAAATAAGTACCCAATGGTGTGATCTAAAACACTCCAAGTCAAAGAGTTTAAAAGGCACAGGGGATGTTGATCAGACTTGCTTGAGACTTGCTCATATGACATAGCTTTATGAAAGTGTGTCCCATTTCATGACATTAGTGTTTTGACAATACTATGCATATGAGGGTGCTTAATGGAGATTAATGTAACGCCCCAAGTTTTCGTACGAATAAAGCCGGTAAGAATTCCTAAGATAACGGGACAAGTTGGAAAACTCGATCGGGAAATATGTGCTTACGTGATATTATTTGCTTAATGTGTTTAATTTAAATTAATATGTGTGTTAATTGTGACTAAGTTGCCTAATGTGTGTCTAATTGACTTTTAAATTTCTCGGACATTTTAAATTATGTGAACTTTAAGTTAGTTGATTCGTGGCGAAATTTATGATTGCGTGTATAAATGTCTACGTATTTTTATTAGATTGTAACACGTATATCTTTATCTCTAAATACCGATAAGAACAAATTTTCGTACTTGAAACATCTATTAAATACATATATTGTTTAATGAAATTAATTAAATCTGTTTCCTAAATATTAGCTATTTTCTTATTAAATTATAGCTAGAATATATATAAGTAAATGGAATGATTAAATATCCTCATAATTAGTAGATAGATATATAATATAATATATATACGTGTAGAATCATCACCTAAAATGAAAGATAAGAAGAATTAAAATGGAAAAAGGAAATTTGGAAAAGATTGTAGTGGTTAGTGTGAGGGGATAAGCATGATAAATATATAATACTTATATATCCCCACTTTACGTATTACTCCATCCAGAACATTGCAAACCCATTTCCTTCTTTCAATTTCATCCAAGAGCAGCAAGGTGGCTTCTCCTTTTCCTTGTCCAAATTCTAGGCCGAGCGCATCTAACATCATAACCGGTGAACTCCTCACGTCTATCTCTCACAGTATTTAACTATCAAATGATTGTTTAATAATTAATCATGGACATGTCTTCTTATGATGGGTTTGGAAGCCAGATAAAAAAGATGTATGATTGGTTTTTCATAAATTTCGACGATGAAATTGATATTTAATTGATTTCTTGAATTTGTAATTCACGCCTGTACGTGGTTCGGTGGACATAAGTAGTGTAGTTCTAATTGTTTCTTGTTCCCTTAGTTTTTGTATATATCCTAATTGTTGTTTGATGTAATACACAAGTGATGGAATTTATTTATAATTTTATGTGCGTCAATAAATAATTCAAATTCATCCTCCATTAACATGCTGTCAATTAAACTACTTGATGACGGAAAATGAATTGTGGAAGAAAAAACAATCATATTACATGAATTTTGATTAGAGGTCGAAGAGTAATTTTTGCATCAGATTTATTGTTTTAGTTACGAGAAAACATTGGGCTAATTGCTATTGTATTAAAGAATGTTGTGAGGAGCTGACATTTATACTAGTTGTGATTTTAAGGAATTATCTTCGTTTGATTATTTCATTTACCTTTCATATGTCTATTAAATTTATTTAAATGTTTAATTATGACCTGACTGTATAATTGAGAGTATAAGCCGTGCGTCGTATTGTCGTCTTACATGGTTGTGTCATATTTGATTTCAGGTGGTAGTTCTTCCGGGCAGTAGTCTGGTCACCTTTCTTTTGTCCTTTTCGCAGTATTATCCAGGTGGGGTTTCTTTTCCGAATTCGGCTTTCTTATACGTATGTAAATATTCCATATATACCCGAAGCCTGTGTTTTATGCGTTTAAGTTTTTATTTCCCAACGTATATTATGCGTAGTAGCTATTTGAAAACCATACTACCATAATGATTTCGAGAAAAAACATTTTGATATCAAATTATTACATATTAGCCACTCGAAGGCTCTTTTCGCCAGAAAGGGTTGACATTGATTTCTCAATTGGTCCCTTTGACCGAATCTTTCGAAATGCGAGAAATATACCTTGGCCTTTGTGCCCGACTTCTGTGCCATGTCATACTATTGAGCCCGGACATCAGGGTACGAAGTGAAGCCGGATAGACGTCGGGTCTACGGTGGATCTCAATGCTCTGGTCTCCAAACTGCTGGGAGCTCGGGGTGTGGCCGAAGTGGCAACCCTTTTGAGTACCTGCGCCGGACCGGATCTTGTCGCACAGACTTATCCCGAGCTGAAGGTGTAAAGGATACTTGTCCTTACATAGTTGATTATTAGTAGTTCGGGTTAGCTACCTGGCTACACAAGGAGGAATAAGGGCGGTTTACTTGATTATTTTCATATTGTGAAATAGGTGGTCGTTGCTCGTCTCGCCGAGCTTTTATTTATTCATTACAACATTAGTTACTTCGCCAATGTTACGAAAACCTTTATTTTTCATTTGCTTTCTTCTCATTTAAAAATGGCGAACTTTTAATCAGTTTTATTAATATATACGTATTACAACCCCCTCACTTAGTCGCTTTGACTAACCCCATTACCTCGTTGTCTCTTTCAGGTTTTGTCACTAGGCGGATTCAGGTCTTGTCATTGAGATTATTTACTTTTGTTTAGGTAATTTCATTTCCGCTTGGGTATCTAGATAAATACTTAAAACCCTAGAGTTGTATATGTAAATGATGTAAATTAGTTTAAATGTTGATATTGTTGTTTTCAGTGGCCTTGGTGGGCTTTATAATTGTGTTTTTGGATTTAATGCTTTTCTAGCTCCCTGAGTGGGATAGATTGTATTAATTTGTTTCCGCTGTATTATGGTTTGTTGTTGTTCTGTTATTTTCTAAAACAGATCCGCCTGGTATTTATTTTCCGTTCGCCAGGTTATGGGTCATAACCGAACCCCAGTTCTTGTTATGGGTTGTGACTTGGTGCGGGACGTCACGTCGCACCGTATTTGGGGACATGTCATTACAGTTTGTATCAGAGCTAGAGGTTCATTGGCCTTAGCTCTGGGAGTCGTGTCAGTCTAGGTCCGTACGGCTTATGGCTTAGGAATTGTGCTTTTATGCTTATGTGCTTACAGCTTTGCATCCACAATTAAGCTTCATGCATACCTGTTGTATTTGATTGTATAAACCATCTCGATTTCATGATACTACTGATGATAGAATGGCAGATAGTTGGATTGCTTTTCTCGAGACGATCTTTAGGCTCCAGCAGACTTCTGATGCTGACAAAGTAGAGTTTGTAGTATACTCATTACAGGGATCCGTCGATGAGTGGTGGAGAGTTAAAGAGAGGAGATTTTCTATTGACAGGGTTAAAGCTACTTGGGAGGATTTCTTGAGGGAATTTCGAGCTAAATACATCCCTTAGTCAGTCCAAGATCGCAGAGAGCGAGAGTTTATGGCACTCATTCGGGGTCCTTTATCAGTAGCTGATTATGAGGTTGAGTTTTCCAGACTTGCTGCCTACGCCCCTCATATTTCATTGACGGTTTGAGACTGGGTCTTCGTCACAGTATGGCTATCCTTCAGTTACAGTCTTTTACCACAGCAGTTGACGTAGTCCTCAGCCTTGAGAGTGAGTATCGTGAGATTGATCGTATTGCTGGTCATTCTACCTCATCTTCATCAGGATTCAAGAGGCCTTCTACTTCCAGTGCACCTATGCAGGGCAGAGGCAAGACACCATTTGGAGGACCTAGGCCCCTAGTTCCTCGTCAGATAGGTTGTTTCGCAGCACCTCGCCCGAAAAGGAGCCGAAGCTTTGTAATCGCGTTGTGTCTTGTCTCTTGTGTCTGCCCGTTTCGTGTCAATGAGACTTAGAGTTTCCAGTCACAGGTGCTTGAGAACTCCTTAGTATTGAAATTGTGATTGATCTTCTCTTGGAATGGCCAACCAACCGTTTGATCTCTTACAATTGTAGTACTGAGTTGGGATCGAATGCAAGTGGATGTGGAACTCGAGGTAGCGTCTGTCTTGTCTTGTCGTCTTGTCGTGTTCTGCTTGGGTCTTGTCGTGTCTAGGTCGTACGGCTATAGGATCGAGTTTTTCTTGTTCTGTGATTTGTTTCATGCTTAACTTGTCTACATGCTATCCGAATCATATATGTATGCCTTGATTAAATTTTATATGCCTTACGTGACCATTCCATTAACCGAACATGCATCTTTTTCCTAGTTTATTGTGCGCAGGTACATAATGCCTCATCGAAGACCCCCTACCGCTCCCTTATCTCCGAATTCGATTGCAAGGGAGTTAGTGACAGCGATGAGACAGATTGCTGAGCAAGTGCATCAAGAGAGACAACGACAACAGCAGCATATACCTGCGAGACAAACCGAGGGTCAATCACTGGATAGATTTCTGCACTACAACCCACCTTGCTTCGTGGGTGAACCAGATGACCTTAAAGCCGAGGCTTGGATAGCCGATCTGGAGCGAATCTTTCGAGTAATACACTGCGGTGACCCCGAGAGGGTTGAGTATGCCATCTTTCTCATGAGAGGACCAGCTGAGGATTGGTGGCGTTACATAGAACAGAGATGGATCGCTGAGGGAATTCCGTACACTTGGTCACGGTTCCTATCCGACTTCCGAGAGAAGTACGTGCCGCAAGTGGTACGTGACAGCCGAGAAAGAGAGTTCATGTCCCTCACCCAAGGAGCTCTCCCTGTTGCACAATACGAGGCACTTTTCAGCCGCCTCATCGTCTATGCTCCTCACATTGCATCTGACGATCGAAGGAGAGCGCGGAAGTTCATCGAGGGACTTCAGCCGGAGATCTTGGAAAGATTAGTAGGATTGGACATTCGAGTTTATCACGAGGCAGTTAACAGAGCTATGAGAGTGGAGTCCGATCTTCAAGAGATGAGACGAGGTATTCCTCACATGAAAGGATCCTCTTTCAACGAGAAGGCAAGAAGAGAACCAGCCGGACCGAGCACTTTTCCGACATCGAGACCACACTACGAGATGCCAAAACCTACCGAACCTGAAGTGAACGAGGACCCCATTCCCTGCGAATACTGTGGGAAGATAAATCATGAGACTGCAAGGTGTAGGAGGAAACTGGGGCGTTGCCTCAGATGTGGGAGTAGCAAGCATCGAGTTCAAGACTGCCCCGACTCAAGCAACCCTCGGGGAAGGAAAAGGGGATCCCGACCATGATACCGACTCGCAGAGGTACATTGCATTATTATAGCATTCATTCATAATATTTTGTTTCGAATGGTAATTGCTTTAAATATGTGTTAAGTGTTTTATATAATTTACGTGCTTTAACTGCTTTCAAAATTCACACTTGCACTGATTGAATGATTAGATGCTAAGATTTATGTGACCTCTATGTGAATAGCGTGGAATTCGATAAATTCGTTATACGCTATTAGAGAGTGCTAAGGACAAGGAGTTCTTGGCCGACTAGGATCGATTCTGTTGCGAGTATGTTATGCGGTTCTGGACAGCACCGACGTTGACAAATCGAGTCTGAAGGAGTATACTTCTGAAGGTATGTCTGAAGATGAATCAACTAGTGAAGAGGATAATGAATTATCTGACGATGAGGATTATATGGGAGACGAGTCGACATCAGCTTCCGATAATGACGACCCTGATGTTTCGTATGAAGTCGAGCGAAGAAATGATGAAAATGATGGTTTAATGGAAGGCGGAGAGGAGAAATCATCAAATACCCTTGAAAATGAGAAAACACTCTGTAGAAAGAATAAGAAAGAGTGTGATCTTGAAGAGACAGATTGTGAGAAAGACGAGGAGTACAATAGGAGAAATGATGATGGCGTTACTTCCTGTAAAAGGAACTCTAATCAAGAAACAGGAGAAGGATGTGACAATTGTCATTGAGGATACAAAGAGTACAAGAATCAGTCGGAAGAACGAAATAGATAATGACAGTGGCGATGGACCTTGCTTTGGGATTTTCTTCTTCAACGTTAGCCTTGTCTAGGGTTTTTGTAATTCTGTCTTTCGCTTGAATTTGAATTTTATTTGGAATGTTATTTGCATTTAAATATTTTGTTATGCGTGATGTTTTATAATGTATTTTAATTGCTCCTAAATGTTCGTTTTTAATTCGCGTTATTAGAACTCTTAGATTATGCTCCCCTTAACTAACCCCGAAGTCCGGAGGAGAATCTGAGGACAGATTCTCTTGAAGAGGGGAGTATTGTAACGACCCGAATATTTGTATTATATTATTAATATTTACGCGAATTCTTTCTTGCCTAATTTCTCGATCTATCCAATTGGATTAATCAATCTTGTGGAAAAGATTGATTTAACCTATCTTTTAAATACCCTTAACTACTTAAATTACATAAATGCCCTTGAAAGCCTAAATGACCATTTTACCCTCCCGAGATATTTTCTTAAATATCTACCCATCTCTCTCATTTTCTCATTACATAGAAAGAAAGAAAGAAAGAAGAAAGAAAGGAGAAAGAAGGAGAAGAAAGGAGAAAGATCTTCCCGACGCCCTACCGAGCTCATTTCTCGCCCGATCGACGAGCCGTGAAAACCCGAACGACCCTCACTACATTATCTACCGGTAATCCTTTTACCCCATTTCATTCCGTTCGTTATTTCTTGCGATTTTTCGTGATTTATATATAGAATTATATATATTAGGATTTTCGTGTTTAGGAAGAATTACTTGACCATTTTACGTGATTCTTGTGTCTATAGGTAGCTTATATGATATATATGATTATATGTGAAAATTAGGATGTTTTATGGTGTAGATTAGGAGTTATATGAATTTATATTTTGATTTTCGCGTATGAGGTTCGCGATCTACTGAGTCTGCTGCTCAGTAGATCCACACGGGCGAACGCACGGTCTTGAGCAAGACCGTGCAAGAGCCCGTGCGCTTCACTTTTCAGCCTGCACGGGCTTGAGCCCGTGCACAGGCCCGTGCGCATGGCCGTTTGCACCTGCACGGTCTTGACACCGTGCTCAAGACCGTGCGGGAGGCCGTGCAACCCCTTTTGTGCTTGCACCGGCTTGCCAAGCCCGTGCATAAGCCCGTGCGTTGGCCGGTGCAACATACTTAGTGTATTTTCCAGCCTTTTCCTTTCTTGCACTTCGGGAATTGGTCAACCCCACTCATTTAAATGTTGACTTTTCTCATACGACCTCCGAATATCAATCCGATTTCACCTATAGCTTCCTCGAGCCTTGGGATTTGATATTTGTCATAATTTGTAATTTACCCGACCCTAATTGACCGTCAATTGACACCTTGCTCGTTTAGGGATTTATTCCATCTTTTCCGTTTCTTGTCCGTTTGACCCCGTTTTCGCGAGAGAGTTCCGTTATATTATTTTAAGCATGTCTACGTGCCCTAATTGCGTTTAAGCATGCCTTTAATATTTATTATTTACATTCCTTCATTATTTAACGTTTCATTAATATTCTTTAATTGTCGTACCGTAATTTATATGTTTAATTGATTTACTTTCCATATTGCGTTTATTGCATGATTGGATTCTATATGAATTGCCGTGCGTCATCTGTTGTCTTGTGTCTTGCTTTTAGTATTGTCGGTCTTGTTTTCATCCTCTAGGCCCTGTGTATTACAGGTGGGTCCAACGAGGGAGAAACCTGACTACCGCTTGCTTTCATACTGTCTTGTCGAGCCAGGTAAGGGTTTTAAATTGTTTTCAACTGGAGTAAGAACATAGTTTATTTAGGCTTCGAAATAACTTATTCCCCGCCTTTTATTATTGCTTGTTGTACTGTCTTTAATATTCCTTACATGCTTAGTCAAACCGTTTTGATAGCAAACCAAATGATTTGAAATGTTTCCACTAGAGACAAGTAACTTATTTGTTTTAAAAGTAACTATTTGATCTCTGAGGCACTTATAAGTAATGTCGTTAGGGACATCCGGCAGTATGCTCCCGAAGCGTACGACGCTTATGAGTATTTCCTAGATCGTTACATCAACTTGTCTCAAAAGCCCCTTTGGCCATTCATACTTAACTACTTGCATCATATTTTCAATCGGCCCTTTTGGCCACTTAAACTATCATTGATTTCAAAAGCGAGCCATAGCCTGTTTTATGACTTGGGCCCGGAGTATACAAGAGGTGAGCCTGGGGACGTGCGTCTAGGGCAAATCCCGATGTATACTTCTAGCGTGTTAACTTGGGCCGGCTAGGAGGTTGGCTAGCCTAAGTTGATGCGAACGGTGGTGCTAATCGCGTCTCCTTAAACCCTGTACGGTGGTGCTGATCGCGTCTCCTTAAATCCTGATGGTGGTGCTAATCGCGTCTCCTTAAACCCTGTTTATGAATCTTGGTGATGGAGTACTTGCTTGCATGTTTTTCAATGGGGAGTTATAAAGAGAGGGCCCATTCTCGCCGGGACACATTCCTGCATGATTTATTGCATTTATTGCTTGTCTAATTGTTTTATGGTTTTCGTGACAAGTCGAAGCACATTCCGGTTTTCTTCAATTATCATATGTACTTCCCTATATATATATAAAACCCGGAAGTGTGACTCGTACTTGCTACCCTAAGTCCCTTTTATTACCCAACTAATATTCTTTCAATCGGCTTGATATTTCGTGCAAATGTTTTAAAGGATCCGGTTCGTCAACCTTTTGTGTTTTCAAATAAGCCGAACCCGAGTGTTGCTTTGCGTCATTTTACAACTTATATTTCGTATTCGTATTCTTTCTCAAACGGGCAACACTCACCACTTTTAGTTTTAAAAAGATAAATGACGAACTGTGACCAAAACCCCCTTACTGAGTATCCTTTATACTCACCCCTGCTATTTTGGTTCTTGCTTCAGGTAGACAGGTGGCGACGTCACCTATCTTGTCAGTCGGCATCAGCAGGTCTAGATAGGCTCAGTCTTTCTGGTTTGTCTTGTCAGTGGTCCCAACAACAGTCGAGTCTTGTTTATTGTATTTATTTACTTCATGTATCTTATGTGCCCCTGATGTGGGATAGTTGACGATATCTAGGATTGCATAGGGTAGACTAGTTGAGCCATGGATGGCACTACGTGTTGTTATTATGTTGTATTTCGATTTGCACATGTGTAATTGACATTTATGGAATTTGTCTTGTTATTTAAATCGCTTCCGCATTTCTCTGCTCTTCTCTGGTTGTTGTTGGGATGTCGTTGCTGTTGCCGAAGGTTCTTGCTCGAGTGCCGTTCGCCGGAGTGGGTTTTTGGGTTGAGGCCCCTCGCCGAAGCTCGGGAATCCGTTTCGGTGCGGATGTGGCGGTCCTTCTTCCGGGGGCGCTACAGTCAGTGGTATCAGAGCCTAGGTTCCCAAAAAGGAACCGAAGCTTTGTAATCGCGTCGTGTCTTGTCTCTTGTGTCTGCCCGTTTCGTGTCAATGAGACTTAGAGTTTCCAGTCACAGGTGCTTGAGAACTCCTTAGTATTGAAATTGTGATTGATCTTCTCTTGGAATGGCCAACCAACCGTTTGATCTCTTACAATTGTAGTACTGAGTTGGGATCGAATGCAAGTGGATGTGGAACTCGAGGTAGCGTCTCTCTTGTCTTGTCGTCTTGTCATGTTCTGCTTGGATCTTGTCGTGTCTAGGTCGTACGGCTATAGGATCGAGTTTTTCTTGTTCTGTGATTTGTTTCATGCTTAACTTGTCTACATGCTATCCGAATCATATATGTATGCCTTGATTAAATTTTATATGCCTTACGTGACCATTCCATTAACCGAACATGCATCTTTTTCCTAGTTTATTGAGCGCAGGTACATAATGCCTCATCGAAGACCCCCTACCGCTCCCTTATCTCCGAATTCGATTGCAAGGGAGTTAGTGACAGCGATGAGACAGATTGCTGAGCAAGTGCATCAAGAGAGACAACGATAACAGCAGCATATACCTGCGAGACAAACCGAGGGTCAATCACTGGATAGATTTCTGCACTACAACCCACCTTGCTTCGTGGGTGAACCAGATGACCTTAAAGCCGAGGCTTGGATAGCCGATCTGGAGCGAATCTTTCGAGTAATACACTGCGGTGACCCCGAGAGGGTTGAGTATGCCATCTTTCTCATGAGAGGACCAGCTGAGGATTGGTGGCGTTACATAGAACAGAGATGGATCGCTGAGGGAATTCCGTACACTTGGTCACGGTTCCTATCCGACTTCCGAGAGAAGTACGTGCCGCAAGTGGTACGTGACAGCCGAGAAAGAGAGTTCATGTCCCTCACCCAAGGAGCTCTCCCTGTTGCACAATACGAGGCACTTTTCAGCCGCCTCATCGTCTATGCTCCTCACATTGCATCTGACGATCGAAGGAGAGCGCGGAAGTTCATCGAGGGACTTCAGCCGGAGATCTTGGAAAGATTAGTTGGATTGGACATTCGAGTTTATCACGAGGCAGTTAACAGAGCTATGAGAGTGGAGTCCGATCTTCAAGAGATGAGACGAGGTATTCCTCACATGAAAGGATCCTCTTTCAACGAGAAGGCAAGAAGAGAACCAGCCGGACCGAGCACTTTTCCGACATCGAGACCACACTACGAGATGCCAAAACCTACCGAACCTGAAGTGAACGAGGACCCCATTCCCTGCGAATACTGTGGGAAGATAAATCATGAGACTGCAAGGTGTAGGAGGAAACTGGGGCGTTGCCTCAGATGTGGGAGTAGCAAGCATCGAGTTCAAGACTGCCCCGACTCAAGCAACCCTCGGGGAAGGAAAAGGGGATCCCGACCATGATACCGACTCGCAGAGGTACATTGCATTATTATAGCATTCATTCATAATATTTTGTTTCGAATGGTAATTGCTTTAAATATGTGTTAAGTGTTTTATATAATTTACGTGCTTTAACTGCTTTCAAAATTCACACTTGCACTGATTGAATGATTAGATGCTAAGATTTATGTGACCTCTATGTGAATAGCGTGGAATTCGATAAATTCGTTATACGCTATTAGAGAGTGCTAAGGACAAGGAGTTCTTGGCCGACTAGGATCGATTCTGTTGCGAGTATGTTATGCGGTTCTGGACAGCACCGACGTTGACAAATCGAGTCTGAAGGAGTATACTTCTGAAGGTATGTCTGAAGATGAATCAACTAGTGAAGAGGATAATGAATTATCTGACGATGAGGATTATATGGGAGACGAGTCGACATCAGCTTCCGATAATGACGACCCTGATGTTTCGTATGAAGTCGAGCGAAGAAATGATGAAAATGATGGTTTAATGGAAGGCGGAGAGGAGAAATCATCAAATACCCTTGAAAATGAGAAAACACTCTGTAGAAAGAATAAGAAAGAGTGTGATCTTGAAGAGACAGATTGTGAGAAAGACGAGGAGTACAATAGGAGAAATGATGATGGCGTTACTTCCTGTAAAAGGAACTCTAATCAAGAAACAGGAGAAGGATGTGACAATTGTCATTGAGGATACAAAGAGTACAAGAATCAGTCGGAAGAACGAAATAGATAATGACAGTGGCGATGGACCTTGCTTTGGGATTTTCTTCTTCAACGTTAGCCTTGTCTAGGGTTTTTGTAATTCTGTCTTTCGCTTGACTTTGAATTTTATTTGGAATGTTATTTGCATTTAAATATTTTGTTATGCGTGATGTTTTATAATGTATTTTAATTGCTCCTAAATGTTCGTTTTTAATTCGCGTTATTAGAACTCTTAGATTATGCTCCCCTTAACTAACCCCGAAGTCCGGAGGAGAATCTGAGGACAGATTCTCTTGAAGAGGGGAGTATTGTAACGACCCGAATATTTGTATTATATTATTAATATTTACGCGAATTCTTTCTTGCCTAATTTCTCGATCTATCCAATTGGATTAATCAATCTTGTGGAAAAGATTGATTTAACCTATCTTTTAAATACCCTTAACTACTTAAATTACATAAATGCCCTTGAAAGCCTAAATGACCATTTTACCCTCCCGAGATATTTTCTTAAATATCTACCCATCTCTCTCATTTTCTCATTACATAGAAAGAAAGAAAGAAAGAAGAAAGAAAGGAGAAAGAAGGAGAAGAAAGGAGAAAGATCTTCCCGACGCCCTACCGAGCTCATTTCTCGCCCGATCGACGAGCCGTGAAAACCCGAACGACCCTCACTACATTATCTACCGGTAATCCTTTTACCCCATTTCATTCCGTTCGTTATTTCTTGCGATTTTTCGTGATTTATATATAGAATTATATATATTAGGATTTTCGTGTTTAGGAAGAATTACTTGACCATTTTACGTGATTCTTGTGTCTATAGGTAGCTTATATGATATATATGATTATATGTGAAAATTAGGATGTTTTATGGTGTAGATTAGGAGTTATATGAATTTATATTTTGATTTTCGCGTATGAGGTTCGCGTTCTACTGAGTCTGCTGCTCAGTAGATCCACACGGGCGAACGCACGGTCTTGAGCAAGACCGTGCAAGAGCCCGTGCGCTTCACTTTTCAGCCTGCACGGGCTTGAGCCCGTGCACAGGCCCGTGCGCATGGCCGTTTGCACCTGCACGGTCTTGACACCGTGCTCAAGACCGTGCGGGAGGCCGTGCAACCCCTTTTGTGCTTGCACCGGCTTGCCAAGCCCGTGCATAAGCCCGTGCGTTGGCCGGTGCAACATACTTAGTGTATTTTCCAGCCTTTTCCTTTCTTGCACTTCGGGAATTGGTCAACCCCACTCATTTAAATGTTGACTTTTCTCATACGACCTCCGAATATCAATCCGATTTCACCTATAGCTTCCTCGAGCCTTGGGATTTGATATTCGTCATAATTTGTAATTTACCCGACCCTAATTGACCGTCAATTGACACCTTGCTCGTTTAGGGATTTATTCCATCTTTTCCGTTTCTTGTCCGTTTGACCCCGTTTTCGCGAGAGAGTTCCGTTATATTATTTTAAGCATGTCTACGTGCCCTAATTGCGTTTAAGCATGCCTTTAATATTTATTATTTACATTCCTTCATTATTTAACGTTTCATTAATATTCTTTAATTGTCGTACCGTAATTTATATGTTTAATTGATTTACTTTCCATATTGCGTTTATTGCATGATTGGATTCTATATGAATTGCCGTGCGTCATCTGTTGTCTTGTGTCTTGCTTTTAGTATTGTCGGTCTTGTTTTCATCCTCTAGGCCCTGTGTATTACAGGTGGGTCCAACGAGGGAGAAACCTGACTACCGCTTGCTTTCATACTGTCTTGTCGAGCCAGGTAAGGGTTTTAAATTGTTTTCAACTGGAGTAAGAACATAGTTTATTTAGGCTTCGAAATAACTTATTCCCCGCCTTTTATTATTGCTTGTTGTACTGTCTTTAATATTCCTTACATGCTTAGTCAAACCGTTTTGATAGCAAACCAAATGATTTGAAATGTTTCCACTAGAGACAAGTAACTTATTTGTTTTCAAAGTAACTATTTGATCTCTGAGGCACTTATAAGTAATGTCGTTAGGGACATCCGGCAGTATGCTCCCGAAGCGTACGACGCTTATGAGTATTTCCTAGATCGTTACATCAACTTGTCTCAAAAGCCCCTTTGGCCATTCATACTTAACTACTTGCATCATATTTTCAATCGGCCCTTTTGGCCACTTAAACTATCATTGATTTCAAAAGCGAGCCATAGCCTGTTTTATGACTTGGGCCCGGAGTATACAAGAGGTGAGCCTGGGGACGTGCGTCTAGGGCAAATCCCGATGTATACTTCTAGCGTGTTAACTTGGGCCGGCTAGGAGGTTGGCTAGCCTAAGTTGATGCGAACGGTGGTGCTAATCGCGTCTCCTTAAACCCTGTACGGTGGTGCTGATCGCGTCTCCTTAAATCCTGATGGTGGTGCTAATCGCGTCTCCTTAAACCCTGTTTATGAATCTTGGTGATGGAGTACTTGCTTGCATGTTTTTCAATGGGGAGTTATAAGGAGAGGGCCCGTTCTCGCCGGGACACATTCCTGCATGATTTATTGCATTTATTGCTTGTCTAATTGTTTTATGGTTTTCGTGACAAGTCGAAGCACATTCCGGTTTTCTTCAATTATCATATGTACTTCCCTATATATATATAAAACCCGGAAGTGTGACTCGTACTTGCTACCCTAAGTCCCTTTTATTACCCAACTAATATTCTTTCAATCGGCTTGATATTTCGTGCAAATGTTTTAAAGGATCCGGTTCGTCAACCTTTTGTGTTTTCAAATAAGCCGAACCCGAGTGTTGCTTTGCGTCATTTTACAACTTATATTTCGTATTCGTATTCTTTCTCAAACGGGCAACACTCACCACTTTTAGTTTTAAAAAGATAAATGACGAACTGTGACCAAAACCCCCTTACTGAGTATCCTTTATACTCACCCCTGCTATTTTGGTTCTTGCTTCAGGTAGACAGGTGGCGACGTCACCTATCTTGTCAGTCGGCATCAGCAGGTCTAGATAGGCTCAGTCTTTCTGGTTTGTCTTGTCAGTGGTCCCAACAACAGTCGAGTCTTGTTTATTGTATTTATTTACTTCATGTATCTTATGTGCCCCTGATGTGGGATAGTTGACGATATCTAGGATTGCATAGGGTAGACTAGTTGAGCCATGGATGGCACTACGTGTTGTTATTATGTTGTATTTCGATTTGCACATGTGTAATTGACATTTATGGAATTTGTCTTGTTATTTAAATCGCTTCCGCATTTCTCTGCTCTTCTCTGGTTGTTGTTGGGATGTCGTTGCTGTTGCCGAAGGTTCTTGCTTGAGTGCCGTTCGCCGGAGTGGGTTTTTGGGTTGAGGCCCCTCGCCGAAGCTCGGGAATCCGTTTCGGTGCGGATGTGGCGGTCCTTCTTCAGGGGGCGCTACATTGCGTATCCGGGCAGAGGACATACCGAAGACAACCTTCAACATTCGATATGGTCATTTTGAGTTTGTGGTTATGCCACTCGGATTGACGAACGTTCCTGCAGCATTTATGGATATGATGCACCGAATTTTCCGACCTTATCTTGATAAGTTTGTTGTCATTTTCATTGACGACATACTAGTTTTCTCGAAGTCTGAGGAAGAGCATGCAGAGCATTTAAAGATCGTGCTACAAAGTTTGAAAGAACATCAGTTGTATGCTAAGTTCAGTAAGTGTGAGTTCTGGATTGAGAAAGTGGCGTTTCTGGGTCATGTTATATCTAAGACAGGTATTGAGGTTGATCCCTCGAAGATTGATTCGGTATTGAGTTGGGAGCAGCCTAAGACTCCGACAGAGGTTCGTAGTTTTTTGGGTTTGGCAGGTTATTACAGACGGTTTGTGAAGGATTTCTCTAAACTCGCAGCCCCGCTTGCTGAGTTGACAAAGAAGAATGCCCCATTTTCGTGGAATGATAAATGTGAGACCAGTTTTCAAGAGTTAAAGAAGAGATTGACGTTCGCCCCTATTCTTACTCTGCTGAAGGTTCAGAGGGATTTGTAGTTTACACAGACGCTTCGAAGGAAGGATTGGGATGTGTGTTGATGCAGAATGGAAAGGTTATAGCTTATGCCTCGAGAAAGCTTAAACCAGCTAAAGAAAATTATCCTACACACGATCTCGAGCTAGCAGCAGTCGTATTTGCTTTAGGCAAGTGGCGTCATTATCTCTACGGTATCACCTTTGATATCTTCATTGATCATAAGAGTCTTCAGTATCTCTTCACGCAAAAAGAATTGAATAAACGTCAGAGGCGTTGGATGGAATTGTTAGAAGATTATGATTGTAAGATTCAGTACCATCTAGGAAAGGCGAACGTGGTTGCAGATGCCTTGAGCAGAAAAGCAAGTGTATCGCAGCTAGAGCTAAGTTCAGATATATCAAGTGCAGAGAGAGCTCATATTATTTCTCAGGCTCGTGTTTTTAACATCACGATTCAGTCAGATTTGGGTCGTAGAATTAAAAAAGCTCAAGATACTGATGACTGGATTCAGCGATAGATTATTCGAATGAAGGATGAGCCAGACACGCAGTTCAGTATCGATGACACAGGTCTTCTCAGACATAAGACAAGAGTTTGTGTCCCAAAGAGCTTGAGGAAAGATATTTTGAATGAAGCTCACAAATCAGCCTATACTATTCATCCGGGAGGCACTAAGATGTATCGAGATTTGAAAGAGTTCTTCTGGTGGAATGGTTTGAAGAGAGATGTGGCCAACTATATCAGACAGTGTGTGACTTGTCAACAAGTCAAGGCAGATCATCAGAAACCCGGAGGTTTACTGCAGCCACTTCCCGTACCGTCTTGGAAATGGGAAGAGATAGCAATGGATTTTGTTTCCGGTTTACCAAAAGTTAGAGGCGGTTATGATAGCATTTGGATAATTGTTGACAGATTGACGAAGTCCTCTCATTTCTTGCCAGTTTGTGTGTCCTATACAGTTGACAAGTTGGCAGAGGTTTATCATAAGGAGATTGTGGGACTTCACGGAGTTCCAGCTAGTATAGTGTCAGACAGAGACACCAGGTTTACCTCCCGTTTGTGGCAGAACCTACAAGATCGTATGGGAACGAAGTTGACCTTCAGTACTGTAGCTCACCCCCAGACAGACGGACAATCCGAAAGGACGATCAGATACCTCGGAGATATGTTGAGATCTTGTGCCCTAGATTTTCAGACTACGTGGCACAAACAACTACGATTGATCGAGTTCGCTTATAATAACAGTTATCAGTCCTCGATTCAGATGGCCCCATATGAAGCTTTGTACGGAAGGAAGTGTCAATCGCCACTATATTGGGACATTGAGGATTGGAGATGGACTAAAGTTGGTATTCATCGTGGTATTGCTCCGAAATTTATTCAAGATGCTATCAAAAAACTGCAAGTTATCCGACAAAGAATGAAAGCCGCCCAGGATCGACAAAAGAGTTATGTTGATAGACGTCGACGTGATTTGGAGTTTGAAGTCGGGGATCACGTATTTTTGAAAGCTTCTCCGAGAAAGGGATTTGTTCGAATCGGTACAGGAGGAAAGTTAGCCCCGAGATATTTGGGTCCGTATGTGATTCTTGAAACGATTGGGAAGATGGCCTACATATTATGTAGCGGGCGCCCCAAACGGGTGACGCACGCCCCGCACCGAGGCCCCGACCCGGAGCCGAAATGGGATCCGACCCGAACCGAAACCCGGCGAACGGCAAGCATTTACTCAATTACTAGGCGGGGTTTTTATAAACAACGAAAAGACAGAAGTGCGGAAGCAATAATAAGCCAAATATTTAAAACATAATTAATTACACAATTATTAAAGCCCACCGAGGCTAACGAAATTCAATTACACAATATCAACGGGTTCGATACAATATCCCGACAAAATCTAACAACGGGTTCAGTATGTAAATCCCGTACATACAACATGAATAAATAATACGTAAATAAAAGACAACCGGGAAAGAATATACATGAGCAAAGCTAAACACAACCCTACGACGACGACGACGACGAATCCCGCCTAGTATCCTGAAACCAATATAGGGTGAGACAGAGAGGGTTAGTCAAACGACTAAGTGAGGGGGGAAATAATAATGTATATAATAAAACGGAAGTAAATCACCAATTTTATAATTAAAGAAATCAACATAAAAGAAAGGTTTTCGTAAACGGGTGGTGATTTAACATAAAACATAACTTATCATATGACTCGGCGAGTCGAGCCCTGAAACTCCAATAACCAAAAACATAAAACCGGAAACCTCCCTTATTCCTCCAATGTAGCCGGACTGCAAACCCGAACTACTCGTAACTAACTGTATAATCTCAGGTACTCAAAGGGCTGCCACTCCGGCCTCACCCCGAGCTCCCAAATGGAGGAAACCATAGGATTTACGCCGTAGACCCGACGTCTACCGACTTCGTCCTATCGCTCTTACTCCGGGCCCAAACGATCATGCAAACAATTCATAACTCGCTTTTCAAACATTTCGGGTTGGCCAAAAGACCGTTCGAGACATGTCATATGCGAGGCCGAAGGCCAAAGTTCGCCTTAGAAAACAAAAGGGTTTTACATGTCTCTTCCGTAAACAATTCGAAAATTATACATAGTACTTTTCATATCAAATCATTTTCGATAAATCAAATGAACATAATGATCATAAATATTTATTAAGTATATATATAAACGGGGTGAAAACCAAAACATAAACGAGGCTTATATGGGGAGAGGCTTATTTATATATATATATATACATAATAATACTGGAAACAGAAACAGAAAACCTCACCTGGCTGCTATGGAAAATAAGAGCAAAAGCTAGAACCGGCGCTACTCCACAGGAGTATCGTCTGCAAAAATACCAGGACACAACCAAATAAGACTACAGACGACGCACGGCTTATACGAGAATATTAATACACATAGGAGCACGTTATACAAATAAATCAATCACTTAAGTTCAAATTCTCAAACGAAAACAGAGTAATTCATGCATTTAAAAATACAAATCAAATCCAAATGCGACGAAACTTTACGGACATGCTTAAATTATCATAAGGGAGCATGCATTCGAATTTCGGGAAAATCGGACTTCACATGCAAAAGTTAGAAAATTTAACGAAAACTTAAGACGCACTATTCACATACCCGAACATGTCGTAAATTCATAAATCATGCAATTCATATCTATATCATACATATCGAATACACGACCGAAGAAAGAATTCGGAAAAGACGGGCCGAAGCGGGACCCGTAGGCCAAATTGTGCCCTGACTAACAGAAGGTCAGGGCACTGTTCGACCAGGCCACACGGCCTTGTGCACGGCCGTGTGGCGAGGCCGTGCACAATCGAGCAACACGCACGGCCTCATGCACACGGCCTCAAGGCCGTGTGCACCAGCCCGTGTGCGATTCACCAACGCGCACGGCCTCATGCACACGGCTTCAAGGCCGTGTGCACCAGCCCGTGTGCACCGATTCGAGCAGAAACATTTTCGCAGAACCAAAACATACGCGAATTCATATCTAAAATCAACATTAAATCGATTAATGATGCAAATCAATCCCTAATTTTCACATATAATCATCTACAACATATAATCTACGTATAGAAACGATAAACACAAAATTCCATCCACAAATTCTATACAAATCACATAAAACCTAAAAATGTCAACTATTCACAAAAACGAGAAAAACGAAGTATAGAAGGCATTAAACGAGAGAATCGTTAGAAGCTTACTCGTAGAAAAGATCGCGAGGAATTCGTAGACGTAAACGATTCGAAAATCCGTCGGGAAACGAAGTCGGGACGATCGATTGAACTTCCTTCCTTCTCTTTCTCTTTTTTCCTTCTCTTTTCCTCCTTCTCCTTTGTTTTTGTGCGTGAGTCAAAATGAGAGGGAGAGAGATTGACTAAGTCAATTTAGGCTAGGGTTTAAAGAGTCGGAGGGGGATTTTAGTAATTTGCAAAATAAGTTTGAAAACTCACGTTGTCCAAATAATACGTAATTACAGTTAAAATTCATATAATTAAACACACATTGACAATTAGTGATTTAAATATAAAATTCACTCATTTACGAAATTATTCTAAAATCTCAGAATAAATATTAAATAGAATAATTAATAACGAAATTACTCGATTAAAATATACCGAATTGAAACTCGGATTTTCGGGTCGTTACATATTAGATTTACCGCCAGCCCTTACCGGTATTCACAATGTTTTCCACGTCTCGCAGCTTCGTAAGTATCATCCAGACGAGTCCGAGATTATTCCAGTGGAAGATATTGAATTAGAGTCGAGTTTGACATTCGTTTCCCAACCGGTTAGTATTCTGGACCGTAAATTCCAAGAACTCCGTAATCGTCAAATCCCCCTCGTAAAAATCCTTTGGAGAAATCAGAAAAGCGAAGAAACTACTTGGGAAACAGAAGAGAAAATGAGAAAACATTATCCTGAGTTGTTCGCTTTGAATGAATAGAATCTGAGGACAGATTCTCATAAGGGGGAGAGATTGTAACGCCCCAAGTTTTCGTACAAATAAAGCCGGTAAGAATTCCTAAGATAACCGGACAAGTTGGAAAACTCGATCGGGAAATATGTGCTTACGTGATATTATTTGCTTAATGTGTTTAATTTAAATTAATATGTGTGTTAATTGTGACTAAGTTGCCTAATGTGTGTCTAATTGACTTTTAAATTTCTCGGACATTTTAAATTATATGAACTTTAAGTTAGTTGATTCGTAGTGAAATTTATGACTGCGTGTATAAATGTCTACGTGTTTTTATTAGATTGTAACATGTATATTGTAACGCCCCGAAATATTCAGTGTAAGAAAGAAAATGGTTCAGGAGAGCCACACGGGCTGCTGCACGGCGTGTCACAAGCCCGTGTGGAAGGGATACTGTAGCGGGCGCCCCAAACGGGTAACGCACGCCCCGCACCGAGCCCCGACCCAGAACCGAAATGGAATCCGACCTGAATCGAAACCCGGCGAACGGCAAACCGATTTACTCAATCACTAGGCGGGGCTTTTTGTAAAAACAACAACTGACAACAACAATGCGGGAGCGGAAGCAATAACCAAATTAAATTTCATATAACAACATTCAAAGCAGCAGCTCAATTGCACAAATAGTTAAAGCCCACCAAGGCTAGCGGGATTCAATTACTATAATATAATAAACGGGTTTGATACAATATCCCAGTAACAAATACATAGAACATAATCATGAACTTAAAACAATCTAGAAAGGAACAATCATCGAAAAGAAAGAAAACCCGCGATACAAGACTGACGATGCCCACCTAGTTACCACCTGAAATAGATAAGGTTTAAAGCAGGGAGGGTTAGTCAAAAGACTAAGTGAGGGGAAAAAGGGGGGTACATACATAATAGCATACGGGAATAAATCAACATTTTAACTTAAAAGAAAACAAACGTAAAAGAAGGGTTTTCATAAATTTTTTTGGTGATCTATCATAACATAACATAACGGGACATATCATATTGCTCGGCGAGACGAGCCCTCAACTCCTCATATCATATCATAACATACCTGAAAACCATACCAACCTTATTCCTCCAATGTAGCAGAAGGACCGCTAAATCCAACTGCTCTATAGGCATAATAGCCTATCTCACGGCTGACACGAAGTCTCCGTCACAGGAGCACAAAGGTTGCCACTCCGGCCTCACCCGTGCTCCTGGTAAACATGGAGCAAGCTACCGAATTCCACCGTAGACCCGCTGTCTATCCGGCTTCATCCGATCGCCATACTTCGGGCCCATATAACATATCATACATATTGTATCTCGCATTTTCATAACTATCATCTTCCTATTAAAATAGGAATAAAGACATTTCGGGGAGGGCCAAAAGGGCCGTTCGAGACAAGCGATGTAACGGTAGGAAATGCAACCGGATGTTCCATTGTCTTGGGGGAGAAACCCGCCCTAACGACTTCACTCAACGAGAAGGTTTCCAAACCCAAAATTACATTTAAATCGAAACATAGTTCGCTTGTCTCTTTTTGAAAACATTTCGAAATCATATACATATTATTCATTTAATATCAAATCCGTTGTTCTTAAACCTCATAAAGATAATAAGCATAAAGTATTAACTAAATATAGTAATACGGGATGAAAACATAAATTACACATGCGAGGATTATTTAGTGAGGCTCAATAGTACATATCTACATAATACGGGATAACAATAGAAACCTCACCTGGCGACAACCGAAAAGAAAGCCCAAAACGGAAACGAGCAACCTAATCCACGAGAGTGGAACCTGCAACTGACAAATGACATAAGCACGTAAGACATACGATGACGCACGGCTCATACGAAAGCATAGGAACGCGTAAAAGCACGTTATACAATCACATAAAGCACTTAGGTTCAATTATCAAATCAAACAGAGTAATTCATAATTTAAAAATGCAAATCAAGTCCAAATGCAATGAAACTTTACAAACATGCTTTAAATACCATAAGGGAGCATGCATTCGAATTTCGGGAAAATCGGACTTCATATGCAAAAGTTAGAAAATTTGACGAAAACTTAAAACATACTATTCATAGAGCCGAACATGCTATAAATTCATAAATCATACAATTCATATCTATTTCATATATATCGAATACACGAGCGAAGAAAGAATTCGGAAAAGACGAGCCTCGGAGGGACCCGTAGGCCAAAATTGGCCCTGACTTGCAGAAGGTCAGGGCCTGTTCAATCGGGCCACACGGGCTCATGCACACGGCCTTGAGGCCATGTGCACCAAGACCGTGTGCACACCAAAGAGGCACACTTGAGGCCGTGTGCACAAGGCCGTGCACAACCACAACACGCACGGTCTCCTGCACGGCCGTGCGGGAGACCGTGTGCACCCACACGGCCTTGCAACACCCCGTGTGCAAAGCCCGTGTGCGTCAAGAAACAGCAGAAACTCACAGAAACGCGAAACCTTCGCAAATCCAATACAAAAACCATCATTTGACCGATTAAACATGCGAATCCGTCCCTAAGTATCACATATAATGTTCTACATCATCTAAGCTACACATAGAGTCCAAAATCATAAAATTCCATCCATAAATTCTCTTAAAATCATGTAAAACCTAATTTATTCAACTATAAACAAAATGGAGAAATACGAGGCATCGGAGACATTAAACGAGAGGGACGTGAAAGGCTTACTCGTAGAAGAGATCGCGGGGAGTTCGTAGGCGTAAACGGTTCGAAAATCAGTCGGGAAACGGGGTCGGGACGATCGTTTGAATCTCTTCCTTCTCTTTCTCTTTTTCTTCTCTTTTCTTTTCTTTTTCCTTTGCTATTTACGTGAATGAGGTGAGAGGGAGAGAGTTGAGAGGTATTTAAATAATTTGACTAGGGTTTAAAATCGAAAGGGCAAATCCGTAATTTATAAAACTTAGTCAAAAATACAAGTTTTCCAAATAAAATAAAATTACAGTCAAAGTTCATGAAATTAAACGCACATTGACATGTCGTGGTTTAAATACTGAAATTCTCTCATTCATAAAAATTTTATATAAATCACATAATAATTAATAAAATAAATAATGAATTTTTGGGGCGTTACAATCACCTCTCCTTATGAGAATCTGGTCCCCAGATTCTACTGAAACTTATGCATCTTCATTCGGATCTCTCACGAAGCTCCTTCGACTGTCTGATTCATTCAAGGGACTCGCTAGGAGATATTTCGCGGATTGCACAACTCCAAGCCTGTTCGGGGTTCTTGCAAGTAGCTTTTCAGTAGAACTTGAGCTATCTCCATTTATTGTCGAAAGGCCTGAATCCGATCGACAACACCTTGGAGAAATCCCAGATAAACCTGTAACAGTAATTACCATCTTAAACCTTCAGTAGTCCGGACACGAAGTCCATGGTGAATCCATTCCCAATCCCACATAGGGGTATGCAGTAGTCATAGCTAACTCCTTAATCTTCGATGCTCGGCTTTGATCTGCTGGCAAGCCAGGTATCTCTTGACTTAATCGAGTAAGTCTCTTTCTTTCGACTCTTCGAATCATGGGTCCGGGACTTATATTGGGAAGTATTGGGGTTACCAACACAAAGCTGAAACTTTAGATTATTCTTCGCTCGAATTGTCTGACTCAGGATCCATTCTTTTGCAGACTAGGCATTTTAGATTCTTCAACCCAATTCTGACTGGGTCGCAAGGCTACGAATGAAATTATCGAAATTGGTGCAAGTCCAATTCGGTTTAGCCTCAATTTTTGACAAGCTCGTGATTTGGTTCAAAGTACCAACTACAATATTCGCTTTTCCCAAGGAACACTGATTCTTGTAATCTTAGTCCTCAAACATTTTCCATTAACGACATTGGGGTTGGTTCAACTCCTCTTGAGTTAACACTTGTTAAACTCTCATAATCTGTGGGGATGTCAACAAATTCCAGAAGAGATAGTGGCGACGCTTCAGCCAATCCTCTCCTACAGTAGCTAGTGCAATGTCATGAGGGGATACTTTCTGGTTGATTTTAGCTTCCCGAGCATGAGCTATGGTTTCTTCATTAGTACCATTCACCAATTTAACCTTTCATGTGACGCATTCCCACTCACGACGATTCCTTCGGAATCCCTTGAGCAGGGTTAATATTGAAGTTGTAGTTAATCTCTTCTCGACTCCTAAGAACAAGTCTTACAGAGATCGTCCATTCGAGTTCGTTTTCTTTCCTGTTGACTCAAGCAACAGGGTTGCAAGCTTAGAGAAATTCCACTCGAAGTCTTGGTTTGTTCCCATTCCAGTACTGCTCAAATCTTCAAAGATCCTCCTTCTCTTCTCACTCCGGATCCGAAATGACTTAAAAGGTCACTAAGTCGATCCAGATTTCACATCCGTTAGGTGGGGCAACTAGCGGGTGCCCGTTGTTTTCTGGCGTACCATACGGAGGTGTTCTGCGTTCTTCCTCTAATCTCGAGGACACCAAGGTGACTCCTTAGGAAGCAATGACTAACTCACTACGATATGAACGGGATCCATCAAGTCGCAAAGCACTTGTCAGTACTAGAGGCAGACATACGAATTCAAGACGTCTACATCAGGCACTGAAAGTTGTCTTTAGAACATATTCGTCTCGAGCACAAAGCTGATGATACCCTAATCAAATGTTGTTCAGACAAAATCCTCGATCTCAAAGCATATCGGACATTTCTTCATCGACGATAGAGAATACTTGCCTTCGTTAATATTCTGTGCAATTCTCGGTGAACAATACACACAGGAAGTGCACTGTCTTCTTTCTCTACAAGCAACGTTGGAGTACCCCAGATCAAGACACTCGTTCGGGCACGTTCAAGGGAGGGAAGTTCATCAAGTCGGTTCTTCGATTCTGTCAGATTGGCAGAACCCATTCGGTTAGACGACTTCGATCTCGGTTCGACTTCTTAGAGTTAGATCTATCACAAACCATCCATTCCGATCTGATCGCAAGAGCTCTCAAATTCTCGGGAAGTACGTCTGTGAATTCTATGATCAACTTGGTTCTCTGGACTTAGTCAAGTCCAAGATAATCCTTTGCTGGCAGCTCGGTCAAATCTGCTGCTAACGGCTCCTTCGGTGATAAACGGCAGCACGCGCACAATCGCAAAGGTCCTCCAATCCGCCAACGAAAATAAATGAGAAGCACGCAAAGAATTCAACAGGCGCACACGCAAGAACGTCAATGAAAAGCACAACAAGTGAGTGTAAACCACTCGAATGATGAAATGCAGGTATGGAATGACAATTTATATATAGTACCTTACACCGAAGCATTCGGATCTAAGTTCTCCTCGACTGTCTCGATCTTGTCTTCCTTGTGCAGTTTGCGCGGAAATGGGAGGGACTTCCACATGAGAAGCAACGTCCAGCTTTCTTTCGGCATTCCGACTCTTGATGGTCTCTTTGGCAAAAGCTACATACGGGTCGTAGGGCTCCCTGCGGTTGGGGAGGTGCATTATGCTTCGATGAAGACACTTGGGAGGTCTTCTTTCCGGAAGATGGCCCTGATGGTGTAATTGGCCTCTTAGAACTCACTGGAAGGTACTGGGCGGTGGTAGTGGCAAGAATAGGACTCGGTCCCATTAGGCTGAGTTCAGACTCAACATGCAGAGCCATTTCCACTGCGTAGGTATAACATTGATTTCGTACCACCATCATAGCCTTCCTGATCTCGTAAGTCTATCCCTCTACAAACTGGCGAGTCTTCCTCTGCTCGTCGGTAACCATATATGGGCAATGTTTAATAAGGCGAGAGAAGTGTGCCTCTTACTGACCAACTGAAGATGTGTTCTGTTTGAGAGCCAGAAATTCCGTTTCGCGTTGCTGACGAACAACCCACGGAATGTACTTGGCCCGAAACTCAGTCAAGAACTGATCCCAAGTCGGGACTACATGCTCGCGTGTCCATCTTTGCTCAATTTGTTTCCACCAATCCTGTGCGGCTCCAACCATCAGATAGATTGCATACTCGACTCTCTAAGGGTCCGGATATTCCATTATTCAATAAATCTTTTCCAGGGCCGATATCCATGCCTCGGCAATAGCGTCATCCGGGGCACCTTCAAACTGTGGTGGTTCGAATCTAAGAAATTGGGCCCACGCTTCCTGTTCAGCATTTCCTTTAGGGGCCTGAGCGATGAGCTGTCTTAATGTTTCCGCCATTTCGGCTGAAGTCGGTGTATCGGTCTGAGGTACCAATGGAGGTGATGAGAGCGGTTTACGTGTACGACGACGTGGAGGCATCCTGTAAAGCCAATAGCAAATATGCATGACAGGTAAGTGAGTATGCGAAGCTGTAAACACGTAGGCAGCTAGAGTTCAGATAGAGTTCACATAAGCACTTAGCACATTTGCACAAATTCCACAGAAGTCCTAAGCTGTACGACCTAGACACAACCGGACACGATAGACAACCAGGCATGGCAAGTATAACCTTGAGTTTCACATCCACCTATATCCAAGTCCATCCCAGTGTTTTGATTGTAAAAGATCTTTTGTTGTTGATCATCCAACAAAGATCCATCACAATTCAAACACTAAGCGTTCTTGAACACTGGTGAGCGCAATTCCCTAAGTTACACCGGCACACAACGACTGACAAAACACCCAAAACACGACGATTCAGAGCTTAGGCCATTGGACCAAAGAAGCTCTGATACCAACTGTAGCGGGCGCCCCAAACGGGTAACGCACGCCCCGCACCGAGCCCCGACCCAGAACCGAAATGGAATCCGACCTGAATCGAAACCCGGTGAACGACAAACCGATTTACTCAATCACTAGGAGGGGCTTTTTGTAAAAACAACAACTGACAACAACAATGCGGGAGCGGAAGCAACAACCAAATTAAATTCCATATAGCAACATTCAAAGCAGCAGCTCAATTGCACAAATAGTTAAAGCCCACCAAGGCTAGCGGGATTCAATTACTATAATATAATAAACGGGTTCGATACAATATCCCGGTAACAAATACATATAACATAATCATGAACTTAAAACAATCTAGAAAGGAACAATCACACCTTTTGGCAAGTGGTTTAAAGCCAAACTTTAGGGTTGTGCTCAGTGGTGGTGAAGCTTATACCCGCGCGTCCAACGGGTGTCGTCGTGAGGGTTCTCCTCTCCGCGCCCGGGGCTGCGACAAATGGTATCAGAGCCAACCGTCAGCTATGGGAATGCATGTTCCACACATGACATGAGTCGTGAGTCACCGCTAAAGGGGCTCCGCTCGGTGTGTTGTGGGCAGCTTCTCCACTGGCGGGAAGCCACGATCCTATGTCACGGCGTAATGAGGACATTACGCTCTCAAGGAGGGGTGAATGTAACACCCCAAACTTGAGAAATATGTACCATGTGGGCATTTGTCCCACATAGGAAAAACATAAGTAATGTGAAGGGTTTATAAGTGATCTTCCAAGCACAACTACCATGTGGTGCATCACCTTTTGGCAAGTGCTTTCAAGCCAAACTTTAGGGTTGTGCTCAGTGGTGGTGAAGCTTATACCCGCGCGTCCAACGGGTGCCGTCGTGAGGGTTCTCCTCTCCGCGCCCGGGGCTGCGACAGTCAGTACACAGCATTACAGTTAGAGCTTCAGCGATCTATCTCCGAGATGCAGAGGTCACTTTCGGAGCAGCTCGACCAGTATTTCTGTCGTGGCCCCGATGAGCCATGATCTATCTATTCTTCTTTTCTTCTTTACCGCTAGCTTTGTTTAGGAATTGATGTAATTCCGTATTTGGTATGACTCTGGATTTTATTTGGAATGTTAAGTGCATTAAGTGTTTATTATGAATGATGTTTTATTATGTGATTTAATTGCTTCTGAATGTTCGTTTTAATTCGCGTTATTAGAATTTCCACAAGATTATGCTCCTCTTAACTAACTCCGAGACCGGAGGAGAATCTGAGGACAGATTCTTTTGAAGAGGGGAGTATTGTAACGCCTCGAAAATCAGAATTATAATCCGGTATGTCCGAATCGGGTATTTGCGCAATTTATTATTTTATTTGATATTTATTATGAGATTTTAGAATAATTTCGTAAATGAATGAATTTCTATATTTAAATTACGAATTGTCAATGTGCGTTTAATTATATGAATTTTGACTGTATTATGTATTATTTGGACAACATGAGTTTTCAAACTTATTTTACGACATTACGAAAATGCCCTTTCATTTCTCGAATCAAGTCAATTATTTGGCTAAGTCTCACATCTCTCCCTCTCACCTCATTCACGCCACTCAACAGCAAAGGAAAAAAAAAAGAAAGAAAAGAGAAAGAGAAGGAAGGAGGTTCAAACGATCGTCCCGACTTCGTTTCCCGATCGATTTTCAAACCATTTACGCCTACGAACTCCTCACGATCTCTGCTACGAGTAAGCCTTTCACATCCCTCTCATTTAATGTCTCCTATGCCTCGTATTTCTCATTTTTATAAATATTTGAATAATTTAGGGTTTATGTGATTTCGAGAGAATTTATGGATGGATTTTCGTGTTTTTGGATCCTATGTGTAGCTTATATGTTGTAGATCACCATATCTAATTATTAGGGCGTGATTTGCATGTTTAGATGATTAAATGTTTGATTTAGGATTGATTTCGCGCAATGGGTTTGCTGTTTTGCGCGTCTGCTCTTTTCTGATATGCATGGGCTTGACACACGGCCTGTGGCAAGCCCGTGTGAGGGCACACGGCCTCCTGCACGGGCTCTCTACACGGCGTGTTGTTGAAGCATGCACGGGCTCTCTACACGGCGTGTAGAGAGGCCGTGCGCACTCCCTTGGGCTGCACGGCCCCCTTGCACGACCGTGCTTGAGCCCGTGTGGCCCGTTTGAACAGGGCCCTGACCTTCTGTAAGTCAGGGCCAATTTTGGCCTAGGGGTCCCTTCGAGGCTCGTCTTTTTCGAATTCTTTCTTCGCTCGTGTATTCGATATATATGAAATAGATATGAATTGCATGTGTTATGAATTTATAGCATGTTTGGATCTATGAATAGTGCATTTTAAGTTTTCGTCAAATTTTCTAACTTTTGCATATGAAGTCCGATATTCCCGAAATTCGAATGCATACTCCTTTATGATATTTAAAGCATGTCCGTAAAGTTTCATTGCATTTGGAATTGATTTACATTTTTGAATTCACAAATTTCTCCGTTTATGCTTGATAATTTGCACTTAAGTGCTTGATTTGATTGTTTAACGTGCTTCTATGTGTTTTAATGTTTTCGTATAAGCCGTGCGTCGTCGTTAGTCTTATTTGGTTATGTCTTGGTATTTTTGCAGATGACACTCCCATGGAGTAGTGCCGGTTCTTGCTTTTGCTCTTCTTTTTTGTATAGCCAACAGGTGAGGCTTTCCGTTTCTGATTCCAGTACTATTATTTATATATATAAATAAGCCTCTCCCGATATAAGCCATGTTTACGTTCTGTTTTCACACCGTTTCTATATATATACTTAGTAAATATTTATGCCTATTATGTTCATTCGATTTATCGAAAAGGTTTTGATATGAAAACGTACTACGTATATTCTTTCAAACGTTTGCGAAAGAGACATGTAAAACCTCTTTTTTTTCTAAGGCGAACTTTGGCCTTCGGCCTTGTATATGACATGTCTCGAACGGTCTTTTGGCCAATCCGAAATGATTTGAAAAGCGAGTTATGAACTGTATGTATGTATGTTTGGGCCCGGAGTCAGGATGATAGGACGAAGTCGATAGACATCGGGTCTACGGCGGAAATTCTATGGTTCCCTCCACCTTTGGGAGCTCGGGGTGAGGCCGGAGTGGCAGCCTTTTGAGTACGTGAGATTATACTGTATGTTATGCGTAGTTCGGATTTAGCGGTCCGTCTACATTGGAGGAATAAGGGTGGTTTCCCGTTTTATGTTTGGAAATTGGAGTTAAGGGCTGAACTCGCCGAGTCATATGATATGTTATGTTTTATGCTAAATCACCACCCGTTTACGAAAACCTTTCTTTTATGTTGATTTCTTTTAAGTTTAAAAATGGTGATTTATTTCCGTTTTATAATATACATTATTATTCCCTCCTCACTGAGTCATTTGACTAACCCTCTCTATTTCACTTCTGTATTGGTTTCAAGATACTAGGCGGGATTTGATCTTCGTCGTCGTCGTTAGAGTTGCATTTATTTCGTTCATGTATAACTCTTGTCCGTATGATTTTATTGATGTTTATGATATTAGTATTATATTTATGTAGTAGTCGGGATATTGTATCGAACCCGTTTATTATTTAAGTAATTGAATTTCGTTGGCCTTGGTGGGCTTTAATACTTGTGCAATTATTATGATTTCTTATTTTGTTAAATTTCGCTTCCGCACCTCTGTCGTTTTCTTTCGTTTTTGAAACCCCCGCCTAGTCATTGAGTAAATGTGTGCCGTTCGCTGGGTTTCAATTCGGGTCGGATTCCATTTTGGTTCCGGGTCAGGGCTTGGTGTTGGGCGTGCGTTACCTGTTTGGGGCGCCCGCTACAACTATCAGCTCTGTATCCGAGAGCAGGATATACCTAAGACCGGGTTTAACACTCGGTACGGCCACTTCGAGTTTGTTGTGATGCCGTTTGGTTTGACGAATGCCCCTGCAGCTTTCATGGATATGATGCACAGGATTTTCCGGCCTTACCTTGACAAGTTTGTGGTTATCTTCATCGACGACATTCTGGTTTTCTCCAAGACGTTCGAGGATCATGCCGAGCATCTTTGCATTGTACTATAGACGCTTCGAGAGCACAGCCTATATGCTAAGTTTAGCAAGTGCGAGTTCTGGATCAACGAGATTTCATTCCTTGGTCACATCATCTCCGGGAATGGGGTTGCTGTGGATCCATCAAAGATTGAGGCAGTGACGAGTTGGAGTCAGCCTAAGACGCCAAAAGAAGTTAGGAATTTCCTTAGATTGGCTGGTTATTACAGGCGATTCGTTAAGGATTTCTCCAAACTAGCGGCCCCACTCACGAAATTGACTTGTAAAGATGTGTCCTTTCAGTGGGACGACGCGTGCGAGGCCAGCTTGAAGGAGCTGAAGACAAGATTGACCACCGCACCTATACTTGTTCTCCCAGATGGACACGAGGGATACACGGTTTATACCGACGCGTCCAAGGAAGGTTTAGGGTGCGTGTTAATGCAAAATGGGAAGGTCGTTTGTTATGCTTCTAGAAAGCTAAAAGATGCCGAGAAGAACTATCCCATTGACGACTTGGAACTTGCAGCGGTGATATTTGCCTTGGGCAAATGGCTTCATTATCTGTATGGTGTCACTTTTGACATCTTTACGGACCACCAGAGTTTGAAGTATCTGTTCACGCAGAAGGATCTCAACAGGAGACAGAGACGATGGATGGAATTCTTGGAAGATTATGACTGCCGCATTCAGTATCACCCTAGGAAGGCGAACGTAGTCGCCAACGCTGTGAGCCGGAGGGCTCACGTGGCACATTTGGAGGGATCATCTTCCGATATCCCTATAGAGGATAGAATGATTCGAGTTGAATCGTATCCTCGACATGCCAACCTTACAGTCCAACCCGATCTAATCCAACAAATTCGAGACAAGCAGAGTTCGGATACCGGTATTCAGAAGATCAAGGCCAGAATGCAGAATGATCCCAACACTAAATTCAGGATCGATGGTACCGGATTGCTTCGCTTCGGGACCCGAGTTTGTGTTCCCACGAACTTGAAGCGTGGAATTCTCCACGAGGCACACAAGTCTGCTTATGTTGTTCACCCAGGAGGCAACAAGATGTATCGTGATCTCAAAACCCAGTATTGGTGGAACGGTATGAAAAGGGACGTGGCTACCTATGTGAAACATTGTCTAACGTGTCAGGGAGTCAAGGCCGAACATCAAAGGCCTGGAGGTACTCTTCAGCCGCTTCCCGTACCTACTTCCAAGTGGCAGGAGATCACAATGGACTTCGTAACCGGATTGCCCACTGTTCGTGGAGGTTTCGATAGTATTTGGGTCATCGTCGATTGATTGACCAAGTCAGCTCATTTTCTTCCGGTTCGAAAGACAGCGAAGGTCAAGCAACTTGCAGAACTGTACCAGAAGGAAATCATCAGACTTCATTGTAATGCCCCGAAAATCCGATTGATTGACCAAGTCAGCTCATTTTCTTCCGGTTCGAAAGACAGCGAAGGTCATGTCAACGTGTGTTCAATTGTACGAGTTTTGACTGTAATATTGTTTAATTCCGACAACCTGCTAAATTTAGTAAGTTCGGAGTAATTACGGTTTTGCCCCTCGTTTCTTAGTCAAGTCAAAGTTTGACTTGACCAACTCTCTCTCTCCCTCAATCCTCACTTCATGTTAAAGAAAAGAGAAGAAGAAAGAAAAAGAGAAAAAGAAGAGAAAGGGAGAGGAAGCTTTGATTTCTCATTCCGACTTCGATTCCTGACCAAATCTCGGTCCGTGAAACTTTACGAACTCCTCACGATCTATTCTACATGTAAGCTTCTCACGTCCTTCGCATTTAATGCTTCCTAGGTTGCGATTTATAGGATTTTGTGAATAGTTGAATATTATATGAAAAATGTGATTTTGAATGATTTTGTGGATGGATTTATGTGGTTCTTGGTCCTATAGGTAGATTAGATGTTGTAGATCATTAAATGTAAGTTTTAGTTGAGGTTTGCATGCTTCATATGATTTAAATGTTGATTTTTGGCTCATTCCCGAGAACCCCTTGCGATTCTGTTGTTCTGATAATCCGCACGGCCTTACGCATGGTCTTGAGACCATGCGCCAAGACCGTGCGCCTACTTTGTGCCTTGCACGGGCTTATGCACGGCCGTGCGCACGCCGGTGCGCAGGCCAGTGCAAGTGTTCGCGCACCGGCTTGAGCACGCGTTCAAGCCCGTGCGTCCGCCCGTCCCCAAGACCGTGTGTATGCCTTAACCAAAATTTCTCCATTTTCAACTTCTTGCTCTCGGCATTGTGGGTCAAAGGAGCAAATAAAAAGTTGACTTTCTTCGTTTGACCTCCGATTTGAGATCGGATTTCACCTATAGGTCCTATAAATCATGAAATGCATATTTTAAGTAGTTTGAATTTTTCCGACTTCGTTTGGGTCCCGTTTCTCGTGTTTTTCGTTTAGGCCTTTTTGGCTATTTTTCAAATGTTGTTCGTTTCTTCCGAAACTTGAATGCATGCTTCCTTATTGCCTTTTATGCATGCTTCCTTATTGCCTTTTATTACATTCTAACTTGTTTTGCTTATAGAATTCTATGAATTTCTATGTTTTGTTACAATGTGAACCTATGTGATATGAATGATTTTTTAACGTGCTACTATGTGTTTTAAATCTTTCGTATAAGCCATGCGTCGTCATTAGTCTTATTTGGTTGTGTCTTTGTCTTTTGCAGACGATACTCCCGTGGAGTAGCGTGCCGGTCTCGCATTCTTACTCTCGTTTTGTCAAGCCAACAGGTGGGGTTTTCAGTTTCTTATAGTATACGATAATACGTACATAATACCAACCCTACTACCCGATAAGCCTTATTTTATGATTTGTTTTACATCCGTTTGTATACATAGTAGATATTTAAGTTTATACTTTTATGATCTTGAAAATGATTTAATATGAAAAGTATTATGTATAAGTTTGTGAAATGTGTACGAAAGAGGCAGGAAAATCTTTGTTTTCCGAAAGCGAACTTTGGCATTATAGCCTCGCACACAACTTGCCTCGAACGGTCTTTTGACCACATGAAAATGTTTGAAAAGCGAGCTATGTATATGTATGTGTTTGACTTGTTCTGATGGGCCCGGAGTAAGGACGATAGGACGAAGTCGGTAGACGTCGGATCTACGGCGGAAATTCTATGGTTTTCTCCACCTTTGGGAGCTCGGGGTGAGGCCGGAGTGGCAGCCCTTTGAGTACCTGAGCTGTTTATGTATGATCTGTGTTGTTCGGGGTTGCTCTCTGATTACAACAGGAGGAATAAGGAGGGTTTCTGTTTTATGATTTGATTGGTGGTTCAAAACTCTTCTCGCTGAGTTATCCATTTTGTTTTGTTTCATTTTGAGCTAGTTCACCAATCGTTTGCGAAAAACTTTACTTCTGTTATTTTCTTTCTGTTTAAACTGGTGATCTACTTTCATTTATTATTATGTACTGTCTTTTTCCCCCTCACTTAGTCGTTTGACTAACCCCATTCGTTTCACCCTTTGGTTTCAGGATTCTAGGGAGGCTTCATAGTATTGGGTCGTTGTCGGTCGAGTTACACGCTTTTGTCTTATGTAAACTCTTGTTTCTTGTTGACTTGAAATGTATGTTAAGTAGGATTTAATTATACTTATGAATAGCCGAGAATAGTATTGTAGAACCCGTTGTAAACATTTATTCGTATTTATGGGAATTTGCTAGCCTTGGTGGGCTTTACCTAACTGCACAACCATTATGGATTTTATGTTTTGTCTATATATTGCTTCCGCTTTTGGTTTGTCCCTGTTTTGAAACTCCCGCCTAGTAGTAAATGAGTCCGGTTTGCCGTTCGCCGGGTTTTAGTTCGGGTCGGATTACTTTCGATTCTGGGTCAGGATCCGGTGCGGGGCATGCGTCTGCCCATTTGGCGGCGTCCGCTACATTCATGGTGTTCCGGAGAGCATTGTTTCAGACAGGGATCCTACGTTCACAGCTCAGTTTTGGGAAGAACTTCACAAGAGCTTGGAAACGACCCTGAAATTTTATCGCAGCCCCGGGCGCGGAGAGGAGAACCCTCACGACGGCACCCGTTGGACGCGCGGGTATAAGCTTCACCACCACTGAGCACAACCCTAAAGTTTGGCTTGAAACCACTTGCCAAAAGGTGATGCACCACATGGTAGTTGTGCTTGGAAGATCACTTATAAACCCTTCACATTACTTATGTTTTTCCTATATGGGACAAATGCCTACATGGTACATATTTTTCAAGTTTGGGGTGTTACACTGACTATCCATGTGAGCGCGCTGAGCTGCAAAGCCCTCATTGATCTGCCACTCCTGCTGGGCAAATCTCTCATCGGTCACACGACGGTAGTCGGAGAACTCCGAATAAAATTGCTGCAGATCAATTGACTCCTGGTTCTACGTGTTTCTTCTGCCATGTGAAGACTCGGGTATCGAAGCATCCTGTCCCAACAACTGTGAGTAGATGTGCTGAGCCTGCTCGTGGACCTCTGGGTTTGGGGGTCCTTCTTCGTTAACATCATCTTGGACGACTTCCCCCAAGGGTAGACCATCTACCAGAACATACGGGTCGTTCCGCCTCGGACCCTTTGTGCAAATCGCCATCTGGGCTAGAGTGCCATAACAAATCGAGGTCGGACCTCCAACGGCAACCTGAGTATCGAGCCCTTCCACTTGGGCACACTCCAATATGGCGGTGATATAGGAGCCTACTCGAATTTCTCCTCTCGACCGAGTGGAGATGTACATCATATGGTCCATCATATACGAAATGGGGTTGAACCTGACCCCTCTCAGCATATGGTCGAGCATGAGACAATCTTCGGTATTCACCGCTCCCGGACTGTCTCCTGTAGCTAGAACCGATTGAGAAATGGCTCTATGCACAATTCTTAGCTGAGTGGTGATAAGCGTTGTGGCTTTGGATACGCTGGAGTTGAACATTTCGGTGGAGGTGGAGATACATCTCCAAGCCTCGGCCTGATTCCATCCATCGGCACGTCTTCTAGGTGCCGTGACATCCAACTGAAAGTACTCTGACATCTGCTGTAACGCCCCGTTATTTTTATAACGCTTCGGTAAGTTTACCGATTAATTGCTCTTGTTTGTATTATTTGCAATTATGTGATTATGTGAATTATATGAATTAATGTGTGATTCTATATGTGAATAATATGATGAATTCATAAGAATTTTCATATTTGAAATTACTTCACACTATGTTTATATTTGAATTGTTGTATTTGAAATTTTATGAAAATTATGCCATTGTATTTGAATTATATGATATTATTCTTGAAATATATATAAATATATATGCAAATACATACATAAATATCTATACAAATATATATACAAATGTAACGGCACGTCCCCAAATACGGTGCGACGTGACGTCCCGCACCAAGTCATAATCCATAACCAGAACTAAAGGTCCAGTTATGAACTACAACCTGGCGAACGGAAAATAATTACTAGGCGGATCTGCTTTACAAAATAATAAGACAATGAACAATAATACAGCAGAAGCAAATTAGCACAACCTATCCCACTCAGGGAGCTAGAACAACCATAATCCAAAACACAATTATAAAGCCCACCAAGGCCACTGAAAATACCAATATCAACATTCAGACTGATTTACATTATTTACATCTACCACTTCTAGGGTTTTAAATATTTATCCAGATACATAGACGGATATGAAATCACCTAAACAAAAGTAAATGACTCCAAGGACACGACCTGAATCCGCCTAGCACAAAACCCTGAAAAGACAACAACAGAGTAATGGGGTTAGTCAAAGCGACTAAGTGAGGGGCTGTAATACATATATATTATTGAAACAACCGAAAAGATTCACCAGGTTGTAAATGAGAAGAAAGCAAAGGAAAAATAAAGGTTTTCACAATTATTGGTGAATCGAATACTTTCGCAATAAAGTAAAAGCTCGGCGAGACGAGCATCAACCACCTATTTCATAATATCAGAAATATCAAATAAGCCTCCCTTATTCCTCCTTGTGTAGACAGGTAGCTAGCCCGCTACTATATAATCATGCAAGGACAAATATGCAATACATCTTCGGCTGAGGATATAGACTAGATCCCGTCCGGCGCAGGTACTCAAAAGGGTTGCCACTCCGGTCATACCCTCGAGCTCCCATCAGTTTGGAGTCCAGAGCATTGAGATCCACCGTAGACCCGACGTCTATCCGGCTTCACCCCGTACCCTGAAGTCCGGGCCTAATTGTATAATGTGGCTCAATGGCCAGGCCAAAAGGCCAAGATAATGTTCTCGCATTCCAAATACTCATATGGTCAAAGGGACCAATTTCAATCCATTTTATACCCTTTCGAGCTAATAGAGCTCTCGAGGGGTTATACATAATAATTTGATATCCACGCATTTTTCTTTGAACTCATTAATATAGTATGGTTCAAATAGCTACTACGTATAATATAAACATGGGCAAAGAAACATAAAAACATAAAAGACAGGCTTCGGGCATATATGGAATATTTACATACGTATAAGGAAAGCCGAATTCAGAAAAGAAACCCCACCTGGATAATCCTGCAAAAAGGGCAAAAGAAAGAAGACCAACTACTGCCCAGACGAACTACCACCTGAAACCAAATACAACACAACCAAGTAAGACGACAACACGACGCACGGCTTATCCTTAATGCAATAACCACTTAGTTAAATCAAAGAAGGGCAATTAGGGCAATTATTCAATGAAACGAATGAAATATCAAACTTCAAGCTTATAATCATACTTAAACACAATTAGGTTTCATAGACATGCTTAAAATACTATAAAGAAGCATACATTCAAGTTTTGAAGCAATCAGAAAAGAATTGCGAAAAGCGTATAATTCTCTAACCGAAAATCAGTTCGTTTCACGATCAAACAGTATTGGAAAAATTCAAACTCTATGGATTATTAAGTTTTAAAGCGCTATGGACTTAATGGTGAAGTCGGATTTTGAAAATAATATCAAACGAAGAAAGTAGCATTTGAAATTTCGACTTCCAGAGACTTTTGAACTAAAATCGGGTCACACGGGCTACACACACGGCCTGATCGAGGCCGTGTGCGATTTTGGGAACACGCACGGCCTGTCCACACGGCCTGATCAAGGCCGTGTGCAACTTTGAAACATGAACGGCCTACCCACACGGCCTGATGCAAGGCCGTGTGGGGTGGAAAACACGCACGGTCTTGCTACACGGCCTGTTTCAAGGCCGTGTGCGCCTGTTTTCGCGAATTTTCAGCAGAACGCGAAGAACTTCGCACAGAAGCAGCAAAACTTCGTCAAATCTTTACCAAAATACCATTTTCAATCGGATTTTCATATTACAAACTTCAACAAATATCAAAGATCACAATGGCAACACATAGGATCAAGAATCATCGAAAACTACGGAGTATAGCGATCAAACTATCGAAAAATCCAACTTCGAAACAATTTATCCAAAACATACTCAAACGACAATGGAATCAAATGGAACTTGAATAATACCTGTAGAGAATGTTATAAGGATCACGTAGGTTCTTACGGATCGAAATTTGGTTAAGAAACGAACTCGAAAGATCGAATTGAAGTTTTAAAGAAATTCTTTCTTTTTTCTTTCTTTCTTTTCTTTTCCTTCGGCTGTTTAAGTGTAATTAAGAAAAAGAAAAGGAAAAGAGAATAAAAAGAAAACCTGAGGTTTAAATGAAAAATCGAAGGGGCATTTTCGTAATTTCGCGAAACTTCATAAAAAGGACATATTAATGAAATATATCAATATTATAGTCAAAACTCATCATTTTAAACGCACATCAACATAGAATAATTTAAATTCACAAATTATCACATTTACGAAAATTCATATAAAACACACAAATATCACATAAGCACATATGTACCGATCGAATTTTTCCAAACTTGTCCCGTTATCTCAGGAATTCTTACCGGCTTTAGTTTACCAAAAATGTGGGGCGTTACAATCTCCCCCCCTTATGAGAATCTGTCCTCTGATTCTATTTATTCGAAGCAAACTGTAACGACCCAGAAATCCGAGAATTACTGTGAGTAATTTTACGCGTTAATTATCTTTCTTAATCTCTAAATTCTCGATTATATGTGAATTATTATATAATATGTCGTATATGACCAACGTGATAATATTGTTTGCGTATTTAAATTACGTGTCTATATTGCGTTTATTAAATATTTAATCGTTATATTTGATCGACGCGTATTTAATTGGATTTTCTAAAATTACTAAAATAACCTTTCGTATTTTTCGGTATTTCGAAGATATTTGATAAAAGTGTCGAAATTCATTTCATTATTTTTATTTCGAGAGAGAGAGAGAGAGAGAAGAAGAAGAAAAGAGATATTTCTCCCGAATCCCTAATCGATCGTGCCGAGCTCAAATCTCCGTGGAATTTCGCGCCGATTGTTTCTAAACGATCCTCTCGTCGATACCTTCCTATAGGTACCAATTTCCCCAAATTCTTTTACGATTTTTCGAGGTTTTGAGATTATTTGATTATTTCGGGATTTTTAAGATATATGCTTAGATCGAGCCTGTTTCTTGGTCAATTCGTGATTTTATTGGATGTAAATGTGAATTAGATGTTGATTATTGATTGTTATAAATTATGAGTGTTGATTTGCGTTAAAAATATGATTTTTGTGGAATTTTGGCTCGAAAATTTGAAAACCCGTAAGTTTCTGCTGGGTTCAGTTGAACCACACGGGCTAACGCACGGTCTTGCGCAAGACCGTGCAGGAGCCCGTGTGCAGCTATATTTGCTTGCACGGGCTTGAGCCCGTGTACCTATCCCGTGTGTTTGGCCGTGTGTGCGTGCACGGTCTTGACACCGTGTTCAAGACCGTGCACTAGGCCGTGTGAAACACTTAGTGAATTTTTCCAGCCTTTTCAAACTTTGCTCTCGGCATTTGAGTCTTCGGGTCACCATTTTTGGTTGACTTTTTGCATACGGACTCCAAAAATTACACCGTTTTCACCTATAGAACCCTTTTAATTTGTAGATTTATATTTTGGAATGTTTATTTAATTTCGCCCTCATTCGGGCTATGAATAGTGTAATTCTAATTATGTGTATTTTTGACAACTTGTCGGAATTGCGTGAAATTTACATGATAGCTTCTTTACATATTATAATTGACATATGCATGATTGGAAACATGTTTGGTTAGCCGTTCGTCCAATAATTGCTTATTTGCGCTTTTATTGTTGTTGTAGTCGTTATTGATTTGTCTAGGTCTTGTCTTGTCTCCAGATCAGTCCGACGTGGGAGACCAGTGAGTCTAGCAGCTAGGCTTTCTCTTTTTGATTCCATGTGAGGATTTAAACTTTTAACTGGGCTTGAACATATATATATACAATTGCGAACCCCCTAATCCCTTATTAATATATTATATATTTCGAGTTTATATTTTTATGTTTTATCCTCAAATCATTTAATATCAAAATTATACATAAGTAAACCAAATTGATTTGTTTTCAAAAGGGCAAGAAAACTATTTATTTTACGTGACGGTTTGACTTAGGATTTAATCCTTTGTCGTCACCCTTGCTCAGAGTGTCGGTTGGCATTCAAATGGGTTATTTTAAAGCGAGCAAATACATGACTATTTTCAAGTTGGGCCCGGGAAGGTATCCGAAGGTTACATCTGGGGACGGGCGTTCAGGGTGTAATCCGAGGTGCTTCTCCCAAAACTAAGCGTCAATCGTGGCCTGTCAGGAGATGATAGCCACGGTTGGGAGCGATGGTGGGTGTTGCATTCGTTGCACATTTTCCTAAAATTCATTATGGTTGAGCTTCGGGTTGCTCCTTAGCTTGACATCGGGGATGGAGTATTTATACATGCACCGTGGAGATATAAGGAGGAACAGGCCCATTCTCGCTGGGATCGTATTTACTGCTTTATAGTGTTATTGATTTTAATTCTTAATTGTATATCCAAGTCGAAGCATATTCCGGTTTCTTCATTATCGCATATGTATTTTCTATAAATACCCGGAAGCATGACTCGACTTGTTCTCACATCTTCACTGAGTACTTTGACTCACCCTCTTTTAATTTGTTCTTGCCTCAGGTTTGAGAGAGACCGACATGTCTTACGTGTCGGATGGGCAACAGTGTCAGATAGGCTTTTTGGTTTTGCCGAGTCTCATTAGTTGTCTTTTGATCTCGTTCATTATTCTCGTCAACCTGGATTGATAATATTATATTGATCCCCGTAACTTTTTATTTAAATTATGTTGCCCCTGAATGGGCTGTTGTTGATAATTGTTAATGTATTGGCCCCGGAGTGGCATTTTTGTTAATATGGATTTAAATGCTTCCGCTATATATATTCTCTGATTTATTTAAATGTTTTATTTTGGGAATTCACTGTTGCCAAGTGTCGGGATTGACCCGTTAGCTTGCATGGGTTCTCGGGTTGAGGCACTGTATTCGGCTTGGGAATCCGTGCAGGTTCGGGGGCTGTAGAGCGGGGCGCTACACAAACAATTCTGGATAATGTTTTTTCATTTTCTCCTCTGTCTCCCAGGTAGCTTCTTCAGTTTTCTGATTCCTCCAAACAACTTTTACGAGGGGGATTTGACGATTACGGAGTTCTTGAAATTTATGGTCCAAAATACTAACCGGTTGGGAAATGAATGTCAAATTCGGCTCTAACTTAATATCTTCCACTGGAATAATCTCGGACTCGTCTGGATGATACTTGCGAAGCTGCGAGACGTGGAAAACATTGTGAATACCGGTAAGAGCTGGCGGTAAATCTAATCTGTAGGCCATCTTCCCAATCCTCTCAAGAATCACATACGGACCCAAATATCTCGGGGCTAACTTTCCTCCTTTACCAATTCGAACGAACCCCTTTCTAGGAGAAGCTTTCAAAAATACCTGATCCCCAACTTCGAATTCTAAATCACGTCGACGCCTATCAGCATAACTCTTTTGTCGATCCTGGGCAGCTTTCATTCTTTGTCGGATAACTTGCACTTTTTCGATAGCATCCTGAATCAATTTCGGAGCAATGCCACGATGAATACCATCTTTAGTCCATCTCCAATCCTCAATGTCCCAATATAGTGGCGATCGACACTTCCTTCCGTACAAAGCTTCGTATGGGGCCATCTGAATCGAAGACTGATAACTGTTATTATAAGCGAACTCGATCAATGGTAGCTGTTTGTGCCACGTAGTCTGAAAATCCAAGGCACAAGATCTCAACATATCTCCGAGGTATCTAATAGTCCTTTCGGATTGACCGTCTGTCTGGGGGTGAGCTGCGGTACTGAAGGTCAACTTTGTTCCCATACGATCCTGTAGGTTCTGCCACAGATGTGATGTGAATCTAGTGTCTCTATCTGACACTATACTAGCCGGAACTCCATGAAGTCTCACAATCTCCTCATGATAAACCTCTGCCAACTTGTCAACTGTATAGGATGTACGCACGGGCAAGAAATGAGCGGACTTCGTCAATCTGTCGACAATTACCCAAATACTATCATAACCACCTCTGACTTTCGGTAAACCCGAAACAAAATCCATTGCTATCTCTTCCCATTTCCAAGATGGAACGGGAAGTGGCTGTAGTAAACCTCCGGGTTTCTGATGATCTGCCTGACTTGTTGACAAGTCACACAGTGTCTGACATAATCGGCTACATCTCTCTTCAAACCATTCCACCAGAAGAACTCTTTCAAATCTCGATACATCTTAGTGCCTCCCGGATGAATAGTATAGGCTGATTTGTGAGCCTCATCTAAAATCTCTCTCCTCAAACTCTCTGGAACACAAACTCTTGTCTTATGTCTGAGAAGACCTGTGTCGTCAATACTGAATTGCGTGTCTGGCTCATCCTTCATTCGAATAATCTGTCGTTGAATCCAATCATCAGTAGCTTGAGCTTCTTTAATTCTACAACCCAAATCTGAATGTATCGTAATGCTAGAAATACGAGCATAAGAAATAATACGAGCTCTCTCGGCACCTGATATATCTGAACTCAGCTCTAGCTATGACACACTCGCTTTTCTGCTCAAGGCATCTGCAACTACATTCGCCTTCCCTGGATGGTACTGAATCTTACAATCATAGTCTTCTAACAACTCCATCCAACGTCTCTGGCGTTTATTCAACTCCTTCTGCGTGAAAAGATACTGAAGGCTCTTATGATCAGTGAAAATATCAAATGTAACGCCGTAGAGATAGTGACGCCACTTGCCCAAAGCAAATACAACTGCTGCTAACTCAAGATCATGTGTAGGATAATTTATTTCAGCAGGTTTAAGTTTCCTCGAGGCATAAGCTATAACCTTTCCATTCTGCATTAACACACATCCTAAACCTTCTTTCGAAGCATCAGTATAAACCATAAATCCATCTGAACCTTCAGGCAAAGTAAGAATAGGAGCGGATGTCAATCTGTTCTTTAACTCCCGAAAACTGCTCTCACACTTATCAGTCCACACAAAGGCTACATTCTTCTTTGTTAACTCAGTAAGCGGGGCTGCAAGTTTAGAGAAATCCTTCACAAACCGTCTGTAATAACCTGCCAATCCCAAAAAGCTACGAACCTCTGTCGGAGTCTTAGGCTGCTCCCAACTCAATACTGAATCAATCTTTGAAGGATCAACTTCAATACCTTTCTTAGATATAACATGACCCAAAAATGCCACTTTTTCAATCCAAAACTCACACTTACTGAACTTGGCATATAGCTGATGTTCTTTCAAAGTTTGTAGCACGATCTTTAAATGCTCTGCATGCTCTTCCTCGGACTTTGAGAAAACCAGTATATCGTCGATGAAAATGACAACAAACTTATCAAGATAAGGTCGGAAGATTCGGTGCATCATATCCATAAATGCTGCAGGGGCGTTCGTCAAACCGAATGGCATAACCACAAACTCGAAATGACCGTATCGAATGTTGAAAGCTGTCTTCGGTATGTCTTTTGCCTTGATACGTAACTGATAATATCCCTGTCTCAAATCGAGTTTAGAATAGACCCTCGATCCTTGCAATAAATCAAACAACTCCTCAATGTGGGGAAGAGGATACTTGTTCTTCACAGTCATCCGGTTCAACTCTCGGTAATCAATACAAAGTCTAAGAGAACCATCATTCTTCTTCACAAACAATACCGGTGCACCCCAGGGAGAAGTACTCGGCCTAATATAACCACTGGCTAGCAAATCATCTAACTGAGTCTTCAACTCTTTTAACTCAGCTGGTGCCATTCTGTAAGGTGTCTTCGAATAAGGCTCAGATCCCGGATACAGATCAATAACAAACTCGATATCACGGTCTGGAGGTAACGATTCTAACTTCTCAGGAAACACATCAGGGAAATCTCTAACTATCTCGGTATTTTCAAACTTCGACTGCTCCTTCGGCCTGTTAAGAAGATAAGCAACAAAACTTGAAGCTCCTTCTCGAACGAGCTTCTTTGCCTCTGTCATAGAAATAATCGGCCCATCTATCAACTGAATACCCTGACTCGAATCGGATCCCAAACTAATCTTCTTCTCAAAACAATCAATCTTGGCCCTGTGCTCAAATAACCAATCCATACCCAAGATAACTCCGTACTTCTTCACTGACAACACTATCAAATCTGCGGGGTAAACCTTATCCTCAATAACAACGGGACAACGTCGGTACACGCGGTCGGTAATCATACAAGATCCCAAAGGAGAACTCACAACAAAACAATAATCAGACAAATCAACAGACACATGCGCAGATAAGTCAATTTCAGGAGCAACAAACGAATGCGTAGCACCCGGATCAAACAATGCATGTATGGGTATGTTATGTATATGTATGGTACCTTCCACCACGGCGGAAGCATCAGGCTCAGTCTCCTCATTATCGCCCTCCAGTGCATACACACGAGCTGGAACAGAAGGCTTCGGCCTCGACGGCATAGGCTGACTCGGGGGCTGCCTCCTAGGACAACTATCCTTCTGGTGGGCAGAGCTACCACATCTAGTACACAATCCCAACTTAGACCAACACTTAAACTCTGGGTGATTCCCTCCACAATAACCACAAGTAACTGGACGATAACCTGATGGACGAGGGACTGAGGGAAAACCAGCCGGGCGAGGTGCTGAAGTAAATCCCATAGGGCGAGGTATAGGAGGTCTGGGTCCACCAAAAGGTCTCTTGCCTTTAGGCTGCATAGGAGCACTCGGAATGAAAGGCCTCTTGAAACCTGATGAGGAAGAAGCAGGGGTAGTACTACGAATAGCTCGATCAATACTGGCATACTCAGCCTCAAGAGATAAGGCTGCATCTACAGCTGCAACATAGGTAGTGGGACGGGAAGCTGCAAGACCCTGTTGAAGTGGAATACTTAAGCCCTCTAAAAACTTCTTGGTCTTCCTGCGCTCGTCTAAAGCAATATGTGGAGCATATACTGCAAGTCTGGTAAAATTAGCCTTATAATCTGCCACGGTAGAAGTACCCTGAGATAGCTCCATAAACTCCTGCTCCCGACGATCCTGAACAGTAGGGGGAACATACTTAGCTCGAAATTCCTCAAGAAACCTATCCCATGTTGACTCAACTCCGGTGGCCCTCCATCTCTGCTCAGTCATCTTCCACCAGGCTTCTGCAGGTCCTCGAAGAAGATAGATAGCAAACTCAACCTTCTCTAGATCAGTGGGCTGAAGAACTCGGTATATCCTCTCAAGAGATGAAATCCAACCCTCTGCCACAATATCATCTGTAGTACCAACAAACTGAGGTGGGTGGAAATTGAGGAATCGGTGAAGTGACTGCTCACGGGCTCTATGCTCATCTACCTCTAAATCCTTATCTCTCTGATCCAGGTAATCCTTAAAAAGACCAAATATCTGCTGAGCATCAACCACTGGTGCCTGTGGTGGTACTGCTGGAGGAGCACGATCACGACGAGGCGGCATCCTACAGTTAAATATAACAAGTATGCATGTAGATTAATTATGGATGCAAAGCTGTAAGCACATAAGCACAAAAGCACAAATTCCTAAGTCATAAGCCGTACGGACCTAGACTGACACGACTCACAGAGCTAAGGCCAATGAACCTCTAGCTCTGATACCAACTGTAACGGCACGTCCCCAAATACGGTGCGACGTGACGTCCCGCACCAAGTCATAATCCATAACCAGAACTAAAGGTCCAGTTATGAACTACAACCTGGCGAACGGAAAATAATTACTAGGCAGATCTGCTTTACAAAATAATAAGACAATGAACAATAATACAGCAGAAGCAAATTAGCACAACCTATCCCACTCAGGGAGCTAGAACAACCATAATCCAAAACACAATTATAAAGCCCACCAAGGCCACTGAAAATACCAATATCAACATTCAGACTGATTTACATTATTTACATCTACCACTTCTAGGGTTTTAAATATTTATCCAGATACATAGACGGATATGAAATCACCTAAACAAAAGTAAATGACTCCAAGGACACGACCTGAATCCGCCTAGCACAAAACCCTGAAAAGACAACAACAGAGTAATGGGGTTAGTCAAAGCGACTAAGTGAGGGGCTGTAATACATATATATTATTGAAACAACCGAAAAGATTCACCAGGTTGTTAATGAGAAGAAAGCAAAGGAAAAATAAAGGTTTTCACAATTATTGGTGAATCGAATACTTTCGCAATAAAGTAAAAGCTCGGCGAGACGAGCATCAACCACCTATTTCATAATATCAGAAATATCAAATAAACCTCCCTTATTCCTCCTTGTGTAGACAGGTAGCTAGCCCGCTACTATATAATCATGCAAGGACAAATATCCAATACATCTTCGGCTGAGGATATAGACTAGATCCCGTCCGGCGCAGGTACTCAAAAGGGTTGCCACTCCGGTCATACCCTCGAGCTCCTATCAGTTTGGAGTCCAGAGCATTGAGATCCACCGTAGACCCCATGTCTATCCGGCTTCACCCCGTACCCTGAAGTCCGGGCCCAATTGTATAATGTGGCTCAATGGCCAGGCCAAAAGGCCAAGATAATGTTCTCGCATTCCAAATACTCATATGGTCAAAGGGACCAATTTCAATCCATTTTATACCCTTTCGAGCTAATAGAGCTCTCGAGGGGTTATACATAATAATTTGATATCAACGCATTTTTCTTTAAACTCATTAATATAGTATGGTTCAAATAGCTACTACGTATAATATAAACATGGGCAAAGAAACATAAAAACATAAAAGACAGGCTTCGGGCATATATGGAATATTTACATACGTATAAGGAAAGCCGAATTCGGAAAAGAAACCCCACCTGGATAATCCTGCAAAAAGGGCAAAAGAAAGAAGACCAACTACTGCCCAGACGAACTACCACTTGAAACCAAATACAACACAACCAAGTAAGACGACAACACGACGCACGGCTTATCCTTAATGCAATAACCACTTAGTTAAATCAAAGAAGGGCAATTAGGGCAATTATTCAATGAAACGAATGAAATATCAAACTTCAAGCTTATAATCATACTTAAACGCAATTAGGTTTCATAGACATGCTTAAAATACTATAAAGAAGCATACATTCAAGGTTTGAAGCAATCAGAAAAGAATTGCGAAAAGCGTATAATTCTCTAAACGAAAATCAGTTCGTTTCACGATCAAACAGTATTGGAAAAATTCAAACTCTATGGATTATTAAGTTTTAAAGCGCTATGGACTTAATGGCGAAGTTGGATTTTGAAAATAATATCAAACGAAGAAAGTAGCATTTGAAATTTTCGACTTCCAGAGACTTTTGAACTAAAATCGGGTCACATGGGCTACACACACGGCCTGATCGAGGCCGTGTGCGATTTTGGGAACACGCACGGCCTGTCCACACGGCCTGATCAAGGCCGTGTGCAACTTTGAAACATGCAAGGCCTCCCCACACGGCCTGATGCAAGGCCGTGTGGGGTGGAAAACACGCACGGTCTTGCTACACGGCCTGTTTCAAGGCCGTGTGCGCCTGTTTTCGCGAATTTTCAGCAGAACGCGAAGAACTTCGCACAGAAGCAGCAAAACTTCGTCAAATCTTTACCAAAATACCATTTTCAATCGGATTTTCATATTACAAACTTCAACAAATATCAAAGATCACATTGGCAACACATAGGATCAAGAATCATCGAAAACTACGATCAAATGGAACTTGAATAATACCTGTAGAGAATGTTATAAGGATCACGTAGGTTCTTACGGATCGAAATTTGGATAAGAAACGAACTCGAAAGATCGAATTGAAGTTTTAAAGAAATTCTTTCTTTTTTCTTTCTTTCTTTTCTTTTCCTTCGGCTGTTTAAGTGTAATTAAGAAAAAGAAAAGGAAAAGAGAATAAAAAGAAAACCTGAGGTTTAAATGAAAAATCGAAGGGGCATTTTCGTAATTTCGCGAAACTTCATAAAAAGGACATATTAATGAAATATATCAATATTATAGTCAAAACTCATCATTTTAAACGCACATCAACATAGAATAATTTAAATTCACAAATTATCACATTTACGAAAATTCATATAAAACACACAAATATCACATAAGCACATATGTACCGATCGAATTTTTCCAAACTTGTCCCGTTATCTCAGGAATTCTTACCGGCTTTAGTTTACCAAAAATGTGGGGCGTTACAACAAATATATATACATTGTTAGTTATTTTGACTTTTCAAAGTATTCTATATTTATTTAATTATCTCATCTCTCTCCACAATTTTCTACACTATTCCACAAGCAACACACTCTCTTCTCCTTCTTCATCTCTCGACCCACACCCATCTTCACCACCGCCATTTTCATCCCCTCAAAAGCACCACAAATCATCTTCATTTTTGCTACAAAAAGTTGCTCTATCATCCAAGGAACAAGCTACCACTTGTGGTTTTTGCAAACAAGCTCTTATTTCTTTCATCTCTCCACTTCATTTCTTCAAGGTAAGGTTGTTGATTCTTACAATCCTTTGGTTTTTATGGTTTCAAGTGTTGATGAAGTGAAGAAGTATGCTAGAATGAATGATTGATGAGCTTGGTTTGGTTGTTGGTTGCATGTAGCATTACTTGTGATTTTTCCATTGAATTTGATCAATTTGCAATATTGGCTAAATGATCTTAGATGCTTGAATGGATTGGTAATTCATATTAGTTGATGATATTAAGCAATTAGGAGAAGTTTTATGGAGTTTGGGGTTGAAAAATGAAAGTTTGGCAAAATATGTAGGGGCTGATGAATAGTGATTTTGAGCATTTGGCTTCATTTTTCGATTCTTTTGGCATCAAAAATCCTTAAATATAGTATTTAAGAGATGCCGAAAGTTTTGGATTAATCGTAATTGATTTGCTATGCAAAGTATTTAACGAGGGGTGGTTTGTGTAATATTCACAAACCTTTGAATTTTGGTTCCCAAGCTTCCATATTACTTGTATGCCTAATTTAGCTTAATTTCATGTGTATTTGATTGTGTTTAAATGTGTTTGAATGAGCTTAGTTGGGTTTAAGTGCATTTATACATAATATGTTATTTTGAGCATAAAATGCATTTCATAGCCGTGCGTCGTATTTGGTTGATTTATCGAGTCGTGTCTTACCTCGAGGCCTGTGTATTACAGGTGGGACCTCGCGGGACTGATCTCTGGTCGTTTGGCTATCCTTTTTGTTAGGCCTACAGGTGAGGATGTAAAATGTTTTTTAACTGAAGCTTGAACAAATATTTGCGAAAACCATATCCCTTATATTTCAATTATACATTATCAATATTTGAAATAAAAGGGTTTTGATATAAAATGATATATGTGTATCTTTTCCAAAATGGTTTGAAAATAGAGACAAGAGAACTATTTTGATTTTAAAAGTAACATTTGGTCTCGGGACTTGCGCGTATGCCTCGAGATAACTCGGCAACGTGACGGGATACCCTAGGCGGTTACATACCTTATCTCGAAAGACCCTTTTGGTCCATTAAAATATTTTGAAAAGCGAGATGACTTATACTTAACCCCATTGAGGACGCTCATGGGTATTTCTGTTTGGGCCCTGGATTATGTGACAGGCGGACACCCGGAGACGTGCGTCTAGGGTTGAAGCTAGGTTCATAATTCCACCGATTATAAGCAGGTATTCATGAACCTGACAAATAATCAAAGGGTATTGTTCATGGCTGGTCGGAGGTAGTCTAGCCTGAATAATACTTACACCGGCGCCATTAGTCGGTTATGGTGAAATCTTGGGTAGCTCCCTTGATAAGCCAAATGGTATTGAGGAGGAATTTCGTTATATTTGATATGTTTTGGGAGTTATAAGGAGATGGCCCGTTCTCGCCGGGAATAAAATGTTTCTAAAATGTTTTACTTTAATATTTAATTCACAAAGCTTTGATGAATTATAAAGAGAAAGTATCGGCACTAGATTCGTTTCTCTATTAACCAAAGCGTGAATTAAATATGTTTTATGTTTTAATTATTATATATATATTTTCCCCTCCTCACTGAGTTCGTTTGACTCACATCCCGTTTTGGTTCATGCTTCAGGTTAGCGGTCAGGTACTGGCAGCAGCGTTGTAGGCTTGTACAGTCCTTGAAGTCGGTCTTATGTATTTACTTTTGTGGATCGAACTTATGATGTTGGATTACATGAAAACTTGACATGTTATGCTGATGTAGAATACTTAATGAATTGATGTTATAACTTGTGATAGATAATGGACTTATAAATGTTTATTTTGGCCACGGATGGCAGTGTGAATATAAATATGATCTTTTGCTCATTGCTTCTGCTTGTTGTTGCTGTTGTTGTTGTTGGTGGTGTTGGTACTGCTGTTGGGAGTCGCTGTTGCCAGGTTGTGGGAATCCCGTTGTCCGGGGCGGGTTTTCGAGTGGTGGTATTTAACTATTGCTCGAGAGCTCGTTTCGGTCCGGGGGTTGTGGCGTGGGGGACGTTACTGCTTAAGGTGGTATCAGAGCCTAGGTTTGGTACTTAGGTTTTGACGTCGTGTCGAGTCTGTCTAGGTCGAACGGCTTTAGGACAATGTGCTTATATATGCTTATGTTATGTGATTCTGTGCTAACATGATCATGTGGCTAACGAAGCATGCATATTATTTAGTCATTTGATGCAGGAAATGGCTCGTGGACGTAGAACCAGAGCTGCTCCTCCTTCTCCTCCCCAGGAAGATAACAACAATATTAATGATCCTCCGGCTCCCCAACCTGAGCAGGTACCGCCGGCACAGCATAATCCATTCAATCCGGCAATATTTATAGAGGCAATGCAGCAGTTCTTCAGACAGGGTTTAGCTCCGGCTCAGCCAACAGCCGCCCAGAGGAGACAGATAGAAGCTAAAGAGTTTGATCGGTTTCTTAGCCTAAATCCTCCTCGTTTCGAGGGAGCCCCCGACGACTTAAAGGCTACGGAGTGGATTGCAGATTTAGAACCTATCTTCCGGGTCATTGAATGTGTGGACGCTAAAAAGGTTGAGTATGCAGTTTTTCTCCTTAAAGGACCAGCCAGGGACTGGTGGAGACTGACTGAGGCTAGATGGCGAGCTGATCAGATCGAGCCGACTTGGGCTAACTTTCTCTCAGCCTTCCGAAGTAAATACATTCCCCTGGTTGTACATGATAAACGAGAAGCTGAATTCAGGGCCCTAAAACAGGAGAATCTCACTGTTGATCAATACGAGGCCATGTTCTCCCGCCTCATTGTCTACTGTCCTTCCATCCTCACAGACGAAAGAAGGAAGGTGAATCAGTTTGTTCAGGGCCTGAATGAGGATATCCGAAGAGCACTTCTGGGAGCTCATCTCCCTACATACGAGGTTGCCGTCACAACTGCTCTGGAGATTGAGTCTCAGTTACAACAGTTCAACAGGGACTTCGCACCGAAGGATATAGCTCCACCACCTCGCAAATTCAAGAGGTCTTTTCCTCCTGCGGGTTCTTCATCCTCGAGCAAGAAGCAAAAGACCGCAGGTTCACAGATAGCCGAGCCTCCGATCAAGTGTTCTTACTGTAATAAACCAAAACATACCGAGGCAAACTGCTGGAGGAAACAGGGTTTGTGTATCTGGTGTGGAGGCAGGGACCATCAAATCGGGAACTGCCCAAAGAGAAGGCCACCTGCACAGTTCCAGAAGGAGTCACAGAATGCGGGGAAAGGAAAAGTTGTAGCTCGAGCGTACGCGATGACGGGGGATGGAGGGGAGACCGATCCTAATGCAGTGGTGCAAGGTACTGTACATTTGCATGACATATCCATAATTGCGTTATGTGATTCGGGTGCGACGCATTCTTTTATTGCACCTGAATATGCATCCAAATTATCATTGTCTGTCGAGTCTTTACCATATGTGCTTGAGGTCAAATCCCCGTTGGGAATTTCTTATTTGTGTAATCGAGTCTTCCGAGACTGTCCGTTGAGGATAGACGATCGCGATTATCCTGCTGATCTCATCGAGCTTCCGATGAGTCACTACGGGGTAATATTGGGAATGGACTGGCTATATCGGCATCAAGCTTATATTGATTGTTTCGGAAAAAAAATCACTCTGGGAGCTGATAGCGAGATTTTGGGCAAAAGGTTTGACAAGATTCCTCGAGTTTCTTATGTTAAAGCCGCCCGAATGGTTCACAAGGGATCTCCGGCCTTTGTTGCTTATCTACTAAACTGTCCAAAAGAGCAAGTTAAGCTTGAGGAGGTACCAGTAGTTGGAGAATTCCCTGATGTGTTTCCCGAGAGTTTGAATTCTTTGCCTCCGGAACGAGAGATAGAGTTTGTGATCGATCTAGTTCCGGGTGCCGAACCGTATTCGAAGACTCCTTACCGTATGGCTCCGGCAGAGTTGGAAGAATTGAAGATACAGTTGCATGGATTGTTGGAGAGTGGGTATATTCGACCGAGTACTTCACCGTGGGGTGCGCCTGTTCTTTTTGTGAAAAAGAAGGATGGGACGTTGAGGATGTGTATAGATTATCATAAGCTGAATCAGATGACGATAAAGAACAAATATCCTCTACCTCACATCGAAGAGTTGTTTGATATTTTGCATGGGTCGAAAGTATACTCTAAGCTAGATCTCCGACAGGGGTATTACCAGTTGAGGATTCGAGAGTCAGAAATTCCAAAGACTAAGTTTGTGGTGATCTTCATCGACAATATCCTGGTTTTCTCAAAGACTAAGGAAGAACATGTCGAGCATCTTCGCATCGTATTAAGAACTCTCCGAGAGCATCAGTTGTATGCCAAGTTCAGTAAATGCGAATTTTGGCTTGATAAAGTTACCTTCCTTGGTCATGTGATATCAGGAGATGGAATCGAAGTGGATCCCTCGAAGATTGAGGCCGTGATGAAATGGGAGCAGCCAAAGACACCAACTGAAGTCAGAAGTTTTCTAGGGTTAGCTGGCTATTACAGGCGTTTCGTTCAAGATTTCTCCAAGATAGCCGCTCCGCTGACCAATTTAACTCGCAAGGACGTGCCTTTTAAGTAGGACGATAAGTGCGAGGCAAGTTTCCAAGAGCTAAGGAAACGGTTGACTACTGCTCCGGTACTTGCACTACCTGAAGGTTCCGAAGGGTTTACGGTTTATACCGATGCATCAAAAGAAGGGTTAGGATGTGTTCTGATGCGAAACGGCAAAGTGATAGCTTATGCTTCGCGTAAGTTAAAAGATGCTGAGAAGAACTATCCTATACACGATCTCGAGCTAGCTGTTATTATCTTTGCCCTGGGAAAATGGCGACATTATTTATACGGCGTGACATTCGATATTTTCACCGACCACCAGAGTTTGAAGTATTTGCATACTCAGAAGGATCTCAATCGCAGGCAACGTCGGTGGATGGAATTCCTTGAAGATTATGATTGTCGTATCCAATACCATCCAGGCAAAGCTAACGTAGTAGCCGATGCTTTAAGTAGACAAGCAAAGGTAGCTAGCTTGGAAGGAACCTCTACAGGAGTGATGTCAGAAGCAGGAGATATCACTTAGTCTCTCAACCGCGGATTGCAAACCTCTTAGTCAGACCGGATTTGGTTCAGAGACTTAAAGACGAGCAGAGTGCTGATGACTGGATTCAAAGACAGGTCGTGAGGATGCAAGATGATCCGAACTCCTCATTTGCTTTCGATGATATGGGTCTTCTTCGTTTTAAGAATCGTATTTGTGTGCCAGAGAGTTTGAAGATCGAGATCATGGAAGAAGCACATAAATCTGCTTATGCCGTCCATCCGGGAGGTAATAAGATGTACCGAGATCTCAAGACTCAATATTGGTGGCATAGAATGAAACGAGAAGTTGCTGATTTCGTGAGACGGTGTTTGACTTGTCAACGAGTTAAAGCGAACATCAGCAACCCGGTGGAACTCTACAGCCACTCTCTATTCCGGATTGGAAATGGGAAGATATTGCTATGGATTTTATGTCCGGATTACCAAGAGTTCGGGGCGGATATGATACGATTTGGGTAATTGTGGATCGTCTGACGAAATCCGCTCACTTCATTCCAATTCGAAAGACCACCAATGTCAAGAAACTGGCAGAGTTGTACATCGAGCAGATTGTAAAGCTTCATGGAGTTCCGAAGAGTATTGTGTCTGATCGAGATCCCAAGTTCACTTCTAGACTTTGGCAAGAAATTCACAGAAACTTGGGAACGAACTTGAGATTTAGCACAGCTGCTCACCCGCAAACGGATGGTCAATCTGAGAGAACCATCAAGATTCTAGGCGATATGCTGCGAGCTTGTGCTCTCGACTTCTCCACGAGTTGGGACAAGCAACTGCCACTCGTTGAATTCGCCTACAATAACAGTTACCAAGCGACAATAGGGATGCCCCCGTATGAAGCGCTTTACGGACGTAAATGCCGATCCCCTCTGTACTGGGAATTGGAAGACTGGCGAAGAACTAAAGATGGAGTGGAACGAGCTCTACCTCCAAAGACGATCCAGGAAACACTTGATAAGATTGCGATCATTCGACAGAGAATGAAAGCTGCCCAGGATCGTCAGAAGAGTTATGCTAATAAGAGACGCCGGGATTTGGAATTTGAAGAGGGAGACAAAGTGTTTCTTAAGGCAACGTTGAGGAAAGGTTTCGCTAGAGTAGGAAAAGGTGGGAAGCTCAGTCCGAGATATTTGGGACCCCTATGAGGTTATTGAACGGATTGGGAAGACTGCCTACCGCCTGAACCTACCCTCGACTCTAACTGGGATTCACAACGTCTTCCACGTTTCTCAATTGCGAAAATACTATCTCGACGAATCTCATATTCTTCGAGATGAAGAAGTCCAGGTAGAGCCTGACTTGACGATCGAGATGAAACCTGTTGAGATTCAGGATCGTAAGTTCAAGCAACTTCGCAACCGACAGATTCCCTTGGTTCGTGTGTTGTGGAGAAACCGAACCACCGAACAAGTAACTTGGGAGACAGAAGAGAAGATGCGAATTCATTATCCCGAGTTATTTGCAGAGTTGAATTAGAATCTGGGGACCAGATTCTCCGAAGGGGGGGATAGTGTAACGCCCCGTTATTTTTATAACGCTTCGGTAAGTTTACCGATTAATTGCTCTTGTTTGTATTATTTGCAATTATGTGATTATGTGAATTATATGAATTAATGTGTGATTCTATATGTGAATAATATGATGAATTCATAAGAATCTTCATATTTGAAATTACTTCACACTATGTTTATATTTGAATTGTTGTATTTGAAATTTTATGAAAATTATGCCATTGTATTTGAATTATATGATATTATTCTTGAAATATATATAAATATATATGCAAATACATACATAAATATCTATACAAATATATATACATTGTTAGTTATTTTGACTTTTCAAAGTATTCTATATTTATTTAATTATCTCATCTCTCTCCACAATTTTCTACACTATTCCACAAGCAACACACTCTCTTCTCCTTCTTCATCTCTCGACCCACACCCATCTTCATCACCGCCATTTTCATCCCCTCAAAAGCACCACAAATCATCTTCATTTTTGCTACAAAAAGTTGCTCTATCATCCAAGGAACAAGCTACCACTTGTGGTTTTTGCAAACAAGCTCTTATTTCTTTCATCTCTCCACTTCATTTCTTCAAGGTAAGGTTGTTGATTCTTACAATCCTTTGGTTTTTATGGTTTCAAGTGTTGATGAAGTGAAGAAGTATGCTAGAATGAATGATTGATGAGCTTGGTTTGGTTGTTGGTTGCATGTAGCATTACTTGTGATTTTTCCATTGAATTTGATCAATTTGCAATATTGGCTAAATGATCTTAGATGCTTGAATGGATTGGTAATTCATATTAGTTGATGATATTAAGCAATTAGGAGAAGTTTTATGGAGTTTGGGGTTGAAAAATGAAAGTTTGGCAAAATATGTAGGGGCTGATGAATAGTGATTTTGAGCATTTGGCTTCATTTTTCGATTCTTTTGGCATCAAAAATCCTTAAATATAGTATTTAAGAGATGCCGAAAGTTTTGGATTAATCGTAATTGATTTGCTATGCAAAGTATTTAACGAGGGGTGGTTTGTGTAATATTCACAAACCTTTGAATTTTGGTTCCCAAGCTTCCATATTACTTGTATGCCTAATTTAGCTTAATTTCATGTGTATTTGATTGTGTTTAAATGTGTTTGAATGAGCTTAGTTGGGTTTAAGTGCATTTATACATAATATGTTATTTTGAGCATAAAATGCATTTCATAGCCGTGCGTCGTATTTGGTTGATTTATCGAGTCGTGTCTTACCTCGAGGCCTGTGTATTACAGGTGGGACCTCGCGGGACTGATCTCTGGTCGTTTGGCTATCCTTTTTGTTAGGCCTACAGGTGAGGATGTAAAATGTTTTTTAACTGAAGCTTGAACAAATATTTGCGAAAACCATATCCCTTATATTTCAATTATACATTATCAATATTTGAAATAAAAGGGTTTTGATATAAAATGATATATGTGTATCTTTTCCAAAATGGTTTGAAAATAGAGACAAGAGAACTATTTTTATTTTAAAAGTAACATTTGGTCTCGGGACTTGCGCGTATGCCTCGAGATAACTCGGCAACGTGACAGGATACCCTAGGCGGTTACATACCTTGTCTCGAAAGACCCTTTTGGTCCATTAAAATATTTTGAAAAGCAAGATGACTTATACTTAACCCCATTGAGGACGCTCATGGGTATTTCTGTTTGGGCCCTGGATTATGTGACAGGCGGACACCCGGAGACGTGCGTCTAGGGTTGAAGCTAGGTTCATAATTCCACCGATTATAAGCAGGTATTCATGAACCTGACAAATAATCAAAGGGTATTGTTCATGGCTGGTCGGAGGTAGTCTAGCCTGAATAATACTTACACCGGCGCCATTAGTCGGTTATGGTGAAATCTTGGGTAGCTCCCTTGATAAGCCAAATGGTATTGAGGAGGAATTTCGTTATATTTGATATGTTTTGGGAGTTATAAGGAGATGGCCCGTTCTCGCCGGGAATAAAATGTTTCTAAAATGTTTTACTTTAATATTTAATTCACAAAGCTTTGATGAATTATAAAGAGAAAGTATCGGCACTAGATTCGTTTCTCTATTAACCAAAGCGTGAATTAAATATGTTTTATGTTTTAATTATTATATATATATTTTCCCCTCCTCACTGAGTTCGTTTGACTCACATCCCGTTTTGGTTCATGCTTCAGGTTAGCGGTCAGGTACTGGCAGCAGCGTTGTAGGCTTGTACAGTCCTTGAAGTCGGTCTTATGTATTTACTTTTGTGGATCGAACTTATGATGTTGGATTACATGAAAACTTGACATGTTATGCTGATGTAGAATACTTAATGAATTGATGTTATAACTTGTGATAGATAATGGACTTATAAATGTTTATTTTGGCCACGGATGGCAGTGTGAATATAAATATGATCTTTTGCTCATTGCTTCCGCTTGTTGTTGCTGTTGTTGTTGTTGGTGGTGTTGGTACTGTTGTTGGGAGTCGCTGTTGCCAGGTTGTGGGAATCCCGTTGTCCGGGGCGGGTTTTCGAGTGGTGGTATTTAACTATCGCTCGAGAGCTCGTTTCGGTCCGGGGGTTGTGGCGTGGGGGACGTCACATCTGCCAGTATGAAAGCGTGTAATCTTGGTTGAATGCTCGGAAGTGGATTCCGATTGGCATCTCGAGGTCGTCTGGAAATGCCGCGCCCTTGAGAGAACTCAAAAATTCACATGTGAGCCGGCGGTAGAATGGCCTTTGGATGCTCCAAAAAGTAGTCCATCGTATGTTGTCGATATATCGGGATATGCCTTCACCTAGGCCCAACTAATACATGGCTTCCATATCGAGGAATTGTGTGGCCCTAACCGGTCGTTCCATTAACCGATTGAAGACATTTTGGTCGTCCTCGTTTCCCAAATTTACTTGATAACCTTCCGGTGCCGCTACGTCGGGTAACTCCCTAGCCCGACGCTGGCTACGAGGCTTGCGGTCGCCTTCCATAATAGAGCTTGAGTTGATTTGAGTTGAAGGAAAATAAGTTGCAAATTCCACTTGAGACTTTCACCAAACACTTGGCGTGCGCTACTTCGGGCGAAGATAATGTGAGATCGGTACAACGGATGGAGCCTAAAATTTCGACAATTCAAAGAACATGCTGCAGACAATGCACCTTCCAAATCTGACAAAGATCCGTCGGCTGGATCGAGAAATATACGAACTCAAAGTTGGGTGCAAATTGGGGGAGAAAACAAGGGGAAATTTTCGCAAGAGAAAGGAAAATATGGGTTGTGCGCGAATCTGGAGCTACTGATCATTTTAAAAGCTGGAAGAGGTGCGCACGGCCTCTCGTCACGGCGTGTGACGAGGCCGTGTGGGGAGACACGCACGGGGTATTGTCACGGCGTGTGACGACACCGTGTGAAAGAAACACGCACGGGGTATCGTCACGGCGTGCGACAAGACCATGTGGATAGGTGCACGGGGTCTCGTCACGGCGTGTGGCGAGACCGTGCAAGGCATGCAAGGGCAGTTCATGTGTTTTAAACCACACAAACTTCACAAAATTCATACAAGGAATATATTTCACCAAAATCATATAAATTCACATATATAATATTTTCACATATCATCAATTATATGTCTAACGCACATAATTTTAAAACTTCAACATAAGATGAAATTAAATGAATTTTGGATGAATGTCATGACAATGCAATATACTTGGATCGTTCATACGAAAATCAAGCTATGTTTTCTTGACTCGTTTCGACTTTTTCTTCCTCGTGCAATTTGTGCGGAGATGGAAGGGACTTCCACATGAGAAGCAACGTCCATACTTCTTTCGACATTCTGACTCTTGATGGTCTCTTTGGCAAAAGCTACATACTGGCGCTCCCTGCGGTTGGGGAGGTGCATTCTGTAACGCCACAAAAATCCGAATTATTATTCGGTACGTCCGAATCGTTGTTTTTCGCGATTTAACTATTTCATTTAATAGTTACTATGTGATTTTTTTTAACAATTTCATAAATGAGTGAATTTTGGTTTTTAAACCATTTCATGTCAACGTGTGTTCAATTGTACGAGTTTTGACTGTAATATTGTTTAATTCCGACAACCTGCTAATTTTAGTAAGTTCGGAGTAATTACGGTTTTGCCCCTCGTTTCTAAGTCAAGTCAAAGTTTGACTTGACCAACTCTCTTCTCTCCCTCAATCCTCACTTCACGTTAAAGAAAAGAGAAGAAGAAAGAAAAAGAGAAAAAGAAGAGAAAAGGAGAGGAAGCTTGGATTGCTCATTCCGACTTCGATTCCCGACCAAATCTCGATCTGTGATACTTTACGAACTCCTCACGATCTATTCTTCATGTAAGCTTCTCACGTCCTTCGCGTTTAATGCTTCCTAGGTTGTGATTTATAGGATTTTGTGAATAGTTGAATAATATATGAAAAATGTGATTTTGAATGATTTTGTGGATAGATTTAAGTGATTCTTGGTCCTTTAGGTAGATTAGATGTTGTAGATCATTAAATGTAAGTTTTAGTTTGAGGTTTGCATGATTTATATGATTTAAATGTTTATTTTTAGCTCATTCCCGAGAACCCCTCGCGATTCTGCTGTTCTGATAATCCGCACGGCCTTACGCACGGTCTTGAGACCATGCGCCAAGACCGTGCGCCTATTTTGTGCCTTGCACGGCCTTATGCACGTCCGTGCGCACGCCGGTGCGCAGGCCAGTGCAAGTGTTCGTGCATCGGCTTGAGCACGCGTTCAAGCCCGTGCGTCCGCCCGTCCCCAAGACCGTGTCTATGCCTTAACCAAAATTTCTCCATTTTCAACTTCTTGCTCTCGGCATTGTGGGTCAAAGGGGCAATTAAAAAGTTGACTTTCTTCGTTTGACCTCCGATTTGAGATCGGATCTCACTTATAGGTCCTATAAATCATGAAATACATATTTTAGGTAGTTTGAATTTTTTCGACTTCGTTTGGGCCCCGTTTCTCGTGTTTTTCGTTTAGGCCTTATTGGCTATTTTTCAAATATTCTTCGTTTCTTCCGAAACTTGAATGCATGCTTCCTTATTGCCTTTTATGCATGTTTATGAGCTTTTATTGCATTCTAACTTGTTTTGCTTATCGAATTCTATGAATTTCTATGTTTTGTACAATGTGAACCTAAGTGATATGAATGATTGTTTAACGTGCTTCTATGTGTTTTAAATCTTTCGGGTAAGCCATTTTTGGTTGTGTCTTGGTCTTTTGCAGACGATACTCCCGTGGAGTAGCGTGCCGGTCTCGCATTCTTGCTCTCGTTTTTGTCAAGCCAACAGGTGGGGTGTTCAGTTTCTTATAGTATACGATAATACGTACATAATACCAACCCTACTACCCGATAAGCCTTGTTTTATGATTTGTTTTATATCCGTTTGTATATATAGTAGATATTTAAGCTTATACTTTTATGATCTTGAAAACGATTTAATATGACAAGTATTATGTATATGTTTGTGAAATGTGTACGAAAGAGGCAGGAAAATCTTTGTTTTCCGAAAGCGAACTTTGGCATTATAGCCTCGCACACGACTTGCATCGAACGGTCTTTTGACCACATGAAAATGTTTGAAAAGCGAGCTATGTATATGTATATGTTTGACCTGTTCTGATGGGCTCGGAGTAAGGACAATAGGATGAAGTCGGTAGACGTCGGGTCTACGATGGAAATTCTATGGTTTCCTCCACCTTTGGGAGCTCGGGGTGAGGCCGGAGTGGCAGCCCTTTGAGTACCTGAGCTGTTTATGTATGATCTGTGTAGTTAGGGGTTGCTCCCTGATTACAATTGGAGGAATAAGGAGGGTTTCTGTTTTTATGATTTGACTGGTGGTTCAGAACTCTTCTCGCTGAGTTATACGTTTTGTTTTGTTCCATTTTGAGCTAGTTCACCAATCGTTTGCGAAAAACTTTACTTCTGTTATTTTCTTTCTGTTTAAACTGGTGATCTACTTTCGTTTATTCTTATGTACTGTCTTTTTCCCCCTCACTTAGTCGTTTGACTAACCCCATTCGTTTCACCCTTTGGTTTCAGGATTCTAGGCGGGCTTCTTAGTATTGGGTCGTTGTCGGTCGAGTTACACGCTTTTGTCTTATGTAAACTCTTGTTTCTTGTTGACTTGAGATGTATGTTATGTAGGATTTGATTATACTTATGAATAGCCGGGAATAATATTGTAGAACCCGTTGTAAACATTTATTAGTATTGTAACGACCCGAAAATTCCAGAATATATTCTCGGAATAATTATTCGACATTTCGTTGACTTTTATATGAAAAGATTAGCTTCGTTAGCTAATCTTAATTTATTATAATTATTTCCATATCCTCAACCATTTATAATTACACTTTCTACCCCTCGAATTTATTTTAATCTCTAAACGAACCTACACCCCCTTGAAACACCTTTGCACTATCTTGAACACACTTACACCCCCTTGTGCACACTCTCTTGCACACTCTTGAATACATTTACAAATCGAGAGAGAGAAGGAGAGAAGAGAAGGAGAAAGGAAGAAGAAGAAGGAGAGAAAAGAAAATCCCGTTCCGAATCCGTTGCTCGACCGATCGAAATTCCGAGACCAGATTTACGATCCTCATTCAATTCTCTATCGGTAACCTTCTTTCTCCAATTCGTTTCATCCATTAAATCCTTGGTTTTTATAGATTTTAAATTGAAATAAATATGTGATGATTTAATTGATTTGTAGGTTATAGTTTACCATTTTTAGTATAGTTCGGATCAAATGGTAGCAATTAATGTGTACAATGCATGAGTGTGAATTTTATATGTTGTTTTTAGCCTTAGAATCCACCCTAGTTGATTTTAGGATGAAACTCTCGAGAAAAACCTTGAAATCGCGTTTCTGCACCTGTGAGATGGAACCACACGGTCCAACGCACGGTCTTGGCACGACCGTGCGCCAGACCGTGCACACACCTTTAACTTGCACCGGCTTGCGCACGCCGGTGCAGAAGCCAGTGCATGCTTGTTTCATCTTGCACGGTCTTGAGTGCGTGCTCAAGACCGTGCACAAGGCCGTGCGTTAGCCCGTGCGAATGCCTTAGCCAATTTTCCAGCCTTTTTCCTTAGTTGCTCTCGGTAATGGGGTCAAATGGCCAAAAATAAAAGTTGACTTTTTGCATACGACCCCCTAAAATCGAGCCGTTTTCGCCTATAGCTTCCATATGATTCAAGGATGAATATTTCGTAAAGTTTTCAAAATTCCGACCTCGTTCGGACCTTGAATCGAGCCTTTTTCGTTTAGGGTTTTTTCCCCAAATTTTGAATGTCGTCTGAAAAATCCGAAAATTGCATGAGTGCTCCTTTACAATATTATATGCATGAATGTGCAATTAGAATTTCAATTGACCATGTTTAGCATCGTTAATTTCATACTTTTAATTTAATTGATTTAATTGCATTTTAATTGTAAATTCAATTGCTACATGACGTTTATTGGTTTCTCATGTGATGTAGTTTTCATGAGTCATTGTCGTGTCTTGTCTTATGTGGTTCTTGTCGTCTGTTAGTTTCAGGCCGTCTTTTCGGGACATAGCTTGGATTGTCTTGTCGTTCGCGTGTTTCCAGGTGAGGGTTTTAAAATGCTTTCAAATGGAGTAAGAATTCTTTTAATTTATTGCGAACTACCCCTTATGTGCTCATCTTGCTTTGATTTCCTTTCTCGTATATCTATTAGATATTTAATCTATATTTTCATGATTCTCATAAAGGTTTTAATATTAACTTGTACTTATGAGTATCTCTAAATCATTTTATTTTCATAAGGCAAGTAAAATTCTTTCTTTTAAGCGTGACGGTTTGACTTAGGATTTACCCCCTTCGTCGTCACCCAAACTTGCCCAAATTGCCTTATGGCATCAATTTATATGTTTGTTTTTCAAAGCGAGCAAAGTAGTATTATTTCAAATGGGCCCGGGAAGGTATCCGGAGGTTGCATCTGGGGACGAGCGTCCAGGGTGTAATCCGAGGTGCTTCTCCCAAAAATAAGCGTCAATCATGGCCCTTCAGGAGTTGATAGCCACGGTTGGGAGCGATGGTGGGCGTTGCATTCGTTGCACGTTTTCCTGAAATTCACAGTCGCCCGGGGTCGCACTTCGGGGTCAGACACCGGTGATGGAGTTACATGTTATTGAGGGGGTTATAAGGAGGAACAGGCCCATTCTCGCTGGGATATTAATTGCTTGCATTTACCGCTTTAAATTCTTTATTATCGTTAATTATTATCGTGTATGCAAGTCGAAGCACGATCCGGATTTTCTTCAATTATGCAAATGTATTTTTACTATATACATATAATCAAAACCCTGAAATGTGGCTCGTACTTGTTCCCTTTTTACCCTCACTGAGTATCTTTTGTACTCACCCCCACTATTTTGATTCTTACTTCAGGTCGACAGGTAGCGTTGTCACCTATCTTTTCAGTCGGCAGCAGCAGGTCTAGGTTGGCTCGTGTGTCTTGTCTTGTCAGTGTCCCAACAACAGTTGTGTCCTTATTTATGATTTGATTGAATTATGTATTTCGGATTATGCTTTATTTTCCGTACTTACGTGTCCCTGATGTGGGATAGGATAGACTGGCCATGAAGGGCATTTATTATATAATGATTGAGAATGATGTATGAATTACGTTGCCATGGAGGGCTTATATGATTTACTTTATATTTGAATTAGCTTCCGCAACTCTGTTATTTCTTTTACTGCTGTTGTTGTTGGGGTGTCGTTATGCTGTTGCTGGTTTTGCTTGATTGATTGCCGTTCGCCGGGATGGATTTTTAAATGGGGTACATCTATCTCGTTTGGGGATTCGTCTCGGTGCGGATGTGGTGTCCTTTCTCCGTCCAAGGAAAGGGGTGCTACAAGTATTTATGGGAATTTGCTAGCCTTGGTGGGCTTTACCGAACTGCGCAGCCATTATGGATTTTATTTTTTGTCTATATATTGCTTCCGCTTTTGGTTTGTCCCTGTTTTGAAACTCCCGCCTAGTAGTAAATGAGTCCAGTTTGCCGTTCCGGGTTTTAGTTCGGGTCGGATTACTTTCAATTCCGGGTCAGGATCCCGTGCGGGGCGTGCGTCTGCCCGTTTGGCGGCGCCCGCTACAGTTGGTATCAGAGCCCCTATGGGTTCATTGGCCTATGCTCTGAAGCGTCAAGTCTGTGTAGGTCCGTACGGCTTAGGAACTATGTGAATTGCGTGATTGTGCTTAAGTGATTGTGTGAATTTGACTTCCTTACGTGTTGATGCTTTACATGATCACTTAACGTCATGCATAATTATACAGTTTTGCAGGATGCGTCGTGGTAGAGGTCCTCCTCCACCTCCTCCCCTGCCAGAGGGACCTACGCCAGCCCAATTTATGGCAGCGTTACAGCAGTATGCTCTTCATGCTCCTCAGGAGACGCCGGAACAGACGGCTATGAAAGCAATAAATCAGTTTCTTAATCGTAATCCGCCACAGTTTGTGGGAGCACTGGATGATATGGCCGCAGAGACATGGATATATCGGCCTTGGAAAAGATATTCAGACTAATGCACACTACGGATCCACAAAGGGTCGAGTATGCTGCCTACCTGATGATTGGGACAGCACAGGACTGGTGGACACGGATTGATCAGCGTTGGACGCGTGATCGGGTGGTTCCGACATGGGCTCAGTTTTTGGTGGAGTTCAGGGCTAAGTACATCCCGTTGGTAGTCAGACAACAGCGGGAAAGAGAGTTTTTGAGCTTGAAGCAGGGCACGTCCTTGGTAGATTAGTATGAGGCACATTTCTCTCGCCTCATTGTTCACTGTTCCTATATGGTTGAGGACGAGGAGAGGAAGACACGCCAGTTCGTGGAGGGTTTGTCTCACAGCATTCGACTGCATATGATGGCTGTTCGCCCCCGATTTTATTCCGATGCAGTTGAATGGCTCTTGCTATAGAGTCAGAGCTGAGACAGATGAGGCCTACGTCAGCACCTGCCCCCGGATCCGGTAAGGGTTTTCTGTCGGGTCCGAAGAGGTCTTTTCCTTCTGTAGGACCATCTTCTTCTTCAGCTGGGAAGAAACCATTTTAGCAGGCTCCGAAGCCGAACGTTCCTCCCCAAGCTCAGGGTTTTCCACGACCAGTTTGTGGATATTGTGGAGGTCCCCATTTGGAGTCTAAGTGTCGAAGGAAGTTAGGGCTTAGCTTTGGATGTGGTAGCTCCGATCATCTTATGAATGCATGCCCGATGAAGAGAGGTCAGAAGCAGCCAGCTAAGCCTCAATCCCAGGCCCGACTTTCCGCCTTGGAAGGCGATGCTGAAGATGTCGCGCCAGATGCGAATGCCGTGGTGGAAGGTACGATATACATACATGACACTCCCATTCATGCATTGTACGACCCGGGTGCTTCTCACTCGTTTATTGCGCCTGCCGTTGCCGTATCTGTGCATGTGCCTGTTGAGTTGCTTGAGTATATGTTAGTTGTTAGCTCGCCGATGGGTTCTAAAGTAGCTACGAACCGCATCCTCAAGCGTTGTCCGATGACGATTGAGGGTACCGAGTACCTTGGGGATTTGATCGTGCTGTGGATGAAGGATTATGGAGTTATTCTTGGGATGGATTGGTTATTTGAGCACCGAGCGAAGATCGACTGCTATGAGAAGAACGTTGTGCTTGGTTACAGTGAACTTAGAGGTTTCAGAATGGGTGAAGGCCCGTATATCTCTATGATGGAAGCCAAGAAGCTTATCCTGAAGGGAGAAGCAACTGGTTTTCTAGCTTATCTTCTCAACCGCCCGAAAGAGCAGGTGAAGATCGAGGATACCGATGTGGTTAAAGAATTCATGGATGTGTTTCCCGAGAACTTGGAGTTTCTGCCCCCTAATAGGGACATTGAGTTCGTTATTGATCTAGTCTCGAAGTCTCAGATCCCGGTACATCTTACTTCCTCCTGGATGAACTGTGTAAGGTGTGTTGTGAGTCTCGTTGAGAATCTCTCGTCTCAAACTCACTGGAACACAAACTCAAACAAGCACTACTGGCAACAGCAACGACATCCCAACAACAACCACAATAAAACAGAGATGTGCGGAAGCGATTATAAAGTAAACAGATAAATTCCATAAACGCCTACGAGGCTAACATAATAACAATTAAACATGTGAAATTCGCAATACAACAGAATAACAACACGTAGTGCCATCCATGGCTCAACTAGTGTATCCTGTACAATCCTAGATATCGTCAACTATCCCACATCAAGGGCACATAAGTATGTAAAGTAAATAAATACAATAAACAAGACTCGACGGTTGTTGGGACCACTGACAAGACAAACCAGAAAGACTGAGCCTATCTAGACCTGCTGATGCCGACTGACAAGATAGGTGACCTCGCCACCTGTCTACCTGAAGCAAGAACCAAAATACCAGGGGTGAGTATAAAGGATACTCAGTAAGGGGGTTTTGATCACAGTTCGTCATTTATCTTTTAAAACCAAAAGTGGTGAGTGTTGCCCGTTTTGAGAAAGAATACGAATAACGAAATATAAGTTGTAAAATGACACAAAGCAACACTCGGGTTCGGCTTATTTGAAAACACAAAAGGTTGACGAACCGGATCCTTTAAAACATTTGCACGTAATATCAAGCCGATAAATTGAAAGGATATTAGTTGAGTCACGAGGCCGTTACAAGTTCTAAAAGCACGATATAAATAAGTTGGAATCGATAAATAACACAGCTCGTAATTCAACTAATTAATTGAATAATAAATGAGGCTTACGGTGGCAAGCACGAGTCAAACTTCCGGGTTTTATATATATATATATATATAGGGAAATACGTATGAAAAATGAAGAGAACCGGAATGTGCTTCGACTTGTAATGAAAGCCGTAAAACAATTAGACAAGCAACAAATGCAAGAAATCATGCAAATAATGTGTCCCGGCGAGAACGGGTCCTCTCGTTATAACTCCCAATTGAAAATCATGTAAGCATATAGTCAAGTACTCCACCACTAACAATACTATACAGGATTTAAGGAGACGCTGTTAGCACCACCATCAGAATTTAAGGAGATGCGATTAGCACCACCGTACAGGGTTTAAGGAGACGCGATTAGCACCACCGTTCGCATCAACTTAGGCTTGCCAACCTCCTAGCAGGCCTAAGTCAACACGCTAGAAGTATACATCGGGATTTGCCCTAGACGCACGTCCCCAGGCTCACCTCCTGTATACTCCAGGCCCAAGTTATTAAACAATCTATGGCTCGCTTTTAAAAACAATGATAGTTTGGGTGGCCAAATGGGCCGTTCGAAAATATGATGCAAGTAGTTAGGTATGAATGGCCAAAGGGGCTTTTGAGACAAGTTGATAATTGCGAGGTCGAGAGACCAGAGTTCACATTTAAAACAAATGGGTTTTCCTTGCCTCTAGTTGAAAGTATTTAAAACATTTTGGTTTGCTATCAAAACGGTTTGACTAAGCAGATAGAGAAATAGTAAAGGCAATACAACAAGTAATAAGAAAGTGGGATAGTGGTTTATTTCGCAAACCTAAGTAACTATGTTCTTACTCCAGTTGAAAACAATTTAAAACCCTTACCTGGCTCAACACGACAGTATGAAAGCAGGCGGTAGTCAGGTTTCTCCCTCGTTGGTCCCACCTGTAATACACAGGGCCTAGAGGATGAAAACAAGACCGACAATACTAAAAGCAAGACACGAACAACAGACGACGCACGGCAATTCAAATATAACTTCACTCATGCTACAAATACAATATGGAAAGCCAGGCAATTATGCATATAAGGATATATAACATATGAATTAACATTTAAAGGAATATTTAAAGCAATTGTAATAATGGAAGAACGTTAATAATAAATATGGAAAGCATGCTAAAATGCGGTTAGGGCACGTAGGCATGCTTAAAATAATATAAAGACGTTCTCTCGCGAATATGGGGTTAATCGGATAAGAAACGGGAAAGGTGGAATAAAATCCCTAAACAAGAAAGGTGTCAATTGACGGTCAAATAGGGTCGGATAAATTGTAAATTATGAAGAATATCAAATCCCGAGGCTCGAGGAAGCTATAGGTGAAATCGGATTGATATTTGGAGGTCGTATGTGAAAAGTCAATATTTAAATGAGTGGGGTTGACCCAATTCCCGAAGTGCAAGAAAGGAAAAGGCTGGAAAATGCACTAAGTATGTTGCACCGGCCAACGCACGGGCTTGGCAAGCCGGTGCAAGCACAACCTCACGCACGGTCTTGAGCATGGTGCCAAGACCGTGCAGGTGCAAACGGGCCTGCGCACGGGCCTGTCACGGGCTCAAGCCCGTGCAGGTTAAAAAGGGCTGCGCACAGGCCTTGATCAAGACTGTGCGTTCGCCCGTGTGGATCTACTGAGCAGCAGACTCAGCAGATCGCGAAACCTCTCACGCGAAACCAACATTTAAATCCATACATCTCCTAATTTACACCATAAAACATCCCAATTTTCACATATATTCATATATATCATATAAGCTACATATAGGCGCAAGAATCACGTAAAATGGTCAAGTAATTCTTCCTAAACACGAAAATCCTAATATTATAAAATTCTATATAAAACTCACGAAAATCGCAACGAAGATGGAACGAAATGAAATGGGGTAAAAGGATTACCGGTAGAGAATGTAGTGAGGATCGTTCGGGCGAGAAACGGGCTCGGTAGGGCGTCGGGAAGTTTCCTCCTTTCTTCTCCTTCTCTTTTCCTTCCTTTCTTCTTCCTTTCTTCTTTTTCTTCTTTGTGTGTAATGAGAGAATGAGAGAGATAGGTAGATATTTTAGGAAAATATCTCGGGGGGTAAAATGGTCATTTAGGCTTTTAAGGGCATTTAGGTAATTTAAGTAATTGAGGGCATTTAAAAGATAAGTTAAATCAATCTTTTCCATAAGATTAATTAATCCAATTGGATAAATCGAGAAATTAGGCAAGAAAGAATTCGCGTAATTATTAATAATATAATTAAAATATTCGGGTCGTTACAGCTCCAGTTCTGAAATCCAGGCCTCGGCCTTGAGGTCGTTCGGCTCGCCCTCGAAGACCGTAGGGCGATAGGACATGAATCAATCCATAGCTCGGGCGGTAGCATCCCGAGGGTTTGGTGGTGGTGGTTGAGGCTTCTGCTGCTCCTGCTGAGCCTGCTGTACTATAAGCCTAACGGCATCGTAAAGGGCGTTGGGTGGTGGAAAGCCCTCTGGTGGTGGGGGTGGCTCCTGTCGGCCTTGAGGTCGGACCATGGTGCCTGAAACAATGAGCTGGAATGCATGTGGGTTAATGATATGTTCAATAAATCACGTAACAATAACATATAAAAGTGCAAGTAAAGAAAAATAACACGAAACCTATATAGCCGTACGACTTAGACACGACACTTCTAGACAATAGAGCCTAAGGCTCTGATACCACTCCAGACTGTAGCGCCCCGCTCTACAGCCCCCGAACCTGCACGGATTCCCAAGCCGAGAACGGCGCCTCAACCTGAGAACCATACAAGCCAACGGGTCAATCCCGACACTTGGCAACAGTGGATTCCCAAATTTAAAACATCTAAACAACTCAGAATAAATAGCGGAAGCAAATTTAAATCATAATAACATATATGCCACTCCGGGGCCAATTCAACTAATATATATATATTAACACAGCCCATTCAGGGGCAACATTAAGTAAATATCAGGGGACGGGGATCAATATGTCGTTATCTACAAGCTTGGACAAAAGAACAACTATCTAGAGAGTTCAAGACAACAATAGAGACTCGGCAAAACCAAAAAGGCCTATCTAAGCACTGTTGCCCATCCGACACGTGAGACATGTCGGTCTCTCAATCTACCTGAGGCAAGAACCAAAGAAAGAGGGTGAGTCAAAAATACTCAGTGAAGATGTTAGAGCAAGTCGAGTCACCCTTCCGGGTTTTATAGAAAGTACATATGCAATAAGGAAGAAACCGGAATGTGCTTCGACTTGGATATTCAATAAAACGATAAAACAATAACAATATAAAGCGATAATTAAATATCCCCGCGAGAGTGGGCCTGTTCCTCCTTATTTCTCCACAGTACATTATAAAAATCTCCATCGCCGGTGTCAAGCCAAGGAGCAACCCAAAGTTCGACTATTGTGAATTTAAGGAAAATGTGCAACGAATGCAACATCCACCATCGCTCCCAACCGTGGCTATCAACTCCTGACGGGCCACGATTGACGCTTAATTTTGGGAGAAGCACCTCGGATTACACCCTGGACGCTCGTCCCCGGATGCAACCTCCGGATACCATCCCGGGCCCATTGAAATAACAATACTTTGCTCGCTTTGAAATAAGATTTTTGAATGCCAAATGGGCAATTGGGCAAGTGGTGACGACGAAGGGGGTAAATCCTAAGTCAAACCGTCACGTAAAGGAAAGAGTTTTCTTGCCCTTTTTGAAAACAAATCGATTTAGGTTACTCTCATATAATTTTGATATCAAAGGATTTTAGGATAAAACATAAAAGTATAAACTCGAAATATGTAATACAATAATATGGGTTAAGGGGTTTCGCAAGTATACATAGACATATATGTTCAAGCCCAGTATAAATAATTTAAATCCTCACCTGGGGTCAAAAATAGGAAGCCTAGCAGCTAGACTCACTAGTCACCGACGTCTGACTGATCTGGAGACAAGACAGGACCTAGACAATTAATAACGACTATAAAAGCGCAAATAAGTAATTATTTGACGAACGGCTAACCAAACATGTTCAAAATCATGAATATGCCAATTATAGTATGTAAGGAAGCTATCATGTAAATTTCACGAAATTCCGACAAGTTGCCAAAAATGCACATACTTAAAATTACACTATTCACAGCTCGAACGAGGGCAAAATTAAATAAACATTTCAAAATATTAATCTACAAGTTATAAAGGTTCTATAGGTGAAAATGGTATAATTTTTGGAGTTCGTATGCAAAAAGTCAACCAAAAATGTTGACCCGGAGACTCACTTGCCGAGAGCAACATTTGAAAAAGGCTGGAAAATTTTCTAAGTGTTTCACACCGGCTTGTGCACGGTCTTGAACACGGTGTCAAGACCGTGCACTCAGACATGGCCATCTGCACGGGTTAGGTGCACGGGCTTGAGCCCGTGCAGGCACAAAGAGGTGCACACGGGCTCCTGCATGGTCTTGCTCAAGACCGTGCGTTAGCCCGTGCGGTTTAATAGCACACAGCAGAAAGTTACGCGATTTCACGAAAATTCGAACCAAAATTCATAAAAATCATATTTATAACGCAAATCAACACCCAACAATCGTAACAATCAACAATCATCATCTAATAAACATTTACATCCAATAATTTCACGAAATGATCAAGAAACGGGTTCGATCTAAGCATTTAACCTAAAAATCCCAAAATGACAAAATATTCTCAAAACATCATAAATTCGTGAAAGAAATTGGGGAAATTGGTACCTAGAGAAAGGTATCGCTGAGAGGATCGTTTAGGTTCGATTGGCGCAAAATTCCACGGAGAAACGAGCTCGGCACGATCGATTAGGGCTTCGGGGGAAAAATCCTCTTTTCTTCTTCGCTCTCACTCTCTCTATATCGAATATGGGTTCGAATGAGGGTTTCGAGACTTTTATCAAATATTTTGAAATGTCGAAAAATACGAAGGGTAGTTTGGTAAGTTTGGAAAGTCCAATTAAATGTACGTTGGCCAAATATATCTATTTAATATCAAACAAACGCAATTTAGACAAGGAATTTAAATACGCAATTAATATTATCACATTAGGTCGTATACAAAAATAATATATAATAATTCACATATTACGAGAACTTAGGGTTAAGAAAGATAATTAACGCGGGAAAATACTCACAATGATTCTCGGATTTCTGGGTCGTTACACACACCCTCAGACAGATGGATAGTCCCAGAGAACTATCAGTTACTTGGGAGATATGCTCAGATCATGTGCCTTAAAGATTCTCCCCGAAAAGGAATCATACAAATGGGAAGGGAGGAAGATTGAGCCCGAGATTCTTAGGCCCATATGAGATTCTAGAGAGAATCGGGAAGATAGCCTTTAGATTAGACATGCCACGAAGTCTTACCGGAATTCACAATGTCTTCCATGTCTCTCAACTTCGCAAGTACCACCCGAGTGATTACGAGATTGTCCCAGTCGAAGAAATTGAACTTGACCCGAACTTGACATTTGTTTCCCGACCGGTCAAGATCCTAGACTGCAAGAATCAAGAGCTTCGCAACAAGCAAATCCCTCTTGTAAAAATTATTTGGAGCAATCAGAGGTCAGAGGAAGCTACGTGGGAAATCGAGGAGAAAATGAGAAAATTCCATCTGGAATTATTCGACTTAGATCAGTAGAATTTGGGGACCCGATTCTTTTAAGGGGGGATGATTGTAACACCCCGATTTTTCAAGATGGATTTTTGGTATGCTTCGACATTTCGTTCTCGCTTCTAATCTTATTTCTCGAATTATTTGATTTAATTTTTGTATTTATTTAAGAATTCCGTAAATGCATGAATTATTTGTGTAACGACCCGAAACTTCGGATTTATTCCGAAATTATATTTTATTCGCGCCGAAGGCTTTTCGTGAGAATATTTATATTCACGAATAAATTTTATCCATGAACCCGCCTTTTATCCAAAATTTCCTATTTTACCCCGACCCCATTTAATATCCCTTTTTCACAAATACCCCTCTGATATTCCTTATTTCACATATACCCACATCATTTGAAAGAAAGAAAGAGGAAGAGAGAGAGAGAGAGGGAGAAAAGGGAGAAAGAAGGAGGAGAAGAGAAGAATCGCCCTACCGAGCCCGTTTCTCGCCCGATCGACGAGCCGTGAAAACCCGAACGATCCTTGCTTCATTCTCTACCGGTAATCCTTTTACCCCATTCCATTTCGTTTCCTCGTTGCGATTTTCGTGATTTTATATAGAAATTTTATAGTTTTAGGATTTTCGTGTTCAGGGAGATTTACTTGACCATTTTACGCGATTCCTGAACCTACGTGTACCTTATGTGATATATATGTTTATATGTGAAAATTAGCATGTTTTATGGTGTAATTTGTGAGATCTATGAATTTATATGTTGGTCTGCGCGTGAGAGCTCGCGAGCTGCTGCTGTTCTGCACTCAGATAATCTGCACGGGCTCTTGCACGGTCTTGCCAAGACCGTGCGTTGGCCCGTGCGCGCCCCTTTTCAACCTCTACGGGCTTGAGCCCGTGCACGGGCCTGTGCGCAGGCCCGTTTGCAGCTGCATGGTCTTAGCAGCGTGCTCAAGACCGTGTGTGACCCTGTGCACCTTTATATGTGCTTGCACCGGCTTGCCAAGCCCGTGCGATGGCCGGTGCAACATACTTAGAGGATTTTCTAACCTTTTCCTTTCTTGCACTTCGGGAATTGGGTCAACCCCACTTATTTAAATATTGACTTTTCGCATACGACCTCCGAAAATCAATCCGATTTCACCTATAGATTCCTTGTGCCTCGAGATTTAATACATTACATAGTTTACTTTTATCCGACCTTCTTTGACCCTCAATTGACACCTTTCTTATTTAGGGATTTTATCCACCTTTCCCGTTTCTTATCCGTCTGATCCCGTGTTCGCGAGAGAGCATCCTTTTATTATTTTAAGCATGTCTACATGCCCTAATTGCGTTTAAGCATGACTTTAATATTTATTATCTATGTTCTTTCATTATTTAGAATTACATTAATATTTCTTTAATTGTTGTGCTGTACTTTTTATATCTTTATATGTGTAATTAATTAACATTCCATATTGCGTTTATTGCATGTTTGCATGATTTTCAAGATTGGGAGTTATAAGGAGAGGGACCGTTCTCGCCGGGACATACTATTTCATGACATATTGCATTTCTTGCTTGTTAATTGTTTTACGGCTTTCGTTACGAGTCGAAGCACATTCCAGTTTTCTTCATTTAGCATATGTATTTCCCTATATATATATATATATATATAAATCCCGGAAGCGTGGCTCGAACTTGCCCAACTTAAGCCTCCTTTATTATTCCAAACTTCATAGTTGAATTACAAGCCGTCTACTTATCATTTCCAACTTGCTTATATCATGCTTTTCGAACTTGTAACGGCCTCATGACTCAACTAATATCCTTTCAATTTATCGGCTCGACATTATGTGTAAATGATTTTAAAGGATCCGGTTCGTCCACCTTTTGTATTTTCCAAGCAAGCCGAACCCGAGTGTTGCCTTGTGTTATTGTTTGCAACTTATATCTTTAATTGTATTCTTTCTTAAAACGGGCAACATTCACTACTTTTGGTTTAAAAGATAAACGACGAACTGCGATCAAACCCCTTAATAAGTATCCTTTATACTCACCCCTGCTATTTTGGTTCTTACTTCAGGTGACGTCACCTATCTTGTCAGTCGGCATCAACAGGTCTAGATAGGCTCAGTCTCCTTGTCTGGTTTGTCTTGTCAGAGGTCCCAACAACGATCGAGTCTTGATTCATTGTATTTAATTACTTTCGTACCCCTTTACTGCTTTATTTACTTTATGTATCTTATGTGCCCCTGATGTGGGATAGTTGAAGATATCTAGGATTGCACAGGGTAGGCTAGATGAGCCATGGATGGCACTACGTGTTTATGCTTCTATTGTATTTCGAACTGCAAATGCTTAAATGATATTATGTTAGCCTCGTAGGCTTTTATGGACTTTGTATGTTTCCTTTTAAATCGTTTCCGCATTGCTCTGTATGGTTATGGTTGTTGTTAGGATGTTGTCGCTGTTGCTAATGGTTATTTCTTGAGTACCGTTCGTCGTAGTAGGTTTTTGAGTTGAGGCCCCTCGCTGAAGCTCGGGAGTCCATTTCGGTGTGAATGTGGCGTTCCTTCTTCATGGGGCGCTACAGTCAATGGTATCAGAGACTAGGTTCCCAAAAGGAACCGAAGCTTTAAAATCGCGTCGTGTCTTGTCTCTTGTGTCTGCCCTTTTCGTGTCAAAGAGACTTAGAGTTTCCAGTCACAGGTGCTTGAGAACTCCTTAGTATTGAAATTGTGATTGATCTTCTTTTGGAATGGCCAACCAACCGTTTGATCTTTTACAATTGTAGTACAGAGTTGGGATCGAATGCAGGTGGATGTGGAACTCGAGGTAGCGTCTGACTTGTCTTGTCGTCTGGTCGTGTCCTGCTTGGGTCTTGCCGTGTCCTGGTCGTACGGCTATAGGATTGAGTTTTGCTTGTTCTATGATTATTTCGTACCTAAATTGTTTACATGCTGTTCGATCATATATGTATGCTTTGTTTGAATTTTATATGCCTTACGTGATCATTCCCTTAACCGAAACATGCATCATTTTCTAGTTTGTTGTTCACAGGTGCATATGTGTAGCGCCCCTTTCCTTGGACGGAGAAAGGACACCACATCCGCACCGAGACGAACTCCCAAACGTGGTAGATGTATCCCATTTAAAAATTCATCCCGGCGAACGGCAAGCACTCAATCTATACCGGCAACAACGTACCTAGTCCAACAACGAAAACCAACAGAGATAACAGAGTGCGGAAGCAATAAATTATATATATCCTTTAAACATGCAAAGCCACATGGGGCAACAATTAACGTAAATCAATATTCCAATAAATACATAATTAACAAGTCAATGCTCAACAATTATCCATCACATCGTCTAATATCAATCATCATTAATATATCCATTTCTACAGACAAAACAATTTAATAATAAAAGACACACTGTTGTTGGACATTACTGACAATTACCAAAGGACACGAATACCAAGACCTACGACCCGCTGTTGCCAACCGAAATGAGAGGTGACAACGCCACCAGTCAACCTGAAGTAAGAATCAAAATAGTAGGGGTGAGCATAAAAGATACTCAGTGAGGGAAAAGAGGGAACAAGTACGAGCCACATTTCCGGGTTTGGATTATATATATATAAGAAATTACATTTGCATAATGAAGAAAATCCGGATCATGCTTCGACTTGCATACACAACAATAATAAGCAATAATAATAAAGCATTAATGGAAGCAAGTAATATCCTAGCGAGAATGGGCCTGTTCCTCCTTATAACCCCCTCAAGTTCAATAACTCCATCACCGGTGTCCGACCCCAAAGGTGCTACCCCGGGCGACTGTTGAATTTTAGGAAAACGTGCAATGAATGCAACACCCACCATCACTCCCAACCGTGGCTATCAACTCCTGACGGGCAACGATTGACGCTTAGTTTTGGGAAAAGCACCTCGGATTACACCCTGGACGCTCGTCCCCGGCTGCAACCTCTGGATACCATCCCGGGTCCATTTTAAATAACAATACATTATCTTTGCTCGCGTTCGAAGAACATTATAAGTTAAGCCCAAAAGGGCATTTAGGCAAGTGTATATGACGACAAAGGGGGTTAGTCCTAAGTCAAACCGTCGCGAAAAAGGAAAGAGTTTTCTTGCCCTTTGAAAACAAAATGATTTGGATATACCTATAGGTACAAGTTGATATCAAAACATTTGTTATAAAATATATATTAAATATCTAATAGATATACGAGAAAGGAAATAAAAGCACGATGAGCACATAAGGGTAGTTCGCAATAATTTAAAAGAAATTCTTACTCCGTTTGAAAGCATTTTAAAACCCTCACCTGGAAGCACGAAAACGAAAAGACAACCCAAGCTATGCCTTGAAAAGATGGCCTGAAACTAATAGACGACAAGAACCAATTAAGACAAGACACGACAACGACTCACAAAGACTACAACACATGAATAACCAATAATCATCATGTAGCAATTAAATTTACAATTAAAATGCAATTAAATCAATTAAACGGAAATATGCAATTAACATTGCTAAACATGCTCAATTGAAATTCTAATTGCGCATTCATGCTTATAATATTATAAAGAAGCACTCATGCGATTTTCGGATTTTTCGGACGACATTCAAAAATTGGGGAAAAAGCCCTAAACGAAAAAGGCTCGATTCAAGGTCCGAACGAGGTCGGAATTTTGGAAACATTAAAAAATATTCATCCTTGAATCATACGGAAGCTATAGGTGAAAACGGCTCAATTTTAGGGGGTCGTATGCAAAAAGTCAACTTTTATTTTTGGCCAATTGACCCCATTACCGTGAGCAACTAAGGAAAAAGGCTGAAAATTTGGTTAAGGCATTCGCACGGCCTAACGCACGGCCTAACGCACGGCCTGGTGCACGGTCTTGAGCACGCACTCAAGACCGTGAAAGCTGAAACAAGCACGCACGGGCTTGTGCACCGGCGTGCGTAGGCCGGTGCATGATAAAAGTGTTGCTCACGGTCTGGCGCACGGTCTTGCCAAGACCGTGCGTTGGACCGTGTGGTTTGATCTAACAGGTGTAGAAACGCAATTTCAAGGTTTATCACGAGGGTTTCATCCTAAAATCAACTAGGGTGGATTCTATAGTTAAAATCAACATATAAAATTCACACTCATGCATTGTATACTGTAACGACCCGAATATTTGTATTATATTATTAATATTTACGCGAATTCTTTCTTGCCTAATTTCTCGATCTATCCAATTGGATTAATCAATCTTGTGGAAAAGATTGATTTAACCTATCTTTTAAATACCCTTAACTACTTAAATTACATAAATGCCCTTGAAAGCCTAAATGACCATTTTACCCTTCCGAGATATTTTTCCTAAATATCAACCTATCTCTCTCATTCTCTCATAACAAGAAGGAGAAAAGAAAGAGAAAAGAAAGAAAGGAGAAAGAAGGAGAAGAAAGGAGAAAGATCTTCCCGACGCCCTACCGAGCTCGTTTCTCGCCCGATCGACGAGCTGTGAAAACCCGAACGATCCTCACTACATTATCTACCGGTAATCCTTTTATCCCATTTCATTCCGTTCGTTATTTCTTGCGATTTTTCGTGATTTATATATAGAATTTTATATATTTGGATTTTCGTGTTTAGGAAGAATTACTTGACCATTTTACGTGATTCTTGTGTCTATATGTAGCTTATATGATATATATGATTATATGTGAAAATTGGGATGTTTTATGGTGTAGATTAGGAGATATATGAATTTATATTTTGATTTTCGCGTATGAGGTTCGCGATCTGCTGAGTCTGCTGCTCAGTAGATCCACACGGGCGAACGCACGGTATTGAGCAAGACCGTGCAAGAGCCCGTGCGCTTCACTTTTCAGCCTGCACGGGCTTGAGCCCGTGCACAGGCCCGTGCGCATGGCCGTTTGCACCTGCACGGTCTTGACACCGTGCTCAAGACCGTGCGGGAGGCCGTGCAACCCCTTTTGTGCTTGCACCGGCTTGCCAAGCCCGTGCGTAAGCCCGTGCGTTGGCCGGTGCAACATACTTAGTGTATTTTCCAGCCTTTTTCTTTCTTGCACTTCGGGAATTGGTCAACCCCACTCATTTAAATGTTGACTTTTCTCATACGACCTCCGAATATCAATCCGATTTCACCTATAGCTTCCTCGAGCCTTGGGATTTGATATTCTTCATAATTTACAATTTACCCGACCCTAATTGACCGTTAATTGACACCTTGCTCGTTTAGGGATTTATTCCATCTTTTCCGTTTCTTGTCCGTTTGACCCCGTATTCGCGAGAGAACGTCTTTATATTATTTTAAGCATGTCTACGTGCCCTAATTGCGTTTAAGCATGCCTTTAATATTTATTATTTACGTTCTTTCATTATTTAACATTTCATTAATATTCTTTAATTGTCGTACCGTAATTTATATGTTTAATTGATTTACTTTCCATATTTCGCCTGTAGCATGAGTGATGTTTATATGAATTGCCGTGCGTCGTCTGTTGTCTTGTGTCTTGCTTTTAGTATTGTCGGTCTTGTTTTCATCCTCTAGGCCCTGTGTATTACAGGTGGGTCCAACGAGGGAGAAACCTGACTACCGCTTGCTTTCATACTGTCTTGTCGAGCCAGGTAAGGGTTTTAAATTGTTTTCAACTGGAGTAAGAACATAGTTTATTTAGGCTTCGAAATAACTTATTCCCCGCCTTTTCTTATTGCTTGTTGTACTGTCTTTAATATTCCTTACATGCTTAGTCAAACCGTTTTAGTAGCAAAACCAAAATGATTTGAAATGCTTCCAACTAGAGACAAGTAACTTATTTGTTTTAAAAGTAACTATTTGATCTCTGAGGCACTTATAAGTAATGTCGTTAGGGACATCCGTCAGTATGCTCCCGAAGCGTACGACGCTTATGAGTATTTCCTAGATCGTTACATCAACTTGTCTCAAAAGCCCCTTTTGCCATTCATACTTAACTACTTGCATCATATTTTCGAACGGCCCTTTTGGCCACTTAAACTATCATTGATTTCAAAAGCGAGCCATAGCCTGTTTATGACTTGGGCCCGGAGTATACAAGAGGTGAGCCTGGGGACGTGCGTCTAGGGCAAATCCCGATGTATACTTCTAGCGCGTTAACTTGGGCCGGCTAGGAGGTTGGCTAGCCTAAGTTGATGCGAACGGTGGTGCTAATCGCGTCTCCTTAAACCCTGTACGGTGGTGCTGATCGCGTCTCCTTAAATCCTGATGGTGGTGCTAATCGCGTCTCCTTAAACCCTGTTTATGAATCTTGGTGATGGAGTACTTGCTTGCATGTTTTTCAATGGGGAGTTATAAGGAGAGGGCCCGTTCTCGCCGGGACACTTTACTGCATGATTTACTGCATTTATTTCTTGTCTAATTGTTTTATGGCTTTCGTGACAAGTCGAAGCACATTCCGGTTTTCTTCAATTATCATATGTACTTCCCTATATATATATAAAACCCGGAAGTGTGACTCGTACTTGCTACCCTAAGTCCCTTTTATTACCCAACTAATATTCTTTCAATCGGCTTGATATTTCGTGCAAATGTTTTAAAGGATCCGGTTCGTCAACCTTTTGTGTTTTCAAATAAGACGAACCCGAGTGTTGCTTTGCGTCATTTTACAACTTATATTTCGTATTCGTATTCTTTCTCAAACGGGCAACACTCACCACTTTTAGTTTTAAAAAGATAAATGACGAACTGTGACCAAAACCCCCTTACTGAGTATCCTTTATACTCACCCCTGCTATTTTGGTTCTTGCTTCAGGTAGGCAGGTGGCGACGTCACCTATCTTGTCAGTCGGCATCAGCAGGTCTAGATAGGCTCAGTCTTTCTGGTTTGTCTTGTCAGTGGTCCCAACAACTGTCGAGTCTTGTTTATTGTATTTATTTACTTTACGTACTTATGTGCCCCTGATGTGGGATAGTTGAAGATATCTAGGATTGCATAGGGTAGACTAGTTGAGCCATGGATGGCACTACGTGTTGTTATTATGTTGTATTTCGATTTGCACATGTGTAATTGACATTTATGGAATTTGTCTTGTTATTTAAATCGCTTCCGCATTTCTCTGCTCTTCTCTGGTTGTTGTTGGGATGTCGTTGCTGTTGCCGAAGGTTCTTGCTTGAGTGCCGTTCGCTGGAGTGGGTTTTTGGGTTGAGGCCCCTCGCCGAAGCTCGGGAATCCGTTTCGGTGCGGATGTGGCGGTCCTTCTTCAGGGGGCGCTACAGTCAGTGGTATCAGAGCCTAGGTTCCCAAAAGGAACTGATGCTTTGTAACCTCGTCGTGTCTTGTCTCTTGTGTCTGCCCGTTTCGTGTCAATGAGACTTAGAGTTTCCAGTCATAGGTGCTTGAGAACTCCTTAGTATTGAAATTGTGATTGATCTTCTCTTGGAATGGCCAACCAACCGTTTGATCTCTTACAATTGTAGTACTGAGTTGGGATCGAATGCAAGTGGATGTGGAACTCGAGGTAGCGTCTGTCTTGTCTTGTCGTCTTGTCGTGTTCTGCTTGGGTTTTGTCGTGTCTAGGTCGTACGGCTATAGGATCGAGTTTTTCTTGTTCTGTGATTTGTTTCATGCTTAACTTGTCTACATGCTATCCGAATCATATATGTATGCTTTGATTAAATTTTATATGCCTTACGTGACCATTCCATTAACCGAACATGCATCTTTTTCCTAGTTTATTGAGCGCAGGTACATAATGCCTCATCGAAGACCCCCTACCGCTCCCTTATCTCCGAATTCGATTGCAAGGGAGTTAGTGACAGCGATGAGACAAATTGCTGAGCAAGTGCATCAAGAGAGACAACGACAACAGCAGCATATACCTGCGAGACAAACCGAGGGTCAATCACTGGATAGATTTCTGCACTACAACCCACCTTGCTTCGTGGGTGAACCAGATGACCTTAAAGCCGAGGCTTGGATAGCCGATCTGGAGCGAATCTTTCGAGTAATACACTGCGGTGACCCCGAGAGGGTCGAGTATGCCATCTTTCTCATGAGAGGACCAGCTGAGGATTGGTGGCGTTACATAGAACAGAGATGGATCGCTGAGAGAATTCCGTACACTTGGTCACGGTTCCTATCCGACTTCCGAGAGAAGTACGTGCCGCAAGTGGTACGTGACAGCCGAGAAAGAGAGTTCATGTCCCTCACCCAAGGAGCTCTCCCTGTTGCACAATACGAGGCACTTTTCAGCCGCCTCATCGTCTATGCTCCTCACATTGCATCTGACGATCGAAGAAGAGCGCGAAAGTTCATCGAGGGACTTCAGCCGGAGATCTTGGAAAGATTAGTAGGATTGGACATTCGAGTTTATCACGAGGCAGTTAACAGAGCTATGAGAGTGGAGTCCGATCTTCAAGAGATGAGACGAGGTATTCCTCACATGAAAGCATCCTCTTTCAACGAGAAGGCAAGAAGAGAACCAGCCGGACCGAGCACTTTTCCGACATCGAGACCACACTACGAGATGCCAAAACCTACCGAACCTGAAGTGAACGAGGACCCCATTCCCTGCGAATACTGTGGGAAGACAAATCATGAGACTGCAAGATGTAGGAGGAAACTGGGACGTTGCCTCAGATGTGGGAGTAGCAAGCATCGAGTTCAAGACTGCCCCGACTCAAGCAACCCTCGGGGAAGGAAAAGGGGATCCCGACCATGATACCGACTCGCAGAGGTACATTGCATTATTATAGCATTCATTCATAATATTTTGTTTCGAATGGTAATTGCTTTAAATATGTGTTAAGTGTTTTATATAATTTACGTGCTTTAACTGCTTTCAAAATTCACACTTGCACTGATTGAATGATTAGATGCTAAGATTTATGTGGCCTCTGTGTGGATAGCGTGGAATTTGATAAATTCGTTATACGCTATAAGAGAGTGCTAAGGACAAGGAGTTCTTGGCCGACTAGGATCGATTCTGTTGCGAGTATGTTATGCGGTTCTGGACAGCACCGACGTTGACAAATCAAGTCTGAAGGAGTATACTTCTGAAGGTATGTCTGAAGATGAATCAACTAGTGAAGAGGATAATGAATTATCTGACGATGATGATTATATGGGAGATGAACTGACATCGGCTTCTGATGATGACGACTCTAATGTTTCGTATGAAGTCGAGCGAAGAAATGATGAAAATGATGGTTAATGGAAGGCGGAGAGGAGAAATCATCAAATACCCTTGAAGATGAGAAAACACTCTGTAGAAAGAATAAGAAAGAGTGTGATCTTGAAGAGACAGATTGTGAGAAAGACGAGGAGTACAATAGGAGAAATGATGATGGCGTTACTTCCTGTAAAAGGAACTCTAATCAAGAAACAGGAGAAGGATGTGACAATTGTCATTGAGGATACGAAGAGTACAAGAATCAGTCGGAAGAACGAAATAGATTATGACAGTGAGGATGGACCATTACATTGGGATTTTCTTCTTCGGCGTTAGCCTTGTTTAGGGTTTTTGTAATTCTGTCTTTCGCTTGACTTTGAATTTTATTTGGAATGTTATTTGCATTTAAATATTTTGTTATGCGTGATGTTTTATAATGTATTTTAATTGCTCCTAAATGTTCGTTTTTAATTCGCGTTATTAGAACTCTTAGATTATGCTCCCCTTAACTAACCCCGAAGTCCGGAGGAGAATCTGAGGACAGATTCTCTTGAAGAGGGGAGTATTGTAACGACCCGAATATTTGTATTATATTATTAATATTTACGCGAATTCTTTCTTGCCTAATTTCTCGATCTATCCAATTGGATTAATCAATCTTGTGGAAAAGATTGATTTAACCTATCTTTTAAATACCCTTAACTACTTAAATTACATAAATGCCCTTGAAAGCCTAAATGACCATTTTACCCTTCCGAGATATTTTTCCTAAATATCAACCTATCTCTCTCATTCTCTCATAACAAGAAGGAGAAAAGAAAGAGAAAAGAAAGAAAGGAGAAAGAAGGAGAAGAAAGGAGAAAGATCTTCCCGACGCCCTACCGAGCTCGTTTCTCGCCCGATCGACGAGCTGTGAAAACCCGAACGATCCTCACTACATTATCTACCGGTAATCCTTTTATCCCATTTCATTCCGTTCGTTATTTCTTGCGATTTTTCGTGATTTATATATAGAATTTTATATATTTGGATTTTCGTGTTTAGGAAGAATTACTTGACCATTTTACGTGATTCTTGTGTCTATATGTAGCTTATATGATATATATGATTATATGTGAAAATTGGGATGTTTTATGGTGTAGATTAGGAGATATATGAATTTATATTTTGATTTTCGCGTATGAGGTTCGCGATCTGCTGAGTCTGCTGCTCAGTAGATCCACACGGGCGAACGCACGGTCTTGAGCAAGACCGTGCAAGAGCCCGTGCGCTTCACTTTTCAGCCTGCACGGGCTTGAGCCCGTGCACAGGCCCGTGCGCATGGCCGTTTGCACCTGCACGGTCTTGACACCGTGCTCAAGACCGTGCGTGTAACAGCCCAAGGTCAGCCCGGCAAGCATATATTGTCCTCTTTGGAAAGCCACCAGGCTCGATGGCCCAGTGCGCCCCCTCAAGGCTTTAAAACGCGTATGCCAGGTAAGGTTTCAACCCACTTATAAAGGGGCTTCGTTCTCCTTACCAAACCGATGTGGGACATTACAATCCACCCCCCTTGGGGGCCTAGCGTCCTCGCTGGCACAACGGCCTTACCGGCACTGGCTCTGATACCATTTGTAACAGCCCAAGGTCAGCCCGGCAAGCATATATTGTCCTCTTTGGAAAGCCACCAGGCTCGATGGCCCAGTGCGCCCCCTCAAGGCTTTAAAACGCGTATGCCAGGTAAGGTTTCAACCCACTTATAAAGGGGCTTCGTTCTCCTTACCAAACCGATGTGGGACATTACAATAAGTGTAACGCCCCGCTATTTTTATAACGCTTCGGTACGTTTACCGACTAATTGCCCTTGTGTGCATTGTTTGCAATTATGTGATTATGTGAATTATATGAATTAATGTGTGATTCTATATGTGAATAATATGATGAATTCATAAGAATTTTCATATTTGAATTACCTTACACTATGTTTATATTTGAAGTGTTGTATTTGAAATTCTATGAAAATTATGCCATCGTATTTGAATTATATGATATTATTCTTGTCATATATATAAATATGTATGCAAATACATACATAAATATCTATACAAATATATATACAAGTATATATAAATTGCTAGCTAATTTTGACTTTTCAAAATATCTTTATTTATTTAATTATCTCATTTCTCTCTCAAATTTTCTACACTATTCCACAAGCAACATTCTCTCATCTTCTTCAACCTCTCTCTCGGCCATTCTCACCCTTCTCACCACCGCCATTTTCATCACCATCAAAGCACCAAAAATCATCCTCTTTCTTGCTACAAAAAGTTGCTCTCTCATCCAAGGAACAAACCTCTACTTTCTATTTGTGCAAACAAGCTTTTATTTCTTCCTTTCTCCTCCATTTCCTCCTTCAAGGTAAGTTTGTAAATCTCACAATTCTTTGGTTTTCAAGGTTTTCTATGTTGAGGAAGTGATGAAGCATGTTAGAATGAATGATTGATGAGCTTAGTTTGGTTGTTGGTTGCATGTAGCATTACTTGTGATTTTTCCATTAAATTTGATCAATTTGCAATGTTGGGTTAATGGTCTTAGATGCTTTAATGGTTAAGGAATTCATGTTAGTTCATGATATTAAGCTAATTGGTGAAGTTTTGTGGAGTTTGGGGTTGAAAAATGAAAGTTTGGCAAAATATGTAGGGGCTGATGAATAGTGATTTTTGAGCATTTGGCTTCATTTTTCGATTCTTTTGGCATCAAAAATCTTAAAATGTGTTAACTAAGAGATGCCGAAAGTTTCGGATTAATCGGAGTTGATTTGCTATGCCAAGTATTAAATGAGGGGTGGTTTGTGTAATATTCACAAACCTTTGAATTTTATTTCCCAAGCTTCCATATTACTTGTATGCCTATTTTAGCTTAATATCATGTGTATTTGATTGTGTTTAAATGTGCTTGAATGAGCTTAATTGTGTTTAAATGCATTTGTGTTTAAATGTGCTTGAATGAGCTTAATTGTGTTTAAACGCATTTATACCTAATATGTTAATTTGAGCATAAAATGCATTTCATAGCCGTGTGTCGTATTTGGTTGATTTATCGAGTCATGTCTTACCTCGAGGCCTGTGTATTACAGGTGGGACCTCGCGGGACTGATTTCTGGTCGTTTGGCTATTCTTTTTGTTAAGCCTACAGGTGAGGATGAAAAATGTTTTTAACTGAAGCATGAACAAATATTGCGAAAACCATATCCCTTATATTTCAATTATACATTATCAATATTTGAAATAAAAGGGTTTTGATATAAAATGATTTATGTGTATCTTTTCCAAAATGGTTTGAAAATAGAGACAAGAGAACTATTTTGATTTTAAAAGTAACATTTGGTCTCGGGACTTGCACGTATGCCTCGAGATAACTCGGTAACGTGACGGGATACCCTAGGCGGTTACATACCTTGTCTCGAAAGACCCTTTTGGTCCATTAAAATATTTTGAAAAGCGAGATGACTTATACTTAACCCCATTAAGGACGCTCATGGGTAATTCTATTTGGGCCCTGGATTATGTGACAGGCGGATACCCGGAGACGTGCGTCTAGGGTTGAAGCTGGGTTCATAATTCCACCGATTATAAGCAGGTATTCATGAACCTGACAAATAATCAAAGGGTATTGTTCATGGCTGGTCGGAGGTAGTCTAGCATGAATAATACTGACACCGGCGCCATTAGTCGGTTATGGTGAAATCTCGGGTTGCTCCTTGATAAGCCAAACGGTATTGAGGAAGGAATTTCATTATATTTGATATGTTTTAGGAGTTATAAGGAGATGGCCCGTTCTCGCCGGGAATAAAAATATTTCTAAAATGTTTTACTCTAATATTTAATTCACAAAGCTTTGATGGATTATAAAGAGAAAGTATCGGCACTAGATTCGTTTCTCTATTAATCAAAGCGTGGATTAAATAATATTTAATTCACAAAGCTTAGCTGAATTGTAAAGGAGCTTATCGTCATTAGATTTGCTTTTATCAACCTAAGCGTGGATTAAATATATGTTTTTATTATGTATACTCCCCTCCTCACTGAGTTCGTTTGACTCACATCCCTTTTTGGTTCATGCTTCAGGTTAGCAGTGCGAGTGGTTGTTGGGTACTGGCAGCAGCAGTGTAGGCTTACAGGTCTTTGGAGTCAGTTTATGTAGATATTTTATTATGACTGAACTCTTATTTATTTTGGCATATTAACTTGAAATTGATGGAAGTTGAAATATAATGATATTTGGATATTTGAATCTAATGAGATTAGTGGATATATATATGTTTGGTATTTGCTTCCGTTGCTGGCCTGTTATTGCTATTGTAGTTGTTGATGTTAGTATTGTTGTTGGGGAGTTGCTGTTGCCAGATTGTGGGAATCCCGTTGTCCGGGGCGGGTTTTCGAGTGGTGGTATTTAACTATCGCTCGGGGGCTCGTTTCGGTCCGGGGGTTGTGGCGTGGGGGACGTCACAGCTTAAGGTGGTATCAGAGCCTAGGTTTGGTACTTAGGTTTTGATGTTGTGTCGAGTCTGTCTAGGTCGAACGGCTTTAGGACAATGTGCTTTTATATGCTTATGTTATGTGATTTTGTGTTAACATGATCATGTGGCTAACGAAACATGCATATTATTCAGTCTTTTGATACAGGAAATGGCACGTGGTAGACGCAGAACCGGAGCTACTCCTCTCTCTCTCCTCCCCAAGACAATAACATTAATGCTCCTCTTGCTCCTCAGCCCGAGCCTGTGCCACCAGTACATCAGAATCCCCTAAATCCTGCCATGTTCTTTGAAGCCATGCAAAGGATGTTTCAACAGGCTTTAGCTCCAGCACCTCGCAAATTTAAGAAGCCTTTTCCACCTGTGGGTTCTTCATCTTCGAGCAAGAAGCAAAAGATCACAGGTCCTCAGACAGCCGAGCCTCAAATTAAGTGTTCTTACTGCGGCAAGCCAAAACACACTGAAGCTGATTGCTGGAAGAAACAAGGACGGTGTACTCGATGTGGGCGCAAGGATCATCAAGTAGGAAACTGCCCAAAGAGAAGGCCACCTCCACAATTTCAGAAAGAGCTACAGAATGCGGGGAAAGGAAAAGTTGTGGCACGAGCGTATGCGATGACGGGGGATGGAGGGGAGACCGACCCTAATGCAGTGGTGCAAGGTACTGTACATTTGCATGACATATCCATATTTGCATTATATGATTCGGGTGCGACGCATTCTTTTATTGCACCTGAATATGCTTCTAGATTATCTTTGTCTGCCGAGTCTTTACCTTATGTGCTTGAGGTCAATTCCCCGTTGGGAATTTCTTATTTGTGCAATCGAGTCTTCCGAGACTATCCGTTGAGGATAGACGATCGCGATTATCCTGCTGATCTCATTGAGCTTCCAATGAGTCACTACGGGATAATATTGGGAATGGACTGGCTATATCGGCATCAAGCTTATATTGATTGTTTCGGGAAAAAGATCGCTCTGGGAACTGATATCGAAATTTTGGGCAAAAGGTTTGACAAGATTCCTCGAGTTTCTTATGTTAAAGCCGCCCGAATGATTCGCAAGGGATCTCCGGCCTTTGTTGCTTATCTACTAAACCGTCCGAAAGAGCAAGTTAAGCTTGAGGAGGTACCAGTAGCTGGAGAATTCCCTGATGTGTTTCCCGAGAGTTTGAATTCTTTGCCTCTGGAACGAGAGATAGAGTTTGTGATCGATTTAGCTCCGGGTGCCGAACCGTATTCGAAGACTCCTTACCGTATGGCTCCGGCAGAGTTGAAAGAATTGAAGGTTCAGTTGGATGGATTGTTGGAGAGTGGGTACATTCGACCGAGTACTTCGCCGTGGGGTGCGCCTGTTCTTTTCGTGAAAAAGAAGGATGGGACGTTGAGGATGTGTATAGATTATCGCGAGCTGAATCAGATGACGATAAAGAATAAATATCCTCTACCTCACATCGAAGAGTTGTTTGATATTTTGCAAGGGTCGAAAGTGTACTCTAAGCTAGATCTCCGACAGGGGTATTACCAGTTGCAAATCCGAGAATCAGGCATTCCGAAGACTGGGTTTAATACTCGATATGGGCATTTTGAGTTCGTAGTTATGCCTTTCGGGTTGACGAATGCCCCAGCTGCTTTCATGGATTTGATGCATCGTACTTTCCGGCCATATCTCGGTAAGTTTGTGGTGATCTTCATTGATGATATCCTCGTTTTCTCAAAGACTAAGGAAGAACATACCAAGCATCTTCGCATTGTATTAAGAACTCTTCGAGAGCATCAGTTGTATGCCAAGTTCAGTAAATGCGAGTTTTGGCTTGATAAAGTTACCTTCCTTGGTCATGTGATATCAGGAGATGGAATCGAAGTGGATTCCTCGCAGAGTGAGGCTGTAATGAAATGGGAGCAGCCGAAGAGTATCGTGTCCGATCGAGATCCTAAGTTTACTTCTCGACTTTGGCAAGAAATTCACAGGAACTGGGAACGAACTTGAAATTTAGCACAACTGCTCACCCGCAAACTGATGGTCAATCTGAGAGAACCATCAAGATCTTAGGCGACATGCTACGAGCTTGTGCTCTCAACTTCTCCACGAGTTGGGACAAGCAACTTCCACTAATTGAATTCGCCTACAATAACAGTTACCAAGCGACAATTGGGATGCCCCCATACGAAGCGCTTTATGGACGTAAATGCCGATCCCCTCTGTACTGGGAACTAGAAGACTGGTGAAGAACTAAAGACGGAGTGGAACGAGCTCTACCTCCAAAGACGATCCAGGAAACACTTGATAAGATTGCGATCATTCGACAGAGAATGAAAACTGCCCACGATCGCCAAAAGAGTTACGCCGATAAGAGACGCCGGGATTTGGAATTTGAAGAGGGAGACAAAGTGTTTCTTAAGGCTATGTTGAGGAAAGGATTCGCTAGAGTGGGAAAAGGTGGGAAGCTCAGTCCGAGATATTTGGGACCCTATGAGGTTATTGAACGGATTGGGAAGACTGCCTACCGCCTGAACCTGCCCTCGACTCTAACGGGGATTCACAACGTCTTCCATGTTTCTCAATTGCGAAAATACTATCCCGATGAATCTCATATTCTCCGAGATGAGGAAGTCCAGGTAAAGCCTGACTTGACGATCGAGATGAAACCTGTTGAGATTCAGGATCGTAAGTTCAAGCAACTCCGCAACCGACAGATTCCCTTGGTTCATGTATTGTGGAGAAACCGAACCACCGAACAAGTAACTTGGGAGACAGAAGAGAAGATGCGAACTCATTATCCCGAGTTATTTGCGGAGTCGAATTAGAATCTGGGGACCAGATTCTCCGAAGGGGGGGATAGTGTAACGCCCCGCTATTTTTATAACGCTTCGGTACGTTTACCGACTAATTGCCCTTGTGTGCATTGTTTGCAATTATGTGATTATGTGAATTATATGAATTAATGTGTGATTCTATATGTGAATAATATGATGAATTCATAAGAATTTTCATACTTGAATTACCTTACACTATGTTTATATTTGAAGTGTTGTATTTGAAATTCTATGAAAATTATGCCATCGTATTTGAATTATATGATATTATTCTTGTCATATATATAAATATGTATGCAAATACATACATAAATATCTATACAAATATATATACAAGTATATATAAATTGCTAGCTAATTTTGACTTTTCAAAATATCTTTATTTATTTAATTATCTCATTTCTCTCTCAAATTTTCTACACTATTCCACAAGCAACATTCTCTCATCTTCTTCAACCTCTCTCTCGGCCATTCTCACCCTTCTCACCACCGCCATTTTCATCACCATCAAAGCACCAAAAATCATCCTCTTTCTTGCTACAAAAAGTTGCTCTCTCATCCAAGGAACAAACCTCTACTTTCTATTTGTGCAAACAAGCTTTTATTTCTTCCTTTCTCCTCCATTTCCTCCTTCAAGGTAAGTTTGTAAATCTCACAATTCTTTGGTTTTCAAGGTTTTCTATGTTGAGGAAGTGATGAAGCATGTTAGAATGAATGATTGATGAGCTTAGTTTGGTTGTTGGTTGCATGTAGCATTACTTGTGATTTTTCCATTAAATTTGATCAATTTGCAATGTTGGGTTAATGGTCTTAGATGCTTGAATGGTTAAGGAATTCATGTTAGTTCATGATATTAAGCTAATTGGTGAAGTTTTGTGGAGTTTGGGGTTGAAAAATGAAAGTTTGGCAAAATATGTAGGGGCTGATGAATAGTGATTTTTGAGCATTTGGCTTCATTTTTCGATTCTTTTGGCATCAAAAATCTTAAAATGTGTTAACTAAGAGATGCCGAAAGTTTCGGATTAATCGGAGTTGATTTGCTATGCCAAGTATTAAATGATGGGTGGTTTGTGTAATATTCACAAACCTTTGAATTTTATTTCCCAAGCTTCCATATTACTTGTATGCCTATTTTAGCTTAATATCATGTGTATTTGATTGTGTTTAAATGTGCTTGAATGAGCTTAATTGTGTTTAAATGCATTTGTGTTTAAATGTGCTTGAATGAGCTTAATTGTGTTTAAACGCATTTATACCTAATATGTTAATTTGAGCATAAAATGCATTTCATAGCCGTGCGTCGTATTTGGTTGATTTATCGAGTCATGTCTTACCTCGAGGCCTGTGTATTACAGGTGGGACCTCGCGGGACTGATTTCTGGTCGTTTGGCTATTCTTTTTGTTAAGCCTACAGGTGAGGATGAAAAATGTTTTTAACTGAAGCATGAACAAATATTGCGAAAACCATATCCCTTATATTTCAATTATACATTATCAATATTTGAAATAAAAGGGTTTTGATATAAAATGATTTATGTGTATCTTTTCCAAAATGGTTTGAAAATAGAGACAAGAGAACTATTTTGATTTTAAAAGTAACATTTGGTCTCGGGACTTGCACGTATGCCTCGAGATAACTCGGCAACGTGACGGGATACCCTAGGCGGTTACATACCTTGTCTCGAAAGACCCTTTTGGTCCATTAAAATATTTTGAAAAGCGAGATGACTTATACTTAACCCCATTGAGGACGCTCATGGGTAATTCTGTTTGGGCCCTGGATTATGTGACAGGCGGATACCCGGAGACGTGCGTCTAGGGTTGAAGCTGGGTTCATAATTCCACCGATTATAAGCAGGTATTCATGAACCTGACAAATAATCAAAGGGTATTGTTCATGGCTGGTCGGAGGTAGTCTAGCATGAATAATACTGACACCGGCGCCATTAGTCGGTTATGGTGAAATCTCGGGTTGCTCCTTGATAAGCCAAACGGTATTGAGGAAGGAATTTCATTATATTTGATATGTTTTAGGAGTTATAAGGAGATGGCCCGTTCTCGCCGGGAATAAAAATATTTCTAAAATGTTTTACTCTAATATTTAATTCACAAAGCTTGATGGATTATAAAGAGAAAGTATCGGCACTAGATTCGTTTCTCTATTAATCAAAGCATGGATTAAATAATATTTAATTCACAAAGCTTAGCTGAATTGTAAAGGAGCTTATCGTCATTAGATTTGCTTTTATCAACCTAAGCGTGGATTAAATATATGTTTTTATTATGTATACTCCCCTCCTCACTGAGTTCGTTTGACTCACATCCCTTTTTGGTTCATGCTTCAGGTTAGCAGTGCGAGTGGTTGTTGGGTACTGGCAGCAGCAGTGTAGGCTTACAGGTCTTTGGAGTCAGTTTATGTAGATATTTTATTATGACTGAACTCTTATTTATTTTGGCATGTTAACTTGAAATTGATGGAAGTTGAAATATAATGATATTTGGATATTTGAATCTAATGAGATTAGTGGATATATATATATGTTTGGTATTTGCTTCCGTTGCTGGCCTGTTATTGCTATTGTAGTTGTTGATGTTAGTATTGTTGTTGGGGAGTTGCTGTTGCCAGATTGTGGGAATCCCGTTGTCCGGGGCGGGTTTTCGAGTGGTGGTATTTAACTATCGCTCGGGGGCTCGTTTCGGTCCGGGGGTTGTGGCGTGGGGGACGTCACAGCTTAAGGTTTGTCGCAGCCCCGGGCGTGGAGAGGAGAACCCTCACGACGGCACCCGTTGGACGCGCGGGTATAAGCTTCACCACCACTGAGCACAACCCTAAAGTTTGGTTTGAAACCACTTGCCAAAAGGTGATGCACCACATGGTAGTTGTGCTTGGAAGATCACTTATAAACCCTTCACATTACTTATGTTTTTCCTATGTGGGACAAATGCCCACATGGTACATATTTCTCAAGTTTGGGATGTTACATTCACCCCTCCTTGAGAGCGTAATGTCCTCATTACGCCGTAACATAGGATCGTGGCTTCCCGCCAGTGGAGAAGCTGCCCACAACACGCCGAGCCGAGCCCCTTTAGCGGTGACTCACGACTCATGTCATGTGTGGAACATGCATTCCCCATAGCTGACGGTTGGCTCTGATACCATTTGTCGCAGCCCCGGGCGTGGAGAGGAGAACCCTCACGACGGAACCCGTTGGACGCGCGGGTATAAGCTTCACCACCACTGAGCACAACCCTAAAGTTTGGTTTGAAACCACTTGCCAAAAGGTGATGCACCACATGGTAGTTGTGCTTGGAAGATCACTTATAAACCCTTCACATTACTTATGTTTTTCCTATGTGGGACAAATGCCCACATGGTACATATTTCTCAAGTTTGGGATGTTACAGTGCGGGAGGCCGTGCAACCCCTTTTGTGCTTGCACCGGCTTGCCAAGCCCGTGCGTAAGCCCGTGCGTTGGCCGGTGCAACATACTTAGTGTATTTTCTAGCCTTTTTCTTTCTTGCACTTCGGGAATTGGTCAACCCCACTCATTTAAATGTTGACTTTTCTCATACGACCTCCGAATATCAATCCGATTTCACCTATAGCTTCCTCGAGCCTTGGGATTTGATATTCTTCATAATTTACAATTTACCCGACCCTAATTGACCGTCAATTGACACCTTGCTCGTTTAGGGATTTATTCCATCTTTTCCGTTTCTTGTCCGTTTGACCCCGTATTCGCGAGAGAACGTCTTTATATTATTTTAAGCATGTCTATGTGCCCTAATTGCGTTTAAGCATGCCTTTAATATTTATTATTTACGTTCTTTCATTATTTAACATTTCATTAATATTCTTTAATTGTCGTACCGTAATTTATATGTTTAATTGATTTACTTTCCATATTTCGCCTGTAGCATGAGTGATGTTTATATGAATTGCCGTGCGTCGTCTGTTGTCTTGTGTCTTGCTTTTAGTATTGTCGGTCTTGTTTTCATCCTCTAGGCCCTGTGTATTACAGGTGGGTCCAACGAGGGAGAAACCTGACTACCGCTTGCTTTCATACTGTCTTGTCGAGCCAGGTAAGGGTTTTAAATTGTTTTCAACTGGAGTAAGAACATAGTTTATTTAGGCTTCGAAATAACTTATTCCCCGCCTTTTCTTATTGCTTGTTGTACTGTCTTTAATATTCCTTACATGCTTAGTCAAACCGTTTTAGTAGCAAAACCAAAATGATTTGAAATGCTTCCAACTAGAGACAAGTAACTTATTTGTTTTAAAAGTAACTATTTGATCTCTGAGGCACTTATAAGTAATGTCGTTAGGGACATCCGTCAGTATGCTCCCGAAGCGTACGACGCTTATGAGTATTTCCTAGATCGTTACATCAACTTGTCTCAAAAGCCCCTTTTGCCATTCATACTTAACTACTTGCATCATATTTTCGAACGGCCCTTTTGGCCACTTAAACTATCATTGATTTCAAAAGCGAGCCATAGCCTGTTTATGACTTGGGCCCGGAGTATACAAGAGGTGAGCCTGGGGACGTGCGTCTAGGGCAAATCCCGATGTATACTTCTAGCGCGTTAACTTGGGCCGGCTAGGAGGTTGGCTAGCCTAAGTTGATGCGAACGGTGGTGCTAATCGCGTCTCCTTAAACCCTGTACGGTGGTGCTGATCGCGTCTCCTTAAATCCTGATGGTGGTGCTAATCGCGTCTCCTTAAACCCTGTTTATGAATCTTGGTGATGGAGTACTTGCTTGCATGTTTTTCAATGGGGAGTTATAAGGAGAGGGCCCGTTCTCGCCGGGACACTTTACTGCATGATTTACTGCATTTATTTCTTGTCTAATTGTTTTATGGCTTTCGTGACAAGTCGAAGCACATTCCGGTTTTCTTCAATTATCATATGTACTTCCCTATATATATATAAAACCCGGAAGTGTGACTCGTACTTGCTACCCTAAGTCCCTTTTATTACCCAACTAATATTCTTTCAATCGGCTTGATATTTCGTGCAAATGTTTTAAAGGATCCGGTTCGTCAACCTTTTGTGTTTTCAAATAAGCCGAACCCGAGTGTTGCTTTGCGTCATTTTACAACTTATATTTCGTATTCGTATTCTTTCTCAAATGGGCAACACTCACCACTTTTAGTTTTAAAAAGATAAATGACGAACTGTGACCAAAACCCCCTTACTGAGTATCCTTTATACTCACCCCTGCTATTTTGGTTCTTGCTTCAGGTAGGCAGGTGGCGACGTCACCTATCTTGTCAGTCGGCATCAGCAGGTCTAGATAGGCTCAGTCTTTCTGGTTTGTCTTGTCAGTGGTCCCAACAACTGTCGAGTCTTGTTTATTGTATTTATTTACTTTACGTACTTATGTGCCCCTGATGTGGGATAGTTGAAGATATCTAGGATTGCATAGGGTAGACTAGTTGAGCCATGGATGGCACTACGTGTTGTTATTATGTTGTATTTCGATTTGCACATGTGTAATTGACATTTATGGAATTTGTCTTGTTATTTAAATCGCTTCCGCATTTCTCTGCTCTTCTCTGGTTGTTGTTGGGATGTCGTTGCTGTTGCCGAAGGTTCTTGCTTGAGTGTCGTTCGCTGGAGTGGGTTTTTGGGTTGAGGCCCCTCGCCGAAGCTCTGGAATCCGTTTCGGTGCGGATGTGGCGGTCCTTCTTCAGGGGGCGCTACATATACATTAATAGCTACCATTTGATCCGAACTACACAAAAAATGGTAAACTCTAACCTATAAATTCATCAAATTATCAATTATTCATTTCAATATAAAAACTAGAAAATAGGAGAATTTAATGGGTGAATCGAAATGGGGAAGGAAGATTACCGGTAGAGAATTGAATGAGGATCGTAGATTTGGTCTCGGAATTTCGATTGATCGAACGACGGATTCGGAACGGAATTTCTCTTTCTCTCCTTCTTCTTCTCCCTTTCTCCTTCTCTTCTCTCCTTCTCTATCTCTCGATTTTTGATGTGCCCAAGAGTGTGCAAGAGAGTGTGCACAAGAGGGTGTAAGTGTGTTTAAGATAGTGTGGGTGTGTTCAAGATGGTGCAAAGGTGTTTCAAGGGGGTGTGGGTTTGTTTAGAGATTAGATTAATTTCGAGGGGTGGAAAATATAATTATAAATGGTTGAGGATAGGGAATTAAATTAAATAACTTAAAATTAGCTAACGAAGCTAATCTTTTCATATAAAATTCAACGAAATGTCGAATAATTATTCCGAGAATATATTCTGGAATTTTGGGTCGTTACAATATTCCCCCCTTCACAAGAATCTGTCCTCAGATTCTCCTCCGAACCTCAGGGTTGATTAAGGGAGTATATTATGGCATTTAAAAGTTATTCAAACAAAAATCGCACAATTACTACACAGGCAATTAATTAAAACGGACAATTAACAGTTAAATTCAATTAAGCATTTAACACATAGTTCATACATAATAGTTCAAATAAAAATCCAATTACAATTAAATGAAAATGACGAGAAATAAAGGAAATTGATGCCGACTAAGAATCGGGTGCTCCAGAACTAGGCGGCATGCCAAGACGACTGAGATAGCTAGCGAGTTGCTCAGTGATAGACCTCTCGAGGTTGGAAATCTGCTCCCGGAGTTCAGTGTGGTGGCGTTGAGCCTCGAGTCTGATCTCCCTCAGGTCGGCCGACTGTTGGTTCAGTCACTCAGTAGTTTGCTCCGCGAAGCTTGTAAAGCGGTTTTCCCAAACAGTCCACCTATCGGTCTCCCATCGGCTTCGGGTCTCCGACTCAGATTGTTGGTATTGAGTCCACTGTTCCTCACATAGCCTATCCCATTGTGAGGATCCAGTCTGGTGCTGAGTCAGGTAGTCGTCGAAGCTCGGCTGGAAGTGAGCTTCTTCGGTTCTAGGAGGGTCAGGTACGTAAGGGACCTGTTGAGGATCGAAGCCTCCTGCTTCGTAGAGTTGTTCTAACATTTGCTCCTCAATTTCTTGTCGATCCCTTTCAGGTTGACCTCCTGCTGGGATGTCCTCTTCGGCATCATCGCCACCCTCAGCGGCAGCTTCCTCAGCCGTCATCGGTACATATCTACCGTGTCGCCCTCTAACTTTTCTGCAAAGCTTCATCTGGGCGAGTTGCTTGTAGGAAATTGTCGAATCCTCGGCTCCTGCCGGGGCCATTCGATCCATGCCGGTCACGCCGGCACACTCGAGGATCGCGGTGATGTAGGACCCAATTCTGATTTCTCCCTTTGGCCGGGTGCCTACGTACTCCACATATCGAAGGAAGAACATGATGCCATTCACTGCTTGCCTTCGGACCGCGCAATCCAAGAAATAAAGTTCCTCAATGTTGATCGAACCGTAGCTATCTCCTCTAGCAAAGACGGTGCATGAGAGGAATCTATGAAAAGTCCTCAAGGCGGAATCACGTAGGTCGGTTGCCTTTGATTTCCCTTGTTGGAAGGGCCTCCTAGAAGTGGAGACATTTCTCCAAGCCTCAGCCTCGGACCAACCCACTTCTCGGCTTATCATTCCCCGAATGGGTAGCCCAAAATGTACCGTTAATTGTCGGAGAGTGAGCTCATAATCCTCGTTGAAAGCTCGGAACTCTATCTTGAAAGGTAGCTCGGCGTCGTCTTCGTGGGGAATTATTTGAAGCGTTGCAATGAATTCGTATACAAGTCGGGGGTACGAATTCCTTCTCATATCCAAGAACGTGGTCCACCCCACATCTTCAATATACCGAGCGATACCGTCGCCAAGTCCCAAATTCCCCAATGCTTCTATATCGAGGAACTTGGTAGAGAAAACCGGGCGTTCCTGCATCCGTCTAAATATCTTGGCTTGGATAGGATTTGAAATATCCACATTAAATGGAAGTGGGGATGGAGGGTCATCTTGCCTCCTCCTTTGTCGGGAACCTTCGACGGCCATATAAGAAGGTTGTTCGAGCATTGTTGGGTTGAATTGGGTGAAATTCCTCACTCGGGAATTTTGTCGAACACTTGGCGGGCATGTATTTTGGGCGGAGATTTGTGTATGATCGGCTTGGCGGATCGTCCCCAAAAACCAACTAATGAAAGACTGGAATGTCGACTACGTACCTTCCAAAAATTATGAAGATCCACCGGACGGATTGAAAGTTATAGGCTTGCAAAGTGGGGAGGATGAATTTGGGGGAGAAATTGGGGTATTTGGAGTTGCTGGAACGAGAGAAAAAAAAAGAAGGAAAAAGTTTCAGTTGCTGCTATTCGCGAAAAGAAGTTTAAATGGGCGAAGGGGTATACACGCCCGAACGCACGGGCGTGCACTGGCCCGTGTGGAGCGGTTCGGCCGGTTCAGCGGTTTAACGCTGAACTGGTCTGCACGGTCTTGAGCGGGGCCGCACGGTCTTGATCAAGACCGTGCGTTGGGGCGAGCAAGCACCCCTGAATCAAATTAAAACGCGCGAAAATTACTAGAATACCCCGGATTAAATCCGGAGTTCAACCAAACAATAATTACATAATATCGTGCACTTAATAAATTGAAAGACGAGAAATTATGAATGTTATGAATATGCACGGTACCTTTATTCTGAGAGACGAAGTCCGGGCTAGCTTTTTTTTTCCTTGACCCCTCAATCTCGGTAGTTCCTCGACTCCTTCAATTACTTTTTTTTCTTGTTGGGGCAGTGGTCGATGAGGTGATTGGCGGCACCACAAATGAGGCACAGCCCAAGTCTCTTCCTACACCTCTCAGCGACATAGTTCGGCTTCCGGCAATGAGTGCAGAGGATGATACTCCCTCTGGACCCGCTAGTCGTGCTTCCTTCATTGTGAGCAGTCGTACGGACGACCATTGGAGTTACAGATTCATGTGGCCGGTTCTCTGAGGTAATCAATCGAGCATCCCTAGCTCTCATTTCAAATTCTACTTCGGCTCGCAAAGCTCGGCCGACAGCCTCCGCATAAGAACAGAACTAGGCGGCATGCCAAGACGACTGAGATAGCTAGCGAGCTGCTTAGTGATAGACCTCTCGAGGTCGGAAATCTGCACCCGGAGTTTAGTGTGGTTGCGTTGAGCCTCGAGTCTGATCTCCCTCAGGTCGGCCGACTGTTGGTTCAGTCGCTCAGTAGTTTGCTCCGCGAAGATTGTGAAGCGGTTTCCCCAAACCTTCCACCTATCGGTCTCCCATCGGCTTCGGGTCTCCGACTCAGATTGTTGGTATTGAGTCCACTATTCCTCACTTAGCCTATCCCATTGTGAGGATCCAGTCTGGTGCTGAGTCGGGTAGTCGTCGAAGCTCGGCTGGAAGTGAGCTTCTTCGGTTCTAGGAGGGTCAAGTACGTAAGGGACCTATTGAGGATCGAAGCCTCCTGCTTCGTAGAGTTGTTCTAACATTTGCTCCTCAATTTCTTGTCGATCCCTTTCAGGTTGACCTCCTGCTGGGATGTCCTCTTCGACATCATCGCCACCCTCAGCGGCAGCTTCCTCAGCCGTCATCGGTACATATCTACCGTGTCGCCCTCTAACTTTTCTGCAAAGCTTCATCTGGGCGAGTTGCTTGTAGGAAATTGTCGAATCCTCGGCTCCTGCCGGGGCCATTCGATCCATGCCGGTCACGCCGGCACACTCGTGGATCGCGGTGATGTAGGACCCAATTCTGATTTCTCCCTTTGGCCGGGTGCCTACGTACTCCACATATCGAAGGAAGAACATAATGCCATTGGCTGCTTGCCTTCGGACCGTGCAATCCAAGACATAAAGTTCCTCAATGTTGATCGAACCGTAGCTATCTCCTCTAGCAAAGACGGTGCATGAGAGGAATCTTTGAAAAGTCCTCAAGGCGGAATCACGTAGGTCGGTTGCCTTTGATTTCCCTTGTTGGAAGGGCCTCCTAGAAGTGGAGAGATTTCTCCAAGCCTCGGCCTCGGACCAACCCACTTCTCGGCTTATCATTCCCCGAATGGGTAGCCCAAAATGTACCGTTAATTGTCGGAGAGTGAGCTCATAATCCTCGTAGAAAGCTCGGAACTCTATCTTGAAAGGTAGCTCGGCGTCGTCTTCGTGGGGAATTATTTGAAGCGTTGCAATGAATTCGTATACAAGTCGGGGGTACGAATTCCTTCTCATATCCAAGAACGTGGTCCACCCCACGTCTTCAATGTACCGAGCGATACCGTCGCCAAGTCCCAAATTCCCCAATGCTTCTATATCGAGGAACTTGGTAGAGAAAACCGGGCGTTCGTGCATCCGTCTAAATATCTTGGCTTGGATAGGATTTTAAATATCCACATTAAATGGAAGTGGGGATGGAGGGTCATCTCGCCTCCTCCTTCGTCGGGAACATTCGGCGGCCATATAAGAAGGTTGTTTGAGGATTGTTGGGTTGAATTTGGTGAAATTCCTCACTCGGGAATTTTGTCGAACACTTGGCGGGCGTGTATTTTGGGCGGTGATTTGTGTATGATCGGCTCGCGGATCGTCCCCAAAAACCAACTAATGAAAGACTGCAATGTCGACTACGTACCTTCCAAAAATTATGAAGATCCATCGGACGAATTGAAAGTTATAGGCTTGCAAAGTGGGGAGGATGAATTTAGGGGAGAAATTGGGGTATGTGGAGTTGCTGGAACGAGAGAAAAAAAAGAAGGAAAAAGTTTCTGTTGCTGCTGTTCGCGAAAAGAAGGTTTAAATGGGCAAAGGGGTACACACGGCCGGACGCACGGGCGTGCGCTGGCCCGTGTGGAGCGGTTCGGCCGGCTCAGCGGTTCAACACTGAACTGGTCTGCACGGTCTTGAGCTGAGCCGCACGGTCTTGATCAAGACCGTGCGTTGGGGCGTGCAAGCACCCCTGAATCAAATTAAAACGCGCAAAAATTACTAAAATACCCCGGATTAAATCCGGAGTTCAACCAAACAATAATTACATAATATCGCGCACTTAATGAATTGAAAGACGAGAAATTATGAATGTTATGAATATGCACGGTACCTTTATTCCGAGAGACGAAGTCCGGTCTAGCTCTTTTTTTTTTTTTCCTTCGACCCCTTGATCTTGGTAGTTCCTCGACTCCTTCAATTACCTTTTTTTCTTGTTGGGGCAGTGGTCGACGAGGTGATTGGTGGCACCACAAATGAGGCACAGCCCAAGTCTCTTCCTACACCTCTCAGCGACATGGTTCTCTTCCGGCAATAAGTGCAGAGGATGATACTCCCTCTAGACCCGCTTGTCGTGGTTCCTTCATTGTGAGTAGTCGTACGGACGACCACTGGAGTTACAGATTCATGTGGCCGGTTCTCTGAGGTAATCAATCGAGCATCGCTAGCTCTCATTTCAAATTCTTCTTCAGCTCGCAAAGCTCGGCTGACAGCCTCCGCATAAGAACAGCGGTCGAGTCCTATGAGCACTTGGCGGATTTCGTGCCTCAACCCGCATATAAATCTGGCGACTCTGTATCTTTCGTCTGGCTCCCGGTTAGGAGAGTAGTTAGTCATGTAGGCAAATCTGGCCTCGTATTCTTCCACGCTCTCTCCTCCCTGAGCTATTTCTATCTCTCCCGTCGGATACGGGTACGATGATCCTGGCGTAGTCGGGAGTGGGGATAGTGACGGATCTGATCGAGCTTTCTTGCGCGGCATACCTGCGTTCACAACTATTTCGCAAAATAGGTGCATGTCTTGTGAGAAATGATGCCAATAATTTGTAAACACATAAAGCATGCTCGACACCCAATGAAAATCCTATCGACACACACTGCGACAGGCCAAACCAAGTAAAACACACATAGAGTTCCACAATCGACTCACGTTGCATCTTCCTTAGTACAAAAATTCATAAAAGATTGCCAGTCGGTTAATTAAGCCAACCGTAATCATCTACAATTTTAAGCACCAAGATAAGACGAACACTCGTCAAAACACGAACTCGACACAAACTGACACAATTCAAAAGACACAAAAGACAAGACAGACGAGATACTAGAGCTTTCGGTTCCTTTTCGGGAACCTAGGCTCTGATACCACTGACTATAGCGCCCCTTTCCTTGGACGGAGAAAGGACACCACATCCGCACCGAGACGAACTCCCAAACGTGGTAGATGTACCCCATTTAAAAATTCATCCCGGCGAACGGCAAGCACTCAATCTATACCGGGGACAACGTACCTAGTCCAACAACGAAAACCAATAGAGATAACAGAGTGCGGAAGCTATAAATTATGTATATCCATTAAACATGCAAAGCCACACGGGCCAACAATTAACGTAAATCAATATTCCAACAAATACATAATTAACAAGTCAATGCTCAACAAATATCCATCACATCGTCTAATATCAATCATAATTAATATATCCATTTCTACAGATAAAATAATTTAATAATAAAAGACAGACTGTTGTTGGACATTACTGACAATTACCAAAGGACACGAATACCAAGACCTACGACCCGCTGTTGCCAACCGACATGAGAGGTGACAACGCCACCTGTCAACCTGAAGTAAGAATCAAAATAGTGGGGGTGAGCATAAAAGATACTTAGTGAGGGAAAAGAGGGAACAAGTACGAGCCACATTTCCGGGTTTGGATTATATATATATAAGAAATTACATTTGCATAATGAAGAAAATCCGGATCGTGCTTCGACTTGCATACACAACAATAATAAGCAGTAATAATAAAGCATTAATGGAAGCAAGTAATATCCCAGCGAGAATGGGCCTGTTCCTCCTTATAACCCCCTCAAGTTCAGTAACTCCATCACCGGTGTCCGACCCCAAAGGTGCTACCCCGGGCGACTGTTGAATTTTAGGAAAACGTGCAATGAATGCAACACCCACCATCTGTAACGACCCGAAAATCCGAGTTTCAATTCGGTATATTTTAATCGAGTAATTTCGTTATTTAATATTTTATTTACTATTTATTCTAAGATTTTAGGATAATTTTATAAATGAGTGAATTTCATATTTAAATCGCGAATTGTCAATGTGCGTTTAATTATGTGAATTTCAACTGTAACTACGTATTATTTGGACGACGTGAGTCTTCGAACTTATTTTGTAAAATTACGACTTTGCCCCTTTCGACTTTTAACCCTAGACAACCCATTGACTTAATCCCTCTCTCCACTCACACTCTCGCACATCAGCAGCAAGAAGGAAAGAAAGAAAAGAAAAGAGAAGGAAAAAGAGAAGGAGAAGGAAGGAAGTTCAATCGATCGTCCCGACTTCGTTTCCCGACGGATTGTCGAATAATTTACGTCTACGGATTCCTCGCGAACTCTTCTACGAGTAAGCTTCTAACGATTCTCTCGTTTAATATCTCGTATGTTTCGTTTTTCTCGTTTTTGTGAATAGTTGACATTATTAGGTTTTATGTGTTTTGTATAGGATTTGTGGATGGATTTTCGTGTTTATCGTTTCTATATGTAGGTTACATGTTGTAGATAATTATATGTGAAAATTAGGGAGTGATTTGCATGATTAATCGATTTAAGGTTGAATTATATTTGATTTTCGCGTATTGGGTTTGATGTTCTGCATGTTCTGCTCAATTTTTACGCACACGGGCCATGCACACGGGGTGTGGCAAGCCCGTGTGGGTGTACACGGCCTCTTGCACGGCCGTGCAAGAGACCGTGCGTGTTTGGGGATGGTGCACGGGCTGTGCACACGGCCTTGAGGCCGTGTGCAAGAGGCCGTGCGCGTTCGTCCGATTGTGCACGGCCTCGGCAAACGGCCGTGCACAAGGCCGTGTGGCCCGATCGCACAGTGCCCTGACCTTCTGTAAGTCAGGGCCCGTTTTGCACTACGGGTCCCGCTTCGGCCCGTCTTTTCCGAATTCTTTCTTCGCTCGTGTATTCGATATATATAAAATAGATATGAATTGCATGAGTTATGAATTTACGACATGTTCGGGTATATGAATAGTGTGTTTTAAGTTTTCGTTAAATTTTCTAACTTTTGCATGTGAAGTCCGATTTTCCCGAAATTCGAATGCATGCTCCTTTATGATATCTTAAGCATGTTCGTAAAGTTTCGTTTCTTTTGGAATTGATTTGCATTTTTAAATGTATGAATTACTATATTTTCGTTTGATAATTTGAACTAAAGTGTTTGATTTAATTGTGTAACGTGCTCCTATGTGTTTTAATATTCTCGTATAAGCCGTGCGTCGTCTTTAGTCTTATTTGGTTGTGTCCTGGTATTTTTGCAGACGATACTCCTGTGGAGTAGCGCCGGTTCTAGCTTTTGCTCTTCTTTTGCATAGCAGCCAGGTGAGGTTTTCCGTTTCTGTTTCCAGTATTATTATGTATATATATAAATAAGCCCTCCCGATATAAGCCACGTTTATGTTTTGTTTTCACACCGTTCATATATATATACGTAATAGATATTTATGATTATTATGTTCATTTGATTTATCGAAAATGATTTGATATGAAAAGTACTACGTATAGACTTCGAAATGTTTACGAAAGAGACATGTAAAACCTTTTGTTTTCTAAGGCGAACTTTGGCCTTCGGCCTCGCATATGACATGTCTCGAACGGTCTTTTGGCCAACCCGAAATGTTTGAAAAGCGAGTTATGAAATGTTTGTATGATCGTTTGGGCCCGGAGTAAGAGCGATAGGACGAAGTCGGTAGACGTCGGGTCTACGGCGTAAATCCTATGGTTTCCTCCATTTGGGAGCTCGGGGTGAGGCCGGAGTGGCAGCCCTTTGAGTACCTGAGTTATTCTAGTAAGTTACGAGTAGTTCGGGTTTGCAGTCCGACTACATTGGAGGAATAAGGGTGGTTTCCGGTTTTATGTTTTTGGATACTGTAGTTTCAGGGCTCGACTCGCCGAGTCATATGATAAGTTATGTTTTATGTTAAATCACCACCCGTTTACGAAAACCTTTCTTTTATGTTGATTTCTTTTAATTATAAAATTGGTGATTTACTTCCGTTTTATTATATACATTATTATTCCCCCCCTCACTTAGTCGTTTGGCTAACCCTCTCTGTCTCACCCTATATTGGTTTCAGGATACTAGGCGGGATTCGTCGTCGTCATAGGCGTCGTAGGTTTATATTTATTTTCTCATGTATATTCTTTCCCGGTTGTCTTTTATTTACGTATTATGTTATTATGTTGTATTTACGGGATTTATATACCGAACCCGTGGTTAGATTTGGTCGGGATATTGTATAGAACCCGTTGGATATTGTGTAATTGAATTTCATTAGCCTTGGTGGGCTTTAATAATTGTGTTATTAATTATGTTTTAAATATATGGTTTATTATTGCTTCCGCACTTCTGTCTTTTCGTTGTTTATAAAAACCCCGCCTAGTAATTGAGTAAATGCTTGCCGTTCGCCGGGTTTCGGTTCGGGTCGGATCCCATTTCGGCTCCGGGTCGGGGCTCGGTGCGGGGCGTGCGTTACCCGTTTGGGGCGCCTGCTACAGTATCACTCCCAACCGTGGCTATCAACTCCTGACGGACCACGATTGACGCTTAGTTTTGGGAAAAGCACCTCGGATTACACCCTGGACGCTCGTCCCCGGCTGCAACCTCTGGATACCATCCCGGGCCCATTTTAAATAACAATACATTATCTTTGCTCGCGTTCGAAGAACATTATAAGTTAAGCCCAAAAGGGCATTTAGGCAAGTGTATATGACGACAAAGGGGGTTAGTCCTAAGTCAAACCGTCGCGAAAAAGGAAAGAGTTTTCTTGCCCTTTGAAAACAAAATGATTTGGATATACCTATAGGTACAAGTTGATATCAAAACATTTGTTATAAAATATATATTAAATATCTAATAGATATACGAGAAAGGAAATCAAAGCAAGATGAGCACATAAGGGTAGTTCGCAATAATTTAAAAGAAATTCTTACTCCGTTTGAAAGCATTTTAAAACCCTCACTTGGAAGCACGAAAACGAAAAGACAACCCAAGCTATGCCTTGAAAAGACGGCCTGAAACTAATAGACGACAAGAACCAATTAAGACAAGACACGACAATGACTCACGAAGACTACAACACATGAATAACTAATAATCATCATGTAGCAATTAAATTTAGAATTAAAATGCAATTAAATCAATTAAATGGAAATATGCAATTAACGTTGCTAAACATGCTCAATTGAAATTCTAATTGTGCATTCATGCTTATAATATTATAAAGAAGCACTCATGCGATTTTCGGATTTTTCGGACGACATTCAAAAATTGGGGAAAAAGCCCTAAATGAAAAAGGCTCGATTCAAGGTCCGAACGAGGTCGGAATTTTGGAAACTTTACAAAATATTCATCCTTGAATCATACGGAAGCTATAGGTGAAAACGGCTCGATTTTAGGGGGTCGTATGCAAAAAGTCAACTTTTATTTTTGGCCAATTGACCCCATTACCGTGAGCAACTAAGAAAAAAGGCTGAAAATTTGGTTAAGGCATTCGCACGGCCTAACGCACAGCCTGGTGCACGGTCTTGAGCACGCACTCAAGACCGTTCAAGCTGAAACAAGCACGCACGGGCTTGTGCACCGGCGTGCGCAGGCCGGTGCATGATTGTAGCGGGCGCCCCAAACGGGTAACGCATGCCCCGCACCGAGCCTCAATCCGAAGCCAAAACAGAAATCCGAGCCTAAATTAAAACCCGGCGAACGGCAAACCGATTTACTCAATCACTAGGCGGGGCTTTTGTAAAACAACAGACGACAACAATGCGGGAGCGGAAGCAACAACCAAACCAAATTCTATATAGCAACATTCAAAGCAGCTCAATTGCACAAATAATTAAAGCCCACCAAGGCTAGCGGAATTCAATTACTATAATATAATAAACGGGTTCGATACAATATCCCGATGACACCCAATAACGGGTTCAATATATCAATCCCGATAACATATACATATAACCTAATCATGAACTTAAAACAATCTAGAAAGGAACAATCACCGAAAAGAAAGAAAACCCGCGAAACAAGACTGACGATGCCCACCTAGTTACCTGTAACGACCCGAAAATTCCAGACTTAACTCTTGGGATAAGTATTCGACATTTAGTTGAATTTTATATGAAAAGATTTAACTTTGTTAGTTAATCTTAATTTATTATAATTATTTCAATATCTTTAACCTTTTATAATTACATTTTCCACCCCTCGAATTATTCTAATCTATATAAACGAACCTACAATCTTCTAAAATACCCTTGCACTACCTTGAACACACTCACACCCTCTTGAATACCCTTCTTGCACCCTCTTGGTTACATAATCCATCGAGAGGGAGAGAGAGAGAGAAGAGAAGGAGAAGGGAGAGGAAGAAGGAGAAGGAAAGGAAATCTCGTTCCGAATTCGTTTCTCGACCGATTTAAATTCCGAGACCAATTTTACGATCCTCATTCGATTCTTTATCGGTAACCTTCTTTCTCCAATTCATTTCATCCATTAAATCTTTCAATTTTTATAGTTTTTATATTGAATATATATTTGATGAATTTCTTGATTCGTAGGTTATAGTTTATCATTTTTAGCGTAGTTCGGATCAAATGATAGATACTAATGTGTTCAATGCATGAGTGTGAATTTTACATGTTAATTTTAGCCTTAGAATCCCCCATATTTGATTTTTGCATGAAACTCCCGAGAAAACCTTAAAAATCGCGTTTCTGCACCTGGGTGTTGGAACCACACGGCCCAACGCACGGTCTTGCTCATGACCGTGCGCCGGACCGTGCACAGCCATTTAACCTTGCACCGGCTTGCGCACGCCGGTGCACCAGGCCGTGTGCCTTTATTTCAGCCTGCACGGTCTTGGTTTCGTGCTCAAGACCGTGCACTAGGCCGTGCGTTAGCCCGTGCGAATGCCTTAGCCAATTTTCCAGCCTTTTTCCTTAGTTGCTCTCGGTAATGGGGTCAAATAGCCAATACTAAAAGTTGACTTTTTGCATACGACCCCCTAAAATCGAGCCGTTTTCACCTATAGCTTCCTTATGATTCAAGGATGAATATTGGGTAAAGTTTTCAACATTCCGAACTCGTTCGGACCTTGAATCGAACCTTTTTCGTTTAGGGCTTTTTCCCCAATTTTTGAATGTTGTCCGAAAAATCCGAAAATCGCATGAGTGCTTCTTTTTAATATTATATGCATGAATGTACAATTAGAATTTCAATTGAGTATGTGTATCATGGTTAATTTCGTATTTTTAGTTTAATTGATTTAACTGTATTTTAATTGTATATTCATTTGATACGTGTTGTTTCTTGGTTTTAATTGCAATGTAGTCTTTGAGAGTCGTTGTCGTGTCTTGTCTTATGTAGTTTTGTCGTCTGTTAGTTTCAGGCTGTCTTGTCAGGACTCAGCTTGGATTGTCTTGTCGTCCCGTGTTTCCAGGTGAGGGTTTTAAAATGATTTCAAACGGAGTAAGAATTCTTTTAATTATTGCGAACTCCCCTTATGTGCTCATCTTGCCTCGTTTTCCTTTCTCGTATAATTATTAAATATTTAATCTATACTTTAAGTTTGCTCTCAAATGATTTAATATTAAATTGTACTTATGAGTATCCCTAAAATCTTTTATTTTCAGATGGCAAGTAAAATTATTTATTTTAAGCGTGACGGTTTGACTTAGGATTCATACCCTTCGTCGTCACTCAAACTTGCTCAAATTTAATTTATGTACGGTTTTCAAAGCGAGCAAATTCATGACATTTCAACATGGGGCCCGGGAAAGTATCCGGAGGTTATACCTGGGGACGAGCGTCTAGGGGTAATCCGAGGTGCTTCTCCCAAAACTAAGCGTCAATCGTGGCCCGTCAGGAGTTGATAGCCACGGTTGGGAGTGATGGTGGGCGTTGCATTCGTTGCACGTTTTCCTAAAATTCACAGTCGCCCGAAATAGCGATTCGGGGTCAGACACCGGTGATGGAGTATATGAACGTGAAGGGGTTATAAGGAGGAACAGGCCCATTCTCGCTGGGATATTATTTGCGTGCATGTTACTGCTTTAATTATTTATTATCTATTTAATATCGTGTATACAAGTCGAAGCACGATCCGGATTTTCTTCAATTATGCAAATGTATTTTCATATATATATAATTTAAAACCCGGACACGTGGTTCGTACTTGATCCCTCTTAACCTTCACTGAGTGTTTTTACTCACCCCCCATTTTAATTCTTACTTCAGGTCGACAGGTGGTGTTGTCACCTATCATGTCAGTCGGCAGCAGCAGGTCTAGGTTGGCTCGTGTGTCTTGTCTTGTCAGTATCCCAACAACAGTCGTGTTCTTGTTATGAATTTATTTAATTATGTATTTTAGATTATGCTTTAATTTAAGTACTTACGTGCCCCTGATGTGGGATAGATTAGACTGGCCACGAATGGCATTGATTATATTATGAATGAGACTGATGTATGAATTACGTGGCCATGGATGGCTTATATGATATTTTATATAATTGCATTACTTCCGCAACTCTGATTTAATTATTAATTATTGCTGTTGTTGTTGGGCTGTCGTTTGCTGTTGCTAGTTTTGCCTGATTGATTGCCGTTCGCCGGGATGGATTTTTAAATGGGGTACTTATACCTCGTTTGAAGGTTTGTCTCGGTGCGGATGTGGTGTCCTTTCTCCGGCCAAGGAAAGGGGCGCTACAGTCAGTGGTATCAGAGCCTAGGTTCCGGAACAGGAACCGAAAGCTCTAGTATCTCGTCTGTCTTGCATGGGGTGTCTGTCAGCTTGGTGTCAGTTCGTGTCGAGTTCGTGTTTTGACAAGTGTTTGTCTCATCTTGGTGCTTAAAATTGTAGACGATTACGGTTGGCTTAATTAACCGACTGGCAATCTTTTATAAATTTCTGTACTAAGGAAGATGTAACGCGAGTCGATCGTGGAACACTGTGCGTGTCTTACATGGTTTGGTCTGTCGTAGTGTGTGTCGGTAGGATTTTTGTAGCGGGCGCCGCCAAACGGGCAAACGCACGCCCCGCACCGGATCCTGACCCGGAATCGAAAGGAGTCCGACCCGAACCAAAACCCGGCGAACGGCAAACCGGACATTTACTACTAGGCGGGAGTTTCAAAACAGAGACAAACCCAAAAGTGGAAGCAATATAAAACAAAACATAAAACCCATAATGATTGCGCAGATAGGTAAAGCCCACCAAGGCTAGCAAATTCCATTAAATATTAACAAATGTTTACAACGGGTTCTACAATATTATTCCCGGCTATTCATAAGCACAATTCAAATCCTACATACATCATAAGTCAACAAGAAACGAGAGTTTACATAAGACAAAAGCTTGTAACTCGAACGACAAGACCCAATACTATGAATCCCGCCTAGAATCCTGAAACCAAAGGGTGAAACGAATGGGGTTAGTCAAACGACTAAGTGAGGGGGAAAAAGACAGTACATAATAAAAACGAAAGTAGATCACCAGTTTAACAGAAAGAAAACAACAGAAGCAAAGGTTTTCGCAAACGATTGGTGAACTAGCTCAAAATGAAACATAACAAAGCGTATAACTCAGCGAGAAGAGTTCTGAACCACCAGTCAAATCATAAAAACAGAAACCCACCTTATTCCTCCAGTTGTAATCTGGGAGCAACCCCTAACTACACATATCATACATAAACAAGCTCAGGTACTCAAAGGGCTGCCACTCCGGCCTCACCCCGAGCTCCCAAAGGTGGAGGAAACCATAGGATGTCCGCCGTAGACCCGACGTCTACCGACTTCGTCCTATCGTCCTTACTCCGGGCCCATCAGAACAGGTCAAACATATTCATATACATAGCTCGCTTTTCAAACATTTCCATGTGGTCAAAAGACCGTTCGAGGGAAGTCGTGTGCGAGGCTATAATGCCAAAGTTCGCTTTCGGAAAACAAAGATTTGCTTGCCTCTTTCGTAAACATTTCACAAACTTATACATAATACTTTTCATATTAAATCGTTTTCAAGATCATAAAAGTATAAGCTTAAATATCTACTATATATACAGACGGATGTAAAACAAATCATAAAACGAGGCTTATCGGGTAGTAGGGTTGGTATTATGTACGTATTATCGTCTACTATAAGAAACTGAAAACCCCACCTGTTGGCTTGACAAAAACGAGAGCAAAATGCGAGACAGGCACACTACTCCACGGGAGTATCGTCTGCAAAAGACAAAGACACAACCAAATAAGACTAACGACGACGCACGGCTTATACGAAAGATTTAAAACACATAGAAGCACGTTTAACAATCATTCATATCACTTAGGTTCACATTGTAACAAAACACAGAAATTCATAGAATTCGATAAGAAAAACAAGTTGGAATGCAATAAAAGCTCATAAACATGCATAAAATGCAATAAGGAAGCATGCATTCAAGTTTCGGAAGAAACGAACAACATTTGAAAAATAGCCAAAAAGGCTTAAACGAAAAACACGAGAAACGGGACCCAAACGAAGTCGGAAAAATTCTAACTACTTAAAATATGTATTTCATGATTTATAGGACCTATAGGTGAAATCGGATCTCGAATCGGAGGTCAAACGAAGAAAGTCAACTTTTTAATTACCCCTTTGACCCTCAATGCCGAGAGCAAGAAGTTGAAAATGGAGAAATTTTGGTCAAGGCATACACACGGTCTTGGGGACGGGCAAACGCACGGGCTTGAACACGTGCTCAAGCCGGTGCGGACAAACTTGCACTGGCCTGCGCACCGGCTTGCGCACGGCCGTGCGTTAGGCAGTGCAAGGCCAAAATATGCACACGGTCTTGGCGCATGGTCTCAAGACCGTGCGTCAGGCCGTGCGGATCATCAACACAGCAGAAAATCGCGAAGGTTCTCGGGAATGAGCCAAAAATTAACATTTAAATCATATAAATCATGCAAAACCTCAAACTAAACTTACATATAATGATCTACAACATCTAATCTACTTATAGGACCAAGAAACACGTAAATCCATCCACAAAATCATTCATATTCACATTTTTCATATATTAATAAACTATTCACAAAATTCTATAAATCATAGCCTAGGAAGCATTAAACACGAAGGACGTGAGAAGCTTACTTGAAGAATAGATCGTGAGGAGTTCGAAAAGTTTCACGGATCGAAATTCGGTCGGAAATCGAAGTCGGAATGAGCAATCGAAGCTTTCTCTCTCTCTCTCTTTTTTTTTTTTCTCTTTTTTTCTTCTTTCTTTTCTTTCTTTACGTGAATGAGGTTTGAGGGAGAGAGAGAGTGGTCAAGTCAAACTTTGACTTGACTTCGAAACGAGGGGCAAAACCGTAATTACTCCGAACTTACTAAAAATAGCAGGTTGTCGGAATTAAACAATATTATAGTCAAAACTCATATAATTGAACACACGTTAACATGCAATGGTTTAAAAACCAAAATTCACTCATTTATGAAATTGTTAAGAATTCACATACTAACTATCAAATAAAATAATTAAATCGCGCAAAATAACAATTCGGACGTACCGGATACTAATTCGGATTTTTCGGGGCGTTACAATTTTGTTGAGTGATTGAGCATGCTTATGTATTTACGAATTGTTGGCATCATCTCTCACAAGACATGCACCTATCTTGCCAAATAGTTGTGAACGCAGGTATGCCGCGTAAGAAAGCTAGATCGAATCCGCCACTACCTCCACTTCAGACTACGTCAGGATCAACGCACTTGTATTCGACGGGAGAGTTGGAAATAGCTCAGGGAGCAGATAGCGTGACAGAATACGAGGCCAGATTTGCCTACCTGACTAACTACTCACCAAACCGGGAGCCAGATCAAAGGAACAGAGCCGCGAGATTTATATCTGGATTGAGGCATGAAATTCGCCAAGTACTCATAGGTCTTGGATGTTGTTCTTATGCTGAAGCTGTTGGCCGAGCCTTGCGGGCAGAAGCAGAGTTTGAAATGAGAGCTAGGAATGCTCGACCGATCACTTTAACGAACCCGTCTTATGGATCGAGAATTCCAGTGGCTGTTCGTACAACTTCTCACAGAAAAGAGGCGATGACCAGTGGAACCAGTGAGAGCACCATCCTTTGCTCGTATTGCCATAAGCCAAATCATCTCGCAGAGTACTGCCGGAAACGACTGGGGCAGTGTTTGCTGTGTGGATCCCCTGACCACCTTCTCGACAATTGTACTAATAAGAGGACACCTAAGGAAGAGGATTGTGGATGAGGATTCTGGGGATTCAGGGTTCTTAATTCAGAGAGGGAGGCTACCGTAGAATAAAGCATGAAGGGGCAGTGTTTGGGGACGTACCGTAAATGAGAAGCCACGACATCGAAGGACTTGAAAGGAATAATGGGAGACGAGAACGGACTTCATTACTCGGAATAAAAGGTACCGTGCATTTTCATAACATTCATATTTCTTGTATTCAATTTATTAATTGCGCGGTATTATGTAATTATTGCTTGATTGAACTCCGGATTAAATCCGGGGTGTTTTCGAAAATTTTCGCGTTTTAATTCGATCCAGGGGTGCTTGCACGCCCTAACGCACGGTCTTGCTCAAGACCGTGCGGTTCAGCTCAAGCCCGTGCAGGCCAGTTCAGCGCTAAACCGCTGAACCGGCTGGACCGCTACACACGGGCCAGCGCACGCCCGTGCGTCCGGCCGTGTGTCCCTATTTTGCCCTTTTTAAACCTATTTTGCGTGCAGACTTGCAGCAGCTCTTTTCACCCCTTTTCTCTCCACTTCCAGCAACAGAAACTTGCGATTTTTCCCAAAATTTTTCCCCAATCTTTGCAAGCCAATAACTTTCGATCCGTCCGTTGGATCTTCCTAATTTTCGGAAGGTACGTAGTCTACATTACGTATTTCAATTAGTTGGGTTTTGAGGACGATCCGTCGAGCCGATCTTACACACATTGCTGCCCAAAGTACACGCACGCCAAGTGTTCGACAAAATTTCCGAGTGAGGAATTTCATCAAATTCAATCCTACAAGCTTCCAACAACAATCTCACATGGCCGCCGAAGGTTCTCGACGTAGGAGGAGACGAGATGACCCTCCATCTCCACTCCCATTCAATGTGGATATTTCAAATGCATTCCAAGTTAAAATATTTAGGAGAATGCATGAACGCCCGGTGTTTTCCACCAAATTTCTCGACATCGAAGCATTAGGAAATTTGGGACTTGGCCCCGGTATTGCTCGATACATAGAAGACGTGGGATGGACCACATTCTTGGACATAAGAAGGAATTCGTACCCCCGGCTTGTGTACGAATTCATTGCAACACTTCAAGTACTTCCCCATGAAGACGATGCCGAGCTACCATTCAAAATTGAGTTCCGAGCTTTTAATGAAGATTATGAGCTCACTCTTCGGCAACTCACAAGGCATTTTGGACTACCCATCCGGGGTATGATAAGCCGTGAAGTTGGATGGTCCGAAGCCGAAGCTTGGAGAAATGTCTCCACTTCTCGAAGACCCTTTCAACAAGGAAAATCGAAGGCAACCGACCTTCGTGATGCCGCTTTGAGGACTTTCCGCCGGTTCCTCTCATGTACCGTTTTCGCTAGAGGAGATAGCTACGGTTCAATTAATATTGAGGAACTCTACGTCCTTGATTGCGCGGTTCGAAGGCAAGCAGTCAACGGCATTATGCTTTTCCTTCGTTATGTAGAATATGTAGGTACCCGGCCTAAAGGAGAAATCAGAATTGGGTCCTACATTACCGCGATCTTAGAGTGTGCTGGAGTGACCGGCATGGATCGAATGGCCCCGGCAGGAGCCGAGGATTCAACAATTTCCTACAAGCAACTCGCCCAAATGAAACTTTGTAGGAAAGTTAGAGGACGACATGGTCGTTATGTGCCAATGACGGCCGAGGAAGCCGCTGCCGGTAGTGATGGCGACGATGAAGAGGATACCGATTTAGGAGGTCATCATGAGGAAGACCGACAAGAGAGAGAGGAGCAAATGATGGAACAACTTTACGAAGCAGGAGGCTTCGCTCCTCAGCAGGTTCCTTATGTACCCGATCCTCCTAGAACCGAAGAGGTTCCATTCCAGCAGGGCTTTGAGGATTACCCGACACAGCATCAGGCTGGATCTTCCCAATGGGACAGATCAAGTGAGGAACAATGGAGTCAGTTTCTACAAGCGGAGTCGGACGCCCGAAACCGATGGGAGACCGACAGGTGGACGATTTGGGGAAACCGTTTCACCACTTTCGCCGAGCAGACCACCGAACGTCTAGATCGACAGTCGGCCGATCTCCGAGAGGTTCGCACTGACCTACAAGAATTCAGACTCGAGACCCGACGCAACCAGACTGAGCTTCGGGAGCAGATTACCGGTCTCGAGAGATCCATCACTGATCAACTTGCCAACTATCTGAGCCGCCTTGGCAGGTCGCCTAACTCTGGAGCACCTGATTCTTAGTTGGCATTAGTTTTTCCCTAATTTCTCGTTGTTTTCGTTTTAATTGTAATTTGAATTTCAGCTGAACTATTATGTATGAACTATGTGTTAAATGTTTATTTGAATTTAACGGTTAACTGTTCATTTTAATTAATTGCTTATATGTTAATTGCGCAATTTTGTATGATGAACTTTTAAATACTGTGATATACTTCCTTTAATAAACCCCGAGGTTCGGAGTAGAATCTGAGGACAGATTCTTTTAAAGGAGGGAGTATTGTAACGACCCGAAAATTCCAGAATTAATTCTTGGGATAAGTATTCGACATTTAGTTGAATTTTATATGAAAAGATTTAACTTTGTTAGTTAATCTTAATTTATTATAATTATTTCAATATCTTTAACCTTTTATAATTACATTTTCCACCCCTCGAATTATTCTAATCTATATAAACGAACCTACAATCTTCTAAAATACCCTTGCACTACCTTGAACACACTCACACCCTCTTGAATACCCTTCTTGCACCCTCTTGGTTACATAATCCATCGAGAGGGAGAGAGAGAGAGAAGAGAAGGAGAAGGGAGAGGAAGAAGGAGAAGGAAAGGAAATCTCGTTCCGAATTCGTTTCTCGACCGATTTAAATTCCGAGACCAATTTTACGATCCTCATTCGATTCTTTATCGGTAACCTTCTTTCTCCAATTCATTTCATCCATTAAATCTTTCAATTTTTATAGTTTTTATATTGAATATATATTTGATGAATTTCTTGATTCGTAGGTTATAGTTTATCATTTTTAGCGTAGTTCGGATCAAATGATAGATACTAATGTGTTCAATGCATGAGTGTGAATTTTACATGTTAATTTTAGCCTTAGAATCCCCCATATTTGATTTTTGCATGAAACTCCCGAGAAAACCTTAAAAATCGCGTTTCTGCACCTGGGTGTTGGAACCACACGGCCCAACGCACGGTCTTGCTCAAGACCGTGCGCCGGACCGTGCACAGCCATTTAACCTTGCACCGGCTTGCGCACGCCGGTGCACCAGGCCGTGTGCCTTTATTTCAGCCTGCACGGTCTTGGTTTCGTGCTCAAGACCGTGCACTAGGCCGTGCGTTAGCCCGTGCGAATGCCTTAGCCAATTTTCCAGCCTTTTTCCTTAGTTGCTCTCGGTAATGGGGTCAAATAGCCAATACTAAAAGTTGACTTTTTGCATACGACCCCCTAAAATCGAGCCGTTTTCACCTATAGCTTCCTTATGATTCAAGGATGAATATTGGGTAAAGTTTTCAACATTCCGAACTCGTTCGGACCTTGAATCGAACCTTTTTCGTTTAGGGCTTTTTCCCCAATTTTTGAATGTTGTCCGAAAAATCCGAAAATCGCATGAGTGCTTCTTTTTAATATTATATGCATGAATGTACAATTAGAATTTCAATTGAGTATGTGTATCATGGTTAATTTCGTATTTTTAGTTTAATTGATTTAACTGTATTTTAATTGTATATTCATTTGATACGTGTTGTTTCTTGGTTTTAATTGCAATGTAGTCTTTGAGAGTCGTTGTCGTGTCTTGTCTTATGTAGTTTTGTCGTCTGTTAGTTTCAGGCTGTCTTGTCAGGACTCAGCTTGGATTGTCTTGTCGTCCCGTGTTTCCAGGTGAGGGTTTTAAAATGATTTCAAACGGAGTAAGAATTCTTTTAATTATTGCGAACTCCCCTTATGTGCTCATCTTGCCTCGTTTTCCTTTCTCGTATAATTATTAAATATTTAATCTATACTTTAAGTTTGCTCTCAAATGATTTAATATTAAATTGTACTTATGAGTATCCCTAAAATCTTTTATTTTCAGATGGCAAGTAAAATTATTTATTTTAAGCGTGACGGTTTGACTTAGGATTCATACCCTTCGTCGTCACTCAAACTTGCTCAAATTTAATTTATGTACGGTTTTCAAAGCGAGCAAATTCATGACATTTCAACATGGGGCCCGGGAAAGTATCCGGAGGTTATACCTGGGGACGAGCGTCTAGGGGTAATCCGAGGTGCTTCTCCCAAAACTAAGCGTCAATCGTGGCCCGTCAGGAGTTGATAGCCACGGTTGGGAGTGATGGTGGGCGTTGCATTCGTTGCACGTTTTCCTAAAATTCACAGTCGCCCGAAATAGCGATTCGGGGTCAGACACCGGTGATGGAGTATATGAACGTGAAGGGGTTATAAGGAGGAACAGGCCCATTCTCGCTGGGATATTATTTGCGTGCATGTTACTGCTTTAATTATTTATTATCTATTTAATATCGTGTATACAAGTCGAAGCACGATCCGGATTTTCTTCAATTATGCAAATGTATTTTCATATATATATAATTTAAAACCCGGACACGTGGTTCGTACTTGATCCCTCTTAACCTTCACTGAGTGTTTTTACTCACCCCCCCATTTTAATTCTTACTTCAGGTCGACAGGTGGCGTTGTCACCTATCATGTCAGTCGGCAGCAGCAGGTCTAGGTTGGCTCGTGTGTCTTGTCTTGTCAGTGTCCCAACAACAGTCGTGTTCTTGTTATGAATTTATTTAATTATGTATTTTAGATTATGGTTTAATTTAAGTACTTACGTGCCCCTGATGTGGGATAGATTAGACTGGCCACGAATGGCATTGATTATATTATGAATGAGACTGATGTATGAATTACGTGGCCATGGATGGCTTATATGATATTTTATATAATTGCATTACTTCCGCAACTCTGATTTAATTATTAATTATTGCTGTTGTTGTTGGGCTGTCGTTTGCTGTTGCTAGTTTTGCCTGATTGATTGCCGTTCGCCGGGATGGATTTTTAAATGGGGTACTTATACCTCGTTTGAAGGTTTGTCTCGGTGCGGATGTGGTGTCCTTTCTCCGGCCAAGGAAAGGGGCGCTACATTACCACCTGAAACAGATAAGGTTAAAAGCAGGGAGGGTTAGTCGAATGACTAAGTGAGGGGAAAAATGGGAATACATACATAATAACATACAAGAATAAATCACCATTTTAACTTAAAAGAAAACAAACGTAAGAGAAGGATTTTCATAAACATTCAGTGATTTATCTTAACATAACATAACGGGACATATCATATTGCTCGGCAAGACGAGCCCTCAACTCCTCATATCATATCATAACATACCTGAAAACCATACCAACCTTATTCCTCCCATGTAGCAGAAGGACCGCTAAATCCAACTGCTCTATAGGCATAATAGCCTATCTCACGGCTGACACGAAGTCTCCATCGCAGGAGCACAAAGGTTGCCACTCCGGCCTCACCCGTGCTCCCGGTAAACATGGAGCAAGCTACCGAATTCCACCGTAGACCCGCTGTCTATCTGGCTTCATCCGATCGCCATACTCCGGGGCCCACAAAGACATAACGGACACACATATCATATCTCGCATTTTTCATAACTATCATTTTCCTATTAAAATAGGAATCAAGATATTTCGGGGAGGGCCAAAAGGGCCGTTTGAGACAGGCGATGTAACGCTAGGAAACGCAACCGGGTGTTCCATCGTCCTGGGGGAGAAACCCGCCCTAACGATTTCACTCAACGAGAAGGTTTCCAAACCCCAAAATTATATTTAAATCGAAACATAGTTCGCTTGTCTCTTTTTGAAAACATTTCGAAATCATATACATAATATTCATTTGATATCAAATCCGTTGTTCTTAAACCTCATAAAAGTAATAAGAATAAAGTATTTACTAAATATAGTAATACGGGATGAAAACGTAAATTATACATGCGAGGCTTATTTAGTGAGGCTTAACAATACATATCTACATAATACGGAATAACAACGGAAACCTCACCTGGCGATAACCAAAAGAAAGCCCAAAACGGAAACGAGCAACCTAATCCACGAGAGTGGAACCTGCAACTGACAAACGACATAACCACATAAGACATACGACGACGCACGGCTCATATGAAAGCATAGAAACACGTAAAAGTACGTTATACAATCACATAAAGCACTTAAGTTCAAATTCTCAAACAAAAACAGAGTAATTCATAAATTTAAAAATGTAACGAAACTTTATGGACATGCTTAAATTATCATAAAGGAGTATGCATTCGAATTTCGGAAAAATCGGACATCATATGCAAAAGTTAGAAAATTTGACGAAAACCTAAAACATACTATTCATAGACCCGAACATGCTATAAATTCATAAATCATATAATTCATACCTATTTCATATATATCGAATACACGAGCGAAGAAAGAATTCGGAAAAGACGAGCCTCGGAGGGACCCGTACGCCAAAATTGGCCCTGACTTGCAGAAGGTCAGGGCCTGTTCAATCGGGCCACACGGGCGTGTGCACCAAGACCGTGTGCGTGCGATAACAACAGAAAATTCACAGAAACTCGAAACCTTCGCAAATTCAATCCTAAATCCAACATTTGACCGATTAAACATGCGAATCCTTCCCTAATTTTCACATATAATGTTCTACAACATCTAAGCTATACATAGAATCCAAAATTATAAAAATCCATCCATAATTTCTCTCAAAATCATATAAAACCTAATATATTCAACTATATTCAAAAATCCGAAAATCGAAGCAATGGAGGCATTAAACGAGAGGGACGTGAAAGGCTTACTCGTAGAAGAGATCGTGAGGAGTTCGTAGGCGTAAACGGTTTGAAAATCCGTCGAGAAACGAGTCCGGCACGATCGATTGAACCTTCCTTTTTCTCTTTTCCTTTTTCTCCTTTCTTTTCTTTCTTCTTTGTTGCATGTTGCGTGAATGAGAATGAGGGAGAGATCATGAGAGTTAGTCGAATAATTTACTTAGGTTGAGAATCGAAAGGGCATTTTTGTAATTTCGTAAAATAAGTTCAAAAACTCACATTGTCTAAATAACACATAATTATAGTCAAAATTCATATTATTAAACGCACATTGACAATTCGTAATTTAAATATTAAAAATCACTCATATACGAAATTGTTATAAAAATCATATAATAATTAATAAAATAAATCATAAATCGCGAGGGAAATCGATTCGGGCTCCTGGTTCACAACACGAATTTTCGGGGCGTTACAATCACCCCTCCTTATGAGAATCTGGTCCCCAGATTCTACTGATTAGAGTTAAACAACTCTGGGTGAAACTTACGCGTCTTTATTCGGATCTCTCACGAAGCTCCTTCGACTGTTTGATTCATTCAAGGGACTCGCTAGGAGATATTTCGCGGATTGCACAACTCCAAGCCTGTTCGGGGTTCTTGTAAGTAGCTTTTCAGTAGAACTTGAGCTATCTCCATTTATTGTCGAAAGGCCTGAATCCGATCGACAGCACCTTGGAGAAATCCCAGATAAACCTGTAACAGTAATTACCATCTTAACCTTCAGTAGTCCGGACACGAAGTCCATGGTGAATCCATTCCCAATCCCACATAGGGGTATGCAGTAGTCATAGCTAACTCCTTAGTCTTTGATGCTCGGATTTGATCTGCTGGCAGGCCAGGTATCTCTTGACTTAATCGAGTAAGTCTCTTTCTTTCGACTCTTCAAATCATGGGTCCGGGACTTATATTGGGAAGTATTGGGGTTGCCAACACAAAGCTAAAACTTTGGATTATTCTTCGCTCGAATTGTCTGACATGGGATCCATTCTTTTGCAGACTTGGCATTTTAGATTCTTCAACCCAATTCTGACTGGGTCGTAAGGCTATGAATGAAATTATCCAAAATGGTGCAAGTCCAATTCAGTTTAGCCTCAATTTGTGACACGTTCGTGATTTGGTTCAAAGTACCAACTACGATATTCGCTTTTCCCAAGGAACACTGATTCTTGTAATCTTAGTCCTCAAACATTTTCCATTAACGACATTGGGGTTGGTTCAACTCCTCCTGATTTAACACTTGTTAAACTCTCATAATCGGTGGGGATGTCAACAAATTCCATAAGAGATAGTGGCGACGCTTCAGCCAGTCCTTTACTACGGCAGCTAGTTCGATGTCATGAGTGACAACTTTCTGATTGATTTTAGCTTCCCGAGCATGAGCTATGGTTTCTTCATTAGCACCATTCACCATTTCAACCTTTCATGTGATGCATTCCTACTCACGACAATTCCTTCAGAATCTCATAAGCAGGGTTAATATTGAAGTTGTAGTTAATCTCTTCTCGACCCCTAAGAACAAGTCTTACAGAGATCGTCCATTCGAGTTCGTTTTCTTTCCTGTTGACTCAAGCAACAGGGTTGCAAGCTTAGAGAAGTTCCACTCGAAGTCTTGGTTTGTTCCCATTCCAGTACTGCTCAAATCTTCAACGATCCTCCTTCTCTTCTCACTCCGGATCCGAAATGACTTAAAAGGTCGCTAAGTCGATCCAGATTTCACATCCGCTAGGTTGGGCAACTAGCGGGTGCCCTTTGTTTTCTGGAGTACCATACGGAGCTGCTCTGCGTTCTTCCTCTAATCTCGAGGACACCAAGGTGACTCCTTAGAAGCAACGACCAACTCGCTGTGATATGAACGGGGTCCATCAAGTCGCAAAGTACTTGTTAGTACTAGGGGCAGACATACGAATTCAAGACGTCTACATCAGGCACTGAAAGCTGTCTTCAGAACATATTCGTCTCGAGCACAGAGCTGATGATACCCTAATCAAAAGTTGTTCAGACAAAATCCTCGATCTCAAAGCATATCGGGCAATTCTTCATCGACGGTAGACAATACTTGCCTTCGTTAATATTCCGTGCAATTCTCGGTGAACAATACACACAGGAAGTGCACTGTCTTCTTTCTCTACAAGCAACGTTGGAGTACCCCAGATCAAGACACTCGTTCGGGCACGTTCAAGGGAGGGAAGTTCATCAAGTCGGTTCTTTGATTCTATCAGATCGGCAGAATCCATTCGGTTAGGCGACTTCGATCACGGTTCGACTTCTTAGAGTTAGATCTTTCACAAACCATACATTCCGATCTAATCGCAAGAGCTCTCAGACTCTTGGGAAGTACGCCTGTGAATTCTATGATCAACTTGGTTCTCTGGACTTAGTCAAGTCCAAAATAATCCTTTGCTGGCAACTTGGTCAAATCTGCTACTAACGGTTCCTTCGATGATAAATGGCAGCACGCGCAAGAATCGCAATTGTCCTCCAATCCGGCAACAAAGAAATAGAAAGAGAAACATGCAAAGAATCCAACATGCACACGCACAAGTACAGCAATGAAAAGCGCAACAAGTGAGTGTAAACCACTCGAATTATAAAATGCATGTATGGAATGCCAATTAATCTTTGTACCTTGCAACGAAGCATTCGGATATAAGTTCTCCTCGACTGTCTCTATCTTTTCTTCCTCGTGCAATTTGCGCGGAGATGGAAGGGACTTCCACATGAGAAGCAACGTCCAGCTTTCTTTCGGCATTCTGACTCTTGATGGTCTCTTTGGCAAAAGCCACATACAGGTCGTAGGGCTCCCTGCGGTTGGGGAGGTGCATTCTGCTTCGATGAAGACACTTGGGAGGTCTTCTTTCCGGAAGATGGCCCTGAAGGTGTAAATGGCCTCTTAGAACTCGCTGGAGGGTACTAAACGGTGGTAGTGGCAAGAATAGGACTCGGTCCCATTAGGCTGAGTTCAAACTCAATATGCAGAGCCATTTCCACTGCGTCGGTATAACATTGAGGTTGGACCACCATCATAGCCTTTCTGATCTTGTAAGTCAATCCCTCTAGAAACTGGCGAGTCTTCCTCTGCTCGTTGGCGACCATATACGGGCAGTGAATAATAAGTCTAGAGAAATGAGCCTCGTACTGGTCAACGGATGAAGTACCCTGCTTGAGAGCCAGGAACTCTCGCTCATGTCGCTGTCGGACCACCAACGGAATATATTTGGCCCGAAACTCAACTAAGAATTGATCCCAAGTTGGGACCACATGCTCTCGCTGCATCGCTGCTCGATACGGGCCCACCAGTCATGTGCAGCTCCTATCATCTGATACACTGCTAATTCGACCCTCTTAGGGTCTGGACATTCCATTGCTCTGAACCTTTTCTCCATTGCCGCTATCCAAGATTCGGCAATAACATCATCGGGGGCACCCTCGAACTGTGGAGGGTGGAGTTTAAGGAACCTGCTCATCTCTGTCTCGGGGGCAGGTGGTGGTGTTGCTCGGTTGGTATTAACCATAAACTGCCCTAAGGCTTCCATAAATTGTGCTGGTGTCGGAACACCTGGAGGCAGACCTGGCGGTTCACAGCGAGGAGGCATTCTGCAAATTCAGTACCAAACATGCATGATGATAAGTGATTATGAAAAGCTGTAACACGTAGGCAAGTAATCTTCAGATAGAGTTCACATAAGCACTTAGCACATTTCCACAATTCCACAAAAGTTCTAAGCCGTACGACCTAGAAACAACCGGACACGACAGGCAACCAGGCATGGCAAGTACAACCTTGAGTTTCGTATCCACCTATATCCAAGTCCATCCCAGTGTTTTGATTGTAAAAGATCTTTTGTTGTTGATCATCCAACAAAGATCCATCACAATTCAAATACTAAGCGTTCTTGAACATTGGTGAGCGCAATTCCCTAAGTTACACCGGCACAGAACGACTGACAAAACACCAAAAACACGACGATTCAGCGCTTAGGCCATTGGACCAAAGAAGCTCTGATACCAACTGTAGCGGGCGCCCCAAACGGGTAACGCACGCCCCGCACCGAGCCTCAATCCGAAGCCGAAACAGAAATCCGACCCTAAATTGAAACCCGGCGAACGGCAAACCGATTTACTCAATCACTAGGCGGGGCTTTTGTAAAACAACAGACGACAACAATGCGGGAGCGGAAGCAACAACCAAACCAAATTCTATATAGCAACATTCAAAGCAGCTCAATTGCACAAATAATTAAAGCCCACCAAGGCTAGCGGAATTCAATTACTATAATATAATAAACGGGTTCGATACAATATCCCGATGACACCCAATAACGGGTTCAATATATCAATCCCGATAACATATACATATAACCTAATCATGAACTTAAAACAATCTAGAAAGGAACAATCACCGAAAAGAAAGAAAACCCGCGAAACAAGACTGACGATGCCCACCTAGTTACCACCTGAAACAGATAAGGTTAAAAGCAGGGAGGGTTAGTCGAATGACTAAGTGAGGGGAAAAATGGGAATACATACATAATAACATACAAGAATAAATCACCATTTTAACTTAAAAGAAAACAAACGTAAGAGAAGGATTTTCATAAACATTCCGTGATTTATCTTAACATAACATAACGGGACATATCATATTGCTCGGCAAGACGAGCCCTCAACTCCTCATATCATATCATAACATACCTGAAAACCATACCAACCTTATTCCTCCCATGTAGCAGAAGGACCGCTAAATCCAACTGCTCTATAGGCATAATAGCCTATCTCACGGCTGACACGAAGTCTCCGTCGCAGGAGCACAAAGGTTGCCACTCCGGCCTCACCCGTGCTCCCGGTAAACATGGAGCAAGCTACCGAATTCCACCGTAGACCCGCTGTCTATCTGGCTTCATCCGATCGCCATACTCCGGGGCCCACAAAGACATAACGGACACACATATCATATCTCGCATTTTTCATAACTATCATTTTCCTATTAAAATAGGAATCAAGACATTTCGGGGAGGGCCAAAAGGGCCGTTTGAGACAGGCGATGTAACGCTAGGAAACGCAACCGGGTGTTCCATCGTCCTGGGGGAGAAACCCGCCCTAACGACTTCACTCAACGAGAAGGTTTCCAAACCCCAAAATTATATTTAAATCGAAACATAGTTCGCTTGTCTCTTTTTGAAAACATTTCGAAATCATATACATAATATTCATTTGATATCAAATCCGTTGTTCTTAAACCTCATAAAAGTAATAAGAATAAAGTATTTACTAAATATAGTAATACGGGATGAAAACGTAAATTATACATGCGAGGCTTATTTAGTGAGGCTTAACAATACATATCTACATAATACGGAATAACAACGGAAACCTCACCTGGCGATAACCAAAAGAAAGCCCAAAACGGAAACGAGCAACCTAATCCACGAGAGTGGAACCTGCAACTGACAAACGACATAACCACATATGACATACGACGACGCACGGCTCATATGAAAGCATAGAAACACGTAAAAGTACGTTATACAATCACATAAAGCACTCAAGTTCAAATTCTCAAACGAAAACAGAGTAATTCATAAATTTAAAAATGCAAATCAAGTCCAAATGCAACGAAACATTACGGACATGCTTAAATTATCATAAAGGAGTATGCACTCGAATTTCGGAAAAATCAGACTTCATATGCAAAAGTTAAAAAATTTGACGAAAACCTAAAACATACTATTCATAGACCCGAACATGCTATAAATTCATAAATCATATAATTCATACCTTTTTCATATATATCGAATACACGAGCGAAGAAAGAATTCGGAACAGACGAGCCTCGGAGGGACCCGTACGCCAAAATTGGCCCTGACTTGCAGAAGGTCAGGGCCTGTTCAATCGGGCCACACGGGCGTGTGCACCAAGACCGTGTGCGTGCGATAACAACAGAAAATTAACAGAAACTCGAAAGCTTCGCAAATTCAATCCTAAATCCAACATTTGACCGATTAAACATGCGAATCCTTCCCTAATTTTCACATATAATGTTCTACAACATCTAAGCTATACATAGAATCCAAAATTATAAAAATCCATCCATAATTTCTCTCAAAATCATATAAAACCTAATATATTCAACTATATACAAAAATCCAAAAATCGAAGCAATGGAGGCATTAAACGAGAGGGACGTGAAAGGCTTACTCGTAGAAGAGATCGTGAGGAGTTCGTAGGCGTAAACGGTTTGAAAATCCGTCGAGAAACGAGTCCGGCACGATCGATTGAACCTTCCTCTTTCTCTTTTCCTTTTTCTCCTTTCTTTTCTTTCTTCTTTGTTGCATGTTGCGTGAATGAGAATGAGGGAGAGATCATGAGAGTTAGTCGAATAATTGACTCAGGTTGAGAATCGAAAGGGCATTTTTGTAATTTCGTAAAATAAGTTCAAAAACTCACATTGTCTAAATAACACATAATTACAGTCAAAATTCATATTATTAAACGCGCATTGACAATTCGTAATTTAAATATTAAAAATCACTCATATACGAAATTGTTATAAAAATCATATAATAATTAATAAAATAAATCATAAATCGCGAGGGAAATCGATTCGGGCTCCCGGTTCACAACACGAATTTTCGGGGCGTTACAATCATAAAAGTGTTGCGCACGGTCTGGCACACGGTCTTGCCAAGACCGTGTGGTGGACCGTGTGGTTCTATCTAACAGGTGCAGAAACGCGATTTCAAGGATTCTCACGACGGTTTCATCCTAAAATCAACTAGGGTGGATTCTATAGCTAAAATCAACATATAAAATTCACACTCATGCATTGTATACATTAATAGCTACCATTTGATCCGAACTACACAAAAAATGGTAAACTCTAACCTATAAATTCATCGAATTATCAATTATTCATTTCAATATAAAAACTAGAAAATAGGAGAATTTAATGGGTGAATCGAAATGGGGAAAGAAGATTACCGATAGAGAATTGAACGAGGATCGTAGATTTGGTCTCGGAATTTCGATTCATCGAACGACGGATTCGGAACGGAATTTCTCTTTCTCTCCTTCTTCTTCTCCCTTTCTCCTTCTCTTCTCTCCTTCTCTCTCTCTCGATTTTTGGTGTGCCCAAGAGTGTGCAAGAGAGTGTGCACAAGAGTGTGTAAGTGTGTTTAAGATAGTGTGGGCGTGTTTAAGATGGTGCAAAGGTGTTTCAAGGGGGTGTGGGTTCGTTTAGAGATTAGATTAATTTCGAGGGGTGGAAAATGTAATTATAAATGGTTGAGGATAGGGAATTAAATTAAATAACTTAAAATTAGCTAACGAAGCTAATCTTTTCATATAAAATTCAACGAAATGTCGAATAATTATTCCGATACTATGTTTTGGAATTTTGGGTCGTTACAATACTCCCCCCTTCACAAGAATCTGTCCTCAGATTCTCCTCCGAACCTCGGGGTTGATTAAGGGAGTATATTATGGCATTTAAAAGTTATTCAAACAAAAATCGCGCAATTACTACACAGGCAATTAATTAAAACGGACAATTAATAGTTAAATTCAATTAAGCATTTAACACATAGTTCATACATAATAGTTCAAATAAAAATCCAATTACAATTAAACGAAAATGACGAGAAATAAAGGAAATTGATGCCGACTAAGAATCGGGTGCTCCAGAACTAGGCGGCATGCCAAGACGATTGAGATAGCTAGCGAGCTGCTCAGTGATAGACCTCTCGAGGTCGGAAATCTGCTCCCGGAGTTCAGTGCGGTTGCGTTGAGCCTCGAGTCTGATCTCCCTTAGGTCGGCCGACTGTTGGTTCAGTCGCTCAGTAGTTTGCTCCGCGAAGATTGTGAAGCGGTTTCCCCAAACCGTCCACCTATCGGTCTCCCATCGGCTTCGGGTCTCCGACTCAGATTGTTGGTATTGAGTCCACTGTTCCTCACTTAGCCTATCCCATTGCGACGATCCAGTCTGGTGCTGAGTCGGGTAGTCGTCGAAGCTCGGCTGGAAGTGAGCTTCTTCGGTTCTAGGAGGGTCAGGCACGTAAGGGACCTGTTGAGGATCGAAGCCTCCTACTTCGTAGAGTTGTTCTAACATTTGCTCCTCAATTTCTTATCGATCCCTTTCAGGTTGACCTCCTGCTGGGATGTCCTCTTCGACATCATCGCCACCCTCAGCGGCAGCTTCCTCTGCCGTCATCGGTACATATCTACCGTGTCGCCCTCTAACTTTTCTGCAAAGCTTCATCTGGGCGAGTTGCTTGTAGAAAATTGTCGAATCGTCGGCTCCTGCCGGGGCCATTCGATCCATGCCGGTCACGCCGGCACACTCGAGGATCGCGGTGATGTAGGACCCAATTCTGATTTCTCCCTTTGGCCGGGTGCCTACGTACTCCACATATCGAAGGAAGAACATGATGCCATTGACTGCTTGCCTTCGGACCGCGCAATCCAAGACATAACGTTCCTCAATGTTGATCGAACCATAGCTATCTCCTCTAGCAAAGATGGTGCATGAGAGGAATCTATGAAAAGTCCTCAAGGCGGAATCATGAAGGTCGGTTGCCTTTGATTTCCCTTGTTGGAAGGGCCTCCTAGAACTGGAGACATTTCTCCAAGCCTTGGCCTCGGACCAACCCACTTCTCGGCTTATCATTCCCCGAATGGGTAGCCCAAAATGTACCGTTAATTGTCAGAGAGTGAGCTCATAATCCTCGTTGAAAGCTCGGAACTCTATCTTGAAAGGTAGCTCGGCGTCGTCTTCGTGGGGAATTATTTGAAGCGTTGCAATGAATTCGTATACAAGTCTGGGGTACGAATTCCTTCTCATATCCAAGAACGTGGTCCACCCCACGTCTTCAATGTACCGAGCGATACCGTCGCCAAGTCCCAATTCCCCAATGCTTCTATATCGAGGAACTTGGTAGAGAAAACCAGGCGTTCGTGCATCCGTCTAAATATCTTGGCTTGGATAGGATTTGAAATATCCACATTAAATGGAAGTGGGGATGGAGGGTCATCTCGCCTCCTCCTTCGTCGGGAACCTTCGGCGGCCATATAAGAAGGTTGTTTGAGCATTGTTGGGTTGAATTGGGTGAAATTCCTCACTCAGGAATTTTGTCGAACACTTGGCGGGCGTGTATTTTGGGCGGCGATCTGTGTATGATCGGCATGGCAGATCGTCCCCAAAAACCAACTAATGAAAGACTGGAATGTCGACTACGTACCATCCAAAAATTATGAAGATCCACCGGACGGATTGAAAGTTATAGTCTTGCAAAGTGGGGAGGATGAATTTGGGGGAGAAATTGGGGTATTTGGAGTTGCTGGAACGAGAGAAAAAAAAAAGAAAGAAAAAGTTTATATTGCTGCTGTTCACAAAAAGAAGGTTTAAATGGGCGAAGGGGTACACACGGCCGGACGCACGGGCGTGCGCTGGCCTGTGTGGAGCGGTTCGGCCGGTTCAGCAGTTTAACGCTGAATTGGTCTGCACGGTCTTGAGCTGGGCCGCACGGTCTTGATCAAGACCGTGCGTTGGGGCGTGCAAGCACCCCTGAATCGAATTAAAACGCGCAAAAATTACTAAAAGACCCCGAATTAAATCCGGAGTTCAACCAAACAATAATTACATAATATCGCGCACTTAATAAATTGAAAGACGAGAAATTATGAATGTTATGAATATGCACGGTACCTTTATTCCGAGAGACGAAGTCCGGTCTAGCTCTTTTTTTTTTTCCTTCGACCCCTCGATCTCGGTAGTTCCTCGACTCCTTCAATTACCTTTTTTTCTTGTTGGGGCAGTGGTCGACGAGGTGATTGGCGGCACCACAAATGAGGCACAGCCCAAGTCTCTTCCTACACCTCTCAGCGACATGGTTCGGCTTCCGGCAATGAGTGCAGAGGATGATACTCCCGCTGGACCCGCTAGTCGTGGTTCCTTCATTGTGAGCAGTCGTACGGACGACCACTGGAGTTACAGATTCATATGGCCGGTTCTCTGAGGTAATCAATCGAGCATCCCTAGCTCTCATTTCAAATTCTGCTTCGGCTCGCAAAGCATGCTCGACACCCAATGAAAATCCTATCGACACACACTACGACAGACCAAACCAAGTAAAACACACATAGAGTTCCACAATCGACTCGCGTTGCATCTTCCTTAGTACAAAAATTCATAAAAGATTGCCAGTCGGTTAATTAAGCCAACCGTAATCATCTACAATTTTAAGCACCAAGATAAGACGAACACTCGTCAAAACACGAACTCGACACAAACTGACAAAATTCAAAAGACACAAAAGACAAGACAGACGAGATACTAGAGCTTTCGGTTCCTTTTCGGGAACCTAGGCTCTGATACCACTGACTGTAGCGCCCCTTTCCTTGGACGGAGAAAGGACACCACATCCGCACCGAGACGAACTCCCAAACGTGGTAGATGTACCCCATTTAAAAATTCATCCCGGCGAACGGCAAGCACTCAATCTATACCGGAAACAACGTACCTAGTCCAACAACGAAAACCAACAGAGATAACAGAGTGCGGAAGCTATAAATTATATATATCCATTAAACATGCAAAGCCACACGGGGCAACAATTAACGTAAATCAATATTCCAACAAATACAAAATTAACAAGTCAATGCTCAACAATTATCCATCACATCGTCTAATATCAATCATCATTAATATATCCATTTCTACAGACAAAACAATTTAATAATAAAAGACAGACTGTTGTTGGACATTACTGACAATTACCAAAGGACACGAATACCAAGACCTACGACCCGCTGTTGGCAACCGACATGATAGGTGACAACGCCACCTGTCAACCTGAAGTAAGAATCCAAATAGTGGGGGTGAGCATAAAAGATACTCAGTGAGGGAAAAGAGGGAACAAGTACGAGCCACATTTCCGGGATTGGATTATATATATATATAAGAAATTACATTTGCATAATGAAGAAAATCCGGATCGTGCTTCGACTTGCATACACAACAATAATAAGCAGTAATAATAAAGCATTAATGGAAGCAAGTAATATCCCAGCGAGAATGGGCCTGTTCCTCCTTATAACCCCCTCAAGTTCAGTAACTCCATCACCGGTGTCCGACCCCAAAGGTGCTACCCCGGGCGACTGTTGAATTTTAGGAAAACGTGCAACGAATGCAACGACCACCATCACTCCCAACCGTGGCTATCAACTCCTGACGGGCCACGATTGACGCTTAGTTTTGGGAAAAGCACCTCGGATTACACCCTGGACGCTCGTCCCCGGTTGCAACCTCCGGATACCATCCCGGGCCCATTTTAAATAACAATACATTATCTTTGCTCGCGTTCGAAGAACATTATAAGTTAAGGCCAAAAGGGCATTTAGGCAAGTGTATATGACGACAAAGGGGGTTAGTCCTAAGTCAAATCGTCGCGAAAAAGGAAAGAGTTTTCTTGCCCTTTGAAAACAAAATGATTTGGATATACCTATAGGTACAAGTTGATATCAAAACATTTGTTATAAAATATATATTAAATATCTAATAGATATACGAAAAAGGAAATCAAAGCAAGATGAGCACATAAGGGTAGTTCGCAATAATTTAAAAGAAATTCTTACTCCGTTTGAAAGCATTTTAAAACCCTCACCTAGAAGCACGAAAACGAAAAGACAACCCAAGCTATGCCTTGAAAAGACGGCCTGAAACTAATAGACGACAAGAACCAATTAAGACAAGACACGACAATGACTCACGAAGACTACAACACATGAATAACTAATAATCATCGTGTAGCAATTAAATTTACAATTAAAATGCAATTAAATCAATTAAACGGAAATATGCAATTAACGTTGCTAAACATGCTCAATTGAAATTCTAATTGCGCATTCATGCTTATAATATTATAAAGAAGCACTCATGCGATTTTCGGATTTTTTAGACGACATTCAAAAATTGGGGAAAAAGCCCTAAACGAAAAAGGCTCGATTCAAGGTCCGAACCAGGTCGGAATTTTGGAAACTTTACAAAATATTCATCCTTGAATCATACGGAAGCTATAGGTGAAAACGGCTCGATTTTAGGGGGTCGTATGCAAAAAGTCAACTTTTATTTTTGGTCAATTGATCCCATTACCGTGAGCAACTAAGGAAAAAGGCTGAAAATTTGGTTAAGGCATTCGCACGGCCTGGTGCACGGTCTTGAGCGCACTCAAGACCGTGCAAGCTGAAACAAGTACGCACGGGCTTGTGCACCGGCGTGCGCAGGCCGGTGCATGATAAAAGTGTTGCGCACGGTCTGGCGCACGGTCTTGCTGAGACCGTGCGTTGGACCGTGTGGTTCTATCTAACAGGTGCAGAAACGCGATTTCAAGGTTTATCACGAGGGTTTCATCCTAAAATCAACTAGGGTGGATTCTATAGCTAAAATCAACATATAAAATTCACACTCATGCATTGTATACATTAATAGCTACCATTTGATCCGAACTACACAAAAAATGGTAAACTCTAACCTATAAATTCATCAAATTATCAATTATTCATTTCAATATAAAAACTAGAAAATAGGAGAATTTAATGGGTGAATCGAAATGGGGAAAGAAGATTACCGGTAGAGAATTGAATGAGGATCGTAGATTTGGTCTCGGAATTTTGATTGATCGAACGACGGATTCGGAACGGAATTTCTCTTTCTCTCCTTCTTCTTCTCCCTTTCTCCTTCTCTTCTCTCGTTCTCTCTCTCTCGATTTTTGGTGTGCCCAAGAGTGTGCAAGAGAGTGTGCACAAGAGGTTGTAAGTGTGTTCAAGATAGTGTGGGTGTGTTCAAGATGGTGCAAAGGTGTTTCAAGGGGGTGTGGGTTCGTTTAGAGATTAGATTAATTTCGAGGGGTGGAAACTGTAATTATAAATGGTTGAGGATAGGGAATTAAATTAAATAACTTAAAATTAGCTAACGAAGCTAATCTTTTCATATAAAATTCAACGAAATGTCGAATAATTATTCCGAGAATATATTCTAGAATTTTGGGTCGTTACAATATGCCTCGCCGAAGACCCCCTACTGCTCCAACACCCCCGAACCCAATGGCTGAAGAGTGGGTATCGATTATTCGACAGATCGCCGTGCAAGTATGTCAAGGGTTACAACAACAACAACAACACGTTCCCGCCAGACAGGCTGAGGGCCAAACCTTAGATAGGTTTCTCTTTATCGCCCGGCCAACTTCGAGGGCGAACCAGATGATTTTAAGGCTGAGGCCTGGATATCCGATGTGGAGCAGATCTTTCGAGTACTACAATGTGGTGACCCCGAGAGGGTCGAGTATGCTACCTTCCTCATGAGAGGACCAACTCGAGATTGGTGGCACTTTACAGAACGGAGATGGATCGCTGAGGGAGTCCCCCTCACTTGGTCACGATTTATGTCTGACTTCCGAATGAAGTATGTGCCGAAAGTGGTACGCGATAGCCGGGAGAGAGAATTCATATATCTCAACCAAGGAGAATCTACCGTAGCTCAGTACGAAGCACAGTTCAACCGTCTCATTACCTATGCTCATCATTATGCCGCGGATGAACGAAAGAGAGCACGAAAGTTCATCGAGGGACTTCAGCCAGAAATTTGGAAGGCATTGATGGCACTTGACATCCGTCTTTACCCCGATGCAGTTACTCGAGCTATGAGAGTGGAGTCCGAACTCCAAATGATGAACCAAGGTTCCCCACCCATGATACGATCCTCTTCCAACGAGATAGCGAGAAGAGAACCAGCCGGACCGAGTGCCTTCCCGACATGGAGACCACACTTTGAGATGCCGGAACCTACCAAACCTGAAGTGAACGAGGACCCCATTCCTTTGTGAGTACTGTGGGAAGATGTAACGACCCGATTTTTTTGAGACGAGTTTGGTAACGCTTCGCGTCTTCCGTTTCTCACTTCTTTCCCCATTTCTCGAATTATGTGGTCTTTGAGTGTTTTATATGAATTTTTGTAAATGTGATAATTTGTGAATTTAAATTATTCTATGTTAATTTGCGTTTAAAATGATGATTTTTTACTATAATATTGATATATTCTGAAAACGTGCCCCTTTTAGGAAGTTTTGCTAAATTATGAAAATGTCCCTTCGACTTTTATATTAAAAGATAACTCTTATTAAAACCTTTTTATTTTCCCTTTCCTTCATTTCCTTCCTTAAGCATGCAACATAAAAAAAAAAAAAGAAAAGAATAGGATTAAATTTATAATGGGCGTGTACCAAAATTTAACACCTCATGCTTAATGAGGATATGATTGCCAAGAATATGCCACATCTTTGCTCCCTTAATATGTAGAGCCCGTGAGCAGTCCTTGCGCTGATTTCTCGACTTTCACCCACCGCAGTTCGCTGGTACCACAGATGATATTGTGGCAGAGGGTTGGATTTCATCTCTTGAGAGGATATATCGAGTTCTTCAGCCTACTGATCTAGAGAAAGTTGAGTTTGCTATCTATCTTCTTCGAGGACCTGCAGAGGCCTGGTGGAAGAAGACTGAGCAGAGATGGAGGGCCACCGGAGTTAAGTCATCGTGGGATAGGTTTCTTGAGGAGTTTCGAGCTAAGTATGTTCCCCCTACTGTTCAGGATCGCCGAGAGCAGGAGTTTATGGAGCTATCTCAGGGTACTTCTACCGTGGTAGATTATGAAGCCAATTTTACCAGACTTGCAGTATATGCTCCCCATATTGCTTTAGATGAGCGTAGGAAGACCAAGAAGTTTCTAGAGGGCTTGAGTATTCCTCTTTGACAGGGTCTTGCAGCTTCCCGTCCCACTACCTATGTTGCAGCTGTAGATGCAGCCTTATCTCTTGAGGCTGAGTATGCCAGTATTGATCGAGCTATTCGTCGTACTACCCCCGCTTCTTCTTCATCGGGTTTCAAGAGGCCTTTCATTCCGAGTGCTCTTGTGCAGCCTAAAGGCAAGAGACCTTTTGGTGGACCCAGACCTCCTATACCTCGCCCTATGGGATTTTCTTCATCACCTCGTCCGACCGGATTCTCTTCTGCACCTCGCCCGACTGGTTTTCCTTCAGTCCCTCATCCGTCAGGTTATCGCCCAGTTACTTGTGGTTATTGTGGAGGGAATCACCCAGAGGTTAAGTGTTGGTATAAGTTGGGATTGCGTACTAGTTCTGGTAGCTCTACCCACCAGAAGGATAGTTGTCCCAGGAGGCAGCCCCCGAGTCAGCCTATGCCGCCGAAGCTGAAGCCTTCCGTTCCAGCTCGTGTGTACACCCTGGAGGGCGATAATGAGGAGACTGAGCCTGATGCTTCTGCCGTGGTGGAAGGTACCATACATATACATAACATACCCATACATGCATTGTTTGATCCGGGTGCTACGCATTCTTTTGTTGCTCCTGAAATTGACTTACCTGCGCATGCATTTGTTGATTTGTCTGATTATTGCTTTGTTGTGAGTTCTCCTTTGGGATCTTGTATTATTACCGACCGCATGTACCGACGTTGTCCCATTGTTATTGAGGATAAAGTTTACCCCACAGATTTGATAGTGTTGTCAGTGAAGAAGTACGGAGTTATCTTGGGTATGGATTGGTTATTTGAGCACAGGGCCAAGATTGATTGTTTTGAGAAGAAGATTAGTTTGGGATCTTATTCGAGTCAGGGTATTCAGTTGACAGATGGGCCGACTATTTCTATGACAGAGGCAAAGAAGCTCGTCCGAGAAGGAGCTTCAGGTTTTGTTGCTTATCTTCTTAACAGGCCGAACGAACAGTCGAAGTTTGAAAATACCGAGATAGTTAAAGATTTCCCTGATGTGTTTCCTGAGAAGTTAGAATCGTTACCTCCAAACCGTGATATCGAGTTTGTTATTGATCTGTATCAGGGATGTGAGCCCTACTCGAAGACACCTTACAGAATGGCACCAGCTGAGTTAAAAGAGTTGAAGACTCGGTTAGATGATTTGTTAACCAGTGGTTATATTAGGCCGAGTACATCTCCTTGGGGTGCACCGGTATTGTTTGTGAAGAAGAAAGATGGTTCTCTTAGACTTTGTATTGATTACAGAGAGTTGAACCGGATGACTGTGAAGAACAAGTATCCTCTTCCCCACATTGAGGAGTTATTTGACTTATTGCAGGGATCGAGGGTCTATTCTAAACTCGATCTGAGACAGGGATATTATCAGTTACGTATCAGGAAAGAGGATATACCAAAGACAGCCTTCAACATTCGATATGGTCATTTTGAGTTTGTGATTACGCCGTTCGGTTTGACGAACGCTCCTGCAGCATTTATGGATATGATGCACAGAATTTTTCGACCTTATCTTGATAAGTTTGTTGTCATCTTCATCGATGACATACTGGTTTTCTCAAAATCCGAGGAAGAGCATGCAGAGCATCTAAAGATCGTGTTACAAAATTTGAAAGAACATCAGTTGTATGCCAAGTTCAGTAAGTGCGAGTTCTGGATCGAAAAAGTGGCATTTTTGGGTCATGTTATATCTAAGAAAGGTATTGAGGTTGATCCTTCGAAGATAGATTCAGTATTAAATTGGGAGCAGCCTAAGACTCCGACAGAGGTTAGTAGTTTTCTGGGATTGGCAGGTTATTACAGACGGTTTGTGAAGGATTTTTCTAAACTTGCAGCCCCGCTTACTGAGTTAACAAAGAAGAATGTCGCCTTTGTGTGGACAGATAAGTGTGAGAGCAGTTTTCGGGAGTTAAAGAATAGATTGAAATCCGCTCCTATTCTTACTTTGCCTGAAGGTTCAGATGGATTCGTGGTTTATACTGATGCTTCGAAAGAAGGTATAGGATGTGTGTTAATGCAAAATGGAAAGGTTATAGCTTATGCCTCGAGAAAGCTTAAACCTGCTGAAGTGAATTATCCTACACATGATCTGGAGTTAGCAGCAGTTGTATTTGCTTTGGGCAAGTGGCGTCACTATCTCTACGGCGTTACTTTTGATATTTTCACTGATCATAAGAGCCTTCAGTATCTTTTCACGCAGAAAGAATTGAATAAACGCCAGAGGCGTTGGATAGAGTTGTTAGAAGACTACGATTGTAAAATTCAGTACCATCCAGGGAAGGCAAATGTAGTTGCAGATGCCTTGAGCAGAAAAGCGAGTGTATCACAGCTAAAGCTAAGTTCAGATATATCAGGTGCAGAGAGAGCTCGTATTATTTCTCAGGCTCGTGTTTCTAGCATCACGATTCAGTCAGAGTTGGGTCGTAGAATTAAAGAAGCTCAAGCTACTGATGGTTGGATTCAACGACAGATTATTCGAATGAAGGATGAGCCAGACACGCAGTTCAATATCGACGACACAGGTCTTCTCAGACATAAGACAAGAGTTTGTGTTCCTGAGAGTTTGAGGAGAGAGATTTTAGATGAAGCTCACAAATCAGCATATACTATCCATTCGGGAGGCACTAAGATGTATCGAGATTTGAAAGAGTTCTTCTGGTGGAATGGTTTGAAGAGAGATGTGGCTAACTATATCAGACAGTGTGTGACTTGTCAACAAGTCAAGGCAGATCATCAGAAACCCAGAGGTCTACTACAGCTACTTCCCGTACCATCTTGGAAATGGGAAGAGATAGCGATGGATTTTGTTTCGGGCTTACCGAAAGTCAGAGGCAGTTATGATAGCATTTGGGTAATTATTGACAGATTGACGAAGTCCACTCATTTCTTGCCCGTTTGTGCATCCTATACAATTGACAAATTAGCAAAGGTTTATCACGAGGAGATTGTGAGACTTCACGGAGTTCCAAAGAGTATAGTGTCAGACAGAGACACTAGATTTACTTCGCGTTTGTGGCAAAACTTACAGGATCGTATGGAACAAAGTTGACCTTCAGTACCGCAGCTCACCCCCAGACAGACGGTCAATCCGAGAGGACTATTAGGTACCTCGGAGACATGCTGAGATCTTGTGCCCTAGATTTTCAGACTACGTGGTATAAACAGCTTCGATTGATTGAGTTTGCTTATAATAACAGTTATCAGTCCTCGATTAAGATGGCACCGTATGAGGCTTTATATGGTAGAAAGTGTCGATCACCGCTTTATTGGGATATAGAAGACTGGAGATGGACTAAAGATGGTATTCATCGTAGTATTACTCCGAAATTTATTCAGGATGCTATCAAGAAAGTGCAAGTTATCCGACAAAGAATGAAAGCCGCACAGGATCGACAAAAGAGTTATACTGATAGACGTCGACGTGATTTGGAGTTCAAAGTTGGGGATCAGGTATTTTTGAAAGCTTCTCCTAGAAAGGGATTCGTTCGAATAGGTAAAGGAGGAAAGTTAGCCCCGAGATATTTGGGTCCGTATGTGATTCTCGAGAGGATTGGGAAGATGGCCTACATATTAGATTTACCGCCAGCCCTTACCGGTATTCACAATGCTTTCCACGTCTCGCAGCTTCGTAAGTATCATCCAGGTGAGTCGAAGATTATTCCAGTAAAGGATATAAAACTAGAGCCGAATTTGACATTTATTTCTCAACCGGTTAGTATTCTGGACCGTAAATTCCAAGAACTTCGTAATCGTCAAATCCCACTTGTAAAGTCCTTTGGAGGAATCAGAAAAGCGAAGAAGCTACTTGGGAAACAGAAGAGAAAATGAGAAAACATTATCCTGAGTTATTCGCTTCAAATAAATAGAATCTGAGGACAGATTCTCATAAGGGGGAGAGATTGTAACGACCCGATTTTTTTGAGACGAGTTTGGTAACGCTTCGCGTCTTCCGTTTCTCACTTCTTTCCCCATTTCTCGAATTATGTGGTCTTTGAGTGTTTTATATGAATTTTTGTAAATGTGATAATTTGTGAATTTAAATTATTCTATGTTAATTTGCGTTTAAAATGATGATTTTTTACTATAATATTGATATATTCTGAAAACGTGCCCCTTTTAGGAAGTTTTGCTAAATTATGAAAATGTCCCTTCGACTTTTATATTAAAAGATAACTCTTATTAAAACCTTTTTGTTTTCCCTTTCCTTCATTTCCTTCCTTAAGCATGCAACATAAAAAAAAAAAAAAAGAAAAGAATAGGATTAAATTTATAATGGGCGTGTACCAAAATTTAACACCTCATGCTTAATGAGGATATGATTGCCAAGAATATGCCACGTCTTTGCTCCCTTAATTTCCACTAAAGTGCATGTTAACATGCTACCTGTTGCCATATACCCATTAATAATTAAATACCTAAATACTTTCTTCACAAACATCTAGCAGAAGACTTATCGGTACTATCAGAACCTTACGCTAACTCCTCTGCTGATGTCGTAGGTAATCATCTCATTTCATTAATTTTAATTCATGGCTTTGTAAATTAATAAGTGGCTTAGTATGATTTTCCCAAATGAAGCGTTTACAACCTCTTGAATTGCGTGTTTATAAACTGTAAATGAGTAGCTTGTTAATCTTATTTTCATTAATGATTGGATCGAGGTTTAGCAATATGGGTAGTTTTATTAAATTATCGGATTAACGGATTGAAACAAGAACCTTTATAACTAATGTTTACTTATACCATTGATTGCAATAGGATTGTAATTAATTGAAATTGTTGAATTGCTTATTTTATTATAATGTAATAATATTTAAATTGGTTAGTTTTTCCATTTTTGGAATCAGCAGTAAAAGAATATTCCAATTAATTAATCCATAATTTCCACTGAACTTTATCTTAACTAATTAAAATATGCAATAGGATAATGAATAATACTAAAAACATTAAATTTACCTACGATATAGTACATGTATGTTGTTGCTTTGAGTAGAAATGTTTAGTAATAATTAGATTAAATCGGAAAGATGTTTTATTAATGTCCTGTTGTAATAAGAACATGATTTAACATTAGAAAAGTGAGCTAATAAACTACATTACCTAAACTTATCTTTTATGGAGTTATACTCCCCAGTCACGAAATTGTAATCTTTCGGAAATTGTCTTATCTTATTATTTCGTTATTATTAATATACCTAATTAATTTGTTTACTCGCTTATTTACAGTATAATTATGTGATTTATGTCATTACCATATACTCAGTTTTTTTTTTATTTTCTTGTCTTTAATTGACTCGTTTAACTGCTTAGTTGTTAGATGGTTTCATAATTTCAATTATAGCCGTACAAGTTAGTCGTGTTTTAATTGATTTGTCGAGTCGAGTCTTACCCCAAAATCTTGTATATAATAGGTAATCCTACAGAGGAACCCTGATTGAGTCTGACGATCCTTTTGCTGCCTTTTTAGAATATCCAGGTGGGGTTTCTTTTCCGAATTCGGCTTTCTTATACGTATGTAAATATTCCATATATACCCAAAGCCTGTGTTTTATGCTTTTATGTTTTCTTTCCCCAAACTTATATTATACGTAGTAGCTACTTGAAAACCATATTATCTTAATGAGTTTCAAGAAAATTGCTTTGATATCAGATTATTACGTATAACCCCTCAAAAGCTCTATTAGCTCGAAAGGGTTACAAACGAGTTTGAAATCGGTCCCTTTGACCACATAAGCATTTGGAGTGCGAGAAATTATCTTGGCCTTTCGGCCTGGCCATTGAGCCACATTATACTATTGGGCCCGGACATCAGGGTACGGGGTGAAGCCGGATAGACGTTGGGTCTACGGTGGATCTCAATGCTCTGGTCTCCAAACTGATGGGAGCTCAGGGGTATTACCGGAGTGGCAACCCTTTTGAGTACCTGCGCCGGACGGGATCTAGCCTATATCCCCAGCCGAAGATGTATTGGATATTTGTCCTTGCATATATAATTATATAGTAGCGAGCTAGCTACCTGACTACACAAGGAGGCATAAGGGAGGTTTATTTGATATTTCTGATATTATGAAACAGGTGGTTGATGCTCGACTCGCCGAGCTTTTACTTTATTGCGAAATTATTCGATTCACCAATAATTGTGAAAACCTTTATTTTTCATTTGCTTTCTTCTCATTTACAAACTGGTGAATCTTTCTGTTGTTTCGATAATATATACGTATTACAGCCCCCTCACTTAGTCGCTTTGACTAACCCCATTACTCTGTTGTTGTATTTTCAGGGTTTTGTTGCTAGGCGGATTCAGGTCGTGTCCTTGGAGTCATTTACTTTTGTTTAGGTGATTTCATTTCCGCCTATGAATCTGGATAAATACTTAAAACCCTAGAAGTTGTAGATGTAAATAATGTGAATTAGTTTGAATGTTGATATGGTTGTTTTCAGTGGCCTTGGTGGGCTTTATACTTGTGTTTTGGAATTATTGTTTTTTTTTTCTAGCTCCCTGAGGGGGATAGTGAATTGATTTGCTTCCGCTGTATTATGGTTTGTTATCCTGATATTTTCTAAAGCCGATCCGCCTGGTAATTATTTTCCGTTCGCCAAGTTGTAGTTCATAACCGGACCTTTAATTCTTGTTATGGATTGTGACTTGGTGCCGGACGTCGCGTTGCACCGTATTTGGGGACGTGCCGTTACAAGTACGAGCTTACTCTACGACAACTAACAACTCACTTTGGGCTACCCGTTGAAGGAATGATGAGCCGTGAATTAGGTTGGTCCGAAGCCGAAGCTTGGAGACGTGTGTCCACTTCGAGAAAGTCCTTCAAGCAAGGAAAGTCAAAGGCAACCGACCTCATCAATCAAGCCTTGAGGACTTTCCACCGATTCCTCTCATGCACCGTTTTTGCTCGAGGGGATAGCTATGGTTCTATTAACTTGGATGAGCTTTATATTTTGGATTGTGCGGTCCGAAGAGAGCCGGTCAATGGCATTATGCTCTTTCTTCGATACGCGGAGTACGTGGCTACCCACCCAAAAGGAGAGATAAGGATTGGGTCCTACATTACCGCAATCCTAGAGTGCGCCGGTGTAACCAGAATGGATCGAATGGCCCCAGCGGGGGGAGACGACGCTACCATTACCTACAAGCAATTCGCCAAATGAAGCTTTGTAGGAAAGTGAGGGGCCGTCATGGTAAATACATGCCCATGTCGGCAGAGGAAGCCGCCGCCGAGGGCGACGACGACGACAATGACGATGACGAGGAGGATATTCGTGCAGGAGGTCATCCTGAGGAGGACCGACAAAAGATTGAGGAGCAAATGCTCGAACAACTATACGAAGTGGGAGGCTTCGATCCTCAACAAGCTCCATACGTGCCTGATCCTCCTAGTATCGACGAGACACACTTCCAGCAGGGTTTTGCCAACTTCTAGACACAACACCAGGCTGGGTCCTTACAGTAGGACAAACTGAGTGAGGAGCAGTGGACCCAGTATCAACAGTCGGATTTGCATGTCCGAAATTAGTGGGAGGCCGACAGGTGGAATATCTGGGGAGATCGCTTCACGTCTTTCAGCGATCAAACCACTAAGCGACTTAACCGGCAGTCCGAGCAACTCAACCAACAGTTGGCTGACCTTCAAGAGCTCAGACAGGAGGTCCGACGCAACCACACCGAGCTCCGAGAGCAGATCTCCGACCTTGAGAGGTCCATCTCTGAGCAGCTCGCCAACTACCTGAGCCGTCTTGGCATGCCGCCTAGTTCTGGGGCATCCGACTCTTAGACGTCATCGCCTATCTTTCCATTTCTCGCCATTTTTCGTTTTATTATAATTTGATTTTATTTAGAATTATTATGTATGAACTACTTAGTATTTGCCTATTTGAATTTAATTGCTAATTGTTCATTTAATTAATTGTTTATGTAATAATTGCGCGATTTTTGTATGACAAACGTTTAATTTTCGTGTTATACTCCCTTTAACAAACCCCGTGATTCGGAGTAGAATCTAAAGATAGATTCTTTTGAAGAGGGGAGTATCGTAATGACCCAAAATTCTGGAATATATTTTCGAAATAATTATTCGACACATCATTGAATTTTAAATGAAAAGATTAGCTTCGTTAGCTAATTTTAATTTATTCTAATTTTATTCTCCTATCCTTAACCTTTTATAATTACCTTTCTACCCCTTCGAGTTTATTTTTAATCTCAAACAAACCCCACACCCTCTTGAATACACTTGCACCACCTTGACCCCTCTTGCACCCTCTTGAACACACTTGCACCCCCTTATGCACCCCCTCTTGCACACTCTTGCTCACACACCCAAAATCGAGAGAGAGAGAGAGAGAGAGAGAGAGAGAGAGAGAAGAGAAGGAGAAGGGAAGAAGAAGGAAGGAGAAGGAAGAAATCCCGTCCCGAATCTGTCGCTCGATCAATCGAGATTCCGAGACCAACTATACAATCCTAGTTCGATTCTCTACCGGTAACCTTCTTTCCCCAATTCATTTCGTCCATTAAATCCTTCGATTTCTAGCTTTTATTTTGAAATGAATATTTGGTTTAATTGATGGGTTTGTAGGTTAGAGTTTACCATTTTTAGTGTAGTTCGGATCAAATGGTAGCTATTAATGTGTATAATGCATGAGTGTGAATTTTATGTGTTGATTTTACCGTCGTGAGAAAAATGAGAATCGCATTTTTCTGCACCTGTTAGTAGAACCACACGGTCCTACGCACGGTCTTGGCAACACCGTGCGAAAGGCCATGCGCACCAATTTAAGCCCGCACCGGCCTGTGCACCCCGGTGTGCAAGCCAGTGCGCCTTCGTTTCAGCTTCCACGGTCTTGAGGGCGTGCTCAAGACCTTCCACAAGGCTATGCCCTAGCCCGTGCGAATGCTTTAGCAAAATTTTCAGCCTTTTTCCTTAGTTGCTCTCGGGAATGGGGTCAATTGGCCAAAAATAAAAGTTGACTTTTTGCATACGACCTCCTAAAATCGAGCCGTTTTCACCTATAGCTTCCATATGATTCAAGGATGATTATTCCGTAAAGTTTTCAAAATTCCGACCTCATTCGGGCCTTGAATCGAGCCTTTTTCGTTTAGGACTTTTTCCCCAATTTTTGAATGTTGTCCGAATGATCCAAAAATCGCATGAGTGCTTCCTTATGTTATATTATACATGAATGTGCACTTAGAATTTCAATTGAGCATGTTTAGCATCGTTAATTTCGCACTTTTCGTTTAATTGATTTAATTGCATTTTACTTGTAATTTTAATTGCTTCGTGACATTAATTGGTCGTTCATGTGTTGTAATCCCATGAGAGTCGTGTGTCGTGTCTTGTCATATTTGGTTTTGTCGTCTGTCAGTTTCAGGCCGTTCTTTCGAGGAATTACTTGAGTTGTCTTGTAGTTCCCGTGCTTCCGGGTGAGGGTTTTAAAATGCTTTCAACTGGAGTAAGGATTTCTTTTACTTATTGCGAACTACCCTTACGTGCTCACATCAATTTGATTTCTTGTTCTCGTATATCTATTAGATATTTAACTATATTTTCATGATTTTAATAAATAAAATTTTTTATATCAACTTATACCTATAAGTATATCTAAATCGTTTTGTTGTCAAGAGGCAAGTAACACTCTTTCTTTTCAAACGTGACGCTTTGACTTTGGTTGGGTCTATGAGGGAAGTCGTTAGGGGAGGGCGCCTGTGCTTCCCGACACGTATGAAACTCATGGTCACCCCCTTTTTCGTCACACGCTTGCCTAAATGCCAGTTTGGCTTTCAACTTATAATGTTTCTTGAAACGCGAGCAAAATTGTGGACTTTTCTTTTAATGGGGGCCCGGGAGGGTATTCGAGGGTTTCACTTCGGGACAAGCGTCCAGGGTGTTTCCCGGGGTACTTTTCCCAAAAATAAGCGTCAATCGTGGCCCGTCAGGAGTTGATAGCCACGGTTGGGAGCGATGGTGGGCGTTGCATTCGTCGCACGTTTTCCTGAAATTCAATTCATCGCCCATGGTCGCACTATGGGGCCAGACACCGGAGATGGAGTTTTATCATGACTTGAAGGGGTTATAAGGAGGAACAGGCCCATTCTCGCTGGGATATTATGTGCTTTTATTCATGCTTTACTTTCATTACTGTTATTAATTGTTGTTAATGCAAGTCGAAGCACGTTCCGAATTTTCTTCATTTCTGCATATGTATTTCTATATATATAAATACAAAACCCGAAAGCGTGGCTCGTACTTGTTCCCACTTTACCCTCACTGAGTATCGTTTATACTCACCCCCATTATTTTGATTCTTACTTCAGGTCGACAGGTGGTGTTGTCACCTTTCACGTCGGTTGGCAATAGCGGGTCGTGAGTCTTGGTTTTCGTGTACTTTGGTAATTGTCGGTAGTGTCCAACAACAGTCTGTCTTTTATTATTTGAATTGAATTACTGGATAAATGGATATATTGATGAATTGTTGAGCTTTGATATTGATGATGAATTGTTGAGTACTGGTTTATGTTAATTGATGCCCTGTGTGGCTTTATATGTTGAAATGATGTTATTTAAGCTTCCGCACTCTATTATTTCTTTTGGTTGTTGTTGTTGGGCTAGGATCGTTCTTGCCAGTATAGATTGAGTGCTTTCCGTTCGCCGGGATGGATTTTTAAATGGGGTACATTTACCTCGTTTGGGAGTTCATCTCGGTGCGGATGTGGTGTTCTTTCTCCTCCTACGGAAAGGGGCGCTACTGTGCTTGTGCTGTCACGGCCTTAACCCCATGTGCCATCCCCGTGAGCATCCCATACTTAGAAAAAAAATAGCATTTTTTGCCAAAAACTCACTGGAATCTATAGTGCACTTTGCATTGTAGGTATCCTCGTGGTTCATCTTTTCCGAATTGTTTCTTCGTTCGTGTATTCTATAATTATGGAATAGATACGAAATGCATGATTTACGAATTTATAGCATGTTCGTGACTGCATATAGTATGTTTTAATTTTTCGTTGAATTTTCTAACTTTTGCATACGAGGTCCGGTGGACCCAAAACTTGCGTGACATCTTTCTTATGTGTATACAACACCCTGTGCATGATTGCGAAACTATATGTTTAGCCGTTCGTCTTTTATGGTATTTTTCGTGTTTCTAGAGTTATGGTTTTGATCATCTAGGTTTGGTATTGCTACAAATCAGTCTCAGGAGGAGGGTCAGTGAGCCCGTAGCAGTTCGTGCTATCTTTTGGTGTTCCAGGTGAGGGTTCTAACATTTTCAACTGGGCTTGGACCTATAATTGTAGATATAATTGTGAAAACGAACACCCCCTTCCCTTATGTGTATATGATTTTTATTGTCTTTTTATCATTGTATATATATTTAGATATTTCGAGGAATATTCTTATGGTTTCAATCAAACGTTTTGATATCAAATCTATATATATGTACAACTATCAAATGCTTTCGTTTCAAGGTAAGAAAACCTTTACTTTGGTGATATTTTGGTCTTGGGGACTCTCATAAGTAATGTCGTTAGGTGCACGAACGATACGACTCTCTCGAAGCGTACGGCACTTATGCTTATGAGGGTAACCTTAATCGTCACCTAACTTTCGTAAAGACCCCCTTTGGGTACCAAAATCTAGTGGTTTAGGTTCTTTCTGAAAAGCGAGCAAAACTGTGATCTTTCTGTTCTGTTTGGTTGGGCCCGGGGCTTATATTGGAGGAGAATCCCGGAGACGAGCGTCTAGAGTGACTCCCGAGATATAATTCTCCAAAACTAAGCATCGATGAGGGTTTGTCGGAGTTTGGCAAATCATAGTCGGGAGCGATGGTGGGTGTTGCATTCGTTGCTCGCAATCCTCAATTCTCATATGATCGTCGGGTCTCGGATTGCTCCTTGACTTGACAAACGGTGATGCAGTTTTATTATATGGTTGGGAGTTATAAGGGGTGATAGGCCCATTCTCGCTGGGATATTTATTGCTTTGATTAATTGTTATTGCTTTGATTAATTGTTATTGCTTTGATATAAGTCGAAGTACAAGTCCGGGTTTTGAACTTATATTTCTACTATTTTCTACAAACGGAATTGTACCTCGTACTTACTCTCTCTATATGTATATATCCCTTCAATGAGTATTTTTGTACTCACCCCTCGTTTTGGTTCTTGCTCCAGGTTATGAGAGGCTGACATGCTTTACATGTCAGAATGGCAATAGTGGGTCTAGATAGACTCTTTTGGGGATTCGAGATGTCTAGGATTTTTTGTCATCGTACTCTTACTTTAGGATACTTTTATTAAACTTATATTATGTTGTTGATGATACATTGGCCTTGTGTGGCGTTATGTTTGTGATATTTGGCCCCATGTGGCATTGATGATGTATATATTTGCCATTATGTTTTGAATGCTGCCGCTATCGCTTTAAATATTTCATTTTGGTCATCTTTTGGGATCACTGTTGCCAAGTATTTTGGCTAGACCCGTTAGACCGGGATGGGTAATTGGGCGGTGACGCTAGTCAACGTTCGAGAGTCTGTTCAGGTTTGGGGACTGTAGAGCCAGGGCACTATAGACATTCCCTAAGTACTATAAAGAAGCATGCATTCAAGTTTCGAAACTATTGGAAAAGAGTTACGAAAAACGTATAATTTCTTAAACGGAAAACCGTTTGTTTCTCGACCGAACAGAGTTGAAAAAATTCAAACTCTACGAATTATCAATATTTAAAAGAATACGAATTTAATGACGAAGTCGGATTTCAAAAATAATATCAAACGAAGAAAATAGCATTTTGAAATTTCGACTTACAGAAGCTTGTGTTCAAAATTGCTGAAAATTAGCCTAAGGGGTGCGCACAACCTTACGCACGACCCTATGCACAGCCCTACGCACAACCTTACGCACAACCCTAAGACCGTGCAAAAAGCAGTGTAGGCCTCTTGCTTTGCGCGAAAGTTGCAGAACACAGCAAGAACGAAGGAAAAATGCATTTCAATCCTCAAACATGATTTTCAGGCTAAATCTTAGGCTGTAACTTTTCAAAAACACCAAAGATCATACAAGCAACATATGGGATCAACAAATTTCGAAAACCACCGAGTAAAACGATCAAACTACCAAAAATTCGAATCTCAAAACAACCTGTCAAAACTTGCTCAAACAATGATGGAATCGAATGAAACCTCAAGATTACCTATAGAGAACGATGTGAGGGTCGCGTAGCTTCTTACGGTTCGTAATTTGGTTAAGAAACGAAGTCGAAAGATCAGATTGAAGTTTTGGAAGAAATCTTTTCTTTTCTTTCTTTCTCGTTCATTTGCTGAATGTTTGAGAAGGCTCTAGGAGTAATTATGGAAAAGGGAAAGAAAGAATAAAAGAAAAATCTGGGGTTTTAGGTAAAAAGTCAAAGGGGCATTTTTGTAATTTTGTGAAACTTCATAAAAAGGACACGTTAATAAAATATATTAATATTATAGTCAAAACTCATCATTTTAAAAGCACATTGACATAGGATAATTTAAATTCACAAATTATCGCATTTACAAAAATTCATATAAAACACACAAAATATCACATAATTCGAGAAATGGGGAAAGAAGTGAGAAACAGAAGACGCGAAGCGTTACCAAACTCATCTTGAAAAATTGGGTTGTTACAGTTTACCTCCACAAACATGAATTTGATATGGGATTTCAAGATGATCCTACATCTTTCAATCAAGTAAAATTGTAACGACCCGAATATTTTAATTATATTATTAATTATTACGCAAATTCTTTCTTGCCTAATTTCTCGATCTATCCAATTGGATTAATTAATCTTATGGAAAAGATTGATTTAACCTATCTTTTAAATGCCCTCAATTACTTAAATTACCTAAATGCCCTTAAAAGCCTAAATGACCATTTTACCCCCCGAGATATTTTCCTAAATATCTACCTATCTCTCTCATTCTCTCATTACATACAAAGAAGGAAAAAGAGGAAAGGAAGGAGAAGAGAAGGAGAAGAAAGGAAGGAAACTTCCCGACGCCCTACCGAGCCCGTTTCTCGCCCAATCAACGAGCCGTGAAAACCTAAACGATCCTCACTACATTCTCTACCGGTAATCCTTTTACTCCATTTCATTTCGTTCCCTCTTCGTTGCGATTTTCGTGAGTTTTATATAGAATTTTATTATATTAGGATTTTCGTGTTTAGGAAGATTTACTTGACCATTTTACGTGATTCTTGTGCCTATATGTAGCTTATATGATATATATGATTATATGTGAGAATTAGGACGATTTATGGTGTAAATTAGGAGATGTATGGATTTAAATGTTGATTTCGCGTGTGAGGTTTCGCGATCTGCTGAGTCTGCTGCTCAGTAGATCCACACGGGCGAATGCACGGTCTTGATCAAGACCGTGCAGGAGCCCGTGCCCAGCCTTTTTCAACCTGCACGGGCTTGAGCCCATGCACAGGCCCGTGCGCAGGCCCGTTTGCACCTGCACGGTCTTGGCACCGTGCTGAAGACCGTGCGTGAGGCCGTGCACCCCTAATTGTGCCTGCACCGGCTTGCCAAGCCCGTGCGTTGGCCGGTACAACATACTTAGTGCATTTTCCAGCCTTTTCGTTTCTTGCATTTTGGGAATTGGGTCAACCCCACTCATTTAAATGTTGACTTTCACATACGACCTCCGAATATCAATCCGATTTCACCTATAGCCTCCTCGAGCCTCGGAATTTGCTATTCTTCATAATTTACAATTTATCCGACCCTATTTGACCGTCAATTGACACCTTTCTCGTTTAGGGATTTTATCCCACCTTTCCCGTTTCTTATCCGTTTAATCCCGTATTCGCGAGAGAGCGTCCTTATATTATTTTAAGCATGCCTACGTGCCCTAATTGTGTTTTAGCATGTCTTTGATATTTCGTTTCTAATGTTCTCCCATTAATACTCCTTTAAATATTGTTCCATATTTTATATATCCTTACATGTTTAATTATCTGACTTTCCATATTGCATCTGTAGCATGAGTGGATTTTATATGAATTTGTAACGCCCCGAAAATCCGAATTATAATCCGGTATGTCCGAATCGAGTATTTGCGCAATTTATTATTTTATTTGATATTTATTATGATATTTTAGAATAATTTCGTAAATGAATGAATTTTGACTGTAATTATGTATTATTTGGACAACATGAGTTCAAACTTATTTTGCAAAATTACGAAATTTCGTTTCTCGAATCAAGTCAATTATTTGACTAAGTCTCACATCTCTCCCTCTCACCTCATTCAGGCAATCAACAACAAAGGAGAAGAAAGAAAAAGAAAGAAAAAGAGAAAGAGAAGGGAGGAGGTTCAAACGATCGTCCCGACCCCGTTTCCCGACCGATTTTCGAACCGTTTACGCCTACTCCCCGCGATCTCTTCTACAAGTAAGCCTTTCACATCCCTCTCGTTTAATGTCTCCTATGCCTCGTATTTCTCGTTTTTGTATATAGTTGAATAATTTAGGGTTTATGTGATTTCAAGAGAATTTATGGATGGATTTTCGTGTTTTTGGATTCTATGTGTAGCTTATATGTTGTAGATCATTATATGTAAACATTAGGGCGTGATTTGCATGTTTAGATGATAAAATGATGAATTTAGGATTTAATTCGCGTGGTTTTCTGGTTCTGCGAAGTTTCTGCTCTTTCTTGACGCACATGGGCTTTGCACACGGGGTGTGGCAAGGCCGTGTGGAAGTACACGGCCTCTTGCACGGCCGTGCGCATGGTTCATGGTGCACGGCCTTGTGCACATGGCCTTGAGGCCGTGTGCAAGAGGCCGTGCGTGTCCCTCTTTGGTGTGCACGGCCTTAGTGCACACGGCCGTACACAAGGCCGTGTGGCCCGTTTGAACAGGGCCCTGACCTTCTGTAAGTCAGGGCCAATTTTGGCCTACGGGTCCCTCCGAGGATTGTCTTTTCCGAATTCTTTCTTCGCTCGTGTATTCGATATATATGAAATAGATATGAATTGCATGATTTATGAATTTATAGCATGTTCGGGTCTATGAATAGTGCATTTTAAGTTTTCGTCAAATTTTCTAACTTTTGCATATGAAGTCCGATTTTCCCGAAATTTGAATGCATACTCCTTTATGATATTTAAAGCATGTCCGTAAAGTTTTGTTACATTTGGACTTGATTTGCATTTTTAAATTTGCGAATCACTCCGTTTTCGGTTGATAATTTGAACCTAAGTGCCTTATGTGATTGTATAACGTGCCTCAATATGTTCTTATGTTTTCGTATAAGCCGTGCGTCGTCGTTAGTCTTATTTGGTTGTGTCTTGGTATTTTTGCAGACGATACTCCCGTGGAGTATCGCCGGTTCTTGCTTTTGCCCTTCTTTTGTATAGCCAACAGGCGAGGCTTTCCGTTTCTGATTCCAGTACTATTATGTATATATATAAATAAGCCTCTCCCGATATAAGCCATGTTTACGTTTTGTTTTCACACCGTTTCTATATATATACTTAGTAAATATTTATGCCTATTATGTTTATTTGATTTATCGAAAATGCTTTGATATGAAAAAGTACTACGTATATTCTTTCAAACGTTTGCGAAAGAGACATGTAAAACCTCTTTAATTTCCAAGGCGTACTTTGGCCTTCGGCCTCGCATATGATATGTCTCGAACGGTCTTTTGGCCAACATTTACTCAATGACTAGGCGGGGGTTTCAAAAACGAAAGAAAATGACAGAGGTGCGGAAGCGAAAATAAGCAACACAATAATTCATAATAATTACACAAGTATTAAAGCCCACCAAGGCCAGCGAAATTTAATTACATAAATAATAAACGGGTTTGATACAATATCCCGACAAAATATAATGACGGGTTCAACACACAGATAATCCCGAATGCTAAATACGTAAATAAAATTCTAATATCACGTATCATAAATAATTGCCATACGGAATGATAGTTATACATGAACAAAAGAGTGTAACTCTAAGACGCGACGACGACGACAAAGATCCCGCCAAGTATCCTGAAACCAATACAGGGGTGAAACAGAGAGGGTTAGTCAAACGACTAAGTGAGGAGGGAATAATAATGTATATAATAAAACGGAAATAAATCACCATTTTTAAACTTAAAAGAAATCAACATAAAAGAAAGGTTTTCGTAATCGGGTGGTGATTTAGCATAAATCATAAACATATCATATGACTCGGCGAGTCGAGCCCTTAACTCCAATTTCCAAACATAAAGACGGGAAACCACCCTTATTCCTCCAATGTAGATGGACCGCTAAATCCAAACTACGCATAACATACAGTATAATCTCAGGTACTCAAAGGGCTGCCACTCCGGCCTCACCCCGAGCTCCCAAAGGTGGAGGGAACCATAGAATTTCCGCCGTAGACCCGATGTCTACCGACTTCGTTCTATCATCCTGACTCCGGGCCCAAACATACATACATACAGTTCATAACTCGCTTTTCAAATCATTTCGGGTTGGCCAAAAGACCGTTCGAGACATGTCATATGCGAGGCCGAAGGCCAAAGTTCGCCTTAGAAATTAAAGAGGTTTTACATGTCTCTTTCGCAAACGTTTGAAAGAATATACGTAGTACTTTTTCATATCAAAACATTTTCGATAAATTGAATAAACATAATAGGCATAAATATTTACTAAGTATATATATAGAAACGGTGTGAAAACAAAACGTAAACATGACTTATATCGGGAGAGGCTTATTTATATATATACATAATAGTACTGGAATCAGAAACGGAAAGCCTCACCTGTTGGCTATACAAAAAGAAGAGCAAAACCAAGAACTGGCGCTAATCCACGGGAGTATCGTCTGCAAAAATACCAAGACACAACCAATTAAGACTAAGGACGATGCACGGCTCATACGAAAACATTAGAACATATTGATGCACGTTATACAATCACATAAGGCACTTAGGTTCAAATTATCAAACAAAAACGGAGTAATTCGCAAATTTAAAAATGAAAATCAAGTCCAAATGCAACGAAACTTTACGGACATGCTTTAAATATCATAAAGGAGTATGCATTCGAATTTCGGGAAAATCGGACTTCATATGCAAAAGTTAGAAAATTTGACGAAAACCTAAAACGCACTATTCATAGACCCGAACATGCTATAAATTCATAAATCATGCAATTCATATCTATTTCATATATATCGAATACACGAGCGAAGAAAGAATTATGAAAAGATGAGCCTCGGAGGGACCCATAGGCCAAAATTGGTCCTGACTTACAGAAGGTCAGGGCCCTGTTCAACCAGGCCACACGGCCTTGTGCACGGCCGTGTGCCTAGGCCGTGCACATCAAGGAGGGACACGCACGGCCTCTTGCACAAGGCCTCAAGGCCGTGTGCACAAGGCCGTGCACCATGAATCACACGCACGGTCTCTTGCACGGCCGTGCAAGAGGCCGTGTACCCCCACACGGGCTTGCCACACCCCGTGAGCAAAGCCCGTGTGCGTCAAGAACAGAAGCAAAATTCGCAGAACCAGAAAACTTACGCGAAATCAATCCTAAAATCAACAAATGAATATCTAAACATGTAAATCTCACCCTAAAATTCATATATATCGATCTACAACATCTAAGCTACACATAGAGACAATAAACACGAAATTCCATCCATACATTCTCTCAAAATCATTTAAACCCTAACATAATCGACTATTCACAAAAATGAGGAAAACGAAGCATAGGAGACATTAAACGAGAGGGACGTGAAAGGCTTACTCATAGAAGAGATCGCGGGGAGTTCGTAGGCGTAAATGGTTCGAAAATCAGTCGGGAAACGAAGTCGGAATGATCGTCGAAACTCCTTCTTCTTTCTTCTCTTTTTCTTTCCTTTCTTTTCTTCTCCCTTGCTGTTGATTGCGCGAATGAGGTGAGAGGGAGGGATGTGAGACTTAGTCAATAGTTGACTAGGGTCTAAAAATTGAAGGGGCAAATTCGTAATTTCGCAAAATAAGTTCAAAAAGTCACGCTGTCCAAATAACACATAATTACAGTCAAAATTCATATAATTAAACGCGCATTGACAATTCGTAATTTAAATATAGAAATTCATTCATATACGAAATTATTCTAAAATCTCATAATAAATGTCAAATAAAATAATAAATTGCGCAAATACTCGATTCGGACATACCGGATTATAATTCGGATTTTCGGGGCGTTACAGGGCAGTTTATGGTTAATACAAACCGAGCAACGCCACCACCTGCCCCCGAGACCGAGATGAGCAGGTTCCTTAAACTCCAGCCTCCACAGTTCGAGGTGCGCCGGACGATGTTATTGCCGAATCTTGGATAGCGGCAATGGAGAAGAGGTTCAGAGTGATGGAATGTCCGGACCCTAAGAAGGTCGAATTAGCAGTGTATCAGATGACAGGAGCTGCACATGATTGGTAGGCCCGTATAGAGCAGCGATGGCAGCGAGAGCATGTGGTCCCGACTTGGGATCAGTTCTTGGTTGAGTTTCGGGCCAAGTATATTCCGTTAGTGGTCCGACAGCGACGTGAGCGAGAGTTCCTAGCTCTCAAGCAGGGTACTTCATCATTTGACCAGTACGAGGCTCATTTCTTCAGACTTATTATTCACTGCTCGTATATGGTTGACGACGAACAGAGGAAGACTCGACAGTTCATTGAGGGGTTGTCGAATGAGATTCGTATGCATATGCTCGGGAACAAACTCCAGTACTATACCGACGTAGTTGAGAAAGCACTATCTATAGAGTCCGATCTCCGACAGATGAGACCGACTTCTGCACCTGCCCCCGCAGCCGCCAAGAGTTTCGCTTCTAGTTCGAAGAGACCCTTTACTCATTCTGGGTCCTCTTCTGGGAAGAAGCCATTCAAGACAGCCGTTCAGCCTGCTCCTCCCCGACCTCAGGGATTTCCATGACCCGTATGTGGATTCTATCAGGGCCCGCACTTAGAGGCCAAATGTTGAAAGAAGAATGGTCTTTGCTACGGATGTGGTAGCGCCGATCACCGGGTAGATGTATGCCCGAAGAGGAGACCGGTACAGCAGGGAGCCGCTCAGCCTCAGGCCTATGCCCGTGTTTACGCCTTGGAAGGCGACGCAGAGGATGCTGTTGCAGATCCGACCGATGTGGTGGAAGGTACTATATATATAAATGGCATCCCCATACATGCATTGTACGACTCGGGTGCTTCACACTCATTTATTGCGCATGCTGTTTCCTTATCTGTGCATGCGCCTGTTTCCTTGCTTGATTATGTGTTGGTGGTTGGTTCGCCGTTGGGTTCAAAAGTTATTGCAAACTGAGCACTTAAGCGTTGTTCGATTATCATCGAGGGTGTCGAGTACCCGGCTGATTTGATCGAGTTGCCGGTGAAGAAATATGGGGTTATTCTCGGAATGGATTGGTTGTACGAGCATCGGGCGAAGGTTGATTTTTTCGAGAAGAAAGTTATTCTGGGTTCCAATGAAGTTAAGGGTTTCCGATCAGGAGAAGGTCCGTATATCTCAATGATGGAAGCCAAGAAGCTCGTTCAGAAAGAAGAAGCTACATGCTTTATAGCTTACCTTCTCAACCGCCCGAAGGACCAAACGAAGATCGAAGAAACGCCCGTGGTCAATGAATTCACTGACGTATTCCCCGAGAATCTGGAATACTTGCCACCGGATCGGGATATAGAGTTCGTGATTGACCTAGTTCCGGGAGCCGAGCCTTATTCGAAGTCGCCGTATCGAATGGCTCCTGCCGAGTTGAAGGAATTGAAGAACGAACTCGACGAACTTCTTTCTATTAGATATATCCGACCGAGTGCCTCGCCTTGGGGTGCTCCAGTCCTGTTTGTGAAGAAGAAGGACGGTACACTTCGCATGTGTATCGATTACCGAGAATTGAACAGGATGACATTGAAGAACAAGTGTCCTTTACCGCATATCGAGGAATTATTCGATTTGCTACAAGGATCGAAGGTTTATTCCAAGTTCGATCTCAGACAAGGATATTACCAGCTCCGTATCCCATCAGAGGATATCCCGAAGACAGCTTTCAACACTCGATACGGACATTTCGAGTTTGTGGTCATGCCGTTTGGACTCACGAATGCCCCAGGAGCTTTCATGGACATGATGCACAGGATTTTCCATCTGTACCTCGACAAATTTATCATTAGTTTCATTGATGACATCTTAGTGTTTCGAAGTCCGAAGAAGAACACGCTGAACACCTCTGGATTGTGCTCCAAGCTTTGAGAGAGCACCAATTATTCGCTAAGTTCAGCAAATGCGAATTCTGGATTGACCGAGTGACCTTCCTAGGTCATGTCATATCTGGAACGGGAATCGAGGTAGATCCTTCGAAGATTGAGACAGTGCTGGATTGGGAGAGACCTAAGACTCCTACAGAGATCCATAGTTTCTTGGGTTTAGCAGGATACTACAGACGTTTCGTCAAGGATTTCTCTAAACTTGCAGGCCCGTTAACAGCGTTGACGAAGAAAGAAGCTAAGTTTGAGTGGTCAGCCAAATGTGAAACTAGTTTTCAAGAGCTCAAGAAGAGATTGACCACAGCCCCAGTATTGACCCTGCCCGAGGGTTCAGAAGGATTTGTCGTGTATGCAGATGCGTCACACGAATGATTAGGTTGTGTGTTAATGCAGAATGGGAAAGTTATAGCTTATACATCGAGGAAGCTAAAGCCAGCTGAAGAGAACTATCCCACTCACGACCTTGAGCTAGCCATCGTTGTATTTGCTTTATTGAAATGGCGTCATTACCTCTACGGCATCACGTTCGACATCTTCACAGATCATAAGAGCCTTCAGTACTTATTTACTCAGAAGGAATTGAACAAAAGACAGCGCCGTTGGATGGAGTTATTTGAGGATTACGATTGCAAGATTCAGTACCATCCCGGAAATGCGAATGTGGTAGCTGATGCACTAAGCCGGAAGGCGAGCATAGCCCAGCTAGAGGCTAAGTTAGAGGGAGTTCGCATCAGTTCCCAGACCCATGTTCACAGCATATCGATCCAGTCAGATTTGGGTCGAAAGATTCGAGACGTTCAGGCTACTGATGAGTGGACTCAGAGACAGATAGTTCACATCGCAGCTGATCCAGAGACTCAGTTTGGTGTGGACGGCACAGGAATTCTCCGCTACAAATCCCGAGCTTGTGTTCCGGAGAGTCTGAGGAAAGAGATTCTCGATGAGGCTCACAACACACCTTACACAGTTCATCCAGGAGGAAGTAAGATGTACCGGGATCTAAAAGAGTTATTCTGGTGGAGAGGTATGAAGAGAGACGTAGTTGATTACGTCAAGAGATGCTCGACTTGTCAGCAAGTTAAAGTTGAACATCAAAGACTAGGAGGTTTGCTTGAGCCACTACCGATTCCTACATGGAATTGGGAGGGTATTGCCATGGACTTCGTGTCTGGTTTACCTAAAGTTAGAGTTGGCTACGATAGCATTTGGGTGATTATCGACCTACTGTCCAAGAGTGCTCATTTTCTACCAATCAGCATGTCCTACAAAGTGGATAAGTTGGCAGAGATTTATCACCGAGAGATTGTCAAGCTTCATGGAATTCCGTCTACGATAGTGTCTGGCAGAGACGCTCGATTTACTTTCGCTTATGGCAGCAACTTCAAGAGCGAATGGGAACGAAGCTGACTTTCAGTACAGCCGCACATCCGCAGACAGATGGTCAATCAGAGAGGATGATCAGATATCTCTGTGATATGCTTCGAGCTTGTGCCTTGGATTTTCGCAACAATTGGCACGACCAGTTGCCATTGATCGAGTTTGCCTACAACAACAGTTATCAGTCTTCGATTGAAATGGCACCTTACGAGGCATTGTATGGCAGAAAGTGTAGATCCCCGTTGTTTTGGGATCTCGAGGATTGGCGTTGGACGAAAGATGATAAGGAACGAGGAACTCCTCCACAGTTTCTCCAAAATGCCATCGACTGTATCCAGATCATTCGGTAGAGAATGAAAGCAGCTCAGGATCGACAGAAGAGCTATGCCGACAACCGTCGCCGACCGTTGGAATTTGAGGTTGGTGACAAAGTGTTCCTCAAAGCTTCTCCTCGAAAGGGATTCACCCTAATTGGAAAAGGAGGAAAACTGAGTCCCAGATTTTTGGGTCCCTATGAAATTCTGGAGAGGATTGGGAACGCTGCCTACAGGTTAGACTTGCCGCCAAGCCTAACAGGAATTCACAATGTCTTTCATGTTTCTCAACTCCGAAAGTACTTCCCGAATGAGTCCGAGATCCTTCCTGTTGAGGAAATTGAACTAGAGCCGGATTTGACCTTTGTTTCGAAGCCGGTGAAGATATTGGATAAGAAAACTCAAGCTCTGCGGAACCGGGAGATTTCTCTTGTCAAAGTTTTTTGGAGAAATAGACAACCGAAGAAGCTACATGGGAGACCGAGGACAAAATGCACAAGTTTCATCCGGAATTATTTCAGTCGGACGAGTAGAATCTGGGGGCCAGATTCTCATAAGGAGGGGTGATTGTAACGCCCCGAAAATCCGAATTATAATCCGGTATGTCCGAATCGATTATTTGCGCAATTTATTATTTTATTTGATATTTATTATGATATTTTAGAATAATTTTGTAAATGAATGAATTTCTATATTTAAATTACGAATTGTCAATGTGCGTTTAATTATATGAATTTTGACTGTAATTATGTATTATTTGGACAACATGAGTTTTCAAACTTATTTTGCGAAATTACGAAAATGCCCTTTCGTTTCTTGAATCATGTCAATTATTTGACTAAGTCTCACATCTCTCCCTCTCACCTCATTCAGGCAATCAACAACGAAGGAGAAGAAAGAAAAAGAAAGAAAAAGAGAAAGAGAAGGGAGGAGGTTCAAACGATCATCCCGACCCCGTTTCCCAACCGATTATCGAACCGTTTACGCCTACGAACTCCCCGCGATGTCTTCTACGAGTAAGACTTTCACGTCCCTCTCGTTTAATGTTTCCTATGCCTCGTATTTCTCATTTTTGTATATAGTTGAATAATTTAGGGTTTATGTGATTTCAAGAGAATTTATGGATGGATTTTCGTGTTTTTGGATTCTATGTGTAGCTTATATGTTGTAGATCATTATATGTAAATATTAGGGCGTGATTTTCATGTTTAGATGATCAAATGATGAATTTAGGATTTAATTCGCATGGTTTTCTGGTTCTGCGAAGTTTCTGCTCTTTCTTGGCGCACACGAGCTTTGCACACGGGGTGTAGCAAGGCCGTGTGGAAGTACACGGCCTCTTGCACGGCCGTGCAAGAGACCGTGCGCATGGTTCATGGTGCACGGCCTTGTGCACATGGCCTTGAGGCCGTGTGCAAGAGGTCGTGCGTGTCCCTCTTTGGTGTGCACGGCCTTGGTGCACACGGCCGTGCACAAGGCCGTGTGGCCCGTTTGAACAGGGCCCTGACCTTCTGTAAGTAAGTCAGGGCCAACTTTGGCCTACGGGTCCCTCCGAGGCTCATCTTTTCCGAATTCTTTCTTCACTCATGTATTCGATATATATGAAATAGATATGAATTGCATGATTTATGAATTTATAGCATGTTCGGGTCTATGAATAGTGCATTTTAATTTTTCGTCAAATTTTCTAACTTTTGCATATGAAGTCCGATTTTCCCGAAATTCGAATGCATACTACTTTATGATATTTAAAGCATGTCCGTAATGTTTCGTTGCATTTGGACTTGATTTGCATTTTTAAATTTTTGAATTACTCCGTTTTCGGTTGATAATTTGAACCTAAGTGCCTTATGTGATTGTATAACGTGCCTCAATATGTTCTTATGTTTTCGTATAAGCCGTGCGTCATCGTTAGTCTTATTTGGTTGTGTCTTGGTATTTTTGTAGACGATACTCCCGTGGAGTAGCGCCGGTTGTATAGCCAATCGGTGAGGCTTTCCGTTTCTGATTCCAGTACTATTATGTATATATATAAATAAGCCTCTCCCGATATAAGCCATGTTTACGTTTTGTTTTCACACCGTTTCTATATATATACTTAGTAAATATTTATGCCTATTAAGTTTATTTGATTTATCGAAAATGCTTTGATATGAAAAAGTACTACGTATATTCTTTCAAACGTTTGCGAAAGAGACATGTAAAACCTCTTTAATTTCCAAGGCGAACTTTGGCCTTCGGCCTCGCATATGACATGTCTCGAACGGTCTTTTGGCCAACCCGAAATGATTTGAACAGCGAGTTATGAACTGTATGTATGTATGTATGTTTGGGCCTGGAGTCAGGATGATAGGACGAAGTCGGTAGACATCGGTTCTACGGCGTAAATCCTATGGTTCCCTCCACCTTTGGGAGCTCGGGGTGAGGCCGGAGTGGCAGCCCTTTGAGTACCTGAGATTATACTGTATGTTATGCGTAGTTCGGATTTAGCGGTCCGCCTACATTGGAGGAATAAGGGTGGTTTCCCGTTTTATGTTTGGAAATTGGAGTTAAGGGCTCCACTCGCTGAGTCATATGATATGTGTATGATTTATGCTAAATCACCACCCGATTACGAAAACCTTTCTTTTATGTTGATTTCTTTTAAGTTTAAAAATGGTGATTTATTTCCGTTTTATTATATACATTATTACTCCCTCCTCACTTAGTCGTTTGACTAACCCTCGCTGTTTCACCCCTGTATTGGTTTCAGGATACTAGGCGGGATCTTCGTCGTCGTCGTCGCATCTTAGAGTTACATTCTTTTGTTCATGTATAACTCTCATTCCGTATGACTATTATTTATGTTTACGATAGTAGGATTCTATTTATGTAGTATTCGGGATTATATGTTGAACCCGTTATTATTTATTGTCGGGATATTGTATCGAACCCGTTTATTATTTAAGTAATTGAATTTCGTTGGCCTTGGTGGGCTTTAATACATGTGCAATTATTATGAATTATTGTTTGGTTTAATTTCGCTTCCGCACCTCTGTCGTTTTCTTTCGTTTTTTGAAAACCCCGCCTAGTCATGGAGTAAATGTGTGCCGTTCGCCGGGTTTCGATTCGGGTCGGATTCCATTTCGGTTCCGGGTCGGGGCTCGGTGCGGGGCGTGCGTTACCCGTTTGGGGCGCCCGCTACAGAATTGTCGTGCGTCATCTATTGTCTTGTGTCTTGCTTTTAGTATTGTCGGTCTTGTTTTCATCCTCTAGGCCCTGTGTATTACAGGTGGGACCAACGAGGGAGAAACCTGACTACCGCCTGCTTTCATACTGTCGTGTCGAGCCAGGTAAGGGTTTTAAATTGTTTTCAACTGGAGTATGAACTTAGTTACTTAGGTTTGCGAAATAAACCGCTATCCCGCTTTCTTATTACTTATTGTATTGCCTTTACTGTGACGTCCCCCACGCCACAACCCCCGGACTGAAACGAGCTCCCGAGCGATAGTTAAATACCACCACTCGAAAACCTGCCCCGGACAACGGGATTCCCACAATCTGGCAACAGCAACTCCCCACAACAGTACCAACACCACCACCAACAACAACAACACCAACAAGCGGAAGCAATGAGCAAAAGATCATATTTATATTTACACTGCCATCCGTGGCCAAAATAAACCTTTATAAGATCATTATCTATCACAATTTATAACATCAACTCATTAAATATCCAACATCAGCCTAACATGTCAAGTTTTCATGTAATCCAACATCATAAGTTCGATCCACAAAAGTAAATACATAAGACCGACTTCAAGGACTGTACAAGCCTACAACGCTGCTGCCAGTACCTGACCGCTAACCTGAAGCATGAACCAAAACGGGATGTGAGTCAAACGAACTCAGTGAGGAGGGGAAAATATATATATAATAATTAAAACATAAAACATATTTAATTCACGCTTTGGTTAATAGAGAAACGAATCTAGTGCCGATACTTTCTCTTTATAATTCATCAAAGCTTTGTGAATTAAATATTAAAGTAAAACATTTTAGAAATATTTTATTCCCGGCGAGAACGGGCCATCTCCTTATAACTCCCAAAACATATCAAATATAACCATTTTCAAAATAGTTCTCTTGTCCCTATTTTCAAACCATTTTGGAAAAGATATACATATATATCATTTTTATATCAAAACCTTTTTATTTCAAATATTGATAATGTATAATTGAAATATAAGGGATATGGTTTTCGCAATATTTGTTCATGCCCCAGTTAGAAAACATTTTACATCCTCACCTGTAGGCTTAACAAAAAGGATAGCCAAACGACCAGAGATCAGTCCCGCGAGGTCCCACCTGTAATACACAGGCCTCGAGGTAAGACACGACTCGATAAATCAACCAAATACGACGCACGGCTATGAAATGCACTTTATGTTCAAAATAACATATTATGTATAAATGCACTTAAACCCAACTAAGCTCATTCAAATACATTTAAACACAATCAAATACACATGATATTAAGCTAAATTAAGCATTCAAGTAATATGGAAGCTTGGGGAATAAAATTCAAAGGTTTGTGAATATTACACAAACCACCCTCCATTTAATACTTTTCATAGCAAAACAACTCCGATTAATCCGAAACTTTCGGCATCTCTTAACTACTATATTTAAGGATTTTTTATACCAAAAGAATCGAAAAACGAAGTTAGAATCAAAACCTCAAAAATTCCCTATTTATGCCGCCACCACCCTCTTTTATTCAAACATTTGATTTTTAATCCCAAACTCCATAAAACTTCACCAATTAGCTTAATATCATGAACCAACATGAATTACCAATCCATTTAAGCATCTAAGATCATTAAGCCAATTTTGCACATTGATCAAATTCAATGAAAATTTCACAAAAGATGCTACATGTAATCAACCACCAAACCAAGCTCATCAATCATTCATTCTAGCATGCTTCTTCACTTCATCAACATATAAAACATTGAAACTCAAAGATTAAAGAGATTTGCAACCTTACCTTGTAAAAGAAAATTGAAGAGATAGAGATGTTGAGGGCTTGTTTGCACAAATAGAAAGTAGAGGTTTGTTCCTTGGATGATGAAGCACTCTTTTGTAGCATGAAAGGAGATGATTTTTGGTGTTTTAAGGTGGTTGGAAATGGCGGTGGTGAGGGAATGAGTGAGGGCTGAGAGAGAGAGAGAGAGGTTCAAGATGAAAGTTGCTGGAGAATAGTGTAGAAAATGTGGAGAGAGATGAGATAATTAAATAAATATAGAATACTTTGAAAAGTCAAAATAACTAACAATGTATATATATTTGTATATATATTTGTATAGATATTTATGTATGTATTTGCATACATATTTATATATATGACAAGAATAATATCATATAATTCAAATACAATGGCATAATTTTCATAGAATTCCAAATACAACAATTCAATTATAAGCATAGTGTGAATTAATTCAAATATGAAAATTCTTATGAATTCATCATATTATTCACATATAGAATCACACATTAATTCATATAATTTACATAATCACATAATTTGCAAATAATACACACAAGAGCCATTAGTCGGTAAACTTACCCGAAGCGTTATAAAATAACGGGGCGTTACACTATCCCCCCCTTCGGAGAATCTGGTCCCCAGATTCTAATTCGACTAGGCAAATAACTCAGGATAATGAGTTCGCATCTTCTCTTCCGTTTCCCAAGTTACTTGCTCGGTGGTTCGGTTTCTCCACAACACACGAACCAAGGGAATTTGTCGATTGCGGAGTTGTTTGAACTTACGATCCTGAATCTCAACAGGTTTCATCTCGATCGTCAAGTCAGGCTCTACCTGGACTTCTTCATCTCAGAGAATATGAGATTCGTCGGGATAGTATTTTCGCAATTGAGAAACATGGAAGAAGTTGTGAATCCCAGTTAGAGTCGAAGGCAGGTTCAGGCAGTAGGCAGTCTTCCCAATCCGTTCAATAACCTCATAGGGTCCCAATTATTTCGGACTGAGCTTCCCACCTTTTCCCACTCTAGCGAATCCTTTCCTCAACGTCGCCTTAAGAAACACTTTGTCTCCCTCCTCAAATTCCAAATCCCGGGGCGTCTCTTATCAGCATAACTCTTCTGACGATCCTGGGCAGCTTTCATTCTCTGTCGAATGATCGCAATCTTATCAAGAGTTTCCTGGATCGTCTTTGGAGGTAGAGCTCGTTCCACTCCGTCTTTAGTTCTTCGCCAATCTTCCAATTCCCAGTACAGAGGGGATCGGCATTTACGTCCGTAAAGCGCTTCATACGGGGGCATCCCTATTGTCGCTTGGTAGCTGTTATTGTAGGCGAATTCAACGAGTGGCAGTTGCTTGTCCCAACTCATTGAGAAGTCGAGAGCACAAGCTCGCAGCATATCGCCTAGAATCTTGATGGTTCTCTCAGATTGACCATCAGTTTGCGGGTGAGCAACTGTGCTAAATTTCAAGTTCGTTCCCAAGTTTCTGTGAATTTCTTGCCAAAGTCGAGAAGTAAACTTAGGATCTCGATCGGACACGATACTCTTCGGAACTCCATGAAGCTTTACAATCTACTCGATGTACAGTCCTGCCAGTTTCTTGACATTGGTGGTCTTTCGAATTGGAATGAAGTGAGCGGATTTCGTCAAACGATCCACGATTACCCAAATCGTGTCATATCCGCCCCAAACTCTTGGTAATCCGGACATAAAATCCATAGCAATATCTTCCCATTTCCAATCCGGAATAGAGAGTGGCTGTAGAGTTCCACCGGGTTGCTGATGTTCGGCTTTAACTCGTTGACAAGTCAAACACCGTCTCACGAAATCAGAAACTTCACGTTTCATTCCGTGCCACCAATATTGAGTCTTGAGATCTCGGTACATCTTATTACCTCCCGGATGGACGGCATAAGCAGATTTATGTGCTTCCTCCATGATTTCGGTCTTCAGATTCTTCGGCACGCAAATTCGGTTCTTAAAACGAAGAAGACCCATATCATCGAAAGAAAATGAGGAGTTCGGATCACCTTGCATCCTCATGATCTGTCTTTGAATCCAGTCATCAGCACTGTAACGCCCCGAAAATCCGAATTATTATATGGTACGTCCGAATCGAATATTTGCGCAATTTATTATTTTATTTAATATTTATTATGTAATTTTAGAATTATTTCGTATATGAATGAATTTCTGTATTTAAATTACAAATTGTCAATCTGCGTTTAATAATATGAATTTTGACTGTAATTACATGTTATTTGGACAACGTGAGTTTTCGAACTTATTTTGCAAAATTATGACTTTGCCCCTTCGATTTCTAAACCTTAGTCAAAATTTGACTAAGTCAATCTCTCATCTCACTCTCGCGGCACTCAACAAGAAAAAGAAAAGGAGAAGAAAGAAAAAGAGAGAAAAAGAGAAGGAAGAAGAACGAGATTCCAACGATCGTTCCGACTCCGTTTCCCGACGGATTTTCGAGCCGTTTACGTCTACGAACTCCCCGCGATCTCTTCTACGAGTAAGCTTCTCACGCCTTTCTCGATTAATGCCTTCATTGCTTTGATTTTCGGATTTTTGAATATAGTTGAATAATTTAGGTTTTATATGATTTTGATAGAAATTGTGGATGGATTTTCGTGTTTATTGTTTCTACGTGTAGCTTATGTATTGTAGATCATTATATGTGAGAATTAGGGTTTGATTTGCATGTTTTAGGGATTAATTTTTGGATTAGGGTTTGTTTATCGCATTGTTTTTGCTGTCTGAGAGTTTCTGCTCGATTTTGGTCGCACACGGGCTTGTGCACACAGCCTCGAGGCCGTGTGCATGAGGCCGTGCGCGTGGTAAATCGCACACGGGCTGGTGCACACGGCCTTGAGGCCGTGTGCATGGGGCCGTGCGTTTTGCTTGATTGTGCACGGCCTCGGGACACGGCCGTGCACAAGGCCGTGTGGCCTGGTCGAACAGTGCCCTGACCTTCTGTTAGTCAGTGCACATTTTAGCCTACGGGTCCCGCTTCGGCTCGTCTTTTCCGAATTCTTTTTTCGCTCGTGCATTCGATATATATGAAATAGATAGGAATTACATGATTTATGAATTTACAACATGTTCGGGTATGTGAATAGTGTGTTTTAAGTTTTCGTCAAATTTTCTAACTTTTGCATGTGAAGTCCGATTTTTCCGAAATTCGAATGCATACTCCTTTATGATAATCTAAGCATGTCTGCAAAGTTTCGTTGCATTTGGACTTGATTTACATTTTTAAATGCATGAATTACTCTGTTTTCGTTTGAGAATTTGAACTTAAGTGATTGATTTAATTGTATAACGTGCTCCTATGATTTTTAATACTTTCGTATAAGCCGTGCGTCGTCCTTAGTCTTAATTGGTTGTGTCTTGGTATTTTGCAGACGATACTCCCGTGGAGTAGCGCATCTGGTCTTGCTTTTGTCATATTTTGTATAGCCACAGGTGAGGCTTTCCGTTTCTGTTTCCAGTATTATTACGTATATATATAAATAAGCCTCTCCCGATATAAGCCACGTTTATGTTTTGTTTTCACACCGTTTATGTATATATACTTAATAGATATTTATGATTATTATGTTCATTTGATTTATCGAAAATGATTTGATATGAAAAAGTACTATGTATAGTCTTCGAAATGTTAGACATGTAAAACCTTTTGTTTTCTAAGGAAAACTTTGGCCTTCGGCCTCGCATATGTCATGTCTCGAACGGTCTTTTAGCCAACCCGAAATGTTTTGAAAAGCGAGTTATGAACTGTATGCATGTTTGTTTGGGCCCGGAGTAAGAGCGATAGGACGAAGTCGGTAGACGTCGGGTCTACGGCGTAAATCCTATGGTTTCCTCCATTTGGAAGCTCGGGGTGAGGCCGGAGTGGCAGCCCTTTTGAGTACCTGAGTTATTCCTGTCGCAGCCCCGGGCGCGGAGAGGAGAACCCTCACGACGGCACCCGTTGGACGCGCGGGTATAAGCTTCACCACCACTGAGCACAACCCTAAAGTTTGGCTTGAAACCACTTGCCAAAAGGTGATGCACCACATGGTAGTTGTGCTTGGAAGATCACTTATAAACCCTTCACATTACTTATGTTTTTCCTATGTGGGACAAATGCCCACATGGTACATATTTCTCAAGTTTGGGGTGTTACATTCACCCCTCCTTGAGAGCGTAATGTCCTCATTACGCCGTGACATAGGATCGTGGCTTCCCGCCAGTGGAGAAGCTGCCCACAACACGCCGAGCGGAGCCCCTTTAGCGGTGACTCATGACTCATGTCATGTGTGGAACATGCATTCCCATAGCTGACGGTTGGCTCTGATACCATTTGTCGCAGCCCCGGGCGCGGAGAGGAGAACCCTCACGACGGCACCCGTTGGACGCGCGGGTATAAGCTTCACCACCACTGAGCACAACCCTAAAGTTTGGCTTGAAACCACTTGCCAAAAGGTGATGCACCACATGGTAGTTGTGCTTGGAAGATCACTTATAAACCCTTCACATTACTTATGTTTTTCCTATGTGGGACAAATGCCCACATGGTACATATTTCTCAAGTTTGGGGTGTTACAGTTTGTCTCGGTGCGGATGTGGTGTCCTTTCTCCGGCCAAGGAAAGGGGCGCTACACCATTACTCGGAATCTCTTTTCCATCGCCGATATCCAAGCCTCGGCGATAACATCATCAGGTGCACCCTCGAACTGCGGAGGGTTGAGCTTAAGAAACCTTCCCATATCATTCTCCGGGGCAGGTGGTGGTGTAGCTCTGTTGGTATGAACCATAAACTGCCCTAAGCCTTCCATGAATTGTGCTGGTGTCGGAACAGCTGGAGGCGGACCTGGCGGTTCACGACGAGGAGGCATTCTGCAAATTCAATACCAAACATGCATGATGATAAGTGATTATGAAAAGCCGTAACACGTAGAGAAGTTAAATTCACATAATCACGTTGTCACAATCACATAACCCTAAGCCGTACGACCTAGACAGACACGACAAAACACGACGCTTCAGAGCCTTGGTCATTGGACCAAAGCGCTCTGATACCAACTGTAGCGGGCGCCCCAAACGGGTAACGCACGCCCCGCACCGAGTCCCGCCCCGGAACCGAAATGGGATCCGACCCGAACCGAAACCCGGCGAACGGCAAGCATTTACTCAATAACTAGGCGGGGGTTTCAAAACAACGAAAAGACAAGTGCGGAAGCGAAAATAACGAAACATTTAAAACATAAATAATTACACAAGTAGTAAAGCCCACCAAGGCTAACGAAATTCCATAATTAAATAACAAACGGGTTCGATACAATATCCCGATAATTATATAATAACGGGTTTAATATTTATACATAATCCCGAATACAAACTAGTTAAATCCTAATATCGTAAAACATAAAAATAAAAGCCATACGGGAAAGACTTATACATGAGCAAAAATAATGTAACTCTACGACGCCTACGACGACGAAGATCCCGCCTAGTATCCTGAAACCAGTACAGGGGTAAAACAGAGGGGGTTAGTCAAACGACAAAGTGAGGAGGGAATAATAATGTATATTATAAATCGGAAATAAATCACCAATTTTAAACTTAAAGAAATCAACATAAAAGAAAGGTTTTCGTAATCGGGTGGTGATTTAACATAAAACATAACATATCATATGACTCGGCGAGTCGAGCCCTTAACTCCAATATCCAAACATAAAAACCGGAAACCACCCTTATGCCTCCAATGTAGACGGAACGTTAAATCCGAACTACTCGTAACTGACGGGAATTGTAACACCCCAAACTTGAGAAATATGTACCATGTGGGCATTTGTCCCACATAGGAAAAACATAAGTAATGTGAAGGGTTTATAAGTGATCTTCCAAGCACAACTACCATGTGGTGCATCACCTTTTGGCAAGTGGTTTCAAGCCAAACTTTAGGGTTGTGCTCAGTGGTGGTGAAGCTTATACCCGCGCGTCCAACGGGTGCCGTCGTGAGGGTTCTCCTCTCCGCGCCCGGGGCCGCGACAAATGGTATCAGAGCCAACCGTCAGTTATGGGGATGCATGTTCCACACATGACATGAGTCGTGAGTCACCGCTAAAGGGGCTCCGCTCGGCGTGTTGTGGGCAGCTTCTCCACTGGCGGGAAGCCACGATCCTATGTCACGGCGTAATGAGGACATTACGCTCTCAAGGAGGGGTGAATGTAACACCCCAAACTTGAGAAATATGTACCATGTGGGCATTTGTCCCACATAGGAAAAACATAAGTAATGTGAAGGGTTTATAAGTGATCTTCCAAGCACAACTACCATGTGGTGCATCACCTTTTGGCAAGTGGTTTCAAGCCAAACTTTAGGGTTGTGCTCAGTGGTGGTGAAGCTTATACCCGCGCGTCCAACGGGTGCCGTCGTGAGGGTTCTCCTCTCCGCGCCCGGGGCCGCGACACAAACCTTCAAACGAGGTATAAGTACCCCAATTAAAAATCCATCCCGGCGAACGGCAATCAATCAGGCAAAACTAGCAACAGCAAACGACAGCCCAACAACAACAGCAATAAATAATAATTAAATCAGAGTTGCGGAAGTAATAACAATTATATAAAATATCATATAAGCCATCCATGGCCACGTAATTCATACATCAGTCTCAATCATATTATAATCAATGCCATTCGTGGCCAGTCTAATCTATCCCACGTCAGGGGCACGTAAGTACTTAAATTAAAGCATAATCCAAAATACATAATTAAATATATTCATAACAAGAACACGACTGTTGTTGGGACACTGACAAGACAAGACACACGAGCCAACCTAGACCTGCTGCTGCCGACTGACATGATAGGTGACAACGCCACCTGTCGACCTGAAATAAGAATTAAAATAGGGGGTGAGTAAAAACACTCAGTGAAGGTTAAGAGGGATCAAGTACGAGCCACGTGTCCGGGTTTTAAATTATATATATATGAAAATACATTTGCATAATTGAAGAAAATCCGGATCGTGCTTCGACTTGTATACACGATATTAAATAGATAATAAATAATTAAAGCAGTAACATGCACGCAAATAATATCCCAGCGAGAATGGGCCTGTTCCTCCTTATAACCCCTTCACGTTCATACACTCCATCACCGGTGTCTGACCCCGAATCGCTATTTCGGGCGACTGTGAATTTTAGGAAAACGTGCAACGAATGCAACGCCCACCATCACTCCCAACCGTGGCTATCAACTCCTGACGGGCCACGATTGACGCTTAGTTTTGGGAGAAGCACCTCGGATTACCCCTAGACGCTCGTCCCCAGGTATAACCTCCGGATACTTTCCCGGGCCCCATGTTGAAATGTCATGAATTTGCTCGCTTTGAAAACCGTACATAAATTAAATTTGAGCAAGTTTGAGTGACGACGAAGGGTATAAATCCTAAGTCAAACCGTCACGCTTAAAATAAATAATTTTACTTGCCATATGAAAATAAAATATTTTAGGGATACTCATAAGTACAATTTAATATTAAATCATTTGAGAGCAACCTTAAAATATAGATTAAATATCTAATAATTATACGAGAAATGAAAACGAAGAAAGATGAGCACATAAGGGGAGTTCGCAATAATTAAAAGAATTCTTACTCCGTTTGAAATCATTTTAAAAACCCTCACCTGGAAACACGGGACGACAAGACAATCCAAGCTGAGTCCTGACAAGACAGCCTGAAACTAACAGATGACAAAACTACATAAGACAAGACACGACAACGACTCACGAAGACTACAGAGACAGAAAATCAGTAATTAACACATAGCAATTGAATTGTACAATTAAAATGCAATTAAATCAATTAAACTAAAATACGAAATTAGCAATGATAAACATGCTCAATTGAAATTCTAATTGTACATTCACTCATATAATATTATAAAGAGGCACTCATGCGATTTTCGGATTTTTCGGACAACATTCAAAAATCGGGGAAAAAGCCCTAAACGAAAAAGGCTCGATTCAAGGTCCGAACGAGATCGGAATTTTGAAAACTTTACCAAATATTCATCCTTGAATCATAAGGAAGCTATAGGTGAAAACGGCTCGATTTTAGGGGGTCGTATGCAAATAGTCAACTTTTATTTTTCATCATTTGACCCCATTACCGTGAGCAACTAAGGAAAAAGGCTGGAAAATTGGCTATGGCATTCGCACGGGCTAACGCACGGCCTAGTGCACGGTCTTGAGCACGAAACCAAGACCGTGCAGGCTGAAATAAAGGCACACGGCCTGGTGCACCGGCGTGCGCAAGCCGGTGCAACGTTAAATGGCTGTGCACGGTCCGGCGCACGGTCTTGAGCAAGACCGTGCGTTGGGCCGTGTGGTTCCAACACCCAGGTGCAGAAACACGATTTTTAAGGTTTTCTCGGGAGTTTCGTGCAAAAATCAAATATGGGGGATTCTAAGGCCAAAATTAATATGTAAGATTCACACTCATGCATTGTACACATTAATATCTATCATTTGATCCGAACTACACTAAAAATGATAAACTATAACCTACGAATCAAGAAATTCATCAAATATATATTCAATATAAAAACTATAAAAATTGAAAGAATTAATGGATGAAATGAATTGGAGAAAGAAGGTTACCGATAAAGAATCGAATGAGGATCGTAAAACTGGTCTCGGAATTTCAATTGGTCGAGAAACGAATTCGGAACGAGATTTCCTTTCCTTCTCCTTCTTCATCTCCCTTCTCCTTCTCTTCTCTCTCTCTCTCTCTCGATGGATTATGTAACCAAGAGGGTGCAAGAAGTGTGTTCAAGAGGGTGTGAGTGTGTTCAAGATAGTGTGGGTGTGTTCAAGGTAGTGCAAGGGTATTTTAGAAGATTGTAGGTTCGTTCATAAATTAGAATAATTCGAGGGGTAGAAAATGTAATTATAAAAGGTTAAAGATATTGAAATAATTATAATAAATTAAGATTAACTAACAAAGTTAATCTTTTCATATAAAATTCAACTAAATGTCGAATAATTATTCCAAGAATTAATTATGGAATTTTTGGGTGGTTACAAATGGAGTGTCCGGACCCTAAGAGGGTCGAGTTAGCAGTGTATCAGATGATAGGAGCTGCTCAGGATTGGTGGGCCCGTATCAAACAGAGATGGTAGCGTGAGCATGTGGTCCCGACTTGGGATCAGTTCTTGGTTGAGTTTTGGGCCAAGTATATTCCGTTGGCGGTCCGACAACGACGTGAGCGAGAGTTCCTGTGTAACGACCCAGAAATCTGGGAATTACTGTGAGTAATTTTTACGCGTTATTTATCTTTCTTAATCTCTAAATTCTCGATTATATGTGAATTATAATATATTATGTCGTAAATGACCAATGTGATAATATTGTTTGCGTATTTAAATTACGTGTCTATATTGCGTTTATTAAATATTTAATCGTTATATGTGATCGACGCGTATTTAATTGGATTTTCTAAAATTACTAAAATAACCCTTCGTATTTTTTGGTATTTCGAAGATATTTGATAAGTGTCGAAATTCATTTCATTATTTTTATTTCGAGAGAGAGAGAGAGAGAGAAGAAGAAGAAAAGAGACATTTCTCCCGAATCCCTAATCGATCGTGCCGAGCTCGAATCTCCGTGGAATCTCGCACCAATCGTTTTTAAACGATAAGTTCATCGATACCTTTCTATAGGTACCAATTTCCCCAATTTCTTTTACAATTTTTCGAGGTTTTGAGAATATTTGGTTATTTCGGGACTTTTAGGATAATTGCTTAGATCGAGCCCGTTTCTTGGTCAATTCGTGATTTTTTTGGATGTATATGTGAATTAGATGTTGATTATTGATTGTTATAAATTATGAGTGTTGATTTGCGTTAAAAATATGATTTTTGTGGAATTTTGGCTCGAAAATTTGAAAACCCGTAAGTTTCTGCTGGGTTCAGTTGAACCACACGGGCTAACGCACGGTCTTGCGCAAGACCGTGCAGGAGCCCGTGTGCAGCTATATTTGCTTGCACGGGCTTGAGCCCGTGCACCTACCCCGTGTGTTTGGCCGTGTGTGCGTGCACGGTCTTGACACCGTGTTCAAGACCGTGCACTAGGCCTTGTGAAACACTTAGTGATTTTTTCCAGCCTTTTCAAACTTTGCTCTCGGCAATTGAGTCTTTGGGTCACCATTTTTGGTTGACTTTTTGCATACGGACTCCAAAAATTACACCGTTTTCACCTATAGACCCCTTTTAATTTGTAGATTTATATTTTGGAAATGTTTATTTAATTTCGCCCTCGTTCGGGCTAGGAATAGTGTAATTCTAATTATGTGTATTTTTGACAACCTGTCGGAATTGCGTGAAATTTACATGATAGCTTCTTTACATATTATAATTGACATATGCATGATTGGAAACATGTTTGGTTAGCCGTTCGTCCAATAATTGCTTATTTGCGCTTTTATTGTTGTTGTAGTCATTATTGATTTGTCTAGGTCTTGTCTTGTCTCCAGATCAGTCCGTCGTGGGAGACCAGTGAGTCTAGCAGCTAGGCTTTCTCTTTTTGATTCCAGGTGAGGATTTAAACTTTTAACTGGGCTTGAACATATATATATGCAATTGCGAACCCCCTAATCCCTTATTAATATATTATATATTTCGAGTTTATATTTTTATGTTTTATCCTCAAATCATTTAATATCAAAATTATACATAAGTAAACCAAATTGATTTGTTTTCAAAAGGGCAAGAAAACTATTTATTTTACGTGACGGTTTGACTTAGGATTTAATCCTTTGTCGTCACCCTTGCTCAGAGTGTCGGTTGGCATTCAAATGGGTTATTTTAAAGCGAGCAAATACATGACTATTTTCAAGATTGGGCCCGGGAAGGTATCCGAAGGTTACATCTGGGGACGGGCGTTCAGGGTGTAATCCGAGGTGCTTCTCCCAAAACTAAGCGTCAATCGTGGCCTGTCAGGAGATGATAGCCACGGTTGGGAGCGATGGTGGGTGTTGCATTCGTTGCACATTTTCCTAAAATTCATTATGGTTGAGCTTCGGGTTGCTCCTTAGCTTGACACCGGCGATGGAGTATTTATACATGCACCGTGGAGATATAAGGAGGAACAGGCTCATTCTCGCTGGGATAGTATTTACTGCTTTATAGTGTTATTGATTTTAATTCTTAATTGTATATCCAAGTCGAAGCATATTCCGGTTTCTTCATTATCGCATATGTATTTTCTATAAATACCCGGAAGCATGACTCGACTTGTTCTCACATCTTCACTGAGTACTTTGACTCACCCTCTTTTAATTTGTTCTTGCCTCAGGTTTGAGAGAGACCGACATGTCTTACGTGTCGGATGGGCAACAGTGTCAGATAGGCTTTTTGGTTTTGCTGAGTCTCATTAGTTGTCTTTTGATCTCGTTCATTATTCTTGTCAACCTGGATTGATAATATTATATTGTTCCCCAATATTGTTATTTAAATGATGTTGCCCTGAGTGGGCTGTTGTTAATGTATTGGCCCCGAGTGGCAATTTTTGTTAATATGGATTTAAATGCTTCCGCTATATATTCTCTGATCTATTTAAATGCTTTATTTTCGGGATTCGCTGTTGCCAAGTGTCGGGATTGACCCGTTAGCTTGCATGGGTTCTCGGGTTGAGGCACTGTATTCGGCTTGGGAATCCGTGCAGGTTCGGGGGCTGTAGAGCGGGGCGCTACAGTCCGGAGTGGTATCAGAGCCATAGGTTCCCTAGGTTCTGTTGTCTAGAGTGTCGTGTCTAAGTTGTACGGCTATATTTATAGGTTTCGTGTTATTTCTTTACTTGCGCTTTTATATGTTATTATTACTTGATTAATTGGTCATACCATTAACCCACATGCATTTCAGCTTATCTTTTCAGGCACAATGGTTAGACCTAGAGGCCCAGGTATATTGATAGGGCTCCTATTACTGCCGTTGCACCGATCACTTGTTCCTACTGCCACAGGCCGAACCACACTGCCGATTCCTGCCGGAGGCGATTGGGACAGTGTTTGATTTGTGCATCTTCTGATCACCTGATAGACTCTTGTCCGAACAAGAGAACTCTTGCCACGCCACTGAAGGCGATTCAGGCTGCCGGTCAGCCGAGAGTTCAGCCCAGAGTCTTCGCACTGGGAGGAGAGGAGCTTGAGCCCGATTCGCATGATGTTATTGGAGGTACCCTGCATATTCATGACATCCCTATTACTGCATTATATGATCCGGGTGCTACACACTCGTTTATTGCGCTTGATATTGCTGCTAAGTTGTGCATGCCCGTGGAGAGTCTGCCTTATTTGTATCGAGTCAGTTCTCCTTTGGGGACTTCTTACGTTACGGATAGAATCTTCAAGGGTTGTCCTTTGAAGATAGGAGATCGTGTTTATCCCGCAGATTTGATCGAGTTACCACTGCAGCGCTACGGGATTATTCTGGGAATGGACTGGCTTTATCAGCATAGAGTTAGTGTGGATTGTTTCAGGAAGACTATTCAGATTGGGACCGAGGCAACAATTGTGAAGGGTAGTCTTGAGGAGTCAGTTCTGGCACCGAAGATTTCTTTTGTTGAGGCTTCTCGTTTGATCCGAGAGGGAGCTCAGGCCTTCGTCGCTTATTTACTTAACCGACCGAAGGAACAAGGGAAGCTCGAGAATACGGAAGTGATTAAGGACTTCCCTGATGTCTTTCCCGAGATTTTGAACTCTCTACCCCTTGATCGGGACCTTGAGTTCGTAGTCGATCTTGCCCCGGGATCGGAGCCTTATTCGAAGACTCCGTACAGGATGGCTCCAGCCGAGTTGAAGGAACTAAAGATGCAACTGGAAGAGTTGCTTGAGAATGGTTACATAAGACCGAGCATCTCTCCTTGGGGTGCCCCGGTTTTGTTTGTAAAGAAGAAGGATGGTACGCTGAGAATGTGCATCGACTACCGGGAGTTGAACCGGATGACAGTGAAGAACAAATACCCTCTACCCCACATAGAGGAGTTATTCGACTTATTGCAGGGCTCAAAGGTATATTCGAAGTTGGATCTTCGTCAGGGATATTATCAGCTTCGTATCCGAGAGCAGGATATACCTAAGACCGGGTTTAACACTCGGTACGGCCACTTCGAGTTTGTTGTGATGCCGTTTGGTTTGACGAATGCCCCTGCAGCTTTCATGGATATGATGCACAGGATTTTCCGATCTTACCTCGACAAGTTTGTGGTTATCTTCATCGACGACATTCTGGTTTTCTCCAAGACAGTTGTGACGTCCCCCACGCCACAACCCCCGGACCGAAACGAGCCCCCGAGCGATAGTTAAATACCACCACTCGAAAACCCGCCCCGGACAACGGGATTCCCACAATCTGGCAACAGCAACTCCCCAACAACAATACTAACATCAACAACTACAATAGCAATAACAGGCCAGCAACGGAAGCAAATACCAAACATATATATATCCACTAATCTCATTAGATTCAAATATCCAAATATCATTATATTTCAACTTCCATCAATTTCAAGTTAACATGCCAAAATAAATAAGAGTTCAGTCATAATAAAATATCTACATAAACTGACTCCAAAGACCTGTAAGCCTACACTGTTGCTGCCAGTACCCAACAACCACTCGCACTGCTAACCTGAAGCATGAACCAAAAAGGGATGTGAGTCAAACGAACTCAGTGAGGAGGGGAGTATACATAATAAAAACATATATTTAATCCACGCTTAGGTTGATAAAAGCAAATCTAGTGACGATAAGCTCTTTTACAATTCAGCTAAGCTTTGTGAATTAAATATTAAAGTAAAACATTTTAGAAATATTTTTATTCCCGGCGAGAACGGGCCATCTCCTTATAACTCCTAAAACATATCAAATATAATGAAATTCCTTCCTCAATACCGTTTGGCTTATCAAGGAGCAACCCGAGATTTCACCATAACCGACTAATGGCGCCGGTGTCAGTATTATTCATGCTAGACTACCTCCGACCAGCCATGAACAATACCCTTTGATTATTTGTCAGGTTCATGAATACCTGCTTATAATCGGTGGAATTATGAACCCAGCTTCAACCCTAGACACACGTCTCCGGGTATCCGCCTGTCACATAATCCAGGGCCCAAACAGAAATACCCATGTGCGTCCTCAATGGGGTTAAGTATAAGTCATCTCGCTTTTCAAAATATTTTAGCGGACCGAAAGGGTCTTTCGAGACAAGGTATGTAACCGCCTAGGGTATCCCGTCACGTTGCCGAGTTATCTCGAGGCATACGCGCAAGTCCCGAGACCAAATGTTACTTTTAAAATCAAAATAGTTCCCTTGTCTCTATTTTCAAACCATTTTGGAAAAGATACACATATATCATTTTATATCAAAACCCTTTTTATTTCAAATATTGATAATATATAATTGAAATATAAAGGGATAGGGTTTTCGCAAATATTTGTTCATACTCCAGTTGAAAACCATTTTACATCCTCACCTGTAGGCTTAACAAAAAGAATAGCCAAACGACCAGAAATCAGTCCCGCGAGGTCCCACCTGTAATACACAGGCCTCGAGGTAAGACCTGACTCGATAAATCAACCAAATACGACGCACGGCTATGAAATGCATTTTATGCTCAAATTAACATATTAGGTATAAATGCATTTAAACACAATTAAGCTCATTCAAGCACATTTAAACACAAATGCATTTAAACACAATCAAATACACATGATATTAAGCTAAAATAGGCATACAAGTAATATGGAAGCTAGGGAAATAAAATTCAAAGGTTTGTGAATATTACACAAACCACCCCTCATTTAATACTTGGCATAGCAAATCAACTCCGATTAATCCGAAACTTTCGGCATCTCTTAGTTAACACATTTTAAGATTTTTGATGCCAAAAGAATCGAAAAATGAAGCCAAATGCTCAAAAATCACTATTCATCAGCCCCTACATATTTTGCCAAACTTTCATTTTTCAACCCCAAACTCCACAAAACTTCACCAATTAGCTTAATATCATGAACTAACATGAATTCCTTAACCATTCAAGCATCTAAGACCATTAACCCAACATTGCAAATTGATCAAATTTAATGGAAAAATCACAAGTAATGCTACATGCAACCAACAACCAAACTAAGCTCATCAATCATTCATTCTAACATGCTTCATCACTTCCTCAACATAGAAAACCTTGAAAACCAAAGAATTGTGAGATTTACAAACTTACCTTGAAGGAGGAAATGGAGGAGAAAGGAAGAAATAAAAGCTTGTTTGCACAAATAGAAAGTAGAGGTTTGTTCCTTGGATGAGAGAGCAACTTTTTGTAGCAAGAAAGAGGATGATTTTTGGTGCTTTGATGGTGATGAAAATGGCGGTGGTGAGAAGGGTGAGAATGGCCGAGAGAGAGGTTGAAGAAGATGAGAGAATGTTGCTTGTGGAATAGTGTAGAAAATTTGAGAGAGAAATGAGATAATTAAATAAATAAAGATATTTTGAAAAGTCAAAATTAGCTAGCAATTTATATATACTTGTATATATATTTGTATAGATATTTATGTATGTATTTGCATACATATTTATATATATGACAAGAATAATATCATATAATTCAAATACGATGGCATAATTTTCATAGAATTTCAAATACAACACTTCAAATATAAACATAGTGTAAGGTAATTCAAATATGAAAATTCTTATGAATTCATCATATTATTCACATATAGAATCACACATTAATTCATATAATTCACATAATCACATAATTGCAAACAATGCACACAAGGGCAATTAGTCGGTAAACGTACCGAAGCGTTATAAAAATAGCGGGGCGTTACACTATCCCCCCCTTCGGAGAATCTGGTCCCCAGATTCTAATTCGACTCCGCAAATAACTCGGGATAATGAGTTCGCATCTTCTCTTCTGTCTCCCAAGTTACTTGTTCGGTGGTTCGGTTTCTCCACAATACATGAACCAAGGGAATCTGTCGGTTGCGGAGTTGCTTGAACTTACGATCCTGAATCTCAACAGGTTTCATCTCGATCGTCAAGTCAGGCTTTACCTGGACTTCCTCATCTCGGAGAATATGAGATTCATCGGGATAGTATTTTCGCAATTGAGAAACATGGAAGACGTTGTGAATCCCCGTTAGAGTCGAGGGCAGGTTCAGGCGGTAGGCAGTCTTCCCAATCCGTTCAATAACCTCATAGGGTCCCAAATATCTCGGACTGAGCTTCCCACCTTTTCCCACTCTAGCGAATCCTTTCCTCAACATAGCCTTAAGAAACACTTCGTCTCCCTCTTCAAATTCCAAATCCCGACGTCTCTTATCGGCGTAACTCTTTTGGCGATCCTGGGCAGTTTTCATTCTCTGTCGAATGATCGCAATCTTATCAAGTGTTTCCTGGATCGTCTTTGGAGGTAGAGCTCGTTCCACTCCGTCTTTAGTTCTTCGCCAGTCTTCTAGTTCCCAGTACAGAGGGGATCGGCATTTACGTCCATAAAGCGCTTCGTATGGGGGCATCCCAATTGTCGCTTGGTAACTGTTATTGTAGGCGAATTCAATTAGTGGAAGTTGCTTGTCCCAACTCGTGGAGAAGTTGAGAGCACAAGCTCGTAGCATGTCGCCTAAGATCTTGATGGTTCTCTCAGATTGACCATCAGTTTGCGGGTGAGCAGTTGTGCTAAATTTCAAGTTCGTTCCCAGTTCCTGTGAATTTCTTGCCAAAGTCGAGAAGTAAACTTAGGATCTCGATCGGACACGATACTCTTCGGCTGCTCCCATTTCATTACAGCCTCACTCTTCGAGGAATCCACTTCGATTCCATCTCCTGATATCACATGACCAAGGAAGGTAACTTTATCAAGCCAAAATTCGCATTTACTGAACTTGGCATACAACTGATGCTCTCGAAGAGTTCTTAATACAATGCGAAGATGCTCGGTATGTTCTTCCTTAGTCTTTGAGAAAACGAGGATATCATCAATGAAGATCACCACAAACTTATCGAGATATGGCCGGAAAGTACGATGCATCAAATCCATGAAAGCAGCTGGGGCATTCGTCAACCCGAAAGGCATAACTACGAACTCAAAATGCCCATATCGAGTATTAAACCCAGTCTTCGGAATGCCTGATTCTCGGATTTGCAACTGGTAATACCCTTGTCGGAGATCTAGCTTAGAGTACACTTTCGACCCTTGCAAAATATCAAACAACTCTTGGATGTGAGGTAGAGGATATTTATTCTTTATCGTCATCTGATTCAGCTCGCGATAATCTATACACATCCTCAACGTCCCATCCTTCTTTTTCACGAAAAGAACAGGCGCACCCCACGGCGAAGTACTCGGTCGAATGTACCCACTCTCCAACAATCCATCCAATTGAATCTTCAATTCTTTCAACTCTGCCGGAGCCATATGGTAAGGAGTCTTCGAATACGGTTCGGCACCCGGAGCTAAATCGATCACAAACTCTATCTCTCGTTCCGGAGGCAAAGAATTCAAACTCTCAGGAAACACATCAGGGAATTCTCCAGCTACTGGTACCTCCTCAAGCTTAACTTGCTCTTTCGGACGGTTTAGTAGATAAGCAACAAAGGCCGGAGATTCCTTGCGAATCATTCGGGCGGCTTTAACATAAGAAACTCGAGGAATCTTGTCAAACCTTTTGCCCAAAATCTCGATATCAGTTCCCAGAGCGATCTTTTTCCCGAAACAATCAATATAAGCTTGATGCCGATATAGCCAGTCCATTCCCAATATTATCCCGTAGTGACTCATTGGAAGCTCAATGAGATCAGCAGGATAATCGCGATCGTCTATCCTCAACGGACAGTCTCGGAAGACTCGATTGCACAAATAAGAAATTCCCAACGGGGAATTGACCTCAAGCACATAAGGTAAAGACTCGGCAGACAAAGATAATCTAGAAGCATATTCAGGTGCAATAAAAGAATGCGTCGCACCCGAATCATATAATGCAAATATGGATATGTCATGCAAATGTACAGTACCTTGCACCACTGCATTAGGGTCGGTCTCCCCTCCATCCCCCGTCATCGCATACGCTCGTGCCAAAACTTTTCCTTTCCCCGCATTCTGTAGCTCTTTCTGAAATTGTGGAGGTGGCCTTCTCTTTGGGCAGTTTCCTACTTGATGATCCTTGCGCCCACATCGAGTGCACCGTCCTTGTTTCTTCCAGCAATCAGCTTCCGTGTGTTTTGGCTTGCCGCAGTAAGAACACTTAATTTGAGGCTCGGCTGTCTGAGGACCTGTGATCTTTTGCTTCTTGCTCGAAGATGAAGAACCCACAGGTGGAAAAGGCTTCTTAAATTTGCGAGGTGCTGGAGCTAAAGCCTGTTGAAACATCCTTTGCATGGCTTCAAAGAACATGGCAGGATTTAGGGGATTCTGATGTACTGGTGGCACAGGCTCGGGCTGAGGAGCAAGAGGAGCATTCATGTTATTGTCTTGGGGAGGAGAGAGAGGAGTAGCTCGGGTTCTGCGTCTACCACGTGCCATTTCCTGTATCAAAAGACTGAATAATATGCATGTTTCGTTAGCCACATGATCATGTTAACACAAAATCACATAACATAAGCATATAAAAGCACATTGTCCTAAAGCCGTTCGACCTAGACAGACTCGACACAACATCAAAACCTAAGTACCAAACCTAGGCTCTGATACCACCTTAAGGTGTGACGTCCCCCACGCCACAACCCCCGGACCGAAACGAGCCCCCGAGCGATAGTTAAATACCACCACTCGAAAACCCGCCCCGGACAACGGGATTCCCACAATCTGGCAACAGCAACTCCCCAACAACAATACTAACATCAACAACTACAATAGCAATAACAGGCCAGCAACGGAAGCAAATACCAAACATATATATATCCACTAATCTCATTAGATTCAAATATCCAAATATCATTATATTTCAACTTCCATCAATTTCAAGTTAACATGCCAAAATAAATAAGAGTTCAGTCATAATAAAATATCTACATAAACTGACTCCAAAGACCTGTAAGCCTACACTGCTGCTGCCAGTACCCAACAACCACTCGCACTGCTAACCTGAAGCATGAACCAAAAAGGGATGTGAGTCAAACGAACTCAGTGAGGAGGGGAGTATACATAATAAAAACATATATTTAATCCACGCTTAGGTTGATAAAAGCAAATCTAGTGACGATAAGCTCTTTTACAATTCAGCTAAGCTTTGTGAATTAAATATTAAAGTAAAACATTTTAGAAATATTTTTATTCCCGGCGAGAACGGGCCATCTCCTTATAACTCCTAAAACATATCAAATATAATGAAATTCCTTCCTCAATACCGTTTGGCTTATCAAGGAGCAACCCGAGATTTCACCATAACCGACTAATGGCGCCGGTGTCAGTATTATTCATGCTAGACTACCTCCGACCAGCCATGAACAATACCCTTTGATTATTTGTCAGGTTCATGAATACCTGCTTATAATCGGTGGAATTATGAACCCAGCTTCAACCCTAGACACACGTCTCCGGGTATCCGCCTGTCACATAATCCAGGGCCCAAACAGAAATACCCATGAGCGTCCTCAATGGGGTGAAGTATAAGTCATCTCGCTTTTCAAAATATTTTAGCGGACCGAAAGGGTCTTTCGAGACAAGGTATGTAACCGCCTAGGGTATCCCGTCACGTTGCCGAGTTATCTCGAGGCATACGCGCAAGTCCCGAGACCAAATGTTACTTTTAAAATCAAAATAGTTCCCTTGTCTCTATTTTCAAACCATTTTGGAAAAGATACACATATATCATTTTATATCAAAACCCTTTTTATTTCAAATATTGATAATATATAATTGAAATATAAAGGGATAGGGTTTTCGCAAATATTTGTTCATACTCCAGTTGAAAACCATTTTACATCCTCACCTGTAGGCTTAACAAAAAGAATAGCCAAACGACCAGAAATCAGTCCCGCGAGGTCCCACCTGTAATACACAGGCCTCGAGGTAAGACATGACTCGATAAATCAACCAAATACGACGCACGGCTATGAAATGCATTTTATGCTCAAATTAACATATTAGGTATAAATGCATTTAAACACAATTAAGCTCATTCAAGCACATTTAAACACAAATGCATTTAAACACAATCAAATACACATGATATTAAGCTAAAATAGGCATACAAGTAATATGGAAGCTTGGGAAATAAAATTCAAAGGTTTGTGAATATTACACAAACCACCCCTCATTTAATACTTGGCATAGCAAATCAACTCCGATTAATCCGAAACTTTCGGCATCTCTTAGTTAACACATTTTAAGATTTTTGATGCCAAAAGAATCGAAAAATGAAGCCAAATGCTCAAAAATCACTATTCATCAGCCCCTACATATTTTGCCAAACTTTCATTTTTCAACCCCAAACTCCACAAAACTTCACCAATTAGCTTAATATCATGAACTAACATGAATTCCTTAACCATTCAAGCATCTAAGACCATTAACCCAACATTGCAAATTGATCAAATTTAATGGAAAAATCACAAGTAATGCTACATGCAACCAACAACCAAACTAAGCTCATCAATCATTCATTCTAACATGCTTCATCACTTCCTCAACATAGAAAACCTTGAAAACCAAAGAATTGTGAGATTTACAAACTTACCTTGAAGGAGGAAATGGAGGAGAAAGGAAGAAATAAAAGCTTGTTTGCACAAATAGAAAGTAGAGGTTTGTTCCTTGGATGAGAGAGCAACTTTTTGTAGCAAGAAAGAGGATGATTTTTGGTGCTTTGATGGTGATGAAAATGGCGGTGGTGAGAAGGGTGAGAATGGCCGAGAGAGAGGTTGAAGAAGATGAGAGAATGTTGCTTGTGGAATAGTGTAGAAAATTTGAGAGAGAAATGAGATAATTAAATAAATAAAGATATTTTGAAAAGTCAAAATTAGCTAGCAATTTATATATACTTGTATATATATTTGTATAGATATTTATGTATGTATTTGCATACATATTTATATATATGACAAGAATAATATCATATAATTCAAATACGATGGCATAATTTTCATAGAATTTCAAATACAACACTTCAAATATAAACATAGTGTAAGGTAATTCAAATATGAAAATTCTTATGAATTCATCATATTATTCACATATAGAATCACACATTAATTCATATAATTCACATAATCACATAATTGCAAACAATGCACACAAGGGCAATTAGTCGGTAAACGTACCGAAGCGTTATAAAAATAGCGGGGCGTTACAACAGTCGAGGATCATGCCGAGCATCTTCGCATTGTTCTACAGACGCTTCGAGAGCATAGTCTATATGCCAAGTTCAGCAAGTGCGAATTTTGGATCAACGAGGTTTCATTCCTTGGTCACATCATCTCCGGGAATGGGATTGCTGTGGATCCATCAAAGATTGAGGCAGTAACGAGTTGGAGTCAGCCTAAGACGCCAACAGAAGTTAGGAGTTTCCTTGGATTGGCTGGATATTACAGGCGATTCGTTAAGGATTTCTCCACACTAGCGGCCCCACTCACGAAGTTAACTTGTAAAGATGTATCTTTTCAGTGGGACGACAAGTGTGAGGCTAGTTTCAATGAACTGAAGAAGAGATTGACCACTGCACCTATACTTGTTCTTCCAGATGGACACGAGGGATACGCGGTTTATACTGACGCGTCCAAGGAAGGTTTAGGGTGCGTGTTGATGCAAAATGGGAAAGTCGTAGCTTATGCTTCTAAAAAGCTAAAAGATGCCGAAAAGAACTATCCCATTCACGACTTGGAACTTGCAGCGGTGATATTTGCCTTGGGCAAATGGCGTCATTATCTGTATGGTGTCACTTTTGACATCTTTACGGACCACCAGAGTTTGAAGTATCTATTCACTCAGAAGGATCTCAACAGGAGACAGAGACGGTGGATGGAATTCTTGGAAGATTATGACTGCCGCATTCAGTATCACCCTGGGAAGGCGAACGTAGTCGCCGATGCATTGAGCCGAAGGGCTCACGTGGCACACCTAGAGGGGACATCTTCAGATACCTCTTTAGAGGACAGGAGGACTCGATTTGAATCGTATCCTCGTCTTGCCAACCTTTCAGTCCAACCCGATTTAGTCCAACAACTTCGAGACGAGCAAGATTCAGATGCCAGTATTCAGAAGATCAAAGCTAGAATGCTGAATGATCCTAACACCAAATTCAGGATCGATGGTACCGGATTGCTTCGCTTTGGGATCCGAGTTTGTGTTCCTATGAACCTGAAGCGTGGAATTCTCGACGAGGCACACAAGTCTGCTTATGCTGTTCACCCAGGAGGCAACAAGATGTATCGTGATCTCAGAACCCAGTATTGGTGGAATGGTATGAAAAGGGACGTGGCTACTTATGTGAAACATTGTCTAACATGTCATAGAGTCAAGGCCGAGCATCAAAGGCCTGGAGGAACTCTTCAGCCGCTTCCTGTACCCACTTCCAAGTGGCAGGAGATCACTATGGACTTCGTGACTGGATTGCCTGCCGTTCGTGGAGGTTTCGATAGTATTTGGGTCATCGTTGATCGATTGACCAAGTCAGCGCATTTTCTACCAGTTCGAAAAACAGCAAAGGTTAAGCAGCTCGCAGAATTGTATCAGAAGGAAATTATTAGGCTTCATGGTGTTCCGGAAAGTATCGTTTCTGACAGGGATCCTAAGTTCACAGCTCAGTTGTGGCAAGAACTTCATAAGAACTTGGGAACGACCTTAAAGTTTAGCTCTGCAGCACATCCTCAGACTGATGGACAATCCGAGCGGACGATCAGGTTTCTAAATGATATGTTACGGGCATGTGCGCTTGATTTTCATACGAGTTGGATTTCACACTTGCCCTTGGTCGAGTTCGCTTACAATAACAGTTATCAAGCCTCGATTGGAATGCCGCCGTATGAGGCTCTTTATGGGAGGAAGTGCAGATCTCCAATTTATTGGGAATTGGAGGATTGGAAATGGTCAGCTAATGGCCATGAGAGGGCTACTCCACCGGATCACATTCAGGAAGCAATTGATAAGGTTCAACTCATTCGGCAAAGAATGAAAGCAGCTCAAGATCGCCAGAAGAGCTACGCCGACAAGAGGCGTCGACATTTGGAGTTCGAAGTGGGAGACCGAGTTTTTCTCAAGGCCTCCCCGAGGAAGGGATTCACGAGGATCGGTAGAGGTGGGAAGCATACTCCGAGATATTTAGGTCCATTTGAGATCACCGAGCGGATCGGGAATACCGCATATCGTCTGGACCTACCACCTTATCTTACCGGGATCCACAATGTCTTCCATGTCTCACAGCTTCGCAAGTACTTCCCCGACGAGTCCCATATTCTCCAGGATGACGGAGTTCAGCTTGAGCCGGATTTGACTATTGAGATGAAACCGGTTCAGATTCAGGATCGTAAGGTCCAGCAGCTTCGCCAGAAGCAGATTTCATTAGTGAGAGTTCTCTGGAGGAACCGTTCGACCGAGCAGTCTACTTGGGAGACGGAGGCTAAGATGAGGGAAGCTTATCCCGAGCTTTTCTGATGAAGATGGAATCTGGGGACCAGATTCTCATAAGGGGGAGGTATTGTAACGACCCAGAAATCTGGGAATTACTGTGGGTAATTTTTACGCGTTAATTATCTTTCTTAATCTCTAAATTCTCGATTATATGTGAATTATAATATATTATGTCGTAAATGACCAATGTGATAATATTGTTTGCGTATTTAAATTACGTGTCTATATTGCGTTTATTAAATATTTAATCGTTATATGTGATCGACGCGTATTTAATTGGATTTTCTAAAATTACTAAAATAACCCTTCGTATTTTTCGGTATTTCGAAGATATTTGATAAGTGTCGAAATTCATTTCATTATTTTTATTTCGAGAGAGAGAGAGAGAGAGAAGAAGAAGAAAAGAGACATTTCTCCCGAATCCCTAATCGATCGTGCCGAGCTCGAATCTCCGTGGAATCTCGCACCAATCGTTTTTAAACGATCAGTTCATCGATACCTTTCTATAGGTACCAATTTCCCCAATTTCTTTTACGATTTTTCGAGGTTTTGAGAATATTTGGTTATTTCGGGACTTTTAGGATAATTGCTTAGATCGAGCCCGTTTCTTGGTCAATTCGTGATTTTTTGGGATGTATATGTGAATTAGATGTTGATTATTGATTGTTATAAATTATGAGTGTTCATTTGCGTTAAAAATATGATTTTTGTGGAATTTTGGCTCGAAAATTTGAAAACCCGTAAGTTTCTGCTGGGTTCAGTTGAACCACACGGGCTAACGCACGGTCTTGCGCAAGACCGTGCAGGAGCCCGTGTGCAGCTATATTTGCTTGCACGGGCTTGAGCCCGTGCACCTACCCCATGTGTTTGGCCGTGTGTGCGTGCACGGTCTTGACACCGTGTTCAAGACCGTGCACTAGGCCGTGTGAAACACTTAGTGATTTTTTCCAGCCTTTTCAAACTTTGCTCTCGGCAATTGAGTCTTCGGGTCACCATTTTTGGTTGACTTTTTGCATACGGACTCCAAAAATTACACCGTTTTCACCTATAGACCCCTTTTAATTTGTAGATTTATATTTTGGAAATGTTTATTTAATTTCGCCCTCGTTCGGGCTAGGAATAGTGTAATTCTAATTATGTGTATTTTTTACAACCTGTCGGAATTGCGTGAAATTTACATGATAGCTTCTTTACATATTATAATTGACATATGCATGATTGGAAACATGTTTGGTTAGCCGTTCGTCCAATAATTGCTTATTTGCGCTTTTATTGTTGTTGTAGTCATTATTGATTTGTCTAGGTCTTGTCTTGTCTCCAAATCAGTCCGTCGTGGGAGACCAGTGAGTCTAGCAGCTAGGCTTTCTCTTTTTGATTCCAGGTGAGGATTTAAACTTTTAACTGGGCTTGAACATATATATATACAATTGCGAACCCCCTAATCCCTTATTAATATATTATATATTTCGAGTTTATATTTTTATGTTTTATCCTCAAATCATTTAATATCAAAATTATACATAAGTAAACCAAATTGATTTGTTTTCAAAAGGGCAAGAAAACTATTTATTTTACGTGACGGTTTGACTTAGGATTTAATCCTTTGTCGTCACCCTTGCTCAGAGTGTCGGTTGGCATTCAAATGGGTTATTTTAAAGCGAGCAAATACATGACTATTTTCAAGATTGGGCCCGGGAAGGTATCCGAAGGTTACATCTGGGGACGGGCATTCAGGGTGTAATCCGAGGTGCTTCTCCCAAAACTAAGCGTCAATCGTGGCCTGTCAGGAGATGATAGCCACGGTTGGGAGCGATGGTGGGTGTTGCATTCGTTGCACATTTTCCTAAAATTCATTATGGTTGAGCTTTGGGTTGCTCCTTAGCTTGACACCGGCGATGGAGTATTTATACATGCACCGTGGAGATATAAGGAGGAACAGGCCCATTCTCGCTGGCATAGTATTTACTGCTTTATAGTGTTATTGATTTTAATTCTTAATTGTATATCCAAGTCGAAGCATATTCCGGTTTCTTCATTATTGCATATGTATTTTCTATAAATACCCGGAAGCATGACTCGACTTGTTCTCACATCTTCACTAAGTACTTTGACTCACCCTCTTTTAATTTGTTCTTGCCTCAGGTTTGAGAGAGACCGACATGTCTTACGTGTCGGATGGGCAACAATGTCAGATAGGCTTTTTGGTTTTGCTGAGTCTCATTAGTTGTCTTTTGATCTCGTTCATTATTCTTGTCAACCTGGATTGATAATATTATATTGTTCCCCAATATTGTTATTTAAATGATGTTGCCCTGAGTGGGCTGTTGTTAATGTATTGACCCCGAGTGGCAATTTTTGTTAATATGGATTTAAATGCTTCCGCTATATATTCTCTGATCTATTTAAATGCTTTATTTTGGGGATTCACTGTTGCCAAGTGTCGGGATTGACCCGTTAGCTTGCATGGGTTCTCGGGTTGAGGCACTGTATTCGGCTTGGGAATCCGTGCAGGTTCGGGGGCTGTAGAGCGGGGCGCTACATCCTGGCTCTCAAGCAGGGTACTTCTACCGTTGAGCAGTACGAGGCTCATTTCTCCAGGCTTATCATTCACTCCTCCTATATGGTTGACGACAAACAGAGGAAGACTCGACAGTTCATTGAGGGATTGTCGAATGAGATTCGTATGCATATGCTCGGGAACAGACTCCAGTACTACACCGATACAGTCGAGACGGCACTTTCTATAGAGTCCGATCTCCGACAGATGAGACCGGAATTAGCACCTGCCCCTGCAGCCACCAAGAGTTTGGCTTCTGGTTCGAAGAGGCCATTTATTCCGTCTGGGTCCTCTTCTGGGAAGAAGCCATTCAGGAGCGTCGTTCAGCCTGCTCCTCCCCGACCTCAGCTTGCTCCTCCTCGATCTCAGGGATTTCCACAGCCAGTATGTGGATTTTGTCAGGGCCCGCATTTAGAGGCCAAGTGTTGGAGGAAGAACGGTCTTTGCTACGGTTGTTGTAGCGCCCCCCGAAGAAGGGCCGCCACATCCGCACCGAAACGGATTCCCGAGCTTCAGCGAGGGGCCTCAACTCAGAAACCCACTCCGGCGAACGGCACTCACGCAAGCACTACCGGCAACAGCAACGACATCCCAACAACAACCAGAAAAGAGCAGAGAAAAATGCGGAAGCGATTTAAAAGATAATCAAATAAATCCATAAAATCCTACGAAGCTAACATAATATTAATTAAACATTTATAATTCAAGATACAAAATATTCATAAACAGATACTGCCATCCATGGCTCAACTAGTCTACCCTATGCAATCCTAGATATTGTCAACTATCCCACAACAGGGGCACATAAGTACATAAAGTAAATAAAAACAATAACAAGACTCGACGGTTGTTGGGACCACTGACAAGACAAACCAGAAAGACTGAGCCTATCTAGACCTGCTGATGCCGACTGACAAGATAGGTGACGTCGCCACCTGTCTACCTGAAGCAAGAACCAAAATAGCAGGGGTGAGTATAAAGGATACTCAGTAAAGGGTTTTTGATCATAGTTCGTCATTTATTATTTTATTTTTTTTTAAAACCAAAAGTGGTGAGTGTTGCCCATTTTGAGTAAGAATATGAATACGAAATATAAGTTGTAAAATGACGCAAAGCAACACTCGGGTTCGGCTTATTTGAAAATACAAAAGGTTGACGAACCGGATCCTTTAAAACATTTGCACGTAATATCAAGCCGATAAATTGAAAGGGTGTTAGTTGAGTTACGAGGCCGTTACGGTTCGAAAGACATGCTATGATTAAGTTAAAAACAATAATTAAATACGGCTCATAATTCAAATAATTAATTGAATAATAAAGGAGACTTCAGTTGGCAAGTTCGAGCCACGCTTCCGGGTTTTGTATATATATTTATAGAGAAATACGTATACTAAAGGAAGAAAACCGGAATGTGCTTCGACTCGTAACTAAAGCCGTAAAACAATTAGACAAGCAAGTAATGCAATAAATCATGCAGTAATGTGTCCCGGCGAGAACGGGCCCTCTCCTTATAACTCCCCATTCAAAAACATGCAAGCAAGTACTCCATCACCAAGATTCATATACAGGATTTAAGGAGACGCGATTAGCACCACCATCAGGATTTAAGGAGACGCGATCAGCACCACCGTACAGGGTTTAAGGAGACGCGATTAGCACCACCGTTCGCATCAACTTAGGCTAGCCAACCTCCTAGCCGGCCCAAGTTAACGCGCTAGAAGTATACATCGGGATTTGCCCTAGACGCACGTCCCCAGGCTCACCTCTTGTATACTCCGGGCCCAAGTCATAAAACAGGCTATGGCTCGCTTTTGAAATCAATGATAGTTTAAGTGGCCAAAAGGGCCGTTCGAAAATATGATGCAAGTAGTTAAGTATGAATGGCAAAAGGGGCTTTTGAGACAAGTTGATGTAACGATCTAGGAAATACTCATAAGCGTCGTACGCTTCGGGAGCATGCTGACGGATGTCCCTAACGACATTACTTATAAGTGCCTCAGAGATCAAATAGTTACTTTTAAAACAAATAAGTTACTTGTCTCTAGTTGGAAGCATTTCAAATCATTTTGGTTTGCTATCAAAACGGTTTGACTAAGCATGTAAGGAATATTAAAGACAGTACAACAAGCAATAAGAAAAGGCGGGGAAATAAGTTATTTCGAAGCCTAAATAAACTATGTTCTTACTCCAGTTAAAAACAATTTAAAACCCTTACCTGGCTCGACAAAACAGTATGAAAGCAAGCGGTAGTCAGGTTTCTCCCTCGTTGGACCCACCTGTAATACACAGGGCCTAGAGGATGAAAACAAGACCGACAATACTAAAAGCAAGACACAAGACAACAGATGACGCACGGCAATTCATATAGAATCCAATCATGCAATAAACGCAATATGGGAAGTAAATCAATTAAACATGTAAATTACGGTACGACAATTAAAGAATATTAATGAAACGTTAAATAATGAAGGAACATAAATAATAAATATTAAAGGCATGCTTAAACGCAATTAGGCACGTAGACATGCTTAAAATAATATAACGGAACTCTCTCGCGAAAACGGGGTCAAACGGACAAGAAACGGAAAAGATGGAATAAATCCCTAAACGAGCAAGGTGTCAATTGACGGTCAATTAGGGTCGGGTAAATTACAAATTACGAAGAATATCGAATCCCAAGGCTCGAGGAAGCTATAGGTGAAATCGGATTGATATTCGGAGGTCGTATGAGAAAAGTCAACATTTAAATGAGTGGGGTTGACCAATTCCCGAAGTGTAAGAAAGGAAAAGGCTGGAAAATACACTAAGTATGTTGCACCGGCCAACGCACGGGCTTATGCACGGGCTTGGCAAGCCGGTGCAAGCACAAAAGGGGTTGCACGGCCTCCTGCACGGTCTTGAGCACGGTGCCAAGACTGTGCAGGTGCAAACGGCCATGCGCACGGGTCTGTGCACGGGCTCAAGCCCGTGCAGGCTGAAAAGTGAAGCGCACGGGCTCCTGCACGGTCTTGATCAAGACCGTGCGTTTACCCGTGTGGATCTACTGAGCAGCAGACTCAGCAGATCGCGAACCTCTCACGCGAATTCAAAATATAAATTCATATATCTCCTAATTTACACCATAAATCATCCTAATTTTCACATATAATCATACATATCATATAAGCTACATTTAGACACAAGAATTACGTAAAATGGTCAAGTAAATCTTCCTAAACACGAAAATCCTAATATATAAAATTCTATATATAAATCACGAAAAATCGCAAGAAATAACGAACGGAAAGAAATGGGGTAAAAGGATTACCGGTAGATAATGTAGTGAGGATCGTTCGGGTTTTCACGGCTCGTCGATCGGGCGAGAAACGAGCTCGGTAGGGCGTCGGGAAGATCTTTCTCCTTTCTTCTCCTTCTTTCTCCTTTCTTTCTTTTCTCTTTCTTTTCTCCTTCTTGTTATGAGAGAATGAGAGAGATAGGTTGATTGTAACGACCCGAAAATTCGATTTTCAATTCGGTATATCTTAATCGAGTAATTTCGTTATTTATTATTTTAATTTGGTAATTATTCTAAGATATTAGGATAATTTCGTAAATGAGTGAATTTTGATATTTAAATCACAAATTGTCAACGTGCGTTTAATTATATGAATTTTAACTGTAATTACGTATTATTTGGACAACGTGAGTTTTCAAACTTATTTTGTAAAATGACGACTTTGCCCCTTCAATTTCTAAACCTTAGTCAAGATTTGACTAAGTCTCAATCTCTCTCTCTCACATTGCCATTCACGCACAAACAAGGAAAAGGAGAAGAAAGAAAAAGAAAGAAAAAGAGAAGGAAGAAGGAAGATTCCAACAATCGTCCCGACTCCGATTCCCGACGGATTCTCGATCCGTTTTCGTCTACGAACTCCTCACGAAATCTTCTACGAGTAAGCCTTTCACGATTCTTTCGGTTAATGTCTTCTTCGCTTCGTATTTCTTATTTTTGATAATGGTTATAGAATTTAGGTTTTATTCGATTTTGATAGTAATTGTGGATGGATTTTCGTGTTTATCGTTTCTATATGTAGATTACAAGTTGTAGATGATCATATGTGTTAATTAGGGATTGATTTGCATGATTAACCGATTTAATGTTGATTTTAGATATGAATTCGCGTAGGTTTTGGTTCTGCGAAAATGTTTCTGCTCGAATCGGTGCACACGGCCTGGTGCACACGGCCTTAAAGCCGTGTGCATGAGGCCGTGCGCGTTGGTGAATCGCACACGGGCTGGTGCACACGGCCTTGAGGCCGTGTGCATGAGGCCATGCGTGTTGCTCGATTGTGCACGGCCTCGCCACACGGCCGTGTGGCCTGGTCGAACAGTGCCCTGACCTTCTGTTAGTCAGGGCACAATTTGGCCTACGGGTCCCGCTTCGGCCCGTCTTTTCCGAATTCTTTCTTCGTTCGTGTATTCGATATATATGATAGAGATATGAATTGCATGATTTATGAATTTACAACATGTTCGGGTATATGAATAGTGTGTTTTTAAGTTTTCGTTAAATTTTCTAATTTTTGCATGTGAAGTCCGATTTTTCCGAAATTCGAATGCATACTTCTTTATGATAATTTAAGCATGTCCATAAAGTTTCGTTGCGATAGGACTTGATTTGTAATTTTAAATGCATGAATTACTCTATTTTCGTTTGATAATTTGAACTTAAGTGATTGATTAATTGTGTAACGTGCTCCTATGTGTTTTAATATTTTCGTATAAGCCGTGCGTCGTCTTTAGTCTTATTTGGTTGTGTCCTGGTTTTTTTGCAGACGATACTCCCGTGGAGTAGCGCCGGTCCTAGCTTTTTGCTCTTATTTTGCATAGCAGCCAGGTGAGGCTTTCCGTTTCTGTTTCCAGTATTATTACGTATATATATAAATAAGCCTCTCCCGATATAAGCCACGTTTATGTTTTGTTTTCACACCGTTCATATATATATACTTAATAGATATTTATGATTATTATGTTCATTTGATTTATCGAAAATGATTTGATATGAAAAGTACTACGTATAGACTTCGAAATGTTTACGAAAGAGACATGTAAAACCTTTTGTTTTCTAAGGCGAACTTTGGCCTTCGGCCTCGCATGTGACATGTCTCGAACGGTCTTTTGGCCAACCCGAAATGTTTGAAAAGCGAGTTATGAACTGTATGCATGATCGTTTGGGCCCGGAGTAAGAGCGATAGGACGGAGTCGGTAGACGTCGGGTCTACGGCGTAAATCCTATGGTTTCCTCCAATTAGGAGCTCGGGGTGAGGCCGGAGTGGCAGCCCTTTGAGTACCTGAGTTATTCCCGTTAGTTATGAGTAGTTCGGGTTTGCAGTCCGGCTACATTGGAGGAATAAGGGTGGTTTCTGGTTTTATGTTTTGGATATTGGAGTTTAGGGCTCGACTCGCCGAGTCATATGATAAGTTATGTTTTATGTTAAATCACCACTCGATTACGAAAACCTTTCTTTTATGTTGATTTCTTTTAAGTTTAAAATTGGTGATTTATTTCCCGTTTTATTATATACATTATTATTCCCTCCTCACTTAGTCGTTTGACTAACCCTCTCTGTCTCACCCTATATTGGTTTCAGGATACTAGGCGGGATTCGTCGTCGTCGTCGTAGGGTTTTATTTATTTTATTCATGTATATCTCTCTTTTCCCGTTTGGCTTTTATTTATATGTTTTAGGATTATTAGGATTTAATTAGTTTGTATTCGGGATTATGTAATATTGAACCCGTTATTATATATTATCGGGATACAGTATCGAACCCGTTTGATATTATGTAATTGAATTTCGTTAGCCTTGGTGGGCTTTAATAATTGTGTATTTATTATGTTCTATTGCTTTGATTATTTATATTGCTTCCGCGTCTCTGTCTTTTCGTTGTTTTTAAAACCCCGCCTAGTAATTGAGTAAATGCTTGCCGTTCGCCGGGTTTCGGTTCGGGTCGGATCCCATTTCGGCTCCGGGTCGGGGCTCGGTGCGGGGCGTGCGTTACCCGTTTGGGGCGCTCGCTACAGTTGGTATCAGAGCTCTTCTTGGTCCAATGGCCTAAGCTCTGAATCTTCGTGTTTTGTTGGTTTGGTCGGTCGTTGTGTGCCGGTGTAACTTAGGGAATTGCACTCACCAGTGTTCAAGAACGCTTAGTGTTTGAATTGTCACAGATCTTTGTTGGATGATCAACAACAAAAGATCTTTTACAATCAAAATACTGGGATGGGCTTGGATATAGGTGGATGTGAAACTCAAGGTTGTACTTGCCATGTCTGGTTGTCTGTCGTGTCCGGTTGTGTCTAGGTCGTACGGCTTAGGACTTCTATGGATTTGTGCAAATGTGCTAAGTGCTTATGTAACGACCCAGAAATCTGAGAATTACTGTGAGTAATTTTTACGCGTTAATTATCTTTCTTAATCTCTAAATTCTCGATTATATGTGAATTATAATATATTATGTCGTAAATGACCAATGTGATAATATTGTTTGCGTATTTAAATTACGTGTCTATATTGCGTTTATTAAATATTTAATCGTTATATGTGATCGACGCGTATTTAATTGGATTTTCTAAAATTACTAAAATAACCCTTCGTATTTTTCGGTATTTCGAAGATATTTGATAAGTGTCGAAATTCATTTCCTTATTTTTATTTCGAGAGAGAGAGAGAGAGAGAAGAAGAAGAAAAGAGATATTTCTCCCGAATCCCTAATCGATCGTGCCGAGCTCGAATCTCCGTGGAATCTCGCACCAATCGTTTTTAAACGATTAGTTCATCGATACCTTTCTATAGGTACCAATTTCCCCAATTTCTTTTACGATTTTTCGAGGTTTTGAGAATATTTGGTTATTTCGGGACTTTTAGGATAATTGCTTAGATCGAGCCCGTTTCTTAGTCAATTCGTGATTTTATTGGATGTATATGTGAATTAGATGTTGATTATTGATTGTTATAAATTATGAGTGTTGATTTGCGTTAAAAATATGATTTTTGTGGAATTTTGGCTCGAAAATTTGAAAACCCGTAAGTTTCTGCTGGGTTCAGTTGAACCACACGGGCTAACGCACGGTCTTGCGCAAGACCGTGCAGGAGCCCGTGTGCAGCTCATTGTGCTTGCACGGGCTTGAGCCCGTGCACCAAGGCCGTGTGTGCGTGCACGGTCTTGACACCGTGTTCAAGACCGTGCACTAGGCCGTGTGAAACACTTGGTGATTTTTCCAGCCTTTTCAAACTTTGCTCTCGGCAATTGAGTCTTCGGGTCACCATTTTTGGTTGACTTTTTGCTTACGGACTCCAAAGATTACACCGTTTTCACCTATAGAACCCTTTTAATTTGTAGATTTATATTTTGGAATGTTTATTTAATTTCGCCCTCGTTCGGGCTATGAATAGTGTAATTATAATTATGTGTATTTTTGACAACTTGTCGGAATTGCGTGAAATTTACATGATAGCTTCTTTACATATTATAATTGGCATATGCATGATTGGAAACATGTTGGTTAGCCGTTCGTCCAATAATTGCTTATTTGCGCTTTTATTGTTGTTGTAGTCGTTATTGATTTGTCTAGGTCTTGTCTTGTCTCCAGATCAGTCCGTCGTGGGAGACCAGTGAGTCTAGCAGCTAGGCTTTCTCTTTTTGAATTCCAGGTGAGGATTTAAACTTTTAACTGGGCTTGAACATATATATATCCAATTGCGAACCCCCTAATCCCTTATTAATATATTATATATTTCGAGTTTATATTTTCATGTTTTATCCTCAAATCATTTAATATCAAAATTATACATAAGTAAACCAAATTGATTTGTTTTCAAAAGGGCAAGAAAACTATTTATTTTACGTGACGGTTTGACTTAGGATTTAATCCTTTGTCGTCACCCTTGCTCAGAGTGTCGGTTGGCATTCAAATGGGTCATTTTAAAGCGAGCAAGTACATGACTATTTTCAAGTTGGGCCCGGGAAGGTATCCGAAGGTTACATCTGCGGACGGGCGTTCAGGGTGTAATCCGAGGTGCTTCTCCCAAAACTAAGCGTCAATCGTGGCCTGTCAGGAGATGATAGCCACGGTTGGGAGCGATGGTGGATGTTGCATTCGTTGCACATTTTCCTAAAATTCATTATGGTTGAACTTCGGGTTGCTCCTTAGCTTGACACCGGCGATGGAGTATTTATACATGCACCGTGGTGTTATAAGGAGGAACAGGCCCATTCTCGCTGGGATCGTATTTACTGCTTTATAGTGTTATTGATTTTAATTCTTAATTGTATATCCAAGTCGAAGCATATTCCGGTTTCTTCATTATCGCATATGTATTTTCTATAAATACCCGGAAGCATGACTCGACTTGTTCTCACATCTTCACTGAGTACTTTGACTCACCCTCTTTTAATTTGTTCTTGCCTCAGGTTTGAGAGAGACCGACATGTCTTACGTGTCGGATGGGCAACAGTGTTAGATAGGTTTTTTTGGTTTTGCCGAGTCTCATTAGTTGTCTTTTGATCTCGTTCATTATTCTTGTCAACCTGGATTGATAATATTATATTGTTCCCCAATATTGTTATTTAAATGATGTTGCCCTGAGTGGGCTGTTGTTAATGTATTGGCCCCGGAGTGGCATTTTTGTTAATATGGATTTAAATGCTTCCACTATATATATTCTCTGATTTATTTAAATGTTTTCATTTGGGGATTCACTGTTGCCAAGTGTCGGGATTGACCCGTTAGCTTGCGTGGGTTCTCGGGTTGAGGCACTGTACTCGGCTTGGGAATCCGTGCAGGTTCGGGGGCTGTAGAGCGGGGCGCTACAGTCCGGAGTGGTATCAGAGCCATAGGTTCCCTAGGTTCTGTTGTCTAGAGTGTCGTGTCTAAGTCGTACGGCTATATTTATAGGTTTCGTGTTATTCCTTTACTTGCGCTTTTAAATGTTATTGTTACTTGATTAATTGGTCATATCATTAACCCACATGCATTTCCGCTTATCTTTGCAGGCACAATGGTTAGACCTCGAGGCCGACAGGAACCGCCTCCACCACCAGAGGGTTTTCCACCGCCTAATGCCTTCTATGACGCTGTTAGACTGATTATACAGCAGGCTCAGCAGGAGCAACAGCCACCACAGCCACCACCACCGAATCCTCGGGATGTTACTGCCCGAGCCATGGATCGATTTATGTCCTATCGCCCTACGGTCTTCGAGGGTGAGCCGGACGACATCAAGGTAGAGGCCTGGATTTCCGAGCTGGAGCAGAAGTTCAGAGCTCTAGATATTGAGGATTTGCAGAGGATCGAGCTCTCTGTATTTCTGATGAGGGGTCCCGCCCTCGATTGGTGGCGCCTTGTTGAGAGGCGTTGGACTATGGCACAGACCCCACGCACTTGGGGAAGGTTTTTGCATGAGTTCCGGGTGAAGTATGTGCCCGAGATCGTCCGTGATCAGCGAGAGAGGGAGTTTATGAACCTCACTCAGGGAGGTACGACTGTGGGCCAGTATGAGGCCAACTTTACCAGACTGATCGTCTATGCTCCTCATATAGCAGACGACGATAGGAGGATTGTAACGCCCCGAAAATTCGTATTATGAACCGGGAACCCGAATCGAATTTTCTCAAGCGATTTATTATTTATTTTATTAATTATTATATGATTTTTATAACGATTTCGTATATGAGTGATTTTAATATTTAAATTACGAATTGTCAATGTGCGTTTAATAATATGAATTTTGACTGTAATTATGTGTTATTTAGACAACGTGAGTTTTTGAACTTATTTTGCGAAATTACAAAAATGCCCTTTCGTTTCTCAACCGAGTCAACTCCTTTGACTTAAGCCATCACTCCCTCTCCCTCACTCATTCACGCAGCAAAGAAGAAAGAAAAGAAAGGAGAAAAGAGAAAGAAGAAGAGGAAGGTCAATCGATCGTCCCGACTCCGTTTCTCGACGGATTTTCGAACCGCTTACGCCTACGAACTCCTCACGATCTCTTCTACGAGTAAGCCTTTCACGTCCATCTCGTTTAATGTCTCCTATGCCTTGTATTTCTCGATTTTGCTTATAGTTATATTATATAGGGTTTATATGATTTTGGATGAATTTATGGACGGATTTTCGTGTTTATCGTTTCTATATGTAGATTATATGTTGTAGATGATTATATGTGAGAATTAGGGAGTGATTTGCATGATTTATCGATTAAATGTTGAATTTTGGTTTGGAATCGCGTATGTTTTTGCTGTCTGCGAGTTTCTGCTCAATCTGGACGCACACGGGCCTTGCACACGGGGTGTCGCAAGGCCGTGTGGGGTTACACGGCCTCTTGCACGGCCGTGCAAGAGACCGTGCGTGTGTGTGTTGGTGCACGGCCTTGTGCACACGGCCTTGAGGCCGTGTGCAACAAGCCGTGCGTGTTTCTCATGGTGTACACGGCCTTGGCACACGGCCGTGCACAAGGCCGTGTGGCCTGGTTGAACAGGGCCCTGACCTTCTGTAAGTCAGGGCCCATTTTAGCCTACGGGTCCCGCCTCGGCCCGTCTTTTCTGAATTCTTTCTTCGCTCGTGTATTCGATATATATGATATAGATAAGAATTGCATGATTTATGAATTTACAACATGTTCGGGTATATGAATAGTGCGTTTTAAGTTTTCGTCAAATTTTCTAACTTTTGCATGTGAAGTCCGATTTTTCCGAAATTCGAATGCATACTTCTTTATAATATTTAAAGCATGTCCATAAAGTTTCATTGTAATTGGACTTGATTTGCATTTTTAAATTTGCGAATTACTTCATTTCGTATGATAATTGGACCTAAGTGCTATATGTGATTGTATAACGTGCTTTTACGTGTTTCTATGCTTTCGTATGAGCCGTGCGTCGTCGTATGTCTTATGTGGTTATTTCGTTTGTCAGTTGCAGGTTCCACTCTCGTGGATTAGGTTGCTCGTTTCCATTTGGGCTTTCTTTTGGTTATCGCCAGGTGAGGTTTCTATTGTTATCCCGTATTATGTAGATATGTACTATTGAGCCTCACTAAATAAGCCTCGCATGTGTAATTTATGTTTTCACCCCGTATTACTATATTTACTAAATACTTTATGCTTATTATCTTTATGAGGTTTAAGAACGACGGATTTGATATTAAATGAATAATATGTGTATGATTTCGAAATGTTTTCAAAAAGAGACAAGCGAACTATGTTTCGATTTAAATGTAATTTTGGGTTTGGACACCTTCTCGTTGAGTGAAGTCGTCAGGGCGGGTTTCACCCCCAAGACGATGGAACACCCGGTTGCGTTTCCTACCGTTACATCGCCTGTCTCAAACGGCCCTTTTGGCCCTCCCCGAAATGTCTTGATTCCTATTCTAATAGGAAAATGATAGTTATGAAAAATGCGAGATATGATATGCGTGTCCGTCTTGTCTTTGTGGGCCCCGGAGTATGGCGATCGGATGAAGCCGGATAGACAGCGGGTCTACGGTGGAATTCGGTAGCTTGCTCCATGTTTACCGGGAGCACGGGTGAGGCCGGAGTGGCAACCTTTGTGCTCCTGCAGCGGTTGACTTCGTGTCAACTGAGACATAGGCTATGCCTATATGCTGAGCAGTTTGGATTTAGCGGTCCTTCTGCTCCATGGGAGGAATAAGGTTGGTATGGTTTTCAGGTATGTTATGATATGATATGAGGAGTTGAGGGCTCGACTCGCCGAGCAATATGATATGTCCCGTTATGTTATGTTATGATAAATCACCGAATGTTTATGAAAATCCTTCTCTTACGTTTGTTTTCTTTTAAGTTAAAATGGTGATTTATTCTTGTATGTTATTATGTATGTATTCCCATTTTTCCCCTCACTTAGTCATTTGACTAACCCTCCCTGCTTTTAACCTTATCTGTTTCAGGTGGTAACTAGGTGGGCATCGTCAGTCTTGTATCGCGGGTTTTCTTTCTTTTCGGTGATTGCCCCTTTCTAGATTATCTTAAGTTCATGATTAGGTTATATGTAATTGTTATCGGGATTGATATATTGAACCCGTATTTGTATATCACCGGGATATTGTATCGAACCCGTTTATTAAATTATATTATAGTAAGTGAATTCCACTAGCCTTGGTGGGCTTTAACTATTTGTGCAATTGAGCTGCTGCTTTGAATGTTGTTATATAGAATTTAATTTGGTTGTTGCTTCCGCTCCCGCTTGTTGTCGTCAGTTGTTTTTTTTACAAAAGCCCCGCCTAGTGATTGAGTAAATCGGTTTGCCGTTCGCCGGGTTCCAATTTAGGGTCGGATTTCTATTTCGGCTTCGGATTGGGGCTTGGTGCGGGGCGTGCGTTACCCGTTTGGGGCGCCCGCTACAGTTGGTATCAGAGCTTCTTTGGTCTAATGGCCTAAGCTCTGAATCGTCGTGTTTTGGGTGTTTTGTCCGTCGTTGTGTGCCGGTGTAACTTAGGGAATTGCGCTCACCAGTGTTCAAGAACGCTTAGTGTTTGAATTGTGATGGATCTTTGTTGGATGATCAACAACAAAAGATCTTTTACAATCAAAACACTGGGATGGACTTGGATATAGGTGGATATGAAACTCAAGGTTGTACTTGCCATGCCTGGTTGTCTGTCGTGTCCGGTTGTGTCTAGGTCGTACGGCTTAGGACTTTTGTGGAATTGTACAAATGTGCTAAGTGCTTATGTGAACCCTATCTGAAGATTACTTGCCTACGTGTTACAGCTTTTCATAATCACTTACCATCATGCATGTTTGGTACTGAATTTGCAGAATGCCTCCTCGCCGTGAACCGCCAGGTCCGCCTCCAGGTGTTCCGACACCAGCACAATTTATGGAAGCCTTAGGGCAGTTTATGGTTAATACCAACCGAGCAACACCACCACCTGCCCCCGAGACAGAGATGAGCAGGTTCCTTAAACTCCACCCTCCACAGTTCGAGGGTGCCCCCGATGATGTTATTGCCGAATCTTGGATAGCGGCAATGGAGAAGAGGTTCAGAGTAATGGAATGTCCGGACCCTGAGAGGGTCGAATTAGCAGTATATCAGATGACAGGAGCTGCACATGACTGGTGGGCCCGTATCGAGCAGCGATGGCAGCGAGAGCATGTGGTCCCAACTTGGGATCAATTCTTAGTTGAGTTTCGGGCCAAGTATATTCCGTTGGTGGTCCAACAGCGACGTGAGCGAGAGTTCCTGGCTCTCAAGCAGGGTACTTCATCCGTTGACCAGTACGAGGCTCATTTCTCTAGACTTATTATGCACTGCCCGTATATGGTCGCCGACGAACAGAGGAAGACTCGCCAGTTTGTAGAGGGATTGACTTACAAGATCAGAAAGGCTATGATGGTGGTCCGACCTCAATGTTATACCGACGCCGTGGAAATGGCTCTGCATATTGAGTCTGAACTCAACCTAATAGGACCGAGTGCTATTCTTGCCACTACCACCGTTCAGTACCCTCCAGCGAGTTCTAAGAGGCCGTTTACACCTTCAGGGCCATCTTCCGGAAAGAAGACCTCCCAAGTGTCTTCATCGAAGCAGAATGCACCTCCCCAACCGCAGGGAGCCCTACGACCTGTATGTGGTTTTTGCCAAAGAGACCATCAAGAGTCGGAATGCCGAAAGAAAGCTGGACGTTGCTTCTCATGTGGAAGTCCGTTCCATCTCCGCGCAAATTGCACAAGGAAGAAAAGATCGAGACAGTCGAGGAGAACTTAGATCCGAATGCTTCGGTGCAAGGTACAAATATTAATTGGCATTCCATACATGCATTTTATAATTCGAGTGGTTTACACTCACTTGTTGCGCTTTTCATTGCTGTACTTGTGCGTGTGCATGTTGGATTCTTTGCATGTTTCTCTTTCTATTTCTTTGTTGCCGGATTGGAGGACAATTGCGATTCGTGCTCGTGCTGCCGTTTATCATCGAAGGAACCGTTAGCAGCAGATTTGACCAAGTTGCCAGCAAAGGATTATTTTGGACTTGACTAAGTCCAGAGAACCAAGTTGGTCATAGAATTCACAGACGTACTTCCCGAGAGTCTGAGAGCTCTTGCGATTAGATCGGAATGTATGGTTTGTGAAAGATCTAACTCTAAGAAGTCGAACCGTGATCGAAGTCGCCTAATCGAATGGATTCTGCCGATCTGACAGAATCGAAGAACCGACTTGATGAACTTCCCTCCCTTAAACGTGCCCGAACGAGTGTCTTGATCTGGGGTACTCCAACGTTGCTTGTAGAGAAAGAAGATAGTGCACTTCCAGTGTGTATTGTTCACCGAGAATTGCACAGAATATTAACGAAGCCAAGTATTCTCTACCGTCGATGAAGAAATGTCCGATATGCTTTGAGATCGAGGATTTTGTCTGAACAACATTTGATTAGGGTATCATCAGCTCTGTGCCCGAGACGAATATGTTCTGAAGACAGCTTTCAGTGCCTGATGTAGACATCTTGAATTCGTATGTCTGCCTCTAGTACTGACAAGTGCTTTGTGACTTGCTGGACCCCGTTCATATCGTAGTGAGTTAGTCGTTGCTTCCTAAGGAGTCACCTTGGTGTCCTCGAGATTAGAGGAAGAACGCAGAACACCTCCGTATGGTACGCCAGAAAACAACGGGCACCTGCTAGTTGCCCCACCTAACGGATGTGAAATCTGGATCGACTTAGGGACCTTTTAAGTCATTTCGGATCCGGAGTGAGAAGAGAAGGAGGATCTTTGAAGATTTGAACGGTACTGGAATGGGAACAAACCAAGACTTCGAGTGGAATTTCTCTAAGCTTGCAACCCTGTTGCTTGAGTCAACGGGAAAGAAAATAAACTCGAATGGACGATCTCTGTAAGACTTGTTCTTAGGAGTCGAGAAGAGATTAACTACAACTTCAATATTAACCCTGCTCAAGGGATTCTGAAGGAATCGTCGTGAGTGAGAATGCATCACATGAAAGGTTGAATTGGTAAATGGTACTAATGAAGAAACCATAGCTCATGCTCGGGAAGCTTAAATCAATCAGAAAGTTGCCCTCAGGACATTGCACGAGCTACTGTAGGAGAGGATTAGCTGAAGCGTCGCCACTATCTCTTATGGGATTTGTTGACATCCCCACCGATTATGAGAGTTTAACAAGTGTTAAATCAGGAGGAGTTGAACCAACCCCAATGTCGTTAATGGAAAATGTTTGAGGACTAAGATTACAAGAATCAGTGTTCTTTGGGAAAAGCGAATATCGTAGTTGGTACTTTGAACCAAATCACGAACGTGTCACAAATTGAGGCTAAACTGAATTGGACTTGCACCATTTTGGATAATTTCATTCATAGCCTTACGACCCAGTCAGAATTGGGTTGAAGAATCTAAAATGCCAAGTCTGCAAAAGAATGGATCCCGAGTCAGACAATTTGAGCGTAGAATAATCCAAAGTTTTAGCTTTGTGTTGGCAACCCCAATACTTCCCAATATAAGTCCCGGACCCATGATTCGAAGAGTCGAAAGGAAGAGACTTACTCGATTAAGTCAAGAGATACCTGGCTTGCCAGCAGATCAAAGCCGTGCATCAAAGATTAAGGGGTTGGCTATGACTACTACATATCCCTATGTGGGATTGGGAACGGATTCACCATGGACTTCGTGTCCGGACTACTGGAGGTTTAAGATGGTAATTATTGTTACAGGTTTATCTGGGATTTCTCCAAGGTGTTGTCGATCGGATTCAGGCTTTTCAACAATAAATGGTGATAGCTCAAGTTCTACTGAAAAGCTACTTGCAAGAACCCCGAACAGGCTTGGAGTTGTGCAATCCGCGAAATATCTCCTAGCGAGTCCATTGAATGAATCAGACAGTCGAAGAAGTTTCGTGAGAGATCCGAATGATGACGCGTAAGTTTCATCCAGAGTTGTTTAACTCTAATCAGTAGAATCTGGGGACCAGATTCTCATAAGGAGGGATGATTGTAACGCCCCGAAAATTCGTATTATGAACCGGGAACCCGAATCGAATTTTCTCAAGCGATTTATTATTTATTTTATTAATTATTATATGATTTTTATAACGATTTCGTATATGAGTGATTTTAATATTTAAATTACGAATTGTCAATGTGCGTTTAATAATATGAATTTTGACTGTAATTATGTGTTATTTAGACAACGTGAGTTTTTGAACTTATTTTGCGAAATTACAAAAATGCCCTTTCGTTTCTCAACCGAGTCAACTCCTTTGACTTAAGCCATCACTCCCTCTCCCTCACTCATTCACGCAGCAAAGAAGAAAGAAAAGAAAGGAGAAAAGAGAAAGAAGAAGAGGAAGGTCAATCGATCGTCCCGACTCCGTTTCTCGACGGATTTTCGAACCGCTTACGCCTACGAACTCCTCACGATCTCTTCTACGAGTAAGCCTTTCACGTCCATCTCGTTTAATGTCTCCTATGCCTTGTATTTCTCGATTTTGCTTATAGTTATATTATATAGGGTTTATATGATTTTGGATGAATTTATGGACGGATATTCGTGTTTATCGTTTCTATATGTAGATTATATGTTGTAGATGATTATATGTGAGAATTAGGGAGTGATTTGCATGATTTATCGATTAAATGTTGAATTTTGGTTTGGAATCGCGTATGTTTTTGCTGTCTGCGAGTTTCTGCTCAATCTGGACGCACACGGGCCTTGCACACGGGGTGTCGCAAGGCCGTGTGGGGTTACACGGCCTCTTGCACGGCCGTGCAAGAGACCGTGCGTGTGTGTGTTGGTGCACGGCCTTGTGCACACGGCCTTGAGGCCGTGTGCAACAAGCCGTGCGTGTTTCTCATGGTGTACACGGCCTTGGCACACGGCCGTGCACAAGGCCGTGTGGCCTGGTTGAACAGGGCCCTGACCTTCTGTAAGTCAGGGCCCATTTTAGCCTACGGGTCCCGCCTCGGCCCGTCTTTTCTGAATTCTTTCTTCGCTCGTGTATTCGATATATATGATATAGATAAGAATTGCATGATTTATGAATTTACAACATGTTCGGGTATATGAATAGTGCGTTTTAAGTTTTCGTCAAATTTTCTAACTTTTGCATGTGAAGTCCGATTTTTCCGAAATTCGAATGCATACTTCTTTATAATATTTAAAGCATGTCCATAAAGTTTCATTGTAATTGGACTTGATTTGCATTTTTAAATTTGCGAATTACTTCATTTCGTATGATAATTGGACCTAAGTGCTATATGTGATTGTATAACGTGCTTTTACGTGTTTCTATGCTTTCGTATGAGCCGTGCGTCGTCGTATGTCTTATGTGGTTATTTCGTTTGTCAGTTGCAGGTTCCACTCTCGTGGATTAGGTTGCTCGTTTCCATTTGGGCTTTCTTTTGGTTATCGCCAGGTGAGGTTTCTATTGTTATCCCGTATTATGTAGATATGTACTATTGAGCCTCACTAAATAAGCCTCGCATGTGTAATTTATGTTTTCACCCCGTATTACTATATTTACTAAATACTTTATGCTTATTATCTTTATGAGGTTTAAGAACGACGGATTTGATATTAAATGAATAATATGTGTATGATTTCGAAATGTTTTCAAAAAGAGACAAGCGAACTATGTTTCGATTTAAATGTAATTTTGGGTTTGGACACCTTCTCGTTGAGTGAAGTCGTCAGGGCGGGTTTCACCCCCAAGACGATGGAACACCCGGTTGCGTTTCCTACCGTTACATCGCCTGTCTCAAACGGCCCTTTTGGCCCTCCCCGAAATGTCTTGATTCCTATTCTAATAGGAAAATGATAGTTATGAAAAATGCGAGATATGATATGCGTGTCCGTCTTGTCTTTGTGGGCCCCGGAGTATGGCGATCGGATGAAGCCGGATAGACAGCGGGTCTACGGTGGAATTCGGTAGCTTGCTCCATGTTTACCGGGAGCACGGGTGAGGCCGGAGTGGCAACCTTTGTGCTCCTGCAGCGGTTGACTTCGTGTCAACTGAGACATAGGCTATGCCTATATGCTGAGCAGTTTGGATTTAGCGGTCCTTCTGCTCCATGGGAGGAATAAGGTTGGTATGGTTTTCAGGTATGTTATGATATGATATGAGGAGTTGAGGGCTCGACTCGCCGAGCAATATGATATGTCCCGTTATGTTATGTTATGATAAATCACCGAATGTTTATGAAAATCCTTCTCTTACGTTTGTTTTCTTTTAAGTTAAACTGGTGATTTATTCTTGTATGTTATTATGTATGTATTCCCATTTTTCCCCTCACTTAGTCATTTGACTAACCCTCCCTGCTTTTAACCTTATCTGTTTCAGGTGGTAACTAGGTGGGCATCGTCAGTCTTGTATCGCGGGTTTTCTTTCTTTTCGGTGATTGCCCCTTTCTAGATTATCTTAAGTTCATGATTAGGTTATATGTAATTGTTATCGGGATTGATATATTGAACCCGTATTTGTATATCACCGGGATATTGTATCGAACCCGTTTATTAAATTATATTATAGTAAGTGAATTCCACTAGCCTTGGTGGGCTTTAACTATTTGTGCAATTGAGCTGCTGCTTTGAATGTTGTTATATAGAATTTAATTTGGTTGTTGCTTCCGCTCCCGCTTGTTGTCGTCAGTTGTTTTTTTTACAAAAGCCCCGCCTAGTGATTGAGTAAATCGGTTTGCCGTTCGCCGGGTTCCAATTTAGGGTCGGATTTCTATTTCGGCTTCGGATTGGGGCTTGGTGCGGGGCGTGCGTTACCCGTTTGGGGCGCCCGCTACAAGGATGGCCAGGAAGTTCAAGGAGGGCCTTCGCGACGAGATCAGGGCCGAGTTGGTAGGCAGTGACCTCCGTACTTATGAGGAGGCCGTTACACGGGCTATGGCTATCGAGTCCGATCTTCGAGAGCTTCGTCGTAGAGCTCCTGTTCCTGTTGCTGCTGCCCCTAAGGGTTTTTCTCAGAAGGGCAAGAGGCCTTTCACTGCTGGCTCTGGATCTTCTATGGGCGATAAGAGGCCCAGGTATATTGATAGGGCTCCTATTACTGCCGTTGCACCGATCACTTGTTCCTACTTCCACAGACCGAACCACACCGCCGATTCCTGCCGGAGGCGATTGGGATAGTGTTTGATTTGTGCATCTTCTGATCACCTGATAGACTCTTGTCCGAACAAGAGAACTCTTGCCACGCCACTGAAGGCGATTCAGGCTGCCGGTCAGCCGAGAGTTCAGCCCAGAGTCTTCGCACTGGGAGGAGAGGAGCTTGAGCCCGATTCGCATGATGTTATTGGAGGTACCCTGCATATTCATGACATCCCTATTACTGCATTATATGATCCGGGTGCTACACACTCGTTTATTGCGCTTGATATTGCTGCTAAGTTGTGCATGCCCGTGGAGAGTCTGCCTTATTTGTATCGAGTCAGTTCACCTTTGGGGACTTCTTACGTTACGGATAGAATCTTCAAGGGTTGTCCTTTGAAGATAGGAGATCGTGTTTATCCCGCAGATTTGATCGAGTTACCACTGCAGCGCTACGGGATTATTCTGGGAATGGACTGGCTTTATCAGCATAGAGTCAGTGTGGATTGTTTCAGGAAGACTATTCAGATTGGGACCGAGGCAACAATTGTGAAGGGTAGTCTTGAGGAGTCAGTTCTGGCACCGAAGATTTCTTTCGTTGAGGCTTCTCGTTTGATCCGAGAGGGAGCTCAGGCCTTCGTCGCTTATTTACTTAACCGACCGAAGGAACAAGGGAAGCTCGAGAATACGGAAGTGATTAAGGACTTCCCTGATGTGTTTCCCGAGAGTTTGAACTCTCTACCCCCTGATCGGGACATTGAGTTCGTAGTCGATCTTGCCCCGGGATCGGAGCCTTATTCGAAGACTCCGTATAGGATGGCTCCAGCCGAGTTGAAGGAACTGAAGATGCAACTGGAAGAGTTGCTTGAGAATGGTTACATAAGACCGAGCATCTCTCCTTGGGGTGCCCCGGTTTTGTTTGTAAAGAAGAAGGATGGTACGCTGAGAATGTGCATCGACTACCGGGAGTTGAACCGGATGACAGTGAAGAACAAATACCCTCTACCCCACATAGAGGAGTTATTCGACTTATTGCAGGGCTCAAAGGTATATTCGAAGTTGGATCTTCGTCAGGGATATTATCAGCTTCGTATCCGAGAGCAGGATATACCTAAGACCGGGTTTACCACTCAGTACGGCCACTTCGAGTTTGTTGTGATGCCGTTTGGTTTGACGAATGCCCCTGCAGCTTTCATGGATATGATGCACAGGATTTTCCGACCTTACCTCGACAAGTTTGTGGTTATCTTCATCGACGAGATTCTGGTTTTCTCCAAGACAGTCGAGGATCATGCCGAGCATCTTCGCATTATTCTACAGACGCTTCGAGAGCATAGTCTATATGCCAAGTTCAGCAAGTGCGAATTTTGGATCAACGAGGTTTCATTCCTTGGTCATATCATCTCCGGGAATGGGATTGCTGTGGATCCATCAAAGATTGAGGCAGTGACGAGTTGGAGTCAACCTAAGACGCCAACAGAAGTTAGGAGTTTCCTTGGATTGGCTGGATATTACAGGCGATTCGTTAAAGATTTCTCCACACTAGCGGCCCCACTCACGAAGTTGACTTGTAAAGATATATCTTTTCAGTGGGACGACAAGTGTGAGGCCAGTTTCAAAGAGTTGAAGAAGAGATTGACCACTGCACCTATACTTGTTCTTCCAGACGGACACGAGGGATACGCGGTTTATACTGACGCGTCCAAGGAAGGTTTAGGGTGCGTATTGATGCAAAATGGGAAAGTCGTAGCTTATGCTTCTAAAAAGCTAAAAGATGCCGAAAAGAACTATCCCATTCACTACTTGGAACTTGCAGCGGTGATATTTGCCTTGGGCAAATGGCGTCATTATCTGTATGGTGTCACTTTTGACATCTTTACGGACCACCAGAGTTTGAAGTATCTATTCACTCAGAAGGATCTCAACAGGAGACAGAGACGGTGGATGGAATTCTTGGAAGATTATGACTGCCGCATTCAGTATCACCCTGGGAAGGCGAACGTAGTCGCCGATGCATTGAGCCGAAGGGCTCACGTGGCACACCTAGAGGGGACATCTTCAGATACCTCTTTAGAGGACAGGAGGACTCGATTTGAATCGTATCCTCGTCTTGCCAACCTTTCAGTCCAACCCGATTTAGTCCAACAACTTCGAGACGAGCAAGATTCAGATGCCAGTATTCAGAAGATCAAAGCTAGAATGCTGAATGATCCTAACACCAAATTCAGGATCGATGGTACCGGATTGCTTCGCTTTGGGATCCGAGTTTGTGTTCCTACGAACCTGAAGCGTGGAATTCTCGACGAGGCACACAAGTCTGCTTATGCTGTTCACCCAGGAGGCAACAAGATGTATCGTGATCTCAGAACCCAGTATTGGTGGAATGGTATGAAAAGGGACGTGGCTACTTATGTGAAACATTGTCTAACATGTCAGAGAGTCAAGGCCGAGCATCAAAGGCCTGGAGGAACTCTTCATCCGCTTCCTGTACCCACTTCCAAGTGGCAGGAGATCACTATGGATTTCGTGACAGGATTGCCTACTGTTCGTGGAGGTTTCGATAGTATTTGGGTCATCGTTGATCGATTGACCAAGTCAGCGCATTTTCTACCAGTTCGAAAAACAGCAAAGGTTAAACAGCTCGCAGAATTGTATCAGAAGGAAATTATTAGGCTTCATGGTGTTCCGGAAAGCATCGTTTCTGACAGGGATCCTAAGTTCACAGCTCAGTTGTGGCAAGAACTTCATAAGAACTTGGGAACGACCCTAAAGTTTAGCTCTGCCGCACATCCTCAGACTGATGGACAATCCGAGCGGACGATTAGGTTTCTAAATGATATGTTACGGGCATGTGCGCTCGATTTTCATACGAGTTGGATTTCACACTTGCCCTTGGTCGAGTTTGCTTACAACAACAGTTATCAAGCCTCGATTAGAATGCCACCGTATGAGGCTCTTTATGGGAGTAAGTGCAGATCTCCAATTTATTGGGAATTGGAGGATTGGAAATGGTCAGCTAATGGCCATGAGAGGGCTACTCCACTGGATCACATTCAGGAAGCAATTGATAAGGTTCAACTCATTCGGCAAAGAATGAGAGCAGCTCAAGATCGCCAGAAGAGCTACGCCGACAAGAGGCGTCGACACTTGGAGTTCGAAGTGGGAGACCGAGTTTTTCTCAAGGCCTCCCCGAGGAAGGGATTCACGAGGATCGGTAGAGGTGGGAAGCTTACTCCGAGATATTTAGGTCCATTTGAGATCACCGAGCGGATCGGGAATACCGCATATCGTCTGGACCTACCACCTTATCTTACCGGGATCCACAATGTCTTCCATGTCTCACAGCTTCGCAAGTACTTCCCCGACGAGTCCCATATTCTCCAGGATGACGGAGTTCAGCTTCAGCCGGATTTGACTATTGAGATGAAACCGGTTCAGATTCAGGATCGTAAGGTTCAGCAGCTTCGCCACAAGCAGATTTCATTAGTGAGAGTTCTCTGGAGGAATCGTTCGACCGAGCAGTCTACTTGGGAGACGGAGGCTAAGATGAGGGAAGCTTATCCCGAGCTTTTCTGATGAAGATGGAATCTGGGGACCAGATTCTCATAAGGGGGAGGTATTGTAACGACCCAGAAATCTGAGAATTACTGTGAGTAATTTTTACGCGTTAATTATCTTTCTTAATCTCTAAATTCTCGATTATATGTGAATTATAATATATTATGTCGTAAATGACCAATGTGATAATATTGTTTGCGTATTTAAATTACGTGTCTATATTGCGTTTATTAAATATTTAATCGTTATATGTGATCGACGCGTATTTAATTGGATTTTCTAAAATTACTAAAATAACCCTTCGTATTTTTCGGTATTTCGAAGATATTTGATAAGTGTCGAAATTCATTTCCTTATTTTTATTTCGAGAGAGAGAGAGAGAGAGAAGAAGAAGAAAAGAGATATTTCTCCCGAATCCCTAATCGATCGTGCCGAGCTCGAATCTCCGTGGAATCTCGCACCAATCGTTTTTAAACGATTAGTTCATCGATACCTTTTTATAGGTACCAATTTCCCCAATTTCTTTTACGATTTTTCGAGGTTTTGAGAATATTTGGTTATTTCGGGACTTTTAGGATAATTGCTTAGATCGAGCCCGTTTCTTGGTCAATTCGTGATTTTATTGGATGTATATGTGAATTAGATGTTGATTATTGATTGTTATAAATTATGAGTGTTGATTTGCGTTAAAAATATGATTTTTGTGGAATTTTGGCTCGAAAATTTGAAAACCCGTAAGTTTCTGCTGGGTTCAGTTGAACCACACGGGCTAACGCACGGTCTTGCGCAAGACCGTGCAGGAGCCCGTGTGCAGCTCATTGTGCTTGCACGGGCTTGAGCCCGTGCACCAAGGCCGTGTGTTTGGCCGTGTGTGCGTGCACGGTCTTGACACCGTGTTCAAGACCGTGCACTAGGCCGTGTGAAACACTTGGTGATTTTTCCAGCCTTTTCAAGCTTTGCTCTCGGCAATTGAGTCTTCGGGTCACCATTTTTGGTTGACTTTTTGCTTACGGACTCCAAAGATTACACCGTTTTCACCTATAGAACCCTTTTAATTTGTAGATTTATATTTTGGAATGTTTATTTAATTTCGCCCTCGTTCGTGCTATGAATAGTGTAATTATAATTATGTGTATTTTTGACAACTTGTCGGAATTGCGTGAAATTTACATGATAGCTTCTTTACATATTATAATTGGCATATGCATGATTGGAAACATGTTGGTTAGCCGTTCGTCCAATAATTGCTTATTTGCGCTTTTATTGTTGTTGTAGTCGTTATTGATTTGTCTAGGTCTTGTCTTGTCTCCAGATCAGTCCGTCGTGGGAGACCAGTGAGTCTAGCAGCTAGGCTTTCTCTTTTTGAATTCCAGGTGAGGATTTAAACTTTTAACTGGGCTTGAACATGTATATATACAATTGCGAACCCCCTAATCCCTTATTAATATATTATATATTTCGAGTTTATATTTTCATGTTTTATCCTCAAATCATTTAATATCAAAATTATACATAAGTAAACCAAATTGATTTGTTTTCAAAAGGGCAAGAAAACTATTTATTTTACGTGACGGTTTGACTTAGGATTTAATCCTTTGTCGTCACCCTTGCTCAGAGTGTCGGTTGGCATTCAAATGGGTCATTTTAAAGCGAGCAAATACATGACTATTTTCAAGTTGGGCCTGGGAAGGTATCCGAAGGTTACATCTGGGGACGGGCGTTCAGGGTGTAATCCGAGGTGCTTCTCCCAAAACTAAGCGTCAATCGTGGCCTGTCAGGAGATGATAGCCACGGTTGGGAGCGATGGTGGATGTTGCATTCGTTGCACATTTTCCTAAAATTCATTATGGTTGAGCTTCGGGTTGCTCCTTAGCTTGACACCGGCGATGGAGTATTTATACATGCACCGTGGAGTTATAAGGAGGAACAGGCCCATTCTCGCTGGGATCGTATTTACTGCTTTATAGTGTTATTGATTTTAATTCTTAATTGTATATCCAAGTCGAAGCATATTCCGGTTTCTTCATTATCGCATATGTATTTTCTATAAATACCCGGAAGCATGACTCGACTTGTTCTCACATCTTCACTGAGTACTTTGACTCACCCTCTTTTAATTTGTTCTTGCCTCAGGTTTGAGAGAGACCGACATGTCTTACGTGTCGGATGGGCAACAGTGTTAGATAGGTTTTTTTGGTTTTACCGAGTCTCATTAGTTGTCTTTTGATCTCGTTCATTATTCTTGTCAACCTGGATTGATAATATTATATTGTTCCCCAATATTGTTATTTAAATGATGTTGCCCTGAGTGGGCTGTTGTTAATGTATTGGCCCCGGAGTGGCATTTTTGTTAATATGGATTTAAATGCTTCCGCTATATATATTCTCTGATTTATTTAAATGTTTTCATTTGGGGATTCACTGTTGCCAAGTGTCGGGATTGACCCGTTAGCTTGCGTGGGTTCTTGGGTTGAGGCACTGTACTCGGCTTGGGAATCCGTGCAGGTTCGGGGGCTGTAGAGCGGGGCGCTACAGCTTATGTGAACACTAAGTGAACATTACTTGCCTAGGTGTTTACAGCTTTGCATGCTCACTTACCTGTCTTGCATAACTGTTAATGGTTTTACAGGATGTCTCCACGTCGTTGTCCCTGTGGACAGTCTTCGTCATCTTCATTGACACCTCAGACCGATCCACCGATTCCAGCCGGAATTTCGGAAACATTAAGTCAGTTCATCGCTCATGCCCCTAAAGGAAATGCTGAGCAGGAAGCATGGGCTCAATTTCTCATATTCGAACTACCGCAATTTGAAGGTGCCCCGGATGACAATGTTGCCAAAGCATGGATATCTGCTTTAGAAAAGATTTTTAGGATTATGGAATATCCGGACCCTCTAAGAGTCGGGTTTGCTATTTATTTGATGATTGGAGCTGCACAGGAATGGTGGAAACAGATTGAACACCGATGGGAACGCGAGCATGTAGTCCTGACTTGGGATCAATTCTTGACTGAGTTCCGGGCTGATCACATTACGAGGATTGTTCATCAGCAAACTGAAAGTGAAATTCAGGCCCCCGTTCAGCCTAATCCTCCCCAACCTCAGGGATATCCACGACCAGTATGTGGATTTTGTAAGGGCCCACATGTAGTAGCTAAATGTTGGAGGAAGAATGGACTGTGCTTCGGATGTGGTAGCCCCGATCACATATTGAATTTATGTCCGAAGAAGAGACCTGTGCCGCGGGGTACAACAGGCAATACTGAGGATGCACATCCAGCGAGTTCTAAGAGGCCACTTACACAATCAGGGTCTTCTTCCGGAAAGCAAACCTTATCAGTATATTCATCGCAACAGAATGTACCTTCGAAACGGCAGGGAATGCCAGTATGTGGCGTTTGCCAAAGAGATCATCAAGAGTCAGAATGCCGAAAGAAGCAGGGACGTTGCTTCTCATGTGGGAGTCCGTTTCATCTCCGTATAAATTGCACGAGAAAGAGAATGTCGAGACGAGCCAGAAGGATGAAGCTTGATTCTGTATGAACGATCCAGGTATATTGCATTGTCATGACATTCATCTTAAATTAATTTAATTTCATATTATGTGAATTTAGAAATTATGTGCGTTAAGCGTATTATATTATACATGTGATTTCAGTGTTATTATTCGTGTTTAAATTTTGTGAAGTTTGTGTGGTTTTAATCACACGAACTGCCCCTGTATGCCTTGCACGGTCTCGCCACACGCCGTGACGAGACCCTGTGCACTTATCTCACACGGCCTTGTTGCACCTGTGCGAGAGGCCGTGCGCATGAATACACACGGGCTCGTCACACGCCGTGACGAGAGCCCGTGCGTGTTTGTCCTCACGGGGTCGTCACACGCCGTGACGAGACCCCGTGTGCGTTTCTCACACGGCCTCGTCACACGCCGTGACGAGAGGCCGTGCGCGTTTATTCCGGGTTTTAAAATGGTCAGTAGCTTTTCATTCTCGCGCACACCCTCACTTTCTCTCCCTTTTTCTTGCGAGAATTTCCCCAATTTTTCCTCCAAATTCCTTCCAACTTTGAGCTCGAATTATTCTCGATCTAGCCGACGGATTTTCATGAGATTTTGATAGTGTGTTGTCTGCAGCAAGTTCTGGGGATTGTTGAAATTTGGGCTCGATCCGTTTTATCGATCTCACACAATTTTCACCCGAAGTAGCGCACGCCACGTGTTCGGTAAAAGTCTCAAGTGGAAAAATTTGCAAATTTTTCCTTCAACCTACAACAACCTCAACTCTTCTATGGAAGGTGCTCGTGAAACCCGTGGCGGACGCCAGGCAAGGGAATTACCCGACATAGCGGCCCCGGAAGGTTACCAAGTGGATTTGGGTAATGAAGACGATCAAGATGTCTTCAACCGGTTAATGGAATGACCGGTTAGAGCTACGCAATTTCTAGACATGGAAGCTATGTACCAATTGGGTCTTGGCGAAGGGATCTCCCGTTACATCGACAACATTGGGTGGGCTAATTTTTGGAGTATTCAAAGGCCATCCTATCGCCAACTCACTTGCGAATTTTTAAGCTCTCTTAAGGGCGCGGCATTTCCGGACGACAACGAGATGCCGATAGGAATCCACTTCAGAGCGTTCAACCGAGACTATACGCTCTCATACCGGCAGTTGACCGAGTATTTTCAATTGGATGTTACGGCACCGAGGAGACGTGCCGACGGATGGAATCAAGCCGAAGCTTGGAGGCGTATCTCTACCTCCACCGAAATCTTTAACTCCGGCGTATCCAAGGCCCTATGCTCATTACCACTCAATTGAGAATTATGCATAGAGCCGTGTCTCGATCGGTTCTAGCCAGAGGAGACAGCCCGGGTGCGGTGAACACCGAAGACTGTCTAATACTCGATCATATGGTACGAGGGGAAAGGTTCAACCCCATCTCGTACATGATGGACCATATGAAGTATATCTCCACTCGGTCGAGAGGAGAGATTCGAGTTGGCTCATACATCACCGCCATTTTGGAGTGTGCCCAGGTGGAAGGGCTCGATACCCAGGTTCCTGTTGGAGGTTCGACCTCAATTAGCTACGGCACTCTAGCTCAAATGGCGATCTGCACGAAGGGTCCGAGGCGGAACGACCCATATATTCTGGTGGCTAGACTACCTTTGTGGGAAGCTGACCAAGGGGATGCTCCCGAAGAAGGACCCTCAGACCCAGAGGTCCGAGAGCAGGCTTAGCATATCTACTCCCAGCTGATGAGACAGGATGCTTCTATACCTGAGTCTTCACATGGCAGGAGAAGCACTCAGCACCAGGAATCGATAGACCTGCAACAATTTTATTCAGAGTTCACTGACTACCGACGTGTGTCCGATGAGAGATTTGCCCAGCAGGAGAGGCAGATCAACGAGGGCTTCGCAGCTCAGCGAGCTCACATTGATAGTCAGTACACAGCCTTGCAGGCAAAGCTTCAGAGATCGATCTCGGAGATGCAGAGGTCACTATCAGAGCAGCTGGATCAGTATTTCCGCCGTGGTCCGGACGAGCCTTGAGCTATCTATTCTATTTTATTTTCTTCTTTCCCGTTTACTTGGTTTAGGATTTGATGTAATTTTATATTTTGTATGACTCCGAATTTTAATTTGGAATATTAAGTGCTTTAAGTGTTTATTATGAATTGTGTTTTATTATGAGAATTAATTTTATTTTAATGTTCGATTTAATTCGTGTTATTAGAATTTCCGCTAGGTTATGCTCCTCTTAACTAACTCCGACACCGGAAGAGAATCTGAGGACAGATTCTTCTGAAGAGGGGAGTATTGTAACGACTCGAAAATTCGATTTTCAATTCGGTATATTTTAATCGAGTAATTTCGTTATTTATTATTTTAATTTGGTAATTATTCTAAGATATTAGGATAATTACCTAAGGGATACTGTATTCGAACCCGTTTGATATTTAAGGGATCTCCCGTTACATCGACAACATTGGGTTGGCTAATTTTTGAAGTATTCAAAGGCCATCCTATCGCCGACTCACTTGCGAATTTTTAAGCTCTCTTAAGGGCGCGGCATTTCCGGACGACAACGAGATGCCGAGAGGAATCCACTTCAGAGCGTTCAACTGAGACTATACGCTCTCATACCGGCAGTTGACCGAGTATTTTCAATTGGATGTTATGGCACCGAGGAGACGTGCCGACGGATGGAATCAAGCCGAAGCTTGGAGGCGTATCTCTACCTCCACCGAAATCTTTAACTCCGGCGTATCCAAGGCCACGATGCTCATTACCACTCAATTGAGAATTATGCATAGAGCCGTGTCTCGATCGGTTCTAGCCAGAGGAGACAGCCCGGGTGCGGTGAACACCGAAGACTGTCTAATACTCGATCATATGGTACGAGGGGAAAGGTTCAACCCCATCTCGTACATGATGGACCATATGAAGTATATCTCCACTCGGTCGAGAGGAGAGATTCGAGTTGGCTCATACATCACGTCCATTTTGGAGTGTGCCCAGGTGGAAGGGCTCGATACCCAGGTTCCTGTTGGAGGTTCGACCTCAATTAGCTACGGCACTCTAGGTCAAATGGCGATCTGCACGAAGGGTCCGAGGCGGAACAACCCATATATTCTGGTGGCTGGACTACCTTTGTGGGAAGCTGACCAAGGGGATGCTCGCGAAGAAGGACCCTCAGACCCAGAGGTCCGAGAGCAGGCTCAGCATATCTACTCCCAACTGATGAGACAGGATGCTTCTATACCTGAGTCTTCACATGGCAGGAGAAGCACTCAGCACCAGGAATCGATAGACCTGCAACAATTTTATTCAGAGTTCACTGACTACCGACGTGTGTCCGATGAGAGATTTGCCCAGCAGGAGAGGCGATCAACGAGGGCTTCGCAGCTCAGTGAGCTCACATTGATAGTCAGTACACAGCCTTGCAGGCAGAGCTTCAGAGATCGATCTCGGAGATGCAGAGGTCACTATCAGAGCAGCTGGATCAGTATTTCCGCCGTGGTCCGGACGAGCCTTGAGCTATCTATTCTATTTTATTTTCTTCTTTCCCGTTAACTTGGTTTAGGATTTGATGTAATTTTATATTTTGTATGACTCCGAATTTTAATTTGGAATATTAAGTGCTTCAAGTGTTTATTATGAATTGCGTTTTATTATGAGAATTAATTTTATTTTAATGTTCGATTTAATTCGTGTTATTAGAATTTCCGCTAGGTTATGCTCCTCTTAACTAACTCCGAGACCGGAAGAGAATCTGAGGATAGATTCTTCTGAAGAGGGGAGTATTGTAACGACCCGAAAATTTGATTTTCAATTCGGTATATTTTAATCGAGTAATTTCGTTATTTATTATTTTAATTTGGTAATTATTCTAAGATATTAGGATAATTTCGTAAATGAGTGAATTTTGATATTTAAATCACAAATTGTCAACGTGCGTTTAATTATATGAATTTTAACTGTAATTACGTATTATTTGGACAACGTGAGTTTTCAAACTTATTTTGTAAAATGACGACTTTGCCCCTTCGATTTCTAAACCTTAGTCAAGATTTGACTAAGTCTCAATCTCTCTCTCTCACATTGCCATTCACGCACAAACAAGGAAAAGGAGAAGAAAGAAAAAGAAAGAAAAAGAGAAGGAAGAAGAAAGATTCCAACGATCGTCCCGACTCCAATTCCCGACGGATTCTCGATCCGTTTTCGTCTACGAACTCTTCTACGAGTAAGCCTTTCACGATTCTTTCGGTTAATGTCTTCTTCGCTTCGTATTTCTTATTTTTGATAATAGTTATAGAATTTAGGTTTTATTCGATTTTGATAGTAATTGTGGATGGATTTTCGTGTTTATCGTTTCTATATGTAGATTACATGTTGTAGATGATCATATGTGTTAATTAGGGATTGATTTGCATGATTAACCGATTTAATGTTGATTTTAGATATGAATTCGCGTAGGTTTTGGTTCTGCGAAAATGTTTCTGCTCGAATCGGTGCACACGGCCTGGTGCACGCGGCCTTAAAGCCGTGTGCATGAGGCCGTGTGGGTTGGTGAATCGCACACGGGCTGGTGCACACGGCCTTGAGGCCGTGTGCATGAGGCCGTGCGTGTTGCTCGATTGTGCACGGTCTCGCCACACGGCCGTGCACAAGGCCGTGTGGCCTGGTCGAACAGTGCCCTGACCTTCTGTTAGTCAGGGCACAATTTGGCCTACGGGTCCCACTTCGGCCCGTCTTTTCCGAATTCTTTCTTTGTTCGTGTATTCGATATATATGATAGAGATATGATTTGCATGATTTATGAATTTACAACATGTTCGGGTATATGAATAGTGTGTTTTTAAGTTTTCGTTAAATTTTCTAATTTTTGCATGTGAAGTCCGATTTTTCCGAAATTCGAATGTATACTTCTTTATGATAATTTAAGAATGTCCGTAAAGTTTCGTTGCGATAGGACTTGATTTGTAATTTTAAATGCATGAATTACTCTATTTTCGTTTAATAATTTGAACTTAAGTGATTGATTAATTGTGTAACGTGCTCCTATGTGTTTTAATATTTTCGTATAAGACGTGCCTCGTCTTTAGTCTTATTTGGTTGTGTCCTGGTTTTTTTGCAGACGATACTCCCGTGGAGTAGCGCCGGTCCTAGCTTTTTGCTCTTATTTTGCATAGCAGCCAGGTGAGGCTTTCCGTTTCTGTTTCCAGTATTATTACGTATATATATAAATAAGCCGCTCCCGATATAAGCCACATTTATGTTTTGTTTTCACACCGTTCATATATATATACTTAATAGATATTTATCATTATTATGTTCATTTGATTTATCGAAAATGATTTGATATGAAAAGTACTACGTATAGACTTCGAAATGTTTACGAAAGAGACATGTAAAACCTTTTGTTTTCTAAGGCGAACTTTGGCCTTCGGCCTCGCATATGACATGTCTCGAACGGTCTTTTGGCCAACCCGAAATGTTTGAAAAGCGAGTTATGAACTGTATGCATGATCGTTTGGGCCCGGAGAAAGAGCGATAGGACGGAGTCGGTAGACGTCGGGTCTACGGCGTAAATCCTATGGTTTTCTCCATTTGGGAGTTCGGGGTGAGGCCGGAGTGGCAGCCCTTTGAGTACCTGAGTTATTCCCGTTAGTTATGAGTAGTTCGGGTTTGCAGTCCGGCTACATTGGAGGAATAAGGGTGGTTTCTGGTTTTATGTTTTGGATATTGGAGTTCAGGGCTCGACTCGCCGAGTCATATGATAAGTTATGTTTTATGTTAAATCACCACTCGATTACGAAAACCTTTCTTTTATGTTGATTTCTTTTAAGTTTAAAATTGGTGATTTATTTCCCGTTTTATTATATACATTATTATTCCCTCCTCACTTAGTCGTTTGACTAACCCTCTCTGTCTCACCCTATATTGGTTTCAGGATACTAGGCGGGATTCGTCGTCGTCGTCGTCGTCGTCGTCGTAGGGTTTTATTTATTTTATTCATGTATATCTCTCTTTTCCCGTTTGGCTTTTATTTATATGTTTTAGGATTATTAGGATTTAATTAGTTTGTATTCGGGATTATGTAATATTGAACCCGTTATTATATATTATCGGGATACTGTATCGAACCCGTTTGATATTATGTAATTGAATTTTGTTAGCCTTGGTGGGCTTTAATAATTGTGTATTTATTATGTTCTATTGCTTTGATTATTTATATTGCTTCCGCGTCTCTGTCTTTTCGTTGTTTTTAAAACCCCGCCTAGTAATTGAGTAAATGCTTGCCGTTCGCTGGGTTTCGGTTCGGGTCGGATCCCATTTCGGCTCCGGGTCGGGGCTCGGTGCGGGGCGTACGTTACCCGTTTAGGAACTCGGTGCGGTGCGGGGCCCGCTACATTGATATTTAGGAAAATATCTTGGAAGGGTAAAATGGTCATTTAGGTTTTTAAGGGCATTTATGTAATTTAAGTAATCGAGGATATTTAGAAAATAGGTTAATTTATGTAATTTCGTCGACGTGTTTCCCGAGAATTTGGAATTTTGTCACCGGATCGGGATATAGAGTTCGTGATTGATCTAGTTCCGGGAGCCGAGTCTTATTCGAAGTCGCCGTACCGAATGGCTCCTGCCGAGTTGAAAGAATTGAAGAACCAACTCGATGAACTTCTTTCTATTGGATATATCCGACCGAGTGCCTCGCCTTGGGGTGCTCCAGTCTTCTTCGTGAAGAAGAAGGACGGTACACTTCGCATGTGTATCGATTACCGAGAATTGAACAGGATGACAGTGAAGAACAAGTATCCTCTACCGCATATCGAGGAATTGTTCGATTTGCTACAAGGATCGAGGGTTTACTCCAAGCTCGACCTCAGACAAGGATATTACCAGCTCCGTATCCGATCAGAGGATATCCCGAAGACAGCTTTCAACACCCGATACGGACATTTTGAGTTTGTGGTCATGCCATTTGGACTCTCGAATGCCCCAGCAGCTTTTATGGACATGATGCACAGAATTTTCCGTCCGTACCTCGACAAGTTCGTCGTTATCTTCATTGACGACATATTAGTGTTCTCGAAGTCCGAAGAAGAACACGCTGAACACCTTCGGATTGTGCTTCAAGCTTTGAGAGAGCACCAATTATTCGCTAAGTTCAGCAAATGTGAATTTTGGATTGACCGAGTGACCTTCCTAGGTCATGTCATATCCGGAACGGGAATCGAGGTAGATCCTTCGAAGATTGAGACAGTGCTGGATTGGGAGAGACCTAAGACTCCTACAGAGATCCGTAGTTTCTTGGGTTTAGTAGGATACTACAGACGTTTTGTCAAGGATTTCTCTAAACTTGCAGGCCGTTAACAGCATTGACAAAGAAGGAAGCTAAGTTTCAGTGGTCAGCCAAATGTGAAGCTAGTTTTCAGGAGCTCAAGAAGAGATTGACCACAGCTCCAGTATTGACCCTGCCCGAGGGTTCTGAAGGATTTGTCGTGTATGCAGATGCGTCACACGAAGGATTAGGTTGTGTGTTAATGCAGAATGGGAAAGTTATAGCTTATACATCGAGGAAGCTGAAGCCAGCTGAAGAGAACTATCCCACTCACGACCTTGAGCTAGCCGCCGTGGTATTTGCATTATTGAAATGGCATCATTACCTCTACGGCATCACGTTCGACATCTTCACAGATCATAAGAGCCTTCAGTACTTGTTTACTCAGAAGGAATTGAACAAACAACAGCGCCGTTGGATGGAATTATTTGAGGATTACGATTGCAAGATTCAGTATCATCCCGGAAAGGCGAATTTTGTAGCCGATGCACTAAGCCGGAAGGCAAGCATAGCCCAGCTAGAGGCTAAGTTAGAGGGAGTTCACATCAGTTCCCAGGCCCATGTTCACAGCATATCGATCTAGTCAGAGTTGGGTCGAAAGATCCGAGATGTTCAGGCTACTGATGAGTGGACTCAGAGACAGATAGTTCACATCGCAGCTGATTCTGAGACTCAGTTTGGTGTGGACGACACAGGAATTCTCCGCTACAAGTCCCGAGTTTGTGTTTCGGAGAGTCTGAGGAAGGAGATTCTCGATGAGGCTCACAACACACCTTACACAGTTCATCCAGGTGGAAGTAAGATGCATCGGGATCTGAAAGAGTTATTCTGGTGGAGAGGTATGAAGAGAGACGTAGCTGATTACGTCAAGAGATGCTCGACTTGTCAGCAGGTTAAGGTTGAACATCAAAGACCGGGAGGTTTGCTTGAGCCACTACCGATTCCTACGTGGAACTGGGAGGGTATTGCCATGGACTTCGTGTCTGGTTTGCCTAAAGTAAGAGGTGGCTACGATAGCATTTGGGTGATTATCGACCGACTGTCCAAGAGTGCTCATTTTCTACTGATCAACATGTCGTACAAAGTGGATAGGTTGGCAGAGATTTATCACCGAGAGATTGTCAAGCTTCATGGAATTCCGACTACGATAGTGTCTGACAGAGACGCTCGATTTACTTCCCGTTTGTGGCAGCAACTTCAAGAACGAATGGGAATGAAGCTGACTTTCAGTACAGCCGCACATCCGCAGACAGATGGTCAGTCAGAGAGGATGATCAGATATCTCTGTGATATGCTTCGAGCTTGTGCCTTGGATTTTCGCAACAATTGGCACGACCAGTTGCCTCTGATCGAATTTGCCTACAACAACAGTTATCAGTCTACGATCGGAATGGCACCTTATGAAGCGTTGTATGGCAGAAAGTGTAGATCCCCGTTGTTTTGGGATCTCGAAGATTGGCGTTGGACGAAAGACGATAAGGAACGAGGAACTACTCCAAAGTTTCTTCAAAATGCCATCGACCGTATCCAGATTATTCGGCAGAGAATGAAAGAGCTATGCCGATAACCGTCGTCGATCGTTGGAATTTGAGGTTGGTGACAAAGTATTCCTCAAAGCTTCTCCTCGAAAGGGTTTCACCCGAATTGGAAAAGGAGGAAAGTTGAGCCCGAGATTTTTGGGCCCCTATGAGATTCTGGAGAGGATTGGGAACGCAGCTTACAGGTTAGACTTTCCGCCGAGTCTGACTGGGATTCACAACGCCTTTCATGTTTCCCAACTCCGAAAGTACTTCCCGAATGAGTCCGAGATCCTTCCTGTTGAGGAAATTGAGCTAGAGCCGGATTTGACCTTTGTTTCGAAGCCGGTGAAGATATTGGATAAAAAGACTCAAACTCTGCGCAACCGAGAGATTTCTCTTGTCAAGGTCCTTTGGAGAAATCAGACCACCGAAGAAGCTACATGGGAGACTGAGGACAAGATGCGCAAGTTTCATCCGGAATTATTTCAGTCGGACGAGTAGAATCTGGGGGCCAGATTCTCTTAAGGAGGGGTGATTCTAACGCCCCGAAAATCCGAATTATTATATGGTACGTCCGAATCGAATATTTGCGCAATTTATTATTTTATTTAATATTTATTATGTAATTTTAGAATTATTTCGTATATGAATGAATTTCTGTATTTAAATTACAAATTGTTAATGTGCGTTTAATAATATGAATTTTGACTGTAATTACATGTTATTTGGACAACGTGAGTTTTCGAACTTATTTTGCAAAATTACGACTTTGCCCCTTCGATTTCTAAACCTTAGTCAAAATTTGACTAAGTCAATCTCTCATCTCACTCTCGCGGCACTCAGCAAGAAAAAGAAAAGGAGATGAAAGAAAAAGAGAGAAAAAGAGAAGGAAGAAGAAAGAGATTCCAACGATCGTTCCGACTCCGTTTCCCGACGGATTTTCGAGCCGTTTACGTCTACGAACTCCCCGCGATCTCTTCAACGAGTAAACTTCTCACGCCTTTCTTGATTAATGCCTTCATTGCTTTGATTTTTGGATTTTTGAATATAGTTGAATAATTTAGGTTTTATATGATTTTGATAGAAATTGTGGATGGATTTTCGTGTTTATTGTTTCTACGTGTAGCTTATGTATTGTAGATCATCATATGTGAGAATTAGGGTTTGATTTGCATGTTTTAGGGATTAATTGTTGGATTAGGGTTTGTTTATCTCGTTGTTTTTGCTGTCTGCGAGTTTCTGCTCGATTTTGGTCGCACACGGGCTTGTGCACACGGCCTCGAGGCCGTGTGCATGAGGCCGTGCGCGTGGTGAATCGCACATGGGCTAGTGCACAGGGCCTTCAGGCCGTGTGCATGAGGCCGTGCGTGTTGCTTGATTGTGCACGGCCTCGGCACACGGCCGTGCACAAGGCCGTGTGGCCTGGTCGAACAGTGCCCTGACCTTCTGTTAGTCAGGGCACATTTTAGCCTACGGGTCCCGCTTTGGCTCGTCTTTTCCGAATTCTTTCTTCGCTCGTGTATTCGATATATATGAAATAGATAGGAATTACATGATTTATGAATTTACAACATGTTCGGGTATGTGAATAGTGTGTTTTAAGTTTTCGTCAAATTTTTTAACTTTTGCATGTGAAGTACGATTTTTCCGAAATTCGAATGCATACTCCTTTATGATAGTCTAAGCATGTCCGTAAAGTTTCGTTGCATTTGGACTTGATTTACATTTTTAAATGCATGAATTACTCTGTTTTCGTTTGAGAATTTGAACTTCAGTGATTGATTTAATTGTATAACGTGCTCCTATGTGTTTTAATACTTTCGTATAAGCCGTGCGTCGTCCTTAGTCTTAATTGGTTGTGTCTTGGTATTTTGCAGACGATACTCCCGTGGAGTAGCGCATCCGGTCTTGCTTTTGTCATATTTTGTATAGCCACAGGTGAGGCTTTCCGTTTCTGTTTCCAGTATTATTACGTATATATATAAATAAGCCTCTCCCGATATAAGCCACGTTTATGTTTTGTTTTCACACCGTTTATGTATATATACTTAATAGATATTTATGATTATTATGTTCATTTGATTTATCGAAAATGATTTGATATGAAAAAGTACTATGTATAGTCTTCGAAATGTTTACGAAAGAGACATGTAAAACCTTTTGTTTTCTAAGGCGAACTTTGGCCTTCGGCCTCGCATATGTCATGTCTCGAACGGTCCTTTGGCCAGCCCGAAATGTTTTGAAAAGCGAGTTATGAACTGTATGCATGTTTGTTTGGGCCCGGAGTAAGAGCGATAGGACGAAGTCGGTAGACGTCGGGTCTACGGCGTAAATCCTATGGTTTCCTCCATTTGGGAGCTCGGCGTGAGGCCGGAGTGGCAGCCCTTTTGAGTACCTGAGTTATTCCCGTCAGTTACGAGTAGTTCGGATTTAGCGGTCCGTCTACATTGGAGGCATAAGGGTGGTTTCCGGTTTTTATGTTTGGATATTGGAGTTAAGGGCCCGACTCGCCGAGTCATATGATATGTTATGTTTTATGTTAAATCACCACCCGATTACGAAAACCTTTCTTTTATGTTGATTTCTTTAAGTTTAAAATTGGTGATTTATTTCCGATTTATAATATGAGCACACAACCAAGACCGTGCAGGCTGTATCAAGGGCACACGGCCTGTTGCACCGGCGTGCGCAAGCCGGTGCAAGGTTAAAGGCTGCACACGGTCTTTCGCACGGTCTTGAGCAAGACCGTGCGTTAGACCGTGTGGTTCCAACACACAGGTGCAGATACGCGATTTAAAAAGTTTTCTCGAGAGTTTCATGCAAAAATCAAATATGGGAGATTCTAAGGCTAAAATTAACATGTAAAATTCACACTCATGCATCGTACACCTTAGTATCTATCATTTGATCCGAACTACGCTAAAAATGATAAACTATAACCTACGAATCAAGAAATTCATCAAATATTTATTCAATTTAAAAACTATAAAAATTGAAAAATTTAATGGATGAAACGAATTGGAGAAAGAAGATTACCGATAAAGAATCGAATGAGGATCGTAAATCTGGTCTCGGAATTTAAATTGGTCGAGAAACGAATTCGAAATGGAATTTCTTTTCTTCTCCTTCTCTTTTCTCTTTTCTCCTTCTATTCTCTCTCTCTCTCTCTCTCTCTCTCTCTCTCTCTCTCTCTCTCTCTCTCTCTCATTCTTGATTGAATATGTAACCAAGAGGTGTGTTCAAGATAGTGTGGGTGTGTTCAAGGTAGTGCAAGGGTATTTTAGAAGATTGTAGGTTCGTTTATATAGATTAGAATAATTCGAGGGTAGAAAATGTAATTATAAAAGGTTAAAGATATTGAAATAATTATAATAAATTAAGATTAACTAACAAAGTTAAATCTTTTCATATAAAATTCAACTAAATGTCGAATAGTTATTCCAAGAATTAATTATGGAATTTTCAGGTCGTTACATTTAGAGCTCTGGAGATTGAGGACTTGCAGAGGATTGAGCTCGCGGTTTTCCTGATGAGGGGACCCGCCCTCGATTGGTGGCGCTTTGTTGAGAGGCGTTGGACCACTGCACAGACCCCGCGCACTTGGGTACGGTTTCTTCATGAGTTCCGTGCGAAGTATGTGTCCGAGATTGTTCGGTATCAGAGAGAGAGGGAGTTTATGAACCTCACTCAGGGAGGCATGACCGTGGGCCAGTATGAGGCCAAGTTTACCAGATTGATCGTCTACGCTCCTCACATGGCAGACGACGACAGGAGGATGGCCAGGAAGTTCAAGGAGGGCCTTCGTGATGAGATCCGAGCTGAGTTAGTTGGCAGTGACCTCCGTACTTATGAGGAGGCCGTGACACGGGCTATGGCTATAGAGTCCGATCTTGGAGAGCTCCGTCGTAGAGTTCCTGTACCTGTTGCTGCAGCCCCTAAGGGTTTTTCTCTGAAGGGCAAGAGGCCTTTCACTGCTGGATCTGGATCTTCTATGGGCGACAAGAGGCCCAGGTATATTGAGAGGGCCCCTATTGCCGCCATCGCACCAGTTCTATGTTCTTACTGCCACAAGCCGAACCACACCGCCGACATCTGCCGGAAGCGACTGGGGCAGTGTTTACTTTGTGCATCCACTGATCACAGGCTGGATTCTTGTCCGATCAAGAGGGCTCCCATCACACCTCCGAAGGTGATTCAGGCTGCCGGTCAGCCGAGAGTACATCCCAGAGTCTTCGCACTGGGAGGGGAGGAGCTTGAGCCCGATTTGCACGACGTGATTGGAGGTACCTTGCATATTCATGACATCCCTATTACTGCATTATATGGTCCGGGTGCGACACACTCATTTATTGCGCTTGATATTGCTGCTAAGTTGTGCATGCCTATGGAGAGTCTGCCTTATTTGTATCGAGTCAGTTCTCCTTTGGGGACTTCATACGTTACGGATAGGATCCTCAAGGGTTTCCCTTAGAGGATAGAAGATCGTATTTATCCCGCTGATTTGATCGAGTTGCCGCTACAGCGTTATGGGATTATTCTTGGAATGGACTAGCTTTATCAGCACAGAGTCAGTGTGGATTGTTTCAAGAAGATGGTATAGATTGGAACCGAGGCGACAATTGTGAAGGGTATTCATGAGGAGTCGGATTTGGCACCGAAGATTTCTTTCGTTGAGGCTTCTCGCTTGATACGAGAGGGAGCTCAGGCCTTCGTTGCTTATTTACTTAACCGACCGAAGGAACAAGGGAAGCTCGAGAACACGGAAGTGATTAAGGACTTCCCGGATGTCTTTCCCGAGAGTTTGAACTCCTTACCCCCTGATCATGACATCGAGTTTGTAGTCGATCTTACCCCGGGATCGGAGCCTTATTCGAAGACTCCGTACAGGATGGCTCCCGCCGAGTTGAAGGAACCTAAGATGCAACATGAAGAGTTGCTAGAGAGTGGTTACATTAGACCGAGCATCTCTCCTTGCGGTGCACCGGTTTTGTTCATGAAGAAGAAGGATGGCATACTGAGAATGTGCATCGACTACCGAGAGCTGAACCGGATGACAGTGAAGAACAAATACCCTCTACCCCACATAGAGGAGTTATTTGACTTATTGTAGGGCTCGAAGGTATATTCGAAGTTGGATCTTCGGTAGGGATACTATCAGCTTCGTATCAGAGAGCAGGATATACCTAAGACTGGGTTTAACACTTGGTACGGCCACTTTGAGTTTGTTGTGATGCCGTTTGGTTTGACGAATGCCCCTGCAGCTTTCATGGATATGATGCACAGGATTTTTCGACCTTACCTTGACAAGTTCGTGGTTATCTTCATCGATGACATTCTGGTTTTCTCCAAGACGGTCGAGGATCATGCCGAGCATCTTCGCATTGTGCTACAGACGCTTCGAGAGCATAGCCTATATGCTAAGTTTAGCAAGTGCAAGTTCTAGATCAACGAGGTTTCATTCCTTGGTCACATCATCTCCGGGAATGGGGTTGCTGTGGATCCATCAAAGATTGAGGCAGTGACGAGTTGGAGTCAGCCTAAGACGCCAACAGAAGTTAGGAGTTTCCTTGGATTGACTGGTTATTACAGGTGATTCGTTAAGGATTTCTCCAAACTAGCGGCCCTGTAACGGCACGTCCCCAAATACGGTGCGACGCGACGTCCCGCACCAAGTCACAATCCATAACAAGAACTAAAGGTCCGGTTATGAACTACAACCTGGCGAACGGAAAATAATTACCAGGCGGATCTGCTTTAGAAAATAATAGGACAATGAACAATAATATAGCGGAAGCAAATTAACACAACCTATCTCACTCAGGGAGCTAGAACAACCATAATCCAAAACACAATTATAAAGCCCACCAAGGCCACTGAAAACATCAATATCACTATTCACACTAATTTACATTATTTACATCTACAATCTCTAGAGTTTTAATTATTTATCCAGATACATAGGCGGAAATGAAATCACCTAATCAAAAGTAAATGACTCCAAGGACACGACCTGAATCCGCCTAGCAACAAAACCTGAAAAGACAACCACAGAGTAATGGGGTTAGTCAAAGCGACTAAGTGAGGGGCTATAATACGTATATATTATCGAAACAACAGGAAGATTCACCAGTTTTTAAATAAGAAGAAAGCAAAGGAAAAATAAAGGTTTTCACAATTATTGGTGAATCGAATAATTTCGCAATAAAGTAAAAGCTCGGCGAGTCGAGCATCAACCACCTGTTTCATAATATCAGAAATATCAAATAAACCTCCCTTATTCCTCCTTGTGTAGTCAGGTAGCTAGCCCGCTACTATATAATCATGCAAGGACAAATATCCAATACATCTTCGGCTGGGGATATAGACTAGATCCCGTCCGGCGCAGGTACTCAAAAGGGTTGCCACTCCGGTCATACCCCCGAGCTCCCATCAGTTTGGAGACCAGAGCATTGAGGTCCACCGTAGACCCAACGTCTATCCGGCTTCACCCCGTACCCTGATGTCCGGGCCCAATAGTATAATGCGGCTCAATAGCCAGGCCGAAAGGCCAAGATAATTCCTCGCAATCCAAATGCTTATATGGTCAAAGGGACCGATTGATAAATCAACTTTTAACCCTTTCGAGCTAAAGGAGCTTTTGAGGGGTTATACGTAATAATTTGATATCAAAGCATTTTTCTTTTAACTCATTAAGATAGTATGGTTCAAATAGCTAATACGTATAATATAAATATGGGGAAAGAAAACATAAAAGCGTAAAACACAGGCTTCGGGTATATATGGAATATTTACATACGTATAAGAAAACCGAATTCGGAAAAGAAACCCCACCTGGATATCCCAAAAAGGTAGTAAAAAGATGACCAGACACAATCAGGGTTCCTCTGCAGGATCACCTGCTATACAAATAATTGTAGGGTAAAACTCGACTCGACAAACCAAATAAAACGCGACTGACAAGTACGGCTATAACATAAATTACATGGCTACATTGTAAAAAAAAAATAACAAATTATCAAAATCACATTGATTATCAGGAAGAATAATTCAATCCAAGTTCATGAATCAAATACAAATATATTTAATAACAATTTTTAAAGATCTTTCTTTGATTAATAACCCACTAAATGGTTTTATGCTAAATATTTAAGGTATTAAATACAAACTAAGCTTAGAGTTGCAATTAACAGAAACTTCCTACAATTTAAGTTTCATAGTATTAAAGGACAGAGTGCATTAAAAGAAGTTTATGATAACATATTTTTGACCGAAAGAAACATTAAGCAGTGATTGACATGGTGTTACAGGAGCCCAATCATATGAAATTAACATTTTCATTTATAATGATATAATTAGAATTCTATTTGATAAGTATGACGAGTTCCGCTAATCAGTAAATTAACTTAACATAGGAGCACTATTTAAATTGTTTATTATAACAACATATTTGTAGAAATTCATTAAACATATTTCATATATAGATTATAACCAAAACTAAAGCTGAGGGTAGTCGATTTAGCACGCTGACATTCATAAATGTCATTTGATTTAACCCTACACATGTGTTGACTCACTAAGAACAAGCAAAGTTAATTATTGCACAAAGGAAATCAAAGATAAAAGAAAATAATTACCTGGTACGCACTTGAACAAATGGAGCTTGACAAATATAAGTTTGTCTTTCTATTTGAGGGCGTTAAGTGCGAGAAAGAAGAAGTGATTATGTTGAGGCGGTGGGTTTGTCATTTGTGAAGAAGATATTATAAGTCTGATTTATAAGTTATCCGACAATGACCCAGTTGATAAATTTGTAAAGTAATCCTTCTAGTATGTTTTATTTATTAATATGCCTCAACTTAATTAAATTATTAGTATTTTATATATATATATATATATATATATATATATATATATATATTCTTATTAACAAAGTTAGCTACGAAAGTAAAAATTATAAATTTAAAATTAACATGAAAATGTATATTCGAATAATTCAGCGAAATTATACTTTATCTTAAACAATTAGTATTTTAAATAAGAAAAATTCATTCTCAGCTAACATTGAGGGAGGAAGATCTACGTGTTAAAATATAATAAAAGCACATAGACAATTATACACGTAAGTATAAACTTCGCCAAGTATCAAATAACTTAAAATTTACATAGTTCGGAGTGTTTGGGAAAATTTAAAATATCAATTAGACACACATTAGTCAAATAATATCACCTAAGCACATAAAATAGCACATACTTCGAGAAATGAGGATAGAAGTGAGAAACATAGGGCACGAAGCGTTACCAAACTTGTCACGAAAAATCGGGTCATTACAGGCCCCACTCACGAAGTTGACTTGTAAAGATGTGTCCTTTCAGTGGGACGACGAGTGCGAGGCCAGCTTGAAGGAGCTGAAGAAGAGATTGACCACCGCACCTATACTTGTTCTCCCAGACGGACACGAGGGATACACGGTTTATACCGACGCGTCCAAGGAAGGTTTAGGGTGCGTGTTGATGCAAAATGGGAAGGTCGTTGCTTATGCTTCTAGAAAGCTAAAAGATGCTAAGAAGAACTATCCCATTCACGACTTAGAACTTGCAGCTGTGATATTTGCCTTGGGCAAATGGCGTCATTATCTGTATGGTGTTGCTTTTGACATCTTTACGGACCACCAGAGTTTGAAGTATCTGTTCACGCAGAAGGATCTCAACAGGAGACATAGACGGTGGATGGAATTCTTGGAAGATTATGACTGCCGCATTCAGTATCACCCTGGGAAGGTGAACGTAGTCGCCGACGCTTTGAGCCGGAGGGCTCACGTGGCACATTTAGAGGGATCATCTTCCAATATCCCTATAGAGGAATGATTCGAGTCAAATCGTATCCTCGACTTGCCAACCTTACAGTCCAACCCGATCTAGTCCAACAAATTCGAGACGAGCAGATTTCGGATACCGGTATTCAGAAGATCAAGGCCAGAATGCAGAATGATCCCCACACTAAATTCAGGATAGATGGTACCGGATAGCTTCGCTTCGGGACCCGAGTTTGTGTTCCCACGAATTTGAAGCGTGGAATTCTTGACGAGGCACACAACTCTGCTTATGTTGTTCATCCAGGGGGCAACAAGATGTATCGTGATCTCAGAACCCAGTATTGGTGGAACGGTATGAAAAGGGACGTGGCTACCTACGTAAAACATTGTCTAACGTGTCAGAGAGTCAAGGCTGAACATCAAAGGCCTGGAGGTACTCTTCAGTCGCTTCCCGTACCTACTTCCAAGTGGCAGGAGATCACTATGGACTTCGTGACAGGATTGCCTACCGTTCGTGGAGGTTTCGACAGTATTTGGGTCATCGTCGATCGATTGACCAAGTCAGCTCATTTTCTTCCAGTTCGAAAGGCAGCAAAGGTCAAGCAACTTGCAGAACTGTATCAGAAGGAAATCATCAGACTTCATGGTGTTCTGGAGAGCATCGTTTCAGACAGGGATCCTAAGTTCACAGCTCTGAAATTTAGCTCTGCAGCACATCCCCAGACCGATGGACAATCCAAGCGAACGATCAAGTTTCTAAGTGATATGCTACGGGCATGTGCGCTCGATTTTCATACGAGTTGGATTTCACACTTGCCCTTGGTCGAGTTCGCTTACAACAACAGTTATCAAGCCTCGATTGGGATGCCGCCATATGAAGCTCTTTATGGGAGAAAGTGCAGATCTCCGATTTATTGGGAATTGGAGGATTGGAAGTGGTCGTCCAATGGCCACGAGAGAGCTACCCCACCGGATCACATTCAGGAAACGATTGATAAGGTCCAGCTCATTCGTCAAAGAATGAAAGTAGCCCAGGACCGTCAGAAGAGCTACGCCGACAAGAGACGTCGAGACTTGGAATTTGAAGTGGGAGACCGAGTTTTTCTCAAGGCCTCCCCGAGGAAGGGATTCACGAGGATCGGTAGAGGTGGGAAGCTTACTCGGAGATACTTAGGTCCATTCGAGATCATAGAGCGGATCGGGAACACCGCTTATCGCTTGGATCTACCACCTTACCTTACCGGGATCCACAATGTCTTCCATGTCTCACAGCTTTGCAAGTACTTCCCCGACGAGTCCCATATACTCCAGGATGACGGAGTTCAGCTTGAGCCGGATTTGACCATTGAGATGAAACCGGTTCAGATTCAGGATCGCAAGGTCCAGCAGCTTCGTCACAAGCAGATTTCATTAGTGAGAGTTCTCTGGAGGAACCGTTCGACCGAGCAGTCTACTTGGGAGACGGAGGCTAAGATGAGAGAAGCTTATCCTGAGCTTTTCTAATAAAGATGGAAGCTGGGGACCAGATTCTCATAAGGGGGGAGTATTGTAACGACCCAGAAATCCGAGAATCATTGTGAGTATTTTCCCGCGTTAATTATCTTTCTTAACCCTAAGTTCTCGTAATATGTGAATTATTATATATTATTTTCGTATACGACCCAATGTGATAATATTATTTGCGTATTTAAATTTCTTGTCTAAATTGCGTTTGTTTAATATTAAATAGATATATTTGACCAACGTACATTTAATTGGACTTACCAAACTACCCTTCGTATTTTCCGATATTTCGAAATATTTGATAAAAGTCTCGAAAACCCTCATTCGAACCATATTCGATATAGAGAGAGTGAGAGAAGAAGAAAAAGAGGATTTTTTCCCCGAAGCCCTAATCGATCGTGCCGAGCTCGTTTCTCCGTGGAATTTCGCGCCGATCGAATCTAAACGATCCTCTCAGCGATACCCTTCTTTAGGTACCAATTTCCCAAATTTCTTTCACGAATTTACGTGGTTTTGAGGATTAATTATCATTTCAGGATTTTTAGGTTAAATGCTTAGATCGAACCCGTTTCTTGATCATTTCATGAAATTATTGGATGTAAATGTTTATTAGATGATGATTGTTGATTGTTACGATTGTTGGGTGTTGATTTGCGCTCTAAATATGATTTTTATGATTTTTGGTTCGAGTTTTCGTGAAATCGCGTAACTTCTGCTGTGTGCTGTTAAACCGCACGGGCTAACGCACGGTCTTGAGCAAGACCGTGTAGGAGCCCGTGCGCACCTCTTTATGCCTGCACGGGATCAAGCCCGTGCACCTAAACCGTTCATTTGGCCGTGTGTGCATGCACGGTCTTGACACCGTGTTCAAGACCGTGCACAAGCCGGTGTGAAACACTTAGAAAATTTTCCAGCCTTTTTCAAATGTTGCTCTCGGCAAGTGAGTCTCCGAGTCAACATTTTCGGTTGACTTTTCGCATACGGACTCCAAAAATTATACCGTTTTCACCTGTAGAACCCTTATAACTTGTAGATTAATATTTTGAAATGTTTATTTAATTTCGCCCTCGTTCGGGCTGTGAATAGTGTAATTTTAAGTAGGTGCACATTTCACAACTTGTCGGAATTTCGTGAAATTTACATGGTAGCTTCCTGACATACTATAATTGGCATATGCATGATTTTAAACATGTTTGGTTAGCCGTTCGTCAAATAATTGCTTATTTGTGCTTTTATAGTCATTATTAATTTGTCTAGGTCCTATCTTGTTTACAGATCAGTCGGGAGTCGGTGACCAGTGAGTCTAGCTGCTAGGCTTCCTATTTTTGAGACCAGGTGAGGATTTAAATCGTTTTAAACTGGGCTTGAACATATATGTCTATGTATACTTGCGAAACCTTAATCCCATATTATTGTATTACATATTTCAAGCTTATACTTTTATGTTTTATCCTAAAATCCTTTGATATCAAAATTATATAATAGTAACCTAAATCGATTTGTTTTCAGAAAGGGCAAGAAAACTCTTTCCTTTACGTGACGGTTTGACTTAGGATTTACCCCCTTCGTCGTCACCACTTGCCCAATTGCCCGTTTGGCATTAAAAATCTTTCTTGAAAAGTGAGCAAAGTATTGTCATTTCAATGGGCCCGGGATGGTATCCGGAGGTTGCAGCCGGGGACGAGCGTCCAGGGTGTAATCTGAGGTACTTCTCCCAAAACTAAGCGTCAATCGTGGCCCATTAGGAGTTGATAGCCACGGTTGGGAGCGATGGTGGATGTTGCATTCGTTGCACATTTTCCTTAAATTCTCAATAGTCGAGCTTTGGGTTGCTCCTTGGCTTGACACCGGTGATGGAGATTTTTATCATGTATTATGGAGAAATAAGGAGGAACAGGCCCACTCTCGCGGGGATATTTATTTATTGCTTTGTATTGTTATTGTTTTATTGTTTATTGAATATCCAAGTCGAAGCACATTCTTGTTTCTTCCTTATTGCATACGTACTTTCTATAAAACCCGGAAGCGTGACTCGACTTGCTCTAACATCTTCACTGAGTATTTTTGACTCACCCTCTTTCTTTGGTTCTTGCCTCAGGTAGATTGAGAGACCGACATGTCTCACGTGTCGGATGGGCAACAGTGCATAGATAGGTCTTTTTGGTTTTGCCAAGTCTATTATGTTGTCATTAACTCTCTGGATAGTGCTCCTTTTGTCCAGGCTTGTAGATAATTATTGATCCCCGTCCCTTGATGATTATTTAAATGTTTCCCCTGAATGGGCTTTGTTATAAATTAGTTGAATTGGCCCCTGAGTGGCATTTATGTTATTATGATTTAAATTGCTTCCGCTGTTTCTTCTGAGTTGTTTAGATGTTTTAAATTTGGGGATCCGCTGTTGCTGTAACGCCCCGAAAATCCGAATAATTAATTTGGTATGTCCGAATCGAATATTTGTGTAATTTAATATTTATTTGATATTTATTATGTAATTTTAGAATTTATTTCGTATATGATTGAATTTATGTATTTAAATTACAAATCGTCAATGTGCGTTTAATAATATGAATTTTGACTGTAATTACATGTTATTTGGACAACGTGAGTTTTCGAACTTATTTTGCAAAATTACGACTTTGCCCCTTCGGTTTCTAAACCTTAGTCAATTTGACTAAGTCTCAATCTCTCTCTCTCACATTGCCATTCACGCTCAAACAAGAAAAAAGAGAAGAAAGAAAAAGAAAGAAAAAGAGAAGGAAGAAGAAAGATTCCAACGATTGTCCCGACTCCGATTCCCGACGGATTCTCGATCCGTTTTCGTCTACGAACTCCTCGCGAACTCTTCTACGAGTAAGCCTTTCACGATTCTTTCGTTTAATGTCTTCTTCACTTCGTATTTCTTATTTTTGATGATAGTTATAGAATTTAGGTTTTATATGATTTTGATAGAAAATGTGGATGGATTTTCGTGTTTATCGTTTCTATATGAAGCATATATGTTGTAGATGATTATATGTGAGAATTAGGGTTTAATTTGCATGATTTAGTGATTATATGTTGGATTAGGGTTTGATTTTTCGCGAGTTTCTGAGCTTCTGCTTGTTCTGCGATTTTGGATCGCACACGGCCTGTTGCACACGGCCATGAGGCCGTGTGCATGAGACCGTGTGCGAGGGATGAATTGCGCACGGGCTGTGCACACGGCCTTGAGGCCGTGTGCATGAGGCCGTGCGTGTTGCATGTTTGTGCACGGCCTCGCCACACGGCCGTGCACAAGGCCGTGTGGAAGGCTCGAACAGTGCCCTGACCTTCTGTAAGTCAGGGTACAAATTGGCCTACGGGTCCCGCTTCGGCTCGTCTTTTCCGAATTCTTTCTTCGCTCGTGTGTTCGATATGTATGATATAGATAGGAATTGCATGATTTTTGAATTTACGACATGTTCGGGTATGTGAATAGTGCATTTTAAGTTTTCGTTAAATTTTCTAACTTTTGCATGTGAAGTCCGATTTTCCCGAAATTCGAATGCATGCTTCTTTATGATATTCTAAGCATGTCCGTAAAGTTTCATTGCATTTGGAATTGAGTTACATTTTTAAATTTGCGATTTACTCCATTTTCGTTTGAGAATTTTAACCTAAGTGATTTAATTAATTGTATAACGTGCTTCTATGTGTTCTAATTCTTTCGTATAAGCCGTGCGTCGTCTTTAGTCTTATTTGGTTGTGTCTTGGTATTTTTGCAGACGATACTCCTGTGGAGTAGCGCCGGTTCTTGCTCTTTTTGCTCATCTTTTGCATAGCCAGGTGAGGCTTTCCTTTTCTGATTCCAGTATTACTACGTATATATATATAAATATGCCTTTCCCCATATAAGCCACGTTTATGTTTTGTTTTCACACCGTTTATATATATACTTAGTAGATATTTATGATTATTATGTTCATCTGATTTATCGAAACTTATTTGATATGAAAAAGTATTACGTATAGTCTTCGAAATGTTTACGAAAGAGACATGTAAAACCTTTTTGTTTCTAAGGCGAACTTTGGCCTTCGGCCTCGCATATGACATGTCTCGAACGGTCTTTTGGCCAACCCGAAATGTTTGAAAAGCGAGTTATGAAATGTTTGCATGATCGTTTGGGCCCGGAGTAAGAGCGATAGGACGAAGTCGGTAGACGTCGGGTCTACGGCGTAAATCCTATGGTTTCCTCCATTTGGGAGCTCGGGGTGAGGCCGGAGTGGCAGCCCTTTGAGTACCTGAGTTATTCTAGTCAGTTTCGAGTAGTTCGGATTTAGCGGTCCGTCTACATTGGAGGCATAAGGGTGGTTTCCGATTTTTATGTTTGGATATTGGAGTTCAGGACTCGACTCGCCGAGTCATTAGATATGTTATGTTTTATGTTAAATCACCACCCGATTACGAAAACCTTTCTTTTATGTTGATTTCTTTTACTTTAAAATTGGTGATTTATTTTTTGTCTTGTTATATACCTTATTATTCCCTCCTCACTTAGTCGTTTGACTAACCCCCTCTGTTTTACCCTTTACTGGTTTCAGGATACTAGGCGGGATCTGCGTCGTCGTCGTCGCGTCTTAGAGTTACATTCTTTTTGCTCATGTATAACCCTCATTCAGTATGGCTATGATTTATGTCTTTTTGATTTTAGGATTTATTAGAATGTATTCGGGATTTTGTATTGAACCCGTTATTATATAATTATCGGGATATTGTACCGAACCCGTTTGTTATTTAATTAAGTGAATTTCGTTAGCCTTGGTGGGCTTTAATAATTGTGCAATTTATCATGCTTTAATGTTTGATTATTTCGCTTCCGCACTTCTGTCTCGTTGTTTTTTTTTAAAATCCCCGCCTAGTAATTGAGTAAATGCTTGCCGTTCACCGGGTTTTGATTCGGGTCGGATCCCATTTCGGTTCCGGGTCGAAGCTCGGTGCGGGGCGTGCGTTACCCGTTTGGGGCGCCCGCTACAGTTGGTATCAGAGCTCTTGGTCCAATGGCCGAAGCTCTGAATGGTCGTGTCCAGTTGTGTCTAGGTTGTACGGCTTAGGATTACGTGTTTGTGGCTATGTAATTATTTGAATAAACTTCTCTACGTGTTACAGCTTTTCATAATCACTTATCGTCATGCATGTTTGGTATTGAATGTGCAGAATGCCTCCTCGTCGTGAACCGCCAGGTCCGCCTCCAGGTGTTCCTACTCCGGCACAGTTTATGGAAGCCTTAGGGCAATTTATGGTTCATACCAACAGAGCTACGCCACCACCTGCCCCCGAGAATGATATGGGAAGGTTTCTTAAGCTCAACCCTCCGCAGTTCGAGGGTGCACCTGATGATGTTATCGCCGAGGCTTGGATATCGGCGATGGAAAAGAGATTCCGCGTGATGGAATGTCCGGACCCTAAGAGGGTCGAGTTAGCAGTGTAGCAGATGACTGGAGCTGCTCAGGACTGGTGGGCTCGTGTAGAGCAGAGATGGCAGCGAGAGCATGTGGTCCCGTCTTGGGATCAGTTTTTGGTGGAGTTTCGGGCCAAGTATATTCCTTTGGTGGTCCGACAGAGACGTGAGCGAGAGTTCTTGGCTCTCAAGCAGGGTACTTCTACCGTTGACCAGTACGGGGCTCACTTCTCCAGGCTTATTATTCACTGCTTGTATATGGTTGACGACGAGCAAAGGAAGACTCGACAGTTCATCGAGGGATTGTCGAACGAGATTCGTATGCATATGCTCGGGAATAGACTTCAGTTCTATACAGATGCAGTCGAGACGGCACTTTCTATAGTGTCCGATCTCCGACAGATGAGACCGACATTTGCACCTGCCCCTGCAGCCGCCAAGAGTTTCGCTTCTGGCTCGAAGAGGCCATTTACTCCGTCTGGGTCCTCTTCTGGGAAGAATCCGTTCAGGAACGTCATTCAGCCTGCTCCTCCCCGACCCCAGCTTGCTCCTCCTCGATCTCAGGGATTTCCACGGCCAGTATGTGGATTTTGTCAGGGCCCACACTTAGAGGCCAAATGTTGGAGGAAGAACGGTCTTTGCTACGGATGCGGTAGCCCCGATCACAGAATTGGTGAATGTCCGAAGAGAAGACCGGTACAGCAGGGAGCCGCTCAGCCTCAGGCTTATGCCCGTGTTTACGCCTTGGAAGGCGATGCAGAGGATGCTGTTGCAGATCCGACTGACGTGGTGGAAGGTACTATATATATAAATGGCATCCCCATACATGCATTATACGACTCGGGTGCTTCACACTCATTTATTGCGCCTGCTGTTTCCTTATCTGTGCATGCGCCTGTTTCGTTGCTTGATTATGTGCTTGTGGTTGGTTCGCCGTTGGGTTCGAAGGTCGTTGCGAACCGAGCACTTAAACGTTGTCCGATTGTCATCGAGGATATCGAGTATCTAGCAGATTTGATCGAGCTGCCGATGAAGAAATATGGAGTTATTCTCGGAATGGATTGGTTGTACGAGCATCGGGCGAAGGTTGATTGTTTCGAGAAGAAGGTTATTCTGGACTCTAATGAGGTTAAGGGTTTCCGATCAGGAGAAGGCCCGTATATCTCAATGATGGAAGCCAAAAAGCTCGTTCAGAAAGAAGAAGCGACGTGCTTTATAGCTTACATTCTCAACCGCCCGAAGGACCAGACAAAGATCGAAGAGACGCCCGTGGTCAATGAATTCGTCGACGTGTTTCCCGAGAATTTGGAATTCTTGCCACTGGATCGGGATATAGAGTTCGTGATTGATATAGTTCCGGGAGCCAAGTCTTATTCGAAGTCGCCGTACCGAATGGCTCCTGCCGAGTTGAAAGAATTGAAGAATCAACTCGACGAACTTCTTTCTATTGGATATATCCGACCGAGTACCTCGCCTTGGGGTGCTCCAGTCTTGTTCGTAAAGAAGAAGGACGGTACACTTCGCATGTGTATCGATTACCGAGAGTTGAACAGGATGACGGTGAAGAACAAGTATCCTCTACCGCATATCGAGGAATTGTTCGATTTGCTACAAGGAATCGAGGGTTTATTCCAAGCTCGATCTCAGACAAGGATATTACCAGCTCCGTATCCGATCAGACGATGTCCCGAAGACAGCTTTCAACACCCGATACGGACATTTCGAGTTTGTGGTCATGCCGTTTGGACTCTCGAATGCTCCAGCAGCTTTTATGGACATGATGCACAGAATTTTCCGTCCGTACCTCGATAAGTTCGTCGTTATTTTCATTGACGACATCTTAGTGTTCTCGAAGTCCGAAGAAGAACACGCTGAACACCTCCAGATCGTGCTCCAAGCTTTGAGAGAGCACCAACTATTCGCTAAGTTCAGCAAATGCGAATTCTGGATTGACCGAGTGACCTTCCTAGGTCATGTCATATCCGGAACGGGAATCGAGGTAGATCCTTCGAAGATTGAGACAGTGCTGGATTGGGAGAGACCTAAGACTCCTACAGAGATCCGTAGTTTCTTGGGATTAGCAGGATACTACAGACGTTTTGTTAAGGATTTCTCTAAACTTGCAGGTCCGTTAACAGCATTGACGAAGAAGGAAGCTAAGTTTGAGTGGTCAGCCAAATGTGAAGCTAGTTTTCAGGAGCTCCAGAAGAGATTGACCACAGCCCCAGTACTGACCCTGCCAGAGGGTTCTGAAGGATTTGTCGTGTATGCAGATGCATCACACGAAGGGTTAGGTTGTGTATTAATGCAGAATGGGAAAGTTATAGCTTATGCATCGAGGAAGCTAAAGCCAGCTGAAGAGAACTATCCCACTCACGACCTTGAACTAGCCGCCGTGGTATTTGCATTATTGAAATGGCGTCATTACCTCTACGGCATCACATTCGACATCTTCACAGATCATAAGAGCCTTCAGTACTTGTTTACTCAGAAGGAATTGAACAAACGACAGCGCCGTTGGATGGAGTTATTTGAGGACTACGACTGCAAGATCCAGTACCATCCCGGGAAGGCGAATGTCGTAGCCGATGCATTGAGCCGGAAGGCAAGCATAGCCCAGCTAGAGGCTAGGTTAGAGGGAGTTCACATCAGTTCTCAGGCCCATGTTCACAGCATATCGATCCAGTCAGAGTTGGGCGAAAGATTCGAGATGTTCAGGCTACTGATGAGTGGACTCAGAGACAGATTGTTCACATCGCAGCTGATTCTGAGACTCAGTTTGGTGTGGACGACACAGGAGTTCTCCGCTACAAGTCCCGAGTTTGTGTTCCGGAGAGTCTGAGGAAAGAGATTCTCGATGAGGCTCACAACACACCTTACACAGTTCATCCGGGAGGAAGTAAGATGTATCGGGATTTGAAGGAATTGTTCTGGTGGAGAGGTATGAAGAGAGACGTAGCTGATTACGTCAAGAGATGTTCGACTTGTCAACAAGTTAAAGCTGAACATCAGAGACCGGGAGGTTTGCTTGAGCCACTACCGATTCCTACATGGAATTGGGAGGGTATTGCCATGGACTTCGTGTCTGGTTTGCCTAAAGTTAGAGGTGGCTACGATAGCATTTGGGTGATTATCGACCGACTATCCAAGAGTGCTCACTTCCTACCGATCAACATGTCGTACAAAGTGGATAGGTTGGCAGAGATTTATCACCGAGAGATTGTCAAGCTTCATGGAATTCCGACTACGATAGTGTCTGACAGAGATGCTCGATTTACTTCCCGTTTGTGGCAACAACTTCAAGAACGAATGGGAACGAAGCTGACTTTCAGTACAGCCGCACATCCGCAAACCGATGGTCAGTCAGAGAGGATGATCAGATATCTCTGTGATATGCTTCGAGCTTGTGCCCTGGATTTTCGCAACAATTGGCACGACCAGCTGCCTCTGATCGAGTTTGCTTACAACAACAGTCATCAGTCTACGATCGGAATGGCACCTTACGAAGCATTGTATGGCAGAAAGTGTAGATCCCCGTTGTTTTGGGATCTCGAAGATTGGCGATGGACGAAAGATGATAAGGAACGAGGAACTCCTCCAAAGTTTCTCCAAAATGCCATCGACCGAATTCAGATCATCCGGCAGAGAATGAAGGCAGCTCAGGATCGACAAAAGAGCTATGCCGACACCCGCCGCCGACCATTGGAATTTGAGGTTGGTGACAGAGTATTCCTCAAAGCTTCTCCTCGAAAGGGTTTCACCCGAATTGGAAAAGGAGGAAAGTTAAGTCCGAGATTTTTGGGCCCCTATGAGATTCTGGAAAGAATTGGGAACGCAGCTTACAGGTTAGACTTGCCGCCGAGTCTGACAGGGATTCACAACGTCTTTCATGTTTCCCAACTCCGAAAATACTTCCCGAATGAGTCTGAGATCTTTTCTTGATTAGAGTTCCTTTCACAGGAAGTAACGCCATCATCATTTCTCTCATTGTACTCCTCGTCCTTCTCACAATCTGTTTCTTCAAGATCACACTCTTTCTTATTCTTTCTACAAAGTGTTTTCTCACCTTCAATGGTATTGGATGATTTCTCCCTCGTTGGACCCACCTATAATACACAGGGCCTAGAGGATGAAAACAAGACCGACAATACTAAAAGCAAGACACAAGACAACAGATGACGCACGGCAATTTATATAGAATCCAATCATGCACTAAACGCAATATGGAAAGTAAATCAATTAAACATGTAAATTACGGTACGACAATTAAAGAATATTAATGAAATGTTAAATAATGAAAGAACGTAAATAATAAATATTAAAGGCATGCTTAAACGCAATTAGGGCACGTAGACATGCTTAAAATAATATAAGGACGTTCTCTCGCGAATACAGGATTAAACGGATAAGAAACGGGAAAGGTGGAATAAATCCCTAAACGAGCAAGGTGTCAATTGACGGTCAAATAAGGTCGGATAATTTGTAAATTATGAAGAATATCAAATCCCAAGGCTCAAGGAAGCTATAGGTGAAATCGGATTGTTATTTAATTTCGGATTGATATTCGGAGGTCGTATGAGAAAAGTCAACATTTAAATGAGTGGGGTTGACCAATTCCCGAAGTGTAAGAAAGGAAAAGGCTAGAAAATACACTAAGTATGTTGCACCGGCCAACGCACGGGCTTACGCACGGGCTTGGCAAGCCGGTGCAAGCAAAAAGGGGTTGCACGGCCTCCCGCACGGTCTTGAGCACGGTGCCAAGACCGTGCAGGTGCAAACGGCCATGTGCACGGGCCTGTGCACGGGCTCAAGCCCGTGCAGGCTGAAAAGTGAAGCGCACGGGCTCCTGCACGGTCTTGCTCAAGACCGTGCGTTCGCCCGTGTGGATCTACTGAGCAGCAGACTCAGCAGATCGCGAACCTCTCACGCGAATTCAAAATATAAATTCATATATCTCCTAATTTATACCATAAAACATCCTAATTTTCACATATAATCATACATATCATATAAGCTACATTTAGACACAAGAATCACGTAAAATGATCGAGTAATTCTTCCTAAACACGAAAATTCTAATATATAAAATCCTATATCTAAAGTCACGAAAATCGCAAGAAATAACGAATGGAATGAAATGGGGTAAAAGGATTACCGGTAGATAATGTAGTGAGGGTCGTTCGGGTTTTCACGGCTCGTCGATCGGGCGAGAAATGAGCTCGGTAGGGCGTCGGGAAGATCTTTCTCCTTTCTTCTCCTTCTTTCTCCTTTCTTCCTTCTTTCTTTCTTTCTTTCTATGTAATGAGAAAATGAGAGAGATGGGTAGATATTTAAGAAAATATCTCGGGAGGGTAAAATGGTCATTTAGGCTTTTAAGGGCATTTATATAATTTAAGTAGTTAAGGGTATTTAAAAGATAGGTTAAATCAATCTTTTCCACAAGATTGATTAATCCAATTGGATAGATCGAGAAATTAGGAAAGAAAGAATTCGCGTAATTATTAATAATATAATTAAAATATTCGGGTCGTTACATCTCACATATTAATGAATTGTACCTGGGTTATCTCATTAAAGGAGCCCAATTACGTTATCTACTTAAGATATATTTAATTACATGGGCTTATAGAAATATTTATTTGAGTATGGGGCTTTTATGATTGATTGGCCCATAAATAAGGTATCCAATTTTAGTCTATAATACGGTTGTGATCCCTAAGTCAGATACGCTAATTTGTCTTCTCTTTCGCCCCATCCCAGCCAAAATTGAATTGACGGTGTATAAAGGCTTGGAAGACTCAACCTTGGTGTGGCGCCCCTCTCCTTAGGAGGATGAAGAACTCCACATCCACACCAAAACAAATTTTCGAGCATGACAGGGTGCCCTACTCGAAAACTCATTTCAGTGAAGGCAAGACACTCAATCAAAACTTCGGCAACAACAATATGACACCCCAACAACAACAACAATAACAAAATAAAAGTGGAATCGATAATCATAAATATCAATTCTCAATTCATAAAAGTCATATAGGGCAACGGTAATCATAACAACAGTTTATAGATAATCATAAACACATAGTGCCATCCATGGCTCAACTACGTACCCTGTGCAATCCTAGGTATCATCAACTATCCCACATTAGGGGCACATAGGTACGGAAAATAAGTAAAGTAAATCATAATGCTAAATACAATAATTTAAATTTTACTTGTCTCTAGTTGAAAGCACTTCAAATCATTTTGGAAGATGCATGGTTTTGCTATCAAAAGGGTTGACTAAGCACATAAGAGAATAGTAAAGGCGGGAACAACAAGCAATAAGAAAAACAGGACGATAAGTTATTTTGCAAACCTATCTAACTATGTCCTTACCCCAGTTGAAAGCATTTTAAACCCTTACCTGGCTCGACATAACAAGAGAAGGAAAGCAAGCAGCAATTACAATTCAGCCTCAAAGATCCCACATGAAAAACACGGGGTCTAGAGGATGAATGACTGACACAAACAAGAAAACAGACAATGACGCTCGATTGTCAAAATACGAACATGCTTAAAGATAATCATTTGACATTTAGACATAAAAGAGCAAGTAGGGGCAACATGGTCAATTTATATCTACAAGCATAGAATAAATGAATAAACGAGAAACACTAAATTAATTACAAAGTATTGAAACACATAAGCTACTCAGGGGGTAAGATTGTAATTCCACATTAAACACATATACATTCCATTAAATCAATAATTGGATTACAACTTCACAACTTAACAACTTTTCACAAAAGCTCTAAAGCTACAAGCTAACATCTAATCCTATTTCTAGTTTAATTGAACCAAATCCTATAAATTCGTTTATACAATCATACATCACCAACATTCAACAATTTACATAATTAAATCAAGCTAGGGTACAAGTAATTCATGCTTAAAAGCCAAAAGCTAGAAGCTATAATAAAAAAGCTATCATTTAACACAATTTATAAAGATATCGCGATAAAACATAAACGACAAGTCGGATTAGAGTAAAACCAACGCCGTTAGAACCATCGCGACTAGGCGGGCATTCTGCATGAAGACTCCGTCGCTGGATTTCAGCCGGAACAGTGCCACTGCTGATCGTCCGTCTGCTCATGTCAGAGGGCAAGACCACTACCACTCTGATCGTCTCATCAAGGCAGTCACGACCATGGTGGTCCGTGACCGTGGCTCCGCCGAACGCCGCCGGAAAAGTTGAATCTCCACTACTTCCTTCTCGTCGCCATAAATCCATCGTCGGTGGTCGGATGAGGGTGAGACCACCGCCATTGGACTCCTCTCCTCGTGGGCTTTCTTTGCTGGGTGGTGCATGACCGTGGGGTTGTCACAGCTACCAGATCGGAAAAGTCACCATCGCACCTTCTCTCAGCCATAGTGTTGTTGTCGGCCACTTCCATGCCTGGAGACACACCACCAAAAGCTTCCTCAGGTCACGACGAACAAAACCCACACAAGCTTCGATCGTGTCATCGTGAGAATCACAAAATCTGACACCATCTCCATCGCACAATTGTTTATCATTGTTCCATCGCCACCACTACTCCAATGGCCAGAAAAATAGTATGGTTGAATTTGTCTTGTCCATACGGTCATCTGGACATATCATTCGTCCAATTCTGACATCATTTGCAAAAATTACCTTCGGGAGAGAATCGCTCGTTGTTCGATGTTCGTTGGTGTATGTTTGTGATATCCAAGAACAAAGACCTTCCTTTTATATATTTTTGAAAAACGAAAAAAAAATGCAACGTCTCAGAATTAGGCAAATTAGTGTCAAAATGACCGTAATTAAATGCTTATCAAAAATTCGAGTTTCATTTCATGAAAATTCATGTGTTTACGAAAAGTCAATGATGAGAGGGGTCAAAGTGTAAATAGTTTGGCTAAGAATGCAATTTCTTGAAAATATGATTTAATGAAGGATATATGGGGTTTTATGAAAATATTTGGAACGTCGATAAAATATGCATTATTAAAACATTAAAACCCAGTCCAATGTACACTGTTAAATTACTAGATCAAGTTAAACGAGCTAAAAATATAAACTTACCAAATTGACCCTGTAGCGGGCGCCCCAAACGGGTAACGCACGCCCCGCACCGAGCTCCGATCCGGAGCCGAAATGGGATCCGACCCGAACCGAAACCCGGCGAACGGCAAGCATTTACTCAATTACTAGGCGGGGTTTTTAAAAACAACGAAAAGACAGAGACGCGGAAGCAATATAAATAATCAAAGCAATAGAACATAATAAATACACAATTATTAAAGCCCACCAAGGCTAACGAAATTCAATTACATAATATCAAATGGGTTCGATACAGTATCCCGAAAAATATAATAACGGGCTCAAAAAAATACATAATCCCGAATACAAATTAAATAAAATCCTAATATCCTAAAACATAATTCATATCATACGGAAAAGGAATATACATGAGAAAATAAATACAACTCTACGACGACGACGACGAATCCCGCCTAGTATCCTGAAACCAATATAGGGTGAGACAGAGAGGGTTAGTCAAACGACTAAGTGAGGAGGGAATAATAATGTATATAATAAAATGGGAAATAAATCACCAATTTTAAACTTAAAAGAAATCAACATAAAAGAAAGGTTTTCGTAATCGAGTGGTGATTTAGCATAAAACATAACTTATCATATGACTCGGCGAGTCGAGCCCTGAACTCCAATATCCAAAACATAAAACCGGAAACCACCCTTATTCCTCCAATGTAGCCGGACTGCAAACCCGAACTACTCATAACTAACGGGAATAACTCAGGTACTCAAAGGGCTGCCACTCCCGCCTCACCCCGAGCTCCCAAATGGAGGAAACCATAGGATTTACGCCGTAGACCCGACGTCTACCGACTTCGTCCTATCGCTCTTACTCCGGCCCAAACGATCATGCATACAGTTCATAACTCGCTTTTCAAACATTTCGGGTTGGCCAAAAGACCGTTCGAGACATGTCATATGCGAGGCCGAAGGCTAAAGTTCGCCTTAGAAAACAAAAGGTTTTACATATCTCTTTCGTAAACATTTCGAAGTCTATACGTAGTACTTTTCATATCAAATCATTTTCGATAAATCAAATGAACATAATAATCATAAATATCTATTAAGTATATATATGAACGGTGTGAAAACAAAACATAAACGTGGCTTATATCGGGAGAGGCTTATTTATATATATACATAATAATACTGGAAACAGAAACGGAAAGCCTCACCTGGCTGCTATGCAAAATAAGAGCAAAAAGCTAGAACCGGCGCTACTCCACGGGAGTATCGTCTGCAAAAATACCAGGACACAACCAAATAAGACTAAAGACGACGCACAGCTTATACGAAAATATTAAAACACATAGGAGCACGTTACACAATTAATCAATCACTTAAGTTCAAATTATCAAACGAAAATAGAGTAATTCATGCATTTAAAAATACAAATCAAGTCCAATCGCAACGAAACTTTACGGACATGCTTAAATTAAGAAGTATGCATTCGAATTTCGGAAAAATCGGACTTCACATGCAAAAGTTAGAAAATTTAACGAAAACTTAAAACACACTATTCATATACCCGAACATGTTGTAAATTCATAAATCATGCAATTCATATCTATTTCATATATATCGAATACACGAGCGAAGAAAGAATTCGGAAAAGACGAGTCTTGGAGGGACCCGTAGTGCAAAACGGGCCCTGACTTACAGAAGGTCAGGGCACTGTGCGATCGGGCCACACGGCCTTGTGCACGGCCGTGTGCCGAGGTCGTGCACAATCAAACAACGCGCACGGCCTCATGCAGACGGCCTCAAGGCCGTGTGCGACCAAAATGAGCAGAAACATCAGACAGCAAAAATCATACGCGGATTCAAACCAAAATCTAACATTTAATCAATTGATCATGCAAATCAATCCCTAATTCTCACATATAATCATCTACAACATGTAATCTACAAATAGAAACGATAAACACGAAAATCCATCCACAATTACTATCAAAATCATATAAAATCTAAATTATACAACTATTCACAAAAATGAGAAAAACGAAGTATAGAAGACATTAAACGAGAGAATCGTTAGAAGCTTACTCGTAGAAAAGATCGCGAGGAATTCGTAGGCGTAAACAATTCGAAAATCCGTCGGAAAACGAAGTCGGGACGATCGATTGAAATCTTCTTCCTTCTCTTTCTCTTTTTCTTCTCTTTTTCTTTTCTTTCTTTCCTTCTTGTTGTAGTGAACGAGAGTGAGGTGAGAGAGAGACTTAGTCAAATTAGTTGACTAGGGTTTAAAAGTCGAAGGGGCATTTTAGTAATTTCGCAAAATAAGTTTAAAACTCACGTTGTCCAAATAATACGTAATTACAGTTAAAATTCACATAATTAAACGCACATTGACAATTAGTGATTTAAATATCAAAATTCACTCATTTACGAAATTATCCTAAAATCTTAGAATAAATATTAAATAAATAATAATTTGCACAATTACTCGATTAGAATATACCGAATTGAAAAATCGGATTTTCGGGTCGTTACAATACTCCCCTCTTCAGAAGAATCTGTCCTCAGATTCTCTTCCGGTCTCGGAGGTAGTTAAGAGGAGCATAACCTAAAGGAAATTCTAATAACGCGAATTAAATCGAACATTCAAATGCAATTAATTCACATAATAAAACATCATTCAATAATAAACACTTAAAGCACTTAATATTCCAAATTAAAATTCAAAGTCGTACAAAATATAAAATTACATCAAATCCTAAACAAAGTTAACGGGAAAGAAGAAAATAAAACAAAATAAATAGCTCAAGGCTCATCAGGACCACGGCGGAAATACTGATCCAGCTGCTCAGATAGTGACCTCTGCATCTCTGATATGGATCTCTGAAGTTCTGCCTGCAAGGCTGTGTACTGACTACCAATGTGAGCTCGCTGAGCTGCAAACCCTTCATTGATCTGCCTCTCCTGCTGGGCAAATCTCTCATCAGACACACGTCGGTAGTCAGTGAACTCTGAATAAAACTGTTGCAGGTCTATCGGTTCCTGGTGCTGAGTGCTTCTTCTCCCACGTGAAGACTCAGGTATAGAGGCATCCTGACTCATCAGCTGGGAGTAGATATGCTGAGCCTGCTCTCGGACCTCTGGGTCTGAAGGTTCTTCTTTGGGAGCATCCCCTTGGTCAGCTTCCCATAAAGGTAGTCCATCTACCAGAATATATGGGTCGTTCCGCCTTGGACCCTTCGTGCAGATCGCCATTTGAGCTAAAGTGCTATAGCTAATTGAGGTCGATCCTCCAACAGGAACCTGGGTATCGAGCCCTTCCACCTGGGCACACTCCAAAATGGCAGTAATGTATGAGCCAACTCGAATCTCTCCTCTCGACCGAGTGGAGATATACTTCATATGGTCCATCATGTACGAGATGGGGTTGAACATTTCCCCTCATACCATATGATCGAGTATTAGACAGTCTTCGGTGTTCACCGCACCCGGGCTGTCTCCTCTGGCTAGAACCGATCGAGACACGGCTTTATGCATAATTCTCAATTGAGTGGTAATGAGCATCGTGGCCTTGGATACGCCGGAGTTAAATATATCGGTGGAGGTAGAGATACGTCTCCACGCTTCGGCTTGATTCCATCCGTCGGCACGTCTCCTAGGTGCCGTAACATCCAATTGAAAATACTCGGTCAACTGCCGGTATGAGAGCATATAGTCTCGGTTGAACGCTCTGAAGTGGATTCCTATCGGCATCTCGTTGTCGTCCGGAAATGCCGCGCCCTTAAGAGAGATTAAAAATTCACAAGCGAGGCGGCGATAGGATGGCCTTTGAATACTCCAAAAATTAGCCCACCCTATGTTGTCGATGTAACGGGAGATCCCTTCGCCAAGACCCAATTGGTACATAGCTTCCATGTCTAGAAATTGCGTGGCTCTAACCGGTCGTTCCATTAACCGGTTGAAGATATCTTGATCGTCTTCATTACCCAAATCCACTTGGTACCCTTCCGGGGCCGCTATGTCGGGTAATTCCCTTGCCCGACGTCCACCACGAGCTTCACGAGCACCTTCCATATTAGAGTTCAAGTTGTTGTGGGTTGAAGGAGATAAGTTGCAAATTTTTACTGGAGACTTTTACCGAGCACTTGGCGTGCGCTACTTCCGGCGAAGATTGAGTGAGATCGGTAAAACGGATCGAGCCCAAATTTCAACAATACCAAGAACTCGCTGCAGACAACACACTATCAAAATCTCACAAAAATCCATCGGCTAGATCGAGAATAATTCGAGCTCAAAGTTGGAAGGAATTTGGGGGAGAAAACAAGGGAATTCTCGCAAGAGAGAGGGAGAGAAATAAGAGGGGTTGCGCGAATAAGGAGCTACTGACCATTTTATAACCCGAAACAAACGCGCACGGCCTTTCGTCACGGCGTGTGACGAGGCCGTGTGAGAAACGCGCACGGGGTCTCGTCACGGCGTGTGACGACCCCGTGAGGATAAACACGCACGGGCTCTCGTCACGGCGTGTGACGAGCCCGTGTGTATTCATGCGCACGGCCTCTCGCACAGGGTGCAACAAGGCCATGTGAGATAAGTGCACAGGGTCTCGTCACGGCGTGTGGCGAGACCGTGCAAGGCATACAGGGGCAGTTCGTGTGATTAAAACCACACAAACTTCACAAAATTTAAACACGAATAACAACATCGAAATCACATGCATAATAATAATACACTTAATACACATAATTTCTAAATTCACATAATATGAAATTAAATTAATTTAAGATGAATGTCATGACAATGCAATATACCTGGATCGTTCATACAGAATCAAGCTTCATCCTTCTGGCTCGTCTCGACATTCTCTTTCTCGTGCAATTTGTACGGAGATGAAACGGACTCCCACATGAGAAGCAACGTCCCTGCTTCCTTCGACATTCTGACTCTTGATGATCTCTTTGGCAAAAGCCACATACTGGCGTTCCCTGCGGTTTCGGAGGTACATTTTGTTTTGATGAAGATACCGAGAAGGTTTTCTTTCCGGAAGAAGACCCTGATTGTATAAGTGGCCTCGTAGAACTCGCTGGATGTGCATCCTCAGTATTGCCTGCTGTACCCCGCGGTACCGGTCTCGTCTTCGGACATAGATTCAACATGTGATCGGGGCTACCACATCCGAAGCACAGTCCATTCTTCCTCCAACATTTAGCCTCTATATGCGGGCCCTTACAAAATCCACATACTGGTCGTGGGTATCCCTGAGGTTGGGGAGGATTAGGCTGAACGGGGGCCTGAAATTTATTTTCGTTTTGCTGACGAACAATCCTCGTAATGTAATAAGTCCGGAACTCTGTCAAGAACTGATCCCAAGTCGGGACTACATGATCACATTTCCAACTTTGTTCAATTTGTTTCCACCATTCCTGTGCAGTTCCAATCATCAAATAGATGGCAAACCCGACTCTTAGAGGGTCCGGATATTCCATAATCCTAAAATTCTTTTCTAACGCCGATATCCATGCCTCGGCAATAACTTCATCCGGGGCACCTTCAAACTGCGGTGGTTCGAATCTAAGAAATTGAGCCCACGTTTCCTGCTCAGCATTTCTTTTAGGGGCATGAGCGATGAACTGTCTTAATGTTTCCAAAATTCCGGCTGGAATCGGTGGATCGGTCTGAGGTGTCAATGAAGATGACGAAGACTGTCCACAGGGACAACGACGTGGAGACATCCTGTAAAACTATTAACAGTTATGCATGACAGGTAAGTGGCATGCAAAGCTATAAACACTTAGGCAAGTAATGTTCACTTAGTGTTCACATAAGCACTTAGCACATTTGCACAAATCCACAGAATTCCTAAGCCGTACGACCTAGACACAACCGGACACGACAGACAACCAGGCATGGCAAGTACAACCTTGAGTTTCACATCCACCTATATCCAAGCCTATCCCAGTGTTTTGATTGTAAAAGATCTTTTGTTGTTGATCATCCAACAAAGATCTGTGACAATTCAAACACTAAGCGTTCTTGAACACTGGTGAGTGCAATTCCCTAAGTTACACCGGCACACAACGAACGACCAAACCAACAAAACACGAAGATTCAGAGCTTAGGCCATTGGACCAAGAAGAGCTCTGATATCAACTGTAGCGGGCGCCCCAAACGGGTAACGCACGCCCCACACCGAGCCCCGATCCGGAGCCGAAATGGGATCCGACCCGAACCGAAACCCGGCGAACGGCAAGCATTTACTCAATTACTAGGCGGGGTTTTTAAAAACAACGAAAAGACAGAGACGCGGAAGCAATATAAATAATCAAAGCAATAGAACATAATAAATACACAATTATTAAAGCCCACCAAGGCTAACGAAATTCAATTACATAATATCAAACGGGTTCGATACAGTATCCCGACAAATATAATAACGGGCTCAAAAAAATACATAATCCCGAATACAAATTAAATAAAATCCTAATATCCTCAAACATAATTCATATCATACGGAAAAGGAATATACATGAGAAAATAAATACAACTCTACGACGACGACGACGAATCCCGCCTAGTATCCTGAAACCAATATAGGGTGAGACAGAGAGGGTTAGTCAAACGACTAAGTGAGGAGGGAATAATAATGTATATAATAAAACGGGAAATAAATCACCAATTTTAAACTTAAAAGAAATCAACATAAAAGAAAGGTTTTCGTAATCGGGTGGTGATTTAGCATAAATCATAAACATATCATATGACTCGGCGAGTCGAGCCCTTAACTCCAATTTCCAAACATGAAAACGGGAAACCATCCTTATTCCTCCAATGTAGACGGACCGCTAAATCTGAACTACGCATAACATACAGTATAATCTCAGGTACTCAAAGGGCTGCCACTCCGGCCTCACCCCGAGCTCCCAAAGGTGGAGGGAACCATAGAATTTCCGCCGTAGACCCGATGTCTACCGACTTCGACCTATCATCCTGACTCCGGGTCCAAACATACATACATACAGTTCATAACTCGCTTTTCAAATCATTTCGGGTTGGCCAAAAGACCGTTCGAGACATGTCATATGCGAGGCCGAAGGCTAAAGTTCGCCTTAGAAAATAAAGAGGTTTTACATGTCTCTTTCGTAAACATTTCGAAGTCTATACGTAGTACTTTTCATATCAAATCATTTTCGATAAATCAAATGAACATAATAATCATAAATATCTATTAAGTATATATATGAACGGTGTGAAAACAAAACATAAATGTGGCTTATATCGGGAGAGGCTTATTTATATATATACATAATAATACAGGAAACAGAAACGGAAAGCCTCACCTGGCTGCTATGCAAAATAAGAGCAAAAAGCTAGAACCGGCGCTACTCCGCGGGAGTATCGTCTGCAAAAATACCAGGACACAACCAAATAAGACTAAAGACGACGCACGGCTTATACGAAAATATTAAAACACATAGGAGCACGTTACACAATTAATCAATCACTTAAGTTCAAATTATCAAACGAAAATAGAGTAATTCATGCATTTAAAAATACAAATCAAGTCCAATCGCAACGAAACTTTATGGACATGCTTAAATTATCATAAAGAAGTATGCATTCGAATTTCGGAAAAATCGGACTGCACATGCAAAAGTTAGAAAATTTAACGAAAACTTAAAACACACTATTCATATACCCGAACATGTTGTAAATTCATAAATCATGCAATTCATATCTATTTCATATATATCGAATACACGAATGAAGAAAGAGTTCGGAAAAGACGAGTCTCGGAGGGACCCGTAGTGCAAAACGGGCCCTGACTTACAGAAGGTCAGGGCACTGTGCGATCGGGCCACACGGCCTTGTGCACGGCCGTGTGCCGAGGCCGTGCACAATCAAACAACGCGCACGGCGTCATGCACACGGCCTCAAGGCCATGTGCACAGCCCGTGCACCAACCCCAAACACGCACGGTCTCATGCACATGGCCTCAAGGCCGTGTGCACCAGGCCGTGTGCGACCAAAATGAGCAGAAACATCAGACAGCAAAAATCATACGCGGATTCAAACCAAAATCTAACATTTAATCGATTGATCATGCAAATCAATCCCTAATTCTCACATATAATCATCTACAACATGTAATCTACATATAGAAACGATAAACACGAAAATCCATCCACAATTACTATCAAAATCATATAAAACCTAAATTATACAACTATTCACAAAAATGAGAAAAACGAAGTATAGAAGACATTAAACGAGAGAATCGTTAGAAGCTTACTCGTAGAAAAGATCGCGAGGAATTCGTAGGCTTAAACGATTCGAAAATCCGTCGGAAAACGAAGTCGGGACGATCGATTGAAATCTTCTTCCTTCTCTTTCTCTTTTTCTTCTCTTTTTCTTTTCTTTCTTTCCTTCTTGTTGTAGTGAACGAGAGTGAGGTGAGAGAGAGACTTAGTCAAATTAGTTGACTAGGGTTTAAAAGTCGAAGGGGCATTTTAGTAATTTCACAAAATAAGTTTAAAACTCACGTTGTCCAAATAATACGTAATTACAGTTAAAATTCACATAATTAAACGCACATTGACAATTAGTGATTTAAATATCAAAATTCACTCATTTACGAAATTATCCTAAAATCTTAGAATAAATATTAAATAAATAATAATTTGCACAATTACTCGATTAGAATATACCGAATTGAAAAATCGGATTTTCGGGTCGTTACAGACCCTAGTTAGTGTTAAAACGATACAAATCAAATTCTAATTAATGCCTTAGGTTTTAATGCCAAATCGTTGAATTACGAGCCGTATTTACTCATCATTTCTAATCTATTCCTATCATGCCTTTCGAACTCGTAACGGCCTCGTGACTCAACTAATATTCTTTCAATTTATTGGCTTGACATTATGTGCAAATGATTTTAAAGGATCTGGTTCGTCAACGTTTTTGTATTTTCCAAGCAAGCCGAACCCGAGTGTTGCCTTGTGTTATAGTTTTGCAACTTATATCGTTATCTATAGTCTTTCTCAAAATGGGCAACATTCACTACATTTGATTTTTAAAAGATAAATGACGAGCTGTGATCAAAACCCCCTTACTGAGTATCCTTTATACTCACCCCTGCTATTTTGGTTCTTGCTTCAGGTAGACAGGTGGCGACGTAACCTATCTTGTCAGTCGGCATCAGCAGGTCTAGATAGGCTTAGTGTAGCGCCCCCTGAAGAAGGACCGCCACATCCGCACCGAAACGGATTCCTGAGCTTCGGCGAGGGGCCTCAACCCAAAAACCCACTCCGGCGAACGGCACTCAAGCAAGAACCTTCGGCAACAGCAACGACATCCCAACAACAACCAGAGAAGAGCAGAGAAATGCGGAAGCGATTTAAATAACAAGACAAATTCCATAAATGTCAATTACACATGTGCAAATCGAAATACAACATAATAACAACACGTAGTGCCATCCATGGCTCAACTAGTCTACCCTATGCAATCCTAGATATCGTCAACTATCCCACATCAGGGGCACATAAGATACATGAATTAAATAAATACAATAAACAAGACTCGACGGTTGTTGGGACCACTGACAAGACAAACCAGAAAGACTGAGCCTATCTAGACCTGCTGATGCCGACTGACAAGATAGGTGACGTCGCCACCTGTCTACCTGAAGCAAGAACCAAAATAGCAGGGGTGAGTATAAAGGATACTCAGTAAGGGGGTTTTGGTCACAGTTCGTCATTTATCTTTTTAAAACTAAAAGTGGTGAGTGTTGCCCGTTTTGAGAAAGAATACGAAATATAAGTTGTAAAATGACACAAAGCAACACTCGGGTTCGGCTTATTTGAAAACACAAAAGGTTGACGAACCGGATCCTTTAAAACATTTGCACGAAATATCAAGCCGATTGAAAGAATATTAGTTGGGTAATTAAGGGGACTTAGGGTAGCAAGTACGAGTCACACTTCCGGGTTTTATATATATATAGGGAAGTACATATGATAATTGAAGAAAACCGGAATGTGCTTCGACTTGTCACGAAAGCCATAAAACAATTAGACAAGCAATAAATGCAATAAATCATGCAGTAATGTGTCCCGGCGAGAACGGGCCCTCTCCTTATAACTCCCCATTGAAAAACATGCAAGCAAGTACTCCATCACCAAGATTCATAAACAGGGTTTAAGGAGACGCGATTAGCACCACCATCAGGATTTAAGGAGACGCGATCAGCACCACCGTACAGGGTTTAAGGAGACGCGATTAGCACCACCGTTCGCATCAACTTAGGCTAGCCAACCTCCTAGCCGGCCCAAGTTAACGCGCTAGAAGTATACATCGGGATTTGCCCTAGACGCACGTCCCCAGGCTCACCTCTTGTATACTCCGGGCCTAAGTCATAAACAGGCTATGGCTCGCTTTTGAAATCAATGATAGTTAAAGTGGCCAAAAGGGCCGTTCGAAAATATGATGCAAGTAGTTAAGTATGAATGGCAAAAGGTGCTTTTGAGACAAGTTGATGTAATGATCTAGGAAATACTCATAAGCGTCGTACGCTTCGGGAGCATACTGACGGATGTCCCTAACGACATTACTTATAAGTGCCTCAGAGATCAAATAGTTACTTTTAAAACAAATAAGTTACTTGTCTCTAGTGGAAACATTTCAAATCATTTGGTTTGCTATCAAAACGGTTTGACTAAGCATGTAAGGAATATTAAAGACAGTACAACAAGCAATAAGAAAAGGCGGGGAATAAGTTATTTCGAAGCCTAAATAAACTATGTTCTTACTCCAGTTGAAAACAATTTAAAACCCTTACCTGGCTCGACAAGACAGTATGAAAGCAAGCGGTAGTCAGGTTTCTCCCTCGTTGGACCCACCTGTAATACACAGGGCCTAGAGGATGAAAACAAGACCGACAATACTAAAAGCAAGACACAAGACAACAGACGACGCACGGCAATTCATATAAACATCACTCATGCTACAGGCGAAATATGGAAAGTAAATCAATTAAACATATAAATTACGGTACGACAATTAAAGAATATTAATGAAATGTTAAATAATGAAAGAACGTAAATAATAAATATTAAAGGCATGCTTAAACGCAATTAGGGCACGTAGACATGCTTAAAATAATATAAAGACGTTCTCTCGCGAATACAGGTTTAATCGGACAAGAAACGGGAAAGATGGGATAAAATCCCTAAACAAGCAAAGGTGTCAATTGACGGTCAATTAGGGTCGGGTAAATTGTAAATTATGAAGAATATCAAATCCCAAGGCTCGAGGAAGCTATAAGTGAAATCGGATTGATATTCGGAGGTCGTATGAGAAAAGTCAACATTTAAATGAGTGGGGTTGACCAATTCCCGAAGTGCAAGAAAGGAAAAGGCTGGAAAATACACTAAGTATGTTGCACCGGCCAACGCACGGGCTTACGCACGGGCTTGGCAAGCCGGTGCAAGCACAAAAGGGGTTGCACGGCCTCCCGCACGGTCTTGAGCACGGTGTCAAGACCGTGCAGGTGCAAACGGCCATGCGCACGGGCCTGTGCACGGGCTCAAGCCCGTGCAGGCTGAAAAGTGAAGCGCACGGGCTCTTGCACGGTCTTGCTCAAGACCGTGCGTTCGCCCGTGTGGATCTACTGAGCAGCAGACTCAGCAGATCGCGAACCTCATACGCGAAAATCAAAATATAAATTCATATATCTCCTAATCTACACCATAAAACATCCTAATTTTCACATATAATCATATATATCATATAAGCTACATATAGACACAAGAATCACGTAAAATGGTCAAGTAATTCTTCCTAAACACGAAAATCCTAATATATAAAATTCTATATATAAATCACGAAAAAAAACTCAAGAATTAACGAACGGAATGAAATGGGGTAAAAGGATTACCGGTAGATAATGTAGTGAGGGTCGTTCGGATTTTCACGGCTCGTCGATCGGGCGAGAAACGAGCTCGGTAGGGCGTCGGGAAGATCTTTCTCCTTTCTTCTCCTTCTTTCTCCTTTCTTTCTTCTTTCTTCTTTCTTTCTTCTTTGAAATGAGAGAATGAGAGAGATAGGTAGATATTTAGAAAAATATCTCGGGAGGGTAAAATGGTCATTTAGGCTTTTAAGGGCATTTATGTAATTTAAGAAATTGAGGGCATTTAAAAGATAGGTTAAATCAATCTTTTCCACCAGATTGATTAATCCAATTGGATAGATCGAGAAATTAGGCAAGAAAGAATTCGCGTAAATATTAATAATATAATTAAATATTCGGGTCGTTACAATACTCCCCTCTTCAAGAGAATCTGTCCTCAGATTCTCCTCCGGACTTCGGGGTTAGTTAAGAGGAGCATAATCTAAGAGTTCTAACGCGAATTAAAAAAATGAACATTTAGGAGCAATTAAAACACATTATAAAACATCATTCATAACAAAAATATTTAAATGCAAATAACATTCCAAATAAAATTCAAAGTCATGCGAAAGACGGAATTACGAAAACCCTAGACAAGGCTAACGTCGAAGAAGAAATTCCCAATGTAAGGTCCTTCATCACTGTCATTATCTATTTCGTTCTTCCGACTGATTCTTGTACTCTTCGTATCCTCAATGACAATTGTCACATCCTTCTCCTGTTTCTTGATTAGAGTTCCTTTTACAGGAAGTAACGCCATCATCATTTCTCCTATTGTACTCCTCGTCTTTCTCACAATCTGTCTCTTCAAGATCACACTCTTTCTTATTCTTTCTACCGAGTGTTTTCTCATCTTCAAGGGTATTTGATGATTTCTCCTCTCCGCCTTCCATTAAACCATCATTTTCTTCATTTCTTCGCTCGACTTCATACGAAACATCAGAGTCGTCATCATCAGAAGCCGATGTCAGTTCATCTCCCATATAATCATCATCGTCAGATAATTCATTATCCTCTTCACTAGTTGATTCATCTTCAGACATACCTTCAGAACTATACTCCTTCAGACTTGATTTGTCAACGTCGGTGCTGTCCAGAACCGCATAACATACTCGCAACAGAATCGATCCTAGTCGGCCAAGAACTCCTTGTCCTTAGCACTCTCTAATAGCGTATAACGAATTTATCGAATTCCACGCTATCCACACAGAGGCCACATAAATCTTAGCATCTAATCATTCAATCAGTGCAAGTGTGAATTTTGAAAGCAGTTAAAACACGTAATTTATATAAAACACTTAACACATATTTAAAGCAATTATCATTCGAAACAAAATATTATGAATGAATGCTATAATAATGCAATGTACCTCTGCGAGTCGGTATCATGGTCGGGATCCCCTTTTCCTTCCCCGAGGGTTGCTTGAGTCGGGGCAGTCTTGAACTCGATGCTTGCTACTCCCACATCTGAGGCAACGCCCCAGTTTCCTCCTACACCTTGCAGTCTCGTGATTTGTCTTCCCACAGTATTCGCAGGGAATGGGGTCCTCGTTCACTTCAGGTTCGGTAGGTTTTGGCATCTCGTAGTGTGGTCTCGATGTCGGAAAAGTGCTCGGTCCGGCTGGTTCTCTTCTTGCCTTCTCGTTGAAAGAGGATCCTTTCATGTGAGGAATACCTCGTCTCATCTCTTGAAGATTGGACTCCACTCTCATAGCTCTGTTAACTGCCTCGTGATAAACTCGAATGTCCAATCCTACTAATCTTTCCAAGATCTCCGGCTGAAGTCCCTCGATGAACTTTCGCGCTCTTCTTCGATCGTCAGATGCAATGTGAGGAGCATAGACGATGAGGCGGCTGAAAAGTGCCTCGTATTGTGCAACAGGGAGAGCTCCTTGGGTGAGGGACATGAACTCTCTTTCTCGGCTGTCACGTACCACTTGCGGCACGTACTTCTCTTGGAAGTCGGATAGGAACCGTGACCAAGTGTACGGAATTCTCTCAGCGATCCATCTCTGTTCTATGTAACGCCACCAATCCTCAGCTGGTCCTCTCATGAGAAAGATGGCATACTCGACCCTCTCGGGGTCACCGCAGTGTATTACTCGAAAGATTCGCTCCAGATCGGCTATCCAAGCCTCGGCTTTAAGGTCATCTGGTTCACCCACGAAGCAAGGTGGGTTGTAGTGCAGAAATCTATCCAGGGATTGACCCTCGGTTTGTCTCGCAGGTATATGCTGCTGTTGTCGTTGTCTCTCTTGATGCACTTGCTCAGCAATCTGTCTCATCGCTGTCACTAACTCCCTTGCAATCGAATTCGGAGATAAGGGAGCGGTAGGGGATCTTCGATGAGGCATTATGTACCTGCGCTCAATAAACTAGGAAAAAGATGCATGTTCGGTTAATGGAATGGTCACGTAAGGCATATAAAATTTAATCAAGCCATACATATATGATTCGGATAGCATGTAGAGAAGTTAAGCATGAAACAAATCACAGAACAAGAAAAACTCGATCCTATAGCCGTACGACCTAGACACGACAAGACCCAAGCAGAACACGACAAGGCGACAAGACAAGACAGACGCTACCTCGAGTTCCACATCCACTTGCATTCGATCCCAACTCAGTACTACAATTGTAAGAGATCAAACGGTTGGTTGGCCATTCCAAGAGAAGATCAATCACAATTTCAATACTAAGGAGTTCTCAAGCACCTGTGACTGGAAACTCTAAGTCTCATTGACACGAAACGGGCAGACACAAGAGACAAGACAGGACGCAATTACAAAGCTTCGGTTCTTTTTGGGAACCTAGGCTCTGATACCACTGGCTGTAGCGCCCCCTGAAGAAGGACCGCCACATCCGCACCGAAACGGATTCCCGAGCTTCGGCGAGGGGCCTCAACCCAAAAACCCACTCCGGCGAACGGCACTCAAGCAAGAACCTTCGGCAACAGCAACGACATCCCAACAACAACCAGAGAAGAGCAGAGAAATGCGGAAGCGATTTAAATAACAAGACAAATTCCATAAATGTCAATTACACATGTGCAAATCGAAATACAACATAATAACAACACGTAGTGCCATCCATGGCTCAACTAGTCTACCCTATGCAATCCTAGATATCGTCAACTATCCCACATCAGGGGCACATAAGATACATGAATGAAATAAATACAATAAACAAGACTCGACGGTTGTTGGGACCACTGACAAGACAAACCAGAAAGACTGAGCCTATCTAGACCTGCTGATGCCGACTGACAAGATAGGTGACGTCGCCACCTGTCTACCTGAAGCAAGAACCAAAATAGCAGGGGTGAGTATAAAGGATACTCAGTAAGGGGGTTTTGGTCACAGTTCATCATTTATCTTTTTAAAAGTAAAAGTGGTGAGTGTTGCCCGTTTTGAGAAAGAATACGAAATATAAGTTGTAAAATGACACAAAGCAACACTCGGGTTCGGCTTATTTGAAAACACAAAAGGTTGACGAACCGGATCCTTTAAAACATTTGCACGAAATATCAAGCCGATTGAAAGAATATTAGTTGGGTAATTAAGGGGACTTAGGGTAGCAAGTACGAGTCACACTTCCGGGTTTTATATATATATAGGGAAGTACATATGATAATTGAAGAAAACCGGAATGTGCTTCGACTTGTCACGAAAGCCATAAAACAATTAGACAAGCAATAAATGCAATAAATCATGCAGTAATGTGTCCCGGCGAGAACGGGCCCTCTCCTTATAACTCCCCATTGAAAAACATGCAAGCAAGTACTCCATCACCAAGATTCATAAACAGGGTTTAAGGAGACGCGATTAGCACCACCATCAGGATTTAAGGAGACGCGATCAGCACCACCGTACAGGGTTTAAGGAGACGCGATTAGCACCACCGTTCGCATCAACTTAGGCTAGCCAACCTCCTAGCCGGCCCAAGTTAACGCGCTAGAAGTATACATCGGGATTTGCCCTAGACGCACGTCCCCAGGCTCACCTCTTGTATACTCCGGGCCCAAGTCATAAACAGGCTATGGCTCGCTTTTGAAATCAATGATAGTTAAAGTGGCCAAAAGGGCCGTTCGAAAATATGATGCAAGTAGTTAAGTATGAATGGCAAAAGGTGCTTTTGAGACAAGTTGATGTAACGATCTAGGAAATACTCATAAGCGTCGTACGCTTCGGGAGCATACTGACGGATGTCCCTAACGACATTACTTATAAGTGGCTCAGAGATCAAATAGTTACTTTTAAAACAAATAAGTTACTTGTCTCTAGTGGAAACATTTCAAATCATTTGGTTTGCTATCAAAACGGTTTGACTAAGCATGTAAGGAATATTAAAGACAGTACAACAAGCAATAAGAAAAGGCGGGGAATAAGTTATTTTTAAGCCTAAATAAACTATGTTCTTACTCCAGTTGAAAACAATTTAAAACCCTTACCTGGCTCGACAAGACAGTATGAAAGCAAGCGGTAGTCAGGTTTCTCCCTCGTTGGACCCACCTATAATACACAGGGCCTAGAGGATGAAAACAAGACCGACAATACTAAAAGCAAGACACAAGACAACAGACGACGCACGGCAATTCATATAAACATCACTCATGCTACAGGCGAAATATGGAAAGTAAATCAATTAAACATATAAATTACGGTACGACAATTAAAGAATATTAATGAAATGTTAAATAATGAAAGAACGTAAATAATAAATATTAAAGGCATGCTTAAACGCAATTAGGGCACGTAGACATGCTTAAAATAATATAAAGACGTTCTCTCGCGAATACAGGATTAATCGGACAAGAAACGGGAAAGATGGGATAAAATCCCTAAACAAGCAAAGGTGTCAATTGACGGTCAATTAGGGTCGGGTAAATTGTAAATTATGAAGAATATCAAATCCCAAGGCTCGAGGAAGCTATAAGTGAAATCGGATTGATATTCGGAGGTCGTATGAGAAAAGTCAACATTTAAATGAGTGGGGTTGACCAATTCCCGAAGTGCAAGAAAGGAAAAGGCTGGAAAATACACTAAGTATGTTGCACCGGCCAACGCACGGGCTTACGCACGGGCTTGGCAAGCCAGTGCAAGCACAAAAGGGATTGCACGGCCTCCCGCACGGTCTTGAGCACGGTGTCAAGACCGTGCAGGTGCAAACGGCCATGCGCACGGGCCTGTGCACGGGCTCAAGCCCGTGCAGGCTGAAAAGTGAAGCGCACGGGCTCTTGCACGGTCTTGCTCAAGACCGTGCGTTCGCCCGTGTGGATCTACTGAGCAGCAGACTCAGCAGATCGCGAACCTCATATGCGAAAATCAAAATATAAATTCATATATCTCCTAATCTACACCATAAAACATCCTAATTTTCACATATAATCATATATATCATATAAGCTACATATAGACACAAGAATCACGTAAAATGGTCAAGTAATTCTTCCTAAACACGAAAATCCTAATATATAAAATTCTATATATAAATCACGAAAAAAAACTCAAGAATTAACGAACGGAATGAAATGGGGTAAAAGGATTACCGGTAGATAATGTAGTGAGGGTCGTTCGGGTTTTCACGGCTCGTCGATCGGGCGAGAAACGAGCTCGGTAGGGCGTCGGGAAGATCTTTCTCCTTTCTTCTCCTTCTTTCTCCTTTCTTTCTTCTTTCTTCTTTCTTTCTTCTTTGAAATGAGAGAATGAGAGAGATAGGTAGATATTTAGAAAAATATCTCGGGAGGGTAAAATGGTCATTTAGGCTTTTAAGGGCATTTATGTAATTTAAGAAATTGAGGGCATTTAAAAGATAGGTTAAATCAATCTTTTCCACCAGATTGATTAATCCAATTGGATAGATCGAGAAATTAGGCAAGAAAGAATTCGCGTAAATATTAATAATATAATTAAATATTCGGGTCGTTACACTTAGTCTTGTCGTCTGGTTTGTCTTGTCAGTGGTCCCAGCAACTGTCGAGTCCTGTTTATTGTATTTAAATGCTTTCGTACTATTTACTGCTTTATTTACTTTAGGTATCTTATGTGCCCCTGATGTGGGATAGTTGAAGATATCTAGGATTGCACAAGATAGGCTAGTTGAGCCATGGATGGCACTCTGTGTTTATGCTTCTGTTGTATTTCAAACTGCAAATGTTTAATTGATATTATGTTAGCTTCGTAGGCTTCTATGGAATTTAATTGTTTTCTTTTTAAATCGCTTCCGCATTGCTCTGCATGGTTATGGTTGTTGTTGGGATGTTGTCGCTGTTGCCGATAGTTATTGCTTGAGTGCCGTTCGCCGGAGTGGGTTTTTGAGTTGAGGCCCCTCGCTGAAGCTGGGAGTCCATTTCGGTGCGGATGTGGCGTTCCTTCTTCAGGGGCACTACACAGCCTGATTTTTTGATATGGCATTTCACGAAAGATGGGAAGTTTTCCGTCTGTAGTGCTTATTATCTTGCGTTTGACATAGCACATGTATGTCGATCTTCGATGTTAATTCTGACAAACATGTCACTTTGGAAGATATTGTGGAACGTTCCTGCAGTACCGCACGTTAAAGTTTTCACTTGGAGAGCTTGCCATGACATTATTCCTACAGCGGAGAACCTTCAGCGGCGACATTGTACCACTGACCTTGGCTGCCCTGTCTGCAACGATCCGGTGGAAGATCTGACCCATATTTTAGTTTGTTGCCTAGTGGCTCGCCAAGTATGGGCGCTAGCTAATATTCCACAACGTTTCATTAACCCATTAGCCTCTAACTTCTGTGATGGAATGGAAAATGCTTTGTGAGAGCTACCAGCGTCTGGACATTGTAAGTTTCTGAATATATTACGGTCTCTATGGTGGTTTCGTAACAAAAAAAAAAACATTCAAATTTGGTCATGACACCAGGAGAAATTGCTAACTTTGCATGCTCATATGATCTGGATAACCGACCAGAGCATGTTGTAGCAAATAATGAAGGATCTTACATGTTGCATGTGAATAGGTGGACCCGTCCTCCTAATGGCTATATTAAATTGAATTTTGATGGCTCTGTTTTCGGGGATAGTAATGAAATTGGGCTGGAAATTGTTGCTCGAGGTTCTAATGGAAAATTTGTGGGATGGGAAATGAATAGAAGAAGAGCCTCACAGGGCCCGGTTTATGCGGAGACTTGGGCAGCTCTTTCTGCTATGCATCTAGCTAAAGATTTTGGATGGAAGCAGTGGCGGAGCCAGAAAATAAATTCAGTGGGGTCACTCCTTTATAAAATATTAAATGAAGATTTAAGATATTAAATAAAAATTTAAATAAATACATTTAAGGGAGAAATACTAAAAAATCCCTAAAATGAACTTTATATCCAAAAAACTCGCAAATATATTTATTAATCTAAAACACCAATTCCATCATATTTTCATTCTAAAAGACCCAAAATTTAATTTTTAGACCAAGTTACTCTTAAGTACATTTTAGATTTAAAAACATAATGATTAATTTTTGTAATATTTTTTTCTCCTTATGTTATTTAAATATTTTTATATAAATAATGACTTTAATATATTAAATATTTAACAAAAAATATTTTTCCAGTTATAGTTATATATATATATATATATATATGTTGACTGTGAAATTTAATTACCATGGATAATTATCATATGTGATATACTTTGATAATATCACAATAAATTCATATATTGAAGAGATAATTATCTATGTATTTTTATTTGATAATATCTCTTTATAAACTTAAGAGAGATAATTATCTAAGTGATATTATTTGATATTTTCTCTTTTAATAAATTCAAGAGATAATTATAGAAAGACATCTGATTGAAGAGCAACTCTCCAATCATACTCCTATTAAAGGGGTCATGGGCAGTTTATTCAACACACTACGAGACCACGACAGAGCAAAGAGTTCAAACGTTCTACACGGACAAGTCTCAAGCATCCGACAACGTCTTCAAGTCTCCGCGCCTCCAACCGCGTCTCCAAGTCATCTTCAAATCCTCAATTCCAAACCTTTAAATCTTCAAGTCTCAAGTCCTACAACGACGATGTTCTAAAACTTCGTTCAAACTTCAAGTGCTCAAGGCCTTCGAATTCAAAGCTCAACTTTGACCTCATATTAAATCTTGTGATTTCATCCATCAAATTCGAAAAGAATCTCGTCTATATATCTGGGAACAAACTCTAACGCCCTCGAATATCAAATTAAATAAAAGAATCAGGGGATAAGTCATTGTTAGGAGATTTTTCACCATAAGTTATAATTTTCTTCAAGTTTATATCATTTTATTCATGTCATATTTCTTGTCTTATAATATTATTTTGCAAATAATAAATTTTGTGTGAACAAATTTTGGCACGCCCAGTGGGACTGATTGCGACGCCCCCACGGAGGACCTCGGACCAAGTAGGGCCCGCAGGGACACCGCCCGCACGACTTCGCCGAGGTTTGTAAAGCTTGCCTCGACTTAGCCGTAAGCTAAGTAGAAACTAAAAGTACAGTAAAGCATAATTCAAGTAAAAGAAAACATCAGAATTCAAATCATAGCAGGATAGTAATAATTATCTAAGGGAAAGGGTAAGGTCTTGTTGAATGTAACAATCTCTGACACAGGGACCATAAGGAACATCAACACATATCTTGTAAGGTGCAGTCTCAAAAGTAAAGTACAGTCTAACTCCGACTCTGGGGAAGGATTTTATGTTTACAAGTTCAACTCGGGTTCATATATCAGCAAACAAAAAAAACAGGCAAGGTAGCACATTCCCTTTAACCCAATCGCTCCTCACCTAAACGTACGTCCTGTTCTAGGATATTTGAAATATAGCCAATTATGAAAGGAATAAGTCAAACTGACTTAGTGAGGTAATACTGGAGAATTTAAAATAACAGATAATCATTAAAATAATAACCAGATGCATGAACAGGCAAGATAACCAAATATAGTCGATATACATGCACATGATACGAGCTACGACAAACGGTACACCTTATAGCTCCCAATGGTGTAAAACAATAAAATCCCAAACTCCATGTCAGAGTGCCCCCTGATTAACAGTAGCGAGAGTCCCACGTGCCCGTGAGAACAGCTCTTCTGGCTCGGCTATCGTGACTAATCTCCTAGCCAATGAAACGACAAGCCTCGGTGTGGGCGTTACCTTGCACAGAATAACCGATGGCCCGAGCCACCCAGCTCTTCTGTTTGAGAGTAACCCCTGGGCCCCGGTCTTCCCCTTGGGCGTCCCCAAGAGTGCAACGGTCAGTCGAACAGAATGGAATAGCTCGTAGAACAGAACAGGCGGGATTCTTGTTTTAAAACAAAAGAGTTCATTTGATGCAGTATATATAGATACAAAGCCATTTGATATCAAATTATTTTTCTTAAAACATTCAATGAAATTAGTAGCTAAAATATCTATATATAGGTAATAGTAGATTGGGAAGAAAACATTAAAATCATAAAGTAAGGTCTTAAGAAGGGCTTACATATATATTATGTATTTATATATATACATACTCCAGTTTTTAAAAAAAATAATAATAAGATTTTTCCTCACCGTTACCAGTGGATCGTTCGGGATCTGCTACACCTGAGTAACAAGATAGATAGTTCAAGGTTTAGAGTGACACTCAATCTATCAAACACTAAACCCCACCTGACTCAACTAATAATACAAATTCTGATTACATGAAATTTTTCAAACTCAGATATTTATAAATAAAACATTATATACAAATAAACCAAGTAATTCATATATTTGATTCAACTTACTCCAGGAAATTGATGAATTACACTATCAGATAACCTTAATGTCAAGTAATGGTTTCATTAAAGGATTAGTGGATTAATAGCAACTGTTTCAAAAAGAAACTATTCATGACTACCAAAAGAAGCAATTAATTGAGAGCAACTAATGTTTCTCATTTATTCACGCATGATTATTCAAGATTAATAATAAATATGGGAATGGCTCATAGCACACACACACTACACGTCCACCTATATAGTTACAAGTTTACTTTAAAAGTCTATGTATTAAAAGCTAATGGAAGATTAGTAACTGGGTACTTGATAGTATTCTTGAAACTAACAAATTAGAAGCTAATCCATCTAGATTTAGTATAAGCTACACATAATAGCATAATCTAATTTCAAAGCAAGAAATTGGATATACAGTAGTCCGTAAGAACTTATGAAATTCTAGATTAACAATTCTAATCGTCAACTAACACTAATTACTATAGCAAGGATTATGAGTTCTCTAATCAAATTTCCCTAGCTTTAGAAAAATAATTAAATAATAAAACTAAACACTTAAGTATAGATACACTAATCAGGATACTTAATAGTTCTAAGTTAAACATTCAAACTAAATCAATTATTATATGTCAAAATTAACTCAAACCCACATCATCTACGGACAAAGTCAACAATTACTGAATATTCCTATCAACTTAATCATTCCTGGAAGTACTTTAATTTATTCAATGAACTTACTGTTGCTATGATTAAAGAAGAAACACTAGAAAGCGACGGAAGGAAGACAAAGGGTTTTACCTGGTTCTTGCGTGAAGGTCTGGAGGTTTTTTTTTTTTTTTTTTTCTAATTTTGTGAGTGTGTGTGGTGTACGGTGAATTTGGAAGTCTTATGGTGTGATGGTGATGATTCAGCAAGAATAGGCTATGCATGTCTCTAGGAAATTACACGTAGTATTGTTGTTTCCTCTTTTTTTTTTTTTTTTTTAAATGTAGCATGATAACTTTGACTCTAAAAAAAAACATATAGAGATATATATATATATTACACATACACGTGTATACATATATTACACATGCACTTTCTAATATTACATATATATATGCATACACTTATCTAACATTATATATATATATATATATATATATATATATATATATATATCACTATCCATTAGTATAAGAATTTAGATTGCGCAATTAATATGCCAGGCAAATATGAATGCATGTTATGACATGGTTTCCTTCTCAATTTACCTTTACCCGACATCTCCAAATTTCGGGGCGTCACACTGATCCTACACCTCAAAAGAATCTGGTCCCCAGATTCTAACTGTTCTCTGAACACAAACCCGGATAATGTTGTCGCATCTTATTTTCGAGTTCCCATGTAGCTTCTTCAGTTTTCTGATTTCTCCATAAAACTTTAACCATCGGAATTCTTCTATTTCTAAGCTCTTTATACTTGTGGTCCATAATTCGTACTGGTTTTTCTATATAAGTAAGATTCGGCTCCAAAGGTACTTCTTCTGAGGAGATTATATGAGATTCATCGGGATAATACTTCCGAAACTGAGAGACATGGAAAATGTAACGACCCGAATATTTAATTATATTATTAATATTTACGCGAATTCTTTCTTGTCTAATTTCTCGATCTATCCAATTGGATTAATTAATCTTGTGGAAAAGATTGATTTAACCTATCTTCTAAATAGCCTCGATTACTTAAATTACATAAATGCCCTTAAAAACCTAAATGACCATTTTACCCTTCCGAGATATTTTCCTAAATATCAACCTATCTCTCTCATTCTCTCATAACAAGAAGGAGAAAAGAAAGAAAGAAGAAAGAAAGGAGAAAGAAGGAGAAGAAAGGAGAAAGATCTTCCCGACGCCCTACCGAGCTCGTTTCTCGCCCGATCGACGAGCTGTGAAAACCCGAACGATCCTCACTACATTATCTACCGGTAATCCTTTTACCCCATTTCATTCCGTTCGTTATTTCGTGCGATTTTTCGTGATTTATATATAGAATTTTATATATTAGGATTTTCGTGTTTAGGAAGAATTACTTGACCATTTTACGTGGTTCTTGTGTCTATATGTAGCTTATATGATATATATGATTATATGTGAAAATTATGATGTTTTATGGTGTAGATTAGGAGATATATGAATTTATATTTCGAATTCGCGTGAGAGGTTCGCGATCTGCTGAGTCTGCTGCTCAGTAGATCCACACGGGCGAACGCACGGTCTTGAGCAAGACCGTGCAAGAGCCCGTGCGCTTCACTTTTCAGCCTGCACGGGCTTGAGCCCGTGCGCATGGCCGTTTGCACCTGCACGGTCTTGACACCGTGCTCAAGACCGTGCGGGAGGCCGTGCAACCCCTTTTGTGCTTGCACCGGCTTGCCAAGCCCGTGCGTAAGCCCGTGCGTTGGCCGGTGCAACATACTTAGTGTATTTTTCCAGCCTTTTCCTTTCTTGCACTTCGGGAATTGGTCAACCCCACTCATTTAAATGTTGACTTTTCTCATACGACCTCCGAATATCAATCCGATTTCACCTATAGTTTCCTCGAGCCTTGGGATTCGATATTCTTCATAATTTACAATTTACCCGACCCTAATTGACCGTCAATTGACACCTTGCTCGTTTAGGGATTTATTCCATCTTTTCCGTTTCTTGTCCGTTTGACCCCGTTTTCGCGAGAGAACGTCTTTATATTATTTTAAGCATGTCTACGTGCCTTAATTGCGTTTAAGCATGCCTTTAATATTTATTAATTACGTTCTTTCATTATTTAACATTTCATTAATATTCTTTAATTGTCGTACCGTAATTTATATGTTTAATTGATTTACTTTCCATATTTCGCCTGTAGCATGAGTGATGTTTATATGAATTGCCGTGCGTCGTCTGTTGTCCGTGTCTTGCTTTTAGTATTGTCGGTCTTGTTTTCATCCTCTAGGCCCTGTGTATTACAGGTGGGTCCAACGAGGGAGAAACCTGACTACCGCTTGCTTTCATACTATCTTGTCGAGCCAGGTAAGGGTTTTAAATTGTTTTCAACTGGAGTAAGAACATAGTTTATTTAGGCTTCGAAATAACTTATTTCCCCGCCTTTTCTTATTGCTTGTTGTACTGTCTTTACTATTCCTTATGTGCTTAGTCAAACCTTTTAATAGCAAAACCAAAATGATTTGAAATGCTTCCAACTAGAGACAAGTAACTTATTTGTTTTAAAAGTAACTATTTGATCTCTGAGGCACTTATAAGTAATGTCGTTAGGGACATCCGTCAGTATGCTCCCGAAGCGTACGACGCTTATGAGTATTTCCTAGATCGTTACATCAACTTGTCTCAAAAGCCCCTTTTGCCATTCATACTTAACTACTTGCATCATATTTTCGAACGGCCCTTTTGGCCACTTAAACTATCATTGATTTCAAAAGCGAGCCATAGCCTGTTTTATGACTTGGGCCCGGAGTATACAAGAGGTGAGCCTGGGGACGTGCGTCTAGGGCAAATCCCGATGTATACTTCTAGCGCGTTAACTTGGGCCGGCTAGGAGGTTGGCTAGCCTAAGTTGATGCGAACGGTGGTGCTAATCGCGTCTCCTTAAACCCTGTACGGTGGTGCTGATCGCGTCTCCTTAAATCCTGATGGTGGTGCTAATCGCGTCTCCTTAAATCCTGTATATGAATCTTGGTGATGGAGTACTTGCTTGCATGTTTTTCAATGGGGAGTTATAAGGAGAGGGCCCGTTCTCGCCGGGACACATTACTGCATGATTTATTGCATTATTGCTTGTCTAATTATTTTATGGCTTTCGTGACAAGTCGAAGCACATTCCGGTTTTCTTCAGTTATCATATGTACTTCCCTATATATATATATATATAAAACCCGGAAGTGTGACTCGTACTTGCTACCCTAAGCCTCCTTTATTACTCAACTCATATTCTTTCAATCGGCTTGATATTTCGTGCTAATATTTTAAAGGATCCGGTTCGTCAACCTTTTGTGTTTTCAAATAAGCCGAACCCGAGTGTTGCTTTGTGTCATTTTACAACTTATATCTCGTATTCATATTCTTTCTCAAAACGGCCAACACTCACCACTTTTGGTTTTAAAAAGACAAATGATGAACGGTGATCAAAACCCCCCCTTACTGAGTATCCTTTATACTCACCCCTGCTATTTTGGTTCTTGCTTCAGGTAGACAGGTGGCGACGTCACCTATCTTGTCAGTCGGCTTCCGCAGGTCTAGCTAGGCTCAGTCTTTCTGGTTTGTCTTGTCAGTGGTCCCAACAACCGTCGAGTCTTGTTATTGTTTTTATTTACTTTATGTACTTATGTGCCCCTGTTGTGGGATAGTTGACGATATCTAGGATTGCATAGGGTAGACTAGTTGAGCCATGGATGGCACTATCTGTTTATGAATATTTTGTATCTTGAATTATAAATGTTTAATTGTTATTATGTTAACTTTGTAGGCTTTTATGGAATTTATTTATTTGTTTGCTAAATCGCTTCCGCATTTTCTCTACTCTGCTCTTTTCTGGTTGTTGTTGGGATGTCGTTGCTGTTGCCGGTAGTGCTTGCGTGAGTGCCGTTCGCCGGAGTGGGTTTTTGAGTTGAGGCCCCTCGCTGAAGCTCGGGAATCCGTTTCGGTGCGGATGTGGCGGCCCTCCTTCAGGGGGCGCTACAGTCAGTGGTATCAGAGCCTAGGTTCCCAAAAAGGAACCGAAGCTTTGTAATCGCGTCGTGTCTTGTCTCTTGTGTCTGCCCGTTTCGTGTCAATGAGACTTAGAGTTTCCAGTCACAGGTGCTTGAGAACTCCTTAGTATTGAAATTGTGATTGATCTTCTCTTGGAATGGCCAACCAACCGTTTGATCTCTTACAATTGTAGTACTGAGTTGGGATCGAATGCAAGTGGATGTGGAACTCGAGGTAGCGTCTGTCCTGTCTTGTCGTCTTGCCGTGTTTTGCTTGGGTCTTGTCGTGTCTAGGTCGTACGGCTATAGGATCGATTTTTTCTTGTTTTGTGATTTGTTTCATGCTTAACTTGTCTACATGCTATCCGAATCCTATGTGTATGCTTTGATTAAATTTTATATGCCTTACGTGACCATTCCATTAACCGAACATGCATCTTTTTCCTAGTTTATTGAGCGCAGGTACATAATGTCTCATCGAAGACCCCCTACCGCTCCCTTATCTCCGAATTCGATTGCAAGGGAGTTAGTGACAGCGATGAGACAGATTGCTGAGCAAGTGCATCAAGAGAGACAACGACAACAGCAGCATATACCTGCGAGACAAACCGAGGGTCAATCCCTGGATAGATTTCTGCACTACAACCCACCTTGCTTCGTGGGTGAACCAGATGACCTTAAAGCCGAGGCTTGGATAGCCGATCTGGAGCGAATCTTTCGAGTAATACACTGCAGTGACCCCGAGAGGGTCGAGTATGCCATCTTTCTCATGAGAGGACCAGCTGAGGATTGGTGGCGTTACATAGAACAGAGATGGATCGCTGAGAGAATTCCGTACACTTGGTCACGGTTCCTATCCGACTTCCGAGAGAAGTACGTGCCGCAAGTGGTACGTGACAGCCGAGAAAGAGAGTTCATGTCCCTCACCCAAGGAGCTCTCCCTGTTGCACAATACGAGGCACTTTTCAGCCGCCTCATCGTCTATGCTCCTCACATTGCTTCTGACGATCGAAGGAGAGCGCGAAAGTTCATCGAGGGACTTCAGCCGGAGATCTTGGAAAGATTAGTAGGATTGGACATTCGAGTTTATCACGAGGCAGTTAACAGAGCTATGAGAGTGGAGTCCGATCTTCAAGAGATGAGACGAGGTATTCCTCACATGAAAGGATCCTCTTTCAACGAGAAGGCAAGAAGAGAACCAGCCGGACCGAGCACTTTTCCGACATCGAGACCACCCTACGAGATGCCAAAACCTACCGAACCTGAAGTGGACGAGGACTCCATTCCCTGCGAATACTGTGGGAAGACAAATCACGAGACTGCAAGGTGTAGGAGGAAACTGGGGCGTTGCCTCAGATGTGGGAGTAGCAAGCATCGAGTTCAAGACTGCCCCGACTCAAGCAACCCTAGGGGAAGAAAAAGGGGATCCCGACCATGATACCGACTCGCAGAGGTACATTGCATTGTCATTGCATTCATTCATAATATTTTGTTTCGAATGGTAATTGCTTTAAATATGTGTTAAGTGTTTTATATAATTTACGTGCTTTAACTACTTTCAAAATTCACACTTGCACTGATTGAATGATTAGATGCTAAGATTTATGTGGCCTCTGTGTGGATAGCGTGGAATTCGATAAATTCGTTATACGCTATTAGAGAGTGCTAAGGACAAGGAGTTCTTGGCCGACTAGGATCGATTCTGTTGCGAGTACGTTATGCGGTTCTGGATAGCACCGACGTTGACAAATCGAGTTTAAAGAAGCATACTTCTGAAGGTATGTCTGAAGATGAATCAACTAGTGAAGAGGATAATGAATTATCTGACGATGAGGATTATATGGGAGACGAGCCAACATCGACTTCTGATAAGGACGATCCTGATGTTTCGTATGAAGTCGAGCGAAGAAATGATGAAAATGATGGTTTAATGGAAGACGGAGAGGAGAAATCATCAAATACCCTTGAAGATGAGAAAACACTCTGTAGAAAGAATAAGAAAGAGTGTGATCTTGAAGAGACAGATTGTGAGAAAGACGAGGAGTACAATAGGAGAAATGATGATGGCGTTACTTCCTGTAAAAGAAACTCTAATCAAGAAACAGGAGAATGATGTGACAATTGTCATTGAGGATACGAAGAGTACAAGAATCAGTCGGAAGAACGAAATAGATAATGACAGTGATGAAGGACCTTACATTGGGAATTTCTTCTTCGTCGTTAGCCTTGTTTAGGGTTTTTGTAATCCCGTTTTCGCATGACTTTGAAGTTATTTGGAATGTTATTTGCATGTAAGTATTTTGTTATGCCTGATGTTTTATAATGTATTTTAATTGCTCCTAAATGTTCGTTTTTAATTCGCGTTATTAGAACTCTTTGATTATGCTTCTCTTAACTAACCCCGAAGTCCGGAGGAGAATCTGAGGACAGATTCTTTTGAAGAGGGGAGTATTGTAACGACCCGAATATTTAATTATATTATTAATATTTACGCGAATTCTTTCTTGTCTAATTTCTCGATCTATCCAATTGGATTAATTAATCTTGTGGAAAAGATTGATTTAACCTATCTTCTAAATAGCCTCGATTACTTAAATTACATAAATGCCCTTAAAAACCTAAATGACCATTTTACCCTTCCGAGATATTTTCCTAAATATCAACCTATCTCTCTCATTCTCTCATAACAAGAAGGAGAAAAGAAAGAAAGAAGAAAGAAAGGAGAAAGAAGGAGAAGAAAGGAGAAAGATCTTCCCGACGCCCTACCGAGCTCGTTTCTCGCCCGATCGACGAGCTGTGAAAACCCGAACGATCCTCACTACATTATCTACCGGTAATCCTTTTACCCCATTTCATTCCGTTCGTTATTTCGTGCGATTTTTCGTGATTTATATATAGAATTTTATATATTAGGATTTTCGTGTTTAGGAAGAATTACTTGACCATTTTACGTGGTTCTTGTGTCTATATGTAGCTTATATGATATATATGATTATATGTGAAAATTAGGATGTTTTATGGTGTAGATTAGGAGATATATGAATTTATATTTCGAATTCGCGTGAGAGGTTCGCGATCTGCTGAGTCTGCTGCTCAGTAGATCCACACGGGCGAACGCACGGTCTTGAGCAAGACCGTGCAAGAGCCCGTGCGCTTCACTTTTCAGCCTGCACGGGCTTGAGCCCGTGCGCATGGCCGTTTGCACCTGCACGGTCTTGACACCGTGCTCAAGACCGTGCGGGAGGCCGTGCAACCCCTTTTGTGCTTGCACCGGCTTGCCAAGCCCGTGCGTAAGCCCGTGCGTTGGCCGGTGCAACATACTTAGTGTATTTTTCCAGCCTTTTCCTTTCTTGCACTTCGGGAATTGGTCAACCCCACTCATTTAAATGTTGACTTTTCTCATACGACCTCCGAATATCAATCCGATTTCACCTATAGTTTCCTCGAGCCTTGGGATTCGATATTCTTCATAATTTACAATTTACCCGACCCTAATTGACCGTCAATTGACACCTTGCTCGTTTAGGGATTTATTCCATCTTTTCCGTTTCTTGTCCGTTTGACCCCGTTTTCGCGAGAGAACGTCTTTATATTATTTTAAGCATGTCTACGTGCCTTAATTGCGTTTAAGCATGCCTTTAATATTTATTAATTACGTTCTTTCATTATTTAACATTTCATTAATATTCTTTAATTGTCGTACCGTAATTTATATGTTTAATTGATTTACTTTCCATATTTCGCCTGTAGCATGAGTGATGTTTATATGAATTGCCGTGCGTCGTCTGTTGTCCGTGTCTTGCTTTTAGTATTGTCGGTCTTGTTTTCATCCTCTAGGCCCTGTGTATTACAGGTGGGTCCAACGAGGGAGAAACCTGACTACCGCTTGCTTTCATACTATCTTGTCGAGCCAGGTAAGGGTTTTAAATTGTTTTCAACTGGAGTAAGAACATAGTTTATTTAGGCTTCGAAATAACTTATTTCCCCGCCTTTTCTTATTGCTTGTTGTACTGTCTTTACTATTCCTTATGTGCTTAGTCAAACCTTTTAATAGCAAAACCAAAATGATTTGAAATGCTTCCAACTAGAGACAAGTAACTTATTTGTTTTAAAAGTAACTATTTGATCTCTGAGGCACTTATAAGTAATGTCGTTAGGGACATCCGTCAGTATGCTCCCGAAGCGTACGACGCTTATGAGTATTTCCTAGATCGTTACATCAACTTGTCTCAAAAGCCCCTTTTGCCATTCATACTTAACTACTTGCATCATATTTTCGAACGGCCCTTTTGGCCACTTAAACTATCATTGATTTCAAAAGCGAGCCATAGCCTGTTTTATGACTTGGGCCCGGAGTATACAAGAGGTGAGCCTGGGGACGTGCGTCTAGGGCAAATCCCGATGTATACTTCTAGCGCGTTAACTTGGGCCGGCTAGGAGGTTGGCTAGCCTAAGTTGATGCGAACGGTGGTGCTAATCGCGTCTCCTTAAACCCTGTACGGTGGTGCTGATCGCGTCTCCTTAAATCCTGATGGTGGTGCTAATCGCGTCTCCTTAAATCCTGTATATGAATCTTGGTGATGGAGTACTTGCTTGCATGTTTTTCAATGGGGAGTTATAAGGAGAGGGCCCGTTCTCGCCGGGACACATTACTGCATGATTTATTGCATTATTGCTTGTCTAATTATTTTATGGCTTTCGTGACAAGTCGAAGCACATTCCGGTTTTCTTCAGTTATCATATGTACTTCCCTATATATATATATATATAAAACCCGGAAGTGTGACTCGTACTTGCTACCCTAAGCCTCCTTTATTACTCAACTCATATTCTTTCAATCGGCTTGATATTTCGTGCTAATGTTTTAAAGGATCCGGTTCGTCAACCTTTTGTGTTTTCAAATAAGCCGAACCCGAGTGTTGCTTTGTGTCATTTTACAACTTATATCTCGTATTCATATTCTTTCTCAAAACGGCCAACACTCACCACTTTTGGTTTTAAAAAGACAAATGATGAACGGTGATCAAAACCCCCCCTTACTGAGTATCCTTTATACTCACCCCTGCTATTTTGGTTCTTGCTTCAGGTAGACAGGTGGCGACGTCACCTATCTTGTCAGTCGGCTTCCGCAGGTCTAGCTAGGCTCAGTCTTTCTGGTTTGTCTTGTCAGTGGTCCCAACAACCGTCGAGTCTTGTTATTGTTTTTATTTACTTTATGTACTTATGTGCCCCTGTTGTGGGATAGTTGACGATATCTAGGATTGCATAGGGTAGACTAGTTGAGCCATGGATGGCACTATCTGTTTATGAATATTTTGTATCTTGAATTATAAATGTTTAATTGTTATTATGTTAACTTTGTAGGCTTTTATGGAATTTATTTATTTGTTTGCTAAATCGCTTCCGCATTTTCTCTACTCTGCTCTTTTCTGGTTGTTGTTGGGATGTCGTTGCTGTTGCCGGTAGTGCTTGCGTGAGTGCCGTTCGCCGGAGTGGGTTTTTGAGTTGAGGCCCCTCGCTGAAGCTCGGGAATCCGTTTCGGTGCGGATGTGGCGGCCCTCCTTCAGGGGGCGCTACAGAAAATGTTGTGAATGCCGGTAAGACTCGGAGGTAAATCTAACCGGTATGCGACTTCTCCAACTCGTTCGATGATCTCAAATGGTCCGGTATATCGAGGGCTAAGTTTTCCTCCTTTTCCAAATCGTTGAACTCCTTTTCGGGGAGAAAGCTTGAGGAATACTCGATTACCAACCTCAAATTCTAATTTCCTTCTTCGGCGATCTGCGTAACTCTTTTGGCGGTCTTGAGCGATCTTCATCTTTAATCTGATATCTTTGACCTTTTCAATAGATTCTTGAATTAACTTTGACTGTGTAATACGTTGATGTCCATTTTTCGTTTGTCTCCATTCATCCAAGTCCCAGTATAGTGGAGATCGACATTTCTTCCCATAAAGCGCTTCATATGGGGCTGTTCCAATGGAGGCTTGATAACTATTATTGTAAGCAAACTGTATCAAAGCCAGTTGTTTATGCCAACTCTCGCTGAAATCCAAAACGCACATTCTGAGCATGTCTTCCAAATACCCAATTAATCTTTCAGATTGTCCATCTGTCTGGGGATGTGCTGCAGTACTGAATTGTAACTTTGTTCCCAACTGTTCCTGAATGTTTTGCCACAAGCGAGAAGTGAATTTGGGATCTCTATCTGACACTATACATGCCGGAATCCCATGCAATTTAACAATTTCCTGTATGTAGGGATCTGCTAACTTCTCCACTCTATCAGTAGTCTTGACCGGTAGAAAGTGTGCTGATTTTGTTAATCGGTCAACTATCACCCACATACTGTCGTTGTAACGACCCATAATTCCCAAACTCAGAATTAGCACGTTTATCGATATTCGGACCGTTTACGGTCCCGACGTCCTTCATAATTACACGTTTTCCAACTCTTGCATTTAAAGAATTTTTCATAAACCATTAATTTGGCTTTTAAAACTTGTAGCATTAATAAGAATTATTTTGCATCATTTTGTCACTAACTAGGGTCAATTTGGTAAATTTATATTTTTAGCTCGTTTAATCGAATTTAGTAATTTAACAGTGCACGTTGGACCGAAATCCAATGTTCTAAAGATATATTTCATTGAGGTTCCAAATATTATTCGTAAAAATTATATTTTCAAAATATTGCATTTTTGGCCCAAAATTATTTACACTTTGACCCCACTTGATATTGACTTTTTGTAAATGCCCGAATTTTTATGAAACGAACCTCAAACCTTGTTAAGCTTTTCATTACGGTCATTTTGACACTAACTACGCCTAATTCCGAGACTTTGCGTTTTTGTCTCGTTTTTCGAAAAATATATATAGTAACCTTCCATATTTAGAAACCACACACACACCGACATTCATCGAACGACGTGCCATTCTCTCCCAAACACGATTTTTGCAACGTTGTCGGAATTCGACGAATCATATGTCCAGACGACCGTATCGACGAGACGAATCCAACCGTACTATTTTCCCGGCCATCGGAGCAGCGACGACGGCGTAACGGCGGGAGAACCGAACGGCGGCACTATTCTCCGATCTGCCTTTTCCGGCGACGGTGAGACTTGGGACCGGTCGGGTCTGAACCGTTTCGACGAGAGGAATCCATTGGCGGTGGTCTTGAGTCCATCCGACCACCGACGGCGGAGTTACGACCCATTTTCAGGCGCGGCGTCGGTGGAGCTTCGGCGACGTTTCAGGCGGCTCCACCATCGCGGACCACCAAGGTTCGGACCGGCGTGACAAGACGAGAAGATTGGCGGTGGTCTCGTGGCGTGAATCCCCCGGACGGCGGCGCTCCGACCATTTTCAGGTGGCGCGCGGAGGAGCCGCGGCCGAGGTGGTGGTCCGGCGTGCTCCGGTCACCATTTTCGTTGATCCTTAGGTGCTTTCCAACCTTCTCGACGTGGGTAAGCTTTCTACGAACTCCGTTCGCGAATTCGATAGCCCGATTTTGAGTAATTTTGATTCTTGGATTTAGGGTTCATTGGAGCTTCAAACTGAAATTAAACTCCGGTGAGTGACCGGATCGAGAAACGGGCTTGGGGGAAGTGACGGGCTCGACGAGAGGAACATTTGAGTATAAGGGTCCGACTGCATTGGCGGAGGTCCGGCGGCGGCAGACGGTGGTCGGCAGTTTTGACACTGTTCCGGCGGGAATCCGGCGACGGTGTCTTCGGACAGATTCATCGTCTCGACGCAACAGTTCTAACGGCACTGGTATTACCTCAATCCGATTTACCGTTTGTCTTTTATGATCGTTTTTGTATGATTATGTATATATGTCAACTTTCGCACTAGCTTTTAGCTTTTCGAATCAATTAAGCTAAATTTGCTTGTACCTTAACTTGTAGCATGATTGTAAATTGAGGAATATTGTCGATGTATGATGGTATAGTTGAATTGATGAGATTTGGGTTCGATTAAAATTGGTTTATGAGTGAATCTTAGATTGTAGCTTTTAAGCTTTTGGAAAAAGTTGTTAAGTTGAGAAGTTGTAATTTAATTGATTTACTTGAATGGGTTATGTATGTTTATTGTGGAATTTCAATCATACCATCTGAGTAGTCTATTCTTAAATGTTTATATTTAATCAAATGTTATTTGTTATTCGTTTATTCCACGTTTTTCATGCTGAATGACCAATTTGCCCCTACTTGTCATTTTATGCTTAAATATTGTATTTTCGTCTCTAAGCATGTTGCATTTTCATAGCTGAGCGTCAGTGTCTATTTTCTCATTCGTGTCAGTCGTTCATCCTCTAGATCCCGTATTTTCAGGTGGGATCTCTGAGGGAGAATCATATCGGTTGCTTGCTTGCTTTTCTCGTTGTCGAGCTACAGGTAAGGATTTAAATTGTTTTCAACTGGGGCAAGATCATAGATATATATAGGTTTGCGAAATAAATTATTATCCCGCCTTTTCTTCTTGCTTGTTGTACCTGCCTTTACTATTTCTTTATGTGCTTAGTCAAACCTTTTAATAGCAAAACCTATATGTATAATATTTTACAAACATTTTCAGCTAGAGGCAAGGAAAACCCATTTGTTTTTAAATGCGAACTTTGGTCTCTCGGCCTCGCAAATATAACCTTGTCTCGAATGGCCCTTTTAGCCTCCCACACCCTGATTCCCTATTTTCAAATGGTCCTTTTGGCCACCTAAATTGTTATTAATTTCAAGCGAGCCATGGACTGGTTTATGACCTTGGGGCCCAGGAGTAATACAGGAGGTGAGCCTGGAGACGAGCGTCTAGGTCAAATCCCGATGTGTACTCTAGGTATTGACTTAGGCCAGTTGGGGGGTTTGACTGACCTAAGTTAATGCGACGGTAGCGCCTTGAGCGTTTCCTTAAATTTTGTACGGTAGCGTTGTGGGGCACCACTCGTTTCCTTAAATTATGCATGGATCACGACTTTTGGTGGTGGGGTACTTGACTATATATTTGCATGTTTTTCATGATTGGGAGTTATAAGGAGAGGGCCCGTTCTCGCCAGGACACATTATTGCATGACTTATTGCATCACTTGTTTGTCTAAATGATTTACGGCTTTAGTTACAAGTCGAAGCGCCTTCCGGTTGTCTTCAATTAGCATATGTATTTCCCTATATATATATATATATATATATATAAAATCCGGAAGCGTGGCTCGAACTCGCCAACTTATGCCTTGCTTATTGTTCAAACTATTTAGTTGAATTACGAGCCGTTTTCTTATCATTTCCAACTTATTTATGCCATGTCTTTCGAACTTGTAACGGCCTCGTGACCCAACTAATATCATTTCAAAATAATCGGCTTGACCTTATGTGCAAATGTGTTCAAAGGATCCGGTTCGTCAACCTTTTGTGTTTTCAAATAAAGCCGAACCCGAATGTTGCTTTGTGTTATAGTCTTACAACTTATATTATTGTATGTATCTTTATGAAAACGAGTAACATTCACCCCTCTTTGGTTTTAATAAATAAATGACGAACTGTGATCAATACCTATATTGTATTACCCCCCTTTACTGAGTATCCTTTATACTCACCCCTTCTATTTTGGTTCTTGCTTCAGGTAGACAGGTGACGGTGTCACCTATCTTGTCAGTCGGCAGCAGCAGGTCTAGGTCGGCTCTTGTCTCTTGTCTTGTCAGTGTCCCAACAACAGTCGAGTCTTTACTTTCTGAATTGATTCGAATTACCGTATTTAACATTATGATTACCTTATGTACCAATGTGCCCCTGATGTGGGATAGTTAATTGAGCCATTGATGGCTTTTATGATTAAACTGTTGTTTATGAATTCGCTTCCGCATTTCTCTGATTATTGTTGTTGTTGTTGTTGGGGCGTTGTGTTGTTGTTGCCGGAGTTTGATTGAGTGCTTGCCGTTCGCCGAGATGAATTTTTGAATGGGGTACATTTACCTTGTTTAGGAGTTCGTCTTGGTGCGGATGTGGTGTCCTTTCTCCTTCTACGGAAAGGGGCGCTACAGTCGTATCCACCTTTGACTTTTGGTAAACCTACCAGAAAATCCATCGTAATTTGGTCCCACTTCCAGGTTGGTATAGGGAGAGGTTGTAAGTGTCCTCCAGGCTTTTGGTGCTCTCCTTTGACTTTCTGGCAAGTCTCACATTTCCGTATGAAATCGGATATTTCACGTTTCATCCCATTCCACCAATACTATTTCTTCAGATCTTGATACATTTTAGTTCCTCCAGGATGTACAGTGTACCGCGTTTTGTGAGCCTCCTCCAATATGCTTTGTCAAAGATTCGGCGGAATGTATATCCTATCTTTGTGTCTCGCGATTCCCAGTTGGTCCTTTTGTATGATAGACGGTTCGTTAGTCTCTGCTCGTGCTTGCTGTTCTTAACACCAATTATCTGTCATCTGTGCTTCCTTAATTTGGATAATCAAATCAGACTGAATTATCAAATTCATAAACTGAGCGCAGGGTCTCATACTTAATTTATCTCTGGGACATAACGAGGTGGTGGGGTTAGCTGTAAAGTGGGATATATTAGCTTTTCTGCTAAGTGCGTCTGCCACTACATTTGCCTTCCCAGGATGATACAAGATCTTGCAATCGTAATCTTTGAGTAATTCCATCCATCGACGCTGTCGTACATTTAAATTCTTTTGCGTATACAGATACTTTAGACTTTGATGATCCGTGTATATTTCAAAAGTTATCCCGTAAAGGTAGTGTCTCCATTTACCTAATGCAAAAACAACTGCAGCCAATTCTAGATCATGGGTAGGGTAATTCTCTTCGTGCGGTCGAAGCTTTGGAAGCATAAGCAATAACTCTGCCTCTTTGCATTAAAACACATCCTAGTCCTTCTCGAGAAGCGTCTGTGTATACCATTAGGTCTTCTGGTCCATCTGGTAAAGCTAACACTGGTGCTGTGGTCAATCGTCTTTTTAGTTCTTGAAAGCTGGCTTCACACTTATCATTCCACTTAAAAGGAGTTTCCTTGCGAGTCAACTGAGTCAGTGGTGCTGCGATCTTTGAAAAGTCTTTCACAAATCGTCGGTAATATCCAGCAAGACCTAAGAAGCTCCGAACTTCAGTGGTTGTTTCTGGCTGTTTCCAGTTGTTCACAGTTTCAATCTTTGACGGATCCACCCCAATACCATTTTCGGAGATAATATGTCCCAAAAACGCAACTTGATCCAACCAAAATTCACACTTGCTGAACTTAGCATAAAGCTTATGCTCTTCTAAGGTTCGTAGTACAATGCGTAAGTGCTCGGCGTGTTCCTCAGGAGTCTTTGAGAAGATCAGTGTAACGCCCCGAAAATCCGAATTATAAATCTGTATGTTCGAATCGAATATTTGCACAATTATTATTTTATTTGATATTTATTATGTAATTTTAGAATTATTTCGTATATGAATGAATTCTGTATTTAAATTACAAATTGTCAATGTGCGTTTAATAATATCAATTTTGACTGTAATTACATGTTATTTGGACAACGTGAGTTTTCGAACTTATTTTGCAAAATTACGACTTTGCCCCTTCGATTTCTAAACCTTAGTCAAGATTTGACTAAGTCAATCTCTCTCCCTCTCTATTCCATTCACGCACAAAAAAAGAAAAGGAGAAGAAAGAAAAAGAGAGAAAAAGAGAAGAAAGAAGAAAGAGATTCCAACGATCGTTCCGACTCCGTTTCCTGACGGATTTTCGAGCCGTTTACGTCTACGAACTCCTCGCGATCTCATCTACGAGTAAGCTCTCATGAAATTTTTCATTTAATGCCTTCATTACTTCGATTTTTGGATTTTTGAATATAGTTGAATAATTTAGGTTTTTATATGATTTTGATAGAAATTGTGGATGGATTTTCGTGTTTATTGTTTCTACGTGTAGCTTATGTATTGTAGATGATTATATGTGAGAATTAGGGTTTGATTTGCATGTTTTAGTGATTAATTGTTGGATTAGGGTTTGATTTTCGCGTATGATTTTCTGTCTGTGAGTTTCTGCTCATTTTGATCGCACACGGGCTTGTGCACACGGCCTCGAGGCCGTGTGCATGAGGCCGTGCGCGTGAGGAATCGCACACGGGCTGGTGCACACGGCCTTGAGGCCGTGTGCATGAGGCCGTGCGCGTTTCTTGATCATGCACGGCCTCGCCACACGGCCGTGCACAAGGCCGTGTGGCCTGGTCGAACAGTGCCCTGACCTTCTGTTAGTCAGGGCACAATTTGGCCTACGGGTTCCGCTTCGGCTTGTCTTTTCCAAATTCTTTCTTCGCTCGTGTATTCGATATATATGATATAGATAGGAATTACATGATTTATGAATTTACGACATGTTCGGGTATATGAATAGTGCGTTTTAAGTTTTCGTTAAATTTTCTAACTTTTGCATGTGAAGTCCGATTTTCCTGAAATTCGAATGCATACTTCTTTATGATAATTTAAGCATGTCCGTAAAGTTTTGTTGCATTTGGACTTGATTTACATTTTTAAATGCATGAATTACTCTGTTTTCGTTTGAGAATTTGAACTTAAGTGATTGATTTAATTGTATAACGTGCTCCTATGTGTTTTAATACTTTCGTATAAGCCGTACGTCGTCCTTAGTCTTATTTGGTTGTGTCTTGGTATTTTGCAGACGATACTCCCGTGGAGTAGTGCCAGTTCTTGCTCTTTTGCTCTTCTTTTTTTTTGCATAGCCAGGTGAGGCTTTCCTTTTCTGATTCCAGTATTACTACGTATATATATATAAATAAGCCTCTCCCGATATAAGCCACGTTTATGTTTTGTTTTCATACCGTTTATATATATATATATACTTAATAGATATTTATGATTATTATGTTCATTTGATTTATCGAAAATGATTTGATATGAAAAGTACTACGTATAGACTTTGAAATGTTTACGAAAGAGACATGTAAAACCTTTTGTTTTCTAAGGCGAAATTTGGCCTTCGGCCTCGCATATGTCATGTCTCGAACGGTCTTTTGGCCAACCCGAAATGTTTTGAAAAGCGAGTTATGAACTGTATGCATGATCGTTTGGGCCCGGAGTAAGAGCGATAGGACGAAGTCGGTAGACGTCGGGTCTACGGCGTAAATCCTATGGTTTCCTCCTTTTGGGAGGTCGGGGTGAGGCCGGAGTGGCAGCCCTTTTGAGTACCTGAGTTATTCCCGTCAGTTACGAGTAGTTCGGATTTAGCGGTCCGTCTACATTGGAGGCATAAGGGTGGTTTCCGGTTTTTATGTTTGGATATTGGAGTTCAGGACTCGACTCGCCGAGTCATTAGATATGTTATGTTTTATGTTAAATCACCACCCGATTACGAAAACCTTTCTTTTATGTTGATTTCTTTTAAGTTTAAAAATTTGGTGATTTACTTCCGTTTGACGATATACATTATTATTCCCTCCTCACTTAGTCGTTTGACTAACCCCCTCTGTTTTGTCCCTGTACTGGTTTCAGGACACTAGGCGGGATCTGCGTCGTCGTCGTCGCGTCTTTGAGTTGCATTAATTTTTGCTCATGTATAACTCTCTCCCGTATGGCTTTTATTTATATGTTTTAGGATTATTAGGATTTAATTAGTTTGTATTCGGGATTATGTATAAATATTGAACCCGTTATTATATTATTATCGGGATATTGTATCGAACCCGTATGTTATTTAATTATTGAATTTCGTTAGCCTTGGTGGGCTTTACTACTTGTGTAATTATTTATGTTTTAATGTTTCGTTATTTTTTCGCTTCCGCACTTGTCTTTTTGTTGTTTTGAAAACCCCCGCCTAGTAATTGAGTAAATGCTTGCCGTTCGCCGGGTTTCGATTCGGGTCGGATCCCATTTCGGCTTCGGGTCGGGGCTCGGTGCGGGGCGTGCGTTACCCGTTTGGGGCGCCCGCTACAATCAGAATATCGTCGATGAAAATTACCATGAACTTATCCAAATATGGTCTAAATATTCGATGCATCATGTCCATGAATGCTGCAGGCGCATTCGTTAAACCAAATGGCATAACTGCAAATTCGAAATGACCATACCAAGTATTAAATCCCGTTTTCTGTATGTCTCCTTCTTTTATTCGTAGCTGATAATATCCTTGCCTCAAGTCCAATTTAGAATAGACTTTTGACCCTTGTAATAAGTCAAAGAGTTCTTCAATATGAGGTAAAGGATATTTATTCTTAATAGTCATTCGATTCAGTTCTCTATAGTCGATGCACATTCGAAGTGTTCCATCCTTCTTCTTTACAAACAGTACAGGTGCTCCCCAAAGGGGATGAACTGGGACGAATATAACCAACCTTTAGTAGTTCATCAAGTTGAGTCTTCAATTCTTGTAATTCCGGTAACGCCATTCTGTATGGAGTCTTGGAATAAGGTTCTGCTCCTGGAATCAAGTCGATCACAAACTCAATTTCTCGGGCTGGTGGTAAGGTTTCCAAAGTTTCTGGAAATACTTCTACAAATTCATTTACCACGGGTACTTTTTACGATCTGACTTGATCTTTAGGCTTATTCAATATGTAAGCAACAAATCCTGATCCGCCTTCCTTTATGTTTTTCTTAGCCTCCGACAGCGTTATCAATGATACCGTTTTAGTAACTCGGTTTCCTACTGCAGATTCCTCCAAACTGTTTTTTCCCAATCTGACCCGTTTGTTGTAACAGTCCAACTGTGCTTGATATCGACATAACCAATCTATTCCCAGAATTACATCGTAACTTTGAACTCTGAATTCAATCAAATCCGCGGGATATGATTTGCCTTCAAATTCTAGAGGACAATTTCTGACTATTCTGTTTGTAAGAGGATGCGGACCCATTGGAGAAACAACTTCAAAGTGATACGGTAACATTTCTACATCCAAGGCTAGCCGATGCATGAGATATGATGCAATAAATGAATGTGTAGCACCCGGATCAAATAAAGCTTTAACATGCATGCCATGGATGCAAAGCGTACCTTCAACCACGGCATTCGGGTCTGGGTTTTCTCTACTTTCCAAGGCATAAGCTCGTGCTTGAACATTTGGTCTCCCAGGCCGATTTCCTGCTGGTTGCCCACTTCCAACTCCTTGTATGGGACGACCCCCCATATTTACTAGTTTTCTCTTAGGGCAATCTTTTACCTGATGTTTATCGCTCCCACACCCCATACATTTCCCATGTTTCTTCCAGCAGTTAGCTTCAATGTGATTAGGGTTACCGCAAAACAAGCAACCTTTTTGTCCTACTGCAACTCCCGGAGTTCCTTCAGCTATCTTTACTGGTCTCTAACTTGAACTTGCTATTGGCCTATTCAATGCTTGGTTTCGATTCCCTGATCTAAATGCTCTGCTTCTGTCAATCCGTTGGTTTATGGAACGAATGTCTCGAAGTTTGGCCTCCACTTCCAAGGCATTGTCTACAGCTTTGGCATAGCTGTCAAGCTCAGCAGTCATCAGAGGATACTGCAAGTCAGGCTTCAACCCATTTACAAACTTTTGGACCTTTCGACGCTCATCTGTCATGATATGGGGTGCATAGGGTAATAGACGAGCAAAATTAGCTTCATATTGAGCCACATAGTTGATTCCTTGGATCAAGCTCAGAAATTCCTTTTCCCGAGCATCCTTTATTACCAGTGGGATAAATTTCTTCATAAATTCAGATTTGAAATTATCCCATGTCCTAGGAGTCTGATCTGTCTGCCATTTTGCCTCAACAAGACGCCACCAGTGAGATGCAGCATCGTCCATCATGTAGATAGCATATTCGACCTTCTCATTATCGTTACATTGAAGCACGCGAAATATCTTTTCGAGAGCTAAAATCCAATTATCCGCTTTTCTATCCTCTGGCTCTCCATAAAACTTGGCTGGTTGGATTCTCAAAAACTTGTCCAGCATTTTCTCTGGTTGAGGGTTTTCAACTGGCGCTTGTGGTGGGGGTGGTGGAGGTGGCTGTTGTTGTTGTTGCTGAACTGTTTGAACAAGTTGTCGTATAGCATCAACTAAATCAGCAGTTTCATTATTGCGTTTCCTTTGACCGGCTGGTCCGGTTTCCTCTTGATTATCATTTATCGGAGCATCGGGGTGTTGACGAGTTCTTCTTCCTGCCATTCTGTTATGCATATGGCAATTTATAATATGATGTAAAAATAAATCACACAAGGAAATAAAAATAGACTGCTCGAAAACCCATTATATTTACATTATCAAAAACAAAATTGGGTAAGTATACAAGCATATAGTTAAATACTATCCAGGGTTCCCAAGCACTATACTATCCATATACTAGTAGTTTTTGCACACATAAGGTACATCATATATACATATAAGCCAAACTATCCTACCACCAGCACATAAAGACTAATCTAGACTCCAGACGATGAGCCTCCAAGATCGCGACGAGGAAAGGGGGATGCGGGGATAGGTGGAGCCGTCACCAGGGAGGAGACACGTGGAGCGGTCACCGGGGTCTGAGATGGTCCCGCCGCAGAGTCTGATGAGCCCTGCACCTCCCTGTCGATCAAGCGAACAAAACCCTCGGCCATAGCTCGGGCCTGTCTCCAGTGCGAGCTATGGTGCTCCATACGTCTAGTAACCCTAGCAAGCTCCATCTCCAACTCACGAACGCGTGCCCATGCTTGCTGGGCCTCCAATCGTGTTGAATCCCTATCTTCTATCGCCCGCTCAACTATCTGTTCTGTATCACGCAGGCGAGCTCTCGCGGCTGATAACTGTAACGCTATTGTGTTTCCCAAAAAATAACGATCACGATCTCTGGCCAACGCATGAACAACCATATTGGGATAACCCCCCCCTCAATATACCTCTACCACGACCACGTCTGCCAGGATTATATTGGCGTAAAGGAACCCGACTAGTGGTGAGAATGCGTGGAGGACTATCAAAAGCATCCGGGATACCGCGACGTGCCATCCTGTAATAATTTACCCAATTCGAAGCTATGTCAAGGAACAAACACATAAAGTATCGCATAGGAGCAAGTAGACAAGTAATCTAAACAATGATTGACTTTGAGGTGCAGTTAAATACTGAAACCCCAAAGACACGAACCCCAAGTATCCTCAACCTAGGGCTCTGATACCACCACTGTGACGCCCCCACGGAGGACCTCGGACCAAGTAGGGCCCGTAGGGACACCGCCCGCACGACTTCGCCGAGGTTTGTAAAGCTTGCCTCGACTTAGCCGTAAGCTAAGTAGAAACTAAAAGTACAGTAAAGCATAATTCAAGTAAAACAAAACATCAGAATTCAAATCATAGCAGGATAGTAATAATTATCTAAGGGAAAGGGTAAGGTCCTGTTGAATGTAACAATCTCTGACACAGGGACCATAAGGAACATCAACACATATCTTGTAAGGTGCAGTCTCAAAAGTAAAGTACAGTCTAACTCTGACTCTGGGGAAGGATTTTATGTTTACAAGTTCAACTCGGGTTCATATATCAGCAAAACAAAAAAAACAGGCAAGGTAGCACATTCCCTTTAACCCAGTCGCTCCTCACCTAAACGTACGTCCTGTTCTAGGATATCTGAAATATAGCCAATTATGAAAGGAATAAGTCAAACTGACTTAGTGAGGTAATACTGGAGAATTTAAAATAACAGATAATCATTAAAATAATAACCAGATGCATGAACAGGCAAGATAACCAAATATAGTCGATATACATGCACATGATACGAGCTACGACAAACGGTACACCTTATAGCTCCCAACGGTGTAAAACAATAAAATCCCAAACTCCATGTCAGGGTGCCCCCTGATTAACGGTAGCGAGAGTCCCACGTGCCCGTGAGATCAGCTCTTCTGGCTCGGCTATCGTGACTAATCTCCTAGCCAACGAAACGACAAGCCTCGGTGTGGGCGTTACCTCGCACAGAATAACCGATGGCCCGAGCCACCCAGCTCTTCTGTTTGAGAGTAACCCCTGGGCCCCGGTCTTCCCCTTGGGCGTCCCCAAGAGTACAACGGTCAGTCGAACAGAATGGAATAGCTCGTAGAACAGAAAAGGCGGGATTCTTGTTTTAAAACAAAAGAGTTCATTTGATGCAGTATATATAGATACAAAGCCATTTGATATCAAATTATTTTTCTTAAAACATTCAATGAAATTAGTAGCTAAAATATCTATATATAGGTAATAGTAGATTAGGAAGAAAACATTAAAATCATAAAGTAAGGTCTTACGAAGGGCTTACATATATATTATGTATTTACATATATACGTACTCCAGTTTTTTAAAAAAATAATAATAAGATTTTTCCTCACCGTTACCAGTGGATCGTTCGGGATCTGCTACACCTGAGTAACAAGATAGATAGTTCAAGGTTTAGAGTGACACTCAATCTATCTAACACTAAACCCAACCTGACTCAACTAATAATACAAATTCTGATTACATGAAATTTTTCAAACTCAGATATTTATAAATAAAACATTATATACAAATAAACCAAGTAATTCATATATTTGATTCAACTTACTCCAGGAAATTGATGAATTACACTATCAGATAACCTTAATGTCAAGTAATGGTTTCATTAAAGGATTAGAGGATTAATAGCAACTGTTTCAAAAAGAAACTATTCATGACTACCAAAAGAAGCAATTAATTGAGAGCAACGAATGTTTCTCATTTATTCACGCATGATTATTCAAGATTAATAATAAATATGGGAATGGCTCATAGCACACACACACTACACGTCCACCTATATAGTTACAAGTTTACTTTAAAAGTCTATGTATTAAAAGCTAATGGAAGATTAGTAACTGGGTACTTGATAGTATTCTTGAAACTAACAAATTAGAAGCTAACCCATCTAGATTTAGTATAAGCTACACATAATAGCATAATCTAATTTCAAAGCAAGAAATTGGATATACAGTAGTCCGTAAGAACTTATGAAATTCTAGATTAACAATTCTAATCGTCAACTAACACTAATTACTATAGCAAGGATTATGAGTTCTCTAATCAAATTTCCCTAGCTTTAGAAAAATAATTAAATAATAAAACTAAACACTTAAGTATAGATACACTAATCAGGATACTTAATAGTTCTAAGTTAAACATTCAAACTAAATCAATTATTATATGTTAAAATTAACTCAAACCCACATCATCTACGGACAAAGTCAACAATTACTGAATATTCCTATAAACTTAATCATTCCTGGAAGCACTTTAATTTATTCAATGAACTTACTGTTGCTATGATTAAAGAAGAAACACTAGAAAGCGACGGAAGGAAGACAAAGGGTTTTACCTGGTTCTTGCGTGAAGGTCTGGAGGTTTTTTTTTTTTTTTTTTTCTAATTTTGTGAGTGTGTGTGGTGTACGGTGAATTTGGAAGTCTTATGGTGTGATGGTGATGATTCAGCAAGAATAGGCTATGCATGTCTCTAGGAAATTACACGTAGTATTGTTGTTTCCTCTTTTTTTTTTTTTTTTTTTTTAAATGTAGCATGATAACTTTGACTCTAAAAAAAAACATATAGAGATATATATATATATTACACATACACGTGTATACATATATTACACATGCACTTTCTAATATTACATATATATATGCATACACTTATCTAACATTATATATATATATATATATATATATATATATATATATCACTATACATTAGTATAAGAATTTAGATTGCACAATTAATATGCCAGGCAAATATGAATGCATGTTATGACACTGATCCTACACCTCATCTCTTCTCTTCTACATACTTACAAATGGCTCCTAAGAAGAATCAACTTGCTCTACCAAAGAATGGTGATGATACTTGTAGCAGGCGCCCCAAACGGGTAACGCACGCCCCGCACCGAGCCCCGACCCGAAACTGAAATGGAATCCGACCCGAATCGAAACCCGGCGAACGACACACATTTACTCAATGACTAGGCGGGGGTTTAAAAAACGAAAGAAAACGACAGAGGCGCGGAAGCAAAAAAATAAACAAAACAATAAATCATAATAATTGCACAAGTATTAAAGCCCACCAAGGCCAACGAAATTCAATTACATAAATAATAAACGGGTTCGATACAATATCCCGACAATAGATAATAACGGGTTCAACATATAATTCCGAATACTACATAAATAAAATCCTAATATCATTAACATAAATAAAATCATACGGACAAGTGTTATACATGAATGAAATAAATGCAACTCTAACGACGACGACAACGACGACGATCCCGCCTAGTATCCTGAAACCAATACAGGGGTGAAACAGAGGGGGTTAGTCAAACGACTAAGTGAGGAGGGAATAATAGTGTATATTATAAAACGGAAATAAATCACCAATTTTAAACTTAAAAGAAATCAACATAAACGAAAGGTTTTCGTAAACGGGTGGTGATTTAGCATAAATCATAAATGTATCATAGGACTCGGCGAGTCGAGCCCTTAACTCCAATTTCCAAACATAAAACTGGAAACCACCCTTATTCCTCCAATGTAGACGGATCGCTAAATCCGAACTACGCATAACATACGATAACTCAGGTACTCAAAGGGCTGCCACTCCGGCCTCACCCCGAGCTCCCAAAGGTGGAGGGAACCATAGGATTTCCGCTATAGACCTGATGCCTACCAACTTCGTCCTATCAACCTTACTCCGGGCCTAAACATACATACATACAGTTCATAACTCGCTTTTCAAATCATTTCGGGTTGGCCAAAAGACCGTTCGAGACATGTCATATGCGAGGCTGAAGGCCAAAGTTCGCCTTAGAAAACAAAGGAGTTTTACATGTCTCTTTCGCAAACATCTCGAAGACTATACGTAGTACTTTTTCATATCAAAACAATTTTCGATAAATTGAATAAACATAATAGGCATAAATATCTACTAAGTATATATATAGAAACGGTGTGAAAACAAAACGTAAACAAGGCTTATATCGGGAAAGGCTTATTTATATATATACATAATAGTACTGGAATCAGAAACGGAAAGCCTCACCTGTTGGCTTTACAAAAAGAATAGATAAATGCAAGAACCGATGCTACTCCACGGGAGTATCATCTGCAAAAATACCAAGACAGAACCAATTAAGACTAAGGACGACGCACGGCTTATACGAAAACATTAAAACACATAGAAGCACGTTAAACAATCAAATAAAGCACTTAAGTTCAAATTATCAAGCATAAATGGAGTAATTTGTGAATTCAAAAATGCAAATCAAATCCAAATGTAACGAAAATTTACGGACATACTTTAAATACCATAAGGGAGTATGCATTCAAGTTTCGGAAAAATCGGACTTCATATGCAAAAGTTAGAAAATTTGACGAAACTTCGAACGCACTATTCATAGACCCGAACATGCTATAAATTCATAAATTATGCAATTCATATCTATTTCATACATATACAATACATGAGCAAAGAAAGAATTCAGAAAAGACGAGCCTCAGAGGGACCCACAGGCCAAAATTGGCCCTGACTTACAGAAGGTCAGGGCCCTATTCAAACGGGCCACACGGCCTTGTGCACGGCCGTGTGCTCCAAGGCCGTGCACCTCAAAGAGGGACACGTATGGCCTCTTGCACACGGCCTCGAGGCCGTGTGGACAAGGCCGTGCACCACCACAACACGCACGGTCTCCTGCACGGCCGTGCGGGAGACCGTGTACACCCACACGGGCTTGCCACACCCCATGTGCAAAGCCCGTGCACGATAAGAAACAGCAGAAAATTCACAGCAATGCGAAACCTTCGCAAATCCAATTTAAAAACCAACATTTAACTGATTAAACATGCAAATCCTTCCCTAATTTTCACATATAATGTTTTACAACATCTAAGCTACACATAGAGTCCAAAATCATAAAAATCCATCCATAATTTCTCTCAAAATCATATAAAACCTAATATATTCAACTGTATACAAAAATCCAAAAATCTAAGGAATGGAGGCTTTAATCGAGAAAGACGTGAGAAGCTTACTCGTAGATAAGATCGAGAAGAGTTCGTAGGCGTAAACGGTTCGAAAATCCTTCGAGAAACGAAGTCAGGACGATCGTTTGGACCTCCTTCCTTCTCTTTCTCTTTTTCTTTCTTTTTCTTTCTTTTCCTTCTCTTATTTGTGCGTGAATGGGGTGAGGGAGAGAGATGTGAGACTTAGTCAAAAATTAACTTGGGGTTGAAAATCGAAAGGGCATTATCGTAATTCTTACAAAATAAGTTCGAAACTCATGTTGTCCAAATAATACATAATTACAATTAAAATTCATATAATTAAATGCACATTATCAATTCGTGATTTAAATATCAAAATTCATTCATTTATGAAATTGTTATAAAATCACATAATAATATCAAATAAAATAATAAAATGCATAAATAAATGATTCGGGCATACCGGAATGTAATTCGGATTTTCGGGGCACTACAATACTGGATTGCTTTTATCCATGGATAGTAACCTCGAGGATGCTAAGTCATCAAGCAGTTCAACTCCGGCAACTCCTAAAACATCTAACGCCAATCTGAATCTGACTGGCATGACCTTGGAAGAACAAGTTGCCCAAATGGCTCAAGAAGTGGCGGATATGCAAAAGACTTTAGAGGATAAGTACTTTCAAATCGCTCAACTGATGGACAAGTTGGAGAACAACAATCTAGACGATTCTGGCCACCGTCCTTCTCCGATTCACACTACTACAAACTGAAAGCATGTAAATGTGACTCCTTCAAAGGCTGATATTTCCACTACATCCATAGCAATACTATCTGTGCAAGAGCTCTGAAATATGATTGCCAACACAATAAGAGCTCAATATGGTGCGTCATCTCAGAATTATTTCGCATACTCGAAGCTATACGCCAAACACATTGACGCGCTAAGAATGCCAATGGGATATCAACCACCAACATTTCAGCACTTCAACAGAAAGGGCAACCCAAAGCAACACATAGCTCATTTCATCGAAACATGCAATTGTAGCGCCCCGCTCTACAGGCCCCGAACCTGCACGGATTCCCAAGCCGAGAACGGCGCCTCAACCCGAGAACCCATACAAGCCAACGGGTCAATCCCGACACTTGGCAACAGTGGATCCCCAAAGTTAAAACATCTAAACAGCTCAGAATAAATAGCGGAAGCAAATTTAAATCATAATAACATAAATGCCACTCCGGGGCCAATTCAACTAATATATATTTTAACACAGCCCATTCAGGGGCAACATAAAGTAAATATCAGGGGACAGGGATCAATATATCGTTATCTACAAGCCTGGACAAAAGAACAACTATCTAGAGAGTTAAAGACAACAATAGAGACTCGGCAAAACCAAAAAGGCCTATCTAAGCACTGTTGTCCATCCGACACGTGAGACATGTCGGTCTCTCAATCTACCTGAGGCAAGAACCAATGAAAGAGGGTGAGTCAAAAATACTCAGTGAAGATGTTAGAGCAAGTCGAGTCACGCTTCCGGGTTTTATAGAAAGTACATATGCAATAAGGAAGAAACCAGAATGTGCTTCGACTCGGATATTCAATAAAACGATAAAAGCAATAACGATATAAAGAGATAAATAAATATCCCCGCGAGAGTGGGCCTATTCCTCCTTATTTCTCCACAATACATTATAAAAATCTCCATCGCCGGTGTCAAGCTAAGGAGCAACCCAAAGCTCGACTATTGTGAATTTCAGGAAAATGTGCAACGAATGCAACATCCACCATTGCTCCCAAACGTGGCTATCAACTCCTGACGGGCCACGATTGATGCTTAATTTTTGGGAGTAGCACCTCGGATTATACCCTGGACGCTCGTCCCCAGATGCAACCTCCGGATACCATCCCGGGCCCATTGAAATAACAATACTTTGCTCGCTTTGAAATAAGATTTTGAATGCCAAACGGGCAATTTGGGCAATTGGTGACGACGAAGGGGGTAAATCCTAAGTCAAACCGTCACGTAAAGGAAAGAGTTTTCTTGCCCTTTTTGAAAACAAATCGATTTAGGTTACTATTATATAATTTTGATATCAAAGGATTTGAGGATAAAACATAAAAGTATAAGCTCAAAATATGTAATACAACAATATGGGATTAAGGGGTTTCGCAAGTATACATATATGTTCAAACCTAGTTAAAACGATTTAAATCCTCACCTGGTCAAAAATAGGAAGCCTAGCAGCTAGACTCACTGGTCACCAACGTCTGACTGATCTGTAGACAAGACAGGATCTAGACAAATTAATAAGGACTATAAAAGCGCAAATAAGCAATTATTTGACGAACGGCTAACCAAACATGTTCACAATCATGCATATGCCAATTATAGTATGTAAGGAAGCTATCATGTACATTTCACGAAATTCCGACAAGTTTCCAAAAATGCACATACTTAAAATTACACTATTCACAGCCCGAACGAGGGCAAAATTAAATAAACATTTCAAAATATTAATCTACAAGTTATAAAGGTTCTATAGGTGAAAACGGTATAATTTTTGGAGTCCGTATGCAAAAAGTCAACCAAAAATGTTGACCCGTGGACTCACATGCCGAGAGCAACATTTGAAAAAGGCTGGAAAATTTTCTAAGTGTTTCACACTGGCTTGTGCACGGTCTTGAACACGATGTCAAGACCGTGCACTCACACACGGCCATCTGCACGGTTTAGGTGCACGGGCTTGAGCCCGTGCAGGCACAAAGAGGTGCACACGGGCTCCTGCACGGTCTTGCTCAAGACCGTGCATTAGCCCATGCGGTTTAACAGCACATAGCAGAAAGTTACGCGATTTCACAAAAATTCAAACCAAAACTCATAAAAATCGTATTTATAGTGCAAATCAACACCCAACAATCGTAACAATCAACAATCATCATCTAATAAACATTTACATCCAATAATTTCACGAAATGATTAAGAAACGGGTTCGATCTAAGCATTTAACCTAAAAATCCCGAAATGACAAAATATTCTCAAAACATCGTAAATTCGTGAAAGAAATTGGGGAAATTGGTACCTAAAGAAAGGTATCGTTGAGAGGATCGTGTAGGTTCGATCGACGCGAAATTCCACGGAGAAACGAGCTCGGCACGATCGATTAGGGCTTCAGGGGAAAAATCCTTTTTTCTTCTTCTCTCTCTCTCTCTCTATTTCGAATAAGGGTTCGAATGAGGGTTTCGAGACTTTTATCAAATATTTTGAAATGTCGAAAAATACGAAGGGTAGTTTGGTAAGTTTGGAAAGTCCAATTAAATGTACGTTGGCCAAATATATCTATTTAATATCAAACAAACGAAATTTAGACAAGGAATTTAAATACGCAATTAATATTATCACATTGGGTCGTCTACGAAAATAATATATAATAATTCACATATTATGAGAACTTAGGGTTAAGAAAGATAATTAACGCGGGAAAAATACTCACAATGATTCTCGGATTTCTGGGTCGTTACAATACTCCCCCCTTATGAGAATCTGGTCCCCAGATTCCATCTTTATCAGAAAAGCTCAGGATAAGCTTCTCTCATCTTGGCCTCCGTCTCCCAAGTAGACTGCTCGGTTGAACGATTCCTCCAGAGAACTCTCACTAATGGAATCTGCTTGTGACGAAGCTGCTGGACCTTGCGATCCTGAATCTGAACCGGTTTTATCTCAATAGTCAAATCCGGCTCAAGCTGAACTCCGTCATCCTGGAGAACATGGGACTCATCGGGGAAGTACTTGCGGAGTTGTGAGACATGGAAGACATTGTGGATCCCGGTAAGATGTGGTGGTAGATCCAAGCGATAAGCGGTGTTCCCGATCCGCTCTATGATCTCGAATGGACCTAAGTATCTCGGAGTAAGCTTCCCACCTCTACCGATCCTCGTGAATCCTTTCCTCGGGGAGGCCTTGAGAAAAACTCGGTCTCCCACTTCAAACTTCAAATCTCGACGTCTCTTGTCGGCGTAGCTCTTCTGACAGTCTTGGGCTGCTTTCATTCTTTGCTGAATGAGTTGGTCCTTGTCAATCGCTTCTTGAATGTGATCCGGTGGAGTAGCTCTCTCGTGGCCATTGAATGACCACTTCCAATCCTCCAATTCCCAATAAATCGGAGATCTGCACTTCCTCCCTTAAAGAGCCTCATACGGCGGCATCCCGATCGAGGCTTGATAAATGTTGTTGTAAGCGAACTCGACCAAGGGCAAGTGTGAAATCCAACTCGTATGAAAATCGAGCGCACATGCCCGTAGCATATCACTTAGAAACCTGATCGTTCGCTCGGATTGTCCATCGGTCTGGGGATGTGCTACAGAACTAAATTTCAGGGTCGTTCCTAAGCTGTTGTGAAGTTCTTGCCAAAACTGAGCTGTGAACTTAGGATCTCTGTCTGAAACGATACTCTCCGGAACACCATGAAGTCTGATGATTTCCTTCTGATACAGTTCTGCAAGTTGCTTGACCTTCGCTGTCTTTTGAACCGGAAGAAAATGAGCTGACTTGGTCAATCGATCGACGATGACCTAAATACTGTCGAAACCTCCACGAAGTCCATAGTGATCTCCTGCCACTTGGAAGTAGGTATGGGAAGCGGCTGAAGAGTTCCTCTAGGCCTTTGATGTTCGGCCTTGACTCTCTGACACGTTAGACAATGTTTCACATAGGTAGCCACATCCCTTTTCATACCGTTCCACCAATACTGGGTTCTGAGATCACGATACATCTTGTTGCCTCCTAGGTGAACAGCATAAGCAGACTTGTGTGCCTCGTCGAGAATTCCACGCTTCAGGTTCGTGGGAACACAAACTCGGGTCCCGAAGTGAAGCAATCTAGTACCATCGATCCTGAATTTGGTGTTGGGATCATTCTGCATTCTGGCCTTGATCTTCTGAATACCGGTATCCGAAATCTGCTCGTCTCGGATTTGTTGGACTATAAGGTTGGCAAGTCGAGGATACGATTCAACTCGAATCATTCTATCCTCTATAGGGACATTGGAAGATGATCCCTCCAAATGTGCCACGTGAGCCCTCCAACTCAAAGCGTCGGCGACCACGTTCGCTTTCCCAGGGTGATACTAAATGCGGTAGTCATAATCTTCCAAGAATCCCATCCACCGTCTCTGTCTCCTGTTGAGATCCTTCTGCGTGAACAGATACTTCAAACTCTGGTGGTCCGTAAAGATGTCAAAAGTGCACCATACAGATAATGACGCCATTTGCCCAAGGCAAATATCACCGCTGCAAGTTCCAAGTCATGAATAGGATAGTTCTTCTTGGCAACTTTTAGCTTTCTAGAAGCATAAGCAACGACCTTCCCATTTTGCATCAACACGCACCCTAAACCTTCCTTGGACGCGTCGGTATAAACCGTGTATCCCTCGTGTCCGTCTGTGTAACGACCCAAAATTCCAGAATATATTCTCGGAATAATTATTCGACATTTCGTTGAATTTTATATGAAAAGATTAGCTTCATTAGCTAATTTTAAGTTATTTAATTTAATTCCCTATCCTCAACCATTTATAATTACATTTTCCACCCCTCGAAATTAATCTAATCTTTAAACGAACCCACACCCCCTTGAAACACCTTTGCACCATACCAGACTATCTTGAACACACTTACACCCTCTTGTGCACACTCTCTTGCACACTCTTGAACACAACAAAAATCGAGAGAGAGAAGGAGAGAAGAGAAGGAGAAAGGGAGAAGAAGAAGGAGAGAAAGAGAAATTCCGTTCCGAATCCGTCGCTCGATCAATCGAAATTCTGAGACCAAATATACGATCCTCATTCAATTCTCTACCGGTAATCTTCTTTCTCCATTTCGATTCACCCATTAAATCCTCCTATTTTCTAGTTTTTATATTGAAATAAATAATTCATAAATTGATGGATTTGTAGGTTAGAGTTTATCATTTTTAGTGTAGTTCGGATCAAATGGTAGCTATTAATGTATACAATGCATGAGTGTGAATTTTATATGTTGATTTTAGCTATAGAATCCACCCTAGTTGATTTTAGGATGAAACCCTCGTGAGAAACCTTGAAATCGCGTTTCTGCACCTGTTAGATGGAACCACACGGCCCAACGCACGGTCTTGGCAAGACCGTGCGCCAGACCGTGCACAACGCTTTTAACTTGCACCGGCCTGCGCACGCCGGTGCGCAAGCTAGTGCGCGCTTGTTTCAGCTTGCACGGTCTTGAGTGCGTGCTCAAGACTGTGCACAAGGCTGTGCGTTAGCCCCTGCGAATGCCTTAACCAACTTTTCAGCCTTTTTCCTTAGTTGCTCACGGTAATGGGGTCAATTGGCCAAAAATAAAAGTTGACTTTTTGCATACGACCCCCTAAAATCGAGCCGTTTTCACCTATAGCTTCCATATGATTCAAGGATGAATATTTTGTAAAGTTTTCAAAATTCAGACCTCGTTCGGACCTTGAATCGAGCCTTTTTTCGTTCAGGGCTTTTTCTCCAATTTTTGAATGTCGTCCGAAAAATCCGAAAATCGCAAGAGTGCTTCTTTATAATATCATAAGCATGAATGCGCAATTAGAATTTCAATTGAGCATGTTTAGCATCGTTAATTGCATAGTTTCCGTTTAATTGATTTAACTGCATTTTAATTGTAAATTTAATTGCTACATGACGTTTATTGGTTATTCATGTGTTGTAGTCTTCGTGAGTCGTTGTCGTGTCTTGTCTTAATTGGTTCTTGTCGTCTATTAGTTTCAGGCCGTCTTTTCAAGGCATAGCTTGGGTTGTCTTGTCGTTTCGTGCTTCCAGGTGAGGGTATTAAAATGCTTTCAAACGGAGTAAGAATTTCTTTTAAATTATTGCGAACTACCCTTATGTGCTCATCTTGCTTTGTTTTCTCTTCTCGTATATCTACTTAATATTTAACCTATATTTTCATGATTTTTATTATAAATGATTTGATACTAACTTCTACCTATAAGTATCTTTAAATCATTTTGGTTTTCATGAGGCAAGTAAAACTCTTTCTTTTAAGCATGACGTTTTGACCTCGGTTGGGTCTATGAGGGAAGTCGTTGACACGTATGAAACTTGTAGTCACCCCCTTTGTCGTCATACACACTTGCCTAAATGCCCTTTTGGCCTTAACTTATAATGTTCTTCAAACGCGAGCAAAAGATAATGTATTGTTATTTAAATGGGCCTGGGACGGTATCCGGAGGTTGCATCTGGGGACGAACGTCCAGGGTGTAATCCGAGGTGCTTTTCCCAAAACTAAGCGTCAATCGTGGCCCGTCAGGAGTTGATAGCCACGGTTGGGAGTGATGGTGGGCGTTGCATTCGTTGCACGTTTTCCTAAAATTCAACAGTCGCCCGGGGTAGCGCCTTTGGGGTCGGACACCGGTGATGGAGTTTATTGTAATTGAAGGGGACATAAGGAGGAACAGGCCCATACTCGCTGGGATATTAATTGTTTGTATTTATCGCTTTAAATTCTTTAGTGTACTGTTAATTATTATCGTGTATGCAAGTCGAAGCACGATCCGGATTTTCTTCAATTATGCAAATGTAATTTCTTATATATATATAATCCAAACCCAGAAACGTGGCTCGTACTTGTTCCCTCTTTACCATCACTGAGTATCTTTTATACTCACCCCCACTATTTTGATTCTTACTTCAGGTTGACAGGTGGCGTTGTCACCTCTCATGTCGGTTGGCAACAACGGGTTGTAGGTCTTGGTATTCGTGTCCTTTAGCAATTGTTAGTAGTGTTCAACAACAGTCTGTCTTTTATTATTAAATTGTTTTGTCAGTAGAAATGGATATATAAATGATGATTGATATTCGATGATGTGATAGATATATGTTGAGCATTGACCTGTTAATTATGTATTTGTTGGAATATTGATTTATGTTAATTGATGCCCCGTGTGGCTTTGCATGTTTAATGGATATATATAATTTATAGCTTCCGCACTCTATTATCTCTGTTGGTTTTTGTTGTTGGACTAGGTACGTTGTTGCCGGTATAGATTGAGTGCTTGCCGTTCGCCGGGATGAATTTTTAAATGGAGTACATCTACCACGTTTGGGAGTTCGTCTCGGTGCGGATGTGGTGTCCTTTCTCCGCCTACAGAAAGGGGCGCTACAGTCTGGGAGAACAAGTATAGGTGCGGTGGTCAATCTTGTCTTCAGCTCCTTGAAGCTAGCCTCGCACTCGTCATCCCACTGAAAGGACACATCTTTACAAGTCAACTTCGTGAGTGGGGCCGCTAGTTTGGAGAAATCCTTAACGAATTGCCTGTAGTATCCAGCCAATCCAAGGAAACTCCTAACTTCTGTTGGCGTCTTAGGCTGACTCCAACTCGTCACTGCCTCAATCTTTGATGGATCCACAGCAACCCCATTCCCTGAGATGATGTGACCAAGGAATGAAACCTCGTTGATCTAGAACTCGCACTTGCTAAACTTAGCATATAGGCTATGCTCTCGAAGCGTCTATAGCACAATGCGAAGATGCTCGGCATGATCCTCGACCGTCTTGGAGAAAACCAGAATGTCGTCGATGAAGATAACCACGAACTTGTCAAGGTAAGGCCAGAAAATCCGGTGCATCATATCCATGAAAGCTGCAGGGGCATTCGTCAAACCAAACGGCATCACAACAAACTCGAAGTGGCCGTATCGAGTGTTAAACCCGGTCTTAGGTATATCCTGCTCTCGGATACGAAGCTGATAGTATCCCTGTCGAAGATCCAACTTCGAATATACCTTCGAGCCCTGCAATAAGTCAAATAAATCCTCTATGTGGGGTAGAGGGTATTTGTTCTTCACTGTCATCCGGTTCAGCTCTCGGTAGTCGATGCACATTCTCAGCGTGCCATCCTTCTTCTTCACGAACAAAACCGGTGCACCCCAAGGAGAGATGCTCGGTCTAACGTAACCACTCTCTAGCAACTCTTCAAGTTTCATCTTAAGTTCCTTCAACTCGGCGGGAGCCATCCTGTACGGAGTCTTCGAATAAGGCTCTGATCCCGGGGCAAGATCAACTACGAACTCGATGTCACGCTTGGGGGGTAGAGAGTTCAAACTCTCGAGAAAGACATCCGGGAAGTCCTTAATCGCTTCCATGTTCTCAAGCTTCCCTTGTTCCTTCGGTCGGTTAAGTAAATAAGCGACGAAGGCCTGAGCTCCCTCTCGGGTCAAACGAGAAGCCTCAACGAAAGAAATCTTCGGTGCCAAGTCTGACTTCTCAAGAATACCCTTCACAATTGTCGCCTCGGTTCCAATCTGTACTGTCTTCTTGAAACAATCCACACTGACTCTGTGCTGATAAAGGGCAACCCTTGAAGATCCTATCCGTAACGTATGAAGTCCTCAAAGGAGAACTGACTCGATACAAATAAGGTAGACTCTCCACGGGCATGCACAACTTAACAGCAATATCAAGCCCAATAAACGAGTGTGTCGCACCCGGATCATATAATGTAGTAATAGGGATGTCATGAATATGCAGGGTACCTCCCATCACGTCGTGCAAATAGGGCTCAAGTTCCTCTCCTCCCAGTGCGAAGACTCTGGGCTGTACTCTCGGCTGACCGGCAGCCTGAATCGCCTTCGGAGGTGTGGCGGGAGCCCTCTTAATCGGACAAGAGTCCAGCATGTGATCAGGGGATGCAAAAAGTAAACACTGCCCCAGTCGCTTCCGGCAGAAGTCGGCGGTGTGGTTCGGCTTGTGGCAGAAGGAGCATAGAACTAGTGCGATGGCGGCAATAGGGGCCCTCTCAATATACCTGGGCCTCTTATCGCCCGTAGAAAATCCAGATCCAGCAGCGAAAGGCCTCTTGCCCTTCTGAGAAAAGCCTTTAGGGGCGGCAGCAACAGGCACAGGAGCCCTACAACGGAGCTCTCCAAGATCGGACTCTATAGCCATAGCCCGTGTCACGGCCTCCTCATAAGTACGGAGGTCACTGCCAACCAACTCGGCTCGAATCTCATCCCGAAGGCCCTCCTTGAACTTCCTGGCCATCCTCCTGTCGTCGTCTGCCATGTGAGGAGCGTAGATGATCAATCTGGTAAACTTGGCCTCATACTGGCCCACGGTCATGCCTCCCTGAGAGAGGTTCGTAAACTCCCTCTCCCTCTGATCCCGAACAATCTCGGCACATACTTCGTACGGAACTTATGAAGAAACCGTACCCAAGTGCGCGGGGTCTGTGCGGGGTCCATCGCCTCACAATAAAGTGCCACCAATCGAGGGCGAGTCCCCTCATCAAGAATACAGCGAGCTCAATCCTCTGTAGGTCCTCAATCTCCAGAGCTCTAAACTTCTGCTCTAGTTCTGAAATCCAGGCCTCGGCCTTGAGGTCGTCCGGCTCGCCCTCGAAGACCGTAGGGCGATAGGACATGAATCGATCCATGGCTCGAGTGGTAGCATCCCGAGGGTTCGGTGGTGGCGGCTATGGCTACTGCTGCTCCTGCTGAGCCTGCTATACTATAAGCCTAACGGCATCGTAGAAGGCATTGGGCAGTGGAAAGCCCTCTGGTGGTGGGGGTGGCTCCTGTCGGCCTCGAGGTCGGACCATGGTGCCTGAAACAATGAGCTGGAATGCATGTGGGTTAATGATATGTTCAATTAATCACGTAACAATAACATATAAAAGCACAAGTAAAGAAAAATAACGCGAAACCTATATAGCCGTACGACTTAGACACGACACTTCTAGACAATAGAGCCTAAAGCTCTGATACCACTCCAGACTATAGCGCCCCGCTCTACAGCCCCCGAACCTACACGTATTCCTAAGCCGAGAACGGCGCCTCAACCTGAGAACCCATACAAGCCAACGGGTCAATCCCGACACTTGGCAACAGTGGATCCCCAAAGTTAGAACATCTAAACAGCTCAGAATAAATAGCAGAAGCAAATTTAAATCATAATAACATAAATGCCACTCCGGGGCCAATTCAACTAATATATATTTTAACACAGCCCATTCAGGGGCAACATAAAGTAAATATCAGGGGACGCGGATCAATATATCGTTATCTACAGGCCTGGACAAAAGAACAACTATCTAGAGAGTTAAAGACAACAATAGAGACTCGGAAAAACCAAAAAGGCCTATCTAAGCACTGTTGCCCATCCGACACGTGAGACATGTCGGTCTCTCAATCTACCTGAGGCAAGAACCAATGAAAGAGGGTGAGTCAAAAATACTTAGTGAAGATGTTAGAGCAAGTCAAGTCACGCTTCCGGGTTTTATAGAAAGTACATATGCAATAAGGAATAAACTGAAATGTGCTTCGACTCGGATATTCAATAAAACGATAAAAGCAATAATGATATAAAGCGATAAATAAATATCCCCGCGAGAGTGGGCCTGTTCCTCCTTATTTCTCCACAATACATTATAAAAATCTCCATCGCCGGTGTCAAGCCAAGGAGCAACCCAAAGCTCAACTGTATTGTAGATGATTATATGTGAGAATTAGGGTTTGATTTGCATGTTTTAGTGATTAATTGTTGGATTAGGGTTTGAATTCGCGTAGGTTTTGTTTCTGCGAAATGTTTCTGCTCGAATCGGTGCACACGGCCTTGAGGCCGTGTGCATGAGGCCGTGCGCGTGAGGAATCGCACATCGGCTGGTGCACACGGCCTTGAGGCCGTGTGCATGAGACCGTGCGCGTTTCTTGATCGTGCACGGCCTCGCCACACGGCCGTGCACAAGGCCGTGTGGCCTGGTTGAACAGTGCCCTGACCTTCTGTTAGTCAGGGCACAAATTGGCCTACGGGTCCCGCTTCGGCTCGTCTTTTCCGAATTCTTTCTTCGCTCCTGTATTCGATATATATGATATAGATAGGAATTACATGATTTATGAATTTACGACATGTTCGGGTATATGAATAGTGTATTTTAAGTTTTCGTTAAATTTTCTAACTTTTGCATGTGAAGTCCGATTTTCCCGAAATTCAAATGCATGCTTCTTTATGATATTCTAAGCATGTCCGTAAAGTTTCGTTGCATTTGGAATTGATTTACATTTTTAAATTTGCGATTTACTCTATTTTCGTTTGAGAATTTGAACCTAAGTGATTGATTTAATTGTATAACGTGCTTCTATGTGTTCTAATTCTTTCGTATAAGCCGTGCGTCGTCTTTAGTCTTATTTGGTTGTGTCTTGGTATTTTTGCAGACGATACTCCCGTGGAGTAGCGCCAGTTCTTGCTCTTTTGTTCATTTTGCATAGCCAGGTGAGGCTTTCCTTTTCTGATTCCAGTATTACTATGTATATATATATAAATAAGCCTCTCCCCATATAAGCCTCGTTTATGTTTTGGTTTTCACACCGTTTATATATATATACTTAGTAGATATTTATGATTATTATGTTCATTTGATTTATCAAAAATTATTTGATATGAAAAAGTATTACGTATAGTCTTCGAAATGTTTACGAAAGAGACATGTAAAACCTTTTTGTTTCTAAGGCGAACTTTGGCCTTCGGCCTCGCATATGACATGTCTCGAACGGTCTTTTGGCCAACCCGAAATGTTTGAAAAGCAAGTTATGAAATGTTTGCATGATCGTTTGGGCCCGGAGTAAGAGCGATAGGACGAAGTCGGTAGACGTCGGGTCTACGGCGTAAATCCTATGGTTTCCTCCATTTGGGAGCTCGGGGTGAGGCCGGAGTGGCAGCCCTTTGAGTACCTGAGTTATTCTAGTCAGTTTCGAGTAGTTCGGATTTAGCGGTCCGTCTACATTGGAGGCATAAGGGTGGTTTCCGGTTTTTATGTTTGGATATTGGAGTTCAGGACTCGACTCGCCGAGTCATTAGATATGTTATGTGTTATGTTAAATCACCACCCGATTACGAAAACCTTTCTTTTATGTTGATTTCTTTTAAGTTTAAAAATTTGGTGATTTACTTCCGTTTTACGATATACATTATTATTCCCTCCTCACTTAGTCGTTTGACTAACCCCCTCTGTTTTACCCCTGTACTGGTTTCAGGACACTAGGCGGGATCTGCGTCGTCGTCGTCGCGTCTTTGAGTTGCATTAATTTTGCTCATGTATAACTCTTTCCCATGTGGCTTTATTTTATGTTTTATGATATTAGGATTTAGATAGTTTGTATTCGGGATTATGTATAAATATTGAACCCGTTATTATATTATTATCGGGATATTGTATCGAACCCGTTTGTTATTTAATTAATGGAATTTCGTTAGCCTTGGTGGGCTTTAATACTTGTGTAATTATTTATGTTTCGTTTATTTCGCTTCCGCACTTCTTGTTTTTTTTTTGTTGTTTTGAAAACCCCCGCCTAGTAATTGAGTAATTGCTTGCCGTTCGCCGGGTTTCGATTTGGGTCGGATCCCATTCTGGCTTCGGGTCGGGGCTCGGTGCGGGGCGTGCGTTACCCGTTTGGGGTGCCCGATACAGTTGGTATCAGAGCTCTTGGTCCAATGGCCGAAGCTCTGAATTGTCGTGTCCAGTTGTGTCTAGGTCGTACGGCTTAGGATTATGTGATTGTGACAACGTGAATATGTGAATTTAACTTCTCTACGTGTTACGACTTTCCATAATCACTTATTATCATGCATGTTTGGTATTGAATGTGCAGAATGCCTCCTCGCCGTGAACCGCTAGGTCCGCCTCCAGGTGTTCCGACTCCAGCTCAATTTATGGAAGCCTTAGGGCAGCTCATGGTCCATGCTAACCGAGCAACACCGCCTCCTGCCCTGGAGAATGATCTGGGAAGATTTCTTAAGCTCAACCCTCCGCAGTTCGAGGGTGCACCTGATGATGTTGTTGCCGAAGCTTGGATATCGGCAATGGAAAAGATATTCCGAGTACTGGAGTGTCCGGACCCTAAGAGGGTCGAGTTAGCAGTGTATTAGATGATAGGAGCTGCTCAGGATTGGTGGGCCCGTATCGAACAGAAATGGCAGCATGAGCATGTGGTCCCGACTTGGGATCAGTTCGCGGTGGAGTTCCGGGCCAAGTATATTCCGTTGGTGGTCCGACAGCGACGTGAGCGAGAGTTCCTGGCTCTCAAGTAGGGTACTTCTGCAGTTGACCAGTACGAGGCTCACTTCTCCAGGCTTATCATTCACTGCTCGTATATGGTTGACGACGAGCAAAGGAAGACTCGACAGTTCATGGAGGGGTTGTCGAATGAGATTCGTATGCATATGCTTGGGAACCGACTCCAGAACTATACCGATGCAGTCGAGACGGCACTTTCTATAGAGTCCGATCTCCGACAGATGAGACCGACATTTGTACCTGCCCCTGCAGCCGCCAAGAGTTTCGCTTCTGGCTCGAAGAGGCCATTTATTCCGTCTGGGTCCTCTTCTGGGAAGAAGCCGTTCAGGAACGTCATTCAGCCTGCTCCTCCCCGACCCCAGCTTGCTCCTGCTCGATCTCAGGGATTTCCACGGCCAGTATGTGGATTTTGTCAGGGCCCGCATTTAGAGGCCAAGTGTTGGAGGAAGAACGGTCTTTGCTACGGGTGTGGTAGCGCCGATCATCGGATAGGTGAATGCCCGAAGAGGAGACCGGTACAGCAGGGAGCCGCTCAGCCTCAGGCTTATGCCCGTGTTTACGCCTTGGAAGGCGATGCAGAGGATGCTGTTGCAGATCCGACTGACGTGGTGGAAGGTACTATATATATAAATGGCATCCCCATACATGCATTGTACGACTCGGGTGCTTCCCACTCATTTATTGCGCCTGCTGTTTCCTTATCTGTGCATGCGCCTGTTTGCTTGCTTGATTATGTATTAGTGGTTGGTTCGCCGTTGGGTTCGAAGGTCATTACGAACCGAGCACTTAAGCGTTGTCCGGTTATCATCGAGGGTATCGAATACCCGGCTGATTTGGTCGAGTTGCCGATGATGAAATATGGGGTTATTCTCGGAATGGATTGGTTGTACGAGCATCGGGCGAAGGTTGATTGTTTCGAGAAGAAGGTTATTCTGGGTTCTAATGAGGTTAAGGGTTTCCGATTAGGAGAAGGTCCGTATATCTCAATGATGGAAGCCAAGAAGCTCGTTCAAAAAGAAGAAGCGACGTGCTTTATAGCTTACATTCTCAACCGCCCGAAGGACCAGACAAAGATCGAAGAGACACCCGTGGTCAATGAATTCGTCGACGTGTTTCCCGAGAATTTGGAATTCTTGCCACCGGATCGGGATATAGAGTTCGTGATTGATCTAGTTCCGGGAGCCGAGTCTTATTCGAAGTCGCCGTACCGAATGGCTCCTGCTGAGTTGAAAGAATTGAAGAACCAACTCGATGAACTTCTTTCTATTGGCTATATCCGACCGAGTGCCTCACCTTGGGGTGCTCCAGTCTTGTTCGTAAAGAAGAAGGACGGTACACTCCGCATGTGTATCGATTACCGAGAATTGAACAGGATGACTGTGAAGAACAAGTATCCTTTACCGCATATCGAGGAATTGTTCGACTTGTTGCAAGGATCGAGGGTTTATTCCAAGCTCGATCTCAGACAAGGATATTACCAGCTCCGTATCCGGTCAGAGGATATCCCGAAGACAGCTTTCAACACCCGATACGGACATTTCGAGTTTGTGGTCATGCCATTTGGACTCTCGAATGCCCCGGCAGCTTTTATGGACATGATGCACAGAATTTTCCGTCCGTACATAGACAAGTTCGTCGTTATTTTCATCGACGACATCTTAGTGTTCTCGAAGTCCGAAGAAGAACATGCTGAACACCTCCGGATTGTGCTTCAAGCTTTGAAAGAGCACCAGTTGTTTGCTAAGTTCAGCAAATGCGAATTCTGGATTGACCGAGTGACCTTCCTAGGTCATGTCATATCTGGAACGAGAATCGAGGTAGATCCTTCGAAGATTGAGACAGTGCTGGATTGGGAGAGACCTAAGACTCCTACAGAGATCCGTAGTGTCTTGGGATTAGCAGGATACTACAGACGTTTTGTCAAGGATTTCTCTAAACTTGCAGGTCCGTTAACAGCATTGACGAAGAAGGAAGCTAAGTTTGAGTGGTCAGCCAAATGTGAAGCTAGTTTTCAGGAGCTCAAGAAGAGATTGACCACAGCCCCAGTACTGACCCTGCCAGAGGGTTCTGAAGGATTTGTCGTGTATGCAGATGCGTCACACGAAGGATTAGGTTGTGTGTTAATGCAGAATGGGAAAGTTATAGCTTATGCGTCAAGGAAGCTAAAGCCAGCTGAAGAGAACTATCCCACTCACGACCTTGAACTAGCCGCTGTGGTATTTGCATTATTGAAATGGCATCATTACCTCTACGGCATCACGTTCGACATCTTCACAGATCATAAGAGCCTTCAGTACTTGCTTACTCAGAAGGAATTGAACAAACGACAGTGCCGTTGGATGGAGTTATTTGAGGACTACGATTGCAAGATCCAGTATCATCCCGGAAAGGTGAATGTCGTAGCCGATGCACTAAGCCGGAAGGCAAGCATAGCCCAGCTAGAGGCTAAGTTAGAGGGAGTTCACATCAGTTCTCAGGCCCATGTTCACAGCATATCGATCCAGTCAGAGTTGGGTCGAAAGATTCGAGATGTTCAGGCTACTGATGAGTGGACTCAGAGACAGATAGTTCACATCGCAGCTGATTTTGAGACTCAGTTTGGTGTGGACGACACAGGAGTTCTCCACTACAAGTCCCGAGTTTGTGTTCCGGAGAGTCTGAGAAAAGAGATTCTCGATGAGGCTCACAACACACCTTACACAGTTCATCCGGGAGGAAGTAAGATGTATCGGGATTTGAAAGAATTGTTCTGGTGGAGAGGTATGAAGAGAGACGTAGCTGATTACGTCAAGAGATGTTCGACTTGTCAACAAGTTAAAGCTGAACATCAGAGACCGGGAGGTTTGCTTGAGCCACTGCCGATTCCTACATGGAATTGGGAGGGTATTGCCATGGACTTCGTGTCTGGTTTGCCTAAAGTTAGAGGTGGCTACGATAGCATTTGGGTGATTATTGACCGACTATCCAAGAGTGCTCATTTTCTACCGATCAACATGTCGTACAAAGTGGATAGGTTGGCAGAGATTTATCACCGAGAGATTGTCAAGCTTCATGGAATTCCATCTACGATAGTATCTGACAGAGATGCTCGATTTACTTCCTGTTTGTGGCAACAACTTCAAGAACGAATGGGAACGAAGCTGACTTTCAGTACAGCCGCACATCCGCAAACCGATGGTCAGTCAGAGAGGATGATCAGATATCTCTGTGATATGCTTCGAGCTTGTGCCCTGGATTTTCGCAACAATTGGCACGACCAGTTGCCTCTGATCGAGTTTGCTTATAACAACAGTCGTCAGTCTACGATCGGAATGGCACCTTACGAAGCATTGTATGGCAGAAAGTGTAGATCCCCGTTGTTTTGGGATCTCGAAGATTGGCGATGGACGAAAGATGATAAGGAACGAGGAACTCCTCCAAAGTTTCTCCAAAATGCCATCGACCGTATTCAGATCATCCGGCAGAGAATGAAGGCAGCTCAGGATCGACAGAAGAGCTATGCCGACACCCGCCGCCGACCGTTGGAATTTGAGGTTGGTGACAGAGTATTCCTCAAAGCTTCTCCTCGAAAGGGTTTCACCCGAATTGGGAAAGGAGGAAAGTTAAGTCCGAGATTTTTGGGTCCTTATGAGATTTTGGAGAGAATTGGGAACGCAGCGTACAGGTTAGACTTGCCGCCGAGTCTGACAGGGATTCACAACGTCTTTCATGTTTCCCAACTCCGGAAATACTTCCCAAATGAGTCCGAGATCCTTCCTGTTGAGGAAATTGAACTAGAGCAGGATTTGACCTTTGTTGCGAAGCCGATGAAGATATTGGATAAGAAGACTCAAGCTCTGCACAACCGAGAGATTTCTCTTGTCAATGTCCTTTGGAGAAATCAGACAACCGAAGAAGCTACATGGGAGACCGAGGACAAGATGCGCAAGTTTCATCCGGAATTATTTCAGCCGGACGAGTAGAATCTGGGGGCCAGATTCTCATAAGGAGGGGTGATTGTAACGCCCCAAAAATCCGAATTATAAATCTGTATGCTCGGATCGAATATTTGCGCAATTATTATTTTATTTAATATTTATTTGATATTTATTATGTAATTTTAGAATTTTATTTCGTATATGAATGAATTCTGTATTTAAATTACAAATTGTCAATGTGCGTTTAATAATATGAATTTTGACTGTAATTACATGTTATTTGGACAACGTGAGTTTTCGAACTTATTTTGCAAAATTACGACTTTGCCCCTTCGGTTTCTAAACCTTAGTCAATTTGACTAAGTCAATCTCTCTCCCTCTCTATTCCATTCACGCGCAAAGAGAGAAAAAGAGAAGAAAGAAAAAGAGAGAAAAAGAGAGAAAAAGAGAAGAAAGAAGAAAGAGATTCCAACGATCGTTCCGACTCCGTTTCCCGACGGATTTTAGAGCCGTTTACGTCTACGAATTCCTCGCGATCTCATCTACGAGTAAGCTCTCACAAAATTTCTCGATTAATGCCTTCATTGCTTCGATTTTCGGATTTTTGAATATAGTTGAATAATTTAGGTTTTTATATGATTTTGATAGAAAATGTGGATGGATTTTCGTGTTTATTGTTTCTACGTGTAGCTTATGTATTGTAGATGATTATATGTGAGAATTAGGGTTTGATTTGCATGTTTTAGTGATTAATTGTTGGATTAGGGTTTGAATTCGCGTAGGTTTTGTTTCTGCGAAATGTTTCTGCTCGAATCGGTGCACACGGCCTTGAGGCCGTGTGCATGAGGCCGTGCGCGTGAGGAATCGCACACGGGCTGGTGCACACGGCCTTGAGGCCGTGTGCATGAGGCCATGCGCGTTTCTTGATCGTGCACGGCCTCGGCACACGGCCGTGCACAAGGCCGTGTGGCCTGGTCGAACAGTGCCCTGACCTTCTGTTAGTCAGGGCACAAATTGGCCTACGGGTCCCGTTCGGCTCGTCTTTTCCGAATTCTTTCTTCGCTCGTGTATTCGATATATATGATATAGATAGGAATTACATGATTTATGAATTTACGACATGTTCGGGTATATGAATAGTGCATTTTAAGTTTTCGTTAAATTTTCTAACTTTTGCATGTGAAGTCCGATTTTCCCGAAATTCAAATGCATGCTTCTTTATGATACTCTAAGCATGTCCGTAAAGTTTCGTTGCATTTGGAATTGATTTACATTTTTAAATTTGCGATTTACTCTGTTTTCGTTTGAGAATTGAACCTAAGTGATTGATTTAATTGTATAACGTGCTTCTATGTGTTCTAATTCTTTCGTATAAGCCGTGCGTCGTCTTTAGTCTTATTTGGTTGTGTCTTGGTATTTTTGCAGACGATACTCCCGTGGAGTAGCGCCAGTTCTTGCTCTTTTGTTCATTTTGCATAGCCAGGTGAGGCTTTCCTTTTCTGATTCCAGTATTACTATGTATATATATATAAATAAGCCTCTCCCCATATAAGCCTCGTTTATGTTTTGGTTTCACACCGTTTATATATATATACTTAGTAGATATTTATGATTATTATGTTCATTTGATTTATCAAAAATTATTTGATATGAAAAAGTATTACGTATAGTCTTCGAAATGTTTACGAAAGAGACATGTAAAACCTTTTTGTTTCTAAGGCGAACTTTGGCCTTCGGCCTCGCATATGACATGTCTCGAACGGTCTTTTGGCCAACCCGAAATGTTTGAAAAGCGAGTTATGAAATGTTTGCATGATCGTTTGGGCCCGGAGTAAGAGCGATAGGACGAAGTCGGTAGACGTCGGGTCTACGGCGTAAATCCTATGGTTTCCTCCATTTGGGAGCTCGGGGTGAGGCCGGAGTGGCAGCCCTTTGAGTACCTGAGTTATTCTAGTCAGTTTCGAGTAGTTCGGATTTAGCGGTCCGTCTACATTGGAGGCATAAGGGTGGTTTCCGGTTTTTATGTTTGGATATTGGAGTTCAGGACTCGACTCGCCGAGTCATTAGATATGTTATGTTTTATGTTAAATCACCACCCGATTACGAAAACCTTTCTTTTATGTTGATTTCTTTTAAGTTTAAAAATTTGGTGATTTACTTCCGTTTTACGATATACATTATTATTCCCTCCTCACTTAGTCGTTTGACTAACCCCCTCTGTTTTACCCCTGTACTGGTTTCAGGACACTAGGCGGGATCTGCGTCGTCGTCGTCGCGTCTTTGAGTTGCATTAATTTTGCTCATGTATAACTCTTTCCCATGTGGCTTTATTTTATGTTTTATGATATTAGGATTTAGATAGTTTGTATTCGGGATTATGTATAAATATTGAACCCGTTATTATATTATTATCGGGATATTGTATCGAACCCGTTTGTTATTTAATTAATGGAATTTCGTTAGCCTTGGTGGGCTTTAATACTTGTGTAATTATTTATGTTTCGTTTATTTCGCTTCCGCACTTCTTTTTTTTTTTTTTGTTGTTTTGAAAACCCCCGCCTAGTAATTGAGTAATTGCTTGCCGTTCGCCGGGTTTCGATTCGGGTCGGATCCCATTCCGGCTTCAGGTCGGGGCTCGGTGCGGGGCGTGCGTTACCCGTTTGGGGCGCCCGCTACACGTATTCTGTCATTCTCTCTCCTCCCTGAGCTATTTCTGTAACGCCCCGAAAATCCGAATCATTATATTGCGCGATTTGATTATTTTATTTGATAGTTAGTATGTGTAATTTAACAATTTCTTAAATGAGTGAATTTTGGTTTTTTAAACCATTTCATGTCAATGTGTGTTCAATTATATGAGTTTTGACTATAATATTGTTTAATTCCGACAACCTGCTAGTTTTAGTAAGTTCGGAGTAATTACGGTTTTGCCCCTCGTTTCGAAGTCAAGTCAAAGTTTGACTTGACCACTCTCTCTCTCCCTCAAACCTCATTCACGTAAGAAAGAAGAAAAGAAAGAGAAAAAGAAGAGAGAAAAGAGAGAAAGCTTCGATTGCTCATTCCGACTTCGATTTCCGACCGAATTTCGATCCGTGAAACTTTTCGAACTCCTCACGATCTATTCTTCAAGTAAGCTTCTCACGTCCTTCGCGTTTAATGCTTCCTAGGTTGTGATTTATAGAATTTTGTGAATAGTTTAATAATATATGAAAAATGTGATTATGAATCATTTTGTGGTTGGATTTACGTGTTTCTTGGTCCTATAAGTAGATTAGATGTTATAGATCATTATATGTAAGTTTAGTTTGAGGTTTTGCATGATTTATATGATTTAAATGTTAATTTTTGGCTCATTCCCGAGAACCCTCGCGATTTTCTGCTGTGTTGATAATCCGCACGGCCTGACGCACGGTCTTGAGACCATGCGCCAAGACCGTGTGCATATTTTGGCCTTGCACTGCCTAACGCACGGCCGTGCGCAAGCCGGTGCGCAGGCCAGTGCAAGTTTGTCCGCACCGGCTTGAGCACGTGTTCAAGACCGTGCGTTTGCCCGTCCCCAAGACCGTGTGTATGCCTTAACCAAAATTTCTCCATTTTCAACTTCTTGCTCTCGGCATTGAGGGTCAAAGGGGTAATTAAAAAGTTGACTTTCTTCGTTTGACCTCCGATTCAAGATCCGATTTCACCTATAGGTCCTATAAATCATGAAATACATATTTTAGGTAGTTTGAATTTTTCCGACTTCGTTTGGGCCCCGTTTCTCTTGTTTTTTCGTTTAGGCCTTTTTGACTATTTTTCAAATGTTGTTCGTTTCTTCCAAAACTTGAATGCATGCTTCCTTATTGCATTTTATGCATGATTATGAACTATTATTACATTCTAACTTGTTTTGCTTATCGAATTCTATGAATTTCTATGTTTTGTTACAATGTGAACCTAAGTGATATGAATGATTGTTAAACGTGCTTCTATGTGTTTTAAATCTTTCGTATAAGCCGTGCGTCATTGTTAGTCTTATATGGTTATGTCTTTGTCTTTTTGCAGACGATACTCCCGTGGAGTAGTGTGCCTGTCTCGCATTTTGCTCTCGTTTTTGTCAAGCCAACAGGTGGGGTTTTCAGTTTCTTATAGTAGACGATAATACGTACATAATACCAACCCTACTACCCGATAAGCCTTGTTTTATGATTTGTTTTACATCCGTCTGTATATATAGTAGATATTTAAGCTTATACTTTTATGATCTTGAAAACGATTTAATATGAAAAGTATTATGTATAAGTTTGTGAAATGTTTACGAAAGAGGCAAGCAAATCTTTGTTTTCCGAAAGCGAACTTTGGCATTATAGCCTCGCACACGACTTGCCTCGAACGGTCTTTTGACCACATGGAAATGTTTGAAAAGCGAGCTATGTATATGAATATGTTTGACCTGTTCTGATGGGCCCGGAGTAAGGACGATAGGACGAAGTCGGTAGACGTCGGGTCTACGGCGGAAATTCTATGGTTTCCTCCACCTTTGGGAGCTCGGGGTGAGGCCGGAGTGGCAGCCCTTTGAGTACCTGAGCTTGTTTATGTATGATATGTGTAGTTAGGGGTTGCTCCCTGATTACAACTGGAGGAATAAGGTGGGTTTCTGTTTTTTTATGATTTGACTGGTGGTTCAGAACTCTTCTCGCTGAGTTATACGCTTTGTTATGTTTCATTTTGAGCTAGTTCACCAATCGTTTGCGAAAAACTTTACTTCTGTTATTTTCTTTCTGTTTAAACTGGTGATCTACTTTCGTTTATTCTTATGTACTGTTTTTCCCCCTCACTTAGTCGTTTGACTAACCCCATTCGTTTCACCCTTTGGTTTTAGGATTCTAGGCGGGCTTCATAGTATTGAGTAGTCGTCGGTCGAGTTACAAGCTTTTGTCTTATGTAAACTCTCGTTTCTTGTTGACTTATGATGTATGTAGGATTTGATTTATACTTATGAAAATCCGGGAATAATATTGTAGAACCCGTTGTAAACATTTGTTAATATTTATTGGAATTTGCTAGCCTTGGTGGGCTTTACCTATCTGCGCAATCATTATGGGTTTTATGTTTTTTTTTATATTGCTTCCGCTTTTGGTTTATCTCTGTTTTGAAACTCCCGCCTAGTAGTAAATGTCCGGTTTGCCGTTCGCCGGGTTTTGGTTCGGGTCGGACTCCTTTCGATTCCGGGTCAGGATCCGGTGCGGGGCGTGCGTCTGCCCGTTTGGCGGCGCCCGCTACAATTTCTATCTCTCCCGTCGGATACGGGTACGATAATCCTGGCGTAGTCTGGAGTGGGGGCAGTGACGGATCTGATCGAGCTTTCTTGCGCGGCATACCTGCGCTCACAACTATTTGGCAAAATAGGTGCATGTCTTGTGAGAAATGATGCCAACAATTTGTAAACACATAAAGCATGCTCAACACCCAATGAAAATCCTATCGACACCCACTACGACAGACCAAACCAAGTAAAACACACAAAGAGTTCCACAATCGACTCGCATTGCATCTTCCTTAGTATAAAAATTCATAAAAGATTGCCAGTCGGTTAATTAAGCCAACCGTAATCGTCTACAATTTTAAGCACCAAGATAAGACGAACACTCGTCAAAACATGAACTCGACACAAACTGACAAAATTCAAAAGACACAAAAGACAAGACAGACGAGATACTAGAGCTTTCGGTTCCTTTTCGGGAACCTAGGCTCTGATACCACTGACTGTAGCGCCCCTTTCCTTGGTCGGAGAAATGACACCACATCCGCACCGAGACGAGCTCCCAATCGTGGTAGATGTACCCCATTTTCATCCCGGCGAACGGCAAGCACTCAATCTATACCGGCAACAACGTACCTAGTCTGTAACGACCCGAAAATCCGATTTTCAATTCGGTATATTTTAATCGAGTAATTGTGCAAATTATTATTTTATTTAATATTTATTCTAAGATTTTAGGATAATTTCGTAAATGAGTGAATTTTATATTTAAATCACGAATTGTCAATGTGCGTTTAATTATGTGAATTTTAACTGTAATTACGTATTATTTGGACAACGTGAGTTTTTAAACTTATTTTTGCGAAACGACGAATTTACCCCTTCGATTTTTAGACCTAGTCAACTTAATTGACTAAGTCAATCTCTCACCTCACACTCTCGTTCAACATCCGCAAGAAAGAAAGAGAGGAAAAGAAAAGAGAAAGAAAAAGAGAAAGAGAAGGAAGAGATTTCAATCGATCGTCCCGACTTCGTTTCCCGACGGATTTTCGAATCGTTTACGCCTACGAATTCCTCGCGATCTTTTCTACGAGTAAGCTTATAACGATTCTCTCGTTTAATGTCTTCTATACTTCGTTTTTCTCATTTTTGTGAATAGTTGTATAATTTAGGTTTTATATGATTTTGATAGTAATTGTGGATGGATTTTCGTGTTTATCGTTTCTATATGTAGATTACATGTTGTAGATGATTATATGTGAAAATTAGGGATTGATTTGCATGATTAATCGATTAAATGTTAGATTTTGGTTTGAATTCGCGTATGATTTTTGTTGTCTGATGTTTCTGCTCATTTTGGTCGCACACGGCCTGGTGCACACGGCCTTGAGGCCGTGTGCATGAGACCGTGCGTGTGTGGAGAATGGGCACGGGCTGTGCACACGGCCTTGAGGCCGTGTGCATGAGGCCGTGCGCGTTGCTTGATTGTGCACGGCCTCGGCACACGGCCGTGCACAAGGCCGTGTGGCCTGGTCGAACAGTGCCCTGACCTTCTATTAGTCAGGGCACATTTTACACTACGGGTCCCTCCGAGACTCGTCTTTTCCGAATTCTTTCTTCGCTCGTGTATTCGATATATCTTAAATAGATTTGAATTGCATGATTTATGAATTTACAACATGTTCGGGTATATGAATAGTGTGTTTTAAGTTTTCGTTAAATTTTCTAACTTTTGCATGTGAAGTCTGATTTTCTCGGAATTCGAATGCGTACTTCTTTATGATAATTTAAGCATGTCCGTAAAGTTTCGTTCCATTTGGACTTGATTTGTATTTTTAAATGCATGAATTACTCTGTTTTCGTTTGAGAATTTGAACTTAACTGATTGATTTAATTGTGTAACGTGCTCCTATGTGTTTTAATATTCTCGTATAAGCCGTGCATCGTCTTTAGTCTTATTTGGTTGTGTCCTGGTATTTTTGCAGACGATACTCCCGTGGAGTAGCGCCGGTTCTTGATTTTGCTCTTATTTTGAATAGCCAACAGGTGAGGCTTTCCGTTTCTGTTTCCAGTATTATTATGTATTTATATAAATAAGCCTCTCCCGATATAAGCCACGTTTATGTTTTGTTTTCACACTGTTTCTATATATATACTTAGTAGATATTTATGCTTATTATGTTCATTTAATTTATCGAAAATGATTTGATATGAAAAAGTACTATGTATAGTCTTCGAAATGTTTACGAAAGAGACATGTAAAACCTTTTGTTTTCTAAGGCGAACTTTGGCCTTCGGCCTCGCATATGACATGTCTCGAACGGTCTTTTGGCCAACCCGAAATGATTTGAAAAGCGAGATTATGAACTGTATGCATGTTTGTTTGGGCCCGGAGTAAGAGCGATAGGACGAAGTCGGTAGACGTCGGGTCTACGGTGTAAATCCTATGGTTTCCTCCATTTGGGAGCTCGGGGTGAGGCCGGAGTGGCAGCCCTTTGAGTACCTGAGTTATTCCCGTATGATATGAGTAGTTCGGGTTTGCAGTCCGGCTACATTGGAGGAATAATGGTGGTTTCCGGTTTTATGTTTTGGCTATTGGAGTTCAGGGCTCGACTCGCCGAGTCATATGATAAGTTATGTTTTATGTTAAATCACCACCCGATTACGAAAACCTTTCTTTTATGTTGATTTCTTTTAAGTTTAAAATTGGTGATTTATTTTCCGTTTTATTATATACATTATTATTCCCTCCTCACTTAGTCGTTTGACTAACCCTCTCTATCTCACCCTATATTGGTTTCAGGATACTAGGCGGGATTCGTCGTCGTCGTAGGGTTTTATTTATTTTATTCATGTATATCTCTCTATTTCCCGTTCGACTTTTATTTAAGTTTTACGATATTAGGATGTATTCGGGATTATGTATTTATTGAGCCCGTTATTATATTTATCGGGATACTGTATCGAACCCGTTTGATATTATGTAATTGAATTTCGTTAGCCTTGGTGGGCTTTAATAATTGTGTATTTGTTGTTTTTGAAACCCCGCCTAGTGATTGAGTAAATGCTTGCCGTTCGCCGGGTTTCGGTTCGGGTCGGATCCCATTTCGGCTCCAGGTCGGGGCTCGGTGCGGGGTGTGCGTTACCCGTTTGGGGCGCCCGCTACAGTTGGTATCAGAGCTTCTTTGGTCCAATGGCCTAAGCTCTGAATCGTCGTGTTTTGTTGGTTTGGTCGGTCGTTGTGTGCCGGTGTAACTTAGGGAATTGCACTCACCAGTGTTCAAGAACGCTTAGTGTTTGAATTGTCACGGATCTTTGTTGGATGATCAACAACAAAAGATCTTTTACAATCAAAACACTGGGATGGGCTTGGATATAGGTGGATGTGAAACTCAAGGCTGTACTTGCCATGCCTGGTTGTCTGTCGTGTCCGGTTGTGTCTAGGTCGTACGGCTTAGGACTTCTGTGGATTTGTGCAAATGTGCTAAGTGCTTATGTGAACACTAAGTGAACATTACTTGCCTATATGTTTACAGCTTTGCATGCTCACTTACCTGTCATGCATAACTGTTAATGGCTTTACAGGATGCCTCCACGTCGTTGTCCCTGTGGACAGTCTTCGTCATCTTCATTGACACCTCAGACCGATCCACCGATTCCAGCCGAAATTTTGGAAAAATTAAGACAGTTCATCGCTCATACCCCTAAAGAAAATGCTGAGCAGGAAGCGTGGGCTCAATTTCTCAGATTCGAACCACCGCAATTTGAAGGTGCCCCGGATGACGCTATTGCCGAGGCATGGATATCGGCTCTAGAAAAGATTTTTAGGATTATGGAATATCCAGACCCTCTAAGAGTCGGGTTTGCTATTTATTTGATGCTTGGAGCTGCACAGGAATGGTGGAAACAGATTGAACAACGATGGGAACGCGAGCATGTAGTCCCGACTTGGGATCAGTTCTTAACTGAGTTCCGGGCTGAATACATTACGAGGATTGTTCGTCAGCAACACGAAAGTAAATTTTAGGCCCCCGTTCAGCCTATTCCTCCCCAACCTCAGGGATAACCACGACCCGTATGTGGATTTTGTAAGGGCCAGCATTTAGAGGCTAAATATTGGAAGAAGAATGGACAGTGCTACGGATGTGGTAGCACCGATCACAGATTGAATGTATGCCCGAAGAAGAGACCGGTACCGCGGGGTACAGCAGGCAATACTGAGGATGCACATCCAGCGAGTTCTACGAGGCCACTTACACAATCAGGGTCTTCTTCCGGAAAGAAAACCTCCTCGGTATATTCATCGAAACATAATGTACTTCCGAAACCGCAAGGAACGCCAGTATGTGGCTTTTGCCAAAGAGATCATCAAGAGTCAGAATGCCGAAAGAAGCAGGGACGTTGCTTCTCATATGGAAGTCCGTCTCATCTTCGTACAAATTACACGAGGAAGAAAATGTCGAGACGAGCCAAAAGGATGAAGCTTGATTCTGTATGAACGATCTAGGTATATTGCATTGTCATGACATTCATCCTAAATTAATTTAATTTCATATTATGTGAATTTAAAAATTATGTGCGTTAGGTTTATAATATTATACATGTGATTTCGATGTTATTATTCGTGTTTAAATTTTGTGAAGTTTGTGTGGTTTTAATCACACGAACTGCCCCTGTGTGCCTTGCACGGTCTCGCCACACGCCGTGACGAGACCCTGTGCACTTATCTCACACGGCCTTGTTGCACCCTGTGCGAGAGGCCGTGCGCATGAATACACACGGGCTCATCACACGCCGTGACGAGAGCCCGTGCGTGTTTGTCCTCACGGGGTCATCACACGCCGTGACGATACCCCGTGCGTGTTTCTCACATGGCCTCGTCACACGCCGTGACGAGAGGCCGTGCGCATTTCTTCCAGGTTTTAAAATTGTCAGTAGCTTCTCATTTCGCGCACAACCCTCATTCCTTTCTCCTTTTTCATACGAGAAGTTCCCCATTTTTTTCCCCAAATTCATCCCATCTTTGAGCTCAAATTATTCTCGATCTAGCCGACGGATTTTCATGAGATTTTGTAAGTGTGTTGTCTGCAGCGAGTTCTTTAGATTGTTGAAATTTGGGCTCGATCCGTTATACCGATCTCACACAATCTTCGCCCGAAGTAGCGCACGCCAAGTGTTCGGTAAAAGTCTCAAGTGAAAAATTTGCAACTTATTCCTTCAATTCACAACAACTCCAACTCTATTATGGAAGGTGCTCGTGAAGCTCGTGGTGGACGTCGGGCAAGGGAATTACCCGACATAGCGGCACCGGAAGGTTACCAACTGGATTTGGGTAATGAAGACGATCAAGATGTCTTCAACCGGTTAATGGAACGACCGGTTAGAGCTACGCAATTTCTAGATATGGAGGCTATGTACCAATTGGGTCTTGGCGAAGGGATCTCTCGTTACATCGACAACATTGGGTGGGCTAATTTTTGGAGTATTCAAAGGCCATCCTATCGCCGACTCACTTGTGAATTTTTAAGCTCTCTTAAGGGCGCGGCATTTCCGGACGACATCGAGATGCCGATAGGAATCCACTTCAGAGCGTTCAACTGGGACTATACGCTTTCATACCGGCAGTTGTCCGAGTATTTTCAATTGGATGTTACGGCACCTAGGAGACGTGCCGACGGATGGAATCAAGCCGAGGCTTGGAGACGTATCTCTACCTCCACCGAAATATTTAACTCCGGCGTATCCAAGGCCACGATGCTCATCACCACTCAATTGAGAATTTTGCATAGAGCCGTGTCTCATTCGGTTCTAGCCAGAGGAGACAGTCCGGGTGCGGTGAACACCGAGGATTGTCTCATACTCGATCATATGGTGCGAGGGGTCAGGTTCAACCCCATCTCGTACATGATGGACCATATGATGTATATCTCCACTCGGTCGAGAGGAGAGATCCGAGTTGGCTCATACATTACCGCCATTCTGGAGTGTGCCCAGGTGGAAGGGCTCGATACCCAGGTTCCCGTTGGAGGTTTGACCTCAATTAGCTACGGCACTCTAGCTCAAATGGCGATCTGCACGAAGGGTCCGAGGCGGAACGACCCATATATTCTGGTAGATGGACTACCTTTATGGGAAGCTGACCAAGGGGATGCTCAGGCCCAGAGGTCCGAGAGCAAGCTCAGCATATCTACTCCCAGCTGATGAGTCAGGATGCTTCTATTCCTGAGTCTTCACATGGCAGAAGAAGCACTCAGCACCAGGAGTCGATAGACCTGCAACAATTTTATTCAGAGTTCACTGACTACCGACGTGTGACTGATGAGAGATTTGCCCAGCAGAAGAGGCAGATCAATGAGGGCTTTGCAGCTCAGCGAGCTCACATTGATAGTCAGTACACAGCCTTGCAGGCAGAGCTTCAGAGATCCATATCAGAGATGCAGAGGTCACTATCTGAGCAGCTGGATCAGTATTTCCACCGTGGTCCCGACAAGCCTTGAGCTATCTATTTTATTTTATTTTCTTCTTTCCCGCTAGTTTGTTTAGGATTTGATGTAATTTTATATTTTGTATGACTCTGAATTTTATTTGGAATATTAAGTGTTTTAAGTGTTTATTATTAATGACGTATTATTATGTGATTTAATTGCATTTGAATGTTCGATTTAATTCGAGTTATTAGAATTTCTATTATGCTCCTCTTAACTAACTCCGAGACCGGAAGAGAATCTGAGGACAGATTCTTCTGAAGAGGGGAGTATTGTAACGACCCGAAAATTCGATTTTCAATTCGGTATATTTTAATCGAGTAATTGTGCAAATTATTATTTTATTTAATATTTATTCTAAGATTTTAGGATAATTTCGTAAATGAGTGAATTTTATATTTAAATCACAAATTGTTAATGTGCGTTTAATTATGTGAATTTTAACTGTAATTACGTATTATTTGGACAACGTGAGTTTTTAAACTTATTTTTGCGAAACGACGAATTTACCCCTTCGATTTTTAGACCTAGCCAACTTAATTGACTAAGTCAATCTCTCACCTCACACTCTCGTTCAACATCCGCAAGAAAGAAAGAGAGGAAAAGAAAAGAGAAGGAACAAGAGAAATAGAAGGAAGAGATTTCAATCGATCGTCCCGACTTCGTTTCCCGACGGATTTTCGAATCGTTTACGCCTACGAATTCCTCGCAAAATTTTCTACGAGTAAGCTTCTAACAATTCTCTCATTTAATGTCTTCTATACTTCGTTTTTCTTGTTTTTGTGAATAGTTGTATAATCTAGGTTTTATATGATTTTGATAGTAATTGTGGATGGATTTTCGTGTTTATCGTTTCTATATGTAGATTACATGTTGTAGATGATTATATGTGAAAATTAGGGATTGATTTTCATGATTAATCGATTAAATGTTAGATTTTGGTTTGAATTCGCGTATGATTTTTGCTGTCTGATGTTTCTGCTCATTTGGTCGCACACGCCCTGGTGCACACAGCCTTGAGGCCGTGTTCATGAGACCGTGCGTGTGTGGAGAATGGGCATGGGCTGTGCACACGGCCTTGAGGCCGTGTGCATCAGGCCGTGCGCATTGCTTGATTGTGCACGGCCTCGACACACGGCCGTGCACAAGGCCGTGTGGCCTGGTCGAACAGTGCCCTGACCTTCTGTTAGTCAGGGCACATTTTACACTACGGGTCCCCCCGAGATTCGTCTTTTCCGAATTCTTTCTTCGCTCATGTATTCGATATATATGAAATAGATATGAATTGCATGATTTATGAATTTACAACATGTTCGGGTATATGAATAGTGTGTTTTAAGTTTTCGTTAAATTATCTAACTTTTGCATGTGAAGTCCGATTTTCCCGGAATTCGAATGCATACTTCTTTATAATAATTTAAGCATGTCCGTAAAGTTTCGTTGCATTTGGACTTGATTTGTATTTTTGAATGCATGAATTACTCTGTTTTCGTTTGAGAATTTGAACTTAAGTGATTGATTTAATTGTGTAACGTGCTCCTATGTGTTTTAATATTCTCGTATAAGCCGTGCGTCGTCTTTAGTCTTATTTGGTTGTGTCCTGGTATTTTTGCAGACGATACTCCCGTGGAGTAGCTCCGGTTCTTGATTTTGCTCTTATTTTGAATAGCCAACAGGTGAGGCTTTCCGTTTCTGTTTCCAGTATTATTATGTATATATATAAATAAGCCTCTCCCGATATAAGCCACGTTTATGTTTTGTTTTCACACCGTTTCTATATATATACTTAGTAGATATTTATGCTTATTATGTTCATGTGATTTATCGAAAATGATTTGATATGAAAAAGTACTATGTATAGTCTTCGAAATGTTTACGAAAGAGACATGTAAAACCTTTTGTTTTCTAAGGCGAACTTTGGCCTTCGGCCTCGCATATGACATGTCTCGAACGGTCTTTTAGCCAACCTGAAATGATTTGAAAAGCGAGATTATGAACTGTATGCATGTTTGTTTGGGCCCGGAGTAAGAGCGATAGGACGAAGTCGGTAGACGTCGGGTCTACGGTGTAAATCCTATGGTTTCCTCCATTTGGGAGCTCGGGGTGAGGCCGGAGTGGCAGCCCTTTGAGTACCTGAGTTATTCCCGTATGCTATGAGTAGTTCGGGTTTGCAATCCGGCTACATTGGAGGAATAAGGGTGGTTTCCGGTTTTATGTTTTGGATATTGGAGTTCAGGGCTCGACTCGTCGAGTCATATGATAAGTTATGTTTTATGTTAAATCACCACCCGATTACGAAAACCTTTCTTTTATGTTGATTTCTTTTAAGTTTAAAATTGGTGATTTATTTTCCGTTTTATTATATACATTATTATTCCCTCCTCACTTAGTCGTTTGACTAACCCTCTCTGTCTCACCCTTTATTGGTTTTAGGATACCAGGCGGGATTCGTCGTCGTCGTAGGGTTTTATTTATTTTATTCATGTATATCTCTCTTTTTCCCGTTCAACTTTTATTTAAGTTTTACGATATTAGGATGTATTCGGGATTATGTATTTATTGAGCCCGTTATTATATTTATCGGGATACTGTATCGAACCCGTTTGATATTATGTAATTGAAGTTCGTTAGCCTTGGTGGGCTTTAATAATTGTGTATTTATTATGTTCTATTACTTTGATTATTTATATTGCTTCCGCGTCTCTGTCTTTTCGTTGTTTTTGAAACCCCGCCTAGTGATTGAGTAAATGCTTGCCGTTCGCCGGGTTTCGGTTCGGGTCGGATCCCATTTTGGCTCCGAGTTGGGGCTCGGTGCGGGGCGTGCGATACCCGTTTGGGGTGCCCGCTACATAGTCCAACAACGAAAAACCAGCAGGGGATAACAGAGTGCGGAAGCTGTAAATTATATATATCCATTAAACATGCAAAGCCACACGGGGCAACAATTAACATAAATCAATAATCCAACAAATACCTAATTAACAAGTCAATGCTCAACAAATATCCATCACATCGTCATTAATATATCCATCTCTACTGACAAAACAATTTAATAATAAAAGACAGACTGTTGTTGGACACTACTGGCAATTACCAAATGACATGAACATCAAGACCTACGACCCGCTGTTGCCAACCGACATGAGAGGTGACAACGCCACCTGTCAACCAGAAGTAAGAATCAAAATAGTGGGGGTGAGTATAAAAGATACTCAGTGAGAGTAAAGAGGGAACAAGTACGAGCCACGTTTTCGGGTTTGGATTATATGTATAATAAATTACATTTGCATAATGAAGAAAATCCGGATCGTGCTTCGACTTGCATACACAATAATAATAAGCAGTAATAATAAAGCATTAATGGAAGCAAGTAATATCCCAGCGAGAATGGGCCTGTTCCTCCTTATAACCCCCTCAAGTTCAGTAAACTCCATCTCCGGTGGCTGACCCCAAAGGTGCTACCCCGGGCGACTGTTGAATTTTAGGAAAACGTGCAACAAATGAAACGCCCACCATCACTCCCAACCGTGGCTATCAACTCCTGATGGGCCACGATTGATGCTTAGTTTTGGGAAAAGCACCTCGGATTACATCCTGGACGCTCGTCCCCGGCTGCAACCTCCGGATACCATCCCGGGCCCATTTTAAATAACAATACATTAAACAAAATGATTTAGAGATACCTATAGATACAAGTTAATATCAAAACATTTGTTATAAAATATATATTAAATATCTAATAGATATACGAGAAAGGAAATCAAAGCAAGATGAGCACATAAGGGTAGTTCGTAATAATTTAAAAGAAATTCTTACTCCGTTTGAAAGTATTTTTAAGACCCTCACCTGGAAGCACGAAAACGACAAGACAACCCAAGCTATGCCTTGAAAAGACGGCCTGAAACTAATAGACGACAAGAACCAATTAAGACAAGACACGACAACGACTCACGAAGACTACAACATATGAACAACCAATAATCATCATGTAGAAATTAAATTTACAATTAAAATGCAATTAAATCAATTAAACGGAAATATGCAATTAACATTGCTAAACATGCTCAATTGAAATTCTAATTGCGCATTCATGCTTATAATATTATAAAGAAGCACTCATGCGATTTTCGGATTTTTCGGACGACATTCAAAAATTGGGGAAAAAGCCCTAAACGAAAAAGGCTCGATTCAAGGTCCGAACGAGGTCGGAATTTCGAAAACTTTACAAAATATTCATCCTTGAATCATGTGGAAACTATAGGTGAAAACGGCTCGATTTTAGGGGGTCGTATGCAAAAAGTCAACTTTTATTTTTGGCCAATTCACCCCATTACCGTGAGTGTCGCAGCCCCGGGCACGGAGAGGAGAACCCTCACGACGGCACCCGTTGGACGCGCGGGTATAAGCTTCACCACCACTGAGCACAACCCTAAAGTTTGGCTTGAAACCACTTGCCAAAAGGTGATGCACCACATGGTAGTTGTGCTTGGAAGATCACTTATAAACCCTTCACATTACTTATGTTTTTCCTATGTGGGACAAATGCCCACATGGTACATATTTCTCAAGTTTGGGGTGTTACATTCACCCCTCCTTGAGAGCGTAATGTCCTCATTACGCCGTGACATAGGATCGTGGCTTCCCGCCAGTGGAGAAGCTGCCCACAACACGCCGAGCGGAGCCCCTTTAGCGGTGACTCACGACTCATGTCATGTGTGGAACATGCATTCCCATAGCTGACGGTTGGCTCTGATACCATTTGTCGCAGCCCCGGGCACGGAGAGGAGAACCCTCACGACGGCACCCGTTGGACGCGCGGGTATAAGCTTCACCACCACTGAGCACAACCCTAAAGTTTGGCTTGAAACCACTTGCCAAAAGGTGATGCACCACATGGTAGTTGTGCTTGGAAGATCACTTATAAACCCTTCACATTACTTATGTTTTTCCTATGTGGGACAAATGCCCACATGGTACATATTTCTCAAGTTTGGGGTGTTACAGTGAGCAACTAAGGAACAAGGCTGAAAATTTGGTTAAGGCATTCGCACGGCCTAACGCACGGCCTGGTACACGGTCTTGAGCACGCACTCAAGAGCGTGCAAACTGAAACAAGCACGCACGGGCTTCTGCACCGGCGTGCGCAGGCGGGTGCATGATAAAAGTGTTGCGCACGGTTTGGCGCACGGTCTTGCCAAGACCGTGCATTGGACCGTGTGGTTCTATCTAACAAGTGCAGAAACGCGATTTCAAGGTTTCTCACGAGGGTTTCGTCCTAAAATCAACTAGGGTGGATTCTATAGCTAAAATCAACATATAAAATTCACACTCATGCATTGTATATATTAATTAGCTACCATTTGATCCGAACTACACTAGAAATGGTAAACTCTAACCTATAAATTCATCAAATTATCAATTATTCATATCAATATACAAACTAGAAAATAGAAGGATTTAATGGGTGAATCGAAATGGGGAAAGAAGATTACCGGTAGAGAATTGAATGAGGATCGTAGATTTGGTCTCGGAATTTTGATTGATCGAACGACGGATTCGGAACGGAATTTCTATTTCTCTCCTTCTTCTTCTCCCTTTCTCCTTCTCTTCTCTCATTCTCTCTCTCTCGATTTTTGTGCTCAAGAGTGTGAAAGAGAGCGTGCACAAGAGGGTGTAAGTGTGTTCAAGATAGTGTGGGTGTGTTCAAGATGGTGCAAAGGTGTTTCAAGGGGGTGTGGGTTCGTTTAGAGATTAGATTAATTTCGAGGGGTGGAAAATGTAATTATAATTGGTTGAGGATAGGAAATTAAATTAAATAACTTAAAATTAGCTAAAGAAGCCAATCTTTTCATATAAAATTCAACGAAATGTCGAATAATTATTCTGAAAATATATTCTGGAATTTTGGGTCGTTACAACGCTCGTCTCCAAGCTCACCTCTTGTATACTCCGGGTCCACTTCTTTATACCGTCCAGGGCTCGCATTTGAAATCAATGACAGTTTAGGTTGCCAAAAGAGCCATTCGAAAATAGGGAATCGGGGTGTGGGAGGCCAAAGGGCCATTCGAGACAAGGCTATCTTTGCGAGGTCGAGAGACCAAAGTTCGCATTTAAAAACAAATGGGTTTTCCTTGCCTCTAGTTGAAAACTATTTTTGTAAAATATTATACGTATAGGTTTTGCTATTAAAAGGGGTTGACTAAGCACTTAAGGAATAGTAAAGGCAGAACAACAAGTAATAAGAAAAGTGGGGTAGTCATTTGTTTTGCAAACCTATATGAGACTATGTCCTTGCCCCTGTTAAAATAAGTTTAAACCCTTACTTGGCTCGACACGACAGTATGAAAGCAGGCGGTAGTCAAGTTTCTCCCTCATTGGTCCCACCTGTAATACACAGGGCCTAGAGGATGAAGACGAGGCCGATAATATGAAAAGCAAGACACAAGGCAACAGACGACACACGACAATTCATATAGAACCCTAATCATGCTATAAACGTAACATGGAAAGTTAAACAATTAAACATACAAAGACATATGAAATACGGAACGACAATTAAAGAATTACTAATGCAATACTAAATAAAAAATGAACATAGATAATAAATGTTAAGGCATGCTAAAACGCAATTAGGGCACGTAGACATGCTTAAAATAATATAACGAAGCTCTCTCGCGAAAACGGGATCGAACGGACAAGAAACGGAAAAAGTGGGAAAAATCCCTAAACGAGAAAGGTGTCAATTGACGGTCAAATAAGGTCGGATAAATTGCAAACTATGTAAAATATTTAATCCCGAGGCTCAAGGGAGCTATAGGTTAAATCGGATTAATTTTCGGAGGTCGTATGCGAAAGGTCAACATTTAAATAGGTGGGGTTGACCCAATTCCCGAAGTGCAAGAAAGGAAAAGGCTAGAAAAATCCACTAAGTGTTTCGCACCGGCCTGTGCACGGTCTTGGACACACTGTCAAGACCGTGCACTGCACACGGCCAAGTGCATGGGGCAGGCGCACGGGCTCCTGCACGGTCTTGATCAAGACCGTGCGTTAGCCCGTGCGGATCAACTGAGTGCAGAAAGTAGCAGGTCGCGAAGCTCACACACGGGCACCAACATATAAATCCATAGATCTCATAATTTACACCATAAAACATGCTAATTTTTACATATAATCATATATATCATATAAGCTACACATAGGTTCAAGAAACACGTAAAATGGTCAAGTAAATCTTCCTAAACACAAAAATCCTAAAACTATGAAATCCTATATATAAATCACGAAAATCGCAACGAGGAAATGACGGATTGAAATGGGGTAAAAGGATTACCGGTAGAGGATGAAGCAAGGGTCGTTCGGGTTTTCACGGCTCGTCGATCGAGCGAGAAACGAGCTCGGTAGGGCGATTCTCCTCCTCTTCCTTCTTCTTTCTCCTTTTCTCCTTCTCTTCCTCTTTCTCTCTCTCTTTCTCAAATGATATTGGTTTATGTGAGAATAAGGAATATAAGAGGGGTATGTATGCAAAAAGGGATATTAAATGAGGTCGGGGTAAAATAGGGAATTTGGATAAAAGGCGGGTTAAAGGATAAAACTTATTCGTGAATATAAATATTCTCACGAAAAGCCTTCAGCGCGAATAAAATATTATTCCGGAATAAATTCAAAATTTTGGGTCGTTACATATATATAGGGAAATACATATGCTAAATGAAGAAAACCGGAATGTGCTTCGACTTGTAACGAAAGCCGTAAACCAATTAGACAAGTAACTAATGCAATAAGTCATGCAATATTGTGTCCCGGCGAGAATGGGCCCTCTCCTTATAACTCCCAATTCATGAAAATTATGCAAGCATATAGTCACGTACTCCACCACCAAAAGTCAAGATCCAATCAGAATTTTATGGAAACGTGTGTTAACAACGTCACCCTTATCAGAATTTTCTAGGAAGCGCGTAGCCTACAACGCCACCCTCGCACTAACTCAGGCTAGCCAACCTCCTGGCCGACCCAAGCAAATACGGATTGGAGTACACATTGGGATTTGCCCTAGACGCTCGTCTCCAGGCTCACCTCCTGTATACTCCGGGCCCACTTCGTTATACTCTCCAGGGCTCGCATTTGAAATCAATGACAGTTTAGGTGGCCAAAGGGCCATTCGAAAATAGGGAATCGGGGTGTGGAAGGCCAAAGGGCCATTCGAGACAAGGTTGTCTTTGCGAGGACGAGAGACCAAAGTTCGCATTTAAAAACAAATGGGTTTTCCTTGCCTCTAGTTGAAAACTGTTTTTGTAAAATATTATACGTATAGGTTTTGCTATTAAAAGGGGTTGACTAAGCACATAAGGAATAGTAAAGGCAGAACAACAAGTAATAAGAAAAGCGGGGTAGTCATTTATTTCGCAAACCTATATAAGACTATGTCCTTGCCCTAGTTAAAATAAGTTTAAACCCTTACCTGTAGCTCGACAAACGAGAAAAGCAAGCAAGCAACAGATATGATTCGCCCTTAAAGATCCCACCTGAAAACACGGGGTCTAGAGGATGAATGACTGACACGAACAAGAAAACAGACACTAACGCTCGGCTATCAAAATACGAACATGCTTAAGGATAATCATTCAATATTTAAACACAAAAGAGCAAGTAGGGGTAAATTGGTCATTTAACATGTAAAATGAGGAATAAACGAATAACAATTAACATTTGATTAATAATAGCATTTAAGCATAAGCTACTCAGGGTTAAGCTTGTAATTAAACATCAAACATATATGTTTCATTTAAATCAACAATAATTAAAGTACAACTTATAGCTTTTCCCAAAAGCTCAAAAGCTAACAAGTTTAGACCAAGGCCTATCTCTAGCCTAACCGAACCGGAACCCATCCGATCGACTACACAATCATACAACAACCATATTCAACAATTTATACAATTAAACCAAGCTAGGATACAAGTTATTCATGCTCGAAAGCTAGAAGCTATAAGCTATAATTCAAAAAGCTACAATTTACCACAATTATACGAAAAATGCAATAAAAGACAAACAACAAGTCAAATTCGAGTAATACTAGCACCGTTAGAACCGTTGCGTCGATGGGCACGATCTGTCCGAAATCACCGTCACCGGATTCCCGCCAGAATAGTGCCAAAATGCCAGAAAACCACCTGCCACCACCGGACTGCTGCCGGGCCACCTCCGATGGTTGAACCCTTATACCGAAATGTTCCTCTCGACGAGCCCGTCACTTTCCTTAAAGCCGTTTCTCAATCAGATCATCCATCGGAATTTAATTTCACGTTGAAGCTCCAAAACCCTAGAATTCAAGAATCGAAATTAACGAAAATCGGCTCAACGAAATACGAAATTGACTTTCAAATCGGCTTACCCATGTCGAGAAGATTGAAATCCATATAAAGCACTTTGAAAATGGTGGCCGGAGATAGCCCAGCCACCATCTCCGCCGCGTCGCCACCGCCACGCCACCTTGCTCCGCCGTATCTCCTCCGTTCCGTCGACTCTGAACCTAAGACCAGTGCAAAAAGCTTCATCTCGACGAGGGCTTCAAAGCCTGGGTGGTGCGCGGCCGCGCCACCACCTGGAACAGCCGGAAAGAGTCCATCTCCGCCACGCCTCCACCTCTCCGTTCCGCCGCTGTCCGGCCAAATCAGGCCGTGAGACCACCGCGAAAAGACTCCCCTTGACGAGAGCCTTCATTTCCGACCAAGCCCAGGCCGTGCCGTCGCTGGAAACGTCAGAACCACCACCCTTTCCGTCGCCACCTTCGCACCGCCGTAGCGCCACCACCGGTGCTCCAATCACCGCAATAATGGTATGGTTGAGTTCGTCTCGTCGAGACGGTCGATTTCACATATCATACGCGCAATTCCGGGAAGAATTGAGAAAATTCACATTTTTGGGGGGGAGAGGGAGCCGCGCGACTATTGCTGCGTGTGCGTGTTCTTCATTTTTCATTTTGGCCCCAAATCTTCCAATAATCACATAATATACCCTATCCTCGAAAAACATGTAAAAGTGAAAAGTGTCGGAATTAGGCGTACTTAGTGTCAAAATGACCGAAATTAAATGCTTAGTAAGAATCAAGGTTCCCTTCCTTAAAATTCATGAGTTTATGAAAAGTCAATTCCGGGTTGGGCTAAAGTGTAAATAGTTTTGGGCCAAAAATGCAATTTTATTTAAAATATGACTTAATGAACAATATTTAGAATTTTATGAAAATATTTGGAACCTCGACAAAATATGCATTATTAAAACATTGAACCCCAGTCCAATGTACACTGTTAAATTACAAAATTCGATTAAACGAACTAAAAAAATATAAATTTACCAAATTGACCCTAGTTAGTGGCAAAACGATGCAAATTAAATTCTAATTAATGCTTTGGGTTTTAAATACCAAATCAACGATTTATAAAAATCTTTAAATGCAAGAGTTGGGAAAACGTGCAAGTGTGAAAGACGTCGGGACCATAAATGGTCCGAATTTCGACAAACGTGCTAATCTTGAACTTGGAGATTGCGCGTCTCTTTTGGCCTGCACGGGCTCGCGCCCGTGCGCGTTCCCCGTGCGCATGGCCGTGTGCGCCTGCACGGTGTTGACAGCATGTTTAAGACCGTGCGTAGGCCGGTGCAAAACACTTAGCAAATTTTTCAGCCTTTTTCCTTAGTTGCTCTCGGGAATGAGGTCAATTCCGCCAAAAATAATGTTAACTTTTCACAAACGAACTCCAAAAATCATTCTGATTTCACCTATAGATCCCTTAAGAGTTGTAGATTAATATTTTGAAAAGTTTGTTGAATTCCGATCTCATTCGGACTGTGAATAGTGTATCTTTGCGTGTATGCATTTTTGAAAACTTGTCGGATTGACTTGAAACTTGCGTGGTAGCTTCTATAAATATAATTATTGCCATATGCATGGTTGTGGATATATTTGGTTAGCCGTTCATCAATTAATTGCTTCTTTGCGCTTTTAGAGTCGTTTATTAATTCGTCTAGGTCCTGTCTTGTCTACAGATCAGTCTGAGGGTCAGGAGCAATGAGTCCTAGCTGCTAGACATTGTTTTGGCATACCAAGTGAGGATTTAAATTGTTTATAAACTAAGCTTGAACATATATGTCTATGTATACATGTGAAAACCCCGTAGCCCCCTTGCCTTGCTTGATTGTTTTATCTTTCTTCCCTTATTAATAATATTAGATATTTCGAGCATATATCTTTATGAATTTGATCAACAAACCATTTGCTATCAATTTATACAATATTATCCAAAACTGATTTTTTTTCAAAGGCAAGTAAATCTTTTCTTTTCAAACTTGACAATTTGACTTCGCTTGGGTCTATGAGGAAAGACGTTAGGGGAGTCCGTCAGCACATCCCAACGCGTGCGGAACTCGTAGTCAACCCCTTTGTCGTCACTCACTTGCCTAATGCCCGTTTGGCACTCAACTCATTATTTCATGAACGCGAGCAAAATCATGGCTTTCTCATGGGGCCTTGGGATGGTATCCGAAGGTTGCACCTAGGGACGAGCGTCCAGGGTGTTTCCCGAGGTGCTTCTCCCAAAAATAAGCGTCAATCGTGGCCCATTAGGAGTTGATAGCCACGGTTGGGAGCGATGGTGGGTGTTGCATGTGTTGCACACTTTCCTTAAATTCACTATAGTCGAGCCTCGGGTTGCTCCTTGGTTTGACACCGGAGATGGAGTTTTTATCATGTCTTGAGGAGAAATAAGGAGGAACAGGACTCTCGCTTGGATATTTATTTATTGCTTTATTACATTATTGTCCTTATTGTTTTAATAATATTGAAATATCCAAGTCGAAGCACATTCCGGTTTCTTCATCATCGCATATGTATTTTCCTATTAAAAACCCGGAAGCGTGACTCGACTTGTTCTACCTATATCCTCACCGAGTTTCTTTGAAATTACCCTTGTTTATTGGTTCTTGCCTCAGGTAGATTGAAAGACCGACATGTCTCGCATGTCGGATTGGCAACAGTGGTTAGATAGGCTCTTTTGGTTTGCGAGTCGTCTAGGGTTGTTGTCCATTAAACTCTCATTAGTTCATTCTTTTTCTTGGCATGTATATAATGCTATATTGATCCCCACCCTGTTATGGTTATTGTATGTACTTTACGTTGCCCCTGAATAGGCGTTGATGATATTAGATATTTGAATTGGCCTCGAAGTGGCATTTATGTTATATGTTATGAAATCGCTTCTGCTATGAATTCTGATTGGTATAATTATTTTTATATGTTGTATCTTTTTTTGGGGATTCACTGTTGCCAAGTGTCGAGCTAGACCCGTTGGCTTGCATGGGTTCTCAGGTCGAGGCGCCATTCTCGGCTTCGGAATCTGTGCAGGTTCGGGGGCTGTAGAGCGGGGCGCTACAGTCTGAAGTGGTATCAGAGCTTTAGGCTCAATTGTCTAGAAGTGTCGTGTCTAAGTCGTACGGCTATAGGATTTGTGTTACTTTTCCTTATATACTTATTGTTAAGTGATTATTTGAGCATATCATTAACCCACATGCATTTTCAGCTCACTGTTTCAAGCCTCATGGTTCAACCTATAACGCCCCGAAAATCCAAATTATAATCCGGTATGTCCGAATCGAGTATTTGCGCAATTTATTATTTTATTTGATATTTATTATGAGATTTTAGAATAATTTCGTAAATGAATGAATTTCTATATTTAAATTACGAATTGTCAATGTGCGTTTAATTATATGAATTTTGACTGTAATTATGTATTATTTGGACAACATGAGTTTTCACACTTATTTTGCGAAATTACGAATTTGCCCTTTCGATTTTTAAACCAAGTCAAATTGACTAAGTCGCATCACTCTCTCTCTCACCTCACTCTCGCCCAAAACACACAACATGTAGCGGGCGCCGCCTAACGGGCAGACGCACGCCCCGCACCGGATCCTGACCCGGAATTGAAAGTAATCCGACCCGAACCAAAATCCGGCGAACGGCAAACCGGACTCATTTACTACTAGGCGGGAGTTTCAAAACAGGGACAAACCAAAAGCGGAAGCAATATATAAATAAAACATAAAATCCATAAAGGCTGCGCAGTTAGGTAGAGCCCACCAAGGCTAGCAAATTCCCATTAATACTAATAAATGTTTACAACGGGTTCTACAATATTATTCCCGGCTATTCATAAGTTTTCCTACATAACAAATATCAAGTCAACAAGAAATAAGAGTTTACATAAGACAAAAGCTTGTAACTCGATTGACAACGACTCAATACTACTGAAGCCCGCCTAGAATCCTGAAACCAAAGGGTGAAACGAATGGGGTTAGTCAAACGACTAAGTGAGGGGGAAAAAGACAGTACATAAGAATAAACAAAAGTAGATCACCAGTTTAAACAGAAAGAAAACAACAGAAGTAAAGTTTTTCGCAAACGATTGGTGAACTAGCTCAAAATGAAACAAAACAAAACGGATAACTCAGCGAGAAGAGTTCTGAACCACCGGTCAAATCATAAAAACAGAAACCCTCCTTATTCCTCCAGTTGTAATCAGGGAGCAACCCCTAACTACACAGATCATACATAACAAGCTCAGGTACTCAAAGGGCTGCCACTCCGGCCTCACCCCGAGCTCCCAAAGGTGGAGGAAACCATAGAATTTCCGCCATAGACCCGACGTCTACCGACTTCGTCCTATCGTCCTTACTCCGGGCCCATCAGAACAGGTCAAACATATACATATACATAGCTCGCTTTTCAAACATTTTCATGTGGTCAAAAGACCGTTCGAGGCAAGTCGTGTGCGAGGCTATAATGCCAAAGTTCGCTTTCGGAAAACAAAGATTTGCTTGCCTCTTTCGTAAACATTTCACAAACTTATACATAATACTTTTCATATTAAATCGGTTTCAAGATCATAAAAGTATAAGCATAAATATCTATTATATATACAAACGGATGTAAAACAAATCATAAAACAAGGCTTATCGGGTAGTAGGGTTGGTATTATGTACGTATTATTGTATACTATAAGAAACTGAAAACCCCACCTGTTGGCTTGACAAAAACGAGAGTAAGAATGCGAGACCGGCACGCTACTCCACGGGAGTATCGTCTGCAAAAGACAAAGACACAACCATATAAGATTAACGATGACGCACGGCTTATACGAAAGATTTAAAACATATAGATGCACGTTAAACAATCATTCATATCACTTAGGTTCACATTGTAACAAAACATAGAAATTCATAGAATTCGATAAGCAAAACAATTTAGAATGTAATAAAAGCTCATAAACATGCATAAAATGCAATAAGGAAGCATGAATTCAAGTTTCGGAAGAAACGAACAACATTTGAAAAGTAGCCAAAAAGGCCTAAACGAAAAACATGAGAGACGGGGCCCAAACGAAGTCGGAAAAATTCAAACTACCTAAAATATGTATTTCATGATTTATAGGACCTATTGGTGAAATCCGAACTCAAATCGGAGGTCAAACGAAGAAAGTCAACTTTTTAATTACCCCTTTGACTCACAATGCCGAGAGCAAGAAGTTGAAAATGGAGAAATTTTGGTTAAGGCATACACACGGTATTGAGGACGGGCAGACGCACGGGCTTGAACACGTGCTCAAGCCGGTGCGTGAACACTTGCACTGGCCTGCGCACCGGCTTGCGCACGGCCGTGCGTTAGGCAGTGCAAGGCCAAAATAGGCACACGGTCTTGGCACATGGTCTCAAGACCGTGCGCAAGGCCGTGCGGGTCATCAACACAGCAGAAAATCGCGAGGGTTCTCGGGTATGAGCCAAAAATTAACATTTAAATCATATAAATCATGCAAACCTCAAACTAAACTTACATATAATGATCTACAACATCTAATCTACTTATAGGACCAAGAACCACGTAAATCCATCCATAAAATCATTCATAATCACATTTTTCATATATTATTAAACTATTCACAAAATTCTATAAATCACATTCTAGGAAGCATTAAACGCGAAGGACGTGAGAAGCTTACATGAAGAATAGATCGTGAGGAGTTCGTAAAGTTTCATGGATCGTAATTCGGTCGGGAAACGAAATCGGAATGATCAATCGAAGCTTCCTCTCCTTTTCTCTTCTTTTTCTCTTTTTCTTCTCCTTTCTTTTCTTCCTTTACATGAAGTGAGGTTTGAGGGAGAGAGAGAGTGGTCAAGTCAAACTTTGACTTGACTTAGAAACGAGGGGCAAACCCATAATTACTCCGAACTTACTAAAAATAGCAGGTTGTCGGAATTAAACAATATTACAGTCAAAGCTCATATAATTGAACACACGTTGACATGAAATGGTTTAAAAACCAAAATTCACTCATTTATGAAATTGTTAAAAATTCACATACTAACTATCAAATAAAATAATTAAATCGCGCAAAATAACAATTCGGACGTACCGGATAATAATTCGGATTTTCGGGGCGTTACATAACAACAAAAGAAAGAAAAGAAAAGAAAGAAAAAGAGAAAGAGAAGGAAGGAGGTTCCAACGATCATTCCGACTTCATTTCCCAACGGATTTTCGAACCGTTTATGCCTACGAACTCCTCGCGATCTCTTCTACGAGTAAGCCTTTCACGTCCCTCTCGTTTAATGTCTCCTATGCCTCATATTTCTCGTTTTTGTATATAGTTGAATAATTTAGGGTTTATGTGATTTTGAGAGAATTTATGGATGGATTTTCGTGTTTTTGGATTCTATGTGTAGCTTATATGTTGTAGATCATTATATGTAAATATTAGGGCGTGATTTGCATGTTTAGATGATCAAATGTTGAATTTAGGATTTTATTCGCGTGGTTTTTCTGGTTATGCGAAGTTTTTGCTCTTTCTTGATGCACACGGGCTTTGCACACATGGTGTGGCAAGGCCGTGTGGAGGTACACGGCCTCTTGCACGGCCGTGCAAGAGACCGTGTGCATGGTTCATGGTGCATGGCCTTGTGCACACGGCCTTGAGGCCGTGTGCAAGAGGCCGTGCGTGTCTCTCTTTGGTGTGCACGGCCTTGGTGCACACGGTCGTGCACAAGGCCGTGTGGCCCGTTTGAACAGGGCCCTGACCTTCTGTAAGTCAGGGCCAATTTTGGCCTACGGGTCCCTCCGAGGCTCGTCTTTTCCGAATTCTTTCTTCGCTCCTGTATTCAATATATATGAAATAGATATGAATTGCATGATTTATGAATTTATAGCATGTTCGGGTCTATGAATAGTGCGTTTTAAGTTTTCGTCAAATTTTCTAACTTTTGCATATGAAGTCCGATTTTCCCGAAATTCGAATGCATACTCCTTTATGATATTTGAAGCATGTCCATAAAGTTTCGTAGCATTTGGACTTGATTTGAATTTTTAAATTTGTGAATTACTCCATTTTCGTTTGATAATTTGAACCTAAGTGCCTTATGTGATTGTATAACGTGCCTCAATATGTTGTAATGTTTTCGTATAAGCCGTGCGTCATCCTTAGTCTTATTTGGTTGTGTCTTAGTATTTTTGCAGACGATACACCCGTGGAGTAGCGCCGGTTCTTGCTTTTGCTCTTCTTTTTGTATAGCCAACAGGTGAGGCTTTCCGTTTCTGATTCCAGTACTATTATGTATATATATAAATAAGCCTCTCCCGATATAAGCCATGTTTACGTTTTGTTTTCACACCGTTTCTATATATATACTTAGTAAATATTTATGCCTATTATGTTTATTCGATTTATCGAAAATGTTTTGATATGAAAAAGTACTACGTATATTCTTTCAAACGTTTGCGAAAGAGACATGTAAAACCTCTTTATTTTCTAAGGCGAACTTTAGCCTTCGGCCTCGCATATGACATGTCTCGAACGGTCTTTTGGCCAACCCGATATGATTTGAAAAGCGAGTTATGAACTGTATGTATGTATGTTTGGACCCCGAGTCAGGATGATAGGTCGAAGTCGGTAGACATCGGGTCTACAGCGGAAATTCTATGGTTCCCTCCACCTTTGGGAGCTCGGGGTGAGGCCGGAGTGGCAGCCCTTTGAGTACCTGAGATTATACTGTATGTTATGCGTAGTTCGGATTTAGCGGTCCGTCTACATTGGAGGAATAAGGATGGTTTCCCGTTTTCATGTTTGGAAATTGGAGTTAAGGGCTCGACTCGCCGAGTCATATGATATGTTTATGATTTATGCTAAATCACCACCCGATTACGAAAACCTTTCTTTTATGTTGATTTCTTTTAAATTTAAAATTGGTGATTTACTTCCGTTTATAATATATATTATTACTCCCTCCTCACTTAGTCGTTTGACTAACCCCCTCTGTTTCACCCCTGTATTGGTTTCAGGATACTAGGCGTGATCTTCGTCGTCGTCGTCGCGTCTTAGAGTTACATTCTTTTGTTCATGTATAACTCTCATTCCGTATGGCAATTATTTATGATACGTGATATTAGGATTTTATTTACGTATTTAGTATTCGGGATTATATGTTGAACCCGTCACTATTTATTGTCGGGATATTGTATCGAACCCGTCTATTATTTAAGTAATTGATTTTCGTTGGCCTTGGTGGGCTTTAATACTTATGCAATTATTATGATTGATTGTTTGGTTTAATTTCGCTTCCGCACCTCTGTTGTTTTCTTTTGTTTTTTGAAAACCCTGCCTAGTCATTGAGTAAATGTGTGCCGTTCGCCGGGTTTCGATTCCATTTCGATTTCCGGGTCGGGGCTCGGTGCGGGGCGTGCGTTACCTGTAGCGGGCGCCCCAAACGGGTAACGCACGCCCCGCACCGAGCCTCAATCCGAAGCCGAAACAAAAATCCGACCCTAAATTGAAACCCGGCAAATGGCAAACCGATTTACTCAATCACTAGGCGGGGCTTTTTGTAAAACAACAACTGACGACAACAATGCGGGAGCGGAAGCAACAAACAAATTAAATTCCATATAACAACATTCAAAGCAGTAGCTCAATTGCACAAATAGTTAAAGCCCACCAAGGCTAGCCAAATTCAATTACAATAATATAATAAACGAGTTCGATACAATATCCCGGTAACATATACATATAACCTAATCATGAACTTAAAACTATCTAGAGAGGGACAATCACCAAAAGAAAGAAAACCCGCGATACAAGACTGACGATGCCCACCTAGATACCACCTGAAACAGATAAGGTTTAAAGCAGGGAGGGTTAGTCAAAAGACTAAGTGAGGGGAAAAAGAGAGTACATACATAATAACATACGGGAATAAACCACCATTTTAACTTAAAAGAAAACAAACGTAAAAGAAGGGTTTTCATAAATATTTGGTGATTTATCATAATATATTATAACGGGGCATATCATATTGCTCGGCGAGTCGAGCCCTCAACTCCTCATATCATATCATAACATACCTGAAAACCATACCAACCTTATTCCTCCCACACAGCAGAAGGACCGCTAAATCCAAACTGCTCTATAGGCATAATAGCCTATTCTACGGCTGACACGAAGTCTCCGTCGCAGGAGCTCAAAGGTTGCCACTCCGGCCTCACCCGTGCTCCCGGTAAACATGGAGCAAGCTACCGAATTCCACCGTAGACCCGCTGTCTATCCGGCTTCATCCGATCGCCGTACTCCGGGCCCAGCTAACATTACATACATATCATATCTTGCATTTTCATAACTATCATTTTCCTATTGAAATAGGAATCAAGACATTTCGGGGAGGGCCAAAAGGGCCGTTCGAGACAGGCGGTGTAACGGCAGGAAATACAACCGGGTATTCCATCGTCAGGGGAAAGTCCGCCCTAACGACTTCACTCAACGAGAAGGTTTCCAAGCCCAAAATTACATTTAAATCGAAACATAGTTCGCTTGTCTCTTTTTGAAAACATTTCGAAATCATATACATAATATTCATTTGCTATCAAATCCGTTGTTCTTAAACCTCATAAAAGTAATAAGAATAAAGTATTTACTAAATATAGTAATACGGGGTAAAACGTAAATTATACATGCGAGGCTTATTTAATGAGGCTTAATAATACATATCTACATAATACGGAATAACAATAGAAACCTCGCCTGGCGATAACCAAAAGAAAGCCCAAAACGGAAACGAGCAACCTAATCCACGAGAGTGGAACCTGCAACTGACAAACGACATAACCACATAAGACATACGATGACGCACGGCTCATACGAAAGCATAGAAACACGTAAAAGCACGTTATACAATCACATATAGCACTTAGGTCCAATTATCAAACGAAATGAAGTAATTCGCAAATTTAAAAATGCAAATCAAGTCCAATTGCAATGAAACTTTATGGACATGCTTTAAATATTATAAAGAAGTATGCATTCGAATTTCGGAAAAATCGGACTTCACATGCAAAAGTTAGAAAATTTGACGAAAACTTAAAACGCACTATTCATATAACCGAACATGTTGTAAATTCATAAATCATGCAATTCTTATCTATATCATATATATCGAATACACGAGCGAAGAAAGAATTCGGAAAAGACGGGCCGAGGCGGGACCCGTAGGCTAAAATGGGCCCTGACTTACAGAAGGTCAGGGCCCTGTTCAACCAGGCCACACGGCCTTGTGCACGGCCGTGTGCCAAGGCCGTGTACACCATGAGAAACACGCACGGCTTGTTGCACACGGCCTCAAGGCCGTGTGCACAAGGCCGTGCACCAACACACACATGCACGGTCTCTTGCACGACCGTGCAAGAGGCCGTGTAACCCCACACAGCCTTGCGACACCCCGTGTGCAAGGCCCGTGTGCGTCCAGATTGAGCAGAAACTCGCAGACAGCAAAAACATACGCGATTCCAAACGAAAATTCAACATTTAATCGATAAATCATGCAAATCACTCCCTAATTCTCACATATAATCATCTACAACATATAATCTACATATAGAAACGATAAACACGAAAATCCGTCCATAAATTCATCCAAAATCATATAAACCCTATATTATATAACTATAAACAAAATTGAGAAATACAAGGCATAGGAGACATTAAACGAGATGGACGTGAAAGGCTTACTCGTAGAAGAGATCGTGAGGAGTTCGTAGGCGTAAGCGGTTCGAAAATCCGTCGAGAAACGGAGTCGGGACGATCGATTGACCTTCCTCTTCTTCTTTCTCTTTTCTCCTTTCTTTTCTTTCTTCTTTGCTGCGTGAATGAGTGAGGGAGAGAGAGTGATGGCTTAAGTCAAAGGAGTTGACTCGGTTGAGAAACGAAAGGGCATTTTTGTAATTTTGCAAAATAAGTTCAAAAACTCACGTTGTCTAAATAACACATAATTACAGTCAAAATTCATATTATTAAACGCACATTGACAATTTGTGATTTGAATATTAAAATTCACTCATATACAAAATTATTATAAAAATCATATAATAATTAATAAAATAAATAATGAATCGCGCAAGAAAATCGATCCGGGTCCCCGGTTCATAATACGAATTTTCGGGGCGTTACAATCACCCCTCCTTATGCCCAGATTCTCCTGATTAGAGTTAAACAACTCTGGATGAAACTTACGCGCCATCATTCGGATCTCTCACGAAACTTCTTCGACTGTCTGATTCATTCAAGGGACTCGCTAGGAGATATTTCGCGGATTGCACAACTCCAAGCCTATTCGGGGTTCTTGCAAGTAGCTTTTCAGTAGAACTTGAGCTATCACCATTTATTGTCGAAAGGCCTGAATCCGATCGAAAACACCTTGGAGAAATCCCAGATAAACCTGTAACAGTCATTACCATCTTAAACCTCCAGTAATCCGGACACGAAGTCCATGGTGAATCCGTTCCCAATCCCACATAGGGATATGTAGTAGTCATAGCTAACCCCTTAATCTTTGATGCTCAGCTTTGATCACTTGACAAGTCGAGTATCTCTTGCCCTAATCGAGTAAGTCTCTTTCTATCGACTCTTCGAATCATGGGTCCGAGGCTTATATTGGGATGTATTGGGGTTACCAACACAAAGCTGAAACTTTGGATTATTCTTCGCTCGAATTGTCTGACTCGGGATTCATTCTTTTGCAGACTAGGCATTTTAGATTCTCCAAGTAAATTCTGACTGGTTCGCGAGGCTGTGAGTGAAATTATTCAAAACAGTGTAAGTCCAATTCGGTTTAGCCTCAATTTGTGACATGCTCGTGATTTGGTTCAAAGTACCAACTACGATATTCGCTTTTCCCAAGGAACACTGATTCTTGCAATCTTAGTCCTCAAACATTTTCCATTAACGACATTGGGGTTGGTTCAACTCCTTCTGAGTTAACACTTGTTAAACTCTCATAATCTGTGGGGATATCAACAAATTCCATAAGAGATAGTGGCGACGCTCAGCCGATCCTCTCCTACAGTAGCTAGTTCGATGTCATGAGAGCAACTTTCTGGTTGATTTTAGCTCCCTGAGCAAGAGCTACGGTTTCTTCATTAGCACCATTCACCAATTCAACCTTTCATGTGGCGCATTCCCACTCACGACGATTCCTTCGACGATTCCTTCGGAATCCCTTGAGCGGGGTTAATATTGAAGTTGTAGTTAATCTCTTCTCGACTCCTAAGAACAAGTCTTACAGAGATCGTCCATTCGAGTTCATTTTCTTTCCTGTTGACTCAAGCAACAGGGTTGCAAGCTTAGAGAAATTCCACTCGAAGTCTTAGCTTGTTCCCATTCCAGTACTGTTCAAATCCTAAAAGATTCTTCTTCAGACATACGGATTCAAGACGTCTACATCAGGCACTGAAAGCTGTCTTCAGAACATATTCGTCTCGAGCACAAAGCTGATGATACCCTAATTAAAGGTTGTTCAGACAAAATCCTCGATCTCAAAGCATATCAGACAATTCTTCATCGACGGTAGAGAATATTTGTCTTCGTTAATATTCTGTGTAATTCTCGGGGTACAATACACACAGGAAGTGTACTGTCTTCTTTTCTACAAGCAGTGCTGAAGTACCCTAGATCAAGATACTCGTTCGGGCACGTTCACGGGAGGGAAGTTCAACATGACGGTGCTTCAATTCTGTCAGATCGGCAGAATCCATTCGGTTAGGCGACTTCGATCACGGTTCGACTTCTTAGAGTTAGATCTATCACAAACCATCCATCCCGATCTGATAGCAAGAGCTCTCAGATTCTCGGAAAGTACGTCTGTGAATTCTATGATCAACTTGGTTCTCTGGACTTAGTCAAGTCCAAGATAATCCTTTGCTGGCAGCTCGGTCAAATCTGCTGCTAACGATTCCTTCGGTGATAAACAGCAGCACGCGCACGAATTGCAAAGGTCCTCCAATCCGCCAACGAAAATAAACGAGAAACACGCAAAGAATTCAACAGGCGCACGCACAAGGACGTCAATGAAAAGCGCAACAAGTGAGTGTAAACCACTCGAATGATGAAATGCAGGTATGGAATGACAGTTTATATCTTGTACCTTACACCGGAGCATTCGGATCTAGGTTCTCTTCGACTGTCTCGATCTTTTCTTCCTCGTGCAGTTTGCGCGGAAATGGGAGAGACTTCCACATGAGAAGCAACGTCCAGCTTTCTTTCGGCATTCTGACTCTTGATGGCCTCTTTGGCAAAAGCCACATACAGGTCGTAGGGCTCCCTGCGGTTGGGGAGGTGCATTCTGTTTCGATGAAGATGCTTGGGAGGTCTTCTTTCCGGAAGATGGCCCTGATGGTGTAAATGGCCTCTTAGAACTCGCTGGAAGGTACTGGGCGCAGGTAGTGGCAAGAATAGGACTCGGTCCCATTAGACTGAGTTCAGACTCAACATGTAGAGCCATTTCCACTGCGTCGGTATAACATTGATGTCGTACCACCATCATAGCCTTCCTGATCTCGTAAGTCAATCCCTCTACAAACTGGCGAGTCTTCCTCTGCTCGTCGGCAACCATATATGGGCAATGCTTAATGAGGCGAGAGAAGTGTGCCTCGTACTGCCCAACTGAAGATGTATTCTGTTTGAGAGCCAAAAATTCCCTTTCGCGTTGCTGACGAACAACCCACGGAATGTACTTAGCCCGAAACTCAGTCAAGAACTGATCCCACGTCGGGACTACATGCTCGCGTGTCCATCTTTGCTCAATCTGTTTCCACCAATCCTGTGCGGCTCCAACCATCAGATAGATTGCATACTCGACTCTCTGAGGGTCCGGATATTCCATTATTCTGTAAATCTTTTCCAGGGCTGATATCCATGCCTCAGCAATAACGTCATCTGGGGCACCTTCAAACTGTGGTGGTTCGAATCTGAGGAATTGGGCCCACGCTTCCTGTTCAGCATTTCTTTTAGGGGCCTGAGCGATGAACTGTCTTAATGTTTCCGCCATTTCGGCTGAAGTCGGTGTATCGGTCTGAGGTGCCAACGGAGGTGATGAGAGCGGTTTACGTGGACGACGACGTGGAGGCATCCTGTAAGGCCAATAGCAATATGCATGACAGGTAAGTGAGTATGCAAAGCTGTAAACACGCAGGCAACTAGAGTTCAGATAGAGTTCACATAAGCACTTCACACATTAGTACAAACTCCACAGAAGTCCTAAGCCGTACGACCTAGACACAAACAAACACGACAGACAACCAGGCATGGCAAGTACAACCTTGAGTTTTACATCCACCTATATCCAAGTCCATCCCAGTGTTTTGATTGTAAAAGATCTTTTGTTGTTGATCATCCAACAAAGATCCGTCACAATTCAAACACTAAGCGTTCTTGAACACTGGTGAGTGCAATTCCTTAAGTTACACCGGCACACAACGACCGACAAAACCAACAAAACACAACGATTCAGAGCTTAGGTCATTGGAATAAAGAAGCTCTGATACCAACTGTAGCGGGCGCCCCAAACGGGTAACGCACGCCCCGCACCGAGCCTCAATCCGAAGCCGAAACAAAAATCCGACCCTAAATTGAAACCCGGCTAACGGCAAACCGATTTACTCAATCACTAGGCGGGGCTTTTTGTAAAACAACAACTGACGACAACAATGCGGGAGCGGAAGCAACAAACAAATTAAATTCCATATAACAACATTCAAAGCAGTAGCTCAATTGCACAAATAGTTAAAGCCCACCAAGGCTAGCCAAATTCAATTACAATAATATAATAAACGGGTTCGATACAATATCCCGGTAACATATACATATAACCTAATCATGAACTTAAAACTATCTAGAGAGGGACAATCACCAAAAGAAAGAAAACCCGCGATACAAGACTGACGATGCCCACCTAGATACCACCTGAAACAGATAAGGTTTAAAGCAGGGAGGGTTAGTTAAAAGACTAAGTGAGGGGAAAAAGAGAGTACATACATAATAACATACGGGAATAAACCACCATTTTAACTTAAAAGAAAACAAACGTAAAAGAAGGGTTTTCATAAATATTTGGTGATTTATCATAATATAACACAACGGGGCATATCATATTGCTCGGCGAGTCGAGCCCTCAACTCCTCATATCATATCATAACATATCTGAAAACCATACCAACCTTATTCCTCCCACATAGCAGAAGGACCGCTAAATCCAAACTGCTCTATAGGCATAATAGCCTATTCTACGGCTGACACGAAGTCTCCGTCGCAGGAGCTCAAAGGTTGCCACTCCGGCCTCACCCGTGCTCCCGGTAAACATGGAGCAAGCTACCGAATTCCACCGTAGACCCGCTGTCTATCCGGCTTCATCCGATCGCCGTACTCCGGGCCCAGCTAACATTACATACATATCATATCTTGCATTTTCATAACTATCATTTTCCTATTGAAATAGGAATCAAGACATTTCGGGGAGGGCCAAAAGGGCCGTTCGAGACAGGCAGTGTAACGGCAGGAAATACAACCGGGTATTCCATCGTCAGGGGAAAGTCCGCCCTAACGACTTCACTCAACGAGAAGGTTTCCAAGCCCAAAATTACATTTAAATCGAAACATAGTTCGCTTGTCTCTTTTTGAAAACATTTCGAAATCATATACATAATATTCATTTGCTATCAAATCCGTTGTTCTTAAACCTCATAAAAGTAATAAGAATAAAGTATTTACTAAATATAGTAATACGGGGTGAAACGTAAATTATACATGCGAGGCTTATTTAATGAGGCTTAATAATACATATCTACATAATACGGAATAACAATAGAAACCTCCCCTGGCGATAACCAAAAGAAAGCCCAAAACGGAAACGAGAGTGGAACCTGCAACTGACAAACGACATAACCACATAAGACATACGACGACGCACGGCTCATACGAAAGCATAGAAACACGTAAAAGCACGTTATACAATCACATATAGCACTTAGGTCCAATTATCAAACGAAATGAAGTAATTCGCAAATTTAAAAATGCAAATCAAGTCCAATTGCAATGAAACTTTATGGACATGCTTTAAATATTATAAAGAAGTATGCATTCGAATTTCGGAAAAATCGGACTTCACATGCAAAAGTTAGAAAATTTGACGAAAACTTAAAACGCACTATTCATATACCCGAACATGTTGTAAATTCATAAATCATGCAATTCTTATCTATATCATATATATCGAATACACGAACGAAGAAAGAATTCGGAAAAGACGGGCCGAGGTGGGACCCGTAGGCTAAAATGGGCCCTGACTAACAGAAGGTCAGGGCCCTGTTCAACCAGGCCACACGGCCTTGTGCACGGCCGTGTGCCAAGGCCGTGTACACCATGAGAAACACGCACGGCTTGTTGCACACGGCCTCAAGGTCGTGTGCACAAGGCCGTGCACCAACACACACACGCACGGTCTCTTGCACGGCCGTGCAAGAGGCCGTGTAACCCCACACGGCCTTGCGACACCCCGTGTGCAAGGCCCATGTGCGTCCAGATTGAGCAGAAACTCGCAGACAGCAAAAACATACGCAATTCCAAACCAAAATTCAACATTTAATCGATAAATCATGCAAAACACTCCCTAATTCTCACGTATAATCATCTACAATATATAATCTACATATAGAAACGATAAACACGAAAATCCGTCCATAAATTCATCCAAAATCATATAAACCCTATATTATATAACTATAAACAAAATCGAGAAATACAAGGCATAGGAGACATTAAACGAGATGGACGTGAAAGGCTTACTCGTAGAAGAGATCGTGAGGAGTTCGTAGGCGTAAGCGGTTCGAAAATCCGTCGAGAAACGGAGTCGGGACGATCGATGGACCTTCCTCTTCTTCTTTCTCTTTTCTCCTTTCTTTTCTTTCTTCTTTGCTGCGTGAATGAGTGAGGGAGAGAGAGTGATGGCTTAAGTCAAAGGAGTTGACTCGGTTGAGAAACGAAAGGGCATTTTTGTAATTTCGCAAAATAAGTTCAAAAACTCACGTTGTCTAAATAACACATAATTACAGTCAAAATTCATATTATTAAACGCACATTGACAATTTGTGATTTGAATATTAAAATTCACTCATATACAAAATTATTATAAAAATTATATAATAATTAATAAAATAAATAATGAATCGCGCAAGAAAATCGATCCGGGTCCCCGGTTCATAATACGAATTTTCGGGGCGTTACATTACCTGTTTGGGGCGCCCACTACACAACCACACAGACATGATCTGCCTCCACCGCCAGAGGGCTTTCCTCCGCCCAACGCTTTTTATGATGCGGTTCGACTGATCGTTCAGCAGGCTCAGCAGGAGCAGCAGCATCAGCCACCACCACCGAACCCTTGGGGATGCCACCGCCCAAACTATGGACCGCTTTATGTCTTATCGCCCTTCGGCCTTCCAGGGCGAGCCTGATGACCTCAAAGCTGAGGCCTGGATTTCCGAGTTGGAGTAGAAGTTCAGGGCCCTGGATGTTGAGGACGTACAGAGGATTGAACTCGTCGTATTCTTGATGAGGGGACCCGCCCTAGACTGGTGGAGATTCGTGGAGTGGAGATGGACTACAGCGCAGACCCAGCGCAAATGGGCACAGTTTCTGATAGAGTTCCGTGCAAAGTATGTGCCCGAGATTGTTCGAGACCAGAGGGAGAGGGAGTTCATGAACCTCTCCCAGGGAGGCATGTTTGTGGGCCAGTACGAGGCCAAGTTCACCCGACTGATTGCATATGCTCCTCATATGGCTACCGATGACAGGAGGATGGCGAGAAAGTTCAAGGAGGGTCTTCGAGAGGAGATCAGAGCAGTGTCAGTGGGCAGTGACCTCCGTTCTTATGAGGAGGCTGTGACGTGGGCTATGGCTATCGAGTCCGATCTTGGAGAGCTCCGTCGTAGGGCTCCTACCCCTGCCGCCCCTAAGGGTTTTCCCCAGAAGAACAAGAGGCCTTTCTCTTCTGGACCTGGATCTTCATCGGGTGAGAAGAAGCCCAAGTACATTGAGCTAGGCCTAATTGCCGCCGTCGCACCGGTTCTATGCTCCCATTGCTAGAAGCCGAACCACACTGCCGAGTTCTGTAGGAGACGATTGGGACAGTACCTGCTATGCGGATCTTCTGACCACATTCTGGATAGATGCCCGAACAGGAGGACCGCTACACCACAGAGGGCGATTTAGGCTGCCGGACATCAGGGTAGTCAACAGAGGGTGCAGCCCAGGGTATTTGCACTGGGAGGAGAGGAGATTGAGCCTAATCAGCATGCCGTGATTGGAGGTACCCTGCATATTCATGACATCCCTATTACTGCTTTATATGAGTGTGTAGCACCCGACTACACACTCATTTATTGCGCTTGACATTGCTGCTAAGTTGTGCATGCCTGTGGAGAGTCTACCTTATTTGTATCGAGTCAGTTCTCCTATGGGAACTTCGTACGTTACAGATAGGATCTTCAAGGGTTGCCCATTGAAGATAGGGGATCATATTTTTCCTGCCGACTTGATCGAGTTGCCGTTACAACGTTATGGGATTATTCTGGGGATGGACTGACTTTTCCAGCACAGAGTCAACGTGGATTGTTACAAGAAGACAGTTAGATTGGGACCGAGGAGACAGTTGTAAAGGGTATTCTTGAGGAGTCAGATAGACACCGAAGATTTCTTATGTCGAGGCTTCGCGTATGATTTGAGAGGGAGCTCAGGCTTTCGTCGCTTATCTGCTTAACCGACCTACAGAGCAAAGGAAGCTTGAGGACACGGAAGTGATTAAGGACTTCCAGGATGTCTTTCCCGAGAGTTTGAACTCTCTACCCCCCCATCATGATATCGAGTTCGTTGTCGACCTTGCACCGGGATCAGAGTCTTATTCGAAGACTCAACTTGAAGAGTTGCTTGAGAGTGGTTACATAAGACCGAGCATTTCTCCTTGGGGTGCGCCGGTCTTATTCGTGAAGAAGAAGGATGGCACACTGAGAATGTGCATCGACTACGGAGAGCTGAACCGGATGACAGTGAAGAACAAATACCCTCTACCCCACATAGAGGAGCTATTTGACTTGTTACAGGGTTCGAAGGTATATTCGAAGTTAGATCTTCGACAGGGATACTATCAGCTTCGTATCTGAGAGCAGGATATACCTAAGACCGGGGTTTAACTATAACGACCCGAAATTTCGGATCTATTCTGGAATTATATTTTATTCGCGCCGAAGGCTTTTCGTGAGAGTATTTATATTCACGAATAAATTTTATCCATGAACCCGCCTTTTATCCAAAATTCCCTATTTTATCCCGACCCCATTTCATATCCCTTTTTCAAAAATACCCCTCTTATATTCCTTACTTCACATATACCCATATCATTTGAAAGAAAGAAAGAGGAAGAGAGAGAGAGAGAGGGAGAAAAGGGAGAAAGAAGGAGGAGAAGAGAAGAATCGCCCTACCGAGCCCGTTTCTCGCCCGATCGACGAGCCGTGAAAACCCGAACGATCCTTGCTTCATCCTCTACCGGTAATCCTTTTACCCCATTTCAATATGTTTGTTCTTCGTTGCGATTTTCGTGATTTTATATAGAATTTTTATAGTTTTGGGATTTTTGTGTTTAGGAAGATTTACTTGATCATTTTGCGTAATTCTTGGACCTATGTATAGCTAATGCGATATATATGATTATATGTGAGAATTAGCATGTTTTATGGTGTAGATTAGGAGATTTATGAGATTGAATGTTGTTGTGCGCGAGAAGGTTTCGCGATCTGCTGGGTCTGCTACTCAGTATATCTGCACGGGCTCTTGCACGGTCTTGCCAAGACCGTGCGTTGGCCCGTGCCCAGCCCTTTAACCTACACGGGCTCGTGCACGGTCTTTCCAAGACCGTGCGTTGGCCCGTGCACACCCTTTTTCGCCTGCACTGGCTTGCGCCCGTGCGCATGGCCAGTGCGCAAGCCCGTGTGCACCTGCACGGTCTTGACAGTGTATCCAAGACCGTGCGTTGGCCGGTGCACATGCCTTAGAGGATTTTCCAGCCTTTTCCTTTCTTGCACTTCGGGAATTGGGTCAACCCCACCTATTTAAATATTGACTTTTCGCATACGACCTCCGAAAATCAATCCGATTTCACCTATAGTTTCCTTGAGCCTCGAGATTTAATATTTTACATAGTTTGCAATTTAGCTAACCCTATTTGACTGTCATTTGACACCTTTGCTTGTTTAGGGAATTTATCCCCCTTTCCCGTTTCTTATCCGTTTGATCCCGTTTCTGAGAGAAAGCTTCGTTATATTATTTTAAGCATGTCTATGTGCCCTAATTGCGTTTAAGCATGCTTTTAATATTTATTATCTATGTTCTTTCATTATTTAGAATTACATTAATATTCCTTTAATTGTTGTCCTGTAATTTGTATATCTTTATATGTTTAATTGATTAACTTTCCATATTGCGTTTATTGCATGATTTAGATTCTATGTGAATTGCCGTGCGTTGTTTGTTGTCTCGTGTCTTGCTTTTAGTATTGTCGGTCTCGTTTTCACCCTCTAGGCCCTGTGTATTACAGGTGGGACCAACGAGGGAGAAACCTGACTACCGCTTGCCTCCATATTGTCGTGTCGAGCCAGGTAAGGGTTTAAACTCACATTGTCCAAATAACACATAATTACAGTCAAAATTCATATAATTAAATGCACATTGACAATTTGTGATTTAAATATTAAAATTCACTCATATACGAAATTATTATACAAATCATATAATAATTAATAAAATAAATCATAAATCGCGAGGGAAATCGATTCGGGCTCCCGGTTCACAACACAAATTTTCGGATCTAAGTTTTCCTCGACTGTCTCGATCTTCTCTTCCTCGTGCAATTTGCGCGGAAATGGAAGGGACTTCCACATGAGAAGCAACGTCCAGCTTCTTTCGGCATTCTGACTCTTGATGGTCTCTTTGGCAAAAGCTACATACGGGTCGTAGGGCTCCCTGCGATTGGGGAGGTGCATTCTGCTTCGATGAAGACACTTGGGAGGTCTTCTTTCCGGAAGATGGCCTTGAAGGTGTAAATGGCCTCTTAAAACTCGCTGGAGGGTACTGGACGGTAGTAGTGGCAAGAATAGGACTCGGTCCCATTAGGCTGAGTTCAGACTCAACATGCAGGGCCATTTCCACTGCGTCGGTATAACATTGATGTCGTACCACCATCATAGCCTTCCTGATCTCGTAAGTCAATCCCTCTACAACCTGGCGAGTCTTCCTCTGCTCGTCGGCAACCATATATGGGCAATGCTTAATGAGGCGAGATAAGTGTGCCTCGTACTGACCAACTGAAGATGTGTTCTGTTTGAGAGCCAGAAATTCCCTTTTGCGTTGCTAACAAACAACCCACGGAATGCACTTGGCCCGAAACTCAGTCAAGAACTGATCCCAAGTCGGGACTACATGCTCGCGTGTCCATCTTTGCTCAATCTGTTTCCACAAATCCTGTGCGGCTCCAACCATCAGATAGATTGCATACTCGACTCTCTGAGGGTCCGGATATTCCATTATTCTGTAAATCTTTTCCAGGGCTGATATCCATGCCTCGGCAATAGCGTCATCCGGGGCACCTTCAAACAGTGGTGGTTCGAATCTGAGAAATTGGGCCCACGCTTCCTGCTCAGCGTTTCCTTTAGGGGCATGAGCGATGAACTGTCTTAATGTTTCCGCAAATTCGGCTAAAGTCGGTGTATCGGTCTGAGGTGCCAATGGAGATGATGAGAGCGGTTTACGTGTACGACGACGTGGAGGCATCCTGCAAAGCCAATAGCAAATATGCATGACAGGTAAGTGAGTATGCAAAGCTGTAAACACATAGGCAAGTAATGTTCAAATAGATTTCACATAAGCACTTAGCACATTTGCACAAATTCCACAGAAGTCCTAAGCCGTACGACCTAGACACAACCAGACACGACAAACAACCAGGCATCGCAAGTACAACCTTGAGTTTCGTATCCACCTATATCCAAGTCCATCCCAGTGTTTTGATTGTAAAAGATCTTTTGTTGTTGATCATCCAACAAAGATCCGTCACAATTCAAACACTAAGTGTTCTTGAACACTAGTGAGTGCAATTCCCTAAGTTACACCGGCACACAACGACTGACAAAACAAACAAAACACGACGATTCAGAGCTTAGGCCATTGAACCAAAGAAGCTCTGATACCAACTATAGCGGGCGCCCCAAACGGGTAACGCACGCCCCGCACTGAGCCCCAATCCGAAGCCGAAATAGAAATCCGACCCTAAATTGAAACCCGGCGAACGGCAAACCGATTTACTCAATCACTAGGCGGGGCTTTTGTAAAAACAACTGACGACAACAAAGCGGGAGCGGAAGCAACAACCAAATTAAATTCCATATAACAACATTCAAAGCAGTAGCTCATTTGCACAAATAGTTAAAGCTCACCAAGGCTAGCGGAATTCACTTACGATAATATAATATAATAAACGGGTTCGATACAATATCCCGGTGATATACAAATACGGGTTCAATATATCAATCCCGATAACAATTACATATAACCTAATCATGAACTTAAGATAATCTAGAAAGGGACAATCACCGAAAAGAAAGAAAACCCGCGAAACAAGACTGACGATGCCCACCTAGTTACCACCTGAAACAGATAAGGTTTAAAGCAGGGAGGGTTAGTCAAAAGACTAAGTGAGGGGAAAAAAAGGGAGTACATACATATTAGCATACGGAGATAAATCACCATTTTAACTTAAAAGAAAACAAACGTAAAAGAAGGGTTTTCATAAATATTCGGTGATTTATCATAACATAACATAACGGGACATATCATATTGCTCGGCGAGTCGAGCCCTCAACTCCTCATATCATAACATAACATACCTGAAAACCATACCAACCTTATTCCTCCCATATAGCAGAAGGACCGTTAAATCCAACTGCTCTATAGACATAATAGCCTATCCTTCGGTCGACACGAAGTCTCCGTCACAGGAGCACAAAGGTTGCCACTCCGGCCTCACCCGTGCTCCTGGTATACATGGAGCAAGCCACCGAATTCCACCGTAGACCCGCTGTCTATCCGGCTTCATCCGATCACCATACTCCGGGGTCCACAAAGACAAAACAGACACACATATCATATCTCGCATTTTCATAACTATCATCTTCCTATTAAAATAGGAATCAAGACATTTCGGGGAGGGCCAAAAGGGCCGTTCGAGACAGGCGATGTAACGGTAGGAAACGCAACCGGATGTTCACTCAACGAGAAGGTTTCCAAACCCAAAATTACATTTAAATCGAAACATAGTTCGCTTGTCTCTTTTTGAAAACATTTCGAAATCATATACATATTATTCATTTAATATCAAATCCGTTGTTCTTAAACCTCATAAAGATAATAAGCATAAAGTATTTACTAAATATAGTAATATGGGATGAAAACATAAATTACCCATGCGAGGCTTATTTAGTGAGGCTCAATAGTACATATCTACATAATACGGGATAACAATAGAAACCTCACCTGGCGACAACCCAAAAGAAAGCCCAAAACGGAAACGAGCAACCTAATCCACGAGAGTGGAACCTGCAACTGACAAACAACATAACCACGTAAGACATACGATGACGTACGGCTCATACGAAAGCATCGAAACACGTAAAAGCAAGTTATACAATCACATAAAACACTTAGGTTCAATTACCAAACATAACGAAGTAATTCATGCATTTAAAAATGCAAATCGAATCCAAATGCAACGAAACTTTACGGACATGCTTAAATTATCATAAAGAAGTATGCATTCGAATTTCGGGAAAATCGGACTTCACATGCAAAAGTTAGAAAATTTAACGAAAACTTAAAACGCACTATACATACACCCGAACATGTTATAAATTCATAAAACATGCAATTCATATCTATATCATATATATCGAATACACGAGCGAAGAAATAATTTGGAAAAGACGAGCCACGGCGGGACCCGTAGGCCAAAATTGGCCCTGACTTGCAGAAGGTCAGGGCCTGATCAAACGGGCCACACGGGCTCATGGGCCGTGTGCACCAAGACCGTGTGCACCAAAGGGACACGCACGGCCTCTCTACAGGCCATGTAGAGAGCCCGTGTATGACCAACACGCACGGCCTCTCTACAGGCCGTGTAGAGAGCCCGTGCACATGCACACGGGCTTGCAACACCCCGTGTGCAAAGGCCGTGTGCGTGCGATAACAGCAGAAAATTCACAGAAGCGAGAAACCTTCGCAAATTCAATCCTAAATCCCATAATTAACCAATTAAACATGTAAATCACACCCTAATTTTCACATATAATCATCTACAACATATAATCTACATATAAAAACGATAAACACGAAAATCCGTCCATAAATTCATCCAAAATCATATAAACCCTATATAATATAACTATAAACAAAATCGAGAAATACAAGTCATAGGAGACATTAAACGAGATGGACGTGAAAGGCTTACTCGTAGAAGAGATCGTGAGGAGTTCGTAGGCGTAAGCGGTTCGAAAATCCGTCGAGAAACGGAGTCGGGACGATCGTTTGAAACTCCTTCTTCTTCCTTCTCCTTTTCTTTCTTTTCTTTCTTCTCCTTTGATGTTGTTTGCGTGAATGAGGTGAGAGGGAGAGATGTGAGACTTAGTCAATAATTGACTTGATTCGAGAAACGAAAGGGCATTTTTGTAATTTCGCAAGATAAGTTCGAAAACTCACATTGTCCAAATAACACATAATTACAGTCAAAATTCATATAATTAAATGCACATTGACAATTTGTGATTTAAATATTAAAATTCACTCATATACCAAATTATTATAAAAATCATATAATAATTAATAAAATAAATCATAAATCGCGAGGGAAATCGATTCGGGCTCCCGGTTCACAACACGAATTTTCGGGGCGTTACAACAGGTGCTAATTCCGGTCTCATCTGTCGGAGATCGGACTCTATAGAAAGTGTCGTCTCGACTGCATCGGTGTAGTACTGGAGTTTGTTCCCGAGCATATGCATACGAATCTCATTCGACAATCCCTCAATGAACTGTCGAGTCTTCCTTTGCTCGTCGTCAACCATATACGAGCAATGAATGATAAGCCTGGAAAAATGAGCCTCGTACTGGTCAACGGTAGAAGTACCCTGCTTGAGAGCCAGGAACTCTCGCTCACGTCGTTGTCGGACCACCAACGGAATATACTTGGCCCGAAACTCAACCAAGAACTGATCCCAAGTCGGGACCACATGCTCACACTGCCATCTCTGTTCGATACGGGCCCACCAATCCTGAGCAGCTCCTATCATCTGATACACTGCTAACTCGACCCTCGTAGGGTCCGGACACTCCATTACTCGGAATCTCTTTTCCATCCCCGATATCCAAGCCTCGGCGATAACATCATCAGGTGCACCCTCGAACTGCGGAGGGTTGAGCTTAAGAAACCTTCCCATATCATTCTCGGGGGCAGGTGGTGGCGTAGCTCTGTTGGTATGAACAATAAACTGCCCTAAGGGTTCCATGAATTGTGCTGGTGTCGGAACACTTGGAGGCGGACCTGGTGGTTCACGACGAGGAGGCATTCTGCAAATTCAATACCAAACATGCATGATGATAAGTGATTATGAAAAGCCGTAACACGTAGAGAAGTTAAATTCACATAATCACGTTGTCACAATCACGTAACCCTAAGCCGTACGACCTAAACAGACACGACAAAACACGACGCTTCAGAGCCTAGGTCATTGGACCAAAGCGCTCTGATACCAACTGTAGCGGGCGCCCCAAACGGGTAACGCACGCCCCGCACTGAGTCCCGACCCGGAACCGAAATGGGATCCGACCCGAACCGAAACCCGGCGAACGGCAAGCATTTACTCAATAACTAGGCGGGGGTTTCAAAACAACGAAAAGACAAGTGCGGAAGCGAAAATAACGAAACATTTAAAACATAAATAATTACACAAGTAGTAAAGCCCACCAAGGCTAACGAAATTCCATAATTAAATAACAAACGGGTTCGGTACAATATCCCTATAATTATATAATAACGGGTTCAATATTTATACATAATCCCGAATACAAACTAATTAAATCCTAATATCGTAAAACATAAAAATAAAAGCCATACAGGAAAGAGTTATACATGAGCAAAAATAATGTAACTCTACGACGCCTACGACGACGAAGATCCCGCCTAGTATCCTGAAACCAGTACAGGGGTAAAACAAAGGGGGTTAGTCAAATGACTAAGTGAGGAGGGAATAATAATGTATATTATAAATCGGAATAAATCACCAATTTTAAACTTAAAGAAATCAACATAAAAGAAAGGTTTTCGTAATCGGGTGGTGATTTAACATAAAACATAACATATCATATGACTCGGCGAGTCGAGCCCTTAACTCCAATATCCAAACATAAAAACCGGAAGCCACCCTTATGCCTCCAATGTAGACGGACCGCTAAATCCGAACTACTCATAACTGATGGGAATAACTCAGGTACTCAAAAGGGCTGCCACTCCGGCCTCACCCCGAGCTCCCAAATGGAGGAAACTATAGGATTTACGCCGTAGACCCGACGACTACCGACTTCGTCCTATCGCTCTTACGCCGGGCCCAAACAAACATGCATACAGTTCATAACTCGCTTTTCAAAACATTTCGGGTTGGCCAAAAGACCGTTCGAGACATGACATATGCAAGGCCGAAGGCCAAAGTTCGCCTTAGAAAACAAAAGGTTTTACATGTCTCTTTCGTAAACATTTCGAAGACTATACATAGTACTTTTTCATATCAAATCATTTTCGATAAATCAAATGAACATAATAATCATAAATATCTATTAAGTATATATACATAAACGGTGTGAAAACAAAACATAAACGTGGCTTATATTAGAAGAGGCTTATTTATATATATACGTACTAATACTGGAAACAGAAACGGAAAGCCTCACATGTGGCTATACAAAATATGACAAAAGCAAGACCGGATGCGCTACTCCACGGGAGTATCGTCTGCAAAATACCAAGAAACAACCAATTAAGACTAACAATGATGCACATGAAAGTATTAAAACACATAGGAGCACGTTATACAATTAAATCAATCACTTAACTTCAAATTCTCAAACGAAAACAGAGTAATTCATGCATTTAAAAATGTAAATCAAGTCCAAATGCAACGAAACTTTACGGACATGCTTAAATTATCATAAAGGATGATGCATTCGAATTTCGAGAAAATCGGACTTCACATGCAAAAGTTAGAAAATTTGAAAACTTAAAACACACTATTCACATACCCGAACATGTTGTAAATTCATAAGTCATGTAATTCCTATCTATTTCATATATATCGAATACACGAGCGAAGAAAAAATTCGGAAAAGACGAGCCGAAGCGGGACCTGTAGGCCTAATTGTGCCCTGACTAACAGAAGGTCAGGGCACTGTTCGACCAGGCCACACGGCCTTGTGCACGGCCGTGTGCCGAGGCCGTGCACAATCAAGCAACACGCACGGCCTCATGCACACGGCCTCAAGGCCGTGTGCACCAGCCTGTGTGCGATTCACCACGCGCACGGCCTCTTGCACCCGGCCTCGAGGCCGTGTGCACAAGCCCGTGTGCGACCAAAATTGAGCAGAAACTCGCAGACAGCAAAAACAACGCGATAAACAAACCCTAATCCAACAATTAATCACTAAAACATGCAAATCAAACCCTAATTCACACATATAATGATCTACAATACATAAGCTACGCGTAGAAACAATAAACACGAAAATCCATCCACAATTTCTATCAAAATCATATAAAACCTAAATTATTCAACTATATTCAAAAATCCGAAAATCAAAGCAATGAAGGCATTAATCGAGAAAGGCGTGAGAAGCTTACTCGTAGAAGAGATCGCGGGGAGTTCGTAGACGTAAACGGCTCAAAAATCCGTCGGGAAACGGAGTCGGAACGATCGATTGAATCTTCTTCCTTCTTTTTCTCTTTTTCTTCTCTTTTCTTTTCTTTCTCTTTTTCTGTAGTGTTCGAACGAGAGTGAGGTGAGAGAGAGAGAAATGAGACTTAGTCAAATTTTGACTAAGGGTTAGAAATCGAAGGGGCAAAGTCGTAATTTTGCAAAATAAGTTCGAAAACTCACGTTGTCCAAATAACATGTAATTACAGTCAAAATTCATATTATTAAACGCACATTGACAATTTGTAATTTAAAATTCGTTCATATACGAAATAATTCTAAAATTACATAATAAATATTAAATAAAATAACAAATTGCGCAAATATTCAATTCGGACGTACCATATAATAATTCGGATTTTTGGGGCGTTACACTCTCCACAGGCATGCACAACTTAGCAGCAATATCAAGCGCAATAAACGAGTGTATCACACCCGGATCATATAATGCAGTAATACGGATGTCATGAATATGCAGGGTACCTCCAATCACGTCTTGCTGATCGGGCTCAAGCTCCTCTCCTCCTAGTGCGAAGACTCTGGGCTATACTCTCGGCTGACCACCCTGATGTCCAGCAGCCTGAATCGCCTTCTGAGGCGTGGTGGTCCTCCTGTTCGGACACACGTCCAGCATATGGTCAGAGGAACCACATAATAGGCACTGTCCCAAATGTCTCCTGCAGAACTCGGTAGTGTGGTTCGGCTTGCGGCAGTGGGAGCATAGAATTGGTGCGATGGCTGCAATCGGGGATGGCTCGATATACTTGGGCTTCTTCTCGAAAGGCCTCTTGTTCTTCTAGGGAAAGCCCTTAGGGGCGGCAGCAGGGGTAGGAGCCCTACGGCGGAGCTCTCCAAGATCGGACTCAGTGACCATAGCCCGTGTCACAGCCTCCTCATAAGAACGGAGGTCACTGCCAACTAGCTCTGCTAGGATCTCATCACGAAGACCCTCCTTAAACTTCCTCGCCATCCTCCTGTCGTCGGTCGCCATGTGAGGAGCATATGCGATCAATCTGGTAAACTTGGCCTCATACTGGCCCACGGACATACCTCCCTGGGAGAGGTTCATGAACTCCCTCTCCCTCTGATCTCGGACAATCTCGGGCACAGACTTCGAACGGAACTCAAATAAGAACTGTGCCCAGGTGCGCTGGGTCTGTGCAGCTGTCCATCTCCTCTCTACAAATCGCCACCAGTCAAGGGCGGGTCCCCTCATCAGAAATACGGCGAGCTCGATCCTCTGCAAATCCTCAACATCTAGCGCCCTAAACTTCTGCCCCAGCTCAGAAATCCAGGCCTCAGCCTTGAGGTCATCCGGTTCACCCTCGAAGACCGCAGGGCGATATGACATAAAGCGGTCCATAGTGCAGGCGGTAGCATCCCGAGGGTTCGGTGGTGGCGGCTGATGGCCTGCTGAACAATTAATTGAACAGCATCATAGAAGGCATTTTGGCGGAGGAAAGCCCTCTGGCGGTGGAGGCGGATCCTGTCGGCCACGTGGTCGAACCTGTAACGACCCGAAAATCCGATTTTCAAATCGGTATATTTTAATCGAGTAATTTCGTTATTTATTATTTTATTTAATATTTATTCTGAGATTTTAGAATAATTTCGTAAATGAGTGAATTTTATATTTAAATCACTAATTGTCAATGTGCGTTTAATTATATGAATTTTAACTGTAACTACGTATTATTTGGACAACGTGAGTTTTTAAACTTATTTTGCGAAATGACGATTTTACCCTTTCGACTTTTAACCGTAGTCAACCCATTGACTTAATCTCTCTCTCAACTCACACTCTCGCACATCAGCAGCAAGAAAGAAAGAGAGGAAAAGAAAAGAGAAGGAAAAAGAGAAAGAGAAGGAAGAGATTTCATCCGAGCGTCCCGACTCCGTTTCCCGACGGATTTTCGATCCGTTTACGTCTACGAATTCCTCGCGATCTCTTCTACGAGTAAGCTTCTAACGATTCTCTCGTTTAATGTCTTCTATACTTCGTTTTCTCATTTTTGTGAATAGTTGTATAATTTAGGTTTTATATGATTTTGATAGTAATTGTGGATGGATTTTCGTGTTTATCGTTTCTATAGGTAGATTATATGTTGTAGATGATTATATGTGAAAATTAGGGATTGATTTCCATGATTAATCGATTTAATGTTGAATTAGGATTGATTTTCGCGTATTGGGTTTGATGTTCTGCATGTTTCTGCTCATTTTTACGCACACGGGCCATGCACACGGGGTGTGGCAAGCCCGTGTGGGTGTACACGGCCGTGCAAGAGACCGTGCGTGTTTGGGGATGGTGCACGGGCTGTGCACACGGCCTTGAGGCCGTGTGCATGAGGCCGTGCGCGTTGTTTGATTGTGCACGGCCTCGGCACACGGCCGTGCACAAGGCCATGTGGCCCGATCGCACAGTGCCCTGACCTTCTGTAAGTCAGGGCCCGTTTTGCACTACGGGTCCCTCCCAGACTCGTCTTTTCCGAATTCTTTCTTCGCTCGTGTATTCGATATATATGAAATAGATATGAATTGCATGATTTATGAATTTACAACATGTTCGGGTATATGAATAGTGTGTTTTAAGTTTTCGTTAAATTTTCTATCTTTGGCATGTGAAGTCCGATTTTCCCGAAATTCGAATGCATACTTCTTTATGATAATTTAAGCATATCCGTAAAGTTTCGTTGCGATTGGAATTGATTTGTATTTTTAAATGCATGAATTACTCTATTTTCGTTTGAGAAATTGAACTTAAGTGATTGATTTAATTGTGTAACGTGCTCCTAGGTGTTTTAATATTTTCGTATAAGCCGTGCGTCGTCTTTAGTCTTATTTGGTTGTGTCCTGGTATTTTTGCAGACGATACTCCCGTGGAGTAGCGCCGGTTCTAGCTTTTTGCTCTTATTTTGCATAGCAGCCAGGTGAGGCTTTCCTTTTCTGATTCCAGTATTATTACGTATATATATATAAATAAGCCTCTCCCTATATAAGCCTCGTTTATGTTTTGGTTTTCACACCGGTTATATATATATATACTTAGTAGATATTTAAGATTATTATGTTCATTTGATTTATCGAAAATTATTTGATATGAAAAAGTATTACGTATAGTCTTCGAAATGTTTACGAAAGAGACATGTAAAACCTTTTTGTTTTCTAAGGCGAACTTTGGCCTTCGGCCTCTCATATGACATGTCTCGAATGGTCTTTTGGCCAACCAGAAATGTTTGAAAAGCGAGTTATGAAATGTTTGCATGATCGTTTGGGCCCGGAGTAAGAGCGATAGGACGAAGTCGGTAGACGTCGGGTCTACGGTGTAAATCCTATGGTTTCCTCCATTTGGGAGCTCGGGGTGAGGCCGGAGTGGCAGCCCTTTGAGTACCTGAGTTATTCTAGTTTGTTACGAGTAGTTCGGGTTTGCAGTCCGGCTACATTGGAGGAATAAGGGAGGTTTCCGGTTTTATGTTTTGGATATTGGAGTTCAGGGCTCGACTCGTCGAGTCATATCATAAGTTATGTTTTATGTTAAATCACCACCCGATTACGAAAACCTTTCTTTTATGTTGATTCTCTTAAGTTTAAAATTGGTGATTTATTTTCCATTTTATTATATACATTATTATTCCCTCCTCACTTAGTCGTTTGACTAACCCTCTCTGTCTCACCCTATATTGGTTTCAGGATACTAGGCGGGATTCGTCGTCGTCATCGTTGTCGTCGTCGTAGGGTTTTATTTATTTTATTCATGTATATCTCTCTTTTCCCGTTTGGCTTTTATTTATATGTTTTAGGATTATTAGGATTTAATTAGTTTGTATTCGGGATTATGTAATATTGAACCCGTTACTATATATTATCGGGATATTGTATCGAACCCGTTTGTTGTTATGTAATTGAATTTCGTTAGCCTTGGTGGGCTTTATTATGTGTATTTATTATGTTCTATTGCTTTGATTATTTATATTGCTTCCGCGTCTCTGTCTTTTCGTTGTTTTTGAAACCCCCGCCTAGTGATTGAGTAAATGCTTGCCGTTCGCCGGGTTTCGACTCGGGTCGGATCCCATTCCGGCTCCGGGTCGGGGCTCGGTGCGGGGCGTGCGTTACCCGTTTGGGGCGCCCGCTACAGAACCATTATACCTGAAATAGTGAGCTGGTAATGCATGTGGGTTAATGATATGTTCAAGTAATCACGTAACAGTAATCTTATAAGAGCACAAGTAAAGAAAAATAACACGAAACCTATAGCCGTACGACTTAGACACGACACTTCTAGACAATAGAGCCTAAGGCTCTAATACCACTTCAGACTGTAGCGCCCCGCTCTACAGCCCCCGAACCTGCACAGATTCCCAATCCGAGAATGGCGTTTCACCGAGAACCCATACAAGCTAACGGGTCTATCCTGACTCTTGGCAATAGCGGATCCCCAAAGACACAACAGATAAACAGTTCAGAATATATAGCAGGAGCGAATTAAAACATAATAACATAAATGCCACTTTGGGGCCAATCTAAATATCCAATATCATCACAACCCATTCAGGGGCAACGTAAAGTAAATATATAGGGGTGGGGATCAATATAGCATTAAATACATGCCAAGACAAAAGAATCAACACCCAATAATTACAACAATCATCAATCAACATGTAAGGAACATTTCTATCCAATAATTACAAGAAATGATCAAGAAACAGGTTCACAATCATAAAATTTCTAAATTATTCCCAAAATGATAAACATGCTCAAATTCTCAAAAATTCGTAAAAAGAATCGAAAAAATTGGTACCTAAAGTGAGATCTCATTGAGAGGATCTCGTAGGTTCGAACAACACGAAATTTCATGGAGAAACGAGCTCGGGACGATCGATTCGAGCTTCGAATGCAAAATCCTCTTCTTTCCTCTTCTCTCTCTCTCTCTCTCTCTAGCGAATTTAGGGTTCAAAAGAGGGGTTGGAGACTTTTATCAATTAATTCGAAATATCCAAAAATACGAAGGGGTATTTCGGTAATTTTAGAAAGTCCAATTTAAAATATTTTGGCCAAGTATATCAATATTAATATCAAACGAAAGCAAAACAAATAAGGAATTTAAATACGCACATATTATTATCACGTTGGGTCAAATACGAAATAATATAATATAATTCACATAATACGAGAAATAGGGTCGAGAAAGATAATTAATCGTGGAATAGAACTCACAATGATTCTTGGATTTCTGGGTCGTTACACCGTCAGCACATCCCGACGCGTATGGAACTTGTAGTCACCCCCTTTGTTGTCACTCACTTGCCTAATGCCCATTTGGCACTCAACTCATTATTTCATGAACGCGAGCAAAATCATGGTTTTCTCATGGGGCCCTGGGATGGTATCCGAAGGTTGCACTTGGGGACGAGCGTCTCCCAAAAATAAGCGTCAATCATGGCCCTTCAGGAGTTGATAGCCACGGTTGGGAGCGATGGTGGGTGTTGCATTTGTTTTACACTTTCCTTAAATTCACTATAGTCGAGCCTCGGGTTGCTCCTTGGTTTGACACCAGAGATGGAGTTTTTATCATGTCTTGAGGAGAAATAAGGAGGAACAGGCCCACTCTCACTGGGATATTTATTTACTGCTTTATTACATTATTGTCCTTATTGTTTTAATAATATTGAAATATCCAAGTCGAAGCACATTCCGGTTTCTTCATCATCGCATATGTATTTTCCTATTAAAAACCCGGAAGCGTGACTCGACTTGTTCTACCTATATCCTCACCGAGTTTCTTTGAACTCACCCTTGTTTATTGGTTCTTGCCTCAGGTAGATTGAGAGACCGACATGTCTCGCGTGTCGGATTGGCAACAGTGGTTAGATAGGCTCTTTTGGTTTGCAAGTCGTCTAGGGTTGTTGTCCATTAAACTCTCATTAGTTCATTCTTTTCTTGGCATGTATATAATGCTATATTGATCCCACCCTGTTATGGTTACTGTATTTACTTTACGTTGCCCCTGAATGGGCGTTGATGATATTAGATATTTGAATTGGCCCCGAAGTGGCATTTATGTTATATGTTATGAAATCGCTTCCGCTATGAATTCTGATTGGTATAATTGTTTTTATATGTTGTGTCTTTTTTTGGGGATTCACTGTTGCCAAGTGTTGGGCTAGACCCGTTGGCTTGCATGGGTTCTCGGGTCGAGGCGCCGTTCTCGGCTTGGGAATCTGTGCAGGTTCGGGGGCTGTAGAGCGGGGCGCTACAGAACCCCAGTAGTCTGCAATTCTATGAATAACATTCCTATAGCAATTCTATTTGATCTTACACTCTAGGAACTCTTTCCTAGTGAAGATCAACCAGACCTTGCGCAAGGATTTAGTGGTGGAATATACTACAATAGAATTCATAGGAATTCCCTTGTTCTTATAACAAGTGATAGATCCTGTATTGACCCTCTGTATTGACCCTCACAACCTCCATGCATGACTCGAACATAGCCAATGTACAACTTATGTGAATCTTAGAGATTCAGAAGTACAACAAAGTAGGCCCCAGTCATACACAAGGCAACCATGGAGTTTCAAGTCTAAGGATTAGTTAGACACGATCATGGCTAGGGAAACCTTCATAATCTCTAAGATTCTTATATGAGTCTTAACCCCATTTAGGCATTCCCGGCGGGATCCTCAGTGAACTTAATCTCTATTAAGCACCCCCATATGCATAGTAGTGTCAAACACTAATGTCATGAAATGAGACACACTTTCATAAAGCAATGTCATATGAGCAAGTCTCGAGCGAGTCTGATCGACATCCCCTGTGCCTTTTAAACTCTTTGACTTGGAGTGGTTTAGATCACACCATTGAGTACTTATTTCATGGCCCCCATCAAATGGTGAAACCAGGTCCCTTAGCTTACTGTGATCTTGGAGTTTCATCCATATACAAGAATAAATAATATGCAGTCACTTATAAATGAAATATGATGAATTTGACCAAAGTAATATTAGACGACTACTAACACTTTTTAGATGGAAAATTTGATGGATGGTTTTATTTTAGATTAACAAAAATATTCATGGATTTTTTGGATATAAAAGTTATTTTTAAGAGATTTTCAGTATTTTTCCCTAAAATGGTTAAATACATATATAAGTGTACCATATCTTTTTTTTTTGTTTTGTTAGGGAAGTGTACTATATCTCGACCTAATAGTAAAAGGAGATAATTCTCTTATTTTGTATAATTCTATTCAATCTTACCCGTTGTAAAAGGACATAATTCTATTATTTATATATATAATTCAATGATATCTTTCTGTTAATTATAAAAGCAGAAAATCCAGATGGTTTTAGTGTGAGATTTTTATATTAATAATTGGACCCATAATAAAAGGATTTTTAAATTTATTGAGTGGGTCCATTAAGAAGTAAAATTTCGAATTTATATATGTTTTTGAGTACAAACTAATATTTTCAGTGGGACTTTTTATTGTGTACAAATCTAGGGTGTCATGATTGAGAGAAGACGAACAAGAAGCGCAAAGCATAAACGGAAATAAAATTGATAAAACTCAGTTAGTGTTACAGAGCTGCTTTATACGAAACCCTAGATTACAAATGGGTCAATGGGCCAAGTCTAATAACGTGATAAATGGGCCATTGGGCCTGAATAAATGAACAAGCAAATAAAGGAATATAATAGCCCAATGAAAATTTTCCCTGAAACGTCCCTCCGCCCATGAATGAAAGCACGTTATCATGGAGGGTTATAATCAGGCACTCATAAGGAAACTTCAAAAGGCTGAAATCTCTAATTCATAGATACTTCAAAAATTTATCTCGTACGATGTTGGATACGGATACTTCTCGAATACGGCTCCGACACGTGTCCAATATGGAAAAACCGTATCCGAAATTAAAAATGAAAGAAAAAAAATAGGACACGGTATCGGACACAGTTAGAAAAGTGTTCGATACGCGGAATAAATTTTATAATTTTTTAAAAAATTTTGGACTTTTTTTGAATTTTTTATAAACTCTCTCTCTCCATGTGTATATATATGTACACATATACATATACATACACACACAACTATAATGCTCAAAATCTGAGTCGTCTATTGTTTTTGTGGACACAGAATTTCCAGAATTTTATACGATACATTCGCAAAGCTTACAATGGAAATAAAACACCCCATTCTTCTTCCTCCTTTTTTTTTCTTTTTCGTTTTCTTTTTTATATTATTCTGTTGATTTTTGTTATTCATTCAATCAATAATTGATGGAAAATTTAACCCACCATATTAATTTTATTCCTTTGTCTTAATGTTGAATAATTGTATATATATTTTATATATTGCACAAATTAGTAAATAATATATATATATATATATATATATATATATATATATATATATATATATAAATATAATATAGTCGTGTCGAATCCGTGACGTGTCCTAAATTTTTTAAAAAATTCGTGTCGCCGTATCCGTGTATCATTGGCTGAAACTGATCACTCTCCTTTGGGAAATTTAATTAATGAAATTCTTAGATTGCGCTCTTCTTTTGATAGTTGTAGTTTTTATTTTGTTTGACGTGATGCCAATCATGAGCTCACTCTATTGCTCGTTATGCGGCCTTTGTCTGTGTTGGGTCCGATGATGTAACGGCACGTCCCCAAATACGGTGCGACGTGACGTCCCGCACCAAGTCACAATCCATAACAAGAACTAAAGGTCCGGTTATGAACTACAACCTGGCGAACGGAAAATAAATATGTAGCGGGCGCCCCAAACGGGTAACGCACGCCCCGCACCGAGCCCCGACCCGGAACCGAAATGGAATCCGGCCCGAATTGAAACCCGGCGAACGGCACACATTTACTCAATGACTAGGCGGGGGTTTCAAAAACGAAAGAAAACGACAGAGGTGCGGAAGCGAAATTTAACAAAACAATAAATCATAATAATTGCACAAGTATTAAAGCCCACCAAGGCCAACGAAATTCAATTACTTAAATAATAAACGGGTTCGATACAATATCCCGACTATTACATAAATATAATCCTAATATCATAAACATAAATAAAATCATACGGACAAGAGTTATACATGAACGAAATAAATGCAACTCTAACGACGACGACTACGACGACGACGACGATCAAATCCCGCCTAGTATCCTGAAACCAATACAGGGGTGAAACAAAGAGGGTTAGTCAAACGACTAAGTGAGGAGGGAATAATAATGTATATTATAAAACGAAAATAAATCACCATTTTTAAACTTAAAAGAAATCAACATAAAAGAAAGGTTTTCGTAAACGGGTGGTGATTTAGCATAAAACATAACATATCATATGACTCGCGAGTCGAGCCCTTAACTCCAATTTCCAAACATAAAACGGGAAACCACCCTTATTCCTCCAATGTAGACGGACCGCTAAATCCGAACTACGTATAACATACAGTATAATCTCAGGTACTCAAATGGCTGCCACTCCGGCCTCACCCCGAGCTCCCAAAGGTGGAGGGAACCATAGAATTTCCGCCGTAGACCCGATGTCTACCGACTTCGTCCTATCATCCTGACTCCGGGCCCCAACATACATACATACAGTTCACAACTCGCTTTTCAAATCATTTCGGGTTGGCCAAAAGACCGTTCGAGACATGTCATATGCGAGGCCGAAGGCCAAAGTTCGCCTTAGAAAATAAAGAGGTTTTACATGTCTCTTTCGTAAACGTTTGAAAGAATATACGTAGTACTTTTTCATATCAAAATATTTTCGATAAATCGAATGAACATAATAGGCATAAATATTTACTAAGTATATATATAGAAACGGTGTGAAAACAAAACGTGAACATGGCTTATATCAGGAGAGGCTTATTTATATATATACATAATAGTACTGGAATCAGAAACGGAAAGCCTCACCTGTTGGCTATACGAAAAGAAGAGCAAAAGCAAGAACCGGCGCTACTCCACGGGAGTATCGTCTGCAAAAATACCAAGACACAACCAAATAAGACTAGCGATGACGCACGGCTTATACGAAAACATTAAAACACATAGAAGCACGTTAAACAATCAAATCAAGCACTTAAGTTCAAATTATCAAGCATAAACGGAGAAATTCGTGAATTCAAAAATGTAAATCAATTCCAAATGCAATGAAACTTTACGGACATGCTTTAAATATCATAAAGGAGTATGCATTCGAATTTCGGGAAAATCGGACTTCATATGCAAAAGTTAGAAAATTTGACGAAAACTTAAAATGCACTATTCATAGATCCAAACATGCTATAAATTCATAAAACATGCAATTCATATCTATTTCATATATATCGAATACACGAGCGAAGAAAGAATTCGGAAAAGACGAGTCTCGGAGGGACCCGTAGGCCAAAATTGGCCCTGACTTACAGAAGGTCAGGGCCCTGTTCAAACGGGCCACACGGGCTCAAGCACGGCCGTGCAGGGGGGCTGTGCAGCCTAAGGGAGTGCGCACGGCCTCACTACACGCCGTGTAGAGAGCCCGTGCATGCTTCAACAACACGCACAGCCTCCTGCACGGGCGTGCAGGGGGCCGTGTGCCCTCACATGGGCTTGCCACAGGCCGTGTGTCAAGCCCATGCATATCAGAAAAGAGCAAACGCGCAAAACAGCAAACTCATTACGCGAAATCAATCCTAAATCTAGCATTTAATCATCTAAACATGCAAATCACACCCTAATATTTACATATGGTGATCTACAACATATAGGCTACATATAGGATCCAAAAACACGAAAATCCATCCATAAATTCTCTCGAAATCACATAAACCCTAAATTATTCAACTATATACAAAAACGAGAAATACGAGGCATCGGAGACATTAAACGAGAGGGACGTGAAAGGCTTACTCGTAGAAGAGATCGCGGGGAGTTCGTAGGCGTAAGTCGGGACAATCGTTTGAACCTCCTTCCTTCTCTTTCTCTTTTTCTTTCTTTTTCTTTCTTTTCCTTTGCTGTTGATTGCGTGAATGAGGTGAGAGGGAGAGAGATGAGACTTAAGTCAAATTTGACTTGGGTTGAGAATCGAAGGGGCATTTTCGTAATTTCGCAAAATAAGTTTGAAAACTCATTTTGTCCAAATAATACATAATTACAGTCAAAATTCATATAATTAAACGCAGAAATTCATTCATTTACGAAATTATTCTAAAATCTCATAATAAATATCAAATAAAATAATAAATTACGCAAATACCCGATTCGGACATACCGGATTATTAGGGCGTTACAAAATACCAGGCGGATCTGCTTTAGAAAATGATTGGACAATGAACAATAATACAGCGGAAGCAAATTAACACAACCTATCCCACTCAGGGAGCTAGAACAACCATAATCCAAAACACAATTATAAAGCCCACCAAGGCCACTAAAAACATCAATATCACTATTCACACTAATTTACATCATTTACATCTACAATCTCTAGGGTTTTAATTATTTATCCAGATACATAGGCGGAAATGAAATCACCTAATCAAAAGTAAATGACTCCAAGGACACGACCTGAATCCGCCTAGCAACAAAACCTGAAAAGACAACCACAGAGTAATGGGGTTAGTCAAAGCGACTAAGTGAGGGGGCTGTAATACGTATATATATCGAAACAACATAAAGATTCACCAGTTTCTAAATGAGAAGAAAGCAAAGGAAAAATAAAGGTTTTGACAATTATTGGTGAATCGAATAATTTCGCAATAAAGTAAAAGCTCGGCGAGTCGAGCATCAACCACCTGTTTCATAATATCAGAAATATCAAATAAACCTCCCTTATTCCTCCTTATGTAGTCAGGTAGCTAGCCCGCTACTATATAATCATATATGCAAGGACAAATATCCAATACATCTTCGGCTGGGGATATAGACTGGATCCCGTCCGGCGCAGGTACTCAAAAGGGTTGCCACTCCGGTCATACCCCCGAGCTCCCATCAGTTTGGAGACCAGAGCATTGACATTCACCGTAGACCCAACGTCTATCCGGCTTCACCCCGTACCCTGATGTCCGGGCCCAATAGTGTAATGTGGCTCAATGACCAGGCCGAAAGGCCAAGATAATTTCTCGCATTCCAAATGCTTATATGGTCAAAGGGACCGATTGATAAATCAACTTTTAACCCTTTCAAGCTAAAGGAGCTTTTGAGGTGTAGCGCCCCGAAATATTCAGCGTGAAAATGGTTCAGGTATTCCAGAAGGGCTGCTGCACGGCGTGTCGCAAGCCCGTGTGAATGGCGCACGGCTTCCCCTCACGGGGTGTCTCAAGGCCATGTGCATTGGGGTTTCATCCCACATCGAAAGATCACATTGAAAATGAAGGGTTTATAACCAAATTCACCAAGCATAATCACCATATGGTTGCAACCTCTTTTGGCATGTGGTTTAAGCCAAACTTTAGGGTTGTGCTCGGTGGTGATGGAGGTTATACCCGCGCGTCCAATGGGTACCCAAGCAGGGGGGGTTCTCCTCTCCGTGCCCGGGGGGTCGCGACAGATGGTATCAGAGCTAACCGACAGTGCGGACCCGCGCACCAGGGGGTCTCCGCCAATGGAACTCGGCGTGCGTGGGGATATTTCCCGCTGGCGGGGAAGTGACAGGGCCTATGTCGCGGCATAATAAGGACATTACGCTTTGAAGGAGGGGCGATTGTAGCGCCCCGAAATATTCAGCTTGAAAATGGTTCAGGTATTCCACACGGGCTGCTGCACGGCGTGTCGCAAGCCCATGTGAATGGCGCACGGCTTCCCCTCACGGGGTGTCTCAAGGCCGTGTGCATTAGGGTTTCATCCCACATCGAAAGATCACATTGAAAATGAAGGGTTTATAACCAAATTCACCAAGCATAATCACCATATGGTTGCAACCTCTTTTGGCATGTGGTTTAAGCCAAACTTTAGGGTTGTGCTCGATGGTGATGGAGGTTATACCCGCGCGTCCAACGGGTGCCCAAGCAGGGGGGTTCTCCTCTCCGTGCCCGGGGGGTCGCGACATGAGGGGTTATACGTAATAATTTGATATCAAAGCATTTTTCTTTAAACTCATTAAGATAATATGGTTTTCAAGTAGCTACTACGTATAATATAAGTTTGGGGAAAGAAAACATAAAAGCATAAAACGCAGGCTTCGGGTATATATGGAATATTTACATACGTATAAGAAAGACCGAATTCGGAAAAGAAACCCCACTTGGATAATACTGCAAAAAGGGCAAAAGAAAGAAGACCAAGTACTGCCCGGAAGAACTATCACCTGAAACCAAATACGACACAACCATGTAAGACGATAATACGACGCACGACTTATTCTTAATGCAATAGATACTTAAGTAAATCAAAGAAGGGCAATTAGGGCAATTATTCAATGAAACGAATGAAATATCAAACTTCAAGCTTATAAATCATGCTTAAACACAATTAGGTTTCATAGTCATGCTTAAAATACTATAAAGAAGCATATATTCAAGTTTCGAAGCAATCGGAAAAGAATTGCGAAAAGCGTATAATTCCCTAAACGGAAATCGGTTCATTTCACGATCAAACGGAAATTGGAAAAATTCAAACTCTATGGATTATTACCATTAACTATTTTCTCCTTACTTCGAATTCACGAACGATTGGGGATTTGAATCTTCAATTGGGTTTTCCTAATGACATAAGAAAATACAAATTGAGACAGAACTTATCAGTATTGATTTTTTCAATCAAAAAACCCTTCTCAATTTCAAAGAACTACGAACTTAATGGTGAAGTCGGATTTTGAAAATAATATCAAACGAAGAAAGTAGAATTTGCAATTTTTAACTTCCAGAGACTTTTGAACTGAATCGGGTCACACGGCCTCTTGCACGGCCTTGTGCAAGGCCGTGTGTATTGTGGAGAACACGCACGGGCTATACACACGGCCTGAGGCAAGGCCGTGTATGTTGAAAATAGCGCACGGTCTTGCTACACGGCCTGTTGCAAGGCCGTATGCACCATGTTTTCGCGAATTTTCAGCAGAACGCGAAGAACTTCGCATAGAAGTATCAGAATTTCGTCAAATCTTCACCAGAACCCCATTTCCAATCAGATTTTCATACTACAAACTTCAACAAACATCAAAGCTCACAATGGCAACACATAGCATCAAGAATGATCGAAAACTACGGAGTATAACGATCAAACTACCGAAAAATCCAACTTCGAAACAATTTATCCAAAATATACTCAAACAACAATGTAATCAAATGGAACCTGAATAATACCTGTAGAGAATGTTACAAGGGTCGCGTAGGTTCTTACGGATCGAAATTTGGTTAAGAAACGAACTCGAAAGATCAAATTGAAGTTTAGAGAAATTCTTTTTCTTTTCTTCTCGTTGCTGCTGATGTTTAAGAGGCTAAGTGTAATTAAGAAAAAGGAAAGGAAAAGAGACTAAAAAGAAAACCTGAGGTTTAAATGAAAATCGAAGGGGCATTTTCGTAATTTCGCGAAACCTCATAAAAAAACATATCAACGAAATTTATCAATATTATAGTCAAAACTCATCATTTTAAACGCACATTGACATAGAATAATTTAAATTCACAAATTATTGCATTTACGAAAATTCATATAAAACACACAAATATCACATAAACGCATATATCCCGATCGAGTTTCCAAACTTGTCCCGTTATCTTAAGAATTCTTACCGGCTTTAGCTTACCAAAAATTTGGGGCGTTACAATCTCTCCCCCTTATGAGAATCTGCCCTCAGATTCTATTTATTCGAAGCGAACAACTCAGGGTAATGTTTCCTCATTTTCTCTTTTGTTTCCCAAGTAGCTTCTTGGCTTTTCTGATTTCTCCAAAGAATTTTTACAAGTGGGATTTGACGATTACAAAGTTCTTGAAATTTATGGTCCAAAATACTAATCGGTTGGGAAATGAACGTCAAATTCAGCTCTAACTCAATATCTTCCACCGGAATAATCTCGGACTCATCTGGATGATACTTACGAAGCTACGAGACGTGAAAAACATTATGAATACCTGTAAGAGCTGGAGGCAAATCTAATCTATAGGTCATCCTCCCAATCCTCTCGAGAATCACATACGGACCCAAATATCTCGGGGCTAACTTTCCTCCTTTACCAATTCGAACAAATCCCTTTCTCGGAGAAACTTTCAAAAATACCTGATCCCCAACTTAGAACTCCAAATCACGTCGACGTCTATCAGCATAACTCTTTTGTCGATCCTGTGCGGCTTTCATTCTTTGACGGATAACTTGCACTTTTTCGATAGCATCTTGAATAAATTTCGGAGCAATACCACGATGAATACCATCTTTAGTCCATTTCCAGTCTTCTATATCCCAATAAAGCGGTGATCGACACTTCCATCCATACAAAGCTTCGTATGGGGCCATCTGAATCGAGGACTGATAACTGTTATTATAAGCAAACTCGATCAATGGAAGCTGTTTATACCACGTAGTCTGAAAATCTAGGGCACAAGATCTCAACATATCTCCGAGGTATCTAATAGTCCTCTCTGATTGACCGTCTGTCTAGGGCTGAGCTGCGGTACTGAAGGTCAGCTTCGTTCCTATACGATCTTGTAGGTTCTGCCATAAACGTGAGGTAAATTTAGTGTCTCTATCTAACACTATACTAGCCGGAACTCCGTGAAGTCTCACAATCTCCTCGTGATAAACCTCTGCTAATTTGTCAACTGTATAGGTTGTACGAACGGGCAAGAAATGAGCGGACTTCGTCAACCTGTCAACAATTACCCAAATGCTATCATAACCACCTCTGACTTTCGGTAAACCCGAAACAAAGTCCATCGCTATCTCTTCCCATTTCCAAGATGGAACGGGGAGCGGTTGAAGTAAACCTCCAGGTTTCTGGTGATCTACCTTGACTTGTTGACAAGTCACACACTGTCTGATATAGTTAGCCACATCTCTCTTCAAACCATTCCACCAGAAGAACTCTTTCAAATCTCGATACATCTTAGTACCTCCCAGATGGATGGTATAGGCTGATTTGTGAGCTTCATCCAAAATCTCTCTCCTCAAACTCTCAGGAACACAAACTCTTGTCTTATGTCTGAGAAGACCTGTGTCGTCAATACTGAACTGCGTGTCTGGCTCATCCTTCATTCGAATAGTTTGTCACTGAATCCAATCATCAGTAGCTTGAGCTTCTTTAATTCTACGACCCAACTCTGAATGTATTGTAATATTAGAAATACGAGCATAAGAAATAATACGAGCTCTCTCGGCACCTGATATATCTGAACTTAGCTCTAGCTGTGATACACTTGCTTTTCTACTCAAGGCATCTGCAACCACATTCACCTTCCCTGGATGGTACTGAATCTTACAATCGTAGTCTTCTAACAACTCCATCCAACGCCTCTGGCGTTTATTCAACTCCTTCTGCGTGAAAAGATACTGAAGGCTCTTATGATTAGTGAAAATATCAAAAGTAACACCATAGAGATAGTGACGCCACTTGCCCAAAGCAAATACAATTGCTGCTAACTTAAGATCATGTGTAGGATAATTCACTTCATCAGGTTTAAGCTTTCTCGAGGCATAAGCTATAACCTTTCCATTTTGCAACAACACGCACCCTAAACCTTCTTTCAAAGCATCAGTATAAACCACGAATCCTTAACTATGTCGGTATTTTCAAACTTCGATTGTTCCTTCGGCCTGTTAAGAAGATAAGCAACAAAACCTGAAGCTCCTTCTCGGACGAGCTTCTTTGCCTCTGTCATAGAAATAATCGGCCCATCCGTCAACTGAATACCCTGACTCGAATCAGATCCCAAACTAATCTTCTTCTCAAAACAATCAATCTTGGCCCTGTGCTCAAATAACCAGTCCATACCCAAAATAACTCCGTACTTCTTCACTGACAACACTATCAAATCTGCGGGGTAAACCTTATCCTCAATAACAACGGGACAACGTAGGTACACGCAGTCGGTAATCATACAAGATCCCAAATGGGAACTCACAACAAAGCAATAATCTAACAAATCAATAGACGCATGCGCAGATAAGTCAATTTCAGGAGCAACAAAAGAATGCCTAGCACCTGGATCAAACAATGCATGTATGGGTATGTTATGTATATGTATGGTACCTTCCACCACGGCGAAAGCATCAGGCTCAGTCTCCTCATTATCGCCCTCCAGTGCATACACACGAGCTGGAACAGAAGGCTTCGGCTTCGGCGGCATAGGGTGACTCGGGGGCTGCCTCTTAGGACAACTATCCTTCTGGTGGGTAGAGCTACCACAACTAGTTCACAATCCCAACTTATACCAACACTTAAACTCTGGGTGATTCCCTCTACAATAACCACAAGTAACTGGACGATAACCTGACGGATGAGGGACTGAAGGAAAACCAGTCGGGCGAGGTGCAGAGTAAAATCCGGTCGGACGAGGTGCTGAAGTAAATCCCATAGGGCGAGGTATAGAAGGTCTGGGTCCACCAAAAAGTCTCTTGCCTTTAGGCTGCACAGGAGCACTCGGAATGAAAGGCCTCTTGAAACCCGATGAAGAACGATCAATACTGGCATACTCAGCCTCAGAGATAAGGCTGCATCTACAGCTGCAACATAGGTAGTGGGACGGGAAGCTGCAAGACCCTGTCGAAGAGGAATATTCAAGCCCTCTAGAAACTTCTTGGTCTTCCTACGCTCATCTAAAGCAATATGGGGAGCATATACTGCAAGTCTGGTAAAATTAGCTTCATAGTCAGCCACAGTAGAAGTACCCTGAGATAGCTCCATAAACTCCTGCTCCCGGCGATCCTGAACAGTAGGGGGAACATACTTAGCTCGAAACTCCTCAAGAAACCTATCCCACGATGACTCAACTCCGGTGGCCCTCCATCTCTGCTCAGTCATCTTCCACCAGGCCTCTGCAGGTCCTCGAAGAAGATAGATAGCAAACTCAACCTTCTCTAGATCAGTAGGCTGATGAACTCGGTATATCCTCTCAAGAGATGAAATCTAACCCTCTTCCACAATATCATCTGTGGTACCAACAAACTGAGGTGGGTGGAAATCGAGGAATCTATGCAAGGACTGCTCACGGGCTCTGTGCTCAACTACCTCTACATTCCTGTCTCTCTGGTCTAGATAATCCCGAAAGAGACCAAATATCTGCTGAGCATCAACCACTGGTGCCTGTGGTGGTGCTGCTGGAGGAGTACGATCACGACGAGGTGGCATCCTACAGTTAAATATAACAAGTATGCATGTAGGTTAATTATGGATGCAAAGCTGTAACCACATAACAAAAGCACAAATTCCTAAGTCATAAGTCGTACGGACCTAGACTGACACGACTCACAGAGCTAAGGCCAATGAACCTCTAGCTCTGATACCAACTGTAACGGCACGTCCCCAAATACGGTGCGACGTGACGTCCCGCACCAAGTCACAATCCATAACAAGAACTAAATGTCCGGTTATGAACTACAACCTGGCGAACGGAAAATAAATACCAGGCGAATCTGCTTTAGAAAATGATTGGACAATGAACAATAATACAGCGGAAGCAAATTAACACAACCTATCCCACTCAGGGAGCTAGAACAACCATAATCCAAAACACAATTATAAAGCCCACCAAGGCCACTGAAAACATCAATATCACTATTCACACTAATTTACATCATTTACATCTACAATCTCTAGGGTTTTAATTATTTATCCAGATACATAGGCGGAAATGAAATCACCTAATCAAAAGTAAATGACTCCAAGGACACGACCTGAATCCGCCTAGCAACAAAACCTGAAAAGACAACCACAGAGTAATGGGGTTAGTCAAAGCGACTAAGTGAGGGGGCTGTAATACGTATATATTATCGAAACAACAGAAAGATTCACCAGTTTGTAAATGAGAAGAAAGCAAAGGAAAAATAAAGGTTTTGACAATTATTGGTGAATCGAATAATTTCGCAATAAAGTAAAAGCTCGGCGAGTCGAGCATCAACCACCTGTTTCATAATATCAGAAATATCAAATAAACCTCCCTTATTCCTCCTTATGTAGTCAGGTAGCTAGCCCGCTACTATATAATCATATATGCAAGGACAAATATCCAATACATCTTCGGCTGGGGATATAGACTAGATCCCGTCCGGCGCAGGTACTCAAAAGGGTTGCCACTCCGGTCATACCCCCGAGCTCCCATCAGTTTGGAGACCAGAGCATTGAGATTCACCGTAGACCCAACGTCTATCCGGCTTCACCCCATACCCTGATGTCCGCGCCCAATAGTGTAATGTGGCTCAATGACCAGGCCGAAAGGCCAAGATAATTCCTCGCATTCCAAATGCTTATATGGTCAAAGGGACCGATTGATAAATCAACTTTTAACCCTTTCGAGCTAAAGGAGCTTTTAAGGGGTTATACGTAATAATTTGATATCAAAGCATTTTTCTTTAAACTCATTAAGATAATATGGTTTTCAAGTAGCTACTACGTATAATATAAGTTTGGGGAAAGAAAACATAAAAGCATAAAACGCAGGCTTCGGGTATATATGAAATATTTACATACGTATAAGAAAGACCGAATTCGGAAAAGAAACCCCACCTGGATAATACTGCAAAAAGGGCAAAAGAAAGAAGACCAACTACTGCCCGGAAGAACTATCACCTGAAACCAAATACGACACAACCATGTAAGACGACAATACGACGCACGGCTTATTCTTAATGCAATAGATACTTAATTAAATCAAAGAAGGGCAATTAAGGCAATTATTCAATGAAACGAATGAAATATCAAACTTCAAGCTTATAAATCATGTTTAAACACAATTAGGTTTCATAGACATGCTTAAAATACTATAAAGAAGCATATATTCAAGTTTCGAAGCAATCGGAAAAGAATTGCGAAAAGCGTATAATTCCCTAAACGAAAATCGGTTCGTTTCACGATCAAACGGAAATTAGAAAAATTCAAACTCTATGGATTATTAAGTTTTAAAGAACTATGAACTTAATGGTGAAGTCGGATTTTGAAAATAATATCAAACGAAGAAAGTAGAATTTGCAATTTTTAACTTCCAGAGACTTTTGAACTAAAATCGGGTCACACGGCATCTTGCACGGCCTTGTGCAAGGCTGTGTGTATTTTGGAGAACACGCACGGGCTACACACACGGCCTGAGGCAAGGCCATGTGAGTTGAAAATAGCGCACGGTCTTGCTACACGGCCTGTTGCAAGGCCGTGTGCACCATGTTTTCGCGAATTTTCAACAAAACGCGAAGAACTTCGCACAGAAGTATCAGAATTTCGTCAAATCTTCACCAAAATCCCATTTTCAATCATATTTTCATACTGCAAACTTCAACAAACATCAAAGATCACAATGGCAACACATAGGATCAAGAATCATCGAAAACTACGGAGTATAACAATCAAACTACCGAAAAATCCAACTTCGAAACAATTTATCCAAAACATACTCAAACGACAACGGAATCGAATGGAACCTCAATAATACCTGTAGAGAATGTTACAAGGGTCGCGTAGGTTCTTACAGATCGAAATTTGGTTAAGAAACGAACTCGAAAGATCAAATTGAAGTTTAGAGAAATTCTTTTTCTTTTCTTCTCGTTGCTGCTGATGTTTAAGAGGCTAAGTGTAATTAAGAAAAAGGAAAGGAAAAGAGAATAAAAAGAAAACCTGAGGTTTAAATGAAAAATCGAAGGGGCATTTTCGTAATTTCGCGAAACCTCATAAAAAAAACATATCAACGAAATATATCAATATTATAGTTAAAACTCATCATTTTAAACGCACATTGACATAGAATAATTTAAATTCACAAATTATTGCATTTACGAAAATTCATATAAAACACACAAATATCACATAAGCACATATATCCCAATCGAGTTTTCCAAACTTGTCCCGTTATCTTAAGAATTCTTACCGGCTTTAGCTTATCAAAAATTTGGGGCGTTACAAATGATTTACCATCAGCTGCTTCAAACTTTGTAATTGCTAATTTAGCTTAATTAATATATTCTCATTTTTCTTCAAAAAAACAAATGATAAATCTAATATATTAATTAAATTCACATACGTGACTAAGCATGGGGTTTAAATTTTAAACTTGTTTATAAATAATTTTCAAGCTCGAAACGTCAGACAAATACGCTTGGAAAAATATCCAAACAAAATTTGAACAAGGTTTACTATGGTTGACTCTATTTGCAACCCAAATTCATTATTTTTAGGGATAACTGCAGTCCCTAAAATAAAGTAGGAGACCTTAATTATTAAATACAAACAGACTTTCTCACCCTGAAAAAATTTAAAATTTTAATAAAAAATTGTGAAATTAATATTTTACCCATAACAACCGTTAATTTAAAAAAAAAAAGTCATACTTATACTTGTCGACTCATAATTTTTTTTTGATATAAGTCCTAACCCTCAACTTAGAGATGCTTTTGTAATTTTTTATAATGGAAGGTATATTACTTTATTTACCTTAAATCCAAGAGGTATAATTGTAATTATACCTTGTCTTTACTTGGAATAAAACGCGATACAAAGAAGACAAGAAAAAGGATAGCCCCTTTTCCTCATATTCCACCAAGGTCCATAAATCATATCCTCTCTTTCTCTCAGTTGCTGTGTGTTGAAAAGATCCGAGAAAGGCAAAAGGGGTTTCAAGAAAAGATGAAGAAATTAGATTCGCCCAGCAACTCCAATCCAACAAATTAGACTCTAGTCTTCTGCTTCGCTATCATTCTTGCCATTATAAAATTGGAATCACAGCTGACGAAGAGCGATCGCAATTAATTACCATTAAACAGTACAGATTTTGAAGAAAGACGACCAGAAAAGAGGAGACAATGACAACAAACTCATTCAGGCTAATTCAGTCGCCTCTCCTCTTCAGACCCTCTGCCGCCGCCGTAGCAACTACGGCTAGTTCTGGTGGTTCTACTTACTTCTACTCCATTTCTTTTTCTTCGAAGAGTAACAGAAGATTTGCCTCTTCATCGTCTCCTTTCCGAAAAATTAAGGTAGTTATCTTTTTCTCCATTTCTATACTTCCTTGTTGTTCTTTCTAGTCTTCTTATTTTGTAGTAATTTTAATGGGTTTTTATGATTGCTTACGATGTGTTGTGGGGTTGTGTAAAATGGGTAATTTTAAATTTTGGATTTTGGGATCTGAGTTGCTATGTATTTGCTGCGAGTTTTGGGTTTTGCAGTGAAAAATCTTTTCTATTGTAAGATTCGTATGAATTTGGGATGGATTATAGTATTCTGTGTTGATGTAAATTTTACAGGCTTTATATTGCATAGATTTTATTGATTAAACTCTATTTCGTTTTGCTGTTTAGATAGTTTTAATATCATTAGATTTGCAGTGTTTGGAGAACAGAGAAGGATATGTTTTTTCCTGCTTTTGTTTGGATTTTGGGTAAACTAAGTAGGTTCCTGTTTAAAATGCTCAAATGGATGACTTAAATTTGACAAGAGAACAACATAAGTTGTATGCAATTGATTTTAGTTATTATTCTTAGACAAGAAAATTCAGAAATTTAATTTCTTTAATATAGTTCTGTGGTGCAAGTTGGTAATTGTAAAGCTGGACCAAAAGAATAGGTATTGGTTTCCATTAGTCGACATTTGTCATAAATTCTCTTTTTTATATATGTAAGTTTAATTTGCAGACTATGTGTAATCTTTAATTCTTTATGAACTTACTCATTCTTTTAGAAAAGGGCAAGTGATAGTGTTGCGCGGATTTTGTCTTATGTGGTTATCTTATGTTAATTGTGTTACAAAGACAAGTTTTTGTCCATATATTTTGAAATATAAGGATAACTTTCATTGTCAAACTTTCTTTCCACATGATTATTTTCAACATCCAAACAATTGACAGGAAACTTCATATTCCTTGTTTTAGAGAACTTCATAACCACGCATGAAAAATCTTTATGTTTTGGTCGAGTTAACTTCATTTTTGGTCCTTGCTTTTGATTTGGTTTCCACCTTAATTGTCTTTTGCAATTTAAATCCCATAAGTGGATTTTTTTTATTTTTCTTTTTTTGCATTTGAAGACTTTTTCAACTTATGGGATTATTGGGATATAAATTGCAAAACTCATCCCATAATTAGACGAAAAGTTGAATGGTCCTTAAATTGGAACAACAATCTACTCATGGGATGTAAAATGCAAAAAGTCAGTTAGTGTGGGACCAAAATAACGAACAAGTGAAGTTATGGGACTGAAAATGCAATTAACTCCTTTTGGTTATAAATTGTCATGCATCAGTTGGTTTTCACTAATGATTTACTATCAGGGGCCTCTGTTTTGCATGTGCTGCTACAGTGCCTTTGTGGATATAAGAAAACAAATGAAACCTCTGACAAATTAGGCGATGGAGATGAGAATGAGATTCAGATGTTTGGTTCTGATGAAGAAATCTCAGTTAAAATTCCAACCCAAGCACAAACAATTGTTGAGGGGTCTGGAGCAGTTATGATATCTGAATATAAACCCTCCCCGGATGTCGACTATCTACAGGTTTTTACATCTTGGCCACTTATGTGTAATTACACAAACTTCCCACCTTAGTTTCAAACTTGTAAGTACCCTCTTCTGTTTAACGAAATATAATTGAAATTTGAAAATTTCTTTAACTATGTACAATAATCAAAATAAATGGTGAACTGCACGATGGAAATAAGATGCAAGGGAGGTATGTGTAATTTTGAAACTTGAGAGGGGAATTTTGTGTAATTGTATATAGTTACAGGAGTATTCTGATATAAAAATGAGTCATTTTAAAAGTTTGATGTCTTTTTCAGGAATTACTAGCAATTCAACAACAAGGGCCTAGGTCAATTGGCTTTTTCGGGACACGTAACATGGGGTTCATGCACCAGGAACTTATTGAGATTCTAAGCTATGCCTTGGTCATAACGGTATTATTCTTGCTTGCATTGTTTAATTGACTGTTGAATTTAAATGTCGTGTGAGATTAGTTATTTCTCAAAATTGAGTAGTATGAAAAAATTTCACCTTTTTTTTTCCAGAAAAACCATATTTTTACATCAGGAGCATCAGGTACTAATGCTGCGGTTATAAGAGGAGCTCTTCGTGCTGAAAAGCCAGAACTTCTTACTGTGATATTGCCACAAAGTTTGCAAAAACAACCTCCAGAGAGTCAAGAATTACTTTCTAAAGTAAGATTAATAAATAATAATGTTTTTCTTGGTTTTCATTATTCACATTTTATTGATTTTTTTCCTTTTCTTGGCAGGTAAAACACGTAATAGAGAAGCCTCACAACGATCATCTTCCATTGATAGAGGCCAGCAGGTATGCCTTTTATTCCGTTGCATTATTTTATTTAACAGGCAAACTACTTCTACTACCCTGAAAGGTTTGCCCTAATTACAATTTAGTCCCTCTGTTTTCAAATATTATAAAGAAACCCCCCTAACAGACTGATTATTTGCATTTGTTGGCATCATGTTGTATAGTTTCATGGAGTTTTTTGTAATTAAGTGAAATATCAGGGAGGTTTTCGTACTGAAACCAGAAAACAGAGGGACTAAATTTTAATCAGGGCAAACCTCAGTAGTAGTAGATGTAATTCGCCCTTATTTAATCTTGAGATTTCTGAATCTGCGACATGAATTCTTTAGTGATCTCTTTGAGATTATATATTGTTGGGGTTAATTACATTTGGATCCCATGGGGGTTTGCTAAACTACAAACCATGACGCTCTTAGTCAAACAATTATACTTACACCCCACAGGAGTCTCTTAATTACCAAAAAAAAACAATTTTTGGGGGGTTTTGACTGAAATATTCCGTTAAAAAGTTTGACCCAACCCTAGAACACTTGGGTGTTGTTTGGTATGAAACTCCTATAGTGTGTTAGTATAATTGTTTGACTAAGAAGGTCACCGACTTTTTAGTTTAGCAAACTCCCATGGGGTCGAAACATAATATAATTAACCCCCTGCTGTATTGTTATTAATGAAGGTTGTGCAACATGGATATCATCTCACAAGTGCAGCAAGTGATTTGTTTCGCGTTCCATGATAGTAGATTGCTAATGGAAACATGCCAAGAAGCTAAGAATATGCGCAAGATTGTTACTCTCTTTTACCTGGATTGATCAACGGCATAACGAACTTGTATTAATTTGTCCATATATTTTTGGGGTGTTGAAGATTATTATTTGCTCAGCAATTAGAAAATTCCAGAATGTTAAAAGATGATTGAATTAATTTCTATTTCCAGATTTCGGTGCTTTCGTTTGTGTGCAAAAATATGCCTACATGACTTGCCTAGATTTGAATGTGCATTGTTAATCACAGAAATGGTGAATGCCCTTCAAATTTTGAAATGTATTAACGGAATTAAATTTGAGTGAGTGAGTTCTGTTCCTTTTTCGGGTCAATTACACAAAACCCCCTGAGGTATGCACCATTTGCAATTTAACTATCAGAACCTTGCAATTTTACACTAGTAAGCTTTTTCAGGGGGAATCCATGTATTTATTTTTATGTTTCAATGGGGTGCTTATGAGGTTTTAGTCTACGTATTTGTAAAATTTCGATGATTTTTCGGATTTTTAAGCAAGCATGACTGGTTGTATAATTATCCCTATAAATTTTTTACTGTTAATGCATTTCTGAAATATCTCGTGGTGTACAAAGAGTTTCCTTAATTTTTGAATTCCTGGCTCTACCCAATCATATATATATATATATGAAAATGAATGAGTGAAATGTTTTAGAAAATATGTTTATGTGGCAATGAAGTGGATAAGCTAGAATTGATCTATTTTGCTATGTAGATTATTTCTATAATTAATTTAATTAATTATTATTTTTATAACTTACTTTCTATACTTTTGTTTATATCAATTATCAAAAAATTTATAACTCCTATTTAATTATAGAACTATATAACTACTTTATATAATATTAAAATTAATTTTTTTTTCAAAATATAGTTTTAAGTAAATTTTAACAAGCTTTAGAGTTATCCATACGGTATTGAATGTTCGTTAATAAAAATAAAGACAAAATAATGTATTCAATATATCCATTAAAAAATTATATTTAATATTTTAATTTCTAACAAATATTTTTGATATAGCAAATTCAAATGAAAATTTATCTAACTAAAGTAAGGAAATTTTTTTAAAATATAAGTTTAAATAAATTTTATTATTATTTTAATAATATAAAATAAATAAAAAATTAATTTTCTTGAATATTTTTTTTTCCAAATACACATGTCTCATGTTCATTTTGTGGTAGAAAAGTTACATTTATTTCGATGTAAATAAATTTTTTAAATTATTATATTTGAGTATTAATATTTTTCATAATATAAAAGAAACTTGCTTTTTAACCTATGCATTGCACGGGGTAATTTACTTATAAAATATATAATTATATTATATTTTTTTATATAATTATTAACAATACTTCAAAAATTATTAATTCAGAATTTGAAGCGCACACACCAAAGTAATTCATTTTATAAAATAATCAGGAATTATGTATATAAAAACTCATTTTAAATGTATAAAAATAGTAATATGATATTTTTATGACAAAATACTAATTTTATATTTATAATAGAGAGAATATACATTTATACATATATAGAGAAGGAATATATATCATGACGGCTATAGAAATATTAAAATGATAATTAAAATACTAAAACAATATTTAATAATAGACTGTATAAATAATGATCGGAATCTCTGTCTCTTTGGTTGAAAAAATAGTTGTTTATTATAATTTATATTATTTTTTTATTAAATAATCAGTTATTGTTTCGTTATTGAGCCATAATAATATTCATTTCATTATTGAAATTTCTTTTATATTATGAAAAAATATTAATTAATACTCAAATATAATAATTTAAGAAATTTATTTACATTGAAATAAAATATAACTTTTCTACCACAAAATGAACATGAGACACGTGTATTTGGAAAAAAAATTTCAAGAAAATTAATTGTTTATTTATTTTATATTATTAAAATAATAATAAAATTTATTTAAACTTATATTTAAAGAAAAATTCCTTACTTTAGTTAGATGAATTTTCATTTGGATCTGCTATATCAAAAATATTTGTTAGAAATTAAAATATTAAATATAATTTTTTTAATGGATATCTTGATGTAACGACCCAAAATTCCAGAATATATTCTCGGAATAATTATTCGACATTTCGTTGAATTTTATATGAAAAGATTAGCTTCGTTAGCTAATTTTAAGTTATTTAATTTAATTCCCTATCCTCAACCATTTATAATTACATTTTCCACCCCTCGAAATTAATCTAATATCTAAACGAACCCACACCCCCTTGAAACACCTTTGCACCATCTTGAACACACCCACACTACCTTAAACACACTTACACCCTCTTGTGCACACTCTCTTGCACACCAAAAATTGAGAGAGAGAGAGAAGGAGAGAAGAGAAGGAGAAAGGGAGAAGAAGAAGGAGAGAAAGAGAAATTCCGTTCCGAATCCGTCGCTCGATCAATCGAAATTCCGAGACCAAATATACGATCCTCATTCAATTCTCTACCGGTAATCTTCTTTCCCCATTTCGATTCACCCATTAAATCCTCCTATTTTCTAGTTTTTATATAGATATGAATAATTTATAATTTGATGAATTTATAGGTTAGAGTTTACCATTTTTTGTGTAGTTCGGATAAAATGGTAGCTATTAATGTATACAATGCATGAGTGTGAATTTTATATATTGATTTTAGCTATAGAATCCACCCTAGTTGATTTTAGGATGAAACCCTCGTGAGAAACCTTGAAATCGCGTTTCTGCACCTGTTAGATAGAACCACACGGTCCAACGCACGGTCTTGGCAAGACCGTGCGCAACACTTTTATCTTGCACCGGCCTGCGCATGCCGGTGCGCAAGCCCGTGCGCGCTTGTTTCAGCTTGCACGGTCTTGAGTGCGTGCTCAAGACCGTGCACAAGGCCGTGCGTTAGGCCGTGCGAATGCCTTAACCAAATTTTCAGCCTTTTTCCTTAGTTGCTCACGGTAATGGGGTCAATTGGCCAAAAATAAAAGTTGACTTTTTGCATATGACCCCCTAAAATCGAGCCGTTTTCACCTATAGCTTCCATATGATTCAAGAATGAATATTTTGTAAAGTTTTCAAAATTTCGACCTCGTTCGGACCTTGAATCGAGCCTTTTTCGTTTAGGGCTTTTTCCCTAATTTTTGAATGTCGTTCGAAAAATCCGAAAATCGCATGAGTGCTTCTTTATAATATTATAAGCATGAATGCGCAATTAGAATTTCAATTGAGCATGTTTAGCATCGTTAATTGCATATTTTCCGTCTAATTGATTTAATTGCATTTTAATTGTAAATTTAATTGCTACATGACGTTTATTGGTTATTCATGTGTTGTAGTCTTCGTGAGTCGTTGTCGTGTCTTGTCTTAATTGGTTCTTGTCGTCTATTAGTTTCAGGCCGTCTTCTCAAGTCATAGCTTGGGTTGTCTTGTCGTTTTCGTGCTTCCAGGTGAGGGTATTAAAAATGCTTTCAAACGGAGTAAGAATTTCTTTTAAATTATTGCGAACTACCCTTATGTGCTCATCTTGCTTTGATTTCCTTTCTCGTATATCTATTAGATATTTAATTTATATTTTCATGATTTTATAACAAATGTTTTGATATTAACATGTATCTATAAGTATCTCTAAATCATTTTGTTTTCAAAGGGGCAAGAAAACTGTAGCGGGTGCCCCAAACGGGTAACGCACGCCTCGCACCGAGTCCCGACCCGGAACCGAAATGGGATCCGACCCGAACCGAAACCCGGCGAACGACAAGCATTTACTTAATAACTAGGCGGGGGTTTCAAAACAACGGAAAGACAAAAGGACAGAAGTGCGGAAGCGAAATAAAGGAAACATTAAAGCATAAATAATTACACAAGTATTAAAGCCCACCAAGGCTAACGAAATTCAATTAATTAAATAACAAACGGGTTCGAAACAATATCTCGATAATTATAATAACGGGTTCAATATATACATAATCCCGAATACAACTTAAAGGCATAAATCCCTAATATCATAAAACATATAAATAAAAGACATACGGGAAAGAGTTATACATGAGCAAAAATAATGTAACTCTACGACGCCTATGACGACGAAGATCCCGCCTAGTATCCTGAAACCAGTACAGGGGTAAAACAGAGGGGTTAGTCAAACGACTAAGTGAGGAGGGAATAATAATGTATATTATAAATCGGAAATAAATCACCAATTTTAAACTTAAAAGAAATCAACATAAAAGAAAGGTTTTCGTAATCGGGTGGTGATTTAACATAAAACATAATAGATCATATGACTCGGCGAGTCGAGCCCTTAACTCCAATTTCCAAACATAAAAACCGGAAACCACCCTTATGCCTCCAATGTAGACGGACCGCTAAATCCGAACTACTCATAACTGACGGGAATAACTCAGGTACTCAAAGGGCTGCCACTCTGGCCTCACCCCGAGCTCCCAAATGGAGGAAACCATAGGATTTACGTCGTAGACCCGACGTCTACCGACTTCGTCCTATCGCTCTTACTCCAGGCCCAAACAAACATGCATACATATCATAACTCGCTTTTCAAATCATTTCGGGTAGCCAAAAGACCGTTCGAGACATGTCATATGCGAGGCCGAAGGCCAAAGTTCGCCTTAGAAAACAAAAGGTTTTACATGTCTCTTTCGTAAACATTTCAAAGTCTATATGTAGTACTTTTCATATCAAATCATTTCGATAAATGAAATGAACATAATAATCATAAATATCTATTAAATATATATATATATATATAAACGGTGTGAAAACAAAACATAAATGTGGCTTATATCGGGAGAGGTTTATTTATATATATACGTAATAATACTGGAAATAGAAACGGAAAGCCTCACCTGTGGCTATACAAAATATGACAAAAGCAAGACCGGATGCGCTACTCCACGGGAGTATCGTCTGCAAAATACCAAGACACAACCAATTAAGACTAACGACGACGCACGGCTTATACGAAAGTATTAAAACACATAGGAGCACGTTATACAATTAAATCAATCACTTAAGTTCAAATTCTCAAACGAAAACAGAGTAATTCATGCATTTAAAAATATAAATCAAGTCCAAATGCAACGAAACTTTACGGACATGCTTAAATTATCATAAAGGAGTATGCATTCGAATTTCGGGAAAATCGGACTTCACATGCAAAAGTTAGAAAATTTGTCGAAAACTTAAAACGCACTATTCACATACCCGAACATGTTGTAAATTCATAAATCATGCAATTCCTATCTATTTCATATATATTGAATACACGAACGAAGAAAGAATTCAGAAAAGATGAGCCGAAGCGGGACCCGTAGGCTAAAATGTGCCCTGACTTACAGAAGGTCAGGGCACTGTTCGACCAGGCCACACGGCCTTGTGCACGACCGTGTGCTGAGGCCGTGCACAATCAAGGAACACGCACGGCCTCATGCACACGACCTCAAGGCCGTGTGCACCAGCCCGTGTGCAATTCTCCACACACACGCACGGTCTCATGCACACGGCCTCAGGCCGTGTGCACCAGCCCGTGTGCGACCAGATTGAGCAGAAACACGCAGGCAGCAAAAACATACCCGATTTCAAACCAAAATTCAACATTTAATCGATAAATCATGCAAATCACTCCCTAATTCTCACATATAATCATCTACAACATATAATCTACATATATAAACGATAAACACGAAAATCCATCCACGATTACTATCAAAATCGAATAAAACCTAAATATTCAACTAATAACCAAAAACGAGAAATACGAGGCATAGGGGACATTAAATGAAAGGCTCGTGAAAGGCTTACTCGTAGAAGAGATCGCGAGGAGTTCGTAGACGTAAACGGATTGAAAATTCGTCGGGAAACGGAGTCGGGACGATCGTTGGAATCTCTTTCTTCTTCCTTCTCTTTTTCTTTCTTTTTCTTTCTCTTTTCTTGGTGCTGGGTGTTTGATTTGGGCGAGAGTGAGGTGAGAGAGAGAGAAAGGAGACTTAGTCAATTTTGACTATGGTTTAAAGTCGAAGGGGCATAGTCGTAATTTTGCAAAATAAGTTCGAAAATTCACGTCGTCCAAATAATATATAATTACAGTTAAAATTCATATTATTAAACGCACATTGACAATTCGTAATTTAAATATAGAAATTCATTCATATACGAAATAATTCTAAAATTACATAATAAATATCAAATAAAATAATAAATTGCGCAAATATTCGATTTGGACATACCATAATATAATTCGGATTTTAGGGGCGTTACAATCACCCCTCCTTATGAGAATCTGGCCCCCAGATTCTACTCGTCTGGCTGAAATAATTCCGGATGAAACTTGCGCATCTTGTCCTCGGTCTCCCATGTAGCTTCTTCGGTTGTCTGATTTCTCCAAAGAACCTTGACAAGAGAAATCTCTCGGTTGCGCAGAGCTTGAGTCTTCTTATCTAATATCTTCACCGGCTTTGAAACAAAGGTCAAATCCGGCTCTAGCTCAATTTCCTCAACAGGAAGGATCTCGGACTCATTTGGGAAGTACTTTCGGAGTTGGGAAACATGAAAGACGTTGTGAATCCCAGTTAGGCTCGGCGGAAAGTCTAACCTGTAAGCTGCGTTCCCAATCCTCTCTAGAATTTCATAGGGACTCAAAAATCTCGGACTCAGTTTTCCTCCTTTTCCAATTCGGGTGAAACCCTTTCGAGGAGAAGCTTTGAGGAATACTTTGTCACCAACCTCAAATTCCAACGGTCGGCGACGGGTGTCGGCATAGCTTTTCTGTCGATCCTGAGCTGCTTTCATTCTCTGCCGAATAATCTGGATACGGTCGATGGCATTTTGGAGAACTTTGGAGGAGTTCCTCGTTCCTTATCATCCTTCGTCCAACGCCAATCTTCGAGATCCCAAAACAACGGGGATCTACACTTTCTGCCATACAACGCTTCGTAAGGTGCCATTCCGATCGTAGACTGATAACTGTTGTTGTAGGCAAACTCGATCAGAGGCAACTGGTCGTGCCAATTGTTGCGAAAATCCAAGGCACAAGCTCGAAGCATATCACAGAGATATCTGATCATCCTCTCTGACTGACCATCTGTCTGCGGATGTGCGGCCGTACTGAAAGTCAGCTTCGTTCCCATTCGTTCTTGAAGTTGCTGCCACAAACGGGAAGTAAATCGAGCGTCTCTGTCAGACACTATCGTAGACGGAATCCCATGAAGCTTGACAATCTCTCGGTGATAAATCTCTGCCAACTTATCCACTTTGTACGACATGTTGATCGGTACAAAATGAGCACTCTTGGACAGTCGGTCGATAATCACCCAAATGCTATCGTAGCCACCTTTTACTTTAGGCAAACCAGACACAAAGTCCATGGCAATACCCTCCCAGTTCCACGTAGGAATCGGTAGTGGCTCAAGCAAACCTCCCGGTCTTTCAGATCAGCTACGTCTCTCTTCATGCCTCTCCACCAGAATAATTCTTTCAGATCCCGATACATCTTCCACCTGGATGAACTGTGTAAGGTGTGTTGTGAGCCTCATCGAGAATCTCTTTCCTCAGACTCTCCGGAACACAAACTCGGGACTTGTAGCGGAGAATTCCTGTGTCATCCACACCAAACTGAGTCTCAGAATCAGCTGCGATGTGAACTATCTATCTCTGAGTCCACTCATCAGTAGCCTGAACATCTCGGATCTTTCGACCCAACTCTGACTGGATAGATATGCTGTGAACATGGGCCTGGGAACTGATGTGAACTCCCTCTAACTTAGCCTCTAGCTGGGCTATGCTTGCCTTCCGGCTTAGTGCATCGGCTACGACATTCGCCTTTCCGGGATGATACTGAATCTTGCAATCGTAATCCTCAAATAATTCCATCCAACGGCGCTGTCGTTTGTTCAATTCCTTCTGAGTAAACAAGTACTGAAGGCTCTTATGATCTGTGAAGATGTCGAACGTGATGCCGTAGAGGTAATGATGCCATTTCAATAATGCAAATACCACGGCGGCTAGCTCAAAGTCGTGAGTGGGATAGTTCTCTTCAGCTGGCTTTAGCTTCCTCGATGCATAAGCTATAACTTTCCCATTCTGCATTAACACACAACCTAATCCTTCGTGTGATGCATCTGCATACACGACAAATCCTTCAGAACCCTCGGGCAGGGTCAATACTGGAGCTGTGGTCAATCTCTTCTTGAGCTCCTGAAAACTAGCTTCACATTTGGCTGACCACTCAAACTTAGCTTCTTTCTTCGTCAATGCTGTTAACGGGCCTGCAAGTTTAGAGAAATCCTTGACGAAACGTCTGTAGTATCCTGCTAAACCCAAGAAACTACGGATCTCTGTAGGAGTCTTAGGTCTCTCCCAATCCAGCACTGTCTCAATCTTCGAAGGATCTACCTCGATTCCCGTTCCGGATATGACATGACCTAGGAAGGTCACTCGGTCAATCCAGAATTCGCATTTGCTGAACTTAGCGAATAATTGGTGCTATCTCAAAGCTTGAAGCACAATCCGGAGGTGTTCAGCGTGTTCTTCTTCGGACTTCGAGAACACTAATATGTCGTCAATGAAAATAACGACGAACTTGTCGAGGTACGGACGGAAAATTGTGTGCATCATGTCCATAAAAGCTGCTGGGGCATTCGAGAGTCCAAATGGCATGACCACAAACTCGAAATGTCCGTATCGGGTGTTGAAAGCGGTCTTCGGGATATCCTCTGATCGGATACGGAGCTGGTAATATCCTTGTCTGAGATCGAGCTTGGAGTAAATCCTCGATCCTTGTAGCAAATCGAACAATTCCTCGATATGCGGTAAAGGATACTTGTTCTTCACTGTCATCCTGTTCAATTCTCGGTAATCGATACACATGCGAACTGTGCCATCCTTCTTCTGCACGAACAAGACTGGAGCACCCCAAGGCGAGGCACTCGGTCGGATATATCCAATAGAAAGAAGTTCATCGAGTTGGTTCTTCAATTCTTTCAACTCGGCAGGAGCCATTCGGTATGGCGACTTCGAATAGGACTCGGCTCCCGGAACTAGATCAATCACGAACTCTATATCCCGATCCGGTGGCAAGAATTCCAAATTCTCGGGAAACACGTCGACGAATTCACTGACCACGGACGTTTCTTCGATCTTCGTCTGGTCCTTCGGGCGGTTGAAAATGTATGCTATAAAGCATGTCGCTTCTTCTTTCTGAACGAGCTTCTTGGCTTCCATCATTGAAATATACGGACCTTCTCTTGATCGGAAACCCTTAACCTTATTAGAACCCAGAATAACCTTCTTCTCGAAACAATCAACCTTCGCCCGATGCTTGTACAATCAATCCATTCCAAGAATAACCCCATATTTCTTCATCGGCAACTCAACCAAATCTGCTGGATATTCGATACCCTCGATGATAACCGGACAACGCTTAAGTGCTCGGTTCGCAATAACCTTCGAACCCAACGGCGAACCAACCACTAACACATAATCAAGCAAGGAAACAGGCGCATGCACAGATAAGGAAACAGCAGGCGCAATAAACGAGTGTGAAGCACCCGAGTCGTACAATGCATGTACGGGGATGCCATTTATATATATTGTACCTTCCACCACGTCAGTCGGATCTGCAACAACATCCTCTATATCGCCTTCCAAGGCGTAAACACGAGCATATGCCTGAGGCTGAGCGGCTCCCTGCTGTACCGGTCTCTTCCTCGGGCATTCACCTATTCTGTGATCGGCGCTACCACATCCGTAGCAAAGACCATTCTTCCTCCAACACTTGGCCTCTAAGTGCGGGCCCTGACAGAATCCACATACAGGTCGTGGAAATCCCTGAGGTCGGGGAGGAGCAGGCTAAACGGCTGCCTTGAACGGCTTCTTCCCAGAAGAGGACCCAGACGGAATAAATGGCCTCTTCGAGCCAGAAGCGAAACTCTTGGCGGCTGCAGGGGCAGGTGCTAATGTCGGTCTCATCTGTCGGAGATCGGACTCTATAGAAAGTGCCGTCTCGACTGCATCTGTGTATTACTGGAGTCGGTTCCCAAGCATATGCATACGAATCTCATTCGACAACCCCTCAATGAACTGTCGAGTCTTCCTTTGCTCGTCGTCAACCATATACGAGCAGTAAATAATAAGTCTGGAGAAATGAGCCTTGTACTGGTCAAGGGATGAAGTACCCTGCTTGAGAGCCAGGAACTCTCGTTCACGTCTCTGTCGGACCACCAACGGAATATACTTGGCCCGAAACTCAACCAAGAACTGATCCCAAGTCGGGACCACATGCTCTCGCTGCCATTGCTGCTCGATACGGGCCCACCAATCCTGAGCAGCTCCTATCATCTGATACACTGCTAACTCGACCCTCTTAGGGTCCGGACACTCCATTACTCGGAATCTCTTTTCCATCGCCGATATCCAAGCCTCAGCGATAACATCATCAGGTGCACCCTCGAACTGCGGAGGGTTGAGCTTAAGAAACCTTCCCATATCATTCTCGGGGGCAGGTGGTGGCGTTGCTCGGTTAGTATGAACCATGAACTGCCCTAAGGCTTCCAAAAACTGTGCTGGTGTCGGAACACCTGGAGGCGGACCTGGCGGTTCTCGGCGAGGAGGCATTCTGCAAATTCAATACCAAACATGCATGATGATAAATGATTATGAAAATCCGTAACACGTAGAGAAGTTAAATTCACGTAATCACGTTGTCACAATCACATAATCCTAAGCCGTACGACCTAAACAGACACGACAAAACGCGACGCTTCAGAGCCTAGGCCATTGGACCAAAGCGCTCTGATACCAACTGTAGCGGGCGCCCCAAACGGGTAACGCACGCCCCGCACCGAGTCCCGACCCGGAACCGAAATGGGATCCGACCCGAACTGAAACCCGGCGAACGGCAAGCATTTACTTAATAACTAGGCGGGGGTTTCAAAACAACGGAAAGACAAAAGGACAGAAGTGCGGAAGCGAAATAAAGGAAACATTAAAGCATAAATAATTACACAAGTATTAAAGCCCACTAAGGCTAACGAAATTCAATTAATTAAATAACAAACGGGTTCGAAACAATATCCCGATAATTATAATAACGGGTTCAATATATACATAATCCCGAATACAACTTAAAGTAATAAATCCCTAATATCATAAAACATATAAATAAAAGCCATACGGGAAAGAGTTATACATGAGCAAAAATAAAGTAACTCTATGACGCCTATGACGACGAAGATCCCGCCTAGTATCTTGAAACCAGTACAGGGGTAAAACAGAGGGGTTAGTCAAACGACTAAGTGAGGAGGGAATAATAATGTATATTATAAATCGGAAATAAATCACCAATTTTAAACTTAAAAGAAATCAACATAAAAGAAAGGTTTTCGTAATCGGGTGGTGTTTTAACATAAAACATAACAGATCATATGACTCAGCGAGTCGAGCCCTTAACTCCAATTTCCAAACATAAAAACCGGAAACCACCCTTATGCCTCCAATGTAGATGGACCGCTAAATCCGAACTACTCATAACTGACGGGAATAACTCAGGTACTCAAAGGGCTGCCACTCCGGCCTCACCCCGAGCTCCCAAATGGAGGAAACCATAGGATTTACGCCATAGACCCGACATCTACCGACTTCGTCCTATCGCTCTTACTCCGGGCCCAAACAAACATGCATACATATCATAACTTGCTTTTCAAATCATTTCGGGTTGGCCAAAAGACCGTTCGAGACATGTCATATGCGAGGCCGAAGGCCAAAGTTCGCCTTAGAAAACAGAAGGTTTTACATGTCTCTTTCGTAAACATTTCAAAGTCTATACGTAGTACTTTTCATATCAAATCATTTTCGATAAATCAAATAAACATAATAATCATAAATATCTATTAAGTATATATATATAAACGGTGTGAAAACAAAACATAAACGTGGCTTATATCGGGAGAGGCTTATTTATATATATACGTAATAATACTGGAAACAGAAACGGAAAGCCCCACTTGTGGCTATACAAAATATGACAAAAGCAAGACCGGATGCGCTACTCCACGGGAGTATCGTCTGCAAAATACCAAGACACAACCAATTAAGACTAACGACGACGCACGGCTTATACGAAAGTATTAAAACACATAGGAGCACGTTATACAATTAAATCAATCACTTAAGTTCAAATTCTCAAACGAAAACAGAGTAATTCATGCATTTAAAAATGTAAATCAAGTCCAAATGCAACGAAACTTTAAGGACATGCTTAAATTATCATAAAGGAGTATGCATTCGAATTTCGGGAAAATCGGACTTCATATGCAAAAGTTAGAAAATTTGTCGAAAACTTAAAACGCACTATTCACATACCCGAACATGTTGTAAATTCATAAATCATGCAATTCCTATCTATTTCATATATATCGAATACACGAGCGAAGAAAGAATTCAGAAAAGACGAGCTGAAGCGGGACCCGTAGGCTAAAATGTGCCCTGACTTACAGAAGGTCAGGGCACTGTTCGACCAGGCCACACGGCCTTGTGCACGGCCGTGTGCCGAGGCCGTGCACAATCAAGGAACACGCACGGCCTCATGCACACGACCTCAAGGCCGTGTGCACCAGTCCGTGTGCAATTCTCCATACACACGCACGGTCTCATGCACACGGCCTAAGGCCGTGTGCACCAGCCCGTGTGCGACCAGATTGAGCAGAAACACGCAGGCGGCAAAAACATACGCGATTTCAAACCAAAATTCAACATTTAATCGATAAATCATGCAAATCACTCCCTAATTCTCACATATAATCATCTACAACATATAATCTACATATAGAAACGATAAACACGAAAATCCATCCACGATTACTATCAAAATCGAATAAAACCTAAATATTCAACTAATAATCAAAAATGAGAAATACGAGGCATAGGGGACATTAAACGAAAGGCTCATGAAAGGCTTACTCGTAGAAGAGATCGCGAGGAGTTCGTAGACGTAAACGGATCGAAAATCCATCAGGAAACGGAGTCGGGACGATCGTTGGAATCTCTTTCTTCTTCCTTCTCTTTTTCTTTCTTTTTCTTTCTCTTTTCTTGTTGCTGGGTGCTTGATTTGGGCGAGAGTGAGGTGAGAGAGAGAGAAAGGAGACTTAGTCAATTTTGACTAGGGTTTAAAGTCGAAGGGGCATAGTCGTAATTTTGCAAAATAAGTTTGAAAATTCACGTCGTCCCATAATATATATTTACAGTTAAAATTCATATTATTAAACGCACATTGACAATTCGTAATTTAAATACACTCTTTTCTTTACGTGACGGTTTGACTTAGGATTTACCCCCTTTGTCGTCATATACACTTGCCTAAATGCCCTTTTGGCCTTAACTTATAATGTTCTTCAAACGCGAGCAAAGATAATGCATTGTTATTTAAAATGGGCCCAGGATGGTATCCGGAGGTTGCATCTAGGGACGAGCGTCCAGGGTGTAATCCGAGGTGCTTTTCCCAAAATTAAGCATCAATCGTGGCCCGTCAGGAGTTGATAGCCACGGTTGGGAGTGATGGTGGGCGTTGCATTCGTTGCACGTTTTCCTAAAATTCAACAGTCGCCTGGGGTAGCGCCCCTGGGGTCGGACACCGGTGATGGAGTTTAATGAATGTGAAGGGGACATAAGGAGGAACAGGCCCATTCTCGCTGGGATATTACTTGCTTCCATTTATGCTTTATTATTACTGTTAATTATTGTCATGTATGCAAGTCGAAGCACGATCCGGATTTTCTTCAATTATGCAAATGTAATTTCTTATATATATATAATCCAAACCCGGAAATGTGGCTCGTACTTGTTCCCTCTTTACCCTCACTGAGTATCTTTTATACTCACCCCCACTATTTTAATTCTTACTTCAGGTTGACAGGTGGTCTTGTCACCTCTCATGTCGGTTGGCAACAGCGGGTCGTAGGTCTTGGTATTCGTGTCCTTTGGTAATTGTCAGTAGTGTCCAACAACAGTCTGTCTTTTATTATTAAATTGTTTTGTCAGTAGAAATGGATATATTAATGATGATTGATATTCGATGATGTGATGGATACTTGTTGAGCATTGACTTGTTAATTATGTATTTGTTGGAATATTGATTTATGTTAATTGATGCCCCGTGTAGCTTTGCATGTTTAATGGATATATATAATTTATAGCTTCCGCACTCTGTTATTTCTGTTGGTTTTTGTTGTTGGACTAGGTACGTTGTTGCCGGTATAGATTGAGTGCTTGCCGTTCGCCGGGATGAATTTTTAAATGGGGTACATCTACCACGTTTGGGAGTTCGTCTCGGTGCGGATGTGGTGTCCTTTCTCCGCCTACAGAAAGGGGCGCTACAATTGAATACATTATTTTGTCTTTATTTTTATTAACGAACATGCAATACTGTATGGATAACTCTAAAGCTTGTTAAAATTTACTTAAAATCATATTTTGAAAAAAAAAAAATTTTTAATATTATATAAAGTAGTTATATAGTTCTATAATTAAGTAGGAGTTACAACTTATTTGATAATTGATATAAACAAAAGTATGGAAAGTCATCAATAAATACATATGTAAGTTATAAAAATAATAATTAATTAAATTAATTATAGAAATAATCTACATGGCAAAATGGATCAATTCTAACTTATCCACTTCATTTCCACATAAACATCTTTCCTAAAACATTTCACTCATTCATTTTCATATATATATATATATATGATTTCAATAATGAAATGAATATTATCATGACTCAATAACGAAACAATAACAGATTATTTAATAAAAAATAATATAAAGTATAATAAACAACTATTTTTTCGACCAAAGAGACAAAAAGATTCCAATCATTATTTATATGCATGGTCTATTATTAAATATTTTTTTAATATTTTAATTATCATTTTAATATTTCTATAACCGTCATGATATTCCTTCTCTATATATGTATAAATATATATTCTCTCTATTATAAATATAAAATTAGTACTTTGTCATAAAAATATCATATTACTATTTTTATACATTTAAAATGAGTTTTTCATATACAAAATTCCTGATTATTTTATAAAATGAATTACTTTGATGTGTACGTTTCAAATTCTGAATTAATAATTTTTGACATATTGTTAATAGTTATATAAAAAATATAATATAATTTATTTAATAATATATATTTTATAAGTAAATTACGCAGGAGTTAAAAAGCTAGTGTAATAAGAATATGAGATGCTGCTGGTTTCCTCTCCTCTTAATCAGTTTGGAATGTCAACAAATTAAAGTTTTTTGATATTGGAAAAGAAAAATGAAAAGTTAAAAAAAAAAAAACAACAACAACCACCTCCGAAATACTTTTGCTACTCTCAGAAAAATTTCTTTTTTCTACAAAAACAATCTAGAAGTTAGAGAACGCCTTAGGAGCTTCATGTTGGATTCGCAGTTACATACACAGCGGAAGTTTAATTCTTTTATGGAGATCAACGTGTGATCACTGTGAATTTAGGAATCTTACATTTTTATCAGATTTAATAGGCAGACGACAATTCACTTTAATTTCGAATTCTTGATAATCTTTATTTGCTTGAAATCGTTTCTTGATTATCATGTTGCTCTCAAGGTGAATCGTGAACGGGCACACTCAAGTAGCGTTCTCCTAAATTCCCAGTTAGAAATTTTTCTAACGGTATCTGCATCAATCTAGCTTAGTAATTGATGAGGGTGATTTTTGGTAAGGAATCGGGGTCGTCCACGTGTCCAAGCTTGTCAGTTAAATTTGTAGAGGGGAAATCGACTTTGACCTGAAATACACGAATACAGGGGTTACTTGGCCGGAGGGGGTTGTCTCCGGCATAGCACCTCCGACGCTCAAGTCAGTATAAGGGTACTGAAATGGGTTTGAATAAAGAGAGTGCGGTCAGAGCAATAAAGAAAGCTTACCAACCATAATAAATACTGGGAGTATTTATAGTGTGGCTTAATACACACAAAGTACACCTCCTAGGGTGTGCATTTAATGCCTCGATTGGAGGGCATTTAATACTCGATCCTGAAGTCAGAGATATTCCTTAAAAGAAATAATTTCCTGTCATTTCCGCGAGGTACAAAGTACGGAGAGCAGGTATGGCGCATTTAATGCGGCCGCAGATAGAGCTGGCATACTTGGATGAGACCTGGTCGAGCCTGGTCCTTGGATTCTTCCAGCTCTAAAGGGATGGCCCATTTGTAAGAACTCTAGCATTGAGATCAGCGCGAGGGTCGGCCTGATAAGGTCGGAGCTGTACGCTCGACCTTGAGACCTACATGCTAGTTGATCTTATGATCGCGCACCGCGGTCGGAATGGTCGACCACAACATCTAGATCCTGGACAACACCGACCTTACGGTCGAGTCGGTCGACCATTAAGGCCATTGACCAACCAACGGGTGGACTTTGACGAGATCTACGTAGCAATTAGTTATCTACGATCATGCCACGTGGGTTGACCGAAATATCCCTTATCAGTAATCAATCGATTCCTTGCTTGCGGATTGAACTCTTTGTTTTGCTTTTAGATCTGATCTAATGTGAAGTAGGAAAGGGATAATTTCTCTCCCACACACAGGGGTGAAAATTATGATGTTTTTTTATATGGGCTGACGGTATAAGAACTTAATTGATGCATGATTTATGTTATATCTTTCATTTTCCTTCCGTTTGTTTCTAGAATTTATCGATATTATACAATGCTGGAGGAATGGTAGTCAGGAGGAAAACTTGTTGTTTCCCTGGATTTTGAATTGTGCACGTCGATCACTACTAAAAGAACACCTTCAATTTGTCCCATAGTTTGAGGACAGGCTAAAGTTCTAAATTTGTCCCATTTCTTCAATTATCAAAAAGGAAAAAAGAAAATGAAGAAATTTCAAATACAACATCCAAATCTTCAAAACTTTAGAACTTCTAAATTCTTCCCTTTCCTTCTTCGTGCGGAAAATAAATCATACATAACTTCGAAAATATAAGTCATACGTAACGAATATATGAGCTATATATCCTTAAAATTGTGTTATCTGCATCTTCAAAATTCCATCACCTTTTAGCAGACATATATTTCTGGATTTTGAGTTCGAATTATTGAAATTTAAAAGGAAAAAATACTAGCAAGCATCCTGAATAATACGAAATGTTTGCATCCATCCCTATGTCAAATTAATTTCTAATTACCTTCCTGAGAAATTAAACCAAGTTTATTTAATCCCCCTAGGACAGCGAGTATTTTACACTCGTAGATGTTGAAACTGAAATAGGGATAAAATTGACTTATTCACCTCATAAAGTCCATAATACCCCTTTTATTATATAAAGACACAAAATCTTTATTTTATAAATTTTTAATTCGTTATTAACCTAAATCTTCAACTGATTTGAGTGTCAGTTTAAAGATTTGACGTAGTTGAGGTTCGAAATAGCGAGAGGGAAAAGAAATTAGGAGTTTAGGTTTTACCATAGCAAATTTACAATGAAAAATTTGGTATTTTGTCCGTAATTGTAACAAAGGTATTTTCGTGTACAAAGAGAAATAGATAGTATGATAATTACATTATATCACAAGGGGCTATTAGAAATAAAAATAAATGAGGGGGACGGAGTGAAATCATATATATATATATATATATTTATATATGAAAATGAATGAGTGGAATGTTTTAGGAAAGATGTTTATGTGTGAATGAAGTGGATTAGTTAAAATTGATCCATTTTGCCATGTAAATTATTTCTATAATTAATTTTGTTAATTGTTATTTTGTAACTTACATATGTAATTATTGACATTCCATACTTTTGTGTATATTAAAAAATTTATAACTCCTACTTATATAATTATAGAACTATAAAACTACTTTATATAATATTGAAATTGATTTTAAAAAAAAAATTAACTAAACTTTAATAAGCTTTAGAGTTATATATTATACTGCATTGAATGTTCGTTAATTAAATAAAGATAAAATAATATATTCAATAAATCCATTAAAAATATTATATTTAATATTTTAATTCCTATCACATATATTTGACACAATTGATTCAAATGAAAATTTATCTAACTAAAATAAGGAAGAAAATTTTAACATATAGGTTTAATTAAATTTTATTATTATTTTAGTTATATAAAATAAATAAAAATAATTATTTTTTTCGAATTTATTTTTTCAAATACAGATGTCTTATGTTCATGTTGCAGTTGAAAAGTAATACTTCATTTCAATGTAAATAAATTTATTAAATTATTATATTTGAATATTAATATTTTCAAAGTATAAAGAAAATTTCAATAATGAAATGAATATTATTATTAATTAATAATGAAATAATAATAAATTATTTAAAAAAAAAATACCAAGTATAATAAATAGCTCTTTTTTCGGCCAAAACGATAAAGATATTCCAATCATTATTTATATGATCTATTATTAAATATTTTTTTATATTTTAATTATAATTTTAATATTTCTGTAAGAATCATGATATTCTTTCTATTTATATATATATATAAATATATATTCTCTCTATCACAAATATAAAATTAGTATTTTGTTACAAAAATATCATATTACTATTTTTAGATATTTTTTTTAAACTAGAAACATGTCCAAGATCGAATGGTTGAGAGGCCCCCACCTTGTATATTAGATCTCAAATAAAAAAATCCGAAAAATACATGAAAAGAGTGTTCAACGCATGTAAATTGAGATTGCATGCAACATAAGAACAAAAGTACATAAAGGCCGCTCCAAAATTGAGCATGAATTTCGCACCCGTCGGCTGAGTCTTGAGCATCTATCAAAAGCATAGCGAGCAGCTCGATCCTCCACATAATCAATCTTACTGGAGACATTGCATGCACGGTCAAGAAAATCCGCAGGTTATTGTGAAACCGGTTCCAGTTAACGATAATTTGCACAAAATCCGTCAATTTCAGAATGTTAGAACTGGCGTAAACCACGACATCATGTACAGTGAAACCCTTCAATTCCTTATCCTGATCACTAGCATAAATCACGGACATATCCTCATAGCCAAGAGGTCGACCAAACCTGCACAAAAAGAGGAGAAAATGAGTATTGTGATCATAAAAAGCCATCAAGCTTACCTTGTTACTGCCACCACAAGTTCCACCAAGTGAGAAATTAATCCTTTTCCAACCACCCGATTTCAATCTGTAAAAAGCAATAACAACCAAATATTTAGCATCCATACTTAAAAGAATTATGGAAACGGAAATACGGAAGTCCCATAGCATCCACAAGAATGATTCCACGTAAGTTTCCAACGCTCTCGTTATGCTCAAGGACACCATTAGATTCAGTGTTGCATGCATGATTAGCGAGAAGATCAGCAGCTCCATTTGCTTCCCGGAAACTATGAGACACAACAACCCTAGCCTGCTTCATCAACAATCTGATTTTACTTAGCACATGTTGCCGATTCCAAGAGGTTAAGTCGTTCCCATTAATCAGCTCCACCGAAAGTTTGGAGTCCAACTCAATCCAGATATACCTATATCCCCGAGAAATAGCAATCTCCAGCCCTTCATAAATCGCCCACAATTCTGCAAAGTTGTTTGTATTGGTACCCAAAAATCTGAAGGAAGCAATCACAAGTTCCCCAAGGTGGTTGCGTCCAATACAACCCGCCCCTGAAATTCCCTAATTGCCCCGAGCTGCCCCATCCATATTAATTTTGATCCAGCCGCTTTCGGCCGTTCCAAAAAAACAATTTTGCTGCATGTAAACCTTTCCAGCGGCCGGTGAATACCAAGTTGGCCCATCACGTTAGAGTCGCCCCTCCAATAGGCTGCCTTCATCACGCCACTTTTTGATAGATTCTGAACATAAGTGATGATTTTGAAAACAATATTGCTAGCCGAGAAGGGGACATCAACGAACTTTGCTTTGTTACGACCTCCCAAGAGAACCACAGCACTAGCATAGGAATAATAGTACGGATATGGTTTTCCCTTGCCATTTGGTGGAAAAAAACCTATGTCCGAACATCACTTAAATTCTATCGGTGATTGGAATGGCCACATCACACAACTTCGCGAAAATATACATTTAAAATAAATTTTTTATATACATAATTTATGATTATTTTATAAAATAAATTACTTTTGTGTGTGCGCTTCAAATTCTAAATTGATAAGTTTTGATGTATTGTTAATAATTACATAAAAAATATTATTCTATTTATTTAATAATATATATTTTGTAAATAAATTTTCTGTGCAACGCAGGGGATAAAAAACTAGTTTAAGAATAACACAAGTAGGTATTGATTTGAGTTATTTTGTTTGAGCTGTACGAGATGAAAGTCTCGTATACGGTTCTAAGGGGTGAAAGGGATAGTGCCCTGCAGTCAATTGTATTTTGGTTATCTCTATGTAATAGACAGTTTTTGATTTAATAATAAAGGGGATATTTCATATCTTGAGGCAAATTTTCTTTATTTCATTTATAGCATTTAGTTTCTTTATATTATTGCTCATATTAATGAAACTAAAGAAGCTCTTGAATTACTTTAATTATATCACATTGACTTAGATTAGTCAAATGAAACATGTGATCAGAGTGTAATTCAAAAGTATAAACTCCAAGTCAAATGAGTTCATAAAAGGACAAGTGGGAGCATCCATCAAATGAACTCGATTTAAAGACTTGCAGTGTGACTACAGAGCTATACCGTGTTTCAAGTAAATGAGTGTTAGTCAGAACACTTATACTCACACTGGGTGGTTGTTAAGCATTCAACAGTTTCACTGAGGATCCCAACCGAGACGCTCAAATGGGAGAGGCTACAACCTCTAAGTAATTGAGTACAGTCTGGGTTGACGACGTGACTAATTAATCCCTAGACTTGAGGATTCGTTGTATCTCATATTTAAGAGATAATTATTTGATATGATCTTTTCTTTATGATAACAATTCACAAAAGATCATAAGCTCATGTCAGTGATCGTTGAATAAGTATGGAGGTAAATGGATGCCAAGAAAGGATCCATCTATTCTAAGATTATAGTGAGTGAATTCCTATGAGATCTGGATAGAATAAATGTTAAAGGAATTTTCGGCCAAAGTAGTAAAGATTCAGACTAAGGATAAGTTCTCCTTGAGTTTAGAATCTCCTAACATTTACTTCTAGTCAGACACATATGATAAAGGTCATAAAAAGTTTCTTATTCCCATACTTTAGACCTTATCAGGAAATTATTAGATGGAGAGATTGTATCTCACAGAAAGTCGTTGACCATTAAAGATTCATTTAATAAACGTGCTTTCACCAATGGCTAGATAGACTGAAGATGGAGCTAGTACTTATCCGATGTCTGGCTTAGCATCATTATAGTAATGAAAGTAATTTGATGAGTCAAATAACTTGATCCTAGCTGCTATTCATTTTGGTGAACTTGAGGGATCACACAATGAATTGGTTTTTTTCCAAACCTTAGAACTAATGATTAATGTAGAGACATTAATATTGAATTAATGGTTGTTTAATTTAATTAAGAGTAAGAGAGAAATAATTAATATTAAGATATTAATTAAGAATGAAATAAGTTAATTGGTTTAACTTAATGAATAAATTGATTTTATTCTAAGTATATTATCTACTGGGTATTTAATTAAGCTTGGCTTAAGTTTACTTAAGTCTGTAGTAATTAAATGCATAACAAAGCCCAATAGAGTTTTGAGTTGTACTGTATTAAATAAAGCCTGAAAGAAATTAATGAATAAAGCCTAATCATGTAATTAATGTACTGGGCCAAACCTGAACAACCTTAGCCCATATACTGAGAAGGGGAAAATTACTGTGTCTAGGGCACAGGATTTTCGGCCACCTCTCCTATCTCTATAAATGGGACAATGCTCAGTTCATTTAACACACACAACTCAGATTTCTGATTCTCAAGGCAGGACGAAGTTCTGTCTCTCTCTCTCTCTCTCTTTCTCTAGTTCTTGTATTTCTCAATTAGTAAGAAATTCAAGAACATTCTTTTACTCCAAAAGGTTTTAGTTCTTGAATGTCAGCTTTACTAGTCAAATCTGATAGTGGTGTGGAGAAGTTGGTTCATGGATTCAACCTCAGAGAGCTTCAAGAAAGGAGTCTTCGTTTAGCAAATGGATTGTGGATCTAAGTTCTTGAGAACTTCATATCCCTACTACAACAGGCGTGCTAATAGGTGATTAATCTGATCACTTTAGTTTTGTGAAAACATCGTTAAACAGATTCATAAACTTCCTGGGAATTCGTTTCTAATCCTGGTACAAAAATTTTAAAATTCCGCATGTACCGAGTATGCGATTCCAGCAAGGGGGACTGTAACGCCCCAAGTTTTCGTACAAATAGAGCCGGTAAGAATTTACTAAGATAACGGGACAAGTGGGAAAACTCGATCGGGAAATACGTTCCTATGTGATATTATTTGCCTAATGTGTTTAATTTAAGTGATATTTGTGTTAATTGTGATTGAATTATCTAATGTGTGCCGTTACAATTTGATACGTGGCGAAATTTATATTTACGTGTAAACATGTCTAGGTACTTTTATTATATTATGACACATATATCTTTATCCCTAAATGCCGATAAGAATGAATTTTTATTTAATATATATATCTTTATTCACATTAAAAGAATTTATCCGTAAAGTGTGAAATATAAACAAAGTATCAGTCTCAATATTTTAGGGTCAAAATTGTAAATTTTGTATAATGAATTAATGATGACAAGTGATCGGATGATAATTAGACCATTCATTTCTACCAATTTCTAAATTCGTCTACACACTTTAATATATACGTGTACATAGTAATATATATGTATATAATTTTTTGAAGTCAACATTTCATACCTTGTTTATCCTTCTCCTTCGTTAAACACCTGAACCACTCGACGAACAGGTATTTTGCTCCGCTCTCTTTGACATGAGTTTTCTTGGTAATTTTGTTTGTTCTTTTAAGTTAATTGCTCGTAGGATAATAATTAATTAGTCTATACCCGTTTAATCCTTCAGTACCTTCCCTAGATCATATTAGTTTAAATTACAGAAGCACTATTACCTAACCTTCAGATATTGTAAAAGCATCCATATATCTAAGAATACATACATACGTACTCATATACGCATACATATATCTATTAATACCTTGGTTCATGCCCTAGGTACAAGAATATCTATATTTAATTGGTGAAGTTGTTGTATTGGTGAATATAAGAATTTCAGGTAAACAATTCTATTCTCGGTAATAGCTGAGCTTGAAATAAACAAATGATCGATTACATAAAAGTCATTTTATTTAACGTCAGGTACTTAATTGTGTGGAGTCCTACGTAAAATCATTTTTCCTTGGAATGATATATATAATGGAAGTTTGATAATTGATTATCTTAAGAAAACTACTGTACTAAAAACTCTCTGAAAAATTGGGATTAATACTGGTGGTGATTTTAGGGAATTGCTTTAGTCAGATTATCTCATTTACTCTTTTTATGTTTAGTTAATATGTTTAACTGTTTATTTGTGACGTGACACAATGATTAAGATTATAGCTGTACAAGTTAGTGGTGTCTTAATTGGTTTGTAGTTTTACGTAGTTGTGTCGTATTTGGTTTCAGGTGATATTACTCCCCAACAGTGATTGGTCTCTTTCTATTGTCTCTTTTGTTAGTTGTCCAGGTGGAGTTTCTTTTCCGAATTCGGCTTTCTTATACGTATGTAGATATTATTCCATATACACCCGAAGCCTGTGTTTTATGCTCTTATGTTTTCTTTCCCCGAACTTATATTATACGTAGTAGCTACTTGAAAACCATATTATTTTAATGAGTTTAAAGAAAAATACTCTATTTGTTGTCTTTTCAGGTTTTTGTTGCTAGGCGGATTCAGGTGTTATCCTTGGAGTCATTTACTTTTGTTTAGGTGATTTCATTTCCGCCCGTGTATCTAAATAAATATTTAAAATTCTAGAAATTGTAGATGTAAATGATGTAAATTAGTTTGAATATTGATATCGTTGTTTTCAGTGGCCTTGGTGGACTTTATATTTGTGTTTTGGAATTTTCGTTTTCTAGCTCCCTGAGTGGGATATGTTGTATTGATTTGCTTCCGCTGTATTATAGTTGTTGTCCTGTTATTTTCTAAAGCAGATCCGCCTGGTATTTATTTTTCGTTCGCCAGGTTATAGTTCATAACCGGACCTCAGTTCTTGTTATGGATTGTGACTTGGTGCGGGACATCATGTCGCACCGTTTTTGGGGACGTGCTGTTACAGGGACTTTCACTGTAGCACCCCAAACGAGAACACCACATCCCGCACTGTTGAACACCCCGAATGCTTGCTGTCAACTTACACTCGAAGGCCCAATAGCGAATGGCAAAAAACAAACAAACACATACGACAATTAAAGCAATAACCAAAACTAATTCTAGTAATTTACAAGGTACAAATACAGGAGCCGACAAGGCCAATGACAATACCCAAAGCCTACTTCCCAACAAGGGATTATCAAAAGTAAAAGGACGACAGTATACTACTAACTCTCGTCAAGGGTTCCCAAAACACTGTACAAACGATCTTGTCCAGATAGTAACTGGCGACCTAGACCGACAAGCCACACCTACCTGAAGCCAAAACCAGAAAGAAACGAGGGGTGAGTTTAAAGGAAACTCAGTGAGGAATTTACATATATATAATTAAAACATGCTTGGTTCACTTATTTTATCATTTTTAAATAAAAGACATAAAAAATAAACATAAACTTACTTTTCAAACTGCAAAACAAAAGGTTAGTGAACCAATATAACATATAAAACAATCAAAACAATCAATCAATCATTCCCGGCGAATACGGGCAATTTTCCAACCTTGTTTTTTTTTAAAAAAAAAACAATCAGAAAATAGAAACCAACCTTATCCCTCTATTTGTTGTCTTTTCAGGTTTTTGTTGCTAGGCGGATTCAGGTCTTATCCTTGGAGTCATTTACTTTTGTTTAGGTGATTTCATTTCCGCCTGTGTATCTGGATAAATATTTAAAATCCTAGAAATTGTAGATGTAAATGATTTAAATTAGTTTGAATATTGATATCGTTGTTTTTAGTGGCCTTGGTGCGCTTTATATTTGTGTTTTGGAATTATCGTTTTCTAGCTCCCTGAGTGGGATAGGTTGTATTGATTTGCTTCCGCTATATTATAGTTGTTGTCCTGTTATTTTCTAAAGCAGATTCACCTGGTATTTATTTTTTGTTCGCCAGGTAATAGTTCATAACCGAACCTCAGTTCTTGTTATGGATTGTGACTTGGTGCGGGACGTCACGTCGCACCGTTTTTGGGGACGTGCCGTTACAGTTGGTATCAGAGCCAGATGTTCATTGGCCTTAGCTCTGTGAGTCGTGTCAGTCTAGGTCCGTACGGCTTACGACTTAGGAATTTGTGCTTTTGTGCTTATGTGTTTACAGCTTTGCATCCATAATTAATCTACATGCATATTTGTTATATTTAATTGTAGGATGCCGCCTTGTCGAGATCGTACTCCTCCAGCAGCACCACCACAGGCACCAGTGGTTGATGCTCAGCAAATATTTGGTCTCTTTCGGGATTATCTGGATCAGAGAGACAAGAATGTAGAGGTAGATAAGCATAGAGCCCGTGAACAGTCATTGCATAGATTTCTCAATTTTCATCCACCTCAGTTCGTTGGTACTACAGATGATATTGTGGCAGAGAATTAGATTTCATCTCTTGAGAGGATATAGCGAGTGCATCAGCCTACTGATTTAGAGAAGGTCGAGTTTGCTATTTATCTTCTTCGAGGACCTACAGAGGCCTGGTGGAAGATGACTGAGCAGAGATGGAGGGCCACCGGAGTTGAGTCATCGTGGGATAGGTTCCTTGAGGAGTTTCGAGCTAAATACGTTTCCCCTACTGTTCAGGATCGCAAGGAGCAGGAATTTATGGAGTTATCTCAGGGTACTTCTACTGTGGCCAATTATGAGGCCAATTTTACTAGACTTGCAGTATATGCTCCTCATATTGCTTTAGATGAGCGCAGGAAGACCATGTAACGCCCCGTTATTTTCCGAGGTACGTTAGTCGATTATTTATGAATAATTGTGAATTATTCGAAGTTTTGTGAATTATTTGATTTAATTATTTGATGAGGGATTTTGGAGAATTCTTGTAATTCCGATTATTCGGGAATTCTAACCTCGTATTGTTATCGAGGGTTAAATGAGGGTCATTTTGACTGTAAGATCGATTAATTTCGACAAGTCGACCTTTTAGCCCTAAAATAACAATTTTCGGTATTCACGGACTGGCTCGAGTTTGAGCCGGTATTCTTTTAGTTCCTTTGACTTTCATGTTATTCCCCTTTTCTCACTTTACTCAAATTTCTCAAACATTCAAACCCTTCATCTCATCTTTCTCTCTCGGCACTCACACCTCCAAGAAAGAAACCTTTGATCAAACCATCCAATATTCAAGATTCAAGCTTCTTAGTCTTCAAGGAATCACTTGCAACTCCAAGCTTTTCCATCCAAGCTTTCATCTTCTTCATTTTCCTATTTTTCCCTATTTGAGGTAAGTTGGTATAAACTTGTAATTCTTGAATTTCATTGGTATTGAAGTTGATTATATGATGGATATATGTTTATATGAATGTTATTGAGCTTTTGGAAGCATGATTGAGCTTTTAAGCTATGAAACACCATTTTCACTAATTGAAGCTAAATGGCTTTATTTGTAATATCGAATTCATGATTTCTTTTGCTTGTTTTAATGTTGTTTTCATGATATACGATCATATTAAGCATTTAGGTAGAGTTTGTTGGAGGATTGGGGGATGAAAAATGAACTTTGAGCCAAAAATCAAAAAAAATTCTCGACTGCTACAGTAACTTGCTACAGTAACCTGCGTGTTACTGTAGCAAATTGGCTACGGGAATTTGGCCAAAAATGTGGCGATCCGAACTTTAAAAATCCCGTTTTCACCCTAAAACTCGTCCAAAAATCATTATTTCACCACCATAAATCATCTAACACACAAAATTACTTATTTTGAAAGTTTCGTGGTGATTGGACATGTTCGGGTTTTGAATAGTGTTTCGGGGGTACTTTTGGTAATTTTCCCAAACGTTTGGAAATGCTTCCCCAAGCTTCTATATGACTTGTATGCCTTCTTTGCTCAATATTATAAGCTTCTAATGTGTCTAAATGCATTTATACCTGATTTACCATTTTATAAGCATGTTTTGCATTTTCGTTAAAGTCGTTCGTCTTTTTGGTTGGGTTGTCGAGTCGTGTCTTACCTCGAGGTCCTGTGTGTTACAGGTGGGAACCAAGAGGCTAAGAATTAGATCGTCGAGCCTTCCTTTTGTCAGCTTTCAGCCTACAGGTGAGGATTTAAAATCTTTTAACTGGAGCATTGAACAAATATTTGCTAAAATCATCCCCTTTTTATATTTCATTTATATGCTTTGCCGATATTTGAGATAAAAGGATTCGATAGCAAATGATATATATGTATTTTGCCAAAATAATTGTAAAATAGAGACAAGTAAACAGTTTTTGATTTATAAAGTAACTTTTGGTCACGGGATACGCGCGTATGCCTTGGAATTGCTCGGCAACGTGGCGGAAACCCTAGACGGTTACATTTCTTGTCTCGAACGACCCCTTTTGGTCAATTTGCTCATTTGCTCGAGAAAGAAAAAGGAGAACTAAGTGTTTCACAAAGCGAGAAGTTATTACCTTTAACCCCAGTGAGGACGCTCATGGGTGTATTTGGGCCCGGATTATGTAGTTGGTGGAGACCCGGAGACGTGCGTCTAGGGTGAAGCCCAGGCATAATCCATAGATTGTGAAGGGTTTAGCAACCCAACGGACAATCGAAGGGTATTACTTGTGGCTAGTCGGAGGTAGTCTAGCCGAGGTAATACTTACACCGGTTACGGTTATGGCAAAGATCTTGAGTTGCTACTTGATATGCCAATGGTGTTTGGATTTCAAATCATCTAAAATGATATTTATTTGGGAGTTATAAGGAGATGGCCCGTTCTCGCCGGGAATAAAACGATTCATAAACACTTTTGCTTTTATATTTAATTCCCAAGGCTTTGATGAATTGTAAATAGAATGTTTCGCCATAAGATTCATGTCTATCAAACCAAAGCGAGGAATTAAATAAGCTTTTAAATATTACGTATATCCCCCTTCCTCACTGAGTTCGTTTAACTCACCCTCTTTTGGTTCGTGCTTCAGGTTAGAAGTTCGACCGTCCATGGTCGATTACTGGCAGCAGCAGTCGTAGGCTTTTGAGTCTCTGTGTCGGTCCCTTTGTATTTACTTTTGTGCGAGATCGATACATTATGACTTGAATTACATGTTAAGTTGAATTATGTCGTACATATTCGAAGATACATGTTTTATGAATTTGTGAACGAATTATATATGACCTGGATGTAATTGGAGCCTTTGATGGGCGTATATTTGAATTACTCCTTCTACGTTATTGCTTCCGCATAATTGTTGTGTTGCGCCTTGTTGTTGGGAATTGCTGTTGCCAGGTTGTGGAATCCCGTTGTCCGGGGCGGGTTTTCGAGTTGAGGTCTTTAACTGTCACTCGGGGGCTCGTTTCGGTCCGGATGTTGTGATGTAGGGGCGTCACAGACCAAGAAGTTTCTGGAGGGCTTGAGTATTCCTCTTCGACAAGGTCTTGCAGCTTCCCGTCCTACTACCTGTGTTGCAGCTGTAGATGCAGCCTTATCTCTTGAGGCTGAGTATGCCAGTATCGACCGAGCTATTCGTCGCGCTACTCCTGCTTCGTCTTCATCGGGTTCCAAGAGGCCTTTCATTCCGAGTGCTCCTATGCAGCCTAGAGGCAAGAAACCTTTTGGTGGACCCAGACCCCCTGTACCTCGTCCGACCGGCTTTTCTTCTGTACCTCGCCCGACCGATTTTCCTTCACCCCCTTGCAGTCAGGTTATCCTCTAGTTATTTGTGGCTATTGTGGGAAGAATCATCCAGAATCTAAATGTTGGTATAAGTTGGGATTATGTACTAGTTGTGGTGGCTCTAACCACAAGATAGATAGTTGTTAGAGGAGGCAGCCCCCAAGTCAACCTACGCCGCCGAAGCCTTCCGTTCCAGCTCGTGTGTACGCCCTGGAGGGCGATAGTGAGAGTACTGAGCCAGATGCTTCCGCCGTGGTGGAAGGTACTATATATATACATGACATACCCATACATGCATTATTTGATCCGGGTGCTACACATTTTTTTGTTGCTCCTGAAATTGACTTATTTGCGCATGCGTCTGTTGATTTGTCTGATTATTGCTTTGTTGTGAGTTCCCCTTTGGGATCTTGTATTATTACCGATCGCATTTACTGACGTTGTCCCATCATTATCGAGGATAATGTTTACCCCACAGATTTGATAGAGTTGTCTGTGAAGAAGTACGGAGTTATCTTAGGTATGGATTGGTTATTTGAGCACAGGGCCAAGGTTGATTGTTTTGAGAAGAAGATGGGTTTGGGATCTGATTCGAGTCAGGGTATTCAGTTGATAGATGGGCCGATTATTTCTATAACAGAGGCAAAGAAGCTCGTCCGAGAAGGAGCTTCAGGTTTTGTTGCTTATCTTCTTAATAGGCCGAAGGAACAATCGGAGTTTGAAAATACCGAGATAGTTAGAGATTTCCCAGATGTGTTTCCTGAGAAGTTGAAATCGTTACCTCCAGACCATGACATCGAGTTTGTGATTGATCTGTATCCGAGATCTGAGCCTTATTCGAAGACACCTTACAGAATGGCACCAGCTAAATTAAAGGAGTTGAAGATTCAGTTAGATGATTTGCTAGCCATTGGTTATATCAGGCCGAGTAATTCTCCCTGGGGTGCACTGGTATTGTTTGTGAAGAAGAAGGACGGTTCTCTCAGACTTTGTGTTGATTATAGGGAGTTGAGCCAGATGATTGTAAAGAACAAATATCCTCTTCCCCACATTGAGGAGTTGTTTGACTCATTGCAGGGATCGAGAGTCTATTCTAAACTCGATCTGAGACAGGGATATTATCAGTTGCGTATCAAGTCAGAGGACATACCGAAGACAGCTTTCAACATTCGATATGGTCATTCTGAGTTTGTGGTTATGCCATTCGGTCCGACGAACGCTCCTGCAGCATTTATGGATATCATGCACAGAATCTTCCGACCTTATCTTGATAAGTTTGTTGTCATCTTCATCGACGACATACTGGTTTTCTCAAAGTCCGAGGAACAGCATGCAGAGCATCTAACGATCATGTTACAAACTTTGAAATAACATCAGTTGTATGCCAAGTTCAGTAAGTGTGAGTTCTGGATTGAGAAAGTGGCTTTTCTGGGTCATGTTATATCCAAGAAAGGTATCGAGGTTGATCCTTCGAAGATTGATTCAGTATTGAGTTGGGAGCAGCCTAAGACTCCGACAGAGGTTCGTAGTTTTCTGGGTTTGGCAGGTTATTACAGACGGTTTGTGAAGGATTTTTCTAAACTTGCAGCCCCACTTACTGAGTTAACAAAGAAGAATGTTGATTTTGTGTGGACTGATCAGTATGAGACCAGTTTTCGGGAGTTAAAGAACAGATTGACATCCGCTCCTATTCTTACTTTACCCGAAGGTTCAGATTGATTCGTGGTTTATACAGATATTTTGAAGGAAGGTTTAGGATGTGTGTTGATGCAGAATGAAAAGGTTATAGCTTACGCTTCCCGAAAGCTTAAACCTGCTGAAGAAAATTATCCTACACACGATCTTGAATTAGCAGCAGTCATATTTGCTTTGGGCAAGTGGAGTCACTATCTCTACGGCGTCACTTTTGATATTTTCACTGATCATAAAAGCCTTCAGTATCTTTTCACGTAGAAGGAATTGAATAAACGTCAGAGGCGTTGGATGGAGTTGTTAGAAGATTATGATTGTAAGATTCAGTACCATCCAGGGAAGGCGAATGTGGTTGCAGATGCCTTCAGCAGAAAAGCGAGTGTATCACAGCTAGAGTTGAGTTCAGATATATCAGGTGCCGAGAGAGTTCGTATTATTTCTTATGCTCGTATTTCTAATATTACGATTCAGTCAGAGTTGGGTCGTAGAATTAAAGAAGCTCAAGCTACTGATGATTGGATTCAGCAACAGATTATTCGAATGAAGGATGAGCTAGAAACGCAGTTCAGTATCGACGATACAGGTCTTCTCAGACATAAGACAAGAGTTTGTGTTCCAGAGAGTTTGAGGAGAGAGATTTTGGATGAAGCTCACAAATCAGCCTATACTATCCATCCGGGAGGCACTAAGATGTATCGAGATTTGAATGAGTTCTTCTGGTGGAATGGTTTGAAGAGAGATGTGGCCAACTATATCAGACAATGTGTGACGTGTCAATAAGTCAAGGCAGATCATCAGAAACCCGGAGGTTTACTTCAACCACTCCCCGTTCCGTCTTGGAAGTGGGAAGAGATAGCAATGGATTTTGTTTTGGGTTTACCGAAAGTCAGAGGTGGTTATGATAGCATTTGGGTAATCGTTGACAGATTGACGAAGTCCGCTCATTTCTTGCCAGTTTGTACATCCTATACAGTTGACAAGTTAGCAGAGGTTTATCATGAGGAGATTGTGAGACTTCACGGAGTTCCGATGAGTATAGTGTCGGACAGGGACACTAGGTTCACTTCACATTTGTGGCAGAACTTACAAGATCGTATGGGAACAAAGTTGACTTTCAGTACTGCAGCTCACCCTCAGACAGACGGTCAATCCGAAAGGACTATTAGATACCTCGGAGACATGCTGAGATCTTGTGCCCTAGATTTTCAAACTACGTGGTATAAACAGCTTCCACTGATCTAGTTTGCTTATAATAACAGTTATCAGTCCTCGATTAAGATGGCACTGTATGAGGCTTTATATGGTAGAAAGTGTCGATCGCCGCTTTATTGGGATATAGAAGACTGGAGATGGACTAAAGATGGTATTCATCGTGGTATTGCTCCGAAATTGATTCAGAATGCTATCGAGAAAGTGCAAGTTATCCGACAAAGAATGAAAGCCACCCAGGATCGACAAAAGAGTTATGCAGATAGACGCCGACGTGATTTAGAGTTCGAAGTTGGGGATCAGGTATTTTTGAAAGCTTTTCCTAGAAAGGGATTCATACGAATTGGTAAAGGAGGAAAATTAGCCACCGAGATATTTGGGTCTGTATGTGATTCTTGAGAGGATTGGGAAGATGGCCTACATATTAGATTTACCGCCAGCTCTTACAGGTATTCATAATGTTTTCCACATCTCGCAGCTTCGTAAGTATCATCTAGACGAGTCTGAGATTATTCCAGTGGAAGATATTAAGTTAGAACAGAATTTGACATTCATCTCCCAACCGATTACTATTCTAGACCGTAAATTCCAAGAACTCCGTAATCGTCAAATCCCCCTCGTAAAAGTCCTTTGGAGGAATCAGAAAAGCGAAGAAGCTACTTGGGAAACAGAAGACAAAATGAGAAAACATTATCCTGAGTTGTTCGCTTGGAATGAATAGAATCTGAGGACAGATTCTCATAAGGGGAAGAGATTGTAACGCCCCAAGTTTTCGTACAAATAGAGCCGGTAAGAATTTACTAAGATAACGGGACAAGTGGGAAAACTCGATCGGGAAATACGTGCCTATGTGATATTATTTGCCTAATGTGTTTAATTTAAGTGATATTTGTGTTAATTGTGATTAAATTGTCTAATGTGTGCCGTTACAATTTGATACGTGGCGAAATTTATGTTTACGTGTAAACGTGTCTAGGTACTTTTATTAGATTATGACACGTATATCTTTATCCCTAAATGCCGATAAGAATGAATTTTTATTTAATATATATATATCTTTATTCACATTAAAAGAATTTATCCGTAAAATGTGAAATATAAACTTAAGTATCAGTCTCAATATTTTAGGGTCAAAATTATAAATTTTGTATAATGAATTAATGATGACAAGTGATCGGATGAAAATTAGGCCATTCATTTCTACCAATTTCTAAATCCTTCTACACACTTTAATATATACGTGTACATAGTAATATATATGTATATAATTTTTTGAAGTCAACATTTCATACCTTGTTTATCCTTCTCCTTCGTTAAACACTTGAACCACTCGACGAACAGGTATTTTGCTCCGCTCTCTTTTACATGAGTTTTCTTGGTAATTTTGTTTGTTCTTTTAAGTTAATTGCTCGTAGGATAATTATTAATTAGTCTATACCCGTTTAATCCTTCAGTACCTTCCCTAGGTCATATTAGTTTAAATTACAGAAGCACTATTTCCTAACCTTCAGATATTGTAAAAGCATCCATATATCTAAGAATACATACATACGTACTCATATACGCATACGTATATCTATTAATACCTTGGTTCATGCCCTAGGTACAAGAGTATCTATATTTAATTGGTGAAGTTGTTCTATTGGTGAATATAAGAATTTAAGGTAAACAATTCTATTCTCGGTAATAGCTGAGCTTGAAATAAACAAATGATCGATTACATAAAAGTCATTTTATTTAACGTCAGGTACTTAATTGTGTGGAGTCCTACGTATAATCATTTTTCCTTGGAATGATATATATAATGGAAGTTTGATAATTGATTATCTTAAGAAAACTACTGTACTAAAAACTCTCTGAAAAATTGGGATTAATACTGGTGGTGATTTTAGGGAATTGCTTTAGTCAGATTATCTCATTTACACTTTTTATGTTTAGTTAATTTGTTCAACTGTTTATTTGTGACGTGACTCTATGATTAAGATTATAGCTGTACAAGTTAGCAGTGTCTTAATTGGTTTGTAGTTTTACGTGGTTGTGTCGTATTTGGTTTCAGGTGATATTACTCCCCCGCAGTGATTGGTCTCTTTCTATTGTCTCTTTTGTTAGTTGTCCAGGTGGGGTTTCTTTTCCGAATTCAGCTTTCTTATACGTATGTAGATATTATTCCATATACACCCGAAGCCTATGTTTTATGCTCTTATGTTTTCTTTCCCCGAACTTATATTATACGTAGTAGCTACTTGAAAACCATATTATTTTATTGAGTTTAGAGAAAAATACTCTATTTGTTGTCTTTTCAGGTTTTTGTTGCTACGCGGATTCAGGTTTTATCCTTGGAGTCATTTACTTTTGTTTAGGTGATTTCATTTCCGCCCGTGTATCTGGATAAATATCTAAAATCCTAAAAATTGTAGATGTAAATGATGTAAATTAGTTTGAATATTGATATCGTTGTTTTCAGTGGCCTTGGTGGACTTTATATTTGTGTTTTGGAATTATCGTTTTCTAGCTCCCTGAGTGGGATAGGTTGTATTGATTTGCTTCCGTTGTATTATAGTTTTTGTCCTGTTATTTTCTAAAGCAGATCCGCATGGTATTTATTTTCCGCTCGCTAGGTTATAGTTCATAACCGGACCTCAGTTCTTGTTGTGGATTGTGACTTGGTGCGGGACGTCACGTCGCACCGTTTTTGGGAACGTGCCGTTACAGGGACTTTCACTGTAGCACCCCAAACGAGAACACCACATCCCGCACTGTTGAACACCCCAAATGCTTGCTGTCAACTTACACTCGAAGGCCCAATAACAAACGGCAAAAAACAAACAAACACATAAGACAATTAAAGCCTACTTCCCAACAAGGGTCTAATTCTAGTAATTTACAAGGTTCAAATACAGGAGCCGACAGGGCCAATGACAATACCCAAAGCCTACTTCCCAACAAGGGATTATCAAAAGTAAAAGGACGACAGTATACTACTAACTCTCGCCAAGGGTTCCCAAAACACTGTACAAACGATCCTATCCAGATAGTAACTGGCGACCTAGACCGACAAGCCACACCTACCTGACGCCAAAACCAGAAAGAAACGAGGAGTGAGTTTAAAGGAAACTCAGTGAGGGATTTACATATATATAATTAAAACATGCTTGGTTCACTTATTTTATCCTTTTTAAATAAAAAACATAAAAAAATAAACATAAACTTACTTTTCAAACTGCAAAACAGGAGTTTAGTGAACCAATATAACATATAAAACAATCAAAACAATCAATCAATCATTCCCAGCGAATACGGGCAATTTTCCAACCTTGTTTTTTTTTAAAAAAAACAATAAAAAAATAGAAACCAACCTTATCCCTCCAAACGATAGTCGAGGAGCGATCCCAAACTAACCAATCAAATAATCAAATGAGGCACGAAAGCCTATCTTCGGAGTATATGGGTACGAATCCCTGGGTACGAATCCCACTCCGTGCGGTCGAGGTACGAATCTTCTTCCGATTGAGGTATGACATAACAGTCTATCCTCAGGGTATTGGTACGAATCCAATGCCAACAATCAAAGTGGAATATGAATTGGGTTACACCATAAGCCCTTGCCTACCCGACTTCACCTTCCTCACATTCTGGGCCCATAATTCCCTAAGGGCATCCCCAAAGGGTCATATCAATCATATCATAACTAGCATTTCAGAAGACATATTTTTCTTTACAAACTAAAATGGCTTTTCTTTTGAAAACAAAACAGATTTTTCATAACTATAAGTACGAAATGATTTTTCGTATAGACAAGGTAATAGTTCAACTATCTACTAAGTACAATATTAACAGAAAGAAAACAATTGAACTCATAAGGATGGTTTAGGGGTAGAGGATTATATTTACATATATAGGTTTTAGCCCTAGTTGAAAATATTTTAAATCCTCACCTCAATATCCGACAAGAATAGAAATGGATCGATAGACACAATCAGGATTCCTTCGTAAGATTACCTGCTATACAAGTAACTATAGGATAAGACTCGACTCAATGAACCAATTAAAACACGACTGACTTGTACAACTATAACTTAAATCACGTAGCCATGTTGCAAATAAGCAATCAAACAAATTAAATTTGGATCACACTAATTGTCAGGCTTTCATAGTTCAATTAAATTCATACGACAAATTTTCAATTAATAAGCTGCTGATTGCTTTCTAAGAACTAATAATCACGTATTACTGATTTCATTTACCTTACCTAATCTTGTTCTTATTACTTAATATTTAATCAGAACACTCTATTAAACATTAAAAATAATCAGTGGTATTATTTTTATTATCATTCCCGTCAAGTACAATCATATTAATCAAAGCAAAGTATCTTAATTCATATAATTATCATTCCCTACTGTCATAATTATTTTAGTTAGAATTCCAACTCTCATACTATGTAAACATAAACTGAATACATATAAATTTGTATATTTCGAACTTAAGCTTCTACTTACTCCCTTACCTGCATATTTATTCGTAATGATTACTGATAATTCTATCTTATATCATAGACATACAAATACCGAAGAACCTCAATTACTGTTCTAGTCATATTTCAACAACGAAAATACTAATAACTCTATTCAATTGCTTGAGCCAGTAATAATTAGGAAAGGGTCTGAAATTGAAGGAAACGATTATTACCTGCAACTTTTGTGCGTAAGTTCAAGGCAGCGGACAAGTTTCTCTTTTTCAGACATGCTTTGTGTTGCTTGTATCAGATGGAAAATAATTGTAATTGAATCATATACTTCACAATTAAATATGGTAACAGATGGCACACTTAGGCTGATGATTAGTGGATTTTCAAAGAGTAAACGTGGCCATTTTTTTTAATCCCTATCAATCGGTTATCTTAGCCTTAGCCTTTTACCAAGTTTGATTTATTGAAAATTATATTTTGGTCCCAGACTTTTAATATAGTATTTTAATCCCAAATAATAAATTATTATCTTCAGAACTTACATATTTTAATTATTCTATTACTGTTTAGCGTTCAACAACCAATTTAATAATGATACTTTTATGTACACCAATAAAAAAAATTCTAACGGTCAATAAGGCACATTAGGAAATAGAAGCTTACTTAAAATCGAATTTTAAAATCGTCCCGCTATTTAGTGAATTCCTACTGACTCTCTCTTGTACGAAAATTTGGGTGTTACATTCACCTATCTCAATAAAGTTTATTTACCAATAAAAATAGGAAAAATAATCTTTTAGCTGGGCCTTATCCGCCATTTATTTGAATCCAACGAAACGTTAAAAGGCAAAGAATCGTATGAATTAAACCCTAATTTTAAAATTAATTATAACTAATCAGACATTCCCTGGCGTTCGTTCGCTTCCAATGGTAAGGCATCGGGTTTTGATTTAAGGGTGATTATACAAACTTGTGTTTTTATGCAAAAATGTAGAATAGTTAAAAGTGAAAGTGCTTGGACCAAAAAGTCAAAATAATTGGAAAAAAGAACTAAATGCTGTAAAACACACACCGGTCTAACTTGTATCTTATTTTCATTTCACAACAAAACAAGACAATTTCTCTTTTTGTTCAAGCAAAAAGCAAAAAATAACTTTTTAAAGTTCACAAACAGTCCCATAGTACCTAAATTTCACAAAAACATATGCAAAGATAAAACAAAAAGTCAAAACTTTTTTCCTTTCAATTTCACCTTGATGTAATGTTACATAAATGCTACAACTCTCGTGCATTTTAGACTTAAAACAATTACTTTACAATGTAAAATTGAATCAGTAAATAATGGCTCCTATATTAGAAGAGGAGATATAAACATATATATATATATATATATATATATATATATATATATATATATATATATTTGTGGCGAAACTATGTTGCGTGCCTGAGCATCTGCTGAAGTTGAAGTACTTGCTGCTGCTGATCTGCTGATAAGGAACTTAATTGTTGTGGTGTCAGACTCAGAACTTGTTGAAGCAACGTAGAATCTACGTCAGCGGGTAATTGTAACTTTATCGTAGACAAATGAATAAAAATTGATTAGTTTCTATATTAAGATTGCTTTTAAGTTTTTTAATCTTCGACAGCGTATTATTGAAATGGAAACACGAGTACAATGAGGATAAATCTTCAACCAGATTAGAGTAACATAATTCAAAGTGGGTGAACAACGATAAGAGAATGCAAGTTCCAAACGTGCATTCATGCAAATTTGAACAATTTAGCAAGTGGATAGTTGCATGCCTTAGAAGAAGAGACTAAATACCAAATATTAAAACCACTAAATAAGGTCTGAGAAAATTGAACCGGAACTCTCAAAGAGGATATTCCAAGGAGAAATCAACTACCTGAGTGGCTTGCCTCTCGGTGTTTGGAGTTTCTTCCACTCTGGAAGTTGGGATGGGAGCAGACAGAGTTTTAGCCATGCTTACAGGTTGTGAAGAAGGGCTTGCTCTTCCATCATTTAATTTCATCATCTTTGATGCTCTGTCCATTTGGTTCATGGTATCACTGATTATGCTCGTCTTTCTAGGGGCACCTAGATTATGCCCTTTAAGATTCAAAGTTTCCGCCATGGCTGAGGACGTCAAGGAGTGAAGCTGTTAAGAAAAGGTCATAAAATCATGTCAAATTAGTGCAGACAACTTTTTGCCTCAATATAATTTGGTATTCATCAATAGTAATAATCATATTGTATATTTAAGTATTCCAGGGAAATCTCTGTGAGAGGGAAATTGTTCATAACTTTTTGTTATGTTAACATTCTATATTAACCAACTAGTCCATAAACCATTATATCTAGTTCATCAATCAGAATCTAACCTAAACTCAACTTCTCTCTTTAATAAAGATATGCAAACATAAGTCTAATGATGTGGAACTGGGCTTACATTTTGAGATAAAGGATGTTGCATTTGTTGGTTGAAAGAAGAGGAAGTTGGCATATGAACATGTTGTGGAACTGACACACCTCCCAATGACTGTGGCAGAACAGAGGGAAAGGATGACCCTCCAGATTGCCCAAGCATTTTTCCTTGCTGTAGAACTTGGTTTTGTAATAGTTGTGGACGTTGAATATGAGATTGTGTAGGAAATTGCTGAACTGAAGTATATTGGTTTGGTATACCAGCAGACACTCGACTTTCTGGTGCGTAAGGTGGCAAACCTGACTGCATTCTATTCTGGGGAAGTGGGGGCAGTCCAGGAAGAGTTTGAGCACTTTGAACCAGAGGCTGCATTGGCTGTGTCGAAGCTTGCCGAATATTTGGCATCTGCAACTGTTTTGTTCAAATAATAGAATGTTGGTGTTACATAAAACATAGTTACGAAAGAAGGAAAAAATGAATGGGACAAACCATTTGTGGCGTCACCATCCCTAGCATAATTTCGGCCTGCATTCAAATTTGAACAAGAAGTTGTAAATCGACCTAAAATCGTAGAATATAATATTAAATAGTATTAATTTCTCAGCACAAGATGATAGCAGCAAAGGGACAATAAAGATTCAATGCATCAAAGACCGATAAGAACCTGAAAAATAGCTTTAGGCAAGTTTGGCAAGGCAAGTAAGAGCTGCCGGGCTTGTTCCTTATTTTGTGTAGCCATTGCCTGTCAACATCATTGCGTCCTATCAAAAATCCATAAAGCAGAGACCGACCTCCATGGGAAAAAAACAATAAAAACTCCACTACTTCATAATCTACCATTTAACTTTCAGTTAATTTTAGGTGATAGTTAGTCATAAATTCGCCTTTGTTTTCATCCCGGTTTTGCTTCCCTATTTTTTTTTATTTTGACTTTCTCGGGAAGAAGATAATTATGTACCTTGTTTAGGAAGTAGTTAAATGTCTGGTATCTACTAGTCCAAGCTGAATGATGTTCAGATGCTAACCTTCAGTTCAGACACTACTTCTGTCAGTTGACTACTTGACATTTTGGCCAGATGACGAGTCAAAGGGTCGGTGCCCAACATGGTTTGAGTTTGCGATACAGTCTGATTTGGAGTGGTAGCAATCTGAGCAGATCCAAGAGCTCGTGCCATGACAGTTGCAGCAGCCATAGCAACTGAATCACCTATTGGCTGGTGAAGACTAGGATTTCCAGGGACTACTGGACCCCCAAAATTTTTTGGAGCATCTGCATCAGAAACAATGTGTAAATACTCAAAAGGCTTATGAAATTGAATATAAAAGGTTTAGCAGAACATGGAATTAAGATGTTAGCGACTTCCTAACTTTACATCTTCATATAGATGCATAATCAGAAGAATTACCAGCATTTGGGACAACACCAGGACCACCAAGCCCCTGCAAGGAACCACCATCAATAGAACATTTAAGCCAGGACAGTGTATAACATTCTTTGACTCGAGGAGACAAGGTTGACGTTCAATAATGAATAACCTGTTCACGATTCCTATCAGCATTCTTGTCATTCTCAGCAAAGTCAACTCTTAGCTGCCGACCATTTATCTCATAACCCTGAAGATTACGACGAGCACTTAGAGCTGTCTCTTCATCCTTGTACTCACAGAAGCCATAACCCTTTGGTTTCCCAGTTTCTCTATCAATAACTAATCTGAGATAGCAAAATACAGGATAACTTATGTCTGGCTGTGACTAAATAGCAATAGTAACAACTGAAAAACATAGCGTTTTTAGTTATGAAACAAAAGTCCCCATAAGTACTCGAAAATCGATTAGAAGTAGAATTTGGTCCATAAAGCTACGACAGATCCATAAGGAAAAATAAACCATAAGTACCATCACAAGAAAAAGGAATTTGTAATTTGTCCATATCGTGCATTGGCATGGGTAGAAACATAGGGATAATTTCACTTTTGGTCCCTTAACTATAGGCTGTTTCCAGTTTTGGACCTTCAATAATTTGACTGATCAAGAGTGGTCCTCTAACTATAGTTTTTTAAGCTGAGCCAGTCCTATCCTCAACTCGGTCCTCTAAAACCTAATGAGAAAATTACAAATATGCCCTCTATGATACATAAGAATAACAAAATATCCTCCTAAATCTAAATTTTATATTAATAAATAATTAATTCTGAATTTTATTCTTTCTTAATATATAATGTAGTTAATAAATTTAAAAATTTTGCAATATTTAAGATTTAATAACATAATTAAATTTCAAAGATTTATAATATTTACTTATATTTACCGTTATGAGTGCATGGATTTAAAAAAATGCTTATTTAACATGATAGAAAATAAATAACATGTAAATAATATACCAATCATCAGAATGTATTATTAAAATAAATTACCACACCCCACAAATCCAACTACTGGTATGTTACAAAACTGGTGAATAAAGGCCGGGTAGTGGAGGACCTATCAGGAGATGGAGAAGGAAGACAACACGAATAGAGAAGACGTGCAAAAAAGTGTTGGTGGATATGCCTGCACCATCATAGGTCTAGTGGAGAGCGCGTATCATGGCAGCGATCTACAAGAAGGCAGAGAAGGGAGGCGGTGCCGCTATATACAGATGAGAGGGGAAAAGGCACTGGCTAAAGATGTTGGGGTGCTACCTGAGTTTCTTTTTTGGGGTAGGGGTTCAGTGAATGTTGAGGTGTGATGGAGAAGGTTGCAGCTTTGGAGAGTGGTAGGGTGGGCTGGGGGGCCGGGGTGTTCGGGTTATTGATGGTTGTTTTGTTGGAGCGGTGGTGTTGGGGTTATTGATGGTTGGGGGTGCGGCCTCGGGAGGATGTGTGGGGAAGAAGATGGACAGATTTTATTTATTTTTAAGTTTATTTTAGAGTTTTTAATTGTTCAATCTTTAACTTTTTCTTATCTAATCTAAAAATTAAATCAACTTATATTCATTTAGTATTTAATATGAACCATGTATATGGAGATACTGTAATCTTTTGTTAAATATTAAATTGAGACATTAAACATTAAATAATAAAACTTCTAATATGAATTAAAGATAAGTACAACTATATTTACATTTTTACAGTATTTAAAAAAAATTATATTATTTAAATAAATATGTTCAATATTAAAATAACATGTATACATAATAAAATAGTGTAAACATAATTAAGAAACAAAATCCAATTTTATGTATATATAAATAAAAATATATAATGAAAATTATTATATACATTTATATTTAATAAATAAAGATTAATTTAATAAAATTCAGAACTAATTATTTATTAATATAAAATTTAGGTTTAGGTTTAGGATGATATTTTGTTATTTTCATAGTATTAGAGGTTGTTTTGATACAAACCTAATAGTATAAGGGGGACAAAGTGAAATTTTATATATCATAGAGGGCATATTTGCAAATTTTTCATTAGGATTTAGAGGACAGAGTTGAGTGTAGGACTGAGTGAGCTTAATAAACTATAGTTAGAGGACCACTCTTGACGAGTTAAATTATTGAGGGACCAAAACTGGAAACGACCTATAATTGAGGGACCAAAGTGAAATTATCCCTTGAAACATACTTAGCAAATTGACACTTAAGAGTGTGAATTTATTTGAAGTCCGTTTACAATAATTAGGTAATTTTGACAAACTCGAGACACTGGCAATTGAAACTAATGAAGAAGATGAAAAAAAGAAGGCTTTATCCACATAGATTAGCTAATGGATAACATGAAAGTTCACTTCCTGCACAGCTTGAGTTTGAACGCACCTGAAGGAAACGACTGGGCCGACCTCCTCACATATTTGAACAAGCTGCTCTTCAGTAGCGTCATACGGTATATTCCCAACTACATACAAACACCAATTTTCGTCGAGTATAGCAGCAAAAGGAAAATTAAGTCTTGACAACCTAATTTAAGGTATAAATTTAAGCAACTCGTTGCCCTCAGCAACGACTGGAGCTAAATTAAAATTATAGCATGATAGCATCAATATTTTGGAGAAATAACAGAATCACAGATTACATGTAAGAAAACAATTCGAGATAGAAATTACCAACCAAAAACACAGCGATGCTGAGCTTGAGGATTGGTGGCCATCAACCGAACTGATCCCTCAGATGGATCTTATTCTCATTTTGATACTGCAGTCAGTATTATCAATTATGCATCTACAGATTACAAGAGAGAAAAAGAGATTTAGACACAGATTGAGCTTGAGTCGTTGAGCCTTGTTATGTTTGTACAATTGTATTGGTGCCCGAAAACGGAAGCTAAAGTAGTAAAAAAATGGAGAAGTGAAAGCTGGGAGTGTTTGGAAAAGTACAAAAAAAAGTCGTTAGAGTGTTTGGAAAACGAACTTCTACTTATTTAAAGTAGAAATAAGCTAGAAGGTGGAAGTACCCCAAGGAGCAACTTTTAGCCACAATTTCTAGCTTCTAGGTTATTTTAGTAAAAAAGTTGAAGTTAGTAATGCTTGAAAAGTCAACTTTGTAGCTGGCAGTTACAGATGTAAGAATTATTTGCACAAGAAAGAAGATGGACATGGACGTAATAGCACAGATCCCACTGGGAAGAAGGAAAAAACCTTTTATCTTATTAACCAACCATTTTGCTCCTCCTTCAATACTGATTGGCAATGGCTAACAGAAGAAAAGGAAACAAGAAAGCAAGCAAACAAAATTAGTTTAAAGGTAAAAATACACAGGATGCCAAATGCATTCAGGGTAAATTACAACCAATTCATTCCTTGAAGACTTAAATTACAGCATAAAAATGCTATCTAAGTTACGAAACAAATAATTAACCAATTCTTCGAGAGAAACCTCAGCATAATTAAGTCCTGGGGGTTCTAGAGACACAAATTACAGAGACAATTTTTTGTTTTTCCAATAAAGTTTCGTGATCAATGCTCCTTCTGTTCTCAATCAGCAAATTAAAAAATTAGATTTCTCCAGTACAAAAAATTGATTTCTTGTAGTTCCTTAGAATCTAATAGAAGTATAAAAAGAATTAAGTGGTCATCACAAAATATCAGTTAGCGGTCTACAATGTCTAAACACTTGTTAGCACATCAAAACTATCTATAATCACTCAACATAGAAATATTTAAGAGGCAACCATTTTAATCTTTTCTTCATATACATACTAAGCTACAAAGGAAATATGATATATTAGAAAACAAGATTATTATAATAACATAATAATTCTAACAAATAGCTCCATAAAAAAACCCCAGTTACTGAGAATTAAAGCAATTTACTATGAAAAGAAATCCAAGCTAATACACTTAAACAAAAAACCTAACTTAAAAATGGCAGAAACATCAAGATGGGATTTACCTTAAATTTTTCGAATGGAGGCGGCGTTAATGGTGCTGGTTCTGGGAGGCGGCGATTGGCGGTGAACTGGAGGTGGATGGCAGCGGCGTTACTCCTTGTCTGGGTGTGCGACGTGCGACAGATTGGTGGTGGGTGGCGGCGTTAATGGGGCTGGTTTATGGGAAATCTACAGAAAGAGAGAGGGTCAGAAAGTGTAGACTCATTTCTAGAAAATTTGTTTGTATGACCTCTCAAATTTTTTTAAGCAAATAACCCTCAAAAAATTATTATTATTATTATTATTATTTAAATAAAACTTAATTAAGTAATAATTATAGGGCAAGTTGAAAATCACATTTCTCTCAAAAGAATAGCTAGCTCTGTTTTTCAATGGTCATTTTAAATACGAGTTTAAGTTTCAATTTTAATTTTTTTACATCTTTTTATTTTTTATTTCTTTTTTTCAATGGTCATTTTAAATACGAGTTTAAGTTTCAATTTTAATTTTTCTACATCTTTTTATTTTTTATTTTTTTTTGGTCAAATGCTACATCTTTTTATAAAAATATTGATTTGCTCTTAATTTTCATACCCTTACTCATTTTTTTGTTATATTTTCTCTCTCTAAAAAAAAGACGACACTTCCTGCTCCGCCCTGGACTTTTCTGCCAACGAGTTTTCTGGCCAACGTCTTTGCAGTTCGCATACCAACGGTGGCGCAATTTTCTTGGCAAACGAATGAAGATTTTCAGGTAGAGCTTTTTCCAGGCGATTTCAAATCCTCCTCCACCCTAAACTTCCCTAGCGACGAGTTTTCTGGCCAGCCGACGGCGCAATTCTCCAACCAATGGCGGTGAAACGCTTTGGCAAACCCTAATTTCTTCTGAGTTTCATCTAATTTTTGGATTTAAGTTGGATGTATAAAAATACTAATTCTATGTGGAATTTGTGGAAGTGAAACTAAATAATACATAATTAATTTGGAAATTTGTGGAATTGAAAATTTTGTGGAATTGGATGTATGAAAATACTAAATTCTTGTGGAATTTATAGAATTGAACCTATATTATGCATAATTATTTCACTGCATTAACTCTTTGACCAAGCTTGTGGGCAGGCTCTTACAAGAAGAACTTATTGTTCAGTTGCTAGTGGTCTAATGGAGGTGGAGCAGTCGCTAATGCAATGGAGAAGAAATAGTGGTTTAACTTCAGCGACATATTACGTTAATGCCATGAAAAATGTGGACTTGCAAATGAATGGTGTAATATGCAAGTCTTTAATCAAGCTTTATACAAATGAATTAGGACTTATGACGGATTTGTTGAGTTATAATCATGTTCTTGGATTGTATGCTTCTGATGGAAGATACAAGGAAGTTGTATCAACTTTTGATGAGATGTTGACATCTGTCATCCAACCAGATGATTCAACAAACATTCAGATCACTTAGAATTATTTTATTAAAATGTGGAGCTCCTCAAGATGCTGTTGACAAGCTTGAAATGAAGAAGAAGGATGCAGAGAGTGGTATTGATGGTTGCCCGTGAGGACGAAGATGGCTACTGTACCTTCAAGCATAATTTTGTTAATAGTATATATAAATATACTTTGGCTATGTGGAGTTGTGTGTGGAATATGTAGGATTTCTGAATTGAAAAAAAAGAAGTTTAAATATGTCGAATTGAAACTAAAAAACTCTTTACTAATTTGTAAATGTGTATAACTCCATGCATTAAAAAACTTCTGCTTTTGGAGAAGTTAAAAAGTTGGGAGTATTTAAAGAAGAAAGTATAAAAGTACTTTTAAATATTACAAAAGAGAACTTAGAAGTTGAGGAAAACACCCCCAAAGTGCTTCTAGCTTGTAGCTTATTTTTAGCGAATGCGGTAAAACAAAACAGTTCTATTCTGCTCTTTTTAAGTGATGGGTGTCGAATCCACCAAAAATAATATTTATAATTCCGATCTACCAAATAATACAAGAATTGTATATAGCGGAAAAAAGGGTCGAACACAGGGATTGGTTGGAAATAATATCTTTTGAAAATTAGGAATATTATTGAAAGCAGTAAAAGGGGGGTTTTGAAAGAATATCTAGACTACCAATTATGTAGCGTCCATCTCCTTAGGAGGAAGAAGAACACCACATCCGCACCAAAACAGATTCCCGAGCATGACATGGCGCCACACTCGAAAACCCATCCTGGCAAACGACAAAACAAACCAGCAAAACTCCAGCAACAACAATAACATGTCCTAACAACAACAGCAAATAATAAATGGAATGCGGAAGCGAAATCATAATCAGAAACGTAAATCATAAAAGCCATCCATAACAACAAAATTCATAAAACGATTCAGAAAATAATTATCCAATTAATGCCGTCCATGGCTCAACTAAACTATCCGACACAGGGGGTACGTAAGTACGGAAAGGTAAATAAATCATGCTGGATACAATACTAACGTAAATACAGAATAAAAGATAAAACTGTTGTTGGGACAACTGACAAGACAACCATAAATGAGCCAACCTAGACCTGTTGTTACTGACCGAGAAGATAGGTGACATCGCCACCTGTCTACCTGAAGTAAAAACCAAAATAGAAGGGGTGAGTATAAAGGATACTCAGTAAGGGGCTTTATAATATAGATATTGATCACAGTTCATTGTTTATCTTTTAAAACCAAAAGTAGTGAATGTTGCTCGTTTTGAGAAAGAGTACAAATAATAATATAAGTTGCAAACATAACACAAAACAACATTCGGGTTCGGCTTACTTTGAAAACACCAAAGGTTGACGAACCGGATCCTTTGAAAACATTTGCACATAAAATCAAGCCGATCATTTTGAAAGAATATTAGTTGAGTCACGAGATCGTTACAAGTTTGAAAGGCATGATATAAACAAGTTGGAAATGGCAAGTAAACACGGCTCGTAATTCAACTAAGTAATTTTGAACAATAAAGCAGTAAATTAATTAAGCAAGGCATTAAGCAAGGCAATAAGAAAGGCAAAAAGACATGAAGCAGTTCCATGATATATCCCGGCGAGCGCGGGTCCAATAATACTCAAATAGGGCCAATCATGATGGAATAAGGAAGCGTACATGATTGCACGTTACCGGATTAAGGAAGCGTACTTGAGTGTAAGTTACCATGGATTAAGGAAGCGTGATGGACGTCACGTTACCGGATTAAGGAAGCGTACATGACTGCACGTTATCGGATTAGGAAGCGTACTTAAGGGCATGTTACCGAATGGAACAGTTCTCGCGTTTCAAATCATTTTGCATAAATATAGGTTTTGCTATAAAATGATTGACTAAGCACATAAGAGAATAATAAAGAGGGCAAGAAAGCAGTAAAGACAATAAGAAAGCAGGAGATAAGTTGTTTCACAATTCCTATATATATCTAATGTTCTTACTCCATTTGAAAGCATTTTAAAACCCTTACCTGGCTCAGCAAACGAGAAAAGCAAGCAAGCAACATATATGATTCTCCCTCAGAGATCCCACCTGAAAACACGAGGCCTAGAGGATGAATGACTGACACAAACAAAGAAGCAGATAGACGCTCGGCTACCAAAACACAACATGTTTAGAGATGAAAATACAACATTTAAGCATAAAAGGACAAGTAGGGGCAAATTGGTCATTTAACATGTAAAACGTGGAATACACGAATAACAAATAGCATTTGATTAAATATAAACATTTAAGTATAAACTACTCAGGGCGTATGATTGTAATTCTACAAAATCATGCATAATCCATTTAAATCAAACCACTTGAATTACAACTTCACAACTTAACAGCTTTTTCCAAAAGCTCATAAGCTACAATTTGTGATTAAGTCCTAATCCTAATATAATCAAACCAAATCCTATCAATCCAACTATACAATCATACATCGACAATATTCATCAATTTACGATCATGCTACAAGCTAAGGCACAAGCAAATTCAGCTTAATTGATTCGAAAAGCTAAAAGCTAAAGTGAAAGTTGACATATATACATAATCATACAAAAATGGCGATAAAATACAAATGGTAAATCGGATTGAGGTAATACTAGTGCCGTTAGAACCGTTGCGTCGAGACGAAGAATATGTCCGAAGACACCATCGCCGGATTCCAGCTGGAATAGTGTCAAAATCGCCGGAAATCGTCTGCCACCACCGGACCGCCACCGGACGACCTCTAACGTGGTTGGACCCTTATACTCAAACGTTCCTCTCATCGAGCCCATCACTTCCCTGAAGCCCGTTTCTCGATCTAGTCACTCATCGGAGTTTAATTTCAATTTGAAGCTCCAATGAACCCTAAAATCCAAGAATCGAAATTACTCAAAATCGGGCTATCAAATTCGGAAACGGAGTTCATAGAAAGCTTACCTGTAACGCCCCGTTATTTTTATAATGCTTCGGTAAGTTTACCGACTAATAGCTCTTGTGGGTATTATTTGCAAATTATGTGATTATGTGAATTATATGAATTAATGTGTGATTCTATATGTGAATAATATGATGAATTCATAAGAATTTTCATATTTGAAATTACATCACACTATGTTTATATTTGAATTGTTGTATTTGAAATTTATGAAAATTATGCCATTATATTTAAATAACATGATATTGTATTTGATATATATGCATATACATATGAAATATACACAAACATATACATACATAAATATCTATACAAATATATATACAAATATATATACATTGCTAGCTATTTTGACTTTTCAAAATATCCTATATTTATTTAATTATCTCATCTCTCTCCACATTTTTCTACACTATTCTCAAGCAACTTTCATCTTCAACCTCTCTCTCTCTCTCTCGGCCCTCACTCATTCCCTCACCACCGCCATTTCCAACCACCTTAAAACACCAAAAATCATCTCCTTTCATGCTACAAAAGAGTGCTTCATCATCCAAGGAACAAACCTCTACTTTCTATTTGTGCAAACAAGCTCTCTACATCTCTTTTTCTCCAATTCTTTCCTTCAAGGTAAGTTTATGAATCTCTGAATTCTTTGGGTTTTATGGTTTCAAATGTTGATGAAGTGAAGAAGCATGCTAGAATGAATGATTGATGAGCTTAGTTTGGTGATTGATTACATGTAGCATTACTTGTGATTTTTCCATTGAATTTGATCAATGTGCAAGGTTGAGTTAATGGTCTTAGATGCTTGAATGGATTGGTAATTCATGTTAGTTCATGATATTAAGCAAATTGGTGAAGTTTTGTGGAGTTTGGGGTTGAAAAAAATGAAAGTTTGGCAAATAGGTAGGGGCTGATGAATAGTGATTTTTGAGCATTTGGCTTCATTTTTCGATTCTTTTGGCATCAAAAATCCTTAAATATAGTAGTTAAGAGATGCCGAAAGTTTCGGATTAATCGGAGTTGTTTTGCTATGAAAAGTATTAAATGGAGGGTGGTTTGTGTAATATTCACAAAGCTATGAATTTTGGTTCCCAAGCTTTCATATTACTTGTATGCCTAATTTAGCTTAATATCATGTGTATTTGATTGTGTTTAAATGTGTTTGAATGAGCTTAGTTGGGTTTAAGTGCATTTATACATAATATGTTATTTTGAGCATAAAATGCATTTCATAGCCGTGCGTCGTATTTGGTTGATTTATCGAGTCGTGTCTTACCTCGAGGCTTGTGTATTACAGGTGGGACCTCGCGGGACTGATCTTTGGTCGTTTGGCTATCCTTTTGTTAAGCCTACAGGTGAGGATGTAAAATGTTTTTAACTGAAGCTTGAACAAATATTTGCGAAAACCATATCCCTTATATTTCAATTATACATTATCAATATTTGAAATAAAAAGGTTTTGATATAAAAATGATATATATGTATATCTTTTCCAAATTGGTTTGAAAATAGGGACAAGAGAACTATTTTGATTTTAAAAGTAACATTTGGTCTCGGGACTTGCACGTATGCCTCGAGATAACTCGGCAACGTGACGGGATACCCTAGGCGGTTACATACCTTGTCTCGAAAGACCCTTTTGGTCCATTAAAATATTTTGAAAAGCGAGATGACTTATACTTAACCCCATTGAGGAAGCTCATGGGTATTTCTGTTTAGGCCCTAGATTATGTGACAGGCGGATACCCGGAGACGTGCGTCTAGGGTTGATGCTGGGTTCATAATCCGCCGATTATAAGCAGGTATTCATGAACCTGACAAATAATCAAAGGGTATTGTTCAGGGCTGGTCGGAGGTAGTCTAGCCTGAATAGTACTTACACCGGCGCCATTAGTCGGTTATGGTGAAATCTTGGGTAGCTCCCTTGATAAGCCAAATGGTATTGAGGAGGAATTTCATTATATTTGATATGTTTTTGGGAGTTATAAGGAGATGGCCCGTTCTCGCCGGGAATAAAAATATTTTCTAAAATGTTTTACCTTAATATTTAATTCACAAAGCTTTGATGAATTATAAAGAGAAAGTATCGGCACTAGATTCGTTTCTCTATAACCAAAGCGTGAATTAAATATGTTTTATGCTTCAATTATTATTATATATATATTCCCCTCCTCACTGAGTTCGTTTGACTCACATCCGCTTTTTGGTTAATGCTTCAGGTTAGCGGTCAGGTACTGGCAGCAGCGTTGTAGGCTTGTACAGTCCTTGAAGTCGGTCTTATGTATTTACTTTTGTGGATTGAACTTATGATGTTGGATTACATGAAAACTTGACATGTTATGCTGATGTAGAATACTTAATGAATTGATGTTATAACTTGTGATAGATAATGGACTTATAAATGTTTATTTTGGCCACGGATGGCAGTGTGAATATAAATATGATCTTTTGCTCATTGCTTCCGCTTGATGGTGTTGTTGTTGTTATTGTTGTTGATGTTGGTACTGTTGTTGGGAGTTGCTGTTGCCAGGTTGTGGGAATCCCGTTGTCCGGGGCGGGTTTTCGAGTGGTGGTATTTAACTATCACTCGGGGCTCGTTTCGGTCCGGGGGTTGTGGCGTGGGGGACGTCACAGCTTAAGGTGGTATCAGAGCCAGGTTTGGTACTTAGGTTTTGACGTCGTGTCGAGTCTGCCTAGGTCGAACGGCTTTAGGACAATGTGCTTCTATATGCTTATGTGACGTGATTCTGTGTTAACATGATCATGTGGCTAACGAAGCATGCATATTATTTAGTCTTTTGATGCAGGAAAATGGTTCGCGCTCGTGGTAGACCGAGAACCAGAGCTGCTCCTCCTTCTCCTCCCCAGGAAGACAACAACATTAATGATCCTCCGGCTCCCCAACCTGAGCAGGTACCGCCGGCACAGCATAATCCATTCAATCCAGCAGTATTTATAGAGGCAATGCAGCAGTTCTTCAGACAGGGTTTAGCTCCGGCTCAGCCAACAGCCGCCCAGAGGAGACAGATAGAAGCTAAAGAGTTTGATCGGTTTCTTAGCCTAAATCCTCCTCGTTTTGAGGGAGCCCCCGACGACTTAAAGGCTACGGAGTGGATTGCAGATTTAGAACCTATCTTCCGGGTCATTGAATGTGAGAACGCTAAAAAGGTTGAGTATGCAGTTTTTCTCCTTAAAGGACCAGCCAGGGACTGGTGGAGACTGACTGAGGCTAGATGGCGAGCTGATCAGATCGAGCCGACTTGGGCTAACTTTCTCTCAGCCTTCCGAAGTAAATACATTCCCCTGGTTGTACAGGATAAACGAGAAGCTGAATTCAGGGCCCTAAAACAGGAGAATCTCACTGTTGATCAATACGAGGCCATGTTCTCCCGCCTCATTGTCTACTATCCTTCCATCCTTACAGACGAAAGAAGGAAGGTGAATCAGTTTGTTCAGGGCCTGAACGAGGATATTCGTAGAGCACTTCTGGGAGCTCATCTCCCTACATACGAGGTTGCCGTCACAACTGCTCTGGAGATTGAGTCTCAGTTACAACAAATCAAAAGGGACTTCGCACCGAAGGATATAGCTCCACCACCTCGCAAATTCAAGAGGTCTTTTCCTCCTGCGGGTTCTTCATCCTCGAGCAAGAAGCAAAAGACCGCAGGTTCACAGATAGCCGAGCCTCCGATCAAGTGTTCTTACTGCAATAAACCAAAACATACCGAGGCAAACTGCTGGAGGAAACAGGGTTTGTGCATCTGGTGTGGAGGCAGGGACCATCAAATCGGGAACTGCCCAAAGAAAAGGACTCCACCATTACAGAAGGAGCAACAAAATAGAGGAAAAGGAAAAGTTGTAGCTCGAGCGTACGCGATGACGGGGGATGGAGGGGAGACCGATCCTAATGCAGTGGTGCAAGGTACTGTACATTTGCATGACATATTCATAATTGCATTATATGATTCGGGTGCGACGCATTCTTTTATTGCACCCGAATATGCATCCAAATTATCATTGTCTGCCGAGTCTTTACCGTATGTGCTTGAGGTCAATTCCCCGTTGGGAATTTCTTATTTGTGTAATCGAGTCTTCCGAGACTGTCCGTTGAGGATAGATGATCGCGATTATCCTGCTGATCTCATTGAACTTCCGATGAGTCACTACGGGATAATATTGGGAATGGACTGGCTATATCGGCATCAAGCTGATATTGATTGTTTCGGCAAAAGGAACACTTTGGGAGCTGATAGCGAGATTTTGGGCAAAAGGTTTGACAAGATTCCTCGAGTTTCTTATGTTAAAGACGCCCGAATGATTCGCAAGGGGTCTCCGGCCTTTGTTGCTTATCTACTAAACCGTCTAAAAGAGCATGTTAAGCTTGAGGAGGTACCAGTAGTTGGAGAATTCCCTGATGTGTTTCCCGAGAGTTTGAATTCTTTGCCTCCGGAATGAGAGATAGAGTTTGTGATCGATCTAGCTCCGGGTGCCGACCCGTATTCGAAGACTCCTTACCGAATGGCACCGGCAGAGTTGAAAGAATTGAAGATTCAGTTGGATGGACTGTTGGAGAGTGGGTACATTCGACCGAGTACTTCGCCGTGGGGTGCGCCTGTTCTTTTCGTGAAAAAAAAGGATGGGACGTTGAGGATGTGTATAGATTATCGTGAGCTGAATCGGATGACGATAAAGAACAAATATCCTCTACCTCACATCGAAGAGTTGTTTGATATTTTGCAAGGGTCGAAAGTATACTCTAAGCTAGATCTCCGACAGGGGTATTATCAGTTGAGGATTCGAGAGTCAGACATTCCAAAGACTGGGTTTAATACTCGATATGGGCATTTTGAGTTCGTAGTTATGCCTTTCGGGTTGACGAATGCCCCAGCTGCTTTTATGGATCTGATGCATCGTACTTTCCGGCCATATCTCGATAAGTTTGTAGTGATCTTCATCGACGATATCCTGGTTTTCTCAAAGACTAAGGAAGAACATGCCGAGCATCTTCGCATTGTATTAAGAACTCTCCGAGAACATCAGTTGTATGCCAAGTTCAGTAAATGCGAATTTTAGCTTGATAAAGTTACCTTCCTTGGTCATGTGATATCAGGAGATGGAATCGAAGTGGATCCCTCGAAGATTAAGGCCGTGATGAAATGGGAGCAGCCGAAGACACCAACTGAAGTCAGAAGTTTTCTAGGGTTAGCTGGCTGTTACAGGCGTTTCGTTCAAGATTTCTCCAAGATAGCCGCTCCGTTGACCAATTTAACTCGCAAGGACGTGCCTTTTAAGTGGGACGATAAGTGCGAGGCAAGTTTCCAAGAGCTAAGGAAACGGTTGACTACTGCTCCGGTACTTGCATTACCTGAAGGTTCTGAAGGGTTTACGGTTTATACCGATGCATCGAAAGAAGGGTTAGGATGTGTTTTGATGCAAAACGGCAAAGTGATTGCTTATGCTTCGCGCAAGCTAAAAGATGCTGAGAAGAACTATCCTATCCATGATCTTGAGCTAGCTGCTATTATCTTCGCCCTGGGGAAATGGAGACATTATTTATACGGCGTGACATTCGATATTTTCACTGACCACCAGAGTTTGAAGTATTTGCATACTCAGAAGGATCTCAATCGCAGGCAACGTCGGTGGATGGAATTCCTTGAAGATTATGATTGCCGTATTCAATATCATCCAGGCAAGGATAATGTAGTAGCTGATGCTTTAAGTAGACAGGCAAAGGTAGCTAGCTTGGAAGGAACCTCTACAGGAGTGGTGTCAGAAGCAGGGAGATATCACTTAGTCTCTCAATCGCGGATTGCAAACCTCTCAGTGAGACCGGACTTGGTTCAGAGACTTAAAGACGAGCAAAGTGCTGATGACTGGATTCAAAGACAGATCATGAGGATGCAAGGTGATCCGAACTCCTCATTTGCTTTCGATGATATGGGTCTTCTTCGTTTTAAGAACCGAATTTGCGTGCCGAAGAATCTGAAGACCGAAATCATGGAGGAAGCACATAAATCTGCTTATGCCGTCCATCCGGGAGGTAATAAGATGTACCGAGATCTCAAGACTCAATATTGGTGGCATAGAATGAAACGTGAAGTTGCTGATTTCGTGAGACGGTGTTTGACTTGTCAATGAGTTAAAGCCGAACATCAGCAACCCGGTGGAACTCTACAGCCACTCTCTATTCCGGATTGGAAATGGGAAGATATTGCTATGGATTTTATGTCCGGATTACCAAGAGTTCGGGGCGGATATGATACGATTTGGGTAATTGTGGATCGTTTGACGAAATCCGCCCATTTCATTCCAATTCGAAAGACCACCAATGTCAAGAAACTGGCAGAGTTGTATATCGAGCAGATTGTAAAGCTTCATGGAGTTCCGAAGAGTATTGTGTCTGATCGAGATCCCAAGTTCACTTCTAGACTTTGGCAAGAAATTCACAGAAACTTGGGAACGAACTTGAAATTTAGCACGGCCGCTCACCCGCAAACTGATGGTCAATCTGAGAGAACCATCAAGATTCTAGGCGACATGCTACGAGCGTGTGCTCTCGACTTCTCCACGAGTTGGGACAAGCAACTGCCACTCGTTGAATTCGCCTACAATAACAGCTACCAAGCGACAATAGGGATGCCCCCGTATGAAGCGCTTTACGGACGTAAATGCCAATCCCCTCTGTACTAGGAATTGGAAGACTGGCGAAGAACTAAAGATGGAGTGGAACGAGCTCTACCTCCAAAGACGATCCAGGAAACACTTGATAAGATTGCGATCATTCGACAGAGAATGAAAGCTGCCCAGGATCGCCAAAAGAGTTATGCTGATAAGAGATGCCGGGATTTGGAATTTGAAGAGGGAGACAAAGTGTTTCTTAAGGCGACGTTGAGGAAAGGTTTTTCTAGAGTGGGAAAAGGTGGGAAGCTCAGTCCGAAATATTTGGGACCCTATGAGGTTATTGAACGGATTGGGAAGACTGCCTACCGCCTGAACCTGCCTTCGACTCTAACTGGGATTCACAACGTCTTCCATGTTTCTCAATTGCGAAAGTACTATCCCGATGAATCTCATATTCTCCGAGATGAAGAAGTCCAGGTAGAGCCTGACTTGACGATCGAGATGAAACCTGTTGAGATTCAGGATCGTAAGTTCAAGCAACTCCGCAACCGACAGATTCCCTTGGTTCATGTGTTGTGGAGAAACCGAACCACCGAGCAAGTAACTTGGGAAACGGAAGAGAAGATGCGAACTCATTATCCTGAGTTATTTGCCTAGTCGAATTAGAATCTGGGGACCAGATTCTCCGAAGGGGGGGATAGTGTAACGCCCCGTTATTTTTATAACGCTTCGGTAAGTTTACCGACTAATAGCTCTTGTGGGTATTATTTGCAAATTATGTGATTATGTGAATTATATGAATTAATGTGTGATTCTATATGTGAATAATATGATGAATTCATAAGAATTTTCATATTTGAAATTACATCACACTATGTTTATATTTGAATTGTTGTATTTGAAATTTATGAAAATTATGCCATTATATTTAAATAACATGATATTGTATTTGATATATATGCATATACATATGAAATATACACAAACATATACATACATAAATATCTATACAAATATATATACAAATATATATACATTGCTAGCTATTTTGACTTTTCAAAATATCCTATATTTATTTAATTATCTCATCTCTCTCCACATTTTTCTACACTATTCTCAAGCAACTTTCATCTTCAACCTCTCTCTCTCTCTCTCGGCCCTCACTCATTCCCTCACCACCGCCATTTCCAACCACCTTAAAACACCAAAAATCATCTCCTTTCATGCTACAAAAGAGTGCTTCATCATCCAAGGAACAAACCTCTACTTTCTATTTGTGCAAACAAGCTCTCTACATCTCTTTTTCTCCAATTCTTTCCTTCAAGGTAAGTTTATGAATCTCTCAATTCTTTGGGTTTTATGGTTTCAAATGTTGATGAAGTGAAGAAGCATGCTAGAATGAATGATTGATGAGCTTAGTTTGGTGATTGATTACATGTAGCATTACTTGTAATTTTTCCATTGAATTTGATCAATGTGCAAGGTTGAGTTAATGGTCTTAGATGCTTGAATGGATTGGTAATTCATGTTAGTTCATGATATTAAGCAAATTGGTGAAGTTTTGTGGAGTTTGGGGTTGAAAAAAATGAAAGTTTGGCAAATAGGTAGGGGCTGATGAATAGTGATTTTTGAGCATTTGGCTTCATTTTTCGATTCTTTTGGCATCAAAAATCCTTAAATATAGTAGTTAAGAGATGCCGAAAGTTTCGGATTAATCGGAGTTGTTTTGCTATGAAAAGTATTAAATGGAGGGTGGTTTGTGTAATATTCACAAAGCTTTGAATTTTGGTTCCCAAGCTTTCATATTACTTGTATGCCTAATTTAGCTTAATATCATGTGTATTTGATTGTGTTTAAATGTGTTTGAATGAGCTTAGTTGGGTTTAAGTGCATTTATACATAATATGTTATTTTGAGCATAAAATGCATTTCATAGCCGTGCGTCGTATTTGGTTGATTTATCGAGTCGTGTCTTACCTCGAGGCTTGTGTATTACAGGTGGGACCTCGCGGGACTGATCTTTGGTCGTTTGGCTATCCTTTTGTTAAGCCTACAGGTGAGGATGTAAAATGTTTTTAACTGAAGCTTGAACAAATATTTGCGAAAACCATATCCCTTATATTTCAATTATACATTATCAATATTTGAAATAAAAAGGTTTTGATATAAAAATGATATATATGTATATCTTTTCCAAATTGGTTTGAAAATAGGGACAAGAGAACTATTTTGATTTTAAAAGTAACATTTGGTCTCGGGACTTGCACGTATGCCTCGAGATAACTCGGCAACGTGACGGGATACCCTAGGCGGTTACATACCTTGTCTCGAAAGACCCTTTTGGTCCATTAAAATATTTTGAAAAGTGAGATGACTTATACTTAACCCCATTGAGGAAGCTCATGGGTATTTCTGTTTGGGCCCTGGATTATGTGACAGGCGGATACCCGGAGACGTGCGTCTAGGGTTGATGCTGGGTTCATAATCCGCCGATTATAAGCAGGTATTCATGAACCTGACAAATAATCAAAGGGTATTGTTCAGGGCTGGTCGGAGGTAGTCTAGCCTGAATAGTACTTACACCGGCGCCATTAGTCGGTTATGGTGAAATCTTGGGTAGCTCCCTTGATAAGCCAAATGGTATTGAGGAGGAATTTCATTATATTTGATATGTTTTTGGGAGTTATAAGGAGATGGCCCGTTCTCGCCTGGAATAAAAATATTTTCTAAAATGTTTTACCTTAATATTTAATTCACAAAGCTTTGATGAATTATAAAGAGAAAGTATCAGCACTAGATTCGTTTCTCTATAACCAAAGCGTGAATTAAATATGTTTTATGCTTCAATTATTATTATATATATATTCCCCTCCTCACTGAGTTCGTTTGACTCACATCCCCTTTTTGGTTAATGCTTCAGGTTAGCGGTCAGGTACTGGCAGCAGCGTTGTAGGCTTGTACAGTCCTTGAAGTCGGTCTTATGTATTTACTTTTGTGGATCGAACTTATGATGTTGGATTACATGAAAACTTGACATGTTATGCTGATGTAGAATACTTAATGAATTGATGTTATAACTTGTGATAGATAATGGACTTATAAATGTTTATTTTGGCCACGGATGGCAGTGTGAATATAAATATGATCTTTTGCTTATTGCTTCCGCTTGATGGTGTTGTTGTTGTTATTGTTGTTGATGTTGGTACTGTTGTTGGGAGTTGCTGTTGCCAGGTTGTGGGAATCCCGTTGTCCGGGGCGGGTTTTCGAGTGGTGGTATTTAACTATCGCTCGGGGCTCGTTTCGGTCCGGGGGTTGTGGCGTGGGGGACGTCACATTACCCACGTCAAGAAGGTTGGAAAACTCCTAAATCTTGCCGGAACAGCCCAGCTCCGCCTCTCCCGTCGCGCCACCAACACGCCACCACAGCTCCGCCGTCCGATCGATTCACGCCCCAAGACTACCACCTATCAACTCCTCTCCTCAAGCTGGTCAAAACCCAGGTGGTTCGCTGTGACGACCCGCAATCTCCAAGTTCAAGATTAGCACATTAATCGGAATTCGGATCGTTTACGGTGCCGACGTCTTTCACACTTGCACGTTTTCCAACTCTTACATTTAAATATTTTTATAAATCATCGATTTGACATTTAAAACCCAAAGCATTAATTAGAATTTAATTTACATCGTTTTGTCATTAACTAGGGTTAATTCGGTAAATTTATATTTTAGCTCGTTTAATCGAATTTAGTAATTTAACGGTGTACATTGGACTGGGGTTCAATGTTTTAATAATGCATATTTTATCGAGGTTCCAAATACTCTCATGAAATTCTAAATATTATTCATTAAGTCATATTTTAAAGAAAATTGCATTTTAGCCCAAAATTATTTACACTTTAGCCCAACCCGGAATTGACTTTTTGTAAACTCATGAATTTTAAGAATACGAACCTTAACTCTTACAAAGCATTTAATTTCGGTCATTTTGACACTAAGTACGCTTAATTCCGACACTTTACACAATTTGCACATTTTCGAGGATAGGGTATATTATGTGATTATTGGAAGTTTTGGGGCAGAAATGAAAATTGAGAGAACACACACACACGGTCACGCGAACGAGAAGCATTTTCTCCCAAATTGGAGATTTTGCAATTCTTCACCGATTAAAGCAAATGATATATGGAAATCGATCGTCTCGACGGGAGGAACACATTGGTACCATTATTTCGGGCATTTGGACGACGGTGGATGTGTTGTGGCGGCGAGAAGGTGGCGCGGCTTTGAGCTTCTCGTCGGAGGCTTTTTCGGCGATGTCACAGCCTGGGCTTGGTCGGAAATGAAAGCTCTCGTCGAGGGGAGTCTTTTGGCGGTGGTCTCACGGCCTGATTTGGCCGGACGACGGCGAATCGACGAAGAGAAGGCGCGACGGTTTTGGGCATTTTCTGGCGGCGTGCGGTGGCGTCTCGATGGCGTCTCGACGGCGCACCACCATGGCTGGAACGACCTCGAAGAGACGAAGAGAATGGTGGTGGTCTCAAGCTCCAACTCAACGGGACGGCAGAGCATCGGCGGCGCGCGGCTGAGGTCGCGTCGGAGCTACCTCCGGCCATCATTTTCAATGGGCTTTGCATGAATTCCAACCTCCTCGACATGTTTAAGCCGATTTCGAAGTCAATTTCGTAATTTGTTGAGCAGATTTTCGTTAATTTTGATTCTTGGATTCTAGGGTTTTGGTGCTTCGGAGTAGAATTAAATTCCGATGGATGATCCGATTGAGAAACAATTTTGGGGGAAGTGCCGGGCTCGTCGAGAGGAAAATTTTGGTATAAGGGTTCGACCATCGGAGGTGGTTCGGCGGCGGTCCGGGATGGCAGGCGGTTTCCGGCGTTTTTGGCACTTGTCGTTTGTCTTTTATCGCATTTTTCGTATTATTGTGTTAATTTTGTAGCTTTTTGATATAACTTCTGGTTTTTAGCTTTTGAGCATGAATTAATTGCACTCTAGCTTGTTTTAATTGTTGAATATTATTTTTGTATGATTGTGTAGTCGAACGGATGGGTTTCGGTTCGATTAGGCTAGAGATAGGATCGATCTTAGCTTGTTAGCTTTTGAGCTTTTGAGAAAAGTTGTAAGTTGTGAAGTTGTACTTTGATTTATTGTTTTAATGAAATATACATGTTTTATGTTTAATTACACTTACGCCCCCTTGAGGATCTCTACGTTATGAGTTGTGTAATTGATTTAAATGATTGTTCGTTAATTGTTATCCCCTCCTTTGAATGCAAAATGACCATATTACCCCTCAAATGCACACTTATGCTTAGTAACTAAATGTTTGCATTTAGGCATGTTGTTCCTTTTATTCCAATGCCTAGTTCGTTGCTAAGAGGGTTGTTATATTGCGTATATTGATTTTAAATGACTTGATTGATCAATCTTACTTGATTTACTTAATCCTCGTTTGTCGTGCGTCTTGTCAGAGTCTTACATGGTTATGTCTTGTCTTAGATTGCAGGGTTTACTCCCGTGGAGTACTTGTTCGATTGCTTGCTTTTCTTCTATCGTTTGTCGATCCAGGTAAGGGTTTAAAATGCTTTCAACTGGGACAAGGACGTAGATATATAGGTTGCGAACTAACTTATCATCCCGTCTTTCTTATTGCTTGCTATTCTCTTTTTTAATATTTCCTTATGTGCTTAGTCAAACCATTTGATATCAACTTATATTATATTATCCAAAACTGATTTGTTTTCAAAGGCAAGTAAATTCTTTCTTTTCAAACATGACAATTTGACTTGGGTCGGGTCTATGAGGAAAGTCGTGGGCGGAGTCCGTCAGCACACCCCGACGCGTACGGAACTTGTAGTCACCTCCTTTGTCGTCACACACTTGCCTAAATGCCCGTTTGACACTCAACTAATAATATTCTTGAAATGCAAGCAAAATCATGGACTTTCTTTCATGGGGCCCGGGATGGTATTCGCGAGTCTCACCTGGGGACGAGCGTCCAGGGGGTTTCCCGAGGTACTACTCCCAAAACTAAGCGTCAATCGTGGCTCCGTCAGGAGTTGATAACCACGGTTGAGAGCGATGGTGGGTGATGCATTCGTTGCACGCTTTCCTTAAATTCATGTTCGTCGAGCCTTGGGTTGCTCCTTGGCTTGACACCGGAGATGGAGTTACTTGCATGATTGAGGGGTTTATAAGGAGGAATAGGCCCATTCTCGCTGGGATAATTACTTGCTATCGTATTGCCTTTATTGTTATTACTGTTTATTGATTATTGCTATACTGGAAGTCGAAGCACATTCCGGTTTTCTTCATTAGCATATGTATTTTCCTTATATATATATAAAACCCGGAAGCGTGGCTCGAACTTGCCCAACTTATGCCTTATTGATTTACTGCTTTATTGTTCAAACTACTTAGTTGAATTACGAGTCGTATTTACTTATCATTTCCAACTTAGTTATGCCATGTCTTTCGAACTTGTAACGGCCTCGTGACTCAACTAATATCATTTCAAAATGATCGGCTTGACTTTATGTGCAAATGTTTTCAAATGATCCGGTTCGTCAACCTTTTGTGTTTTCAAAGTAAGCCGAACCCGAGTGTTTCTTGTGTTACGTTTTACAACTTATATTATTATTTGTACTCCTTCTCAAAACGAGCAACACTCGCCACTTTTGGTTTTAAACGATAAATGATGAATTGTGATCAATACCTATATTGTATTACCCCCTTTACTGAGTATCCTTTATACTCACCCCTTCTATTTTGGTTCTTGCTTCAGGTAGACAGGTGGCGGTGTCACCTATCTTGTCAGTAGGCAGCAACAGGTCTAGGTTGACTTGTCTATTTTTTTGTCAGTGTCCCAACAACAGTCGAGTCTTTACTTTCTGAATTGATTCGAATTACTGTATATAAACATTATGATTTACTTTCTGTACTTACGTGCCCCTGATGTGGGATAGTTAGTTGAGCCATGGACGGCATTGAATGGATAATTGTTTCAGATTTGTTTTGTGAATTATGTTGCCATGGATGACTTTTATGATTAAACTGTTGTTTCTGAAATCGCTTCCGCATTATTCTGATTGTTGCTGTTGTTGTTGGGGCGTCGTGTTGTTGTTGCCGGAGTTTTTGATCGAGTGCTTGCCGTTCGCTGAGATGAATTTTTGAATGGGGTACATTTACATTGTTTGGGAGTTCGTCTCGGTGCGGATGTGGTGTCCTTTCTCCTCCTACGGAAAGGGGTGCTACATCCGCGATCATGACATCACCGGAATCTTCGTCGAAGCTCTACCAACATCGCGGCTGTCACACCGCCGATGCGCCGCCTTCATACACCAAACCCAGAAAATATTAGTGCCTATGTGTTTGTCTCGTTGAGTAGATGAATTTTCATATAAAGTTCGTGCAATTCCATCAAAAAGTGATTTCAGAACTTATAACAGATTATAAATCCAATTCCTAAAACGTCGCCAAAAAACGCTGAGCTGAAATTAGGTTTTTCAAGATTGGGCAGTTTTTCAAGATTAGGGTTTCGACTTCCAACTTCAAAAAATCAGAACAAATTAAAAAATAAATATTTTAACTCCCATAAAAACTCTAAATTCAACTACATTGTGTTAATTTGAATTCTTCCAAAAATAGGAAATCCATTAGAGGTCATTAGGAATCCTTTCCAACTCGTTTTCTAAAATGTGATAGCACAACACCTATTTCATAAACGATTTTCAATAACAGACTTCAAAAATCCATATAAAATCAAAAAATAAAGGTTTTGAACCAATTCAAAATCCTAAAGTCAATTCAATGTGTCTAGAATATTTTTTCAGAAGACATCAAAGTCATCCAAGATCAGTAGGAAGGGTTTCCGACTCAGTTTTCTAGACATCGCCGGACTCAACTTCTGCAACACAATTTTAAGCAACACAACTCAACACCAAAATTCGTTTTTGACCAACCAAAATTCATTTTTCATGTATTTTAAAAATACAACAATATTTTGAAAATATGTATCTTCAAATTTCTAGATTCTTTTTTTGAAAAAACCATATTCGAAATATTCCTTTCAATTTATCAAAACACCCAACAACTTCATATATGCACATAAACAACAAAACGCATCTAACACCAATTTAATCCAAATAAAAGGGTGGAAGTATATATATAAACTTAATCAAAGCATGGCTCTGATACTACTGTTGGGATTCATGGTGCCCTAGGCGCAGCGGAAGTAAGGGATTTCAAAATTTTTGTCCCGGGGCCTTAATCAAATTAACATGAATCTTCATCCAATGAATACAAAAACTTTGAAACGTTTATATATCAAGAAATTGCACACCTTTACGCACTCCTTTTGTAGTCGTTAAGGTATGAAAGCATTCCAAAGCTTAGATCCACTCCTTGATCACGCAGGCTTCTCGATTCCACCAAGGCTTCGATCTTTAACCAAAACCCTCTGAGGTTGATCCACGGCTTTTACAGATGAACTCTGAATCTCTTAATTCCTGCTAGAAATTTAAGATTAGTATTTATCTAATATAAAATAAGAGAATCAAGAGAAGATTTCCAAGGCAAGTTCATGTGAAAACTGCAGAATTGATTTCTGCTGTTCACGTGAACTGTTGTTCTGCAGAGAGAAAATAACGTGAAGAGGAGAGAGAGAATAGGGTTAGGAAAAATCCAATTCTTGGAATTTCTGTTCTGCTTCTGGTGTTAATTTCTGTCTTGTGAAATAGACTTGAGGGCAGGGTTATTAATAACCATGACTCTTATTGGGCCTAGGAGTTTTGGGCCTTTTCAAGGCCCTTTCAATTTAATACCAAATTAAATTCCTAAGGCCCAATTTAATTAATCCTTATTAATTAAACAAGTCCAATATATTCTTAAGGTGGACTTTGATTTATTCTAAATAAATTATAAGCCCATTATTAATCAACTTGGGCTAAAATTATTTCAAAATTAATTCTCTAATCCAATTAGCCCAATTAACATTTAATTGCTACAGATTTTTTCCTCTATTAATTGTACTTGATTTATTCTAAATAAATTACAAGTTTCTAGATTAATCATTTTGACTTGAATTAAAACCAATTAACTCTCAAGTCTTAAACTTTCAATTAACACTTTAATTGATAAAAGCTCTCTTCTACTTAAATTAAGTAGTCTTAAATTTATTTCAATATAAATTTCGAGACTCACTCTTAATTTTCAATTAATTCTAAAATTAATTTAGGCAATATGTTATCAAATAACAAGTCTCTCGAATTTAATCACATTAAATATTTGTTAATTACTCTTAATTAACTCTTACACGTCAATTACACTTAATTAACATCTTGATCTCTTATTAATGAATTCATTCCAATTAATTCATTTGTCAATCTAGTTGACTATTATCAAACTCTATTGATATAGATAAATGTGTTCGCCTTTGGAAGTCATTGTGTGACCCCTCAGGTTCACCAATAGGACAACAGTAGGAACACATTCTTAATGTCATAATTGTGATTTTAATTAAACTTTTTTAATTAAAGACTATTTGTGAATCAATTCTTTGACTTCACAAATACATAATTTCTCTTTGACGATACATGGCAGTGCATCCTCCTACCGAGCACATAATTTCTCCCAATGTTGGTCGTTCACGACATCCCATTGATGAGTGGACTTGAAAGCCATGGCACTCTCAGAGATAAAGCCCTTTTTCGATGCCACAGTGTGAAAGTTGGTGTGGGTTGCCTCAGAGATGAATCTATCGAAGTCAAACGTCGGTGGTATCGGAGTGGGTACCGCTGTGTCGGCAAGTTGTGAAATAGCAGTCGTGGCGGGTGAAGGCGGAGAAGAGTTGTCACGAGCTCGTCGGGCCACAGACGGGCTACAGGAGTGGCACGAGGAGTCTTTGCCGATGCTTTATCGTTCATGCTAGCTTTCTTTTAAGGTTCGGTATTGCGCCACGCTTCCATTTAGGTGCCATAATAACCCAAAATATGTAGACAGAGCTCAATTCCGTATAGGATTCCACACTATAACTCAACAAATGCCAATCAATTTTTACTCAATCAAATCCCAATGCATAGGTAGCCGTAATCCAATTTCCACCTAAAACTCAACAAGTGCCAAACAATTCTTCAAGCAACTAACACTAGAAATATGCCAGACGAAGTGGGCAATGTATTGAAATTCAAAGAAACAAAAGAAACTTTTTTCCAATTCATTGGGGAATTTAGTCGAACACTTGATGGACTGTAGCTGGAGGTGGGCGGTGGTGCTGAGTGGTGGTGGGAGGCACACAACGGGAGTGCCGCACGGAAGGAGGCAGTGCGTGAGTATATTGGGGTAGACCACTGCCGAAATTTCGAAGTGGGTTTGCTGCTGGAATTTCTATGCTAGGGTGTTGTCGGAGCGGTGCTGGGTTGTTGAGTCACCGGGTCTGGTAGTAGAAGGTGGTGACACAACGATGGTGGTGGATGAGTGTGCTGAGGTAGAGTAGAGCTGTAGTGGCGGTAATGGGTGGTTTTCTGGAGAGCAGATACCGCTGTGTTGGAGTGCTGCGATGTGTGGATGATGGTGAGAAGTCAGGGTAGTGGGTGGTTGCTTTGGTGGTGGCGCGGCAGTTGTGCAGCGGAGATTAGGACAGAGTTGGTGGTGGTATGATGGTGGATTAGGGTAGAAAATGTTGGGGGTAGGGTTAAATGTATTGACAGACGGTAATTGTGTAGAAAAGTAATTATGTATTTTTTTTTTCCAAAATAAATATGTGTGTTGCAACACACATCTTTGTGTTTGAACACAGCTAAAACACGCCCCAAGTTGCCCACCTTCTGTACCCCAACAAAATCCTATGTTTTGTCGCACTGGCTGTGTGCAAACATTATGTAAGTTGTGTTGTAACGCACACCGCTCGGTTGAAACACAGCCTCAACACGCCCCAACAACTCAACCTTCTGGACATCAGCGAATTCCCTGTGTTTTCTCGCACTTTTTGTGTTCGAACACTGTTGTACACAAATTTTTTTAGGAGTTAGTAATATAAAATTCCTAACCTAAAACCGATAAAAAGAGATCGGAAAGGGACTAGAGTGGACCGGGCTGAGAAAACTTAGTCCTCTCTCTAGAAAACCTAAGATGAGTACTCGAATCTTGGGGGGGGGGGGAGGGAAGGAGAGATGAGAGTGAATTGAGCATTTGAGAATGAGGGGTGAGGGCTCCTTTTATAGGAGCCAAAATGTTCTATCCGAGGAAGGTTAGGACTGCATTCCCCGGATCGAAAGTTAGGGTAGCGCGCAGAGGGGCGAATGGCCGGCCAGGCTGATGTGCCTGGCCACGGCTGGTGGGACCAGCCGGGGCTAAAATTTACGAGCCGGCCGGCCAGCGAAGTTTTGCTGGTTGGCCTGCCATGCTGGGCCGGGCCTGGGTTTGCACGTTTCCTTCAGTTTTTTGGTATTTTCTCCTTCATTTCACGTCCGATTTCGGTGATTCGAAGACTGCAATGCTCCTATTGCTCTGTCCTATTGTAATAGTTGATCGAATTTGGGATCCGATGAACATATACAAGGGCCAGAGTAAGTTTTGGGGCTGATAGCGTGTGTCGCAGGGTTGACCTTCCGGGATCATCTGAGCGTCCGGAGTGTACTTCTGCTTACTGAGTGTGTGTTATCGACTTTGCAAAACATCATCGTATGACCAGGTCAACACCAAAAGAGGTGAAGCTCGAGAGAGCTGAATGCCGATGGTACAATGAAGACTCGATTTTTCCCTAAGGCGTACAGAGCATGTCGGGTTGAGATGTTGAGATGCTGTGGGTGCTTATGCCTCTGCGGGCCTTTCCTCTATGGGGACTACTGATACTTATGCCTCTGCGGCCTTCCTCTGTGGGGAACTACTACTACTCATGCCTCTGCGGGTTTCCTCTATGGGGAATTACCACTAATGATGCCTCTGCGGGCTTAGAATGGAAAAAGATTCATCTCGAAGATTTTGCTATTCTCTCCAAGGGGATAATGGGGGTTGTCTCAAAGAATTTGCTATTCTATTCGAGGGAAGGTAAAAGGGGCTATCTTGAAGATTTTGCTATTCTCTTCAAGAGGTGATTGGTTGAAGATTTTGCTATTCCCTTCGACGGGGATAGAAAGGCAAACTCAAAGATTTTGCTATTCTCGGTTTTCTCTTCATTTGATGACATCCTATTGGGGATTGGTGCCTAGGAGCTTCCGGAGCTAGGCACTGGTGTACCGGACCTTTGAGGTACCGCTGGTTAAGAGAGACAAGGAGGTCTTTTCCCATATGAGCCTTTTATGTAACCCAGCTCGAGGGGCTAACTTCTATGTAGGGACTCGTTTTGAGTGTAGAACGTAGTCTAGAGGCCAGGAACGGGGCTCAGAGTGTCCTTGGGGGTGTCTGGACATGAGAAATGAAAAAACAAAAGCTGGAAGTCGGACTAGGGGACTGCCCGGCTGGTCAATTGTGCACCCGGCTAGTCAGGACCAGCCGGCCGGCTCTCCAAGCTAAGGTGCGCTGGTCGGTTGGCTAGTGCCAGCTGGGGCGCCAGTTGGCTTTAAGTAGCTAGCCTGGGGCTCATTTTCATTATTCTTTCCGGTGTGCTCTCTTGGCTCAAAACTTGGTTATGTGTTTCTAAAATTTCTGAGTAGTCTGAAACACCGAAAAGCTATTTTCTGCTTGTTCAGAGGATGGTAAGAGGCAAGGCATCCGAGGGGACTACCAAGCTCGTTGTTGTAGGAACGGGTGGAATACCCATCTGGTCGCCGAGCGAGAGGCGAGAGTATGGGGAGTTCGACCTGAGGAGGGAGACTACTCTACATCTGCACCAGGAGTACTTCAGATCTGGGGTAAATTTCCTTTTTACCCTTTTATGTTTTCTGAAGTGTATTTCCATTTTCCCGTTGTTTTGGGCATGTTTTGATGGGGCTTTTGGTAGAAATACCTAATTAGACATGAGATGCTTCAAATCTGTGGAAAAAATCTCATTTCCATCGGGAAAAAATGTGGGATTTGGGAAGTGGGTTTGTCATGAATAGTGTTTATGCCAAAAAATACTCAAGTGAGCTTTTGATGGTTTGTTGGGGCTAGAGGCTTGTAAAAATCCTCTATTTGGGTAGAGTGTTAACCAAAAGAAGTGTTTTTCAAGAAAGCTAGGTTTCTGGACCCTTGAATGGGCTTCTTGGCTTGGGCTTCCTTAGAGAAAGGATCTTTGGTGGGTTTTTGTGTAAGCTCGTACTTGTTACGTATCTCTGCCTTGTTGTTGACCCACTTTTGTTCTATCCACAAGAGGGCGAGCCTTCGAAGCCTCATTCGGTTCCCGCCGCTGTAGATACTTGGTATAGGGATCTCCCTGAACCGACCAGGCTTATAATGGATGACACCGGCTTGGGGACATTCTTCAGTTCCCTGCCGATGATGAGGCAGAATGGTGGTATGATTCGGGCGCTAGGTGAGAGGTGGTGGGACTGTACCAAGACCTTTTAGCTTCCATCGTTTGAGGAGACTATGACCCTGATGGATTTTTTCATGATTACGGGGTTGCCCTTTCAGGGTCATGACCTCGAGTGGTGGGACGAAGTCCCTGAGGAGAGAGTGAGTGATTTGCTAGGACCTGGCATGACTTACGCTGGTCCGGCAACTTTGGCTTTAGAGGGAATCCTTAAAACCTTGACATCTCGCAACTTTGATATACGGGACATATCGGAGATGGTGAGACTGGCTCGACTTTTTATCTTTTACGGGTTGCGTAGCACGATCTTTGCCAACCCATCTTCTTGTGCACCATTGAGATTGCTGGGATCCCTAGGGGATTTGGGGCATGTCAGGGGCTACGCTTAGGGCCGAGCAGGGTTCCATCTTATAGGGGATACGTCCCTGCTTGGACGGTATGTGTTTTGAGGATTTACTGCATCTGTGCTTCTACCTCTTTTACACTTGGGTAACCCAATCTTGATGTTTTGCAGATATGGGCTTCGGAGATATTAGGCTGCAATACTTTTTGGGATCCGATGGAGGATCCTTTTCCTTTGAGCTGGCGTTACACTTAGGGGAATATCTCGCACTTGGGTCACCGAGAGGCATCAGCCTGTAGGAGGGCCTTGGAGGCGGTTACCACTGGACGGGTAAGTTTCTCCTCAATTCGGCCTTTCCATTAGCCTTTATGCGGGTTTCTTTGTGTGAGCGAGTTATGCTTCATGCGCAGGTTCGATGGGGCCGATGGAGTGAGATCACTGATCCGGATCTCTATCTCCAGTCTATGAAGGATCATGTGTACAGCTGTCCATTTGGTCAGGCCCACTACTTTTTTTCCCGGGTTTTGTATCATACAGGAGGTGCGCAGGCCCTTACCATTCCGCTAAATCTTCCGTATACTTGGGATGTGTCTTTCGCCCCGGAGGCCGACGTACTAGCGGATTTTGACAAGCCTTATGGAGTTTTGAGGGACTCCTATGAGGAGCCTTTATCATATACTGATGTTGCCCAACAGTACTTGATGGGCTGATTCCCTCGTCGAGCAGGTGCGTCCTCGAGCCGGGCTGAGGCCGATGACGGGGATGACGTTGAGGAGGATGATCCAGAGACTACTGCAGCTCCAGCCCCGGATGAAGACTTTCCCAAGAACTTTCCCAATTGGACAGTGGATGTGATAGATCTTCGAGGGAAGATGGTCTGCCATGCCCTTGCTCGCCCAGGGACAGACGGGATTCCGGGGATTTTGTTCCCGAAGAAGAAGGTATGTCATTAATCTTCCTCATGTTTTTGCATATCTGTTTCGGTTATGGTGATGAGGGCTCCTTGTTTGTGCAGGGCCTAAAGGCCGCTTACGAGGAGGCTATGAAGATGGTTTATTCCTTGAAGAAGGAGTTTACGAACATGACCATCTTGTACGTCCAGGAGCTATCCTGTCGCACGGATGACATGGTATGTCCCTGTTTTATTTTCCTTCAACTTTTCTTGCTATTTTTTAGCTATGATTAACATAGCTGTCTGTTTGACAGCGCTCGACTCAGGAGACAAGGAGGTGACGAGGAGATGCGTCTGCGCATCACGACCAGCCCTAGCTTTCATCGGTGGACAGGCCTTCAGCCCTAGTCCGGCGCAGGGCAAGCAGGGCGACTAATAAGGGCTAGGGCAAGGCGGTACTCAAGGAGAGGCGCACGAAGATGCGTCATGTGATGCCGGCGATAGAGCCCCGGGGTGGTCCAGTGATCGACGAGAGTCAAGCCCAGGCGAGGGCCCTGAAGCAGACCGGAGATACTACCCCTAGTGACTAGGATGATGGTTTTTATGAGACCATTGGTAGTCCTCGGCACGGTAGTGACGGCAGCTCCGCTGAAGGGTCATATAAGGGGGTGTATATATAGGTTTTTCACGGTTTTCTTAGCATTGTATTAATCAAACTCTAAACCTTATCTATGTGAATGAAAATGTGATTTTATTTCCATTGCATGTGTGTGAGTGTTTTCGGGACACGCGTGTATAGATGTATGAAATAGGGACTTCATGACACCTGACGGGTGTACGCCATGGGCGTATTGGGAATTGGGGCCTTTGATATGCCCAAACCAAAGTGACTGGGTTTGATCACTAAGGTAACTGACAAGGGGGGTAGGCCTTGTGTTCGTGCATGCAAACTGGTATTTTCCAGAACACCTAGTCAGAACCTAGACACTTATTGTACTTACAGTACTCATCCCTTGCGACTGGTTACTCATTCCCTAGGCAGTGCCAGCCCCAGTGTAATAGGACAATTTTCTGGAGGTCGAGATTCGATTGCTGTAGGAGGGAACCATTTTGTGGCTCCTAGGGGGTGCCCAGTAGGCGTATGTGAATATCATATCAGATGCTTCGCGTAGAACTTGCCTTTCCCAAAGGCAGCTCCATTGTGAACTAGGTCGTTGCGCGAGGACCGATTGATTTGTGACGAGGCATCAGGTGCAAGACTTGACCAAGGTTAAGGGAGGAATTTTTTTCCTCTTCTTGGCAGCCCCATGGTAAGTTGATGAGGGTCGACCGGGTATGTCCGGTTCGGGGGACACGTGAGGGTCAACTTCAATGATGTCTTGAACGAGCGGCTGGGGTCTTGCCCAGCCCAGTGTGTGGTGATAACGAAGGTAGTTTGAACCGGGACCTTTGAGTGACTACTCAAGCGAAGCGTGAGGCTTGGGAACCTAGCTGCTTTCTAAGAAAGATCTAGGGTTTTCTCTACCAGCCCAGTGTGGGTATGGGAAACCTAGACTCTTGGATAGCCTTGGTCTGCTTACAGCCCTCAAGGGTTAGTTATGTTGTCAATTGATGTAGTCTTTACATCATTTTGGACTTCCTTCAGGGATGGACATGATGCTCTTTCCTCTAGGGAGGAACGCTTGTCTATTGTCTACTAGCCTAGACCAACTAAAGGTACAGCTTTCCGTAGATGAGTATTTTCTTGGATGTCGTCCAAGGTGGGTCAGCAGAATGCGGTTGAAGGCCAGATAAAAAGGCTAGGGTGATTGATGCGGGTAGGTAAAAGTAAGAGCTCAGCGCGTGTGGCTTTTAGAACCTTGCTTAGTCCATTTTTTGCTCACTTTTTGTAGCGCCCCTTTCCTTGGCCGGAGAAAGGACACCACATCCGCACCGAGACAAACCCTCAAACGAGGTATAAGTACCCCATCTAAAAATCCATCCCGGCGAACGACAATCAATCAAGCAAAACTAGCAACAGCAAACGACAGCCCAACAACAACAGCAATAAATAATTAAATAAATCAGAGTTGCGGAAGTAATAACAATTATATAAAATATCATATAAGCCATCCATGGCCACATAATTCCTACATCATTCTCAATCATAATATAGTAAATACCATTCATGGCCAGTCTAATCTATCCCACATCAGGGGCACGTAAGTACTTAAAATTAAAGCATAATCCAAAATACATAATTAAATAAATTCATAACGAGGACACAACTGTTGTTGGGACATTGACAAGACAAGACACACGAGCCAACCTAGACCTGCTGCTGCTTACTGACATGATAGGTGACAACGCCACCTGTCGATCTGAAGTAAGAATTAAAATAGTGGGGGTGAGTAAATACACTCAGTGAAGGCCAAGAGGGAACAAGTACGAGCCACGTGTCCGGGTTTTAATTATATATATATGAAAATACATTTGCATAATTGAAGAAAATCCGGATCGTGCTTCGACTTGCATACATAACATTAAATAATAATAATAAATAATTAAAGCAGTAACATGCACGCAATTAATATCCCAGCGAGAAATGGGCCTGTTCCTCCTTATAACCCCTTCAAGTTCTGGTAACTCCATCACCGGTGTCTGACCCCGAATTGCGACTCCGGGTGACTGTGAATTTTAGGAAAACGTGCAACGAATGCAACACCCACCATCGCTCCCAACCGTGGCTATCATCTCCTGACGGGCCATGATTGACGCTTAATTTTGGGAGAAGCACCTCGGATTACCCCTAGACGCTCGTCCCCAGGTATAACCTCCGAATACTTTCCCGGGCCCATTTTGAAATAACACGAATTTGCTCGCTTTGAAAAACATACATAAATTGAATTTGGGCAAGTTTGAGTGACGACAAAGGGGTTGAATCCTAAGTCAAACCGTCACGTGTAAGAGAAAGAATTTTACCTGCCTTATGAAAATAAAATGATTTAAGGATACTCATAGGTACAAGTTAATATTAAAACCTTTGAGAGAATCAGGAAAATATAGATTAAATATCTAATAGATATACGAGAAGGAAAACAAAGCAAGATGAGCACATAAGGGGAGTTCGCAATAAATTAAAAGAATTCTTACTCCGTTTGAAATCATTTTAAACCCTCACCTGGAAACACGGAACGAAAAGACAATCCAAGCTATGTCCTGAAAAGACAGCCGATAAAGAATCGAATGAGGATCGTAAATCTGGTCTCGGAATTTAAATTGGTCGAGAAACGAATTCGGAATGGAATTTCTTTTCTTCTCCTTCTCTTCTCTCTTTTCTCCTTCTCTTCTCTCTCTCTCTCTATCTCGAATGAATATGTAACCAAGAGGGTGCAAGAGGTGTGTTCAAGATGGTGTGAGTGTGTTCAAGATAGTGTGGGCGTGTTCAAGGTAGTGCAAGGGTATTTTAGAAGATTGTAGGTTCGTTTATATAGATTAGAATAATTCGAGGGTAGAAAATATAATTATAAAAGGTTAAAGATATTGAAATAATTATAATAAATTAAGATTAACTGACAAAGTTAAATCTTTTCATATAAAATTCAACTAAATGTCGAATAATTATTCCAAGAATTAATTATGGAATTTTCGGGTCGTTACACTTTTCCTCACTCCTTTTTTTTCTTTTCTCTCTCTTTGTTATTTTTGTGTCCCTTTTTGCTTTGGGGATCTTTATGCTTGTTGATTATTATCATTATTTTTTTGCCCCTTTTTGTCTCTTTTTCTTTTTGGGGCCTTTTTCTCTCATTTCTTTTTGCTTTTGTGAGCTCTTGGACTTTTATGTGGGAAAGCCATTTTGCACTTAGAGGCACTTTTCGAGCTCTTAGAAAGGCTAAGAAAGAAAGGAGTTGTGACGAAATTGTGGTAGGGTCCCGTCACTTGGCTCAGAGGGGGTTAAGGGAAAGATAAATTTTATTAGAAATTGTATCTGAACTCAAACTTCTCGAGCTGCCTACGTACCTCCATTTTCCTCACAAAAGTTTAGAAATTACGACCATTGACTAGTGAGGTTGATTTTTGCCTAAGATGTGGGTCTTTATAGCTTAGATTTGGCCTTTTATAGGAATTTTTCACTCAAAGTTATTCTCTCATGAAGGATCAAGCTACATGTAGTTCTTGTTACATGTGTAACAGGAGAACGGTAGTGGCTAAGAAAAGAAGAGGGGTTTGGGAACAGCATCCGCAGTCCTTCTCACGGTGTGTACTTCTTAAGTTGGTCTAGATTTGTAGGGGAGGCAAACGCGACTCCGTCGGGGTTAGTTAACCACACTGCCCCTCTCGTTAGGATTTCATTGATGAGGTTAGGCCCATACCAATTGGGGCTAAACTTCCCTCTCTCGGCTCGACTAAGATCTCCTTAAGTACTAGGTCTGAGGGTGGGTCTTTATAGTTTAGACTTGGCCTTTTACAGGAATTTTTCACTCAAAGTTTTTCTCTCATGGAGGATCAAGCTACATGTCGTTCTTGTTACATGTGTAACAGGAGAATGGTAGTGGCTAAGAAAAGAAGAGGGGTTTGGGAACAGCATCCGCAGTCCTTCTCACGGTGTGTACTTCTTAAGTTGGTCTAGATTTGTAGGGGAGGCAAACGCGACTCCGTCGGGGTTAGTTAACCACACTGCCCCGCCCGTTAGGATTTCATTGATGAGGTTAGGCCCATACCAATTGGGGCTAAACTTTCCTCTCTCGGCTCACCTCAGATCTCCTTAAGTACTAGGTCGCCTACTGATAGTCCCCTATATGAACACCTCGATTTTGCACCTCGTCAAGCGACAATATTTTGCAGAATTGATGACTCCGCTCTGCCAGACATTAGGCAGACTCCGGATGCCCAGACGATCCCCGAGAGTCAAACCCTAGGGTCTATATCACGCGACATACCCTTGGTAGCGCCTAACCATGTCTCTATCCTCCCGTATATTCGTCGGATCCTAAATTCGATGCAATATTAGGGTAGGACATCGCTATAGGAGCATTTCGGTCTTCGAATCACCCAAATTAGACGTGGAACGAAGGAGAAAATACTAAAAATCCGAACGAGCGCGCAAATCCTAGCCCGGCTCAACACGGCTGGCCGGCCAACACGACTTCGCGGGCCGGCCGGCCCACGAATTCTCCCCCAAGCTGATCCTACCAGCCGGCCGGTCACGCCCTCCTGCGTTGCCCTAACTTTCCCCGGTTTTAAACCTTCATTTTTTTACCGGTTTTTCATCCCTATGAATTGAGGGCTCCCCTCATTTCATTCCTTGCTCATTCACTCTCCTCTCCTCTTCCTCCTAAGGTTCGACTTTTCGCCTTAGAATTTCTAAAAGAAAGGACCAGGTTTTCGCAACCCGGTCTACTCTAGTCCCTTTTTCAGTCCCGCTATTCGGTTTTAAGTTAGGAAATCTATATTCCTAACTCCTAAAACCGAAAGGAGGTCCGGTGCTCTGTTCAATGGAGTGTTCGGATTTCAAGTCCCGAGTTGAGGCTATGTCTGGTCCCTGCGATCGTGCTCCTGTGTTCGAGGGGGGAAGCAGCAGCGGGAACGAAGTGAAGTGAAGATAAGACTACGAGGTGAATCTCCTTTTAGCCCTTTCCGTATTTATTTAGCAAATAGCAACCCAGTCGACACTGGGGCTCTTCAGCAAAGAACAGACCCCTTTCCTAGTTGAGAACAGAATCCTGTGTACAACACCTCGGCATGGAATGCCCGGTCCTACAATCCGGCCTACACTAGGGCTATCCGTGAGAAAGACAGATCCCCTTTGGAATGACCAAACCGGCCTTTGCAAGTGCAATCTGGGCACCACGTCCTGGCTACAGAATGAGTTCCTCCCCTCAGCAGACTGAATCTCGATGTCCTGCAAGCTTGAGTCTAGTGCTGTATAGGAGCGAGTAGCTCTTGGAAAGGACGAATACTGCAAGTACAATAGGTGGTCTAGGTTCTTACCTGGGTGTCTTGGAACAACCTGTGAACACCTCAATTTTGCACCTCGTCACACGATGATGTTTTGTAGAATTGATGACTCAGCCCCGTCAGTCATTAGGCAGACTCCGGACACCCGGACGATCCCCGAGAATCAAACCCTAGGGTCCATATCCCGTGACATACCTTCGGTAGCCCCTACTCACTTTTGCACCCTGCCATATATTTATCGGATCTTGAATTCGATGCAATATTATGATAGGACATCGTGATAGGAGCATTTTGGGTTTTGAATCACCCGAATCGGACGTGAAACGAAGGAAAAAACACCGAAAAGCCCAGACACGCGCAAACCCTAGCCCGGCCCAACACGGCCGGTTGGCCAACACGACTTCGCGGGCTGACCGACCAGCAAAAATCCCCTCCGACTGGTCCCACCAGCCGGACGGCCGGTCATGGCCAGGCTTACCAGCCTGTCCGGCCGGTCACTCCCTCCTACGTTTGCCCTAACTTACCATATAGGGTTTGCAGCCCTAACCTGCCTTATTTACGGGTTTCTCACACCTATAAATAAGACCCTCCCCTCACTTCTACAATCGCTCATTCGCTACTTCTCTCATCCCCTTCTAAGGTTCGAGTACTCACCTTAGAAATTCTAAAAGAGAGGACCACGCTTCCTTAGCCCGGTTCACTCTAGTCCCTTTTCGGTCCCGGTCTCGGTTTTAGGTTAGGAATTATATATTCCGAACCCCTAAAACCGAAAGGAGGTCCGGTGCTCTGCTCAATAGAGTGTTTGGATTTCAGTCCTGAGTCAGAGTCCTGTCCGGTCCCTGCGATCGTGCTCCTGAGTTCGAGGGGGGAAGCAGTAGCTAGGAACGAAGTGAAGTGAAGATAAGACTACGAGGGTGAGTCTCCTTTTAGCCTTTTCAGCATTTACTTACTTCCTGCTTTCCTTTACTTTCATAGTAATAGCCCCCCGTTCCGTCCCCCTACGGGACGGAACACCCCCTATGGCTAAGGCTATCGGGTCTAGGTGGTCAACGAGCGAAGGATCTCCCCTTCCTCGACCCCACCTAGACTACAACCGGTGCCCGACGCTCCCCCTTAGTTTCTTGCTTGCCTAAGTGCTTTACCGCTTTCTCGCTTGAATCTTCTCATCTCGCTTGTCTGTGCTAAACCCTGAACTTCCCGAGCATAGGGTATAGGGTAGACATACCTAAGTTTAATTCCTTTTCCGATTCGTCGGATACCTTACGTAGGGCTTATAATCCCTCGATAGGTTTAACGAACTAGACCCAAGGTCTCGTCAAAAACACGAACCTTTTTACAAAATATCTCCTTTTTATCAAGGAACTTTCCAAAATCAACATGAAAGCCTTCTCTTAACGAAAGAATCCCCTTTTTATGGTTAACTCAGCACGAGGGTCTAAAACTTTGAGCTTTACTCCCCCTCTACCCATAAACACCCTAAAAGGTAACTCTTTCCAGAAGAGAACTTTTCCCTTTTAATCCAAAAACAACATAAAAACTCTACAAAAATGAGGCGTGACGAACCTCACATGTCTACTCCATACCCCACTCTCAGAAGTTCGGAGGTATGAACTACGTTGGCTCTGATTCCCAAGCTCCTTGGGATACGTAGGCAGCCGGCTCCTTCTGGCACAAAGCCAAAGGGATCCAATCCCTATATTTCACATGCACAAACGTACACGCATATATATATTATATATATATACATATATATATACAATATATATATATGTACATATATATATACAATATATATATATGTACATATATTATATATATATACATATATATATGTATATATATGTACATATATATGTATATATATGTACATATATATACATATATACATATATATATGTACATATATTATATATATATACATATATATATGTACATATATAATATATATATATATATATATATATATATATATATATATATTTGCTTGCAATTACTTGTTTATACATTTGGGGAACTACTACAGTCATTTGGTATTGGTGAGAAGACCCGAAAGGGGCGATGGGGGGTGATAGGTTGCTGCAACCCCTTCCCCCATCTTAACTTAGCTCCCGAACCCATCACACGAATCACTGGACACACACAAGGACACATGAGCCTATACATGTTTCCCTCTCAACCTTAACCGAGTGGGTGGCGACACTAAACCTCCGAATGGCGAATAGGGAAGGATGCCACACCAAAGGTAAAACCCACCCTTACATCACCATCCAAACACAAAACACCCCACCAAAACCTCCACAAACAAGGAGGGCTGGCGGCGGCCGCGCGTTCCACCCTCCTTCTGTGGCAACTTTGCTGGAGACATCTAAGGAGCTAGACTTCGACCACAGCCGAGCCAAATGACCAAAGGGTTCCCCAAACCCCTACGTGTTTACTTTATTTGCATGATTACCTATATATAGGTATATATATACCTATATATGTACACATGTGCTCTTATCTCGTGCTAGAGACCTCACACACTTCACAAACTGCATTGCATTTTGCATAACGGTGAAAATTTCACTTTTAGTCCCATTTGATTGAGACGAGGTCAAACTTAGTCCCATTGTGTTCAAAAATTCTAATGTAGTCCCATAAGATTCAAAACATTGCCAGTTTTAGTCATTCCGTTAGTTTTTGGACGGAAATTGCACACATGGCCGTTAGTGTGTTATTTTTTAACATTTTTTCTTATTTCTTATTTAAAAAAAATTGGCTTAATTGTATTTTCGGTCCTATAACTATAGTTCTATAACAATTTGGTCCTTAGAGTTTACAATTTCTCAATTTTGTTATATAACTCATGATTTAATAATATTTTAAAAAACTTTTATATTTATTAATTATTTAAAATTATAATATTTATATAATAAATTATCTTAATTATACATATGAAAAACTGAAAACTTCACAAAATAAAAACCAACTATTACTTTTTAATGATCCATTATTTTTAATGACCCACCCCAAGCCACACATTCTATTCAATTTATTTTAATGACTCATTTCGTTTTTCTAAATTAAAAACTAAAAGTTTCACAAAATAAAAGAAGAAGAGAAAAATGTCATCTTCTTCTTCAGTTCTCTATAATGTTGCACTTAGAGTGTCTTCAACAACTCCTCAACTTCGTCACTCTCAAATCCGCCGGTCCTATCCTCCCAAAGGCCAAACCCCCAAATTCGTCGCCCTTCCTCCAGCCCCAACAGATCTGCCACAATTTCTCCATAACCCAGATCTGGTATTGAAGATGGTTGTGGCGGTGGTAGGAGTTGAAGATGGCAGTGATTTGTGTACGGCGGTAGTTGGGGGTTGAAGATGGCGGCGATTTGTGTACAATCGTTGTTGGGGGAGGGGGCGGTGTTGGAGGCCATATGGCGGTGCTTTGCTTTGTGAGCAACGGTGGTGGTGGGTTTTCAGTGGGGGTGTGGACACCGGTGATGGTGGGTTGTGGGTGGGGGCGTGGGCGACGGTGGTGGTTGTGGTAGTGGTGGTAATGGTAGTGGTAGCGGCGGCGGGAGGGTGGGTGGGATGGTGGTATGGTTGAAATTATGAAATATTAAATAGTTTTTTAAATTAAATTATTATTAAGTATTTTAAAAATTTTAAATGGTTATTAGATCATAAGTTATATGATAAAATTGAGAAATTGCAAAATCTAAGGACCAAAATTTCTCTAAAACTATAGTTATAGGACCAAAAATATAATTAAGCCAAAAAATGTTTTTTTGAAAAAAAATAAGAAAAAAGGTTAAAAATAACATACTAACTGCCACGTGTGTAATTTTTATCCAAAATATAATGGAAGGATCAAAAGTGTCCACTTTTTGAATCTTATAGGACTATAAGTGGATTTTTGAACACAGTGGGGCTAAGTTTGACCTCGTCCCAATCAAATGGTATCAAAAGTGGAATTTTCCCTGCATAACGTGAGTGTTAAACCCCGAGGCATGGTATTCGGAGATTGGGGGGATTTCATCACCCGCCTTCAAAGGTACTGTAGCGGGCGCCCCAAACGGGTAACGCACGCCCTGCACTGAGTCTCAACCTAAAGCCGAAATAGAAATCCGACCCTCAATTGAAACCCGGCGAACGGCAAACCGATTTACTCAATCACTAGGCGGGGCTTTTGTAAAACAACTGACGACAACAATGCGGAAGCGGAAGCAATAGCAACCAAAACGAATTCTACTAACGGGAAATTTAAAGTAATAAACCAATTGCACAAATAGTTAAAGCCCACCAAGGCGAGCGGAATTCACTTACAAAACTTGAATCAAATCATAACGGGTTCAACATTAAATAATCCCAAACTCATATCATAACCTACAGAATACATATAACGGTCAAGTACCTAAAACAACCTAGGAATGAACAATGACAAAAGCAGAGTAATTCTGCAATACAAGACCGACAATGCCCACCTAGTAACCACCTGAAACAGATAAGGTTAAAAACAGGGAGGGTTAGTCAAAAGACTAAGTGAGGGGAAAAAGGGAGTACATACATAATAGCATACAGGAATAAATCACCATTTTAACTTAAAAGAAAACAAACGTAAAAGAAGGGTTTTCATAAACATTAGGTGATTTATCATAACATAACCTAACGGGACATATCATATTGCTCGGCGAGTCGAGCCTTCAACTCCTCATATCATATCATAACATACCTGAAAACCATACCAGCCTTATTCCTCCCATATAGCAGAAGGACCGCTAAATCCAACTGCTCTATAGGCATAATAGCCTATCTCTCAGTTGACACCAAGTCAACCGTTACAGGAGCACAAAGGTTGCTACTCCGGCCTCACCCGTACTCCTGGTAAACATGGAGCAAGCTACCGAATTCCACCGTAGACCCGCTGTCTATCCGGCTTAATCCGATCGCCATACTCCGGGGCCCACATATCATCTCATACATATCACATCTCGCATTTTTCATAACTATCATTTTCCTATTGAAATAGGAATCAAGACATTTCGGGGAGGGCCAAAAGGGCCGTTTGAGACAGGCGATGTAACGGTAGGAAACGCAACCGGGTATTCCATCGTCCTGGGGGAGAAACCCGCCCTAATGACTTCACTCAACGAGAAGGTTTCCAAACCCAAAATTACATTTAAATCGAAACATAGTTCGCTTGTCTCTTTTTGAAAACATTTCGAAATCACATACATAATATTCATTTGATATCAAATCCGTTGTTCTTAAACCTCATAAAAGTAATAAGAATAAAGTATTTACTAAATATAGTAATACGGGATGAAAACGTAAATTATACATGCGAGGCTTATTTAGTGAGGCTTAATAATACATATCTATATAATACGGAATAACAACGGAAACCTCACCTGGCGACAACCAAAAGAAAGCCCAAAACGGGAACGAGCAACCTAATCCACGAGAGTGGAACCTGCAACTGAAAAATGACATAACCACGTAAGACATACGATGACGCACGGCTCATACGAAAGCATAGAAACACGTAATAGCACGTTATACAATCACATAAAACAAGTAATTTATGAATTTAAATATGCAAATCAAGTCCAAATGCAGCGAGACTTTACGGACATGCTTTAGATACCATAAGAGAGTATGCATTCAAATTTCGGAAGAATCGGACTTCATATGCAAAAGTTAGAAAATTTGACTAAAACTTAAAATGTACTATTCATAGACCCGAACATGCTATAAATTCATAAATCATGCCATTCATATGTATTTCATATATATCGAATACACGAGTGAAGAACGAATTCGGAAAAGACGAGCCTCGGAGGGACCTACAGGGTAAAATTGGCCCTGACTTACAAAAGGTCAGGGCCCTGTTCAAACGGGCCACACGGCCTTGTGCACACGGCCTTGAGACCGTGTGCAAGAGGCCGTGCGTGTCCCTCCTCGATGTGCACAGCGGAGGCCGTGTACACCCACACGGGCTTGCCATACCCCGTGTGCAAAGCCCGTGCACGTCAAGAAACAGCCGAAACTTCGCAGAACCAGAAAAACCACGCGAAACCAATCTTAATTTCAACATTTGATCATCTAAACATGCAAATCACGCCCTAATATTTACATATAATGATCTACAACATACAAGCTACACATAGGATCCAAAAACACGAAAATCCATCCATAAATTCTCTCGAAATCACATAAACCCTAAATTATTCAACTATTTAAAAAAATGAGAAATACGAGGATTAGAAGACATTAAACAAGAGGGACGTGAAAGGATTACTCATAGAAGAGATCGTGAGGAGTTCGTAGGCGTAAACGGTTTGAAAATAGGTCGGGAAACGGGGTCGGGACGATCGATTGAACCTTCCTCCTTCTCTTTTCCTTTCTTTTTCTTTCCTCTCTTCTTTTCTCCTCTATTGTTGCGTGAATGAGTGAGGGAGAGAGAGTGATGGCTTAATTCAAAAGAGTTTACCCGGTTGAGAATGAAAGGGCATTTTTGTAATTTACAAAATAAGTTCGAAAACTCATGTTGTCCAAATAATACATAATTACAGTCAAAATTCATATAATTAAACGCACATTATCAATTCGTGATTTAAATATCAAAATTCACTCATATACGAAATTGTTATAAAATCATATAATAATTAATAAAATAAATAATGAATCGCGTAAGAAAATCGATTCGGGTTCCCGGTTCATAACACGAATTTTCGGGGTGTTACAGGTACTATGACCCTCAGCCACTTGCTCTAGTACTTAGTGCAAGCCGCCTAAGACGATTCTGTCAAATCGTTGGTACTTAAGAGGGCCGTTCGTGCCCCACAAACTCGACTGGGAATCCTCCGGTAGACTACACTAAGTGCGTTAACGAGTCAAGAAACTTGTTCTGACATAGGAGTCCCTCGGGGAGGACCCTAGGAGGACATTTTTGGCACTCTAGGCGTGTGGTAGCCAAACTTTGAACCCGTAAGGACCACTTGTGCATATAGATTACCTCTAGGTACACTATACCCGAGACCGGAGTAGAAACCTTACCTTTGACCCTTAGTGGCACTCCCTTTGAGTAAAACACTAAGAATGAGGCAAGAGTGTCAATGTTGTCTTAGGTGGGTGCCAAATTTCTCAAAAAACCCCGTCTATCAACATTGACATTCTACGCCAAGTATTAGGACCGCCGCATCGACCGGGGATCTGTCTGAGACGTCGCCCTGATACTAGGCTGCCGACCGTACTTGCAGTCAAAGCCTAAACAACCGCACCCCAATGGCTCACAATGAACCATCAACCGTCGAATTGATCAATACGCTAAAGCAAATATCAGACACTATGTCTAAGCGTCACAATAAGATCGAGCAAATATTAGAAAGAATCACTCTTTACCAGGACACCGCAAAGGTCACGCTATTTACTCGAGAAATACATCAATCGACAATCTTGAGAACTCTGAGGAATGTGGAACGAAGACAGGAACGACTAGAGATCTGTATGGATCAGATCCTGAGGATTGTCTCTATGGGAAGAAGTCAGAAGGGAAGCTCAACGAAGGGACTTACCATGTCGAAAAATGAAATAGGCCAACTCAAGAAGACACCTGAGAATCCCGGTGCTCGTCTACTTGAAAGGCCAACGCCACGGGCCCGATTTCTACAAGCTAAAGAGAGAGGAAAAATCCAGCCAATAGGTCCCACGCCTCCTCCACCCAAACCATCAGCAGGGTGGAGAGCCGAGGCATATTGCGAGTATCATCAAGGCAACGTCTTACGAAAACTCACAAATGAAAAGGGATCTTCCTCAAAAAGGGAAGAAGCAGACGATCTCCCTGTTAGGACCCTCACCATCAATCCCATGTTCGAATATGGAGAACGAATGAGCAACGATATTAATGTCGTCATAGAGGAGGCCTCTAATTTTACATACGACGGCATAATACCCCTGTGCGCACCACTCATGAACTGGTCCGTAATAGAAGATATCCCTTTCACAATGGAGGTCTTGGAAGAACCCAACGATATCCTAATGCGGATGGTAGAACTATTAGAAGTAGATTTTGAGGGACTAGCTGAAATGGTACTCCCCAAACTGCCATCGGAAAGGGCAACAGGTCAGGCAAAGGAAGGACCCCTCCCCTTGGATCCCGGCGAGCGGGCCATCCTGTCGGAATTCGCTAAGAAGGCCGCCTATCGAGAAAAGGATAGGGTTCGACCCGTCTTCGAAGAACCCATCCCCGTAAATCTTGGAACTGCGGAATCCATCAAGGAAGTGCTTATTGGGACCACATTGACCGAGACTACAAAAGAATAACTCACCACCCTCCTCAAAGAGTATGTGGATGTTTTCGCGTGGTCTTATGAGGACATGCCAAGGATAGATACTGACATCGTCTGCCATAAAATCCCCACTTATCCTCACGTAAAGCCCGTAAAGCAAAAGTTGAGGAGATTAAAACCCGAGTGGTCCCTCAAGATCAAGGAAGAAGTCACGAAGCAGCTCCAATGTGGCTTCCTGACAGTTGTCGAATATCCTGAATGGTTAGCCAACATAGTGGCTGTACCTGTAACGACCCGAATATTTTAATTATATTATTAATTATTACGCGAATTCTTTCTTACCTAATTCCTCGATCTATCCAATTGGATTAATTAATCTTATGGAAAGATTGATTTAACCTATCTTTTAAATGCCCTCAATTACTTAAATTACCTAAATGCCCTTAAAAGCTTAAATGACTATTTTACCCCCCCGAGATATTTTCCTAAATATCTATCTATCTCTCTCATTCTCTCATTAAACAAGAAGGAGAAAAGAAGAAAGGAAGGAGAAAGAAAAGAAGAAAGAAAGGAGAAAAGAGAGAAAATCTTCCCGACGCCCTACCGAGCCCGTTTCTCGCCCAATCGACGAGCCGTGAAAACCCGAACGATCCTCACTACATTCTCTACCAGTAATCCTTTTACCCCATTTCATTTCGTTCCCTCTTCGTTGCGATTTTCGTGAGTTTTATATAGAATTTTATTATATTAGGATTTTCGTGTTTAGGAAGATTTACTCGACCATTTTACGTGATTCTTATGCCTATGTGTAGCTTAGATGATATATATGATTATATGTGGAAATTAGGATGTTTTATGGTGTAAATTAGGAGATGTATGAATTTAAATATTGATTTCGCGTGTGAGGTTTCGCGATCTGCTGAGTCTGTTGCTCAGAAGATCCACACGGGCGAACGCACGGTCTTGACCAAGACCGTGCAGGAGCCCGTGCGCAGCACTTTTCAACCTGCACGGGCTTGAGCCCGTGCACGGGCCCGTGCACAGGCCCGTTTGCACTTGCACGGTCTTGGCACCGTGCTCAAGACCGTGCGGGAGGCCGTGCACCCCTTTTTGTGCTTGCACCGGCTTGCCAAGCCCGTGCGTTGGCCGGTGCAACATACTTAGTGCATTTTCTAGCCTTTTTCTTCTTGCACTTCGGGAATTGGTCAACCCCACTCATGTAAATGTTGACTTTTCTCATACGACCTTCGAATATCAATCCGATTTCACCTATAGCTTCCTTGAGCCTCGGGATTTAATATTCTTCATAATTTGCAATTTACCCGACCCTATTTGACCGTCAATTGACACCTTTCTCGTTTAAGGATTTTTCCCACCTTTTCCGTTTCTTATCCTATTAACCCCGTTTTCGCGAGAGAGTTCCGTTACATTATTTTAAGCATGTCTACGTGCCCTAACTGCGTTTTAGCATGCTTTCCATATTTATTATTATTGTTCTTCCATTATTACAATTGCTTTAAGTATTCCTTTAAATGTTAATTCATCTGTTATATATCCTTATATGCTTAATTGCTTGGCTTTCCATATTGTATGTGTAGCATGAGTGAAGGTATATTTGAATTGCCGTGCGTCGTCTGTTGTTCGTGTCTGGCTTTTAGTATTCTCGGTCTTGTTTTCATCCTCTAGGCCCTGTGTATTACAGGTGGGACCAACGAGGGAGAAACCTGACTACCGCCTGCTTTCATACTGTCGTGTCGAGCCAGGTAAGGGTTTAAACTTATTTTAACTGGGGCAAGGACATAGACTATTATAGGTTTGCAAAATAAATGATTACCCCGCTTTTCTTATTACTTGTTGTACTGCCTTTACTATTCCTTATGTGCTTAGTCAAACATTTTAATAGCAAAACGAAAATGATTTGAAATGCTTTCAACTAGAGACAAGGAAAACCCCTTTTGTTTTAAATGCGAACTTTGGTCTCTCGACCTCGCAACTATAACCTTGTCTCGAATGGCCCCTTTGGCCTCCCAAACCCCGATTTCCTACTTTCGAATGGCCCTTTTGGCCACCCAAACTATCATTGATTTCAAAATCGAGTCATAAACTGTTTAATGACTTGGGCCCGGAGTATACAGGAGGTGAGCCTGGGGACGAGCGTCTAGGGCAAAATCCCGATGTGTACTTCTAGCGTGTTGATTTGGGCCGGCCAGGAGGTTGGTTAGCCTGAGTTGATGCGAACGGTGGTGCTAATCGCGTCTCCTTAAACCTTGTACGGTGGTGCTAATCGCGTCTCCTTAAATCCTGATGGTGGTGCTAACAGCGTCTCCTTAAATCCTGTATAGCATCGTTGGTGGTGGAGTACTTGACTATATGCTTGCATGATTTTCAATTGGGAGTTATAAGGAGAGGGCCCGTTCTCGCCGGGACACATTATTGCATGATTTATTGCATTTATTGTTGGTCTAATTATTTTATGGCTTTCGTGACAAGTCGAAGCACATTCCGGTTTTCTTCAGTTTTCATATGTACTTTCCTATATATATATAAAACCCGGAAGTGTGACTCGTACTTGCTACCCTAAGCCTCGTTTATTACTCAACTAATACCCTTTGAATTTATCGGCTTGATATTATGTGCAAATGTTTTAAAGGATCCGGTCCGTCAACCTTTTGTGTTTCCAAATAAGCCGAACCCGAGTGTTGCTTTGTGTCATTTTACAACTTATATTTCGTATTCTTATTCTTTCTCAAAACGGGCAACACTCACCACTTTTGGTTTTAAAAAGATAAATGACGAACTGTGATCAAAACCCCCTTACTGAGTATCCTTTATACTCACCCCTACTATTTTGGTTCTTGCTTCAGGTAGACAGGTGGCGACGTCACCTATCTCGTCAGTCGGCTTCAGCAGGCCTAGATAGGCTCAGTCTTTCTGGTTTGTCTTGTCAGTGGTCCCACCAACCGTCGAGTCTTGTTTATTGTATTTATTTACTCTACGTACTTATGTGCCCCTGATGTGGGATAGTTGACGATATCTAGGATTGCATAGGGTAGACTAGTTGAGCCATGGATGGCACCATCTGTTTATGAACATTCTGTATTCTGATTATAAATGTTTCTTGATATTATGTTAGCCTCGTAGGCATTTATGGAATTTATCTGTTTACTTAAATCGCTTCCGCATATCTCTGTTTTATTGTGGTTGTTGTTGGGATGTCGTTGCTATTGCCGGTAGTGTTTGCTTGAGTGCCGTTCGCCGGAGTGGGTTTTTGAGTTGAGGCCCCTCGCTGAAGCTCGGGAATCCGTTTCGGTGCGGATGTGGCGTTCCTTCTTCAGGGGGCGCTACAGTCAGTGGTATCAGAGCCTAGGTTCCCAAAAGGAACCGAAGCTTTGTAATCGCGTCGTGTCTTGTCCCTTGTGTCTGCCCGTTTCGTGTCAAGGAGACTTAGAGTTTCCAGTCACAGGTGCTTGAGAACTCCTTAGTATTGAAATTGTGATTGATCTTCTTTTGGAATGGCCAACCAACCGTTTGATCTCTTACAATTGTAGTACTGAGTTGGGATTGAATGCAAGTGAATGTGGAACTTGAGGTAGCGTCTGTCTTGTCTTGTCGTCTTGTCGTGTCCTGCTTGGGTCTTGTCGTGTCTAGGTCGTACGGCTATAGGATCGAGTTTTGCTTGTTCTGTGATTTGTTTCATGCTTAACTTGTCTACATGCTATTCGAATCGTAAACGTATGCTCTGTTTGAATTTTATATGCCTTATGTGATCATTCCATTAACCGAGCATGCATCTTTTCCTAGTTTATTGAGCGCAGGTACATAATGTCTCATCGAAGACCCCCTACAGCTCCCTTATCCCTGAATTCGATTGCAAGGGAGTTAGTGACAGCTTTGAGACAGATTGCTGAGCAAGTGCATCAAGAGAGACAACAACAACAGCAGCATGTGCCTGCGAGACAAGTCGAGGGCCAATCCCTGGACAGATTTCTGCACTACAACCCACCTTGCTTCGTGGGTGAACCAGATGACCTTAAAGCCGAGGCTTGGATAGCCGATCTGGAGCGAATCTTTCGAGTAATACACTGCGGTGACCCCGAGAGGGTCGAGTATGCCATCTTTCTCATGAGAGGACCAGCTGAGGATTGGTGGCGTTACATAGAACAGAGATGGATCGCTGAGAGAATTCCGTACACTTGGTCACGGTTCTTATCCGACTTCCGAGAGAAGTACGTGCCGCAAGTAGTACGTGACAGCCGAGAAAGAGAGTTCATGTCCCTCACCCAAGGAGCTCTCCCTGTTGCACAATACGAGGCACTTTTCAGCCGCCTCATCGTCTATGCTCCTCACATTGCATCTGATGATCGAAGAAGAGCGCGAAAGTTCATCGAGGGACTTCGACCGGAGATCTTGGAAAGGTTAGTGGGATTGGACATTCGAGTTTATCACGAGGCAGTTAACCGATCTATAAGAGTGGAGTCCGATCTTCGAGAGATGAGACGGAGTATTCCTCACATGAAAGGATCCTCTTTCAACAAGAAGACAATAAGAGAGCCAGCCGGACCGAGCACCTTTCCGACATGGGAACCATACTACGAGATGCCGGAACCTACCAGACCAGAAGTGAACGAGGACCTCATTCCCTGTTAGCACTGTGGAAAGACCAATCACGAGACTGCAAGGTGCAGGAGGAAACTGGGGCGTTGCCTCAGATGTGGGAGTAGCAAGCATCGAGTTCAACACTGCCCCGACTCAAGCAACCCTCGGGGAAGAAAAAGGGGATCCCAATCCTGATACCGAATCGCAGAGGTATATTGCATTATCATAGCATTCATTCATAGTATTTTGTTTCGAATGATAATTGCTTTAAATATGTGTTAAGTGTTTTATATAACTTACGTGCTTTAACTGCTTTCAAAATTCTGTAGCGGGCGCCCCAAACGGGTAACGCACGCCCCGCACCGAGACCCGACCCGAAGCCGGAATGGGATCCGACCCGAATCAAAACCCGGCGAACGGCAAGCATTTACTCAATTACTAGGCGGGGGTTTTAAATAAACAACGAGACAGAAGTGCGGAAGCGAAATAATCAAACATTAAAGCATGATAAATTACACAATTATTAAAGCCCACCAAGGCTAACGAAATTCACTTAATTAAATAACAAACGGGTTCGGTACAATATCCCGATAATTATATAATAACGGGTTCAATATACAAAATCTCGAATACATTCTAATAAATCCTAAAATCGAAAGACATAAATCATAGCCATACTGAATGAGAGTTATACATGAACAAAAGAATGCAACTCAAAGACGCGACGACGACGACGCAGATCTCGCCTAGTGTCCTAAAACCAGTACAGGGGTAAAACAGAGGGGGTTAGTCAAACGACTAAGTGAGGAGGGAATAATAAGGTATATCGTAAAACGGAAGTAAATCACCAAATTTTTAAACTTAAAAGAAATCAACATAAAAGAAAGGTTTTCGTAATCGGGTGGTGATTTAACATAAAACATAACATATCTAATGACTCGGCGAGTCGAGTCCTGAACTCCAATATCCAAACATAAAAACCGGAAACCATCCTTATGCCTCCAATGTAGACGGACCGCTAAATCCGAACTACTCGTAACTGACTAGAATAACTCAGGTACTCAAAGGGCTGTCACTCCGGCCTCACCCCGAGCTCCCAAATGGAGGAAACCATAGGATTTACGCCGTAGACCCGACGTCTACCGACTTCAACCTATCGCTCTTACTCCGGGCCCAAACGATCATGCATACAGTTCATAACTCGCTTTTCAACCATTTCGGGTTGGCCAAAAGACCGTTTGAGACATGTCATATGCGAGGCCGAAGGCCAAAGTTCGCCTTAGAAAACAAAAGGTTTTACATGTCTCTTTCGTAAACATTTCAAAGTCTATACGTAGTACTTTTCATATCAAATCATTTTCGATAAATCAAATGAACATAATAATCATAAATATCTATTAAGTATATATATATAAACGGTGTGAAAACAAAACATAAACGTGGCTTATTTCGGGAGAGGCTTATTTATATATATACGTAGTAATACTGGAAACAGAAATGGAAAGCCTTACCTGGCTATGCAAAATGAACAAAGAGCAAGAACTGGCGCTACTCCACGGGAATATCGTCTGCAAAAATACCAAGACACAACCAAATAAGACTAAAGACGACGCACGGCTTATACGAAAGAATTAGAACACATAGAAGCACGTTATACAATTAAATCAATCACTTAGGTTCAAATTCTCAAACGAAAACAGAGTAAATCGCAAACTTAAAAATGTAAATAAATTCCAAATGCAACGAAACTTTACGGACATGCTTAGAATATCATAAAGAAGCATGCATTCGAATTTCGGGAAAATCGGACTTCACATGCAAAAGTTAGAAAATTTAACGAAAACTTAAAATGCACTATTCACATACCCGAACATGTCATAAATTCATAAATCATGCAATTCCTATCTATATCATACATATCGAATACACGAGCGAAGAAAGAATTCGGAAAAGATGAGCCGAAGTGAGACCCGTAGGCCAATTTGTACCCTGACTTACAGAAGGTCAGGGCACTGTTCGAGCCTTCCACACGGCCTTGTGCACGGCCGTGTGGCGAGGCCGTGCACAATCAAGAAACGCGCACGGCCTCATGCACACGGCCTCAAGGCCGTGTGCAATTCATCCACGAGGCCGTGTGCACCAGGCCGTGTGCACCGATTCGAGCAGAAACATTTCGCAGAAACAAAACCTACGCGAATTCAAACTTTAATCCAACGATTAATCACTAAAACATGCAAATCGAACCCTAATTCTCACATATAATCATCTACAACATATATGCTTCATATAGAAACGATAAACACGAAAATCCATCCACATTTTCTATCAAAATCATATAAAAACCTAAATTCTACAACTATCATCAAAATAAGAAATACGAAGCATAAGAGGCATTAAATGAAAAATTCGTGAAAGGCTTACTCGTAGAAGAGTTCGCGAGGAGTTCGTAGACGAAAACGGATCGAGAATCCGTCGAGAAACGGAGTCGGGACGATCGTTGGAATATCTTTCTTCTTCCTTCTCTTTTTCTTTCTTTTTCTTCCTTCTCCTTTGCTTTCTTTTTCTTTTTGTGCGTGAGTGAAATGAGAGGGAGATAGAGATTGACTAAGTCAATTTAGGCTAGGGTGTTTAAAGAGTCGAAGGGGCATTTTAGTAATTTTGCAAAATAAGTTCGAAAACTCACGTTGTCCAAATAACATGTAATTACAGTCAAAATTCATATTATTAAACGCACATTGACAATTTGTAATTTAAATACATAAATTCAATCATATACGAAAAAATTCTAAAATTACATAATAAATATCAAATAAATATTAAATTACACAAATATTCGATTCGGACATACCAAATTAATTATTCGGATTTTCGGGGCGTTACAATCACCCCTCCTTATGAGAATCTGGCCCCCAGATTCTACTCGTCCGACTGAAATAATTCCGGATGAAACTTGCGCATCTTGTCCTCAGTCTCCCATGTAGCTTCTTCGGTTGTCTGATTTCTCCAAAGGACTTTGACAAGAGAAATCTCTCGGTTGCGCAGAGCTTGATTCTTCTTATCCAATATCTTCACTGGCTTCGAAACAAAGGTCAAATCCGGTTCTAGTTCAATATCCTCAACAGGAAGGATCTCGGACTCATTTGGGAAGTATTTTCGGAGTTGGGAAACATGAAAGAGGTTGTGAATCCCTGTCAGACTCGGCGGCAAGTCTAACCTGTACGCTGCGTTCCCAATTCTTTCCAGAATCTCATAAGGACCCAAAATTCTCAGACTTAACTTTCCTCCTTTTCCAATTCGGGTGAAACCCTTTCGAGGAGAAGCTTTGAGGAATACTCTGTCACCAACCTCAAATTCCAACGGTCGGCGGCGGGTGTCGGCATAGCTCTTCTGTCGATCCTGAGCTGCATTCATTCTCTGCCGGATGATCTGAATACGGTCGATGGCATTTTGGAGAAACTTTGGATGAGTTCCTCGTTCCTTATCATCTTTCGTCCATCGCCAATCTTCGAGATCCCAAAACAACGGGGATCTACACTTTCTGCCATACAATGCTTCGTAAGGTGCCATTCCGATCGTAGACTGATGACTATTGTTGTAAGCAAACTCGATCAGAGGCAACTGGTCGTGCCAATTGTTGCGAAAATCCAGGGCACAAGCTCAAAGCATATCACAGAGATATCTGATCATCCTCTCTGACTGACCATCGATTTGCGGATGTGCGGCTGTACTGAAAGTCAGCTTCGTTCCTATTCGTTCTTGAAGTTGTTGCCACAAACGGGAAGTAAATCGAGCATCTCTGTCAGACACTATCGTAGTCGGAATTCCATGAAGCTTGACAATCTCTCGGTGATAAATCTCTGCCAACCTATCCACTTTGTATGACATGTTGATCGGTAGGAAATGAGCACTCTTGGATAGTCGGTCGATAATCACCCAAATGCTATCGTAGCCACCTCTAACTTTAGGCAAACCAGACACGAAGTCCATGGCAATACCCTCCCAATTCCATGTAGGAATCGGTAGTGGCTCAAGCAAACCTCCCGGTCTCTGATGTTCAGCTTTAACTTGTTGACAAGTCGAACATCTCTTGACGTAATCAGCTATGTCTCTCTTCATACCTCTCCACCAGAACAATTCCTTCAAATCCCGATACATCTTACTTCCTCCCGGATGAACTGTGTAAGGTGTGTTGTGAGCCTCATCGAGAATCTCTTTCCTCAGACTCTCCGGAAGACAAACTCGGGACTTGTAGCGGAGAACTCCTGTGTCGTCCACACCAAACTGAGTCTCAGAAGCAGCTGCGATGTGAACTATTTGTCTCTGAGTCCACTCATCAGTAGCCTGAACATCTCGAATCTTTCGACCCAACTCTGACTGGATCGATATGCTGTGAACATGGGCCTGAGAACTGATGTGAACTCCCTCTAACTTAGCCTCTAGCTGGGCTATGCTTGCCTTCCGGCTCAATGCATCGGCTACGACATTCGCCTTCCCGGGATGGTACTGAATCTTGCAATCGTAGTCCTCAAATAACTCCATCCAACGGCGCTGTCGTTTGTTCAATTCCTTCTGAGTAAACAAGTACTGAAGGCTCTTATGATCTGTGAAGATGTCGAACGTGATGCCGTAGAGGTAATGACGCCATTTCAATAATGCAAATACCACGGCGGCTAGTTCAAGGTCGTGTGTGGGATAGTTCTCTTCAGCTGGCTTTAGCTTCCTCGATGCATAAGCTATAACTTTCCCATTCTGCATTAATACACAACCTAACCCTTCGTGTGACGCATCTGCATACACGACAAATCCTTCAGAACCCTCTGGCAGGGTCAGTACTGGGGCTGTGGTCAATCTCTTCTTGAGCTCCTGAAAACTAGCTTCACATTTGGCTGACCACTCAAACTTAGCTTCCTTCTTCGTCAATGCTGTTAACGGACCTGCAAGTTTAGAGAAATCCTTGACAAAACGTCTGTAGTATCCTGCTAATCCCAAGAAACTACGGATCTCTGTAGGAGTCTTAGGTCTCTCCCAATCCAGCACTGTCTCAATCTTCGAAGGATCTACCTCGATTCCCGTTCCGGATATGACATGACCTAGGAAGGTCACTCGGTCAATCCAGAATTCGCATTTGCTGAACTTAGCAAACAACTGGTGCTCTCTCAAAGCTTGGAGCACAATCCGGAGGTGTTCAGCGTGTTCTTCTTCGGACTTCGAGAACACTAAGATGTCGTCGATGAAAATAACGACAAACTTATCAAGGTACGGACGGAAAATTCTGTGCATCATGTCCATAAAAGCTGCTGGGGCATTCGAGAGTCCAAATGGCATGACCACAAACTCGAAATGTCCATATCGGGTGTTGAAAGCTGTCTTCGGGACATCGTCTGATCGGATACGGAGCTGGTAATATCCCTGTCTGAGATCGAGCTTGGAATAAACCCTCGATCCTTGCAACAAGTCGAACAATTCCTCGATATGCGGTAAAGGATACTTGTTCTTCACCGTCATCCTGTTCAACTCTCGGTAATCGATACACATGCGAAGTGTACCATCTTTCTTCTTTACGAACAAGACTGGAGCACCCCAAGGCGAGGCACTCGGTCGGATATAGCCAATGGAAAGAAGTTCATCGAGTTGGTTCTTCAATTCTTTCAACTCGGCAGGAGCCATTTGGTACGGCGACTTCGAATAAGACTCGGCTCCGGAACTAGATCAATCACGAACTCTATATCCCGATCCGGTGGCAAGAATTCCAAATTCTCGGGAAACACATCGACGAATTCATTGACCACGGGCGTCTCTTCAATCTTTGACTGGTCCTTCGGGCGGTTGAGAATGTAAGCTTTAAAGCACGTCGCTTCTTCTTTCTGAACGAGCTTCTTGGCTTCCATCATTGAGATATACGGGCCTTCTCCTGATCGGAAACGCTTAACCTCATTAGAGCCCAGAATAACCTTCTTCTCGAAACAATCAACCTTCGCCCGATGCTCGTACAACCAATCCATTCCGAGAATAACTCCATATTTCTTCATCGGCAGCTCGATCAAATCTGCTAGATACTCGATATCCTCGATGACAATCGGACAACGTTTAAGTGCTCGGTTCGCAACGACCTTCGAACCCAACGGCGAACCAACCACTAGCACATAATCAAGCAACGAAACAGGCGCATGCACAGATAAGGAAACAGCAGGCGCAATAAATGAGTGTGAAGCACCCGAGTCGTATAATGCATGTATGGGGATGCCATTTATATATATAGTACCTTCCACCACATCTGTCGGATCTGCAACAGCATCCTCAGCAGCATCGCCTTCAAGGCGTAAACACGAGCGTAAGCCTGAGGCTGAGCGGCTCCCTGCTGTACCGGTCTTCTCTTCGGACATTCACCAATTCTGTGATCGGGGCTACCGCATCCGTAGCAAAGACCGTTCTTCCTCCAACATTTGGCCTCTAAGTGCAGGCCCTGACAAAATCCACAGACAGGTCGTGGAAATCCCTGAGATCGAGGAGGAGCAAGCTGAGGTCGGGGAGGAGCAGGCTGAATGGCGCTCCTGAACGACTTCTTCCACGAAGAGGACCCAGACGGAATAAATGGCCTCTTCGAACCAGAAGCAAAACTCTTGGCGGCTGCAGGGGCAGGTGCTAATGTCGGTCTCATCTGTCGAAGATCGGACTCTATAGAAAGGGCCGTCTCGACTGCATCTGTGTAGAACTGAATGGCGGGGAGGAGCAGGCTGAATGGCGCTCCTGAACGACTTCTTCCCCGAAGAGGACCCAGACGGAATAAATGGCCTCTTCGAACCAGAAGCAAAACTCTTGGCGGCTGCAGGGGCAGGTGCTAATGTCGGTCTCATCTGTCGAAGATCGGACTCTATAGAAAGGGCCGTCTCGACTGCATCTGTGTAGAACTGAAGTCTGTTCCCGAGCATATGCACACGAATCTCGTTCGACAATCCCTCGATGAACTGTCGAGTCTTCCTTTGCTCGTCGTCAACCATATACGAGCAGTGAATAATAAGCCTGGAGAAATGAGCCTCGTACTGGTCAACGGTAGAAGTACCTTGCTTGAGAGCCAGGAACTCTCGCTCACGTCTCTGTCGGACCACCAAAGGAATATACTTGGCCCGAAACTCCACCAAAAACTGATCCCAAGACGGGACCACATGCTCTCTACGAGCCCACCAGTCCTGAGCAGCTCCAATCATCTGGTACACTGCTAACTCGACCCTCTTAGGGTCCGGACCTTCCATCACTCGGAATCTCTTTTCCATCGCTGATATCCAAGCCTCGGCGATAACATCATCAGGTGCACCCTCGAACTGCGGAGGGTTGAGCTTAAGAAACCTTCCCATATCATTCTCGGGGGCAGGTGGTGGCGTAGCTCTGTTGGTATGAACCATGAATTGCCCTAAGGCTTCCATAAACTGTGCCGGAGTAGGAACACCTGGAGGCGGACCTGGCGGTTCACGACGAGGAGGCATTCTGCACATTCAATACCAAACATGCATGACGATAAGTGATTATGAAAAGCTGTAACACGTAGAGAAGTTTATTCAAATAATCACATAGCCACAAACACGTAATCCTAAGCCGTACGACCTAGACACAACTGGACACAACAATTCAGAGCTTCGGCCATTGGACCAAGAGCTCTGATACCAACTGTAGCGGGCGCCCCAAACGGGTAACGCACGCCCCGCACCGAGACCCGACCCGAAGCCGGAATGGGATCCGACCCGAATCAAAACCCGGCGAACGGCAAGCATTTACTCAATTACTAGGCGGGGGTTTTAAATAAACAACGAGACAGAAGTGCGGAAGCGAAATAATCAAACATTAAAGCATGATAAATTACACAATTATTAAAGCCCACCAAGGCTAACGAAATTCACTTAATTAAATAACAAACGGGTTCGGTACAATATCCCGATAATTATATAATAACGGGTTCAATATACAAAATCCCGAATACATTCTAATAAATCCTAAAATCGAAAGACATAAATCATAGTCATACTGAATGAGAGTTATACATGAACAAAAGAATGCAACTCAAAGACGCGACGACGACGACGCAGATCCCGCCTAGTGTCCTGAAACCAGTACAGGGGTAAAACAGAGGGGGTTAGTCAAACGACTAAGTGAGGAGGGAATAATAAGGTATATCGTAAAACGGAAGTAAATCACCAAATTTTTAAACTTAAAAGAAATCAACATAAAAGAAAGGTTTTCGTAATCGGGTGGTGATTTAACATAAAACATAACATATCTAATGACTCGGCGAGTCGAGTCCTGAACTCCAATATCCAAACATAAAAACCGGAAACCATCCTTATGCCTCCAATGTAGATGGACCACTAAATCCGAACTACTCGTAACTGACTAGAATAACTCAGGTACTCAAAGGGCTGCCACTCCGGCCTCACCCCGAGCTCCCAAATGGAGGAAACCATAGGATTTACGCCGTAGACCCGACGTCTACCGACTTCGTCCTATCGCTCTTACTCCGGGCCCAAACGATCATGCATACAGTTCATAACTCGCTTTTCAACCATTTCGGGTTGGCCAAAAGACCGTTTGAGACATGTCATATGCGAGGCCGAAGGCCAAAGTTCGCCTTAGAAAAGAAAAGGTTTTACATGTCTCTTTCGTAAACATTTCAAAGTCTATACGTAGTACTTTTCATATCAAATCATTTTCGATAAATCAAATGAACATAATAATCATAAATATCTATTAAGTATATATATATAAACGATGTGAAAACAAAACATAAACGTGGCTTATTTCGGGAGAGGCTTATTTATATATATACGTAGTAATACTGGAAACAGAAACGGAAAGCCTCACCTGGCTATGCAAAATGAACAAAGAGCAAGAACTGGCGCTACTCCACGGGAGTATCGTCTGCAAAAATACCAAGACACAACCAAATAAGACTAAAGACGACGCACGGCTTATATGAAAGAATTAGAACCCATAGAAGCACGTTATACAATTAAATCAATCACTTAGTTTCAAATTCTCAAACGAAAACAGAGTAAATCGCAAACTTAAAAATGTAAATCAATTCCAAATGTAACGAAACTTTACGGACATGCTTAGAATATCATAAAGAAGCTTGCATTCGAATTTCGGGAAAATCGGACTTCACATGCAAAAGTTAGAAAATTTAACGAAAACTTAAAATGGACTATTCACATACCCGAACATGTCGTAAATTCATAAATCATGCAATTCCTATCTATATCATACATATCGAATACACGAGCGAAGAAAGAATTCGGAAAAGACGAGCCGAAGCGGGACCCGTAGGCCAATTTGTACCCTGACTTACAGAAGGTCAGGGCACTGTTCGAGCCTTCCACACGGCCTTGTGCCCGGCCGTGTGGCGAGGCCGTGCACAATCAAGAAACGTGCACGGCCTCATGCACACGGCCTCAAGGCCGTGTGCACAGCCCATGTGCAATTCATCCACGCGCACGGGCTCATGCACACGGCCTCAAGGCCGTGTGCACCAGGCCGTGTGCACCGATTCGAGCAGAAACATTTCGCAGAAACAAAACCTACGCGAATTCAAACTTTAATCCAACGATTAATCACTAAAACATGCAAATCGAACCCTAATTCTCACATATAATCATCTACAACATATATGCTTCATATAGAAACGATAAACACGAAAATCCATCCACATTTTCTATCAAAATCATATAAAAACCTAAATTCTACAACTATCATCAAAATAAGAAATAGGAAGCATAAGAGGCATTAAATGAAAAATTCGTGAAAGGCTTACTCGTAGAAGAGTTCGCGAGGAGTTCGTAGACGAAAACGGATCGAGAATCCGTCGAGAAACGGAGTCGGGACGATCGTTGGAATATCTTTCTTCTTCCTTCTCTTTTTCTTTCTTTTTCTTCCTTTTCCTTTGCTTTCTTTTTCTTTTTGTGCGTGAGTGAAATGAGAGGGAGAGAGAGATTGACTAAGTCAATTTAGGCTAGGGTTTAAAGAGTCGAAGGGGCATTTTAGTAATTTTGCAAAATAAGTTCAAAAACTCACGTTGTCCAAATAACATGTAATTACAGTCAAAATTCATATTATTAAACGCACATTGACAATTTGTAATTTAAATACATAAATTCAATCATATACGAAAAAATTCTAAAATTACATAATAAATATCAAATAAATATTAAATTACACAAATATTCGATTCGGACATACCAAATTAATTATTCGGATTTTCGGGGCGTTACAAATTCACACTTGCACTGATTGAGTGATTAGATGCTAAGATTTATGTGACCTCTGTGTGGATAGCGTGGAATTCGATAAATTCGTTATACGCTATTAGAGAGTGCTAAGGACAAGGAGTGCTTGGCCGACTAGGATCGATTCTGTTGCGAGTACGTTATGTGGTTCTGGATAGCACCGACGTTGACAAATCGAGTCTGAAGGAGTATACTTCTGAAGGTATGTCTGAAGATGAATCAACTAGTGAAGAGGATAATGAATTATCTGATGATGATGATTATATGGGAGACGAGCCGACATCGGCTTCTGATGATGACGACTCTGATGTTTCGTATGAAGTCGAGCGAAGAAATGATGAAAATGATGGTTTAATGGAAGGCGGAGAGGAGAAATCATCCAATACCATTGAAGATGAGAAAACACTTTGTAGAAAGAATAAGAAAGAGTGTGATCTGGAAGAAACAGATTGTGAGAAGGACAAGGGGTACAATGGGAGAAATGATGATGGCGTTACTCCTTGTAAAAGGAGCTCTAATCAAGAAGCAGGAGGAGGATGTGACAATTGTCATTGAGGATACGAAGAGTGCAAGAATCAGTCGGAAGAACGAAATAGATAATGACAGTGATAAGGACCTTACATTGGGATTTTCTGATTCTTCGTCGTTAGCTTTGTTTAAGGTTTTGTAATGCCGTCTTTCGCATGACTTTGAATTTTATTTGGAATGTTAATTGCATTTAAATATTTTTGTTATGTCTGATGTTTTATAATGTATTTTAATTGCTCCTAAATGTTCGTTTTTAATTCGCGTTATTAGAACTCTTAGATTATGCTCCTCTTAACTAACCCCGAAGTCCGGAGGAGAATCTGAGGACAGATTCTTTTGAAGAGGGGAGTATTGTAACGACCCGAATATTTTAATTATATTATTAATTATTACGCGAATTCTTTCTTACCTAATTCCTCGATCTATCCAATTGGATTAATTAATCTTATGGAAAGATTGATTTAACCTATCTTTTAAATGCCCTCAATTACTTAAATTACCTAAATGCCCTTAAAAGCTTAAATGACTATTTTACCCCCCCGAGATATTTTCCTAAATATCTATCTACTCTCTCATTATCTCATTAAACAAGAAGGAGAAAAGAAGAAAGGAAGGAGAAAGAAAAGAAGAAAGAAAGGAGAAAAGAGAGAAAATCTTCCCGACGCCCTACCGAGCCCGTTTCTCGCCCAATCGACGAGCCGTGAAAACCCGAATGATCCTCACTATTTTCTCTACCGGTAATCCTTTTACCCCATTTCATTTCGTTCCCTCTTCGTTGCGATTTTCGTGAGTTTTATATAGAATTTTATTATATTTGGATTTTCGTGTTTAGGAAGATTTACTCGACCACATTACGTGATTCTTGTGCCTATGTGTAGCTTAGATGATATATATGATTATATGTGGAAATTAGGATGTTTCATGGTGTAAATTAGGAGATGTATGAATTTAAATATTGATTTCGCGTGTGAGGTTTCGTGATCTGCTGAGTCTGTGCGAACGCACGGTCTTGATCAAGACCGTGCAGGAGCCCGTGCGCAGCACTTTTGAACCTGCACGGGCTTGAGCCCGTGCACGGGCCCGTGCACAGGCCCGTTTGCACTTGCACGGTCTTGGCACCGTGCTCAAGACCGTGCGGGAGGCCGTGCACCCCTTTTTGTGCTTGCACCGGCTTGCCAAGCCCGTGCGTTGGCCGGTGCAACATACTTAGTCCATTTTCTAGCCTTTTTCTTCTTGCACTTCGGGAATTGGTCACCCCCACTCATTTAAATGTTGACTTTTCTCATACGACCTCCGAATATCAATCCGATTTCACCTATAGCTTCCTTGAGCCTCGGGATTTGATATTCTTCATAATTTGCAATTTACCCGACCCTATTTGACCGTCAATTGACACCTTTCTCATTTAGGAATTTTTCCCACCTTTCCCGTTTCTTATCCGATTAACCCCGTTTTCGCGAGAGAGTTTCGTTATATTATTTTAAGCATGTCTACGTGCCCTAACTGCGTTTTAGCATGCTTTCCATATTTATTATTATTGTTCTTCCATTATTACAATTGCTTTAAGTATTCCTTTAAATGTTAATTCATCTGTTATATATCCTTATATGCTTAATTGCCTGGCTTTCCATATTGTATGTGTAGCATGAGTGAAGTTATATTTGAATTGCCGTGCGTTGTCTGTTGTTCGTGTCTTGCTTTTAGTATTGTCGATCTTGTTTTCATCCTCTAGGCCCTGTGTATTACAGGTGGGACCAACGAGGGAGAAACCTGACTACCGCCTGCTTTCATACTGTCGTGTCGAGCCAGGTAAGGGTTTAAACTTATTTTAACTGGGGCAAGGACATAGACTATTATAGGTTTGCAAAATAAATGATTACCCCGCTTTTCTTATTACTTGTTGTACTGCCTTTACTATTCCTTATGTGCTTAGTCAAACATTTTAATAGCAAAACGAAAATGATTTGAAATGCTTTCAACTAGAGACAAGGAAAACCCCTTTTGTTTTAAATGCGAACTTTGGTCTCTCGACCTCGCAACTATAACCTTGTCTCGAATGGCCCCTTTGGCCTCCCAAACCCCGATTTCCTACTTTCGAATGGCCCTTTTGGCCACCCAAACTATCATTGATTTCAAAAGCGAGTCATAAACTGTTTAATGACTTGGGCCCGGAGTATACAGGAGGTGAGCCTGGGGACGAGCGTCTAGGGCAAAATCTCGATGTGTACTTCTAGCGTGTTGACTTGGGCCGGCCAGGAGGTTGGTTAGCCTGAGTTGATGCGAACGGTGGTGCTAATCGCGTCTCCTTAAACCTTGTACGGTGGTGCTAATCGCGTCTCCTTAAATCCTGATGGTGGTGCTAACAGCGTCTCCTTAAATCCTGTATAGCATCGTTGGTGGTGGAGTACTTGACTATATGCTTGCATGATTTTCAATTGGGAGTTATAAGGAGAGGGCCCGTTCTCGCCGGGACACATTATTGCATGATTTATTGCATTTATTGCTGGTCTAATTATTTTATGGCTTTCGTGACAAGTCGAAGCACATTCCGGTTTTCTTCAATTATCATATGTACTTCCCTATATATATATATAAAACCCGGAAGTGTGACTCGTACTTGCTACCCTAAGCCTCCTTTATTACTCAACTAATACCCTTTCAATTTATCGGCTTGATATTATGTGCAAATGTTTTAAAGGATCCGGTCCGTCAACCTTTTGTGTTTCCAAATAAGCCGAACCCGAGTGTTGCTTTGTGTCATTTTACAACTTATATTTCGTATTCTTATTCTTTCTCAAAACGGGCAACACTCACCACTTTTGGTTTTAAAAAGATAAATGACGAACTGTGATCAAAACCCCCTTACTGAGTATCCTTTATACTCACCCCTGCTATTTTGGTTCTTGCTTCAGGTGGACAGGTGGCGACATCACCTATCTCGTCAGTCGGCTTCAGCAGGTCTAGATAGGCTCAGTCTTTCTGGTTTGTCTTGTCAGTGGGTCCAACAACTGTCGAGTCTTGTTTATTGTATTTATTTACTTTACGTACTTATGTGCCCCTGATGTGGGATAGTTGACGATATCTAGGATTGCATAGGGTAGACTAGTTGAGCAATGGATGGCACCATCTGTTTATGAACATTCTGTATTCTGATTATAAATGTTTCTTGATATTATGTTAGCCTCGTAGGCATTTATGGAATTTATCTATTTACTTAAATCGCTTCCGCATATCTCTGTTTTATTGTGGTTGTTGTTGGGATGTCGTTGCTGTTGCCGGTAGTGTTTGCTTGAGTGCTGTTCGCCGAAGTGGGTTTTTGAGTTGAGGCCCCTCGCTGAAGCTCGGGAATCCGTTTCGGTGCGGATGTGGCATTCCTTCTTCAGGGGGCGCTACAGTACCCAAAGCTAACGGCAAAGTCAGAGTCTGTGTCGACTTTAGAGACCTTAACGAGGCATGCCCTAAAGATGATTATCCACTCCTTGTAATAGATATCTTAGTCGACAACACGGTGGATCATGAACTCCTCTCATTCGTGGACGGGTTCGCTGGATATAACCAAATCGAAATGCATCCTGACGACCAAGGGAAGACATCCTTCATCACACCTTAGGGGACATTCTGTTACACGGTCATACCATTCGGACTCAAGAATGCCGGGGCTACATATCAAAGGGCAGCTACGACTCTGTTCCACGACATGATCCACAAGGAAGGGGAGGTATACGTGGATGACATGATCATTAAGGCTAAAACCAGAAATGACTTCCTGCCCAACCTTCGAAAATTCTTAGACAAGGATACTACTGGAATACCATGGAGGAAGATTGCCAAGCATTAGTTCGGTCGTGCCATAAGTGCCAAATACACGGCAACTTGCAGCATCTTCCCCCGTCTAAGTTGTAGTCCATGACGTCACCCTGGCCCTTCTCCACATGGGGGATAGATATCATAGGGGCTATCCATCCCAAGGCCTCTAACGAACATGAATACATTCTAGTAGCCATCAATTACTTCACTAAGTGGATGGAGGTCAAATCTTATAGCAAATTGGGATCACGGGAGGTAGCAGCCTTCCTGAAAAAGAATATAATATGCCGATATGGGGTGCCTTGTGAGCTCATCTCTGATAACGGTCTCCACTTCGAAGGAGAAGTTTCTAACCTCATCGACGAATATGGGATCATGCGACACAAGTCCTCACCAATGGGGCTGTCGAAGCTATTAATAAGACCATCAAGAGTATGCTAAGAAAGGCTATCGACTCTGCCAGAGAATGGCACGAAAAGTTGCCTTACGTACTCTGGGGCTATCGCACCACGGGTAGGCAACCAACAGGGGCTACCCCCTACTCGTTAGTCTTCGGAATGGAAGCAGTTATGCCCATAGAACTTGTAATGCTCCAAAAATTCATGTATGAACCGGGAACCCGAATCGATTTTGTTGCGCGATTCATTATTTATTTTAATAATTATTATATGAGTTTATAACAATTTCGTATATGAGTGATTTTTAATATTTAAATTACGAATTGTCAATGTGCGTTTAATAATATGAATTTTGACTGTAATTATGTGTTATTTAGACAATGTGAGTTTTTGAACTTATTTTACGAAATTACGGATTTGCCCTTTCGATTTTAAACCCTAGTCAAATTATTTGACTAACTCTCAACTCTCTCCCTCTCACCTCATTCACGTAAAGAGCAAAGGAAAAAGAAAAGAAAAGAGAAGAAGAAGAGAAAGAGAAGGAAGAGATTCAAACGATCGTTTCGACCCCGTTTCCCGACCGATTTTCGAACCGTTTACGCCTACGAACTCCCCACGATCTCTTCTACGAGTAAGCCTTTCACGTCCCTCTCGTTTAATGTCTCCTATGCCTCGTATTTCTTGATTTTGTTTATAGTTGAATAAATTAGGTTTTATACGATTTTGAGAGAATTTATGGATGGAATTTTATGATTTTGGACTCTATGTGTAGCTTAGATGATGTAGAACATTATATGTACATATTAGGGTGTGATTTGCATGTTTAGATGATTAAATGTTGGATTTAGGATTGAATTTGCGAAGGTTTCGAGTTTCTGTGAATTTTCTGCTGTTATCGCACGCACACGGCCTATGCACACGGGGTGTTGCAAGCCCGTGTGCATGTTCACGGGCTCTCTACACGGCCTGTAGAGAGGCTGTGCGTATTGGTTCTGCACGGGCTCTCTACACGGCCTGTAGAGAGGCCGTGCGTGTCCCTTTGGTGTGCACACAGTCTTGGTGCACACGGCCTCAAGGCCGTGTGCATGAGCCCGTGTGGCCCGATTGAACAGGCCCTGACCTTCTGCAAGTCAGGGCCAATTTTGGCGTACGGGTCCCTCTGAGGCTCGTCTTTTCCGAATTCTTTCTTCGCTCGTGTATTCGATATATATGATATAGATATGAATTGCATGTTTTATGAATTTATAACATGTTCGGGTCTATGAATAGTATGTTTTAGGTTTTCGTCAAATTTTCTAACTTTTCCATATGAAGTCCGATTCTTCCGAAATTTGAATGCATACTTCCTTATGATAATTTAAGCATGTCCGTAAAGTTTCGTTACATTTGGACTTGATTTGCATTTTTAAATTATGAATTACTCCGTTTTCGTTTGATAATTGAACCTAAGTGTTTTATGTGATTGTATAACGTGCTTTTACATGTTTCTATGCTTTCGTATGAGCCGTGTGTCGTCGTATGTCTTACGTGGTTATGTCGTTTGTCAGTTGCAGGTTCCACTCTCGTGGATTAGGTTGCTCGTTTCCGTTTTGGGCTTTCTTTTGGTTATCGCCAGGTGAGGTTTCTATTGTTATCCCGTATTATGTAGATATGTACTATTGAGCCTCACTAAATAAGCCTCGCATATGTAATTTATGTTTTCATCCCGTATTACTATATTTAGTAAATACTTTATGCTTATTATTTTTATGAGGTTTAAGAACAACGGACTTGATATTAAATGAATAATATGTATATGATTTCGAAATGTTTTCAAAAAGAGACAAGCGAACTATGTTTCGATTTAAATGTAATTTTGGGTTTGGAAACCTTCTCGTTGAGTGAAGTCATTAGGGCGGGTTTCACCCCCAAGACGATGGAACATCCGGTTGCGTTTCCTACCGTTACATCGCCTCTCTCGAACGGCCCTTTTGGCCCTCCCCGAAATGTCTTGATTCATATTTTAATAGGAAGATGATAGTTATGAAAATGCGAGATATGATATGTGTGTCCGTTTTGTCTTTGTGGGCCCCGGAGTATGGTGATCGGATGAAGCCGGATAGACAGCGGGTCTACGGTGGAATTCGGTGGCTTGCTCCATGTTTACCAGGAGCACGGGTGAGGCCGGAGTGGCAACCTTTGTGCTCCTGCGACGGAGACTTCGTGTCAGCCGTGAGATAGGCTATTATGCCTATAGAGCAGTTGGATTTAGCGGTCCTTCTGCTACATGGGAGGAATAAGGTTGGTATGGTTTTCAGGTATGTTATGATATGATATGAGGAGTTGAGGGCTCGACTCGCCGAGCAATAAGATATGTCCCATTATGTTATGTTATGATAAATCACCGAATGTTTATGAAAACCCTTCCTTTACGTTTATTTTCTTTTAAGTTAAAATGGTGATTTATTCCCGTATGCTATTATGTATGTACTCCCCTTTTCCCCTCACTTAGTCCTTTGACTAACCCTCCCTGCTTTTAACCTTATCTGTTTCAGGTGGTAACTAGGTGGGCATCGTCAGTCTTGTTTCGCGGGTTTTCTTTCTTTTCGGTGATTGTCCCTTTCTAGATAGTTTTAAGTTCTTGATTAGGTTATATGTATATGTTATCAGGATTGATAGATTGAACCCGTTATGTATATGTTACCGGGATATTGTATCGAACCCGTTTATTATATATTAATAATTGAATTCCGCTAGCCTTGGTGGGCTTTAACTATTTGTGCAATTGAGCTACTGCTTTGAATGGTGTTATATGGAATTTGATTTATTTTGGTTGTTGCTTCCGCTCCCGCATTGTTGTCGTCTATTGTTTTACAAAAAGCCCCGCCTAGTGATTGAGTAAATCGGTTTACCGTTCGCAGTGTTTCAATTTAGGGTCGGATTTCTGTTTCGGCTTCGGATTGAGGCTCGGTGCGGGGCGTGCGTTACCCGTTTGGGGCGCCCGTTACAGAACTAGAAATCCCCTCCCTACGAGTGATGCTTGAAACTCAAGTAGATGAGGTCAAATGGGTTCGGACTCGACACGAAGAGCTGGCCTTGTGTGACGAAAAAAGGCTTAGCGCCCTGCATCACCAAAAGGTTACAAACGACGGTTAGCTCGCCATTTCAACAAAAGGGTAAAAGCTGGGGGACTGTCAGCCGAGGGATCCGAGAGGGAAGTTTAGCCCCAATTGGTCCGGGCCTTACCTCATCAAAGAAATCCTGACAGGAGGTGCAGTGTGGTTAATTGACCTCGACGAAGTCGCGTTTGCCTCCCGTACGAACCTAGATAAATTTAAGAAGTACACGCCGTGAAAAGGACTACGGATGTCGTTCCCTAACCCCCCTTCTTTTCCTAGCCACTACTGTTCTTCCGTTACTCATGTAACAAGAACTACGTGTAGCTTGATCCTCCATGAGAGTAGTTTTGAGTGTAAAATTCCTGTGGAAGGCCAAGTTTAAACTATAAAGAACCATGCCTTAGGCAAAAAACCGACCTCCCTAGGCAAAGGTCGTGACTTCTAAATTTTGCGAGGAAAAATGGAGGTACGTAGGCAGCTCGAGAAGTTACTTCGAGTTTAGCTACAATTTTGAATAAAAATTATCTTCCCCTTAGCCAATCTGAGCCAAGTGACGGGACCTTACCACGATTCCATCGCAATCCCTTTTCTTTCTTAGCCTTTCTAAGAGCTCTAAAAGTGACTCTGAGTGCCAAACGACTTTCACGTCTAACGGTCTGAGAGCTCACAAAAAAAATGAGAGGAAAAGACCTCAGAAAAAAGAAGACAACAAAAAGGGGCAAAACAAAAAAAAAATCGAACAAAAGATCCCCAAAACAAAAGGGGACAAGACAAAAAAAAAAAAAAAAAAAAAAAAAAAAAAAAAAAAAAGAGAGAGAGAATGTGAGGAAAAATGAGCCAAAAACAGACTTAACAAAGTCCTGAAAGCCGCACGCGCCGAGCTCTTACTTTTTCCTACCCACATTAATCACCCCAGCCTTTCTATCAAACCTTCAACCTCATTCTGCTAACCTACCTTGGACGGCATCCAAGAAAATACTCATACACGGAAAGTGGTACCTTTAGTTGGTCTAGGCTAGTCGGTATAGGTACACGTCGCTCCCTAGAGGAAGAGGCGTCATCTGTAGCTCCCTAAGGAAATCCAAGATGGTGTCACGACGGCATTAGTTATCAGTTCGACCAACTCTCAAAGTTCTTAGGCAAACCAAGGCAGTCCGAGAGTTTAGGTTTCCCTCACCCACACTGGGGTTGGTCAAATCCCTAGGTCCCTTAGGTGGAAACTAAATCTCGCTCGTCGCTCAGAACAACATTAGAGAACCTCTATACGGTCCGTCTTCGCAAACACTGCACACTAGGGCTGGGCAAGATCCCAGCACCCGTACATGGGCAAAGCTTACACTGGGGCTGCATAGGGAAGGAACCCTTCGGGCGGGTTAGGATCAAGGCCTACAACAAACGCCCCATTATGAGATGTTTACCTCAGTGTAACAGCTCGCACGATAATCCGGCCCACACTGGGGCTGTTCAACAAGAAGAGATTTACCCACCTAACTAAAGGAATGAATCCCGTGTCCGACACGTCAGTATGAAATGCTCGGCCCTGCCAATACACACTGGGGCTGTCTGCACGAAAGGCCAGAGTCCCTTAGAACGGCCAAAGAGGCCTCTACAAACAACACCTAGGCACCGCGTCCCGATTACAGAACGAGTTCATCTCCCTCAGCCAACCGGATCTCGATGTCCTGCAAGCTCAGGTCTAGTGCTTTCTAGGAGCAAGTAACCTTCAGAAAGGACGAGTACTGCAAGTACAATAGGTAGTCTAGGTTCTAACCTAGGTGTCCCCGGAACAACCCCAATCAATGTGCACTAACATAAGGGTTGTTCCCCCTGCTAAAGACTAAGCGATCAAACCCACTCGCTTTGGTCCGGGCATGGAAAAATGCCCCAACCCCTCACAAGGCAACAACGTGCACCTATCAGGTGTCATGAAATCGGTCATTTCTTACATCTATACATACAAGTCTCAAGGACGCAAAGACTTTATGGAAATGAAGATAACATTTTCATACGTAGATAAGGTTTACAGTTCAACACAACACGCGATACAAGTTGTTACAGAACAACAGAAAACCTATCTATACTCCCTACGAAAGGATCCATCAGCAGAACTGTTGTCACTACCATGGTAAGGACTACCATCGGCCACACTGGGGTTGGTGAAATCCCTAGGTCCCTTAGGTGGAAACTAAATCCCGCTCGTCGCTCATAACAACATTAGAGAACCTCTATACGGTCCGTCTTTGCAAACACTGCACACTAGGGCTGGGCAAGATCCCAGCACCCGTACATGGGCAAAGCTTACACTGGGGCTGCATAGGGAAGGAACCCTTCGGGCGGGTTAGGATCAAGGCCTACAACAAACGCCCCATTATGAGATGTTTACCTCAGTGTAACAGCTCGCACGATAATGCAGCCCACACTGGGGCTGTTCAACAAGAAGAGATTTACCCACCTAACTAAAGGAATGAATCCCGTGTCCAACACGTCAGTATGAAATGCTCGGCCCTGCCAATACACACTGGGGCTGTCTGCACGAAAGGCCAGAGTCCCTTAGAACGGCCAAAGAGGCCTCTACAAACAACACCTAGGCACCGCGTCCCGATTACAGAACGAGTTCATCTCCCTCAGCCAACCGGATCTCGATATCCTGCAAGCTCAGGTCTAGTGCTTTCTAGGAGCAAGTAACCTTCAGAAAGGACGAGTACTGCAAGTACAATAGGTAGTCTAGGTTCTAACCTAGGTGTCCCCGGAACAACCCCAATCAATGTGCACTAACATAAGGGTTGTTCCCCCTGCTAAAGACTAAGCGATCAAACCCACTCGCTTTGGTCCGGGCATGGAAAAATGCCCCAACCCCTCACAAGGCAACAACGTGCACCCGTCAGGTGTTATGAAATCGGTCATTTCTTACATCTATACATACAAGTCTCAAGGACGCAAACATTTTATGGAAATGAAGATAACATTTTCATACGTGGATAAGGTTTACAGTTCAACACAACACGCGATACAAGTTGTTACAGAACAACAGAAAACCTATCTATACTCCCTACGAAAGGATCCATCAGCAGAACTGTTGTCACTACCATGGTAAGGACTACCATCGACCACATAGGTGTCATCATCCGAATCAATTAGAGTGGTGTTGTAGCTCCCCAAATTTGAGAGGCTTGATTTCCGTCCCACATCAGAAGATCAGTTGATATTGAAAGGGTTTATAAGTTAGAACCCATGTACAACCAATATGGATTAATCCCTTTTGGCAAGTGCTTTCCAAGCCAAACTTTAGGGTTGTGCATAGTTGTAACACCCCAAACTTGAGAAATATGTACCATGTGGGCATTTGTCTCACATAAGAAAAACATAAGTAATGTGAAGGGTTTATAAGTGATCTTCCAAGCACAACTACCATGTGGTGCATCACCTTTTGGCAAGTGGTTTCAAGCCAAACTTTAGGGTTGTGCTCAGTGGTGGTGAAGCTTATACCCGCGCGTCCAACGGGTGCCGTCGTGAGGGTTCTCCTCTCCGCGCCCGGGCTGCGACAAATGGTATCAGAGCCAGTTCCGGTAAGGCCGTTGTGCCAGCGAGGACGCTGGGCCCCCAAGGGGGGTGGATTGTAATGTCCCACATCGGTTTGGTAAGGAGAACGAAGCCCCTTTATAAGTGGGTTGAAACCTTACCTGGCATACGCGTTTTAAAGCCTTGAGGGGGCGCACTGGGCCATCGAGCCTGGTGGCTTTCCAAAGAGGACAATATATGCTTGCCGGGCTGACCTTGGGCTGTTACAAATGGTATCAGAGCATTTTTCTTTAAAATCATTAAGATAGTATGGGTTCAAGTAGCTACTACGTATAATATAAATATGGGGAAAGAAAACATAAAAACATAAAACACAGGCTTCGGGTATATATGGAATATTTACATACATATAAGAAAGACCGAATTCGGAAAAGAAACCCCACCTGGATAATACTGCAAAAGGGACATTGTGCACGCCGCAATGTAACACCCCAAACTTGAGAAATATGTACCATGTGGGCATTTGTCCCACATAGGAAAAACATAAGTAATGTGAAGGGTTTATAAGTGATCTTCCAAGCACAACTACCATGTGGTGCATCACCTTTTGGCAAGTGGTTTCAAGCCAAACTTTAGGGTTGTGCTCAGTGGTGGTGAAGCTTATACCCGCGCGTCCAACGGGTGCCGTCGTGAGGGTTCTCCTCTCCGCGCCCGGGCTGCGACAAATGGTATCAGAGCCAACCGTCAGCTATGGGAATGCATGTTCCACACATGACATGAGTCATGAGTCACCGCTAAAGGGGCTCCGCTCGGCGTGTTGTGGGCAGCTTCTCCACTGGCGGGAAGCCACGATCGTATGTCACGGCGTAATAAGGACATTACGCTCTCAAGGAGGGGTGAATGTAACACCACAAACTTGAGAAATATGTACCATGTGGGCATTTGTCCCACATATACTGAAGGTCTCCAGTTCGATCCTGGGCAGCAACACAATGTAACAACCCAAACTTGAGAAATATGTACCATGTGGGCATTTGTCCCACATAGGAAAAACATAAGTAATGTGAAGGGTTTATAAGTGATCTTCCAATCACAACTACCATGTGGTGCATCACCTTTTGGCAAGTGGTTTCAAGCCAAACTTTAGGGTTGTGCTCAGTGGTGGTGAAGCTTATACCCGCGCGTCCAACGGGTGCCGTCGTGAGGGTTCTCCTCTCGGCGCCCGGGGCTGCGACAAATGGTATCAGAGCCAACCGTCAGCTATGGGAATGCATGTTCCACACATGACATGAGTCGTGAGTCACCGCTAAAGGGGCTCCGCTCGGCGTGTTGTGGGCAGCTTCTCCACTGGCGGGAAGCCACGATCCTATGTCACGGCGTAATGAGGACATTACGCTCTCAAGGAGGGGTGAATGTAACACCCCAAACTTGAGAAATATGTACCATGTGGGCATTTGTCTCACATAAGAAAAACATAAGTAATGTGAAAGGTTTATAAGTGATCTTCCAAGCACAACTACCATGTGGTGCATCACCTTTTGGCAAGTGGTTTCAAGCCAAACTTTAGGGTTGTGCTCAGTGGTGGTGAAGCTTATACCCGCGCGTCCAACGGGTGCCGTCGTGAGGGTTCTCCTCTCCGCGCCCGGGCTGCGACAACACTGGATTTGAAGCTTATACACGCGCGTCCAACGGGCCCGCGAGGGGGTTCTGCTCTCCGAGCCCGGGGGTCGTGACAAATGGTATCAGAGCCAACCGTCAGTCGTGGGAATGCATGTTCCACGCACGTTAGTGTCACGTCTAAAAGGGGTTACGTGTGTGTGGGGAGCCACGCTCCACATTCTCCACTGGTAGGGAGCAATGGGCCAATGTCGCGGCGTAATGAGGACATTACGCTCTGAAGGAGCGGCGTATTGTAGCGCCCAAATTTGAGAGGCTTGATTTTCGTCCCACATCGGAAGATCAGTTGATATTGAAAGGGTTTATAAGTTAAAACCCATGTACAACCAATATGGATTAATCCCTTTTGGCAAGTGCATTCCAAGCCAAACTTTAGGGTTGTGCACAGTGGATTCGAAGCTTATACCCGCTCGTCTAACGGGCCCGCGAGGGGGTTCTCCTCTCCGAGCCCGGGGATCGTGACAGGTGTCCCCCGTATGCTCCTGGGCCCGCGCCTGAGCTCGACTCTCGTTGATTACTGGTCCACTCTGTGGCCTCGCCGCTAGCCTATCAGAGTGCGCGTTGGTGCATTGCTCCTGACGCACAGCCTTTCCCTTCTCAGTCACCTTATCAGACCCGCATCGGACTTGGGTTGAACGTCGATCGCCAGAAGAACGCTCACACTGGTCCCGACGAATGGGCATGTCTCGCTCCCTTCCCCTCGTCCCTTGAGATGAGCCTTGCAAGGAAAAATGCAGCTATATCAAATATAGCACAAATGACAAAACCACGAAGAAAAACAGAAAAAGGACACATACTACGTCGATCGACTGGCAGACCAACTCCCGATAGAATGCGCCAGTCCTCTTCACAAGCTCCTTCTTCAAGGAGTGAATCATCTTCATGGCCTCCTCATAGGCCACTTTGTAGCCCTGCACAACCAAGAGGTTACCATCATATGATCAAACTCATACCGAATAATAATAAGAGGAAGGCAAAGGACATGCCTTCTTCTTCGAAAACGGAATCCCAGAGACCCCGTCTATCCCTAGATGAGGAAGGGTCTGAGTCACGGTATTTTCCCGGAAACATACCATATCGAACGTCCACGCGGGAAAGTTCCTAAGGAAGTCCGCGCTATGGACTGGGGCTGCCGCCACCTCCGGAGCATCCCCCTTATCATCTCCCTGTTGCCCTCTTGGGCGGAAGAAGCCCTAGACTGACGGGGGAATCGACCCATCAAATTCTGCCTGGAAAAGTCAGTATAAGTCATGGGCCCACCATAAGCATCCCCAATGATGCCATGAGGCTCATCATAAGCCGTCAGCACATCCGCCTCTCGGGCAAAGGACACGCCCCACACGTAGGGCAGATCAACCGGAATGGTCAACATATGGGCACCACCTGTCTGGTACAACACCCGGGAACCCAAATAATGTACTCGACCAAAGGGAGAGCTGTACATGTGATCCCTCATAGACTGGAGGTAGAGACCCTGGTGCGTGATCTCGATCCATCGTCCCCACCGCACCTGCATTCGGAACAAAGATTTAAACAAGGATCTCTTGTACCAAAAATAAGAAGAGGGGGAAGGGATTCTAACCCAACTAATGGTGACTGACTCCAGAACCCTCTGACAGGATACTGCCGTCTGATGTCCCATGGCCAGGACATTCTCCTGAGTGTAACGGCGACTCAGAGGGAATTCATCCTCCATCGGATCTATGAAAGTTGGGCTATTGCAAACCAGTATCTCCATGGCCCATATCTACGAAAGGTCGGAAAAAGGGATTACACAAGTACAACCAGATAGGAGACAAAACACAAAGACAAAAGGCCCCTAAATACATACCGCCCAAGCAGGAGTATAGCCTCCGCATGATGAGATTCTAAGTCGACTATAGGCATCCATCCACAAGTAGCAAGCCACGAACCCTGCTCTACCCCAAGCATAGCCCTTAATGTGCCCAAAGACCGCTAAAGGACCCTAGCAACCCCAAGAAGACGAGTTGGCAAAAATCGTACTGCGCAACCCGTATAACAGAAAAGCCCGAGACAATCTTACCATCTCGGCCGGATCCTTGATGTCGAAATTGCACGTCGACCATGCATTTCTGATCCCTCCTAAGGACAACGCTGACGGACTCGCGTAGGTCATACTGGCCCCCAGCATATCGATCACCATATCATTGGTGACGTCGTCCCACTAATCGAGGTCTTGACCTTCAAAGGGCAGCCCCGTGATCATGAAGAAGTCCATCGGGGACATAGTAACTTCAAACGATGGCAACTGGAAGGTCTTAGTGCAGTCCCACCACCTCTCGCCAAGAGCTCGAGTCGTGCCCCCAATCTGCCTCATCGTCGGTAGAGAACCAAAGAAAGCACTCAAACCCGTGCCATCCACCATCCTCCTAGCAGGATCCGGAAGGAGCCAGTACCACGAATCCACGTACTGGGGAAAAGAACGAGGCTTGAAGCCCCACCGGTCTGTAAACAAGCAAAAACTGGGTCAATAACTGGATAAGCACGCACCACAATGCAAGCCCCTACCCAAAAACCCACCAAAAAGCTTTTCTCTAAGAAAACCCAAACTAAAAAGCCCCTACGAAGGCCCAAAAACACATGTTTTCTTGGAAGACACCTCTTTCGACTAACATTCTATCCAATCAGAGGACTCCTACAAGCCTCTAGTGTAAATAATCACCAAAAGCTCACTCGAGCATTTCCTCAAACACTTAGTGGGCATAAAACACTATTCACATAAACCCACTTCCCAAATCTCGCACTTCCCTTTGATGGAAACGAGATTTTCCCCGCAGATCTGAAGCATCTCAGGTCTAATTACAAACCCCCTCGAAATCCCCATCAAAAAGCACTCGGAATAATGGGAAAACGAACATATGCAGCACAAAGCATAAAAGGGTAAAGTAGGAAACTTACCCCCGATCGAAAGAACTCCTGATGCAAATGCGGAGTAATCTCCCTCCTCAACTCGAACTCTCCATACTCTCGCCTGTCGCTCGGTGACCAGAGAGGTATGCTACCTATACCCGTAATAACATGCTGAGTAATCCGCTCGGATGCTCCGCCTCTCACCATCGTCACAAACAAGCAAAAGAATAGCTTTTCGGTGTTTCAAACTACTCGGGAATGCTAGAAACTGAAAACCAAGTTTCGAACCGAGAAAGCACGTTGGAAAAATGACGAAAATGAGCCCCAGACTGGTTACTTAAACCAGCCGACTCATCAGCTGGCACCAACCGGCCGGCCAGCGCGCCTAAGGCTGACCAGCTGACCGGCCAGTGGTGACCAGCCAGGTGCAAGGATGACCAGCCGGACGCCCCTTCGTCTAAGCTCCTGACCTCCGTTTCTCCGTTTCTCGTGCTCCGACACCCTTTAGGATGTTCCAGGTCTATCCTCATGCCTCCGAACTTCATTCTACATGCAAAACGAGCTCCCACATGAAGGATAGCCCCCCGCGCTGCCTCATCCAAAGAGCCCCTACAAAAAGGGACTCTTCGTTTTCAAATTCAGGGCATTTCCAAAGCCCCACAGAACTCGTGCCAAGCTCCGAAAGCTCCTCGGCACCAAGCCCCACTTACCTATAACGCTTCGATCCTAAGCCCAATATTCTCGGGCAACGACAGCCCCGCCAAAAAGGGTACCAAAAACCCTTAATCAAGCTTCTTTCAAGCAACTAGCCCTAATATCCTCCAAGGCTGGCACAAGACCCTTATCTCTGTCCAAGGGTGGCACAAGACCCTTATCTCTATCCAAGGGTGGCACAAGACCCTCTTAGGGTGGCATAAGACCCTCTCAGCTCTCCCAAGGGTGGCACAAGACCCTTATCTCTATCCAAGGGTGGCGCAAGACCTTCTCAGCTCTCCCAAGGGTGGCACAAGACTCTTATCTCAAATCCAAGGTGGCATAAGATTCTTATGTCTGTCCAAGGGTAGCACAAGACCCTCTTACGTGGGCATAAGACCCTCTCAGCTCTCCCAAAGGTGGCACAAGACCTTTGTAGTCCCTCAGAGGCAGTAGTATTAGTTATTCTCCACAGAGGAAAGCCCCAGAGGTTCCAGATCCGTTACGGCTTGCACGCGGTGGTGGAAAATCGGATCTTCATTGAACTATCGGCGTTCGCCTCTCTTGAACCTCCGCCGATGGGGGGCTCTATGAACACCTCAATTTTGCACCTCGTCACACGACGACATTTTGCAGAATTGATGACTCAGCCCCGCCAGTCATTAGGCAGACTCCGGACACCCGGACGATCCCCGAGAGTCAAACCCCAGGGTCCATATCCCATGACATATCCTCGGTAGCCCTTAATCGCTTCTCCACCCTGCCATATATTCATCGGATCCTGAATTCGATGCAATATTATGATACGACGTCGCGAATCACCCGAATCGGACGTGAAATGAAGGAGAAAACACCGAAAAGCCCAAACGCGCGCAAACCCTAGCCCGGCCAAACACGGCCGGCCGGCCAGCGAAAATCCCTTCTGGCTGGTCCCACCAGCCGGCCAGCTGGTCATGGCCAGGGTCACCAGCCTGGCCGGCCGGTCACTCCCTCCTACGTTTGCCCTAACTTACCATATAGGGTTTTTTAGCGCCCCCTGAAGAAGGAACACCACATCCGCACCGAAGCGAACTCCCGAGCTTTGGCGAGGGGCCTCAACTCAAAAACCCACTCTGGTGAACGGCACGCAAGCAATAACTATCGACAACAGCAACAAGATCCCAACAACAACCACAATAATACAGAGCAATGCGGAAGCGATTTAAAAGGAAACAAATAAATTCCATAAAAGCCTACGAGGCTAACATAATATCGTTTAAACATGTGCAGTTTGAAATACAACAGAATCATAATGACGTAGTGCCATCCATGGCTCAACTAACCTATCCTGTGCAATCCTAGATATCTTCAACTATCCCACATCAGGGGCACATAACTACGTAAAGTGAATAAAGCAGTAAAAGGGGTACTAAAGCAATTAAATACAATAAATAGGACTCGACGGTTTTTGGGACCACTGACAAGACAAACCAGACTACAAGACTGAGCCTATCTAGACCTGTTGATGCCGACTGACAAGATAGGTGACGCCGCCACCTGTCTACCTGAAGCAAGAACCAAAATAGAAGGGGTGAGTATAAAGGATACTCAGTAAGGGGGTTTTGATCACAGTTCATCATTTATCTTTTAAAACCAAAAGTAGTGAATGTTGCTCATTTTGAGAAGGAATATAAATAACAATATAAGTTGTAAAATGATACAAAGAAACACTCGGGTTCGGCTTACTTTGAAAAACACAAAAAGGTTGACGAATCGGATCCTTTAAAATCACTTGCACATAATGTCAAGCCGATGAGTTGAAAGGTTATTAGTTGAGTCACGAGGCCGTTACAAGTTCGAAAAGCATAATGTAGCAAGTTGGAAAAGATAAGTAAAGACGGCTCGTAATTCAACTACATAGTTTGAACAATAAGGGAGGCTTAAGTGAGGCAAGTTAGAGCCATGCTTCCGGGTTTTATATATACATATAGGGAAATACATATGCTAAATGAAGAAACCGGAATGTGCTTAGACTTGTAACGAAAGTCGTAAGTCAGTTAGACAAGCAAGAAATGCAATAAGTTATGAAATAGTATGTCCCGGCGAGAACGGGCCCTCTCCTTATAACTCCCAACCATAAAAATCATATAAACACGTAGTCAAGTACTCCACCACCAAAAGTCATGATCCACTCAAAATTTTATGGAAACGCGTGTTAACAACGTCACCTTTATCAGAATTTTCTAGGAAGCGCGTAGCCTACAACGCCACCCTCACACTAACTCAGGCTAGCCAACCTCCTGGCCGACCTAAACGAATACGGATTGGAGTATACATCGGGATTTGCCCTAGACGCTCGTCTCCAAGCTCACCTCCTGTATACTCCGGGTCCAATTCATGTTTCAGTCCAAGGCTCGCATTTGAAATCAATGACAGTTTGGGTGGCCGAAGGGGTCGTTCGAAAAGATGATGCAAGCAGTTAAGTTTGAATGACTAAAGGGGCCTTTGAGACAAGTTGATGTAACGACCTAAGAAATACTCATAAGCGCCATAAGCTTCGGGAGCATGCTAACGGATGTCCCTGACGACATTACTTATAAGTGCTTCAGAGATCAAATAGTTACTTTTAAAATAAATAAGTTACTTGTCTCTAGTTGAAAACATTTGAAATCGTTTTGGTTTTGCTATCAAAAGGTTTGACTAAGCACATAAGGAAATAGTAAATGCAGGAACAACAAGTAATAAGAAAAGCGGGATAGTAAGTTGTTTCGCAAACCTAAGTAACTATGTTCTTACTCCAGTTGAAACCACTTTTAAACCCTTACCTGGCTCAACACGACAGTATGGAAGCAAGCGGTAGTCAAGTTTCTCCCTCGTTGGTCCCACCTGTAATACACAGGGCCTAGAGGATGAAAACAAGACCGACAATACGAAAAGCAAGACACGAGACAACAACGACACACGGTAATTCAAATAGAATTTAAATCATGCTACAGGCGCAATATGGAAAGCCAAATAATTGAACACATAGAGATACACAATTATGGGACAACAATTAAGAAAATATTAATGCAATACTAAATAACGAAGAAACATAAAATTAAATAGCAAAGACATGCTAAAACGCAATTAGGGCACGTAGACATGCTTAAAATAATATAACGAAGCTCTCTCGCGAAAACGGGATCGAATGGATAAGAAACGGGAAAGGTGGGAAAGATCCCTAAACGAGAAAGGTTTCAATTGATGGTCAAACGAGGTTGGATAATTGCAAACTATGTAAAATATTAAATCTCGAGGCTCAAGGAATCTATAGGTGAAATTAGATTGATTTTCGGAGGTCGTATGCGAAAGGTCAACATGTAAGTAGGTGGGGTTGACCCAATTCCCGAAGTGCAAGAAAGGAAAAAGGCTGGAAAATCCACTAAGGCATTGTAACCCCCCCCCCCCCCCCCCCCCCCCGATTTGAGAGAGCCTCACACGGCCTTGTGCAGGCCATGTGGAGAGGCCGTGACAATGGGGAGTCACGGCCTTGTGACACGGCCTATGGGTGAGGCCATGAGAGTGATACTCACGGCCTTGCGCCAGGTGGTGTCTACAGGCCGTGTGAGTTGATATTCCGTCCCACATCAGAATTTCAACAGTAATTTGAAGGGTTTATAAGTTAGAACTCATGTACAATCAATATGGATTAATCCCTTTTGGCAAGTGCTTCATAAGCCAAACTTTAGGGTTGTGCACAGTGGATTCGAAGCTTATACCCGCGCGTCCAACGGGCGCCGTCGTGAGGGTTCTCCTCTCCGCGCCCGGGGGTCATGACAAGTGGTATCAGAGCCAACCGTCAGTCGTGGGAATGCATGTTCCACACCGTCCGTGTCACCAAGAAAGGGGCAACGCGTGTGTAGGGAGCCGCGCTCCACATTCTCCACTGGCAGGGAGCAAGGGGCCTATGTCACGACGTAATGGGGACATTACGCTCCGAAGGGACGAATTGTAACGCCCCCCCCCCCCCCCCCCCCCCCCCCCCCCCCGATTTGAGAGAGCCTCACACGGCCTTGTGCAGGCCATGTGGAGAGGCCGTGACAATGGGGAGTCACGGCCTTGTGACACGGCCTATGGGTGAGGCCATGAGAGTGATACTCACGGCCTTGCGCCAGGTGGTGTCTACAGGCCGTGTGAGTTGATATTCCGTCCCACATCGGAATTTCAACAGTAATTCGAAGGGTTTATAAGTTAGAACTCATGTACAATTAATATGGATTAATCCCTTTTGGAAAGTGCTTCATAAGCCAAACTTTAGGGTTGTGCACAGTGGATTCGAAGCTTATACCCGCGCGTCCAACGGGCGCCGTCGTGAGGGTTCTCCTCTCCGCGCCCGGGGGTCGTGACAAGTGGTATCAGAGCCAACCGTCAGTCGTGGGAATGTATGTTCCACACCGTCCGTGTCACCAAGAAAGGGGCAATGCGTGTGTGGGGAGCCGCGCTCCACATTCTCCACTGGCGGGGAGCAAGGGGCCTATGTCACGACGTAATGGGGACATTACGCTCCGAAGGAGGGACGAATTGTAACCCCCCCCCCCCGATTTGAGAGAGCCTCACACGGCCTTGTGCAGGCCATGTGGAGAGGCCGTGACAATGGGGAGTCACGGCCTTGTGACACGGCCTATGGGTGAGGCCATGAGAGTGATACTCACGGCCTTGCGCCAGGTGGTGTCTACAGGCCGTGTGAGTTGATATTCCGTCCCACATCGGAATTTCAACAGTAATTCGAAGGGTTTATAAGTTAGAACTCATGTACAATCAATATGGATTAATCCCTTTTGGCAAGTGCTTCATAAGCCAAACTTTAGGGTTGTGCACAGTGGATTCGAAGCTTATACCCGCGCGTCCAACGGGCGCCGTCGTGAGGGTTCTCCTCTCCGCGCCCGGGGGTCGTGACAGGCATGTGCACCGGTCAACGCACTGTCTTGAGCACGCTGTCAAGACCATGCAGGTGCACACGGCCTTGCGCACTAGCCATGCGCATGGGCACAAGCCAGTGAAGGCCAAAAGGGGTGCACACGGGCCAACGCACGGTCTTGGCATGTAGCGGGCGCCCCAAATGGGTAACGCACTCCCCGCACCGAGTCTCGACCCGGAACCGAAATAGAATCTGCCCCAAATCAAAACCCGGCGAACGACACACATTTACTCAATCACTAGGCAGGGATTTCAAAACGGAATAAACGACAAAGGTGCGGAAGCGAAAACAAAATAAAACAATAAATCATTGCACAAATATTAAAGCCTACCGAGGCCAACGGAATTCTAATTACTAATAACTATAATCTAATACACGGGTTCAATACAATATCCCGAATTCTAGAGTACGGGTTCAGTATAATAATCCCGATAATAAATACATACAATACTAGTACATATGACTTAATGAAATGCCAAACGGGATGAGAGTTTACATATGCCAAAAATAAATGCAACTTAATAGACACGACGACGACGACGATGACGTACAATCCCGCCTAGTATCCTGAAACCAACACCAAGGGTGAAATAGAGGGGGTTAGTCAAACGGCTAAGTGAGGAGGGAATAATAATGTATATTATAAAACGGAAGTAAATCACCATTTTTCAAACTTAAAAGAAATCAACATAAAAGAAAGATTTTCGTAAACGGTTGGTGATTTAGCATAAAACATAAACATATCATTTCATATGACTTGGCGAGACGAGCCCTTAACTCCAATTTCCAAACATAAAAACGGGAAACCACCATTATTCCTCCAATGTTGACGGATCGCTCCGAACAACTCATAACATACGGTATAATCTCAGGTACTCAAAGGGCTGCCACTCCGGCCTGACCCTGAGCTCCCAAAGGTGGAGGGTACAAGAGGATTTACGCCGTAGACCCGACGTCTACCGGTTTCGTCCTGTCATCCTTACTCCGGGCCCAAACATACATACATACAGTTCATAACTCGCTTTTCAAATCATTTTCGGGTTGGTCGAAAGACCGTTCGAGACATGTCATATGCGAGGCCGAAGGCCAAAGTTCGCCATAGGAAATCAAAGAGGTTTTACATGTCTCTTTTGCAAACGTTTCAAAAGAATATACATAGTACCTTTTCATATCAAAATATTTTTCTATAAATCGAATAAACATAATAGGCATAAATATTTACTAAGTATATATATAGAGACGGTATGAAAACAAAACGTAAATCAAGGCTTATATGGGAGAAGCTTAATATATATATACGTATAAGTATCGGAGTCAGAAACGGAAAGCCTCACCTGTTGGCTAATAAAAAAGAAAGGATAGATGCAAGACCGATGTGCTACTCCACGGGAGTACCGTCTGAAAAAATACACAGATGCAACCACATGAGACTAACGACGACGCACGGCTTATACGAAAGCATTAAAACACATAGAAGCACGTTAAACAATCAAATATGGCACTTAAGTTCAAATTAGCAAAAGAAAACGAAGCAATTCATGAATTTAGATATGCAAATCAAGTTCAAATGCTACGAGATTTCATGGACATGCTTAAAATACCATAAGAGAGTATGCATTCAAGTTTCAGAAGAATCGGGCTTCATATGCAAAAGTTAGGAAATTTGTCGAAAACTTCGAACACACTATTCACAGTCATGAACATTCAATAAATTCATAAATCATGCAATTCATATCTATTTCATAATTAAAGAATACATGAGCGAAGAAAGAATTCAGAAAAGACGAGTCTCGGAGGTACCTACAGTGCAAATTGCACATCGGAGTTACAGAAGGTCAAGGAGCCAAAATGGCTCCACACGGCCTCTTGCACACGGGCTTGAGGCTGTGTGCAGCAGACCATGCACGACATTCCAACACGCACGGCCTCTCTACAGGCCGTGTAGAGAGCCAGTGCAGATCATTCAACACGCACGGCCTCTCACACGGCTGTGAGAGAGACCTTGCACCCTCACAAGGGCTTGCCACACCCCGTGTGCAAGGCCCGTGCACATCAAGAACAGAAGCAAATTTCGCAGAACAGAAACCTTATGCGATTTAAATTCAAAAATCAACATTTAATCATCAAAACGTTAATGACTCATGCTAATTGTCACATATAATGATCTACAACATCTAATCTATGCATAGAATCCATAAACACGAAAAACCATCCATAAAATCATCTTAAATCACATAAAACCTAAATTATTCAACTATTCTCAAATATTAGAAAAACAAAGCATAGGAGGCATTAATTGTGAAAGACGTGAGAGGCTTACTCGAAGTTGAGATCGTGAGGAGTTCGTAGGTTTTCACGGCTCGAAATTCGGTCGGGAAACGGAGTCGGGACGATCAATCAAACTCTCCTTCTTCTTCTCCTTCTTTCCTTTCTCTTCTTTTTCTCTTTCTCTGGTTGTTGTGTGAATGAGATGAGGGAGAGAGAGAGATGGGTTAAGTCAAAAGGTTAACTTAGTTTGAGAAACGAAGGAGCATTTTCGTAATTTTGTAAAAATAACTCAAAAACCTAAGTTATCCAAATAATACATAATTACAGTCAAAGTTCATGGAATGAAACGCACATTGACATGTTGTGATTTAAATATCCAAATTCACTCATTATGAAATTGTTATAAAATCACATAAAAATTATCAAATAAATAATTAAATCGCGCAAATAAATGATTCGGACTTACCGGATAATAACTCGAATTTTCGGGGCGCTACAATCACCCCTCCTTATGAGAATCTGGTCCCCAGATTCTACTCATCCGACTGAAATAACTCCGGGTGGAACTTGCGCATCTTATCTTCGGTCTCCCACATAGCTTATTCGGTTGTTTGATTTCTCCAAAGAACTTTGACAAGAGAAATCTCCCGATTGTGCAGTGCTTGAGTCTTCTTATCCAATATCTTCACCGGCTTCGAAACAAAGGTCAAATCCGGCTCTAGTTCAATTTCTTCAACAGGAAGGATTTCGTACTCATTTCGGGAAGTACTTTTGGAGTTGGGAAACATGAAAGACGTTGTGAATCCCTGTTAGGCTTGGCGGAAAGTCTAACCTATAGGCTGCGTTCCCAATCCTCTCCAGAATCTCATAGGGACCCAAAAATCTCGGACTCAATTTTCCTCCTTTTCCAATTCAGGTGAATCCCTTACGAGGAGAAGCTTTCAGGAATACTTTCTCACCAACCTCAAATTCCAAAGGTCGGTGACGGGTGTCGGCATAGCTCTTCTGTCGATCCTGAGCTGCTTTCATTCTCTGCCGAATAATCTGAATACGGTCGATGGCATTTTGGAGAAACTTTGGAGGAGTTCCTCGTACATTATCATCTTTCATCCAAAGCCAATCCTCGAGCTCCCAAAACAACGGGGATCTACACTTTCTGCCATATAATGCTTCGTAAAGTGCCATTTTGATCGTAGACTAATAACTGTTGTTGTAGGCAAACTCGGTCAATGGCAACTGGTCGTGCCAATTGTCGCGAAAATCCAAGGCACAAGCTCGAAGCATATCACAGAGATATCTGATCATCCTCTCTGACTGACCATCTGTCTGCGGATGTGCGGCTGTACTGAGAGTCAGCTTCGTTCCCATTCGCTCTTGAAGTTGCTGCCACAAACGGGAAGTAAATCGAGCATCTCTATCAGATACTATAGTAGTCGAAATCCCATGAAGCTTGACAATCTCTCGGTGATAAATCTCTGCCAACTTATCCACTTTGTATGAAATATTGATCGGTAGGAAATGAACACTTTTGGGTAGTCGGTCGATAATCACCCAAATGCTATCGTAGCCACCTCTAACTTTAGGCAAACCAGACACGAAGTCGATGGCAATACCCTCCGAATTCCACGTAGGAATTGGTAGTGGCTCAAGCAAGCCTCCCGGTCTTTGATGTTCAAGTTTGACTTGCTGACAAGTCGAGCATCTCTTTACGTAATCAGCTACGTCTCTCTTCATACCTCTCCACCAGAATAATTCTTTCAGATCCTAGTACATCATACTTCCTCCTGGATGAACTGTGTAAGGTGTGTTGTGAGCCTCGTTGAGAATCTCTCATCTGAAACTCACTGGAAAACAAACTCGGGTCTTGTAACGGAGAATTCATGTGTCATCCACACCAAACTGAGTCTCTGAATCAGCTGCAATGTGAACTATCTGTCTCTGAGTCCACTCATCAGTGGCCTGAACATCTCGAATCTTTTGACCCAACTCTGACTGGATCGATATGCTGTGAACGTGGGCCTGAGAACTGATGTGAACTCCCTCTAACTTAGCCTCTAGCTTGGCGATGCTCGCCTTCCGGCTCAGTGCATTGGCTACAACATTCGCCTTTCCGGGATGGTACTGAATCTTGCAATCGTAATCCTCAAATAACTCCATCCAACGGCGCTGTCGTTTGTTTAATTCCTTCTGAGTAAACAAGTACTGAAGGCTCTTATGATCTGTGAAGATATCGAACGTGATGCCGTAGAGGTAATGACGCCATTTCAATAAAGCAAATACAACGACGACTAGCTCAAGGTCATGCGTGGGATAGTTCTCTTCAGCTGGCTTTAGCTTCCTCGATGCATAAGCTATAACTTTCCCATTTTGCATTAACACACAACCCAATCCTTCGTGTGAAGCATCTGCATACACGAAAAATCCTTCAGAACCCTCGGGCAGGGTCAATACTGGGGCTGTGGTCAATCTCTTCTTGAGCTCCTGAAAACTGGTTTCACATTTGGCTGACCACTCAAATTTAGCTTCTTTCTTCGTCAACGCTGTTAACGGGCCGGCAAGCTTAGAGAAATCCTTGACGAAATGTCTGTAGTATCCTGCTAATCCCAAGAAACTATGGATCTCTGTAGGAGTCTTAGGTCTCTCCCAGTCCAGCACAGTCTCAATCTTCGACGGATCTACCTCGATTCCCGTTCTGGATATGACATGACCTAGGAAGGTTACTCAGTAGCGCCCCACTCTACAGCCCCCAAACCTGCACGGATCCCCAAGCCGAGAACGGCATCTCAACCCGAGAACCCATACAAGCCAACGGGTCTATCCCGACTCTTGGCAACAACGGATCCCCAAAGACACAACAGATAAACAGTTCAGAATATATATAGTGGAAGCGAATTAAAACATAATAACATAAATGCCACTTCGGGGCCAATCTAAGTATCCAATATCATCACAGCCCATTCAAGGGCAACGTAAAGTAAATATATAGGGGTGGGGATCGATATAGCATTAAATACATGCCAGGACAAATAATAACCTAACGAGAGAGTTACGGACAACAATCTAGACAACGGAAAAACCAAAAAGGCCTATCTATGAACTGTTTCCGATTCGACACACGAGACATGTCGGTCTCTCAATCTACCTGAGGCAAGAACCAATAAAAAAGGGTGAGTCAAAGATCTCAGTGAAGATATGGGTGGAGCAAGTCGAGTCACGCTTCCGGGTTTTAATAGAAAATACATGTGCAATAAGGAAGAAACCGGAATGTGCTTCGACTTGAGTATTCAATAAAGCAATAAAGACAATAACAATATAAAGCAATAAATAAATATCCCAGCGAGAGTGGGCCTGTTCCTCCTTATTTCTTCTCAAGACATTATAAAAACTCCATCTCTGGTGTCGAACCAAGGAGCAACCCGAGGCTCGACTATAGTGAATTTAAGGAAAGCGTGCAACACATGCAACGCCCACCATCCTCCCAACCGTGGCTATCAAACTCCTGACGGGCCACGACTGACGCTTAATTTTGGGAGAAGCACCTCGGGTTACACCCTGGACGCCCATCCCCAGATGTAACCTCCGAATACCATCCCGGGGGCCAAATGAAAAGTCCAATAATTTACTCGCTTTACAATAAAGGTTTGAATGCCAAATGGGCAATTGGGCAAGTGGTGACGACAAAAGGGGTAACTACAAGTTCCGTACGTGTCGTGTAGCACCCCAAAAATCCGAATTACATTCCGGTATGTTCAAATCGTTTATTTTCGTGATTTAATTATTTTATTTGATATTATTATACGATTTTATAACAATTTCATAAATGAGCGAATTTTGATATTTAAATCACGAAATGTCAACGTGTGTTTAATTTCATGAACTTTGATTGTAATTATGATTAATTTGGACAACTTGTATTTTTAAACTATTTTTGTAAAATTACAAAAATGCCCCTTCGATTCTCAACCCAAGTCAAATTTTGACTAAGACTCTCTCTCTCTCCCTCATTCTCACTCACGCAACATACAGCAAAGAAGAAAGAAAAGAAAGGAGAAAAAGAGAAAGAAGAAGAGGAAGGTTCGATTGATCGTCCCGACTCCGTTTCCCGACCGATTTCCGAGCCGTGAAATCCTATGAACTCCCCGCGATCTCATCTACGAACGATACTCCCGTGGAGTAGTGCCGGTTCTTGCTTTTGCTCTTATTTTGATTAGCCACAGGTGAGGCTTTCCGTTTCTGATTCCAGTACTATTATGTACATATAAATAAGCCTCTCCCGATATAAACCTTGTTTACGTTTTGTTTTCACACCGTTTCTATATATATACTTAGTAGATATTTATGCCTATTATGTTTATTCAATTTATCGAAAATATTTTGATATGAAAAAGTACTACGTATAGTCTTCGAAATGTTTGCGAAAGAGACATGTAAAACCCCTTTGTTTTCTAAGGCGAACTTTGGCCTTCGGCCTCGCATATGACATGTGTCAAACAGTTTTTTGGCCAACCCGAAATGATTTGAAAAGTGAGTTATGAACTGTATGTATGTATGTTTGGGCCCGGAGTAAGGATGATAGGACGAAGTCGGTAGACATCGGGTCTACGGCGGAAATCCTATGGTTCCCTCCACCTTTGGGAGTTAGGGGTGAGGCTGGAGTGGCAGCCCTTTGAGTACCTGAGTTATACCTGAGTTATACCTATATGTTACGAAAACCTTTCTTTTATGTTGATTTCTTTTAAGTTTGAAAATGGTGAGTTACTTCCGTTTTATAATATACACTATTATTCCCTCCTCACTTAGTCGTTTGACTAAACCCCTCTGTTTCACCCCTGTAATGGTTTCAGGATACTAGGCGGGATCGTCGTCGTTGTCGTCGTCGTTAGAGTTGCATTTATTTCGTTCATGTATAAATCTTGTCCATATGATTTTATTTATGTTTATGATATTAGGATTTTATTTATGTAGTATTCGGGATTATATGTTGAACCCGTTTATTATTTATGTAATTGAATTTCGTTGGCCTTGGTGGGCTTTAATACTTGTGCAATTATTATGATTTATTGATTTGTTTATTTTCGCTTCCGAACCTCTGTCGTTTTCTTTCATTTTTGAAACCCCCGCCTAGTCATTGAGTAAATGTAGCGGGCGCCCCAAACGGGTAACGCACGCCCCGCACCGAGCCTCGAAACAGAAATCCGACCCTAAATTGAAACCCAGCGAACGGCAAACCGATTTACTCAATCACTAGGTGGGGCTTTTGTAAAACAACAGATGACAACAATGCGAGAGCGGAAGCAACAACCAAACCAAATTCTATATAGCAACATTCAAAGCAGCTCAAGTGCACAAATAATTAAAGCCCACCAAGGCTAGCGGAATTCAATTACTATAATATAATAAACGGGTTCGATACAATATCCCGATGACACCCAATAACGGGTTCAATATATCAATCCCGATAACATATACATATAACCTAATCATGAACTTAAAACAATCTAGAAAGGAACAATCACCGAAAAGAAAGAAAACCCTCGAAACAAGACTGACAATGCCCACCTAGTTAGCACCTGAAACAGATAAGGTTAAAAGCAGGGAGGGTTAGTCGAATGACTAAGTGAGGGGAAAAATGGGAATACATACATAATAACATACAAGAATAAATCACCATTTTATCTTAAAAGAAAACAAACGTAAGAGAAGGATTTTCATAAACATTCGGTGATTTATCATAACATAACATAACGGGACTTATCATATTGTTTGGCGAGATGAGCCCTCAACTCCTCATATCATATCATAACATACCTGAAAACCATACCAGCCTTATTCCTCCCATGTAGCAGAAGGACCGCTAAATCCAACTGCTCTATAGGCATAATAGCCTATCTCACGGCTGACACGAAGTCTCCGTCGCAGGAGCACAAAGGTTGCCACTCCGGCCTCACCCGTGCTCCCGGTAAACATGGAGTAAGCTACCGAATTCCACCGTAGACCCGCTGTCTATCCGGCTTCATCCGATCGCCATACTCCGGGGCCCACAAAGACATAACGGACACACATATCATATCTCGCCTTTTTCATAACTATCATTTTCCTATTAAAATAGGAATCAAGACATTTCGGGGAGGGCCAAAAGGGCCGTTTGAGACAGGCGATGTAACGGTAGGAAACGCAACCGGGTGTTCCATCGTCCTGGGGGAGAAACCCGCCCTAACGACTTCACTCAACGAGAAGGTTTCCAAACCCCAAAATTACATTTAAATCGAAACATAGTTCGCTTGTCTCTTTTTGAAAACATTTCGAAATCATATACATAATATTCATTTGATATCAAATCCGTTGTTCTTAAACCTCATAAAAGTAATAAGAATAAAGTATTTACTAAATATAGTAAGACGGGATGAAAACGTAAATTATACATGCGAGGCTTATTTAGTGAGGCTTAACAATACATATCTACATAATACGGAATAACAACGGAAACCTCACCTGGCGATAACCAAAAGAAAGCCCAAAACGGAAACGAGCAACCTAATCCACGAGAGTGGAACCTGCAACTGACAAACGACATAACCACATAAGACATACGACGACGCACGGCTCATATGAAAGCATAGAAACACGTAAAAGTACGTTATACAATCACATAAAGCACTTAAGTTCAAATTCTCAAACGAAAACAGAGTAATTCATAAATTTAAAAGTGCAAATCAAGTCCAAATGCAACGAAACTTTACGGACATGCTTAAATTATCATAAAGGAGTATGCATTTGAATTTCGGAAAAATTGGACTTCATATGCAAAAGTTAGAAAATTTGACGAAAACCTAAAACATACTATTCATAGACCCGAACATGCTATAAATTCATAAATCATATAATTCATACCTATTTCATATATATCGAATACACGAGCGAAGAAAGAATTCGGAAAAGACGAGCCTCGGAGGGACCCGTACGCCAAAATTGGCCCTGACTTGCAGAAGGTCAAGGCCTGTTCAATCGGGCCACACGGGCTCATGCACACGGCCTTGAGGCCGTGTGCACCAAGACCGTGTGCACCAAGGCCGTGTGCACACCAAAGGGACACGCACGACCTCTCTACAGGCCATGTAGAGAGCCCGTGCACATGCACACGGGCTTGCAACACCCCGTGTGCATGGGCCGTATGCGTGCGATAACAGCAGAAAATTAACAGAAACTCGAAACCTTCGCAAATTCAATCCTAAATCCAACATTTGACCGATTAAACATGCGAATCCTTCCCTAATTTTCACATATAATGTTCTACAACATCTAAGCTATACATAGAATCCAAAATTATAAAAATCCATCCATAATTTCTCTCAAAATCATATAAAACCTAATATATTCAACTATATACAAAAATCCGAAAATCGAAGCAATGGAGGCATTAAATGAGAGGGACATGAAAGGATTACTCGTAGAAGAGATCATGAGGAGTTCGTTGGCGTAAACGGTTTGAAAATCCATCGAGAAATGAGTCCGGTACGATCGATTGAACCTTCCTCTTTCTCTTTTCCTTTTTCTCCTTTCTTTTCTTTCTTCTTTGTTGCATGTTGCGTGAATGAGAATGAGGGAGAGATCATGAGAGTTAGTCAAATAATTGACTCAGGTTGAGAATCGAAAGGGCATTTTTGTAATTTCGTAAAATAAGTTCAAAAACTCACATTGTCTAAATAACACATAATTACAGTCAAAATTCATATTATTCAACGCACATTGACAATTTGTAATTTAAATATTGAAAATCACTCATATACGAAATTGTTATAAAAATATATAATAATTAATAAAATAAATCATAAATCGCGAGGGAAATCGATTCGGGCTCCCGGTTCACAACATGAATTTTCGGGGCGTTACAATCACCCCTCCTTATGAGAATCTGGTCCCCAGATTCTACTGATTAGAGTTAAACAACTCTGGGTGAAACTTACGCGTCTTTATTCGGATCTCTCACGAAGCTCCTTCGACTGTCTGATTCATTCAAGGGACTCGCTAGGAGATATTTCGCGGATTGCACAACTCCAAGCCTGTTCGGGGTTCTTGTAAGTAGCTTTTCAGTAGAACTTGAGCTATCTCCATTTATTGTCGAAAGGCCTGAATCCGATCGACAGCACCTTGGAGAAATCCCAGATAAACCTGTAACAGTAATTACCATCTTAAACCTTCAGTAGTCCGGACACGAAGTCCATGGTGAATCCATTCCCAATCCCACATAGGGGTATGCAGTAGTCATAGCTAACTCCTTAGTCTTTGATGCTCGGCTTTGATCTGCTGGCAAGCCAGGTATCTCTTGACTTAATCGAGTAAGTCTCTTTCTTTCGACTCTTCGAATCATGGGTCCGGGACTTATATTGGGAAGTATTAGGGTTGCCAACACAAAGCTGAAACTTTGGATTATTCTTCGCTCGAATTGTCTGACTCGGGATCCATTATTTTGCAGACTTGGCATTTTAGATTCTTCAACCCAATTCTGGCTGGGTCGTAAGGCTAGGAATGAAATTATCCAAAATGGTGCAAGTCCAATTCAGTTTAGCCTCAATTTGTGACACGTTCGTGATTTGGTTCAAAGTACCAACTACGATATTCGCTTTTCCCAAGGAACACTGATTCTTGTAATCTTAGTCCTCAAACATTTTCCATTAACGACATTGGGGTTGGTTCAACTCCTCCTGATTTAACACTTGTTAAACTCTCATAATCGGTGGGGATGTCAACAAATTCCATAAGAGATAGTGGTGACGCTTCAGCCAGTCCTTTACTACGACATCTAGTTCGATGTCATGAGTGACAACTTTCTGATTGATTTTAGCTTCCCGAGCATGAGCTATGGTTTCTTCATTAGCACCTGTAACGACCCGAAAATTCCATAATTAATTCTTGGAATAATTATTCGACATTTAGTTGAATTTTATATGAAAAGATTAAACTTTGTTAGTTAATCTTAATTTATTATAATTATTTCAATATCTTTAACCTTTTATAATTACATTTTCCACCCCTCGAATTATTCTAATTTATGAACGAACCTACAACCTTCTAAAAATACCCTTGCACTACCTTGAACACACTCACACCCTCTTGAACACACTTCTTGCACCCTCTTGGTTACATAATCCATCGAGAGAGAGAGAGAGAGAGAAGAGAAGGAGAAGGGAGAGGAAGAAGGAGAAGGAAAGGAAATCTCGTTCCGAATTCGTTTCTCGACCAATTGAAATTCCGAGACCAGTTTTACGATCCTCATTCGATTCTTTATCGGTAACCTTCTTTCTCCAATTCATTTCATCCATTAATTCTTTCAATTTTTATAGTTTTTATATTGAATATATATTTGATGAATTTCTTGATTCGTAGGTTATAGTTTATCATTTTTAGTGTAGTTCGGATCAAATGATAGATATTAATGTGTACAATGCATGAGTGTGAATTTTACATGTTAATTTTGGCCTTAGAATCCCCCATATTTGATTTTTGCACGAAACTTCCGAGAAAACCTTAAAAATTGCGTTTTCTGCACCTGGGTGTTGGAACCACACGGCCCAACGCACGGTCTTGCTCAAGACCGTGCGCCGGACCGTGCACAGCCATTTAACCTTGCACCGGCTTGCGCACGCCGGTGCACCAGGCCGTGTGCCTTTATTTCAGCCTGCACGGTCTTGGTTTCGTGCTCAAGACCGTGCACTAGGCCGTGCGTTAGCCCGTGCGAATGCCTTAGCCAATTTTCCAGCCTTTTTCCTTAGTTGCTCACGGTAATGGGGTCAAATGATCAAAAATAAAAGTTGACTTTTTGCATACGACCCCCTAAAATCGAGCCGTTTTCACCTATAGCTTCCTTATGATTCAAGGATGAAAATTTGGTAAGGTTTTCAAAATTCTGAACTCATTCGGACCTTGAATCGAACCTTTTTCATTTGGGGCTTTTTCCCCAATTTTTGAATGTTGTCCGAAAAATCCGAAAATCGCATGAGTGCTTCTTTTTAATATTATATGCATGAATGTACAATTAGAATTTCAATTGAGTAGGTTTATCATTGTTAATTTCGTATTTTTAGTTTAATTGATTTAATTGTATTTTAATTGTATATTCATTTGATACATGTTGTTTATTGGTTTTAATTGCAATGTAGTCTTTGAGAGTCGTTGTCGTGTCTTGTCTTATGTGATTTTGTCGTCTGTTAGTTTCAGGCTGTCTTGTCGGGACATTGCTTGGAGTGTCTTGTCGTTTCCGTGTTTCTAGGTGAGGGTTTTAAAATGATTTCAAACGGAGTAAGAATTCTTTTAATTATTGCGAACTCCCCTTATGTGCTCATCTTGCCTCGTTTTCCTTTCTCGTATAATTATTAGATATTTAATCTATACTTTAAGGTTGCTCTCAAATGATTTAATATTAAATTGTACTTATGAGTATCCCTAAAATATTTTATTTTCATATAGCAAGTAAAATTATTTATTTTAAGCGTGACGGTTTGACTTAGGATTTATACCCTTCGTCGTCACTCAAACTTGCTCAAATTTAAGTTATGTACGGTTTTCAAAGCGAGCAAATTCATGACATTTCAACATGGGGCCCGGGAAAGTATCCGGAGGTTATACCTGGGGACGAGCGTCTAGGGGTAATCCGAGGTGCTTCTCCCAAAACTAAGCGTCAATCGTGGCCCGTCAGGAGTTGATAGCCACGGTTGGGAGTGATGGTGGGCGTTGCATTCGTTGCACGTTTTCCTAAAATTCAGAGTCGCCCGAAATAGCGATTCGGGGTCAGACACCGGTGATGGAGTATATGAACGTGAAGGGGTTATAAGGAGGAACAGGCCCATTCTCGCTGGGATATTATTTGCGTGCATGTTACTGCTTTAATTATTTATTATCTATTTAATATCGCGTATACAAGTCGAAGCACGATCCGGATTTTCTTCAATTATGCAAATGTATTTTCATATATATATAATTTAAAACCCGGACACGTGGCTCGTACTTGTTCCCTCTTAACCTTCACTGAGTGTTTTTACTCACCCCCTATTTTAATTCTTACTTCAGGTCGACAGGTGGCGTTGTCACCTATCATGTCAGTCGGCAGCAGCAGGTCTAGGTTGGCTCGTGTGTCTTGTCTTGTCAGTGTCCCAACAACAGTCGTGTTCTTGTTATGAATTTATTTAATTATGTATTTTGGATTATGCTTTAATTTAAGTACTTACGTGCCCCTGATGTGGGATAGATTAGACTGGCCACGAATGGCATTGATTATATTATGATTGAGATTGATGTATGAATTACGTGGCCATGGATGGCTTATATGATATTTTATATAATTGTTATTACTTCCGCAACTCTGATTTAATTATTATTTATTGCTGTTGTTGTTGGGCTGTCGTTTGCTGTTGCTAGTTTTGCCTGATTGATTGCCGTTCGCCGGGATGGATTTTTAAATGGGGTACTTATACCTCGTTTGAAGGTTTGTCTCGGTGCGGATGTGGTGTCCTTTCTCCGGCCAAGGAAAGGGGCGCTACAGCACCATTCACCAATTCAACCTTTCATGTGATGCATTCCTACTCACGACAATTCCTTCAGAATCTCATAAGCAGGGTTAATATTGAAGTTGTAGTTAATCTCTTCTCGACTCCTAAGAACAAGTCTTACAGAGATCATCCATTCGAGTTCGTTTTCTTTCCTATTGACTCAAGCAACAGGGTTGCAAGCTTAGAGAAGTTCCACTCGAAGTCTTGGTTTGTTCCCATTCTAGTACTGCTCAAATCTTCAACGATCCTCCTTCTCTTCTCACTCCAGATCCGAAATGACTTAAAAGGTCACTAAGTCGATCCAGATTTCACATCCGCTAGGTTGGGCAACTAGCGGGTGCCATTTGTTTTCTGGAGTACCATACGGAGGTGCTCTGCGTTCTTCCTCTAATCTCGAGGACACCAAGGTGACTCCTTAGAAAGCAACGACCAAAACGCTGTGATATGAACGGGGTCCATCAAGTCACAAAGTACTTGTCAGTACTAGGGGCAGACATACGAATTCAAGACGTCTACATCAGGCACTGAAAGCTGTCTTCAGAACATATTCGTCTCGAGCACAGAGCTGATGATACCCTAATCAAAAGTTGTTCAGACAAAATCCTCAATCTCAAAGCATATCGGGCAATTCTTCATCGACGGTAGAGAATACTTGCCTTCGTTAATATTCCGTGCAATTCACGGTGAACAATACACACAGGAAGTGCACTGTCTTCTTTCTCTACAAGCAACGTTGGAGTACCCCAGATCAAGACACTCGTTCGGGCACGTTCAAGGGAGGGAAGTTCATCAAGTAGGTTCTTCGATTCTGTCAGATCGGCAGAATCCATTCGGTTAGGCGACTTCGATCACGGTTCGACTTCTTAGAGTTAGATCTTTCACAAACCATACATTTCGATCTAATCGCAAGAGCTCTCAGACTCTCGGGAAGTACGCCTGTGAATTCTATGATCAACTTGGTTCTCTGGACTTAGTCAAGTCCAAAATAATCCTTTGCTGGCAACTTGGTCAAATCAGCTGCTAACGGTTCCTTCGATGATAAATGGCAGCACGCGCAAGAATCGCAATTGTCCTCCAATCCGGCAACAAAGAAATAGAAAGAGAAACATGCAAAGAATCCAACATGCACACGCACAAGTACAGCAATGAAAAACGCAACAAGTGAGTGTAAACCACTCGAATTATAAAATGCATGTATGGAATGCCAATTAATCTTTGTACCTTGCACCGAAGCATTCGGATCTAAGTTCTCCTCGACTGTCTCGATCTTTTCTTCCTCGTGCAATTTGCGCGGAGATGGAAGGGACTTCCACATGAGAAGCAACGTCCAGATTTCTTTCGGCATTCCGACTCTTGATGGTCTCTTTGGCAAAAGCCACATACAGGTCGTAGGGCTCCCTGCGGTTGGGGAGGTGCATTCTGCTTCGATGAAGACACTTGGGAGGTCTTCTTTCCGGAAGATGGCCCTGAAGGTATAGATGGCCTCTTAGAACTCGCTGGAGGGTACTGAACGGTGGTAGTGGCAAGAATAGGACTCGGTCCCATTAGGTTGAGTTCAGACTCAATATGCAGAGCCATTTCCACTGCGTCGGTATAACATTGAGGTCGGACCACCATCATAGCCTTTCTGATCTTGTAAGTCAATCCCTCTACAAACTGGCGAGTCTTCCTCTGCTCACCCCAGTGTGCACTTGTTTTGGCTTGCACAGTCTTGAGTGAATGCTCAAAGCCTTGCACAAGGCCATGCGTTAGCCCGTGTGAATGTCTTAACCAAATTTTCAGCCTTTTCCCTTAGTTGCTCACGGTAATGGGGTCAAATGGCCAAAAATAAAAGTTGACTTTTTGCATACGACCCCCTAAAATCGAGTCATTTTCACCTATAGCTTCCATATGATTCAAGGATGAATATTTTGGAAAGGTTTCAAAATTCTGACCTCGTTCGGACTTTGAATCGAGCCTTTTTCGTTTAGTGCTTTTTCCCTAATTTTTGAATGTCGTCCGAAAAATTCGAAAATCGCATGTGTGCTTCTTTATAATATTATATGCATGAATGTGCAATTAGAATTTCAATTGAGCATGTTTAGCATCGTTAATTTTGTACTTTCCGTTTAATCGCTTTAATTGCATTTTAATTGTAAATTTAATTGCTACATGACGTTTATGGGTTTTTCATGTGTTGTAGTCTTCGTGAGTCGTTGTCGTGTCTTGTCTTATTTGGTTCCTGTCGTCTATCAGTTTCAGGCCGTCTTTTCAAGGCATAGCTTGGGTTGTCTTGTCGTTTTCGTGCTTCCAGGTGAGGGTATTAAAATGCTTTCAAACGGAGTAAGAATTTCTTTTAAATTATTGCGAACTACCCTTATGTGCTCATCTTGCTTTGATTTCCCTTCTCGTATATCTATTAGATATTTAATCTATATCTTCATGATTTTCATAATAAATGTTTTGATATTAACTTGTACCTATAAGTATCTCTAAATCATTTTGTTTTCATGAGGCAAGTAAAACTCTTTCTTTTAAGCATGACGTTTTGACCTCGGTTGGGTCTATGAGGGAAGTCGTTAGGGAAGTGCGCCAGTGCAACCCTCCGCGTGCGAAACTTGTAGCCACCCCCTTGATCGTCACACACACTTGCCTAAATACCCTTTTGGTCTTAACTTATAATGTTTCTTGAAACGCGAGCAAAATCGTGGACTTTTCTTTTAATGAGGGCCCGGGAGGGTATTCGAGGGTCTCACTTGGGGACGAGCATCCAGGGTGTTGCCCGAGATACTTTTCCCAAAATTAAGCGTCAATCGTGGCCCGTCAGGAGTTGATAGCCACGGTTGGGAGCGATGGTGGGCGTTGCATCTGTTGCATGTTTTCCTAAAATTCAATTAGTCGCCCATGGTCGCGCTATGGGGTCAAACACTGGAGATGGAGATTTATAATGACTTGAAGGGGTTAGAAGGAGGAACAGGCCCATTCTCGTTGGGATATTACTTGTTTCCATTTATGCTTTATTATTACTGCTTATTAATTGTTGTTATGCAAGTCGAAGCACATTCCGGACTTCCTTAAATTCTGCAAATGTATTTTCCTATATAGATATATAAAAGCCGGAAGCGTGGCTCGTACTTGTTCCCTCTTTACCATCACTGAGTATCTTTTATACTCACCCCCACTATTTTGATTCTTACTTCAGGTCGACAGGTGGCATTGTCACCTATCTTGTCAGTCGGCAGCAGCAGGTCTAGGTTGGCTCGTATGTCTTGTCTTGTCAGTGTCCCAACAACAGTCGTCTCCTTATTTATGAATTGATTTAATTTATGTATTATGTATTATGTTTTATTTCCCATACTTACGTGCCCCTGATGTGGGATAGATTAGACGAGCCATGGATGGCATTTATTAAATGATTATTGAGAATGATGTATGAATTATGTTGCCATGAATGGCTTGTATGACTAATTGTGTAATTTGATTTAGCTTCCGCAACTCTGTTATTCTTTTATGGCTGTCGTTGTTGGGGTGTCGTAATGCTGTTGCTGGTATTTGATTGTTTGATTTCCGTTTGCCGGGATGGATTTTTAAATGGGGGTACATCTACCTTATTTGGGAGTTCGTCTCGGTGTGGATGTGGTGTCCTTTCTCCGTCTACGGAAAGGGGCGCTACAGTCAGTGGTATCAGAGCCTAGGTTCCCGAAAAAGGAACCGAAAGCTCTAGTATCTCGTCTGTCTTGTCTTTTGTGTCTTTTGAATTGTGTCAGTCCGTGTCGAGTTCGTGTTTTGACGAGTGTTAGTTTTATCTTGATGCTTAAAATTGTAGACAATTACGGTTGGCTTAATTAACAGACTGGCAATCTTTTATGAATTTTTGTACTAAAGAAGAAGTAACGCGAGTGGATCGTGAAGCTCTTTGTGCCAATTACTTGGTTTGGTCTGTCGTAGTATGTGTCGGTAGGATTTTGTCGAGTGCCGAGCATGCTTATGTGTTTATGAATTGTTGACATCATTTCTCACAAGACATGCACCTATTTTGCCAAGTAGTTGTGAACGCAGGTATGCCGCGCAAGAAAGCTCGATTAGATCCGCCACTACCCCCACTCCAGACTGTTCCGGGATCTTCATACCCATATCCGATGGGAGACATGGAAATAGCTCAAGGAGGAGAGAGCGTAACCGAATACGAAGCTAGGTTCGCTTACCTGACCAATTATTCTCCTAACCGAGAACCGGACTAAAGGAACAGAGCCACAAGATTTATTTCGGGATTAAGGCACGAAATCCGCCAAATACTCATAGGACTTGGCTACTGTTCTTATGCGGAGGCTGTCGGCCGAGCTTTGCGGGCCGAAGACGAATTTGAAATGAGAGCTAGAGATGCCCGACTGATTACCTCGGAGGGCCAGTCATATGGATCAGGAACTCCAGTGGTCGTCCGTACGACTTCTCACAACGAAGGAACCACGACTAGCGGATCCAGCAGGAGTATCATCCTCTGCACTCATTGCCAGAAGCCGAACCACGCCGCTGAGTGGTGTAGGAAGAGACTTGGGCTGTGCCTCATTTGTGGTGCCGCTAATCACCTCGTCGACCAATGCCCCAACAAGAGAAAGGGTAACTGAAGGGGTCGAGGAAGCTACCGAGATCGAAACTAAAAAAAAAAAAAAATGGGAAGGCTAGACCGGACTTCGTCTCTCGGAATAAAGGTACCATGCATATTCATAACATTCATATTTCCTCGTATTTTAATTTATTATTTGCGCGATAGCATGTTTTACTACTTACTTGAACTCCGGGTTTAATCCGGGGTGTTTTAGTAATTTTTGCGCATTTTAATTCGACTCAGGGGTGCTTGCACGCCCCAACGCACGGTCTTGGTCAAGACCGTGCGGCCCAGCTCAAGACCGTGCAGACTAGTTCAGCGTTTAAACCGCTGAACCGGCCGAACCGGCGCGCACGGCCCTGCGCACGCCTGTGCGTTAGACCGTGCAGGGCCCTTCGCCCATTTAAACCTCTCTTTCGCGAACAGAAGCAACATAAACTTTTTTTTCCTCTTTTTCCCCCTCGTTCCAGCAGCAGCAAACCACAATTTTTCCCCCAAAAATTTTCTCCAAACTTCACAAGCTTGTAACTTTCGATCCGTCCAGTGGATCTTCGTAATTTTTGGAAGGAACGTAGCCGGCATTGCACTCTTTCATTAGTTGGTTTTTGGGGACGATCCACCAGCCGATCATACACAAATCGCCGCCCAAAATACTCGCCCCCCAAGTGGTCAACAAAATTCCCGAGTGAGGAATTTCACCAAATTCAACCCAACAAGCTTCAAGCAACCTTCTCACATGGCCGCCGAAGGTTCTCGACGAAGGAGGAGGCGAGATGACCCTCCATCCCCACTTCTATTTAATGTAGTTATTTCAAATCCCTTTCAAGCCAAGATATTTCGCCGGATGCACGAACGCCCGGTTTTCTCTACCAAGTTCCTCGATATAGAAGCATTGGGAAATTTGGGACTTGGCGACGGTATTGCTCAGTATATTGAAGACGTGGGGTGGACCACATTCTTGGATATGAGGAAGAATTCGTACCCCCGGCTTGTCTACGAATTCATTGCAACGCTTCAAGTGATTCCCCACGAAGACGACGCCGAGCTACCTTTTAAGATCGAGTTCCGAGCTTTCAACGAGGATTATGAGCTCACTCTCCGACAATTAATGGTACATTTTGGGCTACCCATTCGGGGAATGATAAGCCGAGAAGTAGGTTTGTCCGAGGCCGAGGCCTAGAGAAATGTCTCCACTTCTAGGAGGCCCTTCCAACAAGGAAAGTCGAAGGCAACCGACCTCCGTGATTCCGCCTTGAGGACTTTCCATCGATTCCTCTCATGCACCGTCTTTGCTAGAGGAGATAGCTACGGTTCGATCAACATTGAGGAACATTACGTCTTGGATTGAGCGGTCCGAAGGCAAACAGTCAATGGCATCATGTTCTTCCTTCGATATGTGGAGTATGTAGGCACCCGGCCTAAGGGACAAATTAGAATTGGGTCCTACATTACCGCGATCCTTGAGTGTGCCGGCGTGACCGGCATGGATCGAATGGCCCCGACAGGAGAAGATGATTTGACAATTTCTTACAAGCAATTCGCCCAGATGAAACTTTGCAAGAAAGTTAGAGGGCGACATGGTAGATATGTACCGATGACGGCAGAGGAAGCCACCGCCGAGAGTGACGACGATGTCGAGGAGGACATCCGAGCAGGAGGTCAACCTGAAAGGGATCAACAAGAAATTGAGGAGCAAATGCTGGAACAACTATACGAACCAGGAGGCTTCGATCCTCAACAGGTCCCATACGTACCTGACCCTCCTAGAACCGAAGAGGCTCACTTCCAGCCGAACTTTGACGACTACCCGACTCAGCACCAGGCTAGATCCTCACAATGGGATAGACTGAGTGAGGAACAGTGGACTCGGTACCAACAATCGGAGTCGGAGACCCGAAGCCGGTGGGAGGCTGATAGGTGGACGGTTTGGGGAAACCGCTTCACAACTTTCGCTGAGCAGACTACCAAGCGACTGGACCAACAGTCGGCCGACCTGCGGGAGATCAGACTCAAGGCCCAACGCAACCACACCGAACTCCGGGAGCAGATTTCCGACCTTGAGAGGTCCATCACTGAGCAGCTCGCTAGCTATCTGAGCCGTCTTGGCATGTCGCCTAGTTCTGGAGCATCCGATTCTTAGTTGGCATCATTTTCCTCTATTTCTCGTCATTTTCGTTTTAATTGTAATTTGATTTTCAGTTGAAACTATTATGTATGAACTATGCGTTAAATGCTTAATTGAATTTAACTGTTAATTGTTCGTTTTAATTAATTGCTTGTGTGTTAATTGTGCGATTTTTGTTTGAATAACTTTTAAATGCCGTAATATACTCTCTTTAACAAACCCCAAGGTTCGGAGGAGAATCTGAGGACAAATTCTTTTGAAGGGGGGAGTATTGTAACGACCCAAAATTCCACAATATATTCTCGGAATAATTATTCGACATTTCGTTGAATTTTATATGAAAAGATTAGCTTCGTTAGCTAATCTCAAGTTATTTTAATTTAATTCCCTATCCTCAACCATTTATAATTACATTTTCCACCCCTCAAAATTAATCTAATCTCTAAACGAACCCACACCCCCTCGAAACACCTTTGCACCATCTTGGACACACCCACACTACCTTGAACACACTTACACCCCCTTGTGCACACTCTCTTGCACACTCTTGAACACAACTCAAAATTGAGAGAGAGAAGGAGAGAAGAGAAGGAGAAAGGGAGAAGAAGAAGGAGAGAAAGAGAAAACCCGTTCCGAATCCGTCGCTCGATCAATCGAAATTCCGATACCAAATATACGATCCTCATTCAATTCTCTACCGGTAATCTTCTTTCCCCATTTCGATTCATCCATTAAATCCTTCGATTTTCTAGTTTTTAAATTGAAATGAATATTTGATAATTTGATGGGTTTGTAGGTTAGAGTTTACCATCTTTAGTGTAGTTCGGATCAAATGATAGCTATTAATGTGTACAATGCATGAGTGTGAATTTTATATGTTGATTTTAGCTATAAAATCCTCCCTAGTTGATTTTAGGACGAACCCCTCGTGAGAAACCTTGAAATCGCGTTTTCTGCACCTGAAAGACGAACCACACGGTCCAACGCACAGTCTTGGCAACACCGTGCACCAGACCGTGTGCACCACTTTGAGCCTGCATCTACCAGCGCACCCCGGTAGGCAAGCCGGTGCGCACTTGTTTTGGCTTGCACGGTCTTGAGTGCATGCTCAAGACTGTGCACAAGGCCGTGCGTTAGCCCGTGTGAATGTCTTAACCAAATTTTCAGCCTTTTTTCTTAGTTGCTCATGGTAATGGGGTCAAATGGACAAAAATAAAAGTTGACTTTTGCATACGACCCCCTAAAATCGAGTCGTTTTCACCTATAGCTTCCATATGATCCAAGGATGAATATTTTGTAAAGTTTTCAAAATTCCGACCTCGTTCGGACCTTGAATCGAGCCTTTTTCGTTTAGGGCTTTTTCCCCAATTTTTGAATGTTGTCCGAAAAATCCGAAAATCGCATGAGTGCTTCTTTATAATATTATATGCATGAATGTGCAATTAGAATTTCAATTGAGCATGTTTAGCATCGTTAAGTTTGTACTTTCCGTTTAATCGCTTTAATTGCATTTTAATTGTAAATTTAATTGCTACATGACGTTTATGGGTTTTTCATGTGTTGTAGTCTTCGTGAGTCGTTGTCGTGTCTTTTCTTATTTGGTTCTTGTCGTCTATTAGTTTCAGGCTGTCTTTTCAAGGCATAGCTTGGGTTGTCTTGTCGTTTTCGTGCTTCCAGGTGAGGGTATTAAAATGCTTTCAAACGGAGTAAGAATTTCTTTTAAATTATTGCGAACTACCCTTATGTGCTCATCTTCCTTTGATTTCCGTTCTCGTATATCCATTAGATATTTAATCTATATCTTCATGATTTTCATAATAAATGTTTTGATATTAACTTGTACCTATAAGTATCTCTAAATCATTTTGTTTTCATGAGGCAAGTAAAACTCTTTCTTTTAAGCATGACGTTTTGACCTCGGTTGGGTCTATGAGGGAAGTCGTTAGGGAAGTGCGCCAGGGCAACCCGATGCGTGCGAAACTTGTAGTCACCCCCTTTGTCGTCACACACACTTGCCTAAATACCCTTTTGGTCTTAACTTATAATGTTTCTTGAAACGCGAGCAAAATCGTGGACTTTTCTTTTAATGAGGGCCCGGGAGGGTATTCGAGGGTCTCACTTGGGGACGAGCGTCCAGGGTGTTGCCCGAGATACTTTTACCAAAATTAAGCATCAATCGTGGCCCGTCAGGAGTTGATAGCCACGGTTGGGAGTGATGGTGGGCGTTGCATGTGTTGCACGTTTTCCTAAAATTCAATTAGTCGTCCATGGTCGCGCTATGGGGTCAGACACCGGAGATGGAGATTTATAATGACTTGAAGGGGTTATAAGGAGGAACAGGCCCATTCTCGCTGGGATATTACTTGCTTCCATTTATGCTTTATTATTACTACTTATTAATTGTTGTTATGCAAGTCGAAGCACATTCCGGACTTTCTTAAATTCTGCAAATGTATTTTCCTATATAGATATATAAAACCCGGAAGCGTGGCTCGTACTTGTTCTCTCTTTACCATCACTGAGTATCTTTTATACTCACCCCCACTATTTTGATTCTTACTTCAGGTCGACAGGTGGCGTTGTCACCTATCTTGTCAGTCGGCAGCAGCAGGTCTAGGTTGGCTCGTGTGTCTTGTCTTGTCAGTGTCCCAACAACAGTCGTGTCCTTATTTATGAATTGATTTAATTTATGTATTCTGTATTATGTTTTATTTCCCGTACTTACGTGCCCCTGATGTGGGATAGATTAGACGAGCCATGGATGGCATTTATTAAATGATTATTGAGAATGATGTATGAATTATGTTGCCATGAATGGCTTGTATGACTAATTGTATAATTTGATTTAGCTTCCGCAACTCTGTTATTCTTTTATTGCTGTCGTTGTTGGGGTGTCGTAATGCTGTTGCTGGTATTTGATTGTTTGATTGCCATTCTCCGGGATGGATTTTTAAATGGGGTACATCTACCTCGTTTGGGAGTTCGTCTCGGTGCGGATGTGGTGTCCTTTCTCCGTCTACGGAAAGGGGCGCTACATGCCTGGACGAGAATTCCACGCTTTAGGTTCGTGGGAACACAAACTCAAGTCCCGAAGCGAAGCAATCCTGTACAATCGATCCTGAACTTGGTGTTGGGATCATTCTGCATTCTGGCCTTGATCTTCTGAATACCGGCATCCGAAATCTAGTCGTCTCGGATCTGTTGGACTAAATCGGGTTGGTCTGTAAGGTTGGCAAGACGAGGATACGACTCAACTCGAGTCATTCTATCCTCTATAGGGATATCGGAAGATGATCCCTCCAAATGTGCCACGTGAGCCTTCCGGCTTAATGCCTCGGCGACCATGTTCTCCTTCCCAGGGTGATACTGAATACGGCAGTCATAATCCTCCAAGAATTCCATCCACCGTCTCTGTCTCTTGTTGAGATCCTTCTGCGTGAACAGATACTTCAAACTCCGGTGGTCCGTAATGATGTCAAAAGTGACACCATACAGATAATGACGCTATTTGCCCAAGGCAAATATCACCGCTGCAAGTTCCAGGTCGTGGATGGGATAGTTCTTCTCGGCATCTTTCAGCTTCCTAGAAGCATAGGCAACGACCTTCCTGTAGCGGGCGCCCCAAACGGGTAACGCATGCCCCGCACCGATCCCCGACCCGAATTGAAACCCGGCGAACGGCACACATTTACTCAATGACTAGGCGGGGGTTTCAAAAACGAAAGAAAACGACAGACGCGCGGAAGCGAAAATAAACAAAACAATAAATCATAATAATTGCACAAGTATTAAAGCCCTCCAAGGCCAACAAAATTCAATTACATAAATAATAAACGGGTTCGTTACAATATCCCGACAATAGATAATAACGGGTTCAACATATAATCCCGAATACTACATAAATAAAATCCTAATATCATAAACATAAATAATAGCCAAACGAAAATAGAGTTATACATGAGCAAAAGAATGCAACTCTAAAGACGCGACGACGACGACGAACAAATCCCGCCTAGTATCCTGAAAGCAATACAGGGGTGAAACAGAGGGGGTTAGTCAAACGACTAAGTGAGGAGGGAATAATAGTGTTTATTATAAAACGAAAATAAATCACCAATTTTAAACTTAAAAGAAATCAACATAAAAGAAAGGTTTTCGTAAACGGGTGGTGATTTAGCATAAAACATAAACATATCATATGACTCGGCGAGTCGAGCCCTTAACTCCAATTTCAAAACATAAAACGGGAAACCACCCTTATTCCTCCAATGTAGATGGACTGCTAAATTCAAACTACGCATAACATACAGGTATAACTCAGGTACTCAAAGGGCTGCCACTCCGGCCTCACCCCGAGCTCCCAAAGGTGGAGGGAACCATAGGATTTCCGCCCTAGACCCGACGTCTACGAACTTCGTCCTATCATCCTTACTTCGGGCCCAAATATACATACATATAGTTCATAACTCGCTTTTCAAATCATTTCGGGTTGGCCAAAAGACCGTTCGAGACATATCATATGCGAGGCCGAAGGCCAAAGTTCGCCTTAGAAAACAAAGGAGTTTTACATGTCTCTTTCGCAAATGTTTGAGAGAATATACGTAGTACTTTGTCATATCAAAACATTTTCGATAAATCGAATAAACATAATAGGCATAAATAACTACTAGGTATATAAAGACGGTGTGAAAACAAAAAGTAAACCAAGGCTTATATCGGGAGAGGCTTAATATATATATATACATATAGTACTGGAGTCAGAAACGGAAAGCCTCACCTGTTGGCTATACAAAAAGAATAGATAAATGCAAGATCGGATGCGCTACTCCACGGGAGTATCGTCTGCAAAATACAAAGACACAACCAAATAAGATTAACGACGAGGCACGGCTTATACGAAAGCATTAAGACACATAGAAGCACGTTAAACTGTTATTCATAACACTTAGGTTCACATTCTATCAAAGTACATAAATTCAATAAGCAAATCAAATTAGAATGTGATAAGAGTTCATAATCAAGCATAAAAGGCAATAAGGAAGCATGCTTTCAAGTTTCGGAAGAAACGGACAACATTTGAAAAATAGCCCAAAATGACTAAACGAAAAACACGAGGAACGGGGCCCGAATGAAGTCAGAAAAATTCAAACTACCTAAAATATACATTTCATGATTTATAGGACCTATAGGTGAAATCGGATCTCAAATCGGAGGTCAAACGAAGAAAGTCAACTTTTAAAAGTGCCCGTTGACTCACATTGCCGAGAGCAACATTCTGAAAATGGAGAAATTTTGGTTAAGGCATACACACGGTCTCGGGGACGGGCGGACGCAGGGCTTGAACTCGTGCTCAAGCCGGTGCAAGCACTTTGCACTAGCGTGCGCACGGGCGTGTGCACGGCCGTGCACAAGACCGTGCAAAGGCTAAAGTGGACGCACGGTCTTGGCGCATGGTCTCAAGACCGCGCGCAAGGCCGTGCGGATTCTCAGAACAGCAGAAAAATGCAGAATCCCGAGGGCTTCGCGGGAACAACCTAAAATTCAATATTAAACCCATCAATCATGCAAAACTCAAGTTAAAACTCACATATATTGTTCTACAACATCTAAGCTACACATAGAATTCAAAATCATGTAAATCCATCCATAGTTTCTCTCAAAATCATATAATACCTAATATATTCAACTATATACAAAAATCCGAAAATCGAAGCAATGGAGGCTTTAATCACGAAAGGTGTGAGAAGCTTACTCGTAGAAGAGATCGTGAGGAGTTCGTAGGCGTAAACGGTTCAAAAATCCGTCGAGAAACGAGTCCGGCACGATCGATTGAAGCTTTTTCTTCTTTTTCTCCTTTTTCTTTCTTTTTCTTCTCCCCTTTTCTTCTTTGTGGGTGAATGAGGTGAGAGAGACAGATGAGACTTAAGTTAAAATTTGACTTGGGTTGAGAATCGAAAGAGCATTTTCATAATTTTTACAAAATAAGTTCGAAAACTCATGTTGTCCAAATAATACATAATTATAGTCAAAATTCATATAATTAAACGCACATTATCAATTCGTGATTTAAATATCAAAATTCACCCATATACAAAATTGTTATAAACTCACATAATAATATCAAATAAAAATAGTAAAATGCCCAAATAAACGATTCGGGTATACCGGAATATAATTCGGATTTTCGGGGCGCTACAATCAACCTTCCTTATGAGAATCTGGTCCCCAGATTCTACTCGTCCGACTGAAATAACTCCGGGTGGAACTTGCACATCTTGTTCTCGGTCTCCCATATAGCTTCTTCGGTTGTCTGATTTCTCCAAAGGACTTTGACAAGAGAAATCTCTCGGTTGCGTAGAGCTTAAGTCTTCTTATCCAATATCTTCACCGGCTTCGAAACAAAGGTCAAATCCGGTTCTAGTTCAATTTCCTCAACAGGAAGGATCTCGGACTCATTCGGGAAGTACTTTCGGAGTTGGGAAACATGAAAGACGTTGTGAATCCCTGTTAGGATGGGCGGCAAGTCTAACCGGTAAGCTGCATTCCCAATCCTCTCCAAGATCTCATAGGGACCCAAAAATCTCGGACTCAGTTTTCCTCCTTTTCCAATTCGGGTAAATCCCGTACGAGGAGAAGCTTTAAGGAATACTTTGTCACCAACCTCAAATTCCAACGGTCAGCGACGGGTGTCGGCATAGCTCTTCTATCGATCCTGAGCTGCCCTCATTCTTTGCCGGATGATCTGAATACGGTCAATGGCATTTTGGAGAAACTTTGGAGGAGTTCCTTGTTCCTTATCATCTTTCGTCCAACGCCAATCCTCGAGATCCCAAAACAACAGGAATCTACACTTTCTGCCATACATTGCTTCGTAAGGAGCCATCTTGATCATGGACTGATAACTGTTGTTGTAGGCAAACTCGATCAATGGCAACTGGTCGTGCCAATTGTTGCGAAAATCTAAGGCACAAGCTCGAAGCATATCACAGAGATATCTGATCATCCTCTCTGACTGACCATCTCTCTGCAGATTTGCGGCTGTACTGAAAGTCAGCTTCGTTCCCATTCGCTCTTGAAGTTGCTACCATAAGCGAGAAGTAAATCGAGCGTCTCTGTCAGATACTATAGTAGTCGGAATCCCATGAACCTTGACAATCTCCCGGTGATAAATCTCTGCCAACCTATCCACTTTGTACGACATGTTGATCGGTAGAAAATGAGCACCCTTGGATAGTCGGTCGATAATCACCCAAATGCTATCGTAGCTACCTCTAACTTTAGGCAAACCATACACGAAGTCCATGGCAATACCCTCCCAATTCCATGTAGGAATCGGTAGTGGCTCAAGCAAACCTCCCGGTCTTTGATGTTCAAGTTTAACTTGCTGACAAGTCGAGCATCTCTTGACGTAATCAGCTACGTCTCTCTTCATACCCCTCCACCAGAATAATTCTTTTAGATCCCGGTACATCTTACTTCCTCCTGGATGAACTGTGTAAGGTGTGTTGTGAGCCTCATCGAGAATCTCTTTCCTCAGACTCTCTGGAACACAAACTCGGGACTTGTAGCGGAGAATGTCGTCCACACCAAACTGAGTCTCAGAATCAGCTGTGATGTGAACTATCTGTCTCTGAGTGCACTCATCAGTAGCCTGAACATCTCGAATCTTTCGACCCAACTCTGACTGGATCGATATGCTGTGAACATGGGCCTGAGAACTGATGTGAACTCCCTCTAACTTAGCCTCTAGTTGAGCTGTCCTCGCCTTCCGGCTTAGTGCATCGGCTACAACATTCGCCTTTCCGGGATGATACTGAATCTTGCAATCGTAGTCCTCGAATAACTCCATCCAACGGCGCTGTCGTTTGTTCAATTCCTTCTGAGTAAACAAGTACTGAAGGCTCTTATGATTTGTGAAAATGTCGAACGTGATGCCGTAGAGGTAATGACGCCATTTCAATAAAGCAAATACAATGACGTCAAGCTCAAGGTTGTGAGTGGGATAGTTCTCTTCAGCTGGCTTTAGCTTTCTCGATGCATAAGCTATAACTTTCCCATTTTGCATTAACACACAACCTAATCCTTCGTGTGATGCATCTGCATACACGACAAATCCTTTAGAACCCTCGAGCAGGGTCAATACTGGGGCTGTGGTCAATCTCTTCTTGAGCTCCTGAAAGTTGGTTTCACATTTGGCTGACCACTCAAACTTAGCTTCTTTCTTCGTCAACGCTGTTAACGGGCCTGCAAGTTTAGAGAAATCCTTGATGAAACGTCTGTAGTATCCTGCTAAACCCAAGAAACTATAGATCTTTGTAGGTGTCTTAGGTCTCTCCCAATCCAGCACTGTCTCAATCTTCGAAGGATCTACCTTGATTCTCGTTCCGGATATGACATGACCTAGAAAGGTCACTCGGTCAATCCAGAATTCGCATTTGCTGAACTTGGCGAACAATTGGTGCTCTCTCAAAGCTTGGAGCACAATCTGGAGGTGTTCAGCGTGTTCTTCTTCGGACTTCAAGAACACTAAGATGTCTTCAATGAAAATAACGATGAACTTGTCGAGGTATGGACGGAAAATCCTGTGCATCATGTCCATAAAAGCTGCTGGGGCATTCGTGAGTCCAAACGGCATGACCACAAACTCGAAATGTCCGTATCGGATGTTGAAAGCTGTCTTCGGGATATCCTCTGATCGAATACGGAGGTGGTAATATCCTTGTCTGAGGTCGAGCTTGGAATAAACCCTCGATCCTTGTAGTAAGTCGAACAATTCCTCGATATGCGGTAAAGGATACTTGTTCTTCACTGTCATCCTGTTCAATTCTCGGTAATTGATACACATGCAAAGTGTACCATCCTTCTTCTTCACGAACAAGACTAGAGCACCCCAAGGCGAGGCACTCGGTTGGATATATCCAATAGAAAGGAGTTCATCGAGTTGGTTCTTCAATTCTTTCAACTCGGCAGGAGCCATTCGGTACGGCGACTTCGAATAGGACTCGGCTCCCGGAACTAAGTCAATCACGAACTCTATATCCCGATCCGGTGGCAAGAATTCTAGATTCTCGGGGAACACGTCAGTGAATTCATTGACCACGGGCGTTTCTTCGATCTTCGTCTGGTCCTTCGGACGGTTGAGAAGGTAAGCTATAAAGCACGTGGCTTCTTCTTTCTGAACGAGCTTCTTGGCTTCCATCATTGAGATATACGGACCTTCTCCTGATTGGAAACCCTTAACCTCATGGGAACCCAGAATAACTTTTTTCTCGAAACAATCAACCTTCGTCCGATGCTCATACAACCAATCCATTCTGAGAATAACCCCATATTTCTTCATCAGCAACTCGATCAAATCTGCCGGGTATTCATAACTCGCTTTTCAAATCATTTCGGGTTGGCCAAAAGACCATTCGAGACATGTCATATGCGAGGCCGAAAGCCAAAGTTCGCCTTAGAAAATAACGACGAACTTGTCGCGGTACGGACGGAAAATTTTGTGCATCATGTCCATAAAAGCTGTTGGGGCGTTCGTGAGTCCAAATGGCGTGACCACAAACTCGAAATGTCCGTATCGGGTGTTGAAAGCTGTCTTCGGGATATCTTCTGATCGGATACAGAGCTGGTAATACCCTTGTCTGAGGTTGAGCTCGGAATAAACCCTCGATCCTTGTAGCAAGTTGAACAATTCCTCGATATGCGGTAAACGATACTTGTTCTTCACTGTCATCCTGTTCAACTCTCGGTAATCGATACACAAGCGAAGTGTACCATCCTTCTTCTTCACGAACAAGACTGGAGCACCCCAAGGCGAGGCACTCGGTCGGATGTATCCAATGAAAAGAAGTTCATCGAGTTGGTTCTTCAATTCTTTCAACTCGGCAGGAGCCATTCGGTACGGTGACTTCGAATAGGACTCGGCTCCCGGAACTAAGTCAATCACGAACTCTATATCCCGATCCAGTGGTAAGAATTCCAGATTCTCGTGGAACACGTCAGTGAATTCATTTACCACGGGCGTTTCTTTGATCTTCGTCTGGTATTTCGGGCGGTTAAGAAGATAAGCTATAAAGCACGTGGCTTTTTCTTTCTGAACAAGCTTCTTGGCTTCCATCATCGAGATATACGGACCTTCTCCTGATCGGAAACCCTTAACTTCATTAGAACCCATAATAACTTTCTTCTTGAAACAATCAACCTTCGCCCGATGCTCGTACAACCAATCCATTCCAAGAATAACCCCAAACTTCTTCATCCGCAACTCGATCAAATCTGCCAGGTATTCGATACCCTCGATGATAATCGGACAACGCTTAAAAGCACGGTTCGCAACTACCTTCGAACCCAACGGTGAACTAACCACTAGCACATAATCAAGCAACGGAATAGGCACATGCACAGATAAGGAAGCAGCAGGCACAATAAATGAGTTTGAAGCACCCGAGTCGTACAATACATGTATGGGGATGCCATTTATATATATAGTACCTTCCACCACATCGGTCGAATCTGTCACGGCGTCCTCAGCATCGCTTTCCAAGGCGTAGACACAGGCATAGGCCTGAGGCAGAGTTGCTCCCTGCGGTACCAGTCCCCGCTTCGGGCATACGTCCACTCGGTGATCGGCGCTACCACATCCGTAGCAAAGTCCATTCTTCTTCCAGCACTTAGCCTCTAAGTGCGGACCCTGATAGAATCCACATACGAGTCGTGGATGTCCCTGAGGTCGGGGAGGAGCAGGCTGAACGGCGGTCTTGAATGGCTTCTTCCCAAAAGAGGACCCAAAATGAGTAAATGGCATCTTCGAACCTGAAGGGAAACTCTTGGTGGCTGCGGGGGAAGGTGCAGAAGTCGGTCTCATGTGTCGGAGATTGGACTCTATAGAAAGGGTCATCTCAACTGCGTCGGTGTAGTACTGGAGTCGGTTCCTGAGCATGTGCATACGGATCTCATTCGACAACCCCTCAATGAACTGGCGAGTCTTCCTCTGCTCGTCGTCAACCATATACGAGCAATGAATAATAAGTCTAGAGAAATGAGCCTCGTACTGATCGACGGATGAAGTACCCTGCTTGATGCCAGAAACTCTCGCTCACGCCGCTGACGGACAACCAACGGAATATACTTGGCCCAGAACTCGACCAAGAACTAATCCCAAGTAGGGACCACATGCTCTGTAGCGGGCACCCCAAACGGGTAACGCACGCCCCGCACCGAGTCTCGACCCAGAACTGAAATAGAATTCTGCCTCAAATCAAAACCCGGTGAACGACACATATTTACTCAATCAGTAGGCGGGGATTTCAAAACGGAATAAACGACAAAGGTGTGGACGCAAAACCAAAATAAAACAATAAATCATTGCTCAAATATTAAAGCCCACCGAGGCCAACGAAATTCTAATACCATAAATAACTATCATTTAATACATGAGTTCAATATAATATCCCGACAATTACAGATAACGGGTTCAGTATAATAATCCCGATAATAAATACATACGATCCTAGTACATGTGACTTAATGAAATGCCAAACGGGACAAGAGTTTACATGTGCAAAAATAGAGATGCAACTCAAAAGACGCGACGACGACGACGACAACATACAATCTCGCCTAGTATCCTGAAACCAACACCAGGGTGAAACAGAGGAGGTTAGTCGAATGACTAAGTGAGGAGGGAATAATAATGTATATTATAAAACGGAAGTAAATCACCATTTTCAAACTTAAAAGAAATCAACATAAAAGAAAGGTTTTCGTAAACGGTTGGTGATTCAGCATAAAACATAAACATTTCATATGACTCGGCGAGATGAGACCTTAACTCCAATTTCCAAACATAAAAACGGGAAACCACCCTTATTCCTCCAATGTAGACGGACCGCTAAATCCGAACTACTCATAACATACGGTATAATCTCAGGTACTCAAAGGGCTGCCACTCCGGCCTCACCCCGAGCTCCCAAAGGTGGAGGGAAGAGAGGATTTACGCCGTAGACCCGACGTCTACCAGTTTCGTCCTGTCATCCCTACTCCGGGCCCAAACATACATACATATAGCTCATAACTCGCTTTTCAATTCATTTTCGGGTTGGCCAAAAGACCGTTCGATACATGTCATATGCGAGGCCGAAGGCCAAAGTTCACCTTAGGAAATCAAAAAGGTTTTACATGTCTCTTTTGCAAATGTTTCAAAAGAATATACATAGTACCTTTTTATATCAAAACATTTTTCTATAAATCGAATAAACATAATAGGCATAAATATTTACTAAGTATATATATAGAGACGGTATGAAAACAAAACATAAATCAAGGCTTATATGGGAGAGGCTTAATATATATATATAGATACGTATAAGTACCGGAGAAAGAAACGGAAAGCCTCACATGTTGGCTAATCAAAAATAAAGGATAATCCCAAGACCGGTGCTACTCCACGGGAGTATCGTCTGCAAACATATAAAGACACAACCACATAAGACTAACAACGACGCACGGCTTATACGAAAGCATTAAAACACATAGAAGCACGTTAAACGATCAAATACGGCACTTAAGTTCAAGTTAGCAAAAGAAAACGGAGTAATTCATGAATTTAGATATGCAAATCTAGTCTAAATGCAACGAGATTTTATGGACATTCTTAGAATACTATAAGAGAGTATGAATTCAAGTTTCGGAAGAATCGGACTTCATATGCAAAAGTTAGTAAATTTGACGAAAACTTCGAACGCACTATTCATAGACCCGAACATGCTATAAATTCATAAATCATGCAATTCATATCTATTTCATACATATACAATACATGAGAAAAGAAAGAATTCGGAAAAGACGAGCCTCGGAGGGACCTACAGGCTAAAATGGACCCTGACTTACAGAAGCACAGGGTCCTATTCATACTGCTCCGCACGGCCTTGTGCACGGCCGTGCACCAAGGCCGTGCACAGCAAAGAAGTACACGCACGGCCTCTTGCACACGGCCTCAAGTCCGTGTGCACAAGGCCATGCACCATAAACCATGCGCACGGTCTCTTGCATGGCCGTGCAAGAGGTCGTGTACCTCCACACGGGCTTGCCACACCCCGTGTGCAAAGCCCGTGCACGTCAAGAATGAGCAGAACACTTCGCAGAACCAGAAAAACCACGCAAATTCAATCCTAATTTCAGCATTTGATCATCTAAACATGCAAATCTCGCCCTAAAATCCACATATAACGATCTACAACATCTAAGCTACACATAGGATCCAAAAACACGAAAAACCATCCATAAATTCATTCAAAATCACATAAACCCTAAATTATTCAACTATTCACCAAAAACAAGAAAAATGAGGCAATGGAGGCATTAAACACAAGGGACGTGAGAAGCTTACGTAGATGAGATCGCAGGGAGTTCGTAGGATTTCACGGCTCGGAAATCGGTCGCGAAACGGAGTCCGGACGATCAATCGAACCTTCCTCTTCTTCTTTCTCTTTTTCTCCTTTCTTTTCTTTCTTCTTTGCTGTATGTTGCGTGAGTGAGAATGAGGGAGAGAACATGAGACTTAGTCAAAATTTGACTAGGGTTGAGAATCGAAAGGGTATTTTTGTAATTTTTACAAAATAAGTTCGAAAACTCATGTTCTCCAAATAATATATTATTTCAGTCAAAATTCATATAATTAAACGCACATTATCAATTCGTGGTTTAAATACCAAAATTCACTCATATACGAAATTGTTATAAAATCACATAATAATTATCAAATAAAAAAATAAAATGCATAAATAATCGATTCGGGCATACCATAATAAAATTCGGATTTTCAGGGCGTTACAATCACCCCTCCTGATGAGAATCTGGTCCCCAGATTCTACTCGTTCGACTGAAATAACTCGGGGTGGAACTTGTGCATCTTCTCTTCGGTCTCCCATGTAGCTTCTTCGGTTGTCTGATTTCTCCAAAGAACTTTGACAAGAGAAATCTCCCGGTTGCGCAGAGCTTGAGTCTTCTTATCCAATATCTTCACCGGCTTCGAAACAAAGGTCAAATCCGTCTCTAGTTCAGTTTCCTCAATAGGGAGGATTTCGGACTCATTCGGGAAGTACTTTCGGAGTTCGGAAACATGAAAGACATTGTGAATCCCTGTTAGGCTTGGCGGCAAGTCTAACCTGTAGGCTGCGTTCCCAATCCTCTCCAGAATCTCATAGGGACCCAAAAATTTCGGACTCAATTTTCCTCCTTTTCCAATTCGGGTGAATCCCTTACGAGGAGAAGCTTTGAGGAATACTTTCTCACCAACCTCGAATTCCAAAGGTCGGCGACGGGTGTCGGCATAGCTCTTCTGTCGATCCTGAGCTGCTTTCATTCTCTGCCGAATAATCTGAATACGGTGGATGGCATTTTGGAGAAACTTTGGAGGAGTTCCTCGTACATTGTCATCTTTCGTCCAACGCCAATCCTCAAGATCCCAAAACAACGGGGATCTACACTTTCTGCCATATAATGCTTCGTAAGGTGCCATTTTGATTGTAGACTGATAACTGTTGTTGTAGGCAAACTCGATCAAAGGCAATTAGTCGTGCCAATTGTTGCGAAAATCCAAGGCACAAGCTCGAAGCATATCACAGAGGTACCTGATCATTCTCTCTGACTGACCATCTGTCTGCGGATGTGCGGCTGTACTGAGAGTCAGCTTCGTTCCCATTCGCTCTTGAAGTTGCTGCCATAAATAGGAAGTAAAACGAGCGTCTCTATCAGATACTATCGTAGTCGGAATCCCATGAAGCTTGACAATCTCCCGGTGATAAATCTCTGCCAACTTATCCACTTTGTATGACATGTTGATCGGTAGGAAATGAGCACTCTTGAATAGTCGGTCGATAATCACCCAAATGCTATTGTAGCCACCTCTAACTTTAGGCAAACCAGACACGACGTCCATGGCAACACCCTCCCAATTCCACGTAGGAATTGGTAGTGGCTCAAGCAAACCTCCCGGTCTTTGATGTTCAAGTTTGACTTGCTGACAAGTCGAGCATCTCTTTACGTAATCAGCTACGTCTCTCTTCATACCTCTCCACCAGAATAATTCTTTCAAATCTCGGTACATCTTACTTCCACCTGGATGAACTGTGTAAGGTGTGTTGTGAGCCTCATTGAGAATCTCTTTCCTCAAACTCTCCGGAACACAAACTCGGGTGTTTTAACGGAGAATTCCTGTGTCGTCCACACCAAAATGAGTCTCTGAATCAGCTGCGATGTGAACTATATGTCTCTGAGTCCACTCATCAGTGGCCTGAACATCTCGAATCTTTCGACCCAACTCTGACTGGATCGATATGCTGTGAACGTGGGCCTGAGAACTGATGTGAACTCCCTCTAACTTAGCTTCTAGCAGGGCGATGGTAGCCTTCCAGCTTAGTGCATCGGCTACAACATTCGCCTTTTCGGGATGGTACTGAATCTTGCAATCGTAATCCTCAAATAACTCCATCCAACGGCGCTGTCGTTTGTTCAATTCCTTCTGAGTAAACAAGTACTGAAGGCTCTTATGATTTGTGAAAATGTCGAACGTGATGCCATAGAGGTAATGACGCCATTTCAATAAAGCAAATACAATGGCTGCTAGCTCAAGGTCGTGCGTGGGATAGTTCTCTTTAGCTGGCTTTAGCTTCCTCGATGCATAAGCTATAACTTTCCCATTTTGCATTAACACACAACCTAATCCTTCGTGTGACGCATCTGCATACACTACAAATCCTTCAGAACCCTCGGGCAGGGTCAATACTGGGGCTGTGGTCAATCTCTTCTTGAGCTCTTGAAAACTGGTTTCACATTTGGCTGACCACTCGAACTTAGCTTCTTTCTTCGTCAATGCTGTTAACGGGCCTGCGAGCTTAGAGAAATCCTTGACGAAACGTCTGTAGTATCTTGCTAATCCCAAGAAACTACGGATCTCTATAGGAGTCTTAGGTCTCTCCCAGTTCAGCACTATCTCAATCTTCGAAGAATCTACCTCGATTCCCGTTCCGGATATGACATGACCTAGGAAGGTCACTCGGTCAATCCAGAATTCGCATTTGCTGAACTTAGCGTACAACTGGTGCTCTCTCAAAGCTTGGAGCACAATCCAGAGGTGTTCAGCGTGTTCTTCTTCGGACTTCAAGAACACTAAGATGTCGTCAATGAAAATAACGATGAACTTGTCGAGGTACGGACGGAAAATTCTGTGCATCATGTCCATAAAAGCAGCTGGGGCGTTCGTAAGTCCAAACGGCATGACCACAAACTCGAAATGTCCGTATCGGGTGTTGAAAGCTGTCTTCGGGATATCCTCTGATCGGATACGGAGCTGGTAATATCCTTGGCTGACATCGAGCTTGGAATAAACCCTCAATCCTTGTAGCAAGTCGAACAATTCCTCGATATGCGGTAGAGGATACTTGTTCTTCACTGTCATCCTGTTCAATTCTCGGTAATCGATACACATGCGAAGTGTACCATCCTTCTTCTTCACGAACAAGACTAGAGCACCCCAAGGCGAGGCACTCGGTCGAATGTATCCAATGGAAAGAACTTCGTCGAGTTGGTTCTTCAATTCTTTCAACTCGGCAGGAGCCATTCAGTACGGCGACTTCGAATAGGACTCGGCTCCCGGAACTAAGTCAATCACGAACTCTATATCCCGATCCGGTGGCAAGAATTCCAGATTCTCGGGGAACACGTCAGTGAATTCATTGACCACGGGCGTTTCTTCGATCTTCGTCTGGTCTTTCGGGCGGTTGAGAAGATAAGCTATAAAGCACGTGGCTTCTTCTTTCTGAACGAGCTTCTTGGCTTCCATCATTGAGATATACGGACCTTCTCCTGATCGGAAACCCTTAACTTCATTAGAACCCAGAATAACTTTCTTCTCGAAACAATCAACCTTCGCCCGATGCTCGTACAACCAATCCATTCCGAGAATAACCCCAAACTTCTTCATCGGCAACTCGATCAAATCTGCCGGGTATTCGATACCCTCAATAATAATCGGACAACGCTTAAAAGCACGGTTCGCAACTACCTTCGAACCCAACGGTGAACTAACCACTAGCACATAAACAAGCAACGAAACAGGCGCATGCACAGATAAGGAAACAACAGGCACAATAAATGAGTGTGAAGCACCCAAGTCGTACAATACATGTATGGGGATGCCATTTATATATATAGTACCTTCCACCACATCGTTCGGATCTGCCACGGTGTCCTCAGCATCGCCTTCCAAGGCGTAGACACGAGCATAGGCCTGAGGCTGAGCTGCTCCCTGCTGTACCGGTCTCCTCTTCGGGTATACATCCACTCGGTGATCGGCGCTACCACATCCGTAGCAAAGTCCATTCTTCTTCCAGCACTTAGTGTAACGCCCTGATTTTTCGAGACGAGTTCGGTAACGCGTCCCACCCTACGTTTCTCACTTCTTACTTAACTTCTCGAAATATGTGTTATTTTATATGCTTATGTGATATTATTTGTCTAATATGTTTCTAATTGATATTTTAAATTTTCCCGAATACTTTGAATTACGTGAATTTTGAGTTAGTTGATATGTGAAAAAATTTATATTTACGTGTAAACGTGTCTAAGTGCTTTTATTAAATTATGACACGTATATTTTTATCCCTAAATGTCGATAAGAATTGAATTTTATAAATTAAAATATATTTTCTACAAAAAAATATATGTATATACAAATATTCATATATAGTCCGATTACATACATATAGCAAAGACTAGATTAGTAATTTCATAAAGTCTGGAGTATATTATTATAGACTAATTAAACATACTAGAGGGGCTACGTTACAATTAATTTCTTTTGAGTTAAGTAAAATCGAAAGAAGTAATCCAATTTCTATAATCTTCCATTTTATACTTTATCACCGCCACACCAAACTTCATCTTCTTCTCTTCTTCGAACTGTATTCCAACAAAAACAGGTAAAACCCTCATTAAGATTTCTCTTGTCTTCTTTTAATAATCTTAAGAAGCGAACCATCTCATCATTATAGTTAGTTGTGGGATAATTAGACAATCTATATCTACTCATTCTTTCTGCTTATTTCACTAATTATTATTCCAAAAGAACACCACACAACCGCTTGGATATTAATCATATAAATATGGGGTATTGTTAGTGTTAGTGGAGACCTCATGAACTTATGTTTCTATATTTCAGGTTATTTACCGTGTATTAGATACAAAAATTATTTAACGAATTTGGTTCGAGTATAAATTTGTTGGCAAGAATTACATAGTTGAGCTTCTTACTTAAATTCTGAACAAGTACTATTTATTAATCACTATAAATTACCTTATTTAGTTTTGTTCGAAGTACTCCCGAACTCTATTTATATACTTAGGATGTAATTAATTGATTTCACGTGCTTAGTTACGTGCTCTCGAATACCAAAAGTCATGCTATTCTGATTCAGATTGAAATGTTATTTTCTATTTGTAATAACTTGAAAGTTTAATTGTTTCATTCTTATATTTGACCTTATGCTTAATCAAGTTGCATAACTATTTAGTTGTTATACGATTATGTGAATTAAGTTATAAGCTGTGCGTCGTACTATCATCTTACGTGGCTGTGTCATATTTGGTTTCAGGCAGTAGTTCTGCCGGACAGTAGATTAGTCTTTCCCTTTTTGTCCTTTTTGCAGTATTATCCAGGTGGGGTTTCTTTTCCGAATTCGGCTTTCTTATATGTATGTAAATATTCCATATATACCCGAAGCCTGTGCTTTATGCTTTTATGATTTCTTTCCCCAACTTATATTATACGCAGTAGCTACTTGAAAACCATACTACCTTAATGATTTCGAGGAAAACGTTTTGATATCAAATTATTACATATTAGCCCTCGAAGGCCCTTTTGGCCAGAAAGGGTTAAAATTGATTTCTCAATTGGTCCCTTTGACCTAATCTTTCGAAATGCGAGAAATATACTTTGGCCTTTGTGCCCAGCTTTTGTGCCATCTCATACTATTAGGGCCTGGACATCAGGGTACGGGGTGAAGCCGGTTAGACATTGGATCTACAGTGGATCTCAATGCTCTGGTCTCTAAACTGCTGGGAGCTCGGGGTGTGGCCGGAGTGGCAACCCTTTTGAGTACCTGTGCCGGACGGGATCTTGTCGCAGAGACTTGTCCCCAGCCGAAGATGTAAAGGATACTTGTCCTTGTATAGTTGATTATTAGTAGTTCGGGTTAGCTACCAGACTACACAAGGAGGAATAAGCGCAGTTTACTTGATTATTTTCATATTGTGAAATAGGTGGTTGTTGCTCGTCTCGCCGAGCTTTTATTTATTCATTACAACATTAATTACTTCGCCAATGTTACGAAAACCTTTATTTTTCATTTGCTTTCTTCTCATTTAAAAATGGCAAACTTTTATTCAGTTTTATTAATATATACGCATTACAACCCCCTCACTTAGTCGCTTTGACTAACCCCATTACCTCGTTGTCTCTAACAGGTTTTTTCACTAGGCGGATTCAGGTCTTGTCGTTGGGATTATTTACTTTTGTTTAGGTAATTTCATTTCCGCTTGTGTATCTGGATAAATACTTAAAACCCTAGAGTTGTATATGTAAATGATGTAAATTAGTTTAAATGTTGATATTGTTGTTTTCAGTGGCCTTGGTGGGCTTTATAATTGTGTTTTGGATTTAATGCTTTTCTAGCTCCCTGAGTGAGATAGATTGTATTAATTTGCTTCCGCTGTATTATGGTTTGTTGTCCTGTTATTTTCTAAAACAGATCCGCCTGGTATTTATTTACCGTTCGCCAGGTTATAGTTCGTAACCGGACCTCAGTTCTTGTTATGGATCATGACTTGGTGCAGGACGTCACGTCGCACAGTATTTGGTGATGTGCCATTACACTTAGCCTCTAAGTGCGGACCCTGACAGAATCCACATACGGGTCGTGGATGTCCCTGAGGTCGGGGAGGAGCAGGCTGAACGGCGGTCTTGAATGGCTTCTTCCCAGAAGAGGACCTAGAATAAGTAAATGGCCTCTTCGAACCAGAAGGGAAACTCTTGGCGGCTGCGGGGGCAAGTGCAGAAGTCGGTCTCACCTGTCGGAGATCGGACTCTATAGATAGGGCCGTCTCAACTGCATCGGTATTGTACTGGAGTCAGTTCCCGAGCATGTTCATACGGATCTCATTCGATAACCCCTCGATGAACTGGCGAGTCTTCCTCTGTTCGTCGTCAACCATATACGAGCAATGAATAATAAGTCTAGAGAAATGAGCCTCGTACTGATCGACGGATGAAGTACCCTGCTTGAGAGACAGAAACTCTATCTCACGCCGCTGACGGACAACCAACGTAATATACTTGGTCCGGAACTCGACCAAGAACTAATCCCAAGTCGGGACTACGTGCTCACGCTGCCATCTCTGTCCGATCCGTGTCCACCAATCTTGTGCAGCTCCAATCATCTGATAAACTACCAACTCGACCCTTTTAGGGTCCGGACACTCCATAACCCGGAATCTCTTCTCCATAGCCGAAATCCAAGCTTCGGCAATAACGTCATCCGGTGCACCCTCAAACTGTGGGGGATTAAGCTTAAGGAATCAGTCCATATGCTTCTCGGGAGCAGGATTTTGTTGTACTTGGTGAGTATGGAGCATAAACTGCCCTAAAGCCTCCATGAATTGGGCTGGGGTCGGTACACCAGTAGGCGGACCAGGCGGTTCACGGCGAGAAGGCATTCTACAAAAATCAATACCAACATGCATGATGATAAGTGATCATGGAAAGCTATAACACGTAGAGAAGTTAAATTCACATAATGACGTTGTCACAATCACATAATCCTAAGGCGTACGACCTAGATAGACACGACAAAACACGACGCTTCAGAGCCTAGGCCATTGGACCCAAAGAAGAGAAGCTCTAATACCATCTGTAGCGGGCGCCCCAAACGGGTAAGGCACGCCCCGCACCGAGTCTCGAACCGGAACCGAAATAGAATTCTGCCCCAAATCAAAACCCGGTGAACGGCACACATTTACTCAATCACAAGGCGGGGATTTCAAAACGGAATAAACGACAAAGGTGCGGAAGCGAAAACAAAATAAAACAATAAATCATTGCTCAAATATTAAAGCCCACCGAGGCCAACGGAATTCTAATACCATAAATAACTATCATTTAATACACGGGTTCAACGTAATATCCCGACAATTACGGATAACGGGTTCAGTATAATAATCCCGACAATAAATACATATGATCCTAGTACATGTGACTTAATGAAATGCCAAACGGGACAAGTGTTTACATGTGCAAAAATAGAGATGCAACTCAAAAGACGCGACGACGACGACGACGACATACAATCTCGCCTAGTATCCTGAAACCAACACCAGGGTGAAACAGAGGGGGTTAGTCAAACGACTAAGTGAGGAGGGAATAATAATGTATATTATAAAACGGAAGTAAATCACCATTTTCAAACTTAAAAGAAATCAACATAAAAGAAAGGTTTTCGTAAACGGTTGGTGATTTAGCATAAAACATAAACATTTCATATGACTCGGTGAGATGAGCCCTTAACTCCAATTTCCAAACATAAAAACGGGAAACCACCCTTATTACTCCAATGTAGACGGACCGCTAAATCCGAACTACTCGTAACATACGGTATAATCTCAGGTACTCAAAGGGCTGCCACTCCGGCCTCACCCCGAGCTCCCAAAGGTGGAGGGAACGAGAGGATTTACGCCGTAGACCCGACGTCTACCGATTTCGTCATGTCATCCTTACTCCGTGCCCAAACATACATACATACAGTTCATAACTCGCTTTTCATTTTATTTTCCGGTCGGCCAAAAGACCGTTCGAGACATGTCATATGCGAGGCGGAAGGCCAAAGTTTGCCTTAGGAAATCAAAGAGGTTTTACATGTCTCTTTCGCAAACGTTTCAAAAGAATATACATAGTACCTTTTTATATCAAAACATTTTTCTATAAATCGAATAAACAGAATAGGCATAAATATTTACTAAGTATATATATAGAGACTGTATGAAAACAAAATGTAAATCAAGGCTTATATGGGAGAGGCTTAATATATATATATAGATACGTATAAGTACCGGAGTCAGAAACGGAAAGCCTCACATGTTGGCTAATAAAAAAAAAAGGATAATCGCAAGACCCGTGCTACTCCACGGGAGTATCGTCTGCAAAAATACAAAGACACATCCACATAAGACTAACGACGACGCACAGCTTATATGAAAGCATTAAAACACATAGAAGCACGTTAAACGATCAAATACGGCACTTAGGTTCAAGTTAGCAAAAGAAAATGGAGTAATTCATGAATTTAGATATGCAAATCTAGTCCAAATGCAACGATATTTCATGGACATACTTAGAATACTATAAGAAAGTATGCATTCAAGTTTCGGAAGAATCGGACTTCATATGCAAAAGTTAGAAAATTTGACGAAAACTTCGAACGCACTATTCATAGACCCAAACATGCTATAAATTCATAAATCATGCAATTCATATCTATGTCATACATATACAATACATGAGCGAAGAAAGAATTCGGAAAAGACGAGCCTCGGAGGGACCTACAGGCCAAAATGGACCCTGACTTACAGAAGCACAGGGTCCTATTCATACTGCTCCACACGGCCTTGTGCACGGCCGTGCACATCAAAGAAGGACACGCACGGCCTCTTGCACACGGCCTCAAGGCCGTGTGCACAAGGCCGTGCACCATAAACCATGCGCACGGTCTCTTGCACGGCCGTGCAAGAGGCCGTATACCTCCACACGGGCTTGCCCCCCGTGTGCAAAGCCCGTGAACGTCAAGAATGAGCAGAACACTTCGCAGAACCAGAAAAACCACGCGAATTCAATCCTAATTTCAACATTTGATCATCTAAACATGCAAATCTCGCCCTAAAATCCACATATAAGATCTACAACATCTAAGCTAAACATAGGATCCAAAAACACGAAAAACCATCAATAAATTCATTCAAAATCACATAAACCCTAAATTATTCAACTATTCACCAAAAATGAGAAAAATGAGGCAATGGAGGCATTAAACGCAAGGGACGTGTAGAAGCTTACTCGTAGATGAGATCGCGGGGAGTTCGTAGGATTTCACGGCTCGGAAATCGGTCGGGAAACGGAGTCGGGACGATCAATCGAACCTTCCTCTTCTTCTTTCTCTTTTTCTCCTTTCTTTTCTTTCTTCTTTGCTGTACGTTGCATGAGTGAGAATGAGGGAGAGAATATGAGACTTAGTCAAAATTTGACTAGGGTTAGAATCGAAAGGGCATTTTCGTAATTTTTACAAAATAAGTTCGAAAACTTATGTTCTCCAAATAATACATAATTATAGTCAAAATTCATATAATTAAACGCACATTATCAATTCGTGGTTTAAATACCAAAATTCACTCATAAACGAAATTGTTACAAAATCACATAATAATTATCAAATAAAATAATAAAATGCATAAATAAACGATTCGGGCATACCGGAATAAAATTCGGATTTTCGGGGTGTTACATGCTCACACTGCCATCGCTTCTCGATCCGTGTCCACCAATCTTGTGCAGCTCCAATCATCTGATAAACTGCCAACTCGACCCTCTTAGGGTTCGGACACTCCATGACTTGGAATCTCTTCTCCATAGCTGAAATCCAAGCTTCGGCGATAACATCATCCGGTGCACCCTCAAACTGTGGGGGATTAAGCTTAAGGAATTGGTCCATATCCTTCTCGGGAGCAGGATTTTGTTCTACTTGGTAAGTATGGACCATAAACTGCCCTAAAGCCTCCATGAATTGGGCGGGGGTCGGTACACCATAGGCGGACCAGGCGGTTCACGGCGAGGAGGCATTCTGCAAAAAATCAATACCAACATGCACGATGATAAGTGATCATGGAAAGCTGTAACACGTAGAGAAGTTAAATTCACATAATCACGTTGTCACAATCATATAATCCTAAGCCGTACGACCTAGACAGACACGACAAAACACGACGCTTCAGAGCCTAGGCCATTGGACCCAAAAAAGAGAGGCTCTGATACCAATTGTAGCGGGCGCCCCAAACGGGTAACGCACGCCCCGCACCGAGTCTCAACCCGGAACCGAAATAGAATTCTGCCCCAAACCAAAACCCGGCGAACGGCACGCATTTACTCAATCACTAGGCAGGGATTTCAAAACGGAATAAACAACAAAGGTGCGGAAGCGAAAACAAAATAAAACAATAAATCATTGCACAAATATTAAAGCCCACCGAGGCCAACAGAATTCTAATTACTAATAACTATAATTTAATGCACAGGTTCAATACAATATCCCGAATTCTAGAGTACGGGTTCAGTATAATAATCCCGATAATAAATACATACAATCCTAGTACTTATGACTTAATGAAATTCCAAACGGTACGAGAGTTTACATATGCCAAAAATAAATGCAACTTAATAGACGCGACGACGACGACGTACAATCCCGCCTAGTATCCTGAAACCAACACCAAGGGTGAAACAGAGGGGGTTAGTCAAACGACTAAGTGAGGAGGGAATAATAATGTATATTATAAAACGGAAGTAAATCACCATTTTTCAAACTTAAAAGAAATCAACATAAAAGAAAGGTTTTCATAAACGGTTGGTGATTTAACATAAAACATAAACATATCATTTCATATAACTCGGCGAGACGAGCCCTTAACTCCAATTTCTAAACATAAAAATGGGAAACCACCCTTATTCCTACAATGTAGATGGACCGCTAAATCCAAACTACTCATAACATACGGTATAATCTCAGGTACTCAAAGGGCTGCCACTCCGGCCTCACCCCGAGCTCCCAAAGGTGGAGGGTACAAGAGGATTTATGCCGTAGACCCGATGTCTACCGGTTTCGTCCTGTCATCCTTATTCCGGGCCCAAACATAACTATTCGAATCATAACTTGCTTTTCAAATCATTTTCGGGTTGGTCGAAAGACCGTTCGAGACATGTCATATGTGAGGCCGAAGGCCAAAGTTCGCCTTAGGAAATCAAAGAGGTTTTACATGTCTCTTTCTTAAACGTTTCAAAAGAATATAAATAGTACCTTTTCATATCAAAACATTTTTCTATAAATCGAATAAACATAATAGGCATAAATATTTACTAAGTATATATATAGAGACGGTGTTAAAACAAAACGTAAATCAAGGCTTATATGGGAGAGGCTTAATATATATATACGTATAAGTACCGGAGTCAGAAACAGAAAGCCTCACCTGTTAGCTAATCAAAAAGAAAGGATAGATGCAAGACCGATGCGCTACTCCACGGGAGTATCGTCTGCAAAAATACACAGACACAACCACATGAGACTAATGACGACGCACGGCTTATACAAAAGCATTAAAACACATAGAAGCACGTTAAATAATCAAATATGGTACTTAAGTTCAAATTAGCAAAAGAAAATGAAGCAATTCATGAATTTAGATATGAAAATCATGTTCAAATGCTACGAGATTTCATGGACATTCTTAGAATACCATAAGAGAGTATGCATTCAAGTTTCGGAAGAATCGGGCTTCATATGCAAAAGTTAGGAAATTTGTCGAAAACTTCGAACACACTATTCACAGTCCCAAACATTCAATAATTTCATAAATCATGCAATTCATATCTATTTCATAATTAAAGAATACATGAGTGAAGAAAGAATTCGGAAAAGACGAGTCTCGGAGGTACCTACAGTGCAAATTGCACATCGGACTTACAGAAGGTCAGGGAGCCAAAATGGCTCCACACGGCCTCTTGCACACTGGCTTGAGGCCGTGTGCAGCAGACCATGCACGACATTCCAACATGCACGGCCTCTCTACAGGCCGTGTAGAGAGCCCGTGCAGATCATTCAACACGCACGGCCTCTCCCACGGCTGTGAGAGAGACCGTGCACCCTCACGCGGGCTTGCCACACCCCGTGTGCAAGGCCCGTGCACATCAAGAATAGAAGCAAATTTCGCAGAACAGAAACCTTACGCGATTTAAATCCAAAAATCAACATTTAATCATCAAAACGTTAATCACTCATGCTAATTTTGACATATAATGATGTAACGCCCCGAAAATCCGAATTTTATTCCGGTATGCCCAAATCGTTTATTTATGCATTTTATTATTTTATTTGACAATTATTATGTGATTTTATAACAATTTCGTATATGAATGAATTTTGATATTTAAATCACGAATTGATAATGTGCGTTTAATTATATGAATTTTGACTATAATTATGTATTATTTGGACAACATGAGTTTTCGAACTTATTTTGTAAAAAATCACAAAAATGCTCTTTCGATTCTCAACCCAAGTCAAATTTTGACTTAAGTGTCATCTCTCTCTCTCTCTCACCTCATTCATGCATAAAGAAGAGAAGAGGAGAAGAAAAAGAAAGAAAAAGGAGAAAAAGAAGAAAAAGCTTTGATCGATCGTCCCGACTTCGTTTCCCGACCGATTTTCAAGCCGTGAAAACCTGCAAACTCCACACGATCTCTTCTACGAGTAAGCTTCTCACACCGTTCTCGATTAATGCCTCCATTTCTTCATTTTTCTGATTTTGATGAATAGTTGCACATTTAGGTTAAATGATGATTTTGAATGATTTTATGGATGGAATTACGTGATTCTTGGTTCTATAGGTAGATTAGATGTTGTAGATCAATATATGTGAGTTTTAACTTGAGATTTGCATGATTGATGGGTTTAATATCGAATTTTGTTTTGTTCCCGCGAAGCCCTCGCAATTCTGCATTTTTGCTGTTGTTCTTTAGATCCACACGGCCTTATGCACGGTGTTGAGACCGTGCGCCAAGACCGTGTGTGCCCCTTTTAAGCCTTGCACGGCCTTGTGCACCCCGTGCGCAGGCCGGTGCAAGTGTCTGCACCGGCTTGAGCACGAGTTCAAGCCCGTGCGTCCGCCCGTCCCCAAGACCGTGTGTCCCCCTTAGCCAAAATTTCTCCATTTTCATAATGTTGCTCTCGGCAATGTGAGTCAACGGGCACTTTTAAAACTTGACTTTCTTCGTTTGACCTCCGATTTGAGATTCGATTTCACCTATAGGTTATATAAATCATGAAATACATATTTTAGGAAGTTTGAATTTTTCCGACTTCGTTCGGGCCCCGTTCCTCGTGTTTTTTGTTTAGGCATCTTAGGCTATTTTTCAAATGTTGTCTGTTTCTTCCGAAAATTGAATGCATGCTTCCTTATTGCCTTTTATGCATGATTATGAACTCTTATCGCATTCTAATTTGATTTGCTTATTGAATTTACGTACTTTGATAGAATGCGAACCTAAGTGTTATGAATGAATGTTTAACGTGCTTCTATGTATTTTAATGCTTTCGTATAAGCCGTGCGTCGTTGTTAGTCTTATTTGGTGGTGTCTTTGTATTTTTGCAGACGATACTCCCATGGAGTAACGCATCTGGTCTTGCATTTATCTATTCTTTTTGTTTAGCCAACAGGTGAGGCTTTCTGTTTTTGATTCCAGTACTATTATGTATATATAAATAAGCCTCTCCCGATATAAGCCTTGTTTACGTTCTGTTTTCGCACCGTTTCTATATATATACTTAGTAGATATTTATGCCTATTATGTTTATTCGATTTATCGAAAATGTTTTGATATGAAAAAGTACTATGTATAGTCTTCGAAATGTTTGCGAAAGTGACATATAAAACCCCTTTGTTTTCTAAGGCGAACTTTGGCCTTCGCCTCGCATATGACATGTCTCGAACGGTCTTTTGGCCAACCCGAAATGATTTGAAAAGCGAGTTATGAACTGTATGTATGTATGTTTGGGCCCGGAGTAAGGATGATAGGACGAAGTCGGTAGACATCAGGTCTACGGCGGAAATCCTATGGTTCCCTCCACCTTTGGGAGCTCGGGGTGAGGCCGGAGTGGCAGCCCTTTGAGTACCTGAGTTATACCTGTATGTTATGCATAGTTCGGATTTAGCGGTCCGTCTACATTGGAGGAATAAGGGTGGTTTCCCGTTTTATGTTTGGAAATTGGAGTTAAGGGCTTGACTCGCCGAGTCATATGATATGTTTATGTTTTATGCTAAATCACCACCCGTTTACGAAAACCTTTCTTTTATGTTGATTTCTTTTAAGTTTAAAATTGGTGATTTATTTCCGTTTTATAATATACACTGTTATTCCCTCCTAACTTAGTCATTTGACTAACCCCCTCTGTTTCACCCCTGTATTGGTTTCAGGATACTAGGCGGGATCGTCGTCGTTGTCGTCGTTGTTAGAGTTGCATTTATTTCGTTCATGTATAACTCTTGTCCGTATGATTTTATTTATGTTTATGATATTAGGATTTAATTTATGTAGTATTCGGGATTATATGTTGAACCAGTTATTATCTATTGTCAGGATATTGTATCGAACCCGTTTATTATTTATGTAATTGAATTTCATTGGCCTTGGTGGGCTTTAATACTTGTGCAATTATTATGATTTATTGTTTTGTTTATTTTCGGTTATGCACCTCTGTCGTTTTCTTTCGTTTTTGAAATTCCCGGCTAGTCATTGAGTAAATGTGTGCCGTTCGTCGGGTTTCGATTCGGGTCGGATTCCATTTTGGTTCCGGGTCGGGGCTCGGTGCGGGGGCGTGCGTTACCCGTTTGGGGCGCCCGCTACAGTTGGTATCAGAGCTCTTTGGGTCCAATGGCCTAAGCTCTGAATCGTCGTGTTTTGTTCGTTTTGTCAGTAGTTGTGTGCCAGTGTAACTTAGAGAATTGCACTCACTAGTGTTCAAGAACGCTTAGTGTTTGAATTGTGACGGATCTATGTTGGATGATCAACAACAATAGATCTTTTACAATCAAAATACTGGGATGGACTTGGACATAGGTGGATGTGAAACTCAAGGTTGCACTTGCCATGCCTGGTTGTCTGTCATGTCCGGTTGTGTCTAGGTCATACGGCTTAGGACTTTTGTGGAATTTGTGCAAAGGTGCTAAGTGATTATGTGAACTTTATCTGAAACATTGCTTGCCTATGTGTGTACAGCTTTGCATGCTCACTTATCTATCATGCATAACTGCTATTGGCTTTACAGGATGCCTCCACGTCATCGTCCACATAGACAGCCCCCATCACCTCCGTTGACACCTCAGGCCGATACACCGATCCCAGCCGCCAAGGGTTTCCCCTTTGATTCGAAGAGGCCATTTGTTCCATCTGGGTCCTCTTCTGGGAAGAAGCCGTTCAAGGCAGCCGTTCAGCCTGCTCCTCCCCGACCTCAGGGACATCCACGACCAGTATGTGGATTCTGTCAAGGCCCGCATTTAGAGGCCAAATGTTGGCAGAAGAATGAACTGTGCTACAGATGTGGTAGCGCCGATCACAGAGTGAATGTATGCCCGAAGCAGAGACCGATACAACAGGGAGCCGCTCAGCCTCAGGCCTTTGCACGTGTTTACGCCTTGGAAGGCGATGCTAAGGATGCCGTGGCAGATTCTACCGATGCAGTAGAAATGGCTCTGCATATTGAGTCTGAACTCAACCTAATGGGACCGAGTCCTACTCTGGCCACTACCACCGTTCAGCACCATCCAGCGAGTTCCAAGAGGCCATTTACACCTTTAGGGCCCTCTTCCGGAAAGAAGACCTTCCAGGTATCTTCATCGGAGCAGAATGCACCTTCCCAACCGCAGGGAGCACCAGTACGTGGCTTTTGCCAAAGAGACCATCAAGAGTCAGAATGTCGAAAGAAGTCTGGACGTTGCTTCTCATGTAGAAGTCCCTCCCATCTCCGCGCAAATTGCACGAGGAAGAAAAAGTCGAGATAGTCGAGGAGAACTTAGATCCGAATACTCCGGTGCAAGGTACAAGATATAAATTGTCATTCCATACATGTATTTTATCATTCGAGTGGTTTACACTCACTTGTTGCGCTTTTCATTGACGTCCTTGCGCGTGCGCCTGTTGGATTCCTTTACGTGTTTCTCTTTTATTTTCGTTGCCGGATTGGAGGACATTTGCGATTCGTGCGTGTGCTACCATTTATCATCGAAGGAACCGTTACCAGCAGATTTGACCAAGTTGCCAGCAAAGGATTATTTTAGACTTGGCTAAGTCTAAAGATTTAGAACGGACGAGGACCGTACACCTCATTGGAGGAATCCGAGAACCTTATTCGAAAGGAAGAAGTTATAGGCTTATCCCCTGCCGTCTCAACTGCCTGAAGATCCGAGAAAAGCCTAGAGAATCAAGTTGATCATAGAATTCACAGACGTACTCCCCGCGAATCTGAGAGCTCTTGCGATCAGATCGGTATAGATGGTCCATGATAGATCAAACTCTAAGGAGCCGAACTATGATCGAAGACGCCGAACCGAATGGATTCTGCCGATCTGACAGAATTGAAGAACCAACTCGATGAACTTCTTTCCATTGGATATATCCGACCGAGTGCCTCACCTTGGGGTGCTCCAGTCTTTTTCGTGAAGAAGAAGGATGGTACACTTCGCATGTGTATCGATTACCGAGAATTGAACAGGATGACAGTGAAGAACAAGTATCCTCTACTGCATATCGAGGAATTGTTCGACTTACTACAAGGATCGAGGGTTTATTCCAAGCTCGACCTCAGAAAAGGATATTACCAGCTCCGTATCCGATCAGAGAATATCCCGAAGACAGCTTTCAACACCCGATATAGACATTTCGAGTTTGTGGTCATGCCGTTTGGACTCACGAACGCCCCAGCAGCTTTTATGGACATGATGCACAGGATTTTCCGTCCGTACCTCGACAAGGTCATCGTTATTTTCATTGACGACATCTTAGTGTTCTTGAAGTCCAAAGAAGAACACGTTGAACACCTCCGGATAGTGCTCCAAGCTTTGAGAGAGCACCAATTGTTCACTAAGTTCAGCAAATGCGAATTCTGGACTGACCGAGTGACCTTTCTGGGTCATGTCATATCCGGAATGGGAATCGAGGTAGATCCTTCGAAGATTGAGACAGTGCTAGATTGGGAGAGACCTAAGACTCCTACAGAGATCCGTAGTTTCTTGGGTTTAGCAGGATACTACAGACGTTTCGTCAAGGATTTCTCTAAGCTTGTAGGCCCGTTAACAGCATTGACGAAGAAAGAAGCTAAGTTTGAGTGGTCAGCCAAATGTGAAACCAGCTTTCAAGAGCTCAAGAAGAGATTGACCACAGCCCCAGTATTATCCTGCCCGAGGGTTCTGAAGGATTTGTCGTGTATGCAGATGCGTCACACGAAGGATTAGGCTGTGTGTTAATGCAGAATGGGAAAGTTATAGCTTATGCATCGAGGAAGCTAAAGCCAGCTGAAGAGAACTATCCCACTCACGACCTTGAGCTAGCCGTCGTTGTATTTGCTTTATTGAAATGGCGTCATTACCTCTACGGCATCACGTTCGACATTTTCACAGATCATAAGAGCCTTCAGTACTTGTTTACTTAGAAGGAATTGAACAAACGACTGCGCCGTTGGATGGAGTTATTTGAGGACTACGATTGCAAGATTCAGTACCATTTCGGAAAGGCGAATGTTGTAGCCGATGCACTGAGCCGGAAGGCGAGCATAGCCCAGCTGGAGGCTAAGTTAGAGGGAGTTGACATCAATTCCCAGGCCTATGTTCACAGCATATCGATCCAGTCAGAGTTGGGTCGAAAGATTCGAGATGTTCAGACTACTAATGAGTGGACTCAGAGATAGATAGTTCACATCGCAGCTGATTCTGAGACTCAGTTTGGTGTGGACGACACAGGAATTCTCCGCTACAAGTCCCGAGTTTGTGTTCCGGAGAGTCTGAGGAAAGAGATTCTTGATGAGGCTCACAACACACCTTACACAGTTCATCCAGGAGGAAGTAAGATGTACCGGGATCTAAAAGAATTATTCTGGTGGAGAGGTATGAAGAGAGACGTAGCTAATTACGTCAAGAGATGCTCGACTTGTCAGCAAGTTAAAGTTGAACATCAAAGACCGGGAGGTTTGCTTGAGCCACTACCGATTCCTACATGGAATTGGGAGGGTATTGCCATGGACTTCGTGTCTGGTTTGCCTAAAGTTAGAGGTGGCTACGATAGCATTTGGGTGATTATCGACCGACTATCCAAGAGTGCTCATTTCCTACCGATCAACATGTCATACAAAGTGGATAAGTTGGCAGAGATTTATCATCGGGAGATTGTCAAGCTTCATGGGATTCCAACTACGATAGTGTCTGACAGAGACGCTCGATTTGCTTCTCGCTTATGGCAGCAACTTCAAGAGCGAATGGGAACGAAGCTGACTTTCAGTACAGCCGCACATCCGCAGACAGATGGTCAGTCAGAGAGAATGATCAGGTACCTCTGTGATATGCTTCGAGCTTGTGCCTTGGATTTTCGCAACAATTGGCACGACGAATTGCCTTTGATCGATTTTGCCTACAACAACAGTTATCAGTCTACGATCAAAATGGCACCTTACGAAGCGTTATATGGCAGAAAGTGTAGATCCCCGTTGTTTTAGGATCTCGAGGATTGGCGTTGGATGAAAGATGATAAGAAACGAGGAAGTCCTCCAAAGTTTCTCCAAAATGCCATTGACCGTATTCAGATCATCCGGCAAAGAATGAGGGCAGCTCAGGATCAACAGAAGAGCTATGCCGACACCCGTCGCCGACCGTTGGAATTTGAGGTTGGTGACAAAGTATTCCTCAAAGCTTCTCCTCGAAAGGGATTCACCCGAATTGGAAAAGGAGGAAAACTGAGTCCGAGATTTTTGGGTCCCTATGAGATCTTGGAGAGGATTGGGAACGCAGCTTACAGGTTAGACTTGCCGCCAAGTCTAACAGGGATTCACAACGTCTTTCATGTTTCCCAACTCCGAAAGTACTTCCCGAATGAGTACGAGATCCTTCCTGTTGAGGAAATTGAACTAGAACTGGATTTGACCTTTGTTTCGAAGCCGGTGAAGATATTGGATAAGAAGACTCAAGCTCTGCGCAACCGAAAGATTTCTCTTGTCAAAGTCCTTTGGAGATATCAGACAACCGAAGAAGCTACATGGGAGACCGAGGACAAGATGCGAAAATTCCACCCGAAATTATTTCAGTCGGACGAGTAGAATCTGGGGACCAGATTCTCATAAGGAGGGGTGATTGTAACGTCCCGAAAATCCGAATTTTATTCCGGTATGCCCGAATCGTTTATTTATGCATTTTATTATTTTATTTGACAATTATTATGTGATTTCATAACAATTTTCTATATGAATGAATTTTAAATTTAAATCACGAATTGATAATGTGCGTTTAATTATATGAATTTTGACTGTAATTATGTATTATTTGGACAACATGAGTTTTCGAACTTATTTTGAAAAAAATTACGAAAATGCCCTTTCGATTCTCAGCCCAAGTCAAATTTTGACTTAAGTCTCATCTCTCTCTCTCTCACCTCATTCACGCACAAAGAAGAGAAGAGGAGAAGAAAAAGAAAGAAAAAGGAGAAAAAGAAGAAAAAGCTTTGATCGATCGTCCCGACTTCGTTTCCCGACCGATTTCCGAGTCGTGAAAACCTACGAACTCCTCACGATCTCTTCTATAGGTAGATTAGATGTTGTAGATCAATATATGTGAGTTTTAACTTGAGATTTGCATGATTGATGGGTTTAATATCGAATTTTGGTTTGTTCCCACGAAGCCCTCGCGATTCTGCATTTTTGCTGCTGTTCTTTAGATCCACATGGCCTTACGCACGGTCTTGAGACCGTGCGCCAAGACCGTGTGTGCCCCTTTTGAGCCTTGCACGGCCTTGACCACCCCATGCGCAAGCCGGTGCGCAGTCCAGTGCAAGTGTCTGCACCGGCTTGAGCACGAGTTCAAGCCCGTGCGTCCGCCCTTCCCTAAGACCGTGTGTCCCCCTTAGCCAAAATTTCGCCATTTTCAGAATGTTGCTCTCGGCAATGTGAGTGAACGGGCACTTTTAAAAGTTGACTTTCTTCGTTTGACCTCCGATTTGAGATCCGATTTCACCTATAGGTCCTATAAATCATGAAATACATATTTTAGGAAGTTTGAATTTTTCTGACTTCGTTCGGGCCACGTTCCTTGTGTTTTTCGTTTAGGCATCTTGGGCTATTTTTCAAATGTTGTCCGCTTCTTTCGAAAATTGAATGCATGCTTCCTTATTGCCTTTTATGCATGATTATGAACTCTTATCGCATTCTAATTTGATTTGCTTATTGAATTTACGTACTTTGATAGAATGTGAACCTAAGTGTTATGAATAACTGTTTAACGTGCTTCTATGTGTTTTAATGCTTTCGTATAAGTCGTGCGTCATCGTTAGTCTTATTTGGTGGTGTCTTTGTATTCTTGCAGACGATACTCTCGTGGAGTTACGCATCCTGTCTTGCATTTATCTATTCTTTTTGTTTAGCCAACAGGTGAGGCTTTCCGTTTCTGATTCTAGTACTATTAAGTATATATAAATAAGCCTCTCCCGATATAAGCCTTGTTTACGTTTTGTTTTCACACTGTTTCTATATATATACTTAGTAGATATTTATGCCTATTATGTTTATTCGATTTATCGAAAATATTTTGATATGAAAAAGTACTACGTATAGTCTTCGAAATGTTTGCGAAAGAGACATGTAAAACCCCTTTGTTTTCTAAGGTGAACTTTGGCCTTCGGCCTCGCATATGACATGTCTCGAACGGTCTTTTGGCCAACCCAAAATGATTTGAAAAGCGAGTTATGAACTGTATGTATGTATGTTTGGGCTCGGAGTAAGGATGATAGGACGAAGGCGGTAGACATCGGGTCTACGGCGCAAATCCTATGGTTCCCTCCACCTTTGGGAGCTCGGGGTGAGGCCGGAGTGGCAGCCCTTTGAGTACCTGAGTTATACCTGTATGTTATGCGTAGTTCGGATTTAGCGGTCCGTCTACATTGGAGGAATAAGGGTGGTCTCCCGTTTTATGTTTGGAAATTGGAGTTAAGGGCTTGACTCGCCGTGTCATATGATATGTTTATGTTTTATGCTAAATCACCACCCATTTACGAAAACCTTTTTTTTTATGTTGATTTCTTTTTAGTTTAAAATTGGTGACTTATTTCTGTTTTATAATATACACTATTATTCCCTCCTCACTTAGTCGTTTGACTAGCCCCCTCTGTTTCACCCCTGTATTGGTTTCAGGATACTAGGCGGGATCGTCGTCGTTAGAGTTGCATTTATTTTGTTCATGTATAACTCTTGTCCGTATGATTTTATTTATGTTTATGATATTAGGATTTTATTTATGTAGTATTCGGGATTATATGTTGAACCCGTTATTATCTATTGTCGGGATATTGTATCGAACCCGTTTATTATTTATGTAATTGAATTTCGTCAGCCTTGGTGGGCTTTAATACTTGTGCAATTATTATGATTTATTGTTTTGTTTATTTTTGCTTCCGCACCTCTGTCGTTTTCTTTCGTTTTTGAAATCCCCGCCTAGTCATTGAGTAAATGTGTGTCGTTCGCCGGATTTCGATTCGGGTTGGATTCCATTTCGGTTCCGAGTCGGGGCTTAGTGCGGGGCATGCGTTACCTATTTGGGGCGCCTGCTACAAATGATCTACAACATCTAATCTACGCATAGAATCCATAAACACGAAAAACCATCCATAAAATCATCTTAAATCACATAAAATCTAAATTATTCAACTATTCTAAAAATTTGAAAAACAAAGCATAGGAGGCATTAATCGCGAAAGACGTGAGAAGCTTACTCGAAGTTGAGATCGTGAGGAGTTCGTAGGTTTTCACGGCTCGGAATTCGGTCGGGAAACGGAGTCGGGACGATCAATCGAACTCTCCTTCTTCTTCTACTTCTTTCCTTTCTTTTCTTTTTCTCTTTCTCTGGTTGTTGCGTGAATGAGATGAGGGAGAGAGAGAGATGGGTTAAGTCAAAAGGTTGACTTAGTTTGAGAAACGAAGGGGCATTTTCATAATTTTGTAAAAATAACTCAAAAACCTAAGTTATCCAAATAATACATAATTACAGTTAAAGTTCATGGAATTAAACGTACATTGACATGTCGTGATTTAAATATCAAAATTCACTAATTTGTGAAATTGTTATAAAATCACATAATAATTATCAAATAAATAATTAAATCGCGCAAATAAACAATTCGGACTTACCGGATAATAACTCGGATTTTCGGGGCGCTACATGGCAAGACCATGCACGGGCCCATGCAGGCTAAAGGGAGACACACGGGGCTGTGCACGGGCTTGGCAAGACCGTGCACAAGCCCGTGCAGATCTACTGGGCAGTAGACCCAGCAGTTCGCGAAGCTCTCACGCGGGTTCAACATATAAATTCATAAATCTCCTAATTTACACCATAAAACATGCTAATTCTCACATATAATCATATATATCACATAAGCTACACATAGGTCCAAGAATTACGCAAAATGGCCAAGTAAATCTTCCTAAACACGAAAATCCTAAATCTATAAAACTTCTATATAAAATCAACGAAAATTGCAACGAGGAGAGAACGGATTGAAATGGGGTAAAAGGATTACTGGTAGAGGATGAAGCAAGGATCATTCGGGTTGTCACAACTCGTCGATCGGGCGAGAAACGGGCTCGGTAGGACGATTCTCCTTTCTCCTCCTTCTTTCTCCTTTTCTGCTTCTATTCTTCTTTCTCTCTCTTTCAAATGATATGGGTTTAAGTGGGAGTAAGAAATATACGAGGGGTATGTATGCAAAAAGGGATATTAAATGGGGTCGGGTAAAATAAGGAATTTTGGATAAAAGGCGGGTTCATGGATAAAACTTATTCCTCATGGATAATCGGGTCTAGGTGGTCAACGAGCGAAGGATCTCCCATTCCTCGACCCCACCTAGACTACAACCAGTGCCCGACGCTCCCCCTTAGTTTCTTGCTTGCCTAAGTGCTTTACCGCTTTCTTACTTGAAACTTCTCATCTCGCTTGTCTGTGCTAAACCCCGAACTTCCCGAGCATAGGGTATAGGGTAGACATACCTAAGTTAAGTTCCTTTTCCGATTCGCCGGATACCTTACGTAGGGCTTATAATCCCTCGATAGGTTTAACGAAGGCCGAATGGCTTCACAGCCAGGAACTAGACCCAAGGTCTCGTCAAAAACATGAACCTTTTTACAAAATATTTCCTTTTTATCAAGGAACTTTCCAAAATCAACACGAAAGCCTTCTCTTAACGAAAGAATGCCCTTCTTATGGTTAACCCGGCACGAGGGTCTAAAGCTTCGAGCTTTACTCCCCCTCTACCCGTAAATACCCAAAAATGCGACTCTTTCCACAAGAGAACTTTCCTCTTTTAATCCAAAAATAACATAAAAACTCTACAAAAACAAGGCGTGACGAACCTCACATGTCTACTCCATACCCCACTCTCAAAAGTTCGGGGGTATGAACTACGTTGGCTCTGATTCCCAAGCTCCTTGGGATACGTAGGCTGCCGTGTAACGCCCCGCTATTTTTATAACGCTTCGGTACGTTCACCGACTAATTGCCCTTGTGTGCATTGTTTGCAATTATGTGATTATGTGAATTATATGAATTAATGTGTGATTCTATATGTGAATAATATGATGAATTCATAAGAATTTTCATATTTGAATTACCTTACACTATGTTTATATTTGAAGTGTTGTATTTGAAATTCTATGAAAATTATGCCATCGTATTTGAATTATATGATATTATTCTTGTCATATATATAAATATGTATGCAAATACATACATAAATATCTATACAAATATATATACAAGTATATATAAATTGCTAGCTAATTTTGACTTTTCAAAATACCTTATATTTATTTTATATTCTCTCTTTTCTCTTGAATTTTCTACACTATTCCAAACAAGCAACAACTCTCTCTTTCTCTCTTCTTCTTCACCTCTCTCTCGGCCACTCTCTCCTCTCTTCACCGCCATTTTCATCACCATCAAAGCACCAAAAATCATCATCTTTCTTGCTACAAAAAGTTGCTCTCTCATCCAAGGAACAAACCTCTACTTTCTATTTGTGCAAACAAGCTTTTATTTCTTCCTTTCTCCTCCATTTCCTCCTTCAAGGTAAGTTTGTAAATCTCACAATTCTTTGGTTTTCAAGGTTTTCTATGTTGAGGAAGTGATGAAGCATGTTAGAATGAATGATTGATGAGCTTAGTTTGGTTGTTGGTTGCATGTAGCATTACTTGTGATTTTTCCATTAAATTTGATCAATTTGCAATGTTGGGTTAATGGTCTTAGATGCTTGAATGGTTAAGGAATTCATGTTAGTTCATGATATTAAGCTAATTGGTGAAGTTTTGTGGAGTTTGGGGTTGAAAAATGAAAGTTTGGCAAAATATGTAGGGGCTGATGAATAGTGATTTTTGAGCATTTGGCTTCATTTTTCGATTCTTTTGGCATCAAAAATCTTAAAATGTGTTAACTAAGAGATGCCGAAAGTTTCGGATTAATCGGAGTTGATTTGCTATGCCAAGTATTAAATGAGGGGTGGTTTGTGTAATATTCACAAACCTTTGAATTTTATTTCCCAAGCTTCCATATTACTTGTATGCCTATTTTAGCTTAATATCATGTGTATTTGATTGTGTTTAAATGTGCTTGAATGAGCTTAATTGTGTTTAAATGCATTTGTGTTTAAATGTGCTTGAATGAGCTTAATTGTGTTTAAATGCATTTGTGTTTAAATGTGCTTGAATGAGCTTAATTGTGTTTAAATGCATTTATACCTAATATGTTAATTTGAGCATAAAATGCATTTCATAGCCGTGCGTCGTATTTGGTTGATTTATCGAGTCATGTCTTACCTCGAGGCCTGTGTATTACAGGTGGGACCTCGCGGGACTGATTTCTGGTCGTTTGGCTATTCTTTTTGTTAAGCCTACAGGTGAGGATGTAAAATGTTTTCTAACTGGGGCATGAACAAATATTGCGAAAACCATATCCCTTATATTTCAATTATACATTATCAATATTTGAAATAAAAGGGTTTTGATATAAAATGATATATGTGTATCTTTTCCAAAATGGTTTGAAAATAGAGACAAGAGAACTATTTTGATTTTAAAAGTAACATTTGGTCTCGGGACTTGCACGTATGCCTCGAGATAACTCGGCAACGTGACGGGATACCCTAGGCGGTTACATACCTTGTCTCGAAAGACCCTTTTGGTCCATTAAAATATTTTGAAAAGCGAGATGACTTATACTTAACCCCATTGAGGACGCTCATGGGTATTTCTGTTTGGGCCCTGGATTATGTGACAGGCGGATACCCGGAGACGTGCGTCTAGGGTTGAAGCTGGGTTCATAATTCCACCGATTATAAGCAGGTATTCATGAACCTGACAAATAATCAAAGGGTATTGTTCATGGCTGGTCGGAGGTAGTCTAGCATGAATAATACTGACACCGGCGCCATTAGTCGGTTATGGTGAAATCTCGGGTTGCTCCTTGATAAGCCAAACGGTATTGAGGAAGGAATTTCATTATATTTGATATGTTTTAGGAGTTATAAGGAGATGGCCCGTTCTCGCCGGGAATAAAAATATTTCTAAAATGTTTTACTCTAATATTTAATTCACAAAGCTTTGATGGATTATAAAGAGAAAGTATCGGCACTAGATTCGTTTCTCTATTAATCAAAGCGTGGATTAAATAATATTTAATTCACAAAGCTTAGCTGAATTGTAAAAGAGCTTATCGTCACTAGATTTGCTTTTATCAACCTAAGCGTGGATTAAATATATGTTTTTATTATGTATACTCCCCTCCTCACTGAGTTCGTTTGACTCACATCCCTTTTTGGTTCATGCCTCAGGTTAGCAGTGCGAGTGGTTGTTGGGTACTGGCAGCAGCAGTGTAGGCTTACAGGTCTTTGGAGTCAGTTTATGTAGATATTTTATTATGACTGAACTCTTATTTATTTTGGCATGTTAACTTGAAATTGATGGAAGTTGAAATATAATGATATTTGGATATTTGAATGTAATGAGATTAGTGGATATATATATGTTTGGTATTTGCTTCCGTTGCTGGCCTGTTATTGCTATTGTAGTTGTTGATGTTAGTATTGTTGTTGGGGAGTTGCTGTTGCCAGATTGTGGGAATCCCGTTGTCCGGGGCGGGTTTTCGAGTGGTGGTATTTAACTATCGCTCGGGGGCTCGTTTCGGTCCGGGGGTTGTGGCGTGGGGGACGTCACAGCTTAAGGTGGTATCAGAGCCTAGGTTTGGTACTTAGGTTTTGATGTTGTGTCGAGTCTGTCTAGGTCGAACGGCTTTAGGACAATGTGCTTTTATATGCTTATGTTATGTGATTTTGTGTTAACATGATCATGTGGCTAACGAAACATGCATATTATTCAGTCTTTTGATACAGGAAATGGCACGTGGAAGACGCAGAACCCGAGCTACTCCTCTCTCTCCTCCCCAAGACAATAACATTAATGCTCCTCTTGCTCCTCAGCCCGAGCCTGTGCCACCAGTACATCAGAATCCCCTAAATCCTGCCATGTTCTTTGAAGCCATGCAAAGGATGTTTCAACAGGCTTTAGCTCTAGCACCTCGCAAATTTAAGAAGCCTTTTCCACCTGTAGGTTCTTCATCTTCGAGCAAGAAGCAAAAGATCACAGGTCCTCAGACAGCCAAGCCTCAAATTAAGTGTTCTTACTGCGGCAAGCCAAAACACACGGAAGTTGATTGCTGGAAGAAACAAGGACGGTGCACTCGATGTGGGCGCAAGGATCATCAAGTAGGAAACTGCCCAAAGAGAAGGCCACCTCCACAATTTCAGAAAGAGCTACAGAATGCGGGGAAAGGAAAAGTTGTGGCACGAGCGTATGCGATGACGGGGGATGGAGGGGAGACCGACCCTAATGCAGTGGTGCAAGGTACTGTACATTTGCATGACATATCCATATTTGCATTATATGATTCGGGTGCGACGCATTCTTTTATTGCACCTGAATATGCTTCTAGATTATCTTTGTCTGCCGAGTCTTTACCTTATGTGCTTGAGGTCAATTCCCCGTTGGGAATTTCTTATTTGTGCAATCAAGTCTTCCGAGACTGTTCGTTGAGGATAGACGATCGCGATTATCCTGCTGATCTCATTGAGCTTCCAATGAGTCACTACGGGATAATATTGGGAATGGACTGGCTATATCGGCATCAAGTTTATATTGATTGTTTCGGGAAAAAGATCGCTCTGGGAACTGATATCGAGATTTTGGGCAAAAGGTTTGACAAGATTCCTCGAGTTTCTTATGTTAAAGCCGCCCGAATGATTCGCAAGGGATCTCCGGCCTTTGTTGCTTATCTACTAAACCGTCCGAAAGAGCAAGTTAAGCTTGAGGAGGTACCAGTAGCTGGAGAATTCCCTGATGTGTTTCCTGAGAGTTTGAATTCTTTGCCTCCGGAACGAGAGATAGAGTTTGTGATCGATTTAGCTCCGAGTGCCGAACCGTATTCGAAGACTCCTTACCGTATGGCTCCGACAGAGTTGAAAGAATTGAAGATTCAGTTGGATGGATTGTTGGAGAGTGGGTACATTCGACCGAGTACTTCGCCGTGGGGTGCGCCTGTTCTTTTCGTGAAAAAGAAGGATGGGACGTTGAGGATGTGTATAGATTATCGCGAGCTGAATCAGATGACGATAAAGAATAAATATCCTCTACCTCACATTGAAGAGTTGTTTGATATTTTGCAAGGGTCGAAAGTGTACTCTAAGCTAGATCTCCGACAGGGGTATTACCAGTTGCAAATCCGAGAATCAGGCATTCCGAAGACTGGGTTTAATACTCGATATGGGCATTTTGAGTTCGTAGTTATGCCTTTCGGGTTGACGAATGCCCCAGCTGCTTTCATGGATTTGATGCATCGTACTTTCCGGCCATATCTCGATAAGTTTGTGGTGATCTTCATTGATGATATCCTCGTTTTCTCAAAGACTAAGGAAGAACATACCGAGCATCTTCGCATTGTATTAAGAACTCTTCGAGAGCATCAGTTGTATGCCAAGTTCAGTAAATGCGAATTTTGGCTTGATAAAGTTACCTTCCTTGGTCATGTGATATCAGGAGATGGAATCGAAGTGGATTCCTCGAAGAGTGAGGCTGTAATGAAATGGGAGCAGCCGAAGAGTATCGTGTCCGATCGAGATCCTAAGTTTACTTCTCGACTTTGGCAAGAAATTCACAGGAACTGGGAACGAACTTGAAATTTAGCACAACTGCTCACCCGCAAACTGATGGTCAATCTGAGAGAACCATCAAGATCTTAGGCGACATGCTACGAGCTTGTGCTCTCAACTTCTCCACGAGTTGGGACAAGCAACTTCCACTAATTGAATTCGCCTACAATAACAGTTACCAAGCGACAATTGGGATGCCCCCATACGAAGCGCTTTATGGACGTAAATGCCGATCCCCTCTGTACTGGGAACTAGAAGACTGGCGAAGAACTAAAGACGGAGTGGAACGAGCTCTACCTCCAAAGACGATCCAGGAAACACTTGATAAGATTGCGATCATTCGACAGAGAATGAAAACTGCCCAGGATCGCCAAAAGAGTTACGCCGATAAGAGACGCCGGGATTTGGAATTTGAAGAGGGAGACAAAGTGTTTCTTAAGGCTATGTTGAGGAAAGGATTCGCTAGAGTGGGAAAAGGTGGGAAGCTCAGTCCGAGATATTTGGGACCCTATGAGGTTATTGAACGGATTGGGAAGACTGCCTACCGCCTGAACCTGCCCTCGACTCTAACGGGGATTCACAACGTCATCCATGTTTCTCAATTGCGAAAATACTATCCCGATGAATCTCATATTCTCCGAGATGAGGAAGTCCAGGTAAAGCCTGACTTGACGATCGAGATGAAACCTGTTGAGATTCAGGATCGTAAGTTCAAGCAACTCCGCAACCGACAGATTCCCTTGGTTCATGTATTGTGGAGAAACCGAACCACCGAACAAGTAACTTGGGAGACAGAAGAGAAGATGCGAACTCATTATCCCGAGTTATTTGCGGAGTCGAATTAGAATCTGGGGACCAGATTCTCCGAAGGGGGGGATAGTGTAACGCCCCGCTATTTTTATAACGCTTCGGTACGTTCACCGACTAATTGCCCTTGTGTGCATTGTTTGCAATTATGTGATTATGTGAATTATATGAATTAATGTGTGATTCTATATGTGAATAATATGATGAATTCATAAGAATTTTCATATTTGAATTACCTTACACTATGTTTATATTTGAAGTGTTGTATTTGAAATTCTATGAAAATTATGCCATCGTATTTGAATTATATGATATAATTCTTGTCATATATATAAATATGTATGCAAATACATACATAAATATCTATACAAATATATATACAAGTATATATAAATTGCTAGCTAATTTTGACTTTTCAAAATACCTTATATTTATTTTATATTCTCTCTTTTCTCTTGAATTTTCTACACTATTCCAAACAAGCAACAACTCTCTCTTTCTCTCTTCTTCTTCACCTCTCTCTCGGCCACTCTCTCCTCTCTTCACCGCCATTTTCATCACCATCAAAGCACCAAAAATCATCATCTTTCTTGCTACAAAAAGTTGCTCTCTCATCCAAGGAACAAACCTCTACTTTCTATTTGTGCAAACAAGCTTTTATTTCTTCCTTTCTCCTCCATTTCCTCCTTCAAGGTAAGTTTGTAAATCTCACAATTCTTTGGTTTTCAAGGTTTTCTATGTTGAGGAAGTGATGAAGCATGTTAGAATGAATGATTGATGAGCTTAGTTTGGTTGTTGGTTGCATGTAGCATTACTTGTGATTTTTCCATTAAATTTGATCAATTTGCAATGTTGGGTTAATGGTCTTAGATGCTTGAATGGTTAAGGAATTCATGTTAGTTCATGATATTAAGCTAATTGGTGAAGTTTTGTGGAGTTTGGGGTTGAAAAATGAAAGTTTGGCAAAATATGTAGGGGCTGATGAATAGTGATTTTTGAGCATTTGGCTTCATTTTTCGATTCTTTTGGCATCAAAAATCTTAAAATGTGTTAACTAAGAGATGCCGAAAGTTTCGGATTAATCGGAGTTGATTTGCTATGCCAAGTATTAAATGAGGGGTGGTTTGTGTAATATTCACAAACCTTTGAATTTTATTTCCCAAGCTTCCATATTACTTGTATGCCTATTTTAGCTTAATATCATGTGTATTTGATTGTGTTTAAATGTGCTTGAATGAGCTTAATTGTGTTTAAATGCATTTGTGTTTAAATGTGCTTGAATGAGCTTAATTGTGTTTAAATGCATTTGTGTTTAAATGTGCTTGAATGAGCTTAATTGTGTTTAAATGCATTTATACCTAATATGTTAATTTGAGCATAAAATGCATTTCATAGCCGTGTGTCGTATTTGGTTGATTTATCGAGTCATGTCTTACCTCGAGGCCTGTGTATTACAGGTGGGACCTCGCGGGACTGATTTCTGGTCGTTTGGCTATTCTTTTTGTTAAGCCTACAGGTGAGGATGTAAAATGTTTTCTAACTGGGGCATGAACAAATATTGCGAAAACCATATCCCTTATATTTCAATTATACATTATCAATATTTGAAATAAAAGGGTTTTGATATAAAATGATATATGTGTATCTTTTCCAAAATGGTTTGAAAATAGAGACAAGAGAACTATTTTGATTTTAAAAGTAACATTTGGTCTCGGGACTTGCACGTATGCCTCGAGATAACTCGGCAACGTGACGGGATACCCTAGGCGGTTACATACCTTGTCTCGAAAGACCCTTTTGGTCCATTAAAATATTTTGAAAAGCGAGATGACTTATACTTAACCCCATTGAGGACGCTCATGGGTATTTCTGTTTGGGCCCTGGATTATGTGACAGGCGGATACCCGGAGACGTGCGTCTAGGGTTGAAGCTGGGTTCATAATTCCACCGATTATAAGCAGGTATTCATGAACCTGACAAATAATCAAAGGGTATTGTTCATGGCTGGTCGGAGGTAGTCTAGCATGAATAATACTGACACCGGCGCCATTAGTCGGTTATGGTGAAATCTCGGGTTGCTCCTTGATAAGCCAAACGGTATTGAGGAAGGAATTTCATTATATTTGATATGTTTTAGGAGTTATAAGGAGATGGCCCGTTCTCGCCGGGAATAAAAATATTTCTAAAATGTTTTACTCTAATATTTAATTCACAAAGCTTTGATGGATTATAAAGAGAAAGTATCGGCACTAGATTCGTTTCTCTATTAATCAAAGCGTGGATTAAATAATATTTAATTCACAAAGCTTAGCTGAATTGTAAAAGAGCTTATCGTCACTAGATTTGCTTTTATCAACCTAAGCGTGGATTAAATATATGTTTTTATTATGTATACTCCCCTCCTCACTGAGTTCGTTTGACTCACATCCCTTTTTGGTTCATGCTTCAGGTTAGCAGTGCGAGTGGTTGTTGGGTACTGGCAGCAGCAGTGTAGGCTTACAGGTCTTTGGAGTCAGTTTATGTAGATATTTTATTATGACTGAACTCTTATTTATTTTGGCATGTTAACTTGAAATTGATGGAAGTTGAAATATAATGATATTTGGATATTTGAATCTAATGAGATTAGTGGATATATATATGTTTGGTATTTGCTTCCGTTGCTGGCCTGTTATTGCTATTGTAGTTGTTGATGTTAGTATTGTTGTTGGGGAGTTGCTGTTGCCAGATTGTGGGAATCCCGTTGTCCGGGGCGGGTTTTCGAGTGGTGGTATTTAACTATCGCTCGGGGGCTCGTTTCGGTCCGGGGGTTGTGGCGTGGGGGACGTCACATGCCGGCTCCTTCCAGCACGAAGCCAAAGGGATCCAATCCCTATATTTCACATGCACACACTTACAAGCATATATATATATATATATATATATATATATATATATATATATAGATATAGATATATTTGCTTGCGATTACTTGTATACACGTTTGGGGAACTACTACGGTCATTTGGTATTGGTCAGAAGAGCCGAAAGGGGCGATGGGGGGTGATAGGTTGCTGCAACCCCTTCCCCCATCATAACTTAGCTCCCGAACCCATCACACGAATCTCTGGACACACACAAGGACACACGAGCCTATACAGGTTTCCCTCTCAACCTTAACTGAGTGGGTGGTGACTCTAAACCTCCGAATGGCGACCAGGGAAGGATGTCACACCAAAGGTAAAACCCACCCTTACATCATCATCCAAACACAAAACACCCCACCAAAACCTCAACAAACAAGGAGGACCAGCGGCGGCTGCGCCGAGCGCGCGTTCCACCCGCCTTCACAACCCCTATCAAAGACTAAGTGATCAAGCCCAATCACTTTGGTCTAGGCATAGCAAAATGCCCTAATCCCCCACGCGCCAACAACGTGCACCCATCAGGTGTTATGAAATGGTCATTTCATACATCTATACACATGTCTCTCAAAGACACAAACACATTATGGTAATGAAGGCAACATTTTCATACATAGGTAAGGTTCACAGTTTTGTACAGCATACGACACGAAAGTGCTACATAACAGTAGAAAACCAATCTATGCTCCCTATAAAAGGACCCGTCTGCGGAACTGCTGTCGCTACCATAGTAAGGACTACCATCGACCACATAGACGTCATCATCCGAGTCACTCAGAGTGGTGTCCCAAGTATGCTCCTGAGCCCTCGCCTAAGCTCGACCCTCATTAATAACTGGTCCACCCAGTGATCTCGCCACTGGCCTATCATAGCGCGCCTTGGTGCATCGCTCCAGATGCACCGTCTGGCCCTTACCCTTCCCAGCCACCTTATTAGACCCACGCCGAACTGGGGCTGAACGCCGGTCACTAGAAGAACACTCGGGCTGATCCTGACGAACGTACATGTCTCGTCCCCGTCTTCTCATCCCCTGAGATGAACCCTACAAGAAAAAAAAGAGCTATATCAAATATAGCAGAGACGCTAAAACCATAAGGAAAAAACAGAAAGGGAGACAAACTACATCATTTGATCGGCAGACCAGCTCCCGATAGAACAAAACCGGTCCACTTCATAAGCTCCTTCTTCAAGGAGTGGATCATCTTCATGGCCTCCTTATAGGCCACCTTGTAACCCTACACAGCCAGGAGGATACCATCACATGACCGAACCTGCATGAAATAACAACGAAGGAAAAGGCAAAAGATGTACCTTCTTCTTCAGACACGGAATCACTGGGACCCCGTCTATCCCTGGATGAGGAAGGGTCTGACTCACTGTAACGACCCAAAATTTCGGAATATATTTTCAGAATAGTTATTCGACACCTCGTTGGATTCTAAATGAAAAGATTAGCTTCGTTAGCTACTTTTAATTTATTCTAATTTATTTCCACATCCCCAACCATTTATAATTACCTTTTCTGCCCCTCGAATTTATTTTAATCTCAAACGAACCCACACCCCTTAAACACACTTGCACCCTCTTGGACACATTTGCACCATCTTGAACACACTTACACCCCCTTGTGCACACTCTCTTGCAAACTCTTGCTCACACCCCAAAATCGAGAGAGAGAAAGAGAGAAGAGAAGGAGAAGGGAGGGAGAAGGAAGAAGGATGAAGAAATCTCATCCCGAATCCGTCGCTTGATCAATCGAGATTTCGAGACCAACTATACAATCCTTGTTCGATTCTCTACCGGTAACCTTCTTTCCCCAATTCATTTCGTCCATTAAATCTTTCGATTTCTAGCTTTTATTTTGAAATGAATATTTGATATATTTGATGGGTTTGTAGGTTAGAGTTTACCATTTTTAGTGTAGTTCGGATCAAATGGTAGCTATTAATGTGTACAATGCATGAGTGTGAATTTTATGTGTTGATTTTAGCTATAGAATCCACCTTAGTTGATTTTAGGACGAAACCCTCGTGAGAAAACCTTAAATCGTGTTTTTCTGCACCCGTAAGTTGAACCACACGGCCCAACGCACGGTCTTGCCTTAAATCGTGTTTTTCTGCACCCGTAAGTTGAACCACACGGCCCAACGCACGGTCTTGGCAAGACCGTGCTCCAGGCCTTGCACCACTCTTTATGCCTGCACCGGCCTGCGCACCCCGATGCGCAAGCCTGTGCGCCTTGTTTTAGCTTGCACGGTCTTGAGTGTGTGCTCAATACCGTGCGTTAGCCCGTGCGAATTCCTTAACCAGATTTTCAGCCTTTTTCCTTAGTTGCTCACGGTAATGGGGTCAATGGGCCAAAAATAAAAGTTGACTTTTTGCATACGACCCCCTAAAATCGAGCCGTTTTCACCTATAGCTTCCATATGATTCAAGGATGAATATTTCGTAAAGTTTTCAAAATTCCGACCTCGTTCGGGCCTTGAATCGAGCCTTTTTCATTTAGGACTTTTTCCCCAATTTTTGAATGTTGTCTGAATGATCCGAAAATCGCATGAGTGCTTCTTTATAATATATTATGCATGAATGTACGATTAGAATTTCAATTGAGCATGTTTAGCATCTTTAATTTCGTATCTTTCGTTTAACGGATTTAATTGCATTTTACTTGTAATTTCAATTGGTGCATGATTATTATTTGATCTTTCATGTGTTGTAGTCCTTAAGAGTCGTGCGTCGTATCTTGTCTTATTTGGTTGTCGTCTATGAGTTTCAGGCCGTCCTTTCAAGGAATAGCTTGAGTGTCTTGTCGTTCCCGTGCTCCCAGGTGAGGGTTTTAAAATGCTTTCAACTGGAGTAAGGATTTCTTTTATTTATTGAGAACTACCCTTACGTGCTCATATTGATTTGATTTCTCATTCTTGTATATCTTTTAGATATTTAACTATATTTTCATGATTTTAATAACAAATGTTTTGATATGATCTTATACCTATAAGTATATCTAAATCGTTTTATTTTCAAGAGGCAGGTAAACTCTTTCGTTTCAAGCGTGATGCTTTAACTTAGGATTTGGGTCTATGGGGGAAGTCGTTAGGGGAGTCCGTCAGCACATCCCGACATGTATGAAACTCAAGGTTACCCCCTTTGTCGTCATACCCTTGCCTAAATGCCCGTTTGGCTTTCAACTTATAATGTTCTTCAAACGCGAGCAAAATATTGGACTTTTCCTTTACCGAGGGCCCGGGAGGGTATTCAAGGGTCTCACTTGGGGACGATCGTCCAGTGTGTTGCCCGAGGTACTTTTCCCAAAATTAAGCGTCAATCATGGCCCGTCAGGAGTTGATAGCCACGGTTGGGAGCGATGGTGGGCGTTGCATTCGTTGCACGTTTTCTTGAAATTCAATTCATCGCCCGTGGTCGCACTATGGGGTCAGACACCGGAGATGGAGTTTTATATTGACTTGAAGGTGATATAAGGAGGAACAGGCCCATTCTCGCTGGGATATTAATTGATTGTAGTTATGCTTTAATTTCATTATTGTATTGCTAATTATTGAAGTTAATGCAAGTCGAAGCACATTCCGGTATTTCTTCAATTCTGCAAATGTACTTTCTTATATATGTATATAACCCGGAAGCGTGGCTCGTACTTGTTCCCTCTTTACCTTCACTGAGTATCGTTTATACTCACCCCTCGTTATTTTTAATTCTTACTTCAGGTCGACAGGTGGCGTTGTCACCTCTCATGTCGGTTGGCAATAGTGGGTCGTGAGTCTTGGTCTTCGTGTCCTTTGGTAACTGTCGGTAGTGTTCAACAGCAGTCTGTCTTTACTTAATTGAATTGAATCGTTTTATTTAGTAGAAATGGATATATTAATGATTATTTAGATTCGATGATGTTGATGAATTATTGAATATTCATTTATGTTAATTGATGCCCCGTGTGGCTTTGAATGTTTAATTGATATATATATTTTAAGCTTCCGCACTCTGTTATTTATATTGGTTGTTGTTGTTGGACTAGGTTCGTTACTGCCGGTATAGATTGAGTGCGATGGATTTTTAAATGGGGTACATCTACCTCGTTTGGGAGTTCCTCTCGGTGCGGATGTGGTGTCCTTTCTCCTCCTACGGAAAGGGGCGCTACAGTCAGTGGTATCAGAGCCTAGGTTCCCGAAAAGGAACCGAAAGCTCTAGTATCTCACCTGTCTTGTCTTTTGTGTCTTTTGAATTGTGTTAGTCCATGTCGAGTTCGTGTTTTGACGAGTGTTTATCTCATCTTGGTGCTTAAAATTGTAGACGATTACGGTTGGCTTAATTAACCAACTGGCAATCTTTTATGAATTTTTGTACTAAGGAAGATGTAACGCGAGTCGATCGTGGAACTCTTTCGGTGTTTTACTTGGTTTGGTCTGTCGTAGTTGTGTGTCGATAGGGCTTTGTTGAGTGTCGGGCATGCCTTATGTGTTTATAAGTTATTGGCATCATTTCTTACAAGACATGCACATATTTTGCCAAATAATTGTGAACGCAGGTATGCCACGCAAGAAAGCCCAATCAGACCCGCCACTACCACCATTACAGACTGCTCCAGGATCTTCGTACCCATATCCGACGGGAGATATAGAAATAGCTCAAGGAGGAGAGAGCGTAACCGAATACGAGGCTAGGTTCGCCTACCTGACTAACTATTCTCCTAACCGGGAGTCGGACCAAAGGAACAGAGCCGCAAGATTTATATCCGGGTTGAGGCACGAAATCCACCAAATACTCATAGGACTCGGCTGCTGTTCTTATGCAGAGGCCGTCGCCCAAGCTTTACGGGCCGAAGCAGAATTCGAAATGAGAGCTAGAAGTGGCCGATTGATTACCTCGGAGAACCAGCCATATGAATCAGGAACTCCAGTGGTTGTCCTTACGACTTCTCGCAGTGAAGGGACAATGAGTAACAGATCCAGTGGAAGTATCATCCTTTGCACTCACTGCCAGAAATCGAACCACATCGCCGAGGTGTGTAGGAGAAGACTTGGGCTGTGCCTCCTCTGTGGTGCTGCCGATCATCTCGTCGACAAATGCCCCAACAAGAGTAGAGGCAACTGAGGGAGACGGGAAAGCTACCGGGATCAAAGGACTCGAGCCAAGGCAAGGAATAAAGGAAAAGGAAGGCTAAACCAGACCTCGTCTCTCGGAATAAAGGTACCGTGCATGTTCATAACATTCATATTTCCTCGTATTTTAATTTATTACATGCACGATATTACGTATTTGTTGTATAATTGAACTTTGGGTTTAATCTGGGGTATTTGGGTAAATTTTGTGCATTTTATTTTGAGTCAGGGGCGCTTGCACGCCCCTACGTACGGTCTTGGCCAAGCCGGTGCGCCCAGCTCAAGACCGTGCAAACCAGTCCAGCGTTTGAATCGCTGAACCGGACGAACCGTTCCACACGGCCCAGCGCACGCCCGTGCGTAAGGCCGTGCGTGCCCCTTTCCCTATTTTTAAACCCAGTTCGCGAACAGACATACAGAAGCTCCACCCCCAAATTTTTTCATGCGAACAACAGGTGCCAAAACCCAATTTTTTCCCCAAATTCATCCTATCCACTTTACGAGCCAATAACTTTCGATCCGTCCATCGGATCTTTGTAAAAATTGAAAGGTACGTAGCCGGCATTGCAAATTTCACTTAGTTGGTTTTTAGGGAAGATCCGCCGAACCGATCGTCCACAAATCACTACTCAAAATACACGCCCGCCAAGTGTTCGACAAAATTCCCTAGTGAAGAATTTCACTAAATTCAACCAAACAAGATTCAAACAACCTTCCCACATAGCCGCTGAAGGTTCTCGACGAAGGAGGAGGCGAGATGACCCTCCATCCCCGCTTCCTCTTGATGTCGAAATTCCAAATTCCATTCAAGCTAAGATTTTTCGCCGGATGCATGAACGCCCGGTTCTCTCTACCAAATTCCTCGATATAGAAGCCTTGGGAAGTTTGGGACTCGGCCACGGTATAGCCCGGTACATTGAAGATGTGGGTTGGACCATATTTTTGGATAATAGGAGGAATTCGTATCCACGGCTCGTCTACGAATTTATTGCTACACTCCAAGTAGTCCCTCATCAAGACGACGCCGAATTACCATTCAAGATCGAATTTCGAGCCTTCAATGAATAATATGAGCTTACACTACAGCAATTGACGACGGATTTCGGACTACCCATTCGGGGGAGGATAAGCCGAGAAGTAGGATGGTCCGAAGCCGAAGCGTGGAGAAATGTCTCCACTTCTAGAAGGTCCTTCCAACAAGGAAAGTCAAAGGCAACCGACCTCATCAATCCCGCCTTGAGAACTTTCCATCTATTCCTCTCATGCACCGTTTTTGCCCGAGAAGATAGCTACGGTTCTATCAACTTAGATGAACTCTACTTTTTGGATTGTGCGGTCCGAAGAGAGCCGGTCAACGGCATTATGTTTTTCCTGAGATACGTGGAGTACGTGGGCACCCGCCCAAAGGGAGAAATTAGGATTTGGTCCTACATTACCGCAATCATTGAGTGTGCCGGCGTGACCGGTATGGACCGAATGGCCCTAGCGGAGGGAGACGACGCAACCATTACCTACAAACAATTCGCCCAGATGAAGCTTTGCAAGAAAGTTAAAGGGCGTCATAGTAGGTATGTGCCGATTACGGCAGAGGAAGCTGCCGCCGAGAGTGACGACGATGTCGAGGAGGACATCCGAGCAGGAGGTCATCCTGAAGAGGACCAACAAGAGATTGAGGAACAAATGCTCAAGCAACTATACGAAGCAGGAGGCTTTGATCCTCAACAGGTCCTGTACGTGCCTGATCCTCCTAGAGCCGACGAGGCTCACTTCCAGCAGAGTTCCGACGACTACCCGACACAGCACCAGGCTGGATCCTCATAATGGGATAGACTGAGTGAGGAGCAGTGGACCCGGTACCAACAATCGGAGTTGGAGACTCGAAACCGGTGGGAGGCCAATAGGTGGACAGTTTGGGGAAACCGCTTCACATCCTTCACCGAGCAGACTACCGAGCGACTGGACCGATAGTCGGCCGACCTTCAGGAGGTTTGCACCAACCTTCGGGAAATCAGACTTGGGGCCCGACGCAACCACACCGAGCTCCGGGAGCAGATTTCCGACCTTGAGAGGTCCATCTCTGAGCAGCTCACTAGCTACCTGAGCCGTCTTGGCATGCCGCCCAGTTCTGGAGCATCCGATTCTTAGATGGCATCGTTATCTTCCATTTCTCGTCATTTTTATTTTAATTGTAATTTGATTCTATTTGGAACTATTATGTAAGAACTATGCATTAATTGCTTATTTGAATTTAATGCTAATTGTTCGTTTTAATTAATTGCTTAATTGAATTTAAATGCTAATTGTTCGTTTTAATTAATTGCTTATGTGTTAATTGCGCGATTTTGTATGACAAACTTTTAAATTCCATGATATACTCCCTTTAACAAACCCCGAGGTTCGGAGGAGAATTTGGGGACAGATTCTTTTGAAGGGGGGAGTATTGTAACGACCCAAAATTCTGGAATATATTTTCGGAATAATTATTCGACACCTCGTTGGATTCTAAATGAAAAGATTAGCTTCGTTAGTTAATTTTAATTGATTCTAATTTATTTCCATATCCCCAACCATTTATAATTACCTTTTCTACCCCTCGAATTTATTTTAATCTCAAACGAACCCACATCCCCTGAACACACTTGCACCATCTTGAACACACTTACACCCCCTTGTGCACACTCTCTTGCACACTCTTGCTTACACCCCAAAATTGAGAAAGAGACAGAGAGAAGAGAAGGAGAAGGGAGGGAGAAGGAAGAAGGAGGAAGAAATCTCATCCTGAATCCGTCACTCGATCAATCGAGATTCCGAGACAAACTATACAATCCTCGTTCGATTCTCTACCGGTAACCTTCTTTCCCCAATTCATTTCGTCCATTAAATCTTTCGATTTCTAGCTTTTATTTTGAAATGAATATTTGATATATTTGATGGGTTTGTAGGTTAGAGTTTACCATTTTTAGTGTAGTTCGGATCAAATGGTAGCTATTAATGTGTACAATGCATGAGTGTGAATTTTATGTGTTGATTTTAGCCATAGAATCCGCCTTAGTTGATTTTAGGACGAAGCCGTTGTGAGAAAACCTTAAATCGCATTTTTCTGCACCTGTAAGTTGAACCACACGGCCTAACGCACGGTCTTGGGAAGACCGTGCGCCAGGCCGTGCACTACCCTTTATGCCTGCACCGGCCTGCCAGTGCGCCCTTGTTTTAGCTTGCACGGTCTTGAGTGTCTGCTCAAGACCGTGCGCCAGGCCGTGCGTTAGCCTGTGGGAACGCCTTAACCAAATTTTCAGCCTTTTTCCTTAGTTGCTCACGGTAATGGGGTCAATGGGCCAAAAATATAAGTTAACTTTTTGCATACGACCCCCTAAAATCGAGCCGTTTTCACCTATAGCTGCCATATGATTCAAGGATGAATATTTCGTAAAGTTTTCAAAATTCTGACCTCTTCGGGCCTTGAATCGAGCCTTTTTTGTTTAGGACTTTTTCCCCAATTTTTTAATGTTGTTTGAATGATCCGAAAATCGCATGAGTGCTTCTTTATAATATATTATGCATGAATGTGCGATTAGAATTTCAATTGAGCATGTTTAGCATCTTTAATTTCGTATCTTTCGTTTAATGGATTTAATTGAATTTTACTTGTAATTTCAATTGCTACATGATTATTATTTGGTCTTTCATGTGTTGTAGTCCTTAAGAGTCGTGCGTCGTGTCTTGTGTTTTTTGGTTGTCGTCTGTCAGTTTCAGGCCGTCCTTTCAAGGAATAGCTTGAGTATCTTGTCGTTCCCGTGCTCCCAAGTGAGGGTTTTAAAATGCTTTCAACTGGAGTAAGGATTTCTTTTATTTATTGCGAACTACCCTTACGTGCTCATATTGATTTGATTTCTCATTCTTGTATATCTATTAGATATTTAACTATATTTTCATGATTTTAATAACAAATGTTTTGATATCAACTTATACCTATAAGTATATCTAAATCGTTTTGTTTTCAAGAGGCAGGTAAACTCTTTCGTTTCAAGCGTGATGCTTTGACTTAGGATTTGGGTCTATGGGGGAAGTTGTTAGAGGAGTCGGTCAGCACATCCCGATACGTATGAAACTCATGGTTACCCGCTTTGTCATCACACCCTTGCCTAAATGCCCGTTTGGCTTTCAACTTATAATGTTCTTCAAACGTGAGCAAAATATTGGACTTTTCTTTTACTGAGGGCCCGGGAGGGTATTCGAGGGTCTCACTTGGGGACGAGCGTCCAGGGTATTGCCCGAGGTACTTTTCCCAAAATTAAGCATCAATCGTGGACCGTCAGGAGTTGATAGCCACGGCTGGGAGCGATGGTGGGCGTTGCATTCGTTGCATGTTTTCCTGAAATTCAATTCATCGCCCGTGGTCGCACTATGGGGTCAGACACCGGAGATGGAGTTTTATATTGACTTGAAGGGGATATAAGGAGGAACATGCCCATTCTCGCTGGGATATTAATTGATTGTAGTTATGCTTTAATTTCATTATTGTATTGTTAATTATTGAAGTTAATGCAAGTCGAAGCACATTCCGGTATTTCTTCAATTCTGCAAATGTACTTTCTTATATATGTATATAACCCGGAAGCGTGGCTCGTACTTGTTCCCTCTTTACCTTCACTGAGTATCGTTGATACTCACCCCTTGTTATTTTTAATTCTTACTTCAGGTCGACAGGTGGTGTTGCCACCTCTCATGTCGGTTGGCAATAGTAGGTCGTGAGTCTTGGTCTTCGTGTCCTTTGGTAATTGTTGGTAGTGTCCAACAACAGTCTGTCTTTACTTAATTGAATTGAATCGTTTTATTTAGTAGAAATGGATATATTAATGATTATTGAGATTCGATGATGTTGATGAATTGTTGAATATTGATTTATGTTAATCGATGCCCCGTGTGGCTTTGAATGTTTAATTGATATATATATTTTAAGCTTCTGCACTGTTATTTCTGTTGGTTGTTGTTGTTGGACTAGGTTCGTTGTTGCCGGTATAGATTGAGTGCTTTCCGTTCGCCGGGATGGATTTTTAAATGGGGTACATCTACCTCGTTTGGGAGTTCGTCTCAGTGCAGATGTGTTGTCCTTTCTCCTCCTACGGAAAGGGGCGCTACACTCACGTTGTTACCTCGAAAGTTGACCATGTCAAAGGTCCACGCAGGAAAGTTCCTAGGCAAGTCCGCACTGCGGACTTGGGCTGCCATAGCCTCCGGAGCGTCTCCCTCATCATTGTCGCCGTCATCATCATCCCCCTGCTCCCCCCGGGTAGGGGAAGCCCCAGACTGGCGAGGGAATCGACCCATCAAGTGCTGCCTGATAAAATCAACATAAGTCATGGGCCCATCAAGATCGTACTGCACAACTCATATAACAGGAAGTCCCAGCTAATCTCACCATCTCGGCCGAATCTCGAACATCGAAGTTGCGAGTAGACTATGTATTTCTGATTCCTCCCAAGGACAGTGCTAACGGACTCGCGTAAGTCATATCGGGTCCCAACAAATCGACCACTCTGTCATTGGTGACGTCCTACCACCAATCGAGGTCTTGACCCTCGAAGGGCAGCCCTGTAATCATGAAGAAGTCCATCGGGGTCATAGTCACTTCAAACGATGGCAACTGGAAGGTCTTAGTGTAGTCCCACCACCTCTTGCCAAGAGCCCGAGTCATAGCCCCAACCTGCCTCATCGTCGGCAAACAACAAAAGAAGGTACCCAAGCCCGTGCCATCTACAATCCTCCTGGAAGGATCCAGAAGGGCTAGATATCATGCATCCACAACATAAGGACCAGAACGAGGCTTCGAAGCCTCACCCTCTGCAAACAAGGAAAAAATGGGTCAACTATAGGGTAGGAAAGCATTACAATGCAAACCCCTACCCAAAAGCCCACCAAAAAGCCTTTCTCTAAGAAAGCCTAAACCAAAAAGCCCATAAGAAGGCCCAAAAGCACATGTTTCCTATAAGCCTCTAGCCCAAACAATCACTAAAAGGTAACTTGAGCATTTTCCCAAACACCTAGTAGGCATGAACACTATTCACACAAACCCACTTCCCAAATCTCACGCTTCCCTTCGATGGAAACGAGATTTTCTCCACAGATCTGAAGCATTTCAGGTCTAATTACACATCCTTACCAAAAAAATCCCCATCAGAAAGCACTCAAAACGACGGGCAAATGAACATATGCAGCATAAAGCATAAAAGGGTAAAATAGGAAACTTACCCCAGTTCGGAAGAACTCCTGATGCAAATGTGAAGTAATCTCCCTCCTCAACTCGAAATCCCCATACTCTCGCCTGTCGCTCGGCAACCAGATGGGTATTTCACCCATACCCGAACAACATGCTGGGTAATCCCCTTGGATGCTCCATCTCTCACCATCGTCACAAATGCACAAAGGAATAGCTTTCCGGCGTTTCAAACTACTCGGGAACACTAGAAACTGAAAATCAAGTTTCGGATCGAGAGAGCACGCCGGAAAGAATGATGAAAATGAGCCCCAGGCAGGTTACTTAAACCAGCCGGCGCACCAGCTGGCCAGCCAGTGCGCCCAAGGCTGATCAGTCGGCGGGCCAGTAGTGATCAGCCTGACGCCAGGCTGATCAGCCGGACGCCTCCCCGTCCCAGCTCCCGACCTCCAGTTCTCTGTTTCTCGTCCTCCGACACCCTTAGGATGTTCTAGGCCTCTCCTCAAGCTTCAGGACTTCATTCTACGTGCGAAATGAGCCCTCATACGAGGGATAGCCCCTCACGCTACCTTACCTAAGAGCCCCTACTAAAAAGGGACTCCCCATCTCCGAACCTGAGGCATTTGAAAGCCCTACGAAACTCGTGCCAAGCGCTGAACGCTCCTTGGCACTGGGTCACCTTATCGACAACATACTGATCTCCAAATCAATGCTCCCGGGCAATGACAACCGTACCTAAGAGGATGACGAAAATTCTCAATCCACCCTCCTTAATCATTGGCCCCAAAATCCTCCAAAGGGTGGCACAAGACCCTTATCCTTATCCAACGGGTGGCACAAGACCCTTATCCTTATCCCAAGGGTGGCACACCCTTATCCTTATCCCAAGGGTGGCACAAGACCCTTATCATTATCTCAAGGGTGGCACAAGACCCATATCCCTATCCAAAGTGTGGCACAAGACCCTCATCCTTATCTCAAGGGTGGCACAAGACCCTTATTGGCCTTCAGAGGCAGTAGTGTTAGTTGTTTCCCCACAGAAGAAAGCCCCGGAGATACCAACATCCGCTATAAGATGGCTTTGTGCCAGCAACGTCCAAACATCCAGGCCCGCTACGACTTGCACTTTTTGGTGCAAAATCGGGTCTTTATTGAACCATCAGCGTTCAACTCTCTCGAGCCTCCACCAATGGGGGGGCTCTATGAACACCTTGATTTTGAACCTCGTCAAGCAACGATGTTTTGTTGAATTGATCACTCACCTCCGTCAGACATTAGGCAGACTCCGGACGCCCAGACGATCCCTGAGAGTCAAACCCTAGGGTCTATATCACGCGACATACCCTTGGTAGCCCCTATCCATGTCTCTATCCTCCGATATATTCATCGGATCCCAAATTAGATGCAATATTACGGTAGGACATCACGATAGGAGCATTTTGGTCTTCGAATCACCCAAATCGGAAGTGAAATGAAGGAGAAAACACCAAAAATCCCAACTAGCGTGCAAACCCTAGATCGGCTGATCCCACCAGCCGGTCGGCCAGCCAGTCATGGTCAGGTGCACCAGCCTGACTGGCCGATCAAGCCCTCCTGCGTTGCCCTAACTTTCCCCGGTTAAAAACCTTTCTTTTTTTACAGGTTTTTCACCCCTATAAAGTGAGGGCTCCCCTCATTTCATTCCTTGCTCATTCACTCTCCTCTCCTCTCCCTCCTAAGGTTCGACTTTTTGCCTTAGAATTTCTAAAGAGAGGACCAGGTTTTGGCAACCCGGTCTACTCTAGTCCCTTTTTCGGTCCCACTTCTCGATTTTAGGTTAGGAATTCTATATTCTTAACCCCTAAAACCGAAAGAAGGTCCGACGCTCTGCTCAATAGAGTATTCGGATTTCAAGTCCCAAGTGGAGGCTTTGCCCGGTCCGTGCGATCATGCTCTTGTGTTCGAGGGGGAAGCAGCAGCCAAAATGAAGTGAAGTGAAGATAAGACTACGAGGGTAAGTCTCCTTTTACCCTTTTTCGTATTTATTTACTTCCATAGTAATAGCCCCGTTTCACCCTATTATGGAGTGGAAACCCCCCCCCTCCCAATGTCTAAGGCCGCCGGGCTTAGGTGGTCAACGAGCGAAGGGTCTCTCCTTCCTCTACCACACTTAGGCTATAACCGACACCTTAAGCCCCCTCTAGTTTCTTGCTTGTCTAAGTGATTTATCGCTTTCTTGCTTGAAACTTCTCACCTCGTGTGTCTGTGCTAACCCCAACTTCCCGAGCATAGGGTATAGGGTAGATATGCCTAGGTCTAATTCTGTTTCCGATTCGCCAGATACCTTGCGCAGGGCTTATAATCCCTCGATAGGTTTAACGAAGGCCGGACGGCTTCATAGCCAGGAATTAAACCTAAGGTCCTCTCTAAAGATAAACTTTCCAAAAATAAAACTTTCCCTCTGAGGAAAACTTTCCAAAAATAGGATATTCTTCAGGAAAGAGAGAATCATCTGGTTAACCCGGCCCGAGAGTCTGAAGCTTCGAGCTGCACTCCCCCTCTACCTATAAATACCCGAAAGGTTCCTCTTTTCGTAAGGAACCTACCAAAATCAACACGAAAGCCTTATCTTTATGAAACTATCCCCTTTTTGGTTAACCCTGAACGAGGGTCTAAAGCTTCGAGCTTTACTCCCCCTTTTACCCGTAAATACCCGAAAGCCAACTCTTTCATAAGAGAATTTTCCTTTTATAATTCATTTTTACAAAACAACACAAAACACTACAAAAACCGAGGTGTGACGAACCTCACATATCTACTCCACACCCTACTCACAGAAGTTCGGGGTATGAACTACGTTGGCTCTGATTCCCAGGCTCCTTGGGATACGTAGGCAGCCTGTAGCGCCCCGCTCTACAGCCCCCGAACCTGTACGGATTCCCAAGCCGAGAACGGCGCCTCAACCCGAGAACCCATACAAGCTAACGGGTCAATCCCGACACTTGGCAACAGTGGATCCTCAAATTTAAAACATCTAACCAACTCAGAAGAAACAGCAGAAGAAATTTAAATCATATTATCATAAATGCCACTTCGGGGCCAATTCAACTAATAAGTATATCAATAGCCCATTCATGGGCAACATCAAGATGATAAAAGGGAAAGGGGATCAATATCATATCTACATGACAGGACAAAAGGACAACTAACTAGAGAGTTAATAGACAACAAAAGAGACTCGGCAAAACCAAAAGGCCTATCTATGCACTGTTGCCCATCCGACACGTGAGACATGTCGGTCTCTCTCTCTACCTGAGGCAAGAACCAATGAAAGAGGGTGAGTCAAAAATACTCAGTGAAGATGTGAGAACAAGTCGAGTCATGCTTCCGGGTTTTATAGAAAATACATATGCGATAAGGAAGAAAACCGGAATATGCTTTGACTTGGATATTCAATTAAAACGATAAAAGCAATAATAATATAAAGCGATAAATAAATATCCCAACGAGAGTGGGCCTGTTCCTCCTTATTTCTCCACGATTCATTATAAAAAATCTCCATCGCCGGTGTCAAGCTAAGGAGCAACCCGAAGCTCGACTAATGTGAATTTTAGGAAAATGTGCAACGAATGCAACATCCACCATCGCTCCCAACCGTGGCTATCAACTCCTGACGGGCCACGATTGACGCTTATTTTTGGGAGAAGCACCTCGGATTACACCCTGGATGCTCGTCCCCAGATGCAACCTCCGGATAGTTTCCCGGGCCCATTTGAAATAACACTGCTTTGCTCGCTTTGAAAATAAGATTTGAATGCCAAACGGCAATCTGGGTAAAGGTGACGACGAAGGGAGTAAATCCTAAGTCAAACCGTCACGAAAATAAAGAGTTTTCTTGCCCTTTTTGAAAACAAATCGATTTGGTTTAATATTGTATAATTTTGATATTAAAGGATTTGAGGATAAAACATAAAATTATAAGTTCGAAATATGTAATACAATAATAAGGGGGGTTTCGCAAATATACATATATGTTCAAGCCCAGTTAAAACGTTTTAAATCCTCACCTTGTCAAAATAGAAAGCCTAGCAGCTAGACTCACTGGTCACCGACGCCTGACTGATCTGAAAACAAGACAGGACCTAGACAAATTAATAACGACTATAAAAGCGCAAATAAGCAATTATTTGACGAACGGCTAGCCAAACATGTTTAAAATCATCCATATGCCAATTATAATATGTAAGGAAGCTATCATGTAAATTTCACGAAATTCCGACAAGTTGTAAAAAATGCACATACTTAAAATTACACTATTCACAGCCCGAACGAGGGCGAAATTAAATAAACATTCCAAAATATTAATCTACAAGTTATAAGGGTTCTATAGGTGAAAACGGTATAATTTTTGGAGTCCGTATGCAAAAAGTCAATAAAAAATGTTGACCCGATGACTCACTTGCCGAGAGCAACATTTGAAAAAGGCTAGAAAATTTTCTAAGTGTTTCACACCGGCTTGTGCACGATCTTGAACACGGTGCCAAGACTGTGCACGCACACACGCCCAAACACACGGTGCCCGTGCAGGTAAAAGGAGCTGCACACGGGCTCCTGCACGGTCTTGCTCAAGACCGTGCGTTAGCCCCTGTGGTTTAACAGAACACAGCAGAAAGTTACGGGTTTTTACAAAATTCGAACCAAAAATTCATAAAAATCCTATTTATAACGCAAATCAACACTCACAATTTATAACAATCAGTAATCATCATCTAATAGACATTTACATCCAAAATTATCACGAAATGATCAAGAAACGGGTTCGATCTAAACATTTAACCTAAAAATCCCGAATTAAAAAAATATTCTCAAAACATCGAAAATTGGTGAAAGAAATTGGGGAAATTGGTACCTAGAGAAAGGTATCGTTGAAAGGATCGTTTAGGTTCGATCGGCGCGAAATTCCACGGAGAAACGAGCTCGGCACGATCGATTAGGGCTTCGGGAGAAATTCTCTTTTTCTTCTTCTCTCTCTCTCTCTCTCAAATTTTGAAATAAGGTTCGAATGAAAGTTTTCAAGACTTTTATCAAATATTTCGAAATGTCGAAAAATACGAAGGGTTATTTTAGAAATTTTAGAAAGTCCAATTAAATACACGTCGGTCAAATATATCAATTTAATATCGAACAAACGCAATTAGACAAGGAATTTAAATACGCAATTAATATTATCACATTGGGTCGTATACGAAAATAATATATAATAATTCACATATTACGAGAATTTAGGGTTAAGAAAGATAATTAACGCGGGAAAAATACTCACAATAATTCTAGGATTTCTGGGTCGTTACAATACTCCCCCCTTATGAGAATCTGGTCCCCAAATTCCATCTTTATCAGAAAAGCTCAGGATAAGCTTCTATCATCGTAGCTTCCGTCTCCCAAGTAGACTGCTCGATCAAACGGTTTCTCCAGAGAACTCTCACTAATGAAATCTGCTTGTGACGAAGCTGCTGGACCTTGCGATCCTGAATTTGAACCGGTTTCATCTCAATAGTCAAGTCCAGCTCAAGCTGAACTCCGTCATCCTAGAGAATATGGGACTCGTCGGGGAAGTACTTGCGGAGCTATGAGACATGGAAGACATTGTGGATCCCGGTAAGATAAGGTGGTAGGTCCAAACGATATGCGGTATTCCCGATCCGCTCTGTGATCTCAAATGGACCTAAGTATCTCGGAGTAAGCTTCCCACCTCTACCGATCCTCGTGAATCCCTTCCTCGGGGAGGCCTTGAGAAAAACTTGGTCTCCCACGTCGAACTCTAAATGTCGACGTCTCTTGTCGGCGTAGCTCTTCTGGCGATCTTGAGCTGCTTTCATTCTTTGCCGAATGAGTTGGACTCTATCGATCGCTTCCTGAATGTGATCCGGTGGAGTAGCTCTCTCGTGGCCATTAGCTGACCACTTCCAATCCTCCAATTCCCAATAAATCGGAGATCTGCACTTCCTCCCATAAAGAGCTTCATATGGCGGCATCCCAATCGAGGCTTGATAACTGTTGTTGTAAGCGAACTCGACCAAAGGCAAGTGTGAAATCCAACTCGTATGAAAATCGAGCGCACATGCCCGCAACATATAACTTAGAAATCTGATTGTCCGCTCGGATTGTCCATCGGTCTGGGGATGTGCTGCAGAGCTAAACTTTAGGGTCGTTCCCAAGTTCTTGTGAAGTTCTTGCCAAAACTGAGCTGTGAACTTAGGATCCCTGTCAGAAACGATACTTTCCGGAACACCATGAAGCCTAATGATTTCCTTCTGATACAGTTCTGCAAGCTGCTTGACCTTTGCTGTTTTTCGAACCGGAAGAAAATGAGCTGACTTGGTCAATCGATCGACGATGACCCAAATACTGTCGAAGCCTCCACGAACAGTGGGCAATCCGGTCACGAAGTCCATAGTGATCTCCTGCCACTTGGAAGTGGGTACAGGAAGCGGCTGAAGAGTTCCTCTAGGCCTTTGATGTTCGGCCTTGACTCTCTGACACGTTAGACAATGTTTTACATAGGTAGCCACGTCCCTTTTCATACCGTTCCACCAATACTGGGTTCTGAGATCACAATACATCTTGTTGCCTCCTGGGTGAACAACATAAGCAGACTTATGTGCCTCGTCGAGAATTCCACGCTTCAGGTTCGTGGGAACACAAACTCGGGTCCCAAAGCGAAGTAATCCGGTACCATCGATCCTGAATTTGGTGTCAGGATCATTCTGCCTTCTGGCCTTGATCTTCTGAATACCGGCATCCGAATTTTTCTCGTCTCGGATCTGTTGGACTAGATCGGGTTGGACTGTAAGGTTGGTAAGACGAGGATACGATTCAAATCGAGCCCTTCTGTCCTCTAAAGAGATATCTGAAGATGTCCCCTCTAGGTGTGTCACGTGAGCCCTCCGGCTCAAAGCGTCGGCGACAACGTTCGCCTTCCTAGGGTGATACTGAATGCGGCAGTCATAATCTTCCAAGAATTCCATCCACCATCTCTGTCTCCTGTTGAGATCCTTCTGAGTGAATAGATACTTCAAACTCTGGTGGTCAGTAAAGATGTCAGAAGTGACACCATACAGATAATGACGCCATTTGCTCAAGGCAAATATCACCGCTGCAAGTTCCAAGTCGTGAATAGGATAGTTCTTTTCGGCATCTTTTAGGTTTTTAGAAGCATAAGCAAGGGCCATCCCATTTTGCATCAACACGCACCATAAACCTTCCTTGGACGCGTCAATATAAACCGTGTATCCCTCGTGTTCGTCTGGGAGAACAAGTATAGGTGCGGTGGTCAATCTCTTCTTCAGCTCCTTGAAGCTGGCCTCGCACTCGTCGTCCCACTGAAAGGACACATCTTTACAAGTCAACTTCGTGAGTGGGACCGCTAGTTTGGAGAAATCCTTAACAAATCGCCTGTAATATCCAGCCAATCCAACAAAACTCCTAACTTCTGTTGGCGTCTTAGGCTGACTCCAACTCGTCACTGCCTCAATCTTTGATGGATCTACAGCAATCCCATTCTCAGAGATGATGTGACCAAGGAACGAAACCTCGTTGATCCAGAACTTGCACTTGCTAAACTTAGCCTATAGGCTATGCTCTCGAAGTATCTGTAGCACAATGCGAAGATGCTCGGCAAGATCCTCGACCGTCTTGGAGAAAACCAGAATGTCGTCGATGAAGATAACCACAAACTTGTCGAGGTAAGGTCGGAAAATCCTGTGCATCATATCCATGAAAGCTGTAGGGGCATTCGTCAAACCAAACGGCATCACAACAAACTCGAAGTGGCCGTACCGAGTGTTAAACTCGGTCTTAGATATATCCTGCTCTCGGATACGAAGCTGATAGTAACCCTATCGAAGATCCAACTTCGAATATACCTGCAATAAGTCAAATAACTCCTCTATGTGGGGTAGAGGGTATTTGTTCTTCACTGTCATCCGGTTCAGCTCTCGGTAGTCGATGCACATTCTCAGCGTACCATCCTTCTTCTTAACAAACAAAACCGGGGCACCCCAAGGAGAGATGCTCGGTCTAATGTAACCACTCTCAAGCAACTCTTCAAGTTGCATCTTAAGTTCCTTCAACTCGGCGGGAGCCATCCTGTACGGAGTCTTCGAATAAGGCTCCGATCCCGGGGCAAGATCGACTACGAACTCAATGTCACGATCGGGGGGTAGAGAGTTCAAACTCTTGGGAAAGACATCCGGGAAGACCTTAATCACATCCGTGTTATCGAGCTTCCCTTGTTCCTTCGGTGGGTTAAGTAAGTAAGCAACGAAGGCCTGAGCTCCCTCTCGGATCAAACGAGAAGCCTCAAAGAAAGAAATCTTCGGTGCCAAATCTGACTTCTCATGAATACCCTTCAAAATTGTTGTCTCTGCTCCAATCTGTACTGTCTTCTTGAAACAATCCACACTGACTCTGTGCTGATAAAGCCAGTCCATTCCAAGAATAATCCCATAACGCTGTAGTGGCAACTCAATCAAATCAGCGGGATAAACACGATCTCCTATCTTCAAAGGGCAACCCTTGAAGATCCTATCCGTAACGTATGAAGTCCCCAAAGGAGAACTGACTCGATACAAATAAGGCAGACTCTCCACGGGCATGCACAATTTAGCAGCAATATCAAGCGCAATAAACGAGTGTGTAGCACCCGGATCATATAATGCAGTAATAGGGATGTCATGAATATGCAGGGTACCTCCAATCACGTCGTGCAAATCGGGCTCAAGCTCCTCTCCTCCCAATGCAAAGACTCTGCGCTGTACTCTCGGCTGACTGGCAGCCTGAATCGCCTTCGGTGGCGTGGCGAGAGCCCTCTTGTTCGGACAAGAGTCTATCAGCTGATCAGGGGATGCACAAAGTAAACACTGCCCCAATCGCTTCTGGCAGAAGTCGGCGGTGTGGTTTGGCTTGTGGCAGTAGGAGCAGGTGATCGGTGCAACGGCAGTAATAGGGGCCCTCTCAATATACCTGGGCCTCTTATCGCCCATAGAAGATCCAGATCCAGCAGTGAAAGGCCTCTTGCCCTTCTGAGAAAAACCCTTAGGGGCGGCAGCAACAGCTACAAGAGCCCTACGACGGAGCTCTCTAAGATCGGACTCTATAGTCATAGCCCGTGTCACGGCCTCCTCATAAGTACAGAGGTCGCTGCCAACCAACTCGGCCCTAATCTCATCACGAAGGCCCTCCTTGAACTTCCTAGCCATCCTCCTGTCGTCGTCTGCCATGTGAGGAGCATAGACGATCAATCTAGTAAAATTGGCCTCATACTGGCCCACATTTGTGCCTCCCTGAATGAGGTTCATAAACTCCCTCTCCCTCTGATCTCGAACAACCTCGGGCACATACCCGGAACTCGTGAAGAAACCGTACCCAAGAACGTGGGGTCTGTGCGGTTGTCCATCGTCTCTCAACAAAGCGCCACCAGTCGAGGGCGGGTCCCCTCATCAAGAATACAGAGAGCTCAATCCTCTGAAGAACCTCAATATCTAGAGCTCTAAACTTCTGCTCCAGTTCTGAAATCCAGGCCTCGGCCTTGATGTCGTCCGGCTCGCCCTTGAAGACCGTAGGGCGATAGGACATGAATCGATCCATGGCTCGGGCAGTAGCATCCCGAGGGTTCGGTGGTGGTGGCTGAGGCGGCTGTTGCTCCTGCTGAGCCTGTTGTACTATCAATCTAACAGCATCGTAGAAGGCATTAGGCGGTGGAAAGCCCTCTGGTGGTGGAGGTGGCTCCTGTCGGCCCCTAGGTCGGACCATAGTACCTAAAACAATGAGCTGGAATGCATGTGGGTTAATGATATGTTCAATTAATCACGTAAGAATATCATATAAAAGCGCAAGTAAAGAAAATAACACGAAACCTATATATATATATATAGCCGTACGACTTAGACATGACACTTCTAGACAATAGAGCCTAAAGCTCTGATACCACTCCGGACTGTAGCGCCCCGCTCTACAGCCCCTGAACCTGTACGGATTCCCAAGCCGAGAACGGCGCCTTAACCCGAGAACCCATACAAGCTAACGGGTCAATCCCGACACTTGGCAACAGTGGATCCCCAAATTTAAAACATCTAACCAACTCAGAAGAAACAGCGGAAGCAATTTAAATCATATTATCATAAATGCCACTCCGGGGCCAATTCAACTAATAAGTATATCAATAGCCCATTCATGGGCAACATCAAGAAGATAAAAGGGAAAGGGGATCAATATCATATCTACATGACAGGACAAAAGGACAACTAACTAGAGAGTTAATAGACAACAAAAGAGACTCGGCAAAACCAAAAAGCCTATCTATGCACTGTTGCCCATCCGACACGTGAGACATGTCGATCTCTCTCTCTACCTGAGGCAAGAACCAATGAAAGAGGGTGAGTCAAAAATACTCAGTGAAGATGTGAGAACAAGTCGAGTCATGCTTCCGGGTTTTATAGAAAATACATATGCGATAAGGAAGAAAACCGGAATATGCTTCCACTTGGATATTCAATTAAAACAATAAAAGCAATAATAATATAAAGCGATAAATAAATATCCCAGCAAGAGTTGGCCTGTTCCTCCTTATTTCTCCATGATTAATTATAAAAAAAATTAATCACCGCTGTCAAGCTAAGGAGCAACCTGAAGCTCGACTAATGTGAATTTTAGGAAAATGTGCAACGAATGCAACATCCACCATCGCCCCCAACCGTGGCTATCAACTCCTGACGGGCCACGATTGATGCTTATTTTTGGGAGAAGCACCTCGGATTACATCCTGGACGCTCGTCCCCAGATGCAACCTCCGGATACTTTCCCGGGCCCATTTGAAATAACACTGGTTTGCTCGCTTTGAAAATAAGATTTGAATGCCAAACGACAATCTGGGCAAAGGTGACGACGAAGGGAGTAAATCCTAAGTCAAACCGTCATGAAAATAAAGAGTTTTCTTGCCCTTTTTGAAAATAAATCGATTTGGTTTAATATTGTATAATTTTGATATTAAAGGATTTGAGGATAAAACATAAAATTATAAGTTCGAAATATGTAATACAATAATAAGGGATTAAGGGGGTTTCGCAAATACACATATATGTTCAAGCCCAGTAAAACGTTTTAAATCATCACCTGGTCAAAATAGAAAGCCTAGCAGCTAGACTCACTGGTCACCGACGCCTGACTGATCTGAAAACAAGACAGGACCTAGATAAATTAATAACGACTATAAAAGCGCAAATAAGCAATTATTTGATGAACGGCTAACCAAACATGTTTAAAATCATGCATATGCCAATTATAATATGTAAGGAAGCTATCATGTAAATTTCACGAAATTCCGACAAGTTGTCAAAAATGCACATACTTAAAATTACACTATTCACAGCCCGAACGAGGGCGAAATTAAATAAACATTCCAAAATATTAATCTACAAGTTATAAGGGTTCTATAGGTGAAAACGGTATAATTTTTCTAAATGTTGACCCGATGACTCACTTGCCGAGAGCAACATTTGAAAAAGGCTGGAAAATTTTCTAAGTGTTTCACACCGGCTTGTGCACGGTCTTGAACACGGTGCCAAGACCGTGCATGCACACACGGCCAAACACACGGTATAGGTGCACGAGCTTGAGCCCGTGCAGGTAAAAAGAGCTGCACACGGGCTCCTGCACGGTCTTGCTCAAGACCGTGCGTTAGCCCGTGTGGTTTAACAGAACACAGCAGAAAGTTACGGGTTTTTACAAAATTCGAACCAAAAATTCATAAAAATCTTATTTATAACGCAAATCAACACTCACAATTTATAACAATCAGTAATCATCATCTAATAGACATTTACATCTAAAAATATCACGAAATGATCAAGAAACGGGTTCGATCTAAGCATTTGACCTAAAAATCCCGAATTAAAAAAATATTCTCAAAACATCGAAAATTGGTGAAAGAAATTGGGGAAATTGGTACCTAGAGAAAGGTATCGTCGAAAGGATTGTTTAGGTTCGATCAGCGCGAAATTCTACGGAGAAACGAGCTCGGCACGATCGATTAGGGCTTCGGGAGAAATTCTCTTTTTCTTCTTCTCTCTCTCTCTCTCTCAAATTTTGAAATAAGGTTCGAATGAAAGTTTTCAAGACTTTTATCAAATATTTCGAAATGTCGAAAAATACGAAGGGTTATTTTAGAAATTTTAGAAAGTCCAATTAAATACACGTCGGTCAAATATATCAATTTAATATCGAACAAACGCAATTAGACAAGGAATTTAAATACGCAATTAATATTATCACATTGGGTTGTATACGAAAATAATATATAATAATTCACATATTACGAGAATTTAGGGTTAAGAAAGATAATTAACGCGGGAAAAATACTCACAATAACTCTCGGATTTCTGGGTCGTTACACAGCCGGCTCCTTCCGGCACGAAGCCCAAGGGATCCAATCCCTATATTCCACATACACACACATATATATATACTTGCTTGCGATTACTTGTTTACGCATTTGGGGAACCCCGATGGGCGTTTGGTATTGGTGAGAAGACCCAAAAGGGGCGATGGGGGGTGATAGGTTCCTTCCCCCATTGTAACTTAGCTCCCGAACCTTTCACACGGATCTCTGGACACGCACAAGGACACACAAGCCTATACAGGTTTCCCTCTCAATTTAACCGAGTGGGTGGCGACTCTAAACCTCAAATGGCGAACAGGGAAGGATGCCACACTAAAGGTAAAACCCACCCTTACATCGCCATCCAACAACAACATCACATTCATCTCACAAACCCCCAAAAGAAAGAGGGCATCGCCCCTCCGAGCTGCCCTGTAACGCCCCGAAAATTCGTGTTATGAACCGGGAACCCGAATCGATTTTCTTGCGCGATTAATTATTTATTTTATTAATTATTATATGATTTGATAACAATTTCGTATATGAGTGAATTTTGATATTTAAATCACGAATTGATAATGTGCGTTTAATTATATGAATTTTGACTGTAATTATGTATTATTTGGACAACATGAGTTTTCGAACTTATTTTGTAAATTACAAAAATGCCCTTTCGATTCTCAACCCAAGTCAAATTTTGACTTAAGTCTCATTTCTCTCTCCCTCACCCCATTCACGCGCAAGGAAGAGAAGGAAAAGAAAGAAAAAGAAAGAAAAAGAGAAAGAGAAGGAAGGAGGTTCATACAATCGTCCTGACTCCGTTTCTCGACGGATTTCTAACCGTTTACGCCTACGAACTCCTCACGATCTCTTCTACGAGTAAGCCTTTTACGTCCCTCTTATTTAATGTCTCCTAAGCCTCGTATTTCTCATTTTTGTAAATAGTTGAATAATTTAGGGTTTATGTGATTTCGAGAGAATTTGTGGATAGATTTTCGTGTTTTTGGATCCTATGTGTAGCTTATATGTTGTAGATCATTATATGTAAATATTAGGGCGTGATTTGCATGTTTAGATGATCAAATGTTGAAATTAGGAATTGGTTTCGTGTGGTTTTTCTAGTTCTGCGAAGTTTCTGCTGTTTCTTGACGTGCACGGGCTTTGCACACGAGGTGTGGCAAGCCCGTGTGGGTCTACACGGTCTCCTGCACGGCCATGTTGTGGTTGTGCACGGCCTTGTGCACACGGCCTTGAGGCCATGTGCAAGAGGCCGTGCGTGTCCCTTCTTGATGTGCACGGCCTTGGTGCACACGGCCGTGTGGCCAATTTGAACAAGCCCTGACCTTCTGTAAGTCAGGGCCCATTTTACCCTGTAGGTCCCTCCGAGGCTCGTCTTTTCCAAATTCTTTCTTCGCTTATGTATTCTATATATATGAAATAGATATGAATTGCATGATATATGAATTTATAGCATGTTCGGGTCTATGAATACTACGTTTTAAGTTTTCGTCAAATTTTCTAACTTTTGCATATGAAGTCCGATTCTTCCGAAATTCGAATGCATACTCTCTTATAGTATTTAAAGCATGTCCGTAACGTCTCGTTTCATTTGGACTTGATTTGCATATTTAAATTCATAAATTACTTCGTTTTGTTTGATAATTGAACCTAAGTGTTTTATGTGATTGTATAACGTGCTTTTACGTGTTTTTATGCTTTCGTATGAGTCGTGCATCGTCGTATGTCTTACGTGGTTATGTCGTTTGTCAGTTTTAGGTTCCACTCTCGTGGATTAGGTTGCTCGTTTCCGTTTTGGGCTTTCTTTTGGTTGTCGCCAGGTGAGGTTTCTGTTGTTATTCCGTATTATGTAAATATGTATTATTAAGCCTCACTAAAGAAGCCTCCCATGTGTAATTTACGTTTTCATCCCGTATTACTATATTTAGTAAATACTTTATTCTTATTACTTTTATGAGGTTTAAGAACAACGGATTTGATATCAAATGAATATTATGTATATGATTTCGAAAGGTTTTCAAAAAGAGACAAGCGAACTATGTTTCGATTTAAATGTAATTTTGGGTTTGAAAACCTTCTCGTTGAGTGAAGTTGTTAAGGCGAGTTTCTCCCCCATGTCGATGGAACACCCGGTTGCGTTTCCTACCGTTACATCGCCTGTCTCGAATGGCCCTTTTGGCCCTCCCCGAAATGTCTTGATTCCTATTCTAATAGGAAAATGATAGTTATGAAAAATGTTTGATATGATATGTGGGCCCCGTAGTATGGCGATCGGATGAAGCCGGATGGACAGCGGGTCTACGATGGAATTCGATAGCTTGCTCCATGTTTACCAGGAGTACGGGTGAGGCCGGAGTGGCAACCTTTGTGCTCCTGCGACGGTTGACTTCGTGTCAACTGAGAGATAGACTATTATGCCTATAGAGCAGTTTGGATTTAGCGGTCCTTCTGCTATATGGGAGGAATAAGGTTGGTATGGTTTTCAGGTATGTTATGATATGATATGATGAGTTGAGGGCTCGACTCGCCGAGCAATATGATATGTCCCGTTATGTTATGTTATGATAAATCACCGAATGTTTATGAAAACCCTTCTTTTACGTTTGTTTTCTTTTAAGTTAAAATGGTGATTTATTCCTGTATGCTATTATGTATGTACTCCCTTTTTCCCCTCACTTAGTCTTTTGACTAACCCTCCCTGTTTTTAACCTTATCTGTTTCAGGTGGTTACTAGGTGGTCATCGTCGGTCTTGTATTGCGGAATTATTCTGCTTTTGTCATTGTTCATTCCTAGGTTGTTTTAGGTACTTGACCGTTATATGTGTATTATGTAGGTTATGATATGAGTTCGGGATTATTTAATGTTGAACCCGTTATGATTTGATTCAAATTTTGTAAGTGAATTCCGCTAGCCTAGGTGGGCTTTAACTATTTGCGCAATTGGTCTATTGGTTAAATTTCCCATTTGTAGAATTCATTTTGTTTGTTGTTGCTTCCACTTCCGCATTGTTGTTGTCAGTTGTTTTACAAAAGCCCAGCCTAGTGATTGAGCAAATCGGTTTTCCGTTCGTCAGGTTTCAATTGAGGGTCGGATTTCTATTTCGGCTTTAGGTTGAGACTCGGTGCGGGGCGTGCATTACCCGTTTGGGGCGCCCGCTACATGTCCGCACCCTAGCTTCTGCTTCCTAGAGGTCCCAACCCTTCTCGTTCTGGGGCACTATTTTGATGAATTCGAGGCACTCTTCCACCTCTTTTTCAGTGAGTCCAAACTCTTGTAGGGTGCATATCATGATAGATATCAGCTCTCTATTCTCCCACATGCGCCACTGAGGGTTGTGCAGAGGGAGTTCTTCTATTTCGGTATCGGACTCGTGGGGACTGATGCCGTCGATAGTTGGATCGGATTCCTTGGCATCGGATAGGGCGACGCAATCCCCGAACAGGAGGGAGAGGCCCGTGTCTTCCTGGTCTTCTAACATGCCCCATGTGGAGGGCAAGTATTCTGTACCCAGGAATTCCCCTTTTATGGCCCAGAGGTTCCCCATAGGGAGTGCATCCCTTGCTCTGAGGGCCTGATTTTCCTTGAAGGAGTAGGGGTGATCTTCCCCTAGTTTGACGAAGTGGGCATCGAAGTCTCCCTTTCTGTTGGGTTTTTCTGGGCATAGCTTATATCCTAAGCCTAGCGGGCTCACGTGAGGTGTGAGTTGGACTTCGGTTATGGTGGATCCTCTTCCGATGGGGGTACCAGGGAGATATCCCATCTCCTTTATCATTCTATTGACTATGAGAGACCCATGGGGTGAATAGCTAGGGGCATCTCTTTCATTGTTGGGGCCCTAGCATATGGCAAGGATCCTGTTGACTAGGAAACCGTCCATCATGAAGTCTTTCGAGCTGTCGGCCAGCTCGAGGATAGGTTGTTGTGCGTCAGCCGATTGCGGCATGCCAACATCCCCGTGGATGGTGACAACCTTATCGTTCACAGGCAGTTTTAGCTTCTATTGCAGGGAAGACACAATGGCCTTTTTTCATGGAGCTAGGGGCGTCTAAGAAGGAGATTGAAGCAGGTTGGAACGTCCAGCACTTGGAAGCTAGTGGGTGTTTCTATTGGTCCTACTTTGAGGGTAAGGACTATAGTACATCTCGTTTAGTGTTGTCATAGGCCCTAACAGCCTGAGCGGAGGGTATTCTTTATGGGAAATACCCTACCTCTCTATGGTGCACAGGGGGCAGACGTTGATGGTTGACCCATTATCTACTAGCGTGAGGGGAATCTTCATACCCTCAGCGGCCAGCATGATGTTGAGGGCATTGTTGTGCCCATTCTTCTCTTTTGGTAAATCAGCGTCAGTGAAGGATATACTGGCGCCTGATTAGATATAGCCTATGAGGTTGGCTTGATCAGTAGGTGAGGTGTTGGTTGGCACGTTACTCTCTCCTAGCATCTCACTCACGACTTTTTCGTGATCAGCCCAGGTCAGATGCTGATTTGGGCTTGGGTTTTCCTCAGCTGTTTTATCATTGTGTCCTCTTCGGCTGGTAGATTCTCATTGTTCTGCTGCCTTACTGTAACTGCTGGGTTATCAGCCTCGAGGTGTCGTGGTTTGAATGACCTTCCCCCTCGAGTGTTGTGGGATACATCGGGAGTGTCGTTCAATCATTTAAGGAAATCATCCCAGTCCATGAATAGACATTACCCGAGGGTTTCTGCATTTTCCCTTGACTTCAGCATCGTTGTCTTATCCATTTCCTCATCCTCAACTAATATAATATTGATATTGTTGCGATAGTTCGATATTGGATTTGTGGTGACATTGGGCTTGGGTGGCGTAGGCCTTGGTATCTTGCCTTCAGACATGAGGCGGTTGATGACTCCTATTAGGACGAAACATCGGTTGGTATCGTGACCTTTGCCTTGGTGATAGTCGTACTAGGCATTTGGATCCCAGGAGCTGGATGGATTGGGCGGAAGAGGTGTAGGCCCTACGGGCTTGCCAAGAAGACTGTTTTGAGAGGAGCGTATAGCTCTTATCTCTTGGGCCCTCCACTAGGTGCCTCGGTCGTCGCATTAATAGAGGCGAGTGGCATGTTATTGTAGGCCGGTGGATTCGGGCGGCTTCGAGGGGGAAGGAACCTTATTTCCCCTTCAACCCTCAGTGTTCCGCTGTTGATGAGGTCTTCTATCCTTGACCCAGCCCCAATGAGGGGTTTAAAGGTAGGGAAGTATTGAGTCATCAGGTGACTCTGATACATGGGGAGGAGATTCTTTGGGACAATGGTGACCTGCTTTTCTTCGTCAGGTGTTGTCAGCATGTGGGCAGCCTTGTTCCTCCAGCGAGTCACAAAGGCTACCTAGGTTTCCCTAGGTTCTTGCCTAGTGGTTTTGAGATCTCTCTCAGTGAAGTCGATCTCAGTGTTGTATTGGTACTGTGCTACGAATTCTTTGCACAGTCGTTCCCAAGTAATGGTCTGGGAGGGGTCGATTGAGTTAAACCACCTTTGTGCGGCCCCAGTGAGGGAGGAGGGGAAGCTCTGGACCAATGCCTCATCTGATAGGTGGAATAGAGTCATCATCCTGTAGAACATCTTGAGGTGGACCTTCGGGTAGGTGGTGCCATTATATTGGTCCATCTTGGGCATTTTAAAGTTAGGTGGAAACATGGGTGTTGCGTTTAGGGCGAGCCCATGTAAGGCAAGTAAGTCTTATTCCTTTGTCAGCTTTCGGTAAGCTGTCTCCATGAGCTGAAGACGTTTCATCATCTCGCTTTTGTCTGGCTCAGGAATATCTATAGCTTCTGGAATCCTTGTCCCATGCTCGCTGGCGAGGCTAGAGTCTACAGTCTGTTTAGTCGTGTCAAACAAAGGATTTTTCCTAATCCTCATGGGAGGAGGGGTCCTGTCCCATTCCTCCATCGTGTCTTTTCCTTTTCGTTCAGCCCGTAGTGTCTGAATGTAGGAGGCCATTGCCCTTATGGTTAGTTCTGCCTCCTCATTTTGCTTAACTACTGTCTGAAGGATTTGTTTGAGATCTTGTGCTGCGATTCCGGACTCAGAACCGTCAGACTGATTGTTCTGACTGGTCATTTCTGGTTTCATCTTTAGGTAAGCGATAGTCGCTCGGCATTCGACTGGAAGTACGATCGGTAGTCTAGTATCAAGGTGGTGTCCCGGGCGGAGTCCCAGTCGGCACGACGGTCCTAATACTTGGTGTAGAATATCAATGTTGACAAACGGGGTTTTTTGAGAAGTTTGGTACCTATCCAAAGCAACATTGACACGCTTGCCTCATTCTTAGTGTTTTACTCAAACGGAGTGCCACTAAGGGTCAAAGGCAAAGTTTCTACCCCGGTTTCAGGTATAGTGTGCCTAGAGGCACTATATATGCCAGAGCGGTCCTCACGGGTTTGAGAAGAGGCTACCACTTGCCTAGAGTGCCAAAAATGTCCTCCTAGGGTCCTCCCTGAGAGACTCCTATGTCATAACAAGTTTGTTGACTTATTAACGTACATAGTGTAGTCTGCCGGAGGATTCCCAGTCGAGTTGGTAGGACACGAGCGGCCCTTTAAGTACCAACGACTTGACAGAATCATCTTAGGAGACTTGCACTAAGTACTAGAACAAGTGGCTGAGGGTCATAGTACCTTTGACGGGGGGTTATGACCTCCCCTCAATCTCCGAATACCATGCCTCGGGGTTTAACTCTCACGTTATGCAAGTGAAATGCAAGTTGTGAAATGTGTGGGGTCTCTAGCGCAAGATCGAGATATGTATGTATATATATAGGTATATATATAGGGGAATGCTTACAGAAAAATATACACATTAGGTTTGGGGAACCCTTGGTCATTCAGCTTGGCTACGGTCGAAGTCTGGCTCTCTTAGTCGTCCCCAACAGACTCGCCACTGTGGGTTGGCTGCCCGGCAAGGCGATTTTAATTGGTGTTCATTTTTGTGGTTGTTGGGTATGTGTATAGGCTTAAGGGTTGGTTTTACCTTTTGTATGGTATCCTTCCCTATTTGCCGTTTGAGGTATAGAGTCGCCACCCACTCAGTTTAGTTTGACAGCGTTGAGAGGGAAACCCATTGGTTCATAGGTTCGTTTGTGTGTACCAGAGATTCATGTGAAGGGTTCGGGAGCCAATTTACGATGGAGGAAGGGGTTGCAGCAACCTATCACCCCCCACCGCCCCTTTCGAGTCTTTTCACCGATACCAAATGACCAAAGCATTCCCCAAATGTGTGTATGATTAAGCAAGCAAGCAAGCAATATATATATATATATATATATATATATATATATATATATATATATATATATACAATATAGGGATTGAATCCCTTTGGCTTCGTACCGGAAGGAACCGGCTGCCTACGTATCCCAATGAGCTTGGGAATCAGAGCCAACATAGTTCATACTCCTCAACTTTTGAGAGTAGGGTATGGAGTAGACATATGAGGTTCGTCACGCCTCGATTTTTGTAAAGATTTTGTTTGTTTTATGAAAATGAGATAAAAGGAAAGTTCTCTTATGAAAGAGTTGCCTTTCGGGTATTTATGGTCATAGAGGGGGAGTAAAGCTCGAAACTTTAGACCCTCATGCAGGGTTAACCAGAAAGGAGATTCTTTCATTAAGAGAAGGCTTTCATGTTGAATTTGGCAGGTATCTTACGAAAAGAGGAACCTTTCGGGTATGTATGGGTAGAGGGGGAGTAGAGCTCGAAGCTTCAGACCCTCATGCCGGGTTAACCAAAAGATTCTGTCTTTTCTTAAGAAAATCTTATTTTTTGAAGGTTTCCTAAAAAAGGAAAGTTTTATTTATTGAAAGTTTATTTTTTGACGAGACCTTGGGTTTAATTTTTGGCTATGAAGCAGTCCGGCCTTCGTTAAACCTATCGAGGGATTATAAGCCCTGCGCAAGGTATCCGGCAAATCGGAGAAGAAATTAAACCTAAGCATTTCTACCTTGTACCCTATGCTTGGGAAGTTCGGGGTTAGCACAGACACACGAGGTGAGGAGTTTCAAGAAAGAAAGTAGTAACGCACTTAGACAAGCAAGAAACTAAGGGGGCATAAGGTGCCGGTTGTAGCCTAGGTGGGGTCGACCTAGACCCGATGGCCTTAGCCATGAAGGGTACCCCTCCCCATGGGGGGGGGGGGGGGGGGGGCGGAACGGGGCTAGTACTATGCAAGTAAAGAAAGCGAGAAATAAATAAATACTAAAAAGGCTAAAAGGAGACACACCCTCGTACTCTTATCTTCGCTTCAGTTCGTTCCCGTTGCTGCTTCCCCCCTCGAACACAGGACCACGATTGCATGGATGCGGGACTGAAATCTGAACACTCTATTGAATAGAGCATTGGACCTCCTTTCGGTTTTAGGGGTTAGGAATATAGAATTCCTAACCTAAAACCGAGAAAAAATGATCGGAAAAGGACTAAAGTGGATCGGGCTGAGAAAGCTTAGTCCTCTCTTTAGAAAACCTAAGACGAGTACTCGAATCTTGGGGGGGGGGGGGGGGGAGAGAGATGAGAATGAATTGAGCATTTCAGAATGAGGGGTGAGAGCTCCTTTTATAGGAGTCAAAATGTTCTCCTTTTATAGAGAGAGATGGGAAGGTTAGGGCTGCATTCCCCGAATGGAAAGTTAGGGTAGCGCGTAGGGGGGATGGATGGTCGGCCGGCTAGTGGGAACAGTCGGGGCCAAAATTCGCGGGCCAGCCAGCCTGGAAAGTTTTACTGGTCGGCCGGCCATGCTAGAGCCTGGGTTTGCGCATTTTTTTCAATTATTTGGTGTTTTCTCCTTCGTTTCACTTCTGATTTGGGTGATTCGAAGACCGAAATGCTCCAATTGCTCTTTCTTATCAAAATAGTGCATCGAATTTTGTAACGACCCGAAAATCCGAGTTTCAATTCGGTATATTTTAATCGAGTAATTTCGTTATTAATTATTCTATTTAATATTTATTCTGAGATTTTAGAATAATTTCGTAAATGAGTGAATTTTATATTTAAATCACTAATTGTCAATGTGTGTTTAATTATATGAATTTTAACTGTAATTACGTATTATTTGGACAACGTGAGTTTTCAAACTTATTTTGCAAATTACTAAAATACCCCTTCGACTTTAAACCCTAGTCAACTAGATTGACTAAGTCAACCTCTCTCCCTCTTCATTTCCATTCACGTAACAAGGAAGAGAAAGAGAGAAAAGAAAAGAGAAGAAAAAGAGAAAGAGAAGGAAGAGATTTCAATCGATCGTCCCGACTTCGTTTCCCGACGGATTTTCGAATCGTTTACGTCTACGAATTCCTCGCGATCTTTTCTACGAGTAAGCTTCTAACGATTCTCTCGTTTTATGTCTTCTATACTTCGTTTTTCTCGTTTTTGTGAATAGTTGACATTATTAGGTTTTATGTGATTTGTATAGGATTTGTGGATGGATTTTCGTGTTTATCGTTTCTATATGTAGATTATATGTTGTAGATGATCATATGTGAAAATTAGGGATTTATTTGCATGATTAATCGATTTAAGGTTGATTTATATTTGATTTTCGCGTATTGGGTTTGATGTTCTGCATGTTCTGCTCAATTTTTACGCACACGGGCCATGCACACGGGGTGTGGCAAGCCCGTGTGGGTGTACACGGCCTCTTGCACGGCCGTGCAAGAGACCGTGCGTGTTTGGGGTTGGTGCACGGGCTGTGCACACGGCCTTGAGGCCGTGTGCACGAGGCCGTGCGCGTTCGACCGATTGTGCACGGCCTCGGCACACGGCCGTGCACAAGGCCGTGTGGCCCGATCGCACAGTGCCCTGACCTTCTGTAAGTCAGGGCCCGTTTTGCACTACGGGTCCTTCCGAGACTCGTCTTTTCCGAATTCTTTCTTCGCTCGTGTATTCGATATATGTGAAATAGATATGAATTGCATGATTTATGAATTTACGACATGTTCGGGTATACGAATAGTGTGTTTTAAGTTTTCGTTAAATTTTCTAACTTTTGCATGTGAAGCCCGATTTTCCCGAAATTCGAATGCATGCTCCTTTATGATATCTTAAGCATGTCCGTAAAGTTTCGTTTCATTTGGACTTGATTTGCATTTTTAAATGTATGAATTACTCTGTTTTCGTTTGATAATTTGAACTTAAGTGTTTGATTTAATCGTGTAATGTGCTCCTATGTGTTCTAATATTCTCGTATAAGCCGTGCGTCGTCTTTAGTCTTATTTGGTTGTGTCCTGGTATTTTTGCAGACGATACTCCTGTGGAGTAGCGCCGGTTCTAGCTTTTGCTCTTTTTGCACACGCCAGGTGAGGCTTTCCTTTTCTGATTCCAGTATTACTATGTATATATATATAAATAAGCCCCTCCCGAAATAAGCCACGTTTATGTTTTGATTTCACACCGTTTCTATATATATACTTAGTAGATATTTATGCTTATTATGTTCATTTGATTTATCGAAAATTATTTGATATGAAAAAGTACTATGTATAGTCTTCGAAATGTTTATGGAAGAGACATGTAAAACCTTTTGTTTTCTAAGGCGAACTTTGGCCTTCGGCCTCGCATATGACATGTCTCGAACGGTCTTTTGGCCAACCCGAAATGTTTGAAAAGCGAGTTATGAACTGTATGCATGATCGTTTGGGCCCGGAGTAAGAGCGATAGGACGAAGTCGGTAGACGTCGGGTCTACGGCGTAAATCCTATGGTTTCCTCCATTTGGGAGCTCGGGGTGAGGCCGGAGTGGCAGCCCTTTGAGTACCTGAGTTATTCTAGTAAGTTACGAGTAGTTCGGGTTTGCAGTCCGACTACATTGGAGGAATAAGGGTGGTTTCCGGTTTTATGTTTTTGGTTATTGGAGTTTCAGGGCTCGACTCGCCGAGTCATATGATAAGTTATGTTTTATGTTAAATCACCACCCGTTTACGAAAACCTTTCTTTTCTGTTGATTTCTTTTAATTATAAAATTGGTGATTTACTTCCGTTTTATTATATACATTATTATTCCCTCCTCACTTAGTCGTTTGACTAACCCTCTCTGTTTCAACCCTATATTGGTTTCAGGATACTAGGCGGAATTCGTCGTCGTCGTCGTCGTAGGGTTTTATTTATTTTCTCTTGTATATTCCTTTTCCGTATGTTATGAATTATGTTTTAGAATATTAGGAATTTATTTATTTAGTACTCGGGATTTCTATACCGAACCCGTTTATTATTATGTAATTGAATTTCATTAGCCTTGGTGGGCTTTAATAATTGTGTAATTATTTACGTTTTAAATATTTGGTTTATTATTGCTTCCGCACTTCTGTCTTTTCGTTGTTTATAAAAACCCCGCCTAGTAATTGAGTAAATGCTTGCCGTTCGCCGGGTTTCGATTCGGGTCGGATCCCATTCCGGCTTCGGGTCGGATCTCGGTGCGGGGCGTGCGTTACCCGTTTGGGGCGCCCGCTACAGTTGGTATCAGAGCTCTTTGGTCCAATGGCCTAAGCTCTGAAATGTCGTGTATTGCTGGTTTGGTCGGTCGTTGTGTGCCGGTGTAACTTAGGGAATTGCACTCACCAGTGTTCAAGAACGCTTAGTGTTTGAATTGTCACGGATCTTTGTTGGATGATCAACAACAAAAGATCTTTTACAATCAAAACACTGGGATGGGCTTGGATATAGGTGGATGTGAAACTCAAGGTGGTACTTGCCATGCCTGGTTCTCTGTCGTGTCCGGTTGTGTCTAGGTCGTACGGCTTAGGACTTCTGTGGATTTGTGCAAATGTGCTAAGTGCTTATGTGAACACTAAGTGAACATTACTTGCCTATGTGTTTACAGCTTTGCATGCTCACTTACCTGTCATGCATAACTGTTAATGACTTTACAGGATGCCTCCACGTCGTTGTCCCTGTGGACAGTCTTCGTCATCTTCATTGACACCTCAGACCGGTCCACCGATTCCAGCCATAATTTTGGAAACACTAAGACGGTTCATCGTTCATGCCCCTAGAGGAAATGTTGAGCAGGAAGCGTGGGCTCAATTTCTCATATTCGAACCACCGCAATTTGAAGGTACCCCGGATGAAGCTATTGCCGAAGCATGGATATCTGCTCTAGAAAAGATTTTTAGGATTATGGAATATCCGGATCCTCTAAGAGTCGGGTTTGCTATTTATTTGATGCTTGGAGCTGCACAGGAATGGTGGAAACAGATTGAACAACGATGGGAACGCGAGCACGTATTCCCGACTTGGGATCAGTTCTTGATCGAGTTCCGGGCTGAATACGTTCCGAGGATTGTTCATCAACAACATGAAAGGGAATTTCTGGCTCTCAAACAGAACATATCTTCAGTTGGCCAGTACGAGGCACAGTTCTCTCGCCTCATTAAGCATAGCCCGTATATGGTCGCAGACGAGCAGAGGAAGATTCGCCAGTTTGTAGAAGGATTGACTTATGAGATCAGAAAGGCTATGATGGTGGTCCGACCTCAATGTTATACCGACGCAGTGGAAATGGCTCTGCATATTGAGTCTGAACTCAGCCTAATGGGACCGAGTCCTACGCTTGACACTACCACCGTTCAGTACCTTCCAGCGAGTTCTAAGAGGCCATTTACACCTTCGGGGCCCTCTACCAGAAAGAAGACCTCCCAAGTGTCCTCATCGAAGCAGAATGCGTCTCCCCGAACTCAGGGACATCCGCGACCCGCATGTGGATTCTGTAAGGGCCCGCATTTGGAGGCCAAATGTTGGAAGAAGAATGGACTGTGCTACGGATGTGGTAGCGCCGACCACAAAGTGAGTGTATGTCCGAAGAAAAAGCCGAAACGAGTTGAGAAGACGGAGCTTGCACGTATGAACGATCCAGGTATACTGCATTGTCATGACATTCATCCAAATTAATTTAATTTCATATTATGTGAATTTAAATTATGTGCGTTAAGCGTATTATATTATGCATGTGATTTCGATATTATTATTTGTGTTTGAATTTCGTGAAGTTTGTGTGGTTTTAATCACACGAACTACCCCTGTATGCCTTGCACGGTCTCGCCACACGCCGTGACGAGACCCTGTGCACCCTTTTTCGCACGGCCCTGTTGCACCCCGTGCAAGAGGCCGTGCGCATGAATACACACGGGCTCGTCACACGCCGTGACGAGAGCCCGTGCGTGTTTGTCCTCACGGGGTCGTCACACGCCGTGACGATACCCCGTGCGTGTTTCTCACACGGCCTCGTCACACGCCGTGACGAGAGGCCGTGCGCGTTTGTTCCGAGTTTTAAATGGTCAGTAGCTTTCATTCTCGCGCACACCCTCACTTTCTCTCCCTCTTTCATGCGAAATTTCCCCATTTTTTCCCCCAAATTTCATTCCAACTTTGAGCTCGAATTATTCTCGATCTACCCGACGGATTTTCAAGAAATTTTGAAGGTGTGTTGTCTGCAGCAAGTTCTTGGTACTGTTAAGGTTTGGGCTCGATCTGTTTTACCGATCTCACACAATCTTCGCCCGAAGTAGCGCACGCCAAGTGCTCGGTAAAAGTCTCAAGTGAAAAATTTGCAAATTTTTCCTTCAATCTACAACAACTTCAACTCTACTATGGAAGGTGCTCGTGAAACCCATGGCGGACGTCGGGCAAGGGAATTACCCGACATAGCGGCCCCGGAAGGTTACCAAGTGGATTTGGGTAACGAAGACGATCAAGATGTCTTCAACCGGTTAATGGAACGACCGGTTAGAGCCACGCAATTTCTAGACATGGAAGCTATGTACCAATTGGGACTTGGCGAAGGGATCTCCCATTATATCGACAACATTGGGTGGGCTAATTTTTGGAGTATTCAAAGGCCATCCTATCGCCGCCTTACTTGCGAATTTTTAAGCTCTCTTAAGGGCGCGGCATTTCCGGACGACGACGAGATGCCGATAGGAATCCACTTCAGAGCGTTCAACCGAGACTATACGCTCTCATACCGGCAGTTGACCGAGTATTTTCAACTGGATGTTACGGCACCGAGGAGACGTGCCGACGGATGGAATCAAGCCGAAGCGTGGAGACGTATCTCTACCTCCACCGAAATATTTAACTCCGGCGTATCCAAGGCCACGATGCTCATTTCTACTCAGTTGAGAATTTTGCACAGAGCCGTGTCTCGATCGGTTCTAGCCCGAGGAGACAGTCCGGGTGCGGTGAACACCGAAGATTGTCTCATACTCGATCACATGGTGCGAGGGGTCAGGTTCAACCCCATCTCGTACATGATGGACCACATGATGTATATCTCCACTCGGTCGAGAGGAGAAATTCGAGTTGGCTCATACATCACCGCCATTTTGGAGTGTGCCCAGGTGGAAGGGCTCGATACCCAGGTTCCTGTCGGAGGTTCGACCTCAATTAGCTACGGCACTCTAGCTCAAATGGCTATCTGCACGAAGGGTCCAAGGCGGAACGACCCATATATTCTGGTGGCTGGACTACCTTTGTGGGAAGCTGACCAAGGGAATGCTCCCGAAGAAGGACCTTCAGACCCAGAGGTCCGAGAGCAGGCTCAGCATATCTACTCCCAACTGATGAGACAGGATGCTTCTATACCTGAGTCTTCGCATGGCAGGAGAAGCACTCAGCACCAGGAATCGATAAACCTGCAACAGTTTTATTCAGAGTTTACTGACTACCGACGTGTGTCGGATGAGAGATTTGCCCAGCAGGAGAGGCAGATCAACGAGGGCTTTGCAGCTCAGCGAGCTCACATTGATAGTCAGTACACCGCTTTGCAGGCAGAGCTTCAGAGATCGATCTCGGAAATGCAAAGGTCACTATCAGAGCAGCTGGATCAGTATTTCCGCCGTGGTCCGGACGAGCCTTGAACTATCTAGTCTATTTTATTTTCTTTTTCCCGTAAACTTTGTTTAGGATTTGATGTAATTTTCTATTTTGTATGAATTCGAATTTTAATTGGAATATTAAGTGCTTTAAGTGTTTATTATGAATTGCGTTTTATTATGTGAATTACTTTTATTATAATGTTCGATTTAATTCGAGTTATTAGAATTTGTGTTATGCTCCTCTTAACTAACTCCGAGACCGGAAGAGAATCTGAGGACAGATTCTTCTGAAGAGGGGAGTATTGTAACGACCCGAAAATCCGAGTTTCAATTCGGTATATTTTAATCGAGTAATTTCGTTATTAATTATTCTATTTAATATTTATTCTGAGATTTTAGAATAATTTCGTAAATGAGTGAATTTTATATTTAAATCACTAATTGTCAATGTGTGTTTAATTATATGAATTTTAACTGTAATTACGTATTATTTGGACAACGTGAGTTTTCAAACTTATTTTGCAAATTACTAAAATACCCCTTCGACTTTAAACCCTAGTCAACTAGATTGACTAAGTCAACCTCTCTCCCTCTTCATTTCCATTCACGTAACAGGGAAGAGAAAGAGAGAAAAGAAAAGAGAAGAAAAAGAGAAAGAGAAGGAAGAGATTTCAATCGATCGTCCCGACTTCGTTTCCCGACGGATTTTCGAATCGTTTACGTCTACGAATTCCTCGCGATCTTTTCTACGAGTAAGCTTCTAACGATTCTCTCGTTTTATGTCTTCTATACTTCGTTTTTCTCGTTTTTGTGAATAGTTGACATTATTAGGTTTTATGTGATTTGTATAGGATTTGTGGATGGATTTTCGTGTTTATCGTTTCTATATGTAGATTATATGTTGTAGATGATCATATGTGAAAATTAGGGATTTATTTGCATGATTAATCGATTTAAGGTTGATTTATATTTGATTTTCGCGTATTGGGTTTGATGTTCTGCATGTTCTGCTCAATTTTTACGCACACGGGCCATGCACACGGGGTGTGGCAAGCCCGTGTGGGTGTACACGGCCTCTTGCACGGCCGTGCAAGAGACCGTGCGTGTTTGGGGTTGGTGCACGGGCTGTGCACACGGCCTTGAGGCCGTGTGCACGAGGCCGTGCGCGTTCGACCGATTGTGCACGGCCTCGGCACACGGCCGTGCACAAGGCCGTGTGGCCCGATCGCACAGTGCCCTGACCTTCTGTAAGTCAGGGCCCGTTTTGCACTACGGGTCCTTCCGAGACTCGTCTTTTCCGAATTCTTTCTTCGCTCGTGTATTCGATATATGTGAAATAGATATGAATTGCATGATTTATGAATTTACGACATGTTCGGGTATACGAATAGTGTGTTTTAAGTTTTCGTTAAATTTTCTAACTTTTGCATGTGAAGCCCGATTTTCCCGAAATTCGAATGCATGCTCCTTTATGATATCTTAAGCATGTCCGTAAAGTTTCGTTTCATTTGGACTTGATTTGCATTTTTAAATGTATGAATTACTCTGTTTTCGTTTGATAATTTGAACTTAAGTGTTTGATTTAATCGTGTAATGTGCTCCTATGTGTTCTAATATTCTCGTATAAGCCGTGCGTCGTCTTTAGTCTTATTTGGTTGTGTCCTGGTATTTTTGCAGACGATACTCCTGTGGAGTAGCGCCGGTTCTAGCTTTTGCTCTTTTTGCACACGCCAGGTGAGGCTTTCCTTTTCTGATTCCAGTATTACTATGTATATATATATAAATAAGCCCCTCCCGAAATAAGCCACGTTTATGTTTTGATTTCACACCGTTTCTATATATATACTTAGTAGATATTTATGCTTATTATGTTCATTTGATTTATCGAAAATTATTTGATATGAAAAAGTACTATGTATAGTCTTCGAAATGTTTATGGAAGAGACATGTAAAACCTTTTGTTTTCTAAGGCGAACTTTGGCCTTCGGCCTCGCATATGACATGTCTCGAACGGTCTTTTGGCCAACCCGAAATGTTTGAAAAGCGAGTTATGAACTGTATGCATGATCGTTTGGGCCCGGAGTAAGAGCGATAGGACGAAGTCGGTAGACGTCGGGTCTACGGCGTAAATCCTATGGTTTCCTCCATTTGGGAGCTCGGGGTGAGGCCGGAGTGGCAGCCCTTTGAGTACCTGAGTTATTCTAGTAAGTTACGAGTAGTTCGGGTTTGCAGTCCGACTACATTGGAGGAATAAGGGTGGTTTCCGGTTTTATGTTTTTGGTTATTGGAGTTTCAGGGCTCGACTCGCCGAGTCATATGATAAGTTATGTTTTATGTTAAATCACCACCCGTTTACGAAAACCTTTCTTTTCTGTTGATTTCTTTTAATTATAAAATTGGTGATTTACTTCCGTTTTATTATATACATTATTATTCCCTCCTCACTTAGTCGTTTGACTAACCCTCTCTGTTTCAACCCTATATTGGTTTCAGGATACTAGGCGGAATTCGTCGTCGTCGTCGTCGTAGGGTTTTATTTATTTTCTCTTGTATATTCCTTTTCCGTATGTTATGAATTATGTTTTAGAATATTAGGAATTTATTTATTTAGTACTCGGGATTTCTATACCGAACCCGTTTATTATTATGTAATTGAATTTCATTAGCCTTGGTGGGCTTTAATAATTGTGTAATTATTTACGTTTTAAATATTTGGTTTATTATTGCTTCCGCACTTCTGTCTTTTCGTTGTTTATAAAAACCCCGCCTAGTAATTGAGTAAATGCTTGCCGTTCGCCGGGTTTCGATTCGGGTCGGATCCCATTCCGGCTTCGGGTCGGATCTCGGTGCGGGGCGTGCGTTACCCGTTTGGGGCGCCCGCTACAAATTTGGAATCCAACGAATATATACGAGGGCCACAGTAAGTTTCAGGGCTGATAGCGTATGCCGTAGGGTTGAGAACCCTAGGGTTGACCTTCCGGGATCGTCTGAGCGTCCGGGATCGTGCTTACTGTGTGTGTTTTATCGACTTTGCAAAACATCATCGTATGACCAGGTCCAAAATCGAGGTGTTCACACCTCCTTTCTTTGGAACACACTACACCGGGCTTACCCATGGGCTGTCAGAGATTGGGTAAATTATGCCTACATCAAGTCACTTTATGATTTCCTTCTTGACCACTTCCTTCATTTTTGGATTGAGCCTTCGTTGGTTTTCGACTGAGCCCTTGCTTGTGTCATCAAGGGAGATCTTGTGCATACATAGTGGGGCTTATTCCCTTGATATTTGTAATGGTCCATCCAATTGCTTGCTTGTGATCCCTCAACACTCGTAGGATTTTTCCACCTATAATTCATCAAGCAAAGAAGAGATTATGACAGGTAGTGTGTTGGATTCTCGTAGATAAGCATAATGGAGATGAGTGGGAAGAGGTTTTAGTTCAAGAGTTGGCGGTTGTTTGATGGATGGTTTTATCTTTCATGAGGAAGGGGCAACTCCAGCGGTTCAAACTTCCAAGACCTTGGAATCTCACGGTTTGCTGCAAACATCCCTAAAGCTCCTCGAATTTCTTTGCGCTGCTCATCATCTAATGCAAGAATCGCTACATCCAAAGGGTCCTTAAGAAGCTCTTGTTGAATGTATTTCCCTACGCATATATCAACTAAACTGATAGAAAAACAATTATTAGTATCGTTAGAGAGTTTCATAGCCTTAAATGCATTAAATTTAACAGATTGGTCTTGCACTCTCATTGTTAGTTCACCCTTTTGAACATTGATGAGAGTTCTACCTGTGGCTAAGTGTAGCACCCCCTGAAGAGGAGAACGCCACACCCGCACCGAAGCAAACTCTCGAGCGTCAGCGAGGGGCCTCCACTAAAAAATCTACCCCGGCGAACGGCACTCAAGCACTCAACACCGGCAACAGGTGACAACGCCCCAAAAACAACCAAGACAGAGCAACAATAAAAGCAGAAGAAATAAAGTTTGAATCAAGGCAATGATATAAAAGCCATCGAGGCGAACATGGTTCAATAGAGCAGCTGCAGTTGTCAAAATACATATATTCAGACTATGCCATCATTGACTCAACTACCTATCCTGAGCAATCCTAGATATCATCAACTATCCCACCTTAGGGGCAAGTAAGGTACATAAAGTAAATAAAGCAGTAAAGATACAGGAATAGATAAATATAAATAGGCAAGAAACGACGGTTGTTGGGACCACTTACAGACAAACCAGACCACAACTGAGCATATCTAGACTTGCTGATGCCGACTCACAAGATAGGTGATGCCGCCACCTGTCTACCTGAAGCAAGAACCAAAATAGCAGGGGTGAGTATACAGGATACTCAGCAAGGGGTTACATAATAAAAGTATTGATCATAGTTTGTCTTTTATCATTTGAAACCAAAAGGGGATGAATGTTGCTCGTTTTACGAAATGGTACAAATAATATAAGTTGCAAAACTATATGATAAGCAACACTTGAGTTCAACTTACTTTAAAACAGTTAAAGATTGACGAACGGATCCTGTGAAGTCGTTTTAGGACATAATTAAGCCGATCAGTTTAAAAGAAATCATAGTCGATTTACATCCCGTTGACAAGTGATAATATAAAGTTCCAGCAGTTGTAAATACATAATAAAGACGGGTATTGTAATTTGACTAAGCGATTAAGTGGTAAAATGTTCGTTCGATCGTTATATGTCCCAGTGAGCACGGGCCCTCTTCTTATAACTCCCACAACATGCATGTACAAGAAATTACTCCACCACCACGTTATCGGTATGCGCAAGTCGTTACACGATTTCTGGAGGCGTGCTAAAAGCAACGTCACCACGCGATTAAGGAAACGTGTAGAAAACAATGTTACCCTTGCATTATCTTGGGCTAGCCAACCTCCCGACCAGCCTAAGCTAACACGGCAGAAGCACACATCGGGATTTGTCCTAGACGCTCATCTCCAGGCTCACCTCCTGTATAAGTCCAGGCCCAAGATATGTTATTGTTTACTCGCTTTGAAATCATTATGCTATATTTTGGTGGCCAAAGGGGCCGTTCGAGACAAGGTTATGATTGCGGGGTCAAAAGACCAAAGTCCTCCTTTTAAAACAAAATAGGTTTATTCCTTGTCTCTAGTTGGAAGCACTTGAGAAGCATACATACATATACAATTTGATATTAAAACAGTTTGATTAAACATCACAAGGATCATAACTTAAATATCTAATATGATATAATAAAGGCGAGAAAACAATAAAATCATAAGTAAAGCAGGAAGAATAAGTTGGTTCGAAATTCCTATATATATCTAAAGGTCTTACTCCAGTTGAAAACATTTTAAACCCTTACCCGTGGCTCGACAAAACCAAAGGAAAGCAAGCGGTAGTCAGTTTCTCCCTTGTTGGTCCCACTTGTAATACACAGGGCCTAGAGGATGAAAACGTGCCTGACAAACTAAAAACAATACACGAGACCACAAATGATGCAACAATTCAAATAATATAACATTCATGCTAGGAATACGATAAAAGAAAGCCGAGCAATTAAACATATAGATATATGCAAATAGGAGATGATAATAAGGAAATATCATTACGATTGTAATAAAGAAGAAAATAATATAATTAAATAGTAAACACATGCTTAAAACCATATAAAGAAGTTCTCACGCGAATTCCGGATCAAACGGATAAGAAATGAAAATTGGGTGAAAAAGCCCTAAACGGAAAAGGCGTCAAATGATGGTGAAATGAAGTTGGACAAATCCTAACTTTGGGATATATTAAGTTTTGGAACCCTACGAAGCTATTGGTGAAGACGGATTTCGAAAACGAGGTCAAACGAAGAAGTTAGCATCTTTGGTGAAAAAGGATAGAAGAAACAGACTGAAAAAATCATCTAAGGCATAGACACGGGGTTGCAACACCCCTGAGGTAACCCTGTATGCGCGACACAGGATTGCAACACCCTGTGAGGTAACCTTGTGTGAGTGCCACGGGGTTGTAGCACCCCGTGAGCAAAGGCCGTGTGGTTCATATAAAGTTGCAGAACAGCGGGTTTTAGCGCAAAACAGTAAAATCAAACACAAAAATGATCCTAACTCAATATCTACTTAGTCAATCATGCTTAAACTCAAATATGTTGATCTACAACATAATCTACACATAGGTTCAAGAATCATGTAAAATGGTCAAGTAAATCACTCAAAATCAACAAACCCCTCTACATAGAAATCCTATAGCTAAAATCCAAGAATCACAACAACGACCGGATAAAATCGAGCGGGGTAAAAGGGTTACTGATAGAAAACGAGGTGAGCATTGTCTGGATTTTTACGGCTCATCGATCGGGCAAGAAACGGGGTCGATATAGCTTCGAGAAGATCTTCCTCTTTTTTCTCTTATTCTTTCTTCTTTTCTCCCTTTTCTTTTCCTCCTCTGCGTTTGTTTTCTTGTTGGTGAGTAATGAGAGATAATTAGGGTTGGAAAGAGCAATAAGGTAATTTAGGATCTTAGGGGTAAAAATGTTATTTCGGGAAAATTGTGGTTTTCAACTTGAAATCGCCTCACGAGTTCAATGGTTCGAACGAAAGGTCAAGGAAATAATTAGAAATATATTTTCGGATTTAAATCCAAAAATACAGGGCGTTACAATACTCCCTTCTTCAAACGAATTTGTCCTCAGATTCTATCACGTAACGGAACGCGAAGTAAAAGTTCCCATTCGACAAGCACAACTAGAAGAGAAATCAAATATTAAACGCAAGTAACAACTATCATTCAAATAAATAACTAGATGAATACTATGATAATGCAATATACCTTTATCGGTCAATGTCAGTGTCGGTATCCACTTCTCCTTCCCTTAGGGTTCCTTTGATTGGGACAGTCTTGAACCTGATTCTTGCTACTCCCATATCTAAAGCAACGTTTCAGTCTCTTCCTACATAATACAGTCTTGTGGCTCAACTTCCCACATAATTCACAAGGAATAGGGTCCTCATTTACTTTGGGTTCGGTAAGTTCCGGTATCTCGTTGCGGGGTTTCAATGACCGAAAGGTGCTCGGTCCGGCCGTTTCTCTCCTTGCTATCTCGTTGGAAGAGGATGCTATCATATGGGGGACACTTCAACTCATTTCTTGAAGCTCGAATTCCACTCTCATTGCTCAGGTGACTGTGTCGTGATAAAGACGAATGTCAAACTCCGTCAATCCTCTCCGGATTTCCGGATGAAATCCTTTGATGAATCTCCGTGCTCTTCTTCGGTTGTCAGAGGCAATATGAGGTGCATAAACAATAAGGCGGCTGAAATGTGCCTCGTACTGTGCAACGGAGGAAGCTCATTGGGTGAGAGACGTGAATTCACTCTCCCGGTGATCACGAACTACTTCTGGCACGTACTTCTCTCGAAAGTCTACTAGAAACTGTGTCCAAGTGTACATAATACAATTTGTGATCCATCTATGTTTCATATAGCGTCACCAATCGTGAGCTAGCCCTCTCATAAGAAAGATGGCATACTCGACTCTCGGGATCACTACAGTGTAGTACTTGAAAGATTCGCTCTAGATCGGCTGTCCAAGCCTCGGCCTTAAGATCATCCGGTTCCACCATGAAGCAAGGCGGTCAGTAGTGTAGAAATCTCTCAAAGGTTTGGCCTTCGGCCTGTCTCGAAGGTGCATTCTGTTGCTGCTGCATTTCTCATTGTACTTGCATAGCGATCAATCATATAGCTTCTCCGAGCTCATCTGTAGTTGGGTATTGAGGTGCTGAATCAGTAGGGGGTCATCGAGGTTGCATTATGTACCTATGAACAAGAAACTGGGAAAAGGATGCATGTTAGGTTAACGGAATGATCACGTGAATCATATTTATAATTCAGGTAGCATGTGAACATTTAAAAACACAATTAAATCGCAGAACAAGTAAAAATCAATCCTATAGCCGTACGACCTAAACACAACAAACACAACAAGACCCAACTAGGACTCAACAATACAACAAGACACGACAGAAGCTACCTCGAGTTCCACATCCACCTGCACTCAATCCCAACTCAGTACTATAATTGTAAAAAGATCAACATTTGGAAAGCTACTCCAAAAGAAGATCTATCACAATTTAAATACTAAGGAGTTCTCAAGCACCTGTAATTGCAAATCTCTAAGTCTCACTGACACGAAAAGGACAGACTCAAAAGACAAGACACGATGCGGCGTCAAGCTTCGGTTTCCTTTCGGGAACCTAGAGCTCTGATACCACTCAATGTAGCACCCCCTGAAGAGGAGAATGCCACACCCGCAGCGAAGCAAACTCCCGAGCATCGGCGAGGGGCCTCTACTCACAAATCCACCCCGACAAACGGCACACAAGCATTCAACACCGGCAACAACGACAACGCCCGAACAACAACCAAGACAGAGCAGCTGTAGCGGGCGCCGCAAATGGGTAACGCACGCCCCGCACCGAGCCTCAATCCGAAGCCGAAACAGAAATCCGACCCTAAATTGAAACCCGGCGAATGGCAACCGATTTACTCAATCACTAGGCGGGGCTTTTTATAAAACAACAACAACGACAACAATGCGGGAGCGAAAGCAGCAACCAAATTAAATTCCATAACAACATTCAAAGCAGTAGCTCAATTGCACAAATAGTTTGTAGCGGGCGCCCCAAACGGGTAACGCACGCCCTGCACCGAGCCCCGACCCGGAACCGAAATGGGATCCGACCCGAATCGAAACCCGGCGAACGGCAAGCATTTACTCAATCACTAGGCGGGGTTTCAAAAACAACGAAAAGATAGAGACGCGGAAGCAACAAAATAATCAAAGCAATAGAACATAATAAATACACAATTATTAAAACCCACCAAGGCTAACGAAATTCAATTACATAATTAATAAACGGGTTCGATACAATATCCCGACAATGTACAATAACGGGTTCAATATAGAAATCCCGAATACTAATTAAATAAATTCCTAATATTCTAAAACATAATTCATAACATACGGAAAAGGAATATACAAGAGAAAATAAATAAAACCCTACGACGACGACGACGACGATTCCCGCCTAGTATCCTGAAACCAATATAGGGTGAGACAGAGAGGGTTAGTCAAACGACTAAGTGAGGGGGGGGGGAAATAATAATGTATATAATAAAACGGAAGTAAATCACCAATTTTATAATTAAAAGAAATCAACATAAAAGAAAGGTTTTCGTAAACGGGTGGTGATTTAACATAAAACATAACTTATCATATGACTCGGCGAGTCGAGCCCTGAAACTCCAAGAACCAAAAACATAAAACCGGAAACCTCCCTTATTCCTCCAATGTAGCCGGACTGCAAACCCGAACTACTCGTAACAAACTAGAATAACTCAGGTACTCAAAGGGCTGCCACTCCGGCCTCACCCCGAGCTCCCAAATGGAGGAAACCATAGGATTTACGCCGTAGACCCGACGTCTACCGACTTCGTCCTATCGCTCTTACTCCGGGCCCAAACGATCATGCAAACATTTCATAACTCGCTTTTCAAATCATTTCGGGTTGGCCAAAAGACCGTTCGAGACATGTCATATGCGAGGCCGAAGGCCAAAGTTCACCTTAGAAACAAAAAGGTTTTACATGTCTCTTTCGTAAACATTTCGAAGACTATACGTAATACTTTTTCATATCAAATAAGTTTCGATAAATCAAATGAACATAATAATCATAAATATCTACTAAGTATATATATAAACGGTGTGAAAACAAAACATAAACGTGGCTTATATCGGGAGAGGCTTATTTATATATATATATACGTAGTAATACTGGAATCAGAAAAGGAAAGCCTCACCTGGCGTGCACAAAATAAGAGCAAAAGCTAGAACCGGCGCTACTCCACAGGAGTATCGTCTGCAAAAAAAACAAGACACAACCAAATAAGACTAAGGACGACGCACAGCTTATACGAGAATATTAAATCACATAGGAGCACATTACACAATTAAATCAAACACTTAAGTTCAAATTATCAAACGAAAACAAAGTAATTCATACATTTAAAAATGCAAATCAAGTCCAAATGAAACGAAACTTTACGGACATGCTTAAGATATCATAAAGAAGTATGCATTCGAATTTCGGGAAAATCGGACTTCACATGCCAAAGATAGAAAATTTAACGAAAAGTTAAAACACACTATTCATATAACCGAACATGTTGTAAATTCATAAATCATGCAATTCATATCTATATCATATATATCGAATACACAAGCGAAGAAAGAATTCGGAAAAGACGAGTCTCAGAGGGACCCGTAGTGCAAAACGGGCCCTGACTTACAGAAGGTCAGGGCACTGTGTGATCGGGCCACACGGCCTTGTGCACGGCCGTGTGCCGAGGCCGTGCACAATCAAACAACGCGCACGGCCTCATGCACACGGCCTCAAGGCCGTGTGCACAGCCCGTGCACCATCCCCAAACACGCACGGTCTCTTGCACGGCCGTGCAAGAGGCCGTGTACACCCACACGGGCTTGCCACACCCCGTGTGCATGGCCCGTGTGCGTAAAAATTGAGCAGAACATGCAGAACATCAAACCCAACACGCGAAAATCAAATATAATTCAACCTTAAATCGATTAATCATGCAAATCAATCCCTAATTTTCACATATAATCATCTATAACATGCAATCTACATATAGAAACGATAAACACGAAAATCCATCTACAATTACTATCAAAATCATATAAAACCTAAATTATACAACTATTCACAAAAACGAGAAAAACGAAGTATAGAGGACATTGAACGAAAGAATCGTGAAAGGCTTACTCGTAGAAGAGTTCGCGAGGAGTTCGTAGACGAAAACGGATCGAGAATCCGTCGGGAATCGGAGTCGGGACGATTGTTGGAATCTTTCTTCTTCCTTCTCTTTTTCTTTCTTCTTCTTTCTTCTTCTTTCTTCTTCTTTCCTTGTTTGTGCGTGAATGGCAATGTGAGAGAGAGAGAGAGAGACTTAGTCATATCTTGACTAAGGTTTAGAATTCGAAGGGGCAAAGTCGTAATTTTACAAAATAAGTTCGAAGACTCACGTCGTCCAAATAATACGTAGTTACAGTTAAAATTCATATAATTAAACGCACATTGACACTTAGTGATTTAAATATAAAATTCACTCATTTACGAAATTATTCTAAAATCTCAGAATAAATATTAAATAGAATAATAAATAACGAAATTACTCGATTAAAATATACCGAATTGAAACTCGGATTTTCGGGTCGTTACAATACTCCCCTCTTCAGAAGAATCTGTCCTCAGATTCTCTTCCGGTCTCGGAGTTAGTTAAGAGGAGCATAACCTAGCAGAAATTCTAATAATACGAATTAAATCGAACATTAAAATAAAATTAATTCACATAATAAAACGCAATTCATAATAAACACTTAAAGCACTTAATATTCCAATTAAAATTCGAATTCATACAAAATAGAAAATTACATCAAATCCTAAACAAAGTTAACGGGAAAGAAGAAAATAAAATAGAATAGATAGCTCAAGGCTCGTCCGGACCACGGCGGAAATACTGATCCAGCTACTCTGATAGTGACCTCTGCATTTCCGAGATCGATCTCTGAAGCTCTGCCTGCAAGGCTATGTATTGACTATCAATGTGAGCTCGCTGAGCTGCGAAGCCCTCGTTGATCTGCCTCTCCTGCTGGGCAAATCTCTCATCGGACACACGTCGGTAGTCAGTGAACTCTGAATAAAATTGTTGCAGGTCTATCGATTCCTGGTGCTGAGTGCTTCTTCTGCCATGTGAAGACTCGGGTATAGAAGCATCCTGACTCATTAGCTGGGAGTAGATATGTTGAGCCTGCTCTCGGACCTCTGGGTCTGAAGGTCCTTCTTCGGGAGCATCCCCTTGGTCAGCTTCCCACAAAGGTAGCCCAGCCACCAGAATATATGGGTCGTTCCGCCTTGGACCCTTCGTGCAGATCGCCATTTGAGCTAAAGTGCCGTAGCTAATTGAGGTCGAACCTCCAACAGGAACCTGGGTATCGAGCCCTTCCACCTGGGCACCCTCCAGAATGGCGGTAATGTATGAGCCAACTCGAATTTCTCCTCTCGACCGAGTGGAGATATACTTCATATGGTCCATCATGTACGAGATGGGGTTGAATCTTTCCCCTCGTACCATATGATCGAGTATTAGACAGTCTTCGGTGTTCACCGCACCCGGGCTGTCTCCTCTGGCTAGAACCGATCGAGACACGGCTCTATGCATAATTCTCAATTGAGTGGTAATGAGCATCGTGGCCTTGGATACGCCGGAGTTAAATATTTCGGTGGAGATAGAGATACGTCTCCACGCTTCGGCTTGATTCCATCCGTCGGCACATCTCCTCGGTGCCGTAACATCCAATTGAAAATACTCGGTCAACTGCCGGTATGAGAGCGTATAGTCTCGGTTGAACGCTCTGAAGTGGATTCCTATTGGCATCTCGTTGTCGTCCGGAAATGCCGCGCCCTTAAGAGAGCTTAAAAATTCGCAAGTGAGGCGGCGATAGGATGGCCTTTGAATACTCCAAAAATTAGCCCACCCAATGTTGTCGATGTAATGGGAGATCCCTTCGCCAAGTCCCAATTGGTACATAGCTTCCATGTCTAGAAATTGCGTGGCTCTAACCGGTCGTTCCATTAACCGGTTGAAGATATCTTGATCGTCTTCATTACCCAAATCCACTTGGTACCCTTCCGGGGCCGCTATGTCGGGTAATTCTCTTGCCCGACGTCCGCCACGGGTTTCACGGCACCTTCCATAGAAGAGTTGGAGTTGTTGTGAATTGAAGGATTAAGTTGCAAATTTCACTCGGGACTTTTACCGAACACTTGGCGTGCGCTACTTCGGGCGAAGATTGTGTGAGATCGGTAAAACGGATCGAGCCCAAACTTCAACAATAACAAGAACTTGCTGCAGACAACACACTATCAAAATCTCACGGAAATCCGTCGGGTAGATCGAGAATAATTCGAGCTTAAAGTTGGAAGGAATTTGGGAAGAAAATTGGGGAAATTTTTCGCATGAATAAGGAGAAGAAAAGAGGGTGTGCGCAAAAGAGGAGCTACTGACCATTTTAAAACCTGGGAGAAACGCGCACGGCCTTCTGTCACGGCATGTGACGAGGCCGTGTGAGAAACGTGCACGGGGTCTCGTCACGGCGTGTGACGACCCCGTGAGGACAAACACGCACGGGCTCTCGTCACGGCGTGTGACGAGCCCGTGTGTATTCATGCGCACGGCCTCTCGCACAGGGTGCAACAGGGCCGTGTGAGATAAGTGCACAGGGTCTCGTCACGGCATGTGGCGAGACCGTGCAAGGCATACAGGGGTTGTTCGTGTGATTAAAACCACACAAACTTCACAAAATTTAAACACGAGCAACAACATCGAAATCACATGCATAATATAATACGCTTAACGCACATAATTTCTAAATTCACATAATATGAAATTAAATTAATTTGGATGAATGTCATGACAATGCAATATACCTGGATCGTTCATACGGAATCAAGCTTCATCCTTCTGGCTCGTCTCGACATTCTCTTTCTCGTGCAATTTGTACGGAGATGAAACGGACTCCCACATGAGAAGCAACGTCCCTGCTTCTTTCGGTATTCTGACTCTTGATGATCTCTTTGGCAAACACCACATACTGGCGTTCCCTGCCGTTTCGGAGGTACATTCTGTTTCGATGAAGATACCGAGAAGGTTTTCTTTCCGGGAGAAGACCCTGATTGTGTAAGTGGCCTCGTAGAACTCGCTGGATGTGCATCCTCAGTATCGCCTGCTATATCCCGCGGTACTGGCCTCTTCTTCGGACATAGATTCAACATGTGATCGGGGCTACCACATCCGAAGCACAGTCCATTCTTCCTCCAACATTTAGCCTCTACATGCGGGCCCTTACAAAATCCACATACTGGTCGTGGATATCCCTGAGGTTGGGGAGGATTAGGCTGAACGGGGGCCTGAATTTCACTTTCATTTTGCTGATGAACAATCCTCGTAATGTATTCAGCCCGGAACTCAGTCAAGAATTGATCCCAAGTCGGGACTACATGCTCGCGTTCCCATCGGTGTTCAATCTGTTTCCACCATTCCTGTGCAGCTCCAATCATCAAATAAATAGCAAACCCGACTCTTAGAGGGTCCGGATATTCCATAATCCTAAAAATCTTTTCTAAAGCAGATATCCATGCCTCGGCAATATTGTCATCCGGGGCACCTTCAAATTGCGGTGGTTCAAATCTGAGAAATTGAGCCCACGCTTCCTGCTCAGCATTTCCTTTAGGGGCATGAGCAATGAACTGTCTTAATGTTTCCGAAATTCCGGCTGGAATCGGTGGATCGGTCTGAGGTGTCAATGAAGATGACGAAGACTGTCCACAGGGACAACGACGTGGAGGCATCCTGTACAGCCATTAACAGTTATGCGTGACAGGTAAGTGAGCATGCAAAGCTGTAAACACATAGGCAAGTAATGTTCACTTAGTGTTCACATAAGCACTTAGCACATTTGCACAAATCCACAGAATTCCTAAGCCGTACGACCTAGACACAGCCGGACACGACAGACAACCAGGCATGGCAAGTACAACCTTGAGTTTCACATCCACCTATATCCAAGCCCATCCCAGTATTTTGATTGTAAAAGATCTTTTGTTGTTGATCATCCAACAAAGATCCGTGACAATTCAAACACTAAGCGTTCTTGAACACTGGTGAGTGCAATTCCCTAAGTTACACCGGCACACAACGACCGACCAAACCAGCAAAACACGACAATTCAGAGCTTAGGCCATTGGACCAAAGAGCTCTGATACCAACTGTAGCGGGCGCCCCAAACGGGTAACGCACGCCCCGCACCGAGCCCCGACCCGGAACCAAAATGGGATCCGACCCGAATCGAAACCCGGCGAACGGCAAGCATTTACTCAACCACTAGGCGGGGTTTCAAAAACAACGAAAAGACAGAGACGCGGAAGCAACAAAATAATCAAAGCAATAGAACATAATAAATACACAATTATTAAAGCCCACCAAGGCTAACGAAATTCAATTACATAATTAATAAACAGGTTCGATACAATATCCCGACAATGTACAATAACGGGTTCAATATAGAAATCCCGAATACTAATTAAATAAATTCCTAATATTCTAAAACATAATTCATAACATACGGAAAAGGAATATACAAGAGAAAATAAATAAAACCCTACGACGACGATGACGACGATTCCCGCCTAGTATCCTGAAACCAATATAGGGTGAGACAGAGAGGGTTAGTCAAACGACTAAGTGAGGGGGGGGAAATAATAATGTATATAATAAAACGGAAGTAAATCACCAATTTTATAATTAAAAGAAATCAACATAAAAGAAAGGTTTTCGTAAACGGGTGGTGATTTAACATAAAACATAACTTATCATATGACTCGGCGAGTCGAGCCCTGAAACTCCAATAACCAAAAACATAAAACCGAAAACCTCCCTTATTCCTCCAATGTAGCCGGACTGCAAACCCGAACTACTCGTAACAAACTAGAATAACTCAGGTACTCAAAGGGCTGCCACTCCGGCCTCACCCCGAGCTTCCAAATGGAGGAAACCATAGGATTTACGCCGTAGACCCGACGTCTACCGACTTTGTCCTATCGCTCTTACTCCGGGCCCAAACGATCATGCAAACATTTCATAACTCGCTTTTCAAATCATTTCGGGTTGGCCAAAAGACCGTTCGAGACATGTCATATGCGAGGCCGAAGGCCAAAGTTCGCCTTAGAAACAAAAAGGTTTTACATGTCTCTTTCGTAAACATTTCGAAGACTATACGTAATACTTTTTCATATCAAATAAGTTTCGATAAATCAAATGAACATAATAATCATAAATATCTACTAAGTATATATATAAATGGTGTGAAAACAAAACATAAATGTGGCTTATACCGGGAGATGCTTATTTATATATATATATATATATATATACGTAGTAATACTGGAATCAGAAAAGGAAAGCCTCACCTGGCGTGCACAAAATAAGAGCAAAAGCTAGAACCGGCGCTACTCCACAGGAGTATCGTCTGCAAAAATACCAAGACACAACCAAATAAGACTAAGGACGACGCACGGCTTTTACGAGAATATGAAATCACATAGGAGCACATTACACAATTAAATCAAACACTTAAGTTCAAATTATCAAACAAAAACAGAGCAATTCATACATTTAAAAATGTAAATCAAGTCCAAATGAAACGAAACTTTACGGACATGCTTAAGATATCATAAAGAAGTATGCATTCGAATTTCGGGAAAATCGGACTTCACATGCCAAAGATAGAAAATTTAACGAAAACTTAAAACACACTATTCATATAACCGAACATGTTGTAAATTCATAAATCATGCAATTCATATCTATATCATATATATCGAATACATGAGCGAAGAAAGAATTCGGAAAAGACGAGTCTCGGAGGGACCCGTAGTGCAAAACGGGCCCTGACTTACAGAAGGTCAGGGCACTGTGTGATCGGGCCACACGGCCGTGTGCCGAGGCCGTGCACAATCAAACAACGCGCACGGCCTCATGCACACGGCCCCAAGGCCGTGTGCACAGCCCGTGCACCATCCCCAAACACGCACGGTCTCTTGCACGGCCGTGCAAGAGGCCGTGTACACCCACACGGGCTTGCCACACCCCGTGTGCATGGCCCGTGTGCGTAAAAATTGAGCAGAACATGCAGAACATCAAACCCAACACGCGAAAATCAAATATAATTCAACCTTAAATCGATTAATCATGCAAATCAATCCCTAATTTTCACATATAATCATCTATAACATGGAATCTACATATAGAAACGATAAACACGAAAATCCATCTACAATTACTATCAAAATCATATAAAACCTAAATTATACAACTATTCACAAAAACGAGAAAAATGAAGTATAGAGGACATTAAACGAAAGAATCATGAAAGGCTTACTCGTAGAAGAGTTCGCGAGGAGTTCGTAGACGAAAACGGATCTAGAATCCGTCAGGAATCGGAGTCGGGACGATTGTTGGAATCTTTCTTCTTCCTTCTCTTTTTCTTTGTTTTTCTTTCTTCTTCTTTCTTCTTCTTTCCTTGTTTGTGCGTGAATGGCAATGTGAGAGAGAGAGAGAGAGACTTAGTCATATCTTGAATAAGGTTTCGAATTCGAAGGGGCAAAGTCGTAATTTTACAAAATAAGTTCGAAGACTCACGTCGTCCAAATAATACGTAGTTACAGTTAAAATTCATATAATTAAACGCACATTGAGAATTAGTGATTTAAATATAAAATTCACTCATTTACGAAATTATTCTAAAATCTCAGAATAAATATTAAATAGAATAATAAATAACTAAATTACTCGATTAAAATATACCGAATTGAAACTCGGATTTTCGGGTCGTTACATAGTTAAAGCCCACCAAGGCTAACGAAATTCAATTACAATAATATAATAAACGGGTTCGATACAATATCCCGGTAACATATACATATAACTTAATCATGAACTTAAAACAATCTAGATAGGAACAATCACCGAAAAGAAAGAAAAACCCACCATACAAGACTGACGATGCCCACCTAGTTACCATCTGAAACAGATAAGGTTTAAAGCTGGGAGGGTTAGTCAAAAGACTAAGTGAGGGGAAAAAGGAGTACATACGTAATAGCATACGGGAATAAATCACCATTTTAACTTAAAAGAAAACAACGTAAAAGAAGGGTTTTCATAAATATTTGGTGATTTATCATAACATAACATAACGGGACATATCATATTGCTCGGCGAGTCGAGCCCTCAACTCCTCATATTATGACATCACATACCTGGAAACCATACCAACCTTATTCCTCCCATATAGCAGAAGGACCGCTAAATCCAACTGCTCTATAGACATAATAGCCTATCCTTCGGTCGACACGAAGTCTCCGTCACAGGAGCACAAAGGTTGCCACTCCAGCCTCACTCGTGCTCCTGGTATACATGGAGCAAGCTACCGAATTCCACCGTAGACCCGCTGTCTATCCGGATTCATTCGATCGCCATACTCCGGGCCCAGCTAACATTTCATACATATCATATCTCGCATTTTCATAACTATCATTTTCCTATTAAAATAGGAATCAAGACATTTCGGGGAGGGCCAAAAGGGCCGTTCGAGACAAACGATGTAACGGTAGAAAACGCAACCGGATGTTCCATCGTCTTAGGGGAGAAACCTGCCCTAACGACTTCACTCAACGAGAAGGTTTCCAAACCCAAAATTACATTTAAATCAAAACATAGTTCGCTTGTCTCTTTTTGAAAACATTTTGAAATCATATACATATTATTCATTTAATATCAAATCCGTTGTTCTTAAACCTCATAAAGATAATAAGTATAAAGTATTTACTAAATATAGTAATACGGGATGAAAACATAAATTACACATGCGAGGTTTATTTAGTGAGGCTCAATAGTACATATCTATATAATACGGGATAACAATAGAAACCTCACCTGGCGATAACCAAAAGAAAATCCAAAACGGAAACGAGCAACCTAATCCACGAGAGTGGAACCTGCAACTGACAAACGACAACCACATAAGACATACGATGACGCACGGCTCATACGAAAGCATAGAAACACGTAAAAGCACGTTATACAATCACATAAAACACTTAGGTTCAATTATCAAACATAACGAAGTAATTCATGCATTTAAAAATGAAAATCAAATCCAAATGAAATGAAACTTTACGGACATGCTTAAATTATCATAAAGGAGTATGCATTCGAATTTCGGGAAAATCGGACTTCACATGCAAAAGTTAGAAAATTTAACGAAAACTTAAAACATACTATTCATAGACCCGAACATGCTATAAATTCATAAATCATACAATTCATATCTATTTCATATATATCGAACACACGAGCGAAGAAAGAATTCGGAAAAGACGAGCCGAAGCGGGACCCGTAGGCCAAAATTGGCCCTGACTTGCAGAAGGTCAGGGCCTGATCAAACGGGCCACACGGGCTCATGCACACGGCCTTGAGGCCGTGTGCACCAAGACCGTGTGCACCAAAGGGACACGCACGACCTCTCTACAGGCCGTGTAGAGAGCGCGTGTATGACCAACACGCACGGCCTCTCTACAGGCCGTGTAGAGAGCCCGTGCACATGCACACGGGCTTGCAACACCCCGTGTGTAAAGGCCGTGTGCGTGCGGTAACAGTAGAAAATTCACAGAAGCGAGAAACCTTCGCAAATTCAATCCTAAATCCCATAATTAACCAATTAAACATGCAAATCACACCCTAATTTTCATATATAATCATCTACAACATATAATCTACATATAGAAACGATAAACACGAAAATCCGTCCATAAATTCATCCAAAATCATATAAACCCTATATTATATAACTATAAAAAAAATCGGGAAATACAAGGCATAGGAGACATTAAACGAGAGGGATGTGAAAGGCTTACTCGTAGAAGAGATCGTGAGGAGTTCGTAGGCGTAAGCGGTTCGAAAATCTGTCGAGAAACGGAGTCGGGACGATCGTTTGACCTTCCTCTTCTTCTTTCTCTTTTCTCCTTTCTTTTCTTTCTTCTTTGCTGCGTGAATGAGTGAGGGAGAGAGAGAGATGGCTTAAGTCAAAGGAGTTGACTCGGTTGAGAAACGAAAGGGCATTTTTGTAATTTCGTAAAATAAGTTCAAAAACTCACGTTGTCTAAATAACACATAATTACAGTCAAAATTCATATTATTAAACGCACATTGACAATTCGTAATTTAAATATTAGAATCACTCATATACGAAATTGTTATAAAAATCATATAATAATTAATAAAATAAATAATGAATCGCGTGAGAAAAATCGATTCGGGTTCCCGGTTCATAATACGAATTTTTGGGGCGTTACAATCACCCCTCCTTATTAGAATCTGGTCCCCAGATTCTACTGATTAGAGTTAAACAACTCTGGATGAAACTTACGCGTTATCATTCGGATCTCTCACGAAACTTCTTCGACTGTCTGATTCATTCAAGGGACTCGTTAGGAGATATTTCGCGGATTGCACAACTCCAAGCCTGTTCGGGGTTCTTGCAAGTAGCTTTTCAGTAGAACTTGAGCTATCACCATTTATTGTCGAAAGGCCTGAATCCGATCGACAACACCTTGGAGAAATCCCAGATAAACCTGTAACAGTAATTACCATCTTAAACCTTCAGTAGTCCGGACACGAAGTCCATGGTGAATCCATTCCCAATCCCACATAGGGGTATGCAGTAGTCCTAGCTAACTTCTTAATCTTTGATGCTCGGCTTTGATCTGCTGGCAAGCCAGGTATCTCTTGACTTAATCGAGTAAGTCTCTTTCTTTCGACTCTTCGAATCATGGGTCCGGGACTTATATTGGGAAGTATTGAGGTTACCAACACAAAGCTGAAACTTTGGATTATTCTTCGCTCGAATTGTCGGACTCGGGATCCATTCTTTTGCAGACTAGGAATTTTAGATTCTTCACCCCAATTCTGACTGGGTCGCAAGGCTATAAATGAAATTATCCAAAATGATGCAAGTCCACTTCGGTTTAGCCTCAATTTTTGACATGCTCGTGATTTGGTTCAAAGTACCAACTACAATATTCGCTTTTCCCAAGGAACACTGATTCTTGCAATCTTAGTCCTCAAAACATTTTCCATTAATGACATTGGGGTTGGTTCAACTCCTTCTGAGTTACCAATTGTTAAACTCTCATAATCTGTGGGGATGTCAACAAATTCCATAAGAGATAGTGGCGACGCTCAGCCAATCCTCTCCTACAGTAGCTAGTTCGATGTTATGAGGGGCAACTTTCTGGTTGATTTTAGCTTCCCGAGCATGAGCTATGGTTTCTTCATTAGTACCATTCACCAATTCAACCTCTCATGTGACGCATTCCCACTCACGACGATTCCTTCGGAATCCCTTGAGCAGGGTTAATATTGAAGTTGTAGTTAATCTCTTCTCAACTCCTAAGAACAAGTCTTACAGAGATCGTCCATTCGAGTTCGTTTTCTTTCCTGTTGACTCAAGCAATAGGGTTGCAAGCTTAGAGAAATTCCACTCGAAGTCTTAGCTTGTTCCCATTCCAGTACTGTTCAAATCCTAAAAGATTCTTCTTCAGACATACGGATTCAAGACGTCTACATCAGGCACTGAAAGATGTCTTCAGAACATATTCGTCTCGAGCACAAAGCTGATGATACCCTAATCAAAGGTTGTTCAGACAAAATCCTCAATCTCAAAGCATATCGGACATTTCTTCATCGACGGTAGAGAATACTTGCCTTTGTTAATATTCTGTGCAATTCTCGGTGAACAATACACACAGGAAGTGCACTGTCTTCTTTCTCTACAAGCAACGTTGGAGTACCCCAGATCAAGACACTCGTTCGGGCACGTTCAAGGGAGGGAAGTTCATCCAGTCGGTTCTTCGATTCCGTCAGATCGGCAGCACCCATTCGGTTAGACGAATTCGATCTCGGTTCAACTTCTTAGAGTTAGATCTATCACAAACCATCCATTCCGATCTGATCGCAAGAGCTCTCAGATTCTCGGGAAGTACGTCTGTGAATTCTATGATCAACTTGGTTCTCTGGACTTAGTCAAGTCCAAGATAATCCTTTGCTGGCAGCTCGGTCAAATCTGCTGCTAACGGCTCCTTCGATGATAAACGGCAGCACGCGCACAAATCGTAATTGTCCTCCAATCCGCCAACGAAAATAACCGAGAAACACACAAAGAATTCAACAGGCGCACGCGCAAGGACGTCAATAAAAAGCGCAACAAGTGAGTGTAAACCACTCGAATGATGAAATGAAGGTATGGAATGACAATTTATATATTGTACCTTGCACCAAAGCATTCGGATCTAAGTTTTCCTCGACTGTCTCGATCTTATCTTTCTCGTGCAATTTGCGCGGAAATGGAAGGGACTTCCACATGAGAAGCAACGTCCAGCTTTCTTTCGGCATTCTGACTCTTGATGGTCTCTTTGGAAAAAGCTACATACGGGTCGTAGGGCTCCCTGCGGTTGGGGAGGTGCATTCTGCTTCGATGAAGACACTTGGGAGGTCTTCTTTCCGGAAGATGGTCCTGAAGGTGTAAATGGCCTCTTAGAACTCGCTGGAAGGTACTGGGCGGTGGTAGTGGCAAGAATAGGACTTGGTCCCATTAGGCTGAGTTCAGACTCAACATGCAGAGCCATTTCCACTACGTCGGTATAACATTGATGTCGTACCACCATCATAGCCTTCCTGATCTCGTAAGTCAATCCCTCTACAAACTGGCGAGTCTTCCTCTGCTCGTCGGCAACCATATATGGGCAATGCTTAATGAGGCGAGAGAAGTGTGCCTCGTACTGATCAACTGAAGATGTGTTCTGCTTGAGAGCTAGAAATTCCCTTTTGCGTTGCTGACGAACAACCCACGGAATGTACTTGGCCCGAAACTCAGTCAAGAACTGATCCCAAGTCGGGGCTACATGCTCGCGTGTCCATCTTTGCTCAATCTGTTTCCACCAATCCTGTGCAGCTCCAACCATCAGATAGATTGCATACTCGACTCTCTGAGGGTCCGGATATTCCATTATTCTGTAAATCTTTTCCAGGGCTGATATCCATGCCTCGGCAATAGCGTCATCCGGGGCACCTTCAAACTGTGGTGGTTCGAATCTGAGAAATTGTGCCCACGCTTCCTATTCAACATTTCCTTTAGGGGCCTGAGCGATGAACTGTCTTAATGTTTCTGCCATTTCGGCTGAAGTCGGTGTATCGGTCTGAGGTGCCAATGGAGGTGAGGAGAGCGGTTTACGTGTACGACGACGTGGAGGCATCCTGTAAAGCCATTAGCAGTTATGCATGACTGGTAAGTGAGCATGCAAAGCTGTAAACACATAGGCAAGTAATGTTCAAATAGATTTCACATAAGCACTTAGCACATTTGCACAAATTCCACAAAAGTCCTAAGCCGTACGACCTAGACACAACCGGACACGACAGACAACCAGACACGGCAAGTATAACCTTGAGTTTCACATCCACCTATATCCAAGTCCATCCCAGTGTTTTGATTGTAAAAGATCTTTTGTTGTTGATCATCCAACAAAGATCCGTCACAATTCAAACACTAAGTGTTCTTGAACACTAGTGAGTGCAATTCCCTAAGTTACACCGGCACACAACGACTGACAAAACAAACAAAATACGACGATTCAGAGCTGAGGCCATTGGACCAAAGAAGCTCTGATACCAACTGTAGCGGGCGCCCCAAACGGGTAACGCACGCCCCGCACCGAGCCTCAATCCGAAGCCGAAACAGAAATCCGACCCTAAATTGAAACCCGGCGAACGGCAACCGATTTACTCAATCACTAGGCGGGGCTTTTTATAAAACAACAACAACGACAACAATGCGAGAGCGGAAGCAGCAACTAAATTAAATTCCATAACAACATTCAAAGCAGTAGCTCAATTGCACAAATAGTTAAAGCCCACCAAGGCTAGCGAAATTCAATTACAATAATATAATAAACGGGTTCGATAAATTATCCCGGTAACATATACATATAACCTAATCATTAACTTAAAACAATCTAGATAGGAACAATCACCGAAAAGAAAGAAAAACCCGCGATACAAGACTGACGATGCCCACCTAGTTACCACCTGAAACAGATAAGGTTTAAAGCAGGGAGGGTTAGTCAAAAGACTAAGTGAGGGGAAAAAGGAGTACATACGTAATAGCATACGGGAATAAATCACCATTTTAACTTAAAAGAAAACAAGGTAAAAGAAGGGTTTTCATAAATATTTGGTGATTTATCATAACATAACATAACGGGACATATCATATTGCTCGGCGAGTCGAGCCCTCAACTCCTCATATCATAACATAACATACCTGGAAACCATACCAACCTTATTCCTCCCATATAGCAGAAGGACCGCTAAATCCAACTGCTCTATAGACATAATAGCCTATCCTTCGGTCCACACGAAGTCTCCGTCACAGGAGCACAAAGGTTGCCACTCCGGCCTCACCCGTGCTCCTGGTATACATGGAGCAAGCTACCGAATTCCACCGTAGACCCGCTGTCTATCCGGATTCATTCGATCGCCATACTCCGGGCCCAGCTAACATTTCATACATATCATATCTCGCATTTTCATAACTATCATTTTCCTATTAAAATAGGAATCAAGACATTTCGGGGAGGGCCAAAAGGGCCGTTCGAGACAAACGATGTAACGGTAGGAAACGCAACCGGATGTTCCATCGTCTTGGGGGAGAAACCCGCCCTAACGACTTCACTCAACGAGAAGGTTTCCAAACCCAAAATTACATTTAAATCAAAACATAGTTCGCTTGTCTCTTTTTGAAAACATTTCGAAATCATATACATATTATTCATTTAATATCAAATCCGTTGTTCTTAAACCTCATAAAGATAATAAGTATAAAGTATTTACTAAATATAGTAATACGGGATGAAAACATAAATTACACATGCGAGGTTTATTTAGTGAGGCTCAATAGTACATATCTACATAATACGGGATAACAATAGAAACGTCACCTAGCGATAACCAAAAGAAAATCCAAAACGGAAACGAGCAACCTAATCCACGAGTGTGGAACCTGCAACTGACAAACGACAACCACATAAGACATACGACGACGCACGGCTCATACGAAAGCATAGAAACGCGTAAAAGCACGTTATACAATCACATAAAACACTTAGGTTCAATTATCAAACATAACGAAGTAATTCATGCATTTAAAAATAAAAATCAAATCCAAATGCAACGAAACTTTATGGACATGCTTAAATTATCATAAAGGAGTATGCATTCGAATTTCGGGAAAATCGGACTTCACATGCAAAAGTTAGAAAATTTAACGAAAACTTAAAACATACTATTCATAGACCCGAACATGCTATAAATTCATAAATCATACAATTCATATCTATTTCATATATATCGAACACACGAGCAAAGAAAGAATTCGGAAAAGAAGAGCCGAAGCGGGACCCGTAGGCCAAAATTGGCCCTGACTTGCAGAAGGTCAGGGCCTGATCAAACGGGCCACACGGGCTCATGCACACGGCCTTAAGGCCGTGTGCACCAAGACCGTGTGCACCAAAGGGACACGCACGGCCTCTCTACAGGCCGTGTAGAGAGCCCGTGTATGACCAACACACGGGGCCTCTCTACAGGCCGTGTAGAGAGCCCGTGCACATGCACACGGGCTTGCAACACCCCGTGTGCAAAGGCCGTGTGCGTGCGATAACAGCAGAAAATTCACAGAAGCGAGAAACCTTCGCAAATTCAATCCTAAATCCCATAATTAACCAATTAAACATGCAAATCACACCCTAATTTTCATATATAATCATCTACAACATATAATCTACATATAGAAACGACAAACACGAAAATCCGTCCATAAATTCATCCAAAATCATATAAACCCTATATTATATAACTATAAACAAAATTGAGAAATACAAGGCATAGGAGACATTAAAAGAGAGGGATGTGAAAGGCTTACTCGTAGAAGAGATCGTGAGGCGTTCGTAGGCGTAAGCGGTTCAAAAATCCGTCGAGAAACGGAGTCGGGACGATCGTTTGACCTTCCTCTTCTTCTTTCTCTTTTCTCCTTTCTTTTCTTTCTTCTTTGCTGCGTGAATGAGTGAGGGAGAGAGAGAGATGGCTTAAGTCAAAGGAGTTGACTCGGTTGAGAAACGAAAGGGCATTTTTGTAATTTTGCAAAATAAGTTCAAAAACTCACGTTGTCTAAATAACACATAATTACAGTCAAAATTCGTATTATTAAACGCACATTGACAATTCGTAATTTAAATATTAGAATCACTCATATATAAAATTGTTATAAAAATCATATAATAATTAATAAAATAAATAATGAATCGCGTGAGAAAAATCGATTCGGGTTCCCGGTTCATAATACGAATTTTCGGGGCGTTACAGCAGCAATAAAAACGGAAGAAATAAAGTTTGAAGCAAAGCAATGATATAAAAGCCATCGAGGCAAATATGGTTCAAAAGAGCAGTTGCAGTTGTGAAAATACATATATTCAGACTGTGCCATCATTGGCTCAACTACGTATCCTAAGCAATCCTAGATATCATCAACTATCCCACCTCAGCGGTAAATAAGGTACATAATGTAACTAAGCAGTAAAGATACAGGAATAGAAAAATATAAAGAGGCAAGACACGACGGTTGTTGGGACCACTGACAGACAAACCAGATCACAACTGAGCCTATCTAGACATGATGATGCCGACTGACAAGATAGGTGACACCACCACCTGTCTACCTGAAGCAAGAACCAAAATAGCAGTGGTGAGTATAAAGGATACTCAGCAAGGGGTTACATAATAAAAGTATTGATAACAGTTCGTCTTTTATCATTTGAAACCAAAAGGGGATGAATGTTGCTCGTTTTAGGAAATGGTACAAATAATATAAGTTGCAAAACTATACGATAAGAAACACTCGAGTTCAGCTTACTTTAAAACAGTTAAAGATTGACGAACGGATCCTTTGAAGTCGTTTTAGCACATAATTAAGCCGATCAGTTTAAAAGGAATCTTAGTCGATTTACATCCCATTGACAAGTGATAATATAAAGTTCCAGCTGTTGTAAATAAATAATAAACACGGTATTGAAATTCGACTAAGCGGTTAAATCGGTAAAATTTTTGTTCATTCGTTATATGTCCCGGTGAGCACGGGCCCTCTCCTTATAACTCCCACAACAAGCATGTACAAGAAAATACTCCACCACCATGTTATCGATACGCGCAAGTCATTACACAATTTCTAGAGGCGTGCTAAGAGCAATGTCACTATGCGATGAAGGAAACGTGTAGAAAACAACATTACCCTTGCATTATCATAAGCTAGCCAACCTCCCAACCAGCCTAAGCTAACACGTCAGAAGCACACATCGGGATTTACCCTAGACACTCGTCTCCAAGCTCACCTCCTATATAACTCCAGGCCCAAGATACGTTATCGTTTCCTCGCTTTGAAATCATTATTCTACATTTTGGTGGCCAAAGGGGTCGTTCGAGACAAGGTTATGATTGCGGGGTCAAAAGGTCAAAGTCTGCCTTTCAAAACAAAATAAGTTTATTCCTTGTCTCTAGTTGGAAGCATTTGAGAAGCATACATACATATATAATTTGATATTAAAACAGTTTGATTAAACATCATAAGGATAATAACTTAAATATCTAATATGATATAATAAAGGCGAGAAAACAATAAAATCATAAGTAAAGCAGGAAGAATAAGTTGGTTCGAAATTCCTATATATATCTAAAGGTCTTACTCCAGTTGAAAAAATTTTAAACCGTTACCTGTGGCTCGACAAAACTAAAGGAAAGCAAGCGGTAGTCAGTTTCTCCCTTGTTGGTCCCACTTGTAATACACAGGGCCTAGAGGATGAAAACGTGCCTGACAAACTAAAAACAATACACGAGACCACAAATGATGCAACAATTCAAATAATATAACATTCATGCTAGGAATACGATAAAAGAAAGCCGAGCAATTAAACATATAGATATATGCAAATAGGAGATGATAATAAGGAAATATCATTACGATTGTAATAAAGAAGAAAATAATAGAATTAAATAGTAAACACATGCTTAAAACCATATAAAGAAGTTCTCACTCGAATTCCGGATCAAACGGATAAGAAATGAAAATTGGGTGAAAAAGCCCTAAACGGAAAAGGCGTCAAATGACGGTGAAATGAAGTTGGACAAATCCTAACTTTGGGATATATTAAGTTTTGGAACCCTACGAAGCTATTGGTGAAGACGGATTTCGAAAACGAGGTCAAACGAAGAAGTTAGCATGTTTGGTGAAAAAGGATAGAAGAAACAGACTGGAAAAATCATCTAAGGCATAGACACGGGGTTGCAACACCCCTGAGGTAACCCTGTATGCGCGACACAGGGTTGCAACACCCTGTGAGGTAACCTTGTGTGAGTGCCACGGGGTTGTAGCACCCCATGAGCAAAGGCCGTGTGGTTCATCTAAAGTTGCAGAACAGCGGGTTTTAGCGCAAAACAGTAAAATCAAACACAAAAAATCATCCTAACTCAATATCTACTTAGTCAATCATGCTTAAATTCGGATATGTTGATCTACAACATAATCTACACATAGGTTCAAGAATCATGTAAAATGGTCAAGTAAATCACTCAAAATCAACAAACCCCTCTACATAGAAATCCTATAGCTAAAATCCAAGAATCACAACAACGAGCGGATAAAATCGAGCGGGGTAAAAAGGTTTCTGATAGAAGACGAGGTGAGGATTGTCTGGGTTTTTACGACTCATCGATCGGGTAAGAAACAGGGTCGATATAGCTTCGAGAAGATCTTCCTGTTTTTTCTCTTATTCTTTCTTCTTTTCTCCCTTTTCTTTTCCTCCTCTGCGTTTGTTTTCTTGTTGGTGAGTAATGAGAGATAATTAGGGTTGGAAAGAGCAATAAGGTAATTTAGGATCTTAGGGGTAAAAATGTTATTTCGGGAAAATTGTGGTTTTCAACTTGTAATCGCCTCACGAGTTCAATGGTTCGAACGAAAGGTCAAGAAAATAATTAGAAATATATTTTCGGATTTAAATCCAAAAATACGGGGCGTTACAATACTCCCTTCTTCAAACGAATTTGTCCTCAGATTCTATCACGTAACGGAACGCGAAGTAAAAGTTCCCATTCGACAAGCACAACTAGAAGAGAAATCAAATATTAAACGCAAGTAACAACTATCATTCGAATAAATAACTAGATGAATACTATGATAATGCAATATACCTTTATCGGTCAATGTCAGCGTCGGTATCCACTTCTCCTTCCCTTAGGGTTCCTTTGATTGGGACAGTCTTGAACCTGATTCTTGCTACTCCCATATCTAAAGCAACGTTTCAGTCTCTTCCTACATAATACAGTCTTGTGGCTCAACTTCCCACATAATTCACAAGGAATAGGGTCCTCATTTACTTTAGGTTCGGTAAGTTCTGGTATCTCGTTGCGGGGTTTCAATGACCGAAAGGTGCTCGGTCCGGCTGTTTCTCTCCTTGCTATCTCGTTGGAAGAGGATGCTATCATATGGGGGACACTTCAACTCATTTCTAAGCTCGAATTCCACTCTCATTGCTCAGGTGACTGCGTCGTGATAAAGATGAATGTCAAACTCCATCAATCCTCTCTAGATTTCCGGATGAAGTCCTTTGATGAATCTCCGTGCACTCAACACCGGCAACGGCGACAACGCCCGAACAACAACCAAGACAGAGCTGTAGCGGGCGCCCCAAACGGGTAACGCACGCCCCGCACCGAGCCCCGACCCGGAACCGAAATGGGATCCGACCCGAACCGAAACCCGGCGAACGGCAAGCATTTACTCAATCACTAGGCGGGGTTTTAAAAACAACGAAAAGACAGAGACGCGGAAGCAATATAAATAATCAAAGCAATAGAACATAATAAATACACAATTATTAAAGCCCACAAAGGCTAACAAAATTCAATTACATAATATCAAACGGGTTCGATAAAGTATCCCGATAAATATAATAACGGGTTCAATAAATACATAATCCCGAATACAAATCAAATAAAATTCTAATATCCTACAAATCTAATTCATATCATACGGAAAAGGAATATACATGAGAAAATAAATCCATCTCTACGACGAAGACGACGAATCCCGCCTAGTATCCTGAAACCAATATAGGGTGAGACGGAGAGGGTTAGTCAAACGACTAAGTGAGGGGGAAAATAATAATGTATATAATAAAATGGAAGTAAATCACCAATTTTATAATTAAAAGAAATCAACATAAAAGAAAGGTTTTCGTAAACGGGTGGTGATTTAACATAAAACATAACTTATCATATGACTCGGCGAGTCGAGCCCTGAAACTCCAATAACCAAAAACATAAAACCGGAAACCTCCCTTATTCCTCCAATGTAGCCAGACTGCAAACCCGAACTACTCGTAACTAACTAGAATAACTCAGGTACTCAAAGGGCTGCCACTCCGGCCTCACCCCGAGCTCCCAAATGGAGGAAACCATAGGATTTACGCCGTAGACCCGACGTCTACCGACTTCGTCCTATCGCTCTTACTTCGGGCCCAAACGATCATGCATACAGTTCATAACTCGCTTTTCAAACATTTCGGGATGGCCAAAACACCGTTCGAGACATGTCATATGCGAGGCCGAAGGCCAAAGTTTGCCTTAGAAAACAAAAGGTTTTACATGTCTCTTCCGTAAACATTTCGAAAACTATACATAGTACTTTTTCATATCAAATCATTTCCGATAAATCAAATAAACATAATAAGTATAAATATCTACTAAGTATATATATAGAAACGGTGTGAAAACAAAACATAAACGTGGCTTATTTCGGGAGAGGCTTATTTATACATATACATAGTAATACTGGAACAGAAAAGGAAAGCCTCACCTGGCGCGTGCAAAAGAAGAGCAAAAGCTAGAACCGGCGCTACTCCACAGGAGTATCGTCTGCAAAAATATCAGGACACAACCAAATAAGACTAAAGACGACGCACGGCTTATACGAGAATATTAAAACACATAGGAGCACGTTATACAATTAAATCAATCACTTAAGTTCAAATTATCAAACGAAAACAGAGTAATTCATGCATTTAAAAATACAAATCAAATCCAAATGTAACGAAACTTTACGGACATGCTTAAATTATCATAAAGAAGTATGCATACGAATTTCGGGAAAATCAGACTTCACATGCAAAAGATAGAAAATTTAACGAAGACTTAAAACGCACTATTCATATACCCGAACGTGTTGTAAATTCATAAATCATGGAATTCATATCTATTTCATATATATCGAATACACGAGCGAAGAAAGAATTCGGAAAAGACGAGTCTTGGAGGGACCCGTAGTACAAAACGGGCCCTGACTTACAGAAGGTCAGGGCACTGTGTGATCGGGCCACACGGCCTTGTGCACAGCCGTGTGCCGAGGCCGTGCACAATCGGACGAACGCGCACGGCCTCATGCACACGGCCTCAAGGCCGTGTGCACAGCCCGTGCACCATCCCCAAACACGCACGGTCTCTTGCACGGCCGTGCAAGAGACCGTGTACACCCACACGGGCTTGCCACACCCCGTGTGCATGGCCCGTGTGCGTAAAAATTGAGCAGAACATGCAGAACATCAAACCCAACACGCGAAAATCAAATATAATTCAACCTTAAATCGATTAATCATGCAAATCAATCCCTAATTTTCACATATAATCATCTACAACATGTAATCTACATATAGAAACGATAAACACGAAAATCCATCCACAATTACTATCAAAATCATATAAAACCTAAATTATACAACTATTCACAAAAATGAGAAAAATGAAGTATAGAGGACATTATACGAGAGAATCGTTAGAAGCTTACTCATAGAAAAGATCGCGAGGAATTCGTAGGCGTAAACGATTCGAAAATCCGTCGGGAAACGGAGTCGGGACGATCCATTGAAATCTCTTCCTTCTCTTTCTCTTTTTCCTTCTCTTTTCTTTTCTCCCCTTTCTTCCTTGTTGTTGATGTGCGAGAGTGAGGTGAGGGAGTGTGTGACTTAGTCAATTAGTTGACTAGGTCTAAAAGTCGAAAGGGTAAAATCGTCATTTCGCAAAATAAGTTTAAAAACTCACGTTGTCCAAATAATACGTAGTTACAGTTAAAATTCATATAATTAAACGCACATTGACAATTAGTGATTTAAATATAAATTCACTCATTTACAAAATTATTCTAAAATCTCAGAATAAATATTAAATAGAATAATAAATAATGAAATTACTCTATTAAAATATACCGAATTGAAACTCGGATTTTCGGGTCGTTACAGAGCAGCAATAAAAACGGAAGAAATAAAGTTTGAAGCAAAGCAATGATATAAAAGCCATCGAGGCAAATATGGTTCAAAAGAGCAGCTGCAGTTGTGAAAATACATATATTCAGACTGTGCCATCATTGGCTCAACTACGTATCCTAAGCAATCCTAGATATCATCAACTATCCCACCTCAGCGGCAAGTAAGGTACATAATGTAAATAAAGCAGTAAAGATACAGGAATAGAAAAATATAGATAGGCAGGACACGATGGTTGTTGGGACCACTGACAGACTAACCATATCACAACTGAGCCTATCTAGACTTGATGATGCCGACTGACAAGATAGGTGACACCGCCACCTGTCTACCTGAAGCATGAACCAAAATAGTAGGGGTGAGTATAAAGGATACTCAGCAAGGGGTTACATAATAAAAGTATTGATAACAGTTCGTCTTTTATCATTTGAAACCAAAAGGGGATGAATGTTGCTCGTTTTAGGAAATGGTACAAATAATATATGTTGCAAAACTATACGATAAGAAACACTCGAGTTCCGCTTACTTTAAAACAGTTAAAGATTGACGAACGGATCCTTTGAAGTCGTTTTAGCACATAATTAAGCCGATCAGTTTAAAAGGAATCTTAGTCGATTTACATCCCATTGACAAGTGATAATATAAAGTTCCAGCTGTTGTAAATAAATAATAAACACCGTATTGAAATTCGACTAAGCGGTTAAATCGGTAAAATTTTTGTTCGTTCGTTATATGTCCCGGTGAGCACGGGCCCTCTCCTTATAACTCCCACAACAAGCATGTACCAGAAAATACTCCACCACCATGTTATCGATATGCGCAAGTCATTACACAATTTCTAGAGGCGTGCTAAGAGCAACGTCACTATGCGATGAAGGAAACGTGTAGAAAACAACATTACCCTTGCATTATCATAGGCTAGCCAACCTCCCAACCAGCCTAAGCTAACACGTCAGAAGCACACATCAGGATTTACCCTAGACACTCGTCTCCAGGCTCACCTCCTATATAACTCCAGGCCCAAGATACGTTATCGTTTCCTCGCTTTGAAATCGTTATTCTACATTTTGGTGGCCAAAGGGGCCGTTCGAGACAATGTTATGATTGCGGGGTCAAAAGGTCAAAGTCTGCCTTTTAAAACAAAATAAGTTTATTCCTTGTCTCTAGTTGGAAGCATTTGAGAAGCATACATACATATATAATTTGATATTAAAACAGTTTGATTAAACATCATAAGGATAATAACTTAAATATCTAATATGATATAATAAAGGCGAGAAAACAATAAAATCATAAGTAAAGTAGGAAGGATAAGTTGGTTCGCAATTCCTATATATATCTAAAGGTCATACTCCTGTTGAAAACATTTTAAACCCTTACCTGTAGCTCGACAGAACAGAAGGAAAGCAAGTGGTAGTCAGTTTCTCCCTCATTGGTCCCACTTGTGATACACAGGGCCTAGAGGATAAAACGTGACCGACAAACTAAAAACAAAACACGAGACCACAAATGACTTACGACAATTCAAATAATATAACATTTATGCAAGGAATATGATAAAAGAAAGCTGAATAATTAACCATATAGGTATATGCAAATACGAGATGATAATAAGGAAATATGTAATAAAGAAGAAAATAACATAATTAAATATAAAGAAGTTCTCACGCGAATTCCGGATCAAACGGATAACATATGAAAAATGGGTGAAAAAGCCCTAAATAGAAAAGGCATCAAATGACGGTCAAACGAAGTCGGACAAATCCTAACATCAGGAAAGATTAAGTTTTGGAAACCTACGAAGCTATTGGTGAAGACGGATTTCAAAAACGAGGTCAAACGAAGCAGTTAGCATGTTCGGTGAAAAATGACTGAAGAAACAGACTGAAAAAATCATCTAAGGCATAGACACGGGGTTGCAACACCCCGTAAGGTAACCCTGTGTGCCACGGGGTTGCAGCACTCTGTGAGCAAAGGCCGTGTGGTTCATATAAAGTTGTAGAACAACGGGTTTCAGCGCAAAACAGTAAAATCAAACACAAAAATCATCCTAACTCAATATCTACTCGGTCAATCATGCTTAAACTCAGATATGTTAATCTACAACACATAATCTACACATAGGTTCAAGAATCATGCAAAATGGTCAAGTAAATCACTCAAAATCAACAAACCCCTCTATATAGAAATCCTATAGCTAAAATCCAAAAATCACAACAACGAGCGGATTAAATCGAGCGGGGTAAAAAGGTTACTGATAGAAAATGAGGTGTGGATCATCTGGGTTTTTACGGCTCATCGATCGGGCAAGAAACGGGCTCGATACGGCTTTGAAAAGATCTTCCTATTTTTTCTCTTTTTCTTTCTTCTTTTCTCCCTTTTCTTTTCCTCCTCTGCATTTGTTTTCTAGAAAATCTAATTTCTTTCAGAACGTAGTTGAAAAACTATCTTCTCTTCGTTCACATTCTTTCTGTAATTTTTAAGAGATCTATTGATTTGTGTGATGGTTGGGAGAGAGAGCTCGCGATCTGCCATTTTTCTGCACCCAGAAGATCTGCATAGGCTTGCGCCCGGTCTTGCCAAGCCCGTGCATAGCCCAGTGCGTCCCTTTTGTGCTTGCACCGGCTTGCACACCCCAGTGCATGGGCCAGTGCGTCCTCTTTTCTGCTTGCACCGGCTTGCCAAGCCCGTGTGTAGGGCCAATGCGCATGCCTTAGAAACTTTTCCAGCCTTTTTCTTTCTTTCACTTCGGGAATTTGGTCAATTCCCCTTAATTAAAAGGTTGACTTTTGCAAACGACCTCCTAAAATCAATCTGATTTCACCTATAGCTTCATAGTGTTTCAAAACCTATTTATTTCCGAAGTTATGATTTAACCGGCCTTATTTGACCATCAATTGACACCTTTCTCGTTTAGGGATTTTTCCCACTTTTCCCGTTTGTTATCCGTTTGATCTCGTTTTCGCGTGAGAGCGTCCTTATATTATTTTAAGCATGCCTACATGCCCTAATTGTGTTTAAGCATGTCTTTAATATTTAATTTTAATGTTCTCCCATTATTTAGAATTCCACTAATATTTTTTTAATTATTCCGTATTTTGCATATCTCTATATGTTTAATTATCTGGCTTTCCATATTGCACCTGAAACATGATCGAAGGTTCTATTTGAATTGTCATGCGTCGTTTGTTGTCTCGTGTCTTGCTTTCAGTGTTGTTGGCCTTGTTTTTATCCTCTAGGCCCTGTGTGTACCGCCCCGCTCTACAGCCCCCGAACCTGCACAGATTTCCAAGCCGAGAATGGCGCCTCGACCTGAGAACCCATACAAGCCAACGGGTCTATCCCAACACTTTGGCAACAGTGAATCCCCAAAAGGCACAACATATAAAAATATCCAAGCAAATCAGAATTCATAGCGGAAGCGAATTAATAACGTATAAACATAAATGCCACTTCAGGGCCAATCTAAATATCCAATAACATCAAAGCCCATTCAGGGGAAACGTAAAGTAAATACAATAATCATAATGGGGTGGGGATCAATATAGCACTATATACATGCCAGGACAAAAGAATAAACTAAAGAGAGTGTTACGGACAACAATCTAGACGACTCGTCAAACCAAAAAGGGCCTATCTAAGTACTGTTGTCAATCTGACATGTGAAACATATCAGTCTCTCAATCTACCTGAGGCAAGAACCAATAAACGAGGGTGAGTCAAAGAACTCAGTGAAGATATGGGTAGAGCAAGTCGAGTCACGCTTCCGGGTTTTAATAGAAAATACATATGCAGTAATGAAGAAACCGGAATGTGATTCGACTTGGATATTTCAATAAAACAATAAAGACAATAATATAATAACGCAGTAAATAAATATCCCAGCGAGATTGGGCCTGTTCCTCCTTATTTCTCCACAAGTCACGATGAAAAACTCCATCGCCGGTGTCAAGCCAAGGAGCAACCCGAGGCTCGACTATAGTGAATTTAAGGAAAGCGTGCAACATATGCAACACCCACCATCACTCCCAACCGTGACTATCAACTCCTGACGGGCCACGATTGACGGTTAATTTTTGGGAGAAGCACCTCGGGCAACACCCTGGACACTCGTCCCCAGATGCAACCTTCGGATACCATCCCAGGGCCCCATGAAAAGTCCACAATTTTACTAGCTTTTCAAGAAAGGTTTGAGTGCCAAACGGGAAATTGGCAAGTGAGTGACGACGAAGGGGGCAACTACAAGTTCCGTATGTGTTAGGTTGTACTGGCGCACTTCCCTAACGACTTTCCTCATAGACTCAATCCTAAGTCAAACTATCACGTTACAAAGAAAGAGTTTACTTGCCCTTTTGAAAACAAATCGATTTTGGATACTATTGTATAATTTGATATTAAATGATTTGTTGATCAAAATCATAGAGATATATGCTCGAAATATTTAATATTAATAATAAGGGAAGAAAGACAAAACGAACAAACAAGGTAATGGATTACGGGATTTTCGCATGTATACATAGACATATATGTTCAAGCCCAGTTTATAACAATTTAAATCCTCACTTGGTGCCAAAAGAATGTATAGCAGCTACGACTCACTGCACTCCGACCTCAGACTGATCTGAAGACAAGACAGGACCTAGACGAATTAATAACGACTCTAAAAGCGCAAATAAGCAATTAATTGACGAACAGCTAACCAAATGAATCCACAATAATGCATATGCCAATAATAATATTTATGGAAGCTACCACGTAAGTTTCAAGTAATTCCGACAAGTTTTCAAAAATGCATACACGTAAAATTGCACTATTCATAGTCCGAACGAGGTCGGAAATTAACAAACATTTCAAAATATTAATCTACAACTCATAAGGGATCTATAGGTGAAATTGAAATTATTTTTGGAGTTTGTATGCGAAAAGTCAACATTAAATTGCGTGGGGTCCGAGAGCAACTAAAGAAAAGGCTGGAAAAATTCTCTAAGTGTTTTGCACCGGCCGCCGCACGGTCTTGAACGCGCTGTCAAGACCGTGCAGGCTCACACGGCCGTGCACTCGGGATACACGCATGGGCGCGAGCCCGTGCAGGCAAAAAGAGGCGCGCACGGGCCAACGCACGGTCTTGGTCAAGACCGTGCAAGAGCCCGTGCGGATCAACAGCAGACAGCAGAAAATCGCGTTTTCAACGAAAATCCGATCCAAAAATTCATATAACTCATTTTCTCGTGCAAATCAACATCCAAATATCACAATTAACATTAAACATCATATAAGGAACATTTCTGTCCAAGAAATACGAAAAATGATCAAGAAACGGGCTCATAATCACCAAAACTCGAAAATATTCTAGAAATCACAAAACATGCTCAAAACCTCAAAAATTCGTAGAAAGAAGCGGGGAAATTGGTACCTAAATGGAGATCTTGTTGAGAGGATCTCATAGGTTCGAACGGCACGGAATTCGGTGGAGAAACGGGCTCGGGACGATCGATTCGGGCTCTCAAGTTCAAAGTTCTCTTTCTCCTCTTCTCTCTCTCTCTCTCTCTCTCTCTCTCTCGATCGAAATTAGGGCTCAAAAGAGGGGTTGGAGACTTTTATCAAATAATTTGAAATGTCCAAAAACACGAAGGGGTATTTCGGTAATATTAGAAAATCCAATTTAAAATATTTTGACCAAATATAACAATATTAATATCAAACGAAAGCAAATCCCATAAGGAATATAAATACGCACATAATAATATCACATAAGGTCATATACAAAATAATTAAATATAATTCACATAATACGAGAAATAGGGTTGAGAAAGATAATTAACGCGAAAAAGAACTCACAATTATCCTTAGATTTCTGGGTCGTTACACTGTGTATTATAGGTGGAACCAACGACGGAGAAACTTGACTACTGTTTGCTTTCATACTATCGTGTCAAGCCAAGTAAGGGTTTAAAATACTTTCAACTAGGGCAAGGATATAGTTATATAGGTTTGCGAAATAACTTATCATTCCTGTCTTTCTTATTGCTTGTCGTTATTGCTTTTACTGTAGCGCCCCTTTCCATAGGAGGAGAAAGGACACCACATCCGTACCAAGACGAACTCCTAAACAAGGTAAATGTACCCTATTCAAAAATTCATCCCGGCGAACGGCAAGCACTCGATCAAAACTCCGGCAACAACAATATGACGCCCCAACAACAACAGCAACAACAATCAGAGAAATGCGGAAGCGAATTCAGAATAATAAATCAATGCGTAAAAGCCATCCATGGCAACAGTAATCATAACAAAATGAATCTAAAACAATTATCCATTCAATGTCGTCCATGGCTCAACTATCTATCCCACATCAGGGGCACGTAAGTACGGAAAATAAATTATAATATTAAATACAATAAGCTAAAACAATTCATAAAGTAAAGACTCGACTGTTGTTGGGACACTGAAAAGACAAGAGACAAGAGCCGACCTAGACCTGCTGCTGCCGACTGACAAGATAGGTGACACCGCCACCTGTCTACCTGAAGCAAGAACCAAAATAGAAGGGGCGAGTATAAAGGATACTCAGTAAGGGGGGTAATACAATATAGGTATTGATCACAGTTCGTCGTTTATCGATTAAAACCAAAAAGGGGTGAATGTTACTCGTTTTGATAAAGATACATACAATAATATAAGTTGTAAAACTATAACACAAAGCAACATTCGGGTTCGGCTTTATTTGAAAACACAAAAGGTTGACGAACCGGATCCTTTGAAAACATTTGCACATAAGGTCAAGCCGATCATTTTGAAATGATATTAGTGTAACGCCCCGAAAATTCATGTTGTGAACCGGGAGCCCGAATCGATTTCCCTCGCGATTTATGATTTATTTTATTAATTATTATATGATTTTTATAACAATTTCGTATATGAGTGATTTTAATAATTAAATTACGAATTGTCAATGTGCGTTTAATAATATGAATTTTGACTGTAATTATGTGTTATTTAGATAATGTGAGTTTTTGAACTTATTTTACGAAATTACTAAAATGCCCTTTCGATTCTCAACCTGAGTCAATTATTTGACTAAGTCTCTCTCTCACCTCACTCTCGTTCAAACACAACAGCAAAGGAAAAAGAAAAGAAAAGAAAAGAAAAAGAGAAAAAGAAGGAAGAAGATTCAATCGATCGTCCCGACTCCGTTTCCCGACGGATTTTCGAGCCGTTTACGCCTACGAACTCCCCGCGATCTCTTCTATGAGTAAGCCTTTCACGTCCCTCTCGTTTAATGTCCTCTATGCCTTGTATTTCTCGTTTTTGGTTAATAGTTGAATAATTAGGTTTTATTAGATTTTGATAGAAATTGTGGACGGATTTTCGTGTTTATCGTTTCTATATGTAGATTATATGCTGTAGATGATTATGTGAAAATTAGGGAGTGATTTGAATGTTTAATTGATTAAATGTTGGATTTAGGATTGAATTTGTGAAGGTTTCGAGTTTCCGCGATTTTTCTGCTGTTATCGCACGCACACGGCCTATGCACACGGGGTGTTGCAAGCCCGTGTGCATGTGCACGGGCTCTCTACACGGCCTGTAGAGAGGCCGTGCGTATTGGTTCTACACGGGCTCTCTACACGGCCTGTAGAGAGGCCGTGCGTGTCCCTTTGGTGTGCACACGGTCTTGGTGCACACGGCCTCAAGGCCGTGTGCATGAGCCCGTGTGGACCGGCATGAACAACTCCCTGACTTTCTGTAAGTCCGGGGCTGTTTTGGCCTACGGGTCCTGCCTCGGCTCGTCTTTTCCGAATTCTTTCTTCGCTCGTGTATTCGATATATATGATATAGATATGAATTGCATGTTTTATGAATTTATAACATGTTCGGGGGTATGAATAGTATGTTTTAAGTTTTCGACAAATTTTCTAACTTTTTCATGTGAAGTCCGATTTTTCCGAAATTTGAATGCATACTCCTTTATGATAATTTAAGCATGTCCGTAAAGTTTCGTTGCATTTGAACTTGATTTACATTTTTAAATTTGAGAATTTCTCCGTTTTTGTTTGATAATTGAACCTAAGTGTTTTATGTGATTGTATAACGTGCTTTTACGTGTTCTATGCTTTCGTATGAGCCGTGCGTCGTCGTATGTCTTATGTGGTTATGTCGTTTGTCAGTTGCAGGTTCCACTCTCGTGGATTAGGTTGCTCGTTTCCGTTTTGGGCTGTCTTTTGGTTATCGCCAGGTGAGGTTTCTATTGTTATCCCGTATTATGTAGATATGTACTATTGAGCCTCACTAAATAAGCCTCGCATGTGTAATTTATGTTTTCATCCCGTATTACTATGTTTAGTAAATACTTTATGCTTATTATCTTTATGAGGTTTAAGAACAACGGATTTGATATTAAATGAATAATATGTATATGATTTCGAAATGTTTTCAAAAAGAGACAAGCGAACTATGTTTCGATTTAAATGTAATTTTGGGTTTGGAAACCTTCTCGTTGAGTGAAGTCGTTAGGGCGGGTTTCTCCCCCAAGACGATGGAACATCCGGTTGCGTTTCCTACCGTTACATCGCCTATCTCGAACGGCCCTTTTGGCCCTCCCCGAAATGTCTTGATTCCTATTTTAATAGGAAAATGATAGTTATGAAAATGCGAGATATGATATGTATGAAATGTTATCTGGGCCCGGAGTATGGCGATCGGATGAAGCCAAATAGACAACGGGTCTACGGTGGAATTCGGTAGCTTGCTCCATGTTTACCGGGAGCACGGGTGAGGCCGGAGTGGCAACCTTTGTGCTCCTGCGACGGAGACTTCGTGTCAGCCGTAGGATAGGCTATCATGCCTATAGAGCAGTTGGATTTAGCAGTCCTTCTGCTACATGGGAGGAATAAGGCTGGTATGGTTTTCAGGTATGTTTTGATATGATATGAGGAGTTGAGGGCTCGACTCGCCGAGCAATATGATATGTCCCGTTATGTTATGTTATGATAAATCACCGAATGTTTATGAAAATCCTTCTCTTACGTTTGTTTTCTTTTAAGTTAAAATGGTGATTTATTCTTGTATGTTATTATGTATGTATTCCCATTTTTCCCCTCACTTAGTCATTTGACTAACCCTCCCTGCTTTTAACCTTATCTGTTTCAGGTGGTAACTAGGTGGGCATCGTCAGTCTTGTTTCGCGGGTTTTCTTTCTTTTCGGTGATTGTTCCTTTCTAGATTGTTCTAAGTTCATGATTAGGTTATATGTATATGTTATCGGGATTGATATATTGAACCCGTTATTGGGTGTCACCGGGATATTGTATCGAACCCGTTTATTATATTATAGTAATTGAATTCCGCTAGCCTTGGTGGGCTTTAATTATTTGTGCAATTGAGCTGCTTTGAATGTTGTTATATAGAATTTGGTTTGGTGCTCCCGCATTGTTGTCGTCTGTTGTTTTTACAAAAGCCCGCCTAGTGATTGAGTAAATCGGTTTGCCGTTCGCCGGGTTTCAATTTAGGGTCGGATTTCTGTTTTGGCTTCGGATTGAGGCTCGGTGCGGGGCGTGCGTTACCCGTTTGGGGCACCCGCTACAATTAGTTGAGTCACGAGACCGTTACAAGTTCGAAAGACATGGCATAAATAAGTTGGAAATGATAAATAAAAATGGCTCGTAATTCAACTAAATAGTTTGAACAATAAAGAAGGCTTAAGTTGGGCAAGTTCGAGCCACGCTTCCGGGTTTTATATATATATAGGGAAATACATATGCTAAATGAAGAAAACCGAAATGTGCTTCGACTTGTAACGAAAGCCGTTAATCAATTAGACAAGCAAGTAATGCAATAATGTATCCCGGCGAGAACGGGCCCTCTCCTTGTAACTCCCAACCATGAAAAGCATGAAAGCATGTAGACAAGTACTCCACCACCAAAAGTCACGATCCAATCACAATTTAAGGAAACGAGTGGTGCCCCACAACGCTACCGTACACAATTTAAGGAAACGCTCAAGGCGCTACCGTCGCATTAACATAGGTCAATCAAACCTCCCGACCGGCCTAAGTCAATACCTAGAGTACACATCTAGATTTGCCCTAGACGCTCGTCTCCAGGCTCACCTCCTGTATAACTCCTGGGCCCCAAAGTCATGATCTAGTCCATGGCTCGCTTGAAATCAATGATAGTTTGGGTGGCCAAAGGGGTCGTTCGAAAAGATGATGCAAGCAGTTAAGTATGAATGGCCAAAGGGGCTTTTGAGACAAGTTGATGTAAAGATCTAAGAAATAATCATAAGCGTCGTACGCTTCGGGAGCATGCTGATGGATGTCCCTAACGATATTACTTATAAGTGCCTCAGAGATCAAATAGCTACTTTTAAAACAAATAAGTTACTTGTCTCTAGTTGAAAGCACTTCAAATCATTTGGTTTTGCTATCAAAATGTTTGACTAAGCAGATAGAGAAATAGTAAAGGCAATACAACAAGTAATAAGAAAGCGGGATATTGGTTTATTTTGCAACAGAGATCAAATAGCTACTTTTAAAACAAATAAGTTACTTGTCTCTAGTTGAAAGCACTTCAAATCATTTGGTTTTGCTATCAAAATGTTTGACTAAGCAGATAGAGAAATAGTAAAGGCAATACAACAAGTAATAAGAAAGCGGGATATTGGTTTATTTTGCAAACCTAAGTAACTATGTTCTTACTCCAGTTGAAAACAATTTAAAACCCTTACCTGTAGCTCGACAAACGAGAAAAGCAAGCAAGCAACATATATGATTCTCCCTCAGAGATCCCACCTGAAAACACAGGATCTAGAGGATGAATGACTGACACGAACAAGAAAACAGACACTGACGCTCGGCTATCAAAATACAAACATGCTTAAGGACACTCACTCAACATTTAAACTTAAGAAAGCGAGTAGGGGCAATATAGTCAATTTATCCAAAAGTATGCAATAATTCAATAAACGAATAACAATTAACATTTAATTAATAATAATATTTAAGCATGATCTAACCAAGGGTTAAGCTTGCAATTAAACATCAAACATGTATATTTCATTTAAATCAACAACAGTTAAAGTACAACTTATAGCTTTTCCCCTCAAAAGCTAACAAGCTAAGATCGATCCTATCTCTAGCCTAATCGAACTGAAACCTATCCGTTCGACTACACAAGCATATATCATCAACAATCAACAATTTATATAACTAAGCCAAGCTAAGATCAAGTTATTCAATAGTTCAAAAGCTACAAATTAACACAATAATACAAAAATTGCGATAAAAGACAAACGACATGTCAGATTCGAGTAATACCAGCGCCGTTAGAACCGTTGCGTCGAGGGGCACGATATGTCCGAAGACTCCATCGCCGGATTCCCACCGAAACAGTGCCAAAACACCGGAAAACCACCTGCCACCACCGGACCGCTGTCGGGTCACCTCCGATGGTCGAACCCTTATACTGAAATGTTCCTCACGATGAGCCCGTCACTTCCCTCAAAGCCGTTTCTCAATCGGATCATCCATCGGAATTTAATTTCACTTTGAAGCTCCAAAACCCTAGAATCCAAGAATCGAAATTAATGAAAATCGGCTCAACGAAATACGAAATTGACTTCGAAATTGGCTTACCCATGTCGAGAAGATTGAAATCCATATAAAGCTCTTTGAAAATGGTGGCCGGAAAGTCCAGACCACCATGTCGCCGCCGCGGATCCGCCATGCGCCACCGGAGCTCCACCGTCCTGTCGAGTTAGGGCCTGAGACTAGTGCCAAAAGTTTTGTCACCTCATGGCCGTTCCAACCACGGAGGTGTGCCTTCCAGATGCCGCCACATGCCGCCGGAAAAGCTCCATCTCCGCCGCGCCACCTCTTCGTCGATCCGCCGCCGTCTGGCCAAGTCAGGTCGCGGGACCACCGCCAAAAGCTTCCCCTCGTCAAGAGCTTCCATTTCCGACCAAGCCCATGCCGTGCCATCGCCGGAAACGTCACCGACGAGAAGCTCCAAACCGCGCCACCTTGTAACGCCCCGCTATTTTATAACGCTTCGGTACGTTTACCGGCTAATTGCCCTTGTGTGCATTGTTTGCAATTATGTGATTATGTGAATTATATGAATTAATGTGTGATTCTATATGTGAATAATATGATGAATTCATAAGAATTTTCATATTTGAATTACCTTACACAATGTTTTTAATTGAATGGTTGTATTTGAAATTTTATGAAAATTATGCCATTATATTAGAATTATATGATATTATTCTTGACATATATAAATATGTATGCAAATACATACATAAATATCTATGCATATATATATACAAATATATATATACATTGCTAGCTATTTTGACTTTTCAAAATATCTTTATTTATTTAATTATCTCATTTCTCTCTCAAATTTTCTACACTATTCCACAAGCAACATTCACTCATCTTCAAGCTCTCTCTCTCGGCTCATCTCTCCCTTCACCACCGCCATTACCAACCACCTTGAGACACCAACTATAAAAAGTTGCTATATCAACCAAGGAACAACTTACAACTTGTGGTTTCTTCAAACAAGCTTTTATTTCTTCCTTTCTCCTCCATTTCCTCCTTCAAGGTAAGTTTGTAAATCTCACAATTCTTTGGTTTTCAAGGTTTTCTATGTTGAGGAAGTGATGAAGCATGTTAGAATGAATGATTGATGAGCTTAGTTTGGTTGTTGGTTACATGTAGCATTACTTGTGATTTTTCCATTGAATTTGATTAATGTGCAATGTTGAGCTAATGATCTTAGATGCTTGAATGGTTAGGGAATTCATGTTAGTTCATGATATTAAGCTAATTGGTGAAGTTTTATGGAGTTTGGGATTGGAAATCAAAAGTTTGAACAATTATGGGGGGTGGCGGCATAAATTTTCAAGAAATGGAATTTTTGCTTCGAGCTTCGTTTTTCGATTATTTTGGCATAAAAAATATTAAAATAAATTAACTAAGAGATGCCGAAAGTTTCGGATTAATTGGAGTTGATTTGCTATGCAAAGTATTAAATGAGGGGTGGTTTGTGTAATATTCACAAACCTTTGAATTTTATTTCCCAAGCTTCCATATTACTTGTATGCCTATTTTAGCTCAATATCATATGTATTTGATTATGTTTAAATGTGCTTGAATGAGCTTAATTGTGTTTAAGTGCATTTATACATAATATGTTATTTTGATCATAAAATGCATCTCATAGCCGTGCGTCTTATTTGGTTGGTTTGTCGAGTCGTGTCTTACCTCGAGGCCTGTGTATTACAGGTGGGACCTCGCGGGGCTGATTTCAGGTCATCGAAATATCTTCTTTTGTTAAGCCTACAGGTGAGGATGGAAAATGGTTTCAACTGGAGTATGAGCAAATATTTGCGAAAACCCTATCCCCTTTTATATTTCAATTATATATTATCAATATTTGAAATAAAAGGGATTTGATATAAAATGATATATACGTATCTTTTCCAAAATGGTTTGAAAATAGAGACAAGGGAACTATTTTGTTTTTAAAAGTAACATTTGGTCTCGGGACTTGCTCGTATGCCTCGAGTTATAGGCAACGTGTTGAGAAACCCTAGACGGTTACATACCTTGTCTCGAACGACCCTTTTGGTCAATTAAAACATTTATAAAGCGAGATTATATTTCCTTTAACCCTATTGAGGACGCTCTTAGGGTATATTTGGGCCCCGGATTATACTAGAGGTGGAAACCCGGAGACGTGCGTCAAGGGTGAAGCCCAGGGTATAATCCAGATTATATATATGGATGGAGACCCAGTGACGATCATCTAATATATAATCAAAGGGTATTGTTCAGGGCTAGTCGGAGGTAGTCTAGCCTGAATAATACTTACACCGGCGCCATTAGTCGGTTATGGCGAAATCTCGGGTTGCTCCTTGATAAGCCAAACGGTATTGAGGATTTTCATTATATTTGATATGGTTTGGGAGTCATAAGGAGATGGCCCGTTCTCGCCGGGAATAAAAATGTTTTCTAAAATGTTTTACTTTAATATTTAATTCACAAAGCTTTGATGAATTACAAAGAGAAAGTATCGGCACTAGATTCGTTTCTCTATTAACCAAAGCGTGAATTAAATATGTATATGTTTTAATTATTATATATATATTCCCCTCCTCACTGAGTTCGTTTGACTCACATCCTGTTTTTGGTTCATGCTTCAGGTTAGCGGTCAGGTACTGGCAGCAGCATTGTAGGCTTGTACAGTCTTTGAAGTCGGTATTGTATATTTACTTTTGTGGATCGAACTTATGATGTTGGATTACATGAAAACTTGACATGTTATGCTGATGTTGGACACTTAATGAATTGATGTTATAACTTGAGATAGATAATGAACTTATAAATGTTTAACTTGGCCACAGATGGCAGTGTGTATATAAATACGATCTTTTGCTCATTGCTTCCGCTTGTTGGTGCTGTTGTTGTTGTTGATGTTGGTACTGTTGTTGGGAGTTGCTGTTGCCAAATTGTGGGAATCCCGTTGTCTGGGGCGGGTGTTCGAGTGGTGGTATTTAACTATCGCTCGGAAGCTCGTTTCGGTCCGGGGGTTGTGGCGTAGGGGACGTCACACACCTTCACACCACCATTGCGTCGTCGTCGCTGCTCCAATCGCCGGGAAAATGGTATGGTTGAGTTCGTCTCGTCGAGATGGTCGATTCGACATATCATACACGCGATTCCGAGAAGAAATGAAAAAATCACATTTTTGGGGGGGAGAGGGAGCTCGCGGCTGCTGTTGTGCGTGAGGTGTTCTTCATTTTTCATTTTGGCCCCAAATCTCCTAATAATTGCATAATATACCCTATCCTCGAAAAATGTGTAAAAGTGCAAAGTGTCGGAATTAGGCGTACTTAGTGTCAGAATGACCGTAATTAAATGCTTAACAAAGATTGAGGTTCGTTTTATTAAAATTTATGAGTTTACGAAAAGTCAGTGCCGGGTAGGGTCAAAGTGTAAATAGTTTTGGGTAAAAAATGCAATTTCTTGAAAATATGATTTAATGAATAATATTTAGAATCTTATGAAAATATTTGGAACCTCGATAAAATATGCATTATTACATTGAACCCCTTTCCAATGTACACCGTTAAATTATTAAATTAAATTAAATGAGCTATAAATATAAATTTACCAAATTGACCCTAATTAGTGGCAAAACGATGCAAATTAAATTCTAATTAATGCCTTGGGTTTTAAATGCCAAATCAATAATTTTTAAAAATATTTAAAATGCAAGAGTTGGGAAACGTGCAATTGTGAAAGACGTCGGGACCATAAACGGTCCGAATTCTGATAAATGCGCTAATCATAAACTTGGAGAATGCGGGTCTTTACATTTACTATTTCCTTATGTGCGTAGTCAAACCCTTTTAATAGCAAAACCTATATGTATAATATTTTACAAACGTTTTCAATTAGAGGCAAGGAAAACCCATTTGTTTTAAGGGCGAACTTTGGGCTCTCGGCCTCGCTGTAGCGGGCGCCCCCAAACGGGTAACGCACGCCCCGCACCAAGCCCCGACCTGGAGTCGAAATGGGATCCGACCCTAACCGAAACCCGGCGAACGGCAAGCATTTACTCAATAACTAGGCGGGGGTTTCAAAAACAACGGAAAGACAGAAGTGCGGAAGTGAAAATAACAAAACGTTAAAACATAAATAATTACACAAGTATTAAAGCCCACCAAGGCTAACGGAATTCAATAGTTAATTAACAAACGGGTTCGATACAATATCCCGATAATAATAATAACGGGTTCAATATATACATAATCCCGAATACAACTTAAAGTAATAAATTCTTAGAATCATAAAACATTTAAATAAAACCATACGGGAAAGAGTTATACATGAGCAAAAATAATGTAACTCTACGACGCCTACGACGACGAAGATCCCGCCTAGTAACCTGAAACCAGTACAGGGGTAAAGCAGAGGGGGTTAGTCAAACGACTAAGTGAGGAGGGAATAATAATGTATATAATAAATCGGAAATAAATCACCAATTTTAAACTTAAAAGAAATCAACATAAAAGAAAGGTTTTCGTAATCAGGTGGTGATTTAACATAAAGCATAACATATCATATGACTCGGCGAGTCGAGCCCTTAACTCCAATATCCAAACATAAAAACCGGAAACCACCCTTATGCCTCCAAAGTAGACGGACCGCTAAATCCAAACTACTCGTAACTGACGGGAATAACTCAGGTACTCAAAGGGCTGCCACTCCGGCCTCACCCCGAGCTCCCAAATGGAGGAAACCATAGGATTTACGCCGTAGACCCGACGTCTACCGACTTCGTCCTATCGCTCTTACTCCGGGCCCAAACGATCATGCATACAGTTCATAACTCGCTTTTCAAACATTTCGGGTTGGCCAAAAGACCGTTCGAGACATGTCATATGCGAGGCCGAAGGCCAAAGTTCGCCTTAGAAAACAAAAGGTTTTTCATGTCTCTTTCGTAAACATTTCAAAGTCTATACGTAGTACTTTTCATATCAAATCATTTTCGATAAACCAAATGAACATAATAAGCATAAATATCTACTAAGTATATATATAGAAACGGTGTGAAAACAAAACATAAACGTGGCTTATTCTGGGAGAGGCTTATTTATATATATACGTAGTAATACTGGAAACAGAAACGGAAAGCCTCACTTGGCTATGCAAAAGTAGAGCAAAAACAAGAACTGGCGCTACTCCACGGGAGTATCGTCTGCAAAAATACCAAGACACAACCAATTAAGACTAAAGACGACGCACGGCTTATACGAAAGTATTAAAACACATAGGAGCACGTTACACAATTAAATCAATCACTTAAGTTCAAATTCTCAAACGAAAATAGAGTAATTCATGTATTTAAAAATGTAAATCAAGTCCAAATGCAACGAAACTTTACGGACATGCTTAAATTATCATAAAGGAGTATGCATTCGAATTTCGGGAAAATCGGACTTCACATGCAAAAGTTAGAAAATTTAACAAAAACTTAAAACGCACTATTCATATACCCGAACATGTCGTAAATTCATAAATCATGCAATTCCTATCTATATCTTATATATCGAATACACGAGCGAAGAAAGAATTTGGAAAAGACGAGCCGAAGCGGGACCCGTAGGCCAAATTCGCCCCTAACTTACAGAAGGTTAGGGGCTGTTAATCGGATCCACACGGCCTTGTGCACGGCCGTGTGCCGAGGCCGTGCACAATCAAGAAACGCACACGGCCTCATGCACACGGCCTCAAGGCCGTGTGCACAGCCCGTGTGCAATTCTTCCACGCGCACGGTCTCATGCACACGGCCTCAGGCCGTGTGCACTAGGCCGTGTGCGACCAAAAAGAGCAGAAACTCGCAGACAGTAAATCATACGCGAAAATCAAACCCTAATTCAACAATTAATCACTAAAACATGCAAATCAAACCCTAATTCTCACATATAATGATCTACAATACATAAGCTACACGTAGAAACAATAAACACGAAAATCCATCCACAATTTCTATCAAAATCATATAAAACCTAAATTATTCAACTATATTCAAAAATCCAAAAATCGAAGCAGTGAAGGCATTAAATGAAAAATTTCGAGAGAGCTTACTCGTAGATGAGATCGCGAGGAGTTCGTAGACGTAAACGGCTCGAAAATCCGTCGGGAAACGGAGTCGGGACGATCGTTGGAATCTCTTTCTTCTTCCTTCTCTTTTTCTCTCTTTTTCTTTCTTCTCCTTTTTCTGTTTGTGCGTGAATGGAATAGAGAGGGAGAGAGATTGACTTAGTCAAATTTTGACTAAGGTTTATAAATCGAAGGGGCAAAGTCGTAATTTTGCAAAATAAGTTCAAAAACTCACGTTGTCCAAATAACATGTAATTACAGTCAAAATTCATATTATTAAACGCACATTGACAATTTTTAATTTAAATACAGAAATTCATTCATATACAAAATAATTCTAAAATTACATAATAAATATTAAATAAAATAATAAATTGCGCAAATATTCGATTCGGACATACCATGTAATAATTCGGATTTTTGGGGCGTTACAATCACCCCTCCTTAAGAGAATCTGTCCCCTAGATTCTACTCGTCCGGCTGAAATAATTCCGGATGAAACTTGCGCATCTTGTCCTCGGTTTCCTAGGTAGCTTCTTCGGTTGTCTGATTTCTCCAAAGGACTTTGACAAGAGAAATCTCTCGGTTGCGCAGAGTTTGAGTCTTCTTATCCAATATCTTCACCGGCTTCGAAACAAAGGTCAAATCCGGTTCTAGTTCAATATCCTCAACAGGAAGGATCTCGGACTCATTCGGGAAGTACTTTCGGAGTTGGGAAACATGAAAGACGTTGTGAATCCCTGAGAGACTCGGCGGCAAGTCTAACCTGTAGGTTGCGTTCCCAATCCTCTCCAGAATTTCATAAGGACCTAAAAATCTCGGGCTCAACTTTCCTCCTTTTCCAATTCGGGTGAAACCCTTTCGAGGAGAAGCTTTGAGGAATACTTTGTCACCAACCTCAAATTCCAACGGTCGGCAACGGTTATCGGCATAGCTCTTCTGTCGATCCTGAGCTTCTTTCATTCTCTGCCGAATAATCTGGATACGGTCGATGGCATTTTGGAGAAACTTTGGAGGAGTTCCTCGTTCCTTATCATCCTTCGTCCAACGCCAATCCTCGAGATCCCAAAACAACGGGGACCTACACTTTCTTCCATACAACGCTTCATAAGGTGCCATTCCGATCGTAGACTGATGACTGTTATTGTAGGCAAACTCGATCAGAGCCAACTGGTCGTGCCAATTGTTGCGAAAATCCAGGGCACAAGCTCGAAGCATATCACAGAGATATCTGATCATCCTCTCTGACTGACCATCGGTTTGTGGATGTGCGGCTGTACTGAAGGTCAGCTTCATTCCCATTTGTTCTTGAAGTTGCTGCCACAAACGGGAAGTAAATCGAGCATCTCTGTCAGATACGATCGTAGACGGAATTCCATGAAGCTTGACAATCTCTCGGTGATAAATCTCTGCCAACCTATCCACTTTGTACGACATGTTGATCGGTAGGAAATGAGCACTCTTGGATAGTCGGTCGATAATCACCCAAATGCTATCGTAGCCACCTCTAACTTTAGGCAAACCAGACACGAAGTCCATGGCAATACCTTCCCAATTCCATGTAGGAATCGGTAGCGGCTCAAGCAACCCTCCCGGTCTTTGATGTTCAACTTTAACCTGCTGACAAGTTGAGCATCTCTTGACGTAATCAGCTACGTCTCTCTTCATGCCTCTCCACCAGAATAATTCTTTTAGATCCCGATACATCTTACTTCCTCCTGGATGAACTGTGTAAGGTGTGTTGTGAGCCTCATCGAGAATCTCTTTCCTCAGACTCTCCGGAACACAAACTCGGGACTTGTAGCGGAGAATTTCGGTGTCATCCACACCAAACTGAGTCTCAGAATCAGCTGCGATGTGAACTATCTGTCTCTGAGTCCATTCATCAATAGCCTGAACATCTCGGATCTTTCGACCCAACTCTGATTGGATCGATATGCTGTGAACATGGGCCTGGGAACTGATGTGAACTCCCTCTAACTTAGCCTCTAGCTGGGCTATGCTTGCCTTCCGGCTTAGTGCATCGGCTACGACATTCGCCTTTCCGGGATGATACTGGATCTTGCAATCGTAATCCTCAAATAACTCCATCCAACGGCGCTGTCGTTTGTTCAATTCCTTCTGAGTAAACAAGTATTGAAGGCTCTTATGATCTGTGAAGATGTCGAACGTGATGCCGTAGAGGTAATGACGCCATTTCAATAATACAAATACCACGGCGGCTAGTTCAAGGTCGTGAGTGGAATAGTTCTCTTCAGCTGGCTTTAGCTTCCTCGATGCATAAGCTATAACTTTCCCATTCTGCATTAACACACAGCCTAACCCTTCGTGTGACGCATCTGCATACACGACAAATCCTTCAGAACCCTCGGGCAGGGTCAATACTGGAGCTGTGGTCAATCTCTTCTTGAGTTCCTGAAAACTAGCTTCACATTTGGCTGACCACTCAAACTTAGCTTCCTTCTTCGTCAATGCTGTTAACGGACCTGCAAGTTTAGAGAAATCCTTGACGAAACGTCTGTAGTATCCTGCTAAACCCAAGAAACTACGGAGCTCTGTAGGAGTCTTAGGTCTCTCCCAATCCAGCACGGTCTCAATCTTCGAAGGATCTACCTCGATTCCCGTTCCGGATATGACATGACCTAGGAAGGTCACTCGGTCGATCCAGAATTCGCATTTGCTGAACTTAGCGAATAATTGGTGCTCTCTCAAAGCTTGGAGCACGATCCGGAGGTGTTCAGCGTGTTCTTCTTCGGACTTCGAGAACACTAAGATGTCGTCAATGAAAATAACGACGAACTTATCGAGGTACGGACGGAAAATTCTGTGCATCATGTCCATAAAAGCTGCTGGGGCATTCGAGAGTCCAAATGGCATGACCACAAACTCGAAATGTCCGTATCGGGTGTTGAAAGCAGTCTTCGGGATATCCTCTGACCGGATACGGAGCTGGTAATATCCTTGTCAGAGATCGAGCTTGGAATAAACCCTCGATCCTTGTAGCAAGTCGAACAATTCCTCGATATGCGGTAGAGGATACTTGTTCTTCACTGTCATCCTGTTCAACTCTCGGTAATCGATACACATGCGAAGTGTACCATCTTTCTTCTTTACGAACAAGACAGGAGCACCCCAAGGCGAGGCACTCGGTCGGATATATCCAATAGAAAGAAGTTCATCGAGTTGGTTCTTCAATTCTTTCAACTCTGCAGGAGCCATTCGGTACGGCGACTTCGAATAGGACTCGGCTCCCGGAACTAAGTCAATCACAAACTCTATATCCCGATCCGGTGGCAAGAATTCTAGATTCTCGAGAAATACGTCGATGAATTCATTGACCACGGACGTCTCTTCGATCTTCGTCTGGTCCTTCGGGCGGTTGAGAATGTATGCTATAAAGCACGTCGCTTCTTCTTTACGAACGAGCTTCTTGGCTTCCATCATTGAGATATACGGACCTTCTCCTGATCGGAAACCCTTAACCTCATTACAACCCAGAATAACCTTCTTCTCGAAACAATCAACCTTCGCCCGATGCTCGTACAACCAATCCATTCCGAGAATAACCCCATATTTCTTCATCGGCAACTCAACCAAATCTGCCGGGTATTCGATACCCTCGATGATAACCGGACAACGGTTAAGTGCTCGGTTCGCAATAACCTTCGAACCCAATGGCGAACCAACCACTAACACATAATCAAGCAAGGAAACAGGCGCATGCACAGATAAGGAAACAGCAGGCGCAATAAATGAGTGGGAAGCACCCGAGTCGTATAATGCATGTATGGGGATGCCATTTATATATATAGTACCTTCCACCACGTCAGTCGGATCTGCAACAGCATCCTTTGCATCGCCTTCCAAGGCATAAACACGAGCATATGCCTGAGGCTGAGCGGCTCCCTGTTGTACCGGTCTCCTCTTCGGGCATTCACCTATCCGATGATCGGCGCTACCACAACCGTAGCAAAGACCGTTCTTCCTCCAACACTTGGCCTCTAAATGTGGGCCCTGACAAAATCCACATACTGGCCGTGGAAATCCCGAAGGTCGAGGAGGAGCAAGCTGAGGTCGGGGAGGAGCAGGCTGAATGGCGTTCCTGAACGGCTTCTTCCCAGAAGAGGACCCAGACGGAATAAATGGCCTCTTCGAGCCAGAAGCGAAACTCTTGGCGGCTGCAGGGGCAGGTGCTAATGTCGGTCTCATCTATCGAAGATCGGACTCTATAGAAAGGGCCGTCTCGACTGCCTCAGTGTAGAACTGGAGTCTGTTCCCGAGCATATGCATACGAATCTCATTCGACAATCCCTCAATGAACTGTCGAGTCTCCTCTGTTCGTCGTCAACCATATACGAGCAGTGAATGATAAGCCTGGAGAAGTGAGCCTCGTACTGGTCAACGGTAGAAGTACCCTGCTTGAGAGCCAGGAACTCTCGCTCACGTCGCTGTCGGACCACCAACGGAATATACTTGGCCCGAAACTCAACCACAAACTGATCCCAAGTCGGGACCACATGCTCACGCTGCCATCTCTGTTCGATACGGGCCCACCAATCCTGAGCAGCTCCTATCATCTGATGCACTGCTAACTCGACCCTCTTAGGGTCCGGACACTCCAATACCCGGAATATCTTTTCCATCGCCGATATCCAAGCCTCGGCGATAACATCATCAGGTGCACCCTCGAACTGCGGAGGGTTGAGCTTAAGAAACCTTCCCAGATCATTCTCGGGGGCAGGTGGTGGCGTAGCTCGGTTAGCATGGACCATGAACTGCCCTAAGGCTTCCATAAACTGAGCTGGAGTCGGACCTGGCGGTTCACGGCGAGGAGGCATTCTGCACATTCAATACCAAACATGCATGATAATAAGTGATTATGGAAAGCTGTAACACGTAAAGAAATTAAATTCACATAATCACGTAGTCACAATCACATAACTCTAAGCCGTACGACCTAGACACAATAGGACACGACAATTCAGAGCTTCGGCCATTGGACCAAGAGCTCTGATGCCAACTGTAGCGGGCGCCCCCAAACGGGTAACGTACGCCCCGCACCAAGCCCCGACCCGGAGTCGAAATGGGATCCGACCCGAACCGAAACCCAGCGAACGGCAAGCATTTACTCAATAACTAGGCGGGGGTTTCAAAAACAACGGAAAGACAGAAGTGCGGAAGCAAAAATAACAAAACGTTAAAACATAAATAATTACACAAGTATTAAAGCCCACCAAGGCTAACGGAATTCAATAATTAATTAACAAACGGGTTCGATACAATATCCCGATAATAATAATAACGGGTTCAATATATACATAATCCCGAATACAACTTAAAGTAATAAATTCTTAGAATCATAAAACATTTAAATAAAACCATACGGGAAAGAGTTATACATGAGCAAAAATAATGTAACTCTACGACGCCTACGACGACGAAGATCCCGCCTAGTAACCTGAAACCAGTACAGGGGTAAAGCAGAGGGGGTTAGTCAAACGACTAAGTGAGGAGGGAATAATAATGTATATAATAAATCGGAAATAAATCACCAATTTTAAACTTAAAAGAAATCAACATAAAAGAAAGGTTTACGTAATCGGGTGGTGATTTAACATAAAGCATAACATATCATATGACTCGGCGAGTCGAGCCCTTAACTCCAATATCCAAACAAAAAAACCGGAAACCACCCTTATGCCTCCAATGTAGACGGACCGCTAAATCCGAACTACTCGTAACTGATGGGAATAACTCAGGTACTCAAAGGGCTGCCACTCCGGCCTCACCCCGAGCTCCTAAATGGAGGAAACCATAGGATTTACGCCGTAGACCCGACGTCTACCGACTTCGTCCTATCGCTCTTACTCCGGGCCCAAACGATCATGCATACAGTTCATAACTCGCTTTTCAAACATTTCGGGTTGGCCAAAAGACCGTTCGAGACATGTCATATGTGAGGCCGAAGGCCAAAGTTCGCCTTAGAAAACAAAAGGTTTTACATGTCTCTTTCGTAAACATTTCAAAGTCTATACGTAGTACTTTTCATGTCAAATCATTTTCGATAAACCAAATGAACATAATAAGCATAAATATCTACTAAGTATATATATAGAAACGGTGTGAAAACAAAACATAAACGTGGCTTATTCTGGGAGAGGCTTATTTATATATATACGTAGTAATACTGGAAATAGAAACGGAAAGCCTCACCTGGCTATGCAAAAGTAGAGCAAAAACAAGAACTGGCGCTACCCCACGGGAGTATCGTCTGCAAAAATACCAAGACACAACCAATTAAGACTAAAGACGACGCACGGCTTATACGAAAGTATTAAAACACATAGGAGCACGTTACACAATTAAATCAATCACTTAAGTTCAAATTCTCAAACGAAAATAGAGTAATTCATGTATTTAAAAATGTAAATCAAGTCCAAATGCAACAAAACTTTACGGACATGCTTAAATTATCATAAAGGAGTATGCATTCGAATTTCGGGAAAATCGGACTTCACATGCAAAAGTTAGAAAATTTAACAAAAACTTAAAACGCACTATTCATATACCCGAACATGTCGTAAATTCATAAATCATGCAATTCCTATCTATATCTTATATATCGAATACACGAGCGAAGAAAGAATTCAGAAAAGACGAGCCGAAGCGGGACCCGTAGGCCAAATTCGCCCCTGACTTACAGAAGGTTAGGGTTGTTCATCGGATCCACACGGCCTTGTGCACGGCCGTGTGCCGAGGCCGTGCACAATCAAGAAACATGCACGGCCTCATGCACATGGCCTCAAGGCCGTGTGCACAGCCCGTGTGCAATTCTTCCATGCGCACGGTCTCATGCACACGGCCTCAGGCCGTGTGCACCAGGCCGTGTGCGACCAAAAAGAGCAGAAACTCGCAGACAGTAAATCATACGCGAAAATCAAACCCTAATTCAACAATTAATCACTAAAACATGCAAATCAAACCCTAATTCTCACATATAATGATCTACAATACATAAGCTACACGTAGAAACAATAAACACGAAAACAATAACCTTATGTGCCCCTGATGTGGGATAGTTGAAGATATCTAGGATTGCACAGGGTAGGCTAGTTGAGCCGTGGATGGCACTACGTGTTTATGATTAAATTGTATTTTGAATTGCAAATGTTTAATTGAATTATGTTACCCTCGTAGGCCTTTATGGAATTGAATCATTTAATGCTTAATTGCTTCCACATTATTTTATATTGTTGTGGTTGTTGTTGGGCTGTCATCGCTGTTGCTGGTAGTTATTGCTTGCGTGTCGTGCGCCGGAGTAGGTTTTTAAGTTGAGGCCCCTCGCTGAAGCTCGGGAATCTATTTTGGTGCGGATGTGGCGTTCCTTCTTCAGGGGGCGCTATATCCCGAATCTTTTAACTTGGGTGGCAACTTTCATTGAATATTGCACTGCACTCCTCAGTAAGTGCTACCATTTCGAAATCTCCTAAACACCTCTTCTTTGATAAAACATCTTTCATAACCTTTACATAACTTTGCATTTGTTCCAACGCTTCCGCAAAGGAAATTGTAGTGGGCGGCCCAAACGGATAACGCACACCCCATACCGAGTCTCGATCCGAAACCAAAACAGAAATCCGGCCCCAAACCGAAACCCAGCGAATGGCAAACTCATTTACTGAAACACTAGGCGGGGCTTTTTCTAAAAACAACCGACGACAACAATACAGAAGCGGAAGCAACAACAACAAAACCTAGTTCTACTTAAGGACAAAGAAAGTAGTAAACCAATTACGCAAATAGTTAAAGCCCTCCAAGGCTAGCGGAATTCACTTACAGAAACTTAATCAAATCCTAAACGGGTTCAACATTAAATAATCCCGAACACAAATTCATAATCCACAGGATACAAATAACATGATCATAAGTACCTAAAATAATCTAGGAATGAACAACACACAAAAGAATATAACTCCGCAATACAAGACCGACGATGCCCACCTAGTAACCACCTGAAACAAATAAGGGTTGGAGCAGAGAGGGTTAGTCAAAAGATTAAGTGAGGAGGAAAGAGGAGTACATACATAATAGCATACATAGAATAAATCACCATTTTAACTTAAAATAAGACAAACGTGAAAGAAGGGTTTTCATAATCATTTGGTGATTTATCATAACAAAACGTAACATAACATATCATATTCCTCGGCGAGTCGAGCCCTCAACTCCTCATATCATATCATAACATACCTAAAGACATATCATCCTTATTTCTCCCATATAGCAGAAGGACCGCTAAATCCAAACTGCACCATGTATAAGCATAACAACCTATATCTCAGTTGACACGAAGTCAACCGCCGCAGGAGCTCAAAGGTTGCCACTTCGGCCTCACCCCGTGCTCCCGGTAAACATGGAGTAAGCCACCGAATTCCACCGTAGACCCGCTGTCTATCCGGCTTCATCCGATTACCGTATTTCGGGGCCCACAAAGACATAACGGACACACATATCATAACTCGCATTTTCATAACTATCATTTTCCTATTAGAATAGGAATCAGACATTTAGGGGGCCAAAGGGGTCGTTCGAGACAGGCGGTGTAACGGCAGGAAACACAACCGGGTATTCCATCGTCAAGGGGGGGGGGGGGGAATCCGCCCTAACGACTTCACTCAACGAGAAGGTTTAAATTACATTTAAATCGAAACATAGTTCGCTTGTCTCTTTTTGAAAACCTTTCGAAATCGTATACGTAGTACTCTTTTGATATCAAATTCATTGTTCTTAAACTTCATAAAAGTAGTAAGCATAAAATCAACATTAAACCAATCAATTATGCAAATCTCAAGCTAATATTAACATATGATGTTCTCCTAATCATTCTCGACATTTAGGCACAAGAAACACACAAAATGATCCACTAAATCATACAAACCGATCAAAATTTCATCAATAAAAACCTAAGCTAAAAACTCAAAAAAATCGAAGAATAGAGTGGACGAAATCAAATGGAGTTAAAATATTACCAGAAGAATAAGTCGAGAGGATTGCGTAGGAGTTAACGGTATCTTAATCCGATGAGAAACGAGGTCGGTAGAGCCATCCAAAGCTTTCTTCCTCTTCTTTCTCCTTTTTCTCTGTCTTTCTTCCTTCTCTTTTCTTTTGAGCATGAATGAGGGAGAGAGAGTGAGAGTGAGACTAAGTCAAAATGTTTGACTTGGCGCAGAAACGAAAGGGCATTTTCATAATTTATAAAACTTACTCAAAAATACAAGTTTTCCAAATAAAACATAATTACAGTCAACGTTCATGAAATTAAACGCACATTGACATGTCGTGGTTTAAATACCAAAATTCACTCATTTATGAAAATGTTATATAAATCACATAATAATTAATAAAATAAATCATAAATCGTGTAAGAAAATCGGTCCGGGTTCCCGGTTCATAACTCGAATTTTTGGGCCGTTACAGGAATATTAATGTGTAATTTCTTAAAAATATCAAGGAAGCATTGAAATTATTTGTCAAGCTTAAAATTTTCAAATCTTTGAGGGAAAAGGGGTGTTAAAGGAAGAGATTTAGGTACCTCATTGTCTACTTTGGTTTCCACCTTCTCATTGCTTGTGCTTTACTCTTTGTTTCCCTTTTTCATAGGTGCTTTTGCAGTCTTCTCTACCTCTTGAAGTTCACGCCCGTTTCTCAAGACCATATCTTGGCAATTCTCTTTTTCGTCTCGACTTGGGTTGGGTTCAGTGTCACTTGGTAGAGCTCCTTGTGGTCGGTGATGGAGAGCGGTAGCAATATGCCCCAATTGCGCCTCAAGAGCCTTCATTTGAGCTTGTCTTGTTTCCATGAACTTATGAAGAGTCTCTACTAGTGACAGCTTATTGCCATTTTGTGCAGACGGCTGATCTTGATTACTTCTCCAAGAGAAGTTGGGATGCTTCCGGAACCCTGGGTTGTGTGTGTTGTAAGGATCATTTTGACCACTATTGTTCACATACTGAACGGACTCCATCGTCTCCGGACATTGGTCGGTGTTATGTCCATTCCCACAAATATCACATGTAATGAATGGTGTTTCTGCAGGGGGTTTCATAACTGACTCCAACTTCTTGGTCAGGGCTACAACTTGGGCTTCAAGGGCTATAACCTTGTCTACTTCAAGGACACCGGCAACCTTCTTTTGTGTATCTCTTAGATTAGTCCATTGATAACTGTTCGTTGCCATTTCCTCAATTAACTCATAGCCTTCATCGACAGATTTGCTCATTAATGCTCCTCCTGTAGCGGTATCTATCAAAGTCTTAGTTTACTCTGATAGTCCTTTGTAAAACGTTTGCACCTCTAACCATTTAGGTAGGCCATGGTGTGGACGCTTCCTCAATAGCCCTTTGTATGTGTCCCAAGCTTCTTACAGTGATTCCGAGCCATGTTAGGTGAACATGCAGATTTCGCTACTCAATTGGGCAGTTTTCCTTGATGGGAAGAATTTCGTCATGAATCTCTGCGCCAAATCATCCCAAGTCGTGATGGATGCACTTGGTAGAGAGATGAGCCATTCCTTTGCCCTGTCTCGGAGTGAGAACGGAAACAGTCTAAGCCTGATCGCATCCGTTGATACTCCATTCTGTTTGAAACTGTCACAAATGTCTAAGAAATTTCGGATGTGATCTGTAACGCCCCAGCGCTACAGCTCCCGCACTGAGGTAAACCCTCGAGTGTCAGCTAGACACCTTCACTCAAAAGCCTGCCCCAGTGAACTGACAAACGAACACTTCGGCGACCAAACTCAACATAAAAAAAAAACTGAAAAGATATAGCAGAAGCATAAAATTTAATAACTTAACAATACCAAAGTAAATGTCTCAAGTAATAAGAACATTACACACCAAAACAAACATAAGACTAACTGAAAAAAGTATGAGACTGAGTATTGGTTACTAAGTAACATGTACAAACCGATGATGGACAAAAGAACGTCTATCTAGACAGTTGTTGCCGAACCAACCCAAAAGAAGTCGACATTCCAACTACCTGAAGCACAACCAGAAGCAAATGGGGTGTGAGTTCAAAATAACTGAGTGAGGGGGCAACATATACATATGTTAAATCATTGTCGGTTCCCAACTTTCATTTGAAAGAAAGAAAGAAAAATAACTTAACTTTTATTTTGCAAAATAAAGAATGTTTAGTGAACCGACTCAATCGTTAAAACGTTCGATCAAACAAATTTCCCGGCGAGAACGGGTTTCCAACCTTATAACTCCTCGAAACACTTATAAAAACATAAGGAAACCATCCTTATCCATCCAGTTTGTTAATCAATTAAGGAGCAACCCGAGATTAACCACACATATAATTTTAGGAATTACAACATATGTAACAGCACTCATATTACCCGAAAACAGACTACGTCCGACTATTTGTAAGTAATACTTCACATCGATTATGTATCAGGATCTACCCTAGGTGCACACCTCTGGGTTTAACCTTTTACACAATCCGGGCCCCACACAATTTTTCCAAGGGCATCCCCAAGGGTTCTTATAATCGAATATTTCTCGCTTTTCAAACATTGACTTTCTTTCAAACAACACACAACACATATACATATATTGGAAAAACCCATTTTATATAAGGAAATCATTTTTCATTAAATCATCAAAATTGTAGTTGAAATATCTAACATTACATACTAGAACAGGAAGGAAAACAATTAAACTCATAAAGTAAGGCTCAGTCATTTAGAATTTCATATATTTATATGTATATAATTTGTGCTCCAGTTGAAAATGTTTTATTAACCCTCACCTGATTGTTCCAAAAGACTGCAAAAGATTCTTCAGACAAAATCAGGATCCCTCCGTAGGATTACTTGTTATGTAAAAGACTTTTAGAGAAGACTCGACTCGACAAATCAAATAAGATACGACTGACATGTACAACTATAACTATGTAATCATGTAATCATATCACAGATAAGCAATTGCAAAAGTTCATTGAACATAAATAATATAGACTAACAGATTATAATAGAAGTTCCACTTGTAAGCTAATTAATCAATCCTTATTTTATTTCTTCTACGCATGAATGGACCACCCATTTACATAACTAAACTCATTTCAGTATGTCCAAAAGATTAACTAACAAGAATTTCATGGAATCAACATGCTTTATACTAATCATTCTTATTCATTAGCTACTGAAAGATAGTACAATTAATATCATAAGAGAATAAAAAGCAACTAATTAATAATCACTTTTAAGTAAACATATGCTACTAGGTTATTAAGGTTTCACAAGTAAAGTTAACAGTTGTCGGACATAGAGTTTAATTATATAACATATATTTATGTCACTTAGATAACTTCCAAGAGAAAAAGAAAATAACACACTTATGGTTTATGGATTAATTGGTTAAATCACCATATTTAATATTCAGTTAAGCAGGAATAATATTCCAAATATCTTGTAAAGAAACAGAAATGGTTTGTTTATGATATCAAAAAAAAAACAATCAAATATCCTAAATTATTACTTACTCCCCAAAGACTAATCACCGTAGAAATAATTATATAAGTTAATAGTTCTACTCCTTACCTATAATTGATTATAAAGAAAACACAAAACATGCAAACACATAGGAAAACATGGTTTAAGAGAAAAAAGAAATCTTCTTACCTATTCGTTGTGCGTGAGATTTCCGAAAGATGGACAAAATGATACTGGAGGGTTTCTCTCTATTAGCTAATATATATATTGTTGGGATTCACGCACTCCCGGGCGCAGCGGAAGTAATGGATTTCAAAAATTTTAGTCCCGGGGAGTTACAATGAATTTTCATCCAATGAATTCGTAACTTTGAAACGTTTATATATTTTGAGAGATATGCACATTTACACACTCCTTTTGTAGTAGATAAGGAACGAAAGCTTTCCAAAGTTTTTGGCCACTCCTCGAGTAGCGCAGGCTTCTTGATTCTACCGAGGTCCGATCTTTAACTGAAACCCTCTGAGGTTGATCCACGGCTTCTCGCAGACGAACTCTGAATCTCTTAATTCCTGCTAGAGATTTAAGATCAGTATTTATCTAATATAAATAAGAGAATCAAGAAACAATTGTAAAGGCTGGTTCACATTGAACTGCAGAAAAGTTTTATGTAGTTCACGTGAACTGCCTGTAGGTGTAACGACCCAGAAATCCCAGAATCATTGTGAGTATTTTTCCCGTGTTAATTATCTTTCTTAACCCTAAGTTCTCGTAATATGTGAATTATTATATATTATTTTCGTATACGACCCAATGTGATAATATTATTTGCGTATTTAAATTCCTTGTCTAAATTGCGTTTGTTTGATATTAAATAGATATATTTGGCCAACGTACATTTAATTGGACTTTCCAAACTTACCAAACTACCCCTTCGTATTTTTCGGTATTTCGAAATATTTGATAAATGTCTCGAAACCCTCATTCGAACCCTTATTCGAATTAGAGTGAGAGAGAGAGAAGAAGAAAAGTGAATTTTCCCCCGAAGCCCTAATGGATCGTGCCGAGCTCGTTTCTCCGTGGAATTTCGCGCCGATCGAACCTAAATGATCCTCTCAACGATACCTTTCTTTAGGTACCAATTTTCCCAATTTCTTTCACGAATTTATGATATTTTGGGAATATTTTGTCATTTCGGGATTTTTAGGTTAAATGCTTAGATCGAACCCGTTTCTTGATCATTTCGTGAAATTATTGGATGTAAATGTTTATCAGATGATGATTGTTGATTGTTACGATTGTTGGGTGTTGATTTGCGCTATAAATACGATTTTTATGAGTTTTACGTCGAATTTTCGTGAAATCGCGTAACTTTCTGCTGTGTGCTGTTAAACCGCACGGGCTAACGCACGGTCTTGAGCAAGACCGTGCAGGAGCCCGTGTGCACCTCTTTGTGCCTGCTCGGGCTCAAGCCCGTGTGCCTAAACCCTGCAGATGGCCGTGTGAGTGCATGATCTTGACACCGTGTTCAAGACCATGCAGAAGCCGGTGTGAAACACTTAGAAAATTTTCCAGCCTTTTTCAAATGTTGCTCTCAGCAAGTGAGTCCACGGGTCAACATTTTTGGTTGACTTTTTGCATACGGACTCCAAAAATTATACCGTTTTCACCTATAGAACCTTTATAACTTGTAGATTAATATTTTGAAATGTTTATTTAATTTCACCCTCGTTCGGGCTGTGAATAGTGTAATTTTAAGTATGTGCATTTTTGGCAACTTGTCGGAATTTCATGAAATTTATATGATAGCTTCCTTACATACTATAATTGGCATATGCATGATTGTGAACATGTTTGGTTAGCCGTTCGTCAAATAATTGCTTATTTGCGCTTTTATAGTCGTTATTGTAACGCCCCGAAAATCCGAATTATAATCCGGTATGTCCGAATCGAGTATTTGCGCAATTTATTATTTTATTTGACATTTATTATGAGATTTTAGAATAATTTCGTATATGAATGAATTTCTATATTTAAATTACGAATTGTCAATGCGCGTTTAATTATATGAATTTTGACTGTAATTATGTGTTATTTGGACAGCGCGAGTTTTTGAACTTATTTTGCGAAATTACGAATTTGCCCCTTCGATTTTTAGACCCTAGTCAACTATTGACTAAGTCTCACATCCCTCCCTCTCACCTCATTCACGGAATCAACAGCAAGGGAGAAGAAAAGAAAGGAAAGAAAAAGAGAAGGAAGAAGAAGGAGTTTCGACGATCATTTCGACTTCGTTTCCCGATGGATTTTCGAACCATTTACGCCTACGAACTCCCCACGATCTCTTCTACAAGTAAGCCTTTCACGTCCCTCTCATTTAATGTCTCCTATGCTTCGTTTTCCTCATTTTTGTGAATAGTCGATTATGTTAGGGTTTAAATGATTTTGAGAGAATGTATGGATGGAATTTCGTGTTTATTGTCTCTATGTGTAGCTTAGATGTTGTAGATCGATATATATGAATTTTAGGGTGAGATTTACATGTTTAGATATTCATTTGTTGATTTTAGGATTGATTCTGCATAAGTTTTCTGGTTCTGCGAATTTTGCTTCTGTTCTTGACGCACACAGGCTTTGCTCACGGGGTGTGGCAAGCCCGTGTGGGGGTACACGGCCTCTTGCACGGCCGTGCAAGAGACCGTGCGTGTGATTCATGGTGCATGGCCTTGAGGCCGTGTGCAAGAGGCCGTGCGTGTCCCTCCTTGATGTGCACGGCCTTGGCACACGGCCGTGCACAAGGCCGTGTGGCCTGGTTGAACAGGGCCCTGACCTTCTGTAAGTCAGGGCCAATTTTGGCCTACGGGTCCCTCCGAGGCTCGTCTTTTCTGAATTCTTTCTTCGCTCGTGTATTCGATATATATGAAATAGATATGAATTGCATGATTTATGAATTTATAGCATGTTCGGGTCTATGAATAGTGCGTTTTAAGTTTTCGTCAAATTTTCTAACTTTTGCATATGAAGTCCGATTTTCCCGAAATTCGAATGCATACTCCTTTATGATATTTAAAGCATGTCCATAAAGTTTTGTTGCATTTGGACTTGATTTGCATATGGTATTTTTGCAGACGATACTCCCGTGGAGTAGCGCCGGTTCTTGCTTTTGCTCTTCTTTTTGTATAGCCAACAGGTGAGGCTTTCCGTTTCTGATTCCAGTACTATTATGTATATATATATAAATAAGCCTCTCCCGATATAAGTCATGTTTACGTTTTGTTTTCACACCGTTTCTATATATATACTTAGTAAATATTTATGCCTATTATGTTTATTCGATTTATCGAAAATGTTTTGATATGAAAAAGTACTACGTATATTCTTTCAAACGTTTGCGAAAGAGACATGTAAAACCTCTTTAATTTCTAAGGCGAACTTTGGCCTTCGGCCTCGCATATGACATGTCTCGAACGGTCTTTTGGCCAACCAGAAATGATTTGAAAAGCGAGTTATGAACTGTATGAATGTATGTTTGGGCCCGGAGTTAGGATGATAGAACGAAGTCGGTAGACATCGGGTCTACGGTGGAAATTCTATGGTTCCCTCCACCTTTGGGAGCTCGGGGTGAGGCCGGAGTGGTAGCCCTTTGAGTACCTGAGATTATACTGTATGTTATGCGTAGTTCGGATTTAGCGGTCCGTCTACATTGGAGGAATAAGGGTGGTTTCCCGTCTTTATGTTTGGAAATTGGAGTTAAGGGCTCGACTCGCCGAGTCATATGATATGTTTATGATTTATGCTAAATCACCACCCGATTACGAAAACCTTTCTTTTATGTTGATTTCTTTTAAGTTTAAAAATGGTGATTTATTTCCGTTTTATTATATACATTATTATTCCCTCCTCACTTAGTCGTTTGACTAACCCTCTCTGTTTCACCCCTGTATTGGTTTCAGGATACTAGGTGGGATCTTCGTCGTCGTCGTCGCGTCTTAGAGTTACACTCTTTTGTTCATGTATAACTCTCATTCCATATGGCAATTATTTATGATACGTGATATTAGAATTTTATGTACGTATTTAGCATTCGGGATTATCTATGTGTTGAACCCGTCATTATATTTTGTCGGGATATTGTATCAAAACCGTTTATTATTTATGTAATTAAATTTCGCTGGCCTTGGTGGGCTTTAATACTTGTGTAATTATTATGAATTATTGTGTTGCTTATTTTCGCTTCCGCACCTCTGTCATTTTCTTTCGTTTTTGAAACCCCCGCCTAGTCATTGAGTGAATGTGTGCCGTTCGCCGGGTTTCAATTCGGGTCGGATTCCATTTCGGTTCCGGGTCGGGGCTCCGTGCGGGGCGTGCATTACCCGTTTGGGGCGCCCGCTACAGTTATTAATTTGTCTAGGTCCTGTCTTGTCTACAGATCAGTCAGACGTCGGTGACCAGTGAGTCTAGCTGCTAGGCTTCCAATTTTTGACCAGGTGAGGATTTAAATCGTTTTAACTGGGCTTGAACACATATGTATACTTGCGAAACCCCTTAATCCCATATTGTTGTATTACATATTTCGAGCTTATACTTTTATGTTTTATCCTCAAATCCTTTGATATCAAAATTATATAATAGTAACCTAAATCGATTTGTTTTCAAAAAGGGCAAGAAAACTCTTTCCTTTACATGACGGTTTGACTTAGGATTTACCACCTTCGTCGTCACCAATTGCCCAAATTGCCCGTTTGGCATTCAAAATCTTATGTCAAAGCGAGCAAAGTATTGTTATTTCAATGGGCCCGGGATGGTTTCCGGAGGTTGCATCTGGGGACGAGTGTCCAGGGTGTAATCCGAGGTGCTACTCCCAAAATTAAGCGTCAATCGTGGCCCATCAGGAGTTGATAGCCACGGTTGAGAGCGATGGTGGATGTTGCATTCGTTGCACATTTTCCTGAAATTCACAATAGTCGAGCTTTGGGTTGCTCCTTGGCCTGACACCGGCGATGGAGATTTTTATAATGTATTGTGGAGAAATAAGGAGGAACAGGCCCACTCTCGCGGGGATATTTATTTATCGCTTTATATCGTTATTGCTTTTATCGTTTTATTGAATATCCGAGTCGAAGCACATTCCGGTTTCTTCCTTATTACATATGTACTTTCTATAAAACCCGGAAGCGTGACTCGACTTGCTCTAACATCTTCACTGAGTATTTTCGACTCACCCTCTTTCATTGGTTCTTGCCTCAGGTAGATTGAGAGACCGACATGTCTCACGTGTCGGAAGGGCAACAGTGCTTAGATAGGCCTTTTTGGTTTTGCCGAGTCTCTATTGTTGTCTTCAACTCTCTAGATAGTTGTTCTTTTGTCCAGGCTTGTAGATAACGATATATTGATCCCCGTCCCCTGATATTTACTTTATGTTGCCCCTGAATGGGCTGTGTTAAAATATATATTAGTTGAATTGGCCCCGGAGTGGCATTTATGTTATTATGATTTAAATTTGCTTCCGCTATTTATTCTGAGCTGCTTAGATGTTTTAACTTTGGGGATCTACTGTTGCCAAGTGTCGGGATTGACCCGTTGGCTTGTATGGGTTCTCGGGTTGAGGCGCTGTTCTCGGCTTAGGAATCCGTGCAGGTTCGGGGGCTATAGAGCGGGGCGCTACAGTAGGGATAGAGAAAAGTGGCGCAGAAGAGAGAGAGATTAGGGTTAGGAAAAATCCAATTCTTGGAACTTATGTTCTACATCTTACGTTAATTGAATTAGACATGAGTGCAGGGTTATAAATAACCCTACACTGGGCCAAAAATTCCAGTCCAAGATGGGCTAAGATTTTCGGCCATCACTCTTATTGGGCCTAGGAGTTTTGGGCCTTTTCAAGGCCCTTTTAATTTAATACCAGATTAAATTCCTAAGGCCCAATTTAATTAATCCTTATTAATTAAACAAGTCTAATTATTAAAGTGGGCTTTTATTTATTCTAAATAAACTACAAGCCCATCATTAATCAACTTGGGCTAAAATTAATTCCAAATTAATTATCTAGTCCAATATGTCCTGTCGCGACCCCCGGGCACGGAGAGGAGAACCCCCCCCTGCTTGGGCACCTGTTGGACCCGCGGGTATAACCTCCATCACCACCGAGCACAACCCTAAAGTTTGGCTTAAACCACATGCCAAAAGAGGTTGCAACCATATGGTGATTATGCTTGGTGAATTTGGTTATAAACCTTCACGTCTTAAACTTTCAATTAACACTTTAATTGATAAAGCTCTCTCCAACTTAAATTAAGTAGTCTCAAATTTCAACATAAATTTTGAGACTCACTCTTAATTACTTTAGACTTGAATTAATTCCCAATTAACTCCCAAGTCTAATATGTTATCAAATAACAAGTCTCTCGAATTTAATCACATTAAATACTTGTTAATTACTCTTAATTAACTCCTACACGTTAATTACACTTAATTAAAATCTTGATTTCTTATTAATGAATTAATTCCAATTAATTTATTTGTCAATCCAGTTGACTGTTATCAAATTTGTTCGCCTTTGGAAGTCATTGTGTGACCCCTCAGGTTCACCAATAGGACAGTAGTAGGAACACATTCTCAATGTCAGAATTGTGACTTAAATTAAACTCATTTAATTAAAGACTATTCGTGAATCAACTCATTGACTTCACAAATACATCTCTACAGACCATGGATAACGTCTAGCAACATGTCCATGGCCACCCATCCATCGATGAAGTGGTATGAACCTTTCAGCCTCATGATCTCTGTGAGATACGATCCTTCTATCATCCGATTCCCGATTGAGACCTAGGGTATGGGAAATGGAACCCCAGTAGTCTGCAATGCTATGAATAACATTCCTATAGTAATTCCATTTGATCTTACACTGTAGGAACTCCTTCCTTGTGAAGACCAACCGTACCTTGCGCAAGGATTTAGTGGTGGAGTATACTACAATAGAATTCATAGGAATTCTTCTTGTTCTTGTAACAAGTGATAGATCCTGTAACGACCCGAATATTTGTATTATATTATTAATATTTACGCGAATTCTTTCTTGCCTAATTTCTCGATCTATCCAATTGGATTAATCAATCTTGTGGAAAAGATTGATTTAACCTATCTTTTAAATACCCTTAACTACTTAAATTACATAAATGCCCTTGAAAGCCTAAATGACCATTTTACCCTCCCGAGATATTTTCTTAAATATCTACCCATCTCTCTCATTTTCTCATTACATAGAAAGAAAGAAAGGAGAAAGAAGGAGAAGAAAAGAGAAAGGAGAGAAATCTTCCCGACGCCCTACCGAGCTCGTTTCTCGCCCGATCGACGAGCCGTGAAAACCCGAACGATCCTCACTACATTATCTACCGGTAATCCTTTTACCCCATTTCATTTCGTTCGTTATTTCTTGCGATTTTTCGTGATTTATATATAGAATTATATATATTAGGATTTTCGTGTTTAGGAAGAATTACTTGACCATTTTACGTGATTCTTGTGTCTATATGTAGCTTATATGATATATATGATTATATGTGAAATTTAGGATGTTTTATGGTGTAGATTAGGAGATATATGAATTTATATTTTGATTTTCGCGTATGAGGTTCGCGATCTGCTGAGTCTGCTGCTCAGTAGATCCACACGGGCGAACGCACGGTCTTGAGCAAGACCGTGCAAGAGCCCGTGCGCTTCTCTTTTCAGCCTGCACGGGCTTGAGCCCGTGCACAGGCCCGTGCGCATGGCCGTTTGCACCTGCACGGTCTTGACACCGTGCTCAAGACCGTGCGGGAGGCCGTGCAACCCCTTTTGTGCTTGCACCGGCTTGCCAAGCCCGTGCGTAAGCCCGTGCGTTGGCCGGTGCAACATACTTAGTGTTTTTTCCAGCCTTTTCCTTTCTTGCACTTCGGGAATTGGTCAACCCCACTCATTTAAATGTTGACTTTTCTCATACGACCTCCGAATATCAATCCGATTTCACCTATAGCTTCCTCGAGCCTTGGGATTTGATATTCTTCATAATTTACAATTTACCCGACCCTAATTGACCGTCAATTGACACCTTTGCTTGTTTAGGGATTTTATCCCATCTTTCCCGTTTCTTGTCCGATTAATCCTGTATTCGCGAAAGAACGTCTTTATATTATTTTAAGCATGTCTACGTGCCCTAATTGCGTTTAAGCATGCCTTTAATATTTATTATTTACGTTCTTTCATTATTTAACATTTCATTAATATTCTTTAATTGTAGTACCGTAATTTACATGTTTAATTGATTTACTTTCCATATTGCACCTGTAGCATGAGTGATGTTTATATGAATTGTCGTGCGTCGTCTGTTGTTCGTGTCTTGCTTTTGTTTTTGTCGGTCTTGTTTTCATCCTCTAGGCCCTGTGTATTACAGGTGGGTCCAACGAGGGAGAAACCTGACTACCGCTTGCTTTCATACTGTCTTGTCGAGCCAGGTAAGGGTTTAACTTATTTTTAAATGGGGCAAGGACATAGACTATTATAGGTTGCAAAATAAATGACTACCCAGCTTTTATTATTACTTGTTGTACTGCCTTTACTATTCCTTATGTGCTTAGTCAAACCTTTTAATAGCAAAACCAAAATGATTTGAAATGCTTCCAACTAGAGACAAGTAACTTATTTGTTTTAAAAGTAACTATTTGATCTCTGAGGCACTTATAAGTAATGTCGTTAGGGACATCCGTCAGCATGCTCCCGAAGCGTACGACGCTTATGAGTATCTCCTAAATCGTTACATCAACTTGTCTCAAAAGCTCCTTTGGCCATTCATACTTAACTACTTGCATCATATTTTCGAACGGCCCTTTTGGCCACCCAAATTATCATCGTTTTCAAATGCGAGCACTGAACCGTGTATGACTTGGGGCCCGGAGTATTCAGGAGGTGAGCCTGGGGACATGCGTCCAGGGCAGATCCCGATGGATATTCCAATCCGTATCTGCTTAGGTCAGCCAGGAGGTTGACTAACCTGAGTTAGTGCGAGGGTGGCGTTGTAGGCTACGCGCTTCCTAGAAAATTCTGTTAAGGGTGACGTTGTTAACACGCGTTTCCATAAATTCTGAGTGGTCCATGAACCTTGGTGATGGAGTACTTGCTTGCATGTTTTTCAATGGGGAGATATAAGGAGAGGGCCCGCTCTCGCCGGGACACATTATGGCATGATTTACTGCATTTATTGCTTGTCTAATTGTTTTATGGCTTCCGTGACAAGTCGAAGCACATTCCGGTTTTCTTCAATAATCATATGTATTTCCCTATATATATATATAAAACCCGGAAATGTGACTCGTACTTGCTACCCTAAGCCTTCTTTATTACTCAACTAATATTCTTTCAATCGGCTTGATATTACGTGCAAATATTTTGAAAGATCCGGTTTGTCAACCATTTGTATTTTCAAATAAGCCAAACCCGAGTGTTGCTTTGTGTCATTTTACAACTTATATTTCGTATTTATTTTCTTTCTCAAAACGGGCAACACTCACCACTTTTGGTTTTAAAAAGATAAATGACGAACAGTGATCAAACCCCCTTACTGAGTATCCTTTATACTCACCCCCTGCTATTTTTGGTTCTTGCTTCAGGTAGACAGGTGGCGACGTCACCTATCTTGTCAGTCGGCATCAGCAGGTCTAGATAGGCTCAGTCTTTCTGGTTTGTCTTGTCAGTGGTCCCAACAACCGTCGAGTCCTGTTTACTGTCTTTATTTGCTTTCGAACCTTTTACTGCTTTATTTAATTCATGTATCTTATGTGCCCCTGATGTGGGATAGTTGACGATATCTAGGATTGTATAGGATAGACTAGTTGAGCCATGGATGGCATTACGTGTTGTTATTTTATTGTTTTCTGTTTTATAAATGTTTCTTGATATTATGATAGCCTTGTAGGCTTTTATGAAATTTGATTGCTTATATTAATCGCTTCCGCATTTCTCTGCCCTGCTCTTTTCTGGTTGTTGTTGGGATGTCGTTGCTGTTGCCGGTAGTGCTTGCTTGAGTGCCGTTCGCCGGAGTGGGTTTTTGAGTTGAGGCCCCTCGCCGAAGCTCGGGAATCCGTTTCGGTGCGGATGTGGCGGTCCTCCTTCAGGCGGCGCTACAGATCCTGTATTGACCCTCACAACCTCCATGCATAACTCGAACATATCCAATGTACAGCTTATGTGAAACTTTAGGGATTCAGCAGTACACCAAACTATGCCCCAGTCATACATAAGGCAACCATGGAGTCTCAAGTCTAAGGATTAGTTAGACACGATCATAGCTAGGGAAATCCTCCTAATCTCTAAGACTCTATAAGAGTTTTAACCCATTCAGGCATTCCCGGCAGGATCCTCAGTGAACTTAATCTCCATTAAGCACCCTCATATGCATAGTAGTGTCAAAACACTAATGTCATGAAATGGGACACACTTTCATAAAGCTATGTCATATGAGCAAGTCTCGAGCGAGTCTGATCGACATCCCCTGTGCCTTTTAAACTCTTCGACTTGGAGTGTTTTAGATCACACCATTGGGTACTTATTTCATGGGCCCCATCAAATGGTGAAACCAAGTCCCTTAGCTTACTGTGACCTTGGGGTTTCATCCGTACACAAGAATAAATAATATGCAACTACTTATAAATGTAATATGATGAATTTGGCCAAAATAGTATTAGACAACTACTAACGTCTTTCTATTATGGATCACTAGATTGTTCTACTCTAGAGTTTTAGAGGAAATGCCTCAAGCAGTTCGGCTTTCCAGGGCACAACTCTAACAATCTCCCACTTGCCCTAAAGCCAACTGCCTACTGTCTCAAGACCCATCTTCGAAAGATGTCCTTCAAAAGACCTTTTGACTCTAAGGCTAAATATGTGGGTTCACTACGTTTTCTGCCTAGACAATTTATATCATTGAGATATAACTCCCGTCTTCTGATTTAACAACCTTAAATCATTTTAAGGATATATTTAGATATCCTATGAGATCTTGGTTCCACTGCTTGCGCAATCACATTTATGTTGTTTCGAAAACAACTAATGCCGAAGCATTGCTAGGAATTACATCTAACACTTTTGGATGATGTTTCTCATCTAAACTCCTTCTGTTTCTACATCTAATGCAGTAATATGTTTTGCTTCACAAGCTTAATCCGTTCGTGTACTATACTTATTGGGATTTCCCAATTTAGTACTTTATCTTATAAGTTACCATACTTATTCATTAATCGCTTGTTTATTTCCGACCCTATTGGATTACCCTCTTAGTTTTCGATTTTTAACCCATCTATCTCTATAGATTTTGTTAACTCTTTAACTAGATAGGATTCTACCTTATCTATTGTTCGAAAACATCATACATGTATACAACTTTCTTTGTATCTTATGTATGTGATTACTCTTAATCATACTTTAAATGTAGTCAAAACAATTTTCGACTCTCTCATTTAAACAATTGTTCGAATCATTTAAGATTAATCTGAGTTCTAGTAGGAGTCTATAAACTTCTCAATTGTTTGCCTTTACAGAATTCCTATATCTTATATATATTGTTTAAATATCTTCACTAAGATATATTTCTGATTCACTAATCCTCTGTTTGTTTCTGTAAGGTCTTACACTTATGATTTGGATTGACCTTAGTGTTCCACTATTTGTTTGTTTGTAGTCTCTTGTTGAAACTTTTCAACTTCTTGTTATTTCTTTTATCCTCAAGAAACAATTTATGGAATAAAGTGGTTTTCCTTTTAAACAATCCATTTTGTTCTTTAGGAAACCTTTAAATAAGTATTCCTGCAATACTTTTTCTTCTACAAACACTAATTAGACGTCTTATCTAATTCATACTCCCACTAGTCTCTTAGACTTGTTTGGGAATTATCATATTTACTGTTAAATATGGGATTTGAAATCATCATACTCAAGCATGATTCTTAAACACTAAATGTTTCGAATTTTTTACCTAAATTCGAATTAATTGCCCATAACTCTTATGGGTTTATTTTATGTGATAATCCATATTATCTTTTATATTCTCTTCATTTCAGACTTCTTGATATATTTTGACATTTGAAATTTTTGAAGAAAAATTATTTCCAAAATAAATAGAACTATTTTCACAAAAGCAATTTTTCCAAAAATAATCAATTCAAATGTCAAAACAATATTCAAATAAATCACACACAATAAATTGTGTTTGATATCTCTAAAATGAACTAAATATACCTCGGTGCTTGATTTCTGATAATGGAAACACATAATTTTATTCTGATGTATTATTAAGACAATTAATGTGTCCTTCTTTTATTGAACCCTCGTTACAAACGAGCTTCTTTTCAGTTCAATAACTGATATACCAGTTTCACTGGTAATGAAGCTTTCAATTGAAGGACATAGGCAACATTTTAGGATCAGGTCTATTCAAATTCACTATTTTTGACAAATCAAAATCAGATGAATTTCTAATTGAGGTTCAAAACCTTAACTCAGTGTTCACAAACACCTATAGTCTCAGTTCCATTTTGAGTAAGCTAAGCTTACTCAATACTGAGAAGACAGGTAATCCTATTTACTGTTTCCTAGATCTGATTTAAGTGCATGCTACATCAAATATGTATATTATGCACTTTTATCATAATAGTAGCTTACTATAGACACCTTGTCTATTAGCTACTTAGTGCGGTTTGCCCTTATTCTATGTCATCCCATATGACATCTTAAGTTTGTCTTAAACGTTTCTCATATAGAAAGAGAAATTTTGAGGAAGAAAGAGGGATAGTGCCTATTGAATTTAATGTTAGATTAAATTTCCTTAGGCCTAAATTTGCTTAATTGTCCATACAATTAAGCAAACCCCTTAATAATTAATTATGTGGGCTTAATCTATTTCTAATAAATTTTAAGCCCAAATCACCTAATAACTTCAAAAGTTTTTCAGTGATGTAATTAATCAGTAGACTTGAATTAGTTTCTCAAACTAATTCTCAAGTCTAGAAACCTAAATTAACGTTTAATCAAGGTATATTATTAACTATTAATGTATATCTTTCTCCATCGTTCACTCAGAATAAATACATACTATTTATTGGACTCGAGGGTAGCAATTAACGGATTTTAGTCATGTTGACCGAGCAGAAAGTCTACAATTATAAAGCAGAAAACGTATAAGTGACAAATAATAGAATTTAAATAAAAGAATGATGTGGTCTTTAATCATTCAGTCTCCCACTAATTTATTCAAAACTTTATTGACCCCTACGCAATAAAGCTAGAGAAAAATAATAATAATTTTTCTTTAGTGGGTATTAAGATCCCAAAGCTTCTTGCAATTGAAACCACTTGTCATGGCCATTCAATTCAAGTCTTAAGGTAAACATCTTTTGTTAATTATATCTAATATAACTCTTAATAATATTTTGCATTGCCTCCTTCACATAGATCCAACTGTGTGTGACATCTATGTTACTTTGGTAGTAAGCCCGATCCATTAATCATTAGATTTCAATGAATTGTCACAACAGGGGACCCACTTGTCATGGCCATCCCCAATTACTGGCAACCATCGAAAAATTGTATCTTGTATACTCAGAAAATTACCTACTTTCTAAGGCCACATAATAGAGACCCACTTGTCATGGCCATCTCTATTATGCAAGGTTAGAAGTGAATTTTCTATCAATGGAATGCTTGAAAATTTTAAAATCCTTGTTTATAATTTTCCATTAAGGCTTAATATTAAAGAAAATTTTGACATTCAAAATTTCGGGGTTTAATTTTTGAAAAATTAAAATTATAGATTTCAACAATCTATCCAAGACCTCATCATTTAATTATCTTGTTTATGTGATTAATGCATGAAGATAAACATCCACAAAACACACACAACAATAATTAAATAAATTACCTAGCAATAATAATGGTTTATCATGGGCTTTTCCCCCATAAGAGCCATTTTATGGACCAAGATTCTATTCATGTAATAATAACATAAATTTAAATCATGCGAGGAGCAAATAGAATCCTATTCTATTACAATTTAAGTAACCCGTTTCATTTGGGCCTTGATTGTCTCTTCTCTTCCAAGCCCACTTCGTCTTGAACTCCTCCTAATCTAATTAGAAATTCCTCACCAATCTATGATTCTAACTTTCTCAAATTACAAATCATTTAAATACATTAGTGGAAAAATAAAACGAAGTATTACATATTGGAATAAGAGGCTCGCAGGCACTCGATTTAAAACCACAATTAATATTGCATCCACAAAATGAAATAATCCATAGCACACATTAAGCCCATGATAAAACCAACATACATCCAATGCAATGCATAAAATTAAATTTACCAAGTAATTAACGATATGCATATTTAAGTTGTTTATTCTCAATAAACTACTTAAATCTTTATTAATCTTAATCGCTATTAAAATTAATCTAAAATCAAATTAAATTGAAAAAGTATCAATTTAATCTACTTTTATAAGAGTTCCAAAACTCTAGTCTATGTGCATCAATAAACAAGTTCTAGTTGGGTGGAATCATAAATATCCATGATATTCGAAAAACAGATTTTTGCAAAATTTCATGTTCAGTAATGAATTTCACAAATTCGTAATATATCAAAAACTAAACCTTTTGACCCGATTCAAAATTCTAAAATCAAGGAAAACGTGTGAGGAACAATTTATCAGAAGACTCCAAAGTGATCCAAGTATGTTAGGGTCCCTTTCCAATGCGATTTACGAACAGTCGCCAAAAACGTGATGTGCAAGTTTTCTGTAAACTAGACTTTCGTTTCCTGATTTCCAAAAATCATATAAAATCGAAAAATAGATATTTTGAACTAATTCAAATTCCAAAATTGAATAGAAACTAGTTTAGAACAATTTCTCAGAAGACTCCAAAGTCATATGATCAAGTTATAGTCCTCTTCTAATGCGATTTCTAAACTGTCGCCATAAACGCGTTTTCAAGGTTTGCACAATTTTAGGGTTTTGATTTCAGATTTCCAAAAATCACAAAAAATAGAAAAATAAAGCTTTTGTACAGATTCAAAATGTAAAGTTGTTCGAAATTGAACGTAGAATATTTTCGCAGAAGACACTAAAGTGATTTGAGAACTTTATAATAGGTTATAAATTCAATTTCTAAAACATCGCCGGAAAAACATAAAATTGAAAACAGATTTTCAAGATAAGGCAGTTTTTCAAGATTAGGGTTTCGACTTCCAATTTCAAAAAATCAGAACAAATCGAAAAATAAAGATTTTGATGCAAATCAAAACTCTACTGCTCCTTGCCGTTATACTTGTTTCAGGTCTTGCAACCTACCAAGGCTGTATTAACTGTCTTGGATAGGTTATTCAACAAATTCTTTTCAAAACTAGAAAGGTCTATTGGGCAGCCTGGGAAAGACTAAGTGTCCCAACTGAACAGGGAGGGTTGGGTATTAGAAAGCTTAGTGATATGGTTCATGCCTTTTCTTGGAAATGTGGTGGGCATTTAAAAATCAAAAGTCTTTGTGGGCTAAATATACACATTTCAAATATGTTGGTCATAGACTAGCTGCTTTTGCTCCTGTGAAAAATAATCACTCACATATCTGGAAAAGGATGTGTTCAGTTAGGCAAGAGGTTGAAAAACAGTTGTTCTGGAAATTAGGCAATGGGAATTGTTCCTTTTGGTTTGACCATTGGTGGGGGAAAAAACCATTATTTGTGCTCTTGAATAACCCTTATTGTAGGGCAGATCCTGTCTCTTCTTTCTGGAGTAATGGTGGGTGGGATGGTAACAAGCTGGCAACAGTTCTCCCTGTGGATTTGGTAGAGAGTGTCATGAAAAATCCAATATCAGGTAGGATGGCTGATGTCTTATGTTGGAAAGGTGATCCCTCAGGTACGTTTACAACTGTATCTGCATGGAAACTCAGAGTTAAAGATCAAAATGTTTCTAATTTGCATTCATGTTGGTTTAAGTCTATTTGGAGGAAACATTTAAAACCAACAATTTCTGTGTTCATGATGAGGTTAATGAGGAATTGGCTGCCTGTGGATGTTAGAGTAATGAGTAAGGGTGTGTCACTTGCTTCTAAATGTCAGTGTTGTGCAGAAATGGAAACATTGGAGCATGTTTTTCTGAGGAGTTCCAAAGCTAGGAGTATCTGGGGATATTTTTGTTCTTTGTTTGGCATTTGTTATCAACTTGATGCTTATATATCTGTTTTACTGAGGAACTGGAAATCTCCTTTTGACTCATTTTCTTTGTCCCATATTAGGATTCTTGTGCCTATGCTAGTCCTGTGGCATATTTGGGAGGCAAGAAATGCTTGTAAGCACCAGGGCAAGGCAGTCTCTTCAAGGTCTGTGGTTTGGCAGGTACATCAGTCTCTTTCTTTGATATATAGATGTAATCTTTTCAAAAGGGTGGAATGGAAGGGTTACTTGCTGGTGGCTGCTTCTCTGGGCTTTGAGTTGTCTGAGCTCAGGAGGCAGAAGTTGGTGTTAGTAACTTGGAAATAACCTGAGGAGGGATGGGTTAAGTGTAATGTTGATGGTGCTTTTAGGAAAAGTGAGGATAGTGGAGGTGCAGGGGGTGTGATCAGGGATTCTAATAGGCATGTGTTAACTGGTTTTTTTGTTTTTTTGGGGAAGGTGAGTAGTACATATGATGAAGTGTTTGGTCTGTGGTATGGCTTGAACTTGTGTGATCAGTTGGGGTTTAGTAAAGTGTGGATTGAAACAGATTCAAAGGTAACATTGTGGCTTATTAGAAAAGGAAGTGTTGCTGATTGGAAGTTGGTTCATTTGTTATTGAAGATTGAGCTGTTGATGAGGAAGTTAGAGGTGAAGTTTTCACATATTTTCAGAGAGGGTAATAGAGTGGCTGACTTTGTTTCTAATATGGCTTGTGATATTAAGAGTGAGGGGATGGTGAGTATTGAGTAGTTGAGTAGTCAAGTGAGAGGGTTGCTTAGACTAGATAGGTGGGGTTTGCCCTCAGTGAGACTAGGCTCGGAGCCTTTTTCTTCTTTGTGAGTTGTTTCTTTGACTGTGGTACCGATTATATCAGTTGGTGCTGATTATATCAGTTCTTTGTTGTAGTTACTTCACCTCTATGATCTTAGGGGAGGGTGTAGTGTATGTTCTCTAATGTCTTGTCTTGTTCTCTCTTTTCGATGAGGGCGTTCCTGAGAATTGAGAGAGCTAGACTAAGCTAGAGTTGCTTGCACTATAACGAGCCAATGGTGTTAGGGAAATTTTGGTGTTGTAAAGCAGGAGGTTGCTGAGATTTGATGGTTACATCCCTGTGATATGTATTCTGTTTATTCCTCAAAGTCTAGCATTGTGCCATCTTATCAATGAGGGCGTTCCTGAGGTTTGATGGTGTTTTGTTAGTAGAGATGTGCTTGCTGAGTTGAGTGTGTGTGTACATTACGTGCCGGAGATGTAGTGCCCCTTTTCGTAGGAGGAGAAAGGACACCACATCCGCACCAAAATGAACTCCTAAACAAGGTAAATGTACCCCATTCAAAAATTCATCTCGGCGAACGGCAAGACACTTAATCAAACTCCGGCAACAACAACACGACGCCCCAACAACAACAACAACAATCAGAGAGATGCGGAAGCGAATTCATAAATGACAGATCAATTCATAAAAGTCATCCATGGCAACATAATTCACAAAGCGAATCTAAAACAATTATTTATAGTCATCCATTCAATGTCGTCCATGGCTCAACTAACTATCCCACATCAGGGCCACGTAAGTACAGAAAGTAAATCATAATATTAAATACAATAAATCAAACCAAATCAGAAAGTAAAGACTCGACTGTTGTGGGGACACTGACAAGACTATAAGCAAGAGCCGACCTAGACCTGCTGCTGCCCACTGACAAGATAGGTGACACCGCCACCTGTCTACTTGAAGCAAAAACTAAAATAGAAGGGGTGAGTATAAAGGATAGTCAGTAGGGGGGTTATACAATATAGGTATTGATCGCAGTTCATCGTTTATCTTTTAAAACCAAAAAGGGTGAATGTTGCTTCTTTTGATAAAGATACAAACAATAATATAAGTTGTAAAACTATAACACAAAGCAACATTCGGGTTCGGATTTATTTGAAAACACAAAAGGTTGACGAACCGGATCCTTTGAAAACATTTGCACATAAGGTCAAGCCGATAGTTTTGACAGGATGTTAATTGAGTCACGAGGCCGCGCATGTTCGAAAGACATGACATGAACAAGTTGGAAATGATAAGTAAATACGGCTCGTAATTCAACTAAGTCGTTTGAACAATAATGTAATGTCTCACATCGGTTTGGTAAGGAGAACGAAGCCCCTTTATTAGTGGGTTCAAACCTTACCTGGCATACGCGTTTTAAAGCCTTGAGGGGGCGCACTGGGCCATCGAGCCTGGTGGCTTTCCAAAGAGGACAATATATGCTTGCCAGCCTAACCTTGGGCTATTACAAATGGTATCAGAGCCAGTGCCGGTAAGGCCGGTGTGCCAGCGAGGACGCTGGGCCCCCAAGGGGGGTGGATTGTAATATCCCACATCGGTTTGGTAAGGAGAACGAAGCCCCTTTATAAGTGGGTTGAAACCTTACCTGGCATACGCGTTTTAAAGCCTTGAGGGGGCGCACTGGGCCATCGATCCTGGTGGCTTTCCAAAGAGGACAATATATGCTTGCCGGGCTGACCTTGGGCTATTACAAATAAAGAAGGCTTAAGTTGGGCAAGTTCGAGCAACGCTTCTGTCATGCCCCACATCGGTTTGGTAAGGAGAACGAAGCCCCTTTATAAGTGGGTGGAAACCTTACCTGGCATACGCGTTTTAAAGCCTTGAGGGGGTGCACTGGGCCATCGAGCCTGGTAGCTTTCCAAAGAGGACATGTAACGCCCCGAAAATCCGAATTATAATCCGGTATGTCCGAATCGTGTATTTGCGCAATTTATTATTTGATTTGATATTTATTATGATATTTTAGAATAATTTCGTAAATGAATGAATTTTTATATTTAAATTACGAATTGTTAATGTGCGTTGAATTATATGAATTTTGACTGTAATTATGTATTATTTGGACGACATGAGTTTTTGAACTTATTCTGTAAATTACGAAAATGCCCTTTCGATTTTTAACCCAAGTCAAACTTTGACTTAAGACTCTCATCTCTCTCTCTCACCTCATTCACGCTCAACCTCAAAGAAAAAGAAGGAGAAAAGAAAGAAAAAGAGAAAGGGAAGGAGGAAGCTTCAATCGATCGTGCCGGACTCGTTTCCCAACGGATTTTCGAACCGTTTACGCCTATGAACTCCTCACGATCTCTTCTACGAGTAAGCTTCTCACACCTTTCGCGATTAATGCCTCAATTGCTTCATTTTTCTAGTTTTTGTGAATAGTTGCACATTTAGGTTAAATGTTGATTTTTAATGATTCTATGGATGGATTTACGTGGTTCTTGGTTTTATAGGTAGATTAGATGTTGTATATCGTTATATATAAGTTTTAACATGAGATTTGCATGATTGATTGGGTAAATATCGAATTTTAACTCATTCCCACGAGTTTTCTTCATTTCTGCAAATTTCTGCTGTTTTGAGAATCCACACGGCCTTGCGCACGGTCTTGAGACCATGCGCCAAGACCGTGCGTCCATCTTATGCCTGTGCACGGTCTTGTGCACGGCCGTGCACACGCTTGTGCGCATGGCCGTGCAAAGTGCTTGCACCGGCTTGAACACGAGTTCAAGCCCGTGCGTCCGCCCGTCCCCGAGACCGTGTGTATGCCTTAGCCAAAATTTCTCCATTTTCAGAATGTTGCTCTCGGCAATGGGAGTCAACGGGCACTTTTAAAAGTTGACTTTCTTCGTTTGACCTCCGATTTGAGATCCGATTTCACCTATAGGTCCTATAAATCTTGAAATACATATTTTAGGAGGTTTGAATTTTTCCGACTTCGTTCGGGCCCCGTTCTTCGTGTTTTTCGTTTAGGCATCTTAGGCTATTTTTCAAAGGTTGTCCGTTTATTCCGAAACTTGAATGCATGCTTCCTTATTGCCTTTTATGCATGATTATGAACTTTTATCGCATTCTAATTTGATTTGCTTATTGAATTAAAGTACCTTGATAGAATGTGAACCTAAGTGATATGAATGACTGTTTAACGTGCTTCTATGTGTTTTAATGCTTTCGTATAAGCCGTGCGTCGTCCTTAGTCTTATTTGGTTGTCTTTTGGTATTTTTGCAGACGATACTCCCGTGGAGTAGCGCATCCGGTCTTGCATTCTCTATTCTTTTTGTATAGCCACAGGTGAGGCTTTCCGTTTCTGATTCCAGTATTATTATGTATATATATATAAATAAGCCTCTCCCGACATAAGCCACGTTTACGTTTTGTTTTCACACCGTTTCTATATATATACTTTTATTAATATTTATGCCTATTATGTTTATTCGATTTATCGAAAATGTTTTGACATGAAAAAGTACTACGTATAGTCTTTGAAACGTTTGCGAAAGAGACATGTAAAACCCCTTTGTTTTCTAAGGCGAACTTTGGCCTTCGGCCTCGCATATGACATGTCTCGAACGGTCTTTTGGCCAACCCGAAATGATTTGAAAAGCGAGTTATGATATGTATGTATGTATGTATGTTTGGGCCCGGAGTAAAGGATGATAGGACGAAGTCGGTAGACATCGGGTCTACGGCGGAAATTCTATGGTTCTCTCCACCTTTGGGAGCTCGGGGTGAGGCCGGAGTGGCAGCCCTTTGAGTACTTGAGATTATACTGTATGTTATGCGTACTTCGGATTTAGCGGTCCGTCTACATAGGAGGAATAAGGGTGGTTTCCCGTTTTTATGTTTAGAAATTGGAGTTAAGGGCTCGACTCGCCGAGTCATATGATAAGTTATGTTTTATGCTAAATCACCACCCGTTTACGAAAAACCTTTCGTTTATGTTGATTTCTTTTAAGTTTAAAAATTGGTGATTTACTTTCGTTTTATTAATATACATTATTATTCCCCCCTCACTTAGTCGTTTGACTAACCCCCTCTGTTTCACCCCTGTATTGGTTTCAGGATGCTAGGCGGGATCTTCGTCGTCGTAGTGGTCGTCGGAGAGTTGCATTTATTTTGCTCATGTATAACTCTTTTCCCGTTAGGCTATTAATTATGTTTTATGATATTAGTAATTTTATTTAGTTAGAATTCGGGAATTATATGTTGAACCAGTATATTTACATTGTCGGGATATTGTATCGAACCCGTTTATTAATTATGTAATTGAATTTCGTTGGCCTTGGTGGGCATTAATACTTGTGCAATGATTATGTTTTATTGTTTGGTTTATTTTCGCTTCCGCACCTCTGTCATTTTCTTTCGTTTTGAAATCCCCGCCTAGTGATTGAGTAAATGTGTGCCATTCGCCGGGTTTCGATTCGGGTCGGATTCCATTTCGGTTCCGGGTCGGGGCTCGGTGCGGGGCGTGCGTTACCCGTTTGGGGCGCCCGCTACAGTTGGTATCAGAGCTCTTTGGTCCAATGGCCTAGGCTCTGAATTGTCGTGTCAGTTTAGGTCGTACGGCTTAGGGTTATGTGATTGTGACAACGTGATTATGTGAATTTAATTTCTCTACGTGTTACAGCTTTTCATAATCACTTATCATCATGCATGTGTGGTTTTGAATTTGTAGAATGCCTCCTCGCCGTGAACCGCCAGGTCCGCCTCCACGTGTTCCGACACCAGCACAGTTTATGGAAGCCTTAGGGCAGTTCATGGTTCATACCAACCGAGCAACGCCACCACCTGCCCCCGAGACCGAGATGAGCAGGTTCCTTAAACTCCACCCTCCGCAGTTCGAGGGTGCCCCCGATGATGTGATTGCCGAAGCTTGGATTTCGGCTATGGAAAAGAGGTTTAGGGTAATGGAGTGTCCGGACCCCAAGAGGGTCGAATTAGCAGTGTATCAGATGACAGGAGCTGCACATGACTGGTGGGCCCGTATCGAGCAGCGATGGCAGCCAGAGCATGTGGTCCCGACTTGGGATCAATTCTTAGTTGAGTTTCGGGCCAAGTATATTCCGTTGGTGGTCCGACAGCGACGTGAGCGAGAGTTCCTGGCTCTCAAGCAGGGTACTTCATCCGTTGACCAGTACGAGGCTCATTTCTCCAGACTTATTATTCACTGCTCATATATGGTTGACGACGAACAGAGGAAGACTCGACAGTTCATTGAGGGATTGTCGAATGAGATTCGTATGCATATGCTCGGGAACAGACTCCAGTATTATACCGATGCAGTTGAGACGGCCCTATCTATAGAGTCCGATCTCCGACAGATGAGACCGACTTTTGCACCTGCCCCTGCAGCCGCTAAGAGTTTCCCGTCTGGCTCGAAGAGGCCATTTGTTCCGTCTGGGTCCTCTTCTGGGAAGAATCCGTTCAAGACAGCTGTTCAGCCTACTCCTCCCCGACCTTAGGGATTTCCACGACCTGTATGTGGATTCTATCAGGGCCCGCACTTAGAGGCCAAATGCTGGAAGAAGAATGGTCTTTGCTACGGATGTGGTAGCGCCGATCACCGGGTAGATGTATGCCCGAAGAGGAGACCGGTACAACAGGGAGCCGTTCAGCCTCAGGCTTATACCCGTGTTTATGCCTTGGAAGGCGATGCAGAGGATGCTGTTGCAGATCCGACCGACGTGGTGGAAGGTACTATATATATAAATGGCATCCCCATACATGCATTGTACGACTTGGGTGCTTCACACTCGTTTATTGCGCCTGCTGTTTCCTTATCTGTGCATGCGCCTGTTTCCTTGCTTGATTATGTGTTAGTGGTTGGTTCGCCGTTGGGTTCGAAAGTTATTGCGAACCGAGCACTTAAGCGTTGTCCGATTATCATCGAGGGTATCGAGTACCCGGCTGATTTGGTTGAGTTGCCGATGAAGAAATATGGGGTTATTCTCGGAATGGATTGGTTGTACGAGCATCGGGCGAAGGTTGATTATTTCGAGAAGAAGGTTATTCTGGGTTCTAATGAGGTTAAGGGTTTCCGATCAGGAGAAGGTCCGTATATCTCAATGATGGAAGCCAATAAGCTTGTTCAGAAAGAAGAAGCGACGTGCTTTATAGCTTACCTTCTCAACCGCCCGAAGGACCAGACGAAGATTGAAGAAACGTCCGTGGTCAATGAATTCATCGACGTGTTTCCCGAGAATTTGGAATTCTTGCCACCGGATCGGGATATAGAGTTCGTGATTGACTTAGTTCCGGTAGCCGAGTCCTATTCGAAGTCGCCGTACCGAATGGCTCCTGCCGAGTTGAAAGAATTGAAGAACCAACTCGATGAACTTCTTTCTATTGGATATATCCGACCGAGTGCCTCGCCTTGGGGTGCTCTAGTCTTGTTTGTGAAGAAGAAGGATGGTACACTTCGCATGTGTATCGATTACCAAGAATTGAACAGGATGACAGTGAAGAACAAGTATCCTTTACCACATATCGAGGAATTGTTCGATTTGCTACAAGGATCGAGGATTTACTCCAAGCTCGATCTCAGACAAGGATATTACCAGCTCCGTATCCGATCAGAGGATATCCCGAAGACAGCTTTCAACACCCGATACGGGCATTTCGAGTTTGTGGTCATGCCATTTGGACTCTCGAATGCTCCAACAGCTTTTATGGACATGATGCACAGAATTTTCCGTCCGTACCTCGACAAGTTTGTCGTTATTTTCATTGACGACATCTTAGTGTTCTCGAAGTCCGAAGAAGAACACGCTGAACACCTCCGGATTGTGCTCCATGCTTTGAGAGAGCACCAATTATTCGCTAAGTTCAGCAAATGCAAATTCTGGATTGACCGAGTGACCTTCCTAGGTCATGTCATATCCGGAACGGGAATCGAGGTAGATCCTTCGAAGATTGAGACAGTGCTGGATTGGGAGAGACCTAAGACTCCTACAAAGATCCGTAGTTTCTTGGGATTAGTAGGATACTACAGACGTTTCGTCAAGGATTTCTCTAAACTTGCAGGTCCGTTAACAGCATTGACAAAGAAAGAAGCTAAGTTTGAGTGGTCAGCCAAATGTGAAGCTAGTTTTCAGGAGCTCAAGAAGAGATTGACCACAGCTCCAGTATTGACCCTAGCCGAGGGTTCAGAAGGATTTGTCGTGTATGCAGATGCGTCACACGAAGGATTAGGTTGTGTGTTAATGCAGAATGGGAAAGTTATAGCTTATGCATCGAGGAAGCTAAAGCCAGCTGAGGAGAACTATCCCACTCACGACCTTGAGCTAGCCGCCGTGGTATTTGCATTATTGAAATGGCGTCATTACCTCTACGGCATCACGTTCGACATCTTCACAGATCATAAGAGCCTTCAGTATTTGTTTACTCAGAAGGAATTGAACAAACGACAGCTCCATTGGATGGAGTTATTTGAGGACTACGATTGCAAGATTCAGTACCATCCCGGAAAGGCGAATGTTGTAGCTGATGCACTGAGCCAGAAGGCAAGCATAGCCCAGCTAGAGGCTAAGTTAGAGGGAGTTCACATCAGTTCCCAGGCCCATGTTCACAACATATCTATCCAGTCAGAGTTGGGTCGAAAGATTCGACATGTTCAGGCTACTGATGAGTGGACTCAGAGACAGATAGTTCACATTGCAGCTGATCCAGAGACTCAATACAAGTCCCGAGTTTGTGTTCCGGAGAGTCTGAGGAAAGAGATTCTCGATGAGGCTCACAACACACCTTACATAGTTCATCCAGGTGGAAGTAAGATGTATCGGGATCTAAAAGAATTATTCTGGTGGAGAGGTATGAAGAGAGACATAGCTGATTACGTCAAGAGATGCTCGACTTGTCAGCAAGTTAAAGTTGAACATCAAAGACCGCCCATATTACTGGTTTTCTCTTAGGGCAATCTTTTACCTAATGTTTATCGCTCCCACACCCCATACATTTCCCATGTTTCTTCCAGCAGTTAGCTTCAATGTGATTAGGGTTACCGCAAAACAAGAAACCTTTTTGTCCTACTGCAACTCCCGGAGTTCCTTCAGCTATCTTTACTGGTCTCGGACTTGAACTTGCTATTGGCCTATTCAATGCTTGATTTCGATTCCCTGATCCAAATGCTCTGTTTCTGTCAATCCGTTGGTTTATGGAACGAATGTCTCGAAGTTTGGCCTCCACTTCCAAGGCCTTGTCTACAGCTTTGGCATAGCTGTCAAGCTCAGCAGTCATCAGAGGATAGTGCAAGTCAGGCTTCAACCCATTTACAAACTTTTGGACCTTTCGACGCTCATCTGTCATGATATGGGGTGCATAGGGTAATAGACGCGCAAAATTAGCTTCATATTGAGCCACATAGTTGATTCGTTGGATCAAGCTCATAAATTCCTTTTCCCGAGCATCCTTTATTACCAGTGGGATAAATTTCTTCATAAATTCAGATTTGAAATTATCCCATGTCCTAGGAGTCCGATCTGTCTGCCATTTTGCCTCAACAAGACGCCACCAGTGAGATGCAGCATCATCCATCATGTAGATAGCATATTCGACCTTCTCATTATCGTTACATTGAAGCACGCGAAATATCTTTTCGAGAGCTAAAATCCAATTATCCGCTTTTCTATCATCTGGCTCTCCATAAAACTTGGCTGGTTGGGGCCTCAAAAACTTGTCCACCATTTTCTCTGGTTGAGGTTTTTCAACTGGCGCTTGTGGTGGGGGTGGTGGAGGTGGCTGTTGTTGTTGTTGCTGAACTGTTTGAACAAGTTGTCGTATAGCATCAACTAAATCAGCAGTTTCATTATTGCGTCTCCTTTGACCGGCTGGTCCGGTTTCCTCTTGATTATCATTTATCGGAGCATCGGGGTGTTGACGAGTTCTGCTTCCTGCCATTCTGTTATGCATATGGCACTTTATAATATGATGTAAAAATAAATCACACAAGGAAATAAAAACAGACTGCTCGAAAACCCATTATATTTACATTATCAAAAACAAAATTGGGTAAGTATACAAGCATATAGTTAAATACTACCCAGGGTTCCCAAGCACTATACTATCCATATACTAGTAGTTTTTGCACACATAAGGTACATCATATATACATATAAGCCAAACTATCCTAATACCAGCACATAAAGACTAATCTAGACTCCAGACGAGGAGCCTCCAACATCGCGACGAGAAAAGGGGGATGCGGGGACAGGTGGAGCCGTCACCAGGGAGGAGACAGGTGGAGCGGTCACCGGGGTCTGAGATGGTCCCGCCGGAGAGTCTGATGAGCCCTGCACCTCTCTGTCGATCAAGCGAACAAAACCCTCGGCCATAGCTCGGGCCTGTCTCCAGTGCGAGCTATGGTGCTCCATACGTCTAGTAACCCTAGCAAGCCCCATCTCCAACTCACGAACGCGTGCCCATGCCTGCTGGGCCTCCAATCGTGCCGTATCCCTATCCTCTATCTCCCGCTCACCTATCTGCTCTGTATCACGCAGGCGAGCTCTCGCGGCTGATAACTGTAACGCTATTGTGTTTCCAAAAAAATAAAGATCACGATCTCTGGCCAACGCATGAACAACCCTATTGGGATAAACCCCCCTCAATATACCTGTACCGCGACCACATCTGCCAGGATTATACTGGCGTAAAGGAACCCAACTAGTGGTGAGAATGCGTGGAGGACTATCAAAAGCATCCGGGATACCGCGACCTGCCATCCTGTAACAATTTACCCAATTCGAAGCTATGTCAAGGAACAAACACATAAAGTATCTCATAGGAGCAAGTAGACAAGTAATCTAAACAATGATTGACTTTGAGGTGCAGTTGAATACTGAAACCCCAAAGACACGAACCCCAAGTATCCTCAACCTAGGGCTCTGATACCACCACTGCGACGCCCCCACGGAGGACCTCGGACCAAGTAGGGCCCGCAGGGACACCGCCCGCACGACTTCGCCGAGGTTTGTAAAGCTTGCCTCGACTTAGCCGTAAGCTAAGTAGAAACTAAAAGTACAGTAAAGCATAATTCAAGTAAAACAAAACATCAGAATTCAAATCATAGCATGATAGTAATAATTATCTAAGGGAAAGGGTAAGGTCCTGTTGAATGTAACAATCTCTGACACAGGGACCATAAGGAACATCAACACATATCTTGTAAGGTGCAGTCTCAAAAGTAAAGTACAGTCTAACTCTGACTCTGGGGAAGGATTTTATGTTTACAAGTTCAACTCGGGTTCATATATCAGCAAACAAAAAAAACAAGCAAGGTAGCACATTCCCTTTAACCTAGTCGCTCCTCACCTAAACGTACGTCCTGTTCTAGGATATTTGAAATATAGCCAATTATGAAAGGAATAAGTCAAACTGACTTAGTGAGGTAATATTGGAGAATTTAAAATAACAGATAATCATTAAAATAATAACCAGATGCATGAACAGGCAAGATAACCAAATATAGTCGATATACATGCACATGATACGAGCTACGACAAATGGTACACCTTATAGCTCCCAACGGTATAAAACAATAAAATCCCAAACTCCATGTCAGGGTGCCCCCTGATTAACAGTAGCGAGAGTTCCACGTGCTTGTGAGATCAGCTCTTCTGGCTCGGCTATCGTGACTAATCTCCTAGCCAACGAAACGACAAGCCTCGGTGTGGGCGTTACCTCGCACAGAATAACCGATGGCCCGAGCCACCCAGCTCTTCTGTTTAAGAGTAACCCCTGGGCCCTGGTCTTCCCCTTGGGCATCCCCAAGAGTGCAACGGTCAGTCGAACAGAATGGAATAGCTCGTAGAACAGAACAGGCGGGATTCTTGTTTTAAAACAAAAGAGTTCATTTGATGCAGTATATATAGATACAAAGCCATTTGATATCAAATTATTTTTCTTAAAATATTCAATGAAATTAGTAGCTAAAATATCTATATATAGGTAATAGCAGATTGGGAAGAAAACATTAAAATCATAAAGTAAGGTCTTACGAAGGGCTTACATATATATTATGTATTTACATATATACGTACTCCAGTTTTTAAAAAAAATAATAATAAGATTTTTCCTCACCGTTATCAGTGGATCGTTCGGGATCTGCTACACCTGAGTAACAAGATAGATAGTTCAAGGTTTAGAGTGACACTCAATCTATCTAACACTAAACCCAACCTGACTCAACTAATAATACAAATTCTGATTACATGAAAATTTTCAAACTCAGTATTTATAAATAAAACATTATATACAAATAAACCAAGTAATTCATATATTTGATTCAACTTACTCCAGGAAATTGATGAATTACACTATCAGATAACCTTAATGTCAAGTAATGGTTTCATTAAAGGATTAGTGGATTAATAGCAACTGTTTCAAAAAGAAACTATTCATGACTACCAAAAGAAGCAATTAATTGAGAGCAACTAATGTTTCTCATTTATTCACGCATGATTATTCAAGATTAATAATAAATATGGGAATGGCTCATAGCACACACACACTACACGTCCACCTATATAGTTACAAGCTTACTTTAAAAGTCTATGTATTAAAAGCTAATGGAAGATTAGTAACGGGGTACTTGATAGTATTCTTGAAACTAACAAATTAGAAGCTAACCCATCTAGATTTAGTATAAGCTACACATAATAGCATAATCTAATTTCAAAGCAAGAAATTGGATATACAGTAGTCCGTAAAAACTTATGAAATTCTAGATTAACAATTCTAATCGTCAACTAACACTAATTACTATAGCAAGGATTATGAGTTCTCTAATCAAATTTCCTAGCTTTAGAAAAATAATTAAATAATAAAACTAAACACTTAAGTATAGATACACTAATCAGGATACTTAATAGTTCTAAGTTAAACATTCAAACTAAATCAATTATTATATGTCAAAATTAACTCAAACCCACATCATCTACGGACAAAGTCAACAATTACTGAATATTCCTATCAACTTAATCATTCCTGGAAGCACTTTAATTTATTCAATGAACTTACTGTTGCTATGATTAAAGAAGAAATACTAGAAAGCGACGGAAGGAAGACAAAGGGTTTTACCTGGTTCTTGCGTGAAAGTCTGGAGTTTTTTTTTTTTTTTTTCTAATTTGTGAGTGTGTGTGGTGTACGGTGAATTTAGAAGTCTTATGGTGTGATGGTGATGATTCAGCAAGAATAGGCTATGCATGTCTCTAGGAAATTACACGTAGCATTGTTGTTTCCTCTTTTTTTTTTTTTTTAAAAAATGTAGCATGATAACTTTGACTCTAAAAAAAACATATAGAGATATATATATATATATATTACACATACACGTGTATACATATATTACACATGCAATTTCTAATATTATATATATATATGCATACACTTATCTAACATTATATATATATATATATATATATATATATATATATATATATATCACTATACATTAGTATAAGAATTTAGATTGCGCAATTAATATGCCAGGCAAATATGAATGCATGTTATGACATGGTTTCCTTCTCAATTTACCTTTACCCGACATCTCCAAATTTCGGGGCGTTACAACTCGTCCCCCCTTAGAAGAATCTGGTCCCCAGATTCTAACTGTTCTCTGAAAACAAACCCGGATAATGTTGTCGCATCTTATTTTCGAGTTCCCATGTAGCTTCTTCAGTTTTCTGATTTCTCCATAAAACTTTTAACCATCGGAATTCTTCTATTTCTAAGCTCTTTATACTTGTGGTCCATAATTCGTACTGGTTTTTCTATATAAGTAAGATTCGGCTCCAAAGGTACTTCTTCTGAGGAGATTATATGAGATTCATCGGGATAATACTTCCGTAACTGAGAGACATGGAAAACGTTGTGAATGCCGGTAAGACTCGGAGGTAAATCTAACCGGTATGCGACTTCTCCAACTCGTTCAATGATCGCAAATGGTCCGGTATATCGAGGGCTAAGTTTTCCTCCTTTTCCATATCGTTGAACTCCTTTTCGAGGAGAAAGCTTGAGGAATACCCGATCACCAACCTCAAATTCTAATTTCCTTCTTCGGCGATCTGCGTAACTCTTTTGGCGGTCTTGAGCGATCTTCATCTTTAATCTGATACCTTTGACCTTTTCGATAGATTCTTGAATTAACTTTGACTGTGTAATACGTTGATGTCCATCTTTTGTTTGTCTCCATTCATCCAAGTCCCAGTATAGTGGAGATCGACATTTCTTCCCATAAAGTGCTTCATATGGGGTTGTTCCAATAGAGGCTTGATAACTATTATTGTAAGCAAACTGTATTAAAGCCAGTTGTTTATGCCAACTCTCATTAAAATCCAAATCGCACATTCTGAGCATGTCTTCCAAATACCCAATTAATCTTTCAGATTGTCCATCTGTCTGGGGGTGTGCTGCAGTGCTGAATTGTAACTTCGTTCCCAGTTGTTCCTGAATGTTTTGCCACAAGTGAGATGTGAATTTGGGATCTCTATCTGACACTATACTTGCTGGAATCCCATGCAACTTAACAATTTCCTGTATGTAGAGATCTGCTAACTTCTCCACTCTATCAGTAGTCTTGACCGGTAGAAAGTGTGCTGATTTTGTTAATCGGTCAACTATCACCCAAATACTGTCGTATCCACCTTTGACTTTTGGTAAACCTACCAGAAAATCCATCGTAATTTGGTCCCACTTTCAGGTTGGTATAGGGAGAGGTTGTAAGTGTCCTCCAGGCTTTTGGTGCTCTCCTTTGACTTTCTGGAAAGTCTCACATTTTCGTATGAAATCGGATATTTCACGTTTCATCCCATTCCACCAATACTGTTTCTTCAGATCTTGATACATTTTAGTTCCTCCAGGATGTACAGTGTACCGCGTTTTGTGAGCCTCCTCCAATATTCTTTTTCGAAGATTCGGCGGAATGTATATCCTATCTTTGTGTCTCGCGATTCCCAGTTGGTCCTTTTGTATGATAGACGGTTCGTTAGTCTCTGCTCGTGCTTGCTGTTCTTGACACCAATTATCTGTCATCTGTGCTTCCTTAATTTGGGTAATCAAATCAGACTGAATTACCAAACTCATAAACTGAGCGCAAGGTCTCATACTCAATTTATCTCTGAGACATAACGAGGTGGTGGGGTTAGCTGTAAAGTGTGATATATTAGCTTTTCTGCTAAGTGCGTCTGCAACTACATTTACCTTCCCAGGATGATACAAGATCTTGCAATCGTAATCTTCGAGTAATTCCATCCATCGACGCTGTCGTACGTTTAAATTCTTTTGCGTATACAGATACTTTAGACTTTGATGATCCGTGTATATTTCAAAAGTTACCCCATAAAGGTAGTGTCTCCAATTACCCAATCCAAAAACAACTGCTGCCAATTCTAGATCATGTGTAGGGTAATTCTCTTCATGCGGTCGAAGCTTTCGGGAAGCATAAGCAATAACTCTGCCTCTTTACATTAAAACACATCCTAGTCCTTCTCGAGAAGCGTCTGTGTATACCATTAGGTCTTCTGGTCCATCTGGTAAAGCTAACACTGGTGCTGTGGTCAATCGTCTTTTTAGTTCTTGAAAGCTAGCTTCACACTTATCGTTCCACTTAAAAGGAGTTTCCTTGCGAGTCAACTGAGTCAGTGGTGCTGCGATCTTTGAAAAGTCTTTCACAAATCGTCGGTAATATCCACCAAGACCTAAGAAGCTCCGAACTTCAGTGGGTGTTTCTGGCTGTTTCTAGTTGTTCACAGTTTCAATCTTTGACGGATCCACCCCAATACCATTTTCGGAGATAATATGTCCCAAAAATGCAACTTGATCCAACCAAAATTCACACTTGCTGAACTTAGCATAAAGCTTATGCTCTTCTAAGGTTCGTAGTACAATGCGTAAGTGCTCGGCGTGTTCCTCAGGAGTCTTTGAGAAGATCAGAATATCGTCAATGAAAATTACCACGAACTTATCCAAATATGGTCTAAATATTCGATGCATCATGTCCATGAATGCTGCAGGCGCATTCGTTAAACCAAACGGCATAACTGCAAATTCGAAATGACCATACCGAGTATTAAATCCCATTTTTGGTATGTCTCCTTCTTTTATTCGTAGCTGATAATATCCTTGCCTCAAGTCCAATTTAGAATAGACTTTTGACCCTTGTAATAAGTCAAAGAGTTCTTCGATATGAGGTAAAGGATATTTATTCTTGATAGTCATTCGATTCAGCTCTCTATAGTCGATGCACATTCGAAGTGTTCCATCCTTCTTCTTTACAAACAGTACAGGTGCTCCCCAAGGGGATGAATTGGAACGAATATAACCAACCTTTAGTAGTTCATCAAGTTGAGTCTTCAATTCTTGTAATTCCGGTAACGCCATTCTGTATGGAGTCTTGGAATAAGGTTCTGTTCCTGGAATCAAGTCGATCACAAACTCAATTTCTCGGGCTGGTGGTAAGGTTTCCAAAGTTTATGGAAATACTCCTACAAATTCATTTACCACGGGTGCTTCTTCCAATCTGACTTGATCTTTAGGCTTATTCAATATGTAAGCAACAAATCCTGATCCGCCTTCCTTTATGTTTTTCTTAGCCTCCGACAGCGTTATCAATGATACCGTTTCAGTAACTCGGTTTCCTACTTCAGATTCCTCCAAACTGTTTTTTCCCAATCTGACCCGTTTGTTGTAACAGTCCAACTGTGCTTGATATCGACATAACCAATCCATTCCCAGAATTACTTCGTAACCTTGAACTGTGAATTCAATCAAATCCGCAGGGTATGATTTGCCTTCAAATTCTAGAGGACAATTTCTGACTATTCTGTTTGTAAGACGATGCGGACCCATTGGAGAAACAACTTCAAAGTGATACGGTAACATTTCTACATCCAAGGCTAGCCGATGCATGAGATATGATGCAATAAATGAATGTGTAGCACCCGAATCAAATAAAGCTTTAACATGCATGCCATGGATGCAAAGCGTACCTTCAACCATGGCATTCGGGTCTGGGTTTTCTCTACTTTCCAAGGCATAGGCTCGTGCTTGAACATTTGGTCTCCCAGGCCGATTTCCTGCTGGTTGCCCATGTCCAACTCCTTGTATGGGATGACCCCCCATATTTACTGGTTTTCTCTTAGGGCAATCTTTTACCTAATGTTTATCGCTCCCACACCCCATACATTTCCCATGTTTCTTCCAGCAGTTAGCTTCAATGTGATTAGGGTTACCGCAAAACAAGCAACCTTTTTGTAACGACCCAAAAATCCGAGTTTTAATTCGGTATATTTTTAATCGAGTAATTTCGTTATTTATTATTCTATTTAATATTTATTCTGAGGGTTTAGAATAATTTCGTAAATGAGTGAATTTTATATTTAAATCACTAATTGTCAATGTGCGTTTAATTATATGAATTTTAACTGTAACTACGTATTATTTGGACAACGTGAGTTTTTAAACTTATTTTGCGAAATGACGATTTTACCCTTTCGACTTTTAGACCTAGTCAACTAATTGACAAAGTCACACACTCCCTCACCTCACTCTCGCACATCAACAACAAGGAAGAAAGGGGAGAAAATAAAAGAGAAGGAAAAAGAGAAAGAGAAGGAAGAGATTTCAATTGATCGTCCCGACTCCGTTTCCCGACGGATTTTCGAATCGTTTACGCCTACGAATTCCTCGCGATCTTTTCTACGAGTAAGCTTCTAACGATTCTCTCGTATAATGTCCTCTATACTTCGTTTTTCTCGTTTTTGTGAATAGTTGTATAATTTACGTTTTATATGATTTTGATAGTAATTGTGGATGGATTTTCGTGTTTATCGTTTCTATATGTAGATTACATGTTGTAGATGATTATATGTGAAAATTAGGGATTGATTTGCATGATTTATCGATTTAAGGTTGAATTATATTTGATTTTCGCGTGTTGGGTTTGATGATCTGCATGTTCTGCTCAAGTTTTACGCACACGGGCCATGCACACGGGGTGTGGCAAGCCCGTGTGGGTGTACACGGCCTCTTGCACGGCCGTGCAAGAGACCGTGCGTGTTTGGGGATGGTGCACGGGCTGTGCACACGGCCTTGAGGCCGTGTGCATGAGGCCGTGCGCGTTCGTCCGATTGTGCACGGCCTCGGCACACGGCCGTGCACAAGGCCGTGTGGCCCGATCACACAGTGCCCTGACCTTCTGTAAGTCAGGGCCCGTTTTGCACTACGGGTCCCTCCGAGACTCGTCTTTTCCGAATTCTTTCTTCGTTCGAGTATTCGATATATATGAAATAGATATGAATTCCATGATTTATGAATTTACGACATGTTCGGTTATATGAATAGTGTGTTTTAAGTTTTCGTTAAATTTTCTATCTTTTGCATATGAAGTCCGATATTCCCGAAATTCGTATGCATACTTCTTTATGATAATTTAAGCATGACCGTAAAGTTTCGTTGCATTTGGACCTGATTTGTATTTTAAATGTATGAATTGCTCTATTTTCGTTGAGAATTTGAACTTAAGTGATTGATTTAATTGTATAACGTGCCCCTATGTGTTTTAATATTCTCGTATAAGCCGTGCGTCGTCTTTAGTCTTATTTGGTTGTGTCCTGGTATTTTTGCAGACGATACTCCTGTGGAGTAGCGCCGGTTCTAGCTTTTGCTCTTCTTTTGCACGCGCCAGGTGAGGCTTTCCTTTTCTGTTCCAGTATTACTATGTATATGTATAAATAAGCCTCTCCCGAAATAAGCCACGTTTATGTTTTGTTTTCACACCGTTTCTATATATATACTTAGTAGATATTTATACTTATTATGTTTATTTGATTTATCGAAAATGATTTGATATGAAACAGTACTATGTATAGTTTTCGAAATGTTTACGGAAGAGACATGTAAAACCTTTTGCTTCTAAGGCGAACTTTGGCCTTCGGCCTCGCATATGACATGTCTCAAACGGTCTTTTGGCCAACCCGAAATGTTTGAAAAGCAAGTTATGAACTGTATGCATGATCGTTTGGGCCCGGAGTAAGAGCGATAGGACGAAGTCGGTAGACGTCGGGTCTACGGCGTAAATCCTATGGTTTCCTCCATTTGGGAGCTCGGGGTGAGGCCGGAGTGGCAGCCCTTTGAGTACCTGAGTTATTCTAGTTAGTTACGAGTAGTTCGGGTTTGCAGTCCGGCTACATTGGAGGAATAAGGGAGGTTTCCGGTTTTATGTTTTTGGTTATTGGAGTTTCAGGGCTCGACTCGCCGAGTCATATGATAAGTTATGTTTTATGTTAAATCACCACCCGTTTACGAAAACCTTTCTTTTATGTTGATTTCTTTTAATTATAAAATTGGTGATTTACTTCCGTTTTATTATATACATTATTATTTTCCCCCTCACTTAGTCGTTTGACTAACCCTCTCCGTCTCACCCTATATTGGTTTCAGGATACTAGGCGGGATTCATCGTCGTCGTCGTAGAGTTGTATTTATTTTCTCATGTATATTCTTTTTTTTTCCGTATGATATGAATTAGATTTTTGTTAGGATGTTAGGATTTAATTTAATTTGCATTCGGGATTATGTATTTATCGAACCCGTTTGATATTATATAATTGAATTTCGTTAGCCTTGGTGGGCTTTAATAATTGTGTATTTATTATGTTCTATTGCTTTGATTATTTATATTGCTTCCGCGTCTCTGTCTTTTCGTTGTTTTTAAAACCCCGCCTAGTGATTGAGTAAATGCTTGCCGTTCGCCGGGTTTCGGTTCGGGTCGGATCCCATTTCGGTTCCGGGTCGGGTCTCGGTGCGGGGCGTGCGCTACCCGTTTGGGGCGCCCGCTACAGTTGGTATCAGAGCTCTTTGGTCCAATGGCCTAAGCTCTGAATTGTCGTGTTTTGCTGGTTTGGTCGGTCGTTGTGCGCCTGTGTAACTTAGGGAATTGCACTCACCAGTGTTCAAGAACGCTTAGTGTTTGAATTGTCACGGATCTTTGTTGGATGATCAACAACAAAAGATCTTTTACAATCAAAATACTGGGATGGGCTTGGATATAGGTGGATGTGAAACTCAAGGTTGTACTTGCCATGCCTGGTTGTCTGTCGTGTCCGGTTGTGTCTAGGTCGTACGGCTTAGGACTTCTGTGAAATTGTGCAAATGTGCTAAGTGCTTATGTGAAATCTAAGTGAACATTACTTGCCTATGTGTTTACAGCTTTGCATGCTCACTTACCTGTCATCCATAACTGTTAATGGCTTTACAGGATGCCTCCACGTCGTTGTCCCTGTGGACAGTCCTCGTCATCTTCGTTGACACCTCAGACCGATCCACTGATTCCAGCCGAAATTTTGGAAACATTAAGACAGTTCATCGCTCATGCCCCTAAAGGAAATGCTGAGCAGGAAGCGTGGGCTCAATTTCTCAGATTCGAACCACCGCAATTTGAAGGTACCCCGGATGAAGCTATTGCCGAAGCATGGATATCTGCTCTAGAAAAGATTTTTAGGATTATGGAATATCCGGATCCTCTAAGAGTCGGGTTTGCTATTTATTTGATGATTGGAGCTGCTCAGGAATGGTGGAAACAGTTGGAACAACGATGGGAACGCGAGCATGTAGTCCCGACTTGGGATCAATTCTTGACTGAGTTCCGGGCTGAATACATTACGAGGATTGTTCATCAGCAAAATGAAAGTGAAATTCAGGCCCCCGTTCAGCCTAATCCTCCCCAACCTCAGGGATATCCACGACCAGTATGTGGATTTTGTAAGGGCCCGCATGTAGAGGCTAAATGTTGGAGGAAGAATGGACTGTGCTTCGGATGTGGTAGCCCCGATCACATGTTGAATCTATGTCCGAAGAAGAGGCCAGTACCGCGGGATATAGCAGGCGATACTGAGGATGCACATCCAGCGAATTCTACGAGGCCACTTAAACAATCAGGGTCTTCTTCCGGCAAGAAAACCTTCTCGGTATCTTCATCGAAGCAGAATGTACCTCCAAAACTGCAGGGAACGCCAGTATGTGACTTTTGCCAAATAGATCATCAAGAGTCAGAATGTCGAAGGAAGCAGGGACGTTGCTTCTCATGTGGAAGTCCGTTTCATCTTCGTACAAATTGCACGAGAAAGAGAATGTCGAGACGAGCCAGAAGAATGAAGCTGGATTCTGTATGAACGATCCAGGTATATTGCATTGTCATGACATTCATCCTAAATTAATTCAATTTCATATTATGCGAATTTAGAAATTATGTGCATTAAGCGTGTTATATTATGCATGTGATTTCGATGTTGTTGCTCGTGTTTAAATTTTGTGAAGTTTGTGTGGTTTTAATCACACGAACTACCCCTGTATGCCTTGCACGGTCTCGCCACACGCCGTGACGAGACCCTGTGCACTTATCTCACACGGCCTTGTTGCACCCCGTGCGAAAGGCCGTGCGCATGAATATACACGGGCTCGTCACACGCCGTGACGAGAGCCCGTGCGTGTTTGTCCTCACGGGGTCGTCACACGCCGTGACGAGACCCCTGCGCGTTTCTCACACGGCATCGTCACACGCCGTGACGAGAGACCGTGCGCGTTTCTTCCGGATTTTAAAATGGTCAGTAGCTTTTCATTCTCGCGCACACCCTCAATTTCTCTCCTTTTTCATGCGAGAATTTGCTCTTGTTTTGGCCCCAATTTCATTCCAACTTTGAGCTCGAATTATTCTCGATCTACCCGACGGATTCCCGTGAGATTTTGATAGTGTGTTGTCTGCAGCGAGTTCTTGTTATTGTTGAAGTTCGGGCTCGATCCGTTACACCGATCTCACTCAATTTTCACCCGAAGTAGCGCACGCCAAGTGTTCGGTAAAAGTCCCGAGTGAAAAGTTTGCAACTTATTTCCTTCAACCCACACAACTCCAACTCTAATATGGAAGTGCTCGTGAAGCTCGTGGCGGACGTCGGGCAAGGGAATTACCCGACATAGCAGCCCCGGAAGGGTACCAAGTGGATTTGGGTAATGAAGACGATCAAGATATCTTCAACCGGTTAATGGAACGACCGGTTAGAGCCACGCAATTTCTAGACATGGAAGCTATGTACCAATTGGGACTTGGCGAAGGGATCTCCCATTACATCGACAACATTGGGTGGGCTAATTTTTGGAGTATTCAAAGGCCATCCTATCGCCGCCTTACTTGCGAATTTTTAAGCTCTCTTAAGGGCGCGGCATTTCCGGACGACAACGAGATGCCGATAGGAATCCACTTCAGAGCGTTCAACCGAGACTATACGCTCTCATACCGGCAGTTGACCGAGTATTTTCAACTGGATGTTATGGCACCGAGGAGACGTGCCGACGGATGGAATCAAGCCGAAGCGTGGAGACGTATCTCTACCTCCACCGAAATATTTAACTCCGGCGTATCCAAGGCCACGATGCTCATTTCCACTCAATTGAGAATTATGCATAGAGTCGTGTCTCGATCGGTTCTAGCCAGAGGAGACAGCCCGGGTGCGGTGAACACCGAAGACTGTCTAATACTCGATCATATGGTACGAGGAGAAAGGTTCAACCCCATCTCGTACATGATGGATCATATGAAGTATATCTCCACTCGGTCGAGAGGAGAAATTCGAGTTGGCTCATACATCACCGCCATTTTGGAGTGTGCCCAGGTGGAAGGGCTCGATACTCAGGTTCCTGTTGGAGGTTCGACCTCAATTAGCTACGGCACTCTAGCTCAAATGGCTATCTGCACGAAGGGTCCAAGGCGGAACGACCCATATATTCTGGTGGCTGGACTACCTTTGTGGGAAGCTGACCAAGGGAATGCTCCCGAAGAAGGACCTTCAGACCCAGAGGTCCGAGAGCAGGCTCAGCATATCTACTCCCAACTGATGAGACAGGATGCTTCTATACCTGAGTCTTCACATGGCAGGAGAAGCACTCAGCACCAGGAATCGATAAACCTGCAACAGTTTTATTCAGAGTTTACTGACAACCGACGTGTGTCGGATGAGAGATTTGCCCAGCAGGAGAGGCAGATCAACGAGGGCTTTGCAGCTCAGCGAGCTCACATTGATAGTCAGTACACCGCCTTACAGGCAGAGCTTCAGAGATCGATCTCGGATATGCAAAGGTCACTATCAGAGCAGCTGGATCAGTATTTCCGCCGTGGTCCGGACGAGCCTTGAGCTATCTAGTCTATTTTATTTTCTTTTTTCCCGTAAACTTTGTTTAGGATTTGATGTAATTTTCTATTTTGTATGAATTCGAATTTTAATTGGAATATTAAGTGCTTTAAGTGTTTATTATGAATTGCGTTTTATTATGTGAATTAATTTTATTTTAATGTTCGATTTAATTCGTATTAATAGAATTTCCGCTAGGTTATGCTCCTCTTAACTAACTCCGAGACCGGAAGAGAATCTGAGGACAGATTCTTCTGAAAAGGGGAGTATTGTAACGACCCAAAAATCCGAGTTTCAATTCGGTATATTTTTAATCGAGTAATTTCGTTATTTATTATTCTATTTAATATTTATTCTGAGGGTTTAGAATAATTTCGTAAATGAGTGAATTTTATATTTAAATCACTAATTGTCAATGTGCGTTTAATTATATGAATTTTAACTGTAACTACGTATTATTTGGACAACGTGAGTTTTTAAACTTATTTTGCGAAATGACGATTTTACCCTTTCGACTTTTAGACCTAGTCAACTAATTGACTAAGTCACACACTCCCTCACCTCACTCTCGCACATCAACAACAAGGAAGAAAGGGGAGAAAATAAAAGAGAAGGAAAAAGAGAAAGAGAAGGAAGAGATTTCAATTGATCGTCCCGACTCCGTTTCCCGACGGATTTTCGAATCGTTTACGCCTACGAATTCCTCGCGATCTTTTCTACGAGTAAGCTTCTAACAATTCTCTCGTATAATGTCCTCTATACTTCGTTTTTCTCGTTTTTGTGAATAGTTGTATAATTTACGTTTTATATGATTTTGATAGTAATTGTGGATGGATTTTCGTGTTTATCGTTTCTATATGTAGATTACATGTTGTAGATGATTATATGTGAAAATTAGGGATTGATTTGCATGATTTATCGATTTAAGGTTGAATTATATTTGATTTTCGCGTGTTGGGTTTGATGATCTGCATGTTCTGCTCAATTTTTACGCACACGGGCCATGCACACGGGGTGTGGCAAGCCCGTGTGGGTGTACACGGCCTCTTGCACGGCCGTGCAAGAGACCGTGCGTGTTTGGGGATGGTGCACGGGCTGTGCACACGGCCTTGAGGCCGTGTGCATGAGGCCGTGCGCGTTCGTCCGATTGTGCACGGCCTCGGCACACGGCCGTGCACAAGGCCGTGTGGCCCGATCACACAGTGCCCTGACCTTCTGTAAGTCAGGGCCCGTTTTGCACTACGGGTCCCTCCGAGACTCGTCTTTTCCGAATTCTTTCTTCGCTCGTGTATTCGATATATATGAAATAGATATGAATTCCATGATTTATGAATTTACGACATGTTCGGTTATATGAATAGTGTGTTTTAAGTTTTCGTTAAATTTTCTATCTTTTGCATGTGAAGTCCGATTTTCCCGAAATTCGTATGCATACTTCTTTATGATAATTTAAGCATGACCGTAAAGTTTCGTTGCATTTGGACCTGATTTGTATTTTAAATGTATGAATTGCTCTATTTTTGTTGAGAATTTGAACTTAAGTGATTGATTTAATTGTATAACGTGCCCCTATGTGTTTTAATATTCTCGTATAAGCCGTGCGTCGTCTTTAGTCTTATTTGGTTGTGTCCTGGTATTTTTGCAGACGATACTCCTGTGGAGTAGCGCCGGTTCTAGCTTTTGCTCTTCTTTTGCACGCGCCAGGTGAGGCTTTCCTTTTCTGTTCCAGTATTACTATGTATATGTATAAATAAGCCTCTCCCGAAATAAGCCACGTTTATGTTTTGTTTTCACACCGTTTCTATATATATACTTAGTAGATATTTATACTTATTATGTTTATTTGATTTATCGAAAATGATTTGATATGAAACAGTACTATGTATAGTTTTCGAAATGTTTACGGAAGAGACATGTAAAACCTTTTGTTTCTAAGGCGAACTTTGGCCTTCGGCCTCGCATATGACATGTCTCGAACGGTCTTTTGGCCAACCCGAAATGTTTGAAAAGCGAGTTATGAACTGTATGCATGATCGTTTGGGCCCGGAGTAAGAGCGATATGACGAAGTCGGTAGACGTCGGGTCTACGGCGTAAATCCTATGGTTTCCTCCATTTGGGAGCTCGGGGTGAGGCCGGAGTGGCAGCCCTTTGAGTACCTGAGTTATTCTAGTTAGTTACGAGTAGTTCGGGTTTGCAGTCCGGCTACATTGGAGGAATAAGGGAGGTTTCCGGTTTTATGTTTTTGGTTATTGGAGTTTCAGGGCTCGACTCGCTGAGTCATATGATAAGTTATGTTTTATGTTAAATCACCACCCGTTTACGAAAACCTTTCTTTTATGTTGATTTCTTTTAATTATAAAATTGGTGATTTACTTCCGTTTTATTATATACATTATTATTTTCCCCCTCACTTAGTCGTTTGACTAACCCTCTCCGTCTCACCCTATATTGGTTTCAGGATACTAGGCGGGATTCATCGTCATCGTCGTAGAGTTGTATTTATTTTCTCATGTATATTCTTTTTTTTTCCGTATGATATGAATTAGATTTTTGTTAGGATGTTAGGATTTAATTTAATTTGCATTCGGGATTATGTATTTATCGAACCCGTTTGATATTATATAATTGAATTTCGTTAGCCTTGGTGGGCTTTAATAATTGTGTATTTATTATGTTCTATTGCTTTGATTATTTATATTGCTTCCGCGTCTCTGTCTTTTCGTTGTTTTTAAAACCCCGCCTAGTGATTGAGTAAATGCTTGCCGTTCGCCGGGTTTCGGTTCGGGTCGGATCCCATTTCGGTTCCGGGTCGGGTCTCGGTGCGGGGCGTGCGCTACCCGTTTGGGGCGCCCGCTACACTTTTTGTCCTACTACAACTCCCGGAGTTCCTTCAGCTATCTTTACTGGTCTCGGACTTGAACTTGCTATTGGCCTATTCAATGCTTGGTTTCGATTCCCTGATCCAAATGCTCTGTTTCTGTCAATCCGTTGGTTTATGGAACGAATGTCTCGAAGTTTGGCATCCACTTCCAAGGCCTTGTCTACAGCTTTGGCATAGCTGTCAAGCTCAGCAGTCATCAGAGGATAGTGCAAGTCAGGCTTCAACCCATTTACAAACGTTTGGACCTTTCGACGCTCATCTGTCATGATATGGGGTGCATAGGGTAATAGACGCGCAAAATTAGCTTCATATTGAGCCACAGAGTTGATTCCTTGGATCAAGCTCATAAATTCCTTTTCCCGAGCATCCTTTATTACCAGTTGGATAAATTTCTTCATAAATTCAGATTTGAAATTATCCCATGTCCTAGGAGTCCGATCTGTCTGCCATTTTGCCTCAACAAGACGCCACCAATGAGATGCAGCATCGTCCATCATGTAGATAGCATATTCGACCTTCTCATTATCGTTACATTGATGCACGCAAAATATCTTTTCGAGAGCTAAAATCCAATTATCCGCTTTTCTATCATCTGGCTCTCCATAAAACTTGGCTGGTTGGAGCCTCAAAAACTTGTCCAGCATTTTCTCTGGTTGAGGGTTTTCAACTGGCGCTTGTGGTGGGGGTGGTGGAGGTGGCTGTTGTTGTTGTTGCTGAACTGTTTGAACAAGTTGTCGTATAGCATCAACTAAATCAGCAGTTTCATTATTGCGTCTCCTTTGACCGGCTGGTCCGGTTTCCTCTTGATTATCATTTATCGGAGCATCGGGGTGTTGACGAGTTCTACTTCCTGCCATTCTGTTATGCATATGGCAATTTATAATATGATGTAAAAATAAATCACACAAGGAAATAAAAACAGACTGCTCGAAAACCCATTATATTTACATTATCAAAAACAAAATTGGGTAAGTATACAAGCATATAGTTAAATACTACCCAGGGTTCCCAAGCACTATACTATCCATATACTAGTAGTTTTTGCACACATAAGGTACATCATATATACATATAAGCCAAACTATCCTAATACCAGCACATAAAGACTAATCTAGACTCCAAACGAGGAGCCTCCAACATCGCGACGAGAAAAGGGGGATGCGGGGACAGGTGGAGCCGTCACCAGGGAGGAGACAGGTGGAGCGGTCACCGGGGTCTGAGATGGTCCCGCCGCAGAGTCTGATGAGCCCTGCACCTCCCTGTCGATTAAGCGAACAAAACCCTCGGCCATAGCTCGGGCCTGTCTCCAGTGAGAGCTATGGTGCTCCATACGTCTAGTAACCCTAGAAAGCCCCATCTCCAACTCACGAACGCGTTCCCATGCCTGCTGGGCCTCCAATCGTGCCGTATCCCTATCCTCTATCGCCCGCTCACCTATCTGCTCTGTATCACGCAGGCGAGCTCTCGCGGCTGATAACTGTAACGCTATTGTGTTTCCAAAAAAATAAAGATCACGATCTCTGGCCAACGCATGAACAACCCTATTGGGATAAACCCCCCCTCAATATACCTGTACAGCGACCACATCTGCCAGGATTATACTGGCGTAAAGGAACCCAACTAGTGGTGAGAATGCGTGGAGGACTATCAAAAGCATCCGGGATACCGCGACCTGCCATCCTGTAACAATTTACCCAATTCGAAGCTATGTCAAGGAACAAACACATAAAGTATCTCATAGGAGCAAGTAGACAAGTAATCTAAACAATGATTGACTTTGAGGTGCAGTTAAATACTGAAACCCCAAAGACACGAACCCCAAGTATCCTCAACCTAGGGCTCTGATACCACCACTGCGACGCCCCCACGGAGGACCTCGGACCAAGTAGGGCCCGCAAGGACACCGCCCGCACGACTTCGCCGAGGTTTGTAAAGCTTGCCTCAACTTAGCCGTAAGCTAAGTAGAAACTAAAAGTACAGTAAAGCATAATTCAAGTAAAACAAAACATCAGAATTCAAATCATAGCAGGATAGTAATAATTATCTAAGGGAAAGGGTACGGTCCTGTTGAATGTAACAATCTCTGACACAGGGACCATAAGGAACATCAACACATATCTTGTAAGGTGTAGTCTCAAAAGTAAAGTACAGTCTAACTCTGACTCTGGGGAAGGATTTTATGTTTACAAGTTCAACTCGGGTTCATATATCAGCAAACAAAAAAAACAGGCAAGGTAGCACATTCCCTTTAACCCAGTCGCTCCTCACCTAAACGTACGTCCTGTTCTAGGATATCTGAAATATAGCCAATTATGAAAGGAATATGTCAAACTGACTTAGTGAGGTAATACTGGAGAATTTAAAATAACAGATAATCATTAAAATAATAACCATATGCATGAACAGGAAAGATAACCAGATGCCACCCAGCTCTTCTGTTTGAGAGTAACCCCTGGGCCCCGGTCTTCCCCTTGGGCGTCCCCAAGAGTGCAACGGTCAGTCGAACAGAATGGAATAGCTCGTAGAACAGAACAGGCGGGATTCTTGTTTTAAAACAAAAGAGTTCATTTGATGCAGTATATATAGATACAAAGCCATTTGATATCAAATTATTTTTCTTAAAACATTCAATGAAATTAGTAGCTAAAATATCTATATATAGGTAATAGCAGATTGGGAAGAAAACATTAAAATCATAAAGTAAGGTCTTACGAAGGGCTTACATATATATTATGTATTTACATATATACGTACTCCAGTTTTTAAAAAAAATAATAATAAGATTTTTCCTCACCGTTACCAGTGGATCGTTCGGGATCTGCTACACCTGAGTAACAAGATAGATAGTTCAAGGTTTAGAGTGACACTCAATCTATCTAACATAAACCTGTAACACCCCAAACTTGAGAAATATGCACCATGTGGGCATTTGTCCCACATAGGAAAAAACATAAGTAATGTGAAGGGTTTATAAGTGATCTTCCAAGCACAACTACCATGTGGTGCATCACCTTTTGGCAAGTGGTTTCAAGCCAAACTTTAGGGTTGTGCTCAGTGGTGGTGAAGCTTATACCCGCGCGTCCAACGGGTGCCGTCGTGAGGGTTCTCCTCTCCGCGCCCGGGGCTGCGACAAATGGTATCAGAGCCTAGGTTTGGTACTTAGGTTTTGATGTTGTGTCGAGTCTGCCTAGGTCGAACGGCTTTAGGACAATGTGCTTTTATATGCTTATGTTATGTGACCTGTGTGGACATGATCATGTGGCTAACAAAACATGCATATTATTTAGTCTTTTGATACAGGAAATGGCTCGTGGTAGACCGAGAACCAGAGATGCTCCTCCTTCTCCTCCCCAGAAAGATAACAACAACATTAATGGTCCTCCGGCTCCTCAGCCCGAGCCAATACCGCCCGAGCAGCCGAATCCCTTAAATCCTGCCGTGTTCTTTGAATTCATGCAAAGTATGTTTCAACAGGGTGCAGCTCCTGCACAACCGACCCCTGCTCAAAGGAAACAGGCTGAGGCAAGGGATTTTGATCGTCATCCGATTCAGCTCACGATAATCTATACATATCCTCAACGTCCCATCTTTCTTTTTCACGAAGAGGACAGGCGCACCCCACGGCGAAGTACTCGGTCGAATGTACCCACTCTCCAATAATCCATCCAACTGAATCTTCAATTCTTTCAACTCTGCCGGAGCCATACGGTAAGGAGTCTTCGAATACGGTTCGGCACCCGGGGCTAAATCGATCACAAACTCTATCTCTCGTTCCGAAGGCAAAGAATTCAAACTCTCGGGAAACACATCAGGGAATTTTCCAACTACTGGTACCTCCTCAAGCTTAACTTGCTCTTTTGGACGGTTTAGTAGATAAGCAACAAAGGCCGGAGATCCCTTGCAAATCATTCGGGCGGCTTTAACATAAGAAACTCAAGGAATCTTGTCAAACCTTTTGCCCAAAATCTCGCTATCAGTTCCCAGAGCGATCTTTTTCCCGAAACAATCAATATAAGCTTGATGCCGATATAGCCAGTCCATTCCCAATATTATCCCGTAGTGACTCATCGGAAGCTCAATGAGATCAGCAGGATAATCGCGATCGTCTATCCTCAACGGACAGTCTCGGAGGACTCGATTGCACAAATAAGAAATTTCCAACGGGGAATTGACCTCAAGCACATAAGGCAAGCATTCGGCAGACAAAGATAATCTAGAAGCATATTCAGGTGCAATAAAAGAATGCGTCACACCCGAATTATATAATGCAAATATGAACATGTCATGCAAATGTACAGTACCTTGCACCACTGCATTAGGGTCGGTCTCCCCTCCATCCCCCGTCATCGCATACGCTCGTGCCACAACTTTTCCTTTCCCCGCATTATGTGGCTCTTTCTAGAACTGTGGAGGTGGCCTTCTCTTCGGGCAGTTTCCGATTTGATGGTCCCTGCCTCCACACCAGATACACAAACCCTGTTTCCTCCAGCAGTTTGCCTCGGTATGTTTTGGTTTATTGCAGTAAGAACACTGGATTGGAGGCTCGGCTATCTGTGAACCTGTGGTCTTTTGCTTCTTGCTCGAAGATGAAGAACCCGCAGGAGGAAAAGGCTTCTTAAATTTGCGAGGTGGTGGAGCTATATCCTTCGGTGCGAAGTCCTTTTTTATCTGTTGTAACTGAGACTCAATCTCCAGTGCAGTTGTGACGGCAGCTTCGTAAGTAGGGAGATGAGCTCCCAAAAGTGCTCTTCGAATATCCTCTACCTCACATCGAAGAGTTGTTCGATATCCTGCAAGGGTCGAAAGTATACTCTAAACTTGATCTCCGACAGGGGTATTACCAGTTGAGGATTCGAGAGTCAGACATACCGAAGACTGGGTTTAATACTCGATATGGGCATTTCGAATTCGTAGTTATGCCTTTCGGGTTAACGAATGCCCCAGCTGCTTTCATGGATTTGATGCATCATACTTTCCGGCCATATCTCGATAAGTTTGTGGTGATCTTCATTGATGATATCCTGGTTTTCTCAAAGACTAAGGAAGAACATACCGAGCATCTTCGCATTGTATTAAGAACTCTCCGAGAGCATCAGTTGTATGCCAAGTTCAGTAAATGCGAATTTTGGCTTGATAAAGTTACCTTCCTTGGTCATGTGATATCAGGAGATGGAATCGAAGTGGATCCCTCGAAGATTGAGGCCGTAATGAAATGGGAGCAGCCGAAGACTCCAACTGAAGTCCAAAAGTTTCTAGGGTTAGCTGGCTATTATAGGCGGTTCGTTAAGGATTTCTCCAAGATAGCCGCACCGCTGACCAATTTAACTTGCAAGAACGTGCCTTGTAAATGGGGCGACAAATGCGAAGCAAGTTTCCAAGAGTTACGGAAACGATTGACTACTGCTCCGGTACTTGCACTACCTGAAGGTTCCGAAGGGTTTACGGTTTATACCGATGCGTCGAAAGAAGGGTTAGGATGTGTCCTGATGCAAAACGGAAAAGTGATTGCTTATGCTTCGCGTAAGTTAAAAGATGCTGAGAAGAACTATCCTATCCACGATCTCGAGCTAGCTGCTATTATCTTTGCCCTGGGAAAATGGCGACACTATTTATACGGCGTGACATTCGACATTTTTACCGATCACCAGAGTTTGAAATATCTGCATACTCAGAAAGATCTTAATCGCAGGCAACGTCGGTGGATGGAATTCCTTGAAGATTATGATTGCCGTATTCAATATCATCCAGGCAAGGCTAATGTAGTAGCTGATGCTTTAAGTAGACAGGCAAAGGTAGCTGTTTTAGAAGGAACCTCTATAAGAGTGATGTCGGAAGCAGGGAAATATCATCTAGTCTCTCAACCGCGGATCGCGAATCTCTCAGTGAGACCGGATTTGGTTCAGAGACTTAAAGACGAGCAGAGTGCTGATGAATGGATTCAAAGGCAGGTGGTGAGGATGCAAAATGATCCGAACCCCTCCTTTGCTTTCGATGATACGGGTCTTCTTCGTTTTAAGAACCGAATTTGCGTGCCGAAGAATCTGAGGACCGAAATCATGGAGGAAGCACATAAATCTGCTTATGCTGTCCATCCGGGAGGTAATAAGATGTACCGAGATCTCAAAACTCAATATTGGTGGCATGGAATGAAACGAGAAGTTGCTGATTTCGTGAGACGGTGTTTGACTTGTCAACGAGTTAAAGCCGAACATCAGCAACCCGGTGGAACTCTACAGCCACTCTCTATTCCGGATTGGAAATGGGAAGATATTGCTATGGATTTTATGTCCGGATTACCAAGAGTTCGAGGTGGATATGATACAATTTGGGTAATTGTGGATCGTTTGACGAAATCCGCCCATTTCATTCCAATTCGGAAGACCACCAATGTCAACAAACTGGCGGAGTTGTATATTGAGCAGATTGTAAAGCTACACGGAGTTTCGAAGAGTATCGTGTCCGATCGAGATCCCAAGTTTACTTCTCGACTTTGGCAAGAAATTCACAGAAACTTGGGAACGAATTTGAAATTCAGCACGGCCGCTCACCCGCAAACTGATGGTCAATCTGAGAGAACCTTCAAGATTTTAGGCGACATGCTACGAGCTTGTGCTCTCGACTTCTCCACGAGTTGGGACAAGCAACTGCCACTCATTGAATTTGCCTACAATAACAGTTACCAAGCAACAATTGGGATGCCCCCTTACGAAGCGCTTTATGGACGTAAATGCCGATCCCCTCTATACTGGGAACTAGAAGACTGGCGAAGAACTAAAGACGGAGTAGAACGAGCTCTACCTCCAAAGACGATCCAGGAAACACTTGATAAGATTGTGATTATTCGACAGAGAATGAAACTGCCCAGGATCGCCAAAAGAGTTATGCCGATAAGAGACGCCGGGATTTGGAATTTGAAGAGGGAGACAAAGTGTTCCTTAAGGCGACAATGAGGAAAGGTTTCGCTAGAGTGGGAAAAGGTGGGAAGCTCAGTCCGAGATATTTGGGACCCTATGAGGTTATTGAACGGATTGGGAAGACTGCCTACCACCTGAACCTGCCCTCGACTCTAACGGGGATTCACAACGTCTTCCATGTTTCTCAATTGCGAAAATACTATCCCGACGAATCTCATATTCTCCGAGATGAAGAAGTTCAGGTAGAGCCTGACTTGACGATCGAGATGAAACCTGTTGAGATTCAGGATCGCAAGTTCAAGCAACTCCGCAACCGACAGATTCCCTTGGTTCGTGTGTTGTGGAGACACCGAACCACCGAACAAGTAACATGGGAGACAGAAGAGAAGATGCGAACTCATCATCCCGAGTTATTTGCGGAGTCGAATTAGAATCTGGGGACCAGATTCTCCGAAGGGGGGGATAGTGTAACGCCCCGCTATTTTATAACGCTTCGGTACGTTTACCGACTAATTGCCCTTGTGTGCATTGTTTGCAATTATGTGATTATGTGAATTATATGAATTAATGTGTGATTCTATATGTGAATAATATGATGAATTCATAAGAATTTTCATATTTGAATTACCTTACACAATGTTTTTAATTGAATGGTTGTATTTGAAATTTTATGAAAATTATGCCATTATATTAGAATTATATGATATTATTCTTGACATATATAAATATGTATGCGAATACATACATAAATATCTATACAAATATATATATACAAATATATATACATTGCTAGCTATTTTGACTTTTCAAAATATGTTTATTTATTTAATTATCTCATTTCTCTCTCAAATTTTCTACACTATTCCACAAGCAACATTCACTCATCTTCAACCTCTCTCTCTCGTCCCATCTCTCCCTTCACCACCGCCATTACCAGCCACCTTGAGACACCAAGAAACTCAATCATTTTTGCTATAAAAAGTTGCTATATCAACCAAGGAACAACTTACAACTTCTGGTTTCTTCAAACAAGCTTTTATTTCTTCCTTTCTCCTCCATTTCCTCCTTCAAGGTAAGTTTGTAAATCTCACAATTCTTTGGTTTTCAAGGTTTTCAATGTTGAGGAAGTGATGAAGCATGTTAGAATGAATGATTGATGAGCTTAGTTTGGTTGTTGGTTGCATGTAGCATTACTTGTGATTTTTCCATTGAATTTGATTATTATGCAATGTTGAGCTAATGGTCTTAGATGCTTGAATGGTTAGGGAATTCATGTTAGTTCATGATATTAAGCTAATTGGTGAAGTTTTATGGAGTTTGGGATTGGAAATTAAATGTTTGGGACAAAAAGGGTGGTGGCGGCACAAATAGGGAATTTTTGAGCTTTTGATTCGAACTTCGTTTTTCGATTCTTTTGGCATCAAAAATCTTGAAATGTGTTAACTAAGAGATGCCGAAAGTTTCGGATTAATCGGAGTTGATTTGCTATGCAAAGTATTAAATGAGGGGTGGTTGTGTAATATTCACAAACCATTGAATTTTATTTCCCAAGCTTCCATATTACTTGTATGCCTATTTTAGCTCAATATCATGTGTATTTGATTATGTTTAAATGTGTTTGAATGAGCTTAATTGTGTTTAAGTGCATTTATACATAATATGTTATTTTGATCATAAAATGCATCTCATAGCCGTGCGTCTCATTTGGTTGGTTTGTCGAGTCGTGTCTGTGACGTCCCCCACGCCACAACCCCCGGACAGAAACGAGCTCTCGAGCGATAGTTAAATACCACCACTCGAAAACCCGCCCCGGACAACGAGATTCCCACAACCTGGCAACAGCGACTCCCAACAACAGTACCAACACCAACAACAACAACAACAGCACCAACAAGCGGAAGCAATGAGCAAAAGATCATATTTATATTCACACTGCCATCCGTGGCCAAAATAAACATTTATGAGTCCATTATCTATCACAAATTATAACATCAATTCATTAAGTATTCTACATCAGCATAACATGTCAAGTTTTCATGTAATCCAACATCATGAGTTCGATCCACAAAAGTAAATGCATAAGACCGACTTCAAGAACTGTACAAGCCTACAACGCTGCTGCCAGTACCTGACCGCTAACCTGAAGCATGAACCAAAAAGGGGATGTCAATCAAACGAACTCAGTGAGGAGGGGAATATATATATATATAATAATTAAAACATAAAACATATTTAATTCACGCTTTGGTTAATAGAGGAACGAATCTAGTGCCGATACTTTCTCTTTATAATTCATCAAAGCTTTGTGAATTAAATATTAAAGTAAAACATTTTAGAAACATTTTATTCCCGGCGAGAACGGGCCATCCCCTTATAACTCCCAAAACATATCAAATATAACGAAATTCCTCCTCAATACCATTTGGCTTATCAAGGGAGCTACCCAAGATTTCACCATAACCGACTAATGGCGCCGGTGTAAGTATTATTCAGGCTAGACTACCTCCGACCAGCCATGAACAATACCCTTTGATTATTTGTCAGGTTCATGAATACCTGCTTATAATCGGTGGAATTATGAACCTAGCTTCAACCCTAGACGCACGTCTCCGGGTATCCGCCTGTCACATAATCCAGGGCCCAAACAGAAATACCCATGAGCATCCTCAATGGGGTTAAGTATAAGTCATCTCGCTTTTCAAAATATTTTAAGGGACCAAAAGGGTCTTTCGAGACAAGGTATGTAACCGCCTAGGGTATCCCGTCACGTTGCCGAGTTATCTCGAGGCATACGTGCAAGTCCCGAGACCAAATGTTACTTTTAAAATCAAAATAGTTCTCTTGTCTCTATTTTCAAACCATTTTGGAAAAGATATACATATATATCATTTTTATATCAAAACCTTTTTATTTCAAATATTGATAATATATAATTGAAATATAAAGGGATAGGGTTTTCGCAAATATTTGTTCAAGCTCCAGTTAAAAACATTTTACATCCTCACCTGTAGGCTTAACAAAAAGGATAGCCAAGCAACCAGAGATCAGTCCCGCGAGATCCCACCTATAATACACAGGCCTGGAGGTAAGACACGACTCGATAAATCAACCAAATACGACGCACGGCTATGAAATGCATTTTATGCTCAAAATAACATATTATGTATAAATGCATTTAAACACAATTAAGCTCATTCAAACACATTTAAACACAATCAAATACACATGATATTAAGCTAAATTAAGCATTCAAGTAATATGGAAGCTTGGGGAATAAAATTCAAAGGTTTGTGAATATTACACAATCCACCCCTCATTTAATACTTTACATAGCAAAACAACTCCGATTAATCCGAAACTTCCGGCATCACTTAGCTACTATGTTTAAGGATTTTTGATGCCAAAAGAATCAAAAAATGAAGCCAAATGCTCAAAAATCACTATTCATCAGCCCCTACCTATTTTGCCAAACTTTCATTTTTCAACCCCAAACTCCACAAAACTTCACCAATTTGCTTAATATCATGAACTAACATGAATTACCAATCCATTCAAGCATCTAAGACCATTAGCTCAACATTGCACATTGATCAAATTCAATGGAAAAAAATCACAAGTAATGCTACATGTAATCCATCACCAAACTAAGCTCATCAATCATTCATTCTAGCATGCTTCTTCACTTCATCAACATAAAAAACATTGAGACTCAAAGATTAAAGAGATTTGCAACCTTACCTTGTAAAAGAAAATTGAAGAGATAGAGATGTTGAGGGCTTGTTTGCACAAATAGAAAGAAGAAGCTTGTTCCTTGGATGATGTAGCAACTTTTTGTAGCAAGAAAGGGGATGATTTTTGGTGCTTTGATGGTGGTTAGAAGTGGCGGTGGTGAAGATGATGAGAGGGCCGAGAGAGTGAGATGAAGGAGAAGAGAGTTGCTTGAGAATAGTGTAGAAACTTGAGAGAGAAATGAGATAATTAAATAAATATAGAATATTTTGAAAAGTCAAAATATGCTTGCAATTATGTAGATATTTATATGTATATATTTGCATATATTTTCATATATATATATGTGTATATATATCAAATACAATATCATGTTATTCAAATAAAATGGCATAATTTTCATAAAATTTCAAATACAACAATTCAAATATAAACATAGTGTGAGGTAATTTCAAATATGAAAATTCTTATGAATTCATCATATTATTAACATATAGAATCACACATTAATTCATATAATTCACATAATCACATAATTTGCAAATAATACACACAAGAGCTATTAGTCGGTAAACTTACCGAAGCGTTATAAAAATAACGGGGCGTTACACTATCCCCCCCTTCGGAGAATCTGGTCCCCAGATTCTAATTCGGCTAGGCAAATAACTCAGGATAATGAGTTCGCATCTTCTCTTCCGTTTCCCAAGTTACTTGCTCGGTGGTTCGGTTTCTCCACAACACACGAACCAAGGGAATCTGTCGGTTGCGGAGTTGCTTGAACTTACGATCCTGAATCTCAACAGGTTTCAACTCGATCGTCAAGTCAGGCTCTACCTGGACTTCTTCATCTCGGAGAATATGAGATTCGTCGGGATAGTATTTTCGCAATTGAGAAACATGGAAGACGTTGTGAATCCCAGTTAGAGTCGAGGGCAGGTTCAGGCGGTAGGCAGTCTTCCCAATCCGTTCAATAACCTCATAGGGTCCCAAATATCTCGGACTGAGCTTCCCACCTTTTCCCACTCTAGCAAAACCTTTCCTCAACGTCGCCTTAAAGAACACTTTGTCTCCCTCTTCAAATTCCAAATCCCGTCATCTCTTATCAACATAACTCTTTTGGCGATCCTGGGCAGCTTTCATTCTCTGTCGAATGATTGCAATCTTTTCAAGAGTTTCCTGGATCGCCTTTGGAGGTAGAGCTCGTTCCACTCCGTCTTTAGTTCTTCGCCAATCTTCCAATTCCCAGTACAGAGGGGATCGACATTTATGTCCGTAAAGCGCTTCATACGGGGGCATCCCTATTGTCGCTTGGTAGCTGTTATTGTAGGTGAATTCAACGAGTGGTAGTTGCTTGTCCCAACTCGTAGAGAAGTCGAGAGCACACGCTCGTAGCATGTCGCCTAAAATCTTGATGGTTCTCTCAGATTGACCATCAGTTTGCGGGTGAGCAGCTGTGCTAAATTTCAAATTCGTTCCCAAGTTTCTGTGAATTTCTTGCCAAAGTCTAGAAGTGAACTTGGGATCTCGATCAGACACAATACACTTCGGAACTCCATGAAGCTTTACAATCTGCTCGATGTACAGTCCTGCCAGTTTCTTGACATTGGTGGTCTTTCGAATTGGAATGAAGTGAGCGGATTTCGTCAAACGATCCACAATTACCCAAATCGTGTCATATCCGCCCCGAACTCTTGGTAATCCGGACATAAAATCCATAGAAATATCTTCCCATTTCTAATCCGGAATAGAGAGTGGCTGTAGAGTTCCACCGGGTTGCTGATGTTCGGCTTTAACTCGTTGACAAGTCAAACACCGTCTCACGAAATCAGCAACTTCTCGTTTCATTACATGCCACCAGTATTGAGTCTTGAGATCTCGGTACATCTTATTACCTCCCGGATGGACAGCATAAGCAGATTTATGTGCTTCCTCCATGATTTCGGTCTTCAGATTCTTCGGCACGCAAATTCGGTTCTTAAAACGAAGAAGACCCATATCATCGAAAGCAAATGAGGAGTTCGGATCACCTTGCATCCTCATGACCTGTCTTTGAATCCAGTCATCAGCACTTTGCTCGTCTTTAAGTCTCTGAACCAAGTCCAGTCTCACTGAGAGGTTTGCAATCCACGATTGAGAGACTAATTGATATCTCCCTGCTTCTGACACCACTCCTGTAGAGGTTCCCTCCAAGCTAGCTACCTTTGCTTGTCTACTTAAAGTATCAGCTACTACATTATCCTTGCCTGGATGATATTGAATACGGCAATCATAATCTTCAAGGAATTCCATCCACCGACGTTGCCTGCGATTGAGATCCTTCTGAGTGTGCAAATACTTCAAATTCTGGTAGTCGGTGAAAATATCGAATGTCACGCCATATAAATAATGTCGCCATTTCCCCAAGGCAAAGATAATAGCAGCTAGCTCAAGATCATGGATAGGGTAGTTCTTCTCAGCATCTTTTAACTTACGCGAAGCATAAGCTATCACTTTTCCGTTCTGCATAAGAACGCACCCTAACCCTTCTTTCGATGCGTCGGTATAAACCGTTAACCCTTCGGAACCTTCAGGAAGTGCAAGTACCGGAGCAGTAGTCAACCGTTTCCTTAGCTCTTGGAAGCTTGCCTTGCATTTATCGTCCCACTTAAAAGGCACGTCCTTGCGAGTTAAATTGGTCAGCGGAGCGGCTATCTTGGAGAAATCTTGAACGAAATGCCTGTAATAGCCAGCTAACCCTAGAAAACTTCTAACTTCAGTTGGTGTCTTCGGCTGCTCCCATTTCATCAGCCTCAATCTTCGAGGGATCCACTTCGATTCCATCTCCTGATATCACATGACCAAGGAAGGTAACTTTATCAAGCCAAAATTCGCATTTACTGAACTTGGCATACAACTGATGCTCTCGGAGAGTTCTTAATACGATGCGAAGATGCTCGGCATGTTCTTCCTTAGTCTTTGAGAAAACTAGGATATCATCAATGAAGATCACCACAAACTTATCGAGATAAGGCCGGAAAGTATGATGCATCAAATCCATGAAAGCGGCTGGGGCATTCGTTAACCCGAAAGGCATAACTACGAACTCAAAATGCCCATATCGAGTATTAAACCAGGTCTTCGGAATGTCTGATTCTCGGATTCGCAACTGGTAATACCCCTGTCGGAGATCTAGCTTGGAGTATACTTTCGACCCTTGCAAAATATCAAACAACTCTTCGATGTGAGGTAGAGGATATTTGTTCTTTATCGTCATCCGATTCAGCTCACGATAGTCTATACACATCCTCAACGTCCCATCCTTCTTTTTCACAAAAAGAACAGGCGCACCCCACGGTGAAGTACTCGATCGGATATACCCACTCTCCAACAGTCCATCCAACTGGATCTTCAATTCTTTCAACTCTGCTGGAGCCATTCGGTAAGGAGTCTTAAAATACGGTTCGGCACCCAGAGCTAAATCGATCACAAACTCTATCTCTCGTTCCGGAGGCAAAGAATTCAAACTCTCGGGAAACACATCAGGGAATTCTCCAACTACTGGTACCTCCTCAAGCTTAACTTGCTCTTTCGGACGGTTTAGTAGATAAGCAACAAAGGCCGGAGATCCCTTGCGAATCATTCGGGCGGCTTTAACGTAAGATACTCGAGGAATCTTGTCAAACCTTTTGCCCAAAATCTCGCTATCAGCTCCCAGAGCGATCTTTTTCCCGAAACAATCAATATAAGCTTGATGCCGATATAGCCAGTCCATTCCCAATATTATCCCGTAGTGACTCATCGGAAGCTCAATGAGATCAGCAGGATAATCGTGATCGTCTATCCTCAACGGACAGTCTCGGAAGACTCGATTGAACAAATAAGAAATTCCCAACGGGGAATTGACCTCAAGCACATAAGGCAAAGACTCGACAGACAATGATAATTTGAATGCATATTCAGGTGCAATAAAAGAATGCGTCGCACCCGAATCATATAATGCAATTATGGATATGTCATGCAAATGTATTGTACCTTGTACCACAGCATTAGGATCGGTCTCCCCTCCATCCCCCGTCATCGCGTACGCTCGAGCTACGACTTTTCCTTTCCCTGCATTCTGTGGCTCCTTCTGGAACTATGGAGGTGGCCTTCTCTTTGGGCAGTTCCCGATTTGATGGTCCCTGCCTCCACACCAGATACACAAACCCTGTTTCCTCCAGCAGTTTGCCTCGGTATGTTTTGGTTTATTACAGTAAGAACACTTGATCGGAGGCTCGGCTATCTGTGAACCTGTGGTCTTTTGCTTCTTGCTCGAGGATGAAGAACCCGCAGGAGGAAAAGACCTCTTGAATTTGCGAGGTGGTGGAGCTATATCCTTCGGTGGGAAGTCCTTTTTGATCTGTTGTAACTGAGACTCAATCTCTAGAGCAGTTGTGACGGCAACCTCGTATGTAGGGAGATGAGCTCCCAGAAGTGCTCTTCGGATATCCTCATTCAGGCCCTGAACAAACTGATTCACCTTCCTTCTTTCGTCTGTAAGGATGGAAGGACAGTAGACAATGAGGCGGGAGAACATGGCCTCGTATTGATCAACAGTGAGATTCTCCTATTTTAGGGCCCTGAATTCAGCTTCTCGTTTATCCTGTACAACCAGGGGAATGTATTTACTTCGGAAGGCTGAGAGAAAGTTAGCCCAGGTCGGCTCGATCTGATCAGCTCGCCATCTAGCCTCAGTCAGTCTCCACCAGTCCCTGGCTGGTCCTTTAAGGAGAAAAACTGCATACTCAACCTTTTTAGCATCCTCACATTCCATGACCCGGAAGATAGGTTCTAAATCTGCGATCCACTCCGTAGCCTTTAGGTCATCGGGGCCTCCCTCGAAACGAGGAGGATTTAGGCTACGAAACCGATCAAACTCTTTAGCTTCTATCTGTCTCCTCTGGGCGGCTGTTGGCTGAGCCGGAGCTAAACCCTGTCTGAAGAACTGCTGCATTGCCTCTATAAATACTGCCGGATTGAATGGATTATGCTGTGCCGGCGGTACCTGCTCAGGTTGGGGAGCCGGAGGATCATTAATATTGTTGTTATCTTCCTGAGGAGGAGAAGGAGGAGCAGCTCTGGTTCTCGGTCTACCACGAGCACGAACCATTTTCCTGTATCAAAGGACTAAATAATATGCATGCTTCGTTAGCCACATGATCATGTTAACACAGAATCACATAACATAAGCATATAGAAGCACATTGTCCTAAAGCCATTCGACCTAGACAGACTCGACACGACGTTAAAACCTAAGTACCAAACCTAGGCTCTGATACCACCTTAAGGTGTGACGTCCCCCAAGCCACAACCCCCGGACCGAAACGAGCTCTCGAGTGATAGTTAAATACCACCACTCGAAAACCCGCCCCAGACAACGGGATTCCCACAACCTGGCAACAGCGACTCCCAACAACAGTACCAACACCAACAACAACAACAACAGCACCAACAAGTGGAAGCAATGAGCAAAAGATCATATTTATATTCACACTGCCATCCGTGGCCAAAATAAACATTTATGAGTCCATTATCTATCACAAATTATAACATCAATTCATTAAGTATTCTACATCAGCATAACATGTTAAGTTTTCATGTAATCCAACATCATGAGTTCGATCCACAAAAGTAAATGCATGAGACCGACTTCAAGGACTGTACAAGCCTACAACGCTGCTGCCAGTACCTGACCACTAACCTGAAGCATGAACCAAAAAGGGGATGTGAGTCAAACGAACTCAGTGAAGAGGGGAATATATATATATATAATAATTAAAACATAAAACATATTTAATTCATGCTTTGGTTAATAGAGGAACGAATCTAGTGCCGATACTTTCTCTTTATAATTCATCAAAGCTTTGTGAATTAAATATTAAAGTAAAACATTTTAGAAACATTTTATTCCCGGCGAGAACGGGCCATCTCCTTATAACTCCCAAAACATATCAAATATAACGAAATTCCTCCTCAATACCATTTGGCTTATCAAGGGAGCTACCCAAGATTTCACCATAACCGACTAATGGCGCCGGTGTAAGTATTATTCAGGCTAGACTACCTCCGACCAGCCATGAACAATACCCTTTGATTATTTGTCAGGTTCATGAATACCTGCTTATAATCGGTGGAATTATGAACCTAGCTTCAACCCTAGACGCACGTCTCCGGGTATCCGCCTGTCACATAATCCAGGGCCCAAACAGAAATACCCATGAGCGTCCTCAATGGGGTTAAGTATAAGTCATCTCGCTTTTCAAAATATTTTAAGGGACCAAAAGGGTCTTTCGAGACAAGGTATGTAACCGCCTAGGGTATCCCGTCACGTTGCCGAGTTATCTCGAGGCATACGTGCAAGTCCCAAGACCAAATGTTACTTTTAAAATCAAAATAGTTCTCTTGTCTCTATTTTCAAACCATTTTGGAAAAGATATACATATATATCATTTTTATATCAAAACTTTTTTATTTCAAATATTGATAATATATAATTGAAATATAAAGGGATAGGGTTTTCGCAAATATTTGTTCAAGCTCCAGTTAAAAACATTTTACATCCTCACCTGTAGGCTTAACAAAAAGGATAGCCAAACAACCAGAGATCAGTCCCGCGAGGTCCCACCTGTAATACACCGGCCTCGAGGTAAGACACGACTCGATAAATCAACCAAATATGACGCACGGCTATGAAATGCATTTTATGCTCAAAATAACATATTATGTATAAATGCATTTAAACACAATTAAGCTCATTCAAACACATTTAAACACAATCAAATACACATGATATTAAGCTAAATTAAGCATTCAAGTAATATGGAAGCTTGGGGAATAAAATTCAAAGGTTTGTGAATATTACACAATCCACCCCTCATTTAATACTTTACATAGCAAAACAACTCCGATTAATCCGAAACATCCGGCATCACTTAGCTACTATGTTTAAGGATTTTTGATGCCAAAAGAATCGAAAAATGAAGCCAAATGCTCAAAATTCACTATTCATCAGCCCCTACCTATTTTGCCAAACTTTCATTTTTCAACCCCAAACTCCACAAAACTTCACCAATTTGCTTAATATCACGAACTAACATGAATTACCAATCCATTCAAGCATCTAAGACCATTAGCTCAACATTGCACATTGATCAAATTCAATGGAAAAAAATCACAAGTAATGCTACATGTAATCCATCACCAAACTAAGCTCATCAATCATTCATTCTAGCATGCTTCTTCACTTCATCAACATATAAAACATTGAGACTCAAAGATTAAAGAGATTTGCAAACTTACCTTGTAAAAGAAAATTGAAGAGATAGAGATGTTGAGGGCTTGTTTGCACAAATAGAAAGAAGAAGCTTGTTCCTTGGATGATGTAGCAACTTTTTGTGAAGTGGCGGTGGTGAAGATGATGAGAGGGCCGAGAGAGTGAGATGAAGGAGAAGAGAGTTGCTTGAGAATAGTGTAGAAACTTGAGAGAGAAATGAGATAATTAAATAAATATAGAATATTTTGAAAAGTCAAAATATGCTTGCAATTATGTAGATATTTATATGTATATATTTGCATATATTTTCATATATATATATGTGTATATATATTAAATACAATATCATGTTATTCAAATAAAATGGCATAATTTTCACAAAATTTCAAATACAACAATTCAAAGATAAACATAGTGTGAGGTAATTTCAAATATGAAAATTCTTATGAATTCATCATATTATTCACATATAGAATCACAAATTAATTCATGTAATTCACATAATCACATAATTTGCAAATAATACACACAAGAGCTATTAGTCGGTAAACTTACCGAAGCGTTATAAAAATAACGGGGCGTTACAGTGTCTTACCTCGAGGCCTGTGTATTACAGGTGGGACCTCGCGGGGCTGATTTCAGGTCGTCGAAATATCTTCTTTTGTTAAGCCTACAGGTGAGGATGTAAAATGGTTTCAACTGGAGTATGAACAAATATTTGCGAAAACCCTATCCCCTTTTATATTTCAATTATATATTATCAATACTTGAAATAAAAGGTATTTGATATAAAATGATATATATGTATCTTTTCCAAAATGGTTTGAAAATAGAGACAAGGGAACTATTTTGTTTTTAAAAGTAACATTTGGTCTCGGGACTTGCTCGTATGCCTCGAGTTATAGGCAACGTGTTGAGAAACCCTAGACGGTTACATACCTTGTCTCGAACGACCCTTTTGGTCAATTAAAACATTTATAAAGCGAGATTATATTTCCTTTAACCCTATAGAGGACGCTCTTAGGGTATATTTGGGCCCCGGATTATACTAGAGGTGGAAACCCGGAGACGTGCGTCTAGGGTGAAGCCCAGGGTATAATCCAGATTATATATATGGATGGAGACCCAGTGACGATCATCTAATATATAATCAAAGGGTATTGTTCAGGGCTAGTCGGAGGTAGTCTAGCCTGAATAATACTTACACCGGCGCCATTAGTCGGTTATGGCGAAATCTCGGGTTGCTCCTTGATAAGCCAAACGGTATTGAGGATTTTCATTATATTTGATATGTTTTGGGAGTCATAAGGAGATGGCCCGTTCTCGCCGGGAATAAAAATATTTTCTAAAATGTTTTACTTTAATATTTAATTCACAAAGCTTCGATGAATTATAAAGAGAAAGTATCGGCACTAGATTCGTTTCTCTATTAACCAAAGCGTGAATTAAATATGTTTATGTTTTAATTATTATATATATATTCCCCTCCTCACTGAGTTCGTTTGACTCACATCCTCTTTTTGGTTCATGCTTCAGGTTAGCGGTCAGGTACTGGCAGCAGCGTTGTAGGCTTGTACAGTCCTTGAAGTCGGTCTTGTATATTTACTTTTGTGGATCGAACTTATGATGTTGGATTACATGAAAATTTGACATGTTATGCTGATGTTGGACACTTAATGAATTGATGTTATAACTTGAGATAGATAATGAACTTATAAATGTTTAACTTGGCCACGGATGGCAGTGTGTATATAAATACGATCTTTTGCTCATTGCTTCCGCTTGTTGGTGCTGTTGTTGCTGTTGAAGTTGGTACTGTTGTTGGGAGTTGCTGTTGCCAGATTGTGGGAATCCCGTTGTCCGGGGCGGGTGTTCGAGTGGTGGTATTTAACTATCGCTCGGAAGCTCGTTTCGGTCCGGGGGTTGTGGCGTGGGGGACGCCACAGCTTAAGGTGGTATCAGAGCCTAGGTTTGGTACTTAGGTTTTGATGTTGTGTCGAGTCTGCCTAGGTCGAACGGCTTTAGGACAATGTGCTTTTATATGCTTATGTTATGTGACCTGTGTGGACATGATCATGTGGCTAACAAAACATGCATATTATTTAGTCTTTTGATACAGGAAATGGCTCGTGGTAGACCGAGAACCAGAGTTGCTCCTCCTTCTCCTCCCCAGGAAGATAACAACAACATTAATGCTCCTCCGGCTCCTCAGCCCGAGCCAATACCGCCCGAGCAGCCGAATCCCTTAAATCCTGCCATGTTCTTTGAATTCATGCAAAGGATGTTTCAACAGGGTGCAGCTCCTGCACAACCGACCCCTGCTCAAAGGAAACAGGCTGAGGCAAGGGATTTTGACCGGTTTCTCAATCTCAATCCCCCTCGTTTCGAAGGACAACCTGATGATCTCAAGGCCACAGAGTGGATTGCCGATCTCGAGCCTATGTTTAGAGTTATTGAGTGTCCCGATTCAAAGAAAGTTGAGTACGCCGTGTTCCTCCTTAAGGGGCCAGCCAGGGACTAGTGGAGACTGACCGAAGCTAGATGGCGAGCTGATCAGACTGAGCCGACTTGGGCTAACTTTCTCTCAGCCTTCCGAAGCAAATACATTCCCTTGGTCATACAGGATAAACGAGAAGCGGAATTCAGGGCTCTAAAATAGGAGAATCTCACTGTCGATCAATACGAGGCCATGTTCTCCCGTCTCATTGTCTACTGTCCTTCCATACTTACAGACGAGAGAAGAAAGGTGAATCAATTCGTACAGGGTTTAAATGAGGACATTACGCTCTCAAGGAGGGGTGAATGTAACACCCCAAACTTGAGAAATATGTACCATGTGGGCATTTGTCCCACATAGGGAAAAACATAAGTAATGTGAAGGGTTTATAAGTGATCTCCAAGCACAACTACCATGTGGTGCATCACCTTTTGGCAAGTGGTTTCAAGCCAAACTTTAGGGTTGTGCTCAGTGGTGGTGAAGCTTATACCCGCGCGTCCAACGGGTGCCGTCGTGAGGGTTCTCCTCTCCGCGCCCGGGGCTGCGGCAAAACCCAACCTGACTCAACTAATAATACAAATTCTGATTACATGAAAATTTTCAAACTCAGATATTTATAAATAAAACATTATATACAAATAAACCAAGTAATTCATATATTTGATTCAACTTACTCCAGGAAATTGATGAATTACACTATCAGATAACCTTAATGTCAAGTAATGGTTTCATTAAAGGATTAGTGGATTAATAGCAACTGTTTCAAAAAGAAACTATTCATGACTACCAAAAGAAGCAATTAATTGAGAGCAACTAATGTTTCTCATTTATTCACGCATGATTATTCAAGATTAATAATAAATATGGGAATGGCTCATAGCACACACACACTACACGTCCACCTATATAGTTTACAAGCTTACTTTAAAAGTCTATGTATTAAAAGCTAATGGAAGATTAGTAACTGGGTACTTGATAGTATTCTTGAAACTAACAAATTAGAAGCTAACCCATCTAGATTTAGTATAAGCTACACATAATAGCATAATCTAATTTCAAAGCAAGAAATTGGATATACAGTAGTCCGTAAGAACTTATGAAATTCTAGATTAACAATTCTAATCGTCAACTAACACTAATTACTATAGCAAGGATTATGAGTTCTCTAATCAAATTTCCCTAGCTTTAGAAAAATAATTAAATAATAAAACTAAACACTTAAGTATAGATACACTAATCAGGATACTTAATAGTTCTAAGTTAAACATTCAAACTAAATCAATTATTATATGTCAAAATTAACTCAAACCCACATCATCTACGGACAAAGTCAACAATTACTGAATATTCCTATCAACTTAATCATTCCTGGAAGCACTTTAATTTATTCAATGAACTTACTGTTGCTATGATTAAAGAAGAAACACTAGAAAGCGACGGAAGGAAGACAAAGGGTTTTACCTGGTTCTTGCGTGAAGGTCTGGAGGTTTTTTTTTTTTTTCTAATTTGTGAGTGTGTGTGGTGTACGGTGAATTTGGAAGTCTTATGGTGTGATGGTGATGATTCAGCAAGAATAGGCTATGCATGTCTCTAGGAAATTACACGTAGCATTGTTGTTTCCTCTTTTTTTTTTTTTTTTTTTTTTTTAAAATGTAGCATGATAACTTTGACTCTAAAAAAAAACATATAGAGATATATATATATATTACACATACACGTGTATACATATATTACACATGCAATTTCTAATATTATATATATATATGCATACACTTATCTAACATTATATGTATATATATATATATCACTATACATTAGTATAAGAATTTAGATTGCGTAATTAATATGCCAAGCAAATATGAATGCATGTTATGACATGGTTTCCTTCTCAATTTACCTTTACCCGACATCTCCAAATTTCGGGGCATCACACCAAGAGTGCTCATTTTCTATCGATCAACATGTCGTACAAAGTGGATAGGTTGGCAGAGATTTATCACCGAGAGATTGTCAAGCTTCATGGGATTTCGACTATGATAGTGTCTGACAGAGACGCTCGATTTACTTCTCGCTTATGGCAGCAACTTCAAGAGCGAATGGGAACGAAGCTGACTTTCAGTACAGCCGCACATCCGCAGACTGATGGTCAGTCAGAGAGGATGATCAGATATCTCTGTGATATGCTTCGAGCTTGTGCCTTGGATTTTCGCAACAATTGGCACGACCAATTGCCTTTGATCGAGTTTGCCTACAACAACAGCTATCAGTCTTCGATCGAAATGGCACCTTACGAGGCATTGTACGGCAGAAAGTGTAGATCCCCGTTGTTTTGGGATCTCGAGGATTGGCGTTGGACGAAAGACGATAAGGAACGAGGAACCCCTCCAAAGTTTCTCCAAAATGCCATCAACCGTATCCAGATCATTCGGCAGAGAATGAAAGCAGCTCAGGATCGACAGAAGAGCTATGCCGACAACCGTCGCCGACCGTTGGAATTTGAGGTTGTTGACAAAGTATTCCTCAAAGCTTCTCCTCGAAAGGGATTCACCCGAATTGGAAAAGGAGGAAAACTAAGCCCGAGATTTTTGGGTCCCTATGAAATTCTGGAGAGGATTGGGAACGCCGCCTACAGGTTAGACTTGCCGCCAAGCCTAACAGGAATTCAAAATGTCTTTCATGTTTCCCAACTCCGAAAGTACTTTCGGAATGAGTCCGAGATCCTTCCTGTTGAGGAAATTGAACTAGAGCCGGATTTGACCTTTGTTTTGAAGCCGGTAAAGATATTGGATAAGAAGACTCAAGCTCTGCGCCACCGAGAGATTTCTCTTGTCAAAGTCCTTTGGAGAAATCAGACAACCGAAGAAGCTACATGGGAGACCGAGGACAAGATGCACAAGTTTCATCCGGAATTATTTCAGTCGGACGAGTAGAATCTGGGGGCCAGATTCTCATAAGGAGGGGTGATTGTAACGCCCCGAAAATCCGAATTATAATCCGGTATGTCCGAATCGTGTATTTGCGCAATTTATTATTTGATTTGATATTTATTATGATATTTTAGAATAATTTCGTAAATGAATGAATTTTTATATTTAAATTACGAATTGTTAATGTGCGTTGAATTATATGAATTTTGACTGTAATTATGTATTATTTAGACGACATGAGTTTTTGAACTTATTTTGTAAATTACGAAAATGCCCTTTCGATTTTTAACCCAAGTCAAACTTTGACTTAAGTCTCTCATCTCTCTCTCTCACCTCATTCACGCTCAACCTCAAAGAAAAAGAAGGAGAAAAGAAAGAAGAAGAGAAAGGGAAGGAGGAAGCTTCAATCGATCGTGCCGGACTCGTTTCCCAACGGATTTTCGAACCGTTTACGCCTACGAACTCCTCATGATCTCTTCTACGAGTAAGCTTCTCACACCTTTCGCGATTAATGCCTCAATTGCTTTGTTTTTCTAGTTTTTGTGAATAGTTGCACATTTAGGTTAAATGTTGATTTTTAATGATTCTATGGACGGATTTACGTGGTTCTTGGTTTTATAGGTAGATTAGATGTTGTATATCGTTATATATAAGTCTTAACATGAGATTTGCATGATTGATTGGGTAAATATCGAATTTTGACTCATTCCCGCGAGTTTTCTTCATTTTTGCAAATTTCTGCTGTTTTGAGAATCCGCACGGCCTTGCGCGCGGTCTTGAGACCATGCGCCAAGACCGTGCGTCCATCTTATGCCTGTGCACGGTCATGTGCACGGCCGTGCACACGCCCGTGCGCATGGCCGTGCAAAGTGCTTGCACCGGCTTGAACACGAGTTCAAGCCCGTGCGTCCGCCCGTCCCCGAGACCGTGTGTATGCCTTAGCCAAAATTTCTCCATTTTCAGAATGTTGCTCTCGGCAATGGGAGTCAACAGGCACTTTTAAAAGTTGACTTTCTTCGTTTGACCTCCGATTTGAGATCCGATTTCACCTATAGGTCCTATAAATCTTGAAATACATATTTTAGGAAGTTTGAATTTTTCCGACTTCGTTCGGGCCCCGTTCTTCGTGTTTTTCGTTTAGGCATCTTAGGCTATTTTTCAAATGTTGTCTGTTTATTCCGAAACTTGAATGCATGCTTCCTTATTGCCTTTTATGCATGATTATGAACTTTTATCGCATTCTAATTTGATTTGCTTATTGAATTAAAGTACCTTGATAGAATGTGAACCTAAGTGATATGAATGACTATTTAACGTGCTTCTGTGTATTTTAATGCTTTCGTATAAGCCGTGCGTCGTCCTTAGTCTTATTTGGTTGTGTCTTGGTATTTTTGCAGACGATACTCCCGTGGAGTAGCGCATCCGGTCTTGCATTCTATATTCTTTTTGTATAGCCACAGGTGAGGCTTTCCGTTTCTGATTCCAGTATTATTATGTATATATATATAAATAAGCCTCTCCCGACATAAGCCACGTTTACGTTTTGTTTTCACACCGTTTCTATATATATACTTAATAAATATTTATGCCTATTATGTTTATTCGATTTATCGAAAATGTTTTGATATGAAAAAGTACTACGTATAGTCTTTGAAACGTTTGCGAAAGAGACATGTAAAACCCCTTTGTTTTCTAAGGCGAACTTTGGCCTTCGGCCTCGCATATGACATGTCTCGAACGGTCTTTTGGCCAACCCGAAATGATTTGAAAAGCGAGTTATGATATGTATGTATGTATGTATGTTTGGGCCCGGAGTAAAGGATGATAGGACGAAGTCGGTAGACATCGGGTCTACGGCGGAAATTCTATGGTTCTCTCCACCTTTGGGAGCTCGGGGTGAGGCCGGAGTTGCGGCCTTTGAGTACCTGAGATTATACTGTATGTTATGCGTAGTTCGGATTTAGCGGTCCGTCTACATAGGAGGAATAAGGGTGGTTTCCCATTTTTATGTTTAGAAATTGGAGTTAAGGGGTTGACTCGCTGAGTCATATGATAAGTTATGTTTTATGCTAAATCACCACCCGTTTACGAAAAACCTTACGTTTATGTTGATTTCTTTTAAGTTTAAAAATTGGTGATTTACTTCTGTTTTATTAATATACATTATTATTCCCCCCTCACTTAGTCGTTTGACTAACCCCCTCTGTTTCACCCCTGTATTGGTTTCAGGATACTAGGCGGGATCTTCGTCGTCGTAGTCGTCGTCGTAGAGTTGCATTTATTTTGCTCATGTATAACTCTTTTCCCGTTAGGCTATTAATTATGTTTTATGATATTAGTAATTTTATTTAGTTAGAATTCAGGAATTATATGTTGAACCCGTATATTTACATTGTCGGGATATTGTATCGAACCCGTTTATTAATTATGTAATTGAATTTCGTTGGCCTTGGTGGGCTTTAATACTTGCGCAATGATTATGTTTTATTGTTTGGTTTATTTTCGCTTCCGCACCTCTGTCATTTTCTTTCGTTTTGAAATCCCCGCCTAGTGATTGAGTAAATGCGTGACGTTCGCCGGGTTTCGATTCGGGTGGGATTCCATTTCGGTTCCGGGTCGGGGCTCGGTGTGGGGCGTGCGTTACCCGTTTGGGGCGCCCGCTACAGGACAATATATGCTTGCCGGGCTGACCTTGGGCTGTTACAAATGGTATCAGAGCCAGTGCCGGTAAGGCCGATGTGCCAGCGAGGACGCTGGACCCCTAAGGGGGGTGGATTGTAATGTCCCACATCGGTTTGGTAAGGAGAACGAAGCCCCTTTATAAGTGGGTTGAAACCTTACCTGGCATACGCGTTTTATAGCCTTGAGGGGGCGCACTGGGCCATCGAGCCTAGTGGTTTTCCAAAGAGGACAATATATGCTTGCCGGGCTGACCTTGGGCTGTTACAATAAGGGGGTGCAAGTGTGTTCAAGAGGGTGCAAAAGGGATCAAGGTGGTGCAAATGTATTCAAGAGGGTGTGGGGTTCGTTTGAGATTAAAAATAAATTCGAAGGGGTAGAAAAGGTAATTATAAAAGGTTAAGGATACGAGAATAAAATTAGAATAAATTAAAATTAGCTAACGGAGCTAATCATTTCATTTAAAATTCAACGAGGTGTCGAATAATTATTCCGAAAATATCTTCTGGAATTTTGGGTCATTACATATATCATCAACAATCAACAATTTAGACAAGCTATAGTACAAATGATTCATGCCAAAACAATCCGAAAAGCTAAAAGCTAGAAGCTACAATAAAAAAGCTACCAATTAACACAATAATACAAAAAATGTGATACAAGACAAATGACAAGTCGGATTCGAGTAATACCAGCGCCGTTAGAACCGTTGCGTCGAGGGGCACGATCTATCCGAAGACACCATCGCCGGATTCAGTGCAAAAATGCTGGAAACCGCCTGCCACCGTCGGAACGCCGCCGGACCACCTCCGATGGTTGAACCTTTATACCGAAATGTTCCTCTCGTCGAGCCCGTCACTTCCCTCAAAACCGTTTCTCAATCGGATCACCCATCGGAATTTAATTTCAGTTCAAAGCTCCAAAACCCTAGAATCCAAGAATTTTATTAACAAAAATTGGCTCAGCGAAATACGAAATTGACTTCGAAATCAGCTTACCCATGTCGAGAAGGTTAGGATTCATGTAAAGCCCTTTGAAAATGGTGGTCGGGGTAGCTCCGACGCTACCTCGGCCGTGCGCCGCCCACGCGCCACCGGTGCTGCGCCGTCCCGTCGAGTTGGGGCCTGAGACCGGTGCCAAAAGTTTTGTCTCTTCAAGGCCGTTCTAGCTACGTGGTGCACCGTCGAGACACCGCCGCACGCCGCCGTAAAAAGCCCATCTCCGCCGCGCCTTCTCCTCCTCGTTCCGCCGTCGTCCGGCCAAATCAGGCCGTGAGACCACCGCCAAAAGACTACCCTCGATGAGAGCTTTCATTTCCGACCAAGCCTAGGCTGTGGCGTCGCCGGAAACGTCAGAACCACCACCCTTGCCATTGCCACTTTCGCGCCGCCGTAGCGCCACCACCAGTGCTCCAATCGCCACAATAATAGTATGGTTGAGTTCGTCTCGTCGAGACGGTCGATTCTACATATCATATGCGCGATTCCGAGAAGAAATGAGAAAATCACATTTTGGGGGGGAGAGAGAGTTCACGTTGCTACTGCGTGTGTGTGTGTGTGTGTTCTCTCTGTTTCATTTTGGCCCCAAATCTCTCAATAATTGCATAATATACCCTATCCTCGAAAAATGTGCAAATTGTGTAAAGTGTCGGAATTAGGCGTACTTAGTGTCAAAATGACCGAAAGTAAATGCTCAACAAGGATTGAGGTTCATTTTCTTAAAATTCAGGAGTTTACGAAAAGTCAATTCCAGGTTGGGCTAAAATGCAATTTTATTTAAAATATGACTTAATGAATATTATTTAGAATTTCATGAAAGTATTTGGAACCTCGACTGTAACGACCCAAAAATTCCAGAATATATTCTCGGAATAATTATTCGACATTTCGTTGAATTTTATATGAAAAGATTAGCTTCATTAGCTAATTTTAAGTTATTTTAATTTAATTCTCTATCCTCAACCATTTATAATTACTTTTTCCACCCCTCGAAATTAATCTAATCTCTAAACGAACCCACACCCCCTTGAAACACCTTTGCACCATCTTGGACACACCCACACTACCTTGAACACACTTACACCCCCTTGTGCACACTCTCTTGCACACTCTTGAACACAACTCAAAATCGAGAGAGAGAAGGAGAGAAGAGAAGGAGAAAGGAAGAAGAAGAAGGAGAGAAAGAGAAATCCCGTTCCGAATCCGCGATCAATCGAAATTCCAACACCAACTATACGATCCTCATTCAATTCTCTACCGGTAAGCTTCTTTCCTCATTTCGATTCATCCATTAAATCCTTCGGTTTTCTAGTTTTCAAATTGAAATGAATTGTAACGATCCGAAAATCCGATTTATAATCCAGTATGTCTGAATCGAGTAATTGCGCAAATTATTATTTTAATTTGATATTTATTCTGAGACTTTAGGATAATTTCATAAATGAGTGAATTTTGATAATTAAATCACGAAGTGTCAATGTGCGTTTAATTATATGAATTTTAACTGTAATTACGTATTATTTGGACAACGTGAGTTTTCAAACTTATTTTACGAAATTACGAAAATGCCCTTTCGATTTTTAAACCTAGTCAACTCAATTGACTAAGTCTCTCTTTCTCACCTCACTCTCGTACAAACCAGCAAGAAGGAAGAAGGAAACGAAAGAAAAAGAGAAGGAAGAAGAAGGAGCTTCAACGATCGTCCCGACTTCGTTTCCCGACGGATTTTCGATTCGTTTACGTCTACGAACTCCTTGCGATCTCTTCTACGAGTAAGCCTTTCACGATTCTTTCGTTTAATGTATCCTATGCCTTGTTTTTCTCAATTTTTGTTATTAGTTGAATATTTAGGTTTTATTCGATTTTGATAGTAATCGTGGATGGATTTTCGTGTTTATCGTTTCTATATGTAGATTACATGTTGTAGATGTTTATATGTGAGAATTAGGGAGTGATTAGCATGTTTAATTGATTAAATGTTAGATTTTGGTTTGAATTCGCGTATGATTTTGAGGTTCTGCTTGTTCTGCTCGATCTGGACGCACACGGGCTGGTGCACACAGCCTTGAGGCCGTGTGCATGAGACCGTGCGTGTGGAGAATTGCACACGGGCTGGTGCACACGGCCTTGAGGCCGTGTGCATGAGGCCGTGCGTGTTGCTTGATTGTGCACGACCTCGGCACACGGCCATGCACAAGGCCGTGTGGATCCGGTGAACAGCCCCCTGACCTTCTGTAAGTCAGGGGCTGTTTTGGCCTACGGGTCCCTCCGAGACTCGTCTTTTCCGAATTCTTTCTTCGCTCGTGTATTCGATATATATGAAATAGATATGAATTGCATGTTTTACGAATTTATAACATGTTCGGGTCTATGAATAGTGCGTTTTAAGTTTTCGTTAAATTTTCTAACTTTTGCGTGTGAAGTCCGATTTTCCCGAAATTCGAATGCATACTCCTTTATGATAATTTAAGCATGTCCGTAAAGTTTCGTTGCATTTGGACTTGATTTGCATTTTTAAATTTGAGAATTACTCTGGTTTTGTTTGATAATTTGAACTTAAGTGCTTGATTTGATTGTGTAACGTGCTCCTATATGTTTTAATATTCTCGTATAAGCCGTGCGTCGTCCTTAGTCTTAATTGGTTGTGTCCTGGTATTTTTGCAGACGATACTCTCGTGGAGTAGCGCCGGTTCTTGCTTTTTGCTCTTCTTTTTGTATAGCCAACATGTGAGGCTTTCCTTTTCTGATTCCAGTACTTACGTATATATATAAATAAGCCTCTCCCGATATAAGCCAAGTTTACGTTTTGTTTTCACACCGTTTCTATATATATACTTAGTAGATATTTATGCTTATTATGTTCATTGATTTATCGAAAATGATTTGATATGAAAAAGTACTACGTATAGTCTTTGAAATGTTTACGAAAGAGACATGTAAAACCTTTTGTTTTCTAAGGCGAACTTTGGCCTTCGGCCTCGCATATGACATGTCTCAAACGGTCTTTTGGCCAACCCGAAATGATTTGAAAAGCGAGTTATGTTATGTATGTGTGTATGTTTGGGCCCGGAGTAAGAGCGATAGGACGAAGTCGGTAGACGTTGGGTCTACGGCGTAAATCCTATGGTTTACTCCATTTGGGAGCTCGGGGTGAGGCTGGAGTGGCAGCCCTTTGAGTACCTGAGTTACCGTATGATATGTTATGAGTAGTTCGGGTTTGCAGTCCGACTACACTGGAGGAATAAGGAGGGTTTTCGGTTTTATGTTTTGGAAATTGGAGTTCAGGGCTCGACTCGCCGAGTCATATGATAAGTTATGTTTTATGCTAAATCACCACCCAATTACGAAAATCTTTCTTTTATGTTGATTTCTTTTAAGTTTAAAATTGGTGATTTACTTCCGTTTTATTATATACATTATTATTCCCTCCTCACTTAGTCGTTTGACTAACCCCCTCTGTTTTACCCCTGTATTGGTTTCAGGATACTAGGCGGGATTCGTCGTCGTCGTAGTCGTCGTCGTGGAGTTGTATTTATTTTGCTCATGTATATCTCTTTTCCCCATTTAGATATTATTTAAGTTTTATGATTTTAGAAAATTATGATATTAGGTTGTATTCGGGATTATGTATGTATTGAACCCGTTATTATATTTTATCGGGACACTGCATCGAACCCGTTTGATATTTAAGTAATTGAATTTCGTTAGCCTTGGGTGGGCTTTAATACTTGTGTATTTATTATGTTTTATTATTTGATTAATTTTTGCTTCCGCGTCTCTGTCGTTTTATTTCGTTGTTCTTGAAACCCCGCCTAGTGATTGAGTAAATGTGTGCCGTTCGTCGGGTTTCGATTCGGGTCAGATCCCATTTCGGCTCCGGGTCGGGGCTCGGTGCGGGGCATGCGTTACCCGTTTGGGGCGCCCGCTACATGAATATTTGATAATTTGATGGGTTTGTAGGTTAGAGCTTACCATTTTTTGTGTAGTTCGGATCAAATGATAGCTATTAATGTGTACAATGCATGAGTGTGAACTTTATATGTTGATTTTAGCTATAGAATCCACCCTAGTTGATTTTAGGACGAAACCCTCGTGAGAAACCTTAAAATCGTGTTTTCTGCACCTGAAAGACGAACCACACGGTCCAACGCACGGTCTTGGCAAGACCGTGCACCAGACCGTGTGCACCACTTTGAGCCTGCACCGGCCGGCGCACCCCGGTGCGCAAGCCAGTGCACAGTTGTTTTAGCTTGCACAGTCTTAAGTGCATGCTCAAAACCTTGCACAAGGCCGTGCGTTAGCCCGTGCGAATGCCTTAACCAAATTTTCAACCTTTTTCCTTAGTTGCTCACGGTAATGGGGTCAAATGGGTAAAAATAAAAGTTGACTTTTTGCATACGACCCCCTAAAATCGAGCCGTTTTCACCTATAGCTTCCATATGATTCAAGGATGAATATTTTGTAAAGTTTTCAAAATTCCGACCTCGTTCGGACCTTGAATCGAGCTTTTTTCGTTTAGGGCTTTTTCACCAATTTTTGAATGTCGTCCGAAAAATCCGAAAATCGCATGAGTGCTTCTTTATAATATTATATGCATGAATGTGCAATTAGAATTTCAATTGAGCATGTTTCGCATCGTTAATTTTGAACTTTCCGTTTAATCGATTTAATTGCATTTTAATTGTAAATTTAATTGCTACATGACGTTTATTGGTTTTTCATGTGTTGTAGTCTTCGTGAGTCGTTGTCGTGTCTTGTCTGATTTGGTTCTTGTCGTCTATTAGTTTTAGGCCGTCTTTTCAAGGCATAGCTTGGGTTGTCTTGTCGTTCCCGTGCTTCCAAGTGAGGGTATTAAAATGCTTTCAAATGGAGTAAGAATTCCTTTTAAATTATTGCGAATTACCCTTATGTGCTCATCTTGTTTTGATTTCCCTTCTCGTATATCTATTAAATATTTAACCTATATTTTCATGATTTTATAATAAATGTTTTGATATTAACTTGTACCTATAAGTATCTCTAAATCATTTTGTTTTCATGAGGCAAGTAAAGCTCTTTCTTTTAAGCATGACGTTTTAAACTCGGATGGGTCTATGAGGGAAGTCGTTAGGGGAAGACGTTGGTGTTTCCCGACACGTATGAAACTTGTAGTCACCCCCTTTGTCGTCATAAACACTTGCCTAAATGCCCTTTTGGCCTTAACTTATAATGTTCTTCAAACGCGAACAAAAAGATAATGTATTGTTATTTAAATGGGCCCGGGATGGTATCCGGAGGTTGCATCTGGGGACGAGTGTCCAGGGTGTAATCCGAGGTGCTTTTCCCAAAATTAAGCTTCAATCGTGGCCCGTCAGGAGTTGATAGCCACGGTTGGGAGCGATGGTGGGCGTTGCATTCGTTGCACATTTTCCTAAAATTCAACAGTCACCCGGGGTCGCGCTTCGGGGTCGGACACTGGTGATGGAGTTTATTATAATTGAAGGGGTTATAAGGAGGAACAGGCCCATACTCGCTGGGATATTAATTGCTTGTATTTATCGCTTTAATTCTTTAACGTACTGTTAATTGTTGTCGTGTATACAAGTCGAAGCACGATGCGAAGTTTCTTCAATTATGCAAATGTATTTTCCTATATATATATAATCCAAACCCGGAAACGTGGCTCGTACTTGTTCCCTCTTTACCATCACTGAGTATCTTTTATACTCACCCCCACTATTTTGATTCTTACTTCAGGTCGACAGGTGGCGTTGTCACCTATCTTGTCAGTCGGCAGCAGCGGGTCTAGGTTGGCGTATGTCTTGTCTTGTCAGTGTCCCAACAACAGTCGTGTCCTTATTTATGAATTGATTTAATTTATGTTTTTCGTATTATTTTAATTTACCGTACTTACGTTCCCCTGATGTGGGATAGATTAGACGAGCCATGGATGGCATTTATTAAATGATTAATGAGAATGATGTATGAATTATGTTGCCATGAATGGCTTATATGACTAATGGTATAATTTGATTTAGCTTCCGCAACTCTGTTATTTTTTTATTGATGCTGTTGTTGGGGTGTCGTAATGCTGTTGCTGGTATTTGATTGATTGATTTCCGTTTGCCGGGATGGATTTTTAAATAGGGTACATCTACCTCGCTTGGGAGTTCGTCTCGGTGCGGATGTGGTGTCCTTTCTCCGCCCACGGAAAGGGGCGCTACATCAACAAAATATGCATTATTAAAACATTGAACCCCAGTCCAATGTACACCATTAAATTACTAAATTCGATTAAACGAGCTAAAAATATAAATTTACCGAATTAACCCTAGTTAATGACAAAACGATGCAAATTAAATTTTAATTAATACCTTGGGTTTTAAATGCCAAATCGATGATTTATAAAAAATATTAATTGCGCGATTTTTGTTTGAATAACTTTTAAATGCCATAATATACTCCCTTAATCAACCCCGAGGTTCGGAGGAGAATCTGAGGACAGATTCTTTTGAAGGGGGGAGTATTGTAACGACCCAAAATTCCAGAATATATTCTCGGAATAATTATTCGACATTTCGTTGAATTTTATATGAAAAGATTAGCTTCGTTAGCTAATTTTAAGTTATTTAATTTAATTCCCTATCCTCAACCATTTATAATTACATTTTCCACCCCTCGAATTTAATCTAATCTCTAAACGAACCCACACCCCCTTGAAACACCTTTGCACCATCTTGAACACACCCACACTATCTTGAACACACTTACACCCTCTTGTGCACACTCTCTTGCACACTCTTGAGCACACTAAAAATCGAGAGAGAGAGAAGGAGAGAAGAGAAGGAGAAAGGGAGAAGAAGAAGGAGAGAAAGAGAAATTCCGTTCCGAATCCGTCGTTCGATCAATCGAAATTCCGAGACCAAATCTACGATCCTCATTCAATTCTCTACCGGTAATCTTCTTTCCCCATTTTGATTCACCCATTAAATTCTCCTATATTCTAGTTTTTATATTGATATGAATAATTGATAATTTGATGAATTTATAGGTTAGAGTTTACCATTTTTAGTGTAGTTCGGATCAAATGATAGCTATTAATGTATACTATGCATGAGTGTGAATTTTATATGTTGATTTTAGCTATAGAATCCACCCTAGTTGATTTTAGGATGAAACCCTCGTGAGAAACCTTGCAATCGCGTTTCTGCACCTGTTAGATAGAACCACACGGTCCAACGCACGGTCTTGGCAAGACCGTGCGCCAGACCGTGCACAACACTTTTATCATGCACCGGCCTGCGCACGCCGGTGCACAAGCCCGTGCGTGCTTGTTTCAGCTTGCACGGTCTTAAGTGTGTGCTCAAGACCGTGCACAAGGCCTTGCGTTAGGCCGTGCGAATGCCTTCACCAAATTTTCAGCCTTTTTCCTTAGTTGCTCACGGTAATGGGGTCAATTGGCCAAAAATAAAAGTTGACTTTTTGCATACGACCCCCTAAAATCAAGCCGTTTTCACCTATAGCTTCCATATGATTCAAGGATGAATATTTTGTAAAGTTTTCAAAATTCCGACCTCGTTCGGACCTTGAATCGAGCCTTTTTCGTTTAGGGCTTTTTTCCCAATTTTTGAATGTCGTCCGAAAAATCCGAAAATCGCATGAGTGCTTCTTTATAATATTATAAGCATGAATGCGCAATTAGAATTTTAATTGAGCATGTTTAGCATCGTTAATTGCATATTTCTATTTAATTGATTTAATTGCATTTTAATTGTAAATTTAATTGCTGCATGATGATTATTGGTTATTCATGTGTTGTAATCTTCGTGAGTCGTTGTCGTGTCTTGTCTTAATTGGTTCTTGTCATCTATTAGTTTCAGGCCGTCTTTTCAAGGCATAGCTTGGGTTGTCTTGTCGTTTTCGTGCTTCCAGGTGAGGGTTTTAAAATGCTTTCAAACGGAGTAAGAATTTCTTTTAAATTATTGCGAACTACCCTTATGTGCTCATCTTGCTTTGATTTCCTTTCTCGTATATCTATTAGATATTTAATATATATTTTATAACAAATGTTTTGATATTAACTTGTACCTATAGGTATATCCAAATCATTTTGTTTTCAAAGGGCAAGAAAACTCTTTCCTTTTTCGTGATGGTTTGACATAGGATTAACCCCCTTTTTCGTCATATACACTTGCCTAAATGCCCTTTTTGGCCTTAACTTATAATGTTCTTCGAACGCGAGCAAAGATAATGTATTGTTATTTCAATGGGCCCGGGACGGTATCCGGAGGTTGCAGCCGGGGACGAGCGTCCAGGGTGTAATCCGAGGTGCTTTTCCCAAAACTAAGCATCAATCGTGGCCCGTCAGGAGTTGATAGCCATGGTTGGGAGTGATGGTGGGCGTTGCATTCATTCCACGTTTTCCTAAAATTCAACAGTCGCCCGGGGGTAGCACCTCTAGGGTCGGACACCGGTGATGGAGTTACTGAACTTGAGGGGGTTATAAGGAGGAACAGGCCCATTCTGGCTGGGATATTACTTGCTTCTATTAATGCTTTATTATTACTGCTTATTGTTGTTGCGTATGCAAGTCGAAGCACGATCCGGATTTTCTTCATTATGCAAATGTAACTTCTTATATATATATAATCCAAACCCGGAAACGTGGCTCGTACTTGTTCCATCTTTACCCTCACTGAGTATCTTTTATACTCACCCCCACTATTTTGATTCTTACTTCAGGTTGACAGGTGGCATTGTTACCTCTCATGTCGATTGGCAACAGCGGGTCGTAGGTCTTGGTATTCGTGTCCTTTGGTAATTGTCAGTAATGTCCAACAACAGTTTGTCTTTTATTATTAAATTGTTTTGTCTGTAGAAATGGATATATTAATGATGATTGATATTCGATGATGTGATGGATATTTGTTGAGCATTGACTAGTTAATTATGTATTTGTTGAAATATTGATTTATGTTAATTGTTGCCCCGTGTGGCTTTGTATGTTTAATGGATATATATAATTTATAGCTTCTGCACTCTGTTATCTCTATTGGTTTTCGTTGTTGGACTAGGTACGTTGTTGCCGGGATGAATTTTTAAATGGGGTACATCTACCATGTTTGGGAGTTCGTCTCGGTGCGGATGTGGTGTCCTTTCTCCGTCAAAGGAAAGGGGCGCTACAAAAGCTCTTTCTTTTAAGCATGATGTTTTGACCTCGGATGGGCCTATGAGGGAAGTCGTTAGGGGAAGAAGTTGGTGTTTCCCGACACGTATGAAACTTGTAGTCACCCCCTTTGTCGTCACATACACTTGCCTAAATGCCCTTTTGGCCTTAACTTATAATGTTCTTCAAATGCGAGCAAAAAGATAATGTATTGTTATTTAAATGGGCCCGAGATGGTATCCAGAGGTTGCATCTAGGGACGAGCGTCCAGGGTGTAATCCGAGGTGCTTTTCCCAAAATTAAGTGTCAATCGTGGCCCGTCAGGAGTTGATAGCCACGGTTGGGAGCGATGGTGGGCGTTACATTCGTTGCACGTTTTCTTAAAATTCAACAGTCGCCCGGGGTCGCGCTTCAGGGTCGGATACCGGTGATGGAGTTTATTGTAATTGAAGGGGTTATAAGGAGGAACAGGCCCATACTCACTTGGATATTAATTGCTTGTATTTATCGCTTTAATTCTTTAATGTACTGTTAATTATTGTAGTGTATACAAGTGGAATCACGATCCGGAGTTTCTTCAATTATGCAAATGTATTTTCCCATATATATATAATCCAAACCCGGAAACGTGGCTCGTACTTGTTCCCTCTTTACCATCACTGAGTATCTTTTATACTCACCCCCACTATTTTGATTCTTACTTCAGGTCGACAGGTGGCGTTGTCATCTATCTTGTCAGTCGACAGCAGCGGGTCTAGGTTGGCGTATGTCTTGTCTTGTCAGTGTCCCAACAACAGTCGTGTCCTTATTTATGAATTGATTTAATTTATGTTTTTCGTATTATGTTTAATTTACCGTACTTACGTGCCCCTGATGTGGGATAGATTAGACGAGCCATGGATGGCATTTATTAAATGATTAATGAGAATGATGTATGAATTATGTTGCCATGAATGGCTTATATGACTAATGGTATAATTTGATTTAGCTTCCGCAACTCTGTTATTTTTTTATTGCTGTTATTGTTGGGGTGTCGTAATGCTGTTGCTGGTATTTGATTGATTGATTGCCGTTCGCCGGGATGGATTTTTAAATGGGGTACATCTACCTCGTTTGGGAGTTCGTCTCGGTGCGGATGTGGTGTCCTTTCTCCGCCCACGGAAAGGGGCGCTACATCAACAAAATATGCATTATTAAAACATTGAACCCCAGTCCAATGTACACCATTAAATTACTAAATTCGATTAAACGAGCTAAAAATATAAATTTACTGAATTAACCCTAGTTAATGACAAAAGGATGCAAATTAAATTTTAATTAATACCTTGGGTTTTAAATACCAAATCGATGATTTATAAAAAATATTTAAATGCAAGAGTTGGAAAACGTGCAATTATGAAAGACGTCAGGACCGTAAACGGTCTGAATTCCGATAAAGGTGCTAATCTTGAACTTGGAGATTGCGGGTCGTTACAAGAGAGATTGAGGGTTCAGAAAAAACATGAGTGAATCCACTAAATTGCCCACTCACGATAATTTAGAAGCCTCAGAGTTAGGTGAGATGGTTTGGTTCGATTCATGGTTTGGTTTCTTGGTTTGTTGAGTTGTTACTATGTTGAAATGCGGGTGGTAAGTGCTTCAAGTTTGCTGGGGAGTAGTTCCTTGGCTATCTATGTTGCAAGGAAGAGTGCTGGTGATATTTTGCTGATGGAAATTTGCATATGCTTAGTTGATTTCTCAAGTGTTATTTCCTTTCCATATACCTGGCTTCTTGTTGCTGTGTCATGTGTGATTTGTTGCTGTGATCTGTGTGGTGCCTGAGAATCCTGCCTGCTGTGGGTGAGGAGGTGATTCTGCTGTTTGAAGAGGTTGCTGTTGTGTTGTTGATTGTTACTGCTGGTTGCTTGTGGAGTAGCGAAATTGTATAGTGTTCCTTGAAAGAGGCTTTTTTCTTTGATGTGTGGGATAATGTAATTGTTTGTGTGGGGTTGGGCTCGATTGGTGTTGGGCTTTATTAATGAAGAGGTGGGGGCCTCCTAGAAAACGCCACGGCCTTTGTGCCAGTTTGCCCAAAAAAAAAAAAACTATAAATTCAACCCCATTGTGTTAACTCTAATTCTCCCATAAATAGAAAAATCCATTAGAGGTCATTAGGAACCCTTTCCAACTCGTTTTCTAAAACGTGACAGCACAGCCCCTGTTTCTCAAACAGTTTTTGACTACAGACTTCAAAAATCCATATAAAATCAAAAAATAAAGGTTTCGAACAAATTCAAAAGCCTAAAATCAATTTCAACGTGTCTATAACATTTTCTCAGAAGATATCAAAGTCATCCAAGATCAATAGGAAGGGTTTCCGACTTAGTTTTATAGACGTTGCCAGACTCGAATTTCTGCAACACAATTTTCAGCAACACAACTCAACACCAAAACTCGTTTTCGACCAACCAAAATTCGTTTTTCATGTATTTCAAAAATAAAAAAATGTTTCGAAATATATATATCCAAATTTCCAGATTCCTTTTGGATAAAATCATATTCAAAATATTCCTTTCAATTTATCAAAACTCCCAACAACTTCATATATGCACATAAACATAAAACCGCATCTAACACCAATTTAATCCAAAAAAATGGTAGAGGCGAATATATAAACGTGATCAAAGCATGGCTCTGATACCACTGTTGGGATTCACGCACCCCCGGGTGCAGCGGAAGTAATGGATTTGAAAAATTTTAGTCCCGGGGAGTTACAGTGAATCTTCATCCAATGAATTCGTAACTTTGAAACGTTTATATATCTTGAGAGATATGCACCTTTACGCACTCCTTTTGTAGTAGATGAGGAACGAAAGCTTTCCAAAGATTCTGACCACGCCTTGAATAGCGCAGGCTTCTTGATTCTACCAAGGTCTGATCTTTAACCGAAACCCTCTGAGGTTGATCAACGGCTTATCGCAGACGAACTCTAAATCTCTTAATTCCTGCTAGAGATTTAAGATCAGTATTTATCTAATATAAATAAGAGAATCAAGAAACAAATTCACGTGAACTGCCTGTAGGGAGAGAGAAAAGTGGCGCAGAAGAGAGAGAGAGATTAGGGTTCGGAAAAATCCAATTCTTGGAACTTCTGTTCTACATCTTACGTTAATTGAATTAGACTTGAGTGGAGGGTTATAAATAACCCTGCATTGGGCCGAAAATTCCAGTCCAAGATGGGGTAGGATTTTCGGCCATCACTCCTATTGGGCCTGGGAGTTTTGGGCCTTTTCAAGGCCCTTTCAATTTAATACCAGATTAAATTCCTAAGGCCCAATTTAATTAATCCTTATTAATTAAACAAGTATAATTATTAAAGTGGGCTTTAATTTATTCTAAATAAACTACAAGCCCATCATTAATCAACTTGGGTTAAAATTAATTCCAAATTAATTCTCTAGTCCAATAAGTCCAATTAACATTTAATTGTTACAGATTTTTCCTTCTATTAATTGTACTTGATTTATTCTAAATAAATCACAAGTTTCTCAATTAATCATTTTGACTTGAGTTAATACTAATTAACTCTCAAGTCTTAAACTTTCAATTAACACTTTAATTGATAAAGCTCTCTCCAACTTAAATTAAGTAGTCTCAAATTTCAACATAAATTTCGATACTCACTCTTAATTACTTTAGACTTGAATTAATTCTCAATTAACTCTCAAGTCTAATATGTTATCAAATAACAAGTCTCTCGAATTTAATCACATTAAATACTTGTTAATTACTCTTAATTAACTCCTACACATTAATTACACTTAATTAACATCTTGATTTCTTATTAATGAATTAATTTCAATTAATTTATTTGTTAATCCAGTTGACTGTTATCAAACTTTGTTGATATAGATAAATTTGTTCGCCTTTGGAAGTCATTGTGTGACCCCTCAGGTTCACCAATAGGACAATAGTAGGAGCACATTCTCAATGTCAGAATTGTGACTTTAACTAAACTCATTTAATTAAAAACTATTTGTGAATCAACTCATTGACTTCACAAATACATTCCAACAGACCATGGATAACGTCTAGCAACGTGCCCATGGCCACCCAGCCATCGATGAAGTGGTATGAACCTTTCAGCCTCATGATCTCCGTGAGATACGATCCTTCTATCATCCAATTCCCGATTGAGACCTAGGGTATGGGAAATGGAACCCCAGTAGTCTGCAATGCTATGAATAATATTCCTATTGTAATGACCCAAAATTTCGGATTTATTCTGGAATAATATTTTATTCGCGCCGAAGGCTTTTCGTGAGAATATTTAGTATCACAAAGAAGTTTTATCCGAGAACCCACCTTTTACCCGAAGCTATCTATTTTATCCCCGACCCTCTTATTTCCTTTATCTCACCAAGAATTTCCTTTTCCCCCCTCGAACCTCCCCTACTACCTCGTGCACTGTAACGCCCCGACTTTTCAAGATGAGTTCGGTAAGCTTTGCGCCTTTGTATCTTGCTTCTTTCCTCAATTCTCGAATTATGTGAATATTTGTAATATTTTATTATGAATTTTGTAAATGCACTAATCGGTAAATTTAAATTATTCTATGTCAATATGCGTATAAAATGATGAACTTTGACAGTAATATTGTTTTATTTGAACAACATTTATTTTTGAGTGAGTTTTATTAAATTACAAAAATACCCCTTCGTTTCTAAGCCCTAGGTCAAACTTTGACTTAGACCCCATCTCTCTCCCTCACTCTCACTTCACGCACCAACAACCAAGGGAGAAAGAAGAAAATGAGAAAAAGAGAGAGATCTTCCCGTCGTCCTACCGAGCTCGTTTCTCCGCTGATTTCAGCGCCGTTTGAACCCACATGACCCACTTGACGAGATCTTCCTTTAGGTATCAGTTTCACCGTCTCATTCCCTGAATTTATGAGCTTTTAATTGCATTTATTGCTTCGTCGGTCGTTTATGAATTTTGATGATTTTGAGCTCATTCCTTAGTTATTTTGCATGCTACTTGGATCAAAATGTTCCTTCTGTGGTGCTTAATGTTCGTTATAAGTCTTAATTGTTGATTCTTCCTAGAAATTGAGTTTTATTAATTTTTGGTTTGACTCCAGTCGAAATCGCGAATTGCTGCTGTCTGTTGTTGAATTGCTGCTGTCTGTTGTTGATTTGCTGTCTGTGATTATTTGTTATATTTTATTATGAATTTTGTAAATGCACTAATCGGTAAATTTAAATTATTCTATGTCAATATGCGTATAAAATGATGAACTTTGACAGTAATATTGTTTTATTTGAACAACATTTATTTTTGAGTGAGTTTTATTAAATTACAAAAATACCCCTTCGTTTCTAAGCCCTAGGTCAAACTTTGACTTAGACCCCATCTCTCTCCCTCACTCTCACGTCACGCACCAACAACCAAGGGAGAAAGAAGAAAATGAGAAAAAGAGAGAGATCTTCCCGACGTCCTACCGAGCTCGTTTCTCCGCTGATTTCAGCGCCGTTTGAACCCACATGACCCACTTGACGAGATCTTCCTTTAGGTATCAGTTTCACCGTCTCATTCCCTGAATTTATGAGCTTTTAATCGCATTTATTGCTTCGTCGGTCGTTTATGAATTTTGATGATTTTGAGCTCATTCCTTGGTTATTTTGCATGCTACTTGGATCAAAATGTTCCTTCTGTGGTGCTTAATGTTCGTTAGAAGTCTTAATTGTTGATTCTTGCTAGAAATTGAGTTTTATTAATTTTTGGTTTGACTCCCGTCGAAATCGCGAATTGCTGCTGTCTGTTGTTGAATTGCTGCTGTCTGTTGTTGATTTGCTGTCTGTGATTATTTGTTATATTTTATTATCAATTTTGTAAATGCACTAATCGGTAAATTTAAATTATTCTATGTCAATATGCGTATAAAATGATGAACTTTGACAGTAATATTGTTTTATTTGAACAACATTTATTTTTGAGTGAGCTTTATTAAATTACAAAAATACCCCTTTGTTTCTAAGCCCTAGGTCAAACTTTGACTTAGACCCCATCTCTCTCCCTCACTCTCACTTCACGCACCAACAACCAAGGGAGAAAGAAGAAAATGAGAAAAAGAGAGAGATCTTCCCGACGTCCTACCGAGCTCGTTTCTCCGCTGATTTCAGCGCCGTTTGAACCCACATGACCCACTTGACGAGATCTTCCTTTAGGTATCAGTTTCACCGTCTCATTCCCTGAATTTATGAGCTTTTAATCGCATTTATTGCTTCATCGGTCGTTTATGAATTTTGATGATTTTGAGCTCATTCCTTGGTTATTTTGCATGCTACTTGGATCAAAATGTTCCTTCTGTGGTGCTTAATGTTCGTTATAAGTCTTAATTGTTGATTCTTGCTAGAAATTGAGTTTTATTAATTTTTGGTTTGACTCCCGTCGAAATCGCGAATTGCTGCTGTCTGTTGTTGAATTGCTGCTGTCTGTTGTTGATTTGCTGTCTGTGATTATTTGTTATATTTTATTATGAATTTTGTAAATGCACTAATCGGTAAATTTAAATTATTCTATGTCAATATGCGTATAAAATGATGAACTTTGACAGTAATATTGTTTTATTTGAACAACATTTATTTTTGAGTGAGTTTTATTAAATTACAAAAATACCCCTTCCTTTCTAAGCCCTAGGTCAAACTTTGACTTAGACCCCATCTCTCTCCCTCACTCTCACGTCACGCACCAACAACCAAGGGAGAAAGAAGAAAATGAGAAAAAGAGAGAGATCTTCCCGACGTCCTACCGAGCTCGTTTCTCCGCTGATTTCAGCGCCGTTTGAACCCACATGACCCACTTGACGAGATCTTCCTTTAGGTATCAGTTTCACCGTCTCATTCCCTGAATTTATGAGTTTTTAATCGCATTTATTGCTTCGTCGGTTGTTTATGAATTTTGATGATTTTGAGCTCATTCCTTGGTTATTTTGCATGCTACTTGGATCAAAATGTTCCTTATGTGGTGCTTAATGTTCGTTATAAGTCTTAATTGTTGATTCTTGCTAGAAATTGAGTTTTATTAATTTTTGGTTTGACTCCCGTCGAAATCGCGAATTGCTGCTGTGTGTTGTTGAATTGCTGCTGTCTGTTGTTGATTTGCTGTCTGTGATTATTTGTTATATTTTATTATGAATTTTGTAAATGCACTAATCGGTAAATTTAAATTATTCTATGTCAATATGCGTATAAAATGATGAACTTTGACAGTAATATTGTTTTATTTGAACAACATTTATTTTTGAGTGAGTTTTATTAAATTACAAAAATACCCCTTCGTTTCTAAGCCCTAGGTCAAACTTTGACTTAGACCCCATCTCTCTTCCTCACTCTCACTTCACGCACCAACAACCAAGGGAGAAAGAAGAAAATGAGAAAAAGAGAGAGATCTTCCCGACGTCCTACCGAGCTCGTTTCTCCGCTGATTTCAGCGTCGTTTGAACCCCCATGACCCACTTGACGAAATCTTCCTTTAGGTATCAGTTTCACCGTCTCATTCCCTGAATTTATGAGCTTTTAATCGCATTTATTGCTTCGTCGGTCGTTTATGAATTTTGATGATTTTGAGCTCATTCCTTGGTTATTTTGCATGCTACTTGGATCAAAATGTTCCTTCTGTGGTGCTTAATGTTCGTTATAAGTCTTAATTGTTGATTCTTGCTAGAAATTGAGTTTTATTAATTTTTGGTTTGACTCCCGTCGAAATCGCGAATTGCTGCTGTCTGTTGTTGAATTGCTGCTGTCTGTTGTTGATTTGCTGTCTGTGATTATTTGTTATATTTTATTATGAATTTTGTAAATGCACTAATCGGTAAATTTAAATTATTCTATGTAAATATGCGTATAAAATGATGAACTTTGACAGTAATATTGTTTTATTTGAACAACATTTATTTTTGAGTGAGTTTTATTAAATTACAAAAATACCCCTTCGTTTCTAAGCCCTAGGTCAAACTTTGACTTAGACCCCATCTCTCTCCCTCACTCTCACTTCACGCACCAACAACCAAGGGAGAAAGAAGAAAATGAGAAAAAGAGAGAGATCTTCCCGACGTCCTACCGAGCTCGTTTCTCCGCTGATTTCAGCGCCGTTTGAACCCACATGACCCACTTGACGAGATCTTCCTTTAGGTATCAGTTTCACCGTCTCATTCCCTGAATTTATGAGCTTTTAATCGCATTTATTGCTTCATCGGTCGTTTATGAATTTTGATGATTTTGAGCTCATTCCTTGGTTATTTTGCATGCTACTTGGATCAAAATGTTCCTTCTGTGGTGCTTAATGTTCGTTATAAGTCTTAATTGTTGATTCTTGCTAGAAATTGAGTTTTATTAATTTTTGGTTTGACTCCCGTCGAAATCGCGAATTGCTGCTGTCTGTTGTTGAATTGCTGCTGTCTGTTGTTGATTTGCTGTCTGTGATTATTTGTTATATTTTATTATGAATTTTGTAAATGCACTAATCGGTAAATTTAAATTATTCTATGTCAATATGCGTATAAAATGATGAACTTTGACAGTAATATTGTTTTATTTGAACAACATTTATTTTTGAGTGAGTTTTATTAAATTACAAAAATACCCCTTCCTTTCTAAGCCCTAGGTCAAACTTTGACTTAGACCCCATCTCTCTCCCTCACTCTCACGTCACGCACCAACAACCAAGGGAGAAAGAAGAAAATGAGAAAAAGAGAGAGATCTTCCCGACGTCCTACCGAGCTCGTTTCTCCGCTGATTTCAGCGCCGTTTGAACCCACATGACCCACTTGACGAGATCTTCCTTTAGGTATCAGTTTCACCGTCTCATTCCCTGAATTTATGAGTTTTTAATCGCATTTATTGCTTCGTCGGTTGTTTATGAATTTTGATGATTTTGAGCTCATTCCTTGGTTATTTTGCATGCTACTTGGATCAAAATGTTCCTTATGTGGTGCTTAATGTTCGTTATAAGTCTTAATTGTTGATTCTTGCTAGAAATTGAGTTTTATTAATTTTTGGTTTGACTCCCGTCGAAATCGCGAATTGCTGCTGTGTGTTGTTGAATTGCTGCTGTCTGTTGTTGATTTGCTGTCTGTGATTATTTGTTATATTTTATTATGAATTTTGTAAATGCACTAATCGGTAAATTTAAATTATTCTATGTCAATATGCGTATAAAATGATGAACTTTGACAGTAATATTGTTTTATTTGAACAACATTTATTTTTGAGTGAGTTTTATTAAATTACAAAAATACCCCTTCGTTTCTAAGCCCTAGGTCAAACTTTGACTTAGACCCCATCTCTCTTCCTCACTCTCACTTCACGCACCAACAACCAAGGGAGAAAGAAGAAAATGAGAAAAAGAGAGAGATCTTCCCGACGTCCTACCGAGCTCGTTTCTCCGCTGATTTCAGCGTCGTTTGAACCCCCATGACCCACTTGACGAAATCTTCCTTTAGGTATCAGTTTCACCGTCTCATTCCCTGAATTTATGAGCTTTTAATCGCATTTATTGCTTCGTCGGTCGTTTATGAATTTTGATGATTTTGAGCTCATTCCTTGGTTATTTTGCATGCTACTTGGATCAAAATGTTCCTTCTGTGGTGCTTAATGTTCGTTATAAGTCTTAATTGTTGATTCTTGCTAGAAATTGAGTTTTATTAATTTTTGGTTTGACTCCCGTCGAAATCGCGAATTGCTGCTGTCTGTTGTTGAATTGCTGCTGTCTGTTGTTGATTTGCTGTCTGTGATTATTTGTTATATTTTATTATGAATTTTGTAAATGCACTAATCGGTAAATTTAAATTATTCTATGTAAATATGCGTATAAAATGATGAACTTTGACAGTAATATTGTTTTATTTGAACAACATTTATTTTTGAGTGAGTTTTATTAAATTACAAAAATACCCCTTCGTTTCTAAGCCCTAGGTCAAACTTTGACTTAGACCCCATCTCTCTCCCTCACTCTCACTTCACGCACCAACAACCAAGGGAGAAAGAAGAAAATGAGAAAAAGAGAGAGATCTTCCCGACGTCCTACCGAGCTCGTTTCTCCGCTGATTTCAGCGCCGTTTGAACCCACATGACCCACTTGACGAGATCTTCCTTTAGGTATCAGTTTCACCGTCTCATTCCATGAATTTATGAGCTTTTAATCGCATTTATTGCTTCGTCGGTGGTTTATGAATTTTGATGATTTTGAGCTCATTCCTTGGTTATTTTGCATGCTACTTGGATCAAAATGTTCCTTATGTGGTGCTTAATGTTCGTTATAAGTCTTAATTGTTGATTCTTGCTAGAAATTGAGTTTTATTAATTTTTGGTTTGACTCCCGTCGAAATCGCGAATTGCTGCTGTCTGTTGTTGAATTGCTGCTGTCTGTTGTTGATTTGCTGTCTGTGATTATTTGTTATATTTTATTATGAATTTTGTAAATGCACTAATCGGTAAATTTAAATTATTCTATGTCAATATGCGTATAAAATGATGAACTTTGACAGTAATATTGTTTTATTTGAACAACATTTATTTTTGAGTGAGTTTTATTAAATTACAAAAATACCCCTTCGTTTCTAAGCCCTAGGTCAAACTTTGACTTAGACCCCATCTCTCTCCCTCACTCTCACTTCACGCACCAACAACCAAGGGAGAAAGAAGAAAATGAGAAAAAGAGAGAGATCTTCCCGACGTCCTACCGAGCTCGTTTCTCCGCTGATTTCAGCGCCGTTTGAACCCACATGACCCACTTGACGAGATCTTCCTTTAGGTATCAGTTTCACCGTCTCATTCCCTGAATTTATGAGCTTTTAATCGCATTTATTGCTTCGTCGGTCGTTTATGAATTTTGATGATTTTGAGCTCATTCCTTGGTTATTTTGCATGCTACTTGGATCAAAATGTTCCTTCTGTGGTGCTTAACGTTCGTTATAAGTCTTAATTGTTGATTCTTGCTAGAAATTGAGTTTTATTAATTTTTGGTTTGACTCCCGTCGAAATCGCGAATTGCTGCTGTCTGTTGTTGAATTGCTACTGTCTGTTGTTGATTTGCTGTCTGTGATTATTTATTATATTTTATTATGAATTTTGTAAATGCACTAATCGGTAAATTTATATTATTCTATGTCAATATGCGTATAAAATGATAAACTTTGACAGTAATATTGTTTTATTTGAACAACACTTATTTTTGAGTGAGTTTTATTAAATTACAAAAATACCCCTTCGTTTCTAAGCCCTAGGTCAAACTTTGACTTAGACCCCATCTCTCTCCCTCACTCTCACTTCACGCACCAACAACCAAGGGAGAAAGAAGAAAATGAGAAAAAGAGAGAGATCTTCCCGACGTCCTACCGAGCTCGTTTCTCCGCTGATTTCAGCGCCGTTTGAACCCACATGACCCACTTGACGAGATCTTCCTTTAGGTATCAGTTTCACCGTCTCATTCCCTGAATTTATGAGTTTTTAATCGCATTTATTGCTTCGTCGGTTGTTTATGAATTTTGATGATTTTGAGCTCATTCCTTGGTTATTTTGCATGCTACTTGGATCAAAATGTTCCTTATGTGGTGCTTAATGTTCGTTATAAGTCTTAATTGTTGATTCTTGCTAGAAATTGAGTTTTATTAATTTTTGTATTGACTCCCGTCGAAATCGCGAATTGCTGCTGTGTGTTGTTGAATTGCTGCTGTCTGTTGTTGATTTGCTGTCTGTGATTATTTGTTATATTTTATTATGAATTTTGTAAATGCACTAATCGGTAAATTTAAATTATTCTATGTCAATATGCGTATAAAATGATGAACTTTGACAGTAATATTGTTTTATTTGAACAACATTTATTTTTGAGTGAGTTTTATTAAATTACAAAAATACCCCTTCGTTTCTAAGCCCTAGGTCAAACTTTGACTTAGACCCCATCTCTCTTCCTCACTCTCACTTCACGCACCAACAACCAAGGGAGAAAGAAGAAAATGAGAAAAAGAGAGAGATCTTCCCGACGTCCTACCGAGCTCGTTTCTCCGCTGATTTCAGCGTCGTTTGAACCCACATGACCCACTTGACGAAATCTTCCTTTAGGTATCAGTTTCACCGTCTCATTCCCTGAATTTATGAGCTTTTAATCGCATTTATTGCTTCGTCGGTCGTTTATGAATTTTGATGATTTTGAGCTCATTCCTTGGTTATTTTGCATGCTACTTGGATCAAAATGTTCCTTCTGTGGTGCTTAATGTTCGTTATAAGTCTTAATTGTTGATTCTTGCTAGAAATTGAGTTTTATTAATTTTTGGTTTGACTCCCGTCGAAATCGCGAATTGCTGCTGTCTGTTGTTGAATTGCTGCTGTCTGTTGTTGATTTGCTGTCTGTGATTATTTGTTATATTTTATTATGAATTTTGTAAATGCACTAATCGGTAAATTTAAATTATTCTATGTCAATATGCGTATAAAATGATGAACTTTGACAGTAATATTGTTTTATTTGAACAACATTTATTTTTGAGTGAGTTTTATTAAATTACAAAAATACCCCTTCCTTTCTAAGCCCTAGGTCAAACTTTGACTTAGACCCCATCTCTCTCCCTCACTCTCACGTCACGCACCAACAACCAAGGGAGAAAGAAGAAAATGAGAAAAAGAGAGAGATCTTCCCGACGTCCTACCGAGCTCGTTTCTCCGCTGATTTCAGCGCCGTTTGAACCCACATGACCCACTTGACGAGATCTTCCTTTAGGTATCAGTTTCACCGTCTCATTCCCTGAATTTATGAGTTTTTAATCGCATTTATTGCTTCGTCGGTTGTTTATGAATTTTGATGATTTTGAGCTCATTCCTTGGTTATTTTGCATGCTACTTGGATCAAAATGTTCCTTATGTGGTGCTTAATGTTCGTTATAAGTCTTAATTGTTGATTCTTGCTAGAAATTGAGTTTTATTAATTTTTGGTTTGACTCCCGTCGAAATCGCGAATTGCTGCTGTGTGTTGTTGAATTGCTGCTGTCTGTTGTTGATTTGCTGTCTGTGATTATTTGTTATATTTTATTATGAATTTTGTAAATGCACTAATCGGTAAATTTAAATTATTCTATGTCAATATGCGTATAAAATGATGAACTTTGACAGTAATATTGTTTTATTTGAACAACATTTATTTTTGAGTGAGTTTTATTAAATTACAAAAATACCCCTTCGTTTCTAAGCCCTAGGTCAAACTTTGACTTAGACCCCATCTCTCTTCCTCACTCTCACTTCACGCACCAACAACCAAGGGAGAAAGAAGAAAATGAGAAAAAGAGAGAGATCTTCCCGACGTCCTACCGAGCTCGTTTCTCCGCTGATTTCAGCGTCGTTTGAACCCACATGACCCACTTGACGAAATCTTCCTTTAGGTATCAGTTTCACCGTCTCATTCCCTGAATTTATGAGCTTTTAATCGCATTTATTGCTTCGTCGGTCGTTTATGAATTTTGATGATTTTGAGCTCATTCCTTGGTTATTTTGCATGCTACTTGGATCAAAATGTTCCTTCTGTGGTGCTTAATGTTCGTTATAAGTCTTAATTGTTGATTCTTGCTAGAAATTGAGTTTTATTAATTTTTGGTTTGACTCCCGTCGAAATCGCGAATTGCTGCTGTCTGTTGTTGAATTGCTGCTGTCTGTTGTTGATTTGCTGTCTGTGATTATTTGTTATATTTTATTATGAATTTTGTAAATGCACTAATCGGTAAATTTAAATTATTCTATGTAAATATGCGTATAAAATGATGAACTTTGACAGTAATATTGTTTTATTTGAACAACATTTATTTTTGAGTGAGTTTTATTAAATTACAAAAATACCCCTTCGTTTCTAAGCCCTAGGTCAAACTTTGACTTAGACCCCATCTCTCTCCCTCACTCTCACTTCACGCACCAACAACCAAGGGAGAAAGAAGAAAATGAGAAAAAGAGAGAGATCTTCCCGACGTCCTACCGAGCTCGTTTCTCCGCTGATTTCAGCGCCGTTTGAACCCACATGACCCACTTGACGAGATCTTCCTTTAGGTATCAGTTTCACCGTCTCATTCCATGAATTTATGAGCTTTTAATCGCATTTATTGCTTCGTCGGTTGTTTATGAATTTTGATGATTTTGAGCTCATTCCTTGGTTATTTTGCATGCTACTTGGATCAAAATGTTCCTTATGTGGTGCTTAATGTTCGTTATAAGTCTTAATTGTTGATTCTTGCTAGAAATTGAGTTTTATTAATTTTTGGTTTGACTCCCGTCGAAATCGCGAATTGCTGCTGTCTGTTGTTGAATTGCTGCTGTCTGTTGTTGATTTGCTGTCTGTGATTATTTGTTATATTTTATTATGAATTTTGTAAATGCACTAATCGGTAAATTTAAATTATTCTATGTCAATATGCGTATAAAATGATGAACTTTGACAGTAATATTGTTTTATTCGAACAACATTTATTTTTGAGTGAGTTTTATTAAATTACAAAAATACCCCTTCGTTTCTAAGCCCTAGGTCAAACTTTGACTTAGACCCCATCTCTCTCCCTCACTCTCACTTCACGCACCAACAACCAAGGGAGAAAGAAGAAAATGAGAAAAAGAGAGAGATCTTCCCGACGTCCTACCGAGCTCGTTTCTCCGCTGATTTCAGCGCCGTTTGAACCCACATGACCCACTTGACGAGATCTTCCTTTAGGTATCAGTTTCACCGTCTCATTCCCTGAATTTATGAGCTTTTAATCGCATTTATTGCTTCGTCGGTCGTTTATGAATTTTGATGATTTTGAGCTCATTCCTTGGTTATTTTGCATGCTACTTGGATCAAAATGTTCCTTCTGTGGTGCTTAACGTTCGTTATAAGTCTTAATTGTTGATTCTTGCTAGAAATTGAGTTTTATTAATTTTTGGTTTGACTCCCGTCGAAATCGCGAATTGCTGCTGTCTGTTGTTGAATTGCTACTGTCTGTTGTTGATTTGCTGTCTGTGATTATTTATTATATTTTATTATGAATTTTGTAAATGCACTAATCGGTAAATTTATATTATTCTATGTCAATATGCGTATAAAATGATAAACTTTGACAGTAATATTATTTTATTTGAACAACACTTATTTTTGAGTGAGTTTTATTAAATTACAAAAATACCCCTTCGTTTCTAAGCCCTAGGTCAAACTTTGACTTAGACCCCATCTCTCTCCCTCACTCTCACTTCACGCACCAACAACCAAGGGAGAAAGAAGAAAATGAGAAAAAGAGAGAGATCTTCCCGACGTCCTACCGAGCTCGTTTCTCCGCTGATTTCAGCGCCGTTTGAACCCACATGACCCACTTGACGAGATCTTCCTTTAGGTATCAGTTTCACCGTCTCATTCCCTGAATTTATGAGTTTTTAATCGCATTTATTGCTTCGTCGGTTGTTTATGAATTTTGATGATTTTGAGCTCATTCCTTGGTTATTTTGCATGCTACTTGGATCAAAATGTTCCTTATGTGGTGCTTAATGTTCGTTATAAGTCTTAATTGTTGATTCTTGCTAGAAATTGAGTTTTATTAATTTTTGGTTTGACTCCCGTCGAAATCGCGAATTGCTGCTGTGTGTTGTTGAATTGCTGCTGTCTGTTGTTGATTTGCTGTCTGTGATTATTTGTTATATTTTATTATGAATTTTGTAAATGCACTAATCGGTAAATTTAAATTATTCTATGTCAATATGCGTATAAAATGATGAACTTTGACAGTAATATTGTTTTATTTGAACAACATTTATTTTTGAGTGAGTTTTATTAAATTACAAAAATACCCCTTCGTTTCTAAGCCCTAGGTCAAACTTTGACTTAGACCCCATCTCTCTTCCTCACTCTCACTTCACGCACCAACAACCAAGGGAGAAAGAAGAAAATGAGAAAAAGAGAGAGATCTTCCCGACGTCCTACCGAGCTCGTTTCTCCGCTGATTTCAGCGTCGTTTGAACCCACATGACCCACTTGACGAAATCTTCCTTTAGGTATCAGTTTCACCGTCTCATTCCCTGAATTTATGAGCTTTTAATCGCATTTATTGCTTCGTCGGTCGTTTATGAATTTTGATGATTTTGAGCTCATTCCTTGGTTATTTTGCATGCTACTTGGATCAAAATGTTCCTTCTGTGGTGCTTAATGTTCGTTATAAGTCTTAATTGTTGATTCTTGCTAGAAATTGAGTTTTATTAATTTTTGGTTTGACTCCCGTCGAAATCGCGAATTGCTGCTGTCTGTTGTTGAATTGCTGCTGTCTGTTGTTGATTTGCTGTCTGTGATTATTTGTTATATTTTATTATGAATTTTGTAAATGCACTAATCGGTAAATTTAAATTATTCTATGTAAATATGCGTATAAAATGATGAACTTTGACAGTAATATTGTTTTATTTGAACAACATTTATTTTTGAGTGAGTTTTATTAAATTACAAAAATACCCCTTCGTTTCTAAGCCCTAGGTCAAACTTTGACTTAGACCCCATCTCTCTCCCTCACTCTCACTTCACGCACCAACAACCAAGGGAGAAAGAAGAAAATGAGAAAAAGAGAGAGATCTTCCCGACGTCCTACCGAGCTCGTTTCTCCGCTGATTTCAGCGCCGTTTGAACCCACATGACCCACTTGACGAGATCTTCCTTTAGGTATCAGTTTCACCGTCTCATTCCATGAATTTATGAGCTTTTAATCGCATTTATTGCTTCGTCGGTTGTTTATGAATTTTGATGATTTTGAGCTCATTCCTTGGTTATTTTGCATGCTACTTGGATCAAAATGTTCCTTATGTGGTGCTTAATGTTCGTTATAAGTCTTAATTGTTGATTCTTGCTAGAAATTGAGTTTTATTAATTTTTGGTTTGACTCCCGTCGAAATCGCGAATTGCTGCTGTCTGTTGTTGAATTGCTGCTGTCTGTTGTTGATTTGCTGTCTGTGATTATTTGTTATATTTTATTATGAATTTTGTAAATGCACTAATCGGTAAATTTAAATTATTCTATGTCAATATGCGTATAAAATGATGAACTTTGACAGTAATATTGTTTTATTTGAACAACATTTATTTTTGAGTGAGTTTTATTAAATTACAAAAATACCCCTTCGTTTCTAAGCCCTAGGTCAAACTTTGACTTAGACCCCATCTCTCTCCCTCACTCTCACTTCACGCACCAACAACCAAGGGAGAAAGAAGAAAATGAGAAAAAGAGAGAGATCTTCCCGACGTCCTACCGAGCTCGTTTCTCCGCTGATTTCAGCGCCGTTTGAACCCACATGACCCACTTGACGAGATCTTCCTTTAGGTATCAGTTTCACCGTCTCATTCCCTGAATTTATGAGCTTTTAATCGCATTTATTGCTTCGTCGGTTGTTTATGAATTTTGATGATTTTGAGCTCATTCCTTGGTTATTTTGCATGCTACTTGGATCAAAATGTTCCTTATGTGGTGCTTAATGTTCGTTATAAGTCTTAATTGTTGATTCTTGCTAGAAATTGAGTTTTATTAATTTTTGGTTTGACTCCCGTCGAAATCGCGAATTGCTGCTGTCTGTTGTTGAATTGCTGCTGTCTGTTGTTGATTTGCTGTCTGTGATTATTTGTTATATTTTATTATGAATTTTGTAAATGCACTAATCGGTAAATTTAAATTATTCTATGTCAATATGCGTATAAAATGATGAACTTTGACAGTAATATTGTTTTATTTGAACAACATTTATTTTTGAGTGAGTTTTATTAAATTACAAAAATACCCCTTCGTTTCTAAGCCCTAGGTCAAACTTTGACTTAGACCCCATCTCTCTCCCTCACTCTCACTTCACGCACCAACAACCAAGGGAGAAAGAAGAAAATGAGAAAAAGAGAGAGATCTTCCCGACGTCCTACCGAGCTCGTTTCTCCGCTGATTTCAGCGCCGTTTGAACCCACATGACCCACTTGACGAGATCTTCCTTTAGGTATCAGTTTCACCGTCTCATTCCCTGAATTTATGAGCTTTTAATCGCATTTATTGCTTCGTCGGTCGTTTATGAATTTTGATGATTTTGAGCTCATTCCTTGGTTATTTTGCATGCTACTTGGATCAAAATGTTCCTTCTGTGGTGCTTAACGTTCGTTATAAGTCTTAATTGTTGATTCTTGCTAGAAATTGAGTTTTATTAATTTTTGGTTTGACTCCCGTCGAAATCGCGAATTGCTGCTGTCTGTTGTTGAATTGCTACTGTCTGTTGTTGATTTGCTGTCTGTGATTATTTATTATATTTTATTATGAATTTTGTAAATGCACTAATCGGTAAATTTATATTATTCTATGTCAATATGCGTATAAAATGATAAACTTTGACAGTAATATTGTTTTATTTGAACAACACTTATTTTTGAGTGAGTTTTATTAAATTACAAAAATACCCCTTCGTTTCTAAGCCCTAGGTCAAACTTTGACTTAGACCCCATCTCTCTCCCTCACTCTCACTTCACGCACCAACAACCAAGGGAGAAAGAAGAAAATGAGAAAAAGAGAGAGATCTTCCCGACGTCCTACCGAGCTCGTTTCTCCGCTGATTTCAGCGCCGTTTGAACCCACATGACCCACTTGACGAGATCTTCCTTTAGGTATCAGTTTCACCGTCTCATTCCCTGAATTTATGAGTTTTTAATCGCATTTATTGCTTCGTCGGTTGTTTATGAATTTTGATGATTTTGAGCTCATTCCTTGGTTATTTTGCATGCTACTTGGATCAAAATGTTCCTTATGTGGTGCTTAATGTTCGTTATAAGTCTTAATTGTTGATTCTTGCTAGAAATTGAGTTTTATTAATTTTTGTATTGACTCCCGTCGAAATCGCGAATTGCTGCTGTGTGTTGTTGAATTGCTGCTGTCTGTTGTTGATTTGCTGTCTGTGATTATTTGTTATATTTTATTATGAATTTTGTAAATGCACTAATCGGTAAATTTAAATTATTCTATGTCAATATGCGTATAAAATGATGAACTTTGACAGTAATATTGTTTTATTTGAACAACATTTATTTTTGAGTGAGTTTTATTAAATTACAAAAATACCCCTTCGTTTCTAAGCCCTAGGTCAAACTTTGACTTAGACCCCATCTCTCTTCCTCACTCTCACTTCACGCACCAACAACCAAGGGAGAAAGAAGAAAATGAGAAAAAGAGAGAGATCTTCCCGACGTCCTACCGAGCTCGTTTCTCCGCTGATTTCAGCGTCGTTTGAACCCACATGACCCACTTGACGAAATCTTCCTTTAGGTATCAGTTTCACCGTCTCATTCCCTGAATTTATGAGCTTTTAATCGCATTTATTGCTTCGTCGGTCGTTTATGAATTTTGATGATTTTGAGCTCATTCCTTGGTTATTTTGCATGCTACTTGGATCAAAATGTTCCTTCTGTGGTGCTTAATGTTCGTTATAAGTCTTAATTGTTGATTCTTGCTAGAAATTGAGTTTTATTAATTTTTGGTTTGACTCCCGTCGAAATCGCGAATTGCTGCTGTCTGTTGTTGAATTGCTGCTGTCTGTTGTTGATTTGCTGTCTGTGATTATTTGTTATATTTTATTATGAATTTTGTAAATGCACTAATCGGTAAATTTAAATTATTCTATGTCAATATGCGTATAAAATGATGAACTTTGACAGTAATATTGTTTTATTTGAACAACATTTATTTTTGAGTGAGTTTTATTAAATTACAAAAATACCCCTTCCTTTCTAAGCCCTAGGTCAAACTTTGACTTAGACCCCATCTCTCTCCCTCACTCTCACGTCACGCACCAACAACCAAGGGAGAAAGAAGAAAATGAGAAAAAGAGAGAGATCTTCCCGACGTCCTACCGAGCTCGTTTCTCCGCTGATTTCAGCGCCGTTTGAACCCACATGACCCACTTGACGAGATCTTCCTTTAGGTATCAGTTTCACCGTCTCATTCCCTGAATTTATGAGTTTTTAATCGCATTTATTGCTTCGTCGGTTGTTTATGAATTTTGATGATTTTGAGCTCATTCCTTGGTTATTTTGCATGCTACTTGGATCAAAATGTTCCTTATGTGGTGCTTAATGTTCGTTATAAGTCTTAATTGTTGATTCTTGCTAGAAATTGAGTTTTATTAATTTTTGGTTTGACTCCCGTCGAAATCGCGAATTGCTGCTGTGTGTTGTTGAATTGCTGCTGTCTGTTGTTGATTTGCTGTCTGTGATTATTTGTTATATTTTATTATGAATTTTGTAAATGCACTAATCGGTAAATTTAAATTATTCTATGTCAATATGCGTATAAAATGATGAACTTTGACAGTAATATTGTTTTATTTGAACAACATTTATTTTTGAGTGAGTTTTATTAAATTACAAAAATACCCCTTCGTTTCTAAGCCCTAGGTCAAACTTTGACTTAGACCCCATCTCTCTTCCTCACTCTCACTTCACGCACCAACAACCAAGGGAGAAAGAAGAAAATGAGAAAAAGAGAGAGATCTTCCCGACGTCCTACCGAGCTCGTTTCTCCGCTGATTTCAGCGTCGTTTGAACCCACATGACCCACTTGACGAAATCTTCCTTTAGGTATCAGTTTCACCGTCTCATTCCCTGAATTTATGAGCTTTTAATCGCATTTATTGCTTCGTCGGTCGTTTATGAATTTTGATGATTTTGAGCTCATTCCTTGGTTATTTTGCATGCTACTTGGATCAAAATGTTCCTTCTGTGGTGCTTAATGTTCGTTATAAGTCTTAATTGTTGATTCTTGCTAGAAATTGAGTTTTATTAATTTTTGGTTTGACTCCCGTCGAAATCGCGAATTGCTGCTGTCTGTTGTTGAATTGCTGCTGTCTGTTGTTGATTTGCTGTCTGTGATTATTTGTTATATTTTATTATGAATTTTGTAAATGCACTAATCGGTAAATTTAAATTATTCTATGTAAATATGCGTATAAAATGATGAACTTTGACAGTAATATTGTTTTATTTGAACAACATTTATTTTTGAGTGAGTTTTATTAAATTACAAAAATACCCCTTCGTTTCTAAGCCCTAGGTCAAACTTTGACTTAGACCCCATCTCTCTCCCTCACTCTCACTTCACGCACCAACAACCAAGGGAGAAAGAAGAAAATGAGAAAAAGAGAGAGATCTTCCCGACGTCCTACCGAGCTCGTTTCTCCGCTGATTTCAGCGCCGTTTGAACCCACATGACCCACTTGACGAGATCTTCCTTTAGGTATCAGTTTCACCGTCTCATTCCATGAATTTATGAGCTTTTAATCGCATTTATTGCTTCGTCGGTTGTTTATGAATTTTGATGATTTTGAGCTCATTCCTTGGTTATTTTGCATGCTACTTGGATCAAAATGTTCCTTATGTGGTGCTTAATGTTCGTTATAAGTCTTAATTGTTGATTCTTGCTAGAAATTGAGTTTTATTAATTTTTGGTTTGACTCCCGTCGAAATCGCGAATTGCTGCTGTCTGTTGTTGAATTGCTGCTGTCTGTTGTTGATTTGCTGTCTGTGATTATTTGTTATATTTTATTATGAATTTTGTAAATGCACTAATCGGTAAATTTAAATTATTCTATGTCAATATGCGTATAAAATGATGAACTTTGACAGTAATATTGTTTTATTTGAACAACATTTATTTTTGAGTGAGTTTTATTAAATTACAAAAATACCCCTTCGTTTCTAAGCCCTAGGTCAAACTTTGACTTAGACCCCATCTCTCTCCCTCACTCTCACTTCACGCACCAACAACCAAGGGAGAAAGAAGAAAATGAGAAAAAGAGAGAGATCTTCCCGACGTCCTACCGAGCTCGTTTCTCCGCTGATTTCAGCGCCGTTTGAACCCACATGACCCACTTGACGAGATCTTCCTTTAGGTATCAGTTTCACCGTCTCATTCCCTGAATTTATGAGCTTTTAATCGCATTTATTGCTTCGTCGGTCGTTTATGAATTTTGATGATTTTGAGCTCATTCCTTGGTTATTTTGCATGCTACTTGGATCAAAATGTTCCTTCTGTGGTGCTTAACGTTCGTTATAAGTCTTAATTGTTGATTCTTGCTAGAAATTGAGTTTTATTAATTTTTGGTTTGACTCCCGTCGAAATCGCGAATTGCTGCTGTCTGTTGTTGAATTGCTACTGTCTGTTGTTGATTTGCTGTCTGTGATTATTTATTATATTTTATTATGAATTTTGTAAATGCACTAATCGGTAAATTTATATTATTCTATGTCAATATGCGTATAAAATGATAAACTTTGACAGTAATATTGTTTTATTTGAACAACACTTATTTTTGAGTGAGTTTTATTAAATTACAAAAATACCCCTTCGTTTCTAAGCCCTAGGTCAAACTTTGACTTAGACCCCATCTCTCTCCCTCACTCTCACTTCACGCACCAACAACCAAGGGAGAAAGAAGAAAATGAGAAAAAGAGAGAGATCTTCCCGACGTCCTACCGAGCTCGTTTCTCCGCTGATTTCAGCGCCGTTTGAACCCACATGACCCACTTGACGAGATCTTCCTTTAGGTATCAGTTTCACCGTCTCATTCCCTGAATTTATGAGTTTTTAATCGCATTTATTGCTTCGTCGGTTGTTTATGAATTTTGATGATTTTGAGCTCATTCCTTGGTTATTTTGCATGCTACTTGGATCAAAATGTTCCTTATGTGGTGCTTAATGTTCGTTATAAGTCTTAATTGTTGATTCTTGCTAGAAATTGAGTTTTATTAATTTTTGTATTGACTCCCGTCGAAATCGCGAATTGCTGCTGTGTGTTGTTGAATTGCTGCTGTCTGTTGTTGATTTGCTGTCTGTGATTCTTTGTTATATTTTATTATGAATTTTGTAAATGCACTAATCGGTAAATTTAAATCATTCTATGTCAATATGCGTATAAAATGATGAACTTTGACAGTAATATTGTTTTATTTGAACAACATTTATTTTTGAGTGAGTTTTATTAAATTACAAAAATACCCCTTCGTTTCTAAGCCCTAGGTCAAACTTTGACTTAGACCCCATCTCTCTTCCTCACTCTCACTTCACGCACCAACAACCAAGGGAGAAAGAAGAAAATGAGAAAAAGAGAGAGATCTTCCCGACGTCCTACCGAGCTCGTTTCTCCGCTGATTTCAGCGTCGTTTGAACCCACATGACCCACTTGACGAGATCTTCCTTTAGGTATCAGTTTCACCGTCTCATTCCCTGAATTTATGAGCTTTTAATCGCATTTATTGCTTCGTCGGTCGTTTATGAATTTTGATGATTTTGAGCTCATTCCTTGGTTATTTTGCATGCTACTTGGATCAAAATGTTCCTTCTGTGGTGCTTAATGTTCGTTATAAGTCTTAATTGTTGATTCTTGCTAGAAATTGAGTTTTATTAATTTTTGGTTTGACTCCCGTCGAAATCGCGAATTGCTGCTGTCTGTTGTTGAATTGCTGCTGTCTGTTGTTGATTTGCTGTCTGTGATTATTTGTTATATTTTATTATGAATTTTGTAAATGCACTAATCGGTAAATTTAAATTATTCTATGTAAATATGCGTATAAAATGATGAACTTTGACAGTAATATTGTTTTATTTGAACAACATTTATTTTTGAGTGAGTTTTATTAAATTACAAAAATACCCCTTCGTTTCTAAGCCCTAGGTCAAACTTTGACTTAGACCCCATCTCTCTCCCTTACTCTCACTTCACGCACCAACAACCAAGGGAGAAAGAAGAAAATGAGAAAAAGAGAGAGATCTTCCCGACGTCCTACCGAGCTCGTTTCTCCGCTGATTTCAGCGCCGTTTGAACCCACATGACCCACTTGACGAGATCTTCCTTTAGGTATCAGTTTCACTGTCTCATTCCATGAATTTATGAGCTTTTAATCGCATTTATTGCTTCGTCGGTTGTTTATGAATTTTGATGATTTTGAGCTCATTCCTTGGTTATTTTGCATGCTACTTGGATCAAAATGTTCCTTATGTGGTGCTTAATGTTCGTTATAAGTCTTAATTGTTGATTCTTGCTAGAAATTGAGTTTTATTAATTTTTGGTTTGACTCCCGTCGAAATCGCGAATTGCTGCTGTCTGTTGTTGAATTGCTGCTGTCTGTTGTTGATTTGCTGTCTGTGATTATTTGTTATATTTTATTATGAATTTTGTAAATGCACTAATCGGTAAATTTAAATTATTCTATGTCAATATGCGTATAAAATGATGAACTTTGACAGTAATATTGTTTTATTTGAACAACATTTATTTTTGAGTGAGTTTTATTAAATTACAAAAATACCCCTTCGTTTCTAAGCCCTAGGTCAAACTTTGACTTAGACCCCATCTCTCTCCCTCACTCTCACTTCACGCACCAACAACCAAGGGAGAAAGAAGAAAATGAGAAAAAGAGAGAGATCTTCCCGACGTCCTACCGAGCTCGTTTCTCCGCTGATTTCAGCGCCGTTTGAACCCACATGACCCACTTGAAGAGATCTTCCTTTAGGTATCAGTTTCACCGTCTCATTCCCTGAATTTATGAGCTTTTAATCGCATTTATTGCTTCGTCGGTCGTTTATGAATTTTGATGATTTTGAGCTCATTCCTTGGTTATTTTGCATGCTACTTGGATCAAAATGTTCCTTCTGTGGTGCTTAACGTTCGTTATAAGTCTTAATTGTTGATTCTTGCTAGAAATTGAGTTTTATTAATTTTTGGTTTGACTCCCGTCGAAATCGCGAATTGCTGCTGTCTGTTGTTGAATTGCTACTGTCTGTTGTTGATTTGCTGTCTGTGATTATTTATTATATTTTATTATGAATTTTGTAAATGCACTAATCGGTAAATTTATATTATTCTATGTCAATATGCGTATAAAATGATAAACTTTGACAGTAATATTGTTTTATTTGAACAACACTTATTTTTGAGTGAGTTTTATTAAATTACAAAAATACCCCTTCGTTTCTAAGCCCTAGGTCAAACTTTGACTTAGACCCCATCTCTCTCCCTCACTCTCACTTCACGCACCAACAACCAAGGGAGAAAGAAGAAAATGAGAAAAAGAGAGAGATCTTCCCGACGTCCTACCGAGCTCGTTTCTCCGCTGATTTCAGCGCCGTTTGAACCCACATGACCCACTTGACGAGATCTTCCTTTAGGTATCAGTTTCACCGTCTCATTCCCTGAATTTATGAGTTTTTAATCGCATTTATTGCTTCGTCGGTTGTTTATGAATTTTGATGATTTTGAGCTCATTCCTTGGTTATTTTGCATCCTACTTGGATCAAAATGTTCCTTATGTGGTGCTTAATGTTCGTTATAAGTCTTAATTGTTGATTCTTGCTAGAAATTGAGTTTTATTAATTTTTGGTTTGACTCCCGTCGAAATCGCGAATTGCTGCTGTCTGTTGTTGAATTGCTGCTGTCTGTTGTTGCTTTGCTGTCTGTGATTATTTGTTATATTTTATTATGAATTTTGTAAATGCACTAATCGGTAAATTTAAATTATTCTATGTCAATATGCGTATAAAATGATGAACTTTGACAGTAATATTGTTTTATTTGAACAACATTTGTTTTTGAGTGAGTTTTATTAAATTACAAAAATACCCCTTCGTTTCTAAGCCCTAGGTCAAACTTTGACTTAGACCCCATCTCTCTTCCTCACTCTCACTTCACGCACCAACAACCAAGGGAGAAAGAAGAAAATGAGAAAAAGAGAGAGATCTTCCCGACGTCCTACCGAGCTCATTTCTCCGCTGATTTCAGCGTCGTTTGAACCCACATGACCCACTTGACGAGATCTTCCTTTAGGTATCAGTTTCACCGTCTCATTCCCTGAATTTATGAGCTTTTAATCGCATTTATTGCTTCGTCGGTCGTTTATGAATTTTGATGATTTTGAGCTCATTCCTTGGTTATTTTGCATGCTACTTGGATCAAAATGTTCCTTCTGTGGTGCTTAATGTTCGTTATAAGTCTTAATTGTTGATTCTTGCTAGAAATTGAGTTTTATTAATTTTTGGTTTGACTCCCGTCGAAATCGCGAATTGCTGCTGTCTGTTGTTGAATTGCTGCTGTCTGTTGTTGATTTGCTGTCTGTGATTATTTGTTATATTTTATTATGAATTTTGTAAATGCACTAATCGGTAAATTTAAATTATTCTATGTAAATATGCGTATAAAATGATGAACTTTGACAGTAATATTGTTTTATTTGAACAACATTTATTTTTGAGTGAGTTTTATTAAATTACAAAAATACCCCTTCGTTTCTAAGCCCTAGGTCAAACTTTGACTTAGACCCCATCTCTCTCCCTTACTCTCACTTCACGCACCAACAACCAAGGGAGAAAGAAGAAAATGAGAAAAAGAGAGAGATCTTCCCGACGTCCTACCGAGCTCGTTTCTCCGCTGATTTCAGCGCCGTTTGAACCCACATGACCCACTTGACGAGATCTTCCTTTAGGTATCAGTTTCACCGTCTCATTCCATGAATTTATGAGCTTTTAATCGCATTTATTGCTTCGTCGGTTGTTTATGAATTTTGATGATTTTGAGCTCATTCCTTGGTTATTTTGCATGCTACTTGGATCAAAATGTTCCTTATGTGGTGCTTAATGTTCGTTATAAGTCTTAATTGTTGATTCTTGCTAGAAATTGAGTTTTATTAATTTTTGGTTTGACTCCCGTCGAAATCGCGAATTGCTGCTGTCTGTTGTTGAATTGCTGCTGTCTGTTGTTGATTTGCTGTCTGTGATTATTTGTTATATTTTATTATGAATTTTGTAAATGCACTAATCGGTAAATTTAAATTATTCTATGTCAATATGCGTATAAAATGATGAACTTTGACAGTAATATTGTTTTATTTGAACAACATTTATTTTTGAGTGAGTTTTATTAAATTACAAAAATACCCCTTCGTTTCTAAGCCCTAGGTCAAACTTTGACTTAGACCCCATCTCTCTCCCTCACTCTCACTTCACGCACCAACAACCAAGGGAGAAAGAAGAAAATGAGAAAAAGAGAGAGATCTTCCCGACGTCCTACCGAGCTCGTTTCTCCGCTGATTTCAGCGCCGTTTGAACCCACATGACCCACTTGACGAGATCTTCCTTTAGGTATCAGTTTCACCGTCTCATTCCCTGAATTTATGAGCTTTTAATCGCATTTATTGCTTCGTCGGTCGTTTATGAATTTTGATGATTTTGAGCTCATTCCTTGGTTATTTTGCATGCTACTTGGATCAAAATGTTCCTTCTGTGGTGCTTAACGTTCGTTATAAGTCTTAATTGTTGATTCTTGCTAGAAATTGAGTTTTATTAATTTTTGGTTTGACTCCCGTCGAAATCGCGAATTGCTGCTGTCTGTTGTTGAATTGCTACTGTCTGTTGTTGATTTGCTGTCTGTGATTATTTATTATATTTTATTATGAATTTTGTAAATGCACTAATCGGTAAATTTATATTATTCTATGTCAATATGCGTATAAAATGATAAACTTTGACAGTAATATTGTTTTATTTGAACAACACTTATTTTTGAGTGAGTTTTATTAAATTACAAAAATACCCCTTCGTTTCTAAGCCCTAGGTCAAACTTTGACTTAGACCCCATCTCTCTCCCTCACTCTCACTTCACGCACCAACAACCAAGGGAGAAAGAAGAAAATGAGAAAAAGAGAGAGATCTTCCCGACGTCCTACCGAGCTCGTTTCTCCGCTGATTTCGGCGCCGTTTGAACCCACATGACCCACTTGACGAGATCTTCCTTTAGGTATCAGTTTCACCGTCTCATTCCCTGAATTTATGAGTTTTTAATCGCATTTATTGCTTCGTCGGTTGTTTATGAATTTTGATGATTTTGAGCTCATTCCTTGGTTATTTTGCATGCTACTTGGATCAAAATGTTCCTTATGTGGTGCTTAATGTTCGTTATAAGTCTTAATTGTTGATTCTTGCTAGAAATTGAGTTTTATTAATTTTTGGTTTGACTCCCGTCGAAATCGCGAATTGCTGCTGTCTGTTGTTGAATTGCTGCTGTCTGTTGTTGCTTTGCTGTCTGTGATTATTTGTTATATTTTATTATGAATTTTGTAAATGCACTAATCGGTAAATTTAAATTATTCTATGTCAATATGCGTATAAAATGATGAACTTTGACAGTAATATTGTTTTATTTGAACAACATTTATTTTTGAGTGAGTTTTATTAAATTACAAAAATACCCCTTCGTTTCTAAGCCCTAGGTCAAACTTTGACTTAGACCCCATCTCTCTTCCTCACTCTCACTTCACGCACCAACAACCAAGGGAGAAAGAAGAAAATGAGAAAAAGAGAGAGATCTTCCCGACGTCCTACCGAGCTCATTTCTCCGCTGATTTCAGCGTCGTTTGAACCCACATGACCCACTTGACGAGATCTTCCTTTAGGTATCAGTTTCACCGTCTCATTCCCTGAATTTATGAGCTTTTAATCGCATTTATTGCTTCGTCGGTCGTTTATGAATTTTGATGATTTTGAGCTCATTCCTTGGTTATTTTGCATGCTACTTGGATCAAAATGTTCCTTCTGTGGTGCTTAATGTTCGTTATAAGTCTTAATTGTTGATTCTTGCTAGAAATTGAGTTTTATTAATTTTTGGTTTGACTCCCGTCGAAATCGCGAATTGCTGCTGTCTGTTGTTGAATTGCTGCTGTCTGTTGTTGATTTGCTCTCTGTGATTATTTGTTATATTTTATTATGAATTTTGTAAATGCACTAATCGGTAAATTTAAATTATTCTATGTAAATATGCGTATAAAATGATGAACTTTGACAGTAATATTGTTTTATTTGAACAACATTTATTTTTGAGTGAGTTTTATTAAATTACAAAAATACCCCTTCGTTTCTAAGCCCTAGGTCAAACTTTGACTTAGACCCCATCTCTCTCCCTCACTCTCACTTCACGCACCAACAACCAAGGGAGAAAGAAGAAAATGAGAAAAAGAGAGAGATCTTCCCGACGTCCTACCGAGCTCGTTTCTCCGCTGATTTCAGCGCCGTTTGAACCCACATGACCCACTTGACGAGATCTTCCTTTAGGTATCAGTTTCACCGTCTCATTCCCTGAATTTATGAGCTTTTAATCGCATTTATTGCTTCGTCGGTCGTTTATGAATTTTGATGATTTTGAGCTCATTCCTTGGTTATTTTGCATGCTACTTGGATCAAAATGTTCCTTCTGTGGTGCTTAACGTTCGTTATAAGTCTTAATTGTTGATTCTTGCTAGAAATTGAGTTTTATTAATTTTTGGTTTGACTCCCGTCGAAATCGCGAATTGCTGCTGTCTGTTGTTGAATTGCTGCTGTCTGTTGTTGATTTGCTGTCTGTGATTATTTGTTATATTTTATTATGAATTTTGTAAATGCACTAATCGGTAAATTTAAATTATTCTATGTCAATATGCGTATAAAATGATAAACTTTGACAGTAATATTGTTTTATTTGAACAACATTTATTTCTGAGTGAGTTTTATTAAATTACAAAAATACCCCTTCGTTTCTAAGCCCTAGGTCAAACTTTGACTTAGACCCCATCTCTGTCCCTCACTCTCACTTCACGCACCAACAACCAAGGGAGAAAGAAGAAAATGAGAAAAAGAGAGAGATCTTCCCGACGTCCTACCGAGCTCGTTTCTCCGCTGATTTCAGCGCCGTTTGAACCCACATGACCCACTTGACGAGATCTTCCTTTAGGTATCAGTTTCACCGTCTCATTCCCTGAATTTATGAGCTTTTAATCGCATTTATTGCTTCGTCGGTCGTTTATGAATTTTGATGATTTTGAGCTCATTCCTTGGTTATTTTGCATGCTACTTGGATCAAAATGTTCCTTCTGTGGTGCTTAATGTTCGTTATAAGTCTTAATTGTTGATTCTTGCTAGAAATTGAGTTTTATTAATTTTTGGTTTGACTCCCGTCGAAATCGCGAATTGCTGCTGTCTGTTGTTGAATTGCTGCTGTCTGTTGTTGATTTGCTGTCTGTGATTATTTGTTATATTTTATTATGAATTTTGTAAATGCACTAATCGGTAAATTTAAATTATTCTATGTCAATATGCGTATAAAATGATGAACTTTGACAGTAATATTGTTTTATTTGAACAACATTTATTTTTGAGTGAGTTTTATTAAATTACAAAAATACCCCTTCGTTTCTAAACCCTAGGTCAAACTTTGACTTAGACCCCATCTCTCTCCCTCACTCTCACTTCACGCACCAACAACCAAGGGAGAAAGAAGAAAATGAGAAAAAGAGAGAGATCTTCCCGACGTCCTACCGAGCTCGTTTCTCCGCTGATTTCAGCGCCGTTTGAACCCACATGATCCACTTGACGAGATCTTCCTTTAGGTATCAGTTTCACCGTCTCATTCCCTGAATTTATGAGCTTTTAATCGCATTTATTGCTTCGTCGGTCGTTTATGAATTTTGATGATTTTGAGCTCATTCCTTGGTTATTTTGCATGCTACTTGGATCAAAATGTTCCTTCTGTGGTGCTTAATGTTCGTTATAAGTCTTAATTGTTGATTCTTGCTAGAAATTGAGTTTTATTAATTTTTGGTTTGACTCCCGTCGAAATCGCGAATTGCTGCTGTCTGTTGTTGATTTGCTGTCTGTGATTATTTGTTATATTTTATTATGAATTTTGTAAATGCACTAATCGGTAAATTTAAATTATTCTATGTCAATATGCGTATAAAATGATGAACTTTGACAGTAATATTGTTTTATTTGAACAACATTTATTTTTGAGTGAGTTTTATTAAATTACAAAAATACCCCTTCGTTTCTAAGCCCTAGGTCAAACTTTGACTTAGACCCCATCTCTCTCCCTCACTCTCACTTCACGCACCAACAACCAAGGGAGAAAGAAGAAAATGAGAAAAAGAGTGAGATCTTCCCGACGTCCTACCGAGCTCGTTTCTCCGCTGATTTCAGCGCCGTTTGAACCCACATGATCCACTTGACGAGATCTTCCTTTAGGTATCAGTTTCACCGTCTCATTCCGTGAATTTATGAGTATTTAATCGCATTTATTGCTTCGTCGGTCGTTTATGAATTTTGATGATTTTGAGCTCATTCCTTGGTTATTTTGCATGCTACTTGGATCAAAATGTTCCGTCTGTGGTGCTTAATGTTCGTTATAAGTCTTAATTGTTGATTCTTGCTAGAAATTGAGTTTTATTAATTTTTGGTTTGACTCCCGTCGAAATCGCGAATTGCTGCTGTCTGTTGTTGAATTGCTACTGTCTGTTGTTGATTTGCTGTCTGTGATTATTTATTATATTTTATTATGAATTTTGTAAATGCACTAATCGGTAAATTTATATTATTCTATGTCAATATGCGTATAAAATGATAAACTTTGACAGTAATATTGTTTTATTTGAACAACACTTATTTTTGAGTGAGTTTTATTAAATTACAAAAATACACCTTCGTTTCTAAGCCCTAGGTCAAACTTTGACTTAGACCCCATCTCTCTCCCTCACTCTCACTTCACGCACCAACAACCAAGGGAGAAAGAAGAAAATGAGAAAAAGAGAGAGATCTTCCCGACGTCCTACCGAGCTCGTTTCTCCGCTGATTTCAGCGCCGTTTGAACCCACATGACCCACTTGACGAGATCTTCCTTTAGGTATCAGTTTCACCGTCTCATTCCCTGAATTTCTGAGTTTTTAATCGCATTTATTGCTTCGTCGGTTGTTTATGAATTTTGATGATTTTGAGCTCATTCCTTGGTTATTTTGCATGCTACTTGGATCAAAATGTTCCTTATGTGGTGCTTAATGTTCGTTATAAGTCTTAATTGTTGATTCTTGCTAGAAATTGAGTTTTATTAATTTTTGGTTTGACTCCCGTCGAAATCGCGAATTGCTGCTGTCTGTTGTTGATTTGCTGTCTGTGATTATTTGTTATATTTTATTATGAATTTTGTAAATGCACTAATCGGTAAATTTAAATTATTCTATGTCAATATGCGTATAAAATGATGAACTTTGACAGTAATATTGTTTTATTTGAACAACATTTATTTTTGAGTGAGTTTTATTAAATTACAAAAATACCCCTTCGTTTCTAAGCCCTAGGTCAAACTTTGACTTAGACCCCATCTCTCTTCCTCACTCTCACTTCACGCACCAACAACCAAGGGAGAAAGAAGAAAATGAGAAAAAGAGAGAGATCTTCCCGACGTCCTACCGAGCTCATTTCTCCGCTGATTTCAGCGTCGTTTGAACCCACATGACCCACTTGACGAGATCTTCCTTTAGGTATCAGTTTCACCGTCTCATTCCCTGAATTTATGAGCTTTTAATCGCATTTATTGCTTCGTCGGTCGTTTATGAATTTTGATGATTTTGAGCTCATTCCTTGGTTATTTTGCATGCTACTTGGATCAAAATGTTCCTTCTGTGGTGCTTAATGTTCGTTATAAGTCTTAATTGTTGATTCTTGCTAGAAATTGAGTTTTATTAATTTTTGGTTTGACTCCCGTCGAAATCGCGAATTGCTGCTGTCTGTTGTTGAATTGCTGCTGTCTGTTGTTGATTTGCTCTCTGTGATTATTTGTTATATTTTATTATGAATTTTGTAAATGCACTAATCGGTAAATTTAAATTATTCTATGTAAATATGCGTATAAAATGATGAACTTTGACAGTAATATTGTTTTATTTGAACAACATTTATTTTTGAGTGAGTTTTATTAAATTACAAAAATACCCCTTCGTTTCTAAGCCCTAGGTCAAACTTTGACTTAGACCCCATCTCTCTCCCTCACTCTCACTTCACGCACCAACAACCAAGGGAGAAAGAAGAAAATGAGAAAAAGAGAGAGATCTTCCCGACGTCCTACCGAGCTCGTTTCTCCGCTGATTTCAGCGCCGTTTGAACCCACATGACCCACTTGACGAGATCTTCCTTTAGGTATCAGTTTCACCGTCTCATTCCCTGAATTTATGAGCTTTTAATCGCATTTATTGCTTCGTCGGTCGTTTATGAATTTTGATGATTTTGAGCTCATTCCTTGGTTATTTTGCATGCTACTTGGATCAAAATGTTCCTTCTGTGGTGCTTAACGTTCGTTATAAGTCTTAATTGTTGATTCTTGCTAGAAATTGAGTTTTATTAATTTTTGGTTTGACTCCCGTCGAAATCGCGAATTGCTGCTGTCTGTTGTTGAATTGCTGCTGTCTGTTGTTGATTTGCTGTCTGTGATTATTTGTTATATTTTATTATGAATTTTGTAAATGCACTAATCAGTAAATTTAAATTATTCTATGTCAATATGCGTATAAAATGATAAACTTTGACAGTAATATTGTTTTATTTGAACAACATTTATTTCTGACTGAGTTTTATTAAATTACAAAAATACCCCTTCGTTTCTAAGCCCTAGGTCAAACTTTGACTTAGACCCCATCTCTGTCCCTCACTCTCACTTCACGCACCAACAACCAAGGGAGAAAGAAGAAAATGAGAAAAAGAGAGAGATCTTCCCGACGTCCTACCGAGCTCGTTTCTCCGCTGATTTCAGCGCCGTTTGAACCCACATGACCCACTTGACGAGATCTTCCTTTAGGTATCAGTTTCACCGTCTCATTCCCTGAATTTATGAGCTTTTAATCGCATTTATTGCTTCGTCGGTCGTTTATGAATTTTGATGATTTTGAGCTCATTCCTTGGTTATTTTGCATGCTACTTGGATCAAAATGTTCCTTCTGTGGTGCTTAATGTTCGTTATAAGTCTTAATTGTTGATTCTTGCTAGAAATTGAGTTTTATTAATTTTTGGTTTGACTCCCGTCGAAATCGCGAATTGCTGCTGTCTGTTGTTGAATTGCTGCTGTCTGTTGTTGATTTGCTGTCTGTGATTATTTGTTATATTTTATTATGAATTTTGTAAATGCACTAATCGGTAAATTTAAATTATTCTATGTCAATATGCGTATAAAATGATGAACTTTGACAGTAATATTGTTTTATTTGAACAACATTTATTTTTGAGTGAGTTTTATTAAATTACAAAAATACCCCTTCGTTTCTAAACCCTAGGTCAAACTTTGACTTAGACCCCATCTCTCTCCCTCACTCTCACTTCACGCACCAACAACCAAGGGAGAAAGAAGAAAATGAGAAAAAGAGAGAGATCTTCCCGACGTCCTACCGAGCTCGTTTCTCCGCTGATTTCAGCGCCGTTTGAACCCACATGATCCACTTGACGAGATCTTCCTTTAGGTATCAGTTTCACCGTCTCATTCCCTGAATTTATGAGCTTTTAATCGCATTTATTGCTTCGTCGGTCGTTTATGAATTTTGATGATTTTGAGCTCATTCCTTGGTTATTTTGCATGCTACTTGGATCAAAATGTTCCTTCTGTGGTGCTTAATGTTCGTTATAAGTCTTAATTGTTGATTCTTGCTAGAAATTGAGTTTTATTAATTTTTGGTTTGACTCCCGTCGAAATCGCGAATTGCTGCTGTCTGTTGTTGATTTGCTGTCTGTGATTATTTGTTATATTTTATTATGAATTTTGTAAATGCACTAATCGGTAAATTTAAATTATTCTATGTCAATATGCGTATAAAATGATGAACTTTGACAGTAATATTGTTTTATTTGAACAACATTTATTTTTGAGTGAGTTTTATTAAATTACAAAAATACCCCTTCGTTTCTAAGCCCTAGGTCAAACTTTGACTTAGACCCCATCTCTCTCCCTCACTCTCACTTCACGCACCAACAACCAAGGGAGAAAGAAGAAAATGAGAAAAAGAGTGAGATCTTCCCGACGTCCTACCGAGCTCGTTTCTCCGCTGATTTCAGCGCCGTTTGAACCCACATGATCCACTTGACGAGATCTTCCTTTAGGTATCAGTTTCACCGTCTCATTCCCTGAATTTATGAGTATTTAATCGCATTTATTGCTTCGTCGGTCGTTTATGAATTTTGATGATTTTGAGCTCATTCCTTGGTTATTTTGCATGCTACTTGGATCAAAATGTTCCTTCTGTGGTGCTTAATGTTCGTTATAAGTCTTAATTGTTGATTCTTGCTAGAAATTGAGTTTTATTAATTTTTGGTTTGACTCCCGTCGAAATCGCGAATTGCTGCTGTCTGTTGTTGAATTGCTGCTGTCTGTTGTTGATTTGCTGTCTGTGATTATTTGTTATATTTTATTATGAATTTTGTAAATGCACTAATCGGTAAATTTAAATTATTCTATGTCAATATGCGTATAAAATGATGAACTTTGACAGTAATATTGTTTTATTTGAACAACATTTATTTTTGAGTGAGTTTTATTAAATTACAAAAATACCCCTTCGTTTCTAAGCCCTAGGTCAAACTTTGACTTAGACCCCATCTCTCTCCCTCACTCTCACTTCACGCACCAACAACCAAGGGAGAAAGAAGAAAATGAGAAAAAGAGAGAGATCTTCCCGACGTCCTACCGAGCTCGTTTCTCCGCTGATTTCAGCGTCGTTTGAACCCACATGACCCACTTGACGAGATCTTCCTTTAGGTATCAGTTTCACCGTCTCATTCCCTGAATTTATGAGCTTTTAATCGCATTTATTGCTTCGTCGGTCGTTTATGAATTTTGATGATTTTGAGCTCATTCCTTGGTTATTTTGCATGCTACTTGGATCAAAATGTTCCTTCTGTGGTGCTTAATGTTCGTTATAAGTCTTAATTGTTGATTCTTGCTAGAAATTGAGTTTTATTAATTTTTGGTTTGACTCCCGTCGAAATCGCGAATTGCTGCTGTCTGTTGTTGATTTGCTGTCTGTGATTATTTGTTATATTTTATTATGAATTTTGTAAATGCACTAATCGGTAAATTTAAATTATTCTATGTCAATATGCGTATAAAATGATGAACTTTGACAGTAATATTGTTTTATTTGAACAACCTTTATTTTTGAGTGAGTTTTATTAAATTACAAAAATACCCCTTCGTTTCTAAGCCCTAGGTCAAACTTTGACTTAGACCCCATCTCTCTCCCTCACTCTCACTTCACGCACCAACAACCAAGGGAGAAAGAAGAAAATGAGAAAAAGAGAGAGATCTTCCCGACGTCCTACCGAGCTCGTTTCTCCGCTGATTTCAGCGCCGTTTGAACCCACATGACCCACTTGACGAGATCTTCCTTTAGGTATCAGTTTCACCGTCTCATTCCCTGAATTTATGAGCTTTTAATCGCATTTATTGCTTCGTCGGTCGTTTATGAATTTTGATGATTTTGAGCTCATTCCTTGGTTATTTTGCATGCTACTTGGATCAAAATGTTCCTTCTGTGGTGCTTAACGTTCGTTATAAGTCTTAATTGTTGATTCTTGCTAGAAATTGAGTTTTATTAATTTTTGGTTTGACTCCCGTCGAAATCGCGAATTGCTGCTGTCTGTTGTTGAATTGCTGCTGTCTGTTGTTGATTTGCTGTCTGTGATTATTTGTTATATTTTATTATGAATTTTGTAAATGCACTAATCGGTAAATTTAAATTATTCTATGTCAATATGCGTATAAAATGATAAACTTTGACAGTAATATTGTTTTATTTGAACAACATTTATTTTTGAGTGTGTTTTATTAAATTACAAAAATACCCCTTCGTTTCTAAGCCCTAGGTCAAACTTTGACTTAGACCCCATCTCTCTCCCTCACTCTCACTTCACGCACCAACAACCAAGGGAGAAAGAAGAAAATGAGAAAAAGAGAGAGATCTTCCCGACGTCCTACCGAGCTCGTTTCTCCGCTGATTTCAGCGCCGTTTGAACCCACATGACCCACTTGACGAGATCTTCCTTTAGGTATCAGTTTCACCGTCTCATTCCCTGAATTTATGAGCTTTTAATCGCATTTATTGCTTCGTCGGTCGTTTATGAATTTTGATGATTTTGAGCTCATTCCTTGGTTATTTTGCATGCTACTTGGATCAAAATGTTCCTTCTGTGGTGCTTAATGTTCGTTATAAGTCTTAATTGTTGATTCTTGCTAGAAATTGAGTTTTATTAATTTTTGGTTTGACTCCCGTCGAAATCGCGAATTGCTGCTGTCTGTTGTTGAATTGCTGCTGTCTGTTGTTGATTTGCTGTCTGTGATTATTTGTTATATTTTATTATGAATTTTGTAAATGCACTAATCGGTAAATTTAAATTATTCTATGTCAATATGCGTATAAAATGATGAACTTTGACAGTAATATTGTTTTATTTGAACAACATTTATTTTTGAGTGAGTTTTATTAAATTACAAAAATACCCCTTCGTTTCTAAACCCTAGGTCAAACTTTGACTTAGACCCCATCTCTCTCCCTCACTCTCACTTCACGCACCAACAACCAAGGGAGAAAGAAGAAAATGAGAAAAAGAGAGAGATCTTCCCGACGTCCTACCGAGCTCGTTTCTCCGCTGATTTCGGCGCCGTTTGAACCCACATGACCCACTTGACGAGATCTTCCTTTAGGTATCAGTTTCACCGTCTCATTCCCTGAATTTATGAGCTTTTAATCGCATTTATTGCTTCGTCGGTCGTTTATGAATTTTGATGATTTTGAGCTCATTCCTTGGTTATTTTGCATGCTACTTGGATCAAAATGTTCCTTCTGTGGTGCTTAATGTTCGTTATAAGTCTTAATTGTTGATTCTTGCTAGAAATTGAGTTTTATTAATTTTTGGTTTGACTCCCGTCGAAATCGCGAATTGCTGCTGTCTGTTGTTGATTTGCTGTCTGTGATTATTTGTTATATTTTATTATGAATTTTGTAAATGCACTAATCGGTAAATTTAAATTATTCTATGTCAATATGCGTATAAAATGATGAACTTTGACAGTAATATTGTTTTATTTGAACAACATTTATTTTTGAGTGAGTTTTATTAAATTACAAAAATACCCCTTCGTTTCTAAGCCCTAGGTCAAACTTTGACTTAGACCCCATCTCTCTCCCTCACTCTCACTTCACGCACCAACAACCAAGGGAGAAAGAAGAAAATGAGAAAAAGAGTGAGATCTTCCCGACGTCCTACCGAGCTCGTTTCTCCGCTGATTTCAGCGCCGTTTGAACCCACATGATCCACTTGACGAGATCTTCCTTTAGGTATCAGTTTCACCGTCTCATTCCCTGAATTTATGAGTATTTAATCGCATTTATTGCTTCGTCGGTCGTTTATGAATTTTGATGATTTTGAGCTCATTCCTTGGTTATTTTGCATGCTACTTGGATCAAAATGTTCCTTCTGTGGTGCTTAATGTTCGTTATAAGTCTTAATTGTTGATTCTTGCTAGAAATTGAGTTTTATTAATTTTTGGTTTGACTCCCGTCGAAATCGCGAATTGCTGCTGTCTGTTGTTGAATTGCTGCTGTCTGTTGTTGATTTGCTGTCTGTGATTATTTGTTATATTTTATTATGAATTTTGTAAATGCACTAATCGGTAAATTTAAATTATTCTATGTCAATATGCGTATAAAATGATGAACTTTGACAGTAATATTGTTTTATTTGAACAACATTTATTTTTGAGTGAGTTTTATTAAATTACAAAAATACCCCTTCGTTTCTAAGCCCTAGGTCAAACTTTGACTTAGACCCCATCTCTCTCCCTCACTCTCACTTCACGCACCAACAACCAAGGGAGAAAGAAGAAAATGAGAAAAAGAGAGAGATCTTCCCGACGTCCTACCGAGCTCGTTTCTCCGCTGATTTCAGCGTCGTTTGAACCCACATGACCCACTTGACGAGATCTTCCTTTAGGTATCAGTTTCACCGTCTCATTCCCTGAATTTATGAGCTTTTAATCGCATTTATTGCTTCGTCGGTCGTTTATGAATTTTGATGATTTTGAGCTCATTCCTTGGTTATTTTGCATGCTACTTGGATCAAAATGTTCCTTCTGTGGTGCTTAATGTTCGTTATAAGTCTTAATTGTTGATTCTTGCTAGAAATTGAGTTTTATTAATTTTTGGTTTGACTTCCGTCGAAATCGCGAATTGCTGCTGTCTGTTGTTGAATTGCTGCTGTCTGTTGTTGATTTGCTGTCTGTGATTATTTGTTATATTTTATTATGAATTTTGTAAATGCACTAATCGGTAAATTTAAATTATTCTATGTCAATATGCGTATAAAATGATGAACTTTGACAGTAATATTGTTTTATTTGAACAACATTTATTTTTGAGTGAGTTTTATTAAATTACAAAAATACCCCTTCGTTTCTAAGCCCTAGGTCAAACTTTGACTTAGACCCCATCTCTCTCCCTCACTCTCACTTCACGCACCAACAACCAAGGGAGAAAGAAGAAAATGAGAAAAAGAGAGAGATCTTCCCGACGTCCTACCGAGCTCGTTTCTCCGCTGATTTCAGCGCCGTTTGAACCCACATGACCCACTTGACGAGATCTTCCTTTAGGTATCAGTTTCACCGTCTCATTCCCTGAATTTATGAGCTTTTAATCGCATTTATTGCTTCGTCGGTCGTTTATGAATTTTGATGATTTTGAGCTCATTCCTTGGTTATTTTGCATGCTACTTGGATCAAAATGTTCCTTCTGTGGTGCTTAACGTTCGTTATAAGTCTTAATTGTTGATTCTTGCTAGAAATTGAGTTTTATTAATTTTTGGTTTGACTCCCGTCGAAATCGCGAATTGCTGCTGTCTGTTGTTGAATTGCTGCTGTCTGTTGTTGATTTGCTGTCTGTGATTATTTGTTATATTTTATTATGAATTTTGTAAATGCACTAATCGGTAAATTTAAATTATTCTATGTCAATATGCGTATAAAATGATAAACTTTGACAGTAATATTGTTTTATTTGAACAACATTTATTTTTGAGTGAGTTTTATTAAATTACAAAAATACCCCTTCGTTTCTAAGCCCTAGGTCAAACTTTGACTTAGACCCCATCTCTCTCCCTCACTCTCACTTCACGCACCAACAACCAAGGGAGAAAGAAGAAAATGAGAAAAAGAGAGAGATCTTCCCGACGTCCTACCGAGCTCGTTTCTCCGCTGATTTCAGCGCCGTTTGAACCCACATGACCCACTTGACGAGATCTTCCTTTAGGTATCAGTTTCACCATCTCATTCCCTGAATTTATGAGCTTTTAATCGCATTTATTGCTTCGTCGGTCGTTTATGAATTTTGATGATTTTGAGCTCATTCCTTGGTTATTTTGCATGCTACTTGGATCAAAATGTTCCTTCTGTGGTGCTTAATGTTCGTTATAAGTCTTAATTGTTGATTCTTGCTAGAAATTGAGTTTTATTAATTTTTGGTTTGACTCCCGTCGAAATCGCGAATTGCTGCTGTCTGTTGTTGAATTGCTGCTGTCTGTTGTTGATTTGCTGTCTGTGATTATTTGTTATATTTTATTATGAATTTTGTAAATGCACTAATCGGTAAATTTAAATTATTCTATGTCAATATGCGTATAAAATGATGAACTTTGACAGTAATATTGTTTTATTTGAACAACATTTATTTTTGAGTGAGTTTTATTAAATTACAAAAATACCCCTTCGTTTCTAAACCCTAGGTCAAACTTTGACTTAGACCCCATCTCTCTCCCTCACTCTCACTTCACGCACCAACAACCAAGGGAGAAAGAAGAAAATGAGAAAAAGAGAGAGATCTTCCCGACGTCCTACCGAGCTCGTTTCTCCGCTGATTTCAGCGCCGTTTGAACCCACATGATCCACTTGACGAGATCTTCCTTTAGGTATCAGTTTCACCGTCTCATTCCCTGAATTTATGAGCTTTTAATCGCATTTATTGCTTCGTCGGTCGTTTATGAATTTTGATGATTTTGAGCTCATTCCTTGGTTATTTTGCATGCTACTTGGATCAAAATGTTCCTTCTGTGGTGCTTAATGTTCGTTATAAGTCTTAATTGTTGATTCTTGCTAGAAATTGAGTTTTATTAATTTTTGGTTTGACTCCCGTCGAAATCGCGAATTGCTGCTGTCTGTTGTTGATTTGCTGTCTGTGATTATTTGTTATATTTTATTATGAATTTTGTAAATGCACTAATCGGTAAATTTAAATTATTCTATGTCAATATGCGTATAAAATGATGAACTTTGACAGTAATATTGTTTTATTTGAACAACATTTATTTTTGAGTGAGTTTTATTAAATTACAAAAATACCCCTTCGTTTCTAAGCCCTAGGTCAAACTTTGACTTAGACCCCATCTCTCTCCCTCACTCTCACTTCACGCACCAACAACCAAGGGAGAAAGAAGAAAATGAGAAAAAGAGTGAGATCTTCCCGACGTCCTACCGAGCTCGTTTCTCCGCTGATTTCAGCGCCGTTTGAACCCACATGATCCACTTGACGAGATCTTCCTTTAGGTATCAGTTTCACCGTCTCATTCCCTGAATTTATGAGTATTTAATCGCATTTATTGCTTCGTCGGTCGTTTATGAATTTTGATGATTTTGAGCTCATTCCTTGGTTATTTTGCATGCTACTTGGATCAAAATGTTCCTTCTGTGGTGCTTAATGTTCGTTATAAGTCTTAATTGTTGATTCTTGCTAGAAATTGAGTTTTATTAATTTTTGGTTTGACTCCCGTCGAAATCGCGAATTGCTGCTGTCTGTTGTTGAATTGCTGCTGTCTGTTGTTGATTTGCTGTCTGTGATTATTTGTTATATTTTATTATGAATTTTGTAAATGCACTAATCGGTAAATTTAAATTATTCTATGTCAATATGCGTATAAAATGATGAACTTTGACAGTAATATTGTTTTATTTGAACAACATTTATTTTTGAGTGAGTTTTATTAAATTACAAAAATACCCCTTCGTTTCTAAGCCCTAGGTCAAACTTTGACTTAGACCCCATCTCTCTCCCTCACTCTCACTTCACGCACCAACAACCAAGGGAGAAAGAAGAAAATGAGAAAAAGAGAGAGATCTTCCCGACGTCCTACCGAGCTCGTTTCTCCGCTGATTTCAGCGTCGTTTGAACCCACATGACCCACTTGACGAGATCTTCCTTTAGGTATCAGTTTCACCGTCTCATTCCCTGAATTTATGAGCTTTTAATCGCATTTATTGCTTCGTCGGTCGTTTATGAATTTTGATGATTTTGAGCTCATTCCTTGGTTATTTTGCATGCTACTTGGATCAAAATGTTCCTTCTGTGGTGCTTAATGTTCGTTATAAGTCTTAATTGTTGATTCTTGCTAGAAATTGAGTTTTATTAATTTTTGGTTTGACTTCCGTCGAAATCGCGAATTGCTGCTGTCTGTTGTTGAATTGCTGCTGTCTGTTGTTGATTTGCTGTCTGTGATTATTTGTTATATTTTATTATGAATTTTGTAAATGCACTAATCGGTAAATTTAAATTATTCTATGTCAATATGCGTATAAAATGATGAACTTTGACAGTAATATTGTTTTATTTGAACAACATTTATTTTTGAGTGAGTTTTATTAAATTACAAAAATACCCCTTCGTTTCTAAGCCCTAGGTCAAACTTTGACTTAGACCCCATCTCTCTCCCTCACTCTCACTTCACGCACCAACAACCAAGGGAGAAAGAAGAAAATGAGAAAAAGAGAGAGATCTTCCCGACGTCCTACCGAGCTCGTTTCTCCGCTGATTTCAGCGCCGTTTGAACCCACATGACCCACTTGACGACATCTTCCTTTAGGTATCAGTTTCACCGTCTCATTCCCTGAATTTATGAGCTTTTAATCGCATTTATTGCTTCGTCGGTCGTTTATGAATTTTGATGATTTTGAGCTCATTCCTTGGTTATTTTGCATGCTACTTGGATCAAAATGTTCCTTCTGTGGTGCTTAATGTTCGTTATAAGTCTTAATTGTTGATTCTTGCTAGAAATTGAGTTTTATTAATTTTTGGTTTGACTCCCGTCGAAATCGCGAATTGCTGCTGTCTGTTGTTGAATTGCTGCTGTCTGTTGTTGATTTGCTGTCTGTGATTATTTGTTATATTTTATTATGAATTTTGTAAATGCACTAATCGGTAAATTTAAATTATTCTATGTCAATATGCGTATAAAATGATGAACTTTGACAGTAATATTGTTTTATTTGAACAACATTTATTTTTGAGTGTGTTTTATTAAATTACAAAAATACCCCTTCGTTTCTAAGCCCTAGGTCAAACTTTGACTTAGACCCCATCTCTCTCCCTCACTCTCACTTCACGCACCAACAACCAAGGGAGAAAGAAGAAAATGAGAAAAAGAGAGAGATCTTCCCGACGTCCTACCGAGCTCGTTTCTCCGCTGATTTCAGCGCCGTTTGAACCCACATGACCCACTTGACGAGATCTTCCTTTAGGTATCAGTTTCACCGTCTCATTCCCTGAATTTATGAGCTTTTAATCGCATTTATTGCTTCGTCGGTCGTTTATGAATTTTGATGATTTTGAGCTCATTCCTTGGTTATTTTGCATGCTACTTGGATCAAAATGTTCCTTCTGTGGTGCTTAATGTTCGTTATAAGTCTTAATTGTTGATTCTTGCTAGAAATTGAGTTTTATTAATTTTTGGTTTGACTCCCGTCGAAATCGCGAATTGCTGCTGTCTGTTATTGAATTGCTGCTGTCTGTTGTTGATTTGCTGTCTGTGATTATTTGTTATATTTTATTATGAATTTTGTAAATGCACTAATCGGTAAATTTAAATTATTCTGTAACACCCCAAAACTTGAGAAATATGTACCATGTGGGCATTTGTCCCACATAGGAAAAACATAAGTAATGTGAAGGGTTTATAAGTGATCTTCCAAGCACAACTACCATGTGGTGCATCACCTTTTGGCAAGTGGTTTCAAGCCAAACTTTAGGGTTGTGCTCAGTGGTGGTGAAGCTTATACCCGCGCGTCCAACGGGTGCCGTCGTGAGGGTTCTCCTCTCCGCGCCCGGGGCTGCGACAAATGGTATCAGAGCCAACCGTCAGCTATAGGGATGCATGTTCCACACATGACATGAGTCGTGAGTCACCGCTAAAGGGGCTCCGCTCGGCGTGTTGTGGGCAGCTTCTCCACTGGCGGGAAGCCACGATCCTATGTCACGGCGTAATGAGGACATTACCCTCTCAAGGAGGGGTGAATGTAACACCCCAAAACTTGAGAAATATGTACCATGTGGGCATTTGTCCCACATAGGAAAAACATAAGTAATGTGAAGGGTTTATAAGTGATCTTCCAAGCACAACTACCATGTGGTGCATCACCTTTTGGCAAGTGGTTTCAAGCCAAACTTTAGGGTTGTGCTCAGTGGTGGTGAAGCTTATACCCGCGCGTCCAACGGGTGCCGTCGTGAGGGTTCTCCTCTCCGCGCCCGGGGCTGCGACATATTCTATGTCAATATGCGTATAAAATGATGAACTTTGACAGTAATATTGTTTTATTTGAACAACATTTATTTTTGAGTGAGTTTTATTAAATTACAAAAATACCCCTTCGTTTCTAAGCCCTAGGTCAAACTTTGACTTAGACCCCATCTCTCTCCCTCACTCTCACTTCACGCACCAACAACCAAGGGAGAAAGAAGAAAATGAGAAAAAGAGAGAGATCTTCCCGAAGTCCTACCGAGCTCGTTTCTCCGCTGATTTCAGCGTCGTTTGAACCCACATGACCCACTTGACGAGATCTTCCTTTAGGTATCAGTTTCACCGTCTCATTCCCTGAATTTATGAGCTTTTAATCGCATTTATTGCTTCGTCGGTCGTTTATGAATTTTGATGATTTTGAGCTCATTCCTTGGTTATTTTGCATGCTACTTGGATCAAAATGTTCCTTCTGTGGTGCTTAATGTTCGTTATAAGTCTTAATTGTTGATTCTTGCTAGAAATTGAGTTTTATTAATTTTTGGTTTGACTCCCGTCGAAATCGCGAATTGCTGCTGTCTGTTGTTGAATTGCTGTCTGTGATTATTTGTTATATTTTATTATGAATTTTGTAAATGCACTAATCGGTAAATTTAAATTATTCTATGTCAATATGCGTATAAAATGATGAACTTTGACAGTAATATTGTTTTATTTGAACAACATTTATTTTTGAGTGAGTTTTATTAAATTACAAAAATACCCCTTCGTTTCTAAGCCCTAGGTCAAACTTTGACTTAGACCCCATCTCTCTTCCTCACTCTCACTTCACGCACCAACAACCAAGGGAGAAAGAAGAAAATGAGAAAAAGAGAGAGATCTTCCCGACGTCCTACCGAGCTCGTTTCTCCGCTGATTTCAGCGCCGTTTGAACCCATATGACCCACTTGACGAGATCTTCCTTTAGGTATCAGTTTCACCGTCTCATTCCCTGAATTTATGAGCTTTGAATCGCATTTATTGCTTCGTCGGTCGTTTATGAATTTTGATGATTTTGAGCTCATTCCTTGGTTATTTTGCATGCTACTTGGATCAAAATGTTCCTTCTGTGGTGCTTAACGTTCGTTATAAGTCTTAATTGTTGATTCTTGCTAGAAATTGAGTTTTATTAATTTTTGGTTTGACTCCCGTCGAAATCGCGAATTGCTGCTGTCTGTTGTTGAATTGCTGCTGTCTGTTGTTGATTTGCTGTCTGTGATCATTTGTTATATTTTATTATGAATTTTGTAAATGCACTAATCGGTAAATTTAAATTATTCTATGTCAATATGCGTATAAAATGATAAACTTTGACAGTAATATTGTTTTATTTGAACAACATTTATTTTTGAGTGAGTTTTATTAAATTACAAAAATACCCCTTCGTTTCTAAGCCCTAGGTCAAACTTTGACTCAGACCCCATCTCTCTCCCTCACTCTCACTTCACGCACCAACAACCAAGGGAGAAAGAAGAAAATGAGAAAAAGAGAGAGATCTTCCCGACGTCCTACCGAGCTCGTTTCTCCGCTGATTTCAGCGCCGTTTGAACCCACATGACCCACTTGACGAGATCTTCCTTTAGGTATCAGTTTCACCGTCTCATTCCCTGAATTTATGAGCTTTTAATCGCATTTATTGCTTCGTCGGTCGTTTATGAATTTTGATGATTTTGAGCTCATTCCTTGGTTATTTTGCATGCTACTTGGATCAAAATGGTCCTTCTGTGGTGGTAATGTTCGTTATAAGTCTTAATTGTTGATTCTTGCTAGAAATTGAGTTTTATTAATTTTTGGTTTGACTCCCGTCGAAATCGCGAATTGCTGCTGTCTGTTGTTGAATTGCTGATGTCTGTTGTTGATTTGCTGTCTGTGATTATTTGTTATATTTTATTATGAATTTTGTAAATGCACTAATTGGTAAATTTAAATTATTCTATGTCAATATGCGTATAAAATGATGAACTTTGACAGTAATATTGTTTTATTTGAACAACATTTATTTTTGAGTGAGTTTTATTAAATTACAAAAATACCCCTTCGTTTCTAAGCCCTAGGTCAAACTTTGACTTAGACCCCATCTCTCTCCCTCACTCTCACTTTACGCACCAACAACCAAGGGAGAAAGAAGAAAATGAGAAAAAGAGAGAGATCTTCCCGACGTCCTACCGAGCTCGTTTCTCCGCTGATTTCAGCGCCGTTTGAACCCACATGATCCACTTGACGAGATCTTCCTTTAGGTATCAGTTTCACCGTCTCATTCCCTGAATTTATGAGCTTTTAATCGCATTTATTGCTTCGTCGGTCGTTTATGAATTTTGATGATTTTGAGCTCATTCCTTGGTTATTTTGCATGCTACTTGGATCAAAATGTTCCTTCTGTGGTGCTTAATGTTCGTTATAAGTCTTAATTGTTGATTCTTGCTAGAAATTGAGTTTTATTAATTTTTGGTTTGACTCCCGTCGAAATCGCGAATTGCTGCTGTCTGTTGTTGATTTGCTGTCTGTGATTATTTGTTATATTTTATTATGAATTTTGTAAATGCACTAATCGGTAAATTTAAATTATTCTATGTCAATATGCGTATAAAATGATGAACTTTGACAGTAATATTGTTTTATTTGAACAACATTTATTTTTGAGTGAGTTTTATTAAATTACAAAAATACCCCTTCGTTTCTAAGCCCTAGGTCAAACTTTGACTTAGACCCCATCTCTCTCCCTCACTCTCACTTCACGCACCAACAACCAAGGGAGAAAGAAGAAAATGAGAAAAAGAGAGAGATCTTCCCGACGTCCTACCGAGCTCGTTTCTCCGCTGATTTCAGCGCCGTTTGAACCCACATGATCCACTTGACGAGATCTTCCTTTAGGTATCAGTTTCACCGTCTCATTCCCTGAATTTATGAGCTTTTAATCGCATTTATTGCTTCGTCGGTCGTTTATGAATTTTGATGATTTTGAGCTCATTCCTTGGTTATTTTGCATGCTACTTGGATCAAAATGTTCCTTCTGTGGTGCTTAATGTTCGTTATAAGTCTTAATTGTTGATTCTTGCTAGAAATTGAGTTTTATTAATTTTTGGTTTGACTCCCGTCGAAATCGCGAATTGCTGCTGTCTGTTGTTGATTTGCTGTCTGTGATTATTTGTTATATTTTATTATGAATTTTGTAAATGCACTAATCGGTAAATTTAAATTATTCTATGTCAATATGCGTATAAAATGATGAACTTTGACAGTAATATTGTTTTATTTGAACAACATTTATTTTTGAGTGAGTTTTATTAAATTACAAAAATACCCCTTCGTTTCTAAGCCCTAGGTCAAACTTTGACTTAGACCCCATCTCTCTCCCTCACTCTCACTTCACGCACCAACAACCAAGGGAGAAAGAAGAAAATGAGAAAAAGAGTGAGATCTTCCCGACGTCCTACCGAGCTCGTTTCTCCGCTGATTTCAGCGCCGTTTGAACCCACATGATCCACTTGACGAGATCTTCCTTTAGGTATCAGTTTCACCGTCTCATTCCCTGAATTTATGAGTATTTAATCGCATTTATTGCTTCGTCGGTCGTTTATGAATTTTGATGATTTTGAGCTCATTCCTTGGTTATTTTGCATGCTACTTGGATCAAAATGTTCCTTCTGTGGTGCTTAATGTTCGTTATAAGTCTTAATTGTTGATTCTTGCTAGAAATTGAGTTTTATTAATTTTTGGTTTGACTCCCGTCGAAATCGCGAATTGCTGCTGTCTGTTGTTGAATTGCTGCTGTCTGTTGTTGATTTGCTGTCTGTGATTATTTGTTATATTTTATTATGAATTTTGTAAATGCACTAATCGGTAAATTTAAATTATTCTATGTCAATATGCGTATAAAATGATGAACTTTGACAGTAATATTGTTTTATTTGAACAACATTTATTTTTGAGTGAGTTTTATTAAATTACAAAAATACCCCTTCGTTTCTAAGCCCTAGGTCAAACTTTGACTTAGACCCCATCTCTCTCCCTCACTCTCACTTCACGCACCAACAACCAAGGGAGAAAGAAGAAAATGAGAAAAAGAGAGAGATCTTCCCGACGTCCTACCGAGCTCGTTTCTCCGCTGATTTCAGCGTCGTTTGAACCCACATGACCCACTTGACGAGATCTTCCTTTAGGTATCAGTTTCACCGTCTCATTCCCTGAATTTATGAGCTTTTAATCGCATTTATTGCTTCGTCGGTCGTTTATGAATTTTGATGATTTTGAGCTCATTCCTTGGTTATTTTGCATGCTACTTGGATCAAAATGTTCCTTCTGTGGTGCTTAATGTTCGTTATAAGTCTTAATTGTTGATTCTTGCTAGAAATTGAGTTTTATTAATTTTTGGTTTGACTTCCGTCGAAATCGCGAATTGCTGCTGTCTGTTGTTGAATTGCTGCTGTCTGTTGTTGATTTGCTGTCTGTGATTATTTGTTATATTTTATTATGAATTTTGTAAATGCACTAATCGGTAAATTTAAATTATTCTATGTCAATATGCGTATAAAATGATGAACTTTGACAGTAATATTGTTTTATTTGAACAACATTTATTTTTGAGTGAGTTTTATTAAATTACAAAAATACCCCTTCGTTTCTAAGCCCTAGGTCAAACTTTGACTTAGACCCCATCTCTCTCCCTCACTCTCACTTCACGCACCAACAACCAAGGGAGAAAGAAGAAAATGAGAAAAAGAGAGAGATCTTCCCGACGTCCTACCGAGCTCGTTTCTCCGCTGATTTCAGCGCCGTTTGAACCCACATGACCCACTTGACGACATCTTCCTTTAGGTATCAGTTTCACCGTCTCATTCCCTGAATTTATGAGCTTTTAAACGCATTTATTGCTTCGTCGGTCGTTTATGAATTTTGATGATTTTGAGCTCATTCCTTGGTTATTTTGCATGCTACTTGGATCAAAATGTTCCTTCTGTGGTGCTTAATGTTCGTTATAAGTCTTAATTGTTGATTCTTGCTAGAAATTGAGTTTTATTAATTTTTGGTTTGACTCCCGTCGAAATCGCGAATTGCTGCTGTCTGTTGTTGAATTGCTGCTGTCTGTTGTTGATTTGCTGTCTGTGATTATTTGTTATATTTTATTATGAATTTTGTAAATGCACTAATCGGTAAATTTAAATTATTCTATGTCAATATGCGTATAAAATGATGAACTTTGACAGTAATATTGTTTTATTTGAACAACATTTATTTTTGAGTGTGTTTTATTAAATTACAAAAATACCCCTTCGTTTCTAAGCCCTAGGTCAAACTTTGACTTAGACCCCATCTCTCTCCCTCACTCTCACTTCACGCACCAACAACCAAGGGAGAAAGAAGAAAATGAGAAAAAGAGAGAGATCTTCCCGACGTCCTACCGAGCTCGTTTCTCCGCTGATTTCAGCGCCGTTTGAACCCACATGACCCACTTGACGAGATCTTCCTTTAGGTATCAGTTTCACCGTCTCATTCCCTGAATTTATGAGCTTTTAATCGCATTTATTGCTTCGTCGGTCGTTTATGAATTTTGATGATTTTGAGCTCATTCCTTGGTTATTTTGCATGCTACTTGGATCAAAATGTTCCTTCTGTGGTGCTTAATGTTCGTTATAAGTCTTAATTGTTGATTCTTGCTAGAAATTGAGTTTTATTAATTTTTGGTTTGACTCCCGTCGAAATCGCGAATTGCTGCTGTCTGTTATTGAATTGCTGCTGTCTGTTGTTGATTTGCTGTCTGTGATTATTTGTTATATTTTATTATGAATTTTGTAAATGCACTAATCGGTAAATTTAAATTATTCTGTAACACCCCAAAACTTGAGAAATATGTACCATGTGGGCATTTGTCCCACATAGGAAAAACATAAGTAATGTGAAGGGTTTATAAGTGATCTTCCAAGCACAACTACCATGTGGTGCATCACCTTTTGGCAAGTGGTTTCAAGCCAAACTTTAGGGTTGTGCTCAGTGGTGGTGAAGCTTATACCCGCGCGTCCAACGGGTGCCGTCGTGAGGGTTCTCCTCTCCGCGCCCGGGGCTGCGACAAATGGTATCAGAGCCAACCGTCAGCTATAGGGATGCATGTTCCACACATGACATGAGTCGTGAGTCACCGCTAAAGGGGCTCCGCTCGGCGTGTTGTGGGCAGCTTCTCCACTGGCGGGAAGCCACGATCCTATGTCACGGCGTAATGAGGACATTACCCTCTCAAGGAGGGGTGAATGTAACACCCCAAAACTTGAGAAATATGTACCATGTGGGCATTTGTCCCACATAGGAAAAACATAAGTAATGTGAAGGGTTTATAAGTGATCTTCCAAGCACAACTACCATGTGGTGCATCACCTTTTGGCAAGTGGTTTCAAGCCAAACTTTAGGGTTGTGCTCAGTGGTGGTGAAGCTTATACCCGCGCGTCCAACGGGTGCCGTCGTGAGGGTTCTCCTCTCCGCGCCCGGGGCTGCGACATATTCTATGTCAATATGCGTATAAAATGATGAACTTTGACAGTAATATTGTTTTATTTGAACAACATTTATTTTTGAGTGAGTTTTATTAAATTACAAAAATACCCCTTCGTTTCTAAGCCCTAGGTCAAACTTTGACTTAGACCCCATCTCTCTCCCTCACTCTCACTTCACGCACCAACAACCAAGGGAGAAAGAAGAAAATGAGAAAAAGAGAGAGATCTTCCCGAAGTCCTACCGAGCTCGTTTCTCCGCTGATTTCAGCGTCGTTTGAACCCACATGACCCACTTGACGAGATCTTCCTTTAGGTATCAGTTTCACCGTCTCATTCCCTGAATTTATGAGCTTTTAATCGCATTTATTGCTTCGTCGGTCGTTTATGAATTTTGATGATTTTGAGCTCATTCCTTGGTTATTTTGCATGCTACTTGGATCAAAATGTTCCTTCTGTGGTGCTTAATGTTCGTTATAAGTCTTAATTGTTGATTCTTGCTAGAAATTGAGTTTTATTAATTTTTGGTTTGACTTCCGTCGAAATCGCGAATTGCTGCTGTCTGTTGTTGAATTGCTGCTGTCTGTTGTTGATTTGCTGTCTGTGATTATTTGTTATATTTTATTATGAATTTTGTAAATGCACTAATCGGTAAATTTAAATTATTCTATGTCAATATGCGTATAAAATGATGAACTTTGACAGTAATATTGTTTTATTTGAACAACATTTATTTTTGAGTGAGTTTTATTAAATTACAAAAATACCCCTTCGTTTCTAAGCCCTAGGTCAAACTTTGACTTAGACCCCATCTCTCTCCCTCACTCTCACTTCACGCACCAACAACCAAGGGAGAAAGAAGAAAATGAGAAAAAGAGAGAGATCTTCCCGACGTCCTACCGAGCTCGTTTCTCCGCTGATTTCAGCGCCGTTTGAACCCACATGATCCACTTGACGAGATCTTCCTTTAGGTATCAGTTTCACCGTCTCATTCCCTGAATTTATGAGCTTTTAATCGCATTTATTGCTTCGTCGGTCGTTTATGAATTTTGATGATTTTGAGCTCATTCCTTGGTTATTTTGCATGCTACTTGGATCAAAATGTTCCTTCTGTGGTGCTTAATGTTCGTTATAAGTCTTAATTGTTGATTCTTGCTAGAAATTGAGTTTTATTAATTTTTGGTTTGACTCCCGTCGAAATCGCGAATTGCTGCTGTTTGTTGTTGATTTGCTGTCTGTGATTATTTGTTATATTTTATTATGAATTTTGTAAATGCACTAATCGGTAAATTTAAATTATTCTATGTCAATATGCGTATAAAATGATGAACTTTGACAGTAATATTGTTTTATTTGAACAACATTTATTTTTGAGTGAGTTTTATTAAATTACAAAAATACCCCTTCGTTTCTAAGCCCTAGGTCAAACTTTGACTTAGACCCCATCTCTCTTCCTCACTCTCACTTCACGCACCAACAACCAAGGGAGAAAGAAGAAAATGAGAAAAAGAGAGAGATCTTCCCGACGTCCTACCGAGCTCGTTTCTCCGCTGATTTCAGCGCCGTTTGAACCCATATGACCCACTTGACGAGATCTTCCTTTAGGTATCAGTTTCACCGTCTCATTCCCTGAATTTATGAGCTTTGAATCGCATTTATTGCTTCGTCGGTCGTTTATGAATTTTGATGATTTTGAGCTCATTCCTTGGTTATTTTGCATGCTACTTGGATCAAAATGTTCCTTCTGTGGTGCTTAACGTTCGTTATAAGTCTTAATTGTTGATTCTTGCTAGAAATTGAGTTTTATTAATTTTTGGTTTGACTCCCGTCGAAATCGCGAATTGCTGCTGTCTGTTGTTGAATTGCTGCTGTCTGTTGTTGATTTGCTGTCTGTGATCATTTGTTATATTTTATTATGAATTTTGTAAATGCACTAATCGGTAAATTTAAATTATTCTATGTCAATATGCGTATAAAATGATAAACTTTGACAGTAATATTGTTTTATTTGAACAACATTTATTTTTGAGTGAGTTTTATTAAATTACAAAAATACCCCTTCGTTTCTAAGCCCTAGGTCAAACTTTGACTCAGACCCCATCTCTCTCCCTCACTCTCACTTCACGCACCAACAACCAAGGGAGAAAGAAGAAAATGAGAAAAAGAGAGAGATCTTCCCGACGTCCTACCGAGCTCGTTTCTCCGCTGATTTCAGCGCCGTTTGAACCCACATGACCCACTTGACGAGATCTTCCTTTAGGTATCAGTTTCACCGTCTCATTCCCTGAATTTATGAGCTTTTAATCGCATTTATTGCTTCGTCGGTCGTTTATGAATTTTGATGATTTTGAGCTCATTCCTTGGTTATTTTGCATGCTACTTGGATCAAAATGGTCCTTCTGTGGTGGTAATGTTCGTTATAAGTCTTAATTGTTGATTCTTGCTAGAAATTGAGTTTTATTAATTTTTGGTTTGACTCCCGTCGAAATCGCGAATTGCTGCTGTCTGTTGTTGAATTGCTGATGTCTGTTGTTGATTTGCTGTCTGTGATTATTTGTTATATTTTATTATGAATTTTGTAAATGCACTAATTGGTAAATTTAAATTATTCTATGTCAATATGCGTATAAAATGATGAACTTTGACAGTAATATTGTTTTATTTGAACAACATTTATTTTTGAGTGAGTTTTATTAAATTACAAAAATACCCCTTCGTTTCTAAGCCCTAGGTCAAACTTTGACTTAGACCCCATCTCTCTCCCTCACTCTCACTTTACGCACCAACAACCAAGGGAGAAAGAAGAAAATGAGAAAAAGAGAGAGATCTTCCCGACGTCCTACCGAGCTCGTTTCTCCGCTGATTTCAGCGCCGTTTGAACCCACATGATCCACTTGACGAGATCTTCCTTTAGGTATCAGTTTCACCGTCTCATTCCCTGAATTTATGAGCTTTTAATCGCATTTATTGCTTCGTCGGTCGTTTATGAATTTTGATGATTTTGAGCTCATTCCTTGGTTATTTTGCATGCTACTTGGATCAAAATGTTCCTTCTGTGGTGCTTAATGTTCGTTATAAGTCTTAATTGTTGATTCTTGCTAGAAATTGAGTTTTATTAATTTTTGGTTTGACTCCCGTCGAAATCGCGAATTGCTGCTGTCTGTTGTTGATTTGCTGTCTGTGATTATTTGTTATATTTTATTATGAATTTTGTAAATGCACTAATCGGTAAATTTAAATTATTCTATGTCAATATGCGTATAAAATGATGAACTTTGACAGTAATATTGTTTTATTTGAACAACATTTATTTTTGAGTGAGTTTTATTAAATTACAAAAATACCCCTTCGTTTCTAAGCCCTAGGTCAAACTTTGACTTAGACCCCATCTCTCTCCCTCACTCTCACTTCACGCACCAACAACCAAGGGAGAAAGAAGAAAATGAGAAAAAGAGAGAGATCTTCCCGACGTCCTACCGAGCTCGTTTCTCCGCTGATTTCAGCGCCGTTTGAACCCACATGACCCACTTGACGAGATCTTCCTTTAGGTATCAGTTTCACCGTCTCATTCCCTGAATTTATGAGCTTTTAATCGCATTTATTGCTTCGTCGGTCGTTTATGAATTTTGATGATTTTGAGCTCATTCCTTGGTTATTTTGCATGCTACATGGATCAAAATTTTCCTTCTGTGGTGCTTAACGTTCGTTATAAGTCTTAATTGTTGATTCTTGCTAGAAATTGAGTTTTATTAATTTTTGGTTTGACTCCCGTCGAAATCGCGAATTGCTGCTGTCTGTTGTTGAATTGCTGCTGTCTGTTGTTGATTTGCTGTCTGTGATTATTTGTTATATTTTATTATGAATTTTGTAAATGCACTAATCGGTAAATTTAAATTATTCTATGTCAATATGCGTATAAAATGATAAACTTTGACAGTAATATTGTTTTATTTGAACAACATTTATTTTTGAGTGAGTTTTATTAAATTACAAAAATACCCCTTCGTTTCTAAGCCCTAGGTCAAACTTTGACTTAGACCCCATCTCTCTCCCTCACTCTCACTTCACGCACCAACAACCAAGGGAGAAAGAAGAAAATGAGAAAAAGAGAGAGATCTTCCCGACGTCCTACCGAGCTCGTTTCTCCGCTGATTTCAGCGCCGTTTGAACCCACATGACCCACTTGACGAGATCTTCCTTTAGGTATCAGTTTCACCATCTCATTCCCTGAATTTATGAGCTTTTAATCGCATTTATTGCTTCGTCGGTCGTTTATGAATTTTGATGATTTTGAGCTCATTCCTTGGTTATTTTGCATGCTACTTGGATCAAAATGGTCCTTCTGTGGTGTTTAATGTTCGTTATAAGTCTTAATTGTTGATTCTTGCTAGAAATTGAGTTTTATTAATTTTTGGTTTGACTCCCGTCGAAATCGCGAATTGCTGCTGTCTGTTGTTGAATTGCTGATGTCTGTTGTTGATTTGCTGTCTGTGATTATTTGTTATATTTTATTATGAATTTTGTAAATGCACTAATCGGTAAATTTAAATTATTCTATGTCAATATGCGTATAAAATGATGAACTTTGACAGTAATATTGTTTTATTTGAACAACATTTATTTTTGAGTGAGTTTTATTAAATTACAAAAATACCCCTTCGTTTCTAAGCCCTAGGTCAAACTTTGACTTAGACCCCATCTCTCTCCCTCACTCTCACTTCACGCACCAACAACCAAGGGAGAAAGAAGAAATTGAGAAAAAGAGAGAGATCTTCCCGACGTCCTACCGAGCTCGTTTCTCCGCTGATTTCAGCGCCGTTTGAACCCACATGATCCACTGATCTTCCTTTAGGTATCAGTTTCACCGTCTCATTCCCTGAATTTATGAGCTTTTAATCGCATTTATTGCTTCGTCGGTCGTTTATGAATTTTGATGATTTTGAGCTCATTCCTTGGTTATTTTGCATGCTACTTGGATCAAAATGGTCCTTCTGTGGTGTTTAATGTTCGTTATAAGTCTTAATTGTTGATTCTTGCTAGAAATTGAGTTTTATTAATTTTTGGTTTGACTCCCGTCGAAATCGCGAATTGCTGCTGTCTGTTGTTGAATTGCTGATGTCTGTTGTTGATTTGCTGTCTGTGATTATTTGTTATATTTTATTATGAATTTTGTAAATGCACTAATCGGTAAATTTAAATTATTCTATGTCAATATGCGTATAAAATGATGAACTTTGACAGTAATATTGTTTTATTTGAACAACATTTATTTTTGAGTGAGTTTTATTAAATTACAAAAATACCCCTTCGTTTCTAAACCCTAGGTCAAACTTTGACTTAGACCTCATCTCTCTCCCTCACTCTCACTTCACGCACCAACAACCAAGGGAGAAAGAAGAAAATGAGAAAAAGAGAGAGATCTTCCCGACGTCCTACCGAGCTCGTTTCTCCGCTGATTTCAGCGCCGTTTGAACCCACATGATCCACTTGACGAGATCTTCCTTTAGGTATCAGTTTCACCGTCTCATTCCCTGAATTTATGAGCTCTTAATCGCATTTATTGCTTCGTCGGTCGTTTATGAATTTTGATGATTTTGAGCTCATTCCTTGGTTATTTTGCATGCTACTTGGATCAAAATGTTCCTTCTGTGGTGCTTAATGTTCGTTATAAGTCTTAATTGTTGATTCTTGCTAGAAATTGAGTTTTATTAATTTTTGGTTTGACTCCCGTCGAAATCGCGAATTGCTGCTGTCTGTTGTTGATTTGCTGTCTGTGATTATTTGTTATATTTTATTATGAATTTTGTAAATGCACTAATCGGTAAATTTAAATTATTCTATGTCAATATGCGTATAAAATGATGAACTTTGACAGTAATATTGTTTTATTTGAACAACATTTATTTTTGAGTGAGTTTTATTAAATTACAAAAATACCCCTTCGTTTCTAAGCCCTAGGTCAAACTTTGACTTAGACCCCATCTCTCTCCCTCACTCTCACTTCACGCACCAACAACCAAGGGAGAAAGAAGAAAATGAGAAAAAGAGAGAGATCTTCCCGACGTCCTACCGAGCTCGTTTCTCCGCTGATTTCAGCGCCGTTTGAACCCACATGACCCACTTGACGAGATCTTCCTTTAGGTATCAGTTTCACCGTCTCAGTCCCTGAATTTATGAGCTTTTAATCTCATTTATTGCTTCGTCGGTCGTTTATGAATTTTGATGATTTTGAGCTCATTCCTTGGTTATTTTGCATGCTACTTGGATCAAAATGTTCCTTCTGTGGTGTTTAACGTTCGTTATAAGTCTTAATTGTTGATTCTTGCTAGAAATTGAGTTTTATTAATTTTTGGTTTGACACCCGTCGAAATCGCGAATTGCTGCTGTCTGTTGTTGAATTGCTGCTGTCTGTTGTTGATTTGCTGTCTGTGATTATTTGTTATATTTTATTATGAATTTTGTAAATGCACTAATCGGTAAATTTAAATTATTCTATGTCAATATGCGTATAAAATGATAAACTTTGACAGTAATATTGTTTTATTTGAACAACATTTATTTTTGAGTGAGTTTTATTAAATTACAAAAATACCCCTTCGTTTCTAAGCCCTAGGTCAAACTTTGACTTAGACCCCATCTCTCTCCCTCACTCTCACTTCACGCACCAACAACCAAGGGAGAAAGAAGAAAATGAGAAAAAGAGAGAGATCTTCCCGACGTCCTACCGAGCTCGTTTCTCCGCTGATTTCAGCGCCGTTTGAACCCACATGACCCACTTGACGATATCTTCCTTTAGGTATCAGTTTCACCGTCTCATTCCCTGAATTTATGAGCTTTTAATCGCATTTATTGCTTCGTCGGTCGTTTATGAATTTTGATGATTTTGAGCTCATTCCTTGGTTATTTTGCATGCTACTTGGATCAAAATGGTCCTTCTGTGGTGTTTAATGTTCGTTATAAGTCTTAATTGTTGATTCTTGCTAGAAATTGAGTTTTATTAATTTTTGGTTTGACTCCCGTCGAAATCGCGAATTGCTGCTGTCTGTTGTTGAATTGCTGATGTCTGTTGTTGATTTGCTGTCTGTGATTATTTGTTATATTTTATTATGAATTTTGTAAATGCACTAATCGGTAAATTTAAATTATTCTATGTCAATATGCGTATAAAATGATGAACTTTGACAGTAATATTGTTTTATTTGAACAACATTTATTTTTGAGTGAGTTTTATTAAATTACAAAAATACCCCTTCGTTTCTAAGCCCTAGGTCAAACTTTGACTTAGACCCCATCTCTCTCCCCCACTCTCACTTCACGCACCAACAACAAGGGAGAAAGAAGAAAATGAGAAAAAGAGAGAGATCTTCCCGACGTCCTACCGAGCTCGTTTCTCCGCTGATTTCAGCGCCGTTTGAACCCACATGACCCACTTGACGAGATCTTCCTTTAGGTATCAGTTTCACCGTCTCATTCCCTGAATTTATGAGCTTTTAATCGCATTTATTGCTTCGTCGGTCGTTTATGAATTTTGATGATTTTGAGCTCATTCCTTGGTTATTTTGCATGCTACTTGGATCAAAATGTTCCTTCTGTGGTGCTTAATGTTCGTTATAAGTCCTAATTGTTGATTCTTGCTATAAATTGAGTTTTATTAATTTTTGGTTTGACTCCCGTCGAAATCGCGAACTGCTGCTGTCTGTTGTTGAATTGCTGCTGTCTGTTGTTGATTTGCTGTCTGTGATTATTTGTTATATTTTATTATGAATTTTGTAAATGCACTAATCGGTAAATTTAAATTATTCTATGTCAATATGCGTATAAAATGATGAACTTTGACAGTAATATTGTTTTATTTGAACAACATTTATTTTTGAGTGAGTTTTATTAAATTACAAAAATACCCCTTCGTTTCTAAGCCCTAGGTCAAACTTTGACTTAGACCCCATCTCTCTCCCTCACTCTCACTTCACGCACCAACAACAAGGGAGAAAGAAGAAAATGAGAAAAAGAGAGAGATCTTCCCGACGTCCTACCGAGCTCGTTTCTCCGCTGATTTCAGCGCCGTTTGAACCCACATGACCCACTTGACGAGATCTTCCTTTAGGTATCAGTTTCACCGTCTCATTCCCTGAATTTATGAGCTTTTAATCGCATTTATTGCTTCGTCGGTCGTTTATGAATTTTGATGATTTTGAGCTCATTCCTTGGTTATTTTGCATGCTACTTGGATCAAAATGGTCCTTCTGTGGTGTTTAATGTTCGTTATAAGTCTTAATTGTTGATTCTTGCTAGAAATTGAGTTTTATTAATTTTTGGTTTGACTCCCGTCGAAATCGCGAATTGCTGCTGTCTGTTGTTGAATTGCTGATGTCTGTTGTTGATTTGCTGTCTGTGATTATTTGTTATATTTTATTATGAATTTTGTAAATGCACTAATCGGTAAATTTAAATTATTCTATGTCAATATGCGTATAAAATGATGAACTTTGACAGTAATATTGTTTTATTTGAACAACATTTATTTTTGAGTGAGTTTTATTAAATTACAAAAATACCCCTTCGTTTCTAAACCCTAGGTCAAACTTTGACTTAGACCTCATCTCTCTCCCTCACTCTCACTTCACGCACCAACAACCAAGGGAGAAAGAAGAAAATGAGAAAAAGAGAGAGATCTTCCCGACGTCCTACCGAGCTCGTTTCTCCGCTGATTTCAGCGCCGTTTGAACCCACATGATCCACTTGACGAGATCTTCCTTTAGGTATCAGTTTCACCGTCTCATTCCCTGAATTTATGAGCTCTTAATCGCATTTATTGCTTCGTCGGTCGTTTATGAATTTTGATGATTTTGAGCTCATTCCTTGGTTATTTTGCATGCTACTTGGATCAAAATGTTCCTTCTGTGGTGCTTAATGTTCGTTATAAGTCTTAATTGTTGATTCTTGCTAGAAATTGAGTTTTATTAATTTTTGGTTTGACTCCCGTCGAAATCGCGAATTGCTGCTGTCTGTTGTTGATTTGCTGTCTGTGATTATTTGTTATATTTTATTATGAATTTTGTAAATGCACTAATTGGTAAATTTAAATTATTCTATGTCAATATGCGTATAAAATGATGAACTTTGACAGTAATATTGTTTTATTTGAACAACATTTATTTTTGAGTGAGTTTTATTAAATTACAAAAATACCCCTTCGTTTCTAAGCCCTAGGTCAAACTTTGACTTAGACCCCATCTCTCTCCCTCACTCTCACTTCACGCACCAACAACCAAGGGAGAAAGAAGAAAATGAGAAAAAGAGAGAGATCTTCCCGACGTCCTACCGAGCTCGTTTCTCCGCTGATTTCAGCGCCGTTTGAACCCACATGACCCACTTGACGAGATCTTCCTTTAGGTATCAGTTTCACCGTCTCAGTCCCTGAATTTATGAGCTTTTAATCTCATTTATTGCTTCGTCGGTCGTTTATGAATTTTGATGATTTTGAGCTCATTCCTTGGTTATTTTGCATGCTACTTGGATCAAAATGTTCCTTCTGTGGTGTTTAACGTTCGTTATAAGTCTTAATTGTTGATTCTTGCTAGAAATTGAGTTTTATTAATTTTTGGTTTGACACCCGTCGAAATCGCGAATTGCTGCTGTCTGTTGTTGAATTGCTGCTGTCTGTTGTTGATTTGCTGTCTGTGATTATTTGTTATATTTTATTATGAATTTTGTAAATGCACTAATCGGTAAATTTAAATTATTCTATGTCAATATGCGTATAAAATGATAAACTTTGACAGTAATATTGTTTTATTTGAACAACATTTATTTTTGAGTGAGTTTTATTAAATTACAAAAATACCCCTTCGTTTCTAAGCCCTAGGTCAAACTTTGACTTAGACCCCATCTCTCTCCCTCACTCTCACTTCACGCACCAACAACCAAGGGAGAAAGAAGAAAATGAGAAAAAGAGAGAGATCTTCCCGACGTCCTACCGAGCTCGTTTCTCCGCTGATTTCAGCGCCGTTTGAACCCACATGACCCACTTGACGAGATCTTCCTTTAGGTATCAGTTTCACCGTCTCATTCCCTGAATTTATGAGCTTTTAATCGCATTTATTGCTTCGTCGGTCGTTTATGAATTTTGATGATTTTGAGCTCATTCCTTGGTTATTTTGCATGCTACTTGGATCAAAATGGTCCTTCTGTGGTGTTTAATGTTCGTTATAAGTCTTAATTGTTGATTCTTGCTAGAAATTGAGTTTTATTAATTTTTGGTTTGACTCCCGTCGAAATCGCGAATTGCTGCTGTCTGTTGTTGAATTGCTGATGTCTGTTGTTGATTTGCTGTCTGTGATTATTTGTTATATTTTATTATGAATTTTGTAAATGCACTAATCGGTAAATTTAAATTATTCTATGTCAATATGCGTATAAAATGATGAACTTTGACAGTAATATTGTTTTATTTGAACAACATTTATTTTTGAGTGAGTTTTATTAAATTACAAAAATACCCCTTCGTTTCTAAGCCCTAGGTCAAACTTTGACTTAGACCCCATCTCTCTCCCCCACTCTCACTTCACGCACCAACAACAAGGGAGAAAGAAGAAAATGAGAAAAAGAGAGAGATCTTCCCGACGTCCTACCGAGCTCGTTTCTCCGCTGATTTCAGCGCCGTTTGAACCCACATGACCCACTTGACGAGATCTTCCTTTAGGTATCAGTTTCACCGTCTCATTCCCTGAATTTATGAGCTTTTAATCGCATTTATTGCTTCGTCGGTCGTTTATGAATTTTGATGATTTTGAGCTCATTCCTTGGTTATTTTGCATGCTACTTGGATCAAAATGTTCCTTCTGTGGTGCTTAATGTTCGTTATAAGTCCTAATTGTTGATTCTTGCTAGAAATTGAGTTTTATTAATTTTTGGTTTGACTCCCGTCGAAATCGCGAACTGCTGCTGTCTGTTGTTGAATTGCTGCTGTCTGTTGTTGATTTGCTGTCTGTGATTATTTGTTATATTTTATTATGAATTTTGTAAATGCACTAATCGGTAAATTTAAATTATTCTATGTCAATATGCGTATAAAATGATGAACTTTGACAGTAATATTGTTTTATTTGAACAACATTTATTTTTGAGTGAGTTTTATTAAATTACAAAAATACCCCTTCGTTTCTAAGCCCTAGGTCAAACTTTGACTTAGACCCCATCTCTCTCCCTCACTCTCACTTCACGCACCAACAACAAGGGAGAAAGAAGAAAATGAGAAAAAGAGAGAGATCTTCCCGACGTCCTACCGAGCTCGTTTCTCCGCTGATTTCAGCGCCGTTTGAACCCACATGACCCACTTGACGAGATCTTCCTTTAGGTATCAGTTTCACCGTCTCATTCCCTGAATTTATGAGCTTTTAATCGCATTTATTGCTTCGTCGGTCGTTTATGAATTTTGATGATTTTGAGCTCATTCCTTGGTTATTTTGCATGCTACTTGGATCAAAATGTTCCTTCTGTGGTGCTTAATGTTCGTTATAAGTCCTAATTGTTGATTCTTGCTAGAAATTGAGTTTTATTAATTTTTGGTTTGACTCCCGTCGAAATCGCGAACTGCTGCTGTCTGTTGTTGAATTGCTGCTGTCTGTTGTTGATTTGCTGTCTGTGATTATTTGTTATATTTTATTATGAATTTTGTAAATGCACTAATCGGTAAATTTAAATTATTCTATGTCAATATGCGTATAAAATGATGAACTTTGACAGTAATATTGTTTTATTTGAACAACATTTATTTTTGAGTGAGTTTTATTAAATTACAAAAATACCCCTTCGTTTCTAAGCCCTAGGTCAAACTTTGACTTAGACCCCATCTCTCTCCCTCACTCTCACTTCACGCACCAACAACCAAGGGAGAAAGAAGAAAATGAGAAAATGAGAGAGATCTTCCCGACGTCCTACCGAGCTCGTTTCTCCGCTGATTTCAGCGCCGTTTGAACCCACATGACCCACTTGACGAGATCTTCCTTTACGTATCAGTTTCACCGTCTCATTACCTGAATTTATGAGCTTTTAATCGCATTTATTGCTTCGTCGGTCGTTTATGAATTTTGATGATTTTGAGCTCATTCCTTGGTTATTTTGCATGCTACTTGGATCAAAATGTTCCTTCTGTGGTGCTTAATGTTCGTTATAAGTCTTAATTGTTGATTCTTGCTAGAAATTGAGTTTTATTAATTTTTGGTTTGACTCCCGTCGAAATCGCGAATTGCTGCTGTCTGTTGTTGAATTGCTGCTGTCTGTTGTTGATTTGCTGTCTGTGATTATTTGTTATATTTTATTATGAATTTTGTAAATGCACTAATCGGTAAATTTAAATTATTCTATGTCAATATGCGTATAAAATGATGAACTTTGACAGCAATATTGTTTTATTTGAACAACATTTATTTTTGAGTGAGTTTTATTAAATTACAAAAATACCCCTTCGTTTCTAAGCCCTAGGTCAAACTTTGACTTAGACCCCATCTCTCTCCCTCACTCTCACTTCACGCACCAACAACCAAGGGAGAAAGAAGAAAATGAGAAAAAGAGAGAGATCTTCCCGACGTCCTACCGAGCTCGTTTCTCCGCTGATTTCAGCGCCGTTTGAACCCACATGACCCACTTGACGAGATCTTCCTTTAGGTCTCAGTTTCACCGTCTCATTCCCTGAATTTATGAGCTTTTAATCGCATTTATTGCTTCGTCGGTCGTTTATGAATTTTGATGATTTTGAGCTCATTCCTTGGTTATTTTGCATGCTACTTGGATCAAAATGTTCCTTCTGTGGTGCTTAACGTTCGTTATAAGTCTTAATTGTTGATTCTTGCTAGAAATTGAGTTTTATTAATTTTTGGTTTGACTCCCGTCGAAATCGCGAATTGCTGCTGTCTGTTGTTGAATTGCTGCTGTCTGTTGTTGATTTGCTGTCTGTGATTATTTGTTATATTTTATTATGAATTTTGTAAAAGCACTAATCGGTAAATTTAAATTATTCTATGTCAATATGCGTATAAAATGATAAACTTTGACAGTAATATTGTTTTATTTGAACAACATTTATTTTTGAGTGAGTTTTATTAAATTACAAAAATACCCCTTCGTTTCTAAGCCCTAGGTCAAACTTTGACTTAGACCCCATCTCTCTCCCTCACTCTCACTTCACGCACCAACAACCAAGGGAGAAAGAAGAAAATGAGAAAAAGAGAGAGATCTTCCCGACGTCCTACCGAGCTCGTTTCTCCGCTGACTTCAGCGCTGTTTGAACCCACATGACCCACTTGACGAGATCTTCCTTTAGGTATCAGTTTCACCGTCTCATTCCCTGAATTTATGAGCTTTTAATCGCATTTATTGCTTCGTCGGTCATTTATGAATTTTGATGATTTTGAGCTCATTCCTTGGTTATTTTGCATGCTACTTGGATCAAAATGGTCCTTCTGTGGTGTTTAATGTTCGTTATAAGTCTTAATTGTTGATTCTTGCTAGAAATTGAGTTTTATTAATTTTTGGTTTGACTCCCGTCGAAATCGCGAATTGCTGCTGTCTGTTGTTGAATTGCTGATGTCTGTTGTTGATTTGCTGTCTGTGATTATTTGTTATATTTTATTATGAATTTTGTAAATGCACTAATCGGTAAATTTAAATTATTCTATGTCAATATGCGTATAAAATGATGAACTTTGACAGTAATATTGTTTTATTTGAACAACATTTATTTTTGAGTGAGTTTTATTAAATTACAAAAATACCCCTTCGTTTCTAAGCCCTAGGTCAAACTTTGACTTAGACCCCATCTCTCTCCCTCACTCTCACTTCACGCACCAACAACAAGGGAGAAAGAAGAAAATGAGAAAAAGAGAGAGATCTTCCCGACGTCCTACCGAGCTCGTTTCTCCGCTGATTTCAGCGCCGTTTGAACCCACATGACCCACTTGACGAGATCTTCCTTTAGGTATCAGTTTCACCGTCTCATTCCCTGAATTTATGAGCTTTTAATCGCATTTATTGCTTCGTCGGTCGTTTATGAATTTTGATGATTTTGAGCTCATTCCTTGGTTATTTTGCATGCTACTTGGATCAAAATGTTCCTTCTGTGGTGCTTAATGTTCGTTATAAGTCCTAATTGTTGATTCTTGCTAGAAATTGAGTTTTATTAATTTTTGGTTTGACTCCCGTCGAAATCGCGAACTGCTGCTGTCTGTTGTTGAATTGCTGCTGTCTGTTGTTGATTTGCTGTCTGTGATTATTTGTTATATTTTATTATGAATTTTGTAAATGCACTAATCGGTAAATTTAAATTATTCTATGTCAATATGCGTATAAAATGATGAACTTTGACAGTAATATTGTTTTATTTGAACCACATTTATTTTTGAGTGAGTTTTATTAAATTACAAAAATTCCCCTTCGTTTCTAAGCCCTAGGTCAAACTTTGACTTAGACCCCATCTCTCTCCCTCACTCTCACTTCACGCACCAACAACCAAGGGAGAAAGAAGAAAATGAGAAAATGAGAGAGATCTTCCCGACGTCCTACCGAGCTCGTTTCTCCGCTGATTTCAGCGCCGTTTGAACCCACATGACCCACTTGACGAGATCTTCCTTTAGGTATCAGTTTCACCGTCTCATTCCCTGAATTTATGAGCTTTTAATCGCATTTATTGCTTCGTCGGTCGTTTATGAATTTTGATGATTTTGAGCTCATTCCTTGGTTATTTTGCATGCTACTTGGATCAAAATGTTCCTTCTGTGGTGCTTAATGTTCGTTATAAGTCTTAATTGTTGATTCTTGCTAGAAATTGAGTTTTATTAATTTTTGGTTTGACTCCCGTCGAAATCGCGAATTGCTGCTGTCTGTTGTTGAATTGCTGCTGTCTGTTGTTGATTTGCTGTCTGTGATTATTTGTTATATTTTATTATGAATTTTGTAAATGCACTAATCGGTAAATTTAAATTATTCTATGTCAATATGCGTATAAAATGATGAACTTTGACAGTAATATTGTTTTATTTGAACCACATTTATTTTTGAGTGAGTTTTATTAAATTACAAAAATTCCCCTTCGTTTCTAAGCCCTAGGTCAAACTTTGACTTAGACCCCATCTCTCTCCCTCACTCTCACTTCACGCACCAACAACCAAGGGAGAAAGAAGAAAATGAGAAAATGAGAGAGATCTTCCCGACGTCCTACCGAGCTCGTTTCTCCGCTGATTTCAGCGCCGTTTGAACCCACATGACCCACTTGACGAGATCTTCCTTTAGGTATCAGTTTCACCGTCTCATTCCCTGAATTTATGAGCTTTTAATCGCATTTATTGCTTCGTCGGTCGTTTATGAATTTTGATGATTTTGAGCTCATTCCTTGGTTATTTTGCATGCTACTTGGATCAAAATGTTCCTTCTGTGGTGCTTAATGTTCGTTATAAGTCTTAATTGTTGATTCTTGCTAGAAATTGAGTTTTATTAATTTTTGGTTTGACTCCCGTCGAAATCGCGAATTGCTGCTGTCTGTTGTTGAATTGCTGCTGTCTGTTGTTGATTTGCTGTCTGTGATTATTTGTTATATTTTATTATGAATTTTGTAAATGCACTAATCGGTAAATTTAAATTATTCTATGTCAATATGCGTATAAAATGATGAACTTTGACAGCAATATTGTTTTATTTGAACAACATTTATTTTTGAGTGAGTTTTATTAAATTACAAAAATACCCCTTCGTTTCTAAGCCCTAGGTCAAACTTTGACTTAGACCCCATCTCTCTCCCTCACTCTCACTTCACGCACCAACAACCAAGGGAGAAAGAAGAAAATGAGAAAATGAGAGAGATCTTCCCGACGTCCTACCGAGCTCGTTTCTCCGCTGATTTCAGCGCCGTTTGAACCCACATGACCCACTTGACGAGATCTTCCTTTAGGTATCAGTTTCACAGTCTCAATCCCTGAATTTATGAGCTTTTAATCGCATTTATTGCTTCGTCGGTCGTTTATGAATTTTGATGATTTTGAGCTCATTCCTTGGTTATTTTGCATGCTACTTGGATCAAAATGTTCCTTCTGTGGTGCTTAATGTTCGTTATAAGTCTTAATTGTTGATTCTTGCTAGAAATTGAGTTTTATTAATTTTTGGTTTGACTCCCGTCGAAATCGCGAATTGCTGCTGTCTGTTGTTGAATTGCTGCTGTCTGTTGTTGATTTGCTGTCTGTGATTATTTGTTATATTTTATTATGAATTTTGTAAATGCACTAATCGGTAAATTTAAATTATTCTATGTCAATATGCGTATAAAATGATAAACTTTGACAGTAATATTGTTTTATTTGAACAACATTTATTTTTGAGTGAGTTTTATTAAATTACAAAAATACCCCTTCGTTTCTAAGCCCTAGGTCAAACTTTGACTTAGACCCCATCTCTCTCCCTCACTCTCACTTCACGCACCAACAACCAAGGGAGAAAGAAGAAAATGAGAAAAAGAGAGAGATCTTCCCGACGTCCTACCGAGCTCGTTTCTCCGCTGACTTCAGCGCTGTTTGAACCCACATGACCCACTTGACGAGATCTTCCTTTAGGTATCAGTTTCACCGTCTCATTCCCTGAATTTATGAGCTTTTAATCGCATTTATTGCTTCGTCGGTCATTTATGAATTTTGATGATTTTGAGCTCATTCCTTGGTTATTTTGCATGCTACTTGGATCAAAATGGTCCTTCTGTGGTGTTTAATGTTCGTTATAAGTCTTAATTGTTGATTCTTGCTAGAAATTGAGTTTTATTAATTTTTGGTTTGACTCCCGTCGAAATCGCGAATTGCTGCTGTCTGTTGTTGAATTGCTGATGTCTGTTGTTGATTTGCTGTCTGTGATTATTTGTTATATTTTATTATGAATTTTGTAAATGCACTAATCGGTAAATTTAAATTATTCTATGTCAATATGCGTATAAAATGATGAACTTTGACAGTAATATTGTTTTATTTGAACAACATTTATTTTTGAGTGAGTTTTATTAAATTACAAAAATACCCCTTCGTTTCTAAGCCCTAGGTCAAACTTTGACTTAGACCCCATCTCTCTCCCTCACTCTCACTTCACGCACCAACAACCAAGGGAGAAAGAAGAAAATGAGAAAAAGAGAGAGATCTTCCCGACGTCCTACCGAGCTCGTTTCTCCGCTGATTTCAGCGCCGTTTGAACCCACATGATCCACTTGACGAGATCTTCCTTTAGGTATCAGTTTCACCGTCTCATTCCCTGAATTTATGAGCTTTTAATCGCATTTATTGCTTCGTCGGTCGTTTATGAATTTTGATGATTTTGAGCTCATTCCTTGGTTATTTTGCATGCTACTTGGATCAAAATGTTCCTTCTGTGGTGCTTAATGTTCGTTATAAGTCTTAATTGTTGATTCTTGCTAGAAATTGAGTTTTATTAATTTTTGGTTTGACTCCCGTCGAAATCGCGAATTGCTGCTGTCTGTTGTTGATTTGCTGTCTGTGATTATTTGTTATATTTTATTATGAATTTTGTAAATGCACTAATCGGTAAATTTAAATTATTCTATGTCAATATGCGTATAAAATGATGAACTTTGACAGCAATATTGTTTTATTTGAACAACATTTATTTTTGAGTGAGTTTTATTAAATTACAAAAATACCCCTTCGTTTCTAAGCCCTAGGTCAAACTTTGACTTAGACCCCATCTCTCTCCCTCACTCTCACTTCACGCACCAACAACCAAGGGAGAAAGAAGAAAATGAGAAAAAGAGAGAGATCTTCCCGACGTCCTACCGAGCTCGTTTCTCCGCTGATTTCAGCGCCGTTTGAACCCACATGACCCACTTGACGAGATCTTCCTTTAGGTATCAGTTTCACCGTCTCATTCCCTGAATTTATGAGCTTTTAATCGCATTTATTGCTTCGTCGGTCGTTTATGAATTTTGATGATTTTGAGCTCATTCCTTGGTTATTTTGCATGCTACTTGGATCAAAATGTTCCTTCTGTGGTGCTTAACGTTCGTTATAAGTCTTAATTGTTGATTCTTGCTAGAAATTGAGTTTTATTAATTTTTGGTTTGACTCCCGTCGAAATCGCGAATTGCTGCTGTCTGTTGTTGAATTGCTGCTGTCTGTTGTTGATTTGCTGTCTGTGATTATTTGTTATATTTTATTATGAATTTTGTAAATGCACTAATCGGTAAATTTAAATTATTCTATGTCAATATGCGTATAAAATGATAAACTTTGACAGTAATATTGTTTTATTTGAACAACATTTATTTTTGAGTGAGTTTTATTAAATTACAAAAATACCCCTTCGTTTCTAAGCCCTAGGTCAAACTTTGACTTTGTGACGTCCCCCACGCCACAACCCCCGGACCGAAACGAGCCCCCGAGCGATAGTTAAATACCACCACTCGAAAACCCGCCCCGGACAACGGGATTCCCACAATCTGGCAACAGCAACTCCCCAACAACAATACTAACATCAACAACTACAATAGCAATAACAGGCCAGCAACGGAAGCAAATACCAAACATATATATATCCACTAATCTCATTAGATTCAAATATCCAAATATCATTATATTTCAACTTCCATCAATTTCAAGTTAACATGCCAAAATAAATAGGAGTTCAGTCATAATAAAATATCTACATAAACTGACTCCAAAGACCTGTAAGCCTACACTGCTGCTGCCAGTACCCAACAACCACTCGCACTGCTAACCTGAAGCATGAACCAAAAAGGGATGTGAGTCAAACGAACTCAGTGAGGAGGGGAGTATACATAATAAAAACATATATTTAATCCACGCTTAGGTTGATAAAAGCAAATCTAGTGACGATAAGCTCTTTTACAATTCAGCTAAGCTTTGTGAATTAAATATTATTTAATCCACGCTTTGATTAATAGAGAAACGAATCTAGTGCCGATACTTTCTCTTTATAATCCATCAAAGCTTTGTGAATTAAATATTAGAGTAAAACATTTTAGAAATATTTTTATTCCCGGCGAGAACGGGCCATCTCCTTATAACTCCTAAAACATATCAAATATAATGAAATTCCTTCCTCAATACCGTTTGGCTTATCAAGGAGCAACCCGAGATTTCACCATAACCGACTAATGGCGCCGGTGTCAGTATTATTCATGCTAGACTACCTCCGACCAGCCATGAACAATACCCTTTGATTATTTGTCAGGTTCATGAATACCTGCTTATAATCGGTGGAATTATGAACCCAGCTTCAACCCTAGACGCACGTCTCCGGGTATCCGCCTGTCACATAATCCAGGGCCCAAACAGAAATACCCATGAGCGTCCTCAATGGGGTTAAGTATAAGTCATCTCGCTTTTCAAAATATTTTAATGGACCAAAAGGGTCTTTCGAGACAAGGTATGTAACCGCCTAGGGTATCCCGTCACGTTGCCGAGTTATCTCGAGGCATACGTGCAAGTCCCGAGACCAAATGTTACTTTTAAAAACAAAATAGTTCTCTTGTCTCTATTTTCAAACCATTTTGGAAAAGATATACATATATATCATTTTTATATCAAAACCTTTTTATTTCAAATATTGATAATATATAATTGAAATATAAAGGGATAGGGTTTTCGCAAATATTTGTTCAAGCTCCAGTTAAAAACATTTTACATCCTCACCTGTAGGCTTAACAAAAAGAATAGCCAAACGACCAGAAATCAGTCCCGCGAGGTCCCACCTGTAATACACAGGCCTCGAGGTAAGACATGACTCGTTAAATCAACCAAATACGACGCACGGCTATGAAATGCATTTTATGCTCAAATTAACATATTAGGTATAAATGCATTTAAACACAATTAAGCTCATTCAAGCACATTTAAACACAAATGCATTTAAACACAATTAAGCTCATTCAAGCACATTTAAACACAATCAAATACACATGATATTAAGCTAAAATAGGCATACAAGTAATATGGAAGCTTGGGAAATAAAATTCAAAGGTTTGTGAATATTACACAAACCACCCCTCATTTAATACTTGGCATAGCAAATCAACTCCGATTAATCCGAAACTTTCGGCATCTCTTAGTTAACACATTCTAAGATTTTTGATGCCAAAAGAATCGAAAAATGAAGCCAAATGCTCAAAAATCACTATTCATCAGCCCCTACATATTTCGCCAAACTTTCATTTTTCAACCCCAAACTCCACAAAACTTCACCAATTAGCTTAATATCATGAACTAACATGAATTCCTTAACCATTCAAGCATCTAAGACCATTAACCCAACATTGCAAATTGATCAAATTTAATGGAAAAATCACAAGTAATGCTACATGCAACCAACAACCAAACTAAGCTCATCAATCATTCATTCTAACATGCTTCATCACTTCCTCAACATAGAAAACCTTGAAAACCAAAGAATTGTGAGATTTACAAACTTACCTTGAAGGAGGAAATGGAGGAGAAAGGAAGAAATAAAAGCTTGTTTGCACAAATAGAAAGTAGAGGTTTGTTCCTTGGATGAGAGAGCAACTTTTTGTAGCAAGAAAGAGGATGATTTTTGGTGCTTTGATGGTGATGAAAATGGCGGTGGTGAGAAGGGTGAGAATGGCCGAGAGAGAGGTTGAAGAAGATGAGAGAATGTTGCTTGTGGAATAGTGTAGAAAATTTGAGAGAGAAATGAGATAATTAAATAAATAAAGATATTTTGAAAAGTCAAAATTAGCTAGCAATTTATATATACTTGTATATATATTTGTATAGATATTTATGTATGTATTTGCATACATATTTATATATATGACAAGAATAATATCATATAATTCAAATACGATGGCATAATTTTCATAGAATTTCAAATACAACACTTCAAATATAAACATAGTGTAAGGTAATTCAAATATGAAAATTCTTATGAATTCATCATATTATTCACATATAGAATCACACATTAATTCATATAATTCACATAATCACATAATTGCAAACAATGCACACAAGGGCAATTAGTCGGTGAACGTACCGAAGCGTTATAAAAATAGCGGGGCGTTACAGACTTAGACCCCATCTCTCTCCCTCACTCTCACTTCACGCACCAACAACCAAGGGAGAAAGAAGAAAATGAGAAAAAGACAGAGATCTTCCCGACGTCCTACCGAGCTCGTTTCTCCGCTGATTTCAGCGCCGTTTGAACCCACATGACCCACTTGACGAGATCTTCCTTTAGGTATCAGTTTCACCGTCTCATTCCCTGAATTTATGAGCTTTTAATCGCATTTATTGCTTCGTCGGTCGTTTATGAATTTTGATGATTTTGAGCTCATTCCTTGGTTATTTTGCATGCTACTTGGATCAAAATGTTCCTTCTGTGGTGCTTAACGTTCGTTATAAGTCTTAATTGTTGATTCTTGCTAGAAATTGAGTTTTATTAATTTTTGGTTTGACTCCCGTCGAAATCGCGAATTGCTGCTGTCTGTTGTTGATTTGCTGTCTGTGATTATTTGTTATATTTTATTATGAATTTTGTAAAAGCACTAATCGGTAAATTTAAATTATTCTATGTCAATATGCGTATAAAATGATAAACTTTGACAGTAATATTGTTTTATTTGAACAACATTTATTTTTGAGTGAGTTTTATTAAATTACAAAAATACCCCTTCGTTTCTAAGCCCTAGGTCAAACTTTGACTTAGACCCCATCTCTCTCCCTCACTCTCACTTCACGCACCAACAACCAAGGGAGAAAGAAGAAAATGAGAAAAAGAGAGAGATCTTCCCGACGTCCTACCGAGCTCGTTTCTCCGCTGACTTCAGCGCCGTTTGAACCCACATGACCCACTTGACGAGATCTTCCTTTAGGTATCAGTTTCACCGTCTCATTCCCTGAATTTATGAGCTTTTAATCGCATTTATTGCTTCGTCGGTCGTTTATGAATTTTGATGATTTTGAGCTCATTCCTTGGTTATTTTGCATGCTACTTGGATCAAAATGTTCCTTCTGTGGTGCTTAATGTTCGTTATAAGTCTTAATTGTTGATTCTTGCTAGAAATTGAGTTTTATTAATTTTTGGTTTGACTCCCGTCGAAATCGCGAATTGCTGCTGTCTGTTGTTGAATTGCTGCTGTCTGTTGTTGATTTGCTGTCTGTGATTATTTGTTATATTTTATTATGAATTTTGTAAATGCACTAATCGGTAAATTTAAATTATTCTATGTCAATATGCGTATAAAATGATGAACTTTGACAGCAATATTGTTTTATTTGAACAACATTTATTTTTGAGTGAGTTTTATTAAATTACAAAAATACCCCTTCGTTTCTAAGCCCTAGGTCAAACTTTGACTTAGACCCCATCTCTCTCCCTCACTCTCACTTCACGCACCAACAACCAAGGGAGAAAGAAGAAAATGAGAAAATGAGAGAGATCTTCCCGACGTCCTACCGAGCTCGTTTCTCCGCTGATTTCAGCGCCGTTTGAACCCACATGACCCACTTGACGAGATCTTCCTTTAGGTATCAGTTTCACAGTCTCAATCCCTGAATTTATGAGCTTTTAATCGCATTTATTGCTTCGTCGGTCGTTTATGAATTTTGATGATTTTGAGCTCATTCCTTGGTTATTTTGCATGCTACTTGGATCAAAATGTTCCTTCTGTGGTGCTTAATGTTCGTTATAAGTCTTAATTGTTGATTCTTGCTAGAAATTGAGTTTTATTAATTTTTGGTTTGACTCCCGTCGAAATCGCGAATTGCTGCTGTCTGTTGTTGAATTGCTGCTGTCTGTTGTTGATTTGCTGTCTGTGATTATTTGTTATATTTTATTATGAATTTTGTAAATGCACTAATCGGTAAATTTAAATTATTCTATGTCAATATGCGTATAAAATGATAAACTTTGACAGTAATATTGTTTTATTTGAACAACATTTATTTTTGAGTGAGTTTTATTAAATTACAAAAATACCCCTTCGTTTCTAAGCCCTAGGTCAAACTTTGACTTAGACCCCATCTCTCTCCCTCACTCTCACTTCACGCACCAACAACCAAGGGAGAAAGAAGAAAATGAGAAAAAGAGAGAGATCTTCCCGACGTCCTACCGAGCTCGTTTCTCCGCTGACTTCAGCGCTGTTTGAACCCACATGACCCACTTGACGAGATCTTCCTTTAGGTATCAGTTTCACCGTCTCATTCCCTGAATTTATGAGCTTTTAATCGCATTTATTGCTTCGTCGGTCATTTATGAATTTTGATGATTTTGAGCTCATTCCTTGGTTATTTTGCATGCTACTTGGATCAAAATGGTCCTTCTGTGGTGTTTAATGTTCGTTATAAGTCTTAATTGTTGATTCTTGCTAGAAATTGAGTTTTATTAATTTTTGGTTTGACTCCCGTCGAAATCGCGAATTGCTGCTGTCTGTTGTTGAATTGCTGATGTCTGTTGTTGATTTGCTGTCTGTGATTATTTGTTATATTTTATTATGAATTTTGTAAATGCACTAATCGGTAAATTTAAATTATTCTATGTCAATATGCGTATAAAATGATGAACTTTGACAGTAATATTGTTTTATTTGAACAACATTTATTTTTGAGTGAGTTTTATTAAATTACAAAAATACCCCTTCGTTTCTAAGCCCTAGGTCAAACTTTGACTTAGACCCCATCTCTCTCCCTCACTCTCACTTCACGCACCAACAACCAAGGGAGAAAGAAGAAAATGAGAAAAAGAGAGAGATCTTCCCGACGTCCTACCGAGCTCGTTTCTCCGCTGATTTCAGCGCCGTTTGAACCCACATGATCCACTTGACGAGATCTTCCTTTAGGTATCAGTTTCACCGTCTCATTCCCTGAATTTATGAGCTTTTAATCGCATTTATTGCTTCGTCGGTCGTTTATGAATTTTGATGATTTTGAGCTCATTCCTTGGTTATTTTGCATGCTACTTGGATCAAAATGTTCCTTCTGTGGTGCTTAATGTTCGTTATAAGTCTTAATTGTTGATTCTTGCTAGAAATTGAGTTTTATTAATTTTTGGTTTGACTCCCGTCGAAATCGCGAATTGCTGCTGTCTGTTGTTGATTTGCTGTCTGTGATTATTTGTTATATTTTATTATGAATTTTGTAAATGCACTAATCGGTAAATTTAAATTATTCTATGTCAATATGCGTATAAAATGATGAACTTTGACAGTAATATTGTTTTATTTGAACAACATTTATTTTTGAGTGAGTTTTATTAAATTACAAAAATACCCCTTCGTTTCTAAGCCCTAGGTCAAACTTTGACTTAGACCCCATCTCTCTCCCTCACTCTCACTTCACGCACCAACAACCAAGGGAGAAAGAAGAAAATGAGAAAAAGAGAGAGATCTTCCCGACGTCCTACCGAGCTCGTTTCTCCGCTGATTTCAGCGCCGTTTGAACCCACATGACCCACTTGACGAGATCTTCCTTTAGGTATCAGTTTCACCGTCTCATTCCCTGAATTTATGAGCTTTTAATCGCATTTATTGCTTCGTCGGTCGTTTATGAATTTTGATGATTTTGAGCTCATTCCTTGGTTATTTTGCATGCTACTTGGATCAAAATGTTCCTTCTGTGGTGCTTAACGTTCGTTATAAGTCTTAATTGTTGATTCTTGCTAGAAATTGAGTTTTATTAATTTTTGGTTTGACTCCCGTCGAAATCGCGAATTGCTGCTGTCTGTTGTTGAATTGCTGCTGTCTGTTGTTGATTTGCTGTCTGTGATTATTTGTTATATTTTATTATGAATTTTGTAAATGCACTAATCGGTAAATTTAAATTATTCTATGTCAATATGCGTATAAAATGATAAACTTTGACAGTAATATTGTTTTATTTGAACAACATTTATTTTTGAGTGAGTTTTATTAAATTACAAAAATACCCCTTCGTTTCTAAGCCCTAGGTCAAACTTTGACTTTGTGACGTCCCCCACGCCACAACCCCCGGACCGAAACGAGCCCCCGAGCGATAGTTAAATACCACCACTCGAAAACCCGCCCCGGACAACGGGATTCCCACAATCTGGCAACAGCAACTCCCCAACAACAATACTAACATCAACAACTACAATAGCAATAACAGGCCAGCAACGGAAGCAAATACCAAACATATATATATCCACTAATCTCATTAGATTCAAATATCCAAATATCATTATATTTCAACTTCCATCAATTTCAAGTTAACATGCCAAAATAAATAGGAGTTCAGTCATAATAAAATATCTACATAAACTGACTCCAATGACCTGTAAGCCTACACTGCTGCTGCCAGTACCCAACAACCACTCGCACTGCTAACCTGAAGCATGAACCAAAAAGGGATGTGAGTCAAACGAACTCAGTGAGGAGGGGAGTATACATAATAAAAACATATATTTAATCCACGCTTAGGTTGATAAAAGCAAATCTAGTGACGATAAGCTCTTTTACAATTCAGCTAAGCTTTGTGAATTAAATATTATTTAATCCACGCTTTGATTAATAGAGAAACGAATCTAGTGCCGATACTTTCTCTTTATAATCCATCAAAGCTTTGTGAATTAAATATTAGAGTAAAACATTTTAGAAATATTTTTATTCCCGGCGAGAACGGGCCATCTCCTTATAACTCCTAAAACATATCAAATATAATGAAATTCCTTCCTCAATACCGTTTGGCTTATCAAGGAGCAACCCGAGATTTCACCATAACCGACTAATGGCGCCGGTGTCAGTATTATTCATGCTAGACTACCTCCGACCAGCCATGAACAATACCCTTTGATTATTTGTCAGGTTCATGAATACCTGCTTATAATCGGTGGAATTATGAACCCAGCTTCAACCCTAGACGCACGTCTCCGGGTATCCGCCTGTCACATAATCCAGGGCCCAAACAGAAATACCCATGAGCGTCCTCAATGGGGTTAAGTATAAGTCATCTCGCTTTTCAAAATATTTTAATGGACCAAAAGGGTCTTTCGAGACAAGGTATGTAACCGCCTAGGGTATCCCGTCACGTTGCCGAGTTATCTCGAGGCATACGTGCAAGTCCCGAGACCAAATGTTACTTTTAAAAACAAAATAGTTCTCTTGTCTCTATTTTCAAACCATTTTGGAAAAGATATACATATATATCATTTTTATATCAAAACCTTTTTATTTCAAATATTGATAATATATAATTGAAATATAAAGGGATAGGGTTTTCGCAAATATTTGTTCAAGCTCCAGTTAAAAACATTTTACATCCTCACCTGTAGGCTTAACAAAAAGAATAGCCAAACGACCAGAAATCAGTCCCGCGAGGTCCCACCTGTAATACACAGGCCTCGAGGTAAGACATGACTCGTTAAATCAACCAAATACGACGCACGGCTATGAAATGCATTTTATGCTCAAATTAACATATTAGGTATAAATGCATTTAAACACAATTAAGCTCATTCAAGCACATTTAAACACAAATGCATTTAAACACAATTAAGCTCATTCAAGCACATTTAAACACAATCAAATACACATGATATTAAGCTAAAATAGGCATACAAGTAATATGGAAGCTTGGGAAATAAAATTCAAAGGTTTGTGAATATTACACAAACCACCCCTCATTTAATACTTGGCATAGCAAATCAACTCCGATTAATCCGAAACTTTCGGCATCTCTTAGTTAACACATTCTAAGATTTTTGATGCCAAAAGAATCGAAAAATGAAGCCAAATGCTCAAAAATCACTATTCATCAGCCCCTACATATTTCGCCAAACTTTCATTTTTCAACCCCAAACTCCACAAAACTTCACCAATTAGCTTAATATCATGAACTAACATGAATTCCTTAACCATTCAAGCATCTAAGACCATTAACCCAACATTGCAAATTGATCAAATTTAATGGAAAAATCACAAGTAATGCTACATGCAACCAACAACCAAACTAAGCTCATCAATCATTCATTCTAACATGCTTCATCACTTCCTCAACATAGAAAACCTTGAAAACCAAAGAATTGTGAGATTTACAAACTTACCTTGAAGGAGGAAATGGAGGAGAAAGGAAGAAATAAAAGCTTGTTTGCACAAATAGAAAGTAGAGGTTTGTTCCTTGGATGAGAGAGCAACTTTTTGTAGCAAGAAAGAGGATGATTTTTGGTGCTTTGATGGTGATGAAAATGGCGGTGGTGAGAAGGGTGAGAATGGCCGAGAGAGAGGTTGAAGAAGATGAGAGAATGTTGCTTGTGGAATAGTGTAGAAAATTTGAGAGAGAAATGAGATAATTAAATAAATAAAGATATTTTGAAAAGTCAAAATTAGCTAGCAATTTATATATACTTGTATATATATTTGTATAGATATTTATGTATGTATTTGCATACATATTTATATATATGACAAGAATAATATCATATAATTCAAATACGATGGCATAATTTTCATAGAATTTCAAATACAACACTTCAAATATAAACATAGTGTAAGGTAATTCAAATATGAAAATTCTTATGAATTCATCATATTATTCACATATAGAATCACACATTAATTCATATAATTCACATAATCACATAATTGCAAACAATGCACACAAGGGCAATTAGTCGGTGAACGTACCGAAGCGTTATAAAAATAGCGGGGCGTTACAGACTTAGACCCCATCTCTCTCCCTCACTCTCACTTCACGCACCAACAACCAAGGGAGAAAGAAGAAAATGAGAAAAAGACAGAGATCTTCCCGACGTCCTACCGAGCTCGTTTCTCCGCTGATTTCAGCGCCGTTTGAACCCACATGACCCACTTGACGAGATCTTCCTTTAGGTATCAGTTTCACCGTCTCATTCCCTGAATTTATGAGCTTTTAATCGCATTTATTGCTTCGTCGGTCGTTTATGAATTTTGATGATTTTGAGCTCATTCCTTGGTTATTTTGCATGCTACTTGGATCAAAATGTTCCTTCTGTGGTGCTTAATGTTCGTTATAAGTCCTAATTGTTGATTCTTGCTAGAAATTGAGTTTTATTAATTTTTGGTTTGACTCCCGTGGAAATCGCGAACTGCTGCTGTCTGTTGTTGAATTGCTGCTGTCTGTTGTTGATTTGCTGTCTGTGATTATTTGTTATATTTTATTATGAATTTTGTAAATGCACTAATCGGTAAATTTAAATTATTCTATGTCAATATGCGCATAAAATGATGAACTTTGACAGTAATATTGTTTTATTTGAACAACATTTATTTTTGAGTGTGTTTTATTAAATTACAAAAATACCCCTTCGTTTCTAAGCCCTAGGTCAAACTTTGACTTAGACCCCATCTCTCTCCCTCACTCTCACTTCACGCACCAACAACCAAGGGAGAAAGAAGAAAATGAGAAAATGAGAGAGATCTTCCCGACGTCCTACCGAGCTCGTTTCTCCGCTGATTTCAGCGCCGTTTGAACCCACATGACCCACTTGACGAGATCTTCCTTTAGGTATCAGTTTCACCGTCTCATTCCCTGAATTTATGAGCTTTTAATCGCATTTATTGCTTCGTCGGTCGTTTATGAATTTTGATGATTTTGAGCTCATTCCTTGGTTATTTTGCATGCTACTTGGATCAAAATGTTCCTTCTGTGGTGCTTAATGTTCGTTATAAGTCTTAATTGTTGATTCTTGCTAGAAATTGAGTTTTATTAATTTTTGGTTTGACTCCCGTCGAAATCGCGAATTGCTGCTGTCTGTTGTTGAATTGCTGCTGTCTGTTGTTGATTTGCTGTCTGTGATTATTTGTTATATTTTATTATGAATTTTGTAAATGCACTAGTCGGTAAATTTAAATTATTCTATGTCAATATGCGCATAAAATGATGAACTTTGACAGTAATATTGTTTTATTTGAACAACATTTATTTTTGAGTGTGTTTTATTAAATTACAAAAATACCCCTTCGTTTCTAAGCCCTAGGTCAAACTTTGACTTAGACCCCATCTCTCTCCCTCACTCTCACTTCACGCACCAACAACCAAGGGAGAAAGAAGAAAATGAGAAAAAGAGAGAGATCTTCCCGACGTCCTACCGAGCTCGTTTCTCCGCTGATTTCAGCGCCGTTTGAACCCACATGACCCACTTGACGAGATCTTCCTTTAGGTATCAGTTTCACCGTCTCATTCCCTGAATTTATGAGCTTTTAATCGCATTTATTGCTTCGTCGGTCATTTATGAATTTTGATGATTTTGAGCTCATTCCTTGGTTATTTTGCATGCTACTTGGATCAAAATGGTCCTTCTGTGGTGTTTAATGTTCGTTATAAGTCTTAATTGTTGATTCTTGCTAGAAATTGAGTTTTATTAATTTTTGGTTTGACTCCCGTCGAAATCGCGAATTGCTGCTGTCTGTTGTTGAATTGCTGATGTCTGTTGTTGATTTGCTGTCTGTGATTATTTGTTATATTTTATTATGAATTTTGTAAATGCACTAATCGGTAAATTTAAATTATTCTATGTCAATATGCGTATAAAATGATGAACTTTGACAGTAATATTGTTTTATTTGAACAACATTTATTTTTGAGTGAGTTTTATTAAATTACAAAAATACCCCTTCGTTTCTAAGCCCTAGGTCAAACTTTGACTTAGACCCCATCTCTCTCCCTCACTCTCACTTCACGCACCAACAACAAGGGAGAAAGAAGAAAATGAGAAAAAGAGAGAGATCTTCCCGACGTCCTACCGAGCTCGTTTCTCCGCTGATTTCAGCGCCGTTTGAACCCACATGACCCACTTGACGAGATCTTCCTTTAGGTATCAGTTTCACCGTCTCATTCCCTGAATTTATGAGCTTTTAATCGCATTTATTGCTTCGTCGGTCGTTTATGAATTTTGATGATTTTGAGCTCATTCCTTGGTTATTTTGCATGCTACTTGGATCAAAATGTTCCTTCTGTGGTGCTTAATGTTCGTTATAAGTCCTAATTGTTGATTCTTGCTAGAAATTGAGTTTTATTAATTTTTGGTTTGACTCCCGTCGAAATCGCGAACTGCTGCTGTCTGTTGTTGAATTGCTGCTGTCTGTTGTTGATTTGCTGTCTGTGATTATTTGTTATATTTTATTATGAATTTTGTAAATGCACTAATCGGTAAATTTAAATTATTCTATGTCAATATGCGTATAAAATGATGAACTTTGACAGTAATATTGTTTTATTTGAACCACATTTATTTTTGAGTGAGTTTTATTAAATTACAAAAATTCCCCTTCGTTTCTAAGCCCTAGGTCAAACTTTGACTTAGACCCCATCTCTCTCCCTCACTCTCACTTCACGCACCAACAACCAAGGGAGAAAGAAGAAAATGAGAAAATGAGAGAGATCTTCCCGACGTCCTACCGAGCTCGTTTCTCCGCTGATTTCAGCGCCGTTTGAACCCACATGACCCACTTGACGAGATCTTCCTTTAGGTATCAGTTTCACCGTCTCATTCCCTGAATTTATGAGCTTTTAATCGCATTTATTGCTTCGTCGGTCGTTTATGAATTTTGATGATTTTGAGCTCATTCCTTGGTTATTTTGCATGCTACTTGGATCAAAATGTTCCTTCTGTGGTGCTTAATGTTCGTTATAAGTCTTAATTGTTGATTCTTGCTAGAAATTGAGTTTTATTAATTTTTGGTTTGACTCCCGTCGAAATCGCGAATTGCTGCTGTCTGTTGTTGAATTGCTGCTGTCTGTTGTTGATTTGCTGTCTGTGATTATTTGTTATATTTTATTATGAATTTTGTAAATGCACTAATCGGTAAATTTAAATTATTCTATGTCAATATGCGTATAAAATGATGAACTTTGACAGCAATATTGTTTTATTTGAACAACATTTATTTTTGAGTGAGTTTTATTAAATTACAAAAATACCCCTTCGTTTCTAAGCCCTAGGTCAAACTTTGACTTAGACCCCATCTCTCTCCCTCACTCTCACTTCACGCACCAACAACCAAGGGAGAAAGAAGAAAATGAGAAAAAGAGAGAGATCTTCCCGACGTCCTACCGAGCTCGTTTCTCCGCTGATTTCAGCGCCGTTTGAACCCACATGACCCACTTGACGAGATCTTCCTTTAGGTATCAGTTTCACAGTCTCAATCCCTGAATTTATGAGCTTTTAATCGCATTTATTGCTTCGTCGGTCGTTTATGAATTTTGATGATTTTGAGCTCATTCCTTGGTTATTTTGCATGCTACTTGGATCAAAATGTTCCTTCTGTGGTGCTTAATGTTCGTTATAAGTCTTAATTGTTGATTCTTGCTAGAAATTGAGTTTTATTAATTTTTGGTTTGACTCCCGTCGAAATCGCGAATTGCTGCTGTCTGTTGTTGAATTGCTGCTGTCTGTTGTTGATTTGCTGTCTGTGATTATTTGTTATATTTTATTATGAATTTTGTAAATGCACTAATCGGTAAATTTAAATTATTCTATGTCAATATGCGTATAAAATGATAAACTTTGACAGTAATATTGTTTTATTTGAACAACATTTATTTTTGAGTGAGTTTTATTAAATTACAAAAATACCCCTTCGTTTCTAAGCCCTAGGTCAAACTTTGACTTAGACCCCATCTCTCTCCCTCACTCTCACTTCACGCACCAACAACCAAGGGAGAAAGAAGAAAATGAGAAAAAGAGAGAGATCTTCCCGACGTCCTACCGAGCTCGTTTCTCCGCTGACTTCAGCGCTGTTTGAACCCACATGACCCACTTGACGAGATCTTCCTTTAGGTATCAGTTTCACCGTCTCATTCCCTGAATTTATGAGCTTTTAATCGCATTTATTGCTTCGTCGGTCATTTATGAATTTTGATGATTTTGAGCTCATTCCTTGGTTATTTTGCATGCTACTTGGATCAAAATGGTCCTTCTGTGGTGTTTAATGTTCGTTATAAGTCTTAATTGTTGATTCTTGCTAGAAATTGAGTTTTATTAATTTTTGGTTTGACTCCCGTCGAAATCGCGAATTGCTGCTGTCTGTTGTTGAATTGCTGATGTCTGTTGTTGATTTGCTGTCTGTGATTATTTGTTATATTTTATTATGAATTTTGTAAATGCACTAATCGGTAAATTTAAATTATTCTATGTCAATATGCGTATAAAATGATGAACTTTGACAGTAATATTGTTTTATTTGAACAACATTTATTTTTGAGTGAGTTTTATTAAATTACAAAAATACCCCTTCGTTTCTAAGCCCTAGGTCAAACTTTGACTTAGACCCCATCTCTCTCCCTCACTCTCACTTCACGCACCAACAACCAAGGGAGAAAGAAGAAAATGAGAAAAAGAGAGAGATCTTCCCGACGTCCTACCGAGCTCGTTTCTCCGCTGATTTCAGCGCCGTTTGAACCCACATGATCCACTTGACGAGATCTTCCTTTAGGTATCAGTTTCACCGTCTCATTCCCTGAATTTATGAGCTTTTAATCGCATTTATTGCTTCGTCGGTCGTTTATGAATTTTGATGATTTTGAGCTCATTCCTTGGTTATTTTGCATGCTACTTGGATCAAAATGTTCCTTCTGTGGTGCTTAATGTTCGTTATAAGTCTTAATTGTTGATTCTTGCTAGAAATTGAGTTTTATTAATTTTTGGTTTGACTCCCGTCGAAATCGCGAATTGCTGCTGTCTGTTGTTGATTTGCTGTCTGTGATTATTTGTTATATTTTATTATGAATTTTGTAAATGCACTAATCGGTAAATTTAAATTATTCTATGTCAATATGCGTATAAAATGATGAACTTTGACAGTAATATTGTTTTATTTGAACAACATTTATTTTTGAGTGAGTTTTATTAAATTACAAAAATACCCCTTCGTTTCTAAGCCCTAGGTCAAACTTTGACTTAGACCCCATCTCTCTCCCTCACTCTCACTTCACGCACCAACAACCAAGGGAGAAAGAAGAAAATGAGAAAAAGAGAGAGATCTTCCCGACGTCCTACCGAGCTCGTTTCTCCGCTGATTTCAGCGCCGTTTGAACCCACATGACCCACTTGACGAGATCTTCCTTTAGGTATCAGTTTCACCGTCTCATTCCCTGAATTTATGAGCTTTTAATCGCATTTATTGCTTCGTCGGTCGTTTATGAATTTTGATGATTTTGAGCTCATTCCTTGGTTATTTTGCATGCTACTTGGATCAAAATGTTCCTTCTGTGGTGCTTAACGTTCGTTATAAGTCTTAATTGTTGATTCTTGCTAGAAATTGAGTTTTATTAATTTTTGGTTTGACTCCCGTCGAAATCGCGAATTGCTGCTGTCTGTTGTTGAATTGCTGCTGTCTGTTGTTGATTTGCTGTCTGTGATTATTTGTTATATTTTATTATGAATTTTGTAAATGCACTAATCGGTAAATTTAAATTATTCTATGTCAATATGCGTATAAAATGATAAACTTTGACAGTAATATTGTTTTATTTGAACAACATTTATTTTTGAGTGAGTTTTATTAAATTACAAAAATACCCCTTCGTTTCTAAGCCCTAGGTCAAACTTTGACTTTGTGACGTCCCCCACGCCACAACCCCCGGACCGAAACGAGCCCCCGAGCGATAGTTAAATACCACCACTCGAAAACCCGCCCCGGACAACGGGATTCCCACAATCTGGCAACAGCAACTCCCCAACAACAATACTAACATCAACAACTACAATAGCAATAACAGGCCAGCAACGGAAGCAAATACCAAACATATATATATCCACTAATCTCATTAGATTCAAATATCCAAATATCATTATATTTCAACTTCCATCAATTTCAAGTTAACATGCCAAAATAAATAGGAGTTCAGTCATAATAAAATATCTACATAAACTGACTCCAAAGACCTGTAAGCCTACACTGCTGCTGCCAGTACCCAACAACCACTCGCACTGCTAACCTGAAGCATGAACCAAAAAGGGATGTGAGTCAAACGAACTCAGTGAGGAGGGGAGTATACATAATAAAAACATATATTTAATCCACGCTTAGGTTGATAAAAGCAAATCTAGTGACGATAAGCTCTTTTACAATTCAGCTAAGCTTTGTGAATTAAATATTATTTAATCCACGCTTTGATTAATAGAGAAACGAATCTAGTGCCGATACTTTCTCTTTATAATCCATCAAAGCTTTGTGAATTAAATATTAGAGTAAAACATTTTAGAAATATTTTTATTCCCGGCGAGAACAGGCCATCTCCTTATAACTCCTAAAACATATCAAATATAATGAAATTCCTTCCTCAATACCGTTTGGCTTATCAAGGAGCAACCCGAGATTTCACCATAACCGACTAATGGCGCCGGTGTCAGTATTATTCATGCTAGACTACCTCCGACCAGCCATGAACAATACCCTTTGATTATTTGTCAGGTTCATGAATACCTGCTTATAATCGGTGGAATTATGAACCCAGCTTCAACCCTAGACGCACGTCTCCGGGTATCCGCCTGTCACATAATCCAGGGCCCAAACAGAAATACCCATGAGCGTCCTCAATGGGGTTAAGTATAAGTCATCTCGCTTTTCAAAATATTTTAATGGACCAAAAGGGTCTTTCGAGACAAGGTATGTAACCGCCTAGGGTATCCCGTCACGTTGCCGAGTTATCTCGAGGCATACGTGCAAGTCCCGAGACCAAATGTTACTTTTAAAAACAAAATAGTTCTCTTGTCTCTATTTTCAAACCATTTTGGAAAAGATATACATATATATCATTTTTATATCAAAACCTTTTTATTTCAAATATTGATAATATATAATTGAAATATAAAGGGATAGGGTTTTCGCAAATATTTGTTCAAGCTCCAGTTAAAAACATTTTACATCCTCACCTGTAGGCTTAACAAAAAGAATAGCCAAACGACCAGAAATCAGTCCCGCGAGGTCCCACCTGTAATACACAGGCCTCGAGGTAAGACATGACTCGTTAAATCAACCAAATACGACGCACGGCTATGAAATGCATTTTATGCTCAAATTAACATATTAGGTATAAATGCATTTAAACACAATTAAGCTCATTCAAGCACATTTAAACACAAATGCATTTAAACACAATTAAGCTCATTCAAGCACATTTAAACACAATCAAATACACATGATATTAAGCTAAAATAGGCATACAAGTAATATGGAAGCTTGGGAAATAAAATTCAAAGGTTTGTGAATATTACACAAACCACCCCTCATTTAATACTTGGCATAGCAAATCAACTCCGATTAATCCGAAACTTTCGGCATCTCTTAGTTAACACATTCTAAGATTTTTGATGCCAAAAGAATCGAAAAATGAAGCCAAATGCTCAAAAATCACTATTCATCAGCCCCTACATATTTCGCCAAACTTTCATTTTTCAACCCCAAACTCCACAAAACTTCACCAATTAGCTTAATATCATGAACTAACATGAATTCCTTAACCATTCAAGCATCTAAGACCATTAACCCAACATTGCAAATTGATCAAATTTAATGGAAAAATCACAAGTAATGCTACATGCAACCAACAACCAAACTAAGCTCATCAATCATTCATTCTAACATGCTTCATCACTTCCTCAACATAGAAAACCTTGAAAACCAAAGAATTGTGAGATTTACAAACTTACCTTGAAGGAGGAAATGGAGGAGAAAGGAAGAAATAAAAGCTTGTTTGCACAAATAGAAAGTAGAGGTTTGTTCCTTGGATGAGAGAGCAACTTTTTGTAGCAAGAAAGAGGATGATTTTTGGTGCTTTGATGGTGATGAAAATGGCGGTGGTGAGAAGGGTGAGAATGGCCGAGAGAGAGGTTGAAGAAGATGAGAGAATGTTGCTTGTGGAATAGTGTAGAAAATTTGAGAGAGAAATGAGATAATTAAATAAATAAAGATATTTTGAAAAGTCAAAATTAGCTAGCAATTTATATATACTTGTATATATATTTGTATAGATATTTATGTATGTATTTGCATACATATTTATATATATGACAAGAATAATATCATATAATTCAAATACGATGGCATAATTTTCATAGAATTTCAAATACAACACTTCAAATATAAACATAGTGTAAGGTAATTCAAATATGAAAATTCTTATGAATTCATCATATTATTCACATATAGAATCACACATTAATTCATATAATTCACATAATCACATAATTGCAAACAATGCACACAAGGGCAATTAGTCGGTGAACGTACCGAAGCGTTATAAAAATAGCGGGGCGTTACAGACTTAGACCCCATCTCTCTCCCTCACTCTCACTTCACGCACCAACAACCAAGGGAGAAAGAAGAAAATGAGAAAAAGACAGAGATCTTCCCGACGTCCTACCGAGCTCGTTTCTCCGCTGATTTCAGCGCCGTTTGAACCCACATGACCCACTTGACGAGATCTTCCTTTAGGTATCAGTTTCACCGTCTCATTCCCTGAATTTATGAGCTTTTAATCGCATTTATTGCTTCGTCGGTCGTTTATGAATTTTGATGATTTTGAGCTCATTCCTTGGTTATTTTGCATGCTACTTGGATCAAAATGTTCCTTCTGTGGTGCTTAATGTTCGTTATAAGTCCTAATTGTTGATTCTTGCTAGAAATTGAGTTTTATTAATTTTTGGTTTGACTCCCGTGGAAATCGCGAACTGCTGCTGTCTGTTGTTGAATTGCTGCTGTCTGTTGTTGATTTGCTGTCTGTGATTATTTGTTATATTTTATTATGAATTTTGTAAATGCACTAATCGGTAAATTTAAATTATTCTATGTCAATATGCGCATAAAATGATGAACTTTGACAGTAATATTGTTTTATTTGAACAACATTTATTTTTGAGTGTGTTTTATTAAATTACAAAAATACCCCTTCGTTTCTAAGCCCTAGGTCAAACTTTGACTTAGACCCCATCTCTCTCCCTCACTCTCACTTCACGCACCAACAACCAAGGGAGAAAGAAGAAAATGAGAAAATGAGAGAGATCTTCCCGACGTCCTACCGAGCTCGTTTCTCCGCTGATTTCAGCGCCGTTTGAACCCACATGACCCACTTGACGAGATCTTCCTTTAGGTATCAGTTTCACCGTCTCATTCCCTGAATTTATGAGCTTTTAATCGCATTTATTGCTTCGTCGGTCGTTTATGAATTTTGATGATTTTGAGCTCATTCCTTGGTTATTTTGCATGCTACTTGGATCAAAATGTTCCTTCTGTGGTGCTTAATGTTCGTTATAAGTCTTAATTGTTGATTCTTGCTAGAAATTGAGTTTTATTAATTTTTGGTTTGACTCCCGTCGAAATCGCGAATTGCTGCTGTCTGTTGTTGAATTGCTGCTGTCTGTTGTTGATTTGCTATCTGTGATTATTTGTTATATTTTATTATGAATTTTGTAAATGCACTAGTCGGTAAATTTAAATTATTCTATGTCAATATGCGCATAAAATGATGAACTTTGACAGTAATATTGTTTTATTTGAACAACATTTATTTTTGAGTGTGTTTTATTAAATTACAAAAATACCCCTTCGTTTCTAAGCCCTAGGTCAAACTTTGACTTAGACCCCATCTCTCTCCCTCACTCTCACTTCACGCACCAACAACCAAGGGAGAAAGAAGAAAATGAGAAAAAGAGAGAGATCTTCCCGACGTCCTACCGAGCTCGTTTCTCCGCTGATTTCAGCGCCGTTTGAACCCACATGACCCACTTGACGAGATCTTCCTTTAGGTATCAGTTTCACCGTCTCATTCCCTGAATTTATGAGCTTTTAATCGCATTTATTGCTTCGTCGGTCGTTTATGAATTTTGATGATTTTGAGCTCATTCCTTGGTTATTTTGCATGCTACTTGGATCAAAATGTTCCTTCTGTGGTGCTTAATGTTCGTTATAAGTCTTAATTGTTGATTCTTGCTAGAAATTGAGTTTTATTAATTTTTGGTTTGACTCCCGTCGAAATCGCGAATTGCTGCTGTCTGTTGTTGAATTGCTGCTGTCTGTTGTTGATTTGCTGTCTGTGATTATTTGTTATATTTTATTATGAATTTTGTAAATGCACTAATCGGTAAATTTAAATTATTCTATGTCAATATGCGTATAAAATGATGAACTTTGACAGTAATATTGTTTTATTTGAACAATATTTATTTTTGAGTGAGTTTTATTAAATTACAAAAATACCCCTTCGTTTCTAAGCCCTAGGTCAAACTTTGACTTAGACCCCATCTCTCTCCCTCACTCTCACTTCACGCACCAACAACCAAGGGAGAAAGAAGAAAATGAGAAAATGAGAGAGATCTTCCCGACGTCCTACCGAGCTCGTTTCTCCGCTGATTTCAGCGCCGTTTGAACCCACATGACCCACTTGACGAGATCTTCCTTTAGGTATCAGTTTCACCGTCTCATTCCCTGAATTTATGAGCTTTTAATCGCATTTATTGCTTCGTCGGTCGTTTATGAATTTTGATGATTTTGAGCTCATTCCTTGGTTATTTTGCATGCTACTTGGATCAAAATGTTCCTTCTGTGGTGCTTAATGTTCGTTATAAGTCTTAATTGTTGATTCTTGCTAGAAATTGAGTTTTATTAATTTTTGGTTTGACTCCCGTCGAAATCGCGAATTGCTGCTGTCTGTTGTTGAATTGCTGCTGTCTGTTGTTGATTTGCTGTCTGTGATTATTTGTTATATTTTATTATGAATTTTGTAAATGCACTAGTCGGTAAATTTAAATTATTCTATGTCAATATGCGCATAAAATGATGAACTTTGACAGTAATATTGTTTTATTTGAACAACATTTATTTTTGAGTGTGTTTTATTAAATTACAAAAATACCCCTTCGTTTCTAAGCCCTAGGTCAAACTTTGACTTAGACCCCATCTCTCTCCCTCACTCTCACTTCACGCACCAACAACCAAGGGAGAAAGAAGAAAATGAGAAAAAGAGAGAGATCTTCCCGACGTCCTACCGAGCTCGTTTCTCCGCTGATTTCAGCGCCGTTTGAACCCACATGACCCACTTGACGAGATCTTCCTTTAGGTATCAGTTTCACCGTCTCATTCCCTGAATTTATGAGCTTTTAATCGCATTTATTGCTTCGTCGGTCGTTTATGAATTTTGATGATTTTGAGCTCATTCCTTGGTTATTTTGCATGCTACTTGGATCAAAATGTTCCTTCTGTGGTGCTTAATGTTCGTTATAAGTCTTAATTGTTGATTCTTGCTAGAAATTGAGTTTTATTAATTTTTGGTTTGACTCCCGTCGAAATCGCGAATTGCTGCTGTCTGTTGTTGAATTGCTGCTGTCTGTTGTTGATTTGCTGTCTGTGATTATTTGTTATATTTTATTATGAATTTTGTAAATGCACTAATCGGTAAATTTAAATTATTCTATGTCAATATGCGTATAAAATGATGAACTTTGACAGTAATATTGTTTTATTTGAACAATATTTATTTTTGAGTGAGTTTTATTAAATTACAAAAATACCCCTTCGTTTCTAAGCCCTAGGTCAAACTTTGACTTAGACCCCATCTCTCTCCCTCACTCTCACTTCACGCACCAACAACCAAGGGAGAAAGAAGAAAATGAGAAAAAGAGAGACATCTTCCCGACGTCCTACCGAGCTCGTTTCTCCGCTGATTTCAGCGCCGTTTGAACCCACATGACCCACTTGACGAGATCTTCCTTTAGGTATCAGTTTCACCGTCTCATTCCCTGAATTTATGAGCTTTTAATCGCATTTATTGCTTCGTCGGTCGTTTATGAATTTTGATGATTTTGAGCTCATTCCTTGGTTATTTTGCATGCTACTTGGATCAAAATGTTCCTTCTGTGGTGCTTAATGTTCGTTATAAGTCTTAATTGTTGATTCTTGCTAGAAATTGAGTTTTATTAATTTTTGGTTTGACTCCCGTCGAAATCGCGAATTGCTGCTGTCTGTTGTTGAATTGCTGCTGTCTGTTGTTGATTTGCTGTCTGTGATTATTTGTTATATTTTATTATGAATTTTGTAAATGCACTAGTCGGTAAATTTAAATTATTCTATGTCAATATGCGCATAAAATGATGAACTTTGACAGTAATATTGTTTTATTTGAACAACATTTATTTTTGAGTGTGTTTTATTAAATTACAAAAATACCCCTTCGTTTCTAAGCCCTAGGTCAAACTTTGACTTAGACCCCATCTCTCTCCCTCACTCTCACTTCACGCACCAACAACCAAGGGAGAAAGAAGAAAATGAGAAAAAGAGAGAGATCTTCCCGACGTCCTACCGAGCTCGTTTCTCCGCTGATTTCAGCGCCGTTTGAACCCACATGACCCACTTGACGAGATCTTCCTTTAGGTATCAGTTTCACCGTCTCATTCCCTGAATTTATGAGCTTTTAATCGCATTTATTGCTTCGTCGGTCGTTTATGAATTTTGATGATTTTGAGCTCATTCCTTGGTTATTTTGCATGCTACTTGGATCAAAATGTTCCTTCTGTGGTGCTTAATGTTCGTTATAAGTCTTAATTGTTGATTCTTGCTAGAAATTGAGTTTTATTAATTTTTGGTTTGACTCCCGTCGAAATCGCGAATTGCTGCTGTCTGTTGTTGAATTGCTGCTGTCTGTTGTTGATTTGCTGTCTGTGATTATTTGTTATATTTTATTATGAATTTTGTAAATGCACTAGTCGGTAAATTTAAATTATTCTATGTCAATATGCGTATAAAATGATGAACTTTGACAGTAATATTGTTTTATTTGAACAACATTTATTTTTGAGTGTGTTTTATTAAATTACAAAAATACCCCTTCGTTTCTAAGCCCTAGGTCAAACTTTGACTTAGACCCCATCTCTCTCCCTCACTCTCACTTCACGCACCAACAACCAAGGGAGAAAGAAGAAAATGAGAAAAAGAGAGAGATCTTCCCGACGTCCTACCGAGCTCGTTTCTCCGCTGATTTCAGCGCCGTTTGAACCCACATGACCCACTTGACGAGATCTTCCTTTAGGTATCAGTTTCACCGTCTCATTCCCTGAATTTATGAGCTTTTAATCGCATTTATTGCTTCGTCGGTCGTTTATGAATTTTGATGATTTTGAGCTCATTCCTTGGTTATTTTGCATGCTACTTGGATCAAAATGTTCCTTCTGTGGTGCTTAATGTTCGTTATAAGTCTTAATTGTTGATTCTTGCTAGAAATTGAGTTTTATTAATTTTTGGTTTGACTCCCGTCGAAATCGCGAATTGCTGCTGTCTGTTGTTGATTTGCTGTCTGTGATTATTTGTTATATTTTATTATGAATTTTGTAAATGCACTAATCGGTAAATTTAAATTATTCTATGTCAATATGCGTATAAAATGATGAACTTTGACAGTAATATTGTTTTATTTGAACAACATTTATTTTTGAGTGATTTTTATTAAATTACAAAAATACCCCTTCATTTCTAAGCCCTAGGTCAAACTTTGACTTAGACCCCATCTCTCTCCCTCACTCTCACTTCACGCACCAACAACCAAGGGAGAAAGACGAAAATGAGAAAAAGAGAGAGATCTTCCCGACGTCCTACCGAGCTCGTTTCTCCGCTGATTTCAGCGCCGTTTGAACCCACATGACCCACTTGACGAGATCTTCCTTTAGGTATCAGTTTCACCGTCTCATTCCCTGAATTTATGAGCTTTTAATCGCATTTATTGCTTCGTCGGTCGTTTATGAATTTTGATGATTTTGAGCTTATTCCTTGGTTATTTTGCATGCTACTTGGATCAAAATGTTCCTTCTGTGGTGCTTAATGTTCGTTATAAGTCTTAATTGTTGATTCTTGCTAGAAATTGAGTTTTATTAATTTTTGGTTTGACTCCCGTCGAAATCGCGAATTGCTGCTGTCTGTTGTTGAATTGCTGCTGTCTGTTGTTGATTTGCTGTCTGTGATTATTTGTTATATTTTATTATGAATTTTGTAAATGCACTAGTCGGTAAATTTAAATTATTCTATGTCAATATGCGTATAAAATGATGAACTTTGACAGTAATATTGTTTTATTTGAACAACATTTATTTTTGAGTGTGTTTTATTAAATTACAAAAATACCCCTTCGTTTCTAAGCCCTAGGTCAAACTTTGACTTAGACCCCATCTCTCTCCCTCACTCTCACTTCACGCACCAACAACCAAGGGAGAAAGAAGAAAATGAGAAAAAGAGAGAGATCTTCCCGACGTCCTACCGAGCTCGTTTCTCCGCTGATTTCAGCGCCGTTTGAACCCACATGACCCACTTGACGAGATCTTCCTTTAGGTATCAGTTTCACCGTCTCATTCCCTGAATTTATGAGCTTTTAATCGCATTTATTGCTTCGTCGGTCGTTTATGAATTTTGATGATTTTGAGCTCATTCCTTGGTTATTTTGCATGCTACTTGGATCAAAATGTTCCTTCTGTGGTGCTTAATGTTCGTTATAAGTCTTAATTGTTGATTCTTGCTAGAAATTGAGTTTTATTAATTTTTGGTTTGACTCCCGTCGAAATCGCGAATTGCTGCTGTCTGTTGTTGATTTGCTGTCTGTGATTATTTGTTATATTTTATTATGAATTTTGTAAATGCACTAATCGGTAAATTTAAATTATTCTATGTCAATATGCGTATAAAATGATGAACTTTGACAGTAATATTGTTTTATTTGAACAACATTTATTTTTGAGTGAGTTTTATTAAATTACAAAAATACCCCTTCATTTCTAAGCCCTAGGTCAAACTTTGACTTAGACCCCATCTCTCTCCCTCACTCTCACTTCACGCACCAACAACCAAGGGAGAAAGACGAAAATGAGAAAAAGAGAGAGATCTTCCCGACGTCCTACCGAGCTCGTTTCTTCGCTGATTTCAGCGCCGTTTGAACCCACATGACCCACTTGACGAGATCTTTCTTTAGGTATCAGTTTCATCGTCTTATTCCCTGAATTTATGAGCTTTTAATTGCATTTATTGCTTCGTCGGTCGTTTATGAATTTTGATGATTTTGAGCTCATTCCTTGGTTATTTTGCATGCTACTTGGATCAAAATGTTCCTTCTGTGGTGCTTAATGTTTGTTATAAGTCTTAATTGTTGATTCTTGCTAGAAATTGAGTTTTATTAATTTTTGGTTTGACTCCCGTCGAAATCGCGAATTGCTGCTGTCTGTTGTTGAATTGCTGCTGTCTGTTGTTGATTTGCTGTCTGTGATTATTTGTTATATTTTATTATGAATTTTGTAAATGCACTAATCGGTAAATTTAAATTATTCTATGTCAATATGCGTATAAAATGATGAACTTTGACAGTAATATTGTTTTATTTGAACAACATTTATTTTTGAGTGTGTTTTATTAAATTACAAAAATACCCCTTCGTTTCTAAGCCCTAGGTCAAACTTTGACTTAGACCCCATCTCTCTCCCTCACTCTCACTTCACGCACCAACAACCAAGGGAGAAAGAAGAAAATGAGAAAAAGAGAGAGATCTTCCCGACGTCCTACCGAGCTCGTTTCTCCGCTGATTTCAGCGCCGTTTGAACCCACATGACCCACTTGACGAGATCTTCCTTTAGGTATCAGTTTCACCGTCTCATTCCCTGAATTTATGAGCTTTTAATCGCATTTATTGCTTCGTCGGTCGTTTATGAATTTTGATGATTTTGAGCTCATTCCTTGGTTATTTTGCATGCTACTTGGATCAAAATGTTCCTTCTGTGGTGCTTAATGTTCGTTATAAGTCTTAATTGTTGATTCTTGCTAGAAATTGAGTTTTATTAATTTTTGGTTTGACTCCCGTCGAAATCGCGAATTGCTGCTGTCTGTTGTTGAATTGCTGCTGTCTGTTGTTGATTTGCTGTCTGTGATTATTTGTTATATTTTATTATGAATTTTGTAAATGCACTAATCGGTAAATTTAAATTATTCTATGTCAATATGCGTATAAAATGATGAACTTTGACAGTAATATTGTTTTATTTGAACAATATTTATTTTTGAGTGAGTTTTATTAAATTACAAAAATACCCCTTCGTTTCTAAGCCCTAGGTCAAACTTTGACTTAGACCCCATCTCTCTCCCTCACTCTCACTTCACGCACCAACAACCAAGGGAGAAAGAAGAAAATGAGAAAAAGAGAGAGATCTTCCCGACGTCCTACCGAGCTCGTTTCTCCGCTGATTTCAGCGCCGTTTGAACCCACATGACCCACTTGACGAGATCTTCCTTTAGGTATCAGTTTCACCGTCTCATTCCCTGAATTTATGAGCTTTTAATCGCATTTATTGCTTCGTCGGTCGTTTATGAATTTTGATGATTTTGAGCTCATTCCTTGGTTATTTTGCATGCTACTTGGATCAAAATGTTCCTTCTGTGGTGCTTAATGTTCGTTATAAGTCTTAATTGTTGATTCTTGCTAGAAATTGAGTTTTATTAATTTTTGGTTTGACTCCCGTCGAAATCGCGAATTGCTGCTGTCTGTTGTTGAATTGCTGCTGTCTGTTGTTGATTTGCTGTCTGTGATTATTTGTTATATTTTATTATGAATTTTGTAAATGCACTAGTCGGTAAATTTAAATTATTCTATGTCAATATGCGTATAAAATGATGAACTTTGACAGTAATATTGTTTTATTTGAACAACATTTATTTTTGAGTGTGTTTTATTAAATTACAAAAATACCCCTTCGTTTCTAAGCCCTAGGTCAAACTTTGACTTAGACCCCATCTCTCTCCCTCACTCTCACTTCACGCACCAACAACCAAGGGAGAAAGAAGAAAATGAGAAAAAGAGAGAGATCTTCCCGACGTCCTACCGAGCTCGTTTCTCCGCTGATTTCAGCGCCGTTTGAACCCACATGACCCACTTGACGAGATCTTCCTTTAGGTATCAGTTTCACCGTCTCATTCCCTGAATTTATGAGCTTTTAATCGCATTTATTGCTTCGTCGGTCGTTTATGAATTTTGATGATTTTGAGCTCATTCCTTGGTTATTTTGCATGCTACTTGGATCAAAATGTTCCTTCTGTGGTGCTTAATGTTCGTTATAAGTCTTAATTGTTGATTCTTGCTAGAAATTGAGTTTTATTAATTTTTGGTTTGACTCCCGTCGAAATCGCGAATTGCTGCTGTCTGTTGTTGAATTGCTGCTGTCTGTTGTTGATTTGCTGTCTGTGATTATTTGTTATATTTTATTATGAATTTTGTAAATGCACTAGTCGGTAAATTTAAATTATTCTATGTCAATATGCGTATAAAATGATGAACTTTGACAGTAATATTGTTTTATTTGAACAACATTTATTTTTGAGTGTGTTTTATTAAATTACAAAAATACCCCTTCGTTTCTAAGCCCTAGGTCAAACTTTGACTTAGACCCCATCTCTCTCCCTCACTCTCACTTCACGCACCAACAACCAAGGGAGAAAGAAGAAAATGAGAAAAAGAGAGAGATCTTCCCGACGTCCTACCGAGCTCGTTTCTCCGCTGATTTCAGCGCCGTTTGAACCCACATGACCCACTTGACGAGATCTTCCTTTAGGTATCAGTTTCACCGTCTCATTCCCTGAATTTATGAGCTTTTAATCGCATTTATTGCTTCGTCGGTCGTTTATGAATTTTGATGATTTTGAGCTCATTCCTTGGTTATTTTGCATGCTACTTGGATCAAAATGTTCCTTCTGTGGTGCTTAATGTTCGTTATAAGTCTTAATTGTTGATTCTTGCTAGAAATTGAGTTTTATTAATTTTTGGTTTGACTCCCGTCGAAATCGCGAATTGCTGCTGTCTGTTGTTGATTTGCTGTCTGTGATTATTTGTTATATTTTATTATGAATTTTGTAAATGCACTAATCGGTAAATTTAAATTATTCTATGTCAATATGCGTATAAAATGATGAACTTTGACAGTAATATTGTTTTATTTGAACAACATTTATTTTTGAGTGAGTTTTATTAAATTACAAAAATACCCCTTCATTTCTAAGCCCTAGGTCAAACTTTGACTTAGACCCCATCTCTCTCCCTCACTCTCACTTCACGCACCAACAACCAAGGGAGAAAGACGAAAATGAGAAAAAGAGAGAGATCTTCCCGACGTCCTACCGAGCTCGTTTCTTCGCTGATTTCAGCGCCGTTTGAACCCACATGACCCACTTGACGAGATCTTTCTTTAGGTATCAGTTTCATCGTCTTATTCCCTGAATTTATGAGCTTTTAATTGCATTTATTGCTTCGTCGGTCGTTTATGAATTTTGATGATTTTGAGCTCATTCCTTGGTTATTTTGCATGCTACTTGGATCAAAATGTTCCTTCTGTGGTGCTTAATGTTTGTTATAAGTCTTAATTGTTGATTCTTGCTAGAAATTGAGTTTTATTAATTTTTGGTTTGACTCCCGTCGAAATCGCGAATTGCTGCTGTCTGTTGTTGAATTGCTGCTGTCTGTTGTTGATTTGCTGTCTGTGATTATTTGTTATATTTTATTATGAATTTTGTAAATGCACTAATCGGTAAATTTAAATTATTCTATGTCAATATGCGTATAAAATGATGAACTTTGACAGTAATATTGTTTTATTTGAACAACATTTATTTTTGAGTGTGTTTTATTAAATTACAAAAATACCCCTTCGTTTCTAAGCCCTAGGTCAAACTTTGACTTAGACCCCATCTCTCTCCCTCACTCTCACTTCACGCACCAACAACCAAGGGAGAAAGAAGAAAATGAGAAAAAGAGAGAGATCTTCCCGACGTCCTACCGAGCTCGTTTCTCCGCTGATTTCAGCGCCGTTTGAACCCACATGACCCACTTGACGAGATCTTCCTTTAGGTATCAGTTTCACCGTCTCATTCCCTGAATTTATGAGCTTTTAATCGCATTTATTGCTTCGTCGGTCGTTTATGAATTTTGATGATTTTGAGCTCATTCCTTGGTTATTTTGCATGCTACTTGGATCAAAATGTTCCTTCTGTGGTGCTTAATGTTCGTTATAAGTCTTAATTGTTGATTCTTGCTAGAAATTGAGTTTTATTAATTTTTGGTTTGACTCCCGTCGAAATCGCGAATTGCTGCTGTCTGTTGTTGAATTGCTGCTGTCTGTTGTTGATTTGCTGTCTGTGATTATTTGTTATATTTTATTATGAATTTTGTAAATGCACTAATCGGTAAATTTAAATTATTCTATGTCAATATGCGTATAAAATGATGAACTTTGACAGTAATATTGTTTTATTTGAACAATATTTATTTTTGAGTGAGTTTTATTAAATTACAAAAATACCCCTTCGTTTCTAAGCCCTAGGTCAAACTTTGACTTAGACCCCATCTCTCTCCCTCACTCTCACTTCACGCACCAACAACCAAGGGAGAAAGAAGAAAATGAGAAAAAGAGAGAGATCTTCCCGACGTCCTACCGAGCTCGTTTCTCCGCTGATTTCAGCGCCGTTTGAACCCACATGACCCACTTGACGAGATCTTCCTTTAGGTATCAGTTTCACCGTCTCATTCCCTGAATTTATGAGCTTTTAATCGCATTTATTGCTTCGTCGGTCGTTTATGAATTTTGATGATTTTGAGCTCATTCCTTGGTTATTTTGCATGCTACTTGGATCAAAATGTTCCTTCTGTGGTGCTTAATGTTCGTTATAAGTCTTAATTGTTGATTCTTGCTAGAAATTGAGTTTTATTAATTTTTGGTTTGACTCCCGTCGAAATCGCGAATTGCTGCTGTCTGTTGTTGAATTGCTGCTGTCTGTTGTTGATTTGCTGTCTGTGATTATTTGTTATATTTTATTATGAATTTTGTAAATGCACTAGTCGGTAAATTTAAATTATTCTATGTCAATATGCGTATAAAATGATGAACTTTGACAGTAATATTGTTTTATTTGAACAACATTTATTTTTGAGTGTGTTTTATTAAATTACAAAAATACCCCTTCGTTTCTAAGCCCTAGGTCAAACTTTGACTTAGACCCCATCTCTCTCCCTCACTCTCACTTCACGCACCAACAACCAAGGGAGAAAGAAGAAAATGAGAAAAAGAGAGAGATCTTCCCGACGTCCTACCGAGCTCGTTTCTCCGCTGATTTCAGCGCCGTTTGAACCCACATGACCCACTTGACGAGATCTTCCTTTAGGTATCAGTTTCACCGTCTCATTCCCTGAATTTATGAGCTTTTAATCGCATTTATTGCTTCGTCGGTCGTTTATGAATTTTGATGATTTTGAGCTCATTCCTTGGTTATTTTGCATGCTACTTGGATCAAAATGTTCCTTCTGTGGTGCTTAATGTTCGTTATAAGTCTTAATTGTTGATTCTTGCTAGAAATTGAGTTTTATTAATTTTTGGTTTGACTCCCGTCGAAATCGCGAATTGCTGCTGTCTGTTGTTGATTTGCTGTCTGTGATTATTTGTTATATTTTATTATGAATTTTGTAAATGCACTAATCGGTAAATTTAAATTATTCTATGTCAATATGCGTATAAAATGATGAACTTTGACAGTAATATTGTTTTATTTGAACAACATTTATTTTTGAGTGAGTTTTATTAAATTACAAAAATACCCCTTCATTTCTAAGCCCTAGGTCAAACTTTGACTTAGACCCCATCTCTCTCCCTCACTCTCACTTCACGCACCAACAACCAAGGGAGAAAGACGAAAATGAGAAAAAGAGAGAGATCTTCCCGACGTCCTACCGAGCTCGTTTCTCCGCTGATTTCAGCGCCGTTTGAACCCACATGACCCACTTGACGAGATCTTCCTTTAGGTATCAGTTTCACCATCTCATTCCCTGAATTTATGAGCTTTTAATCGCATTTATTGCTTCGTCGGTCGTTTATGAATTTTGATGGTTTTGAGCTTATTCCTTGGTTATTTTGCATGCTACTTGGATCAAAATGTTCCTTCTGTGGTGCTTAATGTTCGTTATAAGTCTTAATTGTTGATTCTTGCTAGAAATTGAGTTTTATTAATTTTTGGTTTGACTCCCGTCGAAATCGCGAATTGCTGCTGTCTGTTGTTGAATTGCTGCTGTCTGTTGTTGATTTGCTGTCTGTGATTATTTGTTATATTTTATTATGAATTTTGTAAATGCACTAGTCGGTAAATTTAAATTATTCTATGTCAATATGCGCATAAAATGATGAACTTTGACAGTAATATTGTTTTATTTGAACAACATTTATTTTTGAGTGTGTTTTATTAAATTACAAAAATACCCCTTCGTTTCTAAGCCCTAGGTCAAACTTTGACTTAGACCCCATCTCTCTCCCTCACTCTCACTTCACGCACCAACAACCAAGGGAGAAAGAAGAAAATGAGAAAAAGAGAGAGATCTTCCCGACGTCCTACCGAGCTCGTTTCTCCGCTGATTTCAGCGCCGTTTGAACCCACATGACCCACTTGACGAGATCTTCCTTTAGGTATCAGTTTCACCGTCTCATTCCCTGAATTTATGAGCTTTTAATCGCATTTATTGCTTCGTCGGTCGTTTATGAATTTTGATGATTTTGAGCTCATTCCTTGGTTATTTTGCATGCTACTTGGATCAAAATGTTCCTTCTGTGGTGCTTAATGTTCGTTATAAGTCTTAATTGTTGATTCTTGCTAGAAATTGAGTTTTATTAATTTTTGGTTTGACTCCCGTCGAAATCGCGAATTGCTGCTGTCTGTTGTTGAATTGCTGCTGTCTGTTGTTGATTTGCTGTCTGTGATTATTTGTTATATTTTATTATGAATTTTGTAAATGCACTAATCGGTAAATTTAAATTATTCTATGTCAATATGCGTATAAAATGATGAACTTTGACAGTAATATTGTTTTATTTGAACAATATTTATTTTTGAGTGAGTTTTATTAAATTACAAAAATACCCCTTCGTTTCTAAGCCCTAGGTCAAACTTTGACTTAGACCCCATCTCTCTCCCTCACTCTCACTTCACGCACCAACAACCAAGGGAGAAAGAAGAAAATGAGAAAAAGAGAGAGATCTTCCCGACGTCCTACCGAGCTCGTTTCTCCGCTGATTTCAGCGCCGTTTGAACCCACATGACCCACTTGACGAGATCTTCCTTTAGGTATCAGTTTCACCGTCTCATTCCCTGAATTTATGAGCTTTTAATCGCATTTATTGCTTCGTCGGTCGTTTATGAATTTTGATGATTTTGAGCTCATTCCTTGGTTATTTTGCATGCTACTTGGATCAAAATGTTCCTTCTGTGGTGCTTAATGTTCGTTATAAGTCTTAATTGTTGATTCTTGCTAGAAATTGAGTTTTATTAATTTTTGGTTTGACTCCCGTCGAAATCGCGAATTGCTGCTGTCTGTTGTTGAATTGCTGCTGTCTGTTGTTGATTTGCTGTCTGTGATTATTTGTTATATTTTATTATGAATTTTGTAAATGCACTAGTCGGTAAATTTAAATTATTCTATGTCAATATGCGTATAAAATGATGAACTTTGACAGTAATATTGTTTTATTTGAACAACATTTATTTTTGAGTGTGTTTTATTAAATTACAAAAATACCCCTTCGTTTCTAAGCCCTAGGTCAAACTTTGACTTAGACCCCATCTCTCTCCCTCACTCTCACTTCACGCACCAACAACCAAGGGAGAAAGAAGAAAATGAGAAAAAGAGAGAGATCTTCCCGACGTCCTACCGAGCTCGTTTCTCCGCTGATTTCAGCGCCGTTTGAACCCACATGACCCACTTGACGAGATCTTCCTTTAGGTATCAGTTTCACCGTCTCATTCCCTGAATTTATGAGCTTTTAATCGCATTTATTGCTTCGTCGGTCGTTTATGAATTTTGATGATTTTGAGCTCATTCCTTGGTTATTTTGCATGCTACTTGGATCAAAATGTTCCTTCTGTGGTGCTTAATGTTCGTTATAAGTCTTAATTGTTGATTCTTGCTAGAAATTGAGTTTTATTAATTTTTGGTTTGACTCCCGTCGAAATCGCGAATTGCTGCTGTCTGTTGTTGATTTGCTGTCTGTGATTATTTGTTATATTTTATTATGAATTTTGTAAATGCACTAATCGGTAAATTTAAATTATTCTATGTCAATATGCGTATAAAATGATGAACTTTGACAGTAATATTGTTTTATTTGAACAACATTTATTTTTGAGTGATTTTTATTAAATTACAAAAATACCCCTTCATTTCTAAGCCCTAGGTCAAACTTTGACTTAGACCCCATCTCTCTCCCTCACTCTCACTTCACGCACCAACAACCAAGGGAGAAAGACGAAAATGAGAAAAAGAGAGAGATCTTCCCGACGTCCTACCGAGCTCGTTTCTCCGCTGATTTCAGCGCCGTTTGAACCCACATGACCCACTTGACGAGATCTTCCTTTAGGTATCAGTTTCACCGTCTCATTCCCTGAATTTATGAGCTTTTAATCGCATTTATTGCTTCGTCGGTCGTTTATGAATTTTGATGATTTTGAGCTTATTCCTTGGTTATTTTGCATGCTACTTGGATCAAAATGTTCCTTCTGTGGTGCTTAATGTTCGTTATAAGTCTTAATTGTTGATTCTTGCTAGAAATTGAGTTTTATTAATTTTTGGTTTGACTCCCGTCGAAATCGCGAATTGCTGCTGTCTGTTGTTGAATTGCTGCTGTCTGTTGTTGATTTGCTGTCTGTGATTATTTGTTATATTTTATTATGAATTTTGTAAATGCACTAGTCGGTAAATTTAAATTATTCTATGTCAATATGCGTATAAAATGATGAACTTTGACAGTAATATTGTTTTATTTGAACAACATTTATTTTTGAGTGTGTTTTATTAAATTACAAAAATACCCCTTCGTTTCTAAGCCCTAGGTCAAACTTTGACTTAGACCCCATCTCTCTCCCTCACTCTCACTTCACGCACCAACAACCAAGGGAGAAAGAAGAAAATGAGAAAAAGAGAGAGATCTTCCCGACGTCCTACCGAGCTCGTTTCTCCGCTGATTTCAGCGCCGTTTGAACCCACATGACCCACTTGACGAGATCTTCCTTTAGGTATCAGTTTCACCGTCTCATTCCCTGAATTTATGAGCTTTTAATCGCATTTATTGCTTCGTCGGTCGTTTATGAATTTTGATGATTTTGAGCTCATTCCTTGGTTATTTTGCATGCTACTTGGATCAAAATGTTCCTTCTGTGGTGCTTAATGTTCGTTATAAGTCTTAATTGTTGATTCTTGCTAGAAATTGAGTTTTATTAATTTTTGGTTTGACTCCCGTCGAAATCGCGAATTGCTGCTGTCTGTTGTTGAATTGCTGCTGTCTGTTGTTGATTTGCTGTCTGTGATTATTTGTTATATTTTATTATGAATTTTGTAAATGCACTAGTCGGTAAATTTAAATTATTCTATGTCAATATGCGTATAAAATGATGAACTTTGACAGTAATATTGTTTTATTTGAACAACATTTATTTTTGAGTGTGTTTTATTAAATTACAAAAATACCCCTTCGTTTCTAAGCCCTAGGTCAAACTTTGACTTAGACCCCATCTCTCTCCCTCACTCTCACTTCACGCACCAACAACCAAGGGAGAAAGAAGAAAATGAGAAAAAGAGAGAGATCTTCCCGACGTCCTACCGAGCTCGTTTCTCCGCTGATTTCAGCGCCGTTTGAACCCACATGACCCACTTGACGAGATCTTCCTTTAGGTATCAGTTTCACCGTCTCATTCCCTGAATTTATGAGCTTTTAATCGCATTTATTGCTTCGTCGGTCGTTTATGAATTTTGATGATTTTGAGCTCATTCCTTGGTTATTTTGCATGCTACTTGGATCAAAATGTTCCTTCTGTGGTGCTTAATGTTCGTTATAAGTCTTAATTGTTGATTCTTGCTAGAAATTGAGTTTTATTAATTTTTGGTTTGACTCCCGTCGAAATCGCGAATTGCTGCTGTCTGTTGTTGATTTGCTGTCTGTGATTATTTGTTATATTTTATTATGAATTTTGTAAATGCACTAATCGGTAAATTTAAATTATTCTATGTCAATATGCGTATAAAATGATGAACTTTGACAGTAATATTGTTTTATTTGAACAACATTTATTTTTGAGTGAGTTTTATTAAATTACAAAAATACCCCTTCATTTCTAAGCCCTAGGTCAAACTTTGACTTAGACCCCATCTCTCTCCCTCACTCTCACTTCACGCACCAACAACCAAGGGAGAAAGACGAAAATGAGAAAAAGAGAGAGATCTTCCCGACGTCCTACCGAGCTCGTTTCTCCGCTGATTTCAGCGCCGTTTGAACCCACATGACCCACTTGACGAGATCTTCCTTTAGGTATCAGTTTCACCATCTCATTCCCTGAATTTATGAGCTTTTAATCGCATTTATTGCTTCGTCGGTCGTTTATGAATTTTGATGGTTTTGAGCTTATTCCTTGGTTATTTTGCATGCTACTTGGATCAAAATGTTCCTTCTGTGGTGCTTAATGTTCGTTATAAGTCTTAATTGTTGATTCTTGCTAGAAATTGAGTTTTATTAATTTTTGGTTTGACTCCCGTCGAAATCGCGAATTGCTGCTGTCTGTTGTTGAATTGCTGCTGTCTGTTGTTGATTTGCTGTCTGTGATTATTTGTTATATTTTATTATGAATTTTGTAAATGCACTAGTCGGTAAATTTAAATTATTCTATGTCAATATGCGCATAAAATGATGAACTTTGACAGTAATATTGTTTTATTTGAACAACATTTATTTTTGAGTGTGTTTTATTAAATTACAAAAATACCCCTTCGTTTCTAAGCCCTAGGTCAAACTTTGACTTAGACCCCATCTCTCTCCCTCACTCTCACTTCACGCACCAACAACCAAGGGAGAAAGAAGAAAATGAGAAAAAGAGAGAGATCTTCCCGACGTCCTACCGAGCTCGTTTCTCCGCTGATTTCAGCGCCGTTTGAACCCACATGACCCACTTGACGAGATCTTCCTTTAGGTATCAGTTTCACCGTCTCATTCCCTGAATTTATGAGCTTTTAATCGCATTTATTGCTTCGTCGGTCGTTTATGAATTTTGATGATTTTGAGCTCATTCCTTGGTTATTTTGCATGCTACTTGGATCAAAATGTTCCTTCTGTGGTGCTTAATGTTCGTTATAAGTCTTAATTGTTGATTCTTGCTAGAAATTGAGTTTTATTAATTTTTGGTTTGACTCCCGTCGAAATCGCGAATTGCTGCTGTCTGTTGTTGAATTGCTGCTGTCTGTTGTTGATTTGCTGTCTGTGATTATTTGTTATATTTTATTATGAATTTTGTAAATGCACTAATCGGTAAATTTAAATTATTCTATGTCAATATGCGTATAAAATGATGAACTTTGACAGTAATATTGTTTTATTTGAACAATATTTATTTTTGAGTGAGTTTTATTAAATTACAAAAATACCCCTTCGTTTCTAAGCCCTAGGTCAAACTTTGACTTAGACCCCATCTCTCTCCCTCACTCTCACTTCACGCACCAACAACCAAGGGAGAAAGAAGAAAATGAGAAAAAGAGAGAGATCTTCCCGACGTCCTACCGAGCTCGTTTCTCCGCTGATTTCAGCGCCGTTTGAACCCACATGACCCACTTGACGAGATCTTCCTTTAGGTATCAGTTTCACCGTCTCATTCCCTGAATTTATGAGCTTTTAATCGCATTTATTGCTTCGTCGGTCGTTTATGAATTTTGATGATTTTGAGCTCATTCCTTGGTTATTTTGCATGCTACTTGGATCAAAATGTTCCTTCTGTGGTGCTTAATGTTCGTTATAAGTCTTAATTGTTGATTCTTGCTAGAAATTGAGTTTTATTAATTTTTGGTTTGACTCCCGTCGAAATCGCGAATTGCTGCTGTCTGTTGTTGAATTGCTGCTGTCTGTTGTTGATTTGCTGTCTGTGATTATTTGTTATATTTTATTATGAATTTTGTAAATGCACTAGTCGGTAAATTTAAATTATTCTATGTCAATATGCGTATAAAATGATGAACTTTGACAGTAATATTGTTTTATTTGAACAACATTTATTTTTGAGTGTGTTTTATTAAATTACAAAAATACCCCTTCGTTTCTAAGCCCTAGGTCAAACTTTGACTTAGACCCCATCTCTCTCCCTCACTCTCACTTCACGCACCAACAACCAAGGGAGAAAGAAGAAAATGAGAAAAAGAGAGAGATCTTCCCGACGTCCTACCGAGCTCGTTTCTCCGCTGATTTCAGCGCCGTTTGAACCCACATGACCCACTTGACGAGATCTTCCTTTAGGTATCAGTTTCACCGTCTCATTCCCTGAATTTATGAGCTTTTAATCGCATTTATTGCTTCGTCGGTCGTTTATGAATTTTGATGATTTTGAGCTCATTCCTTGGTTATTTTGCATGCTACTTGGATCAAAATGTTCCTTCTGTGGTGCTTAATGTTCGTTATAAGTCTTAATTGTTGATTCTTGCTAGAAATTGAGTTTTATTAATTTTTGGTTTGACTCCCGTCGAAATCGCGAATTGCTGCTGTCTGTTGTTGATTTGCTGTCTGTGATTATTTGTTATATTTTATTATGAATTTTGTAAATGCACTAATCGGTAAATTTAAATTATTCTATGTCAATATGCGTATAAAATGATGAACTTTGACAGTAATATTGTTTTATTTGAACAACATTTATTTTTGAGTGATTTTTATTAAATTACAAAAATACCCCTTCATTTCTAAGCCCTAGGTCAAACTTTGACTTAGACCCCATCTCTCTCCCTCACTCTCACTTCACGCACCAACAACCAAGGGAGAAAGACGAAAATGAGAAAAAGAGAGAGATCTTCCCGACGTCCTACCGAGCTCGTTTCTCCGCTGATTTCAGCGCCGTTTGAACCCACATGACCCACTTGACGAGATCTTCCTTTAGGTATCAGTTTCACCGTCTCATTCCCTGAATTTATGAGCTTTTAATCGCATTTATTGCTTCGTCGGTCGTTTATGAATTTTGATGATTTTGAGCTTATTCCTTGGTTATTTTGCATGCTACTTGGATCAAAATGTTCCTTCTGTGGTGCTTAATGTTCGTTATAAGTCTTAATTGTTGATTCTTGCTAGAAATTGAGTTTTATTAATTTTTGGTTTGACTCCCGTCGAAATCGCGAATTGCTGCTGTCTGTTGTTGAATTGCTGCTGTCTGTTGTTGATTTGCTGTCTGTGATTATTTGTTATATTTTATTATGAATTTTGTAAATGCACTAGTCGGTAAATTTAAATTATTCTATGTCAATATGCGTATAAAATGATGAACTTTGACAGTAATATTGTTTTATTTGAACAACATTTATTTTTGAGTGTGTTTTATTAAATTACAAAAATACCCCTTCGTTTCTAAGCCCTAGGTCAAACTTTGACTTAGACCCCATCTCTCTCCCTCACTCTCACTTCACGCACCAACAACCAAGGGAGAAAGAAGAAAATGAGAAAAAGAGAGAGATCTTCCCGACGTCCTACCGAGCTCGTTTCTCCGCTGATTTCAGCGCCGTTTGAACCCACATGACCCACTTGACGAGATCTTCCTTTAGGTATCAGTTTCACCGTCTCATTCCCTGAATTTATGAGCTTTTAATCGCATTTATTGCTTCGTCGGTCGTTTATGAATTTTGATGATTTTGAGCTCATTCCTTGGTTATTTTGCATGCTACTTGGATCAAAATGTTCCTTCTGTGGTGCTTAATGTTCGTTATAAGTCTTAATTGTTGATTCTTGCTAGAAATTGAGTTTTATTAATTTTTGGTTTGACTCCCGTCGAAATCGCGAATTGCTGCTGTCTGTTGTTGATTTGCTGTCTGTGATTATTTGTTATATTTTATTATGAATTTTGTAAATGCACTAATCGGTAAATTTAAATTATTCTATGTCAATATGCGTATAAAATGATGAACTTTGACAGTAATATTGTTTTATTTGAACAACATTTATTTTTGAGTGAGTTTTATTAAATTACAAAAATACCCCTTCATTTCTAAGCCCTAGGTCAAACTTTGACTTAGACCCCATCTCTCTCCCTCACTCTCACTTCACGCACCAACAACCAAGGGAGAAAGACGAAAATGAGAAAAAGAGAGAGATCTTCCCGACGTCCTACCGAGCTCGTTTCTTCGCTGATTTCAGCGCCGTTTGAACCCACATGACCCACTTGACGAGATCTTTCTTTAGGTATCAGTTTCATCGTCTTATTCCCTGAATTTATGAGCTTTTAATTGCATTTATTGCTTCGTCGGTCGTTTATGAATTTTGATGATTTTGAGCTCATTCCTTGGTTATTTTGCATGCTACTTGGATCAAAATGTTCCTTCTGTGGTGCTTAATGTTTGTTATAAGTCTTAATTGTTGATTCTTGCTAGAAATTGAGTTTTATTAATTTTTGGTTTGACTCCCGTCGAAATCGCGAATTGCTGCTGTCTGTTGTTGAATTGCTGCTGTCTGTTGTTGATTTGCTGTCTGTGATTATTTGTTATATTTTATTATGAATTTTGTAAATGCACTAATCGGTAAATTTAAATTATTCTATGTCAATATGCGTATAAAATGATGAACTTTGACAGTAATATTGTTTTATTTGAACAACATTTATTTTTGAGTGTGTTTTATTAAATTACAAAAATACCCCTTCGTTTCTAAGCCCTAGGTCAAACTTTGACTTAGACCCCATCTCTCTCCCTCACTCTCACTTCACGCACCAACAACCAAGGGAGAAAGAAGAAAATGAGAAAAAGAGAGAGATCTTCCCGACGTCCTACCGAGCTCGTTTCTCCGCTGATTTCAGCGCCGTTTGAACCCACATGACCCACTTGACGAGATCTTCCTTTAGGTATCAGTTTCACCGTCTCATTCCCTGAATTTATGAGCTTTTAATCGCATTTATTGCTTCGTCGGTCGTTTATGAATTTTGATGATTTTGAGCTCATTCCTTGGTTATTTTGCATGCTACTTGGATCAAAATGTTCCTTCTGTGGTGCTTAATGTTCGTTATAAGTCTTAATTGTTGATTCTTGCTAGAAATTGAGTTTTATTAATTTTTGGTTTGACTCCCGTCGAAATCGCGAATTGCTGCTGTCTGTTGTTGAATTGCTGCTGTCTGTTGTTGATTTGCTGTCTGTGATTATTTGTTATATTTTATTATGAATTTTGTAAATGCACTAATCGGTAAATTTAAATTATTCTATGTCAATATGCGTATAAAATGATGAACTTTGACAGTAATATTGTTTTATTTGAACAATATTTATTTTTGAGTGAGTTTTATTAAATTACAAAAATACCCCTTCGTTTCTAAGCCCTAGGTCAAACTTTGACTTAGACCCCATCTCTCTCCCTCACTCTCACTTCACGCACCAACAACCAAGGGAGAAAGAAGAAAATGAGAAAAAGAGAGAGATCTTCCCGACGTCCTACCGAGCTCGTTTCTCCGCTGATTTCAGCGCCGTTTGAACCCACATGACCCACTTGACGAGATCTTCCTTTAGGTATCAGTTTCACCGTCTCATTCCCTGAATTTATGAGCTTTTAATCGCATTTATTGCTTCGTCGGTCGTTTATGAATTTTGATGATTTTGAGCTCATTCCTTGGTTATTTTGCATGCTACTTGGATCAAAATGTTCCTTCTGTGGTGCTTAATGTTCGTTATAAGTCTTAATTGTTGATTCTTGCTAGAAATTGAGTTTTATTAATTTTTGGTTTGACTCCCGTCGAAATCGCGAATTGCTGCTGTCTGTTGTTGAATTGCTGCTGTCTGTTGTTGATTTGCTGTCTGTGATTATTTGTTATATTTTATTATGAATTTTGTAAATGCACTAGTCGGTAAATTTAAATTATTCTATGTCAATATGCGTATAAAATGATGAACTTTGACAGTAATATTGTTTTATTTGAACAACATTTATTTTTGAGTGTGTTTTATTAAATTACAAAAATACCCCTTCGTTTCTAAGCCCTAGGTCAAACTTTGACTTAGACCCCATCTCTCTCCCTCACTCTCACTTCACGCACCAACAACCAAGGGAGAAAGAAGAAAATGAGAAAAAGAGAGAGATCTTCCCGACGTCCTACCGAGCTCGTTTCTCCGCTGATTTCAGCGCCGTTTGAACCCACATGACCCACTTGACGAGATCTTCCTTTAGGTATCAGTTTCACCGTCTCATTCCCTGAATTTATGAGCTTTTAATCGCATTTATTGCTTCGTCGGTCGTTTATGAATTTTGATGATTTTGAGCTCATTCCTTGGTTATTTTGCATGCTACTTGGATCAAAATGTTCCTTCTGTGGTGCTTAATGTTCGTTATAAGTCTTAATTGTTGATTCTTGCTAGAAATTGAGTTTTATTAATTTTTGGTTTGACTCCCGTCGAAATCGCGAATTGCTGCTGTCTGTTGTTGATTTGCTGTCTGTGATTATTTGTTATATTTTATTATGAATTTTGTAAATGCACTAATCGGTAAATTTAAATTATTCTATGTCAATATGCGTATAAAATGATGAACTTTGACAGTAATATTGTTTTATTTGAACAACATTTATTTTTGAGTGATTTTTATTAAATTACAAAAATACCCCTTCATTTCTAAGCCCTAGGTCAAACTTTGACTTAGACCCCATCTCTCTCCCTCACTCTCACTTCACGCACCAACAACCAAGGGAGAAAGACGAAAATGAGAAAAAGAGAGAGATCTTCCCGACGTCCTACCGAGCTCGTTTCTCCGCTGATTTCAGCGCCGTTTGAACCCACATGACCCACTTGACGAGATCTTCCTTTAGGTATCAGTTTCACCGTCTCATTCCCTGAATTTATGAGCTTTTAATCGCATTTATTGCTTCGTCGGTCGTTTATGAATTTTGATGATTTTGAGCTTATTCCTTGGTTATTTTGCATGCTACTTGGATCAAAATGTTCCTTCTGTGGTGCTTAATGTTCGTTATAAGTCTTAATTGTTGATTCTTGCTAGAAATTGAGTTTTATTAATTTTTGGTTTGACTCCCGTCGAAATCGCGAATTGCTGCTGTCTGTTGTTGAATTGCTGCTGTCTGTTGTTGATTTGCTGTCTGTGATTATTTGTTATATTTTATTATGAATTTTGTAAATGCACTAGTCGGTAAATTTAAATTATTCTATGTCAATATGCGTATAAAATGATGAACTTTGACAGTAATATTGTTTTATTTGAACAACATTTATTTTTGAGTGTGTTTTATTAAATTACAAAAATACCCCTTCGTTTCTAAGCCCTAGGTCAAACTTTGACTTAGACCCCATCTCTCTCCCTCACTCTCACTTCACGCACCAACAACCAAGGGAGAAAGAAGAAAATGAGAAAAAGAGAGAGATCTTCCCGACGTCCTACCGAGCTCGTTTCTCCGCTGATTTCAGCGCCGTTTGAACCCACATGACCCACTTGACGAGATCTTCCTTTAGGTATCAGTTTCACCGTCTCATTCCCTGAATTTATGAGCTTTTAATCGCATTTATTGCTTCGTCGGTCGTTTATGAATTTTGATGATTTTGAGCTCATTCCTTGGTTATTTTGCATGCTACTTGGATCAAAATGTTCCTTCTGTGGTGCTTAATGTTCGTTATAAGTCTTAATTGTTGATTCTTGCTAGAAATTGAGTTTTATTAATTTTTGGTTTGACTCCCGTCGAAATCGCGAATTGCTGCTGTCTGTTGTTGATTTGCTGTCTGTGATTATTTGTTATATTTTATTATGAATTTTGTAAATGCACTAATCGGTAAATTTAAATTATTCTATGTCAATATGCGTATAAAATGATGAACTTTGACAGTAATATTGTTTTATTTGAACAACATTTATTTTTGAGTGAGTTTTATTAAATTACAAAAATACCCCTTCATTTCTAAGCCCTAGGTCAAACTTTGACTTAGACCCCATCTCTCTCCCTCACTCTCACTTCACGCACCAACAACCAAGGGAGAAAGACGAAAATGAGAAAAAGAGAGAGATCTTCCCGACGTCCTACCGAGCTCGTTTCTTCGCTGATTTCAGCGCCGTTTGAACCCACATGACCCACTTGACGAGATCTTTCTTTAGGTATCAGTTTCACCGTCTCATTCCCTGAATTTATGAGCTTTTAATCGCATTTATTGCTTCGTCGGTCGTTTATGAATTTTGATGATTTTGAGCTTATTCCTTGGTTATTTTGCATGCTACTTGGATCAAAATGTTCCTTCTGTGGTGCTTAATGTTTGTTATAAGTCTTAATTGTTGATTCTTGCTAGAAATTGAGTTTTATTAATTTTTGGTTTGACTCCCGTCGAAATCGCGAATTGCTGCTGTCTGTTGTTGAATTGCTGCTGTCTGTTGTTGATTTGCTGTCTGTGATTATTTGTTATATTTTATTATGAATTTTGTAAATGCACTAATCGGTAAATTTAAATTATTCTATGTCAATATGCGTATAAAATGATGAACTTTGACAGTAATATTGTTTTATTTGAACAATATTTATTTTTGAGTGAGTTTTATTAAATTACAAAAATACCCCTTCGTTTCTAAGCCCTAGGTCAAACTTTGACTTAGACCCCATCTCTCTCCCTCACTCTCACTTCACGCACCAACAACCAAGGGAGAAAGACGAAAATGAGAAAAAGAGAGAGATCTTCCCGACGTCCTACCGAGCTCGTTTCTTCGCTGATTTCAGCGCCGTTTGAACCCACATGACCCACTTGACGAGATCTTCCTTTAGGTATCAGTTTCACCGTCTCATTCCCTGAATTTATGAGCTTTTAATCGCATTTATTGCTTCGTCGGTCGTTTATGAATTTTGATGATTTTGAGCTCATTCCTTGGTTATTTTGCATGCTACTTGGATCAAAATGTTCCTTCTGTGGTGCTTAATATTCGTTATAAGTCTTAATTGTTGATTCTTGCTAGAAATTGAGTTTTATTAATTTTTGGTTTGACTCCCGTCGAAATCGCGAATTGCTGCTGTCTGTTGTTGATTTGCTGTCTGTGATTATTTGTTATATTTTATTATGAATTTTGTAAATGCACTAATCGGTAAATTTAAATTATTCTATGTCAATATGCGTATAAAATGATGAACTTTGACAGTAATATTGTTTTATTTGAACAATATTTATTTTTGAGTGAGTTTTATTAAATTACAAAAATACCCCTTCGTTTCTAAGCCCTAGGTCAAACTTTGACTTAGACCCCATCTCTCTCCCTCACTCTCACTTCACGCACCAACAACCAAGGGAGAAAGAAGAAAATGAGAAAAAGAGAGAGATCTTCCCGACGTCCTACCGAGCTCGTTTCTCCGCTGATTTCAGCGCCGTTTGAACCCACATGACCCACTTGACGAGATCTTCCTTTAGGTATCAGTTTCACCGTCTCATTCCCTGAATTTATGAGCTTTTAATCGCATTTATTGCTTCGTCGGTCGTTTATGAATTTTGATGATTTTGAGCTCATTCCTTGGTTATTTTGCATGCTACTTGGATCAAAATGTTCCTTCTGTGGTGCTTAATGTTCGTTATAAGTCTTAATTGTTGATTCTTGCTAGAAATTGAGTTTTATTAATTTTTGGTTTGACTCCCGTCGAAATCGCGAATTGCTGCTGTTTGTTGTTGAATTGCTGCTGTCTGTTGTTGATTTGCTGTCTGTGATTATTTGTTATATTTTATTATGAATTTTGTAAATGCACTAGTCGGTAAATTTAAATTATTCTATGTCAATATGCGTATAAAATGATGAACTTTGACAGTAATATTGTTTTATTTGAACAACATTTATTTTTGAGTGTGTTTTATTAAATTACAAAAATACCCCTTCGTTTCTAAGCCCTAGGTCAAACTTTGACTTAGACCCCATCTCTCTCCCTCACTCTCACTTCACGCACCAACAACCAAGGGAGAAAGAAGAAAATGAGAAAAAGAGAGAGATCTTCCCGACGTCCTACCGAGCTCGTTTCTCCGCTGATTTCAGCGCCGTTTGAACCCACATGACCCACTTGACGAGATCTTCCTTTAGGTATCAGTTTCACCGTCTCATTCCCTGAATTTATGAGCTTTTAATCGCATTTATTGCTTCGTCGGTCGTTTATGAATTTTGATGATTTTGAGCTCATTCCTTGGTTATTTTGCATGCTACTTGGATCAAAATGTTCCTTCTGTGGTGCTTAATGTTCGTTATAAGTCTTAATTGTTGATTCTTGCTAGAAATTGAGTTTTATTAATTTTTGGTTTGACTCCCGTCGAAATCGCGAATTGCTGCTGTCTGTTGTTGATTTGCTGTCTGTGATTATTTGTTATATTTTATTATGAATTTTGTAAATGCACTAATCGGTAAATTTAAATTATTCTATGTCAATATGCGTATAAAATGATGAACTTTGACAGTAATATTGTTTTATTTGAACAACATTTATTTTTGAGTGATTTTTATTAAATTACAAAAATACCCCTTCATTTCTAAGCCCTAGGTCAAACTTTGACTTAGACCCCATCTCTCTCCCTCACTCTCACTTCACGCACCAACAACCAAGGGAGAAAGACGAAAATGAGAAAAAGAGAGAGATCTTCCCGACGTCCTACCGAGCTCGTTTCTCCGCTGATTTCAGCGCCGTTTGAACCCACATGACCCACTTGACGAGATCTTCCTTTAGGTATCAGTTTCACCGTCTCATTCCCTGAATTTATGAGCTTTTAATCGCATTTATTGCTTCGTCGGTCGTTTATGAATTTTGATGATTTTGAGCTTATTCCTTGGTTATTTTGCATGCTACTTGGATCAAAATGTTCCTTCTGTGGTGCTTAATGTTCGTTATAAGTCTTAATTGTTGATTCTTGCTAGAAATTGAGTTTTATTAATTTTTGGTTTGACTCCCGTCGAAATCGCGAATTGCTGCTGTCTGTTGTTGAATTGCTGCTGTCTGTTGTTGATTTGCTGTCTGTGATTATTTGTTATATTTTATTATGAATTTTGTAAATGCACTAGTCGGTAAATTTAAATTATTCTATGTCAATATGCGTATAAAATGATGAACTTTGACAGTAATATTGTTTTATTTGAACAACATTTATTTTTGAGTGTGTTTTATTAAATTACAAAAATACCCCTTCGTTTCTAAGCCCTAGGTCAAACTTTGACTTAGACCCCATCTCTCTCCCTCACTCTCACTTCACGCACCAACAACCAAGGGAGAAAGAAGAAAATGAGAAAAAGAGAGAGATCTTCCCGACGTCCTACCGAGCTCGTTTCTCCGCTGATTTCAGCGCCGTTTGAACCCACATGACCCACTTGACGAGATCTTCCTTTAGGTATCAGTTTCACCGTCTCATTCCCTGAATTTATGAGCTTTTAATCGCATTTATTGCTTCGTCGGTCGTTTATGAATTTTGATGATTTTGAGCTCATTCCTTGGTTATTTTGCATGCTACTTGGATCAAAATGTTCCTTCTGTGGTGCTTAATGTTCGTTATAAGTCTTAATTGTTGATTCTTGCTAGAAATTGAGTTTTATTAATTTTTGGTTTGACTCCCGTCGAAATCGCGAATTGCTGCTGTCTGTTGTTGATTTGCTGTCTGTGATTATTTGTTATATTTTATTATGAATTTTGTAAATGCACTAATCGGTAAATTTAAATTATTCTATGTCAATATGCGTATAAAATGATGAACTTTGACAGTAATATTGTTTTATTTGAACAACATTTATTTTTGAGTGAGTTTTATTAAATTACAAAAATACCCCTTCATTTCTAAGCCCTAGGTCAAACTTTGACTTAGACCCCATCTCTCTCCCTCACTCTCACTTCACGCACCAACAACCAAGGGAGAAAGACGAAAATGAGAAAAAGAGAGAGATCTTCCCGACGTCCTACCGAGCTCGTTTCTTCGCTGATTTCAGCGCCGTTTGAACCCACATGACCCACTTGACGAGATCTTTCTTTAGGTATCAGTTTCATCGTCTTATTCCCTGAATTTATGAGCTTTTAATTGCATTTATTGCTTCGTCGGTCGTTTATGAATTTTGATGATTTTGAGCTCATTCCTTGGTTATTTTGCATGCTACTTGGATCAAAATGTTCCTTCTGTGGTGCTTAATGTTTGTTATAAGTCTTAATTGTTGATTCTTGCTAGAAATTGAGTTTTATTAATTTTTGGTTTGACTCCCGTCGAAATCGCGAATTGCTGCTGTGTGTTGTTGAATTGCTGCTGTCTGTTGTTGATTTGCTGTCTGTGATTATTTGTTATATTTTATTATGAATTTTGTAAATGCACTAATCGGTAAATTTAAATTATTCTATGTCAATATGCGTATAAAATGATGAACTTTGACAGTAATATTGTTTTATTTGAACAACATTTATTTTTGAGTGTGTTTTATTAAATTACAAAAATACCCCTTCGTTTCTAAGCCCTAGGTCAAACTTTGACTTAGACCCCATCTCTCTCCCTCACTCTCACTTCACGCACCAACAACCAAGGGAGAAAGAAGAAAATGAGAAAAAGAGAGAGATCTTCCCGACGTCCTACCGAGCTCGTTTCTCCGCTGATTTCAGCGCCGTTTGAACCCACATGACCCACTTGACGAGATCTTCCTTTAGGTATCAGTTTCACCGTCTCATTCCCTGAATTTATGAGCTTTTAATCGCATTTATTGCTTCGTCGGTCGTTTATGAATTTTGATGATTTTGAGCTCATTCCTTGGTTATTTTGCATGCTACTTGGATCAAAATGTTCCTTCTGTGGTGCTTAATGTTCGTTATAAGTCTTAATTGTTGATTCTTGCTAGAAATTGAGTTTTATTAATTTTTGGTTTGACTCCCGTCGAAATCGCGAATTGCTGCTGTCTGTTGTTGAATTGCTGCTGTCTGTTGTTGATTTGCTGTCTGTGATTATTTGTTATATTTTATTATGAATTTTGTAAATGCACTAATCGGTAAATTTAAATTATTCTATGTCAATATGCGTATAAAATGATGAACTTTGACAGTAATATTGTTTTATTTGAACAATATTTATTTTTGAGTGAGTTTTATTAAATTACAAAAATACCCCTTCGTTTCTAAGCCCTAGGTCAAACTTTGACTTAGACCCCATCTCTCTCCCTCACTCTCACTTCACGCACCAACAACCAAGGGAGAAAGAAGAAAATGAGAAAAAGAGAGAGATCTTCCCGACGTCCTACCGAGCTCGTTTCTCCGCTGATTTCAGCGCCGTTTGAACCCACATGACCCACTTGACGAGATCTTCCTTTAGGTATCAGTTTCACCGTCTCATTCCCTGAATTTATGAGCTTTTAATCGCATTTATTGCTTCGTCGGTCGTTTATGAATTTTGATGATTTTGAGCTCATTCCTTGGTTATTTTGCATGCTACTTGGATCAAAATGTTCCTTCTGTGGTGCTTAATGTTCGTTATAAGTCTTAATTGTTGATTCTTGCTAGAAATTGAGTTTTATTAATTTTTGGTTTGACTCCCGTCGAAATCGCGAATTGCTGCTGTCTGTTGTTGATTTGCTGTCTGTGATTATTTGTTATATTTTATTATGAATTTTGTAAATGCACTAATCGGTAAATTTAAATTATTCTATGTCAATATGCGTATAAAATGATGAACTTTGACAGTAATATTGTTTTATTTGAACAATATTTATTTTTGAGTGAGTTTTATTAAATTACAAAAATACCCCTTCGTTTCTAAGCCCTAGGTCAAACTTTGACTTAGACCCCATCTCTCTCCCTCACTCTCACTTCACGCACCAACAACCAAGGGAGAAAGAAGAAAATGAGAAAAAGAGAGAGATCTTCCCGACGTCCTACCGAGCTCGTTTCTCCGCTGATTTCAGCGCCGTTTGAACCCACATGACCCACTTGACGAGATCTTCCTTTAGGTATCAGTTTCACCGTCTCATTCCCTGAATTTATGAGCTTTTAATCGCATTTATTGCTTCGTCGGTCGTTTATGAATTTTGATGATTTTGAGCTTATTCCTTGGTTATTTTGCATGCTACTTGGATCAAAATGTTCCTTCTGTGGTGCTTAATGTTCGTTATAAGTCTTAATTGTTGATTCTTGCTAGAAATTGAGTTTTATTAATTTTTGGTTTGACTCCCGTCGAAATCGCGAATTGCTGCTGTCTGTTGTTGAATTGCTGCTGTCTGTTGTTGATTTGCTGTCTGTGATTATTTGTTATATTTTATTATGAATTTTGTAAATGCACTAATCGGTAAATTTAAATTATTCTATGTCAATATGCGTATAAAATGATGAACTTTGACAGTAATATTGTTTTATTTGAACAATATTTATTTTTGAGTGAGTTTTATTAAATTACAAAAATACCCCTTCGTTTCTAAGCCCTAGGTCAAACTTTGACTTAGACCCCATCTCTCTCCCTCACTCTCACTTCACGCACCAACAACCAAGGAGAAAGAAGAAAATGAGAAAAAGAGAGAGATCTTCCCGACGTCCTACCGAGCTCGTTTCTCCGCTGATTTCAGCGCCGTTTGAACCCACATGACCCACTTGACGAGATCTTCCTTTAGGTATCAGTTTCACCGTCTCCTTCCCTGAATTTATGAGCTTTTAATCGCATTTATTGCTTCGTCGGTCGTTTATGAATTTTGATGATTTTGAGCTCATTCCTTGGTTATTTTGCATGCTACTTGGATCAAAATGTTCCTTCTGTGGTGCTTAATGTTCGTTATAAGTCTTAATTGTTGATTCTTGCTAGAAATTGAGTTTTATTAATTTTTGGTTTGACTCCCGTCGAAATCGCGAATTGCTGCTGTCTGTTGTTGATTTGCTGTCTGTGATTATTTGTTATATTTTATTATGAATTTTGTAAATGCACTAATCGGTAAATTTAAATTATTCTATGTCAATATGCGTATAAAATGATGAACTTTGACAGTAATATTGTTTTATTTGAACAACATTTATTTTTGAGTGAGTTTTATTAAATTACAAAAATACCCCTTCGTTTCTAAGCCCTAGGTCAAACTTTGACTTAGACCCCATCTCTCTCCCTCACTCTCACTTCACGCACCAACAACCAAGGGAGAAAGACGAAAATGAGAAAAAGAGAGAGATCTTCCCGACGTCCTACCGAGCTCGTTTCTTTGCTGATTTCAGCGCCGTTTGAACCCACATGACCCACTTGACGAGATCTTTCTTTAGGTATCAGTTTCATCGTCTTATTCCCTGAATTTATGAGCTTTTAATTGCATTTATTGCTTCGTCGGTCGTTTATGAATTTTGATGATTTTGAGCTCATTCCTTGGTTATTTTGCATGCTACTTGGATCAAAATGTTCCTTCTGTGGTGCTTAATGTTTGTTATAGGTCTTAATTGTTGATTCTTGCTAGAAATTGAGTTTTATTAATTTTTGGTTTGACTCCCGTCGAAATCGCGAATTGCTGCTGTCTGTTGTTGATTTGCTGTCTGTGATTATTTGTTATATTTTATTATGAATTTTGTAAATGCACTAATCGGTAAATTTAAATTATTCTATGTCAATATGCGTATAAAATGATGAACTTTGACAGTAATATTGTTTTATTTGAACAACATTTATTTTTGAGTGTGTTTTATTAAATTACAAAAATACCCCTTCGTTTCTAAGCCCTAGGTCAAACTTTGACTTAGACCCCATCTCTCTCCCTCACTCTCACTTCACGCACCAACAACCAAGGGAGAAAGAAGAAAATGAGAAAAAGAGAGAGATCTTCCCGACGTCCTACCGAGCTCGTTTCTCCGCTGATTTCAGCGCCGTTTGAACCCACATGACCCACTTGACGAGATCTTCCTTTAGGTATCAGTTTCATCGTCTCATTCCCTGAATTTATGAGCTTTTAATTGCATTTATTGCTTCGTCGGTCGTTTATGAATTTTGATGATTTTGAGTTCATTCCTTGGTTATTTTGCATGCTACTTGGATCAAAATGTTCCTTCTGTGGTGCTTAATGTTCGTTATAAGTCTTAATTGTTGATTCTTGCTAGAAATTGAGTTTTATTAATTTTTGGTTTGACTCCCGTCGAAATCGCGAATTGCTGCTGTCTGTTGTTGAATTGCTGCTGTCTGTTGTTGATTTGCTGTCTGTGATTATTTGTTATATTTTATTATGAATTTTGTAAATGCACTAATCGGTAAATTTAAATTATTCTATGTCAATATGCGTATAAAATGATGAACTTCGACAGTAATATTGTTTTATTTGAACAACATTTATTTTTGAGTGTGTTTTATTAAATTACAAAAATACCCCTTCGTTTCTAAGCCCTAGGTCAAACTTTGACTTAGACTCCATCTCTCTCCCTCACTCTCACTTCACGCACCAACAACCAAGGGAGAAAGAAGAAAATGAGAAAAAGAGAGAGATCTTCCCGACGTCCTACCGAGCTCGTTTCTCCGCTGATTTCAGCGCCGTTTGAACCCACATGACCCACTTGACGAGATCTTCCTTTAGGTATCAGTTTCACCGTCTCATTCCCTGAATTTATGAGCTTTTAATCGCATTTATTGCTTCGTCGGTCGTTTATGAATTTTGATGATTTTGAGCTCATTCCTTGGTTATTTTGCATGCTACTTGGATCAAAATGTTCCTTCTGTGGTGCTTAATGTTCGTTATAAGTCTTAATTGTTGATTCTTGCTAGAAATTGAGTTTTATTAATTTTTGGTTTGACTCCCGTCGAAATCGCGAATTGCTGCTGTCTGTTGTTGAATTGCTGCTGTCTGTTGTTGATTTGCTGTCTGTGATTATTTGTTATATTTTATTATGAATTTTATAAATGCACTAGTCGGTAAATTTAAATTATTCTATGTCAATATGCGTATAAAATGATGAACTTTGACAGTAATATTGTTTTATTTGAACAACATTTATTTTTGAGTGTGTTTTATTAAATTACAAAAATACCCCTTCGTTTCTAAGCCCTAGGTCAAACTTTGACTTAGACCCCATCTCTCTCCCTCACTCTCACTTCACGCACCAACAACCAAGGGAGAAAGAAGAAAATGAGAAAAAGAGAGAGATCTTCCCGACGTCCTACCGAGCTCGTTTCTCCGCTGATTTCAGCGCCGTTTGAACCCACATGACCCACTTGACGAGATCTTCCTTTAGGTATCAGTTTCACCGTCTCATTCCCTGAATTTATGAGCTTTTAATCGCATTTATTGCTTCGTCGGTCGTTTATGAATTTTGATGATTTTGAGATCATTCCTTGGTTATTTTGCATGCTACTTGGATCAAAATGTTCCTTCTGTGGTGCTTAATGTTCGTTATAAGTCTTAATTGTTGATTCTTGCTAGAAATTGAGTTTTATTAATTTTTGGTTTGACTCCCGTCGAAATCGCGAATTGCTGCTGTCTGTTGTTGATTTGCTGTCTATGATTATTTGTTATATTTTATTATGAATTTTGTAAATGCACTAATCGGTAAATTTAAATTATTCTATGTCAATATGCGTATAAAATGATGAACTTTGACAGTAATATTGTTTTATTTGAACAACATTTATTTTTGAGTGAGTTTTATTAAATTACAAAAATACCCCTTCGTTTCTAAGCCCTAGGTCAAACTTTGACTTAGACCCCATCTCTCTCCCTCACTCTCACTTCACGCACCAACAACCAAGGGAGAAAGACGAAAATGAGAAAAAGAGAGAGATCTTCCCGACGTCCTACCGAGCTCGTTTCTTCGCTGATTTCAGCGCCGTTTGAACCCACATGACCCACTTGACGAGATCTTCCTTTAGGTATCAGTTTCATCGTCTCATTCCCTGAATTTATGAGCTTTTAATTGCATTTATTGCTTCGTCGGTCGTTTATGAATTTTGATGATTTTGAGTTCATTCCTTGGTTATTTTGCATGCTACTTGGATCAAAATGTTCCTTCTGTGGTGCTTAATGTTCGTTATAAGTCTTAATTGTTGATTCTTGCTAGAAATTGAGTTTTATTAATTTTTGGTTTGACTCCCGTCGAAATCGCGAATTGCTGCTGTCTGTTGTTGAATTGCTGCTGTCTGTGATTATTTGTTATATTTTATTATGAATTTTGTAAATGCACTAATCGGTAAATTTAAATTATTCTATGTCAATATGCGTATAAAATGATGAACTTTGACAGTAATATTGTTTTATTTGAACAACATTTATTTTTGAGTGTGTTTTATTAAATTACAAAAATACCCCTTCGTTTCTAAGCCCTAGGTCAAACTTTGACTTAGACCCCATCTCTCTCCCTCACTCTCACTTCACGCACCAACAACCAAGGGAGAAAGAAGAAAATGAGAAAAAGAGAGAGATCTTCCCGACGTCCTACCGAGCTCGTTTCTCCGCTGATTTCAGCGCCGTTTGAACCCACATGACCCACTTGACGAGATCTTCCTTTAGGTATCAATTTCACCGTCTCATTCCCTGAATTTATGAGCTTTTAATCGCATTTATTGCTTCGTCGGTCGTTTATGAATTTTGATGATTTTGAGATCATTCCTTGGTTATTTTGCATGCTACTTGGATCAAAATGTTCCTTCTGTGGTGCTTAATGTTCGTTATAAGTCTTAATTGTTGATTCTTGCTAGAAATTGAGTTTTATTAATTTTTGGTTTGACTCCCGTCGAAATCGCGAATTGCTGCTGTCTGTTGTTGAATTGCTGCTGTCTGTTGTTGATTTGCTGTCTGTGATTATTTGTTATATTTTATTATGAATTTTGTAAATGCACTAGTCGGTAAATTTAAATTATTCTATGTCAATATGCGTATAAAATGATGAACTTTGACAGTAATATTGTTTTATTTGAACAACATTTATTTTTGAGTGTGTTTTATTAAATTACAAAAATACCCCTTCGTTTCTAAGCCCTAGGTCAAACTTTGACTTAGACCCCATCTCTCTCCCTCACTCTCACTTCACGCACCAACAACCAAGGGAGAAAGAAGAAAATGAGAAAAAGAGAGAGATCTTCCCGACGTCCTACCGAGCTCGTTTCTCCGCTGATTTCAGCGCCGTTTGAACCCACATGACCCACTTGACGAGATCTTCCTTTAGGTATCAGTTTCACTGTCTCATTCCCTGAATTTATGAGCTTTTAATCGCATTTATTGCTTCGTCGGTCGTTTATGAATTTTGATGATTTTGAGCTCATTCCTTGGTTATTTTGCATGCTACTTGGATCAAAAGGTTCCTTCTGTGGTGCTTAATGTTCGTTATAAGTCTTAATTGTTGATTCTTGCTAGAAATTGAGTTTTATTAATTTTTGGTTTGACTCCCGTCGAAATCGCGAATTGCTGCTGTCTGTTGTTGATTTGCTGTCTGTGATTATTTGTTATATTTTATTATGAATTTTGTAAATGCACTAATCGGTAAATTTAAATTATTCTATGTCAATATGCGTATAAAATGATGAACTTTGACAGTAATATTGTTTTATTTGAACAACATTTATTTTTGAGTGAGTTTTATTAAATTACAAAAATACCCCTTCGTTTCTAAGCCCTAGGTCAAACTTTGACTTAGACCCCATCTCTCTCCCTCACTCTCACTTCACGCACCAACAACCAAGGGAGAAAGACGAAAATGAGAAAAAGAGAGAGATCTTCCCGACGTCCTACCGAGCTCGTTTCTTCGCTGATTTCAGCGCCGTTTGAACCCACATGACCCACTTGACGAGATCTTCCTTTAGGTATCAGTTTCATCGTCTCATTCCCTGAATTTATGAGCTTTTAATTGCATTTATTGCTTCGTCGGTCGTTTATGAATTTTGATGATTTTGAGTTCATTCCTTGGTTATTTTGCATGCTACTTGGATCAAAATGTTCCTTCTGTGGTGCTTAATGTTCGTTATAAGTCTTAATTGTTGATTCTTGCTAGAAATTGAGTTTTATTAATTTTTGGTTTGACTCCCGTCGAAATCGCGAATTGCTGCTGTCTGTTGTTGAATTGCTGCTGTCTGTTGTTGATTTGCTGTCTGTGATTATTTGTTATATTTTATTATGAATTTTGTAAATGCACTAATCGGTAAATTTAAATTATTCTATGTCAATATGCGTATAAAATGATGAACTTCGACAGTAATATTGTTTTATTTGAACAACATTTATTTTTGAGTGTGTTTTATTAAATTACAAAAATACCCCTTCGTTTCTAAGCCCTAGGTCAAACTTTGACTTAGACCCCATCTCTCTCCCTCACTCTCACTTCACGCACCAACAACCAAGGGAGAAAGAAGAAAATGAGAAAAAGAGAGAGATCTTCCCGACGTCCTACCGAGCTCGTTTCTCCGCTGATTTCAGCGCCGTTTGAACCCACATGACCCACTTGACGAGATCTTCCTTTAGGTATCAGTTTCACCGTCTCATTCCCTGAATTTATGAGCTTTTAATCGCATTTATTGCTTCGTCGGTCGTTTATGAATTTTGATGATTTTGAGCTCATTCCTTGGTTATTTTGCATGCTACTTGGATCAAAATGTTCCTTCTGTGGTGCTTAATGTTCGTTATAAGTCTTAATTGTTGATTCTTGCTAGAAATTGAGTTTTATTAATTTTTGGTTTGACTCCCGTCGAAATCGCGAATTGCTGCTGTCTGTTGTTGAATTGCTGCTGTCTGTTGTTGATTTGCTGTCTGTGATTATTTGTTATATTTTATTATGAATTTTGTAAATGCACTAGTCGGTAAATTTAAATTATTCTATGTCAATATGCGTATAAAATGATGAACTTTGACAGTAATATTGTTTTATTTGAACAACATTTATTTTTGAGTGTGTTTTATTAAATTACAAAAATACCCCTTCGTTTCTAAGCCCTAGGTCAAACTTTGACTTAGACCCCATCTCTCTCCCTCACTCTCACTTCACGCACCAACAACCAAGGGAGAAAGAAGAAAATGAGAAAAAGAGAGAGATCTTCCCGACGTCCTACCGAGCTCGTTTCTCCGCTGATTTCAGCGCCGTTTGAACCCACATGACCCACTTGACGAGATCTTCCTTTAGGTATCAGTTTCACTGTCTCATTCCCTGAATTTATGAGCTTTTAATCGCATTTATTGCTTCGTCGGTCGTTTATGAATTTTGATGATTTTGAGCTCATTCCTTGGTTATTTTGCATGCTACTTGGATCAAAAGGTTCCTTCTGTGGTGCTTAATGTTCGTTATAAGTCTTAATTGTTGATTCTTGCTAGAAATTGAGTTTTATTAATTTTTGGTTTGACTCCCGTCGAAATCGCGAATTGCTGCTGTCTGTTGTTGATTTGCTGTCTGTGATTATTTGTTATATTTTATTATGAATTTTGTAAATGCACTAATCGGTAAATTTAAATTATTCTATGTCAATATGCGTATAAAATGATGAACTTTGACAGTAATATTGTTTTATTTGAACAACATTTATTTTTGAGTGAGTTTTATTAAATTACAAAAATACCCCTTCGTTTCTAAGCCCTAGGTCAAACTTTGACTTAGACCCCATCTCTCTCCCTCACTCTCACTTCACGCACCAACAACCAAGGGAGAAAGACGAAAATGAGAAAAAGAGAGAGATCTTCCCGACGTCCTACCGAGCTCGTTTCTTCGCTGATTTCAGCGCCGTTTGAACCCACATGACCCACTTGACGAGATCTTCCTTTAGGTATCAGTTTCATCGTCTCATTCCCTGAATTTATGAGCTTTTAATTGCATTTATTGCTTCGTCGGTCGTTTATGAATTTTGATGATTTTGAGTTCATTCCTTGGTTATTTTGCATGCTACTTGGATCAAAATGTTCCTTCTGTGGTGCTTAATGTTCGTTATAAGTCTTAATTGTTGATTCTTGCTAGAAATTGAGTTTTATTAATTTTTGGTTTGACTCCCGTCGAAATCGCGAATTGCTGCTGTCTGTTGTTGAATTGCTGCTGTCTGTTGTTGATTTGCTGTCTGTGATTATTTGTTATATTTTATTATGAATTTTGTAAATGCACTAATCGGTAAATTTAAATTATTCTATGTCAATATGCGTATAAAATGATGAACTTCGACAGTAATATTGTTTTATTTGAACAACATTTATTTTTGAGTGTGTTTTATTAAATTACAAAAATACCCCTTCGTTTCTAAGCCCTAGGTCAAACTTTGACTTAGACCCCATCTCTCTCCCTCACTCTCACTTCACGCACCAACAACCAAGGGAGAAAGAAGAAAATGAGAAAAAGAGAGAGATCTTCCCGACGTCCTACCGAGCTCGTTTCTCCGCTGATTTCAGCGCCGTTTGAACCCACATGACCCACTTGACGAGATCTTCCTTTAGGTATCAGTTTCACCGTCTCATTCCCTGAATTTATGAGCTTTTAATCGCATTTATTGCTTCGTCGGTCGTTTATGAATTTTGATGATTTTGAGCTCATTCCTTGGTTATTTTGCATGCTACTTGGATCAAAATGTTCCTTCTGTGGTGCTTAATGTTCGTTATAAGTCTTAATTGTTGATTCTTGCTAGAAATTGAGTTTTATTAATTTTTGGTTTGACTCCCGTCGAAATCGCGAATTGCTGCTGTCTGTTGTTGAATTGCTGCTGTCTGTTGTTGATTTGCTGTCTGTGATTATTTGTTATATTTTATTATGAATTTTGTAAATGCACTAGTCGGTAAATTTAAATTATTCTATGTCAATATGCGTATAAAATGATGAACTTTGACAGTAATATTGTTTTATTTGAACAACATTTATTTTTGAGTGTGTTTTATTAAATTACAAAAATACCCCTTCGTTTCTAAGCCCTAGGTCAAACTTTGACTTAGACCCCATCTCTCTCCCTCACTCTCACTTCACGCACCAACAACCAAGGGAGAAAGAAGAAAATGAGAAAAAGAGAGAGATCTTCCCGACGTCCTACCGAGCTCGTTTCTCCGCTGATTTCAGCGCCGTTTGAACCCACATGACCCACTTGACGAGATCTTCCTTTAGGTATCAGTTTCACCGTCTCATTCCCTGAATTTATGAGCTTTTAATCGCATTTATTGCTTCGTCGGTCGTTTATGAATTTTGATGATTTTGAGCTCATTCCTTGGTTATTTTGCATGCTACTTGGATCAAAATGTTCCTTCTGTGGTGCTTAATGTTCGTTATAAGTCTTAATTGTTGATTCTTGCTAGAAATTGAGTTTTATTAATTTTTGGTTTGACTCCCGTCGAAATCGCGAATTGCTGCTGTCTGTTGTTGATTTGCTGTCTGTGATTATTTGTTATATTTTATTATGAATTTTGTAAATGCACTAATCGGTAAATTTAAATTATTCTATGTCAATATGCGTATAAAATGATGAACTTTGACAGTAATATTGTTTTATTTGAACAACATTTATTTTTGAGTGAGTTTTATTAAATTACAAAAATACCCCTTCGTTTCTAAGCCCTAGGTCAAACTTTGACTTAGACCCCATCTCTCTCCCTCCCTCTCACTTCACGCACCAACAACCAAGGGAGAAAGACGAAAATGAGAAAAAGAGAGAGATCTTCCCGACGTCCTACCGAGCTCGTTTCTTCGCTGATTTCAGCGCCGTTTGAACCCACATGACCCACTTGACGAGATCTTCCTTTAGGTATCAGTTTCATCGTCTCATTCCCTGAATTTATGAGCTTTTAATTGCATTTATTGCTTCGTCGGTCGTTTATGAATTTTGATGATTTTGAGTTCATTCCTTGGTTATTTTGCATGCTACTTGGATCAAAATGTTCCTTCTGTGGTGCTTAATGTTCGTTATAAGTCTTAATTGTTGATTCTTGCTAGAAATTGAGTTTTATTAATTTTTGGTTTGACTCCCGTCGAAATCGCGAATTGCTGCTGTCTGTTGTTGAATTGCTGCTGTCTGTTGTTGATTTGCTGTCTGTGATTATTTGTTATATTTTATTATGAATTTTGTAAATGCACTAATCGGTAAATTTAAATTATTCTATGTCAATATGCGTATAAAATGATGAACTTCGACAGTAATATTGTTTTATTTGAACAACATTTATTTTTGAGTGAGTTTTATTAAATTACAAAAATACCCCTTCGTTTCTAAGCCCTAGGTCAAACTTTGACTTAGACCCCATCTCTCTCCCTCAGTCTGACTTCACGCACCAACAACCAAGGGAGAAAGAAGAAAATGAGAAAAAGAGAGAGATCTTCCCGACGTCCTACCGAGCTCGTTTCTCCGCTGATTTCAGCGCCGTTTGAACCCACATGACCCACTTGACGAGATCTTCCTTTAGGTATCAGTTTCACCATCTCATTCCCTGAATTTATGAGCTTTTAATCGCATTTATTACTTCATCGGTCGTTTATGAATTTTGATGATTTTGAGCTCATTGTTTGGTTATTTTGCATGCTACTTGGATCAAAATGTTCCTTCTGTGGTGCTTAATGTTCGTTATAAGTCTTAATTGTTGATTCTTGCTAGAAATTGAGTTTTATTAATTTTTGGTTTGACTCCCGTCGAAATCGCGAATTGCTGCTGTCTGTTGTTGATTTGCTGTCTGTGATTATTTGTTATATTTTATTATGAATTTTGTAAATGCACTAATCGGTAAATTTAAATTATTCTATGTCAATATGCGTATAAAATGATGAACTTTGACAGTAATATTGTTTTATTTGAACAACATTTATTTTTGAGTGAGTTTTATTAAATTACAAAAATACCCCTTCGTTTCTAAGCCCTAGGTCAAACTTTGACTTAGACCCCATCTCTCTCCCTCACTCTCACTTCACGCACCAACAACCAAGGGAGAAAGACGAAAATGAGAAAAAGAGAGAGATCTTCCCGACGTCCTACCGAGCTCGTTTCTTCGCTGATTTCAGCGCCGTTTGAACCCACATGACCCACTTGACGAGATCTTCCTTTAGGTATCAGTTTCATCGTCTCATTCCCTGAATTTATGAGCTTTTAATTGCATTTATTGCTTCGTCAGTCGTTTATGAATTTTGATGATTTTGAGTTCATTCCTTGGTTATTTTGCATGCTACTTGGATCAAAATGTTCCTTCTGTGGTGCTTAATGTTCGTTATAAGTCTTAATTGTTGATTCTTGCTAGAAATTGAGTTTTATTAATTTTTGGTTTGACTCCCGTCGAAATCGCGAATTGCTGCTGTCTGTTGTTGAATTGCTGCTGTCTGTTGTTGATTTGCTGTCTGTGATTATTTGTTATATTTTATTATGAATTTTGTAAATGCACTAATCGGTAAATTTAAATTATTCTATGTCAATATGCGTATAAAATGATGAACTTCGACAGTAATATTGTTTTATTTGAACAACATTTATTTTTGAGTGAGTTTTATTAAATTACAAAAATACCCCTTCGTTTCTAAGCCCTAGGTCAAACTTTGACTTAGACCCCATCTCTCTCCCTCAGTCTGACTTCACGCACCAACAACCAAGGGAGAAAGAAGAAAATGAGAAAAAGAGAGAGATCTTCCCGACGTCCTACCGAGCTCGTTTCTCCGCTGATTTCAGCGCCGTTTGAACCCACATGACCCACTTGACGAGATCTTCCTTTAGGTATCAGTTTCACCATCTCATTCCCTGAATTTATGAGCTTTTAATCGCATTTATTACTTCATCGGTCGTTTATGAATTTTGATGATTTTGAGCTCATTGTTTGGTTATTTTGCATGCTACTTGGATCAAAATGTTCCTTCTGTGGTGCTTAATGTTCGTTATAAGTCTTAATTGTTGATTCTTGCTAGAAATTGAGTTTTATTAATTTTTGGTTTGACTCCCGTCGAAATCGCGAATTGCTGCTGTCTGTTGTTGATTTGCTGTCTGTGATTATTTGTTATATTTTATTATGAATTTTGTAAATGCACTAATCAGTAAATTTAAATTATTCTATGTCAATATGCGTATAAAATGATGAACTTTGACAGTAATATTGTAACGCCCCGCTATTTTTATAACGCTTCGGTAAGTTTACCGACTAATTGCTCTTGTGTGCATTTTTTGCAATTATGTGAATTATATGAATTAATTGGTGATTCTATATGTGAATAATATGAAGACTTCATATTAAGAATCTTTATATTTGAATTACCCTACACTATGTTTATACTTGAAGTGTTGTATTTGAAATTTTATGAAAATTGTGTCATTATATTTGAATCACATGATATTATATTTGAAATATATGCAATATATATATACAAACATATACAAATATATATGTATATATATATATATATATAAATATCTATATAAATTGCTAGCTAATTTTGACTTTTCAAAATAACTTATATTTATTTAATTACATCATTTCTCTCTCAAACTTTCTACACTATTCTCAAGCAACATTCTCTTCTTCTTCCTCTCATCTCTCGGCCCTCACTCCACCAGTCACCACCGCCACTTTCAACCACCATCAAAGCACCAAAAATCATCCTTTTTCTTGCTACAAAAAGTTGCTCTATCATCCAAGGAACAAACCTCTACTTTCTATTTGTGCAAACAAGCTCTCTACATCTCCTTTCTCCTCCATTTTCTCCTTCAAGGTAAGGTTGTAAATCTCTCTAATCTTTAAGTTTCAATGTTTTATATGTTGATGAGGTGAAGAAGCATGTTAGAATGAATGATTGATGAGCTTAGTTTGGTGATTGATTACTTGTAGCATCTTTTGTGAAATTTTCATTAAATTTGATCAATGTGCAATATTGGCCTAATACTCTTAGATGCTTAAATGGTTAGGGAATTCATGTTAGTTCATGATATTAAGCAAATTGGTGAAGTTTTGTGGAGTTTGGGATTGAAAAATGAAAGTTTGGCAAAAATAGGTAGGGGCTGATGAATAGTGATTTTTGAGCATTTGGCTTCATTTTTCGATTCTTTTGGCATCAAAAATCCTTAAATATAGTAGCTAAGTGATTCCGGAAGTTTCGGATTAATCGGAGTTGTCTTGCTATGCAAAGTATTAAATGAGGGGTGGTTTGTGTAATATTCACAAACCTTTGAATTTTATTTCCCAAGCTTCCATATTACTTGAATGCTTAATTTAGCTTAATATCATATGTATTTGATTGTGTTCAAATGTGTTTGAATGAGCTTAATTGTGTTTAAGTGCATTTATACATAATATGTTATTTTGAGCATAAAATGCATTTCATAGCCGTGCGTCGTATTTGGTTGTTTTATTGAGTCGTGTGAGGCCTGTGTATTACAGGTAGGACCTCGCGGGACTGATCTCAGGTCGCTGGAAACCCCTTTTGTAACCTACAGGTGAGGATGAAAAATGTTTTTAACTGAAGCTTGAACAAATATTTGCCAAAACCATATCCCTTATATTTCAATTATATATTGTCAATATTTGAAATAAAAAGGTTTTGATATAAAAATGATATATATGTATATCTTTTCCAAAATGGTTTTAAAATAGAGACAAGAGAACTATTTTGTTTTTAAACGTAACATTTGGTCTCGGGACTTGCGCGTATGCCTCGAGTTATTCGGCAACGTGTCGAGAAACCCTAGACAGTTACATACCTTGTCTCGAACGACCCTTTTGGTCAATCAAAACAATTATAAAGCGAGACTATATTTCCTTTAACCCTATTGAGGACGCTCTTAGGGTATATTTGGGCCTCGGATTATACTAGAGGTGGAACCCGGAGACGTGCGTCTAGGGGGAAGCCCATGGTATAATCCAGATTATATATATAGATGGAGACCCAGTGACGATCATCCAATATATATAATCCAGATTATATATAGATGGAGACCCAATGACGATCATCTAATATATAATCAATGGGTGTTACTTGTAACTAGTCGGAGGTAGTCTAGTTCAAGTAATACTTGCACCGGCGCCATTAGTCGGGTATGGTGAAATCGAGGGTAGCTCCCTCGATAAGCCAAATGGTATTGAGGAGGAATTTCATTATATTTTATATGTTTTTGGGAGTTATAAGGAGATGGCCCGTTCTCGCCGGGAATAAAAATGTTTTCTAAAATGTTTTACTTTAATATTTAATTCACAAAGCTTTGATGAATTATAAAGAGAAAGTATCGGCACTAGATTCGTTTCTCTATTAACCAAAGCGTGAATTAAATATGTTTTATGTTTTAATTATTATATATATTCCCCTCCTCAATGAGTTCGTTTGACTCACATCCCGTTTTGGTTCATGCTTCAGGTTAGCGGTCAGGTACTGGCAGCAGCGTTGTAGGCTTGTACAGTCCTTGAAGTCGGTCTTATGTATTTACTTTTGTGGATCGAACTTATGATGTTGAATTACATGAAAACTTGAAATGTTATGCTGATGTAGAATACTTGATGAATTGATGTTATAACTTGTGATAGATAATGGACTTATAAATGTTTATTTTGGCCACGGATGGCAGTGTGAGTATAAATTTGAACTTTTGCTCGTTGCTTCCGCTTGTTGGTGCTGTTGTTGTTGTTGTTGATGTTGGTACTGTTGATGGGGAGATGCTGTTGCCAGATTGTGGGAATCCCGTTGTCCGGGGCGGGTTTTCGAGTGGTGGTACTTAACTATCGCTCGGGAGCTCGTTTCGGTCCGGGGGTTGTGGCGTGGGGGACGTCACAAATATTGTTTTATTTGAACAACATTTATTTTTGAGTGAGTTTTATTAAATTACAAAAATACCCCTTCGTTTCTAAGCCATAGGTCAAACTTTGACTTAGACCCCATCTCTCTCCCTCACTCTCACTTCACGCACCAACAACCAAGGGAGAAAGACGAAAATGAGAAAAAGAGAGAGATCTTCCCGACGTCCTACCGAGCTCGTTTCTTCGCTGATTTCAGCGCCGTTTGAACCCACATGACCCACTTGACGAGATCTTCCTTTAGGTATCAGTTTCACCGTCTCATTCCCTGAATTTATGAGCTTTTAATTGCATTTATTGCTTCGTCGGTCGTTTATGAATTTTGATGATTTTGAGCTCATTCCTTGGTTATTTTGCATGCTACTTGGATCAAAATGTTCCTTCTGTGGTGCTTAATGTTCGTTATAAGTCTTAATTGTTGATTCTTGCTAGAAATTGAGTTTTATTAATTTTTGGTTTGACTCCCGTCGAAATCGCGAATTGCTGCAGTCTGTTGTTGAATTGCTGCTGTCTGTTGTTGATTTGCTGTCTGTGATTATTTGTTATATTTTATTATGAATTTTGTAAATGCACTAATCGGTAAATTTAAATTATTCTATGTCAATATGCGTATAAAATGATGAACTTTGACAGTAATATTGTTTTATTTGAACAACATTTATTTTTGAGTGAGTTTTATTAAATTACAAAAATACCCCTTCGTTTCTAAGCCCTAGGTCAAACTTTGACTTAGACCCCATCTCTCTCCCTCACTCTCACTTCACGCACCAACAACCAAGGGAGAAAGAAGAAAATGAGAAAAAGAGAGAGATCTTCCCGACGTCCTACCGAGCTCGTTTCTCCGCTGATTTCAGCGCCGTTTGAACCCACATGACCCACTTGACGAGATCTTCCTTTAGGTATCAGTTTCACCGTCTCATTCCCTGAATTTATGAGCTTTTAATCGCATTTATTGCTTCGTCGGTCGTTTATGAATTTTGATGATTTTGAGCTCATTCCTTGTTATTTTGCATGCTACTTGGATCAAAATGTTCCTTCTGTGGTGCTTAATGTTCGTTATAAGTCTTAATTGTTGATTCTTGCTAGAAATTGAGTTTTATTAATTTTTGGTTTGACTCCCGTCGAAATCGCGAATTGCTGCTGTCTGTTGTTGATTTGCACGGGCTCGTGCACGGTCTTGCCAAGACCGTGCGTTGGCCCGTGCGCACCCCTTTTGGCCTGCACCGGCTTGCGCCCGTGCGTGTTCCCGGTGCGTGGGGCCGTCTGCACCTGCACGGTCTTGACAGCGTGTTCAAGACCGTGCGTTGGCCGTTGGACATGCCTTAGTGGAATTTTTAGCATTCTTTCTTCATTCACTTCGGGAATTGGGTCAACCCCACTTATTTAAAATGTTGACTTTCGCATACGAACCCCTAAAATCAAACTGATTTTAGCTATAGATTCCTTGAGCCTCGAGATTTAATATTTTGCAAAATTATGAATTATCCGACCTTATTTGACATTCAATTGACACGTTTCTCGTTTAGGAATCTTCCCCACTTTTCCTGTTTGTTATCCGTTTGATCCCGTTTTCGTGTGAGAGCATTCTTATATTATTTTAAGCATGCCTACGTGCCCTAATTTCATTTTAGCATGTCTTTAATATTTAATTCCAATGTTTCTTCATTATTAAGAATTGCATTAATATTTATTTAAATGTTGTTCCGTATTTTATATATCTCTATATGTTTAATTGTTTAGCTTTCCGTATCTCGTTTACAGCATGAATGAAGTTCTATATGAATTGCCGTGCATCGTCTATTGTCTCGTGTCTTGCTTTGCGTATTGTTGGTCTCGTTTTCATCCTCTAGGCCCTGTGTATTACAGGTGGGACCAACGAGGGAGAAACTTGACTACCGCTTGCTTTCATTCTGTCGTGTCGAGCCAGGTAAGGGTTTAAACTGCTTTCAACTGGGGCAAGGACATAGGTACTTAGGTTGCGAAATAACTTATTATCCCGCCTTTCTTATTGCTTGCTGTACTGCCTTTACTATTTCCTTATGTGCTTAGTCAAACCCTTTTCGATAGCAAAACCTATGCATCTACAAAATGATTTAAAATACTTTCAAGTAGAGACAAGTAACTTATTTGTTTTAAAAGTAACCATTTGATCTTAGAGGCAGTTCTAAGTAATGTCGTTAGGGACATCCGTCAGCATGCTCCCGAAGTGTACGGCGCTTATGAGTATTTCTTAGATCGTTACATCAACTTATCTGAAAGGCCCCTTTGGCCATTCATACTTAACTACTTGCATCATCTTTTCGAACGACCCCTTTGGCCACCCAAACTGTTAACGATTTTAAAAGCGAGCCATGGACTGGATCATGACTTGGGCCCGGAGTGTCCAGGAGGTGAGCCTGGAGACGAGCGTCTAGGGCAAATCCTGATGTATGCTTTTATGCGTGTTAACTTAAGTTGGCTAGAAAGTTGGCCAGCTTAAGTTGATGCGAATGGTGGTGCTAAGCGCGTCTCCTTAAAACTCTGTATGGTGGTGCTAATCGCGTCTCCTTAAAACTTTGTTAGTGGATCATGACTTTTGGTGGTGGAGTACTTGACTACATGCTTTCATGATGTTTATGGTTGGGAGTTAAAAGGAGAGGGCCCGTTCTCGCGGGGACACATTATTGCATGACTTATTTCGTTACTTGCTTGTTTAATTGATTTACGGCTTTCGTTACAAGTTGAAGCACATTCCGGTTTTCTTTATTTAGCATATGTATTTCCCTATATATATATAAAACCCGGAAGCGTGGCTCGAACTTGCCCAACTTATGCCTCCTTATTGTTCAAACTACATAGTTGAATTATGAGCCGCATTTATTTATCATTCCCAGCTTGTTTATGTCATGTCTTTCGAACTTGTAACGGCCTCGTGACTCAACTAATATCATTTCGAAACGATCGGGTTGACCTTATGTGGAAATGCTTTGAAAGGATCCGGTTCGTTAACCTTTTTGTGGTTTCCAAGTAAGCCGAACCCGAGTGTTGCTTGATGTTATGTATTGCAACTTATAATTATATTTGTACTCTTTCTCAAAACGAGCAACATTTACTACTTTTGGTTTTTAAAGATAAACGACGAACTGTGATCAAACCCCGTTACTGAGTATCCTTTATACTCACCCCTTCTATTTTGGTTCTTGCTTCAGGTAGACAGGTGGCGACGTCACCTATCTTGTCAGTCGGCATTAGCAGGTCTAGATAGGCTCAGTATTGTTGTGGTTGTTGTTGGGAAGTCGTTTCTGTTGCCGGTGGTCATTGCTTGAGTGTCGTTCGCCGGATAGGGTTTTTGAGTTGAGGCCCCTCGCCAAAGCTCGGGAGTTTGCTTCGGTGCGGATGTGGCGTTCCTTCTTCAGCGGGGTGCTACAGTAAGTGGTATTAGAGCCTAGGTTCCTAAAAGGGAACCGAAGCTTTGTAATCGCGTTGTGTCTTATCTCTCGTGTCTACCCTTTTCGTGTCAATGAGACTTAGAGTTTCAAGTCACAGGTGCTTGAGAACTCCTTAGTATTGAAATTGAGATTGATCTTCTTTTGGAATGGCCAACCAACCATTTTATCTCTTACAATTGTATTACTGAGTTGGGATCGAATGCAGGTGGATGTGGAACTCGAGGTAGCGTTTGTCTTATCTTGTCGTGTTGTCGTGTCCTACTTGGGTCTTGTCGTGTCTAGGTCGTACGGCTATAGGATCGAGTTTTTCTTGTTTTGTGATTTGTTTCGTGCTTAAATTGTCTACATGCTATTCAAATCATATATGTATGCTTTATTTGAATTTTATATGCCTTACGTCATCATTCCATTAACCAAGCATGCATCCTTTCCTAGTTTGTTGAGCACAGGTGCATAATGTCTCGCCGAAGACCCCCTACAGCTCCCTCATCCCCGAATTCGACTGCAAGAGAGTTAGTGACAGCTATGAGACAGATTGCTGAGCAAGTACATCAGGAGAGGCAACAACAACTGCATGCGCCTGTGAGACAAGTCGAGGGCCAATCCTTGGATAGATTTATGTACTACAACCCACCTTGCTTCGTGGGTGAACCAGATGACCTTAAGGCCGAAGCTTGGATAGCCGATCTGGAGCGAATCTTTCGAGTAATACACTGCGGTGACCCCGAGAGGGTCGAGTATGCCATCTTTCTCCTGAGAGGACTAGTTGAAGATTGGTAGCGTTACCTAGAACAAAGATGGATCACTGAGAGAATTCCGTACCCTTGGTCACGGTTCCTATCCGACTTCCGAGAGAAGTACGTGCCGAAAGTGGTACGTGACAACCGGAAAGAGAGTTCATGTCCCTCACCTAAGGAGCTTTCCTTGTTGCGGAATACGAGGCACATTTCAGCCGCCTTATTGTCTATGCTCCTCACATTGCCTCTGACAATCGAAGAAGAGCGCGAAAGTTCATCGAGGGACTTCAGCTGGAGCTCTCAGAAAGATTAGTGGGATTGGACATTCGAGTTTATCATGATGCGGTTAACCGAGCTATGAGAGTGGAGTCCGATCTTCAAGAGATAAGACGAGGTATTCCTCGCCTGAGAGGATCCTCTTTCAACGACATAGCAAGAAGAGAACCAGCCGGACCGAGCACCTTTCGGACTTGGAGACCACACTACGAGATGCCGGAACCTACCAAACCTGAAGTGAACGAGGACCCCATTCCCTGTGAGTATTGTGGAAAGACGAATCACAAAACTGTATAGTGTAGGAAGAAATCGAGACATTGCTTCAGATCTGGGAGCAGCAAGAAACAGGTTCAAGATTGCCCCAACTCAAGAAATCCACGGGGAAGGAAAGGGGGATCCCGACCCTGATACCGACTCGCAAAGGTATATTGCATTATCAAAACATGCACCTGTAATTATATATTTCGAATGATAAATGCTACTTGCGATTGCTATCTAGTTTCTCCATTACATGCGCTTGAAGAACGGGAAGTTTTACTTCGTGTTCCTTTATGTGTTAGAACCTGAGGACATATTCTTTTGAAGAGGGCAGTATTGTAACGACCCAAAATTTTGAATTCATTCCGGAATAATATTTTATTTGCGCCGAAGGCTTTTTGTGAGAATATTTAGCATCACGAACAAGTTTTACCCGAGAACCCACCTTTTACCCGAAGCTATCTATTTTATCCCCGACCCTCTTATATCCTTTATCTCACCAAGAACATCCTTTTCCCCCCTCGAACCTCCCCTACTACGTCGTGCACTGTAACACCCCGACTTTTCATGATGAGTTCGGTAAGCTTTGCGCCTTCGTATCTTGCCTCTTTCCTCAATTCTCGAATTATGTGATTATTTGTTATATTTTATTATGAATTTTGTAAATGCGCTAATCGGTAAATTTAAATTATTCTATGTCAATGTGCGTTTAAAATGATGAACTTTGACAGTAATATTGTTTTATTTGAACAACATTTATTTTTGAGTGAGTTTTATTAAATTACAAAAATGCCCCTTCGTTTCTAAGCCCTAGGTCAAACTTTGACTTAGACCCAATCTCTCTCCCTCACTCTCACTTCACGCACCAACAACCAAGGGAGAAAGAAGAAAATCAGAAAAAGAGAGAGATCTTCCCGACGTCCTACCGAGCTCGTTTCTCTGCCGATTTCCGTGCAATTTTAAACCACGTGACCCTCTCGATGAGATCTTCCTTTAGGTACCAGTTTCACCGTCTCATTCCCCGAATTTATGAGATTTTAATCGCATTTATTGCTTCGTGGGTTGTTTATGAATTTTAATGATTTTGAGCTCATTCCTTGGTTATTTTGCATGCTACTTAAATCAAAATGTTCCTTATGTGTTGCTTAATGTTTGTTGTAAGTCTTAATTATTGATTCTTGTTAGAAATTAAGTTTTATTAATTTTTGGTTCGATTCTCGTTGAAATCGCGAATTGCTGCTGTCTGTTGTTGATTTGCACGGGCCCGTGCACGGTTTTGCCAAGACCGTGCGTTGGCCCGTGCGCACCCCTTTTGGCCTGCACCGGCTTGCGCCCGTGCGCGTTCTCGGTGCGTAGGGTCGTCTGCACCTGCACGGTCTTGACAGCGTGTTCAAGACCGTGCGTTGGCCGGTGGACATGCCTTAGTGGATTTTTCAGCATTCTTTCTTCATTCACTTCGGGAATTGGGTCAACCCCACTTATTTAAAATGTTGACTTTCACATACGAATCCCTAAAATCAAACTGATTTAACCTATAGCTTCCTTGAGCCTCGAGATTTAATATTTTGCAAAATTATGAATTATCCGACCTTATTTGACTGTCAATTGACACCTTTCTCGTTTAGGGATCTTCCCCACTTTTCCCGTTTGTTATCCGTTTGATCCCATTTCCGCGTGAGAGCGTTCTTATATTATTTTAAGCATGTCTACGTGCCCTAATGCATTTTAGCATGTCTTTAATAATTAATTCCAATGTTTCTTCGTTATTTAGAATTGCATTAATATTTATTTAATTGTTGTTCCGTATTTTATATATCTCTATATGTTTAATTGTTTAGCTTTCCGTATCTCATTTATAGCATGAATGAAGTTCTATATGAATTTTCGTGCGTCGTCTATTGTCTCGTGTCTTGCTTTTCGTATTGTCGGTCTCATTTTCATCCTCTAGGCCCTGTGTATTACATGTGGGACCAACAAGGGAGAAACTTGACTACCGCTTGCTTTCATTCTGTCGTGTCGAGCCAGGTAAGAGTTTAAACTGCTTTCAACTGGGGCAAGGACATAGTTACTTAGGTTGCGAAATAACTTATTATCCCGCCTTTCTTATTGCTTGATGTACTACTGCCTTTACTATTTCCTTATGTGCTTAGTCAAACCCGTTTTGATAGCAAAACCTAAGCATCTACAAAATGATTTAAAATGCTTTCAACTAGAGACAAGTAACTTATTTGTTTTAAAAGTAACCATTTGATCTCAGAGGAAGTTATAAGTAATGTCGTTAGGGACATCCGTCAGCATGCTCCCGAAGCGTACGACGCTTATGATTATTTCTTAGATCGTTACACCAACTTGTCTGAAAGGCCCCTTTGGCCATTCATACTTAACTACTTGCATCATCTTTTCGAACGGCCCCTTTGGCCATCCAAACTGTTATTGATTTTAAAAGCGAGCCATGAACTGGATCATGACTTGGGCCCGGAGTGTACAGGAGGTAAGCCAGGAGAGGAGCGTCTAGGGAAAATCCTGATCTATGCTTCTATGCATGTTAACTTAAGTTGGCTAAGAGGTTGGCCAGCTTAAGTTGATGCGAACGGTGGTGCTAACCACGTCTCCTTAAAACTGTGTATGGTGGTGCTAATTGCGTCTCCTTAAAAATCTGTTAGTGGATCATGACTTTTGGTGGTGGAGTACTTGACTACATGCTTTCATGATTTTCATGGTTGAGAGTTATAAGGAGAGGGCCCGTTCTCGCCGGGACACATTATTGCATGACTTATTTCATTACTTGCTTGTCTAATTGATTTACGGCTTTCGTTACAAGTCGAAGCACATTCCAGTTTTCTTTATTTAGCATATGTATTTCCCTATATATATATAAAACCCGGAAGCGTGGCTCGAACTTGCCCAACTTATGCCTCCTTATTGTTCAAACTACTTAGGTGAATTACGAGCCATGTTTACTTATCATTCCTAGCTTGTTTATGTCATGTCTTTCGAACTTGTAACGGCCTCATGACTCAAGTAATATCATTTTAAAAGGATCGGCTTGACCTTATGTGCAAATGCTTTCAAAGGATCCGGTTCGTCAACCTTTTTGTGGTTTCAAAGTAAGCCGAACCCGAGTGTTGCTTGATGTTATGTTTTGCAACTTATAATTATATTTGTACTCTTTCTCAAAACGAGCAACATTCACTACTTTTGGTTTTTAAAGATAAACGACGAACTGTGATCAAACCCCCTTACTGAGTATCCTTTATACTGACCCCTTCTATTTTTGTTCTTGCTTCAGGTAGACAGGTGGCGACGTTACCTATCTTGTAACGACCCGCAATCTCCAAGTTCAGGATTAACGCGTTTATCGAAATTCGGACCGTTTACAGTCCCAACGTCTTTCATAATTGCACGTTTTCCAACTCTTGCATTTAAATATTTTTTATAAATCATCGATTTGGCATTTAAAACCCAAGGCATTAATTAGAATTTAATTTGCATCGTTTTGTCATTAACTAGGGTTAATTCGGTAAATTCATATTTTTAGCTCATTTAATCAAATTTAGTAATTTAACGGTGTACATGGGACTCGGGTTCAATGTTTTTATAATGCATATTTTGTTGAGGTTCCAAATACTTTCACGAAATTCTAAATATTATTCATTAAGTCACATTTTAAATAAAATTGTATTTTAGACCAAAATTATTTACACTTTAGCCCAACCCGGAATTAACTTTTCGTAAACTCGTGAATTTTAAGAAAATGAACCTCAATCCTTGTTAAGCATTTAATTTCGGTCATTTTGACACTAAGTACGCCTAATTCCGACACTTTACACAATTTGCACATTTTTCGAGGATAGGGTATATTATGCAATTATTGAGAGATTTGGGGCCAAAATGAAAAATGAAGAACACACTCACGCAGCAGTCGCGCGAACCCTCTCTCCACCCCAAAAATGTGATTTCTCATTTCTTCTCGGAATTGCCCGTATGATATGTCAAATCGACTGCCTCGATGAGACGAACTCAACCATACCATTATTGCAACGATTGGAGCACCGGCGGCGGCGCAACAACGGCGTGAAGGTGGCGATGGTAAGGTGGTCATTCTGCACTTTTCGGCGATGTTGGACGGCGGCCAGGGCACAGGTCTTGACCGGTTTTCCGACGACCGCGACGGCACGAAGGAGATTTCCGGCGTTCCGGCCGGCGGCGCGGCTGGGGACCACCTGGGCTTTGAAGCCCTTGACCAAGTGAAGCTAGTGGTGGTGATGGTGTGTCCAGTGGTGGCGCGACGGCGGCGCTACGAGCCTCCGACGGCAGCGCGACGGCGACGTGGTGGTCTGGACTTTTTCGGCCACCATTTTCGTTGACCAAGAGGCCATTCCCAACCTTCTCGACATGGGTAAGCTAAATTCGAAGTCGATTTCATAATTCGTTAAGCCGATTTTTGTTAATTTTGATTCTTGGATTCTAGGATTTTGGAGCTTCGAAGTGAAATTAAATTCCGATGGATGATCCGATTGAGAAACGGTTTTGGGGGAAATGACGGGCTCGTCGAGAGGAACATTTCAGTATAAGGGTTCGACCATCGGAGGTGGTCCGGCCGCGGTCCGGGATGGCAAGCGGTTTCTGGCATTTTTGGCACAGTTCTAGTGGGAATTCGGTGACGGTGTCTTCAGACAGATCGTCCCCCTAGACGCAAGGGTTCTAATGGCACTGGTATTATTCAAATCCGACTTGTTTTTCTTTTATCACATTTTTTGTATTATTGTGTTAATTGGTAGCTTTTTGATTGTAGCTTCTAGCTTTTAGCTTTTCGGATTGTTTTGGCATGAATCGTTTGTACTATAGCTTGTGTAAATTGTTGATTGCTGATGATATATGCTTGTGTAGTCGAACGGATGGCTTTTGGTTCGATTAGACTAGAGATAGGATCGATCTTAGCTTGTTAGCTTTTGAGCTTTTGAGAAAAGCTATAAGTTGTGAAGTTGTATTTCAAATTGTTGTTTTAATGAAATATACTTGTTGGTGTTGAATTACAATCTTACCCTGCTAAGCTTATATGTTTAGATGTTTTGTAATTAATTTAGTGTTTCTCGTTTATTTAATTATTGCATGCTTTTGGATATAAATTGACCATATTGCCCCTACTTGCTTTCTTATGTTTAAATGTTGAATGAGTGTCCCTAAGCATGTTTGTATTTTGATAGCCGAGCGTCGGTGTCTGTTTTCTTGTCGTGTCAGTCATTCATCCTCTGAACCCCGTGTTTTTCAGGTGGGATCTTTGAGGCCGAATTATAATTGTTGCTTGCTTTCCTTCTCTTGTTCTGTCGAGCCAGGTAAGGGTTTAAACTATTTTCAACTGGGGCAAGGACATAGTTATATAGGTTTTGAAATAACTTATTATCCCGCCTTTCTTATTACTTGTTGTACTGCCTTTACTATTTCTTTATTTGCTTAGTCAAAACCTTTTGATAGCAAAACCTATGCATCTCCCAAATGATTTAAAATGTTTTCAACTAGAGACAAGTAACTTATTTGTTTTAAAAGTAACCATTTGATCTCAGAGGCAGTTATAAGTAATGTCGTTAGGGACATCCATGCATGCTCCCGAAGCGTACGGCGCTTATGAGTATTTCTTAGATCATTACATCAACTTGTCTCAAAAGCCCCTTTGGCCATTCATACTTAACTGCTTGCATCATTTTTTGAACGGCCCTTTTGGCCACCCAAACTGTTCTTATTTTCAAAAGCAAGCCAAAGCGGGACCCGTAGGCTAAAATGTGCCCTGACTTACAGAAGGTCAGGGCACTGTTCGACCAGGCCACACGGCCTTGTGCACGACCGTGAGCCGAGGCCGTGCACAATCAAGCAACACGCACGGCCTCATGCACACGGCCTCAACGCCGTGTGCACCAGCCCGTGTGCGATTCACCACGCGCACGGCCTCATGCACACGGCCTCGAGGCCGTGTGCACAAGCCCATCTGCGACCAAAATCGAGCAGAAACTCGCAGACAGCAAAAACAACGCGATAAACAAACCCTAATCCAACAATTAATCCCTAGAACATGCAAATCAAACCCTAATTCTCACATATAATGATCTACAATACATAAGCTACACGTAGAAGCAATAAACACGAAAATCCATCCACAATTTCTATCAAAATTATATAAAACCTAAATTATTCAACTATATTCAAAAATCCAAAAATAAAAGCAATGAAGGCATTAATCGAGAAAGGCGTGACAAGCTTACTCATAGAAGAGATCGCGGGGAGTTCGTAGACGTAAACGGCTCGAAAATCCGTCGGGAAACGGAGTCGGAACGATCGTTGGAATCTCTTTCTTCTTCCTTCTCTTTTTCTCTCTTTTTCTTTCTTCTCCTTTTCTTTTTCTTGCTGAGTGCCGCGAGAGTGAGATGAGAGATTGACTTAGTCAAATTTTGACTAAGGTTTAGAAATCGAAGGGGCAAAGTCGTAATTTTGCAAAATAAGTTCGAAAACTCACGTTGTCCAAATGACATGTAATTACAGTCAAAATTCATATTATTAAACGCACATTGACAATTTGTAATTTAAATACAGAAATTCATTCATATACGAAATAATTCTAAAATTACATAATAAATATTAAATAAAATAATAAATTGCGCAAATATTCGATTCGGACGTACCATATAATAATTCGGATTTTCGGGGCGTTACAAATTACTTGATTCGTAGGTTATAGTTTATCATTTTTAGTGTAGTTCGGATCAAATGGTAGATATTAATGTGTACAATGCATGAGTGTGAATTTTACATGTTGTTTTTAGCCATAGAATCCTCCATAGTTGATTTTAGCATGAAACTCTCGAGAAAAACCTTAAAATCGCGTTTCTGCACCTGTGTGGTAGAACCACACGGTCCAACGCACGGTCTTGGCACGACCGTGCGCCAGACCGTGCAAAACCCTTTAACCTTGCACCAGCTTGCACACGCCGGTGCAACAGCCCGTGCGCCTTTGATTCAGCCTGCACGGTCTTGAGTGCATGCTCAAGACCGTGCACTAGGCTGTGCGTTAGCCCGTGCGTATGCCTTAGCCAATTTTCCAGTCTTTTTCCTTAGTTGCTCTCGGTAATGGGGTCAAATGGCCAAAAATAAAAGTTGACTTTTTGCATACGACCCCCTAAAATCGAGCCGTTTTCGCCTATAGCTTCCATATGATTCAAGGATGAATATTTTGTAAAGTTTTCAAAATTCCGATCTCGTTCGGGCCTTGAATCGAACCTTTTTCGTTTAGGGCTTTTTCCTCAATTTTTGAATGTCGTCCGAAAAATCCGAAAATCGCATGAGTGATTCTCTTTATAATATTATATGCATGAATGTGCAATTAGAATTTCAATTGAGCATGTTTAGCATTGTTAATTTTGTACTTTTAGTTTAATTGATTTAATTACATTTTATTGTAAATTCAATTGATACATGTCGTTTATTGGTTTTTCTTATGATGTAGTCTTTGTGAGTCGTTGTCGTGTCTTGTCTTATGTGGTTTTGTCGTCTGTTAGTTTCAGGCTGTCTTTTCAGGACATAGCTTGGATTGTCTTGTCGTTCTGTGTTTCCAGGTGAGGGTTTAAAATGATTTCAAACGGAGTAAGAATTCTTTTAATTTATTGCGAACTCCCCTTATGTGCTCATCTTGCTTTGTTTTCCTTCTCGTATATCTGTTAGATATTTAATCTATATTTTCCTGATTCTCTCAAAGGTTTTAATATTAACTTGTACTTATGAGTATCCTTAAATCATTTTATTTTCATAAGACAGGTAAAATTCTTTCTTTTAAACGTGACGGTTTAACTTAGGATTCAACCCCTTTGTCGTCACTCAAACTTGCCCAAATTCAATTTATGTATGTTTTTCAAAGCAAGCAAATTCGTGTTATTTCAAAATGGGCCAGGGAAAGTATCCGGAGGTTATACCTGGGGACGAGCGTCTAGGGGTAATCTGAGGTGCTTCTCCCAAAATTAAGCGTCAATCGTGGCCCGTCAGGAGATGATAGCCACGGTTGGGAGCAATGGTGGGCGTTGCATTCGTTGCACGTTTTCCTAAAATTCACAGTCGCCCGGAGTCGCAATTCGGGGTCAGACACCAGTGATGGAGATTACATGTTATTGAGGGGGTTATAAGGAGGAACAGGCCCAATTCTCGCTGGGACATTAATTGCTTGAATTTTACTGCTTTAATTATTTTCTTGTCATTAATTAATGCCGTGTATGCAATTCGAAGCACGATCCGGATTTCTTCAATTATGCAAATGTATTTTCTTATATATATAATAATCAAAACCCGGACACGTGGCTCGTACTTGTTCCCTCTTTACCTTCACTGAGTATCTTTTGTACTCACCCCCACTATTTTGATTCTTACTTCATGTCGACAGGTGGCGTTGTCACCTCTCTTGTCAGTCGGCAGCAACAGGTCTAGGTTGGTTCGTGAGTCTTGTCTTGTCGGTGTCCCAACAACAGTCGTGTCCTTATTTATGATTTTATTTATTTATGTATTTTGTATTATGCTTTATTTCCCGTACTTACGTGCCCCTGATGTGGGATAGAATAGACTGGCCATGAATGGCATTTTTTATATAGTGATTGAGAATGATGTATGAATTACGTTGCCATGGATGGCTTATATGATTTATTATATAATTGTTTTAACTTCCGCAACTCTGATATTTATTTTATTGCTGTCGTTGTTGGGCTGTCGTATGCTGTTGCTGGTTTTTGCTTGAGTGATTGCCGTTCGCCGGGATGGATTTTTAAATGGGGTACATCTACCTCGTTTGGGGGTTCATCTCGGTGCGGATGTGGTGTCCTTTCTCCGGCCAAGGAAAGGGGCGCTACACGAATGTTGCTTTGTCTTATAGTTTTACAACTTATATTATTGTTTGTATCTTTATCAAAACGAGCAACATTTGTAGCGGGCACTCGAAACGGGTAACACACGCCCCGCACAGAGTCTCGACCCGGAACCGAAATAGAATTCTACATCAAATCAAAACCCGGCGAACGGCACACATTTACTCAATCACTAGGCGGGGATTTGAAAAACGAAATAGAAGACAAAGGTGCGGAAGAGATAAACAAGCAAAACAATAAACCATTGCACAAATATTAAAGCCCACCGAGGCTAACGAAATTCTAATTACTAATCACAATAATTTAATACACGGGTTCAGTACAATATTCCAAAATATAGAATAACGGGTTCAGTATAATAATCCCGATAATAAATACATAAAATCCTAATAACATAATTCATAAATAAATGCCAAACGGAATGAGAGTTTACATAATCCAAAATAAATGCAACTCAAAAGACGCGACGACGACGACGTACAATCCCGCCTACTATCCTGAAACCAACACCAAGGGTGAAACAAAGGGGGTTAGTCAAACGACTAAGTGAGGAGGGAATAATAATGTATATTATAAAACGGAAGTAAATCACCATTTTCAAACTTAAGAGAAATCAACATAAAAGAAAGGTTTTCTTAAACGGTTGATGATTTAGCATAAAACATAACATAACATTTCATATGACTCGGCGAGACGAGCCCTTAACTCCAATTTCCAAACATAAAAATGGGAAACCGCCCTTATTCCTCCAATGTAGACGGACCGCTAAATCCGAACTACTCATAACATACAGTATAATCTCAGGTACTCAAAGGGCTGCCATTCCGGCCTCACCTCGAGCTCCCAAAGGTGGAGGGAACAAGAGGATGTACGCTGTAGATCCGATGTCTACCGGTTTCGTCCTGTCATCCTTACTCCAGGCCCAAACATACATACATACAGTTCATAACTTGCTTTTCAATCATTTTCGGGTTGGTCAAAAGACCGTTCGAGACATGTCATATGCGACGCCGAAGGCCAAAGATCGCCTTAGGAAAACAAAGAGGTTTTACATGTCTCTTTCGCAAACATTTCAAAAGAATATACATAGTAAATTTTCATATCAAATCATTTTCTATAAATCGAATAAACGTAATAGGCATAAATATTTACTAAGTATATAAAGACGGTATGAAAACAAATCATTAATCAAGGCTTATTTATACATATACATATAAGTATCGGAGTCAGAAACGGAAAGCCTCACCTGTTGGCTAATCAAAAAGAAGAGTAACAGCAAGACCGGTGCTACTCCATGGGAGTATCGTCTGCAAAATACAAGGACACAACCACATAAGACTAACGACAACGCACGACTTATACGAAAGCATTGAAACACATAGAAACACGTTAAACAATCATTCATATCACTTATGTTCACATTCTAACAATATATATAAATCCAATAAGCAAATCAAGTAAGAATGCAATAAAAGTTCATAAATATGCATAAAAGGCAATAAGTAAGTATGCATTCAAGTTTCAGAAGAAACGGACAACATTTGAAAACTAGCCAAAAATGCCCAAACGAAAAACATGAAGAACGGGGCCCGAACGAAGTTGGAAAAGTCCAAACTTCCTAAAATATGTATTTCATGATTTATAGGAACTATGGGTGAAATCGGATCTCGAATCGGAGGTCAAATGAAGAAAGTCAACTTTTTTAATTCCCCTTTGACTCCCATTGCCGAGAGCAACAAAGTTGAAAATGGAGAAATTTTGGTTAAGGCATACACACGGTCTTGGGGACGGGCGCGCATGGGCTTGAGCGCGTGCTCAAGCCGGTGCAGACACTTGCACTGGCCTGCGCACCGGCATGGACAAGGCCGTGCAAGGCATAAAATGGACGCACGGTCTTGGCGCGCGGTCTCAAGACCGTGCGTAAGGCCGTGTGGATCTTTAGAACAGCAGAAAAATGCAGAATCGTGAGGGCTTCGCGGGAACAAACCAAAAATCGATATTTAACCAATCAATCATGCAAATCTCAAGCTAAAACTTACATATAACGATATACAACATCTAATCTACCTATAGAACCAAGAACCACGTAAATCCATCCATAGAATCACTCAAAATCAACATTTAACCTAAATACTTAACTATTCACAAAAATTAGGAAATCGAAGCGTAGGAGGCATTAATCGTGAAAGGTGTGAGAAGCTTACTCGAAGAAGATATCGTGAGGAGTTCGTAACTTTTCACGGCTCGGAATTTGGTCGGGAAACGAAGTCGGGAGGATCAATCCAACCTTTTCTTCTTCTTCTCCTTTTTCCTTTCTTTTCCTTCTTCTATTTTCTTGTTTTGTGCGTGAATGAGGGAGAGAGAGTGAGAGTGAGACTAAGTCAACATGTTGACTTGGTTTGAAAATGAAGGGGCATTTTCGTAATTTCATAAAACAACACAAAAACTTAAGTTATCCAAATAATACATAATTATAGTTAAAGTTCATGAAGTTAAACGCACATTAACATGTCGTGGTTTAAATACCAAAATTCACTCATTTATGAAATTGTTATAAAATTCACATAATAATTATCAAATAAATAATAAAATCGCGTAATTAAACGATTCGGACTTACCGGATAATAATTCGGATTTTCGGGGCGCTACAACATTCACCCCTTTTTGGTTTTAAAAGATAAACGACGAACTGCGATCAATACCTATATTGTATAACCCCCCCTTACTGAGTATCCTTTATACTCACCCCTTCTATTTTGGTTCTTGCTTCAGGTAGACAGGTGGCAGTGTCACCTATCTTGTCAGTCGGCAGTAGTAGGTCTAGGTCGGCTCTTGCTTATAGTCTTGTCAGTGTCCCAACAACAGTCGAGTCTTTACTTTCTGATTTGGTTTGATTTATTGTATTTAATATTATGATTTACTTTCTATACTTACGTGCCACTGATGTGGGATAGTTTAGTGGAGCCATGGACGACATTGATTGGATATTTATTTTAGAACTGTTGTTATGATTACCGTTGCCATGGATGGCTTTTATGAATTGAACTGTTGTTTATGAATTCGCTTTCGCATTTCTCTGATTGTTGCTGTTGTTGTTGGGGGGTCGTGTTGTTGTTGCCAGAGTTTTGATCGAGTGCTTGCCGTTTGCCGGGATGAATTTTTGAATGGGGTACATTTACCTTGTTTAGGAGTTCGTCTTGGTGCGGATGTGGTGTCCTTTCTCCTCCTATGGAAAGGGGCGCTACATATCTTGTCAGTCAGCATCAGCAGGTCTAGATAGGCTCAGTCTTGTAGTGTGGTTTCTCTTGTCAGTGGTCCCAACAACCTTCGAGTCTTGATTTATTGTATTTAATTACTTTCGTACCCTTTACTGCTTTATTTACTTTTTGTACCTTATGTACCCCTGATGTGGGATAGTTGAAGATATCTAAGATTGCATAGGATAGGCTAGTTGAGCCATGGATGGCACTACGTGTTTATGATTCTTTTGTATTTTGAACTATAACTATTTAATGATATTATGTTAGCCTCGTAAGCTTTTTATGGAATTGAACTGTTTGCCTTTTAAATCGCTTCCGCATTACTCTGTATTGTTGTGGTTGTTGTTGGGAAGTCGTTGCTGTTGCCGGTGGTCATTGCTTGAGTGTCGTTCGCCGGAGTGGGTTTTTGAGTTGAAGCCCCTCGCCAAAGCTCGGGAGTTCGCTTCGGTGCGGATGTGGCGTTCCTTCTTTAGAGGGGTGCTACACCTATAGTAATTCCATTTGATCTTACACTCTAGGAACTCCTTCCTAGTGAAGACCAACCGTACCTTGCGCAAGGATTTAGTGGTGGAATATACTACAATAGAATTCATAGGAATTCTTCTTGTTCTTGTAACAAGTGATAGATCCTGTATTGGCCCTCACAGCCTCTATGCATAACTCGAACATACCTAATGTACAGCTTATGCGAAACTCTAGGGATTCAGCAGTACACCAAAGTATGCCCCAGTCATACAGAAGGCAACCATGGAGTCTCAAGTCTAAGGATTAGTTAGACACGATCATGGCTAGGGAAATCCTCCTAATCTCTAAGACTTTATATGAGTCTTAACCCATTCAGGCATTCCCGGCGGGATCCTCAGTGAACTTAATCTCCATTAAGCACCCTCATATGCATAGTAGTGTCAAAACACTAATGTCATGAAATGGGACACACTTTCATAAAGCTATGTCATATGAGCAAGTCTCGAGGGAGTCTGATCAACATCCCCTGTGCCTTTTAAACTCTTCGACTTGGAGTGTTTTAGATCACACCATTGGGTACTTATTTCATGCCCCCATCAAATGGTGAAACCAAGTCCCTTAGCTTACTGTGACCTTGGGGTTTCATCCATACACAAGAATAAATAATATGCAACTACTTATAAATGTAATATGATGAATTTGGCCAAAATAGTATTAGACGACTACTAACGTCTTTCTATTATGGATCACTAGATTGTTCTACTCTAAAATTTTAGAGGAAATGCCTCAAGCAGTTCAACTTTTCAGGGCACAACTCTAACATATTTTACTTATTTTTATTAACTATAATTTAATAAAATTTGGGGTACAAGTGAAGAGAACGTGGTATGTGATCAGATGCCCTTTTCGTGTAAAATAGTGGTGACTAGCTATATGCTTCACCTCATTTGATTAGATTAATAGTAATCCATTTCAGAAATTACAATTATACCCTCCTTGATTTATATAATTTCTTTTCTTTCTTGTTACGTGATCACGATAAGACTAGGTAGCTAGAATACAATTTATAGGTTAAAGATTATAATTTAATTAGGTAATCTATCTCAAGTTTCACATAATCGAATTAAAATATTTCGAATATTTAAACCGTTAATTAAGCACATAGGTAATTTAATCATACTCGGCACATATACCACTTAAATTAAACATATTAGGCAAATAATATCACATAAGCACATATTTTCCGATCGAATTTTCTAAACTTGTCTCATTATCTTAGGATATTCTTACCATCCCTTTTGTACAAAAACCTGGGGCATTACATGATCAGAAGGTGTAACGCCCCAATTTTGCAAGACAGATTTTTGGTACGTTTCGACATTTCGTTTCTCATTTCTTACCTTTATTTCTCAACTTATGTGATTTAATTTCCATATTTATTTAAGAATTTTCGTAAATGTATGATTTATCTATTTTAATTTGACAACGTGCACTTTAAATGATGAATTTTGACTGTAATATTGTTAGATTCCGATAACGAGCCATTTTTGCCAACTTTTCGTAAATTACAGTTTCGCCCCTTCATTTTTCCTTTCCCAAATTAGAAAGTTTCCCAAGACATCTTTACTTCCTTCTATTTTTGACTTTTCATTTTTCAAGAAAGAAAAAAAAAGAACAGAGAACATACGTGAGGAAGAGAAGAGAAAGAGAGAAAGTGATCTTTGATTTTGAAAATCTTCTACCAAGCTCAATTCTCGCCCGACTCACGAACCGTTTGAACCTACACGATCCTCTCATTTTCCTCTACAGGTAGCTATCTCGTTTCATTCATTTCCATGCTGATTTGACCATAATTGAGCAGGATATGTGAGTAGTTGTATATATATATATATGTTTGGTAAAATATGATGATTTAGTTGTTCTTGCAAGTTGATTGGATTTATATGTTTTACATGAGTTATAGCATGATTGGTGTTGTTTCTAGCATGATTTATGGGGTAGAAATCGAGTTATAGATGAATTTGTGAGGTTTTGCGCGAAGATCACCATTGCTGCTCTATTCTGTTGCATTTTGAAGAACCTCATGGTAAGTTGCTTACCGTGAGCAACTTCCGTGAGATTCCAAATCTTCCCATGAGAGAGCTCATCTCACGGTAAGGTGCATACTGTGAGCAACTTACTGCGAGCCTGCAACTTCCCGTGAGCATGCATTTTTCAGCTATTTTCATCCAACCTACTGCAAGTCTTCATTTTAAATTCTTACTTTCTTCATTTGATCTCGTTTTTGAAATCCGATTTCACCAATAGATTCGTAGGGTCTGAAAATTTATAGAAGTGAGGAGTTCGAATATTTCTGACCTCGTTCGGGTAGTGAATAGTGACCCTTTCCAAAAGGGCATTTTTGTAATTTTTCCCAATTGATCCGAAAATCGTAGGAATGCTTCCTTTTAGTGTTTTAAGCATGAATGTGATCTCTGTTTGCATGGAAGCACTACTTATATTTCATTAATCTCAATATTTCTTTTGATTTATACGACAATGTGAATGAAATTGCATCCATTTACATTGTTATCGAAATTGCTCATCCAAACACGTTCATTGCATCGTTAAAGCCGTGCGTCTTAGTCGTTGTCTTATTTGGTTTGGTCTTGCTTGGTTTTCTTGAGATACTACCGAGGAGTAGCTTGTTTTCTTCGTTCGTTTTGATCTTTTGTCAGGTGAGGTTTCTTTCAGCTACTATTCCAGATATATATGTATATACGTATGTAAGCCCCACTCAAATAAGCATTATTTTATGAAGTTTGATTTTATCCCATTTCTATATCCTATATATAGATATTTGATTCGATTATCTTGATGGTTTATTGAAAATGATTTGATATCAAAATTATATCGTAGTAACTCTTCGATCGCCGTTTGTGTGAGAAGAGGCAAACTTTCTTCAAAGATATGTCCGTTTGACCTATTGCCAAATGTTTTGAAAATGCGAGACTCATTTGTTCGATTGTTCGATTGATTGTTGGATCCAGAGTAGGGGGTATGCAGTGAAGACGGCTAGACATAGGGTCTATAGAGGATCTTCGTGCTCTCGCTCAACCTTTAGGAGCTCGAGGTGTGGCTGAAGTGGCAGCCCTTTTGAGTACCTGAGCCGGCACTCGGCAGGGCCTATCCTGTGTGTGTCGAACACCATGGGTGAAATTCCCAGAAGTAAGTGCTTGTGTAGTTCGGGATAGCTTCCTAACCTATAACCGGAGGAATAAGGATGGTTTACTTGATTTGATTGATTGATTGATTGGGTTGAGGAGATTGCTCGACTCACCGACTTTTTGTTTGGTTTGATCGTTTTGTTATTAGAATCATCAACCATTGTGAAAACCTTGTTTCAATTGCTTTCTATTGAAGTTAAACTGATGATTCTAAATTGTTTTGTAATATACTACTACTACCCCCTCACTTAGTCATTTGACTAACCCTCTCTACCTCACCCATTGTTTCAGGTTACTAGGCGGCGCAGTGGTCGAGTCTAGTCGGTTGGTTTTATATTATGTATTTTGGATACTTGTAGTACTTGATATATATTATTATGGAGTTAGACACGTTATAATTATCGGTATTGTATTAGGATTTTCGTAACGTAAATGTTTGTTAGCTAATGAACTTTTGCTGGCATTGGTGGGCTTTTCTAATTGCGCACTAATTTATTGCTTTCTTAACCCCTGTGTGGGATAGAATTTTAATTTTTTATGCTTCCGATATTGTTTATTTGTTGTTGGGTTGGTGTTTAAAATGAGTTGCCGCTTAGTGTTGAGTAAATTTGTCTCGTTCGCCGGGTTGTGATTCGCTAGCGGACCCTCGTTCCATTTGCGGGTTATGGTTCGGTGCGGGGTATGGTGTTACCCGTTTGGGGCGCCACACTGGGCTCGTATCAGAGCGTTTGGTTCATTGGCCTACGCTTTGAGTTTGTTGTGTTGGTCTAGGTCGAATGGCTTAGGAAATGTGTGCTTAATTGCTTATTTGTTCATTTTGATTTAATTGTCACTTTCAACTATTTGTTCACCGCTTTGTATAACATCACTAACCTTCATACATAAATGTTGTATTTGATTTCAGGATGCCTCCTCGTCAAGAACCTCACCGTCGTGCACCTCCAGCACCCCCTCCTGAGGTACTAATGAATCCCCGAGTTTTTGTGGATTCGGTTAGAGAAATTATGAGAGGTGAGGCCCCTCCGGCATGGAATGAAGTTAGAACTGTGGGTCAGCTATGAAAGACCTGTTGGGATATCAGTCATCCCCGTTTCAGGGCTCTACAGACGACCGAGTGGTAGAGGGCTGGATTGCTTCTCTAGAGAAGATTTACAGGATTCAACAGACTCCTGACCCTAAGAAAGATTCTGGTGGAAGGTTACCGAGAGAAGGTTGGCAGTAGTTGGGACTAATCCTACTTGAGAGGATTTCTTGAGAGAGTTTCGAGCTAAGTTTATCCCGCAATCTACCTAGGATCTTCGAGAGAGGGAGTTTATGAATTTGATTCAGGGGTCGATGTCTGTGACTGATTACGAGTCCGAGTTTTCTAGGTTGGCAATTTACTCCCCTCATATTACGGGAGATGACCGCCGAAAGGCGAAGAAGTTCACTGATGGACTTAGAATGGGCTTACGTTGTGACATGGCTATTCTTCAGTTGCAGTCCTATACTACTACAGTAGATGTGGCCCTTAGTGTTGAGGGAGAGTATAAAGAGATTGCTCATTTTGCCGGCCGTTCAGCTTCATTATCTTCGGGTTCGAAGAGACCATTTGGCCAGCTGCCCCGACTCAGAGTAAGAAGTTCACCCCTGCCAAGACAACTTTTCCTGCCAGGACTACCAAGATAGCTGGACCTCCTCGTCCGCCTTCGATTCCGGGTTTAGTTTGCAGCTACTGTGGGAAAAATCATCATGTGAGTGAATGTTGGAAGAAGAAGGGATTATGTCTGGGTTGTGGTGATCCGCACCACCGCCCGATCAACTGCCCTAGGTTAAATCCAGCCCCACCTTGTAGCTCCCCGCTCTACAGCCCCTGCACCTGCACGGATTCCCAAGCCGAGAACGGCGCCTCAACCCGAGAACCCATACAAGCCAACGGGTCAATCCCGACACTTGGCAACAGTGGATCCCCAAAGTTAAAACATCTAAATAGCTCAGAATAAATAGCGGAAGCAAATTTAAATCATAATAACATAAATGCCACTCCGGAGCCAATTCAACTAATATATATTTTAACACAGCCCATTCAGGGGCAACATAAAGTAAATATCAGGGGACGGGGATCAATATATCGTTCTCTACAAGCCTGGACAAAAGAACAACTATCTAGAGAGTTAAAGACAACAATAGAGACTCGACAAAACCAAAAAGGCCTATCTAAGCACTGTTGCCCATCCGACACGTGAGACATGTCGGTCTCTCAATCTACCTGAGGCAAGAACCAATGAAAGAGGGTGAGTCAAAAATACTCAGTGAAGATGTTAGAGCAAGTCGAGTCACGCTTCCGGGTTTTATAGAAAGTACATATGCAATAAGGAAGAAACCGGAATGTGCTTCGACTCGGATATTCAATAAAACGATAAAAGCAATAACGATATAAAGCGATAAATAAATATCCCCGCGAGAGTGGGCCTGTTCCTCCTTATTTCTCGACAATACATTATAAAAATCTCCATCGCCGGTGTCAAGTCAAGGAGCAACCCAAAGCTCGACTATTGTGAATTTCAGGAAAATGTGCAACGAATGCAACATCCACCATCGCTCCCAACCGTGGCTATCAACTCCTGACGGGCCACGATTGCCGCTTAATTTTGGGAGTAGCACCTCGGATTACACCCTGGACGCTCGTCCCCAGATGCAACCTCCGGATACCATCCCGGGCCCATTGAAATAACAATACTTTGTTCGCTTTGAAATAAGATTTTGAATGCCAAACGGGCAATTTGGGCAGTTGGTGACGACGAAGGGGGTAAATCCTAAGTCAAACCGTCACGTAAAGGAAAGAGTTTTCTTGCCCTTTTTGAAAACAAATCGATTTAGGTTACTATTATATAATTTTGATATCAAAGGATTTGAGGATAAAACATAAAAGTATAAGCTCGAAATATGTAATACAACAATATGGGATTAAGGGGTTTCGCAAGTATACATATATGTTCAAGCCCAGTTAAAATAATTTAAATCCTCACCTGGTCAAAAATAGGAAGCCTAGCAGCTAGACTCACTGGTCACCGACGTCTAAATGATCTGTAGACAAGACAGGACCTAGACAAATTAATAACGACTATAAAAGCGCAAATAAGCAATTATTTGACGAACGGCTAACCAAACATGTTCACAATCATGCATATGCCAATTATAGTATGTAAGGAAGCTATCATGTAAATTTCACAAAATTCCGACAAGTTGCCAAAAATACACATACTTAAAATTACACTATTCACAGCCCGAACGAGGGCAAAATTAAATAAACATTTCAAAATATTAATCTACAAGTTATAAAGGTTCTATAGGTGAAAACGGTATAATTTTTGGAGTCCGTATGCAAAAAGTCAACCAAAAATGTTGACCCGTGGACTCACTTGCCGAGAGCAACATTTCAAAAAGGCTGGAAAATTTTCTAAGTTTTTCACACCGGCTTGTGCACGGTCTTTAACACGGTGTCAAGACCGTGCACTCACACACGGCCATCTACACGGTTTAGGCGCACGGGCTTGAGCCCGTGCAGGCACAAAGAGGTGCACACGGGCTCCTGCATGGTCTTGCTCAAGACCGTGCGTTAGCCCGTGTGGTTTAACAGCACACAGCAAAAAGTTACGCGATTTCACGAAAATTCAAACCAAAACTCATAAAAATCGTATTTATAGCGCAAATCAACACCCAACAATCGTAACAATCAACAATCATCATCTAATAAACATTTACATCCAATAATTTCGCGAAATGATCAAGAAACGGGTTCGATCTAAGCATTTAACCTAAAAACCCCGAAATGACAAAATATTCTCAAAACATCATAAATTCATGAAAGAAATTGGGGAAATTGGTACCTAAAAAAAGGTATCGTTGAGAGGATCGTTTAGGTTCGATCGGCGCGAAATTCCACGGAGAAACGAGCTCGGCACGATCGATTAAGGCTTCGGGAGAAAATCCTCTTTTCTTCTTCTCTCTCTCTCACTCTAATTCGAATAAGGGTTAGAATGAGGGTTTCGAGACTTTTATCAAATATTTCGAAATGTCGAAAAATACGAAGGGGTAGTTTGGTAAGTTTGGAAAGTCCAATTAAATATACGTTGGCCAAATACATCTATTTAATATCAAACAAACGCAATTTAGACAAGGAATTTAAATACGCAAATAATATTATCACATTGGGTCGTATACAAAAATAATATATAATAATTTACATATTGCGAGAACTTAGGGTTAAGAAAGATAATTAACGCGGGAAAAATAGTCACAATGATTCTCGGATTTCTGGGTCGTTACACAGCTCCAGCAGCGAGACCACAGGTTCAAGGACGTATTTATGCCCTAGAGGGAGAGGCAAAGGATGCAGAGATCGATGCTACTGCCGTTGTTGAAGGTACTGTACATATACAGGGCATTGTATGATCCGGGTGCTTCGCACTCCTGTATTGCACCTTTTGTGGTTTTATTTGTGCATGCGCCTGTGGAGTATTTAAATTATTTCTTTTCGGTTAGTACTCCATGTTCTTAAGCGTTGTCCAGTCGTCATCAAGAGAAGAGTTATCCTGTAGATTTGATCGACTTGCCTGTGAAGAGTTTCAACGTTATCTTGGGCATGGATTGGCTATTCGAGCATCGATCCAAGATTGATTACTTCGAGAAGAAGATTATTCTAGGTTCGATAGAGATCAAGAGCATTAAATCCCCAGACGGGCTGTTTATTTCTATGATGGAAGCGAATAAGTTAATGTGGGAGAATAAAGCTATCGGGTTTATCGCCTATCTTCTTAGCCGCCCTAAGGATCAGTCGAAGATTGAGGAGATGGAAGTGGTCGACGAGTTCACGGACGTGTTTCCTGAGACTTTGGAGTTCTTACCTCCAGACCGAGACATAGACTTCGTGATTGACCTTATTCTAGGAGCCGAGCCTTATTCTAAAATGCCATATAGAATCGCTCCGGCTGAGTTCAAAGAGTTGAATAATCAACTTGACGAGCTTCTCACTATTGGATATATTAGACCGAGTACCTCGCCTTGGGGTGCTCCTGTTTTATTTGTCAAGAAGAAGGATGGTACACTTCGCATGTGTATCGACTACAGAGAGCTCAACAGGATGACTGTGAAGAACAAGTATCCTTTGCCACACATTGAAGAGTTGTTTGACTTATTGCAGGGATCAAGGGTTTATTCTAAACTTGATCTCAGACAAGGATACTACCATCTTCGCATTTGAGCCGAGGATATTACAAAGACGGTTTTCAATATGAGATATGGTCACTACGAGTTTGTAGTAATGTTGTTCGGCTTGACGAATGCCCCTGCAGCGTTTATGGACATGATGCATCGAATATTTCGCCCATTCCTTGACAAGTTTGTCGTCATTTTCATTGATGATATATTGGTGTTCCCGAAGACCATTGAGGAGCATACCGAGCATCTCCGGATAGTGCTACAGACTCTCAGAGAGCAGAAGCTATTTGCTTAGTTTAGCAAATGTGAATTTTGGATCGATAAAGTGGCTTTCTTAGGGCATATTATTTCTGGGAAAGGTGTCAAAGTAGATCCTTCGAAGATCGAAGCAGTATTAGGTTGGAAACAATCTAAGACACCTATAGAGATCCGAATTTTCTTGGGGTTAGCGGGTTACAACAGAAGATTTTTTCGGGATTTCTCCAAGCTTGCGGCCCTGCTTACCGAGTTAACCAAGAAGGACACGCCATTCGTGTGGAATGAGAAGTGTGAGGCTAGTTTTCAAGAGCTAAAGAAGAGATTGACTTCTGCACCTGTACTTACCCTACCCGATGGTACAGAAGCTTTCGCTGTGTACACAGATGCATCAAAAGAAGGGGCTAGGATGTGTGCTAATGCAGAATGGAAAGGTTATAGCTTACGTCTCAAGGAAATTGAAACCTGCTGAAGTGAATTATCCGACTCACGACCTCGAGTTAGCAGCAGTGGTATTTGCTTTGTATAAGTTGAGATATTACCTCTATAGAGTCACTTTCGATATCTTCACAGATCACAAGAGCCTCCGATACTTGTTCACTCAGAAGGATTTGAACAAGAGACAAAGACGCTGGATGGAGTTGTTCGAGGATTACGATTGCAAGATACAATACCATCCAGGGAAAGCTAACGTTGTAGCCGATGCCTTAAGCCGAAAGAAGAGCTTGTCACAGTTAGAAACTCCTTCAGAGAGAGCTCGAGTTGTTTCAAAGGCTCATGTTGCGAGTATTACGATCCAATCTGATTTTGGTCACAGAATCAAAGAAGCATAGGCTACAGATGAATGGATTCAAAGGCAAATAGCTTGTCTTCCGAATGAACCGGAATCCAAGTTTCGTCTGGATGATATGGGTGTTTTGAGACATAAGATCCGAGTATGCGTTCCCGAGAGCCTTAGGAAGGAAATTCTTGAAGAGGCTCACAACACAACTTATTCTATTCATCCGGGAGGAACTAAGATGTACCCGGACTTGAGAGAACTGTTCTATTGGCATAGTATGAAGAGAGATGTAGCTAACTTCGTTCGAAAGTGTTCGACTTGTCAACAGGTCAAAGCTGAGCATCAGAGACCTGGAGGTTTGCTACAACCATTGCCAGTTCCCGCTTGGAAATGGGAGCAAATAGCTACGGATTTCGTATCAGGTCTTCCGAAGGTTAGAGGTGGTTACAACTGTATTTGGGTGATTATCGATAGGCTAACCAAGTCCACCCACTTTCTTCCAATTTGCACAACCGATAAAGTGGACAAGTTAGCAGAACATTATCACCGAGAGATAGTCAGGCTTCATGGGATTCCCGTCAGCATAGTGTCGGACCGAGACATGAGATTTACCTCGCACTTATGGCAGAAGTTACATGAGAAAATGGGATCGAAGTTGACTTTCAGTAGCAGCGCATCCTCAGACAGATGGTCAATCCGAGAGGACTATCAGGTACTTGGGAGATATGCTCAGATCGTGTGCCTTAGATTTCCAGACGAATTGGCACCGACAATTGCCATTGATCGAGTTCGCTTATAACAATAGTTATCAATCGTCGATTCAAATGGCACCGTACGAAGCTCTTTATGGCCGAAAGTGTAGATCTCCTTTATATTGGGATCTAGAGGATTGGTACTGGTCCGACGATGGCAAGAATCGTGGTACGGATCCAGATTTCATCCAAGCTGCCGAAGAGAAGGTTTGAATTATCCGTCAGAGGATGAAAGCAGCACAAGACCGACAGAAGGGCTATGCAGATAAGAATCGCAGGCCTTTGGAAAATGAAGCCGATGATCGGGTATTTCTCAAAGCTTCTCCCCGGAAAGGATTCACGCAAATCGGTAAGGGAGGAAGACTAAGCCCAAGATTCTTAGGTTCGTACGAGATTCTAAAGAGGATCGGGAAGACAACCTACAGATTAGACTTGCCACCGAGTCTTACTGGAATTCATAATATCTTCCATGTCTCTTAGCTACGTAAGTACCACCCAAATGATTATGAGATCGTCCCAGTCGAAGACATTGAACTTGAGCCGAACTTAACATTTATTTCCCGACCGGTCAAGATTTTAGACCGCAAGAATCAAAAGCTTCGCAATAAGCAAATTCCTCTCGTAAAGGTTCTTTAAAGCAATCAAAGGTCAGAGAAAGCTACTTGGGAAACCAAGGAGAAAATGAGGAACCTCCATCTGGAATTGTTTGACTCAGATCAGTAGAATCTGGGGACCAGATTCTTTTAAGGGGGGATGATTGTAACGCCCCAATTTTGCAGGACAGATTTTTGGTACGTTTCGACGTTTCGTTTCTCGTTTCTCACCTTTATTTCTCGATTTATGTGATTTAATTTTTGTATTTATTTAAGAATTTTTGTAAATGTATAATTTATATATTTTAATTTATTACGTGACAACGTGCACTTTAAATGATGAATTTTGACTATAATACTGTTAGATTCTAATAACGAGCCATTTTTGCCAAGTTTTTGTAAATTATAGTTTCGCCCCTTCGTTTTTCGCTTCCCAAATTAGAAAGTTTCCCAAGACATCTTTATCTTTCCTTCTCTTTTTGACTTTTCATTTTTCAAAAAAAAAAAAAAAAAAGAAGCGAGAACATATGTGAGGAAGAGAGGAGAAAGAGAGAAAGTGATCTTTGATTTTCAAAATCTTCTACCGAGCTTAATTCTCGCCCGATTCATGAACCGTTTGAACCTACATGATCCTCTCATTTCCCTCCATAGGTAGCTATCTCGTTTCATTCATTTCCATGCTGATTTGACCATAATTGAGTAGGCTATGTGAATAGTTGTATATATATATATATATATGTTTGGTGAAATATGATGATTTAGTTGTTGTTCTTGCAAGTTGATTGGATTTATATGTTTTACATGAGTTCTAGCATGATTGGTGTTATTTATAGCATAATTTATGGGGTAGAAATTGAGTTAGAGATGAATTTGTGAGGTTTTGCGCGAAGATCACCATTGCTGCCCTGTTCTGTTGCATTTCGAAGAACCTCACGGTAAGTTGCTTACCGTAAGCAACTTCCCATGAGATTCCACATCTTCTCATGAGATAACTCATCTCACGATAAGTTTCATACCGTGAGCAACTTACCGTGAGCCTACAACTTCCTGTGAGCATGCATTTTTCAGCTATTTTCATCCGACCTACTGCAAGTCTTCATTTTAAATTCCTACTTTCTTCGTTTGACCTCATTTTTGAAATCCGAATTCACCAATAGATTCGTAGGGTCCAAAAACTTATAGAAGCCTAGAGTTTGAATTTTTCCGACCTCGTTCGGGTAGTGAATGGTGACCTTTTCCGGAAGGATATTTTTGTAATTTGTCCCAATTGATCTGAAACTCGTAGGAATGCTTTCTTTTAGTGTTTAAGCATGAATGTGATCTCAGTTTGCACTAAAGCATGCTTATATTTCATTCATCTCAATATTTCTCTTGATTTATACGACAATGTGAACGTAATTGCATTCATTTACATTGTTATCGAAATTGCTCATCCAAACACGTTCATTGCATCGTTAAAGCCGTGCATCTTAGTCGTTGTCTTATTTGGTTTGGTCTTGCTTGGTTTTCAGGAGATACTACCGAGGAGTAGCTTTTTTTCTTTGTACGTTTTGATCTTTTGTTAGGTGAGGTTTCTTTCAGCTTCTATTCCACTTATATATGTATATACGTATCTAAGCCGCACTCAAATAAGCCTTGTTTTATGAAGTTTGATTTTATCCCGTTTCTATATCCTATATATAGATATTTGATTCGATTATCTTGATGGTTTATTGAAAATTATTTGATATCAAAATTATTTCGTAGTAACTCTTCGATCGCCGTTTGCGTGAGAAGAGGCAAACTTTCTTCAAAGATAGGTCTGTTTGACCGATCGCCAAATGTTTTGAAAATGCGAGACTCATTTGTTTGGTTGTTCAATTGATTGTTGGATCTAGAGTAGGGGGTATGCGGTGAAGCCGGCTAGACATAGGGTCTACGGCGGATCTTCGTGCTCTCGCTCAACCTTTGGGAGCTCGGGGTGTGGCCGGAGTGGCAGCCCTTTTGAGTACCTGAGCCGGCACTCGGCAGGGCCTATCCTATGTGTGTTGAAGACCATGGGTGAAATTTCCAGAAGTAAGTGCTTGTGTAGTTTGGGATAGCTTCCTGACCTACAACCGGAGGAATAAGGATAGTTTACTTAATTTGATTGATTGGTATTGAGGAGATTGCTCGACTCGCCGAGTTTTTGTTTAGTTTGATCATTTTGTTATTAGAATCATCAACCATTGCGAAAACCTTGTTTTAATTGTTTTCTTTTGAATTTAAACTGATGATTATAAATTGTTTTGTAATATACTACTACTACCCCTTCACTTAGTCATTTGACTAACCCTCTCTGCCTCACCCATTGTTTCAGGTTACTAGGCGGCGCAGTGGTCGAGTCAAGTTGGTTGGTTTTATATTATGTATTTCGGATACTCGTAGTACTTGATGTATATTATTATGGAGTTAGACACGTTATAATTATCAATATTGTATTAGGATTTTCGTAACGTAAAAGTTTGTTAGCTAATGAACTTTTGCTGGCCTTGGTGGCCTTTTCTAATTGCGCAATGATTTATTGCTTTCTTAACCCCTGTGTGGGATAGAATTTTAATTATTTACACTTCCGCTATTGTTTATTTGTTGTTAGGTTGGTAGTTAAAATGAGTTACCGCCTAGTGTTGAGTAAATTTGTCTCCGTTCACCGGGTTGTGATTCGCTAGTGGACCCTTGTTCCGTTTGCGGGTTATGGTTCGGTGCGGGGTGTGGTATTACCCATTTGGGGTGCCACAGTAGGATTCTCCATTGGTAACCCCCCAAACTGCAGTGCTTGGGTTATCATTGAGATAACTGCTGGTTTGATCTCATAATTATTAGCTTGGATTGGGGGTCCAGTAATGCTTGATTGCAGCCCTGCACCGTCTTGAGAATGCGCTCAAGACCGTGCGCAGCCCTGTGCAACTGCCTTAGAACATTTTTCAGCCTCCTTTCTTATTTTGCTTAGAGAATTTGGTCAATTCCCTAAAAATAAAATATTGACTTTTGCAAATGACCTCCTTATGAAAAGTTTGTTGAATTTGAGATTCCTTATGATTTGAGATTTAATGTTTTGCAATGTTTGTTGAATTCCGACTTCGTTCGGGCAATGAATAGTGCATTTTTACATGTATGTAGTTTTGAAAACTTGTCTGATTGATCCGAAACTCGCATGATAGCTTCTATAATTACAATTATTGGCATACGCATGATTGTGGACTCATTTGTTTAGCCATTCATCATTTATTTGCTTATTTGCACTTTTAGAGTCGTTTATTGATCCGTTAGGTCCTATCTTGTTTACAGATCAATCTCCAGTCGAGGAGCAATGAGTCCTAGCTGTTAGTGATTCTTTTGGTGATCCAGGTTAGGTTTTCATTTCTAAAATAGGCTCGAACCTATATGTCTATGTATACATGTGAAAACCCCTTAATGCCTGAATGTTTTATATTTCTCTCTGTTATTATTATACTAGATATTTCGAGCTATGTATATTGATGTTTTCGATCCACAACTCATTTAATATCAACTTCTACTTATATTATCCAAACCATTTTGTTTTCTAAGGCAAGTAAAACTCTTTCATTTTAATGTGACACTTTGGCTTTGGAAGGGTGACAAGGGTCTATAAGGGAAGTTGTTAGAGGAGCCCGTCAGCGCATCCCGACACGTATTGATCTTATGGTTACCCCCTTCGTCGTCACCTCACTTGCCCAAATGCCCTTTTGGCAAATAACTTATAATGGCTTTTTGACTGAAACGCGAGTAACTTCATGATTATTGATTTAGGCCCCGGAGGGTTTTACAAAGGCTTCAACTAGAGACAAGCGTCTAGGGTAGCACCCGAGGTAATACTCCCAAAAACTAAGCGTCAACTGTGGTCTGTCAAGAGTTGGTAACCATGGTTGGGGCGATGGTGGGTGTTGCATTCGTTGCACGCTTTCCTGAAATTCATTTTCGTCGAGCCTTGAGTTTCTCCTTGGCTTGACACTGGAGATGGAGTATTTTCATGATTGAGGAGTTATAAGGAGGAATAGGCCCATTCTCGTTGGGATATTATTCTATTGTTATTGCTTTATTATTTTTATTGATTAATTATTATTGTTATTATCCAAGTCGAAGCACATTCTAGTTTCTTCCTTTTGCATATGTATTTTCCTAATAAAAACCCGGAAGTGTTACTCGAACTTGTTTTACCCATATCTTCACTAGTTTCTTTGAACTCACCCTCTTTATTAGTTCTTATCTCAGGTAGTTTGAGAGACCGACATGTCTTGCGTGTCGGATTGGCAACAGTGACATAGATAGGCACTTTTGGTTTGCGAGTCATCTAGGGTTGTTGTCATTAAACTCTTCATTGGATCCATTCTCTTGTATATGGCTTTGTCACGTTTTTTCTATATTGATCCCCGCCTTATGTCTATCGCACTTTACTTTATGTTACCCTTGCATGGGTGTCAAAGATTATGGATATTTTATTTGGCCCCGGGTGGCACTTGATGGTATTTACTTATGCATTCATAAATCGCTTCCGCTATGTTTTGAATTATTTAATTGCTTTTAATTATTTTGTCTTTTGGGGATTCACTGTTGCCAAGTGTCGAGATAGACCTGTTGGCTTGTATAGGTTCTCGGGTTGAGACGTCGTTCTCGGCTTGGGGATCCGTGAAGGTTCAGGGGCTACAGAACGGGGTGCTACAGTTTGAAGTGGTATCAGAGCTTTAGGCTCTATTGTCTAGAAGTGTCATGTCTAAGTCGTATGGCTATAGGATTTGTGCTACTTTTCCTTACGTGCGCTCTTATATGTTTATTGCTACATGACTATTTGATTATATCATTGAGCCAACATGCATTTTTAGCTTGTTGTTTCAAGAATCATGGTATGACCTCGCCAACAGGATCCACCTCCCCCACCAGAGGGCGTTCCTATGCCTAACGCTTTCTATGATGCTATCCGTCTGATAGTCCTTCAGACTCAGCAGCAACAGCAGCCGCCGCCACGACCGAATCCTCAAGCGGCTATCAACAGAGCCGTGGACAGTTTCATGTCTTACTGCCCTCCGATCTTCGAGGGCGAGCCTGATGACCTTAAGGCTGAGGCCTGGATTTCTGAGCTAGAGCAGAAGTTCTGAGCTATTGGAGTAGAGGACCGACAGAGGATAGAGCTTGCCATATTCCTGATGAGGGGACCCTCCCTTGACTGGTGGAAGTTTGTTGAGAGGAGATGGACTGCAGCAGGGACCCAGCACACTTAGGCATAGTTTCTGGAGGACTTTCGTGCGAAGTATGTGCCCGAGATCGTCAGGGATCAGAGAGAGAGGGAGTTCATGACTCTCTCCCAGGGAGGCATGTTTGTGGGCCAGTATGAGGCCAGGTTCACTCGTCTGATTGTGTATGCTCCCCATATGGCTACCGATGACAGGAGGATGGCTAGGGAGTTCAAGGAGGGTCCTCGTGAGGAGATCAAGGCAGAGTTGGTTGGTTGTGACCTCCGTTCCTTTGAGGAGGATGTGACATGGGCTATGGCTATTGAGTCCGACCTTGGTGGGGCTCCTCCAGCTGCCCCTAAGGGCTTTCCCTAGAAGAACAAGAGGCCTTTTCCTTCTGGATCTTCCTCGGTCGACAAGAAGCCCAAGTACATTGAGCCAGCCCCGATCGCCTCAGCAGCACCGATTCTGTGCTCCCATTGCCGTAAGCCCAACCACATCACCGAGTTTTGCAGGAGACAGTTGGGACAGTGTTTGTTGTGTGGTGCTTCCGACCACTTACTTGATGCGTGCCTGAACAGGAGAGACGCCTCACCGCAGAAGATGATTCAGGCTACCGGCTCTTTGGGTAGCAAGCAGGGGATTCAGGCTAGGGTTTATGCACTTGGAGGAGAGGAGCTTGAGCCAGACCAGCACGTAGTGATTGGAGGTACCTTGCATATTCATGACATCCCTATTACTGCTTTATATGATCCGGGTGCTACTCACTCTTTTATTGCGCTTGATATTGCTGCTAAGTTGTGCATGCATGTGGAGAGTCTGCCTTACTTGTATTGAGTCAGTTCTCCTTTGGGAACTTCGTACGTTACGGATAGGATCTTCAGGGGTTGCCCTTTGAAGATAGGAGATCACGTTTATCCCGCCGATCTTATCGAGCTACCGTTGAAGCATTACGGGATTATCCTTGGGATGGATTGGCTTTTTCAGCACAGAGTTAATGTGAATTGTTACGAGAAGAAGGTGTACATTGGATCCGAAGAGACAGTTCGGAGGGGTATTCTTGAGAAATCAGGCGTGGCCCGAAGATTTCTTATGTCGAGGCTTCCCATTTGATTCGAGAGGGAGCTCAGGCTTTCGTCGCGTATCTTCTCAACCGACCTAAGGAACAAAGGAAGCTTGAGGACGCGGAAGTGATCAAAGACTTCCAGGATGTCTTTCCCGAGAGTTTGAACTCTCTACCCCCCGATTGTGACATCGAGTTCGTGGTTGATCTTGCACCGGGATCGAAGCTTTATTCTAAGATTCCGTACAGGATGGCTCCCGCCAAGCTGAAGGAACTTAAGACGCAACTTGAAGAGTTGCTTGAGAGTGGCTATATAAGACCTAGCATTTCTCCTTGGGGTGCACCAGTCTTGTTTGTGAAGAAGGAGGATGGCACATTGAGAATGTGCATCGACTACAAAGAGCTGAACCGAATAACAGTGAAGAACAAATACCCTCTACCCCATATAGAGGAGTTATTTGATTTTTTGCAGGGCTCGAAGGTGTATTCGAAGTTGGATCTTCGACAAGGATACTATCAGCTTCGTATCCGAGAGCAAGATATACCTAAGACCAGGTTTAACACTCGGTACGGCCACTTCGAGTTTGTTGTGATGCCGTTTGGTTTGACGAATGCCCCTGCAGCCTTTGTGGATATGATGCACAAAATTTTCTGGCCTTACCTCGACAAGTTCGTGGTCATCTTCATCGACGATATTCTGGTTTTCTCCAAAACGGTCGAGGACCACGCCCAGCATCTCCGCGTTGTACTTCAGACACTTCGAGAGCATAGCCTATATGCCAAGTTTAGTAAGTGCGAGTTCTGGATCAACGAGGTTTCGTTTCTTGGTCATATCATTTCCGGAAATGGGATTTCTGTGGATTTATCGAAGATTGAAGCAGTGGCGAGTTGGAGTCAGCCCAAGACCCCGACTAAGGTTAGGAGTTTTCTTGAATTGGCTAGTTATTACCGACAGTTCGTTAAGGATTTCTCAAAGCTAGCATCGACGCTCACTAAGTTAACTTGCAAAGATGTGCCCTTTCAGTGGGACGACAAGTGCGAGGCAAGCTTCAAGGAATTGAAGGCGAAACTGACCACCGCACCTATCCTTGTTCTTCCAGATGGACACGAGGGATATGAAAGGGATAGTGCCCTACAGCCAATCGTATTTTGGTTATCTCTATGTAATAGACATTCTTTGATTTAATAATAAAAGAGATATTTTATATCTTGAGGCAAATCTTCTTTATTTCATTTACAGCATTTAGTTTCTTTATGTTATTGCTCATATTAATGGAAGTAACGAAGCTCCTGAATTACTTTAACTATATCACATTGACTTAGGTTAGGCAAATGAAACTTGTGATCAGAGTGTAATTCAAAAGTATAAACTCCAATTCAAATGAGGTCATAAACGGACACGTGGGAGCATCCATCAAATATATGAGGATCCCAACCGAGAGTGTTAGTTAGAACACTTATACTCACACTGGATGGCTATTAAGCATTCAGTAGTTTCACTGAGGATCCCAACCGAGATGCTCAAATGGGAGAGGCTATAACCTCTAAGTAATTGAGTACAGTCTAGGTTGACGACGTGACTAATTAATCCCTATACTTGAGGATTCATTGTATCTCATATTTAGGAGATAATCATTTGATATGATATTTTCTTTATGATAACAATTCACAAAAGATCATAAGCTCATGTCAGTGATTGTTGAATAATTATGGAGGTAAATGGATGCCAAGAAAGGATCCATCTACTCTAAGATTATAGTGAGTGAATTCCTATGAGATCTGGATAGAATAAATGTTAAAGGAATCTTCGGCTAAAGTAGTAAAGATTCAGACTAAGGATAAGTTCTCCTTGAGTTTAGAATCGCCTGACATTTACTTCTAGTCAGACACATATGATAGAGGTCATAAAAATTTTCTTATCCAACTGAAAGGATCTTCTGATCAATCCAGAGATCATTTGGATGTGCTAAAGGCTGCGGAATAAGAGCGGTAAGGGCCCATACTTTAGACCTTATCGGGAATTATTAGATGGAAAGATTGTATCTCACAGAAAGTCATTGACCGTTAAAGGTTCATTTAATAAACGTGCTTTCACCAATGGCTAGATAGACTGAAGATGGAGCTAGTACTTATCTGATGTCTGGCTTAGCATCATTATAGTAATGAAAGTAATTTGATGAGTCATATAACTTAATGCTAGCTGCTATTCATTTTGGTTAACCTGAGGGATCACACAATGAATTGGTTTTTCCAAACCTTATAACTAATGATTAATGTAGAGACATTAATATTGAATTAAATGTTGTTTAATTTAATTAAGAGTAAGAGAGAAATAATTAATATTAAGATATTATTGAAGAATGAAATAAGTTAATTGGTTTAACTTAATGAATAAATTTATTTTATTCTAAGTATATTATCTACTGGGTATTTAATTAAGCTGGGCTTAAGTTTACTTAAGTTTGTAGTAATTAAATACATAACGACGCCCAATAGAGTTTTGAGCTGTACTGTATTAATTAAAGCCTGAAATGAATTAATTAATAAAGCCTGATCCAGTAATTAATGTATTGGGCCAGACCTGAACAGGCTTAGCCCATATACTCAGAAGGGGCGAAAATTACTGTGTCTAGAGCACAGGATTTTCGGCCACCTCTCCTGTCTCTATAAATGAGACAGTGCTCAGTTCATTCAACACACACAACTCAGATTTCAGATTCTCAAGCCAGGACAAAGTTTTGTCTCTCTCTCTTTCTCTAGTTCTTGTATTTCTCAATTAGTAAGAAATTCAAGAACATTCTTTTACTCCAAAAGGTTTAGTTCTTGACTGTCAGATTTGTTTACTAGTCAAATCTGATAGTGGTGTGGAGAAGCTGGTTCGTGGATTCAACCTCAGAGGGCTTCAAGGAAGGAGTCTTCGTTTAGCAAACGCATTGTGGATCTAAGTTCTTGAGAACTTCATATCCCTACTACAACAGGCGTGCTAATATGTGATTAATCTGATCACTTTAGTTTTGTGAAAACATCGTTAAACAGATTCATAAACTTCCTAGGGATTCGTTTTTAATCCTGGTATAAAAAATTTAAAATTTCGCATGTACTGAGTATGCCATTCGAACAGTGGTATCAGAGCTACCGTTTAATCAGATGTTTTTCAATCTCCTTGATATTGTCTGATTTATATTAAATATCTGTATCTTGATTTTACGTTATTTTTTTAGGGTAAACTGTTAAATTGGTTTTTGCTAAAAGTTCTCCGATTGTTCTTCGTAAAATCGTGTTTTAAATTCTTCAGAAAAGTTTAAAAAAAAAAAATTAAATTCTGGACGATTTCCAGACGGCTGACACAGTGGCGTCGCCGCCGCTGTGCCGCCGCCGGCGGAAATCGCGTCGTAGTTGTCGGAGATCTTCCGATCTCGGTTGGAGCAGTCGCGCAGAGGAGACGCGCGCTTCCCACCGGATCGGAGCACGAGGAAGCTCCTCCGCGAACTGTCGCGCCATCTCCGCCATCGCCGCCACCAAGCGCCGCTGCGCCAAGCTCTCCAGAATTTGCAGAGGTGCGTCCGGTCGTTCTGGGCAACACCGTAACCTCCTCTTGACGGAGAATGACGCAGGGTGGGATGACGAAGTCGTTCCTCACCTCCGCGTGGGCTGCTGCTCGCCGCTCGTCGCAATTTTCAGACGAAGAAGAAGGGGCGACGGGATCTCTGTCGTTGCCCCATCGCAGCGCGTCCCACCGCCGCCATTCGCCTCCCCATCCGCCGGCGAACAAAATCCCTCACGAGTTGAGGGCCGCCGCTGACCAAGGACCAAGGTCAGCAGTGCTAGGGTTTCTGTGTAAACCCTATCCACCTGGTGAAGGAGATGACTCCAACCCATTTCCAGAAACGGGTTGGCCCACGGGTCAACCCGGCCCATGGGTTATTTTGAATTAAAAAAAAACTTTTTATTTTAATAATTTAAAATGAGTTTTAAATTGTTTTAAAATCTGGAAATTATTTAAAATAGAGATTTTAGTAATAATTTCTAATTTTGAGAATTATTTAAATGTTAAATTGGATATTTTCAAAAATTGCAAGTTTGTCCCCATAAACAATTATCTTGATATATTTATTTAATTGTTTGCTCTATTGACTATTAATTGGATAATTAATTTGAAAATTTTAATTTTCGAATTAAGTATCAAATTAATTTTCATATTTTTTTTAAAATATTTGGTTTAATGTTTAACATTAAATCAAGTAAAATACTTTCACTAATCAAATTGAAAATTTGATGAAAGTATTATATCATCTCAAGAATTTAATTCTTAAGTTATTTTCAAAACCTAACTTTTCAATGTGTTGAATTGTGTGATGTATATAAACTGTTTATGTGCGCAGGATGATCATAGTTGGAGCCTTCTGTGTCATGCATGTTTTATTATATGTGCAATTCATAAATTGTTGGTTTTTGGTTTGTAATTGAGTGTCTACGGGCCTCGTTAAATCTTGTAAGTTATTTATTTTCTGTATATTCCCCCCAAATGTAAATCTCCTATAATAGTGAGTGTTTTGTGAGGAATCCCCTATTAGATAGTAGAAGAAGAAATTAAAGATAAGAAGGAAGTCCCTGGAGTACAAGAAAGTTCCATGGAGAGGTTCAAGAGGACAGGCTCGTGAAGACCCTAATGTTAAAAAGGAAATCAATTGTAATAGATAGGGATCTATTATGTGCTCACTTATTTGCTCTTTTAATTCCTGCATTTATTTGGTGTTCTATTACACGTTTGTTTGTATTATCGTTGAAACTTTTTAACTTCTTGGTATTTCCTTTTATCGTCAAGAAATAATTTCTTGAATAAAAGTGGTTTTCCTTCTATTATCAATAAACAGTTTCTTGAATAAAAGTGGTTTCCTTTTTAAACAATCCATTTTGTTCTTTAGGAAACCTTTAAATAAATATTCCATTAATACTTATTTTCTACAAACATTTATCAATTAGATTTCTAATCTAATTCATACTCCCACTAGTCTCTTAGACTTATTTGGGAATTCTCATATTTACCATTAAATATGGGATTTGAAATCATCATACTCAAATATGATTCTTAAACACTGAATGTTTCGGATTTCTACCTAAATTCGAATTAATTGCCCATAACTCTTATGGGTTTATTTTATGTGATAATCCATATTATCTTTTATATTCATTTCATTTTAGACTTAGTAACATATTTTGACATTTGAAATTTTTGAAGAAAAATTATTTTCAAAATAAATAGAACTATCTTTTACAAAAGTAATTTTCGGAAAATACTCAATTCAAATGTCAAAACAGTATTAAAATAAATACACACAATAAATTGTGTTTGATATCTCTAAAATGAACTAAATATCTCTCAGTGCTTGATTTCTTATAATGGAAACACATAGTTTTATTCTGATGTATTATTAAGACAATAGATGTGTCCTTCTTTATTGAATTCTCATTCCAAACGAGCTTCTTTTCAGTCCAATAACTAACATACCAGTTTCACTGGTAATGAAGTTTTCAATTGAAGGACACAGGCAACATTTTAGGATCAGGTCTATTCAAATTTACTAATTCTGATAAATCAAAATTAGATGAATTTCTCATTAAGGTTCAAAACCTTAACTCAGTGTTCATAAACACCTAGACTCTCAGTTCCTTCAATACTGAGAAGACAGTTAATCTTATTTACTGTATCATAGATCTGATTTAAGTGCATGCTACATCAATATGTATATTATGCACTTTCATGATAATAGTAGCTTACTTCAGACACCTTGTCTATTAGCTACTTAGTGCGATTTGCCCTTATTCTATGTCATCCTCTATGACATCTTAAGTTTGTCATCAACGTTTCTCTTATAGAAAGAGAAATTTTGAGAAAGAAGAGAGATAGTGCCTATTGAATTTAATGCTAGATTAAATTTTCTTAGGCCTAAATTTGCATAATTGTCCATACAATTAAGTAAACTCCTTAATTATTAATTATGTGGGCTTAATCTATTTCTAATGAATTTTAAGCCCAAATCACCTAATGACTTCAAAAGTTTTCCAGTGATTTAATTAATCAGTAGACTTGAATTAGTTTCCCAAACTAATTCTCAAGTCCATAAACCTAAATTAACGTTTAATTAAGGTATAATATTAACTATTAATATTTATCTTTTTCTATCATTCACTCAGAATAAATACATACTATTTATTGGACTCGAGGGTAGCAATTAACTGATTTTAGTCATGTTGACTGAGCAGAAAGTTTACAATTATAAAGCAGAAAACATATGAGTGATAAATAATAGAAATTTAAATAAAAGAATGATGTGGTCTTTAATCATTCAGTCTCCCACTAATTTATTCAAACTTTATTGACCCCTATGCAATAAAGCTAGAGAAAAATAGTAATAATTTTTTCTTTAGTGAGTATTAAGATCCTAAAGCTTCTTGCAATTAAATCCACGATTCGTGGCCATTATTTCAAGTCTTAAGGTAAACATCTTTTGTTAATTATATCAAATATAACTCTTAATAATATTTTGCGTTACCTCCTTCACATAGACTGTAACGCCCCAAGTTTCGTACAAATAGAGCCGGTAAGAATTTTCTAAGATAACGGGACAAGGTTGGAAAACTCGATTGGGAAATATGTGCTTATGTGATATTATTTGCTTAATGTGTTTAATTTGAATTTGTATATGTGTTAATTATGATTAAATTGCCTAATGAAATCCTAATTGATATTTTAAATTTTTCTAAACATCTTAAATTACGTGAATTTTGAGTTAATTGGTACGTGGTGAAATATATGATTACGTATATGAAGTGTCTACGTACTTTTATTAAATTGTAACACGTATATTTTATCCCCAAATCTTGAGAAAATAAAATTTTCTTATCTAAAATGAATATCCGAATAAAATATATCATTTAAACACATATATTAAGAGTGAAAAATATTTTGAGTAAATTTTAACTATACTTAATAGTTCTTAAAAATTTTATAATCCTTTATACTATATATCTAGTCACCCAAGTCAATTATTATAATTAACATATTTGTCTGATGATAGCATTATTATAATAATAAGTAAACTACTAATATGGGGTAAGAAAGAAGAAGTCAGGCGGTAAGTTAACTAATCATCCCATTTCCCAATGCCAAATGAGTAACATGATATACATGTATTATAAGTATATCCAAATATATATAATAGATCTTGTTTCTAAAGAAACACCAACTTCCTTTTATTTCGTTTATCCTCTGGAAACCTCACGAACTGGCAAACAGGTGAAACTCTTAACAAAATTTTCTCTCTTTTGTTTACTTTTGGAAGTAAAGGTTTAAGCTTATGTTTATTTAAAGAATCTATATCTATTTAAGTTTGTTCTCTTTGCACCGTCTGTCGATTAGCTATGAGGTCACCAGATTCATTAATGGAGATTCATGAATGGGCCAAAGAGAGTTGTCAGCCTGTTAGTCATATCTAAGTAGTGCAATGGTAATTAGGATATGATTTCAATATACTTGTATTCATAATTTTAGTTCGTTTGCAACAGAAAATGAATATAGGGATATGTGCTCTCCGTTTACTCGCATACCTTCTTTCATTAATTATACCAATTTTGTTCTAGTTGAGCCATTAATTGGATAGTTTAATGGATTTGTTGTATTAACCAAAATTTGATTAAACGATGGGTTCAAATTATATTTAAATCGATTAATCAATTTATTTTGTTTAGATAGATTAAGCATCTGAAGTAAACCTGTATAGTAATAATTGATTAATGGGTAATTGAAATGGTTGGAATTGTCTTGTATACTCATTCTGATACAGAATTCTCATGTATTTAATTATTTGTTAATTGCTCTTTATGATTAACTTAATAGTTTCACTGTATTAAGCATAAGTCGTGCGTCGTATTGTCGTCTTACATGGTTGTGTCATATTTGGTTTCAGGTGGTAGTTCTTCCGGGCAGTAGTCTGGTTTTCTATCCTTTTGTCCCTTTTGCAGTATTATCCAGGTGGGGTTTCTTTTCCGAATTCGGTCTTTCTTATACGTATGTAAATATTCCCTATGTACCTGAAGCCTGTGTTTTATGTTTTTATGTTTTCTTTCCCCATATTTATATTATACGTAGTAGCTATTTAAAACCATACTATCCTAATGATTTTAGAGAAAAATGCTTTAATATCAAATTATTACGTATAACCCCTCAAGAGCTCTATTAGCTCGAAAGGGTTACAAACGAGTTTGAAATCGGTCCCTTTGACCACATAAGTATTTGGAATGCGAGAACATAATCTTGGCCTTTCGGCCTGGCCATTGGGCCACATTATATTATTGGGCCCGGACATCAGGGTACGGGGTGAAGCCGGATAGACGTTGGGTCTACGGTGGATCTCAATGCTCTGGTCTCCAAAACAGCTGGGAGCTCGGGGTGTGACCGGAGTGGCAACCCTTTTGAGTACCTGCGCCGGACGGGATCTTGTCGCATAGACTTGTCCTCCGCCGAAGATGTATTGGATATTTGTCCTTACATATATAATTATATAGTAGCGGGCTAGCTACCTGACTACACAAGGAGGAATAAGGGAGGTTTATTTGATATTTCTGATATTGTGAAACAGGGGTTGATGCTCGACTCGCCGAACTTTTACCTTACTGCGAAATTATTCGATTCACCAATAACTGTGAAAACCTTTATTTCTCCTTTGCTTTCTTTTCATTTACAAACTGGTGAATCTTTGGGTTGTTTCGATAATATATACGTATTACAGCCCCCTCACTTAGTCGCTTTGACTAACCCCATTACTCTGTTGTCTCTTTCAGGTTTTGTCACTAGGCGGATTCAGGTCTTGTCATTGGGATTGCTTTCTTTTGGTTTAGGTGATCCCATATAGCCTATGTTGTCTGGATAAATACCTAACACCTTAGAGTTTGGAAATGTAAATGGTATAAATTATTTTAATTAGTGGTATTGATGTTTTCAGTGGCCTTGGTGGGCTTTATAATTGTGTTCTTGATTATGATTGTTCTAGCTCCCTGAGTGGGATAGGTTGTGTTAATTTGCTTCCGTTGTATTATTGTTCATTGTCCCAGAATTTTCTAAAGCAGATCCGCCTGGTGTTTATTTTCCGTTCGCCAAGTTATAGTTCATAACCGGACCTTTAGTTCTTGTTATGGATTGTGACTTGGTGCGGGGCGTCGCGTCGCACCGTATTTCGGGACGTGCCGTCACAGTTGGTATCAGAGCTAGAGGTTCATTGGCCTTAGCTCTATGAGTCGTGTCAGTCTAGGTTCGTACGGCTTATGACTTAGGAATTGTGCTTTTGTGCTTATGTGCTTAGAGCTTTGCATCCATAATTAATCTACATGCATACTTGTTATATTTAACTGTAGGATGCCGCCTCGTCGTGATCGTACTCCTCCAGCAGCACCACCACAGGCACCAGTAGTGGATGCTCAGCAGATATTTGGTCTCTTTCGGGATTATTTGGATCAGAGAGACAGGAATGTAGAGGTAGATGAGCATAGAGCCCGTGAGCAGTCACTTCGCCGATTCTGTAGCGGGCGCCCCAAACGGGTAACGCACGCCCCGCACCGAGCTTCGACCCGGAACCGAAATGGGATCCGACCCGAATCAAAACCCGGCGAACGGCAAGCATTTACTCAATTATTAGGCGGGGGTTTTAAATAAACAACGAGACAGAAGTGCGGAAGCGAAATAATCAAACATTAAAGCATGATAAATTGCACAATTATTAAAGCCCACCAAGGCTAACGAAATTCACTTAATTAAATAACAAACGGGTTCGGTACAATATCCCGATAATTATATAATAACGGGTTCAATACAAAATCCCGAATACATTCTAATAAATCCTAAAATCAAAAGACATAAATCATAGCCATACTGAATGAGAGTTATACATGAGCAGAAAGAATGTAACTCTAAGACGCGACGACGACGACGCAGATCCCGCCTAGTATCCTGAAACCAGTACAGGGGTAAAACAGAGGGGGTTAGTCAAACGACTAAGTGAGGAGGGAATAATAATGTATATAACAAAACGGAAAATAAATCACCAATTTTAAATTAAAAGAAATCAACATAAAAGAAAGGTTTTCGTAATCGGGTGGTGATTTAACATAAAACAAAACATATCTTATGACTCGGCGAGTCGAGCCCTGAACTCCAATATCCAAACATAAAAACCGGAAACCACCCTTATGCCTCCAATGTAGACGGACAGCTAAATCCGAACTACTCGTAACTGACTAGAATAACTCAGGTACTCAAAGGGCTGCCACTCCGGCCTCACCCCGAGCTCCCAAATGGAGGAAACCATAGGATTTACGCCGTAGACCCGACGTCTACCGACTTCGTCCTATCGCTCTTACTCCGGGCCCAAACGATCATGCAAACATTTCATAACTCGCTTTTCAAACATTTCGGGGTGGCCAAAAGACCGTTCGAGACATGTCATATGCGAGGCCGAAGGCCAAAGTTCGCCTTAGAAACAAAAAGGTTTTACATGTCTCTTTCGTAAACATTTCGAAGACTATACGTAATAATTTTTCATATCAAATAAGTTTCGATAAATCAAATGAACATAATAATCATAAATATCTACTAGGTATATATATAAACAGTGTGAAAACAAAACATAAACGTGGCTTATATCGGGAGAGGCTTATTTATATATATATACGTAGTAATACTGGAATCAGAAAAGGAAAGCCTCACCTGGCTATGCAAAATGAACAAAAGAGCAAGAACTGGCGCTACTCCATGGGAATATCGTCTGCAAAAATACCAAGACACAACCAAATAAGACTAAAGACGACGCACGGCTTATACGAAAGAATTAGAACACATAGAAGCACGTTATACAATTAAATGAATCACTTAGGTTCAAATTCTCAAACGAAAACAGAGTAAATCGCAAATTTAAAAATGTAACTCAATTCCAAATGCAACGAAACTTTACGGACATGCTTAGAATATCATAAAGAAGCATGCATTCGAATTTCGGGAAAATCGGACTTCACATGCAAAAGTTAGAAAATTTAACGAAAACTTAAAATGCACTATTCATATACCCGAACATGTCGTAAATTCATAAATCATGTAATTCCTATCTATATCATACATATCGAATACACGAGCGAAGAAATAATTTGGAAAAGATGAGCCGAAGCGGGACCCGTAGGCCAATTTGTACCCTGACTTACAGAAGGTCAGGGCACTGTTCGAGCCTTCCACACGGCCTTGTGCACGGCCGTGTGGCGAGGCCGTGCACAATCAAGAAACGCGCACGGCCTCATGCACACGGCCTCAAGGCCGTGTGCACAGCCCGTGTGCAATTCATCCACGCGCACGGCCTCATGCACACGGCCTCAAGGCCGTGTGCACCAGGCCCTGTGCACCGATTCGAGCAGAAACATTTCGCAGAAACAAAACCTACGCGAATTCAAACCTTAATCCAACGATTAATCACTAAAACATGCAAATCGAACCCCAATTCTCACATATAATCATCTACAACATATATGCTTCATATAGAAACGATAAACACAAAAATCCATCCACATTTTCTATCAAAATCATATAAAAACCTAAATTCTACAACTATCATCAAAAATCCAAAAATCGAAGTAATGAAGGCATTAATCGAAAAATTTTGAGAGAGCTTACTCGTAGATGAGATCGCGAGGAGTTCGTAGACGTAAACGGCTCGAGAATCCGTCGAGAAACGGAGTCGGAACGATCGTTGGAATTTCTTTCTTCTTTCTTCTCTTTTCTCTCTTTTTCTTTCTTGTTTGTGCGTGAATGGTAATGGAGAAGGAGAGAGATTGACTTAGTCAAATTGACTAAGGTTTAGAAACCGAAGGGGCAAAGTCGTAATTTTGCAAAATAAGTTCGAAAACTCACGTTGTCCAAATAACATGTAATTACAGTCAAAATTCATATTATTAAACGCACATTGACAATTTGTAATTTAAATACATAAATTCAATCATATACGAAAAAATTCTAAAATTACATAATAAATGTCAAATAAATATTAAATTACACAAATATTCGATCCGAACATACAGATTTATTATTCGTATTTTCGGGGCGTTACAGATTCCTCGATTTCCACCCACCTCAGTTTGTTGGTACCACAGATGATATTGTGGCAGAGGGTTGGATTTCATCTCTTGAGAGGATATACCGAGTTCATCAGCCTACTGATCTAGAGAAGGTTGAGTTTGCTATCTATCTTCTTCGAGGACCTGCAGAGACCTGGTGGAAGATGACTGAGCAGAGATGGAGGGCCACCGGAGTTGAGTCAACATGGGATAGGTTTCTTGAGGAGTTTCGAGCTAAGTATGTTCCCCCTACTGTTCAGGATCGCCGGGAGCAGGAGTTTATGGAGTTATCCCAGGGTACTTCTACTGTGGCAGATTATGAGGCCAACTTTACTAGACTTGCAGTATATGCTCCCCATATTGCTACAGATGAGTGCAGGAAGACCAAGAAGTTTTTAGAGGGCTTGAGTATTCCTCTTCGACAGGGTCTCCCGTCCCACTACCTATGTTGCAGCTGTAGATGCAGCCTTATCTTTAGAGGCTGAGTATGCCAGTATTGATCGAGCTATTCGTCGTACTACCCCCACTTCTTCTTCATCGGGTTTCAAGAGGCCTTTCATTCCGAGTGCTCCTATGCAGCCTAAGGGCAAGAGACCTTTTGGTGGACCCAGACCTCCTATACCTCGCCCCACGGTATTTTCTTCTACCCCTTGCCCGACTGGTTTTCCTACAGCCCCTCATCCGTCAGGTTATCGTCCAGTTACTTGTGGTTATTGTGGGAAGAATCATCCAGAGTCCAAGTGTTGGAGCAAGTTGGGATTGTGCAGAGCTTGTGGGAGTTCCACTCATCAGATAGATAGTTCTCCCAGGAGGCAGCCCCCGAGTTAGCCTATGCCGCCGAAGCCGAAGCCTGCTGTTCTAGCTCGTGTGTACGCCCTGGAGGGCGATAGTGAGGGTACTGAGCCTGATGCTTCCGCCGTGGTGGAAGGTATCATACATATACATAACATACCCATACATGCATTGTTTGATCCGGGTGCTACGCATTCTTTTGTTGCTCCTGAAATTGACTTATCTGCGTATGCGTCTGTTGAATTATCTGATTATTACTTTGTTGTGAGTTCCCCTTTGGGATCTTGTATTATTACCGACCGCATGTACCGACGTTGTCCCGTTGTTATTGAGGATAAAGTTTACCCCGCAGATTTGATAGTGTTGTCTGTGAAGAAGTACGGAGTTATCTTGGGTATGGATTGGTTATTTGAGCACAGGGCCAAGATTGATTGTTTTGAGAAGAAGATTAGTTTGGGATCCGATTCGAGTCAGGGTATTCAGTTGACAGATGGGCCGATTATTTCTATGACAGAGGCAAAGAAGCTCGTCCGAGAAGGAGCTTCAGGTTTTGTTGCTTATCTTCTTAACAGACCGAAGGAACAGTCAAAGTTTGAAAATACCGAGATAGTTAAAGATTTCCCTGATGTGTTTCCTGAGAAGTTAGAATCGTTACCTCCAGACCGTGATATCGAGTTTGTTATTGATCTATATCCGGGATCTGCGCCGTATTCGAAGACACCTTACAGGATGGCACCAGCCGAGTTAAAAGAGTTGAAGATTCAGTTAGATGATTTGCTAACCAGTGGTTATATTAGGCCAACTACATCTCCCTGGGGTGCACCGGTACTGTTTGTGAAGAAGAATGATGGTTCTCTTAGACTTTGTGTTGATTATAGAGAATTGAACCGGATGACTGTGAAGAACAAGTATCCTCTTCCCCACATTGAGGAGTTGTTTGATTTATTGCAGGGATCGAGGGTCTATTCTAAACTCGATCTGAGACAGGGATATTATCAGTTACGTATCAAGGAAGAGGACATACCGAAGACAGCTTTCAACATTCGATATGGTCATTTTGAGTTTGTGGTTATGCCATTCGGTTTGACAAACGCCCCTGCAGCATTTATGGATATGATGCACATAATTTTTCGACCTTATCTTGATAAGTTTGTTGTCATCTTCATCGACGACATACTGGTTTTCTCAAAATCCGAGGAAGAGCATGCAGAACATTTAAAGATCGTGTTACAAACTTTGAAAGAACATCAGTTGTATGCCAAGTTCAGTAAGTGTGAGTTCTGGATCGAAAAAGTGGCATTTCTGGGTCATGTTATATCCAAGAAAGGTATTGAGGTTGATCCTTCGAAGATAGATTCAGTATTGAGTTGGGAGCAGCCTAAGACTCCGATAGAGGTCCGTAGTTTTCTGGGATTGGCAGGTTATTACAGACGGTTTGTGAAGGATTTCTCTAAACTTGCAGCCCCGCTTACTGAGTTAACAAAGAAGAATGTCGCCTTTGTGTGGACTGATAAGTGTGAGAGCAGTTTTCGAGAGTTAAAGAACAGATTGACATCCGCTCCTATTCTTACTTTGCCTGAAGGTTCAGATGGATTCGTGGTTTATACTGATGCTTCGAAAGAAGGTTTAGGATGTGTGTTGATGCAGAATGGAAAGGTTATAGCTTATGCCTCGAGAAAGCTTAAACCTGCTGAAATAAATTATCCTACACATGATCTTGAGTTAGCAGCAGTTGTATTTGCTTTGGGCAAGTGGCGTCACTATCTATACGGCGTTACTTTTGATATTTTCACTGATCATAAGAGCCTTCAGTATTTTTTCACGCAGAAGGAGTTGAATAAACGTCAGAGGCGTTGGATGGAGTTGTTAGAAGACTACGATTGTAAGATTCAGTACCATCCAGGGAAGGCGAATGTGGTTGCAGATGCCTTGAGCAGAAAAGCGAGTGTATCACAGCTAGAGTTGAGTTCAGATATATCAGGTGCCGAGAGAGCTCGTATTATTTCTAATGCTCGTATTTCTAATATTACGATACAGTCAGAGTTGGGTTCTAGAATTAAAGAAGCTCAAGCTACTGATGATTGGATTCAGCGACAGATTATTCGAATGAAGGATGAGCCAGACACCCAGTTTAGTATCGACGACACAGGCCTTCTCAGACATAAGACAAGAGTTTGTGTTCCTGAGAGTTTGAGGAAAGAGATTTTAGATGAAGCTCACAAATCAGCCTATACTATCCATCCGGGAGGTACTAAGATGTACCGAGATTTGAAAGAATACTTCTGGTGGAACGGTTTGAAGAGAGATGTGGCCGATTATGTCAGACAGTGTGCGACGTGTCAACAAGTCAAGGCAGATCATCAGAAACCCGGAGGTTTACTTCAACCACTCCCCGTTCCATCTTGGAAATGGGAAGAGATAGCGATGGACTTTGTTTCGGGTTTACCGAAAGTCAGAGGTGGTTATGATAGCATTTAGGTAATCATTGACAGATTGACGAAGTCCGCTCATTTCTTGCCCGTTTGTACATCTTATACAGTTGACAAGTTGGCAGAGGTTTATCATGAGGAGATTGTGAGACTTCACGGAGTTCCGACGAGTATAGTATTGGATAGAGACACTAGATTTACCTCATGTTTATGGCAGAACTTACATGTAGCGCCCCTCTCTACAGCCCCCGAACCTGCACGGATTCCCAAGCCGAATACAGTGCCTCAACCCGAGAACCCATGCAAGCTAACGGGTCAATCCCGACACTTGGCAACAGTAAATCCCCAAAGGAAAACATTTAAATAAATCAGAGAATATATAGCGGAAGCATTTATTTACATATAAACAAAAATGCCACTCCGGGGCCAATACATTGACAATTATCAACAACAGCCCATTCAGGGGCAACATGATTTAAATAAAAATTACGGGGATCAATATAACATCTACAATCCAGGTTGACAAGAATAATGAACGAGAGATCAAAAGACAACTAATGAGACTCGACAAAACCAAAAAGCCTATCTAACACTGTTGCCCATCCGACACGTAAGACATGTCGGTCTCTCTCAACTTGAGGCAAGAACAAATTAAAGGAGGGTGAGTCAAAATACTCAGTGAAGATGTGAGGACAAGTCGAGTCATGCTTCCGGATTTTTATAGAAAATACATATGCAATAATGAAGAAACCGGAATATGCTTCGACTTGGATATACAATTAAAATTAAATTCAGTAACACTATAAAGCAGTAAATACGATCCCAGCGAGAATGGGCCTGTTCCTCCTTATATCTCCACGGTGCATGTATAAATACTCCATCGCCGGTGTCAAGCTAAGGAGTAACCCGAAGCTCAACCATAATGAATTTTAGGAAAATGTGCAACGAATGCAACACCCACCATCGCTCCCAACCGTGGCTATCGTCTCCTGACAGGCCACGATTGACGCTTAGTTTTGGGAGAAGCACCTCGGATTACACCCTGAACGCCCGTTCCCAGATGTAACCTTCGGATACCTTCCCGGGCCCAACTTGGAAATAGTCATGTATTTGCTCGCTTTAAAATAACCCATTTGAATGCCAACCGACACTCTGAGCAAGGGTGACGACAAAGGACTAAATCCTAAGTCAAACCGTCATGTAAGATAAATAGTTTTCTTGCCTTTTTGAACACAAATCAATTTGGTTTAATAATGTATAATTTTGATATTAAATGATTTGAGGATAAAACATAAAAATATAAACTCGAAATACATAATACATTAATAAGGGATTAGGGGGGGTTCGCAATTGTATTTATATATATGTTCAAGCCCAGTTAAAATTTTAAATCCTCACCTGGAATTCAAAAAGAGAAAGCCTAGCCGCTCGACTCACTGGTCTCCAACGTCGGACTGATCTGGAGACAAGACAAGACCTAGACAAATCAATAACGACTACAACAACAATAAAAGCGCAAATAAGCAATTATTGGACGAACGGCTAACCAAACATGTTTCCAATCATGCATATGCCAATTATAATATATAAAGAAGCTATCATGTAAATTTCACGCAATTCCGACAAGTTGTCAAAAATACACATAATTATAATTACACTATTCATAGCCCGAACGAGGGCGAAATTAAATAAACATTCCAAAATATAAATCTACAAATTAAAAGGGTTCTATTGGTGAAAACGGTGTAATTTTTGGAGTCCGTATGCAAAAAGTCAACGAAAAATGGTGACCCTAAGACTCAATTGCCGAGAGCAAAGTTTGAAAAAGCTGGAAAAATTCTCTAAGTGTTTCACACGGCCTAGTGCACGGTCTTGAACACGGTGTCAAGACCGTGCACGCACACACGGCCAAACACACGGCCTTGGTGCACGGGCTCAAGCCCGTGCAAGCACAATGAGCTGCACACGGGCTCCTGCACGGTCTTGCGCAAGACCGTGCGTTAGCCCGTGTGGTTCAATTGAACCCAGCAGAAACTTACGGGTTTTCAAATTTTCGAACCAAAAATCCTTAAAACTCATATTTATAACTCAAATTAACACCCATAAATTATAACAATCATTAATCATCATCTAATTCACATTTACATCCAATAAAATCACGAATTGACCAAGAAACAGGCTCGATCTAAGCATATATCTTAAAAATCCTGAAATAATCAAATAATCTCAAAACCTCGAAAAATTGTAAAAGAATTTGGGGAAATTGGTACCTATAGGAAGGTATCGACGAGAGGATCGTTTAGAAACAATCGGCGCAAAATTCCACGGAGATTTGAGCTCGGCACGATCGATTAGGGCTTCGGGAGAAAATTCTCTTTCTTCTTCTCTCAATTTGAAATAATGGTTTTATGAAATGTATTTCGACACTTTTATCAAATATCTTCGAAATACCGAAAAATACGAAAGGTTATTTTAGTAATTTTAGAAAATCCAATTAAATACGCGTCGATCAAATATAACGATTAAATATTTAATAAACGCAATATAGACACGTAATTTAAATACGCAAACAATATTATCACGTTGGTCATATACGACATATTATATAATAATTCACATATAATCGAGAATTTAGAGATTAAGAAAGATAATTAACTCGTAAAATTACTCACAGTAATTCTCGGATTTCTGGGTCGTTACATTACAGGATCGTATGGGAACAAAGTTGACCTTCAGTACTGCAGCTCACCCCCAGACAGACGGCCAATCCGAAAGGACTATCAGATACCTCGGAGATATGCTGAGATCTTGTGCCCTAGATTTCCAGACTACGTGGCATAAACAGCTACCATTGATCGAGTTTGCTTATAATAACAGTTATCAGTCCTCAATTCAGATGGCCCCATACGAAGCTTTGTACGGAAGGAAGTGTCGATCGCCACTATATTGGGACATTGAGGATTGGAGATGGACTAAAGATGGTATTCATCGTGGCATTGCTCCGAAATTGATTCAGGATGCTATCGAGAAAGTACAGGTCATCCGACAAAGAATGAAAGCTTCCCAGGATCGACAAAAGAGTTATGCTGATAGGCGTCGACGTGATTTGGAGTTCGAAGTTGGGGATCAGGTATTTTTGAAAGCTTCTCCTAGAAAGGGATTCGTTCGAATCGGTAAAGGAGGAAAATTAGCCCCGAGATATTTGGGTCCGTATGTGATTCTTGAGAGGATTGGGAAGATGGCCTATAGATTAGATTTACCGCCAGCTCTTACCGGTATTCAAAATGTTTTCCACGTCTCGCAGCTTCGTAAGTACCATCCAGACGAGTCCGAGATTATTCCGGTAGAAGATATTAAGTTAGAGCCGAATCTGACATTCGTTTCCCAACCGGTTAGTATTTTGGACCATAAATTTCAAGAACTCCGTAATCGTCAAATCCCCCTCGTAAAAGTCCTTTGCAGGAATCAGAAAACCGAAGAAGCTACTTGGGAGACAGAGGAGAAAATGAGAAAACATTATCCTGAGTTGTTCGCTTCAAATGAATAGAATCTGAGAACAGATTCTCATAAGGGGGAGAGATTGTAACGCCCCAAGTTTCGTACAAATAGAGCCGGTAAGAATTTTCTAAGATAACGGGACAAGGTTGGAAAACTCGATCGGGAAATATGTGCTTATGTGATATTATTTGCTTAATGTGTTTAATTTGAATTTGTATATGTGTTAATTATGATTAAATTGCCTAATGTGTTCCTAATTGATATTTTAAATTTTTCTAAACATTTTAAATTACGTGAATTTTGAGTTAATTGGTACGTGGCGAAATATATGATTACGTATATGAAGTGTCTACGTACTTTTATTAAATTGTAACACGTATATTTTATCCCCAAATCTTGAGAAAATAAAATTTTCTTATCTAAAATGAATATCCGAATAAAATATATCATTTAAACACATATATTAAGAGTGAAAAATATTTTGAGTAAATTTTAACTATACTTAATAGTTCTTAAAAATTTTATAATCCTTTATACTATATATCTAGTCACCCAAGTCAATTATTATAATTAACATATTTGTCTGATGATAGCATTATTATAATAATAAGTAAACTACTAATATGGGGTAAGAAAGAAGAAGTCAGGCGCTAAGTTAACTAATCATCCCATTTCCCAATGCCAAATGAATAACATGATATACATGTATTATAAGTATATCCAAATATATATAATAGATCTTGTTTCTAAAGAAACACCAACTTCCTTTTATTTCATTTATCCTCTGGAAACCTCACGAACTGGCAAACAGGTGAAACTCTTAACAAAATTTTCTCTCTTTTGTTTACTTTTGGAAGTAAAGGTTTAAGCTTATGTTTATTTAAAGAATCTATATCTATTTAAGTTTGTTCTCTTTGCACCGTCTGTCGATTAGCTATGAGGTCACCAGATTCATTAATGGAGATTCATGAATGGGCCAAAGAGAGTTGTCAGCCTGTTAGTCATATCTAAGTAGTGCAATGGTAATTAGGATATGATTTCAATATACTTGTATTCATAATTTTAGTTCGTTTGCAACAGAAAATGAATATAGGGATATGTGCTCTCCGTTTACTCGCATACCTTCTTTAATTAATTATACCAATTTTGTTCTAGTTGAGCCATTAATTGGATAGTTTAATGGATTTGTTGTATTAACCAAAATTTGATTAAACGATGGGTTCAAATTATATTTAAATCGATTAATCAATTTATTTTGTTTAGATAGATTAAGCATCTGAAGTAAACCTGTATAGTAATAATTGATTAATGGGTAATTGAAATGGTTGGAATTGTCTTGTATACTCATTCTGATACAGAATTCTCATGTATTTAATTATTTGTTAATTGCTCTTTATGATTAACTTAATAGTTTCACTGTATTAAGCATAAGTCGTGCGTCGTATTGTCGTCTTACGTGGTTGTGTCATATTTGGTTTCAGGTGGTAGTTCTTCCGGGCAGTAGTCTGGTTTTCTATCCTTTTGTCCCTTTTGCAGTATTATCCAGGTGGGGTTTCTTTTCCGAATTCGGTCTTTCTTATACGTATGTAAATATTCCCTATGTACCTGAAGCCTGTGTTTTATGTTTTTATGTTTTCTTTCCCCATATTTATATTATACGTAGTAGCTATTTGAAACCATACTATCCTAATGATTTTAGAGAAAAATGCTTTAATATCAAATTATTACGTATAACCCCTCAAGAGCTCTATTAGCTCGAAAGGGTTACAAACGAGTTTGAAATCGGTCCCTTTGACCACATAAGTATTTGGAATGCGAGAACATAATCTTGGCCTTTCAGCCTGGCCATTGAGCCACATTATATTATTGGGCCCGGACATCAGGGTACGGGGTGAAGCCGGATAGACGTTGGGTCTACGGTGGATCTCAATGCTCTGGTCTCCAAAACAGCTGGGAGCTCGGGGTGTGACTGGAGTGGCAACCCTTTTGAGTACCTGCGCCGGACGGGATCTTATCGCATAGACTTGTCCTCCGCCGAAGATGTATTGGATATTTGTCCTTACATATATAATTATATAGTAGCGGGCTAGCTACCTGACTACACAAGGAGGAATAAGGGAGGTTTATTTGATATTTCTGATATTGTGAAACAGGGGTTGATGCTCGACTCACCGAGCTTTTACTTTACTGCGAAATTATTCGATTCACCAATAATTGTGAAAACCTTTATTTCTCCTTTGCTTTCTTTTCATTTACAAACTGGTGAATCTTTGGGTTGTTTCGATAATATATACGTATTACAGCCCCCTCACTTAGTCGCTTTGACTAACCACATTACTCTGTTGTCTCTTTCAGGTTTTGTCACTAGGCGGATTCAGGTCTTGTCATTGGGATTGCTTTCTTTTGGTTTAGGTGATCCCATATAGCCTATGTTGTCTGGATAAATACCTAACACCTTAGAGTTTGGATATGTAAATGGTGTAAATTATTTTAATTAGTGGTATTGATGTTTTCAGTGGCCTTGGTGGGCTTTATAATTGTGTTCTTGATTATGATTGTTCTAGCTCCCTGAGTGGGATAGGTTGTGTTAATTTGCTTCCGCTGTATTATTGTTCATTGTCCCAGAATTTTCTAAAGCAGATGCGCCTGGTGTTTATTTTCCGTTCGCCAAGTTATAGTTCATAACCGGACCTTTAGTTCTTGTTATGGATTGTGACTTGGTGCGGGGCGTCGCGTCGCACCGTATTTGGGGACGTGCCGTCACATAGACCCACGACTCATGCGACAGCTATGTTACTTTGGTAGTAAGCCCATCCCATTAATCATTAGATTTCAATGACTGGTTCAACGAAGACCCACGACTCATGGCAATCCCGGTTGATGGCAACCATCGAAAAATTGTATATTGTATACTCAGAAAATTACCTACTTGCTAATGCCGCATAACAGAGACCCATGACTCATGGTCATCTCTATTATGAACGTTAGAAGTGAATTTTCTATTAACGGAATGTTTGGAAATTTTAAAATCCTTGTTTATAATTTTCCATTAAGGCTTAATATTAAAGAAAATTTTGACATTCAAAATTATGGGGTTTAATTTTCAAAAAATTAAAATTATAGATTTCAAAAATCTATCCAAGACCTCATCATTTAATTATCTTGTTTATGTGATTAAATCATGAAGATAAACATCCACAAAACACACATAATAATAATTAAATAAATTACCTAGCAATAATAATGGTTTATCATGGGCTTTTCCCTACGCTCGGTCCATAAGAGCCATTTTATGGGCCAAGATTCTATTCATGCAACAATAACATAAACTTAAATCATGCGATGAGCAAATAGAATCCTATTCTATTACAATTTTAAGTAACCCGTTTCATTTGGGCCTTGATTGTCTCTTCTCTTCCAAGCCCACTTCGTCTTGAACTTCATCTCCTAATCTAATTAGAAATTCCTCACCAATCTATGATTCTAACTCTCTCAAATTACAAATCATTTAAATACATTGGTGAAAAATAAAACGAAGCATTACAAATTGGAATGAGAGGCTCGCAGGCTCTCGATTTAAAACCACAGTTAATATTTCATCCACAAAATAAAATCATCCATAGCGCACATTAAGCCCATGATAAAACCAACATACATCCAATGCAATGCATAAATTAAATTTACCAAGTGTGTAACGCCCCGAAAATCCGAATTATAATCCGGTATGTCCGAATCGAGTATTTGCGCAATTTATTATTTTATTTGATATTTATTATGATATTTTAGAATAATTTCGTAAATGAATGAATTTCTATATTTAAATTACGAATTGTCAATGTGTATTTAATTATATGAATTTTGACTGTAATTATGTATTATTTGGACAACATGAGTTTTCAAACTTATTTTGCGAAATTACGAAAATGCCCTTTCGTTTCTCGAATCAAGTCAATTATTTGACTAAGTCTCACATCTCTCCCTCTCACCTCATTCACACAATCAACAAGAAAGGAGAAGAAAGAAAAAGAAAGAAAAAGAGAAAGAGAAGGGAGGAGGTTCAAACGATCGTCCCGACCCCGTTTCCCGACCGTTTATGCCTACGAACTCCCCGCGATCTCTTCTACGAGTAAGCCTTTCACGTCCCTCTCGTTTAATGTCTCCTACGCCTCGTATTTCTCATTTTTGTATATAGTTGAATAATTTAGGGTTTATGTGATTTCAAGAGAATTTATGGATGGATTTTCGTGTTTTTGGATTCTATGTGTAGCTTATATGTTGTAGATCATTATATGTAAATATTAGGGCGTGATTTGCATGTTTAGATGATTAAATGATGAATTTAGGATTTAATTCGCGTGGTTTTTCTGGTTCTGCGAAGTTTCTGCTCTTTCTTCGGGCTTTGCACACGGGGTGTGGCAAGGCCGTGTGGAGGTACACGGCCTCTTGCACGGCCGTGCAAGAGACCGTGCGCATGGTTCATGGTGCACGGCCTTGTGCACATGCCCTTGAGGCCGTGTGCAAGAGGTCGTGCGTGTCTCCCTTGGTGTGCACGGCCTTGGTGCACACGGCCGTGCACAAGGCCGTGTGGCCCGTTTGAACAGGGCCCTGACCTTCTGTAAGTCAGGGCCAATTTTGGCCTACGGGTCCCTCCGAGGCTCGTCTTTTCCGAATTCTTTCTTTGCTCGTGTATTCGATATATATGAAATACATATAAATTGCATGATTTATGAATTTATAGCATGTTCGGGTCTATCAATAGTGTATTTTAAGTTTTCGTCAAATTTTCTAACTTTTGCATATGAAGTCCGATTTTCCCGAAATTCGAATGCATACTCCTTTATGATATTTAAAGCATATCCGTAAAGTTTCGTTGCATTTGGACTTGATTTTCATTTTTAAATTTGCGAATTACTCCATTTTCGGTTGATAATTTGAACCTAAGTGCCTTATGTGATTATATAACGTGCCTCAATATGTTCTTATGTTTTCGTATAAGCCGTGTGTCGTCGTTAGTCTTATTTGGTTGTGTCTTGGTATTTTTGCAGACGATACTCCCGTGGAGTAGCGCCGGTTCTTTCTTTTGCCCTTCTTTTGTATAGCCAACAGGTGAGGCTTTCCGTTTCTGATTCTAGTACTATTATGTATATATATAAATAAGCCTCTTCCGATATAAGCCATGCTTACATTTTGTTTTCACACCGTTTCTATATATATACTTAGTAAATATTTATGCCTATTATGTTTATTCGATTTATCGAAAATGCTTTGATATGAAAAAGTACTACGTATATTCTTTCAAACGTTTGCGAAAGACACATGTAAAACCTCTTTAATTTCCAAGGCGAACTTTGGCCTTCGGCCCCGCATATGACATGTCTCGAACGGTCTTTTGGCCAACCCGAAATGATTTGAAAAGCGAGTTATGAACTGTATGTATGTATGTATGTTTGGGCCCGGAGTCAGGATGATAGGATGAAGTCGGTAGACATCGGGTCAACGGCGTAAATCCTATGGTTCCCTCCACCTTTGGGAGCTCGGGGTGAGGCCGGAGTGGCAGCCCTTTGAGTACCTGAGATTATACTGTATGTTATGCGTAGTTCGGATTTAGCGGTGCATCTACATTGGAGGAATAAGGGTGGTTTCCCGTTTTATGTTTGGAAATTGGAGTTAAGGGCTCGACTCGCTGAGTCATATGATATGTTTATGATTTATGCTAAATCACCACCCGATTACGAAAATCTTTCTTTTATGTTGATTTCTTTTAAGTTTAAAAATGGTGATTTATTTCCGTTTTATTATATACCTTATTACTCCCTCCTCACTTAGTCGTTTGACTAACCCTTGCTGTTTCACCCCTGTATTGGTTTCAGGATACTAGGCGGGATCTTCATCGTCGTCGTCGCGTCTTAGAGTTACATTCTTTTGTTCATGTATAACTCTCATTCCGTATGACTATTATTTATGTTTACGATAGTAGGATTCTATTTATGTAGTATTCAGGATTATATGTTGAACCCGTTATTATTTATTGTCGGGATATTGTATCGAACCCGTTTATTATTCAAGTAATTGAATTTCGTTGGCCTTGGTGGGCTTTAATACTTGTGCAATTATTATGAATTATTGTTTGGTTTAATTTCGCTTCCGCACCTCTGTCGTTTTCTTTTGTTTTTGAAAACCCCGCCTAGTCATGGAGTAAATGTATGCCATTCGCCGGGTTTCGATTTGGGTCGGATTCCATTTCTGTTCCTGATCGGGGCTCGGTGCGGGGCGTGCGTTACCCGTTTGGGGCGCCCGCTACAGTTGGTATCAGAGCTTCTTTGGTCCAATGGCCTAAGCTCTGAATCATCGTGTTTTGTTTGTTTTGTCAGTCGTTGTGTGCCAGTGTAACTTAGGGAATTGCACTCACCAGTGTTCAAGAACGCTTAGTGTTTGAATTGTGATGGATCTTTGTTGGATGATCAACAACAAAAGATCTTTTACAATCAAAACACTGGGATGGGCTTGGATATAGGTGGATGTGAAACCCAAGGTTGTGCTTGCCATGCCTGGTTGTCTGTCGTGTCCGGTTGTGTCTAGGTCGTACGGCTTAGGACTTCTGTGGAATTTGTGCAAATGTGCTAAGTGCTTATGTGAACTCTATCTGAACATTACTTGCCTACGTGTTACAACTTTTCATAATCGCTTATCATGCATGTTTGGTATTGAATTTGCAGAATGCCTCCTCGCCGTGAACCTCCAGGTCCGCCTCCAGGTGTTCCGACACCAGCACAGTTTATGGAAGCCTTAGGGCAGTTAATGGTTAATACCAACCGAGCAACGCCACCACCTGCCCCCGAGACTGAGATGAGCAGGTTCCTTAAACTCCACCCTCCACAGTTCGAGGGTGCACCGGACGATGTTATTGCCGAATTTTGGATAGCGGCAATGGAGAAGAGGTTCAGAGTAATGGAATGTCCGGACCCTAAGAGGGTCGAATTAGCAGTGTATCAGATGACAGGAGCTGCACATGACTGGTGGGCCCGTATAGAGCAGCGATGGCAGCGAGAGCATGTGGTCACGATTGGTTGAGTTTCGGGCCAAGTATATTCCGTTAGTGGTCCGACAGCGACGTGAGCGAGAGTTCCTGGCTCTCAAGCAGGGTACTTCATCAGTTGACCAGTACGAGGCTCATTTCTCCAGACTTATTATTCACTGCTCGTATATGGTTGACGACGAGCAGAGGAAGACTCGACAGTTCATTGAAGGGTTTTCGAATGAGATCCGTATGCATATGCTCGGGAACAGACTTTAGTACTACACCGATGCAGTTGAGACGGCCCTATCTATAGAGTCCGATTTCCGACAGATGAGACCGACTTCTGCACCTGCCCCCGCAGCCGCCAAGAGTTTCGCTTCTGGTTCGAAGAGACCCTTTACTCATTCTGGGTCCTCTTCTGGGAAGAAGCCATTCAAGACAGCTGTTCAGCCTGCTCCTCCCGACCTTAGGGATTTCCACGACCCGTATGTGGATTCTGTCAGGGCCCGCACTTAGAGGCCAAATGTTGGAAGAAGAATGGTCTCTGCTACGGATGTGGTAGCGCCGATCACCAGGTAGATGTATGCCCGAAGAGGAGACCGGTACAGCAGGGAGCCGCTCAGCCTCAGGCCTATGCCCGTGTTTATGCCTTGGAAGGCGACGCAGAGGATGCTATTGCAGATCCGACCGACGTGGTGGAAGGTACTATATATATAAATGGCATCCCCATACATGCATTGTACGACTCGGGTGCTTCACACTCATTTATTGCACCTGCTGTTTCCTTATCTGTGCATGCGCCTGTTTCCTTGCTTAACTATGTGTTGGTGGTTGGTTCGCCGTTGGGTTCGAAAGTTATTGCGAACCGAGCACTTAAGCGTTGTCCAATTATCATCGAGGGTATCGAGTACCCAGCTGATTTGATCGAGTTGCCGATGAAGAAATATGGGGTTATTCTCGGAATGGATTGGTTGTACGAGCATCGGGTGAAGGCTGATTGTTTCGAGAAGAAAGTTATTCTGGGTTCTAATGAAGTTAAGGGTTTCCGATCAGGAGAAGGTTCGTATATCTCAATGATGGAAGCCAAGAAACTTGTTCAGAAAGAAGAAGCTACATGCTTTATAGCTTACCTTCTCAACCGCCCGAAGGACCAAACGAAGATCGAAGAAATGCCCGTGGTCAATGAATTCACTGACGTATTCCCCGAGAATCTGGAATTCTTGCCACCGGATCGGGATATAGAGTTCGTGATTGACCTAGTTCCGGGAGCCGAGCCTTATTCGAAGTCGCCGTACCGAATGGCTCCTGCCGAGTTGAAGGAATTGAAGAACCAACTCAACGAACTTCTTTCTATTGGATATATCCGACCGAGTGCCTCGCCTTGGGGTGCTCCAGTCCTCTTCATGAAGAAGAAGGATGGTACACTTCGCATGTGTATCGATTACAAAGAATTGAACAGGATGACAGTGGAGAACAAGTATCCTTTACCGCATATCGAGGAATTGTTCGATTTGCTACAAGGATCGAGGGTTTATTCCAAGCTCGATCTCAGACAAGGATATTACCAGCTTCGTATCCGATCAGAGGATATCCCGAAGACAGCTTTCAACACCCGATACGGACATTTCGAGTTTGTGGTCATGCCGTTTGGACTTACGAATGCCCCAGCAGCTTTCATGGACATGATGCACAGGATTTTTCATCTGTACCTCGACAAATTCGTCGTTATTTTTATTGACGACATCTTAGTGTTCTCGAAGTCCGAAGAAGAACACGCTGAACACCTCCGGATTGTGCTCCAAGCTTTGAGAGAGCACCAATTATTCGCTAAGTTCAGCAAATGCGAATTCTGGATTGACCGAGTGAACATCCTAGGTCATGTCATATCCGGAATGGGAATCGAGGTAGATCCTTCGAAGATTGAGACAGTGCTGGATTGGGAGAGACCTAAGACTCCCACAGAGATCCGTAGTTTCTTGGGATTAGTAGGATACTACAGGCATTTCGTCAAGGATTTCACTAAGCTTGCAGGTCCGTTAACAGCATTGACAAAGAAAGAAGCTCAGTTTGAGTGGTCAGCCAAATGTGAAACTAGTTTTCAGGAGCTCAAGAAGAGATTGACCACAGCCCCAGTATTGACCATGCCCGAGGGTTCTGAAGGATTTGTCGTATATGCAGATGCGTCACACGAAGGATTAGGTTGTGTGTTAATGCAGAATGGGAAGCATCGAGGAAGCTAAAGCCAGCTGAAGAGAACTATCCCACTCACGACCTTGAGCTAGCCGTCGTTGTATTTGCTTTATTGAAATGGCATCATTACCTCTACGGCATCACGTTCGACATCTTCACAGATCATAAGAGCCTTCAGTACTTGTTTACTCAGAAGGAATTGAACAAACGACAGCGCCGTTGGATGGAGCTATTTGAGGATTACGATTGCAAGATTCAGTATCATCCCGGAAAGGCGAATGTTGTAGCTGATGCACTGAGCCGGAAGGCGAGCATAGCCCAGCTAGAGGCTAAGTTAGAGGGAGTTCACATTAGTTCCCAGGCCCATGTTCACAGCATATCGATCTAGTCAGAGTTGGGTCGAAAGATTCGATATGTTCAGGCTACTGATGAGTGGACTCAGAGACAGATAGTTCACATCGCAGCTGATCCAGAGACTCAGTTTGGTGTGGACGACACAGGAATTCTCCGCTACAAGTCCCGAGTTTGTGTTCCGGAGAGTCTGAGGAAAGAGATTCTCGATGAGGCTCACAACATACCTTACACAGTTCATCCAGGAGGAAGTAAGATGTACAGGGACCTAAAAGAGTTATTCTGGTGGAGAGGTATGAAGATAGACGTAGCTGATTACGTCAAGAGATGCTCGACTTGTCAGCAAGTTAAAGTTGAGCATCAAAGACCGGGAGGTTTGCTTGAGCCACTACCGATTCCTACATGGAATTGGGAGGGTATTGCCATGGACTTCGTGTCTGGTTTACCTAAAGTTAGAGGTGGTTACGATAGCATTTGGGTGATTATCGACCGACTGTCCAAGAGTGCTCATTTTCTACCGATCAACATGTCGTATAAAGTGGATAAGTTGGCAGAGATTTATCACCGAGAGATTGTCAAGCTTCATGGAATTCCGTCTACGATAGTGTATGACAAAGACGATCGATTTACTTCTCGCTTATGGCAGCAACTTCAAGAGCGAATGGGAACGAAGCTGACTTTCAGTACAGCCGCACATCCGCAGACAGATGGTCAGTCAGAGAGGATGATCAGATATCTCTGTGATATGCTTTGAGCTTGTGCCTTGGATTTTCGCAACAATTAGCACGACCAGTTGCCATTGATCGAGTTTGCCTACAACAACAGTTATCAGTCTTCGATCGAAATGGCACCTTACGAGGCATTGTATGACAGAAAGTGTAGATCCCCGTTGTTTTGGGATCTCGAGGATTGGCGTTGGACGAAAGATGATAAGGAACGAGGAACTCCTCCAAAGTTTCTCCAAAATCCCATCGATCGTATCCAGATCATTCGGCAGAGAATGAAAGCAGCTCACGATCGACAGAAGAGCTATGCCGACAACCGTCGCCGACCGTTGGAATTTGAGGTTGGTGACAAAGTATTCCTCAAAGCTTCTCCTCGAAAGGGATTCACCCGAATTGAAAAAGGAGGAAAACTGAGTCCCAGATTTTTGGGTCCCTACGAAATTCTGGAGAGGATTGGGAACGCTGCCTACAGGTTAGACTTGCCGCCCAGCCTAACAAGAATTCACAATGTCTTTCATGTTTCTCAACTCCGAAAGTACTTCCCAAATGAGTCCGAGATCCTTCCTGTTAAGGAAATTGAACTAGAGCCGGACTTGACCTTTGTTTCGAAGCCGGTGAAGATATTGGATAAGAAGACTCAAGCTCTGCGGAACCGGGAGATTTCTCTTGTCAAAGTTCTTTAGAGAAATCAGACAACCGAAGAAGCTACATGGGAGACCGAGGACAAAATGCGCAAGTTTCATCCGGAATTATTTCAGTCGGACGAGTAGAATCTGGGGGCCAGATTCTCATAAGGAGGGGTGATTGTAACGCCCCGAAAGTCTGAATTATAATCTGGTATGTCCGAATCGAGTATTTGCGCAATTTATTATTTTATTTGATATTTATTATGATATTTTAGAATAATTTCGTAAATGAATGAATTTCTATATTTAAATTACGAATTGTCAATGTGCGTTTAATTATATGAATTTTGACTGTAATTATGTATTATTTGGACAACATGAGTTTTCAAACTTATTTTGCGAAATTACGAAAATGCCCTTTCGTTTCTCGAATCAAGTCAATTATTTGACTAAGTCTCACATCTCTCCCTCTCACCTCATTCATGCAATCAACAACAAAGGAGAAGAAAGAAAAAGAAAGGAAAAGAGAAAGAGAAGGGAGGAGGTTCAAACGATCGTCCCGACCCCGTTTCCCGACCGATTTTCGAACCGTTTACGCCTACGAACTCCCCGCGATCTCTTCTACGAGTAAGCCTTTCACGTCCCTCTCGTTTAATGTCTCCTATGCCTCGTATTTCTCATTTTTGTATATAGTTGAATAATTTAGGGTTTATGTGATTTCAAGAGAATTTATGGATGGATTTTCGTGTTTATGGATTCTATGTGTAGCTTATATGTTGTAGATCATTATATGTAAATATTAGGACGTGATTTGCATGTTTAGATGATCAAATGATGAATTTAGGATTTAATTCGCGTGGTTTTTCTGGTTCTGCGAAGTTTCTGCTCTTTCTTGACGCACACGGGCTTTGCACACGGGGTGTGGCAAGGCCGTGTGGAGGTACACGGCCTCTTGCACGGCCGTGCAAGAGACCTTGCGCATGGTTCATGGTGCACGGCCTTGAGGCCGTGTGCAAGAGGCCGTGCGTGTCTCCCTTGGTGTGCACGGCCTTGGTGCACACGGCCGTGCACAAGGCCATGTGGCCCGATTGAACAGGGCCCTGACCTTCTATAAGTCAGGGCCAATTTTGGCCTACGGGTCCCTCCGAGGCTCATCTTTTCCGAATTCTTTCTTCGCTTGTGTATTCGATATATATGAAATAGATATGAATTGCATGATTTATGAATTTATAGCATGTTCGGGTCTATGAATAGTGCATTTTAAGTTTTCGTCAAATTTTCTAACTTTTGCATATGAAGTCCGATTTTCCTGAAATTCGAATGCATACTCCTTTATGATATTTAAAGCATGTCCGTAAAGTTTCGTTGCATATGGACTTGATTTGCATTTTTAAATTTGCGAATTACTCCATTTTCGGTTGATAATTTGGACCTAAGTGCCTTATGTGATTGTATAACGTGCCTCAATATGTTCTTATGTTTTCGTATAAGCTGTGCATCGTTGTTAGTCTTATTTGGTTCTGTCTTCGTATTTTTGCAGACGATACTCCCGTGGAGTAGCGCCGGTTCTTGCTTTTGCCCTTCTTTTGTATAGCCAACAGGTGAGGCTTTCCATTTCTGATTCCAGTACTATTATGTATATATATAAATAAGCCTCTCCCGATATAAGCCATGTTTACGTTTTGTTTTCACACCGTTTCTATATATATACTTAGTAAATATTTATGCCTATTATGTTTATTCGATTTATCGAAAATGCTTTGATATGAAAAAGTACTACGTGTATTCTTTCAAACGTTTGCGAAAGAGACATGTAAAACCTCTTTAATTTCCAAGGCGAACTTTGGCCTTCGGCCTCGCATATGACATGTCTCGAACGGTCTTTTGGCCAACCCGAAATGATTATAAAAGCGAGTTATGAATTGTATGTATGTATGTATGTTTGGGCCCGGAGTCAGGATGATAGGACGAAGTCGGTAGACATCGGGTCTACGACGTAAATCCTATGGTTCCCTCCACCTTTGGGAGCTCGGGGTGAGGCCGGAGTGGCAGCCCTTTGAGTACCTGAGATTATACTGTATGTTATGCATAGTTTGGATTTAGCGGTCCGTCTACATTGGAGGAATAAGGGTGGTTTCCCGGTTTATGTTTGGAACTTGGAGTTAAGGGCTCGACTCGCTGAGTCATATGATATGTTTATGATTTATGCTAAATCACCACCCGATTACGAAAACCTTTCTTTTATGTTGATTTCTTTTAAGTTTAAAAATGGTGATTTATTTCCGTATTATTATATACCTTATTACTCCCTCCTCACTTAGTCGTTTGACTAACCCTCGCTGTTTCACCCCTGTATTGGTTTCAGGATACTAGGCGGGATCTTCGTCGTCATCGTCGCGTCTTAGAGTTACATTCTTTTGTTCATGTATAACTCTCATTCCATATGACTATTATTTATGTTTACGATAGTAGGATTCTATTTATGTAGTATTCGGGATTATATGTTGAACCCGTTATTATTTATTGTCGGGATATTGTATCGAACCCGTTTATTATTCAAGTAATTGAATTTCGTTGGCCTTGGTGGGCTTTAATACTTGTGCAATTATTATGAATTATTGTTTGGTTTAATTTCGCTTCCGCACCTCTGTCGTTTTCTTTCGTTTTTGAAAACCCCGCCTAGTCATGGAGTAAATGTGTGGCGGGTTTCGATTCGGGTCGGATCCCATTTCGGTTCCGGGTCGGGGCTCGGTGCGGGGCGTGCGTTACCCGTTTGGGGCTCCCGCTACAAAGTAATTAATGATATGGATATTTAAGTTATTTATTCTCAATAAACTACTTAAATCTTCATTAATCTTAATCACTATTAAAATTAGTCTAAAATTAAATTAAATTGAAAAACTATCAATTTAATCTAATTTCATAAGAGTTCCAAAACTCTAGTCTATGTGCATCAATAAACAAGTTCAAGTTGGGAGGAATCATAAATATCCATGATTTTCGAAAACAGATTTTTCGCAAGATTTCATGTTTTGTCCTAAATTTCAAAAATTCATAATAAATCGAAAATACAATATTTTGACTCAAGGAAAACGTGTGAGGAAAAATTTCTTAGAAGACTCTAAAGTGATCCAAGCACGTTAGAGTCCCTTTCTTACGCGATTTCCAAACAGTCGCAAAAAATATGGTGTTCAAGTTTTCTGTAAAACAAGATTTTTGTTTCCTAAATTCCAAAAATCATATAAAATCGAAAAATAGAGCTTTTGAACTAATTCAAAATCCAAAATTGAAGATAAATGAGTTTACAACAATTTCTCAGAAGACTCCAAAGTCATATGAGTATGTTAGACTTCTCTTCTAAAGTGATTTCTAAACTGTCGCCAAAACCGCGTTTTTCAAGATTTGCACAAATTTAGGATTTCAATTTCAGATTTCCAAAAATCACCAAAAATCGACAACTAAAGCTTTTGAACCGATTCAAAATGTCAAGTTGTACGAAATTGAATGTAGAACATTTTCTAAAAAGATACCAAAGTGATTTGAGAACTTTATAATAGGTTATAAATTCAATTTCTAAAACGTCGCCGGAAAAACTTTATACTGAAAACAGATTTTCAAGATAAGGCAGTTTTGCAAGATTAGGGTTTCGACTTCCGATTTCAAAAAATCAGATAAAATCGAAAAATAAATATTTTGATGCAAACCAAAATTCTAAATTCATCCCCATTGTGTTATTCTAATTCTTCCAGAAATATTAAAATCCATTAGAGGTCATTAGGAACCGTTTCCAACTCGTTTTCTAAAATGTGACAGAGCAGCCCCTGTTTCTCAAACAGTTTTCGACCACAGATTTCAAAAATCTATATAAAATCTAAAAATTTAGTTTTTGAACTAATTCAAAAGCCTAAACTCAAGTTTAACATATTTAGAACATTTTCTCAGAAGACATCAATGTCATCCAAGATTAGTAGGAAGGGTTTCCGACTCAGTTTTCTAGATGTCGCCAGACTCGACTTTCTGCAACACAATTTTCAGCAACACAACTCAACACCAAAACTCGTTTCTGACCAACCAAAATTCATTTTTCATGTATTTCAAAAATACACCAATCTTTAGAAATATATATCTCCAAATTTCCAGATTCTTTTTTGATAAAACCATATTCAAAATATTCCTTTCAATTTATCAAAACTCCCAACAACTTTATATATGCACATAAACACAAAAACGCATCTAACACCAATTTAACCAAATCAAAGGGGTAGAGGCGAATATATAAACGTGATCAAAGCATGGATCTGATACCACTGTTGGGAATCACGCACCCCCGGGCGCAGCGGAAGTAATAGATTTCAAAAATTTTAGTCCCGGGGAGTTACAGCGAATCTTCATCCAATGAATTTGTAACTTTAAAACGTTTATATATCTTGAGAGATATGCACCTTTACGCACTCCTTTTGTAGTAGATAAGGAACGAAAGCTTTCCAAAGCTTCAGGCCACTCCTTGATCAGTGTAGGCTTCTTGATTCTACCAAGGTCCGATCTTTAACCGAAACCCTCTGAGGTTGATCCACGGCTTCTCGCAGACGAACTCTGAATCTCTTAATTCCTGCTAGAGATTTAAGATCAGTATTTATCTAATATAAATAAGAGAATCAAGATACAATTGAAAGGGCTGGTTCACGTTGAACTGCCTGTAAAGAGAGAGGAAAAACGCAGAAGAGAGAGAGATTAGGGTTAGGAAAAATCTGATTTCTCTTCTTCTCTGTTTTCACGTGAAGTTCCCTACTTTCTGTGTTCTGCAAGATCTATCTTAAATAGACTTAAGTGGGCCAAAAATTCCAGTCCTAGATAGGCTGGGATTTTCACCCACTGCTGCTATTAGGCCCAGTAGTATTTTGGCCTTCTAAAGGCCTTTTCAATTTAATATCAGATTAAATATTTCAGGCCCAATTTAATTAATCATAATTAATTAAGCAAGTCCATCATACAATGGGCTTTAATTTATTCTAAATAAATTACAAGTCCATCATTGATCAGCTTGGACTAAAATTAATTCCAAATTAATTATCTAGTCCAATAAGCCCAATTAACATTTAATTGCTACAGATTTTCACTTCTATTAATTGAACTTGATTTATTCCAAATAAATCATTAGTTTCTCAATTAATTATTTTGACTTGAATTAATACAAATTAACTCTCAAGTTTTAAACTTTTAATTAATACTTTAATTGACAAAGCTCTCTTCTACTTAAATTAAGTAGTCTCAAATTTCAACATGAATTTCGAGACTCACTCTTAATTACTTTAGACTTGAATTAATTCCCAATTAACTCTCAAGTCTAATATGTTATCAAATAACAAGTCTCTCGAATTTAATCACATTAAATACTTGTTAATTACTCTTAATTAACTCTTACATGTTAATTACACTTAATTAACATCTTGATCTCTTATTAATGAATTAATTCCAATTAATTCATTTGTCAATCCAGTTGACTATTATCAAACTCTGTTGATATAGATAAATGTGTTCTTCTTTGGAAATCATTGTGTGACCCCTCAGGTTCACCAATAGGACGATAGTAGGAACACATCCTCAATGTCATAATTGTGACTTTAATTAAACTCATTTAATTAAAGACTATTTGTGAATCAACTCATTGACTTCACAAATACATTCCTATAGACCATGGATAACATCTAGCAATGTGTCTGTAACGACACGTCCCCAAATACGGTGCGACGTGACGTCCCGCACCAAGTCACAATCCATAATAAGAACTGAGGTCCGGTTATGAACTATAACCTGGCGAACGGTAAATAAATACCAGGCGGATCTGTTTTAGAAAATAACGGGACAACAAACCATAATACAGCATAAGCAAATTAATACAATCTGTCCCACTCAGGGAGCTAGAAAAACATTAAATCCAAAACACAATTATAAAGCTCACCAAGGCCACTGAAAGCAACAATATCAACATTCAAACTAATTTACATCATTTACATATACAGTCTCTAGGGTTTTAAGTATTTATCCAGATACTCAGGCGGAAATAAAATCACCTAAACCAAAAGTAAATGACTCCAAGGACAAGACCTGGATCCGCCTAGTGACAAACCTGAAAGAGACAACGAGGTAATGGGGTTAGTCAAAGCGACTAAGTGAGGGGACTGTAATACGTATATATTCATAAAACTGAATAAAAGTTCGCCATTTTTAAATGAGAAGAAAGCAAATGAAAAATAAAGGTTTTCGTAACATTGGCGAAGTAATTAATGTTGTAATGTATAAATAAAAGCTCGGCGAGACGAGCAACAACCACCTATTTCACAATATGAAAATAATCAAGTAAACTGCCCTTATTCCTCCTTGTGTAGACAGGTAGCTAACCCGAACTACTAATAATCAACTATGCAAGGACAAGTATGCTTTACATCTTCGGCTGGGGACAAGTCTATGCGACAAGATCCTCTCCGGCGCAGGTACTCAAAAGGGTTGCCACTCTGGCCACACCCCGAGCTCCCAGCAGTTTGGAGACCAGAGCATTGAGATCCACCGTAGACCCAACGTCTAACCGGCTTCACCCCGTACCCTGATGTCCAGGCCCCAATAGTATGAGATGGCACAAAAGCCGGGCACAAAGGCCAAAGTATATTTCTCGCATTTCGAAAGATTCGGTCAAAGGGACCAATTGAGAAATCAATTTTAACCTTTTCTGGCCAAAAGAGCCTTCAAGGGGCTAATATGTAATAATTTGATATCAAAACGTTTTCCTCGAAATCATTAAGGTAGTATGGTTTTCAAATAGCTACTACGTATAATATAAGTTGGGGAAAGAAAATTTAAAAGCATAAAACACAGGCTTCGGTATATATGGAATATTTACATACGTATAAGAAAGCCGAATTCGGAAAAGAAACCCCACCTGGATAATACTGCAAAGAGGACAAAAAGGAAAGACCAATCTACTTCCTGGAAGGAGTATCACCTGAAACCAATTAGGACACAACCACATAAGACGACAATACGATGCACGGCTTTAACCAAGTTCACATAATCATGTTATAATTAGACAATTTAAACAACTTAACAACACTTAAGAAGATAAAAGATTCATATATATTATTACAAATGAATTGATCAGGCACCTATCTATAATCCGTGGACTAGTTTTTAATGAAATAAAATTACACTCAAAGCTAGAAGAATTAGAATTATTACACACAGACAACGTGTATTTATTTGGGAGCAATTGATTCATCATGAAATTTCAATTAACTACTTGATCTTCTACTAAATTTATCTAAATTAGTCATTTGCATGGCTTAACATATTTCACTTCAGGCCTGCACAACAATACATCACATATTTACAAAGGTATACTTATGGCCGCATACAATTATAACCCACATACACTTTTATTGTCAACTAAAGATAGAGTGTTAATCTAATTTCAACAATCTGTGGATATAGAAACATGAGATCATACTTAATTTATATATTAAATATTAAGTCATGTGATCATTCACTTCCCTCGACAACTCAGCAGCACTCAAACAATCAACTTGGTACTCCACTCTTATTTACTCTATTTCAGCAGCTCACTAATAATATTAGCGCACGTCAACAGGAATGAACAAGGTAGGATAGAATTCATTAATTGCAAACAAGAACAAATTCATTTACAGAAAAGTGAATTAAAGGAGAAGGATTAACCTGATCTTTAGTAGACAACACGAAAATCTTGAGGGTTTTACTTCTGGGTGTTTTACAGAGAAATGAAGACGTGATAATTTTCTTTTTTTTTTCTTTCTAAAGTGACGGTGGAATAGATGGGTTACAAAGAGTGTTTATAGGAAGTCGGACCATTACTAGACTTATCCTATCTAATGTTGCTTAATTCTTTTAAAAAAAATAATTATAATATAAGCTTTCTAAAATGTCAATTTCTCTTCTTTTTTTTTTAAGATAGAAGTCTATAGCCATATAAAAGTATTTTATATACTTGTTCGTAAAGAAGAAACAGGTATGCACAATTTCTCTTTTCTTTCTTTTTAAAATCAACAGTGAACTTTAGTATAACAATATATTTCACCTAATTCAAAGTGTTCAGGAAATCTAAAAATATTAATTAGGCACACATTAGACTATTTAATCACAATTAACACACATATCAATTTAAATTAAACACATTAAGCAAATAATATCACATAAGCACATATTTCCCGATCGAGTTTTCCAACTTGTCCCGTTATCTCAGGAATTCTTACCGGCTTTATTTGTACGAAAACTTGGGGTGTTACAGTGTCCATGGCCACCCATCCATCGATGAAGTGGTATGAACCTTTCAGCCTCATGATCTCCGTGAGATACGATCCTTCTATCATCCAACTCCCGATTGAGACCTAGGGTATGGGAGGTGGAACCCCAGTAGTCTGCAATGCTATGAATAACATTCCTATAGTAATTCCATTTGATCTTGCCCTCTAGAACTCTTTCCTAGTGAAGACCAACCGGACCTTGCGCAAGGATTTAGTGGTGGAATATACTACGATAGAATTCATTGGAATTCTTCTTGTTCTTGTAACAAGTGATAGATCCTGTATTGACCCTTACAGCTTCCATGCATTTCTCGAACATACCCAATCATACAGCTTACGTGAAACTCGAGGGATTCAGCAGTATGTCAAAGTATGCCCCAGTCATACACAAGGCAACCATGAAGCCTCAAGTCTAAGGATTAGTTAGACACGATCATGGCTAGGGAAACCCTCCTAATCTCTATGACTCTATATAAGTCTTAACCCATTTAGGCATTCCCGGCGGGATCCTCAGTGAACTTAATCTCCATTAAGCACCCTCATATGCATAGTAGTGTCAAAACACTAATGTCATGAAATGGGACACACTTTCATAAAGTTATGTCATATGAGCAAGTCTCAAGCGAGTCTGGTCGACATCCCCTGTGCCTTTTTAAACTCTTCGACTTGGAGTGTTTTAGATCACACCATTAGGTACTTATTTCATGGCCTCCATCAAATGGTGAAACCAAGTCCTTAGCTTACTGTGATCTTGGGGTTTCATCCATACACAAAAAATAAATAATATGCAACTACTTTATAAATGTAATATGATGAATTTGGCCAAAGTAGTGTTAGACGGCTACTAACGTCTTTCTATTATGGATCACTAGATTGTTCTACTCTAGAGTTTTAGAGGAAATGCCTCAAGCAGTTCTGCTTTCCAGGGCACAACTCTAACAATATAGGCAATCTGGCTTTAGGGCAAGTGGGACATTGAAAGGGATAGTGCCATGCAGCCAATTGTATTTTGGTTATCTCTATGTAATAGACAGTCTGTGATTTAATAATAAAGGATATATTTTATATCTTGAGGCAAATCTTATTTATTTCATTTATAGCATTTAGTTTCTTTATGTTATTGCTCATATTAATAAAACTAAAGAAGCTCCTGAATTACTTTAACTATATCACATTGACTTAGGTTAGTCAAATGAAACATGTGATCAGAGTGTAATTCAAAAGTATAATCTCCAAGTCAAGTGAGTTCACAAAAGGACAAGTGGGAGCATCCATCAAATGAACTCGACTTAAAGACTTGTAGTGTGACTACAGAGCTATACTGTGTTTCAAGTAAATGAGTGTTAGTGGAACACTTGTACTCACACTAGGTGGCTGTTAAGCATTCAACAGTTTCACTGAGGATCCCAACCGAGACGCTCAAATGAGAGAGGCTATAACCTCTAAGTAATTGAGTACAGTCTAGGTTGACGACGTGACTAATTAATTCCTAGACTTGAGGATTCGTTGTATCTCATATTTAGGAGATAATCATTTGATATGATCTTTTCTTTATGATAACAATTCACAAAAGATCATAAGCTTATGTCAGTGATTGTTGAATAAGTATGGAGGTAAATGGATGCCAAGAAAGGATCCATCTACTCTAAGATTATAGTTAGTGAATTTCTATGAGATCTGGATAGAATAAATGTTAAAGGAATCTTCGGCCGAAGTAGTAAAGATTCAGACTAAGGATAAGTTCTCCTTGAGTTTAGAATCGCCTGACATTTACTTCTAGTCAGACACATATGATAAAGGTCATAAAAAGTTCCGTATTCCATACTTTAGACCTTATCGGGAATTATTAGATGGAGAGATTGTATCTCATAGAAAGTCGTTGACCGTTAAATGTTTATTTAATAAACGTGCTTTCACCAATGGCTAGATAGACTGAAGATGGAGCTAGTACTTATGTGATGTCTGGCTCAGCATCATTATAGTAATGAAAATAATTTGATGAGTCAAATAACTTAATGCTAGCTGCTATTCATTTTGGTGAACCTGAGGGATCACATAATGAATTGGTTTTTTCAAACCTTGGAACTAATGATTAATGTAGAGACCTTAATATTGAATTAAAGGTTGCTTAATTTATGTAGCGGGCGCCCCAAACGGGTAACGCACGCCCCGCACCGAGCCCCGACCTGGAGCCGAAATGGGATCCGACCCGAACCGAAACCCGGCGAACGACAAGCATTTACTCAATCACTAGGCGGGGTTTTCAAAAACAACGAAAAGACAGAGACGCGGAAGCAATATAAATAATCAAAGCAATAGAACATAATAAATACACAATTATTAAAGCCCACCAAGGCTAACGAAATTCAATTACATAATATCAAACGGGTTCGATACAGTATCCCGATAAATATAATAACGGGCCCAATAAATACATATCCCAAATACAAATTAAATAAAATCCTAATATCCTAAAAATCTAATTCATATCATACGGAAAAAGGAATGTACATGAGAAAATAAATACAACTCTACGACGACGACGACGAATCACGCCTAGTATCCTGAAACCAATATAGGGTGAGACAGAGAGGGTTAGTCAAACGACTAAGTGAGGAGGGAATAATAATGTATATAATAAAACGGAAAATAAATCACCAATTTTAAACTTAAAAGAAATCAACATAAAAGAAAGGTTTTCGTAATCGGGTGGTGATTTAACATAAAACATAACTTATCATATGACTCGGCGAGTCGAGCCCTGAACTCCAATATCCAAAACATAAAACCGGAAACCACCCTTATTCCTCCAATGTAGCTGGACTGCAAACCCGAACTACTCATATCATACGGGAATAACTCAGGTACTCAAAGGGCTGCCACTCCGGCCTCACTCCGAGCTCCCAAATGGAGGAAACCATAGGATTTACGCCGTAGACCCGACGTCTACCGACTTCGTCCTACCGCTCTTACTCCGGGCCCAAACAAACATGCATACAGTTCATAATCTCGCTTTTCAAATCATTTCGGGTTGGCCAAAAGACCGTTCGAGACATGTCATATGCGAGGCCGAAGGCCAAAGTTCGCCTTAGAAAAAAAAGTTTTACATGTCTCTTTCGTAAACATTTCGAAGACTATACATAGTACTTTTTCATATCAAATCATTTTCGATAAATCAAATGAACATAATAAGCATAAATATCTACTAAGTATATATATAGAAACGGTGTGAAAACAAAACTTAAACGTGGCTTATATCGGGAGAGGCTTATTTATATATATACGTAATAATACTGGAAACAGAAAAGGAAAGCCTCACCTGGCTGCTATGCAAAATAAGAGCAAAAAGCTAGAACCGGCGCTACTCCACGGGAGTATCATCTGCAAAAATACCAGGACACAACCAAATAAGACTAAAGACGACGCACGGCTTATACGAAAGTATTAAAACACATAGGAGCACGTTATACAATTAAATCAATCACTTAAGTTCAAATTCTCAAACGAAAACAGAGTAATTCTCAAATTTAAAAATGCAAATCAAGTCCAAATGCAACGAAACTTTACGGACATGCTTAAATTATCATAAAGGAGTATGCATTTGAATTTCGGGAAAATCGGACTTCACATGCAAAAGATAGAAAATTTAACGAAAACTTAAAACGCACTATTCATATACCCGAACATGTTGTAAATTCATAAATCATGCAATTCATATCTATTTCATATATATCGAATACACGACCGAAGAAAGAATTCGGAAAAGAGGAGTCTCGGAGGGACCCGTAGTGCAAAACGGGCCCTGACTTACAGAAGGTCAGGGCACTGTTCGACCAGACCACACGGCCTTGTGCACGACCGTGTGCCGAGGCCGTGCACAATCGGACCAACACGCACGGCCTCATGCACACGGCCTCAAGGCCGTGTGCACAGCCCGTGCACCATTCCAAACACGCACGGTCTCTTGCACGGCCGTGCAAGAGGCCGTGTACACCCACACGGGTTTGCCACACCCCGTGTGCGTAAAAATTGAGCAGAACATGCAGAACATCAAACCCAATACGCGAAAATAAATCCTAATTCAACATTAAATCGATTAATCATGCAAATCAATCCCTAATTTTCACATATAATCATCTACAACATATAATCTACATATAGAAACGATAAACACGAAAATCCATCCACAATTACTATCAAAATCATATAAAACCTAAATTATACAACTATTCACAAAAATGAGAAAAATGAAGTATAGAAGACATTAAACGAGAGCATCGTTAGAAGCTTACTCGTAGAAAAGATCGCGAGGAATTCGTAGGCGTAAACGATTCGAAAATCCGTCGGGAAACGAAGTCGGGACGATCGATTGAAATCTCTTCCTTCTCTTTCTCTTTTTCCTTCTCTTTTCTTTTCTTTCTTCTTCCTTGCTACTTTTGAACGAGAGTGAGGTGAGAGAGAGACTTAGTCAAATTAGTTGACTAGGGTTTAAAAGTCGAAGGGGCATTTTAGTAATTTCGCAAAATAAGTTTAAAAACTCACGTTGTCCAAATAATACGTAATTACAGTTAAAATTCATATAATTAAACGCACATTGACAATTCGTGATTTAAATATCTAAATTCACTCATTTACGAAATTATCAAAAATCTCAGAATAAACATCAAATTAAAATAATAAATTGCATAATTACTCGATTGAAATATACCGAATTGAAAAATCGGATTTTCGGGTCGTTACAATACTCCCCTCTTCAGAAGAATCTGTCCTCAGATTCTCTTCCGGTCTCGGAGTTAGTTAAGAGAAGCATAACAGAAATTCTAATAACTCGAATTAAATCGAACATTCAAATGCAATTAATTCACATAATAAAACATCATTCAATAACACTTAAAGCACTTAATATTCCAAATTAAAAATTCAGAGTCATACAAAATATAAAATTACATCAAATCCTAAACAAAGTTTACGGGAAAGAAGAAAATAAAATAGATAGCTCAAGGCTCGTCAGGACCACGGCGGAAATACTGATCCAGCTGCTCAGATAGTGACCTCTGCAACTCTGATATGGATCTCTGAAGCTCTGCCTGCAAGGCCGTGTACTGACTATCAATGTGAGCTCGCTGAGCTGCAAAGCCCTCATTGATCTGCCTCTCCTGCTGGGCAAATCTCTCATCAGTCACACGTCGGTAGTCAGTGAACTCTGAATAAAATTGTTGCAGGTCTATCGACTCCTGATGCTGAGTGCTTCTTCTGCCATGTGAAGACTCAGGAATAGAGGCATCCTGACTCATCAGCTGGGAGTAGATATGCTGAGCCTGTTCTCGGACCTCTGGGTCTGAGGGTCCTTCTTCGGGAGCATCCCCTTGGTCAGCTCCCCATAAAGGTAGTCCATCTACCAGAATATATGGGTCGTTCCGCCTTGGACCCTTCGTGCAGATCGCCATTTGAGCTAGAGTGTCGTAGCTAATTGAGGTCGAACCTCCAACGGGAACCTGGGTATCGATCCCTTCCACTTGGGCACACTCCAGAATGGCGGTGATGTAGGAGCCAACTCGAATCTCTCCTCTCGACCGAGTGGACATATACATCATATGGTCCATCATGTACGAGATGGGGTTGAACCTGACCCCTCGCACCATATGATCGAGTATGAGACAATCTTCGGTGTTCACCGCACCCGGACTGTCTCCTCTGGCTAGAACCGATCGAGACACGGCTCTATGCAAAATTCTCAATTGAGTGGTGATGAGCTTCGTGGCCTTGGATACGCCGGAGTTAAATATTTCGGTGGAGGTAGAGATACGTCTCCAAGCCTCGGCTTGATTCCATCCATCGGCACGTCTCCTAGGTGCCGTAACATCCAATTGAAAATACTCGGACAACTGCCGGTATGAAAGCGTGTAGTCACGGTTGAACGCTCTGAAGTGGATTCCTATCGGCATCTCGATGTCGTCCGGAAATGCCGCGCCCTTAAGAGAGCTTAAAAATTCACAAGTGAGGCGGCGATAGGATGGCTTTTGAATACTCCAAAAATTAGCCCACCCAATGTTGTCGATGTAACGAGAGATCCCTTCGCCAAGACCCAATTAGTACATAGCCTCCATATCTAGAAATTGCGTAGCTCTAACCGGTCGTTCCATTAACCGGTTGAAGACATCTTGATCGTCTTCATTACCCAAATCCACTTGGTAACCTTCCGGAGCGCTATGTTGGGTAATTCCCTTGCCCGACGTCCACCACGAGCTTCACGAGCACCCTCCATATTAGAGTTGGAGTTGTTGTGAATTGAAGGAATAAGTTGCAAATTTCACTTGAGACTTTTACCGAACACTTGGCGTGCTCTACTTCGGGCGAAGATTGTGTGAGATCGGTATAACGGATCGAGCCCAAATTTCAACAATACCAAGAACTTGCTGTAGACAACACACTTACAAAATCTCACGGAAATTCGTCGGGTAGATCGAGAATTAAACGAGCTCAAAGATGGGAGAAAATTGGGGGAAAAATATGGGGGATTTTCGCATGAAAAAGGAGAAAAAGTGAGGGTTGCGCGAAAATGAGAAGCTACTGACCATTTTAAAACCTGGAAGAAATGCGAACGGCCTCTCGTCACGGCGTGTGACGAGGCCGTGTGAGAAACGCACACGGGGTATCGTCATGGCGTGTGACGACCCCATGAGGACAAACACGCACGGGCTCTCGTCACGGCTTGTGACGAGCCCGTGTGTATTCGTGCGCACGGCCTCTCGCACAGGGTGCAACAAGGCCGTGTGAGATAAGTGCACAGGGTCTCGTCACGGCGTGTGGCGAGACCGTGCAAGGCATACAGGGGTAGTTCGGGTGATTAAACCACACAAACTTCACAAAATTTAAACACGAATAACAACATCGAAATCACATGTATAATATAATACGCTTAACGCACATAATTCTTAAAATTCACATAATATGAAATTAAATTAATTTAGGATGAATGTCATGACAATGCAATATACCTGGATCGTTCATACAGAATCAAGCTTCATCCTTTTGGCTCGTCTCGACATTTTCTTCCTCGTGCAATTTGTACGAAGATGAGACGGACTTCCACATGAGAAGCAACGTCCCTGCTTCTTTCGGCATTCTGACTCTTGATGATCTCTTTGGCAAAAGCCACATACTGGCGTTCCTTGTGGTTTCGGAAGTACATTCTGTTTCGATGAATATACCGAGGAGATTTTCTTTCCGGAAGAAGACCCTGATTGTGTAAATGGCCTCGTAGAACTCGCTGGATGTGCATCCTCAGTATCGCCTTCCAAGGCGTCAATACTAGCGTAGGTCTGAGGCTGAGCTGTCCCCGCGGTACCGGTCTCTTCTTCAGACATAGATTCAATATGTGATCGGGGCTACCACATCCGAAGCACAGTCCATTCTTCCTCCAACATTTAGCCTCTACATGCGGGCCCTTACAAAATCCACATACTGGTCGTGGATATCCCTGAGGTTGGGGAGGATTAGGCTGAACGGGGGCCTGAAATTCACTTCGTTTTGCTGACGAACAATCCTCGTAATGTATTCAGCCCGGAACTCAGTCAAGAACTGATCCCAAGTCGGGACTACATGCTCGCGTTCCCATCGTTGTTCAATCTGTTTCCACCATTCCTGTGCAGCTCCAATCATCAAATAAATAGCAAACCCGACTCTTAGAGGGTCCGGATATTCCATAATCCTAAAAATATTTTCTAGAGTCGATATCCATGCCTCGGCAATATTGTCATCCGGGGCACCTTCAAATTGCGGTGGTTCGAATCTGAGAAATTGAGCCCACGCTTCCTGCTCAACATTTCCTTTAGGGGCATGAGCGATGAACTGTCTTAATGTTTCCAAAATTCCGGCTGGAATCGGTGGATCGGTCTGAGATGTCAATGAAGATGACGAAGACTGTCCACAGGGACAACGACGTGGAGACATCCTGTAAAACCATTAACAGTTATGCATGACAGGTAAGTGAGCATGCAAAGCTGTAAACACCTAGGCAAGTAATGTTCACTTAGTGTTCACATAAGCACTTAGCACATTTCCGCAACTTCACAGAAGTCCTAAGCCGTACGACCTAGACACAACCGGACACGACAGACAACCAGGCATGGCAAGTACAACCTTGAGTTTCACATCCACCTATATCCAAGCCCATCCCAGTGTTTTGATTGTAAAAGATCTTTTGTTGTTGATCATCCAACAAAGATCCGTGATAATTCAAACACTAAGCGTTCTTGAACACTGGTGAGTGCAATTCCCTAAGTTACACCGGCACACAACGACCGACCAAACCAACAAAACACGACGATTCAGAGCTTAGGCCATTGGACCAAAGAAGCTCTGATACCAACTGTACCGGGCACCCCAAACGGGTAACGCACGCCCCGTACCGAGCCCCGACCCGGAGCCGAAATGGGATCCGACCCGAACCGAAACCCGGCGAACGGCAAGCATTTACTCAATCACTAGGCGGGGTTTTCAAAAACAACGAAAAGACAAAGACGCGGAAGCAATATAAATAATCAAAGCAATAGAACATAATAAATACACAATTATTAAAGCCCACCAAGGCTAACGAAATTCAATTACATAATGTCAAACGGGTTCGATACAGTATCCCGATAAATATAATAACGGGCCCAATAAATACATAATCCCGAATACAAATTAAATGAAATCCTAATATCCTAAAAATCTAATTCATATCATACGGAAAAAGGAATGTACATGAGAAAATAAATACAACTCTACGATGACGACGACAAATCCCTCCTAGTATCCTGAAACCAATATAGGGTGAGACAGAGAGGGTTAGTCAAACGACTAAGTGAGGAGGGAATAATAATGTATATAATAAAACGGAAAATAAATCACCAATTTTAAACTTAAAAGAAATCAACATAAAAGAAAGGTTTTCGTAATCGGGTGGTGATTTAACATAATACATAACTTATCATATGACTCGGCGAGTCGAGCCCTGAACTCAAATATCCAAAACATAAAATCGGAAACCACCTTTATTCCTCCAATGTAGCCGGACTGCAAACCCGAACTACTCATATCATACGGGAATAACTCAGGTACTCAAAGGGCTGCCACTCCGGCCTCACCCCGAGCTCCCAAATGGAGGAAACCATAGGATTTACGCCGTAGACCCAACGTCTACTAACTTCGTCCCATCGCTCTTACTCCGGGCCCAAACATAAATGCATACAGTTCATAATCTCGCTTTTCAAATCATTTCGGGTTGGCCAAAAGACCGTTCGAGACATGTCATATGCGAGGCCGAAGGCCAAAGTTCGCCTTAGAAAACAAAAGGTTTTACATGTCTCTTTCGTAAACATTTCGAAGACTATACATAGTACTTTTTCATATCAAATCATTTTCGATAAATCAAATGAACATAATAAGCATAAATATCTACTAAGTATATATATAGAAACGGTGTGAAAACAAAACATAAACGTGGCTTATATCGGGAGAGGCTTATTTATATATATACGTAATAATACTGGAAACAGAAAAGGAAAGCCTCACCTGGCTGCTATGCAAAATAAGAGCAAAAAGCTAGAACCGGCGCTACTCCACGGGAGTATCGTCTGCAAAAATACCAGGACACAACCAAATAAGACTAAAGATGACGCACGGCTTATACGAAAGTATTAAAACACATAGGAGCACGTTATACAATTAAATCAATCACTTAAGTTCAAATTCTCAAACGAAAACAGAGTAATTCTCAAATTTAAAAATGTAAATCAAGTCCAAATGCAACGAAACTTTACGGACATGCTTAAATTATCATAAAGGAGTATGCATTCGAATTTCGGGAAAATCGGACTTCACATGCAAAAGATAGAAAATTTAACGAAAACTTAAAACGCACTATTCATATACCCGAACATGTTGTAAATTCATAAATCATGCAATTCATATCTATTTCATATATATCGAATACACGAGCGAAGAAAGAATTCAGAAAAGACGAGTCTCGGAGGGACCCGTAGTGCAAAACAGGCCCTGACTTACAGAAGGTCAGGGCACTGTTCAACCAGACCACACGGCCGTGTGCCGAGGCCGTGCACAATCGGACGAACACGCACGGCCTCATGCACACGGCCTCAAGGCCGTGTGCACAGCCCGTGCACCATTCCAAACACGCACGGTCTCTTGCACGGCCGTGCAAGAGGCCGTGTACACCCACACGGGTTTGCCACACCCCGTGTGCATGGCCCGTGTGCGTAAAAATTGAGCAGAACATGCAGAACATCAAACCCAATACGCGAAAATCAATCCTAATTCAACATTAAATCGATTAATCATGCAAATCAATCCCTAATTTTCACATATAATCATCTACAACATATAATCTACATATAGAAATGATAAACACGAAAATCCATCCACAATTACTATCAAAATCATATAAAACCTAAATTATACAACTATTCACAAAAACGAAGTATAGAAGACATTAAACGAGAGAATCGTTAGAAGCTTACTCGTAGAAAAGATCGCAAGGAATTCGTAGGCGTAAACGATTCGAAAATCCGCCGGGAAACGAAGTCGGGACGATCGATTGAAATCTCTTCCTTCTCTTTCTCTTTTTCCTTCTCTTTTCTTTTCTTTCTTCTTCCTTGCTACTTTTGAACGAGAGTGAGGTGAGAGAGAGACTTAGTCAAATTAGTTGACTAGGGTTTAAAAGTCAAAGGGGCATTTTAGTAATTTCGCAAAATAAGTTTAAAAACTCACGTTGTCCAAATAATACGTAATTACAGTTAAAATTCATATAATTAAACGCACATTGACAATTCGTGATTTAAATATCTAAATTCACTCATTTACGAAATTATCAAAAATCTCAGAATAAACATCAAATTAAAATAATAAATTGCATAATTACTCGATTAAAATATACCGAATTGAAAAATTGGATTTTCGGGTCGTTACAATTTAATTAAGAGTAAGAGAGAAATAATTAATATTAAGATATTAATTAAGAATGAAATAAGTTAATTGGTTTAACTTAATGAATAAATTGATTTTATTCTAAGTATATTATCTACTGGGTATTTAATTAAGCTGCGCTTAAGTTTACTTAAGTTTGTAGTAATTAAATACCCAGTAGATAATATACTTAGAATAAAATCAATTTATTCATTAAGTTAAACCAATTAACTTATTTCATTCTTAATTAATATCTTAATATTAATTATTTCTCTCTTACTCTTAATTAAATTGTAACGCAGTTTACTTAAGTTTGTAGTAATTAAATACATAACAAAGCCCAATAGAGTTTTGAGTTGTACTGTATTAATTAAAGCCTGAAAGGAATTAATTAATAAAGTCTGATCCAGTAATTAATGTACTGGGCCAAAACCTGAACAAGCTTAGCTCATATACTGAGAAAGGGCGAAAATTACTCTGTCTAGGGCACAGGATTTTCGGCCACCTCTCCTGTCTCTATAAATGGGACAGTGCTTAGTTCATTCAACACACACAACTCAGATTTCTGATTCTCAAGGCAGGACGAAGTTCTGTCTCTCTCTCTTTCTCTAGTTCTTGTATTTCTCAATTAGTAAGAAATTCAAAAACATTCTTTTACTCTAAAAGGTTTTAGTTCTTGACTATCAGATTTGTTTACTAGTCAAATCTGATTGTGGTGTGGAGAAGATGGTTCGTGGATTCAACCTCAGAGGGCTTCAAGAAAGGAGTCTTCGTTTAGCAAACACATTGTAGATCTAAGTTCTTGAGAACTTCATATCCCTACTACAATAGGCGTGATAATAGGTGATTAATTTGATCACTTTAGTGTTGTGAAAACATCGTGAAGCAGATTCATAAACTTCTTGGGGATTCGTTTTTAATCCTAGTACAAAAAATTTAAAATTCTGCATGTACCGGGTATGCCATTCCAACAGGATACGCGGTGTATACCAACGCATCCAAGGAAGGTTTAAGGTGCGTATTGATGCATAATGGATGGGTAGTCGCCTATGCTTCGAGGAAGTTGAAGGATGTCGAGAAGAACTACCCCATTCACGATCTTGAACTAACAGCAGTGATATTTACCTTGGGCAAATGGCGTCATTATTTGTACGATGTCACCTTTGTTATCTTTACGGACCACCAAATTTTAAAGTATCCGTTCACTCAGAAGGATCTCAACAGGAGACAAATAAGGTGGATGGAATTCTTGGAAGATTATGACTACCGTATTAAGTTTTACCCCAGGAAGGCGAACGTGGTTGCCGACGCCTTGAGCAGGAGAGCTCATGTGGCACATTTGGAAGGGTCGTCCTCCGGTGTTTCTATAAAGGATAAGAGGACTCGATTGATGTCACATCCTCGTATTGCAAACCTCTCTGTCCAACCCGATTTAATCCAAAAGATCCGAGATGAGCAGATTTCGAATGTCGGTATTCAGAAGATCAAAGCCAGAATGCAGAATGATCCGAACACCAAGTTCAAAATTGATGGCACCGGATTGCTCCATTTTGGAACCCGAGTTTGTGTTCCAACAAACCTGAAGCGTGGAATTCATGACGAGGCACACAAGTCCACATATGTTGTTCACCCGGGAGGCAACAAGATGTATCGAGATCTTAGAACCCAGTATTGGTGGAACGGTATGAAAAGGGACGTGGCAACCTACGTGAAGCATTATCTGACATGCCAGATGGTCAAAGCCGAGCATCAGAAGCCGGGAGGCACTCTTCAGCCGCTTCCCGTACCTACTTCCAAGTGGCAGGAGATCACTATGGACTTTGTGACTGGATTGCCCACTGTTCGTGGAGGTTTCGATAGTATTTAGGTCATCGTCGATTGATTGACCAAGTCAGCTCATTTTATTACAGCGAAGGTCAAGCAGCTTGCAACACTATATCAGAAAGAGATCATTCGACTCCACGGTATTCCGGAGAGTATTATTTCGGATAGGGATCCTAAGTTCACTGCTCAGTTATGGCAAGAGATTCACAGGAACTTGGGAACGACCCTGAAGTTTAGCTCTACAGCTCACCCCCAGACTGATGGACAGTGCGAGCAAATGATCAAGTTCTTAAGTGATATGCTAAGAGCATGTGCACTCGATTTTCATATGAGTTGGAATTCACACTTACCTTTGGTCGAGTTCGCTTACAGCAATAGCTATCAAGCCTCGATTGGGATGCCGCCGTATGAGGCTCTTTATGGGAGAAGGTGTAGATCACCACTTTATTGGGATTTGGAGGATTGGAAATGGTCCGCAAATGGCACTAACAGAGGTACTCCACTCGATGAGATTCAAGAAGCTATTGACAAAGTCCAAATCCTTCGGCAGAAAATGAAAGCAGACCAACAGAAGAGCTATGCCGACAAGAGACATCGAGACTTGGAATTTGAAGTAGGAGACAGAGTATTCCTCAAGGCCTCTTCGAGGAAAGGATTCACGAGGATTGGTAAGGGTGGAAAACTTACTCCGAGATTCTTAGGTCCATTCGAGATTGTAGAGCGGATTGAAAACACTGCCTATCGTTTGGATTTGCCACCGTATCTTACCAGGATCCACAATGTCTTCCATGTCTCACAGCTTCGCAAGTACTTCCCCGACGAGTCCCATATCCTTCGAGATGATGGAGTTCAGCTTGAGCCAAACTTGACTATTGAGATGAAACCGGTCCAGATTCAGGATCGCAAGGTTCAACTGCTTCGTCACAAGCAGATTCCCCTAGTGAGAGTCTTATGGAGGAACCGTTCAACCGAACATTCTACTTGGGAGACTGAGGCCAAGACGAGGGAAGCTTATCCCGACCTTTTCGAGTAAAGATAGAATCTGGGGACCAAATCATTCTCATAAGAGGGGAGTATTGTAACGACCCAGAATTCGAGGATCTTTGTAAGTTCGTTTTTCGCGCTAATTATCATTCCTTCCCTTATTTCTCGTATTATGTGGTTTATATTTTAAATTATTTCGTACATGACCCTATATGAATGTATCATGTGCGTATTAATATTCTTTATGTGTTTAGATTTGTTTTGATATTAATATTGTAATATTGGGCAAAATATTTTAAATGAAGTTTTAACTTACCAAAATGCCCCTTCGTATTTTCAAGCCTTGCGATTAGTTGGATAAAAGATCTTCTTCCCCATTCTTGAACCCTAGTCACGTGAGAGAGAGAGAGAGAAGAAGCAAGAAAAAGGAGATTTTTCACTTTGGAGCTTCAATCGATCACGCTGGTTTCGTTTCTCCGTCATTTTCCGTGCCGTTGGAACCTACATGACCCTCTTGTCGAGCTCTTTCTTTTGGTACCGATTTTATCTTCTCTTTTCCGAAATTTCGTGCATTTATGAGCTTTAATGGTGTTTGTTGGCATTTATGAGATTTGATGATTTTGAGGTTATTTCTTGATCATTCTTCGTGCTATTTGGTTTAAAATGTTCCTTCTGCTTTGGTTGAAGTTCGTTTAAAACCATTCTCGTTGATTCTTGCTAAAAATTAAGTTTTGGAATTTTTGGGCGAGATCCCGCTGAAATTGCGATTTTCTGCTGTCTGATATAGATCTGTACGGGCTTACGCACGATCTTGTTCAAGACCATGCGCGCCATTTTGAACCTGCACCGGCTTGATGCCCGTGCGCGAACCCCGTGTGTTTGAAAGCCCTACACAGTCTTGAGAACGCGCTCAGGACCGTGCGCAGCCCCTTGCAACTGCCTTAGAACATTTTTCAGCCTCCTTTCTTATTTCGCTTCGGGAATTTGGTCAATTCCCCAAAAATAAAACGTTGACTTTTGCAAACGAACTCCTAAAATCAGTCCGATTTCACCTATAGCTTCCTTATGATTTGAGATTTAATGTTTTGCAAAGTTTTTTGAATTCCGACTTCATTCGGGCCGTGAATAGTGCATTTTTACGTGTATACAGTTTTGAAAACTTGTCTGATTGATCCGAAACTCGCATAGTAGCTTCTATAATTATAATTATTGGCATACGCATGATTGTGGACTCATTTGTTTAGCCATTCGTCATTTATTTACTTATTTGCGCTTTTAGAGTCTTTTATTGATCTGTTAGGTCCTGTCTTGTTTACAGATCAGTCTCCAGTCGAGAAGCAGTGAGTCCTACCTGTCAGTGATTCTTTTGGTGATCCAGGTGAGGGTTTAAACCATTTCTAAAACGAGCTCGAACCTATATGTCTATGTATACATGTGAAAACCCCTTAACGCCTTACCTTACTTTAATGTTTTATATTTCTCTCCGTTATTATTATAATAGATATTTCGAGCTATGTATATTGATGTTTTCGATCCACAACTCATTTAATATCAACTTGTACTTATATTATTCAAACCGTTTTGTTTTCTAAGGCAAGTAAAACTCTTTTATTTTAATGTGACATTTTGGCCTTGGAAGTAAACCGTTTTCGTTTTCTAAGGGAAGTCGTTAGGGGAGCCCGTCAGTGCATCCTGACACGTACGAATCTTATGGTTACCCCCTTCGTCATCACCTCACATGCCCAAATGCCCTTTTGGCAAATAACTTATAATTGCTTATTGATTGAAACGCGAGTAACTTCATGATTATTGATTTGGTACCTGGAGGGTTTTACAGAGGCTTCACCTAGACACGAGCATCTAGGGTGGTGCCCGAGGTACTACTCCCAAAAACTAAGCGTCATTTGTGGTCTGTCAGGAGTTGGCAACCATGGTTGGGGCGATGGCGGGTGTTGCATTCGTTGCATGCTTTCCTGAAATTCACTTTCGTCGAGCCTTGGGCTGCTCCTTGGCTTGACACCGGATGTCGCAGCCCTGGGCGCGGAGATGAGAACCCTCCCTGCTTGGGCGCCTGTTGGACGCGCGGGCATAACCTCCAGTCGCCACTGAGTACAACCCTAAAGTTTGGCCTGGAATCAACTGGAATCAACTGCCAAAAGGTGGTACCACTGGTGGTTTGTACTTGGCGGCCTTTGATTATAAACCCTTCAATTTTCGTCTGAAATTCCGATGTGGGACGAGGAAATGAACACACACGGCCTTGCAACACGGCGTGTTGCAGGCCGTGTGTATTCACCCCAATTTCTCACGGTCACGCACACGCCCGTGACTCTAGGCCGTGTGAATTCATTCAATTTCACACGGCCTTGCAACACGGCGTGTTGCAGGCCGTGTGGCCTCCCTTGGCCTTCCCTGCATCGTTATTCGTGTTGCAAGGCCGTGTGAACTCCCTTGGCCTTCCCTGCATCGTTATTCCAGTTTTACGCCTCAGATTTTCGGGGCGTTACACTATCCCCCCGTTCGAAGCGTAATGTCCCCATTACGCCGTGACATAGGATCGTGGCTTCTCCGCCAGTCTCCCCGTGCACTCGCGAGTTCCTTTAGCGGAAACCCTCTGGTGTCTGGGTACGCACTGACGGACCTGCTCTGATACCATCTGTCGCAGCCCCGGGCGCGGAGAGGAGAACCCTCCCTGCTTGGGCGCCCGTTGGACGCGCGGGCATAACCTCCATTCGCCACTGAGTACAACCCTAAAGTTTGGCCTGGAATCAACTGCCAAAAGGTGGTACCACTGGTGGTTTGTACTTGGCGGCCTTTGATTATAAACCCTTCAATTTTCGTCTGAAATTCCGATGTGGGACGAGGAAATGAACACACACGGCCTTGCAACACGGCGTATTGCAGGCCGTGCGTATTCACCTCAATTTCTCACGGTCACGCACACGCCCGTGACTCTAGGCCGTGTGAATTCATTCAATTTCATGGCCTCCCTTGGCCTTCCCTGCATCGTTATTCCAGTTTTACGCCTCGGATTTTCGGGGCGTTACACCAGAGATGGAGTATTTTCATGATTGAGGAATTATAAGGAGGAATATGCCCATTCTCACTGGGATATTGTTTTATTGTTATTGCTTTATTGTCTTTATTGATTAATTATTATTGTTATTATCCAAGTCGAAGCACATTCCGGTTTCTTCCTTTTGCATATGTATTTTCCTAATAAAAACCCAGACCCATACCTTCACTGAGTTTCTTTAAACTCACCCTCTTTATTGGTTCTTGTCTCAGGTAGTTTGAGAGACCGACATGTCTCGCGTGTCGGATTGGCAACAGTGACATAGATAGGCTCTTTTGGTTTGCGAGTCGTCTAGGATTGTTGTCTTTAAACTCTTCATTGGATCCATTCTTTTGTATATGGCTTTGTCACGTTTTTGCTGTATTGATCCCCCCTTATGTCTATCGCACTTTACTTTATGTTACCCCTGCGTGGGTGTATTATGGATATTTTATTTGGCCCCGAGCTGCACTTGATGGTATTTACATAAGCATTCGTAAATCGCTTCCGCTATGTTTTGAATTAATTACTTGCTTTTAATTGTTGTGTCTTTTGGGGATTCACTGTTGCTGAGTGTCGAGATAGACCTGTTGGCTTGTATGGGTTCTTGGGTTGAGGAGCCGTTCTCGGCTTGGGGATCCGTGCAGGTTCGGGGTCTATAGAGCGGGGCGCTACAAGTTTAGATGATAAAGTACAAAAATTATCATAGTTCAAATGAAAAAAGATCTTTATCCCTAAAAAAAATTAATCAAAAAAATATCAAAAGCCGGTTTTAGTTAAGATCAATTGATTCCTTGACCTTACTTACCTAAAAATAAACTTTTTAAAATTAATTTCATCCTAATTTACTAACTTAAATATGTCTAATTAACCAAAAAAATTGAGTTGGAACTAAGCCTCTTGCCCGTGTCTCATTTTCAATATTAAATATAGCAATTATATTTTATTCCAACATTATGTGATTGATTTGATTTTGTAAAGTTACGAGAAACAAAAAATTTATATAATTATTATTTGTAATATAATAATAGTATCCATAATTTATATTCATCATATTTACATATTATTCTCAATTTAATTATTTTTTTTGTCGAAAATCTCAATTTAATTTTATGTAAATAAGTAATATTACTACCTGTGTTGCACGGACACGGGACACGTACACAACACGATACGGACACGGCAGACTAATATAAATTTTAATAAAAATATAAGTGTCCATATGTAATATACGTGCAAACATTAATTAAAAAATAAATTTATCACAATATAATATAATTATTAGTAAAATTTAAATGTACTAATTGATTATTATGTTAAAAGAATATTATAATTTGTAGATTATAATACTATGAGAATCAATTGAAAATGATGAAAAAATAAATTTAAATTATTTTAATACATCGTTTCATTCATTTATAATTTTTTTATGTTTTCTCAAATAAATTTGACTCTTTTAAATACAAAAAAAAAAAAAAAAAATTGAGTTTGCAGTATCCTTCTCGTGTCCCTTGCGTGTCCTAGCCGTGTCGGAATTTTTTTTTTAAAAAAAAATTTGGAACCTTTTTACCGTGTCTGACACGTGTCGAAACCGTGTCTGTATCCGTGTCCGACCCGTGCCGGACACTGCACGAACACAATTTCTACCGTGTCCATGCATTAGTGAATTTACTACCATACTCGTTCAGATAAATGTACATTTCCATATAACATCCATATACATAAAATAAATAAACTAAAAACTCTTAAGAATAAAACACATTCATCCCATCCTTAAAAACTTGGGGATAATTACCAACTACTTGAGGCATAGCCTAAATACAAAGTATTCCACGTGATTTTAGAACTTACTAACTTTCTCTTATGTTTTAAATCTAATAGAAAAACTAACCATGTTTCCCTAGAACAAACAAAAAGAAAATGGAAATAGTTGAACTAACTATGTTTCCCTTAACGAAAAAAACCAAAAGAAAAAGAAAATAGTTGAGTTTTGAGAAACCAACATTACTCTTTAATCTTTTATTTTAAATGAATGTTGGTTAATAATAGCTGATTATAGAGTTTGTTATTTTGTTTTTAAGTCTATTTATATCACTTCAATCGGGTCGGACCACTTAAGTACTATGATCTGCGGATACTTCTAAAAATCTTACCCTATGATGTCATGTCCTACACTTCTCTAATATAAAATATAAAAAAATATATATGTTATCGTGTCCGTGTCCCTGTCTTATTGTTTAGGTGTAAAGTTCTCCCCATGTCGACACTTCTCTAGTATAAAATATAAAAAATCCTACCCTGTCATATCGTGTTGGACACTTTTCTAGTGTAAAATATAAAAAAAAAAATCTATGTCAGCTCTCCCTACCAATGGTAGCTGCATTTCCAGGGAAACTCGAGCTCGGGACCTCTAGTTAAGCTAACATAGCGTCGAACTGTTAAGTTTCGACACTTGGTGGCCTAGTTATAGAGTTTGTGAAAGAGAATAAAACAGTAAAATTAAGGAGAGCCATTGATAATTTCTAAAACTTCATAAGGCTTTTTTGCATCTATGCCATGTTTTGAGGAGTGGTCGGTAATAATCCAAAAAATTATATCCTCCAAAATTATAAAAAGTTACACGCACGATAAGAGTTTTTTTCCAAAATATTACTCTATCAAAAATTATTTTCTAAACTATTTTTTTTTTTCCCTGATTATTAGTCACACTGCCACATGTATTGCAAAACTGGCAAAAACTTTATTAACTAATATATATTCTTTGTTCTCTTTCCTATTTTATAGGCTCATAAAATTGGAATTTTTTTTGACAAAAAAAAAAAAACAATAGAAACTTTTCGTTAATCTTTTTTATACCACTTAATTTTATTGTATTTTCAAGTTGCACTATTTTTTAAAGTTAATAATTAATTTTATTTCTTCATGTATATGAAAAAGAATACAAAAAATTAGGAATTCATTTTTCTTTCTTTTTAAAGGCATTATAAAGTTAAATAAAGTTTATTTTGTAAATTTAATTCATAAATTTTCGGGTCCTTAATTTACTTAAAGTATTAATTGAAAACATTATAAAATATTGGCTATTTTTATTTTCTGATTCTATTTTATTTAAAAGCCTGTCTTTATAGGCACTAATATGTTTATGCATGAATAATCATTTGAAATTTTTTAATATCATGAGACGTCAATATATATAATTTTTAATTTATTTTCTGACATTTTCTATTCTTTTTCTTCTTCTTTCTGATACTAGTTGGTTTTTATCACCACTATTTAGTATTTGTTGGGTCATGTGAACATAAAATACTTTATGACATTTATATTATCAATTGACAAAATGTAAAAGTTAAAAATATATTGTGAATTTGGTCTATAATTTGGCATGTAATTATGAATAAAAATATCCATTTAGCCTAACACTTAGGACTTAGGAGGTGAGCAAAAAATTTAGACTAATTAATACATCGTCCTGCGTAATTTGTTTCCAATTAATTAACTTTTGCCAAAATGGCACTAGGAACTAGCTTTAGTCATATGAGTAATAGTAAGGCAAATATTTTTTAAAGAATAATAGTTTGAGAGTTATTTCTTTGTAGAGAAATATTTTGGAAAAAAAAATCCGCAGGATAACGAGACCATTCTTGTCCGTACAATAATAGCATTTTTCGCCTCTACCTTCGTTCTCCTGCCAACGCACACCACCACTCTCCAACTACCTCTCTCTCTCTCTCTCCTCTTTTTCTTTCACTGCCATATTCGTAATTTGACTTTTTCTTTCTTCCTCAAACACATTCACTAAAATTTCTTGATAGTTTTTTTTTCTCCAACGATAATGAAGAACTTCACTCTTTCCCTCCCGTAAATGTCGACAAATACCCAAAAATGAATGAAAGAAGGGAAGAAAATGCTCCGACAGGGACCGAAAAACAGACAAACGATAGCCCGAAAATGAACAAAGGATCGGGAGAAAATGCTACCAATAAACGAACAACCGGTAACCTAAGGAGGAACGAAAGATTGGAAGAAAATGCTCCGACGGGGAATGGAAAACAGAGAATGAATGAAAGATTGAAAGAATATGATGCTTCGGCGGGAACCCAGAAAGAGATAAGTGATGAGCGAAACATAAAGGAAAGATCTGAAGAAGGGACGAAAATGAATGAGACAAAGGACGAAAATGCTCCGACGGGAAAAAATGCACCAATGGGAAACCAGAAACAGACTGCTGAGAACTCAAAGATGTATGAAAGAATTGAAGAAAATGCTCCGATGGATAACCAAAATCAGACAAACTCTAAACCGGAAATGAGTCGAAGACTTGAAGAAAATGCGCCGATGGGAAACCAGAAACAGACTAATGATAACTCAAGGATGAATGAAAGAGTTGAAGAAAATGCGCAAACGGGAACACGAAAACAGGGAACTGATAACTCAAAGATGGTGGAAAGATTTGAAGAAAATGCTCCAATGGGTACCCGAAATCAGACAACAGATAGCGCAAAAATGAGCCAAAGATCTGAAAGAAATGCTCCAACGGAAACCCAAAAGCAGAGAACTAATTACTCAAACATGAGCCAAAGATCTAAAGAAAATGCTCCAACAGGAACCAAAAACCAGACCACAGAGAAGGCAATAATAGGCCAAAGATCTAAAGAAAATGCTCGAACGGGAACCCAAAATCAGAGGACTGATAACTCAAACATGGGTGGAAATTTTGAAGGAAATGCTCCAACAGGAACCCAAACAATGGATAACCCGATAATGAGCCAAAAAAGGGAAGAAAATACTCCGAGTGGAACCCAAAAACAGGATTCAGTTAACCCAAAATGGAGCCAAAGTGCGGAAGAAAATGCTCCGACCCATAACCCAAAAACGAAAGAAAAATCCGAAGAGAGCGCTCCGACGGGAAACCAGAAGGAAAACCAAAAAATGAGCGAAAGAAGGGAAGAAAATGCTCCTGGTGGGACCCAGAAGCAGGATTCAGATAACCCACAAAGGAGCCAAACAGTGGAAGAACCGACAACCCAAAACACTAAAACAAATGAAAAATCCGAAGAGAGTGCTCCGACGGGAAACCGGAAGGAAAACAAGAAAATGAGCGAAAGAAGGGAAGAAAATGCTCCGAATGGGACTCAAAAACAGACTTCTGATTACCCAAAAAGGAGCCAAAGAGTGGAAGAACCAACAACCCAGAACCCAAAAGCTAACACAAAATCCGAAGAAAGTGCCCCGAAAACGACCCAAAGATTGGACGAAAATGCTCCGTATGGCCCCCAAAAACATAGCAACCCAAAAACGCTCGAACGATTAGAAGAAGACGATAGAACAGCCCTAGCAGGAATGTCTACTTCACCGCCGACCCGGAAACCCCACTCCTACAGCCACTGCCTCAGAACAAACACCGGGACCCACCACAAGCGCCCGCACCAGCTTCGCAAGCACAGCCTTGACGAAAACCGCATTCTCAACCACAATCCTCCCAACAAGAACATCGCCTATTTTGGAGGCAACCAGGATTCCTCAGAAGATGAGGAATTTTATCCTTATTCCACTGTAACTGCAAATTGTGGGGGCGGTGGCGGTGGCCCGATGGGTTCAATGAGTGATCACCACGTCAACTATAAATTGGGAGTGGACGGAGGAGGAGACGAGAAGCTGCCACAGCAGTCGTTGCCGGAGTTTATGGGGACTGGTGGTGGAATCGGGATATTTAAGGTGCCCACTAGGGCGCCCGTTAACCCTAACCGCCCACCTTGTGTGGAGCTTCGTCCTCATCCTTTAAGAGAAACTCAGGTACAATTTTCGAATTGTTTGTCTGCTTCCATGGTTGGTAATCATAATTGGGGGTAGGAGCTGTAAAGATTTGCCAAATAACTTCATATTATTACTTATAAGATAGTGTGTTCGCAAAATTTTAAAAAATAGTTTTGTGTGTATTTAGAAAATCAGCTTCTGCTTATTTGAATGTACGTGCAGCAAATGACCATCTTGGCATCTTTTAGCTGCAATTCTAGCTTTTAAGTTATTTTTCGTAAATAAATGAAAAAAATACTTCTGTCTTTTTGCTATTTTAGTGTTTTGTGTGAAAACTACCTTTTGCTTGTTGTAAGTCAGAAGCACCAGAAGGACCAACTTTTAGGTTCTAACTTTCATCTTTTAGGTTATTTTTGTAAATAGATGAAAGTTTGTTTAGTCCAATGCAAGTTATTCTCAACTATTTTTTTCCAAACACTCAATTGTTATTTTTAGCTTTTCACTTCTTTCCAAATACTCTACAGTGTTTTACTACTGCAATTTCTTACAACTTTCAGCTTCTTAAAAAATAGAAAGTTGTGCAAACACACACTAAGGATGAATAGTGGAAAGATTGTTGTGTAGATGTGGAAATATTGAGATTCTTTTGTCCTAAATTCTTAAATCCATTCATTTTAGCAAAGCATATTGCAGAGAATCGTTTTTTCATTTTGAATTCCATCTGTGTCAGTCAGTATCTCTAATGGAAGTTGTTGTGTAGGTTGGAAAGTTCTTAAGGACGATTGCTAGCACCGAAACACAATTATGGGCTGGTCAAGAATCGGGTGTTAGAGTATGGAACTATTCGGATTCCTATATGCCTGGAACTGGAGTTGGAGGAAGAGCAAGAAGAGGCGATGAGGATGCAGCTCCATTTTATGAATCAACAACATCCACATCACCAACAATATGTTTAGTTGTTGATCAAGGGAGTAAATTAGTTTGGAGTGGTCATAAAGATGGTAAAATTAGATCTTGGAAGATGGATCAGCATTTCTCTGATGAAAACGGTCTAAAAGAAGGTCTTTGTTGGCAAGCACATAAAGCTCCAGTTCATACAATCGAGATTTCACCTTATGGTAACATCCTGTTTCCTTTTCTCTAGAGTTTAATATTAAGTTTTGGTATAGATTCGATTTTTATGATTTCTATTGATTTACATTAGGTGATATATGGTCGGGATCGGAAAATGGGTCGATAAGAGTGTGTCCTTGGGAAGCTCTGGAAAAGTGTCTTTCTCTATCGCCGGAGGAAAAACACATGGCTTCTTTGTTAATGGAGAGATCATTTATTGATCTCAAAAACCAAGCTACTGTTAATGGTGTATGTAATATTCCTTCCTCAGATGTGAAGTGTTTGCTATCTGATTATGCCCGAGCAAAAATCTGGGTCGTGGGTTCTCTATACTTCTCAATATGGTAATACCTTTGTCATCCCCGTATCATATAATTTTTTACTAGTTTTCATTTCTTGATTCTTAACTATATCACTGCAATGTATCATAAATAGTTTTTCCGAAGCTATCCTATCTCCCACACCAGCCTCTCTTGTGACTATGCATAATTACACAAACCTTGCCTCTTAGTTTTATACTTACAAAAACCCTCTTTTGATCATTAAAATATACTCGAAACTGGAATATTTTATTAGCAAATTTGGTTAGCATCATCTGACCATGCAATAACAGTTTGGAATCTTACTACAAAGTATGAATCAATAAATTAACAAAGGGGTAACTGTAAGATGAAACTATGCTATAAAACGAAGAGGGAATGTTTGTGTAATCTATACTATTTTTGTGTATCAACTATGTCCACTCTCTTTTTTCTCTGTTCTCTCTCCTTGCTTTTTTTTCTTTTCACTTCTCTCAAATATTTTTTTCTATGTTACATTGAAAACCTTTGTTTGTTCTCCTCTCTCCTTTAATATTTAAACTTCATTCATTTATTTTTTTATCCATTAGTTTATTTGAATTTTTCACTTTTTATTAATTTAATAAATACTAAAATACTTTAAATTCATGCAAAAAGGATTAATAAATAGTTTTAGTTTTAGACTATTTTAACTTAACATACTATTAAATTGCACACATTCTTATTTTGCACACGCATAGAGTGTGCAGAATTGATAGTTATATATAGTTATAGGGGAGGGTCCTGTAATTAGTTATCACTTGAACGCCAATACTTGCTATCCCTGTAACTAATGATGAAACGTTATCTTTACCAGTCATTTTCTAATTATACTTGTGATGCAATAATAGGGATGCACGAACGAGAGAGCTTCTAAAAGTATTCAACATCGAGGGTCAGGCTGAGAATCGAGGTGACACATCCTCCTTCTCATCCCAAGACCAAGTAGTTGAAGACGAAATGAATGTCAAATTCGTCTCGAAATCTAAAAGGGAAAAATCAGGTGGAGGCTTCCTGCAACGTTCCCGTAACGCCATCATGGGCGCTGCCGACGCCGTAAGAAGAGTAGCAACAAAAGGAGGTTACAACAATGAAGACGGTAAAAGAACAGAAGCAATCGTCTCAGCAGCTGACGGAACGATATGGAGCGGTTCCTCAAACGGGCTTTTGGTACAATGGGATGGAAATGGTAACCGTTTGCATGATTTCACTCACCATCCTTGTGGCGTTCTCTGCTTCTGCTCTCACGGATCTAGAATATGGGTAGGGTATGTCAGCGGAATGGTTCAGCTTCTCGATCTTGAAGGGAATCTAATCGCGGGTTGGATCGCACATAACGGGCCTGTTATAAAATTAGTTGTTGGGAACGGCTTTGTTTTTAGCTTGGCCACTCATGGGGGAATTCGTGCATGGAATATTTCGTCTCCGGCTCCTGTAGATAATATTTTACGGTCGGAATTATCCGAGAGGGAAATTATGTATACGAGGCTTGAAAATGTGAGAATTTTGGTAGGGACTTGGAATGTAGGTCAAGGAAGAGCTTCTCATGATGCTCTTATGTCATGGTTGGGTTCTACATTGTCTGATGTCGGGGTTGTAGTTATCGGGCTTCAAGAAGTGGAAATGGGTGCGGGTTTTCTTGCAATGTCGGCTGCTAAAGAAACTGTAAGCTAGCATTGTGAATTTTTTATTTTCTTAGGATGATTACCAACAACTGCCTGTGGTTTGAAAAATTTACAGAAACCCCCCTCTAACTATTGAAATTACAATTACCCCCTTGAGGTTTGCTTCCGTCTAGCCAGTAGAATCACAGCCATAGATGCTCCAATTATACAAAAAATGTATATAGTGAAGAAATAATAATGTATCCTCTAGTATCAAGGGGATAATTGTAATTTTAATACATTTGGGGGGTGGGTTTGGGAAGGGGAGGAGGTTTCATAACAGAAGCAAACGCCAAGGTGTTTTTGGTAACTATCCCTTTTTGATAACAACCTATTGCTCACAGTGACATTCCTATCCTTAAAACTATTCAGTTGTTACCAGAAACTGTAAGCTAGAAAATATTAATATAACTTTGTTTTCTTGGATAGTCATCGGAAATTTACTGAGGTTTGCTTCAGTGTTACGACAGAAGTTAGTTGCTTTTTTTACACCAAAAAAGGAAAATCCTCAATTCGCTAGCGTTAGGAGTAATCGTGATTTTCTAAAAGTATTCATTTGTTATATATCCTAACAGCTACCGTTCATTTTAGGTAGGGCTAGAAGGAAGTACTATTGGACAATGGTGGCAAGATCACATTGGCAAGGCTTTAGATGAAGGAAATACTTTTGAACGTGTCGGGAGTCGACAACTGGCTGGCTTAATGATTGCAATATGGTATAATCCCACATTCTAATATCTTGGGCCCTACATATACGCTAAACATTAAAAGACTGTGCATATTTTGTATATTTATATTATATTTAAAATGAATATTAACAAAAGATTAATTGTTAATTTAGGGTAAGAAATAGCCTCAGGACACATGTTGGTGATCTAGACGTTTCGGCTGTAGCATGTGGTTTAGGTCGTGCAATCGGTAATAAGGTGACCAGTTGTTTGTTTTTGTGATTTTTATATATACTTCTTGAGATTTTAAGGATAGTTACCGACTACCCTTGAGGTATGGCCTAAATACAGAAAAACCCATGAGGTTTCACAAATTACCAACCACCACCACCACCCCGCCCCCCCCCCCCCGAAAACCTAACGGAAAAACTAATACTGATGGTAAAATACCATGTTGCCCTTAACGGAAAGAGGTGAAAGAGAAAAAAAATAGGGTCAATTTTTGAAGAACCGACATTTCCCTTTTGGATGCTTGATACTAACGATTGCTGAAGTTTGTGAGAAAGAGTGAAATCTCAGAGGGACGTTGGTAATTTCTGAAACCTCATGGGATTTTTGTATTTAGTCCATACCTCAGGGGTAGTTGATAATTATCCCCAAAATAAACAAATGTTAAAAATTATATGATCAATAATTGGCTTTGACTTGCAGGGAGGTGTAGGTTTGAGATTGAGAGTATTTGACAGGATAGTTTGTTTTGTGAACTGCCATTTGGCTGCACATTTGGAAGCAGTTAACAGAAGAAATGCCGATTTCGATCACATATTCAGAAATATGACATTCACAAGATCTTCTAACCTCCTTAATAATGCTGCTGGTATGCTGCCATACCTGATTTTGTCTTGCTCTCTTCTCTTCTCTACATATTTATTTTGGCTGCTTTATTCTTGTGGCTTGCATTGGGTCCTCTGTATTGCAGCTGGTGTTTCATCAAATGCTCAGATGCTTCGTGGCCAAAATGTATGTCCTTTTATATTAGGCCGAATTACATCTCATTATCTCAAAGTTTGCTGTATTTACAAATCGCTCCCTCCAGTTTAAGAAATTACCATTTAATCTGAGGTTTCAATAAATGTGTAAATCCTAAGTGTGGTTATTTTTGGAATATTTACACATTTATTTAAAATCATAAGGACTATATGGTAATTTTTCACACTAGGAGGATCGATTTGTAAATACACAAAACAGCAGGGTACGCAGATGTAATTCGCCCTCTTTTTTTGTCTTTGGTGGGGGGTGTTGGGGGGGGGGGGGGGGGGGGGGGGCTTCTTGTTTATGGTTATAACTAAATTTCATTTTTTTATTTAATTATAAAAAGGCTACGGAAAAAAGCCCTGATGATGGAAAGCCGGATCTTGCTGAAGCTGATATGGTGGTCTTTTGTGGTGACTTTAATTATCGTCTATTTGGTATATCGTATGATGAAGCAAGGGATTTTGTTTCTCAAAGAAGCTTCGATTGGCTTCGAGAGAAAGATCAGCTAAGAGCAGAAATGAAAGCTGGTAGAGTTTTCCAAGGAATGCGTGAGGCGCTTGTCAGATTCCCTCCCACTTACAAGTTCGAACGGGGAAAACCGGGATTAGGAGGTAATATCATGTAATTTTGTATTACAATAATAAACCTCTCCTTCCAGATTTTAGAGCACCCTCCTTGTAACTATATAACAATTACACAAATATCCCCTCTTCGGTTCAAAATTACACACCTTAAAATTTTGCCACATCTGTTGATTTATTACAAATAGTTAAATGATGCGATCCAAGTTGGTTAGTACATTTTTCTTGCTTTGATTTCAATATCAAAAGGGTGTGTCTGTAATTTTGAAGCCGGGGGGAATTTCGGGCAATCCCATAGTGTGCAGGGGAGGTCATTTGAATATATGCTCAAAAACGTTCTGTGTAGTTTACATGCTTACTCAAGGAATTAATAAAGCCCTCATGAATAAAATCTACCTTTTTTCCCAAAAAAAAATGTTAGGTTATGATTCAGGTGAGAAGAAACGAATCCCAGCTTGGTGTGATAGAGTACTATATCGAGATAATAGGGCTGCGCCCACAGAAGAATGCAGTTTAGAGTGCCCTATGGTTGCTTCCATATTGCAGTACGTCCAACACATCTACTATCCCTGATGTTTGAACTAATTACAATTTAGTCTCTATGTTTTCAGAAATCACAAAAAACTCCCTGACATTGAACTTTAATGCAAATAACTTCCTGAAATAGGCTGATTTTTTACATTCTTTGGCTTCATGTTTTTTGTAATCAAGTGTAATGTCAGGGAGTTTTTGTATTTTGTGAAAATAGAGGGAGTAAATCTAAATTAGGGAAAACATGAGGGGTAGTAAATGTATTTCACCCTCTACCTTTTATTTGTTCACATTTTTTATTATTTATTCTAATTTTTAAACTTTTAAATTTTATTTGTATGTCAAAGATACGAGGCTCGTATGGATGTGACTGAAAGTGATCATAAACCTGTTCGTTGCAAGTTCAATGTAGACATTGCTCATGTTGATAGATCAATAAGGAGGCAAGAATACGGTAAAATACTCGAGGCAAATGATACTATTAAATCAAACTTAGAAGCGCTACGCTTCGTTCCAGAAACGAATGTGAATACGAATAAAATCGTGCTTCAAAATCAAGAAACGCTTGTTTTGAAACTCACGAATAGAAGTGGGGAAGATATGGTATTTTTCCATATTCTATGTGAAGGGCAATCCACAATCAATGAGGATGAGGTTGCATCCGATTATCGACCAAGAGCTGCGCTCGGTTTCCCAAGGTGGCTTGAGGTAAAAAGAATATTAGTTTTCGACTCAAATTTTGGGTTTTTGCATTCTGTTTTTGAATCAGAATTTTGTATACGGAAGCATTGCATTAGTAGATAATTTAGACATATATAGCATTTTTATCTTTCTCATGAATCTCCAGGCGGGGAAGAGCTGAGAGGGGTACATTTATTGAAATACTGACATGGGGTGTTTGGGTAATTATGCAAAATAGAGGGGGATTTCAGTAATTTGATCAAACTTGTCTAGATAATTTAACTTAGAGTGAATTATGTCTAGACCCCTTGGCATTTGGTCTAATTACATTTGTACTCCGAAAAATCACACCTAGATCCCCTGTAATATGACCCGGTTTTACAAACTATCCTTTTCGTCTGTTTTTGTTTTAGGGTTCTGGCCAGTTTTCCGTCAGATTTATGGAATTTATAGTCCAAATTACCCCTCTATAGTTGGAAAAGTTTTGTGCCCTGAGTTAGTAGATTTTGTGTCTGTGAAATGTCCTCAGGGGAATAGTTTTGTGTCTCTCTGTAGTATAGGGGGTCTTGGTGTAATTTTCTATGTTACAAAGGGTCTAAATGTAATATTAACATATTGAAATTTTGATTAGGTGTGTCCAGGAGCCGGCATGATCAATCCAGATCAAGTTGCAGACATATCGGTACATCACGAAGAATTCCACTCATCAGAGGAATACGTTGACGGAGTTCCACAAAGCTGGTGGTCGGAAGACACAAGAGATAAAGATGTGGTTTTGCTGGTGAATGTAAGTGGAAGTTGTTCGACTGATACAAAAACTCATCGAATACACGTCAGACATTGCTTCTCCGGAAGTTCCCGGAGTTCCACAGATCAAAAACCTAATGCTCCCGCTTGCAGAATAGACAAATCTAATTCTTCAAGTTCTAAACATGATTCTAAATTTTATTCTTCCAATTCCAAACAAGATTCCAAATCTAATTCTTCTTCCGGCTCCAAGAAACATTCCGGAGATTCGTCCGTTTCCAAGAAACATTCTGGAGAGAATTCCGTTTCCAAGAAACATTCCGGAAATTCCCACGAAAAGTCTAAACATTAATAAATTTGAATTTATGCTATACCACATACCATCTTTTGTTCCTGTCTTCTTTTCTTGTTTTTAACATCGCTCTTCGATCGTAGGTTGTGTAAATTTCCGCGACAAGTACATATATAATCATGCATAGCCAACTTCTGTTTCAGTTGGGCTATAGCAAATTCTTTTGTTTCATATCCAAAAGCTGGACATGATATTCATTTTTTCCCCATAAGTGTATATATATGTTTTTGTATGTTTTGTATGGCTACCTTTCACTTAACAGTTGCTGAAAACCTGCAGCAAATTTGAGTTCTGCAAACGCTTGAATCAATCATCAAAGTTTCGATTTCTGTATTGGGGCATTTCAAAATTCAGAATATGATCAAATTTGAACTATTATGCTCATATTAGGGCACAAACACCAGCTTCACACAAGAATTTCCAAAATTTCCATAATCGAAAAAATAAGGATAAGGCGAGTATTTCAAAAATTAGGCTCTACTTATTTGAAGTGACATGTTTACATCAATTATAGGCAATTTCATAACAAATTTCACCAGTATATTAGTATAAGCAATAAGCTAACAGTCAACTGACCTGAACTTGCTCAATACATACATACTTGGGTTTTTCTCGCTTACACGCACGTGCACATTAGACAGCATACATTCTCTTATACCTCTCACTATACATCTCGCTGTCGGACACCATGGACAAAGAAAATGAGCGCGAAAGCGTCCCGTTTCTTCTTATATTCCTCATCCTTGAATCCTCCAACCTATGACGGACCACACAATAACACATCGATCCAATAGTAGTCGTCATTATGGTCCCACCAATCACGGTAGCGTAAAGAGCAAGCCACCTCTCTTGGGCACCGACCACGATATAAGTCAACGAGATGAATGCGACTGAGATGAACAAACAAGCCGACCACATGAGCTTATTTATCACAAACATCAGCTGTTTCTTCGCCTTCTGCTCTATCACCACCAGCGATGTCTGCACAACCACCACGGCTAAGGAAATGAACAACGCCACGCTGTCGAATAAAAAGAATATTATAAAAGCCGCATTATCGGCTATGTGGGCCTCTCCCAAAGAAAACCCGTCTTGGCGTTTCTCCACATACTGGCCCGGAACTGTAAAAATTGCAGCGAAAGCCACTGTTGCGATCAGGACTGCCACAACCGTGGCCGAGTTGATCGCGTTGTTGAGGCCCTCGATGTGGAGTTTTTTGACTTTCTTGGCTATTTTTCTGACGCGGAAGCCCGTCTGACGGGTTTGTTGGAGTTGGGATTGGACGTTGTGCTTTATATCACTAACGGTTTGTTTCAGCTGTTTGGCTGCGTTTTGGGGTTTTCCTTGGTCTTTGGAATGAACGGCTCTGGCTTCTTTTAAAATGCATGCGATTTCTGGGGTGGCGAATTTTTCTGCAATGTCGAGAGGTGTTTCTCCTGTCGTGTTGGTAGGATTTACGTTAATGCCCTCGACGGATATCAAACATTGCACGATCTGAGGGAAACGCACAGTTTGTCAGCATATCATGGATAGTAAGCTTGATTTTTCAATTTTTTTATCCGTTTTGACTTAAAGATGGAGATTCTATTAAGAAAACAGTGTAATTACAGACTATATCCCTCCCCGAAATCACCAAAAGCTCCGCTATAAGTTGCATGCAAAAGTGTGTATACGCTTTTTTTTTGCGCTTTGGCTCCTCATGTTTTAAGTTTTATTGGTTGCCATCTAATGTTTCCGATTTATTGCAGTTTAGCATCTGACATATTTTTTTCCCACCAAACACTGTCACAAAAAAAAAAAAAAAAAATTAAATAAATAAATAAAATTACCAACCTGACTCCGGCCCTTTCTGGTAGCAATATGTAGAGCGGTATTTCCCTTATTATCTTCCACGCTCAATATAGACGAGTCGGGTTTTATAAGCTCTGTCACAATCTCCACATTCTGCCCTTTGACCGCCATGTGTAATGCTGTTTGACCTTTTCTGTCAGTCTTAAAGCCGATACTTGGATCTTTGTCCAACAGAGATTTCACAACTTCCAAGTGACCCATTCTCGCTGCTGTATGAAGAACAGTTTTTCCATTGTTTCTAGCAATTTTCGCCAAGTTTGAATCAGTGTCCAGAAGAAGATTTACTACTTCTGTGTGGCCCTGAGCAGCTGCTGTGTGTAATGGAGTAGAATTGATAGTATCTGTTGTCATCACCAGGCTCGGGAAAACATGAAGCAGTTCCTTCAACACATCTGTCATTTCAAAGAAAATGAGATTTAATGCCATATTCGTTTCACAATAATTACACTGACATACCCTGAAATCAATATAAGTTCAAATCGATAAATCTGGGGAATAAGCATCAGAATATCGAAAAATATGAGACATTAACAAATAACAGAAAACAGTGATCACGCAATTCATATTATTTAGAAAAATTGAAAAACGTTAATCAATGAATTCAATACAAGAGGAACTTTGAACTTTTTGTAACAAATCCTCCCTACACATAGTCTTGATTCATTCAATTAAATTCTTATTTGTCGTCACTAAGCGAATCACTTGTATGAAATATCATTTACCGAAGAAACGCAACCATGGCACACACTATCTCCCATTTTACTTCATCCAAACAATAACACAAAAATAGGAAATATATAAAATAGAACAAACTAACAAAAGCATTAACATCAAACACTCACCAAGATGGCCCTGCTTAGCAGCAATGTGGAACGCGTCGTAGCCATTATTAGCCGGAATAGATGAAGTCTCAGCGTCCGAATGCTTCAAAAACTCCCCTACAACTAAACTATGCCCGTTTTCTGCAGCTACATATAGAGGAGTCTCGCCTTCTTGATTTTGCTTTGACAACAAATCTTGTATGCCACCATTATTAATATTACCAAACTTTTGAATAATTTCTTTCACCTTAGACAAATTACCCGCCCGTGCAGCAAGATGAAGGGGCGAATCCCCCCTTTTACCCGGTGAATCTTTGCTCTTTTTTCTATCTCCACCAAAGCTCAGCTGTCTCTCCATTGCTATCCTAAAGCTTTTCTGCTTCTCCATTAACCCTCTAAAGCTAGTCTGCTTTTCCATCCGAAAACTATGCTTCTTTTCTATTGTTGGGTTTCGGAAACTAATTTGTTTCTCCATAACCACACAGAGATCTCACAGTACAAACAAACAGATGCCTTTTCTTGGATCTTCAAATCTCTCCAATTTCTAAAAAAAATTCAGTGTCTATACAGTTTTCGCCAGTATCAAATGCATTTGGCGATACAATCTTATTTCATGAGGAGAAATCAAGAAATTCCTCTGAGTTTCTCCCCAACAGTTCTGTAAATTGCAATTATAACAAGAACCCACAAAATTTCCGATGGATTAAACTTCAAAAATATCCAACATAGAGGATAAGTACGTGGGAAAGTATTGATTGAAGAACTTAAACCTCAATCTTCAATAGATACCTCACAAGAACCCACCTTTAAACAAAACCTACAAAACCCATCATTTTTAATTGGATAATCTTACTCCCAGCCTTGAAAGAAACAATCTTTAGCCAATATTTTTGTGCAAAAGGAAAATCCCTCTAGATTTTCTGTCTTCAAGATCAACCCTGAACAAATAAAGATAGAAACTTTTGTAGATATTGGAAAAAATAAAATGAGCGATTCAGAAATAATCCACTACTCACACGTGGAACAGAATAATCTACATACATGGTATGTATTGCAATAATCTAAACTTTGAAAAGTCTTTTCTTTTGGGATAATAGAGCAACTTTATTTCCTGCTTTTGTAGTTTGTTTGCTTGTGATTATTCATTATGGGAATAGTAACAGTAACATGGTTTCTCAATAATAATTAATGAATAAAGAAAGTATATTTTGGTTAGTGAGAAATAGTGGCCGCCATTGATGTTAACATCAGAGAGCACAATAGAACAGAAGGGGTTGGCCGGGTGGCTGCTTTGCGCAATACAATAAGGTAAGGTGGGGTCCCAACAAGATTGGATTCTTTTTGAATTTCTATTTTTTATTATTATTTTTAAAAGTATTTATTTATTTCTAGTCAAGCCTGGAAATATTTCTGTTTTCTTAAATTCAGATATCATAATGTTGGAATTGGTTCGTGTAACCCGAAATAATTTGTGTGTAATGTTTGTTAACTAATGAAAACATTTATGAGAAATAAAATTGCTTAAATAATGTGATTAAATCTAAAAAGTTGATAAATAAAGATTAGGGATAATAATTTTTTTCATCTGAACTGTAGCAATTTTTGCACTTTACCATCTAAACTTTTGTTTTTGCAGTTTGCCTCCTGAACTATACAAAGGTTTGCAATTTGTCATCTCCGATGAAAATATTCCACCAGAAAATTGCATCGTGTTATATGAGAAACATAGGTTCATGTTGTATTCCTCTTCTCAACGTCTCGAAAATAATCTCTCAATTAATTTCAGAAAATTTTGAGTTTTTATTACCCAATTGAATAGTAAAAAATAATCTATCAGATTTGTCTTTATTCAAATTAAGTGATAAAAACTCAATATTTTCTGAAATCGATTGATGATTTATTTTCGAGACGTTTAGGGGGATAATACAATATGAACCTATGTTTCTCATATGATATATTGCAATTTTCTTGTGGAATTTCCAGTGACTGGGATGACAAAGTGCTAAATTCGTGTAGTTTAGGAGACAAAATGTAAAAAATAAAAGTTAGATGATAAAGTACAAAAATCATCATAATTCGAACGAGAAAAGATCTTTATCCCTAAAGATTAAGATTTCTTTCTCAATGTTTATTTATTTATTTTTGGAAAAACCAGCCCAGCGTTATTCACGAAGCCCTCCTCATATAAAATCAATCCAATCCATGCAAAACTGTACAAAACCATCAACATTGCTAAACTTAACTCATAATCATGTCTAAGGACTCTCAAAACAACAAATCTCAAAGATAATCTCTAATCAAGAAAAGTAGAAAATTACCCAATCATCACAAGCCCAGGAATAACTCACTCACTAAAATACCTAAAAATACAAAATTCAAACCAATACAACTTCAAACAAAATAAACAACAAAATATAGTTCCTGAATCTTCCTGAAGAAACCAAAAAAATTGTGAAAATCTCGTTGATTCCTAATGTTGAATCCATTGCCACCAACAAGCTACCATTCTTATGAAGAAGTAAGCACCATGTTTCCAAAATTTGTCTTCTAGATAAATTCGACGGTCTCAAAATCCAAATACCAAACACACTATTCCACAAAAAGAGATTTGTTTTATCTCGCAATCTTTTATTGATATGCAATATTAACTTTTCTCTTACATTTATGACTTAACTTTTGGGGTGAGATAAATAAAAATTAAAAATTATGACATCACATTTCTTAGTATTTTTATGACTAAACTTTTAGAGTGAGATAAATAAAAATTGAAATTTGTTATATCATATTTACAATTAAGAGTGGAAAAATGATAATGGGGATTTATTCGTAATCTATACTATCTATACTTCTATCCTATATATATTATATAATTCTCCTTCCCCTAGAATAACTATCTTTGGGTCTTCCACTTTTTTGGTCTGTTAATTTCTTTTTTTTTTTTTTTTTTCAAAATTTTTTATCACTTTTTCACACGTCTTTTTATTATCTCTCATCTTTATTGTTTTTTCTTTCTCTCTCTTTTTATTGTTTTTTTTTCTAATATTAATATTTTTCTCTCTTTTCCCACTTTCCCACGTTATTTTTCTTTTTTTTTTCTTTTCTCTCTCCCCTTCCTCTCTCTTCCTATCTAAACTCCTCAATAGTTTAAATTTTTTTACTTATTTAATTATAAAAATTACTTTTTAATATGTCATAAGTTTTGTAAATATATGGATAATATCCGTAACTAACTGATGGCATGGGAACGTGCGTATCTGTCATATGGAGGTCGCCTGATGATGATTAAAAGTGTGCTTGCTTCACTCCCGATGTATTTATTTCAGGTTCTCAATCCCCCTAAACGGGTTCTATTCAAACTTGAAATTATATTCAACGCGTTTCTGTGGGGATCCGGAGTTACTAAGCGCACACATCGGTGCTCATGGAAATAGGTCCGTTTCCCGGTCGAGGACGGGGGCCTTGGTGTGAGACGATTCAAAGATTTTGTTCACGCTTTTTCGGCAAAACTTTGGTGAAAATTTAGAGAACAAAAATCGTTTTGGGCTCGTTCTTAATGGATAAGTATGTGAAGGGATTACAAATCGGCATGGGAAGTAGTAAGATAGAAAAAAGACCCGGACAAACTGTTTAGCTGCCTTTGGAATTCATATATAAGGCCTAGTATTTCGATTTTTATATGGAGGATACTTGGATGTCGGTGGACGAGATCATGAAAAGATGGGGATTTAGCATGGCGTCAAAATGCTATTGTTGCTCGCACATAGAGGATATCCGACACTTATTCTTGAATGGATACAAGGTCCAACTTGTATGGAGATATTTCGAGAATTTGTTCTAAGTTCCGCACATGGAATTTCAGACGATTAAGGCATTGCTCTGCCACTGGTGTTCCTCTATTCCCAATAAAAAACAGACGCATGTGAGATTGATCATTCCATTGGTCACGCTTTGGTATATATGAGAGGAAAGAAATAAAAGCAAATTCGAAGGGCAGAGGTTTAGGGATAGCAAGACTGTGCATAAGGTTTGAAAGTATGTTTTCGTTCTTAACCACGCCAAGGTTCTTAATGGAACGAGTTGGCGAGGAAACTTTGATGCAGCTGTTGCCCTTCTCATCAACACCCAACTCATTAGATCGCAGAAGATAACCGTGGTTAGATGGATCAGGCCTGAACTGGGGTGGATCAAACTTGTAGCACCCCTCTCCAAGGCAGGGAAGAAGAGCACCACATCCGCGCTGAAACAGACTCTCAAGCAAGGCATAATGCCCTAATCAAAAATCCATCCCAACGAACCGACACTCACTTGATCAAATGACCTACCAATAACAGCTAGTCCAACAACAACAAGCTAAAAGATAATCAGAGTGCGGAAGCAATAAAGCAATATATGACAATTTCCGTATATATCACACAGAGAAATAATTTCCAAGTAACAACAAGTAGTTCCTACGCCCTTCAGAGGCTCAACTACAATTGTATGAAAGGTAACATAAATAATATAATTCTTTCAACTATAACAGAAGCATAAATTACAAAATCGTCATCAAGAACCGACTGTTGTTGGACAAAGAGACAGACAACCACAAAACTCTATACAAGACGCGACTGCTGTTGCCATGACCAGATAGGTGACACTGCCACCCGTCAACCTGAGAAACCTGAAGCAAGAAACAAAACACGAGGGTGAGTATAAAGGATACTCAGCGAGGGGTTATTCTTAGAAAACTATTGATCACAATTTGTCATTTAATTTATGAAATCCCAAATGGTAAATGTTTCTTATTCTTAGAAAACTATACAAATAATAAGTTATAAAATTATACAATAAACAACACTCAATTCTGCTTCTTTTAAAACATTAAAAGATTGACGAACGGATCATTTAAAATCATTTTTAGCACATAATCCAAGCCGATGATTTTAAAAGATAACCTGGTTAATTTATAAGCTCGTTTAATCAACATTTGCAATGACTTTAATCCAAATATCCGATAAAATATGTAACGAGGCTTATAACTTAACTAAGTTAAACAAAAGCATTTAAACAAGATTGTTTAATGTCCCGGCAAGCACGGACCCTTTCTCTCCTTATGTCACCACATTCATTAAATACTCCTGCGCCATTTGTCAAATTCCGAGGCTACCCAAGAATTCAACACGTTCATTATGGTTTGAGGAAAAACACGCAACACATGCTATGTTCACCATCACCCCAACGAAAGACTTGCCAACCACCGATAGGTCTCCAATTGGAATTTACAAGTTGGAAATTATACTTCAGGATCTTATTACCCTAGAGCTTGCCTCACGGTCTCACCCTCTGTATAACATCTGGGCCCACTTTATAAAATGTTAACATTATCGTTGTCTCGCATTTGCAACTGTTTTACTACGTTTTGGTGGCTAAAGGGCCCTTTTTGAGGCAATGTTGTAACGATTAGAGAAACGACCGGTATTTCATCGTTAAAGGGAATCCACCCTAACGACTTCACTCAACGAGAAGATTCTCCAACCCAAAGCTTACTTTAAAAACAAATGTATATTCTTGCCTCATAAAACAAGTCGTTTGAGCGATACTTATATATATAGTTTTGATATCAAAACATTTTAATCAAAATCATTAAGATATACGTTTAAATACCTAATATTATATAAGAAATAGGCTAGAAAACAAAGCCATATAATTGAAAGCACAGGGATAAGTTATTTCGCAAAGTAATAGGATTCTTACTCCAGTTGAAAACCAATTGTAACCTTCATCTGGAAAGCTTGAAGAATAGACTCATCGGTTAAGTATTCCTCGATGAAACACCTGAAACTAAAAACCGACAATACCAGGTGATGCGTGTAAAATTACACCTCAATAAATCTCACTATCTTTTTCTCCAGTTTCTGCAGTATTTCTCAGGGTGTCTTTAATGAAGCTTCTCGTCCCTTTTTTTATAGAGAATAGTAGCCCTAATCCCTTTAGGATCAGAAGTCATCTACCCTCTAGAACTCCTTCTCCTATAAGAACTCTAATGAGACTCCAATTAGACTTCTATGAGAAGAAAACACTTAAGCTATTAATCTTGGGCCAATCCCACCAATTAAGCCCACGCACGCCATTCGTCTGCTAGGGCCCGTTGGGCCGAGCCCAAAAATATAATATACATTTTCTAAGCCTGCGCGACTTATGACCCGTTTAACCATTGGATTGGGCGTAAAATATGATATACCGTCACTACTCCCCCCTATTATATTAAATTCAAAGAATTTAAGAGAATAAATATTATTTCTGTAGCGGGCGCCCCAAAAGGGTAATGCACGCCCCGCACCGAGCCCCGACCCGGAACCGAAATGGGATCCAACCCGAATCGAAACCCGGCGAATGGCAAGCATTTACTCAATCACTAGGCGGGGTTTTCAAAAACAACGAAAAGACCGAAGTGCGGAAGCAAAATAAACCAAACATTAAAACATAAATAAATGCACAAGTATTAAAGCCTACCAAGGCTAACGAAATTCAATTACATAATTAATAAACGGGTTCGATACAATATCCCGAATACAACCTAAATAATAATTCCTAATATCATGAATCTTAATTAATATCTAAACGGGGAAAAGAGATATACATGAGCGAAATAAATACAACTTAACGACAACGACGAATCCCGCCTAGTAACCTGAAACCAATATAAGGGTGAAAACAGAGGGGGTTAGTCAAACGACTAAGTGAGGAGGGAATAATAATGTATATAATATAACGTAAAATAAATCACCAATTTTATAATTAAAAGAAATCAACATAAAAGAAAGGTTTTCGTAATCGGGTGGTGATTTGACATAAAACATAACTTATCATATGACTCGGCGAGTCGAGCCCTTAACTCCAATTTCCAAAACATAAAACCGGAAACCTCCCTTATTCCTCCAATGTAGCCGGACTGCAAACCCGAACTACTCATAACATACGGTAATAACTCAGGCACTCAAAGGGCTGCCACTCCGGCCTCACCCCGAGCTCCCAAATGGAGGAAACCATAGGATTTACGCCGTAGACCCAACGTCTACCGACTTCGTCCTATCGCTCTTACTTCGGGCCCAAACATACACACATACATAACATAACTCGCTTTTCAAATCATTTCGGGTTGGCCAAAAGACCGTTCGAGACATGTCATATGCGAGGCCAAAGGCCAAAGTTCGCCTTAGAAAACAAAAGGTTTTACATGTCTCTTTCGTAAACATTTCAAAGACTATACGTATTACTTTTTCATATCAAATCATTTTCGATAAATCAATTAACATAATAAGCATAAATATCTACTTAGTATATATATAGAAACGGTGTGAAAACAAAACGTAAACTTGGCTTATATCGGGAGAGGCTTATTTATATATCTACATAATAATACTGGAATCAGAAAAGGAAAGCCTCACCTGGCTATGCAAAATGTAACGCCCCGCTATTTTATAGCGCTTCGGTACGTTAGCCGATTATTGCTCTTGTTTGCATTGTTTGCGATTATGTGAATTATGTGACTTATATGACTTAATATATGAATAATGTGATGATTTCATAAGAATTTTCATATTTGAATTATTTTACACCATTCTTATATTTGAATTACTTTATACTATGTTTATATTTGAATTGTTGTATTTGAAATCTTATGAAAATTATCACATTATATTTGAATTATATGATATTATTCTTGAAATATATGTAAATATATATACAAATACATACATAAATATCTATACAAATATATATACAAGTATATATACATTGCTAGCTAATTTTGACTTTTCAAAATATCCTATATTTATTTTATATTCTCTCTTTTCTCTACATTTTTCTACACTATTCTCAAGCAACTCACCTCTTCTCTTCTTCAACCTCTCGGCCCTCACTCCCTCTCACCACCGCCATAGCCATCTTCAACAATCACCAAGAAATTCAATCATTTTTGTTATAAAAAGTGTGCTCTCTCATCCAAGGAACAAGCTACCACTTGCTATTTGTGCAAACAAGCTCTTATTTCTTCATTCTCTCCAATTCTTCTTCAAGGTAAGTTTGTGATTCTCTTAATTCTTTGGTTTTCATGGTTTCATATGTTGATAAAGTGAAGAAGCATGCTAGAGTGAATGATTGATGAGCTTGGTTTGGTTGTTGGTTGCATGTAGCATCACTTGTGATTTTTCATATAAATTTGATCAATTTGCAATGTTGGGTTGATGGTCTTAGATGCTTGAATGGTTAAGGATTTCATATTTGTTGATGATATTAAGCAATTAGGTGAAGTTTTATGGAGTTTGGGGTTGAAAAATGAAAGTTTGGCAAAATATGTAGGGGCTGATGAATAGTGATTTTGAGCTTTTGGCTTCGTTTTTCGATTCTTTTGGCATCAAAAATCCTTAAATATAGTAATTAAGAGATGCCGAAAGTTTCGGATTAATCGGAGTTGTTTTGCTATGAAAAGTATTAAACGAAGGGTGGTTTATGTAATATTTGCTAAACCTTTGAATTATAGTTCCCAAGCTCTCATAGGACTTGAATGCGTAATCTAGCTTAATATTATGTATATTTGATTGTGTTTGAATGCATTTGAATGAGTTTAATTGTGTTTAAGTACATTTATGCATAAGGTGTTATATTGAGTATAAATTGCATTTCATAGCCGTGCATCGTATTTGGTTGTTTTATTGAGTCGTGTCTTACCTCGAGGCCTGTGTATTACAGGTGGGACCTCGCGGGGCTGATTCTGAGTTATTTGGCTATCCTTTTTGTTAAGCCTACAGGTGAGGATGAAAAATGGTTTTAAACTGAAGCTTGAACAAATATTTGCGAAAACCCTATCCCTTTATATTTCAATTTTATGTTATCAATATTTGAAATAAAAAGGATTTGATATAAAAATGATATATGTGTATCTTTTCTAAAATGGTTTTAAAATAGAGACAAGAGAACTATTTTGTTTTTAAAAGTAACATTTGGTCTCGGGACTTGCTCGTATGCCTCGAGTTATAGGCAACGTGTTGAGAAACCCTAGACGGTTACATACCTTGTCTCGAACGACCATTTTGGTCAACTAAAACATTTATAAAGCGAGATTATATTTTCTTTAACCCTATTGAGGACGCTCTTAGGGTATATTTGGGCCCCGGATTATACTAGAGGTGGAAACCCGGAGACGAGCGTCTAGGGTAAAGGGTAAAGCCCATAGTATAATCCAGATTATATATATGGATGGAGACCCAGTGACGATCATTTAATATATAATCAAAGGGTATTACTCATTGCTAGTCGGAGGTAGTCTAGCTCGGGTAATACTTACACCGGCGCCATTAGTCGCTTATGGTGAAATCGTGGGTAGCTCCCTCGATAAGCCAAACGGTGTTATGGGATTTCATTATATTTGATATGTTTTGGGAGTTATAAGGAGATGGCCCGTTCTCGCCGGGAATAAAAATATTTTCTAAAATGTTTTACTTTAATAATTAATTCACAAAGCTTTGATGGATTATAAAGAGAAAGTATCGGCACTAGATTCGTTTCTCTATTAATCAAAGCGTGGATTAATTAATATTTAATTCACAAAGCTTAGCTGAATTGTAAAAGAGCATATCGTCACTAGATTTGCTTTTATCAACCTAAGCGTGGATTAAATATATGTTTTTATTATGTATACTCCCCTCCTCACTGAGTTCGTTTGACTCACATCCCCCTTTTGGTTCATGCTTCAGGTTAGCGGTCATGTACTGGCAGCAGCGTTGTAGGCTTGTACAGTCCTTGAAGTCGGTCTTATGTATTTACTTTTGTGGATCGAACTTATGATGTTGGATTACATGAAAACTTGACATGTTATGCTGATGTTGGATACTTAATGAATTGATGTTATAACTTGTGATAGATAATGAACTTATAAATGTTTAATTTGGCCACGGATGGCAGTGTGAATATAAATATGATCTTTTGTTCATTTCTTCCGCTTGTTGGTGCTGTTGTTGTTGTTGATGTTGGTACTGATGTTGGGAGTTACTGTTGCCAGATTGTGGGAATCCCGTTGTCCGGGGCGGGTTTTCGAGTGGTGGTATTTAACTATCGTTCGGGAGCTCGTTTCGGTCCGGGGGTTGTGGCGTGGGGGACGTCACACAAAATAAGAGCAAAAAGCAAGAACCGGCGCTACTCCACGAGAGTATCGTCTGCAAAAATACCAGGACACAACCAAATAAGACTAACGACGACGCACGGTCTCACCCGAACTACTCATAACATACGGTAATAACTCAGGTACTCAAAGGGCTGCCACTCCGGCCTCACCCCGAGCTCCCAAATGGAGGAAACCATAGGATTTATGCCGTAGACCCAACGTCTACCGACTTCGTCCTATCGCTCTTACTCCGGGCCCAAACATACACACATACATAACATAACTCGCTTTTCAAATCATTTCGGGTTGGCCAAAAGACCATTCGAGACATGTCATATGCGAGGCCGAAGGCCAAAGTTCGCCTTAGAAAACAAAAGGTTTTACATGTCTCTTTCGTAAACATTTCAAAGACTATACATATTACTTTTTCATATCAAATCATTTTCGATAAATCAATTAACATAATAAGCATAAATATCTACTAAGTATATATATAGAAACGGTGTGAAAACAAAACGTAAACTTGGCTTATATCGGGAGAGGCTTATTTATATATCTACATAATAATACTGGAATTAGAAAAGGAAAGCCTCACCTGGCTATGCAAAATAAGTGCAAAAAGCAAGAACCGGCGCTACTCCACGAGAGTATCGTCTGCAAAAATACCAGGACATAACCAAATAAGATTAACGACGACGCACGACTTATACGAAAATATTAAAACACATAGAAGCACGTTACACAATCAAACAAAGCACTTAAGTTCAAATTCTCAAACGAAAACAGAGTAATTCATGCATTTAAAAATGCAAATCAAATCCAAATGCAACGAAACTTTACGGACATGCTTAAATTATCATAAAGGAGTATGCATTCGAATTTCGGGAAAATCGGACTTCACATGCAAAAGATAGAAAATTTAACGAAAACTTAAAACGCACTATTTATATACCCGAACATGTTGTAAATTCATAAATCATGCAATTCATATCTATTTCATATATATCGAATACACGAGCGAAGAAAGAATTTGGAAAAGACGAGTCTCGGACGGACCCGTAGTGTAAAATGTGCCCTGACTTACAGAATGTCAGGGCATTGTTCGACCAGGCCACACGGCCTTGTGCATGGCCGTGTGCCGAGGCCGTGCACAATCGGACGAACACGCACGGCCTCATGCACACGGCCTCAAGGCCGTGTGCACAGCCCGTGCACCATCCCAAACATGCACGGTCTCTTGCACGGCCGTGCAAGAGGCCGTGTACACCCACACGGGCTTGCCACACCCCGTGTGCATGGCCCGTGTGCGTAAAAATTGAGCAGAACATGCAGAACATCAAACCCAATACGCGAAAATCAATCCTAATTCAACATTTAACTAATTAGACATGCGAATTAATCCCTGATTTTCACATATAATCATCTACAACATATAATCTACATATAGAAACGATAATCACAAAATTCCATCCACAAATTCTATAAAAATCACATAAAACCTAATAATACCTACTATTCACAAAAATGAGAAAAACGAAGTATAGAAGACATTAAACGAGAGAATCGTTAGAAGCTTACTCGTAGAAAAGATCGCGAGGAATTCGTAGGCGTAAACGATTCGAAAATCGGTCGGGAAACTGAGTCGGGACGATCGATTGAACTTCCTTCCTTCTCTTTCTCTTTTTCCTTCTCTTTTCTTTTCTCTCCTTTCTTGCTGATGTTTGAACGAGAGTTTGAGGTGAGAGAGATTGACTTAGTCAATTAAGTTGACTAGGTTTAAAATCGAAGGGGTAAAATCGTAATTTTGCAAAATATGTTTGAAAACTCACGTTGTCCAAATAATACGTAATTACAGTCAAAATTCACATAATTAAACGCACATTGACAATTCGTGATTTAAATATAAAATTCACTCATTTACGAAATTATCTTAAAATCTTGGAATAAATATCAAATTAAAATAATAATTTGCTAAATTACTCGATTCAAATATACCGAATTATAAATCGGATTTTCGGGTCGTTACAATTTCGAACATACTCCACGTAGCCCCCCTTTCCGTAGGCGGAGAAAGGACACCACATCCGCACCGAGACGAACTCCCAAACGCGGTAGATGTACCCCATTTAAAAATCCATCCCAGCGAACGGCAATCACTCAATCTATACCGGCAACAACGTACCTAGTCCAACAACAACCAACAGAAATAACAGAGTGTGGAAGCTTAACATATCCATAACAATTAAACATTCAAAGCCACACGGGGCATTAATTAACATAATTCAATATTCAACAATTACATAATTAACTATTCAATGCTCAATGAATATCCATCACATCATCGAATATCAATCATCATTAATATATCCATTTCTACTAAACAAAATGATTCCATAATAGAAGACAGACTGTTGTTGGACACTACTGACAATTACCAAAGGACACGAAGACCAAGACTTACGACCCGCTGTTGCCAACCGACATGACAGGTGACAACCCCACCTGTCGACCTGAAGTAAGAATTGAAATAACGAGGTGTGAGTATAAATGATACTCAGTGAAGGTAAAGAGGGGACAAGTACGAGTCACGCTTCCGGGTTTTTATACATATATATAGGAAAGTACATTTGCAAAATTTAAGAAAACCGGAATGTGCTTCGACTTGCATTAATTACAATTAATAAGCATTAACGATAAATCATAAATAGAAGCAAGTAATATCCCAACGAGAATTGGCCTGTTCCTCCTTATAACCCCTTCATGTCATTATAAAACTCCATCTCTGGTGTCTGACCCCATAGTGCGACCATGGGAGACGAATTGAATTTTAGGAAAACGTGCAACGGATGCAACGCCCACCATCGCTCCTAATTGTGGCTATCAACTCCTGACGGGCCACGATTGACGCTTAATTTTGGGAAAAGTACCTCGGGCAACACCCTGGACGCTCGTCCCCAAGTGAGACTCTCGAATACCCTCCCGGGCCCTCGGTAAAAGAAAAGTACATGAAGTTTGTAACGACCCAAAATTCCAGAATATATTCTCGGAATAATTATTCAACATTTCGTTGAATTTTATATGAAAAGATTAGCTTCGTTAGCTAATTTTAAGTTATTTAATTTAATTCCCTATCCTCAACCATTTATAATTACATTTTCCACCCCTCGAAATTAATCTAATCTCTAAACGAACCCACACCCCCTTGAAACACCTTTGCACCATCTTGAACACACCCACACTACCTTGAACACACTTACACCCTCTTGTGCACACTCTCTTGCACACTCTTGAACACAACTTAAAATCGAGAGAGAGAAGGAGAGAAGAGAAGGAGAAAGGGAGAAGAAGAAGGAGAGAAAGAGAAATCCCGTTCCGAATCCGTCGCTCGATCAATCGAAATTCCGAGACCAAATATACGATCCTCATTCAATTCTCTACCGGTAATCTTCTTTCCCCATTTCGATTCACCCATTAAATCCTCCTATTTTCTAGTTTTTATATTGAAATGAATAATTGATAATTTGATGGATTTGTAGGTTAGAGTTTACCATTTTTAGTGTAGTTCGGATCAAATGGTAGTTATTAATGTATACAATGCATGAGTGTGAATTTTATATGTTGATTTTAGCTATAGAATCCACCCTAGTTGATTTTAGGAGGAAACCCTCGTGAGAAACCTTGAAATCGCGTTTCTGCACCTTTTAGATGGAACCACACGGTCCAACGCACGGTCTTGGCAAGACCGTGCGCCAGACCGTGCACAACACCTTTAACTTGCACCGGCCTGCGCACGCCGGTACGCAAGCCAGTGCGCGCTTGTTTCAGCTTGCACGGTCTTGAGTGCGTGCTCAAGACTGTGCACAAGGCCGTGCATTAGCCCGTGCGAATGCCTTAACCAAATTTTCAGCCTTTTTCCTTAGTTGCTCACGGTAATGGGGTCAATTGGCCAAAAATAAAAGTTGACTTTTTGCATACGACCCGCCAAAATCGAGCCGTTTTCACCTATAGCTTCCATATGATTCAAGGATGAATATTTTGTAAAGTTTTCAAAATTCTGACCTTGTTCGGACCTTGAATCGAGCCTTTTTCGTTTAGGGCTTTTTTCCCAATTTTTGAATGTCGTCCGAAAAATTCGAAAATCGCATGAGTGCTTCTTTATAATATTATAAGCATGAATGCGCAATTAGAATTTCAATTGAGCATGTTTAGCATCGTTAATTTCATATTTTCCGTTTAATTGATTTAATTGCATTTTTAATTGTAAATTTAATTGCTACATGACGTTTATTGGTTTTTCATGTGTTGTAGTCTTCGTGAGTCGTTGTCGTGTCTTGTCTTATTTGGTTCTTGTCGTCTATTAGTTTCAGGCCATCTTTTCAAGGCATAGCTTGGGTTGTCTTGTCGTTTTCGTGCTTCCAGGTGAGGTTATTAAAATGCTTTCAAACGGAGTAAGAATTTCTTTTAAATTATTGCGAACTACCCTTATGTGCTCATCTTGCTTTGTTTTCCCTTCTCGTATATCTACTAAATATTTAACCTATATTTTCATGATTTTATAATAAATGATTTGATACTAACTTGTACCTATAAGTATCTTTAAATCATTTTGTTTTCATAAGGCAAGTAAAACTCTTTCTTTTAAGCATGACATTTTGACCTCGGTTGGGTCTATAAGGGAAGTCGTTGACACGTATGAAACTTGTAGTCACCCCCCTTGTCGTCATACACACTTGCCTAAATGCCCTTTTGGCCTTAACTTATAATGTTCTTCAAAAGTGAGCAAAAGATAATGTATTGTTATTTAAATGGGCCCGGGATGGTATCTGGAGGTTGCATCTGGGGACGAGCGTCCAGGGTGTAATCCGAGGTGCTTTTCCCAAAACTAAGCGTCAATCGTGGCCCGTCAGGAGTTGATAGCCACGGTTGGGAGTGATGGTGGGCGTTGCATTCGTTGCACATTTTCCTAAAGTCAACAGTCGCCCGGGGTAGCGCCTCTAGGGTCGGACACCGGTGATGGAGTTTATTGTAATTGAAGGGGACATAAGGAGGAACAGGCCCATTCTCGCTGGGATATTAATTGTTTGTATTTATCGCTTTAAATTCTTTAGTGTACTGTTAATTATTGTCGTGTATGCAAGTCGAAGCACGATCCGGATTTTCTTCAATTATGCAAATGTAATTTCTTATATATATATAATCCAAACCCGGAAACTTGGCTCGTACTTGTTCCCTCTTTACCATCACTGAGTATCTTTTATACTCACCCCCACTATTTTGATTCTTACTTCAGGTCGACAGGTGGCGTTGTCACCTATCTTGTCAGTCGGCAGCAGCAGGTCTAGGTTGGCTCGTATGTCGTTGTCTTGTCAGTGTCCCAACAACAGTCGTGTCCTTAATTATGAATTGATTTAATTTATGTATTCCGTATTATGTTTTATTTCCCGCACTTACATGCCCCTAATGTGGGATAGATTAGACGAGCCATGGATGGCATTTAGTAAATGATTATTGAGAATGATGTATGAATTATGTTGCCCCGAATGGCTTATATGACTAATTGTATAATTTAATTTAGCTTCCGCAACTCTGTTATTCTTTTATTGCTGTTGTTGTTGGGGTGTCGTAATGCTGTTGCTGGTATTTGATTAATTGATTGCCGTTCGCCGGGATGGATTTTTAAATGGGGTACATCTACCACGTTTGGGAGTTCGTCTCGGTGCGGATGTGGTGTCCTTTCTCCGCCCCGGAAAGGGGCGCTACAAAGTTGCTCGCATTTCAAGAAATATATGAGTTGTATGCCAAACGGGCATTTAGGCAAGTGTGTGACGACAGAGGGGGTGACTATAAGTTTCATACGTGTCGGGATGTGCTGGCGGACTCCCCTAACGACTTCCCTCATAGACCCAACCAAAGTCAAAGTATCACATTGAAAAGAAAGAGTTTACTTGCCTCTTGAAAACCAAAACGATTTAGATATACTTATAAGTATAAGTTGATATCAAAACATTTGTTATAAAAATCATGAAAATATAATTAAATATTTAATAGATATACAAGAAAGGAAATCAAATCAATATGAACACGTAAGGGTAGTTCGCAATAAATAAAAGAAATCCTTACTCCAGTTGAAAGCATTTTAAAACCCTCACCTGGGAGCACGGGAACGACAAGACACTCAAGTTATTCCTTGAAAGGACGGCCTGAAACTGTCAGACGACAAACCAAATAAGATAAGATAGGACGCACGACTCTCAAAGATTACAACACATGAAAGACCAAATAATTAATCATGTAGTAATTGAAATTACAAGCAAAATGCAATTAAATCCATTTAACGAAAGATACAAAATTAAAGATGCTAAACAAGTTCAATTGAAATTCTAATTGCACATTTATGCATAATATATTATAAAGAAGCACTCATACGATTTTCGGATCATTCGGATAACATTCATAAATTGGGGAAAAAGCCCTAAACGAAAAAGGCTCGATTCAAGGTCCGAACGAGGTCGGAATTTTAAAAACTTTACGGAATATGTATCCTTGAATCATATGGAAGCTATAGGTGAAAACGGCTCGATTTTAGGGGGTCGTATGCAAAAAGTCAACTTTTATTTTTGGCCAATTGACCCCATTACCGTGAGCAACTAAGGAAAAAGGCTGAAAATTTGGTTAAGGCATTTGCACGGGCTAACGCACGGCCTTGTGCACGGTCTTGAGCACGCACTCAAGACCGTGCAAGCTATAACAAGTGCGCACTGGCTTGCGCACCGAGGTGCGAAGGCCGGTGCAGGCTTAAGGTAGTGCGCATGGTCTGGTGCACGGTCTTGCCAAGACCGTGCGTTAGACCGTGTGGTTCAACTTACAGGTGCAGAAAACGCGATTCTTATTTTTCTCACGAGGGTTTCGTCCTAAAATCAACTAGGGTGGATTTTATAGTTAAAATCAACACATAAAATTCACACTCATGCATTGTACTCATTAATAGCTACCATTTGATCCGAACTACACTAAAAATGGTAAACTCTAACCTACAAACCCATCAAATTATCAAATATTCATTTCAAAATAAAAGCTAGAAAATCGGAGGATTTAATGGATGAAATGAATTGGGGAAAGAAGGTTACCGGTAGAGAATCGAATAAGGATTGTATATGTAGCGGGCGCCCCAAACAGGTAACGCACGCCCCGCACCGAGCCCCGACCCGGAACCGAAATGGGATCCGACCCGAATCGAAACCCGGCGAACGGCAAGCATTTACTCAATCACTAGGCGGGGTTTCAAAAACAACGAAAAGACAGAGACGCGGAAGCAACAAAATAATCAAAGCAATAGAACATAATAAATACACAATTATTAAAGCCCACCAAGGCCAACGAAATTCAATTACATAATTAATAAACGGGTTCGATACAATATCCCGACAATGTACAATAACGGGTTCAATATAGAAATCCCGAATACTAATTAAATAAATTCCTAATATTCTAAAACATAATTCATAACATACGGAAAACGAATATACAAGAGAAAATAAATAAAACCCTACGACGACGACGACGACGATTCCCGCCTAGTATCCTGAAACCAATATAGGGTGAGACAGAGAGGGTTAGTCAAACGACTAAGTGAGGGGGGGGGGAAATAATAATGTATATAATAAAACGGAAGTAAATCACCAATTTTATAATTAAAAGAAATCAACATAAAAGAAAGTTTTTCGTAAACGGGTGGTGATTTAACATAAAACATAACTTATCATATGACTCGGCGAGTCGAGCCCTGAAACTCCAATAACCAAAAACATAAAACCGGAAACCTCCCTTATTCCTCCAATGTAGCCGGACTGCAAACCCGAACTACTCGTAACAAACTAGAATAACTCAGGTACTCAAAGGGCTGCCACTCCGGCCTCACCCCGAGCTCCCAAATGGAGGAAACCATAGGATTTACGCCGTAGACCCGACGTCTACCGACTTCGTCCTATCGCTCTTACTCCGGGCCCAAACGATCATGCAAACATTACATAACTCGCTTTTCAAATCATTTCGGGTTGGCCAAAAGACCGTTCGAGACATGTCATATGCGAGGCCGAAGGCCAAAGTTCGCCTTAGAAACAAAAAGGTTTTACATGTCTCTTTCGTAAACATTTCGAAGACTATACGTAATACTTTTTCATATCAAATAAGTTTCGATAAATCAAATGAACATAATAATCATAAATATCTACTAAGTATATATATAAACGGTGTGAAAACAAAACATAAACGTGGCTTATATCGGGAGAGGCTTATTTATATATATATATACGTAGTAATACTGGAATCAGAAAAGGAAAGCCTCACCTGGCGTGCACAAAATAAGAGCAAAAGCTAGAACCGGCGCTACTCCACAGGAGTATCGTCTGCAAAAATACCAAGACACAACCAAATAAGACTAAGGACGACGCACGGCTTATAAGAGAATATTAAATCACATAGGAGCACATTACACAATTAAATCAAACACTTAAGTTCAAATTATCAAACGAAAACAGAGTAATTCATACATTTGAAAATGCAAATCAAGTCCAAATGAAACGAAACTTTACGGACATGCTTAAGATATCATAACGAAGTATGCATTCGAATTTCGGGAAAATCGGACTTCACATGCCAAAGATAGAAAATTTAACGAAAAGTTAAAACACACTATGCATATAACCGAACATGTTGTAAATTCATAAATCATGCAATTCATATCTATATCATATATATCGAATACACGAGCGAAGAAAGAATTCGGAAAAGACGAGTCTCTGAGGGACCCGTAGTGCAAAACGGGCCCTGACTTACAGAAGGTCAGGGCACTGTGTGATCGGGCCACACGGCCTTGTGCACGGCCGTGTGCCGAGGCCGTGCACAATCAAACAACGCGCACGGCCTCATGCACACGGCCTCAAGGCCGTGTGCACAGCCCGTGCACCATCCCCAAACACGCACGGTCTCTTGCACGGCCGTGCAAGAGGCCGTGTACACCCACACGGGCTTGCCACACCCCGTGTGCATGGCCCGTGTGCGTAAAAATTGAGCAGAACATGCAGAACATCAAACCCAACACGCGAAAATCAAATATAATTCAACCTTAAATCGATTAATCATGCAAATCAATCCCTAATTTTCACATATAATCATCTATAACATGCAATCTACATATAGAAACGATAAACACGAAAATCCATCTACAATTACTATCAAAATCATATAAAACCTAAATTATACGACTATTCACAAAAACGAGAAAAACGAAGTATAGAGGACATTAAACGAAAGAATCGTGAAAGGCTTACTCGTAGAAGAGTTCGCGAGGAGTTCGTAGACGAAAACGGATCGAGAATCCGTCGGGAATCGCAGTCGGGACGATTGTTGGAATCTTTCTTCTTCCTTCTCTTTTTCTTTCTTTTTCTTTCTTCTCCTTTTCCTTGTTTGTGCGTGAATGGAAATGTGAGAGAGAGAGATTGAGACTTAGTCATATCTTGACTAAGGTTTAGAGTTCGAAGGGGCAAAGTCGTAATTTTATAAAATAAGTTCGAAGACTCACGTTGTCCAAATAATACGTAGTTACAGTTAAAATTCATATAATTAAACGCACATTGACAATTAGTGATTTAAATATAAAATTCACTCATTTACGAAATTATTCTAAAATCTCAGAATAAATATTAAATAGAATAATAAATAACGAAATTACTCGATTAAAATATACCGAATTGAAACTCGGATTTTCGGGTCGTTACAATACTCCCCTCTTCAGAAGAATCTGTCCTCAGATTCTCTTCCGGTCTCGGAGTTAGTTAAGAGGAGCATAACCTAGCGGAAATTCTAAGAATACGAATTAAATCGAACATTAAAATAAAATTAATTCACATAATAAAACGCAATTCATAATAAACACTTAAAGCACTTAATATTCCAATTAAAATTCGAATTCATACAAAATAGAAAATTACATCAAATCCTAAACAAAGTTAACGGGAAAGAAGAAAATAAAATAGAATAGATAGCTCAAGGCTCGTGCGGACCACGGCGGAAATACTGATCCAGCTGCTTTGATAGTGACCTCTGCATTTCCGAGATCGATCTCTGAAGCTCTGCCTGCAAGGCTGTGTACTGACTATCAATGTGAGCTCGCTGAGCTGCGAAGCCCTCGTTGATCTGCCTCTCCTACTGGGCAAATCTCTCATCGGACACACGTCGGTAGTCAGTGAACTCTGAATAAAATTGTTGCAGGTCTATCGATTCCTGGTGCTGAGTGCTTCTCCTGCCATGTGAAGACTCAGGTATAGAAGCATCCTGTCTCATCAGCTGGGAGTAGATATGCTGAGCCTGCTCTCGGACCTCTGGGTCTGAAGGTCCTTCGGGAGCATCCCCTTGGTCAGCTTCCCACAAAGGTAGCCCAGCCACCAGAATATATGGGTCGTTCCGCCTTGGACCCTTCGTGCAGATCGCCATTTGAACTAAAGTGCCGTAGCTAATTGAGGTCGAACCTCCAACAGGAACCTGGGTATCGAGCCCTTCCACCTGGGCACACTCCAGAATGGCGGTAATGTATGAGCCAACTCGAATTTCTCCTCTCGACCGAGTGGAGATATACTTCATATGGTCCATCATGTACGAGATGGGGTTGAATCTTTCGCCTCGTACCATATGATCGAGTATTAGACAGTCTTCGGTGTTCACCGCACCCGGGCTGTCTCCTCTGGCTAGAACCGATCGAGACACGGCTCTATGCATAATTCTCAATTGAGTGGTAATGAGCATCGTGGCCTTGGATACGCCGGAGTTAAATATTTGGGTGGAGGTAGAGATACGTCTCCACGCTTCGGCTTGATTCCATCCGTCGGCACGTCTCCTCGGTGCCGTAACATCCAATTGAAAATACTCGGTCAACTGCCGGTATGAGAGCGTATAGTCCCGGTTGAACGCTCTGAAGTGGATTCCTATTGGCATCTCGTTGTCGTCCGGAAATGCCGCGCCCTTAAGAGAGCTTAAAAATTCGCAAGTGAGGCGGCGATAGGATGGCCTTTGAATACTCCAAAAATTAGCCCACCCAATTTTGTCGATGTAATGGGAGATCCCTTCGCCAAGTCCCAATTGGTACATAGCTTCCATGTCTAGAAATTGCGTCTCTAACCGGTCGTTCCATTAACCGGTTGAAGATATCTTGATCGTCTTCATTACCCAAATCCACTTGGTACCCTTCCGGGGCCGCTATGTCGGGTAATTCTCTTGCCCGACGTCCGCCACGGGTTTCACGAGCACCTTCCATAGAAGAGTTGGAGTTGTTGTGAATTGAAGGATTAAGTTGCAAATTTCACTCGGGACTTTTACCGAACACTTGGCGTGCGCTACTTCGGGCGAAGATTGTGTGAGATCGGTAAGACGGATCGAGCCCAAACTTCAACAATAACAAGAACTCGCTGCAGACAACACACTATCAAAATCTCACGGAAATCTGTCGGGTAGATCGAGAATAATTCGAGCTCAAAGTTGGAAGGAATTTGGGAAGAAAATTGGGGAAATTTTTCGCGTGAAAAAGGAGAAGAAAAGAGGGTGTGCGCAAAAGAGGAGCTACTGACCATTTTAAAACCCGGGAGAAACGCGCACGGCCTCTCGTCACGGCGTGTGACGAGGCCGTGTGAGAAACGCGCACGGGGTCTCGTCACGGCGTGTGACGACCCCGTGAGGACAAGCACGCACGGGCTCTCGTCACGGCGTGTGACGAGCCCGTGTGTATTCATGCGCACGGCCTCTCGCACAGGGTGCAACAGGGCCGTGTGAGATAAGTGCACATGGTCTCGTCACGGCATGTGGCGAGACCGTGCAAGGCATACAGGGGTAGTTCGTGTGATTAAAACCACACAAACTTCACAAAATTTAAACACGAGCAACAACATCGAAATCACATGCATAATATAATACGCTTAACGCACATAATTTCTAAATTCACATAATATGAAATTAAATTAATTTGGATGAATGTCATGACAATGCAATATACCTGGATCGTTCATACGGAATCAAGCTTCATCCTTCTGGCTCGTCTCGACATTCTCTTTCTCGTGCAATTTGTACGGAGATGAAACGGACTCCCACATGAGAAGCAACGTCCCTGCTTCTTTCGGCATTCTGACTCTTGATGATCTCTTTGGCAAACGCCACATACTGGCGTTCCCTGCCGTTTCGGAGGTACATTCTGTTTCGATGAAGATACCGAGAAGGTTTTCTTTCCGGGAGAAGACCCTGATTGTGTAAGTGGCCTCGTAGAACTCGCTGGATGTGCATCCTCAGTATCGCCTGCTATATCCCGCGGTACTGGCCTCTTCTTCGGACATAGATTCAACATGTGATCGGGGCTACCACATCCGAAGCACAGTCCATTCTTCCTCCAACATTTAGCCTCTACATGCGGGCCCTTACAAAATCCACATACTGGTCGTGGATATCCCTGAGGTTGGGGAGGATTAGGCTGAACGGGGGCCTGAATTTCACTTTCATTTTGCTGATGAACAATCCTCGTAATGTATTCAGCCCGGAACTCAGTCAAGAATTGATCCCAAGTCGGGACTACATGCTCGCGTTCCCATCGGTGTTCAATATGTTTCCACCATTCCTGTGCAGCTCCAATCATCAAATAAATAGCAAACCCGACTCTTAGAGGGTCCGGATATTCCATAATCCTAAAAATCTTTTCTAAAGCAGATATCCATGCCTCGGCAATATTGTCATCCGGGGCACCTTCAAATTGCGGTGGTTCGAATCTGAGAAATTGAGCCCACGCTTCCTGCTCGGCATTTCCTTTAGGGGCATGAGCGATGAACTGTCTTAATGTTTCCAAAATTCCGGCTGGAATCGGTGGATCGGTCTGAGGTGTCAATGAAGATGACGAACACTGTCCATAGGGACAACGACGTGGAGGCATCCTGTACAGCCATTAACAGTTATGCGTGACAGGTAAGTGAGCATGCAAAGCTGTAAACACATAAGCAAGTAATGTTCACTTAGTGTTCACATAAGCACTTAGCACATTTGCACAAATCCACAGAATTCCTAAGCCGTACGACCTAGACACAGCCGGACACGACAGACAACCAGGCATGGCAAGTACAACCTTGAGTTTCACATCCACCTATATCCAAGCCCATCCCAGTATTTTGATTGTAAAAGATCTTTTGTTGTTGATCATCCAACAAAGATCCGTGACAATTCAAACACTAAGCGTTCTTGAACACTGGTGAGTGCAATTCCCTAAGTTACACCGGCACACAACGACCGACCAAACCAGCAAAACACGACAATTCAGAGCTTAGGCCATTGGACCAAAGAGCTCTGATACCAACTGTAGCGGGCGCCCCAAACGGGTAACGCACGCCCCGCACCGAGCCCCGACCCGGAACCGAAATGGGATCCGACCCGAATCGAAACCCGGCGAACGGCAAGCATTTACTCAATCACTAGGCGGGGTTTCAAAAACAACGAAAAGACAGAGACGCGGAAGCAACAAAATAATCAAAGCAATAGAACATAATAAATACACAATTATTAAAGCCCACCAAGGCTAACGAAATACAATTACATAATTAATAAACGGGTTCGATACAATATCCCGACAATGTACAATAACAGGTTCTGTGACGTCCCCCACGCCACAACCCCCGGACCGAAACGAGTCCCCGAGCGATAGTTAAATACCACCACTCGAAAACCCGCCCCGGACAACGGGATTCCCAAAATCTGGCAACAGCAACTCCCCAACAACAATATCAACATCAACAACAACAACAACAGCAATATAACATTAACGTAGCGGAATCAAGTATCATCATATCAATAGCATGATATCAACATATATATATCATAATCCCATCAGATTCATCATTTCAAACTGTCATCAAGTTTCATATTCATTCACGTCTCAACCACATTCTATTTAACATGACAAAATATATATCATTGAGTTCAGCTAACAAAAAAAATATATATAACTGACTCCAAAGACTGATGATCCTACAATGCTGCTGCCAGTACCTGACCGCTAACCTGAAGCATGAACCAAAACGGGATGTGAGTCAAACGAACCCAGTGAGGAGGGAAATATATGTATATAATAAAAGCATATTTAATTCACACTTAGGTTGATAAAAGCAAATCTAGTGCCGATAAGCTCTTTTACAATTCAGCTAAGCTTTGTGAACTAAATATTAATTTAAAACATTTTAGAAAACATTTTTATTCCCGGCGAGAACGGGCCATCTCCTTATAACTCCCAAAAACATATCAATTATAATGAAATCCCATAACACCGTTTGGCTTATCAAGGGAGCTACCCAAAATTCCGCCATACCCGACTAATGGCGCCGGTGTAAGTATTATTCAGGCTAGACTACCTCCGACCAGCCATGAATAATACCCTTTGATTATTTATCAGGTTACTAGTTAAACCTGTTTATAATCGGTGGATTATGAACCCGGCTTCAACCCTAGACGCACGTCTCCGGGTATCCGCCTCTCACATAATCCAGGGCCCAAATATACCCTAAGAGCGTCCTCAATAGGGTCGAAGGAACAATAATCTCGCTTTATAAATGTTTTGATTGACTAAAAGAGTCGTTCGAGACAAGGTATGTAACCGTCTAGGGTTTCTGACACGTTGCCGAATAACTCGAGGCATACGCGCAAGTCCCGAGACCAAATGTTACTTTTAAAAACAAAATAATTCTCTTGTCTCTATTTTAAAACCATTTTAGAAAAGATACATATATATCATTTTATATCAAATCCTTTTTATTTCAAATATTGATAACATATAATTGAAATATAAGGGATATGGTTTTCGCAAATATTTGTTCAAGCTTCAGTTAAAAACATTTTTTTCATCCTCACCTGTAGGCTTAACAAAAGATACACGAGAACTCGAAAATCAGCTCCGCGAGGTCCCACCTGTAGTACACAGGCCTCGAGGTAAGACACGACTCGATAAATCAACCAAATAAGACGCACGGCAATGAAATGCATTTTATGCTCAAAATAACATATTATGTATAAATGCACTTAAACACAATTAAACTCATTCAAATGCATTCAAACACAATCAAACATACATGATATGAAGCTAAACTAAGCATTCAAGTAATATGGAAGCTTGGAAACCAAAATTCAAAGGTTTGTAAATATTACGCAAACCACCCCTCGTTTAATATTTTGCATAGCAAATCAACTCCGATTAATCCGAAATTTCCGGCATCACTTAGCTACTATATTTAAGGATTTTTGATGCCAAAAGAATCAGAAAATGAAGCCAAATGCTCAAAAATCACTATTCATCAGCCCCTACATATTTTGCCAAGCTCTCATTTTTCAACCCCAAACTCCATAAAACTTCACCAATTAGCTTAATATCATGAACTAACATGAATTACCAATCCATTTGAGCATCTAAGCATCTAAATTCATCAATCCAACATTGCATAATAATCAAATTTATATGAAAAATCACAAGTAATGCTACAAGCTATCAACAACCAAACTAAGCTCATCAATCATTCATTCTAACATGCTTCTTCACTTCATCAACATATGAGACATTAAAAACCAAAGAATTAAGAGAATTGAAACCTTACCTTGAAGAGGGGAATTGAAAAGATTGAGGAATTAAGAGCTTGTTTGCAAAAATAGAAAGTAGAGGCTTGTTCCTTAGATGAGAGAGCAACTTTTTGTAGCAAGAGAGGGGATGATTTTTGGTGCTTTGATGGTGGTAGAAGTGGCGGTGGTGAGGGTGATGAGTGAGGGCCGAGAGTGAGAGAGAGAGGTTGAAGATGAGTTGCTTGAGAATAGTGTAGAAATTTGGAGAAAAGATGAGATAATTAAATAAATATAAGTTATTTTGAATAGTCAAAATTAGCTAGCTATATGCATATACTTGTATATATATTTGTGTAGATATTTATGTATATATTTGCATATATATATTTATGTATATTTCAAGATTAATATCATACAAGTCAAATATAATTGACATAATTTCATAAGATTTCAAATACAACACTTCAAATATAACATAGTGTGAAGTAAATTTCAAATATAAAAATTCTTATGAATTCATCATATTATTCACATATAGAATCACACATTAATTCATATAATTCACATAATCACATAATTTGCAAATAATACACACAAGAGCAATTCGTCGGTAAACGTACCGAAGCGTTATAAAATAGCGGGGCGTTACACTATCCCCTCCTTCGGAGAATCTGGTCCCCAGATTCTAATTCGACTCCGCAAATAACTCGGGATAATGAGTTCGCATCTTCTCTTCTGTCTCCCAAGTTACTTGTTCGGTGGTTCGGTTTCTCCATAACACACGAACCAAGGGAATTTGTCGGTTGCGGAGTTGCTTGAACTTACGATCCTGAATCTCAACAGGTTTCATCTCGATCGTCAAGTCAGGCTCTACCTGAACTTCTTCATCTCGCAGAATGTGAGATTCGTCGGGATAGTATTTTCGCAATTGAGAAACATGGAAGACATTGTGAATCCCAGTTAGAGTCGAGGGCAGGTTCAGGCGGTAGGCAGTCTTCCCAATCCGTTCAATAACCTCATAGGGTCCCAAATATCTCGGACTGAGTTTCCCACCTTTTCCCACTCTAGCGAATCCTTTCCTCAACGTCGCCTTAAGAAACACTTTGTCTCCCTCTTCAAATTCCAAATCCCGGCGTCTCTTGTCAGCATAACTCTTCTGACGATCCTGAGCAGCTTTCATTCTCTGCCGAATGATTGCAATCTTATCAAGTGTTTCCTGGATCGTCTTTGGAGGTAGAGCTCGTTCCACTCCGTCTTTAGTTCTTCGCCAATCTTCAAATTCCCAGTACAGAGGGGATCGGCATTTACGTCCGTAAAGCGCTTCATACGGGGGCATCCCTATTGTCGCTTGGTAGCTGTTATTGTAGGCGAATTCAACGAGTGGCAGTTGCTTGTCCCAACTCGTAGAGAAGTCGAGAGCACAAGCTCGCAGCATATCGCCTAGAATCTTGATGGTTCTCTCAGATTGACCATCAGTTTGCGGGTGAGCGGCCGTGCTGAATTTCAAATTCGTTCCCAAGTTTCTGTGAATTTCTTGCCAAAGTCGAGAAGTAAACTTAGGATCTCGATCGGATACAATACTTTTCGGAACTCCGTGTAGCTTTACAATCTGCTCAATGTACAGTTCCGCTAACTTCTTAACATTAGTGGTCTTTCGAATTGGAATGAAATGAGCGGATTTCGTCAAACGATCCACAATTACCCAAATCGTATCATATCCACCCCGAACTCTTGGTAATCCGGACATGAAATCCATAGCAATATCTTCCCATTTCCAATCCGGAATAGAGAGTGGCTGTAGAGTTCCACCGGGTTGCTGATGTTCGACTTTAACTCGTTGACAAGTCAAATACCGTCTCACGAAATCAGCAACTTCACGTTTCATTCCATGCCACCAATATTGAGTCTTGAGATCTCGGTACATCTTATTACCTCCCGGATGGACGGTATAAGCAGATTTATGTGCTTCTTCCATGATTTCGAACTTCAAGTTTTTCGGCACGCAGATTCGGTTCTTAAGACGAAGAAGACCCATATCATCGAAAGCAAATGAGGAGTTCGGATCATCTTGCATCCTCACGACCTGTCTTTGAATCCAGTCATCAGCACTCTGCTCGTCTTTAAGCCTCTGAACCAAATCCGGTCTCACTGAGAGGTTAGCAATCCGCGGTTGAGAGACTAGATGATATCTCCCTGCTTCGGACATTAATTCCAAGGAGGTTCCTTCCAAGCTAGCTACCTTTGCTTGTCTACTTAAAGCATCGGCTACTACGTTAGCTTTGCCTGGATGATATTGGATACGGCAATCATAATCTTCAAGAAATTCCATCCACCGTCGTTGCCTGCGATTAAGATCTTTCTGAGTATGTAAATACTTCAAACTCTGGTGATCGGTGAAAATATCGAATGTCACGCCGTACAAGTAATGTCGCCACTTTCCCAGGGCAAAGATAATAGCAGCTAGCTCAAGATCGTGGATAGGATAGTTCTTCTCAGCACCTTTTAACTTACGCGAAGCATAAGCTATCACTCTATCGTTTTGCATCAGAACACATCCTAACCCTTCTTTTGAGGCATCGGTATAAACCGTAAACCCTTCGGAACCTTCAGGAAGTGCAAGTACCGGAGCAGTAGTCAACCGTTTCCTTAGCTCTTGGAAACTTGCCTCGCATTTATCGTCCCACTTAAAAGGCACGTCCTTGCGAGTTAAATTGGTCAGCGGAGCGGCTATCTTGGAGAAATCTTGAACGAAACGCCTGTAATAGCCAGCTAACCCTAGAAAACTTCGGACTTCAGTTGGAGTCTTCGGCTGCTCCCATTTCATTACGGCCTCGATTTTAGAAGGATCAACTTCGATTCCATCTCCTGATATCACATGACCAAGGAAGGTAACTTTATCAAGCCAAAATTCGCATTTACTGAACTTAGCATACAACTGATGCTCTAGGAGAGTTCTTAATACGATGCGAAGATGCTCGGCATGTTCTTCCTTAGTCTTTGAGAAAACCAGGATATCATCAATGAAGATCACCACAAACTTATCGAGATAGGGCCAGAAAGTACGATGCATCAAATCCATGAAAGCAGCTGGGGCATTCGTTAACCCGAAAGGCATAACTACGAACTCAAAATGCCCATATCGAGTATTAAACCCAGTCTTTGGAATGTCTGATTCTTGAATCCTCAACTGGTAATACCCCTGTCGGAGATCAAGTTTAGAGTATACTTTCGACCCTTGCAAGATATCAAACAACTCTTCGATGTGAGGTAGAGGATATTTGTTCTTTATCGTCATCCGATTCAGCTCGCGATAATCTATACACATCCTCAACGTCCCATCCTTCTTTTTTACAAAAAGAACAGGCGCACCCCACGGTGAAGTACTCGGTCGAATATACCCACTCTCCAACAATCCATCCAACTGTATCTTCAATTCTTTCAACTCTGCCGGAGCCATACGGTAAGGAGTCTTCGAATACGGTTCGGCACCCGGAGCTAGATCGATCACAAACTCTATTTCTCGTTCCGGAGGCCAAGAATTCAAACTCTCGGGAAACACATCAGGGAATTCTCCAACTACTGGTACCTCCTCAAGCTTAACATGCTCTTTTGGACGGTTTAGTAGATAAGCAACAAAGGCCGGAGATCCCTTGCGAATCATTCGGGCGGCTTTAACATAAGAAACTCGAGGAATCTTTTCAAACCTTTTGCCCAAAATCTCGCTATCAGCTCCCAGAGTGATCTTTTTCCCGAAACAATCAATATAAGCTTGATGCCGATATAGCCAATCCATTCCCAATATTATCCCGTAATGACTCATCGGAAGTTCAATGAGATCAGCAGGATAATCACGATCATCTATCCTCAATGGACAGTCTCGAAAGACTCGATTGCACAAATAAGAAATTCCCAACGGGGAATTGACCTCAAGCACATAAGGCAAAGACTCGGCAGATAAAGATAATCTAGAAACATATTCAGGTGCAATAAAAGAATGCGTCGCACCCGAATCATATAATGCAATTATGGATATGTCATGCAAATGTACAGTACCTTGCACCACTGCATTAGGATAGGTCTACCACGAGCACGAACCATTTTCCTGTATCAAAAGACTAAATAATATGCATGCTTCGTTAGCCACATGATCATGTCCACATAGGTCACATAACATAGACATATAAAAGCACATTGTCCTAAAGCCGTTCGACCTAGACAGACTCGACACAACGTCAAAGCCTAAGTCCCAAACCTAGGCTCTGATACCACCTTCAGCTGTGACGTCCCCCACGCCACAACCCCCGGACCGAAACGAGTCCCCGAGCGATAGTTAAATACCACCACTCGAAAACCCGCCCCGGACAACGGGATTCCCAAAATCTGGCAACAGCAACTCCCCAACAACAATATCAACATCAACAACAACAACAACAGCAATATAACATTAACGTAGCGGAATCAAGTATCATCATATCAATAGCATGATATCAACATATATATATCATAATCCCATCAGATTCATCATTTCAAACTGTCATCAAGTTTCATATTCATTCACGTCTCAACCACATTCTATTTAACATGACAAAATATATATCATTGAGTTCAGCTAACAAAAAAAATATATATAACTGACTCCAAAGACTGATGATCCTACAATGCTGCTGCCAGTACCTGACCGCTAACCTGAAGCATGAACCAAAACGGGATGTGAGTCAAACGAACCCAGTGAGGAGGGAAATATATGTATATAATAAAAGCATATTTAATTCACACTTAGGTTGATAAAAGCAAATCTAGTGCCGATAAGCTCTTTTACAATTCAGCTAAGCTTTGTGAACTAAATATTAATTTAAAACATTTTAGAAAACATTTTTATTCCTGGCGAGAACGGGCCATCTCCTTATAACTCCCAAAAACATATCAATTATAATGAAATCCCATAACACCGTTTGGCTTATCAAGGGAGCTACCCAAAATTCCGCCATACCCGACTAATGGCGCCGGTGTAAGTATTATTCAGGCTAGACTACCTCCGACCAGCCATGAATAATACCCTTTGATTATTTATCAGGTTACTAGTTAAACCTGTTTATAATCGGTGGATTATGAACCCGGCTTCAACCCTAGACGCACGTCTCCGGGTATCCGCCTCTCACATAATCCAGGGCCCAAATATACCCTAAGAGCGTCCTCAATAGGGTCGAAGGAACAATAATCTCGCTTTATAAATGTTTTGATTGACTAAAAGAGTCGTTCGAGACAAGGTATGTAACCGTCTAGGGTTTCTGACACGTTGCCGAATAACTCGAGGCATACGCGCAAGTCCCGAGACCAAATGTTACTTTTAAAAACAAAATAATTCTCTTGTCTCTATTTTAAAACCATTTTAGAAAAGATACATATATATCATTTTATATCAAATCCTTTTTATTTCAAATATTGATAACATATAATTGAAATATAAGGGATATGGTTTTCGCAAATATTTGTTCAAGCTTCAGTTAAAAACATTTTTTTCATCCTCACCTGTAGGCTTAACAAAAGATACACGAGAACTCGAAAATCAGCTCCGCGAGGTCCCACCTGTAGTACACAGGCCTCGAGGTAAGACACGACTCGATAAATCAACCAAATAAGACGCACGGCAATGAAATGCATTTTATGCTCAAAATAACATATTATGTATAAATGCACTTAAACACAATTAAACTCATTCAAATGCATTCAAACACAATCAAACATACATGATATGAAGCTAAACTAAGCATTCAAGTAATATGGAAGCTTGGAAACCAAAATTCAAAGGTTTGTAAATATTACGCAAACCACCCCTCGTTTAATACTTTGCATAGCAAATCAACTCCGATTAATCCGAAATTTCCGGCATCACTTAGCTACTATATTTAAGGATTTTTGATGCCAAAAGAATCAAAAAATGAAGCCAAATGCTCAAAAATCACTATTCATCAGCCCCTACATATTTTGCCAAACTCTCATTTTTCAACCCCAAACTCCATAAAACTTCACCAATTAGCTTAATATCATGAACTAACATGAATTACCAATCCATTTGAGCATCTAAGCATCTAAATTCATCAATCCAACATTGCATAATAATCAAATTTATATGAAAAATCACAAGTAATGCTACATGCTATCAACAACCAAACTAAGCTCATCAATCATTCATTCTAACATGCTTCTTCACTTCATCAACATATGAGACATTAAAAACCAAAGAATTAAGAGAATTGAAACCTTACCTTGAAGAGGGGAATTGAAAAGATTGAGGAATTAAGAGCTTGTTTGCAAAAATAGAAAGTAGAGGCTTGTTCCTTAGATGAGAGAGCAACTTTTTGTAGCAAGAGAGGGGATGATTTTTGGTGCTTTGATGGTGGTAGAAGTGGCGGTGGTGAGGGTGATGAGTGAGGGCCGAGAGTGACAGAGAGAGGTTGAAGATGAGTTGCTTGAGAATAGTGTAGAAATTTGGAGAAAAGATGAGATAATTAAATAAATATAAGTTATTTTGAATAGTCAAAATTAGCTAGCTATATGCATATACTTGTATATATATTTGTGTAGATATTTATGTATATATTTGCATATATATATTTATGTATATTTCAAGATTAATATCATACAAGTCAAATATAATTGACATAATTTCATAAGATTTCAAATACAACACTTCAAATATAACATAGTGTGAAGTAAATTTCAAATATAAAAATTCTTATGAATTCATCATATTATTCACATATAGAATCACACATTAATTCATATAATTCACATAATCACATAATTTGCAAATAATACACACAAGAGCAATTCGTCGGTAAACGTACCGAAGCGTTATAAAATAGCGGGGCGTTACAGGTTCAATATAGAAATCCCGAATACTAATTAAATAAATTCCTAATATTCTAAAACATAATTCATAACATACGGAAAAGGAATATACAAGAGAAAATAAATAAAACCCTACGACGACGACGACGACGATTCCCGCCTAGTATCCTGAAACCAATATAGGGCGAGACAGAGAGGGTTAGTCAAACGACTAAGTGAGGGGGGGGGGGGGGGGAAATAATAATGTATATAATAAAACGGAAGTAAATCACCAATTTTATAATTAAAAGAAATCAACATAAAAGAAAGTTTTTCGTAAACGGGTGGTGATTTAACATAAAACATAACTTATCATATGACTCGGCGAGTCGAGCCCTGAAACTCCAATAACCAAAAACATAAAACCGGAAACCTCCCTTATTCCTCCAATGTAGCCGGACTGCAAATCCGAACTACTCGTAACAAACTAGAATAACTCAGGTACACAAAGGGCTGCCACTCCGGCCTCACCCCGAGCTCCCAAATGGAGGAAACCATAGGATTTACGCCGTAGACCCGACGTCTACCGACTTCGTCCTATCGCTCTTACTCCGGGCCCAAACGATCATGCAAACATTTCATAACTCGCTTTTCAAATCATTTCGGGTTGGCCAAAAGACCGTTCGAGACATGTCATATGCGAGGCCGAAGGCCAAAGTTCGCCTTAGAAACAAAAAGGTTTTACATGTCTCTTTCGTAAACATTTCGAAGACTATACGTAATACTTTTTCATATCAAATAAGTTTCGATAAATTAAATGAACATAATAATCATAAATATCTACTAAGTATATATATAAACGATGTGAAAACAAAACATAAACGTGGCTTATATCGGGAGAGGCTTATTTATATATATATATATATCTAGTAATACTGGAATCAGAAAAGGAAAGCCTCACCTAGCGTGCACAAAATAAGAGCAAAAGCTAGAACCGGCGCTACTCCACAGGAGTATCGTCTGCAAAAATACCAAGACACAACCAAATAAGACTAAGGACGACGCACGGCTTATACGAGAATATTAAATCACATAGGAGCACATTACACAATTAAATCAAACACTTGAGTTCAAATTATCAAACGAAAACAGAGTAATTCATACATTTAAAAATGCAAATCAAGTCCAAATGAAACGAAACTTTACGGACATGCTTAAGATATCATAAAGAAGTATGCATTCGAATTTCGGGAAAATCGGACTTCACATGCCAAAGATAGAAAATTTAACGAAAACTTAAAACACACTATTCATATAACCGAACATGTTGTAAATTCATAAATCATGCAATTCATATCTATATCATATATATCGAATACACGAGCGAAGAAAGAATTCGGAAAAGACGAGTCTCGGAGGGACCCGTAGTGCAAAACGGGCCCTGACTTACAGAAGGTCAGGGCACTGTGTGATCGGGCCACACGGCCTTGTGCACGGCCGTGTGCCGAGGCCGTGCACAATCAAACAACGCGCACGGCCTCATGCACACGGCCTCAAGGCCGTGTGCACAGCCCGTGCACCATCCCCAAACACGCACGGTCTCTTGCACGGCCGTGCAAGAGGCCGTGTACACCCACACAGGCTTGCCACACCCCGTGTGCATGGCCCGTGTGCGTAAAAATTGAGCAGAACATGCAGAACATCAAACCCAACACGCGAAAATCAAATATAATGCAACCTTAAATCGATTAATCATGCAAATCAATCCCTAATTTTCACATATAATCATCTATAACATGCAATCTACATATAGAAACGATAAACACGAAAATCCATCTACAATTACTATCAAAATCATATAAAACCTAAATTATACGACTATTCACAAAAACGAGAAAAACGAAGTATAGAGGACATTAAACGAAAGAATCGTGAAAGGCTTACTCGTAGAAGAGTTCGCGAGGAGTTCGTAGACAAAAATGGATCGAGAATCCGTCGGGAATCGGAGTCGGGACGATTGTTGGAATCTTTCTTCTTCCTTCTCTTTTTCTTTCTTTTTCTTTCTTCTCCTTTTCCTTGTTTGTGCGTGAATGGCAATGTGAGAGAGAGAGATTGAGACTTAGTCATATCTTGACTAAGGTTTAGAATTCGAAGGGGCAAAGTCGTAATTTTACAAAATAAGTTCGAAGACTCACGTTGTCCAAATAATACGTAGTTACAGTTAAAATTCATATAATTAAACGCACATTGACAATTAGTGATTTAAATATAAAATTCACTCATTTATGAAATTATTCTAAAATCTCAGAATAAATATTAAATAGAATAATAAATAACGAAATTACTCGATTAAAATATACCGAATTGAAACTCGGATTTTCGGGTCGTTACAGTATAGTTGGTCTAGGAATCTCGATTGATCGAGCGACGGATTCGGGACGGGATTTTCTTCCTCCTTCTCCCTTCTTCTTCCTTTCTCCTTCTCTTCTCTCTTTCTCTCTCTCGATTTGGTGTGTGAGCAAGAGTGTGCAAGAGAGTGTGCACAAGAGGGTGTAAGTGTGTTCAAGGTGGTGCAAGTGCGTTTAGGGGGTGTGGGTTGTTTGAGATTAAAATTGTAATGCCCCAAATTTTTGGTAAGCTCAAGCCGGTAAAAATTCTTAAGATAACGGGACAAGTTTGGAACACTCGACCGGGATATATGTGCTTATGTGATATTTGTGTGTTTTATATGAATTTTCGTAAATGCAATAATTTGTGAATTTAAATTATTCTATGTCAATGTGCGTTTAAAATGATGAGTTTTGACTATAATATTGATATATTTCGTTCATATGTCCTTTTCATGAAGTTTCGCAAAATTACGAAAATGCCCCTTCAATTTTTCATTTAAACCTCAGGTTTCCTTTTTATTCTTTCTTTCCTTTTTATAATTACATTCACACCCCTTTCAAACCATCTATATCAGCCGAAAGAAAAAGAAAGAGAAAAAGAAAGAATTTCTCCAAACTTTCAATTCGATCTTTCGAGTTCGTTTCTTAACCAAATTTTGATCCGTAAGAACCTACGCGACCCTTGTAACATTCTCTACAGGTATTATTCAGGTTCCATTTGATTCCGTTGTCGTTTGAGTATGTTTTGGATAAATTGTTTCGAAATTGGATTTTTCGATAGTTTGATCGTTATACTCTGTAGTTTTCGATGATTCTTGATCCTATGGGTTGCCATTGTGATCTTTGATGTTTGTTGAAGTTTGTAGTATGAAAATCTGATTGAAAATGGGGTTTTGGTGAAGATTTGAGGAAATTCTGATGCTTCTGTGCGAAGTTCTTCGCGTTCTGCTGAAAATTCGCGAAAATATGGTGCACACGGCCTTGCAACAGGCCGTGTAGCAAGACCGTGCGCTATTTTCAAATCACACGGCCTTGCCTCAGGCCGTGTGTGTAGCCCGTGCATGTTCCCAAAAAATGCACACGGCCTTGCACAAGGCCGTGCAAGAGGCCGTGTGTCCCGATTTCAAAACATAAGTCTCTGGAAGTCAAAATTTGGGAATTCTTCGTTTGATATTATTTTCAAAATCCGACTTCACCATTAAGTTTGTAGTGCTTTAAAACTTAATAATCCATAGAGTTTGAATTTTTCCAATACCGTTTGATCGTGAAATGAACCGATTTCCGTTTAGGGAATTATACGCTTTTCGCAATTCTTTTCCGATTACCTCGAAACTTGAATATATACTTCTTTATAGTATTTTACGCACGTCTATGAAACCTAATTGTGTTTAAGCATGATTTATAAGCTTGAAGTTTGATATTTCATTAGTTTCATTGAATAATCGTTCTAATTGCCCTTCTTTGATTTAATTAAGTGCTTTATTGCATTAAAAGTAAGCCGTGCGTCATATTGTCGTCTTACATGGTTGTGTCGTATTTGGTTTCAGGTGGTAGTTCTTCTGGGCAGTAGTTGGTCTTCTTTCTTTTACCCTTTTTGCAGGATTATCCAGGTGGGGTTCCGTTTCCGAATTCGGCTTTCTTATACGTATGTAAATATTCCATATATACCCGAAGCCTGTGTTTTATGCTTTTATGTTTTCTTTCCCCAAACCTATATTATACGTAGTAGCTACTTGAAAATCATATTACTTTAATGAGTTAAAAGAAAATGCTTTGATATCAAATTATTACATATTAACCCCTAGAAGGCTCTATTAGCTCGAAAGGGTTACAAACGAGTTTGAAATCGGTCCCTTTGACCACATAAGCATTTGGAGTGCGAGGAATTATCTTGGCTTTTCGGCCTGGCCATTGAGCCACATTATACTATTGGGCTCGGACATCAGGGTACGGGGTGAAGCCGGATAGACGTTGGGTCTACGGTGGATCTTAATGCTCTGGTCTCCAAACTGCTGGGAGCTCGGGGGTATGACCGGAGTGGCAACCCTTTTGAGTACCTGCACCGGACGGGATCTAGTCTATAACCTCAGCCGAAGATGTATTGGATATTTGTCCTTGCATATATGATTATATAGTAGCGGGCTAGCTACCTGACTACACAAGGAGGAATAAGGGAGGTTTATTTGATATTTATGATATTGTGAAACAGGTGGTTGATGCTCGACTCGCCGAGCTTTTACTTTATTGCGAAATTATTCAATTCACCAATAATTGTGAAAACCTTTATTTTTCCTTTGCATTCTTCTCATTTACAAACTGGTGAATCTTTCTGTTGTTTCGATAATATATACGTATTACAGCCCCCTCACTTAGTCGCTTTGACTAACCCCATTACTCTGTGGTTGTCTTTTCAGGGTTTTGTTGCTAGGCGGATTCAGGTCGCGTCCTTGGAGTCATTTACTTTTGATTAGGTGATTTCATTTCCGCCTATGTATCTGGATAAATAAGTAAAACCCTAGAGATTGTAGATGTACATGATGTAAATTAGTGTGAATAATGATATTGATGTTTTCAGTGGCCTTGGTGGGCTTTATAATTATGTTTTGGATTATGGTTGTTCTAGCTCCCTGAGTGGGATAGGTTGGGTTAAGTTGCTTTCGTTGTATTATTGTTCATTGTCCTATTATTTTCTAAAGCAGTTCCGCCTGGTATTTATTTTCCGTTCGCCAGGTTGTAGTTCATAACCGGACCTTTAGTTCTTGTTATGGATTGTGACTTGGTGCGGGACGTCACGTTGCACCGTATTTGGGGACGTGCCGTTACAAAAATAAATTCAAGGGGTAGAAAAGGTAATTATAAATGGTTGAGGATATGGAAATAAATTAGAATAAATTAAAATTAGCTAACGAAGCTAATCTTTTCATTTAAAATCCAACGAGGTGTCGAATAATTATTCCGAAAATATATTCCGGAATTTTGGGTCATTACAATACTCCCCCCTTCAAAAGAATCTGTCCTCAGATTCTCCTCCGAATCTCGGGGTTTGTTAAAGGGAGTATATTACGGAATTTAGAAGTTCGTCATACAAAAATCGCGCAATTAACACATAAGTAGTTAATTAAAACGAACAATTAGTATTTAAATTCAAATAAGCAATTAACGCATAGTTCTTACATAATAGTTCCAAATAAAATCAAATTACAATTAAAACGAAAATGACGAGAAATAGAAGATAACGATGCCGACTAAGAATCGGATGCTCCAGAATTAGGCGGCATGCCAAGACGGCTCAGATAGCTAGCGAGCTGCTCAGTGATGGACCTCTCAAGGTCGGAAATTTGCTCCCGGAGCTCGGCGTGGTTGCGTCGGGTCTCAAGTCTGATCTCCTGAAGGTCAGTGCGAACCTCCTGAAGATCGGTCGACTGTCGGTCCAGTCGTTCGGTAGTCTGCTCAGTGAAGGTTGTGAAGCGGTTTTCCCAAACCGTCCACCTATCGGCCTCCCACCGGTTTCGGGTCTCCGACTCCGATTGTTGGTACCGAGTCCACTGCTCCTCCCTTAGCCTATCCCATTGTGAGAATCCAGCCTAGTGCTGTGTCGGGTAGTCGTCGAAGCTCTGCTGGAAGTGAGCCTCTTCAGATAGCTAGCGAGCTGCTCAGTGATGGACCTCTCAAGGTCGGAAATCTGCTCCCGGAGCTCGGCGTGGTTGCGTCGGGTCTCAAATCTGATCTCCCGAAGGTCAGTGCGAACCTCCTGAAGATTAGCTGACTGTCGGTCCAGTCGTTCGGTAGTCTGCTCGGTGAAGGTTGTGAAGCGGTTTCCCCAAACCGTCCACCTATCGGCCTCCCACCGGTTTCGGGTCTCCGACTTCGATTGTTGGTACCGAGTCCACTGCTCCTCACTTAGCCTATCCCATTGTGAGGATCCAGCCTGGTGCTGTGTCGGGTAGTCGTCGAAGCTCTGCTGGAAGTAAGCCTCTTCGGCTCTAGGAGGGTCAGGTACGTACGGGACCTGTTGAGGATCGAAGCCTCTTGCTTCGTATAGTTGTTCGAGCATTTGTTCCTCAATTTCTTGTTGATCCCCTTCAGGTTGACCTCCTGCTCGGATGTCCTCCTAGACATCTTCGTCACTCTCGGCGGCAGCTTCCTCTGCCGTCATTGGCACATACCTACTGTAACGACCCAGAAATCCGAGAATTACTGTGAGTATTTTCCCGCGTTAATTATCTTTCTTAACCCTAAATTCTCGTAATATGTGAATTATTATATATTATTTTCGTATACGACCCAATGTGATAATATTAATTGCGTATTTAAATTACTTGTCTAAATTGCGTTTGTTCGATATTAAATCGATGTATTTGATCGACGTGTATTTAATTGGATTTTCTAAAATTACTAAAATAACCTTTTCGTATTTTTCGATATTTCGAAGATATTTGATAAAAGTATCAAAATTCATTTCATATTTTTATTTCAAATTCAAGAGAGAGAGAGAGAAGAAGAAAAGAGAATTTTCTCCCGAAGCCCTAATCGATCGTGCCGAGCTCGAATCTCCGTGGAATTTCGCGCCAATCGTTTTTAAACGATCCTTTCTTCGATACCATTCTATAGGTACCAATTTCCCCAATTTCTTTTACGGATTTTAGATGTTTTGAGAATATTTGATTATTTTGGGATTTTTAGGATAATTGCTTAGATCGAGCCCGTTTCTTGATCAATTCGTGATTTTATTGGATGTAAATGTGAATTAGATGATGATTATTGATTGTTATAATTTGTGAGTGTTGATTTGCGTTATAAATATGAGTTTTGATGAATTTTGGCTCGAATTTTTGAATTCCCATAAGTTTCTGCTGAACTCAGTTAAACCACACGGGCTAACGCATGGTCTTGAGCAAGACCGTGCAGGAGCCCGTGTGCAGCTCATTTTGCTTGCACGGGCTTGAGCCCGTGCACCTATCCCGTGTGTTTGGCCGTGTGTGCGTGCACGGTCTTGACACCGTGTTCAAGACCGTGCACAAGGCCGTGTGAAACACTTAGAGATTTTTCCAGCTTTTTCAAATTTTGCTCTCGGCAATGGAGTCTTCGGGTCAACATTTTTGGTTGACTTTTTGCATACGGACTCCAAAAATTATACCGTTTTCACCTATAGAACCCTTTTAATTTGTAGATTTATATTTTGGAATGTTTATTTAATTTCGCCCTCGTTCGGGCTATGAATAGTGTAATTCTAATTATGTGTATTTTTGACAACTTGTCGGAATTGCGTGAAATTTACATGATAGCTTCTTTATATATTATAATTGGCATATGCATGATTGGGAACATGTTTGGTTAGCCATTCGTCCAATAAATGCTTATTTGCGCTTTTATTGTTGTTGTAGTCGTTATTAATTTGTATAGGTCTTGTCTTGTCTCCAGATCAGTCGGGCGTTGGAGACCAGTGAGTCTAGCAGCTAGGCTTTCTCTTTTTGAATTCCAGGTGAGGATTTAAATCTTTTAACTGGGCTTGAACATATATATATATATATATAATTGTGAAACCCCCTAATCCCTTATTATTGTATTAATTATTTCGAGATTATACTTTTATGTTTTATCCTCAAATCATTTAATATTAAAATTATACATTATTAAACCAAATTGATTTGTTTTCAAAAAGGGCAAGAAAACTATTTATTTTACGTGACGGTTTGACTTAGGATTTAACCCCTTTCGTCGTCACCTTTGCCCAGAGTGTCATTTGGCATTCAAATGTGTTTTTCAAAGCGAGTAAATCTGTGTTATTTCAAAATTGGGCCCGGGAAGGTATCCGGAGGTTACATCTGGGGACGGGCGTCCAGGGTGTAATCCGAGGTGCTTCTCCCAAAATTAAGCGTCAATCGTGGCCCGTCAGGAGATGATAGCCACGGTTGGGAGCGATGGTGGATGTTGCATTCGTTGCACATTTTCCTAAAATTCACTATAGTCGAGCTTCGGGTTGCTCCTTGGCTTGACACCGGCGATGGAGAATTTTTATAATGAATCGTGGAGAAATAAGGAGGAACTGGCCCATTCTCGCTGGGATCGTATTTATTGCTTTATAGTGTTATTGATTTTATTGTTTTAATTGAATATCTAAGTCGAAGCATATTCCGGTTTCTTCATTTTCGCATATGTATTTTCTATAAAACCCGGAAGCATGACTCGACTTACTCTCACATCTTCACTGAGTATTTTTGACCACCCTCTTTAATTGGTTCTTGCCTCAGGTTTGAGAGAAACCGACATGTCTTACGTGTCGGATGGGCAACAGTGCATAGATAGGTTTTTTTGGTTTTGCCGAGTTTCGTTTGTTGTCTTTTATTCTCTCGTTATATATTCTTTTTAACCTGGATTGTAGATAATGTTATTTTGATCCCCGTAACCTTTTATTTACTTGATGTTGCCCCTGAATGGGCTGTTGATATTTTGATTAGTTAATTAGCCCCGGAGTGGCATTTATATTAATATGATTTAACTGCTTCCGCTATATTTACTCTGTTTTATTTAGATGTTATTATTTTGGGAATTCAATGTTGCCAAGTGTCGGGATTGACCCGTTAGCTTGCATGGGTTCTCGGGTTGAGGCACTGTATTTGGCTTGGGAATCCGTGCAGGTTCGGGGGCTGTAGAGCGGGGCGCTACAGTCTGGAGTGGTATCAGAGCTTTAGGTTCTGTTGTCTAGAAGTGTCGTGCCTAAGTCGTACGGCTATATATATAGGTTTCGTGTTATTTTCTTTACTTGCGCTTTTATATGATATTGTTACTTGATTAATTGGTCATATCATTAACCCACATGCATTTCATCTTATCTTTTCAGGCACAATGGTTAGACCTAGAGGCCGACAGGAACCGCCTCCACCACCAGAGGGTTTTCCACCGCCTTATGCCTTCTACGATGTTGTTAGATTGATAGTACAGCGGGCTCAGCAGGAGCAACAGCCGCCTCAGCCACCACCACCGAATCCTCGGAATGCTACTGCCCGAGCCATGGATCGATTCATGTCCTATCGCCCTACGGTCTTCGAGGGTGAGCCAGACGACATCAAGGCCGAGGCCTGGATTTCAGAACTGGAGTAGAAGTTTAGAGCTCTAGATATTGAGGATCTTCAGAGGATTGAGCTCTCTGTGTTCTTGATGAGGGGACCCGCCCTCGATTGGTGGCGCTTTGTTGAGTGGCGATGGACCACCGCACAGACCCCTCGTACTTGGGTACGGTTTCTTCTCGAGTTCCGGGCGAAGTATGTGCCCGAGGTTGTTCGAGATCAGAGGGAGAGGGAGTTTACGAGCCTCACTCAGGGAGGCACGACTGTAGGCCAGTATGAGGCCAATTTTACCAGATTGATCGTCTATGCTCCTCACATGGCAGACGACGACAGACGGATGGCTAGGAAGTTCAAGGAGGGCCTTCGTGACGAGATTAGGGCCGAGTTGGTTGGCAGTGACCTCCGTACTTATGAGGAGGCCGTTACCCGGGCTATGGCTATTGAGTCCGATCTTAGAGAGCTCCGTCGTAGGGCTCCTGTACCTGTTGCTGCCGCCCCTAAGGGTTTTTCTCAGAAGGGCAAGAGGCCTTTCACTGCTGGATCTGGGTCTTCTATGGGCGACAAGAGGCCCAGGTATATTGAGAGGGCCCCTATTACTGCCGTTGCACCGATCACCTGCTCCTACTGCCACAAGCCGAACCATACCGCCGACTTCTGCCGGAAGCGATTGGGGCAGTGTTTACTTTGTGCATCCCCTGATCACATGATAGACTCTTGTCCGAACAAGAGAGCTCTCGCCATGCCACCGAAGGCGATTCAGGCTGCTGGTCAACCAAGAGTACAACCCAGAGTCTTTGCACTGGGAGGAGAGGAGCTTGAGCCAGATTTGCACGACGTAATTGGAGGTACCCTGCATATTCATGACATCCCTATTACTGCATTATATGATCCGGGTGCTACACACTCGTTTATTGCGCTTGATATTGCTGCTATGTTGTGCATGCCCGTGGAGAGTCTGCCTTATTTGTATCGAGTCAGTTCTCCTTTGGGGACTTCATACGTTACGGATACTTCAAGGGTTGTCCTTTGAAGATAGGAGATCGTATTTATCCCGCTGATTTGATCGAGTTACCACTACAGCGTTATGGGATTATTCTGGGAATGGACTGGCTTTATCAGCACAGAGTCAGTGTAGATTGTTTCAAGAAGACTATACAGATTGGAACCGAGGCAACCATTGTGAAGGGTAGTCTTGAGGAGTCAGATTTGGCACCGAAGATTTCTTTCGTTGAGGCTTCTCGTTTGATCCGAGAGGGAGCTCAGGCCTTCGTCGCTTACTTACTTAACCGACCGAAGGAACAAGGGAAGCTCGAGAACATGGAAGTGATTCAGGACTTCCTGGATGTCTTTCCCGAGAGTTTGAACTCTCTACCCCCTGATCGTGACATCGAATTTGTAGTCGATCTTGCCCCGGGATCGGAGCCTTATTCGAAGACTCCATACAGGATGGCTCCAGCCGAGTTGAAGGAACTGAAGACGAGATTAACCACTGCACCTATACTTGTTCTTCCAGACGGACACGAGGGATACGCGGTTTATACGGACGTGTCCAAGGAAGGTTTAGGGTGCGTGTTGATGCAAAATGGGAAAGTCGTTGCTTACGCTTCTAAAAAGCTAAAAGATGCCGAAAAGAACTATCCCATTCACGACTTGGAACTTGCAGCGGTGATATTTGCCCTGGGCAAATGGCGTCATTATCTGTATGGTGTCACTTTTGACATCTTTACGGACCACCAGAGTTTGAAGTATTTGTTCACTCAGAAGGATCTCAACAGGAGACAGAGACGGTGGATGGAATTCTTGGTAGATTATGACTCCCACATTCAGTATCACCCTGGGAAGGCGAACGTAGTCGCCGATGCATTGAGCCGGAGGGCTCACTTGGCACACCTAGAGGGGACATCTTCAGATATCTCTTTAGAGGACAGGAGGACTCGATTTGAATCGTATCCTCATCTTTCCAACCTTACAGTCCAACCCGATTTAGTCCAACAGATCCGAGACGAGCAAGATTCAGATGCCGGTATTTAGAAGATCAAAGCTAGAATGCAGAATGATCCTGACACCAAATTCAGGATCGATGGTACCGGATTGCTTCGCTTTGGGACCCGAGTTTGTGTTCCCACGAATCTGAAGCGTGGAATTCTCTACGAGGCACACAAGTCTGCTTATGCTGTTCACCCAGGAGGCAACAAGATGTATCGTGATCTCAGAACCCAGTATTGGTGGAACGGTATGAAAAGGGACGTGGCTATCTATGTAAAACATTGTCTAACGTGTCAGAGAGTCAAGGCCGAGCATCAAAGGCCTGGAGGAACTCTTCAGCCGCTTCCTGTACCCACTTCCAAGTGGTAGGAGATCACTATGGACTTTGTGACAGGATTGCCTGCCATTCGTGGAGGTTTCGACAGTATTTGGGTCATCGTCGATCGATTGACCAAGTCAGCTCATTTTCTTCCGGTTTGGAAGACATCAAAGGTCAAGCAACTTGCAGAACTGTACCAGAAGGAAATCATCAGACTTCATGGTGTTCCGGAAAGTATCGTTTCTGACAGGGATCCTAAGTTCATAGCTCAATTTTGGCAAGAACTTGGGAACAACCCTAAAGTTTAGCTCTGCAGCACATCCTCAAACCGATGGACAATCCGAGCGAATGATCAGGTTTCTAAGTGATATGCTACGGGCATGTGTGCACGATTTTCATACGAGTTGGATTTCACACTTGCCCTTGGTCGAGTTCGCTTACAACAACAGTTATGAAGCCTCGATTGGGATGCCGCCGTATGAGGCTCTTTATGGGAGGAAGTGCAGATCTCCGATTTATTGGGAATTGGAGGATTGGAAGTGGTCAGCTAATGGCCACGGGCTACTCCACCGGATCACATTCAGGAAGCGATCGATAAAGTCCAACTCATTCGGCAAAGAATGAAAGCAGCTCAGGATCGTCAGAAGAGCTACGCCGACAAGAGACGTCGACATTTAGAGTTTGAAGTGGGAGACCGAGTTTTTCTCAAGGCCTCCCCGAGGAAGGGATTGACAAGGATCGGTAAAGGTGGGAAACTTACTCCAAGATATTTAGGTCCATTTGAGATCACAGAGCGGATTGGGAATACCGCATATCGTTTGGACCTACCACCTTATCTTACCGTGATCCACAATGTCTTCCATGTCTCACAGCTCCGCAAGTACTTCCCGGACGAGTCCCATATTCTCCAGGATGACGGAGTTCAGCTTGAGCCGGACTTGACTATTGAGATGAAACCGGTTCAAATTCAGGATCGCAAGGTCCAGCAGCTTCGTCACAAGCAAATTTCATTAGTGAGGGTTCTCTGGAGAAACCGTTCGACCGAGCAGTCTACTTAGGAGACGGAGGCTAAGATGAGAGAAGCTTATCCTGAGCTTTTCTGATAAAGATGGAATCTGGGGACCAGATTCTCATAAGGGGGGAGTATTGTAACGACCCAGAAATCCGAGAATTACTGTGAGTATTTTCCCGCGTTAATTATCTTTCTTAACCCTAAATTCTCGTAATATGTGAATTATTATATATTATTTTCGTATACGACCTAATGTGATAATATTAATTGCGTATTTAAATTACTTGTCTAAATTGCGTTTGTTCGATATTAAATCGATGTATTTGATCGACGTGTATTTAATTGGATTTTCTAAAATTACTAAAATAACCTTTCGTATTTTTTGATATTTCGAAGATATTTGATAAAAGTATCAAAATTCATTTCATAATTTTATTTCAAATTCGAGAGAGAGAGAGAGAGAAGAAGAAAAGAGAATTCCGTGGAATTTCGCGCCAATCGTTTTTAAACGATCCTTTCTTCGATACCATTCTATAGGTACCAATTTCCCCAATTTCTTTTACGGATTTTAGATGTTTTGAGAATATTTGATTATTTAGGGATTTTTAGGATAATTGCTTAGATCGAGCCCGTTTCTTGATCAATTTGTGATTTTATTGGATGTAAATGTGAATTAGATGATGATTCTTGATTGTTATAATTTGTGAGTGTTGATTTGCGTTATAAATATGAGTTTTGATGAATTTTGGCTCGAATTTTTTAATTCCCGTAAGTTTCTGCTGAACCCAGTTAAACCACAAGGGCTAACGCACGGTCTTGAGCAAGACCGTGCAGGAGCCCGTGTGCAGCTCATTTTGCTTGCACGGGCTTGAGCCCGTGCACCTATCCCGTGTGTTTGGCCGTGGTGCGTGCACGGTCTTGACACCGTGTTCAAGACCGTGCATAAGGCCGTGTGAAACACTTAGATATTTTTCCAGCTTTTTCAAATTTTGCTCTCGGCAATGGAGTCTTCGGGTCAACATTTTTGGTTGACTTTTTGCATACGGACTCCAAAAATTACACCGTTTTCACCTATAGAACCCTTTTAATTTGTAGATTTATATTTTGGAATGTTTATTTAATTTCGCCCTCGTTCGGGCTATGAATAGTGTGATTCTAATTATGTGTATTTTTGACAACTTGTCGGAATTGCGTGAAATTTACATGATAGCTTCTTTATATATTATAATTGGCATATGCATGATTGGGAACATGTTTGGTTAGCCGTTCGTCTAATAGTTGCTTATTTGCACTTCTATTGTTGTTGTAGTCGTTATTAATTTGTATAGGTCTTGTCTTGTCTCCAGATCAGTCGGGCGTTGGAGACCAGTGAGTCTAGCAGCTAGGCTTTCTCTTTTTGAATTCCAGGTGAGGATTTAAATCTTTTAACTGGGCTTGAACATATATATATATATATAATTGCGAAACCCCCTAATCCCTTATTATTGTATTAATTATTTCGAGATTATACTTTTATGTTTTATCCTCAAATCATTTAATATTAAAATTATACATTATTAAACCAAATTGATTTGTTTTCAAAAAGGGCAAGAAAACTATTTATTTTACGTGACGGTTTGACTTAGGATTTAACCCCTTTCGTCGTCACCTTTGCCCAGAGTGTCATTTGGCATTCAAATGTGTTTTTCAAAGCGAGTAAATCCGTGTTATTTCAAAATTGGCCCCGGGAAGGTATCCGGAGGTTACATCTGGGGACGGGCGTCCAGGGTGTAATCCTAGGTGCTTCTCCCAAAATTAAGCGTCAATCGTGGCCCGTCAGGAGATGATAGCCACGGTTGGGAGCGATGGTGGATGTTGCATTCGTTGCACATTTTCCTAAAATTCACTATAGTCGAGCTTCGGGTTGCTCCTTGGCTTGACACCGGCGATGGAGAATTTTTATAATGAATCGTGGAGAAATAAGGAGGAACAGGCCCATTTTCGCTGGGATCGTATTTATTGCTTTATAGTGTTATTGATTTTATTGTTTTAATTGAATATCTAAGTCGAAGCATATTCCGGTTTCTTCATTTTCGCATATGTATTTTCTATAAAACCTGGAAGCATGACTCGACTTACTCTCACATCTTCACTGAGTATTTTTGACTGACCCTCTTTAATTGGTTCTTGCCTCAGGTTTGAGAGAAACCGACATGTCTTACGTGTCGGATGGGCAACAGTGCATAGATAGGTTTTTTTGGTTTTGCCGAGTCTCGTTTGTTGTCTTTTATTCTCTCGTTATATATTCTTTTTAACCTGGATTGTAGATAATGTTATTTTGATCCCCGTAACCTTTTATTTACTTGATGTTGCCCCTGAATGGGCTGTTGATATTTTGATTAGTTAATTGGCCCCGGAGTGGCATTTTTATTAATATGATTTAACTGCTTCCGCTATATTTACTCTGTTTTATTTAGATGTTATTATTTTGGGAATTCACTGTTGCCAAGTGTTGGGATTGACCCGGTAGCTTGCATGGGTTCTCGGGTTGAGGCACTGTATTCGGCTTGGGAATCCGTGCAGGTTCGGGGGCTGTAGAGCGGGGCGCTACACCTACTATGACGCCCTCTAACTTTCTTGCAAAGCTTTATCTGGGCGAATTGTTTGTAGGTAATGGTTGCGTCGTCTCCCCCTGATGGGGCCATTCGGTCCATACCGGTTACACCAGCACACTCAAGGATTGTGGTAATGTAGGACCCAATCCTAATTTCTCCCTTCGGGTCTGTGCCCACGTACTCTACGTACCTCAAGAAAAACATAATGCCGTTGACCGGCTCTCTTCGGACCGCACAATCCAGAATGTAGAGTTCATCCAAGTTGATAGAGCCGTAGCTATCTCCTCGGGCAAAAACGGTGCATGAGAGAAATCGATGGAAAGTTCTCAAGGCGGGATTGATGAGGTCGGTTGCCTTCGACTTTCCTTGTTGGAAGGACCTTCTAGAAGTGGAGACATTTCTCCACGCCTCGGCTTCGGACCATCCTATTTCTCGGCTTATCATATCCCAAATGGGTAGTCCAAAATGCGTTGTCAATTGCCCTAATGTAAGCTCATATTCTTCATTGAAAGCTCGAAATTCGATCTTGAACGGCAATTCGGCGTCGTCTTGATGAGGGACTACTTGGAGTGTTGCAATAAATTCGTAGACAAGTCGGGGGTACGAATTCCTCCTAATATCCAAAAATGTGGTCCAACCCACATCTTCAATATACCTGGCTATGCCATGGCCGAGTCCCAAACTTCCGAAAGCTTCTATATCGAGAAATTTGGTAGATAGGACCGGGCGTTCATGCATCAGGCGAAAAATCTTGGCTTGAATGGAATTTGGGATTTCCACATCAAGAGGAAGTGGGGATGGAGGGTCATCTCACCTCCTCCTTCGTCGAGAACCTTCGGCGGCCATGTGAGAAGGTTGCTTGAAGCTTGTTGGGTTAAATTTGGTGAAATTCCTCACTCGGGAATTTTGTCGAACACTTGGCAGGCGTGTATTTTGAGCAGCGATTTGTGTACGATCGGTTCGGCAGATCATCCCCAAAAACCAACTAATTGAAATGTGCAATGCCGGCTACGTACCTTTCAATTTTTACGAAGATCCAACGGACGGATCGAAAGTTATAGGCTTGCAAAGTTGGAAGGATGAAATTGGGGAAAAATTGGGGGTTTTAGAGTTGTTGGAAATGGGGCTGCTGTAAGTTTCTGTTCGTGAAATGAGTTTAAATCAGCGAAAGGGGCACGCACGGTCTTACGCACGGGCGTGCGTTGGGCCGTGTGGAACGGTTCGGCCGGTTCAGCAGTTCAAACGCTGGGCTGGTCTGCACGGTCTTGAGCTGGGTGCACCGGCTTGGCCAAGACCGTGCGCAGGGGCGTGCAAGTGCCCCTGACTTGAAGTAAAACAGGCGAAAATTACCAAAACACCCTGGATTAAACCCGGAGTTCAATTAAGCAATAAAACATACTATCGCGCAAATAATAAATTAAAATACGAGGAAATATGAATGTTATGAATGTGCACGGTACCTTTATTCCGAGATAAGAAGTCCGGTCTAGCCTTCCTTCTTTTTTTTTTTTTTTTTTTTTTACATCCTTCGATCTCGGTAGTTCCTTGACTCCTTCAGTTACCCTTGCTCTTGTTGGGGCATTTGTCGACGAGGTGATTGGCGGCACCACAGAGGAGGCACAACCCAAGTCTTCTCCTACACATCTCGGCGGTGTGGTTCGGTTTCTGGCAATGCGTGCAGAGGATGATACCTCCACTGGATCCACTAGTCGTTGTCCCTTCACTGCGAAAAGTCGTAAGGACAACCATTGGGGTTCCTGATTCATGTGGCTGGTCCTCCGAGGTAATCAGTCGGGTACTCCTAGCTCTCCTTTCGAATTCTGCTTCGGCCCGCAAAGCTCGGCCGATGGCCTCCGCATAAGAACAACAGCCGAGTCCTATGAGTATTTGGCGAATTTCATGCCTCAAACCGGATATAAATCTTGCGGCTCTGTTCCTTTGGTCTGACTCTCGGTTAGGAGAATAATTGGTCAGGTAAGCGAACCTAGCCTCGTATTCGGTTACGCTCTCTCCTCCTTGAGCTATTTCCGTGTCTCCCACCGGATATGGGTACGAAGATCACGGAGCAGTCTGGAGTGGTGGTAGTGGCGGGTCTGATCGGGCCTTCTTCCGTGGCATACCTGCGTTCACAGCTATTTGGGAAAATAGGTGCATGTCTTGTAAGAAATGATGCCAATAATTTATAAATACATAAGGCATGCTCGACACTCAAGAAAAATCCTATCGACACACAACTACGACAGACCAAGCCAAGTAAAACACACAAAGAGTTCCACGATCGACTCGCGTTACATCTTCCTTAGTACAAAAATTCATAAAGGATTGCCAGTCGGTTAATTAAGCCAACAGTAATCGTCTACAATCTTAAGCACCAAGATAAGACGAACACTCGTCAAAACACGAACTCGACACGGGCTGACATAATTCAAAAGACACAAAAGACAAGACAGACGAGATACTAGAGCTTTCGGTTCCTTTTCGGGAACCTAGGCTCTGATACCACTGACTGTAGCGCCCCTTTCCGTAGGCGGAGAAAGGACACCACATCCGCACCGAGACGAACTCCCAAACGAGGTAGATGTACCCCATTTAAAAATTCATCCCGGCGAACGGCAAGCACTCAATCTATACCGGCAACAACATACCTAGTCCAACAACAACAACCAACAGAAATAACAGAGTGCGGAAGCTTAACATATCCATAACAATTAAACATTCAAAGGCACACGGGGCATTAATTAACATAATTCAATATTCAACAATTACATAATTAACTAGTCAATGCTCAACGAATATCCATCACATCATCGAATATCAATTATCACTAATATATCCATTTCTACTAAACGAAACGATTCCATAATAGAAGACAGACTGTTGTTGGACACTACCGACAATTACCAAAGGACACAAAGACCAAAACTTACGACCCGCTGTTGCGAACGGACATGAGAGGTGACAATGCCACCTGTACACCTGAAATAAGAATTAAAATAACGAGGGGTGAGTATAAACAATACTCAATGAAGGTAAAGAGGGGACAAGTACGAGTCACGCTTCCGGGTTTTTATACATATATATAGGAAAGTACATTTGCAGAATTTAAGAAAAGCAGAATGTGCTTCGACTTGCATTAATTACAACTAATAAGCATTAACGATAAAGCATAAATACAAGCAAGTAATATCCCAACGAGAATGGGCCTGTTCCTCCTTATAACCCCTTCATGTCATTATAAAACTCCATCTCCGGTGTCTGACCCCATAGTGCGACCATGGGAGACGAATTGAATTTTAGGAAAACGTGCAACGGATGCAACGCCCACCATCGCTCCCAACTGTGGCTATCAACTCCTGACGGGCCACGATTGACGCTTAATTTTGGGAAAAGTACCTCGGGCAACACCTTGGACGCTCGTCCCCAAGTGAGACCCTCGAATACCCTCCTGGGCCCTCGGTAAAAGAAAAGTACATGAAGTGGCTCGCATTTCAAGAAATATATGAGTTGTATGCTAAACGGGCATTTAGGCAAGTGTGTGACGACAGAGGGGGTGACTATAAGTTTCATATGTGTCCGGATGTGCTGGCGGACTCCGCTAACGACTTCCCTCATAGACCCAACCAAAGTCAAAGTATCACGTTGAAAAGAAAGAGTTTACTTGCCTCTTGAAAACCAAAACGATTTAGATATACTTACAAGTATAAGTTGATATCAAAACATTTGTTATAAAAATAATGAAAATATAATTAAATATTTAATAGATATACAAGAAAGGAAATCAAATCAATATGAGCACGTAAGGGTAGTTCGCAATAAATAAAAGAAATCCTTACTCCAGTTGAAAGCATTTTAAAACCCTCACCTGGGAGCATGGGAATGACAAGACACTCAAGCTATTCCTTGAAAGGACGGCCTGAAACTGTCAGACGACAAACCAAATAAGACAAGACATGATGCACGACTCTCAAAGATTACAACACATGAAAGACCAAATAATTAATCATGTAGTAATTGAAATTTACAAGCAAAATGCAATTAAATCCATTTAACGAAAGATACGAAATTAAAGATGCTAAACATGTTCAATTGAAATTCTAATTGCACATTCATGCATAATATATTATAAAGAAGCACTCATGCGATTTTCGGATCATTCGGACAACATTCATAAATTGGGGAAAAAGCCCTAAACGAAAAAGGCTCGATTCAAGGTCCGAACGAGGTCGGAAGTTTGAAAACTTTACGAAATATTCATCCTTGAATCATATGGAAGCTATAGGTGAAAACGGCTCGATTTTAGGGGGTCGTATGCAAAAAGTCAACTTTTATTTTTGGCCAATTGACCCCATTACCGTGCACGGTTAAGGAAAAAGGCTGAAAATTTGGTTAAGGCATTCGCACGGGCTAACGCACAGCCTTGTGCATGGTCTTGAGCACGCACTTAAGACCGTGCAAGCTATAACAAGTGCGCACTGGCTTGCGCACCGGGGTGCGCAGGCCGGTGCAGGCTTAAGGTAGTGTGCACGGTCTGGTGCACGGTCTTGCCAAGATCGTGCGTTGGACCATGTGGTTCAACTTACAGGTGCAGAAATCGCGATTCTCATTTTTCTCACGAGGGTTTCATCCTAAAATCAACTAGGGTGGATTCTATGGCTAAAATCAACACATAAAATTCACACTCATGCATTGTACTCATTAATAGCTACCATTTGATCCGAACTACACTAAAAATGGTAAACTCTAACCTACAAACCCATCAAATTATTAAATATTCATTTCAAAATAAAAGCTAGAAAATCGGAGGATTTAATGGATGAAATGAATTGGGGAAAGAAGGTTACCGGTAGAGAATCGAATGAGGATTGTATAGGTCTCGGAATCTCGATTGATCGAGCGACGGATTCGGGATGGGATTTTCTTCCTCCTTCTCTCTTCTTCTTCCTTTCTCCTTCTCTTCTCTCTTTCTCTTTCTCGATTTGGTGTGTGAGCAAGAGTGTGCAAGAGAGTGTGCACAAGAGAGTGTAAGTGTGTTCAAGGTGGTGCAAGTGTGTCCAAGAGGGTGCAAGTGCGTTTAGGGGGTGTGGGTTCGTTTGAGATTAAAATAAATTCGAGGGGTAGAAAAGGTAATTATAAATGGTTGAGGATATGAAAATAAATTAGAATAAATTAAAATTAGCTAACGAAGCTAATTTTTTCATTTAAAATCCAACGAGGTGCGAATAATTATTCCGAAAATATATTCCGGAATTTTGGGTCGTTACACTCCAGAAGCTGTGAGGATATGACTAGTTTATTCCTTAAGATCGTACCCCTAAACTCAATTATTTACTCCTTAAACGAACAAATTTCATCATACAATAATAACCTTAATCATTATAGGAAGAATGAGATTTCCTCGTAAAAAGAGGTATGGAATGCAATAAAACTCAATTTAACATTTGCATGCATGAACCGTAATTTTGGATTTTATCAAATTCATGAGTGGATTACAGGTGTCTACAACTCATCCACTTTCTTCCAGCACCACAACTCATTAAATTCATACCAATCCTGTAGCGCCCCCTAAAGAAGGAACGCCACATCCGCACCGAAATGGACTCCGGAGCTTCAGCGAGGGGCCTTAACTCAAAAACGCACTCCGGCGAACGACACTCAAGCAATAACCATCGGCAACAGCGACAACATCCCAACAACAACCATAACCATACAGAGCAATGCGGAAGCGATTTAAAAGGAAAACAAATAAATTCCATAAAAGCCTACGAGGCTAACATAATATCAAATAAACATTTGTAATTCAAGATACAAAAGATTCATAAACAGATAGTGCCATCCATTGCTCAACTAGCCTACCCTGTGCAATCCTAGATATCTTCAACTATCCCACATCAGGGGCACATAAGATACATGAAGTAAATAAAGCAGTAAAGGGGGTACAAAAGTAATTAAATACAATAAATCAAGACTCGATGGTTGTTGGGACCACTGATAAGACAAACCAGACAACGAGACTGAGCCTATCTAGACCTGCTAATGCTGACTGACAAGATAGGTGACGCCGCCATTTGTCTACCTGAGGCAAGAACCAAAATAGCAGGGGTGAGTATAAAGGATGCTCAGTAAGGGGTTTGATCACAGTTCGTCGTTTATCTTTTAAAACCAAAAGTAGTGAGTGTTGCTCGTTTTGAGAAAGAATATAGATAATGATATAAGTTGTAAATGGCACAAAGGTTCGGCTTACTTTGAAACACAAAACGGTTGACGAACCGGATCCTTTGAAATCATTGCACATAATGTCAAGCCGATCAATGGAAAGAATATTAGTTGAGTCACGAGGCTGTTACAAGTTCGAAAGGCATGATGCAAACAAGTTAGAAATAATAAGTAAACGGCTCGTAATTCAACTAAGAAGTTTGGACAATAAAGGAGGCTTAAGTTGGGCAAGTTCGACCACGCTTCTGGGTTTTATATATATATAGGGAAGTACATATGCTAAATGAAGAAAACCGAAATGTGCTTCGACTTGTAACGAAAGTCGTAAATCAGTTAAACAAATAATTAATGCAATAAATCATGCAATAGTGTGTCCCGGCGAGAACAGGCCTTCTCCTTATAACTCCCATTTATGAAAATCATGCAAACACGTAGTCAAGTACTCCACCACCAAAAGTCATTCAGTCAGTGATTTAAGGAGACGCGATTAGCACCACCGTACAGTGAATTAAGGAGACGCGGTTAGCACCACCGTTCGCATCAACTTAGGCTAGTCAACCTCCTAACCGGCCTAAGTCAACGCGCATAGAAGTACACATCGGGATTTGCCCTAGACGCTCATCTCCAGACTCACGTCTTGTATACTCCGGGCTCAATGTCGTGATTCAGTCTAGGGCTCGCATTTGAAATCAATAAGAGTTGAGGTGGCCAAAGGGGCCGTTCGAAAAGATGATGTAAGCAGTTAAATATGAATGGCCAAAGGGGCCTTTGAGACAACCTGATGTAACGATCTAAGAAATACTTATAAGCGCCGTACGCTTCTAGAGCATGCTAACGGATGTCCCTAACGACATTACTTATAAGTGCTTCAGTGATCAAATAGTTACTTTTAAAATTCACATAAGGAAATAATAAAGATAGTACAACAAACAATAAGAAAATGGCGGGATATTAATTTATTTTACAAGCCTAAGTAACTATGTCCTTGCTCCAGTTGAAAGAAGTTTAAAAGCAAGAGACGATACAACAAACGACGCACGAAAATTCATATAGAACTAAATCAAGCAATAAACGCAATATGGAAAGTTAATCAATTAAACATATAAAGATATACAAATTACAGGACAACAATTAAAGGAATATTAATGTAATTCTAAATAATAAAAGAACATAGGTAATAAATATTAAAGGCATGCTTAAATGCAATTAGGGTACGTAGACATGCTTAAAATAATATAACGAAGCTCTCTCTCGGAAACGGGATCAAACAGATAAGAAACGGGAAAGGAGGATAAAATCCCTAAATAAGCAAAGGTGTCAATTGACGGTCAAATAGGGTAGGATAAATCGCAAACTATATAAAATATTAAATCTCGAGGCTCAAGAAATCTATAGGTGAAATCGGATTGATTTTCGGAGGTCGTATGCGAAAAGTCAATATTTAAATAGGTGGGGTTGACCCAATTCTCGAAGTGCAAGAAAGGAAAAGGCTGGAAAATCCTCTAAGGCATGTGCACTGGCCGACGCACGGTCTTGGACACACTATCAAGACCGTGCAGGTGCCCACGGCCTTGCGCACTGGCCATGCGCACGGGCGCAAGCCAGTGCAGGCCAAAAAGGGTGCGCACGGGCCAGCGCACAGTCTTGGCAAGACCGTACACGAGCCCGTGCAGGTTAAAGGGCTGCTCACGGGCCAACGCACGGTCTTTGCAAGACCGTGCAAGAGCCCGTGCAGATCTACTAAGCAGCACACCAGGAGATCGCGAAACCTTCTCGTGCACAACAACATTCAATCTCATAAATCTCCTAATCTACACCATAAAACATGCTAATTCTCACAGATAATCATATATATCACATAGGTCCAAGAATTACGCAAAATGGCTAAGTAAATCTTCCTAAACATGAAAATCCTAAAACTATAAAATTTCTATTTAAAATCACAAAAATTGCAACGAGGAGGAAACGAAATGGAATGGGGTAAAAGGATTACCGGTAGAGAATGAAGCAAGGATCATTCGGGTTTTCACGGTTCGTCGATCGGGCGAGAAACGGGCTCGGTAGGGCGATTCTTCTCTTCTCCTCCTTCTTTCTCCCTTTTTTCCCTCTCTCTCTCTTCCTCTTTCTTTCTTTCAAATGATATGGGTATATGTGAAATAAAGAATATAAGAGGGGTATTTGTGAAAAAGGGATATTAAATGGGGTCGGGGTAAAATAGGGAATTTCGGGTAAAAGTGGATTCTCGGGTAAAACTTATTCGTGAATATAAATATTCTCACGAAAAGCCTTCGGCGCGAATAAAATATTATTCCGGAATAAATCCAAAATTTTGGGTCGTTACAATACTCACGTCTTTGAAAGAATTTGTCCTCAGATTCTAACACGTAAATGAACGTGAAGTGATACTTCCCGTTCTACAAGCGCAAGCAATGGAGAAACGAAATAGCAAACGCAGGTAGTATATATCATTCAGAATATATAAATACAGATGCATGTTATGATAATGCAAGATACCTCTGCGAGTCGGTATCAGGGTCGAGATCCCTTTTTTCTTCCCCGTGGGTTCCTTGAGTCGGGGCAATCTTGAACCTGATGCTTGCTACTCCCACATCTGAGGCAACGTCCCAGTTTCCTCCTACACTTTGCAGTCTTGTGATTCATCTTTCCACAGTACTCACCAGGGATGGGGTCCTCGTTCACTTCTGGGTTGGTAGGTTCTGGTATCTCGTAGTATGGTCCCCATGGCTGAAAGGTGCTCGGTCCGGCTGGTTCTCTACTTGCCATCTCGTTGAAAGAGGATCCTTTCATGTGAGGAATACCTCGTCCCATCTCTTGAAGATCGGACTCCACTCTCATTGTAACGCCGCGTTATTTTTATAACGTTTCGGTAAGTTTACCGACAAATAGCTCTTGTGTGTATTATTTGCAAATTATGTGATTATGTGAATTATATGAATTAATGTGTGATTCTATATGTGAATAATATGATGAATTCATAAGAATTTTCATATTTGAAATTACCTCACACTATGTTTATATTTGAAGTGTTGTATTTGAACTTTTATGAAAATTATCACATTATATTTGAATTATATGATATTATTCTTGAAATATATATAAATATATATGCATATACATACATAAATATCTATACAAATATATATACAAATATATATACATTGTTAGTTATTTTGACTTTTCAAAGTATTCTATATTTATTTAATTATCTCATCTCTCTCCACATTTTTCTACACTATTCCACAAGCAACACACTCTCTTCTCCTTCTTCATCTCTCTCGACCACACCCATCTTCACCACCGCCATCTCCATCTTCAACAAGCATCAAGAAACCAACCTCTTTCTTGCTACAAAAAGTTGCTCTATCATCCAAGGAACAAGCTACCACTTGTGGTTTTTGCAAACAAGCTCCTATTTCTTTCATCTCTCCACTTCATTTCTTCAAGGTAAGGTTGTTGATTCTTACAATCCTTTGGTTTTTATGGTTTCAAGTGTTGATGAAGTGAAGAAGTATGCTAGAATGAATGATTGATGAGCTTGGTTTGGTTGTTGGTTGCATGCAGCATTACTTGTGATTTTTCCATTGAATTTGATCAATGTGCAATGTTGAGCTAATGATCTTAGATGCTTGAATGGTTAGGGAATTCATGTTAGTTCATGATATTAAGCAAATTGGTGAAGTTTTGTGGAGTTTGGGGTTGAAAAATGAAAGTTTGGCAAAATAGGTGGGGGCTGATGAATAGTGATTTTTGAGCATTTGGCTTCATTTTTCGATTCTTTTGGCATCAAAAATCTTAAAATGTATTAACTAAGAGATGCCGAAAGTTTTGGATTAATCGGAGTTGGTGTGCTATGCAAAGTATTAAATGGAGGGTGGTTTGTGTAATATTCACAAACCTTTGAATTTTGGTTCCCAAGCTTCGATATTACTTGAATGCTTAATTTAGCTTAATATCATGTGTATTTGATTGTGTTTAAATGTGTTTGAATGAGCTTAGTTGTGTTTAAATGCATTTATGCATAATATGCTATTTTGAGCATAAAATGCATTTCATAGCCGTGCGTCGTATTTGGTTGATTTATCGAGTCGTGTCTTACCTCGAGGCCTGTGTATTACAGGTGGGACCCCGCGGGACTGATCTCTGGTCGTTTGGCTATCCTTTTTGTTAAGCCTACAGGTGAGGATGTAAAATGTTTTCTAACTGGGGCATGAACAAATATTGCGAAAACCATATCCCTTATATTTCAATTATACATTATCAATATTTGAAATAAAAGGGTTTTGATATAAAATGATATATGTGTATCTTTTCCAAAATGGTTTGAAAATAGAGACAAGAGAACTATTTTGATTTTAAAAGAAACATTTGGTCTCGGGACTTGCGCGTATGCCTCGAGATAACTCGGCAACGTGACGGGATACCCTAGGCGGTTACATACCTTGTCTCGAAAGACCCTTTTGGTCCATTAAAATATTTTGAAAAGCGAGATGACTTATACTTAACCCCATTGAGGACGCTCATGGGTATTTCTGTTTGGGCCCTGGATTATGTGACAGGCGGATACCCGGAGACGTGCGTCTAGGGTTGAAGCTGGGTTCATAATTCCACCGATTATAAGCAGGTATTCATGAACTTGACAAATAATCAAAGGCTATTGTTCATGGTTGGTCGGAGGTAGTCTAGCCTGAATAATACTTACACCGGCGCCATTAGTCGGTTATCGTGAAATCTTGGGTAGCTCCCTTGATAAGCCAAATGGTATTGAGGAGGAATTTCGTTATATTTGATATGTTTTGGGAGTTATAAGGAGATGGCCCGTTCTCGCCGGGAATAAAATGTTTCTAAAATATTTTACTTTAATATTTAATTCACAAAGCTTTGATGAATTATAAAGAGAAAGTATCGGCACTAGATTTGTTTCTCTATTAACCAAAGCGTGAATTAAATATGTTTTATGTTTTAATTATTATATATATATTTTCCCCTCCTCACTGAGTTCGTTTGACTCACATCCCCTTTTTGGTTCATGCTTCAGGTTAGCGGTCAGGTACTGGCAGCAGCGTTGTAGGCTTGTACAATCTTTGAAGTTGGTCTTATGCATTTACTTTTGTGGATCGAACTCATGATGTTGGATTACATGAAAACTTGACATGTTAAGCTGATGTAGAATACTTAATGAATTGATGTTATAACTTGTGATAGATAATGGACTGATAAATGTTTATTTTGGCCACGGATGGCAGTGTAAATATAAATATGATCTTTTGCTCATTGCTTCCGCTTGTTGTTGCTGTTGTTGTTGTTGTTGGTGTTGGTATTGTTGTTGGTAGTCGCTGTTGCCAGGTTGTGGGAATCCCGTTGTCCGGGGCGGGTTTTCGAGTGGTGGTATTTAACTATCGCTCGAGAGCTTGTTTCGATCCGGGGGTTGTGGCGTGGGGGACGTCACACTCATAGCCCGGTTAACTGCATCATGATAAACACGAATGTCCAATCCCACTAATCTTTCCAAGATCTCCGGCTGAAGTCCCTCAATGAACTTCCGTGCTCTTCTCGATCGTCAGAGGCAATGTGAGGAGCATAGACAATGAGGCAGCTGAAAAGTGCCTCGTCTTGTGCAACAGGGAGAGCTCCTTGGGTGAGGGACATGAACTCTCTTTCCCGGCGGTCACGTACCACTTCCGGCACGTACTTCTCTCGAAAGTCGGATAGGAACCACGACCAACTGTACGGAATTCTCTCAGCGATCCATCTCTATTCTATGTAGCGCCACCAATCTTTAGCTGGTCCTCTCATGAGAAAGATGACATACTCGACCCTCTCGGGGTCACCGCAGCGTATTACTCGGAATATTCGCTCTAAATCGGCTATCCAAACCTCGACTTTAAGATCATCTGGTTCACCCATGAAGCAAGGTGGGTTGTAGTGCAGAAATCTGTCCAAGGATTGTCCCTCGGCTTGTCTCACAGGCGCATGTTGTTGCTGTCGTTGCCTTTCCTGATGTACTTGCTCAGCAATCTGTCTCATAGCTGTTACTAACTCTCTTGCAATCGAATTCAGAGATGAGGGAGCTAGTGATTTAAGGAGACGCGATTAGCACCACCGTACAGTGAATTAAGTAGATGCGGTTAGCACCACCATTCACATCAACTTAGGCTAGTCAACCTCCTAACCGGTCTAAGTCAACGTGCATAGAAGTATACATCGGGATTTGCCCTAGACGCTCGTCTTCAGGCCCACCTCCTGTATACTCCGGGCCCAATGTCGTGATTTAGTCTAGGGCATGCATTTGAAATCAATAAGAGTTGGGGTGGCCAAAGGGGTCGTTCGAAAAGATGATGCAAGCAGTTAAATATGAATGGCCAAAGGGGCCTTTGAGACAACCTGATGTAACGATCTAAGAAATACTCATAAGCGCCGTGCGCTTTGGGAGCATGCTAACGGATGTCCCTAACGACATTACTTATAAGTGCTTCAGAGATCAAATAGTTACTTTTAAAACAAATAAGTTACTTGTTTCTAGTTGAAAGCATTTCAAATCATTTTGGGTTTTGCTATCAAAACGTTGACTAATCACATAAGGAAATAATAAAGATAGTACAACAAACAATAAGAAAAGGGTGGGATATTAATTTATTTTACAAACCTAAGTAACTATGTCCTTGCCCCTGTTGAAAGAAGTTTAAACCCTTACATAGCTCGACACGACAGTATGAAAGCAAGCTGTAGTCAGGTTTCTCCCTTGTTGGTCCCACCTGTAATACACAGGGCCTAGAGGATGAAAACGAGACCGATAATACTAAAAGAAAGACACGAGACAACAAACGACGCACGGCAATTCATATAGAACTAAATCATGCAATAAACGCAAATGGAAAGTTAATCAATTAAACATATAAAGATATACAAATTACAGGACAACAATTAAAGGAATATTAATCTAATTCTAAATAATGAAAGAACATAGGTAATAAATATTAAAGGCATGCTTAAACGCAATTAGGGCACATAGACATGCTCAAAATAATATCTCTCGAAAACGGGATCAAACGGATAAGAAACGGGAGAGGGGGATAAAATCCCTAAACAAGCAAAGGTGTCAATTGACGGTTAAATAGGGTCGGATAAATCGCAAACTATATAAAATATTTAATCTCGAGGCTCAAGGAATCTATAGGTGAAATCGGATTGATTTTCGGAGGTCGTATGCGAAAAGTCAATATTTAAATAGGTGGGGTTGACCCAATTCTTGAAGTGCAAGAAAGGAAAAGGCTGGAAAATCCTCTAACGCATGTGCACGGGCCGACGCACGGTCTTGGACACACTGTCAAGACAGTGCAGGTGCACATGGCCTTGCGCACTGGCCATGCGCACGGGCGCAAGCCGATGCGGGCCAAAAAGGGTGCGCACAGGACAACGCACGGTCTTGGCAAGACCGTGCACGAGCCCGTGCAGGTCAAAGGGCTGCGCACAGGCCAACGCACGGTCTTGGCAAGACCGTGTAAGAGCCCGTGCAGATCTACTGAGCAGCAGACCCAGCAGATCGCGAAACCTTCTCACGCAGAACAACATTCAATCTCATAAATCTCCGAATCTACACCATAAAACATGCTAATTCTCACATATAATCATATATATCACATAAGCTACACATAGGTCCAAGAATTACGCAAAATAGCCAAGTAAATCTTCCTAAACATGAAAATCCTAAAACTATAAAATTTCTATATAAAATCATGAAAATTGTAACGAGGAGGAAACGAAATGGAATGGGGTAAAATGATTACCGGTAGAGAATAAAGCAAGGATCGTTCGGGTGTTCACGGCTCGTCGATCGGGCGAGAAACGGGCTCGGTAGGGCGATTCTTCTCTTCTCCTCCTTCTTTCTCCCTTTTTTCCCTCTCTCTCTCTCTTCCTCTTTCTTTCTTTCAAATGGTATGGGTATATGTGAAATAAGGAATATAAGAGGGGTATTTGTGAAAAAGGGATATTAAATGGGGTCGGGAAAATAGGAAATTTTGGGTAAAAGTGGGTTCTCGGGTAAAACTTATTTGTGAATATAAATATTCTCACGAAAAGCCTTCGGCGCGAATAAAATATTATTCCGGAATAAATCCGAAATTTCGGATCGTTACAAATCCTACAAGCACATCATTTGAACAGAAAAAGCACTTTATCCGAGCTAATAACCATTTTCTCCGAGCTTTGTCCAGACTAAGAAAATGAATATATCCGAGCTAGACCCTGCAAGGTTTCGGGTCTAGCTCAGCTTTTACGAGCTCAAACTACTTAACGAAAATTTTGCACTTTATACAATACTGTTCCCGTTTGTCATCCGAGCTAGACCCTACAAATCTTTGGGTCTAGCTCGTCCATACGAGCCGAGAATACTTTAAAACATTTTTTTTAGCTCCTTCCGAACTAAAATCCTTTCGAGCTAGACCTGCAAGGTTTTGGGTCTAGCTCGGTTAACACGAGCTAAACATACTTAGAAACATTTTTCAACTCAATAATCTTACTCTCGTTTTTCGTCCGAGCTAGACCCTACAAGGTTTTTGCACTAGCTCGGCCAATACGAGCTGCAAATACTTAGAAAAAATCTTACTTTCGTTTTTCATCCAAGCTATACCCTACAAAATTTTAAGTCTAGCTCGGTTAACGCGAGCTAAAATGACTTAGAAAAATTTTGCTTTCATTATTATGCCGAGCTTAGAACCACCAATTATATTGTGCTAGTCCCTACGTGATTTCGGGATCTAGCTCGACTAAAATGAGCTAACAACATATTTCGTCTGAGCTAGACCCTACCAGATTTTGGGGACTGTTCGGCCAATACGACCTTCAAATGGGTGAACAAATAACCCGATCTTCTATACATTAAATAGATGAACTCCATCTTAAATAAATTAATTATTCCAACTCGTCATTTATCCAAGCTTTAACTCTTCTAAGAAAATTATGTTTCTTAATACATGCATGCATGCGTGATCACTATTGCCCACATGCAAACCCAACCATCAACTAAGCTCCTATATTCAACATGCATACAGAGCTCGTCCTATCTCCAATCCGAGCAGTAATATGACCTTCAATTTGACGAGCTAGAAACTCTTAAAAACTTTTTTAGGATGATTGACAAGTTTTATACCGAGGTAAAACTACTATATTTCGCCGAGCTAGACCCTGCAAGGTTTCAGGTCTAGCTCAGTTCTCCGAGCTCAATATTTGGAGGCTTTTGGAATTCTTGGGCATTCCTTCTATACAAGCTAGACACTGCAAGATTTTATGGTCTAGCTCATCCAATCCGAGCTTAAACACAATTTATCTGGACTAAAACACATTTCACCCGAGTTAGATCTTACAAGATTTTGGGGTTTAGCTTAGCTAGTCCGAGCTACAAATACTTGGAGAACATCTTGAAGCTTAAAAGAAAATCTTGTTCCTTTCTTTCATACGAGCTAGACCCTGCATGATTTTAAGATCTAACTTGTTAATCCGAGCTACGTACTACGTTGCATCGAGCTAAAGCCTTACACCGAGCTAGACATAACATATTATGCCGAGCTATAGCCCCTGAAGGTATGATTCATTTTTTCTAGGCTACCACCTGCAAAATTTTGTGTTCGCATATTTTTATAAGTTATTTATGTTTTCGTTGTTGCATACTTGAGGGATGTTCTATATTCTTTATACCTCCCCCAAGTAACTTGTGAAAATTTATGCGACTGATTGTTAAACATGTGGGGCAGTACTCCCCCCAGTTAAAAACTTGAAACGAACAATATTATGTTCAAGAATCTGGTAAGTAAACCTTGCTATTAACTTAGATTCACCATCCTTGGCGAGCTGAATGTCCCGAGCTACTGTGCCTGTTTTCAAATAGAATGCTCGATCGTGCAAGTGCATTATTCATCAAAAACTTGGTAACTTGTATCGTGTTAAAAGATACAATTTTAAGTCCGTAAACTATTTAGCCCAGAAGCTTTTACGATTTTTGAGTCCAAGGATCGTCGATTTAACGTCCAAGGACTGCCGATTTAAGGTCCTGGGACTGTCGATTTAGGGTCCAAGGACTGCCGATTTAAGGTCTGGAGACCGTCGATTTAGGGTCCGAGGACCACCGATTTAAGGTTCGAGGACTACAAACTTAAGGTCCGGAGACCGCCGATTTAAGGTCCGAAGACCGTCGAGCCCGAAGGCTTTTCAAGCAAAAATCACAGAAGCATAGGCTTAATGTATTCAAAAAATTGAACTTTATTAAATATTCCAAGCACTCTCAGCGGATAAGTACCTTCTTATTCGAAACACAAGACAATACTGAAAAAATAAACTACTTGTTCGGGAATGTAAATCAAATAACAACTACTAATTCTAGAAAACATAAATCCTACTTTTAGATAGTGTTAATTGATCCTACGGCCTAAACTCACTTAGAACTGGGGTGGTTCCTCTAGTTGGGCCATCTCTTCCACTCTGGGAACTACGACTCGTTGCTCGACTTGCTCTCTTCCTTTATCCGGGCCTTTTCCAGCATTCTTGGGAGGAAGCTGGACGAGGAACTCATTAATCTGGGCTTCTCGCGCTAACTTCTCCACCTCATCCTTGAGACCCACAATTGTTTGTCGCATGTCCTAATCGTTGTGATATTCGCAGAACAGAGGGCCTTTAGGTCTCCTTGGCATATCTGCTCGGGTCCCCGGCCACCTGAAACCATCTCGTCCTTGTATTCTTGGTAACATTTCTTCTAGAGACTCCTTCAATTCATTGTAATGAGCATATCGCCGCAATATATCGTCTTCTCGTTTTCGTTTTTAGGGATTTGCTTCATTCCTTCTCTGCTCTTGTTCTCGTGTGTTACCTCTACTGATTATCTCGTTCACCATTCCTCTCTTTGCTATCAAAACCTCCTCCAAATTTATATATTTTCCAGCTTATCAATATATAACTTCAAGAGCTTATCAAAGTTGTCCTCTGTTTCCAGAGCAAGAGATTGGAACAACTCTCCATTCTGCAGTCCGTGCGTGAAGGCACTAGCCTTTAATTGTTTTGATGACGAAGGGACGTCCAATACCTCTCTCTTGGAATGTTGAACATATCCCTTCAAGGTCTCCCCTTTCCCTTGCTTGATTTAGAACAAGCAGATGACATTCTTCTGATTTTGCATGCTACTTGCAAACTGGTTAGTGAAAAGCCTGCACAGCTCCTCAAAACTATTAATCGAATTAGGTGGTAGCATAGAAAACCACTTATGAGCTAGACCTTTGAAGGTTGTAGCGAGCACGCGACACTTAATGCTCTCACTCAGACGATGTAGAATTGTCATATTTTCGAATTCGCTCAAGTGTTTGAATGGGTCTCCCGTACCATCGTAACTTGCTATGTTCAGTGGGTGATAATTATACGGAAAATCATCTTCCCAGATCTCCTCCACAAATGCACTTCCTTTTCTCTCGACGATTGGTTGTTGCATGCTTTTCTTGAGGTCCTCCACCATCTTCTTCAAGTTTTGAATCTGATCTTTCATGTTCGGCTCCCCTCTATTCGGTGTCTCTTTGGAGCGGTGGCTTCTTATCGTGTCTTGCTCCTCGTAGTAGTATTCTTGATGATTCTCTAGCCTCAGAGCTCTACGCTGCTTGGCGCGATGATCCTCGCGACTTCCTCTAGGGTTTCATCACTCGCTGCTTTCTTCAGTTTGTTAGTCCGATAGCGGAGGGTTTCTGTTTGCTCTTCTAGCGTCTATCTCCTCCACCAAATCAATGATCTGGTCCAGCATAACACCCGGGGGCAGTTGCAGATTTGTACCTCCTCCATAAATCACTGTCGACTCAGAACCTCGGGTGTCACCAGATCGACATGCTCTTCTTGAATCTCCTCATTCACCTGCCTTGCTTTGCGATTTCCTGCTATGTTGGATGCAAAAACTCTCAGACCACCTGTAGCGGGCGCCCCAAACGGGTAACGCACGCCCCGCACCGGGTCTCAATCCGAAGTCGAAACAGAAATCCGACCCTAAATTGAAACCCGGCGAACGGCAAACCGATTTACTCAATCACTAGGCGGGGCTTTTTGTAAAACAACAACAACGACAACAATGCGGGAGCGGAAGCAACAACCAAATTAAATTCCATATAACAACATTCAAGGCAGTAGCTCAATTGCACAAATAGTTAAAGCCCACCAAGGCTAGCAAAATTCAATTACAATAATATAATAAATAAACGGGTTCGATACAATATCCCGGTGATATACAAATACGGGTTCAATATATCAATCCCGATAACCATTACATATAACCTAATCATGAACTTAAGATAATCTAGAAGGGACAATCACCGAAAAGAAAGAAAACCCGCGAAACAAGACTGACGATGCCCACCTAGTTACCACCTGAAACAGATAAGGTTTAACACAGGGAGGGTTAGTCAAAAGACTAAGTGAGGGGAAAAAGGGAATACATACATAATAGCATACGGGAATAAATCACCATTTTAACTTAAAAGAAAACAAATGTAAAAGAAGGGTTTTCATAAATATTTTGTGATTTATCATAACATAACGTAACGGGACATATCATATTGCTCGGCGAGTCGAGCCCTCAACTCCTCATATCATATCGAAACATACCTGAAAACCATACTAGCCTTATTCCTCCCATGTAGCAGAAGGACCGCTAAATCCAAACTGCTCAGCATATAGGCATAGCCTATGTCTCAGTTGACACGAAGTCAACCGCTGCAGGAGCACAAAGGTTGCCACTCCGGCCTCACCCGTGCTCCCGGTAAACATGGAGCAAGCTACCGAATTCCACCGTAGACCCGCTGTCTATCCGGCTTCATCCGATCGCCATACTCCGGGGCCCACAAAGACAAGACGGACACGCATATCATATCTCGCATTTTTCATAATTATCATTTTCCTATTAGAATAGGAATCAAGACATTTCTGGGAGGCCAAAAGGACCGTTTGAGACAGGCGATGTAACGGTAGGAAACGCAACCGGGTGTTCCATCGTCTTGGGGTGAAACCCGCCCTGACGACTTCACTCAACGAGAAGGTTTCCAAACCCAAAATTACATTTAAATCGAAACATAGTTCGCTTGTCTCTTTTTGAAAACATTTCGAAATCATATACATATTATTCATTTAATATCAAATCCATTGTTCTTAAACCTCATAAAGATAATAAGCATAAAGTATTTACTAAATATAGTAATACGGGGTGAAAACATAAATTACACATGCGAGGCTTATTTAGTGAGGCTCAATAGTACATATCTACATAATACGGGATAACAATAGAAACCTCACCTGGCGATAACCAAAAGAAAGCCCAAAACGGAAACGAGCAACCTAATCCACGAGAGTGGAACCTGCAACTGACAAACGACAACCACATAAGACATACGACGACGCACGGCTCATACGAAAGCATAGAAACACGTAAAAGCACGTTATACAATCACATAAAGCACTTAGGTTCAATTATCAAACGAAACGAAGTAATTCGCAAATTTAAAAAATGCAAATCAAATCCAAATACAGCGAAACTTTATGGACATGCTTAAATTATCATAAAGGAGTATGCATTCGAATTTCGGGAAAATCGGACTTCACATGCAAAAGTTAGAAAATTTAACGAAAACTTAAAACACACTATTCATATACCCGAACATGTTGTAAATTCATAAATCATGCAATTCTTATCTATATCATATATATCGAATACACGAGCGAAGAAAGAATTCGGAAAAGATGAGCCGAAGCGGGACCCGTAGGCCAAAATGTGCCCTGACTAACAGAAGGTCAGGGCACTGTTCGACCAGGCCACACGGCCGTGCACAATCAAGAAACGCGCACGGCCTCATGCACACGGCCTCAAGGCCGTGTGCACAGCCCGTGTGCAATTCACCACACGCACGGTCTCTTGCACGGCCGTGCAAGAGGCCGTGTAACCCCACACGGCCTTGCGACACCCCGTGTGCAAAGCCCGTGTGCGTCCAGGTTGAGCAGAAACTCGCAGACAGCAAAAACATACGCGATTTCAAACCAAAAATTCAACATTTAATCGATAAATCATGCAAATCACTCCCTAATTCTCACATATAATCATCTACAACATATAATCTACATATAGAAACGATAAACACGAAAATCCATCCGCGATTACTATCATAATCGAATAAAACCTAAATTCTATAACTATTATCAAAAATAAGAAATACGAAGCATACGAGATATAAAACGAAAGGATCGTGAAAGGCTTACTCGTAGATGAGATCGCGACGAGTTCGTAGACGTAAACGGCTCGAAAATCCGTCAGGAAACGGAGTCGGAACGATCGTTGGAATCTCTTTCCTCTTCCTTCTCTTTTTCTCTCTTTTTCTTTCTTCTCCTTTCCTTTTTCTTGCTGAGTGCCGCGAGAGTGAGATGAGAGATTGACTTAGTCAAATTTTGACTAAGGTTTAGAAATCGAAGGGGCAAAGTCGTAATTTCGCAAAATAAGTTTGAAAACTCAGGTTGTTCAAATAATACATAATTACAGTCAAAATTCATATTATTAAACGCACATTGACAATTCGTAATTTTAATTATTAAAATCACTCATACATGATATTGTTATAAAAATCATAAAATAATTAATAAAATAAATCATAAATCGCGAGGGAAATCGATTCGGGCTCCCGGTTCACAACACGAATTTTCGGGGCGTTACACCACCTTATGGCTTTTTTAATTCAACCTCGATTCCCTCAGACGACGCCAATTGATGATGTAAAATTATGCCTCAATAAATCTCACTAGTTTTTTCTCCAATTTCTGCAGTATTTCTCAGGGTGTCTTTAATGAACCTTCTCGTCCCTTTTTTATAGAGAATATTAGCCCTAATCCCTTTAGGATCAAGAGTCATATACCTTCTAGAACTCCTTCTCCTATAAGAACTCCAATGAGACTCCAATTAGACTTCTATGAGAAGAAAATACTTAACCTATTAATCTTGGGCCGATCCCACCAATTAAGCCCACGCAGGCCATTCGTCTGCTAGGGCCCGTTGGGCCGAGCCCAAAAGTATAATATACCTTTTCTAAGCCTGCTCGACTTATGACCCGTTTAGCCCATTGGATTGGGCCAAAAATATGATATACCATCACCAGGTAAGGCACTCACATGACACACGGCTTACGAGAAATAATTAAAGCAGTTAAAAGGATGTAAAACACGACTTCCATTGAAGTACTCACAAAAATGCATTTAAGAACAATTAAATGAAATATTATGATAAACAGTGTAAAACATACTAAAACGCAGATAAGATGTCGCATTCAGGCTTATAACATTAAAAGGAAGCATTCATGCAAGTTTTGGACCAATCGGACGAATTACGGAAAATAGGCTAAAAAGCCCTAAAAGAAAAAGTACTATTCACGACCCGAATGAGGTCAGAAAATTCTAAACTTCGCGAATTATCAATATCATGAGTTATAGGAACTATTGTTGAAGTCGGATATTAAAAACAAGGTAAAACGGGAAAAGTCACTATTCATGATGTGACAATTATGTAGCCTCTGAATGAGAAATGCTGAAAAACTATCTAAGTGTTGCTCACAGTATAGCACACGGTTTGTGATATACCGTGAGCTAACACACTCACGGGAAGTGGCATGGTATGTTGCATACCGTGAGAATAGCTCACTCACGGTATGTTGCATACCGTGAGGTGTTCCTAATTAGAGCAATTACGAATTCTTCGTTCAGAACTCCAAAATTCATACATAATTCCACATAAATTGAGAATTAATCCATGAATCACAATAAAATTCTTATGTGCTAATCTACCACTCATGCTCGTCACATGGACACGAGAATCACACGAAACTATCAAGTAAAACATATAAATCTATAAAATTCACAAATAATATACTATTCATCATTTTCAACAGAATTCAGCCAAAACGAGATGAAATCGAGAGAAGCTTGGTAGCTACCTGAAGAACATGATGCAAGGAACGCGTAGGAGTTTACGGTTTGTGAATTGGTTGAGAAATGAAGTCGGGAATCGGATTTGAAGTTAAAGGTGGCAAAGCTCCTTTTTTCTCTTCTCCTTTGCTACGTATAATTGGTTTTACTGCTGCTAGTGTTGATCGGTCAGGATGATTGACTATGATGAGAATATAATCAGAGATTCACGGGAATCTCTTCGGGGTGAAAATGTCATTATGGGAAAAATACGGGGTCTAGGTCAAAATGTTCTCGCAAATCTAATGGTGAAAACGAAAATTTAATAAAAGAATTAGAAATATATGTTCGGAATTAAATCTAGAATATGGGGCGTCACAATACTCTCCTCTTCAAAAGAATTTGTCCCCAGATTCTACTCCGGTCTACAGAGTATGTCCAAGAGAGTATACACGAAGAGAAAATTCTCAAATAAAATAAAACGACATGCATACAAAAGCAGATAATCACAAAACGTTTAAGATATTCAAAACATTTAGACATTTAATTAGCAAATAAGTACCAGATAGTTAGAGAATCCTAATAACATTTAAGTACAAAACATTTAAATACTACATAAGTTCCTACAAACAAAGTTATAATTCAAATACAATAGAGACAACAAAACGATAAGAAAATAAGGTATCTAAGATCCAGAAGCATCGGATCCTGGAGGTGGTGCGCCTGAGGTGTGGCGTAGATAGTTCGCAATCTGGTCAGAGAGCGAAGTCTGAAGGTCGGCAATCTGCTGCTGAAGTTTGGTGTGCTGAATCTCAGAATATTGACACTGGGCGCGTCGCACTCATCGATCTGCCTCTGCTGCTGAGTGTATCACTGCTCTGCTCGCTCCTCAAGTCTGGTAAACCGAGTGTCGATCTGCTCCTGGAAGCACGTGAACTGTGCACCCCAGTTAGTCCAAGACTCTGCATGCCAGCGGTTCTGTCTGGAGGCTTCTTCCTGCTGAGTGTTATACAAGCTAGTCAGGCACTCGCGTTCCCACTGAGAATTTTCGGTATAACGTCTGTCGAAATCTGAAAATCGCTGCTCAAACGTGGGCTCCTGAACCGGTGGAGTCGGTGGCTCCATGTGCTCCTGTCCTTGGATGGGATCCTCAACAGCTATAGCCTCAGCACCCTCCTGCTGCTCTTGCTCGGGATGCTCTCCGGTATTGCCAGCTCCTCCATCATCGGCCTCTGCGGGCGGGTGGACTAAAATGTACGTGCATATAGAACCCTCTCTCTGACAGATCTTCATATGAGCCAGGGTCGTATAGCTGATCTTGGACACTCTTGTAGTAGGGGCTTTACATCGTGGCCTGTGACCACAACACACTCAAGAATCAAAGTGATATACGAGCTAACGCGAATATCGCCTCTATCACGAGTAGCCAACTCGCCCATTTGGTGAAAGATAAATGGCAGGGGGTTAACTCTAGTACCCTGCTCCATACAATCCAGTATATAGCACTCCTCGGTGCTCACTGCTCCCGTTCTCTCTTCTCGTCCAAACACTGAACGGGAGAGGACCGCGTGCATGATCCTCAAAGGTGTAGAGATGAGAGTAGAGGCCTTCGATACACCAGTTTTGAAGACCTCCATAGAAGTAGAACGTCAAAGCCAAGCCTCGGCTTCATTCCAATTCCTAGGTACCCGTCTGACTCCATTGAGATCCAGCTAAAAATGTTGCGTCAACTCGCGTAAAGTGCACGAGTGATCCCTATTAACCACTCGAAACACAATCCGGACCGGTATATCAGTATCTGCCGCGTGAAGCGAGAAATCAAAGGAGGTCATAAACTTTTGAGTGACTCGGGGGGTATGAGGGCCTCTCAATGTCTAGGAAGTTCATCCATCCAACATTCTCAATGTATCTAGCTATGTCGTCACCGAAACCAAGGTGGTTTATAGTGTCCATATCCAAAAATTGGGTCGGCGTACCGGCCTTCTCATTAACCTGTTGAAAATCCGTTGTTGTTCTTCGTTTTCCAAATTTACCATGTACCCTTCCGGTGCCACAGTGCGGTTTACTCTCCTCTTAGCTGCACAACGATCGCGACCTTCAGCCATTGCTCAAATCTGAAATTTGGTGAAGATTGAGAAAATTGCCTTTGAGTACTTTTGTCGAACACTTGGCATGCCTCACTTTGAGCTGCAGATTCGTATAGATCAAGAAAGCTGATCAATCCAAATACCAAAAATGTCAAACAAGGAATGGGGGTGAACGCACAGGATCAAACAGATCAAAAATCGGGCGGACGGATTAAGAGTTATGGGCTTCCGAAATAGAAGAAAAATAGAGGGGGAAAATGGGGAAAAGTTACGGAAGAAAAAGAGGACAAAAGGAGGATCTGCCGTGTCTGATGAAAATCTGGAATTTAAACGGAATTATGGGCTCTCACGGTATGTAGCATTCCGTGAGGAAAAACACGCATGGTATGTTGCGTACCGTGAGCAGGAACAGGCTCATGCGTGAGAATAGCGTGTGCGATAAACCAAGGAATAAAAATAGCACAATAATCCACTTGAAGCAGATAAAAATCACAGTACAATAAATAATATCTCACAATGTTATGACCAATAAATATTACATATTTATGGGCTATCTTATTTAAGCTGATCATTTTTAAATTGGGCCAATTATAAGAACCCCTCAAATTGGCCCAATTTCAAGAAGCCTACAAAGGCCCATCATTAAACCTAACTATAAGAGGAGCATTTCCAGTGCAACCAAGGGGATCTCCTCCTTCATCTTCATCATCAATTTCTATTATTTCCTTTTGCTACTCCCATCTCCATCTTCCCCACGTATCCTTCACATTTTACTCATTATATATCTATTTTTATGCATTCTTCTTCTGATTATTGGATGAGAATATGAACTAATCATCTTATCTAGCTCCAGCGCGAAGGTTTCTTGGAGATTCTCGAAGTTTATCTTGTTCTTAGCTTGAGGCGAAGCAAGACCATTTAACATTGGCGCAGTCTGTGGGAATCTCCCCAGACCGGTTGCGTATGAGTGCTTCGAGTTATTTGCTCACAAGATTTGATCGATACATTTTCTGAAGTTTTTCGATGTGTTGGAAGGATGCCCACCGACGAAGAGATAGCTACGACAAAGCTAAAGGTAGCCACAATGATAAAAGTTAACGACGATGGCACCATCGTCACGAGTGAAGATGAAGATACTGAGCGACATCTGGAATACCCAGAAGATGCTGAGATAGTTTTCACTGGAGATCTCACTAAGAGCGACCTCACGACTATACTCAAAAGCATGCTGGGCAAGATCATGGTGGAGTAGACAATAAAAGCTCGAGGGTCAAAACTAGGCTCGAGGGTTGAAATGGTAGAGGTCGAAACGACCTGACTGTCAGAAGGAAGAAAAAATTTAAACCAGAGGCGAAACCCTATGATCATTCTAGGTCAAGAGGTTATAAGAATTACGATGTCTACACACCCTTGCGTATCTCAAGGCACGAGTTTCTCATGGACAATTACCATGACAAGAAATGGCATTGGCCTAGAAGAACGCGACCCTCTCTAGAGAAGAAAAATTCTGGAAGATACTACGAGATTCATCGAGAACCAGGCCACGATTCCGAGGAATGCAAAGTCTTGAAAAATGAGATTGAGAGATTAATCCGCCAAGGATATTTTAAGGATATGATAATAGATAAGAGAAACCGAAGGGTACAAGAAGAATCATCGACCCGACAATGAACAAAAACATAACTTTCGAGCTAAGCGTGAAGCTCCACCGAGGGTCAAAAATGAGGTTAGGGTCAACGTTCATGAAGAACCTCAAAAAATGATGCACTGGAGGTCCTATTGATGATGATACAAAGAACGCCTGAAAGAGATGCACTGGAGCCGTGAACCAATCTAAAGCAGTTGACAACCTCGAAGTCATGCTGTTGGGAAATGAGCCTGATATGCCTCTATCTTTCGAAAACGTTGACCTTGAAGGAGTCATTCTACCACACAATGACCCGATAGTGGTGACCCTTGAAAACGGAATGTGTAAAATCCAAAGGGTGCTGGTGATAGTGGCAGCTCGGCAGACATCATCAGGCTTGATGTTTTGAGAAGAATGGGTTTAGACGTGACAATCAACAAACCCTGCAGCACATCACTCCGAGGCTTCGGAGATGGAGAAATTGTCCTTTTGGGCACCATCGACTTGTGCACAACTCCCGGTCAGACGATTGCCAAAAAACACTTAATCTAAAATTCCTAGTGGTTGACGCTTAACTCTTTTACAACGCCATCATCGGTGGACCAGGATTAAATCTCTTCAAGGCTGTCATATCGACCTACCACTTGAAAGTAAAATTCCCAACAAAGAACAGAGTAGGAGTGGTCAAGGGCAACCAGATTATGGCTCGAGAGTGTTATGCACTCTCAGTTGGAGTTGGAAAGCTTAAGCCTAATAAGACTTGCGTTCTATAGAGACAAGCCGATGGATACACCAAGGCTGTAGCCAAGATACACGAAAAACCCGAGGTCAGGATCGACCTGGGAGAACATAAAACTATAAACGTGGAAGAAGGCAACCCCTCTAGAAGCACGAGGGTAGGGAGTCAATTGGGCGAGAGCCTTGAAATTACCCTCGTCGAGTTCTTAAAAGCGAATGAGGATGTATTTGCATGATCACCCTCAGACATTGAGGATATAGACCCAAGCGTCACAGTCCATTACCTAAACATTGACCCTAAAACAAAACCAATAAAACAAAGAAAGCGGAATCATGGCAAGGATCGAAACCAAGTAACCGAGGCTCGAAGGGTAATTTTAAAAGCGAGTCGCTTTACCCTCATCGGTGATGAATTATACAAGGCTAGCTTCGAGGGTCCATTGTCGTGATGCATAACCCCAAGCCAAGCGAAGTATGTCCTCGAAGAAGTGCATGAAGGCGGATGCGAAAACCACGGTGCAGGAAGGGCCTTAGCCGAGAAAATTATCCGCACAGGGTACTTTTGGCCAGCCCTCAGACAAGACGCAAAGGATTATGCAAGACGATGTGCTCAATGCCAACTACATGCTGACATTCCAAGACTCCCACCAAACCGGTCTTCACCAGTTCAGATTTCGTGCCCTTTTGATCAATGGGGTTTAGATGTCATGGGTCCATTCTCATCACCTCGAGGAGCAACTAAGAAAGTACATAATTATTGCGGTAGAATATTTCACAAAATGTGTCGAGGCTAAAGCCGTCCTTCATGCCAATGAAGATGAGGTAATCAATTTCATTAGTAAAAATATTATTTATCATTTTGGATTGCCAAAACACAATGCCTGTACGCTTCAAGACATGAAAGAAAAACCCTAACTCGAACTTGGAACGCTCTAAACTTGAGAAAATATTATGTTCGATATTTATTTTACTCATTTACACCTTCACTCTTTATGATTTCCAAAAGTGCTCATTGGGCTTGACCACTTCGAGAGCACATTAGCATTTTTAAATTCCCAAAGTCTACAGAGCCTTGAATCTTAAACAAGTTGTCATCCTTTGAAGGTGAAATGAATGAAGTACATTCTACATTAACAATTTGTTATAGCATACATAACTTCTATATGTACATGCATGTTGAGAATCGATACTAGTGTAAACAAACACACTAATATCTTCTATAACATCCAAAAGGTAATAACTTCGAAGAATATAAAATACCAACAATGGAATACGCAATAATAGCAAAAATACATTGCAAATCCAATGTAATTCATTAGTGGTCCGCTTGACCCTAAATTGATAAACCAATTAGTAGTCCGCTTGACCCTAATTCGGTAAGTTAATTAGAGGTCCGCTCGACCCTAATTCGATAAACCAATTAGTCGTCCGCTTGACCCTAATTCGATAAATAGTGGTCCACACAACCCTAATTCGGTAAGTTAATTAGTGGTCCGCTCAACCCTAATTCGATATACCAATTAGAGGTCCACTCGACCCTAATTTGGTAAGTTAATTAGTGGTTCGCTCGACCCTAATTCGATAAATCAATTAGTAGGCCACTCGACCCTAATTCAAGGAACTCAATTAGCGGTCTCCTCGACCCTAATTCAAAAGTTCAATTAGCGGTGCCCTCCACCCTAATTCAAAACTTCAAATAGCGGTCGCCTCGACCCTAATTCAAAAGTTTAATTAGAGGTCGACCCGACCTTAATTCCAAAGTTCAATTAGCGGTCGCCTCGACCCTAATTCAAAAGTTTAATTAGAGGTCGCCACGACCCTAATTTCGAAGTTCAATTAGCGGTCACCTCGACCCTAATTCAAAACTTCAAATAGCGGTCGCCTCGACCCTAATTCAAAAGTTCAATTAGCGGTCTCCTCGGCCCTAATTCAAAAGTTTAATTAGAGGTCGCCTCGACACTAATTCCAAAGTTCAAATTAGCGGTCGCCTCGACCCTAATTCAAATGTTTAATTAGAGGTCGCCGCGACCCTAATTCAAAAGCTCAATTAGCGGTCAGCTCGACCCTAATTCAAAAGTTTAATTAGAGGTCGTTGCGACCCTAATTCCACAGTTCAATTAGCGGTCTCCTCAACCCTAATTCAAAAGTTTAATTAGAGGTCGCCGCGACCCTAATTCCAAAGTTCAAATTAGAGGTCGCCCCGTCGCTAATTGCAAAGAGGTCGCCTCGACCCTAATTCCAAAGTTCAAATTAGCGGTCGCCTCGACCCTTATTCAAAAGTTCAATTAGCGGTCGTCCCGAACCTAATTCAGAAGTTTAATTACAGGTCACCCCGACCCTAATTTCAAAGTTCAATTAGCGGTCGCTTCGACCTTAATTCAAAAGTTTAATTAGAGGTCGCCGCGACCCTAAATCCAAAGTTCAAAGTAGCGGTCGCCTCGACCCTAATTAAAAAGTTTAATTAGAGGTCGCCTCGACCCTAATTCCAAGGTTCAAATTAGTGGTCTCCACGACCTTAATTCAAAAGTTTAATTAGAGGTCGCCCCTTCGCTAATTGCAAAGAGGTCGCCTTGACCCTAATTCCAAAGTTCAAATTAGCGGTCGCCTCGACCCTAATTCAAAAGTTCAATTAGAGGTCGCCATGACCCTAATTCAAAAGTTTAATTACAGGTCGCCCCCACCCTAATTTCAAAGTTCAATTAGCGGTCGCTTCGACCTTAATTCAAAAGTTTAATTAGAGGTCGCCGCGACCCTAAATCCAAAGTTCAAATTAGCGGTCGCCTCGACCCTAATTCAAAAGTTTAATTAGAGGTCGCCTCAACCCTAGTTCTAAAGTTCAATTAGCGGTCGACTCGACCCTAATTCCAAAGTTCAAATTAGCAGTCGCCTTGACCATAATTCCAAAATTCAATTAGAGGCTCGCTCGACCCTAGTTTGATAAATTAATTAGTGGTTCGCTCAACTATAACTCGATACATCAGTTAACTCCCTCGTAGTTTGCTCGACCTTAATAAATCATCTAATTCATTAGAGGTCCGATCGACCCTAATTCGAAATATCAACCCACATAACGTCTTTCGACCCAGCACTCAAACATGTGTAAACATACACATAATTAAACAACCCAAGGTGGAAGATGCAAAGATTCACTTGAAGTTAAAGCAATCAGAAAATATAAACCCTTTACGAATCAAGGTGATTTTATATGAACACAAAATCAAAAACAAGCTCAAAATCTAAAATGTTCAAACAGCCTACAGACAGGATGAACAATTTATGCTTGGAAAAGATGATAAAGCTTCACGCCATTATCGCTAGCCTTATTGGATGCAAGCACTTGGAACGTGGCTGACCTATCGAAATCACAAACATTGTCGAAACGAAGATCATTCTCTTTTACGGATTTCAGAAATTCCGCTTGACCACAAGCATAACCCTTCTAGTCGGCAGCCTCGATTTTAGCTTGAGCTCTTAGTGAACAGCCTTGATTCAAAGCCAGAAGCGTCTTGTTAGTAGCCTTGATATGAGCCTCAAGCTCTTGAATCTTCACTGATTCAGCTTCATCAAGCTTCATATACTTCTTTAAAGCTTATTGATCTTACGATGCTTAGTGGCCATGTCAACCTCGAACACCGGAAACTTAAGCTTTACATTTTCAAGCTTCAGGTTACGACGATTGTAACTGCATCCTCACTCAAAGATTCCTTTGTAGAAGGACCTCCATTATGTTCATATCGAGCTTTTATACAACCTTCTCTAAAGGCTCGAGATTCAGCTTAGTTATTTCAAGATCATCTTTCGAAACGTCGTTTATGACCTCACGAGATTTCGAAGCTTCGTTGTTAGAAGAAGACCTTTCCTTTTGCTCTTTCTCTAGCTAAGCTTCAAGTTTTTCTTGTACCTCACGCCTTGAATCAAGCGTTTTGATGGTCATATCTGTACAAGACAACTAGTCTATGTCAAATAAATATACCATAAGGCTCATCTGACCACTCCACATTCTTAGATCGAGACAACACAAACTAATTCAACATAGCCTCACTATCAAGCAACTTGCCAAGGTACTCCAAGAATTCTAGAAGTGGGTGGAAGAACCCTTACTAGGAAAACAATCGCCTCGAAGTTCGAGCAGTAGATTCCAGAATCGAACAACTTTCTGGTACTCTAACGCAAACTGTTAGAGTTGTGCCCTGGAAAACCGAACTGCTTGAGGCATTTCCTCTAAAACTCTAGAGTAGAACAATCTAGTGATCCATAATAGACTGACGTTAGTAGTCGTATAATACTACTTTGGCCAAATTCATCATATTACATTTATAAATGGTTGCATATTGTATATTCTTGTGTATTAATGAAACCCAAGATCACAGTAAGCTAAGGGACTTGGTTTCACCATTTGATGGGGGCCATGAATAAGTACCTAATGGTGTGATCTAAAACACTCCAAGTCGAAGAGTTTAAAAGGTACTGGGGAAGTCGATCAGACTCGCTTGAGACTTGCTGTAACGACCCGCAATCTCCAAGTTCAAGATTAGCGCATTTATCGGAATTCGGACCGTTTACGGTCCCGACGTCTTTCATAATTGCATGTTTTCCAACTCTTGCATTTAAATATTTTATAAATCATCGATTTGGTATTTAAAACCCAAGGCATTAATTATAATTTAATTTGCATCGTTTTGTCACTAATTAGGGTCAATTTGGTAAATTTATAATTATAGCTCGTTTAATTTAATTCAGTAATTTAACGGTGTACATTGGACAGGGGTTCAATGTTTTAATAATGCATCTTTTGTCGAGGTTCCAAATATTTTCATGAAATTCTAAATATTATTCATTAAATCATATTTTAAATAAAATTTCATTTTTAGCCCAAAATTATTTACACTTTGACCCCACTCGATATTGAATTTTTGTAAATGCCCGAATTTTTATTAAATGAACCTCAAACCTTGTTAAGCTTTTCATTACGGTCATTTTGAAACTAAGTACGCCTAATTCCGAGACTTTGCATTTTTGTCTCGTTTTTCGAAAAATATATATAGTAACCTTCCATATTTAGAAACCACACACACACCGACAATCATCGAACGACGAGCCATTCTCTCCCAAACACGATTTTTGCAACGTTGTCGGAATTCGACGAATCATATGTCCAGACGACCGTATCGACGAGACGTGTGACGTCCCCCACGCCACAACCCCCGAACCGAAACGAGCTCTCGAGCGATAGTTAAATACCACCACTCGAAAACCCGCCCCGGACAACGGGATTCCCACAACCTGGCAACAGCGACCCCCAACAACAGAACCAACACCAACAACAACAACAACAACACCAACAAGCGGAAGCAATGAGCAAAAGATCATATTTATATTCACACTGCCACCCGCGGCCAAAATAAACATTTATAAGTCCATTATCTATCACAAGTTATAACATCAATTCATTAAGTATTCTACATCAGCATAACATTTCAAGTTTTCATGTAATTCAACATCATAAGTTCGATCCACAAAAGTAAATACATAAGACCGACTTCAAGGACTGTACAAGCCTACAACGCTGCTGCCAATACCTAATCGCTAACCTGAAGCATGAACCAAAACGGGATGTGAGTCAAACGAACTCAGTGAGGAGGGGAATATATATAATAATTAAAACATAAAACATATTTAATTCACGCTTTGGTTAATAGAGAAACGAATCTAGTGCCGATACTTTCTCTTTATAATTCATCAAAGCTTTGTGAATTAAATATTAAAGTAAAACATTTTAGAAAACATTTTTATTCCCGGCGAGAACGGGCCATCTCCTTATAACTCCCAAAAACATATCAAATATAATGAAACTCCTCCTCAATACCATTTGGCTTATCGAGGGAGCTACCCTCGATTTCACCATACCCGACTAATGGCGCCGGTGCAAGTATTACTTGAACTAGACTACCTCCGACTAGTTACAAGTAACACCCATTGATTATATATTAGATGATCGTCATTGGGTCTCCATCTATATATAATATGGATTATATATATTGGATGATCGTCACTGGGTCTCCATCCATATATATAATCTGGATTATACCATGGCCTTCCCCCTAGACGCACGTCTCCGGGTTCCACCTCTAGTATAATCCGGGGCCCAAATATACCCTAAGAGCGTCCTCAATAGGGTTAAAGGAAATATAGTCTCGCTTTATAATTGTTTTGATTGACCAAAAGGGTCGTTCGAGACAAGGTATGTAACCGTCTAGGGTTTCTCGACACGTTGCCGAATAACTCGAGGCATACGCGCAAGTCCCGAAACCAAATGTTACTTTTAAAAAAAAAATAGTTCTCCTGTCTCTATTTTAAAACCATTTTAGAAAAGATACACATATATCGTTTTTATATCAAAACCTTTTTATTTCAAATATTGATAATATATAATTGAAATATAAAGGGATAGGGTTTTCGCAAATATTTGTTCAAGCTTCAGTTAGAAAACATTTTACATCCTCACCTGTAGGTTTTACAAAAGGAGTTTCCAGCGACCAGAGATCAGTCCCGCGAGGTCCTACCTGTAATACACAGGCCTCACACGACTTAATAAAACAACCAAATACGACGCACGGCTGTGAAATGCATTTTATGCTCAAAATAACATATTATGTATAAATGCATTTAAACACAACTAAGCTCATTCAAACACATTTAAACACAATCAAATACACATGATATTAAGCTAAATTAAGCATTCAAGTAATATGGAAGCTTGGGGAATAAAATTCAAAGGTTTGTGAATATTACACAAACCACCCCTTGTTAAATACTTTGCATAGCAAATCAATTCCGATTAATCCGAAACTTTCGGCATCTCTTAACCACTATATTTAAGGATTTATGATGCCAAAAGAATCGAAAAATGAAGCCAAATGCTCAAAAATCACTATTCATCAGCCCCTACCTATTTTTGCCAAACTTTCATTTTTCAACCCCAAACTCCACAAAACTTCACCAATTTGCTTAATATCATGAACTAACATGAATTCCCTAACCATTTAAGCATCTAAGAGCATTAGACCAATATTACACATTGATCAAATTCCATGGAAAAAATCACAAGTAATGCTACATGTAATCAATCACCAAACTAAGCTCATCAATCATTCATTCTAGCATGCTTCTTCACTTCATCAACATATAAAACATTGAAACTCAAAGATTAGAGAGATTTACAACCTTACCTTGAAGGAGAAAATGGAGGAGAAAGGAGATGTAGAGAGCTTGTTTGCACAAATAGAAAGTAGAGGTTTGTTCCTTGGATGATAGAGCAACTTTTTGTAGCAAGAAAAAGGATGATTTTTGGTGCTTTGATGGTGGTTGAAAGTGGCGGTGGTGACTGGTGGAGTGAAGGCCGAGAGATGAAAGGAAGAAGAAGAGAATGTTGCTTGAGAATAGTGTAGAAAGTTTGAGAGAGAAATGAGGTAATTAAATAAATATAAGTTATTTTGAAAAGTCAAAATTAGCTAGCAATTTATATGGATATTTATATATATATATACATATATATTTGTATATGTTTGTATATATATATTGCATATATTTCAAGTATAATATCATGTGATTCAAATATAATGACACAATTTTCATAAAATTTCAAATACAACACTTCAAGTATAAACATGGTGTAGGGTAATTCAAATATAAAGATTCTTAATATGAAGTCTTCATATTATTCACATATAGAATCACCCATTAATTCATATAATTCACATAATTGCAAACAATGCACACAAGAGCAATTAGTCGGTAAACTTACCGAAGCGTTATAAAAATAGCGGGGCATTACACTATCCCCCCCTTCGGAGAATCTGGTCCCCAGATTCTAATTCGGCTAGGAAAATAACTCAGGATAATGAGTTCGCATCTTCTTTTCTGTTACTTGCTCGGTGGTTCGGTTTCTCCATAACACACGAACCAAGGGAATCTGTCGGTTGCGGAGTTGCTTGAACTTACGATCCTGAATCTCAACAGGTTTCATCTCGATCGTCAAGTCAGGCTCTACCTGGACTTCTTCATCTCGGAGAATATGAGATTCGTCGGGATAGTATTTTCGCAATTGAGAAACATGGAAGACATTGTGAATCCCAGTTAGAGTCGAGGGCAGGTTCAGGCGGTAGGCAGTCTTCCCAATCCGTTCAATAACCTCATAGGGTCCCAAATATTTCGGACTGAGCTTCCCACCTTTTCCCACTCTAGCGAATCCTTTTCTCAACGTCGCCTTAAGAAACACTTTGTCTCCCTCTTCAAATTCCAAATCCCGGCGTCTCTTATCAGCATAACTCTTTTGGCGATCCTGGGCAGCTTTCATTGTCTGTCGAATGATCGCAATCTTATCAAGTGTTTCCTGGATCGTCTTTGGAGGTAGAGCTCGTTCCACTCCGTCTTTAGTTCTTCGCCAATCTTCCAATTCCCTGTACAGAGGGGATCGGCATTTACGTCCATAAAGCGCTTTGTATGGGGGCATCCCAATTGTCGCTTGGTAGTTGTTATTGTAGGCGAATTCAATGAGTGGCAGTTGCTTGTCCCAACTCGTGGAGAAGTCAAGAGCACAAGCTCGCAGCATATCGCCTAGAATCTTTATGGTTCTCTCAGATTGACCATCAGTTTGCGGGTGAGCAGCTATGCTAAATTTCAAGTTCGTTCCCAAGTTTCTGTGAATTTCTTGCCAAAGTCGAGAAGTAAACTTAGGATCTCGATCGGACACGATATTCTTCGGAACTCCATGAAGCTTTACAATCGGCTCGATGTACAACTCTGCCAGTTTCTTGACATTGGTGGTCTTTCGAATTGGAATGAAATGGGCGGATTTCGTCAAACGATCCACAATTACCCAAATCGTATCATATCCGCCTCGAACTCTCGGTAATCCGGACATGAAATCCATTGCAATATCTTCCCATTTCCAATCCGGAATAGAGAGTGGCTGTAGAGTTCCACCTGGTTTATGATGTTCGGCTTTAACTCTTTGACAAGTCAAACACCGTCTCACGAAATCAGCAACTTCTCGTTTCATTCCATGCCACCAATATTGAGTCTTGAGATCTCGGTACATCTTATTACCTCCCGGATGGACGGCATAAGCAGATTTATGTGCTTCCTCCATGATTTCGGTCTTCAAGTTCTTCGGCACGTAAATTCGGTTCTTAAAACGAAAAAGACCCATATCATCGAAAGCAAATGAGGAGTTCAGATCATCTTGCATCCTCACGACCTGTCTTTGTATCCAGTCATCAGCACTCTGCTCGTCTTTAAGTCTCTGAACCAAATCCGGTCTGACTAAAAGATTCGCAATCCGCGGTTGAGAGACTAAGTGATATCTCCCTGCTTCTGACATCACTCCTGTAGAGGTTCCTTCCAAGCTAGCTACCTTTGCTTGTCTACTTAAAGCATCGGCTACTACGTTAGCTTTGCCTGGATGGTATTGGGTACGGCAATCATAATCTTCAAGAAATTCCATCCACCGTCGTTGCCTGCGATTGAGATCTTTCTGAGTATGCAGATATTTCAAACTCTGGTGGTCGGTGAAAATGTCGAATGTCACGCCGTATAAATAATGTCGCCACTTTCCCAGGGCAAAGATAATAGCAGCTAGCTCGAGATCGTGGATAGGATAGTTCTTCTCAGCATCTTTTAACTTACGCGAAGCATAAGCTATCACTTTGCCGTTTTGCATCAGAACACATCCTAACCCTTCTTTCGAGGCATCGGTATAAACCGTAAACCCTTCGGAACCTTCAGGTAGTGCAAGTACCGGAGCAGTAGTCAACCGTTTCCGTAACTCTTGGAAACTTGCCTCGCATTTATCGTCCCATTTAAAATGCACGTCCTTGCGAGTTAAATTGGTCAGCGGAGCGGCTATCTTGGAGAAATCTTTAACGACACGCCTGTAATAGCCAGCTAACCCTAGAAAACTTCTGACCTCAGTTGGGGTCTTCGGCTGCTCCCATTTCATTACGGCCTCAATCTTCGAGGGATCCACTTCGATTCCATCTCCTAATATCACATGACCAAGGAAGGTAACTTTATCAAGCCAAAATTCGCATTTACTGAACTTGGCATACAACTGATGCTCTCGGAGAGTTCTTAACACGATGCGAAGATGCTCAGCATGTTCTTCCTTAGTCTTTGAGAAAACCAGGATATCGTCAATGAAGATCACCACAAACTTATCGAGATATGGCCGAAAAGTACGATGCATCAAATCCATGAAAGCAGCTGGGGCATTCGTTAACCCGAAAGGCATAACTACGAACTCAAAATGCCCATACCGTGTATTAAACCCAGTCTTCGGAATGTCTGACTCTCGAATCCTCAACTGGTAATACCCCTGTCGGAGATCTAGCTTAGAGTATACTTTCGACCCTTGCAAAATATCAAACAACTCTTCGATGTGAGGTAGAGGATATTTGTTCTTTATCGTCATCCGATTCAGCTCACGATAGTCTACACACATCCTCAACGTCCCATCCTTCTTTTTCACGAAAAGAACAGGCGCACCCCACGGTGAAGTACTCGGTCGAATATACCCACTCTCCAACAATCCATCCAACTGTATCTTCAATTCTTTCAACTCTGCCGGAGCCATACGGTAAGGAGTCTTCGAATACGGTTCGGCACCCGGAGCTAGATCGATCACAAACTCTATTTCTCGTTCCGGAGGCCAAGAATTCAAACTCTCGGGAAACACATCAGGGAATTCTCCAACTACTGGTACCTCCTCAAGCTTAACATGCTCTTTTGGACGGTTTAGTAGATAAGCAACAAAGGCCGGAGATCCCTTGCGAATCATTCGGGCAGCTTTAACATAAGAAACTCGAGGAATCTTGTCAAACCTTTTGCCCAAAATCTCGCTATCAGTTGCCAGAGCGATCTTTTTCCCGAAACAATCAATATAATCTTGATGCCGATATAGCCAGTCCATTCCCAATATTATCCCGTAGTGACTCATCGGAAGCTCAATGAGATCAGCAGGATAATTGCGATCGTCTATCCTCAACGGACAGTCTCGGAAGACTCGATTGCACGAATAAGAAATTCCCAACGGGGAATTGACCTCAAGCACATACGGTAAAGACTCGGCAGATAAAGATAATTTATAAGCATATTCGGGAGCGATGAAAGAATGTGTCGCACCCGAATCATATAATGCGATTATGGATATGTTATGCAAATGTATTGTACCTTGTATCACTGCATTCGGATCCGCGTCTCCTCCATCTCCCTGCATGGCATAGGCCCGTGCTACAACCTTTCATTTTCCTCTATCCTGTTGCTCCTTCTGTAATGGTAGAGTCCTTCTCTTTGGGCAGTTCTCGATTTGATGGTCCCTGCCTCCACACCGGGCACACAAACCCTGTTTCCTCCAGCAGTTTGCCTCAGTATGTCTTGGTTTGTTGCAGAAGGAACATTTAACCTGGGGCTCCGTTATCTGAAGACCTGTGATCTTTTGCTTTTTGCTCGAAGATGAAGAACCCGCAGGAGGAAAAGACCTCTTGAATTTGCGAGGTGGTGGAGCTATATCCCTCGGTGCGAAGTCCTTTTTAATTTGCTGCAATTGGGACTCAATCTCCAATGCAGTGGTGACAGCAACCTCGTATGTAGGGAGATGCGCTCCCAAAAGTGCCCTTCGAATCTCCTCATTCAGACCCTGAATAAACTGATTCACCTTCCTTCTTTCGTCGGTGAGGATGGAAGGACAGTAGACAATGAGGCGGGAGAACATGGCCTCGTATTGATCAACAGTGAGATTCCCCTGTTTTAGGGCTCGAAATTCCGCTTCTCGTTTATCCTGTACAACCAGGGGAATGTATTTGCTTCGGAAGGCCGAGAGGAAGTTAGCCCAAGTCGGCTCTATCTGATCAGCTCTTCATCTAGCTTCAGTCAATCTCCACCAATCCCGTGCCGGACCCTTAAGAAGGAAAACAACATACTCGACCTTTCTAGCGTCCTCACATTCAATGACCCGGAAGATAGGTTCTAAATCTGCGATCCACTCCGTAGCCTTTAAATCATCGAGGGCTCCCTCGAAACAAGGAGGATTTAGGCTAAGAAACCGATCAAACTCTTTAGCTTCTATCTGTCTCCTCTGGGCGGCTGTTGGCTGAGTCGGAGCTAAACCCTGTCTAAAGATCTGCTGCATTGCCTCTATAAATACTGCCGGATTGAATGGATTATGCTGTGCCGGTGGTACCTGCTCGGGTTGGGGAGCCGGAGGATCATTAATGTTGTTGTCTTCCTGGGGAGGAGAAGGAGGAGCAGCTCTGGTTCTCGGTCTACCACGAGTGCGAACCATTTTCCTGTATCAAAAGACTAAATAATATGCATGTTTCGTTAGCCACATGATCATGTCCACACAGGTCACATAACATAGACATATAAAAGCACATTGTCCTAAAGCCGTTCGACCTAGACAGACTCGACACAACGTCAAAGCCTAAGTACCAAACCTAGGCTCTGATACCACCTTCAGCTGTGACGTCCCCCACGCCACAACCCCCGGACCGAAACGAGTTCTCGAGCGATAGTTAAATACCACCACTCGAAAACCCGCCCCGGACAACGGGATTCCCACAACCTGGCAACAGCGACCCCCAACAACAGAACCAACACCACCAACAACAACAACAGCACCAACAAGCGGAAGTAATGAGCAAAAGATCATATTTATATTCACACTGCCACCCGCAGCCAAAATAAACATTTATAAGTCCATTATCTATCACAAGTTATAACATCAATTCATTAAGTATTCTACATCAGCATAACATTTCAAGTTTTCATGTAATTCAACATCATAAGTTCGATCCACAAAAGTAAATACATAAGACCGACTTCAAGGACTGTACAAGCCTACAACGCTGCTGCCAGTACCTGATCGCTAACCTGAAGCATGAACCAAAACGGGATGTGAGTCAAACGAACTCAGTGAGGAGGGGAATATATATAATAATTAAAACATAAAACATATTTAATTCACGCTTTGGTTAATAGAGAAACGAATCTAGTGCCGATACTTTCTCTTTATAATTCATCAAAGCTTTGTGAATTAAATATTAAAGTAAAACATTTTAGAAAACATTTTTATTCCCGGCGAGAACGGGCCATCTCCTTATAACTCCCAAAAACATATCAAATATAATGAAATTCCTCCTCAATACCATTTGGCTTATCGAGGGAGCTACCCTCGATTTCACCATACCCGACTAATGGCGCCGGTGCAAGTATTACTTGAACTAGACTACCTCCGACTAGTTACAAGTAACACCCATTGATTATATATTAGATGATCGTCATTGGGTCTCCATCTATATATAATCTGGATTATATATATTGGATGATCGTCACTGGGTCTCCATCCATATATATAATCTGGATTATACCATGGGCTTCCCCCTAGACGCACGTCTCCGGGTTCCACCTCTAGTATAATCCGGGGCCCAAATATACCCTAAGAGCGTCCTCAATAGGGTTAAAGGAAATATAGTCTCGCTTTATAATTGTTTTGATTGACCAAAAGGGTCGTTCGAGACAAGGTATGTAACCGTCTAGGGTTTCTCGACATGTTGCCGAATAACTCGAGGCATACGCGCAAGTCCCGAGACCAAATGTTACTTTTAAAAACAAAATTGTTCTCTTGTCTCTATTTTAAAACCATTTTAGAAAAGATACACATATATCATTTTTATATCAAAACCTTTTTATTTCAAATATTGATAATATATAATTGAAATATAAAGGGATAGGGTTTTCGCAAACATTTGTTCAAGCTTCAGTTAGAAAATATTTTACATCCTCACCTGTAGGTTTTACAAAAGGAGTTTCCAGCGACCTGAGATTAGTCCCGCGAGGTCCTACCTGTAATACACAGGCCTCACACGACTCAATAAAACAACCAAATACGACGCACGGCTGTGAAATGCATTTTATGCTCAAAATAACATATTATGTATAAATGCATTTAAACACAACTAAGCTCATTCAAAGACATTTAAACACAATCAAATACACATGATATTAAGCTAAATTAAGCATTCAAGTAATATGGAAGCTTGGGGAATAAAATTCAAAGGTTTGTGAATATTACACAAACCACCCCTCGTTAAATACTTTGCATAGCAAATCAATTCCGATTAATCCGAAACTTTCAGCATCTCTTAACCACTATATTTAAGGATTTTTGATGCCAAAAGAATCGAAAAATGAAGCCAAATGCTCAAAAATCACTATTCATCAGCCCCTACCTATTTTTGCCAAACTTTCATTTTTCAACCCCAAACTCCACAAAACTTCACCAATTTGCTTAATATCATGAACTAACATGAATTCCCTAACCATTTAAGCATCTAAGAGCATTAGACCAATATTACACATTGATCAAATTCCATGGAAAAAATCACAAGTAATGCTACATGTAATCAATCACCAAACTAAGCTCATCAATCATTCATTCTAGCATGCTTCTTCACTTCATCAACATATAAAACATTGAAACTCAAAGATTAGAGAGATTTACAACCTTACCTTGAAGGAGAAAATGGAGGAGAAAGGAGATGTAGAGAGCTTGTTTGTACAAATAGAAAGTAGAGGTTTGTTCCTTGGATGATAGAGCAACTTTTTGTAGCAAGAAAAAGGATGATTTTTGGTGCTTTGATGGTGGTTGAAAGTGGCGGTGGTGACTGGTGGAGTGAGGGCCGAGAGATGAGAGGAAGAAGCAGAGAATTTTGCTTGAGAATAGTGTAGAAACTTTGAGAGAGAAATGAGGTAATTAAATAAATATAAGTTATTTTGAAGAGTCAAAATTAGCTAGCAATTTATATGGATATTTATATATATATACATATATATTTGTATATGTTTGTATATATATATTGCATATATTTCAAGTATAATATCATGTGATTCAAATATAATGACACAATTTTCATAAAATTTCAAATACAACACTTCAAGTATAAACATAGTGTAGGGTAATTCAAATATAAAGATTCTTAATATGAAGTCTTCATATTATTCACATATAGAATCACCCATTAATTCATATAATTCACATAATTGCAAACAATGCACACAAGAGCAATTAGTCGGTAAACTTACCGAAGCGTTATAAAAATAGCGGGGCGTTACAAGACGAACTCACCCATACAAGTTTCCCGGCGATTGGAGCAGCGACGGCGACGCTACGGTGGCGCTAGTATTACTCGAATCCGACTTGTCGTTTGTCTTTTATCGCATTTTTTGTATTATTGTGTTAATTTGTAGCTTTTGAACTATAGCTTATAGCTTATAGCTTTTGAGCATGAATAACTTGATCCTAGCTTGGCTTAATTGTATGAATTCTTGATTGTTGATGATATATGCTTGTGTAGTCGAACGGATAGGTTTCGGTTCGATTAGGCTAGAGATAGGATCGATCTTAACTTGTTAGCTTTTGAGCTTTTGGGAAAAGCTATAAGTTGTACTTAATTGTTGTTGATTTAAATGAAATATACATGTTTGATGTTTAATTGCAAGGTTAACCCCTGGTTAGATTATGCTTAAATATTATTATTAATTAAATGTTAATTGTTATTCGTTTATTTAATTATTGCATGCTTTTGGATAAATGACCAATTTACCCTACTTGCTCTTTTGTGTTTAAATATTGAATGATTATCTTTAAGCATGTTCGTATTTTGATAGCCGAGCGTCAGTGTCTGTTTTCTTGTTCGTGTCAGTCATTCATCCTCTAGACCCCGTGTTTTCAGGTGGGATCTCTGAGGGAGAATCATACATGTTGCTTGCTTGCTTTTCTCGTTTGTCGAGCTACAGGTAAGGGTTTAAACTTATTTTTAACTGGGGCAAGGACATAGACTATTATAGGTTGCGAAATAAATGATTACCCTGCTTTTTCTTATTACTTGTTGTACTGCCTTTACAATTCCTTATGTGCTTAGTCAAACCTTTTAATAGCAAAACCAAAATGATTTGAAATGCTTTCAACTAGAGACAAGGAAAACCCTTTTGTTTTAAATGTGAATTTTGGTCTCTCGACCTCGCAAATAGAACCTTGTCTCGAATGGCCCCTTTGGCCTTCCACATCCCGATTCCCTGTTTTCGAATGGCTCTGTTGGCCACTTTAACTATCATCGTTTTCAAATGCGAGCCCTGGACTGTGTATTGTGTTGGGCCCGGAGTATTCAGGAGGTGAGCCTGGGGACGTGCGTCCAGGGCAAATCCCGATGGATACTCCAATCCGTATCTGCTTAGGTTAGCCAGGAGGTTGGCTAACCTGAGTTAATGCGAGGGTGGCGTTGTAGGCTACGCGCTTCCTAGAAAATTCTGATAAGGGTGACGTTGTTGACACGGGTTTCCATAAAATTCTGAGTGGGTCACGACTGTTGGTGGTGGAGTACTTGCTTACATGATTTTTTTCAATTGGGAGTTATAAGGAGAGGGCCCGTTCTCGCCGGGACACATTATTTGCATGATTTATTGAATTCATTGCTTGTCTAATTATTTTACGGCTTTCGTTACAAGTCGAAGCACTTTCCGGTTCTCTTCATTTTTCATATGTATTTCCCCTATATATATATATATATATATAACCCGGAAGTGTGACTCATGCTTGCCACCGTAAGCCTCCTTTATTATTCAATTAATTAGTTGAATTACAAGCCATGTTTATTTATCGATTCCAACTTATTTATATCGTGCTTTTCGAACTTGTAACGGCCTCGTGACTCAACTAATATCCTTTCAATTTATCGGCTTGATATTACGTGCAAATATTTTAAAGGATCCGGTTCGTCAACCTTTTGTGTTTTCAAATAAGCCGAACCCGAGTGTTGCTTTGGGTCATTTTACAACTCATATTTCGTATTCTTTCTCAAACGGGCAACATTCACTACTTTTGGTTTTAAAAGATAAACGACGAACTGTGATCAAACCCCTTATTGAGTATCCTCTATACTCACCCCTGCTATTTTGGTTCTTGCTTCAGGTAGACAGGTGGCGACGTCACCTATCTTGTCAGTTGGCATCAGTAGGTCTAGATAGGCTCAGTCTTTCTGGTTTGTCTTGTCAGTGGTCCCAACAACCGTCGAGTCTTGTTTATTGTATTGATTTACTTTACGTACTTATGTGCCCCTGATGTGGGATAGTTGATGATACCTAGGATTGTACAGGATAGACTAGTTGAGCCATGGATGGCACTACGTGTTGTTATTCTGTTGTATTTTGAATTGCACATGTTTAATTGATAATATGTTAGCCCGTAGGCGTTTATGAATTTATCTGTTTACTTATAATCGCTTCCGCATTTCTCTGTTTTATTGTGGTTGTTGCTGGGATGTCGTTGCTGTTGCCGGTAGTGCTTGTTTGAGTGTCGTTCGCCGGAGTGGGTTTTTGAGTTGAGGCCCCTCGCTGAAGCTCGGGAATCCATTTCGGTGCGGATGTGGCGGTCCTTTTTCAGGGGGCGCTACACTTGCTCATATGACATAGCTTTATGAAAGTATGTCCCATTTCATGACATTAGTGTTTTGACACTACTATGCATATGAGGGTGCTTAATGGAGATTAAGTTCACTGAGGATCCCGCCGGGAATGCCTAAATGGGTTAAGACTTATATAGAGCCTTAGAGATTAGGAGGGTTTCCCTAGCCATGATCGTGTCTAACTAATCCTTAGACTTGAGACTCCATGGTTGCCTTGTGTATGACTGGGGCATACTTTGACATACTGCTGAATCCCTCGAGTTTCACATAAGCTGTATGATTGGGTATGTTCGAGTTATGCATGGAGGCTGTGAGGGTCAATACAGGATCTATCACTTGTTACAAGAACAAGAAGAATCCCTATGAATTGTATTGTAGTATATTCCACCACTAAATCCTTGCGCAAGGTACGGTTGGTCTTCACTAGGAAAGAGTTCCTGGAGTGTAAGATCAAATGAAATTACTATAGGAATGTTATTCATAGCATTGCAGACTACTGGGGTTCCATTTCCCATACCCTAGGTCTCAATCGGGAATTAGATGATAGAAGGATCGTATCTCACGGAGATCATGAGGCTGAAAGGTTCGTAACACTTCATCGATGGATGGGTGGCCATGGACTCGTTGCTAGACGTTATCCATGGTCTATAGGAATGTATTTGTGAAGTCAATGAGTTGATTCACAAATAGTCTTTAATTAAATGAGTTTAATTAAAGTCACTATAATGACATTAAGAATGTGTTCCTACTACTGTCCTATTGGTGAACCTGAGGGGTCACACAATGACTTCCAAAGGCGAACAAATTTAATCTACATCAACAGAGTTTGATAACAGTCAACTGGATTGATAAATGAATTAATTAGAATTAATTCATTAAAGAGATCAAGATGTTAATTAAGTGTAATTAACATGTAAGAGTTAATTAAAAGTAATTAACAATCATTTAATGTGATTAAATTCGAGAGACTTGTTATTTGATAACATATTAGACTTGAGAGTTAATTGGGAATTAATTCAAGTCTAAAGTAATTAAGGGTGAGTCTCGAAATTCATGTTGAAATTTGAGACTACTTAATTTAAGTAGAAGAGAGCTTTATCAATTAAAGAGTTAATTGAAAGTTTAAGACTTGAGAGTTAGTTAGTATTAACTCAAGTCAAAATGATTAATTGAGAAACTTATGATTTATTTGGAATAAATCAAGTTCAATTAATAGAAGTGAAAATCTGTAGCAATTAAATGTTAATTGGGCTTATTGGACTAGAGAATTTATTTGGAATTAATTTTAGCCCAAGCTGATCAATGATGGGCTTGTGATTTATTTAGAATAAATTAAAGCCCACTGTACGATATAATGGAATTGCTTAATTAATTATGATTGATTAAATTGGGCCTGAAATATTTAATCTGATATTAAATTGAAAAGGCCTTTAGAAGGCCATAATACTGCTGGGCCAAATAGTAGGAGTGGGTGAAAATCCCAGCCCATCTAGGACTGGAATTTTTAGCCCACTTAATTCTATTTAAGACAGATCCTACAGAACACGAAGATGCAACTTCACGTGAAAACAGAAAAGAAGAAAAATAAGATTTTTCCTAACCCTAATCTCTCTCTCTCTCTTCTGCGCCTCTTTTCTCTCTCCCTACAGGCAGTTCACGTGAACTGTAGAAAACTTTTCTGCAGTTCAACATGAACCAGCCTTTACAATTGTTTCTTGATTCTCTTATTTATATTAGATAAATACTGATCTCAAATGTAGCGCCCCGCTCTACAGCCCCCGAACCTGCACGGATACCCAAGCCGAGTACAGTGCCTCAACCCGAGAACCCATGCAAGCTAACGGGTCAATCCCGACACTTGGCAACAGTGAATCCCCAAAATAAAACATTTAAATAAATCAGAGAATATATAGCGGAAGCATTTAAATCCATATTAACAAAAATGCCACTCCGGGGCCAATACATTAACAATTATCAACAACAGCCCATTCAGGGGCAACATAATTTAAATAAAAAGTTACGGGGATCAATATAATATTATCTACAATCCAGATTGACAAAAATAATGAACGAGAGAATAAAAGACAACTAACGAGACTCGACAAAACCAAAAAGCCTATCTATGCACTGTTGCCCATCCGACACGTAAGACATGTCGGTCTCTCTCAAACCTGAGGCAAGAACCAATTAAAAGAGGGTAAGTCAAAATACTCAGTGAAGATGTGAGAACAAGTCGAGTCATGCTTCCGGATTTTTATAGAAAATACATATGCGATAATGACTTCTGTTGGCGTCTTAGGCTGACTCCAACTCGTCACTGCTTCAATCTTTGATGGATCTACAGCAATCCCATTCCCGGAGATGATATGACCAAGGAATGAAACCTCGTTGATCCAAAACGCAAACAATATTATCACATTGGTCATATACGACATAATATATAATAATTCACATATAACGAGAATTTAGAGATTAAGAAAGATAATTAACGCATAAAAATTACTCACAGTAATTCTCGGATTTCTGGGTCGTTACAATACTCCCCCCTTATGAGAATCTGGTCCCCAGATTCCATATTTATCAGAAAAGCTCGGGATAAGCTTCACTCATCTTAGCCTCTGTCTCCCAAGTAGACTGTTCGGTCGAACGGTTCCTCCAAAGAACTCTCACTAATGAAATCTGCTTGTGACGAAGCTGCTGGACCTTGCAATCTTGAATCTGAACCGGTTTCATCTCAATAGTCAAATCCGGCTCAAGCTGAACTCCGTCATCTTGGAGAATATGGGACTCGTCGGGGAAGTACTTGCGAAGCTGTGAGACATGGAAGATATTGTGGATCCCGGTAAGATAAGGTGGTAGGTCCAAACGATATGCGGTATTCCCAATCCGCTCTGTGATCTCAAATGGACCTAAGTATCTTGGAGTAAGCTTCCCACCTCTATCGATCCTCGTGAATCCCTTCCTCAGGGAGGCCTTGAGAAAAACTCGGTTTCCCACTTCGAACTCCAAATGTCGACGTCTCTTGTCGGCGTAGCTCTTCTGGCGATCTTGAGCTGCTTTCATTCTTTGACGAATGAGCCGTACCTTATCAATCGCTTCCTGAATGTGATCCGGTGGAGTAGCTCTCTCGTGGCCATTAGCTGACCACTTCCAATCCTCCAATTCCCAATAAATCGGAGATCTGCACTTCCTCCCATAAAGAGCCTCATATGGTGGCATCCCAATCGAGGCTTGATAACTGTTGTTGTAAGCGAACTCGACCAAGGGCAAGTGTGAAATCCAACTCGTATGAAAATCGAGCGCACGTGCCCGTAACATATCATTTAGAAACCTGATCGTCCGCTCGGATTGTCCATCGGTGTGAGGATGTGCTGCAGAGCTAAACTTTAGGGTCGTTCCCAAGTTCTTATGAAGTTCTTGCCAAAACTGAGCTGTGAACTTAGGATCCCTGTCGGAAACGATGTTTTCCGGAACACCGTGAAGCCTAATAATTTCCTTCTGATACAATTCTGCAAGCTGCTTAACCTTTGCTGTTTTTCGAACTGGTAGAAAATGCGCTGACTTGGTCAATCGATCGACGATGACCCAAATACTGTCGAAACCTCCACGAACGGCAGGCAATCCAGTCACGAAGTCCATAGTGATCTCCTGCCACTTGGAAGTGGGTACAGGAAGCGGCTGAAGAGTTCCTCCAGGCCTTTGATGCTCGGCCTTCACTCTCTGACATGTTAGACAATGTTTCACATAAGTAGCCACGTCCCTTTTCATACCATTCCACCAATACTGGGTTCTGAGATCACGATACATCTTGTTGCCTCCTGGGTGAACAACATAAGCAGACTTGTGTGCCTCGTCGAGAATTCCACGCTTCAAATTCGTGGGAACACAAAATCGGGTCCCGAAGCGAAGAAATCCGGTACCATCGATCCTGAATTTGGTGTTAGGATCATTCTGCATTCTAGCCATGATCTTCTGAATACCGGTATCTGAATCTTGCTCGTCTCGGATCTGTTGGACTAAATCGGGTTGGACTGAAAGGTTGGCAAGACGAGGATACGATTCAAATCGAGTCCTCCTGTCCTCTAAAGAGGTATCTGAAGATGTCCCCTCTAGGTGTGCCACGTGAGCCCTTCGACTCAATGCATCGGCGACGACGTTCGCCTTCCCAGGGTGATACTGAATGCGGCAGTCATAATCTTCCAAGAATTCCATCCACCGTCTCTGTCTCCTGTTGAGATCCTTCTGAGTGAACAAATACTTTAAACTCTGGTGGTCAGTAAAGATGTCAAAAGTGACACCATACAGATAATGACGCCATTTGCCCAAGGCAAATATCACCGCTGCAAGTTCCAAGTCGTGAATGGGATAGTTCTTTTCGGCATCTTTTAGCTTTTTAGAAGCATAAGCAACGACTTTCCCATTTTGCATCAACACGCACCCTAAACCTTCCTTGGACGCGTCAGTATAAACCGCGTATCCCTCGTGTCCGTCTGGAAGAACAAGTATAGGTGCAGTGGTCAATCTCTTCTTCAACTCCTTGAAACTGACCTCACACTTATCGTCCCACTGAAAGGATATATCTTTACAAGTCAACTTCGTGAGTGGGGCCGCTAGTGTAGAGAAATCCTTAACGAATCGCCTGTAATATCCAGCCAATCCAAGGAAACTCCTAACTTCTGTTGGCGTCTTAGGCTGACTACAACTCATCACTGCTTCAATCTTTGATGGATCTACAGCAATCCCATTCCCGGAGATGATATGACCAAGGAATGAAACCTCGTTGATCCAAAACGCAAACAATATTATCACATTGGTCATATACGACATAATATATAATAATTCACATATAACGAGAATTTAGAGATTAAGAAAGATAATTAACGCATAAAAATTACTCACAGTAATTCTCGGATTTCTGGGTCGTTACATTAAATCTCTAGCAAGAATTAAGAGATTCAGAGTTCGTCTGCGAGAAGCCGTGGATCAACCTCAGAGGGTTTCGGTTAAAGATCGGACCTTGGTAGAATCAAGAAGCTTACGCTATTCGAGGAGTGGCCAGAAGGTTTGGAAAGCTTTCGTTCCTTATCTACTACAAAAGGAGTGCGTAAAGGTGCATATCTCTCAAGATATATAAACGTTTCAAAGTTACGAATTTATTGGATGAAGATTCATTGTAACTCCCCGGGGCTAAATTTTTTGAAATCCATTACTTCCGCTGCGCCCGGGGGTGCATGAATCCCAACACAAACAGCCATTAACGGCGTTTTAAAACCTAAAAAAATTATTATCGCGTGATCAGGCTCTCAATCAAAACCTCGTCACATCAGCTTAATACAGGTTAATTTAAAAACCTTTAACCGTTTTGGCTCCAATTTCATTTTGAAGGCTCAAATTCATTTAGGTCAAACTCGAGGCTTATTAATTCATTTGAGGTATATAGGACCCAAATTTAGAATTAAATAATTCATTTGAGGTTCTTCGACCCAAGTTCCTCTTATTCAAAATCAAGCCCAATTAAACCTTGACCAGTTCAGCTTAGTAAGGTCCAATCTTAATGTTTTGAATATTTTGGTCGATTTTTAGTTAAATCTACACCCATTATTCTAAAAACTGGGGGACTTATGTTATGACTAATAAATATTACATATTTATGGGCCATCTTATTTAAGCTGATCATTTTTAAATTGGGCCCAATTATAAAAACCCCTCAAATTAGCCCAAATTCAAGAAGCCTACAAAGGCCCATCATTAAACCTAAGTATAAGAGGAGCATTTCCAGCCAGCCAAAGGGATGTCCTCCTTCATCTTCATCATCAATTTCTGCTATTTCCTTTTGCTGCTCCATTCTCCATCTTCCCCACGTATCCTTCACATTTTACTCATTATATATCTATTTTTATGCATTTTTCTTCTGATAATTGGATGAGAATATGAACTAATCATTTTATCTAGCTCCAGCGCGAAGGTTTCCCGGAGATTCTAGAAGTTTATCTTTCTCTTAGCTTGAGGCGAAGCAAGACTATTTAACACACGTAACTCACGAAATAAAATATGAATGATTATGATAATGCATTATACCTGTACCAAATAACGCGAAAGCCCATTTTTTCTCCAACTTTCTTTTATTCAACCATTTACAATTGCGTCGCCGTCTGCAGTCGGTCTCTGTCCATTCGTACAGGTCTGGAATCGTTCCTTGATTACGAGAGTTTCTAATAACACACTATATCCGATGGTACAGATCCTGGATCAACATCAGGACCGCTACTTTATTCTTATCTCCCATACTACTGCCTTAGGTTAGGGCAGTTCTGGGTGTGATGTTCGCTGCTATAGCACAATAGACACGGTCCCACTCTCTTGTTACAAACCTAGTAATCGTGATCTAGTTCCCCACAGAAACTGTAATGCAAGAAACTTTCTCTTGTCTCGTAATTAACCCTCACTAAATTCGGGTTAAAAGAAGTTCCAACTGGCGCTGGGGCGGAAGTAGACTTTGATGATCTATTTTCCATCGCAAAATGCGTGCGGGCCATGGTGCTCTCAATCAACTATGACTCTACCCTTAGAGCTCTAGACACAGCCATGGCATAGGAACAACAGCCCATGCCTATTAATAACAAACCAATATTGGGCCTTAACCCAAATATAAACCTAGCTGTTAACACCTCGATTTTGAACCTCGTTATATGAAGATGCTTTTCAGAATTGATAACTCAGCCCCGCTAGACAGTAGGCAGACTCCGTACACCCAGACGATCCCCGAGAGTCAAACCCTAGGGTCCATATCCCGTGACATGCCTTCAGTAGCCCCTAATTGCCTCTCTATCCTTCCATACAATCGTCGGAATCCCGATTTTGATGCAATATTATGATATGATGGTGCGATAGGAGCATTTCGGTCTTCGAATCTTCCAAATTGGACGTGAAACGAAGGAGAAAATACCAAAAAAACCCGAACGAGCACGTAACCCCTGGCCCGGCCCAACACGACCGGCCAGCCAATGCGACTTCGCGGACCGGGCGGCCGGTCATGGCCAGGCACCAGCCTGGCCGACCGGTTAGTCCCCCTGGGCGTTGCCCTAGCTTTTCTTCCCGAGAATGCAACCCTAACCTTCCCTGGATAGGCCATTTTCATTCCTATAAATTGAGGGCTCCCCTCATTTCATTCTTGGCTCATTCACTACTCTCCTCTACTCCTTCTAAGGTTCGAGTAGTCGCCTTAGAATTTATAAAAGAGAGGAGTAGGCTTCCTTAGCCCGGTCCACTCTAGTCCCTTTTTGGTCCCGTTCTCAGTTTTAGGTTAGGAATTCCATATTCCTAACCCCTAAAACCGAGAGGAGGTCCGGTGCTCTGCTCAATAGAGTGTTCGGATTTCAGTCCTGAGTCAAAGTTCAGTCCGGTCCCTGCGATCGTGCTCCTGTGTTCGAGGGGGGAAGCAGCAGCTAGGAACGAAGTGAAGTGAAGATAGGACTACGAGGGCGAGTATCCTGTTAGCCTTTTCAACATTTATTTACTTTCTGCTTTCCTAGTTGATAGTAATAAATCCCCGTTTCGTCCCCCTATGGGACGGAACACCCCCCATGGCTAAGGCCGTAGGGTCTACGTGGTCAACGAGTGAAGGGTCAACCCTTCCCCGACCCCACGTAGACTACAACCGGCACCTGACGCCTTCCTCTTAGTTTCTTGCTTGCCCAAGTGTTTCACTGCTTTCCTGCTTGAAACTCCTCATCTCGCATGTCTGTGCTAACCCCGAACTTCCTGAGCATAAGGCATAGGGTAGATATATCTAGGTCTATTTCCTTTTCCGATTCTCCGATTACCTTGCCAGAGCTTATAATCCCTTGATAGGTTTAACGAAGGCCGGACGGCTTCACAGCCAGGAACTAAACCCAAGGTCTCGTCAAAAACAAAAACCCTTTACTAAACCCTCATTTTATCCAAGGAAACATTCTAATAACAACTCAAATCCCTTTCTTAACAAAAGAACCCTTCCCCGGGTTAACTCTAGACATGAGGTTCCGGTGGTTAAATCCGACCCCCCTCTATTCTAGACACACCCGAAAGGCCACTCTTTTCACAGAAAGCTTTTCTGTTACATCACACCCTATTCTCAAAACAATCCAAAAATCTTTCAAAAACGAGGCATGACGAACCTCATATATCTATTCCGTATCCTACTCTCAGAAGTTCGGGGTACGAACTACGTTGGCTCTGATTCCCAAGCTCCTTGGGATACGTAGGCAGCCGGCTCCTTCCGGCACAAAGCCAAAGGGATCTAATCCTTATATCTCACATGCACTCACGTACACACACACACACATACATACATATATATATTTGCTTGCAATTACTTGTCTACACATTTGGGGAACTACTATGGTCATTTGGTATTGGTGAGAAGACCCGAAAGGGGCGATGGGGGGTGATAGGTTGTCTCAACCCCTTTCTCCATCGTAACTTAACTCCCGAACCCGTCACACGAATCTCTGGACACACACATAAGGACACACGAGCCTACATAAGTTTCCCTCTCAACCTTAACCGAGTGGGTGGTGACTCTAAACCCTTAAATGGCAAACAGGGAAGGATACCACACCAAAGGTAAAACCCACCCTTACATCGCCATCCAACCACATCACAATCACACCCAACAAACCAACACACCCTACACGCCTCAAAAAAGGGTGCCCGACAACCCGATTCCCCCCGGGGGTGCCGGCCGAGATGCCCGCAGTGGCGACTCTGTTAGGGATGTCTAAGAGTGCTAGACTTCGATCGCAGCCGAGCCGAATGACCAAAGGGTTCCCGAAACCCCTTATGTTTTTACTTTATTTGCAAGCTTACCTATATGTATATATATATACCTATACATGTACATACGTCCTCTAATCCCCCGTTAGAGACCTCACATGTAACGCCCTGCTATTTTATAACGCTTCGGTACGTTTACCGACTAATTGCTCTTGTGTGTATGGGTTGCAATTATGTGTTTATGTGGATTATATGAATTAATGTGTGATTTAATATATGAATAATATGATGAATTCATAAGAATTTTCATATTTGAATTACTTCACACTATGCTTATAATTGAATTGTTGTACTTGAAATTCTATGAAAATTATCATATTATATTTGAATTATATGATATTACTCTTGTCATATATATAAATATGTATGCAAATACATACATAAATATCTATACAAATATATATACATTGCTAGCTATTTTGACTTTTCAAAATGTCTTTATTTATTTAATTATCTCATCTCTCTCCACATTTTTCTACACTATTCCACAAGCAACTCACTTCTCTCCTTCTTCAACCTCTCGGCCCTCACCTTGCTCTCACCACCGCCATTTTCATCACCATCAAAGCATCAAAAATCATCCTCTTTCTTGCTATAAAAAGTTGCTCTCTCATCCAAGGAACAAGCTACCACTTGTGGTTTTTGCAAACAAGCTCTCTACATCTCTTTTTCTCCAATTCTTTCCTTCAAGGTAAGTTTATGAATCTCTCAATTCTTTGGGTTTTATGGTTTCAAATATTGATGAAGTGAAGAAACATGCTAGAATGAATGATTGATGAGCTTGGTTTGATTGTTGGTTGCATGTAGCATCTTTTGTGATTTTTCATTGAATTTGATCAATTTGCAATGTTGGGTTAATGGTCTTAGATGCTTGAATGGTTAAGGAATTCATGTTAGTTCATGATATTAAGCTAATTGGTGAAGTTTTGTGGAGTTTGGGGTTGAAAAATGAAAGTTTGGCAAAATATGTAGGGGCTGATGAATAGTGATTTTTGAGCATTTGGCTTCATTTTTCGATTCTTTTGGCATCAAAAATCTTAAAATGTGTTAACTAAGAGATGCCGAAAGTTTTGGATTAATCGGAGTTGATTTGCTATGCAAAGTATTAAATGAGGGGTGGTTTGCGTAATATTCACAAACCTTTGAATTTTATTTCCCAAGCTTCCATATTACTTGTGTGCCTATTTTAGCTTAATATCATGTGTATTTGATTGTGTTTAAATGTGCTTGAATGAGCTTAATTATGTTTAAATGCATTTATACCTAATATGCTAATTTGAGCATAAAATGCATTTCATAGCCGTGCGTCGTATTTGGTTGATTTATCGAGTCGTGTCTTACCTCGAGGCCTGTGTATTACAGGTGGGACCTCGCGGTACTGATTTCTGGTCGTTTGGCTATTCTTTTTGTTAAGCCTACAGGTGAGGATGTAAAATGGTTTTCAACTGGAGTATGAACAAATATTTGCGAAAACCCTATCCCTTTATATTTCAATTATATATTATCAATATTTGAAATAAAAAGGTTTTAATATCAAATGATATATGTGTATCTTTTCCAAAATGGTTTGAAAATAGAGACAAGAGAACTATTTTGGTTTTTTGAAAGTAACATTTGGTCTCGGGACTTGCGCGTATGCCTCGAGTTACTCGGCAACGTGACGGGATACCCTAGACGGTTACATACCTTGTCTCAAAAGACCCTTTTGGTCCATTAAAATATTTTTTAAAAGCGAGATCATACACGTTTAACCCCATTGAGGACGCTCATGGGTGTATCTGTTTGGGCCCTGGATTATGTGACAGGCGGATACCCGGAGACGTGCGTCTAGGGTTGAAGCCGGGTTCATAATCCGCCGATTATAAGCAGGTATCCTGGAACCTGACAAATAATCAAAGGGTATTGTTCATGGCTGGTCGGAGGTAGTCTAGCATGAATAATACTGACACCGGCGCCATTAGTCGGTTATGGTGAAATCTCGGGTTGCTCCTTGATAAGCCAAACGGTATTGAGGAAGGAATTTCATTATATTTGATATGTTTTGGGGGTTATAAGGAGATGGCCCGTTCTCGCCGGGAATAAAAATATTTCTAAAATGTTTTACTCTAATATTTAATTCACAAAGCTTTGATGGATTATAAAGAGAAAGTATCGGCACTAGATTCGTTTCTCTATTAATCAAAGCGTGGATTAAATATGAATATTTAATTCACAAAGCTTAGCTGAATTATAAAAGAGCATATTATCACTAGATGTGCTTTTATCAACCTAAGCGTGGATTAAATATATGATTTTATTATATATATATATTTCCCTCCTCACTGAGTTCGTTTGACTCACATCCCTTTTTGGTTCATGCTTCAGGTTAGCAGTGCGAGTGGTTGTTGGGTACTGGCAGCAGCAGTGTAGGCTTACAGGTCTTTAGAGTCAGTTTATGTAGACATTTTATTATGACTACTCTTATTTATTTTGGCATGTTAACTTGAAATTGATGGAAGTTGAAATATGATAATATTTGGATATTTGAATCTTATGAAATTAGTGGATATATATATGTTTGGTATTTGCTTCCGTTGCTGGCCCGTTATTGCTATTGTTGTTGTTGATGTTGGTATTGAAGTTGGGGAGTTGCTGTTGCCAGATTGTGGGAATCCCGTTGTCCGGGGCGGGTTTTCGAGTGGTGGTATTTAACTGTCGCTCGGAGACTCGTTTCGGTCCGGGGGTTGTGGCGTGGGGGACGTCACATCACACACTTCACAAACTGCATTGCATTCTTCATAACGTGAGTGTTAAACCCCAAGGCATGGTATTCGGAGATTGTGGGGAGGTCATGACCCCCCGTCAAAGGTACTATGACCCTCAGCCACTTGAGAGTACTTCGTGCAAGCCGCCTAAGACGATTCTGTCAAGTTGTTGGTACATAAGAGGGCCGTTCGTGCCCCCACCAACTCGACTGGGAATCCTCCGGTAGACTACATTAAGTGCGTTAACGAGTCAACAAACTTGTTCTGACATAGGAGTCCCTCGGGGAGGACCTTAGGAGGACATTATTGGCGCTCTAGGCAAGTGGTAGCCAAACATCGAACCCATGAGGACCACTCGTGCATATAGATTGCCTCTAGGTACACTATACCCGAAACCGGAGTAGAAACCTTGCTTTTGACCCTTAGTGGCACTCCCTTTGAGTAAAACACTAAGAATGAGGCAAGGGTGTCAATGTTGCCTTAGATGGGTACCGAATTTCTCAAAAACTTCATCTATCAACATTGACATTGTACATCAAGTATTAGGACCGCCATGTCAGCTGGGAACCTATCCGGGACATCGCCCTAATACTAGAATACTGAGCGTACTTGCAGTCCAAGTCCGAATGAATGTCACTCATTTTTTAGACAGTCGAAGCACCGTGTTGTCAAGGGTACTCTACCGAGATCATACCCGAAGCCAACAAGGTCTCATGATCTATTATGTCACATTTCTACATAGATTGGGGCTTCGATTGCCCCAATACATATCTTCCATATTAGCCGGCTAGGTCGAATGGGATGACCTAGGCAAAAGTGGATCCCGGCTAGGTCGGACAGGACAACCTAGGCAAAAACGGGACAAATATAAAAAAAAATCAAAGCTAGGGGACTGTCAGTAGGTGACCTAGTGCTTAAGGAAATCCGAGGTGAGCCGAGGGATCTGAGAGGGAAGTTTAGCCCCAATTGGTCCAGGCCTTACCTCATCAAGGAAATCCTAACAGGAGGTGCAGTTTGGCTAACTGACCTCAGCGGAGTCGCGTTTGCCTCCCCTACGAACCTAGACCAACTTAAGAAGTACACGCCGTGAGAAGGACTACGGATCCGTTCCCTAACCCCCTTCTTTTTCTAGCCACTACCGTTCTTCCGTTACTCATGTAACAAGAACTACGTGTAGCTTGATCCTCCATGAGAGTAGTTTCGAGTGAAAAATTCCTGTAAAAGGCCAAGTCTAAAGATAAAGACTCACGCCTTAGGCAAAAAACAGACCACACTAGACTAGGTCGACATTACAAAATATAGATTGTGAGGAAAAAAAATGGAGGTACTAGGCAACTCAAGAAGTCACTTCGAGTTCAGCTACAATTTTCAATAAAATTTATCTTTTCCTTATCCAATCTGAGCCAAGTGACAGGACCTTACCACAATCCCGTCACAACCCCCCCTTTTTCTTTCTTAGCCTTTCTAAGAGCTCAAAAAGCGCCTCTGAGTGCAAAAGACTTTCACACGTATAAGTCCGAGAGCTCACAAAAAAAAAAGGAGAGGAAAACACCCCAAGAAAAAAAAGAGGCAAAAAAGGGGGTAAAACAAAAAAAAAATCGAACAAAAAGATCCCCAAAGCAAAGAGGAACAAAAAAAAAAAAAACAAAAAAGAGAGCGCGAGGTAAAGTGAGCCAAAAATGGACTGAACAAAGTTCGAAAAGCCACATGCGCTGAGCTCTTACTTTTTACCTACCCACATTAATCACCCCAGCCTTTCTATCAAGCCTTCAACCTCATTCTGCTAACCTACCTTGGACGGCATCCAAGGAAATACTCGTACATGGAAAGAGGTACCCTTAGTCGGTCTAGGCTAGTCAGTGTAGGTACACGCCACCCCCTAGAGGAAGGAGCGTCGCCTGCATCTCCCTAAGGGGATCCAAGGTGGTGTCAGGACGACACCAATTGTCGGTTCAGCCAACTCTCAAAGTCCTTAGGCAAACCAAGGCAATCCGAGGGTCTAGGTCTTCCTCGCCCATACTAGGGCTGGTCAAATCCCTAGGTCCCTTAGGTGGATACCAAATCTTGTTCGTCGCTCAAGTCGACATCAGAGGATCTCAACACGGTCCATCCTCACAAACGCCACACACTGGGGCTGCATAGGGAAAAGGATCCCTCGACCCAGTCAGGATTGAGTCCTTCAGCGAACACCCTGCCGCAAAGCACTTGTCTCAGCACAACAGTTCATATAGTGACCCAGCCCACACTGGGGCTGCTCAGCAAGAAAAGATTCCCTCTCCTAGCTAAAGAGAGAATCCCATGTCCAACACCTTAGCATGAAACGCCCGGTCCTGCAAGCCAACATACGCTGGGGCTATCTGCGAGGAAGCCAAAGCCCCTTGGAACGGCCAAACGTGCATCTACAAACAACGTCTAGGCACCGCGTCCTGATCACAGAACTAGTTTGTCTCCCTCAGCCAAATAGATCTCAATATCCCGCAAGCTTGGGTCTAGTGCTGTCTAGGAGCGAGTAGCCTTCGGAAAGGATGAGTACTGCAAGTACAATAGGTGGTCTAAGTTCTAACCCAGGTGTCACCGGAACAATCTCAGTCAATATACGCGAACACAGGGGTTTTTCCCCCTGTCAAAGACTAAGCGATCAAACCCAATCATTTTGGTCTGGGCATGGCAAATTGCCCTAATCCCCCACACGCCAATGGCGTGCACCCATCAGGTGTTATGAAATGGTCATTTCATACATCTATATTCAAGTGTCTCACAGACGCAAGCACATTATGGAAATGAAGGCAACATTTACATACATGGATGAGGTTTACAGTTCAGTACAGCACACGATACGAAAGTGCTATATAACAACAACAGAAAAACCTATCTATACTCCCTACGAAAGGATCCGTTTGCGGAACTACTATCGCTACCATGGTAAGGACTACCATCGGCCACGTAGACATCATCATCTGTGTCACTCGGAGCAGTGTCCCCGGTATGGTCCTGGGTCCTCGCCTGAGCTCGACCCTTGTCGATCACCGGTCCACCCTGAGGTCTCGCCGATGGCCTATCATAGCGCGCCTTGGTGCGCCGCTCCTGCCACACCGCCTTGCCCTTACCCTTCTCGGTTGTGCTATCAGACCCACGCTGAACTGGGGCTAAACGTCGGTCGCCGGAAGAACCCTCTGATTGGTCCCAAGTAACGGGCGCGTCTCGTCCTTGTCTCCTCATCCCCCGAGACGAACACTGCAAGAAAAGGAGGAAGCTATATCAAATGTAGCGGAGATGACAAAACCGCAGGGGTAAAACAGAAAGGGAGACAAACCGCGTCGTTCGATCGACAGACCAACTCCCGATAAAACAAGCTAGTCCTCTTCATGAGTTCCTTCTTCAAAGAGTGGATCATCTTCATGGCCTCCTCATAGGCCACCTTGTAACCCTGCACAACCAAGAGGTTACTACGACATCACTAAGCTCACGCAGAATGATGACAAGAGGAAAGCAAAGGACATACCTTCTTCTTTGGAAATGGAATCCCCGCAACCCCGCTATCCCTGGGTGAGGAAGGGTCTGACTCACGGTGTTATCCCGGAAGTCAACCATATCGAATGTCCAAGCAGGAAAGCTCCTAGGCACGCCCGCACTACGGACTGGGGCTGTTGCAGCCTCAGGAGCGTCTCCCTCATCATCGTCATCATCACTATCGTCCCCTTGTTCCCCTTGGGCGGAGGAAGCCCCGGACTGACGAGGAATCGACCCATCAAATGCTGTCTGGCAAAGTCGGTATAGATCATAGACCCGTCATAAACATCCCCGATGATGCTGTGAGGCTCATCATAGGCCGCCAGTACATCAGCCTCTCGGGCGAAAGACACGCCCCACACATAGGGTGGATCAACCGGATGGTCAACATATGGGCACCACCCGTCTGGTACAATACCCGGGAACCCAAATAATGGACTCGACCAAAGGGACAGTTGTACACGTGATCCCTCATGGACTGGAGATAGAGATCCTGGTGCGTGATCTCGGTCTACCGTCCCCACCGCACCTTCGGAACAGAGATTCAGACAAGGATATCTCATACCAAGGACAAGCAAAAAAGAGAGGATTCTGACCCGATTGATGGTGACTGACTCCAGAACCCTCCAACAAGCTACCGCTGTCCGGCGGCCCATGGCCTAGACATTCTCCTGAGTATAACGACGACTCAGAGGGAAGGCATCCTCCATCGGATCCTCGAAAGTTGGGCTATTACAACCCAGTATCTCCACGGCCCATATCTGCAAAAGGTCGAAAAAGGGATTACACAAGTACAACCCGATAGGAGATAAAACGAGACAAACAAAAAACCCCTAAATACATACCGCCCAAGCAGGGGTATAGCCTCCACATGATGAGATCCTCAACCGGCTATAGGCATCTATCCACAAGTAGTAGGCCACGAACCCTGCTCTGCCCTAGGCATAGCCCTTTATGCGTCCAAAGACCACTAAGGACCCCAGCAACCACAGTGGTGCACAAGAAGACGAATTGGCAAAAATCGTACTGCATAACCCGTATAACAAGAAAGCCCGAGCTAATCTCGCCACCTCAGCCGAATCCCGAATGTCGAAATTGGGCATCGACCACGCATTTCTGATCCCTCCTAAGGACAGCACCGACGGGCTCGCATAGGTCATACCGGGCCCCAGCAAATCAACCACCATATCATTGGTGACATCCTCCCACCAATCAAGGTTCTGACCCTCGAAGGGCAGCCCCGTTGTAACGACCCAATCCTTAATTATTCGAAATAATTATATTTTCAGAATATATTTTCGGAATATATTTTCGGAATAATTATATAGCCCCGTTGGAATATATTTTCGGAATAATTATTCGACACCTCGTTGAATTTTAAATGAAAAAAGTAGCTTCATTAGCTAATTTTAATTTATTATATTTTATTCTCCAATCCTTAACCTTTTATAATTACTTTTTCTACCCTTCGAATTTATTTTAATCTCATTCGAACCCCACACTCTCTCGAAAATACACTTGCACCACCTTGACCCCTCTTGAACCCTCTTGGCTTCACTTGCACCCCCTTATGCACCCCCTCTTGCACACTCTTGCATACACCCCAATCGAGAGAGAGAAAGAGAGAAGAGAAGGAGAAAGGAAGAAGAAGGAAGAAGGAGGAAGAAAATCCCGTCCCGAATCCGTCGCCTGACCAATCGAGATTCCGAGACCAACTATACAATTCTCGTTCGATTCTCTACCGGTAACCTTCTTTCCCCATTTCATTTCGTCCATTAATTCCTTCGATTTGTAAGCTTTTGTTTTGGAGTGAATATTTGATAATTTGATGGGTTTGTAGGTTATAGTTTACCATTTTTAGTGTAGTTCGGATCAAATGATAGCTATTAATGTGTATAATGCATGAGTGTGAATTTTATGTGTTAATTTTAGCTATAGAACTCGCCTTGGTTGATTTTAGGACGAAACCCTTGTGAGAAAACTAAAAATCGCGTTTTCCGCACCTGAGAGTAGAACCGCACGGTCCTACGCACGGTCTTGGCAAGACCGTGCGCAAGCCGGTGCGTCCCCCTTTTTAGCTTGCACCGGCCTGCGCACCTCGGTGCGCAAGCCAGTACGCACCTATTTTAGCTTGCACGGTCTTGAGGGTGTTCTCAAGACCGTGCACAAGCCCGTGCCCAAGCCCGTGCGAATACCTTAGTGAAATTTTCAGCCTTTTTCCTTAGTTGCTCTCAAGAATGTGGTCAATTGGCCAAAAATAAAAGTTGACTTTTTGCATACAACCTCCAAAAATCGAGCCGTTTTCACCTATAGCTTCCATATGATTCAAGGATGAATATTCTATAAAGTTTTCAAAATTCTGACCTCGTTCGGGCCTTGAATCGAGCCTTTTTCATTTAGGACTTTTTCCTCAATTTTTGAATGTTGTCCGAATGATCCGAAAATCGCATGAGTGCTTCTTTATAATATATTATGCATGAATGTGCACTTTGAACTTCAATTGAGCCTGTTTAGCATCTTTAATTTCGTACATTCCGTTTAATTGATTTAATTGCATTCTACTTGTAATTTTAATTGCTAAGTGATATTATTTGGTCCTTCATGTGTTGTAATTCCATGAGAGTCGTGTGTCATGTCTTGTCTTATTTGGTTTTGTCGTCTGTCAGTTTCAGACCATTCTTTCGAGGAATTTCTTAAGTTGTCTTGTCGTTCCCGTGCTTCCAGGTGAGGGTTAAAATGCTTTCAACTGGAGTAAGGATTTCTTTTACTTATTGCGAACTACCCTTACGTGCTCATATTGATTTGATTTCTTGTTCTCGTATATCTAATAGATATTTGACTATATTGTAATGATTTTAATGAACCAACATTTTGATATCAACTTATACCTATAAGTATATCTAAATCGTTTTGTTTTCAAGAGGCAAGTAAAACTCTTTCTTTTCAAACGTGACGCTTTAACTTTGGTTGGGTCTATGAGGGAAGTCGTTAGGGGAGGGCGCCAGTGCTTCCCGACACGAATGGAACTTATGGTCACCCCCTTTGTCGTCACACACTTCTCTAAATGCCCATTTGGCATTCAACTTATAATGTTTCTTGAAATGCGAGCAAAATCGTGGACTTTTCTTTTAATGAGGGCCCGAGAGGGTATTCGAGGGTCTCAATTGGGGACGAGCGTCCAGGGTGTTTTTGTAGCGGGTGCCCCAAACGGGTAACGCACGCCCCGCACCGAGTCCCGACCCGGAACCGAAATGGGATCCGACCCAAACCGAAACCCGGCGAACGGCAAACATTTACTCAATAACTAGGCGGGGGTTTCAAAACAACGAAAAGACAAATGCGGAAGCGAAAATAACGAAACATTTAAAACATAAATAATTACACAAGTAGTAAAGCCCACCAAGGCTAATGAAATTCCATAATTAAATAACAAACGGGTTCGATACAATATCCCGATAATTATATAATAACGGGTTCAATATTTATACATAATCCCGAATACAAACTAAATAAATCCTAATATCGTAAAACATAAAAATAAAAGCCATACGGGAAAGAGTTATACATGAGCAAAAATAATGTAACTCTACGACGCCTACGACGACGAAGATCCCGCCTAGTATCCTGAAACCAGTACAGGGGTAAAACAGAGGGGGTTAGTCAAACGACTAAGTGAGGAGGGAATAATAATGTATATCATAAAACGAAAATAAATCACCAAATTTTAAACTTAAAGAAATCAACATAAAAGAAAGGTTTTCGTAATCGGGTGGTGATTTAACATAAAACATAACATATCATATGACTCGGCGAGTCGAGCCCTTAACTCCAATATCCAAACATAAAAACCGGAAACCACCCTTATGCCTCCAATGTAGACGGACCGCTAAATCCGAACTACTCGTAACAGACGGGAATAACTCAGGTACTCAAAAGGGCTGCCACTCCGGCCTCACCCCGAGCTCCCAAATGGAGGAAACCATAGGATTTACGCCGTAGACCCGACGTTTACCGACTTCGTCCTATCGCTCTTACTCCGGGCCCAAACAAACATGCATACATATCATAACTCGCTTTTCAAATCATTTCGGGTTGGTCAAAAGACCGTTCGAGACATGTCATATGCGAGGCCGAAGGCCAAAGTTCGCCTTAGAAAACAAAAGGTTTTACATGTCTCTTTCGTAAACATTTCAAAGTCTATACGTAGTACTTTTCATATCAAATCATTTTCGATAAATCAAATGAACATAATAATCATAAATATCTATTAAGTATATATATATAAATGGTGTGAAAACAAAACATAAACGTGGCTTATATCGGGAGAGGCTTATATATATATATATACGTAATAATACTGGAAACAGAAACGGAAAGCCTCACCTGTGGCTATACAAAATAAGATAAAAGCAAGACCGGATGCGCTACTCCACGGGAGTATCGTCTGCAAAACACAAAGACACAACCAAATAAGACTAAGGACGACGCACGGCTTATACGAAAACATTAAAACACATAGGAGCACGTTATACAATTAAATCAATCACTTAAGTTCAAATTCTCAAACGAAAACAGAGTAATTCATGCATTTAAAAATGTAAATCAAGTTCAAATGCAACGAAACTTTACGGACGTGCTTAAATTATCATGAAGGAGTATGCATTCGAATTTCGGGAAAATCGGACTTCACATGCAAAAGTTAGAAAATTTGTCGAAAACTTAAAACGCACTATTCACATACCCGAACATGTTGTAAATTCATAAATCATGCAATTCCTATCTATTTCATATATATCGAATACACGAGCAAAGAAAGAATTCGGAAAAGACGAGCCAAAGCGGGACCCGTAGGCCAAATTGTGCCCTGACTAACAGAAGGTCAGGGCACTGTTCGACCAGGCCACACGGCCTTGTGCACGGCCGTGTGCCGAGGCCGTGCACAATCAAGAAACACGCACGGCCTCATGCACACGGCCTCAAGGCCATGTGCACCAGCCCGTGTGCAATTCACCACGCGCACGGCCTCATGCACACGGCCTCGAGGCCGTGTGCACAAGCCCGTGTGCGACCAAAATCGAGCAGAAACTCGCAGACAGCAAAAACAACGCGATAAACAAACCCTAATCCAAAAATTAATCCCTAAAACATGCAAATCAAACCCTAATTCTCACATATAATGATCTACAATACATAAGCTACACGTAGAAACAATAAACACGAAAATCCATCCACAATTTCTATCAAAATCATATAAAACCTAAATTATTCAACTATATTCAAAAATCCAAAAATCAAAGCAATGAAGGCATTAATCGAGAAAGGCGTGAGAAGCTTACTCGTAGAAGAGATCACGGGGAGTTTGTAGACGTAAACGGCTTGAAAATCCGTCGGGAAACGGAGTCGGAACGATCGTTGGAATCTCTTTCTTCTTCCTTCTCTTTTTCTCTCTTTTTCTTTCTTCTCCGTTTCTTTTTCTTGCTGAGTGCCGAGAGAGTGAGATGAGAGATTGACTTAGTCAAATTTTGACTAAGGTTTAGAAATCGAAGGGGCAAAGTCATAATTTTGCAAAATAAGTTCGAAAACTCACGTTGTCCAAATAACATGTAATTACAGTCAAAATTCATATTATTAAACGCACATTGACAATTTGTAATTTAAATACAGAAATTCATTCATATACGAAATAATTCTAAAATTACATAATAAATATTAAATAAAATAATAAATTGCGCAAATATTCGATTCGGACGTACCATATAATAATTCGGATTTTTGGGGCATTACAGTTTTTCGAGGTATTTTTCCCAAAATTAAGCGTCAATCGTGGCCCGTCAGGAGTTGATAGCCACGGTTGGGAGCGATGGTGGGCGTTGCATTCGTTGCACGTTTTCCTGATGGGAGGGTATTCGAGGGTCGCACTATGGGGTCAGACACCGGAGATGGAGTTTTATAATGACATGAAGGGGTTATAAGGAGGAACATGCCCATTCTCGCTGGGATATTACTTGCTTTTATTTATGCTTTACTGTTATTACTGTACTGCTTATTAATTGTTGTTATGCAAGTCGAAGCACATTCCGGATTTTCTTCAATTCTGCAAATGTAGTTTCTTATATATTTATATATAACCCGGAAGCGTGGCTCGTACTTGTTCCCTCTTTACCTTCACTGAGTATCGTTTATACTTACCCCTCGTTGTTTTGATTCTTACTTCAGGTCGAAAGCTGGCGTTGTCACCTTTCATGTCGGTTGGTAACAGCGGTTCATGAGTCTTGGTTTTCGTGTCCTCTGGTATTGTCGGTAGTGTCCAACAACAGTCTGTCTTTACTTTTGAATTGGATTTCGAGATATAATGGATATATTATTGAATTAATGAGTTACAATATTAATGATGAATTGTTGAGCACTGTTTTATGTTAGTTGATGCCCCGTATGGCTTTAAATGTTTAATTGATATTTACTTTAAGCTTCTGCACTCTGTTATTTCTTTTGGTTGTTGTTGTTGGGCTAGGATCGTTGTTGCCAGTATAGATTGAGTGCTTGCCATTCGCCGGGATGGATTTTTAAATGGGGTACATTTACCTTGTTTGGGAGTTCGTCTCGGTGCGGATGTGGTGTCCTTTCTCCTCCTACGGAAAGGGGCTCTACACCCGTGATCATGAAAAAGTCCATCGAGGTCATAGTTACCTCAAACGACGGCAACTGGAAGGTCTTGGTGCAGTCCCACCACCTCTCACCAAGGGCCCGAGTCATGCCCCCTATCTACCTCGTTGTCGGCATAGAACCAAAGAAAGCACTCAAGCCCGTGCCGTCCACCTTCCTCCTGGCAGGATCAGGAAGGACTCGGTACCATGCATCCACGCACTGGGGAAAAAAATGAGGCTTCGAAGCTCCACCAGTCTGCAAACAAGCAAAAATGGGTCAACAATAAGGTAAGAACCCACTACAATGCAAGTCCCTACCCAAAAGCCCACCAAAAAGCCTTTCTCCAAGAAAGCCCAAACCAAAAAACCCATACAAAGGCCCATAAGTACATGTTTTCTTGAAAATCGTCTCTTTCGACTAACATTCCACCCAAACAGAGGGTTCCTACATGCCTCTAACTCAAACAACCACCAAAAGCTCACTTGAGCATTTTCCCAAACACCTAATGTGCATAAACACTATTCACACAAACTCACTTCCCAAATCTCACATCTCCCTCCGATGGAAACGAGATTTTCTCCACAGATCTGAAACATCTCAGGTCTAATTACACATCCCCAACGAAATCCCCATCAGACAGCACTCAGAACGACAGGAAAACGAACATATGCAGCATAAAGCATAAAAGGGTGAAGTAGGAAACTTGTAGCGCCCCTTTCCGTAGGAGAAGAAATGTAACGCCCCAAAAATCCGAATTATAATATGGTACGTCCGAATCGAATATTTGCGCAATTTATTATTTTTTTTTATATTTATTATGTAATTTTAGAATTATTTCGTATATGAATGAATTTTATATTTAAATTTTAATTGTCAATGTGCGTTTAATAATATGAATTTTGACTGTAATTACATGTTATTTGGACAACGTGAGTTTTTGAACTTATTTGGCGAAATTACTAAAATGCCCCTTCGACTTTAAACCCTAGTCAAGATTGACTAAGTCTCATCTCTCCCTCTCAATTCCATTCACGCAACACTCAGCAAGAAAGAAAGAAGAGAAAAGAAAAAGAAAGAAAAAGAGAAGGAAGAAGAAAGAGATTCCAACGATCGTCCCGACTTCAATTCCCGACGGATTTTCGAGCAGTTTACGTCTACGAACTCCTCGCGATCTCTTCTACGAGTAAGCCTTTCACGATTCTTTCGTTTAATGTCTCGTATGCTTAGTATTTCTTATTTTGATAATAGTTGTAGAATTTAGGTTTTATTCGATTTTGATAGTAATCGTGGATGGATTTTCGTGTTTATCGTTTCTATATGTAGATTATATGTTGTAGATGATTATATGTGAGATTTAGGGAGTGATTTGCATGATTTATCGATTAAATGTTGAATTTTGGTTTGAAATAGCGTATGTTTTTGCTGTCTGTGTGTTTCTGCTCAATCTGGACGCACACGGGCTTTGCACAAGGGGTGTCGCAAGGCCGTGTGGGGTTACACGGCCTCTTGCACGGCCGTGCAAGAGACCGTGCGTGTGGTGAATTGCACACGGGCTGGTGCACACGGCCTCAGGCCGTGCGTGTTGCTTGATTGTGCACGGCCTCGGCACACGGCCGTGCACAAGGCCGTGTGGCCTGGTCGAACAGTGCCTTGACCTTCTGTAAGTCAGGGCACATTTTAGCCTACGGGTCCCGCTTCAGCTCGTCTTTTCCGAATTCTTTCTTCGCTCGTGTATTCGATATATATGAAATAGATAGGAATTGCATGATTTATGAATTTATAGCATGTTCGGGTCTATGAATAGTGAGTTTTAAGTTTTCGTTAAATTTTCTAACTTTTGCATGTGAAGTCCGATTTTCCCGAAATTCGAATGCATACTCCTTTATGATAATTTAAGCATGTCTGTAAAGTTTCGTTTCATTTGGACTTGATTTACATTTTTAAATGCATGAATTACTCTGTTTTCGTTTGAGAATTTGAACTTAAGTGATTGATTTAATTGTATAACGTGCTCCTATGTGTTTTAATACTTTCGTATAAGCCGTGCGTCGTCGTTAGTCTTAATTGGTTGTGTCTTGGTATTTTGCAGACGATACTCCCGTGGAGTAGCGCATCCGGTCTTGCTTTTGTCATATTTTGTATAGCCACAGGTGAGGCTTTCTGTTTCTGTTTCCAGTATTATTACGTATATATATAAATAAGCCTCTCCCGATATAAGCCACGTTTATGTTTTGTTTTCACACCATTTATATATACATACTTAATAGATATTTATGATTATTATGTTCATTTGATTTATCGAAAATGATTTGATATGAAAAGTACTACGTATAGACTTTGAAATGTTTACGAAAGAGACATGTAAAACCTTTTGTTTCTAAGGCGAACTTTGGCCTTCGGCCTCGCATATGACATGTCTCGAACGGTCTTTTGGCCAACCCGAAATGATTTGTAAAGCGAGTTATGATATGTATGCATGTTTGTTTGGGCCCGGAGTAAGAGCGATAGGACGAAGTCGGTAGACGTCGGGTCTACGGCGTAAATCCTATGGTTTCCTCCATTTGGGAGCTCGGGGTGAGGCCGGAGTGGCAGCCCTTTGAGTACTTGAGTTATTCCCGTCTGTTATGAGTAGTTCGTATTTAGCGGTCCGTCTACATTGGAGGCATAAGGGTGGTTTCCGGTTTTTATGTTTGGATATTGGAGTTAAGGGCTCGACTCGCCGAGTCATATGATATGTTATGTTTTATGTTAAATCACCACCCGATTACGAAAACCTTTCTTTTATGTTGATTTCTTTTAAGTTTAAAATTGGTGATTTATTTCTGATTTATAATATACATTATTATTCCCTCCTCACTTAGTCGTTTGACTAACCCCTCTGTTTTACCCCTGTACTGGTTTCAGGATACTAGGCGGGATCTTCGTCGTCATAGGCGTCGTAGAGTTACATTATTTTTGCTCATGTATAACTCTTTCCTGTATGGCTTTTATTTATATGTTTTATGATATTAGGGATTAATTACTTTAAGTTGTATTCGGGATTATGTATATATTGAACCCGTTATTATAATTATCGGGATATTGTATCGAATCCGTTTGTTATTTAATTAATTGAATTTCATTAGCCTTGGTGGGCTTTAATACTTGTGTAATTATTTATGTTTTAATGTTTCGTTATTTTCGCTTCCGCACTTGTCTTTTCGTTGTTTTGAAACCCCCGCCTAGTTATTGAGTAAATGCTTGCTGTTCGCCGGGTTTCGGTTCGGGTCGGATCCCATTTTGGTTCCGGGTAGGGACTCGGTGCGGGGCGTGCGTTACCCGTTTGGGGCGCCCGCTACAGTTGGTATCAGAGCCCTTGGTCCAATGGCCGAAGCTCTGAATTGTCGTGTCCAGTTGTGTCTAGGTCGTACGGCTTAGGATTACGTGATTGTGACTACGTGATTATGTGAATTTAACTTCTCTACGTGTTACGGCTTTTCATAATCTTTTGTCATCATGCATGTTTGGTATTGAATTTGCAGAATGCCTCCTCGCCGAGAACCGCCAGGTCTGCCTCCAGGTGTTCCGACACCAGCACAGTTTATGGAAGCCTTAGGGCAGTTCATGGTTCATACTAACCGAGCAACGCCACCACCTGCCCCCGAGAATGATATGGGAAGGTTTCTTAAGCTCAACCCTCCGCAGTTCGAGGGTGCACCTGATGATGTTATCGTGGAGGCTTGGATATCGGCGATGGAAAAGAGATTCCGAGTAATGGAGTGTCCGGACCCTAAGAGGGTCGAGTTAGCAGTGTATCAGATGATAGGAGCTGCTCAGGATTGGTGGGCCCGTATCGAGCAGCGATGGCAGCGAGAGCATGTGGTCCCGACTTGGGATCAGTTCTTGGTTGAGTTTCGGGCCAAGTATATGCCGTTGGTGGTCCGACAACAACGTGAGCGAGAGTTCTTGGCGCTCAAGCAGGGTACTTCTACCGTTGACCAGTATGAGGCTCATTTCTCCAGGCTTATCATTCACTGCTCGTATATGGTTGACGACGAACAGAGGAAGACTCGACAGTTCATTGAGGGGTTGTCGAATGAGATTCGTATGCATATGCTTGGGAACCGACTCCAGTACTACACAGATGCAGTTGAGACGGCACTTTCTATAGAGTCCGATCTCCGACAGATGAGACCGACATTAGCACCTGCCCCTGCAGCCGCCAAGAATTTCGCTTCTGGCTCGAAGAGGCCATTTATTCCGTCTGGGTCCTCTTCTGGGAAGAAGCCGTTCAAGGCAGCCGTTCAGCCTGCTCCTCCCCGACCTCAGGGATTTCCACGACCCGTATGTGGATTCTGTCAGGGCCCGCACTTTGAGGCCAAGTGTTGGAGGAAGAATGGTCTTTGCTACGGATGTGGTAGCGCCGATCACAAAATAGGTGAATGCCCGAGGAAGAGACCGGTACAGCAGGGAGCCGCTCAGCCTCAGGCATATGCTCGTGTTTACGCCTTGGAAGGCGATGCAGAGGATGCTGTTGCAGATCCGAATGACGTGGTGGAAGGTACTATATATATAAATGGCATCCCCATGCATACATTGTACGACTCGGGTGCTTCCCACTCATTTATTGCGCCTGCTGTTTCCTTATCTGTGCATGCGCCTGTTTCCTTGCTTGATTATGTGTTAGTGGTTGGTTCGCCGTTGGGTTCGAAGGTTGTGGCGAACCGAGCACTTAAGCGTTGTCCGGTTATCATCGAGGGTATCGAATACCCAGCAGATTTGGTTGAGTTGCCGATGAAGAAATATGGGGTTATTCTCGGTATGGATTGGTTGTACGAACATCGGGCGAAGGTTGATTGTTTCGAGAAGAAAGTTATTCTGGGTTGTAATGAGGTTAAGGGTTTCCGATCAGGAGAAGGTCCGTATATCTCAATGATGGAAGTCAAGAAGCTCGTTCAGAAAGAAGAAGCGACATGCTTTATAGCATACATTCTCAACCGCCCGAAGGACCAGACGAAGATCGAAGAAACGTCCATGGTCAATGAATTCGTCGACGTGTTTCCCGAGAATTTGGAATTCTTGCCACCGGATCGGGATATAGAGTTCGTGATTGATCTAGTTCCGGGAGCCGAGTCTTATTCGAAGTCGCCGTACCGAATGGCTCCTGCCGAGTTGAAAGAATTGAAGAACCAACTCGATGAACTTCTTTCTATTGGATATATCCGACCGAGTGCCTCGCCTTGGGGTGCTCCAGTCTTGTTCGTGAAGAAGAAGGACGGTACACTTCGCATGTGTATCGATTACCGAGAATTGAACAGGATGACAGTGAAGAACAAGTATCCTCTACCGCATATCGAGGAATTGTTCGATTTACTACAAGGATCGAGGATTTATTCCAAGCTCGATCTCAGACAAGGATATTACCAGCTCCGTATCCGATCAGAGGATATCCCGAAGACCGCTTTCAACACCCGATACGGACATTTCGAGTTTGTGGTCATGCCATTTGGACTCTCGAATGCCCCAGCAGCTTTTATGGACATGATGCACAGAACTTTCCGTCCGTACCTCGATAAGTTCGTCGTTATTTTCATTGACGACATATTAGTGTTCTCGAAGTCCGAAGAAGAACACGCTGAACACCTCCGGATTGTGCTCAAAGCTTTGAGAGAGCACCAATTATTCGCTAAGTTTAGCAAATGCGAATTCTGGATTGACCGAGTGACCTTCCTAGGTCATGTCATATCCGGAACGTGAATTGAGGTAGATCCTTCGAAGATTGAGACAGTGCTGGATTGGGAGAGACCTAAGACTCCTACAGAGATCCGTAGTTTCTTGGGTTTAGCAGGATACTACAGACGTTTTGTCAAGGATTTCTCTAAACTTGCAAGCCCGTTAACAGCGTTGACAAAGAAGGAAGCTAAGTTTGAGTGGTCAGCCAAATGTGAAGCTAGTTTTCAGGAGCTCAAGAAGAGATTGACCACAGCTCCAGTATTGACCCTGCCCGAAGGTTCTGAAGGATTTGTCGTGTATGCAGATGCGTCACATGAAGGATTAGGTTGTGTGTTAATGCAGAATGGGAAAGTTATAGCTTATGCATCGAGGAAGCTAAAGCCAGCTGAAGAGAACTATCCCACTCACGACCTTGAGCTAGCCGCCGTGGTATTTGCATTATTGAAATGGCGTCATTACCTCTACGGCATCACTTCGACATCTTCACGGATCATAAGAGCCTTCAGTACTTGTTTACTCATAAGGAATTGAAGAAACGACAGCGCCGTTAGATGGAATTATTTGAGGATTACGATTGCAAGATTCAGTATCATCCCAGAAAGGCGAATGTCGTAGCCGATGCACTAAGTCGGAAGGCAAGCATAGCCCAGCTAGAGGCTAAGTTAGAGGGAGTTCACATCAGTTCCCAAGCCCATGTTCACAGCATATCGATCCAGTCAGAGTTGGGTCGAAAGTCCGAGATGCTCAGGCTACTAATGAGTGGACTCAGAGATAGATAGTTCATATCGCAGCTGATTCTGAGACTCAGTTTGGTGTGGACGACATAGGAATTCTCCGCTACAAGTCCCGAGTTTGTGTTCCGGAGAGTCTGAGGAAAGAGATTCTCGATGAGGCTCACAACACACCTTACACAGTTCATCCAGGTGGAAGTAAGATGTATCGGGATCTGAAAGAATTATTCTGGTGGAGAGGCATGAAGAGAGACGTAGCTGATTACGTCAAGAGATGCTCGACTTGTCAGCAGGTTAAGGTTGAACATGAAAGACTAGGAGGTTTGCTTGAGCCACTACCGATTCCTACGTGGAACTGGGAGGGTATTGCCATGGACTTTGTGTCTGGTTTGCCTAAAGTAAGAGGTGGCTACGATAGCATTTGGGTGATTATCGACCGACTGTCCAAGAGTGCTCATTTTCTACCGATCAACATGTCGTACAAAGTGGATGGGTTGGCAGAGATTTATCACCGAGAGATTGTCAAGCTTCATGGGATTCCGTCTACGATAGTGTTTGACAGAGATGCTCGATTTACTTCCCGTTTGTGGCAGCAACTTCAAGAACGAATAGGAACGAAGCTGACTTTCAGTACAGCCGCACATCCGCAGACAGATGGTCAGTCAGAGAGCATGATCAGATATCTCTGTGATATGCTTCGAGCTTGTGCCTTGGATTTTCGCAACAATTAGCACGACCAGTTGGCTCTGATCGAGTTTGCCTACAACAACATTTATCAGTCTACGATCGGAATGGCACCTTACGAAGCGTTGTATGGCAGAAAGTGTAGATCCCCGTTGTTTTGGGATCTCGAAGATTGGCGTTGGACGAAAGACGATAAGGAACGAGGAACTCCTCCAAAGTTTCTCCAAAATGCCATCGACCGTATCCAGATCATTCGGCAGAGAATGAAAGCAGCTCAGGATCGACAAAAGAGCTATGCCGATAACCGTCGCCGACCGTTGGAATTTGAGGTTGGTGACAAAGTATTCCTCAAAGCTTCTCCTCGAAAGGGATTCACCCGAATTGGAAAAGGAGGAAAGTTGAGCCCGAGGTTTTTAGGTCCCTATGAAATTCTGCAGAGGATTGGGAACGCAGCTTACAGGTTAGACTTGCCGCCGAGCCTAACTGGGATTCACAACGTCTTTCATGTTTCCCAACTCCGAAAGTACTTCCCGAATGGGTCCGAGATCCTTCCTATTGAGGAAATTGAACTAGAGCCGGATTTGACCTTTGTTTCGAAGCCGGTGAAGATATTGGATAAGAAGACTCAAGCTCTGCGCAACCGAGAGATTTCTCTTGTCAAAGTCCTTTGGAGAAATTAGACAACCGAAGAAGCTACATGGGAGACCGAGGACAAGATGCGCCAGTTTCATCCGAAATTATTTCAGTCGGACGAGTAGAATCTGGGGGCCAGATTCTCATAAGGAGGGGTGATTGTAACGCCCCGAAAATCCGAATTATAATATGGTACGTCCAAATCGAATATTTGCGCAATTTATTATTTTTTTTTTATATTTATTATGTAATTTTAGAATTATTTCGTATATGAATGAATTTTATATTTAAATTTTAATAGTCAATGTGCGTTTAATAATATGAATTTTGACTGTAATTACATGTTATTTGGACAACGTGAGTTTTTGAACTTATTTGGCGAAATTACTAAAATGCCCCTTCAACTTTAAACCCTAGTCAAGATTGACTAAGTCTCATCTCTCCCTCTCAATTCCATTCACGCAACACTCAGCAAGAAAGAAAGAAGAGAAAAGAAAAAGAAAGAAAAAGAGAAGGAAGAAGAAAGAGATTCCAACGATCGTCCCGACTTCAATTCCCGACGGATTTTCGAGCCGTTTACGTCTACGAACTCCTCGTGATCTCTTCTACGAGTAAGCCTTTCACGATTCTTTCGTTTAATGTCTCGTATGCTTAGTATTTCTTATTTTGATAATAGTTGTAGAATTTAGGTTTTATTCGATTTTGATAGTAATCGTGGATGGATTTTCGTGTTTATCGTTTCTACATGTAGATTATATGTTGTAGATGATTATATGTGAGATTTAGGGAGTGATTTGCATGATTTATCGATTAAATGTTGAATTTTGGTTTGAAATCGCGTATGTTTTTGCTGTCTGCGTGTTTCTGCTCAATCTGGACGCACACGGGCTTTGCACACGGGGTGTCGCAAGGTCGTGTGGGGTTACACGGCCTCTTGCACGGCCGTGCAAGAGACCTGCGTGTGGTGAATTGCACACGGCCTGGTGCACACGGCCTTGAGGCCGTGTGCATGAGGCCGTGCGTGTTGCTTGATTGTGCACGGCCGTGCACAAGGCCGTGTGGCCTGGTCGAACAGTGCCCTGACCTTCTGTAAGTCAGGGCACATTTTAGCCTACGGGTCCCGCTTCGGCTCGTCTTTTCCTAATTATTTCTTTGCTCGTGTATTCGATATATATGAAATAGATAGGAATTGCATGATTTATGAATTTATAGCATGTTCTGGTCTATGAATAGTGCGTTTTAAGTTTTCGTTAAATTTTCTAACTTTTGCATGTGAAGTCCGATTTTCCCGAAATTCGAATGCATACTCCTTTAGGATAATTTAAGCATTTCTGTAAAGTTTCGTTGCATTTGGACTTGATTTACATTTTTAAATGCATGAATTACTCTGTTTTCGTTTGAGAATTTGAACTTAAGTGATTGATTTAATTGTATAACGTGCTCCTATGTGTTTTAATACTTTCGTATAAGCCATGCGTCGTCGTTAGTCTTAATTGGTTGTGTCTTGGTATTTTGCAGACGATACTCCCGTGGAGTAGCGCATCCGGTCTTGCTTTTGTCATATTTTGTATAAACACAGGTGAGGCTTTCCGTTTCTGTTTCCAGTATTATTACGTATATATATAAATAAGCCTCTCCCGATATAAGCCACGTTTATGTTTTGTTTTCACACCATTTATATATATATACTTAATAGATATTTATGATTATTATGTTCATTTGATTTATTGAAAATGATTTGATATGAAAAGTACTACGCATAGACTTTGAAATGTTTACGAAAGAGACATGTAAAACCTTTTGTTTCTAAGGCGAACTTTGGCCTTCGGCCTCGCATATGACATGTCTCGAACGGTCTTTTGGCCAACCCGAAATGATTTGTAACGCGAGTTATGATATGTATGCATGTTTGTTTGGGCCCGGAGTAAGAGCGATAGGACGAAGTCGGTAGACGTCGGGTCTACGGCGTAAATCCTATGGTTTCCTCCATTTAGGAGCTCGGGGTGAGGCCGGAGTGGCAGCCCTTTGAGTACCTGAGTTATTCCCGTCTGTTATGAGTAGTTCGGATTTAGCGGTCCGTCTACATTGAAGGCATAAGGGTGGTTTCCGGTTTTTATGTTTGGATATTGGAGTTAAGGGCTCGACTCGCCGAGTCATATGATATGTTATGTTTTATGTTAAATCACCACCCGATTACGAAAATCTTTCTTTTATGTTGATTTCTTTTGTCGCAGCCCCGGGCGCGGAGAGGAGAACCCTCACGACGGCACCCGTTGGACGCGCGGGTATAAGCTTCACCACCACTGAGCACAACCCTAAAGTTTGGCTTGAAACCACTTGCCAAAAGGTGATGCACCACATGGTAGTTGTGCTTGGAAGATCACTTATAAACCCTTCACATTACTTATGTTTTTCCTATGTGGGACAAAATGCCCACATGGTACATATTTCTCAAGTTTGGGGTGTTACATTCACCCCTCCTTGAGAGCGTAATGTCCTCATTACGCCGTGACATAGGATCGTGGCTTCCCGCCAGTGGAGAAGCTGCCCACAACACGCCGAGCGGAGCCCCTTTAGCGGTGACTCACGACTCATGTCATGTGTGGAACATGCATTCCCATAGCTGACGGTTGGCTCTGATACCATTTGTCGCAGCCCCGGGCGCGGAGAGGAGAACCCTCACGACGGCACCCGTTGGACGCGCGGGTATAAGCTTCACCACCACTGAGCACAACCCTAAAGTTTGGCTTGAAACCACTTGCCAAAAGGTGATGCACCACATGGTAGTTGTGCTTGGAAGATCACTTATAAACCCTTCACATTACTTATGTTTTTCCTATGTGGGACAAAATGCCCACATGGTACATATTTCTCAAGTTTGGGGTGTTACATCTTTTAAGTTTAAAATTGGTGATTTATTTCCGATTTATAATACACATTATTATTCCCTCCTCACTTAGTCGTTTGACTAACCCCTCTGTTTTACCCCTGTACTGGTTTCAAGATACTAGGCGGGATCTTCGTCGTCATAGGCGTCGTAGAGTTACATTATTTTTGCTCATGTATAACTCTTTCCCGTATGGCTTTTATTTATATGTTTTATGATATTAGGGATTAATTACTTTAAGTTGTATTCGGGATTATGTATATATTGAACCCGTTATTATAATTATCGGGATATTGTATCGAACCCGTTTGTTATTTAATTAATTGAATTTCGTTAGCCTTGGTGGGCTTTAATACTTGTGTAATTATTTATGTTTTAATGTTTCGTTATTTTCGCTTCCGCACTTGTCTTTTCGTTGTTTTGAAACCCCCGCCTAGTTATTGAGTAAATGCTTGCCGTTCGCCGGGTTTCGGTTCGGGTCGGATCCCATTTCGGTTCCGGGTCGGGACTCGGTGCGGGGCTTGCGTTACCCGTTTGGGGTGCCCGCTACAAGAAAGGACACCACATCCACACCAAGATGAACTCCTACACAAGGTAAATGTACCCCATTCAAAAATTCATCTCGGCGAATGGCAAGACACACAATCAAAACTCCAGCAACAACAATACGATGCCCCAACAACAACAACAACAATCAAATAAATGCGGAAGCGATTTCATAAATAACAGATTGATTCATAAAGGCCATCCACGGCAACATAATTCATAAAACGAATCTAAAATAATCATCCAATTAATGCCGTCTATGGCTCAACTAAACTATCCCACATCAAGGGCACGTAAGTACATAAAGTAAATAAATTAAATCATAATGCTAAATACAGCAATTCCAAATTAAATCAGAGAGTAAAGACTCGACTGTTGTTGGGACACTGACAAGACAATAGACAAGAGCCGACCTAGACCTGCTGCTACTGACTGACAAGATAAGTGACACCGCCACCTGTCTACCTGAAGCAAGAACCAAAATAGAAGGGGTGAGTATAAAGGATACTCAGTAGGGGGGGTAATACAATATAGGTATTGTTCGCAGTTCGTCGTTTATCTTTTAAAACCAAAAGTAGTGAATGTTGCTCGTTTTGATAAAGAGTACAAATATAAATATAAGTTGCAAAACATAACACAGAGCAACACTCGGGTTCGACTTACTTTGAAAGCACAAAAGGTTGACGAACCGGATCCTTTAAAAACATTTGCACGTAATATCAAGCCGATAGTTTTGAAAGGATATTAGTTGAGTCATGAGGCCGCACAAGTTCGAAAGACATGACATAAACATATTGGAAATGATAAGTAAATACGGCTCATAATTCAACTATGTAATTTGAACAATAAAGAAGGCATAAGTTGGCAAGTTCGAGCCACGCTTCCGGGTTTTATATATATATATATATAAGGAAAATACATATGGTAAATGAAGAAAACCGGAATGTGCTTCGACTTGTAACGAATGCAGTAAATCAATTAGACAAGTAGATAATGCGATAAGTCATGCAATAATGTGTCCCGGCGAGAACGGGCCCTCTCCTTATAACTCTCAACCATGAAAATCATGAAAGCATGTAGTCAAGTACTCCACCACCAAAAGTCATGATCCAATTAGAATTTTATGGAAACGCGCGTTAACAACGTCACCCTCACGACAGAATTTTCAAGGAAGCGCGTAGCATACAACACCACCCTCGCATTGACTCAGGCCACCCAACCTCCTGACCGACCTAAGCTAATACGGATTGGAGTATACATCGGGATTTACCCTAGACGCTCGTCTCCAAGCTCACCTCCTGTATACTCCGGGCCCCAAGTTATGACCAGTCCATGGCTCACTTTTGAAATCAATATCAATTTGGGTGGCCAAAAGGGCCATTCGAAAATAGGGAATCAAGGTGTGGGAGGCCAAATGGGCCATTCGAGACAAGGTTATATTTGCGAGGTTGAGAGACCAAAGTTCGCATTTAAAAACAAGTGGGTTTTCCTTGCCTCTAGTTGAAAATGTTCGTAAAATATTATACATATAGGTTTTGCTATTAAAAGGTTTGACTAAGCACATAAGGAAATAGTAAAGGCAGGAACAACAAGCAACAAGAAAGACATGGATGCTAAGTTATTTCGCAAACCTATATATATCTATGATCTTGCCCCAATTCCTTACCTGGTTCGACAGAACAAGAGAAGGAAAGCAAGCAGCAATTGCAATTCTGCCTCAAGATCCCACCTGAAAAACACGGGGTCTAGAGGATGAATGACTGACACGAATAAGAAAACAGACACTAACGCTCGGCTACCAAGTTATGAACATGCTTAAAGATAGCTATTCAATATTTAAGAATAAAAGAGCAAGTAGGGGGTCATTTAACATGTAAAACGAGGAATAAATGAATAACAATTAACATTTGATTAATAATAATATTTAAGCATAAACTACTCAGGGGGTATAATTGTAATTCTACGATAATCATGCATAATCCATTTAAATCAAACCACTTGAATTACAACTTCACAACTTATAGCTTTTCCCAAAAGCTCTAAAGCTACAAGTTCATATTAATCCTATCTCTAGCCTAATAGAACCGAAACCCATTCGTTCGACTACACAATCATACATCAACCATATTCAACAATTTACATAAGCTATAGTACAAATGATTCATGCCAAAACAATCCGAAAAGCTAAAAGCTAGAAGCTACAATCAAAAAGCTACCAATTAACACAATTATACAAAAAAATGCGATAAAAGACAAACAACAAGTCGGATTCGAGTAATACCAGCGCCATTAGAACCGTTGTGTCAAGAAGAACAAACTGTCAGAAGGGTCCATCACTGGAATCCGACCAGAACAGGGTCGCCGCCGCTGCTCCGCCGCCGCTCCACCGCCGGTCATGTCTGAGCATGAGACCAACGTCAAAAGCTTCGTCTCATCAAGGCGGTCACGACCACGGTGGTCCGCCGCCTCAGCTCCACGTGGAACCGCCAGAAAATCGCTCAACACCGCCGCCAACTTCATTTTGCCGTATCTCTGTCGTCAGTGTTTGGCCGCTTTCTCTGAGTTAGCCGACTTCCCCTTTTGGATTGGATTGAGTCGAGGACTACCAGTGTCTCGGAGAAGGCCACAGCACCGTCTACTCATACTCATACTGTAACACCGGCAAACACTACATGGAATAGAGTTGACCGAACAAGGGGTCCTAGATTAAGTCAAACTATACCTTGCGCGGTTCGAGTGGTCCCGTCATATGCACGAACAGTTGTAGTGAGGAGCAAATGTTGTGAGATGTTTTGTGAAGAGCTTTTCAGTTTGAAGTTCGCCGGAAAGATCGACCAACAATGTGTCTGGTGTGCTGAGAGGAGCTTTCTCGAACTGGCTAAAAGGGAAAGGGGCATTTTTTGTTATTCCCCGAGGCGAGGCTGAAAGAGAGACTAGAAAGCAGGATCTTGGCTGATCTATGGTAATATCGGTTGTTGATTCTACCGATGAAGGTGAGACCACCGCCAATGGACTCCTCTCGTCCATGGCTACCTTCGCTGGGTGTTGCGCCGCTGTGAAACCGCCGGAGCCGCCAGATCAGAAAAATGGCCCGCTGCCTGAAAATCAGCAATTCCGTCACTGTCAACCACTTTCAGACCATGTCACCAACACCAATGGCTTCGTCTCGAAAAATCGGTTAAGAACCGTCCTTGCCCGCCGCTTGAAAGTCGCCGGAAAGTCATCGTCGGAAAGTTCATCCGCGCCACCTTCGTGCCACCGTAGCGCCTCCGCCGTCGGTCAAATCAACTCAATACCGGTACCATTGTGCTCCTCTCGTCGAGACAATCGATTTCCATATATCATTTGCTCAATTTGGTGAAGAAACAGAAAATCCCCATTTGGAGAGGAAGAGCTCCTCATTCGTGCGTCGCTGCTCTTGGGTGGGGAGTTATCTCATTTTTCATTTTGGCCCCAAGACTTCCAATAATCACATAATATCACCATATCCTCGAAAAATGTGCAAATTGTAAAAAGTGTCGAAATTTTACTTAGTGTCAAAATGACCTAAATAAAATGCTTAGTAAGAATCATGGTTCGTTTTCTTAAAATTCATGAGTTTATAAAAAATTAATTCCGGGTTGGGCTAAAGTGTAAATAGTTTTGGGCCAAAAATGAAATTTTCTTTAAAATATGACTTAACGAATAATATTTAGAATTTCATGAAAATATTTGGAACCTCGACAAAATATGCATTATTAAAACATCGAACCCCAGTCCAATGTACACCATTAAATTACTAAATTAAATTAAACGAGTTAAAATATAAATTTACCAAATTGACCCTAGTTAGTGTTAAAATGATGCAAATTAAATTCTTATTAATGCATTGGGTTTTAAATGCCAAATCGATGATTTATAAAATTCTTTAATGCAAGAGTTGGAAAACGTACAAGTGTGAAAGACGTCTCGACCGTAAACGGTCCGAATTCCGATAAACGCGCTAATCTTGAACTTGGAGATTGCGGGTCGTCACAAAACATACCCCCGTTCGGAAGAACTCCTGATACAAATGCGGAGTAATCTCCCTCCTCAGCTCAAACTCCCCATATTCTCGCCTCTCGCTCGGCGACCAGAGGGGTATGCCACCTATACCCATGACAACATGCTGAGTGATCCCCTCCGATGCTCCACCTCTCACCATTGTCACAAACAAACAAAAGAATAGCTTTTCGATTTTTCAAACTACTCGGGAACACTAGGAACTGAAAATCAAGTTTCAGACCGAGAGAGCACGCCGGAAAGAATGACGAAAATGAGCCCCATGCTGGTTATTTAAAACCAATCGGCGCACCAGTTGGCACCAGCCGGCCGGCCAGCGCACCTAGCCGGCTGGCCATTGGTGACCAACCTGGCGCCAGGCTGACCTGCCGGAATCCCCTCCGGCCCGGCTCCCGATTTTCGTTTCTCCGTTTCTCATGCTCTGACACCCTTAGGATTTTCCTGGCCCATCCTCAAGCCTCCGGACTCCGTTCTACATACGAAACGAGCTCCCACATGAAGGATAGCAGAACCCCTACAAAAGGGAGCCTCCATCTTCAAACTCATGGCATCTCAGAGCCCCACAAGACTCGTGCCAAGCCCCGAAAGCCCCTCGGCACCGAGCCCCCCATCTACTACACGTTGATCCCAGAATCAACACTCGCGGGCAACGACAGCCTTGCTAAAGAGGATACCAAAAAATCCCAATCAATCTCTCCAAGCATTTAGCCCCAAAATCCTCCAAGGGTGGCACAAGACCCTCATCTTAATCCAAGGGTGGCACAAGACTCTTCTCTTGGATTCAAGGGTGGAACAAGACGCTTATCTATGTTCAAGGGTGGCACAAGACCCTTTCAATCCTCCAAGGGTGGCACAAGACCCTTCTCTCTAATCCAAGGGTAGCACAAGACCCTTCTACCTAATACAAGGGTGGCACAAGACCTTTCTCCTTGATCTAGGGGTGGCACAAGATCCTTATCTCTATTCAAGGGTGGCACAAGACCCTTTACACTCTCCCGAAGGGTGGCACAAGACCCTTCTCCCTAATCCAAGGGTGGCACAAGACCCTTCTCCTTGATCCAAGAGTGGCATAAGACCCTTATCTCAGTTCAAGGGTGGCACAAGACCCTCTCAACTCTCTCCCAAATGTGGCATAAGACCTTTGTAGGCCCACAGAGGAAGTATTATTAGCTATTCCCCACAGGGAAAAACCCCAGAGGTTCCAGATCCGCTACGGATTGCACATGACGGTGCAAAATCGGGTCTTCATTGAACCATCGGCGTTCGCCTCTCTCAAACCTCCGCTAATGGGGGGCTCTGTGAAGACCTCAATTTTGCACCTGGTCACACGATAATGTTTTGCAAAATTGATCACTCAGCCCCGCCAGACAGTAGGCAGACTCCGGACGCCCAGACGATCCCTGAGAGTCAAACCCTAGGGTCCATATCCCATGACATGCCCTCAGTAGCCCCTAATTGCCGCTCTATCCTTCCATATACTCATCGGAATCCTGATTTTGATGCAATATTATAATAGGATGTCGCGATAGGAGCATTTCGGTCTTCAAATCACCCAAATCGGACGTGAAACGAAGGAGAAAACACCGAAAAACTCGGACGAGCGCGCAAACCCTGGCCCGGCCCAAAACGACCGGCTGGCCTGCGAACTTCCCCTCCGGCTGGTCGCACCAGCCGGTTGGCCGGTCAGCCCCCTGGGTGTTGCCCTAACTTTCCTTCCAGGGAATGCAACCCTAACCTTCCCTGGATAGGCCATTTCCACTCCTATAAATTAAGGGTTTCCCTCATTTCATTCCTAGCTCACTCACTACTCTCCTCCTCTGCTTCTAAGATTCGAGTACTCGCCTTAGAATTTCTAAACGAGAGGACTAGGCTTCCATAGCCCGGTCCACTCTAGTCCCTTTTCGGTCCCGTTCTCGATTTCAGGTTAGGAATTCCATATTCCTAAACCCCTAAAACCGAAAGAAGGTCTGACGCTCTGCTCAATAGAGTGTTCGGATTTCAGCCCCGAGTCGAAGTTCAGTCCGGTCCCTGCGATCGTGCTCCTGTGTTCGATGGGGGAAGCAGTAACAAGGAACGAAGTGAAGTGAAGATAAGACAACGAGGGTGAGTCTCCTTTTAGCCTTTTCAGTATTTATTTACTTTTCGCTTTCCTAGTTGATAGTAATAAATCCCCGTTCCGTGCCCCTATAGGACGGAACACCCCCCATGGCTAAGGCCGTCGGGTCTAGGTGGTCAACGAGCGAAGGATAGCCCCTTCCCCAACCCCACCTAGACTACATTTGGCGCCCGACGCTTTCCCCTTAGTTTCTTGCTTGCCTAAGTATTTTACTAATTTTCTCCTTGAAACTCCTCATCTCGCATGTCTGTGCTAACCTCGAACTTCCCGAGCATAGGGTATAGGGTAGATATACCTAGGTCTAGTTCCTTTTTAGATTTGCCAGATACCTTGCGCAGGGCTTATAATCCCTCGATATGTTTAACGAAGGCCGGACGGCTTCACATCCAGGAACTAAATCCAAGGTCTCGTAAAAAACACAAACCTTTTACCAAACCTTCTTTTTATCCAAGGAAACTTTCTAATAACAGCTCAAGCCCTTTCTTAACAAAAGAACCCTTCCTCGAGTTAACTCTAGACATGAGTTTCCAGTGGTTAAATCCAACCCCCCTCTATTCTAGACACACCCGAAAGGCCACTCTTTTCACAGAAAGCTTTTCTGTTACATCACACCCTTTTCTCAAAACAATGCAAAAATCTTTCAAAAATGAGGCGTGACGAACCTCATATATCTACTCCGTATCCTACTCTCAGAAGTTCGGGGTACGAACTACGTTGGCTCTGATTCCCAAGCTCCTTGGGATACGTAGGCAGTCGGCTCCTTCCGGCACGAAGCCAAAGGGATCTAATCCCTATATCTCACATGCGCACACGTATACACCCACACACACACACACACACACACACATATATATATATATATATATATATATATATATATATTTGCTTGCAATTACTTGTCTACACATTTAGGGAACTACTATGATAGGTTGTCTCAACCCCTTTCCCCATCGTAACTTAGCTCCCGAACCCATCACACGAATCTCTGGACACACACACAAGGACACACGAGCCTACACAGGTTTCTCTCTCAACCTTAACCGAGTGGGTGGCGACTCTAAACCCTTAAATGGCGAACAGGGAAGGATACCACACCAAAGGTAAAACCCACCCTTACATCGCCATCCAACCACATCACAATCACACCTAACAAACCAACACACCCTACACGCCTCAGAAAAGGCCGGGATGCCCGCACTAGCTGCTCGAACTCTTTGATCCAGCTCCTTGTTGGGTGAGTAGGTGGTACGATAAGCAAATCGGGCCTCATAGTCCGTCACATTTTCATTTCCTTATGAAATCTCAGTATCTTCAACAAGAATATGGGCCATAAGTTTCGTATTAATCTGTAGAGGTGGAACAAGTGGATCATTGCGAGATTCCTCACTAAACACCCTGAAATCACAATTGATTAACCAAATAAATGCATGTTTTGTTAAGAATGACATTTTACAAAATCCCATTCAAACACATTTAACATGTTTCAGACATAGAGCATAGAAATCACATTTAGCATGCCAAGCAATTACGAGCAATTAAATAGAACCTAAGGCCGAACGACTTGGACGAGACCAAACCAGGTAAGACACGACATCGAATTCCACGAATGACTCATGTTGCACCGTTCTCAATACAAGAAGTATAAAAGATCTCCAGTTGGATGTACAACCAACCGTGTTCATTTTACAATTCCGGCATCAAGAGTGACGAACACTTGTAAAACCACGAATCCAATACTAACTGACACCATGCATGACGACACCAAATGCAAGACAGACGCGATAATAAAGCCTTCGGTTTCCATCCGGGAACCTAGAGATCTGATATCACCTGCTGTAGCGCCCCTCTCCAAGGCTGGGAAGAAGAGCACCACATCCGCGCTGAAACAGACTCTCGAGCAAGGCAGAATGCCCTACTCAAAAATCCATCCCAACGAACCGGTACTCACTCGATCAAATAACCTGGCAAAAACAACTAGTCCAACAACAACAAGCTAAAAGATAATCATAGTGCGGAAGCAATAAAGAAAGATATGACAATTTCCATATATATCACACAGAGAAATAATTCCCGAGTAACAAAAAATATATCCTACGCCCTTCAGAGGCTCAACTACAACTGTATGAAAGGTAACATAAATAATATAATTTTTTCAACTATAACAGAAGCATAAATTACAAAATCGTCATCAAGAAACGACTGCTGTTGGACAAAGAGACAGACAACCACAAAACTCTATACAAGATGCAATTGCTGTTGCGATGACCAGATAGGTGACACTGCCACCCGTCAACCTGACAAACTTGAAGCAAGAATCAAACCACGAGGGTGAATATAAAGCATACTCAACGAGGGGTTAAATAACATAATTATTGATGACAATTCGTCATTTAATTTATGAAATCCCAAATGGTAAATGTTGCTTATTCTTAGAAAACTATATAAATAATAAGTTATAAATGTATACGATAAGCAACACTCAATTCGGCTTCTTTTAAAATATTAAAAGATTGATGAACGAATCCTTTGAAATCATTTTTAGCACATAATCTAAGCCGGTGATTTTAAATGATAACCTAGTTAATTTATAAGCTCGTTTAATCAACATTTGCAATGACTTTAATCCAAATATCCAATAAAATAAGTAATAAGGCTTATAACTTAACAAAGTTAAATGAAAGCATTTAAACAAGATCGTTCATTAATGTCCCGGCGAGCACGTGCCCTTTCTCTCCTTATGTCACTACATTCATTAAATATTCCTGCGCCATTTGTCAAATTCTGAGGTCAATACGTTCATTATGGTTTGAGGAAAAACACGCAACACATGTTATGTTCACCATCACCCCAACGAAAGACTTGCCAACCACCGATACGTCTCCTATTGGAATTTACAAGTTGGAAATTATACTTCGGGATCTTATTACCCTAGACGCTCGCCTCTGGGTCTCACCCTCTGTATAACCTCCGGGCCCACTTTATAAAACGTTAACATTATTGTTGTCTCGCATTTGCAACTGTTATACTACGTTTCGGTGGCCAAAGGGCCCTTTTTGAGGCAATGTTGTAATGATTAGAGAAACGACCGGGTATTCCATCATTAGAGGGAATCCACCCTAACAACTTCACTCAACGAGAAGATTCTCCAACCCAAAGCTTACTCTAAAACAACTGTATTTTCTTGCCTCATAAAACAAGTCGTTTGAGCGATACTTATATATATAGTTTTGATATCAAAATGTTTTAATCAAAATCATTAAGATATACGTTTAAATATCTAATATATTTAGAATCCTACTAGGGATTCTATTTATCAAATACGTGGCAGTAAGAATGGCATCACCCCAAAAATGCATAGGTAATTGAGATTGAAACATTAAAGACCGTGCCACTTGTAATAAAAACTTATGCTTAATCTCCACAACTCCATTTTGTTGTGGAGTATAAGCACAAGAAGTTTGATGAAAGATGCCCTGTTCAAAAAAGAGTTTGGAACAATTATGATTGACAAATTCAGTCCCATTATCACTTCTTATGATTTTGATTCTCTTGTTAAATTGAGTAAAAATCAGTTTAATGAAATTCTCAATGATAGAATAAGTGTGACTTTTGGTAGGCATGAAGTAAGTTCAAATATATCTAGTAAAATCATCCACAATAGTAAGAAAATAATAGCAACCTGTAAAAGTGGCAGCTTTATATGGACCCCAAAGGTCCCTATGAATAAGATCAAATGCATCTTTGCTTTAATATTACTTTTAGGAAAAAGGCATTTTTTGTTGTTTAGCTCTTTGACAAACATCACAAGGTATATCACAATTAAAATCACTAAAATTCTTGCTAGGTAATTGCATATGTTGCATAGTGTGACTAGAAATATGTCCTAACCTTTTATGCCATATATGAAAGTTATTGCTATGATTGTCAGATATAGTTTTACAATTGCTGGAAGAACTATCAACATTACAAGAGGAATCAGAACTCTGTAAAGAACAATCAAGTTTACAAGAATTATAGATGGTTGGGCTAATCCTAGGACTAGAATTTATCACATATAGGGATCCTAAGTTGCGTCCTTATGCCAGAATGTGTTTACTACTCTAGTCCTGCAGAATACAAGAGTTGTGATTGAAAATAAAGATATTATTAGTGGAAGCCACAATCTTACTAACAGATAACAAATTATACTTAAAGGATGGTACATAAAGAACATTCTGTAATTCAATATTATTATTTATCCTAACAGTACCAATCACACTAACTAGCTGAGTAGAGCCATCAGGTAAGGAAACTGGAATATCATAATCAGGTTTAATAGGATTAATAAGCAAGCTCAAGTTAGAGCACATGTGGGAAGAAGCCCCGGTATCAACTATCCAATGTAAATTGGAAATTTCAGTTAAACAACTAAAGGCAGTGGGATTAGTTGTACCTGAATATTCAGCTACAAAGTTGACATGTTCAATGTTTTGTCCAGATTGTCCTCCCATGTGTTTGGACATTTCCTGATTGATGAAGTTAGAAATGTTAGCATCAGATAAAGTAGGGACAGAGAAGCTACCTGCACCATGAGTGTATCCAATTGCGTTGTCCAAAATAGTATTTGCAGAGGGTTTGGTTGATCCTTTTGAGATGGTCCCAGCCCCTCTTCCTTTCTTCATATTAGTGTACCATTTAGGTTCTCCGGTTATCTAGAAACATGACTCTGTGTTGTGAGTATTTATCTTGCAGATATTGAACCATCCTTTATCCACTTTCTTAAATTTGCCTCTACCAGTCCCTGAATTTTTGTCGTTCCTCGCCATCATAGCTGATGCATCATTGTTGTTAGGGAAATTAGCTTGAATACTTCGCTGAGATTCCAGCCTAAGGAGGATTGAGTATGCTTTGTCCACTGTAGGTAGAGGATCCATATCTAGTTTAATGAGCATGCGGTCGTACGCCTTGGCCATATCTAGTTTAATGAGCATGCAGTCGCCCCGAACCTTCTTGTTGAAATCATGAACCATTTCTTGCGCAAGCAGAATATTGTCTGAGATCACACGACCTTTGATAACGATTGAGATGGAGAGATGATCTTGCCGAGCACATTACCAAGCCTCACTGCCAAAATTTTCGAGATAATCTTATTGGAGACGTTACAAAGACTAATAGGTCTAAAGTCCTTCCATTCAACAGGATTCTCTTTCTTTGGAATAAGAACAATGCACATGCATGTGAATGCCTGCGGCATCGGCACACCTGCAAAGAACTCATAATTAGCAGTGATTAAGTCGGACTCAAGTATATCCCAGCAATAATGGTAGAATTCTGCCGAGAAGCCATCCGGGCCCGCAACCGAATCTTTGTCAATACTAAACACCACCTTTTTAATTTCCTCATGAGTCGACAAACAGCATAGGCTATCAGCTTCCTCTGTAGGCAATAGGGACGGGATGTGATTGAGATTATCATTGAAATAATATTTCACCGGACTAGAGAGCAGATTCATGAAGAACTCCTTGGCCGAGGACGCCATCTCCTCTGGATCAGTAATATCACTTCCGTTCTGCGAGATAACGTGAATGCAGCGTTTGATTCTTTTAGATTTAACCGACTCGTGGAAGAACTTGGTGTTGCATTTCCCCTCCTTAATCCAACGTCAAGCGGCTTTTTGTTTCCAAAAAATCTCCTCCATATGAAGGAACTTTGTCAATTTAGCAGAGGCTTGCCTTGCACGAATTAAATTTCCTTCAGACGGCTCATTTGCAAACTCAATTTCAGCAATCTCCAATTCCTCTTCAGCAGTCTTAACATTCGAAGTAATGTTGCCAAAAACGTTCTGATTCCAGGATCGCAAAGCACTTCTCAAGTTCTTGAGCTTATTCTAAAATCTTCGTATCCCCATGATATCTTCCTCCAAACTCCAACTCAGCTTAACTGTATCCAAAAAGCTTTGATGCCTCACCCACATGTTCTGGAACCGAAAAGGCGAGGCATTAATCGGCCCTGGATTTGAGTGAGTGACAAGTATCGGGCAGTCGTCAGAATGATGTCTACAAAGATGCTCCACACGGCTATTTGGAAAGAGCTCAAACCATCAAGAAGATGTCATGATTCTGTCCAATCTTTTAACTTTGTACCAAAATTCCAAGTAAGAGTCGGACCAGTGAAGGAATGGTCCTCCAATCCACAATCATTAACACATTTGACAAAATCTTCAATTTCACTCATCCGAATTCTAGCAACACCACAACATTCGTTGGCACTCTTAACCACATTAAAGTCACCTCCAACGAGCCACGGGTCTTCTGTAGCAATCCCTCGCAAGGTCGACCAAAGTTCCCTGCGAGTGGTCCGCGAGTGACGGCCATAAACAATGCTGCAAACAAAACTTTCCAAAATAGAAACATGAGATAGCCGAACATGCAACCATTGTGCATGATTCAGCAAGATCTCTACTGTCGAATTAGCATCAGCAAGCACCCAAATATGGTTAGACACATTATTAGTAACGCTATGAAATCCAGTTTTTCTAAGAATCAAATTCGAATCTAAAGAAATTTTGGGTTCAATGATCACTATTACCTGAAGATTATGTTTGCGTCGAAGATGCTTCAAGTAGACTTTTTTCTCCTCGTCTCTGAGACCTCTAGCGTTCCAAATTAAGACGTTCATCATCATTAAAAGTTGAATTAAGCGAGTGCCCCATCTCGGATTTACTCCATGTCACTCTTGAGCTCGTACCAACCTGTTTAAAATTTCTTTGTTTCTTGCGGCCCCTTGGGGAATTCCTCGCTGACCTATCTTGATGCATCTCTATCCTATCAGCAGCGTCCAGCATCAGAATCCTATCCACCTGATTGTTCACATCATCCGGTGCCTCTCCCCCCCCCAATAATCTTGAGGGATAATCTGAAGCTGAATTTCAAAATTAGGCTCATGTATATCAGAATTAGGCACCTTATTACTTCCATCGCCCAATTCTCCTCCAGGGACACGATCAAGCTGTGAACTCGCCGTAGTCTCCAAGTTAGGATTTAGACCTTGATCAGAGTTCTTATAACCCTCGATATCCTTAGTGACCACAATACTCTTTTTACCGCCAGAAGATTGAGAAATCTGTTGATTAACTTCAATGTCCACCCCATTCAAACCAGCGTAAAGTGAATGCTCATCAGAATTATGGTCAATTTCTTTAGGGTTAGAGTCAACCCCAACGTCATTCTCAAATAAATGGTTTAGTTCCATATTCAAATCCTCTCCTTGATCATCTTCTTTCTCGTCCTCCTGCTGTTCCTCAATAGCCAAAGCGGTAAATTTGTTGGCGGTGCCCTTCTCAGGCAGACGAACAGGAGGATCTGTTAGCTTCAGGACCTTTCCCGTGCCATGCATGAGATTAGGGTTCTTGTCCAGATTATCGTTCTTCCCATAATTCTTTCGTCCCACCTGAACCCAATTCTTACCATGTCCGGCTGTTTTCCCTGTTTCCTGATTTTTCTGATTCGGACCCCTCTTATGGTTCTTCTGCACCCTAGGGTTTATCGGTGGCTCAAGTTCTATGTTTTCTGGAAAACCTCCCTGATTCAGCTCATCATCATCTTCCGAATCCAAGAATTTACCATAGTCCTTAGTCTTATGACGATTTAATTTTTTACAATTCTTGCAATAATCAGGAATCGGTCCGTACTTAACTTCTTGTTCAACGTATTCGTCATCAATCGTTAGGAAAATTTTCGGTACCAAAGGTTTAGCCACATCGATTTCAACACACATATGAGGTTCCCGCGTATTCCGGCCCCTAGCAGTGGCTTTGTCTGCCCTGATTGGGGTTCCCAAGGCAGCAACGGCATAATATATCCCTCTCTTTTTGATATATTGGGGTAGGAACTTTGGAAAGGAAACCCACACCGCCACTATAGAGGATTCAATTTCCAGGTTAAAGGATGGTGTCCACTTCAGAATTTTCATAGGGAAATCCGTAAAAAACCAAGTATCCTTCATGAATAAACGAGCGTAATCCTCCTTCTGCTCACATTTAATAAGAATGTTCGTATCATTTAATAGGCTGAGTTTAACATTTTTAGTGAACGCCATTTGTTTAAAACAATATTCTAAATACCCCATAGATGGGTAACCTCTCGTAAATTTGCCAATCAAAGCAAGTTTAAAATCTGCACAAAGCTCCTCTTATTCTTCATGTGAGAATACAATCGCCGGCCTTCCTTTATACTCCGAGATACGACCAAGAGGCGTAAAGGTGTCGAGGTCAAAACACTTGAGGCGTGATATTTCATCCGGGACCCTAAAGTCCGGTAATTTCCGGTTGGCCGCCGCTGCATAGGTAGAAGGAGAGGGGTCCAGCGGCTTTGGGTCAGTCGGCGGGGGGAAGGCAAACTCATCTCACCGGCGGGCTAGGGCGGCTAGGGTTAGGCCGAGAGAGAAAAAGTTTTTCTAGACTTCCTTGTAGATATAAAGCTTATTTACTTTAAAATAATATATAAATAAGTAAAATTTTATCCTAAATATTTATTTTATTATTGCAAAAAGAAGTTTACAGAGTTATTACTCTTAATTGATCCTGATACGTACGTAGTAACACAGCAATTCACTAGCTACATGAAATAAGGCAATACATATTAAAAGTTCCTCAAGTAAATGTTATATTAGACCCACTCCAGTATCAACTTTTTTCATCTAAAAATGGTCAATGATTGCAGATTGAAAAACTTAATGTTTAATATTTTTAATTATACTTTTTCTTTAAGTATGTTAAGAGAATTTATTTCATAACAATTTTAATAAATTAAGATTTAGACCAAATATCTAAAAATTTAAGACAAACAAGTTAAATGATAAAATGTAATTTTGTAGGATATGTCAAATATAATTTAATTCTCAAATTTACATAAACTAAATAAAAGTACTAAATCTTCATAAATCATTTCATGACACATTTAAATTAGAACTAATTAATTATTAGCAATGATATATATATATATATATATATATATATATATATATATATATATATTTGGCAAAAGTTGTTACAATTTCCCATTTTTCCTACCACGTACTTTGTTTTTCATTTGCAATGAAAATTGAAGAATTAGACTGATTTAAAACATAAAAGAAACCTTTCTATAAAACAAATCTTTTGGAAAATTTTCCTTAATGAATAAAAATAAATTAGTATGTTACGAGCTTTCAACAAAAGGATGAAGAAGTTTGACGTAGAGGTTGTGTTTTTTCACAAAAAAACTAGACAATCTTTAATTTTATTTTTTATAAATAGACCTTCAAGTTGGTGATTTCATTGAAATATAATTCGTACATAAGATCCATATGTTGGACAACAATCTCATTCATGAAATATCTTGCATGCATTCTAGAGTCGAGAAAATAGAATTATGTATTCAAGTACATTAAAATTCTACACTAAAGTCGTATATTTGAGAGAGTGAAAACTACTTAAAGTTCATCGAGTCTCGTTATTTGTAGTGCTGCTATAATGAAACGTGATCGTTGTATCTTGGGAGACGAGTGTTATTTAAACCTTGAGCAATACTGTGGGACAAACTCATCTTAAAAACAAAGTATCAAACACTTAACTCGAATAATTCATAAAATTTTCGAGTCATTGTAATTAAATCACGCCCAATTTATCCCAAAATATCCAATAAATTAAATCAAACATATAATTATATATCAAAACAGGAATCAATGATATTGACCTAACTTCAATTGGACTAGAACCAAACGTGACTCTGGCTGCCATGGTTTATACAGCACTCTGGGAATTTCAAATATTATTTGCTGAGTCAATGAAAGCGATGGAAAGTTACATATATAATTCCGTTACTAGAAAAATAAAGTAGAGATAGTGGCCATCTTGCTCTCTTACCCGATTTTTCAGGGCTTGAATACTACAGAGACTTAATTAGAGACAAAATTAACTTTTTTAATTCAATTATTGCATGTACATATTAGAATTGCTAATATATCGTCCCATGTAGTAGAACAACTGAAATTTAGTAATTCTGTTTGTAATAGAGTATCTTCATCAAATAATAATTAAGTTATATATAATAATTAATATACATGCATGTTTCACACATGGTGCACGTAAAGTCAACTTTACAATCAAATTCTCTATGAATTGACAAATACCTAATTGATAAATGATAATGGTAGAAATTTAGACATTGATGCTGTCATGCTAATATTGATCGATGGGAGCTGATATCATTTCTAAGATCCTAATCAAATTTACTAGTGACAACTTTATGTGTTTCCTAGCTTCTTCCTTTTCAATATCTACTTAATTTCAAAAGGAATATATATATAGTTTGTATTTTTACTCGGTAACCCCTTAAATATTTTGTATTGTACGGTTTAAGTCAGGTACATTCCTAACTATAGGATCCTGGCTCCGCCACTATTCTTCCTAGTTCCTAGAGAGACTCTTTTCGGCAAATAAAAATACGTACTACTTTTAATCTTTCATATTTCTAGGTAATTGTATTTGGTGGGTTGTGATTTTTCCTTTTTTATAACCAATATACAAGCGAGAGTGTGTACATTCATTTAGTGAACTTTAAAATTATTATTTCTCTATATATAATATATTTCACTTCTTGACTTTAAAATCCTGACCATAATAAATATTTCTAATTATATTGCTTTAATTTACGAGTTATGTCTGATCCTGCCTTTTAAGTTTTAAGTAATAACGTTCTGCTTTTTTCCTTCAAGAGATAAAATCACTTTAAATTAAAATATTTGGATAGCGTTTTTAATTAATTTGATTCAATTATGAGTGCTCATAATTATCTCAAATATTTATATCTATAATCTCGTATATCTAACTCAACCAATATAATTATACCTTATGCTTTTCTGTTGGTGTCGTTGGAATTAATTTTCGGGTGATTTCCATCAAAAAGTGTAGGTGGTTTCTCAAAAGACAAGTGGAATTCCTTTTCGGTGGTTGGCTTCTTTGATCTTTCGCATGTGGAATGTAGCTAGTAAATATAATATTAATAAATAAAAAATTCGGGAAAAAGCAATTTGAATCCATTTGCTTGTGAAGTCTAGAGATGTTGGGTTTAATAATTTTAAAATTTCAAATATGAGGATGTTTGGCTAAATTTATTTTAGCGCTTATAAACTCTCGCATCTTATAAGATGTTTTTAGAATTTATAAGATGTTAATGTTAGTTTAAGAATAAAATCTAAAAATATTTAGATAAAAATAAAATCATGAGATGTTAGTATTGATAATTATATAACTAATATAGTCAAAATGTAGGGATGTGTTACGATGTTAAAATAAATTGAGATTATTAACTTATTTTTAAGGAGCTTACAAGCTCCTTTCAAAAAATATTTACCAAATATTTTGCAATATTTATAAGCTATTAAACAACTTTTATATATATATATATATAATGGAAACTGAATGTAACATAGTGTTATTATTATCGAGACCATTCTTATTATCAAAGAACAAACCAGTTCAGTCAAAAATATTTAAAATCATGAACATGCCTAAATATAAGCAATGATATGCCTAAAAAGCAACGAGCCAAAAGTGCACAAAAAAAAAAAATGGAAAACTACAAAGCACAACCTCGTCTATCATCTAAAGAGACACGCAGCCCACTATATCAACAATACCTAAAAGAAAAAATCTAAAAGCAAAAGTAAATGAACAACCAACTAGCATCACCCTCAAAATAATGAGAAGAAATCCTTTAAAATGAACTCAATGTCATCCAAAGTAAGCTGCCAAATAACCTGAAGTATCGAAGAATTATGGATCATCCCAAGGAACTTAAAAAGTGAACTAACAACGCTTGAATTTGAGCTCCAAAAATGAGTTCATTGCCGCCATATAAACTATCATCCAGAGGGTAATGCTCGACCTTCCCAAATGAACCAACAATTTCATAAAAAACTAATTGCTTCCTAAAATTGTAATGTGCGACCAAAAAAACTATCATTCGTATATAAAAAGAATAATCAATCAATGGTACTCTTTCTTTTAAACGTCAGCTTCCAGTAAAATAAAATTAGACCCGCAATTAATGAGCAAATATCTTCTAAGTTCTTGAAAACTAAGATTCTAATGAGAAGATAGGAAAATGTATAAGCGTTTCCACTATTTGCTTAATTCTCTCCGCTCTAACTAAAATGGGATGAGTATTTAGTTATTTCTAAAATAAAGGCTTTACTCATAAAAATAAGGAAAAATTACATCTAGGTTCCCATAGTTTGGGATATTTACATCTCGGTCCAGAAGAATCGATTTATTACATATTAGTCTAATTTTTTGTTGACCGTTAGTCAAAGTTGACGGAAAGTGGGTAAAGACGTTAATACCCTTAAGTTCCGTCATGTTCAAATTTGCCCAAAAAAAAAAGAAAATAGAAAAAGACCAAATCACCTGTGAGAATGGCGGGCTATAGGAGAGTGTTCTCATTTTGGAACACTTCACTTTTTTTTGCTCACAGAAAGAGAAAACCCTAAACTTCCAATCCTTTAACACCATTCTTTGAAGATTTTTTGCAATCTCTCTTGCGATTCTATCTGAAATCAGTGCGCAAGGGTGTGTGAAGTGATTTTGGAGCTGTATGGCGGCGAAGGAGGGTTTCACTGAACCACAGGTAAGGGTTTAGCATTAACCATGCAAAAAATGTGATTTTTTTCTTCTTTTAGAGGTTTTTTTGGTCGATCATCAAAATGTAGGTGTTATTATGGTTTATTACTTGTGGAATTTTGGGCATATTCATAAAGGGGATGTTTTTGGGCAACATCCTTGAGAGGGTTTTCGATCTTTTCCTTTTTGTTTTTTAATTTATGGGTGTTTTAAAACTAATGTGAGTGTATTATCAAAGTTTCAAACGATTTTCAGTAACTTTGTGTGTTTTGAGAAAAACCCCCAATTTTATTCCTAGGGTTTGTGTAATTTTCAGGCTCACCGTACCTTATTGCTTCTTACATGCTTGATTTTGTCAACTTTTAACTGACGTGATGGCATTTTTTGACATTTATTTATTATTTTTTTTCAATTGCAGTTGTAATGGCTGATAAAAAATTCACTTTGGTGGTCCATTATGGTGATCAGATAGCAAGTCTCTATGATATAGAGCGTGATAGGTACAGCATTATCGATTTTAGGAGTGACATTAAGGATTTGTTTAATATACCTGCTGATCCTGAGAATATTACTGCTTCAACTAATTTTCCTAAGTCTAAGATGTCTGTTAATTGTGACTCTGATGTACTTGAGATGTTTGATAGAAATGAAAACGTAATTTTCTTTGATATCTATGTGAATAGGGTAGTTACAGACCCTGAAGTGAACAAAGATATTGGTGGTAATGAAACTGTTAGGCAAGAGAATATTCCTTCAGAAGGTTGTAGTAATATTCATATAGATAACCAAATTGAAGAGGATGATGATACAGATTCTGTGGATTCCCTTATAGTTCCTAAAATGGGTTCTGATATAAATTTGCAAGAATATAAAAATGACAAGACTGGCTATAACTCTAATGATGGGATGTTTGACTATTCCTCAAATGATCATTGTGAGGTTGAGAATTCTGATTTTGACCTTGAGAATGATCCATTAAAGGGTGAGTTTGAAGACACAGGTTACATGCATGATGATAATGCATCTGAGGTAATGTTTAAGAATGGGATGTTTTTTAGGGATGTAGTACATTTGAGGAGGAGGTTAAAAGATTTTGTTATTCAAGAGGGTTTCAGTATGAGGAGAATTAAAAATGACAAGCAAAGGGTAACAGTTGAGTGTGAGAATGAGGGATGTGGGTGGAGACTCCATGCAGCTGTTATGTGTGACAAGATAACATTCAGGGTGAAGGAATTCTATAGGGTACACACTTGTCTGAGTGATTGCACTAAAGAAGCTTCCATAGACTGGATTGCAAGTAAATTAGTGCCTCTTCTAAGGAAGAATGAGAACATTACACCAAAGAAGATTGAAGAACATCTTAAGGATTATAATGTGAAGCCTAACTATATGCAGATCTAGAGGGCTAAAAATCAAGCTAAAGAAGAGATTGAAGGGAGTCATTCTGAATGTTTCAGCAAACTAGCTTATTATATGAGAGTGTTAGGTGAGTATAAACTTATATGGAAGAAGAAAGGAGGAACAGACCTAATAGATCACTCATACCAACATTTGGGAGATTTTTTGTTGGTCTTCCTGCACTAGCTAAGGGATTTCTTGCTGGATGTGCACCTTTCATTGGGTTTGATGGGTGCCATCTAAAGGGTTTCTGTGGAGGGGTGTTGCTTTTTGCCATATCTATAGATGGAAACAATGGACTATATCCACTAGCATATGCAGTGGTTGAAAGTGAAGGAAAAGAGAGCTGGAAATGGTTCTTTGAGGGTTTAAATGAGCTGATTGGAGAGTTCTCTATTGATGTTTCTTGGACACTGATGTCTGATAGACAAAAGATGTTGATGGGGAATATCTTGGAGAATACACGTGGCACAATCTTAAGAGGGTCAAACGCCATGTGTATCTAAACCAGGGTCAACCCACGTTTGGCTCAAGAACATGCTCGATGATCGAGCACATGGTTCATCCTGATACCTCGACCGTCATAACAACTGTAGAACTTCCCGGGGGCCCTAGATCGACCCCCTCCATGCTCGAGGATCGATATTCGACTCACCACACCTCCAAGAGCATGGCTTGGGGGTCGACCTCCGAAGGGCCGAATCTGCCTCATCCCCACACGGTCGACCCCGCCGTAGCCGCATTAATTGCGCCGTATCTGCTCTGACTGCTTTCCGTACTCTGTATCTCCAGAAGTGACAGGCAATCATTCCTGTCAGGGAATGAATCAGACCCGAGGCACAGGCATTAATTGCCCCACGGTCGGGGCCATACCCAGTAGGTGGGAAGTCTCCCTATAAATACCCCCATCATTTATTATGGTAAGCTCTCTTCGGATGGATAGCTCTGACTTTCATCTCCTCTTTACGAATACCCTATTCTAAACTGACTTAATTCAGTGGAGTGGCTACGCCGGAGACAACCCCCTCCGGCCAAGTAACCCCGTGCTAGTGCTTTTCAGGTCAAAGTTGGACTCCCCGTTACAAATTCAACTGTTTGTCGGAATCACGTGGCTGATCCAGACCGCTTACCAAAAACCGACGTCATCAGTTTAGCGCCGTCTGTGGGAAATATCAAGGCTTTCGACCTTTGAGCAAGCAAGCGTTAGCCATGGCGAACAAGAAAACAAAAAGCACCCACAGCATCGTCAGGACTCGATCTCAAATCGAGGCCGATCGAGCCGCAGCCGCGGCTGAAGAACAGGCGGCCTTCGCCGCCCGACTCGAAGAGATCGACCGCCCTCAGGGGGCGAACCCTCTCGACGAGGTGGAGGAGGACGCTATCTCACATGCGGACCTACCCGCGGTCATACTCCCTGCTCGGCCATCAGCCCAAGACTTAGCCGCGTACACCAGTCAGGTTTACGAAGAAGCTAGGCAGGCTCTCGAGGCGGGAAGGCCCATAAGGGTGATTCCTCTCACAGTCAATATCACTGAGCCCTCTCCCATACAATATCGGCTATCTCGACCTCCGCCTGTCCCGCGGGCTCAAACTCATGCAGGAAGGGGGAACGAGGGCCGCAGGCCTGAAGCTGCCCGACCTCCGCGATATCCTGCTGACCATGCCCCAGAAGGGGAAGATGAGAATAATGGCCACACGGTCCGAAGGCCAGAAAAGGCGCATGTCGCCGAGCAAGAAAACGAGCCGGAAGAGGAGGGCTACTATGATGATGAATATGATCGAGAAGAATACGACGATCAAATCAACGAAAGGGACTACGTCCCCCCCCTCCCATCCGTCGGAGGGCATATTCACAGCCTATCCGACCTGTACATCCACATCATGTCCGCCCTACGGGCGGACTCATGCAGGACGCTAGACGTCCCCCTCCTCCCCGACTTCCAGTCAGGGAGAGGTTAACAAACAAATACGCCGGCGTCCCACCATTCGGGGATTTGAGAGATAGACTTCCCCCCCGACGTGACGCAACTCGTAACGAACAATAGGAACCCGAGCATAACGCGCGAAGCCGGCGACAGAAGCTGTCGCCATTTACAGAGGAGATCCTCAGCGAGGATCCAGGGTCGACCGCCATTCCTCGGGACCTTCCTATCTACGATGGGAAAACCGACCCCGGTGACCACATAACCAGCTTCGAGTTGTCAATGAACCTGTTCCCCCATACCCCGCACACATGGGCCAAGGTTCTAGCCACCACCTTCAAAGGGGCGGCGCTCGACTGGTTCCTCAGGCAACCTCCCGCCTCCATAAGGTCTTATGACGAGCTCTCCACAGCGCTCGAAGGCCACTTCTCCCCCCTAATCCAAGATAGGCTTGGGGTGTCACGGTTGGATTCCATTGTCCAGGGAGTGAGCGAATCCCTACGGGATTACTTCACTCGGTTCAATGCAGAACTGGTCCGTGTCGCACCGCCGGACCTGGCAGTCGTTCTCAGCGCCTTGGGGAAAAACTGTCACTGCCGAGACTTCACCAAGGATATCCTTGGCCGAGTTCCCATAAACAGCCTAAGGGACATCCAGGACTGCGCCACGAAGTGGATGGACTATGAGGAGATCGAAGGGAGCTACTGGGCAAATCACGGGCAAGCCATGCTGCGAAGCATTGGTCGAGCCCCCGCTCACAGCAATTACTACAATCGATCTCGCGGCCCTGAAGAACGGAGTCCTCCTGCGTCCAGTCGAGGGAAGAATAAGGGTCGTCAAGAGAGCGGCGCTCGACCAGAAGGAAGCTCGAACACTCGGCGGCCCGATCGGGAAAAGTACGAGCCCCTGATATGCGCGGTAGGGGATATCCTTCCTAAAATCCCTGGGAAACTCCTCAATTACCCCAAGAAGCTGAAGCTTAACCTGCGGAAGATCGATGACTCTAAATACTGTGAGTTCCACGATCAGCCGGGGCATGATACAAACGACTGTAACCAGCTGAAGGATGAAATCGAGAGGCTCATCCAAGGGGGGCATCTGGCCGAGTTTGTCAAGAGATTGAAGAGGAATAGGGATCGAGGGCGAGAACGGCGCTGCAATGAGAACGAGGACAGGCGGTCGAGGTCTAGGTCTCGATCGCCCCCACCCAAACAAAATCAACGGGATGGAAAACAGGCTATCTCCCCTAACACGATCCCAAATGCGCCAACCCGCGGTCGAATTGATATGATTGTGGGGGGCCCCGACGGGGGAGAAATGAGATAATTAAATAAATAAAGATATTTTGAAAAGTCAAAATTAGCTAGCAATTTATATATACTTGTATATATATTTGTATAGATATTTATGTATGTATTTGCATACATATTTATATATATGACAAGAATAATATCATATAATTCAAATACGATGGCATAATTTTCATAGAATTTCAAATACAACACTTCAAATATAAACATAGTGTAAGGTAATTCAAATATGAAAATTCTTATGAATTCTTGCCCTTGTGTGCATTGTTTGCAATTATGTGATTATGTGAATTATATGAATTAATGTGTGATTCTATATGTGAATAATATGATGAATTCATAAGAATTTTCATATTTGAATTACCTTACACTATGTTTATATTTGAAGTGTTGTATTTGAAATTCTATGAAAATTATGCCATCGTATTTGAATTATATGATATTATTCTTGTCATATATATAAATATGTATGCAAATACATACATAAATATCTATACAAATATATATACAAGTATATATAAATTGCTAGCTAATTTTGACTTTTCAAAATATCTTTATTTATTTAATTATCTCATTTCTCTCTCAAATTTTCTACACTATTCCACAAGCAACATTCTCTCATCTTCTTCAACCTCTCTCTCGGCCATTCTCACCCTTCTCACCACCGCCATTTTCATCACCATCAAAGCACCAAAAATCATCCTCTTTCTTGCTACAAAAAGTTGCTCTCTCATCCAAGGAACAAACCTCTACTTTCTATTTGTGCAAACAAGCTTTTATTTCTTCCTTTCTCCTCCATTTCCTCCTTCAAGGTAAGTTTGTAAATCTCACAATTCTTTGGTTTTCAAGGTTTTCTATGTTGAGGAAGTGATGAAGCATGTTAGAATGAATGATTGATGAGCTTAGTTTGGTTGTTGGTTGTTGGTTGTCCAGAAAGAGAGGGATTCGCCGCGCTCAAACCAGCCTTCATGGCCCCCACGAAGTGCTGCCAGTAGAGCTTGGGGAAGAATGGAAGCAAAAGGAAGTGGCTTTCAGCGGTAGGGACTTTCATCTAGATCCCCATCGGGACGGCGTAACGCCGAGTTGTCCGATGGTGGTAACTTTAGATATTGCAAACTACGCTGTAAGTAAATGTTTGGTTGATACTGGAGCTAGCTCGAACATTGTTCTTTACTCGACTCTTCAGCGAATGCATTTGAGTAAATTGAGATATGAACCAGTAAAAACAACTCTAAAAGGCTTTGGTGGCTCGATCATCGCCCCAAAAGGCCAGATTAAAATGCTCACTTCCATGGGCGTCCATCCCGCTCGAACGACGATGGAAATTAATTGGGTCGTCGTCGATATCCCCGACTTCCCTTATAACATGATTTTGGGTCGACCCGGCCTCATTGACTTCAAGGCCGTCATCTCGACCTACCACCAAAAGATCAAACTCCCGACTCCCTATGGGATCGGGGAAGTGTGCTGTGATTTGGCCGAGTCTTGGGCTTGCTACGCAATTGCTAACGAGGCTCGACCCCACACAGAGGATGCGCTTAAACCTGGCGATCTCATCATGGATGATGCAGACGAAGACGAAAGGATCCCCGACCCAGAAAGAGATGGAGCCTCGCGCTCCAAAATGAGTACCCACGAAGCTCGAAAGAAAAGGAAGGTGGACGAGTCCCGACTGTCAGCAGCGGAGGACACTCGGTTGGTCCAACTCGATCCTCAGGATCGAGAAAAAACCACCAGGGTCGGAGCAAGTCTCGAGGAAAAACAATTGGAGTGCCTCACCATCTTCCTGCAGGAGAATGCGGACGTCTTTGCTTGGAAAGCCAAAGATCTGGAGGGGGTCGATCCAAGGGTAATCTCGCACTACCTAAACATTGACCCTGCCTTCAAACCCATAAAACAAAGACTAAGGACCCAAAGTGTCGTCCGCAACTCGATCATCGAAGATGAAGTCAACAAATTGCTCGATGCCGGATATATCACTCCGGAAAAGTATGTCGATTGGCTTTGCAATGTGGTCCTCGTGGCCAAAACGGGAGGCAAATGGAGGATGTGCAACGACTTCACTGACCTAAATCGGGCGTGTCCTAAGGACCCTTACCCGTTACCTCGGATCGACCAACTAGTCGACTCGACCGTCGGATGTGAGCTAATGAGCATGATGGATGCCTTCCAAGGGTATTATCAAATTAGGATGGCTCCCCAAGACCAAAAACACACGGCGTTCATCGTTGTCAAGGGGATATATTGCTTCAAAGTAATGCCATTCGGGCTGAAGAACGCAGGAGCCACCTATCAAAGGATGGTTAACCTGATATTTGACCCCTTGATTGGAAAAACGGTAGAAGTTTATGTTGACGACATGATCGTCAAGAGTTCGAAGGCGGAAAATCATCAAAACGACCTCAGTGAGATGTTTGCCTTGTTAAGAAAGCATCGCCTCAAGCTCAATCCCATGAAATGTGTTTTCGGGGTTAAAGGAGGGAAGTTTCTGGGATACATGGTGAGCCAACGAGGGATCGAGGCCAACCCGGAAAAAATCTCGGCCGTTATTAACATACCACGACCGGAAACCATCAGGGGGGTCCAACAATTAGTCGGGCGAATCGTAGCACTCAACAGGTTCATATCTCGATCGGCCGAGCGTAATTTGCCCTTCTTCAAAATATGAGAGATGTGAAGAAATTTGAGTGGACGGAGGAGTGCGACAGAGCCTTTGAAGAAATGAAGAGATACCTGGCATCCGCTCCGCTGATCGCCAAACCCGAGCAAGGGGAGATACTCTATCTCTACCTCGCCGTCTCCGACGAAACCATAAGCTCGGTTCTAGTAACCATCAGGGATCGGAAACATCTCCCGGTATATTATGTAAGCAAAATCCTACACGGAGCAGAAACTCGATACCTAGAGATCGAGAAGTTTGCGCTAGCCTTAGTGGTCTCTTCAAGGAAGCTACGCCCATATTTTCAAGCGCACGAGATCGTTGTCCTGACCGACCAGCCACTGAAGCAGGTGATGGCAAAACCAGATAATTCAGGTCGACTGATTAAGTGGGCTATTGAGCTTGGGCAATTTGACATCACTTTCCAACCCAGGGTCGCCATACAAGCTCAAGTCCTCGCAGACTTTCTGGTCGAGAAAACAACCATGGCAAAGACACCTAAAAGCAAGAACACTCATTGGCTCCTGAAGGTCGACGGTTCGTCGACCGCCCAGGGCGGAGGTGCGGGGATTTCTTTAACAAACCCGGAGGGGTTAGATCTGGACTTTGCCGTCGGTCTGAACTTTCGGGTCACCAATAACGAAGCGGAGTATGAAGCACTCATCGCAGGACTGAAAACCGCACTCGAAAGCGGCGCCAAGTCGATCGCGGTTATCACCGATTCGCAACTCGTTGCACACCAAGTCCAAGGACTCTACGAGGCCCGAGAGGAAAACATGATCAAATACTTGGAAGTGGTACGCAAGCTAACAGCCCGGCTCACCAGCTTCGCGATCAACCAAGTGCCCTGGGAGGAAAACACAAGGGCCGACGTGTTGTCAAAGCTTGCCAACGGTCTCAAGGGCACCGAAGAGCGCGAAATCACCTTCAAAATCGCCAATCATCGAGCCATCGACGGGCCCGAGGCAGCCATAGTCACGATCGACCCCGAGGAGCCCTGTTGGCTCGATGAAATTGTGTTATATCTAAGAGACGGAGTGCTGCCACAGGATCGAAACGCCGCTCGACGATTACGTCACCGGGCCACAAGATACACCCTCGATCCCGAAGGTCGACTCTACAAGCGTGGTAACCGCCGACCCCCAATGAGGTGTCTCCGACCCTCGCAAGTTGAAGAGGTTCTCTACGAGATCCACGCAGGAAGCTGCGGCAACCATGCGGGAGGCCGATCTTTGGCTAGGAAAGTAACACGAGCCGGCTACTTCTGGCCGACCCTCGAGAGAGATGCCGAAAGATGTTCCAGGCATTGCGTCAAGTGCCAAAAACAGGAAATTATTCCCACAAGCATGCCGCGGAAATGATAGCGATCGATGTTTCATGGCCATTTGATCAATGGGGGATCGACATAGTGGGGCCGCTCCCAACGTCCACCGTGCGACAGGCTGAATATTGCATCGTGGCCTGCGAGTACTTCTCCAAGTGGGTCGAGGCAATAGCCGTTAGGAAGACAACCTCTAAAGTCATCCAAAGCTTCATATGGAAGAATATAGTATGCCGGTTCGGAGTGCCTCGAATCCTAATTTGCGACAAAAGGCCTCAATTCAGAGCCGATGACATGAAAGAATGGTGCAAGGACCATGGGATCGATCAGCGTTTCGCTTCGGTCGGATACCCACAAGCAAATGGGCAAGCGGAAGTGACCAATCGCACCATCCTTCGAAGTCTCAGCGCTTGACTTGACGCCAAAAGGAAGGCATGGGCAGATGAGCTCGATGAGGTTTTATGGGCCTACAGGACCACCCCGCGGACCGCCACAGGCGAAACTCCATTTGCTCTCGTCTATGGGTCGGAAGCCTTGATTCCCACGGAGTTGCTCCACGAAACTGCTCGAGTCTCACACTTCCAGTTGGCTCAAAACAACGAAGGGCGAGCGCTCGAGCTAGATCTTATTGAGGAGAAGCGCCATCGTGCGTTAGGACGAATGCAGCAACACAAGGCGGCTGCCGCTCGAAGCTACAACAAAAACGTTCGACCATTAAGCTTTCAAGTGGGCGATCTAGTCCTAAGAAAGGTTGAGGTGTCTAGAAAAGTTAAGAAGCTCGAGGAGAAATGGGATGGACCGTACCGTGTTGCACGAATCGCCAAAAACAACGCATATAGGCTGGAAACCTTAGGCTCGAAATCTGAAGAGTTGCCTCGACCGTGGAATGCCTACAATTTAAAATTGTATTATCCTTAGAACCGATCCTTACGGGATTCGGATATGTAACTCCCCTCGAAGGGCCCTACTTGTAATAGCTCTGTGTGTGTTGAATACATCATAAGAATTCTTGTTTTAGCAGCATCTACGATCACTCAGCACTTTAGCAACGAAGCTAGGGACTTGAGCGTAAAACTCGAGTCCCCCCCCAAAAAAAAAAAAAAAAAAAAAACAAAAACAACAATCCTTTATTGAAGCTACGCTTCAGCCAATGAGTGGGGGACTCGAGCGTAAAGCTCGAGCCCACAAAGTTGAAAACAATTCTTTGTTGAAGCTACGCTTCGGCAAAGAAGTTGGGCCTCGAGCGTAAAACTCGAGCCCACAAAGACAAAACAATCCTTTGCTGAAGCTACGCTTCAGCAAAGTAGGTGGGACTCGAGCATAAAACTCGAGCCCATAAAGTTGCCAATCATTTGTTGAAGCTACGCTTCAACGAAGGAACTGGAACTCGAGCATGAAACTCGAGCCCGAACCCTTGGTGGGAACTAAGTTTCAACAAGTAAAGTAAGGATTCGAGTGAAATTTAATAGCAAAGGAGGACACAAATGAAAAATTACTAAATTTCATTAAGATCAATAGGAATATTACAACAAGGCTCGAGCCTATTGCTCGAGGATAGAATCCTATTACAATTCAAAAATGGAAAAGGTTCAAGGATCGGCAGGGGCAGCCGGCTCGCTCGGACCAGCCTCGAGCGCCAAAGAGCTCAACCACTCGAGTTCCGCCGCGGACCACTCAGGATCGGCCTCATTTGGATCAACAGAAGGGAACAGGCGATCCATAGTGGGCTCCAGCGGTTCGTCCTTCCCGTCGTACGGCTTCTTCATAAGCTCGGCAAGAAGCCTTTGGACCACGAAGCCATACGGATGCTGGTCAGGCTCGGACGTTTCAACGGTAGTCTTTGTCACTACCGCTTGAGCCTCGGCGTTGGGGGCAACCTGCTTCTGAGGGCGAGGGTCGTCTGCAGCTATTCCGACCTTGGAGAGATTAGCACCTGGGACGATCAAGTTCTGGGCCTGTAATTGAGCCAAGCAGAGCGCATGGCCTTCTTTAAAATCATCAAACGCCTTAATGGCGCTGGCCTTCTCGAACATGGGCCCCTCCACGAATTTCTTCACGGCCCATCGCCCCATTGCCATCTGGGCTTTTTGGAGGAAGCCGCGAGCCTTGCGGCAGTACTTGGCCTCCATCTCCCGCTCGGCCGCCGCTCGACCAGCAGCCTGCCCCTTCACGAAACCCTCTTGGGCCTCGAGCCTGAGGGATCGAGCCTCCCCCTCGAGCCTAGAGACTTCGAGGGTTCGCTCCTCGACAGCCCCCAGAAGCTCAACCTCCCTCTCCTTGAGCTTTTTGTTCTCCGACTCCAGCAGTTGGGCAGACTGCTGAAACCCTTGGGCTTGCCTCTTCCAATCGCCCTCCTTCTGCTCCTCGACCTCCTTCTTGAGGTCGACCCACCGCCTCTTGTAGAATTGCTTCCTCGACCGGAGGGCCTTGCCGTATTGCACTAGGCCATGAGCGATCGGGGCCGTGCGCTGCAAGGTCGGCACAAAGAGAGTAAATCAGTTCAAAATCGAGTAAAGAAACTTGAGATTAATAAATGAAATACGATAATTACTTACAGACATAAAGGCGGTGGCGAGATTACGCTCGAAGGTCTCTAGCGACCATTCGGCCATGCGCCTGTGGTCGGGCTCGGTCGCCACCGACCGCCAGATGGCCTTCACGGCCTCAAAATCTGATCCCGCATTAAGAAGGGATCGGGGTTGCCCCTCGACTAGCTCCGGGACCCCCCCCGGGAAGTGGGGCTCGGCCACGGGAAGGTAATCCCTTATGCGGCGCGCCATGAACTCGGCGCTCGTCTCGGAGCCCGAGTCGTCCGCCGGGAGGGCCTCCCTAGTCGACCCTTTACCCTTCATCTTTTTGGACTGGGGAGCAGGTTTGCGGGCGGGCCCGGGAGCAACTCTTTTTCGGGACAGAGGCTCGGCCGCCTCCTCCTCTTCCTCTTCTAGGTCGACCGGGGCGGGGTCGGCCGCTCGGCTGGATCCCTCGGAGGGCCTTTTGAATAGCCCCTTGCCGAGTCCGGGGCCTTGGCGGGGTAGCGACAGACCTGCCCCTGTATCCGCGCCGAGGATCGCAGGCTCGACCGCGGGAAGCTCGGGCCGGCTCCGGACGGCCTCGTTGAGCTCGGCCAGTTTCTCCTCGGCCGCCATCTCGTGCTCAGGCAACAGAGCCTTGCCCAAGCTTTGAAGGAAAGAGGTTCGGGATGCCATGAGGATGCTGGTATCTGCAAAACAGCAAATCGATTAGAAACAGTTGGAGAAATATATGATTAGCTCAAAGTAAAGAAACAGAAGGAAAAAAGACATGTACCCAGGACAAACCCCTCTCGCACTCTCCCACAACCGATACCCACGGCCGCTAAATTTTCCTCGCGGCAGAAAGTCCTACAGTCGAGCAGGACTTGGTCGGGGCAAACCTCCCGGCCCAAGAACCCCATGATCAACTCAATCGACTCCTCAAGGTCCTCATCCTTGGAGGGTCGGAGGGTCGGAGGCCTATTGTCTTCCCATTGGGTCGGGATTAGGAAACCCTCAGGGTGTTGGACGATCACGAACTCTGCCTTCCATTGATCGCCGTGAGAGGATGTGGGAATGGAGAATATCTTTTTACCCCTCTTCTGGGAAAACTGTAGAAGCCCTCGCCCGAAGGGGAAGAAGCGGAGAGGGTGAACATCTGGAAGAACCGAGCCCGAGTCGACTCGAGCCTCAGGATCCTCATCAAAATGAAGAAGCAGGAGATGAGGGAAAAGCAGTTGGCAGTCATCTGGCTCGGGCAAACGCGTAAGCTCCGGAACAAGCTGGTATATTGAGTGTTCCCGACCAAGCGGAACCCGTTCATGACCGCGTTGTAATTGACGGCTATCTCCCCGTGAGCTTGCCTGCCCAGGACATCGTCCTTCGCTGCCGCTCGGATAGTGTACGGCGCAGGCAGGTTCAATCGATCTACGATCCTCTCGAACTGCTCACCAGAAACTCCTCCCACTATGCTATCATAGGGAGCAGGGGCTCCCCTCTCCGATTGTGGGGGATCGACCCCAGCGTCTCTCGATCCTCCCCTCTCCGACTGTGGGGGATCGACCCCAGCGTCTCTTGATCCTCCCGCCAACTTTTCCGTGGGAGCGGCGGGAGCCTTGCTGCGGTACGCGCGCTGGGGCAAAGCTGCAGCCCGACGGCGCGACCGAACGGTGGTCGCCTCCTCGCGACCACTGGTGGAGGTGGCCCTGTTCTCGTTGTCTCCTGCGGCCCTACGGGATGTAACCTCAACCTCGGACTTTGAGTCGGTGTCAAACCCTAAGTCGACTACGTCAAAGCGGGCTTCATACTCTCTCAACCTCTCACTCGATCCCTCAGATGCTCCCGACATTTTTTATAATTGTAAATAAAATGCAAGAGTTGAGGGTCGGGGATTACCTAAAGAGTGGACGGTGTTCTACGCTCGAATCAAATTCCTTCGCCTGTGATTTTCTCGCTAAAATTGCTTCTGCTCGGAGCGAATATTCAAGAAACGTGAGAAATGAGAAAGGGTTAGGCCCTTATTTATAGTAGTCAGGCCTCGGAATACGGAACGTCGCCATAATTACTCTTTATTAGGCTGTCGGATCAAGTGTGCCTTCCCAAGAACGAACTGGCGGTCGACCTACTTTATTGTCGGTTGCGTGCAACGGTAATAACGGGGTTGCGTGGCCCAACCAAAAGATGCCACGTGTATCGAGCTTCGATGTGGCGGTCGAACTCAGATCCCGGTCGAATAAATTCGACCGAAACCTGGGGGACTCGTGATGGGGAATATCTTGGAGAATACACGTGGCACAATCTTAAGAGGGTCAAACGCCATGTGTATCTAAACCAGGGTCAACCCACGTTTGGCTCAAGAACATGCTCGATGATCGAGCACATGGTTCATCCTGATACCTCGACCGTCATAACAACTGTAGAACCTCCCGGGGGCCCTAGATCGACCCCCTCCATGCTCGAGGATCGATATTCGACTCACCACACCTCCAAGAGCATGGCTTGGGGGTCGACCTCCGAAGGGCCGAATCTGCCTCATCCCCACACGGTCGACCCCGCCGTAGCCGCATTAATTGCGCCGTATCTGCTCTGACTGCTTTCCGTACTCTGTATCTCCAGAAGTGACAGGCAATCATTCCTGTCAGGGAATGAATCAGACCCGAGGCACAGGCATTAATTGCCCCACGGTCGGGGCCATACCCAGTAGGTGGGAAGTCTCCCTATAAATACCCCCATCATTTATTATGGTAAGCTCTCTTCGGATGGATAGCTCTGACTTTCATCTCCTCTTTACGAATACCCTATTCTAAACTGACTTAATTCAGTGGAGTGGCTACGCCGGAGACAACCCCCTCCGGCCAAGTAACCCCGTGCTAGTGCTTTTCAGGTCAAAGTCGGACTCCCCTTTACAAATTCAACTGTTTGTCGGAACCACGTGGCTGATCCAGACCGCTTACCAAAAACCGACATCATCAGATGTGGTTTAATTATTTATTTTTTGTCAGTTAATCATTTTTTTATTTTTGATAAAATTGTATTAATTCCTTTGCATTTGTCTTAATTGCTAGGGACTGGAGTCTGTTATTGAAGAATTGGTGCCTCATGCAAGGAATAGAAGATGTGCTAGACACATCTATTCCAATTTCAGATTGAAATTTCTTGGAAATGCACTTAAAGGTTTTTTCTGGGATGCAGCTAGGTCTTACAACAAAAGGGGTTTCACTTATGCTCTGAACAAAATTAGGGGCAACAATGAGGCTGCATATAATTGGCTGATGAAAATTCCAGCTGAGATGTGGAGCAGACATGCATTTGCAAAAGATATTAAGAATGACCACATCACTAATAATATTTCAGAGAGTTTCAATCATTGGGTAGGTAAATTAAGAGGTAAGCCAGTTCTGACACCAGTAGATGGTTTGAGGGGTAAACTGATGAGTAGACTTTACTTGAGGAGGACCAAAGGGTTAAAATGGAAAAATTCTATAGTGCCTTCTGTGGTTAAGAAGTTGAATGAAGTTAGAAAAAGGGCTACATACAGCAAATTACTCATTGCTGGGTATAATAAGTATGAGGTGCAACAAGGGAGCACTCACTTTGTTGTTGACATTGGTAGAAGGACTTGTCAGTGTGGTGAGTGGGAGTTGTGTGGTTTCCCATGTCCCCATGCCCATAAGGCAATTGCTTATAGAAGAGAGCCATTGGAGGATTACATTGCTGCTGCTTTCACAAAGGATACATATCTAAGGACTTTTACTCTTATGATAGTCCCTGTGCCTGATGAATCATTATGGCATGAGATGGCAGATGTTCAACCAGCAAAAATTAATCCTCCAGTTAATAGAAGGTTGCTTGGGAGGCTAAAAAGAAATAGAAGAAAAGAGGCCTGGAAAAAAAATTCAAGACAAGGAAGATCAAAGAATGTGAGATGTACTTTGTGTCAGCAGCTGGGACACAATAAGAGAACATGCCCATTGAGAGTTCAGGTAATTTGAAATTTTGTAACATTTTGTTCCTTTATTTCTGATATTCTACCTAAATTTTTATTTATGCATTTGCAGGGAGAAGAATATGAGATTGCAGGGGGTGACTTGCCAATCCCAATGCCAGAAGTTCAGTTGAATGTAGAGGAAGAAACTGTTGTCAACAATGAGGACTTTGATGCTCCTGAGTTAGATGAATTTTATGCAAACATTGAAATATTGATGATGAGATTGCTGCAAATCAGGCATCAACTGAACAAGTGTTTGAAAATTTTTTGTCTGACATGAACACAAAAAAAAAAAAAAGAAGAATGAGTGCACTTGATGACATTGCAACAGCAAATAAAAGACAACAAGGTATGGATTGTTTGAATATTAATTAATTCTTAAAATATTTTAACTGTATTACTTGATTGTTTGATAAAAAGTTTGTGCAATTTCTTACTTACAGTGGCTGCTGGGAAAGGTAAAAGGGAATTACCCAAGAATGTTAACACCAAATTCAAGAAACCAGCACAAGTAAGGAAAGAAAAGGGTGTGGTTATCAGAGATGTTGAAAATGCACAGGTACATTCAAAACTCCTTCTAGTTGTACAACACAAATCAAGGCTTGGAAGGAAAAGATGGAAGATTTATCCCAACCAATAGAGATATCTCATGGAATGTCTATAAAAGACAAGGACAAGGTGGTTTCTTTATCCCAACCAGTAGAGAAATCCAAAGACAAAGAGATGACTGCTCCAAAAAGGACAAAAAAAACCTAAAGAGAAGGTGGAGGTGGAGGCTACAACAAAAGGACAAAAAAAACCTCTAGACGAGGTGGAAGCTGCACCAAAAAGGACAAAAAAACTTCAAGAGAAGGTGGAGGTGGAACCAAAAAGTACATAAAAACCTCAAGAGAAGGTGGAGGCTACAGGACAAAAGAGAAAGACTGTGGTGACTGAAACAACACATACAGAGATGGCCAAAGAGAAAGATGAAGTTCCAACCATGTCAATACAGAAAGCAAAGCACAATGGAAAGGCTGCAAGCAAGCCAGTGCAGGTTTTTGGGTTGGGAGATCAGTCAAAAAAGTCAACTGATAAGAAGCCAAATATGTTTGAATCAATGATGTTGACACTTAGCCCCAATTTCTTTTGGAAAGGAGGACTTAACTTGAGAGGAAAAGATGCTCCAAAACTTTCCATGACCAATATTGATCCTAAATCTGTAAGTCAGAAATCTTCTAATGTTTCTACTGCTGAAAATGTCCAGAATGCCAAAAAAGTCACAAAAAGAAGTTGGTCTTTTATCCTGATGAAGTGGATAAGGCTAGTGGAAAAAGTTGATATATGTACTGTTTTTAATTATTTTTGCAGTTTGGGGATATGTACTTGAAATACATTAAACAAGTATTGTTTTGTCTGGGTTTTGTTTATCAGCTCTAGGGTGAATTTTTGCATGTTATAGGGAGTTGATAGATATGACAGTTGGATGTTTAGGTTGTTTTTTTTTTTTTTTTGTTGTTGTGAACTGGATGCATTATATTTGCAGAAATAGTTGATGTTATTTTCCGGAATTCTACATCTAAATTATTACATTTTACATAATAGCTTTGAGAAGGTGTACAATGAGAAGTAAAGATAGTAATGACATGTTTAGCATTAGGATCTTATACATCAATCCATCTTGATTTGTCTTCTCTGTTGTTGGAGCTGGATCTGCCATGGTTTTGTTGCTTGTTACTTCATCTTCTTCCTCTTCATCACCATCTCCTTTTTCAATTGGAATACACCAGCGAGAAAAGCCATGAACAGGACAGCAATGAAATAGCTTACCCCTGTTCTTAGTATCTTTTCCAGCAACTTTGATTGTGGCCCACTCATCACATTTTGGTCTTTGCATTTCTCTTTTTTGATTCTAAATGATTCAAAGTGTGAATTTGAAGAAACTCTTGAGGAAGACATGTTTTTTCTGTGTAAAAATGGCCAAGATGCATGATATATATATAGTATTAAGATGTCCAATGGCTATAAATGGCTAGTAAAAGCCTGGCCTTCATATTACAAAAAAGTCTCTGAGTTTTGAGTATTATTACATTTAGGTCTACAAACTTTCAATATTTTACAATGCAGTCCACAGGCGTATTACGGTCCATAAAAGTTGAGGTGGCGCCAAATTCAAATATAAATAATTTTTTTTTAAAGAGTTCCGTCAACTTTGACTAACGGTCAACGAAAAATTGGACTAATATGTAATAAATCGATTCTTCTGGACCTAGATATAAATACCCCAAACTACGGGAACCTATATGTAATTTTCCCTAAAAATAATTCTAGGCCCAAAATTTCAGACCGCAATTTAGGGAGAAATTGCAATTCAAGTCCCATTGCATATCCCTAGTTGCAACTGAGGTCCCATTATTTCGAAAATTGCAACCGTAGTCCCATTATTTAACAAAACGTTGCAAGGAACGTCCCACCGTTTACCCCAACTAACGGAACCATTAAGTTTGACTTTGACACACGTGTGAGAGCTAGAAAACTCACCTGAAAACCGATTTTGGAGGGAAAATAGCATAAAACCTCATTTTTTAACTAGTGTTGTAATATATAATATCCCTATTATATAAGCAATTCAGTTTTTAGTCATACGAAATGAACTTTTATCTTTTTTTTTTTAATTGTCTTAAACTAAGCTAAACAATAGATAAACCAAACAAAAAATAAAATTCATACACCTAGATGAAATGAACTTTAAGCACCCGTAAAATACCAAAAATGACAATAATAAAAATAACAGCTTTAAACCATTACAAAACAACACATGGTAATTCAATTCAATTCAATTCCAAAAAAATCACAGCATGTGTATCAAAATGCATAAATTATCACATCAAATTGGAATAGGGCAAGCCATACAAGTTTGTTTAAAGCCCAACAAAAATTACATCAATGATGCCATTTACAACCAATACTTAATTGAGTATTTATACTTTGAATGAATTGCATGCATGGTAACAAAAATCAACTTCTCTTGGAAGGGTTTGTGCCGTTTTTGAGAGAAAAAGTAAGGTTTAGGGTTTCACTTTTTTTAACAAATTGATAAATGAGCGGGAGATGAGTTTTCTAGTTTTCACACGTGTGTCAAAAGTCAAACTTAACGGTTCCGTTAGTTGGGGTTAACGGTGGGACGTCCCTTGCAACGTTTTGTTAAATAATGGGACTCTGGTTGCAATTTTCAAAATAATGGGACCTCGGTTGCAACTAGGGATATCCAATGGGACATGAATTGCAATTTTCCCGCAATTTAGTCATACAAAGTTGGTTCTGTTAATTAATCAAATACTTTACTAAAATATTACTAGCCCTAGCCCAGATAAGGTTTGAATTTTAGTGGCTGTGATTACAAATAGAGGGAGGCTTGAGTGGGCTGCAATTCCTCTACGAAAAAACCATAACCATTTGAAGATTGAGATGAAAATTTATGAAGATTTGAGGATTTTCGAGCACATTTAATCAAGGCGAGCTGGTCAAACCTCTATTCGAACCAAACTCAAAGACTTTTCCTGGGTCATGAGTCATGTTCCAACACAGAAATTCAAGCAATCACAGCATTTTGGGGCCGAGATCAGAAACTCAAAGAAATCTGGTCGAAGCTATGTTCGAACACGACAAAAGCGCGGTATAGAATCCTGCATTTATTGGACTTTTCTTTCCTACAAATCCTATACCTTGTTGGAGACTTTTGGCTGGAACTATAAAAGGTTTAGGGATGGACGACTTTGACACACTTTTTACGTCCTAATACACATTCTGAAAGACGGGCGATTAGAGAACACGCAAGTCAGAGGATCACATCAAGCCGAGAAAATTGAAGACTCGTGTCCATAGAGTTTCTTCCCCCTCTCTTAGTTTTTATGTCTTCCTATGAACTTATGATTATGACTTTCATTATTTTAGAAGTAGTTATGAACTAATTTAATTTTCTAGGGTTATGGATGAACCCTTTACATAATTTGAACTCCTTGTTGAGAATTGTGATATGATATGAATGTTTAGTTGCCTTTTATATGGTGTGCTTATTCGGTTTGATTGCTTGATCACCAGTTAAATCGTATTTCTAACTCTTAATGAAGCTCGACGAAAATAAGTTAGGAGAGGTTGAATAATATGAAAGCTTATGATTATTTGCAAAGTTGAATAATTGATTTGTGGTTAGGATAGACATATGCCTAAACACCATAGGCAGGCTTTTTCTAAACTGTTCTTGATTCATTCTTATTTGTTTACTAATCGCATAGACATATAGTGATTAGGACAGGTAGGGATATAGCAGAGCTTGACTTCAATAGAAGCTAGTGACGACATCAGATTCAGGCCTAACAACGACTTTATATGATTTCACTAGTTCAAAAAAGGGGGTTAAATTGGTTGGATGTTTAATTCTTAGTTAGTTTAGAAATTTACAATAATAGGCTGTTTGGATATTATTGATTTACGTTAATTTAGTAATCACTGAACAATTTATTCAATTTTTTGTAGTTCGTGGGACCGATACTCTCTTACACTATATTATTTGTTAGCGGTATGTACTCTTGATAAATTCACCAACGATAGGGTAAGCGTAAGTCGGAACAAGTTTCAACTTTTTAATTCATAATAATAAGCTCTATACTGAAAGAGCTGTGGACCAAACTTATCACATTATGTAGATAAGTTTTTACAAAAGTATTACAAGCTTTAATCTTTATAAATTAAGCAGCAGCACAAGGTTAGTGCTCCTCTTGAATCTCAAATCTATACATATTTGAAATATCTTTTTGGGATAAAGATTTTTTTCCATCTGAACTATGGTGATTTTTGCACTTTATCAGCTAAACTTTTTTTTTTTACAATTTGCCTCCTGAACTACATAATTTTTTGCAATTTGCCATCTCTGACGGAAATATTTCACCGGAAAATTGCATCGTGTCATATGAGAAACATGGGTCAATATTGTATTACTCCCCTTAACGTCTCAAAAATAAATCCTCAATCAATTTTAGAAAACTTGGAGTTTTTATCACCCAATTGGAATAACGGCGAATTTGATAGATTATTTTTAAATATTCAATTGAGTGATAAATACTCCAAGTTTTCTAAAATTGATTGAGGATTTATTTTCAAGATGTTGAGGAGAGCAATACAACGTGAACTTATGTTTCTTATATGACACGATGTAATTTTCTGGTGGAATATTTTTGTCGGAGATGACAAATTGCAAAAAATTATGTAGTTAAGGAGACAAAGTGTAAGAAAAAAAAATATTAGATGGTAAAATGCAAAAATCGTCATAGTTCCGATGGAAAAAAATCATTATACCTATCTTTTTTTCCTACCAGCAACTTCTTGGGGAGACGGCACCAACGGTGGATCCGCGCGCATTCTCGCAGTATGAAAGAGTAGGCCTTCTCTGATTATTTACATAGGTAAGCTTAATATCTTGCAATCTGATTCCTTGACATGGATTTGTCCGACTGCAACGGAACAGCATCGCCGACTGTGTAGACGACGTGCCCTTTATGTTTCTGTACGTTATTTTGCTCACTCGAACTCCCGAATCCTGCAAATCAGGATAAACATTCATATAATTATATCATAGAGCGAATTACAAAAATTATACCAAAGGTTTCCCCTAATTACAAAGAACTCCCTCATAATTTCTCTTTATTACAAAAAAACTCCATAAAATAATAAAACATGTAGCCAAAATTTATGTATAGCCAGTATAGGTATACCCCGTGAGGACAGCTATTATGGGGGCAATATTGTTGATCAATGATTATGGGGTTGCCAACATTCCTCATGATGAGATTCTTGAATACAATATTGGAAGCATAGCCACCGCCGGCCCTCGCCCATGTTTTCACTCTCACGCCATTTTGTGTCTTGGTGAACACCGAATTTGTTACCGTCACATTTTGTACTCCAGCCTCCCTGAAACTATTGCCTAGACTTCCAACACTGTTAAAAAAATTCAATCATCAGAAAGATTGCCTAAACCATTAAAGCACACCAATAACATATAACTATTACGGGAGAATTACATATAGTATCCCTAAAGTTTGCGATAATTACAAATTACAAATTATAGGATTTTTTTGGGTAAGATTTTGTATAAAGTACAGGGGGTATTTTGTAATTAATGCAAGTCTTAGGGGTACTGTATGTAATTCGTCCAACTGTTAATTACCTGATTCCATGTCCAGGGCCACATCCGATTTGCTCGATCCACATGTTCATTGATCCGGGCCCCACTGATATACAATCATCTCCGGTCCTAATTGTGCTTTTGGTGATCGTAACACCTCTGGAATTCTCAATGTGGATGCCATCCGTGTTGGGGCTTCCGCTTGGTGCAATGATCTTGATATTTCGTAGGTTCATATTGATACATTCATTTATTCCAATGTGATATAACTGACTGTTCAGTGACGTCAAACCTCTAACGTTTATATTGCTACACGATTGGAATGATATCGACTGCAGGTTGCAAGAATCATCACATTCAGCAAAATTGTTATGAAGATTTAAGGTGGAAAAAATACAACACGAGTCGTGTAAGTTCGAGTCATTCGATTTTTGGTACTTCATTTTTTATTTTGTGCTATATGTCATATAGTTTCAATGTTGGCTAGCTAGAAAATTAAAAGTGTTGTGCTAGGTTTATGAGTTGCAAAATACTGGAGTCTGGAGGGAAAATGTGTAATGTAATTTAAATAACATCCCCTTATCACCTACGATCAATTTCAGGCAAAAATCAGACAAAATATACAAAGTTTTGGAAGTCATAACGACAAAGTGCTACTCTGACGAAATGAAGTACCATAATCAGAATGTGCCTAAATTAGTAAATTACAAAACAAATTGCACAATGTTTCCCCCAAGGGCAAACTACAGACAATACTCCAAACGTTTTCCATAATTACAAAATACCCCCTTAATTTTAAAAAATTACAAAGAACATCCTGAGATTTCAAACCATTACAAATTACAGGGACTTTTTCATAAGATTCTGTATAAATACAAGGGTCTTTTGTTAGATATTTGTAGTTGTAGAAACCTCAGTGGGTATTCTGTAATTTTTGAAACAAAGGGGGTACTTCGTTATTATGGAAAACCATAGAGGATAATGCATGTAGTTCACCTATATCCCAAAGGAGGAGATATTAATTAGCAATTTGAAATGACGGTCGTACCCTTGCGCCTTGCGGACATCTATTGTTGCCCCGTCGGCAGGACCAAAAATTATGTCCTCTAGCATCGATCTTTCCCCCGACGAGCGATAATCGGCTGACTTTGTAAAACAAGATCCAAAACTCGGAGTTGGCAATGGCATTGTAGTTACTAGGAGCAACAATAATTCCACTCATTTCGAATTGTATTCTATTTCTGCACGGACCCGTAAACCATATTGATCTAACCACGTACGTGCCTCTTGGAACCGACACTGCAGCCGGTGTAGCCGAGCTGCAGGCGGCCCTCCAAGTACGAAGGAAGGCCGCCGTTGAGTCACTTCTTCCATCCCCTCTAGCACCAAAATTAACAACATTATAGGCTGCAATAGGAGAAAGCCTTGTTATTATGGCAAAAAAGGCAATTAGCAACAACTTCCGAGAAAATGTTACCATGTTCTTACAATTTTCTTTTGAATAATGGAGGGAAAAATATATATTTATTGGATAGTGAGATGTATCAGATATGGGAAGGCTAGATGAGAACTAGATTTATATATACTATATTGGGTTGAGTATCGTATATATATGCAATGGTGTAGCGATTAATGTGGAAAATCCAAGTGACTTAGATCTTGATTTCACGTGGCGTACTCGAGCATGTACGATGAACTCTTGGGATTAGAGTTAGAATGCTATTTTTTATTCAACTTAATTATACTCTAATAATTGATTTGGAGATTTATATCCACTAACCTTCAGGTTTAGTTTAATTATAAATTACTCCCTTCTTATTTTAAATTTTACAAAAGCATTCCTGAGATTTCATTATCCATGTAAACATTCATCGGACTTCGGCTACGTTGGCACTACCTAAAGGATCTTGTCTCATGCATTCCATTAGTCTAAGCGTCAATGCAGTTTAAAGCTAGTCAACGTCGGTCAAAGCCTCTATCTGGCACATTTATACAAATTTTACATGGATAATGAAATGTCACATTTATACAAATTTTACATGGATAATGAAATGTCAAGGGTTTTTTTTATAGTAATTTATGAAACAATTAGAGGACTAATTTGTAACTTTACCAAACCATAGGGTTAGTGAATTTAAATTGACGTAATTTATTAAATGAATCGCGGGAGACACGAGAATTTAATTCTCACATGTGAGTTCTCACTTCTCACTCATGATTTTAATTCCCGCCATGGCAAAGAATCTTGATGGACTTCATTAACAAACTTATATATGTATATATAATACAGATATATAAGCTGACAAATTAATCACAACTCTGGTTTCTGTGCTAAAAATTCACGTTGTACTTTTTGAAGTTGCAGTTAATGTGGAGTATCTGCAGATTATTTGGATGAATTTGTTTTTATTTTTTCGAAATTAAAATATAATATATATATATATATATATATATATATATATATATATATATAATCATAGTCCAATTCTTACAGGTTACAAGCGGAGAAACCAAAAAGAACCCAAACTCTAGGCAAATAATGGCAACAATAAAGGGTTAAAACTCAGAAGTCAGAATAAAGTATTGTCATGGCTGGATAAAAGAAATGTTATTTAAGCAGATGATTACCAGAAAGCATGTGAGAGAATGCATATTGTTAATAAAAAAAGAGTTAATTGCATTTAGACCTCCTCTATGATATTGAAATTACAGGTTGACCCTCTCTTCTATTTAAAATTACTAACACATCCCTTATATAGATATATAATTACAAAATAAATCCAACGCGACCCAGATCCTGAAAAATATGGTATGATTTGACAAAAATACCCTTGAATTACTTTTAGCATATTTTTGTTCCTATTATACCCTTGGCAATGGAACTCTGAAAATTATTTCGACAGTTTATTCTCCACCGTTATGCGCCCAGGGTTCTCTTTCGATAAGTGCAAAATTGTTTGAACATGTTCTTTATATAATTTTAATATTTCAGTATTTTTTAATTAGAAATTATTGAGGGTACAATCGTAAAATTATAGGGTCCTGGGTATATTTTGTAATTATATATCTATATAAGGGATGTGTTGGTAATTTTATAAAGAAGAGGGGATCAACCTGTAATTTTAAAAACATAGAGGGGTCCAAACGAAATTAGCCCATAAAAAAATCTGAAAATTACACGATATGCTTAATGGCTTATAACTGTTAAGTAACGTGATGGGCTTCTTATTGCACCGAGAACATAGGCGAAAGTCATGCTCTGTGGATCAAATGAGGACTTTCGGAACCATAATGGAGAAACAAATTAATAATACATCAGGTATCTTTTTTCTACAAGGAATGAATATGGATTTCAAATTGGACATAGGAGATCCTTTATGGCTATCCTAGGAATATTGGGCTTTGTGCGAACTTAGGGAAAAATCCCCTATTTAGTCCCATATTTTAGATTTGAGGTTACAAATGGTTTCGTAGGTTGAATAAATTCATACTTACTCCTATAATTTAGTTCTTGAGGTAACAAATGGTCCCATAGGTTGAATAAATTCATACTTAGTCCCATAACTTAATTTTTTAGGACAAATTTAGTCCCTCCGTTAAATTTTTGTAAGTTTTTCCGTTTCTACCGTTGGTTTCGAATTAGTGTGAAAATCATCTAATTGCATTCAATTGAAAAATATTCCCCCTTATTCCATAAAACACAGACTACCTCTCCATTCCCGCTGCTATAGTTGGAGTTGACGATCCTAGTTCTGTTATAGTAAGAGCTTTTGCTGGAAATACCAGTGCTAGTGACTTGACTGTTGGAGAGTTATCTCCAGTCACCAACATTGGCATAAAAATTCTTACGAATGAAAAGATTTCTTTACTTTTCTTTTGTGCCTTCCAGGCGATCGGAACAGCTTCGCCTCCCCCCACCTCACAACATCAAAAAACAATAATTTGCTCCGAAAAAAAAGAAAAAAAATCACAGCTCAATAATATGCTCCAACGGTCTATGTAATGTTTCATATTTTCAAACTAACGAAATATGCAATTTATCAACCTCACTTTGCATAAGAAAACCCTATAAAAAAAATACATAAAAGTTACATGAATTATCCGATAGCCTCCAACGCAGCAAAAGAATCATCTTCAGCACCAATTACAAGGTTTTTTTACGTCCTTCAAGAGTTAGCATATATATTCGTACAAAAATTTTGTCGTTCTTGTCGAGATTTTTAGACATGAGAATTTAGGGATTTAGGATTTTCTAGTTCCTATAGAGAGAGAAACCTTCGAGAGATTTCAAAATTTTGAGAAAATAATGTTTGGTGTGGTAGTGGTTAGGTCAAAGCCCCAAAAATTATTGACTAAAAGCCACATGGCCTGCACATGACTTATTCCCATTAAAATATAACGGAATGACTAAGTTTGTCCTAAAAAGTTGAGTTATTGGACTAAGTATAGATTTATTCAACTTATGGGACTATTTGTGACCTCAAGTCTAAGATATGGGACCAAATAGGGAATTTTCCCTGCGAACTTGTGTCCAATTTAGGGGACGGCCACTCACGCCCCAGATCCGTGGACCCGTTAGACGCGAATCTAAGTTTCGAACCCACTGAGTGCAACTTGAAATTGGGCCTAAACCACTGCCCAAAAGGATATCCATTAGTTATACTTGCATTCTAACTTATAAACTAATTCAATTTCCACACATCTTTCGATGTGGGACATATGGGGCACTACAATCACCCCTCCTTCAGAAACGCGACGTCCTCGTCGCGGCTTGACATAGCCCATGACCGCCCGCCAATGGAGACTCCAGAGGTGGCCCCCACGCATTGGCAGAGCCACGCCTACTCCAGGAGGGGTTTATTGACCCCCTCAAATTTTGAGAAATTCATGTAATTATGTATAATCATATATATATATATATATATATATATATGAAAATGAATGAGTGGAGTGTTTTAGGAAAGAAGTTTATGTGGCAATGAAGTGGATTTGTAACGACCCAAAATTCCAGAATATATTTTCGGAATAATTATTCGACATTTCGTTGAATTTGATATGAAAAGATTAGCTTCGTTAGCTAATTTTAAGTTTTTAAATTTAATTACCTACCCTCAACCAATTATAATTACATTTTCCACCCCTCGAAATTAATCTAATCTCTAAACGAACCCACACCCCCTTGAAACACCTTTGCACCATCTTGAACACACTTACACCCTCTTGTGCACACTCTCTTGCACACTCTTGAACACACCAAAAATCGAGAGAGAGAGAAGGAGAGAAGAGAAGGAGAAAGGGAGAAGAAGAAGGAGAGAAAGAGAAATCCCGTTCCGAATCCGTCGTTCGATCAATCGAAATTCCGAGACCAAATCCACGATCCTCATTCAATTCTCTACCGGTAATCTTCTTTCCCCATTTCGATTCACCCATTAAATTCTCCTATTTTCTAGTTTTTATATTGATATGAATAATTGATAAATTGATGAATTTATAGGTTAGAGTTTACCATTTTTAGTGTAGTTCGGATCAAATGGTAGCTATTAATGTATACAATGCATGAGTGTGAATTTTATATGTTGATTTTTAGCTATAGAATCCTCCCTAGTTGATTTTAGGACGAAACCCTCGTGAGAAACCTTGAAATCGCGTTTCTGCACCTGTTAGATAGAACCACACGGTCCAACGCACGGTCTTGGCAAGACCGTACGCCAGACCGTGCACAACACTTTTTCACGCACCGGCCTGCGCACGCAGGTGCACAAGCCCGTGCGTGCTTGTTTCAGCTTGCACGGTCTTGAGTGCGTGCTCAAGACCGTGCACAAGGCTATGCGTTAGGCCGTGCGAATGCCTTAACCAAATTTTCAGTCTTTTTCCTTAGTTGCTCACGGTAATGGGGTCAATTAGCCAAAAATAAACGTTGACTTTTTGCATACGACCCCCTAAAATCGAGCAGTTTTCACCTATAGTTTCCTTATGATTCAAGGATGAATATTTTGTAAAGTTTTCGAAATTCCGACCTCGTTCGGACCTTGAATCGAGCATTTTTTCGTTTAGGGCTTTTTCCCCAATTTTTGAATGTTGTCCGAAAATCCGAAAATCGCATGAGTGCTTCTTTATAATATTATAAGCATGAATGCGTAATTAGAATTTGTAACGACCCAGAAATCCGAGAATTACTGTGAGTAATTTTACGCGTTAATTATCATTCTTAATCCCTAAATTCTCGTTATATGTGAACTATTATATATTATTTTAGTATAAGAACCAATGTGATAATATTGTTTGCGTATTTAAATTACGTGTCTAAATTGCGTTTGTTTAATATTTAATCGTTATATTTGATCGACGCGTATTTAATTGGATTTTCTAAAATTACTAAAATAACCCTTTGTATTTTTCGATATTTCGAAGATATTTGGTAAAAGTATCGAAATTCATTTCAAACCTTATTTCAAATTCGAGAGAGAGAGAGAGAGAAGAAGAAAAGAGAATTTTCTCCCGAAGTCCTAATCGATCGTGCCGAGCTCGAATCTCCGTGGAATTTCTCGCCAATCGTCTTTAAACGATCCTTTCTTCGATACCTTTCTATAGGTACCAATTTCCCCAATTTCTTTTACGGATTTTCGAAGTTTTGAGATTATTTGATTATTTCGGGAGTTTTAGGATAATTGCTTAGATCGAGCCCGTTTCTTGATCAATTCGTGATTTTATTGGATGTAAATGTGAATTAGATGATGATTATTGATTGTTATAATTTGTGAGTGTTGATTTGCGCTGAAAATATGATTTTTATGAATTTTTGGCTCGAAAATTTGAAAACCCGTAAGTTTCTGCTGAACCCAGTTAAACCACACGGGCTAACGCACGGTCTTGAGCAAGACCGTGCAGGAGCCCGTGTGCAGCTCATTTCTCTTGCACGGGCTTGAGCCCGTGCACGTAGCCAGTGTGTTTGGCCGTGTGTGCGTGCACCGTCTTGACACCGTGTTCAAGACCGTGCACCAGGCCGTGTGAAACACTTAGAGAATTTTTCCAGTTTTTTCAAATTTTGCTCTCGGCAATTGAGTCCTCAAGTCAATATTTTCGGTTGACTTTTTGCATACGGACTCCAAAAATTACACCGTTTTCACCTAAGAACCCTTTTAATTTGTAGATTTATATTTTGGAATGTTTATTTAATTTCACCCTCGTTCGGGCTGTGAATAGTGTAATTCTAATTATGTGTATTTTTGACAACTTGTCGGAATTGCGTGAAACTTACATGATAGCTTCTTTACATATTATAATTGGCATATGCATGATTGGAAACATGTTTGGTTAGTCGTTCGTCCAATAATTGCTTATTTGCGCTTTTAGTGTTTGTTGTCGTTATTGATTCGTATAGGTCTTGTCTTGTCTCCAGATCAGTCCGGCGTTGGAGATCAGTGAGTCTAGCAGCTAGGCTTTCTCTTTTTGATTCCAGGTAAGGATTTAAACTTTTAACTGGGATTGAACATATATATATACAATTGCGAACCCCCTAATCCCTTATTAATGTATTACATATTTCGAGTTTATATTTTTATGTTTTATCCTCCAATCAATTAATATCAAAATTATACATTTTTAAACCAAATTGATTTGTTTCCAAAAGGGCAAGAAACTATTTATTTTACGTGACGGTTTGACTTAGGATTTAATCCTTTGTCGTCACCCTTGCTCAGAGTGTCGTTTGGCATTCAAATGGGTTTTTTTAAAGCGAGCAAATACATGATTATTTTCAAGATGGGCTCGGGAAGGTATTCGAAGGTTACATCTGGGGACGGGCGTCCAGGGTGTAATCCGAGGTGCTTCTCCCAAAAATAAGCGTCAATCGTGGCCCGTCAGGAGATGATAGCCACGGTTGGGAGCGATGGTGGGTGTTGCATTCGTTGCACATTTTCCTAAAATTCAATATGGTTGAGCTTCGGGTTGCTCCTTAGCTTGACACCGGCGATGGAGTATTTTTACATGAACCGTGGAGAAATAAGGAGGAACAGGTCCATTCTCGCTGGGATCGTATTTACTGCTTTATAGTGTTATTGATTTTAATTTTTTAATTGAATATCCAAGTCGAAGCATATTCCGGTTTCTTCCTTATCGCATATGTATTTTTTATAAAAATCCGGAAGCATGACTCGACTTGTTCTCACATCTTCACTGAGTATTTTTGACTCACCCTCTTTTAATTGGTTCTTGCCTCAGGTTTCAGAGAGACCGACATGTCTTACGTGTCGGATGGGCAACAGTGCATAGATAGGCTTTTTGGTTTTTTTTGCCGAGTCTCGTTGGTTGTCTTTTATTCTCTAGTTATATATTCTTTTTAACCTGGATTGTAGATAATGTTATTTTGATCCCCGTAACCTTTTATTTACTTGATGTTGCCCCTGAATGGGCTGTTGATATTTTGACTAGTTAATTGGCCCCGGAGTGGCATTTATATTAATATGAATTAACTGCTTCCGCTATATATATATTCTCTGATTTATTTAAATGTTTTACCTTTGGGGACTCACTGTTGCCAAGTGTTGGGATTGACCCGTTAGCTTGCATGGGTTCTTAGGTTGAGGCACTATATTCGGCTTGGGAATCCGTGCAGGTTCGGGGGCTGTAGAGCGGGGCGCTACAGTCCGGAGTGGTATCAGAGCCCTAGGTTCTGTTGTCTAGAGTGTCGTGTCTAAGTCGTACGGCTATATTTATAGGTTTCGTGTTAATTCTTTACTTGCGCTTTTATATGGTATTATTACTTGATTAATTGGTCATACCATTAACCCACATGCATTTCAACTTATCTTTTCAGGCACAATGGTTAGACCTAGAGGCCGACAGGAACCGCCTCCACCACCAGAGGGATTTCCACCGCCTAATGCCTTCTATGATGCTGTTAGATTGATTGTACAGCAGGCTCAGCAGGAGCAACAGCCGCCACAGCCACCACCACCGAATCCTCGGGATGTTACTGCCTGAGCTATGGATCGATTTATGTCCTATCGCCCTACGGTCTTCAAGGGTGAGCCGGACGACATCAAGGCATAGGCCTGGATTTCAGAGCTAGAGCAGAAGTTCAGAGCTCTAGATATTGATGACTTGCAGAGGATTGAGCTCTCTGTATTTCTGATGAGGGGACCCGCCCTCGATTGGTGGCGCTTTGTTGAGAGGCATTGGACCACAGCACAGACCCCTCGCACTTGAGGACGATTTCTTCACGAGTTCCGGGCGAAGTATGTGCCCGAGATTGTCCGTGATCAACGAGAGAGGGAGTTTATGAACCTCACTCAGGGAGGTACTACTGTGGGCCAGTATGAGGCCAACTTTACCAGATTGATCGTCTATGCTCCTCATATGGCAGACGATGATAGGAGGATGGCCAGGAAGTTCAAGGAGGGCTTTCGTGATGAGATCAGGGCCGAGTTAGTTGGCAGTGACCTCCGTACTTATGAGGAGGCCGTTACACGGGCTATGGCTATCGAGTCCTATCTTCCAGAGCTTCGTCATAGAGCTCCTGTTCCTGTTGCTGCCGCCCCTAGGGGTTTTTCTAAGAAAGGCAAGAGGCCTTTCACTGCTGGCTCTGGATCTTCTATGGGCGATAAGAGGCCCAGATATATTGATAGGGCTCCTATTACTGCCGTTGCACCGATCACTTATTCCTACTGCCACAAGCCGAACCACACCGCCGATTCCTGCCGGAGGCGATTGGGGCAGTGTTTGATTTGTGCATCTTCTGATCACATGATAGACTCTTGTCCGAACAAGAAAGCTCTCGCCACGCCACTGAAGGCGATTCAGGCTGCCGGTCAGCCGAGAGTTCAGCCCAGAGTCTTCGCACTGGGAGGAGAGGAGCTTGAGCCCGATTTGCATGACGTGATTGGAGGTACCCTGCATATTCATGACATCCCTATTACTGCATTATATGATCCGGGTGCTACACACTCGTTTATTGCGCTTGATATTGCTGCCAAGTTGTGCATGCCTGTGGAGAGTCTGCCTTATTTGTATCGAGTCAGTTCTCCTTTGGGGACTTCTTACGTTACGGATAGGATCTTCAAGGGTTGTCCTTTGAAGATAGGAGATCGTGTTTATCCCGCCGATCTGATCGAGTTACCACTGCAGCGCTACGGGATTATTCTGGGAATGGACTGGCTTTATCAGCATAGAGTCAGTGTGGATTATTTCAGGAAGACTATTCAGATTGGAACCGAGGCAACCATTGTGAAGGGTAGTCTTGAGGAGTCAGTTTTGGCACCGAAGATTTCTTTTGTTGAGGCTTCTCGTTTGATCCGAGAGGGAGCTCAGGCCTTCGTCGCTTACTTACTTAACCGACCGAAGGAACAAGGGAAGCTCGAGAATACGGAAGTGATTAAGGACTTCCCTGATGTCTTTCCCGAGAGTTTGAACTATCTACCCTCTGATCGGGACATTGAGTTCGTAGTCGATCTTACCCCGGGATCGGAGCCTTATTCGAAGACTCCGTACAGGATGGCTCCAGCCGAGTTAAAGGAACTGAAGATGCAACTGGAAGAATTGCTTGAGAATGGTTACATAAGACCGAGCATCTCTCCTTGGGGTGCACCGGTTTTGTTTGTTAAGAAGAAGGATGGTACACTGAGAATGTGCATCGACTACCGTGAGCTGAACCGGATGACAGTGAAGAACAAATATCCTCTATCCCATATAGAGGAGTTATTTGACTTATTGCAGGGTTCGAAAGTATATTCGAAGTTGGATCTTCGACAAGGTTACTATCAGCTTCGTATCCGAGAGCAGGATATACCTAAGACCGGGTTTAACACTCAGTACGGCCACTTCGAGTTTGTTGTGATGCCGTTTGGTTTGACGAATGCCCCTGCAGCTTTCATGGATATGATGCACAAGATTTTCCGACCTTACCTCGAGAAGTTTGTGGTTATCTTCATCGACGACATTCTGGTTTTCTCCAAGACGGTCGAGGATCATGCCGAACATCTTCGCATTGTGCTACAGACGCTTCGAGAGCATAGTCTATATGCTAAGTTTAGCAAGTGCGAGTTTTGGATCAACGAGGTTTCATTCCTTGGTCACATCATCTCCGGGAATGGGATTGCTGTGGATCCATCAAAGATTGAGGCAGTGACGAGTTGGAGTCAGCCTAAGACGCCAACAGAAGTTAGGAGTTTCCTTGGATTGGCTGGATATTACAGGCGATTCGTTAAGGATTTCTCCACACTAGCGGCCCCACTCACGAAGTTAACTTGTAAAGATGTGTCCTTTCAGTGGGACGACAAGTGTGAGGCCAGTTTCAAGGAGCTGAAGAAGAGATTGATCACTGCACCTATACTTGTTCTTCCAGATGGACACGAGGGATACGCGGTTTATACGGACGCGTCCAAGGAAGGTTTAGGGTGCGTGTTGATGCAAAATGGGAAAGTCGTTGCTTATGCTTCTAAAAAGCTAAAAGATGCCGAAAAGAACTATCCCATTCACGACTTGGAACTTGCAGCGGTGATATTTGCCTTGGGCAAATGGCGTCATTATCTGTATGGTGTCACTTTTGACATCTTTACTGACCACCAGAGTTTAAAGTATTTGTTCACTCAGAAGGATCTCAACAGGAGACAGAGACGGTGGATGGAATTCTTGGAAGATTATGATTGCCGCATTCAGTATCACCCTGGAAAGGCGAACGTAGTCACCGATGCATTGAGCCGAAGGGCTCACGTGGCACACCTAGAGGGGACATCTTCAGATACCTCTTTAGAGGACAGGAGGACTCGATTTGAATCGTATCCTCGTCTTGCCAACCTTTCAGTCCAACCCGATTTAGTCCAACAGCTTCGAGACGAGCAAGATTCAGATGCCGGTATTCAGAAGATCAAAGTTAGAATGCAGAATGATCCTAACACCAAATTCAGGATCGATGGTACCGGATTGCTTCGCTTCGGGACCCGAGTTTGTGTTCCCACGAACCTGAAGAGTGGAATTCTCGACGAGGCACACAAGTCTGCTTATGCTGTTCACCCAGGAGGCAACAAGATGTATCGTGATCTCAGAACCCAGTATTGGTGGAATGGTATGAAAAGGGACGTGGCTACTTATGTGAAACATTGTCTAACATGTCAGAGAGTCAAGGCCGAGCATCAAAGGCCTGGAGGAACTCTTCAGCCGCTTCCTGTACCTACTTCCAAGTGGCAGAAGATCACTATGGACTTCGTGACAGGATTGCCTACAGTTCGTGGTGGTTTTGATAGTATTTGGGTCATCGTCGATCGATTGACCAAGTCAGCGCATTTTCTACCAGTTCGAAAAACCGCAAAGGTTAAGCAGCTTGCAGAATTGTATCAGAAGGAAATTATTAGGCTTCATGGTGTTCCGGAAAGCATCGTTTCCGACAGGGATCCTAAGTTCACAGCTCAGTTTTGGCAAGAACTTCATAAGAACTTGGGAACGACCCTAAAGTTTAGCTCTGCAGCACATCCTCAGACTGATGGACAATCCGAGCGGACGATCAGGTTTCTAAGTGATATGTTACGGGCATGTGCGCTTGATTTTCATACGAGTTGGATTTCACACTTGCCCTTGGTCGAGTTCGCTTACAACAACAGTTATCAAGCCTCGATTGGGATGCCGCCGTATGAGGCTCTTTATGGGAGGAAGTGCAGATCTCCAATTTATTGGGAATTGGAGGATTGGAAGTGGTCAGCTAATGGCCACGAGAGAGCTACTCCACCGGATCACATTCAGGAAGCGATTGATAAGGTATTATTCGGCAAAGAATGAAAGTAGCTCAAGATCGCCAGAAGAGCTACGCCGACAAGAGACGTCGACATTTGGAGTTTGAAGTGAGAGACCAAGTTTTTCTCAAGGCCTCCCCGAGGAAGGGATTCACGAGGATCGGTAGAGGTGGGAAGCTTACTCCGAGATACTTAGGTCCATTTGAGATCACAGAGCGGATTGGGAATACCGCATATCGTTTGGACCTACCACCTTATCTTACCGGGATCCACAATGTCTTCCATGTCTCACAGCTTCGCAAGTACTTCCCGACGAGTCCCATATTCTCCAAGATGACGGAGTTCAGCTTGAGCCGGATTTGACTATTGAGATGAAACCGGTTCAGCTTCAGGATCGCAAGGTCCAGCAGCTTCGTCACAAGCAGATTTCATTAGTGAGAGTTCTCTGGAGGAACCGTTCGACCGAGCAGTCTACTTGGGAGACGGAGTCTAAGATGAGAGAAGCTTATCCCGAGCTTTTCTGATAAAGATGGAATCTGGGGACCAGATTCTCATAAGGGGGGAGTATTGTAACGACCCAGAAATCCGAGAATTACTGTGAGTAATTTTACGCGTTAATTATCATTCTTAATCCCTAAATTCTCGTTATATGTGAACTATTATATATTATTTTAGTATAAGAACCAATGTGATAATATTGTTTGCGTATTTAAATTACGTGTCTAAATTGTGTTTGTTTAATATTTAATCGTTATATTTGATCGACGCGTATTTAATTGGATTTTCTAAAATTACTACAATAACCCTTTGTATTTTTCGATATTTCGAAGATATTTGATAAAAGTATCGAAATTCATTTCAAACCTTATTTCAAATTCGAGAGAGAGAGAGAGAGAAGAAGAAAAGAGAATTTTCTCCCGAAGTCCTAATCGATCGTGCCGAGCTCGAATCTCCGTGGAATTTCGCGCCAATCGTCTTTAAACGATCCTTTCTTCGATACCTTTCTATAGGTACCAATTTCCCCAATTTCTTTTACGGATTTTCAAAGTTTTGAGATTATTTGATTATTTCGGGATTTTTAGGATAATTGCTTAGATCGAGCCCGTTTCTTGATCAATTCGTGATTTTATTGGATGTAAATGTGAATTAGATGATGATTATTGATTGTTATAATTTGTGAGTGTTGATTTGCGCTGAAAATATGATTTTTATGAATTTTTGGCTCGAAAATTTGAAAACCCGTAAGTTTCTGCTGAACCCAGTTAAACCACACGGGCTAACGCACGGTCTTGAGCAAGACCGTGCAGGAGCCCGTGTGCAGCTCATTTCTCTTGCACGGGCTTGAGCCCGTGCACGTAGCCAGTGTGTTTGGCCGTGTGTGCGTGCACCGTCTTGACACCGTGTTCAAGACCGTGCACCAGGCCGTGTGAAACACTTAGAGAATTTTTCCAGCTTTTTCAAATTTTGCTCTCGGCAATTGAGTCCTCAAGTCAATATTTTCGGTTGACTTTTTGCATACGGACTCCAAAAATTACACCGTTTTCACCTATAGAACCCTTTTAATTTGTAGATTTATATTTTGGAATGTTTATTTAATTTCGCCCTCGTTCGGGCTGTGAATAGTGTAATTCTAATTATGTGTATTTTTTACAACTTGTCGGAATTGTGTGAAACTTACATGATAGCTTCTTTACATATTATAATTGGCATATGCATGATTAGAAACATGTTTGGTTAGCCGTTCGTCCAATAATTGCTTATTTGCGCTTTTAATGTTTGTTGTCGTTATTGATTCGTATAGGTCTTGTCTTGTCTCCAGATCAGTCCGGCGTTGGAGATCAGTGAGTCTAGCAGCTAGGCTTTCTCTTTTTGATTCCAGGTGAGGATTTAAACTTTTAACTGGGCTTGAACATATATATATACAATTGCGAACCCCCTAATCCCTTATTAATGTATTACATATTTCGAGTTTATATTTTTATGTTTTATCCTCAAATCAATTAATATCAAATTATACATTATTAAACCAAATTGATTTGTTTTCAAAAGGGCAAGAAAACTATTTATTTTACGTGACGGTTTGACTTAGGATTTAATCCTTTGTTGTCACCCTTGCTCAGAGTGTCGTTTGGCATTCAAATGGGTTTTTTTAAAGCGAGCAAATACATGATTATTTTCAAGATGGGCCCGGGAAGGTATTCGAAGGTTACATCTGGGGACGGGCGTCCAGGGTGTAATCCGAGGTGCTTCTTCCAAAAATAAGCGTCAATCGTGGCCCGTCAGGAGATGATAGCCACGGTTGGGAGCGATGGTGGGTGTTGCATTCGTTGCACATTTTCCTAAAATTCAATATGGTTGAGCTTCGGGTTGCTCCTTAGCTTGACACCGGCGATGGAGTATTTTTACATGAACCGTGGAGAAATAAGGAGGAACAGGCCCATTCTCGCTGGGATCGTATTTACTGCTTTATAGTGTTATTGATTTTAATTGTTTAATTGAATATCCAAGTCGAAACATATTCCGGTTTCTTCCTTATCGCATATGTATTTTCTATAAAAATCCGGAAGCATGACTCGACTTGTTCTCACATCTTCACTGAGTATTTTTGACTCACCCTCTTTTAATTGGTTCTTGCCTCAGGTTTGAGAGAGACCGACATGTCTTACGTGTCGGATGGGCAACAGTGCATAGATAGGCTTTTTGGTTTTTTTTTCCGAGTCTCGTTGGTTGTCTTTTATTCTCTAGTTATATATTCTTTTTAACCTGGATTGTAGATAATGTTATTTTGATCCCCGTAACCTTTTATTTACTTGATGTTGCCCCTGAATGGGCTGTTGATATTTTGACTAGTTAATTGGCCCCGGAGTGGCATTTATATTAATATGAATTAACTGCTTCCGCTCTATATATATTCTCTAATTTATTTAAATGTTTTACCTTTGGGGAATCACTGTTGCCAAGTGTTGGGATTGACCCGTTAGCTTGCATGGGTTCTCGGGTTGAGGCACTGTATTCGGCTTGGGAATCCGTGCAGGTTCGGGGGCTGTAGAGCGGGGCGCTACAGTCTGGAATCAACCTCTTTTGGCATGTAGTTTAAGCCAAACTTTAGGGTTGTGCTCGGTGGTGATGGAGGTTATACCCGCGCGTCCAACGGGTGCCCAAGCAGGGGGGGTTCTCCTCTCCGTGCCCGGGGGGTCGCAACATATGGTATCAGAGCCAACCGTCAGTGCGGACCCGCGCACCAGGAGGTCTCCGCCAATGGAACTCGGCGTACGTGGGGATATTTCCCGCTGGCGGGGAAGTGACAGGGCCTATGTCGTGGCGTAATGAGGACATTACGCTTTGAAGGAGGGGTGATTGTAGCGCCCCGAAATATTCAGCATGAAAAATGGTTCAGGTATTCCACACGGGCTGCTGCACGGCGTGTCACAAGCCCGTATGAATGGCGCACGGCCTCCCCTCACGGGGTTGTCTCAAGGCCGTGTGCATTGGGGTTTCATCCCACATCGAAAGATCACATTGAAAATGAAGGGTTTATAACCAAATTCACCAACCATAATCACCATATGGTTGCAACCTCTTTTGGCATGTAGTTTAAGCCAAACTTTAGGGTTGTGCTCGGTGGTGATGGAGGTTATACCCGCGCGTCCAACGGGTGCCCAAGCAGGGGGGGGTTCTCCTCTCCGTGCCCGAGGGTCGCGACAGAATTCCAATTGAGCATGTTTAGCATCGTTAATTGCATATTTCCGTTTAATTGATTTAATTGCATTCTAATTATAAATTTAATTGATACATGATGATTATTGGTTGTTCATGGGTTGTAGTCTTCGTGAGTCATTGTCGTGTCTTGTCTTAATTGGTTCTTGTCATCTATTAGTTTCAGGCCATCTTTTCAAGGCATAGCTTGGGTTGTCTTGTCGTTTTCGTGCTTCCAGGTGAGGGTCTAAAATACTTTCAAACAGAGTAAGAATTCCTTTTAAATTATTGCGAACTACCCTTATGTGCTCATCTTGCTTTGATTTCCTTTCTCGTATATCTATTAGATATTTAATATGTATTTTATAACAAATGTTTTGATATTAACTTGTACCTATAGATATATATAAATCATTTCGTTTTCAAAGGGCAAGAAAACTCTTTTCTTTTCCGTGACGGTTTGACTTAGGATTTACTCCTTTGTCGTCATATACACTTGCCTAAATGCCCTTTTGGCCTTAACTTATAATGTTCTTCGAACGCGAGCAAAGATAATGTATTGTTATTTAAAATGGGCCCGGGATGGTATCCGGAGGTTACAACTGGGGACGAGCGTCCAGGGTGTAATCCGAGGTGCTTTTCCCAAAACTAAGCGTCAATCGTGGCCCGTCAGGAGTTGATAGCCACGGTTGGGAGTGATGGTGGACGTTGCATTCGTTGCACGTTTTCCTAAAATTCAACAGTCGCCCGGGGTAGCACCTTTGGTGTCAGACACCGGAGATGGAGTTTACTGAACTTGAGGGGGTTATAAGGAGGAACAGGCCCATTCTCTCTGGGATATTACTTGCTTCTATTACTGCTTTATTATTACTGCTTATTATTGTTGTGTATGCAAGTCTAAGTACGATCCGGATTTTCTTCATTATGCAAATGTAACTTCTTATATATATATAATCCAAACCCGGAAACGTGGCTCGTACTTGTTCCCTCTTTACCCTCACTGAGTATCTTTTATGCTCACCCATACTATTTTGATTCTTACTTCAGGTTGACAGGTGGCGTTGTCACCTCTCATGTCGGTTGGCAACAGCGGGTCGTAGGTCTTGGTATTCGTGTCCTTTGGTAATTGTCAGTAATGTCCAACAACAGTCTGTCTTTTATTATTAAATTATTTTGTCAGTAGAGATGGATATATTAATGACGATGTGATAAATAATTGTTGATCATTGACTTATTAATTATGTATTTATTGGAATATTGATTTATGATAATTGTTGCCCCGTGTGGCTTTGCATGTTTAATGGATATATATAATTTATAGCTTCCACACTCTGTTATCATTGTTGGTTTTCGTTGTTGGATTAGGTACTGTAATGTCCCACATCGGTTTGGTAAGGAGAACGAAGCCCCTTTATAAGTGGGTTGAAACCTTACCTGGCATACGCGTTTTAAAGCCTTGAGGGGACGCACTGGGCCATCGAGCCTGGTGGCTTTCCAAAGAGGACAATATATGCTTGCCGGGCTGACCTTGGGCTGTTACAGGTACGTTGTTGCCGGTATAGATTGAGTGCTTGCCGTTCGCCGGGATGGATTTTTTAAATGGGGTACATCTACCTCGTTTGGGAGTTCGTCTCGGTGCGGATGTGGTGTCCTTTCTCCGTACAAGGAAAGGGGCGCTACAGGATTAGTTAGAATTGATTCATTTTGCCATGTAAATCCTTTCTATAATTAATTTTATTAATTATTGTTTTGTAACTTACATATGTACTTATTGACATTCCATACTTTTGTGTATATTAAAAAATTTATAACTCATACTTATATAATTATAGAACTATATAACTGCTTTATATAATATTGAAATTATTTTTAAAAAAAAAAAAATTTTAACTAAATTTTAATAAGCTTTAGAGTTATACATATTGCACTGAATGTTCGTTAATTAAATAAAGACAAAATAATGTATTCAATAAATTCATTAAAAATATTATATTTAATATTTTAATTCCTATAAGATATTTTTGACACAATTGATTCAAATGAAAATTTATCTGACTAAAGTAAGGAAGAAAATTTTAAAATATAAATTTAATTAAATTATATTATTATTTTAATAATATAAAATAAATAAACAATTAATTTTTTTGGAAAAAAAATACTTTTCCAAATACACATGTCTCATGTTTATTTTGCAATGGAAAATTTATATTTCATTTCAATGTAAATAAATTTATTAAATTATTATATTTGAATATTAATATTTTCAAAAGATAAAGAAAATTTTAATAATGAAATGAATATTATTATTAATTAATAATAAAATAATAACAAATTATTTAACAAAAAAATACCAAGTATAATAAATAGTTATTTTTTCGGCTAAAAAGATAAAGAGATTCCATCATTCCAATCATTATTTATATGATCTATTATTAAATATTTTTTTATATTTAAATTCTCATTTTAATATTTCTGTAAGAATCATGATATTTTTTATATTTATATATATGTATATTACAAATATAAAATTAGTATTTTATTACAAAAATATCATATTATTATTTTTATACATTTAAAATGAGTTTTTTTATATACATAATTTCTGGTTATTTTATAAAATGAATTACTTTTGTGTGTGTGCTTGAAATTCAAAATTAATAATTTTTTATATATTGTTAATAATTATATAAAAAATATTATTTAACTTATTTAATAATATATATTTTGTAAATAAATTTTTTCGTGCTAACGCAGGGGATAAAAATCTAGTATATATAAAACTTGATGATATTGATTAATTTTGTGGATATAATTATAGTATTGACCCCTCTAAAAAAATTATAAATTACATTGAACAGGGTCATAAAAGAGAATATAAATGAAGCAATAAATTTAGACTTGCTATAATAAATAGATCCACATATCATGAATTCATGATAAACTAAATAAATAAAACTATATATATGTATGTTATATGTGTGTATAAATCCACAAATTATATAGTATATTGTCTTCTTATTTCATAATTAAATAAATACTTTATACTCACATAATTAGTACATAATAATTTATTTTTTCCAGTTTGAGTATTTTATTTGTTAGATTGAGATGGATATGTTTGATACTTTTTGAGGTTTACAACCTGTTTTATTTTTGAAATATATGAAGACTATATAAAAAATTTGTAAAAAGATTATTTTATAAATATGAAACTTTTGTATAGTTGTTTTCTCAGTTGAATAGTTGATTGAATTTTTTTTTTCTAAAGCTCAAAACACGAAATCTCTAGATAAACTAATATGGCGCTGAACCGCTAAATTATGTCTTTGTGGTAATTTAAATACTAATGATATACTTATAATAGTTTTTCTCTTTTTCTGTTATAAATTGCACATCGTGCGAATTAGAATGGGTCTAACGAATAATGGTCTTTTTATTAGGGCAAAGTTGTATTTTTGAGAGCTCGAACTCGAACACTTTGTTTAAGCTATTTTATTGCTAATATGACAGTATTGTTTTGACACTCCTGGGTAAAATTTCTGGCTCCGCCACTACCCCCGCACATGTAGTACTTTGCCCCGCAGGCTCAAGAGGTGGCTCCCACGCGTGTGGCACTTAGCTCCCGCGACTGAAGGTCGGCTCTTATACCATTTGTCACGCCCCGGATCCACGAACCCGTTGGACGCGAATATAAGTTTCGAACTCACTGCATGCAACCTGAAATTGGCCCGTGGGTCCGGGAGCGTGACACGGCCCGTATGCTATGGATGTTGGTTAAAAGCATTTTTAGTTTAGCTTTTGTTTTCTTCCTTATTGCTTTACGTGTATTCAGGGGTGCTTTTGACACCTTACAGATGTATTTTCTGAACTTTCCCATTAGAAGAGTTTTTATATACGAGGTGGGGTTCTCTCTTTAACTCTATGGTCGTTTGACCGGATCTATTAAAACTCAAAATTGGACATAGGAGATAGAATACTTCTTTATAGGTTTTAACATTATATATTTTTTGGAAAATTACACTTAGATCCAAAAGAGTTTGCTAAATTACAACTGATGTCTCTCTTAGTCAAACAATTATAGTTACACTCCACACAAAATTGAATAATTACAAAACACACCAAAATATTAGAGTTCCATTTGGGAACATTAGGGTTCCGTCATTAATTAACGGAATATTCTATTTTTAACTTTAAAAAATTACACTTAGACCTCAAACAAGTTTATGATATAACAAATAACACCCAAGGGAAATCTAGAAGCAACCCATGATACGAAAAAAATGGTATTTTCGGTATTTATATTTATTTTTTTGATGATGTCATCCAATACATAACGGAATCCTAACGGAACTCTAATACTTGAGTGTATTTTGTAATTATTCAAATTCGTGATGGGTGTAACTGTAATTGTTTGACTAAGAGGGTCATCAGTTGTAATTTAGTAAAGTTTTTTGGGGTCTAAGTGTAGTTTTTTTTATATTTTTTTAATTAAGTAAACCGAGTGAAAACAACTCGTAAAGTTTTTATGGAGGCCCCAACTCATATATAACCAAAATTAAATAGAGAAGTTTGAGAAGAACCTCAACTTGAAATCAAAACCAATCACTAATGATCCTTACAAAATCGGATAAACTATGTCCAAAAATGCAACTTATAAAAATTCGAAATAAAAATCCAAACTAAAGTTCTAAACCTAAACACAAACCTATACTCAATAATATTAGTGCAAAAAACAAGGTTGTTATTCTTCTCCCAATGTGGCAGAAAATGGCAATCAGCATGCAACTTAGCAAATCTTGTAACATAAGAAATACTAAATCGGCCTTCATCAACATAGTATACGCTCCAAGCCAAAAGAAGGGTTAATATCATTTTTAGTACCGTAACTATACTTTAATATAATTTTGGAACCAAACTAATTATTTTTCTCAATTTTAGTACCATAACTTATAATTTATTTCTATTTTAATACATTTGGACCTGAATCAACTATACTATTAATAAAACACCTACCCCTTAGAGTAACCAAGGGCGGAGGGACATTATAAGGGGTGGGGTCAAATGACCCACTCACCTCTAAAATTTCTCCCATATATACTTCTTATAATGCAGAAAATATACAAATTCTATAATTTTGCTTCTTAGTGGACCCTATTAAAAAAATTTAAAAATTCTTTTATTGTGGGTCCAACTTCAATATTTACACTTATGACTTTACCAAAATAAATTTCTTTATTAGATTTTCTCCTTTTATATATTATATCTTAGCTAAATATAAATCAGACTCTTTATTCTCATCTCTATCGGCATCTATACTACTTAATAATATACATTTTCTTAGAGTAACTATCTTTTGTTGAGCTTTTATTTTAGTATGTCAATTTTTAGTTTTTTTATTATCAAATTTTACTTTTTTTTTTCTCTCTCCATCTCTTCTACAAGTTCCATTTATTTCTCTATTTCATTCTCACATTTTTTTCTCTCCTATTATTCACATTTTCACTCTTAATTCTATTTAATTATTCTTACTATACTATTTAATAATAGTCCTTCCCCTAGAGTAACTACCTTTCGTCAAGGTTTTTTTTGTGTCAATTTTTAATTTTTTTATTATCGAATTTTACTTTTTTTTTCTTTCTCCAACTCTTCTCCATGTTACTTTTATTTCTCTCTTCCATTCTCTCATTTTTCTCTCTCCTATTATTCACATTTTCAATCTTAATTCTATTAATTTATTCTTATATTAATTAAATTTTATTTTTTATATAAATACTAAAATAATATAAATTAAAATTCATGAAAAAAAATTAATAAAAGCATTTATAATTTTAGAATAAAATTTAACATATTATTAGTTACATTTATTTTTGTTTTGCACACGCATCGAGTGTGCCAAAATTATTAGTATTACATAAAAATTCCGCACGGCAAGAAGGAAAAGTAAAAAAAGTGAGGAAAAAAAGTTATAACTTCTCGTTTTTACTAATTTTTTAATTTATTTAATAAATTTATATTTATTTTTTAATTTATTTATTTAAATTTAAATTTAATATCACAAATAATAATATAATATATTTTTTAAAAAGACCCCACTGAACTTATTTCCTGGCTTCGCCACTGAGAGTAATTACCTTTGGTCTCTCACTCTAATTACATTTTTCTTTTTGGTTCTTTGTAAAAAAATTACATGACAATGACAGTTGCATTCCTAGGAAGACTCGAACTCCAAACCTCTAGTTAAAATAGTATTGCGTTGAACCGCTAAACTACACCACGTTGGCAGTGTGGTATGTCTCTCACTCTAATTTGGACCGTCAAGAAGTTAATAAATTTTATTTTCCTTTCTCATATTTCCTTCTTTTTTTTCATTTTTTTCTTTTTCTTTCTCCTCCCTACTCCTCACAAAGTTCCCACTATATTTTTTTGGGGAATTTTTTTTTTTACCTCCTGTCTTTTTGTGTTTTTTTGGAATTATCTCTTCACCTTTTGTTTTTGAATTTTTACCTCCTCACCTACACGATTTATATAAATTGCCTCCTCAGGCCAACTTTCGGTAGAATATTCCGAAAAGATGCTTTCATGTGCCTTTCATATGATTTTTTAAGAATAAAATCGTCTTTTTACCTATGACCTGACCCAGTTAACCTATCCGGCCCAACTCAAACCCAATAAACCTCATTAATGCATTTAACGTATTTTTTTGGTCTGATTTTGAAAAAAAATCATTTAACAGAAACAAAATTAGGGACTTAGGGTTCATCTCTCGTCTTCTCAAAAATGACTACCTCAATTTTTTTTAATAGATAAAAAAGGTTTGAACAAAATAGACACCTCCCGAAGCTGCAAAAGTTCACCATCCAGGCACGCTTCATCGCCATTGAAATCCAAATCCATACTCTCGATAAAAACTCTCTAAAATATTAGAATATTCACAACCTACGATCTCCAATAGCTTCTTGAACCATCAAAATAAACCCTTGACTGGCAACACCAAGCATAAAGCGGATGATTATCAAAATATGATGAGAAAAATTTGGTTGGCCAGTTCAATAAGCTCAGACAGATTAGGAGTGTTGATGAGTATGTGATTAAGTTTGAAGAGTATGTCATTCATGCTGAGTGCTAATAGGTCTCTGACTGAGAGTTATTTCATTCAAAGCTTCATCAGTGGATTGAAAGATGAAATCAGCCAAATGGTCGAAATGTTTGCTCCAAGCACCTTAGCTCAGGCAATAGATCTAGCAAGAAGGCAGGAGATGAGGCTAGAGACTATAAGTAAGGGAGGGAAATCAGTGCAAAAAAATTGGTATCTCAAGGATAATGTACCTGATAAAGAAATAAGCGGGACTAATCCACCGAATGACACCAAATATCCACCTGTAAAGAGACTTACAAGTGAGGAAATGGATGCTAGAAGGAACAGGGGATTGTGTTTCAATTGTGATGAAGTTTATCATGTAGGTCACAGATGTAAGAAGTTGTTTGTTATCATTGGGGAAGAGAGCACGAAGAAAACGAGAAAAGTGTACTGATTGAATTTGAGGATACAGTTGATGAAGAGCTGCACATCTCAATGAATGCGCTAGCTGGACAAGTTACTCAAGATACTCTCAAACTGGTTGGAAGAGTTAAAGGTCGCTCCATTTCTATTTTAGTGGACACAGGAAGCACACACACTTTCTTAGATCTGGACACAGCTAAGAAATTAAGCTGTCAAATAGAGTGTACAAATCCTCTTCAGGTTACAGTAGCTAATGGGGGAAAGATCAACTGCAATGCAAAATGTGCCGATTTCAAGTGGGAAATGGGAGGTCATATATTTTCAACTGGAGTTAGATTACTGAGGCTGGGAGGTTCTGATATGGTTATCGGTGTCGATCTCTTGAGGAAAATCAGTAACTTTTGAATTTGAGAAGCAAACAGTTCAATTCACAAGATCAAACAAGTTGATCACATTGCAAGGAAAGAAGAATGAGATGAACTTGAGAATGATTACTGGGAAGAAACTCCATAAATTATTCAGAAGGAAGGAAAAAACTGGGGCAGGGTGTTTCTTTATGGTCAGATCAATACCTGAACAAGCCAAATGTGAAGAAAAAACTGAGTTTCAGATCTTAGCTAAAAGAATGGTGAAAAGGGACAAAGCTGCTGTTCCACAGATTTTGATTAATGGGGCTCATCTTCCTGAAACTGAAGTGACTTGGGAGGACCATTATCTCATTAGTCAGCAATTTCCACAGCTGGAATCTTGGGGTCAAGATTCTCTTCAAGGAGGAGGCAATGTTATGAAATTGGAGGCTGCTGAGTTCATGCATTTCATACAGAGGAGAATGGCGCTGGAATTTGAGAAACGTTTTCACAAGTTGTTACGTTTCTTTAAGTTGGCTTAAGGATGGAAGGCAGCGTTTTGATGAAGGGAAGAGGCACGCATGACTTATAGAAGTGCTGGAGTATTTTATCACGTTTCTTAGCTAGTTGTTGAGCTGATGTTTTGTTTATTTTATTTAGCTAATTAAGACTTGTTTTGAGATTAGCTAATTACGTTTTGGTGAGCTATAAAGAGACAAATTGTACTGTTGCTGAGCTATCAATTTGGAATGCAAAGAATTTCAATTCTTCTCTCAATCACGTGTTCTCTCTCTATATTCTCTCTCCTTTTCTGTTATTCGTCTTTGTCTCTCTCTTTCTGCACCATTGCTGCGCACTTTTTCTCTGAAAAGTTGCAGAAATATTAAGGAATTAGCCATATTCCTTACAGTACAAGATTCACCTATCCAGCTAACCAAAACCTAGAATTATATGTAAACTGAGATCCGATAGACGAAGTGGTCGAAAGTTGCAGAGAGATTGCAAACCCTCAAGAGCAGAAGAGCGTGTGTATTTCTTGCGTGACAAAAAGACGTTAATTAAATGTATTAACGAGGTTTATTGGGTCTGGGTAGGGTGAGGTGGGTTGATTGGGTCAGGATAGGGTCAGGTGAGAGGCACATGAAAGCATTTTTTCGGAATATCCACCGGAAGTTGGTTTGAGGAGGCAATTTATATAAAATCGTATAGGTGAGGAGGGATAAATTAAAAAAAAAAAAAGGTGAGGACGCAATTCCAAACAAATATAAAAGGGCAGGAGGTAAAAAATTTTTTTCTCTTTTTTTGAACAAATGTATTTTTGGTCCTATAACTATCAAGGAGTAACATTTTAGGTCCTAAGATTTTTCAAGTTGCAATTTAAGTCCAGTAATTTCAAAAATATTACAATTTCAGTCCTTTGGTTGCCGGATTCCAAAATTCTGGCCGGAAGTAGCACGTTGCAAATCGGAGCTCCACGTAAGATCCACCTAAGATCCAAATCTTATATAAAAAAAACAGCATGTAAAGTTTCTGGAGGGAAAAAAATTTATTATCCCCTAAAACAAATTACACTTATTGTATAAAATTAAAATTACAACATAACTCTTAAATTAGTCTTCTTCTTTCTTCATCTCTTAACGCAATTTTTTTCTGCAGAAAACAGGGGAAGAGAAATGTCTTCCTTCAGTGGTAACTCTGGCCATGGGAGCGAGTCTTCAAGAAGCATATAAAACTATTATTACTTGCATTTCTTGGACAGAAAATAATCCTGAAAGGAGGTTCTTGGGCTGGCGTGATAGAAGCTGCAACAGATACTTTAGATTCACATACATACTCTCCAGCGTGTGCAAGATCCAAGGTGTTAATCCCAACCCTATTGTAGAAAAATAAATCTTTTCCCTCCAGAAACTTTACACGCTATTTTTTTAATATGATCTGGATCTGAGGTGGATCTTACGTGGAGCTTCGATTTGCCACATGGCACTTTAATTCTGGCCAGCAATTGGGAATCCAACGATCAAAGGACTGGAATTGCAATATTTTTGAAATTATAGGACTTAAATTACAACTTGACAAACCTTAGGACCTAGAATACTACTTCTTGATAGTTACAGGACTAAAAATTGTAACTATATTTTATTAGTTTATTTTTTTAATTTAAATTGTAACTCTTTTACTTATCATAAATAAATTAATATATTAATTCTAAATAATATTTATAATTTTATGTTAGTTTTGTGAAAACTCTATTTAGTTAGTTTAGTTTTGGTTTTATTCATAAGGAACTAGAGCAACACTACTGTATTCCACACCTTTACTAGAAATATGGCTTGGTTTCACGTACATTCCCGTTTTCTGTCGAGATGTGCATGTTTTTGATTCGTCCTAATGAATGTTCTTTTAATAGGTTGTTACTCAAAAAAAGGATAGGTTAGGAGAGTGGGAAGGATGGGTGGGTTGATTACACCCTATCAAAAATTTTAAAATAATGATTAAAAGTTTCGAATATTTTTTTCTTCATAATTTCCCTGTAAATTGAACACGCAAGAACATCTGAAAGAGAACCAACACATTGTGGGGAAATAAAAAAGCTTGAATCATATCTACTGGAATTAATAACATTATGCATGACGAGGGAATTAGGAAGCTTTAATGTTATTAAAGGCATATAATTTGTAAATAATTACAATTAAGGGATTTTTGTAAAACAAAATAAAGGTTAAGCTATAGTAATTCGGTTACTAAAATACGGGACGGGTACTTTACGTTCGAATATTTTTAATATTATTAATGAAAAATACATTCAAAAAATCAGCAAAAATTAGAGTATGATATTATACGTAATTTAATATATACGAGTACAATACAGTTATTAAAAAAGAAAATGGGATGAAAAAACATAAATAATCCTTGATAAGGGATATTTCTGCTAATCTACGTGTGAACACCTCGATTTTATACCTCGTCACATGACGACATTTTGCAGAAACAGCCTCGCCAGTCATTAGGCAGACTCCGGACGCCCGGACGATCCCCGAGAGTCAAACCCTAGGGTCCATATCCCGTGACATACCCTCGGTAGCCCCTAATCGCTTCTCCACCCTGTCATATATTCATCGGATCCTGAATTCGATGCAATATTGCGATAGGACGTGGCGATAGGAGCATTTTGGTTTTTGAATCACCCGAATCGGACGTGAAACGAAGGAGAAAACACCAAAATGCCCGGAAGCGCGCAAACCCTAGCCCGGCCCAACACGGCCGGCCGGCCAACACGACTTCGCAGGCCGGCTGGCAAGCGAAAATCCCCTCCGGCTGGTCCCACTAGCCGGCCAGCCGGTCATGGCCAGTGTAATGACCCAGAAATTCAAGAATCATTGTGAATTCTTTTTTCGCGTTAATTATCTTTCTTACCCCAATTTCTCATAATATGTGATTTATATTTAATTATTTCGTATATGACCTTAAGTGATATTATTATGTGCGTATTTGAATTCCTTATGTGATTAGTTTTCGTTTGATATTAATATTGATATATTTGGCCAAAATGTTTTAAATTGGACTTTCTAAATTACGGAAATACCCCTTCGTGTTTTTGAACATTTCGAATTATTTGATAAAAGTCTTCTTCCCCCAATTCAAACTCTAATTTCGCATAGAGAGAGAGAGAGAGAGGAGAAAAGAAAAGAGAATTTCGTGTCCGAATCAATCGTCCCGAACTCGTTTCTCCACCAAATTTCATGCCGTTCGAACCTACGAGATCCTCTCAACGAGATCTCCATCTAGGTACCAATTTCACCTCTTCTTTCTATGAATTTATGATGTTTTAAGCATGTTTTTGATTTCGGAAATAATTTTGAATTTTGGTGATTGTGAGCCCGTTTCTTGATCATTTTTCGTATTACTTGGATAAAAATGTTCCTTATATGTTGATTAATGTTTGTTGTAATTATTGGGTGTTGATTTGCGTGAGAAAATGAGTTATATGAATTTTTGGTTCGAATTTCCGTTGAGATCGCGTTTTTCTGCTGTTTGATATTGAGCTGCACGGGCTCCTGCACGGTCTTGCCAAGACTGTGCGTTGGCCCATGCGCGTCTCTTTTTGCCTGCATGGGCTCGCGCCCGTGCGTGTATCCCGTGTGCACGGCCGTGTGAGCCTGCACGGTCTTGACAGTGTGTTCAAGACCGTGCATAGGCCGGTGCGAAACACTTAGTGGATTTTTCCAGCCTTTTTCCTTAGTTGCTCTCGGGAAGTGGGTCAACCCCACGCATTTTAATGTTGACTTTTTGCATACGAACTCTAAAAATCATTCAGATTTCACCTATAGATTCCTTATGAGTTGTAGATTAATATTTTGAAATGTTTGTTGAATTCCGGCCTCGTTCGGATTGTGAATAGTGTATTTTTACGTGTATGCATTTTTGAAAACATGTTGGAATTACTTGAAACTTACGTGGTAACTTCCATAAATTTTATTATTGGCATATGCATGATTGTGGATTCATTTGGTTAGCTGTTCGTCAATTAATTGCTTATTTGCGCTTTTAGAGTCGTTATTAATTCGTGTACGTCCTGTCTTGTCTACAGATCAGGCTGAGGTCGGAGAGCAGTGAGTCGTAGCTGCTAGGCATTCTTTTGGCACCAGGTGAGGATTTAAATTGTTTAAACTGGACTTGAACATATATGTCTATGCATAGATGCTAAAACCCCGTAACCCCCTTGCCTTACTTGATATTTTATTCTTTCTCCCCTTATTATTAGTATTAAATATTTCGAGCATATATCTTCATGATTTTATCAACAAATCATTTGATATCAACTTATACAATATTAACCGAAATCGATTTGTTTTTCAAAAGGGCAAGTAAACTCTTTCTTTACAACGTGATAATTTGACTTGGGTTAGGTCTACGAGGAAAGTCGTTAGGGAAGTGCGCCAGTACAAACCGACGCATACAGAACTTGTAGTTACCCCCATCGTCGTCACTCACTTGCCCAATTGCCCGTTTGGCACTCAAACCTTTCTTGGAAAGCGAGTAAAATCGTGGACTTTTCATGGGGCCCTGGGATGGTATCCGAAGGTTGCATCTGGGGACGAGCGTCCAGGATGTTGCCCGAGGTGCCTCTCGCAAAATTAAGCATCAATCGTGGCCCGTCAGGAGTTGATAGCCACGGTTGGGAGCGATGGTGGGTGTTGCATGTGTTGCACGCTTTCCTTAAATTCACGATAGTCGAGCCTCGGGTTGCTCCTTGGCTTGACACCGGCGATGGAGTTTTTATCGTGACTTGTGGAGAAATAAGGAGGAACAGACCCAATCTCGCTGGGATATTTATTTACTGCTTTATTATATATTGTCTTTATTGTTTTATTGAAATATCCAAGTCGAAGCACATTCCGGTTTCTTCATTACCGCATATGTATTTTCTATTAAAACCTGGAAGCGTGACTCGACTTGCTCTACCCATATCTTCACTGAGTTCTTTGACTCACCCTCGTTTATTAGTTATTGCCTCAGGTAGATTGTGAGACCGACATGTCTCGCATGTCGGATTGGCAACAGTACTTAGATAGACCCTTTTTGGTTTGACGAGTCATCTAGATTGTTGCCCGTAACACTCTCTTTAGTTTATTCTTTTGTCCTGGCATGTATATAATGCTATATTGATCCCCACCCCATTATGATTATTATATTTACTTTACGTTGCCCCTGAATGGGCGTTGATGTTATTGGATAATTGAATTGGCCCCGAAGTGGCATTTATGTTTATATGTTATTAATTCGCTTCCGCTATGAATTCTGATTTGCATGGATATTCTTATATGTTGTGTCTTTTGGGGATTCGCTGTTGCCAAGTGTCAGGATAGACCCGTTGGCTTGTATGGATTCTCGGGTTGAGGCGCCATTCTCGGCTTGGGAATCTGTGCAGGTTCGGGGGCTATAGAGCGGGGCGCTACATTCTATAGCGCCCCGAAAATCTGAATTTTATTCCGGTATGCCCGAATCGTTTATTTATGCGTTTTATTATTTTATTTGATAATTATTATGTGATTTTATAACAATTTTGTATATGAGTGAATTTTGATATTTAAATCACGAATTGATAATGTGCGTTTAATTATATGAATTTTGACTGTAATTATGACCTATTTGGACAACTTGAATTTTTGAGTAAGTTTTATAAAATTATGAAAATGCCCTTTCGTTTTCTCAACCCTAGTCAATGTTTGACTTAAGTCTCATCTCTCTCTCTCTCTCTCACCTCATTCACGCACAAAGAAGAGAAGAGGAGAAGAAAAAGAAAGAAAAAGGAGAAAGAAGAAGAGGAAGGTTCAATCGATCGTTCCGGACTCGTTCCTTGACGGATTTTCGAACCGTTTACGCCTACGAACTCCTCTCGATCTTATCTACGAGTAAGCTTCTCACGTCTCTCTCGATTAATGCCTCCATTGCTTCACTTTTCTGATTTTGATGAATAGTTGCACATTTAGGTTAAATGATGATTTTGAATGATTTTATGGATGGAATTACGTGATTCTTGGTTCTATAGGTAGATTAGATGTTGTAGATCAATATATGTGAGTTTTAACTTGAGATTTGCATGATTGATTGGGTAAACATCGAATTTTGGTTCATTCCCGCGAGTTTTCTTCATTTCTGCAATTTTCTGCTGTTCTGAGAATCCGCACGGCCTTGCGCACGGTCTTGAGACCATGCGCCAAGACCGTGCGTCCACTTTAGCCTTTGCACGGTCTTGTGCACGACCGTGCGCACGCCCGTGTGCAAGCCAGTGCAAGTGCTTGCACCGGCTTGAGCACGCGTTCAAGCCTGTGCATCCGCCCGTCCCCGAGACCGTGTGGCCCCCTTAGCCAAAATTTCTCCATTTTCAGAATGTTGCTCTCGGCAATGTGAGTCAACGGGCACTTTTAAAAGTTGACTTTCTTCGTTTGACCTCCGATTTGAGATCCGATTTCACCTATAGATCCTATAAATCATGAAATACATATTTTAGAAAGTTTGAATTTTTCTGACTTCGTTCGGGCCCCGTTCTTCGTGTTTTTCGTTTAGGCATGTTTGGCTATTTTTCAAATGTTGTCCGTTTCTTCCGAAACTTGACAACATGCTTCCTTATTGCCTTTTATGCATGATTATGAACTTTTATCGCATTCTAGCTTGATTTGCTTATTGAATTTTTATATTTGTTAAAATGTGAACCTAAGTGATATGAATGACTGTTTAACATGCTTCTATGTGTTTTAATGCTTTCGTTGAAGCCGTGCGTCGTTGTTAGTCTTATTTGGTAGTGTCTTTGTATTTTGCAGACGATACTCCCGTGGAGTAGCGCACCTGATCTTGCATTTATCCATTCTTTTTGTATAGCCAACAGGTGAGGCTTTCCGTTTCTGACTCCAGTACTATATGTATATATATATATTAAGCCTCTCCCAGTATAAGCCTTGGTTTACATTTTGTTTTCACACCGTCTTTATATACCTAGTAAATATTTATGCCTATTATGTTTATTCGATTTATCGAAAATGTTTTGATATGAAAAAGTACTACGTATATTCTTTCAAACGTTTGCGAAAGAGACATGTAAAACCTCTTTAATTTCTAAGGCGAACTTTGGCCTTCGGCCTCGCATATGACATGTCTCGAACAGTCTTTTGACCAACCCGAAATGATTTGAAAAGCGAGATATGAAATGTATGTATGTATGTTTGGGCCCGGAGTAAGGATGATAGGACGAAGTTGGTAGACGTCGGGTCTACGGCGGAAATCCTATGGTTCCCTCCACCTTTGGGAGCTCGGGGTGAGGCCAGAGTGGCAGCCTTTTGAGTACCTGAGTTATACCTGTATGTTATGCGTAGTTCGGATTTAGCGGTCCGTCTACATTGGAGGAATAAGGGTGGTTTCCCGTTTTATGTTTGGAAATTGGAGTTAAGGGCTCGACTCGCCGAGTCATATGATATGTTTATATTTTATGCTAAATCACCAACCGTTTACGAAAACCTTTGTTCTATATTGATTTCTTTTAAGTTTGAAAATGGTGATTTACTTCCGTTTTATAATATACAGTATTATTCCCTCCTCACTTAGTCGTTTGACTAACCCCCTCTGTTTCACCCCTGTATTGGTTTCAGGATACTAGGCGGGATTTATTCGTCGTCGTCGTCGTCGCGTCTTTAGAGTTGCATTCTTTTGCTCATGTATAACTCTATTTCCGTTTGGCTATTATTTATGTTTTATGTTCTTAGGATTATGTATTTAGTATTCGGGATTTATATGTTGAACCCGTTATTATCTATTGTCGGGATATTGTATCGAACCCGTTTATTATTTATGTAATTGAATCTCGCTGGCCTTGGTGGGCTTTAATACTTGTGCAATTATTAGGATTTATGGTTTTGTTTATTTTTGCTTCCGCACCTTTGTCGTTTTATTTCATTTTTGAAACCCCGCCTAGTCATTGAGTAAATGTGTGCCGTTCGTCGGATTTCGATTCGGGTCGGGGCTCGGTGCGGGGCGTGCATTACCCGTTTGGGGCGCCCGCTTCACAGTCTGAAGTGGTATCAGAGCTTTAGGCTCTGTTGTCTAGAAGTGTCGTGTCTAAGTCGTACGACGATAGGTTTCGTGTTACTTTCCCTTACTTGCGCTTTTATATGCTTATTGTAACATGATTACTTGAGCATATCATTAACCCGCATGCATTTTTAGCTCACTGTTTCAGGTATCATGGTACGACCACGCCGACAGGATCCGCCTCCACCACCAGAGGGCTTTCCTCCACCCAACGCTTTCTACGATGCAGTCTGACTGATCATACAGCAGGCTCAGCAGGAGCAGCAGCATCAGCCGCCACCACTGAACCCGCACGATGCCACCGCCCAAACCATGGACCATTTTATGTCTTATCACCCTACGGTCTTTGAGGGCGAACCGGATGACCTCAAGGCTTAGGCCTGAATTTTTGAGCTGGAGCAGAAGTTTAGGGCCCTGGATGTTGAGGACTTGCAGAGGATCGAGCTCGCCGTATTTCTAATGAGGGGACCCGCGCTTGATTGGTGGCGATTCGTTGAGAGGAGATGGACGGCTGCACAGACCCATCGCACGTGGGCATAGTTTCTGATAGAGTTCCGTGCGAAGTATGTGCCCGAGATTGTCCGGGACCAGAGGGAGAGGGAGTTCATGAACCTCTCCCAGGGAGGCATGACTGTGGGCTAGTATGAGGCCAAGTTCACCATACTGATTGCATATGCTCCTCATATGGCTACTAAAGACAGGAGGATGGCCAGGAAGTTCAAGGAGGGTCTTCGTGATGAGATCTGTAGCGCCCCCTGAAGAAGGAACGCCACATCCGCACCGAAATGGACTCCCGAGCTTCAGCGAGGGGCCTCAACTCAAAAACCCACTCCGGCGAACGACACTCAAGCAATAACCATCGGCAACAGCAACAACATCCCAACAACAACCATAACCATGCAGAGCAATGCGGAAGCGATTTAAAAGGAAAACAAATAAATTCCATAGAAGCCTACGAGGCTAACATAATATCAAATAAACATTTGTAATTCAAGATACAGAAGATTCATAAACAGATAGTGCCATTCATGGCTCAACTAGCCTACCCTGTGCAATCCTAGATATCTTCAACTATCCCACATCAGGGGCACATAAGAAACATGAAGTAAATAAAGCAGTAAAGGGGGTACGAAAGTAATTAAATACAATAAATCAAGACTCGATGGTTGTTGGGACCACTGACAAGACAAACCAGACAACGAGACTGAGCCTATCTAGACCTGCTGATGCCGACTGACAAGATAGGTGACGTCACCACCTATCTACCTGAAGCAAGAACCAAAATAGAAGGGATGAGTATAAAGGATACTCAGTAAGAGGTTAGATCACAGTTCGTCGTTTATCTTTTAAAACCAAAAGTAGTGAATGTTGCTCGTTTTGGGAATGAATATATAAATAACGATATAAGTTACAAAACAACACAAAGCAACACTCGGTTCGGCTTACTTTGAAACACAAAATGGGTGACGAACCGGATCCTTTAAAATCATTTGCACATAATGTCAAGCCGATAAATTGAAAGGAAATTAGTTGAGTCACGAGGCCGTTACAAGTTCGAAAAGCATGATATAAGTCAGTTGGAAATGATAAGTAAATACGGCTCGTAATTCAACTAAATAGTTTGAACAATAAAGGAGGCTCAAGTGAGGCAAGTTTGAGCCACGCTTCCGGATTTTATATATATATATATATATATATATATATATATATATATATATATATATATAAAGGGAAATACATATGCTAAAGGAGGAAAACTGGAATGTGCTTCGACTTGTATCGAAAGCCGTAAACCAATTAGACAAGTAAATAATGCAATAAGTCATGCAATATTGTGTCTTGGCGAGAACGGGCCCTCTCCTTATAACTCCCATTCATGAAAATCATGCGAACACGTAGTCAAGTACTCCACCACCGAAAGTCGTGATCGAATCAGAATTTAAGGAGACGCGATTAGCACCACCGTACAGTGAATTAAGGAGACGCGGTTAGCACCACCGTTCGCATCAACTTAGGCTAGTCAACCTCCCAACCAGCCTAAGTCAACACGCGTAGAAGTATACATCGGGATTTGCCCTAGACGCTTGCCTCCAGGCTCACCTCCTGTATACTCCGGGCCCAAATCATTATTCAATCCAGGGCTCGCATTTGAAATAAATAACAGTTTGGGTGGCCAAAGGGGCCGTTCGAAAAGATGATGCAAGCAGTTAAATATGAATAGCCAAAGGGGCCTTTGAGACAAGTTGATGTAACGATCTAAGAAATACTCATAAGCGCCATACGCTTCGGGAACATGCTAACGGATGTCCCTAACGACATTACTTATAAGTGCCTCTGAGATCAAATGGTTACTTTTAAAACAAATAAGTTACTTGTCTCTAGTTGAAAGCCTTTTAAATCATTTTATAGATGCATAGGTTTTGCTATCAAAACATTTGGCTAAGCACATAAGGAAATAATAAAGACAGTACAACAAGCAGTAAGAAAAGGGCGGGATAATAATTATTTTGCAAACCTATGTAACTATGTTCTTACTCCAGTTGAAAACAGTTTAAACCCTTACCTGGCTCGACACGACAGTATGGAAGCAAGCAGTAGTCAAGTTTCTCCCTCGTTGGTCCCACCTGTAATACACAGGGCCTAGAGGATGAAAACGAGACCGACAATATGAAAGGCAAGAAACAAGACAAAAATGACGCACGTTAATTCATATAGGACTCAAATCATGCAATAAACGCAATATGGAAAGTTAATCAATTAAACATATAAAGATATACAAATTACAGCACAACAATTAAGGGAATATTAATGTAATTCTAAATAATGAAAGAACATAGATAATAAATATTAAAGGCATGCTTAAACGCAATTAGGGCACGTAGACATGCTTAAAATAATATAACGAAGCTCTCTCGCGAAAACGGGATCGAACGGATAAGAAATGGGAAAGGGGGATAAAATCCCTAAACAAGCAAAGGTGTCAAATGACGGTCAAATAGGGTTGGATAAATTGCAAACTATGTAAAATATTAAATCTTGAAGCTCAAGGAATCTATAGGTGAAATCAGATTGATTTTCGGAGGTCATATGCGAAAGATCAACATTTAAATAGGTGGGGTTGACCCAATTCCCGAAGTGCAAGAAAGGAAAAGGCTGGAAAATCCACTAAGTATGTTGCACCGGCCAGCGCACGGGCTTGGCAAGCCGGTGCAAGCACAAATAAAGGTGCACAGGCTCGCGCACGGTCTTGAGCACGCTGCCAAGACCGTGCAGCTGCAAATCGGCCTACGCACGGGCTCATGCACGAGCTCAAGCCCGTGCAGGTCAAGAGGGCTGCGCACGGGCCAACGCACGGTCTTGGCAAGACCGTGCAAGAGCCCATGCGGATCAACTGAGTGCAGAACAGAAGCAGGTCGCGAACACTCACGCGGGTTCAACATATAAATTCATAGATCTCGTAAATTACACCATAAAACATGCTAATTCTCATATATAATCTCATATATCACATAAGCTACACATAGATCCAAGAATTACGCAAAATGGCAAAGTAAATCTTCCTAAACACGAAAATCCTAAAACTATAAAATTCTATATAAAATTAACGAAATCGCAACAAGGAAATGACAGATTGAAATGGGATAAAAGGATTACCGGTAGAGAACGAAGCAAGGGTCGTTTGGGTTTTCACGGCTCATCGATCGGGTAAGAAACGGGCTCCGTATGGCGATTCTTCTCTTCTCCTCCTTCTTTCTCCCTTTTCTCCCTCTCTCTCTCTTCTCTTTCTTTCTTTCTCAAATGATATAGGTTTAAGTGAAATAAGGAATATAAGAGGGGGTATGTGTGAAAAAGGGATATTAAATGGAGTCGGGATAAAATAGGGAGTTTCGGTTAAAAGGCGGGTTCGTGGATAAAACTTATTCGTGATACTAAATATTCTCAAGAAAAGCTTTTGGCGCGAATAAAATATTATTCAGGAATAAATCCGAAATTTCGGGTCGTTACAAGATCTGAGCTGAGTTAGTGGGCAGTGACCTCCGTTCTTATGAGGAGGCTATGACGCAGGCTATGGCTATCGAGTCCGACCTTGGAGAGCTCCGCCGTAGGGCTTCTACACCTGCTGCCGCCCCTAAGGGCTTTCCCCAGAAGAACAAGAGGCCTTTCTCTTCTAGATCTAGATCTTCCACGGGTGAGAAGAAGCCCAAGTATATTGAGCCAGCTCCGATTGCCGCCATCGCACCGGTTCTATGCTCCCACTACCGCAAGCCGAACCACACTGCCGAGTTCTGCAGGAGACGTTTGGGACAGTGCCTGCTTTGTGGATCCTCTGATCATATGCTGGACATGTGTCCGAACAAGAAGACCGCCACACCTCAGAAGGCGATTCAGGCTTCCAGTCAGCCGAGAGTACAGCCCAGAGTCTTCGCACTGGGAGGAGAGAAGCTTGAGCCCGTTCAACACGACGTGATTGGAGGTACCCTGCATATTCATGACATCCCTATTGCTGCATTATATGATCCGGGTGCTGCACACACGTTTATTGCGCTTGTTATTGCTGCTAAGTTGTGCATGTCTGTGGAGAGTCTGTCTTATTTGTATCGAGTCAGTTCTCCTTTGGGAACTTCGTACATTATGGATAGGATCTTCAAGGGTTGCCCTTTGAAGATAGGAGATCCTATTTACCCCGCCGACTTGATCGAGTTGCCGTTACAGCATTATGGGATTATTCTTGGGATGGATTGGCTTTTCCAGCACAGGGTCAGCGTTGATTGTTTCAGAAAGACAGTTCAGATTGGAGCCGAGGAAATAGTTGTGAAGGGTATTCTTGAGAAGTCAGATTCGACTTTGAAGATTTCTTATGTCGAGTCTTCGCGTATGATTCGAGAGGGAGCTTAGGCTTTCGTCGCTTATCTGCTTAACCGACCGAAGGAACAAAGGAAGCTTGAGGACACGGAAGTGATTAAGGACTTCCAAGATGTCTTTCCCAAGAGTTTGACTCTCTGCCCCCCGATCGTGACATTGAGTTCATAGTCGATCTTGCACCGGCATCTAAGCCTTATTCGAAGACTCCGTACAGGATGGCTCCTGCCGAACTGAAGGAACTTAAGATGCAACTTGAAGAGTTGCTTGAGAGTGGTTACATTAGACCGAGCATCTCTCCTTGGGGTGCGCCAGTCTTGTTCGTAAAGAAGAAGGATGGCATACTGAGAATGTGCATCGACTGCCGACAGCTGAATTGGATGACAGTGATGAACAAATACCCTCTACCCCACATAGAGGAGCTATTTGACTTATTGCAGGGATCGAAGGTATGTTCGAAGTTGGATCTTCGACAGAGATACTATCAGCTTCGTATCCGAGAGCAGGATATACCCAAGACCGGGTTTAACACTCGGTACGGCCACTTCGAGGCAAATTGGTCATTTAACTTGTAAAACGTGGAATAAACGAATAACAAATAACATTTGATTAAATATAAACATTTAAGCATAAACTACTCAGGTGGTATGATTGAAATTCCACAATAAACATGCATAACCCATTCCAGTCAATCAATTGAATTACAACTTATCAACTTAACAACTTTTTCCAAAAGCTCAAAAGCTACAATCTAACATTCACTCATGATCCAAGTTTAATCGAACCCAAATCTCATCAATTCAACTATACAAGCATACATCGACAATATTCATCAATTTACAATCATGCTACAAGTTAAAGTACAAGCAAATTCAGCTTAATTGATTCGAAAAGCTAAAAGCTAGTGCGAAAGTTGACATATATACATAATCATACAAAAACGACCATAAAAGACAAATGGTAAATCGGATTGAGGTAATACCAGTGCCGTTAGAACCGTTGCGTCGAGACGATGAATCTGTCCGAAGATACCATCACCGGATTCCTGCCGGAACAGTGTCAAAACTGCCGATCACCGTCTGCCACCACCGGACTGCCGCTGGACCTGCGCCAACGCAGTCGGACCCTTATACTCGAACGTTCCTCTCGTCGAGCTTGTCACTTCCCCCAAGCCCGTTTCTCGATCCGGTCACTCACCGGAGTTTAATTTCAGTTTGAATCTCCAATGAACCCTAAATCCAAGAATCAAAATTACTCAAAATCGGGCTATCGAATTCGGGAACGGGGTTCGTAGAAAGCTTACCCACATTGAGAAGGTTGGAAATAGCCTAAAGATCGACGAAAAGGGTGGCCGGAAGACGTCGGACCACCATTCCCGCCGCGGCTCCACCGTGCGCTGCCTGAAAATCGCCGGAGCGCCGCCGTCTGATAGAGTCACGCCACCAGACCACCACCAATGTTCTTTTCTTGTCACGCCGGTCAAAACTTTGGTGGTCTACGATGGTGGCGCTGCCTGAAACGTCGCCGAAGCTCCACCAACGCCGCGCCTGAAAAATGGCCGTATCTCAGCCGTCGGTGGTCGGATGGACTCAAGACCACCGCCAATGGATTCATCTCGTTGAAACGATTCAGACCCGATCGGTTCTCTCTGCCGTTACGCCGCCGTCGCTGCTCCGATGGCCGGCAAAATAGTACGGTTGGATTCGTCTCGTCGATACGGTCGTTTGGACATATGATTCATTGAATTCTGACAACGTTGCAAAAATCGTGTTTGAGAGAGAATGGCTCGTCGTTCGATGATTCTTGGAGTGTGTGTGGTTTCTAAATATGGAAGGTTACTATATACATATTTTCGAAAAATGAGACAAAAATGCGAAGTCTCGGAATTAGACGTACTTAGTGTCAAAATGACCGTAATGAAAAGCTTAACAAGGTTCGATGTTCGTTTCATGAAAATTCGGGCATTTACAAAAAGTCAATATCGAGTGGGGTCAAAGTGTAAATAATTTTGGGCCAAAAATACAATATTTTGGAAATATAATTTTATGAATAATGTATGAAATCTCGAAGAAATACATCTTTAAAACATTGGATTCCGGTCCAACGTGCACTGTTAAATTATTAGATTCGATTAAACGAGCTAAAAATATAAATTTACCAAATTGACCCCAGTTAGTGAAAAAACGATGCAAATATAATTCTTATTAATGTTGTGAGTTTTAAAAGCCAAATCAATGGTTTATGAAAAATCCTTTAAATGTAAGAGTTGGAGAAACGTGTAATTATGAAAGATGTCGGGACCGTAAACGGTCCGAATCTCGATAAATGTGCTAATTCTGAGCGTGGGAATTGTGGGTCGTCACAATACTCCCCTCTTCAAAAGAATCTGTCCTCAGATTCTACTTCTCACTTCAGACTGTTTTTGTCAAACTTCTTCTTCTTTGGTTTCGATTCTAGGAATTCGTTCTGTCCAATTCGAAATGTCTTTGGGACGTGTACATACTCCTTTGATTCTTGTAGAATCATGTTTGTTCGTTCGTTTCATCTAAACTTGGTGTCCTTCTTGTTGGTCTGATTAATTCTCAAGACCGGTGCACATTTAAAAGCACACATTCTCGTCCATAATGACCAAGAACAGAAAATCCCAATATAAGGTCTTCAGTTTGGTGTAGCTGAAAGCTCGGTGTTCTTCTAGTCGAGTTCGACATCCAGATTCATGTTGGTTCTCACTCCGACTATCTTCAGAAGTATTCTCCTTCAGACTCGATTTGTCAAAGTCGATGCTATCCAGAACCGCATAACGTACTCACAACAGAAACAATCTTAGTCGGCCAAGAACTCCTTGTCCTTAGCACTCTCTATTAGCGTATAACCAATTTATCGAATTCTACGCTATCCATACAGAGATCACATAAATCTTAACAACTAATCATTCAATCAGTGCAAGTGTGAATTTGAGAGTAGTTAAAGCACGTAAGTTAAATAAAAATCTTAACAGACATTTAAAGCAATTACCATTCGAAACAGAATACTATGAATGAATGCTATGATAATGCAATGTACCTCCACCAGTCGATATCAAGATCGGGTACCATCTCTCCTTCCCCAAGACTTTCTTTTGTTGGTACATTCTCAGACCTGATGCTTGATGCTTCCACATGAGAAACAACGTCCCAATCTCCTCCTACACTTTGCAGTCTTGTGGTTCGTCTTTCCACAAAATTCACAAGGAACGGGGTCCTCATTCTGTCCAAGTTCGGTAGGCTCCAGTATCACGTTGGAAGAAGGTCCTACTACAGGAGGGAGACTTCGACCCATCTCTCGAAGATCGGACTCCACTCTCATAGCTCGGTTAACTGCATCGCGATAGAGACGGATGTCCCACCCCACTAATCTTTCCCGAATCTCCAACCGAAGTCCCTCGATAAACTTTCGTACTCTTATCCGCTCATCAGAAGCAATATGAGGGGCATAGATGATGAGGCGGTTGAAATGTGCCTTGTACTATGCTACGGGGAAAGCCCCTTGGGTGAGTGACATGAACTCTCTCTCTCGGTTTTCACGTACCACTTCTGGCACGTACTTCTCTCGGAAGTCGGATAGGAACTGTGGCCAAGTGTACGGAATTCTCTTAGCGGTCCATCTCTGTTCCATGTAGCGCCACCAGTCTCGAGCTGCTCCTCTCATCAGGAAGGTAGCATATTCGACCCTCTCGGGGTCACCACAGTGTAACACTTGAAAGATTTGCTCCAGATCGGCTATCCAAGCCTCGGCCTTGAGGTCATCTGGTTCGCCCTCGAAGTAAGGCGGCTGAAGGTACAAAAATCTCTCCAGGGATTGGCCCTCGGCCTGTCTCATATGTACATGTGGCTGTTGTAGTATTTCTCGATGTACTTGTTCAGTGATCTGTCGCATAGCTGCCATGAGCTCACTTGCAATCGGATTCGGAGGTGTAGGAGCTGTACGGGGTCTTCGAGGAGCCATTATGCACCTGTGAGCAAGAAACTAGAAAGGGGATGCATGTCGGTTAATGGCATGATGAAATAGGGCATATATGATTTAAATGAGACATATAAACATATAGAAGAACAAAAGTTCCACAATTCAAGTTAATGCAATTCAAACACAGAAGCGGATAAGCACATAATCCTATAGCCGCACGACCTAAACACGACCTCGAAATTCCACATCCAACTTGTGTTTCAATCTCCCTTAGTACAAAAATTATAAAAGATCGCTAGCTAGTTGATCAGACCATCCGCGGTCAATCACAATTTTAGCACCAAGAAATCATGAACACTCGTCAAAGCACGAATCCAGAACAAACTGACACCATGTAGACAGACACTACATTCAAGACAGACGAGATACTAGAGCTTTCGATTCCTTTTCAGGAACCTAGGCTCTGATACCACTGACTGTAGCGCCCCTTTCCGTAGGAGGAGAAAGGACACCACATCCGCACCAAGATGAACTCCTAAACAAGGTAAATGTACCCCATTCAAAAATTCATCCCGGCGAACGGCAAGCACTCGATCAAAACTCCGGCAACAACAACACGACGCCCCAACAACCAGAGAAATGCGGAAGCGAATTCATAAACAACAATTCAATACATAGATGCCACCTATGGCAACGTAATTCATAACAACAGTTCACAGATAACCATAACACATAGTGCCAACATGGCTCAACTACATATCCTGAACAATCCTAGATATTGTCAGCTATCCCACATTAGGGGCACATTGGTACATAAAGTAATTAAAGTAAATCATAATGTTAAATGCAGTAATTCGAATCAATTCAGAAAGTAAAGACTCGACTATTGTTGGGACACTGACAAGACAATGAACAAGAGCCATCCTAGACCTGCTGCTGACAAGATAGGTGACACCGCTACCTGTCTACCTGAAGCAAGAACCAAAGTAGAAGGGGTGAGTATAAAGGATACTCAGTAAGGGGGTTTATACAATATAGGTATTGATAACCGTTCATCGTTTATCTTTTAAAACCAAAAGGGGTGAATGTTGCTCATTTTGATAAAGATACAAACAATAATATAAGTTGTAAAACTATAACACAGAGCAACATTCGGGTTCAGCTTTATTTGAAAACACAAAAGGTTGACGAATCGGATCCTTTGAAAACGTTTGCACATAAGGTCAAGCCGATCATTTTGAAATGATATTAGTTGAGTCACAAGGCCGTTACAAGTTCGAAAGACATGGCATAAATAAGTTGGAAAATGATAAGTAAAAACGGCTCGTAATTCAACTAAATAGTTTGAACAATAAAGAAGGCATAAGTTGGCAAGTTCGAGCCATGCTTCCGGGTTTTATATATATAGGGAAATACATATGCTAAATGAAGAAAACTAGAATGTGCTTCGACTTGTAACGAAAGCCGTAAATCAATTCGACAAACAAGTAATGCAATAAATCATGCAATAATGTGTCCCGGCGAGAACGGGCCCTCTCCTTATAACTCCCAATCATGAAAAACATGCAAGCATGTAGTCAAGTACTCCACCACCAAAAGTCACGATCCAATCAAAATTTAAGGAAACGAGTGGTACCCCACAACGCTACCGTACACAATTTAAGGAAACGCTCAAGGCGCTACCGTCGTATTAACTTAGATTAGCCAAAACTCCCGACTAGCCTAAGTTAACACCTAGAGTACACATCGGGATTTGCCCTAGACGCTCGTCTCCAGGCTCACCTCCTGTATAACTCTTGGGCCCCAAAGTCATGATCCAGTTCATGGCTCGCTTTTGAAATCAATATCAATTTAGGTGGCCAAAAGGGCCATTCGAAAATAGGGAATCAGGGTGTGGGAGGCCAAAGGGGCCATTCGAGACAAGGTTATATTTGCGAGGTCGAGAGACCAAAGTTCGCATTTAAAAACAAATGGTTTTCCTTGCCTCTAGTTGAAAATGTTTGTAAAATATTATACATATAGGTTTTGTTATTAAAAGGGTTGACTAAGCACATAAGGAAATAATAAAGGCAGGAACAACAAGCAAGAAGAAAGACGGGATAAAACCTATGTATATCTATGATCTTGCCCTAGTTGAAAGCGTTTTAAACCCTTACCTGTAGCTCGACAAACGAGAAAAGCAAGCAAGCAAGCAACAAATATGATTCTCCCTCAGAGATCCCACCTGAAAACATGAGGTCTAGAGGATGAATGACTGACACAAACAAAGAATCATATAGACGCTCGGCTACCAAAACGCAACATGCTTAGAGATGAAAATACAACATTTAAGCATAAGGGACAAGTAGGGGCAAAGTGGTCATTTAACATGTAAAACGTGGAATAAACGAATAACAAATAACATTTGATTAAATATAAACATTTAAGCATAAACTACTTAGGTGGTATGATTGAAATTCCACAATAAACATGCATAACCCATTCAAGTCAATCAATTGAATTACAACTTATCAACTTAACAACTTTTTCCAAAAGCTCAAAAGCTACAATCTAACATTCACTCATGATCCAAGTTTAATCGGACCCAAATCTCATCAATTCAACTATACAATCATACATCGACAATATTCATCAATTTACAATCATGCTACAAGTTAAAGTACAAGCAAATTCAGCTTAATTCATTCGAAAAACTAAAAGCTAGTGCGAAAGTTGACATATATACATAATTATACAAAAATGATCATAAAAGACAAATGGTAAATCGGATTGAGGTAATACTAGCACTGTTAGAACCGTTGCGTCGAGACAATAAATCTGTCAGAAGATACCGTCGTCGGATTCCCGCCGGAACAGTGTCAAAACTGCCGATCACCGTCTACCACCACCGGACTGCCGCCGGACCTCTGCCAACGCAGTCGGACCCTTATACTCAAACGTTCCTCTCGTCGAGCCCGTCACTTCCCCTAAGCCCGTTTCTCGATCCGGTCACTCACCGGAGTTTAATTTCAGTTTGAAGCTCCAATAAACCCTAAATCCAAGAATCAAAATTACTCAAAATCGGGCTATAGAATTCGGGAACGGGGTTCGTAGAAAGCTTACCCACGTCGAGAAGGTTGGAAAGAACCTAAAGATCGACGAAAATGATGGTCGGAGGACGTCGGACCACCATTCCCGCCGCGGCTCCACCGCGCGCTGCCTGAAAATCGCCGGAGCGCCGCCGTCTGATGGAGTCACGCCACCAGACCACCACCAATCTTCTCGTCTCGTCACGCCGGTCAAAACCTTGGTGGTCCGCCACGGTGGCGCCGCCTGAAATATGGCCGGAGCTCCACCAACACCGAGCCTGAAAAATGGTCGTATCTCAGCCGTTGGTGGTCGGATGGACTCAAGACCACCGCCAATGGATTCCTCTCGTCGAAACGGTTCAGACCCCACTGGTCTCAAGCCTCGTTGTTGCCGGAAAAGCTAGATCAGAAAAATGCGCCGCCGATCGGTTCTCTCGGCCGTTACGCCGCCGTCGCTGCTCCGATGGCCGGCAAAATAGTACGGTTGGATTCGTCTCGTCGATACGGTCGTCTGGACATATGATTCGTCGAATTCCGACAATGTTGCAACAATCATGTTTGAGAGAGAATGGCTCGTCTTTCGATGATTCTTGGTGTGTGTGTGGTTTTTAAATATGGAAGGTTACTATATATATATTTTCGAAAAACGAGACAAAAACGCGAAGTCTCGGAATTAGACATACTTAGTGTCAAAATGACCGTAATGAAAAGCTTAACAAGGTTCGAGGTTCGTTTCATGAAAATTTGGGCATTTACAAAAAGTCAATATCGAGTGGGGTCAAAGTGTAAATAATTTTGGGCCAAAAATGCAATATTTTAGAAATATAATTTTATGAATAATATTTGAAATCTCGAAGAAATACATCTTTCAAACATTGGATTCCGGTCCAACGTCCACTGTTAAATTACTAGATTCGATTAAACGAGCTAAAAATATAAATTTAACAAATTGACCCTAGTTAGTGACAAAACGATGCATATATAATTCTTATTAATGCTGTGAGTTTTAAAAGCCAAATCAATGGTTTATGAAAAATCCTTTAAATGCAAGAGTTGGAAAAACGTGTAATTATGAAAGACGTCGGGACCGTAAACGGTCCGAATCTCGATAAACGTGCTAATTCTGAGCGTGGGAATTGTGGGTAGTCATACACAATGTCTTCCATGTCTCACAGCTTCACAAGTACTTCCCCGACGAGTCCCATATTCTCCAAGACGACGGAGTTTAGCTTGAACTGGACTTGACTATTGAGATGAAACCGGTTCAGATTCAGGATCGTAAGGTCCAGCAGCTTAGTCACAAGAAGATTCCCTTAGTGAGTGTGCTCTGGAGGAATCGTTCGACCGAACAGTCTACTTGGGAGACAGAGGCCAAGATGAGAGAAGCATATCCCGAGCTGTTCTAGTGAAGATAGAATCTGGGGACCAGATTCTCATAAGGGGGAGTATTGTAATGACCCAGAAATTGAAGAATCATTGTGAGTTCCTTTTCCGCGTTAATTATCTTTCTTACCCCTATTTCTCGTAATATGTGATTTATATTTAATTATTTCGTATATGACCTTAAGTGATATTATTATGTACGTATTTGAATTCCTTATGTGATTAGTTTTTGTTTGATATTAATATTGATATATTTGGCCAAAATATTTTAAATTGGACTTTCTTAATTACTGAAATACCCCTTCGTGTTTTTGAATATTTCGAATTATTTGATAGAAGTCTTCTTCCCCCAATTCAAACCCTAATTTCGTATAGAGAGAGAGAGGAGAAAAGAAAAGAGAATTTCTGTTGAGATCGCGTTTTTCTGTTGTCTGATATTGAGCTGCACGAGCTCCTGCACGGTCTTGCCAAGACCGTGCGTTAGCCCGTGCGCGCCTCTTTTTGCCTGCACGGGCTCGCGCCCGTGTGTGTATCCCGTGTGCACTGCCATGTGAGCCTGCACGGCGTTGACAGCGTGTTCAAGACCGTGCATAGGCTGGTGCGAAACACTTAGTGGATTTTTCCATCCTTTTTCCTTAGTTGCTCTCGGGAAGTGGGTCAACCCCACGCATTTTAATGTTGACAATTCGCATACGAACTCCAAAAATCATTCCGATTTCACCTATAGATTCCTTATGAGTTGTAGATTAATATTTTGAAATGTTTGTTGAATTCCGGCCTCGTTTGGACTGTGAATAGTGTATTTTTACGTGTATGCATTTTTGAAAACTTGTCGGAATTACTTGAAACTTACGTGGTAACTTCCATAAATATTATTATTGGCATATGCATGATTGTGGATTCATTTGGTTAGCCGTTCGTCAATTAATTTCTTATTTGCGGTTTTAGAGTCGTTTTTAATTCGTCTAGGTCCTGTCTTGTCTACAGATCAGTCTGAGGTCGGAGAGCAGTGAGTCGTAGCTGCTAGGCATTCTTCTGGCACCAGGTAAGGATTTAAATTATTTAAACTGGGCTTGAACATATATGTCTATGTAAACATGCTAAAACCCTGTAACCCCTTACCTTACTTGATCTTTTATTCTTTCTCCCCTTATTATTAGTATTAAATATTTCGAGCATATATCTTTATGATTTTATCAACAAATCATTTGATATCAACTTATACAATATTATCCGAAATCGATTTGTTTTTCAAAAGGGCAAGTAAACTCTTTCTTTACAACGTGATAATTTGACTTGGGTTGGGTCTTTTGGAGGAAAGTCGTTAGGGAAGTGCGCCAGTACAACCCGACGCGTACGGAACTTGTAGTTACCCCCTTCGTCGTCACTCACTTGCCCAATTGCCCGTTTGGCACTCAAACCTTTCTTGAAAAGCGAGTAAAATCGTGGACTTTTCATGGGGCCCTGGGATGGTATCCGAAGGTTGCATCTGGGGACAAGCATCCAGGATGTTGCCCGAGGTGCTTCTCCCAAAATTAAGCATCAATCGTGGCCCGTCAGGAGTTGATAGCCATGGTTGGGAGTGATGGTGGGTGTTGCATGTGTTGCACGCTTTCCTTAAATTCACTATAGTCGAACCTCGGGTTGCTCCTTGGCTTGACACCGGCGATGGAGTTTTTATTGTGACTTGTGGAGAAATAAGGAGGAACAGGCCCAATCTCGGTGGGATATTTATTTACTGCTTTATTATATTATTGTCTTTATTATTTTATTGAAATATCCAAGTCGAAGCACATTCCGGTTCCTTCATTACCGCATATGTATTTTCTATTAAAACCCGGAAGTGTGACTCGACTTGCTCTACCCATATCTTCACTGAGTTCTTTGACTCACCCTCGTTTATTGGTTCTTGCCTCAGGTAGATTGAGAGACCGACATGTCTCACATGTCGGATTGGCAACAGTACTTAGATAGACCCTTTTTGGTTTGATGAGTCGTCTAGATTGTTGCCCGTAACACTCTCTTTAGTTTATTATTTTGTCCTGGCATGTATATAATGCTATATTGATCCCCACCCCATTATGATTATTATATTTACTTTACGTTGCCCCTGAATGGGCGTTGATGTTATTGGATAATTGAATTAGCCCCGAAGTGGCATTTATGTTTATATGTTATTAATTCGCTTCCGCTATGAATTCTGATTTGCATGGATATTCTTATATGTTGTGTCTTTTGGGGATTCGTTGTTGCCAAGTGTCCAGAAAGACCCGTTGGCTTGTATGGGTTCTCGGGTCGAGGCGCCGTTCTCGGCTTGGGAATCTGTGCAGGTTCGGGGGCTGTAAAGCGGGGCGTTACAGCTAGGCTCACCAGCCTGACCGGTCGGTCACTCCCTCCTGCGTTTGCCCTAACTTACCATATAGGGTTTGCAGCCCTAACTTGCCTTATTTACGGGTTTCACACACTTATAAATAAGGCCCTCCCCTCACTTCTACAATCGCTCATTCACTACTTCTCTCCCCCCCTTCTAAGGTTCGAGTACTCGGCTTAGAAATTCTAAAAGAGAGAACCAGGCTTCCTTAGCCCGATTCACTCTAGTCCCTTTTCGGTTCCGTTCTCGGTTTTAGGTTAGGAATTCTATATTCCTAACCTCTAAAACCGAAAGGAGGTCCGGCGCTCTGCTCAATAGAGTGTTCGGATTTCAGTCCCGAGTCGGAGTCCTGTCGGGTCCTTGTGATCGTGCTCCTGAGTTCGATGGGGGAAGCAGCAGCTAGGAACGAAGTGAAGTACAGATAAGACTACGAGGGTGAGTCTCATTTTAGCCTTTTCAGCATTTACTTACTTTTCGCTTTCCTTTACTTTCATAGTGATAGCCCCCCGTTCCGTCCTCCTATGGGACGGAACACCCCCTATGGCTAAGACTATCGGGTCTAGGTGGTCAACGAGCGAAGGATCTCCCCTTTCTCGACCCCACCTAGACTACAACCGGTGCCCGACGATCCCCCTTAGTTTCTTGCTTGCCTAAGTGTTTTACCGCTTTCTCGCTTGAAACTTCTCATCTCGCTTGTCTATGCTAAACCCCGAACTTCTCGAGCATAGGGTATAGGGTAGACATACCTAAGTTTAGTTCCTTTTCCGATTCGCCGGATACCTTGCGTAGGGCTTATAATCCCTCGATAGGTTTAATGAAGGCCGGACGGCTTCACAGCCAGGAACTAGACACAAGGTCTTGTCAAAAACACGAACCTTTTTACAAAACATTTCTTTTTTATCAAGGAACTTTCCAAAATCAACACGAAAGTCTTCTCTTAACGAAAGAATCCCCTTTTTTATGGTTAACCCGCACGAGGTCTAAAGCTTTGAGCTTTACTCCCCCTCTACCCGTAAATACCTAAAAAGGCAACTCTTTCCACAAGAGAACTTTCCTCTTTTAATCCAAAAACAACATAAAAACTCTACAAAAACGAGGCGTGACGAACCTCACATGTCTACTCCATACCCCACTCTTAGAAGTTCGGGGTATGAACTACGTTGGCTCTATTCCCAAGCTTCTTGGGATACGTAGGCAGCCGGCTCCTTCCGGCACGAAGCCAAAGGGATCCAATCCCTATATTTCACATGCACACACGTACACGCATATATACATATATATATATATATATATGTATATATATATATATATCTGCTTCCAATTACTTGTTTACACATTTGGGGAACTACTACGGTCATTTGGTATTGGTGAGAAGACCCGAAAGGGGCGATGGGGGGTGATAGGTTGCTGCAACCCCTTCCCCCATCGTAACTTAGCTCCCGAACCCATCACACGAATCTCTGGACACACATGAGCCTATACAGGTTTCCCTCTCAATCTTAACCAAGTGGCTGGTGACTCTAAACCTCTGAATGGCGAACAGGGAAGGATGCCACACCAAAGGTAAAACCCACCCTTACATCGCCATCCAAACACAAAACACCCCACCAAAACCTCAACGAGCAAGGAGGGCCGGCGGCAGCCGCGCCGAGCGCGCGTTCCACTCGCCTTCAGTGGCGACTCTACTGGGGACGTCTAAGAGAGCTAGACTTCGACCATAGCTAAGCCAAATGACCAAAGGGTTCCCCAAACCCCTACGTGTTTACTTTATTTGCAAGATTACCTATATGTATATATGTATATACCTATATGTGTACACATGTGCTCTTATCTCGCGCTAGAGACCTCACACACTTCACAAACTGCATTGCATTCTGCATAACGTGAGTGTTAAATTCCGAGGCATGGTATTCGGAGATTGGGGGGATTTCATCACCCCCTGTCGAAGGTACTATGACCCTCAGCCACTTGCTCTAGTACTTAGTGCAAACCGCCTAAGACGATTCTGTCAAGTCGTTGGTACTTAAGAGGGTCGTTCGTGCCCCACCAACTCGACTGGGAATCCTCCGGCAGACTACACTAAGTGCGTTAACAAGTCAACAAACTTGTTCTGACATAGGAGTCCCTCGGGGAGGCCTAGGAGGACATTTTTGGCACTCTAGGCGTGTGGTAGCCAAACATCGAACCCGTAAGGACCGCTCGTGCATATAGATTGCCTCTAGGTACACTATACCCAAGACCGGAGTAGAAACCTTGCCTTTGACCCTTAGTGGCACTCCCTTTGAGTAAAACACTAAGAATGAGGCAAGGGTGTCAATGTTGTCTTAGGTGGGTGCCAAATTTCTCAAAAAACCCCGTCTATCAACATTAACATTCTACGCCAAGTATTAGGACTGCCGCATCGACCGGGGATCCGTCTGGGACATCGCCTTGATACTAGGCTACCGACCGTACTTGCAGTCAAAGCCTAAACAACCGCACCCCAATGGCTCAACATGAACCATCAGCCGTCAAATTCATCAATATGCTAAAGCAAATATCAAACACTATGTCTAAGCGTCGCAAAGGAAGGACCCCTGCCCTTGGATCCCAGCAAGCGGCGCATCCTGTCAGAATTCGCTAGGAAGTCCACCTATCGAGAAAAGGATAGGGTTTGACCCGTCTTCGAAGAACCCATCCCCGTAAATCTTGGAATTGCGGAATCCATCAAGGAAGTGCGTATTGGGACCACATTGAGCGAGACTACAAAAGAACAACTCACCACCCTCCTCAAAGAGTATGTGGATGTTTTCGCATGATCTTATGAGGACATGCCAAGGATAGATACTAATATCGTCTGTCATAAAATCCCCACTTATCCTCACGTGAAGCCCGTAAAGCAAAAGCTGAGGTGATTAAAACCCGAGTGGTCCCTCAAGATCAAGGAAGAAGTCACCAAGCAGCTCCAATGTGGCTTCCTCACAGTTGTCGAATATCCTGAATGGTTAGCCAACATAGTGGTTGTACCCAAAGCTAACGGCAAAATCAGAGTCTGTGTCGACTTCAGAGACCTTAACAAGGCATGCCCTAAAGACGATTACCCACTCCCTGTAATAGATATCTTAGTCGACAACACGGTGGATCATGAACTCCTCTCATTCGTGGACGGGTTCGCCGGATATAACCAAATCAAAATGCATCCCGACGACCAAGGGAAGACATCCTTCATCACACCTTGGGGGACTTTCTGTTACACGGTCATGCCATTCGGACTCAAGAACACCGGGGCTACATATCAGAGGGCAGCTACGACTTTGTTCCATGACATGATCCACAAGGAAGTGGAGGTATATGTGGATGACATGATCATAAAGGCTAAAACCAGAAATGACTTCCTGCCCAACCTCCGAAAATTCTTCGATAGACTGAGACTCTACCGCATGAGGCTTAACCCTGCCAAATACGTGTTTGGGGTCACGGTAGGCAAACTTTTAGGATTCATGGTCAGCAAAAGGGGAATCGAAGTAGACCCTTCCAAAGTAAAGGCGCTAACCGTAATGACTGCCCCCAAGACCGAAAAGGAAGTCCGAGGGTTCTTGGGCAAGGTGCAATTCATAAGTCGGTTTGTCTCCAACCTAGCTATGACATGTGAAGCCATATTCAAACTCCTCAGAAAAGACTCCAATGGGGGATGGAAAGACCAATGCCAGCAAGCCTTTGATAAGATCAGGGAATACCTCTCACGACCCCCTGTTCTAACGGCACCTAAACCCGGAGCTAGTATGAGGTTGTACCTGATGGTCAACGAGACAGTAAGGGGGGGGACTATGCTAGCCCAAATCTCTAAAGAAGACCAAAAGGAATGGCCCATCTATTACGTCAGCCGAAAGTTCACTGACTGCGAGTCTCGCTATAGTTCAATAGAGAAATCATGCGCGGCGCTGGTATGAGGCACCGCAAATTGAGACACTATATGCTTGCTCATTCAGTACAGTTGGTCTCTCGCCTAGACCCATTGAAACACTTGTTCGATAAGCCAGCTCCCTCGAATCGCATTGCTAGGTGGTTACTCCTACTGTCTGAATTCGACATCCATCACACCACCTTGAAAGCTATCAAGGGGAGCATAATTGCTGATCACCTAGCCGAAAACCCCGCGGCAGGGGATAGCCCGGTAGAAGACACCTTCCCCGACGAAGCCATTTTTGGAATAGAACCCATCAAACATTAGGAGATGTACTTCGATGGGGCAGCCAACAAGCATGGATAAGGGATAGGAGTAGTCCTGACGTCCCCGAGGGGTCCCTAATACTCATATCCATGCGACTCGATTTCCCTACCACCAATAATGTCACTAAATATGAAGCCTGCCTACTAGGGCTCGGACAGGCCATCAAAAGAGGTGTCACTGACATCGAGGTCTTCGGGGACTCCTCTCTAGTTATCAGCCAAATCCAAGGGAGATTCAAAACACAAAATGAAAAGTTACTCCCTTACCATCAGAAATTGGAAGGAATGATTGAGAAAATTTGACAGCATCAATTTCCATTATCTTCCAAGAGAAAAGAATGCGTTCGCTGACGCGCTTGCTACCCTGGAATCCCTGGTCGATGTGCCAATGGGAGAAAAGGTCAAGCCATTCCTCATAGAACGAAGGGATTCCCCAGCATACTGTGGGGAAATACGGGTATCCGAAACCCCATTACAAGGAATCCCTTGGCTCCACGATATCCTTCAGTTCCATGAATTAGGCATCCTGCCAGATAACCTTAGCCCGCGGGGAAGAAAAGCATTCAGGAAGTATGTTTCTTGCTATACCCTGTGTGCTGGCAGTCTGTACAAATGCCACTTCGATTGACTGCTAATAAGGTGTGTCGATAAAGAAGAGGCAGGAACCCTCATGGAAGACCTCCATCAAGGATCTTGCAGACCCCACATCAAGGATACTACTGGAATACCATGGAGGAAGATTGTCTGGCATTAGTTCGGTCGTGCCATAAGTGCCAAATACATGGGAACTTGCAGTATCCTCCTGTAGCGCCCCTTTCCGTAAGCGGAGAAAGGACACCACATCCGCACCGAGACGAACTCCCAAATGAGGTAAATGTACCCCATTTAAAAATCCATCCCGGCGAACAGCAAGCACTCAATCTATACCGGCAACAACGTACCTAGTCCAACAACAACAACCAACAGAGATAACAGAGTGCGGAAGCTTAACATATCCATAACAATTAAACATTCAAAGCCACACGGGGCATTAATTAACATAATTCAATATTCAACAATTACTTAATTAACTAGTCAATGCTCAACGAATATCCATCACATCATCGAACATCAATCATCATTAATATATCCATTTCTACCAAACAAAACAATTCCATAATAGAAGACAGACTGTTGTTGGACACTACCGACAATTACCAAAGGACACGAAGACCAAGACTTACGACCCACTGTTGCCAACCGACATGAGAGGTGACAACGCCACCTGTCGACCTGAAGTAAGAATTAAAATAACAAGGGGTGAGTATAAACGATAATCAGTGAAGGTAAAAAGGGGACAAGTACGAGTCACGCTTCCGGGTTTTTGTACATATATATAGGAAAGTACATTTGCAGAATTTAAGAAAACCGGAATGTGCTTCGACTTGCATTAATTACAATTAATAAGCATTAACGATAAAGCATAAATAGAAGCAAGTAATATCCCAGCGAGAATGGGCCTGTTCCTCCTTATAACCCCTTCATGTCATTATAAAGCTCCATCTCCGGTGTCTGACCCCATAGTGCGACCATGGGCGACGAATTGAATTTTAGGAAAACGTGCAATGGATGCAACGCCCACCATCGCTCCCAACCGTGGCTATCAACTCCTGACGGCCCACGATTGACGCTTAATTTTAGGAAAAGTACCTCGGGCAACACCCTAGACGCTCGTCCCCAAGTGAGACCCTCGAATACCCTCCCGGGCCCTCGGTAAAAGAAAAGTACATGAAGTTGCTCGCATTTCAAGAAATATATGAGTTGTATGCCAAACGGGCATTTAGGCAAGTGTGTGACGACAGAGGGGGTGACTATAAGTTTCATACGTGTCGGAATTTGCTGACGGACTCCCCTAACGACTTCCCTCATAGACCCAACCAAAGTCAAAGTACCACGTTGAAATGAAAGAGTTTACTTGCCTCTTGAAAACAAAACGATTTAGATATACTAATAGGTATGAGTTAATATCAAAACATTTGTTATTAAAATCATGAAAATATAATTAAATATTTAATAGATATACAAGAAGGAAATCAAATCAATATGAGCACGTAAGGGTAGTTCGCAATAAATAAAAGAAATCCTTACTCCAATTGAAAGCATTTTAAAACCCTCACATGGGAGCACGAGAACGACAAGACACTCAACCTATTCCTCGAAAGGACGGCCTGAAATTGTCAGACGACAAACCAAATAAGACAAGACACGACGCACGACTCTCAAAGATTACAACACATGAAAGACCAAATAATTAATCATGTAGTAATTGAAATTACAAGCAAAATGCAATTAAATCCATTTAACGAAAGATACGAAATTAAAGATGCTAAACATGTTCAATTGAAATTCTAATTGCACATTCATGCATAATATATTATAAAGAAGCACTCATGCGATTTTCGGATCATTCGGACAACATTCAAAAATTGGGGAAAAAGCCCTAAACGAAAAAAGCTCGATTCACGGTCCGAACGAGGTCAGAATTTTGAAAACTTTACGGAATATTCATCCTTGAATCATATGGAAGCTATAGGTGAAAACGGCTCGATTTTAGGGGGTCGTATGCAAAAAGTCAACTTTTATTTTTGGCTAATTGACCCCATTACCGTGAGCAACTAAGGAAAAAGGCTGAAAATTTGGTTAAGGCATTCGTACGGGCTAACGCACGGCCTTGTGCATGGTTTTGAGCACGCACTTAAGACCGTGCAAGCTATAACAAGTGTGCACTGGCTTGCGCACCGGGGTGCGCAGGCCGGTGCAGGCTTAAGGTAGTGCGCACGGTCTGGTGCACGGTCTTGCCAAGACCGTGCGTTGGACCGTGTGGTTCAACTTACAGGTGCAGAAAACGCGATTCTCATTTTTCTCACGAGGGTTTCGTCCTAAAATCAACTAGGGTGGATTCCATAGCTAAAATCAACACATAAAATTCACACTCATGCATTGTACACATTAATAGCTACCATTTGATCCGAACTACACTAAAAATGGTATACTCTAACCTACAAACCCATCACTATTATCAAATATTCATTTCAAAATAAAAGCTAGAAAATCGAAGGATGTAGTGGACGAATCGAAATGGGGAAAGAAGGTTGCCGGTAGAGAATCGAATGAGGATTGTATAGTTGGTCTTGGAATCTCGATTGAGCGAGCGACGGATTCGGGACGGGATTTTCTTCCTCCTTCTCCCTTCTGCTTCCTTTCTCCTTCTCTTCTCTCTTTCTCTCTCTCGATTTGGTGTGTGAGCAAGAGTGTGCAAGAGAGTGTGCACAAGAGGGTGTAAGTGTGTTCAAGGTGGTGCAAGTGTGTCCAAGAGGGTGCAAGTGCGTTTAGGGGGTGTGGGTTCGTTTTAGATTAAAATAAATTTTAGGGGTAGAAAAGGTAATTATAAATGGTTGAGGATATGGAAATAAATTAGAATAAATTAAAATTAGCTAACGAAGCTAATCTTTTCATTTAAAATCCAACGAGGTGTCGAATAATTATTCCGAAAATATATTCCAGAATTTTGGGTCGTTACAATACTCCCCCCTTCAAAAGAATCTGTCCTCAGATTCTCCTCCGAACCTCGGGGTTTGTTAAAGGGAGTATATTACGGAATTTTAAAGTTCATCATACAAAATCGCATAATTAACACATAAGTAATTAAATGAAACGAACAATTAGTATTTAAATTCAAATAAGCAATTAACGCATAGTTCTTACATAATAGTTCCAAATAAAATCAAATTACAATTAAAACAAAAATGACGAGAAATAGAGGATAACGATGCCGACTAAGAATCGGATGCTCCAGAACTGGGCGGCATGCCAAGACGGCTCAGATAGCTAACGAGCTGCTCAGTGATAGACCTCTCAAGGTCAGAAATCTGCTCCCGGAGCTCGGTGTGGTTGCGTCGGGCCTCGAGTCTGATCTCCCGAAGGTCAGTGCGAACCTCCTGAAGGTCGGCCGACTGTCGGTCCAGTTGTTCGGTACTCTGCTCGGTGAAGGTTGTGAAGCGGTTTCCCCAAACCGTCCACCTATCGGCCTCCCACCGGTTTCGGGTCTTTGACTCCGATTGTTGGTACCGAGTCCACTGCTCCTCACTTAGCCTCTCCCATTGTGAGGATCCAGCCTGGTGCTGTGTCGGGTAGTCGTCGAAGCTCTGCTGGAAGTGAGCCTCTTCGGCTCTAGGAGGGTCAGGTACGTACGGGACCTGTTGAGGATCGAAGCCTCCTACTTTGTATAGTTGTTCGAGCATTTGTTCCTCAATTTCTTGTTGATCCCCTTCAGGTTGACCTCCTGCTCGGATGTCCTCCTCGACATCGTCGTCACTCTCGGCGGCAGCTTCCTCTGCCGTCATCGGCACATACCTAATATGACGCCCTCTAACTTTCTTGCAAAGCTTCATCTGGGCGAATTGTTTGTAGGTAATGGTTGCGTCGTCTCCCCCCGCTGGGGCCATTCGGTCCATACCGGTCACGCCGGCACACTCAAGGATTGCGGTAATGTAGGACCCAATCCTAATTTCTCCCTTCGGGTGTGTGCCCACGTACTCTACGTACCTCAAGAAAAACATAATTCCGTTGACCGGCTCTCTTTGGACCGCACAATCCAGAAAATAGAGTTCATCCAAGTTGATAGAACCGTAGCTATCTCCTCGGGCAAAAATGGTGCATGAGAGAAATCGATGGAAAGTTCTGAAGGCAGGATTAATGAGGTCGGTTGCCTTCAACTTTCCTTGTTGGAAGGACCTTCTAGAACTGGAGACATTTCTCCACGCATCGGCTTCGGACCATCCTATTTCTCGGCTTATCATACCCCGAATGGGTAGTCCAAAATGCGTTGTCAATTGCCGTAATGTAAGCTCATACTCCTTATTGAAGGCTCGAAATTCGACCTTGAATGGCAATTCGGCGTCGTCTTGATGAGGGACTACTTGGAGTGTTGCAATAAATTCGCAGATGAGCCGGGGGTACGAATTCCTCCTAATATCCAAAAATGTGGTCTAACCCACATCTTCAATATACCGGGCTACGCCGTGGCCGAGTCCCAAACTTCCCAATGCTTTTATATCGAGAAATTTGGTAGATAGGACCAGGCGTTCATGCATCCGGCGAAAAATCTTGGCTTGAATAGAATTTGGGATTTCCACATCAAGAGGAAGTGGGGATGGAGGGTCATCTCGCCTCCTCCTTCGTCGAGAACCTTCGGCGGTCATGTGAGAAGGTTGCTTGAAGCTTGTTGGGTTGAATTTGGTGAAATTCCTCACTCGGAAATTTTGTCGAACACTTGGCGGGCGTGTATTTTGAGCCACGATTTGTGTACGATCAGTTCGGCGGATCGTCCCCAAAAACTAACTAATTGAAATGTGCAATGTCGGCTACGTACCTTTCAATGTTTACGAAGATCCGACAGACGAATTGAAAGTTATAGGCTTGCAAAGTTGGAAAGATGAAATTGGGGAAAATTTGGGGGTTTTAGAGTTGCTGGAAATGGGGGAAATTTGGGAAATTGGGTTGCTGTAAGTTTCTGTTTGTGAAATGAGTTTAAATCAGCGAAAGGGGCACGCACGGTCTTACGCACGGGCGTGCGTTGGGCCGTGTGGAACGGTTCGGCCGGTTCAGCGGTTCAAATGTGGAACTGGACTGCACGGTCTTGAGCTGGGCGCACTGGCTTGGCCAAGACCGTGCGCAGGGGCGAGCAAGCGCCCCTGACTTGAAATAAAACGCGTGAAAATTACCAAAACACCCTGGATTAAACCCGGAGTTCAATTAAGCAATAAAACATACTATCGCGCAAATAATAAATTAAAATAGGAGGAAATATGAATGTTATGAATATGCACGGTACCTTTATTCCGAGAGACGAAGTCCGGTCTAGCCTTCCTTCCTTTTTTTTTTTTTTTTTTTTTTTTTACATCCTTCGATCTCGGTAGTTCCTTGACTCCTTCAGTTACCCTTGCTCTTGTTGGGGCATTTGTCAACGAGGTGATTGGCGGCACCACAGAGGAGGCACAACCCAAGTCTTCTCCTACACATCTCGGGGGTGTGGTTCGGTTTCCGGCAGTGCGTGCAGAGGATGATACCTCCACTGGATCCACTAGTCGTTGTCCCTTCACTGCGAGAAGTCGTAAGGACAACCACTGGGGTTCCTGATTCATGTGGCTGGTTCTCCGAGGTAATCAGTCGGGTACTCCTAGCTCTCCTTTCGAATTCTGCTTCGGTCCGCAAAGCTCGGCCGATGGCCTCCGCATAAGAACAACAGCCGAGTCCTATGAGTATTTGGCGGATTTCATGCCTCAACCCGGATATAAATCTTTCGGCTCTGTTCCTTTGGTCCGGCTCTCGGTTAGGAGAATAATTGGTCAGGTAAGCGAACCTAGCCTCGTATTTGGTTACACTCTCTCCTCCTTAAGCTATTTCCGTGTCTCCCGTTGGATACGGGTACGAAGATCCCGGAGCAGTCTGGAGTGGTGGTAGTGGCGGGTCTGATCGGGCTTTCTTGCGTGGCATACCTGCGTTCACAACTATTTGGCAAAATAGGTGCATGTCTTGTAAGAAATGATGCCAATAATTTATAAACACATAAGGCATGCTCGACACTCAACAAAAATCCTATCGACTCACAACTACGACAGACCAAACCAAGTAAAACACACAAAGAGTTCCACGATCGACTCGCTTTACATCTTCCTTAATACAAAAATTCATAAAAGATTGCCAGTTGGTTAATTAAGCCAACCGTAATCGTCTACAATTTTAAGCACCAAGATGAGACGAACACTCGTCAAAACACGAACTCGACACCGACTGACACAATTCAAAAGACACAAAAGACAAGACAGATGAGATACTAGAGCTTTCGGTTCCTTTTCGGGAACCTAGGCTCTGATACCACTGACTGTAGCGCCCCTTTCCGTAGGCGGAGAAAGGACACCACATCCGCACCGAGACGAACTCCCAAACGAGGTAGATGTACCCCATTTAAAAATCCATCCTGGCGAACGGCAAGCACTCAATCTATACCGGCAACAACGTACCTAGTCCAACAACAACAACCAACAGAGATAACAGAGTGCGGAAGCTTAACATATCCATAACAATTAAACATTCAAAGCCACACGGGGCATTAATTAACATAATTCAATATTCAACAATTACTTAATTAACTAGTCAATGCTCAACGAATATCCATCACATCATCGAATATCAATCATCATTAATATATCCATTTCTACCAAACAAAACAATTCCATAATAGAAGACAGACTGTTGTTGGACACTACCGACAATTACCAAAGGACACGAAGACCAAGACTTACGACCCGCTGTTGCCAACCGACATGAGAGGTGACAACGCCACCTGTCGACCTGAAGTAAGAATTAAAATAATGAGGGGTGAGTATAAACGATAATCAGTGAAGGTAAAGAGGGGACAAGTACGAGTCACGCTTCCGGGTTTTTATACATATATATAGGAATGTACATTTGCAGAATTTAAGAAAACCGAAATGTGCTTCGACTTGCATTAATTACAATTAATAAGCATTAACGATAAAGCATAAATAGAAGCAAGTAATATCCCAGCGAAAATGGACCTGTTCCTCCTTATAACCCCTTCATGTCATTATAAAACTCCATCTCTGGTGTCTGACCCCATAGTGCGACCATGGGCGACGTATTGAATTTTAGGAAAACGTGCAACGGATGCAAGGCCCGCCATCGCTCCCAACCGTGGCTATCAACTCCTGACGGCCCACGATTGACGCTTAATTTTGGGAAAAGTACCTCGGGCAACACCCTGGACGCTCGTCCCCAAGTGAGACCCTCGAATACCCTCCCGGGCCCTCGGTAAAAGAAAAGTACATGAAGTTGCTCGCATTTCAAGAAATATATGAGTTGTATGCCAAACGGGCATTTAGGCAAGTGTTGACGACAGAGGGGGTGACTATAAGTTTCATACTTGTCGGGATGTGCTGACGGACTCCCCTATTGACTTCCCTCATAGACCCAACCAAAGTTAAAGTACCACGTTGAAATGAAAGAGTTTACTTGCCTCTTGAAAACAAAACGATTTAGATATACTAATAGGTATAAGTTAATATCAAAACATTTGTTATTAAAATCATGAAAATATAATTAAATATTTAATAGATATACAAGAAGGAAATCAAATCAATATGAGCACGTAAGGGTAGCTCGCAATAAATAAAAGAAATCCTTACTCCAGTTGAAAGCATTTTAAAACTGTCAGACGATAAACCAAATAAGACAAGACAAGACGCACGACTCTCAAAGATTACAACACATGAAAGACCAAATAATTAATCATGTAGTAATTGAAATTACAAGCAAAATGCAATTAAATCCATTTAACGAAAGATACGAAATTAAAGATGCTAAACGTGTTTAATTGAAATTCTAATTGCACATTCATGCATAATATATTATAAAGAAGCACTCATGCGATTTTCGGATCATTCGGACAACATTCATAAATTGGGAAAAAAGCCCTAAACGAAAAAGGCTCGATTCAAGGTCCGAACGAGGTCCGAATTTTGAAAACTTTACGGAATATTCATCCTTGAATCATATGGAAGCTATAGGTGAAAACGGCTCGATTTTAGGGGATCGTATGCAAAAAGTCAACTTTTATTTTTGGCCTATTGACCCCATTATCGTGAGCAACTAAGGAAAAAGGCTGAAAATTTGGTTAAGACATTCGCACGGGCTAAAGCACGGCATTGTGCACGGTCTTGAGCACGCACTTAAGACCGCGCAAGCTATAACAAGTGCGCACTGGCTTGCGCGCCGGGGTGCGCAGGCCGGTGCAGGCTTAAGGTAGTGCGCACGGTTTGGTGCACGGTCTTGCCAAGACCGTGCGTTGGACCGTGTGGTTCAACTTACAGGTGCAGAAAATGCAATTCTCATTTTTCTCACGAGGGTTTCATCCTAAAATCAACTAGGGTGGATTCTATAGCTAAAATCAACACATAAAATTCACACTCATGCATTGTACACATTAATAGCTACCATTTGATCCGAACTACACTAAAAATGGTATATTCTAACCTACAAACTCATCAAATTATCAAATATTCATTTCAAAATAAAATCTAGAAAATCGAAGGATGTAGTGGACGAATCGAAATGGGGAAAGAAGGTTACCGGTAGAGAATCGAATAAGGATTGTATAGTTGGTCTCGGAATCTCGATTGAGCGAGCGACGGATTCGGGACAGGATTTTCTTCCTCCTTCTCCCTTCTTCTTCCCTTCTCCTTCTCTTCTCTCTTTCTCTCTCTCGATTTGGTGTGTGAGCAAGAGTGTGCACAAGAGGGTGTAAGTGTGTTCAAGGTGGTGCAAGTGTGTCCAAGAGGGTGCAAGTGCGTTTAGGGGGTGTGGGTTCGTTTTAGATTAAAATAAATTTTAGGGGTAGAAAAGGTAATTATAAATGGTTGAGGATATGGAAATAAATTAGAATAAATTAAAATTAGCTAACGAAGCTAATCTTTTCATTTAAAATCCAACGAGGTGTCGAATAATTATTCCAAAAATATATTCCGGAATTTTGGGGCGTTACACTTCCCCCGTCTAGGTTGTACTCTATGACTTCATGCTGGCCCTTCTCCACATAGGGGATAGATATCATAGGGGCTATCCATCCAAGGCCTGTAACGGACATGAATACATTCTAGTAGCCATCGATTACTTCACTAAGTGGGTGGAGGCCAAATCTTATAGCAAATTGGGATCACAGGAGGTAGCAACCTTCCTGAAAAAGAACATAATATGCCGATATGTGGTGCCTTGTAAGCTCATCTCCGATAACGTTCTCCATTTCGAAGGAGAAGTTTCTAACCTCATCGACGAATATGGGATCATGCGACATAGGTCCTTACCATACCGACCTCAAATCAATGGGGCTGTCGAAACTGTTAATAAGACCATCAAGCGTATGCTAAGAAAGGCTATCGACTCTGCCAGAGAATTGCACGAAAAGTTGCCTTACGTACTCTGGGGCTATCGCACCACGGTTAGGCAACTAACAAGGGCTACCCCCTACTCGTTAGTCTTCGGTATGGAAGCAGTTATGCCCATAGAACTAGAAATCCCCTCCCTACGAGTGATGCTTGAAACTCAAGTAGATGAGGTCGAATGGGTTCGGGCTCAACACGAAGAGCTGGCCTTGTGTGACGAAAAAAGGCTTAGGGCCCTGCATCATCAAGAAGGTTACAAACAACAGTTAGCTCGCCATTTCAACAAAAGGGTAAAAGCTAGGGGACTATCAGTAGGCGACCTAGTGCTTAAGGAAATCCGATGTGAGCCGAGGGATCCGAGAGGAAAGTTTAGCCCCAATTGGTCTGGGCCTTACCTCATCAAAGAAATCATGACAGGAGGTGCAGTGTGGTTAACTGACCTCGACGGAGTCGAGTTTGCCTCCCCTACGAACCTAGATCAACTTAAGAAATACACGCCGTGAGAAGGACTGCAGATGCCGTTCCCTAACCCCCCTTCTTTTCCTAGCCACTACCGTTCTTCCGTCACTCATGTAACAAGAACTACATGTAGCTTGATCTTCCATGAGAGTAGTTTTGAGTGTAAAATTCCTGTGGAAGGCCAAGTCTAAACTATAAAGACCTACGCCTTAGGCAAAAAACCGACCTCACTAGGCAAAGGTCGTGATTTCTAAATTTTGTGAGGAAAAATGAAGGTACGTAGGAAGCTCGAGAAGTCACTTCGAGTTCAGCTACAATTTTCAATAAAATTTATCTTCCCCTTAGCCAATCTGAGCTAAGTGATGGCCCATCGCAAGCCCTTTTCTTTCTTAGCCTTTCTAAGAGATCAAAAAGCGCCTCTGAGTGCGAAATGACTTTCACGTCTAACGGTCTGATAGCTCACAAAAAAAAAAAGAGAGGAAAAGACCTCAGAAAAAAGAAGACAACAAAAAGGGGCAAAACAAAAAAAAAAATCGAACAAAAGATCCCCAAAACAAAAGGGGACAAGACAAAAAAAAAAAAAAAAAAAGAGGAGAGAATGTGAGGAAAAATGAGCCAAAAACAGACTTAACAAAGTCTTGACAGCCACACGCGCTGAGCTCTTACTTTTTCCTACCCATATTAATCACCCTAGCCTTTCTATCAAGCCTTCAACCTCATTCTGCTAACCTACCTTGGACGGCATCCAAGGAAATACTCATACACGGAAAGACGTACCTTTAGTTGGTATAGGCGAGTCTGTATAGGTACACGTCGCTCCCTAGAGGAAGGGGCGTCATCTGTAGCTCCCTAAAGATATCCAAGATGGTGTTAGGATGGCATCAGTTGTTGGTTCGACCAACTCTCAAAGTCCTTACGCAAACCAAGGCAGTCCGAGTGTCTGGGTTTCCCTCACCCACACTAGGGCTGGTCAAATCCCTAGGTCCCTTAGGTGGAAACTAAATCCCGCTCGTCGGTCAGAACAACATTAGAGAACCTCTACACGGTCCGTCTTCGCAAACACCGCACACTGGGGCTAGGCAAGATCCAGCACCCGTACATGGGCAAAGCTTACACTGGGGCTGCATAGGGAAGGAACCCCTCAGGCGGGTTAGGATCAAGGCCTACAGCAAACGCCCTATTATGAAATGTTTACCTCAGTGTCACAGCTCGCACGATAATCCGGCACACACTGGGGTTGTTCAGCAAGAAGAGATTTCCCCACCTAACTAAAGGAAGGAATCCCGTGTCCGACACCTTAGTATGAAACGCTCGGCCCTGCCAATACACACTAGGGTTGTCTGCATGAAGGCAGAGTCCTTTGGAATGGCCAAAGAGGCCTCTACAAACAACACCTAGGCACCGCGTCCCGATTACAGAACGAGTTCATCTCCCTCAGCCAACCGGATCTCGATGTCCTGCAAGCTCGAGTCTAGTGTTGTCTAAGAGCAAGTAACCTTCAGAAAGGACGAGTGCTGCACGTACAATAGGTAGTCTAGGTTCTAACCTATGTGTCCCCGGAACAACCCAGTCAATGTGCACTAACATGGGGGTTGTTTCCCCTGCTAAAGACTAAGCGATCAAACCCAGTCGCTTTGGTCCGGGCATGGCAAAATGCCCCATAGCGCACCGCCTTGCCCTTCTCAGCCGCCTTATCAGACCCGCGCCGGACTGGGGCTGAACGCCGATTGCCTGAAGAACCCTCAGACTGGTCCCGACAAATGGGAACGTCTCGCCCCCTTCTGCTCATCCCCTGAGATGAGCCTTGCAAGGAAGAATGCAGCTATATCAAATATAGCAGAAATGACGAAACCACGTCAGTCCTCTTCGCAAGCTCCTTCTTCAAGGAGTGAATCATTTTCATGGCCTCCTCATAAGCCACTTTGTAGCCCTGCACAACCAAGAGGTTACCATCATATGACTAAACTCACACCGAGTAATAACAAGAGGAAGGCAAAGGACATACCTTCTTCTCCCGAAACGGAATCCTAAGGACCCCATCTATCCCTGGATGAGGAAGGGTCTGAGTCACGGTGTTTCCCCGGAAATCGACCATATTGAACGTCCATGCGGGAAAGTTCCAAGGCAAGTCCGCGCTACGGACTGGGGCTGCCGCCACATCCGGAGCATCCCCCTCATCATCATTGTCATCATCATCATCATCTCCCTACTGCCCCCCTTGGGTGGAAGAAGCCTCAGACTGACAGGGGAATTGACCCATCAAATACTGCCTAGCAAAGTCAGTATAGGTCATGGGCCCATCATAAGCATCCCCAATGATGCCGTGAGGCTCATCATAAGCTGCCAGCACATCCGCCTCTCGGGCAAAGGACACGCCCCACACGTAGGGCGGATCGACCAGAATGGTCAACATATGAGCACCACCTGTCTGGTACAACACACGGGAACCCAAATAATGGACTCGACCAAAGGGACAACTGTACACGTGATCCCTCATGGACTGGAGGTAGAGACCCTGGTGCGTGATCTCGATCCATCGTCCCCACCGCACCTGCATTCGGAACAAATATTTAGACAAGGATCTCTTGTACCAAGAATAAGAAGAGGGGGGAAAGGATTCTCGCCCGACTAACGGGGACTGACTCCAGAACCCTCCGACAGGCTACTACCATCCGATGGCCCATGACCTGGACATTCTCCTGCGTGTAACGGCGACTCAGAGGGAAGGCATCCTCCATCGGATCCACGAAAGTAGGGCTATTGCCACCCAGTATCTCCACGGCCCATATCTGCGAAAGGTTAGAAAAAGGGATTACATAAGTACAACCCGATAGGAGACAAAACATAAAGACAAAAGGCCCCTAAATACATACCGCCCAAGCAGGAGTATAGCCTCCGTATGATGACATCCTAAGCCGGCTATAGGCATCCATCCACAAGTAGTAGGCCGCGAACCCTGTTCTACCCCAAGCATAGCCTTTAATGAGCCTAAAGACCGCTAAGGACCCCAGCAACCCCAGTGGTGCACAAGAAGACGAGTTGGCAAAAATCGTACTGCACAACCCGTATAACAGAAAAGCCCGAGACAATCTACCATCTCGGCCGGATCCTTGATGTCGAAATTGCGCATCGACCACGCATTTCTGATCCCTCCTAAGGATAACACTGACGGACTCGCGTAGGTCATACCGGGCCCCAGCAAATCGACTACCATATCATTGGTGACGTCCTCCCACTAATCGAGGTCCTGACCCTCAAAGGGCAGCCCCGTGATCATGAAGAAGTCCATCGGGGTCATAGTCACCTCAAACGACGGCAACTGGAAGGTCTTGGTGCAGTCTCACCACGTCTCGCCAAGAGCTCGAGTCATGCCCCCAATCTGCCCCATCGTCGGCAGAGAACCAAAGAAAGCACTCAAGCCCGTGCCATCCACCATCTTCTAGCAGGATCCGGAAGGACCCGGTACCACGTATCCACGCATTGGGGAAAAAATGGGTCAATAATTGGAAGAAATGAGGCTTCGAAGCCCATCGGTCTGCAAACAAGTAAAAATGGGTCAATAATTGGATAAGCACGCACCACAATGCAAGCCCCTGCCCAAAAGTCCAACAAAAAGCCTTTCTCTAAGAAAGCCCAAACCAAAAAGCCCCTCCGGAGGCCCAGAAACACATGTTTTCTCGGAAGACACCTCTTTCGACTAACATTCCATCCAAACAGAGGACTCCTACAAGCCTCTAGTTCAAACAATCACCAAAAGCTCACTCGAGCATTTCCTCAAACACTTATTGGGAATAAACACTATTCACACAAACCCACTTCCCAAATCTCGCACTTCCCTCCTATGGAAACGAGATTTTCCCTACAGATTTGAAGCATCTCAGCTCTAATTACAAATCACCCTTGAAATCCCCATCAAAAAGCAGTCAGAATAATGGTAAAACGAACATATGCAGCACAAAGCATAAAAGGGTAAAGTAGGAAACTTACTCCCGATCGGAAGAACTCTTGATGCAAATGCGGAGTAATCTCCCTCCTCAACTCGAACTCTCCATACTCTCACCTCTCACTCGGCGACCAGATGGGTATGCAACCCGGACCCGTAATAACATACTGAGTAATCCCCTCGGATGCTTCGCCTCTCACCATCGTCACAAACGAGCAAAATAATAGCTTTTCGGTGTTTCAAACTACTCGGGAATGCTAGAAACTGAAAACCAAGTTTCGGACCAAGAAAGCACACTGGAAAGTATGACGAAAATGATCCCCAGGCTGGTTACTTAAACCAGCCGGATCATCAGTTGGCACCAGCCGGCTGGCCAGCGCGCCCAAGGCCGACCAACCGGCCGGCCAGTAGTGACCATCTTGGCGCAAGGCTGACCAGCCGGACGCCCCTTCATCCCGGCTCCCGACCTCCATTTCTCCGTTTCTCGTGCTCCGACACCCTTTAGGACGTTCCAGGCCTATCCTCAAGCCTCCGGATTTCGTTCTACATGCAAAATGAGCTCCTACATGAAGGAAAGCCCCCGCGCTGCCTTATCTGGAGAACCCCTACAAAAAGGGACTCTTCATTTTCAAATTCAGGGCATTTCCAAAGCACCACAGAACTCGTGCCAAGCTCCGAAAGCTGTTCGGCACCGAGCCCCACTTACCTATAACGCTTTGATCCCAAGGCCAACATTCTGGGGCAACGACAACCCCGCCAAAAAGGGTACCAAAAACCCTTAATCAAGCTCCTTTCAAGCAACTAGCTCCAATATCCTCCAAGTGTTGGAGTTGTGCCCAGGAAAGCTGAACTGTTTAAGGCATTTCCCATAAAACTCCAGAGTAGAACAATCAAGTGAACCATAAGAGAAAGACGCTAGTAGTCGTCCAATACTACTTCGGCCAAATTCATCATATTACATTTATAAGTAGTTGCATATTATTTATTCTTGTGTATGGATGAAACTCCAAGATCACAGTAAGCTAAGGGACTTGGTTTCACCATTTGATGGGGGCCATGAAATAAGTACCCAACGGTGTGATCTAAAACACTCCAATTCGAAGAGTTTAAAAGGCACAGGGGATGTCGACCAAACTCGCTTGAGACTTGCTCATATGAAATAGCTTTATGAAAGTGTGTCCCATTTAATGACATTAGTGTTTTGACACTACTATGCATATGAGGGTGCTTAATAGAGATTAAGTTCACTGAGGATCCCGCCGGGAATGCCTAAATGGGGTAAGACTCGTATAAAGTCTTAGAGATTAGGAGGATTTCCCTAGCCATGATCGTGTCTAACTAATCCTTAGACTTGAGATTCCATGGTTGCCTTGTGTATGACTGGGGCATACTTTGGTGTACTGCTGAATCCCCAGAGTTTCGCATAAGCTGTACATTGGGTATGTTCGAGTCATGCATGGAAGCTGTGAGGGTCAATATAGAATCTGTCACTTGTTGCAAGAACAAGAAGAATTCCTATGAATTCTGTTGTAGTATATTCCACCACTAAATCCTTGCGCAAGCTACGGTTGGTCTTCACTAGGAAAGAGTTCCTAGAGTATGAGATCAAATGGAATTACTATAGGAATATAATTCATAGCATTGAAGACTACTGGGGTTCCATTTTCCATACCCTAGGTCACAATCGGGAATTGGATTATAGAAGGATCGTATCTCACGGAGATCATGAGGCTGAAAGGTAAGCACCACTTCATCGAAGGATGGGTAGCCATGGACACGTTGCTAGACGTCATCCATGGTCTGTAGAAATGAGTTTGTGAGGTCAAATGGGTTTTGACTCACAAACCTTCTTTGAATTGAAAAGGGTTCAATTAAAGATATAATTGTGACATTTGGAATGTGTTTCTACTGCTATCCTGTTGGTGAACCTAAGGGGTCACACAATGACTTCCAAAGGCAAATAGGATTATCAAATCAATCGGGATTGATAGATTAAATTAATTGGTTTAATTCAAAATTGAAGTAGTTAGTTAATTAACAGTTAATTAACAATGAAGAATTTAATTAAGAGTAATTAAAGGATTTAATGGATTAAATCAAATTGAGAAAGAAAATATTAATTTAGGAATTAATATTCAATTAGGCCTGGATTTTATTTGGAATAAAATAAAGCCCAAAAGTTGATTAAAATGATTTAATTGGATTAAATCAAGCTGAGAAAGAAAATATTAATTTAGGAATTAATATTCAATTGGGCCTGAATTTTATTTGAAATAAAATAAAGCCCAAAAGTTGATTAAAAGGATTTAATTGGATTAAATCAAACTGAGAAAGAAAATATTAATTTAAGAATTAATATTCAATTGGGCTTGAATTTTATTTGGAATGAAATAAAGCCTAAAAGTTGATTAAAATGATTAATCCAATTCTAATTAGGAGTAATTAGAAAATTAGGCTTTGAGAATTTAATTTAGTATTAAATTTAATGGGCCTTTTTGAAAAGGCCCAAATCCTAGTCCCAAAAGAAGGTGATGGCCAAAAATCCAAGTCCTTCATGGGCTTGGAATTTCCGGCCCCTATGAGATTTTATATAACCTCTTGGATTAGTCCTTTACGTAATACCATAACTCATTCTCAAGCAAGTAATAACACAATTGGTTGTGCAATCAGAAAAAACCCTAAGTTTTCTGTTTTCTCTTCTCTCTCTCTCTCTCACATCGTTTCTCTCTCCCTCCCTTAGAGAATTGGCTTGCTTCACTTCATAGATTAAGCCTTACTTTCTAAGGCTTAATCAAAAAGATAATCAATCGTTCTTCGTTCCCTAGCAGGAATTAAGAGTTACGATGTAGCACCCCTTTCCGTAGGAGGAGAAAGGACACCACATCCGCACCGAGACGAACTTCTAAACAAGGTAAATATACCCCATTCAAAAATTCATATCGGCAAACGGCAAGCACTCGATCAAAACTTCGGCAACAACAATACGACGCCCCAACAACAACAGCAACAATCAGAATAATGCGGAAGCGATTTTATAAATGACAGTTTAATCATAAATGTCATCCATGACAACATAATTCACAAAACGAATCTATAACAAATGTCAATTCAATGTCGTCCATGGCTCAACTAACTATCCCACATCAAGGGCACGTAAGTACGGAAAGTAAATTATAATAGTAAATGCAACAAATCAAATCAATTCAGAAGGTAAGGACTCGACTGTTGTTGGGACACTGACAAGACAATGAACAAGAGCCAACCTAGACCTGCTGCTGCCGACTGACAAGATAGGTGACACCGCCACCTGTCTACCTGAAGCAAGAACCAAAACAGAAGGGGTGAGTATAAAGGATACTCAGTAAGGGGGTAATACAATATAGGTATTGATCACAGTTCGTTGTTTATCGTTTAAAACCAAAAGGGGTGAATGTTGCTCGTTTTGATAAAGATACAAACAATAATATAAGTTGTAAAACTATAACACAAAGCAACATTCGGGTTCGGCTTTATTTGAAAACACAAAAGGTTGACGAACCGGATCCCTTTGAAAATATTTGCACATAAGGTCAAGCCGATCATTTTGAAATGATATTAGTTGAGTCACGAGGCCGTTACAAGATCGAAAGACATGGCATAAATAATTTGGAAATGATAAGTAAATACGACTCGTAATTCAACTAAGTAGTTTGAACAATAAATAAGGCATAAGTTGGCAAGTTCGAGCCACGCTCCCGGGTTTTGTATATATATATAGGGAAATACATATGCTAAATGAAGAAAAACTGGAATGTGCTTCGACTTGTAACGAAAGCCGAAAATCAATTAGACAAGCAAGTAATGCAATAAGTCATGCAGTAATGTGTCCCGGCGAGAATGGGCCCTCTCCTTATAACTCCCAACCATGAAAAGCATAAAAGCATGTAGTCAAGTACTCCACCACCAAAAGTCACGATCCAAGCACAATTTAAGGAAACAAGTGGTGCCCCACAACGCTACCGTACACAATTTAAGGAAACGCTCAAGGCGCTACCGTCGCATTAACTTAGACTAGCCAAACCTCCCGACCATCCTAAGTTAACACCTAGAGTACACATCGAGATTTGCCCCATACGCTCGTCTCCAGGCTCACCTCTTGTATAACTCCTGGGCCCCAAAGTCATGATCCAGTCCATGGCTCGCTTTTGAAATCAATAACAATTTAGGTGGCCAAAAGGGCCATTCGAAAATAGGGAATCAGGGTGTGGGAGGCCAAAGGGGTCATTCGAGACAAGGTTATATTTGCAAGGTCGAGAGACCAAAGTTCGCATTTAAAACAAATGGGTTTTCCTTGTCTCTAGTTGAAAATGTTGTAAAATATTATACATATAGGTTTTGCTATTAAAAGGTTTGACTAAGCACATAAGGAAATAGTAAAGGCAGAAACAACAAGCAAGAAGAAAAGGCGGGATAATAATTTATTTCGCAAACCTATATATATCTATGATCTTGTCCCAGTTGAAAACGTTTTAAACCCTTACCTGGCTCGACAGAATAAGAGAAGGAAAGCAAGCAGCAATTATAATTCGGCCTCAAAGATCCCACCTGAAAAACACGGGGTCCAGAGGATGAATGACTGACACAACAAGAAAATAAACACTGACGCTCGGCTATCAAAATACAAACATGCTTAAAGATACTCAATCAACATTTAAACATAAGAAAGCAAGTAGGGGCAATTTGGTCATTTAACATGTAAAACGAGGAATAAACGAATAACAATTAGCAATTGGTTAATAATAGCATTTAATCATAAACTACTCAGGGGTTAAGCTTGTAATTAAACACCAAACATGTATGTTTCATTTAAATCAACAATAATTAAAGTACAACTTATAGCTTTTCCCAAAAGCTCAAAAGCTAACAAGTTAAGACCAAAGCCTATTTCTAGCCTAATCGAACCGGAACCCATCCGATCGACTACACAATCATACAACAACCATATTCAACAATTTATACAATTAAACCAAGTTAGGATACAAGTTATTCATGCTCGAAAGCTAGAAGTTGTAAGCTATAATTCAAAAAGGTACAATTCACCACAATTATACAAAAAATGCGATAAAAGACAAACGACAAGTCGGATTCGAGTAATACCAATGCCATTAGAATCGTTGCGTTGAGGGGCACGATCTGTCCGAAGACACCGTCGCCGAATTCCCGCCGGAACAGTGCCAAAACGCCAGAAAATAGCCTGCCACCGTCGAACCGCCGCCGAACCACCTCCGATGGTCGAACCATTATATCAAAATGTTCCTCTCGTCGAGCCCGTCACTTCACTCAAAACCGTTTCTCAATCAGATCATCCATCGGAATTTAATTTCACTTTGAAGCTCCAAAACCCTAAAATCCAAAAATCGAAATTAACGAAAATCGGCTCAACGAAATACGAAATTGACTTTGAAATCGGCTTACCCATGTTGAGAAGATTGAAATCCATATAAATCCCTCTGAAAATGGTGGCTGGAGGTAGCTCCGGCGCTACCTCGGCCGTGCGCCGCCGTCCCGTCGAGTTAGGGCCTGAGACCGGTGCCAAAATTTTCGTCTCTTCAAGGTCGTTCCAGCCACGGGGGTGCACCGTCGAGATGCCATCGTACACCACCGGAAAAGGCCCATCTCCGCTGCATTGTGTAGCGGACGCCCCAAACGGGTAACGCACGCCCCGCACCGAGCTTCGACCCGGAACCGAAATGGGATCCGACCCGAATCAAAACCCGGCGAACGGCAAGCATTTACTCAATTACTAGGCGGGGGTTTTAAATAAACAACGAGATAGAAGTGCGGAAGCGAAATAATCAAACATTAAAGCATGATAAATTGCACAATTATTAAAGCCCACCAAGGCTAACGAAATTCACTTAATTAAATAACAAACGGGTTCAGTACAATATCCCGATAATTATATAATAACGGGTTCAATACAAAATCCCGAATACATTCTAATAAATCCTAAAATCAAAAGACATAAATCATAGCCATACTGAATGAGAGTTATACATGAGCAAAAAGAATGTAACTCTAAGACGCGACGACGACGACGCAGATCCCGCCTAGTATCCTGAAACCAGTACAGGGGTAAAACAGAGGGGGTTAGTCAAACGACTAAGTGAGGAGGGAATAATAATGTATATAACAAAACGGAAAATAAATCACCAATTTTAAATTAAAAGAAATCAACATAAAAGAAAGGTTTTCGTAATCGGGTGGTGATTTAACATAAAACAAAACATATCTTATGACTCGGCGAGTCGAGCCCTGAACTCCAATATCCAAACATAAAAACCGGAAACCACCCTTATGCCTCCAATGTAGACGAACCGCTAAATCCGAACTACTTGTAACTGACTAGAATAACTCAGGTACTCAAAGGGCTGCCACTCCGGCCTCACCCCGAGCTCCCAAATGGAGGAAACCATAGGATTTACGCCGTAGACCCGACGTCTACCGACTTCGTCCTATCGCTCTTACTCCGGGCCCAAACGATCATGCAAACATTTCATAACTAGCTTTTCAAACATTTCAGGGTGGCCAAAAGACCGTTCGAGACATGTTATATGCGAGGCCGAAGGCTAAAGTTTGCCTTAGAAACAAAAAGGTTTTACATGTCTCTTTCGTAAACATTTCGAAGACTATACGTAATACTTTTTCATATCAAATAAGTTTCGATAAATCAAATGAACATAATAATCATAAATATCTACTAGGTATATATATAAACAGTGTGAAAACAAAACATAAACGTGGCTTATATCGGGAGAGGCTTATTTATATATATATACGTAGTAATACTGGAATCAGAAAAAGAAAGCCTCACCTGGCTATGCAAAATGATCAAAAGAAGCAAGAACCGGCGCTACTCCACAGGAGTATCGTCTGCAAGAATACCAAGACACAACCAAATAAGACTAAAGATGACGCACGGCTTATACGAAAGAATTAGAACACATAGAAGCACGTTATACAATTAAATAAATCACTTAGGTTCAAATTCTCAAACGAAAACGGAGTAAATCGCAAATTTAAAAATGTAACTCAATTCCAAATGCAACGAAACTTTACGGACATGCTTATAATATCATAAAGAAGCATGCATTCGAATTTCGGGAAAATCGGACTTCACATGCAAAAGTTAGAAAATTTAACGAAAACTTAAAATGCACTATTCATATACCCGAACATGTCGTAAATTCATAAATCATGCAATTCCTATCTATATCATACATATCGAATACACGAGTGAAGAAAGAATTCGGAAAAGACGAGCCGAAGCGGGACCCGTAGGCCAATTTGTACCCTGACTTACAGAAGGTCAGGGCACTGTTCGAGCCTTCCACACGGCCTTGTGCACGGCCGGGTGGCAAGGCAGTGCACAATCAAGAAACGCGCACGGCCGAGGCCGTGTGCACAGCCCGTGTGCAATTCATCCACGCGCACGGCCTCATGCACACGGCCTCAAGGCCGTGTGCACCAGGCCGTGTGCACCGATTCGAGCAGAAACATTTCGCAGAAACAAAACCTACGCGAATTCAAACCTTAATCCAACGATTAATCACTAAAACATGCAAATCGAACCCTAATTCTCACATATAATCATCTACAACATATATGCTTCATATAGAAACGATAAACACAAAAATCCATCCACATTTTCTATCAAAATCATATAAAAACCTAAATTCTACAACTATCATCAAAAATCCAAAAATCGAAGTAATGAAGGCATTAATTGAAAAATTTTGAGAGAGCTTACTCGTAGATGAGATTGCGAGGAGTTCGTAGACATAAACGGCTCGAGAATCCGTCGAGAAACGGAGTCGGAACGATCGTTGGAATTTCTTTCTTCTTTCTTCTCTTTTCTCTCTTTTTCTTTCTTCTCTTTTTCTCTCTTGTTTGTGCGTGAATGGTAATGGAGAAGGAGAGAGATTGACTTAGTCAAATTGACTAAGGTTTAGAAACCGAAGGGGCAAAGTCGTAATTTTGCAAAATAAGTTCGAAAACTCACGTTGTCCGAATAACATGTAATTACAGTCAAAATTCATATTATTAAATGCACATTGACAATTTGTAATTTAAATACATAAATTCAATCATATACGAAAAATTTCTAAAATTACATAATAAATGTCAAATAAATATTAAATTACACAAATATTCGATCCGAACATACAGATTTATAATTCGGATTTTCGGGGCGTTACAATCACCCCTCCTTATGAGAATCTGGCCCCCAGATTCTACTCGTCCGGCTGAAATAATCCCGGATGAAACTTGTGCATCTTGTCCTCAGTCTCCCATGTAGCTTCTTCGGTTGTCTGATTTCTCCAAAGGACTTTGACGAGAGAAATCTCTCGGTTGCGCAGAGCTTGAGTCTTCTTATCTAATATCTTCACCGGCTTCGAAATAAAGGTCAAATCCGGTTCTAGTTCAATATCCTCAACAGGAAGGATCTCGGACTCATTTGGGAAGTATTTCCGGAGTTGGGAAACATGAAAGACGTTGTGAATCCCTGTCAGACTCGGCGGCAAGTCTAACCTGTACGCTGCGTTCCCAATTCTTTCCAGAATCTCATAGGGACCCAAAAATCTCGGACTTAACTTTCCTCCTTTTCCAATTCGGGTGAAACCCTTTCGAGGAGAAGCTTTGAGGAATACTCTGTCACCAACCTCAAATTCCAACGGTCGGCGGCGGGTATCGGCATAGCTCTTTTGTCGATCCTGAGCTGCCTTCATTCTCTGCCGGATGATCTGAATTCGGTCGATGGCACTTTGGAGAAACTTTGGAGGAGTTCCTCGATCCTTATCATCTTTCGTCCATCGCCAATCTTCGAGATCCCAAAACAACGGGGATCTACACTTTCTGCCATACAATGCTTCGTAAGGTGCCATTCCGATCGTAGACTGATGACTGTTGTTGTAAGCAAACTCGATCAGAGGCAACTGGTCGTGCCAATTGTTGCGAAAATCCAGGGCACAAGCTCGAAGCATATCACAGAGATATCTGATCATCCTCTCTGACTGACCATCGATTTGCGGATGTGCGGCTGTACTGAAAGTCAGCTTCGTTCCCATTCGTTCTTGAAGTTGTTGCCACAAACGGGAAGTAAATCGAGCATCTCTGTCAGATACTATCGTAGTCGGAATTCCATGAAGCTTGACAATCTCTCGGTGATAAATCTCTGCCAACCTATCCACTTTGTACGACATGTTGATCGGTAGGAAGTGAGCACTCTTGGATAGTCAGTCGATAATCACCCAAATGCTATCGTAGCCACCTCTAACTTTAGGCAAACCAGACACGAAGTCCATGGCAATACCCTCCCAATTCCATGTAGGAATCGGTAGTGGCTCAAGCAAACCTCCCGGTCTCTGATGTTCACCTTTAACTTGTTGACAAGTCGAACATCTCTTGACGTAATCAGCTACTTCTCTCTTCATACCTCTCCACCAGAACAGTTCCTTCAAATCCCGATACATCTTACTTCCTCCCGGATGAACTGTGTAAGGTGTGTTGTGAGCCTCATCGAGAATCTCTTTCCTCAGACTCTCCGGAACACAAACTCGGGACTTGTAGCGGAGAATTCCTGTGTCGTCCACACCAAACTGAGTCTCAGAATCAGCTGCAATGTGAACTACCTGTCTCTGAGTCCACTCATCAGTAGCCTGAACATCTCGAATCTTTCGACCCAACTCTGACTGGATCGATATGCTGTGAACATGGGCCTGAGAACTGATGTGAACTCCCTCTAACTTAGCCTCTAGCTGGGCTATGCTTGCCTTCTGGCTCAATGCATCGGCTACGACATTCGCCTTCCCGGGATGGTACTGGATCTTGCAATCGTAGTCCTCAAATAACTCCATCCAACGGCGCTGTCGTTTGTTCAATTCCTTCTGAGTAAACAAGTACTGAAGGCTCTTATGATCTGTGAAGATGTCGAATGTGATGCCGTAGAGGTAATGACGCCATTTCAATAATGCAAATACCACGGCGGCTAGTTCAAGGTCGTGTGTGGGATAGTTCTCTTCAGCTGGCTTTAGCTTCCTCGATGCATAAGCTATAACTTTCCCATTCTGCATTAACACACAACCTAACCCTTCGTGTGACGCATCTGCATACACGACAAATCCTTCAGAACCCTCTGGCAGGGTCAGTACTGGGGCTGTGGTCAATCTCTTCTTGAGCTCCTGAAAACTAGCTTCACATTTGGCTGACCACTCAAACTTAGCTTCCTTCTTCGTCAATGCTGTTAACGGACCTGCAAGTTTAGAGAAATCCTTGACAAAACGTCTGTAGTATCCTGCTAATCCCAAGAAACTACAGATCTCTGTAGGAGTCTTAGGTCTCTCCCAATCCAGCACTGTCTCAATCTTCGAAGGATCTACCTCGATTCCCGTTCCAGATATGACATGACCTAGGAAGGTCACTCGGTCAATCCTGAATTCGCATTTGCTAAACTTAGCAAATAATTGGTGCTCTCTCAAAGCTTGGAGCACAATCCGGAGGTGTTCAGCGTGTTCTTCTTCGGACTTCGAGAACACTAAGATGTCGTCAATGAAAATAACGACAAACTTATCGAGGTACAGACGGAAAATTCTGTGCATCATGTCCATAAAAGCTGCTGGAGCATTTGTAAGTCTAAACGGCATGACCACAAACTCGAAATGTCCGTATCGGGTGTTGAAAGCTGTCTTCGGGATATCCTCTGATCGGATACGGAGCTGGTAATATCCTTGTCTGAGATCGGGCTTGGAATAAACTCTTGATCCTTGCAATAAGTCGAACAATTCCTCGATATGCGGTAAAGGATACTTGTTCTTCACAGTCATCCTGTTCAATTCTCGGTAATCGATACACATGCGGAGTGTACCGTCCTTCTTCTTTACGAACAAGACTGGAGCACCCCAAGGCGAGGCACTCGGTCGGATATATCCGATAGAAAGAAGTTCGTCGAGTTGATTCTTCAATTCTTTCAACTCAACAGGAGCCATTCGGTACGACGACTTCGAATAAGACTCGGCTCCCGGAACAAGATCAATCACGAACTCTATATCCCGATCCGGTGGCAAGAATTCCAAATTCTCGGGAAACACGTCGACGAATTCATTGACCACGGGCGTCTCTTCGATCTTTGTCTGGTCCTTCGGGCGGTTGAGAATGTAAGCTATAAAGCACGTCGCTTCTTCTTTCTGAACGAGCTTCTTGGCTTCCATCATTGAGATATACGGGCCTTCTCCTGATCGGAAACCCTTAACCTCATTAGAGCCCAGAATAACCTTCTTCTCGAAACAATCAACCTTCGCCCGATGCTCGTACAACCAATCCATTCCGAGAATAACTCCATATTTCTTCATCGGCAGCTCGATCAAATCTGCTAGATACTCGATATCCTCGATGACAATCGGACAATGTTTAAGTGCTCGGTTCGCAACGACCTTCGAACCCAACGGCGAACCAACCACTAGCACATAATCAAGCAACGAAACAGGCGCATGCACAGATAAGGAAACAGTAGGCGCAATAAATGAGTGTGAAGCACCCGAGTCGTATAATGCATGTATGGGGATGCCATTTATATATATAGTACCTTCCACCACATCTGTCGGATCTGCAACAGCATCCTCAGCATCGCCTTCCAAGGCGTAAACACGAGCGTAAGCCTGAGGCTGAGCGGCTCCCTGCTGTACCGGTCTTCTCTTCGGACATTCACCAATTCTGTGATCGGGGCTACCGCATCCGTAGCAAAGACCGTTCTTCCTCCAACATTTGGCCTCTAAGTGCGGGCCCTGACAAAATCCACAGACAGGTTGTGGAAATCCCTGAGATCGAGGAGGAGCAAGCTGAGGTCGGGGAGGAGCAGGCTGAATGGCACTCTTGAACGGCTTCTTCCCCGAAGAGGACCCAGACGGAATAAATGGCCTCTTCGAACCAGAAGCAAAACTCTTGGCGGCTGCAGGGGCAGGTGCTAATGTCGATCTCATCTGTCGAAGATCGGACTCTATAGAAAGGGCCGTCTCGACTGCATCTGTGTAGAACTGAAGTCTGTTCCCGAGCATATGCATACGAATTTCGTTCGACAATCCCTCGATGAACTGTCGAGTCTTCCTTTGCTCGTCGTCAACCATATACGAGCAGTGAATAATAAGCCTGGAGAAATGAGCCTCGTACTGGTCAACGGTAGAAGTACCCTGCTTGAGAGCCAGGAACTCTCGCTCACGTCTCTGTCGGACCACCAAAGGAATATACTTGGCCCGAAACTCCACCAAAAACCGATCCCAAGACGGGACCACATGCTCTCGCTGCCATCTCTGCTCTATACGAGCCCACCAGTCCTGAGCAGCTCCAATCATCTGGTACACTGCTAACTCGACCCTCTTAGGGTCCGGACATTCCATCACTCGGAATCTCTTTTCCATCGCCGATATCCAAGCCTCGGCGATAACATCATCAGGTGCACCCTCGAACTGCGGAGGGTTGAGCTTAAGAAACCTTCCCATATCATTCTCGGGGGCAGGTGGTGGCGTAGCTCTGTTGGTATGAACCATGAATTGCCCTAAGGCTTCCATAAACTGTGCCGGAGTAGGAACACCTGGAGGCGGACCTGGCGGTTCACGACGAGGAGGCATTCTGCACATTCAATACCAAACATGAATGACGATAAGTGATTATGAAAAGCTGTAACACGTAGAGAAGTTTATTCAAATAATTACATAGCCACAAACACGTAATCCTAAGCCGTACAACCTAGACAGACACGACAAAACAAGACGATTCAGAGCCTAGGCCATTAGACCAAAGAGCTATGATACCAACTGTAGCCGACGCCCCAAACGGGTAATGCACGCCCCGCACCGAGCTTCGACCCGGAACCGAAATGGGATCCGACCCGAATCAAAACCCGGCGAACGGCAACCATTTACTCAATTACTAGGCGGGGGTTTTAAATAAACAACGAGACAGAAGTGCGGAAGCGAAATAATCAAACATTAAAGCATGATAAATTGCACAATTATTAAAGCCCACCAAGGCTAACGAAATTCACTTAATTAAATAACAAACGGGTTCGGTACAATATCCCGATAATTATATAATAACGGGTTCAATACAAAATCCCGAATACATTCTAATAAATCCTAAAATCAAAAGACATAAATCATAGCCATACTGAATGAGAGTTATACATGAGCAAAAAGAATGTAACTCTAACACGCGATGACGACGACGCAGATCCCGCCTAGTATCCTGAAACCAGTACAGGGGTAAAACAGAGGGGGTTAGTCAAACGACTAAGTGAGGAGGGAATAATAATGTATATAACAAAACGGAAAATAAATCACCAATTTTAAATTAAAAGAAATCAACATAAAAGAAAGGTTTTCGTAATCGGGTGGTGATTTAACATAAAACAAAACATATCTTATGACTCGGCGAGTCGAGCCCTGAACTCCAATATCCAAACATAAAAACCGGAAACCACCCTTATGCCTCTAATGTAGACGAACCGCTAAATCCGAACTACTCGTAACTGACTAGAATAACTCAGGTACTCAAAGGGCTGCCACTCCGGCCTCACCCCGAGCTCCCAAATGGAGGAAACCATAGGATTTACGCCGTAGACCCGACGTCTACCGACTTCGTCCTATCGCTCTTACTCCGGGCCCAAACGATCATGCAAACATTTCATAACTCGCTTTTCAAACATTTCAGGGTGGCCAAAAGACTGTTCGAGACATGTCATATGCGAGGCCGAAGGCCAAAGTTCGCCTTAGAAACAAAAAGGTTTTACATGTCTCTTTCGTAAACATTTCGAAGACTATACGTAATACTTTTTCATATCAAATAAGTTTCGATAAATCAAATGAACATAATAATCATAAATATCTACTAGGTATATATATAAACAGTGTGAAAACAAAACATAAACGTGGCTTATATCGGGAGAGGCTTATTTATATATATATACGTAGTAATACTGGAATCAGAAAAAGAAAACCTCACCTGGCTATGCAAAATGATCAAAAGAAGCAAGAACCGGCGCTACTCCACAGGAGTATCGTCTGCAAGAATACCAAGACACAACCAAATAAGACTAAAGACGACGCACGGCTCATACGAAAGAATTAGAACACATAGAAGCACGTTATACAATTAAATAAATCACTTAGGTTCAAATTCTCAAACGAAAACGGAGTAAATCGCAAATTTAAAAATGTAACTCAATTCCAAATGCAACGAAACTTTACGGACATGCTTAGAATATCATAAAGAAGCATGCATTCGAATTTCGGGAAAATCGGACTTCACATGCAAAAGTTAGAAAATTTAACGAAAACTTAAAATGCACTATTCATATACCCGAACATGTCGTAAATTCATAAATCATGCAATTCCTATCTATATCATACATATCAAATACACGAGCGAAGAAAGAATTCGGAAAAGACGAGCCGAAGCGGGACCCGTAGGCCAATTTGTACCCTGACTTACAGAAGGTCAGGGCACTGTTCGAGCCTTCCACACGGCCTTGTGCACGGCCGCGTGGTGAGGCCGTGCACAATCAAGAAACGCGCACGGCCTCATGCACACGGCCTCAAGGCCGTGTGCACTAGGCCGTGTGCACCGATTCGAGCAGAAACATTTCGCAGAAACAAAACCTACGCGAATTCAAACCTTAATCCAACGATTAATCACTAAAACATGCAAATCGAACCCTAATTCTCACATATAATCATCTACAACATATATGCGTCATATAGAAACGATAAACACAAAAATCCATCCACATTTTCTATCAAAATCATATAAAAACCTAAATTCTACAACTATCATCAAAAATCCAAAAATCGAAGTAATGAAGGCATTAATCGAAAAATTTTGAGAGAGCTTACTCGTAGATGAGATCGCGAGGAGTTCGTAGACGTAAACGGCTCGAGAATCCGTCGAGAAACGGAGTCGGAACGATCGTTGGAATTTCTTTCTTCTTTCTTCTCTTTTCTCTCTTTTTCTTTCTTCTCTTTTTCTCTCTTGTTTGTGCGTGAATGTTAATGGAGAAGGAGAGAGATTGACTTAGTCAAATTGACTAAGGTTTAGAAACCGAAGGGGCAAAGTCATAATTTTGCAAAATAAGTTCGAAAACTCACGTTGTCCAAATAACATGTAATTACAGTCAAAATTCATATTATTAAACGCACATTGACAATTTGTAATTTAAATACATAAATTCAATCATATACGAAAAATTTCTAAAATTACATAATAAATGTCAAATAAATATTAAATTACACAAATATTCGATCCGAACATACAGATTTATAATTCGGATTTTCGGGGCGTTACACGTTGTCTCCTCCTCGATCCGCCGCCGTCCGGCCAAATCAGGCCGCGGGACCACCGCCAAAAGTTTCCCCTCATCGAGAGCTTCCATTTCCGACCAAGCCCAGGCCGTGTCGTCGCCGAAAATGCCTGAACGACCTCCATTACCGCCGCTGCCACCTTTGCGCTGCCGTGGCGCCACCACCGGTGCTCCAATCGCCGGGAAAGTGGTATGGTTAAGTTTGTCTCGTCGAGACGGTCGATTCGACATATCATATGCGCGATTCCGCGAAGAAATGAGAAAAATCACATTTTGGGAGGGGGAGAGAGCCGCGACGCTGTGTTGCGTGTGTGTGTTCTTTTTTTCATTTTGGCCCCAAATCTTCCAATAATTGCATGATATACCCTATCCTCGAAAAATGTGCAAATTGTGTAAAGTGTCGGAATTAGGCATACTTAGTGTCAAAATGACCGAAATTAAATGCTTAATAAGAATTGAGGTTCATTTTCTTAAAATTCATGAGTTTACAAAATGTCAATTCCGGGTTGGGCTAAAGTGTAAATAATTTTGGGCTAAAAATGCAATTTTATTTAAAATATGATTTAATGAACAATATTTAGAATTTCATGAAAGTATTTGGAACCTCGATAAAATATGCATTATTAAAACATTGAACCCCAGTCCAATGTACACCGTTAAATTACTAAATTAAATTAAACGATCTATAAATATAAATTTACCAAATTGACCCTAATTAGTGGCAAAATGATGCAAATTAAATTCTAATTAATGCTTTGGATTTTAAATACTAAATCGATGATTGATAAAATATTTCAATGCAAGAGTTGGAAAACGTGCAAGTATGAAAGACGTCGGGACCGTACGGTCCGAATTCCGATAAATACGCTAATCTTGAACTTGGAGATTGAGGGTCGTTACATACGAGTTTGCTTGTGAGAAGCCGTGGAGTATCTTCAGAGGGTTTCGGTTGAAAATTGAAACCTCGGTGGATCTTGAAGCCAGCGCCGTTGGAGGAGTGGCCAGAGGCTTTGGAAAGCCTTCGTTCCTTATCTACTACAAAAAGAGTGCGTAAAGGTGTGTTTCTATACAATATATAAACGTCTCAAAGTTTCATATTCATTGGATGAAGATTCACTGTAACTCCCCGGGACTAAAAAGATTTTTTGAAATCCATTACTTCTGCTGCGCCCGGGGTTATGTGAATCCCAACAGTGGTATCAGAGCCATACTTTGATCACGTTTATATGTTCGCCTCTACCCCTTTTATTTGGATTAATTGGTGTTAGATGCGTTTTTGTGTTTATGTGCATATATGAAGTTGTTGGGAGTTTTGATAAATTGAAAGGAATATTTTTTATCAAAAAGGAATCTGGAAATTTGAAGATGTATATTTCGAAATATTGGTGTATTTTTTTTGAAATACATGAAAAACGAATTTTGGTTGTTCAAAAACGAATTTTGGTGTTGAGTTGCGTTGCTGAAAATTGTGTTGCGGAGAATCGAGTCTGGTGATGCCTAGAAAAATGAGTCAGAAATCCTTCCTACTTATCTTGGATGACTTTGATTTCTTCTGAGAAAATATTCTAGACACGTCGAACTTGATTTTAGGCTTTTGAATTAGTTCAAAACTTAATTTTTTGATTTTATACGGATTTTTGAAGTCTGCAGTCGAAAATTGTTTGCGAAACAGAGGCTGCGCTGTCACGTTTTAGAAAATGAGTTGTAAAGGATTCCTAATGACCTCTAATGGAGTTTCCTTTTTCTAGAAAAAATTAGAGTTAACATAATAGGGATGAATTTAGAGTTTTAATTTGAGTCAAAGTCTTTAATTTTCGATTTGTTCTGATTTTTTAAAGTTGGAAGTCGAAACCCTAATCTTGAAAAACTGCCTTATCTTGAAAATATGTTTTCAGTTTAATGTTTTTCCGGCGACGTTTTAGAAATTAAATTTATAACCTATTATAAATTCTCAAATCACTTTGGTGTCCCTTGAGAAAATATTCTACATTCAATTTCGAACAACTTGACATTTTGAATCGGTTCAAAAGCTTTAGTTTCGATTTTTTGTGATTTTTGGAAATCTGAAATCGAAACCCTAAATTTGTGCAAATCTTGAAAAATGCAGTTTTGGCGACAGTTTAGAAATCATATTAGAAAAGGAAACTAACGTACTCATATGACTTTAGAGTCTTCTGAAAAAAATTTCTGAACTCGTTTCTCATTAATCTTAGCTTTTGAATTAGTTCAAAAGCTTTATTTTTTGATTTTATATTATTTTTGGAAATCAGGAAACGAAAATCTAGTTTACAGAAAACTTGCACGTCACGTTTTTGGCGACTGTTTATAAATTACATTGGAGAGGGACTCTAACATACTTGGATCAATTTAGAGTCTTCTGAGAAATTGTTTCTCACACGTCTTTCTTGAGTTTAGGCTTTTGAAACGGATGAAAATTTTTTTTTGATTTATTATGAATTTTTGAAATTCAGTACTGAACATGACATTTTGCGAAAATCTATTTTTCGAAAATCATGGATATTTATGATTCCTCCCAAATTGAACTTATTTGATAATGCACATAGATTAGGGTTTTAGAACTCTTATGATAATTATATTAAATTGATAGTTTTTCAATTTAATTTAATTTAATTTTAATAGAGATTAAAGGTTATTTAATTAAGTTATTTATTTTGAATAAATGACTTAATTACGCATAATAAATATTTACTTGGTAAATTTAATTTTATGCATTGCATTGGATGTATGTTGGTTTTATCATGGGCTTAATATGCGTTGTGGATGATTTTATTTTGTGGATGCAATTTTAACTGTGGTTTTAAATCGAGTGCCTGCGAGCCATTCCAATTTGTAATGCTTCGTTCTATTTTTCCACCAATGTATTTAAATGATTTGTAATTTGAGAGAGTTAGAATCATATATTGGTGAGGAATTTCTAATTAGATTAGGAGGAGTTCAAGACGAAGTGGGCTTGGAAGAGAAGAGACAATCAAGGCCCAAATGTAATGGGTTACTTAAATTGTAATAGAATAGGATTCTATTTGCTCCCTGCATGATTTAGATTTATGTTATGTTTGCATGAATAGAATCTTGGTCCATAAAATGACTCTTATGGACCGAGCGTAGGGAAAAGTCCATGATAAACCATTTTAATTGCTAGGTAATTTATTTAATTATTGTTTGCATGTATTTTGTGAATGTTTATCTTCATGCATTAATCACATAAATAAGATAATTAAATGATGAGGTCTTCGATAGATTTTTGAAATCTATAATCTTAATTTTTCGAAAATTAGACCCCAATTTTTGAATGTCAAAATTTTTCTTAATATTAAGCCTTAATGGAAGATTATAGATAAGGATTTTAAATTTTCCAATCATTCCATTAATAGAAAATTCACTTCTAACCTTGCATAATAGAGATGGCCATGACAAGTGGGTATCTATTATGTGGCCTTAGAAAGTAGGTAATTTTCTGAGTATACAAGATACAATTTTTCGATGGTTGCCAGTAATTGGGGATGGCCATGACAAGTGGGTCCCTGTTGCGACAATTCATTGAAATCTAATGATTAATGGGCCGGGCTTACTGCCAAAGTAAACATAGATGTCGCACACTGTTGGGTCTATGTGAAGGAGGCAATGCAAAATATTATTAAGAGTTATATTAGATATAATTAGCAAAAGTTGTTTACCTTAAGACTTGAATTGAATGGCCATGACAAGTGGGTTCAATTGCAAGAAGCTTTGGGGTCTTAATACCCACTAAAGAAAATTATACCATTTTTCTCTAACTTTATTACAAGGGGTCAATAAGTTTGAATAAATTAGTGGGAGACTGAATGATTAAATACCACTTCTTTCTTTTATTTAAATTCTATTATTTTTCTCTGTTTGAGAAAAATAACAACATGACAACAATCAACTACAAAGCGAACGCGTAGAGCAACAGTTAAATAATCTATCCCACTAAGGGAGCTAGTAAAACAGTAAATCCGAAGCGCAAGTATAAAGCCCACCGAGACTAGTGAAAAACAGATAATCATAAATAACACATAATCCTACAACATCTACGAAATCCTAAATGAATTTAAAAGACAGAATGAAATAAATTTACAATGACTAAAGAATATACATACTGCCTAAGACTCGACTTCTGCCTAGTAACCAAAACCTGAAACAAAACCACAGAAGTAGAGGGGGTTAGTCAAAGAGACTAAGTGAGGGGGCTATAATATATATATATATATATATATATATATATATATATATATATATATATATATATATATTAACAAAACGGAATAAAGATTTACCATTTTTAAATGAGAAGAAAGCAAATTGAAAATTAATGGTTTTTACGCAAATGTTGGTGAATCGAATAATTTCGCAACATAATAAAGGCTCGGCGAGTCGAGTAACATACCACATGTTTCACAATATGAAAAATATCAGAATAAACAACCCTTATTCCTCCTTATGTAGTCAAGTAGCTAACCCGATCTACTGTAGAACCATGTAGGAAGTTTCACCCTTACATCTTCAATGTAGGTTATACCTCATCGGTCATAGGTACTCAAAGGGCTGCCACTCCTGTGACGCACGCCCCGTAATTTCGCATAATCTAGTAATATTTAATTTCGTGGATATTACTGAAAGGTTTGTAAATTATTTTGGGCTTTAAAATACTAAAGTGCAAAGCTTTGAGGGTTAATTTATTATTAAACAAAAATATTGGGGGAAAGTTGGAGAAAGAAAAAAAAAAGAGGACAAGTTCTGCTTCTTTAAATTACACAGAAGCGCATACACACACAAACACCTTAAAACACACTCTACAACACGCACACACCCTAAAGTGCGAAAATACACACACCCAAAGAACTCTCTCGTTTCTTGCTCAAATCGAGCGATTTTGGTGTCGAAATTCTTCGTCTCGACGAGACAAACACATCGATGGTAAGAAATCACCCGTTCTCCCGGCGGCTGAGGCGTGGTGGTGAAGCGAGTGCGCGACGGTGACGGAGTGCTCGACGGCAGCGATTTCATCAGACTTTTGAGCGGGGGTTTGGAAATTCTGCAACGTTTTGACGGACGAAAGTATTGGTGATGATAAAACAGGGAGAAAACTGAGGGAAAAGACGCGGCGGCGCGGCGACAATCGTGGGTGGCGCGGTGGTCGGCTATTTTTTTCGGCGGGGTTCTCCGACGAAATTCGTAGGGGTTTCGAAGGTATTGACATGGGCGTCCCGAATATCCAATCAATTTCTGGAAATGATGGCTGGATGGTGAGGAATTTACAGTTGATGAATTTAGGGTTCATAGAATTTGGGATTATTTGCAACTGAAATTTATTCCGAACGGTTGGAGATTTTCATAAATGGACTTGGTATTATTGTTGGACTGGACGAGACGAATAACCCGGTATATTTCATGAGTTTTCCGTCAAGTCTCTGGCGGCTGTCCGATGGTGGCAACGCTGGCAGAATAACAATTTGCTCTTCTCTATGCAGTGAATCTACTCTGATGAGTATTACGTTCATTCGGTACTCAGTTTGATTGGTTCTAATTAATTAAGGAAGTTGAGCTTCAATAAATGGCTTTGGATATACTATATAGTATTAACGGAGTTAAATATAAATTGGGATTCTTATTATTAAACAGAAATACCGAAATGAGAGAAAATTTGTTTCAGTGACCACCTCAAGTTTCTATTTAAACAAATAACTCTTAATTTATTTTTAATTTTTTTTAGATTAATCTTTAAATAATAATAATTATACTATTATTAAATTAAAAAATAGTTAAAAAAGTGTTAAATTGAAATTAAGAAAATAAAAACGCAGAAGAAAAAGCCCTACTCCATAAGCGATCGCTTAGTCGTTTGAGAAAAAAAAAAAAAAAGAGAATTTCTTCTTCATCGCTTCCTGCATGCTTCAAGAGAGAGAACTTCTTCTTCTTCATCTTGCAGATCGCTTAAGGGAAGCGAGATCGCATTTTAACATATTGGGGGGGCGAAATTGTTAAAAAGCGATCTCGCTTGCCTTAAGCGATCTCGCAGATCGCTTAAGGGAAGCGAGATCGCTTTTTAATATATTGGGGGGCGTAATTGTTAAAAAGCGATCTCGCTTGCCTTAAGCGATCGATCTCGCAGATCGCTTAAGGGAAGCGAGATCGCTTTTGAACAGTTACGCATGTTAAAAAGCGATCTCGCTTCTCTTAAGCGATCTGCGAGATCGCTTAAGGCAAGCGAGATCGCTTTTTAACAGTTTCGCCCCCCCAATATGTTAAAAAGCGATCTCTGAGATCGCTTAAGGGACGCTAAATCGCTTTTATACAAAAATCAAATTAATAAATTAAAATAGAATAAATTCGTTATTATTTTGGATGTCAAACTCAAAATTTAAAAAATAAAAGCACAAATTACATGAATTAAAAATTATTCGCTTAAGGCAAGCGATATCGCTTTTTAACAGTTTCGCCCCCCCAATATGTTAAAAAGCGATCTCTGAGATCGCTTAAGGGACGTCAAATCGCTTTTATACAAAAATCAAATTAATAAATTAAAATAGAAGAAATTCGTGATTATTTTGGATCTCAAACTCAAAATTTAAAAAATAAAAGCACGAATTACATGAATTAAAGATTATTTTAGTAAAAATTCTCTCAAATATGGTAATCCAAAATTATTGCACGAGTATTCAACATGAATCAAGTTTATCGGATTAATCTATATTATAGTATATGAATTTACTAAAGTAGTGTGTAAATAGTTAGAACAATTTCTTTATTTTGTCAAACACACTTGGGAAATATTTTATTATGAGATTGCAACTAATGGTTTAATGGAACATTATATGAATTGTATTTTGTAGAACAAGAGTTTTGTCAATCAAATTATATATGATGTTTGAGATTGTTTTTAAAAATAAAACCTAGTCGAATGTCTTCAGTGTAATAACTTAAACTTCAAGTTTGTAACATTCGACTAGGTTTTATTTTTAAAAACAATCTCAAACATCATATATAAATTGTTACAAACTTGAAGTTTAAGTTATTACATTGAAGACATTCGACTAGGTTTTCATGGAACATTATATGAATTATATTTATTGAACAAGTCTCGTGTGTATCAATTAAACGAAAATAATAATTAAAATGCTTTAATATTGATTCGATATGATAGCTGATGATTGAAAATGCATTACTAATAAATTCTTTTAAACTATTTATTGTAATTTAATTAAATCTCTTAATCCACTAGGATCCATCTTATTAAAAAATCGATATTTAAGCTAAATATTTTAAGGTTTCTGATTGATCAATTTTTATTTTTTTTTTTAAATTTATCCACACATGTTCCACAAATATAAATTCATATAACGTTCCATGAAACCACTCGAAAAGTTACTTTCTTAATCGATGAATCATAAATAATTACACTATCTAAATTATAATTTAAAGTATTTTTTTATGTTATTTCATTCACGTTATAGCTTAAAATATCAATCTTTGAAGAATATTGATCTTAATCGCTTAAGTGATTTAGTTACAACAAATCCTGGCATAGCTGCAATTATATATTGATTTTGGGCAATTATAGTGAAAAGTCATGTGCGTAGTTTGTTTAGGTCAAAATATTTTGATTTTGGGCAAATAATTGATGAATTCATTTTCTTGTTGTTGCTGTTCATATTCAGGTTTTACATTTTAGGTGAATCATTTTGTAATAAGCGATAATGTGTAAAAAAACAATTTCGTGTCCACTAAGCGATCGCTTTTTTACAGAAAGCGATTTGGCATCCAATAAGCGATCGCTTTTTGGATGCCAAATCGTTTTTTTACAGAATTTGGGGGCGGGTTTGCGAACGACCATGGCCGAGAAGAGCTGGCCACCGAGCCACGCGCCGCCGCCAGGGCTGACTGATTACTCGATGATGGCTATGTTGATGGATCCGGGATCATCAAAATCCCATTTCACAATCACTAGATATTAATCACTTAACAGATTCAATATTGCTTGAAGGAAAAGTGAAATCTGAGACAAAATGGAAGGAGTTTCAGCCACAGTATACAAAGGACTCAAAGGATACTGGCGGAGAAAAGGCTACGAGCGGCTGAATGGCAGAGGCCTGACATGAAAGGCGCGGTCAGTTGAGCTAGCTTCTTCCTCCGGTGAGGGGACGCAGTTGAGGCGGCTGCAGTTCTGGCAGTTTAAGCTGATGCCGCGCCTGAAGCTGAAGCTCTGGTTCTCTCCGAAGAAGCTTGTAGTCGGTTTGCGAGATGCGTATGTTAACATGATGATGAGAATCGCTAATACGCGGGTAATTGGCGGAGGATTGGCGGCGGCGGAGGATTTTCCGGCGACGGAGTTACCGAATTTGGTATGAGGCTGGTGTCGGCGTGGGGTTTGATTTGCAGTATTTATAAGTTTTGGGGTTAAAATTAAAATTTTAAAAGTGGGTAAACTATTTTTCTTAATTAGATAAGTTATTAATATTAATATTTATGTTAATTATTAAAAAGGGTTATCTATTAAAGAGTTTCAAACTTGAGGGTTATTTAATTAAATAGAAACTTAAATGGGTGATTTAATAAGATCTCCCCCGAAATGATGTATAAGGTAATAGAATTGTATATCCACGACTTCATTTATGAAAATTAAGGTAGTAGAACTTATTATCCAGAAATAATGGGATTATATTCCCCAAAGAAATCGGGTAAAATATTGGACTAATTGAATTGAGACTTATTGCTAAAGTGTGTTTGGATTATACAAAATTGGACTAAGAAAGTAAATTATTGGAATTAATAAAGAATAGTAATACTAAGAGGGTGTTTGCAAACTCTAAAAAAAATCACTTCTGATAAAAGTGGTTTTTTTCAGTGATTTTTGTTCTAAACACTTCCAACTTCTGCTTAATTTAAGTAGAAATAAGCCAGAATCCAAAAGCACGTAAGGACATGCTTTTGGATTCTGATTCTAGATTCTAGATATTTTCGTAATTAAATACAAGACAATTTTATCCTTATTAAAATATTAATATGTCCTAATTACCCTTACACACAAATAAAACCTTAGGATTTGTATTATCATCTTTAATCGCTGTTGAACTAGTATGAATCTGTATCCCGTAGATGGAAAATATCCACTTTGTTTTTTAAAAAAAAAGTTTCAATCTTTAATCTATGTGAGTACTGAAGTTGTCTTCTTTGAGTACTATATTGGATTATCCTATAATTGTCTTTTTCTTTTGGTTTATTTGAGTATCAAGTACCAACTCTTTGCTAGAATGTTAAATTATTGGAAGATTATTTATTATTATTTATAAGTACTGTATATACAAAATTAATAACGTATATGTTATTTTTTATTAATATAATACAATATATGATATTATACTATGATAAAATATATATTAATGTATCAAATAAAGATTTAAGGGTAAATTAGTAATTTAATTAAAATTAGAAGTAATTCTCTGCTTTTTTTTCCAAACATTCAACTACTGTTTCTGTCTGCTTTTAGCTTTTTTTTTTCAAACACTTCTTGCTTTTACTACTGCACTTTTTTTCAACTTTAGCTTCTACTTTAGATTCTCTATAAGCAATAGAATTTGCAAACACCCTCTAATTACATTAGAAACGCAGTATATTAGAAAATTGATTAACAGAGGAAGTGAGTTTCGTGTAGTTAATTATAACTTTTATGTCAGGTGATGGTAGTACGTGGGAAGAAATGGAACAAGTGCAACCGACTACAAATAATAGGTGGGGATGAACCCTCTCTTGCTGGAGACTGAACAAATCCGTACACCGTTCTTTAACTTATGCTTTTATTGCTTTCGTGAAACTTAATTGCCTTTTACCGCAATTGCTTAAATTGTTATTTGAGCATTTTCTTATCGTTCAATTGTGTGATTGTGAATTCGGAAGTGTTTGTCAATAAAGGGACTACGTGATGTGCAGGGTAGAGTGTTACGCCATAAGAGCCTCTTCTTGAGGCTGTGTGGCCAAGCGCTCCATGTGCAGTATCCATCCCTTGAGCCCGTATGAGCCACCTCTCGATTCCCTAATTGATAGTGATTGATTGAAAATGAAACCCAGTGATCGGTGTTTGGAGGCTATTGGGGGCACCCACAGCTTGCATTTATATTTATTCCATTGGCGGCACCCATCGAACGACTATGCGAGGGCTCCTGCTGGTCGATGTGTAGTGAGTGTCTAGTATGGCCACCTAGAGTGAAGGCGATATAAGGCTAGACCCTAAACCTTTTGAATTCTTGAAAAACCAAAGTGATTGATTGATTGTGCATTTACAGTGAACTGCTCTCATATCACCTAATCGTTCGTTTGAACTATAAGTGTTTTTCTTATTGTGAATTCAAGTGAAATTGCTCTATTACTGCACCATCATAATTGATTGATTGCTCCATCGAGTCACTTGACTCACTCCCTCTATTATTTTGTGTTCTGTTTTCCAGAATAAATGAAGTGTAAGAGTGGAATTGGGCTAGCAGTGTTGTGAATAGATCGTGGGTTGGAGTTTTGAGATACAGGTTCGTTTTTGTGTTTAGTTTCTGATATCGTTAACGCTCGAACTCGGATATTTAATATCTGGGCTGGGGCGTTACTACTCCGGCCCCACGTCACGGGTTTAGAGTCAGAGCACCAAGATCCACCATAGACCTGCTGTCTAACCGGCTTCACCCCATACAATGATCTCTTGGGGCCCATCCTAAACATATATGTGGCTCAATGGCCTGGCACAATGGCCAAAATAGATTCTCGCATTTCAAAATGTCTATGTGGTCAAAGGGACCGAATGACAAACCAACTTTTAACCCTTTCGAGCTAAAGGAGCCTTCGAGGGTTTAATACATAATAATTTGATATCAAAGCGTTTTCCTTGAATTCATTAAGATAATATGATTTTCAAATAGCTACTACGTATAATATAAGTTGGGGAAAGAAACACAAAAGCATAAAACACAGACTTCGGGTCTATATGGAATATTTACATACATATAAGAAAACCGAATTCAGAAAAGGACGATCAAACACAATTAGGGTTCCTTCCTAGGATCAATTATTAGAAGAAATTTGATTACTAAGCTTGGTTATTGATTTCTAATGGTCAAGAAAGTAGGACTAATGATTAAATCACTTAAGTTACAGATTATAAACAAATGTTTAATTCAAAGTAATTATGGTTTATGAGGTCTTGTAATAAATCCAATTGAACCTCTAAATTAATAACATACTACCATTAATGCTCTACTAAATTCAAGCTAAATTTGTCCAATAATTACTACCACACTTTATCTATCTTTGATTTCTTTGTCAACCTATTATGACGAATACATAATCTACATAAATAAACACATATATTGAATCAAAATACTAATTTATAATTCAGGATCAAAAAAAGATTCAAGTGATTCAAAGTAACTCAAGGTCATTAAATATGAAGACCGAATATGAAGAAGATGAGGCACTTCAATAACTCCCACTAACAATTGTTACTGACTTGTATATGTGTTAAATAACTAAAATTATGAATAGTTGGATCGATTATGTAAGAACTAATTCAAAAGAGTAATTGCAGAGTAAATTTCTTTACATGTTCTTCGAGTTTTTCGAGCTGACTTAGTGGAGAAAAGAGGAACAAATATAGGGGTCTCATCCGAAGGGTTATATATATAGGAGTGGGGCGGACAGTTGTAATACTTGAAGAAGCAGGAGGTGTCTAAGGAAATTGGTAAGCAAGCAATTAACCTATACATATATATAGCATATACATATTATATATTAGAGTATATTGAAGAGAATCAGTGGAGTCCGCACGCAATATAAGACAATTAGTCGGCCACCCCATTTAATAAGTAAGAAGTTTATTACATTTTCATTTTCTTGTTTTTATTGATATTTAGGGATAAAATGTACGTGTCATAATTTAATAAAAGTACTTAGACACGTTTACACGTAAACATAAATTTCACCATATATCAATTAATTCAAAATTTACGAAATTTAAAGTATTCAAAAAATCTAAAAATATCAATTAGGCACACATTAGACAATTTAATCACAATTAATACACAAATTATTTAAATTAAACACATTAATTAAATCACATAAATCGAAAATGGGGATGAGAAGTGAAGAATAAAAAATTCGAAGCGTACTAAACTTGTCAAGAAAAATCGGGGCATTATAGTTTTCCCATTCGACAACCACACTGGATTTAATTTCAATTCAAATGTTCGAAAATCTACCTAAATTCTAAATTTTTAGATCTGAAACTAACGAAAATCTAATTGTTGGATTTTCTATCCAGCTTCACCACCAGCTAACCTATGATGCGTAGATTGGAAATATCGTACGGCCTGACCGTGTCCGCCACCGGAGAGTGGCTGGCCACCACTTTTACATTTAGGTCCTTATAATTTGACAACTTTACAATACAGTCCAAAGGGTAATTTAGTCTATTCATTATTTTTTTTCTTTTTTTTTAATTTTTAACGAAGATGTTAAATTTGACTGACGGTCAACGAAATTTTGGACTAATTTATAAAAAGTCGATTCTTCTGGACCTAAATATAAATACCCCAAAAGACGGGGACCCAGGTGTAATTTTTTCTTTAAACTTTGAATTACAATATATAGCTCATTCATCTCCTCTTATTCCTTCACAAATAATTCTTCACTCCTTGTAAATATTTTTGTAAACTCAAATTATATTTTCAAAAAGCATCTAAAAGTAAAACCTATAAGAAGAAAATATTAAAATTATTTAAAACACAATTATCAGAACAAATAAAGTGACGCAAAATCAAGTCCACTCTAAAACTTTGAATTATCATTTATAGCTCGTTCATCTCCTTTTATTTCTTCGCAAATAATTCTTCACTCCTTGTAAATAAACAACTACAATCACTTTCAAAAAGAAATAATTATAATATGTTTATAAATAAAATAAATTATAACATATTAATTGACATATTACCTTTTTCTTATTTAAGTAGACTCGATCTTATCTTTGCGAATATGTCTTTGAACACTACATTTCTTGTATAAACGCCTTCATAACCATTGACTGAACCATTTTTCACCAATATTTTTGTTGTTTGCTCCGACACACCAAGTGATAAAGCTACATATAATTATCCATGGCTAAAAATGTGATTTGGAAGATAGATTCCAACATTGGGAATAGTCTGCCCCTGAGATTTGTTAATTGTTAATGCAAAACTCAAGCGAACTGGGAATTGTCTGCGAGTTAACTAAAAAGGCATCTTTGCATCTTCTGCACTCTTAAGTGGTATTCAGGGTATAAAAACTCTTTGGTCCTTAAATTGCCCGGCCAATATTTCTGCTTCAATGAGATTCCTACCAAAGCAATGACAAATAAGTCTGGTAGCATTGCACAAACCTGTCTTTGGATCAATATTTCGAAGAAGCATTATAGGACAACCCCTTTTCAAAGTTAACTTGTGAGGTGGAAGATTCCTGGTGAAATTGAATTCAAAAATTTAGGTAGGTACAAATTTCGCACATTATCAGCCACAGAGTCGAAGGAATAGTATGTGATTGTTAGAGTTGTGCCTTAGAAAGCCGAACTGCTTGAGGCATTTTCTCTAAAATTCTAGAGTAGAACGATCTAGTAATCGATAATAGAAAGACGTTAGTAGTCGTTTAATACTACTATGACCAAATTTATCATATTGCATTTTATTAAGTTATATTTGTTAATGTGGGTGAAACTCCAAGATCACAAGTAAGCTATAGGAATTGGTTTCACCATTTGATAGGGGCCATGGAATAAGTCTCGAAGATGTGATCTTAACATACTCCAAGTCGAAGAGTTTAAAAGGCACCAGGTATGTCGAACAAACTCGTTGAGACTTGCTTGTATGTCATAGCTTTATGAAAGTGTGTCCCATTTCATGGTACTAGTGTTTTGACACTTCTATGCATATAAGGGTGCTTAATGGAGATTAGGTTCACTGAGGATCCCGCCGGGAATGCCTAAATGGGGTAAGACTCATATCGAGTCTTAGAGATTAGGAAGATTTCCCTATCCATGACCGTGTCTAACTAATCCTTAGACTTGAGACCCCATGGTTGCTTTATGTATGACCGGGGCATGCATTGATGTACTCCTGAAACCGAGTTTCATATAGGTTGTATGTTTGGTATGTTCGAGTTGTGCATGAAGGTTGTAAGAGTCAATACAGGATCTATCATTTAATACAAGAACAAGAGAATTCCTATGAATTCTATTGTAGTATATTCCACCACTAAATCCTTGCACAAGGCTCGGTTGCTCTTTACTAGGAAAGAGTTCCTAGAGTGTAAGATCAAATGGAATTACTATAGGAATGTTATTCATAACATTATAGACTTTTGGGGTTCCGTTACCCATGCCCTAGGTCTCAATCGGGAATTGGAAGATAGAAGGATTGTATCTCACGGAGATCATGAGGTTGAAAGGTTCGTACCACTTCATCAATGGATGGGTGACCATGGACATGTTGCTAGACGTTATCCATGGTCTGTAGGAATGTATTTGTGAAGTCAATATGCTGATTCATGAATAATCGTTAATTAAATAAGTTTAATGAAAGTCACAATTATGATATTAAGAATGTATTCCTACTGTTGTCCTATTGGTGAACTTGAGGGGTCACACAATAACTTCCAAAGGCGAACACATTTATCTATATCAATAGAGTTTGATAACAGTGAACTGGATTGACAAATGAATTAATTGGAATTAATAAGAGATCAAGATGTTAATTATGTATAATTAAAGTATAAAAGTTAATTAAAATTAATTAGCAAGTATGTTATGTGATTAAATTCGAGAGACTTGTTATTTGATAACATATTGCCTAAATTAGATATAAGAATTAATTGGGAATTAATTCAAGTCTAAAGTAATTAAAAGTGAGTCTCGAAATTTATGTTGGAATAAATTTGAGACTACTTAATTTATGTAGAAGACAACTTTATCAATTAAAGTGTAATTGAAAGTTTAGGACTTGAGAGTTAATTGGTATTTATTCAAGTCAAAATGATTAATTGGGAAACTTGTAATATATTTAGAATAAATCAAGTACAATTAATTGAAGGAAAAATCTATAGCAATTAAAGTTTAATTGTGCTTGTTGGACTGGAGAATTAATTTGAAATTAATTTTAGGCCAAGTTGACTAAAGATGGGCTTGTAATTTATTTGGAATAAATTGAAGCCCACTTTAATAATATATTAGACTTGTTTAATTAATAAGGATTAATTAAATTGGGCCTTAGGAATTTAATCTTGTATTAAATTGAAAGGGCCTTGAAACGGCCCAAAACTCCTAGGCCCAATAGGAGTGATGTCCGAAAATCCAAACCCATCTAGGACTGAAATTTTCGGTCAGTGCAGGGTTATTAATAACCCTGCACTCAAGTCTAATGATAAGGAAAATTCATTCCAATAGTTGGATTTTTCCTAACCGTATTCTTCTCTATTCTTTTACGCTATTTTTCTCTCTCCTAAACAACAGTTCACGTGAACTGCAGAAAACCAATTCTGCAGTTTTCACGTGAATGGTTTTCTGCAGTTTTCACGTGAAATTACTTGTGTAATTCTTTTCTCGATTCTCTTATTTTATATTAGATAAATACTGATTTTAAATCTCTCTAGTAGTATTTAAGAGATTCAGAATTCGTCTACGAGAAACCATGGATCAACCTCAGAGGGATTTGGTTGAAAATTGAATCCTTGGTGGAATTGAGAAGTCTGCGTGATCAAGGAGTGGATTGAAACTTTGGAAAACTTTCATACCTTAACGATTACAAAAGGAGTGCATAAAGGTATGCGAATTCAAGATATATAAACGTTTCAAAGTTTTGAATTCATTAGATGAAGATTCATGTTAATTTGATTAAGACCTCGGGATAAAATTTTTGAAATCCCATACTTCCGCTGTGTTTGGGGCACCATGAATCTTAACAGTGATATCTGCACCTGGAAAAAAAAGCAAGAGCCTTTTCATTTAGCTTGTAAACATCATATTCAGTGAAGTAATTAGAGCTCTATTCTCCATATAATTTGCATCATAGGGGTGATTACTTAGATCCGGGAAAATTGTGTGAATTAACTTATCGTCAATTGATTGTTCACCTTCCCAAGGCATGACCACCGTATCTGGAATCCTTATCATGTCAGTTTCTATAGTTGACTCTTCTCCATTTCCCACTCAAAGTAGAAAATTTGAGAAGTGTTGATCATTTTGAGCTCTCATGTTATCTGTCAAATGAAAAACTTTTACATTGGACCACAAAGTTGATTCAACAATGCTTGCATTTATAATTTGAGACTTCCATTTACCACAACAGGTAAAACTTCTCAAAATGCCAAGCATATCTCAGAATGTGCGGTAAGTCTACGCCACCAAAATCATCACTTTACCACCAAACGGTAAGTCTACGCCAAGCATATCTCAGAATGTGCGGTCCACTGTTTCCAATGTTTTTAATAGTTTGCCATTGGAGCCTCATCCCAAATAATTGCTGATGCCCGTTCGATTAGTGCACACATATCAGATTGCTTACTAAAAAGACACATCGACATTGGTTCAAATTTGATCGGTGTTTTTAGCTTAGAATATGGAGTTCTTCCCCCTGGAGGTAGTTTAGCATCAATACCTGATGAAGCAGTAGCCAACATTATACACCCATCCTTTCTAAAATCAGCAAATAGAGCTCGATATAGAAAAGTTTTCCCTGTTCCACCTGGGCCATCTACGAAGAATATAGCGTTGTGTTTCTGTCTTATAGCTCGACTTATGGTATCGAATGCTAAAAGCTGCCATGTGTTAAGAAATCTTTTAGCGTTCAAATCACTATCCGAAATAGCAATACTAAGCTCATGCTCGATGACATTGGAAATATTCCCCAACTCTTCGAGTCCTTCATTTATTTGGGGAAAATCAAATTCTCTGATGCTTCTTTTATGGTGATGGAGAATATCATTTATATCAGAGAGAAGCTTGTTCATGACATACAAATTATTTGCATTGCTCGAAGTTGATGCCTCATGTTGATTAATAGGTGTTGACTGAAAATTAATTAGCATAGGAATTGGGCGTAAAGAAACTCTTCCAACAACTCCGCTAGGTACAGATTCTACAACATAAAACAATTAAAATCTATTTCATAAACTATACAAATAGGTTACAACGTTGATATGGAAAATAACTAAATGTTAACTTGTATAATAAATCATATGATTGAGCATGCAAAGTTGATGGTTGATATTGATTACCATGATTCGAGTGCGCACTCATTGTTGGAAGTAGTGACTCATTGGAATGAACTATTCTGTAGTGGGCGCCCAAACGGGTGATGCATGCCCCGCACCGAGTTCCGACCCGAAGTCGAAATGGGAATTCGACCCCAAATTGAAATCCGGCGAACGACAAACACATTTACTCAATCACTAGGCGGGGCTTTTTAAAACGACTGACGACAACAATGCGGAAGCGGAAGCAATTCAAATCAACAACAACAAATCCTAATCCACTTAAGGACTAATAATGTGACGACCCGCAATCTCCAAGTTCAACATTAGCGCGTTTATCGGAATTCGGATCGTTTACGGTCCCGACGACTTTCACACTTGCACGTTTTCCAACTCTTGCATTTAAAGATTTCCATAAATCATCGATTTGGTATTTAAAACCCAAAGCATTAATTAGAATTTAATTTGCATCATTTTGTCATTAACTAGGGTTAATTTGGTAAATTTATATTTTAGCTCGTTTAATTTAACCTAGTAATTTAACTATGTACATTGGATTGTGGTTCAATGTTTAAATAATGCATATTTTATCGAGGTTCCAAATATTTCCATGAAATCCCTAATATTATTCATTAAGTCATATTTTAAAGAAAATTGCATATTAGTCCAAACTATTTACACTTTAGCCCAACCCGACATTGACTTTTCGTAAACTCGTGAATTTTCATGTAACGAACCTCGAATCTTATTAAGCATTTAATTTCCGTCATTTTGACACTAAGTACGCCTTATTCCGACACTTTACACTATTTGTATATTTTTTGAGGAATAGGGTATATTATGTAATTTTGGAGAGTTTTGGGGCAGAAATGAAAATTGAGAAAGAGGGGAAGAACAGACGGACGAGGATTGCAAGAGCCATTTCTCTCCAAATGGGAAATTTTCATTTCTTCACCGATTGAGGCAAATGATATGTCGAAATCAATCGTCTCGACGAGAGGAACACATTGGTACCAACATTTTTGGCATTTGGACGACTGTGGTGGCGCAGTGGAGCTTGGAAGATCCGCGGCTGAGATGGTGGTGGTCATGGCTTTTCCGGCAACTTTCAGGCGGCGGGCAAGGGCAGTTCTTGACCGATTTTTCGACGAATCCATTGGTGGTGGTGCCATGATCTGAAAGACAGCGGTGCAAGGGCGGAGAGAAGGGTGATGGCACTTTTTCCGATCTGCCATCTCCGGCGACCCTACGGCAATGCACCACCCAGCGAAGGTAGCCATGTACGAGACGAGTCCAATGGCGGTGGTCTCACCTCCATCGGACCACCGACGATGAAGTTACGACGAAGTGAAGGTCATAGCAGTGTTGGGCATTTTCCCGCGGTTCTAGGCGGAGCTGAGGCGGCGGACCACCGTGGCTGGGACGCCCTTGACGAGATGAAGCTTTTGGCGTTGGTCTCGCGCTCAGACACGATCGGCGGTGGAGCGGCGGCGGCGACCCTGTTCCGGCCGGAATCCGGCGATGGACTCTTCAGACAGTGTTCTCCTCGTCACAACGGTTCCAACGGCGCTGGTATTACTCGAATCCGACTTGTCGTTTGTCTTTTATCGCATTTTTCGTATAATTGTGTTAAATGATAGGTTTTGGTGATAGCTTCTAGCTTCTAGCTTTTTGGACTGTTTTGGCAAGAATTATTTGTACTCTAGCTTGTCCTAATTGTTGAATATTGTAGTTGAATGATTGTGTTGTCGAATTGATAGGTTTCGGTTCGATTAGGCTAGAGATAGGATTTGACATTAGCTTGTAGCTTTAGAGCTTTTAAGAAAAGCTGTAAGTTGTGAAGTTGTATTCCAATTTGCTGATTTAATGGATTGCACTTGGTTGATGTTGAATTACAATCTTACCCCCCATTCGTAGCTTATATGTTTATATATTTTGTAATTAATTTAGTGTTTCTCGTTTATTCATTTATTCCATGCTTTTAGATGTAAATTGACCATATTGTCCCTACTTGCTCTTTTATGTTTAAATATTGAATGAATATCTTTAAGCATGTTCATAATTTGGTAGCCGAGCATCAGTGTCTGTTTTCTTGTCGTGTCAGTCATTCATCCTCTGGACCCCGTATTTTTCAGGTGGGATCTTTGAGGCAAAATTGTAATTGTTGCTTGCTTTCCTTATCTTGTTCTGTCGAGCCAGGTAAGGGTTCAAAATGCTTTCAACTGGGGCAAGGACATAGATTCATAGGCTTGCGAAATTACTGATCATCCCGTCTTTCTTATTGCTTGCTATTCTTGTATTTACTATTTCCTTATGTGCTTTGTCAAATCATTTGATAGCAAAACCCGTACTTATATTACCCAAACCGTTTTGTTTTCAAGGGCAAGAAAATGATTTGTTTTGGTGATACTTTGATCTGGGAAATATTTATAAGTAATGTCGTTAGGTGTAATCCTTTCTCGCTCTAGCCGAAGCGCACATCACTTATGAGTAGAACTTAGATCGTCACTCTACTTGCCTAAAATGCCCGTTTGGCAATCAACTTATAACTGCTTTATCTGCATCATTCTTGGAAACGCGAGCAAAATCATGGACTTTTCTTGGGGCCCTGGTGGGTATACAGAGGTTTCACATAGGGACGAGCGTCCAGGGTATTTTCCGAGGTACTACTCCCAAAAACTAAGCGTCAGCTGTGGTCTATCAAGCGTTGGAAACCATGGTTGGGAGCGATGGTGGGTGATGCATTCGTTGCACACTTTTCTTAAATTTACTTTCGTCGAACCTTGGGTTGCTCCTTGGCTTGACACCAGAGATGGAGTTACTTGCATGATTGAGGGGGTTATAAGGAGAAATAGGCCCATTCTCGCTGGGATAATTATTTGTTATTGTCATTGCTTATTGATTATTGTTTATGTTACTGTTATCGACTATTGCTATACTACAAGTCTAAGCACATTCCGATTTTCTTCATTTAGCATATGTATTTTCCTTATATATATATAAAATCCGGAAGCGTGGCTCGAACTTGCCCAACTTCTGCCTTCTTTATTGTTCAAACTACTCAGTTGAATTACGAGCCGTGTTTACTTATCATTTCTAACTTGTTTATGTCATGTCTTTCGAACTTGTAACGGCCTCGGAACTCAACTAATATCATTTCAAAATGACCGGCTTGACTTTATGTGCAAATATTTTCAAAGGATCCGGTTCGTCAACCTTTCGTGTTTTCAAAGTAAGCCGAACCCGAGTGTTGCTTGTGTTACGTTTTACAACTTATATTATTATTTGTACTCCTTAAAATGAGTAACATTCACTACTTTTGGTTTTAAAAGATAAACAACGAACTGCGATCAATACTTATATTGTATTTCCCCCCTTACTGAGTATCCTTTATACTCACCACTTCTAGTTTGGTTCTTGCTTCAGGTAGACAGGTGGCAGTGTCACCTATCTTGTCAGTCGGCAGCAACAGTTCTAGGTTGGCTCTTGTCTATTGTCTTGTTAGTGTCCCAACAACAGTCGAGTCTTTACTCTCTAATTTAATTTGGAATTGCTGTATTTAACATTATGATCTAATTTATTTACTTTCTGAACTTACGTGCTCCTGATATGGGATAGTTAATTGAGCCATGAACGGCATTAATTGGATAATTATTTCAGATTCTTTTTATGAATTATGTTGCCATGGATGACTTTTATGAATTGATCTGTTATTTTTGAATTCGCTTCCACATTTATCTGATTGTTGTTGTTGTTGTTGTTGTTGTTGGGGCGTTGTATTGTTGTTGTCGGAGCAGTGATTGAGTGTCTTGCCGTTCGCTGGAATAGATTTTTGAGTAGGGTACACTTACCTTGTTTGAGGATCCGTTTTGGTGCGGATGTGGCGTTCTTCTTCCTCCTATGGTCATAGGGGTGATAACTGAGTCGAGCCGGCTCATGAGCTTCGGGAGCTGGCTCAAGATGAGCTCAATTTGAGTTTGAGCTTTGTGAGCTTGACCTTGAGCTTGAGCTTCTGAGCTTGAGAATTTTGTTGAGCTAAGCTTGACTCCACTCTTTGTCGTTCAATAGCTCATGAGCCAGCTCATGAACTTTTACTTTTATATATATTTTTTTATATTTTTATATAGATAAATTATATGAATATATAAACATATTATACATATTAAGTATTTTAATAATATTATTTTATATAGAAAAATTTATGATTAGGGGATTAGGAAGTTTTCAAATTATTAAAGAGATGACAATTTAAGATAATTAGAAGTTAGAAGTAAATGATTCATATTATAAAATGTCATGATTAAATGATCAAGCAATAATGAAGTTTTAAAATTGTTAAAATATAATAACTTTTGTATATTATAGATAAGAGATTAACAAACATATAAAACTCGAAGATTAATTAGATTACAAAAAAGATATACTTTTTATTAATTTTTGTTATTTTTATTATATTATAAACTGCTATGATTAAATAATTAAGGGATACTGAAGTTTTAAAGAAAATTAATTATATTGCAAAAAAGAATACCTTTTATTGATTTCCGTTATTTTTATTTTATATTATATATAGATATATTTCATTCCTTAGTAGTATTTCATTTTGATTACAAATATTTCTAAATATCTAATACTTTAATCTTAGTTTTTTAAGGTAAAATTGCAAATCTCATCCGGTAAGTTTACTATTTTCGTTCTTTATAAATATTCTAGTTTGGTTTTTTTAAAATTTATTGTTTTAACTTCTTACTTTGTACAAATTTAAGCCACGTTTTGGCCGAAAAATTTCAAAACTCATTAGAAATTCAATTGAAAAATCTAAAAGTTGTTCGTTGAGACACTTTATCAAAACCATTGTTTTCACTTATATTTAACAGAGATTTAGAATAAATTTATATTTGTTATATTATTCTATTTTATTTTCGTGGATATGTGACTTTATATGTCAAAATTTATACAATAATATCACAAAAATGCTCACATGAGCTTGAGCTTGAGCAACGGTTCATTTAGAATCGAGCATGAGCTTGAGAATATTATTTTATCTTGAGCTTGAGCTTGAGTTTGAACAAAAAAATATTACATGAGGTTGAGCTTGAGCTCTCAAAATTCGATGAACTTGGCTCAAGCTCAACTCATTAACACCCCTACCTACGGAGAGGGGCGCTACAAATATAGAATTAAAATAATTGCGCAAATAGTTAAAGCCCACCGAGGCTAGCGGAATTCAATTACAAAAACTTAATACAAATTCTAAACGAGTTCAACATTAAATATTTCCCAACATTAACTACATAATATCTTAAATACAAATGTCATAAACTTCAATACCTAATAAGTCATAAGAATTGACAAAACTATAAAATGAATGTAATTCTGCAAAACTAGACCTGACAATGCCCACCTAATAACAACCTGAAACAGATAAGGGTTGAAACAGAGAGGGTTAGTCAAAAGACTAAGAAAGGGGGGAAAGGGGGTACAATACATAATATCAGACATAATTTAAATCACCATTTTAAACTTAAAAGAAAGCAAACTTAAAAGAAGGATTTTCGTAAACGAGTGGTGATTTAACATAAAACATAACATAACATATAGTTCGGCAAGTCGAGCTCTCATAACATAACTCCTCATAACTAAACAAACCTGAAAACCTCCCTTATTCATCCAGCTGCAGACGGATCGCTAAATCCGAACTACACATAACAAATCCACATAGGTCATTTCAGCCTATGTCTTGGTTGACATAAAGTCTACCGACTCAGGTACTCAAAAAGCTGCCACTCCGGCCTCACCTCGAGCTCCCAAAAGTTTGGAGCGAAACATATGGGATATACACCGTAGACCCGATGTCTATCCGGTGCAATCCACATGTAACGACCCAGAAATCCAAGAATTATTGTGAGTTCTTTTTCGCGATTAATTATCCTCCTCAACCCTATTTCTCGTATTATGTGAATTATATCATATTATTTGACCTTACGTGATAATATTATGTGCGTATTTAAATTTCTTAATTGTTTAGCTTTCGTTTGATATTAATATTGTTATATCTTACCAAAATGATTTAATTGGACTTTCAAAAATTACCGAAATACCCCTTCGTATTTCCGATATTTTGAAATATTTGATAAAAGTCTCGAAACCCTCATTTGAACCCTTATTCGAAATAGAGAGAGAGAGAAGAAGGAAAAGATGATTTTTACTCCGAAGCGCTAAATGATCGTGCCGAGCTCGTTTCTTCGTGGAATTCCGTGCCGATCGAACCTAAACGATCCTCTCAACGATACCTTGCTTTAGGTACCTTTTTTCCCAATTCTTTCTACGAATTTTTGGTATTTTAAGCTTATTTTGATATTTCGGGATTTATAGGTTCTCAGGTTGAGGCGCCGTTCTCGACTTGGGAATCCGTGCAGGTTCGGGGGCTGTAGAGCGGGGCGCTACACCACACATCCCTACTACAGTCCCATCATATCATATCGTACATATCATATCGTATCTCACATTTAAGAACTATCATTTTCCCACCAGAGATAGAAATCAAGGCTAATTGGTGGCCAAAGGGGCCGTTCGAGATAAGCGGTGTAACGGTAGGAAACACAACCGGGTATTCCATCGTTAGGGGGATCCGCCCTAACGACTTCACTCAACGAGAAGGTTTCCAAACCCAAAATTACATTTAAATTGAGATATAGTTTGCTTGTCTTTATTTTGAAAACCTTTCGAAATCATATACATAGTACTCGTTTGATATTAAATCCATTTTGCTCTTAAACTTCATAAAAGTAATAGGCATCAAATATCTACTAAGTACAGTAATAGGGGATGAAAATGTCAAATCCAACATGCAAGGCTTATTTAGTGAGGCTTAATAGTACATACATACATAATACGGGATAATAATGGAAACCTCACCTGGCAGCAACCAAAAGAAAGCAAAAGTAGGGACGAACACGCTACTCCACGAGAGTAGTGCCTGCAACTCATAACGACACAACCTTATAAGACAAAAGACGACAAACAACAGACGCACGACTTATCAACAAATAAACAAATGCTTATACAAAGTAATTACAATTAGAGCACGTAAAGCACATTTGATACAAGTGGTAGCATATAAGCATATCATTCATGTTTCATATAATTAGCTAGCAAACATGCGATGTCTAAAAGTAATTATCTGATCATTTAGCCTAACTGAACAATTAAAGATAAAATGTTAAGTAATTACCTATGTTGCACAGACACGGACACGGGGACACGAACACGACACGAGATGGACACAGCGACACGGATTTTTTAAAAATTTTAGGACAAGACACGGCTGACTAATATAAATTTTAATAAAAATATAAATATTCATATATAATATATGTACAAATACTAATTAAAAAATAAATTTATTACAATATAATATAATTATTAGTAAAATTTAAATATAGGAATTGATTATTATGTTAAAAGAACATTGTAATTTGTAGATTATAATATTGTGAGAATCAATTAAAAATGATGAAAAATAAATTTAAATTAATTTAATACACCGTTTCATTCATTTATAATTTTTTATTTTTTCTCAACTAAATTTTGACCCTTTTAAATAAAAAATAAAAAAAAATAAAAAAAATTGAGTTTGCCGTGTTGGACACTTCCCTCAGCCGTGTCCTAGCAGTGTCGGACACTCCCCCAGCCGTGACCGACACCGTGTTCTAATTATTTTTTTATTTTTTTTAATTTTCGGACACTTTTTGCCGTGTCCGACACGTATTGGGGCCGTGTCGGAGCCGTGTCCGTGTCCGACATGTGTCGGACACTGTACGGACACTTTTTTTTTCCATGTCCGTGCATTAGTGGTAATTACACAACAAATACGCTTAAGAATCACGTAAAGGCATAATGTTTATTTCATGATTTCCAGGTACAATGTATTTCAAATTAAACAAGTTCAATCATACAAGTAATACATCTCAACTATTCAAGTATTCGACATAAAGGAACAATTAGGGGTATATTGGTCATTTAATATGAAAAGCATGAAATAAATGAATAAACGAATAGCATTGATAAATAACAGAAGCACTTGAACATAAACCACTCGAGGTAAGGTCGAAATACTATATTGAACATGTATAGACAATTTACATCTGACAATCAGGTTACAACTTACAGCTTTTACAAAAAGCTCAAAAGCTACAATCTAGCATTCAATCCTAATCCTAGTTAATTGAACCAAATCCTATCGATTCGACTATACAAGCATATAACATCCATATACAACAATTCACAAGCATAATTCAAGTCCGAGTACAAGTAATTCACGTTCAATCAACTCAAATTACAAAAGTAATTGCAAAATGAAAGTATAGCACAATTACACAAATAATGAGATAAAAGATAAACGACATGTCGGATTAGGATAATACCAACGTCGTTGGATTTGTTGCAATGAGACGAATTTTCCGACCAAAATCACGGTCGCTGGAATCCGGCCGACCACCGCAGGCCGCCGCCGGCCGCCACGAACTGCCGCCGGTCAACCACCTCGGATTGCCAAATCCTTATACTATGTAGATTCTCTCGTCGAGCTCATCACTTCCTTCAAGTACATTTTTCAATCTGATCATCCACCGGCATTGAATTTCACTCTGAAGCTCCGAAAACCCTAGAATTCATTGATTCGAAATTAACGAAAAACCGAGCGACAAATTCAGAAATCGACTTCAAAAATAGCTTACCTATGTCGAGAAGATTGTGAATCGTGTAGTGGTCGTCGGAAACAACCGCCGGAAAATCCCGCGCCACCACATCACCACCTCGCCAACTTCATGCCGCCATATCTCCATTGTCGGTAAGCGTCTGGGGTCGAGACCACCACCATTAGAACCGTCTTGTCAAGAGATTCGTATCACTACTCCAGACTGCTCCAGGATCATCGTACTCGTATCTGATGGGAGATACAGAAATAGCCCAAGGAGGGGAGAGCGTGACTGAATACGACGCTAGGTTCGCTTACCTGACCAACTATTCTCCCAAATTGGAACCGGACCAAAGGAACAGAGCCGCAAGACTTAGATCCGGGTTGAGGCACGAAATCTGCCAAATACTCATAGGACTCGGCTACTGTTCTTACGCAGAGGCCGTTGGCCGAGCTTTACGGGCCGAGGCAGAATTAGCAATGAGAGCGAGAGGTGCCCAACTGATCACCTTGGAGATTCGATATTGATGATGATTTGTTGAGCATTGACTAGATAAATATATAATTGATGGATATTGATTTATGTTAATTGATGTCCCGTGTGGCTTTAATGTTGAATCGTTATTTACTTTAAGCCTTCGCACTCTGTCATTATATTTGTTGTTGTTGTTGGACTAGGGTCGTTGTTGCCGGTATAGATTGAGTGCTTGCTGTTCGTCGGGATGGACTTTTAAATGAGGTACATTTACCTTGTCAAGCTGATATTTTTAATGAGTAATCTAGTTAACTTGTAAGCTCGTTTATCTAGCATTTGCAATATCTTTAATTCGATCATGTAATAATGTAAAGAACGGGGCTTACAATCCAACTAAATTAATCTAAAGCAGTAAACAAATTCGTTACACTATTGTCCTGGCGAGTACGGACCCTTGTCTCTCCTTATATCACCACATTAAAGAATACTCCTACGCCATTTGTCAAACTCCGAGGCTACCCGGAAATTCAACGCGTTCGATCATGATAATTTTAGGAAGAATGTGCAACACATGCAATCATTCACCATCTCTCCAACGAAAGACTGGCCAACCACCAATTGGTCTCCCATTGGAAATTACAATTTGGAAATTATACTTTGGGATCTCATTACTCTAGACGCTCGTCTCCGAGTCTCACCCTCCATATAACCTCTGGGCCCATTTCATAAATCAATAACATTATCATTATCTCTCTTTTGCAATCATTACACTACATTTCAGGTGGCCAAAGGGGCCGTTCGAGACAAGGTTAATTGCGGGGCCAGAAGACCAAAGTCCGCCTTTTAAAACAAATCGGTTTTCCTTATCTGTAGTTGAAGACATTGGGAAAGATATACAAGTATATGGTTTCGATACGAAACAATTGATTAAATATCATAAAGATAATAATTCAATATTTAATATAATATAATAAAGGCTGGAGAACAATAAAGCAATGATAAAACAGGACAATAAGTTAGTTCGCAAATAATAGGATTCTTACTCCAGTTGGAAATTAGTTTAACCCTCACCTGGAAGGCTTGATGAAAAGGTACGACAATCGAGTAGTCTTCGAGAAAACACCTGAAACTAACAACCGACAATACCAGGTAAAACACTGACATGACGCACGAGTTACGAGAAATAATTAAAGTAGTTAAAACACGTAAAGCACGACTTCTATTAAAGTACTCACAAAAATGAATTTAACTCAATTAATGAAAATATCGAAATTAAATATGTAAAACACGTTAAAATGTAATTTAAAATTCACATTCATGCTCAAAATGCTGTAACGAAGCAATCATGCAAGTTTTGGATCAATCGGACGAATTACGGAAATTGGGCTAAAAGGCCCTAAAGGCAAAAGCTACTATTCACAAACCGAACAAAGTTGGAAAAGTTGAAAAATAAACTAAGTATGGCTCACGGTAAGCTGAAAGCACTCACAGTTAGATGTCACGGTCAATGACATACTGTGAGATTGTTATCTCACGGTCAGGACGCACGGGAAGATGCATACCGTGAGATTGCACTCTCACGGTATGGCTCACGGTCTGCGTCTTACCGTGAGCTTGCAATGAGTAGAGCAATTTGAATTTTTCAATGAAACCAAGAATCAAACTAAAATTTACGATGTTAATCTACCACTCATGCTCGTCACATGGACACGAGAATCATATCAAAATATCAAGTAAAGCACAGAAATCCACAAAATTTACAAATAATTTACTATTCACCCACTTCAACGTAATTCAATCAAAACGGAATGAAATTGAGAGAAATTTGGTAGCTAACTGAAGAACTCATTGCAAGGATCGCGTAGGAGTTTACGGATCGAAAATCGAATGGGAAACGAGGTCAGAAATCCGGATTGAAGGTCAAAGTTGGCAAGTTCTCTTTCTTTCTTTGGTCACGTATAATTGCTCCTTGCTACAAGTGTTGACCGGTCAGGCTTATTGACTAGGATAAGATATATAATCAGAGACTCGCGGGAATCTCTTCAGGATTTAAAAACGGCATTTTGGGAAAATTATAGGGTTTAGGTCAAAATATTCTCGCGAATTCAACGGCGAAAATGAAAATTAAATAAAAAAATTGGAAATGTCTGTAAATGGAATGACGTCAAAATACGGGGCGTTACAATACTCCCCTCTTCAAAAGAATCTATCCCCAGATTCTACCTCGGTCTACAGATTATGTCGAAGAGAGTATACACGAAAGGAAGACTTCAAAAGAAACAAACGACATGCATACCAAAGCAGATAACCACAAAACGTTTCACACTTAATTAGCAAATAACTACCAAACAATTAGAGAATTCTAATAACATTTAAGTACAAAATATTTGAATATTACGCAAGTTCTACAAATAAAGTTAACATTCAAATAGTACTAAAATAACAATACAATAAGAAAATAAAATAACTAGGACCCGGAAGCATCGGATCCTGGAGGTGGCGCTCCTGAAGTGCGTCGGAGATAATTCGCAATCTGGTCAGAAAGCGCCTGAAGATCGGTGATTTGGTACTGAAGCTCGTTATACTGGATCTCAGAACGTCGACGCTGGGTGTCGTAGCACTCATCTATCTGCCTCTGCTACTGAATGAGTTGGGCATCAATCTGTTATGTCCTCTCCTTGAGCCTGGTGAACCGAGTATCAATCTGCTCCTGGAAGCTCGTGAACTGGTTACCCCAGTTAGTCTAACTAGCGGCCTCCTCCTGCTGAGTAGTGTACATGCGATTCAGGCGCTCAAGTTCCCAAGTGGAATGCTCAGTGTAGCGCCAATCAAAATCCATGAATCACTGCTCGAATGTAGGCTCCTGAGCTGGTGGGGGCGGTGGCTCTAGGTGCTCATGAACTATAGCCTCCTCCGGCTGCTCCTGCTGCCGCGGCTGCTTGCGATGCTCTCCAGCATTCCCTGCTCCTCCGTCACCCGCCTCTGCATGCAGATGAATCAAGACATACTGGCTTGACCGACCTACTCTCTCACAAATCTTCATACGAGCCAGGGTCGGATAATTAATCCTACAATCTCCTATCGCAGGAGGCTCTACGCCATAACCTGTGCCTCCAGCAAGCTCAAGAATCGCTGTGACACACGAGCCAACGAGAATTACGCCTCTGTCCGGAGTAATTATCTCCCTCATGTGCTGCAAGATAAGTGGCAAGGGGTTAATCCTTTCACCACGCTCCATGCAATCCAGTACATATAGCTCCTCTCTGTTCACCGCTCCGGTGTTCTCTCCTCATCCAAATACCTGCAAGATCCTCAAAGGGGTAGAAATGAGAGTGGAAGCCTTCAACACTCCATGTCGGAAAAACTTTGTGTCTGTAGAAAGTCTTCGGCAAGCTTCTGCTTCGTTCCACCCTACAGGTATAAGTCTGAATACGTCGGTATCTAACTGAAAGTGTTGCATCAACTCACGTAGAGTACGCGTATACACCCTGTTGATGGCTTGGAATGAAATTCAAATCGGGAAGTCGTTGTCCGCCTCGTGAAACAAGAAATGAAAAGTGCTCAAAAACTCCCTTGTAACTTGAGGATACGAGGGCCTCGCAATCATTAAGAAATCCGTCCATCCAATATTATCGAGATATCTTGTTATGTCGGCTCCAAATCTGAGATGGTTCACGGCGTCCATATCCAAGAATCGAGTCTGTGTAACCGACCGTCTTCTCAATCTTGAAAAAGTTCATCGAGGCTCTTCATTCTCCAAATTCACCACGTATGGTTCCTGTGCCTCGGCACGATCCACTCTTCTTTTGGCTGCCCGGCGATCTCGACCTTCTACCATTGCACAAATCTGAAATTTGGTGAAGATGTGGAAATTTATCTTTGAGAACTTTTATCGAGCACTTGGTGTACCACACGTTAAGCTTCAAATCAAAGTAGATCAAGGATGCCAATCAATCCAATTACCAAATATGCTGAACTAGGCGCGGGGGTGAACACACAAAATTGAACGGATCGAGGATCGAGTAGACGGATCAAGAATTATTGGCTGCCAAAGATTGGGGAAAATAGAGGGGAAAATTGGGCTGATTTTCGCGAGAGAGAAAGAGGAAATTGAGATTCTGCACAAACTGATCAAACTGGAACTTAAAAACGCATCAAAAAGTGTAACGATCCAAAATTCGAGGATCTTTGTAAGTTTGTTTTCGCACTAATTATCTTTCTTTCCCTAATTTCTTGTATTATGTGAATTATATTTAATTATTTCGTAGATGACCCTATGTGAATTTATTATGTGCATATTTATATTCTTTATGTGTTTAGCTTCGATTTGATATTAATATTGATATTGTTGGCCAAAATGTTTTCATTGGAGTCTCAAAAATTACAAAAATGCCCCTTCGTATTTGAAAATATTTCGAATAGTTGGATAAAAGATCTTCTCCCCCATTTGAACCCTAAATCACGTGAGAGAGAGAGAGAGAAGAAGGAGAAGAAAGGGGATTTTGCACTTAGGAGCTTCAAACGATCGTCCCGAGCTCGTTTCTTCACCATTTCTCGTGCCGTTGGAACCTACTTGACCCTCTCGTCAATATCTTTCTTTTGGTATTGATCTTACCTCCTGTTTCCTGAACTTTTTGAGCATTTATGGACATTTATTGCTTTGGTTGGTTTTCTTAATTTTGTTGATATTGAGCTCGTTTCTTGATCATTTTGCATGCTACTTGGATTAAAATGCTCCTTATGAATTGATTGATGTTCGTTCAAAACCATTTGTGTTGATTCTTGCTGAAAATTGAGTTTTATGATTTTTGGTCGATTTTTGCTGAAAAACGCGATCTGCTAATGTCTGATACTGATCTGCACGAGCTTGCACACGGTCTTGCCAAGCCCGTGCGTAGCCCAGTGCATCCCTATTTGAATCTGCACTGGCTTGGCGCCGTGCAGAAGCTCCGTGCGTCTGCCCGTTTGTAGCTGCACGGTCTTGAGAACACGCTCAAGACCGTGTGTAGGTCGGTGCGCATGCCTTAGAATATTTTTTCAGCCTCTTCCTTAATTGCTCTCGGGAATGTGGTCAATTCCCCCAAATAAAACATTGACTTTTTGCAAACGACCTCCTAAAATCAGTCCGATTTTACCTATAGCTCCCTTAAGTTTTGAGATTTAATATTTTGAAAAGTTTGTTGAATTCTAACTTCGTTCGGGCTGTGAGTAGTGCATTTTTACGTGTATGCAATTTTGAAAACTTGTCGGATTGATCCGAAACTTGCATAGTAGCTTCTATAATTATAATTATTAGCATACGCATGATTGTGAACTCATTTGGTTAGTTGTTCATCATTTAATTGCTTATTTGAGCTTTAGAGTCGTTTATTGATTCGTTAGGGCCTGTCTTGTTTACAGATCAATCTGAAGTTGAGGAGCAGTGAGTCTTAGCTGCTAGTGATTCTTTTGGCGTTCCACGTGAGGATTTAAACTATTTATAAAATTGGGCTCGAACATATATGACTATGTATACCTGTGAAAACCCTTAATGCCTTGCCTTGCGTGATTGTTTTATCTTTCTCCCGTTATTATTATTACTAGATATTTCGAGATATGTATATTGATGATTTGGATCACAAATAATTTGATATCAACTTATATTTATATTATCTAAAACATTTTGTTTTCAAAGGAAAGTAAAACTCTTTTATTTCAACGTGGCACTTTGGCTTTGGTTGGGTCTATGAGGGAAGTCGTTAGTGGAGTCCGTTAGCACATCCCGGCACGTATGGAACTTATGGTCACCCCCTTCGTCGTCACTCACTTGCCTAAATGCCCGTTTGGCACTCAACTTATAAATGCTTATTGAATTGAAACGCGAGTAAAATCATGGACTTTTATTGGGGTCCTGGTGGGTATACAGAGGTTTCACCTAGGGACGAGCGTCCAGGGTGTTTCCCGAGGTACTACTCCTAAAATACTAAGTGTCGGTTGTAGCCTGCCAGGAGTTGGCAACCATGGTCGGTGTGATGGTGGGTGTTGCATTCGTTGCACGTTTTCCTGAAATTCACTTTTGTTGAGTCTCGGGTTGCTCCTTGGCTTGAAAACGGAGATGGAGTATTTTCATGATTGAGGAGATATAACGAGGAATAGGCCCATTCTCACTGGGATATTGTTTATTAAATTATTGCATTATTGTCCGTATTGCTTTATTGCTTATTGATATTATCCAAGTCGAAGCACATTCTGGTTTCTTCTTTATTGCATATGTATTTTCCTAATTAAAACCCGGAAGCGTGACTCGAACTTGCTCCACCCATATCTTCACTGAGTTTCTTTGAACTTACCTTCGTTTATTAGTTCTTGCCTCAGGTAGATTGAGAGACCGACATGTCCCACGTGTCGGATTGGCAACAGTGGTTAGATAGGCTCTTTTGGTTTTTGAGTCGTCTAGGGTTGTTGTCCTTTAACTCTCTATTAATCTATTCTTTTTGTATATGGCTTGTAGATATTGCTATATTGATCCCCGCCCTTATGATTTACGTACTTTATTTTATGTTGCCCCTGTGTGGGTGTTGATGATATTGGATATGATATTTGGCCCCGAGTGGCCCTGATGATTATTATGTTTATGAAATCACTTCCGCTATTATTCTGAATTGTTTTTTTGCTTTTATTGTTGTGTCTTTGGGCATTCGTTGTTCCCAAATGTCAAGATAGACCCGTTGGCTTGTATGGATTCTCGGGTTGAGGCGCCGTTCTCGGCTTGGGAATCCTTATAGGTTCAGGGGCTGTAGAGCGGGGCACTACAAAAAGGACTCACGGTAAGCTGCTTACCGTGAGAAGAACACACACGGTAAGTAACTTACCGTGAGCGTGTATATGCTGGCGAGAAAAGGTTCACGCGTGGATTAAAGCGTGCGAGACAATCCAGGAATAAAATATCAGGACAATTCACTTAAGGCAGGTAAAAATCATAGTATAATAAATAATACTTCACGTAATTCACAAAATAAAATACGAATGGGTATGACAGTGCATCATACCTGTACCAATTAACACGAACACCCGTTCCTTCCAGCTTCCTCTTTATTCACCCATTTACAGTTGCATCACCATCTACAGTCAATCTCTATCCATTTGCCTCAATCTTGAGCTATTACTTTCATATGAAAGACTTCAAAAAACCACACTATAGCCGAGGGCACTAATCCTGGAACAACATCAGGACCAGTACTCTTTTTTTTCCCTTCGTCCTACTGCCTCGAGTTAGGGTAGACAGCGGTGTGATGCTCGGTACTGTGGCATAACAGGCATGGTCCTTCCTGTTTAAACAAACATGAAAATCGTGGTCTAACTCCCCACACTAGCTGCAATGTAAGAAGTTTCTCCCGTCTCGGGGTTAGTCGTTGCTCTCTCCTAATCGAAGTAGGATCCAGCAGGCACTGGGGATGAAGATGACCCGGATGGTCGGTTCTCCATAGCATATCGGGTATGGGCCATGGCACTCTCTAATATCTCCGACTCTACCCGCAATGATCGAGATACTGCCACTGCATAGGAGCTACAGCCCATGCCAATACGTATCTGACGAATCTCGGGCCTCAACCCGGAAATAAACCTGGCAGCTCTTTGTCTTTAGTCTGGTTCTCGATTAGGGGAATAAGTGGTCATGAAATCAAATCTAGCCTCATAATCAGTTACGGTATGGTACCCCTGTATGATTTCAGCATCTTCAACAGAACCGGGATTAGGGTTTATCTGTAGGGGTGGTAGCGGGGGATCTTGTTGTGGCTTCTTACAAGACATTCTGCAATCACAATTGAATAACCAAATAGATGCATGTGTCGTTAGGATATGACATTTCACAGAATCCCATTCAAACATATTTAGCAGAGTTAACACGTAAAACATAGCAATCACATTGGGCATGCTAGGCAATTATAAGCAATTACGCGAAACCTAATGCCGTACAACTTAGACAAGACTAAACCAAGGAAGACACGACATCGAATTCTATGAAAGACTCACGTTACACCGTTCTTAATACAAGAAGTATAAAAGATCGCCAGTTGGGTGTACAACCAACCGTGTTCATTCTACAATTCCGGCACCAAGAATGACGAACACTTGTCAAACCACGAATCCAATACTAACTGACACCATGCAAGACGACACCAAATGTAAGATAAACGCGATAACAAAGTCTTCGGTTGCCTTCCGGAAACCTAGGGATCTGATACCACCTCATGTAGCGCCCCTCTCCAAGGCTGGGAAGGGGAACACTACACCCGAACTAGGACAAACTCCCAAGGATAACAGGATGCCGTACCAAAAAAAATATATCCCAGCAAACAGCACTCACACAGCAAGTAAACTGGAAACAACGACTAGTCCAACAACAACAACAAAATAACCAGAGTGCGGAAGCAAAAATACAAGATACATCATATATCATACACAAACAACATATAATGATAAATTCAGAATAATAACAAGTAGATCCTACGCCTTGCCTAGGCTCAACTACAAAAGTATAAGTATGATATAATTAACACAATTCTTTTAACTATAGCAGAAGAAGTAATAAAGAATTCAACATCAAGTCCAGCCAGTTGTTGGACTTTAACTGGACAAGACCAAGACCTAAATCAAACCTAGACCCATCGTTACCAAACCGACCACAAAGGTGACACTGCCTGTAGCGGGTGCCTAAACGGGTAACGCACGCCCCGCACCGAGCCCCTACCCGGAGCCGGAATGGAATCCGACCCGAATCGAAACCCGGCGAACGGCACACATTTACTCAATGACTAGGCGGGGATTTCAAAAACAAAAAGAAAAGCGACAGAGGCGCGGAAGCAAAAATTAATCAAACAATAAAACATAATAAATACACAAATATTAAAGCCCACCAAGGCCAACGAAATTCAATTACTTAATTATCAAACGGGTTCGATACATACATAATCCCGAATACAACCTAATATCATAATTTTCTAAAATCATAAAACTTAAATAATATCTAAACGGGGAAAAGAGATATACATGAGCAAAATTAAATACAACTCTACGACGACGACTAGGACGACGACGAATCCCGCCTAGTATCCTAAAACCAATACAGGGGTAAAACAGAGGGGGTTAGTCAAACGACTAAGTGAGGAGGGAATAATAATGTATATAATAAAACGGAAATAAATCACCATTTTTAAACTTAAAAGAAATCAACATAAAAGAAAGGTTTTTGTAAATGGGTGGTGATTTAGCATAAAACATAACTTATCAAATGACTCGGCGAGTCGAGCCCTTAACTTCAATTTCCAAACATAAAAACGGGAAAACCCACCTTATTCCTCCAATGTAGACCGACTGCAAAATCCGAACTACGCATAACATACTGTATAATCTCAGGTACTCAAAGGGCTGCCACTCCGGCCTCACCCCGAGCTCCCAAAGGTGGAGAGAACCATAGGATTTCCGCCGTAGACCCGATGTCTACCGACTTCGTCCTATCATCCTTTACTCCGGGCCCAAACATACACACATACATAACATATCATAACTCGCTTTTCAAATCATTTCGGGTTGGCCAAAAGATCGTTCGAGACATGTCATATGCGAGGCCAAAGGCCAAAGTTCGCCTTAGAAAACAAAGGGGTTTTACATGTCTCTTTCGTAAACATTTCAAAGACTATACGTAGTACTTTTTCATATCAAATCATTTTCGATAAATCAATGAACATAATAAGCATAAATATCTACTAAGTATATATATAGAAACGGTATGAAAACAAAATGTAAACAAAGCTTATATCGGGAGGGGCTTATTTATATATATACATAATAGTACTGGAATCAAAAAAGGAAAGCCTCACCTGGCTATTCAAAATAAGAGCAAAAATCAAGAACCGGCGCTACTCCACGAGAGTATCGTCTGCAAAAATACCAGGACACAACCAATTAAGACTAAGGACGACGCACGGCTTATACGAGAATATTAAAATGTAGCGCCCCCTGAAGAAGGGCCGCCACATCCGCACCGAAACGGATTCCCGAGCTTCAGCGAGGGGCCTCAACTCAAAAACCCACTCCGGCGAACGGCACTCAAGCAGGAACCTTCGGCAACAGCAACGACATCCCAACAACAACCAGAAAAGAGCAGAGAAAAATGCGGAAGCGATTTAAAAGATAATCAAATAAATCCATAAAAGCCTACGAAGCTAACATAATATTAATTAAACATTTATAATTCAAGATACAAAATATTCATAAACAGATAGTGCCATCCATGGCTCAACTAGTCTACCCTATGCAATCCTAGATATCGTCAACTATCCCACAACAGGGGCACATAAGTACATAAAGTAAATAAAAACAATAACAAGACTCGACAGTTGTTGGGACCACTGACAAGACAAACCAGAAAGACTGAGCCTATCTAGACCTGCTGATGCCGACTGACAAGATAGGTGACGTCGCCACCTGTCTACCTAAAGCAAGAACCAAAATAGCAGGGGTGAGTATAAAGGATACTCAGTAAGGGGGGTTTTGATCACCGTTCGTCATTTGTCTTTTTAAAACCAAAAGTGGTGAGTGTTGGCCGTTTGAGAAAGAATATGAATACGAGATATAAGTTTTAAAATGACGCAAAGCAACACTCGGGTTCGGCTTATTTGAAAACACAAAAGGTTGACGAACCAGATCCTTTAAAACATTTGCACATAATATCAAGCCGATAAATTGAAAGGGTGTTAGTTGAGTTACGAGGCCGTTACGGTTCGAAAGACATGCTATGATTAAGTTAAAAACAATAATTAAATACGGCTCATAATTCAACTAATTAATTGAATAATAAAGGAGACTTCAGTTGACAAGTTCGAGCCACGCTTCCGGGTTTTGTATATATATTTATAGAGAAATACGTATACTAAAGGAAGAAAGCCGGAATGTGCTTCGACTCGTAACTAAAGCCGTAAAACAATTAGACAAGCAAGTAATGCAATAAATCATGCAGTAATGTGTCCCGGCGAGAACGGGCCCTCTCCTTATAACTCCCCATTGAAAAACATGCAAGCAAGTACTCCATCACCAAGATTCATATACAGGGTTTAAGGAGACGCGATTAGCACCACCATCAGGATTTAAGGAGACGCGATCAGCACCACCGTACAGGGTTTAAGGAGACGCGATTAGCACCACCGTTCGCATCAACTTAGGCTAGCCAACCTCCTAGTCGGCCCAAGTTAACGCGCTAGAAGTATACATCGGGATTTACCCTAGACGCACGTCCCCAGGCTCACCTCTTGTATACTCCGGGCCCAAGTCATAAAACAGGCTATGGCTCGCTTTTGAAATCAATGATAGTTTAAGTGGCCAAAAAGGGTCGTTCGAAAATATGATGCAAGTAGTTAAGTATGAATGGCCAAAGGGGCTTTTGAGACAAGTTGATGTAACGATCTAGGAAGTACTCATAAGCGTCGTACGCTTCGGGAGCATGCTGACGGATGTCCCTAACGACATTACTTATAAGTGCCTCAGAGATCAAATAGTTACTTTTAAAACAAATAAGTTACTTGTCTCTAGTTGGAAGCATTTCAAATCATTTTGGTTTTGCTATTAAAAGGTTTGACTAAGCACATAAGGAATAGTAAAGACAGTACAACAAGCGATAAGAAAAGGCGGGGAAATAAGTTATTTCGAAGCCCAAATAAACTATGTTCTTACTCCAGTTGAAAACAATTTAAAACCCTTACCTGGCTCGACAAGACAGTATGAAAGCAAGCGGTAGTCAGGTTTCTCCCTCGTTGGACCCACCTGTAATACACAGGGCCTAGAGGATGAAAACAAGACCGACAATACTAAAAGCAAGACACAAGACAACAGATGACGCACGGCAATTCATATAGAATCCAATCATGCAATAAACGCAATATGGGAAGTAAATCAATTAAACATGTAAGGATATATAAATTATGGAACAATATTTAAAGAAATATTTAAAGCAATTGTAATAATGGAAGAACATTAATAATAAATATGGAAAGCATGCTAGAATGCAGTTAGGGCACGTAGACATGCTTAAAATAATATAACGGAACTCTCTCGCAAAAACGGGGTTAAACGGACAAGAAACGGGAAAAAGGGGTTAACATCCCTAAACGAGGAAGGTGTCAATTGACGGTCAAATAGGGTCGGGTAAATTACAAATTATGAAAAATATCGAATCCCAAGGCTCGAGGAAGCTATAGGTGAAATCGGAATGATATTCGGAGGTCGTATGAGAAAAGTCAACATTTAAATGAGTGGGGTTGACCAATTCCCGAAGTGTAAGAAAGGAAAAGGCTAGAAAATACACTAAGTATGTTGCACCGGCCAACGCACGGGCTTACGCACGGGCTTGGCAAGCCGGTGCAAGCACAAAAGGGGTTGCACGGCCTCCCGCACGGTCTTGAGCACGGTGCCAAGACCGTGCAGGTGCAAACGGCCATGCGCACGGGCCTGTGCACGGGCTCAAGCCCGTGCCGGCTGAAAAGTGAAGCGCACGGGCTCCTGCACGGTCTTGCTCAAGACCGTGCGTTCGCCCGTGTGGATCTACTAAGCAGCAGACTCAGCAGATCGCGAACCTCTCACGCGAATTCAAAATATAAATTCATATATCTCCTAATTTACTCCATAAAATATCCTAATTTACACATATAATCATACATATCATATAAGCTACATATAGACACAAGAATTACGTAAAATGGTCAAGTAAATCTTCCTAAACACGAAAATCCTAATATATAAAATTCTATATATAAATCACGAAAAATCGCAAGAAATAACGAACGGAATGAAATGGGGTAAAAGGATTACCGGTAGATAATGTAGTGAGGATCGTTCGGGTTTTCACGGCTCGTCGATCGGGCGAGAAATGGGTTCGGTAGGGCGTCGGGAAGATTTCTCTCCTTTCTCTCCTTCTTTCTTCTTTTCTTTCCTCTCTTTCTTCTTTCCTCCTCCTTTTGTGAAATGAGAGAATGAGAGAGATAGATAGATATTTATGAAAATATCTCGGGAGGGTAAAATGGTCATTTAGGCTTTCAAGGGCATTTATGTAATTTAAGTAATCGAGGCTATTTAGAAGATAGGTTAAATCAATCTTTTCCACAAGATTAATTAATCCAATTGGATAGATCGAGAAATTAGGCAAGAAAGAATTCGCGTAAATATTAATAATATAATTAAATATTCGGGTCGTTACATAAAACACATAGGAGCACGTTACACAATCAAATCAAGCACTTAAGTTCAAATTATCAAACGAAAACAGAGTAATTCTCAAATTTAAAAATGCAAATCAAGTCCAAATGCAACGAAACTTTACGGACATTCTTAAATTATCCTAAAGGAGTATGCATTCGAATTTCGGGAAAATCGGACTTCACATGCAAAAGTTAGAAAATTTAACGAAAACTTAAAACGCACTATTCATAGACCCGAACATGTTATAAATTCGTAAAACACGCAATTCATATCTATTTCATATATATCGAATACACGAGCGAAGAAAGAATTCGGAAAAGACGAGTTTCGGAGGGACCCGTAGGCCAAAATGGGCCCTGACTAACAGAAGGTCAGGGCACTGTGCGATCGGGCCACACGGCCTTGTGCACGGCCGTGTGGCGAGGCCGTGCACAATCAAGCAACACGCACGGCCTCACGCACACGGCCTCAAGGCCGTGTGCACCAGCCCGTGCACCATCCCAACACGCACGGTCTCTTGCACGGCCGTGCAAGAGGCCGTGTACACCCACACGGGCTTGCCACACCCCGTGTGCATGGCCGTGTGCGTCAAGATTGAGCAGAACATGCAGAAACAGCAAACCCAAATGCGAAAATCAATTCTAATTCAACATTTAATCATCTAAACATGCAAATTAAACCCTGATTTTCACATATTATGATCTACAACATATAAACTACATATAGAAACGATAAACACGAAAATCCATCCACGATTACTATCAAAATCAAATAAAACCTAAATATTCAACTAAGAACAAAAATTGAGAAAAAAAAGGCATAGTGTCGCAGCCCCGGGCGCGGAGAGGAGAACCCTCACGACGGCACCCGTTGGACGCGCGGGTATAAGCTTCACCACCACTGAGCACAACCCTAAAGTTTGGCTTGAAACCACTTGCCAAAAGGTGATGCACCACATGGTAGTTGTGCTTGGAAGATCACTTATAAACCCTTCACATTACTTATGTTTTTCCTATGTGGGACAAATGCCCACATGGTACATATTTCTCAAGTTTTGGGGTGTTACACATAGGATACATTAAACGAAAGAATCGTGAAAGGCTTACTCGTAGAAGAGATCGCGAGGAGTTCGTAGACGTAAACGAATCGAAAATTCGTCGGGAAACGAAGTTGGGACGATCGTTGGAATCTTCTTCCTTCTCTTTCTCTTTTTCTTCTCTTTTCTTTCCTTTCTTCCTCCTTGCTACGTTTGAACGAGAGTGAGGTGAGAGAGAGACTTAGTCAAATGAGTTGACTAGGGTTTAAAATCGAAGGGGTAAATTCGTAATTTCGCAAAATAAGTATGAAAACTCACATCGTCCAAATAATACGTAAATACAGTTCAAATTCATATAATTAAACGCACATTGACAGTTCGTGATTTAAATATCAAAATTCACTCATCTATGAAATTATCCTAAAATCTCAGAATAAATATCAAATCAAAATAATTATTTTGCGAAATTACTCGATTCAAACATACTGGATTATAAATCGGATTTTCGGGTTGTTACACTGCCACCCGTCTGTCTGAAGGAACCTGAAGCAAGAACCAAAACACAAGGGTGAGTATAAAGGATACTCAGCGAGGGGTTATATAATATAATTATTGATCACAGTTCGTCATTTGGTTTATGAAATCCAAAGCGATAAATGTTGCTTATTCATGAGAAATTATACAACTATAAGTTATAAAATTATATTATAAGCAACACTTAATTCGGATTCTCTTAAAACAGTAAAGAAGTGACGAACGGATCCTTTGAAGACAATTTTAGCACATAAGTCAAGCCAATATTTTTAAAGAGTAATCTAGTTGACTTGTAAGCTCGTTTATCTGGGATTTGCAATATCTCTAATTCAATCACGTAATAAAGTAAAGAACGGGGCTTACAATCCAACTAAATTAATCTAAAGCAGTAAACAAATTCGTTACACTATTGTCCCAGCGAGTACGTGCCCTTGTCTCTCCTTATATCACCACATTTAAGAATACTCCTGCGCCATTTGTCAAACACCGAGGCTACTCGGAAATTCAACGCATTCGATCATGATCATTTCAGGAAAAACGTCCAACACATGCAACCGTTCACCATCTCCCCAACGAAAGACTGGCCAACCACCAACCGGTCTCCCATTGGAAATTATAATTTGAAAATTATACTTTGGGATCTTATTACTCTAGACGCTCGTCTCCGAGTCTCACCCTCCATATAACTTCCGGGCCTATTTTATAAATCAATAACATTATCGCTTTTGCAATTGTTAGACTACATTTTAGGTACACAATATTTAATATAATATAATAAAGGCTAGAGAACATTAAAGCAGTGATAAAATAGGACGATAAGTTGGTTCCCAAATATTAGGATTCTTACTCCAGTTGGAAATCAATTTAACCCTCACCTGGAAGGCTTGATGGAAAGGTACGACGATCGAGTAGTCCTCGAGGAAATACTTGAAACTAACAACCGACAATACCAGGTAAGACACTGACATGACGCATGGCTTACGAGAAATAATTAAAGCAGTTAAAACACGTAAAGCGCGACTTCTATTGAAGTACTCACAAAAATGCATTTAACTCAATTAATGAAAATATCAAAATTAAATATGTAAAACACGTTAAAACGTAATTTAAAATTCACATTCATGCTCAAAATGCTATAACGAAGAAATCAGCAAGTTACGGAAATTGGGCTAAAAGGCCCTAAAAGCAAAAGCTACTATTCGCAACCCGAACAAAGTTAGAAAATTCTAAACTTTGCGAATTATAAGTTTCGCAATTTATCGGAGCTATTGGCGAAGTCGAATTTCAAAAACGAGGTCAAATGGAAAAAGTCAACTTTAACTAAAATCAAGTTGACCAAATGTACGAGAGCAACAAAACTGAAAACACTAAAAAATAAACTAATTATGGCTCACGGTAAGCTGAAAGCACTCATGGTTAGATGTCACGGTCAGTGACATACCGTGAGATAACAATCTCACAGTCAGGACGCACAGCAAGATGTATACCGTGAGATTGCACTCTCACAGTATGGCTCATGGTCTGCGTCTTACCGTGAGCTTGCAATGAGCAGAGCAATTTGAATTTCTTCGCGCAGAACTCCAGATTCGTACAAAAATCCTCATAATTCGAGAATTAAATCATGAATTAAACTAAAATTTATGTATGTTAATCTACCACTCATGGTCGTCACACGGACACGAGAATCATACGAAAATATCAAGTAAAGAACATAAATCCACAAAATTTACAAATAGTTTACTATTCACCCACTTCAATATAATTCAATCAAAACGGGACGAAATCGAGAGAAATTTGGTAGCTACCTAAAGAACTCGTTGCAAGGATCGTGTATGTAACGACCCAGAAATCCGAGAATTACTGTGAGTATTTTCCCGCGTTAATTATCTTTCTTAACCCTAAATTCTCGTAATATGTGAATTATTATATATTATTTTCGTATACGACCCAATGTGATAATATTAATTGCGTATTTAAATTACTTGTCTAAATTGCGTTTGTTCGATATTAAATCGATGTATTTGATCGACGTGTATTTAATTGGATTTTCTAAAATTACTAAAATAACCCTTCGTATTTTTCGATATTTCGAAGATATTTGATAAAAGTATCAAAATTCATTTCATAACCTTATTTCAAATTCGAGAGAGAGAGAGAGAGAGAAGAAGAAAAAGAGATTTTTTCTCCCGAACCCTAATCGATCGTGCCGAGCTCGAATCTCCGTGGAATTTCGCGCCAATCGTTTTTAAACGATCCTTTCTTTGATACCATTCTATAGGTACCAATTTCCCCAATTTCTTTTACGGATTTTCGAGGTTTTGAGAATATTTGATTATTTCGGGATTTTTAGGATAATTGCTTAGATCGAGCCCGTTTCTTGATCAATTCGTGATTTTATTGGATGTAAATGTGAATTAGATGATGATTAATGATTGTTATAATTTGTGAGTGTTGATTTGCGTTATAAATATGAGTTTTGATGATTTTTGGCTCGAATTTTTGAAATCCCGTAAGTTTCTGCTGTACCCAGTTGAACCACACGGGCTAACGCACGGTCTTGAGCAAGACCGTGCAGGAGCCCGTGTGCAGCTCATTTTGCTTGCACGGGCTTTGGCTGTGTGTGCGTGCACGGTCTTGACACCATGTTCAAGACCGTGCACAAGGACGTGTGAAATACTTAGAGATTTTTCCAGCCTTTTTCAAATGTTGCTCTCGGCAATGGAGTCTTCAGGTCAACATTTTTGGTTGACTTTTTGCATACGGACTCCAAAAATTATACCGTTTTCACCTATAGAACCCTTTTAACTTGTAGATTAATATTTTGAAATGTTTATTTAATTTCGCCCTCGTTTGGACTATGAATAGTGTAATTCTAAATATGTGCATTTTTGTCAACTTGTTAGAATTTCGTGAAATTTACATGATATCTTCTTTACATATTATAATTGGCATATGCATGATTGGGAACATGTTTGGTTAGCCGTTCGTCCAATAATTGCTTAATTGCGCTTTTATTGTTGTTGTAGTCGTTATTAATTTGTATAGGTCTTGTCTTGTCTCCAGATCAGTCGGGCGTTGAAGACCAGTGAGTCTAGCAGCTAGGCTTTCTATTTTTTGAATTCCAGGTGAGGATTTAAATCTTTTAACTGGGCTTGAACATATATATATATAATTGTGAAACCCCCTAATCCCTTATTATTGTATTAATTATTTCGAGATTATACTTTTATGTTTTATCCTCAAATCATTTAATAATAAAATTATACATTATTAAACCAAATTGATTTGTTTTCAAAAAGGGCAAGAAAACTATTTATTTTATGTGACGGTTTGACTTAGGATTTAACCCCCCTTCGTCGTCACCTTTGCCCAGAGTGTCGTTTGGCATTCAAATGTGTTTTTCAAAGCGAGTAAATCCGTGTTATTTCAAAATTGGGCCCGGGAAGGTATCCGGAGGTTACATCTGGGGACGGGCGTCCAGGGTGTAATCCGAGGTGCTTCTCCCAAAATTAAGCATCAATCGTGGCCCGTCAGGAGATGATAGCCACGGTTGGGAGCGATGGTGGATGTTGCATTCGTTGCACATTTTCCTAAAATTCACTATAGTCGAGCTTCGGGTTGCTCCTTGGCTTGACACCAGCGATTGAGAATTTTTATAATGAATCGTGGAGAAATAAGGAGGAACAGGCCCATTCTCGCTGGGATCGTATTTATTGCTTTATAGTGTTATTGATTTTATTGCTTTAATTGAATATCTAAGTTGAAGCATATTCCGGTTTCTTCCTTACTGCATATGTATTTTCTATAAAACCCGAAAGCATGACTCGACTTGTTCTAACATCTTCACTGAGTATTTTTGACTCACCCTTTCTTAATTCGTTCTTGCCTCAGGTTTGAGAGAGAGACCGACATGTCTTACGTGTCGGATGGGCAACAGTGCATAGATAGGCTTTTTGGTTTTGCCGAGTCTCGTTTGTTGTCTTTTATTCTCTCGTTATATATTCTTTTTAAGCTGGATTGTAGATAATGTTATTTTGATCCCCGTAACCTTTTATTTACTTGATGTTGCCCCTGAATGGGCTGTTGATATTTTGATTAGTTAATTGGCCTCGGAGTGGCATTTATATTAATATGATTTAACTGCTTCCGCTATATTTACTCTGTTTTATTTAGATGTTATTATTTTGGGAATTCACTGTTGCCAAGTGTCGGAATTGACCCGTTAGCTTGCATGGGTTCTCGGGTTGAGGCACTGTATTCGGCTTGGGAATCCGTGCAGGTTCGGGGGCTGTAGAGCGGGGAGCTACAGTCCGGAGTGGTATCAGAGCTTTAGGTTCTGTTGTCTAGAAGTGTCGTGTCTAAGTCGTACGGCTATATATATAGGTTTCGTGTTATTTTCTTTACTTGCGCTTTTATATGATATTGTTACTTGATTAATTGGTCATATCATTAACCCACATGCATTTCAGCTTATCTTTTCAGGCACAATGGTTAGACCTAGAGGCCGACAGGAACCGCCTCCACCACCAGAGGGTTTTCCACCGCCTAATGCCTTCTACGATGCTGTTAGATTGATAGTACGGCAGGCTCAGCAGGAGCAACAGTCGCCTCAGCCACCACCATCGAACCCTCGGGATGCTACTCCCCGAGCCATGGATCGATTCATGTCCTATCGCCCTACGGTCTTCGAGGGTGAGCCGGACGACATCAAGGCCGAGGCCTGGATTTCAGAACTGGAGCAGAAGTTTAGAGCTCTAGATATTGAGGATCTTCAGAGGATTGAGCTCTCTGTGTTCTTGATGAGGGGGCCTGCCCTCGATTGGTGGCGCTTTGTTGAGAGGCGATGGACCACCGCACAGACCCCTCATACTTGGGTACGGTTTCTTCTCAAGTTCCGGGCGAAGTATGTGCCCAAGGTTGTTCGAGATCAGAGGGAGAGGGAGTTTATGAACCTCACTCAGGGAGGCACAACTGTAGGCCAGTATGAGGGCAATTTTACCAGATTGATCGTCTATGCTCCTCACATGGCAGACGACGACAAACGGATGGCTAGGAAGTTCAAGGAGGGCCTTCATGACGAGATTAGGGTCGAGTTGGTTGGCAGTGACCTCCGTACTTATGAGGAGGCCGTTACCCGGTGTAGCGGGCGCCCCAAACGGGTAACGCACGCCCCGCACCGAGCCCCGATCTGGAGCCGAAATGGGATCCGACCCGAACCGAAACCCGGCGAACGGCAAGCATTTACTCAATTACTAGGCGGGGTTTCAAAAACATCGAAAAGACAGAGACGCGGAAGCAATATAAATAATCAAAGCAATAGAACATAATAAATACACAATTATTAAAGCCCACCAAGGCTAACGAAATTCAATTACATAATATCAAACGAGTTCGATACAGTATCCCGATAAATATAATAACGGGCTCAATAAATACATAATCCCGAAACATCCTAATATCGTAAAACTTAAATAAAAGTCAAACGGGAAAAAGAGAGATATACATGAATAAAATAAATAAAACCCTACGACAACGACAACGACGACGACGACGAATCCCGCCTAGTATCCTGAAACCAATATAGGGTGAGACAAAGGGGGTTAGTCAAACGACTAAGTGAGGAGGGAATAATAATGTATATAATAAAACGGAAGTAAATCACCAATTTTATAATTAAAAGAAATCAACATAAAAGAAAGCTTTTCGTAATCGAGTGGTGATTTAACATAAAACATAACTTATCATATGACTTGGCGAGTCGAGCCCTAAACTCCAATATCCAAAACATAAAACCGGAAACCACCCTTATTCCTCCAATGTAGCCGGACTGCAAACCCGAACTACTCATAACTAACGGGAATAACCCAGGTACTTAAAGGGCTGCCACTACGGCCTCACCCCGAGCTCCCAAATGGAGGAAACCATAGGATTTACGCCGTAGACCCGACGTCTACCGACTTCGTCCTATCGCTCTTACTCCGGGCCCAAACGAACATGCATACATTTCATAACTTGCTTTTCAAAACATTTCGGGTTGGCCAAAAGACCGTTCGAGAGATGACATATGCGAGGCCGAAGGCCAAATTTCGCCTTAGAAAACAAAAGGTTTTACATGTCTCTTTCGTAAACATTTCAAAGTCTATACATAGTACTTTTCATATCAAATCATTTTCGATAAATCAAATGAACATAATAATCATAAATATCTATTAAGTATATATATATATAAACGGTGTGAAAACAAAATATAAACGTGGCTTATTTTGGGAGAGGCTTATTTATATATATACGTAGTAATACTGGAAACAGAAACGGAAAGCCTCACCTGGCTGCTATGCAAAATAAGAGCAAAAAGCTAGAACCGGCGCTACTCCACGGGAGTATCGTCTGCAAAAATACCAGGACACAACCAAATAAGACTAAAGACGACGCACGGCTTATACGAAAATATTAAAACACATAGGAGCACGTTACACAATTAAATCAATCACTTAAGTTCAAATTCTCAAACGAAAATAGAGTAATTCATGCATTTAAAAATACAAATCAAGTCCAAATGCAACAAAACTTTACGGACATGCTTAAATTATCATAAAGAAGTATGCATTCGAATTTTGGGAAAATCGGACTTCACATGCCAAAGATAGAAAATTTAACGAAAACTTACAACACACTATTCATATACCCGAACATGTTGTAAATTCATAAATCATGCAATTCATATCTATATCATATATATCGAATACACGAGCGAAGAAAGAATTCGGAAAAGACGAGTCTCGGAGGGACCCGTAGTGCAAAACGGGCCCTGACTTACAGAAGGTCAGGGCACTGTGCGATCGGGCCACACGGCCTTGTGCACGGCCGTGTGCCGAGGCCGTGCACAATCATGCAACGCGCACGGCCTCATGCACACGGCCTCAAGGCCCTGTGCACAGCCCGTGCCCAATCCGCACACACGCACGGTCTCATGCACACGGCCTCAAGGCCGTGTGCACCAGGCCGTGTGCGACCAAAATGAGCAGAAACATCAGACAGCAAAAATCATACGCGAATTCAAACCAAAATCTAACATTTAATCGATTAATCATGCAAATCAATCCCTAATTTTCACATATAATCATCTACAACATATAATCTACATATAGAAACGATAAACACGAAAATCCATCCACAATTACTATCAAAATCATATAAAACCTAAATTATACAACTATTTACAAAAACAAGAAAAATGAAGTATAGAAGACATTAAACGAGAGAATCGTTAGAAGCTTACTCGTAGAAGAGATCGCGAGGAATTCGTAGACGTAAACGATTCGAAAATCCGTCGGGAAACGAAGTCGGAACGATCGTTGAAATCTTCTTCCTTCTCTTTCTCTTTTTCTTCTCTTTTCTTTCCTTTCTTCTTCCTTGTTACATTTGAACGAGAGTGAGGTGAGAGAGAGACTTAGTCAAATTAGCTGACTAGGGTTTAAAAGTCGAAGGGGCATTTTAGTAATTTCGCAAAATAAGTTTAAAAACTCACGTTGTCCAAATAATACGTAATTACAGTCAAAATTCATATAATTAAACGCACATTGACAATTAGTGATTTAAATATCAAAATTCACTCATTTACGAAATTATCCTAAAATCTTAGAATAAATATTAAATAAATAATAATTTGCACAATTACTCGATTAAAATATACCGAATTGAAAAATCGGATTTTCGGGTCGTTACAATACTCCCCTCTTCAGAAGAATCTGTCCTCAGATTCTCTTCCGGTCTCGGAGTTAGTTAAGAGGAGCATAATATAAATTCTAATAACTCGAATTAAATCGAACATTCAAATGCAATTAATTACAAGATAATACGTCATTAAAACACTTAAAACACTTAATATTCCAAATTAAAATTCAGAGTCATACAAAATATAAAATTACATCAAATCCTAAACAACTTAGCGAGAAAGAAGAAAATAAAATAAAATAGATAACTCAAGGCTCGTCGGGACCACGACGAAAATACTGATCCAGCTGCTCAGATAGTGACCTCTGCATCTCTGATATGGATCTCTGAAGCTCTGCCTGCAAGGCCGTGTACTGACTATCAATGTGTGCTCGCTGAGCTGCAAAGCCCTCATTGATCTGCCTCTCCTGCTGGGCAAATCTCTCATCAGACACACGTCGGTAGTCAGTGAACTCTGAATAAAATTGTTGCAGGTCTATTGATTCCTGGTGCTGAGTGCTTCTTCTGCCATGTGAAGACTCAGGAATAGAAGCATCCTGACTCATCAGCTGGGAGTAGATATGCTGAGCCTGCTCTCGAACCTCTCGGTCTGAAGGTCCTTCTTCGGGAGCATCCCCTTGGTCAGCTTCCCATAAAGGTAGTCCATCTACCAGAATATATGGGTCGTTCCGCCTTGGACCCTTCGTGCAGATCGCCATTTGAGCTAAAGTGCCGTAGCTAATTGAGGTCGAACCTCCAACAGGAACCTGGGTATCGAGCCCTTCCACCTGGGCACACTCCAGAATGGCAGTAATGTATGAGCCAACTCGAATTTCTCCTCTCGACCGAGTGGAGATATACTTCATATGATCCATCATGTACGAGATGAGGTTGAACCTTTCCCCTCGTACCATATGATAGAGTATTAGACAGTCTTCGGTGTTCACCGCACCCGGGCTGTCTCCTCTGGCTAGAACCGATCGAGACACGGCTCTATGCAAAATTCTCAACTGAGTGGTAATGAGCATCGTGGCCTTGGATACGCCGGAGTTAAATATTTCGGTGGAGGTAGAGATACGTCTCCACGCTTCGGCTTGATTCCATCCGTCGGCACGTCTCCTAGGTGCCGTAACATCCAATTGAAAATACTCGGTCAACTGCTGGTATGAAAGCGTATAGTCTCGGTTGAACGCTCTGAAGCGGATTCCTATCGGCATCTCGTTGTCGTCCGGAAATGCCGCGCCCTTAAGAGAGCTTAAAAATTCGCAAGTGAGGCGGCGATAGGATGGCCTTTGAATACTCCAAAAATTAGCCCACCCAATGTTGTCGATGTAACGGGAGATCCCTTCGCCAAGTCCCAATTGGTACATAGCTTCCATGTCTAGAAATTGCGTGGCTCTAACCGGTCGTTCCATTAACCGGTTGAAGATATCTTGATCGTCTTCATTACCTAAATCCACTTGGTACCCTTCCGGGGCCGCTATGTCGGGTAATTTCCTTGCCCGACGTCCGCCACGGGTTTCACGAGCACCTTCCATAGAAGAGTTGGAGTTGTTGTGAATTGAAGGATTAAGTTGCAAATTTTTCACTTGAGACTTTTACCGAGCACTTGGCGTGCTCTACTTCGGGCGAAGATTGTGTGAGATCGGTACAACGGATCGGGCCCAAATTTCAACAATACCAAGAGCTCGCTGCAGACAACACACTATCAAAATCTCACGAAAATCCGTCGGGTAGATCGAAAATAATTCAAGCTCAAAGTTGGAAGGAATTTGGGGGAAAAATGGGGAAATTCTCGCAAGAAAAAGGGAGAGAAAGTGAGGGTGTGAGCGAGAATGAAAAGTTACTGACCATTTTAAAACCTGGAACAAATGCGCATGGCCTCTCGTCACGGCGTGTGACGAGGCCGTGTGAGAAACACGTACGGGGTATCGTCACGGCGTGTGACGACCCCGTGAGGACAAACACGCACGGGCTCTCGTCACGGCGTGTGACGAGCCCGTGTGTATTCGTGCGCACGGCCTCTCGCACAGGGTGCAACAAGGCCGTGTGAGATAAGTGCACAGGGTCTCGTCACGGCGTGTGGCGAGACCGTGCAAGGCATGCAGGGGTAGTTCGTGTGATTAAAACCACACAAACTTCACAAAATTTAAACACGAATAATAACATCGAAATCACATGTATAATATAATACGCTAACACACATAATTTCTAAATTCACATAATATGAAATTAAATTAATTTAGGATGAATGTCATGACAATGCAATATACCTGGATCGTTCATACAGAATCAAGCTTCATCCTTCTGGGTCGTCTCGACATTCTCTTTCTCGTGCAATTTGTACGAAGATGAAACGGACTTCCACATGAGAAGCAACGTCCCTGCTTCCTTCGGCATTCTGACTCTTGATGATCTCTTTGGCAAAAGCCACATACTGGCGTTCCCTGCGGTTTCGGAGGTACATTCTGTTTTGATGAAGATACCGAGAAGGTTTTCTTTCCGGAAGAAGACCCTGATTGTATAAGTGGCCTCGTAGAACTCGCTGGATGTGCATCCTCAGTATTGCCTGCTGTACCCCGCGGTACCGGTCTCTTCTTCGGACATAGATTCAACATGTGATCGGGGCTACCACATCAGAAGCACAGTCCATTCTTCCTCCAACATTTAGCCTCTACATGCGGGCCCTTACAAAATCCACATACTGGTCGTGGATATCCCTGAGGTTGGGGAGGATTAGGCTGAACGGGGGCCTGAATTTCACTTTCATTTTGCTGATGAACAATCCTCGTAATGTATTCAGCCCGGAACTCAGTCAAGAATTGATCCCAAGTCGGGACTACATGCTCGCGTTCCCATCGTTGTTCAATCTATTTCCACCATTCCTGTGCAGCTCCAATCATCAAATAAATAGCAAACCCGACTCTTAGAGGGTCCGGATATTCCATAATCCTAAAAATCTTTTCTAAAACAGATATCCATGCCTCGGCAATAACTTCAACTGGGGCACCTTCAAATTGCGGTGGTTCGAATCTGAGAAATTGAGCCCACGCTTCCTGCTCAACATTTCCTTTAGGGGCATGAGCGATGAACTGCCTTAATTTTTCCAAAATTTCGGCTGGAATCGGTGGATCGGTCTGAGGTGTCAATGAAGATGACGAAGACTGTCCACAGGGACAACAACGTGGAGACATCCTGTAAAGCCATTAACAGTTATGCATGACAGGTAAGTGAGCATGCAAAGCTGTAAACACCTAGGCAAGTAATGTTCAAATAGATTTCACATAAGCACTTAGCACATTTGCACAAATCCACAGAATTCCTAAGCCGTACGACCTAGACACAACCGGACACGACAGACAACCAGGCATGGCAAGTACAACCTTGAGTTTCACATCCACCTATATCCAAGCCCATCCCAGTGTTTTGATTGTAAAAGATCTTTTGTTGTTGATCATCCAACAAAGATCGGTGACAATTCAAACACTAAGCGTTCTTGAACACTGGTGAGTGCAATTCCCTAAGTTACACCGGCACACAACGACCGACCAAACCAACAAAACACGAAGATTCAGAGCTTAGGCCATTGGACCAAGAAGAGCTCTGATACCAACTGTAGCGGGCGCCCCAAACGGGTAACGCACACCCCGCACCGCGCCCCGATCCGGAGCCAAAATGGGATCCGACCCGAACCGAAACCCGGCGAACGGCAAGCATTTACTCAATTACTAGGCGGGGTTTCAAAAACATCGAAAAGACAGAGACGCGGAAGCAATATAAATAATCAAAGCAATAGAACATAATAAATACACAATTATTAAAGCCCACCAAGGCTAACGAAATTCAATTACATAATATCAAACGGGTTCGATACAGTATCCCGATAAATATAATAACGGGCTCAATAAATACATAATCCCGAAACATCCTAATATCGTAAAACTTAAATAAAAGTCAAACGGGAAAAAGAGAGATATACATGAATAAAATAAATAAAACCCTACGACGACGACGAATCACGCCTAGTATCCTGAAACCAATATAGGGTGAGACAGAGGGGGTTAGTCAAACGACTAAGTGAGGAGGGAATAATAATGTATATAATAAAACGGAAGTAAATCACCAATTTTATAATTAAAAGAAATCAACATAAAAGAAAGGTTTTCGTAATCGGGTGGTGATTTAACATAAAACATAACTTATCATATGACTCGGCGAGTCGAGCCCTAAACTCCAATATCCAAAACATAAAACCGGAAACCAGCCTTATTCCTCCAATGTAGCCGGACTGCAAACCCGAACTACTCATAACTAATGGGAATAACTCAGGTACTCAAAGGGATGCCACTCCGGCCTCACCCCGAGCTCCCAAATGGAGGAAACCATAGGATTTACGCCGTAGACCCGACGTCTACCGACTTCGTCCTATCGCTCTTACTCCGGGCCCAAACGAACATGCATACATTTCATAACTCGCTTTTCAAAACATTTCGGGTTGGCGAAAAGCCCGTTCGAGACATGACATATGCGAGGCCGAAGGCCAAATTTCGCCTTAGAAAACAAAAGGTTTTACATGTCTCTTTCGTAAACATTTCAAAGTCTATACATAGTACTTTTCATATCAAATCATTTTCGATAAATCAAATGAACATAATAATCATAAATATCTATTAAGTATATATATATAAACGGTGTGAAAACAAAACATAAACCTGGCTTATTTTGGGAGAGGCTTATTTATATATATACGTAGTAATACTCGAAACAGAAACGGAAAGCCTGACCTGGCTGCTATGCAAAATAAGAGCAAAAAGCTAGAACCGGCGCTACTCCACGGGAGTATCGTCTGCAAAAATACCAGGACACAACCAAATAAGACTAAAGACGATGCACGACTTATACGAAAATATTAAAACACATAGGAGCACGTTACACAATTAAATCAATCACTTAAGTTCAAATTGTCAAACGAAAATAGAGTAATTCATGAATTTAAAAATACAAATCAAGCCCAAATGCAACGAAACTTTACGGACATGCTTAAATTATCATAAAGAAGTATGCATTCGAATTTCGGAAAAATCGGACTTCACATGCCAAAGATAGAAAATTTAACGAAAACTTACAACACACTATTCATATACCCGAACATGTTGTAAATTCATAAATCATGCAATTCATATCTATATCATATATATCGAATACACGAGCGAAGAAAGAATTCGGAAAAGACGAGTCTCGGAGGGACCCGTAGTGCAAAACGGGCCCTGACTTACAGAAGGTCAGGGCACTGTGCGATCGGGCCACACGGCCTTGTGCACGGCCGTGTGCCGAGGCCGTGCACAATCATGCAACACACACGGCCTCATGCACACGGCCTCAAGGCCGTGTGCACAGCCCGTGCCCAATCCCCACACACGCACGGTCTCATGCACACGGCCTCAAGGCCGTGTGCGACCAAAATGAGCAGAAACATCAGACAGCAAAAATCATACGCGAATTCAAACCAAAATCTAACATTTAATCGATTAATCATGCAAATCAATCCCTAATTTTCACATATAATCATCTACAACATATAATCTACATATAGAAACGATAAACACGAAAATCCATCCACAATTACTATCAAAATCATATAAAACCTAAATTATACAACTATTTACAAAAATGAGAAAAACGAAGTATAGAAGACATTAAACGAGAGAATCATTAGAAGCTTACTCGTAGAAGAGATCCCTCGGATCTAATCATATCATTTCATTCTATTGACAATTTCAAAAAACGGATCATACTATGATCATAGTATGAGGGCAGTTAGGCAAGTCGGCCCCCATCGTCTAGTGGTCTAGGACATCTCTCTTTCAAGGAGGCAACGGGGATTTGAATTCCCCTGGGGGTAGGGTACTATGAAAGGAAGTTGATCATGGATTCCCAATAAGCCTAAAATGGCTTCTTCCTGGGTCGATGCCCAAGCGGTTAATGGGGACGGACTGTAAATTCGTTGGCAATATGTCTACGCTGGTTCAAATCCAGCTCGGCCCAAAAATTTGCCAATCTACCATGAGATGGTATAACCCTTCAGAAATACCCCATACGAAGAGGAATTCGTAGACGTAAACGATTCGAAAATCCGTCGGGAAACGAAGTCGGAATGATTGTTGAAATCTTCTTCCTTCTCTTTCTCTTTTTCTTCTCTTTTCTTTCCTTTCTTCTTCCTTGTTACTTTTGAACGAGAGTGAGGTGAGAGAGAGACTTAGTCAAATTAGTTGACTAGGGTTTAAAAGTCGAAGGAGCATTTTAGTAATTTCGCAAAATAAGTTTAAAAACTCACGTTGTCCAAATAATACGTAATTACAGTCAAAATTCATATAATTAAACGCACATTGACAATTAGTGATTTAAATATCAAATTTCACTCATTTACGAAATTATCCTAAAATCTTAGAATAAATATTAAATAAATAATAATTTGCACAATTACTCGATTAAAATATACCGAATTGAAAAATCGGATTTTCGGGTCGTTACACCCGGGCTATGGCTATTGAGTCCGATCTTAGAGAGCTCCGTCGTAGGGCCCCTGTACCTGTTTCTGCCGCCCCTAAGGGTTTTTCTCAGAAGGGCAAGAGGCCTTTCACTGCTGGATCTGGATCTTTTTTGGGCGACAAGAGGCCCAAGTATATTGAGAGGGCCCCTATTCCTACCGTTGCACCGATCACCTGCTCCTACTGCCACAAGCCGAACCACACCACCGACTTCTGCCGGAAGCGATTGGGGCAGTGTTTACTTTGTGCATCCCCTGATCACATGATAGACTCTTGTCCGAACAAGAGAGCTCTCGCCATGCCACCGAAGGCGATTCAGGCTGTTGGTCAGCCGAGAGTACAGCCCAGAGTCTTTGCACTGGGAGGAGAGGAGCTTGAGACCGATTTGCACGACGTGATTGGAGGTACCCTGTATATTCATGACATCCCTATTACTGCATTATATGATCCGGGTGCTACACACTCGTTTATTGCGCTTGATATTGCTGCTAAATTGTGCATGCCCGTGGAGAGTCTGCCTTATTTGTATCGAGTCAGTTCTCCTTTGGGGACTTTATACGTTACGGATAGAATCTTCAAGGGTTGTCCTTTGAAGATAGGAGATCGTATTTATCCCGCTGATTTGATCGAGTTACCACTACAGCGTTATGGGATTATTCTGGGAATGGACTGGCTTTATCAGCATAGAGTCAGTGTAGATTGTTTCAGGAAGACTATAGAAATTGGAACCGAGGCAACCATTGTGAAGGGTAGTCTTGAGGAGTCAGATTTGGCACCGAAGATTTCTTTCGTTGAGGCTTCTCGTTTGATCCGAGAGGGAGCTCAGGCCTTCGTCGCTTACTTACTTAACCGACCGAAGGAACAAGGGAAGCTCGAGAACACGGAAGTGATTCAGGACTTCCCGGATGTCTTTCCCGAGAGTTTGAACTCTCTACCCCCTGATCGTGACATCGAATTTGTAGTCAATCTTGCCCCGGGATCGGAGCCTTATTCGAAGACTCCGTACAGGATGGCTCCAGCCGAGTTGAAGGAACTGAAGATGCAACTTGAAGAGTTTCTTGAGAGTGGTTATATAAGACCGAGCATCTCTCCTTGGGGTGCACCGGTTTATTTTGTTAAGAAGAAGGATGGTACGCTGAGAATGTGCATCGACTACCGGGAGTTGAACCGGATGACAGTGAAGAACAAATACCCTCTACCCCACATAGAGGAGTTATTTGACTTATTGCAGGGCTCAAAGGTATATTCGAAGTTGGATCTTCGACAGGGATACTATCAGCTTCGTATCCGAGAGCAGGATATACCTAAGACCGGGTTTAACACTCGGTACGGCCACTTCGAGTTTGTTGTGATGCCATTTGGTTTGACGAATGCCCCTGCAGCTTTCATGGATATGATGCACAGGATTTTCCGACCTTACCTCGACAAGTTTGTGGTTATCTTCATCGATGACATTCTGGTTTTCTCCAAGACGGTCGAGGATCATGCCGAGCATCTTCGCATTGTTCTACAGACACTTCGAGAGCATAGTCTATATGCTAAGTTTAGCAAGTGCGAGTTCTGGATCAACGAGGTTTCATTCCTTGGTCACATCATCTCCGGGAATGGGATTGCTGTGGATCCATCAAAGATTGCGGCAGTGACGAGTTGGAGTCAGCCTAAGACGCCAACAGAAGTTAGGAGTTTTCTTGGATTGGCTGGATATTACAGGCGATTCGTTAATGATTTCTCCAAACTAGCGGCCCCACTCACAGAGTTGACTTGTAAAGATGTGTCCTTTCAGTGGGACGACGAGTGCGAGGCCAGTTTCGAGGAGCTGAAGAAGAGATTGACCACTGGACCTATACTTGTTCTTCCAGACGGACACGAGGGATACGCGGTTTATACGGACGCGTCCAAGGAAGGTTTAGGGTGCGTGTTGATGCAAAATGGGAAAGTCGTTGCTTACGCTTCTAAAAAGCTAAAAGATGCCGAAAAGAACTATCCCATTCACGACTTGGAACTTGCAGCGGTGATATTTGCCCTGGGCAAATGGCGTCATTATCTGTATGGTGTCACTTTTGACATCTTTACGGACCACCAGAGTTTGAAGTATTTGTTCACTCAGAAGGATCTCAACAGGAGACAGAGACGGTGGATGGAATTCTTGGAAGATTATGACTGCCGCATTCAGTATCACCCTGGGAAGGCGAACGTAGTCGCCGATGCATTGAGCCGGAGGGCTCACTTGGCACACCTAGAGGGGACATCTTCAGATATCTCTTTAGAGGACAGGAGGACTCGATTTGAATCGTATCCACGTCTTGCCAACCTTACAGTCCAACCCGATTTAGTCCAACAACTTCGAGACGAGCAAGATTCAGATGCCGGTATTCAGAAGATCAAAGTTAGATAGTAGAATGACCCTGACACCAAATTCAGGATCGATGGTACCAGATTGCTTCGCTTCGGGACCCGAGTTTGTGTTCCCACGAATCTAAAGCGTGGAATTCTCGACGAGGCACACAAGTCTGCTTATGCTGTTCACCCAGGAGGCAACAAGATGTATCGTGATCTCAGAACCCAGTATTGGTGGAATGGTATGAAAAGGGACATGGCTACTTATGTGAAACATTGTCTAACATGTCAGAGAGTCAAGGCCGAGCATCAAAGGCCTGGAGGAACTCTTCAGCCGCTTCCTGTACCTACTTCCAAGTGGCAGGAGATCACTATAGACTTCGTGACAGGATTGCCTGCCGTTCGTGGAGGTTTTGACAGTATTTAGGTCATCGTCGATCGATTGACCAAGTCAGCTCATTTTCTGCCGGTTCGAAAAACAGCAAAGTTCAAGAAACTTGCAGAACTATATCAGAAGGAAATCATTAGGCTTCATGGTGTTCCGGAAAGTATCATTTCTGACAGGGATCCTAAGTTCACAGCTCAGTTTTGGCAAGAACTTCACAAGAACTTGGGAACGACCCTAAAGTTTAGCTCTGCAGCACATCCTCAAACCGATGGACAATCCGAGCGAACGATCAGGTTTCTAAGTGATATACTACGGGCATGTGCGCTCAATTTTCATACGAGTTGGATTTCACACTTGCCCTTGGTCGAGTTCGCTTACAACAACAGTTATCAAGCCTCGATTGGGATGCCGCCGTATGAGGCTCTTTATGGGAGGAAGTGCAGATCTCCGATTTATTGGGAATTGGAGGATTGGAAGTGGTCAGCTAATGGCCACGAGAGGGCTACTCCACCGGATCACATTCAGGAAGCGATCGATAAAGTTCAACTTATTCGGCAAAGAATGAAAGCAGCTCAGGATCGTCAGAAGAGCTACGCCGACAAGAGACGTCGACATTTAGAGTTCGAAGTGGGAGACCGAGTTTTTCTCAAGGCCTCCCCGAGGAAGGGATTTGTAACGCCCTGCTATTTTATAGCGCTTCGGTACGTTAGCCGATTATTGCTCTTGTTTGCATTGTTTGCGATTATGTGAATTATGTGACTTATATGACTTAATATATGAATAATGTGATAATTTCATAAGAATTTTCATATTTGAATTATTTTACACCATTCTTATATTTGAATTACTTTATACTACATTTATATTTGAATTGTTGTATTTGAAATCTTATGAAAATTATCACATTATATTTGAATTGTTTGGGAATGGACTGGCTATATCGGCATCAAGCTTATATTGATTGTTTCGGGAAAAAGATCGCTCTGGGAGCTGATAGCGAGATTTTAGGCAAAAGGTTTGACAAGATTCCTCGAGTTTCTTATGTTAAAGCCGCCCGAATGATTCGCAAGGGATCTCCGGCCTTTGTTGCTTATCTACTAAACTGTCCGAAAGAGCAAGTTAAGCTTGAGGAGGTACCAGTAGTTGGAGAATTCTCTGATGTGTTTCCCGAGAGTTTGAATTCTTTTCCTCCGGAACGAGAGATAGAGTTTGTGATCGATCTAGCTCCGGGTGCCGAACCGTATTCGAAGACTCCTTACTGTATGGCTCCGGCAGAGTTGAAAGAATTGAAGATTCAGTTGGATGGAATGTTGGAGAGTGGGTACATTCGACCGAGTACTTCGCCGTGGGGTGCGCCTGTTCTTTTCGTGAAAAAGAAGGATGGGACATTGAGGATGTGTATAGATTATCGCGAGCTGAATCGGATGACGATAAAGAACAAATATCCTCTACCTCACATCGAAGAGTTGTTTGATATTTTGCAAGGGTCGAAAGTGTACTCCAAGCTAGATCTCCGACAGGGGTATTACCAGTTGCAAATCCGAGAATCAGACATTCCGAAGACTGGGTTTAATACTCGATATGGGCATTTTGAGTTCGTAGTTATGCCTTTCGGGTTAACGAATGCCCCAGCTGCTTTCATGGATTTGATGCATCGTACTTTCCGGCCATATCTCGATAAATTTGTGGTGATCTTCATTGATGATATCCTGGTTTTCTCAAAGACTAAGGAAGAACATGCCGAGCATCTTCGCATCGTATTAAGAACTCTCCGAGAGCATCAGTTGTATGCCAAGTTCAGTAAATGCGAATTTTGGCTTGATAAAGTTACCTTCCTTGGTCATGTGATATCAGGAGATGGAATCGAAGTGGATCCCTCAAAAATTGAGACCGTGATGAAATGGGAGCAGCCGAAGACTCCAACTGAAGTCAGGAGTTTTCTAGAGTTAGCTGGCTATTACAGGCGTTTCGTTCAAGATTTCTCCAAGATAGCCGCTCCGCTAACCAATTTAACTCGCAAGGACGTGCCTTTTAAGTGGGACGATAAATGCGAGGCAAGTTTCCAAGAGCTAAGGAAACGGTTGACTACTGCTCCGGTACTTGCACTACCTGAAGGTTCCGAAGGAATTACGGTTTATACCGATGCCTCGAAAGAAGGGTTAGGATGTGTTCTTATGCAGAATGGCAAAGTGATAGCTTATGCTTCGCGTAAGTTAAAAGATGCTGAGAAGAACTATCCTATCCATGATCTTGAACTAGCTGCTATTATCTTTGCCCTGGGGAAGTGGCGACATTATTTATACGGCGTGACATTCGATATTTTCACCGATCACCAGAGTTTGAAGTATCTGCATACTCAGAAGGATCTCAATCGCAGGCAACGACGGTGGATGGAGTTCCTTGAAGATTATGATTGCCGTATTCAATATCACCCAGGCAAAGCTAATGTAGTAGCCGATGCTTTAAGTAGACAGGCAAAGGTAGCTGTCTTGGAAGGAACCTCCTTGGAATTAATGTCCGAAGCAGGGAGATATCACCTAGTCTCTCAACCGCGGATTGCAAACCTCTCAGTGAGACCGGACTTGGTTCAGAGGCTTAAAGACGAGTAGAGTGCTGATGATTGGATTCAAAGACAGATCGTGAGGATGCAAGATGATCCGAACTCCTCATTTGCTTTCGATGATATGGGTCTTCTTCATTTTAAGAACCGAATTTGCGTGCTGAAGAATCTGAAGACCGAAATCATGGAGGAAGCACATAAATCTGCTTATGCCGTCCATCCGGGAGGTAATAAGATGTACCGAGATCTCAAGACTCAATATTGGTGGCATGGAATGAAACGGGAAGTTGTTGATTTCGTGAGACGGTGTTTGACTTGTCAACGAGTTAAAGTCGAACATCAGCAACCCGGTGGAACTCTACAGCCACTCTCTATTCCGGATTGGGAAGACTGCCTACCGCCTGAACCTGCCCTCGACTCTAACTGGGATTCACAACGTCTTCCATGTTTCTCAATTGCGAAAATACTATCCCGACGAATCTCATATTCTCCGAGATGAAGAAGTCCAGGTAGAGCCTGACTTGACGATCGAGATGAAACCTGTTGAGATTCAGGATCGTAAGTTCAAACAACTCCGCAACCGACAGATTTCCCTTGGTTCGTGTGTTGTGGAGAAACCGAACCACCGAACAAGTAACTTGGGAGACAGAAGAGAAGATGCGAACTCATTATCCCGAGTTATTTGCGGAGTCGAATTAGAATCTGGGGACCAGATTCTCCGAAGGGGGGGATAGTGTAACGCCCCGCTATTTTATAGCGCTTCGGTACGTTAGCCGATTATTGCTCTTGTTTGCATTGTTTGCGATTATGTGAATTATGTGACTTATATGACTTAATATATGAATAATGTGATAATTTCATAAGAATTTTCATATTTGAATTATTTTACACCATTCTTATATTTGAATTACTTTATACTACGTTTATATTTGAATTGTTGTATTTGAAATCTTATGAAAATTATCACATTATATTTGAATTATATGATATTATTCTTGAAATATATGTAAATATATATGCAAATACATACATAAATATCTATACAAATATATATACAAGTATATACACATTGCTAGCCATTTTTGACTTTTCAAAAATATCTTATATTTATTTAATTATCTCATTTTCTCTCAAATTTTCTACACAATTCCAACAAGCAACACATTCTCTTCTTCTCCTTCATCACTCTCGGCCCTCACTCCCTCTCACCACCGCCATAGCCATCTTCAACAATCACCAAGAAATTCAATCATTTTTTGTTATAAAAAGTGTGCTCTCTCATCCAAGGAACAAGCTACCACTTGCTATTTGTGCAAACAAGCTCTTATTTCTTCATTCTCTCCAATTCTCTTCTTCAAGGTAAGTTTGTGATTCTCTTAATTCTTTGGTTTTCATGGTTTCATATGTTGATGAAGTGAAGAAGCATGCTAGAGTGAATGATTGATGAGCTTGGTTTGGTTGTTGGTTGCATGTAGCATCACTTGTGATTTTTCATTAAATTTGATCAATTTGCAATCTTGGGTTGATGGTCTTAGATGCTTGAATGGTTAAGGGAATTCATGTTAGTTCATGATATTAAGCTAATTGGTGAAGTTTTATGGAGTTTGGGATTGAAAATCAAATGTTTGAGCAAAAAGGGGAAGTGGCGGCATAAATAGTGGTCTTTTTTGAGGTTTTGATTCGAGCTTTGTTTTTTGAGTCTTTTGGCATAAAAAAACCTTAAATATAGTATTTAAGTGATGCCAAAAGTTTCGGATTAATCGGAGGTGTTTTGCTATGAAAGGTATTAAACGAAGGGTGGTTTATGTAATATTTGCTAAACCTTTGAATTATAGTTCCCAAGCTCTCATATGACTTGAATGCCTAATCTAGCTTAATATTATGTATATTTGATTGTGTTTGAATGCATTTGAATGAGTTTAATTGTGTTTAAGTACATTTATGCATAAGGTGTTATATTGAGTATAAAATGCATTTCATAGCCGTACGTCTTACCTGGTTGATTTATTGAGTCGTGTCTTACCTCGAGGCCTGTGTATACAGGTGGGACCTCGCGGGGCTGATTCTGAGTTATTTGGCTATCCTTTTTGTTAAACCTACAGGTGAGGATGTAAAATGTTTTTAACTGAAGCTTGAACAAATATTTGCGAAAACCCTATCCCTTTATATTTCAATTATATATTATCAATATTTGAAATAAAAAGGTTTTGATATAAAAATGATATATGTGTATCTTTTCTAAAATGGTTTTAAAATAGAGACAAGAGAACTATTTTGTTTTTAAAAGTAACATTTGGTCTCGGGACTTGCTCGTATGCCTCGAGTTATAGGCAACGTGTTGAGAAACCCTAGACGGTTACATACCTTGTCTCGAACGACCCTTTTGGTCAATTAAAACATTTATAAAGCGAGATTATATTTCCTTTAACCCTATTGAGGACGCTCTTAGGGTATATTTGGGCCCTGGATTATACTAGAGGTGGAAACCCAGAGACGAGCGTCTAGGGTAAAGCCCATAGTATAATCCAGATTATATATATGGATGGAGACCCAGTGACAATCATCTAATATATAATCAAAGGGTATTACTCATTGCTGGTCGGAGGTAGTCTAGCTCGGGTAATACTTACACCGGTGCTATTAATCGGTTATGGTGAAATCTTGGGTAGCTCCCTCGATAAGCCAAACAGTGTTATGGGATTTCATTATATTGGATATGTTTTGGGAGTTATAAGGAGATGGCCCGTTCTCGCCGGGAATAAAAATGTTTTATAAAATGTTTTACTTTAATAATTAATTCACAAAGCTTTGATGGAGTATAAAGAGAAAGTATCGGCACTAGATTCGTTTCTCTATTAATCAAAGCGTGGATTAGTTAATATTTAATTCACAAAGCTTAGCTGAATTGTAAAAGAGCATATCGTCACTATATTTGCTTTTATCAACCTAAGCGTGGATTAAATATACGTTTTTATTATATATATATATTCCCTCCTCACTGAGTTCGTTTGACTCACATCTCCTTTTTGGTTCATGCTTCAGGTTAGCGGTCAGGTACTGGCAGCAGCGTTGTAGGCTTACAGTCCTTGAAGTCGGTCTTATGTATTTACTTTTGTTGATCGAACTTATGATGTTGGATTACATGAAAACTTGACATGTTATGCTGATGTTGGATACTTAATGAATTGATGTTATAACTTATGATAGATAATGAACTTATAAATGTTTAATTTGGCCACGGATGGCAGTGTGAATATAAATATGATCTTTTGCTCATTGCTTCCGCTTGTTGGTGCTGTTGTTGATGTTGGTACTGCTGTTGGGGAGTTGCTGTTGCCAGGTTGTGGAATCCCGTTGTCCAGGGTGGGTTTTTCGAGTGGTGGTATCAAACTGTCGCTCGGAGGCTCGTTTCGATCCGGGGGTTGTGGCGTGGGGGACGTCACAGGATTCATGAGGATCGGTAGAGGTGGGAAGCTTACTCTGAGATACTTAGGTCCATTTGAGATCACAGAGCGGATTGGGAATACCGCATATCATTTGGACCTACCACCTTATCTTACCGGGATCCACAATGTCTTCCATGTCTCACAGCTCCGCAAGTACTTCCCCGACGAGTCCCATATTCTCCAGGATGACGGAGTTCAGCTTGAGCCGGACTTGACTATTGAGATGAAACCGGTTCAAATTCAGGATCACAAGGTCCAGGAGCTTCGTCACAAGCAGATTTCATTAGTGAGGGTTCTCTGGAGAAACCGTTCGACCGAGCAGTCTACTTGGGAGACGGAGGCTAAGATGAGAGAAGCTTATCCTGAGCTTTTCTGATAAAGATGGAATCTGGGGACCAGATTCTCATAAGGGGGGAGTATTGTAACGACCCAGAAATTCGAGAATTACTGTGAGTATTTTCCCGCGTTAATTATCTTTCTTAACCCTAAATTCTCGTAATATGTGAATTATTATATATTATTTTCGTATACGACCCAATGTGATAATATTAATTGCGTATTTAAATTACTTGTCTAAATTGCGTTTGTTCGATATTAAATCGATGTATTTGATCGACGTGTATTTAATTGGATTTTCTAAAATTACTAAAATAACCCTTCGTATTTTTAGATATTTCGAAGATATTTGATAAAAGTATCAAAATTCATTTCATAACCTTATTACAAATTCGAGAGAGAGAGAGAAGAAGAAAAAGAGATTTTTTCTCCCGAACCCTAATCGATCGTGCCGAGCTCGAATCTCCGTGGAATTTCGCGCCAATCGTTTTTAAACGATCCTTTCTTCGATACCATTCTATAGGTACCAATTTCCCCAATTTATTTTACGGATTTTCGAGGTTTTGAGAATATTTGATTATTTCGGGATTTTTAGGATAATTGCTTAGATCGAGCCCGTTTCTTGATCAATTCGTGATTTTATTGGATGTAAATGTGAATTAGATGATGATTAATGATTGTTATAATTTGTGAGTGTTGATTTGCGTTATAAATATGAGTTTTGATGATTTTTGGCTCGAATTTTTGAAATCCCGTAAGTTTCTGCTGTACCCAGTTGAACCACACGGGCTAACGCACGGTCTTGAGCAAGACCGTGCAGGAGCCCGTGTGCAGCTCATTTTGCTTGCACGGGCTTGAGCCCGTGCACCTATCCCGTGTGTTTGGTCGTGTGTGCGTGCACGGTCTTGACACCGTGTTCAAGACCGTGCACAAGGCCGTGTGAAACACTTAGAGATTTTTCCAGCCTTTTTCAAATGTTGCTCTCGGCAATGGAGTCTTCGGGTCAACATTTTTGGTTGACTTTTTGCATACGGACTCCAAAAATTATACCGTTTTCACCTATAGAACCCTTTTAACTTGTAGATTAATATTTTGAAATGTTTATTTAATTTCGCCCTCGTTTGGGCTGTGAATAGTGTAATTCTAAGTATGTGCATTTTTGTCAACTTGTTAGAATTTCGTGAAATTTACATGATGTAACGCCCCGTTATTTTATAACGCTTCGGTAAGTTTACCGATTAATTGCTCTTGTTTGTATTATTTGCAATTATGTGATTATGTGAATTATATGAATTAATGTGTGATTCTATATGTGAATAATATGATGAATTCATAAGAATTTTCATATTTGAAATTACCTCACATTATGTTTACATTTGAAGTGTTGTATTTGAACTTCTATGAAAATTATGCCATTGTATTTGAATTATATGATATTATTCTTGTCATATATATAAATATGTATGCAAGTACATACATAAATATCTATACAAAGATATATACAAATATATATACATTGTTAGTTATTTTGACTTTTCAAAGTATTCTATATTTATTTAATTATCTCATCTCTCTCCACATTTTTCTACACTATTCCACAAGCAACACACTCTCTTCTCCTTCTTCATCTCTCTCGACCCACACCCATCTTCACCACCGCCATTTTCATCCCCTCAAAAGCACCACAAATCATCTTCATATTTGCTACAAAAAGTTGCTCTCTCATCCAAGGAACAAGCTACCACTTGTGGTTTTTGCAAACAAGCTCTCTACATCTCTTTTTCTCCAATTCTTTCCTTCAAGGTAAGTTTATGAATCTCTCAATTCTTTGGGTTTTATGGTTTCAAATGTTGATGAAGTGAAGAAGTATGCTACAATGAATGATTGATGAGCTTGGTTTGGTTGTTGGTTGCATGTAGCATTACTTGTGATTTTTCCATTGAATTTGATCAATGTGCAATGTTGAGCTAATGGTCTTAGATGCTTGAATGGATTGGTAATTCATGTTAGTTCATGATATTAAGCAAATTGGTGAAGTTTTGTGGAGTTTGGGGTTGAAAAATGAAAGTTTGGCAAAATATGTAGGGGCTGATGAATAGTGATTTTTGAGCATTTGGTGTAACGACCCAAAAATCCGAGTTTCAATTCGGTATATTTTTAATCGAGTAATTTCGTTATTTATTATTCTATTTAATATTTATTCTGAGGGTTTAGAATAATTTCGTAAATGAGTGAATTTTATATTTAAATCACTAATTGTCAATGTGCGTTTAATTATATGAATTTTAACTGTAACTACGTATTATTTGGACAACGTGAGTTTTTAAACTTATTTTGCGAAATGACGATTTTACCCTTTCGACTTTTAGACCTAGTCAACTAATTGACTAAGTCACACACTCCCTCACCTCACTCTCGCACATCAACAACAAGGAAGAAAGGGGAGAAAATAAAAGAGAAGGAAAAAGAGAAAGAGAAGGAAGAGATTTCAATTGATCGTCCCGACTCCGTTTCCCGACGGATTTTCGAATCGTTTACGCCTACGAATTCCTCGCGATCTTTTCTACGAGTAAGCTTCTAACGATTCTCTCGTATAATGTCCTCTATACTTCGTTTTTCTCGTTTTTGTGAATAGTTGTATAATTTACGTTTTATATGATTTTGATAGTAATTGTGGATGGATTTTCGTGTTTATCGTTTCTATATGTAGATTACATGTTGTAGATGATTATATGTGAAAATTAGGGATTGATTTGCATGATTTATCGATTTAAGGTTGAATTATATTTGATTTTCGCGTGTTGGGTTTGATGATCTGCATGTTCTGCTCAATTTTTACGCACACGGGCCATGCACACGGGGTGTGGCAAGCCCGTGTGGGTGTACACGGCCTCTTGCACGGCCGTGCAAGAGACCGTGCGTGTTTGGGGATGGTGCACGGGCTGTGCACACGGCCTTGAGGCCGTGTGCATGAGGCGGTGCGCGTTCGTCCGATTGTGCACGGCCTCGGCACACGGCCGTGCACAAGGCCGTGTGGCCCGATCACACAGTGCCCTGACCTTCTGTAAGTCAGGGCCCGTTTTGCACTACGGGTCCCTCCGAGACTCGTCTTTTCCGAATTCTTTCTTCGCTCGTGTATTCGATATATATGAAATAGATATGAATTCCATGATTTATGAATTTACGACATGTTCGGTTATATGAATAGTGTGTTTTAAGTTTTCGTTAAATTTTCTATCTTTTGCATGTGAAGTCCGATTTTCCCGAAATTCGTATGCATACTTCTTTATGATAATTTAAGCATGACCGTAAAGTTTCATTGCATTTGGACCTGATTTGTATTTTAAATGTATGAATTGCTCTATTTTCGTTGAGAATTTGAACTTAAGTGATTGATTTAATTGTATAACGTGCCCCTATGTGTTTTAATATTCTCGTATAAGCCGTGCGTCGTCTTTAGTCTTATTTGGTTGTGTCCTGGTATTTTTGCAGACGATACTCCTGTGGAGTAGCGCCGGTTCTAGCTTTTGCTCTTCTTTTGCACGCGCCAAGTGAGGCTTTCCTTTTCTGTTCCAGTATTACTATGTATATGTATAAATAAGCCTCTCCCGAAATAAGCCACGTTTATGTTTTGTTTTCACACCGTTTCTATATATATACTTAGTAGATATTTATACTTATTATGTTTATTTGATTTATCGAAAATGATTTGATATGAAACAGTACTATGTATAGTTTTCGAAATGTTTACGGAAGAGACATGTAAAACCTTTTGTTTCTAAGGCGAACTTTGGCCTTCGGCCTCGCATATGACATGTCTCGAACGGTCTTTTGGCCAACCCGAAATGTTTGAAAAGCGAGTTATGAACTGTATGCATGATCGTTTGGGCCCGGAGTAAGAGCGATAGGACGAAGTCGGTAGACGTCGGGTCTACGGCGTAAATCCTATAGTTTCCTCCATTTGGGAGCTCGGGGTGAGGCCGGAGTGGCAGCCCTTTGAGTACCTGAGTTATTCTAGTTAGTTACGAGTAGTTCGGGTTTGCAGTCCGGCTACATTGGAGGAATAAGGGAGGTTTCCGGTTTTATGTTTTTGGTTATTGGAGTTTCAGGGCTCGACTCGCCGAGTCATATGATAAGTTATGTTTTATGTTAAATCACCACCCGTTTACGAAAACCTTTCTTTTATGTTGATTTCTTTTAATTATAAAATTGGTGATTTACTTCCATTTTATTATATACATTATTATTTTCCCCCTCACTTAGTCGTTTGACTAACCCTCTCCGTCTCACCCTATATTGGTTTCAGGATACTAGGCGGGATTCATCGTCGTCGTCGTAGAGTTGTATTTATTTTCTCATGTATATTCTTTTTTTTTCCGTATGATATGAATTAGATTTTTGTTAGGATGTTAGGATTTAATTTAATTTGCATTCGGGATTATGTATTTATCGAACCCGTTTGATATTATATAATTGAATTTCGTTACCCTTGGTGGGCTTTAATAATTGTGTATTTATTATGTTCTATTGCTTTGATTATTTATATTGCTTCCGCGTCTCTGTCTTTTCGTTGTTTTTAAAACCCCGCCTAGTGATTGAGTAAATGCTTGCCGTTCGTCGGGTTTCGGTTCGGGTCGGATCCCATTTCGGTTCCGGGTCGGGTCTCGGTGCGGGGCGTGCGCTACCCGTTTGGGGCGCCCGCTACAGTTGGTATCAGAGCTCTTTGGTCCAATGGCCTAAGCTCTGAATTGTCGTGTTTTGCTGGTTTGGTCGGTCGTTGTGCGCCTGTGTAACTTAGGGAATTGCACTCACCAGTGTTCAAGAACGCTTAGTGTTTGAATTGTCACGGATCTTTGTTGGATGATCAACAACAAAAGATCTTTTACAATCAAAATACTGGGATGGGCTTGGATATAGGTGGATGTGAAACTCAAGGTTGTACTTGCCATGCCTGGTTGTCTGTCGTGTCCGGTTGTGTCTAGGTCGTACGGCTTAGGACTTCTGTGAAATTGTGCAAATGTGCTAAGTGCTTATGTGAAATCTAAGTGAACATTACTTGCCTATGTGTTTACAGCTTTGCATGCTCACTTACCTGTCATGCATAACTGTTAATGGCTTTACAGGATGCCTCCACGTCGTTGTCCCTGTGGACAGTCCTCGTCATCTTCGTTGACACCTCAGACCGATCCACTGATTCCAGCCGAAATTTTGGAAACATTAAGACAGTTCATCGCTCATGCCCCTAAAGGAAATGCTGAGCAGGAAGCGTGGGCTCAATTTCTCAGATTCGAACCACCGCAATTTGAAGGTACCCCGGATGAAGCTATTGCCGAAGCATGGATATCTGCTCTAGAAAAGATTTTTAGGATTATGGAATATCCGGATCCTCTAAGAGTCGGGTTTGCTATTTATTTGATGATTGGAGCTGCTCAGGAGTGGTGGAAACAGTTGGAACAACGATGGGAACGCGAGCATGTAGTCCCGACTTGGGATCAATTCTTGACTGAGTTCCGGGCTGAATACATTACGAGGATTGTTCATCAGCAAAATGAAAGTGAAATTCAGGCCCCCGTTCAGCCTAATCCTCCCCAACCTCAGGGATATCCACGACCAGTATGTGGATTTTGTAAGGGCCCGCATGTAGAGGCTAAATGTTGGAGGAAGAATGGACTGTGCTTCGGATGTTGTAGCCCCGATCACATGTTGAATCTATGTCCGAAGAAGAGGCCAGTACCGCGGGATATAGCAGGCGATACTGAGGATGCACATCCAGCGAATTCTACGAGGCCACTTAAACAATCAGGGTCTTCTTCCGGCAAGAAAACCTTCTCGGTATCTTCATCGAAGCAGAATGTACCTCCAAAACTGCAGGGAACGCCAGTATGTGACTTTTGCCAAATAGATCATCAAGACTCAGAATGTCGAAGGAAGCAGGGACGTTGCTTCTCATGTGGAAGTCCGTTTCATCTTCGTACAAATTGCACGAGAAAGAGAATGTCGAGACGAGCCAGAAGAATGAAGCTGGATTCTGTATGAACGATCCAGGTATATTGCATTGTCATGACATTCATCCTAAATTAATTCAATTTCATATTATGCGAATTTAGAAATTATGTGCATTAAGCGTGTTATATTATGCATGTGATTTCGATGTTGTTGCTCGTGTTTAAATTTTGTGAAGTTTGTGTGGTTTTAATCACACGAACTACCCCTGTATGCCTTGCACGGTCTCGCCACACGCCGTGACGAAACCCTGTGCACTTATCTCACACGGCCTTGTTGCACCCCGTGCGAAAGGCCGTGCGCATGAATATACACGGGCTCGTCACACGCCGTGACGAGAGCCCGTGCGTGTTTGTCCTCACGGGGTCGTCACACGCCGTGACGAGACCCCGTGCGCGTTTCTCACACGGCCTCGTCACACGCCGTGACGAGAGGCCGTGCGCGTTTCTTCCGGATTTTAAAATGGTCAGTAGCTTTTCATTCTCGCGCACACCCTCACTTTCTCTCCTTTTTCATGCGAGAATTTGCTCTTGTTTTGGCCCCAATTTCATTCCAACTTTGAGCTCGAATTATTCTCGATCTACCCGACGGATTCCCGTGAGATTTTGATAGTGTGTTGTCTGCAGCGAGTTCTTGTTATTGTTGAAGTTTGGGCTCAATCCGTTATACCGATCTCACTCAATTTTCACCCGAAGTAGCGCACGCCAAGTGTTCGGTAAAAGTCCCGAGTGAAAAGTTTGCAACTTATTTCCTTCAACCCACACAACTCCAACTCTAATATGGAAGGTGCTCGTGAAGCTCGTGGCGGACGTCGGGCAAGGGAATTACCCGACATAGCGGCCCCGGAAGGGTACCAAGTGGATTTGGGTAATGAAGACGATCAAGATATCTTCAACCGGTTAATGGAACGACCGGTTAGAGCCACGCAATTTCTAGACATGGAAGCTATGTACCAATTGGGACTTGGCGAAGGGATCTCCCATTACATCGACAACATTGGGTGGGCTAATTTTTGGAGTATTCAAAGGCCATCCTATCGCCGCCTTACTTGCGAATTTTTAAGCTCTCTTAAGGGCGCGGCATTTCCGGACGACAACGAGATGCCGATAGGAATCCACTTCAGAGCGTTCAACCGAGACTATACGCTCTCGTACCGGCAGTTGACCGTGTAACGCCCCGTTATTTTTACAACGCTTCGGTAAGTTTACCGACTAATTGCTCTTATTTGCATTATTTGCAATTATGTGATTATATGAATTAATGTGTGAATAATATAATGATTCCATAAGAATTTTCATATTTGAATTATGCTATACTATTCTTATTCAAATATGTTTATATTGGAATTTTTGTATTTGAAATTCTATGAAAATCATCACATTATATTTGCACTATATGATATTATTTTTGAAATATATGTAAATATATATGCAAACACATACATAAATATCTATACATATATATATACAAGTATATATATATCTTGCTAGCTAATTTTGACTTTTCAAAATATCATATATTTATTTTTTATATTCTCTCATTTTCTCTCCAAATTTCTACACTATTCTCAAGCAACTCATCTTCAACCTCTCTCTCTCTCTCTCTCTCGGCCCTCATTCCACCAGCCACCACCACCACTTTCAACCACCATCAAAGCACCAAAAATCATCCCCTCTCTTGCTACAAAAAGTTGCTCTTTCATCTAAGGAACAAGCCTCTACTTTCTATTTTTGCAAACAAGCTTTCTACATCTCCTTTCTCCTCCATTTTCTCCTTCAAGGTAAGGTTGCAAATCTCTTTAATCTTTGAGTTTCAATGTCTCATATGTTGATGAAGTGAAGAAGTAGGCTAGAATGAATGATTGATGAGCTTAGTTTGGTTGTTGATAGCATGTAGCATTACTTGTGATTTTTCATATAAATTTGATTATTATGCAATGTTGGGTTGATGAATTTAGATGCTTAGATGCTCAAATGGATTGGTAATTCATGTTAGTCCATGATATTAAGCTAATTGGTGAAGTTTTATGGAGTTTGGAGTTGAAAAATGGAAGTTTGGCAAAATATGTAGGGGCTGATGAATAGTGATTTTTGAGCATTTGGCTTCATTTTTTGATTCTTTTGGCATCAAAAATCCTTAAATATAGTAGCTAAGTGATGCCGGAAATTTCGGATTAATCGGAGTTGATTTGCTATGCAAAGTATTAAACGAGGGGTGGTTTGTGTAATATGTACAAACCTTTGAATTTTGGTTCCCAAGCTCTCATATGACTTGAATGCCTAATCTAGCTTAATATCATGTGTATTTGATTGTGTTTACATGTGCTTGAATGAGCTTGATTGTGTTTAAATGCATTTATACATAATATGTTATTTTGAGCATAAAATGCATCTCATAGCCGTGCGTCTTATTTGGTTGGTTTATCGAGTCGTGTCTTACCTCGAGGCCTGTGTATTACAGGTGGGACCTCGCGGGACTGATTTCTGGTCGTTTGGATATCCTTTTTGTTAAGCCTACAGGTGAGGATGTAAAATGTTTTTAACTGAAGCTTGAACAAATATTTGCGAAAACCCTATCCCCTTTTATATTTCAATTATATATTATCAATATTTGAAATAAAAAGGTTTTGATTTAAAAATGATATATGTGTATCTTTCTAAAATGGTTTGAAAATAGAGACAAGAGAACTATTTTGATTTTAAAAGTAACATTTGGTCTCGGGACTTGCACGTATGCCTCGAGATAACTCGGCAACGTGACGGGATACCCTAGACGGTTACATACCTTGTCTCGAAAGACCCTTTTGGTCCATTAAAATATTTTTAAAAGCGAGATCATACACGTTTAACCCCATTGAGGACGCTCATGGGTGTATCTGTTTGGGCCCTGGATTATGTGACAGGCGGATACCCGGAGACGTGCGTCTAGGGTTGAAGCCGGGTTCATAATCCGCCGATTATAAGCAGGTATCCTGGAACCTGACAAATAATCAAAGGGTATTGTTCATGGCTGGTCGGAGGTAGTCTAGCATGAATAATACTGACACCGACGCCATTAGTCGGTTATGGTGAAATCTCGGGTTGCTCCTTGATAAGCCAAACGGTATTGAGGAAGGAATTTCATTATATTTGATATGTTTTGGGGGTTATAAGGAGATGGCCCGTTCTCGCCGGGAATAAAAATATTTCTAAAATGTTTTACTCTAATATTTAATTCATAAAGCTTTGATGGATTATAAAGAGAAAGTATCGGCACTAGATTCGTTTCTCTATTAATCAAAGCGTGGATTAAATATGAATATTTAATTCCCAAAGCTTAGCTGAATTGTAAAAGAGCATATTATCACTAGATGTGCTTTTATCAACCTAAGCGTGGATTAAATATATGTTTTTATTATATATATATTCCCCTCCTCACTGAGTTCGTTTGACTCACATCCCCTTTTTGGTTCATGCTTCAGGTTAGCAGTGCGAGTGGTTGTTGGGTACTGGCAGCAGCAGTGTAGGCTTACAGGTCCTCGGAGTCAGTTTATGTAGACATTTTATTATGACTACTCTTATTTATTTTGGCATGTTAACTTGCAATTGATGGAAGTTGAAATATGATGATATTTGGATATTTGAATCTTATGAAATTAGTGGATATATATATGTTTGATATTTGCTTCCGTTGCTGGCCTGTTATTGCTATTGTTGTTGTTGATGTTGGTATTGTTATTGGGGAGTTGCTGTTGCCAGATTGTGGGAATCCCGTTGTCCGGGGCGGGTTTTCGAGTGGTGGTATTTAACTATCGCTCGGGGGCTCGTTTCGGTCCGGGGGTTGTGATGCTGGGGACGTCACAGACCGAGTATTTTCAACTGGATGTTATGGCACCGAGGAGACGTGCCGACGGATGGAATCAAGCCGAAGCGTGGAGACGTATCTCTACCTCCACCGAAATATTTAACTCCGGCGTATCCAAGGCCACGATGCTCATTTCCACTCAATTGAGAATTATGCATAGAGCCGTGTCTCGATCGGTTCTAGCCAGAGGAGACAGCCCGGGTGCGGTGAACACCGAAGACTGTCTAATACTCGATCATATGGTACGAGGAGAAAGGTTCAACCCCATCTCGTACATGATGGATCATATGAAGTATATCTCCACTCGGTCGAGAGGAGAAATTCGAGTTGGCTCATACATCACCGCCATTTTGGAGTGTGCCCAGGTGGAAGGGCTCGATACTCAGGTTCCTGTTGGAGGTTCGGCCTCAATTAGCTACGGCACTCTAGCTCAAATGGCTATCTGCACGAAGGGTCCAAGGCGGAACGACCCATATATTCTGGTGGCTGGACTACCTTTGTGGGAAGCTGACCAAGGGAATGCTCCCGAAGAAGGACCTTCAGACCCAGAGGTCCGAGAGCAGGCTCAGCATATCTACTCCCAACTAATGAGACAGGATGCTTCTATACCTGAGTCTTCACATGGCAGGAGAAGCACTCAGCACCAGGAATCGATAAACCTGCAACAGTTTTATTCAGAGTTTACTGACTACCGACGTGTGTCGGATGAGAGATTTGCCCAGCAGGAGAGGCAGATCAACGAGGGCTTTGCAGCTCAGCTAGCTCACATTGATAGTCAGTACACCGCCTTACAGGCAGAGCTTCAGAGATCGATCTCGGATATGCAAAGGTCACTATCAGAGCAGCTGGATCAGTATTTCCGCCGTGGTCCGGACGAGCCTTGAGCTATCTAGTCTATTTTATTTTCTTTTTTCCCGTAAACTTTGTTTAGGATTTGATGTAATTTTCTATTTTGTATGAATTCGAATTTTAATTGGAATATTAAGTGCTTTAAGTGTTTATTATGAATTGCGTTTTATTATGTGAATTAATTTTATTTTAATGTTCGATTTAATTCGTATTAATAGAATTTCCGCTAGGTTATGCTCCTCTTAACTAACTCCGAGACCGGAAGAGAATCTGAGGACAGATTCTTTTGAAGAGGGGAGTATTGTAACGACCCAAAAATCCGAGTTTCAATTCGGTATATTTTTAATCGAGTAATTTCGTTATTTATTATTCTATTTAATATTTATTCTGAGGGTTTAGAATAATTTCGTAAATGAGTGAATTTTATATTTAAATCACTAATTGTCAATGTGCGTTTAATTATATGAATTTTAACTGTAACTACGTATTATTTGGACAACGTGAGTTTTTAAACTTATTTTGCGAAATGATGATTTTACCCTTTCGACTTTTAGACCTAGTCAACTAATTGACTAAGTCACACACTCCCTCACCTCACTCTCGCACATCAACAACAAGGAAGAAAGGGGAGAAAATAAAAGAGAAGGAAAAAGAGAAAGAGAAGGAAGAGATTTCAATTGATCGTCCCGACTCCGTTTCCCGACGGATTTTCGAATCGTTTACGCCTACGAATTCCTCGCGATCTTTTCTACGAGTAAGCTTCTAACAATTCTCTCGTATAATGTCCTCTATACTTCGTTTTTCTCGTTTTTGTGAATAGTTGTATAATTTACGTTTTATATGATTTTGATAGTAATTGTGGATGGATTTTCGTGTTTATCGTTTCTATATGTAGATTACATGTTGTAGATGATTATATGTGAAAATTAGGGATTGATTTGCATGATTTATCGATTTAAGGTTGAATTATATTTGATTTTCGCGTGTTGGGTTTGATGATCTGCATGTTCTGCTCAATTTTTACGCACACGGGCCATGCACACGGGGTGTGGCAAGCCCGTGTGGGTGTACACGGCCTCTTGCACGGCTGTGCAAGAGACCGTGCGTGTTTGGGGATGGTGCACGGGCTGTGCACATGGCCTTGAGGCCGTGTGCATGAGGCCGTGCGCGTTCGTCCGATTGTGCACGGCCTCGGCACACGGCCGTGCACAAGGCCGTGTGGCCCGATCACACAGTGCCCTGACCTTCTGTAAGTCAGGGCCCGTTTTGCACTACGGGTCCCTCCGAGACTCGTCTTTTCTGAATTCTTTCTTCGCTCGTGTATTCGATATATATGAAATAGATATGAATTCCATGATTTATGAATTTACGACATGTTCGGTTATATGAATAGTGTGTTTTAAGTTTTCGTTAAATTTTCTATCTTTTGCATGTGAAGTCCGATTTTCCCGAAATTCGTATGCATACTTCTTTATGATAATTTAAGCATGACCGTAAAGTTTCGTTGCATTTGGACCTGATTTGTATTTTAAATGTATGAATTGCTCCATTTTCGTTGAGAATTTGAACTTAAGTGATTGATTTAGTTGTATAACGTGCCCCTATGTGTTTTAATATTCTCGTATAAGCCGTGCGTCGTCTTTAGTCTTATTTGGTTGTGTCCTGGTATTTTTGCAGACGATACTCCTGTGGAGTAGCGCCGGTTCTAGCTTTTGCTCTTCTTTTGCACGCGCCAGGTGAGGCTTTCCTTTTCTGTTCCAGTATTACTATGTATATGTATAAATAAGCCTCTCCCGAAATAAGCCACGTTTATGTTTTGTTTTCACACCGCTTCTATATATATACTTAGTAGATATTTATACTTATTATGTTTATTTGATTTATCGAAAATGATTTGATATGAAACAGTACTATGTATAGTTTTCGAAATGTTTACGGAAGAGACATGTAAAACCTTTTGTTTCTAAGGCGAACTTTGGCCTTCGGCCTCGCATATGACATGTCTCGAACGGTCTTTTGGCCAACCCGAAATGTTTGAAAAGCGAGTTATGAACTGTATGCATGATCGTTTGGGCCCAGAGTAAGAGCGATAGGACGAAGTCGGTAGACGTCGGGTCTACGGCGTAAATCCTATGGTTTCCTCCATTTGGGAGCTCGGGGTGAGGCCGGAGTGGCAGCCCTTTGAGTACCTGAGTTATTCTAGTTAGTTACGAGTAGTTCGGGTTTGCAGTCCGGCTACATTGGAGGAATAAGGGAGGTTTCCGGTTTTATGTTTTTGGTTATTGGAGTTTCAGGGCTCGACTCGCCGAGTCATATGATAAGTTATGTTTTATGTTAAATCACCACCCGTTTACGAAAACCTTTCTTTTATGTTGATTTCTTTTAATTATAAAATTGGTGATTTACTTCCGTTTTATTATATACATTATTATTTTCCCCCTCACTTAGTCGTTAGACTAACCCTCTCCGTCTCACCCTATATTGGTTTCAGGATACTAGGCGGGATTCATCGTCGTCGTCGTAGAGTTGTATTTATTTTCTCATGTATATTCTTTTTTTTTCCGTATGATATGAATTAGATTTTTGTTAGGATGTTAGGATTTAATTTAATTTGCATTCGGGATTATGTATTTATCGAACCCGTTTGATATTATATAATTGAATTTCGTTAGCCTTGGTGGGCTTTAATAATTGTGTATTTATTATGTTCTAGTGCTTTGATTATTTATATTGCTTCCGCGTCTCTGTCTTTTCGTTGTTTTTAAAACCCCGCCTAGTGATTGAGTAAATGCTTGCCGTTCACCGGGTTTCGGTTCGGGTCGGATCCCATTTCGGTTCCGGGTCGGGTCTCGGTGCGGGGCGTGCGCTACCCGTTTGGGGCACCCGCTACATTTGGCTTCATTTTTCGATTCTTTTGGCATAAAAAATCCTTAAATATAGTAGTTAAGAGATGCCGAAAGTTTCGGATTAATCGGAATTGATTTGCTATGCAAAGTATTTAACGAGGGGTGGTTTGTGTAATATTCACAAACCTTTGAATTTTATTCCCCAAGCTTCCATATTACTTGAATGCTTAATTTAGCTTAATATCATGTGTATTTGATTGTGTTTAAATGTGTTTGAATGAGCTTAGTTGTGTTTAAATGCATTTATACGTAATATGTTATTTTGAGCATAAAATGCATTTTATAGCCGTGCGTCGTATTTGGTTGATTTATCGAGTCGTGTCTTACCTCGAGGCCTGTGTATTACAGGTGGGACCTCGCGGGACTGATCTTTGGTCGTTTGGCTATCCTTTTTGTTAAGCCTACAGGTGAGGAGGTAAAATGTTTTCTAACTGGGGCATGAACAAATATTGCGAAAACCCTATCCCTTTATATTTCAATTATATATTATCATTATTTGAAATAAAAAGGTTTTGATATAAAATGATATATGTGTATCTTTTCCAAAATGGTTTGAAAATAGAGACAAGAGAACTATTTTGATTTTTAAAGTAACATTTGGTCTCGGGACTTGCGCGTATGCCTCGAGATAACTCGGTAACGTGACGGGATACCCTAGGCGGTTACATACCTTGTCTCGAAATACCCTTTTGGTCCATTAAAATATTTTGAAAAGCGAGATGACTTATACTTAACCCCATTGAGGACGCTCATGGGTATTTCTGTTTGGGCCCTGGATTATGTGACAGGCGGATACCCGGAGACGTGCGTCTAGGGTTGAAGCTGGGTTCATAGTCCGCCGATTATAAGCAGGTATTCATGAACCTGACAAATAATCAAAGCGTATTGTTCATGGCTGGTCGGAGGTAGTCTAGCCTGAATAATACTTACACCGGCGCCATTAGTCGGTTATGGTGAAATCTTGGGTAGCTCCCTTGATAAGACAAATGGTATTGAGGAGGAATTTCGTTATATTTGATATGTTTTGGGAGTTATAAGGAGATGGCCCGTTCTCGCCGGGAATAAAATGTTTCTAAAATGTTTTACTTTAATATTTAATTCACAAGCTTTGATGAATTATAAAGAGAAAGTATCGGCACTAGATTCGTTTCTCTATTAACCAAAGCGTGAATTAAATATGTTTTATGTTTTAATTATTATATATATTTTCCCCTCCTCACTGAGTTCGTTTGACTCACATCCCCTTTTTAGTTCATGCTTCAGGTTAGCGGTCAGGTTCTGGCAGCAGCGTTGTAGGCTTGTACAGTCCTTGAAGTCGGTCTTATGTATTTACTTTTGTGGATCGAACTTATGATGTTGGATTACATGAAAACTTGACATGTTATGCTGATGTTGGATATTTAATGAGTTGATGTTATAACTTGTGATAGATAATGAACTTCTAAATGTTTATTTTGCCCACGGATGGCAGTGTGAATATAAATATGATCTTTTGCTCATTGCTTCCGCTTGTTGGTGCTGTTGTTGTTGTTGTTGATGTTGGTACTGTTGTTGGGAGTTGTTGTTGCCAGATTGTGGGAATCCCGTTGTCCGGGGCGGGTTTTCGAGTGGTGGTATTTAACTATCGCTCGGGAGCTCGTTTCGGTCTGGGGGTTGTGGCGTGGGGGACGTCACAGCTTAAGGTGGTATCAAGGCCTAGGTTTGGTACTTAGGTTTTGACGTCGTTGTAGCGGGCGCCGCCAAACGGGCAGATGCACGCCCCGCACCGGATCCTGACCCGAAATCGAAAGGAGTCCGACCCGAACCAAAACCCGGCGAATGGCAAACCGGACATTTACTACTAGGCGGGAGTTTCAAAACAGAGACAAACCCAAAAGCGGAAGCAATAAATAAACAAAACATAAAATCCATAATGGTTGCGCAGTTAGGTAAAGCCCACCAAGGCTAGCAAATTTCTATAAATATTAATAAATGTTTACAACGGGTTCTACAATATTATTCCCGGATTTTCATAAGTATAATCCTACATACATCATAAGTCAACAAGAAACATGAGTTTACATAAGACAAAAGCGTAACTCGATTGACAACGACTCAATACTACTGAAGCCCGCCTAGAATCCTGAAACCAAAGGGTGAAACGAATGGGGTTAGTCAAACGACTAAGTGAGGGGGAAAAAGACAGTACATAATAAAAGCGAAAGTAGATCACCAGTTTAACAGAAAGAAAACAACAGAAGTAAAGGTTTTCGCAAACGATTGGTGAACTAGCTCAAAATGAAACATAACAAAGCGTATAACTCAGCGAGAAGAGTTCTGAACCACCAGTCAAATCATAAAAACAGAAACCCACCTTATTCCTCCAGTTGTAATCAGGGAGCAACCCCTAACTACACATATCATACATAAACAGGCTCAGGTACTCAAAGGTGGAGGAAACCATAGAATTTTCCGCCGTAGACCCGACGTCTACCGACTTCGTCCTATCGTCCTTACTCCGGGCCCATCAGAACAGATCAAACATATACATATACATAGCTCGCTTTTCAAACATTTTCATGTGGTCAAAAGACCGTTCGAGGCAAGTCGTGTGCGAGGCTATAATGCCAAAGTTCGCTTTCGGAAAACAAAGATTTGCTTGCCTCTTTCGTAAACATTTCACAAACTTATACATAATACTTTTCATATTAAATCGTTTTCAAGATCATAAAAGTATAAGCTTAAATATCTACTATATATACAAACGGATGTAAAACAAATCATAAAACGAGGCTTATCGGGTAGTAGGGTTGGTATTATGTACGTATTATCGTCTACTATAAGAAACTAAAAACCCCACCTGTTGGCTTGACAAAAACGAGAGCAAGAATGCGAGACAGGCACACTACTCCACGGGAGTATCGTCTGCAAAAGACAAAGACACAACCATATAAGACTAACGACGACGCACGGCTTATACGAAAGATTTAAAACATATAGGAGCATGTTTAACAATCATTCATATCACTTAGGTTCACATTGTAGCAAAACATAGAAATTCATAGAATTCGATAAGCAAAACAAGTTAGAATGTAATAAAAGCTCATAAACATGCATAAAATGCAATAAGGAAGCATGCATTCAAGTTTCGGAAGAAACGAACAACATTTGAAAAATAGCCAAAAAGGCCTAAACGAAAAACAAGAGAAACGGGACCCAAACGAAGTCGGAAAAATTCAAACTACTTAAAATATGTATTTCATGATTTATAGGACCTATAGGTGAAATCGGATCTTGAATCGGAGGTCAAACGAAGAAAGTCAACTTTTTTAATTACCCCTTTGACCCTCAATGCCGAGAGCAAGAAGTTGAAAATGGAGAAATTTTGGTTAAGGCATACACACGGTCTTGGGGACGGGCAAACGCACGGTCTTGAACACGTGCTCAAGCCGGTGCGGACAAACTTGCACTGGCCTGCGCACCGGCTTGCGCACGGCCGTGCGTTAGGCAGTGCAAGGCCAAAATAGGCACACGGTCTTGGCGCATGGTCTCAAGACCGTGCGTCAGGCCGTGCGGATTATCTAAACAGCAGAAAATCGCGAGGGTTCTCGGGAATGAGCCAAACATTAACATTTAAATCATATAAATCATGCAAAACCTCAAACTAAACTTACATATAATGATCTACGACATCTAATCTACTTATAGGACCAAGAAACACGTAAATTCATCCACAAAATCATTCATATTCACATTTTTCATATATTATTAAACTATTCACAAAATTCTATAAATCACAACCTAGGAAGCATTAAACGCGAAGGACGTGAGAAGCTTACTTGAAGAATAGATCGTGAGGAGTTCGTAAAGTTTCACGGTCGGAAAACGAAATCGGAATGATCAATCGAAGCTTTCTCTCTTTTCTCTCTTCTTTTTCTCTTTTTTCTTCTTTCTTTTCTTCTTTCTTACGTGAATGAGGATTGAGGGAGAGAGAGAGTGTGGTCAAGTCAAACTTTGACTTGACTTCGAAACGAGGGGCAAAACCGTAATTACTCTGAACTTACTAAAAATAGCAGGTTGTCGGAATTAAACAATATTACAGTCAAAGCTCATATAATTGAACACACGTTGACATGAAATGGTTTAAAAACCAAAATTCACTCATTTATGAAATTGTTAAAATACACATACTAGCTATCAAATAAAATAATTAAATCGCGCAAAATAATGATTCGGATTTTCGGGGCGTTACAGTCGTACTTCAGCACTGCTTGTAGAAAAGAAGACAGTACACTTCCTGTGTGTATTGTTCCCCGAGAATTACACAGAATATTAACGAAGACAAATATTCTCTACCGTCGATGAAGGATTGTCCGATATGCTTTGAGATTGAGTATTTTGTCTGAACAACCTTTGATTAGGGTATCATCAGTTCCGTACCCGAGACAAATATGTTCTGAAGACAGCTTTCAATGCCTGATGTAGACGTCTTGAATCCGTATGTCGGAAGAAGAATCTTTTAGGATTTGAACAGTAGTGGAATGGGAACAAGCTAAGGCTTCGAGTGGAATTTCTCTAAGCTTGCAACCCTGTTGCTTGAGTCAACAGGAAAGAAAACGAACTCGAATGGACGATCTCTGTAAGACTTGTTCTTAGGAGTCGAGAAGAGATTAACTACAACTTCAATATTAACCCTGCTCAAGGGATTCCGAAGGAATCATCGTGAGTGGGAATGCGTCACATGAAAGGTTGAATTGGTGAATGGTACTAATGAAGAAACCATAGCTCATGCTCGGGAAGCTAAAATCAACCAGAAAGTTGCCCGTCATGACATCGAACTAGCTACTGTAGGAGATGATTGGCTGAGCGTCGCCACTATCTCTTATGGAATTTGTTGACATCCCCACAGATTATGAGAGTTTAACAAGTGTTAACTCAGGAGGAGTTGAACCAACCCCAATGTCGTTAATGGAAAATGTTTGAGGACTAAGATTACAAGAATCAGTGTTCCTTAGGAAAAGCGAATATTGTGGTTGGTACTTTGAACCAAATCACGAGCATGTCACAAATTGAGGCTAAACCGAATTGGACTTGCACCATTTTCAATAATTTCATTCATAGCCTTGCGACCCAGTCAGAATTGGGATGAAGAATCTAAAATGCCTAGTCTGCAAAAGAATGGATCCCGAGTCAGACAATTCGAGCGAAGAATAATCCAAAGTTTCAGCTTTGTGTTGGTAACCTCAATACTTCCCAATATAAGTCCCGAACCCATGATTCGAAGAGTCGAAAGAAAGAGACTTACTCGATTAAGTCAAGAGATACCTGGCTTGCCAGCAGATCAAAGCCGAGCATCAAAGATTAAGGAGTTAGCTAGGACTACTGCATACCCCTATGTGGGATTGGGAATGGATTCTCCATGGACTTCGTGTCCGGACTACTGAAGGTTTAAGATGGCAATTACTGTTACAGGTTTATCTAGGATTTCTCCAAGGTGCTGTCGATCGGATTCAGGCCTTTCGACAATAAATGGAGATAGCTCAAGTTCTACTGAAAAGCTACTTGCAAGAACCCCGAACAAGCTTGGAGTTGTGCAATCCACAAAAAAAAAAAACAAAAAAAATAAAAATAAAAATCTCCTAGCGAGTTCCTTGAATGAATCAGACAGTCGAACAAGCTTCGTGAGATATCCGAATGAAGACGCGTCAGTTTCACCCAGAGTTGTTTAACTCTAATCAGTAGAATCTGTGGACCAGATTCTCATAAGGAGGGGTGATTGTAACGCCCCGAAAATTCGTATTAAGAACCGGGAACCCGAATCGATTTTTCTCACGCGATTCATTATTTATTTTATTAATTATTATATGATTTTTATAACAATTTCGTATATGAGTGATTCTAATATTTAAATTACGAATTGTCAATGTGCGTTTAATAATATGAATTTTGACTGTAATTATGTGTTATTTAGACAACGTGAGTTTTTGAACTTATTTTACGAAATTACAAAAATGCCCTTTCGTTTCTCAACCGAGTCAACTCCTTTGACTTAAGCCATCACTCTCTCTCCCTCACTCATTCACACAGCAAAGAAGAAAGAAAAGAAAGGAGAAAAGAGAAAGAAGAAGAGGAAGGTTCAATCGATCGTCCCGACTCCGTTTCTCGACGGATTTTTGAACCGCTTACGCCTACGAACTCCTCACGATCTCTTCTACGAGTAAGCCTTTCACATCCCTCTCGTTTAATGTCTCCTATGCCTCGTATTTCTCGATTTTGTTTATAGTTGAATGAATTAGGTTTTATATGATTTTGAGAGAATTTATGGATGGATTTTCGTGTTTATTGTTTCTATGTGTAGCTAATATGTTGTAGAACATTATATGTGATAATTAGGGATGGATTTGCATGTTTAGATGATTTAATGTTCGATTTAGGATTGAATTTGCGAAGGTTTCGAGTTTCTGTGAATTTTCTGCTGTTTTCGCACGCACACGGTCTATGCACACGGGGTGTTGCAAGCCCGTGTGCATGTGCACGTGCTCTCTACACGGTCTGGAGAGAGGCCGTGCGTATTAGTTCTACACGGGCTCTCTACACGGCCTGTAGAGAGGCCGTGCGTGTCTTTTAGGGTGCACACGGCCTTGGTGCACACGGCCTCAAGGCCGTGTGCATGAGCCCATGTGGACCGGCATGAACAGCTCCCTGACCTCCTGTAAGTCAGGGGCTGTTTTGGCCTACGGGTCCCGCCGTGGCTCGTCTTTTCCGAATTCTTTCTTCGCTCGTGTATTCGATATATATGAAATAGATATGAATTGTATGATTTATGAATTTATAGCATGTTCGGGTCTATGAATAGTATGTTTTAAGTTTTCGTTAAATTTTCTAACTTTTGCATGTGAAGTCCGATTTTCCCGAAATTCGAATGCATGCTCCCTTATGGTATTTAAGGCATGTCTGTAAAGTTTCGTTGCATTTGGACTTGATTTGCATTTTTAAATTATGAATTACTTCGTTTCGTTTGATAATTGAACCTATGTGCTTTATGTGATTGTATAACATGCTTTTACGTGTTCCTATGCTTTCGTATGAGCCGTGCGTCATCGTATGTCTTACGTGGTTATGTCGTTTGTCAGTTGCAGGTTCCACTCTCGTGGATTAGGTTGCTCATTTCCGTTTTGGGCTTTCTTTTGGGTTGTCGCCAGGTGAGGTTTCTATTGTTATCCCGTATTATGTAGATATGTACTATTGAGCCTCACTAAATAAACCTCGCATGTGTAATTTATGTTTTCATCCCGTATTACTATATTTAGTAAATACTTTATACTTATTATCTTTATGAGGTTTAACAACAACGTATTTGATATTAAATGAATAATATGTATATGATTTCGAAATGTTTTCAAAAAGAGACAAGCGAACTATGTTTTGATTTAAATGTAATTTTGGGTTTGGAAACCTTCTCGTTAAGTGAAGTCGTTAGGGCGGGTTTCTCCCCCAAGACGATGGAACATCCGGTTGCGTTTCCTACCGTTACATCGTTTGTCTCGAACGGCCCTTTTGGCCCTCCCCAAAATGTCTTGATTCCTATTTTAATAGGAAAATGATAGTTATGAAAATGCGAGATATGATATGTATGAAATGTTAGCTGGGCCTGGAGTAAGGCGATCGAATGAATCCGGATAGACAGCGGGTCTACGGTGGAATTTGGTAGCTTGCTCCATGTATACCAGGAGCACGGGTGAGGCCGGAGTGGCAAACTTTGTGCTCCTGTGATGGAGACTTCGTGTCGACCGAAGGATAGGCTATTATGTCTATAGAGCAGTTGGATTTAGCGGTCCTTCTGCTATATGGGAGGAATAAGGTTGGTATGGTTTTCAGGTAGGTTATGTTTTAATATGAGGCATTGAGGGCTCGACTCGCCGAGCAATATGATATGCCCGTTATGTTAGGTTATGATAAATCATCAAATATTTATGAAAACCCTTCTTTTACGTTGTTTTCTTTTAAGTTAAAATGGTGATTTATTCCCGTATGCTATTACGTATGTACTCTTTTTTTCCCCTCACTTAGTCTTTTGACTAACCCTCCCTGCTTTAAACCTTATCTGTTTCAGGTGGTAACTAGGTGGGCATCGTCAGTCTTGTATCGCGGGTTTTTCTTTCTTTTCGGTGATTGTTCCTTTCTAGATTGTTTTAAGTTCATCATTAGGTTATATGTATATGTTACCGGGATATTGTATCGAACCCGTTTATTATATTATTGTAATTGAATTTCGCTAGCCTTGGTGGGCTTTAACTATTTGTGCAATTGAGCTACTGCTTTGAATGTTGTTATATGGAATTTAATTTGGTTGATGCTTCCGCTCCCGCATTGTTGTCGTTGTTGTTGTTTTATAAAAAGCCCCGCCTAGTGATTGAGTAAATCGGTTTGCCGTTCGCCGGGTTTCAATTTAGGGTCGGATTTCTATTTCGGCTTCGGATTGGGGCTCGGTGCGGGGCGTACATTACCCGTTTGGGGCGCCCGCTACAGTTGGTATCAGAGCTTCTTTGGTCCAATGGCCTAAGCTCTGAATCGTCGTATTTTGTTTGTTTTGTCAGTCGTTGTGTGCCGGTGTAACTTAGGGAATTGCACTCACTAGTGTTCAAGAACACTTAGTGTTTGAATTGTGACGGATCTTTGTTGGATGATCAACAACAAAAGATCTTTTACAATCAAAACACTGGGATGGACTTGGATATAGGTGGATGTGAAACTCAAGGTTATACTTGCCGTGCCTGGTTGTCTGTCGTGTCCGGTTGTGTCTAGGTCGTACGGCTTAGGACTTCTGAGGAATTTGTGCTAATGTGCTAAGTGCTTATGTGAACTCTATCTGAACTCTAGTTGCCTACGTGTTTACAGCTTTGCATACTCACTTACCTGTCATGCATATTGCTATTGGCCTTACAGGATGCCTCCACGTCGTCGTCCACGTAAACCGCTCTCATCACCTCCGTTCGCACCTCAGACCGATACACCGACTTCAACCGAAATGGCGGAAACATTAAGACAGTTCATCGCTCAAGCCCCTAAAAGAAATGCTGAACAGGAAGCGTGGGCCCAATTCCTCAGATTCGAACCACCATAGTTTGAAGGTGCCCCGGATGACGCTATTGCCGAGGCATGGATATCGGCCCTGGAAAAGATTTACAGAATAATGGAATATCCGGACCCTCAGAGAGTCGAGTATGCAATCTATCTGATGGTTGGAGTCGCACAGGATTGGTGGAAACAGATTGAGCAAAGATGGACACGCGAGCATGTAGTCCCGACTTGGGATCAGTTCTTGACTGAGTTTCGTGCCAAGTACATTCCGTGGGTTGTTCGTCAGCAACGCGAAAGGGAATTTCTGGCTCTCAAATAGAACACATCTTCAGTTGGTCAGTACGAGGCACACTTCTCTCGCCTCATTAAGCATTGCCCATATATGGTTGCCGACGAGCAGAGGAAGACTCGCCAGAGGGATTGACTTACGAGATCAGGAAGGCTATGATGGTGGTACGACATCAATGTTATACCGACGCAGTGGAAATGGCCCTGCATGTTGAGTCTGAACTCAGCCTAATGGGACCGAGTCCTATTCTTGCCACTACCACCGCCCAGTACCTTCCAGCGAGTTCTAAGAGGCCATTTACACCTTCAGGACCATCTTCCGGAAAGAAGACCTCCCAAGTGTCTTCATCGAAGCAGAATGCACCTCCCCAATCGCAGGGATCCTACGACCCGTATGTAGCTTTTGCCAAAGAGACCATCAAGAGTCAGAATGCCGAAAGAAAGCTGGACGTTGCTTCTCATGTGGAAGTCCCTTCCATTTCCGCGCAAATTGCACGAGGAAGAGAAGATCGAGGCAGTCGAGGAAAACTTAGATCCGAATGCTTCGGTGCAAGGTACAATATATAAATTGTCATTCCATACCTTCATTTCATCATTCGAGTGGTTTACACTCACTTGTTGCGCTTTTTATTGATGTCTTTGCGCGTGCGCCTGTTGAATTCTTTGTGTGTTTCTCGTTTATTTTCGTTGCCGGATTGGAGGACCTTTGCGATTCGTGCGCGTGCTGCCGTTTATCACCGAAGGAACCGTTAGCAGCAGATTAGACCGAGCTGCCAGCAAAGGATTATCTTGGACTTGACTAAGTCCAGAGAACCAAGTTGATCATAGAATTCACAGACGTACGTCCCGAGAATCTGAGAGCTCTTGCGATCAGATCAGTATGGATGGTTTGTGATAGATCTAACCCTAAGAAGTTGAACCGTGATTGAAGTCGCCTAATCGAATGGATTCTGCCGATCTGACAGAATCGAAGAACCGACTTGATGAACTTCCCTCCCGTGAACGTGCCCAAACGAGTATCTTGATCTAGGGTACTTCAGCACTGCTTGTAGAACAGAAGACAGTACACTTCCTGTGTGTATTGTTCCCCGAGAATTACACAGAATATTAACGAAGACAAATATTCTCTACCGTCGATGAAGGATTGTCCGATATGCTTTGAGATTGAGTATTTTGTCTGAACAACCTTTGATTAGGTTATCATCAGCTCTGTGCCCGAGAAAAATATGTTCTGAAGACAGCTTTCAGTGCTTGATGTAGACGTCTTGAATCCGTATGTCGGAAGAAGAATCTTTTAGGATTTGAACAGTACTGGAATGGGAACAAGCTAAGACTTCGAGTGGAATTTCTCTAAGCTTGCAACCCTGTTGCTTAAGTCAACAGGAAAGAAAACGAACTCGAATGGACGATCTCTGTAAGACTTGTTCTTAGGAGTGGAGAAGAGATTAACTACAACTTCAATATTAACCCTGCTCAAGGGATTCCGAATGAATCGTCGTGAGTGGGAATGCGTCACATGAAGGTTGAATTGGTGAATGGTACTAATGAAGAAATCATAGCTCATGCTCGGGAAGCTAAAATCAACCAGAAAGTTGCCCCTTATGACATCGAACTAGCTACTGTAGGAGAGGATTGGCTGAGCGTCGCCACTATCTCTTATGGAGTTTGTTGACATCCCCACAGATTATGAGAGTTTAACAAGTGTTAACTCAGGAGGAGTTGAACCAACCCCAATGTCGTTAATGGAAAATGTTTGAGGACTAAGATTACAAGAATCAGTGTTCCTTGGGAAAAGCGAATATCGTGGTTGGTACTTTGAACCAAATCACGAGCATGTCACAAATTGAGGCTAAACCGAATTGGACTTGCACCATTTTCAATAATTTCATTCATAGCCTTGCGACCCAGTCAGAATTGGGATGAAGAATCTAAAATGCCTAGTCTGCAAAAGAATGGATCCCGAGTCAGACAATTCGAGCGAAGAATAATCCAAAGTTTCAGCTTTGTGTTGGTAACCTCAATACTTCCCAATATAAGTCCCGAACCCATGATTCGAAGAGTCGAAAGAAAGAGACTTACTCGATTAAGTCAAGAGATACCTGGCTTGCCAGCAGATCAAAGCCAAGCATCAAAGATTAAGGAGTTAGCTAGGACTACTGCATACCCCTATGTGGGATTGGGAATGGATTCACCATGGACTTCGTGTCCGGACTACTGAAGGTTTAAGATGGTAATTACTGTTACAGGTTTATCTGGGATTTCTCCAAGGTGCTGTCGATCGGATTCAGGCCTTTCGACAATAAATGGAGATAGCTCAAGTTCTACTGAAAAGCTACTTGCAAGAACCCCGAACAAGCTTGGAGTTGTGCAATCCGCAAAAAAAAAAAAAAAAAAAAAAAAAAAAAAAAAAAAAATCTCCTAGCGAGTTCCTTGAATGAATCAGACAGTCGAAGAAGCTTCGTGAGATATCCGAATGAAGACGCGTAAGTTTCACCCAGAGTTGTTTAACTCTAATCAGTAGAATCTGGGGACCAGATTCTCATAAGGAGGGGTGATTGTAACGCCCCGAAAATTCGTATTAAGAACCGGGAACCCGAATCGATTTTTCTCACGCGATTCATTATTTATTTTATTAATTATTATATGATTTTTATAACAATTTCGTATATGAGTGATTCTAATATTTAAATTACGAATTGTCAATGTGCGTTTAATAATATGAATTTTGACTGTAATTATGTGTTATTTAGACAACGTGAGTTTTTGAACTTATTTTGCGAAATTACAAAAATGCCCTTTCGTTTCTCAACCGAGTCAACTCCTTTGACTTAAGCCATCACTCTCTCTCCCTCACTCATTCACGCAGCAAAGAAGAAAGAAAAGAAAGGAGAAAAGATAAAGAAGAAGAGGAAGGTTCAATTTATCGTCCCGACTCCGTTTCTCGACGGATTTTCGAACCGCTTACGCCTACGAACTCCTCACGATCTCTTCTACGAGTAAGCCTTTCACATCCCTCTCGTTTAATGTCTCCTATGCCTCGTATTTCTCGATTTTGTTTATAGTTGAATGAATTAGGTTTTATATGATTTTGAGAGAATTTATGGATGGATTTTCGTGTTTATTGTTTCTATGTGTAGCTAATATGTTGTAGAACATTATATGTGATAATTAGGGATGGATTTGCATGTTTAGATGATTTAATGTTGGATTTAGGATTGAATTTGTGAAGGTTTCGAGTTTCTGTGAATTTTCTGCTGTTTTCGCACGCACACGGTCTATGCACACGGGGTGTTGCAAGCTCTCTACACGGCTTGTAGAGAGGTCGTGCGTATTAGTTCTACACGGGCTCTCTACACGGCCTGTAGAGAGGTCGTGCGGGTCTTTTAGGGTGCACACGGCCTCAAGGTCGTGTGCATGAGCTCGTGTGGACCGGCATGAACAGCTCCCTGACCTCCTGTAAGTCAGGGGCTGTTTTGGCCTACGGGTCCCACCGTGGCTCATCTTTTCCGAATTCTTTCTTCGCTCGTGTATTCGATATATATGAAATAGATATGAATTGTATGATTTATGAATTTATAGCATGTTCGGGTCTATGAATAGTATGTTTTAAGTTTTCGTTAAATTTTCTAACTTTTGCATGTGAAGTCCGATTTTCCCGAAATTCGAATGCATGCTCCCTTATGGTATTTAAGGCATGTCTGTAAAGTTTCGTTGCATTTGGACTTGATTTGCATTTTTAAAATATGAATTACTTCATTTCGTTTGATAATTGAACCTAAGTGCTTTATGTGATTGTATAACGTGCTTTTACGTGTTCCTATTCCTTCGTATGAGCCATGCGTCGTCGTATGTCTTACGTGGTTATGTCGTTTGTCAGTTGCAGGTTCCACTCTCGTGGATTAGGTTGCTCGTTTCCGTTTTGGGCTTTCTTTTGGGTTGTCGCCAGGTGAGGTTTCTATTGTTATCCCGTATTATGTAGATATGTACTATTGAGCCTCACTAAATAAACCTCGCATGTGTAATTTATGTTTTCATCCCGTATTACTATATTTAGTAAATACTTTATACTTATTATCTTTATGAGGTGTAAGAACAACGGATTTGATATTAAATGAATAATATGTATATGATTTCGAAATGTTTTCAAAAAGAGACAAGCGAACTATGTTTTGATTTAAATGTAATTTTAGGTTTGGAAACCTTCTCGTTGAGTGAAGTCGTTAGGGCGGGTTTCTCCCCCAAGACGATGGAACATCCGGTTGCGTTTCCTACCGTTACATCGTTTGTCTCGAACTGCCCTTTTGGCCCTCCCCGAAATGTCTTGATTTCTATTTTAATAGGAAAATGATAGTTATGAAAATGCGAGATATGATATGTATAAAATGTTAGCTGGGCCCGGAGTATGGCGATCGAATGAATCCGGATAGACAGCGGGTCTACGGTGGAATTCGGTAGCTTGCTCCATGTATACCAGGAGCACGGGTGAGGCCGGAGTGGCAACCTTTGTGCTCCTGTGACGGAGACTTCGTGTCGACTGAAGGATAGGCTATTATGTCTATAGAGCAGTTGGATTTAGCGGTCCTTCTGCGATATGGGAAGAATAAGGTTGGTATGGTTTTCAGGTAGGTTATGTTTTAATATGAGGAGTTGAGAGCTCGACTCGCCGAGCAATATGATATGCCCGTTATGTTAGATTATGATAAATCATCAAATATTTATGAAAACCCTTCTTTTACGTTGTTTTCTTTTAAGTTAAAATGGTGATTTATTCCCGTATGCTATTACGTATGTACTCTTTTTTTCCCCTCACTTAGTCTTTTGACTAACCCTCCCTGCTTTAAACCTTATCTGTTGCAGGTGGTAACTAGGTGGGCATCGTCAGTCTTGTATCGCGGGTTTTTCTTTCTTTTCGGTGATTGTTCCTTTCTAGATTGTTTTAAGTTCATGATTAGGTTATATGTATATGTTACCGGGATATTGTATCGAACCCATTTATTATATTATTGTAATTGAATTTCGCTAGCCTTGTTGGGCTTTAACTATTTGTGCAATTGAGCTACTGCTTTGAATGTTGTTATATGGAATTTAATTTGGTTGCTGCTTCCGCTCCCGCATTGTTGTCGTTGTTGTTGTTTTATAAAAAGCCCCGCCTAGTGATTGAGTAAATCGGTTTGCCGTTCGCCGGGTTTCAATTTAGGGTCGGATTTCTATTTCGGCTTCGGATTGGGGCGCGGTGCGGGGCGTGCGTTACCCGTTTGGGGCGCCCGCTACATAACTATCGCTCGGGAGCTCGTTTCGGTCTGGGGGTTGTGGCGTGGGGGACGTCACACATGATATCTTCTTTACATATTATAATTGGCATATGCATGATTGGGAACATGTTTGGTTAGCCGTTCGTCCAATAATTGCTTAATTGCGCTTTTATTGTTGTTGTTGTCGTTATTAATTTGTATAGGTCTTGTCTTGTCTCCAGATCAGTCGGGTGTTGGAGACCAATGAGTCTAGCAGCTAGGCTTTCTATTTTTTGAATTCCAGGTGAGGATTTAAATCTTTTAACTGGGCTTGAACATATATATATATATAATTGCGAAACCCCCTAATCCCTTATTATTGTATTAATTATTTCGAGATTATACTTTTATGTTTTATCCTCAAATCATTTAATGATAAAATTATACATTATTAAACCAAATTGATTTGATTTCAAAAAGGGCAAGAAAACTATTTATTTTACGTGACGGTTTGACTTAGGATTTAACCCCCCTTCGTCGTCACCTTTGCCCAGAGTGTCGTTTGGCATTCAAATGTGTTTTTCAAAGCGAGTAAATCCGTGTTATTTCAAAATTGGGCCCGGGAAGGTATCCGGAGGTTACATCTGGGGACGGGCATCCAGGGTGTAATCCGAGGTGCTTCTCCCAAAATTAAGCGTCAATCGTGGCCCGTCAGGAGATGATAGCCACGGTTGGGAGCGATGGTGGATGTTGCATTCGTTGCACATTTTCCTAAAAATTCACTATAGTCGATATAAATGCACTACGGGTCCCTCCGAGACTCGTCTTTTCCGAATTCTTTCTTCGCTCGTGTATTCGATATATATGATATAGATATGAATTGCATGATTTATGAATTTACAACATGTTCGGTTATATGAATAGTGTGTTTTAAGTTTTCGTTAAATTTTCTATCTTTGGCATGTGAAGTCCGATTTTCCCAAAATTCGAGTGCATACTTCTTTATGATATCTTAAGCCTGTCCGTAAAGTTTCGTTTCATTTAGACTTGATTTGCATTTTTAAATGTATGAATTACTCTGTTTTCGTTTGATAATTTGAACTTAAGTGCAAGAGACCGTGCGTGTTTGGGGATGGTGCACGGGCTGTGCACACGGCCTTGAGGCCGTGTGCATGAGGCCGTGCGCGTTGTTTGATTGTGCACGGCCTCGGCACACGGCCGTGCACAAGGCCGTGTGCATGAGGCCGTGCGCGTTGTTTGATTTAATTGTGTAATGTGCTCCTATGTGATTTAATATTCTCGTATAAGCCGTGCGTCGTCCTTAGTCTTATTTGGTTGTGTCTTGGTATTTTTGCAGACGATACTCCTGTGGAGTAGCACCGGTTCTAGCTTTTGCTCTTATTTTGTGCACGCCAGGTGAGGCTTTCCTTTTCTGATTCCAGTATTACTACGTATGTATATATATAAATAAGCCTCTCCCGATATAAGCCACGTTTATGTTTTGTTTTCACACCGTTTATATATATACTTAGTAGATATTTATGATTATTATGTTCATTTGATTTATCGAAACTTATTTGATATGAAAAAGTATTACGTATAGTCTTCGAAATGTTTACGAAAGAGACATGTAAAACCTTTTTGTTTCTAAGGCGAACTTTGGCCTTCGGCCTCGCATATGACATGTCTCGAACGGTCTTTTGGCCAACCCGAAATGTTTGAAAAGCGAGTTATGAAATGTTTGCATGATCGTTTGGGCCCGGAGTAAGAGCGATAGGACGAAGTCGGTAGACGTCGGGTCTACGGCGTAAATCCTATGGTTTCCTCCATTTGGGAGCTCGGGGTGAGGCTGGAGTGGCAGCCCTTTGAGTACCTGAGTTATTCTAGTTTGGTACGAGTAGTTCGGGTTTGCAGTCCGGCTACATTGGAGGAATAAGGGAGGTTTCCGGTTTTATGTTTTTGGTTATTGGAGTTTCAGGGCTCGACTCGCCGAGTCATATGATAAGTTATGTTTTATGTTAAATCACCACCCGTTTACGAAAACCTTTCTTTTATGTTGATTTCTTTTAATTATAAAATTGGTGATTTACTTCCGTTTTTTATTATATACATTATTATTTCCCCCCCCCCCCCCCCCCCTCACTTAGTCGTTTGACTAACCCTCTCTGTCTCACCCTATATTGGTTTCAGGATACTAGGCGGGAATCGTCGTCGTCATAGGGTTTTATTTATTTTCTCTTGTATATTCCTTTTCCGTATGTTATGAATTATGTTTTAGAATATTAGGAATTTATTTAATTAGTATTCGGGATTTCTATATTGAACCCGTTATTGTACATTGTCGGGATATTGTATCGAACCCTTTTATTAATTATGTAATTGAATTTCGTTAGCCTTGGTGGGCTTTAATAATTGTGTATTTATTATGTTCTATTGCTTTGATTATTTTGTTGCTTCCGCGTCTCTGTCTTTTCGTTGTTTTTGAAACCCCACCTAGTGATTGAGTAAATGCTTGCCGTTCGCCGGGTTTCGATTCGGGTCGGATCCCATTTCGGTTCCGGGTTGGGGCTCGGTGCGGGGCGTGCGTTACCCGTTTGGGGCACCCGCTACAGTTGGTATCAGAGCTCTTTGGTCCAATGGCCTAAGCTCTGAATTGTCGTGTTTTGCTAGTTTGGTCGGTCGTTGTGTGCCGGTGTAACTTAGGGAATTGCACTCACCAGTGTTCAAGAACGCTTAGTGTTTGAATTGTCACGGATCTTTGTTGGATGATCAACAACAAAAGATCTTTTACAATCAAAATACTGGGATGGGCTTGGATATAGGTGGATGTGAAACTCAAGGTTGTACTTGCCATGCCTGGTTGTCTGTCGTGTCCGGCTGTGTCTAGGTCGTACGGCTTAGGAATTCTGTGGATTTGTGCAAATGTGCTAAGTGCTTATGTGAACACTAAGTGAACATTACTTGCCTAGGTGTTTACAGCTTTGCATGCTCACTTACCTGTCACGCATAACTGTTAATGGTTGTACAGGATGCCTCCACGTCGTTGTCCCTATGGACAGTCTTCGTCATCTTCATTGACACCTCAGACCGATCCACCGATTCCAGCCGGAATTTCGGAAACATTAAGACAGTTCATCGCTCATGCCCCTAAAGGAAATGCTGAGCAGGAAGCGTGGGCTCAATTTCTCAGATTCGAACCACCGCAATTTGAAGGTGCCCCGGATGACAATATTGCCGAGGCATGGATATCTGCTTTAGAAAAGATTTTTAGGATTATGGAATATCCGGACCCTCTAAGAGTCGGGTTTGCTATTTATTTGATGATTGGAGCTGCACAGGAATGGTGGAAACAGATTGAACACCGATGGGAACGCGAGCATGTAGTCCCGACTTGGGATCAATTCTTGACTGAGTTCCGGGCTGAATACATTACGAGGATTGTTCATCAGCAAAATGAAAGTGAAATTCAGGCCCCCGTTCAGCCTAATCCTCCCCAACCTCAGGGATATCCACGACCAGTATGTGGATTTAGTAAGGGCCCGCATGTAGAGGCTAAATGTTGGAGGAAGAATGGACTGTGCTTCGGATGTGGTAGCCCCGATCACATGTTGAATCTATGTCCGAAGAAGAGGCCAGTACCGCGGGATATAGCAGGCGATACTGAGAATGCACATCCAGCGAGTTCTACGAGGCCACTTACACAATCAGGGTCTTCTCCCCGAAAGAAAACCTTCTCGGTATCTTCATCGAAACAGAATGTACCTCCGAAACGGCAGGGAACGCCAGTATGTGGCGTTTGCCAAAGAGATCATCAAGAGTCAGAATGCCGAAAGAAGCAGGGACGTTGCTTCTCATGTGGGAGTCCGTTTCATCTCCGTACAAATTGCACGAGAAAGAGAATGTCGAGACGAGCCAGAAGGATGAAGCTTGATTCCGTATGAACGATCCAGGTATATTGCATTGTCATGACATTCATCCAAATTAATTTAATTTCATATTATGTGAATTTAGAAATTATGTGCGTTAAGCGTATTATATTATGCATGTGATTTCGATGTTGTTGCTCGTGTTTAAATTTTGTGAAGTTTGTGTGGTTTTAATCACACGAACTACCCCTGTATGCCTTGCACGGTCTCGCCACATGCCGTGACGAGACCCTATGCACTTATCTCACACAGCCCTGTTGCACCCTATGCGAGAGGCCGTGCGCATGAATACACACGGGCTCGTCACACGCCGTGACGAGAGCCCGTGCGTGTTTGTCCTCACGGGGTAGTCACACGCCGTGACGAGACCCCGTGCGCATTTCTCACACGGCCTCGTCACACGCCATGACGAGAGGCCGTGCGCGTTTCTCCCAGGTTTTAAAATGGTCAGTAGCTCCTCTTTTGCGCACACCCTCTTTTCTTCTCCTTTTTCATGCGAAAAATTTCCCCATTTTTCTCCCCAAATTCCTTCCAACTTTGAGCTTGAATTATTCTCGATCTACCCGACGGATTTCCGTGAGATTTTGATAGTGTGTTGTCTGCAGCGAGTTCTTGTTATTGTTGAAGTTTGGGCTCGATCCGTTTTACCGATCTCACACAATCTTCGCCCGAAGTAGCGCACGCCAAGTGTTCGGTAAAAGTCCCGAGTGAAATTTGCAACTTAATCCTTCAATTCACAACAACTCCAACTCTTCTATGGAAGGTACTCGTGAAACCCGTGGCAGACGTCGGGCAAGAGAATTACCCGACATAGCGGCCCCGGAAGGGTACCAAGTGGATTTGGGTAATGAAGACGATCAAGATATCTTCAACCGATTAATGGAACGACCGGTTAGAGCCACGCAATTTCTAGACATGGAAGCTATGTACCAATTGGGACTTGGCGAAGGGATCTCCCATTACATCGACAACATTGGGTGGGCTAATTTTTGGAGTATTCAAAGGCCATCCTATCGCCGCCTCACTTGCGAATTTTTCAGCTCTCTTAAGGGCGCGGCATTTCCGGACGACAACGAGATGTCAATAGGAATCCACTTCAGAGTGTTCAACCGAGACTATACGCTCTCATACCGGCAGTTGACCGAGTATTTTCAATTGGATGTTACGGCACCGAGGAGACGTGCCAACGGATGGAATCAAGCCGAAGCGTGGAGACGTATCTCTACCTCCACCGAAATATTTAACTCCGGCGTATCCAAGGCCACGATGCTCATTACCACTCAATTGAGAATTATGCATAGAGCCGTGTCTCGATCGGTTCTAGCCAGAGGAGACAGCCCGGGTGTGGTGAACACCGAAGACTGTCTAATACTCGATCATATGGTACGAGGGGAAAGATTCAACCCCATCTCATACATGATGGACCATATGAAGTATATCTCCACTCGGTCGAGAGGAGAAATTCGAGTTGGCTCATACATTACCGCCATTCTGGAGTGTGCCCAGGTGGAAGGGCTCGATACCCAGGTTCCTGTTGGAGGTTCGACCTCAATTAGCTACGGCACTTTAGCTCAAATGGCGATCTGCACGAAGGGTCCAAGGCGGAACGACCCATATATTCTGGTGGCTGGGCTACCTTTGTGGGAAGCTGACCAAGGGGATGCTCCCGAAGAAGGACCTTCAAACCCAGAGGTCCGAGAGCAGGCTCAGCATATCTACTCCCAGCTGATGAGACAGGATGCTTCTATACTGAGTCTTCACATGGCAGGAGAAGCACTCAGCACCAGGAATCGATAGACCTGCAACAATTTTATTCAGAGTTCACTGACTACCGACGTGTGTCCGATGAGAGATTTGCCCAGCAGGAGAGGCAGATCAACGAGGGCTTCACAGCTCAGCGAGCTCACACTGACAGTCAGTACACAGCCTTGCAGGCAGAGCTTCAGAGATCGATCTCGGAAATGCAGAGGTCACTATCAGAGCAGCTGGATCAGTATTTCCGCCGTGGTCCGGACGAGCCTTGAGCTATCTATTCTATTTTATTTTCTTCTTTCCCGTTAACTTTGTTTAGGATTTGATGTAATTTTCTATTTTGTATGAATTCGAATTTTAATTGGAATATTAAGTGCTTTAAGTGTTTATTCTGAATTGCGTTTTATTATGTGAATTAATTTTATTTTAATGTTCGATTTAATTCGTATTATTAGAATTTCCGCTAGGTTATGCTCCTCTTAACTAACTCCGAGACCGGAAGAGAATCTGAGGACAGATTCTTCTGAAGAGGGGAGTATTGTAACGACCCGAAAATCCGAGTTTCAATTCGGTATATTTTAATCGAGTAATTTCGTTATTTATTATTCTATTTAATATTTATTCTGAGATTTTAGAATAATTTCATAAATGAGTGAATTTTATATTTAAATCACTAATTGTCAATGTGCGTTTAATTATATGAATTTTAACTGTAACTACGTATTATTTGGACAACGTGAGTCTTCGAACTTATTTTGTAAAATTACGACTTTGCCCCTTCAAATTCTAAACCTTAGTCAAGATATGACTAAGTCTCAATCTCTCTCTCTCTCACATTGCCATTCACGCACAAACAAGGAAAAGGAGAAGAAAGAAAAAGAAAGAAAAAGAGAAGGAAGAAGAAAGATTCCAACAATCGTCCCGACTCCGATTCCCGACGGATTCTCGATCCGTTTTCGTCTACGAACTCCTCGCGAACTCTTCTACGAGTAAACCTTTCACGATTCTTTCGTTTAATGTCCTCTATACTTCCTTTTTCTCGTTTTTGTGAATAGTTGTATAATTTAGGTTTTATATGATTTTGATAGTAATTGTAGATGGATTTTCGTGTTTATCGTTTCTATATGTAGATTGCATGTTATAGATGATTATATGTGAAAATTAGGGATTGATTTGCATGATTAATCGATTTAAGGTTGAATTATATTTGATTTTCGCGTGTTGGGTTTGATGTTCTGCATGTTCTGCTCAATTTTTACACACACGGGGTGTGGCAAGCCCGTGTGGGTGTACACGGCCTCTTGCACGGCCGTGCAAGAGACCGTGCATGTTTGGGGATGGTGCACGGGCTGTGCACACGGCCTTGAGGCCGTGTGCATGAGGCCGTGCGCGTTGTTTGATTGTGCACGGCCTCGGCACACGGCCGTGCACAAGGCCGTGTGCATGAGGCCGTGCGCGTTGTTTGATTTAATTGTGTAATGTGCTCCTATGTGATTTAATATTCTCGTATAAGCCGTGCGTCGTCCTTAGTCTTATTTGGTTGTGTCTTGGTATTTTTGCAGACGATACTCCTGTGGAGTAGCGCCGGTTCTAGCTTTTGCTCTTATTTTGTGCACGCCAGGTGAGGCTTTCCTTTTCTGATTCCAGTATTACTACGTATGTATATATATAAATAAGCCTCTCCCGATATAAGCCACGTTTATGTTTTGTTTTCACACCGTTTATATATATACTTAGTAGATATTTATGATTATTATGTTCATTTGATTTATCGAAACTTATTTGATATGAAAAAGTATTACGTATAGTCTTCGAAATGTTTACGAAAGAGACATGTAAAACCTTTTTGTTTCTAAGGCGAACTTTGGCCTTCGGCCTCGCATATGACATGTCTCGAACGGTCTTTTGGCCAACCCTAAATGTTTGAAAAGCGAGTTATGAAATGTTTGCATGATCGTTTGGGCCCGGAGTAAGAGCGATAGGACGAAGTCGGTAGACGTCGGGTCTACGGCGTAAATCCTATGGTTTCCTCCATTTGGGAGCTCGGGGTGAGGCCGGAGTGGCAGCCCTTTGAGTACCTGAGTTATTCTAGTTTGTTACGAGTAGTTCGGGTTTGCAGTCCGGCTACATTGGAGGAATAAGGGAGGTTTCCGGTTTTATGTTTTTGGTTATTGGAGTTTCAGGGCTCGACTCGCCGAGTCATATGATAAGTTATGTTTTATGTTAAATCACCACCCGTTTACGAAAACCTTTCTTTTATGTTGATTTCTTTTAATTATAAAATTGGTGATTTACTTCCGTTTTATTATATACATTATTATTTCCCCCCCCCCCCCTCACTTAGTCGTTTGACTAACCCTCTCTGTCTCACCCTATATTGGTTTCAGGATACTAGCCGGGAATCGTCGTCGTCGTCGTCGTCGTCGTAGGGTTTTATTTATTTTCTCTTGTATATTCCTTTTCCGTATGTTATGAATTATATTTTAGAATATTAGGAATTTATTTAATTAGTATTCGGGATTTCTATATTGAACCCGTTATTGTACATTGTCGGGATATTGTATCGAACCCGTTTATTAATTATGTAATTGAATTTCGTTAGCCTTGGTGGGCTTTAATAATTGTGTATTTATTATGTTCTATTGCTTTGATTATTTTGTTGCTTCCGCGTCTCTGTCTTTTCGTTGTTTTTGAAACCCCGCCTAGTGATTGAGTAAATGCTTGCCGTTCGCCGGGTTTCGATTCGGGTCGGATCCCATTTCGGTTCCGGGTCGGGGCTCGGTGCGGGGCGTGCGTTACCCGTTTGGGGCACCCGCTACAACAAGTCAAGTCATGCTTCCGGATTTTATAGAAAATACATATGCGATAATGAAGAAACCGGAATATGCTTCGACTTGGATATACAATTAAAAATTAAAATCAGTAACTCTATAAAGCAGTAAATACGATCCCAGCGAGAATGGGCCTGTTCCTCCTTATTTCTCCACGGTTCATGTGAAAATACTCCATCGCCGGTGTCAAGCTAAGGAGCAACCCGAAGCCCGACCATAATGAATTTTAGGAAAATGTGCAACGAATGCAACACCCACCATCGCTCCCAACCGTGGCTATCATCTCCTGACGGGCCACGATTGACGCTTATTTTTGGGAGAAGCACCTCAGATTACACCCTGGACGCCCGTCCCCAGATGTAACCTTCGGATACCTTCCCGGGCCCATCTTGAAAATAGTCATGTATTTGCTCGCTTTAAAATAACCCATTTGAATGCCAACCGACACTCTGAACAAGGGTGACGACAAAGGATTAAATCCTAAGTCAAACCGTCACGTAAAATAAATAGTTTTCTTGCCCTTTTGAAAACAAATCAATTTGGTTTAATAATGTATAATTTTGATATTAAATGATTTGAGGATAAAACAAAAAAATATAAACTCGAAATATATAATACATTAATAAGGGATTAGGGGGTTCGCAATTGTATATATATATGTTCAAGCCCAGTTAAGAGTTTAAATTCTCACCTGGAATCAAAAAAGAGAAAGCCTAGCTGCTAGACTCATTGGTCTCCCACGTCAGACTGATCTGGAGACAAGACAAAACCTAGACAAATCAATAACGACAACAAATACTAAAAGCGCAAATAAACAATTATTGGACGAACGGCTAACCAAACATGTTTCCAATCATGCATATGCCAATTATAATATGTAAAGAAGCTATCATGTAAATTTCACGCAATTCCGACAAGTTGTCAAAAATACATATAATTAGAATTACACTATTCATAGCCCGAACGAGGGCGAAATTAAATAAACATTCCAAAATATAAATCTACAAATTAAAAGGGTTCTATAGGTGAAAACGGTGTAATTTTTGGAGTCCGTATGCAAAAAGTCAACCAAAAATGGTGACCCGAAGACTCAATTGCCGAGAGCAAAGTTTGAAAAAGCTGGAAAAATTCTCTAAGTGTTTCAACGGCCTAGTGCACGGTCTTGAACACGGTGTCAAGACCGTGCACGCACACACGGCCAAACACACTGGCTTGGTGCACGGGCTCAAGCCCGTGCAAGCAAATATAGCTGCACACGGGCTCCTGCACGGTCTTGCGCAAGACCGTGCGTTAGCCCGTGTGGTTCAACTGAACCCAGCAGAAACTTACGGGAATTCAAATTTTCGAACCAAAAATCCTTAAAACTCATATTTATAACTCAAATTAACACCCATAAATTATAACAATCATTAATCATCAACTAATTCACATTTGCATCCAATAAAATCATGAATTGATCAAGAAACGGGCTCGATCTAAGCATTTAACCTAAAAATCCCGAAATAAAAAAATAATCTCAAATCATCGAAAATTCGTAAAAGAAATTGGGGAAATTGGTACCTATAGAAAGGTATCGAAGAAAGGATCGTTTAAAAACGATTGGCGCGAAATTCCACGGAGATTCGAGCTCGGTACGATCGATTAGGGATTCGGGAGAAATTTTCTCTTTTCTTCTTCTCTCTCTCTCTCTCTTGAAATAATAACAATGAAATGAATTTTTGATATTTATCAAATATCTTCAAAATATCTAAAAATACGAAAGGTTATTTTAGTAATTTTAGAAAATCCAATTAATTACGCGTCGATCAAATATAACGATTAAATATTAAACAAACACAATATAGACACGTAATTTAAATTCGAAATCAATATAATCACATTGGTCATATACGACATAATATATACTAGTTCACATATAACGAGAATTTAGAGATTAAGAAAGATAATTAACGCGTAAAATTACTCACAGTAATTCTCGGATTTCTGGGTCGTTACATGTAAACTCAAATGTTTCCATTTCAAAGGCAAGTAAAACACTTTCGTTTTAAAGTAACCATTTGATCTCGGAAATGTTCATAAGTAATGTCGTTAGGTGAATCCAACTGTGTGCCCTCCCGAAGCATACGACACTTATGAGCGTGACTTGGATTGTTATACCAACATGCCAAAAAGGGATACTTTAGCCACTAAAATGCATTCATAAATACTTTTAAAAGCGAGAAAATCATCATATTATTTCACATAGGCCAGGAGGCTATACCGGAGGCCAAGCCTAGAGACGAGCATCTAGGGCTAATCTTGAGGTATAGATCCAAAACTAAGCGTCAACTTTAGCTAGTACAGGTGTAGGCGTGCCTTAGTTGGGAGTGATGGTGGATAGTGCATTCGTTACCTATTTTCCTACAATCTCATTTTATTGTCAGGTCTCGAGTTGCTCCTTGACTTGACAAATGGTGTTGGGAGTTTCAAGGTATTTGGGAGTTATAAGAAGAAGTTGAGGACCCGTTCTCGCTAGGACCATATACATTTATTCAATTGTTATTCATTATCAATTCGAAGTACAATCCGAAAATTGAAATACAAAACTTAATACTTTACTTCTCAAAACCGGCTTCATAGCTCAAACCTGCTCTACTTAGATATCTATTATCCCTCACTGAGTTACTTTGACTCACCCCTCGTGTTTTGGTTCTTGTTTTAAGTAGATGAGAGACCGACATGTATCGTGTGTCGGAAGGGCAACAACGAGTCTAGATAGGCTCGATCTTTTGGATTACCGAGTCGTCTATAGTTGTTGTCTTAACTCTTTGGATTAGGATATTATTGATGATACTTTATTACTATTTATTCGGCCCTGATGAGGCAGTTTACATTAGTAGGATGTTGATTTGAAACTTGGCCATGCATGGAATTTATATATATATAATCTCATTTATCTATGTTGACTTGCTTCCGCTACTATTTTAATTGTTTAAATGTTTTGTTGGACGTAGTCTTGTGGGAATTGTTGTTGCCTATTCTAGTGTATGGATAGACTCGTCGGCTGGGATGAGTTTTTGGCGGTGCCGATAGCCACCGCCTAGGGATTCATTCAGGTTCGGACGATGTGGTGTTGGGGCGCTGCATGTAGGGGTTGGAGTTGCGGGTCGGGCTTCGGGTTTTCTACTCGATCGGGTCGGGTTTTTATGCTATTTCAAGTTTTAGGTCGGGTACCCGATACCCGTTAATATTTTCGGGTCTGTTATCGGGTAGAAAAACACGACCCGATCGGGTACCCGAATACCCGACCTGAAATTAATTTTAGAAAAATACCCTACGTACACTTCTCAATCTGCAGCAACAAATTTTGATTTTCCCCAATTTCATTTCTATGGTTTCTTCATCTTGAACTTATTCCACACAATTGCCTGCGCGCTGCATGCTTAAATGACAAAATGGAATCACATCGAGAATTGCATGTTCAGTAAAACAGAAAAAGAACAAACCAAAGAAGCAACAATTGGCTCCAAAACCATATCAATTAAAAGATAGCTGCTGCTAAAATGGAGGAAATGAATACTGACTTATATGGTGCTGGTCTCAACAAACATCTGCATTCAGCAAAGAGAAGTAGAGAGATGCGAATATCAAATATTGCATATTAAATCATGAAAATCAAATTTAATAAACTAAAATTGCAAAAGTTAAACGAGTAGGCGCTACTAAAATGAGGCTGCACATGAACCCTAGATATTGAGAAATGGGGTAGATAGTGGGTTGTTTAAAAAATGGTGTAAACTGATTAATAATTTTATTTTATATATTGGGTTGAAACTTCAGACATTTTCATTTAAATTTTGGTCAGTAGCTACAGGAATAGAAAAAGAGGAAAAATATATATGCACATACATAAAATAATAGTCTGTATAATGAGAAAGAGGAAAAGAAATATATAAAAAAAAAAGACTACCCGAAACCCGACCCAAAATTTTTGGATACCCGAAATTTTATCGGGTCGAGTTCGGGTAGTAAAAATACTACCCGAAATTTTCGGGTACCCGACCCGACGCCCAACCGAGCGCCAGGGCATAGTGTTATGGGATTTTAGGCCTTAGGCTTAGAGTATGTGACCAACTGCGACTCTCACAAATTAATTAGGAGAGTTCAAAATCAATAAAAATGGGAATTTTACTTTTGGGCCTTTGGCTCACAAAAGGGCAAAAATACGTAATTAATGATTCACCTCTATGTGGGCTCAAACTGAATTAATTAAGAATTTGAGAAATTCTCACCGTATATATCATCAACCGACTCTTTTCAATGAAAGCTTTATTTTTTGAAAAAGATTAGCGATGAATGTTTTTGTTCGAGAATTTGGATGATCCTGATAGTGAGGATTAAGACCTTTTTATATAGACATGTTCGTAGTTCAAGTCGTATTAGGGTTTTTTTTTTTAGGGAAAAACGAAATGCATTAATCAGAATCACGAAACAGAGAGTCCCACGTGAAAGGCGGGATATCGTTGGAACCTACGCAAGACGAAGCTGCATTCCTAGCAAGGGAATTAGCTACATTATTAGCTTCCCTTTGAACAAACACGAAACGATAATCGAAAAAATGAAAAGTAAGGATCGAATTTCATCCATTAACGAGCCAACTAAAGACAGGTCCTCCTCCTTGTTATTGAGCTTATGCACTAAATTCAGACTGTCACCTTCGAAGATCACACTTCGCCATCTGAAATCTCGGGCTAGTCAAATAGCGGCGAGAGCAGCCTGGGCTTCAGCTATCTCCGAATTAATGCAGTCCTCACGGAAGTCGGTTTCCCAGCCCAAAACTTCGCCATCACCGTTTCGTGCAACAACTCCTACCCCAATTCTGTTCCGAGAATTAAAAATAGCTCCATCATAGTTCAATTTAATAATTCCCAAACCATGTTTGCACCAATGCATAACTTCGCTCCTCGGCACTGGTTCGTCTTTGGGACTGAAGATTTCCTGATGAGCAGCCAATTGGGCATCCACGTGTTGAATAATTCCCATCGGAGTTGTCCCCTTTTCTCCAGTCCTCCTTTGGTTTCTGTTCCACCATATTGAGTACAAGATAGCTGCGAATTTGTTGATCTAATATAAGTCCAGGTTGTCGAATATCTTGAGTAGTCCTTCTGTGAAGCCCTATCCGAGGTTATCAATAACAGCAGCGGGGAGATTAGAGGCTGCCCATGTAAGTCTCGCAAAGTCACAGTGGAGGAACGAATGAATAGCGTCTTCTCCTTCTCGTTTGCACACATGGCAAAAATCATCAACGTAGTAGTGTTTATGGATAAGAGTTTTCGCCGAAGGGATAGCATTGTGACATACTCGCCATAGGAAGAGCCGTATTTTGGGGAGAGTGTTGATCTTCCAAAGTCTGTTCCAAATTGGAGATATAATAGAAGTTCTGCAGCTAATGCTAGCAGATTCTCGTTCCTCCAATATTGAAGCCAAATGGTATGCCATTTTCACCGAGAACTTACCATCTTTAGAGAAGTGCCACACAACTTTGTCACGAGAGCCAGCTCTCGAAAGAGGAATGGCAAGGATTGTTGATGCATCTTCTGCTCGGAAGAGAGTTTCTACAAGTGGTTTATTCCAACAGCTCTCGTTGTGGATTAGTAGCTGAGAAACACGTGCTGGTGCAAACAACACTCCATGATGAAATTGAGGCACATAAGTCGAGGCTGTAGGAAGCCAAGGGTCCTGTCCTACAGAAATCGATTCCCCATTACCCACAAGAATTCTTTTTCCAGCCATGATAATCTTTTGTGTACTTTGGATGCTCCTCCAAGTGAAGCTCGGGTTTCGACCTAGCGATGTTGTCTCAAAATCCGTGTCCGGGTAATATTTGGCTTTAAGCATTTGAGCCAAGAGGCTGTCTGGATGAGTCACAAGGCGCCACGCCTGTTTCGCAAGTATTGCATCATTGAATATTCTCAAATCTCAAAAGCCCAATCCTCCATCCCGTTTTGATTTGCAAAGATTATTCCACGCAATCCAATGAATCTTGTGTTTATCCCCATTGTTCCACCAATAATTCCGAATTAATCCCTCTAGCTCGTTCGTGAAGTCTTTTGGTAATTTGAAGCAACCCATGGCGTCGGCATTGCTTGAAGAACCGACTTCACAAGATTCTCTTTTCCTGCCATCGAGAGGAATTTTTCGGAGTAACCCTTTATCTTGTTCCACATCTTATTTCTGATGGAGGCAAAAATAGCAGCGTTAGTTTTTCCAACAATCGAAGGGAGTCCCAAGTATAAATTGAATTTGTCTACCAACCGAACTCCCAATTTGTTGGCCAATTGCTCCTTATGTGAAAGTGGTAAGTTGTTGCTGAATGTGATGGAAGATTTTTGAAGATTAATCACTTGGCCATAAATTTTTGCATATGTATTAAGGACCTCGTTGATAGCATCCATGGCCTCGTCATCTGCTCTGCCACAAATTAAGGTGTCGTCTGTGAACAACGAATGGGAGATTCTAGGACCTCCTTCACTAACCGAAATGCCTTGGAGGCTGCCAGAGTTTTCCTGTTCCTGTAAGAGACTAGAGAGAACTTCTGCACAAAGAAGAAACAAATAAGGGGATAGAGGATCTCCTTGACGGAGTCCTCTTTCCGGGACCACAAACCAAATTCATTGCCTTCAAGTAAAAACGAATAAGAGAAAGTTGAGATACATGTCATAATAAGTGAACTAAAAGGGGAAGGGAAACCTAATCGATGGATCACCCGTTCGAGGAAACACCATTCAACTCGATCATATGCTTTGCTCATATCGAGTTTAAGTGCAAAGACACCTTCCTTCCCACTATTCTTCCGCTTCAAATAATGGTTAATCTCAAATGCAATAAAATGTTATCAGAAATGAGCCTAGTGGGTATGAATGCAGACTGTGTTTGTGAGATGGTGTGGTTTAGTAGAGGTTTCAGCTGGTTAGATAAAACTTTGCTAGCAATTTTGTAAACCACAGTGCAGAGACTTATAGGGCGAAATTGAGTAATTTGCTCCGGTTCTTTACATTTTGGGATAAGAACTATATGAGTGGAGTTCATATTTTTGTCAAACCGATGGCAATTAAGAAAACCTGCCACACTCTTCGTCACATCACTCCCTACAATATGCCAATATTTTTGGAAAAAATATGGCGGCATACCATCGTGGCCGGGAGATTTAAGGGGATACATGTGTTTAAGAGCAAGTTTTACCTCGTCACTCTTGTAGGGAAAAAGAAGCGTTTGTCTCATCTATTCATCAATCTTTGGCTACAAGGAATCGAGAGCGATATTAATTTCACCATCGGCACACACTTCGGACGAGAAGATCCCCGAGAAGTATCTTATAATGATCCCTTGAATATCGGATTCCGACGTGCACATGTTTCCATTTTCATCAAGAAGGCCTGAGGTACAATTGGTATATGTTGCCTATGGGTAGCCCGCTCATGGAAATATCTCGTGTTTCTATCCCCTTCGGTCATCCAGTATGCTTTGGCTCTTTGTTGCCAATGGATTTCTTCTTTAGAGGGTGTTTGGCTGAGCTTATAAGCTCCTTAAAACATCTTATAAGATGTTTAAGAGCTTATAAGATGTTGCAAAGTGTTTGGTAAATATGTTTTAAAAGGAACTTATAAGATGTTAAAATAAGATGTTAGGAGCTTATAAGCTCCTTAAAAATAAGTTAGGAATCCCAACTTATTTTATGATCTTAATATACTCCCCTATATTTTGACTATGTTAATTACATAATTGCCATTACTAACATCTTATAAGCACATGGTTTTATTTTTTATCCAAACACTTTTAGATCTTATTCTTAAAATAAGATTTAACATCTTATAAGCTCTAAAAAGATCTTATAAGATGTGAGAGCGTATAAGCTTTTTAAAATAAACTTACCCAAACACCTTCTTAGTCAAAAGTTCTTCAATCTGCTGAATCAAAGTCTTTTCCTCCTCACGAGTTGCATTAGTAATAATGCCATTGCGTAAGGCCTCAATCTTCTGTTTGAGTTTATCCACTTTCTTACTAACATATCAGTGAAGGACTTTGAATTCCAATTGATCAACTTCATTTTACAATTAGTGATGCTGTCCGCCACTTTCTTTGAAGCCGAAGTCGCAATTCCCATCAACCATGCATCTTGGATTATCTTTTCACAATCCACTTTTCTGGACCAATTCGCCTCAAATCTCCATGGGAAATTCCTTTTCCTTTTTGCTTTGGCTTTCGGCATCACGTCGATAAAGATGGGGCGATGATCCGAAACAGGTGCAGCAAGATGAGTAACCGTTGCAGTCAGGAAGAGTTGTTTCCAGCTTGAAGATGCCACCCCCTGTTCAGGCGGCATCGGATCGTGTTTCCGTCTTCTTGGTTATTAATCCATGTAACCAAGTCGTATTAAAGTTAGAAGTCCATTACTTAGTAGGGTTATTATTACCATATTTTTGGATATCTCCTCTTTAATCAAATTAGAGTTTTATTGGATCAGGCCCAAAATATAAGACACCATCAATAATGTTTTATTTTGGCATTTGAAAAGAATAATATAATTTATGTGAAAAAGAAATAAAGTGTTATATATATATACCAAAAACAAATTGTTTAGGCTACCAGGGTAATAGTGGATTAGAAAAATAGAAGAAACTTTGAAACTAAATTAATATAAGATCACTAAAACCTGATCATTTTTGAGTGACTATTTTCACTTTCTTTTTTCTTTTCTTTAATTTGGGGAAGGGGAGGTGGGATAGGCGTAAATTATTGTGATGTAATTAACTCCAAATTATGCGGTTTAATTACTAATCAAAAAACTTATAGGACTTAATCATCATAAAGCGAAACTAGCTTTTTATCCCTGCGTTGTATCGGTAATTTACTTATAAAATATATATTATTAAATAAATTATATTATATTTTTTATATGATTTAACAATACGTCCAAAATTATTAATTTAGAATTTGAAGCGCACACACCAAAATAATTCATTTTATAAGATAATCGGGACTTATATATGTAAAAAGTTTATTTTAAATGTATACAAATAGTAATATGATATTTTTATGACAGAGTACTGAATTTATATTTATAATAGAGAGAATATATATTTATACATATATAGAGAAGGAATATCATAACTGTTATAGAAATATTAAAATAATAATTAAAATACAAAAAAATATTTAATAATAGACCATATAAATAATGATTGGAATCTCTTTGTCTGTTTGATCGAAAAAATAGTTGTTTATTATACTTTATATTATTTTTTATTAAATAATCTGTTATTATTTCGTTATTAATTCATAATAATAATCATTTTATTATTGATATTTTTTTTAATTTATGAAAATATTAATACTTTATAAAGAAATTTATTTACATCGAAGTAAAATATAAGTTTTCTACCACAAAATGAACATATGATACGTGTATGTGGGAATTTTTTTTTTTTCAAGAAAATCAATTGTTTATTTATTTTATATTATTAAAATAATAATAAAATTTAATTAAACTTATATTTAAAATTTTCTTCCTTACTTTAAGTTAGACTAAATTTTCATTTGAATCTAAAATATTAAATGTATTTTTTAATGGATATATTAAATATATTTTTTTATTTTTATTAAAGAATATTCAATACCGTATGGATAACTCTAAAGCTTATTAAAATATAGTTCTACAATTAAGTAGGAGTTATAAATTTTTTAATATAGACAAAAACATGAAATGTCAATAAGTATATATGTAAGTTATAAGAACAATAATTAATGCTATTAATTATAGAAACAATCTACATGGCAAAATAGATTAATTCTAACTAATTCACTTCATTGCCACATAAACATCATTCCTAAAACAGTCCACTAATTTATTTTCATATATATATATATATATATATATATATATATATATATATATATATATATATATATTATATATGATTGTTCAACCAGAATATAATTGTTTTCATGATTTTGGCATCTATATATAAAAAAAAATCAATTCAAATTCTAAAAAAATCACTTCTGTTAGAACTGATTTTTTTTTCAGCACTTTGGGGTTCAAAACACTCCCTACTTCTGCTAAATTTAAACAAAAGTAAGCCAGAATTCAAAAGTAGGTAAAGATAGCTTTTGGATTTTGATTTTAGATTTTAGATATTTTTATAAAAATTAAAATAAAATTTTAATTAGTAACTTTATTAAAATTAAAAGAGATTCTCGACTTTTTTTCTAAACACTCAATTTTATTTTTTTTTTCCTGCTTTTAGTATTGTATTTTTTTTTTAACTTTGACTTCTACTTTAATTTTTTCAGAAGCATGCAATAGAGTTTGCAAACACTCAAAAAACTGACAGAGACCAATGTCGGAGACTTTTTTCAAATTAGTAAAGCAAAATCACTGTAATATTCATAACAATCGTACACGCCTTAATTTTTTTTTTTTTACCTAAATTGTATAATCGTGTTAATTAATTTATAAGAAAAGAAATCAAATTTTTCTTATGGTAACACACATATAAATGTGTCACATGTATGTATCTATATATATCCTGTTGGAATCTAAATGTGTAATAAACTAAAAACTCAATATTATTTTTTATTTAAATTTCGTATCTAATATATTCTCCTCATAAGCAGCTGGTGGGCTTCACAACTCCAGCAGCGGTTCCTCCGGCATGGGCACAAGTTGAAATAGCTGGTTTATCTTTGAAGCTCAGATTAACTTGATCCAATGTGATTCCACTGCACGGTTTCGTTTTACTGCAGTCAAATTTTACAGCAACTTCTGTAGCCGATGTTCCATGTATGTCTTGATAAGTAATATCGCTGATTTTCACACCCGATGCCTGTAAATTGTAGTCGCAGAGAATACTATTAACTTGGATACTCAATTCTCAACAGAGTGTTTGGAAATTAAAAGTACTTTAGAAGTGTTTAATCTACAAATTTTCGGAAAAAGGCTAAAACGTGATTCTGTAGCAAAATTTAAAGGGAGAATTACATCTATGACCTTTGAGGTTCTTTTTAATTATAACCAGGGGCAGTACTAGAAAATTTTTCTTGGGGGACAAAATATTATAATTTATTATAGATAAAAGTTTTCTTTTTTTAAATATGAATATTATTAATTATTTTAGTATAATATTAGTTATAACTTATTTTTTCCTATTTGGATATTAAAACACTTAAAAATATGCAAAAAATTTACAAAATCTAATTGTCAAGAAGGGGGCCGATTAAGCTATTTTATTATATAAATAATTTTTTAATATATATAAGAAATTTTTTTTAGAATTACCGCCCCAAGGTGGCTTTAGTACAGCCCCTGATTACAACTTAATCCCTCTATTTTTGGAAATTACAAAAAATTATCTGGTATTTTTACTTTATTGCAAAAAACTCCTTGAACCCTATACAACAAAAATGCAAATAATTTAGGGAGTCTTTTGTAATTTCTAAAACATAAGAGACTAAATTATAATTATCTCAAATTTCAGGGATAGTGAATGTCATTTGCCAAAATTTAAGTGGTTTTTTCGTAAAAGTTGAAAAAGTAACTAAAAAGTCTTTGAAATTGGGTTAGCAAATGTCATTTTAGTCAATAATTTAGATATATAATTGTTTAGTTATACTTCCATTGAATACGAATTATCAGGTTTTATTCACTATGTTTTACTTAATCAAAATATATAGTGTTATTTTGTCAAACACTACCTTCAAATATATAATAATAGTATAGATATCAAATATATAATAATAGTATAGATACCGATATATATGACTGAAGTGGACTAATTTCTAAAACTTATATATAAATATAGACCAATCTTTTGGGGGACTAAAAATGATATTTACTCAAATTGGGTACAGCTTTTAAGAAAGAACAAAACCTGCAGGCACGCATGATAAAAACTTTTCATCAAATGCTAAAAAGAAGCTAGAAATGTAAAAAAGCTGAAAGCAGTTAATTAACTTAGTACCTGATCAGGACAATGGGCGTGGTCGGGGCAATAATTTTGATCGATAATAATGGGATTTTGGACATTGACCATTACAGCGTGCTGGAAAAAAACATCCCTGACGAATCCATTGCTAGGCCTTGCCCATGTCTTCACTCTCACACCATTTTCAGTTCCAGTGAATGTTGTTGTTTTAACTGTCACATTTTGCACTCCTGCTTCTTGCATATCCCATCCTAGGCTTCCAATGCTGCAAAAAGAGGAAAAAAAAAAAAAAATTACAAATCGAGACATTCTTGGTTTATTGTTTTTCCGGCGAAAAAAGTCCAAAATTACTACTTTTTTTGAAAAATCGGACTACTTTGTCAAGGGAAAAACTATTGCAAGAAACGCTAAAGAGGTCGAGTTGGTATATTTTTTTGCAATTTTCCCTTATGTATATAATTAGTGAAGAAATATTAGTTTGAAGGATTTTAGAAATTTAATGATAGTAGCTTAGTACCTTATCCCATGGCCGGGGCCACAAGCTAGGTTTTCGATCCACAAGTTTGAGGCACCAGGACCGATAGAAACACAATCATCGCCGGTGCCAATGTGAGAGTTCATTATAGTAACTCCTGATGATTGCTGCACGTGAATGCCATCAGTGTTTGGGCTGTTCCCTGGAGCTGAAATTCTCACACTTGCAACATTCACATTTCGGCATCCATCAATCAGAATGTGAAATTTTTGACTGTTTAACGATGCTAATCCATTGATCGTTATCTTGTTCGAATTGTAGAACGCCAATGACTGCAACAAAAACAAATTCAATTAATTAATATTGAGATCTATTAGATTTTATTTTTTTTTACCAATAATTGAGATCTATTATATATATATATATATATATTTGAGATCATGTAAGTTGCATCTATATTAATTAGAATATTTATGTGCGGTAAAATTGCAAACAAAAGTCTCATAACTTTTTTTTTTTCATAACTTTCGAACTTTAGTCCTCTTTAATTTTGTCCTTAAAGTGAGATATAGTGATATTTTAATTTTGTGACACTAGTTAAAACTGTCTTGTATTTAGGTGTCTCTATAACTTTTTCAATGTTTTTATGAAGTTTCAAAATATATTTGAATAGGAAAATATAGAGTTATAGCTAGTGACATTTTTTAATGTCTAAACAAATGAGTTATAGAGACATTTTGAGAGACGTGTCACAAAAATATATCTAATTAACTAACTTTTTTAGTAATGCCTATTTCAGGTGGAATTCCCCAGCATCACAACTATCAGATTCTCTTAATTTTCTAAATCAATATACTTGCACTAATCAAATAAGATTACTTCTCAAAATTGTAAATTTCACAATAAGACTAAATAGGTAGAGATGGCAAAATTTTGATTTTTTGGGAAATTATTTTTTCCAATTGATGTGTCCATCTTGACATAGACAATAAAGAAATTTTCATAATTGTGATGAAGTGTCTCGCTAACATTGTTAGTCCATTTCTCTGGTAAATTTTCACCCAGAATTGTGGTTTCCAACCAAAACAGAATGAAAATAATCAAAAATAAAAACTTAGGTGACAAATAAAAAAAGTGATGATTGACGGGACTATTAAACTATTAAAGTACAAAAATGTCAAAATTACCGGATGAAATTAAACTTATAATATTTACCTATTTATGTGGATGGCACTTGTATTATAATTAGATAATTTAATTAATTACAAAACCATATTTATTTGAGTTGTGGAACGGCCAATCAAGGAATTGATTGTGCGTGTCACTAACTTTATCTTAAAAATAAAAACCATGTACTATATATATAAAATCAATATTTAGTTGAAAATAATTCCCCAAAAGTTTTATAAAAAAAATGAGCATGCTCTTGCACGACAACATGTGGATCTGTTACTTCAATAATTCAATTATCACTTCACATGCATGCAAACCTCATCTAAAAAGAATAAGAGAGAGAGAGAGGAGCTAGGTAAGATCATTTTAGCATTATACTCATGAATTAAAACCCACCGTTGCTCCTGTAGGACAACCACCGCCGGAACTCTTGCAAGCCCACAACTTCGTCCCCTGACCGTCTAGGGTTCCACCATAGATAGAAACTCCGGTGACCCTCTCGAACTGCAACCAATGCTCTATTTTCCCGAGAGCATTATAATCAGATGGAGCCACCAGAGTCCCATCAATACGTATAGTAACAGCAGTGTTCTTACACAACTTTCCATCAAAATAAGCATATCCCAACAGAAATCTCCCCACCGGCACATATATCATGGCCGGCTTGGTGGCGGCGCAGGCGGCGCCCCATGCACTTAGAAAAGCCTTTGTGCAATCGGATTTGCCACCGGATTTCGCCCCGAAGGCCTGAACATTGTACGTTGGGTTTGCTGCAAGTGATTGTGATGATGATAAGTAGAAGAAGAAGGTGATGATCAGAATGATAATATTGTTGGTCATTTTTGTAGAAGCCATTTTCGTTTTGTGTGTGTGGAGAGTGTCTAAGGAGGTATTTATAGGGTTCATTGATAACATTATTTCACCAAAAAAATAGAATTGTTAATTTGGTCAAGTTTACTGTCACATGCATGCGCTACAAACTAACAAAAACTGCTTCGTGTTGGGTTGCGTATAAGAGGAAATTTTGTGTATTGAAAAACAATTTGAAATAATATTTTTACGGGATCCACGGAGGAATTTGGTGATCTAAGTGGTTAAAATTTTAATATTTTATTCAAGTGTTTACACGGAACTGTGAGAATAAATATGCTCCTATTGTGGCATGTACATGCATGTAATTTTTGAAAACAAAATAATAATATAATATATAAGAACTAAGAAGAATGTATTTTCAATTAAAAATTATAATTAAATAAAAAATGTATAATGTATTAGTGGGTGGCTTGGGTGGATACTTTTTTGTTTTTACCTTTTAATTTGAACATAGTCTTATAATTTAAAATAAAATCATTATAAATACTTAAATATAAATTTCATTTAATTTTTATTTAAACATATATGAGTAATTAAATATCATCTAAAAAATATAATTGCATAAAATAAATTTGAAATGTAAATTATAAAATACTAATTAATTAATATGAACTTTTTTTTAATATATTAAATAATAATATAATCTTAATATTTACTACAATATTCGATTTTATTGTAGTTACAATTTTATATATTTTTATTAAAAAATATATTCCTGTTAAATATTTATGTTATATATTTTAATTTTATTTTTATTTTTTCATTTTGTTTCAAAAATGATATATATAAATTCACAATGGATCCTAGCTATAGTGGACGTCAACTAAATAATTTCACCATTTAAAATTCGAAGTGATAGTTTTTGGTCAATTTCAATTGATTCAAAAGACGTCATGTAGCTAGGCAATACCAAAACTTCTAGCAGCCAAATCCTGAAAATCCACATATATAAAGCTACCTTACTAATTATCCGTTGTTTTCAACAAATACCTAATGTATACATTTGTTTTACTTTAATTGTCCAAAAACTCTGGGTAAAAGTCAGGGTTGGGGGTGAAGGTGGGGGAAGAAATTCAAGAGTGGCAATAAAGAAAATCAAGTTGGCATCATGGAGTCTGGTAATCACTTTTCCGCGTGCATGTTTCTTAACCTTAAAGTGAGACAGAAGCGATATATATTCTTATGAACTTATCAAAATTTCTGCATTGCTTCAGCTTACAATAGTATTCTCCATGAAAACTTCAAGGAAACCAGGAATATTATGGCGCGTTGCAGATTTCTTCAATGGTTTGAATAAAGTACTTGTAATAATTCAATGAACCAATATTACCATATTCTATACGATATTACACCAAAAAAACGGACCCAAAACTTAGACCGGACTGCCGGTTTGATATTTTCAATTAATTTTTATTAACAGAAAAAGTAAAAAGTTTTTAAAATTAGGATTTGAACTTGAGATCTATTAAATGGTTTGGGGAAAGCTAACAAATTAAGCTATTATATTTATTTATCATTTTCATACTCAAATTTGTTTGATACTTCTAATTTTCCAAAGGCTTGTATAGACTTTCATGTGGGATATTATTGTTATCATTTATACAGTCTACTCTTTTTTATTATAATTTTCTTCATGTAATCCTAATTGATTTTGAAGTCTTTGCAAACTCTATACAGCATGAAAGAATTCTAAGATAATGTTATATTTTATTGCTTATACTCGATTGAAATAAGTTATAAAATTATATTACATTATGTATTTATAAGACCTGTTATTAGAAATTAAAATTATTACTCCGTTGAACTAATTCAGATGTCCAAACACAAAAAGGAAAAAAGAAAAGACATATTTTGTAACGCCCCCAAATTTTCGAGATCGGAAATTAATAAGAATGTATTAGAATGTATTTATAAAATTATATATATATATATATATATATATATATATATATATATATATATTTATATATATATTTATGATTTATGATGTTATACTGATTAAACCGCTGATTGAATCGATCGAATCGATTGAACCGATAACCAGTGAGGCTATCAATTTGACGTAAGGTTCGGTTTTGAAAACATGGCCTAATTCCTGAATGATTGCATCGAAAAACCTAAATAATCCAGCTTTTACATCTATTTGACATACAAAACTGTTTCAACGTGTACAGTTGAGGAATCACCCAGAAGAATAAAGGCAAATGGGTCAATTCATAACTAAAATGTGACAGATAAATTAGGTAAGGAGCGGTGAACGATAGTTAAATCACAGGAGTCTCTAAAACAATTTTTACATCACAAAATAAATTTTTGAACATTAATTATCTTGAAAATACAAGATTTTTGATGCACTATAATCAGTTATATTTTATAAATCACACGTCCTCACTGGAACCATAACTTTATTTATTTTTCAAATAGCTTTTGTTATTATCTAATTATTTGTATATATAGAATCTTGATTTAACTATGTCAAATATACTGGGATGGATGTGTTGAATTAATGAACCTTGACCTAACTCAATTCCTAAAAGCTAGCTTAAGAGGGAGGTTTGCCAAGCCATTATATAGTAAACCCCACATCTTTGATTATTCGATGTGGGATGGTTTAATACACCCCTGTCATGCTAGGGCCGCGGAATATGCGGGACAAACTGGAGCGTGAAATGATTTGCAGGATATCTGCGAGGAGAGTAGGGGTGGAGAGACAGGCCGAGAATCGGACCCACTCTGATACCATGTTGAATTAATGGACCTTGACCTAACTCAACCCCCAAAAGCCATTATATAGTGAACCCCGCATATTTAATTATATAATGAACCCCGCATATTTGATTATTCGATGTGGAGTGGTTTAATAGGATGCATATAGGGCCTGATGGGGGCATTGGTGTTCAATGATCCTCAACCTTTTGTAATATTTTATTATTATTTTAATTTATATATTTTGTATGTTTTTTAATTATTACATATAATAAATTTATAAAATTATTAATTTTGCTCCCTTCCAATTGATTCAATTTCCGCCATTTATTAAAGAGTTCATTTTCGGCCGCTTCCCCATAAAAAATACCAGTCACGCCCCCGAATATATTAGTTAGTTACGCTATGTGTACAAGCTGATTAACATATAAAATTGGACCAAATTAAAATAATGAAAAAAAAGTAAAATATTGGAGAATGTGAATATAATTGCAAGATATCAACATATATTATGTTTTTATATTTCAAATGACTGGAATATTAAACATAGGCTATAAAATGCTGTTCACGATAAGTTGGCCTAGATCTCTCGAAGTTTTAGTAGTTCTTAGCTATTTAATTCCCTCGGTTAGACGAGGACCTGTTATTAGAAAAATTATTACTCCGTTGAACTAATTCAGATGTCCAAACACAAAAAGGAAAAAAGAAAAGACATATTTGTGATTAAGTCAAATGATATAAAAGTTAAAAAGTTGTACAAGTTAGAATAGTAAAACTGGTGAGTGTCCAATAAAAGAAAGATATGAAAAAATTACTTGATTGTTTGGAAAAGAATTAAGTCCATAGACAACTTTATTACTCTAATTTGTAACTTCTACTCAGTTACGAAAATAACTTAGAAACTAGAGTTAAGTTGGAGATAAATGTTGGTTCTTGGATGTTTCCAACTTTTAATTTTTTATTTTTTTTTGTGGTAGAACTTATTTTTTATTTAAAATAAGTAGAAACTAGTTTTCTAAGACATGCGTGACTCCCACTTATTATTTAAAGAAACAACAGAAAATAATTATTTTTTTAAAAAAGAAAATGACTACTAACTTAGTACTCATGTATTGCTAAATTGTGTGTGTATTTTAATTTAAAATATATATATATATATATATATATAAATTGTGGGATGAACATTAAGGGCTCGTATACTTCTTAGTTATCCGGCAGTTTTGGAAAAATTAATGCCCATTTCCTTTGTTCACTTTTCTAGTTGCCATTTCATGAGAAAACATGAAGGCCCGTAAAAATGGCATGTTTTGGGATGAAATTTGAACACGCCAATTTTGGCGTGTTACGAAATCATGATTTTTGACATGATTTGAGCAATTACATTCCTGTCCTATACTTGCTCTTTTTTACGTGAATTGCCATTGAAATCCTAGGAATTTATTTTGAAATTAAAATAAAACACGATCTCATATATTTTCACTTTCCCTCTCTCAGTTCATACATTTTCTAGGGTTTGGAAAGCGAGCAGCTAGTCGGCAATTTCCATGGACACCAGTAACTGAGGAGGAATAACTGAAAAAGGTGAAAAATAGAAAAAGATACCATACATTTCAATTTTATGTTTCAATAATTTCTCTTCTCTGATTTTTTTCCCATCTTCTTTACACAGGTATTATTTTCGAGTTCTGAGCAGTTCAGAAATTGTGTACGCTTCACACGAGCTTTTTGGAAAATCGACGGTTGATTCTCATTCTTTGAAAGGTAGCTTTCTCTTCACTAGTTTCTGATTCAATCGTAACCTGATAAACTCTAACCAACCTCTGATCTCCATTATTATTCTGCAAAATGCTAATTTGCAGATATTATTGGTTCCATTATATTAATAATTAATTGCGAAAACGCTTTTGAATTATATATTTCGTTTATCGGTTCCATTATATTTTGTAGTTATAAAAAGTACTTTTTTTTATTTACAAAAATAAATGCAGTCTATGATTACTTGCCTAATTAAATATTATGGATCATTTTTTATGTTAGATTATGGATCATCTGGAGAGTGATGTGGAAGCACTTGTTGTATTAGAGACTTTGCAAATGCAAATAATGTGCTTTCTGTTTATTTGCCTTATTGTATATCGAAGGCGAGTAGCGAAACGAGCCCTAAAAAAACGTAAAAGACCTAGAAAACACTCCCTTTTAGCTCGCGCACCCAAACAGATCGAACATTTGCAAGACTTGGTATATGAAAATGAGCAAGACTGCATCGATAACTTACGTCTAGGTAGGACTGCATTTGTTAGGTTGTGCGTAGTACTTGAGCAATATGGTGGTTTGAAAAACAATAGAGGTGTGTCAATCCCTGAACAAGTAGCACTGTTCTTGAACATACTTGCTCACCACCATAAAGTTCGTGTAGTTAAGAAGGCTTTCAAACGGTCTCCCAGAACAATTAGCAAATATTTCAACATTGTTTTGAATGCTGTTATACGAAGCTATAAAATCTTTGTGGTCGAACCTTTTCCTATCACAGATGACTCAACAGACGAGCGTTGGAAATGGTTCAAGGTAATTATGTTTTCTAATTTGTGTTGCAGTGATTCATTCTTTATTAATTCATTTTCCTAATGTAATTCGACAATTAATTATACTTGTATTTCATTTGTTAATAGGGTTGTCTTGGTGCATTAGACGGCACCTATATTCCTATTAGAGTGCCCCAACAAGAGCATGGCAAATATCGTACTCGTAAAGGTGTTTGTTCGGTTAATGTGCTTGCTGTTTGTGATCCAAATTTGAATTACATCTACGTCCTTACTGGTTGGGAGGGATCTGCAGCTGACTGTAGGGTGCTCAAGGATGCGGTTCACAGGCCAAATGGACTAAGAGTGCCTAAAGGTTTCTCAATTTTTGTTCTTTAAATTTTAAATAAATCTTAGTTATTTATAATGAATTTTTTAATTACATATTCTAAAAACTACTGAATTAAATTATGTAGGTAATTACTACTTGTGTGATGGTGGGTACACAAATGGTGAAGGCTTTCTCGCACCATACCGAGGCGCTCGTTACCATCTACAAGAATTTGGATCGGGTACTTCCCGTCCTCAAAACGCGAAGGAGTTGTTCAATCTACGTCATTCCAAGGCAAGGAATGTGATAGAGAGATCTTTCGGGATTTTAAAGTTGCGATGGTCTGTATTGAGGAGCAACACATGGTACCCAATCAAGACCCAAAACAAGATTATAATGGCTTGTTGTCTCCTGCACAATTTTATACGCCGTGAAATGCCCTTTGATCCAATGGAGGCTTTGTTAGATGCACAGGGGATGCCTGAAGAAGAGCCACATGAAGAATATGTGGAGCAAGTTGAAGCATCACCGCAGTGGACTGCGTGGAGAGAAACATTGGCCCAGACTATGTACAACGAGTGGACGGGCCAAAACACTTGATTATTTTAACTTTAAAAAATTATTTTCATGGGGAATTTCTTTTGTTGCCTGAAATTTGAAGAACTCAATATTGTCCTGAGGACAATTGATTGAGCTTAGGATTTTGATGTGTGTGTTACTTATATATGTTTTAAGACATTTGACATTGCATGGGTGATGTTGCCACGTAGATATGATGGGTACTTTAGTTCCCCTTTTTTTCAGGTACAGTTATGTTTCGTGTCTCTGGTCATGGATCCGCCACTTCGAAGAAAGATATCAGCAGGAAGAAACGGTCGTGGACACTCCAAGAAGAGACTGCCTTGATTGCTGCATTCAAAGGTATCATTGCTAGCGGCTGGAAATCACAAAATGGCTATCGAAGTGGGTTTCTCACACAACTCGAACTTCGACTCAAAGCAGCTCTACCCAACACTGATCTGAGAGCCGAACCAAATATTTCATCCAAGTATACGACATGGAAGAAGACTTACTACCAAATATTTACTGCTTTGTCCCTTTCCGGTTGGAATTGGAACTCTTCTTCAAACACAGTAGAAGCGGAACCAGAACAATGGGAGGCTTTTCTTAAGGTAATATATAATTTTTTTGTGACCAAATTTTGCTTTGTATTATATTTGTATAAGTTATCCAATTGTTTGTCAATACCATAAAATGTTTATCATGTTTTTAAATCTTTTATCATTACAGCAATTCCCCAATCACCATGTGATCCGTGGAAAATCATTTCCGTATTATCGTGATTGGGAAGAAATTTACGGCAAAGACAAAGCTAGTGGTCATCATGCTAATGATTTTGCCTCCATGAACGAGGATAACACTATCAATATCGATGATATTATTGAAGAAACTGAAGAGAGCTCTTATAGGCCATCTGATGTGCCACTGGACGACGCTACTGCGTCACATGCTGATACTCCGAAATCGAAGCCTTCCAAGTTAATTGGTAGTAAGAAAAGAAAGTTTGATAAAAATGATGAGATTCTTGTTGAAGCAATTACGTCATTCTGTACTAACTCACTCACATCTATCAAAGAGGTGGCATCTAGAATGGGAGCTGAAATAGATGCTTCAAGGAGAAGGGAAAGTGTTTTTGAGGCCATATCTCTACTTCCAATGGACCTTGATGAAGACGACCACATGCATGTCTGTTATAAGCTTGTGAAGGATAAGGAAGCCATGGATATGTTTTTTGGTTTGCCAATGGGGGGCAAAATGAATATGGTTAACATGATCATCAAAGGAAAGTTGAAGTAGAAGTTGGTTGTGGACCTTGTGGTGTTTCTTTTGACAAATGAACCTCTTTATAATGTGTTATTTGATATGGGGTTATCAGCCACTTTTGTACAATATTCAGGCACCCCTTTTCATTATTAGGATTCAAGCTTCTGTTTTAAAAAATTGTGGATGGTAACTGGTATTTAATCATGTACTATGCATTATGGTATTTTGGTATGGTATTGAGTAAGATAGCTTTATTACTATTATATATAATGGTAATTAGAATGCAAATGAAAAACGAGACAGGAATGGGACATTAATGAACAAGAAAAATTAAGGATTTTAAAGAAAAAAAATAGTAATAACGAGAAATTAAGGATTTTAAAGAAAAAAAATTAGTAATAATAGTGATATGTTGGGACGAAGAGAAAAAACATTTCATTAGTTGGGAACAACTTCATTTATTTTTTCATCTAGAATGGGGCGCAAAAATAAGGGTAATAAAGTAATTTGAATGGATATCATGCCATATCCAGGCACAAAAGTAAACATAAGAGGCATTTTGACAGCTGATATATTTCACCAAACATGCAAAGTATTCGAATGGTTTGAGTTGGATTTTTTTTCAGAAACATGATTTATTACCCGAAATTACATGACATGCGTTATCACATTTCATAAAAGTATACGAGCCCTAAGTATAAAGTGCTTGTTACGAAAACTTTCTAAGGTTTATACCGTTTATCAAAAATACCCTGAAACTTTAAAATATTATGAAAATTATATTGAGATTTGCAAAACATTACGAATACCTCCAAAAACTAATGAAAAATTATTAACAATCGCTGATTAGAAGTATTCGTAATTTTTCAAGGTTTCAAAATATTTTTCAAAAAAATACCTAAATTCAAGAGTTTTTTTGTAATTATCCCCCAGTATAAATCATAATACCTCAAAGGCAACATATGCGAAAGTCAAAATAGAACACATGCAATCCGCTTAAAAGTATGTCAAAATTAAGAATTATGGCCAGAGACAAGGAATCCTTGAAACAGGCAACATGAATTCTTGACTTATCATCATCATGAGATATATCATTGAATTAATTATTTCAGGTGATAAATATAAACGAATTATATCGATCCATAATTTTCATGATACTGTAGTACTATAAGGGACAACCGTACGTACATGGATGATGGATGGCTAATTTCTTTAGGCAGGCAGCAGAAAAATACATTTATTTGGGAATCTTGTTAAGTTGAATAATCATATAAATGAAAAAAGAAAGATGATGAGTTTATTTTATGTACAATAATATCACTATTTTAATTCTACGACAGGTGGTATTGTTAGCTCACGCAAACTTGTACTTTAGTTTGTGAAGAAAACCAACAGAATTAATTCTCAAGATTCAGTTATAATGTGCTTTTCGGACTGCCGATACTCAAAACGTACGTATCACGGTAAGCAATGTATATGTAATATGTCTTTGTGAAAGTCAAAACAAATCACATGCAAACCCCTTAAAAGTTAAAACTATATATGTCAAAAGAGATTTATATATAGCCAGAAACAAGGACTCCCTAAAACAGGGCAACGTGCATTCGTGATCACTGTAATTATTTCAGGTGATTATAACAATTATCCATAGTTAATTTCATGAATAAATGGGGACAAAGGTGTATGGAAAAATGCATTTCTTTGGGAAATTATGTTGTTATGGTGAATATATATATCAAATAAATCCGACCAAAAAAAAAAATATATCAAATAAATGAAAAAGGATGAGTCTTTTTGGATACATCAATATATTGGTTTACATAAATCTCTGATCTGCCGATCGTGCAGCCTCCTTATAATTACGAATTTACAATGTCCCATATTGCCAAGATTCTCGAATATATATATATATATATATATATATATATATATATATATATTAGTTAAAAAGAAAAGTTGCCAAAATTCTAGCATAGTCTAAACCTTTTCTAATTGGACTTTTGCTTTGCTTGGACTAGGCTCCATTTCTTGGGCTTATAAAACCAAACTTGAGATATCTTGGCCCAACAATGATTAGTTACTTGGGCCCATTAAGCTCTGCATGTTCGTAGAATCTTCGAAAATCTAGAAGAATGGACCTGTTTCACACTTCACCTTAGAAAAAATGTTCTGTTTTAAAAAGTCATAGGCAAAAAGACCTGGAATGAGAATCTCTTATAATGATATTTTGAATAAAATAATATTATTTATGCCTATTTATTAGAAAAATATTTTCTTTTATATTTTCTTTTCATCCACTTTCCAAATCATCACCAAAATACCCTTAAAGGAGTTAAAAATTACTAAGAAAACCAAAGAGCATTTCCTTCCAAATTTGCAGAAGTTGAACTGTCGGGAAGAGGAATCATCGTGATTGAACAGTGCCCAACTATAATATATGTTTGTGAAACAAACACTACTAAAGAAATAGATATCAGTCTGAGAAGACGACCGCCTGAAAAACCCTTCGTGAAAAGATCCCGGCCTGAGAAGAAGCTACGGAACGTCTAGAATTCACCCCAGGTACTCCTTTTTCTCATCGAGTCTATATAATAGTTTTCATTCTCAGACCTAAACACCATATCGATCACCAGAAACGCCGGAAAGGACCCACCACTGCGAAAGCACAAAGCTGGAACCAACCTACCACCGTCAGAAATACTTTGAAGGTACTTTCAAATGTGTTGATTATTTTGATATGTATCCATATTTGGTAGAATTTTATACTTCCAGTGTTGTTTTATTACTCAAATTTCGTGAAATTTATTTAATGCTCTAGTTTCCTGATATGGCCCTAAAATTGAGTTTAATGCCTTTGAAATAGTCATTAAAATTTGCACCCTAATTTTATCGTTTTTATACCTTGATATTGGTGTTTTAATACTTTCAAATGCGTTGATATTTGATCTGTACCCATATTTTGTAGAATTTTCTACTTCCAGTGTTGTTTTATTACTCAGATTTCATGAAATTTCTTTAATGCCCTGGTTTTCTAATATAACCCTAAAATTGAGTTTTAATGCCTTTGAAATAGTCATTTGTATCCTAATTTCGTCGTTTTTATACCTTGATATTGGTGTTTCTATACTATGAAATAGTCTCCTATAACCTGATGTTGGTGTTTTAATACTTCGAAACAGTTTGTTCTACCCCTAATATTGTCGTTTTTATACCTTGAATCTCATTCGTATTTGGTGTTTCTATACTATGAAATAATCTCCTGTAACCTGATATTTGTGTTTTTAATATTATCGTTTTTAATAGTCTGTTCTACCCTAATATTATCGTTTTTATACCTTAAATATCATTCGTATTTGATATTGGTGTTTCTATAAACTATGAAATAGTCATCTGTACCTGGTATTGTTGTTTTAATATTCTGAAATAGTAATTTATACCCTAATATTGTCGTTTTTATGCCATGAATCTCATTCATACCTTAATTTGGTGTTTTTATAATATGATATAGTCTCGTGTAACCTGAGATTAGTTTTAATACTTTGAATTAGTCTTTTCTTCGAAACGTATATTTGATTTTGCAATGTGGAATTTAACTTTTGAATTCTCTTTGAAAAGAAAATGGCTACTGAAGCATCTGGATTGGGAGCAGGAAGCGACCAACATGCTGCCCTTCTGCTTACTGAAACCCCTATTGAAGCAGAACGCCATGTCGAGGCTGAATTCGCCAAACTCCTTAAAAGATTCTGCAAAACCAAGTCCGTCATGGACAAAGACATCATGGAACAAGCGCCTACAGTTATGTAATGCCCCGACTTTTCGAGATGAGTTCGGTAAGCTTTGCGCCTTTCGTTTCCCGCTTCTTTCTTAATTTCTCGAATTATGTGATATATTTCTTATTCATTATTATGAATTTTTATAAATGTGCTAATTGTTGGATTTAAATTATTCTATAACAATATGCGTTTAAAATGATGAACTTTGACTGTAATATTGGTATATTCCGTGATCGTGCCCCTTTTTCTAAGTTTTACGAAATTACCATTTTTACCCCCTTCGAGTTTTGGGAGAAAAATCAGAATTTTTGACAAAAATGTTGGGATTCACGTAACCCCGGGCGCAGCGGAAATAATGGATTTCAAAATTTTTTAGTCCCGGGGAGTTACAGTGAATCTTCATCCAATGAATATGTTTATATATTATATAGAAGCACACCTTTATACACTCCTTTTGTAGTAGATAAGGAACGAAGGCTTTCCAAAGCCTCTGGCCACTCCTCCAACGGCGCTGGCTTCAAGATCCGCCGAGGTTTTGATTTTCCACCGAAACCCTCTGAAGATAGTCCATGGCTTCTCCAAATTCGTATCTCTTAATTCCTGTTAGGGGACGAAGAACGATTGATTATCTTTTTAGTTAAGCCTTAGAGAGTAAGACTTAATCTATGAAGTGAAAAAAGCCAATTCTCTAAGAGAGAGAGAGAGAGAAACGACGTGTGAGAGAGTGATAGAGAAAAATAGAAAACAAGGTTTTTCTGATTGTGTTGTTGCTTGAGAATGAATTATTACGTAAAGAACTAATCCAAGGGGTTATATAAAACCCCATATGGGCCGAAAATTCCAAGCCCATGAAGGACTTGGATTTTCGGCCATCACCTTCTTTTGGGACTAGGATTTGGGCCTTTTCAAAAAGGCCCATTAAATTTAATACTAGATTAAATTATCAAAGCCCAATTTGCTAATTACTCCTAATTAGAATTAGATTAATCCTTTTAATCAACTTTTGGGCTTTATTTCATTCCAAATAAAATTCAAGCTCAATTGAATATTAATTCCTAAATTAATATTTTCTTTCTCAATTTGATTTAATTCAATTAAATCCTTTAATTACTCTTAATTAAATTAATTAACTACTTCAATTTTGAATTAAACCAATTAATTCAATCTATCAATCCCCATTGATTAGATAATCTCATTTGCCTTTGGAAGTCATTGTGTGACCCCTCAGGTTCACCAATAGGACAGCAGTAGAAACACATTCCAAATGTCACAATTATATCTTTAATTGAACCCTTTTCAATTCAAAGAAGGTTTGTGAGTCAAAACCCATTTGATCTCACAAACTCATTTCTACAGACCATGGATGACGTCTAGCAACGTGTCCATGGCCACCCATCCTTCGATGAAGTGGTGCTTACCTTTCAGCCTCATGATCTCCGTGAGATACGATCCTTCTATCATCCAATTCTTGATTGAGAACTAGGGTATGGGAAATGGAACCCTACTAGTCTTCAATGCTATGAATTATATTCCTATAGTAATTCCATTTGATCTCATACTCTAGGAACTCTTTCCTAGTTGAAACCAACCATACCTTGCAAGGATTTGATGGTGGAATGTACTACAATAGAACTCATAGGAATTCTTCTTGTTCTTGCAACAAGTGAGAGATTTTATATTGACCCTCACAGCCTCCATGCATGACTCTAACATACCCAATGTACAGCTTATGCGAAACTCTAGGGATTCAGAAGCACACCAAAGTATGCCCTAGTCATACACAAGGAAACCATGGAGTCTCAAGTCTAACAATTAGTTAGACACGATCATGGCTAGGGAAATCCTCCTAATCTCTAAGACTCTATATGAGTTTTGCCCCATTTAGGCATTCTCGGCAGGATCCTCAGTGAACTTAATCTCCATTAAGCACCATCATATGCATAGTAGTGTCAAAACACTAATGTCATGAAATGGGACACACTTTTATAAAGCTATGTCATATGAGCAAGTCTCAAGCGAGTCTGGTCGACATCCCCTCTGCCTTTTAAACTCATCGACTTGGAGTGTTTTAGATCACACCGTTGGGTACATATTTCATGGCCCCCATCAAATGGTGAAACCAAGTCCCTTAGCTTACTGTGATCTTGGGGTTTCATCCATACACCAGAATAAATAATATGCAACTACTTATAAATGTAATATGATGAATTTGGCCGAAATAGTATTGGACGACTACTAGCGTCTTTCTATTATGGTTCACTAGACTGTTCTACTCTAGAGTTTTATGGAAAATTTCTTAAACAGTTCGGCTTTCCAGGGCACAACTCTAACAATCTCCCACTTGCCCTAAAGCCAACTGCCCTTTGTCTCAAGACCCATCTTCGAAAGATGTCCTTCAAAAGACCTTTTGAGTTCAAGGCTAAGTATGTAGGTTCACTACGGTTTCTGCCTAGACGATTTATATCATTGAGATATAACTCATGTCTTCTAATTCAACTACCTTAAATCATTTAAGGATATGTTTAGATATTCTATGAGATCTTGGTTCCATTGCTTGCGCAATCACATTTATGTTGTTTCAATAACAACTAATGCCAAAACATTGCTAGGTATTACATCCAACATTTTGGATGATGTTTCTTATCTAAACTCCTTCTGTTTCTACATCTTATGTAGTAATGTGTTTTGTTTCTCAAGCTTAATTCGTTCGTGTACTATACTTATTGGGAATTTCCCTATTCAGTACTTTATTCTGTAAGTTACCAAGCTTATTTATTACTGCTTAGTTATTTCCGATCCTGTCGGATTGTCCTCTGAGTTCTCAATTTTTGCCCCATCTATCTCTATAGATTTTGTTAAGTCTTTAACTAGATAGGTTACTACCTTTTCTTATTATCGAAAATGTCATACAACTATACAACTCTCTTTGTATCTCATGTATGTGATTACTCTTAATCATACTTTAAATGTAGTCAAAACAGTTTTTGACTCACTCATTTAAACAATTGTTCCAATCATTTAAGATTAATATGAGTTATGGTAGGAGTCTGTAAACTTCTCTAAGTGTCGCAGCCCCGGGCGCGGAGAGGAGAACCCTCACGACGGCACCCGTTGGACGCGCGGGTATAAGCTTCACCACCACTGAGCACAACCCTAAAGTTTGGCTTGAAACCACTTGCCAAAAGGTGATGCACCACATGGTAGTTGTGCTTGGAAGATCACTTATAAACCCTTCACATTACTTATGTTTTTCCTATGTGGGACAAATGCCCACTTGGTACATATTTCTCAAGTTTGGGGTGTTACATTCACCCCTCCTTGAGAGCGTAATGTCCTCATTACGCCGTGACATAGGATCGTGGCTTCCCGCCAGTGGAGAAGCTGCTCACAACACGCCGAGCGGAGCCCCTTTAGCGGTGACTCACGACTCATGTCATGTGTGGAACATGCATTCCCATAGCTGACGGTTGGCTCTGATACCATTTGTCGCAGCCCCGGGCGCGGAGAGGACAACCCTCACGACGGCACCCGTTGGACGCGCGGGTATAAGCTTCACCACCACTGAGCACAACCCTAAAGTTTGGCTTGAAACCACTTGCCAAAAGGTGATGCACCACATGGTAGTTGTGCTTGGAAGATCACTTATAAACCCTTCACATTACTTATGTTTTTCCTATGTGGGACAAATGCCCACATGGCACATATTTCTCAAGTTTGGGGTGTTACACTAAGTTTCGTCCACTCTTGGCTAGCTCCCACTAAATTCCAGAACTTTGTTTGCCTTCACAGAATTCATATATCTTATATATTCTGTTTAAATATCGTCACTAAGATATATCTCGGATTCACTAATCCTTTGTTTGTTTCTGTAAGGTCTTACACTTATCTTATGATTTGGATTGACATTGGTGTTCCATTATTTGTTTGTTTGTAGTCTCTTGTTGAAACTCTTCAACTTCTTGTTTTCTTCTTTTATCCTCAAGAAACAATTTCTTGAATAAAAGTGATTTTCCTTTTATTATCTAGAAACAATTTCTTGAATAAAAGTGGTTTTTCTTTTATTATCAAGAAAAAAATTTCTTGAATAAAAGTGGTTTTTCCTATTGATATCAAGAGATAATTTCTTGACTAAAAGGTCGTATTCCTTTTATCTTCAAGAAACAATTTCTTGAATAAAAGTGATTTTCCTTTTAAACAATCTATTTTGTTTTAGGAAACCGTTGAATAAGTATTCCATTAATACTTGCTTTTCTACAAACACTAATTAGATGCCTTAATCTAATTCACACTCCCACTAGTCTCTTAGAATTGTTTGAGAATTTTCATATTTACTGTTTAGATTTTCGGTATTTCAAAACAAAACATGGTTTTGGACACACACTGGAATTTTTCAAATTTTACTCTAAAATTCGAATTTGATTGCTCACAACTTTTGTGGGTTCATTTTGTGAGATAATTTCTATTATCTCTTAGTATTATCTACTTTAGATATGTACTTGACATTTAGATATTTTAGATAAAATATTTTATAAAACAAAACAATTACCATAATTTTAAAAACATCAAAATATCCAAAATTTAAATGTCGAACAATAACTTATCGAAACACAACACACTGTGTTCGAAAAACTCAAAATGAAATAAATGTTTCTGAATAAACTAAAATAATAGATTCCTAAATGCTCATAGCAGCGCTTCAAGCATCATCAGAAACTCTTCACTTCCATCAACTTTACTCCTTTTTCTCGCCATCTACAACAGTTTTGCAAAACCGAGAGTCAGCGTAAAGAATTCTATCAATTAGATTTGAAAGTGTATTTTAATTTAATTGAACATTTATACCTTTCTTAAGGGTAGCTAAGTACTCCTTACAGTTTCTTTTCTGGTGTCCAGAACTACCGCAGTGGAAGCACTTGTCATCACTTTGATCAAGTTTCTTCTTGCCTTTAACCTTCTTAAAGGTTTTCTTCTTCGTTTTTTGGAAACTCTTTCCTTGAGACTTATTTGGTTTCCCAGAGGATTTCTTCTTTGAAGAAGATGAGGACTTAACCATCATCACAGACTTATCCTTCTTCATAGTTCATTCAGCAGTGACGAGCATCTTCATCAACTCTTTAACAGACATGTAGCGCCCCGAAAATCCGAATTATATTCCGGTGTGTCCGATTCACTTAATTGTGCGATTTTATTTTATTTATATTATTATGTGATTATTTTATAATTATTATGTGATTTTATAACGATTTCGTATATGAGTGAATTATGATATTTAAATCGCGATATGTTAATGTGCGTTTAATTATATGAATTTTGACTGTAATTATGTATTATTTGGTCAACATGAGTTTTCGAACTTATTTTGCAAAATTACGAAATTACCCTTCTCGATTCTCAACCCAAGTCAAAATTGACTAAGTCTCATCACTCTCTCTCACCTCACTCTCGCCCAAAACACAGCAGCAGCAAGGAGAAAGAAAAGAAAAGAAAGAAAAAAGAGAAAGAGAAAGAAGAAGGTTCAAACGATCGTCCCGACCCCGTTTCCCGACCGATTTTCAAACTGTTTACGCCTACGAACTCCTCACGATCTCTTCTACGAGTAAGCCTTCATGTCCCTCTCGTTTAATGTCTCCTATGCCTCGTATTTCTTATTTTTGTTGAATAATTGTTTAGGTTAGGGTTTTTGAGATTTTGAAGGAATTTATGGATGAAATTTCGTATTTTTGGACTCTATGTGTAGCTTAGATGTTGTAGAACATTATATGTGGATTTTAGGGCGAGATTTGCATGTTTAGATGATCAAATGTTGAAATTAGGATTGAATTCGCGTGGTTTTCTGGTTCTGCGAAGTGTTCTGCTCATTCTTGACGTGCACGGGCTTTGCACACGGGGTGTGGCAAGCCCGTGTGGAGGTACACCGCCTCTTGCACGGCCGTGCAAGAGACCGTGCGCATGGTTTATGGTGCACGGCCTTGTGAACACAGCCTTGAGGCCGTGTGCAAGAGGCCGTGCGTGTCCCTCTTTGATGTGCACGGCCTTGGTGCACACGGCCGTGTGGCCCGTTTGAACAGGGCCCCGACCTTCTGTAAGTCAGGGCCAATTTTGGCCTGTAGGTCCCTCTGAGGCTCGTCTTTTCCGAATTCTTTCTTCGCACGTGTATTCGATATATATGAAATAGATATGAATTGCATGATTTACGAATTTATAACATGTTCGGGATTTTAATTACGCGTTTTAAGTTTTCGTCAAATTTTCTAAGTTTTGCATATGATGTCCGATTTTCCCGAAATTTGAATGCATACTCCCTGATGATATTTAAAGCATGTCCGTAAAGTTTCATTGTATTTGGATTTGATTTGCATTTTTGAATTCACGAATTACTCCGTTTATGCTTGATAATTTGAACTTAAGTGCTTTATTTGATTGTTTAACGTGCTTCTATGTGTTTTAATGTTTTCGTATAGGCCGTGTAACGCCCCGAAAATCCGAATTATTATCCGGTACGTCCGAATTGTTATTTTGCGCGATTAAATTATTTTATTTGATAGTCAGAATGTGAATTTTTAACAATTTCATAAATGAGTGAATTTTGGTTTTTAAACCATTTCATGTCAACTTGTGTTCAATTATATGAGCTTTGACTGTAATATTGTTTAGTTCCGACAACCTGCTATTTTTAGTAAGATCGGAGTAATTACGGTTTTGCCCCTCGTTTCTAAGTCAAGTCAAACTTTGACTTGACCACTCTCTCTCTCCCTCAAACCTCACTTCACGTAAAGGAAGAAAAGAAAGGAGAAGAAAAAGAGAAAAATAAGAGAAAAGGAGAGGAAGCTTCGATTGATCATTCCGATTTCGTTTCCCGACCGAATTACGATCCGTGAAACTTTACGAACTCTTCACGATCTATTCTTCATATAAGCTTCTCACGTCCTTCGCGTTTAATGCTTCCTAGAATGTGATTTATAGAATTTTGTGAATAGTTTAATAATATATGAAAAATGTGATTATGAATGATTTTATGGATGGATTTACGTGGTTCTTGGTCCTATAAGTAGATTAGATGTTGTAGATCATTATATGTAAGTTTAGTTTGAGGTTTGCATGATTTATATGATTTAAATGTTAATTTTTGGCTCATTCCCGAGAACCATCGCGATTTTCTGCTGTGTTGATGACCCGCACGGCCTTGCGCACGGTCTTGAGACCATGTGCCAAGACCGTGTGCCTATTTTGGCCTTGCACTGCTTAACGCACGGCCGTGCGCAAGCTGGTGCGCAGGCCAGTGCAAGTGTTCGCGCACCGGCTTGAGCACGCGTTCAAGCCCGTGCGTTTGCCCGTCCCCAAGACCGTGTGTATGTCTTAACCAAAATTTCTCCATTTTCAACTTCTTGCTCTCGACATTGTGAGTCAAAGGGGTAATTAAAAAGTTGACTTTCTTCGTTTGACCTCCGATTTGAGATCCGATTTCACCTATAGGTCCTATAAATCATGAAATACATATTTTAGGTAGTTTGAATTTTTCCGACTTCGTTTGGGCCCCGTTTCTCGTGTTTTTCGTTTAGACCTTTTTGGCTATTTTTCAAATGTTGTCCGTTTCTTCCGAAATTTGAATGCATGCTTCCTTATTGCATTTTATGCATGTTTATGAGCTTTTATTGCATTCTAAATTGTTTTGCTTATCGAATTCTATGAATTTCTATGTTTTGTTACAATGTGAACCTAAGTGATATGAATGATTGTTTAACGTGCATCTATGTGTTTTAAATCTTTCGTATAAGTCGTGTGTCGTCGTTAGTCTTATATGGTTGTGTCTTTGTCTTTTGCAGATGATACTCCCGTGGAGTAGTGTGCCTGTCTCGCATTTTGCTCTCGTTTTTGTCAAGCCAACAGGTGGGGTTTTCAGTTTCTTATAGTATACGATAATACGTACATAATACCAACCCTACTACCCGATAAGCCTTGTTTTATGATTTGTTTTACATCCGTTTGTATATATAATAGATATTTATGCTTATACTTTTATGATCTTGAAACCGATTTAATATGAAAAGTATTATGTATAAGTTTGTGAAATGTTTACGAAAGAGGCAAACAAATCTTTGTTTTCCGAAAGCGAACTTTAGCATTATAGCCTCGCATACGACTTGCCCCGAACGGTCTTTTGACCACATGAAAATGTTTGAAAAGCGAGCTATGTATATGTATATGTTTGACCTGTTCTGATGGGCCTGGAGTAAGGACGATAGGACGAAGTCGGTAGACGTCGGGTCTACGGCGGAAATTCTATGGTTTCCTCCACCTTTGGGAGCTCGGGGTGAGGCCGGAGTGGCAGCCCTTTGAGTACCTGAGCTTGTTATGTATGATCTGTGTAGTTAGGGGTTGCTCCCTGATTACAACTGGAGGAATAAGGAGGGTTTCTGTTTTTTATGATTTGACTGGTGGTTCAGAACTCTTCTCGCTGAGTTATCCGTTTGTTTTGTTTCATTTTGAGCTAGTTCACCAATCGTTTGCGAAAAACTTTACTTCTGTTGTTTTCTTTCTGTTTAAACTGGTGATCTACTTTTGTTTATTCTTATGTACTGTCTTTTTTCCCCCTCACTTAGTCGTTTGACTAACCCCATTCGTTTCACCCTTTGGTTTCAGGATTCTAGGCGGGCTTCAGTAGTATTGAGTCGTTGTCAATCGAGTTACAAGCTTTTGTCTTATGTAAACTCTTAATTCTTGTTGACTTGATATTTGTTATGTAGGATTATACTTAAGAAAATCCGGGAATAATATTGTAGAACCGGTTGTAAACATTTATTAATATTTATGGGAATTTGCTAGCCTTGGTGGGCTTTACCTAACTGCGCAGCCATTATGGATTTTATGTTTTGTTTATATATTGCTTCCACTTTTGGTTTGTCCCTGTTTTGAAACTCCCGCCTAGTAGTAAATGAGTCCGGTTTGCCGTTCGCCGGATTTTGGTTCGGGTTGGATTACTTTCGATTCCGGGTCAGGATGCGGTGCGGGGCGTGCGTCTGCCCGTTTGGCGGCGCCCGCTACAGTTGGTATTAGAGCCCTATGGGTTCAATGGCCTATGCTCTGAAGCGTCGAGTCTGTCTAGGTCCGTACGACTTAGGAACTATGTGAATTGCGTGATTGTGCTTAAGTGATTGTGTGAATTAGAATTCCTTACGTGTTAATGCTTTACATGATCACTTACCGTCATGCATAATTGTACAGTTTTGCAGGATGCGTCGTGGTAGAGGTCCTCCTCCACCTCCTCCCCCGCCAGAGGGACCTACGCCAACCCAATTTATGGCGGCGTTACAGCAGTATGCTCTTCATGCACCTCAGGAGACGCCGGAACAGACGGCTATGAAGGCAATGAATCAGTTTCTTAATCGTAATCCGCCACAGTTTGTGGGAGCACCGGATGATGTGGCCGCAGAGGCCTGGATATCGGCCTTGGAGAAGATATTCAGACTAATGCACACTACGGATCCACAGAGGGTCGAGTATGCTGCCTACCTGATGATTGGGGCAGCACAGGACTGGTGGACACGGATCGATCAGGGTTGGACACGTGATCGGGTGGTTCCGACATGGGCTCAGTTTTTGGTGGAGTTCAGGGCTAAGTACATACCATTGGTAGTCAGACAACAGCGGGAAAGGGAGTTTTTGAACTTGAAGCAGGGCACGTCCTCGGTAGATCAGTATGAGGCACATTTCTCTCGCCTCATTGTTCACTGTTCCTATATGGTTGAGGACGAGGAGAGAAAGACACGCCAGTTCGTGGAGGGTTTGTCTCACAGCATTCGACTGCATATGATGGCTGTCCGCCCCCGATTTTATTCCGATGCAGTTGACATGGCTCTTGCTATAGAGTCAGAGCTGAGACAGATGAGGCCTACGTCAGCACCTGCCCCCGCAGCCGCTAAGGGTTTTTCGTCGGGTCCGAAGAGGTCTTTTCCTTCTGTAGGACCATCTTCTTCTTCAGCTGGGAAGAAACCATTTCAGCAGGCTCCGAAGCCGAACGTTCCTCCCCAAGCTCAGGGTTCTCCACGACCAGTTTGTGGATATTGTGGAGGTCCCCATTTGGAGTCTAAGTGTCGAAGGAAGTTAAGGCTTTGCTTTGGATGTGGTAGCTCCGATCATCTTATGAATGCATGCCCGATGAAGAGAGGTCAGAAGCAGCCAGCTCAGCCTCAAGCCCAGGCCCGACTTTACGCCTTGGAAGGCGATGTTGAAGATGTCGCGCCGGATGTGAATGCCGTGGTGGAAGGTACGATATATATACATGGCATTCCCATTCATGCATTGTACAACCCGGGTGCTTCTCACTCGTTTATTGCGCCTGCCGTTGCTTTATCTGTGCATGTGCCTGTTGAGTTGCTTGAGTATGTGTTAGTTGTTAGCTCGCCGATGGGTTCTAGAGTAGCTACGAACCGCGTTCTCAAGCGTTGTCCGATGATGATTGAGGGTACCGAGTACCTCGGGGATTTGATCGTGCTGGCGATGAAGGATTATGGAGTTATTCCTGGGATGGATTGGTTATTTGAGCACCGAGCGAAGATCGACTGCTATGAAAAGAAAGTTGTGCTTGGTTACAATGAAGTTAGAGGTTTCAGAAGGGTGAAGGCCCGTATATCTCTATGATGGAAGCCAAGAAGCTTATCCAGAAGGGAGAAGCAACTGGTTTTCTAGCTTATCTTCTCAACCGTCCGAAAGAGCAGGTGAAGATCGAGGATACCGATGTGGTTAAGGAATTCATGGATGTGTTTCCCGGGAACTTGGAGTTTCTGCCCCCTGATAGGGACATTGAGTTCGTTATAGATCTAGTCCCGGGTGCCGAGCCGTACTCGAAGTCTCCGTACCGTATGGCTCCTGCCGAGTTGAAGGAATTGAAGAATCAGCTCGATGAACTCCTTTCGATTGGATATATCCGCCCGAGTACCTCGCCTTGGGGTGCTCCAGTCTTGTTCGTGAAGAAGAAGGATGGCACACTCCGTATGTGTATAGATTATCGCGAGTTGAACAGGATGATGGTGAAGAATAAGTATCCTTTGCCGCATATTGAGGAGTTGTTTGATTTACTCCAGGGATCGAGAGTTTATTCTAAGCTTGATCTCAGACAAGGGTATTACCAGCTCCGTATCCGAGCCGAGGATATTCCGAAGACAGCGTTCAACTCCAGATACGGTCACTTTGAGTTCGTGGTCATGCCGTTTGGACTCACGAATGCTCCTGCCGCTTTTATGGATATGATGCACAGGATCTTTCGTCCGTACCTCGATAAGTTTGTTGTGATCTTTATCGATGACATTCTAGTGTTCTCGAAGTCAGAGGAAGAGCATGCAAAACACCTCAGGATTGTTCTTCAGGCTTTGAGAGAGCATCAGTTATTTGCTAAGTTTAGCAAATGCGAGTTCTGGATCGACAGAGTGACTTTTCTAGGTCATGTCATATCCGGAACGGGAGTCGAGGTAGATCCTTCGAAGATCGAGACTGTGTTGGATTGGGAGAAACCTAAGACTCCTACAGAGATTCGCAGTTTCTTGGGTTTAGCAGGATACTATAGACGTTTTGTCAAGGACTTTTCCAAGCTTGCTAGTCCGTTGACTGCATTGACGAAGAAGGATGCCAAGTTTGAGTGGTCAGACAAATGTGAAGCAAGTTTCCAAGAGCTCAAGAAGAGATTAACTACAGCCCCAGTGTTAGCTATGCCTAATGGATTGGAGGGACTCGTTGTGTACACAGATGCGTCACACGAGGGATTGGGTTGTGTGTTGATGCAAAATGGGAGAGTTATAGCTTACGCCTCGAGGAAGCTAAAGCCAGCCGAAGAGAACTATCCCACGCATGATCTTGAGCTAGCAGCCTTTGTGTTTGCTTTGCTAAAGTGGCGTCATTATCTGTATGGCACTACGTTCAATATCTTCACTGATCACAAGAGTCTTCAGTATTTGTTCACTCAGAAGGATTTGAACAAGAGACAGCGTCGATGGATGGAATTGTTTGAGGATTATGATTGCAAGATTCAGTACCATCCTGGAAAGGCGAATGTGGTAGCCGATGCATTGAGTCGTAAGGCGAGTGTAGCTCAACTAGAGGCTAAGTTTGAGCGAGTTTATATCACCTCGCAGGCTCACGTTCACAGTATATCGATTCAGTCAGAATTGGGTTGTAAGATTCGAGATGTTCAGGCTACTGACGAATGGACTTAGAGGCAGATAGTTCATATTTCAGATGATCCAGAGTCCCAGTTTCGTGTTGATGATTCTGGCATTCTCCGCTTCGAGACTCGAGTTTGTGTTCCTGAGAGTCCTAAGAAGGAGATTCTTGCTGAGGCGCATAATACACCTTATACAGTACATCCTGGTGGAAGTAAGATGTACCGGGATCTAAAAGAGTTGTTCTGGTGGAGAGGTATGAAGTGAGACGTAGCTGATTATGTCAAGAGATGTCAGACATGTCAGCAGGTCAAGGTAGAGCACCAGAGACCTGGAGGATTGCTACAGCCACTACCGATTCCTACATGGAATTGGGAGCAGATTGCGATGGACTTTGTGTCCGGTTTACCGAAAGTTAAAGGTGGCTATGATAGTATTTGGGTGATAATTGACCGACTTTCCAAGACTGCTCACTTTCTGCCGGTCAAGAAGTCATTCAAGGTGGAGAAGTTGGCAGAGATTTATCACCGAGAGATTGTTAGGCTTCATGGAGTTCCCGTGAGCATTGTGTCTGACAGAGATGCTAGATTCACTTCTCAATTATGGCAGCATCTTCAGGAGATAATGGGAACGAAACTGACATTCAGTACAGCAGCACATCCGCAGACCGATGGCCAATCTCAGAGGATGATTCGATATCTCAGTGATATGCTTCGTACGTGTGCCTTAGACTTTCGCACCAATTGGCACAACCAGTTACCGTTGATTGAGTTCGCCTACAACAACAGTTATCAGTCTACGATCAAGATGGCACCTTACGAAGCTCTGTATGGAAGGAAGTGTAGATCCCCGTTGTTTTGGGATCTTGAGGATTGGCGTTGTACAAGGGATAACAAAGGAAGAGGAGATTCTCCGTAGTCTCTTCAGAGAGCGATTGACCGAATTCAGATTATCCGTCAGAGGATGAAAGCAGCCCAGGATCGCCAGAAAAGTTATGCCGATACACGCCGCCGACCTTTGGTGTTCGAGGTTGGTGACCGAGTGTTTCTTAAAGCTTCACCTCGAAAGGGATTCACTCGTATTGGCAAATGTGGTAAGTTAGGTCTGAGATTCTTAGGACCGTTTGAGATTCTGGAGAAGATTGGAGAAGCTGCTTACAGATTAGACTTGCCACCGAGTCTGACAGGAATCCACAACGTTTTCCACATTTCACAGCTCCGGAAGTATCACCCGAGTGATTCACACGTTCTTCCTATCGAAGATGTTGAGATAGAGCCGGACTTGACCTTCGTTTCACAGCCGGTGAAAATTTTAGACAAAAAGACTCGAGCACTGCGTAACAGAGAAATTCCCATGGTCAAAGTGCTTTGGAGGAGTCAGTTGGTTGAAGAAGCTACGTGGGAAACCGAAGAGAAGATGCGCAAGTTTCACCCCGCGTTATTTGTAGCGGACGAGTAGAATCTGGGGACAGATTCTCATAAGGAGGGGTGACTGTAACGCCCCGAAAATCCGAATTATTATCCGGTACGTCCGAATTGTTATTTTGTGCGATTAAATTATTTTATTTGATAGTTAGTATGTGAATTTTTAACAATTTCATAAATGAGTGAATTTTGGTTTTTAAACCATTTCATGTCAACGTGTGTTCAATTATATGAGCTTTGACTGTAATATTATTTAATTCCGACAACCTGCTATTTTTAGTAAGTTCGGAGTAATTACGGTTTTGCCCCTCGTTTCTAAGTCAATTCAAAGTTGGACTTGACCACTCTCTCTCTCCCTCAAACCTCACTTCACGTAAAGGAAGAAAAGAAAGGAGAAGAAAAAGAGAAAAAGAAGAGAAAAGGAGAGGAAGCTTCGATTGATCATTCCGATTTTGTTTCCCGACCGAATTACGATCCGTGAAACTTTACGAACTCCTCACGATCTATTCTTCATGTAAGCTTCTCACGTCCTTCGCATTTAATGCTTCCTAGAATGTGATTTATAGAATTTTATGAATAGTTTAATAATATATGAAAAATGTGATTATGAATGATTTTATGGATGGATTTACGTGGTTCTTGGTCCTATAAGTAGATTAGATGTTGTAGATCATTATATGTAAGTTTAGTTTGAGGTTTGCATGATTTATATGATTTAAATGTTAATTTTTGGCTCATTCCCGAGAACCCTCGCGATTTTCTGCTGTGTTGATGACCCGCACGGCCTTGCACACGGTCTTGAGACCATGTGCCAAGACCGTGTGCCTATTTTGGCCTTGCACTGCCTAACGCACGGCCGTGGGCAAGCCGGTGCGCAGGCCAGTGCAAGTGTTCGCGCACCGGCTTAAGCATGCGTTCAAGCCCGTGCGTTTGCCCGTCCCCAAGACCGTGTGTATGCCTTAACCAAAATTTCTCCATTTTCAACTTCTTGCTCTCGACATTGTGAGTCAAAGGGGTAATTAAAAAGTTGACTTTCTTCGTTTGACCTCCGATTTGAGATCGGATTTCACCTATAGGTCCTATAAATCATGAAATACATATTTTAGGTAGTTTGAATTTTTCCGACTTCGTTTGGGCCCCGTTTCTCGTGTTTTTCGTTTAGACCTTTTTGGCTATTTTTCAAATGTTGTCCGTTTCTTCCGATATTTGAATGCATGCTTCCTTATTGCATTTTATGCAAGTTTATGAGCTTTTATTGCATTCTAAATTGTTTTGCTTATCGAATTCTATGAATTTCTATGTTTTGTTACAATGTGAACCTAAGTGATATGAATGATTGTTTAACGTGCATCTATGTGTTTTAAATCTTTCGTATAAGCCGTGCGTCGTCGTTAGTCTTATATGGTTGTGTCTTTGTCTTTTGCAGACGATACTCCCGTGGAGTAGTGTGCCTGTCTCGCATTTTGCTCTCATTTTTGTCAAGCCAACAGGTGGGGTTTTTAGTTTCTCATAGTATACGATAATACGTACATAATACCAACCCTACTACCCGATAAGCCTTGTTTTATGATTTGTTTTACATCCGTTTGTATATATAATAGATATTTATGCTTATACTTTTATGATCTTGAGACCGATTTAATATGAAAAGTATTATGTATAAGTTTGTGAAATGTTTACGAAAGAGGCAAGCAAATCTTTATTTTCTGAAAGCGAACTTTGGCATTATAGCCTCGCACACAACTTGCCTCGAACGGTCTTTTGACTACATGAAAATGTTTGAAAAGCGAGCTATGTATATGTATATGTTTGACCTGTTCTGATGGGCCCGGAGTAAGGACGATAGGACGAAGTCGGTAGACGTCGGGTCTACGGCGGGAATTCTATGGTTTCCTCCACCTTTGGGAGCTCGGGGTGAGGCCGGAGTGGCAGCCCTTTGAGTACCTGAGCTTGTTATGTATGATCTGTGTAGTTAGGGGTTGCTCCCTGATTACAACTGGAGGAATAAGGAGGGTTTCTGTTTTTATGATTTGACTGGTGGTTCAAAACTCTTCTCGCTGAGTTATCCGTTTGTTTTGTTTCATTTTGAGCTAGTTCACCAATCGTTTGCGAAAAACTTTACTTCTGTTGTTTTCTTTCTGTTTAAACTGGTGATCTACTTTTGTTTATTCTTATGTACTGTCTTTTTTCCCCCTCACTTAGTCGTTTGACTAACCCCATTCGTTTCACCCTTTGGTTTCAGGATTCTAGGCGGGCTTCAGTAGTATTGAGTCGTTGTCAATCGAGTTACAAGCTTTTGTCTTATGTAAACTCTTAATTCTTGTTGACTTGATATTTGTTATGTAGGATTATACTTATGAAAATCCGGGAATAATATTGTAGAACCCGTTGTAAACATTTATTAATATTTATGGGAATTTGCTAGCCTTGGTGGGCTTTACCTAACTGCGCAGCCATTATGGATTTTATGTTTTGTTTATATATTGCTTCCGCTTTTGGTTTGTCCCTGTTTTGAAACTCCCGCCTAGTAGTAAATGAGTCCGGTTTTTCGTTCGCCGGATTTTGGTTCGGGTCGGATTACTTTCGATTCCGGGTCAGGATCCTGAGCGGGGTGTGCGTCTGCCCGTTTGGCGGCGCCCGCTACAAGCCGTGCGTCGTCGTTAGTCTTATTTGGTTGTGTCTTTGTATTTTGCAGACGATACTCCCGTGGAGTAGCGCAAGTTCTTGCATTTATCTATTCTTTTTGTATGGCCAACAGGTGAGGCTTTCCTTTTCTGATTCCAGTACTATTATGTATATATATAAATAAGCCTCTCCCGATATAAGCCTTGTTTACGTTTTGTTTTCACACCGTTTCTATATATATACTTAGTAGATATTTATGCCTATTATGTTCATCCGATTTATCAAAAATGTTTTGATACGAAAAGTATTATGTATATTCTTTTGAAATGTTTACGAAAGAGACATGTAAATCCTTTTGTTTTCTAAGGCGGACTTTGGCCTTCGGCCTCGCATATGACATGTCTCGAACGGTCTTTTGGCCAACCCGAAATGATTTGAAAAGCGAGTTATGAACCGTATGTATGTATGTTTGGGCCCTGAGTAAGGATGATAGGACGAAGTTGGTAGACGTCGGGTCTACGGCGGAAATCCTATGGTTCCCTCCACCTTTGGGAGCTCGGGGTGAGGCCAGAGTGGCAGCCCTTGGAGTACCTGAGTTACCGTATGATATGTTATGCGTAGTTCGGATTTAGCGGTCCGTCTACATTAGAGGAATAAGGGCGGTTTCCCATTTTATGTTTGGAAATTGGAGTTAAGGGCTCGACTCGCCGAGACATATAATATGTTAGGTTTTATGCTAAATCACCACCCATTTGGAAATATTTATGTTTACGATAGTAGGATTTTATTTATGTAGTATTCGGGATTATATGTTGAACCCGTTATTATGATATTGTATCGAACCCGTTTATTATTTATGAAATTGAATTTCGTTAGCCTTGACGGGCTTTAATACTTGTGCAATTATTATTATTTATCGTTTTGTTTATTTTTGCTTCCGCACCTCTGTCGTTTTCTTTCATTTTTGAAACTCCCGCCTAGTCATTGAGTAAATGTGTGCCGTTCGCCGGGTTTCGATTCGGGTCGGATTCCATTTCGGTTCCGGGTCGGGGCTCGGTACGGGGCGTGCGTTACCCTTTTGGGGCGCCCGCTACAGTTGATATCAGAGCTTCTTTGGTCCGATGGCCTAAGCTCTGAATCGTCGTGTTTTGTTTGTTTTGTCAGTCGTTGTGTGCCGGTGTAACTTAGGGAATTGCACTCACCAGTGTTCAAGAACGCTTAGTGTTTGAATTGTGACGGATCTTTATTGGATGATCAACAACAAAAGATCTTTTACAATCGAAACACTGGGATGGACTTGGATATAGGTGGATACAAAACTTAAAGTTGTTCTTGCCATGCCTGGTTGTCTGTCATGTCCGGTTGTGTCTAGGTCGTACGGCTTAGGACTTCTGTGGAATTTGTGCAAATGTGCTAAGTGCTTATGTGAACTCTATCTGAACATTACTTGCCTATGTGTTACAGCTTTCCATAATCACTTATCATCATGCATGTTTGGTATTGATTTTGCAGAATGCCACCTCGCCGTGAACCGCCAGGTCGGCCTCCAGGTGTTCCGACACTAGCACAGTTTCTGGAAGCCTTAGGGCAGTTTATGGTTAATACCAATCGAGCAACGCCACCACCTGCCCCCGAGACCGAGATGAGCCGGTTCCTTAAGCTCCACCCTCCGCAGTTCGAGGGTGCACCGGACGATGTTATTGCCGAATCTTGGATAGCGGCAATGGAGAAGAGGTTCAGAGTAATGGAATGTCCGGACCCTAAGAGGGTCGAATTAGCAGTGTATCAGATGACAGGAGCTGCACATGACTGTGGACCCGTATAGAGCAGAGATGGCAGCGAGAACATGTGACCCCGACTTGGGATCATTTCTTGGTCGAGTTTCGGGCCAAGTATATACCGTTGGTGGTCCAATAGCGACATGAGCGAGAGTTCTTGGCTCTCAAGCAGGGTACTTCATCAGTTGACCAGTACGAGGCTCATTTCTCCAGACTTATTATTCACTGCTCGTATATGGTTGACGACGAACAGAGGAAGACTCGACAGTTTATCGAGGGGTTGTCGAATGAGATTCGTATGCATATGCTCGGGAACAGACTCCAGTACTATATCGATGCAGTTGAGACGGCCCTATCTATAGAGTCCGATCTCCGACAGATGAGACCGACTTCTGCACCTGCCCCCGCAGCCGCCAAGAGTTTCACTTCTGGTTTGAAGAGGCCATTTGTTCCGTCTGGGTCCTCTTCTAGGAAGAAGCCATTCAAGACCCCCATTCATCCTGCTCCTCCCCGACCTCAGGGACTTCCACGACCCGTATGTGGATTCTGTCAAGGCCCGCACTTAGAGGCCAAATGTTGGAGGAAGAATGGTCTTTGCTACGGATGTGGTAGCGCCGATCACCGGGTAGATGAATGCCCGAAGAGGAGACCGGAACAGCAGGGAGCCGCTCAGCCACAGGCTTATGCTCGTGTTTACGCCTTGGAAGGCGATGCTGAGGATGCTGTTGCAGATCCGACTGATGTGGTGGAAGGTACTATATATATAAATGGCATCCCTATACATGCATTGTACGACTCGGGTGCTTCACACTCATTTATTGCGCCTGCTGTTTCCTTATCTGTGCATGTGCCTGTTTCCTTACTTGATTATGTGTTAGTGGTTGGTTCGCCGTTGGGTTCGAAAGTTATTGCGAACCGAGCACTTAAGCATTGTCCGATTATCATCGAGGGTATCGAGTACCCGGCTGATTTGATCGAGTTGCCGATGAAGAAATATGGGGTTATTCTCGGAATGGATTGGTTGTATGAGCATCGGGCGAAGGTTGATTGTTTCGAGAAGAAAGTTATTCTGGGTTCCAATGAAGTTAAGGGTTTCCGATCAGGAGAAGGTCTGTATATCTCAATGATTGAAGCCAAGAAGCTTGTTCAGAAAAAAGAAGCTACATGCTTTGTAGCTTACCTTCTCAACCGCCCGAAGGACCAAACGAAGATCGAAGAAACGCCCGTGGTCAATGAATTCACTAACGTGTTCCCCGAGAATCTGGAATTCTTGCCACCGGATCGGGATATAGAGTTCGTGATTGACCTAGTTCCGGGAGCCGAGCCCTATTCGAAGTCGCTGTACTGAATGGCTCCTGCCGAGTTGAAAGAATTGAAGAACCAACACAATAAACTTCTTTCTATTGGATATATCCGACCGAGTGCCTCGCCTTGGGGTGCTCCAGTCTTGTTCGTGAAGAAGAAGGATGGTACACTTCGCATGTGTATCGATTACCGAGAATTGAACAGGATGACAGTGAAGAACAAGTATCCTTTGCCGCATATCGAGGAATTGTTCGACTTGCTACAAGGATTGAGAGTTTATTCCAAGCTCGACCTCAGACAAGGATATTACCAGCTTCGTATCCGATCACAGGATATCCCGAAGACAGCTTTCAACACCCGATACGGACATTTCGAGTTTGTGGTCATGCCGTTTGGACTCACAAATGCCCCAGCAACTTTTATGGACATGATGCACAGAATTTTCCGTCTGTACCTCGACAAGTTCGTCGTTATTTTCATTGACGACATCTTAGTGTTCTCGAAGTCCGAAAAAGAACACGCTGAAGACCTCTGGATAGTGCTCCAAGCTTTGAGAGAGCACCAATTGTTCGCTAAGTTCAGCAAATGCGAATTCTGGATTGACCGAGTGACCTTCCTAGGTCATGTCATATCCAGAACGGGAATCGAGGTAGATCCTTCGAAGATTGAGACAGTGCTGGACTGGGAGAGACCTAAGACTCCTACAGAGATCCGTAGTTTCTTGGGTTTAGCAGGATACTACAGACGTTTCGTCAAGGATTTCTCTAAACTTGCAGGCCCGTTAACAGTACAAAGGAAGAAGCTAAGTTTGAGTGGTCAGCCAAATGTGAAACCAGCTTTCAAGAGCTCAAGAAGAGATTGACCACAGCCCCAGTATTGACCCTGCCCGAGGGTTCAGAAGGATTTGTCGTGTATGCAGATGCGTCACACGAAGGATTAGGTTGTGTGTTAATGCAGAATGGGAAAGTTATAGCTTATGCATCGAGAAAGCTAAAGCCAGCTGAAGAGAACTATCCCACTCACGACCTAGAGCTAGCCGCCGTTGTATTTGCTTTACTGAAATGGCGTCATTACCTCTACGGCATCACGTTCGACATCTTCACAGATCATAAGAGTCTTCAGTACTTGTTTACTCAGAAGGAATTGAACAAACGACAGTGCCGTTGGATGGAGTTATTTGAGGATTACGATTGCAAGATTCAGTACCATCCCGGAAAGGCGAATGTTGTAGCTGATGCACTAAGCCGGAAGGCGAGCATAGCCCAGCTAGAGGCTAAGTTAGAGGGAGTTCACATCAGTTCCCAGGCCCATGTTCATAGCATATCGATCCAGTCAGAGTTGGGTCGAAAGATTCGAGATGTTTAGGCTACTGATGAGTGGACTCAGAGACAGATAGTTCACATCGCAGCTGATCCAGAGACTCAGTTTAGTGTGGACGACATGGGAATTCTCCGCTACAAGTCCCGAATTTGTGTTCCCGAGGGTCTGAGGAAAGAGATTCTCGATGAGGCTCACAACACACCTTACACAGTTCATCCAGGTGGAAGTATGATGTACCGGGATCTAAAAGAATTATTCTGGTGGAGAGGTATGAAGAGAGACGTAGCTGATTACGACAAGAGATGCTCGACTTGTCAGCAAGTTAAAGTTGAACATCAAAGACCAGGAGGTTTGCTTGAGCCACTACCGATTCCTACATGGCATTGGGAGGGTATTGCCATGGACTTCGTGTCTGGTTTACCTAAAGTTAGAGGTGGCTACAATAGCATTTGGGTGATTATCGACCGACTGTCCAAGAGTGCTCATTTTCTACCGATCAACATGTCGTACAAAGTGGATAAGTTGGCAGAGATTTATCACCGAGAGATTGTCAAGCTTCATGGGATTCCGACTACGATAGTGTCTGACAGAGATGCTCGATTTACTTCTCGCTTATGGCAGCAACTTCAAGAGCGAATGGGAACGAAGCTGACTTTCAGTACAGCCGCACATCCGCAGACAGATGGTCAGTCAGAGAGGATGATCAGATATCTCTGTGATATGCTTCGAGCTTGTGCCCTGGATTTTCGCAACAATTGGCACGACCAGTTGCCATTGATCGAGTTTGCCTACAACAACAGTTATCAGTCTACGATCAAGATGGCACCTTACGAAGCATTGTATGGCAGAAAGTGTAGATCCCCGTTGTTTTGGGATCTTGAGGATTGGCGTTGGACGAAAGATGATAAGGAATGAGGAACTCCTCCAAAGTTTCTCCAAAATGCCATTGACCGTATTCAGATCATCCAGCAAAGAATGAGGGCAGCTCAGGATCGACAGAAGAGCTATGCCGACACCCGTCGCCGACCGTTAGAATTTGAGGTTGGTGACAAAGTATTCCTCAAAGCTTCTCCTCGAAAGGGATTCACCCGAATTGGAAAAGGAGGAAAACTAAGTCCGAGATTTTTGGGTCCCTATGAGATTCTGGAGAGGATTGGGAACGCAGCCTACAGGTTAGACTTGCCGCCAAGCCTAACTGGGATTCACAACGTCTTTCATGTTTCCCAACTCTGAAAGTACTTCCCGAATGAGTCCGAGATCCTTCCTGTTGAGGAAATTGAACTAGAGCCGGATTTGACCTTTGTTTCGAAGACGGTGAAGATATTAGATAAGAAGACTCAAGCTCTGCGCAACCGGGAGATTTCTCTTGTCAATGTCCTTTGGAGAAATCAGACAACCGAAGAAGCTACATGGGAGACCGAGGACAAGATGCGCAAATTTCATCCGAAATTATTTCAGTCGGACGAGTAGAATCTGGGGACCAGATTCTCATAAGGAGGGGTGATTGTAGCGCCCCAAAAATCCGAATTATATTCCGGTGTGTCCGATTCGCTTAATTGTGCGATTTTATTTTATTTATATTATTATGTGATTATTTTATAATTATTATGTGATTTTGTAACGATTTCGTATATGAGTGAATTATGATATTTAAATCGCAATATGTTAATGTGCGTTTAATTATATGAATTTTGACTGTAATTATGTATTATTTGGTCAACATGAGTTTTCGAACTTATTTTGCAAAATTATGAAATTACCCTTCTCGATTCTCAACCCAAGTCAAAATTGACTAAGTCTCATCACTCTCTCTCACCTCACTCTCGCCCAAAACGCAGCAGCAGCAAGGAGAAAGAAAAGAAAAGAAAGAACAAAGAGAAAGAGAAGGAAGAAGGTTCAAACGATCGTCCCGACCCCGTTTCCTGACCGATTTTCAAACCGTTTATGCCTACGAACTCCTCACGATCTCTTCTACGAGTAAGCCTTTCACATCCCTCTCGTTTAATGTCTCATATGCCTTGTATTTCTCATTTTTGTTGAATAATTGTTTAGGTTAGGGTGGTTTGAGATTTTGAAGGAATTTATGGATGAAATTTCGTATTTTTGGACTCTATGTGTAGCTTAGATGTTGCAGAACATTATATGTGGATTTTAGGGCGAGATTTGCATGTTTAGATGATCAAATGTTGAAATTAGGATTGAATTCGCGTGGTTTTCTGGTTCTGCGAAGTGTTCTGCTCATTCTTGACGTGCACGGGCTTTGCACACGGGGTGTGGCAAGCCCGTGTGGAGGTACACAGCCTCTTGCACGGCCGTGCAAGAGACCGTGCGCATGGTTTATGGTGCACGGCCTTGTGCACACGACCTTGAGGCCGTGTGCAAGAGGCCGTGCGTGTCCCTCTTTGATGTGCACGGCCTTGGTGCACACGGCCGTGCACGAGGCCGTGTGGTCCGTTTGAACAAGGCCCTGACCTTTTGTAAGTCAGGGCCAATTTTGGCCTGTAGGTCCCTCCGAGGCTCATCTTTTCTGAATTCATTCTTCGCACGTGTATTCGATATATATGAAATAGATATGAATTGCATGATTTACGAATTTATAACATGTTCGGGATTTTAATTACGCGTTTTAAGTTTTCGTCAAGTTTTCTAACTTTTGCATATGAAGTCCGATTTTCCCAAAATTCGAATGCATACTCCCTTATGATATTTAAAGCATGTCTGTAAAGTTTCGTTGTATTTGGATTTGATTTGCATTTTTGAATTCACGAATTACTCCGTTTATGCTTGATAATTTGAACTTAAGTGCTTTATTTGATTGTTTAACGTGCTTTTATGTGTTTTAATGTTTTCGTATAAGCTGTGCGTCGTCGTTAGTCTTATTTGGTTGTGTCTTTGTATTTTGCAGATGATATTCCCGTGGAGTAGCGCCAGTTCTTGCATTTATCTATTCTTTTTGTATAGCCAACAGGTGAGGCTTTCCTTTTCTGATTCCAGTACTATTATGTATATATATAAATAAGCCTCTCCCGATATAAGCCTTGTTTACGTTTTGTTTTCACACCGTTTCTATGTATATACTTAGTAGATATTTATGCCTATTATGTTCATCCGATTTATCGAAAATGTTTTGATATGAAAAGTATTATGTATATTCTTTTGAAATGTTTACGAAAGAGACATGCAAATCCTTTTGTTTTCTAAGGCGAACTTTGGCCTTCGGCATTGCATATGACATGTCTCGAACTGTCTTTTGGCCAACCCGAAATGATTTGAAAAGCGAGTTATGAACCGTATGTATGTATGTTTGGGCCCGGAGTAAGGATGATAGGACGAAGTTGGTAGACGTCGGGTCTACGACGGAAATCCTATGGTTCCCTCCACCTCTGGGAGCTCGGGGTGAGGCCGGAGTGGCAGCCCTTGGAGTACCTGAGTTATCGTATGATATGTTATGCGTAGTTCGGATTTAGCAGTCCGTCTACATTGGAGGAATAAGGGCGGTTTCCCGTTTTATGTTTGGAAATTGGAGTTAAGGGCTCGACTCGCCGAGTCATATGATATGTTATGTTTTATACTAAATCACCAGCCGTTTACGAAAACCTTTCTTTTATGTTGATTTATTTTAAGTTTAAAAATGGTGATTTATTTCCGTTTTATAATATACATTATTATTCCCTCCTCACTTAGTCGTTTGACTAACCCCCTCTGTTTCACCCCTGTGTTGGTTTCAGGATTCTAGGCGGGATTTGTTAGTCGTCGTCGTCGCGTCTTTAGAGTTGCATTCTTTTGCTCATGTATAACTCTATTCCCGTTTGGCTAATATTTATGTTTACGATAGTAGGATTTTATTTATGTAGTATTCGGGATTATATGTTGAACCCGTTATTATTTATTGTCGGGATATTGTATCGAACCCGTTTATTATTTATGAAATTGAATTTTGTTAGCCTTGGTGGGCTTTAATACTTGTGCAATTATTATGATTTATCGTTTTGTTTATTTTCGCTTCCGCACCTCTGTCGTTTTCTTTCATTTTTGAAACCCCCGCCTAGTCATTGAGTAAATGTGTGCCGTTCGCCGGGTTTCTATTCGGGTCGGATTCCATTTCGGTTCCGGGTCGGGGCTCGGTGCGGGGCGTGTGTTACCCGTTTGGGGCGCCCTCTACAAGACACCTTCGGACCATTCATGTTGAAGTTTATTATGAACTGCTTGAAGGATGGAGGAAGAGAGGTCAAGATCAAATCAATGTACAGCTCCTTGTCCATGATCACCTCTAGAGCAGCAAGCTTCTCGATAAGGCCCAAGGCCTTAACACAGTGTTCATGAACACTTGATCCTTCAGCCATCTTGAGTGAATAGAGCTCACTAGATGAAGAGAATCGGTCAATCCTATTGACCGGCTTGTAGATTTGCTCTAAGTGAAGATGGATCTCACTTGCATGACGCATTCCAGCATGCTGTCTTTGCAACTCAGGAGACATTGTGGCGAGCATGAGACATCTAGCCTGTAGATCATCATTCTCCGACTTGAGAGAATTATCTCTTTCCTCAGCTCCCAAATTATCAGGTATAACATTAGGGGGAGTTTCTCTGAGCACATAGGTTCTTTTCTCAGAATCTAAAACAATTTTCAGATTTCGAAGCCAATTGCTATAGTTAGGACCAGTCAACTTGTTGGACTCGAGGATAACAGTTAACGGATTTTTAGACATGTTGACGGAGTAGAAAGTCTACAATTATAACGCAGAAAATGTATGAGTGAAAAATAATAGAATTTAAATAAAAGAATGAAGTGGTCTTTCATCATTCAGTCTCCCACTAATTTATTCAAACTTATTGACCCCTTGCAATAAAGTTAGAGAAAAATGGTATAATTTTCTTTAGTGGGTATTAAGATCCCAAAGCTTCTTGCAATTGAACCCACTTGTCATGGCCATTCAATTCAATTCTTAAGGTAAACAACTTTTGTTAATTATATCTAATATAACTCTTAATAATATTTTGCAATGCCTCCTTCACATAGACCCAACTGTGTGCGACATCTATGTTACTTTGGCAGTAAGCCCGGCCCATTAATCATTAGATTTCAATGAATTGTCGCAATAGGGACCTACTTGTCATGGCCATCCCCAATTACTGGCAACCTTCGAAAAATTGTATCTTGTACACTGAGAAAATTACCTACTTTCTAATGCCACATAGTAGAGACTCACTTGTCATGGCCATCTCTATTATGCAAGGTTAGAAGTGAATTTTCTATTAATGGAATGGTTGGAAATTTAAAATCCTTGTTTATAATCTTCCATTAAGGCTTAATATTAAGAAAAATTTTGACATTCAAAATTTGGGGTCTAATTTTCGAAAAATTAAGATTATAGATTTCAAAAATCTATCCAAGACCTCATCATTTAATTATCGTGTTTATGTGATTAATGCATGAAGATAAACATTCACAAAATACACATAACAATAATTAAATGAATTACCTAGCAATTAAAATGGTTTATCATGGGCTTTTCCCTACGCTCGGTCCATAAGAGCCAGTTTATGGACCAAGATTCTATTCATGCAAACATAACATAAATTTAAATCATGCAAGGAGAAAATAGAATCCTATTCTATTACAATTTAAGTAACCCGTTATGTTTGGGTCTTGATTGTCTCTTCTCTTCCAAGCCCACTTCGTCTTGAACTCCTTCTCCTAATCTAATTAGAAATTCCTCACTAATCTATGATTCTAACTCTCTCAAATTACAAATCATTTAAATACATTGGTGGAAAAATAGAATGAAGCATTACAAAGAATAAGAGGCTCACAAGCACTCGATTTAAAACCAAAGTTAAAATTGCATCCACAAAATAAAATCATCCACATCGCATATTAAGCCCCTAATAAAACCAACATACATCCAATACAATGCAATCATATAAAATCGAAAAATAAAGCTTTTGAACTAATTCAAAAGCCAAGATTAATGAGAAACGAGTTTAGAACAATTTATCAGAAGACTCCGAAGTCATATGAGCACGTTAGATTCCTTTTATAATGTGATTTCTAAACCGTCACCAAAACTGCGTTTTTCAAGATTTGCACAAATTTAGGGTTTCGATTTCAGATTTCCAAAAATCACAAAAAATCGAAAACTAAAGCTTTTAAACTGATTCAAAATGTCAAGTTGTTCGAAATTCAACAGATTCATAAAGATTTTGATGCAAATCAAAACTTCTCTCTCTAGCGTATTCTCTCCCAAAATAGCGTAATTTCCAAATTGATTTTCACGCTTTACTGTGTGATTTTTACGCCTAATTTTCACACAGAACACACACTCACATGTTCACTGTGTGTTTAGTAATCGTCGCTCCTCCTCCATGGAGAAGGCTCCACCACTTCTCCGGTGGCGGTGGCCGGAAGAGGCCCTCCCCCGACCCTTAAACGACGCTCTTTACTCTCCCCGTCTAAAATTCCCGGTGGAAATCCACGCTTCCCTCCACTACGTCATCCCAACCAAAATTTTAGGGCCGATGCTTCTCGCCCTATTTCTACTGCAAATCCTAGTGTTGGAGCAAACTCTGGTATCCCTCCTCCCAGGCGCACGTTTGCCGACATCATAGGAGCTGATTTAGTAGCTGGATTCGGTCAAACGGAGAGAGATTTGAAGAAATTCTTCCCGGAAAACATAAGGAAGCTTGGCACCGTTGGAGATAAGAAAGGCCGCATCACTCTGAAACTCTCTGAAGCTGAGGTCGACGAATTGATTAAGCCATACAAATACACCCTAATTGGGAAATTTCCAGCAGGTGGCCCTTCTTGGACGGTAGTCAGAAATATGTTCCATAAAATTGGATTTGACAAACCATACCAATTTGGTATCTTGAATGACAGCACCGCAATCATGCATTTCTCATGCCCGAAAGATTACGCTAGACTTTGGTCTCGACCACTTTGGTATTTTCAGCGCGCACCCATGAGAGTGGAGAAATGGAGCCCCACGTACAATCCCAGCAAAAGATCCCCTATCGTCCCTGTGTGGGTAAATTTGCTAGGTCTCCCCATTCATCTTTATGAAAAAAGCATGTTACACAGTATTACTTCATTGGTAGGAGCTCCTCTATGTTTAGATGAAACAACTGTTGATAGAACTAGACCAAGTAATGCAAGAATATGTGTTGAAATTGATTTGTCAAAGGACAGACTAAATGAAATTGACATCGAACATGGTAAAGAGGGCACTGTAATACAGCCTATTATAGAAGCTAAAGGAATTTGAGAAGGAAAAGGATTATTTCTCTTTATTGATAGGTAAGGTATTTATACAGTATATACACAACTGTGTAAAAAGGGAAAATACACAATTACAGAGATTGATTAACAAGGATCAAGGAATAAAATAATAGAGAGGGAAAGATTACAAAACAATATTGCAGAGATCAAGCAATGCAATCACGTTGATTTAGATTCCTTTAATTCGGATTCCTTATTATGCCCCCGCAGGATAGGCGCGGATTCAATCAAGCTAATCTTGGACCTATGATTATGATAAAGAGCTTTTGCGACAACTTTCGTGAGAGAGTCGGCAAGTTGATCAGCGGAGTGAACATGACGAACTATAAGGGTCTTATCTCTAACTTGTTCTCGGACAAAGTGATAGTCGATGGCTACATGTTTCATTCGGCTGTGCATAACAGGATTCTGACTTGAGAATGTTGCTCCAAGTTTATCACACCATATTGTAGGGATATAAGTAATTGATATATGTAACTCACGCAAGAGTTGGACGACCCAATTGATTTCGGCAGCACCATTGGCAATTTCTTTATATTCAGCTTCTGTTGAGGAACGAGATACCGTTCTTTGTTTCTTAGATGACCAGCTAATAGGAGAGCCACCAAGAAAGACGACGTAGGCACTTGTGGAGGATCGATCATCTAGATTTCCACCCCAATCGGCATCAGAATAAGCTTCAAGGCGTAGATGAGCATGTGGCTGCAACTTGAGAGAGAAAGAGCAAGTGGCCTTGAGATATCTAAGCACTCGTTTAGCTGATTGCCAATAAAGTGTAGACGGTTGATGCATGAATTGGGACAGCTTGTTGACTGCAAATGCAAGGTCAGGACGAGTGAATGAGAGGTATCGGAGAGAACCAACAAGTTGTCTGTATTGCTTTGCATCAACTAAAGGAGAGCCATCATCTAACTTTAAAACTGCAGAGTGCGAGAGCGGAGTCGAAACTCCTTTTGCTTCCAACATGTTGTGTCATTGAAGAAGATCTGTTATGTATTTGTTTTGGGATAGAAGGATTCCATTTGATGTGTGGGATACTTCTATGCCTAAGAAATATGACAATGGAGCCAAATCTTTAAGAGAAAAACGTGCAGCCAAAGCATTATGTACTTGAGAAATAATTACCTGATTGGATCCAGTAAGAATTATATCATCTACATAAATAAGAAGATAAGTAATAAATTTATTCTTATGCAATATAAATAATGACGCATCAGATGTCGAATTCATGAAACCATAAGAGATAAGAAAATTCTTAAGTTCTGTATACCAAGCGCGTGGAGCCTGACGAAGACCGTAAATAGCTTTATGAAGCTTACAGACATATGAAGGATATTTAGGGTCCACAAAACCCGGTGGTTGTTGCATGTAGACCTCCTGCTCGAGAGTTCCTTGTAGAAATGCATTATTGACGTCAAGCTGATACCAAGGCCATTTGAAATACATAGCAAATGTTAGAATAAGCTTAATTGTAGTGGGTTTAATTACGGGACTAAAAGTGGATGTGTAGTCAATCCCAGGGTGTTGATGAAAGCCTTTTGCGACAAGACGAGCTTTGTAGCGATCTAGAGAACCATCAGATTTTTGCTTTATTTTGAAAACCCACTTACAACCAATTGTATTTTGAGATGAGATTGGTGGTACTAGAGACCAAGTTTTGTTTCTGACCATGGCATTAATTTCATCTGTCATAGCATCCCTCCAATTTTTACTTTTTGCTGCTTGAGTGTAGGTGTAAGGGACTACCATGTGATCTGTAGAAGCTAGCAAAGCAGAATAGTCTATAGGTTTTTTTGGTTTAAAAATATTATTTTGAGACCGAGTTATGACACGATTAGTAGGTAATGCAATTGTACTTACCTGTTCAGAGGTAGAGACAGAGGCAGAGGCAGATTCACTCATGGCCATGGAGGGCGTAGCATCTGAATTGACTGGCTCATGTGTTGTAGGTGTTTGGACAATTGGAGACGAGGTTGGAGTTGTGGATCTTGACGGGGCATAGAGAGTTGAAGGCCTTGACATGGGCACCAGGGGGATGTCATGTGGGATATTTGGTATATGAGGAGGTGGAGATGATAAATTTAAATGAGTGGGTGAAGGTGTAATATCAATCCATTGATTAAAATCACTAAATGATGGTCTTTGTAAATCACGTGATATGGTGGCAAAAGGAAAAGAGTTTTCAAGAAAAATAACATGTCTAGATAAATAAATTTTGAGGTTGAAGGATCAAAACATTTATAACAATGATGCGATATTGAGTAGCCAAAGAAAACACATGGTTTGGATTTGGGATCTAATTTATGAGAAGTGTACGGTTTTAACCATGGACAACATAAGCAACCAAAGATTTTGAGATTTTTATAGTTTGGGGAATTTTGAAACAACATTTCATATGGCGATTGGCCTTTAAGAATAGGAGTTGTCATACAGTTAATTAAATAAACTGCTGTTTGACAAGCATAACGCCAATATTGCAAGGGTACTGATGCTTGTTGTAATAAAGTGAGGGTGGTTTCCATAATATGACGATGTCTTCTTTCGGCACTACTTACTCATTGGGGTGTATAAGGAGGAGTAAATAGGTGTTGGATGCCCATATTGACCAGATATTTGTGTAAGACTTCGTACTCTCTGCCACCATCTGAGTACACAGTAACAATAGTAAGTTAAAGAATTTTTCAACGAGTAACTTAAATTTATGAAAAATAGAAGTAACCTCAGATTTCTTTTTAAGAGGAAATAACCATATATATTTCGTAAAATAGTCAACAAATGTTACGTAATAGCAAAAACCTTCAGTTGACATGATAGGAGAAGGTCCCCAGACATCAGTATAAAGTAATTCTATAGGTAGAGTTATTTAAAGTAGACATTGAGAAAGGCAAATGGCTACTTTTATTGTAAAGACAAGAATTACAATTCTCATTATTACTGGAAGCTATAACAGGAAGCTTGAAATTGGTAATAATAAATTTTAAAACACGCTCGTGAGGATGGCCTAGACATCTATGCCACAAGGTGAGGGTGGGTCGATTAGTAGTGGAAGCAAAGTGGGCTGTAGGAGATGAGCCAAACCATTCGTAGAGTTGCATCCTATTCCGGCCTTGAGCAAGAGGTGCCCCTGTTCTCAGATCCTTCACAACAAAAATGGTTGGGAAAAATTCAACAGAAGTATTATTTTGTGTGCAAAATTGTTTAACAAAAATCAGATTTTTATGAATTGACGGAGCACATAGAACATCATTTAACACAAAGGAACGAGTAGGTGATTTAAGAGTAGTGTGCCCTGTATGAGTGATACCAATACCATTACCATCACCAATTGTAATATCATCAGTGCCTGTATACTCGGAATATGCTTGAAGATTCTGAGTGTCGGAAGTAACATGGTGTGAAGCTCCTGTGTCCATGACCCAATTTTGAGAACTGTTGGATTGGCGGGCGATGAAGTTTGCTTGAAGTTCAGTAGCATTATGCGAACAAGAACGGCAAAATTTGGCGGTCACATAGTTGACAAATTATGCGTGGGCTATTGTTGGGCGTCGGAGAATGCCAAGATGAGTTATACTGAGAGCCACGATTTGATTTAATGGGGGTGAAGTTTCCGGATTGCTGATTTGGCCTTCGATTGTGATTGGCTGGAGATGTCCTGTTCCGATTCCCTTGATTGGACTGCTGAGTATATTGAACTATAATAGTTGTGGTTTCTTGTGAGGCTGCCACGTGGTGAAGAAACACTTCGTGTCCACTCAATTTGTCAAATAATTCTTCGAAAGAAATCGATGTATCACGAGCACGTATCGCCGCACTCATTTTTTTGTAATCAGGACCAAGGCCACTAAGGACCTTGATGACAAGTTCTTCCATGCTCAGAGGTGATCCGGTGATGGCTAATTCATCAGCAATAGAGCGGATTTCGCCGAGATATTGAGCAATTGATTTGGACCCTTTAATGACATGGGCTAATTTTTCACGAAGAATGCATATTCTAGTCTGCGACTTATTAGCATAAGTGACATGAAGCCGATTCCAGGATTCTTGAGAGGTTGCAGCAGAAGCAATGAGGGGTGCTATGGTTGGATCAACAGAGGCCATGATGGCGTTGCGAATTAGATTGTCTTGGCGTAGCCAAGGCTTGAAATCGGGATTGGGTGTTTTCTGATTGTCACTGAAAAAAAATTGGGTGGGGCAGAGTGAAGATCCATCAACGAAGCACATGAGGTCATAGCCCAATAGAAGTGTTGTGAGTTGTGCCTGCCAAGTGATAAAATTGCTGCTACCTGTTAATTTGATTGGAAGTTGAGATATGGGATTGAGGGTGATGATTTGATCAAATTGTGTTAAAGGGTTCGTGACTGCTTGGGTGGGTGAGGTAGTGGAATTTGAAGACTTTGAAGAATCACTTGGAGGAGTTTGATTATTGGGAGACATGGTGTTGTGGCAATAGGATCGAAGGTTTTCTTGTTAGAGCTTCAATAGGCTCTGTTCCATATAGAAGCTAAAGGAATTTGAGAAGGAAAAGGATTATTTCTCTTTATTGATAGGTAGGGTATTTATACAGTATATACACAAGTGTGTAAAAAGGGAAAATACACAATTACATAGATTGATTAACAAGGATCAAGGAATAAAATAATAGAGAGGGAAAGATTGCAAAACAATATTGCAGAGATCAAGCAATGCAATCACATTGATTTAGATTCCTTTAATTCTGATTCCTTATTACCTATCATGTATGAAAATCTTCCTGCCTTTTGTACGAATTGCAATGAGCCTAGTCATAGCTTAATTGACCATCAAACCCAAAAGGATAAGTCTACTCCTCAAACTAATCCAAAGAACGACCAGGGATTGGACAAACTTAGGGGTAACAAAACTGTAGAAAACTCAAAAGTGAATTCATCCACTGAAAGTATAGCATCTGAAGGGGGAACAAAAGTAGATGCACAGAGCCTGGGGAAGAGTCCAGTTCAGAGTGGTAAAACAGAGAAGAAGGTGACATTTGCTAAGGATACAAACTTTGAGCCTAAGAATACACTAGAAAAGGTCAAGGAACAAGCTCAAGACTTAAGACAGTTCATCTCCAAGAAAAGAGAAAAGAGAATAAGGGACTCTTCATCAACTCAAGAGAGAGATCCTGATAGCACAAATGACCAGATTGAAGAAGACCCCCCCACCCTGTCCAATACTTTTGATGTACTAGGAAATGATGATAATGACCCAGAACTATCAGAGGATATGGTGGCAACTCTGAAGAGCTCTAAGATGCAACCTGCTAATTTGAAGCCAAAGGTAAGAAATAACAAAAAGAAGAAGAAGCTACAGAATGTAGTTCTGGAAGATACTGGAACATCCTTTGTGCTAAAACAAGTCAACATTGATGGGACCACTAGTGCAATGAATGATCCAGAGGAGACAAAAGAGGACCCGGCAGTGGAGTTAATAGCTGATGCTGTATTGAATTATGTAGTTGATGCAGAATTAAATAGGATTAGTGATATAGTAATAAAGGAAAAGGAGCAAAAGGGAGAGATCAAGATAGAAAAGGTCAAGAATGATGATAAGTCTTACCTTATCTTTCAATCCACTATTGAAAGACATGGTGAAAGAAGATCTTTCCAAAGCAGGGTATGATGTTTCAGAACTCCAAGATAAGGACTCCTACCCCAAAGAAATTGATCCTATTTTTCAAAGGATGAACCTGTCAACACAACATCCTGGAACAGGCCTTCCAACTAAGCAATATACGGAACCCTCTCCAAGCATATTGACCCCCATAGCCCATATGACTAATGAGGGAAGGGAGGGTTTACCCAGCTCAGAGCCTCCTGATCCTGCTACCCCAATTATAACAGCTAGGGATGGCAATGAAAAAAGTCACATCAGGGACGATTCTGTGCCTCCAGATATATTGCAATCAGATTTGGTATCAGTGAGCTGTCAACAAGAACCTCCTGAAGCTCTGGGATGTGTCTCTAACAGTGCTGATATTGTGATCCCAAGTACCATTCCTTTGGGTCTTCATGAATTAGAGGAGTCTACTATCCAGAAATTGATCATTGAGGATGCTGCTGCTGACACAGATTTGCTAAAATCATACTCACTGGAGGATGGGAAGAAGACAAAGAGAAAATACACCAAAAGGACCTCTAAAACAAAACCTATGAACATAAGGAGCAACTCAAAAGGTACTAAAGCTACCTCTGACTCTTATTTGTCTGAATGAATTTTAACCTGTTAGTGTGGAATTTTAGAGGCATGAAGGACCCTACTAAGCATGCATATATCAAGAGACTGAAACTTTTGTACAAACTACATTTGTTGGTCATTATGGAGCCTTTTATTGGTTTTGATGGATTTAAAATGAGACATAAACTTGGTTTTCAAAATGCTTTTTGTATTGAAGTAAACTCTATTTGGTGTTTCTATGATGATGATATTTTTGTTCAATTGCACTTAGATCATGTACAATTTCTGCATTTAGAAGTTAAATCTTCATGGCTTCCCAAAACTTTCTTTTGTTTATTGGTATATGCTAAGTGCACTAAAACTGCTAGGAGGGATCTTTGGGAATGTTTAAAAACTGTGTGCACTTCTGGTCCTTGGATAGTTTCTGGAGATTTTAATGTGGTATTAGATGCTTCTGAGGGAGTAGGTTGTTCTACTGATAATTCTAGAGATATTGAGGAATTTAGAGACTGTGTTAATGAGTGTGAACTTGTTGACACTGGATTTATAGGTAAAAAATTTACATGGACTGATAAGTATGGGAGGATGCAAAGATTAGACAAGTCTCTAGTTTCAAGTGGATGGTATGACTTGTTTTCTGTCCTAAAGTTCATCATCTCTGTACTTTCAAATCTGATTATTGTCCTTTGTTCATAGAAATGTCTAATAATATCCAATCTAAGCCTAGATCTTTTAGATTCCAATCTATGTGGACTTTACATGATGATTTTTTAAAATTATCTAGGGATAATTGGGTCTTGCCTATAAATGCTTCTAGTATGTTAAAGCTGCAGTTTAAAATGAATAGGCTAAAGCAAAAGCTTAAGCAGTGGAATTTGCATGTCTTTGGCAACATTATTGATAAAGTGACTAGCAAATAAGCTGAATTGGGTCTTAGTGAAAAAATCTTTGAGATGAATCCTATCATCTCTAATAAAATCAAAGTCAAAAAGTGTCATGCTAAGCTGGTTCAGTTAACTAAAATGGAATGTTGGTTTTGGAAACAAAAACCTAGCTGTAATTGGTTACTAGAAGGGGAGAGAAACTCCAAATTTTTTCACTTATTGGTCAAGAAGAAAAGATTAAAATCTACAATCCACCAAATCCAAGTGGGGGATAAAATTCTAACTACCCCTGAGGATATTCAGGATTCTGCTATCAGACTTTTTGAAAAGTTATTAGGTAAATCAGAGGTGCCCCTCCTACTTAATGATTTCTCTTGTATTCCTTCCTTGGTCAAGGACTCTGATTCTGATATGCTTTGTGCTCAACTAGTAATGACAGAAGTTAAAGAGGCAATTTTCTCAATGAACCCTGATGGTGCAGTTGGACCTGATGGGTTTTCAGTGAAATTTTTTCAACATTGTTGGGAATTTTTAAAGACAGATCTTTTAGAAGCTGTATGTGATTTTTTCAATGGTTCTACTATGCCTAAAGGATTTAAAGGAACATCTCTGTCTCTAATTCCTAAGTGTGCCAACCCTATTACTTGGGCTGATTTTAGACCAATTAGTCTATGTAATGTGACTAACAAATTGATTTCCAAAATAGTCCATAAAAGATTAAGTTCTATACTTCCTAGTCTAATCTCAGAGAGTCAAAGTGGATTTGTAGAGGGTAGAAGTTTCCATGAGAATATAGTTTTAGCTCAAGAATTGTTTTTTGCTTTGAATAAAAAAGAGGAGGGGGAAAAGTTGATCATAAAATTAGATATGGCTAAGGCCTATGATAGAGTGCAATGGCCTTTTTTATACTCTATTCTTCATCATTTTGGTTTTTCTGAAAGTTGGATAGATATCATAAAAAGATGTGTAGAGAACTGTCACTTTTCAGTCTTGGTAAATGGGGATGGCTGTGGCTTTTTTGAGTCCTGCAAAGGTTTGAGGTAAGGGGATCCTTTATCCCCTGCTCTCTTTATCCTGGGGGCAGAATGGCTCTCTAGGAGTGTAGATGGTCTTTTCATCAAGCTACCATCTCTCAGGTATGATTGTGCTAACCCTCAACTAATTTCACATTTAGCTTTTGCTGATGATATAATAATCTTTTGCAGGAGTGTAGATGATAATGTGACTCAGTTAGTGGAGGTACTGGATACATATGAAAAAGTTTCAGGGCAAGCTGTCAACAAACAAAAGAGTTCTTTGATTTTCAGTAAGCATTGCCCTGGTTTTATCCAGTCTTATATGTGTTTAGCTACTGGTTACTCTGTTTCATCCCTTCCCATCAATTACCTTGGTGCTCCTCTGTTCATTGGAAAAAAAAGGAATTTTTTGTACAATGCCTTGATTAGAAAAGTTCAGGACTGCATATGTGGTTGGGAAAGATCTGCATTGTCTCATGGGGGCAGGTTAGCATTGATTAAAAGTGTCCTCTGTTCCCTTCCCTTATATTTGTTCTAGGTAATAGAGCCTACTCAGGTGGTTTTAGTTACTTTGGAGAAATTGTTTAATAAATTTTTCTGGGGTGACTATGGTGCAATGAGGAAGGTACATTGGGCCTCATGGACTAGGTTATGTGAACCTATTGATCAGGGAAGTTTAGGGCTCAGGAAACTAAGTGATATGTTGAGAGCCTTTTCCTGGAAACTGTGGTGGTTGTTTAGGCAACAAAAATCTTTATGGGCTAAGTTCACATACCACAAGTATGTAGGAAATAGGTTAGCTGCATATGCTCTTGTTAAACCTAAGCACTCTCATATTTGGAAGAGGTTGTGCACGGTTAGAGTAGAGGTGGAACATAACCTGTTCTGGAAGCTAGGTGGAGGGTCCTGCTCATTTTGGTTTGACCATTGGTAGGGTGATCATCCTCTGTCTGTGCATATTAACAACCCATATTGCAGGTCTGATGCAGTTCATGTTTCTGAGTAACGGTACATGGGATAGTGGTAAGTTGGAAGGTGTCTTACCCTTGGATGTGGTAGAAAGCATTCTGCTGGTTCCTATTTCAGGTAGTGTCTGTGATATATTGTGTTGGAAAGGTTGTAACTCTGGTAAGTTTTCTACTTCTTCAGCTTGGAGTTTGATTACTGGTGTGGCTAGCTCTTCTGTGAAGGGTTGGTGGTTTAGAGCTATTTGGAGGATACAATTAAGGCCTACAGTTTCAGTTTTTATGCTGAGGCTTCTTAGGAATTGGCTCCCTTTGGATACCAGGGTAATGAGCAAAGGGGTCTCTTTAGCATCAAAATACCAATGTTGTGCTTCTATTGAAACTCAGGACCATTTATTTATTTGCAGTTTTAAAGCTAGAATGATATGGTCTCACTTCTTTACTTTGTTTGGCCTGTGTCCTGATGGTGTTTCTTCCATTGCAGGTGTGCTTAGGGCTTGGAGACCTCCTGGTAGTGAATTGGGGGTAACTCATATCAAAGAATTGGTTCCCGTGTTGGTATTTTGGCATATATAGGAGGCTAGAAACTTCAGTAAACATCAAGGTAAGGCTTTCTCCATTAGGGGTGTGTTGTGGCAAGTATATAGATCCTTAGAATTGATTGCTAACAACAATTTGTTTGATGTTAATATGTGGAGAGGTTTTCTGTTAGTTGTTGCCTCTTTAGGCTGTAGGCTAAGACATAAACAGAAGAAAGATTTAATGTTAGTGAATTGGGTGAAACCTGAGGAGGGGTGGATCAAATGCAATTCTGATGGGTCAGTGCATGGGGAGAGAAAGATAGGGGGTGCTGGTGGGGTTATTAGATCTTCTACAGGTGAGATGGTAAAAGCTTTTTCTGTGCGTTTAGGTCCTGTTAGTATAACTTTTGCTGACCTTTATGGAGTATGGTTTGGGTTAAACATGTGTTGTAATCTGGGATATGGTAAAGTGTGGGTAGAAATAGATTGAAAGGTGGTTCTTTGGTTACATAATAAAGGGGGTACAACTGATTGGAGGTTACTACACTTGTTGATGAGGATTGAGGAGTTAGTTGGTAAAATGGAAGTAAAATTTTCCCATATTTATAAAGAAGGGAATAGAGTTGCTGATTTTTTTGCCAAATTGGGTAGTGCTGGTAGTTCTAATGAGGTGTGGGAGTTTGATCAGCCTGTTGGGGAGGTTAAGGGTTTGCTTAGGTTAGATAGATGGGGGATGCCTAGTTTGAGATTGGCCCCTGCCTGATCACTGTTTCCTTCCTTTATTCTGTTGTGTTAAGTTTGAGACTGGATAAGTTTCTACATCCCTATGATCTTGGGGAGGGGTGTAGAGTGTTTGTGTCAAAGTCTTGTCTTGCTCTCTCTTTTCGGTGAGGGCGTTCCTGAGGATTGTGAGAGTTTGGCTAAGCTAGAGTGAGCTAGCACTATATCTAGTTTTGGTGTGGGGAAAATTTGGTGTTGTTGAGCAGGAGGTTTGCTGAGATGTTATAATGTGTTACTTCCCTGTGATCTCTGGTTTGAGGGTTGTATTTGGCTTCCAAAAAGTCTAGCTTGGCTCCATCTTATCTGTGAGGGCATTCCTGAGGTTTGATGGTGCTTTGTTAGCGAGTTGTTTGGCTGGTACTTGTGTTTGGGTGAGGAGTGTGTGTGCACATTACGTACCGGAGAGGATTAAGTGTTAAAAAAAATGAGTGCATCCACTAAATTGCCCCTTCACTATATTTTAGAGCGTCAGAGTTAGGTGTGCTTGGGTAAGGCTTGGTTTGTTTGCCTATTTGGTCTTTATGGTTTATGTGTTGCTGTTTCTGTTGAGTTGCTAGGGGTTTGGTATTTGCTGGTGGGTGGTGGAACCTGCTGTTGGTGTTCTGATTGGTTGGGTAGCTAGCTATGTTGCTGTTCTGATTGGCTTTGGTGGTGGTGGAAGGAAGCTGCAGTTACTATTCTGAGCTGTTGTTGCGGTTCTGATTGACTACGATATGGCTATTCTGATGGGCTTTGTTAGTGGTAGATGGGAGCTGCAATTGCTGCTCTGTTTGTTGGTAGCAGTTGCTGTTTTGGTTGGTTGGATTTGGGCTTTGGTGTGTTGTGATTTTGGCCTATCCGATAGGTTGGGTGGCTTTAGCATTGTAATTATTAGTTTTGTGTTGGGTTCTTATTTCCTGGTTCTGTTTGGCTTAAACTCCTTGGTTGTTTATTTGGGATACTATTGTTGGTTTGTACTGTTGGGCCTATTTCTTTGGGCTTATTCTATTTGTATTTTTTGGGCCTGTTTGTTTGGGCTTCTTGTATGGGCCTTTGTGCTCTGTTTTGGGTTGTTTAATTAAGAGGGGGGGTCCTCTTAGAAAATCCTACGGGTTTCCCCAGTTTTTATTAAAAAAAAAATGTCAAGTTGTTTGAAATTGAATGTAGAATATTTTCTCAAGAGACACCAAAGTGATTTGAGAACTTTATAACAGGTTATAAACTCAATTTCTAAAACATCGCCGGAAAAACATTAAACTGAAAACAGATTTTCAAGATAAGGCAGTTTTTCAAGATTAGGGTTTCGACTTCCAACTTCAAAAAATTAGAACAAATCGAAAATTAAAGACTTTGACTCAAATAAAAACACTAAATTCATCCCTATTGTATTAACTCTAATTCTTCCAGACGTATGAAAATCCATTAGAGGTAATTAGGAACCCTTTCCAACTCGTTTTCTAAAACATGATAGCGCAGCCCCTGTTTCTCAAACAGTTTTCGACTACAGACTTCAAAAATCCGTATAAAATCGAAAAATTAAGGTTTTAAACTAATTCAAAAGCCTAAAATCAATTTTGACGTGTCTAGAACATTTTCTTAGAAGACGTAAAAGTTATCCAAGATGAGTAGGAAGGGTTTCCGACTCAGTTTTCTAGACGTCGCCAGACTCGATTCTCTGCAACACAATTTTCAGCAACGCAACTCAACACCAAATTCGTTTTTGAACAACCAAAATTCATTTTTCATGTATTTCAAAAATATACCAATATTTCAAAATATACATCTTCAAATTTCCATATTCCTTTTTGATAAAATCATATTCAAAATATTCCTTTCAATTTATCAAAACTCCCAACAACTTCATATATGCACATAAACACAAAAACGCATCTAACACCAATTAATCCAAATAAAAGGGGTAGAGGCGAATATATAAACGTGATCAAAGCATGGCTTTGATACCACTATTGGGATTCATGTAACCCCGGGCGCAGCGGAAGTAATGGATTTCAAAAAATTTTAATCCCGAGGAGTTACAGTGAATCTTCATCCAATGAATATGAAACTTTGAGACGTTTATATATTATATAGAAACATACCTTTATGCACTCCTTTTGTAGTAGATAAGGAACGAAGGCTTTCCAAAGCCTCTGGCCACTCCTGCAATGGCGCTGGCTTCAAGATCCACTGAGGTTTCGATGTTCAACCTAAACCCTCTAAAGATAGTCCACGGCTTCTCGCAAGCAAGCTCGTATCTCTTAATTCCTGCTAGGGAACGACGAACGATTGATTATCTTTTTGATTAAGCCTTAGAGAGTAAGACTTAATCTATGAAGTGAAGAGAAGCCAATTCTCTAAAAGAGAGAGAGACAGAGAAACGGCGTGTGAGAGAGTGAGAGAGAAAAACATAAAACTAGGTTGTTCTGATTGTGTTGTTGCTTGAGAATGAATTATTACGTAAAGAACTAATCTAAGGGGTTATATAAAACCCCATAGGGGCCAAAAATTCGAAGCCCATGAAGGACTTGGATTTTCGGCCATCACCTTCTTTTGGGACTAGGATTTGGGCCTTTTGAAAAAGGCCCATTAAATTTAATACTAGATTAAATTATCAAAGCTCAATTTGCTAATTACTCCTAATTAGAATTGGATTAATCCTTTTAATCAACTTTTGGGCTTTATTTCATTCCAAATAAAATTCAAGCTCAATTGAATATTAATTCCTAAATTAATATTTTCTTTCTCAATTTTATTTAATTCAATCAAATCCTTTAATTACTCTTAATTAAATTCTTCACTGTTAATTAACTACTTCAATTTTGAATTAAACCAATTAATTCAATCTATCAATCCCCATTGATCAGATAATCTCATTTGCCTTTGGAAGTCATTGTGTGACCCCTCAGGTTCACCAATAGGACAGCAGTAGAAACACATTCCAAATGTCACAATTATATTTTTAATTGAACCCTTTTCAATTCAAAGAAGGTTTGTGAGTCAAAACCCATTTGATCTCACAAACTAATTTCTACAGACCATGGATGACATCTAGCAACGTGTCCATGACCACCCATCCTTCGATGAAGTGGTGCTTACCTTTCAGCGTCATGATCTCCGTGAGATACGATCCTTCTATCATCCAATTCCTGATTGAGAACTAGGGTATGGGAAATGGAACCCTAGTGGTCTTCAATGCTATGAATTATATTCCTATAGTAATTCCATTTGATCTCATACTCTAGGAACTCTTTCCTAGTTGAAACCAACCATACCTTGCAAGGATTTGATGGTGGAATGTACTACAATAGAACTCATAGGAATTCTTCTTGTTCTTGCAACAAGTGAGAGATTTTATATTGACCCTCACAGCCTCCATGCATGACTCTAACATACCTAATGTACAGCTTATGCGAAACTCTAGGGATTCAGAAGCACACCAAAGTATTCCCTAGTCATACACAAGGCAACCATGGAGTCTCAAGTCTAACAATTAGTTAGACACGATCATGGCTAGGGAAATCCTCCTAATCTCTAAGACTCTATATGAGTCTTGCCCCATTTAGGCATTCTCGGCAGGATTCTCAGTGAACTTAATCTCCATTAAGCACCATCATATGAATAGTAGTGTCAAAACACTAATGTCATGAAATGGGACACACTTTCATAAAGCTATGTCATATGAGCAAGTCTCAAGCGAGTCTGGTCGACATCCCCTCTGCCTTTTAAACTCATCGACTTGGAGTGTTTTAGATCACACCGTCGGGTACATATTTCATGGCCCCCATCAAATGGTGAAACCCAGTCCCTTAGCTTACTGTGATCTTGGGGTTTCATCTATACACAAGAATAAATAATATGCAACTACTTATAAATATAATATGATGAATTTGGCCGAAGTAGTATTGGACGACTACTAGCGTCTTTCTATTATGGTTCACTAGACTGTTCTACTCTAGAGTTTTATGGGACATGCCTTAAACAATTCGAATTTCCAGGGCACAACTCTAACAAAAAATACCCTGCTTCTCCATTCTCCTTCATTTTCTCTCATTTCTCTCAATCTCTCATCTCTCTCTCGTCTCCCTCTTTCCCTCTCACCACAACTCAAAAACCTAGCTTTACATCCGGGCATCGGATCGAGATTCAACCTTCACGATCTGTTCCTCTCAGCGTCGAGAACAACATACTCTGAGCACATGCCAATCCATCCAACAGATCTTCGTCTATCGCCCTTTTTCTCGTTTTTCTAACTTTGTAAGTTTTTTCAACTTTTATTGCTTTTGGATGGATTTCATTGCAATGTGTTAGTAGCTTAATGTTCCTTGAGTGATTATATGTGAATTTCATGGATTATTTTCAAATTTTCGTTCATTTTTCAAGCTTTCGCAACAATGAAATTTTTGGTAATTTTGTGGGTTTGTTCGTTTCTTATCGGAATATCGTGAATCTCTCCAAATATATCCCTTTTGATGTTATGTAGCACCCGTCTCCATAGGAGCTGTAAGAGGAAGAAGAACGCCGCACCCGCACCAAAACAAATTCCCGAGCATGATAGGGTGCCCTACTCGAAAACTCATTTCAGCGAACGGCAAGACACTCAATCAGAACTCTGGCAACAACACCACGACGCCCCAACAACAACAGCAACAATCAGATAAATGTGGAAGCAAATTCATAAATGATAGTTCAATTCATAAAAGTCATCAATGGCAACATAATTCAATAAAAGAATCTAAAATAATTATCCAATCAATGCCGTCCACGGCTCAACTAAACTATCCCACATCAGGGGCACGAAAGTATAGAAAGTAAATCATAATGCTAAATACAGGAATTCAAATCAATCTAGTAAATAAAGACTCGACTGTTATTGGGACACTGACAAGACAATAATACATGAGCCAACCTAGATTTGCTGTTGCCGACTGACAACATAGGTGACACCGCCACCTATCTACCTGAAGCAAGAACCAAAGTAGAAGGGGTGAGTATAAAGGATACTCAGTAAGGGGGTTATACTATATAGGTATTGATCGCAGTTCGTCGTTTATCTTTAAAAACCAAAAGTAGTGAATATTGTTCATTTTGAGAAAGAGTACAAATATAAATATAAGTTGCAAAACATAACACAATGCAACACTCGGGTTTGGCTTACTTGAAAACACAAAAAGGTTGACGAACCAGATCCTTTGAAAACATTTGCACATAATATCAAGCCGATAGTTAAATGAGGGCTTAGTCGATTCACAATCCATCGAGTGGTAGAAATGAACAGTTATCAATAATATATGAACAAGAAATGAATGACGGAATTATAATTCGACTAAGTAACGAAAACAGTAAATCAATTAGACAAGTAAATAATGCAGTAAAACATGTAATAATGTGTCCCGGTGAGAATGGGCCCTCTCTTTATAACTCCCATCCGTGAAAATCATGAAAGCATGTAGACAAGTGCTCCACCACTGACAAGAATGATCCAATCAGAAATTATCTGGAAACACGTGTTAACAACGTCACCCCAATCAGAATTTTCAGGGAAGCGCATAGCCTACAATGTCACCCTCGCATTAACTCAGGCTAGCCAACCTCGTGGCCGACCTAAGCGAATTCGGATTGTAGTATACATCGGGATTCGCCCTAGACGCTCGTCTCCTAGCTTACCTCCTGCATAGCTCCGGGTCCAAAGTCATGATCCAGTCCATGGCTCGCTTTTGAAAAGAATCTATGAACTAAGTTTTCGGTGGCTAAAGGGGCCTTTCGGAAATAGGGGATCAGGGTGTGGAAGGCCAAAGGGGCCATTCGAGACAAGGTCATATTTGCGAGGCCGAGAGGCGAAAGTTCGCCTTTAAAACAAATGGGTTTTCCTTGCCTCTAATTGAAAACGTTTGTAAAATATTATACATATAGGTTTTGCTATTAAAAGGTTGACTAAGTATATAAGGAAATAGTAAAGGCAGGAATAACAAGCAATAAGAAAGACGGGAATGATAAGTTATTCCGCAAACCTATATATATCTATGTCCTTGCCCCAGTTGAAAGCATTTTAAAACCCTTACCTGTAGCTCGACAAACAAGAGAATGAAAGCAAGCAGCAATTACAATTCGGTCTCAAAGATCCCACCTGAAAAACACGGGGTCTAGAGGATGAATGACTGACACGAACAAGAAAATAGACACTGACGCTTGGCTACCAAATTACGAACATGCTTAAAATACTCATTCGACATTTAGACATAAAACAGCAAGTTGGGGCAACATGGTCATCTAATATGAAAAGCATGGAATAAACGAATAACGAAAAGCGTTTAATTAAATATAAAACACGTAAACATAGATGCTAATCAGGGGGTATGATTGTAATTCAACATCAATCAAATATTTTCCATTTAAATCAACAATTTGAAATACAACTACACAACTTACAACTTTTCTCAAAAGCTCTAAAGTTACAAGCTCATATCTAATCACATATCTAGCCTAATCGAAGCAAAACCCATCCGTTCGACTACACAATCATGCATCAACAATATTTGACAATTTATACAATTAAACTAAGCTAGGATACAAGTTATTCATGCTCAAAAGTCAAAAGCTAGAAGCTAGAATCAAAAAGCTACCAATTAACACAATTATACAAAAATTGCAATAAAACACAAATGACAAGTCGGATTCGAGTAATACCAGCGCCGTTGGAACTGTTGCAATGAGGGAAACAAACTGTCCGAAGACACCATCGCCGGATTCCCGCCGGAACAGTGTCAAAATCTCCAGAAACCGCCTGCCACCGTCGGACCACATCCGATGGTCGAACCCTTATACCAAAATGTTCCACTCTTCGAGTCCATCACTTCCCTCAAAACCATTTCTCCATCGGACCCTCCACCGGAAAGTTATTCCACTTCAAAGCCTCGGTGGAACCCTAGAATCAAAAATCCCAAATTAACGACAATTCGCTCAATGAATTACAAAATTTACTTCGAAATTAGCTTACCCATGTCGAGAGGATTGAAATACATGTAAAGCCTGATGAAAATGATGGCCAGAAATAGCTCAACCACCATCTCCGCCGTGTCACCACCATAGCGCCACCTCTGCTCCGCCGTAGCTCCGCCGCGGCTCATTTCCTGGCCATGAGACCACCACCATTCTCTTCGTCTCTTCAAGACCGACCCAGCTATGGTGCGCGATCGAGACGCCACCTGGAGTCGCCGGAAAATGCCATTGACCGTCGTTGACCACCGTGCCTTTATTTCGTCGTTCCGTCGCCGTCCGGCCAAACTAGTTTGTGGGACCACCGCCAAAAGACTCCCCTCGACGAGAGCTTCCATTTCCGACCAAGACCAGGCCTCACCGTGGCCGGAGACAGCAGATCACCGTCCCTCTTCTGTCTCCATCTTCTCACCGCGGTTGCGCCTCCACCGTCGGCCAAATGCCAGAAATAATGGTACCAATGTGTTCCTCTCGTCGAGGCGATCGATTTCCATATATTATGTAACGACCCAAAATTCCAAAATATATTTTCGGAATAATTATTCGACACCTCGTTGGATTCTTAATGACAAGATTAGCTTAGTTAGCTAATTTTAATTTATTCTAATTTATTTCCATATCCTCAACCCTTTATAATTACCTTTTCTACCTCTCGAATTTATTTTAATCTCAAACGAACCCACACCCCCGTTAAACACACTTGCACCCTCTTGGACACATTTGCACCATCTTGAACACACTTACACCCCCTTGTGCACACTCCCTTGCACACTCTTGCTCACACCCCAAAATCGAGAGAGAGAAAGAGAGAAGAGAATGAGAAGGGAGGGAGAAGGAAGAAGGAGGAAAAAATCTTGTCCCGAATCCGTCGCTCGACCAATCGAGATTCCTAGACCAACTACACGATCCTCGTTCGATTCTCTACCGGTAACCTTCTTTCCCCATTTCGTTTCACCCATTAAATTCTTCAATTTTGTTAGTATTTGTTAAGTTTGAATATGTGAATATTTGATGGGTTTGTAGATTAGAGTTTACCATTTTTAGTGTAGTTCGGATCAAATGGTAGCTATTAATGTGTATAATGCATGAGTGTGAATTTTATGTGTTAATTTTAGCTGTAGAATCCGCCCTAGTTGATTTAGGATGAAACCCTCGTGAGAAACCTTGAAATCGCTTTTTCTGCACCTGTAAGTTGAACCACACGGCCCAACGCACGGTCATGGCAAGACCGTGCGCAAGGCCGTGCACCACCCTTTATGCCTGCACCGGCCTGCGCACCCCGGTGTGCAAGCCAGTGCGCCTTTGTTTTAGCTTGCACGGTCTTAAGTGCGTGCTCAAGACCGTGCGCCAGGCCGTGCGTTAGCCCATGCGAATGCCTTAACCGAATTTTCAGCCTTTTTCCTTAGTTGCTCACAGTAATGGGGTCAATTGGCAAAAAATAAAAGTTGACTTTTTGCATACGACCCCCTAAAATCGAGCCATTTTCACCTATAGCTTCCATATGATTCAAGGATGAATATTTCGAAAAGTTTTCAAAATTCCGACCTCGTTCGGGCTTGAATCGAGCCTTTTTCGTTTAGGACTTTTTCCCCAATTTTTGAATGTTGTCCGAATGATCCGAAAATGGCATGAGTGCTTCTTTATAATATATTATGCATGAATGTACAATTAGAATTTCAATTGAGCATACTTAGCATCTTAAATTTCTCACTTTCCGTTTAATTGATTTAGTTACATTTTTACTTGTAATTTTAATTACTACATGATTATTAATTGGTCTTTCATGTGTAGTAGTCTTTGAGACTCGAGTGTTGAGTCTTGTCTTATTTGGTTTCTCGTCTGTCAGTTTCAAGCCGTCCTTTCAAGGAATAGCTTGAGTGTCTTGTCGTTCCCGTGCTCCCAGGTGAGGGTTTTAAAATGCTTTCAACTGGAGTAAGGATTTCTTTTATTTATTGCGAACTACCCTGACGTGCTCATATAGATTTGATTTCTCATTCTTGTATACCTATTAGATATTTAACTATATTTTCATGATTTTAATAACAAACGTTTTGATATCAACTTATACGTATGAGTATATCTAAACCATTTTGTTTTCAAGAGGCAAGTCAACTCTTTCGTTTCAAGCGTGACGCTTTGACTTAGGATTTGGGTCTATGAGGGAAGTCATTAGGGGAGTCCTTCAGCACATCCCGACACGTATGAAACTCATGGTTACCCCCTTTGTCGTCACACCTTTGCCTAAATGCCCGTTTGGCTTTCAACTTATAATGTTCTTCAAACGCGAGTAAAATATTGGACTTTTCTTTTATTGAGGGCCCAGGAGGGTATTCGAGGGTCTCACTTGGGGACGAGCGTCCAGGGTGTTGCCCGAGGTACTTTTCCCAAACCTAAGCATCAATTGTGGCCCGTCAGGAGTTGATAGCCACGGTTGGGAGCGATGGTGGGCGTTGCATTCATTGCACGTTTTCCTAAAATTCAATTCGTCGCCCGTGGTCGCACTATGGGGTCAGACACCGGAGATGGAGTTTTATATTGACTTGAAGGGGATATAAGGAGGAACAGGCCCATTCTCGCTGGGATATTACTTGATTGTATTAATGCTTTAATTTCATTATTGTATTGTTATGTAGCGTTGAGAATGCAAGTCGAAGCACATTCCGGATTTTCTTGAATTCTGCAAATGTATTTCCCAATATATATATATTCAAAACCCGGAAGCGTGGCTCGTACTTGTTCCCACTTTACCTTCACTGAGTATCGTTTATACTCACCCCTCGTTATTTTTAATTCTTACTTCAGGTCGACAGGTGGCGTTGTCACCTCTCATGTCGGTTGGAAACAGCGGGTCGTGAGTCTTGGTCTTCATGTCCTTTGGTAATTGTCGGTAGTGTCCAACAACAGTCTGTCTTTTATTATTTGAACCAAATTTCTAGATAGATTGGATATATTGATGAATTATGGAGATTCGATATTGACGATGATTTGTTGAGCATTGGCTAGATAAATACATAATTAATGGTTATTGATTTATGTTAATTGATGCCCCGTGTGGCTTCGAATGTTTAATTGATATATATATTTTAAGCTTCCGCACTCTGTTATTTTTGTTGGTTGTTGTTGTTGGACTAGGTTCGTTGTTGCCAATATAGATTGAGTGCTTGCCGTTCGCCGGGATGGATTTTTAAATGGGGTACATCTACCTCGTTTGGGAGTTCGTATCGGTGCGGATGTGGTGTCCTTTCTCCTCCTACGGAAAGGGGCGCTACATATCATTTGCTCCAATCGGTGACGAGTCAGAAAAATCCCATTTTGGAGAAGAGGGGTGTCGCGCGTGCGTCACTGCTACTGCGGGTGTTCTCTCAATTTTCATTTCTGCCCCAAAACTCTCCAAAATTACATAATATACCCTATTCCTCAAAAAATGTGCAAATAGTGTAAAGTGTCAGAATTTAGTGTACTTAGTGTCAAAATGACCGAAAATAACAAAGATTGAGATTCGTTTTATTAAAATTCATGAGTTTACGAAAAGTCAATGTTGGGAGGGGTCAAAGTGTAAATAGTTTTGGGCTAAAAATGCAATTTCTTTAAAATATGACTTAATGAATAATATGAAGGATTTCATGGAAATATTTGGAACCTCGATAAAATATGCATTACTAAAACATTGAACCCCAGTCCAATGTGTACAGTTAAATGACTAGATCAAGTTAAACAAGCTAAAAATATAAATTTACCAAATTGACCCTAATTAGTGCTAAAAAGATGCAAATTAAATTCTAATTAATGCCTTGGGTTTTAAATACCAAATCCATGATTTATAAAAATCCTTAAATGCAAGAGTTGGAAAACGTGTAATTATGAAAGATGTCGGGACCGTAAATGGTCCGAATTCTAGTAAACACGCTAATCCTGAACTTGGAGATTGCGGGTTGTCACATGTTAGTAGATCATTTCTAGGCGTTTTAGCTTGATTGGAGAATCGCATTTTTAGGATTTATGCAGTTTTTCCCGCTGGAGAAGACAACCCAACACGGCTGTGGTGGGGCCACGGCCATGTTTTTCAGTTGGGGCCGTGGTGGTGCAGACAGAGTACCACGGCCGTGGTTGGCCCACGGCCTGAGGACGTGTAATCAACTGATAGTCCATTTTTGGGCCCCCAACTTGTCCCGAACATCGTTTTCTCAGTTCTTTCGCTTCCATTGGTCTTAGAACTTCATAACTAAGCGAAATATGTTGAATTTGGAAATTTCGGCCATGTTTGGGTTTTGCATAGTGTTCGGGGGTAGTTTTTGTAATTTTTTGAAACTTGGGATTTTGTGTATCTTGCTTCGTAACTTCTCTCTTATGCCTTTAAACCTTTTATATGCTTAATTTGAACATGTATGTGAACTCTAATCATATCTAAGCATGTTTGATCACTTTAAACTTTATTATTTCTTTCATACTTGATAAAATTATGATCGTAATTGCACTTCATGACCTCGTTGCTCAACTTGAACATTCCTACATGTTTAAATTCTTTTTTATAGCCATGCATCTTGGTCATTGTCTTATGTGGTCGTGTCCTATTTGGTTTCATGTGGTGCCACTCCCGAGGAGTAACTTGGTCCTCGTCTCTTGTCTCTTTTGTCGCTTTGTCCAGGTGGGGTTTCTTTTCCAAGTTCGGTTTTCTTAGTTATATGTAGATATTCCATATATAAACCCAAAGCCTTGTTTTTATGCTTTTAATAGTTTCTTCCCCAACTTATATTATACATATTAGCTATTTGAAAACCGTATTATCTTGATAAGTTCGAGAAAAATATTTTGATATCAAATTGCTATATAATAACTCTTTGAGAGCCGTTTAACTTGAAAAGAGGCAAAAGTTGGCTTTATAAATCGGTCCCTTTGACCACACAAACCTTTCGAAATGCGAGTATTATCTAGGCCTTTGTGCCATAGTTATATTATTGGGCCCTGGCATTACGGTACAGAGTGAAGCCGGATAGACGGCGGGTCTACGGTGGATCTCAATGCTTTAGTCTCCAAAACTGCTGGGAGCTCGGGGTGTGGCCGGAGTGGCATCCCTTTTGAGTACCTGCGCCGGAGGGATTTTATCGCTCAGACTTGTCGTCCGCCGAAGGTGTATTGGTATTAACCGATGCACAGATTATTGTGTAGTTAGTCGGATTAGCTCTCCTTCTAATTTACACGGGAGGCATAATGTGGTATTTCATTTATTTACCATTGCAAATTGGAGTAAGTGCTCGTCTCGCCGAGCTTTCATTAATTATCGCATCATTATTCGTTTCACCAACGTTTCTAAAAACCTTTATTTTCGGTTGCTTTTTTTTCATTTAAAATGCTGAACCTTTATTGTGTTTCATTACTATATATGTATTATATCCCCCTCACTTAGTCGCTTTGACTAACCCCGTTGCTTCCCCATGTTCTGTTTCAGGATTTATGTGCTAGGCGGGAGTCGGTCTAGTTGTCGGGATTACTTTTTTTACTTATGTAATTCCGTTTTATATTGCATATTCATGATTACCCTTACATTTATATCCTGGATCACTTAACTCTCATTGTAGTAGTTGGATATATTTACATTTGGCTTTGATGGCCGTTTATGATTATCGTATTTACATTGGCCTTAGTGGGCTTTATAATTGCGTTTTGAATTTATTGCTTTGCTATGTTTTATTTGTTATTGCTCATTGCTTCCACTATTGTTGTTGTCGTTTTAAAATATCCGCCTAGAACTCGTGTTGCCGTTCACCAGGTTACGGTCCATAGCCGGACCTCTGTCCTTGTTAGGGACTGTGACTTGGTGTGGGACGGCACGTCGTACCGTATTTGGGGACGTGCCGTTACAGTTGGTATCAGAGCTTCCGGTTCATTGGCCTGAGCTCTAAGAGTCGTGTTTGTCTAGGTCGTGTAGCTTAGGAATTCATGCTTTTGTGCTTATTTGCATTATTGAATTACAACTTACATGTTTATCGCTTTGCATAACATCACTAACCTTCATGCATACATGTAGTATTTGATTTCAGGACGCCTGCTCATCGTGAACCTTCTTCGCCGTCTCCTGCGGTACCACTGAACCCTTAGATTTTGTGGATTTAGTCAGAGAGATTCTGAGGGCAGAGACCCAGACCCCTCCAGTTCAGAATGTGATTAGGACTAAACTGTCAGCTATGAAGGGACTTTTTGGATATGGTCCATCCCATTTCAGGGCACTACTGACGACCGAGTGGCAGAGGGTTGGATTGCGTCTCTAGAGAAGATTTTCAGAATTGAAGAGACTCTCGACCGTGAGAAGGTGGAGTTCGCGATATACATGCTTCAGGGATCCGCCGACGCATGGTGGAAGGTTACCGAGAGGAGACTTACAGCAACTGGGATCATTCCCACGTGGGAGGACTTCTTAAGGGAGTATCGTGCCAAGTACTTCCTCCAGTCTGTTCAGGACCACCGAGAGCGGGAATTCATAGACCTCGTCCAGGGTTCGATGTCGGTGGCCGATTATGAGGCTGAATTTTCTAGGCTCGCCGTCTATGCCCCTCACATCACGGGCGATGACTATCGCAAGACGAAGAGATTTATTGACGGGTTGAAGTTGAGCCTTTGACGTGCCATTGTGGTCCTACAGCTTTAGTCCTTTACCACAGCCGTCGACGTAGCTCTCAAGCTTGAGGATCAGTTTGGGGAGATCGACCGTCTTGCTAGCCGTTCTATTTCTTCTTCTTTATCAGGGTCTAAGAAGCCCCCTATTCTGAGTGACACTGTTTAGAACAAGGGCAAGAAGCCCTTTGGTGGATTTGGTGGGCCCAAGCCCCCGGCCCCTCACTAGACAGTTCGCCCTCCAGTTCTTTGTAGTTATTATGGGAGGAACCATCCCGTGAAGAAATGTTGCGCCAAGCAGGGACATTGCCGGCTTTGTGGGAGCGCCACTCACCAGAAGAATGAATGCCCAAGGAATATGTTTAATCAGGCCGGTCAGAACCAGCCCCCAGCTCATGCTCGTATTTACGCCTTGGAAGGCGATGACGTGGATGCTGAGCCATATCATGCTACCGCCATGGTGGAAGGTACTATACACATTCATGATACATCCATACATGCATTGTTTGATCCGTTGTACCTGGAATTGCCTTATCTGCGTGTGCGCCTACTGAATTGCTAGATTATTGGTTTATTGTGAGTTCTCCATTGGGATCTCGTGTCTTTTCCGATCGCGTGTTCCGACATTGTCCCGTCATCATTGAGGACAAAGCTTATCCCGTTGATTTGATCGAGCTTCCGATAAAGAGATATGGAGTTATTTTGGGTATGGATTGGCTCTACGAGCACCAGGCCAAGGTCGATTGCTTCGAAAAGAAGATCGTTTTGGAGTCCAACGAGATCAAGAGTATTTGTTCATCTAATGGGCCGATTATTTTGATGACAGAGGCGAAGAAGCTCGTTCGAAGGAGCTTCAGGTTTTATCGCGTATCTTATTAACCGATCGAAGGATCAAACGAAGTTCGAGGATACTGAGGTAGTCAAGGACTCCTCAGAAGTGTTTTCCGAGAAACTAGAGTCCTTGCCTCCCGATCGTGATATTGAGTTCGTGATCGACTTGTATCCAGGGTCCGAGCACTATTCCAAATCACCATATAGAATGGCTCCAGTCGAGCTGAAGAAGTTGAAGACTCAGCTAGATGAGCTTCTAGCTAGTGGTTACATTTGTCCGAGTACATCCCCTTGGGGTGCTCCAGTATTGTTCGTAAAGAAGAAAGACGGTTCCCTCAGGCTTTGCATCGACTACAAGGAGTTGAACAGGATGACCGTGAATGTAGCGCCCTCTGAAGAAGGACCGCCACATCCGCACCGAAGCGAACTCCTGAGCTTCAGCGAGGAGCCTCAATTCAAAAATCCACTCCGACGAACGACACTCAAGCAATAACCATCGGCAACAGCGACAACCATCCCAACAACGACCACAAAAGAGCAGAGAAATGCGGAAGCGATTAAGGTAAACAATTAAATTCCATAAAAGCCTACAAGGCTAACATAATATCAATAAACATTTATAAATCAAGATACAGAATGTTGATAAGCAGATAGTGCCATCCAAGGCTCATCTAGCCTACCCTGTGCAATCCTAGATATCTTCAACTATCCCACATCAGGGGCATATAAGATACATAAGGTAAATAAAGCAGTAAAGAGTACGAAAGTATTTAAATACAATAAAGCAAGACTCGATAGTTGTTGGGACCACTGAGAAGACAAACCAGACAACGAGACTGAGCCTATCTAGACCTGCTGATGCCGACTGACAAGATAGGTGACGTCGCCACCTGTCTACTTGAAGCAAGAACCAAAAATAGTAGGGGTGAGTATATAAACATGTGAAGATATATAAAATACGGAATAACAACTAAGGAAAGGTAAATGAAATTCTAGATAATGAAAGAATATAAATTAAATATTAAAGGCATGCTTAAAATAATATAAAGATGTTCTCTCGCGAATACGGGATTAAACGGATAAGAAACGGGAAAGGTGGGAAAAAATCCCTAAATGAGAAAGGTGTCAATTGACGGTCAAATAGGATCGGGTAAATTGCAAATTATGTAAAATATTAAATCCCGAGGCTCATGGAAGCTATAGGTGAAATCGGATTGATATTCGGAGGTCGTATGTGCAAAGTCGACATTTAGATAAGTGGGGTTGACCCAATTCCCGAAGTGCAAGAAAGGAAAAGGCTAGAAAATCCTCTAAGTAGGTTGCACCGGCCAACGCACGGGCTTGGCAAGCCGGTGCAAGCTCAAATAGAGGTGCACGGCCTCACGCACGGTCTTGAGCACGGTGCCAAGACCGTGCAGGTGCAAACGGGCCTGCGCACGGGCCTGTGCACGGGCTCAAGCCCGTGCAGGTTGAAAAGGGCTGCGCACGGGCTCTTGCACGGTCTTGATCAAGACCGTGCGTTCGCCCGTGTGGATCTACTGAGCAGCAGACTCAGCAGATCGCGAAACCTCACACGCGAAAATCAACATATAAATTCATACATCTCCTAATTTACTCCATAAAACATCCTAATTTACACATATAATCATATATATCATATAAGCGACACATAGGTTCAAGAAACACGTAAAATGGTCAAGTAAATCTCCCTAAACATGAAAATCCTAAAACTATAAAAATCCTATATAAAAGCCACGAAAATCGTAATGAAGAGGGGATGAAATGAAATGGGATAAAAGGATTACCGGTAGAGAATGTAGTGAGGATCGTTTGGGTTTTCACGGCTCATCGATCGGGCGAGAAACGGGCTCGGTAGGGCGTCGGGAAGATTCCCTCCTTTCTTCCCCCTCTTTCTCCTTCCTTTCTTATTTGTATGTAATGAGAGAATGAGAGAGATAGGTAGATATTTAGGAAAATATCTCGGGGGGGTAAAATGGTCATTTAGGCTTTCAAGGGCATTTATGTAATTTAAGTAATTGAGGGTATTTAAAAGATAGGTTAAATCAATCTTTTCCACAAGATTAATTAATCCAATTGGATAGATCGAGAAATTAGGCAAGAAAGAATTCGCGTAATAATTAATAATATAATTAAATATTCAGGTCGTTACAATACTCCCCTCTTCAAAAGAATCTGTCCTCAGATTCTCCTCCGGACTTCGGGGTTAGTTAAGAGGAGTATAATCTAAGAGTTCTAATAACGCGAATTAAAAACGAACATTTAGGAGCAATTAAAATACATTATAAAACATCAGGCATAACAAAAATATTTAAATGCAAATAACATTCCAAATAAAATTCAAAGTCATGTGAAGGACGGAATTTCAAAACCCTAAACAAGGCTAACGACGAAGAAGAAAATAAAGGTAAATAGCTCATGGCTCATCAGGACCACGACGGGAATACAGCTCGAGTTGCTCCGAAAGTGACTTCTGCATCTCGGCAATAGATCCATGAAGTGCTGAGTACTGGCTGTCGATGTGAGCGTGCTAAGCTGCAAAGCCCTCATTGATTTGTCTCTCCTGCTGGGCGAATCTCTCGTCGTTCATACGTCGGGAATCGGAGAACTCCGCATAGAATCGATGCAGATCAATAGGTTCCTGGTCCTGAGTGTTTCCTCTGGCGTGCGAAAACTCAGGGATCGATGCATCCTGTCCCAATAACTGCCAGTAGATATGCTGAGCCTGCTCGTGGACCTCTGGGTTCGGGGGTCCTTCGTCGCGAGCATCATCCTTGGCGACTTCCCCTAAGGGTAGGGCATCTACTAGGACGTACGGGTCGTTTCACCTCGGACCCTTTGTGCAGATTGCCATCTGGGCTAGAGTCCCATAACTAATTGAGGTTGAACCTGCAATGGCAACCTGAGTATCGAGCCCTTCCACTTGGGCACACTCCAATATAGCAGTGATGTAGGAGCCTACTCGAATCTCCCCTCTCGACCGAGTAGAGATGTACAGACTCCTTTGATTCCTGAAAAATCATGTTCGATGTCCATTTCGTCTAAACTTGGTGTCCTTCGTGTTGATCTGATTAATTCTCAAGACCGGTGCTCATTCACAAGCACACATTCTCATCCATAATGACCAAGGACAGAAAATCTCAATGTAAGGTCTTCAGTTTGGTGTAGCCGAAAGCTCGGTGTTCTACTAGTCGAGTTCGACATCCAGATTCATGTCGGTTCTCACTCCGACTATCTTCAGAAGTATTCTCCTTTAGACTCGATTTGTCAACATTGCTATCCAGAACCGCATAACGTACTCGCAACAGAATCAATCCTAGTCGGCCAAGAACTCCTTGTACTTAGCACTCTCTTAATAGCGTATAACGAATTTATTGAATACTACGCTATCCACACAGAGGTCATATAAATCCTAGCAACTAATCATTCAATCAGTGCAAGTGTGAATTTTGAAAGCAGTTAAAGTACATAGGTCATATAAAACACTTAACAGATATTTGAAGCAATTACCATTCGAAACAGAACACTATGAATGAATGCTATGATAATGGAATATACCTATACGAGCATGTCGAGATCGGTAACCACTTCTTCTTCCCCCAGGGTTCTCTCTGTTGGGACAGTCCCGAATGTGGTGCTTGGTGCTTCCACAAGAAAAGCAGCGTCCCAATTGCTTTCTACACTTTGCAGTCTTGTGATTCGTCTTCCCACAGTACTCACATGGAATGGGGTCCTCGTTCACTTCAGGTTCGGTAGGTTCTGGCTTCTCGTAGTGTGGTCTCTTTGTCCGAAAGATACTCGGTTCGGCTGACTCTCTTCTTGCTATCTCGTTGGAAGAGGATCCTATTATAGCAGGGGCACTCTGGTTCATTATTTGGAGTTCGGACTCCAGTCTCATAGCTCGAGTAACTGCATCGGGGTAAAGACGGATGTCAAGTGCCATCAATGCTCTTTGGATCTCCGGCTGAAGTCCCTCAATAAACTTACGTGCTCTCTTTCGTTCGTCCGCGGCAAAATGAGGAGCATAAGTGATGAGACGGTTGAACTGTGCTTCATACTCGGCTACGGTAGATGCTCCTTTGTTGAGATACATGAATTCTCTCTCCCGGCTGTCACGTACAACTTCCGGCACATACTTCATTCGGAAGTCAGATACGAATAGTGACCAAGTATGGGGGACTATCTCGGCGGTCCATCTCCGTTCTGTGAAGTGCCACCAACCTCGAGCGGGTCCTCTCATAAGGACGGTAGCATACTCGACCCTCTCGGGGTCACCACACTGTAGTACTCGAAAGATCTGCTCCACGTCGGATATCCAGGCCTCGGCCTTAAAATCATCTGGTTCGCCCTCGAAGCAGGGTAGGCGATAGAAGAGAAACCTATCCAAGGTTTGGCCTACAGTCTGTCTGGCGGGTACGTCCTGTTGTTGTTGTTGTATCCCTTGACATACTTGCACAGCGATTTTTCGAATAATCGATACCCACTCTTCAGCCATTGGGTTCGGGGGTATTGGAGCAGTAGGGGGTCTTCGGCGAGGCATTATGCACCTGTGAACAACAACTAGAAAATGATTCATGTTCGGTTAAGGGAATGATCACGTAAGGCATATAAAACTTAAACAAAACATACATATATGATTCGAATAGCATGTAATAAATTTAAGCCCGAAACAAATCACAGAACAAGCAAAACTCGATCCTATAGCCGTACGACCTAGACACAACAAGACCCAAGCAGGACACGACCAGACGACAAGACAAGACAGACGCTACCTCGAGTTCCACATCCACCTGCATTCGATCCCAATTCAGTACTACAATTGTAAAAGATCAAACGGTTGGTTGGCTATTCCAAAAGGAGATCAATCACAATTTCAATACTAAAGAGTTCTCAAGCACCTGTGACTGGAAACTCTAAGCCTCATTGACAATAAACGGGCAGACACAAGGGACAAGACACGACACGATTTCAAAGCTTCGGTTCCTTTTGGGAACCTAGGCTCTGATACCACTGACTGTAGCGCCCCCTGAAGAAGGACCGCCACATGCGCACCGAAGCGAACTCCTGAGCTTCAGCGAGGAGCCTCAACTCAAAAATCCACTCCGACGAACGGCACTCAAGCAATAACCATCGGCAACAGCGACAACCACCCCAACAACGACCACAAAAGAGCAGAGAAATGCGGAAGCGATTAAGGTAAACAATTAAATTACATAAAAGCCTACAAGGCTAACATAATATCAATAAACATTTATAAATCAATATACAGAATGTTCATAAGCAGATAGTGCCATCCAAGGCTCATCTAGCCTACCCTGTGCAATCCTAGATATCTTCAACTATCCCACATCAGGGGCACATAAGATACATAAGGTAAATAAAGCAGTAAAGAGTACGAAAGTATTTAAATACAATAAAGCAAGACTCGATAGTTGTTGGAACCACTGAGAAGACAAACCAGACAACGAGACTGAGCCTATCTAGACCTGCTGATGCCGACTGACAAGATAGGTGACGTCGCCACCTGTCTACTTGAAGCAAGAACCAAAAATAGTAGGGGTGAGTATAAAGGATACTCAGTAAGGGGGTTTTGATCACAGTTCGTCATTTATCTTTTAAAACCAAAAGTAGTGAATGTTGCTCGTTTTGAGAAAGAATATAAATAACAATATAAGTTGTAAAAACGACACAAAGCAACACTCGGGTTCGGCTTGCTTGGAAAACACGAAAAGGTTGACGAACCGGATCCTTTAAAACATTTGCACGTAATATCAAGCCGATAAATTGAAAGAATATTAGTTGAGTCACGAGGCCGATACAAGTTCGAAATGCATGATCTGAATAGCTTAGAAATGATAAGTAAATACGGCTCCAAATTCAACTAAATAGTTTGAGTAATAACGGAGGCTTATGTGAGGCAAGTTCGAGCCACGCTTCTGGATTTTATATATATATATATATATATATATATAGGGAAATACATATGCCAAATGAAGAGAACCGGAATGTGCTTCGACTTGTAACGAAAGCTGTAAAACAATTAGACAAATAAATAATGCAATAAGTCATGAAATAGTGTGTCCCGGCGAGAACGGGCCCTCTCCTTATAACTCCCATTTATGAAAATCATGCAAATACATAGTCAAGTACTCCACCACCAAAAGGTCATGATCCACTCAGAATTTTATGGAAACGCGTGTTAACAACGTTACCCTCATCAGAATTTTATGGAAACGCGTGTTAACAACGTCACCCTATCAGAATTTTCTAGGACGCGCCTCGCTTACAACGCCACCCTCGCACTAACTCAGGCTAGCCAACCTCCTGGCCGACCTAAGCGAATACGGATTGGAGTACACATCGGGATTTGCCCTAGATGCTCGTCCCCAGGCTCACCTCCTGTATACTCCGGGCACACTTTATTATACCATCCAGGGCTCGCATTTGAAAACAATGACAGTTTAGGTGGCCAAAAGGGCCATTCAAAAATAGGGAATCGGGGTGTGGGAGGCCAAAGGGGCCATTCGAGACAAGGTTATAGTTGCGGGGTCGAGAGACCAAAGTTCGCGTTTAAAACAAATGGGTTTTCCTTGCCTCTAGTTGAAACTGTTTGTAAAATGTTATACATATAGGTTTTGCTATGAAAAGGTTTGACTAAGCACATAAGGAATAGTAAAGGCAGTACAACAAGTAATAATAAAAGCAGGGTAGTCATTTATTTCGCAAACCTATATAAGACTACGTCCTTGCCCCAGTTAAAAGAAGTTTAAACCCTTACCTGGCTCAACACGACAGTATGAAAGCAAGCGGTAGTCAAGTTTCTCCCTCGTTGGTCCGACCTGTAATACACAGGGCCTAGAGGATGAAAACGAGACCGACAATACTAAAAGCAAGACACGAACAACAGACGACGCACGACAATTCATATGGAACCTCAATCATGCTACAGTTGCAATATGGAAAGCCAGGCAATTAAACATGTGAAGATATATAAAATACGGAATAACAACTAAGGAAAGGTAAATGAAATTCTAGATAATGAAAGAATATAAATTAAATATTAAAGGCATGCTTAAAATAATATAAAGACGTTCTCTCGCGAATACGGGATTAAACGGATAAGAAACGGGAAAGGTGGGAAAAAATCCCTAAATGAGAAAGGTGTCAATTGACGGTCAAATAGGGTCGGGTAAATTGCAAATTATGTAAAATATTAAATCCCGAGGCTCATGGAAGCTATAGGTGAAATCGGATTGATATTCGGAGGTCGTATGTGAAAAGTCGACATTTAGATAAGTGGGGTTGACCCAATTCCCGAAGTGCAAGAAAGGAAAAGGCTAGAAAATCCTCTAAGTAGGTTGCACCGGCCAACGCACGGGCTTGGCAAGCCGGTGCAAGCTCAAATAGAGGTGCACGGCCTCACGCACGGTGCCAAGACCGTGCAGGTGCAAACGGACCTGCGCACGGGCCTGTGCACGGGCTCAAGCCCGTGCAAGTTGAAAAGGGCTGCGCACGAGCTCTTGCACGGTCTTGATCAAGACCGTGCGTTCACCCGTGTGGATCTACTGAGCAGCAGACTCAGCAGATCGCGAAAATCAACATATAAATTCATCAATCTCCTAATTTACTCCATAAAACATCCTAATTTTCACATATAATCATATATATCATATAAGCAACACATAGGTTCAAGAAACACGTAAAATGGTCAAGTTAATCTCCCTAAACATGAAAATCCTAAAACTATAAAAATCCTATATAAAAGCCACGAAAATCGTAATGAAGAGGGGACGAAATGAAATGGGGTAAAAGGATTACCGGTAGAGAATGTAGTGAGGATCGTTTGGGTTTTCACGGCTCATCGATCGGGCGAGAAACGGGCTTGGTAGGGCGTCAGGAAGATTCCCTTTCTTCCCCCTCTTTCTCCTTCCTTTCTTCTTTGTATGTAATGAGAGAATGAGAGAGATAGGTAGATATTTAGGAAAATATCTCGGGGGGGTAAAATGGTCATTTAGGCTTTCAAGGGCATTTATGTAATTTAAGTGATTGAGGGTATTTAAAAGATAGGTTAAATCAATCTTTTCCACAAGATTAATTAATCCAATTGGATAGATCGAGAAATTAGGCAAGAAAGAATTCCCGTAATAATTAATAATATAATTAAATATTCGGGTCGTTACGGTGAAGAACAAGTATTCTCTTCCCCACATCGAGGAATTGTTTGATTTGTTGCAGGGATCGAGAGTCTATCCCAAGCTCGATCTTAGACAGGGCTACTATCAGCTTCGCATCAAGGCCGAGGACATATCGAAGACGGCATTCAACACTCGATATGGCCACTTTGAGTTTGTTTGTCATGCCTTTTGGCTTGACGAACGCCCCTTCCGCGTTCATGGATATGATACACTGGATTTTCTGCCCCTACCTTGACAAGTTTGTTGTCATCTTCATCGATGACATTTTGGTTTTCTCGATGTCCGAGGAAGAGCACGCAGAGCATCTCAAGATCATGCTACAGACCCTGCAGGAGCATCAGTTATTTGCTAAGTTTAGCAAATGGGAGTTCTGGATTGATAGAGTGGCTTTTCTAGGTCACATTATATCCGGGACAGGCATCGAGGTAGATCCCTTGAAGATTGAAACGGTGATGAGTTGGGAGCAGCCAAAGACACCAATAGAGATTCGTAGCTTTTTGGGTTTAGCGGGCTACTATAGACGATTCGTTAAGGATTTCTCCAAGCATGCAGCCCGCTTACCGAGCTAACGAAGAAGAATGCTTCTTTCACATGGAATGATAAGTGTGAAGCCAGCTTTCAGGAGCTGAAGAAGAGGTTGATGACTGTCTCGATTCTCACCTTGCTAGAAGGTTCAGATAGGTTCGTGGTTTAAACGGACGCCTCGAGGGAAAGCTTGGGATGTGTGTTGATGCAAAATGGAAAGGTGATGATAGCTTATGCCTCGAGAAAGCTAAAACCAGCCGAAGAGAACTATCCCACACACTATCTTGAGCTAGGAGCAGTTGTATTTGCCTTAGGCAAATGGCGTCACTACCTCTACGGTGTCACTATTGACATCTTTAGCGACCACAAGAGCCTCCAGTATCTTTTCACTCAGAAGGAGTTGAACAAACGTCAGAGGCATTGGATGGATCCAGTACCATTCCGAGAAAGCAAATGTGGTCGTAGATATCTTGAGCAGAAAGGTGAGCTTATAATACTTAAAGCTGATGTAGCGGGAGCCCCAAACGGGTAGCGCACGCCCCGCACCGAGCCCCGACCCGGAACCGAAATGGAATCCGACCCGAATCAAAACCCGGCGAAAGGCACACATTTACTCAATGACTAGGCGGGGTTTTCAAAAATGGAAAAAGACGACAGAGGTGCGGAAGCAAAAATAAACAAAACAATAAATCATAATAATTGCACAAGTATTAAAGCCCACCAAGGCCAACGAAATTCAATTACTTAAATAATAAACGGGTTCGATACAATATCCCGACAATTAATAATAACGGGTTCAACATATAATCCCGAATACTACATAATTAAAATCCTACTATCATAAGCATAAATATTAGCCAAACGGGAATAGAGTTATACATGAGAAAAATAAATGCAACCCTAACGACGACGTCTACGACGACGATCAAATCCCGCCTAGTATCCTGAAACCAATACAGGGGTGAAACAGAGGGGGTTAGTCAAACGACTAAGTGAGGAGGGAATAATAATGCATATTATAAAACGGAAATAAATCACCATTTTTAAACTTAAAAGAAATCAACATAAAAGAAAGGTTTTCGTAAACGGGTGGTGATTTAGCATAAAACATAACATATCATATGACTCGGCGAGTCGAGCCCTTAACTCCAATTTCCAAACGTAAAACGGGAAACCACCCTTATTCCTCCAATGTAGACGGACCGCTAAATCCGAACTACGCATAACATATCATACGGTAACTCAGGTACTCAAAGGGCTGCCACTCTGGCCTCACCCCGAGCTCCCAAAGGTGGAGGGAACCATAGGATTTCCTCCGTAGACCCGATGTCTACCGACTTCGTCCTATCATCCTTACTCCGGGCCCAAACATACATACATACGGTTCATAACTCGCTTTTCAAATCATTTCGGATTGGCCAAAAGACCGTTCGAGACATATCGTATGCGAGGCCGAAGGCCGAAGTTCGCCTTAGAAAACAAAGGGGTTTTACATGTCTCTTTCACAAACATTTCGAAGACTATACGTAATACTTTTTCATATCAAAACATTTTCGATAAATCGAATAAACATAATAGGCATAAATATTTACTAAGTATATATATAGAAACGGTGTGAAAACAAAACGGAAACATGGCTTATATCGGGAGAGGCTTATTTATATATATACATAATAGTACTGGAATCAGAAACGGAAAGCCTCACCTGTGGCTAATCAAAATAAGAGGAAAAGCAAGAACCGGCGCTACTCCACGGGAGTATCGTCTGCAAAAATACCAAGACATAACCAAATAAGACTAACGACGACGTACGGCTTATACGAAAACATTAAAACATATTGAGGCACGTTATACAATCACATAAGTCACTTAGGTTCAAATTATCAAACGAAAACGGAGTAATTCGCAAATTTAAAAATAAAAATCAAGTCCAAATACAACGAAACTTTACGGACATGCTTTAAATATCATAAGGGAGTATGCATTCGAATTTCGGAAAAATCGGACTTCATATGCAAAAGTTAGAAAATTTGACGAAAACTTAAAATGCACTATTCGTGGACCCGAACATGCTCTAAATTCATAAATCATGCAATTCATATCTATTTCATATATATCGAATACACGAGCGAAGAAAAAATTTAGAAAAGACGAGCCTCGGAGGGACCCGTAGGCCAAAATTGGCCCTGACTTACAGAAGGTCAGGGCCATGTTCAAACAGGCCACACGGCCTTGTGCACGGCCGTGTGCCAAGGCCGTGCGCATCAAAGAAGGACACGCACGAGGCCATGTGTGCACAAGGCCGTACACCATAAACCATGCGCACGGTCTCTTGCACGGCCGTGCAAGAGGCCGTGTACCTCCACACGGGCTTGCCACACCCCGTGTGCAAAGCCCGTGCACGTCAAGAATGAGCAGAACACTTTGCAGAACCAGAAAACCACGCGAATTCAATCCTAATTTCAACATTTGATCATCTAAACATGTAAATCACGCCCTAATATTTACATATAATGATCTACAACATATAAGCTACACATCGGATCCAAAAACACGAAAATCCATCCATAAATTCTCTCGAAATCACATAAACCCTAAATTATTCAACTATTTACAAAAATGAGAAATACGAGGCATAGGAGACATTAAACAAGAGGGACGTGAAAGGCTTACTCGTAGAAGAGATCGTGAGGAGTTCGTAGGCATAAACGGTTTGAAAATCGGTCGGGAAACGGGGTCGGGACGATCGTTTGAACCTTCTTCCTTCTCTTTCTCTTTTTTCTTTCTTTTCTTTTCTTTCTCCTTATTGCTATTGCGTTTTGGGCGAGAGTGAGGTGAGAGAGAGAGTGATGAGACTTAGTCAATTTTGACTTGGGTTGAGAATCGAGAAGGGTAATTTTGAAATTTTGCAAAATAAATTCGAAAACTCATGTTGACCAAATAATACATAATTACAGTCAAAATTCATATAATTAAACGCTCATTAACATATCGCGATTTAAATATCATAATTCACTCATATACGAAATCGTTATAAAATCACATAATAATTATAAAATAATCTCATAATAATATAAATAAAATAAAATCGCACAGTTAAGCGAATCGGACACACCGGAATATAATTGGGATTTTCGGGGCGCTACAGCTGAGTCCAGACACATCAGGTTCAGCAGGACCTTGTATTATTTCTCAGGCTCGTGTTTCTAGCATCACGATCTAGTCAGATTTGGGTCGAAGGATCAAAGAAGCTCAAGCTACCGATGATTGGGTCCAGCAGTAGATTATCCGAATGAAAGATGACCCTGAAACCAAGTTCTGCATTGATGATTAGGGTCTTCTCAGACACAAAACCTGAGTTTGTGTCCCAGAGAGTTTGAGAAGGGAGATTCTCGATGGGGCGGACAAGACAGCTTACACCATTCACCTCGGAGGTACCAAGATGTATCGGGACGTGAAAGAGTTCTATTGGTGGAATGGTTTAAAGAGAGACGTAGCTGATTACGTCAGGAAGTGTATGACTTGCCAGCAGGTCAAAGTCGACCACCAGAGACCCGGAGGTCTACTTCAGCCACTCCCAGTCCCGAGTTGGAATTGGGAGGAGATAGCAATGGATTTCGTATCGGGTTTACAGAAGATCAAAGGCGATTATGACAGTATTTGGGTGGTCATCGACAGATTGATGAAATCTGCCCATTTCTTGCCAGTTTGTGTGTCTTAGACAGTGGACAAGTTGGTCGAGATCTATCACGAGGAGATAGTTAAGGTTCATGGAGTTCCAGTCAGTATAGTGTCGGATAGAGACACTAGGTTCACTTCACGGTTGTGGCAGAATTTACAGGATCATTTGGGATCGAAGTTGACCTTCAGTACTGCAGCTCACCCCCAGACATGTCGCGGCCCCCCGGGCGCGGAGAGGAGAACCCTCACGGCGGCGCCCGTTGGACGCGCGGGCATAACCTCCGATCACCACCGAGCACAACCCTAAAGTTTGGCCGGAAACACTTGCCAAAAGGTGGTACCACAAGGTGGTTGTTACTTGGTGATTTTTGGTTATAAACCCTTCAAACATATTCTTAACTTCCGACGTGGGATCAAATATGGACACACACGGCCTTGCAACACCCCGTGAGGGGAGGCCGTGCGTGTCTCTTCCACACGGGCTGCTGCACGGCGTGTCGCAAGCCCGTGTGGACTCCCCTGAACATATTTCTTGCGGGAATTCGGGGTGCTACAATAACTGTAGTGGGCGCCCCAAACGGGTAACGCACGCCCCGCACCGAGACCCGACCCGGAACCGAAATGGGATCCGACCCGAACCGAAACCCGGCGAACGGCAAGCATTTACTCAATCACTAGGCGGGGTTTTAAAAACAACGAAAAGACAGAGACGCGGAAGCAATATAAATAATCAAAGCAATAGAACATAATAAATACACAATTATTAAAGCCCACCAAGGCTAACGAAATTCAATTATATAATATCAAACGGGTTCGATAAATACATAATCCCGAATGCAAATTAAATTAAATCCTAACATCCTAACAAAAATCTAATTCATATCATACGGAAAAAAAAAGAATATACATGAGAAAATAAATACAACTCTACGACGACGACGAAGAATCCCGCCTAGTATCCTGAAACCAATATAGGGTGAGACGGAGAGGGTTAGTCAAACAACTAAGTGAGGGGGAAAATAATAATGTATATAATAAAACGGAAGTAAATCACCAATTTTATAATTAAAAGAAATCAACATAAAAGAAAGGTTTTCGTAAACGGGTGGTGATTTAACATAAAACATAACTTATCATATGACTCGACGAGTCGAGCCCTGAAACTCCAATAACCAAAAACATAAAACCGGAAACCTCCCTTATTCCTCCAATGTAGCCGGACTGCAAACCCGAACTACTCGTAACTAACTAGAATAACTCAGGTACTCAAAGGGCTGCCACTCCGGCCTCACCCCGAGCTCCCAAATGGAGGAAACCATAGGATTTACGTCGTAGACCCGACGTCTACCGACTTCGTCCTATCGCTCTTACTCCGGGCCCAAACGATCATGCATACAGTACATAACTCGCTTTTCAAACATTTCGGGTTGGCCAAAAGACCGTTCGAGACATGTCATATGCGAGGCCGAAGGCCAAAGTTCGCCTTAGAAACAAAAGGTTTTACATGTCTCTTCCGTAAACATTTCGAAAACTATACATAGTACTGTTTCATATCAAATCATTTTCGATAAATCAAATAAACATAATAAGTATAAATATCTACTAAGTATATATATAGAAACGGTGTGAAAACAAAACATAAACGTGGCTTATTTCGGGAGAGGCTTATTTATACATATACATAGTAATACTGGAACAGAAAAGGAAAGCCTCACCTGGCGCGTGCAAAAGAAGAGCAAAAGCTAGAACCGGCGCTACTCCACAGGAGTATCGTCTGCAAAAATACCAGGACACAACCAAATAAGACTAAAGACGACGCACGGCTTATACGAGAATATTAAAACACATAGGGGCACGTTATACAATTAAATCAATCACTTAAGTTCAAATTCTCAACGAAAATAGAGCAATTCATACATTTAAAATACAAATCAGGTCCAAATGCAACGAAACTTTACGGTCATGCTTAAATTATCATAAAGAAGTATGCATACGAATTTCGGGAAAATCGGACTTCACATGCAAAAGATAGAAAATTTAACGAAAACTTAAAACACACTATTCATATAACCGAACATGTCGTAAATTCATAAATCATGGAATTCATATCTATTTCATATATATCGAATACACGAGCGAAGAAAGAATTCGGAAAAGACGAGTCTCGGAGGGACCCGAAGTGCAAAACGGGCCCTGACTTACAGAAGGTCAGGGCACTGTGTGATCGGGCCACACGGCCTTGTGCACGGCCGTGTGCCGAGGCCGTGCACAATCGGACGAATGCGCACGGCCTCATGCACACGGCCTCAAGGCCGTGTGCACAGACCGTGCACCATCCCCAAACACGCACGGTCTCTTGCACGGCCGTGCAAGAGGCCGTGTACACCCACACGGGCTTGCCACACCCCGTGTGCATGGCCCGTGTGCGTAAAAATTGAGCAGAACATGCAGATCATCAAACCCAACACGCGAAAATCAAATATAATTCAACCTTAAATCGATAAATCATGCAAATCAATCCCTAATTTTCACATATAATCATCTACAACATGTAATCTACATATAGAAACGATAAACACGAAAATCCATCCACAATTACTATCAAAATCATATAAAACGTAAATTATACAACTATTCACAAAAACGAGAAAAATGAAGTATAGAGGACATTATACGAGAGAATCGTTAGAAGCTTACTCGTAGAAAAGATCGCGAGGAATTCGTAGGCGTAAACGATTCGAAAATCCGTCGGGAAACGGAGTCGGGACGATCAATTGAAATCTCTTCCTTCTCTTTCTCTTTTTCCTTCTCTTTTATTTTCTCCCCTTTCTTCCTTGTTGTTGATGTGCGAGAGTGAGGTGAGGGAGTGTGTGACTTAGTCAATTAGTTGACTAGGTCTAAAAGTCGAAAGGGTAAAATCGTCATTTCGCAAAATAAGTTTAAAAACTCACGTTGTCCAAATAATACATAGTTACAGTTAAAATTCATATAATTAAACGCACATTGACAATTAGTGATTTAAATATAAAATTCACTCATTTACGAAATTATTCTAAACCCTCAGAATAAATATTAAATAGAATAATAAATAACGAAATTACTCGATTAAAAATATACCGAATTGAAACTCGGATTTTTGGGTCGTTACAATACTCCCCTCTTCAGAAGAATCTGTCCTCAGATTCTCTTCCGGTCTCGGAGTTAGTTAAGAGGAGCATAACCTAGCGGAAATTCTATTAATACGAATTAAATCGAACATTAAAATAAAATTAATTCACATAATAAAACGCAATTCATAATAAACACTTAAAGCACTTAATATTCCAATTAAAATTCGAATTCATACAAAATAGAAAATTACATCAAATCCTAAACAACGTTTACGGGAAAAAAGAAAATAAAATAGACTAGATAGCTCAAGGCTCGTCCGGACCACGGCGGAAATACTGATCCAGCTGCTCTGATAGTGACCTTTGCATATCCGAGATCGATCTCTGAAGCTCTGCCTATAAGGCGGTGTACTGACTATCAATGTGAGCTCGCTGAGCTGCAAAGCCCTCGTTGATCTGCCTCTCCTGCTGGGCAAATCTCTCATCTGACACACGTCGGTAGTCAGTAAACTCTGAATAAAACTGTTGCAGGTTTATCGATTCCTGGTGCTGAGTGCTTCTCCTGCCATGTGAAGACTCAGGTATAGAAGCATCCTGTCTCATCAGTTGGGAGTAGATATGCTGAGCCTGCTCTCGGACCTCTGGGTCTGAAGGTCCTTCTTCGGGAGCATTCCCTTGGTCAGCTTCCCACAAAGGTAGTCCAGCCACTAGAATATATGGGTCGTTCCGCCTTGGACCCTTCGTGCAGATAGCCATTTGAGCTAGAGTGCCGTAGCTAATTGAGGTCGAACCTCCAACAGGAACCTGAGTATCGAGCCCTTCCACCTGGGCACACTCCAAAATGGCGGTGATGTATGAGCCAACTCGAATTTCTCCTCTCGACCGAGTGGAGATATACTTCATATGATCCATCATGTACGAGATGGGGTTGAACCTTTCTCCTCGTACCATATGATCGAGTATTAGACAGTCTTCGGTGTTCACCGCACCCGGGCTGTCTCCTCTGGCTAGAACCGATCGAGACACGGCTCTATGCATAATTCTCAATTGAGTGGAAATGAGCATCGTGGCCTTGGATACGCCGGAGTTAAATATTTCGGTGGAGGTAGAGATACGTCTCCACGCTTCGGCTTGATTCCATCCGTCGGCACGTCTCCTCGGTGCCATAACATCCAGTTGAAAATACTCGGTCAACTGCCGGTATGAGAGCGTATAGTCTCGGTTGAACGCTCTGAAGTGGATTCCTATCGGCATCTCGTTGTCGTCCGGAAATGCCGCGCCCTTAAGAGAGCTTAAAAATTCGCAAGTAAGGCGGCGATAGGATGGCCTTTGAATACTCCAAAAATTAGCCCACCCAATGTTGTCGATGTAATGGGAGATCCCTTCGCCAAGTCCCAATTGGTACATAGCTTCCATGTCTAGAAATTGCGTGACTCTAACCGGTCGTTCCATTAACCGGTTGAAGATATCTTGATCGTCTTCATTACCCAAATCCACTTGGTACCCTTCCGGGGCCGCTATGTCGTACGTAGTTACAGATAAAATTCATATAATTAAACGCACATTGACAATTAGTGATTTAAATATAAAATTCACTCATTTACGAAATTATTCTAAACCCTCAGAATAAATATTAAATAGAATAATAAATAACGAAATTACTCGATTAAAAATATACCGAATTGAAACTCGGATTTTTGGGTCGTTACAATACTCCCCTCTTCAGAAGAATCTGTCCTCAGATTCTCTTCCGGTCTCGGAGTTAGTTAAGAGGAGCATAACCTAGCGGAAATTCTATTAATACGAATTAAATCGAACATTAAAATAAAATTAATTCACATAATAAAACGCAATTCATAATAAACACTTAAAGCACTTAATATTCCAATTAAAATTCGAATTCATACAAAATAGAAAATTACATCAAATCCTAAACAACGTTTACGGGAAAAAAGAAAATAAAATAGACTAGATAGCTCAAGGCTCGTCCGGACCACGGCGGAAATACTGATCCAGCTGCTCTGATAGTGACCTTTGCATATCCGAGATCGATCTCTGAAGCTCTGCCTATAAGGCGGTGTACTGACTATCAATGTGAGCTCGCTGAGCTGCAAAGCCCTCGTTGATCTGCCTCTCCTGCTGGGCAAATCTCTCATCCGACACACGTCGGTAGTCAGTAAACTCTGAATAAAACTGTTGCAGGTTTATCGATTCCTGGTGCTGAGTGCTTCTCCTGCCATGTGAAGACTCAGGTATAGAAGCATCCTGTCTCATCAGTTGGGAGTAGATATGCTGAGCCTGCTCTCGGACCTCTGGGTCTGAAGGTCCTTCTTCGGGAGCATTCCCTTGGTCAGCTTCCCACAAAGGTAGTCCAGCCACAAGAATATATGGGTCGTTCCGCCTTGGACCCTTCGTGCAGATAGCCATTTGAGCTAGAGTGCCGTAGCTAATTGAGGTCGAACCTCCAACAGGAACCTGAGTATCGAGCCCTTCCACCTGGGCACACTCCAAAATGGCGGTGATGTATGAGCCAACTCGAATTTCTCCTCTCGACCGAGTGGAGATATACTTCATATGATCCATCATGTACGAGATGGGGTTGAACCTTTCTCCTCGTACCATATGATCGAGTATTAGACAGTCTTCGGTGTTCACCGCACCCGGGCTGTCTCCTCTGGCTAGAACCGATCGAGACACGGCTCTATGCATAATTCTCAATTGAGTGGAAATGAGCATCGTGGCCTTGGATACGCCGGAGTTAAATATTTCGGTGGAGGTAGAGATACGTCTCCACGCTTCGGCTTGATTCCATCCGTCGGCACGTCTCCTCGGTGCCATAACATCCAGTTGAAAATACTCGGTCAACTGCCGGTATGAGAGCGTATAGTCTCGGTTGAACGCTCTGAAGTGGATTCCTATCGGCATCTCGTTGTCGTCCGGAAATGCCGCGCCCTTAAGAGAGCTTAAAAATTCGCAAGTAAGGCGGCGATAGGATGGCCTTTGAATACTCCAAAAATTAGCCCACCCAATGTTGTCGATGTAATGGGAGATCCCTTCGCCAAGTCCCAATTGGTACATAGCTTCCATGTCTAGAAATAGCGTGACTCTAACCGGTCGTTCCATTAACCGGTTGAAGATATCTTGATCGTCTTCATTACCCAAATCCACTTGGTACCCTTCCGGGGCCGCTATGTCGGGTAATTCCCTTGCCCGACGTCCGCCACGAGCTTCAAGAGCACCTTCCATATTAGAGTTGGAGTTGTGTGGGTTGAAGGAAATAAGTTGCAAACTTTTCACTCGGGACTTTTACCGAACACTTGGCGTGCGCTACTTCGGGTGAAAATTGAGTGAGATCGGTATAACGGATCGAGCCCAAACTTCAACAATAACAAGAACTCGCTGCAGACAACACACTATCAAAATCTCACGGGAATCCGTCGGGTAGATCGAGAATAATTCGAGCTCAAAGTTGGAATGAGATTGGTGCCAAAACAAGAGCAAATTCTCGCATGAAAAAGGAGAGAAAGTGAGGGTGTGCGCGAGAATGAAAAGCTACTGACCATTTTAAAATCCGGAAGAAACGCGCACGGCCTCTCGTCACGGCGTGTGACGAGGCCGTGTGAGAAACGCGCACGGGGTCTCGTCACGGCGTATGACGACCCCGTGAGGACAAACACGCACGGGCTCTCGTCACGGCGTGTGACGAGCCCGTGTATATTCATGCGCACGGCCTTTCGCACGGGGTGCAACAAGGCCGTGTGAGATAAGTGCACAGGGTCTCGTCACGGCGTGTGGCGAGACCGTGCAAGGCATACAGGGGTAGTTCGTGTGATTAAAATCACATGCATAATATAACACGCTTAATGCACATAATTTCTAAATTCGCATAATATGAAATTGAATTAATTTAGGATGAATGTCATGACAATGCAATATACCTGGATCGTTCATACAGAATCCAGCTTCATTCTTCTGGCTCGTCTCGACATTCTCTTTCTCGTGCAATTTGTACGAAGATGAAACGGACTTCCACATGAGAAGCAACGTCCCTGCTTCCTTCGACATTCTGACTCTTGATGATCTATTTGGCAAAAGTCACATACTGGCGTTCCCTGCAGTTTTGGAGGTACATTCTGCTTCGATGAAGATACCGAGAAGGTTTTCTTGCCGGAAGAAGACCCTGATTGTTTAAGTGGCCTCGTAGAATTCGCTGGATGTGCATCCTCAGTATCGCCTGCTATATCCCGCGGTACTGGCCTCTTCTTCGGACATAGATTCAACATGTGATCGGGGCTACCACATCCGAAGCACAGTCCATTCTTCCTCCAACATTTAGCCTCTACATGCGGGCCCTTACAAAATCCACATACTGGTCGTGGATATCCCTGAAGTTGGGGAGGATTAGGCTGAACGGGGGCCTGAATTTCACTTTCATTTTGCTGATGAACAATCCTCGTAATGTATTCAGCCCGGAACTCAGTCAAGAATTGATCCCAAGTCGGGACTACATGCTCGCGTTCCCATCGTTGTTCCAACTGTTTCCACCATTCCTGAGCAGCTCCAATCATCAAATAAATAGCAAACCCGACTCTTAGAGGATCCGGATATTCCATAATCCTAAAAATCTTTTCTAGAGCAAATATCCATGCTTCGGCAATAGCTTCATCCGGGGTACCTTCAAATTGCGGTGGTTCGAATCTGAGAAATTGAGCCCACGCTTCCTGCTCAGCATTTCCTTTAGGGGCATGAGCGATGAACTGTCTTAATGTTTCCAAAATTTCGGCTGGAATCAGTGGATCGGTCTGAGGTGTCAACGAAGATGACGAGGACTGTCCACAGGGACAACGACGTGGAGGCATCCTGTAAAGCCATTAACAGTTATGCATGACAGGTAAGTGAGCATGCAAAGCTGTAAACACATAGGCAAGTAATGTTCACTTAGATTTCACATAAGCACTTAGCACATTTGCACAATTTCACAGAAGTCCTAAGCCGTACGACCTAGACACAACCGGACACGACAGACAACCAGGCATGGCAAGTACAACCTTGAGTTTCACATCCACCTATATCCAAGCCCATCCCAGTATTTTGATTGTAAAAGATCTTTTGTTGTTGATCATCCAACAAAGATCCGTGACAATTCAAACACTAAGCGTTCTTGAACACTGGTGAGTGCAATTCCCTAAGTTACACAGGCGCACAACGACCGACCAAACCAGCAAAACACGACAATTCAGAGCTTAGGCCATTGGACCAAAGAGCTCTGATACCAACTGTAGCGGGCGCCCCAAACGGGTAACGCACGCCCCGCACCGAGACCCGATCCGGAACCGAAATGGGATCCGACCCGAACCGAAACCCGGCGAACGGCAAGCATTTACTCAATCACTAGGCGGGGTTTTAAAAACAACGAAAAGACAGAGACGCGGAAGCAATATAAATAATCAAAGCAATAGAACATAATAAATACACAATTATTAAAGCCCACCAAGGCTAACGAAATTCAATTATATAATATCAAACGGGTTCGATAAATACATAATCCCGAATGCAAATTAAATTAAATCCTAACATCCTAACAAAAATCTAATTCATATCATACGGAAAAAAAAAGAATATACATGAGAAAATAAATACAACTCTACGACGACGACGATGAATCCCGCCTAGTATCCTGAAACCAATATAGGGTGAGACGGAGAGGGTTAGTCAAACGACTAAGTGAGGGGGAAAATAATAATGTATATAATAAAACGGAAGTAAATCACCAATTTTATAATTAAAAGAAATCAACATAAAAGAAAAGTTTTCGTAAACGGGTGGTGATTTAACATAAAACATAACTTATCATATGACTCGGCGAGTCGAGCCCTGAAACTCCAATAACCAAAAACATAAAACCGGAAACCTCCCTTATTCCTCCAATGTAGCCGGACTGCAAACCCGAACTACTCGTAACTAACTAGAATAACTCAAGTACTCAAAGGGCTGCCACTCCGGCCTCACCCCGAGCTCCCAAATTGAGGAAACCATAGGATTTACGCCGTAGACCCGACGTCTACCGACTTCGTCCTATCGCTCTTACTCCGGGCCCAAACGATCATGCATACAGTTCATAACTCGCTTTCCAAACATTTCGGGTTGGCCAAAAGACCGTTCGAGACATGTCATATGCGAGGCCGAAGGCCAAAGTTCGCCTTAGAAACAAAAGGTTTTACATGTCTCTTCCGTAAACATTTCGAAAACTATACATAGTACTGTTTCATATCAAATCATTTTCGATAAATCAAATAAACATAATAAGTATAAATATCTACTAAGTATATATATAGAAACGGTGTGAAAACAAAACATAAACGTGGCTTATTTCGGGAGAGGCTTATTTATACATATACATAGTAATACTGGAACAGAAAAGGAAAGCCTCACCTGGCGCGTGCAAAAGAAGAGCAAAAGCTAGAACCGGCGCTACTCCACAGGAGTATCGTCTGCAAAAATACCAGGACACAACCAAATAAGACTAAAGACGACGCACGGCTTATACGAGAATATTAAAACACATAGGGGCACGTTATACAATTAAATCAATCACTTAAGTTCAAATTCTCAACGAAAATAGAGCAATTCATACATTTAAAATACAAATCAGGTCCAAATGCAACGAAACTTTACGGTCCTACTTAAATTATCATAAAGAAGTATGCATACGAATTTCGGGAAAATCGGACTTCACATGCAAAAGATAGAAAATTTAACGAAAACTTAAAACACACTATTCATATAACCGAACATGTCGTAAATTCATAAATCATGGAATTCATATCTATTTCATATATATCGAATACACGAGCAAAGAAAGAATTCGGAAAAGACGAGTCTCGGAGGGACCCGTAGTGCAAAACGGGCCCTGACTTACAGAAGGTCAGGGCACTGTGTGATCGGGCCACACGGCCTTGTGCACGGCCGTGTGCCGAGGCCGTGCACAATCGGACGAACGCGCACGGCCTCATGCACACGGCCTCAAGGCCGTGTGCACAGCCCGTGCACCATCCCCAAACACGCACGGTCTCTTGCACGGCCGTGCAAGAGGCCGTGTACACCCACACGGGCTTGCCACACCCCGTGTGCATGGCCCGTGTGCGTAAAAATTGAGCAGAACATGCAGATCATCAAACCCAACACGCGAAAATCAAATATAATTCAACCTTACATCGATAAATCATGCAAATCAATCCCTAATTTTCACATATAATCATCTACAACACGTAATCTACATATAGAAACGATAAACACGAAAATCCATCCACAATTACTATCAAAATCATATAAAACGTAAATTATACAACTATTCACAAAAACGAGAAAAACGAAGTATAGAGGACATTATACGAGAGAATCGTTAGAAGCTTACTCGTAGAAAAGATCGCGAGGAATTTGTAGGCGTAAACGATTCGAAAATCCGTCGGGAAACGGAGTCGGGACGATCAATTGAAATCTCTTCCTTCTCTTTTATTTTCTCCCCTTTCTTCCTTGTTGTTGATGTGCGAGAGTGAGGTGAGGGAGTGTGTGACTTAGTCAATTAGTTGACTAGGTCTAAAAGTCGAAAGGGTAAAATCGTCATTTTGCAAAATAAGTTTAAAAACTCACGTTGTCCAAATAATACGTAGTTACAGTTAAAATTCATATAATTAAACGCACATTGACAATTAGTGATTTAAATATAAAATTCACTCATTTACGAAATTATTCTAAACCCTCAGAATAAATATTAAATAGAATAATAAATAACGAAATTACTCGATTAAAAATATACCGAATTGAAACTCGGATTTTTGGGTCGTTACAAGACAGATGGGCAATCCGAAAGGACAATCAGATACCTCGGAGATATGTTGAGATCTTGTGCCTTGGATTTTTAGACCAATTGGCAGAAATAGCTTTTATTGATCGAGTTCGCGTACAACAACAGTTATCAAGCTTCGATCGAGATGGCCCCATATGAGGCTTTGTATGGCAGAAAGTGCCGATCGCCACTTTATTAGGACCGAGAGGATATTGGAGATGGACTCGAGATGGTGTAGACCATGGCACTAGTCCAAACTTGATTCAGAATGCCATCGAGAAAGTACATGTTATTCATCAGAAGATGAAAGCGGCCCAAGATCAACAGAAGAGTTACGCCGACAAGTGCCGACGTGATTTAGAGTTCGAAGTTGGAGATCGGGTGTTCTTGAAAGCTTCTCCTAGGAAAGGATTCGCTCAAATCAGTAAAGGAGGAAAGCTAACCCCGAGATATTTGGGTCCGTTCGAGATTCTCGAGAGAATTGGGATGATGGCCTACAGATTGGACTTACCGCTGACCCTCACGGGTATTCACAATGTCTTCCATGTATTGCAGCTTCACAAATATCACCCGGATGAGTGTGAGATCGTTGCAATAGAAGAGATCGAGAGAGCCGAACTTGACTTTCGTCTCTGAACCGGTACAGATTTTAGACCGTAAATTCCAAGTGTTCCGCAGCCACCAAATTCCCCTTGTGAAGGTTGTGACGACCCAAATTTCCAATTTGTAATTTGGTACGACTTTCGTGTTATTATTTTCTCCCTTATCCTATTTCTCGTAAATTACGTAATATGTGTTGTTATTTGATTTTATAATTTTTATATGCACGTTCATTATTTTATTAGTTTCGTATCGCCTATAATATTGATATGTTTGGAGATTAGAACTTGTACGAGATTTCAATTAAATGACCATTTTACCCCTTTCCCAAAATAGCCATCTTGTCAAAAGATTCCTTTTTCCTTTTCTTTCTTTCTTTCTTTCTTTTCTTCTTCCATTTCTCTTCTTCCTTACGTGAGCAAAGAAAATAGAGATAAGAGAATTTTGATGAAATTCATCCGTCGATCTTCAAACCAACTCTGCAATTTCATTCCTTGCCAGAATTCAGTGTTGTCAGTTCCTACTCATTCCTCGTATCGTGATCTTCGAATAGGTACCAGAATTTTCCATAATTCTTCTCATTTTGCATGTTTAGTTAACAATGATGAACAGTAGCCATAAGTGATAATTTGATGATTTATGCTCGTTAATTGGTTGTTTGTTGTGATATATGGCTAGAAAGCTGTAGAATTAGTTGTATGAACTATGTTAGAAGTTGTTAGTCGATTAAAATGCTGAATTATGCTGGATCGAAGAATTTCGTTGAGCTTCTGGTTGAATTCTCTATTTTCTGTGCAAAATGTGTAAACTCACGGTAAGTTGCATGGTATGCAACATACCGTGAGGTTACCATTTCACGGTAAGTTGCACGGTAAGTAACTTACCGTGCGTCTGCATCTTCACGGTATGTTACATACCGTGAGTGCTATACCGTGAGCCTGCAATATACCGTGAGCATGCATTTTTCAGAGTTTGGCTACGTACATGAACAGTAATATGCTATATTAAAAACCCTGATTTTGCATACGACCTCGATTTTGACATTTGATTTCACCAGTAGTTTCTATAATTATGATATGGAATAATTTGCGAATTTTATAATTTTTCGACTTTGTTTGGATGGTGAATAGTGACATTTTCCGCTTGTAAATTTTGTACTTTTCTCCGATTGATATGAAACTTATGTGATAACTCTTGTAACGACCCGAATATTTTAATTATATTATTAATAATTACGCGAATTCTTTCTTACCTAATTTCTCGATCTATCCAATTGGATTAATCAATCTTGTGGAAAAGATTGATTTAACCTATCTTCTAAATGCCCTCAATTACTTAAATTACATAAATGCCCTTAAAAGCCTAAATGACCATTTTACCCTCCCGAGATATTTTTCTAAATATCTACCTATCTCTCTCATTCTTTCATTAAAGAAGAAGAAAGAAAGAAGAAAGAAAGGAGAAAGAAGGAGAAGAAAGGAGAGAATCTTCCCGACGCCCTACCGAGTCCGTTTCTCGCCCGATCGACGAGCCGTGAAAACCCGAACGATCCTCACTACATTCTCTACCGGTAATCCTTTTACCCCATTTCATTTCGTTCCCTCTTCGTTACGATTTTAGTGGCTTTTGTATAGGATTTTATATATTAGGATTTTCGTGTTTAGGAAGCATTACTTGACCATTTTACGTGTTTCTTGTGCCTATGTGTAGCTTATATGATATATATGATCATATGTGGAAATTAGGATGAATTATGGAGTAAATTAGGAGATGTATGAATTTATATATTGATTTTCGCGTGAGAATTTTCGCGATCTGCTGAGTCTGCTGCTCAGTAGATCCACACGGGCGAACGCACGGTCTTGAGCAAGACCGTGCAGGAGCCCGTGCGCATCCCTTTTCAACCTGAACGGGCTTGAGCCCGTGCACAGGCCCGTGCGCAGGCCCGTTTGCACCTGTACGGTCTTGGCACTGTGCTCAAGACCGTGCGGGAGGCCGTGCACCCCTTTTTGTGCTTGCACCGGCTTGCCAAGCCCATGCGTAAGCCCGTGCGTTGGCCGGTGCAACATACTTAGTGTATTTTCCAGCCTTTTCCTTTCTCATACTTCCGGAATTGGTCAACCCCACTCAATTAAATGTTGACTTTTCACATACGACCTCCGAATATCAATCCGATTTCACCTATAGCTTCCTCGAGCCTCGTGATTTGATATTCTTCATAATTTACAATTTACCCGACCCTAATTGACCGTCAAATGACACCTTTCTCGTTCAGGGCTTTTTCCCATTTTTCCCGTTTCTTGTCCGTTTGACCCCGTTTTCGCGACAGAGTTCCGTTATATTATTTTAAGCATGTCTACATGCCCTAACTGCATTCTAGCATGCTTTCCATATTTATTATTAATGTTCTCCCATTATTACAATTGCTTTAAATATTCCTTTAAATGTTAGTTCATATGTCATATATCATTATATGCTTAATTGCCTGGCTTTCCATATTGTATCTGTAGCATGAGTGAAGTTATATTTGAATTGCCGTGCGTCGTCTGTTGTTAGTGTCTTGCTTTTGTTATTGTCGGTCTCGTTTTCATCCTCTAGGCCCTGTGTATTACAGGTGGGTCCAACGAGGGAGAAACCTGACTACCGCTTGCTTTCATACTGCCTTGTCGAGCCAGGTAAGGGTTTTAAATTGTTTTCAACTGGAGTAAGAACATAGTCTTATATAGGTTTGCGAAATAAATGACTACCCAGCTTTTATTATTACTTGTTGTACTGCCTTGACTATTCCTTATGTGCTTAGTCAAACCTTTTAATAGCAAAACCAAAATGATTTGAAATGCTTTCAACTAGAGACAAGGAAAACCCTTTTGTTTTAAATGCGAATTTTGGTCTCTCGACCCCGCAAATATAACCTTGTCTCGAATGGCCCCTTGGGCCTTCCACATCCCGATTCCCCAATTGCGAATGGCCCTTTTAGCCACCTAACTGTCATCGTTTTCAAAAGCGAGCCATAGATCGATTAATGTTTTGGGCCCGGAGTATTCAGGAGGTGAGTCTGGGGACGTGCGTTCAGGGCAAATCCCGATGGATACTCCAATCCGTATCTGCTTAGGTCAGCCAGGAGGTTGACTAACCTGAGTTAGTGCGAGGGTGGCGTTGTAGGCTACGTGCTTCCTAGAAAATTCTGTTAAGGGTGACGTTGTTAACACGCGTTTCCATAAAATTCTGAGTGGATCATGAATCTTGGTGGTAGAGTACTTGCTTACATGATTTTCAAGGTTGGGAGTTATAAGCAGAGGGCCCGTTCTCGCCGGGACACACTATCGCATAACTTATTGCATTTCTTGCTTGTCTGTCTGATTTACGGTTTTAGTTACGAGTCGAAGCACATTCCGGTTTTCTTCCTTTAGTATACGTATTTCCCTATAAATATATATACAAAACCCGGAAGCGTGGTTCGAACTTGCCAACTGAAGTCTCCTTTATTATTCAATTAATTAGTTGAATTATGAGCCGTGTTTAATTATTGTTTCTAACTTACTCATAGCATGTCTTTCGAAACCGTAACGGCCTCGTAACTTAAGTAACGCCATTTTAATTCATCGACTTGACATTACGTGCAAATGTTTTTAAAGGATCCGGTTCGTCAACCTCTTCGTGTTTTCCAAGCAAGCCGAACCGAGTGTTGCCTTGTGTTATTGTTTTACAACTTATATTTCATTATTTATATTCTTTCTCAAAACGGGCAACATTCACTACTTTTGGTTTTAAAAAGATAAATGACGAACAGTGATCAAAACCCCCTTACTGAGTATCCTTTATACTCACCCCTGCTATTTTTGGTTCTTGCTTCAGGTAGACAGGTGGCGACATCACCTATCTTGTCAGTCGGCATCAGCAGGTCTAGATAGGCTCAGTCTTTCTGGTTTGTCTTGTCAGTGGTCCCAACAACCGTCGAGTCCTGTTTATTGTCTTTATTCACTTTCGAACCTTTTACTGCTTTATTTAATTCATGTATTTTAAGTGCCCCTGCTGTGGGATAGTTGACGATATCTAGGATTGCACAGGGTAGACTAGTTGAGCCATGGATGGCACTATATGCTGATGAATCTTCTGTATCTTGAATTAAATGTTTAATTGAGATTTTGTTAACCTCGTAGGCTTTTATGGAATTTGATTGTTTACATAAATCGCTTCCGCATTTCTCTGCTCTTTTCTGGTCATTGTTGGGATGGTTGTCTCTGTTGCCGAAGGTTATTGCTTGAGTGCCGTTCGCCGGAGTGGGTTTTTGGGTTGAGGCCCCTCGCTGAAGCTCGGGAATCCATTTCGATGCGGATGTGGCGGTCCTTCTTCAGGGGGCGCTACAGTCAGTGGTATCAGAGCCTAGGTTCCCAAAAGGAACCGAAGCTTTGTAATCGCGTCGTGTCTTGTCTATTGTGTCTGCCCGTTTCGTGTCAATGAGACTTAGAGTTTCCAGTCACAGGTGCTTGAGAACTCCTTAGTATTGAAATTGTGATTGATCTTCTTTTGGAATGGCCAACCAACCGTTTGATCTCTTACAATTGTAGTACTGAGATGGGATTGAATGCAGGTGGATGTGGAACTCGAGGTACCGTCTGTCTTGTCTTGTCGTCTTGTCGTGTCCTGCTTAGGTCTTGTCGTGTCTAGGTCGTACGGCTATAGGATCGAGTTTTGCTTGTTCTGTGATTTGTTTCGTGCTTAAATTTATTACATGCTATTTGAATCATATATGTATGTTTTGTTTGAATTTTATATGCCTTATATGATCATTCCATTAACCGAGAATGCATCATTTTCCAGTTTGTTGTTCACAGGTGCATAATGTCTCGCCGAAGACCCCCTACTGCTCCAACACCTCCAAACCTAATGGCTGAAGAATGGGTATCGATTATTCGACAGATCGCCGTGCAAGTATGTCAAGGGATACAACAACAACAACAACAACAGGACGTACCTGCCGGACAGAATGTAGGCCAAACCATGGACAGGTTTCTCTACTATCGCCCACCCTGCTTCGAGGGCGAACCAGATGATTTTAAAGCTGAGGCCTGGATATCTAATGTGGAACAGATCTTTCGAGTACTACAGTGTGGTGACCCCGAGAAGGTCGAGTATGCTACCTTCCTTATGAGAGGACCTGCTCGAGATTGGTGGCACTTCACAGAACGGAGATGGATCGCCGAGAGAGTCCCCCACACTTGGGCACGATTCGTATCTGACTTCCGAATGAAGTATGTGCCGGAAGTGGTACGTGACAGCCGGGAGAGAGAATTTATGTATCTCAACCAAGGAGCATCTACCGTAGCCCAGTATGAAGCACAGTTCAACCGTCTCATCACTTATGCTCCTCAGTATGCCGCGGACGAACGAAAGAGAGCACGAAAGTTTATCGAGGGACTTCAGCCGGAGATCGGAAGAGCATTGATGGCACTTGACATCCGTCTTTTCCCCGACGCAGTTACTCGAGCTATGAGAGTGGAGTCCGAACTCCAAATAATGAACCAGACTGCCCCTGCTATAATAGGATCCTCTTCCAACGAGACAGCAAGAAGAGAGTCAGCCGGACCGAGTACCTTTCGGACAAAGAGACCACACTACGAGGTGCCGGAACCTACCGAACCAGAAGTGAACGAGGACCCCATTCCCTGTGAGTACTGTGGGAAGACGAATCACAAGATTGCAAAGTGTAGGAAACAATTGGGACGCTGCTTTTCTTGTGGAAGCACCAAGCACCACATTCGGGATTGTCCCACCAGAGAGAACCCTGGGGGAAGAAGAAGTGGTTACCGATCTCGACATGCTCGTACAGGTATATTGCATTATCATAGCATTCATTCATAGTGTTCTGCTTTGAATGGTAATTGCTTTAAATATATGTTAAGTGCTTTATATGACCTACGTGTTTTAACTGCTTTCAAAATTCACACTTGCACTGATTGAATGAGTAGACGCTAAGATTTATGTGACCTCTGTGTGGATAGCGTGGAATTCGATAAATTCGTTATACGCTATTAGAGAGTGCTAAGGACAAGGAGTTCTTGTCCGACTAGGATCGATTCTGTTGCAAGTACGTTATGCGGTTTTGCTTAGCACCGACATTGACAAATCGAGTCTGAAGGAGTATACTTCTGAAGGTATGTCTGAACATGAATCAACTAGTGAAGAGGATAATGAATTATCGGACAATGATGATTACATGGGAGACGAGCCGACATCGGCTTCTGATAATGACGACCCTGATGTTTCGTATGAAGTCGAGCGAAGAAATAATGAAAATGTTGGTTTAATGGAAGGCGGAGAGGAGAAATCACCCAATACCATTGAAGATGAGAAAACACTTTGTAGAAAGAATAAGAAAGAGTGTGATCTTGAAGAAACAGATTGTAAGAAGGACGAAGGGTACAATGGGAGAAATGATGATGACGTTACTTCCTATAAAAGGAGCTCTAATCAAGAAATAGGAAGAGGATGTGACAATTGTCATTGAGGATACGAAGAGTACAAGAATCAGTCGGAAGAACGAAATAGATAATGACAGTGATGAGGACCTTACATTGGGATTTTCTTCTTCGTCGTTAGCCTTGTTTAGGGCTTTTGTAAATCCGTCTTTCGCATGACTTTGAATTTTATTGGAATGTTATTTGCATTTAAATATTTTTATTATGAATGATGTTTTATAATGTATTTTAATTGCTCCTAAATGTTTGTTTTAATTCGCGTTATTAGAATTTTTATGGATTATACTCCTCTTAACTAACCCCGAAGTCCGGAGGAGAATCTGAGGACAGATTCTCTTGAAGAGGGGAGTATTGTAACGACCCGAATATTTTAATTATATTATTAATAATTACGCGAATTCTTTCTTACCTAATTTCTCGATCTATCCAATTGGATTAATCAATCTTGTGGAAAAGATTGATTTAACCTATCTTCTAAATGCCCTCAATTACTTAAATTACATAAATGCCCTTAAAAGCCTAAATGACCATTTTACCCTCCCGATATATTTTTCTAAATATCTACCTATCTCTCTCATTCTCTCATTAAAGAAGAAGAAAGAAAGAAGAAAGAAAGGAGAAAGAAGGAGAAGAAAGGAGAGAATCTTCCCGACTCCCTACCGAGTCCGTTTCTCGCCCGATCGACGAGCCGTGAAAACCCGAAAGATCCTCACTACATTCTCTATCGGTAATCCTTTGACCCCATTTCATTTCGTTCCCTCTTCGTTACGATTTTAGTGGCTTTTGTATAGGATTTTATATATTAGGATTTTCGTGTTTAGGAAGAATTACTTGACCATTTTACGTGTTTCTTGTGCCTATGTGTAGCTTATATGATATATATGATCATATGTGGAAATTATGATGATTTATGGAGTAAATTAGGAGATGTATGAATTTATATATTGATTTTCGCGTGAGAATTTTCGCGATCTGCTGAGTCTGCTGCTCAGTAGATCCACACGGGCGAACGCACGGTCTTGAGCAAGACCGTGCAGGAGCCCGTGCGCATCCCTTTTCAACCTGCACGGGCTTGAGCCCGTGCACAGGCCCGTGCGCAGGCCCGTTTGCACCTGCACGGTCTTGGCACTGTGCTCAAGACCGTGCGGGAGGCCGTGCACCCCTTTTTGTGCTTGCACCGGCTTGCCAAGCCCGTGCGTAAGCCCGTGCAACATACTTAGTGTATTTTCCAGCTTTTCCTTTCTCACACTTCGGGAAGTGGTCAACCCCACTCAATTAAATGTTGACTTTTCACATACGACCTCCGAATATCAATCCGATTTCACCTATAGCTTCCTCGAGCCTCGTGATTTGATATTCTTCATAATTTACAATTTACCCGACCCTAATTGACCGTCAATTGACAGCTTTCTCGTTTAGGGATTTTTCCCATTTTTCCCGTTTCTTGTCCGTTTGACCCCGTTTTCGCGAGAGAGTTCCGTTATATTATTTTAAGCATGTCTATGTGCCCTAACTGCGTTCTAGCATGCTTTCCATATTTATTATTAATGTTCTCCCATTATTACAATTGCTTTAAATATTCCTTTAAATGTTAGTTCATATGTCATATATCATTATATGCTTAACTGCCTGGCTTTCCATATTGTATCTGTAGCATGAGTGAAGTTATATTTGAATTGCCGTGCGTCGTCTGTTGTTAGTGTCTTGCTTTTGTTATTATTGGTCTCGTTTTCATCCTCTAGGCCTTGTGTATTACAGGTGGGTCCAACGAGGGAGAAACCTGACTACTGCTTGCTTTCATACTGCCTTGTCGAGCCAGGTAAGGGTTTTAAATTGTTTTCAACTGGAGTAAGAACATAGTCTTATATAGGTTTGCGAAATAAATGACTACCCAGCTTTTATTATTACTTGTTGTACTGCCTTTACTATTCCTTGTGTGCTTAGTCAAACCTTCTAATAGCAAAACCAAAATGATTTGAAATGCTTTCAACTAGGGACAAGGAAAACCCTTTTGTTTTAAATGCGAATTTTGGTCTCTCGACCCCGCAAATATAACCTTGTCTCGAATGGCCCCTTTGGCCTTCCACATCCCGATTCCCCAATTGCGAATGGCCCTTTTGGCCACCTAACTGTCATCGTTTTCAAAAGCGAGCCATAGATCGATTAATGTTTCGGGCCCAGAGTATTCAGGTGGTGAGTCTGGGGACGTGCGTTCAGGGCGAATCCCGATGGCTACTCCAATCCGTATCTGCTTAGGTCAGCCAGGAGGTTGACTAACCTGAGTTAGTGCGAGGGTGGCGTTGTAGGCTACGCGCTTCCTAGAAAATTCTGTTAAGGGTGACGTTGTTAACACGCGTTTCCATAAAATTCTGAGTGGATCATGAATCTTGGTGGTAGAGTACTTGCTTGCATGATTTTCAAGGTTGGGAGTTATAAGCAGAGGGCCCGTTCTCGCCGGGACACACTATCGCATAACTTATTGCATTTCTTGCTTGTCTGTCTGATTTACGGCTTTAGTTATAATTTGATTGTTTACATAAATCGCTTCCGCATTTCTCTGCCCTTTTCTGGTCGTTGTTGGGATGGTTGTCGCTGTTACCGAAGGTTATTTCTTGAGTGCCGTTCGCCGGAGTGGGTTTTTGGGTTGAGGCCCCTCGCTGAAGCTCGGGAATCCATTTCGGTGCGGATGTGGCGGTCCTTCTTCAGGGGGCGCTACAGTCAGTGGTATCAGAGCCTAAGTTCCCAAAAGGAACCGAAGCTTTGTAATCACGTCGTGTCTTGTCTATTGTGTCTGCCCGTTTCGTGTCAATGAGACTTAGAGTTTCCAGTCACAGGTGCTTGAGAACTCCTTAGTATTGAAATTGTGATTGATCTTCTTTTGGAATGGCCAACCAACCGTTTGATCTCTTACAATTGTAGTACTAAGTTGGGATTGAATGCAGGTGGATGTGGAACTCGAGGTAGCGTCTGTCTTGTCTTGTCGTATTGTCGTGTCCTGCTTGGGTCTTGTCGTGTCTAGGTCGTACGGCTATAGGATCGAGTTTTGCTTGTTCTGTGATTTGTTTCGTGCTTAAATTTATTACATGCTATTCGAATCATATATGTATGTTTTGTTTGAATTTTATATGCCTTATATGATCATTCCATTAACCGAGCATGCATCATTTTCCAGTTTGTTGTTCACAGGTGCATAATGCCTCGCCGAAGACCCCCTACTGCTCCAACACCTCCGAACCTAATGGCTGAAGAATGGGTATCGATTATTCGACAGATCGCCGTGCAAGTATGTCAAGGGATACAACAACAACAACAACAACAGGACGTACCTGCCGGACAGAATGTGGGCCAAATCATGGATAGGTTTCTCTACTATCGCCCACCCTGCTTCGAGGGCGAACCAGATGATTTTAAAGCTGAGGCCTGGATATCTGATATGGAACAGATCTTTCGAGTACTACAGTGTGGTGACCCCGAGAAGGTCGAGTATGCTACCTTCCTTATGAGAGGACCTGCTCGAGATTGGTGGCACATCACAGAACGGAGATGGATCGCCGAGAGAGTCCCCCACACTTGGGCACGATTCGTATCTGAATTCCGAATGAAGTATGTGCCGGAAGTGGTACGTGACAGCCGGGAGAGAGAATTTATGTACCTCAACCAAGGAGCATCCGAAGACCATTGATGGCACTTGACATCCGTCTTTTCCCCGACGCAGTTACTCGAGCTATGAGAGTGGAGTCCGAACTCCAAATAATGAACCAGACTGCCCCTGCTATAATAGGATCCTCTTCCAACGAGACAGCAAGAAGAGAGTCAGCCGGACCGAGTACCTTTCGGACAAAGAGACCACACTACGAGGTGCCGGAACCTACCGAACCTGAAGTGAACGAGGACCCCATTCCCTGTGAGTACTGTGGGAAGACGAATCACAAGATTGCAAAGTGTAGGAAACAATTGGGACGCTGCTTTTCTTGTGGAAGCACCAAGCACCACATTCGGGATTGTCCCACCAGAGAGAACCCTGGGGGAAGAAGAAGTGGTTACCGATCTCGACATGCTCGTACAGGTATATTGCATTATCATAGCATTCATTCATAGTGTTCTGCTTTGAATGGTAATTGCTTTAAATATATGTTAAGTGCTTTATATGAACTACGTGTTTTAACTGCTTTCAAAATTCACACTTGCACTGATTGAATGAGTAGACGCTAAGATTTATGTGACCTCTGTGTGGATAGCGTGGAATTCGATAAATTCGTTATATGCTATTAGAGAGTGCTAAGGACAAGGAGTTCTTGGCCGACTAGGATCGATTCTGTTGCGAGTACGTTATGCGGTTTTGCTTAGCACCGACATTGACAAATCGAGTCTGAAGGAGTATACTTCTGAAGGTATGTCTGAACATGAATCAACTAGTGAAGAGGATAATTAATTATCGGACGATGATGATTACATGGGAGACGAGCCGACATCGGCTTCTGATAATGACGACCCTGATGTTTCGTATGAAGTCGAGCGAAGAAATGATGAAAATGTTGGTTTAATGGAAGGCGGAGAGGAGAAATCACCCAATACCATTGAAGATGAGAAAACACTTTGTAGAAAGAATAAGAAAGAGTGTGATCTTGAAGAAACAGATTGTAAGAAGGACGAGGGGTACAATGGGAGAAATGATGATGACGTTACTTCCTGTAAAAGGAGCTCTAATCAAGAAATAGGAGGAGGATGTGACAATTGTCATTGAGGATACGAAGAGTACAAGAATCAGTCGGAAGAACGAAATAGATAATGACAGTGATGAGGACCTTACATTGGGATTTTCTTCTTCGTCGTTAGCCTTGTTTAGGGTTTTTGTAAATCCGTCTTTCGCATGACTTTGAATTTTATTGGAATGTTATTTGCATTTAAATATTTTTATTATGAATGATGTTTTATAATGTATTTTAATTGCTCCTAAATGTTTGTTTTAATTCGCGTTATTAGAATTTTTATGGATTATACTCCTCTTAACTAACCCCGAAGTCCGGAGGAGAATCTGAGGACAGATTCTCTTGAAGAGGGGAGTATTGTAACGACCCGAATATTTTAATTATATTATTAATAATTACGCGAATTCTTTCTTACCTAATTTCTCGATCTATCCAATTGGATTAATCAATCTTGTGGAAAAGATTGATTTAACCTATCTTCTAAATGCCCTCAATTACTTAAATTACATAAGTGCCCTTAAAAGCCTAAATGACCATTTTACCCTCCCGATATATTTTTCTAAATATCTACCTATCTCTCTCATTCTCTCATTAAAGAAGAAGAAAGAAAGAAGAAAGAAAGGAGAAAGAAGGAGAAGAAAGGAGAGAATCTTCCCGACTCCCTACCGAGTCCGTTTCTCGCCCGATCGACGAGCCGTGAAAACCCGAACGATCCTCACTACATTCTCTATCGGTAATCCTTTTACCCCATTTCATTTCGTTCCCTCTTCGTTACGATTTTAGTGGCTTTTGTATAGGATTTTATATATTAGGATTTTCGTGTTTAGGAAGAATTACTTGACCATTTTACGTGTTTCTTGTGCCTATGTGTAGCTTATATGATATATATGATCATATGTGGAAATTAGGATGATTTATGGAGTAAATTAGGAGATGTATGAATTTATATATTGATTTTCGCGTGAGAATTTTCGCGATCTGCTGAGTCTGCTGCTCAGTAGATCCACACGGGCGAACGCATGGTCTTGAGCAAGACCGTGCAGGAGCCCGTGCGCATCCCTTTTCAACCTGCACGGGCTTGAGCCCGTGCCCAGGCCCGTGCGCAGGCCCGTTTGCACCTGCACGGTCTTGGCACCGTGCTCAAGACCGTGCGGGAGGCCGTGCACCCCTTTTTGTGCTTGCACCGGCTTGCCAAGCCCGTGCGTATGCCCGTGCGTTGGTCGGTGCAACATACTTAGTGTATTTTCCAGCCTTTTCCTTTCTCACACTTCGGGAATTGGTCAACCCCACTCAATTAAATGTTGACTTTTCACATACGACCTCCGAATATCAATGCGATTTCACCTATAGCTTCCTCGAGCCTCGTGATTTGATATTTTTCATAATTTACAATTTACCCTATAACGACCCGAAAATCCGATTTTCCATTCGGTATATTTTAATCGAGTAATTATGCAATTTATTATTTTAATTTGATGATTATTCTGAGATTTTTGATAATTTCGTAAATGAGTGAATTTAGATATTTACATCACGAATTGTCAATGTGCGTTTAATTATATGAATTTTAACTATAATTACGTATTATTTGGACAACGTGAGTTTTTAAACTTATTTTGCGAAATTACTAAAATGCCCCTTCGACTTTTAAACCTAGTCAACTAATTTTACTAAGTCTCTCTCTCACCTCACTCTCGTTCAAACCAGCAAGAAATAAAGAGAGAAAAGAAAAGAGAAGGAAAAAGAGAAAGAGAAGGAAGGAAGTTCAATCGATCGTCCCGACTTCGTTTCTACGAGTAAGCTTCTAATGATTCTCTCGTTTAATGTCTTCTATACTTCGTTTTTCTTGTTTTTGTGAATAGTTGTATAATTTAGGTTTTATATGATTTTGAAAGTAATTGTGGATGGAATTTTGTGATTATCGTTTCTATATGTAGATTATAGGTTATAGATGATTATATGTGAAAATTAGGGGTTAATTCGCATGTTTAATTAGTTAAATGTTGAATTAGGATTGATTTTCGCATATTGGGTTTGATCTTCTGCATGTTCTGCTCAATTTTACGCACACGGGCCATGCACACGGGGTGTGGCAAGCCCGTGTGGGTGTACACGGCCTCTTGCACGGTCGTGCAAGAGACCGTGCGTGTTTGGGGATGGTGCACGGGCTGTGCACACGGCCTTGAGGCCGTGTGCATGAGGCTGTGCGCGTTGTTTGATTGTGCGCGTTCTTTCTTCGCTTGTGTATTCGATATATATGAAATAGATATGAATTGCATGATTTATGAATTTACAACATGTTCGGGTATATGAATAGTGTGTTTTAAGTTTTCGTTAAATTTTCTATCTTTGGCATGTGAAGTCCGATTTTCCCGAAATTCGAATGCATACTTCTTTATGATAATTTAAGCATGTCCGTAAAGTTTCGTTGCATTTGGACTTGATTTGCATTTTTAAATTTGAGAATTACTCTGTTTTCGTTTGAGAATTTGAACTTAAGTGATTGATTTAATTGTATAATGTGCTCCTATGTGTTTTAATACTTTCGTATAAGCCGTGCATCGTCTTTAGTCTTATTTGGTTGTGTCCTGGTATTTTTGCAGACGATACTCACGTGCAGTAGCGCCGGTTCTAGCTTTTTGCTCTTATTTTGAATAGCCAATAGGTGAGGCTTTCCTTTTCTGTTTCCAGTATTATTACGTATATATATAAATAAGCCTCTCCCGATATAAGCCACGTTTATGTTTTGTTTTCACACCGTTTCTATATATATACTTAGTAGATATTTATGCTTACTATGTTCATTTGATTTATCGAAATTGATTTGATATGAAAAAGTACTATGTATAGTCTTCGAAATGTTTACGAAAGAGACATGTAAAACCTTTTGTTTTCTAAGGCGAACATTGGCCTTCGGCCTCGCATATGACATGTCTCGAACGGTCTTTTGCCCAACCCGAAATGATTTGAAAAGCGAGATTATGAACTGTATGCATGTTTGTTTGGGCCCGGAGTAAGAGCGATTGGACGAAGTCGGTAGACGTCGGGTCTACGGCGTAAATCCTATTGTTTCCTCCATTTGGGAGCTCGGGGTGAGGCCGAAGGGGCAGCCCTTTGAGTACCTGAGTTATTCCCGTATGATATGAGTAGTTTGGGTTTGCAGTCCGGCTACATTGGAGGAATAAGGGTGGTTTCCGATTTTATGTTTTGGATATTGGAGTTCAGGGCTCGACTCGCCGAGTCATATGATAAGTTATGCTTTATGTTAAATCACCACCCGATTACGAAAACCTTTCCTTTATGTTGATTTCTTTTAAGTTTAAAATTGGTGATTTATTTCCCGTTTCATTAAATACATTATTATTCCCTCCTCACTTAGTCGTTTGACTAACCCTCTCTGTCTCACCCTATATTGGTTTCAGGATACTAGGCGGGATTCGTCGTCGTCGTCGTAGAGTTGTATTTATTTTCTCATGTATATCCCTCTTCCGTATGATATGAATTATGTTTTAGGATATTAGGATTTTATTTAATTAGTATTCGGGATTTCTATATTGAACCCGTTATTGTACATTATCGGGATATTGTATCGAACCCGTTTATTAATTATGTAATTGAATTTCGTTAGCCTTGGTGGGCTTTAATAATTGTGTATTTATTATGTTCTATTGCTTTGATTATTTATATTGCTTCCGCGTCTCTATCTTTTCGTTGTTTTTGAAACCCCGCCTAGTGATTGAGTAAATGCTTGTCGTTCGCCGGGTTTCGATTCGGGTCGGATCCCATTTCGGCTCCGGGTCGGGGCTCGGTGCGGGGCGTGCGTTACCCGTTTGGGGCGCCCGCTACAGTTGGTATCAGAGCCTCTTTGGTCCAATGGCCTAAGCTCTAAATCGTCGTGTTTTGTTGGTTTGGTCGGTCGTTGTGTGCCGGTGTAACTTAGGGAATTGCACTCACCAGTGTTCAAGAACGCTTAGTGTTTGAATTGTGACGGATCTTTGTTGGATGATCAACAACAAAAGATCTTTTACAATCAAAATACTGGGATGGGCTTGGATATAGGTGGATGCGAAACTCAAGGTTGTACTTGCCATGCCTGGTTGTCTGTCGTGTCCGGTTGTATCTAGGTCGTACGGCTTAGGACTTCTGTGGATTTGTGCAAATGTGCTAAGTGCTTATGTGAAATCTATTTGAACATTACTTGCCTAGGTGTTTACAGCTTTGCATGCTCACTTACCTGTCATGCATAACTGTTAATGGTTTTACAGGATGTCTCCACGTCATTGTCCCTGTGGACAGTCTTTGTTATCTTCATTGACACCTCAGACCGATCCACCGATTCCAGCCGGAATTTTGGAAACATTAAGACAGTTCATCGCTCATGCCCCTAAAGGAAATGTTGAGCAGGAAGCGTGGGCTTAATTTCTCAGATTCGAACCACCGCAATTTGAAGGTGCCCCGGATGAAGTTATTGTCGAGGCATGGATATCTACTTTAGAAAAGATTTTTAGGATTATGGAATATCTGGACCCTCTAAGAGTCGGGTTTGCTATTTATTTGACGCTTGGAGCTGCACAGGAATGGTGGAAACAGATTGAACAACGATGGGAACGCGAGCATGTAGTCCCGACTTAGGATCAATTCTTGACTGAGTTCCGGGCTGAATACATTACGAGGATTGTTCGTCAGCAAAACGAAAGTGAAATTCAGGCCCCCGTTCAGGCTATTCCTCCCCAACCTCAGGGATATCCACGACCCGTATGTGGATTTTGTAAGGGCCAGGATTTAGAGGCTAAATGCTAGAAGAAGAATGGATTGTGCTACGGATGTGGGAGCGCTGACCACAGGGTGAATCTATGTCCGAAGAAGAGACCGGTACCGCGGGGTACAGCAGGCAATACTGAGGATGCACATCCAGTGAGTTCTACGAGGCCACTTACACAATCAGGGTCTTCTTCCGGAAAGAAAATCTCCTCGGTATATTCATCGAAACAGAATGTACCTCCGAAACCGCGGGGAACGCCAGTATGTGGCTTTTGCCAAAGAGATCATCAAGAGTCAGAATGCCGAAAGAAGCAGGGACGTTGCTTCTCATGTGGAAGTCCGTCTCATCTTCGTACAAATTGCACGAGGAAGAAAATGTTGAGGCGAGCCAAAAAGATGAAGCTTGATTCTGTATGAACGATCCAGGTATATTGCATTGTCATGACATTCATCCTAAATTAATTTAATTGCATATTATGTGAATTTAGAAATTATGTGCGTTAAGTGTATTATATTATACATGTGATTTCGATGTTATTATTCGTGTTTCAATTTTGTGAAGTTTGTGTGGTTTTAATCACACGAACTGCCCCTGTATGCCTTGCACGGTCTCGCCACACGCCGTGACGAGACCCTGTGCACTTATCTCACACGGCCTTGTTGCACCCTGTGCGAGAGGCCGTGCGCATGAATACACACGGGCTCGTCACACGCCGTGACGAGAGCCCGTGCGTGTTTGTCCTCACGGGGTCGTCACACGCCGTGACGATACCCCATGCGTGTTTCTCACACGGCCTCGTCACACGCCGTGACGAGAGGCCGTGCGCATTTCTTCCAGGTTTTAAAATGGTCAGTAGCTTCTCATTTCGCGCACAACCCTCACTTTTTCTCCTTTTTCATGCGAAAATCCCCCATATTTTTCCCCCAATTTTCTCCCATCTTTGAGCTTGTTTAATTCTCGATCTACCCGACGGATTTCCGTGAGATTTTGTAAGTGTGTTGTCTGCAGCAAGTTCTTGGTATTGTTGATATTTGGGCTCGATCCGTTATACCGATCTCACACAATCTTCGCCCGAAGTAGCGCACGCCAAGTGTTCGGTAAAAGTCTCAAGTGAAAAATTTGCAACTTATTCCTTCAATTCACAACAACTCCAACTCTATTATGGAAGGTGCTCGTGAAGCTCGTGGTGGACGTCGGGCAAGGGAATTACCCGACATAGCGGCACCGGAAGGTTACCAACTGGATTTGGGTAATGAAGACGATCAAGATGTCTTCAACCGGTTAATGGAACGACCGGTTAGAGCTACGCAATTTCTAGATATGGAGGCTATGTACCAATTGGGTCTTGGCGAAGGGATCTCTCGTTACATCGACAACATTGGGTGGGCTAATTTTTGGAGTATTCAAAGGCCATCCTATCGCCGACTCACTTGTGAATTTTTAAGCTCTCTTAAGGGCGCGGCATTTCCGGACGACATCGAGATGCCGATAGGAATCCACTTCAGAGCGTTCAACTGGGACTATACGCTTTCATACCGGCAGTTGTCCGAGTATTTTCAATTGGATGTTACGGCACCTAGGAGACGTGCCGACGGATGGAATCAAGCCGAGGCTTGGAGACGTATCTCTACCTCCACCGAAATATTTAACTCCGGCGTATCCAAGGCCACGATGCTCATCACCACTCAATTGAGAATTTTGCATAGAGCCGTGTCTCATTCGGTTCTAGCCAGAGGAGACAGTCCGGGTGCGGTGAACACCGAGGATTGTCTCATACTCGATCATATGGTGCGAGGGGTCAGGTTCAACCCCATCTCGTACATGATGGACCATATGATGTATATCTCCACTCAGTCGAGAGGAGAGATTCGAGTTGGCTCATACATTACCGCCATTCTGGACTGTGCCCAGGTGGAAGGGCTCGATACCCAGGTTCCAGTTGGAGGTTCGACCTCAATTAGCTACGGCACTCTAGCTCAAATGGCGATCTGCACGAAGGGTCCGAGGCGGAACGACCCATATATTCTGGTAGATGGACTACCCTTATGGGAAGCTGACCAAGGGGATGCTCCCGAAGAAGGACCTTCAGACCCAGAGGTCCGAGAGCAGGCTCAGCATATCTACTCCCAGCTGATGAGTCAGGATGCCTCTATTCCTGAGTCTTCACGTGGCAGAAGAAGCACTCAGCACCAGGAGTCGATAGACCTGCAACAATTTTATTTAGAGTTCACTGACTACCGACGTGTGACTGATGAGAGATTTGCCCAGCAGGAGAGGCAGATCAATGAGGGCTTTGCAGCTCAACGAGCTCACATTGATAGTCAGTACACAGCCTTGCAGGCAGAGCTTCAGAGATCCATATCAGAGATGCAGAGATCACTATCTGAGCAGCTGGATCAGTACTTCCGCCGTGGTCCTGACGAGCCTTGAGCTATCTATATTATTTTATTTTCTTCTTTCCCGTTAACTTTGTTTAGGATTTGATGTAATTTTATATTTTGTATGACTCTGAATTTTTAATTTGGAATATTAAGTGCTTTAAGTGTTTATTATTGAATGATGTTTTATTATGTGAATTAATTGCATTTGAATGTTCGATTTAATTCGAGTTATTAGAATTTCTGTTATGCTCCTCTTAACTAACTCCGAGACCGGAAGAGAATCTGAGGACAGATTCTTCTGAAGAGGGGAGTATTGTAACGACCCGAAAATCCGATTTTCAATTCGGTATATTTTAATCGAGTAATTATGCAATTTATTATTTTAATTTGATGATTATTCTGAGATTTTTGATAATTTCGTAAATGAGTGAATTTAGATATTTAAATCACGAATTGTCAATGTGCGTTTAATTATATGAATTTTAACTGTAATTACGTATTATTTGGACAACGTGAGTTTTTAAACTTATTTTGCGAAATTACTAAAATGTCCCTTCGACTTTTAAACCTAGTCAACTAATTTGACTAAGTCTCTCTCTCACCTCACTCTCGTTCAAACCAGCAAGAAATAAAGAGAGAAAAGAAAAGAGAAGGAAAAAGAGAAAGAGAAGGAAGGAAGTTCAATCGATCGTCCCGACTTCGTTTCCCGACGGATTTTCGAATCGTTTACGCCTACAAATTCCTCGCGATCTTTTCTACGAGTAAGCTTCTAATGATTCTCTTGTTTAATGTCTTCTATACTTCGTTTTTCTCGTTTTTGTGAATAGTTGTATAATTTAGGTTTTATATGATTTTGATAGTAATTGTGGATGGAATTTGTGATTATCGTTTCTATATGTAGATTATATGTTATAGATGATTATATGTGAAAATTAGGGGTTAATTCGCATGTTTAATTAGTTAAATGTTGAATTAGGATTGATTTTCGCGTATTGGGTTTGATCTTCTGCATGTTCTGCTCAATTTTACGCACAGGGGCCATGCACACGGGGTGTGGCAAGCCCGTGTGGGTGTACACGGCCTCTTGCACGGCCGTGCAAGAGACCGTGCGTGTTTGGGGATGGTGCACGGGCTGTGCACACAGCCTTGAGGCCGTGTGCATGAGGCCGTACGCGTTGTTTGATTGTGCACGGCCTCGGCACACGGCCGTGCACAAGGCCGTGTGGCTTGGTCGAACAGTGCCCTGACCTTCTATTAGTCAGGACACATTTTACACTACGGGTCCCTCCGAGACTCGTCTTTTCTGAATTATTTCTTCGCTTGTGTATTCGATATATATGAAATAGATATGAATTGCATGATTTATGAATTTACAACATGTTCGGGTATATGAATAGTATGTTTTAAGTTTTCGTTAAATTTTCTATCTTTGGCATGTGAAGTCCGATTTTCCCGAAATTCGAATGCATATTTCTTTATGATAATTTAAGCATGTCCGTAAAGTTTCGTTGCATTTGGACTTGATTTGCATTTTTAAATTTCAGAATTACTCTGTTTTCGTTTGAGAATTTGAACTTAAGTGATTGATTTAATTGTATAACGTGCTCCTATGTGTTTTAATACGTTCGTATAAGCCGTGCATCGTCTTTAGTCTTATTTGGTTGTGTCCTGGTATTTTTGCAGACGATACTCCCGTGGAGTAGCGCCGGTTCTAGCTTTTTGCTCTTATTTTGAATAGCCAATAGGTGAGGCTTTCCTTTTCTGTTTCCAGTATTATTACGTATATATATAAATAAGCCTCTCCCGATATAAGCCACGTTTATGTGTTGTTTTCACACCGTTTCTATATATATACTTAGTAGATATTTATGCTTATTATGTTCATTTGATTTATCGAAAATGATTTGATATGAAAAAGTACTATGTATAGTCTTCGAAATGTTTACGAAAGAGACATGTAAAACCTTTTGTTTTCTAAGGCGAACTTTGGCCTTCGGCCTCGCATATGACATGTCTCGAACGGTCTTTTGGCCAACCCGAAATGATTTGAAAAGCGAGATTATGAACTGTATGCATGTTTGTTTGGGCCCGGAGTAAGAGCGATAGGACGAAGTCGGTAGACGTCGGGTCTACAGCGTAAATCCTATAGTTTCCTCCATTTGGGAGCTCGGGGTGAGGCCGGAGTGGCAGCCCTTTGAGTACCTGAGTTATTCCCGTATGATATGAGTAGTTCGGGTTTGCAGTCCGGCTACATTGGAGGAATAAGGGTGGTTTCCGGTTTTATGTTTTGGATATTGGAGTTCAGGGCTCGACTCGCCGAGTCATATGATAAGTTATGTTTTATGTTAAATCACCACCCGATTACGAAAACCTTTCTTTTTAGTTGATTTCTTTTAAGTTTAAAATTGGTGATTTATTTCCCGTTTCATTATATACATTATTATTCCCTCCTCACATAGTCGTTTGACTAACCCTCTCTGTCTCACCCTATATTGGTTTCAGGATACTAGGCGGGATTCGTCGTCGTCGTCGTAGAGTTGTATTTATTTTCTCATGTATATCCCTCTTCCGTATGATATGAATTATGTTTTAGGATATTAGGATTTTATTTAATTAGTATTCAGGATTTCTATATTGAACCCGTTATTGTACATTGTCGGGATATTGTATCGAACCTGTTTATTAATTATGTAATTGAATTTCGTTAGCCTTGGTGGGCTTTAATAATTGTGTATTTATTATGTTCTATTGCTTTGATTATTTATATTGCTTCGGCGTCTCTATCTTTTCGTTGTTTTTGAAACCCCGCCTAGTGATTGAGTAAATGCTTGCCGTTTGCCGGGTTTCGATTCGGGTCGGATCCCATTTCGGCTCCGGGTCAGCGCTCGGTGCGGGGCGTGCGTTACCCGTTTGGGGCGCCCGCCACATACCCGACCCTAATTGACCGTCAATTGACACCTTTCTCGTTTAGGGATTTTTCCCATTTTTCCCGTTTCTTGTCCGTTTGATCCCGTTTTCGCGAGAGAGTTCCGTTATATTATTTTAAGCATGTCTACGTGCTCTAACTGTGTTCTAGCATGCTTTCCATATTTATTATTAATGTTCTCCCATTATTACAATTGCTTTAAATATTCCTTTAAATGTTAGTTCATATGTCATATATCATTATATGCTTAATTGCCTGGCTTTCCATATTGTATCTGTAGCATGAGTGAAGTTATATTTGAATTGCCGTGCGTCGTCTGTTGTTAGTGTCTTGCTTTTGTTATTGTCGGTCTCGTTTTCATCCTCTAGGCCCTGTGTATTACAGGTGGGTCCAACGAGGGAGAAACCTGACTACCGCTTGCTTTCATACTGCCTTGTCGAGCCAGGTAAGGGTTTTAAATTGTTTTCAACTGGAGTAAGAACATAGTCTTATATAGGTTTGCGAAATAAATGACTACCCAGCTTTTATTATTACTTGTTGTACTGCCTTTACTATTCCTTATGTGCTTAGTCAAACCTTTTAATAGCAAAACCAAAATGATTTGAAATGCTTTCAACTAGAGACAAGGAAAACCCTTTTGTTTTAAATGCGAATTTTGGTCTCTCGACCCCGCAAATATAACCTTGTCTCGAATGGCCCCTTTGGCCTTCCACATCCCGATTCCCCAATTGCGAATGGCCCTTTTGGCCACCTAACTGTCATCGTTTTCAAAAGCGAGCCATAGATCGATTAATGTTTTGGGCCCGGAGTATTCAGGAGGTGAGTCTGGGGACGTGCGTTCAGGGCAAATCCCGATGGATACTCCAATCCGTATCTGCTTAGGTCAGCCAGGAGGTTGACTAACCTGAGTTAGTGCGAGGGTGGTGTTGTAGGCTACGCGCTTCCTAGAAAATTCTGTTAAGGGTGACGTTGTTAACACGCGTTTCCATAAAATTCTGAGTGGATCATGAATCTTGGTGGTAGAGTACTTGCTTGCATGATTTTCAAGGTTGGGAGTTATAAGCAGAGGGCCCGTTCTCGCCGGGACACACTATCGCATAACTTATTGCATTTCTTGCTTGTCTGTCTGATTTATGGCTTTAGTTACGAGTCGAAGCACATTCCGGTTTTCTTCCTTTAGTATACGTATTTCCCTATAAATATATATACAAAACCCGGAAGCGTGGTTCGAACTTGCCAACTGAAGTCTTCTTTATTATTCAATTAATTAGTTGAATTATGAGCCGTGTTTAATTATTGTTTCTAACTTACTCATAGCATGTCTTTCGAAACCGTAACGGCCTCGTAACTTAACTAACGCCATTTTAATTCATCGGCTTGACATTACGTGCAAATGTTTTTAAAGGATCCGGTTCGTCAACCTCTTCGTGTTTTCCAAGCAAGCCGAACCGAGTGTTGCCTTGTGTTATTGTTTTACAACTTATATTTCATTATTTATATTCTTTCTCAAAACGGGCAACATTCACTACTTTTGGTTTTAAAAAGATAAATGACGAACAGTGATCAAAACCCCCTTACTGAGTATCCTTTATACTCACCCCTGCTATTTTTGGTTCTTGCTTCAGGTAGACAGGTGGCGACGTCACCTATCTTGTCAGTCGGCATCAGCAGGTCTAGATAGGCTCAGTCTTTCTGGTTTGTCTTGTCAGTGGTCCCAACAACCGTCGAGTCCTGTTTATTGTCTTTATTCGCTTTCGAACCTTTTACTGCTTTATTTAATTCATGTATTTTAAGTGCCCCTGCTGTGGGATAGTTGACGATATCTAGGATTGCACAGGGTAGACTAGTTGAGCCATGGATGGCACTATATGCTGATGAATCTTCTGTATCTTGAATTAAATGTTTAATTGAGATTTTATTAACCTCGTAGGCTTTTATGGAATTTGATTGTTTACATAAATCGCTTCCGCATTTCTCTACTCTTTTCTGGTCGTTGTTGGGATGGTTGTCGCTGTTGCCGAAGGTTATTGCTTGAGTGGCGTTCGCCGGAGTGGGTTTTTAGGTTGAGGCCCCTCGCTGAAGCTCGGGAATCCATTTCGGTGCGGATGTGGCGGTCCTTCTTCAGGGGGCGCTACAACTCTGTTATGCATATTTGATATTAATTGCATGATTGTGGATTCATCTGATAAGCCGTTCGTCTTTAATTGGTTGTTTTGTGATTTTAGAGTTATGTTTTACTCTAGGTTCTGTGTTGTTACAGATCAGTCCCAGGACGAGGGTCAGTAGTCTAGCAGTCGGGTTTTAGCGTGCTGAGATCTAGGTGAGGGTTTTAACTTATTTTCAAGATGGACAAGAACCTATATGTATAAATATTACTTGTGAAATAAATGTTACCCCTTCCCATTGTTTATACCGTTTTGCAGTTTCCATTCGATTATGCGCTATTAAATATTTCATGTTATAGTTTAATGGTTTCGATCAAAAATCGATTTGATATCAACTTGTATATATGTAATCTTTGGAAAACGAATTTCAACGAGACATAAAATGCTTTGATTTCAAAAGTAGGTTTTGGGTCTTTGACCGCTACACAAATGTCTCGAAAATGGCTCGTTTGTCCACAAACGTAATGAATGATTGCAAATGTGAGAAAATGAAAATGTTTAATGTTTACAAAATGGGCCCGGAGGTTATACAGAGGGTGAGACTCGGATGCGAGCGTGTAAAGTAATACGATCCCAAAGTATAATTTCCAAATTATAATTTCCAATGGGAGACCTATTGGTGGTTTGCAAGTCTTTCGTTGGGGAGATGGTGAACATTGCATGTGTTGCATGTTTTTCCTGAAATTATCATCAATGAATGTATCGGTTCTCGGGTTGCTCCTTGACTGACAAACGGTGTTGGGAGTATTTATTGAATGTGGAGATATAAGGTGGAGGCCCGTTCTCGCCGGGATGATTATTGAATAATGTTAATGAATGTATATACCGAGACGAATCACAATCCTATTGTTATACCAAATTTTTTATTATTTTCATGAAAAACCAGATTCGTAACTCGTTCTTGCTTTCCTTACTATTATATCTATAGCCCTTCACTAAGTTTCTTTTGAACTCACCCCTCGTGTTTTGGTTCCTGCCTCAGGTAGCTTTTGGTTGACCGACATGACCAGTGTGTCGGAGTGGCAACAGCGCATTAGTTAGGATATTTTTGGTTTGGACGTAGAAGTTGTTGTCATTTACTTTACTGTTCTGGATACTCTTGTTCTAATTTGGCTAAATTGTAGGATTTGATTATGGATTTCTACTCTGCTAGTTTTATTGGCTCCGGTGTGAGTATAGCTAATTATATTAGAACTGTTTAGCCTTTAACGGCATCTTTTGGGCCTATGATACTTATATGTGAATTATGCTTCCGCTATCTCTGTTCTTGTTTATTGTTGTTAGTTATGGGTGTCGTTCTATTGTGGGTTACGCTGTTGCTAATTGTCGGGGATAGACCCGGTTGGTCGGGATGGATTTCTAGGCAGCAGTTACAACCACGGTTTGGGGATTCGTTCTGGCTCGGGGGAAGGACTGTATAGGGGTGTTACAAAGGTTCTCTGGAGGAACCAGAAACATGAGGAAGCTACTTGGGAAACCGAAGAAAAGATGAGGCAGTTTCATCCGGAGTTGTTTGCTTCGAACGAATAGAATCTGAGGACAGATTCTCATAAGGGGGAGAGATTGTAACGCCCCGACTTTTCGAGATAAGTTCGGTAAGCTTTGCGCCTTTCTTAATTTCCCGCTTCTTTCTTAATTTCTCGAATTATGTGATATATTTCTTATTCATTATTATGAATTTTTATAAATGTGCTAATTGTTGAATTTAAATTATTCTATGACAATATGCATTTAAAATGATTAACTTTGACTGTAATATTGATATATTCCATGATCATGCCCCTTTTTCTAAGTTTTATGAAATTACCAATTTTACCCCTTCGAGTTTTGGGAGAAAAATCAGAATTTTGACAAAAATACCCCCATTCTCCCTTCTCCTTCATTTTCTCTCATTTCTCTCACTCTCTCATCTCTCTCTCGTCTCCCTCTTTCCCTCCACCACAACTCAAAAACCTAGCTTCACATCCGGGCATCGGATCGAGATTCAACCTTCACGAGACTTGTTCCTCTCAGCGTCATTTTTTCAACTTTTATTGCTTTTGGATGGATTTCAAAGCAATGTGTTAGTAGCTTAATGTTCCTTGAGTGATTATATGTGAATTTCATGGATTATTTTCAAGTTTTCGTTCGTTTTTCAAGCTTTTGCAACAATGAAATTTTTGGTAATTTTGTGGGTTTGTTCGTTTCTTATCAGAACTTCGTGAATCTTTCCAAATATATCCCTTTTGATGTTAGTAGATCATTTCTAGGAGTTTAAGCTTGATTTGTGGTGAAATTTGAGGTAGAATCGCATTTTTAGGATTTATGCAGTTTTTTCCGCTGGAGAAGACAACCCACCACGGCCGTGGTGGGGCCACAGCCATTGTAACGACCCGCAATCTCCAAGTTCAAGATTAGCGCATTTATCGGAATTCGGACCGTTTACGATCCCGACGTCTTTCATAATTGCACGTTTTTCCAACCCTTGCATTTAAATATTTTTATAAATCATCGATTTGGTATTTAAAGCCCAAGGCATTAATTAGAATTTAATTTGCATCGTTTTGCCACTAACTAGGGTTAATTCGGTAAATTTATATTTTTAGCTCGTTTAATCGAATTTAGTAATTTCACGGTGTACATTGGACTGGGGTTCAATGTTTTAATAATGCATATTTTATCGAGGTTCTAAATATTATTCATTAAATCATATTTTAAATAAAATTGCATTTTGGCCCAAAAATTATTTACACTTTAGCCCAACTCAGAATTGACTTTTCGTAAACTCATGAATTTTAATAAAACGAACCTCAAACTTTGTTAAGCATTTAATTTCGGTCATTTTGACACTAAGCACGCCTAATTCCGACACTTTACACAATTTGTACGTTTTTCGAGGATAGGGTATATTATGCAATTATGGAAAGATTTGGGGCCAAAATGAAAAATGAAGAAGTCAACGCAGCAGCAGCGTCGCGAGCTCTCCCCCCCCCCCCCCCCAAATGTGATTTTTCTCATTTCTTCTCGGAATCGCGCGTATGATATACCGAATCGACCGTCTCGACGAGACGAACTCAACCATACAAGTTGCCCGACGATTGGAGCAGCGACGGCGGCGCAATGGTGGCGCCAAGGTGGCGCGGCTTGGAGCTTCTTGTCGGTGACGTTTCTGACGACGGCACGGCATGGGCTTGGTCGGAAATGGAAGCTCTTGACGAGGAGAAGCTTTTGGCGGTGGTCCCGCGACCTGACTTGGCCGGACGGCGGCGGATCGACGAAGAGGTGGCGCGGCGGAGATGGAGCTTTTGCAGCGGCATGCGGCGGCATCTCGACGGAGCACCACCGTGGTTGGAACGGCCATGAGGAGACGAAACTTTTGGCACGGTCTCAGGCCCTAACTCGACGGGACGGCGGAGCTCCGGTGGCGCGTGGCGGAGCCGCGGCGGCGACGTGGTGGTCCGGACTTTCCGGCCACCATTTTCAAAGGGCTTTATATGGATTTCAATCTTCTCGACATGGGTAAGCCAATTTCGAAGTCAATTTCGTATTTCGTTGAGCCGATTGTCGTTAATTTCGATTCTTGGATTCTAGGGTTTCGGAGATTCAAAGTGAAATTAAATTCCGATGGATGATCCGATTGAGAAACGATTTTGAGGGAAATGACGGGCTCGTCGAGAGGAACATTTCGGTATAAGGGTTCGACCATCGGAGGTGGCCCGGTGCGGTCCGGTGGTGGCAGGTGGTTTCCGGCGTTTTTGGCACTGTTCCGGTGGGAATCCGACGACGGAGTCATCGAACAGATCGTGCCCCTCGACGCAACGGTTCTAACGGCGCTGGTGTTACTCGATTCCGACTTGTCGTTTGTCTTTTATCGTATTTTTCGTATTATTGTGTTATTTGGTAGCTTTTGATTGTAGCTTTTAGCTTTTCGGATTGTTTTGGTATGAATCTTTTGTACTATAGCTTGTGTAAATTGTTGATTGTTGATGATATATGCTTGTATAGTCGAACGGATGGATTTCGGTTCGATTAGGCTAGAGATAGAATTAATATGAACTTGTTAGCTTTTGAGCTTTTGGGAAAAGCTATAAGTTGTACTTTAATTATTGTTGATTTAAATGAAATATACATGTTTGATGTTTAATTACAAGCCTTACCCCTGAATAATTTATGCCTAAATGTTATTATTAATTAAATGTTAATTGTTATTCGTTTATTCCTCGTTTTACATGTTAAATGACCAATTTACCCCTACTTGCTCTTTTGTGTTTAAATATTGAATGATTATCCTTAAGCATGTTCGTATTTTGATAGCCGAGCGTCAATGTCTGTTTTCTTGTTGTGTCAGTCATTCATCCTCTGGACCCCGTGTTTTTCAGGTGGGATCTTAGAGGCCGAATTATAATTGCTGCTTGCTTTTCTCGTTTGTCGAGCTACAGGTAAGGGTTTAAAATGTTTTCAACTGGGGCAAGATCATAGATATATATAGGTTTGCGAAATAAATTATTATCCCGCATTTTCTTCTTACTTGTTGTACCTGCCTTTACTATTTCTTTATGTGCTTAGTCAAACCTTTTAATAGCAAAACCTATATGTATAATATTTTACAAACATTTTCAGCTAGAGGCAAGGAAAACCCATTTGTTTTTAAATGCGAACTTTGGTCTCTCGGCCTCGCAAATATAACCTTGTCTCAAATGGCCCTTTTGGCCACCTAAATTGTTATTAATTTAAAGCGAGCCATGGACTAGATCATGATTTTGGGGCCCAGGAGTTATACAGGAGGTGAGCCTGGAGACGAGCGTTTAGGGCAAATCCCGATGTGTACTCTAGGTATTGACTTAGGCCAGTCGGGAGGTTTGACTGACCTAAGTTAATGCGACGGTAGCGCCTTGAGCGTTTCCTTAAATTGTGTACGGTAGCGTTGTGGGGCACCACTCGTTTCCTTAAATTGTGACTGGATCACGACTTTCGGTGGTGGAGTACTTGACTACGTGTTTTCATGAATGGGAGTTATAAGGAGAGGGCCCGTTCTCCCCGGGACACAATATTGCATAAATTATTGCATTATTTACTTGTCTAATTGGTTTATGGCTTTCGTTACAAGTCGAAGCACATTCCGGTTTTCTTCATTTAGCATATGTATTTCCCTATATATATATAAAATCCGGAAGCGTGACTCGAATTTGCCCAACTTAAGCCTCCTTTATTGTTCAAACTATTTAGTTGAATTACGAGCCGTTTTTTCTTATCATTTCCAACTTATTTATGCCATGCTTTTCGAACTTGTAACGGCCTCGTGACTCAACTAATACCATTATAAAATGATCGGCTTGACTTATGTGCAAATGTTTTCAAAGGATCCGGCTCGTCAATTTTGGGTCTTCAACTAAAGTCGAACTCGAGTGTTGCTTATATTAAGTTTTACAATTTTTATTATTATTTACACTTCTTTATCAAAACGAGCAACACTCACCTCTTTTGGTTTTAAAAGATAAACGACGAGCTACGATCAATACTATACGGTATCCCCCCCTTACTGAGTATCCTTTATACTCACCCTTTCTGTTTTGGATCTTGCTTTAGGTAGACAGGTGGCGGTGTCACCTATCTTGTCAGTCGGCAGCAGCAGGTCTAGGTTGGCTCTCGTTATTGTCTTGTTAGTGTCCCAACAACAGTCGAGTCTTTACATTATGAATTGATTTAATTTATTGTACTTAATATTATGATTTATTTTCCGTACTTACGTGCCCCTGATGTAGGATAGTTAGTTGAGCCGTGGATGGCATTAATTGAATGTTTAATTGGAACCAGTGTATGAATTATGTTGCCATGGTTAGCTTTTTGTGATTAAATTGTTATTTTTTTGAAATTGCTTCCGCATTTCTCTGATTGTTGTTGTTGTTGTTGGGGCGTCATGTTGTTGTTGCCGGAGTTTTGATCGAGTGATTGCCGTTCGTCGGGATGGATTTTTGAATGGGGTACCTTTACCTCGTTTGGGAGTTCATCTCGGGCGCTACAGCCATGTTCTGCAGTTGGGGCCGTGGTGGTGCAGACAGAGTACCACGGCCGTGGTACGCCCAAGGCTTGTGGTCGTGGTCACTCTGAGAGGAACATTACCATGGTAGGCCCACGGCCTGTGGCCGTGTAATCAACTGATAGTCCATTTTAGGGCCACCAACTTGTCACTTACTTATTAAATATATATACCTCCATGATTTAACAACTAAGCAAGTCATATTAATTAATAACTATTTGTAAATATAGTTAATCAGAGTATCAGGTAATTTTCATAATAACATATTTCCAATCACGGCCAACTTAAGTGAGGCTTATCCAAACACAACCTTTTACAATATATACAAGATTCTCCTTTTAAATCAGTTTACCCATTTCCCCAAATAATTAAATGGAACAGAATATTAACAAAAAGCCATAACATCACTTCGTGGCAAAATAAACGGACTCAATAGTGATCATTCTCCTCATCCCAATATTAATTTATGAAATAAACTAATCAGAAAAGATGAGAAGGAATGAAATAAAAAAGCGTTTTACCTCTCTGTTGCTTACGAGCAGAAAATTGGGGAAGAAAACAAATTTATGTTCATTTTTAGATAATGATTGAAAATAACAAATGAAGAAGAGGCGGCGAGATATATACAAGTAAAAGTGGTATAGGAGTAAATTACTACATTCCGAAGCTTGGACAAAAATTGACCATCAAATCCTTTGCTGACCAATGCTTACACATATATATTATATTGTAATATAAATACTTACCTCATAGCATAATATATTGACTCTCTTTTTCTTTTAACTAATCAATGTTCTGTGCGTATGAATATATAAATGGTAATTACAAAATTACGATTAAGTCCAAAATTCTTTCAGACTGAAGATTAAGTTCACAAATTAAATAATATAATTTATTTTATATAAAAGGTATCTTAACAAGACAATTTTATTCTTATCGATATTTAGGGATAAATATAGACGTGTCACAATTTAATAAAAACACGCAGACACTTATATAAGTAATCATAAATTTCGCCATGTATCAATTAACTTGAAATTCACATAATCTAAAATATCTGAGAAACTTATGAATTAATTAGACACACATTAGGCAAATTAATCACAATTAATGCACATGTTACTTAAATTAAACACATTAGGCAAATAATATCACATAAACATATATGTTTTGATCGAATTTTCTAACTTGCCTCGATATCTTAGGAAATTCTTACCGGTTTTATTTGTACAAAACCCAGGGGCATTACAATTTTCGGCTAAAATGCAATTCTCTTGAAAATATGATTTAACGAAAGATGTTAGGACTTTAGAAAATATTTGAAACCTCGAAATACTTGTACTTTTAAAATATGGGACTCTAGTCCAATTGCACTGTTAAATTACTAGATTAAATTACTCGGGCTAACAAAATATAAATTTACCAAATTGACCATAATTAGTATCAAAGAGATGCAAATCGGATTCTTATTAATGCATTAAGGTTTAAAATGCCAAAATCAATAATTTATGAAAAAAATTGAAATGCTAATGTCGAAAAATGTAAAGTTGTGAAATGCATCGGGACCGTAAACGGTCCGAATTTCATTAAACGCAACAATTTCCGAACTCAAAAATTTTGGGGCGTTACAATCTCTCCCCCTTACGAGAATCTGGTCCCCAGATTCTACCTCTTTGAATAAAACCATTCCCTGCAGATGTTCCTTCATTTTCTGAATATCATTTCGTCTAACTGGGTGCTCCCCCATGATAGTCTGATTAATTCTTATGGCCGATGCACATCCAACACGCACCATCCCAGATTCTACCTCTTTGAATAAAACCATTCCCTGCAGATGTTCCTTCATTTTCTGAATATCATTTCGTCCAACTGGGTGCTCCCCCATGATATTCTGAGTAATTCTTATGGCCGATGCACATCCAATGCGCACCATCCCATTCATGATGACCAAGAAGGAAAAACCCCAATACGAGATTCTCAGTCTGGTATGGCCGATAGTTCAAGATTTGCCTAGTCATAGCTAATACTCTTGTTCACATCAGTTCTGAACTTTACTGTTCTCCGGAGTATTCTTTCTAGTCTGATCTGCCAAAGTCGACGATATCCAAATCCCCATATTAAAGTCGTACCAGAGTTTCACTCCTAGTCAGCCAAGAACTCATTGTCCTTAGCAGACTTGAATAATGCGAAACGAGCCGATCGAGTTCTCAACTACTCACACATAGATCACATAAACTAAAATCTACGCAATTAATCAATTAGTCAATCAGAATTAGTAAAGTAAAATGCACCTACGACATGTGGATCACATTAGGCACTTAGAATATATTTAAAGAGCACACTTAATGCAATTAGGAATCTAAAGGCAATTAAAGCAAATAGATCAAGTGAAACACTTAACACATATATAGAACAAGTAAGCACATAAGCTCATCCTGTAACGACCCAGAAATCCAAGAATCACTGTGAGTAATTTTACGCGTTAATTATCATTCTTAAACCCTAAATTCTCGTTATATGTGAACTATTATATATTATTTTAGTATAAGAACCAATGTGATAATATTAATTGCGAATTTAGATTACATGTCTATATTGCGTTTGTTTAATATTTAATCGTTATATTTGATCGACGCGTATTTTATTGGATTTTCTAAAATTACTAAAATAACCCTTCGTATTTTCGATATTTCGAATATATTTGATAAAAGTATCGAAATTCATTTCAAACCTTATTTCAAATTAGAGAGAGAGAGAGAGAAGAAGAAAAGAGAATTTTCTCCCGAAGCCCTAATCGATCGTGCCGAGCTCGAATCTCCATGGAATTTCGCGCCAATCGTTTTTAAACGATCCTTTCTTCGATACTTTTCTATAGGTACCAATTTCCCCAATTTCTTTTACGAATTTTCGAGGTTTTGAGATTATTTGATTATTTCGGGATTTTTAGGATATATGCTTAGATCGAGCCCGTTTCTTGATCAATTCATGATTTTATTGGATGTAAATGTGAATTAGTTGATGATTAATGATTGTTATAATTTGTAAGTGTTAATTTGCGTTATAAATATGTGTTTTGATGATTTTTGGCTCGAAAATTTGAATTCCCGTAAGTTTCTGCTGGGTTCAGTTGAACCACACGGGCTAACGCACGGTCTTGCGCAAGACCGTGCAGGAGCCCGTGTGCAGCTCTTTTTGCCCGCACGGGCTCAAGCCCGTGTGTCCAAACCGTGCGTTTGGTCGTGTGTGCGTGCACGGTCTTGACACCGTGTTCAAGACCGTGCACAAGGCCGTGTGAAACACTTAGAGAATTTTCCAGCCTTTTTCAAATGTTGCTCTCGGCAAGTGAGTCTTCGGGTCAACATTTTCGGTTGACTTTTTGCATACGGACTCCAAAAATTACACCGTTTCCACCTATAAAACCCTTTTAAATTGTAGATTTATATTTTGGAGTGTTTATTTAATTTCGCCCTCGTTCGGGCTATGAATAGTGTAATTCTAATTATGTGTATTTTTGACAACTTGTCGGAATTGCGTGAAACTTACATGATAGCTTCTTTACATATTATAATTGGCATATGCATGATTAGAAACATGTTTGGTTAGCCGTTCGTCCAATAATTGCTTATTTGCGCTTTTATTGTTGTTGTAGTCGTTATTAAATTGTATAGGTCTTGTCTTGTCTCCAGATCAGTCCGGCGTTGGAGACCAGTGAGTCTAGCAGCTAGGCTTTCTCTTTTTGATTCCAGGTGAGGATTTAAACTTTTAACTGGGCTTGAACATATATGTATACAATTGCGAACCCCCTAATCCCTTATTAATGTATTATATATTTCGAGTTTATATTTTTATGTTTTATCCTCAAATCATTTAATATCAAAATTATACATTATTAAACCAAATTGATTTGTTTTAAAAAGGGCAAGAAAACTATTTATTTTACGTGACGGTTTGACTTAGGATTTAATCCTTTGTCGTCACCTTTGCCCAGAGTGTCTTTTGGCATTCTAATGTGTTTTTCAAAGCGAGCAAATCCGTGATTATTTTCAAGATGGGCCCGGGAAGGTATCCGAAGGTTACATCTGGGGACGGGCATCCAGGGTGTAATCCGAGGTGCTTCTCACAAAATTAAGCGTCAATCGTGGTCCGTCAGGAGATGATAGCCACGGTTGGGAGCGATGGTGGGTGTTGCATTCGTTGCACATTTTCCTAAAATTCACTATAGTCGAGCTTCGGGTTGCTCCTTGGCTTGACACCGGCGATGGAGAATTTTTATAATGAATCGTGGAGAAATAAGGAGGAACAGGCCCATTCTCGCTGGGATCGTATTTATTGCTTTATAGTGTTATTAACTTTAATTTTAATCGAATATCCAAGTCGAAGCATATTTCGGTTTCTTCATTATCGCATATGTATTTTCTATAAAAACCCGGAAGCATGACTCGACTTGTTCTCACATCTTCACTGAGTATTTTGACTCACCCTCTTTTAATTGGTTTTTGCCTCAGGTTTGAGAGAGACCGACATGTCTTACGTGTCGGATGGGCAACAGTGCATAGATAGGCTTTTTGGTTTTGCCGAGTCTCGTTGGTTGTCTTTTATTCTCTAGTTATATATTCTTTTTAACCTGGATTGTAGATAATCTTATTTTGATCCCCGTAACCTTTTATTTACTTGATGTTGCCCCTGAATGGGCTGTTGATATTTTGACTAGTTAATTGGCCCCGGAGTGGCATCTATATTAATATGAATTAACTGCTTCCGCTATATTTACTCTGTTTTATTTAGTCATTGTTATTTTGGGGATTCACTGTTGCCAAGTGTCGGGATTGACCCGTTAGCTTGCATGGGTTCTCGAGTTGAGGCACTGTATTCGGCTTGGGAATCCGTGCAGGTTCGGGGGCTGTAGAGCGGGGCGCTACAGTCCGGAGTGGTATCAGAGCCATAGGTTCTTTAGGTTTTGTTGTCTAGAAGTGTCGTGTCTAAGTCGTACAGCTATACTTATAGGTTTCGTGTTAATTCTCTACTTGCGCTTTTATATGATATTGTTACTTGATTAATTGGTCATATCATTAACCCACATGCATTTCAGCTTATCTTTTCAGGCACAATGGTTAGACCTAGAGGCCGACAGGAACCGCCTCCACCACCAGAGGGTTTTCCACCGCCTAATGCCTTCTATGATGCTGTTAGATTGATTGTACAGCAGGCTCAGCAGGAGCAACAGCCGCCACAGCCACCACCACCGAATCCTCGGGATGTTACTGCCCGAGCTATGGATCGATTTATGTCCTATCACCCTACGGTCTTCGAGGGTGAACCGGACGACATCAAGGCAGAGGCCTGGATTTCAGAGCTAGAGCAGAAGTTCAGAGCTCTAGATATTGAGGACTTGCAGAGGATTGAGCTCTCTGTATTTCTGATGAGGGGACCCGCCCTCGATTGGTGGCGCTTTGTTGAGAGGCGTTGGACCACAGCACAGACCCCACGCACTTGGGGACGATTTCTTCATGAGTTCTGGGCGAAGTATGTGCCCGAGATTGTCCGTGATCAGCGAGAGAGGGAGTTTATGAACCTCACTCAGGGAGGTACGACCGTGGGCCAGTATGAGGCCAACTTTACCAGATTGATCGTCTATGCTCCTCATATGGCAGACGACGATAGGAGGATGGCCAGGAAGTTCAAGGAGGGCCTTCGTGACGAGATCAGGGCCGAGTTGGTTGGCAGTGACCTCCGTACTTATGAGGAGGCCGTTACACGGGCTATGGCTATCGAGTCCGATCTTCGAGAGCTTCGTCGTAGAGCTCCTGTTCCTGTTGCTACCACCCCTAAGGGTTTTTCTCAGAAGGGCAAGAGGCCTTTCACTGCTGGCTCTGGATCTTCTATGGGCTACAAGAGGCCCAGATATATTGAGAGGGCTCCTATTACTGCTATTGCACCGATCACTTGTTCCTACTGCCACAAGCCGAACCACACCTCCGACTTCTGCCGGAAGAGATTGGGGCAGTGTCTACTTTGTGCATCCCCTGATCACATGATAGACTCTTGTCCGAACAAGAGAGCTCTCGCCACGCCACCGAAGGCGATTCAGGCTGCCGGTCAGCCGAGAGTACAGCCCAGAGTCTTTGCACTGGGAGGAGAGGAGCTTGAGCCCAATTTGCACGACGTTATTGGAGGTACCCTGCATATTCATGACATCCCTATCACTGCATTATATGATCCGGGTGCTACACACTCGTTTATTGCGCTTGATATTGCTGCCAAGTTGTGCATGCCTATGGAGAGTCTGCCTTATTTGTATCGAGTCAGTTCTCCTTTGGGGACTTCTTACGTTAAGGATAGAATCTTCAAGGGTTGTCCTTTGAAGATAGGAGATCGTGTTTATCCCGCCGATTTGATCGAGTTACCACTGCAGCGCTACGGGATTATTCTGGGAATGGACTGGCTTTATCGGCATAGAGTCAGTGTGGATTGTTTCAGGAAGACTATTCAGATTGGAACCGAGGCAACAATTGTGAAGGGTAGTCTTGAGGAGTCAGTTTTGGCACCGAAGATTTCTTTCGTTGAGGCTTCTCGTTTGATCCGAGAGGGAGCTCAGGCCTTTGTCGCTTATTTACTTAACCGACCGAAGGAACAAGGGAAGCTCGAGAATACGGAAGTGATTAAGGACTTCCCTGATGTCTTTCCCGAGAGTTTGAACTCTCTACCCCCTGATCGGGACATTGAGTTCGTAGTCGATCTTGCCCCGGGATCGGAGCCTTACTCGAAGACTCCGTACAGGATGGCTCCAGCCGAGTTGAAGGAACTGAAGATGCAACTTGAAGAGTTGCTTGAGAGTGGTTATATAAGACCGAGCATCTCTCCTTGGGGTGCACCGGTTTTGTTTGTTAAGAAGAAGGATGGTACACTGAGAATGTGCATCGACTACCGTGAGCTGAACCGGATGACAGTGAAGAACAAATACCCTCTACCCACATAGAGGAGTTATTTGATTTATTGCAGGGCTCGAAGGTATATTTGAAGTTGGATCTTCGACAGGGATACTATCAGCTTCGTATCCGAGAGCAGGATATACCTAAGACCGGGTTTAACACTCGGTACAGCCACTTCGAGTTTGTTGTGATCCCATTTGGTTTGACGAATGCCCCTGCAGCTTTCATGGATATGATGCACAGGATTTTCCGACCTTACCTCGACAAGTTTGTGGTTATCTTCATCGATGACATTCTGGTTTTCTCCAAGATGGTCGAGGATCATGCCGAGCATCTTCGCATTGTGCTACAGACGCTTCGAGAGCATAGTCTATATGCTAAGTTTAGCAAGTGCGAGTTTTGGATCAACGAGGTTTCATTCCTTGGCCATATCATCTCCGGGAATGGGATTGCTGTGGATCCATCAAAGATTGAGGCAGTGACGAGTTGGAGTCAGCCTAAGACGCCAACAGAAGTTAGGAGTTTCCTTGGATTGGCTGGATATTACAGGCGATTCGTTAAGAATTTCTCTACACTAGCGGCCCCACTCACGAAGTTAACTTGTAAAGATGTGTCCTTTCAGTGGGACGACAATTGCGAGGCCAGTTTCAAGGAGCTGAAGAAGAGATTGACCACTGCACCTATACTTGTTCTTCCAGACGGACACGAGGGATACGCGGTTTATACGGACGCGTCCAAGGAAGGTTTAGGGTGCGTGTTGATGCAAAATGGGAAAGTCGTTGCTTATGCTTCTAAAAAGCTAAAGGATGCCGAAAGGAACTATCCCATTCACGACTTGGAACTTGCAGCGGTGATATTTGCCTTGGGCAAATGGCGTCATTATCTGTATGGTGTCACTTTTGACATCTTTACTGACCACCAGAGTTTAAAGTATTTGTTCACTCAGAAGGATCTCAACAGGAGACAGAGACGGTGGATGGAATTCTTGGAAGATTATGACTGCCGCATTCAGTATCACCCTGGGAAGGCGAACGTAGTCGCCAATGCATTGAGCCGAAGGGCTCACGTGGCACACCTAGAGGGGACATCTTCAGATACCTCTTTAGAGGACAGGAGGACTCGATTTGAATCGTATCCTCGTCTTGCCAACCTTTCAGTCCAACCCGATTTAGTCCAACAGATCCGAGACGAGCAAGATTCGGATGCCGGTATTCAGAAGATCAAGGCTAGAATGCAGAATGATCCTAATACCAAATTCAGGATCGATGGTACCGGATTGCTTCGCTTCGGGACCCGAGTTTGTGTTCCCACGAATCTGAAGCGTGGAATTCTCGACGAGGCACATAAGTCTGCTTATGATGTTCACCCAGGAGGCAACAAGATGTATCGTGATCTCAGAACCCAGTATTGGTGGAACGGTATGAAAAGGGACGTGGCTACTTATGTGAAACATTGTCTAACATGTCAGAGAGTCAAGGCCGAGCATCAAAGGCCTGGAGGAACTCTTCAGCCGCTTCCTGTACCCACTTCCAAGTGGCAGGAGATCACTATGGACTTCGTGACTGGATTGCCTGCTGTTCGTGGAGGTTTCGACAGTATTTGGATGATCGTCGATCGATTGACCAAGTCAGCTCATTTTCTTCCGGTTCGGAAGACAGCAAAAGTTAAGCAGCTTGCAGAATTGTATCAGAAGGAAATTATTAGGCTTCATGGTGTTCCGGAAAGCATCGTTTCCGACAGGGATCCTAAGTTCACAGCTCAGTTTTGGCAAGAACTTCATAAGAACTTGGGAACGACCCTAAAGTTTAGCTCTGCAGCACATCCTCAGACTGATGGACAATCCGAGCGGACGATCAGGTTTCTAAGTGATATGTTACGGGCATGTGCGCTCGATTTTCATACGAGTTGGATTTCACACTTGCCCTTGGTCGAGTTCGCTTACAACAACAGTTATCAAGCCTCGATTGGGATGCCACCGTATGAGGCTCTTTATGGGAGGAAGTGCAGATCTCCAATTTATTGGGAATTGGAGGATTGGAAGTGGTCAGCTAATGGCCACGAGAGAGCTACTCCACCGGATTACATTCAGGAAGCGATTGATAAGGTACAGCTCATTCGGCAAAGAATGAAAGCAGCTCAAGATCGCCAGAAGAGCTACGCCGACAAGAGTCGTCGACATTTGGAGTTCGAAGTGGGAGACCGAGTTTTTCTCAAGGCCTCCCCGAGGAAGGGATTCACGAGGATCGGTAGAGGTGGGAAGCTTACTCCGAGATACTTAGGTCCATTTGAGATCACAGAGCGGATCGGGAATACCGCATATCGTTTGGACCTACCGCCTTATCTTACCGGGATCCACAATGTCTTCCATGTCTCACAGCTTCGCAAGTACTTCCCCGACGAGTCCCATATTCTCCAAGATGACGGAGTTCAGCTTGAGCCGGATTTGACTATTGAGATGAAACCGGTTCAGATTCAGGATCGCAAGGTCCAGCAGCTTCGTCATAAGCAGATTTCATTAGTGAGAGTTCTCTGGAGGAACCGTTCGACCGAGCAGTCTACTTGGGAGACGGAAGATAAGATGAGAGAAGCTTATCCCGAGCTTTTCTGATAAAGATGGAATCTGGGGACCAGATTCTCATAAGGGGGGAGTATTGTAACGACCCAGAAATCCGAGAATCACTGTGAGTAATTTTACGCGTTAATTATCATTCTTAAACCCTAAATTCTCGTTATATGTGAACTATTATATATTATTTTAGTATAAGAACCAATGTGATAATATTAATTGCGAATTTAGATTACGTGTCTATATTGCGTTTGTTTAATATTTAATCGTTATATTTGATCGACGCGTATTTTATTGGATTTTCTAAAATTACTAAAATAACCCTTCGTATTTTTGATATTTCGAAGATATTTGATAAAAGTATCGAAATTCATTTCATACCTTATTTCAAATTAGAGAGAGAGAGAGAGAAAGAAGAAGAAAAGAGAATTTTCTCCCGAAGCCCTAATCGATCGTGCCGAGCTCGAATCTCCGTGGAATTTCGCGCCAATCGTTTTTAAACGATCCTTTCTTCGATACCTTTCTATAGGTACCAATTTCCCCAATTTCTTTTACGGATTTTCGAGGTTTTGAGATTATTTGATTATTTCGGGATTTTTAGGATATATGCTTAGATCGAGCCCGTTTCTTGATCAATTCATGATTTTATTGGATGTAAATGTGAATTAGTTGATGATTAATGATTGTTATAATTTGTGAGTGTTAATTTGCGTTATAAATATGTGTTTTGATGATTTTTGGCTCGAAAATTTGAATTCCCGTAAGTTTCTGTTGGGTTCAGTTGAACCACACGGGCTAACGCACGGTCTTGCGCAAGACCGTGCAGGAGCCCGTGTGCAGCTCTTTTTGCCCGCACGGGCTCAAGCCCGTGTGTCCAAACCGTGCGTTTGGCCGTGTGTGCGTGCACGATCTTGACACCGTGTTCAAGACCGTGCACAAGGCCGTGTGAAACACTTAGAGAATTTTCCAGCCTTTTTCAAATGTTGCTCTCGGCAAGTAAGTCTTCGGGTCAACATTTTCGGTTGACTTTTTGCATACGGACTCCAAAAATTACACCGTTTCCACTTATAGAACCCTTTTAAATTGTAGATTTATATTTTGGAGTGTTTATTTAATTTCGCCCTCGTTCGGGCTGTGAATAGTGTAATTCTAATTATGTGTATTTTTGACAACTTGTCGGAATTGCGTGAAACTTACATGATAGCTTCTTTACATATTATAATTGGCATATGCATGATTGGAAACATGTTTGGTTAGCCGTTCGTCCAATAATTGCTTATTTGTGCTTTTATTGTTGTTGTAGTCGTTATTAATTTGTATAGGTCTTGTCTTGTCTCCAGATCAGTCCGGCGTTGGAGACCAGTGAGTCTAGCAGCTAGGCTTTCTCTTTTTGATTCCAGGTGAGGATTTAAACTTTTAACTGGGCTTGAACATATATATATACAATTGCGAACCCCCTAATCCCTTATTAATGTATTATATATTTCGAGTTTATATTTTTATGTTTTATCCTCAAATCATTTAATATCAAAATTATACATTATTAAACCAAATTGATTTGTTTTAAAAAGGGCAAGAAAACTATTTATTTTACGTGACGGTTTGACTTAGGATTTAATCCTTTGTCGTCACCTTTGCCCAGAGTGTCTTTTGGCATTCAAATGTGTTTTTCAAAGCGAGCAAATCCGTGATTATTTCCAAGATGGGCCCGGGAAGGTATCCGAAGGTTACATCTGGGGACGGGCGTCCAGGGTGTAATCCGAGGTGCTTCTCCCAAAATTAAGCGTCAATCGTGGCCCGTCAGGAGATGATAGCCACGGTTGGGAGCGATGGTGGGTGTTGCATTCGTTGCACATTTTCCTAAAATTCACTATAGTCGAGCTTCGGGTTGCTCCTTGGCTTGACACCGGCGATGGAGAATTTTTATAATGAATCGTGGAGAAATAAGGAGGAACAGGCCCATTCTCGCTGGGATCGTATTTATTGCTTTATAGTGTTATTGACTTTAATTTTAATCGAATATCCAAGTCGAAGCATATTCCGGTTTCTTCATTATCGCATATGTATTTTCTATAAAAACCCGGAAGCATGACTCGACTTGTTCTCACATCTTCACTGAGTATTTTGACTCACCCTCTTTTAATTGGTTCTTGCCTCAGGTTTGAGAGAGACCGACATGTCTTACGTGTCGGATGGGCAACAGTGCATAGATAGGCTTTTTGGTTTTGCCGAGTCTCGTTGGTTGTCTTTTATTCTCTAATTATATATTATTTTTAACCTGGATTGTGGATAATCTTATTTTGATCCCCGTAACCTTTTATTTACTTGATGTTGCCCCTGAATGGGCTGTTGATATTTTGACTAGTTAATTGGCCCCGGAGTGGCATCTATATTAATATGAATTAACTGCTTCCGCTATATTTACTCTGTTTTATTTAGTCATTGTTATTTTGGGGATTCACTGTTGCCAAGTGTCGGGATTAACCCGTTAGCTTGCATGGGTTCTCGGGTTGAGGCACTGTATTCGGCTTGGTAATCCGTGCAGGTTCGGGGGCTGTAGAGCGGGGCGCTACACATCCGGTCTTTGAATGTGGTTTGAATTTCTCGTAGTCTGTAGTGCTTCTGTCTGACCATAAATTGAGCTCTTTAAGTTTCTAACTCTCAGACTCTATCCCCATTCGATCTCTGACTCAAGTTGAGCTTTTTTATTTATTCTCTATTTCACGGATAGTTTGCTCAATATTTCATTCCCTCCTCAAAATTTGTACTAGTGACCTCTGTTGACTTTTGATATATTTCTTATCACTGTCTCGAGCTGTACTCAAACTGATTCTGTTTTCGTTGTCACTTCTGGTTCCACTCTACCGTATCTAAGAGTGGAATACGTAGTCCATCAGGTAGTATATCCGGAATGACGAGATACTGATTACATTTTGAAATCCGATCAAGTTCAGCAATGACTCTATCATCTTTCACTGGCATGGTTTGTCTATTAGTCTCAAGTTGTTCTCACCTTGTCTCCTTGAAAATAAAGTACTCGTATCACGATCCCAAACTCGAATCCTAATCACTCTTCCTTCTGAATTGATTCCGGAACCCAATTGTCGGATGTACCTCTTCTGAAATCTCGTCATCATATGTCTCTACATTGTCATCACTTACAGCTTCTGTAGGTGCACGTTTCTTCTTTCCTGGATTAAATAACCCGTCCCAATCCTTGTGACCCAATTCTGGTGGAGTCAAAATGTTCACTATATCGCGTCTCAAGAATTCCTGAACCTTCTCTGAATTGCTCGTTGCTGAAATGGAAGTTTCTCTTAACTGAGTTGTGTTGGTCTTTCTATTCAAGGTATCTGATGCCCGACTTGCTTCGTCTAAATGGTACTGAAGTTGATAATCGGAGCCTCCTACTTATTTTCCTTTACTGCTCCCGTGCTTCTCACGTTTGTCAATGTCTTGGTTTGATCTCACTTCATAGTAGATTCAGTCCCCAGGGGACCTGTTCTGGCATTATTCTTGAAATTAGCACCTTCATAAGGATGACTCGACTTAATCCTCGGCTAACCCTGAAAATGCTCTAAATTCGATTGAAGTAGGGGGTTGCCTTGGTTGTAGTGCAGTTAGAAAACTCGTCACTATCGTAGCACGTCAATACCCGGATGCAATCCTGTAGCAATAGGCTGTAATACCTGTCAAATCTGTCAGTCATTCTTGCTCTCCCACATTCATGGACGATGCTCTTAGGCTAAAGCAGTACCAATGCTAAAACCCGTAAAGAAACTCACCCCAAAGCAAAAAGGTAAACATATAAGTGAGAGATGCATATTTATGGCAAATTACAAACAATTCTCTAATGCAATGCCTATCATGAATCGAGTACCTTCAAACCCCTTTAAGTATAGGACCAATCATGTATGTTACATCCATCAAGTTGGCATCCTTCGGTAAGGTCCTATCTCGAAGGAAAACGTTGTTTGATCATCCCTGCATCACAAAGTTACACTATGCTTGTATGGTTTAGTTAGCATGTAATCACATAACAGGAAATTTCACATAAGTACGCAATGTGATTAAAGCACAAAGAAAATAATCACGCAAGTAGGTAAGTTAAGCAGTAAACATATCACAGAAACATATAATGTAATTCAGGTATTGCTGTAAATAACCATACATGCATTCAAATTAAAGAAGTAAATAACTCACAACAACACAGAAGCTCATAAGCATAATAATTCAAATCAAAACAATTTCATGATTATGTAGAGAAGTTTAAACACCCAAACAAATAAACACTTAATTCCTAAAGCCGTATGACCTAGACAGACATAACTCGACAAGACGACAGAACTCGGCTAGTACAACCTCGAACCCCACATTCACTTATGCCCGACTCCATCTTAGTATCACAATTGTCAGAGATCTACAGTTGATGGCCATCCCAACAGAGATCTAACACAATTCAAATACTAAGCGTTCCCAGACACTCGTGACTGTGAATCTCAAAGTCCCACTAGCACACAACCACGACTCAAATGACACGACATATTCAGAGCTCAGGCCAATGGAGCTATAGGCTCTAATACCAATTATAACAGCACATCCCCAAATACGGTGCGACGCGACGTCCCGTACCAAGCTACAACCCATAATAACAATAGACGTCTAGCAATGGGTCGCAACTTGGTGAACGACAAATAATACTAGGCGGATTTGTTTGAGAAAATCAACGACAAAGCGAAAGCGCAAAGCAACAGTTATATAACATATCCCACTCAGGGAGCTAGTAAAACAGTAAATTCAAAGCACAAGTATAAAGCCCATCGAGGCCACTGAAAAACAGATAATCATAAATGACAAGTAAATCATAAATATACATCATTTACAGACTTTTAAACCAATTTAAAATACAACACGAGACAGACCTACAAAGACCAAATAATGCAGCACCTTCCTAAGACTCGACTTCCGCCTAGTAACGAAAACCTGAAATAAATCTACAGAAGTAGAGGGGGTTATTCAAAGCGACTAAGTGAGGGGGCTGTAATACGTATATATTTATCGAAATAACAAAAAGATTCACCAGTTTTTAAATGAGAAGAAAGCAAAGGAAAAATAAAGGTTTGCACAAATATTGGTGAATCGAATAATTTTGCAATATAATAAAAGCTCGGCGAGTCAAGCATCAACCACCTGTTTCACAATATCAAAAATATCAAATAAACCTCCATTATTCCTCCTTATGTAGTCAGGTTGCGAACCCGATCTACTATATAATCATGTGGGGAGTTTCACCCTCACATCTTCGATATAGGATATACCTCATCGGTCACAGGTACTCAAAGGGCTGCCACTCCGGCCTCACCCTGAGCTCCCATCACGGGTTTAGAGTCAGAGCACCGAGATCCACCGTAGACCCATCGTCTAACCAGCTTCACCCCATACCCTGGTCTCCTAGGGCCCAATATATATCATGTGGCTCAATGACCAGTCCAAAAGGTCAAACATAGTTTCTCGCATTTCAAAATACTTATGTGGTGAAAGGGACCAATTGACAAATCAACTTTCACCCTTTTGAGCTAAATGAGCCTTCGAGGGGTTAATACGTAATAATTTGATATCAAAGCATTTTTCTTAAACTCATTAAGATAATATGGTTTCCAAATAGCTACTATGTATAATATAAGTTTTGGGAAAGAAACATAAAAGTATAAAACACAGGCTTCGGATATATATGGAATATTTACATACGTATAAGAAAACCGAATTCGGAAAAGAAACCCCACCTGGACATCCTAAAAGATAGCAAAAAAGACGATCAAACACAATCAAGGTTCCTCTGCAGGATCACCTGCTATACAAATGACAAAAGGGTAAGACTCGACTCGACAAACCAAATAAGACACGACTGATACGTACGGCTATAATGTAAATCACATGATCATATTATGAATAAATAATTAAAGAATTCATTAGAATCAAGGTAATTATCAAATTCCAATAATTCGATTTAGATTCATAAATTTAAAATTGCAACATCAAAAGCACATATATTAATAAAGACTCTTTTTAAGGAAATTTATATAATTAATAATTCCACCGAATCAATTTATGCAAGATAGTTACGTATTATACATATTGAATCTACACTAGAATTTGAACTAAGTTAACTCTTCTAATATCATAGAATTTCAATAATCCACTTTTGTTTTTTTTATATATATCCAATAATACTCCTAGTCTTGGAACAACCCCTTAGACATCTGAACACTCATGTATCTAAGTTTGAATTATAATCTTGATGTCCTGCCACTTGATCAGCCTATATAATCATATATCACTTACTTATTAAATATATATACCTCCACGATTTAACAACTAAGCAAGTCATATTAATTAATCACTATTTGTAAATATAGTTAATCAGAGTATCAGGTAATTTTCATAATAACATATTTCCAATCACGGCCAACTTAAGTGAGGCTTATCTAAATACAACCTTTTACAATATATACAAGATTCTCCTTTTTAATCAGTTTACCCATTTCCTTAAATAATTAAATGGAACAGAGTATTAACAAAAAGCCATAACATCACTTCGTGGCAAAATAAACGGACTCAATAGTGATCATTCTCCTCATCCCAATATTAATTTATGAAATAAACTAAGCGGAAAAGATGAGAAGGAATGAAATAAAGAAGTGTTTTACCTTTTTGTTGCTTACGAGCAGAAAATTGGGGAAGAAAACAAGTTTATGTTCATTTTTAGATAATGATTGAAAATAACAAATGAAGGAGAGGCGGCGAGATATATACAAGTAAAAGTGGTATAGGAGTAAATTACTTCATTCCGAAGCTTGGACACAAATTGACCACCAAATCCTTTGCTGACCAATGCTTATACATAAATATTATATTGTAATATAAATAGTTACGTCATAGCATAATATATTGACTTTCTTTTTCTTTTAACTAATAAATGTTAAATTTCGTCCTGTATCAATTAACTCGAAATTTACATAATCTAAAATATCTGAGAAACTTATGAATTAATTAGACGCACATTAGGCAAAGTAATCACAATTAATGCACATATTACTTAAATTAAACACATTAGGCATATAATATCACATAAACATATATTTTCCGATCGAATTTTCTAACTTGCCTCGATATCTTAGGAAATTCTTACTTGTTTTATTTCTACAAAACCCAAGGGCATTACAGTGTTGGGCTAAAATGCAATTCTCTTGAAAATATGATTTAACGAAAGATGTTAGGACTTTAGAAAATATTTGGAACCTCGAAATACTTGTACTTTTAAAATATGGGACTCTAGTCCAATTGCACTGTTAAATTGCTAGATTAAATTACTCGGGCTAACAAAATATAAATTTACCAAATTGACCCTAATTAGTATCAAATCGATGCAAATCGGATTCTTATTAATGCACTAAGGTTTAAAATGCCAAAATCAATAATTTATAAAAAAAATTTAAATGCTAATGTCGAAAAATGTGAAGTTGTGTGTATCGCGACTGTAAACGGTCCGAATTTTGGTAAACGCACCAATTTCTGAACTCAAAAATTTCGGGGCGTTACAAACTTGGTCCTCGTCTCTTGTCTCTTTTGTCGCTTTATCCAGGTGGGGTTCTTTTCCAAGTTCGGTTTTTTTACTTATATGTAGATATTCCATATATAAACCTGAAGCCTTGTTTTTATGCTTTTAATGTCATGTTTTCTTCCCCAACTTATATTATACATATTAGCTATTTGAAAATCGTATTATCTTGATGAGTTCGAGAAAAATATTTTGATATCAAATTACTATATAATAACTCTTTGAGAGCCATTTAACTCGAAAAGAGGCAAAACTTGAGTTTATAAATCGGTCCCTTTGACCACACAAACCTTCAGAAATGCGAGTATTATCTTGGCCTTTGTGCCACAGTTACATTATTGGGCCCCAGCATTACGGTACGGAGTGAAGCCGGATTGTAGCGTCCCCTTGAAGAAGGAACGCCACATCCGCACCGAAGCGAACTCCCGAGCTTTGGCAAGGGGCCTCAACTAAAAAACCCACTCCGGCGAACGGCACACAAGCAATAACTACCGGCAACAGCAACGACTTCCCAACAACAACCACAACAATACAGAGTAATGCGGAAGCGATTTAAAAGGTAAACAGTTAAATTCCATAAAGCCTACGAGGCTATCATAATTCAATTAAACATTTGCAATTCCAAAATACAGAAGAATCATAAACACATAGTGCCATCCATGGCTCAACTAGCCTATCCTGTGCAATCCTAGATATCTTCAACTATCCCACATCAGGGGCACATAAAGTACGTAAAGTAAATAAAGCAGTAAAGGGGGTACGAAAGCAATTAAATACCATAAATCAAGACTCGACGGTTGTTGGGACCACTGACAAGACGAACCAGACTACAAGACTGAGCCTATCTAGACCTGTTGATGCCGACTGACAAGATAGGTGACGCCGCCACCTGTCTACCTGAAGCAAGAACCAAAATAGAAGGGGTGAGTATAAAGGATACTCAGTAAGGGGGGTTTTGATCATAGTTCGTCGTTTATCTTTTAAAATCAAATTAGTGAATGTTGCCCATTTTGAGAAAGAATACAAATAACAATATAAGTTGCAAAACCATAACATAAGGCAACACTCGGGTTCGGCTTACTTTGTAAACACAAAAGGGTGACGAACCGGATCCTTTAAAATCATTTGCACATAATGTCAAGCCGATTAATTGAAAGGATATTAGTTGAATCACAAGGCTGTTACATGTTCGAAAGGCATGATATAAACAAGTTGGAGATGATAAGTAAACACGGCTCGTAATTCAACTAAGAAGTTTGAACACTAAAAAAGACTTAAGTTGGGCAACTTCGAGGCACGCTTCCGGGTTTTATATATATATATATATATATAGGGAAATACATATGCTAAATGAAGAAAATTGGAAGGTGCTTCGACATGCAATGAAAGTAGTAAATCAATTAGACAAGTAAATAATGCAATAAGTCATGCAGTAATGTATCCCGGCGAGAACGGGCCCTCTCCTTATAACTCCCAATCATGAAAGCATGTAGTCAAGTACTCCACCACCAAAAGTCATGCAGTCAATAATTTAGGGAGACGCGATTAGCACCACCGTATAGTGAATTAAGGTGTCGCAGCCCCGGGCGCGGAGAGGAGAACCCTCACGACGGCACCCGTTGGACGCGCGGGTATAAGCTTCACCACCACTGAGCACAACCCTAAAGTTTGGCTTGAAACCACTTGCCAAAAGGTGATGCACCACATGGTAGTTGTGCTTGGAAGATCACTTAATAAACCCTTCACATTACTTATGTTTTTCCCATGTGGGACAAATGCCCACATGGTACATATTTCTCAAGTTTGGGGTGTTACATTCACCCCTCCTTGAGAGCGTAATGTCCTCATTACGCCGTGACATAGGATCGTGGCTTCCCGCCAGTGGAGAAGCTGCCCACAACACGCCGAGCGGAGCCCCTTTAGCGGTGACTCACGACTCATGTCATGTGTGGAACATGCATTCCCATAGCTGACGGTTGGCTCTGATACCATTTGTCGCAGCCCCGGGCGCGGAGAGGAGAACCCTCACGACGGCACCCGTTGGACGCGCGGGTATAAGCTTCACCACCACTGAGCACAACCCTAAAGTTTGGCTTGAAACCACTTGCCAAAAGGTGATGCACCACATGGTAGTTGTGCTTGGAAGATCACTTATAAACCCTTCACATTACTTATGTTTTTCCCATGTGGGACAAATGCCCACATGGTACATATTTCTCAAGTTTGGGGTGTTACATAAGGAGACGCGGTTAGCACCACCGTTCGCATCAACTTAGACTAGTCAACCTCCTAACCAGCCTAAGTCAACACGCATAGAAGCATACATTGGGATTTGCCCTAGACGCTCATCTCCAGGCTCACCTCCTGTATACTCCGGGCCCAAAGTTCAGTCCAGGGCTCGCTTTTGAAATTCATAACAGTTTGGGTGGCCAAAGGGGCCGTTCGAAAAGATGCAAGCAGTTATGTATGAATGGCCAAAGGGGCTTTTGAGACATGTTGGTGTAACTGTAGCACCCCAAATGCTACACCCCGCACCAAGGTGTACCTCAAATATAGGCTTAAAACCTATACTTAAGATTTCCTCAGCGAACGGACAAAATCCTGACTAGGCGGAAGCTACCAACGAGACAACATCAATAGTAATCAAAACCCTGAACAATATGATAACTATCAAGATCATCACCGTCAAAACGATAATCATAAGTAGTAACCTGTACAATCTAGCAAAACATAGTTCTCAAAACCACACAAGTACAGTGACCTACAATGATTTACAATGATACGACTCCAATCATAAGACAGGTTATAAGGTTTTACAAAAGTAAATATACAATACGAGCCCCAACTAGACGACTCCTGCCAACTATACACGACACGCCGCCTAGTGACACCTGTCTGCAGCCAAAATCAAAAGGGAAGAGGCGTAAGTCAAAATGACTTAGTGAGGGGGAATATATATATATATATATATATATATATATATATTATAAAACATAACAAAGGTTCACTATTTAATTTTAGACGAACAAATAAAGAAATAAACAGAAACGAAAATTATCCAGGTTTTATCTGCAAGAAATTGCTAGTGAACCAATATAACATAATTCAATCATAAATAGATACCCGGCGAGAACGGGAAATTCTCCAACCTTAACACCCAAAATAATCAGAAAACAGAAACCTGCCTTATTCCTCCAAATGATAGTCAAGGAGCTACCTCGAACTACCCAAACAGACAAACAGGGGTTACACTGCAAATGTAATCACCCAACTCATGTGCTCGCCTAATCGACAACTCCGACGATACGAACGAACAACACTTCACAAAAGGGGTACGTGTGGGGATCAGCCTTTGGCGCACACCTCTAGGCCTCACCTTCCAGTTACCCCGGGCCCATATCCCCCAAGGGCGTCCCCAAGGGTCTAATAACAGATTCTCGCGTTTTAGAAAATAGAGTTTCCCTTACAAGCCAAAGTGGCTTATCTTTCGAAAACAAAACAGATTTTTCGTAATTATAAGTACAAAAGGATTTTTCGTATATTAAAGCATTTTTCTTTAAATTGAACAAGATAATAATTCAACTATCTACAAGTATAGCAATAGGGAATAGGAAGACAATAAAACTCATAAAGTAAAGGTTTCGGGTTACGGGGAGTATATATTTACATATATATGATAATGACTGCAGGAAAGAAATGAAACCTCACCTGGATATCCAAAAGATAGCAAAAGGGATTGTCAGACACAGTGTCAGGGTTCTTTTGGAGGGTCACCTGTTAATAAAAGACTGTGGGGTAAGACTCGACTCGAGAACTAATTAAGACACGACTGACTTGTACGACTATAACATAATTTACATAATCACGTCACAAATGAATGGTTAAACAAATTAATTGATCATAGAAAGTAAAAGAGTTAAACAATTATTAAAGAGTTGAATACAATGAATTGATTAGATAACAGAATACTTTAGATTAGGAAACAGTACATAATTGGGTATCAAGTTTATAAATGAAATGGGTATTACTTTCGGAACAAAGTTTAAATATAATTATTAAGGTTCGACAGATAGTTTTGGCCAAGTAATTCTTGTCATTAGCTTTGATTGCTAACACATATATGTAGTTATATATATACCAGCAGTTCAGCAACTATATTTACATCTTACATACGAGGTCAAGTACTTTCCATTAATTACCCTGCTTCTCTTTAAGTAACTAAATTATGACCTCTCAAACATTTCTTAGTACAAGAGTCAGCGGCATGAGTATTATTCTTACACATGTTTTCATTTAACATCTATCGACAATAACCAAATAAGAGTTCATCAGCAAAGTGATAATTAGAATAGAAGGTGAACAAGAACTAATTCTTTATCCCTACAATTAAGCAAGCCGAGTTGGTGACAGCAAAAATAAGCGAAATGAAAAAGAAGTAAACAATTAGGGTATCTTTAATTTACCTCTGTTCGCGGTGGAGTGAATCGTCGAAGCAGAAGGACGAAATGAAATATGGGTGGGATAAACTTTTACCTCTATTAGTTAATATATTCACAAGGTGCCTAGATTATATTAGAAATTGGGTACAAGAAACGAGGTAAGCTGATCCTTTATGTTTCTATTTCTTATTTAATTTATTCCTTAATTAATTCTTAACTTAGTGGCGGCTCATGTATACATATAATTAAATAGTCTCAATTATTGTTTCCTTTACTAACACATGTATTTCTAAACCAAAATGTAATTTAATGTGAAATTTATGAAATGATTCATTTAAGTAATATACTTGTATTATATACGAAAGTCTCGTTCTTAACGATATTCAGGGATAAAGATATGCATGTCATAATTTAATAAAATCATGTAGGTACTTACTTATGTAATCATAATTTTCGCCACGTATCAATTAACTCAAAATTCACGTAATTCAAAGTATTCGAAGAATCCAAAAATATCGATTAGACATACATTAGGCAATTTAATCACAATTAACACATAAGCAAATATTTCCCGTTCAAATTTTCTAAACTTTGTCCCGATATTTTAGTTAATTCTTACCGTTTCTTTTGTACCAAAATCTGGGGTGTTACAGTAACGATCTAGGAAATACTCATAAGTGTCGTATGCTTAGGGTGCATGCTGACGGACGTCCCTAACGACATTACTTACAAGTACCTCTGAGATCAAATGGTTACTTTGAAAACCATTAGGTTACTTGTCTCTAGTTGAAGGTGTTTCAAATCATTTGTAGATGCATAAGTTTCGCTATCAAAAGGGTTTGACTAAGCACACAAGAAAATAGTAAAGGCAGTACAGCAAGCAATAAGAAAGGCGGAATAATGATTTATTTCGCAAACCTATATAACTATATCCTTGCCCCAGTTGAAAGCATTTTAAACCCTTACCTGGCTCGACACGACAGTATGAAAGCAAGAGGTAGTCAAGTTTCTCCCTCGTTGGTCCCACCTGTAATATACAGGGCGTAGAGGATGAAAACGAGACCGACAACACTAAAATCAAGACACGAGACAACAAATGACATACAGCAATTCATATAGAACTTCATTCATGCTATAAACGAGACACGGAAAGCTAATATTAAACATATAGAGATATATAAAATACGGAACAATAATTAAAGAAATATTAATGCAATTCTAAATATTGGAATTAAATATTAAAGACATGCTTAAACGCAATTAGGGCACGTAGACATGCTTAAAATAATATAAGGAAGCTCTCTCGCGAAAACGGGATCGAACGGATAACAAACGGGAAAAGTGGGAAAAATCCCTAAATGAGAAAGGTGTCACTTAACGGTCAAATAAGGTCGGATAAATCATAATCTCGAAGCTCAAGGAAGCTATAGGTGAAATCAGACTAATTTTAGGGGTTCGTATGCGAAAGTCAACATTTTAAATAAGTGGGGTTGACCCAATTCCCGAAGTGAATGAAGAAAGAAAGCTGAAAAGGTTCACTAAGGCATGTGCACCGGCCAACGCACAGTCTTGAACTCGCTGTCAAGACCGTGCAGGTGCACACGGCCCTACGCACTGGGAACACGCACGGGCCAACGCACGGGCTTGGCAAGACCGTGCGCAAGCCCGTGCAGATCAGCAACAGACAGCAGCAATTTCGCGATTTCAACGGAAATCGAACCAAAAATCCTCAAAACTAAATTTCTAGCAAGAATAAACAACCAAGGATTTAAACGAACAACAAGCAAATCATAAGAAGCATTTTGAACCAAGTAGCATGCAAAATGACCAAGAAACGAGCTCAATATCATCAAAAATCATAAAAGACCCACGAAGTAATCAATGCGATTAAAAGATCATAAATTCGGGGAAAGAGGTGGTGAATTTGGTACCTAAAGAAAGATCTCGTCGAGAGGATCACGTGGGTTCAAACGGCGCGGAAATCGGCAAAGAAACGAGCTCAGTAGGTCGATTCTCCCTTCTCCTCCTTCTTTCTCCTTTTCCTCCTTTTCTTCTTCCTCTTTTGTTGTTGGTGCGTGAAGTGAGGTTGAGGGAGAGAGATGGGATCTAAGTCAAAGTTTGACCTAGGGCTTAGAAACGGAGGGGCATTTTTGTAATTTAATAAAACTCACTCAAAAATAAATGTTGTTCAAATAAAATAATATTACAGTCAAAGTTCATCATTTTAAACGCACATTGACATAGAATAATTTAAATTTATCGATTAGCACATTTACAAAATTCATAATAAAATATAACAATTAATCACGTAATTCGAGAATTGAGGAAAGAAGCAAGATACGAAGGCACGAAGCTTACCGAACTCATCTTGAAAAGTCGGGGCGTTACAGTGCACAAGGTGCTGGGGGAGATTCGAGGGGTGAAAAGGTAATTCTTGGTAAAATAAGAAATATAAGAGGGTCGGGGATAAAATAGATAATTTGGTGTAAAAGGTAGGTTCTCGGGTAAAACTTGTTCATGATATTAAATATTCTCATGACAAGCCTTCGGCACGAATAAAATATTATTCCGGAATAAATCTGAAATTGCAGGTCATTACATGGATAAACGGTGGGTCTACGGCTGATCTCAATTCTCTAGTCTCCAAAACTGCTGGGAGCTCAGGGTGTGGCCGGAGTGGCATCCCTTTTGAGTACCTGCGTCGGACGGAATTTTGTCGCTCAGACTTGTCCTCCGCCGAAGGTGTATTGGTATTAACCGATGCATAGATAATTGTGTAGTTAGTCAGATTAGTTCTCCTTCTAATTTACACGAGAGGCATAAGGTGGTATTTCATTTATTTATCATTGCAAAGTGGAGTAAGTGCTCATCTCGCAGAGCTTTCATTAATTATCGCATCATTATTCGTTTCACCAATGTTTCTAAAAACCTTTATTTTCGGTTGCTTTTTTTCATTTAAGATGGTGAACCTTTATTGTGTTTCATTACTATATATGTATTATAGCCCCCTCACTTAGTCATTTTGACTAACCCTATAGCTTCCCCATATTTTGTTTTAGGATTTATGTGCTAGGCGGGAGTCGGTCTAGTTGTCGGGATTACTTCTTTTGCTTATGTAATTCCTTTTCATATTGTATATTCATGATTACCCTTACATTTATATCTTGGATCACTTAACTCTCATTGTAGTAGTTGGATATATTTACATTTGGCTTTGATGGCCGTTTATGATTATCATATTTTCATTGGCCTCGGTGGGCTCTATAATTGCGTTTTGAATTTATTGCTTTTCTAGCTCCCTGAGTGGGATAGGTTTTATTTGTTATTACTCCTTGCTTCTGCTATTGTTGTTATCATTTTAAAATATCCACCTAGTACTCGTGTTGCCGTTCACCAGGTTACGGTCCGTAGCCGGACCTCTGTCCTTGTTAGGGACTGTGACTTGGTGCGGGACGGCGCACCGCACCATATTTGAGGACGTGCTGTTACAGCTGGTATCAGAGCTTCCGGTTCATTGGCCGGAGCTTTGAGAGTCGTGTATGTCTATGAAACTCTTCTGTAAATACGGACTACCATATTACAAGAAGCTACGATATATCTTCTTCATAGCTCGTGCTTCCCTTATCGATGAAGAACCATCGGGGTATCATGCCAACGGTATTCCTAAAAGAGATTCCGATGATGAGTATTTTCCGGAGTTATGGGATGAGAAGGAGGCAGCTTCTGATGATGACGGTACATGATCCATTTGGAAGAAGTATTGAAAGTTTTTTTTTTTTTTTTTTTTTTGGTTTGGAAGTTCTATGAAAATAATTTATTTTACGTTTAAGGTTTTTTTTATGATTTTTGTTAAAAAAAAATTATCGCATTTTAATGTCACGCTTTTAGGATATTTTATGTTAAATATTATGTTTATATTTGATGGTTTACCGATTTATTATTTTTTTCGGATTATATGCATTCTGCTTATGATTATTTAAAAAAGAGTTCTAATTTATAATAGAATTTTAGTACGTTGGTGTACCTTTGAAGTACAAATCAACGGACATCAAGTACAAGAATGAAAAATAAAGGTACTTAGATGCAGTATTATGTATATTCTTAATCCAATATTTACAAATATTATGTATATTCTTAATCCAATATTTACAAATATTACGTATATTCTTAATCCAATCACGATTTTTCATAAAAATATAGAAATTGAAATATTAGAATGAAAATATTTTTATTTTTTTTATGTATATTCTTATTACAAATGAATCTTGAAATATATGATTTACAGTACAAATAAATAGTTATCAAGTGCTCAGCGGGCTAATTCAGGTACTCCAATAAAGATTCAGAGTACAGAATCCAATATTTATAGTTCTTGTAATTCTTATGTAATTGGAAATTAAGGGACCTCTGGAAAATCAAGTTAATCTACCCCATTCATAGGGTACCAAATCCAAAATTTCATTTTTCTTATATATATTCTTATTACAAACGAATCTTGAAATATATGATTTACAGTACAAATAAATGGTTATCAAGTACTTCGTGGCCTAATCAAGGTACTCTAATAAGAATTCAGAGTACAAAATAAAATAATTACAGTTCTTGATATTCTTACTAAACTGAAAATTGAGGGACCTCTAAAAACTGAAGGTAATCTACCCCATTCACAGGGTACCAAATCCATCATTTTTTATTTTTCTTATATATATTCTTATTACAGACAAATCTTGAAATATGTGATTTAGAGTAAAAATAAACAGTTACAAAGTACCTCGTGGCCTAATCAAGATATTCCAATAAAGATTCATAGTACAAAATAAAATATTTAGAGTTTTCTCGGTAGCAGAGAAATCTGGAAATATTGAAAGTCAAGTACAAACTAACAGTTGTGAAATACTGTACTGAATAATCAAGGTACTTGGTCCTATATTCAGAGTACAGAATCCAATATTTATAGTTCTTGTAATTCTTACGAAATGATAAATTGAGGAACCTCTGAAAAATCAAGCTAATCTACCACATTCACAGGGTACCAAATTCATCATTATCTTATAGTTATCCAATACTATATGGAAAACTCAAGGTACTCTAATAAAGATTCAGAGTACAAATCCAATATTTACAATTTTTATTAAAAATCTTGATAAAGATTATAGTCACAAAGTATCCAAACCAAATGTACAAACAAACAAGAAAAATTATACTGAAATCATCATAGTCATTCCAATCCTCATAGCAAGAAAAAATACAGCCTCTCTGTAGCGCCCCTTTCCTAAAGGAGGATGAAGAACGCCACATCCGCACCAAAATAAATTCCCGAGCATGATAATATGCCCCACTCGAAAATCCATCTTAGCGAACGACAAACGAGTAATCAAAACTCCGGCAACAACAACACGACGCCCCAACAACAACAGCAACAATAAAATAAATGTAGAAGCGATAATCATAAATAGCAACTTAAATCAAAAAAGTCGTCCATGGAAGCATAATTCATAAAACAATTTAGAAAACAATTATCTAAGAAATGTCGTCCATGGCTCAGTTATCCTACCCTGTGCAATCCTAGATATCATCAACTATCCCATATCAGGGGGCAAATAATTACATAAAGTAAATAAAGTAATGCGGGATACAATATCAATATCAATACAGAAAGAAAGACAAGACTGTTGTTGGGACAACTGACAAGACAACCAAAAAATGAGCCAATCTAGACCTGTTGTTGCCGACTGACAAGATATGTAGCAACCCGAAATCGGGCCTAGTAGAAACGGTGAGATTTGAGCGAACGCGAACGAATTTTTCTGAGTCAATCGGAGAAATTCGTAATACTTGCTTGATTACATGTCAACGAGATAAAAAATGTGCTTATGTGATTTATATAACTGTTTGACCTAAATCGCGATAGCAACATTCCGAAAAATGACACAAAACCTTAATCGGGCCGATTTAGAAATTTACATGACTTACTTGACTTACGTGACCTCGTTGTGCATGCATATCATATAGAATATTTACTAGGATTTATCATTTCGTGAATTTTAGAATTTTCCGATTGAAAATCTGAATTTTGCCCCGTACGAGGCCAATCCTCGTGGAGAGAATAACCTGGCCAATATTATAACCAAATTGACTGTCATCCAATTTCCTAAACCATGGTACCTTCCGTTCGAGCCAATTCTTCCCCGATTATTTTTAAATTACATCTGAACCCCCGAAAATGTCGCTTTCGATGTTATTTTCACGCGCGATTCTTGTCCCCAGATTTCCCCATGCCACCTCATGTGTGGACCCCACACCATTGCTTAACCGGCACGCCTATTTCCATTTCCATGCAAGAACATTAGGCCACAAGTTGTACCACATGATTCTTTGACAAAAATGTACAAACACCTTTTGTAATTACACAACACCATCCGATCAAGCATGCTCCATGTCGGCACTACCCCTATTCCCTCTACTCCTTGATCAGCTAATCACATTCCTTCAATTCCTCTATATATACACTTGATCACCACTCCGCTTCTTCACTTCTCATCTTCTTCCGTAACACAAACACATCACTTCTCTTCCTTCTTCATCTCTTTTCTTTTCAGCAGCCATGGCAGAAGGTGGTGATCACCATTGATCAACACCACAACTCCTCCTTGTCTTGTCCTCCCTCTCGTCCATCTCTTCCAGTCCAGACCTTCCCCTTTTCCCCATTTCCTCAGCCGAGCCACACCCACAAAAGAGAAGAAGGAGGCAAGCTCCATTGTTGAAGCTCCACCTCTTCCCGTCGGCAAAGAAGGACGGTAGCCACCACAAAATCTCCAAATAATAAATTGTTGATGTGACATTTAGGGTCGCGCACAGGGTACCCACAAAGGGTATGGGTCGTGTCCCTACCTCGTGTCTATGCCTTAGGCGATTTTTCAGCATTTTCTCAACTGTAGCTTCTGTTCCTTTTTGCCCCAAATACCCAACTTCTTCGTTTAATCTCGTTTTTGAAATCCGACTTCACCAATAGTTCTGTAGGGTTTCAAACCTATTAATATCCAATGTTAGAATTTTTCCGACTTCGTTCGGGCTGTGAAAAGGGCGTTTTCCGTTTAAGGTTTTTGGCCTATTTTTAGAAAGTTGTTCAATCGATCCGATATTCGCATGAGTGCTTCCTTATATTATATTGAGCATGTCTATGAACTTTAAATTTCAATTATGCATGTTTAATACTCTTTAATTTCTATATTTCATTTAATTGCACAAAATGTGTTCTTTGATTATAAATTCGATTGTGATTGCTCGTTCTTGCTAATCATGAGTGTTTAATGTTTTCTTTAGCCGATCGTCTTGCCCGTGTCTTATATGGTTGTGTTGTGTTCAAGATTTTAAGCTTTTCCTCTTCGAGGAGTGCTTGTTCGTTGTGTCTTCTTCTTTGTACAATTCAGGTGAGGGTTGAAAAATTTTTCAACTAGAGTAAGAATTTCTAATACTATTTACGAACCAACTTATCTTCCGTGCTTTACTTGTATTGATTTTGTAGTGCCCCTCTCCAAGGCTGGGAAGAAGAGCACCACACCTGTAGCGCCCCTTTCCGTAGGAGGAGAAAGGACACCACATCCGCACCAAGATGAACTCCTAAACAAGGTAAATGTACCCCATTCAAAAATTCATCCCGGCGAACGGCAAGCACTCGATCAAAACCCCGGCAACAGCAACACGACGCCCCAACAACAACAGCAACAATCAGAGAAATGCGGAAGCGAATTCACAAATGACAGATCAATTCATAAAAGCCATCCATGGCAACGGTAATCATAACAACAGTTCTAAAATAATTATCCAATCAATGCCATCCATCAACTAAACTATCCCACATCAGGGGCACGTAAGTACAGAAAGTAAATCATAATAGTAAATACAATAAATCAAATCAATTAAGAAAGTAAAGACTCGACTGTTGTTGGGACACTGACAATACTATAATACATGAGCCAACCAAGACCTGCTGCTGCCGACTGACAAGATAGGTGACACCGCCACCTGTCTACCTGAAGCAAGAACCAAAATAGAAGGGGTGAGTATAAAGGATACTGAGTAAGGGGGTTATACAATATAGGTATTGATCGCAGTTCGTCGTTTATCTTTTAAAACCAAAAGGGGTGAATGTTGCTCGTTTTGATAAAGATACACACAATAATATAAGTTCTAAAACTATAACACAAAGCAACATTCGGGTTCGGCTTTATTTGAAAACACAAAAAGGTGACGAACCGGATCCTTTGAAAACATTTGCACATAAGGTCAAGCCGATAGTTTTGACAGGATGTTAGTTGAATCACGAGGCCGTGCAAGTTCGAAAGACATGACATGAACAAGTTGGAAATGATAGGTAAATTCAGCTCGTAATTCAACTAAGTAGTTTGAACAATAAAGAAGGCTTAAGTTGGCAAGTTCGAGCCACGCTTCTGGGTTTTATATATATATAGGGAAATACATATGCTAAATGCAGAAAACCGGAATGTGCTTCGACTTGTAACAAAAGTAGAAAATCAATTAGACAAGCAAGTAATGCAAGAAGTCATGCAATAATGTGTCCCGGCGAGAACGGACCTGTAGCGCCCCTTTCCGTAGGAGGAGAAAGGACACCATATCCGCACCGAGACGAACTCCCAAACGAGGTAGATGTACCCCATTTAAAAATCCATCCCGGCAAACGGCAATCAAACAATCAAATACCAGCAACAGCATTACGACACTCCAACAACAACAGCAATAAAGAATAACAGAGTTGCGGAAGCTAAAACAATTTATACAACTAGTCATATAAGCCATTCATGGCAACATAATTCATACATCATTCTCAGTAATCATTTAATAAATGCCATCCATGGCTTGTCTAATCTATCCCACATCAGGGGCACGTAAGTACGGGAAATAAAACATAATACGGAATACATAAATTAATTCAATTCATAAATAAGGACACGACTGTTGTTGGGACACTGACAAGACAAGACAAACGAGCCAACCTAGACCTGCTGCTGCCGACTGACAAGATAGGTGACAACGCCACCTGTCGACCTGAAGTAAGAATCAAAATAGTGGGGGTGAGTATAAAAGATACTCAGTGATGGTAAAGAGGGAACAAGTACGAGCCACGCTTCCGGGTTTTATATATCTATATAGGAAAATACATTTGCAGAATTTAAGGAAGTCCGGAATGTGTTTCGACTTGCATAACAACAATTAATAAGCAGTAATAATAAAGCATAAATGGAAGCAAGTAATATCCCAGCGAGAATGGGCCTGTTCCTCCTTATAACCCCTTCAAGTCATTATAAATCTCCATCTCCGGTGTCTGACCCCATAGCGCGACCATGGGCGACTAATTGAATTTTAGGAAAACGTGCAACACATGCAACGCCCACCATCGCTCCCAACCGTGGCTATCAACTCCTGACGGGCCACGATTGACGCTTAATTTTGGGAAAAGTATCTCGGGCAACACCCTGGACGCTCGTCCCCAGGTGAGACCCTCGAATACCCTCCCAGGCCCTCATTAAAAGAAAAGTCCACAATTTTGCTTGCGTTTCAAGAAACATTATAAGTTAAGACCAAAAGGGTATTTAGGCAAGTGTGTGTGACGACAAAGGGGGTGACTACAAGTTTAGCACGCGTCGGGTTGCACTGGCGCACTTCCCTAACGACTTCCCTCATAGACCCAACCGAGGTCAAAACGTCATGCTTAAAAGAAAGAGTTTTACTTGCCTCATGAAAACAAAATGATTTAGAGATACTTATAGATACAAGTTAATATCAAAACATTTATTATAAAAATCATGAAGATATAGTTTAAATACCTAATAGATAGACGAGAAGGGAAACCAAAGCAAGATGAGCACATAAGGGTAGTTCGCAATATTTAAAAGAAATTCTTACTCCGTTTGAAAGCATTTTAATACCCTCACCTGGAAGCACGAAAACGACAAGACAACCCAAGCTATGCCTTGAAAAGACGGCCTGAAACTCATAGACGACAAGAACCAAATAAGACAAGACTCGACAACGACTCACGAAGACTACAACACATGAAAAAAACCAATAAACGTCATGTAGCAATTAAATTTACAATTAAAATGCAATTAAAGCGATTAAACGAAAAGTACAAAATTAACGATGCTAAACATGCTCAATTAAAATTCTAATTGCACATTCATACATATAATATTATAAAGAAGCACTCATGCGATTTTCGGATTTTTCGGACGACATTCAAAAATTGGGGAAAAAGCACTAAACGAATAAGGCTCGATTCAAGGTCCGAACGAGGTCAGAATTTTGAAAACTTTACAAAATATTCATCCTTGAATCATATGGAAGCTATAGGTGAAAACGGCTCGATTTTAGGGGGTCGTATGCAAAAAGTCAACTTTTATTTTTGCTCATTTGACCCCATTACCGTGAGCAACTAAGGAAAAAGGCTGAAAATTTGGTTAAGGCATTCGCACAGGCTAACGCACAACCTTGTGCACGGTCTTGAGCATGCACTCAAGACCGTGCAAGCCAAAACAAGTGCGCACCGGGTTGCGCATCGGGGTGCGCCGGCCGGTGCAGGCTCAAAGTGGTGCACATGGTCTGGTGCACGGTCTTGCCAAGACCGTGCGTTGGACCGTGTGATTCGTCTTTCACGTGCAGAAAATGCGATTTTAAGGTTTCTCACGAGGGTTTCGTCCTAAAATCAACTAGGGAGAATTCTATAGCTTAAATCAACATATAAAATTCACACTCATGCATTGTACACATTAATAGCTATCATTTGATCCGAACTACACTAAAAATGGTAAACTCTAACCTACAAACCCATCAAATTATCAAATATTCATTTCAATTTAAAAACTAGAAAATCGAAGGATTTAATGGATGAATCGAAACGGGGAAAGAAGATTACCGGTAGAGAATTGAATGAGGATCGTATATTTGGTCTCGGAATTTCGATTGATCGAGCGACGGATTCGGAACGGGATTTCTCTTTCTCTCCTTCTTCTTCTTCCTTTCTCCTTCTCTTCTCTCCTTCTCTCTCTCGATTTTGAGTTGTGTTCAAGAGTGTGCAAGAGAGTGTGCACAATGGGGTGTAAGTGTGTTCAAGATAGTGTGGGTGTGTCCAAGATGGTGCAAAGGTGCTTCAAGGGTGTGGTTTCGTTTAGAGATTAGATTAATTTCGAGGGGTGGAAAATGTAATTATAAATGGTTGAGGATAGGGAATTAAATTAAAATAACTTAAAATTAGCTAACAAAGCTAATATTTTCATATAAAATTCAACGAAATGTCGAATAATTATTCCGGGAATATATTCTGGAATTTTGGGTCGTTACAATACTCCCCCCTTCAAAAGAATCTGTCCTCAGATTCTCCTCTGAACCTCGGGGTTCGTTAAAGGGAGTATATTACGGCATTTAAAAGTTATTCAAACAAAAATCGCGCAATTAACACACAAACAATTAATTAAAACGAACAATTAACAGTTAAATTCAATTAAGCATTTAACGCATAGTTCATACATAATAGTTTCAATTGAAAATCAAATTACAATTAAAATGAAAATGACGAGAAATAGAGGAAAATGATGCCGACTAAGAATCGGATGCTCCAGAACTAGGCGGCATGCGAAGACGGCTCAGATAGCTAGCGAGCTGCTCAGTGATGGACCTCTCAAGGTCGGAAATCTGCCTCCGGAGTTCGGTGTGGTTGCGTTGGGCCTCGAGTCTGATCTCCCGCAGGTCGGCCGACTGTTGGTCCAGTCGCTCGGTAGTCTGCTCAGCGAAGGTTGTGAAGCGGTTTCCCCAAACCGTCCACCTATCGGCCTCCCACCGGCTTCGGGTCTCCGACTCCGATTGTTGGTACCGAGTCCACTGTTCCTCACTTAGTCTATCCCATTGTGAGGATCCAGCCTGGAGCTGAGTCGGGTAGTCGTCAAAGTTCGGCTGGAAGTGAGCCTCTTCGGTTCTAGGAGTGTCAGGTACGTACGGGACCTGTTGAGGATCGAAGCCTCCTGCTTCGTATAATTGTTCAAGCATTTGTTCCTCAATTTCTTGTTGATCTCTTTCAGGTTGACCTCCTGCTCGGATGTCCTCCTCGACATTGTCGTCACTCTCGACGGCGGCTTCCTCTGCCGTCATCGATACATATCTACCGTGTCGCCCTCTAACTTTCTTGCAAATTTTCATCTGGGCGAATTGCTTGTAAGAAATTGTCGAATCATCTGCTCCTGCCGGGGCCATTCGATCCATGCCGGTCACGCCGGCACACTCGAGGATTGCGGTAATGCAGGACCCAATTCTAATTTCTCCCTTAGGCCGGGTGCCTACATACTCCACATATCGAAGGAAGAACATGATGCCATTGACTGTTTGCCTTCAGACCGCGCAATCCAAGACGTAAAGTTCCTCAATGTTGATCGAACCATAGCTATCTCCTCTAGCAAAGACGGTGCATGAAAGGAATCGATGGAAAGTCCTCAAGGCGGAATCACGGAGGTCGATTGCCTTCGACTTTCCTTGTTGGAAAGGCCTCCTAGAAGTGGAGACATTTCTCCATGCCTCGGCCTCGGACCTACCTACTTCTCAGCTGATCATTCCCCGAATGGGTAGCCCAAAATGTACCGTTAATTGTCGGAGAGTGAGCTCATAATCCTCGTTGAAAGCTCGGAACTCGATCTTAAAAGGTAGCTCGGCGTCGTCTTCGTGGGGAATTACTTGAAGCGTTGCAATGAATTCGTAGACAAGCCGGGGGTACGAATTCTTCCTCATATCCAAGAATGTGGTCCGCCCCACGTCTTCAATATACCGAGCAATACCGTCGCCAAGTCCCAAATTTCCCAATGCTTCTATATCGAGGAACTTGGTAGAGAAAACCGGGCGTTCGTGCATCCGGCGAAATATCTTGGCTTGAAAGGGATTTGAAATATCCACATTAAATGGAAGTGGGGATGGAGGGTCATCTCACCTCCTCCTTCGTCGAGAACCTTCGGCGGCCATGTGAGAAGGTTGTTTGAAGCTTGTTGGGTTGAATTTGGTGAAATTCCTCACTCGGGAATTTTGTCGAACACTTGGCGGGCGAGTATTTTGGGCGGCGATTTGTGTATGATCGGCTCAGCGGATTGTCCCCAAAAACCAACTAATGAAAGAGTGCAATGCCGGCTACGATCCTTCCAAAAATTACAAAGATCCACCGGACGAATTGAAAGTTACAAGCTTGTGAAGTTTGGAGAAAATTTTTGGGGAAAAATGTGGTTTGCTGCTGCTGGAACGAGGGGGAAAAAAAGAGGAAAAAGTTTCTGTTCCTTCTGTTCGTGAAAGAGGGCTTTAAATGGGCGAGGGGCCCTGCACGGTCTAACGCACGGGCGTGCGCAGGGCCGTGCGCGCCGGTTTGGCTGGTTCAGCGGTTTAAACGCCGAACTGGTCTGCACGGTCTTGAGCTGGGCCGCACGGTCTTGACCAAGACCGTGCGTTGGGGCGTGCAAGCGCCCCTGAGTCGAAATAAAATGCGCAAAAATTGCTAAAATACCCCGGATTAAACCCGAAGTTCAAGTAAGCAGTAAAACATGCTATCGCGCAAATAATAAATTAAAATACGAGGAAATATGAATGTTATGAATATGAATGGTACCTTTATTCCGAGAGACGAAGTCCGGTCTAGCTTTTTTTTTTTTTTTTTTTTTTAGCTTCCATCTCGGTAGCTTCCTCGACCCCTTCAGTTACCCTTTCTCTTGTTAGGGCATTGGTCGACGAGGTGATTGGCGGCACCACAAATGAGGCACAGCCCAAGTCTCTTCCTACACCTCTCGGCGACGTGGTTCGGCTTCTGGCAATGAGTGCAGAGGATGATACTCCCGCTGGATCCGCTAATCGTGGTTCCTTCATTGTGAGAAGTCGTACGGACGACCACTGGAGTTCCTGATCCATATGACTGGCCCTCCGAGGTAATCAGTCGGGCATCTCTAGCTCTCATTTCAAATTCGGCTTCGGCCCGCAAGGCTCGGCCGACAGCCTCCGCATAGGAACAGTAGCCGAGTCCTATGAGTAATTGGCGGATCTCGTGCCTTAATCCCGAAATAAATCTTGCGGCTCTGTTCCTTTGGTCCGGTTCTCGGTTAGGAGAATAATTGGTCAGATAAGCGAACCTAGCTTCGTATTCGGTTACACTCTCTCCTCCTTGAGCTATTTCCATGTCTCCCGTCCGATACGGGTATGAAGATCCCAGAGCAGTCTGGAGTGGGGGTAGTGGCGGATCTGACCGAGCTTTCTTGCGCGGCATACCTGCGTTCACAACTATTTGGCAAAATAGGTGCATGTCTTGTGAGGAATGATGTCAACAATTCATAAACACATAAGCATGCTCGACACTCGACAAAAAATCCTACCGACACACACTACGACAGACCAAACCAAGTAATTGGCACAAAGAGTTCCACGATCGACTCGCGTTACATCTTCCTTAGTATAGAAATTCATAAAAGATTGCCAGTTGGTTAATTAAGCCAACCGTAATCGTTTACAATTTTAAGCACCAAGATAAGACTAACACTCGTCAAAACACGAACTCGACACGGACTGACACAATTCTAAAGACACAAAAGACAAGACAGACGAGATACTAGAGCTTTCGGTTCCTTTTCAGGAACCTAGGCTCTGATACCACTGACTGTAGCGCCCCTTTCCGTAGGAGGAGAAAGGACACCACATCCGCACCGAGACGAACTCCCAAACGAGGTAGATGTACCCCGTTTAAAAATTCATCCCGGCGAACGGCAATCAAACAATCAAATACCAGCAACAGCATTATGACACCCCAACAACAACAGCAATAAAGAATAACAGAGTTGTGGAAGCTAAAACAATTTATACAATTAGTCATATAAGCCATTCATGGCAACATAATTCATACATCATTCTCAATAATCATTTAATAAATGCCATCCATGGCTCGTCTAATCTATCCCACATCAGGGGCACGTAAGTACGGGAAATAAAACATAATACGGAATACATAAATTAAATCAATTCATAAATAAGGACACGATTGTTGTTGGGACACTGACAATACAAGACAAACGAGCCAACCTAGACCTGCTACTGCCGACTGACAAGATAGGTGACAACGCCACCTGTCGACCTGAAGTAAGAATCAAAATAGTGGGGGTGAGTATAAAAGATACTCAGTGATGGTAAAGAGGGAACAAGTACGAGCCACGCTTCCGGGTTTTATATATCTATATAGGAAAATACATTTGCAGAATTTAAGGAAGTCCGGAATGTGTTTCGACTTGCATAACAACAATTAATAAGCAGTAATAATAAAGCATAAATGGAAGCAAGTAATATCCCAGCGAGAATGGGCCTGTTCCTCCTTATAACCCCTTCAAGTCATTATAAATCTCCATCTCCGGTGTCTGACCCCATAGCGCGACCATGGGCGACTAATTGAATTTTAGGAAAACGTGCAACACATGCAACGCCCACCATCGCTCCCAACCGTGGCTATCAACTCCTGACGGGCCACGATTGACGCTTAATTTTGGGAAAAGTATCTCGGGCAACACCCTGGACGCTCGTCCCCAGGTGAGACCCTCGAATACCCTCCCAGGCCCTCATTAAAAGAAAAGTCCACAATTTTGCTTGCGTTTCAAGAAACATTATAAGTTAAGACCAAAAGGGTATTTAGGCAAGTGTGTGTGACGACAAAGGGGGTGACTACAAGTTTAGCACGCGTCGGGTTGCACTGGCGCACTTCCCTAACGACTTCCCTCATAGACCCAACCGAGGTCAAAACGTCATGCTTAAAAGAAAGAGTTTTACTTGCCTCATGAAAACAAAATGATTTAGAGATACTTATAGATACAAGTTAATATCAAAACATTTATTATAAAAATCATGAAGATATAGTTTAAATACCTAATAGATAGACGAGAAGGGAAACCAAAGCAAGATGAGCACATAAGGGTAGTTCGCAATATTTAAAAGAAATTCTTACTCCGTTTGAAAGCATTTTAATACCCTCACCTGGAAGCACGAAAACGACAAGACAACCCAAGCTATGCCTTGAAAATACGGCCTGAAACTCATAGACGACAAGAACCAAATAAGATAAGACTCGACAACGACTCACGAAGACTACAACACATGAAAAAAACCAATAAACGTCATGTAGCAATTAAATTTACAATTAAATTGCAATTAAAGCAATTAAACGAAAAGTACAAAATTAACGATGCTAAACATGCTCAATTAAAATTCTAATTGCACATTCATGCATATAATATTATAAAGAAGCACTCATGCGATTTTCGGATTTTTCGGACGACATTCAAAAATTGGGAAAAAAGCCCTAAACGAAAAAGGCTCGATTCAAGGTCCGAACGAGGTCGGAATTTTGAAAACTTTACAAAATATACATCCTTGAATCATATGGAAGCTATAGGTGAAAACGGCTCGATTTTAGGGGGTCGTATGCAAAAAGTCAACCTTGTTTTTGGTCATTTGACCCCATTACCGTGAGCAACTAAGGAAAAAGGTTGAAAATTTGGTTAAGGCATTCGCACGGGCTAACGCACGGCCTTGTGCACGGTCTTGAGCATGCACTCAAGACCGTGCAAGCCAAAACAAGTGCGCACCGGGGTGCACCGGCCGGTGCAGGCTCAAAGTGGTGCACATGGTCTGGTGCACGGTCTTGCCAAGACCGTGCGTTGGACCGTGTGGTTCGTCTTTCACGTGCAGAAAATGTAATTTTAAGGTTTCTCACGAGGGTTTCGTCCTAAAATCAACTAGGGAGGATTCTATAGCTAAAATCAACATATAAAATTCACACTCATGCATTGTACACATTAATAGCTATCATTTGATCCGAACTACACTAAAAATGGTAAACTCTAACCTACAAACCCATCAAATTATCAAATATTCATTTCAATTTAAAAACTAGAAAATCGAAGGATTTAATGGATGAATCGAAATGGGGAAAGAAGATTACCGGTAGAGAATTGAATGAGGATCGTATATTTGGTCTCGAAATTTCGATTGATCGAGCGACGGATTCGGAACGGGATTTCTGTTTCTCTCCTTCTTCTTCTTCCTTTCTCCTTCTCTTCTCTCCTTCTCTCTCTCGATTTTGAGTTGTGTTCAAGAGTGTGCAAGAGAGTGTGCACAAGGGGGTGTAAGTGTGTTCAAGATAGTGTGGGTGTGTCCAAGATGGTGCAAAGGTGCTTCAAGGGTGTGGTTTCGTTTAGAGATTAGATTAATTTCGAGGGGTGGAAAATGTAATTATAAATGGTTGAGGATAGGGAATTAAATTAAAATAACTTAAAAGTAGCTAACGAAGCTAATCTTTTCATATAAAATTCAACGAAATGTCGAATAATTATTCCGAGAATATATTCTGGAATTTTGGGTTGTTACAGGACCCTCTCCTTGTAACCCCCAACCATGAAAATCATGAAAGCATGTAATCAAGTACTCCACCACCAAAAGTCATGCAGTCAGTAATTTGAGGAGACGCGATTAGCACCACTGTACAGTGAATTAAGGAGACGCGGTTAGCACCACCGTTCGCATCAACTTAGACTAGTCAACCTCCTAACCAGCCTAAGTCAACACGCATAGAAGTATACATCGTGATTTGCCCTAGACAATTGTCTCCAGGCTCACCTCCTGTATACTCTGGGCCCAAAGTCATGATTCAGTCCAGCGCTCGCGTTTGAAATCAATAACAGTTTGGGTGGCCAAAGGGGTCGTTCGAAAAGATGATGGAAGCAGTTATGTATGAATGGCCAAAAGGGCCATTGAGAAAGTTGGTGTAACGATCTAGGAAATACTCATAAGTGCCATACGCTTCGGGAGCATGCTAACGGATGTCCCTAACGACATTACTTATAAGTACCTTTAAGATCAAATGGTTACTTTTAAAACAAATAAGTTACTTGTCCCTAGTTGAAAACATTTTAAATAATTTTGGTTTTGCTATCAAAAGGTTTGACTAAGCACATAAGGAAATAGTAAATGCAGGAACAACAAGCAATAAGAAAGGCGGGATAATAAGTTATTTCGCAAACCTATATATATCTATGATCTTGCCCCAGTTGAAAGCATTTTAAACCCTTACTTGGCTCGACAAACGATAGAAGAAAAGCAAGCAATCGAACAAGTACTCCACGGCAGTAAAGCCTGCAATCTAAGACACGACATAACCATGTAAGACTCTAACAAGACGCACGGCAAACGAGGATTAAGTAAATCAAGTAAGATTGATCAATCAAGCCATTTAAAATCAATATATGCAATATAACAACACTCTTAGCGACGAACTAGGCATTTAAATAAAAGGAACAACATGCCAAAATGCAAACATTTAGTTAATAAGAATAAGTGCGCATTCGAGGGGTAATATGGTCATTTCATACTCAAATGAGGGGATAACAATTAAAGAACAATCATTTAAATCAATTACGCAACTTATAACTTAGAGATCCTTAAGGGGGTGTAAGTGTAATTAAACATAAAACATGTATAATTCATTAAAACAATAATCAAAGTACAACTGCACAACTTACAACTTTTCTCAAAAGCTCAAAAGCTAACAAGCTAAGATCGATCCTATTCCTAGCCTAATCGAACCGAAACCCATCTGTTCGACTACACAAGCATATATCATCAACAATCAACAATTTACACAAGCTATAGTACAAACGATTCATGCCAAAACAATCCGAAAAGCTAAAAGCTAGAAGTTATATCAAAAAGCTACCAAATTAACACAATAATACGAAAAATGCGATAAAAGACAAACGACAAGTTGGATTCAAGTAATAACAGCGCTGTTAGAACCGTTGCATCGAGGGCCATGATCTGTCCGAAGACACTATCGCCGGATTCCCGCCAGAAAAGTGCCAAAAATGCCGGAAACCGCCTTCCATCCCGGACCGCCGCCAGACCACCCCGATGGTCGAACCCTTATGCCGAAATGTTGCTCTCAACGAGCTCGTCACTTCCCTCAAAACCGTTTCTCAATAGGATCATCCATCGGAATTTAATTTCACTTCGAAGCTCCAAAACCCTAGAATCCAAGAATCGAAATTAACGAAAATCAGCTCAATGAAATACGAAATTGACTTCAAAATCGGCCTACCCATGTCGAGAAGGTTGGAATTCATGTAAAGCCCTTTGAAAATGGTGGCCGGAGGTAGCTCCGACGCTACCTCAGTCGCGCGCCGCCCACACGCCGCCGGTGCTCCGTCGTCCCGTCGAATCTGATCCTAAGACCGGTGCCAAAAGTTTCGTCTCTTCAAGGCCGTTCCAGCCACGGTGGTGCGCCATCGAGACGTCGTCGCACGCTGTAGGAAAAATCCCATCTCCGCTTCAACTTCTCCTCCTCATTCCGCCGTCGTCCGGCCAAATCAGGCTGTGAGACCACCACCAAAAGACTCCCCTGTACGAGGGCTTTCATTTCCGACCAAGCCCAGGCCTCGCCGTGGCCGGAAAAGCCAGAACGAGCACCAACGCCATCGCCACCTTCGCACTGCCGTTGTTGCTCCAATCGCCGAGTTAATGGTATGGTTGAGTTCGTCTCGTCGAGACGGTCGATTCAACATATCATACGCGCGATTTCGAGAAGAATTGAGAAAAATCACATTTTGGGGGGGAGAGAGAGCCGTGACGCTGCGTGTGTGTGTGTGTTCTCTCATTTTTCAATTATGCCCCAAACTTTGCAAATTTACATATTATACCCTATCCTAAAAAAATGTGCAAATTGTGTAAAGTGTCGGAATTAGGTGTACTTAGTGTCAAAATGACCAAAATTAAATGCTTAACAAAGATTGAGGTTCGTTTTATTAAAATTCATGAGTTTATGAAAAGTCAATTCCGGGTTGGGCTAAAGTGTAAATAATTTTGGGCTAAAATAAAATTTTATTTAAAATATGACTTAATGAATAATATTTAGAATTTCATGAAAGTATTTGGAACCTCGATAAAATATGCATTATTAAGACATTGAACCCCGGTCCAATGTACACCGTTAAATTACTAAATTAAATTAAACGAGCTAAAATATAAATTTACCAAATTGACCCTAGTTAGTGACAAAACGATGCAAATCAATTTCTAATTAATGCCTTGGGTTTTAAATACCAAATCGATGATTTATAAAATTCTTTAAATGCAAGAGTTGGAAAATGTGCAAGTGTGAAAGACGTCGGGACCGTAAACGGTCCAAATTCCGATAAATGCGCTGATCTTGAACCTGGAGATTGCAGGTCTTCACAACACCCGAACTGAAACTGACCCTCGAGCACGACAGAGTGCCTTACTCGAAAATTCATTCCATCGAACGGCGCTCACTCAATCAAATAACCTGGCAACAACAACACTAGTCCAACAACGATCCCAATAAACAAGAGTTGCGGAAGCAAATAAAACAACATTTATATCATATGTCACATATGTCAACTGACCACATATGTCAACTATGTCACCAGTCTGCTGTTGCCAACTGACCTGCTGTTGCCAACTGACCACATATGTCACACTGCCACCAGTCTGCTTGAAAGAACCTGAAGCAAGAATCAAAACACGAGGGTGAGTATAAAGGATACTCAGCAATGGGTTATATAATATAAATATTGATCACAGTTTGAAATAATATAAAGGATACTCAGCAATGGGTCATTGTCCGTTTGAAATAAAAGTTGTGAATGTTGCTTGTTTTTGGGAAAAAAAATAGAATTAATATAAGTTACAAAACTATGTAACAAAGCAACACTCGATTTGGCTTATTTAAAACATTAAAAGATTGACGAACGGATCCTTTGAAATCATTTTAGCATATAGTCCAAGCCGATAATTTTAAATGATAATATAGTTGACTTATAAGCCCGTTTAACCAGCATTTGCAATAACTTAACTTAATCAGATGATAAAATAAATGACGAGGCTTATAATTCAACTAAATTACTTTAAAGCAGTAAACAAGATCGTTACGTTATTGTCCCGACGAGCACGGGCTCTTTTCTCTCCTTATATCACCACATTCAAGAAATACTCCTACGCCATTTGTCAAACTCCGAGGCTACCCGGGAAATTCAACACACTCGTTATGGTTTGAGGAAAAAACACGCAACACATGCTATGTTCACCATCTCCCCAATGAAAGACTTGCCAACCACCGACAGGCCTCCCATTGGAAATTACAATTTGGAAATTATACTTTGGGATCTTATTACTCTAGACGCTCGTCTCTGAGTCTCACCCTCCGTATAACCTTCGGGCCCACTTTATCATTCGTTAATGTTATCATTGTCTCGCTTTTGCAATCGTTACACTACATTTTGGTGGCCAAAGAGCCCTTTCTGAGGCAAGGTTGTAACGATTGGAGAACGACCGGGTATTCCATCATTAGGAAGGATCCACCCTAACGACTTCACTCAACGAGAAGATTCTCCAATCCAGAGCTTACTTTAAATAAAATATGTTTTCTTGCCTCGTAAAATAAATCATTTGAGCGCTACTTATATGTAGTTTTGACATCAAAACGTTTTAATCGAAACCATTAAATATACGTTTAAATATCTAATACTATATAAAAGATAGGCTGGAAAACAAAGCCATAAAATTGAAAGCACAGAGATAAGTTATTTCGCAAAGTAATAGGATTCTTACCCAGTTGCAAACCAGTTTTAACCCTCACCTGGAAAGCTTGAAGAAAAGACACAACGATCAAGTATTCCTCGAGAGAAACGCCTGAAACTGGCAGGTGACAGAAAACCAAGTAAGACAATGACACGACGCACGGCTTACGAGAAGTGAATAAAGCATATGAAAGCACCTAAAGCACGACTTCTATTGAAGTACTCACAAGAATGGATTTAAAATAATTAAACAAAATATCGAAATTAGATATGTAAAACACGTTAAAACGTAATTTAAAGTTCACATTCATGCTCAAAATGCTATAACGAAGAAATCATGCAAGTTTCGGATCAATCAGACGAATTATGCAAAAATAGGCTAAAAAACCCTAAACGAAAAAGTTACTTTTCACGACCCGAACGAGGTCGGAAAATCTAAACTTCACGAAATATTCAATATCATAATTTATAGGAACTATTGGTGAAATCGGATATCGAAAACGAGATAAAATGGAAAAAGTCAACTTTTAATATAATGCAATTGACCAAAATGCCGTAGCCTCTGAAATGAGAAATGCTGAAAAATTCTATAAGTGCTGCTCACAGTATGTGACATACCGTCAGCTTGCACATTCATAGAAAGACGCACGGTTTGCTGCTTACCGTGAGAATGCATACCCATGGTATGTTACGTACCGTGAGGTTGCCCTGCTCAGTGGAATTCGAACTTCTTCGCGCAGAACACCAGAATTCACACAAAACTTCACATAAATTGATAATTAAGCCATGAATCACAATGAAGTTTATATATGTTAGTCTACCACTCATGCTCGTCACATGGACACGAGAATCACACGAAACTATCAAGTAAAACACATAAATCTACAAAATTGGTAAATAATTTACTATTCATCATCTTCAACATAATTCAAGACGAAATCGAGGGAAGTTTGGTAGCTACCTGAAAAGTATGATGCAAGGAACGCGTAGGAGTTTACGGTTCGTGAATCAGTTAAGAAATGAGGTTGTGAGGTGGATGTGAAGATCAAATGGGAAAATTCCTTTCGTTCTCCTTTCTTCTCCTTTCTTATCATTTCTTTCTTCTTTCTTCTTCTTTTCTCACGTATGTTTTCTTTCTTGTTGACTGATGATGATGACTAGGATAGCAATTTAGGAGAAAAAGTCTCCGGGGGCAAAAATGGTCATTTTGGAAAAATTTCGGGGTTTAGGTCAGAATCTTCTCACGATTTCAACGGTAAAAACGAGAATTTAAGAAAAAGATTAGAAATACGTATTCGGAATTAAATCCCAAATACGGGGCATTATAGATTTGTTTTCCTGCCTTTTCGTATATCGTGTTAGATATTCAATTTACTATTTTTATGTTGTTTATCGAAAGTTTGATATCAAAAATCTATATATGTATCAATCTCAAATCGCTTTCATTTCAAAGGCAAGAAAACATTTTGTTTTGGAGACACTTTGATCTCGGAAGTGCTTGTAAGTAAAGCCGTTAGGTGCACGAACGATACGACTCTCGCGAAGCGTACGACACTTATTAGTATGACTTAGATCGTCGCCCTACTTGCCTAAAAGGCCCGTTTGGCCATCTAAAATATAGTGTATAGAATCTTTGGAAAAGCGAAAAAAACTGTGATCTTTCACTACTAGAAAAACTGTTTATGGTGACACTTTTTAGAAGACATTTTTCAAAAAATGTCTCAATATTATTTATATGGAGACATATTCAATAAAAATATCACATGAGTTAAAACCATTGAATTTTTATTATGACATCTTTTGGAAAGAGTCTTTATAACATCATGTATGGAGACCCTTTTAAATAAAATGTCCCATTTAATCTTAATTTTATTTTTAAAAAATATTAATAATACCTTTTTTTATTCGACTGTGTCATGATAATTAATGGAGACTTTTTTTGAAATGTCACAAACCCATTTAAAGAGGTTTTTCTAGAAGTGTTTAAACAAAATTAATATTTCTAAAATTTAATAAATTGTCTATAATATATTTGAGTGAAAAAAATTGCGGTAAAACAAATTTTGACCCGCTAAAACCTTTTCTGTTTTGAAACTTCACCGCTAAAACCTACACGCCCAAAATCCAAAAACCCTAAATTGATTTCTCTGTCATTCTCGTCTTCTCTTCTTCACTGCCAGCCCATTCTTTACCATGAAAAACTTCTTCATATCAAAGCCTCTTTTTAACTACTATATTCTCTATTTACAAGTCGAAAGTGGGGAAAGAAAAGATTCATTCTCAAATATCAACCATCAATTGTGAAAGATTCAATTACGAAATTTCAGGTATTCTGCATTGTGAAAGATTTTTGGTGTCCTAATTCTATTTTGTTTTCTCGATTTAATGTTATAATATTATTGGTTCTTCTTTTTTTAGTTTAAATTGTTATGTTGTTCATATACCATAAATCAAACACAAGTGCGCAGAAGGATAGTTTCTTCCGTTGGTTTCCGTTTAGTTTCTCCAATTGCCTTCACACAGCGCAAGCAATTGGCGTCTTTCGAGGTAAATTTCCAGCTTTCATCAATTTCATTTAGTTTTTCGTCATGGGTCTGGATTTCATTGGATAATTAGTGCTTTTACTTCCTGAGACTGCAAGAGTGCCTAACTAAGAATTATGCTACTTCGACGCTTTTATTTATGTGTTGTTTCTCGTCATGTATTTCATAACTTAAATTGGAGTTTGGATAAAGTAATTGGATTACTGGCTCACAATTGTGTATTTACTTTCAAATATATGATGTATGTTATGTTTCTAGGTTCTGGTAAGAATGTTTGAGTATGTTAAGGTGAGTGGAGTAGATATATCGTCTTTTGCAGTGTTAAGAAGCAAAGAGACTACATTTACCATTTTTGCATCTACAGGTAAACATTTGGGCCATCTTCCCTTTTCTAATATTTTCGTATTACTGTTTATTTGATGATTTATGTGGATCACATTTCTGAAATATAATCTTCAATTTTTGGTGTAAGTTAATGATTATGCTATTTGTGTAGTAGTTGAGGTTAATAAAATGAAAGAAATACAAGATGTTGAGGTTAATATGAAGGAAATAAAATGGGTGTTGCCTGGATTGCAGCTAATCCAGCAAACTACTAATGTTTCAGAAGCACAAGATTCTTCTTCTTTATTCTGTTCATCTGATTTCTAATCCTCACATCTGAGAGCTTAGTTTGGATTCGCATCATTCTTATCCGTTTGACAGCAGCCAAGGAAGGTAGATGTGTATAAAAGCTAACATGCCAATTATGATGTAATTGAGTATTGTGCCTTTGTAATTTGCTTAATTTTTGTCTTTTGAAATTTCTGCTTTTCAACTGGAACTTCTAGTGGTGGTCGAAAAAGCAGGCGAAAAGTGAGTACTTTTTTACTAATTCTCTTATTTTTTCATCATTTCATGTGATCTTATTATGCTTCTTCAGTACTGAAAGCTTTTATTGTCTTAGTGTTTGGTGAAACCTCCAGTTAAAGAAAAAGACGAAGCTTGTCGACCTGGTATTGCGCAGTGATGAAAGGGCTATGGAGCGCGCAGAATTTGATGATCAGGTATTTTTGCCTATTCCTGTAAACTAAACTTATGAAAGAAGTCGAATAGTGAAGCATTTAATGCTATAGAAAGAAGTGAAATCTATAGAGTTGCCATGTGTATGTATTTGATAACTTAGGTGATGATACTTGTGTATGTATTTGATATGTTTTTGTTTTAATGATGCTTTAATGGGTGTTGGCCTGATTAATTGGATGATTAGCATACTTGGTGATGTTGATTGGATTCAATTTATCTTTCTAATTCTCGATACTAGAATATGGAACTTACTGTTTTGAACATTTGGTAATGTTATCTTGATTTTCAATCTACGGCAGAACATATGGATCTGGACTTGATAAGAGTGTAGTACTAAAATCACAAATGATACCTTATCATGCAAAGGCAAAGTTGAGAACATTGCAAAACTTTAGATGTCGGCCTTTATTTGGGGATGGTTGTAGCAATCATTCTTTTCATTGTCAAATCAATGTATAATTTAAAAATTAAATCTTTGCATAATTACCTAGATTAAGGATTATAGAGTTAATTATGAATTCTTATACCAGGAATTTTTATAGATGGCAAAGTACTTCAATGAAAAGTCAAGCATAACTGGTCAGATACCACTTAGAAACTTTAATGCCATATTTACTTGCTCTTGTAAACTAAATGTTATGTTTTAAACCTATATGAGTTTACAAGTATTGAAAACTCTTGGGAAAACTATTGCGTGACTACATTCTTTGGTAATATTTTGCTACATATTTTTCAATGAAGGTTTTATTTTTTATTATAATTATACTTTTACTATTTTACAGGTTGTACAAATTGAAGATTGGATGTTGGTTTGACGGTGAAGTTTGTAGATGTAAGTGAAATAGAGTTGCCTACTCTCAAGGTTAAACCTCTTTTCATCTATTATAATTAACTTTTCAGATATTCTTTTTCTAAAATATCATATGATGTCGAAATACTGCATTTATATTTTGGATTCTAAGGTTCAAGGATTGTTGATGCAAAATTTCAGGCCAAGTATATATATGTTAATGGTGATGGAACTATTCCAATGGAATCTGCAAAAGTAAGTGTTTTCAATTTAATTCTTTTAAATTTGATTTGGATCTTTACCCAAAAAAATACAATTGCCCCACTAATTGAAAGAGTACATGATGAAATTGTGCAGTATTAATTGTTTGGTTTGTACCATGATTTAATTTGTATTATTCATTTTTTTTGTTTTACTAAGGCAACATAATATATGAAAGATAGAGGGGCCTAAGTTAGTATTATAGATAAAGTTGTATTATTATGATCCTTCTGACCATATCTATCAACTCTACTTGGAGTATCAGTGACATAAAATGGAACCAAATTCAATTATTTTGTTTTGTTTTGTTATGTGAACTTTTAGTTAGTGGCCTTCAGTTTTTCCATGCATGTGACAAATTGAAAATCAATTTCAAGAGCTTTGATTTTAAGTACACTAGTTGACATATTCATACGGCTCTCTTGAACTCTTATACTTGAAAATTATTTGGCGTTCTATTGCCTCAGATTCTAGCAAAATTTGTTGATGAAATCTATTTCCCTAAGTGACTGGATGTATTTTGAAGCAGAGCTGAAGAGGCGATTGAGAAAAAAATTGTTGATCTATGGTATGTAGTTTGTGCCAAGTGTTAGCATTTAATGTTTGTTGTATTAGTTGTGGGGATTTACCAGCTTATTCTGAATTTTGTATGGAGTGAAAGATACGAAAGAAAGGCATAAATCTTCTGAGTTTTTTCTCAAAGAAACTGACACAGTTTTCTATCAATATTTTGTTTCCTTTGTACCTCATGTTTCTGATGTTAATCTTGCAGATACCTCTGTGGAAAATTGCAGCTTATTACAGGTTTTTCTCTCCTAAATCACTCGTTATTCTTATTTCATTGGTTGCATTGCAGATTGTAGAGGTCGAGGTTTAAATGTTGGATACATGGTAAAGTTTATAGATGGAAGTCGCACAAGTTAAGCTAGCTCTTTTTTACTAGTTTTGTTAAACTCAATTTGGTTACCTGAAGTAAAACTAGTTAGTATGGATTTTGTTACAAGCCAAAGGTTTAGGCTTTTGAATGTTAAGTTAGCTAGCTAGCATATATACATTGCATAGCTTTTCAGTTAGTTTTTATTAGTTAATTGAATGTTGGAATGCTATTGAATACTGGCATTGGTCATTTTGAATTTATGGATAGATTATTACGAATTGGCATTAGTCTTTTGTTGAATTTATATGATGTGGATGATTATGCGCAATTGTTATATGCTAATAGGTGCAAATAAATTTGGAATATTTTTATTTTTCATATATAATTTGTTTAGAGACACTTCAAATAGTCCTCATATACAATTATGGAGACACTTTTGTTGGTCAAGTAATAATGTGTATAAAGATAACTCAAAGGGTCATAATATTATGCATATTGAGACTAATAAATACGTCTTTATTTGTAGTACAAGGAGACACTTTTATTTGTCTTCATACCGTATTTATGGACACACATATTGCGTCTTGTGGAATTAATTAAATGACATCTTTGTGTGTCCCTATAGTACACTTTTAGAGACTTTTTCAAAAGTCATTATATTATGTGTTTTAGAGACATTTTCGAGAGTCATTTTAGGTTATAGCTACACCATTAATGGAGACGCTTGAGAGACACTTTTCATAAGTGTCTCTAACCCCAAAATGTCTCTAAATGTACATTATTGAGACATTTATCCATGTCTCAGTAGACAGATTTTTTAGTAGTGTTTTTGTTCCTTCTGGTTGGGCCCGGAGGTTGTATCGGAGGGGAAACTTGGAGACGAGCATCTAGAGTGACCCCCGAGGTATAATTCTCCAAAATTAAGCGTCGGAGAGGGTTTGTTGGAGTTTAGAAAACATTAGCCGGGAGCGATGGTGGGCGTTGCATCCGTTGCACGCAATCATCAATTCTCATATGGTACGTCGGTTCTTGGTAGCAACTTGAAACACGACAAACGGCGCAGGAGTATTTGTTTATATGATTGGGAGTTATAGGGAGTGATAGGCCCGTTCTCGCCTGGATATTTATATGGCTTAACTGTTTACTTGCTTAGTTGAATTACGAACTCGTAAATTATTATCTTTCATCAACTGTTCATTTCTTGCACTTTTCTCACTGTCAACGGGTTCGAGAATCAACTAAGATCCTTTCAAACTATCGGCTTGTTATTATGTGCAAATGCTTTACAATTGTCCGGTTTGTCCACTTTGCCTATTTTGAAAATAAGCCGAGAACGAGTGTTGCTCTTTCTTACGAAGTTTTTACAACTTATATTACTATTAGTATCTTTCACAAAACGAGTAACATTCACTCTTTTGGACCGTGATTATATTACTATATAAGCCCTCACTGAGTATCCTTTATACTCACCCTCCCGCTTTTAATTCTTACTTCAGGTAGGCAGGTGGCGTTGTCACCTATCTTGTCAGTTGGCTGCAGCAGGTCTAGATTGGGTTTATTCTTTGGTCAGTCTGTGGTATCCAGCTACTGTCGTGTTCTATTTATTGCTTATCTATTTACCGCTTTCTGTATTTAATTGCCCCTGGAGTGGGATAGTTGATGATATTTAGGATTGTACAGGATAGACTAGTTGAGCCATGGATGGCCTTACATGATTTGCTGAACTGTTGTATGATCAATGTTGCCTTGCTGGCTTATATTAACTATGTTGATTTATGATTTACGCATCCGCGTTTCTTTTATTAGTTGTTGTTGGACAGAGTTGTTGCCATAGGTTCTATTGTTTAGTTTTTGCCATTCGCTGCGATAGGTTTTCGGGTATGGCACATTGTCGTGCTCGAGAACATGTTTTAGTGCGGATATGGTGTTCTTCTTCCTCCTTAGAAGAGGGGCGCTACATTGCTTCACTCCCAATTTGTCTCAGCTTGCTAAACTCAGCAAAACTCAACTGGGGATCAATACCATCAAATCGGGGAAGAATTGCAGCAACCAAGGTATCCCATGTAAGATAACTCTTCTTTTCACTATAGCTTTGATACCATCTTTCAGCTTGCCCAGTGAAATGAACTGATGCCAGAAACACCTTGTTCTCCTCAGGTATATGCACCCCCTAGTAATATAGGTCACACTTTCTCACCCAGGCTTTGGGGTCATCACCATCAAAAACTAAAAATTCAAATTTGGGAAGAGAAGATAGCACGATTTGATTACTTTGGGCTTGATTGACAGTGAAACCAGGAGGAGGTAGATCCAGATGCATGATCCATTTGTGGTGTATATATATATATTTTATTTTTTTTGGTCGGCACCCCAAGATATTACACTCACATCTCATGGGAGTTTCGTAATTACATGAAATACTCAATTTTTAGGGTTCTGTTCGGAATATTCCATTCAAATTTTGATGGAATCCTAAAAGTTAGGTATTTTTTGTAATTATAAAACTTGTGTGGGGTGTAAATTAATATAATATTTTGACTAAGAAGATCACGACTTCTAATTTAGTAAACTCCATTGGAGTCCAAATGTAATTAACCCTATATTTTAGTTGTTCGACTCGGACTCAATCACTGCAGGTAAAAGATCTTATAATTAGGTGACTCTTTCCAGTTTCCTGGCATTTCCTCCAACCATTGACTTGCAAAGTTGAATATCATTTTTTTAGTTTCCTCTTATCTTAATCAGTACAACTCAGGTTATATAATCATGAAACAGATAAATTGTCTAGAAATTGTCAAACTAATCTCATTTATTTTCTCATTCCATCACTCTCTCTAAAGTTATGTCCCAACTAACATGAATTAACAAAATAAAACTTGCATTTCATCATCTGCATCAATATGTTCCCTCTCCATCTTATTCTTCCAATATTACATTTTCATTCCTCCACATGAATTCCCAAAGCATTTCTTGGTTTTCTTTCCTCTTCACCACAGCATTCTTCATTCTTGTCCAAGCCCCAACCCCAAATGGATCATCAGTTATCGCTCCCGACCAGTTCTACAAAACCTGCGGCAACAAATTCAGCTGCGGCAATACAATCACCGATATCGGCTACCCTTTTCGCGGATTTTCCGATCCGCCATACTGCGGCCATCCTGGTTTAGTTCTAACATGCGACGGTCAGAAAAACACAACTAACATCAACATCATGAGCACCAAGTTCCGTGTTCTTGAAATCGATGAAGCTACTCAAACGATGAAGATTTCGAGAGAAGACTTAATGTGGGGTTCTAAATGCCCAACAGAAATCGCAAACACGACTTTAGATTTCAGCCTCTTCGACTACGCTGCTGCATACAAGAATTACACGTTTCTGTACGGGTGCCAGCCCGGATTGAAAATCGCTGATCAATCTTTACATACTTCTTGTGGGAATAATAATAATGTTTGGGATGAACATTATAGCGCGTTTGTGATTCTCGGACCCAGTGGTCCTGGAATAGGATGTAGAGATAGCGTTGTTGTTCCGGGGCCTCCGTTTGAGAGCAATGGTGCTGGAGGAAATGATAATATAACAGATATGGATGTTGGAGTCTTTCGGGAGGGGTTTCTGATTCGGTGGAAGATCGGAAGCAAAGCGTGCAGTGATTGCACGGCGACTAGTGGGAGGTGCGGGTTTAATCCGGAGACGAATCATACTACTTGCTATTGTGCTAATCCTCCGTACGTTTCTGATACATGCGCAACGAGTAATGTTACTGTACAATCCAAGAGACCATCAACAGGTATGTATATTTTATGGAATGGTTCTTAACTTTGCAATGAAAATATTAATCTGATAAATAGATATATAGTTAAAGTTAGGGATAATTACATTTACACCCCCCTTGACTTTAGGGAAACTACAGCAAGATCCTCTCTACTATTGTAAATTACAGAGACACCCCTCGACTATGACTCTGTCTAATATTTAGGTCCTGTCGTTAATCATTTTCTTGTTTCCAAATAGATGCTAACGTTTTATTAACAGGATAACAACTTAATCACTTTGCAATTCATGTATGCAAAAACTATAATAAAAATATAATGGGTAATTTAGTCATTTTATAACTTTTCATTAAGTTTTTTAGGTTTTCGTTAGAGTTAGAGAATCTATCTATAATTTCCAATAGTTAAGGGAATATTATTGTATTTACCTTTAAATCGAGAGGCGTACATATAATTACCCCTTAAAGTTAATCTTCTACGTACAATGATGGGGCGAAATTTAGCACATGCTGTGTGCTCTTGTTCTACTTTAAGTGGCCAGAATTAATGCAATTTACAGTAGCAAGTCAATTAGATCACCAGTAGTAAGTGAATCTTTATTTTTTGGAAAAGTTACATTTGGTCCCTAATGGAGTTTACCAAACTATAAGGTTGATCTATTAGTCAAAATATTACACTTGCACACTTAGGAGTTTCATAATTACGAAAAACCTCCTAATGTTTAGGGTTCCGTTATAAATATTCCGTTAAAATTGTGGCAAAACCCTAAAAATTGGGTATGTTTTGGAATTATGAAACTCTTATGAGATATAAATATAATAATTTGACTAAAAGAATCACAACTTGTAATTTAGTAAACTTTATCGAGTTCAAATGTAATCAACCTTTTTTTTATTTGGTTTGCAGTGGGGTTGAACATCAAAGTGTAAACAAATTATAGACAATGGTAGTTATGCTACAATTGTTCAAACTCAAAGGCTCTATACTTAACATGCACATCACGTCAGTGCTTTCATTACGCTACATTTATGATACACAAACATTTTTAAAAGAATCATCACGCATGTTTTATTGTGTCCAATACCTTTAGTAGTAAATATTAAAATAAATTTTTGTCGTCGTATCTATATTTACTTGTTCTTGTATCACGATGCTCAATGACGGAGTCAATACCTGGACCAGGGACAGCAGTTCGAATATTTCATTTCTATATACAAAATTAGAAAAATTATAATTTTGCCCTTGCATTTGTCCAAAAATTACAATTTCACCTCTAACTAATTAAAATTTTTCATCCTATATACATATTTTAATCTCCCAAAAAATTCTAGCAGACAACGCTACACCATTTAATGGTGAATCTTGATGAAACATGAACTATTCAGAAACTAGGACTACTTCTTCATAATATTTTTATGTTCTTTTGACTTTCTGAGCATTGTTAAGATGATTTGGAATATTTTTGGTAACTCAGGAAATTAATATTGGAAAAGTGCAGTCGTAATCCGTTAGTTGGTAGATAACATGCTTGGCACGACCGAATAATTAGTAGGTCGTTGAACAAGATATATTATTCTAAAGAATAGATATTGGAAGGTTTTAAAATTATGAAAGTTATAACAGCTAATTAAATATAAAGGATTGACTAATTCTGTAAATTATTAAACTGACATTTTTGATGTATATATATTAATCGTATATTCGATTTTATATTTTCAAAATGAAATACCTATTCTTCACTCATTAGTTGTCTTTTTCATTTTATAAATATACTTATGTTACATTAATATATATAAAAAATACAATTAATCTTTATTGGATAAAAACATTATCCCGTTAGTATAATATGTGTTTTTGTATGAGAAATATTATAGAACCACTTTGATCATCTAATGAAAATGTGACTTTCCCTTCACATTGATACTCAATGATTTATAAAGTTTAACAATTTGTAATCTTTCGGTGAATTACATCTGGGCCTCTTATAATCGACCTAATTACACTTAGATTTCATATACTATAGGCTATAGCATATTACATCTGGACTCCCTGTATTCTGACTTTGTCAGTTTCTCTTACAAATCACCAATTTTGTTGCTTTGTTTAAATACCTAACAATTTTTGTTTACATATTATGGAATAAATTACCTAAATTACGTCTTCATAAGTGGAAAAATTAAAGCCCTCATTAAAGTAGATTCACTGCGGCCGAAAACCTATGAAATGATACAAAACTTTTTGTGTGAAGCCACTTCAGTCACATGTACGTATAAGATATATTAAATTATGACACAAAATTTTTCCTATAGGTGAGTAATTTGGGTAATTTATTCCATAAATCTGATGGAAGATGTCATTAACCTTATCCAATACGGACAGAAGGAGCAATTCCATATGTAATTTACATAGTATAGGGGTTTTAAGTGTAATTAGATGAAATATTAGGGGATTTAGATGTAATCTATTCAAAATTTTAATTAGTCAAAGTTTACTATGTTCTTTACAATTTCTTAATTATTTTATGAAAAGTTGGTGTTAAAAAATAAACTAAAACATTTAATGAACATATTCCTGTACGGTTTCCACTAAAATATGTGCCATGATACCTAAAATAAAATGTCTAACTTTGTGGGCGATGTAGTCAACCGGACCATCTCTCTTTCATTATTTCATATATCATCACACCACCACAGTCCGACTCCCACTATAAATATTACTTTGCACCAACTTTACCAAATTCGCTTCCTAATCTCAATAAGAGTGTTTTCAAAGTTCAAACTCTACTACGATAAAGTAGAAACTAAAGTATAAATAATAATTGAAAAATGATAAGTAGTAAAAATAGGCAGTATTTCCACGTTAGTTGAATATTTTAAAAAAAGAAAAGTTGAGATATGAGAATCACTTTCAGTTTAGTAAAATTACTAATTCCTCCTTAAATTTTCAAATAATACAATATTCACATATTATATTAACATAAAATTATTAACATTTGTCACCAAGCAAAAATAATTAATATTATTATATAGTTATATAATATTATTTTTAAATAGTAAATATGTAAAAGTAACAAATTCCAAAAAAAATGTATATATATATATAAATAGTAAATATGTATTATATTAAACATTAATATATATCATACACTATATTATATGAGTCGTATGTATATTTTCTTGGTACATTAATTTATAGGGAGTTGTTATTTGCACTCCTCAATTGTTATTCACACTCCAAATTTATTACTACTTGACAAAAATATCTCTCCTAATTTTTTACTAACTTATTAGTTTTCTTCTTTCTAAGATTTGTTAATAAATGTTTATAATTTTTTTTTGATACTCTTTTTCTTATTTAATATATGATTTGTGATTTTCTCTTTCCAAATAAAAATTAAATTCTTTATTAATATTTAAAATTTTGTAGAATTTAAGAGATATAATGATATATTATAATTTATATATTTATTAGTTTCTTTTTTGGTCAGCATATATTACAAGTTTGTATTCTCCATTTAATTTCTTTTGGAAATTTTTTTTTAAAGTATAAAATATTAAAAGTTAACTCATTGAAATTTATTTTATTTTTCTTAAATAATATATATAATTGTGTTAGGAGAATTGATATTTATACTCCATAAATTACTCACCGCGATATAATATCCTAATTGTATTTTTATTAATTCTAAAAAGAACCCAATAATATATTTATTCTATCTTAATTAATCTAACAAAATAAAAAAAATGATAAAATCTTTGAATTTATGGAAAAAGAAAAGGTTAGAAATACTCATAAAACTAAAAGAATAATAAGTTAACATTAAAGAAGGAGGGACATCATTGTCATTAATGAAAAATTTAGAGTGCAATTAACAACTCCCAATTTATATTATTTTATACTATTTGATGTCCATATTTATATATATTATTATACAATAACATAAATCTATTATATTAGCATAAACTATAACATATGATATTAGTTTTCTATTTATAATACTTATAATAAATAATAAAATAAATATTATGCTATAGTCTATACTAATACTTTAATATCGATAAAATTGTCCAATTAAAATTTAATTTTATTAATCATAACATAAATAGCCAGAAGCTAGAAATAAAAGATAAAGTCTTAAAAGCATATTTTTAAGTGATTCGAGCTTCTAGTTTACTCTTTGTTTCAATTTAGAAGGAAAAAAAACAATTAGGTTAGAAGTGTTTTTTTTTTTTTTTAATTTATAAATATTAACTAAACTAAAATCCTAATAATAATTAAATATATTTTAAAAAGTTCTGTTTTAAAATTCATTTACATGAATGGAGTTGAGTGAAAATACTAAAATATCATGTTTTCCAACTCGAGATTTCCTAATAATAATTAAATATATTAAACTATTATGGCTCGAAATCAGCCATCATAGCTCAAAGATTTCGGTTAAGCTAAGGGTGAACCTAGATTTATAAACAACAAAAGATTTGTCTTGTTAACCCTTCATCCTCCCCCACATTGATTCTCTCAGTCAACCAAAGACAGCTCTGAAAATCGTTCAACGTTCAAAATTCGGTAACCTTCCGCCGTCAAACGATAACCAAATATGCCGTCTAACTCTACGATCCCTCACTCTTCCACTAAACTCAGCAATGGCTCCGTTTTCTGCTCACCGTCTTCTTTCCATCCTACTCGCCGCCGCCCTCCTCTTCACGGCGGCGTACTCCCAAACCACCGCCACCTACGCCGGCTGCGATCGCACCTTCTCATGCGGAGCCATCAGCAACGTTACCTTCCCCTTCACCGGCGGCGACCGCCCCTTCCATTGCGGCCTCCCCGAGTTCGAACTCACCTGCCGGGAGAACTCCATCACTGAGTTAACTCACGACACACTCGCCTACCGAGTCCTCCAACTCGATCAAACTCAGAAAACACTGATCGTTTCCCGTTCGGACCTCTATAACGAATCCTGCCCTTCTGAATTCCGCGACACGACTCTCAACTCCACTGCTATTTTCTCCAACAGTTTCCCCCAAAACGAAGACCTAAGTTTATTCTACGGCTGCAACACTTCCGCCACGAGGATAAGACCGAACAATCACTTTGACTGCAATTCGGGCGCTTTGGATTTTACCGATTCCTATTATTTTCTAGGGCCGGTGCCCATTGACCCCAATTTGAGGATTATATCGTGTAGTGAGAATATCAGTGTCCCCGTCTTGAGGGCCGCCGGAGTTCAGCTCGCTGCTTTGCAGATAAGTCTTGATCAGGCATTAATGCAGGGTTTTAGTGTGAGCTATAGAGTCCGCCATGAGGCATTGTGCTCTGAGTGCAACAAATTGAGTGGGCAATGCGGGTTTGACTCGGTATTGAGTCAACTCGTTTGTGTTTGTGGCGATAGGCCTTGTCCTTTTAATGTGACGCTTCCTCCAGAAGCTAGCCCAGTTGCTCCGGTACCTTCTGAAGGTAATCGGGATTAATTTATATGGTGATTCTTGGTAATTTATTAGCATGTTTGGTTATTTAGAATTTGGAGCAATGATTCTATGTTGTTTATCTTTAGAATTTGTTTTATATGGTTAGCATTTTCATTATATATGAAGTTATGAACAAATTCCATGGAAAAACTCATGTTTTATATTCTAATGGCTATTGCAGGAAATAAACTGTCAAATACTCAAAGGAGTATAGGTATGATTTTACAAGAATCAAATAAATTTATTTTCTTTTGATGAAATTTGAAAAAGTGAACTAATAGCTGTTCTCTCTTTGTGCATATCCAGTCCTTTTCATAGCAGGTGCCATTCTTGCTGGTGTTGGTCTCGGATGGTTGATTTTCTCATGTAGACAGCGCGCGAAAAAGCATATTGCTTCAAAATCCGTCGAAATTCTGGACGAGGAGAATTATCCTCCTCCTTCCAGCAAAGGACTTTCTTCCATACATTCAACTCATTTCACCAAAAGCATACCTTCATATCCGTCTCCAAAATCTGATCTTGTTAGGGGAAGTTCATATTTTGGGGTGCAGGTCTTCAACTATGGTGAACTTGAAGAAGCTACTAACCACTTTGATCCTTCTAGAGAACTTGGAGATGGTGGATTCGGTACTGTTTATTATGGTATGAATACGACCATTTTTCTTTCATATGTCGAATTTCATTCCAACCAAGTCTTTAAATAAAGTAAAGAAGAACAAGAAGAGGTTGATTACACTGTCCTCTTGTGTAACTATGTAAATTAGACAAACTTCAATTCATGGTTTCAAAATTACAAATATCCCCTTATGAATTTCTAAGTTTGATCAAAACACCAAAAATTTGGCAAAATTAAAAAGAAAAAATCGAATGTGCCATATATGGGTTTTGTCCTTTATTTGCAATTTTTGCCCCCAAAATTTTCTTAAGCAATCCACCTAATGGGGTGAGTGGAAGATGGAAATAATTTATATGGGAAGGATGTGTAAGTTCCAAACCAAAATGGGAGATTTTTATATAGTTGTAATTATCTTTAAAGTATAATTAAAATGCTTTAAATAAATGGCTCCCTTTTTTCTCTTTATCAAAAAGGGGTCCTGCCCGACGGTCGTACAGTTGCAGTCAAGCGTTTATACGAGAACAATTTCAAGCGTGTGGAGCAATTCATGAACGAGCTCGAGATTCTCACCAAACTAAGACACCAGAGCCTTGTAAAGCTCTACGGATGCACTTCCAAACAAAGCCGCGAGCTCCTTCTCGTTTACGAATACATCCCAAACGGGACGGTAGCCGACCATCTCCACGGAAAACGTGCCAAATCTGGCTTACTCTCATGGCCCATCCGTTTGAACATCGCCGTCGAAACAGCAGAAGCATTGTCCTATCTCCACAAATCCGACACCATACACCGCGACGTCAAAACCACCAACATTCTTCTCGACAATGATTTCCACGTAAAAGTTGCTGATTTCGGACTTTCGAGATTATTCCCCACCGATGTCACGCATGTGTCGACCGCTCCGCAGGGGACACCTGGCTACGTGGACCCCGAGTACTACCAGTGCTACCAGCTTACTGAGAAGAGCGACGTTTATAGCTTTGGAGTCGTTTTAATCGAGCTTATCTCATCTCTACAAGCTGTGGATACGAATCGACTCAGGCACGATATCAACTTATCTAATATGGCGATTAACAAGATTCAGAACCGTTTGTTGCATGAGATGGTCGATAAGAGTCTTGGCTTCGAGACGAATAGTGCTGTGAGAAGGATGGTGACGTTGGTCGCTGAGCTGGCGTTTAGATGTTTGCAGCAGGAGAAGGATATGAGGCCGTCAATGGAGGAAGTGCTGGAGAGGCTGAGAGGGATACAGAACGAGGATTTGAATGCGCATAAGATGGATATCGTGGATATATCAATGGATGAAGATGTGGGACTACTGAAAGGTAGCATGGACCTTCCATCACCAGATAGCTGTCAGGGATAAATGGGGTTTAGTGATTTGTTCCCTTGAATTCCTCTTGAGGTGCACAGTGTATGTTTTCTTGTTGATTCGGCAGAGACTGGATGTATGTAAATTGTGTAAAATCTTGATTTTAGTTGCTCAAAAAGCATATTTTATATGGTTTTGGCGCTCGTGGTACATCAACAGGTTTATACATTGTTGGATGTAAGTTTTTACTTTTCTTTTTTTTTTTTTAAATAGAAATTGGATGTGAGCTTTTTACTCTAGGAAAACACGCAATTATTTTATAGACCTGTTAAGGGTGTTGCAAACTCTACTGCTTTTGTATAATTTTTTTTTTTTTTTTTTTTTTTTTGTGGTTAAGGGGACCCCACCCCGTATATTAAAAAGCTCAAGTCGGAAAATCCGAAAAGTACATAAGAAGGTACAACATAGACGAAGCAAAGAGCTTAATAGCAACACAAGGAATAAAAAAGACAAAAAAAATGACAGTCCAAACATTGGACACGAGTTTCGCACTCGCCAGGCGGGATCCATCCTCAAAAATCAAGCGTGAATTGAAGATCTTCATATCATCCTCTTCAGGTGTGTCGGTGCTGCTATAACGGTCGGAAGAAAACGCCCAAAGGCTACATTGAATCCAGTTCAAGGCGATGGCATTTTGTACGAGGTAGTCCGTCAACTTCATATAGTTACAACTGACCAAGGCAATTAAAACATGCACAAGTATCTCCTTCAATTTCTTACTACCTAGATAAGCCAAAATACGGTCAGTGAAATTACCCTTCCTGCCATCCAATCTGCAAAACACAATACCCAGATCATAGCACATAAGAAGATAACCACAATTGCAATTCCCAAGCCTAAAACTCAAAGCCCATCTACTCCTGGTCTCATCTATCCAACTCTTGAGGTCCTTGCTAATCCACCTGCCAACATTTAAATAGCCACAAACCAACCAAGTAGTATAATCCTTAAAATTAATAGTCATAATATGCATCATAATATCTTACGTGATAATGGTTTTGCTCCTGATGCTAGGCATATTTAATGCCTTTATGCGAATCATTCCCAGCAACTGTCCATGGAATTGCTCCATTTCGATAATTTGGGAGTCTTTCTCATCACACCCTTTATTTGCCAGCAGATCAGCCATGGCATTTCCTTCCCGGAAAATGTGAGTCCATCGGACATTGAGTTTAGACATTAAATTGTGAATACGAGTCAAGATGAAATTTTTATCCCATGTCGTGTTCCTGCCTTTGATAATCAAGTCCAAAATAACTTTGGCATCAAATGTTCCTATATCCACGTTCGGCCACAATAGTTAAGCCTTCCATAGTCGCCCATAAATCTGCAAAATTATTAGTTTTGACACCAAGAAATGTGTAAAAACCAAAAATTCGCTTACCAAGGTGATTTCTGGCAACTCCTCCAGCTCCTGCAATGCCCGGGTTTCCTCTCGAAGCACTATCCATGTTCCATTTGATCCAATTCTCCTCAGGTTTCTGCCACCTTACCTGTAGCGCCCCCTGAAGAAGGACCGCCACATCCGCACCGAAATGGATTCCCGAGCTTCAGCGAGGGGCCTCAACTCAAAAACCCACTCCGGCGAACGACACTCAAGCAAACACTACCAGCAACAGCGACGACATCCCAACAACAACCACAATAAAACAGAAAAAATGCGGAAGCGATTAATGTAAACACTCAAATTCCATAAAAGCCTACAAGGCTAACATAATATCAATTAAACATGTGAAATTCGAAATACAATAGAATAACAACACGTAGTGCCATCCATGGCTCAACTAGTCTATCCTATACAATCCTAGATATCGTCAACTATCCCACATCAGGGGCACATAAGTACGTAAAGCAAATAAATACAATAAACAAGACTCGACGGTTGTTGGGACCACTGACAAGACAAACCAGAAAGACTGAGCCTATCTAGACCTGCTGATGCCGACTGACAAGATAGGTGACGTCGCCACCTGTCTACCTGAAGCAAGAACCAAAATAGCAGGGGGGTGAGTATAAAGGATACTCAGTAAGGGGGTTTTGATCACAGTTCGTCATTTATCTTTTAAAACTAAAAATGGTGAGTGTTGCCCGTTTTGAGGAAGAATACGAATAACGAAATATAAGTTGTAAAATGACACAAAGCAACACTCGGGTTCGGCTTATTTGAAAACACAAAAGGTTGACGAACCGGATCCTTTAAAACATTTGCACGTAATATCGAGCCGACAAATTGAAAGAATATTAGTTGAGTAATAAAGGAGGCTTAGGGTAACAAGTACGAGTCACGCTTCCTTTAAAAATACAAAAGGTTGACGAACCGGATCCTTTAAAACATTTGCACGTAATATCGAGCCGACAAATTGAAAGAATATTAGTTGAGTAATAAATGAGGCTTAGGGTAACAAGTACGAGTCACGCTTCCTTTAAAAACACAAAAGGTTGACGAACCGGATCCTTTAAAACATTTGCACGTAATATCGAGCCGACAAATTGAAAGAATATTAGTTGAGTAATAAAGGAGGCTAAGGGTAACAAGTACGAGTCACGCTTCCGGATTTTATATATATAGGGAAATACATATGATAAATGAAGAGAACCGGAATGTACTTCGACTTGTGATGAAAGCCGTAAAACACTTAGACAAGCAACAAATGCAATAAATCATGCGAATAACGTGTCCCGGCGAGAACGGGCCCTCTCCTTATAACTCCCAATTGAAAAACATGCAAGCATATAGTCAAGTACTCCACCACCAACAATACTATACAGGATTTAAGGAGACGCTGTTAGCACCACCATACAGGGATTAAGGAGACGCGATTAGCACCACCGTATCAGAGTTTAAGGAGACGCGATTAGCACCACTGTTCGCGTCAACTTAGGCTAGCCAACCTCCTAGCAGGCCCAAGTCAACACGCTAGAAGTATACATCGGGATTTGCCCTAGACGCACGTCCCCAGGCTCACCTCCTGTATACTCCGGGCCCAAGTTATTAAAAAATCTATGGCTCGCTTTTGAAATCAATGATAGTTTGGGTGGCCAAAAGGGCCATTCGAAAGTAGGAAATCGGGGTGTGGGAGGCCAAATGGGCCATTCGAGACAAGGTTATAATTGCGAGGTCGAGAGACCAAAGTTCGCATTTAAAACAAATGGGTTTTCCTTGCCTCTAGTTGAAAGTATTTAAAACATTTTGGTTTGCTATCAAAACGGTTTGACTAAGCAGACAGAGAAATAGTAAAGGCAATACAACAAGTAATAAGAAAGCGGGATAGTGGTTTATTTCGCAAACCTAAGTAACTATGTTCTTACTCCAGTTGAAAACAATTTAGAACCCTTACCTGGCTCTACACGATAGTATGAAAGCAAGCGGTAGTCAGGTTTCTCCCTCGTTGGTCCCACCTGTAATACACAGGGCCTAGAGGATGAAAACAAGGCCGACAATACTAAAAGCAAGACACGAACAACAGACGACGCACGGCAATTCATATGGAACCTCAATCATGCTACAGTTGCAATATGGAAAGCCAGGCAATTAAATAGGTGAAGATATATAAAATATGGAACAATATTTAAAGGAATATTTAAAGCAATTATAATGATGGAAGGACATTAATAATAAATATGGAAAGCATGCTAAAATGCAGTTAGGGCACGTAGACATGCTTAAAATAATATAAAGACGTTCTCTCGCGAATACAGGATCAAACGGATAAGGAATGGGAAAGGTGGTTAAAATCCCTAAACAAGCAAAGGTGTCAAATGATGGTCAAATAGGGTCGGGTAAATTGCAAATTATGTAAAATATTAAATCTTGAGGCTTGAGGAAGCTATAGGTGAAATCGGATTGATATTCAGAGGTCGTATGTGAAAAGTCAACATTTAAATGAGTGGGGTTGACCCAATTCCCGAAGTGCAAGAAAGGAAAAGGCTGGAAAATGCACTAAGTGTGTTGCACCGGCCAACGCACGGGCTTGGCAAGCCGGTGCAAGCACAAATAGAGGTGCACGGCCTCACGCACGGTGCCAAGACCGTGCAGGTGCAAACGGGCCTGCGCACGGTGCCAAGACCGTGCAGGTTGAAAAGGGCTGCGCACGGGCTCCTGCACGGTCTTGATCAAGACCGTGTGTTCGCCTGTGTGGATCTACTGAGCAGCAGACTCAGCAGATCGCGAACCTCACACGCGAAACCAACATTTTAAATCCATACATCTCCTAATTTACTCCATAAAACATCCTAATTCTCACATATATTCATATATACCATATTAGCTACACATAGGCACAAGAAACACGTAAAATGGTCAAGTAAATCTCCCTAAACACGAGAATCCTAAAACTATAAAATTCTATATAAAACTCACGAAAATCGCAACGAAGAGGGAACGAAATGAAATGGGGTAAAAGGATTACCGGTAGAGAATGTAGTAAGGATCGTTCGGGTTTTCACGACTCGTCAATCGGGCGAGAAACGGGCTCGGTAGGGCGTCGGGAAGTTTCCTCCTTTCTTCTCCTTCTCTTCTCCTTCCTTTCTTCTTTTCTCCTTCTTTTTGTATGTAATGAGAGAATGAGAGAGATAGGTAGATATTTGGAAAAATATCTCGGGGGGGTAAAATGGTCATTTAGGCTTTTAAGGGCATTTAGGTAATTTAAGTAATTGAGGGCATTTAAAAGATAGGTTAAATCAATCTTTTCCATAAGATTAATTAATCCAATTGGATAGATCGAGAAATTAGGCAAGAAAGAATTAGCGTAATTATTAATAATATAATTAAAATATTCGGGTCGTTACATTACCAGCTGGATACTCGTGCTAACCTTGCAGCGAACTCTCAGGGAGAGCGCAGAAGCAACCGAGAGGTCTCCCTTCCAGTTGCAAGCTTTAAGCACGTTAGCTTGATGCAGCCTATATATCTGTTGCCAGACTTTAAAAATGATATTGGCAGCCGAAATTCTATCCCCTTCATGTTTCTTTTTATTACGAGCTTCCCAAGCATGCCAAAGGATGAAAATGGGGATGATTGTTCGCACATTCAATTTCGATTGACCTGCAATGGAGTTGAACCAGAAACACTACAATTGGTTAATACTAACAAAGTTAGGTAAAACCATTTGGAATAATCCGGCAAAATAATTCCAGACGAGTTTAATAATAGGACTATTCAGAAAGACATGTTGCTCAGTTTCGTCTTTGTTGCAACATTGGCACCTCGAAGGCATTTGAACCTCTTTTTGCTTCATAATGGAATCCAGAGGCAACCAATTATGTAATGTACGCCACGTAAAAATGGACAGGGACGTGGGAACATTTCGGCTCCAAAGATTGCCATAAATCGAGTTGGTTTCCTTGCGTTGTCGGACACGCTGCCATGCGGAGCTGAAATGAAATTCACCATTCGGCGTGAGCTTCCATAGCATAGTGTCGGCCCCATCAGCAATAGGAACATCCATAATAACCCGCACAAGAGGAAGAGGAAGCATGTTAGATAACTTATTCTCGTCCCAGTCTCCATTACTCCAAAACTCATTGACCTTAGTATGATAATCATCCCTGATATCCATCATATTAGCTAGGGAAGATTCACCACACCAAATATCCATCCAGAATGACGCATCTCCCGCCCCAAGATTCCAGAATATAAGTTCATCCGCCTCCTTCGACACTTTACACAAGTGGTGCCAAATGTGTGAAGCCTTTTGCCCAGGAGCAACTTCCGATGGATGACAAGCACCCATATACTTCCCATGGAGATATCTAGCCCATAGTGAGTCCTTTTTGCGGAATTTCCACCAGAGCTTATAAGAGAAGCTCTTGATGACATCTGTAAGTCGGCGGCAACCAAGACCCCCCTCCGCAACGGGTAGGCAAACCTTATCCCATTTACACCAATGTGTCCCTTTCTGATCCTCATTTCAATCCCATAAGAATGCATTGAACAATTTACCAATCTTCTTCTCAACAGATTTTGGTGGTTCAAGTACTTGGAGAAGGTAAATTGGAATAGATTGAAGCACGCTTTTAATGAGCGTAAGGTGACCCCCTATAGAGAGAAATCTGCGTTCCCATCCCATGAGCTTGTTTCGGCATTTCAGCAAGATATCATCAAAAAGAGCTTCTTTCTTCTTGCCAGAATAAATTGGGCAACCGAGGTATGTAGTTGGGAAGTTATCACGTTTGAAACCAGTCGCTTGGATAATCTTACGGATCCTACGGTCATAAACATAATTCGACACAAAAAATGAAGTCTTGATGACACTTATAAGCTGTCTAGAAGTGCTCTCATATTCCTTGAGAAATTTCATGATTCTTTTGAAGGCATTAGAGCTAGCATTACAGAAAATTATTGTGTCGTCCGCGTATGCTAGGTGAGAAACCATAATGCTATTCTTTGGATCGTATATTATGGACGGGTAGTCGGCCATCAACTTATCAAGCCCCCTTGAGAGCCATTCTGCCATAAGAATGAAGAGGGCTGGAGAAAGTGGATCCCTTGTCTTAATCCTCTCGTGTCTCAAAGAATTCCGCCACTGACATCTTCATCTCTGTTTGCCGTGAAATAACCCTACCATCTTGCTTGATACTGAGAATCCTGTTCTTATGCACCTTTTTCTTGACTAAGTTGTGAAAAAAATGAGTATTCTTATCGCCTTCAACAACCCACTTACACGCCGCTTTTTGTTGCCAGAAGTCTTCTTCCATAGCCAACGATCTAGTAAGTTCTGCACTTGCTCGATTCATGTTAATAATGTGCTCCTCAGACGGAGCCCTGTCATAATCTTCCTCCGCTTGAGTCACTTGAAATTCAGCCTCTTTAACTTTATCGAAGATGTTAGCGAACACCTCTTTATTCCATATTTGAGAGCCGCTTTCAAGAGTTTCAATTTATTTTGCAACCTACGCATGCCCATAGATGGTTCGTCTTGCTCCCAGTTTTGCCTCACAACCTCTAAGAAGGTATGATGTCGAGTCCACATCTTCTGAAATCTGAACAAGGAAGGTTCAGATATCCACTTCTCCCCAGCACTAAAAAGAATAGGGCGGTGATCGGATGAATACCGGGGCAGGTGCTTAACCACAGTTTCGGTCAAGCTCTCCATCCAGCCTTGAGAGATGAGAATTCTGTCCAACCTCTTTTTCTTTTTGCCTTTATACTACATAAATTCACTTCCCATAAAAGGGTGATCCATCAGACCACACACATCGATGCATTCTCTGAAATCTTCAATTTCATTTAAGTTAACTGCTACACAATTTTTGCTTTCTTCCAGGGCCTGAATAACATTAAAATCTCCTCCAGCAAGTCAAGGATCCGGTGTCGCAATCGATATCATATCCCATAATTCCCTCCTAAGCACCCTTGTGTGATGCCCGTACACAAAGCTACAAACCACCGGTTGAGGCAAGGCAGCGTGTGTGATTTTAAGATGCAAAAGGTACTCATGGTTAATTAACACATCGACAGAAGAATCCGAATTAAAGAAACACCAAATGTGGTTAGAAATATTGGATATTACCTCTTGAAAGCCCAGCGAGTGACACATGGTCTGCGGATTAAGAGCCATCTTGGGTTTGATGAGCACTAAAACTTGTATACCATGATTTCTGACCAACCTCCGGACATATCGACTCTTAGGTTTCTCCTTGATACCCCTAATATTCCAAATTAGAACCCTAATCATTGATTAACGATTTGATTTTTGTTGCTGCACGTCACCATTTGCAGCGGCTCTCCATGCTTCTTCCCACCTCCCGACTTTTTTTTCTTCTCATGTTTCTTCTTGACATTAGACTGATATTTATTAGCCTCTGTTATCGATTTAGCATCTTCGAATAACACTATTTGTTGTTGCCCTTCCACATTCTTGTCCGGAACCCTAGACACCTTAATGTTGGGGTCCGGCGGTTTATCTTTGTCGACTACTGCATTCGAAGTCAGATTAGGGATCTCAGTTGATTGATCCGGTTCCCCCTGTCCATCCTGAGAATCCACCATAATCAATGCCAGCTGCTCCATAGCAGTCGTCTTAGGGTTAGGGTTAGCAAAATTCGGACTCTTTTATTTCTCCGTCATCTGACTGATAGAATTGATAATGTAGCGCCCCGCTCTACAGCCCCCGAACCTGCACGGATTCCCAAGCTGAGAACGGCGCCTCAACCCGAGAACCCATACAAGCCAACGGGTCAATCCCGACACTTGGCAACAGTGAATCCCCAAATTTAAAACATCTAAATAATTCAGAATAAATAGCGGAAGCAATTTAAATCATAATAACATAAATGCCACTTCGGGGCCAATTCAACTAATATATAATAATTCACATATTACGAGAACTTAGGGTAAAGAAAGATAATTAACGCGGGAAAATACTCACAATGATTCTCGGATTTCTGGGTCGTTACAAAAATATTCCTCTTGTCGAGAGCTTCAATTCCCGACCAACCCCAGCCATTGCTGCCGCCAGAGAAGGGAGATCGGAAAACATGTCACCAGACTGAAAATTGCTCATTTCTCCATCGTCGATGGTCGGATGGCCACGAGACCACCACCGTTGGATTCCTCTCAGAAAAATGGTCTAGATCCGACTGGTCTCAAGTCACGTTGTGGCCGGAAAATGAAGATCGCCGAAGGTCCTCTGCGCGCGACTGTTCATTGCCATATCGGGGCCATCGCCGGTCCAATGGCCGAAAAAGTAGTATGATTGGATTCGTCTTATCGATACGGTCGTCTGGACATATATTTCGTACAATTCGGACATCGTTTGCAAAATTTGGGTTTTTGGGAGAGAATCGAATCGATCGTTGGTTCATCGTTCGAGAAATAATTTCCAAAAATAGAAACTTTCGTATTTATATGATTTTTGAAAAATGAGACAAAAATGCAAAGTGCCGGAATGAGGGGAACTTAGTGTCAAAATGACCGTAATGAAAAGCTTAACAAGGTTCGAGGTTCGTTTCGTGAAAATTTACGAGCTTACGAAAAGTCAATACCGGGTTGGGGTCGAAGTATGAATAATTTTGGACTAAAATGAAATTCATTGAAAATATGATTTGATGAAAGATACTTGGAACCTCGATGACATAACACTTTAAAATATTGGATTCCGGTCCAACGTGCAACGTTAAATTACTAGATTCTATTAAACGAGCTAAAATGTAAATTTTACTGAATTGACCCTAGTTAGTGGCAAAACGATGTAAATCAAATTCTTATTAATAATTAAAGTTAAAAATGTCAAATTAATGATTTATAAAAATCTTTAAATGCATGATTTGGAAAACGTGCAATCGTGAAAGACGTCGGGACCGTAAACAAGTCTGAATTTCATAAACGTGCCAATCTTGAGCTTGGAAATTATGGGGTGTTACAGTTTGCAAGCACTCTGGCTTGTTCTTCCATGACCTGATTGTAGGTTATAGTTGATGGTAACATACTATTTCAATTTGCATCAAATTTTAATTGAATTAGAGAAATATGAAAAATCCCTTAATATGAATAAATAAATAATTTTTCTTTCAAAATGCTTCTTGCCAAATTAAAGTTTTGATTGATGATGCTTGTTTTTGGTAAGTGATCCTAGTTGTATGCGTACTCGAGCTCAGCAATTGAATTTATAGAGAGGGGAACGACTTTGACCTGAAACACACAAACATAGGGATTACTTGAGCGGACAAGGTTGTCTCCGGTGTAGCACCTCGACGCTCAAGTCAGTATAAGTGAATTAAAAAAGGTGATGATTAAGAGAATGCGATCGAAGTGGTACATAAAGCACACCACTCATAATAAATGCTGGGGGTATTTATAGTGCTGGTTAATACGCACTAAGTACACCTCTCAGGGTGCGCATTTAATGCGCAGTCGAGGGACATTTAATGCTTGATCAGAAGGTCTGCAACATTCCTTAAAAGGGATTTTTCTTTCACGTTAGTCCAGTTTAAGGTACGGAGAGCAGGTGCAATGCATTTAATGCGGCCACAAATTGAGCGTAGCCCTTTTAATGGGGCATGATCGGGTTGGAGACCTTATCTGAATTCTTCAGCGAGACAAGCTCGAACTGGATGATCCCTAAACAGGCCCAGGTATGTATGTTGGCATTGCGGTCGGGTTTAGAGTTCGACGCTCGATTCTCGACCGGGGCATTTTCCACAGTAGTAGTTTTTGATCTTACGGTCTAGTCAGTCGACCGCGAAGGCCTTTGACCGGTCAACGGGGAGACTTTGGTTGGATCCACGTGGCTTTTGACTCACTACGATCGTGAAACGTGGATCGACCAAAATATCCCCTATTAGGAGTCCCCTAAGTCCCAGTCTTATTTTATTAGACTGGGATTTATAATCGAGCGTCATGCCTTATCTATGACAGACGTCTTTTAAAGACGCAGGCCATGTGTCATTAGGGCAATGTTTGGCGCTCCCACGGTTATAGTCATCGACCGCAATCGTTATCTCAAAAGGTATGTACGTGACGTCAGCGGCCTGCAGAGCAATTATGGTGATGTTTTTCATTCCGAGGCAAGAAATCTATAATAGGGGCTTATGTCCCTTTCATTTTTTACGTTTGCAAGACATTCGCTTTGACCAGAAGCCTTTAGAGAGAGAAAAAGTGCAGAGAATTGCTCCGACTGTGCAAACATATCAACTAAACACCACCTTTTGTAGGTAACCCTCGACCCTAAACTCTTTTTCATTTTCTACTTTTCATATATTATATGTCGTCTGCTACTGAGGGATCGGACGATCGAGTGAGAGAATACGATGAGGCAGGGGTAGAGCTTATGGGTTTCGAGCCCGAGGCTGGGAGAGCCTCAGATGTAGAATCGAGGATCGAAGAAAGGATCCCGGTGGGAGTTCCTTTGACCGGGGCTGCGCCTCGGGACGAGGTTGCTAGGGGTCTTGGACGATGAGGTGGAGATCATCAGGGAGGTAAGTGCGCCTTCGACCTATGTGCTTTTCGGTCGTGACGCTGCCTCAGAGAGGAAGGGAAAAGTAAAGAGACTCCCTCAGCGTCAGTATAAAAGCAAGGTGAGGAAGTCGGGTCAGCCTGTTGCCGAGGATGGAACTTCGGGAAAGGACCCAGTACCGTGGGACAAGATCGTAGGCAAGATTACCAACAACCAGTTTAAGAAGGTGACCGATCTGCTGAACTTGCCCTATCCCTACGTCTGCTATACTGTAGCGCCCCTTTCCGTAGGCGGAGAAAGGACACCACATCCGCACCGAGACGAACTCCCAAATGAGGTAGATGTACCCCATTTAAAAATTCATCCCGGCGAACGACAATCAATCAATCAAATACCAGCAACAGCATTACGACACCCCAACAACAACAGCAATAAAAAAAATAACAGAGTTGCGGAGGCTAAATCAAATTATACAATTAGTCATATAAGCCATTCATGGCAACATAATTCATACATCATTCTCAATAATCATTTAATAAATGCCATCCATGGCTCATCTAATCTATCCCACATCAGGGGCACGTAGGTACGGGAAATAAAACATAATACGAAATACATAAATTAAATCAATTCATAAATAAGGACACGACTGTTGTTGGGACACTGACAAGACAAGACATACGAGCCAACCTAGACCTGCTGCAGCCGACTGACAAGATAGGTGACAACGCCACTTGTCGACCTGAAGTAAGAATCAAAATAGTGGGGGTGAGTATAAAAGATACATAGTGATGGTAAAGAGGGAACAAGTACGAGCTACGTTTCCGGGTTTGGATTATATATATAGGAAAATACATTTGCATAATTGAAGAAAATCCGGATCGTGCTTCGACTTGCATACACAACAATAATTAACAGTATGCTAAAGAATTAAAGCGATAAATACAAGCAATTAATATCCCAGCGAGTATGGGCCTGTTCCTCCTTATAACCCCTTCAATTACAATAAACTCCATCACCGGTGTCTGACCCCGAAGCGCGACCCCGGGCGACTGTTAAATTTCAGGAAAACGTGCAACGAATGCAACACCCACTGTAGTGCCCCTTTCCTTGATCGGAGAAAGGACACCACATCCGCACCGAGACGAACCCCCAAACGAGATAGAGATACCCCATTTAAAAATTCATCCTGGCGAACGGCAGTCAATCAAGCAAATACTAGCAACAGCATAACGACACCCCAACAACAACAGTAAAAGAAATAACAGAGTTGCGGAAGCTAATTCAAATATAAAGTAAATCATATAAGCCCTCCATGACAACGTAATTCATACATCATTCTCAATCATTATATAACAAATGCCCTTCATGGCCAGTCTATCCTATCCCACATCAGGGGCACGTAAGTACGGAAAATAAAGCATAATCCGAAATACATAAGTAAATCAAATCATAAATAAGGACACGACTGTTGTTGAGACACTGACAAGACAAGACACATGAGCCAACCTAGACCTGCTGCTGCCGACTGACAAGATAGGTGACAATGCCACCAGTCGACCTGAAGTAAGAATCAAAATAGTGGGGGTGAGTACAAAAGATACTCAGTGAGGGTAAAGAGGGAACAAGTACGAGCCACATTTCCGGGTTTTGATTATATGTATATAGGAAAATACATTTGCATAATTGAAGAAAATTCGGATCGTGCTTCGACTTGCATACATGATAATAATTAACGATAATAAAGAATTTAAAGCGGTAAATGCAAGTAATTAATATCCCAGCGAGAATGGGCCTGTTCCTCGTTATAACCCCCTCAATAACATGTAACTCCATCACCGGTGTCTGACCCCGAAGTGCGACCCCGGGCGACTGTGAATTTCAGGAAAACGTGCAACGAATGCAACGCCCAACATCGCTTCCAACCGTGGCTATCAACTCCTGACGGGCCACGATTGACGCTTATTTTTGGGAGAAGCACCTCGGATTACACCTTGGACGCTCGTCCCCAGATGCAACCTCCGGATACCTTCCCGGGCCCATTTGAAATAACAAGACTTTGCTCGCTTTGAAAAACAAACATATAAATTGATGCCATAAGGCAATTTGGGCAAGTTTGGGTGACGACGAAGGGGGTAAATCCTAAGTCAAACCATCACGCTTAAAAGAAAGAATTTTACTTGCCTTATGAAAATAAAATGATTTAGAGATACTCATAAGTACAAGTTAAGATTAAAACCTTTATGAGAATCATGAAAATATAGATTAAATATCTAATAGATATACGAGAAAGGAAATCAAAGCAAGATGAGCACATAAGGGGTAGTTCGCAATAAATTAAAAGAATTCTTACTCCGTTTGAAAGCATTTTAAAACCCTCACCTGGGAACACTGGAACGACAAGACAATCCAAGCTATGTCCTGAAAAGACGGCCTGAAACTAACAGACGGCAAGAACCACATAAGACAAGACACGACAACGACTCACGAAAACTACATCACATGAAAAACCAATAAACGTCATGTAGCAATTGAATTTACAATTAAAATGCAATTAAATCAATTAAACTAAAGGTATGAAATTAACGATGCTAAACATGCTCAATTGAAATTCTAATTGCACATTCATGCATATAATATTGTAAAGAAGCACTCATGCGATTTTCGGATTTTTCGGCCGACATTCAAAATTTGGGGAAAAAGCCCTAAACGGAAAAGGCTCGATTCAAGGTTCGAACGAGGTCGGAATTTTGAAAACTTTACAAAATATTCATCCTTGAATCATATGGAAGCTATAGGCAAAAACGAATTGATTTTAGGGGGTCGTATGCAAAAAGTCAACTTTTATTTTTGGCCATTTGACCCCATTACCGAGAGCAACTAAGGAAAAAGGCTGGAAAATTGGCTAAGGCATTCGCACGGGCTAACGCACGGCCTTGTGCACGGTCTTGAGCAGCGTACTCAAGACCGGGCAAGCTGAAACAAGCATGCACTGGCTTCTGCACCGGCGTGCGCAAGCCGGTGCAAGTTAAAGGTGTGTGCACGGTCTGGCGCACGGTCGTGCCAAGGCCGTGCGTTGGACCGTGTGGTTCCATCTCACAGGTGCAGAAACGCGATTTCAAGGTTTTTCTCAAGAGTTTCATCCTAAAATCAACTAGGGTGGATTCTAAGGCTAGAAACAACATATAAAATTCACACTCATGCATTGTACACATTAATAGCTACCATTTTATCCGAACTATACTAAAAATGGTAAACTATAACCTATAAATCAATTAAATCATCTAATATTCATTTCAATTTAAAATCTATAAAAACGAAGGATTTAATGGATGAAACGAATTGGAGAAAGAAGGTTACCGATAGAGAATTGAATGAGGATCGTAAATCTGGTCTCGGAATTTCGATCGGTCGAGCAACGGATTCGGAACGGGATTTTCTTTTCTCTCCTTCTTCTTCTTCCTTTCTCGTTCTCTTCTCTCCTTCTCTCTCTCGATTTGTAAATGTATTCAAGAGGGTGCAAGAGAGTGTGCACAAGGGGGTGTAAGTGTGTTCAAGATAGTGTGGGTGTGTCCAAGATAGTGCAAAGGTGTTTCAAGGGGGTGTAGGTTCGTTTAGAGATTAAAATAAATTTGAGGGGTAGAAAGTGTAATTATAAATGGTTGAGGATATGGAAATAATTATAATAAATTAAGATTAGCTAACGAAGTTAATCTTTTCATATAAAATTCAACGAAATGTCGAATAATTATTCCGAGAATATATTCTACAATTCTCGGGTCGTTACAATACTCCCCCCTTTAAAAGAATCTGTCCTCAGATTCTCCTCCGAACCTTGGGGTTTATTAAAGGGAGTATATTACAGCATTTAAAAGTTCATCATACAAAATCGCGCAATTAACACATAAGCAATTAATTAAAATGAACAATTAACAGTTAAATTCAAATAAACATTTAACACTTAGTTCATACATAATAGTTCAAATAAAATCCAATTAAAATTAAACGAAAATGACGAGAAATGAAAGAAATAGATGCCGACTAAGAATCGGGTGCTCCAGAACTAGGCGGCATGCCAAGACGACTAAGATAGTTGGCGAGCTGCTCCGTGATGGACCTCTCGAGGTCGGAAATCTGCTCCCGGATTTCAGTATGGTTGCGTTGGGTCTCGAGTCTGATTTCTCGAAGCTCAGCCGACTATCGGTCAAGTCCCTCAGTAGTCTGTTCGGCGAAAGTTGTGAAGCGGTTTCCCCAAACCGTCCACCTATCGGCCTCCCATCGGCTTCGGGTCTCCGACTCCGATTGTTGATACCGAGTCCACTGTTCCTCACTTAATCTGTCCCATTGTGAGGATCCAGCCTGGTGTTGTGTCGGGTAGTCCTCAAAGCTCTGATGGAATTGAGCCTCTTCGGTTCTAGGAGGGTCGGGTATGTACGGGACCTGATGAGGAGCGAAGCCTCCTGCTTCGTAAAGTTGTTCCATTATTTGCTCCTCCCTCTCTTGTCGGTCCTCTTCAGGATGACCTCCTATTTCGGGGTCCTCTTCATCATCGCCATCACTCCCGGCGGCGGCTTCCTCTGCCGTCATCGGTACATATCTACCATGTCGCCCTCTAACTTTCCTGCAAAGTTTCATCTGGGTGAGTTGCTTGTAGGAAATTGTCGAATCATCTGCTCCTGCCGGGGCCACTCGATCCATGCCGGTCATGCCGGCACACTCAAGGATCGCGGTAATGTTGGACCCAATTCTAATTTCTCCCTTAGGCCGGGTGCCTACATATTCCACATACCGAAGGAAGAACATGATGCCATTGACTGCTTGCCTTCGGACCGCGCAATCCAAGACATAAAGTTCCTCAATATTGATCGAACCGTAGCTATCTCCTCTAGCAAAGACGGTACATGAGAGGAACCGGTGGAAAGTCCTCAAAGCGGAATCACGGAGATCGGTTGCCTTGGACTTCCCTTGTTGGAAGGGCCTCCTAGAAATGGAGACATTTCTCCATGCCTCGGCCTCGGACCATCCAACTTCACGGCTTATCATACCCCGAACGGGTAGTCCAAAGTGCATTGTTAATTGTCGGAGAGTGAGCTCATAATCTTCATTGAAAGCCCGTAACTCGATCTTAAAGGGTAGCTCGGCGTCGTCTTCGTGGGGAATTACTTGAAGTGTGGCGATGAATTCGTATACAAGTCGGGGGTACGAATTCCTTCTCATATCCAAGAACGTGGTCCATCCCATGTCTTCAATATACCGGGCGATACCGTCGCCAAGTCCCAAATTCCCCAATGGTTCTATGTCGAGGAACTTGGTAGAGAACACCGGGCGTTCGTGCGTTCGCCTAAATATTTTGGCTTGGATAGGATTTGAAATGTCCACATTGAATGGAAGTGGGGATGGAGGGTCATCTTGCCTCCTCCTTCGTCGAGAACCTTCGGCGGCCATGAAAGAAGGTTGTTAGGGCGTTAGGGCGTGCAAGCACCCCTGAATGGAATTAAAGTGCGCAAAAATTATGAAAACACCCCGGATTTAATCCGGAGTTTAACCAAACAATAATTACATATTATCGCGCACTTAAAAAATTTAAATACGAGAGATATGAGTTTTATGAACATGCACGGTACCTTTTATTCCGAGTAACGAAGTCCGGTCTAGTCTCCCGTTTTCTCTTATTCTGTGTCGTAGCTCCAGTCCCTCGATTCCGGTAACTTCTCCTTTATTGTACGTCCCTAACCTTGTCCCTTCATGATTTATTCTCTGGTGGCCTCCCTCTCTGAAATAAAGACCCTGAATCTTCAGGATCGGCATCCATTATCCTCTTCCTTAGGTTTCTTCTTATTAGGGCAATTGTCGAGGAGATGGTCAGGGGAACCACATAGTAAACACTGTCCTAGTCATTTCCGACAGTACTCGGTGAGATGGTTCGGCTTGTGGCAAAACGAACAAAGGATAGTGCTCTCACTGGGTCCACTGGTCGTCGCCTCTTTTCTGTGAGAAGTTGCACGGACAACCGCTGGAGTTCTCGATTCATAAGACTGGTTCTGTAAAGTGATCGGTCGAGCACTCCTAGCTCTCATATCAAATTCTGCTTCGGCTCGCAAAGCTCGGTCGACAGCTTCTGCATAAGAACAACAGCCGAGACCTATGAGCACTTGGCGGATTTCGTGCCTCAACCCAGATATAAATCGTGCGGCTCTGTTCCTTTGATCGGGCTCCCTGTTAGGAGAGTAGTTAGTCATGTAGGCAAATCTGGCCTCATATTCTGTCACGCTATCTCCTCCCTGAGCTATTTCTATCTCTCCCGTCGGATACGGGTACGATGATCCTGGCGTAGTCTGGAGTGGGGGTAGTGGCGGATCTGATCGAGCTTTCTTGCGCGGCATATCTGCGTTCACAACTATTTGGCAAAATAGGTGCATGTCTTGTGAGAAATGATGCCAACAATTCATAAACACCTAAGCATGCCCAACACTCAACAAAATCCTACCAACATACACTACGACAGACCAAACCATGTAAAACACACAAAGAGTTCCACGATCGACTCGCGTTACATCTTCCTTAGTACAAAAATTTATAAAAGATTGCCAGTCGGTTAATTAAGCCAACCGTAATCGTCTACAATTTTAAGCACCAAGATAAGACGAACACTCATCAAAACACGAACTCGACACGGACTGACACAATTCAAAAGACATAAAAGACAACACAGACGAGATACTAGAGCTTTCGATTCCTTTTCGGGAACCTAGGCTCTGATACCACTGACTGTAGCGCCCCTTTCCTTGATCGGAGAAAGGACACCACATCCGCACCGAGACAAACCCCCAAACGAGATAGAGATACCCCATTTAAAAATTCATCCCGGCGAACGGCAGTCAATCAAGCAAATACTAGCAACAGCATCACGACACCCCAACAACAACAGTAAAAGAAATAACAGAGTTGCGGAAGCTAATTCAAATATAAAGTAAATCATATAAGCCCTCCATGGAAACTAATTTATACATCATTCTCAATCATTATATAACAAATGCCCTTCATGGCCAGTCTATCCTATCCCACATCAGGGGCACGTAAGTACGGAAAATAAAGCATAATCCGAAATACATAATTAAATCAAATCATAAATAAGGACACGACTATTGTTGGGACACTGACAAGACAAGACACATGAGCCAACCTACACCTGCTGCTGCCGACTGACAAGATAGGTGACAACGCCACCTGTCGACCTGAAGTAAGAATCAAAATAGTGGGGGTGAGTACAAAAGATACTCAGTGAGGGTAAAGAGGGAACAAGTACGAGCCACATTTCCGGGTTTTGATTATATGTATATAGGAAAATACATTTGCATAATTGAAGAAAATTCGGATCGTGCTTCGACTTGCATACACGATAATAATTAACGATAATAAAGAATTTAAAGCGGTAAATGCAAGTAATTAATATCCCAGTGAGAATGGGCCTGTTCCTGCTTATAACCCCCTCAATAACATGTAACTCCATCACCGGTGTCTGACCCTGAAGTGCGACCCCGGGCGACTGTGAATTTCAGGAAAACGTGCAATGAATGCAACGCCCACCATCGCTCCCAACCGTGGCTATCAACTCCTGACGGGCCACGATTGACGCTTATTTTTGGGAGAAGCACCTCGGATTACACCCTGGACGCTCGTCCCCAGATGCAACCTCCGGATACCTTCCCGGGCCCATTTGAAATAACTCGACTTTGCTCGCTTTGAAAAACAAACATATAAATTGATGCCATAAGGCAATTTGGGCAAGTTTGGGTGACGACGAAGGGGGTAAATCCTAAGTCAAACCGTCACGCTTAAAAGAAAGAATTTTACTTGCCTTATGAAAATAAAATGATTTAGAGATACTCATAAGTCCAAGTTAAGATTAAAACCTTTATGAGAATCATGAAAATATAGATTAAATATCTAATAGATATACGAGAAAGGAAATCAAAGCAAGATGAGCACATAAGGAGTAGTTCGCAATAAATTAAAAGGATTCTTACTCCGTTTGAAAGCATTTTAAAACCCTCACCTGGGAACACTGGAACGAAAAGACAATCCAAGCTATGTCCTGAAAAGACGGCCTGAAACTAACAGACGACAAGAACCACATAAGACAAGACACGACAACGACTCACGAAAACTACATCACATGAAAAACCAATAAACGTCATGTAGCAATTGAATTTACAATTAAAATGCAATTAAATAAATTAAACTAAAGGTATGAAATTAACGATGCTAAACATGCTCAATTAAAATTCTAATTGCACATTCATGCATATAATATTGTAAACAAGCACTCATGCGATTTTCGGATTTTTCGGACGACATTCAAAATTTGGGGAAAAAGCCCTAAACGGAAAAGGCTCGATTCAAGGTCCGAACGAGGTCGGAATTTTGAAAACTTTACGAAATATTCATCCTTGAATCATATGGAAGCTATAGGCGAAAATGGCTCGATTTTAGGGGGTCGTATGCAAAATGTCAACTTTTATTTTTGGCCATTTGACCCCATTACCGAGAGCAACTAAGGAAAAAGGCTGGAAAATTGGCTAAGGCATTCGCACGGGCTAACGCAGGGCCTTGTGCACGGTCTTGAGCACGCACTCAAGACCGTGCAAGCTGAAACAAGCATGCACTGGCTTCTGCACCGGCGTGCGCAAGCCGGTGCAAGTTAAAGGTGTGTGCACGGTCTGGCGCATGGTCGTGCCAAGACCGTGCGTTGGACCGTGTGGTTCCATCTCACAGGTGCAGAAACGCGATTTCAAGGTTTTTCTCAAGAGTTTCATCCTAAAATCAACTAGGGTGGATTCTAAGGCTAGAAACAACATATAAAATTCACACTCATGCATTGTACACATTAATAGCTACCATTTGATCCGAACTATACTAAAAATGGTAAACTATAACCTACAAATCAATTAAATCATCTAATATTTATTTCAATTTAAAATCTATAAAAACGAAGGATATAATGAATGAAACAAATTGGAGAAAGAAGGTTACCGATAGAGAATTGAATGAGGATCGTAAATCTGGTCTCGGAATTTCGATCGGTCGAGCAACGGATTCGGAACGGGATTTTCTTTTCTCTCCTTCTTCTTCTTCCTTTCTCCTTCTTCTTCTTCCTTTCTCCTTCTCTTCTCTCCTCTCTCTCGATTTGTAAATGTATTCAAGAGGGTGCAAGAGAGTGTGCACAAGGGGGTGTAAGTGTGTTCAAGATAGTGTGGGTGTGTCCAAGATAGTGCAAAGGTGTTTCAAGGGGGTGTAGGTTCGTTTAGAGATTAAAATAAATTTGAGGGGTAGAAAGTGTAATTATAAATGGTTGAGGATATGGAAATAATTATAATAAATTAAGATTAGCTAACGAAGTTAATCTTTTCATATAAAATTCAACGAAATGTCGAATAATTATTCCGAGAATATATTCTACAATTCTCGGGTCGTTACAATACTCCCCCCTTTAAAAGAATCTGTCCTCAGATTCTCCTCCGAACCTCGGGGTTTATTAAAGGGAGTATATTACAGCATTTAAAAGTTCATCATACAAAATCGCGCAATTAACACATAAGCAATTAATTAAAATGAACAATTAACAGTTAAATTCAAATAAACATTTAACACTTAGTTCATACATAATAGTTCAAATAAAATCCAATTAAAATTAAATGAAAATGATGAGAAATAAAAGAAATAGATGCCGACTAAGAATTGGGTGCTCCAGAACTAGGCGGCATGCCAAGACGACTAAGATAGTTGGCGAGCTACTCCGTGATGGACCTCTCGAGGTCGGAAATCTGCTCCCGGATTTCAGTATGGTTGCGTTGGGTCTCGAGTCTGATTTCTCGAAGCTCAGCCGACTATCGGTGCAGTCCCTCAGTAGTCTGTTCGGCAAAAGTTGTGAAGCGGTTTCCCCAAACCGTCCACCTATCGGCCTCCCATCGGCTTCGGGTCTCCGACTCCGATTGTTGATACCGAGTCCACTGTTCCTCACTTAATCTGTCCCATTGTGAGGATCCAGCCTGGTGTTGTGTCGGGTAGTCCTCAAAGCTCTGCTGGAATTGAGCCTTTTCGGTTCTAGGAGGGTCGGGTATGTACGGGACCTGATGAGGAGCGAAGCCTCCTGCTTCGTAAAGTTGTTCCATTATTTGCTCCTCCCTCTCTTGTCGGTCCTCTTCAGGATGACCTCCTATTTCGGCTTCCTCTGCCGTCATTGGTACATATCTACCATGTCGCCCTCTAACTTTCCTGCAAAGTTTCATCTGGGCGAGTTGCTTGTAGGAAATTGTCGAATCATCTACTCCTGCTGGGGCCATTCGATCCATGCCGGTCACGCCGGCACACTCAAGGATCACGGTAATGTAGGACCCAATTCTAATTTATCACGTGCTTTTACATCATCATGTGGATCTTCAGGCTGTGCCCGACCCTCCAACACTTCTTTCAAATGTACAACTTCTCCACCTCGTCAGTCTCAGACGAAAGCTTCTACAGAATATCGCAAAAGAGGTATAGGAGGATGTTTACGATCCCCATGACCTCTCATGGGACCGAATGGAAGGAACAGTTTCTCATCGTCGAGCATCCCCGGGGGTTCAAGATTTCAACCAAGTGGTATGAGGCCCGACCGCTGAAACATCATCTGGGTTCTTCAATCAACGAGGAGTTGGAGGTGTCGATTAACATAATAATGGATTGGCTCGGCAAGGATGCAATGATAAATTGTAAGGTCTTCCTTTCGAGGAACATCTAATCGAGACGTGGATCACCCAAGGAATCCTGAGCCAAGATTTTATTTTTGGTAAATCTTTAGTGTCTACCTTGTTCTTCAAAATATTTACAACTATTTTTGATTGATTTTGCCTTTTTCCCTTCGTAGATACTTTGATCATGTCGAGATCACGAAAGTCATTCCTGTAGAGTTACAATAGGGAATTGACAACTGAGCAGGAGGCTGCCGATGCGGAGAAGATCACCGTGTTGAGCTAGCAGATTGTGGCTCGACCACAACTTCCAAAAGCCCAGCCGTTGCTCAGGGATGGGATCTGTAGCGCCCCCTGTCCTATGGGAATAAGGAATGCCACATCCGCACCGAAGTAGACTCTCGAGCATCGACGTGGGGCCTCCACTCTCAAATACACCCCGGCGAACGGCACTCAATCAAACAACAGCGACAACACCTCAACAACAACCACAACAGAGCAGTAATAAAAGCGGAAGCAATAAAGCAATAAACAGATCATTCTAATAGAAAGCCTACAAGGCTAAAGCAGTTTCATAAAACATTTGCAGTGATAAAATACAAATATTCACATAGTGCCATCCATGGCTCAACTATCCTACCCTGTACAACCCTAATATCATCAACTATCCCATATCAGGGGCACATAAAGATACATAAGTAAGTAACACAATAAAAGATTCAGGATAGATAGACGTAAATAAACAAGAAATGACTGTTGTGGGGACCACTGACAGACAAACCAGATGACATCTGAGCCTATCTAGACTTGTTGATGCCGACTGACAAGATAGGTGACGCCACCACCTGCCTACCTGAAGCAATTACCAAAATAAGAGGGTGCGTATAAAGGATACTCAGTAAGAGGCTATATAATATAGATATTGATCACAGTTCGTCATTTATCGTTTGAAACCAAAAGGATTGAATGTTGCTCGTTTTAGAAAATGATAGAAGCAATATAAGTTGTAAAACTATACGACAAACCAACACTCGAGTTCGGCTTACTTTAAAATAGTTAAAAGATTGACGAACGGATCCTTTGAAACCGTTTTAGCACACAATTAAGCCGATCAGTTTAAAAGGAGTCTTAGTCGATTTACAACCCGTTGACAAGTGATAATATACAGTTCTAGCAGTTGTAAATAAATAATAAAGACGGCATTGTAATTCAAGTAACGGTTAAAGCAATAAAACGTTCATTCATTCATTATGTCCCCGAGAGCACGGGTCCTCTCCTTATGACTCCCTAACCATATTCTTTAAAATACTCCACCACCCGATCGTTATTCGTTACGAAATTTATATGGAAATGTGTGATACACTACGTCACCCGATATCTAAATTTTCAAGGAAGCGTGTAGCCTACAACGCCACCCTCGCATTTGACTCAGACTAGCCAACCTCATGACCGGTCTAAGCTAACACGGTATGGAATATACATCGGGATATGCCCTAGACGCTCGTCTCCAGGCTCACCTCCTATACACTCCGGGCCCAGCATAAGATTAGATCGTTTACTCGCTTTCCAATCGTTATACTACATTTTGGTGGCCAAAGGGACCATTCGAGACAAGGTTATATTTGTGGGGTCAAAAGACCAAAGTTCACCTTTTAAAACAAAATAGGTTTGTCCTTGCCTCTAGTTGGAAACATTGTGAAAAGCATATTTACATATACAATTTGATATTAAAACAGTTTGAATAAACATCATAAAGATAATAACTTAAATATCTAATATGATATAAAAGGCGAGAAAGCATTAAAACAATATTAAAAGAAGGATGATAAGTTGGTTTGCAAATAACTACGGGCTCTTACTCCAGTTGAAAGCATTTTAAACCCTTACCTGTGGCTCGACAATACAAAAAGAAGCAAGCGATAGTCAAGTCTCTCCCTAGTTGGTTCCACCTGTAATACACAGGGCCTAGAGGATGAAAACGTGACCGACAATACTAAAAAAGCAAGACACAAGACCACAAACGACGCATGGCAATTCAGATAAGTCTGACACTCATGCTGGAAAAGACATTAAGGAAGTCAAGACAAGTAATCAGTAGGTATATGCAATTACGAAGTAATAATAAGAAAGTAGTAGTACAATTCTAATGAACATAGAAATAGCAAAATTAGATAATAAAGACATGCTTAAATGCAATTAAAACACTTAGACAAGTTTATAATCATATAAGAAAGCAGACACGCAAATTTTGGATTAAACGGACGATAAACGGAAAAAAATGGTGAAAAAGCCCTAAACGAGAAAGGTGTCAATTAATGGTCAAATGAAGTACGAAAAACCATAACTCTGGAAATAAATAGGTTTTGAAACACTACAAACCTATTGGTGAAGTCGGAATTCGAAACCGAGGTCAAACGGAAAATGTCACTATTCATTAGGGGTATTAATTGGTAAATGCCGAGAGCAATGTTTGAAATCAGGTTGGAAAATGGCTAAGGAAGGGCACACGGCCTTCTGTACAGTCCAAGGGCCTTGCAATAGGCTGTGCAAGATTACGTACAGGGTGCACGCCACTTTGCACGGCTTGCAACGTGTCGTGCAGGATGACACATGCACGACCCATGCATTGTAGGCCGTGAAACTTTCCTGTAGACGTAAAAGTTCGATTAGAAACAGCAGAATAGGGGAGAAACACGGGAATTAACCAACAAATTTTTGGCTGCAAGGACTCGAGAGCGATATCAATTTCACCATCGGCACACACTTCAGACGAGAAGATCCCCGAGAATTATCTTGAGATGATCCCTTGAATATCGGATTCCGATGTGCACATGTTGCCATTTTCATCAAGTAACCCCGGTATACTATTGGTACGTTGCCTCTGAGTGGCCCGCTCATAGAAGCATCTTGTGTTTCTGTGTTTCTGTCCCCTTCGGTCATCCAGTGAGCTTTGGCTCTTGTTGCCAATGAATTTCCTCTTTACGCAAAAGTTTTTCTATCCGATTAGTCAAATTAATTTATTTCTCTCGAGTTGCATTAGTGATAATTCCATTGTGCAAGGCCTCAATTTTCTGTTTGAGCTTATCCACTCTCTTGTTAACATCACTTATGGACTTTGAATTCCAAGAGATCAGGCTCATTTTGCAATTTGAGATGTTGTCCGCCACTTTCTTTGAAGCCGAAGCCCCAATTCCCATCAACCATGCTTCTTGGATGATCTTTTCACAATCAACTTTCCTGGACCAACTAGTCTTAAATCTCCAAGGGAAATTCCTTATTCTTTTCTTTTTAGATTTCGACATCAATTTGACAAAGATGGGGCGATGATCAGATACCGGTGCAGTAAGATGAGTAACCGTTGCCATTGGGAAAATATGTTTCCAGCTTGATGATGCCACCCCTCTATCCAGACGACATCAGATCGTGTTTCCGTCCTCTTGATTATTAATCCATGTGAAAGCTGGGCCAAGAAAACCGATATCATGTAGGTCGTTTCGGTCCAGACAATTATTGAATTTTCTCATGCAAGCATTATCACGATCCACTCCCCCCTCTTTCTCTTCGTTACAAAGTATCTCATTGAAGTCTCCAACCACTAACCATTACCGAACAGATTGTGAACTCAGTCTATCAAGCTGTCTCCATGAAGCTTCCCTTCTACTTCTATTTGATTCTCCATAGAAACCCGAGAATCGCCACTTCCCCATATTGCCGATATTTTCTACCGTAACGTCAATATGAATTGAAGAACAGCTTTGTAGAGTTATATCAATGTCTTTATGCCAAAGCAATGCAAGGCCGCCACTGCGACCAATAGAATCTACGCAAACACCAAAAAGACCAAGCTTCATCCTTATTTTCTCAAAAACCCGTTGTTGACAGTGAGTTTCTGAAATAAAGATGATTGAGGGGTTGTGAATCCTAATAAGGGATTCGAGAGTATGAACTCGTAGAGGACCCCCTAACCTCTTATGTTCCAGCTTAGGACACTCATTGATCTCGGCGGGGCTGCAAGGCAGCCTCCACCGTTGAATTCGTAATATCATTTAGAACAAGGCCACAGAAGGTTCTCTTCGGTCGAGGAGAATCATTGGGATCAGTGTCTGTGCAAGTGAAGTTGGACTTGCATTTTGGATTATTAGTTGTCGGGTTCTCAGAGATAGTGAGGGCAGGTTGTTTAGGCTTGAATTTATAGTTCTTCATGGGGGGTTATCTGATGAGGAGGTGAATATGAACGCTGGTCCTTTGGGGTTATAAGGGTTGGTGAGGGCTGTGGTGTGGGAATTTATTTGATGTTTCGGCGATAGGTTTGTTTTTGGGGTTAGTGTTCATAGTTTTCAGGGTATCAGTGATAAGTTTGGCAGTCGGGATTGGGGTGCTGGTGGGATTACGGGGGGTGGGGTGTTTTCTTCAATCTTCACGCTGTTAAGTTTAGCAAAAGTGTGGTCAATCTCATAATTACCTGGAGGTTCCGGCACCGGCAGGAGAGCACGGTGGGTAGAGGAGCGGTGATGTTCTGGTTAGGATGAGGAAAGTTTGGGTTGCATAGAGGTTGAGTTTGGGCTGGGGTAGTTGTGTGTGTTTGGGCCTGTTTATAGTAATAGGCTTTGGTGTTGTTGTGTTTGGGTTTAGAGGGAGAGGTTATAATTGTTCGTTTGCGGGCTTTATTAATTGGGTCCACAACCTCTAGTATGAATTCTATTGGGCCAAAAATGGCATTTTTAGTAAGGGTTTGCATAGGTTCGGGTTCGGTAATGGGTTGGGTAGGTTTTGTGGTAGTTTTTGGGCAGGTGTGAGTAATGTTACTATTAGAGGGTTTGGCAGATTTTGAGAGATCCCAGGCTATGCGTAAAGGAGCGTTATTTTTCTTCATGGTAACGGAAGGGATTTGCGAATTAGGGGCTGGTTTTGCGGGATAGCTTTTACTATAAGGCTCAATCATCGGTTGTTTCCCCTTTGAATTAGGATCCGACTGTCTCTCCACCATTGGGACGGCGTTGAGGTTGGTGGGCTCTGGATAGTTATCTTTTCCGAGCAGACTCGGAAGCCGGCAGTTGTTCTGAAGTTCGTGGCCTATGGCGTGTCAGAGCCAAGGCCTAAATGCAAAATTAGGTGTCGATTCATTAAAATATTCGTTATATTTCACCAAACAATTTCGTTCAATATGGTTGCACAATCCGTAAATAAAGCAGAAATTGCCAAGTTGTTCATAGGTGAATTTCATAAATAATTCCCTGCCATCAGGGGTTTTCATATTTAGACATCGCTTCAAAGGTTTGTCCATGGGAATCCTGACACGGATACAGAGCGTTTCTGGGTGGGCTACCCGCTGAGGTCGAAATCCACATCTTTGAACTCCCCAATGTAATTTTCGATGAATTCTGCTATGGCTTTCGTCTTTTGATTATATGGAAGTCCGTGAACATGTATATAGAAATCACAGAAGTTCAGCTCCACCGATGTGGCATCATCATCATTCGACAACCTAGTCAATGTAATTGTGTATTTCTCGAAGGACCAAGGTGTTGAGTCCATAACACAGTTCAAATCCAGCTTGTGGATAAACTTCATTAGAAACCTAACCTCTCCTATCCGTGCAAAGGTCATTTGCTTTCTGGGATTCATAGCTCTATTTAAAGTCAAGAACAAGGCATCAAAATGGACCGATCTTTCCGTGAACACCCTCCCTACGAGAGTCAAATCGCTCCCTTCATTAACCAGATTCCAGGCGTCTGTTTCAGCGCTGAGTTGGACAGACTCTCCCTCCTGAAGGTTCAGATTACTACTTAGGCGACACAATTCGTCTTCCATGTTGTGTGTTGCAAAGTTGATATCGCGTCTCGAGTCAAAGAGCTGCTGTTGATGAACGATGAGAACAGAGTTTTCTTTCCCTAGACACCGGAACAAAGGCAAGAACCTGCAAATTAAACACGACACAAGGTCAAACCTAAAATGCAATATAAGGGTGTGGAGATTAAGATTATAGATTAAGATTACAGATTAAGTAGAATAGTAAGTCGGAAGGCCCGAAGTTCCAATCGCAATGACGAAGTTGAATAGCATTCTTTCCCGAGTGATCGATCGTCTAAGGAGAGGGCTTTGAGCTTTCATACGAAAGAGAGAAAACTCTCATTTAGAGAGTGAACTCGAATTTGGTTTTATAAGTACAATATTTTGTGACTATTTCACCATATTCATTCTATCGCAGGCAAACTGATACTTCATACTTTTTAAGAATAAAAAAATCGGAATACATTATTGGGATAATTACATTTACATCCCTCAATTTAGTGAAAAATATAGCAAGATCTTCTTAACTATTGAAATTTACAGAGACACCTCCTCGACTATGGCTCCATCTAAACACTTAGGACCTGTCGTTAGTTATTTTCTTGTCTCAAAATAGACGCTAACGTGTTATTAATTGGATAACAATTCAATCATTTTGCTCATTTCACGTATAGTAAACACTATGGCAAAAATATTTCTGGTATAATTTAGTCATTTTACAACTTTTCGTTAAGTTTTTTTAGTTTCTTGTTAGGGTTAGGGGTCTGTCTGTAATTTTCAATATTAGTCGATGGAGTACTGTTATATTTACCTCTGAGTCGAGGAGTGAAAGTATAATTATCCCTACATTATAATTTCAATATTAAAGTAAAACTCAAGGTTTGGGAGAGCCCTCAGAGAATGTAGCTTGTGGTTTTAAAACTCGTCCACAACCCACTTGCAACTGATGTGGGACACTACAGTCCTCCCCTGAAAATTCACTTGCAAATATTGTCCGCTTTGGGAGAGTTCTCAAGGAATACATCTCACGGTTTTAAAACGAGTCCACAAGATAAAGTTATTCATCCACTTGTAAGAAATATTTCGTTCTCCTTCATAACCGAAGTGGGAAACTACAACAGAGTTTTGGCAAGTACTCTGACTGAGTTAAAAACTAGTATATACATGTAATATAAGAAATTTGTGGATCTCGTTATTAGATTTAAAGTAATACTTAGATATGATAGTCGAAAGTTACATGGAAAATTCTATGGGTAGTCACTAATTGTAGGTGACTAACTTTAGTCATAATCTAAAATAATGACATGTGCTCATATGGATATACATTACTAAAATATTTAGTTTTATCCTTTTATATTTTTAAGATTTGTAATTAATTAGTTAGGTAAAAATAAAAGAGTAAGAATAATTTATTTAAAAAATTAATTAATAAATTACACCACATTAACATGTATTTTAAATAAATTTATCTACTAAAAAGTAAAATCAATTATTAAGTCAACATTATTATCAGAATGTGAGATAAATGTAATTATATAATAATATTTTATAATAAATTTTATTAATAATAATAAAATAATAATGATGATGATAGACATATAGAATTCATACATAATATACAGTTAATGATAAGTTTAACGACGATTATTGATAAGTTTTTCTTAATATAAGATTAATGATAAGTTTTTCTTAATATAAGATAAATATAGTTAAATTTTAGATACTTTATGATATTATTAATTTATTTAACAAAAGTTAATTAACATTAAGCTATATATAGTTATGATCAAATTTTAATTGTTCAATTAAAATATAAGTATATGATATAATTTTATATTTAACTTTAAATAAATATATAATTTGTTTAATATAAATTTCCAAGGATGTATTTTACGGAATGTTAGCATAATTTTATAAGTATAATAAATCTTTTGAATAAAATAAATAATTATGTAATGTAATTAAGATCTAACAACTTTTTTTTTATGGTCAAGATCTAACAACTGAAATATATTCTAAAAATTTTAATTGGTGGATAGTGTACTTTTAGAAAAATATAAAAAATATATAGAAATAATTAAATATATGTAATGTGGATGTGATTTTACTCCTTATATTATTTAGAAATAAAGAAAATAAAAATTAATTTACAAAAATTCACCAATTTATCGGAATTTGTCATTTTATTTTGAGAAGTTTTGAAGATATAGCATGGATATAAATCAAATTTACTAATAATATGTTGTAAATTATATAAGAAAAAATAAACCGCTAAAATTACATTTTTTATATCTAACGGTTAGAATGGAAAATGACTAATATTAGTCACCTACAATCGAAACTAATGATAGAACTGCCCAAGTTACATTAAAAACAAGATTTTTATTAGGGAGTTCTACCATTAGTTTCAATTGTAGGTGACTAATACCAATCTAATTGTTAGATCTAAAGCATGTAATCTTAGCCGTTTAATTTTTTCTTAAAATTAAAATATATATCCTTAGTTCTCTTCAAATATCCATCTATCCACCCTATATCTTCAAAACTTACATTCAAAAAATAAAATGACAAATTTCGATAAATTGGTGAGTTTTTGTAAATTAATTTTAATTTTCTTTATTTCTAAATAATGTAAGGAGTAAAATGACATCCATATTACATATATTTAATTATTTCTATAAATTATTTATATTTTACAAAAATATACTATACAACCATTAAAATTCTAGAAAAATACTACAGTTATTAGGCCTGAATTACATTACATAATTATTTAGTTATTTTTATTAAATTATGTAAATATCAGTAAAATATATTTTTTGGAAAATTATGTGAAGTAAATTATATACTAGTTTAAAGTTAAATATAAAATTATATCATTTAATTATATGCTAATTGAACTATTAAAATTTTATCATAACTATGCTTATAGCTTAATGTTATTCAACTTTCGTTAATTAAATTAATAATAATATAAATTATCTAAGATTATGATATAATATATTTTATATTAAAAAAACTAATCATTAATCATGTCATTAGATTTAACATGCATAAAGTATGTACTATATAATTAAGTTAAACTAAATAATGAGTGTTGTTCCATATAGATTTTAATTATTATTATTTATTTTTATTTTATTATTTATTATTAATCACATTTATTATAAAATATTATTATATAATTACATTTATCTCACGTCTTCATAATAATGTTGACTTAATAATTAGTTCACTTTTTATAGATACGTTTAATTAAAAAACATCTTAATATGGTATAATTTAGCATTTATTTTCTAATAAAATATTCTTATTCTTTTCTGTTTATCTAAATAATGAATTATAGTTTTAAAGATATAAAAGGATAAAGATTAACTATTTTAGTAATATATATCCTGTAACGACCCGAGTTTTCAACGGACAATTGGTATGACTTTCGCGTTATTTCTTTCGTTATCCCATTTCTCGAATAATGATTTATGTGTTTATATGAAATTTTGTATATGCGCTTATTTGAATTCCTAATTTATGTATTCGTGTTCGTCATTTCGATAGCTTCGAAATGAGTATAATATTGTTGTTTTTGAAAATCAGGACTTTTATCGCGAAAATGACCGTTTTACCCTCGCTCCAAAAATAGAAAGGTTAGATATTTTGATAAAAAGCTTCATCTTTTTCCTTTCTGTATTATTTTAAGAGTTAGAGAGAAAGAGAAGAGAGGGACGAAAAAAAAAAGGGTTTAAGCACTTTGATCTTCAAAACCTTCTAACGATCTCGTTATCCAACCAAATTCTGTACCGTCGATTCCTTCGTGCTCCTCGTAATCTACTCTTCAGGTAGATACTAGTTTTTCCCTGATTTCATTGAGTCTTAAATGGTTTTCATTGAAATGATGAATAGTGAGCATGAATGAGTATTTGATGATTCTTGATCCTATGTTTGTTGGTTCCGAGAGTTGCATGGATTGGTAGATGTATAATGAATTATTTATACTTAGTTTAGAATTTCATAGTGCGGGTAGGCTCCCGGTTGGCGCCCTTCCCTTTTTTGTGCTTGGCTACTGGTTGGGTGAATGTGATATTGTAGGGTTGTTTGTTGGATAGCGATGTAAGGGTGGGTTTTACCTTCAGTGTGGTATCCTTCCCTGTTCACCATTCGAAGGTTTAGAGTTGCCACCCACTCGATTATGGTTGAGAGAGAAACCTGTATTGGCTCGTGCGTCCTTGTGTGTGTCTAGAGATTCGTGTGATGGATTTAGGAGCTAACTTACGATGGGGGAAGGGATTGAGACAACCTATCACCCCCCGTCGCCTCTTTCGGGTTTTCTCACCAATACCAAATGATCGTAGTAGTTCCCCAAATGTGTAAACAAGTAATTGCAAGCAAGTATATATATATATATATATATATATATATATATATATATATATATAGATATATATATAGATATATATATATGTGTGTGTGTGTGTGTGTATGTGGAATATAGGGATTAGATACCTTTGGCTTCGTGCCAGCCCTCGAAGTCGTGCTAGCCGACCGGCCGTGTTGGGCCGGGCCAGGATTTGCGCGCTCGTCTGGTTTTTCGGTATTTTCTCCTTCGTTTCACATCAGATTTGGGTGATTCGAAGACTGAGATGCTCCTATCGCGATGCCCTATCGTAATATTGCATTGAATTCGGGATCCGATGAATATATGGAAGGATAGAGAGGTGATTAGGGGCTACCAAGGGTATGTCGCGGGATATGGACCCTAGGGTTTGACTCTCGGGGATTGTCTGGCGTTCGAAGTCTGCCTAATATTTGGCGGGACTAAGTCATTAATTCTGCAAACTCTCATCGTGTGACGAGGTGTAAAATCAAGATATTCACACATAGCTTTTGGATTACTAGATTTCATGTAGTGATGATTTTTGGTTTCCTTTGATGCTCTGTTTTTGCGCGCTGATGTTGCTGTAATTTTTAGAACGACACGGCCTTGAGACACAGGGTTCCGCAACCTTGTGTGTGCCACATGGTCTCACCTCACGGCCTGTCGCAAGGCCGTGCATGAGCTGCCACGGCCTATTCTCACGGCCTTAACCCCGTGTGCCAACCCCGTGTGGATTCAATACTTAGAAAAAAAGTAGCATTTTTCAGCCAAAACTGTCTGTAAGGAATAGTGCAGTTTGCAATGTGTCCTTACCCGGGGTTTGTCTTTTCTGAATTCTTTATTCACTCGTGTATTCTATAATTATAGAATAGATATGAGTTGCATGATTTACAAATTTATAGCCTGTTCGTGACTGTGAATAGTATGTTTTAAGTTTTCGTTGAATTTTCTAACTTTTGCATTCGAGGTCTGATGGACGCGAAACTTATGTGATATCTTCCTTGTGTGTGTACAACACCGTGTGCATGATTGTGAAACTATATGTTTAGTTGTTCATCTTTTATTGCGTTTTTCATGTTTCTAGTGTTATGTTTTTGATCCTCTAGGTTCTGTATTGTTACAAATCAGTCCCAGGAAGAGGATCCAATAGTCTAGCAGTCTTGTGTCTATGTGCAGATATCCAGGTGAGGGTTTTAAATGTTTTCAGCTGGGTATTGAACCTATATGTATATTATATACTTGCGAAACAAAAGAATTCCCTTCCGTTGTTTATCATGCTTTGTATTTATATTTGTTTATTACTTATTAGATATCTCAATCTATATTTTGATGTTTTTGATCAAAAACCGTTTTGATATTTGTCGCGACCCCCGGACACGGAGAGGAGAACCCTCACGATAGCGCCCGTTGAACGCGCGGGAATAACCTTCATCCCCACCGTGTATAACCCCTAAAGTTTGGCATTGGAAGCACGGGCCAAAAGAGGTTAACCTTATTGGGTTGTACATGGGAGTTGGGTTATAAACCCTCAAATTCTCTTATGTTTTTCCAATGTGGGACAAATCCCCCAAGGTATACATTCTCTCAAGTTGGGGTGCTACAATATCAACTTATATACGTATAGTGTTTCAAAAATGAATTTCAACGAGACGAAAATCCCTTTGTTTTAAAAGTAGGATTTGATCATTGACCGCTACACCGATGTCTCGAAAATGACATGTTTGGCCACAAATGTCATTATCACTTTCAAATGCGAGAAAAGGAACTTATTTAACGTTTCGAAAATGGGCCCGGAGGTTATATGGAGGGTGAGATCCGGAGACATGCGTCTAGGATAATAAGATCCCAATATATAATTTCCAACTTGTAAATTCTAATGAGAGACCTGTTGGTGGTTGGCAAGTCTTTCGTTGAGGTGATGGTGGACACGGCATGTGTTGCGTGTTTTTCCTAAAATTTCATAACGAACGTGTCGGGTCTCGGGTGTTGGTAGTATTTTTGGAACATGGAGTTATAAGGTGGAGGCCTATTCTCTCTGGGATATTTAACGTTTATGTTAATACTTATTTACCGATACGAATCACAATCCGATCTTTGTAACAAACAACTTAATATCTTGTCCAAAACCAGATTCGTGACTCGTACTTGCTTTCCTCGATTATATCTATAGCTCCTTCACTGAGTTTCCTTTGAACTCACCCCTCGTGTTTTGGTTCTTGCCTCAGGTAGCTATGGGTGGCCGACATGTCCTCTGTGTCGGAATGGCAACAACGTTAGTTGTTAGGACACTTTTGGTTTGGTCCTTAGTGTTGTTGTCATTTTAATTCGTCCTGGACACTCTTGTTCTATTTGATAGATGATGTTTTACTACTGATTATCTTGTTGGAACCCTGTATGGGCATAACTATTAGTACTAGTTTGTAAACGTTACTTAGCTGACTGTGAACGACACTTTTGATTATGTGAATTTTTATTGCTTCGGCTATTTCATTACTTGTTGTTAATTTATCATTAGTGTGGCTATCGTTCGCTGTCAGGATAAGCTGTTGCCAATAGTCTTGGCTAGACCTGTTGGCCGGGATGGGTTTTTAGGTAGTGACCTCTATCATAGTTTGAGAATTCATCACAGTCCGGGGGGGACTATAGTGTCGGGGCGCTACAGCTCTTCAGGTGGTATCAGATCGAAGGTTTAGACCTAAGCTTTGACGTCGTGTCTTGTCGAGTCTAAGTCGTACGGTACTAGGATTTGTGTTATTCATTAATTGTGCACTTACTTGCTTATTTGTTAAATGATCTTTCATCATGATTCTTAACCCAAACATGCATCCTTTCAGTGTATTGATACAGGAAACATGCCGCCTCGACGTGAACCACAAGCAGATCCACCTCAGAATATGGCCCAAGAACTCGCAGCCGCCATTCAGCAGCTAGTTACCAATGCATAGCAGCATCCGCAGCAAGTTTCTCTAGAAGAGACCGAGCGTCGTCTGTTTGATAGATTTATGACCCACTGCCCGCCTTGCTTTGAGGGTGCACCCGACGATTAGTCGCTGAGACTTGGTTAGCAGATTTAGACAAGATCTTCAGGGTTCTTCATTGTGGTTACCCCAAAAGGGTCAATTATGCCATGTCTCTCATGAGAGTGGCTGCTAGTGATTGGTGGATATATCTGGAGAAGAAGTTGAATACTAATCGGGTTCAGCCTACATGGGCTCGATTCTTGACGAATATTCGTGAGAAGTACATTCCTGAGATGGTACGGGATCAGAGGGAGAGAGAGTTTATGAACTTGATATAGGGTACGTCTATTGTGGCTCCGTACGAGGCCAATTTCACTAGCCTTAGTGTTTGCACTCCCCATATTGCCAAGGACGACAGGCGCCGTGCATGTAAGTTTAATGAGGGCCTTAGGACCGAGCTACATAGAGGCTTGTTGGGAGATGACATTCGTCATTACACATACGTGGTTTCTAGGGCCTTGAACGTCGAGTCTGATCTTAGGGAGATCAACAGGAATGCCCCACAGTTCACTCCCAAGAGCGCGCCACCAAACAAGAAGAAGCAGTATCCTCAGTCTGGACCTTCTCAGCTCAACAAGAAGCAGAAGAGTAGACCGTAGGCTCTGACTACCGCTCCTACCAAGTGCACTTATTATGGTTATGATAACCATACAGTCGAGCACTTCCGACTCAGGTTGCGATAGTGTTTCTTGTGCGGTGATGCTAATCACGCAATGGAAGCTTGCCCAAGACAAAGAGCTACACCTTCACAGAAAGCGCCGTAAGCTACTGGGTCTTCAAACAACAAACCAAAGATTCAGGTAAGAGCGTACGCCATGGGAGGAGAGGAACTTGACCCTGACCAGAACGTTGTGCTAGAAACGTATTTTACACATGCATGGCATCCCCATTTCAGTATTGTTTGATTCGGGTGCTACGCACTTGTTTATTGCGCTTGATATAGCTGTCAATTTGTGCATGCCTGTGACGAGTCTGCTTTACTTGTATCGAGTCTGTCGCAACCCCCGGGCACAGAGAGGAGAACCCCCCTACTTGGGCGCCCGTTGGACGTGCGGGTATAACCTTCGTCCCCACCGAGCACAACCCTAAAGTTTGGCTTAAAACCACATGCCAAAAGGGGTTGCAACCTTGTGGTAGTTGTGCTTCGAGATTGGGTTATAAACCCTTCAATTCTTTCATGAAGTTCCGATGTGGGATGACTCCCCCAGGACGCACAGCCCTACGCACGGGCTTGAGCCCCGTGTGCCAGCTAGTGAGGCACTCATGACAGCTATCCTCACTCGCGCGCGCAAGCCCATGCAGTGCTCCTGAGTTCAGTCCTTACGCTGAATTTTCGGGGCATTATAATCTGACTGTAGCATCCCTCTCTGAAGGAGGAGGAAGAACGCCATATCCGCACCGAACTGAATTCCCGAGCATGAGAGGGTGCCTTACTTGAAAACTCATTTCAGCGAATGGAAAAACGCTCATTCAAAACTCCGGAAACAACAACATGACGCCCCAACAACAACAGCAACAATCAGATAAATGCGGAAGCGAATTCTTAAATAACAGTTGAATTCATAAAAGCAATCCATGGCAACCTAATTCATAAAACGAATTTAAAAATAATTATCCAATCAATGCCGTCCATGGCTCAACTAAACTATCCCATATCAGGGGCACGTTAGTAAATAAAGTAAATCATAATATTAAATACAATAATTCAAATCAATTCAGAAAGTAAAGACTAGACTATTGTTGGGACACTGACAAGACAATAATACATGAGCCAACGTAGACCTGCTTCTGCAGACTGACAACATAGGTGACACCGCCACCTGTCTACCTCAAGTAAGAACCAAAGTAGAAGGGGTGAGTATAAAGGATACTCAGTAAAGGGGGTAATACAATATAGGTATTGATCACAGTTTATCATTTATCTTTTAAAACCAAAAGTAGTGAATGTTGCTCATTTTGAGAAAGAGTACAAATATAAATATAAGTTGTAAAACTATAAGACAAAGCAACACTCGGGTTCGGCTCACTTTGAAAACACAAAAGGTTGACGAACCGGATCCTTTGAAATTATTTGCACATAATATCAAGCCGATAGTTCAATGAGGGCTTAATCGATTCACAATCCGTAGAGTGGTAAAACGAACAGTTATCAAACCATGCATGAGTAATAAATGACGGGATTGTATGTTGGGATTCACGTAACCCCGGGCGCAGCGGAAGTAATAGATTTCAAAATTTTTGTCCCGGGGCTTTACAGTGAATCTTCATCCAATAAATATACAACTTTGAGACGTTTATACATTATAACGAAGCACAGATTTACGCACTCCTTTTGTAGTAGATAAGGAACGAAAGCTTTCCAAAGCTTCTGGCCACTCCTCGAGATCGCTGGCCTCAAGATCCACCTAGGTTTCGATTTTCAACAGAAACCCTCTGAAGATAGTCCACGACTTCTCGCAGGCAAACTCGTGTCTCTTAATCCCTGCTAGGGAACGAAGAACGATTGATTATCTCTTTTGATTAAGCCTTAGTGAGTAAGACTTAATCATTGAAGTGAAGAAAACCAATTCTCTTAGAGAGAGAGAGAGTTGGAGTGAAAAAGAGAGGGGAGAAAAAACAGAAAACTTAGGGTTTTTTTCTGAATGTGTTATTGCTTGCTTGGAAAGAAACAATCCTTGGGGTTATTAAATAACCCACATGGCCGAAAATTCCAAGCCCATGAAGGACATAGATTTTCGGCCATCTCCTTCCTTTTTGACTAAGTTTTGGGCCTTTTCAAAAGGCCCATTAAATTTAATACTATATTAAATTCTCAAAGCCCAATTATCTAATTACTCCTAATTAGAATTGGATTAATCTTTCAATTGACTTTTGGGCTTTATTTTATACCAAATAAAATTAAAGCCCAATTGAATATTAATTCCCAAATTAATATATCCCTTCCCAATTTGATTTAATCAAATTAAATCCATTAATTACTCTTAATTAAATTCTTCATTGTTAATCAACTATTAATTAACTACTTCAATTTTGAATTAAACCAATTAATTCAATCCATCAATCCCCATTGATAATCTTATTTTCCCTTGGAAGTCATTGTGTGACCCATCAGGTTCACCAACAGGACAACAGTAGAAACACATTCCAAATGTTACTATTATATCTTTAATTGAACCTTTCAATTTCAAGAAGGTTTGTGAGTCAAAGCCCATTTGATCTCACAAACTCATTTCTACAGACCATGGATGAGTTCTAGCAACGTGTCCATGGCCACCCATCCTTCGATGAAATGGTGCTTACCTTTCAGCTTCATGATCTCCGTGAGATACAATCCCTCAATCATCCAATTCCCGATTATGACCTAGGGTATGTGATACAGAACCTCAGTAGTCTATAATGCTATGAACGACATTCCAATAGTAATCTCATTTGAACTCTAACTCTAGGAACTCTTTCCTAATTGAGATCAAAAGTACTTTGCAAAGATTTAAGATGAGATACATTACAACGGAATTCATAGGAATTCTTCTTGTTCTTATAACAAGTGATTGATTCTATATTAACCCTCATAGCCTTCATGCATAACTCGAACATACCCAACATACAGTTTATGTGAAACTCGAGGGATTCAACAGTATGTCAAAGTATGCCCCAGTCATACACATGGCAACCATGGAGTCTCAAGTCTAAGGATCTATTAGACACGATCATGGCTTAGGAAACTCTCCTAATCTTTAAGACTCGTTATGAGCCATAACCCATTTAGGCATTCCCGTCGGGATCCTCAGTGAACTTAATCTCCATTAAGCACCCTCATATGCATAGGAGTATCAAAACACTAATGCCATGAAATGGGACACACTTTCATAAAGCTATGTCATATGAGCAAGTCTCGAGTGAGTCTGATCGACATCCCTAGTGTCTTTTAAACTTTTTGACTTGGAGTGTTTCAAATCACGCCATTGGGTACTTATTTCAAGACCCCTATCGAATAGTGAAACCAAGTCCCTTAGCTTATGTGATCTTGGGGTTTCATTTATCCACAATAATAAGTAATATGCATTTAAATACAATTGAAATATGATGAAATAGGCCAATAGTATAAAACGACTAATCACGTCTTTTTTTACAAGTCACAAGAAAGTTCAGCTCTAGAGTATTACATAGAAATATCCTAAACAGTTCGGCTTTCAAGGGCACTACGCTAACAATCTCCCACTTGCCCTAAAGCCAACTGCCCATTGTCTTAAGGCCCATTTTCACAAGATTCCCTTCAAAGACTGCTTGACTCAAAGGCTTGGTTAGTGGGTCTGCTAAGTTTTCTGCCGAAGCGACTCTTTCCATAGAGATGTCGCCTCTTTCCACAATCTCTCTGATGAGATGATATTTCTTGAGGACGTGCTTGAATTTTGCATGAGATTTTGGTTCCTTTGCTTGCGCAACTGCACCTTTGTTTTCACATAAGACAACTAGTGGCAGAGCACTGCTAGGCACTACACCCAACTCTTAGATGAAGTTTCTCATCCACACTCCTTCTTTTGTTGCCTCTGATGCAGCTATATATTCTGCTTCGCAAGTAGAATTTGCAGTAGTTCCTTGTTTGGAACTCTTCCAACTTACTGCACCACCATTCAGAAGATACAGATATCCTGAGGTGGATTTGAAGTCGTCTACATTCGATTGGAAGCTCGCATCGGTGTATCCTTCTATTTTCAGTTCATGACAACCACCGTATACCAAAAACATATTCTTAGTCCTTCTCAAGTATTTAAGGATAGTTTTCACAGCAATCCAGTGACTTTCACCGGGGTTGGACTGATACCGACTTGTAACACTGAAAGCGAATGCGACATCAGGTCTTGTACATAGCATAGCATACATTATGCTACCTATGGCCGAAGCATACGGGACAATAGAAATTTTGTTCTTTTCTTCGTCAGTCTGAGGAGACATTGACTTAGATAAGTTAAGACCATGTCTCATTGGAATGTATCCTCTCTTGGATTCTTCCATTCTGAATCTCTTTAGAATTTTGTCTATGTACAAGGATTGGGACAATCCTATCAATCTCTTTGATCTATCCCTATAGATCTTTAAACCAAGAATGAAGGAAGCTTCTCCCAGATCCTTCATCGAGACTGTGTAGACAACCAGGTTTTAGTTGTATGCATTTCATCTGCCTCATTCCTAATGAGCAGAATGTCATCTACATACAATATTATGAATTGTATCACCCTTCCATCAAATTTCTTGTAAACACAAGAATCATGCACGGTTTTGATGAAGCCAAACAATTTGACTGTCTCATCAAATCGTGCATTCCAACTTCTAGAGGTATGCTTGAGTCCATAAATGGATCTCTGAAGTTTGCAGACCTTCTGCTCACTCCCACTGGACCTGAAACACTTCGGCTATTCCATATAAATGTCTCGATCTAAATCTCCATTTAGGAAAGCCGTTTTCACATCCATTTGCCATATTTTGTAATAATAGTACGCCGAAATGGCAAGTAAGATTCTAATGGATTTTGACATTGCTACAAGGGAGAACGTTTCATCAAAGTCCAGTCCTGGTCTTTGAGTATACCCTTTAGCAACTAACCTTGCCTTGAAGGTTGTCACTTCTCCATTTACCCCAAGCTTACACTTGTAGATCCATTTACATCCTACAGGCTTCTTGCCCTTAGGAAGATCTACCAAGGTCCATACCTTGTTAGAGTACATGGAGTCCATTTCTGAATCCATGGCTTTAAGCCACTTAGCAGAATCTATATCAGATATAGCATCTTCATAAGATTTTGGATCATTATCCAACTACTCGGTTTCCGTGATGAATGATTCATTGTGGGAAGTTTGATCTTTATCAATCCTTATTTCTGTTGCAAAACCGTAGTATCGTTCAGGCTGTCTAGTGACCCTTTCGGATCTTCGTGGGACTGTAATTTGAATGGTGAGTCTGGTTGAGGGTGGCTGTGCCAATGCAGGAGCATTTGTAGTTTGATCTTGAACCTCTTCAAGTTCTACTAATGTTCTTTTCTTATCTATAAGAAAGTTTTTCTCCAAGAAAGTGGCATTCCTCGAAATAAACACCTTTTGTTATGAGGGATCATAGAAACAATAGCCTGAAGTGTAACAACCCAAGGTCAGCCTGGCAAGCATATACTGTCCTCTTTGGAAAGCCACCAGGCTCGATGGCCCAGTGCGCCCCCTCAAGGCTTTAAAATGCGTATGCCAGGTAAGGTTTCAACCCACTTATAAAGGGGCTTCGTTCTCCTTACCAAACCGATGTGGGACATTACAATCCACCCCCCTTGGGGGCCCAGCGTCCTCGCTGGCACACCGGCCTTACCGGCACTGGCTCTGATACCATTTGTAACAGCCCAAGGTCAGCCTGGCAAGCATATACTGTCCTCTTTGGAAAGCCACCAGGCTCGATGGCCCAGTGCGCCCCCTCAAGGCTTTAAAACGCGTATGCCAGGTAAGGTTTCAACCCACTTATAAAGGGGCTTCGTTCTCCTTACCAAACCGATGTGGGACATTACATGAAGTTTCCTTAGGATACCCTACAAATTTGCAGAAACTAGATCTAGAATCCAGTTTGTCTCCCACTAGCTTTTTGACATAAGCTGTGCATCCCCATACTTTAAGGCATGAATAATTGGGGTGTTTCAAGTGCCACATCTCATATAGCACTTTTGGTACTAACTTGGAAGGGACTATGTTCAGTATTCTAGTTGCTGCTTCCAGGGTATAGCCCCAGAAAGATGTAGGAAGATCAGTGAAACTCATCATGGATCGAACCATATCCAGTAAAGTTCGATTCCTGCGCTCAGACACTTCGTTGTGCTGGAGCGTGCCTGGTGGAGTCCACTGTGAGACAATTCCATTGTCTCTCAAATGACCAAGAAACTCATTGCTTAAATATTCGCCTCCTCGATCAGATCAAAGTGCTTTTATTTTGCATTCAAGTTGGTTCTCAACCTCATTCTTGTACTCTATGAACTTTTCACAGGCTTCGGGCTTATGCTTCATCAGGTACACATACCCATATCTACTGAAGTCATCAGTAAATGTAATGAAGTAAGTACATCAGCTTCTTGTACTAACACTTAGTGGTCCGCAGACGTCAGTGTGGATCACATCCAAAAGGTTTTGACTTCGCTCTACATTCCCTTTAAAAGGGGCTTTGGTCATCTTACCTTTCAAACATGATTCGCAGGATATCAACTCAGACAGATCATGTTGATCAAATGGGCCAAAGTTGGATATCCTTTGGATTCTGTTTTTCGAGATATGACCTAGTCTAGCATGCCAAATTTTAGCCAAAATTTTATCATTTGATTTCCTTTTGTTGTTTCCTTGTTGAATATTTAAGAGATCAATATTGTTTTCTATTAAGTATAATCCATTCTGAAGGGATCCTAATGGATGTGAAGAATGATTCTTCATTATGGAAAAATTATCTTTTGAGATTTTAAAAGAAAATCCTTCATTATCCAAAACAGGAAGGAAATAATATTCTTAACAAGTTCTGGAATGAATAACACATTATTCAAAACTAAAACAAAACTATCTCTTAATATTAATCTAACAGTTCCTATAGCCTTTGCTGCAACTCTTGCTCCATTTCCAAGCCTAGAACATGCTCTCTTTCGTCAACTTCTTGGACATCAGTCATGCCCTGCAACGAATTGCAGATGTGAGCACCACATCCAGAATCTAATACCCAACTATTAGAATTGATTGAGAGATTAATATCAACAAGAAATATACCTTCATGTGGAGTAACCATGTACTCATTGCAATGGCGGCAGAGCCTCTCAAACACAATAACATACTTGTTATGTTTAGTGGGGAAACGTGAGAGTCTAACCGAGACCAGCCTGATTCCATCTCTTAAGTTTCGTTCAACTTTTGCCAACATGGCTGCTGTTTTATCAAGGGTGATGCCCCTCTCAACAGCTCTATACTTGGTTACGAAATCTTGATAGCTTGGAGGCAGTGATGAAATGATCAAATCAGATACTACCTCAAGTTGTGGGAAAATGCCATTTTTCATGAGTCCTACCCATATCAAAATAGCTTCCGTGCAGTGGTCAGAAACATTGCTTCCCTCAGCCATTCTTAGATTATACAATTCATTTAAAAGGACAACTCCTTGTGAATAATCATACATCATGACTAGCAGAAAAGTCTACAACAGAAAACGTATGAGTGACTTAATAATAAAAACAGTAAAGAAATGATATGGTCTTCAATCATTTAGTCTCCCACTAATTAGTTCAAACTTTGTTGACTCCATGCAACTAAGTTAGAGAAAATAGTGATTATTTTCTTTAGTGGGTATTAAGATCCCAAGCTTCTTGCAATTGAACCCACTTGTCATGGTCATTCAATTCAAGTCTTAAGGTAAATATCTTTTATTAATTATATCAAATATAACTCTTAATAATGTTTTGCATTGCCTCCTTCACATAGACCCAACTGTGTGCGACATCTATGTTACTTTGGCAGTAAGGCCGGCCCATTAATCATTAGATTTCAGTGAATTGTCGCAATAGGGACCCACTTGTTATGGCCATCCCCAATTACTGGCAACCACCGAAAAATTGTATCTTGTATACTGAGAAAATTATCTACTTTCTAAGGCCACATAACAGAGACCCACTTGTCATGGCCATCTCTATTATGCAAGGTTAGAAGTGAATTTTCTATTAACGGACTGCTTGGAAAATTTAAAATCCTTGTTTATAATTTTCCATTAAGGCTTAATATTTGATAAATTTTGACATTTCAAAATCATGGAGTTGTATGTATATTTTCGAAAAATATAAAGATTTCAAAAATCTTTCCAAGACCTCATCAATATTATTATCTTGTGTTTTTAATGCATGATCACACAAAACAGTTAAAACACACATTCAGACAATAATAAAACGCCTAGCACTAATAAATGGCTTATCATGGGCTTTTCCCTACGCTCGGTCCATAAGAGCCATTTTATGGACCAAGATTCTATTCATGCAATAATAACATAATTTAAATCATGCAAGGAGCAAATAGAATCCTATTCTATTACTATTAAGTAACCCGTTTCATTTGGATTGTCTCTTCTCTTCCAAGCCCACTACGTCTTTGTCTTGAACTCCTTCTCCTAATCTAATTAGAATTCTCACCAACTATGATTCTAACTCTCTCAAATTATAAATCATTTAAAATACATTGGTGGAAAGATAAAAACGAAGCATTACAAATTGGAATAAGAGGCTCGCAAACTCTCGATTTAAAACCACAGTTAAAAATTGCATCAACAAAATAAAACCATCCATAGTGCACATTAAGCCCATGATAATAACCAACATACATCCAATGCAATGCATAAAATTAAATTTACCAAGTAATTAATGTTATGCATATTTAAGTTGTTTGTTCTAAATAAACTACTTAAATCTTTATTAATCTTAATCACTATTAAAATTAATCTAAAATTAAATTAAATTGATTAAAACCAATTTAATCCAATTTTCTTCAGAGTTCCAAAACTCTAGTCTATGTGCATCAACTAACAAGTTCAAGTTGGGTAGAATTGAAAATATTTCAAAATTTTACGAAACAAGATTTTCTCAAAATCCCTGTTCTGACTCGATTTTCAAAAAATCATAAAAAAAAAAAAATTTAACCTTTTGATCTGATTCAAAAGCCAAAATTCAAGAGGAACTGTGTAGCATAATTTCTCAGAAGACTCTGAAGTCATATGAGCACGTTAGAGTCCTCTTCTAACGTGATTTATAAACAGTCGCTGAAAATGCGTTTTCTAGATTTACACAAATTTTGGTTTTCGATTTCAGATTTCCAAAAATTACAGAAAATCGAAAACTGAAGCTTTTGACCTGATTCAAAACGTGAAGTTGTTTAAAATTGAATGTAGAAGATTTTCTCAGAAGACACCAAAGTTATTTGAGAACTTTATAACAGATTTTCAAGATAAGACAGTTTTTCAAGATTAGGGTTTCGACCTCCAACTTCAAAAAATCAGAACAAATCGAAAACTAAAGATTTTGATGCAAAAAAAAACCCTAAATTCAACCCCATTGTGTTAAATATAATTTTTTCAGAAATAGTAAAATCCATTAGAGGTCATTAGAATACCTATCCGATTAGTTTTTTAAAACGTGACAGAACAGCCCCTGTTTCAAAAATGATTTTCGACTCCAGTTTTCAAAAATTCATAATAAATCGAAAACTATAGATTTTGAACTAATTCAAAAAGATAAAATCAAGGCCAACGTGTCTCGAACATTTTCTCAGAAGATATCGAAGTCATCCAAGATCAGTAGGAAGGTTTTCCGACTCAGTTTTCTAGACGTCGCCGAAAACTGATTTTCTGCAACACAATTTTCAGCAACACAACTCAACACCAAAATTCGTTTTTCCATGTTTTCAAAAAATATCAACATATTTCAATAAATCAATCTTCAAATTTCCAGATTCTTTTTTTAAAAAAAAAACATATTCGAAATATATTATCGATTTACCAAAACTCCCAACAAGTTACATATGCACATAAACTACAAATCGCATCTAAGCCAGTTAATTCAAAATAAAAGGTAGAGGCGAATGTATAAACGTGATCAAACCTGGATCTGATACCACAGCGGAAGTACTAGATTTCAAAATTTTTGTCCTGGGGCTTTACAGTGATTCTTCATCCAATGAATATAAAACTTTGAGACGTTTATACATTATAACGAAGCACACCTTTACGCACTCCTTTTGTAGTAGATAAGGAATGAAAGCTTTCCAAAACTTCTGGCCACTCCCCGAGATCGCTGGCTTCAAGATCCACCTAGGTTTCGATTTTCCAGCGAAACCCTCTGAAGATAGTCAATGGCTTCTCGCAGGCAAACTCGTGTCTCTTAATCCCTGCTAGGGAACGAAGAACAATTGATTATCTCTTTTGATTAAGCCTTAGTGAGTAAGACTTAATCTTTGAAGTGAAGAAAAACAATTCTCCTAGAGAGAGAGAGAGAGAGAGAGTAGGCATGAAAAAGAGAGGAGAGAAAAAAACAGAAAACTTAGGGTTTTTTCTGAATGTGTTATTGTTTGCTTGGAAAGAAACAATCATTGGGGTTATTAAATAACCCACATGGCTGAAAATTCCAAGCCCATGAAGGACTTGGATTTTCGGCCATCTCCTTCCTTTTGGACTAAGTTTTGGGCCTTTTCAAAAGGCCCATTAAATTTAATACTAGATTAAATTCTCAAAGCCCAATTATCTAATTACTCCTAATTAGAATTGGATTAATCTTTCAATTGACTTCTGGGCTTTATTTTATACCAAATAAAATTCAAGTCCAATTGAATATTAATTCCCAAAAAAATATTTCCCTGCTCAATTTGATTTAATCAACTTAAATCCATTAATTATTCTTAATTAAATTCTTCGTTGTTAATCAACTATTAATTAACTACTTCAATTTTGAATTAAACCAATTAATTCAATCCATCAATCCCAATTGATTAGATAATCTTATTTTGCCCTTGGAAGTCATTGTGTGACCCCTCAGGTTCACCAACAGGACAACAGTAGAAACACATTCCAAATGTTACTGTTATATCTTTAATTGAGCCCTTTCAATTTAAAGAAGGTTTGTGAGTCAAAGCCCATTTGATCTCACAAACTCATTTCTACAGACCATGGATGACGTCTAGCAACGTGTCTATGGCCACCCATCATTCGATGAAATGGTGCTTACCTTTCAGCCTCATGATCTCCGTGAGATACAATCCCTCAATAATCCAATTCCCGATTATGACCTAGGGTATGGGATACAGAACCCCAGTAGTCTATAATGGTATGAACAACATTCCAATAGTAATCTCAATTGAACTCTAACTCTAGGAACTCTTTCCTAATTGAGATCAACAGTACTTTGCAAAGATTTAAGATGAGATACACTACAACGGAATTCATAGGAATTCTTCTTGTTTTTATAAGAAGTGATTAATTCTATATTAACCCTCACAGCCTCCATTCATAACTCGAACATGCCCAACATACAGTTGATGTGAAACTCGAGGGATTCAACAGTATGTCAAAGTATGTCCCGGTCATACACAAGGCAACCATGGAGTCTCAAGTCTAAGGATCAATTAGACACGATCATGGCTTGGGAAACCCTCATAATCTTTAATACTCGTTATGAGCCTTAACCCATTTAGGCATTCCCGTCGGGATCCTCAGTGAACTTAATCTCCATTAAGCACCCTCATATGCATTGCAGTGTCAAAACACTAATGCCATGAAATGGGACACACTTTCATAAAGCTATGTCATATGAGCAAGTCTCGAGTGAGTCTGATCGACATCCCCTGTGTCTTTTAAACTCTTCGACTTGGAGTGTTTCAGATCACGCCATTGGGTACTTATTTCATGACCCCTATCGAATGGTGAAACCAAGTCCCTTAGCTTATGTGATCTTGGGGTTTCATCCATACACATGAATAAGTAATATGCAATTAAATACAATTGAAATATGATGAAATAGGCCAATAGTATTAAACGACTAATCGCGTCTTTTTATTACAAGTTACAAGAAAGTTCTGCTCTAGAGTTACATAGAAATAGCCTAAACAATTCAGCTTTCAAGGGCACTACTCTAACATTGTAATTCAACTAAGCATTGAAAGCAATAAATCAATTAAGCAAGTAAATAAAAAAGGCAATAAGACATGAAACAGTTCAATAATATATCCCGGCGAGCGCGGGTCCAATAATACTCAAATAGGGCCAATCATGGTGGATTAAGGGAGCGTGCACGGCTGCACGTTACCGGATTAAGGGAGTGCGTTTGAGAACACATTACCTTGGATTAAGGGAGCATGCACGGTTGCACGTTACCGGATTAAGGGAGTGCGTTTGAGAACACGTTACCTTGGATGAAGGGAGCGTGCACGGCTGCACGTTACCGGATTAAGGGAGTGCGTTTGAGAACACGTTACCTTGGATTAAGGGATCTTGCACGGCTGCATGTTTTTGGATTAAGGGAGCGCGTTTGAGAACACGTTACCATGGATTAAGGGAGCGTACATGGCTGTACGTTACCAGATTAAGGGAGTGTGTCTGAGGACACGTTACCGTAGATGACAGTATAGTTTTCGCTTTTCAAATCAATATCAATATATATATATATATATATATATATATATATATATATATATAGGTTTTGCTATAAAAGAATTGACTAAGAACATAAGAAAATAGTAAAGGCAGGAACAACAAGCAATAAGAAAGACAGGAATGATAAGTTATTTCGCAAACCTATATATATCTATGATCTTGCCCAGTTGAAAGCATTTTAAACCCTTACTTGGCTCGACAGAACAAGAGAAGGAAACCAAGCAGCAATTATAATTCTGCCTCAAAGATCCCACCTGAAAAACACGGGGTCCAGAGGATGAATGACTGACACGACAAGGAAACAGACACTGATGCTCGGCTATCAAATTACGAACATGCTTAAAGATACTCATTCAATATTCAGGCATAACAGAGCAAGCAGGGGAAATATGGTCATCTAATATGAAAAGCATGGAATAAACGAATAACAAAAAGCGTTTAATTAAATATAAAACACTTAAGCGTAGAAGCTAATCAGGGGGTATGATTGTCATTCAACATCAATTAAATATATTCCATTTAAATCAACAATTTGAAATAGAACTTCACAACTTACAACTTTTCTCAAAAGCTCTAAAGCTACAAGCTAAAATCAAATCCTATCTCTAGCCTAATCGAACCGAAACCTATCAGTTTGACTACACAATCATTCAACAACAATATTCAACAATTGGGACAAGCTAGAGCACATGTAATTCATGCCAAAACAGTTTGAAAAGATAAAAGCTAGAAGCTATAATCAAAAGGCTACCAATTAACATAATTATACAAAACATGCGATAAAAAACAAATGACAAGTCGGATTCGAGTAATACCAGCGCCATTAGAACTGTTGCGATGAGGAGAACAATCTGTCTGAAGGGTCTGTTGCCAGATTCTGGCCGGAGCGGCGCGCCACCACCGGACCACCGCTGCTCCACCGCCGCCAGTCGCTAGGTCTCAAGATCACCGCCAAAAGCTTCGTCTCGTCAAGGGCGTCCCAACCATGGTGGTCCGCCGCCTCAGCTCCGTCTGGAACAGTAGGAAAAGCCCCAATCTCCGCCGCCAACTTCACTTCACCGTATCTCCATCGTCGGTGGTCCGATGAAGGTGAGACCACTGCCATTGGAATCCTCTCATCCAGGGCTACCTTTGCGGGTACGCGCCGTCGCTGTCGCTGGAGGTGGTAGATTGGAGAAATGGTCATCGGACTGAAAATCAGCCGTATCTCCTTCACCGGTGGTCAGATGGCCACGGGACTACCACCGTTGGATTCCTCTCAAAAAAATGGTCCAGAACCACCCTTGCCCACCACCTGAAAGTCGCCGGAAAGTCATCATCAGAAAGGTCCGACGTCGCGCCACTTCGAGCCGCCACAACGCGTCCACCGTCGGTCAAATCAACGAAATACAGGTACCGTTGTGCTCCTCTCGTTGAGATGACCGATTTCGATATATCATTTGCCTGAATCGGTAAAGAAATAAAAAATCCCCAAATTGGAGAAGATGAGCTCGCGTCGTATGGTCCGTGTGGTGTGTTCTCCAATTTTTCATTTGTGCCCCAAAATTTCCAATAATTGCATAATATACCCTATTCTTCGGAAAATGTGCAAATTGTGTAATGTGTCGGAATAAGGCATACTTAGTGTCAAAATGACCAAAATTAAATGTTTAACAAAGATTGAGGTTCATTTTACGAAAAATCATGAGTTTATGAAAAGTCAATGTCGGGTTGGGCTAAAGTGTAAATAGTTTTGGGCTAAAATGCAATTCTCTTTAAAATATGACCTAATGAATAATATTAAGGATTTCATGAAAATATTTGGAACCTCGATAAAATATGGACTAAAATATTGGATTCCGGTCCAATGTGCATTGTTAAATTACTAGATCAAGTTAAACGGGCTAACAAATAAATTTACCAAATTGACCCTAGTTAGTGGCAAAACAATGCAAATCAAATTCTAATTAATGCATTGGGTTTTAAATACCAAATCGATGATTTATCAAAATCTTTAAATGCAAGAGTTGGGAAAAACGTGCAAGTGTGAAAGACGTCGGGACCGTAAACGGTCTGAATTCCGGTAAACACGCTAATTTAAGCTTGGAGATTGCGGGTCATCACAGAGTCAGTTCCCCGATAGGAGCTTCATATTTGACCGATAGGATTTATAAGAATTACTCGCTGAAGATTGAAGACCGCGTTTATTCAGTCGATTTGATTGAGTTACCCTTGAAAAGATATGGTATTATCCTTGGAATGGACTAGCTATCTCGACACCGGGTTCATGTTGATTGTTTCGAGAAGAAAGTCTGAATTGGTGTTGATAAGATAGAAGTTCAGGGGATTTTGGAGAATCCGGGTCTTCCCCGAATATTTCTTTTGCCGAGGCCACTTGCTTGATTCGAGATGGAGCTCTAGCCTATGTCGTTTATTTGCTAAATCGACCCAAAGATCAGATAGAGATTGAGAACACCGCAGTTGTCCAGGAATTTCAGGACGTATTTCCGGAGAGTCTGAACTCCCTACCGCCCGAGCGTGACATCGAGTTCGTAATTGATTTGGCGCCAGGATCGGAACCTTACTCCAAGACTCCATACAGAATGGCTCCCACCGAGTTGAGTGAATTGAACAAGCAATTGGAAGAATTGCTTGAAATGGGATACATTAGACCGAGCATTTCCCCCCTGGGGTGCGCAAGTCCTTTTTGTTAAGAAGAATGTGTATTGATTACCGGGAGTTGAACCGAATGACGGTTAAGAACAAATACCCTCTACCCCACAGAGAGGAGTTGTTTGATTTGCTACAGGGATCGAAGATCAATTTAAAACTGGATCTTCGCCAGGGCTACTAGCAATAGCGTATTTGTGAGCAGGATATCCCCAAGACTAGGTTTAATACTCGGTACGGTCTTTATGAATTCATCGTGATGCCATTTGGGTTGACGAATGCACCGGCAACATTCATGGATATGATGCACATAGTATTTCGACCCTATCTCGATAAGTTTGTGGTTATATTCATCGATGACATCTTGGTTTTCTCAAAGAACGTCGACGACCATGCTGAACACCTTCGAATCATGCTTCAGATGCTTCGCGAGCACAAACTCTTTGCTAAGTTTAGCAAATGTGAGTTCTGGATTGACCGAGTTGCTTTTCTTGGTCATATCATTTCTGGAGATGGGATTTTAGTTGACTCGTCAAAGATTGAAGAGGTGATGAACTGGAGTTAGCCGAAGACGCCGATCGAAGTGAGAAGTTTCCTTGGATTATTTGGGTATTACCGGAGGTTTGTATAGGACTTTTCGTAGTTAGAAGCTCCACTTACTCAGCTGACTCGCAAAACAGTACCTTTTGAGTAGGACAACAAATGCAAGAAGAGTTTCCAAGAGTTAAAAAGGAGATTGACCACATCACCTACCCTTACTCTTCCAGATGGCACCGAAGGGCATACAGTTTATACTGATGCCTCGAAGGAAGGACTAGGTTGTGTATTAATGCAGAATGAGAAAGTAGTTGCTTGCACTTCAAGGAAGTTGAAAGATCCCGAGAAGAACTACCCCGTTCACGATTTGGAGTTAGCTGCCGAATATTCACCCTAGCGAAGTGGAGACATTATTTATACGGTGTCACTTTCGACATATTCATCGACTATCAGAGTTTGAAGTATCTGTTTACGCTGAAGGATCTCAACTGTAGACAGCGTCGATGGATGGAGTTTTTGGAAGATTATGACTGCCGTTTGCACTATCATCCAGGAAAGGGAAACGTAGTGGCAGATGCCTTGAGCCGGAAAGCCCAAGTAGCTCAAATTGAAGGGATATTCTCTGATATCTGTGAAGGAGATAGAAGAGAAAGATTGATTTTGCAACCTCGGATTGTGAACTTATCAGTCCGACCCGATTTAGTCCAACAGATTCGCGAAGAGCAATCTTATGAAGAGAAGATTCAGAAAATCATTGCCAAGATGCAGAAGGAGATGGATTCAAAGTTCAGATTTCATGATGTCAGTTTGCTACGATTCAAGAACCGCGTGTGTGTACTTGAGAAGTTGAAGCATGTGATTCTTGAGGAAGTGCACAAGTCCACATACACTGTACATCCGGGAGGTAACAAGATATACAAAGATCTTAAGATGCAGTTCTGGTGGAACGGGATGAAGAAAGATGTGGCAGAGTTTGTGAGGCACTGTCTGACTTGTCAGATGGTCAAATCAGAACATCTGAAATCGGGAGGTACTCTTCAGCCACTCCCTATTCCTACTTGGAAATAGAAAGAAGTTACTATGGACTTCGTGACCGGATTGCCCACAGTTCGTGGAGGTTATGACAGTATTTGGGTCATCATCGACCGATTGACCAAATCAGAGCACTTTTTGCCAGTGTGTAAGACATCCGAAGTTAAGCTTTTGACAGAGCTTTACTAGAAAGAGATTATTGCTCGTCATGGTGTTCCGGAGAGCATAATATCGGATAGAGACCCCAAGTTTATAGCACATTTGTGGCAATAGATTCACAAAAACTTGGGAACGACTCTGAAATTTAGTTCAGCTACTCACCCACAAACTGATGGACAGTCAGAACGAACGATCAGGCTTTCAAATGACATATTAAGGTCTTGTGTCCTTGACTTTCAGGCAAGTTGGGACAAACAGCTACCACTGATCGAGTTCGCTTATAATAATAGCTATCAGTCATCGATTGGAATGCCATCTTATGAAGCTCTATATGGAAGGAAATATGGATCGCCGTTATATTAGGATCTTGAGGATTGGAGATGGTCAACAGAGAAAGCTAAGCGAGGTTCTCCTACCCCTTAGCAAATGGCTCAAGAAGCCTTGGAAAAGGTCCAAATCATTCGCCAGAGAATGAAAGCAGCTTAGGATGGTCAAAAGAGATATGCAGATACGAGACGTCGAGATTTGGAAAAAGTTGGTGATAGAGTTTTTCTCAAAACATCACCGAGAAAAGGGCTTGCAAGGATTGGTAAAGGCGGAAAACTTAGCCCAAGATTCTTAGGTCTATATGAGATTTTGGAACGAATCGGGAATACCGCTTACCATCTAGACTTACCGGCGAACCTGACCGGGATTCACAACGTATTTCATGTTTTTCACCTTTGGAAATAGTTTCCCGATGAGTCTCACATCCTTGGAGATGAGGACATCCAGTTGTAACCGGACTTAACTATCGAAATGAAACCGGTGCAAATTCAAGACAACAAGATTCAACAACTTCGCAACAAGCAGATTCCCTTAGTGAGAGTCTTATGATTTACATGTTTATATGAAATTTTGTATATGCGCTTATTTGAATTCCTAATTTATGTATTTGTGTTCGTCATTTCGATAGCTTCAAAATGATTATAATATTGCTGTTTGTAGCGGGCGCCCCAAACGGGTAACGCACGCCCCGCACCGAGCCCCGACCCAGAACCGAAACGGAATCCGACCCGAATCGAAACCCGGCGAACGGCACACATTTACTCAATGACTAGACGGGGTTTCAAAAATGAAAGAAAACGACAGAGGTGCGGAAGCGAAATAAAATAAAATAATAAATCATAATAATTGCACAACTAATAAAGCCCACTAAGGCCAACGAAATTCAATTACTCAAAATAAACGGGTTCGATACAATATCCCGACAATATACAATAACGGGTTCAACATAGAAATCCCGAATACTAACTCAATAAAATCCTAATATCATAAAACATAAATAATATCATACGGACACGAGTTATACAAGAACGAAATAAATACAACTCTAACGACGACGACGACGAATATCCCGCCTAGTGTCCTGAAAACAATACAGGGGTGAAACAGAGAGGGTTAGTCAAACGACTAAGTGAGGAGGGAATAATAATGTATATTATAAAACGGAAATAAATCACCATTTTTAAACTTAAAAGAAATCAACATAAAAGAAGGGTTTTCGTAACGGGTGGTGATTTAGCATAAAATATAACTTATCATATGACTCGGCGAGTCGAGCCCTTAACTCCAATTTCCAAACATAAAAATGGGAAACCACCCTTATTCTTCCAATGTAGATGGACCGCTAAATCCGAACTACGCATAACATACAGTATAATCTCAGGTACTCAAAGGGCTGCCACTTCGGCCTCACCCCGAGCTCCCAAAGGTGGAGGGAACCATAGGATTTCCGCTGTAGACCCTATGTCTACCGATTTCGTCCTATCATCCTTACTCCGGACCCAAACATACATACATACATATCATAACTCGCTTTTCAAATCATTTCGGGTTGGCCAAAAGACCGTTCGAGACATGCCATATGCGAGGTCGAAGGCCAAAGTTTGCCTTAGAAAACAAAGGTGTTTTACATGTCTCTTTCGCAAACATTTCGAAGACTATACATAGTGCTTTTTCATATGAAAATACTTTCGATAAATTGAATGAATATAATAGGTATAAATATCTACTAAGTATATATATAGAAACGGTGTGAAAACAAAACGTAAACATGACTTATATCGAGAGAGGCTTATTTATATATATACATAACAGTACTGGAATCAGAAACGGAAAGCCTCACCTGTGGCTATACAAAAAGAAGAGCAAAAGCAAGAACCGGCGCTACTCCACGGGAGTATCGTCTGCAAAAATACCAAGACACAATCAAATAAGACTAAGGACGACACACGACTTATACGAAAATATTAAAACATATAGAAGCACGTTAGACAATCAAACAAGGCACTTAAGTTCAAATTATCAAACGAAAACAGAGTAATTCGTAAATTTAAAAATGCAATCAAGTCCAAATGCAACGAAACTTTACAGGCATGCTTTAAATATCATAAAGGAGTATGCATTCGAATTTCGGAAAAATCGGACTTCATATGCAAAAGTTAAAAAATTTGTCGAAAACTTAAAACGCACTATTCATAGACCCGAACATGCTATAAATTCATAAAACATGCAATTCATATCTATTTCATATATATCAAATACACGAGCGAAGAAAGAATTCGGAAAAGACGAGCCTCGGAGGGACCCGTAGGCCAAAATGGGCCTGACTTACAAAAGGTCAGGGCCCTGTTCAACCAGGCCACACGGCCTTGTGCACGGCCGTGTGCCAAGGCCGTGCACCCCAAGAGAGACGCGCACGATCTCTTGCACATAGCCTCAAGGCCGTGTGCACAAGGCCGTGCACAACCATAACACGCACGGTGTCCTGCACGGCCGTGCGGGAGACCGTGTACACCCACACGGTCTTGCGACACCCTGTGTGCAAAGCCCGTGTGCGTCAAGAAAGAGCAGAAACTTCGCAGAACCAGAAAAACCACGCGAATCAAATCCTAAATTCAAAAAATGAATATCCAAACATGTAAATCTCATCCTAAAATTCATATATATCGATCTACAACATATAAGCTACACATAGAAACAATAAACACGAAAATCCATCCACAATTTCTATCAAAATCATATAAAACCTAATTATTCAACTATTAACCAAAAACGAGAAAAACGAAGCATAAGAGGCATTAAATGAAAAAAATTGTGAGAATCTTACTCGTAGAAGAGATCGCGGGGAGTTCGTAGGCGTAAACGGTTCGAAAATCCGTCGAGAAACGAAGTCGGGACAATCGTTTGAATCTTCTTCCTTCTCTTTCTCTTTTTCTTTCTTTTCTTTTCTTTTCTTTCTTCCTTGCTGTTGTGTTTGAACGAGAGTGAGGGAAGAGAGAGGGAGATGAGACTTAGTCAATTAATTGACTCGATTCGAGAAACGAAAGGGCGTTCTCGTAATTTCGCAAAATAAGTTTGAAAACTCATGTTGTCCAAATAATACATAATTACAGTCAAAATTCATATAATTAAACGCACATTGACAATTCATAATTTAAATATAGAAATTCATTCATTTACGGAATTATTCTAAAATCTCATAATAAATATCAAATAAAATAATAATTTGTTCAATTGCCCGATTCGAGCATACAGGATTATAATTCGGATTTTCGGGGCGTTACAGTACTCCCCTCTTCAAAAGAATCTGTCCTCAGATTCTCCTCCGGTCTCGGAGTTAGTTAAGAGGAGCATAATCTTGTGGAATTCTAATAACGCGAATTAAAACGAACATTCATAAGCAATTAAATCATATAATAAAACATCATTCATAATAAACACTTAATGCACTTAACATTCCAAATAAAATACAGAGTCATACAAAATACGGAATTACATCAATTCCTAAACAAGCTAGCGGTAAAGAAAAATAAGAATAGATAGATCATGGCTCATCGGGGCCACGACGGAAATACTGGTCGAGCAGCTCCAAAAGTGACCTCTGCATCTCGGAGATAGATCGTTGAAGCTCAGACTGTAATGCTGTGTACTCTTTATCCATGTGAGCGCACTGAGCTGCAAAGCCCTCATTGATCTGCCTCTCCTGCTGGGCAAACCTCTCATCGGTCACACGACGGTAGTCGGAGAACTTCGAATAAAATTGCTGCAGATCAATCGACACCTGGTTCCGCGTGTTTCTTTTGCCTTGTGAAGACTCGGGTATCAAAGCATCCTATCCCAACAACTGTGAGTAGATGTGCTGAGCCTGCTCGTGGACCTCTGGGTTCGGGGGTCCCTCTTCGTGAGCATCATCTTGGTCAGCTTCCTATAAGGGTAGACCGTCTACCAGAACATACGGGTCATTCCGCGTCGGACCCTTTGTGCAAATCGCCATCTGGGCTACAGTGCCAAAACTAATCGAGGCCGGACCTCCAACGGCAACCTGAGTATCGAGCCCTTCCACTTGGGCACACTCCAATATGGCGGTGACATAGGAGCCTACTCGAATCTCTCCTCTTGACCGAGTAGAGATGTACATCATATGGTCCATCATATACGAAATGGGGTTGAACCTGACCCCCCTTACCATATGGTCGAGCATGAGATAATCTTCGGTATTCACCGCTCCCGGACTGTCTCCTCTAGCTAAAACAGATCGAGAAATGGCTCTATGCAAAATTCTCAACTGAGTGGTGATAAGCGTTGTGGCTTTGGATACACCGGAGTTGAACATTTCGGTGGAGGTGGAGATACATCTCTAAGCCTCGGCCTGATTCCATCCATCGGCACGTCTTCTAGGTTCCGTGACATCCAACTGAAAGTACTCCGACATCTGCCGGTATGAAAGCGTGTAATCTTGGTTGAATGCCCGGAAGTGGATTCCGATTGGCATCTCGTGGTCGTCTGGCATCCTCGATACAGAAGAAAGAGTTCGGGCATTACTCAATATGGGACTCTAGAAATGCATTCAATCGTCAAAAAAGAGGATTTGATTGAGTATCGAGGATGCAGGGAATTTAGGCCAAAATACCAAATGAAAGTAGATCGATTTTTTTTCATTCCCGAGGAAGTGCATATCTTACCCGGATCTTCTTCCATAATGGTACGGAACAATAGTCTCATTGGGGTAGATATACAAATTACTTTAACTCTAAGAAGCCGAGGCCCTTGAGAGAGCTAAAAAATTCACAGGTGGGCCGGCGGTAGGATGGCCTTTGGATGCTCCAGAAATTAGTTCATCCTATGTTGTCGATATATCGGGATATGCCTTCGCCTAGGCCCAACTGATACATGGCTTCCATATCGAGGAATTGTGTGGCCCTAACCGGTCGTTCCATTAACCGATTGAAGACATTTTGGTCGTCCTCGTTCCCCAAATTTACTTGATACCCTTCCGGTGCCGTTACGTCGGGTAACTCCCTTGCCCGACGGCCACTACGAGTCTCGCGATCGCCTTCCATAATAGAGTTGGAGTTGGTTTGAGTTGAAGGAAAATAAGTTGCAATTCCACTTGAGACTTTCACCGAACACTTGGCGTGCGCTACTTCGGGCGAAGATAACGTGAGATCGGTACAACGGATCGAGCCCAAAATTCCAACAATTTCAAGAACTTGCTGCAGACAAAGCACCTTCAAAATCTCACGAAGATCCGTCGGCTGGATCGAGAATTAATCGAACTCAAAGTTGGGAGGAAATTGGGGGAGAAAACAAAGAGGAAATTTCGCAAGAGGAAGGGAGAAAAAGAAAAGGTTGTGCGCAATTCCGGAGTTACTGATCATTTTAAAAGCTGGAAGAGGTGCGCACGGCCTCTCGTCAAGGCGTGTGACGAGGCCGTGTGGAAAAGACACGCACGGGGTATCGTCACGGCGTGTGATGACCCCGTGTGGAGGAAATACGCACGGGCTCTCGTCACGGCGTGTGACGAGCCCGTGTGGATGGATGCGCACGGTCTCTCACACAGGGTGCAACAAGACCGTGTGGATAGGTGCACGAGGTCTCGTCACGGCATGTGGCGAGACCGTACAAGGCATGCAGGGGTAGTTCATGTGTTTTAAACCACACAAACTTCACAAAATTCATATAACGAATATATATCATCTAAATCATATAAATTCACATATATAATATTTTCACATATCATTAATTATACGTCTAACGCACATAATTTTAAAACTTCAACACAAGATGAAATTAAATGAATTTTGGATGAATGCCATGACAATGCAATATACCTGGATCGTTCATACGTGCAAGCTCCGTCTTTTTGACTCGTTTCGACTTTTTCTTCCTCGTGCAATTCGTGCGGAGATGGAAGGGACTTCCACATGAGAAGCAACGTCCAGACTTCTCTCGACATTCTGACTCTTGATGGTCTCTTTGGCAAAAGCTACATACTGGCGCTCCCTGCTGTACCAGTCTTTTCTTCGGGCATACATTCACTCTGTGATCGGCACTACCACATCCGTAGCACAGTCCATTCTTCTTCCAACATTTGGCCTCTAAATGCGGGCCCTTACAGAATCCACATACGGGTCGTGGATATCCCTGAGGTCGGGGAGGATTAGGCTGAACGGCTGTCTTGAAGGGCTTCTTCCCAAAAGAGGACCCAGAATGAGTAAAGGGTCTCTTCGAACCAGAAGCAAAACTCTTGGCGGCTGCGGGGGCAGGTGCAGAAGTCGGTCTCACCTGTCGGAGATCGGACTCTAGAGATAGGGTCGCCTCGACTGCGTCTGTGTTCTGCTGGAGGGCCAGAAATTCCCTTTCGCGTTGTTGACGAACAATCCACGGAATGTATTCAACCCGGAACTCGGTCAAGAACTGATCCCAAGTCGGGACTACATGCTCGCGTTTCCATCTTTGCTCAATCTGTTTCCACCAAACCTGTGCGGCTCCAATCATCAGATAGATAGCCAACTCGACCCTCAGAGGGTCCGGATATTCCATAATCCTGTAGATCTTTTCCAGAGCTCATATCCATGCCTCGGCAATAGCGTCATCCGGGGCACCTTCAAACTGTGGTGGTTCGAATCTGAGAAATTGGGCCCACACTTCCTGCTCAGCATTTCCTTTAGGGGCATGAGTGATGAACTGTCTTAACGTTTCCGACAATTTCGACTGGAATCGGTGTATCGGTCTGAGGTGTCAACGGAGGTGATGGGGGCTGTCTACCTGGACAACGACGTGGAGGCATCCTGTAAAGCCATTAGCAGTTATGCATGACAGGTAAGTGAGCATGCAAAGCTGTAAACACATAGGCAAGTAATGTTCAGATAGAGTTCACATAAGCACTTAGCGAATTTGCACAAATTCCACAGAAGTCCTAAGCCGTACGACCTAGACACAACCGGACACGACGGACGACTAGGCATGGCAAGTACAACCTTGAGTTTCACATCCACCTATATCCAAGCCCATCCCAGTGTTTTGATTGTAAAAGATCTTTTGTTGTTGATCATCCAACAAAGATCCGTCACAATTCAAACACTAAGCGTTCCTGAACACTGGTGAGTGCAATTCCCTAAGTTACACCGGCACACAACGACTGACAAAACAAACAAAACACGACGATTCAAAGCTTAGGCCATTGGACCAAAGAAGCTTTGATACCAACTGTAGCGGGCGCCCCAAACGGGTAACGCACGCCCCGCACCGAGCCCCGACCCCGAACCGAAACGGAATCTTACCCGAACCGAAACCCGGCGAACGACACACATTTACTCAATGACAAAATCATAATAAATTGCACAACTAATAAAGCCCACCAAGGCCAACGAAATTCAATTACTCAAATAATAAACGGGTTCGATACAATATCCCGACAATGTACAATAATGGGTTCAACATAGAAATCCCGAATACTAACTAAATAAAATCCTAATATCATAAAACATAAATAATATCATACGGACACGAGTTATACAAGAACGGAATAAATACAACTCTAACGACGACGACGACGAAGATCCCGCCTAGTGTCCTGAAACCAATACAGGGGTGAAACAAAGAGGGTTAGTCAAACGACTAAGTGAGGAGGGAATAATAATGTATATTATAAAACGGAAAGAAATCACCATTTTTAAACTTAAAAGAAATCAACATAAAAGAAGGGTTTTCGTAACGGGTGGTGATTTAGCATAAAATATAACTTATCATATGACTCGGCGAGTCGAGCCCTTAACTCCAATTTCCAAACATAAAAACGGGAAACCACCCTTATTCCTCCAATGTAGACAGACCGCTAAATCCGAACTACGCATAACATATAGTATAATCTCAGGTACTCAAAGGGCTGCCACTCCGGCCTCACCCCGAGCTCCCAAAGGTGGAGGGAACCATAGGATTTCCGCTGTAGACCCTATGTCTACCGACTTCGTCCTATCATCTTTACTCCGGGCCCAAACATACATCCATACATATCATAACTCGCTTTTCAAATCATTTCGGGTTGGCCAAAAGACCGTTCGAGACATGCCATATGCGAGGCCGAAGGCCAAAGTTCGCCTTAGAAAACAAAGGTGTTTTACATGTCTCTTTCGCAAACATTTCGAAGACTATACATAGTACTTTTTCATATCAAAATATTTTCGATAAATTGAATGAATATAATAGGTATAAATATCTACTAAGTATATATATAGAAACGGTGTGAAAACAAAACGTAAACATGACTTATATCCAGAGAGGCTTATTTATATATATACATAACAGTACTGGAATCAGAAACGGAAAGCCTCACCTGTGGCTATACAAAAAGAAGAGCAAAAGCAAGAACCGGCGCTACTCCACGGGAGTATCGTCTGCAAAAATACCAAGACACAACTAAATAAGACTAAGGACGACGCACAGCTTATACGAAAACATTAAAACATATAGAAGCACGTTAGACAATCAAACAAGGCACTTAAGTTCAAATTATCAAACGAAAACAGAGTAATTCGTAAATTTAAAAATGCAATCAAGTCTAAATGCAACGAAACTTTATGGGCATGCTTTAAATATCATAAAGGAGTATGCATTCGAATTTCGGAAAAATCAGACTTCATATGCAAAAGTTAGAAAATTTGTCGAAAACTTAAAACGCACTATTCATAGACCCGAACATGCTATAAATTCATAAAACATGCAATTCATATCTATTTCATATATATCGAATACATGAGCGAAGAAAGAATTCGGAAAAGACGAGCCTCGGAGGGACCCGTAGGCCAAAATGGGCCCTGACTTACAGAAGGTCAGGGCCCTGTTCAACCAGGCCACACGGCCTTGTGCACAGCCGTGTGCCAAGGCCGTGCACACCAAGAGAGACGCACACGGTCTCTTGCACACAGCCTCAAGGCCGTGTGCACAAGGCCGTGCACAACCATAACACGCACGGTCTCCTGCACGGCTGTGCGGGAGACCGTGTACACCCACACGGTCTTGCGACACCCCTTGTGCAAAGCCCGTGTGCGTCAAGAAAGAGCAGAAACTTCGCAGAACCAGAAAAACCACGCGAATCAAATCCTAAATTCAACAAATGAATATCCAAACATGTAAATCTCATCCTAAAATTCATATATATCGATCTACAACATATAAGCTACACATAGAAACAATAAACATGAAAATCCATCCACAATTTCTATCAAAATCATATAAAACCTAATTATTCAACTATTAATCAAAAATGAGAAAAATGAAGCATAAGAGGCATTAAATGAAAAAAATCATGAGAAGCTTACTCGTATAAGAGATCGCGGGGAGTTCGTAGGCGTAAACGGTTCGAAAATCCGTCGAGAAACGAAGTCGGGACAATCGTTTGAATCTTCTTCCTTCTCTTTCTCTTTTTCTTTCTTTTCTTTTCTTTCTTCCTTGCTGTTGCGTTTGAACGAGAGTGAGGGAAGAGAAAGGGAGATGAGACTTAGTCAATTAATTGACTCGATTCGATAAACGAAAGGGCGTTCTCGTAATTTCGCAAAATAAGTTTGAAAACTCATGTTGTCCAAATAATACATAATTACAGTCAAAATTCATATAATTAAACGCACATTGACAATTCGTAATTTAAATATAGAAATTCATTCATTTACGAAATTATTCTAAAATCTCATAATAAATATCAAATAAAATAATAATTTGCGCAATTGCCCAATTCGAGCATACAGGATTATAATTCGGATTTTTTGGGCGTTACACTGTTTTTGGAAATCAGGACTTTTATCGCGAAAATGACCGTTTTACCATCACTCCAAGAATAGAAAGGTTAGATATTTTGATGAAAAGCTTTATCCTTTTCCTTTTTTTATTATTTTAAGAGTTAGAGAGAAAGAAAAGAGAGGGACGAAAAAAAAAAAGGGTTTAAGCACTTTGATCTTCAAAACCTTCTAACGATCTCGTTATCCAACCAAATTCTGCACCGTCCATTCCTTCGTGCTCCTCGTAATCTACTCTTTAGGTAGATACTAGTTTTTCCCTTATTTCATTGAGTCTTGAATGGTTTTCATTGAAATGATGAATAGTGAGCATGAATGAGTATTTGATGATTCTTGATCCTATGTTTGTTGGTTTTGAGAGTTGCATGGATTGGTAGATGTATAATGAATCATTTATGCTTAGTTTAGAATTTCATAGCTTTTGGATTACTAGATTTCGTGTAGTGATGATTTTTGGTTTCCTTTGCTTGTAGCGCCCCTCTCCGTAGGAGGACGAAAAACGCCACATCCGCACCAAAACAAATTTTCGAGCACAACAGGGTGCCCTACTCGAAACTCATTTCAGCGAACGACAAGACACTCAATCAAAACTCCGGCAACAACATTACGACGCCCCAACAACAACAACAACAATCAAATAAATGCGGAAGCGAATTCATAAATAACAGTTCAATTCAGAAATGCCATCCATGGCAACATAACTCATAAAACGAATCTAAAACAATTATCCATTCAATGTCGTCCATGGCTCAACTAACTATCCCACATCAGGGGCACGTAAGTACAGAAAGTAAATAAATTAAATCATAATGTTAAATACAGCAATTCAAATTAAATCGGAGAGTAAAGACTCGACTGTTGTTGGGACACTGACAAGACAATAATACATGAGCCAACCTAGACCTTCTGCTGCCGACTGACAAGATAGGTGACACTGCCACCTATCTACCTGAAGCAAGAACCAAAATAGAAGGGGTGAGTATAAAGGATACTCAGTAAGGGGGGTTATACAATATAGGTATTGATCGCGGTTCGTCGTTTATCTTTTAAAACCAAAAGTAGTGAATGTTGCTCGTTTTAATAAAAGAGTACCAATAATAATATAAGTTGCAAAACATAACACCAAGCAACACTCAAGTTCGGTTTACTTTGAAACCATAAAAGGTTGACGGACCAGATGCATTTGAAATCATTTGCACATAAGGTCAAGCCGATCGTTTGGAAAGGATATTAGTTGAGTCACGAGGCCGCACAAGTTCGAAAGACATAACATACACAAGTTGGGAATGATAAGTAAACACGGCTCGTAATTCAACTAAGTAGTTTGAACAATAAAGAAGGCATAAGTTGAGCAAGTTCAAGCCACACTTCCGGGTTTTATATATATATAAGGAAAATACATATGCTAAATGAAGAAAACCGGAATGTGCTTCGACTTGTAACGAATGCAGTAAATCAATTAGTCAAGTAAATAATGCGATAAGTCATGCAATAATGTGTCCCAGCGAGAACGGGCCCTCTCCTTATAACTCCTAATCATGAAAATCATGAAAGCATGTAGACAAGTACTCTATCACCGAAAGTCATGCAGTCAGTAATTTAAGGAGACGTGATTAGCACCACCGTACAGTGAATTAAGGAGATGCGGTTAGCACCACCGTTGGCATCAACTTAGAACCTCTTAACAAGCCTAAGTCAACATGCAAAGAAGTATACATCGGGATTTACCCTGGACGCTCGTCTCAAGGCTCACCTTCTGTACACTCCGGGCCCAAAGTCATGATCCAGTCCGTGGCTCGCTTTTGAAAACAAGAACAGTTTGGGTGGCCAAAAGGCCCGTTCGAAAAATTATGCAAGCAGTTAAGTATGAATGGCCAAAGGGGCTTTTAAGACAAGTTCATCTAACGATCTAAGAAATACTCATAATCGTCGTACGCTTCGGGAGTATGCTGACGGATGTCCCTAAGGACATTACTTATAAGTGCCTCTGAGATCAAATGGTTACTTTTAAAACAAATAAGTTACTTGTCTCTAGTTGAAAGCATTTTAAATCATTTTGTAGATGCATAGGTTTTGCTATCGAAAATGTTTGACTAAGCACATATGGAAATAGTAAAGGCAGGAACAACAAGCAATAAGAAAGGCGGGATAATAATTTATTTCGTAAACCTATGTAACTATGGCCTTACTCCAGTTGAAAGCATTTTAAACCCTTACCTGGCTCGACATAACAAGAGAATGAAAGCAAGCAGCAATTACAATTCTGCCTCAAAGATCCCACCTGAAAAACACGAGGTCTAGAGGATGAATGACTGACACGACAAGGAAATAGACACTGACGCTCGGCTATCTAAATACAAACATGCTTAAAGATAATCATTCAATATTTAAACACAAAAGAGCAAGTAGGGGCAATACGGTCAATTTGTATGAAAAACGTAGAATAATTAAATAACGAGAAACACTAAATTAATTACATAATATTGAAACACATAAGTTAAGCAGGGGTAAGATTGTAATTAAACATCAACATGTATATCTCATTTAAAACAATAATTAAAGTACAACTTATAGCTTTTCCCAAAAGCTCAAAAGCTAACAAGTTAAGATCAAATCCTATCTCTAGCCTACTCGAACCGAAACCCATCCGTTCGACTACACAATCATACTACATAAATATTCAACAATTTACACAAGCTAGAGTACAAGTCATTCATACTCAAAAGCTAAAAGCTATAAGCTATAATCCAAAAAGCTACAAGCTATAATCCAAAAAGCTACAATTCACCACAATTATACGAAAAATGCGATAAAAGACAAACGACAAGTCGGATTGAAGTAATACCAGCGCCGTTAGAACCATTGCATTGAGACAAAGGATCTGTCCGAAGACACGATCGCCGGATTCCCCCGGAACAGTGCCATAAATGCCGGAAATAGCCTGCCGATGGGAAGCTCAAAATTTTAGGCCGTGACATCGCCGGAAAAGCCTCCGACGGGAAGCTCAACGTCGTGATACCTTCACGCTACCACAGCGCCTCCACCGTTGGTCAAATCGATGCAATACTGGTACCATTGTGCTCCTCTCATCGAGACGATCCATTTGGACATATCATTTGCTCGATTTGGTGAAGAATTGAAAACATTTGGAGAGGGTGGAGCTCACGTCGTGCGTGCGGTGTGTGTGTGTTCTCCCATTTTTCATTTTGGCCCCAAGACTTCCAATAATTACATAATATACCATATCCTCGAAAAACTGTGCAAATAGTGTAAAATGTTGGAATTAGGCATACTTAGTGTCAAAATGACCGAAATTAAATACTTAACAAAGATTTAGGTTCATTTTTCTTAAAATTCATGCATTTACGAAAAGTCAATGTCGGGTAGGGTCAAAGTATAAATAGTTTTGGGCTAAAAATGAAATTTCTTTAAAATATGACTTAATGAATAATATTTAGAGTTTCATGAAAGTATTTGGAACCTCGATAAAATATGCATTATTAAAACATTGAACCCCAGTCTAATGTACACCGTTAAGTTACTAGATTAAATTAAACGAGCTAAAAATATAAATTTACCAAATTGACCCTAGTTAGTATTAAAACGATGCAAATTAAATTCTAATTAATGCCTTAGGTTTTAAATGCCAAATCGATGATTTATAAAAATCATTAATGCAAGAGTTGGAAAACATGCATATGTGAAAGACGTCGGGACCATAAACGGTCCGAATTCTGATAAACGTGCTAATCTTGAACTTGGAGATTTTGGGTCGTCACAATACTCCCTCCTTCAAAAGAATCTGTCCTCAGATTCTACTCCTCACGTCAAACCGTTCTCTGCCAAATTCCTCTTTGGCTTTGATTCCAAAATTTCGACCTGTCCAACTCAAAACGTCTTCAGTGTGTGGACAGACTCCTTTAATTCCTGAAAATCTGACATCCATTGCAGCGCCCCTTTCCGTGGGCGGAGAAATTAGCTAACGAAGCTAATCTTTTCATATAAAATTCAACGAATGTCGAATAATTATTCCGAGAATATATTCTAGAATTTTGGGTCGTTACATCCATGCTCACCTCGGTTCTCGATTCGACTAGCTTCCGAGTGTGTTCTCCTTTCGGGTTGATCTGTTAAAGTCGACGTTAACCAGATCCGCATATTGAACTCGCACCATAATCGCTCCTAGTCGGCTAAGAACTCCTTGTCCTTAGCACTCTCTAATAGCGCATAACGAGGCTATCAAATTCTGCGCTATCCACATAGAGATCATATAAGCCTAAGCAACTAATCATTCAATTAGCGCAAGTAGAATTTAAAAGCAGTTAAAGCACGTAAGTCACATGAAACACTTAACAAATATTTAAAGCAATTAAACATATAAGCTCATCCGATCTCTAATGTGGTTTGAATTTCTCGAAATCCATGATGACTCTATCTGATCAGAAGTTGAATCCTTCAAGGTTTTTGATCCCCGAACTCTATCCCAGCTCGATGTCTGACTTAGATTGAACTCCTTTGCTCATGCCTCATTTCACCATTCGGTTGCTTGATGTCTCATTTCCTTCATAAGTCTGCACTGGCGACATCCGTTGGTTTCTGATATGTTCCCTTTACTGTCTCAAATTCTGGTTCCGCACTGACTTCATTTCTGTTGTCACCTCTGGTTCTACTCTAGTCTGTCCTATAGTAGATCACGTAACTCATCGGATAGTATCTTTGGAAGGGTGAGATACTGATCATATTCCAAAGCTTGGTTGAGCTCGGTAGTAACTCCATCTGTAAGAAACCTTCCACTGATTTCGTTCCTTTGTTGATCCTGATTTGTTCCCATGCTCTATCTGAAAGTGGAATGCGTATCTTGTCAGGTAGTATCTCTGGGGTAGTGAGATACTGATTACGTTCCCAAGCCCGATCAAGTTCAGTAACAACTCCATCTGTGAGCTACCTTTTACGAACATGGTTCTTTGATTAGCCCTAAGATGTTCTCATGTCTTGTCCTCGAAAGTGGAACATCTGCATCGCAATCTCGATCTTCAAACCCAAATAACTCTTCATCCTATGAATTGGTTTTGGAATCTGATTGTCGAATGGACTTCTGAAATCACGGTATCATATGTCTCGCTGTACAAGGTAGCTGCTGTCAATGGTATTGCAATTGGTAACTATTGTCTCCCAATACTTCCCTTTCTCTGCTCTCGTACCACAATTGTACCTCTGAGTTGATTGCAGTAAACGAAAAAGCAAAGTCCAAAAAGTCGAACAATTCATCTGTAGCACTCTGCTAATCCCGGTGCTCTTCATGTCTGATAGTATCCTGGTCTGATTCTGACTCACAGTAGATTCAGTCTCCATGAGTTCTGTCCTGTCATCGTTTTCGAAAATGGCACATCAGAACGATCTGCCTCGACCCTCGGTTAACCCTGAAGATGCTCTGAAACTGGCTGAAATATAAGGTTCCCTTTGTTGTAGTACAGTGGGAACTCATCACTCTCGTAGCTTGTCAACACCCAAATATGACCCTGTGCTATCGTTCTGTTCTGTCTGTCAAGTCTGCTTGTTGTCCTTGTTTACCCACATTTATGGATGGAGTTCATAGGTTAAAGCAGTACCAACGCTAAAACCCGTAGAGAAACTCACATGAAGTAAAAGAATAAAACGTAATAGCACAAATACATTTAAGATAAGTTACAAGCGATGTTCTAATGCAATGCCTATTATGAGTTGTGTACCTTTCACTAATCCTTTTGAGTATAGGACCAATCTCTTCAGCTGTATCCACCAAGTCAGCATCCTTCGGTAGGGTCCTATCTCAAAGGAAGATAGTGTTTGATCATCTCCGCATCACAAAGTTTCAATATGCATGTCTGATGAGGTTAGTATGTGTAACAGCCCAAGGTCAGCCCGGCAAGCATATATTGTCCTCTTTGGAAAGCCACCAGGCTCGATGGCCCAGTGCACCCCCTCAAGGCTTTAAAACGCGTATACCAGGTAAGGTTTCAACCCACTTATAAAGGGGCTTCGTTCTCCTTACCAAACCGATGTGGGACATTACAATACTACGTATAATATAAGTTTGGGGAAAGAAAATATAAAAGCATAGGCATTTGTCCCACATAGGAAAAACATAAGTAATGTGAAGGGTTTATAAGTGATCTTCCAAGCACAACTACCATGTGGTGTATCACCTTTTGGCAAGTGGTTTCAAGCCAAACTTTAGGGTTGTGCTCAGTGGTGGTGAAGCTTATACCCACGCGTCCAACGGGTGCCGTCGTGAGGGTTCTCCTCTCCGCACCCGGGGCTGCGACAAATGGCTCGTACCTCTGTATCTTTGAGTTCAAAGGAGACAGGAAACCAAGCCTGGTGGATGGCTGCTTGACCAGAGCGTGATTAACAGCTTCCTTGGCTCGGACTCTGGGCCATTGGTGCAGTACAGGATCGTATGGGAATAAAGTTGACCTTCAGTACCGCAGCTCACCCCCAGACAGACGGTCAATCAGAGAGGACTATTAGATACCTCGGAGACATGTTGAGATCTTGTGCCCTAGATTTTCAGACTACATGGTATAAGCAACTTCCATTGATCGAGTTTGCTTATAATAACAGTTATCAGTCCTCGATTAAGATGGCACCGTATGAAGCTTTATATGGTAGAAAGTGTCGATCACCGCTTTATTGGGATATAGAAGACTGGAGATGGACTAAAGATGGTATTCATTGTGGTATTTCTCCGAAATTTATTCAGGATGCTATCGAAAAAGTGCAAGTTATCTGACAAAGAATGAAAACTGCCCAAGATCGACAAAAGAGTTATGCTGATAGACGTCGACGTGATTTAGAGTTCGAAGTTGGAGATCAGGTATTTTTGAAAGCTTCTCCTAGAAAGGGATTCGTTCGAATCGGTAAAGGAGGAAAGTTAGCCCCGAGATATTTGGGTCCGTATGTGATTCTCGAGAGGATTGGGAAGATGGCCTACATATTAGATTTACCGCCAGCCCTTACCGGTATTCACAATGTTTTCCACGTCTCGCAGCTTCGTAAGTATCATCCAGATGAGTCTGAGATTATTCCAGTAAAGGATATAAAACTAGAGCCGAATTTGACATTTATTTCTCAACCGGTTAGTATTCTGGACCGTAAATTCCAAGAACTTCGTAATCGTCAAATCCCCCTCGTAAAAGTCCTTTGGAGGAATCAGAAAAACGAAGAGGCTACTTGGGAGACAGAGGAGAAAATGAGAAAACACTATCCAGAATTGTTCGCTTCGAATAAATAGAATCTGAGGACAGATTCTCATAAGGGGGAGAGATTGTAACGCCCCAAATTTTGGTAAACTAAAGCCAGTAAGAATTCCTAAGATAATGGGACAAAGTTGGAAAACTCGATCGGGAAATATGTGCTTATGTGATATTACTTGCTTAATGTGGTTAACTTAAATTGATATGTGTATTACTTGTGATTAGATTGCCTAATATGTACCTAATTGATATTTTAAATTTTCTCGAACACTTCGAATTACGTGAATTTTTGATTATGTGTATAAATGTCTATGTGTCTTTATTAAATTGTAACACATATATTTTATCCCTAAATATCGATAACAAGGGAATTTTCTTATTCAAAATATACATATTCGTACGAAATAAATATATTCATTAATTGAACTATCTAACCTATAATTAATTTCAATTCAGGTTTCTAACTAACTCTAATAAAACGGATATCTAATATATATATATATATATATATATATATATATATATATATATATATACTATCTGTGAAGATAGCTTAATTTTGTAATTGAGTGGATAAAAGGACTAAGTTGACAAATTCATTAATACTGGAAGGATTATGAGATAAATTCCTGCAAGTTAACTGGATAATTAATGACTCGAATTTCTATGTTCCTTCATTCTTAAGCACCGCTTCAACTACAACTCAACTCTTACGCACACACACTCGGAGTGAAAACACCATCTTTCCTCAAATTGTGTTTAGGTAATACATATGGCTTCGCTTTTGATTCTTCTTTTCTGGAAATTAAGCTGTGATACTTGTTTAATTACAACTATGCGCCATGAGTTTAATATGTTATTTTATTTTTTTTTTCCTCATCAGTGGACTATGAATTAATTGTTTAATTAATTGCTGCATGAATTGTTGGGGGAGTGATAGCAGGATATATTTAAGATACAAGCCATATGATTTCATGTCTTTATATCTACATGCTAATAAGCTTAGATTAGCTATACATCTTTAGTTGTCGGATAAAGGTGTGTATAGAGGTATATGATATGTAATTTGTATACCAATTTGTTAAGTATGTAGTACCTCTCCGCTCACTTTCACAAATGATGAGGTTAGGAAGTGGATATTAATATATTATGATAAAATTAATAAGAAAGGTTATGTACTAATGGCCCTGTTTCGTTTTATTTTCAGAAATAACTTCTGATTCAATTGTGAACTTTAGTAGTTGATTAGTGAATGTTTGTTACATGTCCCTTAAAATAAAAATAACTTGCTATGCTAATCAATAGTTGGAATTCTATTCTCTGTTCGCTACAACTATAAGTCTATAATTATTTAATTCTTTTACTTTCTTATACATAATTAATTGGTTAATGGCAATATGGTTACATGATTAATGTTATAGCCATACAAGTTAGTCGTGTCTTAATTAGTTTGTTTAGTCGAGTCTTACTCCTCAGTCATTTGTATAACAGGTGATCCTAAGTAGGAGCCCTGATCGTGTCAGGTGGTCATTTTACAGTCTTTTTGGATATCCAGGTGGGGTTTCTTTTCCGAATTCGGCTTTTCTTATATGTATGTAAATATTCCATATATACCCGAAGCCTGTGTTTGATGCTTTTATGTTTTCTTTCCTTATATTTATATTATACGTAGTAGCTATTTGAACCATACTATCTTAATGAGTTTAAAGAAAAATGCTTTGATATCAAATTATTACATATTAACCCCTAGAAGGCTCCATTAGCTCGAAAGGGTTACAAATGAGTTTGAAATTGGTCCATTTGACCACACAAGCATTTGAAGTGCGAGGAATTATCTTGGCCTTTCGGCCTGGCCATTGAGCCACATTATACTATTGGGCCCGGACATCAGGGTACGGGGTGAAGCCGGATAGACGTTGGGTCTACGGTGGATCTCAATGCTCTGGTCTCCAAACTGATGGGAGCTCGAGGGTATGACCGGAGTGGCAACCCTTTTGAGTACCTGCGCCGGACGGGATCTTGTCGCATAGACTTGTCCTCCGCCGAAGATGTATTGGATATTTGTCCTTGCATATACGATTATATAGTAGCGGGCTAGCTACCTGACTACACAAGGAGGAATAAGGGAGGTTTATTTGATATTTCTGATATTATGGAACAGGTGGTTGATGCTCGACTCGCCGAGCTTTTACTTTATTGCGAAATTATTCGATTCACCAATAATTGTGAAAACCTTTATTTTTCCTTTGCTTTCTTTTCATTTACAAACTGGTGAATCTTTGGGTTGTTTCGATAATATATACGTATTACAGCCCCCTCACTTAGTCGCTTTGACTAACCCCATTACTCTGTGGTTGTCTTTTCAGGTTTTATCACTAGGCGGATTCAGGTCTTGTCATTGGGATTGCTTTCTTTTGGTTTAGGTGATTCCATATAGCCTATGTTGTCTGGATAAATACCTAACACCCTAGAGTTTGTATATGTAAATGGTGTAAATTATTTTAATTATTGGTATTGATGTTTTCAGTGGCCTTGGTGGGCTTTATAATTGTGTTCTTGATTATGATTGTTCTAGCTCCCTGAGTGGGATAGGTTGTGTTAATTTGCTTCCGCTGTATTATTGTTCATTGTCCTATTATTTTTCTAAAGCAGATCCGCCTGGTATTTATTTTCCGTTCGCCAGGTTGTAGTTCATAACCGGACCTTTAGTTCTTGTTATGAATTGTGACTTGGTGCGGGACGTCACGTCGCACCGTATTTGGGGACGTGCCGTTAAAGTTGGTATCAGAGCCAACCGTCAGCTATGGGAATGCATGTTCCACACATGACATGAGTCGTGAGTCACCGCTAAAGGGGCTCCGCTCGGCGTGTTGTGGGCAGCTTCTCCACTGGCGGGAACCCACGATCCTATGTCACGGCGTAATGAGGACATTACGCTCTCAAGGAGGGGTGAATGTAACACCCCAAACTTGAGACATATGTACCATGTGGGCATTTGTCCCACATAGGAAAGACATAAGTAATGTGAAAGGTTTATAAGTGATATTCCAAGCACAACTACCATGTGGTGCATCACCTTTTGGCAAGTGGTTTCAAGCCAAACTTTAGGGTTGTGCTCAGTGGTGGTGAAGCTTATACCCGCGCGTCCAACGGGTGCCGTCGTGAGGGTTCTCCTCTCCGCGCCCGGGGCTGCGACAGTATGCAACCACACAAGGCATATTAACAAATAAATTGCGATCCTAAAGCCGCACGACCTATACGCCGAAACCAAATAAGATACAACAGAATTCCACGATTTACTTGCGTAACATCTTCCTTAATACAAAAACTTATAAAGGATCGCCAGTTGGTTAATTAAGTCAACCATAATCCTTCACAATTTTAAGCACCAAGAAATGACAAACACTCATTGTAGCGGGCGCCCCAAACGGGTAACGCATGCCCCGCACCGCGTCTCGACCCGGAACTGAAATAGAATTCTGCCCTAAATTAAAACCCGGCGAACGGCACACATTTACTCAATCACTAGTCGGGGATTTCAAAGACGAAACAGACGAAAAAAGTGCGGAAGCGAAAAACAAAGCAAAACAATAAACCATTGCACAACTATTAAAGCCCACCGAAGCCAGCGAAATTCAATTACTAACTATCAAAATTAAATACACGGGTTTAATGCAATATCCCGACAGTCTAGAATAACGGATTCAGTATAATAATCCCGATTATAAATACATAGTAGCATATGTATCCTAATACATATATCATAATAAAATGCGAAACGGGAATAAGAGTTAACATATGCCCAAAAATAAATGCAACTCTACAGACACGACGACGATGACGAATAATCCCGCCTAGTATCCTGAAACCAACACCAAGGGCGAAACAGAGGGGGTTAGTCAAACGACTAAGTGGGGAGGGAATAATAATGTATATTATAAAAAGGAAGTAAATCACCATTTTCAAACTTAAAAGAAATCAACATAAAAGAAAGGTTTTTGTAAACGGTTGGTGATTTAGCATAAAACATAGCATATCATTTCATATGACTCAGCGAGATGAGCCCTTAACTCCAATTTCCAAACATAAAACAGGAAACCACTCTTATTCCTCCAATGTTGACAGACCGCTAAATCCGAACTACTCATAACATACAGTATAATCTCAGGTACTCAAAGGGCTGCCACTCCGGCCTCACCCCGAGCTCCCAAAGGTGGAGGGAACAAGAGGATGTACGCCGTAGACCCGACGTCTACCGGTTTCGTCCTGTCATCCTTACTCCGAGCCCAAACATTCATGCATACAGTACATAACTAGCTTTTCAAATCATTTTCGGGTTGGTCGAAAGACCGTTCGAGACATGTCATATGCGAGGCTGAAGGCCAAAGTTCGCCTTAGGAAATCAAAGAGGTTTTACATGTCTCTTTCGCAAACGTTTCAAAAGAATATACGTAGTAATTTTTCATATCAAAACATTTTCTATAAATCGAATAAACGTAGTAGGCATAAATATTTACTAACTATATAGAGACAGTATGAAAACAAATCATAAATTAAGCCTTATATAGGGAAAGGCTTAATTATATATATACATATAAGTATCGGAGTCAGAAACGGAAAGCCTCACCTGTTGGCTTAACAAAAAGAGGGTAAAAGCAAGACCGGTGAGCTATTCTAGGGGAGTATCATCTGCAAAACACAAGGACACAACCACATAAAATAACGACGACGCACGGCTTATACGAAAGCATTAAAACACATAGAAGCACGTTAAACAGTCATTCATATCACTTAGGTTCACATTCTAACAAATATATAAATTCAATAAGCAAATCAAGTTAGAATGCGATAAAAGTTCATAAATATGCATAAAAGGCAATAAGGAAGTATGCAATCAAGTTTCGGAAGAAACGGACAACATTTGAAAAATAGCCAAAAATGCCTAAACGAGAAACACGAAGAATGGGGCCCAAACGAAGTCGGAAAAGTCCAAACTTCCTAAAATATGTATTTCATGATTTATAGGAACTATGGGTGAAATCGGATCTCAAATCGGAGGTCAAACGAAGAAAGTCAACTTTTATAAATGCCCTTTGACCACCATTGCCCAGAGCAACAATCTGAAAATGGAGAAATATTGGTTAAGGCATACGCACTGCCTTGGGCACGGGCGCGCGCACGGTCTTGAGCGCATTCTCAAGACGGTGCAAGCACTTGCACTGGCCTGTGCACCGGCTTGCGTACGGGGGTGTGCAAGGCCGTGCAAAGTGTAAAATGAACGCACGGTCTTGGCACATGGTCTCAACACCGTGCGTAAGACCGTGCGGATCATCAGAACAGCAGAAAAATCATAGAATCGAAAAACCTTCGCGGGAATGAACCAATAATCAACATTTAACCAATCAATCCTGCAAATCCCAAGCTAATACTCGCATATAATGATCACTACAACATCTAATCTACCTATAGAACCAAGAATCACGTAAATCCATCCATAAAATCATTCAAAATCAACATATAACCTAAATGTGCAACTATTCACCAAAATCTGAAAAATAAAGCATAGGACGTATTAAACACGAAAGATGTGAGAAGCTTACTCAAAGAAGAGATCGCGAGGAGTTCGTAGGTTCTTACAGGATGAAATTTCGTCGGAAAACAGGGTCGGAATGATCAATCCAAGCTTTGTCTTCTTCTTCTCTTTTTCCTTTCTTTTTCGTCTCCTTTCTCTTCTTGTTTGAACGTGAATGAGGGAGAGAGACTGAGAGTGAGACTAAGTCAAAAAGTTGACTTGGGTTGAGAAACGAAGGCGTATTTTCGTAATTTTATAAAAATAACTCAAAAACATAAGTTGTCCAAATAAAACATAATTACAGTCAAAGTTCATGAAATTAAACGAACATTGACATGTCATGGTTTAAATACCAAAATTCACTCATTTATGAAATTGTTATATAAATCACATAATAATTATCAAATAAAATAATAAATCGCGTAAATAATCGATTCAGACTTACCGGATAACAACTCGGATTTTCGGGGCGCTACAATCACCCCTCCTTATGAGAATCCAGTCCCCAGATTCTACTCGTCCGACTTAAATAACTCCAGGTGGAACTTGCACATCTTGTCTTCGGTGTCCCACGTAGCCTCTTCGGTTGTTTTCTCCAAAGAACTTTGACAAGAGAAATCTCCCGGTTGCGCAGTGCTTGAGTTCTCATATCCAATATCTTCACCGGCTTCGAAACATAGGTCAAATCCGGTTCTAGTTCAATTTCTTCAACAGGAAGGATTTTGGACTTATTCGGGTAGTATTTCCGGAGTTGGGAAACATGAAAGATATTGTGAATCCCTGTTAGGCTTAGCGGCAAGTCTAACCTGTAGGCGGCATTCCCAATCCTCTCCAGAATCTCATAGGGGCCCAAAAATCTCGGGCTCAATTTTCCTCCTTTTCCAATTCGGGTGAATCCCTTTCTAGGAGAAGCCTTGAGGAATACTTTCTCACCAACCTCAAATTCCAAAGGTCGGCGACGGGTGTCGGCATAGCTCTTCTGTCGATCCTAAGCTGCTTTCATTCTCTACCGGATAATCTGAATATGATCGATGGCATTTTAGAGAAACTTGGGAGGAGTTCCTCGTCCCTTATCATCTTTCATCCAACACCAATCCTCGAGATCCCAAAACAATGGAGATCTACACTTTCTGCCATATAACGCTTCATAAGGTGCCATTTTGATCGTAGATTGATAACTATTATTGTAGGCAAACTCGATCAATGGCAATTGGTCGTGCCAATTGTTGCGAAAATCCAAGGCACAAGCTCGAAGCATATCACTGAGATACCTGATCATTCTATCTGACTGACCATCTGTCTGCGGATGTGCAGCTGTACTGAAAGCCAGCTTCGTTCCCATTCGCTCTTGAAGTTGCTGCCATAAACGGGAAGTAAATCGAGCATCTCTGTCAGATACTATAGTAGTCAGAATCCCATGTAGCTTGACAATCTGTCGGTGATAAATCTCTGTCAACTTATCCACTTTGTATGACATGTGGATTGGTAGGAAATGAGCACTTTTGGATAGTCGGTCGATAATCACCCAAATGCTATCGTAGCCACCTCTAACTTTAGGCAAACCAGACACAAAGTCCATGGCAATACCCTCCCAATTCCACATAGGAATTGGTAGTGGCTCAAGCAAACCTCCCGGTCTTTGATGTTCAAGTTTAACTTGCTGACAAGTTGAGCATCTCTTGACGTAATCAGCTACCTCTCTCTTCATTCCTCTCCACCAGAATAATTCTTTCAAATCCCGGTACATCTTACTTCCTCCTAGATGAACTGTGTAAGGTGTGTTGTGAGCCTCATTGAGAATCTCTCTCCTCAAACTCTCCGAAACACAAACTCGGGTCTTGTAACGGAGAATTCCTATGTCGTCCACACCAAACTGAGTCTCGGGATCAGCTACGATGTGAACTATCTGTCTTTGAGTCCATTCATCAGTAGCCTGAACATCTCGAATCTTCCGACCCAACTCTGACTGGACCGATATGTTGTGAACTTGGGCCTGAGAACTAATGTGAACTCCCTCTAACTTAGCCTCTAGCTGGGCGATGCTCGCCTTCCAGCTCAGTGCATCGACTACAACATTCGCCTTTTCGGGATGATACTGAATCTTGCAATCGTAGTCCTCAAATAACTCCATCCAACGACGCTGTCATTTGTTCAATTCCTTCTGAGTAAACAAGTACTGAAGGCTCTTATGATCTGTGAAGATGTCGAACGTGATGCCGTAGAGGTAATGACGCCATTTCAATAAAGCAAATACGACGGCAACTAGCTCAAGGTCGTGCATGGGATAGTTCTCTTCAGCTGGCTTTAGCTTCCTCGATGCATAAGCTATAACTTTCCCATTTTGCATGAACACACAACCTAATCCTTCGTGTGACACATCTGCATACACGACAAATCCTTCAGAACCCTCGGGCAAGGTCAACATTGGGGCTGTGGTCAATCTCTTCTTGAGCTCCTGAAAACTGGTTTCACATTTCGCTGATCACTCAAACTTAGCTTCTTTCTTCGTCAGTGCTGTTAACGGGCCTGCAAGCTTAGAGAAATCCTTGAAGAAATGTCTGTAGTATCCTGCTAATCCCAAGAAACTATGGATCTCTGTTGGAGTCTTAGGTCTCTCCCAATCCAGTACTGTCTCAATCTTCGAAGGATCTACCTCGATTCCCTTTCCGAATATGACATGACCTAGGAAGGTCACTTGGTCAATCCAAAATTCACATTTGTTGAACTTAGTGAACAACTGGTGCTCTCTCAAAGCTTGGAGCACAATCCGGAGGTGTTCAGCGTGTTCTTCTTCGAACTTCGAGAACACTAAGAGGTCGTCAATGAAAATAACGGCGAACTTGTCGAGGTACGAACGGAAAATTCTGTGCATCATGTCCATAAATGCTGTTAGGGCGTTCGTGAGTCCAAACGGCATGACCACAAACTCGAAATGTCTATATCTGGTGTTGAAAGCCGTCTTCAGGATATCCTCTGATCGGATACGGAGCTGGTAATATCCTTGTCTGAGGTCGAGCTTGGAATAAACCCTTGATCCTTGTAGCAAATTGAACAATTCCTCGATATGCGGTAGAGGATACTTGTTCTTCACTGTCATCCTGTTCAATTCTCGGTAAACGATACACATACGAAGTGTACCATCCTTCTTCTTCATGAACAAAACTGGAGCACCCCAAGGCAAGGCACTCGATCAGATGTATCCAATGGAAAGGAGTTCGTCGAGTTGGTTCTTCAATTCTTTCAACTCGGCAGGGGCCATTCGGTACGGCGACTTCGAATAGGACTCAGCTCTCGGAACTAGGTCAATCACGAACTCTATATCCCGATCTGGTGGTAAGAATTCTAGATTCTCGGGGAATACATCAGTGAATTCTTTGACCATGGGCATTTCTTCGATCTTCATTTGGTCTTTCGGGCAGTTGAGAAGGTAAGCTATAAAACACGTAGCTTCTTCTTTCTAAACGAGCTTCTTGTTGTCCATCATCGAGATATACGGGCCTTCTCCCGATCGGAAACCCTTAACTTCATTGGAACCCAGAATAACTTTGTTATCGAAACAATCAACCTTCGCCTGATGCTCGTACAACCAATCCATTCCGAGAATAACCCCATACTTCTTCATCGGCAACTCGATCAAATCTGTAGGGTATTCGATACCCTCGATGATAATCGGACAATGCTTAAGAGCATGGTTAGCAAGTACCTTCGATCCCAACGACGAACTAACTACTAGCACATAATCAAGCAATGAAACAGGCGCAAGCACAGATAAGGAAACAGCAGGCGCAACAAATGAGTGTGAAGCACCTGAGTCATACAATGCATGTATGGGGATGCCATTTATATATATAGTACCTTCCACCACATCGGTCGGATCCTCCACGGCATCCTCAACATTGCCTTCCAAGGCGTAGATATGGGCATGGGCATGGGCCTGAGGCTGAGCTGCTCCATGCGGTACCAGTCTCTTCCTCGGGCATACCTCCACTCGGTGCTTGGCACTACCACATCCGTAGCAAAGTCCATTCTTGTTCCAGCACTTGGCCTCTACATGGTTACCCTGACATAATCCACAGACGGGTCGTGGAAGTCCCTGAGGTCGGGGAGGAGCATGCTGAACGGCGGTCTTGAATGGATTCTTCCGAGAAGAGGACCCAGAATGAGGAAATGGCCTCTTCAAACCAGAAGGGAAACTCTTGGCGGCTGCGAGGGCAGGTGCAGAAGTCGGTCTCATCTGTCGGAGATCGGACTCTATAGAGAGGGCCGTCTCAACTGCGTCGATGTAGTATTGGAGTCAGTTCTCGAGCATGTGCATCCTGATCTCATTGGACAACCCCTCAATGAACTGGCGAGTCTTCCTCTGCTCGTCGTCAGCCATATACGAGCAATGAACAATGAGCTTAGAGAAATGAGCCTCGTACTGATCGCGGATCAAGTACTCTGCTTGAGAGCCAGAAACTCTCTCTCACGCCGCTGATGAATGACCAACGGAATATACTTGGCCTGGAACTCGATCAAGAACTAATCCCAAGTCGGGACTACATGCTCATGCTGCCATCTTTGCTCGATCTGTGTCCACCAATCTTATGCAGCCCCGATCATCTGATAAACCACAAACTCGACCCTCTTAGGGTCCGGACACTCTATAACTCAGAATCTCTTCTCCATAGCTGATATCCAAGCTTCGGCAACAACATCATCTGGTGCACTCTCAAACTGCGGGGGTTTGAGCTTAAGAAATCGGTCCATATCCTTCTCGAGAGTAGGGTTTTGCTATACCTAATGGGTATGAACCATAAATTTCCCTAAGGCCTCCATGAATTGGGCTGGGGTCGGAACACCAGTAGGCGGACCAGGCAGTTCACGGCGATGAGGCATTCTACAAAATAAATATCAAACATGCATGATGATAAGTGATTATGGAAAGCTGTAACACGTAGAGAAGTTAAATTCACATTACCACATTGTCACAATCACATAATCTGTAACGAGCCAGAAATCTAAGAATCATTGTGAGTTCTATTCCGCGATTAATTATCTTTCTCAACCCTATTTCTCGTATTATGTGAATTATATTATATTATTTCGTATTTGACCCAACGTGATAATATTATGTGCGTATTTAAATTCCTTATTTGTTTTGATTTTGTCTGATATTAATATTGATATATTTGGCCAAAATGTTTTAAATTGGACTTTCTAAAATTACCGAAATACCCCTTCGTATTTTTGGACATTTTGAATTAATTGATAAAAGTCTCAAAACCCATTTTGAACCCTAAATTCGCTAGAGAGAGAGAGAGAGAGAGAGAGAAGAGGGAAGAAGAGGATTTTGCATTTGAAGCCCGAATCGATCGTCCCGAGCTCGTTTCTCCAAGGAATTTCGTGTCGTTCGAACCTACGAGATCTCACTTTAGGTACCAATGCCCCGTTTCTTTTTATGACTTTTTGAGGATTTGAGCATGTTTATCATTTCGGGAATAATTTAGAAATTTTATGATTGTGAACCCGTTTCTTGATCATTTCTTGTAATTCTTCGATAGAAATGTTCCTAACATGTTGATTGATGATTGTTGTAATTGTTGGGTGTTGATTTGCGCGAGAAAATGAATTATATGCATTTTTAGATCGGATTTTCGTTTGAATCGCGTTTTTCTGTTGTCTGCTGTTAAACCACACGGGCTAACGCACGATCTTGATCAAGACCGTGCAGGAGCCCGTGCGCGGCTCTTTTTGCCTGCACGGGCTCACGCCCGTGTGTCTGTCCCGTGCAAATGGCCGTGTGCAGTGCACGGTCTTGACAGTGTGTCCAAGACCGTGCACAAGCCGGTGCGAAACACTTAGAATATTTTTCCAGCCTTTTCACAAGTTGCTCTCGGGAATTGAGTCAACATCTGGCTATTTTATGTTGACTTTTCGCATACGGACTCCAAAAATTATACCGATTTCACGTATAGATCCCTTATAAGTAGTAGATTAATATTTTGAAATGTTTGTTGAATTTCGACCTCGTTCGGACTGTGAATAGTACATTTTTACATGTATGCATTTTTGGAAACTTGTCGGAATTACTTGAAATTTACGTGGTAGCTTCCATAATATTATTATTGGCATATGCATGATTGTTGATTCATTTGGTTAGCCGTTCATCAAATAATTGCTTATTTGTGCCTTTAGAGTCGTTATTAATTCGTCTAGGTCCTGTCTTGTCTACAGATCAGTCACAAGTCGGAGAGCAATGAGTTGTAGCTATTAGGCTTTAGGCTTTCTTTTTTTGGCACACCAGGTGAGGATTTAAATTGTTTAAACTGGGCTTGAACATATATGTCTATGTATACATGTGAAATCCCCGTATTCCCTTATTATTAGTATTAAGTATTTCGAGCTTATATCTTTATGATTTTATCAAATATCATTTAATATCAAATTATACATTAGTACCCAAAATCGATTTGTGTTCAAAAGGGCAAGTAAACTCTTTCCTTTTAACGTGATGATTTGACTTAGGATTTGGGTCTATGAGGAAAGTCATTAGGGGAGTTTTTCAGAACAACCCGACACGTATGGAACTTGTAGTTACCCCCTTCGTCGTCACCACTTGCCCAATTGCCCGTTTGGCACTCAAACCCTTATTGTAAAGCGAGTAAAATATTGGACTTTTCATTGGGCCCTGGGATGGTATCCGGAGGTTGCATTTGGGGACGAGCGTCGAAGGTGTAACCCGAGGTGCTTCTCCCAAAACTAAGCATCAATCGTGGCCCGTCAGGAGTTTAATAGCTACGGTTGGGAGCGATGGTGGGTGTTGCATGTGTTGCACGCTTTCCTTAAATTCACTATAGTCGAGCCTCGGGTTGCTCCTTGGCTTGACACCAACGATGGAGTTTTTATAATGTATTGAGGAGAAAGAAGGAGGAACAGGCCCACTCTCACTGGGATATTTATTTACTGCTTTATATCGTTATTGTCTTTATTGCTTTATTAAATATTCAAGTTGAAGCACATTCCGGTTTCTTCTTTATTGCATATGTATTTTCTATTAAAACCCGGAAGCGTAACTCGACTTGCTCTACCCATATCTTCACTGAGTTCATTAACTCACCCTCTTTTATTGGTTCTTGCCTCAGGTAGATTGAGAGACCGACATGTCTCGCGTGTCGGATTGGCAACAGTCCATAGATAGGCCTTTTGGTTTTGCCGTTGTCTAGATTGTTGTCCGTAACTCTCTCGTTAGGTTATTCTTTTGTCCTGGCATGTATTTAATGCTATATTCATCCCCACCCTTATATATTTACTTTACGTTGCCCCTGAATGGGCTGTGGTGATATTGGATATTTAGATTGGCCCTGAAGTGGCATTTATGTTATTATGTTTTAATTCGCTTCCGCTATATATATTCTGAATTGTTTATCTGTTGTGTCTTTGGGGATCTGCTGTTGCCAAGAGTTGGGATAGAACCGTAAGCTTGTATGGGTTCTCAGGTTGAGGCACCGTTCTCGGCTTGGGGATCTGTGCAGGTTCGGGGGCTGCAGAGCGGGGCACTACATAATCCTAAGCTGTACGACCTAGACAGACACGACAAAACAAGACGCTTAGAGCCTAGGCTATTGGACCCAAAGAGCTTTGATACCAACTGTAGCGGGCGCCCCTAACAGGTAACGCACGCCCCGCACCGAGTCTTGACCCGGAATTGAAATAGAATTTTGCCCCAAATCAAAACCCGGCGAACGGCACACATTTACTCAATCACTAGGCAGGGATTTCAAAGATGAAACAGACGACAAAACTGTAGAAGCGAAACATAAAGCAAAACAATTAACCATTGCACAACTATTAAAGCCCACCGAGGCCAGCGAAATTGAATTACTAACTACCATAATTAAATACACGGGTTCAATGTAATATCCCGACAATCTAGAATAACGGATTCAGTATAATAATCCCGATTATAAATACATAGTAGCGTAAGTATCCTAATACATATATTATAACAAAATGCCAAACGGGAATAAGAGTTTACATATGCCCAAAAATAAATAAAACTCTACAGACGCGACGACGACGAACAATCCCGCCTAGTATCCTGAAACCAACACCAAGGGCGAAACAGAGGAGGTTAGTCAAACGACTAAGTGAGGAGGGAATAATAATGTATATTATAAAAAGGAAGTAAATCACCATTTTCAAACTTAAAAGAAATCAACATAAAAGAAAGATTTTCGTAAACGGTTGGTGATTTAGCATAAAACATAGCATCTCATTTCATATGACTCGGCGAGACGAGCCCTTAACTCCAATTTCCAAACATAAAATAGGAAACCACCCTTATTTCTCCAATGTAGACGGACCGCTAAATCTGAACTACTCATAACATACAGTATAATCTCAGGTAATCAAAGGGCTGCCACTACGGCCTCACCTCGAGCTCCTAAAGGTGGAAAGAACAACAGGATGTATGCCGTAGACCCGACGTCTACCAGTTTCGTCCTGTCATCCTTACTCCGGGCCCAAACATTCATGCATACAGTTCATAACTCGCTTTTCAAATCATTTTCGGGTTGGTTGAAAGACCGTTCGAGACATGTCATATGCGAGGTCGAAGGCCAAAGTTCGCCTTAGGAAATCAAAGAGGTTTTACATGTCACTTTCGCAAACGTTTCAAAAGTATATACGTAGTAATTTTTCATATCAAAACATTTTCTATAAATCGAATAAATGTAGTAGGCATAAATATTTACTAACTATATAGAGACGGTATGAAAAAAAATCATAAATCAATGCTTATATGGGGAGAGGCTTAATTATATATATACATATAAGTATCGGAGTCAAAAACGGAAAGCCTCACCTGTTGGCTTAACAAAAAGAGGGTAAAAGCAAGACCAGTGCGCTACTCCAGGGGAGTATCATCTGCAAAACACAAGGACACAACCACATAAGACTAACGACGATGCACGGCTTATACGAAAGCATTAAAACACATAGAAGCACGTTAAACAGCCATTTATATCACTTAGGTTCACATTCTAACAAATATATAAATTCAATAATCAAATCAAGTTAGAATGCGATAAAAGTTCATAAATATGCATAAAAGGCAATAAGGAAGTATGCATTCAAGTTTCGGAAGAAACGGGCAACATTTGAAAAATAGCCAAAACGCCTAAACAAAAAACACGAAGAACGGGGCCCGAACGAAGTCAGAGAAGTCCAAACTTCCTATAATATGTATTTCATGATTTATAGGAACTATGCGTGAAATCGAATCTCAAATCGTAGGTCAAACGAAGAAAGTTAACTTTTATAAATGCTCTTTGACCACTATTGCCAAGAGCAACAATCTAAAAATGGAGAAATTTTGGTTAAGGCATACGCACTGCCTTGGGCACATGGGCACGGGCGTGCGCACGGTCTTGAGATCGTTCTCAAGAAGGTGCAAGCAATTGCACTGGCCTACACACCGGCTTGCGCACCCCGTGCAAAGTGTAAAATGGACGCACGGTCTTGGCGCATAGTCTCAAGACCGTGCGTAAGACCGTGTGGATCATCAGAACAGCAGAAAAATCGCAGAATCGAAAAACCTTCGCGGGAATGAACCAAAAATCAACATTTAACCAATCAATCATGCAAATCCCAAGCTAATACTCACATATAATGATCTACAACATCTAATCTACCAATAGAACCAAGAATCATGTAAATCCATCCATAAAATCATTCAAAATCAACATATAATCTAAACTATTAGCCAAAATCTGAAAAACGAAGCATAGGACGTATTAAACACGAAAGGTGTGAGAAGCTTACTCAAAGAAGAGATTGCGAGGAGTTCGTAGGTTCAGATTTCATCGAGAAACGAGGTCGGGATGATCAATCCAAGCTTTTTCTTCTTCTTCTCTTTTTCCTTTCTTTTTCTTCTCCTTTCTCTTCTTGTTTGAACGTGAATGAGGGAGAGAGAGTGAGAGTGAGACTAAGACAAAAAGTTGACTTGGGTTGAGAAATGAAGGGGTATTTTCGTAATTTTATAAAAATAACTCAAAAACATAAGTTGTCCAAATAAAACACAATTACAGTCAAAGTTCATGAAATTAAACGCACATTGACATGTCGTGGTTTAAATACCAAAATTCACTCATTTATGAAATTGTTATATAAATCACATAATAATTATCAAATAAAATAATAAATCGCGTAAATAATTGATTCGGACTTACCGGATAACAACTCGGATTTTCGGGGCGCTACACTCAGCGAACCATGAATTCGACACGGACTGACATAACCCATACAGACACTGAAAGCAAGACAAGAATTCGACACGGACTGACATAACCTATGCAGACACTGAAAGCAAGACAAGACAAGATACTAGAGCTTTCGGTTCCCTTTTGGGAACCTAGGCTCTGATACCAACGACTGTAGCGCCCCTCTCCATAGGAGGACGAAGAACGCCACATCCGCACCAAAATAAATTTCCGAGCATGACAGGGTGCCCTACTCGAAAACTCATTTCAGCGAATGGCAAGACACTCAATCAAAATTCCGGCAACAACATTACGACGCCCCAACAATAACAGCAACAATCAAATAAATGCGGAAGCGAATTCATAAATAACAATTCAATTCATAAATGTCATCCATGGCAACATAACTCATAAAACGAATCTAAAACAATTATCCATTCAATGCCGTCCATGGCTCAACTAACTATCTCACATCAGGGGCACGTAAGTATATAAAGTAAATAAATTAAATCATAATGTTAAATACAGCAATTCAAATTAAATCGAAGAGTAAAGACTCGACTATTGTTGGGACACTAACAATACAATAATACATGAGCCAACCTAGACCTGCTGCTGCCGACTGACAAGATAGGTGACACCGCCACCTGTCTACCTGAAGCAAGAACCAAAATAGATGAGTATAAAGGATACTCAGTAAGGGGGGTTATACAATATTGGTATTGATCGCGGTTCGTCGTTTATCTTTTAAAACCAAAAGTAGTGAATGTTGCTCATTTTAATAAAAGAATACCAATAATAATACAAGTTGCAAAACATAACACCAAGCAACACTCGGGTTCGGCTTACTTTGAAAACACAAAAGGTTGATGGACCGGATGCATTTGAAATCATTTGCACATAAGGTCAAGTTGATCGTTTTGAAAGGATATTAGTTGAGTCACGAGGCCGCCCAAGTTCGAAAGACATGACATACACAAGTTGGGAATGATAAGTAAACACTGCTCATAATTCAACTAAGTAGTTTGAACAATAAAGAAGGCATAAGTTGGGCAAGTTCGAGCCACGCTTCCGGGTTTTATATATATATAAGGAAAATACATATGCTAAATGAAGAAAACCGGAATGTGCTTCGACTTGTAACGAATGCAGTAAATCAATTAGTCAAGTAAATAATGCGATAAGTCATGCAAAAATGTGTCCCGGCGAGAACGGGCCCTCTCCTTATAACTCCCAATCATGAAAATCATGAAAGTATGTAGACAAGTACTCCACCATTGAAAGTCATGCAGTCAGTAATTTAAGGAGACGCGATTACCACCACCATACAGTGAATTAAGGAGACGCGGTTAACACCACCGTTGGCATCAACTTAGACTAATCAACCTCCTAACCAGCCTAAGTCAACACGCATAGAAGTATACATCGGGATTTGCCCTAGACGCTCGTCTCCAGGCTCACCTCCTGTACACTTCGGGCCCAAAGTCATGATCCAGTCCATGGCTCGCTTTTGAAAACAAGAACAGTTTGGGTGGCCAAAAGGGCCGTTTGAAAAATGATGCAAGCAGTTAAGTATGAATGGCCAAAGGGGCTTTTGAGACAAGTTGATGTAACTATCTAAGAAATACTCATAAGCGCCGTACGCTTCGGGAGTATGCTGACGGATGTCCCTAACGACATTACTTATAAGTGCCTCTGAGATCAAATGGTTACTTTTAAAACAAATAAGTTATTTGGCTCTAGTTGAAAGAATTTTAAATCATTTTGTAGATGCATAGGTTTTGCTATCGAAAATGTTTGACTAAGCACATAAGGAAATAGTAAAGGCAGGAACAGCAAGCAATAAGAAAGGCGGGATAATAATTTATTTCGCAAACCTATACTATGTCCTTACTCCAGTTGATAGCATTTTAAACCTTACCTGGCTCGACAGAACAAGAGAATGAAAGCAAGCAGCAATTACAATTCTGCCTCAAAGATCCCACCTGAAAAGCACGGGGTCTAGAGGATGAATGACTAACACGACAAGGAAACAGACACTGACGCTACTTACAGATAATCATTCAATATTTAAACACAAAAGAGCAAGTAGGGGCAATACGGTCAATTTGTATGAAAAGCGTAGAATAATTAAATAACGAAAAACACTAAATTAATTACATAATATTGAAACACATAAGTTAAGCAGGGGTAAGATTGTAATTAAACATCAACATGTATATCTCATTTAAAACAATAATTAAAGTACAACTTATAGTTTTTCCCAAAAGCTCAAAAGCTAACAAGTTAAGATCGAATCATATCTCTAGCCTAATCGAACCGAAATCCATCCGTCCTGAAATATAACCTAGAATCAGATCTCCATTATCTAACCGAACCCGGAACATGCCATTGGGAAGCGATTCAGTAATTAAACCTTCGACTACACAATCATACTACAACAATATTCAACAATTTACACAAGCTAGAGTACAAGTCATTCATGCTCAAAAGCTAAAAGCTATAAGCTATAATCCAAAAATGCGATAAAAGATAAACGACAAGTCAGATTCGAGTAATACCAGCGCCATTAGAACCATTGCGTCTAGATGAATGATCTATCCGAAAACACCGTCACGAATTCCCGCCAGAACAGTGCCAAAAATATCGGAAACCGCCTGCCACTGCCAGACCACCTCCGATGGTCGAACCTTTATACCGAAATGTTCCTCTCGATGAGCACGTCACTTCTCTCAAAACCATTTCTCAATTGGATCATCCATCGGAATTTAATTCCACTCCGAAGCCCCAATGGACCTTAGAATCCAAGAATCAAAATTAACAAAAATCCGCTCAACGAATTAGGAAATGGACTTCAAAATCGGCTTACCCATGTCGAGGAGGTCAGGAATGGTGTACTAGTCACTGGCGAGGGTCGCCGAAAAACCTCCGCCACTACAGCTCCGCCGCGCCATCTTCCCGAAGCCATAACTCCGTCGTCGCGGATCGGATGAAGGTGAGACCACCGCCATTGGACTCCTCTCATCCAGGGCTACCTTCGCCAGGTGGTGTGCCACCGTGGGGTCGCCGGAGATGGCAAATCGCCGCCCTTCTCCTTCGCGGTTCCTCCTCGCTGTTCTGCCGCCATCGGCCACTTCCACGCCTGGAGACCACCACCAAAAGCTTCCTTGTGCCAAGACGAACACTCCCTCAAAATTTCAGGTTGTGACGTTGTCGGAAAAGCCTCCGACGGGAAGCTCAACGTCGCGCTACCTTCACGCTGCCACAACACCTCCACCGTTGGTCAAATCGACGCAATACCGGTACCATTGTGCTCCTCTCGTCGAGACGATCGATTTGGACATATCATTTGCTCGATTTGGTGAAGAATTAAAAAATCCCCATTTGGAGAGGGTGGAGCTTGCGTCGTACGTGCGGTGTGTGTGTGTTCTCCCATTTTTCATTTTGGCCCCAAGACTTCCAATAATCACATAATATACCCTATCCTCGAAAAATGTGCAAATAGTGTAAAGTGTCGGAGTTAGGCATACTTAGTGTCAAAATCACCGAAATTAAATGCTTAACAAAGATTGCGGTTCGTTTTTCTTAAAATTCATGCGTTTACCAAAAGTCAATGTCGGGTAGGGTCAAAGTATAAATAGTTTTGGGCTAAAAATAAAATTTCTTTAAAATATAACTTAATGAATAATATTTAGAGTTTCATGAAAGTATTTGGAACCTCGATAAAATATGCATTATTAAAACATTGAACCCCAGTCCAATGTACACCGTTAAAGTACTAGATTAAATTAAACGAGCTAAAAATATAAATTTACCAAATTGACCCTAGTTAGTGTTAAAACGATGCAAATTAAATTCTACCTAATGCCTTGGGTTTTAAATGCCAAATCGATGATTTATAAAAATCATTAATGCCAGAGTTGGAAAACATGCATATGTGAAAGACGTCGGGACCGTAAACGGTCTGAATTCTGATAAACGCGCTAATCTTGAACTTGGAGATTTTGGGTCGTCACATTGCTGCTCTGTTTTTGAGCGCTGATGTTGCTGTAATTTTTAGAACGACACGGCCTTGAGATACATGGTTCCACAACCCCGTGTGCGCCACACTGTCTCACCTCACGGCCTGTTGCAAGGCCGTGCGTGAGCTTCCATGGCCTATTCTCACGGCCTTAACCCCGTGTGCCAACCCCGTGAGGATTCCATACTTAGAAAAAAAATAGCATTTTTCGCCCAAAATTGTCTGTAAGGAACAGTGCAGTTTGCACTGTGTCCTTACCCGGGGTTTGTCTTTTCCGAATTCTTTCTTCGCTCGTGTATTCTATAATTATGAAATAGATCTGAATTGCATGATTTACAAATTTATAGCATGTTCGTGACTGTGAATAGTATGTTTTAAGTTTTCATTGAATTTTCTAACTTTTGAATACGAGGTCCGGTGGACCCGAAACTTATGTGATATCTTCCTTGCGTGTATACAACACCTTGTGCAAGATTGTGAAACTATATGTCTAGCCGTTCATCTTTTATTGCGTTTTTCATATTTCTAGAATTATGTTTTTGATCGTCTAGGTTCTGTATTGTTACAGATCAGTCCCAGGAAGAGGATCCGATAGTCTAGCAGTCTTGTGTCTGTGTGCAGAGATCCAGGTGAGGGTTTCAAATATTTTCAGCTGGGTATTGAACCTATATCTATATTATATACTTGCAAAACAAAAGAATTCCCTTCCCGTTGTTTATCATACTTTGTATTTATATTTGTTTATTACTTATTAGATATCTCTATCTATATTTTGATGTTTTCGATCAAAAACTGTTTTGATATCAACTTATATACGTATAGTGTTTCAATATATGGTTCCACGCACTAATCTTGAACTTGGAGTTTTTGGGTCGTCACATTGCTGCTCTGTTTTTGCGCGTTGATGTTGCTGTAATTTTTAGAACGACACGGCCTTGAGATACATGGTTCCACAACCCCGTGTTCGCCACACTGTCTCACCTCACGGCTTGCCGCAAGGCCGTGCATGAGCTGCCATGGCCTATTCTCACATCCTTAACCCCGTGTACCAACCCCGTGAGGATTCCATACTTAGAAAAAAAATAGCATTTTTCGGCCAAAACTATCTGTAAGGAACAGTGCAGTTTGCACTGTGTCCTTACCCGGGGTTTGTCTCTTCCGAATTCTTTCTTCGCTCGTATATTCTATAATTACGAAATAGATTTGAATTACATGATTTACAAATTTATAGCATGTTCGTGACTGTGAATAGTATGTTTTAAGTTTTCGTTGAATTTTCTAACTTTTGCATACGAGGTCCGATGGACCCGAAACTTATGTGATAACTTCCTTGCGTGTATACAACACCGTTGTCTAGCCGTTCGTCTTTTATTGCGTTTTTCATATTTCTAGAGTTATGTTTTTGATCCTCTAGGTTCTGTATTGTTACAGATCAGTCCCAGGAAGAGGATCCGATAGTCTAGCAGTCTTGTGTCTGTGTGCAGAGATCCAGGTGAGGGTTTTAAATATTTTCAGCTGGGTATTGAACCTATATGTATATTATATACTAGCGAAACAAAAGAATTCCCTTCTCGTTGTTTATCATACTTTGTATTTATATCTGTTTATTACTTATTAGATATCTCAATCTATATTTTGATGTTTTCGATCAAAAACCGTTTTGATATCTACTTATATATGTATAGTGTTTATGTAACGACCCGAAAATTCCATAATTAATTCTTGGAATAATTATTCGACATTTAGTTGAATTTTATATGAAAAGATTTAACTTTGTTAGTTAATCTTAATTTATTATAATTATTTCAATATCTTTAACCTTTTATGATTACATTTTCTACCCTTCGAATTATTCTAATCTATATAAACGAATCTACAATCTTCTAAAATACCCTTGCACTACCTTGAACACAACCACACTATCTTGAACACACTCACACCCTCTTGAACACACTTCTTGCACCCTCTTGGTTACATAATCCATCGAGAGAGAGAGAGAGAGAGAAGAGAAGGAAAAGGGAGAGGAAGAAGGAGAAGAAAAGGAAATTCCATTCCGAATTCGTTTCTCGACCGATTTAAATTCCGAGACCAGTTTTACGATCCTCATTCGATTCTTTATCGATAACCTTCTTTCTCCAATTCATTTCATCCATTAAATCTTTCAATTTTTATAGTTTTTATATTGAATATATATTTGATGAATTTCTTGATTCGTAGGTTATAGTTTATCATTTTTAGCGTAGTTCGGATCAAATGATAGATATTAATGTGTACAATGCATGAGTGTGAATTTTACATGTTAATTTTAGCCTTAACATACCCCATATTTGATTTTTGCATGAAACTCTCGAGAAAACCTTAAAAATCGCGTTTCTGCACCTGGGTGTTGGAACCACACGGCCCAATACACGGTCTTGCTCAAGACCGTGCGCCGGACCGTGCACAGCCATTTAACCTTGCACCGGCTTGCGCACGCCGATGCAACAGGCCGTGTGCCTTTGTTTCAGCCTGCACGGTCTTGGTTTCGTGCTCAAGACCGTGCACTAGGCCGTGCGTTAGCCCGTGCGAATGCCTTAGCCATTTTTTCAGCCTTTTTTCCTTAGTTGCTCTCGGTAATGGGGTCAAATGATCAAAAATAAAAGTTGACTTTTTACATACGACCCCCTAAAATCGAGCCGTTTTCACCTATAGCTTCCATATGATTCAAGGATGAATATTTGGTAAAGTTTTCAAAATTCCGAACTCGTTCAGACCTTGAATCGAACCTTTCTCGTTTAGGGCTTTTTCCCCAATTTTTGAATGTTGTCCGAAAAATCCGAATCGCATGAGTGCTTCTTTTTAATATTATATGAATGAATGTGCAATTAGAATTTCAATTGAGTATGTTTATCATTGATAATTTCGTATTTTTAGTTTAATTGATTTAATTGTATTTTAATTGTATATTCATTTGATACATGTTGTTTATTGCTTTTAATTGCAATGTAGTCTTTGAGAGTCGTTGTCGTGTCTTGTCTTATGTGATTTTGTCGTCTGTTAGTTTCAGGCTGTCTTGTCAGGACATTGCTTGGAGTGTCTTGTCGTTCCGTGTTTCCAGGTGAGGGTTTTAAAATGATTTCAAACGGAGTAAGAATTCTTTTAAGTTATTGCAAACTCCCCTTATGTGCTCATCTTGCTTTGTTTTCATCTCGTATATCTATTAGATATTTAATCTATATTTTATGGTTGCTCTCAAATGATTTAATATTAAATTGTACTTATGAGTATCCCTAAAATATTTTATTTTCATATGGCAAGTAAAATTATTTATTTTAAGCGTGACGGTTTGACTTTGGATTTATACCCTTCGTCGTCACTCAAACTTGCTCAAATTTAACTTATGTACGGTTTTCAAAGCGAGCAAATTCATGACATTTCAACATGGGGCCCGGGAAAGTATCCGGAGGTTATACCTGGGGACGAGCGTCTAGGGGTAATCCGAGGTGCTTCTCCCAAAACTAAGCGTCAATCGTGGCCCGTCAGGAGTTGATAGCCACGGTTGGGAGTGATGGTGGGCGTTGCATTCGTTGCACGTTTTCCTAAAATTCACAGTCGCCCGAAATAGCGATTCGGGGTCAGACACCGGTGATGGAGTGTATGAACGTGAAGGGATTATAAGGAGGAAGAGGCCCATTCTCGCTGGGATATTATTTGCGTGCATGTTACTGCTTTAATTATTTATTATCTATTTAATGTCGTGTATGCAAGTCGAAGCACGATCCGGATTTTCTTCAATTATGCAAATGTATTTTCATATATATATATAATTTAAAACCCGGACACGTGGCTCGTACTTGATTCCTCTTAATCTTCACTGAGTGTTTTTACTCACCCCCCCTATTTTAATTCTTACTTCAGGTCGACAGGTGGCGTTGTCACCTATCATGTCAGTCGGCAGCAGCAGGTCTAGGTTGGCTCGTGTGTCTTGTCTTGTCAGTGTCCCAACAACAGTCGTGTTCTTGTTATGAATTTATTTAATTATGTATTTTGGATTATGCTTTAATTTAAGTACTTACGTGCCCCTGATGTGGGATAGATTAGACTGGCCATGAATGGCATTGATTATATTATGATTGAGAATGATGTATGAATTACGTGGCCATGGATGGCTTATATGATATTTTATATAATTGTTATTACTTCCGCAACTCTGATTTAATTATTATATATTGCTGTTGTTGTTGGGCTGTCGTTTGCTGTTGCTAGTTTTGCCTGATTGATTGCCGTTCGCCGGGATGGATTTTTAAATGGGGTACTTATACCTCGTTTGAGGGTTTGTCTCGGTGCGGATGTGGTGTCCTTTCTCCGGCCAAGGAAAGGGGCGCTACAGTCAGTGGTATCAGAGCCTAGGTTCCCGAACAGGAACCGAAAGCTCTAGTATCTCGTCTGTCTTGCATGGGGTATCTGCCAGCTTGTTGTCAGTTCGTGTCGAGTTCGTGTTTTGACAAGTGTTTGTCTCATCTTGGTGCTTAAAATTGTAGACGATTACGGTTGGCTTAATTAACCGACTGGCAATCTTTTATCAATTTCTGTACTAAGGAAGATGTAACGCGAGTCGATCGTGGAACACTGTGCATGTCTTACATGGTTTTGTCTGTCGTAGTGTGTGTCGGTAGGATTTTGTTGAGTGATTGAGCATGCTTATGCGTTTATGAATTGTTGGCATCATTTCTCACAAGACATGCACCTATTTTGCCAAATAGTTGTCAACGCAGGTATGCCGCGTAAGAAAGCTAGATCAGATCCGCCACTACCTCCACTTCAGACTACGTCAGGATCAACGCACTCGTATTCGACGGGAGAGTTGGAAATAGCTCAGGGAGCAGATAGCGTGACAGAATACGAGGCCAGATTTGCCTACCTGACTAACTACTCACCAAACCGGGAGCCAGATCAAAGGAACAGAGCTGCGAGATTTATATCTGGATTGAGGCATGAAATTCGCCAAGTACTCATAGGTCTTGGTTGTTGTTCTTATGCTGAAGCTGTTGGCCGAGCCTTGCGGGCCGAAGCAGAGTTTGAAATGAGAGCTAGGAATGCTCGACCGATCACTTTAACGAACCCGTCTTATGGATCGAGAACTCCAGTGGCTGTTCGTACAACTTCTCACAGAAAAGAGGCGACGACCAGTGGATCCAGGGAGAGCACCATCCTTTGCTCGTATTGCCATAAGCCAAATCATCTCGCAGAGTACTGCCGGAAACGACTGGGGCAGTGTTTACTGTGTGGATCCCCTGACCATCTTCTCGACAATTGCCCTATTAAGAAGACACCTAAGGAAGAGGATAGTGGATGAGGATTCTGGGAATTCAGGGTTCTTAATTCAGAGAGGGAGGCTACCGTAGAATAAAGCGGGAAGGGACAGTGTTGAGGACGTACAATAAATGAGAAGCTACGACATCGAATGACTTGAGCAAAAATTATGGAATAAGAGGAATAATGGGAGACTAGAACGGACTTCATTACTCGGAATAAAAGGTACCGTGCATTTTCATAACATTCATATTTCTCGTATTCAATTTATTAATTGCGCGGTATTATGTAATTATTATTTGTGTGAACTTCGGATTAAATCCAGAGTGTTTTCAAAAAAAAAAATTTCGCGTTTTAATTCGATCCAAGGGTGCTTGCACGCCCTAACGCACGGTCTTGCTCAAGACCGTGCGGTTCAGCTCAAGCCCGTGCAAGCTAGTTCAGCGTTAAACCGCTGAACCGGCTGGACCGCTCCACACGGGCCAGCGCACGCCCGTGCGTCCGGCCGTGTGTACCTCTTCGCCCATTTAAACTCCATTTTCGCGAACATAAACTTTCCACCCCATTTTTCCCCACTTTCAGCAGCAGAAACCTCTCAAATTTTTCCCCAATCTTTGCAAGCCAATAACTTTCGATCCGTCCGTTGGATCTTCCTAATTTTCGGAAGGTACGTAGTCTACATTACGTATTTCAATTAGTTGGGTTTTGAGGACGATCCGTCGAGCCGATCTTACACACATTGCTGCCCAAAGTACATGCACGCCAAGTGTTCGACAAAATTCCCAAGTGAGGATTTTCATCAAATTCAATCCTACAAGCTTCCAACAACAATCTCACATGGCCGCCGAAGGTTCTCGACGTAGGAGGAGACGAGATGACCCTCCATCTCCACTCCCATTCAATGTGGATATTTCAAATGCATTCCAAGTTAAAATATTTAGGAGAATGCATGAACGCCCGGTATTTTCCACCAAATTTCTCGACATCGAAGCACTAGGAAATTTGGGACTTGGCCCCGGTATTGCTCGATACATAGAAGACGTGGGATGGACCACATTCTTGGACATAAGAAGGAATTCGTACCCCCGGCTTGTGTACGAATTCATTGCCACACTTCAAGTACTTCCCCATGAAGATGATGCCGAGCTACCATTCAAAATTGAGTTCCGAGCTTTTAATGAAGATTATGAGCTCACTCTTCGGCAACTAACAATGCATTTTGGACTACCCATCCGGGGTATGATAAGCCGTGAAGTTGGATGGTCCGAAGCCGAAGCTTGGAGAAATGTCTCCACTTCTCGAAGACCCTTTCAACAAGGAAAATCGAAGGCAACCGACCTTCGTGATGCCGCTTTGAGGACTTTCCACTGGTTCCTCTCATGTACCGTTTTCGCTAGAGGAGATAGCTACGGTTCAATTAATATTGAGGAACTCTACGTCCTTGATTGCGCGGTTCGAAGGCAAGTAGTCAACGGCATTATGTTTTTCCTTCGATATGTAGAATATGTAGGTACCCGGCCTAAAGGAGAAATCAGAATTGGGTCCTACATTACCGCGATCTTAGAGTGTGCCGGAGTGACCGGCATGGATCGAATGGCCCCGGCAGGAGCCGAGGATTCAACAATTTCCTACAAGTAACTCGCCCAAATGAAACTTTGTAGAAAAGTTAGAGGACGACATGGTCGTTATGTGCCAATGACGGCCGAGGAAGCCGCCGCCGGTAGCGATCGCGACGATGAAGAGGATGCCGATTTAGGAGGTCATCCTGAGGAGGACCGACAAGAGAGGGAGGAGCAAATGATGGAATAACTTTACGAAGCAGAAGGCTTCGCTCCTCAGTAGGTTCCGTATGTACCCGATCCTCCTAGAACCGAAGAGGTTCCATTCCAGCAAGGCTTTGAGGATTACCCGACACAGCATCAGGCCGGATCTTCTCAATGGGACAGATCAAGTGAGGAACAATGGAGTCAGTATCTACAAGCGGAGTCGGAAACCCGAAGCCGATGGGAGACCGACAGGTGGACGATTTGGGGAAACCGTTTCACCACTTTCGCCGAGCAGACCACCGAACGTCTAGATCGACAGTCGGCCGATCTCCGGGAAGTTCGCGCAGACCTACAAGAATTCAGACTCGAGACCCGACGCAACCAGACTGAGCTTCGGGAACAGATTACCGGCCTCGAGAGATCCATCACTGATCAACTTGCTAACTATCTGAGCCGCCTTGGCAGGTCGCCTAACTCTGGAGCACCTGATTCTTAGTTGGCATTAGTTTTTCCCTAATTTCTCGTTGTTTTCATTTTAATTGTAATTCGAATTTCAGTTGAACCATTATGTATGAACTATGTGTTAAATGTTTATTTGAATGTAACTGTTAACTGTTCATTTTAATTAATTGCTTATGTGTTAATTGCGCGATTTAGTGTGATGAACTTTTAAATGCTGTGATATACTTCCTTTAATAAACCCCGAGGTTCGGAGTAGAATCTGAGGACAGATTCTTTTAAAGGAGGGAGTATTGTAACGACCCGAAAATTCCATAATTAATTCTTGGAATAATTATTCGACATTTAGTTGAATTTTATATGAAAAGATTTAACTTTGTTAGTTAATCTTAATTTATTATAATTATTTCAATATCTTTAACCTTTTATAATTACATTTTCTACCCTTCGAATTATTCTAATCTATATAAACGAATCTACAATCTTCTAAAATACCCTTGCACTACCTTGAACACAACCACACTATCTTGAACACACTCACACCCTCTTGAACACACTTCTTGCACCCTCTTGGTTACGTAATCCATCGAGAGAGAGAGAGAGAGAAGAGAAGGAAAAGGGAGAGGAAGAAGGAGAAGAAAAGGAAATTCCATTCCGAATTCGTTTCTCGACCGATTTAAATTCCGAGACCAGTTTTACGATCCTCATTCGATTCTTTATCGGTAACCTTCTTTTTCCAATTCATTTCATCCATTAAATCTTTCAATTTTTATAGTTTTTATATTGAATATATATTTGATGAATTTCTTGATTCGTAGGTTATAGTTTATCATTTTTAGCGTAGTTCGGATCAAATGATAGATATTAATGTGTACAATGCATGAGTGTGAATTTTACATGTTAATTTTAGCCTTAGCATACCCCATATTTGATTTTTGCATGAAACTCTCGAGAAAACCTTAAAAATCGCGTTTCTGCACCTAGGTGTTGGAACCACACGGCCCAACGCACGGTCTTGCTCAAGACCGTGCGCCGGACCGTGCACAGCCATTTAACCTTGCACCGGCTTGCGCACGCCGGTGCAACAGGCCGTGTGCCTTTGTTTCAGCCTGCACGGTCTTGGTTTCGTGCTCAAGACCGTGCACTAGGCCGTGCGTTAGCCCGTGCGAATGCCTTAGCCATTTTTTCAGCCTTTTTTCCTTAGTTGCTCTCGGTAATGGGGTCAAATGATCAAAAATAAAAGTTGACTTTTTACATACGACCCCCTAAAATCGAGCCGTTTTCACCTATAGCTTCCATATGATTCAAGGATGAATATTTGGTAAAGTTTTCAAAATTCCGAACTCGTTCGGACCTTGAATCGAACCTTTCTCGTTTAGGGCTTTTTCCCCAATTTTTGAATGTTGTCCGAAAAATCCGAATCGCATGAGTGCTTCTTTTTAATATTATATGAATGAATGTGCAATTAGAATTTCAATTGAGTATGTTTATCATTGATAATTTCGTATTTTTAGTTTAATTGATTTAATTGTATTTTAATTGTATATTCATTTGATACATGTTGTTTATTGCTTTTAATTGCAATGTAGTCTTTGAGAGTCGTTGTCGTGTCTTGTCTTATGTGATTTTGTCGTCTGTTAGTTTCAGGCTGTCTTGTCAGGACATTGCTTGGAGTGTCTTGTCGTTCCGTGTTTCCAGGTGAGGGTTTTAAAATGATTTCAAACGGAGTAAGAATTCTTTTAAGTTATTGCAAACTTCCCTTATGTGCTCATCTTGCTTTGTTTTCATCTCGTATATCTATTAGATATTTAATCTATATTTTATGGTTGCTCTCAAATGATTTAATATTAAATTGTACTTATGAGTATCCCTAAAATATTTTATTTTCATATGGCAAGTAAAATTATTTATTTTAAGCGTGACGGTTTGACTTTGGATTTATACCCTTCGTCGTCACTCAAACTTGCTCAAATTTAACTTATGTACGGTTTTCAAAGCGAGCAAATTCATGACATTTCAACATGGGGCCCGGGAAAGTATCCGGAGGTTATACCTGGGGACGAGCGTCTAGGGGTAATCCGAGGTGCTTCTCCCAAAACTAAGCGTCAATCGTGGCCCGTCAGGAGTTGATAGCCACGGTTGGGAGTGATGGTGGGCGTTGCATTCGTTGCACGTTTTCCTAAAATTCACAGTCGCCCGAAATAGCGATTCGGGGTCAGACACCGGTGATGGAGTGTATGAACGTGAAGGGGTTATAAGGAGGAACAGACCCATTCTCGCTGGGATATTATTTGCGTGCATGTTACTGCTTTAATTATTTATTATCTATTTAATGTCGTGTATGCAAGTCGAAGCACGATCCGGATTTTCTTCAATTATGCAAATGTATTTTCATATATATATAATTTAAAACCCGGACACGTGGCTCGTACTTGATTCCTCTTAATCTTCACTGAGTGTTTTTACTCACCCCCCTATTTTAATTCTTACTTCAGGTCGACAGGTGGCGTTGTCACCTATCATGTCAGTCGGCAGCAGCAGGTCTAGGTTGGCTCGTGTGTTTTGTCTTGTCAGTGTCCCAACAACAGTCGTGCTCTTGTTATGAATTTATTTAATTATGTATTTTGGATTATGCTTTAATTTAAGTACTTACGTGCCCCTGATGTGGGATAGATTAGACTGGCCATGAATGGCATTGATTATATTATGATTGAGAATGATGTATGAATTACGTGGCCATGGATGGCTTATATGATATTTTATATAATTGTTATTACTTCCGCAACTCTGATTTAATTATTATTTATTGCTGTTGTTGTTGGGCTGTCGTTTGCTGTTGCTAGTTTTGCCTGATTGATTGCCGTTCGCCGGGATGGATTTTTAAATGGGGTACTTATACCTCGTTTGAGGGTTTGTCTCGGTGCGGATGTGGTGTCCTTTCTCCGGCCAAGGAAAGGGGCGCTACAGTTTAGATAACGGATTTCAACGAGATGAAAATCCCTTTGTTTTAAAAGTAGGATTTGGGTCTTTGACTGCTACACTGATGTCTCGAAAACGGCCCGTTTGGCCACAAACGTCGTGATCGCTTTCAAATGCGAGAAAACGAACTTGTTTAACGTTTCGAAAATGGGCCCGGAGGTTATATGGAGGGTGAGATCCGGAGACGTGCGTCTAGGATAATAAGATCCCATTATATAATTTCCATCTTGTAAATTCTAATGAGAGACCTATCGGTGGTTGGCAAGTCTTTTATTGGGGTGATGGTGGACACGATATGTGTTGCGTGCTTTTCCTAAAATTTCATAACGAATGTGTCGGGACTCGGGTTGCTCTTTGACTTGACGACCGGTGTTGGTTGTATTTCTGGAACGTGGAGTTATAAGGTGGAGGCCGTTCTCTCTGGGATATTTAACGTTTATGTTAATGCTTATTTACCGAGACGAATCACAATCCGATCTTTATGACGAACAACTTAATATCTTCTCCAAAACCGGATTCGTGACTCGTACTTGCTTTCCTTGAATATATCTGTAGCACCTTCACTGAGTTTCCTTTGAATTCACCCCTCGTGTTTTGGTTCTTGCCTCAGGTAGCTATGGGTGGCCGACATGTCCTGTGTGTCAGAATGGCAACAGGGTTAGTTGTTAGGACACTTTTGGTTTGGTCCTTAGTGTTGTTGTCAGTTTAATTCGTCCTGGATGATGTTTGATAGATGATGTTTTACTACTGCTTATCTTGTTGAAACCCTGTATGGGCATAACTGTTAGTACTAGTTTGTAAACGTTACTTAGCCGACTGTGAAACGGCACTTTTGATTATGCGAATTTTTATTGCTTCCGCTATTTCATTGCTTGTTGTTAATTTATCAGTAGTGTGGCTATCGTTTGCTGTCGGGATACGCTGTTGCTAATCGTCTTGGCTAGACCCATTACTTGGTTTTACATGGTGACTTGCTTATTAACCCTTCATTTTCATTACGTTTTTCCGATGTGGGATGCAATTGAATTGCTCACGGGGTTGCCACACAGGGTTGCGCAACCCCGTGTGAAGCACCTGGGCGCATTCTTCAGGCGGGGCGTTACAAATGCCCCTCCTTCAGAGCGCAATGTCCTCATTGCGCCGCGACATCAGGCTCGTTGCACTCCGCCAGTGGAGAAACTCCACGCACGCTAAGCATCTTGTTGGAGACTCCAGCGCGCATGGACCCGCACTGATGGTAGGCTCTGATACCATCTGTCACGACCCCCAGGCGCGGAGAGGAGAACCCCCTTGCTTGGGCGCCCGTTGGACGTGCAGAAATAAGCTTCGCCACCACCGTGCACAACTCTAAAGTTTGGCCTGGGAAGCACTTGCCAAAAGAGGATTAACCCATTACTTGGTTGTACATGGCGACTTGCTTATTAACCCTTCATTTTCGTTACGTTTTTCTTATGTGGGATGTAATTGAATTGCTCACAGGGTTGCACAACGCCGTGTCTGAACTCCGTGTCAAGCACCTGGGCGCATTCTTCAGGTGGGGCGTTACGTATCCATTTAGACACATGACATTATTTTAGACTATAACTAAGATTAGTCACCTACAACTGAAGACTAACCATAGAATTCCCTTAAGTGAATTATATTGTTGGAAAAGAAATAGAATAAAATTACAAAAAGAAAAAAATGAAAATACGGAAAATGTTTTCAATAATGCAATCCGAGAGTTGGATGTGATACAGTGATAGTGCGACTTATTCTCATCGTTTGTGTAATCAATGCGAACGATATGTGCAGTTATTGTAGGGTGATGATAATTCCTTGTCAATTGTGTCATATATATATATATGACCCAGTCCAACTGTCCCAGTCCATATTTCTTTCCACGAATTCAGTCAAGTTGTCCACTTGTTCGGAAACACTAGATATTTTTCCATTATTTTAGATTGTTCTAATATTATTGTTTAGTCTTTTTCTTTTTTTTTGGGTCTCCGGTAATTTATTTTAAGTTTAATATAAATTAGAATTAGTTTATTTTCTTTCATAAATTATAACACCATAATTTTCCATTATTCATATATAAAATATATAAAGTTTGTGCAAAGAAAGGTTTTGTCGATGTCGTTTTTTGAACTACGTTGACTCGATATATTATAGGAGACAATGCGTTTTAGTGGTGTATATAACTAGAAAATGCGTTTTAGTGGTGTATATAACAGTATTTTATTATTTTTAAAATAACAAAGAATAAACAACAATTAATCCAAAACTACTCAAGAATAACAAATATGGTTAATACTAACAATATATATATATATATATGGTTAATTATACTTAGAACTCTAAAGAATTTATTAAACTACAGTTCATGATCCTTTTAGTCAAACAATTACAGTTATATGCCACATAAAATTGGATAATTACAAAACATAAATACATATTAATGTTTCGTTAATTATTTATTGGATGACGTCATAAAAAATGGACAATAAATATCGAAAATACTCTTACTTTTATATATCATTGAATGTCCATAAATTTTATTTAGATATTATTCATAAATCATAGTTCATTTAAGTGTTATTTCCAATATCTTTGTAACATTATTTGACAAATTAGATTAGTTTCATATTCGTGTAAGAAACGTAGATAAATCATAAATGGATGTAGAATAGTCAAATGCCAACCACTAGCCAATTGGGCATTAATATTTCATATAATAGTCGTTCACTTGCGAGTACGACTTATGAGTGACGAACAAATACTACTGGACACTTATTATATTTATATCCAAAAAAATCATTATTAAATATATTTATTAGATATTTTTGACAATTATCTTCTAAATTTTAATATTTTGAACTACATAAATATTTTTATCACTGAAAACATCTTTACATTATAGATAGAAACAAGCCTGATAAAAAAGAAAAAACAAAAAGACTTTTGTTGATTTATTATTTATTCTCAAGTTTTTATCTTCTATTATCTTACAATTCAATACCTGTCGTTTATTATTTTACTTATTTCTTAATATACAGTTTTGTTTTGTTTTAGCCATTGAAATTTGACCCAGTGATCACCAGAAATTACTCCAAATGTGAAGTTTTGGAATTCGATTCTTTGCAATAACAAAGATTCAATTTTAAAAGAAATATATATATATATATATATATATATATATATATATATATATATATATGTATTATATTCGGTTTTGTTTTATTCTACTCATCATTACCGAAACAAAAAAAATATTTTTAGATTCATTATATAAAACTGAAAATATAAATTCATATATAATTTAGTATTTATAACTTTATATTAATTTAAATATATTAAATTAATCGAGAAATGGTCCAAATTTATATATATATATATATATATATGTTAATTTAAATATATAATTATATCATCATATAAATCTTTAAAAAAGCATATTTGTTTGGATTTTGAGTTTTCGAATACATAATCTAAATTTTTGTCAAATTTAAGCAGAAAGAAACTAGAATTTTGAAACACGTAATGACACGCTTTTCATTTATTTTAGATTATTTTTATAAATAAATAAAAGTTTATTTGATAGTAATAAATTTACTTCTTAACTATTTTTTTCCAAATACTCGATTGTTTTTACTCATTAACTTTTTTCTAATTTTTACTTTTACTTTAATTTCTTAAAAATAATAAATACACCTTAAATTTCATTCAAAGAAGATGTATGATGACTTATTAATTTTTTGTCTCCACTTGTTACAATTATATTAAATTTTTATTGTATATGATTTTATCTTGGTTTTATTATTAGTAAATTATTAATGGTTGACACTTGACAGTGGTCATGCATTCGTCTCTATGCAATATTAATATTATTTTCTTAACTAAAAAATTGTAAGCTCGTTTCACTTGCCAGCTAGTCCCATGGCCTCACTCTGAGCTACTTTGAAGAGTCAACACAGAATATCCATAGAACATCGGGAAATTCTTCTAAGAGCATAACCTCTACCCTCATACTTAATCAAATATTAGGAATTCAAATATGGATTTGAGTACGAAATAAAATTACGAGTCAGTTTTTTTTAAAGTGTTTACAATTCAACAAAAAAATTAAGAAATGTTATCTACGGTAAATATCCTAATCTAGAGAAACGAAAAAAAAAACTTATATTCTAGTATGCATTCAATTATTCCTTCTGACAAAAATAAAATATATAATATGAAGAAAAAATAAAAAACGTGTTATTAGTATTTATAGGTTTTTGTGTAAGCGCTCTTGTGTTATTAAAAATGTTAATAATTTTTTTTCTTGTTAATTTATGTTACACACTTACACGAAATCTTCTATGAATTTCAAAAGTGGAGAAAAAAATTTCCATGACGTTTTTCTTGCATTTTTATCATCTAAACTTACTTTTTAATATAGCATCCAAACAATATAAATAAATTTTCAAGTTATTATCTGGGGGAATAAAAAGGGGGATATGTGCAATAAAAAAAATTTATATTATTTGGATCACAATCTGATTTTGTGGTTCATAATTTTTGCAAATAATTTACACTTTATGCTCAACTCCATATTGCTTTATAATTTAAAATAATTTGTATTAATAATATAAAAGTAAGTAAAACATTAAAATTAAGTTAATAGGTGAGTATAGTAAACATATATTTTTTTTTATTAAAAATTCGCGGCGCCACCCCTACCGTCCATGACCAAGCCGCCGGACCCTCTCAAGCCGGCGTCCTATGCTATGGTAGCCACTACTAAACTGCCTGTTTATTGTGTGCCAAACGAAATTGCTCTTAAAATTATTCGACCTGGATACGTTTAGACCTCTTGGATGACTGACGGAATTCAAGGGAAAGCCGGCGGTGGTTTTCACTTCGGAAAAACAGGCGGAACTCTGCCTGACTTTAAGTTTGCGCTCATCGGGAAGTTTATGCGGGGTTATCCGACAATGGCACGGCTTGAATATTGTTTTAAGTAGATGGTTTTTTCCGAAGACGTGAAGCTGAGTTTACTCAACAGGAACCACGTCCTAATTAAGTGCAACAACAAAGAGGACTATTCTAGGTTGTTTTTGAAAGACACATGGTATTTAAGGATTATCTGAGGAGGGTTTTAAAGTGGATACCGGATTTTAATCCAAAAGTTGAATCATCAATAATTCTTGTATGGGTTTCTTTTCCAGGAAGATTCTGCAACAGGTCCGGATGGGTATTTGGCGGCATTCTATTAGGTCTAGAGGGAAGGCGCCCTCTATCGGATCCTTAAACGTTGGGCTGTTGCAGCCCAATATCTCCACGGCCTATATCTGCAAAAGGGTCAGAAAGGGGTTACACAAGTACAACCCAAAAGGAGGATAAAATGCAAGACAAGAAGCCCCTAAACACATACCGCCCAAGAAGAAGTGTACCCTCCACAAGATGAGATCCTCAGCCGGCTATAGGCATCCATCCATAAGTAGCAAGCTGCAAATCCTGCTCTGCCCCAAGTGTAGCCTCTAACGCATCCCAAGACTGCTAGGGATCCCAGCAACCCCAGTGGTGCACAAGAAGACGAGTTGGCAAAAATCGTACTGCACCACCCGTACAACAGGAAAGCTCGAGCTAACCTTGCCATCTCGCTGGATCTCGAATGTCGAAGTTGCGAGTCGACCATGCATTCCTAATTCCCCCTAAGGACAACACTGACGGACTTGCGTAAGTCATACCGGGTCCCAGCAAATCGACCACCCTATCGTTGGTGACGTCCTCCCACCAATCGAGGTCCTGACCCTCGAAGGGCAGCCCCGTAATCATGAAGAAGTCCATCGGGGTCATGGTCACCTCAAATACTGGCAACTGGAAAGTCTTGGTGCAGTCCCACCACCTTTCACCAAGAGCCCGAGTCATGCCCCAATCTGCCTCATCGTCGGCAGAGAACCAAAGAAGGTACCCAAGCCTGTGCCATCCACAATCCTCCTAGCAGGATCCAGAAGGACTTTGTACCATGAATCCACAACATGAGGAGCAGAACGAGGCTTCGAAGCCTCACCCCTCTGCAAACAAGCAAAACATGGATCAACAATAGGGTAAGAAAGCACTACAATGCAAACCCCTACCCAAACAATCATCAAAAGCTCACTTGAGCATTTTCCCGAACACCTAGTGGGCATAAATACTATTCACACAAACCTACTTCCCAAATCTCACACTTCCCCTCCGATGGAAATGAGATTTTTTCCACAGATCTGAAGCATCTCAGGTCTACTTACACATCTGCATTAGAAAGCACTCAAAACGACAGGAAAATGAACATATGCAGCATAAAGCACAGAAGGGTAAAGTAGGAAACTTACCCCCATTCGGAAGAACTCCTGATGCAGATGAGGAGTAATCTCCCTCCTCAACTCGAACTCTCCGTACTCTCGCCTCTCACTCGACGACCAGATGGGTATTCCACCCATGCCCATCACGACATGCTGGGTAATCCCCTCGAATGCTCCATCTCTCACCATACTCAGAAACGAGCAAAAGAATGACTTATCAGTGTTTCAAGCTACTTGGGAATACTAGAAACTGAAAATTGTGTTTCGGACCGAGAGAGCACGCCGAAAAGAATGACGAAAATGAGCCCCAGACTGGTTACTTAAACCAGCCGGCCGGCAAGCGCGCCAACGCTGATCAGCCGGCCGGCCAGTGGTGACCAGCCTGGCGCCAGGCTGATCAGCCGGACACCTCCCCTACCCTATTCCAAAGCTCCTTTTCTCAATTTCTCGTACTCCAACACCTTTTAAAACATTCTAGGCCTCTCCTAAAGCCTCCGGACCGAGTTCTACATACGAAACGAGCCCCCATGAAAAGGATAGCCCCTCGCGCTACCTTACCCAAAATGGCCCCTACTAAAAAGGGATTCCCCATCTCGAAACCTGAGGCATCTGAAAGCCCCACAGAACTCGTACCAAGCTCCAAAAGCACCTCGACACTGGGTCACTTTATCAACAACACATTGATCTCCGAATCAACGCTCCCGGGCAATGACAGCCCTACCTAAGAGGATGATGAAAGTCCTCAGTCCAGCCTCCTTAATCATTGGCCAGAAATCCTCCAAAGGGTACCACAAGACCCTTATCCCTACCCAAAGGGTGGCACAAGACCCTTATCCTTGTCCAAGGGTGGCACAAAACCCTTATCCTTGTCCAATGGGTGGCACAAGACCCTTATCCCTATCCCAAGAGTGGCATAAGACCCTTATCCTTACCCAAAGGGTGGCACAAGACCCTTCTTTCTATCCCAAGGGTGGCATAAGACCCTCTCAGTTCTCTCCCAAGGGTGGCACAAAACCCTTGTAGGCCCCCAGAGGCAATCGTGTTAGTTATTTCTCTACAGAGGAAAGCCCTAGAGGCACAAACATCTGCTACAAGATAGCTTTGCTCTAGCAACGTCCTAGCATCCAGGCCCGCTACGACTTGCACTTCTCGGTGCAAAATCGGGTCTTTATTGAACCATCGGCGTTCGCGTCTCTTGAGCCTCTACCGATGAGGGGCTCTGTGAACACCTCGATTTTGCACCTCATCACTCGACGACATTTTGCAGAATTGATAACTCAGCTCTGCCAGATATTAAGCAGACTCCGGACACCCAGGCGATCCCCGAGAGTCAAACCCTAGGGTCCATATCATGCAACATACCCTTGGTAACCCCTAATCATCTCTCCATCCTTCCATATATTCATTGGATCCTAAATTCGATGCAACATTACTGTAGGACATCACGATAGGAGCATTTCGGTCTTCGAATGACCCAAATCGGACGTGAAATGATAGAAAATACCAAAAAACCAAACAAACGCACGAACCCTGGCCTAGCCCAACATCAGCACAACTTCGCGGGCTGGCCGGCCCATGAGAAAGCCATCAGGAAGGTGGCACCAACCGGCCGGCTGGTCACGGCCAGGCGCATCAGCCTGGCCTGCCGGTCGGTCCCTCCTGCGTTGCCCTAACCTTCCTTATGGGTCTTGCAGCCCTAACCTTCCATTTTTACTGTGATTTCTCACCTATAAAATGACCCCTCCCCTCACTTCTACAATTTCTCATCTCTCATCCTCTCCCTCTCCTCCTAAAGTTCGAGTTATCGACTTAGGATTTCTAAAGAGAGGACCAGGTTTTCGCAACCCGATCCACTCTAGTCTCTTTTTCGGTCCCAATTCTCGATTTTGGGTTAGGAATTTATATTCCTAACCTCTAAAACCGAAAAGAGGTCTGGAGCTCTTCTCAATAGAGTGTTTGGATTTCAGTCATGAGTCAAGGTTCTGTTCGGTCCCTATGATCGTGCTCCTATGTCCGAGGGGGGAAGCAGCAGCGGGAATGAAGTGAAGTGAAGATAAGACTACGAGGGTGAGTCTCCTTTTAGCCTTTTTCTGTATTTATTTACTTCCCTCTTTATTTACTTCCATAGTAATAACCCCGTTTCGCCCCCCTATGGGGTGGAACACGCCCCATGGCTAAGGCTATCAGGCTTAGTTGGTCAACGAGCGAAGGGTCTCCCCTTCCTCGATCCCACCTATGCTACAACCGGCACCCTAAGCCCCCTCTAGTTTCTTGCTTGTCTAAGCGACTTTACCATTTTCCTGCTTGAGATTCCTCACCTCGTGTGTCTGTGCTAACTACGAACTTCCCGAGCATAGTGTATAGGGTAGATAGGGTAGATACACCTAGGCTTAATTCCTTTTTTGATTCGCCGGATACCTTGAGCAGGGCTTATAATCCCTCGATAGGTTTAACGAAGGCCGAACGGCTTCATAGCCAGGAATTAAACCCAAGGTCCCATAAAAAATAAACTTTCCATAAATAAAACTTTCCCTCCGAGGAAAACTTTCCAAATATAGGATCTTCTTAGGAAAAGACTGAATCCTCTGGTTAACCCGGCACTAGGGTGTAAAGCTTCGAGCTTTACTCCCCCTCTACCCGTAAATACACGAAAGGTTTCTCTTTTCATAAGAAACCTTCCAAAATCAACACGAAAGTCTTCTCTTTATAAAAGTACCCCTTTTCTGGTTAACCCGTGTAAAGCCCAAAAATTTAAAATCAAGAACCGAAAGCTCGAAACGTTTCATTTTACGCCTTTCGTGATAAGTTGGCAAGCTTCACGCCTTCATTTCTTGCTTCTTTCCTCAATTCTCGAAATTATATGATTATTTATTATGTTTTATTATGAATTTTTATGAATGTGCTAATTGTTGAATTTAAATTATTCTGTGACAATGTGCGTTTAAAATGATGAACTATGACTGTAATATTGTCGTATTCCGGAAACGTGCCCTTTTTACTAAGTCAAAAATTACCATGTTACCCCTTCGGTTTAAAGTCAAAAATCAGATTTTTGGTCAAAACCCTCCACTCTCTCTTCTCTTCTCTCGACCATTTTCCGTGCCGTGAGAACCTACGCGCTCCTCTCTTCATCCTTTTTAGGTAGCTTTCAATTTTCATTTGATTCCATAGCTTTTTGGTCGAGTTTTGAGCATGTTTGATAGAACTAGGACTCATATGCTATTTGACCTCCATACTTGCTCATATTTGATTTTTCTTGGATGTATATGTTGCAAATGTATTATATTTCATATGTTGTGTTTATTAGCATGAGATTATAGCTGGAAATTGAATTAAGAGGAGTTTTGGTTGATTTTGGGCGAGATCCCGCGGAGTTCGCGTTTTTCTGCTGTCAGTTTATGATCCACACGGGCTTGCGCACGCACTTGCGCAAGACCGTGCGTATCCTTTAACCTTGTGCGCAAGTGTAGCGGGCACCCCAAATGGGTCATGCACGCCCCACACCGAGTCTCGATCCGAAACCGAAACAGAAATCCGGCCCCAAACCGAAACCCAGTGAACGGAAAACTCATTTACTCAAACACTAGGCGGGGCTTTTTCTAAAAACAACCGACGACAACAATGCGGAAGCGGAAGCAATAAAAAAGAAAACCTAATTCTACTTAGGGACAATTAAAGCAGTAAGCCAATTGCGCAAATAGTTAAAGCCTCCAAGGCTAGCGGAATTCACTGACAAAAAATTAATCAAATCTTAACGGGTTCAACATTAAATAATCCTGAGCACAAATTCGTAATTCACAGGGTACAAATAACATGATCATAAGTACCTAAAACAATTTAGGAATGAACAACGCACAAAGAATATAACTCCGCAATACAAGACCGATGATGCCCACCTAGTAACCACCTGAAACAAATAAGGGTTGGAGCAGAGAGGGTTAGTCAAAAGACTAAGTGAGGGGGAAAGGGGAGTACACACATAATAGCATACATAGAATAAATCACCATTTTAACTTAAAAGAAGACAAACGTAAAAGAAGGGTTTTCATAATCATTTGGTGATTTATCATAACAAAACGTAATGTAACATATCATATTGTTCGGCGAGTCGAGCCCTCAACTCCTCATATCATATCATAACATACCTGAAAACATACCATCCTTATTCCTCCCATATAGCAGAAGGACCGATAAATCCAAACTGCACCATATATAGGTATAACAACCTATGTCTCAGTTGACACGAAGTCAACCGCAGCAGGAGCTCAAAGGTTGCCACTCCGGCCTCACCCCGTGCTCCCAGTAAACATGGAGTAAGCCACCGAATTCCACCGTAGACCCGCTGTCTATCCGGCTTCATCCGATCATCGTACTCTGGGGCCCACAAAGACATAATGGACACACATATCACAACTCGCATTTTCATAACTATCATTTTCCTATTAGAATAGGAATCAAGACATTTAGGGTGCCAAAGGGCCGTTCGAGATAGGCGGTGTAATGGCAGGAAACGCAACCGGGTATTCCATCGTCAAGGGGGGGGGGGGGGGGGGGGAATCTGCCCTAATGACTTCACTCAATGAGAAGGTTTCCAAACGCAAAATTACATTTAAATCGAGACATAGTTCGCTTGTCTCTTCTTGAAAACCTTTCGAAATCGTATACATAGTACTCTTTTGATATCAAATTCATTGTTCTTAAACTTCATAAAAGTAGTAAGCATAAAGTATTTACTAAATATAGTAATATGAGATGAAAACATAAATTTCTCATGCGAGGCTTATTCGGTATTAGCGTTGGTACTACGTACATATTATCGTATAATATTAACAAAAGAAACCTCACCTGGCGACAACAAAAAGCAAGCCAGAAAGTGAAAGCGAACACCCTAATCCATAAGAGTGGAACCTGCAACTGACAAAAGACACAACCACGTAAGACATACAATGACACACGGCTCATACGAAAGCATTAAAACACATAGAAACACGTTATACAGTCATTCATATTATTTAAGTTCACATTCTAACAAAATATGGAAATTCAATAAGCAAATCAAGTTAGAATGGGTTAAAAGCTTATAAATATGCATAAAAGGCAATAAGGAAGCATGCACTCCAGTTTCGGAAGAAACGGACAACATTTAAAATATAGCCCAAAAATGCCTAAACAAAAAACACGAAGAACGGGGCCCGAGCAAAGTCGAAAAAGTCCAAACTTCCTCAAATATGTATTTCATGATTTATAGGAACTATGGGTGAAATCGGATCTCAAATCGTAGGTCAAATGAAGAAAGTCAACTTTTAAAATTGCCCTTTGACTTCCATTGCCGAGAGCAACAAGTTGAAAATGGAGAAATTTTGGTTAAGGCATACACACGGCCTTAGGGACGGGCGTGCGCACGGGCTTCAGCATGTTCTCAAGCCGGTGCAAACACTTGCACTGGCCTGCGCACCGGCGCGCGCACGGGGCTGCACAAGACCGTGCAAAGGCTAAAATGCACGTACGGTCTTGGCGCATGCTCTCAAGACCGTGCGTAAGACCGTGTGGATCCTCAGAACAGCAGAAAAATCGCAGAATAAAAAACCTTCGCGGGAATGAACCAAAAATCAACATTTAACCCTAAGGGGCATGAGTAATGAACTGTCTTAAGGTTTCCGCAATTTCGGCCGGAGTCGGTATATCGGTATCAGGTGCCAACGGAGGTGATGGGAGCGGTTTACGTGCACGATGACGTGAAGACATCCTGTAAAGCCAATATCAAATATGCATGATAGGTAAGTAAGTATGCAAAGCCGTAACACGTAGGCAAGTAAAGTTCAGATAAAGTTCACATAATCATTTAGCACATTTGCGCAAACTCCACAGAAGTCCTAAGCCGTACAACCTAGACACAACTGGACACGACAGACAACCAAGCACGGCAAGTGCAACCTTGAGTTTCACATCCACCTATGTCCAAGTCCATCCTAGTGTTTTGATTGTAAAAGATCTATTGTTGTTGATCATCTAACAGAAATCCGTCACAATTCAAACACTAAGCGTTCTTGAACACTAGTGAGTGTAATACCCTAAGTTACACCGGCACACAACGACTGAAAAAGCAAACAAAACACGACGATTTAGAGCTTAGGCCATTGGACCCAAAGAGCTCTAATACCAACTGTAGCGGGCGCCCCAAACGGGTAATGCACGCCTCGCACCGAGTCTCGATCCGAAACCGAAACAGAAATCCGGCCCCAAACTGAAACCCAGCGAACGGCAAACTCATTTACTCAAACACTAGGCGGGGCTTTTTCTAAAAACATCCGATGACAACAATGCGGAAGCAGAAGCAACAACAACAAAAAAAAACCTAATTCTACTTATGGACAATTAAAGCAGTAAGCCAATTGCGCAAATAGTTAAAGCCCTCCAAGGCTAGCGGAATTCACTTACAGAAACTTAATGAAATCTTAACGGGTTCAACATTAAATAATCCCGAGCACAAATTCGTAATTCACAGGGTACAAATAACATGATCATAAGTACCTAAAACAATCTAGGAATGAACAACCCACAAAGAATATAACTCCGCAATACAAGGCCGACGATGTAGCGCCCCTTTCCGTAGGAGGAGAAAGGACACCACATCCGCACTGAAAGGAACTCACAAACGAGGTAGATGTAACCCATTCAAAAATCCATCCCGACGAACGACAATCAATCAATCAAACTCCGGCAACAGCATCACGATGCCCCAACAACATTAGCAATAAACAGAATAACAGAGTAACAGAATGCGGAAGCGATTTTGGGAAATAATAAGTAATCATATAAGCCATCTACGACAATATAATCTATACAACAATTCCAAAATAAATATTCAGTTAATGCCATCCATGGCTCGACTAATCTATCCCACATCAGGGGCACGTAAGTACGGAAAATAAAACATAATATCAAATGTAATAAAATAAATCAATGACTCAACTGTTGTTGGGACACTGACAAGACAATAAACGCGAGCAACCTAGACCTGCTGCTGCTGACTAACAAGATAGGTGACAACGCCACATGTCTACCTGAAGCAAGAACCAAAACAAAAGGGGTTAGTATAAAAGATACTCAGTAGGGGGGGTACAATATAGTATTGATCGTAGCTCGTCGTTTATGTTTTAAAACAAAAGAGGTGAGTGTTGCCCGTTTTGAGAAGAAGTACAAATAATAATATAAGTTGTAAAACGTAATACAAGCAACACTCGGGTTCGGCTTTATTTGAAAATACAAAGTTGACGAGCCAGATCCTTTGAAACATTTGCACGTAAGTCAAGCCGATCATTTTATAATGATATTAGTTGAGTCACAAAGCCGTTACAATTTCGAAAGATATAACACATATAAATTAGAAATGATAAATAAACGGCTCGTAATTGAACTAAAGTGTTTCCCAACAAAGGAGGCTTATTGTCGGTAAGTTCAAATCACGCTTCTGGGTTTTATACATATATAGGGAACTACGTATGCTCAAGGGAGAAAACCGGAAGGTGCTTCGACTTATAACGAAAGCCGAAATAATTAACAGTAATAACAATAAAAGCAGTTACAATAGCATGTAATTATCCCGGCAAGAACGGGCCTATTCCTCCTTATAACCCCCTCAATCAATACAAGTAAACTCCATCTCTGGTGTCAAGCCAAGGAGCAACCCAAGACTCGACTAGTGAATTTAAGGAAAGCGTGCAACAAATGCAACACCCACCATCGCTCCCAACCGTGGCTATCAACTCCTGATGGGCCACGATTGACGCTTAATTTTGGGAGAAGCACCTCGGGTTACACCCCGGACGCTCGTCCCCAGATGCAACCTCCGGATACCATCCCGAGGCTCCATAAAAATGTCCAATATTTACTCGCTTTTCAAGAAAGGTTTGGGGTGCCAAACGGGCAAGTGGGCAAGTGAGTGACGACAAAGGGGGTAACTACAAGTTTCATACGTGTCGGGATGTGCTGACGGACTCCCCTAACGACTTCCCTCATAGACCCAACCCAAGTCAAATTGTCACGTTTAAAAAGAAGGAATTTACTTGCCCTTTTGAAAACAAATCAATTTGGATAATACAGTATAAGTTGATATCAAAAGGTTTGATAGGCACATAAGGAATTTTAAAGACAAGTACAACAAGTAATAAAAATATGGGATGATAAGTTATTTTGAAACCTACATCTACGTCCTTGCCCAGTTGAAAACATTTAAAACCCTTACCTGTAGCTCGACAATCGAGAAAAGCAAGCAAGCAACGGACAAGTACTCCACGGGAGTAAAGCCTGCAATCTAAGACACGACATAACTAGGTAAGACTCTTGACAAGATGCACGGCGTACCATAAATAATTAAAGCATGTAAGAGCATATAGACACGACTTCCATTGACGTACCCACAAAATGCATTTAAAACAATTAAATGCGATATAAGGATGCAAACATGCTTCGAACACAACTTAGATCCTACATTCATGCTCGTAACATAATAAGGAATCATTCATGCAAGTTTCGGATCATATAAACGATATATGGAAAAATAGCTAAAAAGACCTAAACGAAATTGGTATTATTCAATACCCGAAAGAAGTCAGAAAAATTTCCACTTCGATAATTAAGGATTTAAAGGACCATATAAAGCTATTGGTGAAGACGGAAATCAAAAACGAGATCAAATAAACATTTTGGATTTTCGGGGTGAAAATGGACAGAAGGCAGGGTCTGGAAAATGGCTGAAAATCGCCCAATGCGTACACACAGTCTGTACCTGGTGTGCGAAGCCTGTGCGTGCCAATAAGGGGTGCAGGGCCTGCAGCACGGGGTGTGCCAAGGCCGTGGGCGCCACTCAAAAGAGACACGGCCTCCTGCACGGGGTGTGGTGAGGCCGTGCGTGTTTCAAAACACGCACAGTCTCATGCACGGTGTGAGGTTGGGCCGTGTGCGTTCACATGGGGTCTCGTCACACCGTGTGGCGAGACCGTGTGGTTTTATAAACAGCAGGTCGCGAGTTTACAGATGCAGAAACAAGAATTCAACACCAAAATTCATCCTACAAAATTTCTACTCGGTCAATCATGCTCAAATTCAGATATGTTACTCTCCTAAACATGCTTAACATTTAGAGACAAGAATCGTACGAAACCATCAATTATAACTAACAAACCCAATTAATTCTCAAATAAAAACCTAACTAAATAATCTACAATAAACGACGGAGTAAACGAGACGAGGTTAAAAGATTACCAATAAATTATGGAATGAGGGTCGTGTAGTCGAAGACGGGAGTCCATTCGGTCGGAAATCGAGTTCGGTCCGGAATTCTTCTCTCCTTCTCCTTTCTTTCCCTCCTCCTTCTTCTTCTTGTGGGTTATGAGAGTGTGAGAGAGATAGATATTTAGAAAATATCTTGGGGGGGTAAAATGGTCATTTAGGCTTTTAGGGGTATTTATGTAATTTAGGTAATTGAGGGTATTTAAGAGATAGGTTAAATCAATCTTTTCCATAAGATTAATTAATCCAATTGGATAAATTGAGAAATTAGGCGAGATAAGAATTCGCGATATAATTATAAATATTCGGGTCGTTACAGACAATGCCCACCTAGTAACCACCTGAAACAAATGAGGGTTGAAGCAGAGAGGGTTAGTCAAAAAACTAAGTGAGGGGGAAAGGGGAGTACATACATAATAGAATACATAGAATAAATCACCATTTTAACTTAAAAGAAGACAAATGTAAAAGAAGGGTTTTCATAATCATTTGGTAATTTATCATAACAAAACGTAACGTAATGTATCATATTGCTCGGCGAGTCGAGCCCTCCACTCCTCATATCATATCATAACATACCTGAAAACATACCATCCTTATTCCTCCCATATAGCAGAAGGACCGCTAAATCCAAACTGCACCATGTATAGGTATAATAACCTATGTCTCAATTGACACGAAGTCAACCGCCGCAGGAGGTCAAAGGTTGCCACTCCGGCCTCACCCCGTGCTCCCGGTGAACATGGAGTAAGCCACCAAATTCCACCGTAGACCTACTGTCTATTCGGCTTCATCCGATCACCGTACTCCGGGGCCCACAAAGACATAACGGACACACATATCATAACTCGCATTTTCATAACTATCATTTTCCTATTAGAATAGGAATCAAGACATTTAGGGGGCTAAATGGGTCATTCGAGACAGGCGGTGTAACGGAAGGAAACACAACCGGGTATTCCATTGTCAAGGGGGGAGGGGGGGGGGGGGGGGGGGGAATCCGCCCTAACGACTTCACTCAACGAGAAGGTTTCCAAACCCATAATTACATTTAAATCAGAACATAGTTCGCTTGTCTCTTTTTGAAAACCTTTCGAAATCGTATAGATAGTACTCTTTTGATATCAAATTCATTATTCTTAAACTTCATAAAAGTAGTAAGCATAAAGTATTTACTAAATATAGTAATACGGGATGAAAACATAAATTTCGCATGTGAGGCTTATTCGGTATTAGGGTTGGTACTACGTTCGTATTATCGTATAATATTAACAGAAGAAACCTCACCTGACGACAACCAAAAGAAAGCCACAAAGTGAAAGCGAACACCCTAATCCACGAGAGTGGAACCTGCAACTGACAAACGACACAACCACGTAAGACATACAATGACGCACGGCTCATAAGAAAGCATTAAAACACATAGAAACACGTTAAACAGTCATTCATATTATTTAGGTTAACATTCTAACAAAATATGGAAATTCAATAAGCAAATCAATTTAGAATGCGATAAAAGCTTATAAATATGCATAAACGGCAATAAGGAAGCACGCATTCCAGTTTCGGAAGAAACGAACAACATTTGAAAAATAGCCCAAAAATGCCTAAATGAAAAACACGAAGAACGGGGCCCGAACGAAGTCGAAAAAGTCCAAACTTCCTAAAATATCTATTTCATGATTTATAGGAACTATGGGTGAAATCGGATCTCAAATCGGAGGTGAAACGAAGAAAGTCAACTTTTAAAATTGCCCTTTGACTTCCATTGCCGAGAGCAACAAGTTGAAAATGGAGAAATTTTGGTTAAGGCATACACACGGCCTTGGGGACGGGCGTGCACACAGGCTTGACCGCGTTCTCAAGCCGGTGCAAATACTTGCACTGGCCTGCGCACCGGCGTGCGCACGGGGTTGTGCAAGACCGTGCAAAGGCTAAAATGCAAGCACGGTCTTGGCGCATGGTCTCAAGACCGTGCGTAAGACCGTGTGGATTCTCAGAACAGCAGAAAAATCGCAGAATCAAAAACCTTCGCGAGAATGAAGCAAAAATTAACATTTAACCCACCAATCATGCAAATCTCAAGTTAATATTCACATATAATGTTCTCCTAATCATTCTCGACATTTAGGCACAAGAAACACACAAAATGATCCACTAAATCATACAAACCCATCAAATTTTCATCAAATGAAAACCTAAGCTAAAAACTCAATAAATCGAAGCATAGAGTGGACGAAATCAAATCGAGTTAAAATATTACCGGAAGAATAACTCGAGAGGATCGCGTAGGTGTTAACGGTTCGAAAATCCGTCGACAAACGAGTCCGGCACGATCGATTGAAGCTTTCCTCTTCTTCTTTCTCTTTTTTCTCTTTTCTTTCTTTCTTCTCTTTGATGTGTGCGTGAATGAGAGAGAGAGATGAGGGTTGGAGACTAAGTCAAAAAGTTGACTTGAGTTTAGAAATGAAGGGGCATTTTCGTAATTTATATAACTTATTCAAAAATACAAGTTTTCCAAATAAAATAAAATTACAGTCAAAGTTCATGAAATTAAATGCACATTGACATGTCGTGGTTTAAATACCGAAATTCACTCATTTACGAAAATGTTATATAAATCACATAATAATTAATAAAATAAATCATAAATCGCGTAAGAAAATCGGTTCGGGTTCCCGGTTCATAACTCGAATTTTTGGGGCGTTACAGCAAGCCTGTGCGCAAGCCGGCGTGGAGCCCTGCACCGCCTTGAGAATTCTCTGAAGGTCGTGCGTAAACCGGTGCAAATGCCTTAGAATATTTTCCAGCCCTCTTTCTTAGCTAGCTTCGGGATTTTGGTGAATTGAGCTAAAATAAAATGTTGACTTTTGCAAACGACCTCGGAATCGAGATCCGATTTCACCTATAGCTTTCTTATGATTCAAAACTCATTGTTTTGTAAAGTTTGCAAATTTTTGTCTTCGTTTGGGCTGTGAATAGTGCACTTTTCCGAGAGGGTATTTTTGTAATTTTATCCGATTGATCTGAAACTTGCATGAATGCCTTCTTAAATTGTTTTAAGCATGAATATGAACTCTGTTTACACATAAGCATGCTTATCATCATTTAAAGTCAATATTTCTTTCATTTTAGTTGAGAGTGTCATCAAAGTTGCATTTATCGATATTGTTTGCTCGATTCGAAGGCATACTTCCTTATAATATATTAAACATGAGTGTGAACTTTCATTTCACTTGAATATGATTTACATGCCAGAATTAAGAATTTACTTCATTCTTGAGAATTTGGTATAAATGCTCTAATTGCTCGTTTGTGATTATCCTATGTGCTTATTTGTTGTAACTTAATCCGTGCGTCGTCGTTTCTCTTACGTGGTTATGTCTTGATTGTACTTTTTAGGTCCTACTTTTCATGCTGCCGGACCCGCGGGCCCGTTGGACGGCAGTATAAGCTTCGAACCCACTGAGTGCAACCTGAAATTGGGCCTAAACCACTGCCCAAAAGGATATCCATTGGTTACCCTTGAATTCTAACTTATAAACTTAACAATTTTCTTCAATTTGTCCGATGTGGGACAACTTTGAAGTTGGAGCGCTACACTATTCCTCCCGATGGATAGTTGGGACATTCTTGCCCTTTTTGCCTCTTTTGTCCAGGTGGAGTTCCTTTTTCGAGTTCGGTTTTCTTACTTATATATATATATATATATATATATATATATATATATATTAAATATAAACCCGAAGCCTTGTTTTTATGCTTTTAATGTTTCTTCCCCAACTCACTTCTCCTTCTTCTTCTTCCTTTCTCTCTCTCGATTTGTATATGTATCCAAGAGGGTGCAAGATAGTGTGTTCAAGAGGGTGTGAGTGTGTTCAAGATGGTGTGGTTGTGTTCAAGATAGTGCAAAGGTATTTTAAAGGGTTGTAGGTTCGTTTAGAGATTAAAATAAATTCGAGGGGTAGAAAGTGTAATTATAAATGGTTGAGGATATGGAAATAATTATTATAAATTAAGATTAGCTAACGAAGTTAATCTTTTCATATAAAATTCAACGAAATGTCGAATAATTATTCCGAGAATATATTCTGGAATTTTCGGGTCGTTACAACTTCTATGCGCGTTGACTTAGGCCGGTTAGGAGGTTGACTAGCCTAGGTTGATGCGAACGGTGGTGCTAACCATGTCTCCTTAATTCACTGTACGGTGGTGCTAATCGTGTCTCCTTAAATTCTGACTGGATCATGACTTTTGGTGGTGGAGTACTTGACTACGTGCTTGCATGATTTTCATAATTGGGAGTTATAAGGAGAGGGCCCGTTGTCGCCGGGACACATCATTTTATGACTTATTGCATTTCTTGCTTGTTTAACTGATTTACAGTTTTTGTTTCAAGTTGAAGCACATTCCAGTTTTCTTCCTTTAGCATATGTACTTCCCTATATATATATAAAACCCAGAAGCGTGGCTCGAACTTGTCCAGTTTAAGCCTCCTTTATTGTTCAAACTATTTAGTTGAATTACGAGCCGTATTTACTTAGCATTTCCAACTTACTTATATCATGCTTTTCGAACTTGTAACGACCTCGTGACTTAACTAATATCCTTTCAACTTATAGGCTTGACACTATGTGCAAATGATTTCTAAAGGATCGTCACCCTTTTTGTGTTTTCAAAGTAAACCGAACCCGAGTATTGCTTTGTGTTGTTTTACAACTTATATCGTTATTTATATTCTTTCTCAAAACGAGCAACATTCAATACTTTTGGTTTTAAAAGACAAATGACGAACTGTGATCAAAACCCTCTTACTGAGTAACCTTTATACTCACCCCTTCTATTTTGGTTCTTGCTTCAGGTAGACAGGTGGCGGCGTCACCTATCTTGTCAGTCGGCACCAGCAGGTCTAGATAGGCTCAGTCTTATCGTCTGGTTTGTCTTGTCAGTGGTCCCAACAACCGTCGAGTCCTGTTTATTGTATTTAATTACATTCGTACCCCCTATACTGCTTTATTTACTTTATGTATCTTATGTGTCCCTGATGTGGGATAGTTGAATATATCTAGGATTGCATAGGATAGGCTAGTTGAGCCATGGATGACACTATGTGTTTATGAATCTTTTGTATTGCAAACTGCAAATGTTTAATTGATATTATGTTAGCCTCGTAGGCTTTTATGGAATTTAACTAATTGCCTTTTAAATCACTTCCGCATTACTCTGTATTGTTGTGGTTATTGTTGGGATGTCGTTGCTTTTCCCGATAGTTATTGCTTGCGTGTCGTTCGCCGGAGTGGGTTTTTGAGTTGAGGCCCCTCACCAAAGCTCGGGAATCCATTTTGGTGCGGATGTGGCGTTCCTTCTTCAGGAGGCGCTACACCTGGAATGTCCTAAAGGTTGTGGGAGCATGAGAAACGGAGAAATGGGGTCGGGAGCCCGACCGAAGGGGCGTCCGACTGGTCAGCCTGGCGCCAGGCTGGTCACCACTGGCCGGCCGGTTGGTTAGCCTTAGGCGTGCTGGCCGACCGACTGGTGCTAGCTGGTGCGCCGGCTGGTTTAGATAACTAATCTGGGGCTCATTTTCGTCATTCTTTTCGGTGTGCTCTCTCGGTCCGAAACTTGATTTTCAGTTTCTAGTGTTCCCGAGTAGTTTGTGATGATGGTGAGAGGAGGAGCATCCGAGGGGATTACCGAGCATGTTGTTATGGGCATAGGTAGCATACCCCTCTATTCGCCGAGTGAGAGGCGAGAGTATGAGGAGTTTGAGCTGAGGAGGGAGATTACTCCGCATTTGCATCAGGAGTTCTTCCGAACGGGTGAAGTTTCCTACTTTACCCTTTTATGCTTTATGCTGCATATGTTCGTTCCCATTGTTTTGAGTGTTTTCTGATGGGGATTTCGAAGGGATTTGTAATTAGACCTGAGATGCTTCAGATCTGCGAAGAAAATTTTGTTTCCATCAGAGGAAAATGTCAGATTTGGGAAGTGGGTTTGTGTGAATAGTGTTTATGCCCACTAGGTGTTTAGGAAAATGCTCAAGTGAGCTTTTAGCGATTGTTTGGACTAGAGGCTTATAGGAGTCCTCTGTTTGGGGTAGAACGTTAGCCGAAAGGGACATCTTTCTGGGCCTTCGTATGGGCTTTTTGGTTTGGGCTTTCTTGGAGAAAGGCTTTTTGGTGGGCTTTTGGGTAGAGGCTTGCATTGTAGTGCTTTCTTACCGTATTGTTGACCCATCTTTTACTTGCTTGCAGGGGGTGAGGCTTTGAAGTCTCATTCTGCTCATGTTGTGGACGCATGGTACCGAGTCCTTCCGGATCCTGCCAGAAGGATTGTCGACGGCATGGGCCTGAGTGCTTTCTTTGGATCTCTGCCAACGATGAGGTAGATTGAGGGCATGACTCGGGCCCTTGGTGAGAGATGGTGGGACTGCACCAAGACCTTTCAATTGCCTTCGTTCGAGGTGACTATGACCCCGATGAACTTCTTCATGATTACGGGGCTACCACCTCGATTGGTGGGAGGACGTCACCAATGACAGGATGGTCGATTTGCTGGGGCCCGGTAAAACCTATAGGAGTCCGTCACCGCTGTCCCTAGGGTGAATCAGGAATGCCTGGTCAACTCGTAACTTCGACATCCGGGATCCGGCCGAGATGGCGAGATTAGCCCGAGCCTTTCTGTTGTACTAGTTGTGCAGTATGATTTTTGCCAACTCATCTTCTTGTGCACCACTGGGTTTGCTAGGGTCCTTAGCGGTCTTTGGACGCATTAGGGGCTATGCTTGGGGCAGAGCAGGGTTCGCGGCCTGCTACTTGTGGATGGATGTCTACAGCCTGCTGAAGATATCATCATGTGGAGGCTATACTCTGCTTGGGCGGTATGTATTTTGGGCCTTTCTTATCTTTGCATTTTATCTCCTATCGGGTTGTACTTGTGTAATCCCTTTTTGACCTTTTGCAGATATGGGTCGTGGAGATATTGGGTTGTAATAGCCCAACTTTCGAGGATCCGATGTAGGGTTCCTTCCCTCTGAGTCGTCGTTATACTCAGGAGAACGTCCGGGCTATGGGCCACCGGACGGTGGTGGCTTGTCGGAGGGCTTTGGAGTCAGTCACCATCATTCGGGTGAGAATTTTCTCCTTTCGGCCTGCCTTTGATAAGAGAGATCCTTGTCTGAACCTCTATTCCAAATGCAGGTACGATGGGGACGATGGAACGAGATCACGCACCAGAATCCCTATCTCCAGTCCATGAGGGATCACGTGCACAGCTGTCCCTTTGGTCGAGTCCATTATTTGGGTTCCCGGGTGTTGTACCAGACGAGTGGTGCCCATATGTTAACTATTCCGGTTGATCCACCCTACGTATGGGGCGTGTCTTTTACCCGAGAGGCGGATGTACTGGCGGCTTATGATGAGCCTCACGACATTATCGGGGATGCTTATGACGGGTCCATGACCTATACCGACTTTGCCAGGAAGTATTTGATAGGTCGATTCCCTCGTCAGTCTGGGGCTTCCTCAGCCCAAGGGGAGCAGCAGGGAGACGATGACAATGACGACGATGATGGGGACGCTCCGGCAGCTGCAGCAGCCCCAGTCCGCAGCGCAGACGTGCCTAGGAACATTCCTGCTTGGACGTTTGATATGGTTGACTTCCGGGGTAATACCGTGAGTCAGACCCTCCCTCATCTAGGGATAGACGGGGTCCCAGGGATTCCGTTTCCGTAGATGAAGGTATGTCCTTTGCCTTCCTCTCGTTATTGTTCGTGTAGGTGTGGTGATGTAGTAGTAACTTCTTGGCTGTGCAGGGTTACAAGGTGGGCTATGAGGAGGCCATGAAGATGATCCACTCCTTGAAGAAGGAGCTCATGAAGAGGACCAGCTTATTCTACCGGGAGTTGGTCTGTTGATCGAACGACGTGGTATGTCTCCTTTTCTGTTTTGTAACGACCCAAAATTCCGGAATATATTTTCGGAATACTTATTCGACACCTCGTTGGATTTTAAATGAAAAGATTAGCTTCGTTAGCTAATTTTAATTTATTCTAATTTATTTCCATATCCTCAACCATTTATAATTACCTTTTCTACCCCTTGAATTTATTTTAATCTCAAACGAACCCACACCCCCTAAACACACTTGCACCATCTTGGACACACTTGCACCACCTTGAACACAATTACACCCCCTTGTGCACACTCTCTTGCACACTTTTGCTCACGCACCAAATCAAGAGATAAAAAGAGAGAAGAGAAGGAGAAAGGAAGAAGAAGGAAGAAAATCCCATTCCGAATTCGTCGCTCGACCAATCGAGATTCCGAGACCAACCATACAATCTTCATTCGATTCTCTATCAGTAACCTTCTTTCCCCATTTCGATTCATCCACTAAATCCTTCGATTTTCTACCTTTTATTTTTGAAATGGGTATTTGGTAATTTGATGGGTTTGTAGGTTAGAGTTTACCATTTTTAGTGTAGTTCCAATCAAATGGTAGCTATTAATGTGCACAATGCATGAGTGTGAATTTTATGTGTTGATTTTAGCTATAGAATTCGCCCTAGTTGATTTTAGGATGAAACCCTCGTGAGAAAAATGAGAATCGCGTTTTCTGCACCTGTAAGTTGAACCACACGGTCCAACTCACGGTCTTGGCAAGACCGTGCACCAGAACGTGCGCACCACCTTAAGCCTGCACCGGCCTGCGCACCCCGGTGCGCAAGCCAGTGTGCACCTGTTATAGCTTGCACGGTCTTGAGTGTGTGCTCAAGACCATGCACAAGGCCGTGCGTTAGCCCGTGCAAATGCCTTAACCAAATTTTTAGCCTTTTCCCTTAGTTGGTCACGGTAATGGGGTCAATTGGCCAAAAATAAAAATTGACTTTTTGCATACGACCCCCTAAAATCGAGCCATTTTCACCTATAGCTTCCATATGATTCAAGGATGAATATTTCGTAAAGTTTTCAAAATTCCGACCTCGTTCGGACCTTGAATCGAGCCTTTTTCGTTTAGGACTTTTTCCCCAGTTTTTGAATGTTGCCTGAATGATCCGAAAATCGCATGAGTGCTTCTTTATAATATATTATGCATGAATGTGTAATTAGAATTTCAATTGAACATGTTTGGCATCTTTAATTTTGTATCCTTCGTTAAATGGATTTAATTGCATTTTACTTGTAATTTCAATTACCACATGATTATTATTTGGTCTTTCATGCGTTGTAGTCCTTAAGAGTCGCACGCCCAGACCAAAACGATTGGGTTTGATCGCTTAGTCTTTGACAGGGGGGACAACCCCTGTGTTCGTGCAAATTGACTAAGAGCGTTCCGGGGACACCTAGGTTAGAACCTAGACCACCTATTATACTTGCAACACTTGTCCTTTCCGAAAGCTACTTGCTCCTAGACAGCATTAGACCCAAACTTGCAGGACATCGAGATCCAGTCAGCTGAGGGGGACGAACTCGTTCTGTAGTCGGGACGTGGTGCCTAGACATTGTTTGTATAGGCCATTTTAGTCGTTCCAAAGGGCTCTGGCTTTCTCGTGGGCAGCCCCAGTGTGTATCGGCAGGGCCGGATATTTCATGTTGAGGCATCGGACACGGGATTCTCTTCTTTAGCTAGGAGGGGAATCTTTTCTTGCCGAGCAGCCCCAGTATCGACTGGGTTACCGTGCGAGCTGTTACGCTGAGACAAGTATCTCACAGCAGGGTGTTCGCTACAGGACTTGATCCTAACCAGGCCGAGGGGTTATTTTCCCTATGTAGCCCCAGCGTAGAATCTACTTATGTACCTTGAGTACGGATACTGGGTTTTGCCTAGCCCCAGTACACGGCGTCTGCGAAGATGGACCATACTGAGATCCTCTGATGTCGATCTGAGCGACGAGCGGGATTTGGTTTCCACCTAAAGGACCTAGGGATTTGACCAGCCCCAGTATGGGTGAGGGAAACCTAGACTCTCGGACTGCCTTGGTCTGCCTAAGGACTTTGAGAGTTGGTTGAACTGACAATTGGTGCTGCCCTGACACCATATTAGACCTCCTTAGTGAGATACAAGTGACGCCCTTCCTCTAGGGAGTGACGTGTGCCTATGCCAACTAGCCTAGACCGATAAAGGGTACCTCTTTCCATGTACTAGTATTTCCTTTGATGCCGTCCAAGGTAGGTTAGCAGAGCGAGGTTGAAGGCTTGATAGAAAGGTTGGGGTATTTAATGTGGGTAGGAAAAAGCAAGAGCTCAGCGCGTTCGGCTTTTCAGAACTTTGTTAAGTCCTTTTTTGGCTCACTCTCCTTTTTTTTTGCTTTTGTTTTGTCCTTCTTTGCTTTGGGGATCTTTTGTTCGGACTTTTAAGTGTAAAAGCCATTTTACAATCAGATGCGCTTTTTGAGCTCTTAAAAAGCTTAAGAAAGAAAGGGGGTATGACGAGATTGTGGTAAGATCCCGTCACTTAGCTCAGATTGGCTGAGGGAAAGATGAATTTTATTGAAAATTGTAGCTGAACTCGAAGTGACTTCTCGAGCTGCCTACGTACCTCCATTTTTCCTCACAATGTATATTTTAAAATGACGACCTAGTCTAGTGAGGTCGGTTTTCTGCCTAAGACGTGAGTCTTTATAGTTAGACTTGGCCTTTTTACAGGGATTTTTCACTCAAAAATTACTCTCATGGAGGATCAAGCTACACGTAGTTCTTGTTACATGTGTAACTAAAGAACGGTAGTGGCCAGAAAAAAGAAGGGGGTCAGGGAACGGCATCCACAGTCCTTCTCACGGTGTGTACTTCTTAAGTTGGTCTAGGTTCGTAGGGGAGGCAAACGCGACTCCATCGAGGTCAGTTAGCCAAACTGCACCTCCTGTCAGGGTTTCTTTGATGAGTAAGGCCCGGACCAATTGGGGCTAAACTTCCCTCTCGGATCTCCTTAAGTACTAGGTCACCTACTGATAGTCCCCTAGCTTTGAATTTTTTTTCAATCCCATTGTTGCCTAGGTCGTCCTGTTTGACCTAGCCGGGAGCCATTTTTGCCTAGGCCATCCCGTTCGACCTAGCCGGCTAATATGAAGGAAACGTGTGGGGGGCGACTAAAAAGAGCCCCAATCCATGTAGTAATGCGACATCATAGATCATAAGACCTCGTCGGCTTCGATTAGGATCTCGGTAGAGTACTCCTGACAACATGGTGCTTCGGCTATCTAAGAAGGAGTAGCAATCGTTTGGACTCTGACTGCAAGTACAGTCAGTAGTCTAGTATCAGGGCGATGTCCCAGATGGGGCCCCAGTCGACACGGCGGTCCTAATACTTGGTGCAGAATGTCAACGTTGATAGATGGGATTTTTGAAAATTTTGGTACCCATCTAAGGCAACATTGACACCTTTGCCTCATTCTTAGTGTTTTACTCAAAGGGAATACCACTAAGGGTCAAAAGCAAGGTTTCCACTCCGGTCTTGGGTATAGTGTACCTAGAGGCAGTCTATATGCACGAGCGGTCTCACGGGTTCGATGTTTTGGCTACCACTTGCCTAGAGTGCCAAAAATGTCCTCCTAGAGTCCTCCCTGAAGGACTCTTATGTCAGAACAACTTTGTTGACTCGTTAACGCACTTAGTGTAGTCTGCCGGAGGATTCCCAGTCGAGTTGGTGGGGTACGAGCGGCCCTCTTAAGTACCAATGACTTGACAGAATCATCTTAGGCGGCTTGCACTAAGTGCTAGAGGAAGTGGCTGAGGGTCATAGTACATTTGACGGGGGTCATGACCTCCCCCCAATCTCCGAATACCATACGTCGGGGTTTAACACTCATGGTATGTAGAATGCAATGCAGTTTGTGAAGTATGTGAGGTCTCTAGCTCGAGATCAGAGCACGTATGGACACATAGAGGTATATATATATATATATATATATATATATATATATATATATATATACACATATAGGTAAGCTTGCAAATAAAGTAAACACATAAGGAGTTTGGGGAACCCTTTGGCCATTTGGCTCGGTTGCGGTCGAAGTCTGGCTCTCTTAGACATTGTAACAGCCCAAGGTTTGCCCGACAAGCATATATTGTCCTATTTGGAAAGCCGGCTCGATGGCCCAGTGCGCCCCCTCAAGGCTTTAAAACGCGTATGCTAGGTAAGGTTTCAATCCATTTATAAAGGGGCTTCGTTCTCCTTACCAAATCGATGTGGGACATTACAATCCACCCCCCTTGGGGGCCCAACGTCCTCGTTGGCACACCGGCCTTACCAACACTGCCTCTGATACCATTTGTAACAGCCCAAGGTCAGCCCGAGAAGCATATATTGTCCTCTTTGGAAAGCCACCAAGCTCGATGGCCCAGTGCGCCCTCAAGGCTGTAAAACGCGTATGCCAGGTAAGATTTCAACCCATTTATAAAGGGGCTTCGTTCTCCTTACCACACTGATGTGGGACATTACAGACATCCCCAGCAAAGTCGCCACTTTCTTTGTTTTTCTGTTTCTGTTTTGGTGGGGTGTTTTGGATGTGATTGTGATGTGGTTGGATGGCGATGTAAGGGTGGGTTTTACCTTTGGGGTGGTATCCTTCCCTATTCGCCATTTGAGAGTTTAGAGTCGCCACCCACTCGGTTAAGGTTGAGAGGAAAACCTGCATAGGCTCGTGTGTCCTTGTGTGTGTGTCCAGAGATTGTGTGATGTATTCGGGAGCTAAGTTACGATGGACGAAGAGATTGCAGCAACCTATCACTCCCCATCGCCCCTTTCGGGTCTTCTCACCAATACCAAATGGCCGTAGTAGTTCCCCAAATGTGTAAATAAGTAATTGCAAGCAAGTACATATATGGGTGTATACGTTTGTGCATGTGGAATATAAGGATTAGATCCCTTTCGCTTCGTGCCAGAAGGAGCCGGCTGCCTATGTATCCCAAGGATCTTGGGAATCAGAGCCAACGTAGTTCATACCCCGAACTTCTGAGGTAGGGTATGGAGTACACATGTGAGGTTTCATCACACCTCATTTTTGAAAGGTTTTTGCATTGTTTTGAGAAGTGGGTGTGATATAACAGGAAAGCTTTCTGTGAAAAGATTAGCCTTTCAGGTGTGTCTAGAATAGGGGGGGGGGGGGGGGTTGGATTAACCACTGGAACCTCGTGTCTAGAGTTAACCCAAAGAGAGGTTCTTTTGTTAAGAAAGGGCTTTGAACTGTTATTGGAAAGTTTTTGTGGATAAAAGTAAGGTTTTGTAAAATGTTTTTGTTTTTGCCGAGACCTTGAGGTTTAGTTCCTAGCTGTGAAGCCGTCCGGCCTTCGTTAAACATATCGAGGGATTATAAGCCCTACGCAAGATATCCGGCGAATCGGAAAAGGAAATAGACCTAGGTATGTCTACCCTATGCCCTATGCTCGGGAAGTTCGGGGTTAGCACAAACATGCGAGATGAGGAGTTTCAAGCAAGAAAGCGGTAAAACACTTAGGCAAGCAAGAAACTAAGGGAGGCGCCGGGCGCCGGTTGTAATCTAGGTGGGGTCGAGGAAGGGGAGACCTTCGCTCGTTGACCACCTAGACCCGGTGGCCTTAGCCTGGGGGGTGTTCCGTCCCATAGGGGGACGGAACGGGGACTTATTACTATCGACTAGGAAAGCATAAAGTAAGTAAATGCTGAAAATGTTAAAAGGAGACTCACCCTCGTAGTCTTATCTTCACTTCACTTCGTTCCTAGTTATTACTTCCCACCTCGTACTCAGGAGCACGATTGTAGGGACCGGATAAAACTCCGACTCGGGATTGAAATTTGAACGCTCTATTGAGCAGAGCGCTGGACCTCCTTTCGGTTTTAGGAGTTAGGAATATAGGATTCCTAGCCTAAAACCGAGAGCGGGACCGAAAAGGGACAAGAGTGGACCAAGCTAAGGAAGCCTAGTCCTCTCTTCAGAAAATCTAAGGCGAAAAGTTGAACCTTAGAAGGGAGAGGAGAGAAGAGTGAATGAGCAAGGAATGAAATGAGGGGAGGGCCTTATTTATGGGTGTGAGAAACCCGTAAATAAGGCAGGTTAGGGCTGCAAAACCTATAATGAAGGTTAGGGCAACGCAGGAGGGGCCGACCGGCCGGCTATGACCACCTGGCCGGCTGGTGCCACTAGCCTGGTGGGGATTTCGTAGGCCGGCCAGCCCGCGAGGTCGTGTTGGCCGGCCGGTCGTGTTGGGCCAGGCCAAGGTTTGCGCGCTTGTCCGGGTTTTTCAGTGTTTTTCCTTCATTTCACGTCCGATTTGGGTGATTCGAAAACCAAAATTCTTCTATCGCGATGCCCTATCGTAATATTATGTCAAATTTGGGATCCGATAGGTATATGGAAGGATAGAGAGGCGATTGAGGGCTACCGAGGGTATGTCACGGGATATGGACCCTAGGGTTTGCCTCTCGCGGATCGTCTGAGCGTCCGGAGTTTGCCTGATGTCTGGCGGGGCTGAGTTATCAATTCTACGAAACATCGTCATATGACAAGGTGCAAAATTGAGGTGTTTACATATAGAATATAAATCATACAGAAACATCAATAAACGACAAACGGTAGATCGGATCAGGGTAATACCAGCGGCGTTTGAACCGTTGCGACGAGGAGAACATTTCATTTGAAGACATCATCACTGGATTCTGGAAAGAACAGAACCACCACTGCCTGGCCCCAGCTCCTCCGTCCGGTGGTTTCAGGGGGTGAAACCACCACTAAAATACTCCTCTCGTCACGTCGGTCACGGCCCTGGTGGTCCGCGATTGTGCACTACCTTCCCATCGCCATAACTCCACCATTACTGATTGGATGGCCACGAACCACCGCCATTGGCTTCCTTGTGAAAAACCAGTCCAGACCCAGGTAGCCTTCATCGTCGTCGTCGCCGTCGCTGGAGAAGCGAGATCGCCGCTACTCCTCTGTCGCCGACTGTTCTTTGCCATTTTGGCACTACTGCTACTCCGATGGTGGGGAAAATTATATGGTTGGATATTGTCTCATCGATACGGTCGTTTGGACATATCATTCATCCAATTCTGACATTGTTTGTGAAAAATTACTTTTTGGAGAGAAGAGCTCGTCGTTCGATGTTCGTCAGTGTATGTGTCAGAATTAGGCGTACTTAATGTGAAAATGACCATAATGAAAAGCTCAACAAGGTTTGAGGTTCGTTTCATAAAAATTCGGGCATTTACGAAAAGTTAACATTGTGTTAGGGTCAAAGTGTAAATAATCTTGGGCTAAAAATGCAGTTTCTTGAAAATATGATTTTGTTCAAGATATTTGGGATTTCATGGAAATATTTGGAACCTCAATAAAATATGCACTTTTGAAACATTGAACCCCAGTCCAATGTGCACTGTTAAATTACTAGATTAAATTAAACGAGCTAAAATATAAATTTACCAAATTGACCCTAGTTAGTGGCAAACCGATGCAAGTCAAATTCTTATTGATGCTTGAAGTTTAAAATATCAAATCAATGATTTATGAAAATCTTTAATGCAAGAGTTGAAAAATGTGTAATCATTAAAGGCGTTAGGACAGTAAATGGTTCAAATCTCGATAAGCGCGGCAATTCTAAGCTTGGGAATTGCGGGTCGTCACAGAATTACCTCATTCAGGGAGACGCCATGACCCTTTCTTATATTAGATATAAATATGCAGAATTTTAAGTTTGAATTGAATATGTTTGTAACGACCCAAAATTTTGGAATATATTTTAGAAATAATTATTCGACACCTCGTTGGATTTTAAATGAAAAGATTAGCTTCGTTAGCTAATTTTAAATTATTCTAATTTATTTCCATATCCTCAACCAATTATAATTACCTTTTCTACCCCTCGAATTTATTTTAATCTCAAACGAACCCACACCCCCTAAATACAGTTGCACCCTCTTGAACACACTTACACCCTTTTGTGCACACTCTCTTGCACACTCTTGCTCACATTCAAAAATCGAGAGAGAGAAAGAGAAAAGAGAAGGACAAAGGAAGAAGAAGAAGAAAGGAAGGAGAAATCCCGTCCCGAATCCGTCGATCGATCAATCAAAATTCCGAGACCAAATATACGATCCTCATTCAATTCTCTACCGGTAATCTTCTTTCCCCATTTTGATTCATCCATTAAATCCTTTGATTTTCTAGTTTTTAAATTGAAATGAATAATTGATAATTTGATGGGTTTGTAGGTTAGAGTTTACCATTTTTAGTGTAGTTCGGATCAAATGATAGCTATTAACGTGTACAATGCATGAGTGTGAATTTTATATGTTGATTTTAGCTATAGAGTCCACCCTAGTTGATTTTAGGACAAAACCCTCATGAGAAACCTTGAAATCGCTTTTTCTGCACCTGGAAGATGAACCACACGGTCCAACGCACGGTCTTGGCAAGACCGTGCACCAGACCGTATGCACCACCTTGAGCCTGCACCGGCCGGCGCACCCCGGTGCGCAAGCCAGTGCGCAGTTATTTTAGCTTGCACGGTCTTGAGTGCGTGCTCAAGACCGTGTACAAGGCCGTGCGTTAGCCCGTGCAAATGCCTTAACCAAATTTTCAGCCTTTTTTCTTAGTTGCTCACGGTAAAGGGGTCAAATGGCCAAAAATAAAAGTTGACTTTTTGCATACGACCCCCTAAAATCGAGCCGTTTTCACCTTTAGCTTCCATATGATTCAAGGATGAATATTTCGTAAAGTTTTCAAAATTCCGACCTCGTTCGGACCTTGAATCGAGCCTTTTTCATTTAGGACTTTTTCTCCAATTTTTGAATGTTGTCCGAATGATCCGAAAATTGCATGAGTGCTTCTTTATAATTTATTATGCATGAATGTGCAATTAGAATTTCAATTGAGCATGTTTAGCATCTTTAATTGCGTATCTTTTGTTTAATGGATTTAAATGCATTTTACTTGTAATCTCAATTACTACATGATTTTTAATTGGTCTTTCATGCGTTGTAGTCTTTGAGAGTCGTACGCCGTGTCTTGTCTTATTTGGTTTGTCGTCTGACAGTTTCAGGCCGTCTTTCGAGGAATAGCTTAAGTGTCTTGTCGTTCCCGTGCTCCCAGGTGAGGGTTTTAAAATTCTTTCAACTGGAGTAAGGATTTCTTTTATTTATTGCGAACTACCCATGCGTACTCATATTGATTTGATTTCCTTCTTTTATATCTATTAAATATTTAATTATATCTTCATGATTTTGATAACAAATGTTTTGATATTAACTCATACCTATTAGTATATCTAAATCGTTTGGTTTTCAATAGGCAAGTAAACTCTTTCTTTTCAAACGTGACGCTTTGACTTTGGTAGGGTCTATGAGGGAAGTCGTTAGGGGAGGATGTCAGTGCTTCCCGACACGTATGAAACTTATAGTCACCCCCTCTGTCGTCACACACTTGCCTAAATGCCCGTTTGGCTTTCAACTTATAATGCTTCTTGAAACGCGAGCAAAATTGTGGATTTTTCTTTTACTTGGGGCCCGGGAGGGTATTCGAGGGTCTCACTTGGGGACGAGCGTGTAGGGTGTTGCCCGAGGTACTTTTCCCAAAATTAAGCGTCAATCGTTGCCCGTCAGGAGTTGATAGCCATGGTTGGGAGCGATGGTGGGCGTTGCATGTGTTGCACGTTTTCCTAAAATTCAATTCGTCGTCCATGGTCGCACTATGGGGTCAGACACCGGAGATGGAGTTTTATAATGACATGAAGGGGTTATAAGGAGGAACGGGCCCATTCTCGCTGGGATATTATTTGCTTTTATTTATGCTTTATCGTTAATGCTTATTAATTATTGTTATGCAAGTCGAAGCACATTCCGGATTTTCTTAAATTCTGCACATGTATTTTCCTATATATATATATATATATAAAACCCGGAAGCGTGGCTCGTACTTGTTCCCTCTTTACCTTCACTGAGTATCATTTATACTCACCCCCTCACTGTTTTAATTCTTACTTCAGGACGACAGGTGGCGTTGTCACCTCTCATGTCGGTTGGCAACAGCGGGTCGTGAGTCTTGGTCTTCGTGTCCTTTGGTAATTGTCGGTAGTGTCTAAAAACAGTCTGTCTTTTATTATTAAATCATTTTGGCAGTAGAAATGGATATATTAGTGATGATTGATATTCGACGATGTGATGGATATTTGTTGAGCATTGACTTGTTAATTATGTAATTGTTGGAATATTGATTTATGTTAATTGATGCCCCGTGTGGCTTTGCATGTTTAATTGAAATATATAAATTATAGCTTCCGCACTCTGTTATTTCTGGTGGTTGTTGTTGGACTAGGTACGTTGTTGCCAGGTATAGATTGAGTGCTTGCCGTTCGCCAGGATGAATTTTTAAATGGGGTACATCTACCTCGTTTGGGAGTTCGTCTCGGTGCGGATGTGGTGTCCTTTCTCCGCCTACGGAAAGGGGCGCTACAATGTTATTATTGATTCAGGCTAAGTTCTTTTGTAGATATGGAAATTCGATGTTTTGGATCGAGAGGCATTGGTGTGATATTGTGTGGAACTGGAATTTGCATCTCTTGTAGGGCGACTTTTGGTCACAATGGCAGGTAAATCATAATTCTTGGACTATTTGGTATTATTCTAAGATATATAATTATATGTGCAGACACATGGAGATGAAGATCAACTAGGAGCAATGGAGGATCGAGCTCCAAATCTTTTTGGTTATACCCAGATTTTACTACTGGAATGTGACGGAATAGATGGTACATATTGTCATTACTTCGGCTAGATATCACTTTAAGTATTTGACTGCTATCTTTGTACAAAATGCCATTAATTTGAACCTGATCAAATTGGATTTAATTGTTAGGCATTTGTACCGTGATTGCGAGTACAACAACACAAAGGCTGGTATGGAATGTAGCAGCCTTAGCTCATGTTATCTCTTAGCTGTGAGGTTAACGACAGGATCCAGCGTGGCGAGTGCGAAACTCGTGTTCGGTTATTGGACGATCCAGTGGAACTGTAGTGCCTTGGCCCTACAGCCCTCGAACCTAAATGAATCTCCAAGCGTTAACTATCATCACCACCCAAAAACCCATCCCGGCCTACGGGTCTAACCATACACTTAGCAACAGCGATCCCCAACAGAAGACATCAAATAAAAGCATTAAACAATTAAGAGAGTAGCGGAAGCAATTCAATAAATCATAACGCAATAAAATGCCGTCCATGGCTGAACAGTAAAACAACAATCCTAATAATCAACTACGCCACAACAGGGCCGAATGTATCAATAGTAATCCATAATAATCATATCCATAAGTACGATGATAAATCTTAAATCCAGAGAGTTAAGACAACAAACTACAAACGACTCGAGAACCCAAAAGAGTCTATCTAAACCCGTTATTGCCATTCCGACACACGATATATGTCGGTCTCTCATCTACCTGATGAAAGAACCAAAATGAGGGGTGAGTACAAAGTTACTCGGTGAAGGTCAATACATATGTATATATAAAGCAAGTTTGAGCTACAATCCGGTTTTTATGATTAAGTAATAAGTTTAGCAATTATACAAGATTCTCGGATTGTACTTCGACTCAGTAAGTGAATAGTTATGGTAAGTAGTAAATATACCAGTGAGAATGGGTCTGTCTCTCCTTATAACTTCTACTATAATTTAAATACTCCTGCACCATTTGTCAAGTCAAGGAGCAGCCCGAGATCCGACGAGTAATGAGAGATTTTAGGAAAATAGGCAACGAATGCTCTATCCACCATCATGCCACCTTAGGTTTGCCAAACTCTGACAAGCCCTCGATAGACACTTGCATTTTTGGAGAATTATACCTAGGAGTTTACCCTAGACGCTCGTCTCCAGGCCTTGCCTCCGGTATAACCTCCGGGCCGAAGTAAAAGATAGTAATGATTTGCTCGCTTTTAGTAAAGTAATGAAAGTGTGATTTAATGGCCAAAGGGGCCCCTTGAGACAAGTTCAATAACGATCTAGGATCAACTCATAAGAGCCTTACGCTTCGGGTTACTTCTCCTAACGACATTACTTATGAGTATTCGCCGAGATCAAGTTGTTACTATAACAAAAGGGTTTACTTGTCTTTCAAAACAAAATGTTTGAATTGTGTGTATATATATATATATATATATGTGTGTGTGTGTGTGTGTGTATGTGTGTTGGACTTCGAAACGTTTGATTGAATTCATCAAAATATAGTATTGAAATAACTACTAAGATATACAAAAGAAGTAAATATAAAGCACATAAAGTGGGGAGGGTAGGTATGTAATTCGTAACTATATTTATACATATAGGTTCAAGCCCAGTTAAAAATAGTTGAAACCCTCACCTGGATATCCAAAAGATGCTACGGACTCACTAGACTCACGGACCCTTCTCCTCGGACTTATCTGTAACATTATAGAACCTAGAGAAACAATTACGACTCAAAAACCCACAAAATGAGCAATTAAAGACGAACGACTTTAACATATCATTCCACAATCATGCAAATGACAATAAATACACATTAGGAAGCTACCACCCAAGTTTCGGATCAATCAAAGAAAGTTGCAAAATTGGCTAAATGGGAAAGTCACTATTCACCACCTGAACGAAGTCGGAAAATTATAAACTTTACTAAATACTAAGTTTTGAAACCTAACGAAGCTATTGGTGAAATCGGTCTTCGAATCCGAGGTCGTAAGCGAAATTGTTACTATTCATAATTGAAAAGCTACTATTCAATACGTAGCCTCATAAGAAAACTGGCGAAAAAAAAACTTTCTAAGGCATTCTCACGGGATGTTGCACGGCGTACAGCATGCCATGAGAGAGCACACGCATGGCATGTTTCACGGCGTGCAGCATTCAAGTTCAGCAGCCAACAGAGAACACGAAGAAAACCACAGCAAAACTCAACAAATTCATCATCTCAGCAAAATCCACGAATCTAATCATGCTATAACTTTCATAGAAGCTCTAACACAACATTACACATCTATCTATCCATACAAAATGTGAAATAACAAAGAATTGAATCAAATATCATCAAAAACACAAATGTGATCACTATTCATCATTTCTCTCAGAAATCAACCAAACGAAATGGAATCAAGTAAAAGTTGGTATCTACCTGAAAAGCACATTGTCAGGAGCGCGTAGGAATTTACGGAACGTAATTTCGTCGAGAAACAAGGTTGCTAGGTTGATTTGAATATCACAATGCCAAACCCTTTCTTCTCTCTTTTTCTTACGATATATTTTGAAAAGAAGCAGTAATAAAATAAAAGAGAAAGAAAAATGGTTTTGTTCCAAAAATCTAATAAACTTGCTAAATTTAGAAAGGACAAAACGGTCATTTACTATCTTGATAAAAGGGCTAACTTGTAAATATATCAATATTATAACTAAATCGAAGCTAATGAAATAACGAACATTGATACGGTATTTAAAAGTTCAAATAGTTTCATTTACGAAAAGTTCACATAGACACGTAAGTTCAAATATTACGAGAAATAGGATTAATGAAGGTAAAAGAGCGAAAGACATACTTAAATATCTCTTGAATATTCGGGTCGTCACAGGAACTACCTCAAGAATGTCGATTTCTTGTATTTTTGTTGTTTTTGTTATGATGTTTATTGAATTTATACAGTAGGTGGATTTGTCACCTTACTGATGTACTTCGCTAATTTTTGACCCCACGGTCCTTTGACCGGTTCAAAGAAAAAAAAATATATTGACACTTGCATATATAAATCACAGAGGATCTTCAAGAAAAGACAAATATATTTTTATTTTTATAAATTACTTGTTTATAACATTTCACACCTTAAATTCTAGGGCAACTTTACTTTAAATGACCTTTCTCTAAAAAAATTTAGCCTTGCTATCCCTTTTTTTCAATGGTCATTTTAGGTACCAGTTTATATTTCAATTTTAACTTTGTTTCCTCTTTTTCTGTAAAATGTTCGAAATACCCTTATTTGTCCAAGAATTACAAGGGCATGTCATTATCTTACACTTGGGTACCAGAATAATTTTTCAGCGGCAAATTTTCTCGAAGACAATGTGCTCGCTGATGAGAAAAATTCAACTGTTGTACTTGGAAAATGATGAGTAGGTTGTTCTGTAGCAAACGTTCCTTCGCGAGCTCATGTTATTTACCTCATTTTTTACCCTGGCAACAGTGGTTGAAATTTCTAGCCCTGGTTCGACGGAGAACTAATAAGGAGATTCGTGGCGTCTAAGTCATCTTGTATGGTGGCGTTTGGTATATTATAAGGCTCGAGCGGTGTTTGACGCAGTGTTTGACGGTGGCCATTGTTGATGGACGGCTGCGACATTCGAATTGGGGAAGAAACGGTATAGGAGGAAAATTGGTTAACCTAACTTTTGTTCTACTACAACAATGCAAGTTTGGGTTTACAAACACTACATATATATGACATAACAATGTATTATTTACATTCTACATAAACATATTGTATTCAAACTTTGAATTCCACAAAATCACAACCTCATACTTCATATTGACAAATAAATTCCGCAAACATGACATTGGAATTGGGGAAGAAACGGTCCAGGAGGAAAATTGCTAAATCTAACTTTTGCTCTACTACCACAAAATTCAAGTTTGGATCCACAAACACAATATATTATACAACAAATGTGTTATTTACATTCTACAGATACATACTGTAATTCAAACTTCCAATTCCACAAAATCACGAAATCATACTTCATATTGACAAATAAATTCAGCAAATATGACGTTCGAATCGGGGAAGAAACAATCCAGGAGAAAAATTGCTTAACCTTAATTTTGTTCTACTTCAACAAAATTCAAGTTTGGGTCCACATACACCACATATTATACAACAAATGTGTTATTTACATTCTACAGAAATAAACTGTAATGCAAACTGTCAATTCTACAAAATCACAAACTCATACAGCAAACTTACAAATAAATTCAACAAACAAAGATTTAATTTTATAAAGCAGAGCTCAAAGTTAAAAAGTTATAAACCCTAAACCCTGAACATTTTAAAATTTAAATGGTTATAGGCTTTCGCATACCGCCTTTCGTACACCGCCTCTTCTAGAGGTTGCAACCTTTCCCCTATTATAAATAAATGTCACTGCCATAATTTCAGAGAACACACAAATGACAATTCTTATTTTCTCTGTAGTAATCTTGCTCCCTCTCATTCTCGGTCTTTCTTACTAAACCAGAAAAGAAATAATGGCTGATGCCTTCAATGGGATTTTACGAGAATCTATTCCTAGGCTTTCGGAACCAAAGACTGAGAGGTTGTTCGTTAGCGTCCTGAAGAGTTATTGTAAAAATACGATGTCCACGTAATTAATAGGATGGTGGAGTCTCCTCATGATCTGAAAGGGATTGTGGACTACCAAATGAGAACTCACTTCGATGAAAATCACGTGAGATGGAAATTGATTCAACTCCGCAACCAATTCGCCAGCTTCAGAAGATTCATCCACCAACTTGGGGTGCACTATAATGAAAATACCAACGTAGTGACCGACCACAACTATTTGAATTATGTAGTCAGCCCCCTAATATATTACATAAACCTCCTTCTGATATACATTTTTAATAATACCAAAACTCCCTATTTTTACATAAATTATTATTTATGTTCGTTGTTGTCACTGTAATAGGCCAAGCCTTTCGAGCATCAGGAATTTCCTCTCCGTGGATGTCCCCGCTACGGGTCGTTGAAGACCATTTTCATGGCTTCTAAATGTGCCTATTACCTGAAGAACCCCTGGAGAATGGTTGGCGTGAAACCCAGTTAGAGACAATGACAGTGACGTGGAGATGGATGCTTTGTCGAACTCAGAAGGGAGTCAATTTGAAGAAGAATCAGATTACGAACTGGTGAAAACGATGATTAGTTTAGTTGCAAACTGATATCCTTTTTTATAGTTTTTGTGTTTTTTTCTAGTTTTTCATATTATAGTGAATCATTTGTAGAAGTCGAATAATAGTTATACTATATATGATGTTTAAGGTTAAAGTCCAATGCTTTAATTCGTGTTTATAGTACACTGGTATTTCAAGATTTAATATAGAACATGTCGAACATAAACAAATAAATATATATCTTATTGTTAATTCTGCATAATTTTTTGAAGGAAATAATAGTAAACCAACACAAAGTTTTTATCTTTAAACGTGCCAAACTAAAACTAAAGATTGTCGAACTAATCAGTTATTCATGCCACATAGTGCATAAATGAACAACAAAACCCTATATCAATCTTGCACTGTAACGCACCGAATTTTCGAGTTCAGAAATTGGTGTATTTTACCGAAATTCGGATCGTTTACGGTCCCGACGCATTTTACGATTTCACGTTTTTCAAATTTAGTGTTTTAAACTTCAAGGCATTAATAAGGATTCGATTTGCATATCTTTGACATTAACTAGGGTCAATTTGGTAAATTTATATTTTGGCCCATGTAATTTAATTTAGTAATTTAGCAGTGCAATTGGATTGGAGTCCCATATTTTTCAAAGTGCATTTGTATCGAGGTTCCTAATATCTTTAAAAGTTCAAAACAACATTTGTTAAATCATATTTTCAAGAATTGCATTTTAGCCCAAAATATATTTACGCTTCGATCCAACCCTGTCGCGGCCGCCCGGGCGCGGAGAGGAGAACCCTCACTACGGCGCCCGTTGGACGCGCGGCATAACCTCCGATCACCACCGAGCACAACCCTAAAGTTTGGCCGGAAACACTTGCCAAAAGGTGGTACCACAAGGTGGTTGTTACTTGGTGATTTTTGGTTATAAACCCTTCAAATTACATATCGTATTCCGATGTGGGATCAAATATGGACACACACGACCTTGCAACACCCCGTGAGGGGAGGCCGTGCGTGTCTCTTCCATACGGGCTGCTACACAGTTTGTCGCAAGTCAGTGTGTACTCCCTGAACATATTTCTTGCGGAAATTCTGGGTGCTACAATCACCCCTCCTTCAGATCGCAATGTCCCCATTGCGCCACAACAAAGCTTTCCCAGTACCGCCCGCCAGTGGGACTCCCACCGCATGTAACCCATATGCGTGGCACATGCCCACGCGCTCGACCCGTAGCGGACATCCAAGCCGTGAACATGCGTCCCCAACCGGCGGTCGGCTCTGATACCACTTGTCGCTGCCCCCCGAGAGCGGAGAGGAGAACCCTCACGACGGCGCCCGTTGGACGCGCGGGCATAACCTCCGATCACCACCGAGCACAACCCTAAAGTTTGGCCGGAAACACTTGCCAAAAGGTGGTACCACAAGGTGGTTGTTACTTGGTGATTTTTGGTTATAAACCCTTCAAATTACATATCATATTCCGATGTGGGATCAAATATGGACACACACGGCCTTGCAACACCCCGTGAGGGGAGGCCGTGCGTGTCTCTTCCACACGGGCTGCTGCACAGCGTGTCGTAAGCCCGTGTGGACTCCCTGAACATATTTCTTGCAGAAATTTGGGGTGCTACAAACCCGATATTCACTTTTCATTAAATGAATAAATTTCACAAAACGAACCTCGTATTTTGTTAAGAATTCAATTTTGGTCATTTTGACACTAAGTACACTAAATTCCAACACTTTGCACCTTTGGCATGTTTTTCGAAAATAGGGTATATAGTGTAATTTTTGGATATCTTAGGGCAAAACTGAAAAATCAGAGAACACACGCAACGGTAGCAGTGACGCGCGAGCTCTTCTTCTTCCTAAATGGCATTTTTTCAATTCTTCACCAAATCGAGCAAATGACATGTCGAAATCGATCGTCTTTACGAGAGGAGCACAATGGCACCGATATTTGGCCAGTTTAAGCATCGGTGGAGGCGCAATGATAGCTCGAAGTTCTACGGTGGCGGAGCTCTTCATCGACCACTTCCTGGTGAGCAAGGGGTGGCTCCTGACCGATTTTTCGAGACGAAGCCATTCGTGGTGGTGCCGTGGCCTGAGATGGAGCGACGACGGTGCCACAAGCATTTTTCAGTCTAACATTGTGAAGCCCGATCTGGCGTTCCGGCGGGCAGCATGGTCGGCGACTACCTGGGCTTTGAAGCCCTAGATGACGGTTCTAATGGTAGTGGTCTCGACCCCAGAAGCTTAGGCGGAGATATAGAGGCGTGAAGTTGGCACGGTGGTGATGTAGTGGCACGCAGTTTTCCGGCGACCTCCTCAGGCAGTTTCTTGAGGATTTCCGGCCTTCTCGACATGGGTAAGCTAATTTTGGAGTTTATTTCGGATTTCGTTGAGCGGATTTTCGTTAATTTTGAATCTATGAATTTTAGGTTTTTCAGAGCTTCGGAGTGAAATTTAATGCCGGTGGTTGATTGCATTGAGAAACGGACTTGAGGAAAGTGACGGGCTCAATGAGAGGATCGATATAGCATAAGGGTTCGACAATCAGAGGTGGTTGACCGGCAGCGGTCCGGTGGCGGCCGGCAGTGGCTGATGGTCGTCATGGTCATCGGCCAGATTCCGGCGACTATACTTTTGGTCAAAAAATTTGTCTCATCGTAATGAATCCAATGGAGTTGGTATTATCCTAATCTGACATGTTGTTTATGTTTTATCACATTATTTGTGTAATTGTGTTATAGATTCGTTTAACAATTGTTTTCGTTTTTAGAGCCGATTGAACGTGAATTACTAGTGTTCGGGCTTGAATTATATATGTGAATTGTTGAATGTTGATATTGTATAGATTGTCGCGACCCCCGGCCACGGAGAGGAGCACCACCTGCTTGGGCGTCCGTTGGACGCGCGGGTATAACCTTCGTCCCCACCTAGCACAACCCTATAGATCAGCTTAAAACTACATGCCAAAAGGGGTTGCAACCTTGTGATAGTTGTGCTGGAAGATTGGGTTATAAACCCTTCAATTGTATCATCAATTTCCGATGTGGGATGGCTCCCCCAGGACGCACGGCCCTACGCACGGGCTTGAACCCCGTGCGTTAGCCAGTGCAGCACTCACGATAGGTGGCCACGCCAGGCACGCACGGTCCTGCCCACACGGTCTTGAGACCGTGCGTAGGCCCGTGCGGCTTTCCTGAATGTAGTCCATGCACTTGAATTTTTGGGGCTCTACATTTGCCCATCCTTCAAAGCGTAATGTCCTCATAACGCCACGACACAGGTCCTGTCATGTAACGCCCCGAAAATCCGAATTATAAATCTGTATGTTCGGATCGAATATTGGCGCAATTATTATTTTATTTGATATTTATTATGTAATTTTAGAATTATTTCGTATATGAATGAATTCTGTATTTAAATTACAAATTGTCAATGTGCGTTTAATAATATGAATTTTGACTGTAATTACATGTTATTTGGACAACGTGAGTTTTCGAACTTATTTTGCAAAATTACGACTTTGCCCCTTCGGTTTCTAAACCTTAGTCAATTTGACTAAGTCAATCTCTCTCCCTCTCTATTCCATTCAAGCGCAAAGAGAGAAAAAGAGAAGAAAGAAAAAGAGAGAAAAAGAGAAGAAAGAAGAAAGAAATTCCAACGATCGGTTCCGACTCCGTTTCCCGACGGATTTTCGAGCCGTTTACGTCTACGAACTCCTCGCGATCTCATCTACGAGTAAGCTCTCACGAAATTTCTCGATTAATGCCTTCATTACTTCGATTTTTGGATTTTTGATTATAGTTGAATAATTTAGGTTTTATATGATTTTGATAGAAAATGTGGATGGATTTTCGTGTTTATTGTTTCTACGTGTAGCTTATGTATTGTAGATGATTATAGATTTGCATGTTTTAGTGATTAATTGTTGGATTAGGGTTTGAATTCGCGTAGGTTTTATTTCTGCGAAATGTTTCTGCTCGAATCGGTGCACACGGCCTGGTGCACACGGCCTTGAGGCCGTGTGCATGAGGCCGTGCGCGTGAGGAATCGCACACGGGCTAGTGCACACGGCCTTGAGGCCGTGTGCATGAGGCCGTGCGCGTTTCTTGATCGTGCACGGCCTCGCCACACGGCCGTGCACAAGGCCGTGTGGAAGGCTCGAACAGTACCCTGACCTTCTGTAAGTCAGGGTACAAATTGGCCTACGGGTCCCGCTTCGGCTCGTCTTTTCCGAATTCTTTCTTCGCTCGTGTATTCGATATCTATGATATAGATAGGAATTGCATGATTTATGAATTTACGACATGTTCGGGTATGTGAATAGTGCATTTTAAGTTTTCGTTAAATTTTCTAACTTTTGCATGTGAAGTCCGATTTTTCTGAAATTCGAATGCATGCTTCTTTATGATATTCTAAGCATGTCCGTAAAGTTTCGTTGCATTTGGAATTGATTTACATTTTTAAATTTGCGATTTACTCTGTTTTCGTTTGAGAATTTGAACCTAAGTGATTTATTTAATTGTATAACGTGCTTCTATGTGTTCTAATTCTTTCGTATAAGCCGTGCGTCGTCTTTAGTCTTATTTGGTTGTGTCTTGGTATTTTTGCAGACGATACTCCCGTGGAGTAGCGCCAGTTCTTGCTCTTTTGTTCATTTTGCATAGCCAGGTGAGGCTTTCCTTTTTTTGATTCCAGTATTACTACGTATATATATATAAATAAGCCTCTCCCCATATAAGCCTCGTTTATGCTTTGGTTTTCACACCGTTTATATATATATATACTTAGTAGATATTTATGATTATTATGTTCATTTGATTTATCGAAAATTATTTGATATGAAAAAGTATTACGTATAGTCTTCGAAATGTTTACGAAAGAGACATGTAAAACCTTTTTGTTTCTAAGGCGAACTTTGGCCTTCGGCCTCGCATATGACATGTCTCGAACGGTCTTTTGGCCAACCCGAAATGTTTGAAAAGCGAGTTATGAAATGTTTGCATGATCGTTTGGGCCCGGAGTAAGAGCGATAGGACGAAGTCGGTAGACGTCGGGTCTACGGCGTAAATCCTATGGTTTCCTCCATTTGGGAGCTCGGGGTGAGGCCGGAGTGGCAGCCCTTTGAGTACCTGAGTTATTCTAGTAAGTTACGCATAGTTCGGATTTAGCGGTCCGTCTACATTGGAGGAATAAGGGTGGTTTCCGGTTTTTGTATATGGATATTGGAGTTCAGGGCTCGACTCACCGAGTCATAAGATATGTTATGTTTTATGTTAAATCACCACCCGATTACGAAAACCTTTCTTTTATGTTGATTTATTTAAGTTTAAAAATTGGTGATTTACTTCCGATTTATTATATACATTATTATTCCCTCCTCACTTAGTCGTTTGACTAACCCTCTCCGTTTTACCCCTATACTGGTTTCAGGATACTAGGCGGGATCTGCGTCGTCGTCGTCGCGTCTTTGAGTTGCATTCTTTTGTTCATGTATAACTCTCATTCAGTATGGCTATGATTTATGTCTTTTGATTTTAGGATTTATTAGAATGTATTCGGGATTTTGTATATTGAACCCGTTATTATATAATTATCGGGATATTGTACCGAACCCGTTTGTTATTTAATTAAGTGAATTTCGTTAGCCTTGGTGGGCTTTAATAATTGTGCAATTTATCATGCTTTAATGTTTCGTTTATTTCGCTTCCGCACCTCTGTCTTTGGCTTTTCGTTGTTTTTGAAACCCCCGCCTAGTTATTGAGTAAATGCTTGCCATTCGCCGGGTTTCGGTTCGGGTCGGATCCCATTTCGGTTCCGGGTCGGGACTCGGTGCGGGACGTGCGTTACCCGTTTGGGGCGCCCGCTACAGTTGGTATCAGAGCTCTTTGGTCCAATGGCCTAGGCTCTGAATCGTCTTGTTTTGTCGTGTCTGTCTAGGTTGTACGGCTTAGGATTACGTGTTTGTGGCTGTGTGATTATTTGAATAAACTTCTCTACGTGTTACAGCTTTTCATAATCACTTATCGTCATGCATGTTTGGTATTGAATGTGCAGAATGCCTCCTCATCGTGAACCGCCAGGTCCGCCTCCAGGTGTTCCTACTCCGGCACAGTTTATGGAAGCCTTAGGGCAATTCATGGTTCATACCAACAGAGCTACGCCACCACCTGCCCCCGAGAATGATATGGGAAGGTTTCTTAAGCTCAACCCTCCGCAGTTCGAGGGTGCACCTGATGATGTTATCGCCGAGGCTTGGATATCGGCGATGGAAAAGAGATTCCGAGTGATGGAATGTCCGGACCCTAAGAGGGTCGAGTTAGCAGTGTACCAGATGATTGGAGCTGCTCAGGACTGGTGGGCTCGTATAGAGCAGAGATGGCAGCGAGAGCATGTGGTCCCGTCTTGGGATCAGTTTTTGGTGGAGTTTCGGGCCAAGTATATTCCTTTGGTGGTCCGACAGAGACGTGAGCGAGAGTTCCTGGCTCTCAAGCAGGGTACTTCTACCGTTGACCAGTACGAGGCTCATTTCTCCAGGCTTATTATTCACTGCTCGTATATGGTTGACGACGAGCAAAGGAAGACTCGACAGTTCATCGAGGGATTGTCGAACGAGATTCGTATGCATATGCTCGGGAACAGACTTCAGTTCTACACAGATGCCCCTTCTATAGAGACGGCCCTTTCTATAGAGTCCGATCTTCGACAGATGAGACCGACATTAGCACCTGCCCCTGCAGCCGCCAAGAGTTTTGCTTCTGGTTCGAAGAGGCCATTTATTCCGTCTGGGTCCTCTTCTGGGAAGAAGCCATTCAGGAGCGCCATTCAGCCTGCTCCTCCCCGACCTCAGCTTGCTCCTCCTCGATCTCAGGGATTTCCACGACCTGTCTGTGGATTTTGTCAGGGCCCGCACTTAGAGGCCAAATGTTGGAGGAAGAACGGTCTTTGCTACGGATGCGGTAGCCCCGATCACAGAATTGGTGAATGTCCGAAGAGAAGACCGGTACAGCAGGGAGCCGCTCAGCCTCAGGCTTACGCTCGTGTTTACGCCTTGGAAGGCAATGCTGAGGATGTTGTTGCAGATCCGACAGATGTGGTGGAAGGTACTATATATATAAATGGCATCCCCATACATGCATTATATGACTCGGGTGCTTCACACTCATTTATTGCGCCTGCTGTTTCCTTATCTGTGCATGCGCCTGTTTCGTTGCTTGATTATGTGCTAGTGGTTGGTTCGCCGTTGGGTTCGAAGGTCGTTGCGAACCGAGCACTTAAACGTTGTCCGATTGTCATCGAGGATATCGAGTATCTAGCAGATTTGATCGAGCTGCCGATGAAGAAATATGGAGTTATTCTCGGAATGGATTGGTTGTACGAGCATCGGGCGAAGGTTGATTGTTTCGAGAAGAAGGTTATTTTGGGTTCTAATGAGGTTAAGGGTTTCCGATCAGGAGAAGGTCCGTATATCTCAATGATGGAAGCCAAGAAGCTCGTTCAGAAAGAAGAAGCGACGTGCTTTATAGCTTACCTTCTCAACCGCCCGAAGGACCAAACGAAGATCGAAGAAACGCCCGTGGTCAATGAATTCATCAACGTGTTTCCCGAGAATCTGGAATTCTTGCCACCGGATCGGGATATAGAGTTTGTGATTGACCTAGTTCCGGGAGCCGAGTCCTATTCGAAGTCGCCGTACCGAATGGCTCCTGCCGAGTTGAAAGAATTGAAGAATCAACTCGATGAACTTCTTTCTATTGGCTATATCCGACCGAGTGCCTCGCCTTGGGGTGCTCCAGTCTTGTTCGTAAAGAAGAAGGACGGTACACTCCGCATGTGTATCGATTACCGAGAGTTGAACAGGATGACGGTGAAGAACAAGTATCCTTTACCGCATATCGAGGAATTGTTCGACTTGTTGCAAGGATCGAGGGTTTATTCCAAGCTCGATCTCAGACAAGGATATTACCAGCTCCGTATCCGATCAGACGATGTCCCGAAGACAGCTTTCAACACCCGATACGGACATTTCGAGTTTGTGGTCTTGCCGTTTGGACTTACGAATGCTCCAGCAGCTTTTATGGACATGATGTACAGAATTTTCCGTCCGTACCTCGACAAGTTCATCGTTATTTTCATCGACGACATCTTAGTGTTCTCGAAGTCCGAAGAAGAACACGTTGAACACCTCCGGATTGTGCTCCAAGCTTTGAAAGAGCACCAGTTGTTTGCGAAGTTCAGCAAATGCGAATTCTGGATTGACCGAGTGACCTTCCTAGGTCATGTCATATCTGGAACGGGAATCGAGGTAGATCCTTCGAAGATTGAGACAGTGCTGGATTGGGAGAGACCTAAGACTCCTACAGTGATCCGTAGTTTCTTGGGATTAGCAGGATACTACAGACGTTTTGTCAAGGATTTCTCTAAACTTGCAGGTCCGTTAACAGCATTGACGAAGAAGGAAGCTAAGTTTGAGTGGTCAGTCAAATGTGAAACCAGCTTTCAAGAGCTCAAGAAAAGATTGACCACAGCCCCAGTATTGACCCTACCCGAGGGTTCTGAAGGATTTGTCGTGTATGCAGATGCGTCACATGAAGGGTTAGGTTGTGTATTAATGCAGAATGGGAAAGTTATAGCTTATGCATCGAGGAAGCTAAAGCCAGCTGAAGAGAACTATCCCACACACGACCTTGAACTAGCCGCCATGGTATTTGCATTATTGAAATGGCGTCATTACCTCTACGGCATCACGTTCGACATCTTCACAGATCATAAGAGCCTTCAGTACTTGTTTACTCAGAAGGAATTGAACAAACGACAGCGCCGTTGGATGGAGTTATTTGAGGACTACGATTGCAAGATTCAGTACCATCCCGGGAAGGCGAATGTCGTAGCCGATGCACTAAGCCGGAAGGCAAGCATAGCCCAGCTAGAGGCTAAGTTAGAGGGAGTTCACATCTGTTCCCAGGCCCATGTTCACAGCATATCGATCCAGTCAGAGTTAGGTCGAAAGATTCGAGATGTTCAGGCTACTGATGAGTGGACTCAGAGGCAGATAGTTCACATCGCAGCTGATTCTAAGACTCAGTTTGGTGTGGACGACACAGGAGTTCTCCGCTACAAGTCCCGAGTTTGTGTTCCGGAGAGTCTGAGGAAAGAGATTCTCGATGAGGCTCACAACACACCTTACACAGTTCATCCGGGAGGAAGTAAGATGTATCGGGATTTGAAGGAATTGTTCTGGTGGAGAGGTATGAAGAGAGACGTAGCTGATTACGTCAAGAGATGTTTGACTTGTCAACAAGTTAAAGCTGAACATCAGAGACCGGGAGGTTTGCTTGAGCCACTACCGATTCCTACATGGAATTGGGAGGGTATTGCCATGGACTTCGTGTCTGGTTTGCCTAAAGTTAGAGGTGGCTACGATAGCATTTGGGTGATTATCGACCGACTATCCAAGAGTGCTCACTTCCTACCGATCAACATGTCGTACAAAGTGGATAGGTTGGCAGAGATTTTATCACCGAGAGATTGTCAAGCTTCATGGAATTCCGACTACGATAGTGTCTGACAGAGATGCTCGATTTACTTCCCGTTTGTGGCAACAACTTCAAGAACGAATGGGAACGAAGCTGACTTTCAGTACAGCCGCACATCCGCAAACCGATGGTCAGTCGGAGAGGATGATCAGATATCTCTGTGATATGCTTCGAGCTTGTGCCCTGGATTTTCGCAACAATTGGCACGACCAGTTGCCTCTGATCGAGTTTGCTTACAACAACAATCATCAGTCTACGATCGGAATGGCACCTTACGAAGCATTGTATGGCAGAAAGTGTAGATCCCCGTTGTTTTGGGATCTCGAAGATTGGCGATGGACGAAAGATGATAAGGAACGAGGAACTCCTCCAAAGTTTCTCCAAAATGCCATCAACCGTATTCAGATCATCCGGCAGAGAATGAAGGCAGCTCAAGATCGACAGAAGAGCTATGCCGACACCCGCCGCCGACCGTTGGAATTTGAGGTTGGTGACAGGGTATTCCTCAAAGCTTCTCCTCGAAAGGGTTTCACCCGAATTGGAAAAGGAGGAAAGTTAAGTCCGAGATTTTTGGGTCCTTATGAGATTTTGGAGAGAATTGGGAACGCAGCGTACAGGTTAGACTTGCCGCCGAGTCTGACAGGGATTCACAACGTCTTTCATGTTTCCCAACTCCGAAAATACTTCCCGAATGAGTCTGAGATCCTTCCTGTTGAGGATATTGAACTAGAACCGGATTTGACTTTTCTTTCGAAGCCGGTGAAGATATTGGATAGAAGACTCAAACTCTGCGCAATCGAGAGATTTCTCTTGTCAAAGTCCTTTGGAGAAATCAGACAACCGAAGAAGCTACATGGGAGACCGAGGACAAGATGCGCAAGTTTCATCCGGAATTATTTCAGCCGGACGAGTAGAATCTGGGGGCCAGATTCTCATAAGGAGGGGTGATTGTAACGCCCCGAAAATCCGAATTATAAATCTGTATGTTCGGATCGAATATTTGCGCAATTATTATTTTATTTGATATTTATTATGTAATTTTAGAATTATTTCGTATATGAATGAATTCTGTATTTAAATTACAAATTGTCAATGTGCGTTTAATAATATGAATTTTGACTGTAATTACATGTTATTTGGACAACGTGAGTTTTCGAACTTATTTTGCAAAATTACGACTTTGCCCCTTCGGTTTCTAAACCTTAGTCAATTTGACTAAGTCAATCTCTCTCCCTCTCTATTCCATTCACGCGCAAAGAGAGAAAAAGAGAAGAAAGAAAAAGAGAGAAAAAGAGAAGAAAGAAGAAAGAAATTCCAACGATCGTTCCGACTCCGTTTCCCGACGGATTTTCGAGCCGTTTACGTCTACGAACTCCTCGCGATCTCATCTACGAGTAAGCTCTCACGAAATTTCTCGATTAATGCCTTCATTACTTCGATTTTTGGATTTTTTATTATAGTTGAATAATTTAGGTTTTATATGATTTTGATAGAAAATGTGGATGGATTTTCGTGTTTATTGTTTCTACGTGTAGCTTATGTATTGTAGATGATTATAGATTTGCATGTTTTAGTGATTAATTGTTGGATTAGGGTTTGAATTCGCGTAGGTTTTGTTTCTGCGAAATGTTTCTGCTCGAATCGGTGCACACGGCCTGGTGCACACGGCCTTGAGGCCGTGTGCATGAGGCCGTGCGCGTGAGGAATCGCACACGGGCTGGTGCACACGTCCTTGAGGCCGTGTGCATGAGGCCGTGCGCGTTTCTTGATCGTGCACGGCCTCGCCACACGGCCGTGCACAAGGCCGTGTGGAAGGCTCGAACAGTACCCTGACCTTCTGTAAGTTAGGGTACAAATTGGCCTACGGGTCCCGCTTCGGCTCGTCTTTTCCGAATTCTTTCTTCGCTCATGTATTCAATATCTATGATATAGATAGGAATTGCATGATTTATGAATTTACGACATGTTCGGGTATGTGAATAGTGCATTTTAAGTTTTCGTTAAATTTTCTAACTTTTGCATGTGAAGTCCGATTTTTCCGAAATTCGAATGCATGCTTCTTTATGATATTCTAAGCATGTCCGTGTTTCGTTGCATTTGGAATTGATTTACATTTTTAAATTTGCGATTTACTCTGTTTTCGTTTGAGAATTTGAACCTAAGTGATTTATTTAATTGTATAACATGCTTCTATGTGTTCTAATTCTTTCGTATAAGCCGTGCGTCGTCTTTAGTCTTATTTGGTTGTGTCTTGGTATTTTTGCAGACGATACTCCCGTGGAGTAGCGCCAGTTCTTGCTCTTTTGTTCATTTTGCATAGCCAGGTGAGGCTTTCCTTTTTTTGATTCCAGTATTACTACGTATATATATATAAATAAGCCTCTCCACATATAAGCCTCGTTTATGCTTTGGTTTTCACACCGTTTATATATATATATACTTAGTAGATATTTATGATTATTATCTTCATTTGATTTATCGAAAATTATTTGATATGAAAAAGTATTACGTATAGTCTTCGAAATGTTTACGAAAGAGACATGTAAAACCTTTTTGTTTCTAAGGCGAACTTTGGCCTTCGGCCTCGCATATGACATGTCTCGAACGGTCTTTTGGCCAACCCGAAATGTTTGAAAAGAGAGTTATGAAATGTTTGCATGATCGTTTGGGCCCGGAGTAAGAGCGATAGGATGAAGTCGGTAGACGTCGGGTCTACGGCGTAAATCCTATGGTTTCCTCCATTTGGGAGCTCGGGGTGAGGCCGGAGTGGCAGCCCTTTGAGTACCTGAGTTATTCTAGTAAGTTACGCGTAGTTCGGATTTAGCGGTCCGTCTACATTGGAGGAATAAGGGTGGTTTCCGGTTTTTGTATATGGATATTGGAGTTCAGGGCTCGACTCGCCGAGTCATAAGATATGTTATGTTTTATGTTAAATCACCACCCGATTACGAAAACCTTTATTTTATGTTGATTTCTTTAAGTTTAAAAATTGATGATTTACTTCCGATTTATTATATACATTATTATTCCCTCCTCACTTAGTCGTTTGACTAACCCTCTCCCTTTTACCCCTATACTGGTTTCAGGATACTAGGCGGGATCTGCGTCGTCATCGTCGCGTCTTTGAGTTGCATTCTTTTTTTCATGTATAACTCTCATTCAGTATGGCTATGAGTTATGTCTTTTGATTTTAGGATTTATTAGAATGTATTCGGGATTTTGTATATTGAACCCGTTATTATATAATTATCGGGATATTGTACCGAACCCGTTTGTTATTTAATTAAGTGAATTTCGTTAGCCTTGGTGGGCTTTAATAATTGTGCAATTTATCATGCTTTAATGTTTCGTTTATTTCGCTTCCGCACCTCTGTCTTTGGCTTTTCGTTGTTTTTGAAACCCCCGCCTAGTTATTGAGTAAATGCTTGCCGTTCGCCGGGTTTCGGTTCGGGTCGGATCCCATTTCGGTTCCGGGTCGGGACTCGGTGCGGGGCGTGCGTTACCCGTTTGGGGCGCCCGCTACATGTCACTTCCCCACCAGTGGAGAATGTGGAGTGCTTTTGGCGCGACTCCCCACACATGTTGAGCCCCTGGCGGCGACTCGAACGTGAATCTTATTCCCACAACCGGCGGTTGGCTCTGATACCATCTGTCGCGACCCCCGGGCACGGAGAGGAGAACCCCCCTGCTTGGGCTCCCGTTGGACCCGCGGGTATAACCTTCGTCCCCATCGAGCACAACCCTCAAGTTTGGCTTAAAACCACATGCGAAAAGGGGTTGCAACATTGTCACAGTTGTGCTTGGAGATTGGGTTATAAAACCGTCAATTGTATCATGAATTTCCGATGTGGGATGGCTGCCCCAGGACGCACGGCCCTACGCACGGGCTTGAACCCCGTGCGTTAGCCCGTGCAGCACTCATGACAAGTGGCCACGCCAGGCACGCAAGGTCCTGCCCGCATGGTCTTGAGACCGTGCGGCCTTCCTAAATGTAGTCCATGCGCTTGAATTTTTGGGCCGCTACATAGATGGATAGTCAATGTGGTATAATTTGGTTCGAATGAACTAGGATTAGAATTAATCTTAGTTTGTAACTTTTGCGCTTTTGTAAAAAGCAATTAAGTTGTTAAGTTGTCATCTTTGTAATGCAATTATTATAGCATTGTTATTTTGATGAATTTTTGTTCTTTCATTTCAATGAACGACCATATGGAATGTATCAAGTGCATAATTCGACTCGTTTGGTTTAAATGAATTATACTCGCACAATGTGAAATGACACTTTTGCCCCTAAGTGGTTTCTATGCTTAATTGCTATGCAATTAATTAAATGTTGTTCGTTTATTATGAGTGTTTGCATAAATGTTATTTACACGATATTATGTAATATGAATGTGTGGGACGTGTTGTACATTTACGAGAATATTAGTCAACATCAATTATATTTAATTTCTTACGTGCATATGACTTGAATTGCATATGAATAATTATATGATTATGCATTTCATTTTCATAGCTGTATGTCGTCTGTCGTTTGTCGAGTCTTGTCTTATTTGGTTTTGTTGTGCCGAGTCTCATGTCAGTTATGTCTTTCAGGTGTCCTTTTCCAGTGAGTATTCCAGTTCAGTCTGTCCCGGTTCCAGGTGAGGTGTAGCGCCCCCTGGAGAAGGAACGCCATATCCGCATTGAAGTGGACTCCCGAGCTTTGGCGAGGGGCCTCAAGTCAAAAACCCACTCCGGCAAACGGCACTCAAGCAAAGACCACCGGCAACAGCGACCATATCCCAACAACAACCACAACCAAACAGACCAATGCGGAAGCGATTTAAAAGAAAACAGATAAAGTCCATAAAAGCCTACGAGGCTAACCTAATATCAAATAAACATTTGTAATTCAAGATACAGAAGATTCATAAACATATAATGCCATCCATGGCTCAATTAGCCTACCCTATGAAATCCTAGATATCTCCAACTATCCCACATCAGGGGCACATAAGATACATAAAGTAAATAAAGCAGTAAATAGTACGAAAGCATTTAAATACAATAAACAGGACTCGATAGTTGCTGGGACCACTGACAAGACAAACCAGACGACAAGACTGAGCCTATCTAGACCTGCTGATGCCGACTGACAAGATACGTGACGTCGCCACCTGTCTACCTGAAGCAAGAACCAAAATAGCAGGGGTGAGTATAAAGGATACTCAGTAAGGGGGTTTTGATCACAATTCGTCATTTATCTTTTGAAATCAAATGTAGTGAATGTTGCCCGTTTTGAGAAAGACTATAAATAACGATATAAGTTGCAAAACTATAACACAAGGCAACACTCGGGTTCGGCTTGCTTGGAAAATACAAAAAGGTTGACGAACTAGATCCTTTAAAATCATTTGCACATAATGTTAAGCCAATAAATTGAAAGAATATTAATTGAGTCACGAGGCCGTTACGAGTTCGAAAGGCATGATATGAATAGGTTAGACATGATAAGTAAATACGGCTCGTAATTCAACTAAATAGTTTGAATAATAAAGGAGGCATAAGTGAGGCAAGTTCGAGCCACGCTTCCGGATTTTATATATATATATATATATATATATATATATATATATATATACATAGCGAAATACATATGCTAGAAGAGGAAAACCGAAATGTGCTTCGACTTGTAAAAAAAGCCGTAAATCAATTAGACAAATAAATAATGCAATAAGTCATGCAATAATGTGTCCCGGCGAGAACGGGCCCTCTCCTTATGACTCCCAATTCATGAAAATCATGCAAACACATAGTTAAGTACTCCACTACCGAAAGTCAGGATCCAATCAGAATTTTATGGAAACGCGTGTTAACAACGTCACCCTTATCAGAATTTTCTAGGAAGCGCGTAGCCTACAACGCCATCCTCGCACTAGCTCAGGCTAGCCAACCTCCTGGACGGCCTAAGCGAATACGGATTGGAGTATACATCGGGATTTGCCCTAGACGCTCGTCCCCAGGCTCACCTCCTGTATACTCCAGGCCCACTTCATTAGACCGTCCAGGGCTCACATTTGAAATCAATAACAGTTTGGGAGGCCAAAGGGGTCGTTCGAAAAGATGGTGCAAACAATTAAGTATGAATGGCCAAAGGGGCCTTTGAGACAAGCTGATGTAACGATCTAAGAAGAGCGGCGTACGCTTCGGGAGCATGCTAACGGATGTCCCTAACGACATTACTTATAAGTGCTTCAGAGATCAAATAGTTACTTTTAAAGCAAATAAGTTACTTGTCTCTAGTTGAAAGCATTTCAAATCATTTTGGGTTTTGCTATCAAAACGTTGACTAAGCACATAATAGAATAATAAAGGCGTGAACAGCAAGTAATAAGAAAGGAAGGGTAATAAGTTATTTTGCAAACCTATAAAAACTACGTCCTTGCCCCAGTTGAAAATAGTTTAAACCCTTACCTGGCTCGACACGACAGTATAGAAGCAAGCAGCAGTCAAGTTTCTCCCTCGTTGGTCCCACCTGTAATACACAGGGCCTAGAGGATGAAAACGAGACCGACAATACTAAAAGCAAGACACGAGACAACAAACGACGCACGACAATTCAAGTAGAATTCAAATCATGTAATAAACGTAATATGGAAGTTAAACAATTAAACATATAAAGACATATATAAAATACGGAACGACAATCAAAGAAATACTAATGCAATACTAAATAATGAAAGAACATAGATAATAAATATTAAAGGCATGCTAAAACGCAATTAGGGCACGTAGACATGCTTAAAATAATATAACGAAGCTCTCTCGCGCAAAAGGGATCGAACGGACAAGAAATGGGAAAAGTGGGAAAAATCCCTAAACAAGAAGGTGTCAATTGACGGTCAAATAAGGTCGGATAAATTGCAAACTATGTAAAATATTTAATCCCGAAGCTCAAGGGAGCTATAGGTGATATCGGATTAATTTTCGGAGGTCGTATGCGAAAGGTCAATATTTAAATAGGTGGGGTCGACCCAATTCCCGAAGTGCAAGAAAGGAAAAGGCTAGAAAATCTACTAAGGCACGTGCACCGGCCAACGCACGGTCATGAGCACGTCGTCAAGACCGTGCAGGCACACACGGCCTTGCGCACTGGTTATGCGCACGGGCGCAAGCCGGTGCAGGTCAAAATGGGTGCGCACGGGCTAACGCACGGTCTTGGCAAGACCGTGCACGAGCCCGTGCAGGCTAAAGAGGGTCACACGGGGCCGCGCACGGGCTTGGGAAGACCGTGCACAAGCCTGCGCGGCTCTTCTGGGTGCAGCGAACAGCAGTTCGCGAAATCTCACGCGAACACCAACATATAAATTCATGGATCTCCTAATTTACTCCATAAAATATCCTAATTTTCACATATAATCATATATATCATATTAGCTACACATAGGTCCAAGAAACACGTAAAATGATCAAGTAAATCTCCCTAAACATGAAAATCCTAAAACTATAAAAATCCTATATAAAAGCCATGAAAATCGTAATGAAGAGGGAACGAAATGAAATGGGGTAAAGGATTACCGGTAGAGAATGAAGTAAGGATCGTTTGGGTTTTCACGGCTCGTCGATCAGGCGAGAAACGGGCTCGGTAGGGCGATTCTCCTCCTCTTCCTTCTTCTTTCTCCTTTTCTCCTTCTCTCTTCTCTTCCTTCTTTCTCTCTCAAAGAATATGGGTTTGTGTGAGAATAATGGATATAAGAAGGGTATGTATGCAAAAAGGGATATTAAATGAGGTCGGGGTAAAAATAGGGAATTTGGATAAAAGGCGGGTTCAAGGGTAAAACTTATTCGTGAATATAAATATTCTCACAAAAAGCCTTCGGCGTGAATAAAATATTATTCCGGAATAAATTCGAAATTTCGGGTCGTTACATGAGGTTTTCTGCTTCTTATCTCCATTACTTATATGTAAATATATACACTTCATACACACTAAGCCTGTACTTTATGCATTTTGATTGTTTTCTTCCCGTCTCTATATATTACATATTAGATATTTGATTCTAGTACTTTGAATTTAAGAAAAATGATTTGATATTGAAAACTACTATGTATATGCTTTTGGAAAATATTTGATTAGAGACAAGAAAACCATTTTGTTTTAAAAAGTAACTTTGGGTCTTGGAACACCTTATAAGTAAAGTCGTGAGGTGCATTCCCCGGGTGGCTCTCCCAAGCGTATGATACTTGTGAGCATGTTCGTAGATCGTTACATATGAACTTGTCTCGATCAGTCTTTCGATCAATCCAAAAATTATTTGAAAAGCGAGTTATGATATAAACTGTATGCATGATATGTTCTGATGGGCCCGGAGTAAGGATGAGAGGACGAAGTCGGCAGACATCAGGTCTACGGCATAAATCCTCCTGTTCCCTCCACCTTTGGGAGATCGGGGTGAGGCCGGAGTGGCAGCCCTTTGAGTACCTGAGATAATTTTGTTTGATATGTGTAGTTAAGGGTTGCTCCCTGATTTACAATTGGAGGAATAAGGGTGGTTTATGTTTTTATGATAAAAGGAGTTAAGTGCTCGACTCGCCGAGCAATATGAAAATAAGTTATATGTTAATGTTATGATTCACACAGGTATTTGCAAAATGCAATGATCTCCCTCTCTCTTGTTCTTTTCATTTATTTTAAAATTGTGAATCATATTTCTATTTTATGTAAATATATGTATAGCCCCTCACTTAGTCGCTTTGACTAACCCTCCCTGCTCCAACCATTATTTTGTTTCAGGTTTCGGTCACTAGGCGGCGGTTGAGTCGATAGTCAGTCTTTGGAGTCGGTGTTCGTCTCATTCTTGTTGTATATTTCCTTTTATTTCATTGATTTAAGATTACTGCATATGAGAATTAAAATATTGCTTTCTATTTATTGGCCTCGGTGGGCATACACTAGGTTATATTTTATGAATGATATGTATTTCGCTGGCCTCGGTGGGCTTTATAGTTGCGTAATAAAATATGAAGTTTATGATACTGCTTTGATAGATCTTTGAGTGGATTTAGGATTATTTGTTATTGTATCGATTTGGTTGAACTTTATTATGGAATTTGATTTATGCTTTTATTGCTTCCACATTTTATTGGTTCGTCGTATAGCTCCCGCCTAGCAGGCTTGTTTTTGCGTTTGCCATTCGCCGGATTTTGATTCGGGGCAGGATTTCCATTTCGGTTTCGGGTCGAGATCTAGTGCGGGGCGTGTGTTACCCGTTTGGGGCGCCCGCTACAGGCGTGTTCCTATCCGTAATGTCATCATTAGGTTAAAAATTGAAAACTGACTCCCTAATTAATTGATTAAGAACACTCCCACACGCATCTGCCCCATCATTTAAAGCAACATTTCGTTCTCCCTTTTGCCCCATACTAGATAACAAGTAACATCCACTGCCTGGTTCTCTTCGAAGTCTTCTTTTGCCTATCCACCAAAAATGAGCATGACTGCAGAGTTTAATAGGATTTCGGAAGAACCTATTCCAAGGTGTAATGATCCATATATTGTGAGCTTGTTCGCTACTGCTGTCAAGGGCTACTGCAAAAGAAATAGTATCTATAAGCAGTCTTTGCAGCAAGTCGCGGTACAATAGTTGAGGGACATAATGGGGCAGCAAATGAGAACCAGGTACATGAGAAAACATATCAAATGGAAGCTGATCCAACTCCGCCACCAGTTTGCTTCCTTCAGAAGATATCTTTACTAGATTGGGGTTTCCTACAATATAGATGCCAATCAGGTTACTGTTAAAGAGCATATTTATTGGAGTTCTCTGGTCAATCGTGAGGTATTGCATGAACATCCTCCTTATTTTTAAGGGCTATCAGATTTATCCTGTTAATTTTATTTGTTTCACTACAATAAGAGTCTGTCGAGGAAAAGGAATTTCATATCTGTAACGACCCAAAATTCCAGAATATATTTTCGGAATAATTATTTGACATTTCGTTGAATTTTATATGAAAAGATTAGCTTCGTTAGCTAATTTTAAGTTATTTAATTTAATTCTCTATCCTCAACCAATTATAATTACATTTTCCACCCCTCGGAATTAATTTAATCTCTAAACGAACCCACACCCCCTTGAAACACCTTTGCACCATCTTGAACACACCCACACTATCTTGAACACACTTACACCCTCTTGTGCACTCTCTCTTGCACACTCTTGAACACACCAAAAATCGAGAGAGAGAGAGAGAGGGAGAGAGAGAAGGAGAGAAGAGAAGGAGAAAGGGAGAAGAAGAAGGAGAGAAAGAGAAATCCCGTTCCGAATCCGTCGTTCGATCAATCGAAATTCCGAGACCAAATCCATGACCCTCATTCAATTCTCTACCGGTAATCTTCTTTCCCCATTTCGATTCACCCATTAAATTCTCCTATTTTCTAGTTTTTATATTGATATGAATAATTGATAATTTGATGAATTTATAGGTTAGAGTTTACCATTTTTAGTGTAGTTCGGATCAAATGGTAGCTATTAATGTATACAATGCATGAGTGTGAATTTTACATGTTGATTTTAGCTATAGAATCCACCCTAGTTGATTTTAGGACGAAACCCTCGTGAGAAACCTTGAAATCGCGTTTCTGCACCTGTAAGAAGGAACCACACGGTCCAACGAACGATCTTGGCAAGACCGTGGGCCAGACCGTGCGCCTCACTTTTGTCATGCACCGGCTTGCGCACGCCGGTGCACAAGCCCGTGTGTGCTTGTTTCAGCTTGCACGGCCTTGAGTGTGTGCTCAAGACCGTGCACAAGGCTGTGCGTTAGGCCGTGCGAATGCCTTAACCAAATTTTCAGCCTTTTTCCTTAGTTGCTCACGGTAATGGGGTCAATTGGCCAAAAATAAAAGTTGATTTTTTGCATACGACCCCCTAAAATCGAGCCATTTTCACATATAGCTTCCATATGATTCAAGGATGAATATTTTGTAAAGTTTTCGAAATTCCGACCTCGTTCGGACCTTGAATCGAGCCTTTTTCGTTTAGGGCTTTTTCTCCAATTTTTGAATGTCGTCCGAAAAATCCAAAAATCGCACGAGTTCTTCTTTATAATATTATAAGCATGAATGTGCAATTAGAATTTCAATTGACCATGTTTAGCATCGTTAATTGCACATTTCCGTTTAATTGATTTAAATGCATTTTAATTGTGAAATTAATTGATATATGATGATTATTGGTTATTCATGTGTTGTAGTCTTCGTGAGTCGTTGTCGTGTCTTGTCTTAATTGGTTCTTGTCGTCTATTAGTTTCAGGCCGTCTTTTCAAGGCATAGCTTGGGTTGTCTTGTCATTTCGTGCTTCCAGGTGAGGGTTTTAAAATGCTTTCAAACGGAGTAAGAATTCCTTTTAAATTATTACGAACTACCCTTATGTGCTCATCTTGCTTTGATTTCCTTTCTCGTATATCTATTAGATATTTAATATGTATTTTATAACAAATGTTTTGATATTAACTTGTACCTATAGGTATAACTAAATCATTTCGTTTTCAAAGGGCAAGAAAACTCTTCTCTTTTCCGTGACGGTTTGACTTAGGATTTACTCCTTTGTCGTCATACACACTTGCCTAAATGCCCTTTTGGCTTTAACTTATAATGTTTCTTCGAACGCGAGCAAAGATATTGTATTGTTATTTAAAATGGGCCCGGGATGGTATCCAGAGGTTACAACCGGGGACGAGCGTCCAGGGTGTAATCCGAGGTGCTTTTCCCAAAACCAAGCGTCAATCGTGGCCCGTCAGGAGTTGATAGCCACGGTTGGGAGTGATGGTGGACGTTGCATTCATTGCACGTTTTCCTAAAATTCAACAGTCGCCCGGGGTAGCACCTTTGGGGTCAGACACCGGTGATGGAGTATACTGAACTTGAGGGGGTTATAAGGAGGAACAGGCCCATTCTCGCTGGGATATTACTTGCTTCCATTACTGCTTTATTATTACTGCTCATTATTGTTGTATATGCAAGTCGAAGCACGATCCGGATTTTTCTTCATTATGCAAATGTAATTTCTTATATATATAATCTAAACCTGGAAATGTGGCTCGTACTTGTTCCCTCTTTACCCTCACTGAGTATCTTTTATACTCACCCCCACTCTTTTGATTCTTACTTCAGGTTGACAGGTGGCGTTGTCACCTCTCATGTCGGTTGGCAACAGCGGGTCGTAGGTCTTGGTATTCGTGTCCTTTGGTAATTGTCAGTAATGTCCAACAACAGGCTGTCTTTTATTATTAAATTGTTTTGTCAGTAGAAATGATTATATTAAATGACGATGTGATGGATAACTGTTGAGCATTGACTTGTTATATTATGTCCTTATTGGAATATTGATTTATGTTAATTGTTGCCCCGTGTGGCTTTGCATGTTTAATGGATATATATAATTTATAGCTTCTGCACTCTGTTATCTTTGTTAGTTTTCGTTGTTGGACTAGGTACGTTGTTGCCGGTATAGATTGAGTGCTTGCCGTTCGCCGGGATGGATTTTTAAATGGGGTACATACCTCGTTTGGGAGTTCGTCTCGGTGCGGATGTGGTGTCCTTTCTCCGTACAAGGAAAGGGGCGCTACAATATCCATGGTTGTAACAATTACATGGAACTGAGGTTCATTATCATAAACGCCGGGTTTCACCTTTTCCCTGAGGAACCACACCAAAATGGTTGGAAGGAAATCCCAGCTGCAGATGATGACCTAGAGGAGGTAGCCACCCACGCCTGAATAGCATCTGAGAAGGATTATTTTGTTGACAATGAGGGTTATGAATTGTCATCTGGTGGTGAAGATGATACTGATGATGAAGCAAATGTTTAGGAGTAGTATTAGTCTTTTTTTTTCTTTGTTGTTTTTGTGTTCTGTGCATGAGGTCCTGTAGGTTAGGATCTTATTTTTGTAACCCTGTTTACGGACGTATACATGAATATTAACTACTTGGTTTATATCTGCTTAATTATAGCACTGATACTGTAAATTGTATAACCTTAATGTATAATGTGTATCTAACAAAGTGGTCTGCGTAATTTCAAATGAGGAGATGCTATTGAAGGGTAATTAGGCCTGTTTTTCATACCAATTTGTAGCACTGATACTGTAATTGTCTAACCTTAATGTAGAATGTGTATCTAACAAAGTGGTCTGCGTAATTTCAAATGAGGAGATGCCATGAAGGGTAATCAGGCCTGTTTTTCAAACCAATTTGTAGCACTGATACTGTAAATTGTCTAACCTTAATGTAGAATGTGTATCTAATAAAGTGGTCTGCGTAATTTCAAACGAGGAGATGCCATTGAAGGGTGATTTGACCTGTTAAAATTTATGTCATAGCACTGATTTCGAACATTGTCGAACGGAAATGATAATCGTGGAGCTTATTTAAATATGTGCCTAATTTGACATGGGGGATGCACTTCACAGTATGGTATTTTGTATAAGTACGAACGTTATTTAGTCACTTCGTGTAGCGCCCCTCTCCAAGGCTGGGAAGAAGAGCACCACACCCGAACTGAAACAGACTCCCAAGCACGACAGAGTGCCCTACTCTAAAATCCATCCCAGTGAACGGCACTCACTCGATCAAATAACCTGGCAACAACAGCAACTCGCCCAACAACAACATTAGAAAAACCAGAGTTACGGAAGCAATTAACAACATCTATATCATAACAGCCACTCATGGAAGCAAAATTCAACATTCTAACATTTAATACATGAACGCCACACGGGTCTCCACTACTTTATCCTGTACAATCCTAGATATCTTCAACTACAACAGATAAAATCCAGCATAATTTCTTCAATTCTTTCAACTATAATAGAAGCATAATTAAAGAAAATCATCAAGACTCGACTGTTGTTGGACACTAAATTGACCATGACAAACTCGAATCAAATCTAGACCTGTTGTTGCCAACTGACCACAAAGGTGACACTGCCACCCGTCTGCCTGAAGAAGCCTGAAGCAAGAATCAAAACACGAGGGTGAGTATAAAGGATACTCAGCAAGGGTTATATAATATAATTTTTTATCATAGTTCGTCATTTGTCATTTGAAACTAAAGTTGTGAATGTTGCTCGTTTTAGGAAAATACAATTAATATAAGTTTTAAAACTATACAACAAGCAACACTTGATTCGGCTTATTTAAAACATTAAAAGATTGACGAACGGATCCTTTTGAAATCATTTTAGCACACAACTCAAGCCAATATTTTTAAATGATAATCTAGTTGACTTATAAGCTTGTTTGATCCGCATTTGCAATAACTTTAACTTGAACAAGTGATAAAATAAAATATTGACGAACGGATCCTTTTGAAATCATTTTAGCACACAACTCAAGCCAATATTTTTAAATGATAATCTAGTTGACTTATAAGCTCGTTTGATCCGCATTTGCAATAACTTTAACTTGAACAAGTGATAAAATAAACGGTGAGGCTTATAATTCAACTAAATTACTTTAAAGCATTAAACAAGATTGTTACATTATTATCCCGGCAAGCACGGGCCCTTTTCTCTCCTTATATCACCACATTCATTAAATACTCCTGCGTCATTTTTTAAATTCCGAGGCTACCCGAGAATTCAACTCATTCATTATGGTGTAAGAAAAAACACGCAACACATGCTATGTTCACCATCTCCCCAACAAAAGACTTGCCAACCACCGACAGGCCTCCCATTGGAAATTACAAGTTGGAAGCTATACTTTGGGACACCCTAGACACTCGTCTTCGGGTCTCACCCTCAATATAACCTCCGAGCCCACATTACAAAACATTAACATTATCATTGTCTCGCTTTTACAAACATTATACTAGATTTGGGTGGCCAACGGGCCCTTTCGAGGCAAGGTTGTAACGATTGGAGAACGACCGGGTATTCCATCGTTAGGAGGATCCGCCCTAATGACTTCACTCAATGAGAAGATTCTCCAGCCCAAAGCTTACTTTAAAACAAAATAGCTCCTTGCCTCCTAAAACAAATCATTTGAGCGATACTTATATATAGTTTTGATATCAAAACGTTTTAATCGAAGTCATTAAAATGTACGTTTAAATATCTAATATTATATAAGAGAAGCAGTAAAAAAAAAAGCCATATAATTAAAAACAAAGGGATAAGTTATTTCGCAAAAGTAATAGGATTCTTACTCCAGTTGAAAACCATTTGTAACCCTCACCTAAAAAGCTTGAAGAAAAGGACTCGTCGATTACACATTCCTCGAAGAGAACACCTGAAACTAATAACCAACAATACCAATTAAGACGCTGACACGACGCATGGCTTACGAGAAGTAAATAAAGCATATAAAGGCACTTAACACATGACTTCTATTGAAGTACTCAAAATATGCATTTAACGTAATTAAACGAAATATTGAAATAAAATATATAAAACATGCTAAAACACAAATTAAATTTCACATTCATGCTCAAATGCTATAACGAAGCAATCATGCAAGTTTCGGATCAATCGGACGAGTTTCGAAAAATAAGCTAAAAATCCTAAACAGAAAAGCACTATTTACGACCCGAACGAGGTCGGAAAATTCAAACTTCACGAATTTATAAGTTTCACGATTTATTGGAGCTATTGACAAAGTCGAATTTCTAAAACGAGATCAAACGGAAAAAGTCAACTTTTAATTAAGTCAAATTGACCAAATTGTCGTGAGCAACAAACTAAAAATGAAGGAATTTTGGTTAAGGCAGACACAAGGCCTTGTCCACAGTCTCAGGGACGTGCACAAGCCAGTGCGCGAATCAAAAGGGACACACGGCCGCCCTGGTGCACGATCTCAGGGACGTGTGTAGGGCCGTGCGGTTTATCAGATTTCAGTAGAACATGCATTTTCACGCAGAGCTCAACCAAAATTCAAATAATTATCATGATCTACAAAAATCTAGCAAATTGATCATGCTATAATTCCACACAACAATCGAACACTTCATTTAACACACACACTCACACACACACACACACACACACACACATATATATATATATATATATATATATATATTTATCCATGTAGAATTTCATATAAGCATTTCTTCATACATAATTCAACAATTTCACATATATTCACACTATTCACAAACTAAGCTGGAAATCAATCAAAACGAAACGGAACCGAATGGAGTTTAGTAGCTGCCTGAAGTACACGTTGTGTAGTGCCCCTGAAGAAGGAATTCCACATCCACACCGAAGCGAACTCCCGAGTTTTGGCGAGGGGCCTCAACTCATAAAAAACCCACTCCGGCGAACGGCACGCAAGCAATAACTACCGGCATCAGCGACGACATCCCAACAACAACCACAACAATATAGAGTAATGCGAAAGCAATTTAAAAGGGTAAACAATTAAATTCCATAAAAGCCTACGAGGCTAACATAATTCGATTAAACATTTGCAGTTCAAGATACAGAAGATTCATAAACACATAGTGTCATCCATGGCTCAACTAGCCTACCCTGTGCAATCCTAGATATCTTCAACTATCCCATATCAGGGGCACATAAAGTAAGTAAAGTAAATAAAGCAGTAAAGGGTACGAAAGCAATTAAATACAATAAATCAAGACTCGGCGGTTGTTGAGACCACTGACAAAACAAACCAAACGACAAGACTGAGCCTATCTAGACCTGCTGATGCCGACTGACAAGATAGGTGACGCCGCCACCTGTCTACTTGAAGCAAGAACCAAAATAGAAGGGGTGAGTATAAAGGATACTCAGTAAGGGGGGAGGGGGGTTGATCACAGTTCGTCGTTTATCTTTTAAAACCAAAAGTAGTGAATGTTCCCCGTTTTGAGAAAGAATACAAATAACGATATAAGTTGCAAAGCAATAACACAAGGCAACACTCGGGTTCGGCTTACTTTGAAAACACAAAAGGTTGACGAACCGGATCCTTTAAAATCATTTGCACATAAAGTCAAGCCGATCAATTGAAAGGATATTAGTTGAGTCACGAGGCCGTTAAAAGTTCGAAAGGCATGATATAAACAAGTTGGAAATGATAAGTAAACATGGCTCGTAATTCAACTAAGTAGTTTGAACAATAAGGAAGGCTTAAGTTGGGCAAGTTCGAGCCATGCTTCCGGGTTTTATATATATATAGGGAAATACATATGCTAAATGAAGAAAACCGAAATGTGCTTCGACTTGTAACGAAAGCCGTAAATCAATTAGACAAGCAAGTAATGCAATAAGTCATGCAATAATGTGTCCCGGCGAGAACGGGTCCTCTCCATATGACTCCCAACCATGAAAATCATGAAAGCATGTAGTCAAGTACTCCACCACCAAAAGTCATGATCCACTAACAGAGTTTTAAGGAGACGCGATTAGCACCACCATACAGAGTTTTAAGGAGACGCGGTTAGCACCACCGTTTGCATCAACTTAAGCTAGCCAACCTAAGTTAACACGCATAGAAGTATACATCAGGATTTGCCCTAGACGCTCGTCTCCAGGCTCACCTCTTGTATACTCCGGGCCCAAGTCATGATCCAGTCCATGGCTCGCTTTTGAAATCAATAGAAGTTTGCGTGGCCAAAGGGGCCGTTCGAAAAGATGATGCAAGTAGTTATGTATGAATGGCCAAAGGGGCCTTTGAGACAAGTTGATGTAACGATCTAAGAAATACTCATAAGCGTCGTACGCTTCGGGAGCATGCTGACGGATGTCCCTAACGACATTACTTGTAAGTGCCTCTGCGATCAAATAGTTACTTTTAAAACAAATAAGTTACTTGTCTCTAGTCGAAATCATTTTAAATCATTTTGTAGATGCATAGGTTTTGCTATCGAAAAGGGTTTGACTAAGCACATAAGGAAATAGTAAAGGCAGTACAACAAGCAATAACGAAGGCGGGATAATAAGTTATTTTGCAACCTAAGTAACTATGTCCTTGCCCCAGTTGAAAGCAGTTTAAAACCCTTACCTGGCTTGACACGACAGAATGGAAGCAAGTAGTCAAGATTCTCCCTCGTTAGTCCCACCTGTAATACACAGGGCCTAGAGGATGAAAACGAGACCGACAATACTAAAAGCAAGACACAAGACAACAAACGACGCACGGCAATTCAAATAGAACTTCATTCATGCTATAAGTGAGATACGGAAAGCTAAACAATTAAACATATAAAATACGGGACAACAATTAAAGAATTATTAATGCGATTCTAAATAATGAAGAAACATTGGAATAAATATTAAAGATATGCTAAAACGCAATTAGGGCACGTAGGCATGCTTAAAATAATATAAGAACTCTCTCACGCGAACACGGGATCAAACAGGTAACAAGCAGGAAAAGTGGGGAGAATCCCTAAATAAGAAAGGTGTCAATTGACGGTCAAATAAGGTCGGATAAATTATAATTTTGCAAAATATTAAATCTCGAAGCTCAAGGAAGCTATAGGTGAAATCGGATTGATTTTAGGGGTTCGTATGCGAAAGTCAACATTTAAATAAGTGGGGTTGACCAATTTCCCGAAGTGAAAGAAAGGAAAAGGCTGGAAAATTCACTAAGGCATGTGCATCGGCCGACGCACGGTCTTGAACACGCTGTCAAGACCGTACATGTGCAGACGGCCTTATGTACTGGCAACGCGCACGGGCGCAAGCCAGTGCAGGCCAAATGGGCGGCGCACGGGCCAACGCACGGTCTTGGCAAGACTGTATAGCCCCTTTCCGTAGGAGGAGAAAGAACACCACATCCGCGCCAAGACGAACTCCCAAACAAGGTAAATGTACCCCATTTAAAGAAATCCATCCCGGCGAACGGCAAGCACTCAATCTATACTTGCAACAACAATCCTAGCCCAACAACAACAATCAAAAGAAATAATAGAGTGCGGAAGCTTAAATAACATCATTTCAACATATAAAGCCACACGAGGCATCAATTAACATAAACTAGTGCTCAACAATTCATCATCAATATCAAAGCTCAATAATTCATCAATATATCCATTTATCCAGTAATTCAATTCATATAATAAAAGACAGACTGTTCTTGGACACTATCGACAATTACCAAAGGACACGAAAACTGTAACGCCCCGTTATTTTTATAACGCTTCGGTAAGTTTACCGACTAATAGCTCTTGTGTGTATGCATTTCCTTGTCCCACATCGGAATTTCAGACGAAAATTGAAGGGTTTATAATCAAGGTCGCCAAGTACATACCAACTAGTGGTACCACCTTTTGGCAGTTGATTTCAGGCCAAACTTTAGGGTTGTACTCAGTGGCGGCTGGAGATTATGCCCGCGCGTCCAACGGGCTGCCCAAGCAGGGAGGGTTCTCCTCTCCGTGCCCAGGGGTCGCGACAAGATGGTATCAGAGCTACAGCCTGTTGAAACATCCTTTGCATGGCTTCAAAGAACATGGTAGGATTTAGGGGATTCTGCTGTACTAGCGGCACAGGCTCGGGCTGAGGGGCTGAGCATTACTGTTGTTGTATTGGGGAGGAGAGAGAGGAGTAGCTCTGGTTCTGCGTCTACGAGCCATTTCCTGTATCAAAAGACTGAATAATATGCATGTTTCGTTAGCCACATGATCATGCTAGCACAAAATCACATATCATGAACATATAAAAGCACGTTGTCCTATAGCCGTTCGACCTAGACAGACTCGACACAACATCAAAACCTAAGCACCAAACCTAGGCTCATGTTCTCCCGCCTCATTGTCTACTGTCCTTCCATCCTTACAGACGAAAGAAGGAAGGTGAATCAGTTTGTTCAGGGCCTGAATGAGGATATCCGAAGAGCACTTCTGGGAGCTTATCTCCCTACATACGAGGTTGCCGTCACAACTGCTCTGGAGATTGAGTCTCAGTTACAACAGAATAAAAGGGACTTCGCACCGAAGGATATAGCTCCACCACCTCGCAAATTCAAGAGGTATTTTCCTCCTGCGGGTTCTTCATCCTCGAGCAAGAAGCAAAAGACCGCAGGTTCACAGATAGCCGAGCCTCCAATCAAGTGTTCTTACAGCAATAAACTAAAATATACCGAGGCAAACTACTGGAGGAAACAGGGTTTGTGTATCTGGTGTGGAGGCAGGGACCATCAAATCGGGAACTGCCCAAAGAGAAGGCCACCTCCACAGTTCCAGAAGGAGCCACAGAATGCGGGGAAAGGAAAAGTTGTAGCTCGAGCGTACGCGATGACAGGGGATGGAGGGGAGACCGATCCTAATGCAGTGGTGCAAGGTACTGTACATTTGCATGACATATCCATAATTGCATTATATGATTCGGGTGCGACGCATTCTTTTATTGCACCTGAATATGCTTCTAGATTATCTTTGTCTGCCGAGTGTTTGCCTTATGTGCTTGAGGTCAATTCCCAGTTGGGAATTTCTTGTTTGTGCAATCGAGTCTTCCGAGACTGTCCGTTGAGGATAGATGATCGCGATTATCCTGCTGATCTCATTGAACTTCCGATGAGTCACTACGGGATAATATTGGGAATGGACTGGCTATATCGGCATCAAGCTTATATTGATTGTTTCGGCAAAAGGATCACTTTGGGAGCTGATAGCAAGATTTTGGGCAAAAGGTTTGACAAGATTCCTCGAGTTTCTTATGTTAAAGCCGCCCGAATGATTTGCAAGGGATCTCCGGCCTTTGTTGCTTATCTACTAAACCGTCCAAAAGAGCATGTTAAGCTTGAGGAGGTACCAGTAGTTGGAGAATTCCCTGATGTGTTTCCCGAGAGTTTGAATTCTTTGCCTCCGGAACGAGAGATAGAGTTTGTGATCGATTTAGCTCCGGGTGCCGAACCGTATTCGAAGACCCCTTACCGAATGGCTCCGGCAGAGTTGAAAGAATTGAAGATTCAGTTAGATGGATTGTTGGAGAGTGGGTACATTCGACCGAGTACTTCGCCGTGGGGTGCGCCTGTTCTTTTCGTGAAAAAAAAAAGATGGGACGTTGAGGATGTGTATAGATTATCGGGAGCTGAATCGGATGACGATAAAGAACAAATATCCTCTACCTCACATCGAAGAGTTGTTTGATATTTTGCAAGGGTCGAAAGTATACTCTAAACTTGATCTCCGACAGGGGTATTACCAGTTGAGGATTCGAGAGTCGGACATTCCGAAGACTGGGTTTAATACTCGATATGGGCATTTTGAGTTCGTAGTTATGTCTTTCGGGTTGACGAATGCCCCAGCTGCTTTTATGGATCTGATGCATCGTACTTTCCGGCCATATCTCGATAAGTTTGTGGTGATCTTCATCGACAATATCCTGGTTTTCTCAAAGACTAAAGAAGAACATGCCGAGCATCTTCGCATTGTGCTTAGAACTCTCCGAGAGCATCAGTTGTATGCTAAGTTCAGTAAATGCAAATTTTCGCTTAATAAAGTTACCTTCCTTGGTCATGTGATATCAGGAGATGGAATCGAAGTGGATCCCTCGAAGATTGAGGCCGTGATGAAATGGGAGCAGCCAAAGACACCAACTGAAGTTAGAAGTTTTCTAGGGTTAGCTGGCTATTACAGGCATTTCGTTCAAGATTTCTCCAAGATAGCCGCTCCGCTGACCAATTTAACTCGCAAGGACGTGCCTTTTAAGTGGGACGATAAGTGCGAGGCAAGTTTCCAAGAGCTAAGGAAACGGTTGACTACTGCTCCGGTACTTGCACTTTCTGAAGGTTCCGAAGGGTTCACGGTTTATACCGATGCATCGAAAGAAGGGTTAGGATGTGTTCTTATGCAGAATGGCAAAGTGATTGCTTATGCTTCGCGCAAGCTAAAAGATGCTGAGAAGGACTATCCTATCCATGATCTTGAGCTAGCTGCTATTATCTTTGCCCTGGGGAAATGGCGACATTATTTATACGGCGTGACGTTCGACATTTTCACCGATCACCAGAGTTTGAAATATCTGCATACTCAGAAAGATCTTAATCGCAGACAACGTCGGTGGATGGAATTCCTTGAAGATTATGATTGCCGTATCTAATACCATCCAGGCAAAGCTAACGTAGTAGCCGATGCACTAAGTAGACAGGCAAAGGTAGCTAGCTTGGAAGGAACCTCTACAGGAGTGGTGTCAGAAGCAGGGAGAAATCACTTAGTCTTTCAACCGCGGATTGCAAACCTCTCAGTGAGACCGGACTTGGTTCAGAGGCTTAAAGACGAGCAGAGTGCTGATGACTGGATTCAAAGACAGGTCGTGAGGATGCGAGATGATCCGAACTCCTCATTTGCTTTCGATGATATGGGTCTTCTTCGTTTTAAGAATCGTATTTGCGTGCCGAGGAATCTGAAGACCGAAATCATGGAGGAAGCACATAAATCTGCATATGCCGTCCATCCGGGAGGTAATAAGATGTACCGAGATCTCAAGACTCAATATTGGTGGCACGGAATGAAACGTGAAGTTGCTGATTTCGTGAGACGGTGTTTGACTTGTCAATGAGTTAAAGCCGAACATCAGCAACCCGGTGGAACTCTACAGCCACTCTCTATTCCGGATTGGAAATGGGAAGATATTGCTATGGATTTTATGTCTGGATTACCAAGAGTTCGGGGCGGATATGATACGATTTAGGTAATTGTGGATCGTTTGACAAAATCCGCCCATTTCATTCCAATTCTAAAGACCACCAATGTCAAGAAACTGGCAGAGTTGTACATCGAGCAGATTGTAAAGCTTCATGGAGTTCCGAAGAGTATTGTGTCTGATCGAGATCCCAAGTTCACTTCTAGACTTTGGCAAGAAATTCACAGAAACTTGGGAACGAATTTGAAATTCAGCACGGCCGCTCACCCGCAAACTGATGGTAAATCTGAGAGAACCATCAAGATTCTAGGCGATATGCTACAAGCGTGTGCTCTCGACTTCTCCACGAGTTGGGACAAGCAACTGCCGCTCATTGAATTCACCTACAATAACAGTTACCAAGCGACAATTGGGATGCCCCCGTATGAAGCGCTTTACGGACGTAAATGCCGATCCCCTCTGCACTGGGAATTGGAAGACTGGCGAAGAACTAAAGACGGAGTGGAACGAGCTCTACCTCCAAAGACGATCCAGGAAACACTTGATAAGATTGCGATCATTCGACAAAGAATGAAAGCTGCCCAGGATCGTCAGAAGAGTTATGTTGATAAGAGACGCCAGGATTTAGAATTTGAAGAGGGAGACAAAGTGTTTCTTAAGGCGACGTTGAGGAAAGGATTCGCTAGAGTGGGAAAAGGTGGGAAGCTCAGTCCGAGATATTTGGGACCCTATGAGGTTATTGAACGGATTGGGAAGACGGCCTACCGCCTGAACCTGCCCTCGACTCTAACTGGGATTCACAACGTCTTCCATGTTTCTCAATTGCGAAAATACTATCCCGACGAGTCTCATATTATCCGAGATGAAGAAGTCCAGGTAGAGCCCGACTTGACGATCGAGATGAAACCTGTTGAGATTCAGGATCGTAAGTTCAAGCGACTCCGCAACCGACAGATTCCCTTGGTTCGTGTGTTGTGGAGAAACCGAACCATCAAACAAGTAACTTGGGAGACAGAAGAGAAGATGCGAACTCATTATCCCGAGTTATTTGCAGAGTCGAACTAGAATCTGGGGACCAGATTCTCCGAAGGGGGGGATAGTGTAACGCCCCGTTATTTTTATAACGCTTCGGTAAGTTTACCGACTAATAGCTCTTGTGTGTATGCATTTCCTTGTCCCACATCGGAATTTCAGACGAAAATTGAAGGGTTTATAATCAAGGTCGCCAAGTACATACCAACCAGTGGTACCACCTTTTGGCAGTTGATTTCAGGCCAAACTTTAAGGTTGTACTCATTGGCGGCTGGAGATTATGCCCGCGCGTCCAACAGGCTGCCCAAGCACGGAGGGTTCTCCTCTCCGTGCCCGGGGGTCGCGAAAAAAACCAAGACTCAAGACCCGCTGTTGCCAACGGACATGAAAGGTGACAACGCCACCTGTCGACCTGAAGTAACGATCAAAATAATGGGGGTGAGTATAAACGATACTCAGTGAGGGTAAAGTGGGAACAAGTACGAGCCATGCTTCCGGGTTTTGTATATATATATATATATGGAAATCCATATGCGGAAATGAAGAAAATCCAGAACGTGCTTCGACTTGCATTAACAACAATTAATAACAGTAATGAAAGTAAGGCATGAATAAAAGCACATAATATCCCAGCGAGAATGGGCTTATTCCTCCTTATAACCCCTTCAAGTCATGATAAAACTCCATCTCCGGTGTCTGACCCCATAGTGCGACCATGGGCGATGAATTGAATTTCAGGAAAACGTGCGACGAATGCAACGCCCACCATCGCTCCCAACCATGGCTATTGTAGCGGGCGCCCCAAACGGGTAACGCACGTCCCGCACCGAGACCCGACCCGGAACCGAAATGGAATAAGACCCGAATCGAAACCCGGCGAATGGCACACATTTACTCAATCACTAGGCGGGGATTTCAAAAACGAAGGAAAACGACAGAGGTGCGGAAGCGAAATAAAACAAAATAATAAATCATAATAATTGCACAAGTATTAAAGCCCACTAAGGCCAACGAAATTCAATTACATAATTAATAAACGGGTTCGATACAATATCCCGACAATGTAAATATACGGGTTCAACATATAAGTCCCGAATACTAACTAAATAAAATCCTAATATCAAAAGACATAAATAATAGCCAAACGGAATAAGAGTTATACATGAACAAAAGAATGTAACTCTAAGACGCGACGACGACGACGAAGATCCCGCCTAGTATCCTGAAACCAATACAGGGGTGAAACATAGAGGGTTAGTCAAACGACTAAGTGAGGAGGGAATAATAATGTATATTATAAAACGGAAATAAATCACCAATTTTTAAACTTAAAAGAAATCAACATAAAAGAAAGGTTTTCGTAAACGGGTGGTGATTTAGTATAAAACATAACTTATCATATGACTCGGCGAGTCGAGCCCTTAACTCCAATTTCTAAACATAAAAATGGGAAACCGCCCTTATTCCTCCAATGTAGACGGACCGCTAAATCCGAACCACGCATAACATACTGTATAATCTCAGGTACTCAAAGGGCTGCCACTCCGGCCTCACCCCGAGCTCCCAAAGGTGGAGGGAACCATAGGATTTCCGCCGTAGACCCGATATCTACCGACTTCGTCCTATAATCCTGTACTCCGGGCCCAAACATACACACATACATACATATCATAACTCGCTTTTCAAATCATTTCGGGTTGGCCAAAAGACCGTTCGAGACATGTCGTATGCGAGGCCGAAGGCCAAAGTTCACCTTAGAAATCAAAGAGGTTTTACATGTCTCTTTCGCAAACGTTTGAAAGAATATACGTAGTACTTTTTCATATCAAAACATTTTCGATAAACCGAATAACATAATAGGCATAAATATTTATTAAGTATGTATATAGAAACGGTATGAAAACAAAACGTAAACGTGGCTTATATCGGGAGAGGCTTATTTATATATATACATAATAGTACTGGAATCAGAAACGGAAAGCCTCACCTGTTGGCTATACAAAATGAATTGATAAATGCAAGAACCAGAGCTACTCCACGGGAGTATCGTCTGCAAAATACCAAGGCATAACCAATTAAGACTAAGGACGACGCACGGCTTACACGAAAACATTAGAACATATTGAGGCACGTTGAACAATCAAATAAAGCATTTAAGTTCAAATTATCAAACGAAAATGGAGAAATTCGCAAATTTAAAAATGCAAATCAACTCCAAATGCAATGAAACTTTACGGGCATGCTTTAAATATCATAAAGGAGTATGCATTCGAATTTCGGGAAAATCGGACTTCATATGCAAAAGTTAAAAAATTTGTCGAAAACTTAAAACGCACTATTCATAGACCCGAACATGCTATAAATTTATAAATCATGCAATTCATATCTATTTCATATATATCGAATACACAAGCGAAGAAAGAATTCAGAAAAGACGAGCCTCGGAGGGACCCGTAGGCCAAAATGGGCCCTGACTTACAGAAGGTCAGGGCCCTGTTCAACTAGGCCACACGGCCTTGTGCACGGCCGTGTGCCAAGGCCGTGCACACCAAAGAGACACGCACGGCCTCTTGCACACGGCCTCAAGGCCGTGTGCACCAGGCCGTGCACGATAACACACACGCACGGTCTCTTGCACGGCCGTGCAAGAGGTCGTGTACCCCCACACGGGCTTGCCACACCCCGTGTGCAAAGCCCGTGTGCGTCAAGAACAGCAGCAAAATTCGTAGAACCAAAAACTTATGCAACAACAACCCTAAATTCAACATTTAACTAATTAAACATGCAAATCCTTCCCTAATTTTCACATATAATGATCTATAACACATAAGCTACACATAGAAACAATAAACACGAAAATCCATCCACAATTTCTATCAAAATCATATAAAACCTAATTATTCAACTATTAACTAAAAACGAGGAAAACAAAGCATAAGAGGCATTAAATAAAAAAATTCGTGAGAGCTTACTCGTAGAAGAGATCGCGGGGAGTTCGTAGGCGTAAACGGCTCGAAAATCCGTCGGGAAATGAAGTCAGGACGATCGTCGAAACTCCTTCTTCTTCCTTCTCTTTTTCTTTCTTTTCTTTCTCTTTTCTTGTTGCTGGGTGTTTGAACGAGAGTGAGGTGAGAGAGAGAGAAATGAGACTTAGTCAATTTGACTTGGTCAAAAATCGAAGGGGCAAATTCGTAATTTCGCAAAATAAGTTTGAAAACTCATGTTGTTCAAATAACACATAATTACAGTCAAAATTCATATAATTAAACGCACATTGACAATTCGTAATTTAAATATAAAAGTTCATTCATTTACGAAATTATTCTAAAATATCATAATAAATATCAAATAAAATAATAAAGCGCAAATACTCGATTCGAACATACAGATTTATAAATCGGATTTTCGGGGCGTTACAGCTATCAACTCCTGACGGGCCACGATTGATGCTTATTTTTGGGAAAAGTACCTCGGGAAAGACCCTGGACGCTCGTCCCCAAGTGAGACCCTCGAATACCCTCCCGGGCCCCCATTAAAAGAAAAGTCCACAATGTTGCATGCGTTTCAAGAAACATTATAAGTTGAAAGCCACACGGGCATTTAGGCAAGTGTGTGACGACAAAAGGGGTGACCATGAGTTTCATACGTGTCGGGAAGCACTGGAGCCCTCCCCTAACGACTTCCCTCATAAACCCAACCAAAGTCAAAGCGTCACGTTTGAAAAGAAAGAGTTTTACTTGCCTCTTGAAAACAAAATGATTTAGATATACTTATAGGTATAAGTTGATATCAAAATGTTTGTTTATTAAAATCATGAAAATTTAGTTAAATATCTAATAGATATACGAGAACAAGAAATCAAATCAATATGAGCACGTAACGGTAGTTCGCAATAAGTAAAAGAAATCCTTACTCCAGTTGAAAGCATTTTAAAACCCTCACCTAGAAGCACGGGAACGACAAGACAACTCAAGCAATTCCTAGAAAGAACGACCTAAAACTGACAGACAACAAAACCAAATAAGACAAGACATGGCACACGACTCTCATGGGATTACAACACATGAACGACCAATTGATGTCACGAAGCAATTAAAATTACAAGTAAAATGCAATTAAATCAATTAAACGAAAAGTGCGAAATTAATGATACTAAACATACTCAATTGAAATTCTAAGTGCACATTCATGTATAATATAACATAAGGAAGCACTCATGCGATTTTCGGATCATTCGGACAACATTCAAAAATTGGGGAAAAAGTCCTAAACGAAAAAGGCTCGATTCAAGGCCCGAACGAGGTCGGAATTTTGAAAACTTTACGGAATATTCATCCTTTAATCATATGGAAGCTATAGGTGAAAATAGCTCGATTTTAGGAGGTCGTATGCAAAAAGTCAACTTTTATTTTTGGCCAATTAACCCCATTCCCGAGAGCAACTAAGGAAAAAGGCTGAAAATTTCGCTAAGGCATTCGCACGGGCTAGGGCACGGCCTTGTGCACGGTCTTGAGAACACTCCCAAGACCGTGCAAGCTATAACAAGTGCGCACTGGAGTGCGCTGGCCGGTGCAAGCTCAAGGTGGTGTGCATGGCCTTGCGCACGGTCTTGCCAAGATCGTGCGTAGGACCGTGCGGTTCTACTTACATGTGCAGAAAAATGCGATTCTCATTTTTCTCACGAGGATTTCGTCCTAAAATCAACTAAGGCGAGTTCTATAGCTAAAATCAACATATAAAATTCACACTCATGCATTATACACATTAATAGCTACCATTTGATCCGAACTACACTAAAAATGGTAAACTCTAACCTACAAACCCATCAAATTATCAAATATTCATCTCAAAATAAAAGCTACAAATTTGAAGGATTTAATGGACGAAATGAATTGGGGAAAGAAGGTTACCGGTAGAGAATCGAACGAGGATTGTATAGTTGGTCTCGGAATCTCGATTGATCGAGCGACGGATTCGGGACGGGATTTCTTCCTTCTCCTTCCTTCTTCTTCCCTTCTCCTTCTCTTCTCTCTCTCTCTCTCTCTCTCTCTCTCTCTCGATTTTGGGTGTGTGAGCAAGAGTGTGCAAGAGGGGGTGCATAAGGGGGAGCAAGTGTGTTCAAGAGGGTGCAAGAGGGGTCAAGGTGGTGCAAGTGTATTCAAGAGGGTGTGGGTTCGATTGAGATTAAAATAAATTCGAAGGGTGGAAAAAGGTAATTATAAAAGGTTAAGGGTTTGAGAATAAAATAGAATAAATTAAAATTAGCTAACGAAGCTAATCTTTTCATTTAAAATTCAACGAAATGTCGAATAATTATTCCGAAAATATGTTCTGGAATTTTGGATCGTTACAAAGACCACGAGCCCGTGCAGATCAGCAACAGACAGCAGCAATTCACGATTTCGACAAGAATCGAACCAAAAATCAATAAAACTCAATTTCCAGCAAGAATCAACAATTAAGATTAACAACGAACAACAAGCAAATCATAAGAAGCATTTTGATCCAAGTAGCATGCAAAATGACCAAAGAAACGAGCTCAATATCATCAAAAATTAAATAAAACCCATGAAGCAATAAATGCGATTAAAAGCTCATAAATTCGGGGAAAGAGATGGTGATTCGGGTACCTAAAGAAAGAGCTCATCGAGAGTATCAAGTGGGTACCAACGGTGCGAAAATCTGCGGAGAAACGAGTTCGGTAGGACGTTGGGAAGATCTCTCTCTTTTTCTCCTTTTCTTCTTTCTCCCTTGGTTGTTGGTGCGTGAAGTGAGAGTGAGGGAGAGAGATGGGGTCTAAGTCAAAGTTTGATGAAGGGGCATTTTTATAATTTAATAAAACTCACTCAAAAATAAATGTTGTTCAAATAAAATAATATTATAGTCAAGGTTCATCATTTTAAATGCACATTGACATTTACAATAATATTATAGAGTAATTTAAATTTACCGATTAGTACATTTACAAAATTCATAATAGAATATAACAAATAATCACATAATGCGAGAATTGAGGAAAGAAGCAAAATACGAAGGCCTAAAGCTTACCGAACTCATCTTGAAAAGTCGGGGCGTTACAGCGCACAAGGTGGTGAGGGAGGTTCGAGGGGTGAAAAGGTAATTCTTGGTGAAATAAAGGATATGAGAGGGGTAAATGTGGAAAAAGGATATCAAAGAGGGTCGGGGATAAAATAGATAGTTTTGGGTAAAAGGTGGGTTCTCGGGTAAAACTTATTTGTGATATTAAATATTCTCACGAAAAGCCTTCGCTGCGAATAAAATATAATTCCAGAAAAATTCAAAAATTTTGGTCGTTACACGTTGAAAGGAACGCGTAGGAGTTTACGGCTCATAAATTGGCCGAGAAACGAAGCCGTGGGATCGAATCGAAGTTCAAGGTAGAAAATTCTCTTCTTTCTTCTTCTTCTTCTATTTCTCCTTCACGTAAATTTTTTCTTGTTGATTGGTGATGGATAACGAATGGGAGGAGGGGGGTTTGACTAGCATTTAGGATAGACTTAGATAGTTACGAGAATATTTTTGGGGTAAAATGGTCATTTCGGGAAGAATGCGGGGTTTAGATTAAAATGTTCTCACGAAATCAACGGTGAAAACGAAACTTTAATAAAAGAATTAGAATTACATATTCGAAATCAAATCCAAAATACGGGGCGTTACACTTCGTGTATTATATTTCTCTATAACTTCACTTAAACCTTGGTATAAAATACTTATAAGCTGATTTTCTAACTTTAATATTTTATTTAGGGATTATATTTGTCCACACTTATGTTATTACTACTTTTTCTATGTATCTTATCAAAAATACCAAGACAACGGATGGATTTTTAGGAGTCAATCGAATTATAAAAAGTTAACTTCGATAAGTGTTAAAAACTAAGTTGTTAAGTTTTATATTAAGTGTACATTCCATCTCTTATGATTGTATTTTGGTAACATTCATAGGTAAATTAATGTTCATATTGAGTTTGGACACATATAATGTATGAATATATATTATTTAAGTTAGAATATGACAATAAAATCGAACACATCGATGTTTCATTGAACATGTAAAGTAATATAATCCAAGAATGAAGTCAACACAACCTACGCACATATACAAAATATCACTTTTAAAAGGTGATTTCCATGTGTACAGTTACGCAGACTTCATAATTAGGTACACATATCATATTATTTAACGACAAGTTTTAAAATTCGTTCAACATTTTATATTTCGGATAGGCCAAAATACCCTTCGAGTGGATTTCCATCTGTAAAGCTACGCAGACTTCATAATTAGGTACACATATCATACTATTTAACGACAAGTTTTAAAATCCATTCAACATTTTATATTTCGTGTAACGACCCGAAATTTCAGATTTATTCCGGAATTATATTTTATTCGCGCCGAAGGCTTTTCGTGAGAATATTTATATTCACGAATAAGTTTTATCCATTAACCCGCTTTTTATCCAAAATTCCCTATTTTACCCCGACCCCATTTAATATCCCTTTTTCACAAATACCCCTCTTATATTCCTTATTTCACATATACCCATATCATTTGAAAGATAGAAAGAGAAAGAGAGAGAGAGGGAGAAAAGGGACAAAGAAGGAGGAGAAGAGAAGAATCGCCCTACCAAGACCGTTTCTCGCCCGATCGACGAGCCATGAAAACCCGAACGATCCTTGCTTCCTTCTCTACCAGTAATCCTTTTACCCCATTCCATTTTGTTTCCTCCTCGTTGCAATTTTCGTGGCTTTTATATAGAATTTTTATAATTTTAGGATTTTCGTGTTTAGGGAGATTTACTTGACCATTTTGCGTGATTCTTGAACCTAGGTGTAACTAATGTGATATATATGATTATATGTGAAAATTAGCATGTTTTATGGTGTAAATTAGGAGATCTAAGTGTTTGAATGTTGTTGCCGCATGAGAACTTCGCGACCTGCTGCTGTTCTGCACCCAGATGATCCGCACGGTGTGACGTCCCCCACGCCACAACCCCCGGACCGAAACGAGCCCCCGAGCGATAGTTAAATACCACCACTCGAAAACCCGCCCCGGACAACGGGATTCCCACAATCTGGCAACAGCAACTCCCCAACAACAATACTAACATCAACAACTACAATAGCAATAACAGGCCAGCAACGGAAGCAAATACCAAACATATATATATCCACTAATCTCATTAGATTCAAGTATCCAAATATCATTATATTTCAACTTCCATCAATTTCAAGTTAACATGCCAAAATAAATAAGAGTTCAGTCATAATAAAATATCTACATAAACTGACTCCAAAGACCTGTAAGCCTACACTGCTGCTGCCAGTACCCAACAACCACTCGCACTGCTAACCTGAAGCATGAACCAAAAAGGGATGTGAGTCAAACGAACTCAGTGAGGAGGGGAGTATACATAATAAAAACATATATTTAATCCACGCTTAGGTTGATAAAAGCAAATCTAGTGACGATAAGCTCTTTTACAATTCAGCTAAGCTTTGTGAATTAAATATTATTTAATCCACGCTTTGATTAATAGAGAAACGAATCTAGTGCCGATACTTTCTCTTTATAATCCATCAAAGCTTTGTGAATTAAATATTAGAGTAAAACATTTTAGAAATATTTTTATTCCCGGCGAGAACGGGCCATCTCCTTATAACTCCTAAAACATATCAAATATAATGAAATTCCTTCCTCAATACCGTTTGGCTTATCAAGGAGCAACCCGAGATTTCACCATAACCGACTAATGGCGCCGGTGTCAGTATTATTCATGCTAGACTACCTCCGACCAGCCATGAACAATACCCTTTGATTATTTGTCAGGTTCATGAATACCTGCTTATAATCGGTGGAATTATGAACCCAGCTTCAACCCTAGACGCACGTCTCCGGGTATCCGCCTGTCACATAATCCAGGGCCCAAACAGAAATACCCATGAGCGTCCTCAATGGGGTTAAGTATAAGTCATCTCGCTTTTCAAAATATTTTAATGGACCAAAAGGGTCTTTCGAGACAAGGTATGTAACCGCCTAGGGTATCCCGTCACGTTGCCGAGTTATCTCGAGGCATACGTGCAAGTCCCGAGACCAAATGTTACTTTTAAAATCAAAATAGTTCTCTTGTCTCTATTTTCAAACCATTTTGGAAAAGATATACATATATATCATTTTTATATCAAAACCTTTTTATTTCAAATATTGATAATATATAATTGAAATATAAAGGGATAGGGGTTTTCGCAAATATTTGTTCATACTCCAGTTGAAAACCATTTTACATCCTCACCTGTAGGCTTAACAAAAAGAATAGCCAAACGACCAGAAATCAGTCCCGCGAGGTCCCACCTGTAATACACAGGCCTCGAGGTAAGACATGACTCGATAAATCAACCAAATACGACGCACGGCTATGAAATGCATTTTATGCTCAAATTAACATATTAGGTATAAATGCATTTAAACACAATTAAGCTCATTCAAGCACATTTAAACACAAATGCATATAAACACAATTAAGCTCATTCAAGCACATTTAAACACAATCAAATACACATGATATTAAGCTAAAATAGGCATACAAGTAATATGGAAGCTTGGGAAATAAAATTCAAAGGTTTGTGAATATTACGCAAACCACCCCTCATTTAATACTTGGCATAGCAAATCAACTCCGATTAATCCGAAACTTTCGGCATCTCTTAGTTAACACATTTTAAGATTTTTGATGCCAAAAGAATCGAAAAATGAAGCCAAATGCTCAAAAATCACTATTCATCAGCCCCTACATATTTTGCCAAACTTTCATTTTTCAACCCCAAACTCCACAAAACTTCACCAATTAGCTTAATATCATGAACTAACATGAATTCCTTAACCATTCAAGCATCTAAGACCATTAACCCAACATTGCAAATTGATCAAATTTAATGGAAAAATCACAAGTAATGCTACATGCAACCAACAACCAAACTAAGCTCATCAATCATTCATTCTAACATGCTTCATCACTTCCTCAACATAGAAAACCTTGAAAACCAAAGAATTGTGAGATTTACAAACTTACCTTGAAGGAGGAAATGGAGGAGAAAGGAAGAAATAAAAGCTTGTTTGCACAAATAGAAAGTAGAGGTTTGTTCCTTGGATGAGAGAGCAACTTTTTGTAGCAAGAAAGAGGATGATTTTTGGTGCTTTGATGGTGATGAAAATGGCGGTGGTGAGAAGGGTGAGAATGGCCGAGAGAGAGGTTGAAGAAGATGAGAGAATGTTGCTTGTGGAATAGTGTAGAAAATTTGAGAGAGAAATGAGATAATTAAATAAATAAAGATATTTTGAAAAGTCAAAATTAGCTAGCAATTTATATATACTTGTATATATATTTGTATAGATATTTATGTATGTATTTGCATACATATTTATATATATGACAAGAATAATATCATATAATTCAAATACGATGGCATAATTTTCATAGAATTTCAAATACAACACTTCAAATATAAACATAGTGTAAGGTAATTCAAATATGAAAATTCTTATGAATTCATCATATTATTCACATATAGAATCACACATTAATTCATATAATTCACATAATCACATAATTGCAAACAATGCACACAAGGGCAATTAGTCGGTAAACGTACCGAAGCGTTATAAAAATAGCGGGGCGTTACACTATCCCCCCCTTCGGAGAATCTGGTCCCCAGATTCTAATTCGACTCCGCAAATAACTCGGGATAATGAGTTCGCATCTTCGCTTCTGTCTCCCAAGTTACTTGTTCGGTGGTTCGGTTTCTCCACAATACATGAACCAAGGGAATCTGTCGGTTGCGGAGTTGCTTGAACTTACGATCCTGAATCTCAACAGGTTTCATCTCGATCGTCAAGTCAGGCTTTACCTGGACTTCCTCATCTCGGAGAATATGAGATTCATCGGGATAGTATTTTCGCAATTGAGAAACATGGAAGACGTTGTGAATCCCCGTTAGAGTCGAGGGCAGGTTCAGGCGGTAGGCAGTCTTCCCAATCCGTTCAATAACCTCATAGGGTCCCAAATATCTCGAACTGAGCTTCCCACCTTTTCCCACTCTAGCGAATCCTTTCCTCAACATAGCCTTAAGAAACACTTTGTCTCCCTCTTCAAATTCCAAATCCCGGCGTCTCTTATCGGCGTAACTCTTTTGGCGATCCTGGGCAGTTTTCATTCTCTGTCGAATGATCGCAATCTTATCAAGTGTTTCCTGGATCGTCTTTGGAGGTAGAGCTCGTTCCACTCCGTCTTTAGTTCTTCGCCAGTCTTCTAGTTCCCAGTACAGAGGGGATCGGCATTTACGTCCATAAAGCGCTTCGTATGGGGGCATCCCAATTGTCGCTTGGTAACTGTTATTGTAGGCGAATTCAATTAGTGGAAGTTGCTTGTCCCAACTCGTGGAGAAGTTGAGAGCACAAGCTCGTAGCATGTCGCCTAAGATCTTGATGGTTCTCTCAGATTGACCATCAGTTTGCGGGTGAGCAGTTGTGCTAAATTTCAAGTTCGTTCCCAGTTCCTGTGAATTTCTTGCCAAAGTCGAGAAGTAAACTTAGGATCTCGATCGGACACGATACTCTTCGGCTGCTCCCATTTCATTACAGCCTCACTCTTCGAGGAATCCACTTCGATTCCATCTCCTGATATCACATGACCAAGGAAGGTAACTTTATCAAGCCAAAATTCGCATTTACTGAACTTGGCATACAACTGATGCTCTCGAAGAGTTCTTAATACAATGCGAAGATGCTCGGTATGTTCTTCCTTAGTCTTTGAGAAAACGAGGATATCATCAATGAAGATCACCACAAACTTATCGAGATATGGCCGGAAAGTACGATGCATCAAATCCATGAAAGCAGCTGGGGCATTCGTCAACCCGAAAGGCATAACTACGAACTCAAAATGCCCATATCGAGTATTAAACCCAGTCTTCGGAATGCCTGATTCTCGGATTTGCAACTGGTAATACCCCTGTCGGAGATCTAGCTTAGAGTACACTTTCGACCCTTGCAAAATATTAAACAACTCTTCGATGTGAGGTAGAGGATATTTATTCTTTATCGTCATCTGATTCAGCTCGCGATAATCTATACACATCCTCAACGTCCTATCCTTCTTTTTCACGAAAAGAACAGGCGCACCCCACGGCGAAGTACTCGGTCGAATGTACCCACTCTCCAACAATCCATCCAACTGAATCTTCAATTCTTTCAACTCTGCCGGAGCCATACGGTAAGGAGTCTTCGAATACGGTTCGGCACCCGGAGCTAAATCGATCACAAACTCTATCTCTCGTTCCGGAGGCAAAGAATTCAAACTCTCAGGAAACACATCAGGGAATTCTCCAGCTACTGGTACCTCCTCAAGCTTAACTTGCTCTTTCGGACGGTTTAGTAGATAAGCAACAAAGGCCGGAGATCCCTTGCGAATCATTCGGGCGGCTTTAACATAAGAAACTCGAGGAATCTTGTCAAACCTTTTGCCCAAAATCTCGATATCAGTTCCCAAAGCGATCTTTTTCCCGAAACAATCAATATAAGCTTGATGCCGATATAGCCAGTCCATTCCCAATATTATCCCGTAGTGACTCATCGGAAGCTCAATGAGATCAGCAGGATAATCGCGATCGTCTATCCTCAACGGACAGTCTCGGAAGACTCGATTGCACAAATAAGAAATTCCCAACGGGGAATTGACCTCAAGCACATAAGGTAAAGACTCGGCAGACAAAGATAATCTAGAAGCATATTCAGGTGCAATAAAAGAATGCGTCGCACCCGAATCATATAATGAAAATATGGATATGTCATGCAAATGTACAGTACCTTGCACCACTGCATTAGGGTCGGTCTCCCCTCCATCCCCCGTCATCGCATACGCTCGTGCCACAACTTTTCCTTTCCCCGCATTCTGTAGCTCTTTCTGAAATTGTGGAGGTGGCCTTCTCTTTGGGCAGTTTCCTACTTGATGATCCTTGCGCCCACATCGAGTGCACCGTCCTTGTTTCTTCCAGCAATCAGCTTCCGTGTGTTTTGGCTTGCCGCAGTAAGAACACTTAATTTGAGGCTCGGCTGTCTGAGGACCTGTGATCTTTTGCTTCTTGCTCGAAGATGAAGAACCCACAGGTGGAAAAGGCTTCTTAAATTTGCGAGGTGCTGGAGCTAAAGCCTGTTGAAACATCCTTTGCATGGCTTCAAAGAACATGGCAGGATTTAGGGGATTCTGATGTACTGGTGGCACAGGCTCGGGCTGAGGAGCAAGAGGAGCATTAATGTTATTGTCTTGGGGAGGAGAGAGAGGTGTAGCTCGGGTTCTGCGTCTACCACGTGCCATTTCCTGTATCAAAAGACTGAATAATATGCATGTTTCGTTAGCCACATGATCATGTTAACACAAAATCACATAACATAAGCATATAAAAGCACATTGTCCTAAAGCCGTTCGACCTAGACAGACTCGACACAACATCAAAACCTAAGTACCAAACCTAGGCTCTGATACCACCTTAAGCTGTGACGTCCCCCACGCCACAACCCCCGGACCGAAACGAGCCCCCGAGCGATAGTTAAATACCACCACTCGAAAACCCGCCCCGGACAACGGGATTCCCACAATCTGGCAACAGCAACTCCCCAACAACAATACTAACATCAACAACTACAATAGCAATAACAGGCCAGCAGCGGAAGCAAATACCAAACATATATATATCCACTAATCTCATTAGATTCAAGTATCCAAATATCATTATATTTCAACTTCCATCAATTTCAAGTTAACATGCCAAAATAAATAAGAGTTCAGTCATAATAAAATATCTACATAAACTGACTCCAAAGACCTGTAAGCCTACACTGCTGCTGCCAGTACCCAACAACCACTCGCACTGCTAACCTGAAGCATGAACCAAAAAGGGATGTGAGTCAAACGAACTCAGTGAGGAGGGGAGTATACATAATAAAAACATATATTTAATCCACGCTTAGGTTGATAAAAGCAAATCTAGTGACGATAAGCTCTTTTACAATTCAGCTAAGCTTTGTGAATTAAATATTATTTAATCCACGCTTTGATTAATAGAGAAACGAATCTAGTGCCGATACTTTCTCTTTATAATCCATCAAAGCTTTGTGAATTAAATATTAGAGTAAAACATTTTAGAAATATTTTTATTCCCGGCGAGAACGGGCCATCTCCTTATAACTCCTAAAACATATCAAATATAATGAAATTCCTTCCTCAATACCGTTTGGCTTATCAAGGAGCAACCCGAGATTTCACCATAACCGACTAATGGCGCCGGTGTCAGTATTATTCATGCTAGACTACCTCCGACCAGCCATGAACAATACCCTTTGATTATTTGTCAGGTTCATGAATACCTGCTTATAATCGGTGGAATTATGAACCCAGCTTCAACCCTAGACGCACGTCTCCGGGTATCCGCCTGTCACATAATCCAGGGCCCAAACAGAAATACCCATGAGCGTCCTCAATGGGGTTAAGTATAAGTCATCTCGCTTTTCAAAATATTTTAATGGACCAAAAGGGTCTTTCGAGACAAGGTATGTAACCGCCTAGGGTATCCCGTCACGTTGCCGAGTTATCTCGAGGCATACGTGCAAGTCCCGAGACCAAATGTTACTTTTAAAATCAAAATAGTTCTCTTGTCTCTATTTTCAAACCATTTTGGAAAAGATATACATATATATCATTTTTATATCAAAACCTTTTTATTTCAAATATTGATAATATATAATTGAAATATAAAGGGATAGGGGTTTTCGCAAATATTTGTTCATACTCCAGTTGAAAACCATTTTACATCCTCACCTGTAGGCTTAACAAAAAGAATAGCCAAACGACCAGAAATCAGTCCCGCGAGGTCCCACCTGTAATACACAGGCCTCGAGGTAAGACATGACTCGATAAATCAACCAAATACGACGCACGGCTATGAAATGCATTTTATGCTCAAATTAACATATTAGGTATAAATGCATTTAAACACAATTAAGCTCATTCAAGCACATTTAAACACAAATGCATATAAACACAATTAAGCTCATTCAAGCACATTTAAACACAATCAAATACACATGATATTAAGCTAAAATAGGCATACAAGTAATATGGAAGCTTGGGAAATAAAATTCAAAGGTTTGTGAATATTACGCAAACCACCCCTCATTTAATACTTGGCATAGCAAATCAACTCCGATTAATCCGAAACTTTCGGCATCTCTTAGTTAACACATTTTAAGATTTTTGATGCCAAAAGAATCGAAAAATGAAGCCAAATGCTCAAAAATCACTATTCATCAGCCCCTACATATTTTGCCAAACTTTCATTTTTCAACCCCAAACTCCACAAAACTTCACCAATTAGCTTAATATCATGAACTAACATGAATTCCTTAACCATTCAAGCATCTAAGACCATTAACCCAACATTGCAAATTGATCAAATTTAATGGAAAAATCACAAGTAATGCTACATGCAACCAACAACCAAACTAAGCTCATCAATCATTCATTCTAACATGCTTCATCACTTCCTCAACATAGAAAACCTTGAAAACCAAAGAATTGTGAGATTTACAAACTTACCTTGAAGGAGGAAATGGAGGAGAAAGGAAGAAATAAAAGCTTGTTTGCACAAATAGAAAGTAGAGGTTTGTTCCTTGGATGAGAGAGCAACTTTTTGTAGCAAGAAAGAGGATGATTTTTGGTGCTTTGATGGTGATGAAAATGGCGGTGGTGAGAAGGGTGAGAATGGCCGAGAGAGAGGTTGAAGAAGATGAGAGAATGTTGCTTGTGGAATAGTGTAGAAAATTTGAGAGAGAAATGAGATAATTAAATAAATAAAGATATTTTGAAAAGTCAAAATTAGCTAGCAATTTATATATACTTGTATATATATTTGTATAGATATTTATGTATGTATTTGCATACATATTTATATATATGACAAGAATAATATCATATAATTCAAATACGATGGCATAATTTTCATAGAATTTCAAATACAACACTTCAAATATAAACATAGTGTAAGGTAATTCAAATATGAAAATTCTTATGAATTCATCATATTATTCACATATAGAATCACACATTAATTCATATAATTCACATAATCACATAATTGCAAACAATGCACACAAGGGCAATTAGTCGGTAAACGTACCGAAGCGTTATAAAAATAGCGGGGCGTTACACACGGGCTCTTGCACGGTCTTGCCAAGACCGTGCGTTGGCCCGTGCGCAGCCCTTTTAACCTGCACGGGCCGGTGCGTAGGCCCGTTTGTAGCTGCACGGTCTTGGCAGCGTGCTCAAGACCGTGTGTGAGCCTGTGCACCCTTATATGTGCTTGCACCGGCTTGCCAAGCCCGTGCGCTGGCTGGTGCAACATACTTAGAGGATTTTCCAGCCTTTTTCTTTCTTGAACTTCGGGAATTGGGTCAACCCCACTTATTTAAATATTGACTTTTCGCATACGACCTCCTAAAATTAATCCAATTTCACCTATAGCTTCCTTGAGCCTTGAGATTTAATATTTTACATAGTTTGCAATTTATCCGACCTTATTTGACCGCCAATTGACACCTTTCTCCTTTAGGTATTTTTATCCACCTTTCCCATTTCTTATCCGTATGATCCCGTATTCGCGAGAGAGCATCCTTATATTATTTTAAGTATGTCTACGTGCCCTAATTGCATTTAAGCATGCCTTTAATATTTATTATCTATGTTCTTTCATTATTTAGAATTACATTAATATTTCTTTAATTGTTGTCCTATATTTTATATATCTTTATATGTTTAATTGATTAACTTTCCATGTTGCGTTTATTGCATGATTTGAGTTCTATGTGAATTTCCGTGCGTCATCTATTGTCTCGTGTCTTGCTTTTCGTACTATCGGTCTCGTTTTCATCCTCTAGGCCCTGTGTATTACAGGTGGGACCAACGACGGAGAAACTTGACTACCGCTTGCTTCCATACTGTCGTGACGAGCCAGGTAAGGGTTTAGAACGTTTTCAACTGAGGCATGATCATAGATATATATAGGTTTGCGAAATAACTTATTACCCCTCCTTTCTTATTACTTGCTGTTCTCGCCTTTATTATTCTATTATGTGCTTAATCAAACCTTTTGATAAAAAACCTATGCATCCTAAATGATTTGAAATGCTTTCAACTAGAGACAAGTAAATTAATTGTTTTAAAAGTAACTATTTGATCTCTAAGGCACTTATAAGTAATGTCGTTAGGGACATCCGTTAGCATGCTCCCGAAGCGTACGGCGCTTATGAGTATTTCTTAGATCGTTACATCAACTTGTCTCAAAGGCCCCTTTGGCCATTCATACTTAACTGCTTGCATCATCTTTTCGAATGGCCCCTTTGGCCACCCAAACTGTTATTGTTTTCAAATGCGAGCCCCGGACTGTATCATGACATTTGGGCCCGGAGTATACAGGAGGTGAGCCTGGAGACGAGCGTCTAGGGCAAATCCCAATGTGTACTCCATTCCGTATTCACTTAGGTCGGCTAGGAGGTTGGCTAGCCTGAGTTAGTGCGAGGGTGGCGTTGTAGGCTATGCGCTTCCTAGAAAATTCTGAAAAGTGTGACGTTGTCAACACGCGTTTCCATAAAATTCTAATTGGATCATGACTTTTGGTGATGGAGTACTTGACTACGTGTTTGCATGATTTTCAAGGTTGGGAGTTATAAGGAGAGGGCCCGTTCTCGCCGGGACATACTATTTCATGACATATTGCATTTCTTGCTTTCTAATTGTTTTACGGCTTTCGTTACAACTCGAAGCACATTCCGGTTTTCTTCATTTAGCATATGTATTTTCCTATATATATATATATATAAAACGCGGAAGCGTGGCTCGAACTTGCCCAACTTAAGCCCCCTTTAATATTCCAAACTTCTTAGTTGAATTACGAGCCATCTACTTATCATTTCCAACTTGTTGGCCTCATGCTTTTCGAACTTGTAACGGCCTCGTGACTCAACTAATATCCTTTCAACCTATCGGCTTGACATTATGTGCAAATGATTTCAAAGGATCCGGTTCGTCAACCTTTTGTGTTTTCAAAGTAAGCCGAACCCGAGTGTTACTTTGTGTCATTTACAATTTATATCATTATCTATATTCTTTCTCAAAACAAGCAACACTCACTACTTTTGGTTTAAAAGATACGACGAACTGTGATCAAACCCCTTACTGAGTATCCTTTATACTCACCCCTGCTATTTTGGTTCTTGCTTCAGGTAGACAGGTGGCGACGTCACCTATCTTGTCAATCAGCATCAGCAGGTCTAGATAGGCTCAGTCTTGTCGTCTGGTTTGTCTTGTCAGTGGTCCCAACAACTGTCGAGTCCTGTTTATTGTATTTTATTACTTTCGTACCCCTTTACTGCTTTATTTACTTTATGTATCTTATGTGCCCCTGATGTGGGGTAGTTGAAGATATCTAGGATTGCACAGGGTAGGCTAGTTGAGCCATGGATGGCACTATCTGTTTATGAATCTTCTGTATCTTGAATTACAAATGTTTATTTGATATTATGTTAGCCTCGTAGGCTTTTATGGACTTTATCTGTTTTATTTTAAATTGCTTCCGCATTGCTCTGTTTGGTTGTGGTTGTTGTTGGGATGTGGTCGCTGTTGCCGGTGGTCTTTGCTTGAGTGCCGTTCGCCGGAGTGGATTTTTGAGTTGAGGCCCCTCGCCAAAGCTCGAGAATCCATTTTGGTGCGGATGTGGCGTTCCTTCTTTAGGGAGCGCTACATTTTGGATAGGCCAAAATACCCTTCGAGTGGATTTCCATCTATACAGTTACGCATACTTCATAGTTAGGTACACATAACATATTATTTAACGACAAGTTTTAAAATTCGTTCAACATTTTATATTTCGGATAGGCCAAAATACCTTTCTAGTGAATTTCCATTTGTATAGTTACGCAAACTTCATAATTAGGTACACATATTAAAACTCATATTAGTTAACGACAATTTTTAAAATCAATTCAACATTTTATATTTCGGATAAGCCAAAATACCCTTGCAATTGATATCCATCTGTACAGTTACGCAGACTTTATAATTAGACACATCTCATATTAAGAATTTAGAGTTAGATTTGCGTGATGTGGAATTTAAGTTATAGGTTGTCTAATAAAATAATATATATGTTTTTTAGGTATAATAAGTATTGTCCCATCACAGTCCCCTCGCCTTATCGCTTCCGATAAAGCCTGCAATATCTTTGAATTCCAAATTCAAATTTTTACTTTTACGGCCGCTTCAATAGTAAATAGTAATAAATGTTGCCTAAATTGAGTGGTTGGGAACTTATACCATTTTCTATCCGACTCGATAACTCTTTGAATTCTTCTCCCGTATGACGTCTCATTACAACCCTACTTACCTATTGGAATTCTCATTTTCCCTCTATATAAACACATCAACTCAACTCCTAACCATTGATTAAAAAAATATACTCAACTTGGAACCCAAAATTCGATCTGTGAAATGGAGATTTCAAATGGTTTGCTTTATCATGCGAGGGTTGAATATCAAGTGTATAAAAACAAAGCCAGGTTGCCCGATGATGTTTTCTTCTTCAAACAGATGGTAAAAAATTCTCTGATAAATCTTTCTTCGTTATCATGCATTTTTTTTTACTGAAATCTCCTTCCTTTTAGTTCCAGTATTTTGCAAGTTTAGAGCTCGTTTTCTCTGTACATGTCCGACGATCCTGTGTCTCAGGTCTCTCACAAGACCTGAACTCAAGACTCAAGAGGAAAACCTCCTAATTAACCTAGATATAGCATAGCAATTGAAGTTGCGCTTTTAGAAGCTGAGAAAGATCTTCCTAGCTTCTACGTCAGATCCAAGTTTCTGACGTATAATATAGGAATATCTTGCTCAGCTTGTATGTCTACAACTTTGATTGTTACGCTATCCAAGTTTGTTAGGAGGTTTTCCTCATTAGAACACGTTTCTCTGTACATGAAAGGGTCGAAGAGGTGACAGACGCTGAAACATTCATTATTCTGTTGAATTCGACACAACCGATTAGCTTGATGGCACGTCGATTACCAGTAGGAGGCATTGGAGCAACAGTAGTTTCCATTTAATTGCCGCGAAAATGCAAAGCCCCGACGTATTAAAGGTCTCAGTCCTCGTCGGCGCCACCGCTGCCTTACAGTTTGTTTTTAGGTCTTGAAATGAAAAACGAGGCTAGATGAATTTGGAATTTGGGGGATATGAAACTTAAGTGCAAATCGGTATTTTCCAAAAGATAAAGCAAAGTAAAAATTCAAATATAAACTGGTACCTGAAATGATCATCAAAAAAAAAGTAGCAAGCCTATAATTTTTTAGGGAAATAGTATTTAAAGTCAATTTTCTGTAAATTTTATATTAAAAAACTTTTATTTTCTTAATTTTAAGATTCTCCTCAATTATTATTATTAAAAAAGACAAAAAGAAAGAGGAAGTAGTTGTAACGTCATTTCCGGTGTATCCATTGGAATTAAAAAACACGCAGAAAATCGTCCTCCCTCCTTTTCTGCTCCTCCATTTATTTTTCGCACTCTCTCACTTAGATCCATTCCTTTTTTAGTTTCTTCATTCCTTTCCATTTCCTCTCAGAGCTCTCTACCCCAGCTCTCCACAGACCATCCACCCACCAAATCAGATTCACGAGCCAAATATTATACATAATTCTTTGACATCGATCAAAACCGTTTTTACGCGCCGAGAAACGTTGAAATTCAGTAATTGTTCTGCAATTTTACTTTCTAATTCTTTTGGATTTTTAATTGATTGAAATTTGAAATAAAAAGTGGGTTCATCCGCATTTCGTCGAGTTATTGAATAGAGAAACGTCGGATGAATCCAGAATTTTCGTTCTGAAAGACGTTATCTCCTAATTTTTCGGTGATCCCATATTTTGGTAACGAGTATTGAACTCTTAATTTTCGTGGGTATGGTGTTGTTGTGAAAGTGAAGAGAAAATATCTCGACTCTTCTCCAGCTAATTTTGGGGAAAGAGGGGAAGTGATGGATACGGTCTCGCAGTTGAAACGTGGAATATCGCGCCAATTCTCGACAGGCTCGTTGAGGAGGAGGAGCGGGAAACTTAGTTTCGGGCGTCAGAATTCGCTCGACCCGAGGCGGAACAATTTCCGGTTCAGCTTCGGGCGGCAATCGTCATTGGACCCCATAAGGCGGACCCCGGTGGTGGATGAGGACAACGATGAAGCACTCGCCGTGCCGGAGAATCTCGATTCCACAATGCAGTTGTTGTTCATGGCGTGCCAGGGTGATGTGGAAGGTGTGCGTGAATTGCTGGATGAAGGGGTTGATGTGAATAGTATTGATTTGGATGGAAGAACTGGTTTGCACATTGCAGCTTGTGAGGGGCATGTGGATGTTGTCGAGCTTTTGTTGAGTAGGAAGGCGAATATTGATGCTCGTGATCGATGGGGCAGCACGGTAAAGCTACCTTTTCTGTTATTTGATTTCCGACATTAATTTGACTTCGTCAAGAAAAATGTTTGGGGTTATATTGTCGCATTTTTCAATCTTGTGGTTCAGGCAATTATGTTTGGTATAGTCTCTGTTTATCGTGTTCTAGTTATGGGTTTGCTGCTTAATATTTCGAGCACACTAATCATCACGAAATGGATTTAATATGTTTAGGTTTTGCTTTAATCTCATTATGAAAAACTTCCCCACTAGTAATGAATTTCTATCTCCTGAAATTAAAAGTTGAAGTTTGGATTTCATGGGGTCACAACGCACATGGGTTATCCAATAGCAACAAAAAAAATATAAAAATACAATAAAAGTCATCTCGACGATCTATTATTTCACATGGTCTTCCTTGATGCTTAGACTTAACACAAGGGTGTTCCATGCCAAAATCCCTGAATTTATCTATTATCCAAGGCGCAATAGTTGTTCCTTTATTTGAGGGAGATGCGAACTATGTTTCATTCTCGGCAGGGAATATGTGAAATGTGTGCACTCTGAGATGACGATTATTTTTGCATATTGGAACTATTAGTGAAATCGAATTTCTAGAAAGAATTTTATAGGTATAAATTAAGGCAGGTCCATTTATGTTTTGATAAGATTTCTTCTTAATGACAGGCTGCTGCTGATGCCAAGTATTATGGAAATATTCCTGTTTATAATATTTTGAAGGCTCGTGGTGCCAAAATTCCGGTAGGTGTGGATACTTCTGTATTGAAAAGCCCTTCTTTCCTCTTTGCTTGATACTCACACAAGTTTATCTTGAATTCCTAGAAAACCAGAAAGACGCCAATGACAGTTGCAAATCCTCGTGAAGTTCCAGAGTATGAGCTCAATCCAATGGACATACAAATACGAAGAAGTGATGGCATCTCTAAGGTATCGCGTATATTTCCCTACTGCCACTGCACCATTGTTCTCGAAAGATACATATAATGCCATGTGAAATTAATTAGAAAATTATACTCCATGGATTATATAAATATGAAGTACTAATGATTTGATTTGCATCTCTTGATAATTTAATTTGAGTTTCTAATAATTATTATGTAATATTTGTGGACAGGGATCTTACCAAGTTGCTAAATGGAATGGAACAAAAGTTTCTGTAAAGATACTTGACAAGGATGGCCAAACAGACCCTGAGTCTATGTATATGCTGCCTTCAACTATTTTGTTTACTAAAAATTTTTAGTGCTTATTATTTTCATGTGCTCTATATCCTTTTATGCCAACTGACAAGACTTCCCCATAATGCACTTCTATCCAACTTATGTGTGAAAAGAAATGAGTGATATCTTATAACATTTGCTCTGATATGATATAACATTAGATGTGTATGAACACCACTAGGCATGCAACTAATATTTGAAAATTCCGGTTTTGTTCATGGCAGTGCAGTATTGATAACTATCCTTGCAAGATTGGCATACCTAATTTTACTGTTTATAATCGCTCAAATTAAAATCTCTGAGTATTGATTCTGGAAAGCATCTTGTAGCTTTGTTTTCATGCTTAATGTAATCTTGAAAAAAGAGTTGACCTTTGTTAGGTGATTCTAGTCTTGTTTCTGGTGTACATGGGACTCGAAATTGCTTAAATCAGTTCCACTAATAATTGCTCATTAAGGTTTGAGTAGGTGGACAGTGGTAAGTCATTGTCTAATTTGCCTCATATCAGTGGATAACCATTTCCGGTTACCTCATGAAACTTGAGTATGTGTATTTACCCACTAACATTGAGCAAGTTATAAGGTTCGTGGCAGTGCAATTCTTGGCTAACCACAAATACAAAGGACCTCTTGAGTTCAATTAATTATTTTGGCAATTAATATAAATGTTAAAAGTATGATCAACTTAAAAGACTGTACAATGAGGTGTGATTACTATAGTAGCTTATTCTCGATGGTAATATAATAATGGATATTTTGAGTATAGTGGTTTTGGACGTTCTTACAAAGGATCGATTGGTATTGTGAAAGATAACTGATCCTTCTGCGATCTTGTCTATTTAGCATTGATTTCTTTACCAAATCAGCATGATTTAAGATTCAATTAGGAATACTCTGGCTAGAGTCAAGTATAAATATCTTGAATTCTAAAACATTATCTAATCTATCATGTCTTTACTATGCTATATATGCTATCATATTTGAATTTCTTTCATGATTTACTTCATGAGCGGGACTAATTTAATATGCATTACACTGCAGAAATGTATTCCGGCATGAGCTAACTTTGTTAGAAAAGGTTCGGCATCCTAATGTGGTTCAGTTTATTGGTGCTGTCACCCAAAATATGCCTATGATGATTGTTTTGGAGTACCATTCAAGGGTATTCCTCTCTCTCTCTCTCTCTCTCTCTCTCTATGTGTGTGTGTGTGTGTGCCTCTATCAATCTATCTATGTCTGCAAGTGTAAACGTGCTGCTAACACATCTGCACTCTGTAATAGTTATCTTTCAGTACATGAGATGTTTGAGTTGGTCTTGATGCTTCCAGTCATTCCTAATTATGTGAAAGATTCCCTATTTATGTTTCCAATACTTTTTTATGTTTAGTTTTTTAACCATATTATGGTTTTGGAACTTGAGAATTGCATGTCATGTTAATTCATTGTTGAATATAAAGTTGGATATTCTGAATTTTGACTACTATTTGGATTTTTTGGTTTTACAGTCCTTTTTTAGTGTGGATGAATATTGACTTTGAGAAAACATGTATAGCTTCACTTGATTGACGGCAACTTTTTACTATAATTTTCCAGGGAGACCTAGCTAGTTACCTACAGAAAAAAGGGCGTCTGTCTCCATCTAAATCTTTGAGATTTGCACTTGATATTGCAAGGTAAATCTCTTCTTAAATCGATCCTTCAAGACATATTAATGGTTGAATCTGTAACTTTTTCCACTTGTGCCATTATCTGCCCCAGAAATTTGTCATATGCCGTTGTTCAATCTATATTAGTGCTTTTGTTGCTCTGTTTTACCTGGTTGCGTGTGTTGTATATAGTTATATCAAAATTGCTTCCACTTTGGTTCTCCTTCTGCTGCTTGGCCTTTTCTTTTTCCTTCTCAAAATTTCTTTTTTTAGGTCTTATTCCTCTTCTGTTTCTTTTATTTTTAAGGGGCATGTCCGTTAGTGTAATTCAAGTGTATGGTGCATTCTGAAGTTTCAGCTGATATCTTTATGCAGGGGAATGAATTATCTTCACGAATGCAAGCCTGAACCAGTCATACATTGTGATTTAAAGCCAAAGTAAGGCAACTAAATGCTTAAGTTTGGTCCAACTTTCTGAATTTTGTTCAGTTTTTAAGAGCTATTTTTGTTGGATATGCTCTTTTTAATATTTGCAATCTTGGTAAGGTGCCAGAAATATTTTGCTGGACTTTGGAGGGCAGCTGAAGGTTGCAGGATTCGGTGTTCTTAGGTTATCAAAAATCTCACCTGATAAAGCAAAACTGCTGCAGCCTGAGGCCGTAGATCATTCAAGTGAGTCTTCAGGCATAAATCAGAATGCATCTTTTATAGCCCATAAATAGTAACCCTCTTTCCCAATATAATTGTTTTGTCCAAATAATTTGAGCATTTGTCTGAACTAAATTGTTTGACATAGAGAGTGTATAACTCCATATATTGACTCAAAATAATTCTATGTGCTTTTCTGATGTGGTTTTTATAGGTATCTACGTGGCACCTGAAATTTTTCGAGATGAAGTATTTGACAGAAGTGTGGATGTGCACTCTTTTGGTATCATGCTTTATGAGGTATCTACATCATTTTTGTACTTCCTGAAAAACTTTGGCAACTTTTTGTAAATGCCAAAGCTTTTTAACACTGATGTCAGTGTTTGCATGAAAGTTTATGTGGGGCTAATAACTGTGACGTTAGGCTTTCCATATTCCTTTTTCTTAGATTTTTTAACTTGACTGGTGTTTCAATTGGTAAACATTTTTACTTCCTTTTTATTCACATATTTGCTCAGAAAATTTGAAATTTCACCATGTTTAAGACTAGATATAATTTTCAAGAACGTGATTTATGACTCTTCATGCTGGTTTGGTACTGCTACATACAGATGTTCCATTGGTTTATCTTTCCCCAAGGATTTCTAGTGTCATTTGGAACATACATAATTTAGATGTGAGATGATCTAACTTCAAACTTTTGTCCTTATTTTTCTAGATGATGGAGGGCGCACCACCATTTTCTTCCAAAACTCCTGGTGATGAGGCAACCAAGTTAATTTGTTTGGAAGGGAAGAGACCGACTTTCAAGTCAAAATCCAAATCTTTTCCTTCAGAACTAAAAGAGTGAGTCAATCTCTCTTTAACACTGATGGTATCTGATTCCTGAAATGTTTTCACAATTATTATGTATTACTTAAGCTACGTACCATTGAAACTTGCATATTTTTCATCCACTTAATTCCATTAAAGGGTTTGCATTTCCATAAATCCGTGAAGTAAAGATGATATATGTTATATGTTATTTCCTTTTCCCTACCTTGACCAATAAAATGACTTGAGTCTCATTTATTATTATCCGATAATTACCAGCTACCCCCCGGGGTTTGGCTCAAATACAGAAAATGCCCTGAGATTTCAGAAATTACCAACTCCCCCCTGAGGTTCACTATCTCTCTCACAAACTCCCCTATCAGGGGGTTAATTTTTCTGTTAAAGACTCAAAACCTCAGGGTGGAGTTGGTAATTTCTAAAACCTCACAGGGTTTCTGTATTTTAGCCAAACCCCAAGGGTAGTTGGTAATTACCCCTTTATCCACCTATTTAATGTGCAACTCTGAGCTACTCAGTAAATGTAGAATGGTAGTGGTGTTCAAATACTGAAGTTTTCCACATTGTAGGTTAATCGAGGAGTGCTGGCATCCAGATAGTGCTGCAAGGCCAACATTTTCTGAGATCATAAGAAGATTGGATAAAATTGTTATGCACTGTTCCAAACAAGGATGGTGGAAAGACACTTTCAAACTCCCATGGTATTGCATTTCATACGATATTTGCGTCCCATTTCGTTGGTGTATATATATATATATATATATATATATATATATATATATTCTTCTAATGAGACTGGACATGTTTTTGTTTGTGCAGGAAGTAAGAGGTGCACTGGCTATGATCAAAAGGGAAATAATCAATATATATGTTGATCTGTGTTTTACAATGGATCTCCTGTTGTACACTTACTGAAAAGAATAATAGTCCGATGTGGGATCGATGGCCCGGAATAACTTAAGTTTCAAGGGGTTGGATCATGGATGGCTCGTGATGTATACTGGTCTTATAATGTTGTATAAGTATGAGAAGATTGTTTGGGGAGATCAGGTAGAAGAGAGAGCTCTGCATATGCTGTATATCTTATCTACCCACACATGGGGTTTTCTGAAAATGTGTTTTATGTAAACATGTCTTTTGTCATGCTTCACCTTAAATCTATTTTCTTTCCTCTCTTTTTGTCACCTAATCAGAAAATTGGGGGAAAAAACTTTTTACATCCAAAGTATTCGTTTTCTTTGCCTTCTCATGTTTTCAATTTTATAGATTGTCTTCTAAATTCTAATGTTTTCTATTATTGCAGTTTACTATCCGACTTAATTTACAGGTCAAAAAATATCAACTATAATATTTTGGGATGATTATCAATTTATCTCTGGGATTTGGCTCAGATACAGAAACTCTCTGAGGTTTTAGAAATCACCAATTCTACTGAGGTTTTGAAACTGATGGAAAAATTAACCGCCGATGTTAAATGCACATCGGGTTCATTTTATGAGAGAAATAGTGAACTTATGGGGAGGTGGTAATATTTAAAACCTTTGGAGGTTTTCGAGCCAAATTGAGGGATAATTGGGAAAGTTGCACTAATATTTTTTATTTTTTTGTGATATTTCCTCCGGAGAGTTGCCCTTTTTGACCGTAAATTGAGAATGAGGTCAAATGGTAATCTGCAATGGAAAACTTTAGGTGACGATTCACAATTAAAATTGAAACAGTGGGAGATAAAATGAAAAGGAAAACAAATACTTACCAGACTTTGTCTTTTTACTCAAAGATAAGCTATCTTTTTTTATAACTAGTAATCTCTGGCATGCATAATTTTTTTAAAATTGTATTTGCTTGGAAAATAAATAATATTCTCAATATAATTAAACTTGGTTTTCTACATCTAGCTTCAATAAAATCCACAAAACCGCATATTACACTAATAAATAGCAAAATTTTTAGGTGAGAACTTGTCACATACCAATTACTATTTGAATTAAATAGTATTAACGGAATAAAAAAAAAATTAAAAATGCTTGAGGAAGTTACACAAATCATATATATATATATATATATATGAAAATGAGTTAGTGGAATGTTTATGGAATGTTTTAGGAAACATGTTTATGTGGCAATGAAGTGGATTAGTTAGAATTGATTCATTTTGCCATGTAGATTATTTCTATAATTAATTTCATTAATTATTATTTTTATAACTTACATATGTATTTATTGATATTTCATATTTTTGTTTATATTAATTTGTGACTCCCACTTAATTATAGAACTATATAACTAATTTATAAAATATTGAAATTTATTTTTTTAAAACTAATTTTAAATAAATTTTAATAAACTTTAAAGTTATCTATACTGTTTTGAATATTCGTTAATAAAAATAAAGATAAAATAATGTATTCCATAAATTCATTAAAAAAATTATATTTAATATTTTAATTCCTATCACATATTTTTGATATAGAAGATTCAATTTTCTTTTTGTGCATACAGAGTGGATTCAAATGAAATTTATCTAACTAAAATAAGGAAGAAAAATTTATTATATAAGTTTTATTATTATATTAATAATATAAAATAAATAATTAATTAATTTTTTCGGAAAAAAATTCCAAATATATGTATCTCATGTCCATTTTGCGGTGGCAAAATTATATTTTATTTCAATGTAAATAGATTTTTTTTTAAACTAGAACCGGTTAGAGACCGTGGGGTATAAAGAGGACCCCACCTCATATATAAGCTTAAAACGGAAAGTTTACAAAGTACATCGGTGAAGTGGAAAAATTATCCACATCCCAAATGTAAGCAACAACATAAGCATCAAAAAAGAGCACCAAAACCGTGCTATTGTCCAAACGGTAAAAAGGAGTCGTCCACCACGAGTTGGACACGAGTTGAGCACTCGTCAGGCCGGACTCAGTCTTCTTAAACACCTCCTCCAGAAGACGAATGAGCATTTAGATAGGTCTCCGCTTTTCAGCATCTATAGCCTCCAAGTTGTTGCTCGATAATGTCTCCCAGTTCCAGTCAATGACAGCATGTACAAAAAAATCCGTCAGGTACCATAAGTTATTACTAGCCGAAATAAGGACATTATGTACCAAATTCACCGTCAATTCATATGAATAAAATCTAGCCAAAGCCATGGCATTGTACAATTAAGCCCGTCAAATACCAATTCCCCACGCGCTGCGAAATCCAATTCAACATCCTCAATGCCCTACACCTACAATCAGAAATCCGAGAATTGAATATAGTCCAATTAACCCAAATGAATTTCCAAAAACCAAAACTGGTACAGAAGGAATCCAAATTGGGCAGATTCTTCAGCCATTCAGATCTAATTTCCATTGATGAGACTTCCAATCCCACTTCCACGCAGATCACCTGCAAAAATACCAAAACCACAAGAGCCAATTATTATTCATATTAACATTATTCATATAATCTAGCACGAATATTTGGTATTCTCATAGCATCACATCTAATCAGTCCCCTTAATTCACCATCAAACTCATGGTGATCTAAAATTCGAGAGCCACCACTGCTGCATGCCATATTAGCAAGTCGATCCGCGGCCTCGTTTCCTTCTCGAAAAATATGAGTGAATATACATTGGTTCCCTAAAATGAGATTCCGGATTTTCATAAGAACATGTATCATCTCCCATGAGCAATTCCTATGACTGTTGATAAGATCGATTGTCCATTTCGAATCACATTCCACCCATACATAGTTTAGACCTCTATTAAACGCAATCTCTAATACTTCGAAGATAGCCCAAAGCTCCGCGAAGTTGTTAGTCCGAACCCCAAGATCTCTGTAGAAGCCGAAAAGGACAGCTCCTTGCTCATTCCGAAGTAGGCCCCCAGTGCCAGCAGGTTCGGGATTGCCTTTCAACGCCCCATCGATTGTAAATGGATTTATTAAATTATTATATTCGAAATATTAATATTTTCATAGCATAAAAGAAATTTCAATAATGAAAAGAATATTACCATTAATTAATAATGAAATAATAACAAATTATTTAACAAAACAGATAATAGCAAGTATAATAATTAGCTCTTTTTTCGACCAAAAAGATAAAGAGATCCCAATCAATATTTATATGGTCTATTATTAAATATTTTTGTATTATAATTGTTATTTTAATATTTATATAACATTCATGATATTCCTTCTATATATATACATATATATATATATATATATATATATATATATATATATATATATATTTTCTATTACAAATATAAAATCAGTACTTCATCATAAAAAAATCATATTACTATTTTTATACATTTAAAATGAGTTTTTTATATACATAATTCCTGATTATTTTATAAAATGAATTACTTTGGTGTATGTGCTTCAAATTCTGAATTAATAATTTTTAATGTATTGTTAATAATCATATAAAAAAATATGATTCGATTTATTTAATAATATATATTTTATAATTAAATTTTTCTGTGCAACACTGGGGATAAAAAGCTAGTTAATTTGTAATATAGAGGAACTGATGTGGGAAAATGGGATTTAGTTTATGGTACATGGGTTCATGCCTTTGTGGTTGGTGGTCAATGATCATATTACAACTTTATCCCCATGTAAAATGAATATGTGAAATAATTAAAAAGATATTTTGGGGTATATATTAATTTTGTGTAAGAACTACCTTATTTATATAGAATTTTTAATTATACTCTTAGTAATATATTATTGTATCCATTTTACATAAAATTAAGGGTTAAATATGTAAAAGTATACTAATTAATTTCAATTTATGAGACAAAACAGATTTTCTCTTTAATATAGTATAGATTAAAGATAAGCTATCTCTAGTTGGGGTAAATAAGATTTTGTTGTGGGTATGATGCAATAATTACGGATATTTTTTTATTATTTTTCTTCTTTTTTTGGTTACATATTTTTTATTATTTTTTGTGAATGGGGAAGTTTTTGGAAAATTCTGGTATGCATAGGGTTTGAATTTTATTTATGCATCCAATAAATTAATTCTGTCGCATCTATAATTCACTTTAAAAAAAATTAAAATATAAAATGCGATTCAATCTAAACTATTAGTTGTATATACCAGATCTATACACGAATTTTCCGATGTCTTTATCACATAGTTAGACTTTTGAGACTTTTGGTAATTATCTCATAAATAAATTATATAAGTTGAGAGTTTAAACTCTAGCTTGTATATTGAGCAATTGAATTACTAGGGTCACTCCTATTCTAATTAAGTTTCAGTATTCGAACCTAAAAAAATGGACTGAAAAATAAAAAATTATATATATAGTTTCTTGGATGTCAAGATAAAACGTGAATTATGTGGACGGTAACTATTCAACGGATTATGGATACGAAATTTTCAAAGTTCACAAGTGTGGGGTCCTCATTAGTCGTCCTTCAACTTGATAAAATTTCATTTTTGCGGTTTTAATTTTTTAAAAGGAATAATTACAAATTACCTCTGAGATTAAGATAAATATAAAAATTCCATAAGATTTAAAAATTTACCAACGTTATTACCAATATTTTTTGGGTGATTTTAATATCTCACAGACTTCCCCAATCGTTAGTAGATAGTAATAAATATTCATTTAAAATAAAAACATAATATCAATTTTTCAAAAATTAATTTTTTTTCTTTATTGGTTTAATTATTTTCGTCAAGAGTAATATGATAATTTTACTATCTATATAAGTTTCTTTGTTTTTTTGAAGGGATATAAGTTTCTTTATTAGGCTTAAAACTTTGAGATTTATGAATATTTCTTGAGATGTTTTTATTGAGATTATACCTCAAGGATAATTGTTAATTATCTCATTTTAAAATTTTAGCTTTTTAAAAATCTGAATGTAGTGGGCGTCGCCAAACGGGCAGACGCACGCCCCGCATCGGATCCTGACCCGAACCAAAACCCGACGAACGACAAACCGGACTCATTTACTACTAGGTGGGAGTTTCAAAACAGGGACAAACCAAAAGCGAAAGCAATATATAGACAAAACATAAAATCCACAATGGCTGCGCAGTTAGGTAAAGCCCACCAAGACTAGCAAATTCCCAAAAATACTAATAAATGTTTACAACGGGTTCTACAATATTATTCCCGGCTATTCATAAGTATAATTAAATCCTACATAACATACATCTCAAGTCAACAAGAAACAAGAGTTTACATAAGACAAAAGCGTGTAACTCGACCGACAACGACCCAATACTATGAAGCCCGCCTAGAATCCTGAAACCAAAGGGTGAAACGACTGGGGTTAGTCAAACGACTAAGTGAGGGGGAAAAAAACAGTACATAAGAATAAATGAAAGTAGATCACTAGTTTAAACAGAAAGAAAACAACAGAAGTAAAGTTTTTCGCAAACGATTGGTGAACTAACTCGAAATGAAACAAAACAAAACGTATAACTCAGCGAGAAGAGTTCTGAACCACCAGTCAAATCATAAAAACAGAAACCCTCCTTATTCCTCCAGTTGTAATCAGGGAGCAACCCCTAACTACACAGATCATACATAAAAAGCTCAGGTACTCAAAGGGCTGCCACTCCGGCCTCACCCCGAGCTCCCAAAGGTGGAGGAAACCATAGGATTTCCGCCGTAGACCCGACGTCTACCGACTTCGTCCTATCGTCCTTACTCCGGGCCCATCAGAACAGGTCAAACATATACATATACATAGCTCGCTTTTCAAACATTTTTATGTGGTCAGAAGACCGTTTGAGGCAAGTCGTGTGCGAGGCTATAATGCCAAAGTTCGCTTTCGGAAAACAAAGATTTGCCTGCCTCTTTCGTACACATTTCACAAACTTATACATAATACTTTTCATATTAAATCGGTTTCAAGATCATAAAAATATAAGCGTAAATATCTACTGTATATACAAACGGATGTAAAACAAATCATAAAGCAAGGCTTATCGGGTAGTAGGGTTGGTATTATGTACGTATTATCGTATACTATAAGAAACTGAAAACCCCACCTGTTGGCTTGACAAAAACGAGAGCAAGAATGCGAGACCGGCACGCTACTCCACGGGAGTATCGTCTGCAAAATACAAGGACACAACCACATAAGACTAACGACGACGCACGGCGTGTACAAAATAATTAAAACACATAGGAGCATGTTTAAACAGTCATTTATCACTTAGGTCCACATTCTAACAAAGTACGAAATTTCCATAAGCAAATCAAATCCAAATGCAACGAAACTTTACGAACATGCTTTAAATACCATAAGGGAGTATGCATTCAAGTTTCGGAAAAATCGGACTTCATATGCAAAAGTTAAAAAATTTGACGAAACTTCGAACTCACTATTCATAGGCCGGAACATGCTATAAATTCATAAATCATGCAATTCATATCTATTTCATACATATACAATACATGAGCGAAGAAAGAATTCGGAAAAGACGAGTCTCGGAGGGACCCACAGGCCAAAATTGGCCCTGACTTACAGAAGGTCAGGGCCCTGTTCAAACGGACCACACGGGCACAAGCACGGCCGTGCAGGTGGCCGTGCAGCCCAAGGGAGTGCGCACGGTCTCACTACACGCCGTGTAGAGAGCCCATGCAGGCTTCAACAACACGCACGGCCTCCTGCACGGGCGTGCAGGGGGCCGTGAGCCTCACACGGGCTTGCCACAGGCCGTGTGTCAAGCCCGTGCATATCAGAAAGGAGCAGACGCGCAAAACAGCAAACCCATTACTCGAAATCAATCCTAAATCCAACATTTAATCATCGAAACATGCAAATCACGCCCTGATATTTACATATAGTGATCTACAACATATAAGCTACACATAGGATCCAAAAACACGAAAATCCATCCATAAATTCTCTCGAAATCACATAAACCCTAAATTATTCAACTATTTACAAAAACAAGAAAAACGAGGCATAGGAGATATTAAACGAGAGGGACGTGAAAGGCTTACTCGTAGAAGAGATCGTGAGGAATTCGTAGGCGTAAACGGTTTGAAAATCGGTCGGGAAACGGAGTCGGAATGATCGTTGGAACCTTCTTCCTTCTCTTTCTCTTTTCTTTCTTTTCTTTCTTTCTAGCGTGAAGTGAGGATTGAGGGAGAGAGAGAGTTGGTCAAGTCAAACTTTGACTTGACTTAGAAACGAGGGGCAAAACCGTAATTACTCCGAACTTACTAAAATTAGCAGGTTGTCGGAATTAAACAATATTACAGTCAAAACTCGTACAATTGAACACGCGTTGACATGAAATGGTTTAAAAACCAAAATTCACTCATTTATGAAATTGTAAAAAAAATTCACATACTAACTATCAAATGAAATAATTAAATCGCGCAAAATAACGATTCGGACGTACCGGATAATAATTCGAATTTTCGGGGCGTTACACTGAAGCTCTTGCAAAAAGATGCCCGTCACAAAAAACTTCGGGAGATAACATCACATTTATCCTAGACTTATACGAGAAACAAAGATTTTAGGATATTTCTGAGTTTGTAGGGACTGGTTTTTCTAATTTAGAGTAATATAAAGTTTATGGAAAAAAAAGCCAATTTTGTCTCCTAAAGTGGCATATTTGTCAATTTGGTCCCAACATGTTCATAATTGACCGATTTCGTTTCATAAAGTGTATTTTTTATCCAATTTCGTCCTAAATGGCATTTTTCATTAGTTTTGGACGAAAACTATTAATTTTCGTTATTTCTCCAAAATTTAGGAAAAATTTACTTTGAGGCTCTATTAATACCATCAAAATTCATTTCTAAACCCTAAATTCTTTATATTTCTCCCGAAATTGACTCAAAATCCTCTCCCTTTGTTTTCATCGTTGAAACAAAAATGTGTTGAAAATCATCAAGAATCACTAGATAAATAAGAAGGAAATTTCAATCAATCAATGCCTCTACGAGATGCTTCTCGAAATAATGAACCTACACTGCAAAGCACAGACACGACAAAAAATTTGCTGTGCAGTGTCCGACACGTGTCGGACACGGACACGGGTTCGACATGGCTCCGACACGTGTCGGACACTGCAAAAAGTGTCCGAAAAAAAATAAAAATTTAGGACACGGTGTCGGACACGGCTAGGGGAGTGTCCGACACGGCTAGGACACGGCTGAGGGAAGTGTCCGACACGGCAAACTCAATTTTTTTATTTTTTTTAATTTTTTTATTTAAAAGGGTCAAAATTTATTTGAAAAAAAATAAAAAATTATAAATGAATAAAACGGTGTATTAAGTTAATTTAAATTTATTTTTTCATCATTTTTAATTGATTTTCACAATATTATAATATACAAATTATAATATTCTTTTAACATAATAATCAATTCGTATATTTAAATTTTACTAATAATTATATTATATTGTGATAAATTTATTTTTTAATTAATATTTGTACATATATTATATATGAACATTTATATTTTTATTAAAATTTATATTAGTCAGCCGTGTCGTGTCCTAAAATTTTTAAAAAATCCATGTGGCCGTGTCTGTGTCGTGTCGTGTCCGTGTCCCCGTGTCCGTATCCGTGCAACATAGAACCTACATCATAGTTGTAGCGGGCGCCCCAAACGGGTAACGCACGCCCCGCACCGAGCCCCGACCCGGAACCGAAATGGGATCCGACCCGAACCGAAACCCGGCGAACGGCAAGCATTTACTCAATCACTAGGCGGGGTTTTAAAAACAACGAAAAGACAGAGACGCGGAAGCAATATAAATGGCCGTGTGAGATAAGTGCACAGGGTCTCGTCACGGCGTGTGGAGAGACCGTGCAAGGCATACAGGGGTAGTTCGTGTGATTAAAACCACACAAACTTCACAAAATTCAAACACGAGCAACAACATCGAAATCACATGCATAATATAATACGCTTAACGCACATAATTTAAATTCACATAATATGAAATTAAATTAATTTAGGATGAATGTCATGACAATGCAATATACCTGGATCGTTCATACAGAATCAAGCTTCATTCTTCTGGCTCGTCTCGACATTCTCTTTCTCGTGCAATTTGTACGAAGATGAAACGGACTTCCACATGAGAAGCAACGTCCCTGCTTCCTTCGACATTCTGACTCTTGATGATCTATTTGGCAAAAGTCACATACTGGCGTTCCCTGCAGTTTTGGAGGTACATTCTGCTTCGATGAAGATACCGAGAAGGTTTTCTTGCCGGAAGAAGACCCTGATTGTTTAAGTGGCCTCGTAGAACTCGTTGGATGTGCATCCTCAGTATCGCCTGCTATATCCCGCGGTACTGGCCTCTTCTTCGGACATAGATTCAACATGTGATCGGGGCTACCACATCCGAAGCACAGTCCATTCTTCCTCCAACATTTAGCCTCTACATGCGGGCCCTTACAAAATCCACATACTGGTCGTGGATATCCCTGAGGTTGGGGAGGATTAGGCTGAACGGGGGCCTGAATTTCACTTTCATTTTGCTGATGAACAATCCTCGTAATGTATTCAGCCCGGAACTCAGTCAAGAATTGATCCCAAATCGGGACTACATGCTCGCGTTCCCATCGGTGTTCAATCTGTTTCCACCATTCCTGTGCAGCTCCAATCATTAAATAAATAGCAAACCCGACTCTTAGAGGATCCGGATATTCCATAATCCTAAAAATCTTTTCTAAAGCAGATATCCATGCCTCGGCAATATTGTCATCCGGGGCACCTTCAAATTGCGGTGGTTCGAATCTGAGAAATTGAGCCCACGCTTCCTGCTCAGCATTTCCTTTAGGGGCATGAGCGATGAACTGTCTTAATGTTTCCGAAATTCCGGCTGGGATCGGTGGATCGGTCTGAGGTGTCAATGAAGATGACGAAGACTGTCCACAGGGACAACGACGTGGAGGCATCCTGTAAAGCCATTAGCAGTTATGCGTGACAGGTAAGTGAGCATGCAATGCTGTAATCACATAGGCAAGTAATGTTCACTTAGATTTCACATAAGCACTTAACACATTTGCACGAATCCACAGAATTCCTAAGCCGTACGACCTAGACACAACCGGACACGACAGACAACCAGGCATGGCAAGTACAACCTTGAATTTCACATCCACCTATATCCAATCCCATCCCAATATTTTGATTGTAAAAGATCTTTTGTTGTTGATCATCCAACAAAGATCCGTGACAATTCAAACACTAAGCGTTCTTGAACACTGGTGAGTGCAATTCCCTAAGTTACACCGGCACACAACGACCGACCAAACCAGTAAAACACGACAATTCAGAGCTTAGGCCATTGGACCAAAGAGCTCTGATACCAACTGTAGCGGGCGCCCCAAACGGGTAACGCACGCCCCGCACCGAGCCCCGACCCGGAACCGAAATAGGATCCGACCCGAACCGAAACCCGGCGAACGGCAAGCATTTACTCAATCACTAGGCGGGGTTTTAAAAACAACGAAAAGACAGAGACGCGGAAGCAATATAAATAATCAAAGTAATAGAACATAATAAATACACAATTATTAAAGCCCAACAAGGCTAACGAAATTCAATTACATAATATCAAACGGGTTCGATAAATACATAATCCCGAATACAAATTAAATAAAATCCTAATATCCTAAAAATCTAATTCATATCATACGGAAAGGAATATACATGAGAAAATAAATACAACTCTACGACGACGACGACGAATCCCGCCTAGTAACCTGAAACCAATATAGGGTGACACGGAGAGGGTTAGTCAAACGACTAAGTGAAGGGGAAAATAATAATGTATATAATAAAACGGAAGTAAATCACCAATTTTATAATTAAAAGAAATCAACATAAAAGAAAGGTTTTCGTAAACGGGTGGTGATTTAACATAAAACATAACTTATCATATGACTCGGCGAGTCGAGCCCTGAAACTCCAATAACCAAAAACATAAAACCGGAAACCTCCCTTATTCCTCCAATGTAGCCGGACTGCAAACCCGAACTACTCGTAACTAACTAGAATAACTCAGGTACTCAAAGGGCTGCCACTCCGGCCTCACCCCGAGCTCCCAAATGGAGGAAACCATAGGATTTACGCCGTAGACCCGACGTCTACCGACTTCGTCCTATCGCTCTTACTCCGGGCCCAAACGATCATGCATACAGTTCATAACTCGCTTTTCAAACATTTCGGGTTGGCCAAAAGACCGTTCGAGACATGTCATATGCGAGGCCGAAGGCCAAAGTTCGCCTTAGAAAACAAAAGGTTTTACATGTCTCTTCCGTAAACATTTCGAAAACTATACATAGTACTTTTTCATATCAAATCATTTCCGATAAATCAAATAAACATAATAAGTATAAATATCTACTAAGTATATATATAGAAACGGTGTGAAAACAAAACATAAACGTGGCTTATTTCGGGAGAGGCTTATTTATACATATACATAGTAATACTGGAACAGAAAAGGAAAGCCTCACCTGGCGCGTGCAAAAGAAGAGCAAAAGCTAGAACCGGCGCTACTCCACAGGAGTATCGTCTGCAAAAATACCAGGACACAACCAAATAAGACTAAAGACAACGCACGGCTTATACGAGAATATTAAAACACATAGGAGCACGTTATACAATTAAATCAATCACTTAAGTTCAAATTATCAAACGAAAACAGAGTAATTCATGCATTTAAAAATACAAATCAAATCCAAATGTAACGAAACTTTACGGACATGCTTAAATTATCATAAAGAAGTATGCATACGAATTTCGGGAAAATCGGACTTCACATGCAAAAGATAGAAAATTTAACGAAGACTTAAAACGCACTATTCATATACCCGAACGTGTTGTAAATTCATAAATTATGGAATTCATATTTATTTCATATATATCGAATACACGAGCGAAGAAAGAATTTGGAAAAGACGAGTCTCGGAGGGACCCGTAGTGCAAAACGGGCCCTGACTTACAGAAGGTCAGGGCACTGTGTGATCGGGCCACACGGCCTTGTGCACGGCCGTGTGCCGAGGCCGTGCACAATCGGACGAACGCGCACGGCCTCATGCACACGGCCTCAAGGCCGTGTGCACAGCCCGTGCACCATCCCCAAACACGCACGGTCTCTTGCACGACCGTGCAAGAGGCCGTGTACACCCACACGGGCTTGCCACACCCCGTGTGCATGGCCCGTGTGCGTAAAAATTGAGCAGAACATGCAGAACATCAAACCCAACACGCGAAAATCAAATATAATTCAACCTTAAATCGATTAATCATGCAAATCAATCCCTAATTTTCACATATAATCATCTACAACATGTAATCTACATATAGAAACGATAAACACGAAAATCCATCCACAATTACTATCAAAATCATATAAAACCTAAATTATACAACTATTCACAAAAATGAGAAAAACGAAGTATAGAGGACATTATACGAGAGAATCGTTAGAAGCTTACTCATAGAAAAGATCGCGAGGAATTCGTAGGCGTAAACGATTCGAAAATCCGTCGGGAAACGGAGTCGGGACGATCAATTGAAATCTCTTCCTTCTCTTTCTCTTTTTCCTTCTCTTTTCTTTTCTCCCCTTTCTTCCTTGTTGTTGATGTGCGAGAGTGAGGTGAGGGAGTGTGTGACTTAGTCAATTAGTTGACTAGGTCTAAAAGTCGAAAGGGTAAAATCGTCATTTCGCAAAATAAGTTTAAAAACTCACGTTGTCCAAATAATACGTAGTTACAGTTAAAATTCATATAATTAAACGCACATTGACAATTAGTGATTTAAATATAAAATTCACTCATTTACGAAATTATTCTAAACCCTCAGAATAAATATTAAATAGAATAATAAATAACGAAATTACTCGATTAAAACATACCGAATTGAAACTCGGATTTTCGGGTCGTTACAATAGTACCACAAGTGAAGGAATTAGTTGTTTAATTTGTGATCACAAAATCTTAATTTATTTGTATGTAAATCTTTCCTCCATTTTGGAGAAATAACGAAAATTAATTTTTTCCATCCAAAACTAACGGAAAATGCAAGTTGGGACGAAATTGTCTAAAAAAATACACTTTATGGGATGAAATCGGCCAATTATGAATATGTTGGGACCAAATTTTTAAATATGTGGGACCATATTGACATTTTTCTCAAAGTTTATGTTTACCTTAAAAAGAAAAGAAAGTAGAGTGGTCCTTAACTCATTTAGCTCGTGTACACCTGCACACACCTGATCAGACCTCCTCCTCTCTTCATCGCCGCGCTCTTTTCACTCGGCCTAAAACCCCAGCAAAACCCCTCCCTCCCACTGAACCCCCAGCTACTTCTCTACCCACCCCACTCCCCCTCCCCCCAACACACACACACACACCCCCCAAACACACACACACATATTACTTTGCACGCATTTTATCATTTCTTCTGGTAAAATTTCGCTGCGTTAAACTGCAACAGTAAGTCATCTCTCTCTTTCTCAATTTTAATTGGGTTTCACCAAATTCTCTATTATGATTTTTTCTATTCGTTGTTAATTCCAGAAGTTAGCAGTCGAGTAGCTTTAATTTCAGTTTTCTTGTGCAACAAGTATGATGTTTTTTTTTTATATATATTTACCTTCGATATGTCTGCATTCAGATGGATAATAAGAGATTGTTACTGTCAAGTGTTTAATCCATGCGTATATTCCCATATATGTATTTCTAGGATTTATGGTTTGTTTAAGTTGTAACAGTTTGATGGATGTCTTGGTTGTTTGCAGAATTACTCAAGCAAACGACGTGAAGAAGTAGACGCAAGTGCAGCCCCTGCTAATCTCTACCGCCGCCGCTGCCGCGCTCATCCCTACCACCGCGCTCTTTCTCTCTCTCTGAATCTCTCAATATCCAGGTACCAATTTGAGGACTTATTTTTGTTTTTTCATTCAATTTGATATCGTATTTAGCTGCCGCAAGTGAATACCTTCTTTGTTTTTAGCTGCCGCAAAAAACACCAGTCCTCATCTATAGAACTAGAATTATATTACAGCTTTCTGCTATCTTCTTTTCGTAATTTGATTGGTAATTAATGGTTTCTTCTTGAGCTACCTAGCTTGATTGAGCTCTCTTTTTTCTGATTTTGGTTTTGTTAAGGAAAGAGCAAGTTAATTCATCCTTATTTTCTGATGGGTAGTTCTGGAATGTAGCCATGACGCCACTTTCCGTAATTTGATTGGTAATTGAAGTTAATTTTATTAGGGAAAAGAGGTTGCATGTTGGGGAGAGAAATTAGGGTTTGTTGGGAGAATGGATGCCTGAAATTCTTGGTTCCTCAATAATAAAAATGGGTCGGTTCGTGTAGATATAGTTAGATATTTTACCCATCTAGTTATGATTTTCAAACTAAGTTGTTGATTAAGGAGCAAAATTTGTGGTTGGTAGACTGATATAGATTGCTAAACATATTTAGGCTGATACTTGAAAGGGAAATTGGGTTGAAGATGCAAAAATGGAAGGACTTTTATTAGCACTTAATGTATTATGCACCAACTTAGTTTATTGCAGTTAAAATTGCAGAAACAGAGTAATAAGATAGCATTCAAAGAAATATAAAATTCAGTTGTTTGTTGGATTAAGCATGAAGAAGTTGGATATTAAAAGGCATGAGGGAACTTGGTTTGGTATTGATTTTGTAAAAGCTATGTGTACGGCTTTTCGGCTTTTAGAAAAAGCTGAAAGTTGCAGGGGGTGGGGCTTGAGGCAAAAACAAGAGTTGCATACAAGAATAAAAAAGAGAGGTTGTGAGGAGAAAATTAATGTGAGTGGTAAAAGTTGTAGTGAAAAGCTTGAGCTTTTGAAAAAAGTTTATAAGCTGGAAAAAAAGAGAGCTTGTGAGTTTGTGTAAAAGGTGAGTTGGTTTCTTTGGGATTATTTTCTTGAGTGTCTGTTATGTGGTATAAAGGTTTTGAGTGCTGAAATGAATATTGAGAGAAGATTGGTTAGTATAAATTGGATCTCTAACATTGTTGTTTCTTTTGAGTAGGGACCTTAATTACATCATAAATACGCTTAGCTTACACGTTCAGTAGCATCTTTATGATAATGAATAGGGTGTTTGATAAGCACCATTAAAGCAGCTAGCTGTACAAACTACAAATGCATGCAGCGTCACATTTGACTTATTATCAAGATTAGCTTTCAAGTACTTAATTCCACAAATTTGGAAAAGCTGGTTTATTTATAGGCTATTATAGTTCGTTACAATGTGATATGGTTTCTGTGGAAATTTAAGTAGAAATAAGTTAAAGTTTGAGGTACCTAATTACATGATTTTGACTTCAGCTTCTAGCTTTTATATTGGTTTTTAGATAAATGAAAGTTTCTTGAGAGTAGTAGAAGTGTTCCTTAGCAATTATAGGGTCAATCCACAAGTAATCCCTCAACTACTAGCAATATATGACTCGGTCTCTCAACTCCAATTATAGTTAAGTCCTGTTTTCAATTCAAGCAAAACATTGTTCTTTTTTTTTTTCGTGTATGTTAGCTGCTGCAAGTCAAACATCATATGTCTAATTAAGGAATTGAATTATTTGTGGGACTTATTTTGCTGTTATTTAGTTGTTGTGGAATTCATGTTCCTTTTCTTTTCCCTGCTTTGTCTAAGTTGGAGTTAGTTTCCTTACTCATTTTTGCTGTCATTCAGTTGTTAGGAAATTCATTCTTCCAGGGTCGAACCTTTTTTTTTAATTACAGCAATTGGCTTCATTTATTGTGGGGATTCTACTAAAAATCTGCAATTGGCTTCATTACAGCAAGTTTTTGTTTGTGGGCATTGAAATTTTGTACAAAACACTAGGAAAAAATCTTTCTGCATCTATGACCAGTAGAGAAATTTGTTAGTTCATATATAAAATCAAAATGAGTGAATTTGTTAGATTACTCACTCATTTTTGCTGTATCTACAGACTTTAAGTTACACATAGAAAAATAGTTGGACAAAATTACTTTACTTGGTACTGCAAAAACCATTTCATTCCTGAAGAGGGATACAAAACACCTAAAATTATCATTACATCTTACCAACAAATGCCACTATGGCAATGAAACAAAACAAATAAGCACCTACATATCCCAATTTCGGACAATTATTTGTTTTACAATTCAACTTCAACAACAATGCCCTAAATTTCATTCTTTCATGCCTCTTCTCTAGACTTCAATTCCATGATTTCACTTTCCATTTTCACCTCCCGAACCACATACTCCCTGAGCTCATGCTCCAAAATTTTTTTTTCTTCTCTAGTCTTAAGTATCACATCTTTTGACCTTTTGCAAAATTCCTTGTCTTTCCACATATAAAAACCATCTCCCTTATTGAGATCGTAGAGGTTTCAAATGACACGAACAACCAAGCTGATGGGAATATCGCCGTACCAAGACAAAATAATGAAGTAGTTCCAGTTGATAGTGACTCAGAAGATGCCGAAGATGCCGAATCTCCATTTGTACCGAGCGATAGAATGTCTACGAATGTGTGGTCTCCTGTATACGATAAGATATTCGAACAATTTACTCGTCCAAGACCACGCAACTTATTTGACGGTCCTTCGTCTTCAAACCAATGAGAATAAAATGAAGGAACTAGCGTCAAAATAATAAAATAATCTTTTAATTTTCCAAGTTATTATCAATTTGTTATTTTGAAATTGAAGGATATTAATAAAGTAGGATTTATTCTTCTAGTTTCTTTGTTGTTCAGATTTTTTTCTTGGTCAGAATCATTCTACATCGATTATGTATAGTGTTATATAAATAAATTCCTTTCATAAATACAATATATAATTTTGTGATTATGAGTGTCCAATATTTGCAAACTAAATAATGTATAAAATCAAGTGTAATATTTGCAATATAAGTTATGAAAAAAAAATTGTGATATTTTAAGTAATAAAAAATATGAAATCATTGTATGTTGAATTTTACAAATTTATTAATCAAAATTCGGTTAAAATTATAAATTTTGTATGTTATCAAAAGATGTGGCGTATCAAAATATGAAAAAATTTTGTGGCATCAAAAGATGTAATGTAATATAAATTTTACGAATTTATTTTTATGTATATTATTCTTTTCTTATGAGTTACAACAAAAAAAAAATTATGAAATTTTTGTATATTGATTTTTTGTAGATAAAATAGATTATCTTCTAGTATAAATATTGTTTGATACGTTAAACTGAAGGTGGAATATAGGGGTAAATATGTAATATACTCGATAGATGGATTAAGTACTACGTATCAAACATGTATAAGAATTTCTAGAATTTCAGAGTAACTACTGTATATAGTTGTTTGATACACTAAACTGAACTCCCATAAATTGGTCAACTTATGGAATTTCCACATTCTGAATTTCATTCCACATACCCTATCAAAAACGCCCTTACTGATTTATATGTGATGAAACTAAGTAGTTCCATAAAGTGTGCGGATTGTGATGCTGATGGAGTAACATGCATTCTGAAAGTTAACCCATGAATATAATTATACCTACATAGTCATCTCTATTCTCTAGTACTTGAGTAATATTGTCTTGATCTTTTTGGTGAAGTACCTATTTTATCATGTATGAGAAATAATCGCCAGAATAGTTAAAACCTGGTGAAAACATTCTAATCAAACGGGGCCTTGATTTATTTCCACGACTTGCTTATATTCATTGCTTTTTTCAAACTCTTTAGCATCTTTGAGTTCTCCTGATTTAGATACTCAATAGCTATATTTTGTATTACTTCATAATTGTTCTCTGCTACCTAGAAGCTGAATACCATAACTAAAGTGTGTTTTTCCTGGAGGTATTGCCATAGTTGTCCACTATTTACTTGGAATCAGGGCCAAATATGATTTCTCTTTGAGATATAAGTTAAACATACGGAGTGGTGTATAAGCGCCTAATGGGGGACATCAAATAGCTGCAGTTGTATGCTTACCCTTTATTTGATGAACACTTTATTTCAGTTCGTACTGCATTTATTGTTTTCTGTTAAAGTGCTAAATGAAATAGTGGAAGTTATTATTGATGGTGTTTGATTGCTTAATGGGGTTCCTTAGTAGTTGCAGTTATGTTCCGTCCCCCAGTAATAAGTGATGCTGATCCTTCAAACATACGACTTGCTGTGTACAGAGAGAATATTTTCCTTCTGTTATAGTTGATTCATTTGTATAATATAGATGTATATGAATGCATAATTATCTATTTTTAATTTTTTCTAGTGATTTTCCTTTGTTGTCCAAAGCTTGACTAATTGGTCTGGGAAGTGACTTTGATTTTCTTTATGAAGAGAAGGAAACTTGGTGATGGCTTCTAAGGCGATTTTGAGGAGGAGAAAGACTGTTTCTGATTACTTGAATACCCATGTTCGTTCTATTCAAAGTTCACAAACCTCAGCTCTGGAGAAATCTTGTCAGTCGTTTGACTCTATTGTTTCTACCTCCATTACAGACCACATCTCTCAAGCTCCCCTGAGAGACAATGGTGAACCTTCGGCTTTGTGCAAGAAACTGCTGGATTACTCAACCTTAGGAATCATTAGGCAAAAAGCTTGTGGAATTAGGGCATTCAACTATGGAAATAGGTCAGAGCTCAATTACCTGATGGGGGTTAGATTGATGTCACAATCCAGATGTTATGCTTCAACAGCAACCGCAAAGCAGCCTGATTTAGGAAGTGATGATGTGGGTAATGAGGAAAGGGCAGCAATAAAGAGAAAGGAAGCTTCCCCAAAAGAATGTGATCAAGCTGTTGTGGGTCTGAGTACTGCAAAGGCCAAAGCAAAAGCTAAACAGCTGCAAGAATCTCAGAGCAAGTATATGCCCATAATAAAGAAACTATGGACCACATTTCTAGGTATTGGTCCAGCTTTGAGAGCCGTGGCTTCCATGAGCAAGTCGGGATTTCCTTATCAGTATACATGTTTTCAGGTCTTCTCTGTTTAACTAATGAAAATAGATGTCCTTTATGATCTCTTCTCCTTACTTGCAGGGAAGACTGGGCCAAGAAACTCATCCACTGGAAAAACGAATTTGTATCAACATTACTTCATTACTGGTTAGGTTGTAAGCTTCTGTGGGCTGATGTGAGGATCAGTTCGAGATTATTGCTGAAACTTGCTGGTGGAAGGAGTTTCTCCAGAAGGGAGAGGCAACAGCTTACAAGGACTACCGCTGATGTTTTTAGGCTAGTCCCATTTGCTGTCTTTATCATTGTTCCATTCATGGAATTCTTGTTGCCTGTGTTTCTGAAGCTCTTTCCAAACATGCTACCATCAACCTTTCAGGACAAGATGAAAGAACAGGTATGCATTCTGAAGTTGTTGTTTTCCTAAGGGTAAGTATCTTCTCTCAGTTTGTTAATGTAGTGTACTCATATCATTCTTCCTAGGCTTGGCTAGGTTATTGGCCTTCCAACCGAATTTATATTTACCCTGCTTCTGAAGTAACATTTTATAGCTCTTCGGAGAAGTTTTGATGTCATTATGACATGACCTATCCTGCCTTATTTTTCTCTCTGCGTTCACAGAGAAACGCAGACACGTGACACACATGCACACCAGGCTCATCAACATTTCTAGCATGAATGCACAATCTAACTTATCAACATTACATGCATGTTCATATATATATATATTTGTGTGTGTGTGTGTGTGTTTTGTACACGCCTACAAGAATTCACTCACATTATACAACATCTAATCGACCCTATGAAAAATTGGGAATAGTCATCTTGAATCTTCATCAATGTTGCTCTTTGAAACTTGAAATTGAAGATTGTAAATTTTGAGCTCATTGAGCGAATCTGAAGGCTGCGCGGCGTATGAAAGAGATACTATGTTTTTGAACCCTTATCAAAGAGGTCAAGCTTGTATGACAGCTGATGTTTCACATCTACTTGGGCTTAATTAATTAAATAAAAGTGGGCCAAAATAATGAATATTATTTAGGCCAATAACTACACTTATGAGGTGTTTTGGAGAGAAGAGGCAGAAAATTTAGGCGGATTTTGGAGTTTAAAATATTTTTTCTCTTATATTTGTGTATCTTTTTTCTTCACAAATGGTACGTACTCTTGGCCTCGTGAATGTTTGAGCTAAATGGATCTGTTCTCTTTGCATCAGAGCATCAGTGGGAATCCAACTTGTGGATAATCTCAAACAAATTTATGTGGATAGTCCTTATGTCTACAAAGGTTGTTTGAGTTTACAGTTCCTGATCGTATACTCCTTTTTTTCAATGTAACATGTCTGCCTATGCATCATGATAGTTTTTATGGTACAAGTTCCTTGCTAAATGTAAATGTTGATAGTCATGAAAATAATAGCTTATGCTCTTTTTATTTATGATTATATCCCCTAAGCATGTGCCAAGGTTGATTAGTGGCTGAGGGGACCTACCTGTTTAAATGTTATGTTGGATTAGAAAGCTCCGTGATAATGGAGTTGCATACTGAATCAAGTACATACTTTTTTACCCCTTTATTTGGTTATGGTTCTTCAAGCATTTTCCACAAAATGTTAGTTTTACTGGAAATGGACTTGTAGGAAGCACTAAAGCGGAGGTTGAATGCCAAAATAGAATATGCAAAGTTTCTTCAAGAGACAGTCCAAGAAATGGCGAAAGAAGTCCAAAATTCACGGAGCGGAGAAACTAAGAAAACGGCCGAGGACCTCGATGAATTCCTGAGCAGGGTTAGAGCAAAATCATCAAATTCCCAATAAAAAACCATGCCTGATAATCTTAGTTATAGAGTTCTAATGTGTTTGATACAGGTTAGAACTGGTGCTGGTGTCTCAAATGAGGAAATCTTAGGTTTTGCTAAGCTGTTCAATGATGAACTCACACTGGATAACATTAGCAGGTCTGAATTTTTGTGATTATATTTGGATTCATTGCTTTAATACTGAAATGCATGATAATTATTACTTGTTATGGTGTGTGCAACTTAATGATGACAGGCCTCGCCTGGTGAATATGTGCAAGTACATGGGAATAAGTTCTATTGGAACAGATGCTTATCTGCGATATATGCTGCGGAAGAGATTGCAAAGGTATGCCATTCCCTTCCCTGTAAAGTGTGTGTTGTGATATCTTGTAGTCTTTTAGGAATTGCACGTTTTGATGATTTATGTAGTTTGTAAATAACTTGTGCATGGAACATATCTTTTTGGCCTTATTCCTTTTAAAGCATCGGGAATGGAATGTGTAGCAGATCAAAGAATTGCATCATTATTGGAGGGGCATAGCTTACAGCAATTCTACTGTTTTGTATTTAGATGGCAAGATATGATGATATTTGCTAGAACATACATTAGAAGAAAGTCTGCCACATTTACTTTTGGCAGTATTAACTTCAGTTTTGAGTCCTTGATAGAAATACTTTGTTTCTATGTGTATGTTTTTTGTGTCAATGAGATGCAATTGTATTATTTCATGTGTTGAACCGCAAACAGATTTGGGCATTACTCTTGCAACTAGGTCATATATACATCAATGTTTCTTATTACTAAGTTGGAAGTAACGGAAAGTATAAAATCTCGTTGATAACGGGGTACAGTCACTAGTATTGTTATTGTCTGCTTCACCTCTCTCTTGACTAGTATGGAAGTAGAAGGCGGGCTGGGTAGATGGGATGCAGCGACAATTTTTTGTTTTTGCAGATCCCTGTTTTCACTTGTCCTTTGAATTTTACTTTAATTATTCACCTCTACCTTTATTATATACCTCATGTTTGTTCGACTTTCTATATATTGATGTGAGTGCTGGTCAAGACCTGGCTCTATATTAGGAAAGGAACTCACATTTTAACCATGCCTGAAAATTTTAGTTGCTTGTGCTCCTTCCATTTTATTGTATTAAGGACTAAGTACAAGATGTTCTAAGTTGCTGCTTTTTTTAATAAAAGCAGCCTTGCAACCGCAGTACTGTTGAGATTAGTAGCTAAAGAAAAAGATTAGGCACCAAAACCGTACACTCCCTATTGCTATGTTTCACTAAGGAACAGAGGCAGGGCCACATTATTGGTTCATTCTGCCATGAACTGATACTTCGGAGGGAGAAATGTGATGTCTTATTCTTGCGAAACTAAGAAAGCACATCAATAATAAAGAACATCTCTAAAGCTCCTCTGTATTTTCCAGGGAAGCCAGTACTGAATCACATTAAAGAGAGCCAGTTTGTTCAATATCTAATGCAGTGAAACTCGGTTGTCAAGCTCATCTCTGGATCTATGCTTATTTCAACCCCCCGAAGCATCTCTATTACCATACCCTTCTCTGCTTTATAGTCATAGAATTGGGAACGTTACTGCGTGTGCTTATGTTGCTCCAGTTTCCCAGTTTAATTATTTTTTGTTTCACAGACCAATAAATATGAGAAGTATTTGGTCGACCTAGTAAGCCTCACAGTATACTCATTAAGGTTCATTATATTCTCTGTTCCAGCATAAAGAATGATGACAAATTGATTCAAGCAGAGGGTGTGGAGTCTCTGTCGGAGGCTGAGCTTCGTGAAGATTGTAGAGAGAGGGGTATGCTTGGAGTATATTCTGTGGAGGAAATGCGGCAACAGGTTCGTATGGCAGCAAAAGTCATTACTTAATACATCAAAAATGGAAGTATAATGTTTTATTTGATTGGGTATTCATTCATGAGGTACAAATTTTATGAGGACAATTTCAGATAAAAGCTCGAGAGAAATGATATTGTTTCGTGAAAATGTGGTTGAATATGTGATATAAGTGTTCTGGTTACATTTGATGTGAATTGAATGAAATTTGATGGATAGCTATTTTATCGTATATATTAGTACTTGTAATAGTAATATTACTGTCTTAACTTTTACGAAAAAAGTTGCACAAATAATTTATTTACATATATGTGTAATGTATAGGTCAATTTACATATGTATCTATTTTATGTACCTGCTCCTAATAATTAAATTAAAATGTTTATTGAACTTATGTTGATCCATACAAATAGTAATACATGCTAATGTTTCAAAATGTTTTATTCTAGGTTAAAGATTTATACATACTAACATATAAAAATGTAAAAACTCGGATATTTATATGATTATCCTCACATAAAATACATGTTGCATTATCGTGAATATTGTGTAAAACTATGCATCATGCTGATCTGAACTCTTTTGTGTAATCCTGTCCATGGCTCCATCTGCAGTAGAGGCATTGGAGAGGTGACTCCTAGAAATTGCATGACTGAATTAATTTACCAACTAGTTGAAAGTCCATATAAATAGAACTCTATAAATTATTATATATGCATTTTAAATATATAAGCATACATATTTTGTGTGGGTGGGTGTGAATGTGTGTCTTCTATCTGTGTTTCTATGTGTGATTGTGTATGCATAATAACCCTCATATGTACTCCCTTCAACCTTCCTTTTTTTTTTGGTTGCAGCTGCGGGATTGGCTAGATTTGTCTCTGAATTATTCTGTTCCGTCTTCACTTTTGATTCTTTCCAGGTTAATTTGGAATGATACCCAACTTACTTTTTCCCTGTCTAATTTGCAATTAGTGATTGTTATTTGATTCTTATACCACATCTGGCACTTATACTCATCTTCTTTGCAGGGCCTTCACAGTATCAGGAAAGTTGAAACCAGAGGAAGCAGTTCGGGCTACATTGTCTTCACTCCCAGATGAGGTTGTGGATACTGTGGGCATTACATCATTGCCATCTGAGGATTCTGTTTCAGAAAGGAGGAGGAAATTGGACTTCCTTGAAATGCAGGAGGAACTTATCAAGGTCGATGATTTTTAGTTTTTGTTCTTAACAATCATAGTCTATTTTGCTGATCTGAACTCTTTTGTGTAATCCTGTCCATGGCTCCATCTGCAGTAGAGGCATTGGAGAGGTGACTCCTAGAAATTGCATGACTGAATTAATTTACCAACTAGTTGAAAGTCCATATAAATAGAACTCTATAAATTATTATATATGCATTTTAAATATATAAGCATACATATTTTGTGTGGGTGGGTGTGAATGTGTGTCTTCTATCTGTGTTTCTATGTGTGATTGTGTATGCATAATAACCCTCATATGTACTCCCTTCAACCTTCCTTTTTTTTTTGGTTGCAGCTGCGGGATTGGCTAGATTTGTCTCTGAATTATTCTGTTCCGTCTTCACTTTTGATTCTTTCCAGGTTAATTTGGAATGATACCCAACTTACTTTTTCCCTGTCTAATTTGCAATTAGTGATTGTTATTTGATTCTTATACCACATCTGGCACTTATACTCATCTTCTTTGCAGGGCCTTCACAGTATCAGGAAAGTTGAAACCAGAGGAAGCAGTTCGGGCTACATTGTCTTCACTCCCAGATGAGGTTGTGGATACTGTGGGCATTACATCATTGCCATCTGAGGATTCTGTTTCAGAAAGGAGGAGGAAATTGGACTTCCTTGAAATGCAGGAGGAACTTATCAAGGTCGATGATTTTTAGTTTTTGTTCTTAACAATCATAGTCTATTTTGGTGTACCCGATGTTCTCTTCTTGATCTTTTATTCCTTTTCTTTTTATTAAATTAACTATACTATAGGAGGAGGAAGAGAAAGAAGAAGAAGTATTAGCCAGAAAAAAGGAATCATCTGGTGTTGAAGAAGATGTTGCTTTGAAGGAGATGACCATTCCAACTGCGAGGGAAGCACAAGAAGCAGCTAGAGCAAGAGCTCTTGATAAACAAGAACAGCTTTGTCAACTTAGTCGCGCATTGGCTGTTTTAGCTTCTGCTTCTGTAATAAAAAGTTTCTAGCTCTTTTAGTTTTTAGTTTTCACATATACACTTATTCTCTGAACCCCTCCTTTTCCTATTTTGATTTATTATGCAGTCGGTGAGCCAGGAGCGTGAAGAATTCTTAACACTTGTGAATAGAGAGGTATCTATCAACTTGAGATGTTTCTATAAATAATGCAAATAGGTTGACGTACCACTAATTCCGCCATTATTTTTTGCCACTGGGAAGTTGATAGGGGATTCTTATAACTGCTTTGGACATTTTATTGTTTTTGAGTTGATCATGTTCTTGGCTAAGTACTGTTTGGATGTATGTGGACATAAGTTAAGATAAGTCTTTCTTGACCTAAAATTTTTAAATTACTTAGTATGGTGAGTTAGGTCTTAGGATCTATCAAATAGAACTGGTGGTACATGCCTTCATGTGTGGTGCTTCAGATGTGATTGCTATGTTTTGAGTAAATTGTTTATAACTTGAAAGCTTCATGTTTGTTATGGATAATAGAGATCTTATTCAATCATATTCCATATCGTAAAATTTCAAAACAAAAATCCCATGTATTGAATTATGTTCTGATTTAATAAATTTCATGATCCATGTAGTCCTTAGATGTTTGTCACTTTGTCTTTATTACTGCGCATCCAATTGAATAGATTCGTGAGACAAGCAATGATTTCCATTGCTCATGGTAATTTCTCTTTCTAATGTTAGATTGAGCTCTACAATAGCATAGTGGATAAGGATGGGACAAATGGTGAAGTGGAGGCCATGGAGGCGTATAGAGCTGTCCGTGATGAACGTGAGGATGGTGATGAAGTTCCTAAGCGCAAAATGGTTTCTTCTGCTCTTATAGATAGGGTAAGATTCTTCCCTTCAGTAGAACTTAAGAAATAGGGCCAGTTACGAAACCTCCCCGAGGTTTACACCGTTTACTAAAACCACCTTGAAATCTTAAAACATTACGAAAATTACACTGAGGTTTGCAAAATATTACGAATACCCCCCTAAAACTAACAGAAAATCATTGACAATCATTGACTCAGGGGGGTATTGGTAATGTTTTAAGGTTTCAGGGTCTTTTCCAAAAAAAAAAGGACCTAACCTCAGGGGGTTTCCGTAATTATCCCTAATAAATAATACCCTCACACATACACCCAGAGAAACAAGACAAAGAGAAAATAGTAATATGCATCCCATATCTCAAAAAAACATATGATTCAGGAAAGTACATGTGTTGTTATATCCCATGCAGCTGACCTGAAATCACGTATTGTTGACTGATTTGATCCAGGTTGACACTATGCTTCAAAACCTTGAGAAAGAAATTGATGACGTGGATGCAAAAATTGGTGACCATTGGCGAATACTTGACAGGTACATTCATGACTTTTGTCACCATGCTTTATTTGCCTATGACTTCTCATTCCTGATTTTGGAGTGTCATATTGTTCTTCGCAATTTTGCTCTTCAAAGTGATACTCCCCTCCTCTTTCTACAACAACAGCGAAGTAGAAAAAAAAAACATTTTCGGACAAAATTTATTAGGTAGTTATGCATGTTACAAATTTTGGAAAACAACATTAATTTAGTGTATATTAAGATCGAATTCTTATTCCTCGAGGCATATGAATCTTATCTTATTAAATCAATTTAGACCAATGAACCAAAGCCACTTGAAGTCCAACAGTTGAGAAGTCTGTTTGATCTAACCTTATTCATTTATCTACAACCTCTGTTGTCGTTCAGAGAAGTTCTGAAAGTGCATAAGTTATCTTTGGTTTCTTCCATTTCTGTTAATGGACGAGATTCCATCATAGGGTGAGTTGAAACTTGAAGGGACATTCGATAAATTCTTTCCCTAGGTGGTAAAGAAGCATCTGTTATGAAAACTGCACAGATATTTTTTATAATTAAATTTATTCAACTCTATGCTCAAAAGCTGCAAATTGCTATTTTCTGTTTCTAACTATTAATATCTGTTACATGCTTATGTTATAATAATTACATCATATAATTAGACAGATGCCTTCTCTGCTTAGTTTTGAAGCTATAATTTTCACATAACAATGCTATAAGAGATTCTCTTTGTCACATTTATGTTAATCATGGAACAATCTATTTTAGATGGAATTAATGTTTTTTCCTGCACAATCCATTTAGATACTTGTTTATGGTCTTTCCCTGATCCAAGATGCAACCTTTTGTTATTTAATCTGTTTCTGTAATTGTAAATGATAAGAGGTAATAGTTATGGCGGATTATATGCCTTTTATATTACAAATTAAATCTTCGAATAAATGATTTGCAGAGATCATGACGGTAAAGTGACTCCTGAAGAAGTGGCTGCTGCTGCTATGTACTTGAAGGACACCTTAGGCAAAGCGGGCATTCAGGAACTAATCAGTAATCTCTCCAAAGATGCAGGTCAGTCATCTTTTCTCATTCATCACGCGTGAGTCGTGTATGAATTTCACCTTTTTTAGATTTATTTTTAGGGTTAATTACCGACTGCCCCTTAGTGTTTGGCTCAAATACAGAAAAAGCCCTGAGGTTTCATAAACTACCAACTCCCTCTGAGGTTTTTAGGATAAAGGAAAAATTACCGTAAGATAGTGAACCTCAGGGGGAGTTGCAATTTCTGAAACCTGAGGGTCTTTTCTGTATTTGAGCCATTATCCCTTTTGTTTTAAGATTTTGTTAATTTTATTCTCAATTTTCAGAAGGAAAGATACTCGTCGAGGACATTGTTAGATTGGGCAGCCGTGTGGAAGGTGGCAGCACAGCTGAATCTGAGTAAATGCAGAAGATGAGTACTAAAATTTTGCCTTAACTTTTAACTATATATACTAGTGTAGGTTAGGTTACAAAAGGTATTTCATTTCAAGTTTAAATGCATATTAATGTGTTTTCCTTGTTCATGCATAACAATCAGTTTACTCTAAGAAAACACAGAAAGGTGACCCTTCGTCCATGATCCTTTCTGTGTGTTCACATCAAAATTACATTGGTGTATCCGTGTATGTAACTAATGCAAGAATAATAAATATACGAAAACCTTCTGTTAAATCTAATCTTTTTTATATGTTGAACTCGATGGTACATTCTTATCATGGATCCTACACTGCTAACTTTGCTTCTTCTCACACTTGACCCATCCTTTCGAATTAGCTCGTCGGTTTTGAGCTATTTGGAAAGAACAAGGGATAGAATTCAACACGATATGGGTATGGGGATACAGTTTTTAAAATTTTAGGAGGTGACATGGCTCTGACACGTGTATCTTATATTATGTACAAAATTTGTGTAGATTATCTTCTTCTCTTATCAAGTATACAGACGAGTACAATCACAATAACATTTGCGTTGGTTATGTTGTTGCACATTTGTTAATATAATCTTTGGACTGATATTATAAGAATAGATGCAAACTACTTATTACGTATTCTATTTTTCTCTAGAAAATTATACCTATAAAACTTTCTACAAGTTGATGAAATTGTTATGCACTTGTGCAAGTTTTGTGTCCTTAATCGGTTAATACCGTGAATCTCACGTGTTTAAATCTTGTCTACGTGTTGGTTTATAGGTGTATATTCGTTATCTAAACTTGTATCCGATATTTGGCGAATACTAATAAGTACTATCTAAATCCGTATTTGGTTTATAGGTGTACATTTGTTATCTAAATCCGTATCTGTTATTTGGCGAATACTAATAAGTACTATCTGTATTTATATTCGGCGGATATTAACTAGATGCCGGTTATATTTGTATTTGAACGGATATCTAAGTTTACAGCATCATGCAAGCTCCTTTCTTTTGGTCGTTTTTTCTTCATCACCTTCTGGTTCTTTGCTTTCCTCTATATGTCTATATCGACCCTGAAGCCTTCGATCACCATTGTTGAGAAGAGAAAAGACGAGGGTTAAAGAACCATTAAGGTTGATGAAATTGTCAAATTTGGGAATTTCATTACAGTAGGTCATCGGGATGAAGAAAACCATCAGATTTGTGTAGATGTTCGTGGAAAAAATGGCGATGTCGAGCTTTTACTTGGTTGTTGAAGAAGTCGCTTGAAAGTTTCACCGAACATATACTCGAGGCAGAAGTTACGAAGAGTTAAATGTATTGTTCTTCTAACCAAAAAAAATGAAGTTAAATGTATTGTTCTCAAGTTTGGTTGGGAGTGAGAGGGAATAAAGAAAGGAAAAGGAAAGGCGGGTGAAAACGGTCTATTGCCAGAGTCTTCCCTAATGGAAAAATATTTAAAATGACACGTATACTATGTATTATAAATCCTGGGAAGATATTAAAATTAGGATTTATAATGTATATGTAGTACACATATCAGAATTTTAAATATCATCTTTCGACTGGGATAGAGCCTAGCATCATCCAAACTAGTGAAAACTTTTTTTTTTCAATATAGTTTTTGTTTAAATGTGAGTGAACCCGTCCAGTCATTCCCACTTAATAATGACCGTCCAACTCCCCTATCAGACACGTGTCAGTCTGTTAGTGGTTCTTTCTCATGATTCTTACACCGACCTACATGTAGGTCCCACTCATGCCGGTATGTATCTATTTTCCAAACCATGCCCCCATGCCTCGTCTTCTTGGTCCTACTCTCTCACTTTCTCAGTCCAATTAAAGATTCCCTTTCCCATTCAAACTTTTTTTTTTTTTTTTTTTTTTTTGAGAAAATATTGTACAAAAATATTATATTCAAATTTCAATTTCATTATCTATTTATTTCATTGGATACTACATTAACCACCAAAAATAAATTTGCAAATTTAGAAATTTTGGGATTTTCTCTTGTGAGGTCGAACATGGATGGCATGATCAATTTCAAAAAATATCTTTCTTTTATAAATTTGAAAGGATACCGATACAATGATACTGACACAATATGTACATAACTACATGAAAGTGTTTCATCATTTACCACTAGAGAGATGTCGAATACAATAACAGGCACAACACAATACTACACAATTATGTTTATAAACAAGAATTTGGGCACATGATCATTTTATCTTGAAAGTAACAAATTTCGAAGTCTATTTTTTAATCTACATCATGGACTTTCAAAATGGGATCCACAAAATAAAATGTTCTTGATTTTCTTCTTTAATAATTATATTCATATATGTCGTCATTATTCAATACATCCATGAAAAATTATCAATAATAATAAATTAAATATTTAAAAATAAATACCAGCTAACTTCAAAGAACTAAATTACATTGAAATTCAGATATATAAATTAGAAATATTTATGGGTTACCAATACTAGGTATGTGTCAAAGTCCCGAGTGTAATAAATATGCCCAAACTTTTGATACAGATTTGATTTCATAGGTCAACTGAGACCATCATCGCATTATCTTTCCACCTATGGAGAATGGTCATCATGGTAGTGATTGATGTAACATTCAGTGATGATTTGATGTATATGTGATACTAAGAAATTGTGAAATTATTTCTAAAAGTTAATATAAATTAGAAATTGTGTGTTTCATTACAACATATTATACTAATTGCACGAGGCATTAATTAACATTCTGAAAATTTTCGCAATTCATCCCTTAACTTTTAGGTTACTGAATTTTTAGAAGTATAACTTTCAAAACTTACAAAATTTATTCTGTAATTTTAAGGTGACAAAATACAGACAATTCTCGCCGGAAGTTGATTACGTTACCTGGAAAAGTCACGTTCGATATACGTAATTATATTTTCCGACCACACTTGCCCAATTGACATCCCACTTGATCGATTTTAGTCCAACAATTGTCACGTCACTAGATAACGCCATATATTTATGTGGAGAGAAAATATATGGTGTTATCTAGTGACGTGATCATTATTAGATTGAAATCAGTCTTGTAGCGCCCCTTTCCTTGGCCGGAGAAAGGACACCACATCCGCACCGAGACAAACCCTCAAACGAGGTATAAGTACCCCATTTAAAAATCCATCCCGGCGAACGACAATCAATCAGGCAAAACTAGCAACAGCAAACGACAGCCCAACAACAACAACAATAAATAATAATTAAATCAGAGTTGCGGAAGTAATAACAATTATATAAAATATCATATAAGCCATCCATGGCCACGTAATTCATACATCATTCTCAATCATAATATAATCAATGCTATTCATGGCCAGTCTAATCTATCCCACATCAGGGGCACGTAAGTACTTAAATTAAAGCATAATCCAAAATACATAATTAAATAAATTCATAACAAGAACACGACTGTTGTTGGGACACTGACAAGACAAGACACACGAGCCAACCTAGACCTGCTGCTGCCGACTGACATGATAGGTGACAACGCCACCTGTCGACCTGAAGTAAGAATTAAAATAGGGGGGTGAGTAAAAACACTCAGTGAAGATTAAGAGGAATCAAGTACGAGCCACGTGTCCGGGTTTTAAATTATATATATATGAAAATACATTTGCATAATTGAAGAAAATCCGGATCGTGCTTCGACTTGCATACACGACATTAAATAGATAATAAATAATTAAAGCAGTAACATGCACGCAAATAATATCCCAGCGAGAATGGGCCTGTTCCTCCTTATAACCCCTTCACGTTCATACACTCCATCACCGGTGTCTGACCCCGAATCGCTATTTCGGGCGACTGTGAATTTTAGGAAAACGTGCAACGAATGCAACGCCCACCATCACTCCCAACCGTGGCTATCAACTCCTGACGGACCACGATTGACGCTTAGTTTTGGGAGAAGCACCTCGGATTACCCCTAGACGCTCGTCCCCAGGTATAACCTTCGGATACTTTCCTGGGCCCCATGTTGAAATGTCATGAATTTGCTCGCTTTGAAAACCGTACATAAATTAAATTTGAGCAAGTTTGAGTGACGACGAAGGGTATAAATCCTAAGTCAAACCGTCACGCTTAAAATAAATAATTTTACTTGCCATATGAAAATAAAATATTTTAGGGATACTCATAAGTACAATTTAATATTAAATCATTTGAGAGCAACCTTAAAATATAGATTAAATATCTAATAGATATACGAGATGAAAACAAAGCAAGATGAGCACATAAGGGGAGTTTGCAATAACTTAAAAGAATTCTTACTCCGTTTGAAATCATTTTAAAACCCTCACCTGGAAACACGGAACGACAAGACACTCCAAGCAATGTCCTGACAAGACAGCCTGAAACTAACAGACGACAAAATCACATAAGACAAGACACGACAACGACTCTCAAAGACTACATTGCAATTAAAACCAATAAACAACATGTATCAAATGAATATACAATTAAAATACAATTAAATCAATTAAACCTTTGGAATACAGATCGTCGAGTCGCCGACAACTCCCAGGGTTCACTAAAACAGGAGGTACTCTGCGAAAGACTATTGACTGACCTGTCGAGCTGATCCGACACCAAGTGGGCCGCACAGTTCTCTTTGCCCCCCGGTACCTCGCATTTACGAAATCACTCTTCCTATTAAAATAAAAACAAACAAAACAATACCATGTGGTACTTCATTATATGATATATATAAGATCCATCTGTGCTTCCTACTAGGAAAACAAATTCCGATCCCGCCTTTACTTACTCCCTTTAAAAGTTCAAAGAAAGACGGGTAGGGGAATTGATTAAAAATACGAAATTATCAATGATAAACATACTCAATTGAAATTCTAATTGCACATTCATTCATATAATATTAAAAAGAAGCACTCATGCGATTCGGATTTTTCGGACAACATTCACAAATTGGGGAAAAAGCCCTAAACGAGAAAGGTTCGATTCAAGGTCCGAACGAGTTCGGAATTTTGAAAACTTTACCAAATATTCATCCTTGAATCATAAGGAAGCTATAGGTGAAAACGGCTCGATTTTAGGGGGTCATATGTAAAAAGTCAACTTTTATTTTTGATCATTTGACCCCATTACCGTGAGCAACTAAAGAAAAAGGCTGGAAAATTGGCTAAGGCATTCGCACGGGCTAACGCACGGCCTAGTGCACGGTCTTGAGCACGAAACCAAGACCGTGCAGGCTGAAACAAAGGCACACGGCCTGTTGCACCGGCGTGCGCAAGCCGGTGCAAGGTTAAATGGTTGTACACGGTCCGGCGCACGGTCTTGAGCAAGACCGTGCGTTGGGCCGTGTGGTTCCAACACCCAGGTGCAGAAACGCGATTTTTAAGGTTTTCTCAAGAGTTTCATGCAAAAATCAAATATGGGGAATTCTAAGGCTAAAATTAACATGTAAAATTCACACTCATGCATTGTACACATTAATATCTATGATTTGATCCGAACTACGCTAAAAATGATAAACTATAACCTACGAATCAAGAAATTCATCAAATATATATTCAATATAAAAACTATAAAAATTGAAAGATTTAATGGATGAAATGAATTGGAGAAAGAAGGTTACCGATAAAGAATCGAATGAGGATCGTAAAACTGGTCTCGGAATTTAAATCGGTCGAGAAACGAATTCGGAATGGAATTTCCTTTTCTTCTCCTTCTTCCTCTCCCTTTTCCTTCTCTTCTCTCTCTCTCTCGATGGATTATGTAACCAAGAGGGTGCAAGAAGTGTGTTCAAGAGGGTGTGAGTGTGTTCAAGATAGTGTGGTTGTGTTCAATGTAGTGCAAGGGTATTTTAGAAGATTGTAGATTCGTTTATATAGATTAGAATAATTCGAAGGGTAGAAAATGTAATTATAAAAGGTTAAAGATATTGAAATAATTATAATAAATTAAGATTAACTAACAAAGTTAAATCTTTTCATATAAAATTCAACTAAATGTCGAATAATTATTCCAAGAATTAATTATGGAATTTTCGGGTCGTTACAAGTTTAGTAGGATGCCGACTGGGCAAGTGTGGCCAAAAAATATAGTCACATGCATCTTACGTGACTTTTCCAAACAATATAATGAACTTTCAGCGAAAATTCTCCGTATTTTACCGGATTTTCAAAACTACAAGATGAATTTTACAACTTTTAAAACTTATATTCCTAAAATCCTACTAAATCAAAATTTACGGATTCATTATGCAATTTTCCCTTTGATTAACATTATTTGGAGTTCATATCAAGATTCAGATAGTATTCATTTTCAAATTTATTATTCTTATGAGACTATACATCAAAATTTGTCATGATATACAAGGTCATAATATAAAATGTGGAGACTATAATTTATGTGGATTTCATAAATTTAGAACTTGTTTACTTATGGACTATGATGCATGTACACTTTTAAAAATTCTATCGTGTCGTGTCTGATATCGTGTCGGACAATCGTATCTGACACTTCTCTAGTGTAAAATGTCGAAAAAAAATCTATGTCATTGTATCCGTATTGTGTCGTATCCGTGTTACTGTATTTGTATCCGTGTTTCATAGCTTATGGATTATATGTCCTTTAACTACCAAAAATAGTAGGCCTGTAATGTTTACTTTCATCTTCTAGTGACCCGATTTAAATCCTTCGACCTGTAAATTATCTTTTAATTGTTAGCTTACACAGTTGTGGCTTTTTGGCATTATAGTATAAATCTACCTTACGAGTAGAAATAAACATCCCACTTGATCGATTTTAGTCCAACAATTGTCACGTCACTAGATAACGCCATATATTTATGTGGAGAGAAAATATATGGCGTTATCTAGTGACGTGATCATTATTAGATTGAAATCAGTCTAGTAGGATGCCGACTGGGCAAGTGTGCCCAGAAAATATAGTCACATGCATCTTACGTGACTTTTCCAAACAATATAATGAACTTTCAGCGAAAATTCTCCGTATTTTACCGGATTTTCAAAACTACAAGATGAATTTTACAACAATTTTCCCTTTGATTAACATTATTTGGAGTTCATATCAAGATTCAGATAGTATTCATTTTCAAATTTATTATTCTTATGAGACTATACATCAAAATTTGTCATGATATACAAGGTCATAATATAAAATGTGGAGACTATAATTTATGTGGATTTTTAATTTGGATTTCATATCCTACTAAATCAAAATTTACGGACTCATTATGCAATTTTCCCTTTGATTAACATTATTTGGAGTTCATATCAAGATTCAGATAGTATTCATTTTCAAATTTATTATTCTTATGAGACTATACATCAAAATTTGTCATGATATACAAGGTCATAATATAAAATGTGGAGACTATAATTTATGTGGATTTTTAATTTGGATTTCATAAATTTAGAACTTGTTTACTTATGGACTATGATGCATGGACACTTCTAAAAATTCTATCGTGTCGTGTCTGATATCGTGTCGGACAATCGTATCTGACACTTCTCTAGTGTAAAATATCGAAAAAAAAATCTATGTCACTGTATCCGTATTGTGTCGTATCCGTGTTACTGTATCTGTATCCGTGTTTCATAGCTTATGGATTATATGTCCTTTAACTACCAAAAATAGTAGGCCTGTAATGTTTACTTTCATCTTCTAGTGACCCGATTTAAATCCTTCGACCTGTAAATTATCTTTTAATTGCTAGCTTACACAGTTGTGGCTTTTTGGCATTATAGTATAAATCTACCTTACGAGTAGAAATAAACATCCCTTAACTAGCTATTTTATTTTTGTTAACGTGATATTATAAATTTGGATTTTTGTTAGCATATGTAAAAATAAACAATTTCTTAATGTCATGTTCTCATAACCTTTAAAAAGGTTCAAATTTTTTAAGGAAAAAAGAAAGAAAAACTCATCATGTGGATTACAAAAAAAAAACTCATTTTCTTTTTTAATAATGAAGGATTGATATTTCAATGGTCTCATCACTATAATTTCCAATTAATTTGTAATTTGTAATGCACTTTACACTTTACAAGGAAACCTATACTAAAACATAATCTCTATGTCAATTTTTCATGTGTATAAAGCGTTCCGCCCGGGGGGAGCTTATGACCACCCCCCCCCACCCCCCCCCCCCCCCCCCCCCCAGGAAAAAAGAAAAAAGAAAAAAAAAAAGTTACAATAATATCCCTTTTAATACAATAATTTTCCATTTGTTAATGTAATTCGATAAATTTCGATGTATTGATATTATTAAAAGTTAAAATATATAATATTAAAGGTGAGAAAAATTTAGATGAATCATAGAAAATAAACGATTAAATTGGAGAGAAAAACTCTTAATATTTAACTATGTTTTGGTTTGACCAAATTAAATGTTTCATTTTTTATTTAAAGAATTATATTCCACATGACACGATTTAATTAATTGGTTCGTCCAAGAATTCTCCCTCCCCATTTTCCATTTCCACAAATAAAAAACCATTTTTCATATCCAATTCATATACAATCAACATAATTACGATAGAACCCTTATTTCTAAAATAGGAGAAAGAAATTTAAGAATCTCAGAAATTTATAAAAGACATGTACATAAAAAAGAAATCTTGGTAAGACAAACAAAATTGGGTTTCTTGTCATCTGATTTGAGTGCCAAAAAGGTTGAATTAAATGCCACAGCACAACACGGACAAAACCTTCCCTGTCTCAACCATCACCTTTTTGCATCACACTTGCACAAAGATTTCTACTTATCTTTTAATTTCTGGACGACCCTTTTCCAAATTTTCATTGCTTTTCACGAATAATCATTTATTTATAGTGTTTCAATCTTCAGATGAGGAGATAAAGAGTTTGCGACTCTGTTTCAGGTGAGCTTCAAAATGGATTCTTTCATTTCTACTGCTATTACTTATTTCTTCACCCTTTTTCGAGTGATTTTATATTGTTCCTTCACTGGGATTTGATTGTTCTTGGATTCAATGGAAGTCCCATGCAGTCTTGATGTTTGTTTGAAACTTGATCGTATGTTTAAAGGGTTCTTTTTTTTTATTTTAAGTTTTGTTGGGAATTTAGTTTGCAGGTTTAAATGCTCGGATAAGTGACAGTTCATGTCTCTTTTAAGTATTTCTTACCAAACATCAATTGAATCTTCTTATTGGCTTTGTCTACTATCCCATTATTATCAAATAAAATCCAATCATTTCATTATCAAGAAAAAAAACAAAAGGAAGATCAATTGAGAATAAGTATTGCAAATCTTGATTTTTTGGGTTTTCTGATGGTTGCTGGTTTTGAGAATGATTGTGTGTTATATCTCTAGTTTTGGTTGCATGTCTTTTTTTCTGAGTTTGCATGTCAGATTTGGGTAAAGCCACAGTTGACTGATCTATGACTTAAGAATATAAATCTACGATTGGATCGATGAATTTGGATTTGGCAAGAAATTTAAAATGGAATGGATTTGAAGTTCCTTGAATCTGGAATCCACATACTTTCAAATCTTTTGTTTGGATAGATATAGAATTTGTGAACGATATCAAATCCTTTCAGTTTCATCTAAACTTTAATTTGTTCATTTATCTTATATTTAATTCATTTTGTTTATGTGAAACTGTGTGTTAGTGTGTATTTCTTGAAATTATATGAATATTGGGGGTGCAAAAATAATTCAATACTTTTCTTTTCATTCAAGTTCTCTTTCTGTAGGTGGGGACCTGAATTTTGTGCTTTCTTGCAGTAAGCCAATGTTAACGACATTACTTACAGAAAAAACTTATAATGAAAGAATTCTTAGGCTTATCCTCAAGTCACTTCATAGCTTGTTAATGGATTCGGGTTCCTTCTTATTATAATATTTAAAATTTGGGTATTTTTCGACTGCTTATAAAGATTCGTATTTTGCAGGATTTTGTATTGAGCTTTTCATTCATTAAAAGTTAAAACCAAATATTGGTTCATGGGCTCCTCAGCTGTTGATCATATTTCTTGGCCATCCTCTATCGTCGATTCCTTTGACCAATCTTTCAATATACAGATAGAGGAAGGAAGCTCATCAGATGATTTAGATTATTTGGATAATACAAAAAAGTCATCTTCGTCGTGTTATAACCATCATAATATTCCAAAACCTCCTCCATTACCACCTCGGAGAAATATTAACAGAGGTTTTACAAAGTATTGTTGTGTTCCAAAGGAAACGAAAGATTTATGGGAGAAGCTCTTCGAAGACGGATACGGAGCAGATGTCCGTATTATTACTGAGGATGGGTCGACTATTGCAGCTCATCATAGTGTTCTGGTGAGTGTGATGTTCCATTTCAGACAATATAATTTTTTCTGGCACAGCACACGAATTGATACTTGGACATTTTTTGTATATGGAGTTAACAAATGATTCTCAGGATAGTACTTTTTCTGCTATTTATTTGTTTTTCTTTATACTTTTGTAGAGTGTTGCATCACCAGTTCTGGGGAATTTTCTTCAGCAATCAAAAGTTAAGAATGGTATAAAGTACATAAGGATTCCTGGGGTACCGTATGACGCCGTCTATGCATTCATCTGTTTCCTTTACTCTTCATGGTATGTCACTTTTTAACTTTTACCTTTTTTTTTTTAGTATTTTGGTTCTTAGCTTGTGCATTATCAATATCTAAATTATCTACTAGATTTATGTAGAATAAGAAAATTTCACTGAAATTTGAACTGCGCAATAATCAACAAAAGGGGGTAACATGTCATGTAAGGTGAAATAAGTTAAAAGGGATGTATGTGTAATTTTGAAACTCTTTATAACTTTCTATATCCTTGTGCAGTTATGAAGATGAGGAAATGAAGAAGTTTGTTCTCCATTTACTGGTTCTATCACATTCTTACATAGTTCCATCTCTTAAAAGAGTCTGTGAGAACATTCTTGAACATAGTTGGTTGACCAAACAAAATGTTATAGATGTATTACAACTAGCTAGAAGTTGTGATGCACCACGACTTGCCTTAGTTTGCCTTCGTATGGTCATGAAGGACTTCAAATGCATCTCGACTACCGAAGCTTGGAAAGTGATGAGACGTTCTGATCCGGCTCTAGAACAAGAGCTTTTGGAGTCGGTTGTTGAAGCTGATTCAGTGAGTTGCCACTCTATATTTGTAGCAACTTGATTGTATTTATTACACAAATGTCTCTCTTGGTTTCAAAGTTACAAATTAGAAATTTAATCAGAACTGCAAATTTTTATTTAGAATGTTGGGTAATGGCATCCATACATGCAAGAAAATTTCTAGAAGTTGACCTAAATTTGAATTTTTAACACCATTATTACCTTTTGGTCTATTTATCTCCTCTCGGCTCTCTTACCTCTCCTATTATACTAGGCTTTTTACTCTTTATTTTTTATTAACCAGAGATTTTCATCTTGTTTGAAATTATTTTTCTTTTATCTATTATTTACTAATAAAAACAAACAAAAAAATTATATTAACACAGAAGTTTAATAAATATTTATTATTCTAGAATATTAGGACTTAACATTATCACATTACTGATTACCCTATATTTTTCATTTTGCACACACATCGAGTGAAGCCCACTGCTAGTTGTAAGTAATCGCCATAAGAGGGTGATTGTATGGTGAAAATAAGTTAAAAAGAAAGTATGTGTGATTTCAAGAGTTAAGGGAGGGATATTTGTGTAATTGTATATAGTCGTAGGGGATGGCAATGTAATTATTGCTTTTTATCACCAAGTATCTTAAATTTGCATTTTCTTAGAGAAAACAAGAGAGATGGAAGAAAATAGAAGAGGAAAAGGTATATCTCCAACTGCACGAGGCGATGGAGGCTCTGCTTCATATTTGCAGGGACGGGTGCAGAACAATCGGGCCTCGTGATAAAGTGCTGAAAGGAAGCCAGGTGGCGTGCGGCTTCGAGGCATGCAAAGGGCTCGAGACTCTCATCCGACATTTCTCTACTTGCAAGACTAGAGTTCCGGGTGGGTGCGTGCATTGCAAACGCATGTGGCAGCTTCTTGAACTGCATTCACGCATGTGTAAAGACCCTGAATATTGCAAAGTCCCTCTTTGTAGGTACGTTCAATTCAGTTCTCTGCTTTTTTGGACAAGGGTAGAAGTGTAAGATGGTAGGTTTATAGGGTGTTTTTTTATTTTTTTGGTACAAATCAGAAGCTAGGATTGTGAGCAAATTTCAAATTTCGCAGGTCTTTTTTGGGGGATAATTGCCAACTACCCCCTAGGGTTTGGCTCAAATGCAGAAAACCCCCCTGAGGTTTTAGAAATTACCAACTCCATCATGAGGTTCACTATCTTCCGTTAAGTTTTCCTTCAGCCTCAAAACCTAGGGGGAAAGTTGGTAATTTTGGAAACCTCAGTGGGTTTTCTGTATTTGAGCAAAACCCCAGGGCGGTAGTGGGTAATTATCCATAATATTTGGGAGCAACGTACAAATAGATTGAACATTGGGTGCCGTAAAATTCCATTATCCCGTTTCATGTTACGTGAGCAATGTGTCGAAAGTTTGTTTAAATATTATTAGAATTTATATCTCAATATTTGGATTTTAGGCATTTTAAGGTGAAGATGCAGCAGCAGACTAAGAAAGATGAGGCAAAGTGGAAACTGTTGGTGAGCAAAGTGATTGCAGCAAAGAATGCCCGCAAACTGTTCTCATCTCATGAGTTGGAGGTCAAGTTTTTAAAATGACCAAAAATGTTCATAAAAAATAGTATATGGCCTATCTTTTAGCTGGCCTTTTTTTTTTTTTTTTTTTTTTTTTTTGTTGTATGGGAAAATCAGTATAAAATTATAAATAGAAAACTCAAAATGTACAGCAGAATTGAACCTTGATGGAATGTATAATATATATCAAAGTACTTGTCAAATGGAAGTTACAAATTATAATATTATAGAGTTAGAAATATAATGGTTAGTTTTTCTACACCTACATGGACATTTATGCTTTATATTGAGAAAAACTTGCTCGAAAAGGGTTTTAGATGATAAACTGTAAAACATAGTCGGGATTGTGGTTTGTTAAGAAACGGACAAGAAAATCGGAACTTACTAAAAGCCTCTTAGTTTCAAATTCTCCCTTCCTCTAACAAAATTTCCATCAATTTTATTACGGATATGGCGGCACAATTTTTTTTTTATTATTTATCACTAGAGAGGTGACTGACGTGGTGTCGGATACGACACTACATGATAGAGTTTTAGGAATATCCATGCATCTGTAGGATGAATTTATCCTACACCGTGACTAACGAAATGTTGCTTTATAAGAGCAAAATACACAAATTAATTGATAATACCAACAGTTGTTTTACAAACCCTAATAGGTCTGGACTTATGTGTAATTTATAAACTCCATCAGTGCAACTGTGCAGTTGTGATGCCATGTATTTTTGATTTAATTTAGAATACGTATTTCTAATTCTTTTCTTAATTTTTCGGTTGAACCGTTGATCTCGTGAGAGAATTTTAATCTAAATCCCGTAATTTTTCCAAAATGACCATTTTACTCTTGAAGATACTTTTTCTAAATATCTACCCTAATCCTAGTCAACCCTCAATCACAAGTCAAACAAAGAAAAAGAAGAAAAAATACGTGAAGGAAAAGAAGAGAAGAAAAAAAGAAGAAAGGAAAGAAAGAAGATAAAGAAGCTTCCCATCCTCGTACCGAGTCCGTCATTCGCCCGATTGGACTACTGTCTTCACCCAGAAGAGCATTACTCTTCTGTCTACCGGTTACCTTTTAACCTAATTTTGATTCGTTTGCTAGATTTTCCTGTTTCCTCAGTTTTCTGGTAGAATTTACTTTGTAGAGAATTTGTCGGATTGATGAGTTATACTTGTTCGGTTTTTGTGTTTATGGTGTCTAAATAATGAGTATGATTGGTAGATGAACATATATGAGTTTCAACGTGATTAACCGAGTGAATTTGGTATTATGATGATTTTTGTGATTTATTTCGTTAACTGCATATGAACTTCTCGATCTGCTGAACAAATCTCACCCACAACGGGCCGTGCGTGTCCCCTCATGCATGCGTGCAACGTCCAGTGTACATGCCTTAGCCAGTTTTGGCGATTTTTCAGAAGTGAGGCTACGTTATTGTCACATCATGAACAGTGACTTTTCCCGTTTGATCTCGTTTTCGAAATCCAACTTCACCAATAGCTTTGATAGGTTTTAAAACTTATTATTTCACGAAGTTTGGAATTTTCCCATCTCATTCGAGTCGTGAATAGTGCACTTTTCTTTTAGGGTTTTTTAGCCTATTTTTCGATAGTCGTCCGAATGATCCGAAACTTGCATAAGTGCTTCTTTATAGCGTAACATGAGTACAACTCTGATTTGCGTTTAAGCATATTTGACATCTTTTAATTTCCATATTTCGTTTATTTACTTATAACGCATTTTATGAGTACTTCAATAGAAGTCGTTGATTTAAGTGTTTTTACTTGCTTTACTCATTGCTCGTACGCCGTGCGTCTTGTTTGTGTCTTACCTGGTATTGTCGTTTATCAGTTTCATGTTTTTCTCATCGAGGAATACTTGACTGTCATGTCTTTTCTTCGAACTTTCCAGGTGAGGGTTATAAAATGGTTTCAACTGCGAAATAACTTGTAGAGCCCCTTTACGTAGGCGGAGAAAGGACACCACATCCGCACCGAGACGAACTCCCAAACGAGGTAGATGTACCCCATTTAAAAATCCATCCTGGTGAACGGCAATCAATCAAACAAATACCAGCAACAGCATTACGACACCCCAACAACAACAGCAATAAAAAATGACAGACTTGCGGAAGCTAAATCAAATTATACAATTAGTCATATAAGCCATTCATGGCAACATAATTCATACATCGTTCTCAATAATCATTTAATAAATGTCATCCATGGCTCGTCTAATCTATCCCACATCAGGGGCACGTAAGTACGGGAAATAAAACATAATACGGAATACATAAATTAAATCAATGCATAAATAAAGACACGATTGTTGTTGGGACACTGACAAGACAAGACATACAGGCCAACCTAGACCTGCTGCTGCCGACTGACAAGATAGGTGACAACGCCACCTGTCGACCTGAAGTAAGAATCAAAATAGTGGGGGTGAGTATAAAAGATACTCAGTGATGGTAAAGAGGGAACAAGTACGAGCCACGTTTCCGGGTTTGAATTATATATATATAGGAAAATACATTTGCATAATTGAAGAAAATCCGGATCGTGCTTCGACTTGCATACACGACAATAATTAACAGTACATTAAAGAATTAAAGCGATAAATACAAGCAATTAATATCCCAGCGAGTATGGGCCTGTTCCTCCTTATAACCCCTTCAATTACAATAAACTCCATCACCGGTGTCCGACCCCGAAGCGCGACCCCGGGCGACTGTTGAATTTTAGGAAAACGTGCAACGAATGCAACGCCCACCATCGCTCCCAACCGTGGCTATCAACTCCTGACGGGCCACGATTGACGCTTAATTTTGGGAAAAGCACCTCGGATTACACTCTGGACGCTCGTCCCCAGATGCAACCTCCGGATACCATCCCGGGCCCATTTAAATAACAATACATTATCTTTTTACTCACGTTTGAAGAACATTATAAGTTAAGGCCAAAATGGCATTTAGGCAAGTGTGTGTGACGACAAAGGGGGTGACTACAAGTTTCATACGTGTCGGGAAACACTAACGTCTTCCCCTAACGACTTCCCTCATAGACCCAACCGAGGTCAAAACGTCATGCTTAAAAGAAAGAGCTTTACTTGCCTTATGAAAACAAAAATGGTTTAGAGATACTTATAGGTACAAATTAATATCAAAACATTTATTATAAGACCATGAAATATAGGTTAAATATTTAATAGATATATGAGAAGGGAAATCAAAGCAAGATGAGCACATAAGGGTAGTTCGCAATAATTTAAAAGAAATTCTTACTCCGTTTGAAAGCATTTTAATACCCTCACCTGGAAGCACGGAAACGACAAGACAACCCAAGCTATGCCTTGAAAAGACGGCCTGAAACTAATAGATGACAAGAACCAAATAAGACAAGACACGACAATGACTCACGAAGACTACAACACATGAAAAACCAATAAACGTCATGTAGCAATTAAATTTACAATTAAAATGCAATTAAATCGATTAAACGGAAAGTACAAGATTAACGATGCTAAACATGCTCAATTGAAATTATAATTGCACATTCATGCTTATAATATTATAAAGAAGCAATCATGCGATTTTCGGATTTTTCAGACGACATTCAAAAACTGGGGAAAAAAAGCCCTAAACGAAAAAGGCTCGATTCAAGGTCCGAACGAGGTCGGAATTTTGAAAACTTTACAAAATATTCATCCTTGAATCATATGGAAGCTATAGGTGAAAACGGCTCGATTTTAGGGGGTCGTATGCAAAAAGTTAACTTTTATTTTTGGCAATTTGACCCCATTACCGTGAGCAACTAAGGAAAAAGGCTGAAAATTTGGTTAAGGCATTCGCACGGGCTAACGCACGGCCTTGTTGCACGGTCTTGAGCATGCACTCAAGACCGTGCAAGCTTAAACAACTGCGCACTGGCTTGCGCACCGGGGTGCGCCGGCTGGTGCAGGCTCAAAGTGGTGCACACGGTCTGGTGCACGGTCTTGCCAAGACCGTGCGTTGGACCGTGTGGTTCGTCTTTCAGGTGCAGAAAATGCGATTTTAAGGTTTCTCACGAGGGTTTCGTCCTAAAATCAACTAGGGTGGATTCTATAGCTAAAATCAACATATAAAATTCACACTCATGCATTGTACACATTAATAGCTATCATTTGATCCGAACTACACTAAAAATGGTAAACTCTAACCTACAAATCCATCAAATTATCAATTATTCATTGCAATATAAAAACTAGAAAATCGAAGGATTTAATGGGTGAATCGAAATGAGGAAAGAAGATTACCGGAAGAGAATTGAATGAGGATCGTATATTTGGTCTCGGAATTTCGATTGATCGAGCGACGGATTCGGAACGGGATTTCTCTTTCTCTCATTCTTCTTCTCCCTTTCTCCTTCTCTTCTCTCCTTCTCTCTCTCGATTTTGAGTTGTGTTCAAGGGTGTGCAAGAGAGTGTGCACAAGGGGGTGTAAGTGTGTTCAAGGTAGTGTGGGTGTGTCCAAGATGGTGCAAAGGTGTTTCAAGGGAGTGTGGGTTCGTTTAGAGATTAGATTAATTTCGAGGGGTGGAAAATGTAATTATAAATGGTTGAGGATAGGGAATTAAATTAAAATAACTTAAATTTAGCTAACGAAGCTAATCTTTTCATATAAAATTCAACGAAATGTCGAATAATTATTCTGTGAATATATTCTGGAATTTTTGGGTCGTTACATAACTCATCTCTGTGTTTTACTTATATGGATTTGTTTTTCCAGCTTCTCTTTTGTCCTATTAGATATTTCAACTTACATCTTTACGGTTTCAATCAAACGGTTTGATATCAAATCATATAAGTATAATCTTTCAAAAACGAATTTAAATGAGACATAAAACATCTTTGTTTTTAAAGTAGGATTTGGGTTCTTGGACCGCTACACCGATATCTCAAAATAGCTCGTTTGTCCACAAACGTAATGTAACTATTGCAAAAGTGAGAAATGACAATGATAATGTTTATAAAATGGGCCCGGAGGTTATACGGAGGGTGAGATCTGGAGACGTGCGTCTAGGATAATAAGATACCGAAGTATAATTTCCAACTTTCAAACGTTAATGAGAGGCATGTCGGTGGTTCACAAGTCTTTCATTGGCGTGATGGTAGACACGGCATTTGTTTCTTAAGTCTCATATGCAATGCGTTGAATTTTCTGGTAGCCTCGGAATTTGACAACTGGCTTGAAAGAGATAGTGCCCTGCAACCAATATTTGTAATAGCTATCTCTTGTAACACAATATTTGATTTATAATAAATGATATATTATTTTATATCTAATGGCAAGATTCTTTATTTCATATACAAATTTGTTTTGCTTTTATGTTTTCTTGATATGTAAATAAAGAAACTCCTGAATTACTATAAACCATATCACATCAACTAAAGAGATAGTTAAATGAAACATGTGATTAAGGTGTAATTCTAACTAATAAACTCCAAGTCAAATGAGTTCATAAAAGACAAGTGAGAGCATCGAACGTGAACTCGAATATATAGACTTACAATGTGACTATGTAAAGTACTGAGTTTCTAAGTATGAGAATGTAAGTTGACATTCATACTTACACTGGGTGGCTGTTCGACAGTTGCACTGAGGATCACAACCTTGACACTCAAAATGGGAGAGGATAAAACCTCTAAGTAATTGAGTTAAGTCAAAGGTCAGTGATGTGATTAATAATCCCTAGACTTCAGGATTCGTCTCATCTTATATTTATGAGATAGTCATTTGGTATGTTTCTTCTCTCTATGACAACGAGCTCATAGGAGAACATAAGTTTCATGCCGGTGACTATTCAAGTGAATATGAAGATCAGAGAATGCCAAGAAAGGATCCATCTACTCGATATTTGTATTGAGCAGAATTCCTATATCGTTCTGGATAGAATAACTGCCAAAGGAATCTTCGGCCGAAGTATTAATAGGTTCAAACTAAGGAAAAAGTATCCTTGAGTTTAGAATCAAAATGGCACTTGTTACTAACAGACATATATGATATAGTTAATAAGGTTTCTTATTCCCATGCCTTAGACTGTATCGGGAATTAAAAGGTGGAGAGATCGTATCTCACAACTAAAGTCACTGATCGAAAAAGGTTCATCTAAGAAATGCTTTCACCATTGGCTAGGTAGATTCTAAACGTGCTAGTTCGTTATGAATCTTGCTATGCGTCATATCATGAATATGGGTAATTCATGTTATGATAATTGTATGAATTGTTTATTCAGTTAAATGCTAGCTGCTATATTCAATTGGTGGACTGGGCTCACACAATGAACTGGTCTTTTTGAACGGAGGACAAATGATCAATAATAGATTGATATTAAATTAATGAAGTTAATTTAATTGAGAAATAAGAAAGAAGAACTTATATATAAGATATATATAATACATTGAGAATGAAATAAATTAATGCAGTTAATTTATTAAAAGATAAATAGTTTATCAGTTTATTAACTTGGGTATTTAATTGATTGAGCTTTTAATTAAGTAAGTTAATTAATATAAGTCTGATCCAATTAAATAAACTTAAGTTCAAATAGGCTTGGATTGAACAATTAATTAAAGCCTGAAAGGATTTAATTAAATAAAGCCCAAAACACAGTAATTAATACTGGACCAGACCTGGACCAAGCCTGGCCCAGAGGAGACTGGCAAAAATTCCTAGCCCATCAGGGTTAAGGTTTTGGGCCAGTGTATCTATTTAATGGACAGCTGGCTTGTAACGACCCAAAATTCCGGAATATATTTTCTGAATAATTATTCGACACCTCGTTGGATTCTAAATGAAAAGATTAGCTTCGTTAGCTAATTTTAATTTATTCTAATTTATTTCCACATCCTCAACCATTTATAATTACCTTTTCTACCCCTCGAATTTATTTTAATCTCAAACGAACCCACACCCCTTAAACACACTTGCACCCTCTTGGACACATTTGCACCATCTTGAACACACCTACACCCCCTTGTGCACACTCTCTTGCACACTCTTGCTCACACCCCAAAATCAAGAGAGAGAAAGAGAGAAGAGAAAGAGAATGGAAGAAGAAGACGAAAGGAGAAGGAGAAATCTCGTCCCGAATTCGGCGCTCGACCAATCGAGATTCCGAGACCAACTATACAAACCTCGTTCGATTTCTCTACCGGTAACCTTCTTTCCCCATTTCGTTTCATCAATTAAATCCTTCATTTTTGTTAGTATTAGTTAAGTTGGAAAATTTGAATATTTGATGGGTTTGTAGGTTAGAGTTTACCATTTTTAGTGCAGTTCGGATCAAATGGTAGCTATTAATGTGTACAATGCATGAGTGTGAATTTTATGTGTTGATTTTAGCTATAGAATCCGCCCTAGTTGATTTTAGGACGAAACCCTCGTGAGAAAACCTTAAATCACGTTTTTCTGCACCTGTAAGTTGAACCACACGGCCCAACGCACGGTCTTGGCAAGACCGTGCGTCGGGCCGTGCACCACCCTTTATGCCTGCACCGCCCTTGTTTTAGCTTGCACGATCTTGAGTGCGTGCTCAAGACCGTGTGCCAGGCCGTGCATTAGCCCATGTGAATGCCTTCACCAAATTTTCAGCCTTTTTCCTTAGTTGCTCATGGTAATGGGGTCAATTGGCAAAAAATAAAATTTGACTTTTTGCATACGACCCCCTAAATTCGAGCCGTTTTCACCTATAGCTTCCATATGATTCAAGGATGAATATTTCGTAAAGTTTTCAAAATTCCGACCTCGTTCGGGCCTTGAATCGAGCCTTTTTCGTTTAGGACTTTTTTCCCAATTTTTGAATGTTGTCCGAATGATCTGAAAATCGCATGAGTGCTTCTTTATAATATATTATGCATGAATGTGCAATTAGAATTTCAATTGAGGATATTTAGCATCTTTAATTTCGTATCTTTCGGTTAATGGATTTAATTGCATTTTACTTGTAATTTCAATTACTACATGATTATTATTTGGTCTTTCATGCGTTGTGGTCTTTGAGAGTCGTGTGTCGAGTCTTGTCTTATTTGGTTGTCGTCTGTCAGTTTCAGGTCGTCCTTTCAAGGAATAGCTTGAGTGTCTTGTCGTTCCTGTGCTCCCAATTGAGGGTTTTAAAATGCTTTCAACTGGAGTAAGAATTTCTTTTAATTATTGCGAACTACCCGTAATGTGCTCATATTGATTTAATTTCCTTCTTGAATATCTATTAAATATTTAATTATATTTTCATGATTTTAATAACTAACATTTTGATATCAACTTATACCTATAAGTATATCTAAGTCGTTTTGTTTTCAAGAGGCAAGTAAACTCTTTGTTTCAAGCGTGATGCTTTGACATAGGATTTGGGTCTATGGGGGAAGTCGTTAGGGGAGTCCGTCAGCACATCCCGGCACGTATGAAACTCATGGTTACCCCCTTTGTCGTCACACCCTTGCCTAAATGCCCGTTTGGCTTTCAACTTATAATGTTATTCAAACGCGAGTAAAATATTGGACTTTTCTTTTATTGAGAGCCCGGGAGGGTATTCGAGGGTCTCACTTGGGGACGAGCGTCCAGGGTGTTGCCCGAGGTACTTTTTCCAAAACTAAGCATCAATCGTGGCCCGTCAGGAGTTGATAGCCACGGTTGGGAGCGATAGTGGGCGTTGCATCATCGCACGTTTTCGTAAAATTCAATTCGTCGCCCATGGTCGCACTATGGGGTCAAACACCGGAGATGGAGTTTTATATTGACTTGAAGGGGATATAAGGAGGAACAGGCCCATTCTCGCTGGGATATTACGTGTATTTATGCTTTAATTTCATTATTGTACTGTTAATTATCGTTGTGAATGTAAGTCGAAGCACATTCCGGATTTTCTTCAATTCTGCAAATGTATTTCCCTATATATATATTCAAAACCCGGAAGCGTGGCTCGTACTTGTTCCCACTCTACCTTCACTGAGTATTGTTTATACTCACCCCTCGTTACTTTTAATTCTTACTTAAGGTCGACAGGTGGTGTTGTCATGTAGCGGGAGCCGCCAAACGGGCAGACGCACGCCCCGCACCGGATCCTGACCCGGAATCGAAAGTAGTCCGACCCGAACCAAAACCCGGCGAACGGCAAACCGGACTCATTTACTACTAGGTGGGAGTTTTAAAACAGGGACAAACCAAAAGCGGAAGCAATATATAAACAAAACATAAAATCATAATAGCTGCGCAGTTAGGTAAAGCCCACCAAGGCTAGCAAATTCCCAAAAATATTAATAAATGTTTACAACGGGTTCTACAATATTATTCCCGGCAATTCATAAATATAATCCTACATAACAAGTCAACAAGAAACAAGAGTTTACATAAGACAAAAGCGTAACTCGACCGACCATGACTCAACACTATGTAGCCCGCCTAGAATCCTGAAACCAAAGGGTGAAACGAATGGGGTTAGTCAAACGACTAAGTGAGGGGGAAAAAGACAGTACATAATAAAAAACGAAAGTAGATCACCAGTTTAAACAGAAAGAAAATAACAGAAGTAAAGTTTTTCGCAAACGATTGGTGAACTAGCTCAAAACGAAACAAAACAAAACGTATAACTCCGCGAGAAGAGTTCTGAACAACCAGTCAAATCATAAAAACAGAAACCCTCCTTATTCCTCCAGTTGTAATCAGGGAGCAACCCCTAACTACACAGATCATACATAAACAAGCTCAGGTACTCAAAGGGCTGCCACTCCGGCCTCACCCCGAGCTCCCAAAGGTGGAGGAAACCATAGAATTTCCGCCGTAGACCCGACGTCTACCGACTTCGTCCTATCGTCCTTACTCCGGGCCCATCAGAACAGGTCAAACATTACATATACATAGCTCGCTTTTCAAACATTTCCATGTGGTCAAAAGACCGTTCGAGGCAAGTCGTGTGCGAGGCTATAATGCCAAAGTTCGCTTTCGAAAAACAAAGATTTGCTTGCCTCTTTCGTAAACATTTCACAAACTTATACATAATACTTTTCATATTAAATCGGTTTCAAGATCATAAAAGTATAAGCATAAATATCTATTATATATACAAACGGATGTAAAACAAATCATAAAACAAGGCTTATCGGGTAGTAGGGTTGGTATTATGTACGTATTATCGTATACTATAAGAAACTGAAAACCCCACCTGTTGGCTTGACAAAAACGAGAGCAAGAATGCGAGACCGGCACGCTACTCCACGGGAGTATCGTCTGCAAAAGACCAAGACACAACCAAATAAGACTAACGGCGACGCACGGCTTATACGAAAGATTTAAAACACATAGAAGCACGTTAAACAATCATTCATATCACTTAGGTTCACATTGTAACAAAACATAGAAATTCATAGAATTCGATAAGCAAAACAATTTAGAATGTAATAAAAGCTCATAAACATGCATAAAAGGCAATAAGGAAGCATGCATTCAAGTTTCGGACGAAACGGACAACATTTGAAAAATAGCTAAAAAGGCCTAAACGAAAAACACGAGAAACGGGGCCCAAACGAAGTCGGAAAAATTCAAACTACCTAAAATATGTATTTCATGATTTATAGGACCTATAGGTGAAATCGGATCTCGAATCGGAGGTCAAACGAAGAAAGTCAACTTTTTTAATTACCCTTTGACCCTCAATGCCGAGAGCAAGAAGTTGAAAATGGAGAAATTTTGGTTAAGGCATACACACGGTCTTGGGGACGGGCAAACGCACGGTCTTGAACACGTGCTCAAGCCGGTGCGTGAACACTTGCACTGGCCTGCGCACCGGCTTGCGCACGGCCGTGCGTTAGGCAGTGCAAGGCCAAAATGAGGCGCACGGTCTTGGCGCATGGTCTCAAGACCGTGCGTCAGGCCGTGCGGATTATCTAAACAGCAGAAAATCGCGAGGGTTCTCGGGAATGAGCCAAAAATTAACATTTAAATCATATAAATCATGCAAACCTCAAACTAAACTTACATATAATGATCTACAACATCTAATCTACTTATAAGACCAAGAAACACGTAAATCCATCCACAAAATCATTCATAATCACATTTTTCATATATTATTAAACTATTCACAAAATTCTATAAATCACAACCTAGGAAGCATTAAACGCGAAGGACGTGAGAAGCTTACTTGAAGAATAGATCGTGAGAAGTTCGAAAAGTTTCACGGATCGAAATTCGGTCGGAAATCGAAGTCGGAATGAGCAATCGAAGCTTTCTCTCTTTTCTCTCTTCTTTTTCTCTTTTTTCTTCTTTCTTTTCTTCTTTCTTACGTGAATGAGGTTTGAGGGAGAGAGAGAGTGGTCAAGTCAAACTTTGACTTGACTTAGAAACGAGGGGCAAAACCGTAATTACTCCGAACTTACTAAAAATAGCAGGTTGTCAGAATTAAACAATATTACAGTCAAAGCTCATATAATTGAACACACGTTGACATGAAATGGTTTAAAAACCAAAATTCACTCATTTATGAAATTGTTAAAATACACATACTAACTATCAAATAAAATAATCAAATCGCGCAATATAACAATCCGGTCGTACCGGATACTAATTCGGATTTTTCGGGGCGTTACATGTCACTTCTCATGTCGTTGGCAACAGCGGGTCGTGAGTCTTGGTCTTCGTGTCCTTTGGTAATTGTCGGCAGTGTCCAACAACAGTCTGTCTTTTATTATTTGAACCGAATTTCTAGATAGATTGGATATATTGATGAATTATGGAGATTCGATATTGATGATGATTTGTTGAGCATTGGCTAGATAAATATATAATTGATGGATATTGATTTATGTTACTTGATGCCCCGTGTGGCTTTGAATGTTTAATTGATATATACATTTTAAGCTTCCGCACTCTGTTATTTCTATTGATTGTTGTTGTTGGACTAGGTTCGTTATTGCCGGTATAGATTGAGTGCTTGCCGTTCGCCAGGATGGATTTTTAAATGGGGTACATCTACTGCATTTGGGAGTTCGTCTCGGTGCGGATGTGGTGTCCTTTCTCTTCCTACGGAAAGGGGCGCTACATGGCTTATCATTCTCACAAGCTAATAATCTGATTTCTTTCTGAACGTAGTTGAGAGACCGTTCTCTCTTCGTTCACCTTCTTTCTCAAATCTCAGTTCTTGTATTTCTTAAGTGTAAGAAATTCAAGAACATTCTATACTCTAAAGTTTTGTTGTTCTTACATTATTCAGTTGTAGATCTGCCAGCAACTGAATTGTGGGTTTGAGAAGATTCGGTTCGTGGACTTAATCCTCAGAGGACTTCGGTGTTCGAAGTCTTCGTGTGGCAAACGGTGGATTCAAAGTTCTTGAGAACTCCAATCCCTACATCTGCAGGCGTGCTAAAGGTGTTTATTCTAAACACATGTTTTTGAGAAAACATCTTTAATCGGTTCATAAACTTCCTAGGGAATTCGATATTAGATTCTCGGCATAAAAATTTTAAATTCCACTATTTCCGGGTATTCGATTCCAATATGGCGCATGAGTATTTATTGAATGTGGAGTTATAAAGAGAGATAAGAACCCGCGCTTGCCGGGACATATAATGTAATGATTGCTTTAAATGCTTTAAAATAACTTAGTTGAATTATAAGCCTTATTATTTATTATTAGCTTCTTTAAGTTATATTCTTCGTAGATCCCAACTAAATGAGCTTACAAGCTAGTCAACTATGTTACCTTTTTAAATATCGGCTTGGATTATGTGCAAATGATTTCAAAGGAGCCATTCATCAACCCTTTTATTATTTTAAAATAAGCCAAACTCGAGTGTTACTTTGTCGATCGTATAGTTTTACAACTTATATTATTTGTATCTTTTCCCAAAACGAGCAACATTCACTATTTTGGAAACTGTCAAACGACAAACTGTGATAAATATTTATATTATATAACCCCTTGCTGAGTATCCTTTATACTCACCCTCTCATTTTTATTCTTGCTTCAGGTTTCTTCAGGTAGACGGGTGGCAGTGTCACCTATCTGGTCAGTTGGCAACAGCGGGTCTAGATTTGATTCAAGTTTTGTATTGGTCGGTTTAGTGTCCAACAACAGTCGTGTCTTGAAGATAACTTGCGTTCATTACTGCTTCTGTTATAGTTGAAAGAATTGAAGATATGTATTGATATTGTGTTGGACTTTACTTCTGTTGTTGTAGCGTCCCGCTCTACAGTCCCCGAACCTGCACAGATTCCCAAGCCGAGAATGGCGCCTCAGCCCGAGAATTCATGCAAGCCAATGGGTCTATCCCGATACTTGGCAACAGTGAATCCTCAAAAGACACAACACATAAAACAATTATACAATTCAGAATTCATAGCGGAAGCGATTTCATAAACATATAATCATAAATGCCACTTTGGAGTCAATTCAAATATCCAACATCATCAACGCCCACACGGGGGCAACGAAAAGTAAATGTACTAATCGTAAAGGGGTGGGAATCAATATAGCATTATATACATTCCAAGAACAAAAGAAGAGACTATGGAGAGTTTTATTTTATGGACAATAACTCTAGACGACTCGCCAACTAAAAGAGCCTATCTAACCACTATTGCCAATCTGACACACGAGACATGTCGGTCTCTGAATCTACCTGAGGCAAGAACCAATAAACGAGGGTGAGTTCAAAGAAACTCAGTGAAGATATGGGTGAAACAAGTCGAGTCACGCTTCCGGGTTTTTATTAGGAAAATACATATGCGATAATGAAGAAACCAAAATGTGCTTCGACTTGGATATTTTGATAATAATAAACAATAAGGACAATAATGTAATAAAGCAATAAATAAGTATCCCAGCGAGAATGGACCTATTCCTCCTTATTTCTCCTCATGACATGATAAAAACTCCATCTCCGGAGTCAAGCCAAGGAGCAACCCCAAGGCTCGACTATAGTGAATTTAAGGAAAGTGTGCAACACATGCATCACCCACCATCGCTCCCAACCATGGATGTCAACTCCTGACAGTCCACAGTTGACGCTTAGTTTTGGGAGTAGTACCTCGGGAAACACCCTGGACGCTCGTCCGCAGGTGCAACCTCTGGATACCCTCCCAGGGCCCCATGAAAAATCCATGATTTTGCTTGCGTTTCAAGAAATAATTATGAGTTGAGTGCCAAACGGGCATTTAGGCAAGTGGGTGACGACAAAGGGGGTGACTACAAGTTCTATACGCGTCGCTGTGTGCTAACGGACTCCCCTAACGACTTTCCTCATAGACCCAACCAAAGTCAAAGTGTCACGTTGAAAAGAAAGAATTTACTTGCCTTTGAAAACAAATTATTTTTGGATAATATAGTATAAGTTGATATCAAATGGTTTGTTGATCGAAATCATCAAGATAAATGCTTGAAATATCTAATAATAGTAATAAGGGAAGAAAGATAAAGCGATCATGCAAGACAAGGTATTACGGGGGTTTTTTCATGTATACTTAGACATATATGTTCGAGCCCAGTTTTATAAATGGTTTAAATCCTCACCTAGTGCCAAAAGAATCACTAGCAGCTAAGACTCACTACTCCTCAACCTCAGTCTGATCTGTAGACAAGACAGGACCTAGACGAATTAATAAACGACTCTAAAAGCGCAAATAAGCAATTAATTGACGAACGGCTAACCAAACAAATCCACAATCATGCATATGCCAGTAATTATATTTATAGAAGCTACCACGCAAGTTTCAAGTCAATCCGACAAGTTTTCAAAAAAATACATACACGTAAAAATGCACTATTCACAGTCCGAACGCAATCGGAATACAACAAACTTTTCAAAATATTAATCCTCAACTCCTAAGGAAACTATAGGTGAAATCGAACTGATTTTAGGAGTTCGCATGCGAAAGTCAATATTTAAATAAGTGGGGTTGACCCAATTCCCGAAGTAAAAGAAGGAAGAAAGTTGAAAAATTCTCTAAGGCATGTGCACCGGCCAATGCACGGTCTTGAACACGCTGTCAAGACCATGCAGGTGCACATGGCCTTATGCACCGGGAACGCGCACGGGCACGAGCCGGTGCAGGCTAAAAGGGATGCGCACGGGCTTCGCAAGACCGTGCAGATCAGCAACAGACAACAGCAAATATCGCGATTTCAACGAAAATCGAACAAAAAATCCACAAATCTCAATTTCTAGCAAGAATCATCAACTAAGACTTTAAACGAACAATAAGTAACACATAAGGAGCATTTTGAACCAAGTAACATGCAAAATGATCAAGAAACGAGCTCAATATCATCAAAAATCTAATATAACTCACGAAGCAATAAATGCATTTAAAAGCTCATAAATTTGGGGAGAGAGGTGGTGAATCCGGTGCCTAAAGGAAGATCTCGTCGAGAGGATCACGTGGGTATCGCGGAAATCGGTGAAGAAACGAGTCCGGAGTGATCGATTGAAGCTCCTAAGTGCAAAAGCCCTCATCTCTCCTCTTCTCTCTCTCTCTCTTCACGTTTAGGGTTTGAAAATGGGGGAAGAAATCTTTTATTCAATTATTCGAAATGTTTGAAAATACAAAAGGGTATTTCGGTAATTTAGAAACTCTAATTTAGAACATTTTGGCCAAATATATCAATATTAATATCAAAATAAAGCTAAACACATAAGAAATACAAATATGCACATAATAAATTCACATTAGGTCATATACGAAATAATTAAATTTAAATCACATAATACGAGAATTAGGAGGTAAGACAATTAGCGCGAAAATGAACTCACAATGATTCTCGATTTTCTGGATTGTTACAGTTGTAGTTGACAATATCTAGGACTACACAGGATAACGTAGTTGGGCTATGAATGATGTACATGTATTACTTTATTTGAGAACTTGTGGTCGTGGATGGCTCTTATGTTATATTGCTGGTTTATTCCGCTTCCGTTTATCTAATTAGTTAGTGTTGTTGTTGGACGTGTGGTTGTTGTTACCAGATTATTTGATTGAGTGAGTATCGTTCGCTAGAATGGATTTTCGAGTGGTGCATACTGCCGTGCTTAGGAATCTGTTTCAATACGAATGTTGTGTTCTTCTTCCTACACTGGAAGAAGGGCGCTACAGCAGTCCTATCATTTTTATTCAAAAATGACTACTAGAGGTACTTCATATAATTTGGAGGAGTTTTAAGTATAATTAATCCTAGATAAACACTATGAATACAGTGAAATAAAAATGATATAAAGTAAAAAGTAATATTTTTTTTATAATCCCTAGTATTTTCCTTTTCTACTTTTCCAAAAAGAAAAGTGAAATTTTTAAATTTTTTTAGTAATGGCAGGAAAATTATCACATATATTCAGCAAACAGCAAAATAAGAGAAGGATTAATTGCGTGGAGCACCTCAACCTTTGACCGTCTTTACACTTTGGTATCCTATTTTTAAATTTTTGCAAATAAGTATCCAAAATTTAATTAGTGTGCGTATCCAAGTGTAAATCCGGTGGAATCCAATGGAATATTTCATTGAATTCCAGCAAAATACTATTTTTCTTTTAAAATTAAGCGAAATTGAATGAAATAAATTGAGAATCTTATAGAGTGTTAGATGGTAAACTATGATTGAGAGAAATTAAAAAATATCGTAGTGAGTAGTCGGAAATTAGAAAAAAAAAGGTCGAAAGATCATAGGATTTTTAGATTTAAAAAAAAACACGAATTGGAGGCCAAAATGAGTTTCAATGCGATTGAAACTAATGTGGCTAAGTTCGTGAGGATAGGAGGTAAGATGTTATGATTAGCTCCAAATAACTGTCGTCGCTGCTGTGATTTTCAATCTTATATTTTAGTTTGTCCCAAAAAAAATTCAATTATGTCCTAAAAACTAACGGGACATTACACTAGATTTCATCGAATTTGCATTTAGGTACTTAAGACGAATACTAATTAAAAATTAGACACTTATCTGTAAATATTTAAAGGTTGGATACTTAAAGTGTAAAATAGCCCAAGATTGGGGGCTTAAAAACTATGGAAATGCATTACTTATTGAAAAATAGAAGTGCTAGTTATAGTAATTTGCAATTTACGTATTTGCCCACATAAATTCACAGTTATAACAGATCTGCACCCAAAATTCTAGCTTCCTCTCCAACAATCGCACACAAACGGGGTTAGAGCAGAAACCCTTGAAATTCTTTTGCAACAATAATTCTCCAATAATTCATACAACCACAAATTTTCTTTTTTTCTTCCCTCCTACAATTCTCACCTTATCCTCTCAATTTAATCTTTCCAAGTTTTGAGAAATTACAACGAAAATCTACACATAAAATGGGGAAAAATCAAGCATACAAAGCGATGCAGAGAGCTCGGCTCGGCTCGAGCTCCGGCGGCCCGGATGAGGTTGAAGATGGCATGGTTCGTACCCTTTCATACTATTTGATTTCTTTTATTTGTTGGTACTTCTGATTTTTTACATTAATTTATGAATGAGTTTTTTAGATTTTTTATCTGTAGAATTTGAATTGAATTTTTTGGATAGTGGCTTTTGTAAAGAAGAGATTACATGCAATGATTACTGTACTATCGAGATGCTGAGAGAAATTAGCTGGCTTGTTTCGTAGTTAGTTTTACTGAGTACGAATTGGGTTTTTTTTTTTTTTTTATCATTCTCAAGTTGGGAAATTTAAAGCCCGTCATTTGCTATGCCCTCATTGTTTGTTGAATTTTTTTAATCTGTGACCTGACTACTTATTTTAGTTGCTTGTTGTCTATGAACTGGCACAGAACATACAGGATTAGGCTTGAGGTGAAAACAAAAAGGTAAAGTTTAGGAATGCCGAACCCGAGAGATTTTTAGGAGGAGGATAAATCAAACTGAAAAACACTCTGTGCTTTATTGTAACTTTTACTTGTGAAGAAGTTCTGGTGAGGATGTCTGGAGATTGACAGTTAGATGAGGCCTAAATTGGGCATTTTTGAAACATAGATTGAACCATCAATTTGAATTTTTCATGGCAATCGCCTACATTTTTCTGTTATGTAGGAAAACATTAGTTTGATGCTTGAAAACACTTATAGCTCGTAGGCTTTCTACTAAAGAATATCCACAAAACATATATGTGTCTTCTGCAACTCCGGAACTACCTATTATGAGAGTTGGATGTTAATTCAGCGATTACGACTGGTTCGGGGAAGTGGTGAAGTGCTTTTGAAGATTTTTGTTTGGTGGTGAATCCCCTATATAGGCAACTTAAATATTTCCCTAGACTTTCATAAGACCTGCAGGCATGAAGTAAAAAGGTCATGGGAAAGTAGTTAACTAGGATTGGAACCTACTGTTTTTGACTTTCCCCTTGGCCTTTGATCAAATGGAATGGAAGAAGAGGACCACATAATGCCCGTGGAAAAGCTTGTCAAACTTTGTTTAGTGAGTTCAGTTAAGGTGAATACAATATTCAATCTTGTGCTTGCGGAACCAGTCAAATAGCTTGTACTTTCCCAAAGTAGGACAGATTCTGAAGTTCATATGCTCTTACCGAGTGTAAATATTATATTACCGGTTTAGAGTTTATAGGTTCCTTGTCCTATAGATAGTTTATTAGTACGTCCATATTGGCTATATATTTTATGAAAAGAAAGTGGGCTAATCTTATGGATTATCTAGTCCTGCTATGCCAATAAACCACTTAGTCCCACTTTTTGAAGGGATTGGTTTCTGATTTAATCCATACAACCGTTCTACTTCCTCTAGGAGGCAAAAGACTGGTCTTGAGCTTTTGCTTTATGTTAACTGTTATTATCTTAACATCAAAATACTGTCCATATCTCAGCCTTGGAGTTGAAAACATGAATATTCTGTTTTGTACAGTTATTTAAATTGTTATATTTGCTAGACATATGTTTAAAAGTTCTTTTGTCAGAGAACTTGTTACTTGATGCATCAAGGTAGTTGATAATTGAAAGATTTCTAGAATAGCATTCTTTTTCCACCTGTGTGTGTCTGCCTTGGCTTCTTCTGATGAGGACTGTCGCAGGTGGATGGTTCATTTCATTCACCAGAATGGCATGCTGCTCGTTTGGCAAGTCTCAAAACTTCTCATACAATTACGTGGGAGGAGTACAAAAAAAAGCAAAAGGTGATGATTTCTGAGGTTATGCTTTTTTCAGCTTTCATTTCATGTCTTTCCTTGGCATTTATCCTTTCTCCGTGAACTTTTGGTATGTCTTTTTCCTGTGCCTTAAGAACTAAGACTTTTTCAACCATTATTTTCTCTAGAATTTTTGTACCGTGCTTCTACAAAATATTTTAAAATTTACTATGCATTTTTTTTAAAAAAAAAAATTGTAGGTCTTTGATTTTTCTAGATGTCGTGTTTCTTGTGCAAGCATAATTTCATCAGCTTGACCATTGAGATTTCATATGAGAAAATAACTAGTCCGTTTACTCAGTAGTTTGCATGAAAGATGGTTCGCTCCTGAGTCCTGAACAAGAAACACGTACTCATCTCCTTATTTGCACCTGCATGTTGTGGTTAGCACTCTACATGTTCTATATATATCAATTTTCATCTAGTAAATTTGCATCCTGGAAAAGTTCCTTGACAGAATCCTAGGAATCATCATGTATAGATATTAAAGTTTAGATTAAAGGTCTACCAGTTTTCCATCAGTTCTTGCTGGAACTCTTTATATCATGGTTTATGTTTTCATTCTACTAAATTTTGTTTAGCTTAAAGCTCTACCAATTCTCCTTGGTTTCTTGGTGAAATTCTTCATATTGTTATTACAGTTTTTGTTCTGCATCCTTTGTTTGAGGTTTGCATCTACCTAGACTCTAATGGTGGAATTGTTAGGAAGAAGAAATGAGAAAGGGAGAATTGGAAGCAGATAAAGACAAGATGATGAGAGAGTACAGAGCACAGCTAGATGCTGAAAGGGCACATAAACTGGGCCATGGAAAGAACCACTCAAGCAGCAAATCCAGCCGCAAAAAGGGTAACGAATTCGGTAAATGACAACTTCTCCTAATTCAGTGACCTGGTTTTTATTTTATTAGTAAAATGTTTTTGCAGACAAAAAGGACAAAGATTCAAAAAGGCATAGCAGCAAGAAACGAAAGGTGCATTAACTGTTCCCTTGTTTCAATATGCCATCCATACAATTTAAATGGATACATACTTTCACAATGAGTTGTTATATTTGCTACTAAAGACCTTAGCAGCATGTTATATAATGAGATTTCTGTGATTTTCTTTTACCAACATTTCTAAAATTGCAAGATGTTACTATTATGAGGTTTGCAAATTTATAATGACAAATGAGTTTAGACTCCATATTTTGATATTTTCATATGCACACCCTTGTGATGGTCCAAATTTATGATTGGGCATGCAAAGGTGGCCCTCATCACTAGGTTTTAATTATATTGAGTAATTCCTGAAAGGTTGTATGTAAAACACTTGTAATTTGTATGACAAAATTTACCCCCCTCTAATTCAAACTCTTGTACAGATGGTGCCCCTTATGCCTTAAACGAGGCAAAAATGTTCTAATAATAGAGAACCAGTCTGTCGAGTTGAGGAAGATTGCTGATATTGCTTTCACTAACACAATACATTCTCAGTAACTAGAAATGTCACATGGGTCCAACTAATCTTCTTGTGAATATACTGATGCTCTAAACTAAAGAGCCCTAGCACGTCTTCCGTAAAGTAATCTTATCATTTTCAAGTGCTTTCTGCACATAGCAGGCTTTCTAGATTCCATCTTCTCGGTTAAATCACCTTATTTTCTCTTTCTAAATCTACAATTATCTGCTGGTTGTGAGCTCTTTTGCTTACTCTCCATGGAAACCTTTTGTTTGTCTTTGTTTGGCATATGGAAATGTTCTTTGCAAAATTCTGGAATATTATAAAGTTGTAATGCAAGAGCCAAACAAGCATGCCAGACAAAAGAAAGATGGCAATAGCTGGTAATCAAATTATTTTTATGAACTTGCTATATTCGTTGTAGCTTAAGTTAATTCTCCATTTTTTTTTGGCTGGAACGTTTTGGAGTACTGCAAAAGCAATTGAATAGGATGTCCTTTATTCTGCTTACACAAGGCTCACTCTAACTTGCTTGTTGGATTTTTGGCTTTTTATCCTACCTAACCAAGCCAAGTTCTCTGCTTTTCATTTTAATGAAGGAGATCAATAAGATCTTGTTAATTTCGGTAACAAAAATTATATGTTGCTTCAACTGACTAAATATATTTTGCCTCTCTATGGCAATGTGTTGGAAACCAGACTGAAATGTACTTGGCATGCTTTAGTGCTTCAATGTGTTCATTCCGTTGGTTCAACAAACAGTATCTTAGTTGCGTCATAGTTAATCTGATTCTTTAAAATGTAATCCTTTTCAAAATATAGTGAGAACTGTTTCAATTAATAAAAAGAAAACAAAGAACCAATATTTTCCGTTTCTGCTTGTGCACAAGGTTTTTTCACTTGGCTTCTAGTTTTACTTGCTAGATTCTTAGCAAGTTTTGCAGCTTCTTAAATAAAGTATTAACCCACTGAATATTCTGCACTTGATTTGTAGCGTTCAAGGCGATCATCAGAATCTAGTTCAAGTTCATCATCAGAAACATCAAGCAGTGATGATGATGATGGTGAGAGAGAGTCAAGAAGATCAAAATCAAAGTTAAAGAGAAGGAAGAAAGAGAAAGAGAGAAAGCATCGGTCAAGATCCAAAAGCAGAAAGGAAGACGATGATGGACCATTGCCACTATCTAGATTCTTTGGGAGCCTGAAAGGCTGATTGTAAACAGAGTCATCACAAGCTATTAGTTCCGCTTTACTGCAAAAGTGTTTTTGACTTTCAATTTTTTACCTCATTCCTTTCTCGAGGTTTTGCTATTTCACTTTGGCTATATATAAACTTCCTGTATAAATAGTCTTGCAAAATATTTGAGGCCTCTCTTGTCTTTTCCTGTAATCTACTTTCATTATGAAGCACTGAATTCGTCTAATTGCAATTATAGAAAGTTCGTGAAATAGTCTACGCTATTGGTTAATTTGAGCTGCAAGTTCTTATGTGTTACCATAAATTTTGGTTTATAAGAAGCAGTTGTAGGCTTGTAGCTTATAAGCAATTAAATTGTTCGATTTTTATGCACATTGATTCAGTGATACCCATTTGAGACCCCCTTTCGCATCTTTTCCCTCATCAGTTCAGAACTTTTTTTCAAGCTAATCATCTACAATGCATTCGGTGCTTAATTGGTAGGCATAATTGCAAGAATCCTTCATTAATTTAGACCTCAAGAATCTCGTAACTTTTAATTTTCTATTCTAGCCGGAATTTACCCAACTCATTGGAAATTCGGCGGAGAAATTGTCAATGCCGTCGGTGTGACACTCTATCATAACTATTGGAGCCTCCGCATTAACTTCTCAAAATTACCAATTTTCACCATCTCCATCTATTTATACTAGTTCCATGGTGAAAAATAGATGATTTTGAGAAATTATCGTGTTTAATTGATGTGGAAATTATAAGTATCTGATAAGGAGAATTTGATGATTGTAAGTGAATGTCTTAGACGATGTTGATGGTTTTTTCGGTGGATTTTTAGTAAGAATTGAGGATGCAACAATTGTGTTTGGACGTAAATGCAACAATTTGTCAATTTATTAGACGTGTGATGTGGGCTAGAATTCCATATATCAATCAAGTTTATTGAACTATTAAAGGGGAAGTGCAGATGCAGTGAGTGAGTAGCAAAAAGTGGCATATAATACAACTAGTAGAAGTAACAAAAAGCCTATTTAGGTGGTTCTTGAATGGGCTTTCCTTTTTCTCTAAGCTTTGCAATTGATTCTTTCATGGCTTCTTTTCTCTTCTTGCTGGCTAAAACTTTTGCCGCCGCAGCACTCAAATTTGGATCCTTTTTCTCCTGCGGCGGTGGTGGAGGCGGCCGCCTTGCCGCCGCTCTTGCATTTTCACTCAATCCCAACACCACACCGCCCAACACCAATGCAATACTCCTGCGGCATTGCAAAACTAAATTTACTTAGCTAAATTCCAATAATTAACCCAATGGAGGATATAAATGAATCCATAACATGTGATCTTTTAAAAGGAATTTTAAAAAAAAAGGATAATTATGAAAAATGTCAAGATTAGGTCTTTTTTCAGAAAACACCCTGAAATCTTAAAACATTACGAATACCTCCTGAATCAATGATTTTCCGTTAGTTTTAGGAAGTATTTGTAATATTTTGCGAACCTCACTACAACTTTCATAATGTTTTGCGAACCTCACTCCTAATCAACTTTCATAACAATTTTTTATTAATTTTATGTTTCACATTCGTATCTTAGGCGGGCAACTTGGATGTAGTTCGTATTTCAACCAAATATAACAATGTCGAAAGTTGTAATGAATTTTGCCACTAATGATGTATACGTAGGATTCATAATTTCATATTATCAAGATAACTCGTATTTAGTGAATGGAATTCCTAGAAAGATAAAGCACATACACACTACTTGTCCCAAATTGAAAACTATATAGAGTTGCATTTACAAACCTCCTTCGGACATGTTTTTGTTGATCAGTGTGAGCGGAGCAACAAGCATAGACCTTTTGGGATCTTGGAGTAACCAAATGTGTTGTCTTCCTTGACAATGTAGAGATTAATGGTTTTGTATTGGGAGGTGTAACAGGTGATAAATAAGCCATTGTTTTTGTATAACCCAAGTCTTTTTTATTGTTTTCAATTTTGGTTGAATTGACATTTTTAAGTGCAGAGAGAAACTACATTCTGGATAGTGTTTGCACTTACATCCTCTGATGTAAAAGAAACTGAGACTTGATTGGTTCTTCTTAGATAAGGTCTCAATTTGCGGGCCCGGGGTTCTACAAAAATTGATCACCCATGACACGTGTTCTCTAGAATTTATTTTTCCTACTGTTGATTATCTTGATATTTGGCCTTGCATATCAGGATACATGGGCACTTCTAAGAATCTTGTATATCTTATCCGACACTCGTATTCTTATCATATTTTGATATTTGGCCTTGCATATCAGGAACACTCATATTCTTATCGTATCTTGATATTTGGCCTTGCATATCAGGATACACGGGTATTTTTAAAAATCTTGTATATTCTATCCGACACTCGGACATTTCTAAAAATCTTCTATATTCTATCCGACACTCGTATTCTTTATCATATATGTGTCCGATTATCAGATCTTATAATTGTCTTCAAAGTATACACCAAGATGGTAAGATGTGGAGAATAGTAAGATTAATGATTGCTAATACTTGACATACCTCCACGGCTCCACCATTAGTTGTATTTGTATAATTAGGTAGGGTATTTTACAAAATACCTTATCCAGCCATATTCACTCATATTTCAGAATATTTTGTAATCCTCTAATAAAAAGTTCTTCTACAAACCGGAGTTCAGATCTCAATTATGTACCCTAATGGTAAAAGATTTTACTACATAGTGTATTCATTGATAAAATAAAGGTAGATTAAAAATATTGAAGGTCTCAACTCTTAAAAGCATTGAGCAAGTGTTGAGCATAAAAATAACACAATAGTAAATTGCATTTCATGTAGAACAATATCCAGTTACTTGCTGTCTGACTTAAAAGGTGATCAAAGCTACAAAAATGGTAAAATAGGCAAACAATCTGCCAAAATTGACAATAATTCTAGATTCTCAATAGTAGCTGCAAAATTTCATCTCCAAAATTTTCACTCGTCATCCTCATCATCCTCATCGGCCCCGGCAGCAGAATTGAGAGCATTTAAGCGTTCGATCAATTTCTCCTTCCTCTGTTCATATGTCAACTTCTTCAGGTTGTACCTGAGCCAAAAAGAAAAAAAAAAGAAACAATTAGCCGAAAGCATTCAGAAAGAAAGTGCTTAATTTTTGAGTTTTTGAGAAAAAGCACAAGTTAAGATGTAAGAGTGTAGGTGTTAGAATAGAAGCTGCTAAATAATTTTAGAGATCTTTTATTATTATTTCTACATTACCACCAAAAAAGAAAAGGAATGATTACAAAAAAAAAAAAAGAGGTTATATCTTAATGTAAAACACCTTAAAACCTTGAAACATTACGAATACCCCCGAGTTTTTACGCCATTTACAAAAGGACATTGAAACCTTTTAAAACATTATGAAAACTACCAGAGGTTTGCAAAATATTATCAGGAATGGCCCCTATAACTAATGTGACTTTAGGAGTATTTGTAATGTTTTAAGGATTCAAGCTGTGATTGTTATGTTTTGCAAACTTCAGGGGGTTATCCATAGGGGTTAAAGGTTTCAGGATATTTTTCATAAATGGCATGTAATTAACCCAAAAGAAAAATGTTTATTCACCTCTTGTGTTCCTTGGGTGGCTGCTTGTCGGATTTCTTAGGAGCTGGGTCAGCACGGATGGCACTGTGGACTTTTTTGTATAGTGCCTCAAGCCCATCTGCCTCGAGTCCTTTCTTCACATACTGACTGAAGTGTGTTTGATACTTTTCCGGTTCATCTTCCATCAAAGTCTAAAGAATATTCAATAACCAGTCAAGAGATATTCATATTTCTACAGATATGCTTTCAATTACTAGGTAAAATTTCAAATACCGTCATATATGATGCAACATGGCCACCATAAATGTAATTCCTGTGAACCTCAGCATCGAGCTGCTTAGAATCCTTTGAAAATCCAGCAAATCTTTTCTCACTGTGAGGAATATCTAATCCACCATCTAGCGCACCCTGCAATGAGTATATTCAACAACTTAAATATGCACAAATTGCATATATTTCCGAGTACAATGTTGATGCTGCATATCAATATTGATGGTAACCCAAATGATGACGTAGAAACAGGAGGCCATATTTGATTAAAATGCCAGAACAAATGATTCAAAACTTTTCCAAACCAGGCAACAACATCAACAATGTCGACGAGTACCATAATAAGATGGTAACTTAAAAGAACAGATTCAACTTAAGGACTATCTGCCCTAAATAGCAAGTTCAATTAAATCATCATCTACAAGGGTTAACTTTGCTATACACTAGAACACATTACTCCTCTCTAACTTGAAAAATGACCATAACATTGCATGAGAAACGCACAGGAATAGAATAGGGTGTATTTATACATTAGATTGTTACCTAAGAAAGTATTCACTCTTAGAAGGCATAATATCTCTAGCAGACTATATTTAAGAATGAGCATGCATCAATCTAATGGAATCAGAGATTCTTCCATTATGAATCCCAAAGATGCAGTAAGATGAGATCAACACATAAGAAAACAAATGGATTACTGACTACCTTCAAAGCACCAAATACACGATTTCCAGTAGTTGTTCTAAGTAAGCCAACATCAAGTAGAGCACGGAATGGCCTTCTGGTATCTGCTGGTTCAACAGAGTAATCCTCTCCCGTAGCCTAATGACACCAAGGTCTCAATAAATTCATGCAGTGACCAAACACAAACTTTATGAATGATAACACATAATCATGCATTTGCCATACCTCAGTATTGCCTTGGTACTCCTCATCCATCTCAAGAGCTTTCAAGGCACGGCGAGCAAGAAGAAGTCCAGTACAGTAAGCTGGTCAAGCAATTAAAATCAGGTTCATCATACGTTTGAAATATAATTTATAAAAAAACATGTTGGCAGATGAGTTGGAGGTAGCTTCTAAATAAATTTCACTCAAAATTCCTTTTATTTTATTATTTTTCAGATTGTCGAGACTCGAGAGTGAGGGGAGAATGTACCTGCAGCATAATTTGTGAGACCAACGTCAAGTCCATAGCGAGGCAACTCATGAGCATATGCTGCTGCCAGGATCATATCTCCAGTGATACTAGCAGAAACTATTTGTGCAATGATATCTTTATTGGTCTAAGCAGAAGATTAAGGTTAAAACTTCCAAGAAGAACAAATCAACCATAGTTCTATCCACAACACAATATGACCCACTTAAGACAATTTGGTCTTTCAATAGTGAACATCCTTCTCATTTACACAATGAACCAAAAAGGTATTATAACTTTTTGATCTCTTTCAGGAAAATAAAGTACTAGGTTTACCCGTAATCTTAGGAGCTATTTCACTCAACAAAAAGCCAGAGCAGGAGAAAAAATAAAAATATATGTGCTATTAGCATTACTTTGCGAGGAGGATACAAATCGCACAACGAACCGATACTTGGGAGTATTGTACTTGTTTTTATCCTGGTTAATTAGACGAATCCTGGCCCTGTAATCAGTCTTCCCATCTGGAAATTGATAAATAAACATTGACCAGATGAGGCTATGTACAACCAAATGAGCATGATGTCAAATGCAGAACAAAAGGATTACACTGTACCTCTCCTTCTCTTATACTTGACCTGAAACCGCTTGAAATAGGCCCTTGACTTTTGTGCTTTGATGAAGGCCTGAAATAAAGAGAACTTTCAGCAAACTAAAACACATTTCTATACATATGCGCATAACATAGACGTTAGCATGGAAAAAATGCTGATATTATAGTCAAATATCCAGCCTGCTTCCTAGAATTAAAATCACAATCCACAATCAATTCAGATACTCAGCAAAATACAGTGCATAATGTAGGTCATATAGTTATAGTTTTTTTAAGCAGAAAGTATCAACATCAGAACAAAAAAACAAAAATGAGCTTAGAATTAGAAACCAAATCCCTTGTAGATCATAAAAACAAATCCTAGCTGAATACGTTAATAGCAATACCAAAAACCAATTACCTTGCTCCAAACACACAAACAATCTCATTGAGCAAAATCATGACTTATTAGCAACACAAACAAAAAATATCAAATGTTTCACTATCCCAATTACCAGAATTAACAAAATTGGAGCTGTTCATTTCTAAATTTCGCCATAAATCACAACAAAAAATACTGCTACAAAAATCCGTAACATTCCCTTCGTTTTTGCTATCCTAAGTCCTAACTGACCTCATTCCAACCTAACGCAGTAAGAAAAACCAAATTCAAGAACAACACAATCTAGGAACTGGTATTCAGCAAGTGCTTCCAACTAACAACATTTTCGAGCATGCAAAATTATCAAAACAGTTTCAGCTGAATCATTCCATAAAATTATATCAAATAAGATGTAAATGCAAATAAAAGGTGTAGAAAGAGCACAATGTACGAGGATTGAGAAGCGCTCACCATTGCTTAGTTGAGGATGAAGCTGCCTCGTAGTAGTGAAGAGAGAGTGTATAGAGAAGAGTTTATAGCTAAACCCTAGAAACTGAGGCTGAAACTACGGAAAAGCCCCTGTGCGTAAATTATTAAGGCCCAATAAGGAGTTGTAGTGGGCCCCAACAGCCCATGGGTCCAAATTATCCGAGTCCGGTCCAAATTTTAAACGTTCGTTAAAAATCTGAATCCGATTTAATAATAAACTAGCTTTTTAACTTGCGTTGCATCGAAAAATTAATTTAAAATTATAAATTTAATATATTAATATTAATTATAGTTTACATATTAATAACTTTTTTTTTTACATATTAATAACTTGAATATATATAACAAATTTAACATAAAAAAAATTATTCAATTTAATTCAATTGTTTAAATAAAAAAACAAAACAAAAAGATGGAATAAAAAAAATATAAAACAACAAAATACATTATTCTTTTGGTAGAAGAACAAAATACATAACTTGTTAAACATGATTGAAAAAAATTATCGAGGATCTAGACATAAATAAATCACAAACTTATCAATAATTATACATAATGGATAATAATTATTAAATTTATTAAATCATTTTCATCATCATGCAAATACTAAACCTTTAAATGAACATAAAGTAATAAAACTCTTCAACCAGACCAGAAATGAGCATTTCTTCTCCTCGATCTCCTATAAATGAATTGGAGACTGATTGAATTTAGAATAACAATTCTTTAATATCAATAATTACATTTTTTCCATCTCAAATGTCGGCTTCCGCTTCCTTCATTTGGTTTTGAAAGGCTTGAAAATCATTTTCCAATGTAAACTCAATCCCTAACAGGGAGGCTCGTCTTAAAACTTCTCCATAACTTTTGGATTTTAGAAGAGGATATATATTCTAAATGTATGTAAGCAATTATTAATTGAGAGATTTTATATGGAACATTTTCTTTTTATTTAATTAAATCAATCAACACATTGACATAAATATAAAGCATTTAGATGGACATTTCCTTAATTCATGAAATCAACTAATCTGCAGATTTAATTTGCGTAATTAAAGTGCAATTTTAAAATTGTTCAAGTTTTATAAGGTTAATCCGTCAACAAAAGATATTCTATAAATTAAAAAAACTCTATTACTAATTATTATTAAATAAAAATATTAAAACTTCTAGATGTTGTTAAATGAATATTATAAAAAAAATTACTAGTTAAAATTGGTGATAAAATATAACAATTTAAGACATGATTTTTAGATGTTGTTAAATGAATATTATAAAAAAAAATTATTAAAATTGGTGATAAAATGCAATAATTAATTGAATTGATTTTAATATTTTTTAGCAACAAATTAAATGAGTACAAAACAAATTGGAAAAAGAGTTACAATATTTACATTTATTAGTCAATTTTTCATTTAATTCTATCAATATTAATTGTGGCTAAAACCATATAATTAAAAAATAAGTTGACATGGACAAAAGAAATAAAAACAATTTGTCAATGTCATATACACATAAATATCTTTCCTAAAATAGTTGACTCATTCATTTTCATATATACTAGTTTTTTATCTCCTGCGTTGCATGGGGAAATTTAATTATAAAATATACATTATTGAATAAATTGAACCATATTTTTTTTATATGATTATTAACAATACATCAAAAATTATTAATTCAGAATTTGAAGCACACACAACAAAGTAATTCATTTGATAAAATAATCAGGAATTATGTATATAAAAAACTCATTTTAAATGTATACAAATAGTAATATGATTTTTTTATGACGAAGTACTGATTTTATATTTGTAATAGAGAGAATATATATTTATATATAAGGAATATCATGAATGTTATATAAATATTAAATTAACAATTATAATACAAAAAATACTTAATAATAGACCATATAAATATTGATTGGAATCTCTTTTTCTTTTTTGTTGAAAAAAGAGCTAATTATTATACTTGGTATTATCTTTTTTGCTAAATAATTTGTTATTATTTTATTATTAATTAACGATAATATTCATTTTATTATAGAAATTTATTTAATATTATAAAAATATTAATATTTTGAATATAATAATTTAATAAATCTATTTATATTGAAATAAATATAACTTTTCCACCGCAAAATGAACATGAGATACGTGTATTTGGAAATTTTTTTCCCAAAAAAATCAATTATTTAATACAATAATACAATTTAATTAAACTTATATTATAAAATATTTTCTTCCTTATTAGACAGATAAATTTCATTTGAATACACTATGTATGCACCAAAAAAAAATTTGAATCCACTATGTCAAAAATATTTGATAGGAACTAAAATATTAAATATAATTTTTTAATGGATTTATGGAATACATTATTTTATCTTTATTTTTATTAATGAATATTCAATGTAGTATAGATAACTCTAAAACTTATTAAAATTTATTTAAAATTATTTTTTAAAAAATAAATTTTAATATTTTATAAATTAGGTTCTATAATTAAGTGGGAGTTACAAATTTTTAATATAAACAAAAATATGGAATGTTAATAAGTACATATGTAAGTTATAAAAATAATAATTAATGAAATTAATTATATAAAATATTGTTAATAAGTACATATGTAAGTTATAAAAACAATAATTAATGAAATTAATTATAGAAATAATCTACATGGCAAAATAGATCAATTCTAACTAATCCACTTCATTGCCACATAAAAATCTTTTCTAAAATATTCTACTAACTCATTTTCATATATATATATGATATATAAATATGATTTTCAATAAATTACTCTATTATAGTACTAAATACCACCCAGTGGTTTAGTTTAATACTAGTTTTTATCCCCTGCATTGCACGAGAAAATTTATTTACAAAATATATATTATTAAATAAATTGAATAATATTTTTTTATATAATTATTAACAATACATGAAAAATTATTAATTTAGAATTTGAAGCACACACACAAAAGTAATTCATTTTATAACATAATCAGAAATTATGTATATACAAAAACTCATTTTAAATGTATAAAAATAGTAATATAGTATTTTTGTAACAAAATATTAATTTTATATTTGTAATAAAGAGAATATATATTTATACATATATATAAATAGAAAGAATATCATGATTCTTACGGAAATATTAAAATAATAAATATTTAACAATATACCATATAAATAATTATTGGAATCTCTTTATCTTTTTGATCGAAAAAGGATCTATATATTATACTTGGTATTTTTTTATTAAATAATTTATTATTTTATATTTGGTATTTTTTTATTAATTAATAATAATATTCATTTCATTTTTAAAATTTCCTTTATATTTTGAAAATATTAATATTAAAATATAATAATTTAATAAATTTATTTACATTGAAATGAAATACAACTTTTCTATTATAAAATGAACATGAGACATGTGTATTTGGATTTTTTTTTACCAAAAAAATCAATTATTTATTTATTTATATTATTAAAATAATAATAAAATTTAATTAAACTTATATTCTAAAATTTTCTTCCTTACTTTAATCAGATAAATTTTCATTTGAATCAATTGTGTCAAATATATCTGATCGAAATTAAAATATTAAATATAATATTTTTAATGGATTTATTGAATACATTATTTTGTCTTTATTTAATTAACAAACATTCAATGCAGTATATAGAACTCTAAAGCTTATTAAAATTTAGTTAAAATTATTTAAAAAAATTAATTTTAATATTATATAAAGTAGTTATATAATTCTATAATTATATAAGTAGGAGTTATAAATTTTTTAGTATACATAAAAGTATGAAGTGTCAATAAATACATATATAAGTTACAAAACAATAATTAATAAAATTAATTATAGAAACAATTGACATGGTAAGATGGATCAATTCTAACTAATCCACTTCATTGCCATATAAACATCTTTCCTAAAATATTTTACTCATTCATTTTCAAATATATATATATATATATATATATGATTCGAAGTTATACTAATTTAATTAGAGGTCTTAATTTCGAGTTGTAAAAACGCAATTTTCATTAAGAACCAAAAAGAAATTACTAAACAAAAAGTCATATATATAGAGAGATTATAATTTAAGAGTATTTTAGTTGTTCTTTTTTTGAAATCAATTTTAATTTATATTTAGATTTGGGGCTTTAAAAGTTATAAAGGAGAACGGATTTTGGATTTTCTAGAAGCAATAATCAATTTAAACTACTTGGAAATTGATAAATTGTTATACATCTCAATTCTCAACGTAATGTTTAATAAATGGTCGCGGTCAATAAAGATTCTAGTCAAGAAAAATAGGGTTCATTTCCTCTATATCATTTATTTGGCAACTCATAAATAGTCGCGATTAATAAAATTTCCTTTCTTGGAGCTCTGTCGGTCTTGTCTGTTGCTTCTCTATTTCTGAAGCTAAAAGAGTCGTAATCACTGACCTATAGGGTCAAATTTCGAACATGTTGTTGACTCTTGAGTCGTTCAAGTGAGAACAATCATGTCTGTCTGAATTGGTGGACGACCACACGCGAATACTCGTGAGGATCTGAGAGAAAATTATAGGCTCGAAAACGAAGTTGACCTATGTTTTGTCTGCTCATGAGAAGACAAAAGTGGAACTTTCTAAACTGCTCAGACAAGATTACAAATAGCATTTGCACCTCCCATCCACATATGAGAACTTGGAAAGCTCATCTATCATCGACTTGAAGCACACTTTTGCAAACTGAAGACTTGTGGGCCTTTGCCTTTCTTCTTCCAACTTCCTAGTCCTCTTTAAACCCTTTCTTTAAAAAGCTTCAACAACTTTCCAAGTTAAGGAATGGAACTTCCCAGCACTTCCAACTTACTAGCTCTCTCTAGACCCTTCCCTTAGCATTGAAATCAAAGCTAAGACAATGGAAGGTACTTCTTACATCCACTTTTGTTATTCGCCCACTTATTTGAAAAAATCACATTATTTTACAAGCTACCGTATTTTATTTTATTTTTTGGGCTCGGGCATTGGTTTGCTATTATATATTTTCCTATATTAAATCAAAAGAAAGGGGAAAAGGAAAGTAGAATTACAGAGAACAGTATACGTCAAATAGGTGAGAGTTTATCACCATCCACATCCTACCCTGTGAGGTATGTTCAAACTAAAAAAGCTTGTAACAGAAAACTACAAATTACAGACTACCTTGACAACTAGTTAGTTCTACCAAAGCTACATACAAATGAGATGAGACCAAAACACAAGATTCAGTAGGGATGAACAATTTTGATAAATTTATACATAAAAATTATTTAAAAAATTAAGGGGACTTATCATCAAATAGTGATTTGATTCATTCCTTTTCAGCTATTACGACGAAGACATCCTTTTGTGACCATTTCCGTCTTTCATTTTTGGCAGGAGGATTTATAAGCGCTTTCTCCGTGTGAGCTGGACGGTACCCAATCGCAATCTCTCTTCTTTGTCGAGCACGTAATAGTATTTCATAGAAACTCAACTCTTCACCTTCATGGAGATAGAGATCTGCTCCTCTTATGTGCAGCTCATTACCCTGTAAGGTATTTATTATACAAGCTTCTTGGTGATTTTGAGGACAACTTAGGTAAGATATCAAATATCCGATAATATGTATATTAAAATGCATTTTTTTCCATGTCTTGAGTATATAACTACACTCACATGTACTGAGGTTTGGCCTAATTACGCAAAGATATCCTGAGGTTTGGAAAATTACAAAAACATACCATGTCAAAGAATTTTCAATACGTTTGTTAAGTGGTTGGATAGATTTCGGAGACATCCACTTCATAAAGTCTTGTTTTATTTTTATATTTTAATAGAAAAATCAGGAATATAACGTATAAGTATTCTTTTTCATTAAAGCTTACAGACGGCAGTTAGAATTTAGGGTATGTTTCTGTAGTTTTTCAAACCTTTGGGTATGTTTGCATAATTACCCCAATCCTCAGGATATGTGAGTGTATTTATCCGTAGTTAAATCGGCTGGGTCAAACTATGAAGTGGGCTGCCCAGCAAAAGGTGCCAAAAACATTAGAACTTCTACTTGGTATGTTGTAAACAATAATGGAGCATCCTCAATCAAAAATAATATGCCCTATGTTAAATTATTATTTCTTAAGCATTTTATCACATGACCAATAGAAGCAAAACAAATTTAGAAGACATTGACTAAAAACAGTTTTCAAAACTTTTGAAAGGAAAATATACCTCTTCAGCAAAAAGTTCTTCCAGCACATCATTTATCTGGCGATCTTCTGCAACCATAGCAAGTGCCATGCTGACAAGCTCATTTGACAAAACATAATCACTGATTTTGGACATAGACAATAGATTTTTAGTTCTTGGATCAAGAATTTCACTTATTATAACTGATTTATCTGAAGCCTGCTGCATTTCCCCAATCCACGAGCCTTGTGAGAAGCTACCTCTGTGGGCCTGGGAAAATATAGCTTCTCTGTATGGAAGGCGCTTTGCCTGAAAAACCCGAATGAAATCTTTAATTCTGATAACTAATTACTGGTTGAGCTTCAATGCAAAAAAAAAAATCCCAAATTGTTGCATCATTCTTGAGTCGTCTGAGTTTTATTTTTCCCTTTTCTTGTCTCTTTAGTTTTACCTTTTTCCCAATAAAAGATCTTAAGTTGATGAGGGTGGTACCAACAAAAGGGAGCTAAACACTAATATCGGAAAAGTGCACAAATCATATCCAAGAAAGCTCACGCAATAAAATGAAATGGAAAAATTTCGAGTCCTTGACTACGTTAAATCCAAAATATATCATTATTTTATAAATCCAAGACAAAGATCTCAACAATGTGATTACTAGGAGCACATTTAAAGACTCTGAAGAAGCAAATAAGCATTTCTGTACTGAAGGAATTTGGATGAATAACACGCGTAGGTCCAAGTACAAATTGCATGGCAAACAAGGAGACATAACCATGTTTCAGGATAGAAATGTAAAACATGTAGAAACCCCAAAAACTTTCACTAAACCAAATTATAACCAGAAATGTCAAAAGTCAATTAAATGCCATTAAAATCCTATAGAATTTAAATAAAAACTGAATTGATGATCACCCATTTACTTACTGTACCTGAATGTCGCGTATCAGCAGTAATGTGGCAAGAGATCTGGAATCAGCCTGAATTGCTGAATCTTCCACTGATTCATCAGCCAAAATTAATATCTGCATAGCAGGAACAACATCACCACGAAGAAACTCAGGAAAAAAAACATAGTTTAGGGCAGAAAAATGATAAACTAAATGAAACAGCCTCATGATTGTTAACGACAGCATTATCAGGAACAAGTTTACGGTCTTAAAACTATCCTATATCACTCTACAATAACAAAATTAAGACATTCCCTTAATCAGTTCAAGCTATCTGCAAAGCACGTCTTTTAGTGAGTTGAATATAAATGATGCTTACTGAATCAAAAGATTCCAAAGGAAGGCTTTCAAGGTGACGCCGTATTACAGCATTTCCTTCACGGTTGACAAGTTTAATATTGACCAAGCGGTCAATGTCAAGGCCACCATCTGTAAGCTTTCTTTCTCTTTCTTTCTCTGGAACTTCATTGAACATCCACAACTCCGACCCATGTGCAAGAAAAGCATCCAGTACCTAAAACAACAAACACCAGAAGTTCTGAAATGGAAAATGTACTGAAAATTTTAAAATGGGAACTAATTAAAACATGAAATAAAGATATTTAAGATTGAAATTTGGAAGGCTGCAGGCATGTGGTGGTGACTTAAGAGGGTAATGAGAACGTTTCTGGAAGTTTCTGGAACATTTCTTTACAACATTACCATTATCATATCTTCCATATCTCTCCGCCAACCGCAAAGAAGTATCCTCTCAAAAGACTTTTGAATTATTTCATCCTTGGGTAAATTTCCCCTCCAAACCTGCAGCATTCAGTTGAAGAAGAAAAGTAATTAGGGGCTTTAATCAACTGGGCTTACCACAATCATATCATCAATGTCTCGCCTCCATCCACAAAGTAGAATCTTCTGTGACTTTCTTGCTGGTCGGATAATGTCTATGAATGTGGCATCTTTGACCTGAATAATAAAATTAATTTTGTGTTTGTAAGTTTGGTTCATGGCGGGCCCCACAGACTTGAATTCCATGGGAGCAACTTTCAACCCTAAAACCATTTCTTTCAAGAGTAACCAGCTGGCCCTCTGATTTCATTTTGTTTTCTCCATTTTAGGTTATCTCAGGGCTGTGATATAGACTACACCATTATAGAAATGCAAATTTTCATTTCTCAAAGATTTTGCAAAATCTAATTTACTCGAGCAGAATTCTTGGAACTACTAACATTGACAGCAGGCTATTAAAATGCAAAAATTCTGTCGTGGGCCGTGCTCATGTGCCAAAGGTAGTTGAACTTCGATGTTTGTATAAGCCACACTGCCGTGTAAGTTCTTGTTCTACAAATATCGCATTCTCACCAAGAATCGGTTGCAATAAAATGCACGTGAAAAATGAAGATCAAAATATTACCACATAGGTTCAAAAAGAAAGAAAACAAATCCAATATTACATTAACTATTTGACGATTCCAAATTTAAGTAAGAAACCACTGCATGGCTCTTAAATAAATAGTAAGTAGTAACTATTAGGGTATAAAATTGATAGAAGAAAGAGGTCTTATTGTAAGTCTACTAGATGAAGTCACTGATGTTAAAGCTTATACTAAGTATTATATTGTCTACCAAATGGTGAATGCTGATTTAAGGATTAAAAACACTTTGTACTAATTAAGCAGTCATTTATCTTTCCTAGAGCCATTTTATTATTAGACACAACTGCTAGCATACCTAAACAGTTGGCTTTTCCCTCTTGGGGTCCAAGTAAACTAAAACCTGTAGAAATGACTATGCAAGGCTCGAATGTCCTGTGAGTTAACGTTTCAAGGTTAGAACAGTAACAGGAACTGGTTTAGAAAATATAACTTCTGACACATTATCAAAGAATAGAGAATCACCATTGGCAGATCTGATGGAGAATAGGTATCATCATCCTCTGCTATAACAAGAATTTCGTCCCCTTCTTGCAGAACATAACAATCTTCAGGATTTAGAATAATTTTTCCACCACGTGATGCCACTTTCACCCCACAAGGAATAGCCTCTGGGAAGCTGATCAAAACCTCCTCAAATTGCATGCCATCCAGCTGTGGCCACCTTTTGATGTAGAACTCACAATTTTCAAATCCAAGAATGTCTTCCCATATCTGCACTACAAAGTCCACAGAAGTTTAAGGAAATAGCACAAAAAGTGGAGCAACAATTTGGATCAGGTATAACAAGAAGTCTAGGACGAACAGCATGCAATATCAATGTGTCAAATCAACAAGTAAGATGATGATGCAATATCAGTGTGCCAAAAACTATTTTCCTATATATATATATAGATATATATATATATAGATATATATATATATATATAGGAATAAAACTACAAGCTGTGACCTGAGCAAGGCCTGGCTGGCGAGCACATTGAATCATCAGCCTGCCAATTACATCATGCGCTACAACAGTTTCAACAAGATCTCCACCAACAAGTTTAACAAGGACTTCATTGTCAAGATCACTTAGTTCAACCACTATGTGTCCACGCAATCCTTCTTTAACCCCTGTTAGGCTTAAAACTGTCCTTAGTGCACGAGCGTCACTCTGCATCCATCAGAAAGTTCATATGGTCAACTAATTCACAAAATCAATGTTGAGATACACTTAGTCATCCGTTGTACTAACCTGGTCAGCATTTCCATCTTCAGCAAGGACAATTATTGCTCGAGCCTTAGAAACAGATACCTAGAAGATCTCTTCCTAATTAGCTTGTTCAATAAATTGTAAACTTTTTGGTACTTAGATCAGCCAAAATCTATACATGTCAATGTATATAAGTACAAATATGTATATTTATAATTATATTATTATATAGAATGAAAGATTTAGCCACAAATAAATATCAGGCCATCGCTAATTTAGTGAAGCAAACTTCTTGCACCTAAAGAGTAAGTGTGAGGTAAATGTTATATGCACAACAGAAAGAAGGAAGGAAATTACAATCACATACTTTTTTTAGGTCAGCCAATATCAAAGGGCTTCCACTTCTGCATATGACAGATGTTCCTTTAAAGTCAAACTCCATTTTGGCAATGTCAAGTTCCATCTCTTCTTTGTCTCGCTCAGCCATGACGACCACTGTTCCTCCACCCAAACTCTCATTGGCTATGGCAAGTTGATTTAACAAAGATCCCTGGAAATATTAACTGTCTGTCAATAGAGATTCTTGTACAAGGCCAGGGCAACAATCAGAAGAAACAAATAAACAGAAGAGATTCGCAGCTTGGAACAGTTGTTTAGAGCATTAAACAATAATTTTTCGAAGTCTCAACTCTTTGTCAAGATTCAAAGCAATCAACATAAGGACCTACCAATTTATCGCTCCACCCAAGGATGAGTGTGTGATTTCGCTCAACAACTTCACTTCTTCCTTTCCTCAGAGAATCAAATTTCTCAGAAATGGCATCAGAAACAAGTCCAAGCATCATAGCAAATATAAGCATCCCACCAAAACTAATAGAAACTGAAACTAGCCTAGGACCTATGCCTTCAGAATTAGCATGATTCCCTGAGTCTGCTACATATGTCCAGGACAACCAAAGTGAATCAGCTAACCTGTCATCTGTCACACCAAAAAGTGCTAACCCACCAAGACATATCAACAATAGAGTAGCAACTAACAATGCTAGAGGCTTAGCATATGGGGTGACTGATAAAAATACGTCAACCCTGTAGGCAAGCTGCTTGTTCAGAGATATTTCCTCCGAGTTATTGTCTAACAGTCTTCTTGAGTTTGAGACATAGTCAACATACTTGAAAAAAAAGAAAGGGAGGGACATCAGCGTGATTGAAACAGCTAATGCTGCCACTTTCAGACTCTTGCTATGAAGATTATCAACAGAAATATCCAGTGTTGACGAGTTCTCTATATCTATGAAATCTGACAGATTGCAAAGTTTGATTCCCACATTAAGACTGGTTATTTGATTCTGCAAAACAGTTGACAAAATGGAAAAAGGAAGGTTATCATACAGAGCACACATGAACTTGTTACAAAATGATCTGTCAGATTTTCCCGAATATCCTACCATTCAGGCATTTTCCTACAGACCAAGTTTGGGTGTTCTCGACAATTACTTTACACAAATATGAGGGCCACTCAAAATGCAAACGTTTATTCTTGACAAACTGCCATGGAAACAACTTAGACTTTTGATTTGGCTTCGATATGCATCACTAATTTCTAACAATCTCAACTAAAATTTCAATCATTACTTCACTATATTGCAAATATCATAATCTACAGACCATTTTTAACTTTTTTTAAAAATTCAAATGCAAATTCCCACAGTAGAAACAAATTAACCTTTTTGACTATTACTGTACTATACTTGTTACAAGAATGAGACCAATACAGTTGCGGACAATTGCACGAGATAATTACAGAATCATGTATGCAAGCTATAAACAGAAAAAGCTAACTCTATACTTATAAGAAATCGACCACATACTTGAAGTTAATTGGTCTTAGAAAAACAGCATCTAACATAGAAATAAATTTTGTACAGCAAATAAACGGATTGAGATATCAATAAGTATAAAATATTTATCCTTTTTTCCTTCTCACTTTTACTATGTTGTAACATAATGGAATAAAACCAACTCTCCAAAGAGCACCATGAAAAACACTGGTCTGTTTTAGAAATATATTATTATTTTGCTTCTAAATGACGTCCTTTTTGGCCTTCGCTGTCATTAAATTGGTATTAATGGAGCTCAATATGTATATAAGGTATTTTTTCTCTTTTTGATAATTGTAAGGTGTTTTGACTTATCTAGAGCATCAATGGGTGTTGCTCAGAGTTTATGTGGATACATAAACAACTTTTCAAATATCAACAATTTCTAAACAAAGTAAGCTTCGTCAACTTTGTTAAATTTACCTTAGCCATTCACATGGAAGATAAACATGAAACATACTATTATCATGATCCTATATACATTACACTATAAGCAGCAATTACCTATAACAATGACAAGCTATTGATAACAGATTCAAGTGCCACTCTCCCCAGCAATATTTGCTACAGCTGGAAACACAAACTTCTTATCACAAAATCAGAATTTGGCATATCCCGCAATTTCCTTATTTCAAATTTAAACATACAGTTACTGGGTAATTAAGTTAAAAATAATTCAACTTATCCAGTTTAACGGAGAAGCGTGGCAATTATTTGAAAGATCTAAAGTAATACACAAGATAGTATCGGATGCAGCATGAAACACAAAAAGTAAAAGTTTCCGTTTCTTGCATAGTTACCTGCAATTCAGTAACCTCCTTATGCAGAGAGAAGTTCTTGTGTATCAATGAAGATAACAGCGTTACCATTACCTGCAATGCAACAAAAACCACAGTTCTAATTAGAACATCCACTCACATACACCCTTCATACAGAAACAAGTTATTAAGGTATACTAATAACATAGTAGTGGTGCCAAAATGCCAGTCATGTTTTCGCCTAGGCATGTAAACGAATCGAGCCGTCTCCATTAGTGTCCGAGCTCATTTTTGACAAATTCTAACTCGAGTTGAGCTCGAGCAGGCTCATGAAACTATCGAATCAAACTCAAGCCTGTTACATGTTTTTCGTGGGCTCGCAAGCCTGCCTTTTCTAAGAATATATATAGTTATACCTATATGTATATAATATAACTATATCTTTTATAACTTAACGTAAGGAAATTACTTACCTACCCTAGGGATGTATAACTGTGTTTCACCTTCTCATCTTCATTTCTCCTTCCAATTGCTTTAGATCCAAAACATCAAAACTAAAAATTGAGAATAGAACCCCTATTTCATAAATCTCCACCAGATCCACCACAATCCCCCGCCACAATCACCGCTAAACCCACCACCATTTCCCCCTAGTCACCACCAAGTGCTGTGCTGCCACAGCCCACAGCCCAGAGGCCCCCGAAACCTTGCTTTTTCATTCACCCAAAACTACATGTAATGATCCAATTGGTTCTCCACTAAGAGTATGGGATCTTAGTAAGACTTTGTCGTCCCACATTGAATGTACGGGCATTCCACGTGGGGTTTATATGGTCGTCGGGCTCTCCAACCCTGCAAGTTAGCTTTTGGGGTGTTGTTCTCCTAAGGGTCAAGACACTACATGTCCTCCATCGTCTAGTCTTAGGTTGTAAGATAGTTCTTTCATTGCTTTTTCTTGCGTGTGTATCGTACGGCCGAAGTTATATATATATATATATATATATATAAATATATATATTTCAATTGCATGTATGATGTATACGTTATTCTTGGAAGTTTGTTGATGTACTTGCTTATGCATGAATTTTCGAGCACGAACATGAGTTCAGGCCAAACTCGAGCCCAGTGGTTATCAGCTTGCCGAGCTTGAGCCTGAAGAATAGGCAAAAAGTTCGGCTCAGTTCAGCAAGTTTACATGCCTATTTTGGCCAAGTGATTGAGGTTGAGGCCCCAAGACTTTGTAAATATAGTTGGCCTTGGGTTTGAATCTCAACAGATATGTGGCTGTTTTTCTCATAAATGTGAGTTTCGTTTGTTATTTATGATTTATTTGTAATTTGACGGTTATTATTGGTAATTGTCTACCGATGTATTGTGGTATCGATGAAATGTAGTGATATGATCATAAAAAAGAAAAAAGAAAACATATTAGTGCGCTTCTGCAGTTGTACAGTAACAAATCCAGAAATCAGAATGTTTTGCATCAACATTGTTGCCGTAGAATCGTATAATTTCCAATTAATTCAAAACTTAGACACACACACACAAAAAAAGTAAAGAAGAGAACTCACCGCAACCGTAAAAGCAAGTTGCCAACGAATTCTTAACCGGCCTCTTAAGAACCCCGAGAAAGTTTTCTCCGACGCAGTCATTTTACTGTCATTTACATCGCATTTCTCTGAAATAACGGCGTCGTTCGACTTCAGCCCCTCTACTCGACCTCCAACTCCATCAATACCATCATCCACCAGCCTCGTTGACTTCTCATAGTTCCCGTACTCGAAACGCCGCCGCCTCAACCTGGAAATGGAACTGTTACCGGATTTAGAATCATCTCCAGATGTTCGCAGCTCAAACGACGCAGTGGCAGAGTTGAATTGCGGTGGCGAAGGGTGGTAGGAGGAGAATCTTCTTCTCCTGGGGGTTCTGTGGATATTATGCGGGGAGTGAACGAATGAATATGAGGGAAATATCCAGTCTCTGGTGGTGTCGGAGACGGCCGCCGGCGCCGAGGAGGTCGACGGCGTCGAGGCGTCGGAGAAATGGGACATGTTTGAAAGTCCACGAAAGTGGAAGAGGTGTTGTACTGTTGTTATAAGCACTATTTTAAAAAAAATCTGGAGCGGTGGTCCGATGATTAAGAGGGTGTTTTGAGTACCCTTATAAAATATTTTTTGAGCTTATAAGATTTTAAATCTTATTTTAAAAATAAAATCTAAAAGTGTTTGGATAAAAATAAAATTATATGTTTATAAGATATTAGTAATGATAATTATGTAATTAATATGGTTAAAATGTAAGGGAATGTATTAAGATCTTCAAATAAGTTGGGATTTCTAACTTACGTTTAAGGAGCTTATAAGCTACTAACATCTTATTTTAAGAGCTTATAAGCTCCTTTTAAAAAATATTTAACAAATACTTTACAACATCTTATAAACTCTTAAACATCTTATAAAATGTTTTAAAGAGCTTATAAGCTCAGCAAACGCCCTCTAAATCATTAAACTTTTTGTGTTTTGGCATGTTACTTTTGGTTTATATCACTCTAGCCCCAATATATGTTAATGGTATCAATTTGACCCCTCAATTCTTACTTTTATAGCCATTCTATTTCCTCCACCAACTCAATATTAATGAAATAATTGAAGTTTGATATCATAAGTGATAAGATAATTTTACTACTTGTTTTTTTTAGATAAAATAGATTTGTTTTAATTTAATATTCTTATTTTTTAAAATATTGGTAAGTTTCTTGCTATGATGCAGGGACACTCCTAAAAACCCTATCTTGTCGTGTCGTGTCGTGTCCGACACCGTATCCGACACCCGTATCAGACACTTCTGTAGTGCAAATATTAAGAAAAATTCGTGTCACCGTATCCCTGTCGTGTCGTATCTGTGTCGCCGTATCCGTATCCGTGTTCGTGTTTCATAGGTTTCTTGTCTTCCTTACGATATCACATATTCATTTATTTATTACAACCAATTAATTGTTAGGGAAAATAATATGACAAAATTAATATACATATTTTAAAAGTTGTAAAAGTACAAAAGACTTCACTTAGAAACTTAAAGAAATTAGATTATATTACTTTTATAAGAGATTATAGCTTATTTCAACCATATTAATTTATACCACTTTAGTCAATAGAGTTATGATCTTATTACTTATATAAATATTTACATGAATTATATGGTTTTTTTAATATATTTAATTTGTATAAATATTTTATAAAGTTTAGTGAGACATTTTATTGTTTCATTATTCTTATTTATTTTCACTAAAAAAATAAATATTCTTATTTATGTTTTTTTTTTTTTTTTGAAGATTATTCTTATTTATGTTGTTGTTTGTAGTTCTTTAGTTTCTAAAAGTTTTGTAGTTGTGAAGTTAATGTACTTATGAATTTTAATGAGCTATATAAGTAGTGATGGTGTTAGTTAAATTTTACTTCTATTGTTTTTAGGAAATAAGACGTAACGCCCCGTATTTTGAATTTAATTTTGAATATGTATTTATTTTTCTTTTCTCAATTTCTTGTTCGAACAGTTGAACTCGTGAGAGCATTTTAACCTAAAGCTCATAATTTTCCTAAAATGACCATTTTATCCCTAAAAGATTTTTTCCTAAATATCTACAAATATCCTAAATCAATCGGTCAAAAGCAGCAAGAGAAGAAAAGAGAAGAAATACGCAGAGAGAATATTTTTTGAGCTTATAAGATTTTAAATCTTATTTTAAAAATAAGATCTAAAAGTGTTTGGATAAAAATAAAACTATATGTTTATAAGATATTAGTAATGACAATTATGTAATTAATATGGTTAAAATGTAAGGGAATGTATTAAGATCTTCAAATAAGTTGGGATTTCTAACTTACGTTTAAGGAGCTTATAAGCTACTAACATCTTATTTTAAGAGCTTATAAGCTCCTTTTAAAAAATATTTACCAAATACTTTACAACATCTTATAAACTCTTAAACATCTTATAAGATGTTTTAAAGAGCTTATAAGCTCAGCCAAACGCCCTCTAAATCATTAAACTTTTTGTGTTTTGGCATGTTACTTTTGGTTTATATCACTCTAGCCCCAATATATGTTAATGGTATCAATTTGACCCCTCAATTCTTACTTTTATAGCCATTCTATTTCCTCCACCAACTCAATATTAATGAAATAATTGAAGTTTGATATCATAAGTGATAAGATAATTTTACTACTTGTTTTTTTAGATAAAATAGATTTGTTTTAATTTAATATTCTTATTTTTTAAAATATTGGTAAGTTTCTTGCTATGATGCAGGGACACTCCTAAAAACCCTATCTTGCCGTGTCGTGTCGTGTCCGACACCGTATTCGACACCCGTATCAAACACTTCTGTACTGCAAATATTAAGAAAAATTCGTGTCACCGTATCCCAGTCGTGTCGTATCCGTGTCGCCGTGTCCGTATCCGTGTTCGTGTTTCATAGGTTTCTTGTCTTCCTTACGATATCACATATTCATTTATTTATTACAACCAATTAATTGTTAGGGAAAATAATATGACAAAATTAATATACATATTTTAAAAGTTGTAAAAGTACAAAAGACTTCACTTAGAAACTTAAAGAAATTAGATTATATTACTTTTATAAGAGATTATAGCTTATTTCAACCATATTAATTTATACCACTTTAGTCAATAGAGTTATGATCTTATTACTTATATAAATATTTACATGAATTATATGGTTTTTTTAATATATTTAATTTGTATAAATATTTTATAAAGTTTAGTGAGACATTTTATTGTTTCATTATTCTTATTTATTTTCACTAAAAAAATAAATATTCTTATTTATGTTTTTTTTTTTTTGAAGATTATTCTTATTTATGTTGTTGTTTGTAGTTCTTTAGTTTCTAAAAGTTTTGTAGTTGTGAAGTTAATGTACTTATGAATTTTAATGAGCTATATAAGTAGTGATGGTGTTAGTTAAATTTTACTTCTATTGTTTTTAGGAAATAAGACGTAACGCCCCGTATTTTGAATTTAATTTTGAATATGTATTTATTTTTCTTTTCTCAATTTCTTGTTCGAACAGTTGAACTCGTGAGAGCATTTTAACCTAAAGCTCATAATTTTCCTAAAATGACCATTTTATCCCTAAAAGATTTTTTCCTAAATATCTACAAATATCCTAAATCAATCGGTCAAAAGCAGCAAGAGAAGAAAAGAGAAGAAATACGCAGAGAGAATATTTTTTGAGCTTATAAGGTTTTAAATCTTATTTTAAAAATAAGATCTAAAAGTGTTTGGATAAAAATAAAACTATATGTTTATAAGATATTAGTAATGACAATTATGTAATTAATATGGTTAAAATGTAAGGGAATGTATTAAGATCTTCAAATAAGTTGGGATTTCTAACTTACGTTTAAGGAGCTTATAAGCTACTAACATCTTATTTTAAGAGCTTATAAGCTCCTTTTAAAAAATATTTACCAAATACTTTACAACATCTTATAAACTCTTAAACATCTTATAAGATGTTTTAAAGAGCTTATAAGCTCAGCCAAACGCCCTCTAAATCATTAAACTTTTTGTGTTTTGGCATGTTACTTTTGGTTTATATCACTCTAGCCCCAATATATGTTAATGGTATCAATTTGACCCCTCAATTCTTACTTTTATAGCCATTCTATTTCCTCCACCAACTCAATATTAATGAAATAATTGAAGTTTGATATCATAAGTGATAAGATAATTTTACTACTTGTTTTTTTAGATAAAATAGATTTGTTTTAATTTAATATTCTTATTTTTTAAAATATTGGTAAGTTTCTTGCTATGATGCAGGGACACTCCTAAAAACCCTATCTTGCCGTGTCGTGTCGTGTCCGACACCGTATCCGACACCCGTATCAGACACTTCTGTAGTGCAAATATTAAGAAAAATTCGTGTCACCGTATCCCAGTCGTGTCGTATCCGTATCGCCGTGTCCGTATCCGTGTTCGTGTTTCATAGGTTTCTTGTCTTCCTTACGATATCACATATTCATTTATTTATTACAACCAATTAATTGTTAGGGAAAATAATATGACAAAATTAATATACATATTTTAAAAGTTGTAAAAGTACAAAAGACTTCACTTAGAAACTTAAAGAAATTAGATTATATTACTTTTATAAAAGATTATAGCTTATTTCAACCATATTAATTTATACCACTTTAGTCAATAGAGTTATGATCTTATTACTTATATAAATATTTACATGAATTATATGGTTTTTTTAATATATTTAATTTGTATAAATATTTTATAAAGTTTAGTGAGACATTTTATTGTTTCATTATTCTTATTTATTTTCACTAAAAAAATAAATATTCTTATTTATGTTTTTTTTTTTTTTGAAGATTATTCTTATTTATGTTGTTGTTTGTAGTTCTTTAGTTTCTAAAAGTTTTGTAGTTGTGAAGTTAATGTACTTATGAATTTTAATGAGCTATGTAAGTAGTGATGGTGTTAGTTAAATTTTACTTCTATTGTTTTTAGGAAATAAGACGTAACGCCCCGTATTTTGAATTTAATTTTGAATATGTATTTATTTTTCTTTTCTCAATTTCTTGTTCGAACAGTTGAACTCGTGAGAGCATTTTAACCTAAAGCTCATAATTTTCCTAAAATGACCATTTTATCCCTAAAAGATTTTTTCCTAAATATCTACAAATATCCTAAATCAATCGGTCAAAAGCAGCAAGAGAAGAAAAGAGAAGAAATACGCAGAGAGAATGAGAAGAAATAAAGAAGAAGGAAGAAAGGGAAGAAAGAGCTTCCCAATTCCGTACCGAACTCGTCGTTCGCCCGATCGACCTACCATTTTCTTCTAGACGATCTTGTCCCTATCGTCTACCGGTAACCTTTTATCCCTACTTCGATCCGTTTGTCGGATTTTCCGTTATTTGAGCTTTTTGGTGAATATATACTATATATGTTATGATTTTAACGGATTTACAGGTTTTACGTGATATTTTTGTGTGTTTATTGTGTCTATGTAACGAGCATGATTAGGAGATGATTATATGTGAATCTTAGCTTAATTAACCGATTAAATTTTGAGTTATGATGATTTTATTTTTAACTCTCGTTGTCTGCGTGAAGAAATCTGATGATCTGCTCAGAATAGCCCCTCACGGCATGCAGTACGCCATGCAGCATGCCATGCGTGCGTCTCTCTTACGGCATTTTGCAGGTCGTGCGGCATGCCATGAGCGAAACTTAACCAAAATTTCAGCATTTTCAAGGATGGAGCTCACGTAATGAATAGAAGATGCCATTAGGAATAGTAACCTTTTTGCATACGACCTCGGATTTGAAATTCAACTTCATCAATAGCTTCGTATGGTTCCAAAACTTGATATTTTATGAAGTTTGGAATTTTCCGACTTCATTCGGACTATGAAAGTGTAATTCTCGTTTAGGAAGTTTTAGCCCATTTTCGAAAGTTGTCTGAATGATCCGAAACTCGCATGAGTACTTCCTTATGTTATGTTAAGCATGAGTATGAACTCTAATTTGCGTTTAAGCATGATTAACACCTTCTAATCCTTATATTTCGTTTATTTACCTAAAATGCGTTTTGTGAGCATTTCAATAGAAACTTATGATTTAGGTGTTTATACTTGCTTTAATCACTTCTCGTATGTTGTGTGTTGTGTTATTGTCTTAATTGATATTGTCGTTGTCAGTTTCAGGCTTATCTCTCCTGGGAGTGCTTGACCGTCGTGTCGGTCTTGTTCGTGCTTTCTAGATGAGGGTTTTAAAAATGATTTTAATTAGAGTAAGAGTCCCTACCCTATTAATTGCGAAATAACTCATCTTCGTGCTTTACTTATGTAACGCCCCAAATTTTTGGGTAAACTAAAGCCGGTAAGAATTCCTAAGATAACGGGACAAGTTTGGGAAAACTCGATCGGGAAATATGTGCTTATGTGATATTATTTGCCTAATGTGTTTAATTTAAAGAGATATGTGTGTTAAGTGTGATTAAATCGCATAATGCATGTGTGCCTAATGTACATTTTAAATTTCCCTGACACTCTGAATTTCGTGAACTCTAAGTTATTTGATTCGTGGAAAATTTATGCTCACATGTAAACGTGTCTAGGTATTTTTATTAAATTATAATATATACCTCTTTATCCCTAAATATTGATAAGAACGAAATATATTTTGAACTTAATTTAACGATTCTACATGACATTATTGAGAATTTTATTAAACACATTATTTATGTAATTTTCTAATTGTCTAACCCATAATATAATTATAACATATATTTAACTACTTTATATTTCCTAAGCCACGTATATATACATGTCTAAATCAATGTGCAGTAGTACCCTTCTATCAATTAATATATATACATATAGGATATAATAAATAAATAAATAAAAGGAAATAAGTAAAAGAAAGGAATGATTCAGGCCATAGTCGGTTGAGTGCTTATCTATTTATTGGTAAAACCGATGTGATTTATTAAACGAATACACACCTCCTTTGCTATATTAGTTGATGAAATAAGAAAACCCTTATTCTTGCCAAGCTTCCGTTCGAGGAGATCAGGTAAATCCCATGATCAGGTTCTTCCTTTTATTTCACTTAGTTGTGGTATATATGTAGGCACCAACCCATATCCTTTAATTTATTTAATCTGATGGGTTGAGGGAGTATATATATATCTGTTCATTGCCTGGTTTGTCATTTCTGTTTTTGATTAATAACAAAGACCATAAACACATAAATGAAAGTTTACAAAAGAACAAATGAAAGTCTGCATTCTAAGCATCTTTAGTGGTATATATATATTAATTAATTAATACATGAGGTGCTCATCATTTCTTGTACTTAATTAACAAAGAATATCATAAATATATAGACATAATATATATGTTTGTACTTCCCGACACATATATGCATGTTTGTGGATAATTGCGTGTCAATTCTTGCAACAGATGTTTATTACTCATTCCATTTGATTTCGTTTCGTGGACTGATTTAGTTACAATCCTGAATATTAATTAATTATATATCTCTATTGTGAAATAACATATATATTAATCATCTAATCGAATTAAATTGTATTTTATGTGAGTAAAACAACTAGAGTACCGTAATTGCTTGGTTCTGTTACTTTCCTCATTCTTAATTAAGTCGTTTAATTGTTTATTTGCAACATGATTATGTGAATTTGATTATAGCCGTGCGTCGTATTGTCGTCTTACGTGGTTGTGTCATATTTGGTTTCAGGTGGTAGTTCTTCCGGGCAGTAGTTGGTCTTCTTTCTTTTGCCCTTTTTGCAGTATTATCCAGGTGGGGTTTCTTTTCCGAATTCGGTCTTTCTTATATGTATGTAAATATTCCATATATACCCGAAGCCTGTGTTTTATGTTTTTATGTTTTCTTTCCCCATATTTATATTATACGTAGTAGCTATTTGAACCCATACTATCTTAATGATTTTAAAGAAAAATGCTTTGATATCAAATTATTATGTATAACCCCTCGAGAGCTCTATTAGCTCGAAAGGGTATAAAATGGATTGAAATTGGTCCCTTTGACCACATAAGCATTTGAAGTGCGAGAACCTTATCTTGGCCTTTCGGCCTGGCCATTGAGCCACATTATACTATTGGGCCCGGACATCAGGGTACGGGGTGAAGCCGGATAGACGTTGGGTCTACGGTGGATCTCAATGCTCTGGTCTCCAAAACTGCTGGGAGCTCGGGGTGTGACCGGAGTGGCAACCCTTTTGAGTACCTGCGCCGGACGGGATCTTGTCGCATAGACTTGTCCTCCGCCGAAGATGTATTGGATATTAGTCCTTGCATATATGATTATATAGTAGCGGGCCAGCTACCTGACTACACAAGGAGAAATAAGGGAGGTTTATTTGATATTTCTGATATTGTGAAACAGGTGGTTGATGCTCGTCTCGCCGAGCTTTTACTTTATTGCGAAATTATTCGATTCACCAATAATTGTGAAAACCTTTATTTTTCTTTGCTTTCTTTTCATTTACAAACTGGTGAATCTTCCTGTTGTTTCGATAATATATACGTATTACAGCCCCCTCACTTAGTCGCTTTGACTAACCCCATTACTCTGTGGTTGTCTTTTCAGGTTTTGTCACTAGGCGGATTCAGGTCTTGTAACGACCCGAAAATCCGAGTTTCAATTCGGTATATTTTAATCGAGTAATTTCGTTATTAATTATTCTATTTAATATTTATTCTGAGATTTTAGAATAATTTCGTAAATGAGTGAATTTTATATTTAAATCACTAATTGTCAATGTGTGTTTAATTATATGAATTTTAACTGTAATTACGTATTATTTGGACAATGTGAGTTTTCAAACTTATTTTGCAAATTACTAAAATACCCCTTCGACTTTAAACCCTAGTCAACTAGATTGACTAAGTCAACCTCTCTCCCTCTTCATTTCCATTCACGTAACAAGGAAGAGAAAGAGAGAAAAGAAAAGAGAAGAAAAAGAGAAAGAGAAGGAAGAGATTTCAATCGATCGTCCCGACTTCGTTTCCCGACGGATTTTCGAATCGTTTACGTCTACGAATTCCTCGCGATCTTTTCTACGAGTAAGCTTCTAACGATTCTCTCGTTTTATGTCTTCTATACTTCGTTTTTCTCGTTTTTGTGAATAGTTGACATTATTAGGTTTTATGTGATTTGTATAGGATTTGTGGATGGATTTTCGTGTTTATCGTTTCTATATGTAGATTATATGTTGTAGATGATCATATGTGAAAATTAGGGATTTATTTGCATGATTAATCGATTTAAGGTTGATTTATATTTGATTTTCGCGTATTGGGTTTGATGTTCTGCATGTTCTGCTCAATTTTTACGCACACGGGCCATGCACACGGGGTGTGGCAAGCCCGTGTGGGTGTACACGGCCTCTTGCACGGCCGTGCAAGAGACCGTGCGTGTTTGGGGTTGGTGCACGGGCTGTGCACACGGCCTTGAGGCCGTGTGCACGAGGCCGTGCGCGTTCGACCGATTGTGCACGGCCTCGGCACACGGCCGTGCACAAGGCCGTGTGGCCCGATCGCACAGTGCCCTGACCTTCTGTAAGTCAGGGCCCGTTTTGCACTACGGGTCCTTCCGAGACTCGTCTTTTCCGAATTCTTTCTTCGCTCGTGTATTCGATATATGTGAAATAGATATGAATTGCATGATTTATGAATTTACGACATGTTCGGGTATACGAATAGTGTGTTTTAAGTTTTCGTTAAATTTTCTAACTTTTGCATGTGAAGCCCGATTTTCCCGAAATTCGAATGCATGCTCCTTTATGATATCTTAAGCATGTCCGTAAAGTTTCGTTTCATTTGGACTTGATTTGCATTTTTAAATGTATGAATTACTCTGTTTTCGTTTGATAATTTGAACTTAAGTGTTTGATTTAATCGTGTAATGTGCTCCTATGTGTTCTAATATTCTCGTATAAGCCGTGCGTCGTCTTTAGTCTTATTTGGTTGTGTCCTGGTATTTTTGCAGACGATACTCCTGTGGAGTAGCGCCGGTTCTAGCTTTTGCTCTTTTTGCACACGCCAGGTGAGGCTTTCCTTTTCTGATTCCAGTATTACTATGTATATATATATAAATAAGCCCCTCCCGAAATAAGCCACGTTTATGTTTTGATTTCACACCGTTTCTATATATATACTTAGTAGATATTTATGCTTATTATGTTCATTTGATTTATCGAAAATTATTTGATATGAAAAAGTACTATGTATAGTCTTCGAAATGTTTATGGAAGAGACATGTAAAACCTTTTGTTTTCTAAGGCGAACTTTGGCCTTCGGCCTCGCATATGACATGTCTCGAACGGTCTTTTGGCCAACCCGAAATGTTTGAAAAGCGAGTTATGAACTGTATGCATGATCGTTTGGGCCCGGAGTAAGAGCGATAGGACGAAGTCGGTAGACGTCGGGTCTACGGCGTAAATCCTATGGTTTCCTCCATTTGGGAGCTCGGGGTGAGGCCGGAGTGGCAGCCCTTTGAGTACCTGAGTTATTCTAGTAAGTTACGAGTAGTTCGGGTTTGCAGTCCGACTACATTGGAGGAATAAGGGTGGTTTCCGGTTTTATGTTTTTGGTTATTGGAGTTTCAGGGCTCGACTCGCCGAGTCATATGATAAGTTATGTTTTATGTTAAATCACCACCCGTTTACGAAAACCTTTCTTTTCTGTTGATTTCTTTTAATTATAAAATTGGTGATTTACTTCCGTTTTATTATATACATTATTATTCCCTCCTCACTTAGTCGTTTGACTAACCCTCTCTGTTTCAACCCTATATTGGTTTCAGGATACTAGGCGGAATTCGTCGTCGTCGTCGTCGTAGGGTTTTATTTATTTTCTCTTGTATATTCCTTTTCCGTATGTTATGAATTATGTTTTAGAATATTAGGAATTTATTTATTTAGTACTCGGGATTTCTATACCGAACCCGTTTATTATTATGTAATTGAATTTCATTAGCCTTGGTGGGCTTTAATAATTGTGTAATTATTTACGTTTTAAATATTTGGTTTATTATTGCTTCCGCACTTCTGTCTTTTCGTTGTTTATAAAAACCCCGCCTAGTAATTGAGTAAATGCTTGCCGTTCGCCGGGTTTCGATTCGGGTCGGATCCCATTCCGGCTTCGGGTCGGATCCCGGTGCGGGGCGTGCGTTACCCGTTTGGGGCGCCCGCTACAGTTGGTATCAGAGCTCTTTGGTCCAATGGCCTAAGCTCTGAAATGTCGTGTATTGCTGGTTTGGTCGGTCGTTGTGTGCCGGTGTAACTTAGGGAATTGCACTCACCAGTGTTCAAGAACGCTTAGTGTTTGAATTGTCACGGATCTTTGTTGGATGATCAACAACAAAAGATCTTTTACAATCAAAACACTGGGATGGGCTTGGATATAGGTGGATGTGAAACTCAAGGTGGTACTTGCCATGCCTGGTTCTCTGTCGTGTCCGGTTGTGTCTAGGTCGTACGGCTTAGGACTTCTGTGGATTTGTGCAAATGTGCTAAGTGCTTATGTGAACACTAAGTGAACATTACTTGCCTATGTGTTTACAGCTTTGCATGCTCACTTACCTGTCATGCATAACTGTTAATGACTTTACAGGATGCCTCCACGTCGTTGTCCCTGTGGACAGTCTTCGTCATCTTCATTGACACCTCAGACAGATCCACCGATTCCAGCCAGAATTTTGGAAACACTAAGACGGTTCATCGTTCATGCCCCTAGAGGAAATGTTGAGCAGGAAGCGTGGGCTCAATTTCTCAGATTCGAACCACCGCAATTTGAAGGTGCCCCGGACGAAGTTATTGCCGAGGCATGGATATCTGCTTTAGAAAAGATTTTTAGGATTATGGAATATCCGGACCCTCTAAGAGTCGGGTTTGCTATTTATTTGATGATTGGAGCTGCACAGGAATGGTGGAAACAGATTGAACAACGATGGGAACGCGGGCATGTGGTCCCGACTTGGGATCAGTTCTTGATCGAGTTCCGGGCTGAATACATTCCGAGGATTGTTCTTCAACAACATGAAAGTGAAATTCAGGCCCCCGTTCAGCCTATTCCTCCCCAACCTCAGGGATATCCACGATCAGTATGTGGATTTTGTAAGGGCCCGCATGTAGAGGCTAAATGTTGGAGGAAGAATGGACTGTGCTTCGGATGTGGTAGCCCCGATCACATAGTGAACCTATGTCCGAAGAAGAGGCAAGTACCGCGAGATATAACAGGCGATACTGAGGATGCACATCCAGCGAGTTCTACGAGGCCACTTAAACAATCAGGGTCTTCTTCCGGCAAGAAAACCTTCTCGGTATCTTCATCGAAGCAGAATGTACCTCCAAAACGGCAGGGAACGCCAATATGTGGCTTTTGCCAAAGAGATCATCAAGAGTCAGAATGCCGAGAGAAGCAGGGACGTTGCTTCTCATGTGGGAGTCCGTTTCATCTTCGTACAAATTGCACGAGAAAGAGAATGTCGAGACGAGCCAGAAGAATGAAGCTTGATTCTGTATGAACGATCCAGGTATATTGCATTGTCATGACATTCATTCTAAATTAATTTAATTTCATATTATGTGAATTTAAATTATGTGCGTTAAGCGTGATATTATACATGTGATTTCGATATTATTATTTGTGTTTGAATTTAGTGAAGTTCGTGTGGTTTTAATCACACGAACTGCCCCTGTATGCACGGTCTCGTCACACGCCGTGACGAGACCCGGTGCACCCTCTTTCACACGGCCCTGTTGCACCCTGTGCAAGAGGCCGTGCGCATGAATACACACGGGCTCGTCACACGCCGTGACGAGAGCCCGTGCGTGTTTGTCCTCACGGGGTCGTCACACGCCGTGACGAGACCCCGTGCGTGTTTCTCACACGGCCTCGTCACACGCCGTGACGAGAGGCCGTGCGCATTTCTCCCAGATTTATAAATGGTCAGTAGCTCCTCATTCTCGCAACATCAACTCTTTTTCTCCTTTTCTCATGCGAAAGTTCCCCCATTTTTCTCCCCAAATTCATCTCAATTTTGAGCTCGATTAACTTTCGATCCAGCCGGCGGATTTTCTAGAAATTTTGAAGGTGTGTTGTCTGCAGCAAGTTCTTGGTACTGTTAAGGTTTGGGCTCGATCCGTTTTACCGATCTCACACAATCTTCGCCCGAAGTAGCGCACGCCAAGTGCTCGGTAAAAGTCTCAAGTGAGAAATTTGAAAATTTTTTCCTACAACCTACAACAACTTCTACTCTAATATGGAAGGTGCTCGTGAAACCCGTGGCGGACGTCGTGCAAGGGAACTACCCGACATAGCGGCCCCGGAAGGGTACCAAGTGGATTTGGGTAATGAAGACGATCAAGATGTCTTCAACCGGTTAATGGAACGACCGGTTAGAGCCACGCAATTTCTAGACATGGAAGCTATGTACCAATTGGGACTTGGCGAAGGGATCTCCCATTATATCGACAACATTGGGTGGGCTAATTTTTGGAGTATTCAAAGGCCATCCTATCGCCGCCTTACTTGCGAATTTTTAAGCTCTCTTAAGGGCGCGGCATTTCCGGACGACGACGAGATGCCGATAGGAATCCACTTCAGAGCGTTCAACCGAGACTATACGCTCTCATACCGGCAGTTGACCGAGTATTTTCAACTGGATGTTACGGCACCGAGGAGACGTGCCGACGGATGGAATCAAGCCGAAGCGTGGAGACGTATCTCTACCTCCACCGAAATATTTAACTCCGGCGTATCCAAGGCCACGATGCTCATTTCTACTCAGTTGAGAATTTTGCACAGAGCCGTGTCTCGATCGGTTCTAGCCCGAGGAGACAGTCCGGGTGCGGTGAACACCGAAGATTGTCTCATACTCGATCACATGGTGCGAGGGGTCAGGTTCAACCCCATCTCGTACATGATGGACCACATGATGTATATCTCCACTCGGTCGAGAGGAGAAATTCGAGTTGGCTCATACATCACCGCCATTTTGGAGTGTGCCCAGGTGGAAGGGCTCGATACCCAGGTTCCTGTCGGAGGTTCGACCTCAATTAGCTACGGCACTCTAGCTCAAATGGCTATCTGCACGAAGGGTCCAAGGCGGAACGACCCATATATTCTGGTGGCTGGACTACCTTTGTGGGAAGCTGACCAAGGGAATGCTCCCGAAGAAGGACCTTTAGACCCAGAGGTCCGAGAGCAGGCTCAGCATATCTACTCCCAACTGATGAGACAGGATGCTTCTATACCTGAGTCTTCGCATGGCAGGAGAAGCACTCAGCACCAGGAATCGATAAACCTGCAACAGTTTTATTCAGAGTTTACTGACTACCGACGTGTGTCGGATGAGAGATTTGCCCAGCAGGAGAGGCAGATCAACGAGGGCTTTGCAGCTCAGCGAGCTCACATTGATAGTCAGTACACCGCTTTGCAGGCAGAGCTTCAGAGATCGATCTCGGAAATGCAAAGGTCACTATCAGAGCAGCTGGATCAGTATTTCCGCCGTGGTCCGGACGAGCCTTGAACTATCTAGTCTATTTTATTTTCTTTTTCCCGTAAACTTTGTTTAGGATTTGATGTAATTTTCTATTTTGTATGAATTCGAATTTTAATTGGAATATTAAGTGCTTTAAGTGTTTATTATGAATTGCGTTTTATTATGTGAATTACTTTTATTATAATGTTCGATTTAATTCGAGTTATTAGAATTTGTGTTATGCTCCTCTTAACTAACTCCGAGACCGGAAGAGAATCTGAGGACAGATTCTTCTGAAGAGGGGAGTATTGTAACGACCCGAAAATCCGAGTTTCAATTCGGTATATTTTAATCGAGTAATTTCGTTATTAATTATTCTATTTAATATTTATTCTGAGATTTTAGAATAATTTCGTAAATGAGTGAATTTTATATTTAAATCACTAATTGTCAATGTGTGTTTAATTATATGAATTTTAACTGTAATTACGTATTATTTGGACAACGTGAGTTTTCAAACTTATTTTGCAAATTACTAAAATACCCCTTCGACTTTAAACCCTAGTCAACTAGATTGACTAAGTCAACCTCTCTCCCTCTTCATTTCCATTCACGTAACAAGGAAGAGAAAGAGAGAAAAGAAAAGAGAAGAAAAAGAGAAAGAGAAGGAAGAGATTTCAATCGATCGTCCCGACTTCGTTTCCCGACGGATTTTCGAATCGTTTACGTCTACGAATTCCTCGCGATCTTTTCTACGAGTAAGCTTCTAACGATTCTCTCGTTTTATGTCTTCTATACTTCGTTTTTCTCGTTTTTGTGAATAGTTGACATTATTAGGTTTTATGTGATTTGTATAGGATTTGTGGATGGATTTTCGTGTTTATCGTTTCTATATGTAGATTATATGTTGTAGATGATCATATGTGAAAATTAGGGATTTATTTGCATGATTAATCGATTTAAGGTTGATTTATATTTGATTTTCGCGTATTGGGTTTGATGTTCTGCATGTTCTGCTCAATTTTTACGCACACGGGCCATGCACACGGGGTGTGGCAAGCCCGTGTGGGTGTACACGGCCTCTTGCACGGCCGTGCAAGAGACCGTGCGTGTTTGGGGTTGGTGCACGGGCTGTGCACACGGCCTTGAGGCCGTGTGCACGAGGCCGTGCGCGTTCGACCGATTGTGCACGGCCTCGGCACACGGCCGTGCACAAGGCCGTGTGGCCCGATCGCACAGTGCCCTGACCTTCTGTAAGTCAGGGCCCATTTTGCACTACGGGTCCTTCCGAGACTCGTCTTTTCCGAATTCTTTCTTCGCTCGTGTATTCGATATATGTGAAATAGATATGAATTGCATGATTTATGAATTTACGACATGTTCGGGTATACGAATAGTGTGTTTTAAGTTTTCGTTAAATTTTCTAACTTTTGCATGTGAAGCCCGATTTTCCCGAAATTCGAATGCATGCTCCTTTATGATATCTTAAGCATGTCCGTAAAGTTTCGTTTCATTTGGACTTGATTTGCATTTTTAAATGTATGAATTACTCTGTTTTCGTTTGATAATTTGAACTTAAGTGTTTGATTTAATCGTGTAATGTGCTCCTATGTGTTCTAATATTCTCGTATAAGCCGTGCGTCGTCTTTAGTCTTATTTGGTTGTGTCCTGGTATTTTTGCAGACGATACTCCTGTGGAGTAGCGCCGGTTCTAGCTTTTGCTCTTTTTGCACACGCCAGGTGAGGCTTTCCTTTTCTGATTCCAGTATTACTATGTATATATATATAAATAAGCCCCTCCCGAAATAAGCCACGTTTATGTTTTGATTTCACACCGTTTCTATATATATACTTAGTAGATATTTATGCTTATTATGTTCATTTGATTTATCGAAAATTATTTGATATGAAAAAGTACTATGTATAGTCTTCGAAATGTTTATGGAAGAGACATGTAAAACCTTTTGTTTTCTAAGGCGAACTTTGGCCTTCGGCCTCGCATATGACATGTCTCGAACGGTCTTTTGGCCAACCCGAAATGTTTGAAAAGCGAGTTATGAACTGTATGCATGATCGTTTGGGCCCGGAGTAAGAGCGATAGGACGAAGTCGGTAGACGTCGGGTCTACGGCGTAAATCCTATGGTTTCCTCCATTTGGGAGCTCGGGGTGAGGCCGGAGTGGCAGCCCTTTGAGTACCTGAGTTATTCTAGTAAGTTACGAGTAGTTCGGGTTTGCAGTCCGACTACATTGGAGGAATAAGGGTGGTTTCCGGTTTTATGTTTTTGGTTATTGGAGTTTCAGGGCTCGACTCGCCGAGTCATATGATAAGTTATGTTTTATGTTAAATCACCACCCGTTTACGAAAACCTTTCTTTTCTGTTGATTTCTTTTAATTATAAAATTGGTGATTTACTTCCGTTTTATTATATACATTATTATTCCCTCCTCACTTAGTCGTTTGACTAACCCTCTCTGTTTCAACCCTATATTGGTTTCAGGATACTAGGCGGAATTCGTCGTCGTTGTCGTCGTAGGGTTTTATTTATTTTCTCTTGTATATTCCTTTTCCGTATGTTATGAATTATGTTTTAGAATATTAGGAATTTATTTATTTAGTACTCGGGATTTCTATACCGAACCCGTTTATTATTATGTAATTGAATTTCATTAGCCTTGGTGGGCTTTAATAATTGTGTAATTATTTACGTTTTAAATATTTGGTTTATTATTGCTTCCGCACTTCTGTCTTTTCGTTGTTTATAAAAACCCCGCCTAGTAATTGAGTAAATGCTTGCCGTTCGCCGGGTTTCGATTCGGGTCGGATCCCATTCCGGCTTCGGGTCGGATCCCGGTGCGGGGCGTGCGTTACCCGTTTGGGGCGCCCGCTACAGGTCTTGTCATTGGGATTGCTTTCTTTTGGTTTAGGTGATTCCATATAGCCTATGTTGTCTGGATAAATACCTAACACCTTAGAGTTTGTATATGTAAATGGTGTAAATTATTTTAATTAGTGGTATTGATGTTTTCAGTGGCCTTGGTGGGCTTTATAATTGTGTTTTGGATTATGGTTGTTCTAGTTCCCTGAGTGGGATAGGTTGTGTTAATTTGCTTCCGCTGTATTATTGTTCATTGTCTTATTATTTTCTAAAGCAGATCCGCCTGGTAATTATTTTCCGTTCGCCAGGTTGTAGTTCATAACTGGACCTTTAGTTCTGGTTATGGATTATGACTTGGTGCGGGACGTCACATCGCACCGTATTTGGGGACGTGCCGTCACAGTGCAGGAGCCCGTGCGCTTCACTTTTCAGCCTGCACGGGCTTGAGCCCGTGCACAGGCCCGTGCGCATGGCCGTTTGCACCTGCACGATCTTGGCACCGTGCTCAAGACCGTGCGGGAGGCCGTGCAACCCCTTTTGTGCTTGCACCGGCTTGCCAAGCCCGTGCGTTGGCCGGTGCAACATACTTAGTGTATTTTCCAGCCTTTTCCTTTCTTACACTTCGGGAATTGGTCAACCCCACTCATTTAAATGTTGACTTTTCTCATACGACCTCCGAATATCAATCCGATTTCACCTATAGCTTCCTCGAGCCTTGGGATTCGATATTCTTCATAATTTGTAATTTACCCGACCCTAATTGACCGTCAATTGACACCTTGCTCGTTTAGGGATTTATTCCATCTTTTCCGTTTCTTGTCCGTTTGACCCCGTTTTCGCGAGAGAGTTCCGTTATATTATTTTTAAGCATGTCTACGTGCCCTAATTGCGTTTAAGCATGCCTTTAATATTTATTATTTACGTTCCTTCATTATTTAACGTTTCATTAATATTCTTTAATTGTCGTACCGTAATTTACATGTTTAATTGATTTACTTCCCATATTGCGTTTATTGCATGATTGGATTCTATATGAATTGCCGTGCGTCATCTGTTGTCTTGTGTCTCGCTTTTAATATTGTCGGTCTTGTTTTCATCCTCTAGGCCCTGTGTATTACAAGTGGGTCCAACGAGGGAGAAACCTGACTACCGCTTGCTTTCATACTGTCTTGTCGAGCCAGGTAAGGGTTTTAAATTGTTTTCAACTGGAGTAAGAACATAGTTTATTTAGGCTTCGAAATAACTTATTTCCCCGCCTTTTCTTATTGCTTGTTGTACTGTCTTTACTATTCCTTATGTGCTTAGTCAAACCTTTTAATAGCAAAACCAAAATGATTTGAAATGCTTCCAACTAGAGACAAGTAACTTATTTGTTTTAAAAGTAACTATTTGATCTCTGAGGCACTTATAAGTAATGTCGTTAGGGACATCCGTCAGCATGCTCCCGAAGCGTACGACGCTTATGAGTACTTCCTAGATCGTTACATCAACTTGTCTCAAAAGCCCCTTTGGCCATTCATACTCAACTACTTGCATCATATTTTCGAACGGCCCTTTTTGGCCACTTAAACTATCATTGATTTCAAAAGTGAGCCATAGCCTGTTTTATGACTTGGGCCCGGAGTATACAAGAGGTGAGCCTGGGGACGTGCGTCTAGGGCAAATCCCGATGTATACTTCTAGAGCGTTAACTTGGGCCGGCTAGGAGGTTGGCTAGCCTAAGTTGATGTGAACGGTGGTGCTAATCGCGTCTCCTTAAACCCTGTACGGTGGTGCTGATCGCGTCTCCTTAAATCCTGTATATGAATCTTGGTGATGGAGTACTTGCTTGCATGTTTTTCAATGGGGAGTTATAAGGAGAGGGCCCGTTCTCGCCGGGACACATTACTGCATGATTTATTGCATTACTTGCTTGTCTAATTGTTTTATGGCTTTAGTTACGAGTCGAAGCACATTCCGGTTTTCTTCCTTTAGTATACGTATTTCTCTATAAATATATATACAAAACCCGGAAGCGTGGCTCGAACTTGCCAACTGAAGTCTCCTTTATTATTCAATTAATTAGTTGAATTATGAGCCGTATTTAATTATTGTTTTTAACTTAATCATAGCATGTCTTTCGAACCGTAATGGCCTCGTAACTCAACTAACACCCTTTCAATTTATCGGCTTGATATTACGTGCAAATGTTTTAAAGGATCCGGTTCGTCAACCCTTTTGTGTTTTCAAATAAGCCAAACCCGAGTGTTGCTTTGTGTCATTTTACAACTTATATTTCGTATTCATATTCTTTCTCAAAACGGGCAACACTCACCACTTTTGGTTTTAAAAAGATAAATGACGAACGGTGAACAAAACCCCCCCTTACTGAGTATCCTTTATACTCACCCCCTGCTATTTGGTTCTTGCTTCAGGTAGACAGGTGGCGACGTCACCTATCTTGTCAGTCGGCATCAGCAGGTCTAGATAGGCTCAGTCTTTCTGGTTTGTCTTGTCAGTGGTCCCAACAACTGTCGAGTCTTGTTTATTGTATTTATTTACTTTATGTACTTATGTGCCCCTGTTGTGGGATAGTTGACGATATCTAGGATTGCATAGGGTAGACTAGTTGAGCCATGGATGGCACTATCTGTTTATGAATATTTTGTATCTTGAATTATAAATGTTTAATTAATATTATGTTAGCTTCGTAGGCTTTTATGGATTTATTTGATTATCTTTTAAATCGCTTCCGCATTTTTCTCTGCTCTTTTCTGGTTGTTGTTGGGATGTCATTGCTGTTGCCGAAGGTTCTTGCTTGAGTGCCGTTCGCCGGAGTGGGTTTTTGAGTTGAGGCCCCTCGCTGAAGCTCGGGAATCCGTTTCGGTTCGGATGTGGCGGCCCTTCTTCAGGGGGCGCTACAGTATGAAAGCAAGCGGTAGTCAGGTTTCTCCCTCGTTGGTCCCACCTGTAATACACAGGGCCTAGAGGATGAAAACAAGACCGACAATACTAAAAGCAAGACACGAATAACAGACGACGCACGGCAATTCATATGGAACCTCAATCATACTACAATTGCAATATGGAAAGCCAGGCAATTAAACAGGTGAAGATATATAAATTGAAATAACATTTAAAGGAATATTTAAAGCGTTTATAATAATGGAAGGACATTAATAATAAATACGGAAAAGCATGCTAAAATGCAGTTAAGGCACGTAGACATGTTTAAAATAATATAACAGAACTCTCTCGCGAAAACGGGGTCAAACGGACAAGAAACGGGAAAGATGGGATAAAATCCCTAAACAAGCAAAGGTGTCAAATGACGGTCAAATAGGGTCGGGTAAATTGCAAATTATGAAGAATATCAAATCCCGAGGCTCGAGGAAGCTATAGGTGAAATCGGATTGATATTCGGAGGTCGTATGCGAAAAGTCAATATTTAAATGAGTGGGGTTGACCCAATTCCCGAAGTGCAAGAAAGGAAAAGCTAGAAAATCCACTAAGTATGTTGCACCGGCCAACGCACGGGCTTGGCAAGCCGGTGCAAGCACAAATAGGGGTGCACGGCCTCACGCACGGTCTTGAGCACGGTGCCAAGACCGTGCAGGTGCAAACGGGCCTGCACACGGGCTCAAGCCCGTGCAGGTTGAAAAGGGCTGCGCACGGGCTCCTGCACGGTCTTGATCAAGACCGTGCGTTCGCCGGTGTGGATCTACTGAGCAGCAGACTCAGCAGATCGCGAACCTCTCACGCGAAATCAACATTTTAAATCCATACATCTCCTAATTTACACCATAAATCATCCTAATTTTCACATATAATCATATATATCATATAAGCTACATATAGGCACAAGAATCACGTAAAATGGTCAAGTAAATCTCCCTAAACACGAAAATCCTAAAACTATAAAATTCTATATAAAACTCACGAAAATCGCAACGAGGAGGGAACAAAATGAAATGGGGCAAAAGGATTACCCGTAGAGAATGTAGTGAGGATCGTTCGGGTTTTCACGGCTCGTCGATCGGGCGAGAAACGGGCTCGGTAGGGCATCGGGAAGATTCTCTCCTTTCTTCTCCTTCTTTCTCCTTCCTTTCTTCTTTCCTCCTTCTTTTTGTGAAATGAGAGAATGAGAGAGATAGGTAGATATTTAGGAAAATATCTCGGGGGGGGGGGGGGTAAAATGGTCATTTAGGCTTTTAAGGGCATTTAGGTAATTTAAGTAATTGAGGGCATTTAAAAGATATGTTAAATCAATCTTTTCCATAAGATTAATTAATCCAATTGGATAGATCGAGAAATTAGACAAGAAAGAATTCGCGTAATTATTAATAATATAATTAAAATATTCGGGTCGTTACAATACTCCCCTCTTCAAGAGAATCTGTCATCAGATTCTCCTCCGGACTTCGGGGTTAGTTAAGAGGAGTATGATCTAAGAGTTCTAATAACGCGAATTAAAAATGAACATTTAGGAGCAATTAAAATACATTATAAAACATCATTCATAACAAAAATATTTAAATGCAAATAACATTCCAAATAAAATTCAAAGTCATGCGAAAGACGGGATTACAAAAACCCAAAACAAAGCTAACGACGAAGAAGAAATAAAGATAAATAGCTCCTGGCTCGTCCAAGGCACACATTTTCGTCCATTACGACCAAGAATCAGAAAATTCCAATGGAAGGTCCATCATCACTGTCATTATCTATTTCGTTCTTCCGACTGATTCTTGCACTCTTCGTATCCTCAATGACAATTGTCACATGCTCCTCCTATTTCTTGATTAGAGTTCCTTTTACAGGAAGTAATCCCATCATCATTTCTCCCATTGTACTCCTCGTCCTTCTCACAACCTGTTTCTTCAAGATCACACTCTTTCTTATTCTTTCTACAAAGTGTTTTCTCATCTTCAATGGTATTGGATAATTTCTCCTCTCCGCCTTCCATTAAACCATCATTTTCATCATTTCTTCGCTCGACTTCATACGAAACATCAGGGTCGTCATTATCAGAAGCCGATGTCGGCTCGTCTCCCATATAATCCTCATCGTCAGATAATTCATTATCCTCTTCACTAGTTGATTCATCTTCAGACATACCTTCAGAAGTATACTCCTTCAGACTCGATTTGTCAACGTCGGTGCTATCCAGGCCTCGGCCTTAAGATCATCTGGTTCACCCACGAAGCAGGGTGGGTTGTAGTGCAGAAATTTGTTGAGGGATTGGCCCTCGGCTTGTCTCGCAGCTACATGTGGTTGTTGTTGTTGTCTCTCTTGATGTACTTGTTCAGCAATCTGCCTCATAGCTGTCACTAAGTCTCTTGCAATCGAATTCGGAGATAAGGGAGCTGTAGGGGGTCTTCGATGAGACATTATGTACCTGCGCTCAATAAACTAGGAAAAGATACATGTTCGGTTAATGGAATGGTCACGTAAGGCATATAAAATTTAAACAAAGCATACATATATGATTCGGATAGCATGTAGACAAGTTAAGCATGAAACAAATCACAGAACAAGCAAAACTCGATCCTATAGCCGTACGACCTAGACACGACAAGACCCAAGCAGGACACGACAAAATGACAAGACAAGACAGACGCTACCTCGAGTTCCACATCCACTTGCATTCAATCCCAACTCAGTACTACAATTGTAAGAGATCAAACGGTTGGTTGGCCATTCCAAAAGAAGATCAATCATAATTTCAATACTAAGGAGTTCTCAAGCACCTGTGACTGGAAACTCTAAATCTCATTGACACGAAACGGGCAGACACAAGAGACAAGACACGACGCGATTACAAAGCTTCGGTTCCTTTTGGGAACCTAGGCTCTAATACCACTGACTGTATGAAAGCAAGCGGTAGTCAGGTTTCTCCCTCGTTGGTCCCACCTGTAATACACAGGGCCTAGAGGATGAAAACAAGACCGACAATACTAAAAGCAAGACACGAACAACAGACGACGCACGGCAATTCATATGGAACCTCAATCATGCTACAGTTGCAATGTGGAAAGCCAGGCAATTAAACAGGTGAAGATATATAAAATTGAAATAACATTTAAAGGAATATTTAAAGCGTTTATAATAATGGAAGGACATTAATAATAAATACAGAAAAGCATGCTAAAACGCAGTTAAGGCACGTAGACATGTTTAAAATAATATAACAGAACTCTCTCGCGAAAACGGGGTCAAACGGACAAGAAACGGGAAAGATGGGATAAAATCTCTAAACAAGCAAAGGTGTCAAATGACGGTCAAATAGGGTCGGGTAAATTGCAAATTATGAAGAATATCAAATCCCGAGGCTCAAGGAAGCTATAGGTGAAATCGGATTGATATTCGGAGGTCGTATGCGAAAAGTCAATATTTAAATGAATGGGGTTGACCCAATTCCTGAAGTGCAAGAAAGGAAAAGCTAGAAAATCCACTAAGTATGTTGCACCGGCCAACGTACGGGCTTGGCAAGCTGGTGCAAGCACAAATAGGGGTGCACGGCCTCACGCACGGTCTTGAGCACGGTGCCAAGACTGTGTAGGTGCAAACGGGCCTGTGCACGGGCTCAAGCCCGTGCAGGTTGAAAAGGGCTGCGCACGGGCTCCTGCACGGTCTTGATCAAGACCGTGCGTTCGCCCGTGTGGATCTACTGAGCAGCAGACTCAGCAGATCGCGAACCTCTCACGCGAAATCAACATTTTAAATCCATACATCTCCTAATTTACACCATAAATCATCCTAATTTTCACATATAATTATATATATCATATAAGCTACATATAGGCACAAGAATCACGTAAAATGGTCAAGTAAATCTCCCTAAACACGAAAATCCTAAAACTATAAAATTCTATATAAAACTCACGAAAATCGCAACGAGGAGGGAACGAAATGAAATGGGGTAAAAGGATTACCGGTAGAGAATGTAGTGAGGATCGTTCGGGTTTTCACGGCTCGTCGATCGGGCGAGAAACGGGCTCGGTAGGGCGTCGGGAAGATTCTCTCCTTTCTTCTCCTTCTTTCTCCTTCCTTTCTTCTTTCCTCCTTCTTTTTGTGAAATGAGAGAATGAGAGAGATAGGTAGATATTTAGGAAAATATCTCGGGGGGGGGGGGGGGGGAGGGGGGGTAAAATGGTCATTTAGGCTTTTAAGGGCATTTAGGTAATTTAAGTAATTGAGGGCATTTAAAAGATATGTTAAATCAATCTTTTCCATAAGATTAATTAATCCAATTGGATAGATCGAGAAATTAGACAAGAAAGAATTCACGTAATTATTAATAATATAATTAAAATATTCGGGTCGTTACATGCCCGTGGTCAATGAATTCACTGACGTGTTCCCAGAAAATCTGGAATTCTTGCCACCGGATCAGGATATAGAGTTCGTGATTGACCTAGTTCCGGGAGCCGAGTCCTATTCGAAGTCGCCGTACCGAATGGCTCCTGCCGAGTTGTAAGAATTGAAGAACCACCTCGATGAACTCCTTTCCATTGGATATATCCGACCGAGTGCCTCGCCTTGGGGTGCTCCAGTCTTGTTCGTGAAGAAGAAGGATGGTACACTTTGCATGTGTATCGATTACCGAGAATTGAACAGGATGACAGTGAAGAACAAGTATCCTCTTCCGCATATCGAGGAATTGTTCAACTTGCTACAAGGATCGAGGGTTTATTCCAAGCTCGACCTCAGACAAGGATATTACCAGCTCCGTATCCGATCAGAGGATATCCCGAAGACAGCTTTCAACACCCGATACGGATATTTCGAGTTTGTGGTCATGTCGTTTGGACTCATGAACGCCCCAGCAGCTTTTATGGACATGATGTACAGGATTTTCCGTCCGTACCTCGACAAGTTCGTCATTATTTTCATTGACGACATCTTGGTGTTCTCGAAGTCCGAAGAAGAACACGCTGAACACCTCCGGATTGTGCTCCAAGCTTTGAGAGAGCACCAATTGTTCGCTAAATTCAGCAAATGCGACTTCTGGATTGACCGAGTGACCTTCCTAGGTCATGTTATATTCGGAACGGGAATAGAGGTAGATCTGTCGAAGATTGAGACTGTGCTGGATTGGGAGAGACCTAAGACTCCTACAGAGATCCGTAGTTTCTTGGGATTAGCAAGATACTACAAATATTTCGTCAAGGATTTCTCTAAGCTTGCAGGCCCGTTAACAGCATTGACGAAGAAAGAAGCCAAGTTCGAGTGGTCAGCCAAATGTGAAACCAGCTTTCAAGAGCTCAAGAAGAGATTGACCACAGCCCCAGTATTGACCCTGCCCGAGAGTTCTAAAGGATTTGTCGTGTATGCAGATGCGTCACACGAATGATTAGGTTATGTGTTAATGCAAAATGGGAAAGTTATAGCTTATGCATCGAGGAAGCTAAAGCCAGCTGAAGAGAACTATCCCACGCACGACCTTGAGCTAGCCGCTGTTGTATTTGCTTTATTGAAATGGCGTCATTACCTCAACGGCATCACGTTCGACATCTTCACAGATCATAAGAGCCTTCAGTACTTGTTTACTTAGAAGGAATTGAACAAACGACAGCGCCGTTAGATGGAGTTATTTGAGGATTACGATTGCAAGATTCAGTACCATCCCGAAAAGGCGAATATTGTAGCCGATGCACTGAGCCAAAAGGCGAGCATCGCCCAGCTAGAGGCTAAGTTAGAGGGGTTCACATCAGTTCTCAGGCCCACGTTCACATCATATCGATCCAGTCAGAGTTGGGTCGAAAGATTCAAGATGTTCAGGCCACTGGTGAGTGGACTCAGAGACAGATAGTTCACATCGCAGCTGATTCAGAGACTCAGTTTGGTGTGGACGACACAGGAATTCTCCGTTACAAGACCCGAGTTTGTGTTTCGGAGAGTTTAAGGAAAGATATTCTCAATGAGGCTCACAACACACCTGACACTTTTCATCCAGGTAGAAGTAAGATGTACCGGGATTTGAAAGAATTATTCTGGTGGAGAGGTATGAAGAGAGACGTAGCTGATTACGTCAAGAGATGCTCGACTTGTCAGCAAGTCAAACTTGAACATCAAAGACCGGGAGGCTTGCTTGAGCCACTACCAATTCCTACGTGGAATTGGGAGGGTATTGCCATGGACTTCGTGTCTGGTTTGCCTAAAGTTAGAGGTGGCTACGATAGCATTTGGGTGATTATCGACCGACTATCCAAGAGTGCTCATTTCCTACCGATCAACATGTCATACAAGGTGGATAAGTTGGGAGAGATTTATCACCGAGAGATTGTCAAGCTTCATGGGATTCCGATTACTATAGTACCTGACAGAGATGCTCAATTTACTTCCCGTTTATGGCAGCAACTTCAAGAGCGAATGGGAACGAAGCTGACTTTCAGTACAGCCGCACATCCGCAGATAGATGGTCAGTCAGAGAGAATGATCAGGTATCTTTGTGATATGCTTCAGGCTTGTGCCTTGGATTTTTGCAACAATTGGCACGACCAATTGCCTTTGATCGAGTTTGCCTACAACAACAGTTATCAGTCTACGATCAAAATGGCACCTTACGAAGCGTTATATGGCAGAAAGTATAGATCCCCATTGTTTTGGGATCTCGATGATTGGCTTTAGACGAAAGATGATAATGTACGAGGAACTCCTCCAAAGTTTCTCTAAAATGCCATCGACCGTATTCAGATTATTCGGCAGAGAATGAAAGCAGCTCAGGATCGACAGAAGAGCTATGCCGACACCCGTCGCCAACCTTTAGAATTTGAGGTTGGTGAGAAAGTATTCCTCAAAGCTTTTCCTCGTAAGGGATTCACCTGAATTGGAAAAGGAGGAAAATTGAGTCCGAGATTTTTGGGTCCCTATGAAATTCTGGAGAGGATTGGGAAAGCCGCCTACAGGTTAGACTCGTCGCCAAGCCTAACAGGGATTCACAACGTCTTTCATGTTTCCCAACTCCGAAAGTACTTCCTGAATGAGTCCGAAATCCTTCCTGTTGAAGAAATTGAACTAGAACCGGATGTGAGCTTTGTCTCGAAGCCGGTGAAGATATTGGATAAGAAGACTCAAGCACTGCGCAATCGGGAGATTTCTCTTGTCAAAGTTCTTTGGAGAAATCAAACAACCAAATAGGCTACGTGGGAGACCTAAGATAAGATGCACAAGTTCCACCCGAAGTTATTTTAGTCGGACGAGTAGCGCCCCAAAAATCCGAATTATTATACGGTATGTCCAAATCGTTTATTTACGCGATTTAATTATTTATTTGATAATTATTATGTGATTTATATTACAATTTCATAAATGAGTGAATTTTGGTATTTAAACCATGACATGTTAATGTGCGTTTAATTTCATGAACTTTGACTATAATTATGATTTATTTATATTTTTGAGCTATTTTATAAAATTACAAAAATTCCCCTTCGTTTCTCAAACCAAGTCAACTTTTTGACTTAGTCTGTAGCACCCCGGATTTTCAGTGCAAGAATCCGGTCCAGGGGGTACACACGGGCTGCTGCATGGTGTGTCGCAAGCCCGTATGTGTGGCGTACGCACGGGCTCCCCTCACGGGGTGTCCCGAGGCCGTGTGGATCAATATTTGATCCCACATCGGAATTTCAGAATATGTTTTGAAGGGTTTATAACCAAAAATCACCAACAACCACCTTGTGGTACCACCTTTTGGCAAGTGTTTCCGGCCAAACTTTAGGGTTATGCTCGGTGGTGATCAGAGGTTATGCCCGCGCGTCCAACGGACGCTGTCGTGAGGGTTCTCCTCTCCGCGCCCGGGGGGCCACGAAAAGTGGTATCAAAGCCGACCGCCGGTTGGGGACGCATGTTCACGGCTTAGATGTCCGCTACGGGTCGAGCACGTGGGCATGTGCCACGTGTCTGGGTTACATGCGGTGGGAGTCCCACAGGTGGGCGGTACTGGGAAAGCGTTGTTGTGGCGTAATGGGGACATTGCGATCTGAAGAAGGGGTGATTGTAGCACCCCGGATTTTCAGTGCAAGAATCCAGTCCAGGGGGTACACACGGGCTGCTGCACTGCGTGTTGCAAGGCCGTGTGTGTGGCGTACGCACGGGCTCCCCTCACGGGGTGTCCCGAGGCCGTGTGGATCAATATTTGATCCCACATCGGAATTTCAGAAAATGTTTGAAGGGTTTATAACCAAAAATCACCAAGTAACAACCACCTTGTGGTACCACCTTTTGGCAAGTGTTTCCGGCCAAACTTTAGGGTTGTGCTCGGTGGTGATTGGAGGTTATGCCCGCGCATCCAACGGGCGCCGTCGTGAGGGTTCTTCTCTCCACGCCCGGGGGGCCGCGACAAAACAAGAAAAGAGAAGAAGAAAAAGGAAGGAAAAAGGAGAAAAAGAAGAAAAAGCTTGGATTGATCGTTCCGACTTTGTTTCCCGACCAAATTCCGAGCCGTGAAAACCTACGAACTCCTCACGATCTCTTCTTCGAGTAAGCTTCTCACACCTTTCGTGATTAATGCCTCCCATGCTTCAATTTTCTAATTTTTGTTAATAGTTGAGTATTTAGGTTAAATGTTGATTTTGAGTGATTCTATGGATGGATTTACGTGGTTCTTGGTTCTATAGGTAGATTAGATGTTGTACATCGTTATATGTAAGTTTTAGCTTGAGATTTGCATGATTGAAATATCGATTTTTTGTTTGTTCCCGTGAAGCCCTCGCGATTCTGCATTTTCTGCTGTTCTAAAGATCCACACGGTCAAGATCGTGCGTCAAGACCGTGCGTCCATTTTATGCCTTGCACGGCCTTGTGCACGCCAGTGCGCAGGCCAGTGCAAGTGTCTGCACCGGCTTGAGCACGCGCTCAAGCCCGTGCGCGTGCCCGTCCCCAAGGCCGTGTGTATGCCTTAACCAAAATTTTTCCATTTTCAAAATGTTGCTCTCGGCAATGGGAGTCAAAGGGCAATTAAAAAAGTTGACTTTCTTCGTTTGACCTTCGATTTGAGATCTGATTTCACCTATAGTTCCTATAAATCATGAAATGTATATTTTAGGAAGTTTGGATTTTTCCGACTTCGTTCGGGCCCCATTCTTCGTGTTTTTCGTTTAGGCATTTTTGGCTATTTTTCAAATGTTGTCCGTTTCTTCCGAAAATTGAATGCATACTTCCTTGTTGCCTTTTATACATGATTATGAACTTTTATCGCATTCTAGCTTGATTTTCTTATTGAATTTATATATTTGTTAGAATGTGAACTTTAGTGATATGAATGACTGTTTAACGTGCTTCTATGTGTTTTAATGCTTTCGTTCAAGTCGTGCATCGTCATTAGTCTTATGTGGTTGTGTCTTTGTATTTTTGCAGACGATACTCCCGTGGAGTAGCACCGGTCTTGCTTTTATTCTTTAGATTAGCCAACATGTGAGGCTTTCCGTTTCTGACTCCGATACTTATATGTATATAAGCCTCTCCCATATAAGCCTTGGTTTACGTTTTCTTTTCATACCGTCTATATATATATACTTAGTAGATATTTATTCCTATTATGTTTATTTGATTTATAGAAAATATTTTGATATGAAAATCTACTACGTATACCTTTTGAAATATTTATGAAAGAGACATGTAAAACCCCTTTGTTTTGCTAAGGCGAACTTTGCCTTCGGCCTCGCATATGACATATCTCGAATGGTCTTTTGGCCAACCCGAAAATGATTTGAAAAGCGAGTTATGAACTGTATGTTTGTATGTTTGGGCCTGGAGTAAGGATGACAGCACGAAACCGATAGACGTCGGGTCTACGGCGTAAACCCTCTTGTTCCCTCCACCTTTGGGAGCTCGGGGTGAGACCGCAGTGGCAGCCCTTTGAGTACCTGAGATTATAACGTATGTTATGAGTAGTTCGGATTTAGCGGTCCGCCTACATTGGAGGAATAAGGGTGGTTTCCCCTTTTTATGTTTGGAAATTGGAGTTAAGGACTTATTGTTTTATTTTGTTTTCGCTTCCGCACCTTTGTCGTTTATTTCATTTTTGAAATCCCCGCCTAGTGATTGAGTAAATGTGTGCCATTCGCCGGGTTTTGATTTGGGGCAGAATTCTATTTCGGTTCCGGGTCGAGACTCGGTGCGGGGCATGCGTTACCCATTTGGGGCGCCCGCTACAGCTTATAATTCGACTAAGGATACGAAGTAGTAAATCACAAGTACAAAGCAGTAAATCAAGTAAGTAATGTCCCAGCGAGTGTGGGCCCTTGTCTATCCTTATGTCTCCCAACATGTAATAAATACTCCTGTGTCATTTGTCTAGTTCAAGGGGCTACCCCAAACCGACGAGTAATGAGAGATTTTAGGAAAATAGGCAACGAATGCACTATCCACCATCATGCCTCCTTAGGTTTGCCAAACTCCGACAAGCCCCCGGTAGACACTTGCATTTTGAGTATTATATCTCGGGGTTTACCCTAAATGCTCGTCTCCAGGCCTTGCCTCCGGTATGCCCAAGTAAAATAGTAGTGATGATAAAGTAAAGTAAATTGCATTTTTGGTGGCCAAATGGGTCGTTCGAGACAAGAACGATAACAATCTAGGATCAACTCATAAGAGCCGTATGCTTTGGGTTTTTTCTCCTAATGACATTACTTATGAATATTCACCGAGATCCAAATCTTACTTTAAACGAAAGCATTTTTCTTGTCTTTAAAACAAAACATTTGAGTTGATATATATATATAAGTTGGATATCAAATGCTTGCCAAAACTGCATAAGGATAATAGATTAAATATCTAAATAGATATACAAATAGGCAGGGAAAACAAATCAATATAAGTTGTAGCGCCCCAAATTTGAGAAGCTTGATTTCCGTCCCACATCGGAAGATCAGTTGATATTGAAAGGGTTTATAAGTTAGAACCCATGTGCAACCAATATGGATTAATCCCTTTTGGCAAGTGCTTTCCAAGCCAAACTTTAGGGTTGTGCACAGTGGATTCGAAGCTTATACCCGCGCGTCCAACGGGCTCGCGAGGGGGTTCTCCTCTCCGAGCCCGGGGGTCGTGACAAATGGTATCAGAGCCAACCGTCAGTCGTGGGAATGCATGATCCACGCACGTTAGTGTCACCTCTAAAAGGGGCTCCGCGTGTGTGGGGAGCTGCGCTCCACATTCTCCACTGGCGGGGAGCAATGGACCTATGTCGCGGCGTAATGAGGACATTACGCTCTGAAGGACATTTGTCACGACCCCTGGGCTCGGAGAGGAGAACCCCCTCGCGAGCCCGTTGGACGCGCGGGTATAAGCTTCGAATCCACTGTGCACAACCCTAAAGTTTGGCTTGGAAAGCACTTGCCAAAAGGGATTAATCCATATTGGTTGCACATGGGTTCTAACTTATAAAACCTTTCAATATCAACTGATCTTCCGATGTGGGACGAAAATCAAGCTTCTCAAATTTGGGGCGCTACATGCACGGTCTTGCTCAAGACCGTGCGTTCGCCCGTGTGGATCTACTGAGCAGCAGACTCAGCAGATCGCGAACCTCTCACGCGAATTCAAAATATAAATTCATATATCTCCTAATTTACTCCATAAAATATCCTAATTTACACATATAATCATACATATCATATAAGCTACATATAGACACAAGAATTACGTAAAATGGTCGAGTAAATCTTCCTAAACACGAAAATCCTAATATAATAAAATTCTATATAAAACTCACAAAATCGCAAGAAAGAACGAACGAAATGAAATGGGGTAAAAGGATTACCGGTAGATAATGTAGTGAGGATCGTTCGGGTTTTCACGGCTCGTCGATCGGGCGAGAAACGAGCTCGGTAGGGCGTCGGGAAGATCTTTCTCCTTTCTTCTCCTTCTTTCTCCTTTCTTTCTTTTCTCTTTCTTTTCTCCTTCTTGTTATGAGAGAATGAGAGAGATAGGTTGATATTTAGGAAAATATCTCGGAAGGGTAAAATGGTCATTTAGGTTTTTAAGGGCATTTATGTAATTTAAGTAATCGAGGCTATTTAGAAGATAGGTTAAATCAATCTTTTCCACAAGATTAATTAATCCAATTGGATAGATCGAGAAATTAGGCAAGAAAGAATTCGCGTAAATATTAATAATATAATTAAATATTCGGGTCGTTACACATACAGTCTTCGATCTTCGTCTGGTCTTTCGGGCGGTTGAGAAGGTATGCTATAAAACACGTAGGTTCTTCTTTCTGAACGAGCTTCTTGGCTTCCATCATTGAGATATACGGACCTTCTCCTGATCGGAAACCCTTAACTTCATTGGAACCAAGAATAACTTTCTTCTCGAAATAATCAACCTTCGCCGATGCTCGTACAACCAATCCATTCCGAGAATAACCCCATATTTCTTCATCGGAAACTCAATCAAATCTGCCGGGTATTCGATACCCTCGATGATAATCGGACAACGCTTAAGAGCACGGTTCGCAACTACCTTCGAACCCAACGACGAACTAACCACTAGCACATAATCAAGCAACGAAACAGGCGCATGCACAGATAAGGAAACAACAGGCGCAATAAATGAGTGTGAAGCACCCGAGTTGCCATTTATATATATAGTACCTTCCACCACATCGGTCAGATCTTCCACGGCGTCCTCAGCGTCACCTTCCAAGGCGTAGACACGGGCATAGGCCTGAGGCTAAGCTGCTCCCTGCTGTACCAGTCTCCTCTTCGGGCATACGTCTACTCGGTGATCGGCGCTACCACATCCGTAACAAAGTCCATTCTTCTTCCATCACTTAGCCTCTAAGTGGGGTCCCTGACAAAATCCACATACGGGTCGTAGATGTCCCTGAGGTCGGGGCGGAGCAGGCTGAACGGCGGTCTTGAATGGCTTCTTCCCAGAAGAGGACACAGAATGAGTAAATGGTCTATTCGAACCAAAAGGGAAACTCTTGGCAGCTGCGGGGGCAGGTGTAGAAGTCGGTCTCATCTGTCGGAGATCGGACTCTATAGAAAGGGCCGTCTCAACTGCGTCGGTGTAGTACTGGAATCGGTTCCCGAGCTTGTGCATACGGATCTCATTCGACAACCCCTCAATGAACTGGCAAGTCTTCCTCTGCTCGTCGTCAACCATATACGAGCAATGGATAATAAGTCTAGAGAAATGAGCCTCGTACTGATCGACGGATGAAGTACCCTACTTGAGAGCCAGAAACTCTCGCTCACGCCGCTGACGGACAACCAACAGAATATTCTTAGCCTGGAACTCGACCAAGAACTGATCTCAAGTCGGGACTACGTGCTCACGCTGCCATCTCTGCTCGATTCGTGTCCACCAATCCTGTGCAGCCACAATCATCTGATAAACTACCAACTCGACCCTCTTAGGGTCCGGACACTTCATGACTCAGAATCTCTTCTCCATAGCCGAAATCCAAGCTTCGGCGATAACATCATCCGGTGCACCATCAAACTACAGGGGATTGAGCTTAAGGAATCAGTCCATATCCTTCTCGGGAGCAGGATTTTGTTGTAATTGGTGAGTATGGACCATAAACTGCCCTAAAGCCTCCATGAATTGGGCTGGGGTTGGAACACCAGTAGGCGGACCAGGAGGTTCACGGCGAGGAGGCATTCTGCAAAAATCAAAACCAACATGCATGATGATAAGTGATCATGGAAAGCTGTAACACGTAGAGAGTTAATTTCACATAACCACATTGTCACAAATCACATAATCCTAAGCCGTACGACCTAGACTGACACGACAAAACACGACGCTTCAGAGCTTAGGCCATTGGACCCAAAGGAGCTCTGATACCAACTGTAGCGGGCGCCCCAAACGGGTAACGCACGCCCCGCACCGAGTCTGGACCTGGAACCAAAATAGAATTCTGCCCCAAATCAAAACCCGGTGAACGGCACACATTTACTCAATCACTAGGCGAGAATTTCAAAAACGAAATATACGACAAAGGTGCGGAAGCGAAAACAAAATAAAACAATAAGTCATTGCACAAATATTAAAGCCCACCGAGGCCAACGAAATTCTAATTACCATAAGTAAATACACGGGTTTAATACAATATCTGTGACGTCCCCCACGCCACAACCCCCGGACCGAAACGAGCCCCCGAGCGATAGTTAAATACCACCACTCGAAAACCCGCCCCGGACAACGGGATTCCCACAATCTGGCAACAGCAACTCCCCAACAACAACACCAACATCAACAACATCAACAACAGCAATGTAACATTAACGAAGCGGAAGCAAGTATCATCATCTCAATAGCATGATATTAACATATATATATCATAATCCCATCAAATTCATCATTCCAAATTGTCATCAAGTTTCATATTTCGTCCACGTTTCAACTACATTCTATTTAACATGACAAAATATATATAATTGAATTCAGCTAACAAAATATATATAACTGACTCCAAAGACTGATGATCCTACAATGCTGCTGCCAGTACCTGACCGCTAACCTGAAGCATGAACCAAAACGGGATGTGAGTCAAACGAACTCAGTGAGGAGGGGAATATATATAATAATTAAAACATAAAACATATTTAATTCACGCTTTGGTTAATAGAGAAACGAATCTAGTGCCGATACTTTCTCTTTATAATTCATCAAAGCTTTGTGAATTAAATATTAAAGTAAAACATTTTAGAAAACATTTTTATTCCCGGCGAGAACGGGCCATCTCCTTATAACTCCCAAAAACATATCAAACATAATGAAATCCCATAACACCGTTTGGCTTATCGAGGGAGCTACCCACGATTTCACCATAACCGACTAATGGCGCCGGTGTAAGTATTACCCGAGCTAGACTACCTCCGACTAGCAATGAGTAATACCCTTTGATTATATATTAGATGATCGTCACTGGGTCTCCATCTATATATAATCTGGATTATATATATTGGATGATCGTCACTGGGTCTCCATCCATATATATAATCTGGATTATACCATGGGCTTCCCCCTAGACGCACGTCTCCGGGTTCCACCTCTAGTATAATCCGGGGCCCAAATATACCCTAAGAGCGTCCTCAATAGGGTTAAAGGAAATATAGTCTCGCTTTATAATTGTTTTGATTGACCAAAAGGGTCGTTCGAGACAAGGTATGTAACCGTCTAGGGTTTCTCGACACGTTGCCGAATAACTCGAGGCATACGCGCAAGTCCCGAGACCAAATGTTACTTTTAAAAACAAAATAGTTCTCTTGTCTCTATTTTAAAACCATTTTAGAAAAGATACATATATATCATTTTATATCAAATCCTTTTTATTTCAAATATTGATAACATATAATTGAAATATAAGGGATATGGTTTTCGCAAATATTTGTTCAAGCTTCAGTTAAAAACATTTTTCATCCTCACCTGTAGGCCTAACAAAAAGGATAGCCAAACGACCAGAGATCAGTCCCGCGAGGTCCCACCTGTAATACACAGGCCTCGAGGTGAGACACGACTCAATAAAACAACCAAATACGACGCACGGCTATGAAATGCATTTTATGCTCAAAATAACATATTATGTATAAATGCATTTAAACACAATTAAACTCATTCAAATGCATTCAAACACAATCAAACATACATGATATGAAGCTAAACTAAGCATTCAAGTAATATGGAAGCTTGGAAACCAAAATTCAAAGGTTTGTAAATATTACACAAACCACCCCTCGTTTAATACTTTGCATAGCAAACCAACTCCGATTAATCTGAAATTTCCGGCATCACTTAGCTACTATATTTAAGGATTTTTAATGCCAAAAGAATCGAAAAATGAAGCCAAATGCTCAAAAATCACTATTCATCAGCCCCTACCTATTTTTGCCAAACTTTCATTTTTCAATCCCAAACTCCACAAAACTTCACCAATTAGCTTAATATCATGAACTAACATGAATTACCAATCCATTTGAGCATCTAAGCATCTAAATTCATCAATCCAATATTGCATAATAATCAAATTTATATGAAAAATCACAAGTAATGCTACATGCTATCAACAACCAAACTAAGCTCATCAATCATTCATTCTAGCCTACTTCTTCACTTCATCAACATATGAGACATTGAAACTCAAAGATTAAAGATATTTGCAACCTTACCTTGAAGGAGAAATTGGAGGAGAAAGGAGATGTAGAGAGCTTGTTTGCAAAAATAGAAAGTAGAGGCTTGTTCCTTAGATGAAAGAGCAACTTTTTGTAGCAAGAAAAAGGATGATTTTTGGTGCTTTGATGGTGGTTGAAAGTGGTGGTGGTGGCTGGTGGAATGAGGGCCGAGAGATGAGAGGAAGAAGAAGAGAATGTTGCTTGAGAATAGTGTAGAAAAATGTGGAGAGAAATGAGATAATTAAATAAATATAAGTTATTTTGAAAAGTCAAAATTAGCTAGCAATTATATAGATATTTATATATATATATACATATATATTTGTATATGTTTGTATATATATATTGCATATATTTCAAATATAATATCATGTGATTCAAATATAATGACACAATTTTCATAAAATTTCAAATACAACACTTCAAGTATAAACATAGTGTAGGGTAAATTTCAAATATAAAAATTCTTATGAATTCATCATATTATTCACATATAGAATCACACATTAATTCATATAATTCACATAATCACATAATTTGCAAATAATACACACAAGAGCAATTCGTCGGTAAACTTACCGAAGCGTTATAAAATAACGGGGCGTTACAATATCCCGAAAATTATGGATAACGGGTTCAGTATAATAATCCCGAATATAATTACATAATAGTGTAAATATCCTAAACATAAGTCATAAATAAAAGCCAAACGGGAATAGAGTTTACACATGCAAAAATATAGATGCAACTCAAAAGACGCGACGACGACGACGACGTACAATCCCGCCTAGTATCCTGAAACCAACACCAAGGGTGAAACAGAGGGAGTTAGTTAAACGACTAAGTGAGGAGGGAATAATAATTTATATTATAAAACGGAAGTAAATCACCATTTTCAAACTTACAAGAAATCAACATAAAAGAAAGGTTTTCGTAAACTGTTGGTGATTTAGCATAAAACATAACATTTCATATGACTCGGCGAGACGAGCCCTTAACTCCAATTTCCAAACATAAAAACGGGAAACCACCCTTATTCCTCCAATGTAGACGGACTGCTAAATCCGAACTACTCATAACATATGGTATAATCTCAGGTACTCAAAGGGCTGCCACTGTGGCCTCACCCCGAGCTCCCAAAGGTGGAGGGAACAAGAGGGTTTACGCCGTAGACCCGACGTCTACCGGTTTCGTCCTGTCGTCCTTACTCCGGGCCCAAACATACATACATACAGTTCATAACTCGCTTTTCAAATCATTTTCGGGTTGGCCAAAAGACAGTTTGAGACATGTCATATGCGAGGCCGAAGGCCAAAGTTCACCTTAGGAAAAACAAAGGGGTTTTACATATCTCTTTCATAAATATTTCAAAAGGTATACGTAGTAGATTTTCATATCAAAACATTTTCTATAAATCGAATAAACATAATAGGAATAAATATCTACTAAGTATATATATATAGACGGTATGAAAAGAAAACGTAAACCAAGGCTTATATGGGAGAGGCTTAATATATATATATATATATATATATACGTATAAGTACCGGAGTCAGAAACGGAAAGCCTCACCTGTTGGCTAATCAAAAGAATAAAAGCAAGACCGGCGCTACTCCACGGGAGTATCGTCTGCAAAAATACAAAGACACAACCACATAAGACTAATGACGACACACGGCTTGAACGAAAGCATTAAAACGCATAGAAGCACGTTAAACAGTCATTCATATCACTTAGGTTCACATTCTAACAAATATATAAATTCAATAAGCAAATCAAGCTAGAATGCGATAAAAGTTCATAATCATGCATAAAAGGCAACAAGGAAGTATGCATTCAATTTTCGGAAGAAACGGACACCATTTGAAAAATAGCCAGAAATGCCTAAACAAAAAACACGAAGAACGGGGCCCGAATGAAGTCGTAAAAATCCAAACATCCTAAAATATACATTTCATGATTTATAGAAACTATAGGTGAAATTGGATCTCAAATCGGAGGTCAAACGAAGAAAGTTAACTTTTTTAATTGCCCTTTTACTCCCATTGCCGAGAGCAACATTTTGAAAATGGAGAAATTTTGGTTAAGGCATACACACGGCCTTGGGGATGGGCGCGTGCACGGCCTTGAGCGCGTGCTCAAGCCCGTGCAGACACTTGCACTGGCCTGCGCACCGGCGTGCACAAGGCCGTGCAAGGCATAAAATGGACGCACGGTCTGGGCGCACGGTCTTAAGACCGTGCGTAAGGCCGTGTGGATCTTTAGAATTGCAGAAAAATGCAGAATCGCGAGGGCTTCGCAGGAACAAACCAAAAATCGATATTTAACCAATCAATCATGCAAATCTCAAGCTAAAACTTGCATATAACGATGTACAATATCTAATCTACCTATAGAACCAAGAACCACGTAAATCTATCCATAGAATCACTGAAAATCAACATTTAACCTAAATACTCAACTATTCACAAAAATTAGAAAATCGAAGCATAGGAGGCATTAATCATGAAAGGTGTGAGAATCTTACTGGAAGAAGAGATCGTGAGGAGTTCGTAGGTTTTCACGGCTCGAAATTTGGTCGGAAAACAAAGTCGGAACGATCAATCCAAGCTTTTTCTTCTTTTTCTCCTTTTTCCTTTCCTTTTCTTCTTCTATTTTCTTGTTTTGTGCATGAATGAGGGAGAGAGAGAGAAAGTGAGACTAAGTCAAAAAGTTGACTTGGTTTGAGAAACGAAGGGGCATTTTCATAATTTTATAAAATAGCTCAAAAACATAAATAAATCATAATTACAGTCAAAGTTCATGAAATTAAACGCACATTAACATGTCGTGGTTTAAATACCAAAATTCACTCATATATGAAATTGTAATATAAATCACATAATAATTATCAAATAAATAATTAAATCGCGTAAATAAACGATTCGGACATACCGGATAATAATTCGGATTTTCGGGGTGCTACATAGACCCTAATAATCACTCCTTAGTTTCTTTACTTTAGACTACTCATAATTTCTAACCAAAAAGGGCTCGTAAAGCAACTAAGTTACTTTAACTAAATGGCTTGAATTATGTGCAAATGATTTATAAAATATCCGGTTCGTTGAACCTCTCGTTTTAAAATAAGCCGAAAACGGGTGTTGCTCTAGCTCGTACATTTTGTTAAAACATATTATATTATTTCATAAAACGAGCAATATCCACCTTTTTGCTTTTAAATTACTAAATGACGAACCGTGATGTATATTACTGTATAATCCCTCGCTGAGTATCCTTTATACTCACCCTCCTACTTTTGATTCTTACTTTAGGTTGACAGGTGGTTGTGGCAGCCGGAAACCGGGCCGAGTTGAAACTGTGAGATTTGAGCGAAATTCGTAATAAACGATTGCTTACGTGTATATGTGGTAGTTTTATATATTAATATATTTTAAATACCATTTAGAAGTTGGTATTTGAATTTATTTGCCTTAATTTGACCTAATCGGTATTTTCGAAAATACCGGTCGGATAACCCTAACGGGCTAATTTCAGATTTAAATGCTCTTATATGATATTTAGGACATTTCCAAAGGTTACTAAATGATTAGATTTAGTTTAGGCTTTGTTTTTGCGAAAATCGGAATTTCTACAATAGAAGCAGTTTTTCGCCCTTTCAGGCTCGTTTTCCGCGGAGAAAAGCAAATGGGCTAAATTTATAGTCAAAATTCTCATAAATTAATTTTCTACTTATTGGTGTAATTATATCTCACAAATTTCCCTATCTCGATTTTCAAATAGCCGATTTTCCGTCGTTTGACAAAATACCGAAATGTCGCTTTCGTACTTAACTTAAAGGTAAACCCTTATCCCCCATGCCTAAAACCAGCCAAATCAGCCTTGATCAGCTATAGTAAAACCGAAAAATTGATACTTTCAAGCCTTGCACCACAAGTTTCTTTTATTACAAATTAACCCTCAAGATATTTTTCCAACAAGGATCATTTGACAATTTTTGAAACTTCTACCTCCAACCCCTAGAAATACCCCTCTACCTCCCTCATTTTTCTCTTTCTCATTCACAACATCCTCCTCTCTCTCTCCCTCAAAAACTTTCGGCCATTATGGCTTTTAGCCAACTAGGTTTATATTTTGTTTTTATTTTTTGCATTTCTTGGTTTTTATGTTATATAATACATAATAAATCAAGAAAATATAGTGGAAATCATATTTCTTCCTCCATAGCTAGGATTGAGAGCTTCAAGGGTGAGTCTCCTCCCCCTTTATTTTATTTTTGTGTTTTAAATATTGGTTGAGCTTTTGTTTATGATTTATGCAATATTTGTTCATATATGTTTGTTTAAGGGATTTTTGAGTTTGAGGAAGCCATAAAAATGTTTTTCAGCCTAATAAAAATCTGGAAAAATTTAGCTCCTACACTGAGTTAGAAATGATCTCATAGAGTTATTTGAGCAAGAAAATTGTTTTTTCACATTTTAATGGATTTTTGAAAAAGAGCCCACTGGATTCAAACTCGTTTTTCTCCTTCGTTTATTAAATTTTTTGAGAGATTCAGAATCCTAAGATATTCTAATTTTAAAGAGGTTTCTAAAAAGGTATGGCTCACCTTCAAATGTCCAGTATTCTGTCCTCTATGATTTTTCTAAATTGAAACCAGAAATCTGGAAATCCTTAAATGTGTGATTATGTGTGATTAAATGTGTAAGCCAGCATGACCTATCCCAAAAGATTGCGAAACTACCCCTAGTTATGCTAGATCATTCGCATTTACTTTCAGCATTGCGTCTGTCCTATATATGCTCGTTACTTTCTTGAGTACTTACGTTAAGTTATACATCGAGTTTCATTATATGTTATGCTTGCCTTATGTGGTGTGTATCATTCGTCTACGTGGTCTGTTGTTTGCATTGTCTTAGCTATTGTCTAGGTAAGGTGATGAAAGGACCAGCTTAACTCTTCGAAGTTAGCCTACTTCTAAGATCACCATATATCGTTGTCTAGGTAAGGTGATGAAAGGACCAGCTTAACTCTTCGAGTTAGCTTGCTTCTAAGACCACCATTGCTTGCATTGTCAGTCGTCTATGGTGTCGAAAGGGCCACCATCATCTAGTAAGCACCATAGTCTGCATTGTCAGTCGTCTATGGTGTCGAAAGGGCCACCATCCTCTAGTAAGCACCATAGCTGCATTGTCTGTCGTCTAGGGTGTCGAAATGGCCTCTATCCTCCAGGAACCACCTTAGATGCATCGTCTATTGTGCTTGTCTGTCCTATTGCACTCTTATATCTGTCTGCATTGTATTTCATATTATCCTTCATACTTGTCTTCAATATCTACGCATCATCTAAAAGTTAGGTATTACTGTTCCCAGCCTTTAGATAGTCAAATTGTCAGTATCGTAATTCTGTTATTGTGCTAACTACTTTACTAAAACTGGTTCATACATTTCCAAAAATATATTGCTTATATTCCATTTTCCCTTTTATAAAAAATGTATGAATCGAGAACATTTCAACAGTGAACATTTTCTTTTATACCCTCACTTAGTCGCCAGGACTAACACCTACTTTCCTTTCCGTTCATGATCTAGGTTACAAGATCGTCATAGCAAAGATTTCCTGGAAGCACTAGGATATTTAGGGTTTGTCTTCTTTTGTCAATTTACTTATGAGACTTTCCCTTTTAAGTTAGTGAACTATTTAGAATAATTTCCTTATTTAGTGATAGGTTAACGTTTGAGGTTAGCTTGCCTTTTGATTAGACTCTTCTGCATTGTATCGTGGGTTTGCCATGTAGCATTTAGTATTTAATAAAAAGTTTTTGAAAACTCGTATTTTCGCTACGAGTGACTCTTTAATTATACCGAACTGTTTGCCGTTCTCGACCGATGAGTCAAGTGTGGTCCATCACAGGTCAACTCGGTGAGTCGATGGTGCGAGACTGTTGGCGATTTCGTTCTGGGGCACCACAGTTGCGGTGTCACCTATCTTGTCAGTTGAGCAGTCTATTAGATTCAAGTCCTGTTCTTGGTCAATCTCGGTAGTGTCCAACATATATGTAGTATCGTTGTTTTACATTATTATATTTCGTATTGAATGCCCTGATGAGGGTTAGTTGATGATATTAGGACTGCACAGGATAATGTAGTTGAGTCGTGGATGTCAAATTTGATACTTGTGCTATTTGATATTTATGAATTTATATCGCCTCGGATGACATGATTGTTGATATTAGGATTGCTTCCGCATACTCTGTTATTAGTGTTGTTGTTGCCAGTGTATAGATAGAGTGGATTGTCATTCGTTGAGATGGGTTTTTGAGTGGGGCATATTTCCCCTATTCAAGAACTCATTTTGGTGCAATGTGGCGTTCTTCATCCCACATATGGAGAGGGGCGCTACATAAGACACATAAATAGATTTGAATATTTGAATACTCATTCGGGGAGTTCTATCATTAGTGTCAATTGTAGGTGACTAATATTAGTTACCCACCATTATAACCGTTAGATCTAAAGCATATAATCTCATTCGTTTAATTTTTCTTAAAATTAAATATATATATATATATATATATATATATCCTTAATTTTCTTCAAATATCCACCTATCCACACTATATCTTCAAAACTCAAAAATAAAATGACAAATTTCGATAAATTAGTGACTTTTTTAAATTAAGTTTAATTTTCTTTATATCTAAATAGGAAAAATAAATTATACATGTACCAACTTTCAGAAACTTGGGTTTTAGGGACACCAAATACAAAATTAGGATATTACACCAGTAATTCTTTAAATCTGCCAAATTACATCCACTTCTCGCCTGAAAATCTATTTTCTGTCCAAATTTTCGCACGTGACTTGCACGTGATCAATTTTTCGGTCAACTTATGTACAATTGGCTGCCACATAGATAATTAAACCCACCTTAGGGAGCCCAATGAACCTGACAACCATAAGAAGAAGAGACCAAGAGGTGAGTTTAGTTATCTATGTGGCAGCCAACTGTACTTTAGTTGGCCGAAAAATTGATCACGTGTGAGTCACGTGTGAAAATTTAGACGAAAAATAGATATTCTGGTGAGAGGTGGATGTAAATTGCCAAATTTTAAGAATTACTGGATGTAATATTCTAATTTTGTATTTGGTGTCCCTAAAACCCAAATTTCTGAAAGTTGGTGGATGTATAATTTATTTTTCCCTTTCTAAATAATTTAAGGAGTATAATGACATCCATATTGCATATATTTAATTATTTCTATAAACTATTTACATTTTTCTATTACAATCATTAAAGTTCTAAAAAAAAAACTATAGTTATTTGGCCTGAATTACATTACATAATTATTTATTTATATTTATTAAATTATGTTAATATTCAGTAAATACATCCTAAGAAAATCATGTGAAGGAAATTATATACCATGACCTTATAATTAAATTAAATTTTAAATTTTTTGGTGAGAATCTAGAACTAAGATTTTGGAAACTGTACATAGATCTTTTTACAGAATTAAAACTGTCAAGGGTTTTAGTTTTTAACCAGTCATGAAGGCAAGCCCTAAAAATGCCTAAAACATGGCAATAGAGTGGGCGAATCCAGACTTCGGTGTTAAACCTAATCATGGCTCTGATACCACATCTTTACAGGACCTTATTTAATTAAATTAAATTTTAAATTTTTTGGTGAGAACCTAGAACTAAAATTTTGAAAACTGTACATGGATCTTTTTACAGAATTAAAACTGTCAAGGGATTTAGTTCTTAACCAGTCATGAAGGCAAGCCCTAAAAACGCCTAAAACATGGCAACAGAGTGGGCGAATCCAGACTTCGGTGTTAAACTTAATCCCTGCCTATTTAATCCAAACCATCTCAGAAATTAAAATTTTAATTCCTGGTACTCTTTTTTTTTTTAATGAACCATGTTACCAGATTTTAGCACCATGACATTATTCAACACAAAAAAATTAGCCTGCCATATTAGGCGGCAATTAACACACTGAAATCAATAATAAAATTCAAAATAAAAGTAAGTAGGAGAGCTTACTTTGAGCACACCAGAACTTTGAGAAACTTGAACTTCTCTTTAAAAACTTTAAAATATTTTACAGGGAGTACAAAGAGAAAACTTAGGAAACTCTAAAACTTGCCCCTCTAAAACTAAGAAAACCTCCTTAAATAGAGAGGGAACATCAACGAAACACAAAAGGAGATTCACTAAACCATAATTGAGGCTGGTAGGAGCTCTTGTGATGACTTCTAATCCATTGTTTCTTTGGCTTTTGTGGAGTTGGAACCCTATATTTGTTCCGTTATGGATTGTTTAGCATTTTTGTTAATATCCTCTATCGGGATATCTGCCTCATCTGCAAATGGATCCTGTGATTCCTCAGGATTACAAAAAACTTCGCCATCATGTGATGAAGTGGCCATTGAAATGTCAAATTGGTATCCAGTACCAAAATTTTTTATTAAATCTTTTTTAATTTCCTCCATATAGGACGCGATTAACTTTTTATTCGTCATTTGCCCTTTCTGGAAATTTAATTTCCTAGATAGATGCTGAAACGGACTAGGAGCTTCTCGTTGTTGTTTCAACTTAATTTGCTCCTTGTAATGACGGATATTATCCTGGATTTTCTCAATAGTTTCCTATCCTTCAAGGACACCATGCTCATTTTTCCTGAGCATTCTTTTCCAGAATTTTGTAAAGATACCCTTTTGATACAGGGTACATTCTGTTGGGTATAACCCATTTTCGGTTCCCATCTCCAAACCATGGGATTCCGAATTCAATAAGAAAGTGTAAGAAGGGCATTCCTTCAATCCACTTATTATTATGCTCAGCCTCTATTAATGTTGGTGAAATTTTCACCCATTCTGCATACAGACCCTTATAAGGTTTTGGTAAATTTTTTTCAGTATGGCCAAATGATAACCACCATTGGTATAACCAATTTGGGATGTCCTTTTTAAAAACATTTGGATAGATTTTGAAAAACCAAGAATGTTTCTTCACAGCATTTTCATTTTCATAGAGGAAAGCTTTATTAAATGCCTCCACAACCTCTTTATAGTTATTCTGCTCATAAGGCAGATCATTAGACTCAGTCTCATCTTCAGTAGCCACATTGGCATATGAAGGGCTACTTTGGCTGGTTAATTGCCTAGCTTTAAAATCCATGAATTCTTTAAATAAAAGTTCATCTCCTTCTCTCAAAGTATTAGTTGAAGAGGACGATGTAATATTAGCAATGTTTTTGGCTATTAGCCTTTGGCTCCCAATTTGGGCGATTGTCCTTCCACCTCTTCCTCTATAAGGGGAAGCTCCTCTGCTACTGTAACGACCCGAATATTTTAATTATATTTATATTTATTACGCGAATTCTTTCTTATCTAATTTCTCGATCTATTCCATTTAATTAATTAATCTTACGAAAAAGATTGATTTAACCTATCTTTTAAATACCCGCAATTGCTAAAATTACATAAATGCCCTTAAAAGCCGAAATGACCATTTTACCCCTCGAGATATTTTCCCTAAATATCTAACTCTCTCTCACATTCTCTCATACCAAAAGAAGGAAGAAAGGAAGAAGGAAGGAGGAAGAGAGAAATTCTCGTGCCGAACCCGATCCTCGTCCGAATGGAATCCCGTCTTCGGCTACGTGACCCCCATTCCATAACCAACCGGTAACCTTCTAACCTCTTTTCGATTCATCCGACGAATATCGATTTTTATTGAATTTTAATAATTTAGGTTTTATTGGGTTTATTCGTTATAGTTGACGGTTTTGCATGATTCTCGTTTCTAATTATTAATCATGTTTAGGAGAGTGATATATATGAATTTGATCATGATTGGCCGAGTATAATTTGTGTAGGATGAATTTGGATATTAGAATTATTACTTCTGTGTTTGTTTCTCGCGAATTTGCTCATTTTAGAACCACACGGTCTCGCCACATGGCGTGACGAGACCCCGTGTGAACGCGCACGGCCTTGCGACAGGCCGTGCAGGAGGCCATGTGCATTGTGAACAACACGCACGACCTTGCGCACGGCCGTGCAAGACCCCGTGCACATCCATTTTGCATGCACGGCCTTGCAACAGGCCGTGAAACACCCCGTGTGTACCCCTTAGCCAATTTTCAGCCATTTTCCAGACCGAACCTTCTGTATGTTCACCCCCCAAAAACCTAAAATGTTCGTTTGATCTCGTTTTCGAATTCCGTCTTCACCAATAGCTTTATTTGGTCATTTATATCTTTAATACTCGAAATAGGAATTTTTACGACTTCGTTCGGGCATTGAATAGTGCCAATCTTGTTTAGGGCTTTTTAGCTATTTTCCATACATCGTCTATTTGATCCAAAACTTGTATGAATGCTTCCTTATTATGTCACGAGCATGAATGTGAAATCTAAATTGTGTTCGAAGCATGTTTACATCTTTTAATCCTTATATCTCGTTTAATTGTTTTAAATGCAATTGTGAGTACTTCATTGGAAGTCGTGTCTTATGCTTTTACGTGTTTTAATTACTTATCGTACGCCGTGCGTCTTGTCAAGAGTCTTACCTGGTTATGTCGTGTCTTAGATTGCAGGCTTCACTCCCCGTGGAGTACTTTTCCGTTGCTTGCTTTTCTCGTTGTCGAGCTACAGGTGAGGGTCTTAAAATACTTTCAATCGGAGTAAGAATTTCTTTTAAATTATTGCGAACTACCCTTATGTGCTCATCTTGCTTTGATTTCCTTTCTCGTATATCTATTAGATATTTAATATATATTTTATAACAAATGTTTTGATATTAACTTGTACCTATAGGTATATCCAAATCATTTTGTTTTCAAAAGAGGCAAGAAAACTCTTTCCTTGTTTGACTTAGGATTTACTCCTTTGTCGTCAAATACACTTGCCTAAATGCCCTTTTGACTTTAACTTATAATGTTCTTCGAACGCGAGCAAAGATATTGTATTGTTATTTAAAATGGGCACGGGATGGTATCCGGAGGTTACAACCGGGGACGAGCGTCCAGGGTGTAATCCGAGGTGCTTTTCCCAAAACTAAGCGTCAATCGTGGCCCGTCAGGAGTTGATAGCCACGGTTGGGAGTGATGGTGGGCATTGCATTCGTTGCACGTTTTCCTAAAATTCAACAGTCGCCCGGGGTAACACCTTTGGGGTCAGACACCGGTGATGGAGTTTACTGAACTTGAGGGGGTTATAAGGAGGAACATGCCCATTCTCGCTGGGATATCACTTGCTTACATTAATGCTTTATTATTACGGCTTATTATTGTCGTGTATGCAAGTCGAAGCACGATCCGAATTTTCTTCAATTATGCAAATGTAATTTCTTATATATATATAATCCAAACCCGGAATCGTGGCTCGTACTTGTTCCCTCTTTACCCTCACTGAGTATCCTTTATACTCACCCCCACTATTTTGATTCTTACTTCAGGTCGACAGGTGGCGTTGTCACCTATCTTGTCAGTCGGCAGTAGCAGGTCTAGGTTGGCTCATATGTCTTGTCTTGTCAGTGTCCCAACAACAGTCGTGTCCTTATTTATGTATTCCATATTATGTTTTAATTCCCGTACTTACATGCCCTTGATGTGGGATAGATTAGACGAGCCATGGATGGCATTTATTAAAAGATTATGGAGACTGATGTATGAATTATGTTGCCATGAATGGCTTATATGACTAACTGTATATTTAATTAAGCTTCTGCAACTCTGTTATTCTTTTATTGCTGTTGTTGTTGGGGTGTCGTTATGCTGTTGCTGGTATTTGTTTGACTGATTGCCGTTCGCTGGGATGGATTTTTAAATGGGGTACATCTACCATGTTTGGGAGTTCGTCTCGGTGCGGATGTGGTGTCCTTTCTCCGCCTATGGAAAGGGGCGCTACAGCTACAGTGGCTCATCCTGAAAGTTGAGTAATTAAGCTATTAGCTCATTAATTTGGGATTTAACCCTTTTTAATTCTTTCCTATCTTCTCTCACTATTTGAGCAAGATTAGGATATCTCTGAGGACCATTATTTTTCTTGTTGTATTAATATGGAAATTCCACTTAATCTTGCATAACTGTTTGGGGAAATTTTGTTTTGAGTTTTCAGAATTCTGAAATCATTTGGTCCTCGTAATGGAGGATCAAAAATATTATGATAATTCCACCAATTGTTGGGTGTGATATCCGGACTATTATCCACTTGCCATCCTATTCTTTGAAGGATGTTGTCTCTATCCATGCAAATAGACATTCCATAAGAAAGCATTCCGGTTAACCATCTTTAGTTGAAATCATTCATTCTTGTAAATATTCTCTGGTTAAAAAATCAGGGAGATTATTATCAGTTCTCTTTTTATAAATTATTTCAAAATCAAAAGGGGCTAATTGAGCTTGCCACTGTGCAAACATCTATTTAGAAACATCATGCTTAAAATCTTTTTTAAACATATATTTTGTTGCCTGATAGTCAGTCTTAATAATAAATTTTTGATTATATAAATCGTCTTGGAATTTTAGTACACATTTAAGAATAGCTAAAATCTCTTTGGTTATTGTAGCATAATTTTTCTGACTAGTATTCCATTTTCCTGAATGGAATCTAACAAGATATTCATGCCTATCCACTAGGGATACTTGCTTAAGTATTCCACCATAACCAATTTCTGACGCATTAGTTTCTATGATTATTTCCCAATTTGGGTTCGCAAGCATGAGACAGGGTAAATTAGTAACCCTACTTTTAATCTTTTGGATTGCCTGAGTATGACTCTCGGTCTACAGTTTAGGATTTTTCTTAAGCCTATCATAAAGCATAGCCAAATCTTCTGCAAGATTTTTATAATGAGAAATATAATTCATACTTCCTAAAAAATCTTTCAGAGTGCAATTCGACATAACTTTTATGGATCCCACCAAGGCGATACGCGGGTTCGGGCTTCTCTTTCTAGGTCTGACTCCGGCCTCAAAGCCGGAGCCTTTCTTTCTCGGTCGTCTGTTTTAATAAGTGGATGAAGGGTGCAGCAAGGAAAGAAGGCAATAAGCTGCCTACGCGAGGGCAGATCCGAGTTGGTTTGTAACGACCCAGAATTCCGAAATATATTTGTGGGATAATCATTCGACACCTCGTTGAATTTTAAATGAAAAGGTTGGCTTCGTTGGCTAATTTTATTTTATTCTCGAATCCTTAACCTCTCCTAATTACTTTTTCCACACTTCGAATTTCTTTTAATCTCAATCGAACCCCACACCCTCTTGAATACACCTTGCACACTCTTGACCTCACTTGCACACCCTTGACCTCACTTGCACACCCTTGACCTCACTTGCACCCCTTTATGCACACCCTTGAGAACACTTGCACACTCTTGCACACATACCCCCAAAACCGAGAGAAAGAGAGAAGACAAGGAGAAAGGAAGAAGAAGGAGAAAGAAGGAAGAAGAAGAAAGAGAGAAAATCCCGTCCCGAACCCGTCGCTCGACCAATCAAAATTCCGAGACCACCTCAACGATCCTCATTTGATTCTCTACCGGTAACCTTCTTCCACCATTTCATTTCACCCATTAAATCTCGAGTTTTGATAGCATTTTATTAGGTATGAATATTTGATATATTTGATGGGTTTGCATGTTAGAGTTCATCATTTTTCGTGTTGCTTGGATCAAATGATAGCTCTTGGTGTATATAATGCATAAGTGGGAATTTTATCTAGGCGGGATCGTCGTCGTTGTCGTCGTCGTTAGAGTTGCATTTATTTTGCTCATATATAACTCTATTTCCGTTTGGCTATTATTTATGTAGCGCCCCCTGAAGAAGGGCCTCCACATCCGCACCGAAATGAATTCCCGAGTTTCAGCGAGGGGCCTCAACTCAAAAACTCACTCCGACGAACGACACTCAAGCAAAGACCATCGGCAACAGCGACCATATCCCAACAACAACCACAACCAATAGAGCAATGCGGAAGCGATTTAAAAGAAAACAGATAAATTCCATAAAAGCCTACAAGACTAACTTAATATCAATTAAACATTTATAAATCAAGATACATAATGTTCATAAGCAGATAGTGCCATCCATGGCTCAACTAGTCTATCCTGTACAATCCTAGATATCGTCAACTATCCCACATCAGGGGCACATAAGTACGTAAAGTAAATAAATACAATAAATAAGACTCGACGGTTGTTGGGACCACTGACAAGACAAACCAGAAGGATTGAGCCTATCTAGACCTGCTGATGCCGACTGACAAGATAGGTGACGTCGCCACCTGTCTACCTGAAGCAAGAACCAAAATAGCAGGGGTGAGTATAAAGGATACTCAGTAAAGGGGTTTTGATCACAATTCATCGTTTATCTTTTAAAACTAAAAGTGGTGAGTGTTGCCCGTTTTGAGAAAGAATATGTAACGCCCCGAAAATCCGAATTATATTATGGTATGTCCGAATCGAATATTTGCGCAATTTATTATTTTATTTGTTATTTATTATGTAATTTTAGAATTATTTCGTATATGATTGAATTTCTGCATTTAAATTACAAATTGTCAATGTGCATTTAATAATATGAATTTTGACTGTAATTACATGTTATTTGGGCGACGTGAGTTTTCGAACTTATTTTGCAAAATTACGAATTTGCCCCTACGATTATTTTGACCCAAGTCAATTTGACTAAGTCTCATTTCTCTCTCCCTCACCTCACCCTCGTTCGATCAATACAACAAAAGAGAAAGAAAAGAAAAGAGAAGAAAAAGAGAAAAAGAAGGAAGAAGATTCAATCGATCGTTCCGACTCCGTTTCCCGACGAATTTTCGAGCCGTTTACGTCTACGAACTCCCCGCGATCTCTTCTTCGAGTAAGCCTTTCACGATTCTTTCGTTTAATGTCTCGTATGCTTTGTATTTCTTATTTTTGATGATAGTTGTAGAATTTAGGTTTTTATTCGATTTTGATAGTAATCGTGGATGGATTTTCGTGTTTATCGTTTCTATGTGAAGATTATATGTTGTAGATGATCATATGTGTTAATTAGGGTTTGATTTGCATGTTTTAGTGATTAATTGTTGGATTAGGGTTTGATTATCGCGTATGTTTCGATCTTCTGCGAGTTTCTGCTCAATTTGGTCGCACACGGGCTTGTGCACACGGCCTCGAGGCCGTGTGCATGAGGCCGTGCATGTTGCTCGTTTGTGCACGGCCTCGGCACACAGCCGTGCACAAGGCCGTGTGGCCTGGTCGAACAGTGCCCAGACCTTCTGTAAGTCAGGGTACATTTTGGCCTATGGGTCCCGCTTCGGCTCGTCTTTTCCGAATTCTTTCTTCGCTCGTGTATTCGATATATATGAAATAGATAGGAATTGCATGATTTATGAATTTACGACATGTTCGGGTATATGAATAGTGCGTTTTAAGTTTTCGTTATATTTTCTAACTTTTGCATGTGAAGTCCGATTTTCCCGAAATTCGAATGCATACTTCTTTATGATAATTTAAGCATGTCCGTAAAGTTTCGTTGCATTTGGACTTGATTTACATTTTTAAATTCATGAATTACTCCGTTTTCGTTTGATAATTTGAACTTAAGTGCTTTGTTTGATTGTTCAACGTGCTTCTATGTGTTTTAATATTTTTGTATAAGCCGTGCGTCATCGTTAGTCTTATTTGGTTGTGTCTTGGTATTTTGCAGACGATACTCCCGTGGAGTAGCGCCAGTTCTTCCTCGTTTTGCTCTTCTTTTGCATAGCCACAGGTGAGGCTTTCCATTTCTGTTTCCAGTATTATTACGTATATATATAAATAAGCCTCTCCCGATATAAGCCACGTTTATGTTTTGTTTTCACCCCGTTTATATATATATACTTAATAGATATTTATGATTAGTATGTTCATTTGATTTATCGAAAATGATTTGATATGAAAAGTACTACGTATAGACTTCGAAATGTTTACGAGAGAGACATGTAAAACCTTTTGTTTTCTAAGGCGAACTTTGGCCTTCGGCCTCGCATATGTCATGTCTCGAACGGTCATTTGGCCAACCCGAAATGTTTTGAAAAGCGAGTTATGAAATGTATGCATGTTCGTTTGGGCCCGGAGTAAGAGCGATAGGACGAAGTCGGTAGACGTCGGGTCTACAGTGTAAATCCTATGGTTTCCTCCATTTGGGAGCTCGGGGTGAGGCCGGAGTGGCAGCCCTTTGAGTACCTGAGTTACTCTAGTATGTTATGCGTAGTTCGGATTTAGCGGTCCATCTACAATTGGAGGAATAAGGTGGGTTTTCCGGTTTTTATGTTTGGATATTAGAGTTCAGGACTCGACTCGCCGAGTCATATGATATGTTATGTTTTATGTTAAATCACCACCCGATTACGAAAACCTTTCTTTTATGTTGATTTCTTTTAATTTTAAAATTGGTGATTTACTTCCGATTTATAATATACATTATTATTTTCTCCTCACTTAGTCGTTTGACTAACCCCCTCTGTTTTACCCTGTACTGGTTTCAGGATACTAGGAGGGATCTTCGTCGTCATAGGCGTCGTAGAGTTACATTATTTTTGCTCATGTATAACTCTTTCCCGTATGGCTTTTATTTTTATGTTTTATGATTCTAGGAATTTATTACTTTAAGTTGTATTCGGGATTATGTAAATATTGAACCCGTTATTATATAATTATCGGGATATTGTATCGAACCCGTATGTTATTTAATTATTGAATTTCGTTAGCCTTGGTGGGCTTTAATAATTGTGCAATTAATTATGTTTCATGTTTTGTTTATTTTCGCTTCCGCACTTCTGTCTTCCGTTGTTTTTGAAACCCCCGCCTAGTAATTGAGTAAATGCTTGCCGTTCACCGGGTTTCGATTCGGGTCGGATCCCATTTCGGCTTCGGGTCGGGGCTCGGTGCGGGGCGTGCGTTACCCGTTTGGGGCACCCGCTACAGTTGGTATCAGAGCCCTTGGTCCAATGGCCGAAGCTCTGAATTGTCGTGTCCAGTTGTGTCTAGGTCGTACGGCTTAGGGTTATGTGATTGTGACAATATGATTATGTGAATAAATTTTCTACGTGTTACGGCTTTTCATAATCACTTATTATCATGCATGTTTGGTATTGAATGTGCAGAATGCCTCCTCGCCGTGAACCGCCAGGTCCGCCTCCGGGTGTTCCGACACCAGCACAGTTTATGGAATCCTTAGGGCAATTCATGGTTCATACTAACCGAGCAACGCCACCACCTGCCCCCGAGAATGATATGGGAAGGTTTCTTAAGCTCAACCCTCCGCAGTTCGAGGGTGCACCTGATGATGTTATCGCCGAGGCTTGGATATCGGCGATGGAAAAGAGATTCCGAGTAATGGAGTGTCCGGACCCTAAGAGGGTCGAATTGGCAGTATATCAGATGACTGGAGCTGCACAGGACTGGTGGGCCCGTATCGAACAGAGATGGCAGCGAGAGCATGTGGTCCCGACTTGGGATCAATTCTTGGTTGAGTTTCGGGCCAAGTATATTCCATTGGTGGTTCGACAGAGACGTGAGAGAGAGTTCCTGGCCCTCAAGCAGGGTACTTCTACCGTTGACCAGTACGAGGCTCATTTCTCCAGGCTTATCATTCACTGCTCGTATATGGTTGACGACGAACAGAGGAAGACTCGACAGTTCATCGAGGGATTGTCGAATGAGATTCGTATGCATATGCTTGGGAACCGACTCCAGTACTACACCGATGCAGTCGAGACGACACTTTCTATAGAGTCCGATCTCCGACAGATGAGACCGACATTAGCACCTGCCCCTGCAGCTGCCAAGAGTTTCGCTTCTGGTTCGAAGAGGCCATTTATTCCGTCTGGGTCCTCTTTTGGGAAGAAGCCGTTCAGGAACGCCATTCAGCCTGCTCTTCCCCGACCTCAGCTTGCTCCTCCTCGATCTTAGGGATTTCCACAGCCAGTATGTGGATTTTGTCAGGGCCCGCATTTAGAGGCCAAGTGTTGGAGGAAGAACGGTCTTCGCTACGGATGTGGTAGCGCCGATCACAGGATAGGTGAATGTCCGAAAAGGAGACCGGTACAGCAGGGAGACGCTCAGCCTCAGGCATATGCCCGTGTTTATGCCTTGGAAGGCGATGCAGAGGATGCTATTGCAGATCCGACAGATGTGGTGGAAGGTACTATATATATAAATGGCATCCCCATACATGCATTATACGACTCGGGTGCTTCACACTCATTTATTGCGCCTGTTGTTTCCTTATTTGTGCATGCGCCTGTTTCCTTGCTTGATTATGTGTTAGTGGTTGGTTCGCCGTTGGGTTCGAAGGTTATTGCGAACCGAGCACTTAAGCGTTGTCCGATTATCATCGAGGGTATCGAGTACTCGGCTGCTTTGGTCGAGTTGCCGATGAAGAAATATGGGGTTATTCTCGGAATGGATTGGTTGTACGAGCATCGGGCGAAGGTTGATTGTTTCGAGAAGAAGGTTATTCTGGGTTCTAATGAGGTTAAGGGTTTCCGATCAGGAGAAGGTCCGTATATCTCAATGATGGAAGCCAAGAATCTCGTTCAGAAAGAAGAAGCGACGTGCTTTATAGCTTACCTTCTCAACCGCCCGAAGGACCAGACGAAGATCGAAGAAACGCCCGTGGTCAATGAATTCATCGACGTGTTTCCCAAGAATCTGGAATTCTTGCCACCGGATCGGGATATAGAGTTCGTGATTGATCTAGTTCCGGGAGCCGAGTCCTATTCGAAGTCGCCGTACCGAATGGCTCCTGCAGAGTTGAAAGAATTGAAGAACCAACTCGATGAACTTCTTTCTATTGGATATATCCGACTGAGTGCCTCGCCTTGGGGTGCTCCAGTCTTGTTCGTGAAGAAGAAAGATGGTACACTTCGCATGTGTATCGACTACCGAGAGTTGAACAGGATGATAGTGAAGAACAAGTATCCTTTACCACATATCGAGGAATTGTTCGACTTGCTACAAGGATCGAGGATTTATTCCAAGCTCGATCTCAGACAAGGATATTACCAGCTTCGTATCCGATCAGAGGATATCCCGAAGACAGCTTTCAACACAAGATACTGACATTTCGAGTTTGTGGTCATGCCATTTGGACTTACGAATGCCCCAGCAGCTTTTATGGACATGATGCATAGAATTTTCCGTCCGTACCTCGATAAGTTCGTCGTTATTTTCATTGACGACATCATAGTGTTCTCGAAGTCCAAAGAAGAACACGCTGAACACCTCCGGATTGTGCTCCAAGCTTTGAAAGAGCACCAGTTGTTTGCTAAGTTCAGCAAATGCGAATTCTGGATTGACCGAGTGACTTTCCTAGGTCATGTCATATCTGGAACGGGAATCGAGGTAGATCCTTCGAAGATTGAGACAGTGCTGGATTGGGAGAGACCTAAGACTCCTACAGAGATCCGTAGTTTCTTGGGCTTAGCAGGATACTACAGACGTTTTGTCAAGGATTTCTCTAAACTTGCAGGTCCGTTAACAACATTGACAAGGAAAGAAGCTAAGTTTGTGTGGTCAGCCAAATGTGAAGCTAGTTTTCAGGAGCTCAAGAAGAGATTGACCACAGCCCCAGTATTGACCCTGCCCGAGGGTTCTGAAGGATTTCTCGTGTATGCAGATGCGTCACACGAAGGGTTAGGTTGTGTGTTAATGCAGAATGGGAAAGTTATAGCTTATGCATCGAGGAAGCTAAAGCCAGCTGAAGAGAACTATCCCACTCACGACCTTGAACTAGCCGCCGTGGTATTTGCATTATTGAAATGGCGTCATTACCTCTATGGCATCACGTTCGACATCTTCACAGATCATAAGAGCCTTCAGTACTTGTTTACTCAGAAGGAATTGAACAAACGACAGCGCCGTTGGATGGAGTTATTTGAGGACTACGATTGTAAGATTCAGTACCATCCCGGGAAGGCGAATGTCGTAGCCGATGCACTAAGCCGGAAGGCAAGCATAGCCCATCTAGAGGCTAAGTTAGAGGGAGTTCACATCAGTTCTCGGGCCCATGTTCACAGCATATCGATCCAGTCAGAGTTGGGTCGAAAGATTCGAGATGTTCAGGCTACTGATGAGTGGACTCAGAGACAGATAGTTCACATCGCAGCTGATTCTGAGACTCAGTTTGGTGTGGACGACATAGGAATTCTCCGCTACAAGTCCCAAGTTTGTGTCCCGGAGAGTCTAAGGAAAGAGATTCTTGAAGAGGCTCACAACACACCTTACACAGTTCATCCAGGAGAAAGTAAGATGTACCGGGATTTGAAAGAATTATTCTGGTGGAGAGGTATGAAGAGAGACGTAGCTGATTACGTCAAGAGATGCTCGACTTGTCAGCAGGTTAAGGTTGAACATCAAAGACCGGGAGGTTTGCTTGAGCCGCTACCGATTCCTACATGGAATTGGGAGGGTATTGCCATGGACTTCGTGTCTGGTTTGCCTAAAGTTAGAGGTGGCTACGATAGCATTTGGGTGATTATCGACCGACTATCCAAGAGTGCTCATTTTCTACCGATCAACATGTCGTACAAGGTGGATAGGTTGGCAGAGATTTATCACCGAGAGATTGTCAAGCTTCATGGAATTCCGACTACGATAGTGTCTGACAGAGATGCTCGATTTACTTCCCGTTTGTGGCAACAACTTCAAGAACGAATGGGAACGAAGCTGACTTTCAGTACAGCCGCACATCCGCAAACCGATGGTCAGTCAGAGAGGATGATCAGATATCTCTGTGATATGCTTCGAGCTTGTGCCCTGGATTTTCGTAACAATTGGCACGACCAGTTGCCTCTGATCGAGTTTGCCTACAACAACAGTTATCAGTCTACGATCAGAATGGCACCTTACGAAGCATTGTATGGCAGAAAGTGTAGGTCCCCGTTGTTTTGGGACCTCGAAGATTGGCGATGGACGAAGGATGATAAGGATCGAGGAACTCCTCCAAAGTTTCTCCAAAATGCCATCGACCGTATCCAGATCATTTGGCAAAGAATGAGGGCAGCTCAGGATCGACAGAAGAGCTATGCCGACACCCGTCGCCGACCGTTGGAATTTGAGGTTGGTGACAAAGTATTCCTCAAAGCTTCTCCTCGAAAGGGTTTCACCCGAATAGGAAAAGGAGGAAAGTTGAGCCCGAGATTTTTAGGTCCCTATGAAATTCTGGAAAGGATTGGGAATGCAGCTTACAGGTTAGACTTGCCGCCGAGTCTGACAGGGATTCACAACGTCTTTCATGTTTCCCAACTCCGAAAGTACTTTCCGAATGAGTCCGAGATCCTTCCTGTTGAGGATATTGAACTAGAACCGGATTTGACCTTTGTTTCGAAGCCGGTGAAGATATTGGATAAGAAGACTCAAGCTCTGCGCAACCGAGAGATTTCCCTTGTCAAAGTCCTTTGGAGAAATCAGACAACCGAAGAAGCTACATGGGAGACCGAGGACAAGATGCGCAAGTTTCACCCGGAATTATTTCAGTCGGACGGGTAGAATCTGGGGGCCAGATTCTCATAAGGAGGGGTGATTGTAATGCCCCGAAAATCCGAATTATATTATGGTATGTCCGAATCGAATATTTGCGCAATTTATTATTTTATTTGTTATTTATTATGTAATTTTAGAATTATTTCGTATATGATTGAATTTCTGCATTTAAATTACAAATTGTCAATGTGCGTTTAATAATATGAATTTTGACTGTAATTACATGTTATTTGGGTGACGTGAGTTTTCGAACTTATTTTGCAAAATTACGAATTTGCCCCTTCGATTATTTTGACCCAAGTCAATTTGACTAAGTCTCATTTCTCTCTCCCTCACCTCACTCTCGTTCGATCAATACAGCAAAAGAGAAAGAAAAGAAAAGAGAAGAAAAAGAGAAAAAGAAGGAAGAAGATTCAATCGATCGTTCCGACTCCGTTTCCCGACGGATTTTCGAGCCGTTTACGTCTACGAACTCCCCGCAATCTCTTCTTTGAGTAAGCCTTTCACGATTCTTTCGTTTAATGTCTCGTATGCTTTGTATTTCTTATTTTTGATGATAGTTGTAGAATTTAGGTTTTTATTCGATTTTGATAGTAATCGTGGATGGATTTTCGTGTTTATCGTTTCTATATGAAGATTATATGTTGTAGATGATCATATGTGTTAATTAGGGTTTGATTTGCATGTTTTAGTGATTAATTGTTGGATTAGGGTTTGATTATCGCGTATGTTTCGATCTTCTGCGAGTTTCTGCTCAATTTGGTCGCACACGGGCTTGTGCACATGGCCTCGAGGCCGTGTGCATGAGGCCGTGCGCGTGGTGAATTGCACACGGGTTGGTGCACACAGCCTTGAGGCCGTGTGCATGAGGCCATGCGTGTTGCTCGTTTGTGCACGGCCTCGGCACACGGCCGTGCACAAGGCCGTGTGGCCTGGCCAAACAGTGCACTGACCTTCTGTAAGTCAGGGCACATTTTGGCCTACGGGTCCCGCTTCGGCTCATCTTTTCCGAATTCATTCTTCGTTCGTGTATTCGATATATGTGAAATAGATAGGAATTGCATGATTTATGAATTTACGACATGTTCGGGTATATGAATAGTGCGTTTTAAGTTTTCGTTATATTTTCTAACTTTTGCATGTGAAGTCCGATTTTCCCGAAATTCGAATGCATACTTCTTTATGATAATTTAAGCATGTCCGTAAAGTTTCGTTGCATTTGGACTTGATTTACATTTTTAAATTCATGAATTACTCCGTTTTCGTTTGATAATTTGAACTTAAGTGCTTTGTTTGATTGTTCAACGTGCTTCTATGTGTTTTAATATTTTTGTATAAGCCGTGCGTCATCGTTAGTCTTATTTGGTTGTGTCTTGGTATTTTGCAGACGATACTCCCGTGGAGTAGCGCCAGTTCTTCCTCGTTTTGCTCTTCTTTTGCATAGCCACAGGTGAGGCTTTCCATTTCTGTTTCCAGTATTATTACGTATATATATAAATAAGCCTCTCCCGATATAAGCCACGTTTATGTTTTGTTTTCACCCCGTTTATATATATATACTTAATAGATATTTATGATTAGTATGTTCATTTGATTTATCGAAAATGATTTGATATGAAAAGTACTACGTATAGACTTCGAAATGTTTACGAGAGAGACATGTAAAACCTTTTGTTTTCTAAGGCGAACTTTGGCCTTCGGCCTCGCATATGTCATGTCTCGAACGGTCATTTGGCCAACCCGAAATGTTTTGAAAAGCGAGTTATGAAATGTATGCATGTTCGTTTGGGCCCGGAGTAAGAGCGATAGGACGAAGTCGGTAGACGTCGGGTCTACAGTGTAAATCCTATGGTTTCCTCCATTTGGGAGCTCGGGGTGAGGCCGGAGTGGCAGCCCTTTGAGTACCTGAGTTACTCTAGTATGTTATGCGTCGTTCGGATTTAGCGGTCCATCTACAATTGGAGGAATAAGGTGGGTTTTCCGGTTTTTATGTTTGGATATTAGAGTTCAGGACTCGACTCGCCGAGTCATATGATATGTTATGTTTTATGTTAAATCACCACCCGATTACGAAAACCTTTCTTTTATGTTGATTTCTTTTAATTTTAAAATTGGTGATTTACTTCCGATTTATAATATACATTATTATTTTCTCCTCACTTAGTCGTTTGACTAACCCCCTCTGTTTTACCCTGTACTGGTTTCAGGATACTAGGAGGGATCTTCGTCGTCATAGGCGTCGTAGAGTTACATTATTTTTGCTCATGTATAACTCTTTCCCGTATGGCTTTTATTTTTATGTTTTATGATTCTAGGAATTTATTACTTTAAGTTGTATTCGGGATTATGTAAATATTGAACCCGTTATTATATAATTATCGGGATATTGTATCGAACCCGTATGTTATTTAATTATTGAATTTCGTTAGCCTTGGTGGGCTTTAATAATTGTGCAATTAATTATGTTTCATGTTTTGTTTATTTTCGCTTCCGCACTTCTGTCTTCCGTTGTTTTTGAAACCCCCGCCTAGTAATTGAGTAAATGCTTGCCGTTCACCGGGTTTCGATTCGGGTCGGATCCCATTTCGGCTTCGGGTCGGGGCTCGGTGCGGGGCGTGCGTTACCCGTTTGGGGCACCCACTACAGTTGGTATCAGAGCCCTTGGTCCAATGGCCGAAGCTCTGAATTGTCGTGTCCAGTTGTGTCTAGGTCGTACGGCTTAGGGTTATGTGATTTTGACAATGTGATTATGTGAATAAATTTTCTACGTGTTACGGCTTTTCATAATCACTTATTATCATGCATGTTTGGTATTGAATGTGCAGAATGCCTCCTCGCCGTGAACCGCCAGGTCCGCCTCCGGGTGTTCCGACACCAGCACAGTTTATGGAATCCTTAGGGCAATTCATGGTTCATACTAACCGAGCAACGCCACCACCTGCCCCCGAGAATGATATGGGAAGGTTTCTTAAGCTCAACCCTCCGCAGTTCGAGGGTGCACCTGATGATGTTATCGCCGAGGCTTGGATATCGGCGATGGAAAAGAGATTCCGAGTAATGGAGTGTCCGGACCCTAAGAGGGTCGAATTGGCAGTATATCAGATGACTGGAGCTGCACAGGACTGGTGGGCCCGTATCGAACAGAGATGGCAGCGAGAGCATGTGGTCCCGACTTGGGATCAATTCTTGGTTGAGTTTCGGGCCAAGTATATTCCATTGGTGGTTCGACAGAGACGTGAGAGAGAGTTCCTGGCCCTCAAGCAGGGTACTTCTACCGTTGACTAGTACGAGGCTCATTTCTCCAGGCTTATCATTCACTGCTCGTATATGGTTGACGACGAACAGAGGAAGACTCGACAGTTCATCGAGGGATTGTCGAATGAGATTCGTATGCATATGCTTGGGAACCGACTCCAGTACTACACCGATGCAGTCGAGACGACACTTTCTATAGAGTCCGATCTCCGACAGATGAGACCGACATTAGCACCTGCCCCTGTAGCTGCCAAGAGTTTCGCTTCTGGTTCGAAGAGGCCATTTATTCCGTCTGGGTCCTCTTTTGGGAAGAAGCCGTTCAGGAATGCCATTCAGCCTGCTCTTCCCCGACCTCAGCTTGCTCCTCCTCGATCTTAGGGATTTCCACAGCCAGTATGTGGATTTTGTCAGGGCCCGCATTTAGAGGCCAAGTGTTGGAGGAAGAACGGTCTTCGCTACGGATGTGGTAGCGCCGATCACAGGATAGGTGAATGTCCGAAAAGAAGACCGGTACAGCAGGGAGACGCTCAGCCTCAGGCATATGCCCGTGTTTATGCCTTGGAAGGCGATGCAGAGGATGCTATTGCAGATCCGACAGATGTGGTGGAAGGTACTATATATATAAATGGCATCCCCATACATGCATTATACGACTCGGGTGCTTCACACTCATTTATTGCGCCTGTTGTTTCCTTATTTGTGCATGCGCCTGTTTCCTTGCTTGATTATGTGTTAGTGGTTGGTTCGCCGTTGGGTTCGAAGGTTATTGCGAACCGAGCACTTAAGCGTTGTCCGATTATCATCGAGGGTATCGAGTACTCGGCTGCTTTGGTCGAGTTGCCGATGAAGAAATATGGGGTTATTCTCGGAATGGATTGGTTGTACGAGCATCGGGCGAAGGTTGATTGTTTCGAGAAGAAGGTTATTCTGGGTTCTAATGAGGTTAAGGGTTTCCGATCAGGAGAAGGTCCGTATATCTCAATGATGGAAGCCAAGAATCTCGTTCAGAAAGAAGAAGCGACGTGCTTTATAGCTTACCTTCTCAACCGCCCGAAGGACCAGACGAAGATCGAAGAAACGCCCGTGGTCAATGAATTCATCGACGTGTTTCCCAAGAATCTGGAATTCTTGCCACCGGATCGGGATATAGAGTTCGTGATTGATCTAGTTCCGGGAGCCGAGTCCTATTCGAAGTCGCCGTACCGAATGGCTCCTGCAGAGTTGAAAGAATTGAAGAACCAACTCGATGAACTTCTTTCTATTGGATATATCCGACTGAGTGCCTCGCCTTGGGGTGCTCCAGTCTTGTTCGTGAAGAAGAAAGATGGTACACTTCGCATGTGTATCGACTACCGAGAGTTGAACAGGATGATAGTGAAGAACAAGTATCCTTTACCACATATCGAGGAATTGTTCGACTTGCTACAAGGATCGAGGATTTATTCCAAGCTCGATCTCAGACAAGGATATTACCAGCTTCGTATCCGATCAGAGGATATCCCGAAGACAGCTTTCAACACAAGATACTGACATTTCGAGTTTGTGGTCATGCCATTTGGACTTACGAATGCCCCAGCAGCTTTTATGGACATGATGCATAGAATTTTCCGTCCGTACCTCGATAAGTTCGTCGTTATTTTCATTGACGACATCATAGTGTTCTCGAAGTCCAAAGAAGAACACGCTGAACACCTCCGGATTGTGCTCCAAGCTTTGAAAGAGCACCAGTTGTTTGCTAAGTTCAGCAAATGCGAATTCTGGATTGACCGAGTGACTTTCCTAGGTCATGTCATATCTGGAACGGGAATCGAGGTAGATCCTTCGAAGATTGAGACAGTGCTGGATTGGGAGAGACCTAAGACTCCTACAGAGATCCGTAGTTTCTTGGGCTTAGCAGGATACTACAGACGTTTTGTCAAGGATTTCTCTAAACTTGCAGGTCCGTTAACAACATTGACAAGGAAAGAAGCTAAGTTTGTGTGGTCAGCCAAATGTGAAGCTAGTTTTCAGGAGCTCAAGAAGAGATTGACCACAGCCCCAGTATTGACCCTGCCCGAGGGTTCTGAAGGATTTCTCGTGTATACAGATGCGTCACACGAAGGGTTAGGTTGTGTGTTAATGCAGAATGGGAAAGTTATAGCTTATGCATCGAGGAAGCTAAAGCCAGCTGAAGAGAACTATCCCACTCACGACCTTGAACTAGCCGCCGTAGTATTTGCATTATTGAAATGGCGTCATTACCTCTATGGCATCACGTTCGACATCTTCACAGATCATAAGAGCCTTCAGTACTTGTTTACTCAGAAGGAATTGAACAAACGACAGCGCCGTTGGATGGAGTTATTTGAGGACTACGATTGTAAGATTCAGTACCATCCCGGGAAGGCGAATGTCGTAGCCGATGCACTAAGCCGGAAGGCAAGCATAGCCCATCTAGAGGCTAAGTTAGAGGGAGTTCACATCAGTTCTCGGGCCCATGTTCACAGCATATCGATCCAGTCAGAGTTGGGTCGAAAGATTCGAGATGTTCAGGCTACTGATGAGTGGACTCAGAGACAGATAGTTCACATCGCAGCTGATTCTGAGACTCAGTTTGGTGTGGACGACATAGGAATTCTCCGCTACAAGTCCCAAGTTTGTGTCCCGGAGAGTCTAAGGAAAGAGATTCTTGAAGAGGCTCACAACACACCTTACACAGTTCATCCAGGAGAAAGTAAGATGTACCGGGATTTGAAAGAATTATTCTGGTGGAGAGGTATGAAGAGAGACGTAGCTGATTACGTCAAGAGATGCTCGACTTGTCAGCAGGTTAAGGTTGAACATCAAAGACCGGGAGGTTTGCTTGAGCCGCTACCGATTCCTACATGGAATTGGGAGGGTATTGCCATGGACTTCGTGTCTGGTTTGCCTAAAGTTAGAGGTGGCTACGATAGCATTTGGGTGATTATCGACCGACTATCCAAGAGTGCTCATTTTCTACCGATCAACATGTCGTACAAGGTGGATAGGTTGGCAGAGATTTATCACCGAGAGATTGTCAAGCTTCATGGAATTCCGACTACGATAGTGTCTGACAGAGATGCTCGATTTACTTCCCGTTTGTGGCAACAACTTCAAGAACGAATGGGAACGAAGCTGACTTTCAGTACAGCCGCACATCCGCAAACCGATGGTCAGTCAGAGAGGATGATCAGATATCTCTGTGATATGCTTCGAGCTTGTGCCCTGGATTTTCGTAACAATTGGCACGACCAGTTGCCTCTGATCGAGTTTGCCTACAACAACAGTTATCAGTCTACGATCAGAATGGCACCTTACGAAGCATTGTATGGCAGAAAGTGTAGGTCCCCGTTGTTTTGGGACCTCGAAGATTGGCGATGGACGAAGGATGATAAGGATCGAGGAACTCCTCCAAAGTTTCTCCAAAATGCCATCGACCGTATCCAGATCATTTGGCAAAGAATGAGGGCAGCTCAGGATCGACAGAAGAGCTATGCCGACACCCGTCGCCGACCGTTGGAATTTGAGGTTGGTGACAAAGTATTCCTCAAAGCTTCTCCTCGAAAGGGTTTCACCCGAATAGGAAAAGGAGGAAAGTTGAGCCCGAGATTTTTAGGTCCCTATGAAATTCTGGAAAGGATTGGGAATGCAGCTTACAGGTTAGACTTGCCGCCGAGTCTGACAGGGATTCACAACGTCTTTCATGTTTCCCAACTCCGAAAGTACTTTCCGAATGAGTCCGAGATCCTTCCTGTTGAGGATATTGAACTAGAACCGGATTTGACCTTTGTTTCGAAGCCGGTGAAGATATTGGATAAGAAGACTCAAGCTCTGCGCAACCGAGAGATTTCCCTTGTCAAAGTCCTTTGGAGAAATCAGACAACCGAAGAAGCTACATGGGAGACCGAGGACAAGATGCGCAAGTTTCACCCGGAATTATTTCAGTCGGACGGGTAGAATCTGGGGGCCAGATTCTCATAAGGAGGGGTGATTGTAATGCCCCGAAAATCCGAATTATATTATGGTATGTCCGAATCGAATATTTGCGCAATTTATTATTTTATTTGTTATTTATTATGTAATTTTAGAATTATTTCGTATATGATTGAATTTCTGCATTTAAATTACAAATTGTCAATGTGCGTTTAATAATATGAATTTTGACTGTAATTACATGTTATTTGGGTGACGTGAGTTTTCGAACTTATTTTGCAAAATTACGAATTTGCCCCTTCGATTATTTTGACCCAAGTCAATTTGACTAAGTCTCATTTCTCTCTCCCTCACCTCACTCTCGTTCGATCAATACAGCAAAAGAGAAAGAAAAGAAAAGAGAAGAAAAAGAGAAAAAGAAGGAAGAAGATTCAATCGATCGTTCCGACTCCGTTTCCCGACGGATTTTCGAGCCGTTTACGTCTACGAACTCCCCGCAATCTCTTCTTTGAGTAAGCCTTTCACGATTCTTTCGTTTAATGTCTCGTATGCTTTGTATTTCTTATTTTTGATGATAGTTGTAGAATTTAGGTTTTTATTCGATTTTGATAGTAATCGTGGATGGATTTTCGTGTTTATCGTTTCTATATGAAGATTATATGTTGTAGATGATCATATGTGTTAATTAGGGTTTGATTTGCATGTTTTAGTGATTAATTGTTGGATTAGGGTTTGATTATCGCGTATGTTTCGATCTTCTGCGAGTTTCTGCTCAATTTGGTCGCACACGGGCTTGTGCACATGGCCTCGAGGCCGTGTGCATGAGGCCGTGCGCGTGGTGAATTGCACACGGGTTGGTGCACACAGCCTTGAGGCCGTGTGCATGAGGCCATGCGTGTTGCTCGTTTGTGCACGGCCTCGGCACACGGCCGTGCACAAGGCCGTGTGGCCTGGCCAAACAGTGCACTGACCTTCTGTAAGTCAGGGCACATTTTGGCCTACGGGTCCCGCTTCGGCTCATCTTTTCCGAATTCATTCTTCGTTCGTGTATTCGATATATGTGAAATAGATAGGAATTGCATGATTTATGAATTTACGACATGTTCGGGTATATGAATAGTGCGTTTTAAGTTTTCGTTATATTTTCTAACTTTTGCATGTGAAGTCCGATTTTCCCGAAATTCGAATGCATACTTCTTTATGATAATTTAAGCATGTCCGTAAAGTTTCGTTGCATTTGGACTTGATTTACATTTTTAAATTCATGAATTACTCCGTTTTCGTTTGATAATTTGAACTTAAGTGCTTTGTTTGATTGTTCAACGTGCTTCTATGTGTTTTAATATTTTTGTATAAGCCGTGCGTCATCGTTAGTCTTATTTGGTTGTGTCTTGGTATTTTGCAGACGATACTCCCGTGGAGTAGCGCCAGTTCTTCCTCGTTTTGCTCTTCTTTTGCATAGCCACAGGTGAGGCTTTCCATTTCTGTTTCCAGTATTATTACGTATATATATAAATAAGCCTCTCCCGATATAAGCCACGTTTATGTTTTGTTTTCACCCCGTTTATATATATATACTTAATAGATATTTATGATTAGTATGTTCATTTGATTTATCGAAAATGATTTGATATGAAAAGTACTACGTATAGACTTCGAAATGTTTACGAGAGAGACATGTAAAACCTTTTGTTTTCTAAGGCGAACTTTGGCCTTCGGCCTCGCATATGTCATGTCTCGAACGGTCATTTGGCCAACCCGAAATGTTTTGAAAAGCGAGTTATGAAATGTATGCATGTTCGTTTGGGCCCGGAGTAAGAGCGATAGGACGAAGTCGGTAGACGTCGGGTCTACAGTGTAAATCCTATGGTTTCCTCCATTTGGGAGCTCGGGGTGAGGCCGGAGTGGCAGCCCTTTGAGTACCTGAGTTACTCTAGTATGTTATGCGTCGTTCGGATTTAGCGGTCCATCTACAATTGGAGGAATAAGGTGGGTTTTCCGGTTTTTATGTTTGGATATTAGAGTTCAGGACTCGACTCGCCGAGTCATATGATATGTTATGTTTTATGTTAAATCACCACCCGATTACGAAAACCTTTCTTTTATGTTGATTTCTTTTAATTTTAAAATTGGTGATTTACTTCCGATTTATAATATACATTATTATTTTCTCCTCACTTAGTCGTTTGACTAACCCCCTCTGTTTTACCCTGTACTGGTTTCAGGATACTAGGAGGGATCTTCGTCGTCATAGGCGTCGTAGAGTTACATTATTTTTGCTCATGTATAACTCTTTCCCGTATGGCTTTTATTTTTATGTTTTATGATTCTAGGAATTTATTACTTTAAGTTGTATTCGGGATTATGTAAATATTGAACCCGTTATTATATAATTATCGGGATATTGTATCGAACCCGTATGTTATTTAATTATTGAATTTCGTTAGCCTTGGTGGGCTTTAATAATTGTGCAATTAATTATGTTTCATGTTTTGTTTATTTTCGCTTCCGCACTTCTGTCTTCCGTTGTTTTTGAAACCCCCGCCTAGTAATTGAGTAAATGCTTGCCGTTCACCGGGTTTCGATTCGGGTCGGATCCCATTTCGGCTTCGGGTCGGGGCTCGGTGCGGGGCGTGCGTTACCCGTTTGGGGCACCCGCTACAGTTGGTATCAGAGCCCTTGGTCCAATGGCCGAAGCTCTGAATTGTCGTGTCCAGTTGTGTCTAGGTCGTACGGCTTAGGGTTATGTGATTTTGACAATGTGATTATGTGAATAAATTTTCTACGTGTTACGGCTTTTCATAATCACTTATTATCATGCATGTTTGGTATTGAATGTGCAGAATGCCTCCTCGCCGTGAACCGCCAGGTCCGCCTCCGGGTGTTCCGACACCAGCACAGTTTATGGAATCCTTAGGGCAATTCATGGTTCATACTAACCGAGCAACGCCACCACCTGCCCCCGAGAATGATATGGGAAGGTTTCTTAAGCTCAACCCTCCGCAGTTCGAGGGTGCACCTGATGATGTTATCGCCGAGGCTTGGATATCGGCGATGGAAAAGAGATTCCGAGTAATGGAGTGTCCGGACCCTAAGAGGGTCGAATTGGCAGTATATCAGATGACTGGAGCTGCACAGGACTGGTGGGCCCGTATCGAACAGAGATGGCAGCGAGAGCATGTGGTCCCGACTTGGGATCAATTCTTGGTTGAGTTTCGGGCCAAGTATATTCCATTGGTGGTTCGACAGAGACGTGAGAGAGAGTTCCTGGCCCTCAAGCAGGGTACTTCTACCGTTGACTAGTACGAGGCTCATTTCTCCAGGCTTATCATTCACTGCTCGTATATGGTTGACGACGAACAGAGGAAGACTCGACAGTTCATCGAGGGATTGTCGAATGAGATTCGTATGCATATGCTTGGGAACCGACTCCAGTACTACACCGATGCAGTCGAGACGACACTTTCTATAGAGTCCGATCTCCGACAGATGAGACCGACATTAGCACCTGCCCCTGCAGCTGCCAAGAGTTTCGCTTCTGGTTCGAAGAGGCCATTTATTCCGTCTGGGTCCTCTTTTGGGAAGAAGCCGTTCAGGAACGCCATTCAGCCTGCTCTTCCCCGACCTCAGCTTGCTCCTCCTCGATCTTAGGGATTTCCACAGCCAGTATGTGGATTTTGTCAGGGCCCGCATTTAGAGGCCAAGTGTTGGAGGAAGAACGGTCTTCGCTACGGATGTGGTAGCGCCGATCACAGGATAGGTGAATGTCCGAAAAGGAGACCGGTACAGCAGGGAGACGCTCAGCCTCAGGCATATGCCCGTGTTTATGCCTTGGAAGGCGATGCAGAGGATGCTATTGCAGATCCGACAGATGTGGTGGAAGGTACTATATATATAAATGGCATCCCCATACATGCATTATACGACTCGGGTGCTTCACACTCATTTATTGCGCCTGTTGTTTCCTTATTTGTGCATGCGCCTGTTTCCTTGCTTGATTATGTGTTAGTGGTTGGTTCGCCGTTGGGTTCGAAGGTTATTGCGAACCGAGCACTTAAGCGTTGTCCGATTATCATCGAGGGTATCGAGTACTCGGCTGCTTTGGTCGAGTTGCCGATGAAGAAATATGGGGTTATTCTCGGAATGGATTGGTTGTACGAGCATCGGGCGAAGGTTGATTGTTTCGAGAAGAAGGTTATTCTGGGTTCTAATGAGGTTAAGGGTTTCCGATCAGGAGAAGGTCCGTATATCTCAATGATGGAAGCCAAGAATCTCGTTCAGAAAGAAGAAGCGACGTGCTTTATAGCTTACCTTCTCAACCGCCCGAAGGACCAGACGAAGATCGAAGAAACGCCCGTGGTCAATGAATTCATCGACGTGTTTCCCAAGAATCTGGAATTCTTGCCACCGGATCGGGATATAGAGTTCGTGATTGATCTAGTTCCGGGAGCCGAGTCCTATTCGAAGTCGCCGTACCGAATGGCTCCTGCAGAGTTGAAAGAATTGAAGAACCAACTCGATGAACTTCTTTCTATTGGATATATCCGACTGAGTGCCTCGCCTTGGGGTGCTCCAGTCTTGTTCGTGAAGAAGAAAGATGGTACACTTCGCATGTGTATCGACTACCGAGAGTTGAACAGGATGATAGTGAAGAACAAGTATCCTTTACCACATATCGAGGAATTGTTCGACTTGCTACAAGGATCGAGGATTTATTCCAAGCTCGATCTCAGACAAGGATATTACCAGCTTCGTATCCGATCAGAGGATATCCCGAAGACAGCTTTCAACACAAGATACTGACATTTCGAGTTTGTGGTCATGCCATTTGGACTTACGAATGCCCCAGCAGCTTTTATGGACATGATGCATAGAATTTTCCGTCCGTACCTCGATAAGTTCGTCGTTATTTTCATTGACGACATCATAGTGTTCTCGAAGTCCAAAGAAGAACACGCTGAACACCTCCGGATTGTGCTCCAAGCTTTGAAAGAGCACCAGTTGTTTGCTAAGTTCAGCAAATGCGAATTCTGGATTGACCGAGTGACTTTCCTAGGTCATGTCATATCTGGAACGGGAATCGAGGTAGATCCTTCGAAGATTGAGACAGTGCTGGATTGGGAGAGACCTAAGACTCCTACAGAGATCCGTAGTTTCTTGGGCTTAGCAGGATACTACAGACGTTTTGTCAAGGATTTCTCTAAACTTGCAGGTCCGTTAACAACATTGACAAGGAAAGAAGCTAAGTTTGTGTGGTCAGCCAAATGTGAAGCTAGTTTTCAGGAGCTCAAGAAGAGATTGACCACAGCCCCAGTATTGACCCTGCCCGAGGGTTCTGAAGGATTTCTCGTGTATACAGATGCGTCACACGAAGGGTTAGGTTGTGTGTTAATGCAGAATGGGAAAGTTATAGCTTATGCATCGAGGAAGCTAAAGCCAGCTGAAGAGAACTATCCCACTCACGACCTTGAACTAGCCGCCGTAGTATTTGCATTATTGAAATGGCGTCATTACCTCTATGGCATCACGTTCGACATCTTCACAGATCATAAGAGCCTTCAGTACTTGTTTACTCAGAAGGAATTGAACAAACGACAGCGCCGTTGGATGGAGTTATTTGAGGACTACGATTGTAAGATTCAGTACCATCCCGGGAAGGCGAATGTCGTAGCCGATGCACTAAGCCGGAAGGCAAGCATAGCCCATCTAGAGGCTAAGTTAGAGGGAGTTCACATCAGTTCTCGGGCCCATGTTCACAGCATATCGATCCAGTCAGAGTTGGGTCGAAAGATTCGAGATGTTCAGGCTACTGATGAGTGGACTCAGAGACAGATAGTTCACATCGCAGCTGATTCTGAGACTCAGTTTGGTGTGGACGACATAGGAATTCTCCGCTACAAGTCCCAAGTTTGTGTCCCGGAGAGTCTAAGGAAAGAGATTCTTGAAGAGGCTCACAACACACCTTACACAGTTCATCCAGGAGAAAGTAAGATGTACCGGGATTTGAAAGAATTATTCTGGTGGAGAGGTATGAAGAGAGACGTAGCTGATTACGTCAAGAGATGCTCGACTTGTCAGCAGGTTAAGGTTGAACATCAAAGACCGGGAGGTTTGCTTGAGCCGCTACCGATTCCTACATGGAATTGGGAGGGTATTGCCATGGACTTCGTGTCTGGTTTGCCTAAAGTTAGAGGTGGCTACGATAGCATTTGGGTGATTATCGACCGACTATCCAAGAGTGCTCATTTTCTACCGATCAACATGTCGTACAAGGTGGATAGGTTGGCAGAGATTTATCACCGAGAGATTGTCAAGCTTCATGGAATTCCGACTACGATAGTGTCTGACAGAGATGCTCGATTTACTTCCCGTTTGTGGCAACAACTTCAAGAACGAATGGGAACGAAGCTGACTTTCAGTACAGCCGCACATCCGCAAACCGATGGTCAGTCAGAGAGGATGATCAGATATCTCTGTGATATGCTTCGAGCTTGTGCCCTGGATTTTCGTAACAATTGGCACGACCAGTTGCCTCTGATCGAGTTTGCCTACAACAACAGTTATCAGTCTACGATCAGAATGGCACCTTACGAAGCATTGTATGGCAGAAAGTGTAGGTCCCCGTTGTTTTGGGACCTCGAAGATTGGCGATGGACGAAGGATGATAAGGATCGAGGAACTCCTCCAAAGTTTCTCCAAAATGCCATCGACCGTATCCAGATCATTTGGCAAAGAATGAGGGCAGCTCAGGATCGACAGAAGAGCTATGCCGACACCCGTCGCCGACCGTTGGAATTTGAGGTTGGTGACAAAGTATTCCTCAAAGCTTCTCCTCGAAAGGGTTTCACCCGAATAGGAAAAGGAGGAAAGTTGAGCCCGAGATTTTTAGGTCCCTATGAAATTCTGGAAAGGATTGGGAATGCAGCTTACAGGTTAGACTTGCCGCCGAGTCTGACAGGGATTCACAACGTCTTTCATGTTTCCCAACTCCGAAAGTACTTTCCGAATGAGTCCGAGATCCTTCCTGTTGAGGATATTGAACTAGAACCGGATTTGACCTTTGTTTCGAAGCCGGTGAAGATATTGGATAAGAAGACTCAAGCTCTGCGCAACCGAGAGATTTCCCTTGTCAAAGTCCTTTGGAGAAATCAGACAACCGAAGAAGCTACATGGGAGACCGAGGACAAGATGCGCAAGTTTCACCCGGAATTATTTCAGTCGGACGGGTAGAATCTGGGGGCCAGATTCTCATAAGGAGGGGTGATTGTAATGCCCCGAAAATCCGAATTATATTATGGTATGTCCGAATCGAATATTTGCGCAATTTATTATTTTATTTGTTATTTATTATGTAATTTTAGAATTATTTCGTATATGATTGAATTTCTGCATTTAAATTACAAATTGTCAATGTGCGTTTAATAATATGAATTTTGACTGTAATTACATGTTATTTGGGTGACGTGAGTTTTCGAACTTATTTTGCAAAATTACGAATTTGCCCCTTCGATTATTTTGACCCAAGTCAATTTGACTAAGTCTCATTTCTCTCTCCCTCACCTCACTCTCGTTCGATCAATACAGCAAAAGAGAAAGAAAAGAAAAGAGAAGAAAAAGAGAAAAAGAAGGAAGAAGATTCAATCGATCGTTCCGACTCCGTTTCCCGACGGATTTTCGAGCCGTTTACGTCTACGAACTCCCCGCAATCTCTTCTTTGAGTAAGCCTTTCACGATTCTTTCGTTTAATGTCTCGTATGCTTTGTATTTCTTATTTTTGATGATAGTTGTAGAATTTAGGTTTTTATTCGATTTTGATAGTAATCGTGGATGGATTTTCGTGTTTATCGTTTCTATATGAAGATTATATGTTGTAGATGATCATATGTGTTAATTAGGGTTTGATTTGCATGTTTTAGTGATTAATTGTTGGATTAGGGTTTGATTATCGCGTATGTTTCGATCTTCTGCGAGTTTCTGCTCAATTTGGTCGCACACGGGCTTGTGCACATGGCCTCGAGGCCGTGTGCATGAGGCCGTGCGCGTGGTGAATTGCACACGGGTTGGTGCACACAGCCTTGAGGCCGTGTGCATGAGGCCATGCGTGTTGCTCGTTTGTGCACGGCCTCGGCACACGGCCGTGCACAAGGCCGTGTGGCCTGGTCAAACAGTGCACTGACCTTCTGTAAGTCAGGGCACATTTTGGCCTACGGGTCCCGCTTCGGCTCATCTTTTCCGAATTCATTCTTCGTTCGTGTATTCGATATATGTGAAATAGATAGGAATTGCATGATTTATGAATTTACGACATGTTCGGGTATATGAATAGTGCGTTTTAAGTTTTCGTTAAATTTTCTAACTTTTGCATGTGAAGTCCGATTTTCCCGAAATTCGAATGCATACTTCTTTATGATAATTTAAGCATGTCCGTAAAGTTTCGTTGCATTTGGACTTGATTTACATTTTTAAATTCATGAATTACTCCGTTTTTGTTTGATAATTTGAACTTAAGTGCTTTGTTTGATTGTTCAATGTGCTTCTATGTGTTTTAATATTTTCGTATAAGCCATGCGTCGTCGTTACTCTTATTTGGTTGTGTCTTGGTATTTTGCAGACGATACTCCCGTGGAGTAGCGCCAGTTCTTGCTCGTTTTGCTCTTCTTTTGCATAGCCACAGGTGAGGCTTTCCGTTTCTGTTTCCAGTAGTATTACGTATATATATAAATAAGCCTCTCCCGATATAAGCCACGTTTATGTTTTGTTTTCACCCCGTTTATATATATATACTTAATAGATATTTATGATTAGTATGTTCATTTGATTTATCGAAAATGATTTGATATGAAAAGTACTACGTATAGACTTCGAAATGTTTACGAGAGAGACATGTAAAACCTTTTGTTTTCTAAGGCGAACTTTGGCCTTCGGCCTCGCATATGTCATGTCTGGAACGGTCATTTGGCCAACCCAAAATGTTTTGAAAAGCGAGTTATGAAATGTATGCATGTTCGTTTGGGCCTGGAGTAAGAGCGATAGGACGAAGTCGGTAGACGTCGGGTCTACGGCGTAAATCCTATGGTTTCCTCCATTTGGGAGCTCGGGGTGAGGCCGGAGTGGCAGCCCTTTGAGTACCTGAGTTACTCTAGTATGTTATGCGTCGTTCAGATTTAGCGGTCCGTCTACAATTGGAGGAATAAGGTGGGTTTTCCGGTTTTTATGTTTGGATATTGGAGTTCAGGACTCGACTCGCCGAGTCATATGATATGTTATGTTTTATGTTAAATCACCACCCGATTACGAAAACCTTTCTTTTATGTTGATTTCTTTTAATTTTAAAATTGGTGATTTACTTCCGATTTATAATATACATTATTATTTCCTCATCACTTAGTCGTTTGACTAACCCCCTCTGTTTTACCCTGTACTGGTTTCAGGATACTAGGCGGGATCTTCGTCGTCATAGGCGTCGTAGAGTTACATTATTTTTGCTCATGTATAACTCTTTCCCGTATGGCTTTTATTTTTATGTTTTATGATTCTAGGAATTTATTACTTTAAGTTGTATTCGGGATTATGTAAATATTGAACCCGTGATTATATAATTATCGGGATATTGTATCGAACCCGTATGTTATTTAATTATTGAATTTCGTTAGCCTTGGTGGGCTTTAATAATTGTGCAATTAATTATGTTTCATGTTTTGTTTATTTTCGCTTCCGCACTTCTGTCTTTCCGTTGTTTTTGAAACCCCCGCCTAGTAATTGAGTAAATGCTTGCCGTTCACCGGGTTTCGATTCGGGTCGGATCCCATTTCGGCTTCGGGTCAGGGCTCGGTGCGGGGCGTGCGTTACCCGTTTGGGGCGCCCGCTACAGAATACGTATAACGAAATATAAGTTGTAAAATGACACAAAGCAACACTCGGGTTCGGCTTCTTTGAAAACACAAAAGGTTGACGAACCGGATCCTTCAAAACATTTGCACGTAATATCAAGCCGATAAATTGAAAGGATATTAGTTGAGTCACGAGGCCGTTACATGTTCGAAAAACACGATATAAATAAGTTAAAAGCGATAAATAGACACGGCTCGTAATTCAACTAATTAATTGAATAATAAGGGAGGCTTAGGGTAGCAAGTACGAGTCACGCTTCCGGGTTTTATATATATATAGGGAAATACGTATCATAAATGAAGAAAAACCGGAATGTGCTTCGACTTGTAACGAAAGCCGCAAAACAAATAGACAAGCAATGAATGCAATAAATCATGCAAATAATGTGTCCCGGCGAGAACGGGCCCTCTCCTTATAACTCCCAATTGAAAAACATGCAAGCATATAGTCAAGTACTCCACCACCAACAATACTATACAGAGTTTTAAGGAGACGCTGTTAGCACCACCATACAGAGTTTTAAGGAGACGCTGTTAGCACCATCGTTCGCATCAACTCAGGCTAGCCAACCTCCTAGCCGGCCTAAGTTAACACGCTAGAAGTACACATCGGGATTTGCCCTAGACGCTCGTCCCCAGGCTCACCTCCTGTATACTCCGGGCCCAAGTCATTAAACAATCTATAACTCACTTTTGAAATCAATGATAGTTTGGGTGGCCAAAAGGGCCATTCAAAAGTAGGAAATCGGGGTGTGGGAGGCCAAATGGGCCATTCGAGACAAGGTTATAATTGCGAGGTCGAGAGACCAAAGTTCGCATTTAAAACAAATAAGTTTTCCTTGCCTCCAGTTGAAAGTATTTAAAACATTTTTGGTTTGCTATCAAAACGGTTTGACTAAGCAGATAGAGAAATAGTAAAGGCAATACAACAAGTAATAAGAAAGCGGGATAGTGGTTTATTTCGCAACCTAAGTAACTATGTTCTTACTGCAGTTGAAAGCAATTTAAAACCCTTACCTGGCTCGACACGGCAGTATGAAAGCAAGCGGTAGTCAAGTTTCTCCCTCGTTGGACCCAACTGTAATACACAGGGCCTAGAGGATGAAAACGAGACCGACAATAACAAAAGCAAGACACGAACAACAAACGACGCACGACAATTCAAATATAACTTCACTCATGCTACAGATACAATATGGAAAGCCAGGCAATTAAACATATAAGGATATATAACATATGGAATAACATTTAAAGGACTATTTAAAGAATTATAATAATGGAAGAACATTAATAATAAATATGGGAAGCATGCTAAAACGCAGTTAGGGCACGTAGACATGTTTAAAATAATATAACGGAATTCTCTCGCGAAACGGGGTCAAACGGACAAGAAACGGGAAATGTGGAAAAAATCCTTAAACGAGAAAGGTGTCAATTGACGGTCAATTAGGGTCGGGTAAATTGTAAATTATGAAGAATATCAAATGTCGAGGCTCAAGGAAGCTATAGGTGAAATCGGATTAATTTTCGGAGGTCGTATGCGAAAAGTCAATATTTAAATAGGTGGGGTTGACCCAATCCCCGAAGTGCAAGAAAGGAAAAGCTAGAAAATCCACTAAGTATGTTGCACCGGCCAACGCACGGGCTTGGCAAGCCGGTGCAAGCACAATTAGGGGTGCACGGCCTCACGCACGGTGCCAAGACCGTGCAGGTGCAAACAGGCCTGCGCACGGGCCTGTGCACGGGCTCAAGCCCGTGCAGGTTGAAAAGGGCTGTGCACGGGCTCCTGCACGGTCTTGATCAAGACCGTGCGTTCGCCCGTGTGGATCTACTGAGCAGCAGACTCAGCAGATCGCGAACCTCTCACGCGAAATTAACATTTTAAATCCATACATCTCCTAATTTACACCATAAATCATCCTAATTTTCACATATAATCATATATATCATATAAGCTACATATAGGCACAAGAATCACGTAAAATGGTCAAGTAAATCTCCCTAAACACGAAAATCCTAAAACTATAAAATTCTATATAAAACTCAATAAAATCGCAACGAAGAGGGAATGAAATGAAATGGGGTAAAAGGATTACCGGTAGAGAATGTAGTGAGGATCGTTCGGGTTTTCACGGTTCGTCGATCGGGCGAGAAACGGGCTCGGTAGGGCATCGGGAAGATTTTCTCCCCTTTCTCCTTTCTTTCTTCTTTTCTTTCTTCTTTTCTCCTTCTTTGTGTAATGAAAGAATGAGAGAGATAGGTAGATATTTAGGAAAATATCTCGGGGGGTAAAATGGTCATTTAGGCTTTTAAGGGCATTTAGGTCATTAAAGTAATTGAGGGCATTTAAAAGATATGTTAAATCAATCTTTTCCATAAGATTAATTAATCCAATTGGATAGATCGAGAAATTAGATAAGAAAGAATTCGCGTAATTATTAATAATATAATTAAAATATTCGGGTCGTTACAATTTATGTTTTAGGTTATTAGGATTTATGTATTTAGTATTCGGGATTTATATGTTGAACCCGTTATTGTATATTGTCGGGATATTGTATTGAACCCATTTATTATTTATGTTATTGAATTTCGTTGGCCTTGGTGGGCTTTACTACTTGTGCAATTATTATGATTTATTGTTTTGTTTATTTTCGCTTCTGCACCTCTGTCTTTTTCTTTCGTTTTTGAAACCCCCGCCTAGTCATTGAGTAAATGTGTGCCATTCGCTGGGTTTCGATTCGGGTCGGGGCTCGGTGCGGGGCGTGCGTTACCCGTTTGGGGCGCCCGCTACAGTTGGTATCAAAGCTTCTTTAGGTCCAATGGCCTAGGCTCTGAAGCGTCGTGTTTTGTCGTGTCAGTCTAGGTCGTACGGCTTAGGATTATGTGATTATGACAATGTAGTTATCTGATTTTAACTTCTCTACGTGTTACAGCTTTCCATGATCACTTATCATCATGCATATTAGTATTGATTTTTGCAGAATGCCTCCTCGCCGTGAACCGCCAGGTCCGCCTCCAGGTGTTCCGACCCCAACTCAGTTTATGGAGGCTTTAGGGCAATTCATGGTTCATACTAACCGAGCAACACCGCCTCCTGCCCCCGAGAACCCCCAACTCAGTTTATGGAGGCTTTAGGGCAATTCATGGTTCATACTAACCGAGCAACACCGCCTCCTGCCCCCGAGAACGATATGGGAAGGTTCCTTAAGCTCAACCCTCCGCAGTTCGAGGGTGCACCAGATGATGTTATCTCCGAGGCTTGGATATCGGCGATGGAGAAGAGATTCCGAGTTATGGAGTGTCCGGACCCTAAGAGGGTCGAGTTGGCAGTTTATCAGATGATAGGAGCTGCACAGGACTGCTGGACCCGTATAGAGCAGCGATGGTAGAGAGAGTATGTGGTCCCGACTTGGGATCAGTTCTTGGTTGAGTTAGGTCAAGTATATTTCATTGGTGGTCCAACAGCGACGTGAGCGAGAGTTCCTGGCTCTCAAGCAGGGTACTTCATCTGTTGACCAGTATGAGGCTCATTTCTCCAGGCTTATTTTTCATTGCTCGTATATGGTTGACGACGAGCAGAGGAAGACTCGACAGTTTATCGAGGGGTTGTTGAATGAGATCCGTATGCATATGCTCGGGAACAGACTCCGGTACTACACCGATGCAGTTGAGATGGCCCTTTCTATAGAGTCCGATCTCTGACAGATGAGACCGACTTCTGTATCTGCCCCCGCAACCGCCAAGAGTTTCCCGTCTGGTTCGAAGAGGCCATTTGTTCCGTCTGGGTCCTCTTATGGGAAGAAGCCGTTCAAGGCCCCCGTTCAGCCTGCTCCTCCCCGACCTCAGGGACATCCACGACCTGTATGTAGATTTTGTCAGGGCCCGCACTTAGAGGCCGAATGTTGGAGGAAGAATGGTCTTTGCTACGGATGTGGTAGCGCCGATCACCGAGTAGATGTATGCCCGAAGAGGAGACCGGTACCGCAGGGAGCAACTCAGCCTCAGGCCTATGCCCGTGTTTACGCCTTGGCAAGCGATGCTGAGGACGCCATGGCAAATTCGACCGATGTGGTGGAAGGTACTATATATATAAATGGCATCCCCATACATGCATTGTACGACTCGGCTGCTTCACACTCATTTATTGCGCCTGCTATTTCCTTATCTGTGCATGCGCCTGTTTCCTTGCTTGATTATGTGTTGGTGGTTGGTTCGCCATTGGGTTCGATGGTTATTGCGAACCGAGCACTTAAGCGTTGTCCGATTATCATCTAGGGTATCGAGTACCCGGCTGATTTGATCGAGCTGCCGATGAAGAAGTTTGGGGTTATTCTCGGAATGGATTGGTTGTACGAGCATCGGGCGAAGGTTGATTGTTTCGAGAAGAAAGTTATTCTGGGTTCTAATGAAGTTAAGGGTTTCCGATCAGGAGGAGGTTTGTATATCTCAATGATGGAAGCCAAGAAGCTCGTTCAGAAAGAAGAAGCCACGTGCTTTATAGCTTACCTTCTCAACCGCCCGAAAGACCAGACGAAGATCGAAGAAATGCCCGTGGTCAATGAATTCACTGACGTGTTTCCCGAGAATCTGGAATTCTTGCCACCGGATCGGGATATAGAGTTCATGATTGACCTAGTTCCGGGAGTCGAGTCCTATTCGAAGTCGCCGTACCGAATGGCTCCTGCCGAGTTGAAAGAATTGAAGAACCAACTCGATGAACTCCTTTCCATTGGATACATCCGACCGAGTGTCTAGCCTTGGGGTGCTCCAGTCTTGTTCGTGAAGAAGAAGGATGGTACACTACCGATTCCTACATGGAATTGGGAGGGTATTGCCATGGACTTCGTGTCTGGTTTGCCTAAAGTTAGAGGTGGCTACGATAGCATTTGGGTGATTATCGACCGACTATCCAAGAGTGCTCATTTCCTACCAATCAACATGTCGTACAAAGTGGATAGGTTGGCAGAGATTTATGATCGAGAGATTGTCAAGCTTCATGGGATTCCGACTACGATAGTGTCTGATAGAGACGCTCGATTTACTTCTCGCTTATGGCAGCAACTTCAAGAGCGAATGGGAACGAAGCTGACTTTCAGTACAGCTGCACATCCGCAGACAGATGGTCAGTCAGAGAGGATGATCAGATATCTCTGTGCTATGCTTCAAGCTTGTGCCTTGGATTTTCTCAACAATTGGCATGACCAATTGCCTTTGATCGAGTTTGCCTACAACAACAGTTATCAGTCTACGATCAAAATGGCACCTTACGAAGCATTATATGGCAGAAAGTGTAGATCTCTGTTGTTTTGGGATCTCGAGGATTGGCATTGGATGAAAGATGATAAGGAACGAGGAACTCCTCCAAAGTTTCTCCAAAATGCCATCGACCGTATTCAGATTATTCGGCAGAGAATGAAAGCAACTCAGAATCGATAGAAGAGTTATGCCGACACCCGTCGCCGACAGTTGGAATTTGAGGTTGGTGACAAAGTATTCCTCAAAGCTTCTCCCCGAAAGGGATTCACCCGAATTGGAAAAGGAGGAAAACTGAGTCTGAGATTTTTGGGTCCTTATGAAATTCTGGAGAGGATTGGGAACGCAGCTTACAGGTTAGACTTGCCGCCAAGTCTAACAGGGATTCACAACGTCTTTCATGTTTCCCAACTCCGAAAGTACTTCCCGAATGAGTCCAAGATCCTTCCTGTTGAGGAAATTGAACTAGAACCGGATTTGACCTTTGTTTCGAAGCCGGTGAAGATATTGGATAAGAAGACTCAAGCTCTGCGCAACCGGGAGATTTCTCTTGTCAAAGTCCTTTGGAGAAATCAGACAACCGAAGAAGCTACATGGGAGACCGAGGACAAGATGCGCAAGTTCCACCCGGAATTATTTCAGTCAGACGAGTAGAATCTGGGGACTAGATTCTCATAAAGAGGGGTGATTGTAACGCCCCGAAAATCTGAATGTTATTCCGGTATGCCCGAATCGTTTATTTATGCGTTTTATTATTTTATTTGATACTTATTATGTGATTTTATAACAATTTCGTATATGAATGAATTTTGATATTTAAATCACGAATTGATAATGTGCGATTAATTTCATGAATTTTGACTGTAATTATATATTATTTGGATGACTTGAGTTTTTGAACTTATTTATGAAAATTACGAAAATGCCCTTTCGTTTTCTCAAACTAAGTCAACTTTTTGACTCAAGTCTCACCTCTCTCTCTCACCTCATTCATGCACAAAGAAGAGAAGAGGAGAAGAAAAAGAAAGAAAAGGAGAAAAAAGAAGAAAAAGCTTTGATCGATCGTCCCGACTTCGTTTCCCAACCGAATTCCGAGCAGTGAAAACCTACGAACTCCTCACGATCTCTTCTACGAGTAAGCTTCTCACATCTTTCTCGATTAATGCCTCCATTGCTTCGTTTTTCTTGTTTTTGTGAATAGTTGCAAATTTAGGTTAAATGTTGATTTTGAATGATTCTATGAATGGATTTACGTGGTTCTTGGTTTTATAGGTAGATTAGATGTTGTAGATCAATATAGGTGAGTTTTAACTTGAGATTTGCATGATTGATGGGTTTAATATCGAATTTTGGTTCATTCCCGCGAGTTTTCTTCATTTCTGCAACTTGAGACCATTCGCCAAGACCGTGCGTCCACTTTAGTCTTTGCACACACCAGTGCAAGTGTCTGCACCGGCTGATACTCCCGTGGAGTAATGCATCCGGTCTTGCTTTTACTTCTTTTGTTTAGCCAACAGGTGAGGCTTTCCGTTTCTGACTCTAGTACTATATGTATATATATATATTAAGCCTCTCCCGATATAAGCCTTATTTTACGTTTTGTTTTCACACCGTCTTTATATACTTAGTAAATATTTATGACTATTATGTTTATTCGATTTATCGAAAATATTTTGATATGAAAAAGTACTACGTATATTCTTTCAAACGTTTGCGAAAGAGACATGTAAAACCTCTTTAATTTCTAAGGCGAACTTTGGCCGTCGGCCTCGCATAGACATGTCTCGAACGGTCTTTGGACCAACCCGAAATGATTTGAAAAGCGAGTTATAAACTGTATGTATGTATGATTGGGCCCGGAGTAAGGACGATAGGACGAAATTGGTAGACATCGGGTCTACGGCGGAAATCCTATGGTTCCCTCCATTTGGGAGCTCGGGGTGAGGCCGGAGTGGCAGCCCTTTGAGTAGCTGAGATTATACCGTATGTTATGCGTAGTTCGGATTTAGCGGTCTGTCTACATTGGAGGAATAAGGGTGGTTTCCCGTTTTATGTTTGGAAATTGGAGTTAAGGGCTCGACTCGCCGAGTCATATGACATGTTTATGTTTTATGTAATTGAATTTCGTTGGCCTTGGTGGGCTTTACTACTTGTGCAATTATTATGATTTATTGTTTTGTTTATTTTTGCTTCCACACCTCTGTCGTTTTCTTTCGTTTTTAAAACCCCCGCCTAGTCATTGAGTAAATGTGTGTCGTTCGCTGGGTTTCGATTCGGGTCGGATTCCATTTCGGTTCCAGGTCGGGGCTCGGTGCGGGGCGTGTGTTACCCGTTTGGGGCGCCCGCTACAGTTGCATGGGTTGCACTCTTTCCTTAAATTCACTATAGTCGAACCTCGGGTTGCTCCTTGGTTCGACACCGGAGATGGAGTTTTATAATGTGTTGAGAAGAAATAAGGAGGAACAGGCCCACTATCACCGGAATATTTATTTATTGCTTTATATTGTTATTGTTTTATTGCGTTATTGCATATTCAAGTCGAAGCAACTTCCGGTTTCTTCCTTATTGCATTTGTATTTTCTATTAAAACCTGGAAGCGTGACTCGACTTGATCCACCCATATCTTCACTGAGTTCTTTGACTCACCCTCTTTTATTGGTTCTTGCCTCAGGTAGATTGAGAGACCGACATGTCTCACATGTCGGATTGGCAACAGTTCATAGATAGGCCTTTTTGGTTTTGCCGTTGTTTAGATTGTTGTCTATAACACTCTCGTTAGGTTATTCTTTGTTCTGGCATGTATTTAATGATATATTGATACCCACCCCTATATGATTACCTGATGTTTCCCCTGAATGGGCTGTGATGATATTGAATACTTAGATTGGCCTCGAAGTGGCATTTATGTTATTATGTTTTAATTCGCTTCCACTATATATTTTCTGAACTGTTTAATCATTGTGTCTTTGGGGATCCGCTGTTGCCAAGAGTCGGGATAGACCCGTTGACTTGTATAGGTTCTCAGGTTGAGGCACCGTTCTCGACTTGGGAATCCGTGCAGGTTCGGGGGCTGTAGAGCGGGGCGCTACAATCTTGGCCGACTAGGAGCGAAACTTATGTGCGATTTTGATACGCGGATCTGGATATCATCGACTTTAACAGAACAAACCAGAAAGAATACTCCGGAAGAAAGTCAAGATCCGAACTGACATGAACGAGAATATCAGCTACGACTAGGCGAACTCCGAACTATCGGCTATACTAGACCGAGAGCCTCATATTGGGGTTTTTTCCTTCTTGGTCATCATGGACGGGACGACGCGAGTTGGATGCGCATCAGCCATAAGAATTGTAGCGCCCCTTTCCGTAGGAGGAGAAAGGACACCACATCCGCACCGAGACGAACTCCCAAACAAGGTAAATGTACCCCATTAAAAATCCATCCCGGCGAACGGCAAGCACTCAATCTATACTGGCAACAACGATCCTAGCCCAACAACAAAAACCAAAAGAAATAACAGAGTGCGGAGGCTTAAAGTAAATATCAATTAAACATTTAAAGCCACACGGGGCATCAACTAACATAAAACAGTGCTCAACAATTCATCATCAATATTGTAACTCAATAATTCAATAATATATCCATTCTATCTTGAAATCCAATTCAAAAGTAAAGACAGACTGTTGTTGGACACTACCGACAATACCAGAGGACACAAAAACCAAGACTCATGACCCGCTATTGCCAACCGACATGAAAGGTGACAACGCCACCTGTCGACCTGAAATAAGAATCAAAACAATGAGGGGTGAGTATAAACGATACTCAGTGAAGGTAAAGAGGGAACAAGTACGAGCCACGCTTTCGAGTTTTATATATATATATAAGAAAATACATTTGCAGAATTGAAGAAAATCCAGAATGTGCTTCGACTTGCATAACAACAATTAATATACAGTAATAATAGTAAAGCATAAATAAAAGCAAGTAATATCCCAGCGAGAATGGGCCTGTTCCTCCTTGTAACCTCTTCATGTCATTATAAAACTCCATCTCCGGTGTCTGACCCCATAGTGCGACCATGGGCGACGAATTGAATTTCAGGAAAACGTGCAACGAATGCAACGCCCACCATCGCTCCCAATCGTGGCTATCAACTCCTGACGGGCCACGATTGACGCTTAATTTTGGGAAAAGTACCTCGGGAAACTCCCTGGATGCTCGTCCCCAAGTAAGACCCTCGAATACCCTCCCGGGCCCCCATTAAAAGAAAAGTCCACGATTTTGCTCGCATTTCAAGAAACATTATAAGTTGAAAGCTAAACGGGCATTTAGACAAGTGTATGATGACAAAGGGGGTGACCATAAGTTCCATACGTGTCGGGAAGCACTGGCGCCCTCCCCTAACGACTTCCCTCATAAACCCAACCAAAGTCAAAGCATCACGTTTGAAAAGAAAGAGTTTTACTTACCTCTTGAAAACAAAACGATTTAGATATACTTATAGGTATAAGTTGATATCAAAATGTTTGTTCATTAAAATCATGAAAATATAGTCAAATATCTATTAGATATACGAGAACATGAAATCAAATCAATATGAGCACGTAAGGGTAGTTCGCAATAAGTAAAAGAAATCCTTACTCCAATTGAAAGCATTTTAAAACCCTCACCTGGAAGCACGGGAACGACAAGACAACTCAAGCAATTCCTCGAAGGAACGGCCTAAAACTGACAGACGAAAAAACCAAATAAGACAAGACACAACACACAACTCTCATGGAATTACAACACATGAAGGACCAATTAATATCACTTAGCAATTAAAATTACAAGTAAAATGCAATTAAATCAATTAAACGGAATGTATGAAATTAAAGATGCTAAACATGCTCAATTGATGTTCTAGGTGCACATTCATGCATAATATATTATAAAGAAGCACTCATGCGGTTTTCGGATCATTCAGACAACATTCAAAAATTGGGCAAAAAGTCCTAAACGAAAAAGGCTCGATTCAAGGCCCGAACGAGGTCGGAAATTTGAAAACTTTGTGGAATATTCATCCTTGAATCATATGGAAGCTATAGGTGAAAACGGGTCGATTTTAGGAGGTCGTATGCAAAAAGTCAACTTTTATTTTTGGCCAATTGACCACATTCCCGAGAGCAACTAAGGAAAAAGACTGAAAAATTTGCTAAGGCATTCACACGGGCTTGGGCATGGGCTTGCGCATGGTCTTGAGAACTCCCTCAAGACCGTACAGGCTGATATGGGTGTGCACTGGCTTGCGCACTGTGGCGGGCGCCCCAAACGGGTAACGCACGCCCCGCACCGAGCCCCGACCCGGAACCGAAATGGGATCCGACCCGAACCGAAACCCGGCGAACGGCAAGCATTTACTCAATCACTAGGCGGGGTTTTAAAAACAACGAAAAGACAGAGACGCGGAAGCAATATAAATAATCAAAGCAATAGAACATAATAAATACACAATTATTAAAGCCCACCAAGGCTAACAAAATTCAATTACATAATATCAAACGGGTTCGATAAATACATAATCCCGAATACAAATTAAATAAAATCCTAATATCCTAAAAATCTAATTCATATCATACGGAAAGGAATATACATGAGAAAATATATACAACTCTACGACGACGACGACGAATCCCGCCTAGTATCCTGAAACCAATATAGGGTGAGACGGAGAGGGTTAGTCAAACGACTAAGTGAGGGGGAAAATAATAATGTATATAATAAAACGGAAGTAAATCACCAATTTTATAATTAAAAGAAATCAACATAAAAGAAAGGTTTTCGTAAACGGGTGGTGATTTAACATAAAACATAACTTATCATATGACTCGGCGAGTCGAGCCCTGAAACTCCAATAACCAAAAACATAAAACCGGAAACCTCCCTTATTCCTCCAATGTAGCCGGACTGCAAACCCGAACTACTCGTAACTAACTAGAATAACTCAGGTACTCAAAGGGCTGCCACTCCGGCCTCACCCCGAGCTCCCAAATGGAGGAAACCATAGGATTTACGCCGTAGACCCACGTCTACCGACTTCGTCCTATCGCTCTTACTCCGGGCCCAAACGATCATGCATACTGTAACGACCCGAAAATCCGAGTTTCAATTCGGTATATTTTAATCGAGTAATTTCGTTATTAATTATTCTATTTAATATTTATTCTGAGATTTTAGAATAATTTCGTAAATGAGTGAATTTTATATTTAAATCACTAATTGTCAATGTGTGTTTAATTATATGAATTTTAACTGTAATTACGTATTATTTGGACAACGTGAGTTTTCAAACTTATTTTGCAAATTACTAAAATACCCCTTCGACTTTAAACCCTAGTCAACTAGATTGACTAAGTCAACCTCTCTCCCTCTTCATTTCCATTCACGTAACAAGGAAGAGAAAGAGAGAAAAGAAAAGAGAAGAAAAAGAGAAAGAGAAGGAAGAGATTTCAATCGATCGTCCCGACTTCGTTTCCCGACGGATTTTCGAATCGTTTACGTCTACGAATTCCTCGCGATCTTTTCTACGAGTAAGCTTCTAACGATTCTCTCGTTTTATGTCTTCTATACTTCGTTTTTCTCGTTTTTGTGAATAGTTGACATTATTAGGTTTTATGTGATTTGTATAGGATTTGTGGATGGATTTTCGTGTTTATCGTTTCTATATGTAGATTATATGTTGTAGATGATCATATGTGAAAATTAGGGATTTATTTGCATGATTAATCGATTTAAGGTTGATTTATATTTGATTTTCGCGTATTGGGTTTGATGTTCTGCATGTTCTGCTCAATTTTTACGCACACGGGCCATGCACACGGGGTGTGGCAAGCCCGTGTGGGTGTACACGGCCTCTTGCACGGCCGTGCAAGAGACCGTGCGTGTTTGGGGTTGGTGCACGGGCTGTGCACACGGCCTTGAGGCCGTGTGCACGAGGCCGTGCGCGTTCGACCGATTGTGCACGGCCTCGGCACACGGCCGTGCACAAGGCCGTGTGGCCCGATCGCACAGTGCCCTGACCTTCTGTAAGTCAGGGCCCGTTTTGCACTACGGGTCCTTCCGAGACTCGTCTTTTCCGAATTCTTTCTTCGCTCGTGTATTCGATATATGTGAAATAGATATGAATTGCATGATTTATGAATTTACGACATGTTCGGGTATACGAATAGTGTGTTTTAAGTTTTCGTTAAATTTTCTAACTTTTGCATGTGAAGCCCGATTTTCCCGAAATTCGAATGCATGCTCCTTTATGATATCTTAAGCATGTCCGTAAAGTTTCGTTTCATTTGGACTTGATTTGCATTTTTAAATGTATGAATTACTCTGTTTTCGTTTGATAATTTGAACTTAAGTGTTTGATTTAATCGTGTAATGTGCTCCTATGTGTTCTAATATTCTCGTATAAGCCGTGCGTCGTCTTTAGTCTTATTTGGTTGTGTCCTGGTATTTTTGCAGACGATACTCCTGTGGAGTAGCGCCGGTTCTAGCTTTTGCTCTTTTTGCACACGCCAGGTGAGGTTTTCCGTTTCTGTTTCCAGTATTATTATGTATATATATATATATAAGTAAGCCTCTCCCCATATAAGCCTCGTTTATGTTTTGGTTTTCACCCCGTTTATATATATACTTAATAAATATTTATGATTATTATGTTCATTTGATTTATCGAAAATGATTTGATATGAAAAGTACTATGTATAATTTTCGAAATGTTTACGGAAGAGACATGTAAAACCCTTTTGTTTTCTAAGGCGAACTTTGGCCTTCGGCCTCGCATATGACATGTCTCGAACGGTCTTTTGGCCAACCCGAAATGTTTGAAAAGCGAGTTATGAATTGTTTGCATGATCGTTTGGGCCCGGAGTAAGAGCGATAGGACGAAGTCGGTAGACGTCGGGTCTACGGCGTAAATCCTATGGTTTCCTCCATTTGGGAGCTCGGGGTGAGGCCGGAGTGGCAGCCCTTTGAGTACCTGAGATTATACAGTTAGTTACGAGTAGTTCGGGTTTGCAGTCCGGCTACATTGGAGGAATAAGGGAGATTTCCGGTTTTATGTTTTTGGTTATTGGAGTTTCAGGGCTCGACTCGCCGAGTCATATGATAAGTTATGTTTTATGTTAAATCACCACCCGTTTACGAAAACCTTTCTTTTATGTTGATTTTTTTTAATTATAAAATTGGTGATTTACTTCCGTTTTAATTATATACATTATTATTTCCCCCCTCACTTAGTCGTTTGACTAACCCTCTCTGTCTCACCCTATATTGGTTTCAGGATACTAGGCGGGATTCGTCGTCGTCGTCGTCGTAGGGTTGTGTTTAGCTTTGCTCATGTATATTCTTTCCCGGTTGTCTTTTATTTACGTATTATTTATTCATGTTGTATGTACGGGATTTACATACTGAACCCGTTGTTAGATTTTGTCGGGATATTGTATCGAACCCGTTGATATTGTGTAATTGAATTTCGTTAGCCTTGGTGGGCTTTAATAATTGTGTAATTAATTATGTTTTAAATATTTGGCTTATTATTGCTTCCGCACTTCTGTCTTTTCGTTGTTTATAAAAACCCCGCCTAGTAATTGAGTAAATGCTTGCCGTTCGCCGGGTTTCGGTTCGGGTCGGATCCCATTTCGGCTCCGGGTCGGGGCTCGGTGCGGGGCGTGCGTTACCCGTTTGGGGCGCCCGCTACACATACAGTTCATAACTCGCTTTTCAAACATTTCGGGTTGGCCAAAAGACCGTTCGAGACATGTCATATGCGAGGCCGAAGGCCAAAGTTCGCCTTAGAAAACAAAAGGTTTTACATGTCTCTTCCGTAAACATTTCGAAAACTATACATAGTACTTTTTCATATCAAATCATTTCCGATAAATCAAATAAACATAATAAGTATAAATATCTACTAAGTATATATATAGAAACGGTGTGAAAACAAAACATAAACGTGGCTTATTTCGGGAGAGGCTTATTTATACATATACATAGTAATACTGGAACAGAAAAGGAAAGCCTCACCTGGCGCGTGCAAAAGAAGAGCAAAAGCTAGAACCGGCGCTACTCCACAGGAGTATCGTCTGCAAAAATATCAGGACACAACCAAATAAGACTAAAGACGATGCACGGCTTATACGAGAATATTAAAACACATAGGAGCACGTTATACAATTAAATCAATCACTTAAGTTCAAATTATCAAACGAAAACAGAGTAATTCATGCATTTAAAAATACAAATCAAATCCAAATGTAACGAAACTTTACGGACATGCTTAAATTATCAGAAAGAAGTATGCATACGAATTTCGGGAAAATCGGACTTCACATGCAAAAGACAGAAAATTTAACGAAGACTTAAAACGCACTATTCATATAACCGAACATGTTGTAAATTCATAAATCATGCAATTCATATCTATATCATATATATCGAATACACGAGCGAAGAAAGAATTCGGAAAAGACGGGTCTCGGAGGGACCCGTAGTGCAAAACGGGCCCTGACTTACAGAAGGTCAGGGCACTGTGTGATCGGGCCACACGGCCTTGTGCACGGCCGTGTGCCGAGGCCGTGCACAATCGGACGAACGCGCACGGCCTCATGCACACGGCCTCAAGGCCGTGTGCACAACCCGTGCACCATCCCCAAACACGCACGGTCTCTTGCACGGCCGTGCAAGAGACCGTGTACACCCACACGGGCTTGCCACACCCCGTGTGCATGGCCCGTGTGCGTAAAAATTGAGCAGAACATGCAGAACATCAAACCCAACACGCGAAAATCAAATATAATTCAACCTTAAATCGATTAATCATGCAAATCAATCCCTAATTTTCACATATAATCATCTACAACATGTAATCTACATATAGAAACGATAAACACGAAAATCCATCCACAATTACTATCAAAATCATATAAAACCTAAATTATACAACTATTCACAAAAACGAGAAAAACGAAGTATAGAGGACATTATACGAGAGAATCGTTAGAAGCTTACTCATAGAAAAGATCGCGAGGAATTCGTAGGCGTAAACGATTCGAAAATCCGTCGGGAAACGGAGTCGGGACGATCAATTGAAATCTCTTCCTTCTCTTTCTCTTTTTCCTTCTCTTTTCTTTTCTCCCCTTTCTTCCTTGTTGTTGATGTGCGAGAGTGAGGTGAGGGAGTGTGTGACTTAGTTAATTAGTTGACTATGTCTAAAAGTCGAAAGGGTAAAATCGTCATTTCGCAAAATAAGTTTAAAAACTCACGTTGTCCAAATAATACGTAGTTACAGTTAAAATTCATATAATTAAATGCACATTGACAATTAGTGATTTAAATATAAATTCACTCATTTACGAAATTATTCTAAAATCTCAGAATAAATATTAAAAAGAATAATAAATGACGAAATTACTCGATTAAAATATACCGAATTGAAACTCGGATTTTCGGGTCGTTACAATACTCCCCTCTTCAGAAGAATCTGTCCTCAGATTCTCTTCCGGTCTCGGAGTTAGTTAAGAGGAGCATAACCTAGCGGAAATTCTAATAATACGAATTAAATCGAACATTAAAATAAAATTAATTCAGATAATAAAACGCAATTCATAATAAACACTTAAAGCACTTAATATTCCAATTAAAATTCGAATTCATACAAAATAGAAAATTACATCAAATCCTAAACAAAGTTTACGGGAAAGAAGAAAATAAAATAGACTAGATAGCTCAAGGCTCGTCCGGACCACGGCGGAAATACTGATCCAGCTGCTCTGATAGTGACCTTTGCATTTCCGAGATCGATCTCTGAAGCTCTGACTGCAAGGCGGTGTACTGACTATCAATGTGAGCTCGCTGAGCTGCAAAGCCCTCGTTGATCTGCCTCTCCTGCTGGGCAAATCTCTCATCCGACACACGTCGGTAGTCAGTGAACTCTGAATAAAACTGTTGCAGGTTTATCGATTCCTGGTGCTGAGTGCTTCTCCTGCCGTGTGAAGACTCAGGTATAGAAGCATCCTGTCTCATCAGTTGGGAGTAGATATGCTGAGCCTGCTCTCGGACCTCTGGGTCTGATGGTCCTTCTTCGGGAGTATCCCCTTGGTCAGCTTCCCATAAAGGTAGTCCAACTACCAGAATATATGGGTCGTTCCGCCTTGGACCCTTCGTGCAAATAGCCATTTGAGCTAGAGTGCCGTAGCTAATTGAGGTCGAACCTCCAACAGGAACCTGAGTATCGAGCCCTTCCACCTGGGCACACTCCAAAATGGCGGTGATGTATGAGCCAACTCGAATTTCTCCTCTCGACCGAGTGGAGATATACTTCATATGATCCATCATGTACGAGATGGGGTTGAACCTTTCTCCTCGTACCATATGATCGAGTATTAGACAGTCTTCGGTGTTCACCGCACCCGGGCTGTCTCCTCTGGCTAGAACCGATCGAGACACGGCTCTATGCATAATTCTCAATTGAGTGGTAATGAGCATCATGGCCTTGGATACGCCGGAGTTAAATATTTCGGTGGAGGTAGAGATACGTCTCCACGCTTCGGCTTGATTCCATCCGTCGGCACGTCTCCTCGGTGCCGTAACATCTAATTGAAAATACTCGGTCAACTGCCGGTATGAGAGCGTATAGTCTCGGTTGAACGCTCTGAAGTGGATTCCTATCGGCATCTCGTTGTCGTCCGGAAATGCCGCGCCCTTAAGAGAGCTTAAAAATTCGCAAGTGAGGCGGCGATAAGATGGCCTCTGGATACTCCAAAAATTAGCCCACCCAATGTTGTCGATGTAATGGGAGATCCCTTCGCCAAGACCCAATTGGTACATAGCTTCCATGTCTAGAAATTGCGTAGCTCTAACCGGTCGTTCCATTAACCGGTTGAAGATATCTTGATCGTCTTCATTACCCAAATCTACTTGGTAACCTTCCGGGGCCGCTATGTCGGGTAATTCCCTTGCCCGACGTCCGCCACGGGTTTCACGAGCACCTTCCATAGTAGAGTTGGAGTTGTGTGGATTGAAGGAAATAAGTTGCAAACTTTTCACTCGGGACTTTTACGGAACACTTGGCGTGCGCTACTTCGGGTGAAGATTGTGTGAGATCGGTAAAACGGATCGAGCCCAAACTTCAACAATAACAAGAACTCGCTGCAGACAACACACTATCAAAATCTCACGGAAATCCGTCAGGTAGATCAAGAATAATTCGAGCTCAAAGTTGGAAGGAATTTGGGGAGAAAAATGGGGAAATTTTTCGCATGAATAAGGGAGAAGAAAAGAGGGTGTGCGCAAAAGAGGAGCTACTGACCATTTTAAAATCCGGAAGAAACGCGCACGGCCTCTCGTCACGGCGTGTGACGAGGCCGTGTGAGAAACGCGCACGGGGTCTCGTCACGGCGTGTGACGACCCCATGAGGACAAACACGCACGGGCTCTCGTCACGGCGTGTGACGAGCCCGTGTGTATTCATGCGCACGGCCTTTCGCACGGGGTGCAACAAGGCCGTGTGAGATAAGTGCACAGGGTCTCGTCACGGCGTGTGGCGAGACCGTGCAAGGCATACAGGGGTAGTTCGTGGGATTAAAACCACACAAACTTCAAAAAATGTAAACACGAGCAACAACATCGAAATCACATGCATAATATAACACGCTTAATGCACATAATTTCTAAATTCGCATAATATGAAATTAAATTAATTTGGATGAATGTCATGACAATGCAATATACCTGGATCGTTCATACAGAATCAAGCTTCATCCTTCTGGCTCGTCTCGACATTCTCTTTCTCGTGCAATTTGTACGAAGATGAAACGGACTTCCACATGAGAAGCAACGTCCCTGCTTCCTTCGACATTCTGACTCTTGATGATCTATTTGGCAAAAGTCACATACTGGCGTTCCCTGCAGTTTTGGAGGTACATTCTGCTTCGATGAAGATACTGAGAAGGTTTTCTTGCCGGAAGAAGACCCTGATTGTTTAAGTGGCCTCGTAGAACTCACTAGATGTGCATCCTCAGTATCGCCTGCTATATCCCGCGGTACTGGCCTCTTCTTCGGACATAGATTCAACATGTGATCGGGGCTACCACATCCGAAGCACAGTCCATTCTTCCTCCAACATTTAGCCTCTACATGCGGGCCCTTACAAAATCCACATACTGGTCGTGGATATCCCTGAGGTTGGGGAGGATTAGGCTGAACGGGGGCCTGAATTTCACTTTCGTTTTGCTGACGAACAATCCTCGTAATGTATTCAGCCCGGAACTCAGTCAAGAATTGATCCCAAGTCGGGACTACGTGCTCGTGTTCCCATTGTTGTTCAATCTGTTTCCACCATTCCTGTGTAGCTCCAATCATCAAATAAATAGCAAACCCGACTCTTAGAGGGTCCGGATATTCCATAATCCTAAAAATCTTTTCTAGAGCCGATATCCATGCCTCGGCAATATTGTCATCCGGGGCACCTTCAAATTGCGGTGGTTCGAATCTGAGAAATTGAGCCCACGCTTCCTGCTCAACATTTCCTTTAGGGGCATGAGCGATGAACCATCTTAATGTTTCCAAAATTCCGGCTGGAATCGGGTGGATCGGTCTGAGGTGTCAATGAAGATGACGAAGACTATCCACAGGGACAACGACGTGGAGACATCCTGTAAAACCATTAACAGTTATGCATGACAGGTAAGTGAGCATGCAAAGCTGTAAACACATAGGCAAGTAATGTTCACTTAGTGTTCACATAAGCACTTAGCACATTTGCACAAATCCACAGAATTCCTAAGCCGTACGACCTAGACACAACCGGACACGACAGACAACCAGGCATGGCAAGTACAAAATTTCACATCCACCTATATCCAATCCCATCCCAGTATTTTGATTGTAAAAGATCTTTTGTTGTTGATCATCCAACAAAGATCCGTGACAATTCAAACACTAAGCGTTCTTGAACACTGGTGAGTGCAATTCCCTAAGTTACACCGGCACACAACGACCGACCAAACCAGCAAAACACGACAATTCAGAGCTTAGGCCATTGGACCAAAGAGCTCTGATACCAACTGTGGCGGACGCCCCAAACGGGTAACGCACGCCCCGCACCGAGCCCCGACCCGGAACCGAAATGGGATCCGACCCGAACCGAAACCCGGCGAACGGCAAGCATTTACTCAATCACTAGGCGGGGTTTTAAAAACAACGAAAAGACAGAGACGCGGAAGCAATATAAATAATCAAAGCAATAGAACATAATAAATACACAATTATTAAAGCCCACCAAGGCTAACAAAATTCAATTACATAATATCAAACGGGTTCGATAAATACATAATCCCGAATACAAATTAAATAAAATCCTAATATCCTAAAAATCTAATTCATATCATACGGAAAGGAATATACATGAGAAATAAATACAACTCTACGACGACGACGACGAATCCCGCCTAGTATCCTGAAACCAATATAGGGTGAGACGGAGAGGGTTAGTCAAACGACTAAGTGAGGGGGAAAATAATAATGTATATAATAAAACGGAAGTAAATCACCAATTTTATAATTAAAAGAAATCAACATAAAAGAAATGTTTTCGTAAACGGGTGGTGATTTAACATAAAACATAACTTATCATATGACTCGGCGAGTCGAGCCCTGAAACTCCAATAACCAAAAACATAAAACCGGAAACCTCCCTTATTCCTCCAATGTAGCCGGACTGCAAACCCGAACTACTCGTAACTAACTAGAATAACTCAGGTACTCAAAGGGCTGCCACTCCGGCCTCACCCCGAGCTCCCAAATGGAGGAAACCATAGGATTTACGCCGTAGACCCGACGTCTACCGACTTCGTCCTATCGCTCTTACTCCGGGCCCAAACGATCATGCATACAGTTCATAACTCGCTTTTCAAACATTTCGGGTTGGCCAAAAGACCGTTCGACACATGTCATATGCGAGGCCGAAGGCCAAAGTTCGCCTTAGAAAACAAAAGGTTTTACATGTCTCTTCCGTAAACATTTCGAAAACTATACATAGTACTTTTTCATATCAAATCATTTCCGATAAATCAAATAAACATAATAAGTATAAATATCTACTAAGTATATATATAGAAACGGTGTGAAAACAAAACATAAACGTGGCTTATTTCGGGAGAGGCTTATTTATACATATACATAGTAATACTGGAACAGAAAAGGAAAGCCTCACCTGGCGCGTGCAAAAGAAGAGCAAAAGCTAGAACCGGCGCTACTCCACAGGAGTATCGTCTGCAAAAATATCAGGACACAACCAAATAAGACTAAAGACGACGCACGGCTTATACGAGAATATTAAAACACATAGGAGCACGTTATACAATTAAATCAATCACTTAAGTTCAAATTATCAAACGAAAACAGAGTAATTCATGCATTTAAAAATACAAATCAAATCCAAATGTAACGAAACTTTACGGACATGCTTAAATTATGATAAAGAAGTATGCATACGAATTTCGAGAAAATCGGACTTCACATGCAAAAGATAGAAAATTTAACGAAGACTTAAAACGCACTATTCATATAACCGAACATGTTGTAAATTCATAAATCATGCAATTCATATCTATATCATATATATCGAATACACGAGCGAAGAAAGAATTCGGAAAAGACGGGTCTCGGAGGGACCCGTAGTGCAAAACGGGCCCTGACTTACAGAAGGTCAGGGCACTGTGTGATCGGGCCACACGGCCTTGTGCACGGCCGTGTGCCGAGGCCGTGCACAATCGGACGAACGCGCACGGCCTCAAGGCCGTGTGCACAGCCCGTGCACCATCCCCAAACACGCACGGTCTCTTGCACGGCCGTGCAAGAGACCGTGTACACCCACACGGGCTTGCCACACCCCGTGTGCATGGCCCGTGTGCGTAAAAATTGAGCAGAACATGCAGAACATCAAACCCAACACGCGAAAATCAAATATAATTCAACCTTAAATCGATTAATCATGCAAATCAATCCCTAATTTTCACATATGATCATCTACAACATGTAATCTACATATAGAAACGATAAACACGAAAATCCATCCACAATTACTATCAAAATCATATAAAACCTAAATTATACAACTATTCACAAAAACGAGAAAAACGAAGTATAGAGGACATTATACGAGAGAATCGTTAGAAGCTTACTCATAGAAAGGATCGCGAGGAATTCGTAGGCGTAAACGATTCGAAAATCCGTCGGGAAACGGAGTCGGGACGATCAATTGAAATCTCTTCCTTCTCTTTCTCTTTTTCCTTCTCTTTTCTTTTCTCCCCTTTCTTCCTTGTTGTTGATGTGCGAGAGTGAGGTGAGGGAGTGTGTGACTTAGTCAATTAGTTGACTAGGTCTAAAAGTCGAAAGGGTAAAATCGTCATTTCGCAAAATAAGTTTAAAAACTCACGTTGTCCAAATAATACGTAGTTACAGTTAAAATTCATATAATTAAACGCACATTGGCAATTAGTGATTTAAATATAAATTCACTCATTTACGAAATTATTCTAAAATCTCAGAATAAATATTAAATAGAATAATAAATAACGAAATTACTCGATTAAAATATACCGAATTGAAACTCGGATTTTCGGGTCGTTACACGCACCGGGGTGCGCAGGCCGGTGCAAGCTAAAAGGGGGACGCACCTGCTTGCGCACGGTCTTGCCAAGACCATGCGTAGGACCGTGCGGTTCTACTTTCAGGTGCAGAAAACGCGATTTTCAGTTTTCTCACGAGGGTTTCGTCCTAAAATCAACCAAGGCGAGTTCTATAGCTAAAATCAACACATAAAATTTACACTCATGTATTATACACATTAATAGCTATCATTTGATCCGAACTACACTAAAAATGGTAAACTCTAACCTACAAACCCATCAAATTATCAAATATTCATTCCAAAACAAAAGCTAGCAAATCGAAGGAATTAATGGATGAAATGAAATGGGGAAAGAAGGTTACAGGTAGAGAATCGAACGAGGATTGTATAGTTGGTCTCGGAATCTCGATTGGTCGGGCGACGGATTCGGGACGGGATTTTCTTCCTCCTCCTTCTTCTTCCTTTCTCCTTTTCTTCTCTCTCTCTCTCGATTTTGGGTGTGTGTGCAAGAGTGTGCAAGAGAGGGTGCATAAGGGGTCAAGTGAAGCCAAGAGGGTGTATGTAGCGCCCCGAAAATCCAAATTTCATTCCGGTATGCCCGAATCATTTATTTATGCATTTTATTATTTTATTTGATATTATTATGTGATTGTTTAACGATTTCATAAATGAGTGAATTTTGATATTTAAATCACGAATTGATAATGTGCATTTAATTATATGAATTTTGACTGTAATTATGTATTATTTGGACAACATGAGTTTTCGAACTTATTTTGTAAACATTACGAAAATGCTCTTTCGATTCTCAACCCAAGTCAAATTTTGACTTAAGTCTCATCTCTCTCTCTCACCTCATTCACGCACAAAGAAGAGAAGAGGAGAAGAAAAAGAAAGAAAAAGGAGAAAAGGAAGAAAAAGCTTCAATCGATCATGCCGGACTCGTTTCTCGACGGATTTTCGAACCGTTTATGCCTACGAACTCCTCACGATCTCTTCTACGAGTAAGCTTCTCACACCTTTCGCGATTAATGCCTCCATTGCTTCATTTTTCTAGTTTTTTTGAATAGTTGCACATTTAGGTTAAATGTTGATTTTGAATGATTCTATGGATGGATTTACGTGGTTCTTGGTTTTATAGGTAGATTAGATGTTGTATATCGTTATATGTAAGTCTTAACTTGAGATTTGCATGATTGATTGGTTAAATATCAAATTTTTGTTCATTTCCGCGAGTTTTCTTCATTTCTGCGATTTTCTGCTATTTTGAGAATCCACACAGCCTTGCGCACGGTCTTGAGACCATGTGCCAAGACCGTGCGTCCACTTTAGCCTTTGCACGGTCTTGTGCACGGCCGTGCACACGCCAGTGCAAAGTGCTTGCACCGGCTTGAGCACGAGTCCAAGCCCGTGCATCCGCCCGTCCCGAGACCGTGTGTTTGCCTTAACTAAAATTTCTCCATTTACAAAATATTGCTCTCGGTAATGGGAGTCAAAGAGCAATTAAAAAAGTTGACTTTCTTCGTTGGACCTCCGATTTGAGATCCGATTTCACCTATAGTTCCTATAAATCATGAGATGTATATTTTAGGAAGTTTGGATTTTTCCGACTTCGTTCGGGCCCGGTTCCTCGTGTTTTTCGTTTAGGCATTTTGGGCTATTTTTCAAATGTTGTCCGTTTCTTCCGAAACTTGAAAGCATGCTTCCTTATTGCCTTTTATGCATGATTATGAACTTTTATCGCATTCTAATTTGATTTGCTTATTGAATTTACGTACTTTGATAGAATGTGAACCTAAGTGTTATGAATGACTGTTTAACGTGCTTCTATGTGTTTTAATGCTTTCGTATAAGTCGTGCATCGTCGTTAGTCTTATTTGGTTGTGTCTTTGTATTTTGCAGACGATACACCCGTGGAGTAGCGCATCCGGTCTTGCATTTATCTATTCTTTTTGTATAGCCAACAGGTGAGGCTTTCCGTTTTTGACTCCAGTACTATATGTATATATATATATATTAAGCCTCTCCTGATATAAGCATTGGTTTACGTTTTGTTTTCACACCGTGTTTATATACCTAGTAGATATTTATGCCTATTATGTTTATTCGATTTATCGAAATGTTTTGATATGAAAAAGTACTACGTATATTCTTTCAAACGTTTGCGAAAGAGACATGTAAAACTCCTTTGTTTTCTAAGGCGAAGTTTGGCCTTCGGCCTCGCATATGACATGTCTCGAACGGTCTTTTGGCCAACCCGAAATGATTTGAAAAGCGAGTTATGAACTGTATGTATGTATGTTTAGGCCCGGAGTAAGGATGATAGGACGAAGTTGGTAGACGTCGGGTCTACGGCGGAAATCCTATGGTTCCCTCCACATTTGGGAGCTTGGGGTGAGGCCGGAGTGGCAGCCCTTTGAGTACCTGAGATTATACCGTATGTTATGCGTAGTTTGGATTTAGCGGTCCATCTACATTGGAGGAATAAGGGTGGTTTCCCGTTTTATGTTTGGAAATTGGAGTTAAGGGCTCGACTCGCCGAGTCATATGATATGTTTATCTTTTATGCTAAATCACCACCCGTTACGAAAACCTTTCTTTCATATTGATTTCTTTTAAGTTTAAAATTGGTGATTTACTTCCGTTTTATAATATACACTATTATTCCCTCCTCACTTAGTCGTTTGACTAACCCTCTCTGTTTCAACCCCTGTATTGGTGTCAGGATACTAGGCGGGATTTGTTCGTCGTCGTCGTCGCGTCTTTAGAGTTGCATTCTTTTGCTCATGTATAACTCTATTTCCGTTTGGCTATTATTTATGTTTATGATATTAGGATTTTATTTATGTAGTATTCGGGATTATATGTTGAACCCGTTATTATCTATTGTCGGGATATTGTAACGAACCCGTTTATTATTTATGTAATTGAATTTCGTTGGCCTTGGTGGGCTTTAATACTTGTGCAATTATTATGATTTATTGTTTTGTTTATTTTCGCTTGCGTGCCTCTGTCGTTTTCTTTCGTTTTTGAAACCCCTGCCTAGTCATTGAGTAAATGTGTGTCGTTCACCGGGTTTCGATTCGGGTCGGATTCCATTTCGGTTCTGGGTCGGGGCTCGGTGCGGGGCGTGCGTTATGTAGCGGGCGCCCCAAACGGGTAACGCACGCCCCGCACCGAGCTTCGACCCGGAACCGAAATGGGATCCGACCCGAATCAAAACCCGGCGAACGGCAAGCATTTACTCAATTACTAGGCGGGGATTTTAAAAAAAAAAAACAACGAGACAGAAGTGCGGAAGCGAAATAATCAATCATTAAAGCATGATAAATTGCACAATTATTAAAGCCCACCAAGGCTAACGAAATTCACTTAATTAAATAACAAACGGGTTCGGTACAATATCCCGATAATTATATAATAACGGGTTCAATACAAAATCCCGAATACATTCTAATAAATCCTAAAATCAAAAGACATAAATCATAGCCATATTGAATGAGAGTTATACATGAGCAAAAAGAATGTAACTCTAAGACGCGACGACGACGACGCAGATCCCGCCTAGTATCCTGAAACCAGTACAGGGTAAAACAGAGGGGGTTAGTCAAACGACTAAGTGAGGAGGGAATAATAAGGTATATAACAAAACGGAAAATAAATCACCAATTTTAAATTAAAAGAAATCAACATAAAAGAAAGGTTTTCGTAATCGGGTGCTGATTTAACATAAAACAAAACATATCTTATGACTCGGCGAGTCGAGCCCTGAACTCCAATATCCGAACATAAAAACCAGAAACCACCCTTATGCCTCCAATGTAAACGGACCGCTAAATCCGAACTACTCGTAACTGACTAGAATAACTCAGGTACTCAAAGGGCTGCCACTCCGGCCTCACCCCGAGCTCCCAAATGGAGGAAACCATAGGATTTACGCCGTAGACCCGACGTCTACCGACTTCGTCCTATCGCTCTTACTCTGGGCCCAAACGATCATGCAAACATTTCATAACTCGCTTTTCAAACATTTCGGGGTGGCCAAAAGACCGTTCGAGACATGTCATATGCGAGGCCGAAGGCCAAAGTTCGCCTTAGAAACAAAAAGGTTTTACATGTCTCTTTCGTAAACATTTCGAAGACTATACGTAATACTTTTTCATATCAAATAAGTTTCGATAAATCAGATGAACATAATAATCATAAATATCTACTAAGTATATATATAAACGGTGTGAAAACAAAACATAAACGTGGCTTATATGGGGAAAGGCATATATATATATATATACACGTAGTAATACTGGAATCAGAAAAGGAAAGCCTCACCTGGCTATGCAAAAGATGAGCAAAAGAGCAAGAACTGGCGCTACTCCACAGGAGTATCGTCTGTAAAAATACCAAGACACAACCAAATAAGACTAAAGACGACGCACGGCTTATACGAAAGAATTAGAACACATAGAAGCACGTTATACAATTAAATAAATCACTTAGGTTCAAATTCTCAAACGAAAACGGAGTAAATCGCAAATTTAAAAATGTAACTCAATTCCAAATGCAACGAAACTTTACGGACATGCTTAGAATATCATAAAGAAGCATGCATTCGAATTTCGGGAAAATCGGACTTCACATGCAAAAGTTAGAAAATTTAACGAAAACTTAAAATGCACTATTCACATACTCGAACATGTCGTAAATTCATAAATCATGCAATTCCTATCTATATCATACATATCGAATACACGAGCGAAGAAAGAATTCGGAAAAGACGAGCCAAAGCGGGACCCGTAGGCCAATTTGTACCCTGACTTACAGAAGGTCAGGGCACTGTTCGAGCCTTCCACACGGCCTTGTGCACGGCCGTGTGGCGAGGCCGTGCACAAACATGCAACACGCACGGCCTCATGCACACGGCTTCAAGGCCGTGTGCACAGCCCGTGCGCAATTCATCCCTCGCACACGGTCTCATGCACACGGCCTCAAGGCCGTGTGCAACAGGTCGTGTGCGATCCAAAATCGCAGAACAAGCAGAAGCTCAGAAACTCGCGAGAAATCAAACCCTAATCCAACATATAATCACTAAATCATGCAAATTAAACCCTAATTCTCACATATAATCATCTACAACATAAATGCTTCATATAGAGACGATAAACACGAAAATCCATCCACATTTTCTATCAAAATCATATAAAACCTAAATTCTATAACTATTATCAAAAATAAGAAATACGAAGCGAAGAAGACATTAAACGAAAGAATCGTGAAAGGCTTACTCGTAGAAGAGTTCGCGAGGAGTTCGTAGACGAAAACGGATCGAGAATCCGTCGGGAATCGGAGTCGAGACAATCGTTGGAATCTTTCTTCTTCCTTCTCTTTTTCTTTCTTTTTTCTTTCTTCTCCTTTTCTTTCTTTTTCTTGTTTGAGCGTGAATGGCAATGTGAGAGAGAGAGATTGAGACTTGGTCAAATCGACTAAGGTTTAGAAATCGAAGGGCATTTTAGTAATTTTGCAAAACAAGTTCGAAATCTCACGATGTCCAAATAACATGTAATTACAGTCAAAATTCATATTATTAAACGCACATTGACGATTTGTAATTTAAATACATAAATTCAATCATATACGAAATAAATTCTAAAATTACATAATAAATATCAAATAAATATTAAATTACACAAATATTCGATTCGGACATACCAAATTAATTATTCGGATTTTCGGGGCGTTACAATCACCCCTCCTTAAGAGAATCTGGCCCCCAGATTCTATTCGTCCGGCTGAAATAATTCCGGATGAAACTTGCGCATCTTGTCCTCGGTTTCCCAAGTAGCTTCTTCGTTTGTCTGATTTCTCCAAAGGACTTTGACAAGAGAAATCTCTCGGTTGCGCAGAGTTTGAGTCTTCTTATCCAATATCTTCACCGGCTTCGAAACAAAGGTCAAATCCGGTTCTAGTTCAATATCCTCAACAGGAAGGATCTCGGACTCATTCGGGAAGTATTTCCGGAGTTGGGAAACATGAAAGACGTTGTGAATCCCAGTCAGACTCGGCGGCAAGTCTAACCTGTAAGCAGCGTTCCCAATTCTTTCCAGAATCTCATAGGGGCCCAAAAATCTCGGACTTAACTTTCCTCCTTTTCCAATTCGGGTGAAACCCTTTCGAGGAGAAGCTTTGAGGAATACTCTGTCACCAACCTCAAATTCCAACGGTCGGCGGCGGGTGTCGGCATAGCTCTTTTGTCGATCCTGAGCTGCCTTCATTCTCTGCCGGATGATCTGAATTCGGTCGATGGCATTTTGGAGAAACTTTGGAGGAGTTCCTCGTTCCTTATCATCTTTCGTCCATCGCCAATCTTCGAGATCCCAAAACAACGGGGATCTACACTTTCTGCCATACAATGCTTCGTAAGGTGCCATTCCGATCGTAGACTGATGACTGTTGTTGTAAGCAAACTCGATCAGAGGCAACTGGTCGTGCCAATTGTTGCGAAAATCCAGGGCACAAGCTTGAAGCATATCACAGAGATATCTGATCATCCTCTCTGACTGACCATCGGTTTGCGGATGTGCGGCCGTACTGAAAGTCAGCTTCGTTCCCATTCGTTCTTGAAGTTGTTGCCACAAACGGGAAGTAAATCGAGCATCTCTGTCAGATACTATCGTAGACGGAATTCCATGAAGCTTGACAATCTCTCGGTGATAAATCTCTGCCAACCTATCCACTTTGTACGACATGTTGATCGGTAGAAAATGAGCACTCTTGGATAGTCGGTCGATAATTACCCAAATGCTATCGTAGCCACCTCTAACTTTAGGCAAACCAGACACGAAGTCCATGGCAATACCCTCCCAATTCCATGTAGGAATCGGTAGTGGCTCAAGCAAACCTCCCGGTCTCTGATGTTCAGCTTTAACTTGTTGACAAGTCGAACATCTCTTGACGTAATCAGCTACGTCTCTCTTCATACCTCTCCACCAGAACAATTCCTTCAAATCCCGATACATCTTACTTCCTCCCGGATGAACTGTGTAAGGTGTGTTGTGAGCCTCATCGAGAATCTCTTTCCTCAGACTCTCCGGAACACAAACTCGGGACTTGTAGCGGAGAACTCCTGTGTCGTCCACACCAAACTGAGTCTCAAATCAGCTGCGATGTGAACTATCTGTCTCTGAGTCCACTCATCAGTAGCCTAAACATCTTGAAACTTTCGACCCAATTCTGACTGGATCGATATGCTGTGAACATGGGCCTGAGAACTGATGTGAACTCCCTCTAACTTAGCCTCTAGCTGGGCTATGCTTGCCTTCCGGCTTAGTGCATTGGCTACGACATTCGCCTTTCCGGGATGATACTGGATCTTGCAATCGTAGTCCTCAAATAACTCCATCCAACGGCGCTGTTGTTTGTTCAATTCCTTCTGAGTAAACAAGTATTGAAGGCTCTTATGATCTGTGAAGATGTCGAATGTGATGCCGTAGAGGTAATGACGCCATTTCAATAATGCAAATACCACGGCGGCTAGTTCAAGGTCATGAGTGGGATAGTTCTCTTCAGCTGGCTTTAGCTTCCTCGATGCATAAGCTATAACTTTCCCATTCTGCATTAACACACAACCTAACCCTTCGTGTGACGCATCTGCATACACGACAAATCCTTCAAAACCCTCTGGCAGGGTCAGTACTGGGGTTGTGGTCAATCTCTTCTTGAGCTCCTGAAAACTAGCTTCACATTTGGCTGACCACTCAAACTTAGCTTCCTTCTTCGTCAATGCTGTTAACGGACCTGCAAGTTTAGAGAAATCCTTGACAAAACGTCTGTAGTATCCTGCTAATCCCAAAAAACTACGGATCTCTGTAGGAGTCTTAGGTCTCTCCCAATCCAGCACTGTCTCAATCTTCGAAGGATCTACCTCGATTCCCGTTCCGGATATGACATGACCTAGGAAGGTCACTCGGTCAATCCAGAATTCGCATTTGCTAAACTTAGCAAATAATTGGTGCTCTCTCAAAGCTTGGAGCACAATCCGGAGGTGTTCAGCGTGTTCTTCTTCGGACTTCGAGAGCACTAAGATGTCGTCAATGAAAATAACGACGAACTTATCGAGGTACGGACGGAAAATTCTATGCATCATGTCCATAAAAGCTGCTGGAGCATTCGAGAGTCCAAACGGCATGACCACAAACTCGAAATGTCCGTATCGGGTGTTGAAAGCTGTCTTCGGGACATCGTCTGATCGGATACGGAGCTGGTAATATCCCTGTCTGAGATCGAGCTTGGAATAAACCCTCGATCCTTGTAGCAAATCGAACAATTCCTCGATATGCGGTAGAGGATACTTGTTCTTCACTGTCATCCTGTTCAATTCTCGGTAATCGATACACATGCGAAGTGTACCGTCCTTCTTCTTTACGAACAAGACTGGAGCACCCCAAGGCGAGGTACTGGGTCGGATATATCCAATAGAAAGAAGTTCGTCGAGTTGATTCTTCAATTCTTTCAACTCGGCAGGAGCCATTCGGTACGGCGACTTCGAATAAGACTCGACTCCCGGAACTAGATCAATCACGAACTCTATATCCCGATCCGGTGGCAAGAATTCCAAATTCTCGGGAAACACGTCGACGAATTCATTGACCACGGGCGTCTCTTCGATCTTTGTCTGGTCCTTCGGGCGGTTGAGAATGTAAGCTATAAAGCACGTCGCTTCTTCTTTCTGAACGAGCTTCTTGGCTTCCATCATTGAGATATACGGGGCCTTCTCCTGATCGGAAACCCTTAACCTCATTAGAACCCAGAATAACCTTCTTCTCGAAACAATCAACCTTCGCCCGATGCTCGTACAACCAATCCATTCCGAGAATAACCCCATATTTCTTCATCGGCAACTCGACCAAATCTGCTAGATACTCGATATCCTCGATGACAATCGGACAACGTTTAAGTGCTCGGTTCGCAACGACCTTCGAACCTAACGGCGAACCAACCACTAGCACATAATCAAGCAACGAAACAGGCGCATGCACAGATAAGGAAACAGCAGGCGCAATAAATGAGTGTGAAGCACCCGAGTCGTATAATGCATGTATGGGGATGCCATTTATATATATAGTACCTTCCACCACATCTGTCGGATCTGCAACTGCATCCTCAGCATCGCCTTCCAAGGCGTAAACACGAGCGTAAGCCTGAGGCTGAGCGGCTCCCTGCTGTACCGGTCTTCTCTTCGGACATTCACCAATTCTGTGATCGGGGCTACCGCATCCGTAGCAAAGACCGTTCTTCCTCCAACATTTGGCCCCTAAGTGTGGGCCCTGACAAAATCCACATACTGGCCGTGGAAATCCCTGAGATCGAGGAGGAGCAAGCTGGGGTCGGGGAGGAGCAGGCTGAATGGCGCTCCTGAACGGCTTCTTCCCCGAAGAGGATCCAGACGGAATAAATGGCCTCTTCGAACCAGAAGCAAAACTCTTGGCGGCTGCAGGGGCAGGTGCTAATGTCGGTCTCATCTGTCGAAGATCGGACTCTATAGAAAGGGCCGTCTCGACTGCATCTGTGTAGAACTGAAGTCTGTTCCCGAGCATATGCATACGAATTTCGTTCGACAATCCCTCGATGAACTGTCGAGTCTTCCTTTGCTCATCGTCAACCATATACGAGCAGTGAATAATAAGCCTGGAGAAATGAGCCTCGTACTGGTCAACGGTAGAAGTACCCTGCTTGAGAGCCAGGAACTCTCGCTCACGTCTCTGTCGGACCACCAAAGGAATATACTTGGCCCGGAACTCCACCAAAAACTGATCCCAAGACGGGACCACATGCTCTCGCTGCCATCTCTGCTCTATACGAGCCCACCAGTCCTGAGCAGCTCCAGTCATCTGGTACACTGCTAACTCGACCCTCTTAGGGTCCGGACATTCCATCACGCGGAATCTCTTTTCCATCGCCGATATCCAAGCCTCGGCGATAACATCATCAGGTGCACCCTCGAACTGCGGAGGGTTGAGTTTAAGAAACCTTCCCATATCATTCTCGGGGGCAGGTGGTGGCGTAGCTCTGTTGGTATGAACCATGAATTGCCCTAAGGCTTCCATAAACTGTGCCGGAGTAGGAACACCTGGAGGCGGACCTGGCGGTTCACGACGAGGAGGCATTCTGCACATTCAATACCAAACATGCATGACGATAAGTGATTATGAAAAGCTGTAACACGTTAAGAAGTTTATTAAATAATTACATAGCCACAAACACGTAATCCTAAGCCGTACAACCTAGACACAACTGAACACGACAATTCAGAGCTTCGGCCATTGGACCAAGAGCTCTGATACCAACTGTAGCGGGCGCCCCAAACGGGTAACGCACGCCCCGCACCGAGCTTCGACCCGGAACCGAAATGGGATCCGACCCGAATCAAAACCCGACGAACGGCAAGCATTTACTCAATTACTAGGCGGGGATTTTAAAAAAAAAAAACAACGAGACAGAAGTGCGGAAGCGAAATAATCAATCATTAAAGCATGATAAATTGCACAATTATTAAAGCCCACCAAGGCTAACGAAATTCACTTAATTAAATAACAAACGGGTTCGGTACAATATCCCGATAATTATATAATAACGGGTTCAATACAAAATCCCGAATACATTCTAATAAATCCTAAAATCAAAAGACATAAATCATAGCCATACTGAATGAGAGTTATACATGAGCAAAAAGAATGTAACTCTAAGACGCGACGACGACGACGCAGATCCCGCCTAGTTTCCTGAAACCAGTACAGGGTAAAACAGAGGGGGTTAGTCAAACGACTAAGTGAGGAGGGAATAATAAGGTATATAACAAAACGGAAAATAAATCACCAATTTTAAATTAAAAGAAATCAACATAAAAGAAAGGTTTTCGTAATCGGGTGGTGATTTAACATAAAACAAAACATATCTTATGACTCGGCGAGTCGAGCCCTGAACTCCAATATCCGAACATAAAAACCGGAAACCACCCTTATGCCTCCAATGTAAACGAACCGCTAAATCCGAACTACTCGTAACTGACTAGAATAACTCAGGTACTCAAAGGGCTGCCACTCCGGCCTCACCCCGAGCTCCCAAATGGAGGAAACCATAGGATTTACACCGTAGACCCGACGTCTACCGACTTCGTGCTATCGCTCTTACTCCGGGCCCAAATGATCATGCAAACATTTCATAACTCGCTTTTCAAACATTTCGGGGTGGCCAAAAGACCGTTCGAGACATGTCATATGCGAGGCCGAAGGCCAAAGTTCGCCTTAGAAACAAAAAGGTTTTACATGTCTCTTTCGTAAACATTTCGAAGACTATACGTAATACTTTTTCATATCAAATAAGTTTCGATAAATCAGATGAACATAATAATCATAAATATCTACTAAGTATATATATAAACGGTGTGAAAACAAAACATAAACGTGGCTTATATGGGGAAAGGCATATATATATATATATATATATATACGTAGTAATACTGGAATCAGAAAAGGAAAGCCTCACCTGGCTATGCAAAAGATGAGCAAAAGAGCAAGAACCGGCGCTACTCCACAGGAGTATCGTCTGCAAAAATACCAAGATACAACCAAATAAGACTAAAGACGACGCACGGCTTATACGAAAGAATTAGAACACATAGAAGCACGTTATACAATTAAATAAATCACTTAGGTTCAAATTCTCAAACGAAAACGGAGTAAATCGCAAATTTAAAAATGTAACTCAATTCCAAATGCAACGAAACTTTACGGACATGCTTAGAATATCATAAAGAAGCATGCATTCGAATTTCGGGAAAATCGGACTTCACATGCAAAAGTTAGAAAATTTAACGAAAACTTAAAATGCACTATTCACATACTCGAACATGTCGTAAATTCATAAATCATGCAATTCCTATCTATATCATACATATCGAATACACGAGCGAAGAAATAATTCGGGAAAGATGAGCCGAAGCGGGACCCGTAGGCCAATTTGTACCCTGACTTACAGAAGGTCAGGGCACTGTTCGAGCCTTCCACACGGCCTTGTGCACGGCCGTGGGGCGAGGCCGTGCACAAACATGCAACACGCACGGCCTCATGCACACGGCTTCAAGGCCGTGTGCACAGCCCGTGCGCAATTCATCCCTCGCACACGGTCTCATGCACACGGCCTCAAGGCCGTGTGCAACAGGCCGTGTGCGATCCAAAATCGCAGAACAAGCAGAAGCTCAGAAACTCGCGAGAAATCAAACCCTAATCCAACATATAATCACTAAATCATGCAAATTAAACCCTAATTCTCACATATAATCATCTACAACATAAATGCTTCATATAGAGACGATAAACACGAAAATCCATCCACATTTTCTATCAAAATCATATAAAACCTAAATTCTATAACTATTATCAAAAATAAGAAATACGAAGCGAAGAAGACATTAAACGAAAGAATTGTGAAAGGCTTACTCATAGAAGAGTTCGCGAGGAGTTCGTAGACGAAAACGGATCGAGAATCCGTCGGGAATCGGAGTCGAGACAATCGTTGGAATCTTTCTTCTTCCTTCTCTTTTTCTTTCTTTTTTCTTTCTTCTCCTTTTCTTTCTTTTTCTTGTTTGAGCGTGAATGGCAATGTGAGAGAGAGAGATTGAGACTTGGTCAAATCGACTAAGGTTTAGAAATCGAAGGGGCATTTTAGTAATTTTGCAAAATAAGTTCGAAATCTCACGATGTCCAAATAACATGTAATTACAGTCAAAATTCATATTATTAAACGCACATTGACGATTTGTAATTTAAATACATAAATTCAATCATATACGAAATAAATTCTAAAATTACATAATAAATATCAAATAAATATTAAATTACACAAATATTCGATTCGGACATACCAAATTAATTATTCGGATTTTCGGGGCGTTACACATTACCCGTTTGGGGCACCCGCTACAGTGTAAGAGGGGTCAAGGTGGTGCAAGTGTATTCAAGAGGGTGTGGGGTTCAATTGAGATTAAAATAAATTCGAAGGGTAGAAAAGGTAATTATAAAAGGTTAAGGATTGGAGAATAAAATAGAATAAATTAAAATTAGCTAACGAAGCTAATCTTTTCATTTAAAATTCAACGAGGTGTCGAATAATTATTTCGAAAATATATTCCGGAATTTTGGGTCGTTACAAGAATTAATCAGACTATCATGGGAAAGTACCCAGTTGGACGTAACGCTATCCAAAGAAATGAAATCAAACGAAGGAAGATTTGCAGAAGATGGTTCTATTCAGGCGGAATCTAGGAACCCTATTCTCATAAAGGGGAGAGATTGTAACGCCCCGTATTTTTCGTAGTCGAATAATCGATCTAATTATATTTTAACACGAATATTCTCTTTATTCTCTTCTATAAATACTTACAAGAATAAAAAATTTCTTTATATAAAATTCCTAATTATTTAAAATAAACGTTTACCAAGTTAACTTCTTTGTAATATGAAAATTTTTGGGTAATTAATATCCAACTATGTGAAATATTAATTTTTACTCATAATTGGGCCAATACTCCATCTTTCATGCATCAAGACACCTGGCCTATACTTTTGCTGATCCCAATTAACCGTCCCTGCCCATATCCATTTATATAAAAGACATAATTGTTTCTTTTTATTTAAAACCCATTTAGCTAACCTTCTTCTCTTTCAATTTAAGTCATCCGCTACCATTTCTAACCAAGTCAGCTACTTTCATTTGCGAGATAACGAAACAAAGAAAATAAAATTCAGCCGAACCCAAGGGAAACAGGTCTCTGTTCTAAATTTCAATCTTTACTTGCTTTGCCTTAATTAATTGATTTGGTTCTGTGTGTTTTCTACTGAGACGATGGTATGGAATCATTTAATATATTATATGTTGCTACATGTAACGCCCCGAAAAATCCGAATTAGTATCCGGTACGACCGGATTGTTATATTGCGCGATTTGATTATTTTATTTGATAGTTAGTATGTGTATTTTAACAATTTCATAAATGAGTGAATTTTGGTTTTTAAACCATTTCATGTCAACGTGTGTTCAATTATATGAGCTTTAACTGTAATATTGTTTAATTCCGACAACCTGCTATTTTTAGTAAGTTCGGAGTAATTACGGTTTTGCCCCTCGCTTCTAAGTCAAGTCAAAGTTTGACTTGACCACTCTCTCTCTCCCTCAAACCTCATTCACGTAAGAAAGAAGAAAAGAAAGAAGAAAAAAAGAGAAAAAGAAGAGAGAAAAGAGAGAAAGTTTCGATTGCTCATTCCGACTTCGATTTCCGACCGAATTTCGATCCGTGAAACTTTCCGAACTCCTCACGATCTATTCTTCAAGTAAGCTTCTCACGTCCTTCGCGTTTAATGCTTCCTAGAATGTGATTTATAGAATTTTGTGAATAGTTTAATAATATATGAAAAATGTGATTATGAATGATTTTGTGGATGGATTTACGTGTTTCTTGGTCCTATAAGTAGATTAGATGTTGTAGATCATTATATGTAAGTTTAGTTTGAGGTTTGCATGATTTATATGATTTAAATGTTGATTTTTGGCTCATTCCCGAGAACCCTCGCGATTTTCTACTGTGTTGATAATCCGCACGGCCTGACGCACGGTCTTGAGACCATGCGCCAAGACCGTGTGCCTATTTTGGCCTTGCACTGCCTAACGCACGGCCGTGCGCAAGCCGGTGCGCAGGCCAGTGCAAGTTTGTCCGCACCGGCTTGAGCACGTGTTCAAGACCGTGCGTTTGCCCGTCCCCAAGACCGTGTGTATGCCTTAACCAAAATTTCTCCATTTTCAACTTCTTGCTCTCGGCATTGTGAGTCAAAGGAGCAAAATAAAAGTTGACTTTCTTCGTTTGACCTCCGATTCAAGATCCGATTTCACCTATAGGTCCTATAAATCATGAAATACATATTTTAAGTAGTTTGAATTTTTCCGACTTCATTTGGGCCCCGTTTCTCGTGTTTTTCGTTTAGGCCTTTTTGGCTATTTTTCAAATGTTATCCGTTTCTTCCGAAACTTGAATGCATGCTTCCTTATTGCCTTTTATGCATGATTATGAACTATTATTGCATTTTAACTTATTTTGCTTATCGAATTCTATGAATTTCTATGTTTTGTTACAATGTGAACCTAAGTGAGATGAATGATTGTTTAACGTGCTTCTATGTGTTTTAAATCTTTTGTATAAGTCGTGCGTCGTCATTAGTCTTATTTGGTTGTGTCTTGGTCTTTTGCAGACGATACTTCCGTGGAGTAGCGTGCCGGTCTCGCATTTTTGCTCTCGTTTTTGTCAAGCCAACAGGTGGGGTTTTCAGTTTCTTATAGTAGACGATAATACGTACATAATACCAACCCTACTACCCGATAAGCCTTGTTTTATGATTTGTTTTACATCCGTTTGTATATATAATAGATATTTATGCTTATACTTTTATGATCTTGAAACCGATTTAATATGAAAAGTATTATGTATAAGTTTGTGAAATGTTTACGAAAGAGGCAAGCAAATCTTTGTTTTTCGAAAGCGAACTTTGGCATTATAGCCTCGCACATGACTTGCCTCGAACGATCTTTTGACCACATGGAAATGTTTGAAAAGCGAGCTATGTATATGTATATGTTTGACCTGTTCTGATGGGCCCGGAGTAAGGACGATAGGACGAAGTCGGTAGACGTCGGGTCTACGGCGGAAATTCTATGGTTTCCTCCACCTTTGGGAGCTCGGGGTGAGGCCGGAGTGGCAGCCCTTTGAGTACCTGAGCTTGTTTATGTATGATCTGTGTAGTTAGGGGTTGCTCCCTGATTACAACTGGAGGAATAAGGTGGGTTTCTGTTTTTTTATGATTTGACTGGTGGTTCAGAACTCTTCTCGCTGAGTTATACGCTTTCTTATGTTCCATTTTGAGCTAGTTCACCAAGCGTTTGCGAAAAACTTTATTTCTGTTGTTTTCTTTTTGTTTAAACTGGTGATCTACTTTCGCTTTTTTATGTACTGTCTTTTTCCCCCTCACTTAGTCGTTTGACTAACCCCATTCGTTTCACCCTTTGGTTTCAGGATTCTAGGCGGGCTTCATAGTATTGAGTAGTCGTCAATCGAGTTGCGTTTTTGTCTTATGTAAACTCTTATTTCTTGTTGACTTGATATTTGTTATGTAGGATTATACTTATGAAAATCCGGGAATAATATTGTAGAACCCGTTGTAATCATTTGTTAATATTTATTGGAATTTGCTAGCCTTGGTGGGCTTTACCTATCTGCGCAATCATTATGTGTTTTATGTTTTGTTTTATATTGCTTCCGCTTTTGGGTTTGTCTCTGTTTTGAAACTCCCGCCTAGTAGTAAATGTCCGGTTTGCCGTTCGCCGGGTTTTGGTTCGGGTCGGACTCCTTTCGATTCCGGGTCAGGATCCGGTGCGGGGCGTGCGTCTGCCCGTTTGGCGGCGCCCACTACAGTTGGTATCAGAGCCCTATGGGTTCAATGGCCTATGCTCTGAAGCGTCGAGTCTGTCTAGGTCCGTACGGCTTAGGAACTATGTGAATTGCGTGATTGTGCTTAAGTGATTGTGTGAATTTGAATTCCTTACGTGTTAATGCTTTACATGATCACTTACCGTCATGCATAATTGTACAGTTTTGCAGGATGCGTCGTGGTAGAGGTCCTCCTCCGCCTCCTCCCCCGCCAGAGGGACCTACGCCAGCCCAATTTATGGCGGCATTACAGCAGTATGCTCTTCATGCTCCTCAGGAAACGCCGGAACAGACGGCTATGAAGGCAATGAATCAGTTTCTTAATCGTAATCCGCCACAGTTTGTGGGAGCACCGGATGATGTGGCTGCAGAGGCCTGGATATCGGCCTTGGAGAAGATATCCAGACTGATGCACACTACGGATCCACAGAGGGTCGAGTATGCTGCCTACCTGATGATTGGGGCAGCACAGGACTGGTGGACACGGATCGATCAGCGTTGGACGCGTGATCGGGTGGTTCCGACATGGGCTCAGTTTTTGGTGGAGTTCAGGGCTAAGTACATACCGTTGGTAGTCAGACAACAGCGGGAAAGGGAGTTTTTGAACTTGAAGCAGGGCACGTCTTCAGTAGATCAGTATGAGGCACATTTCTCTCGCCTCATTGTTCACTGTTCCTATATGGTTGAGGACGAGGAGAGAAAGATACGCCAGTTCGTGGAGGGTTTGTCTCACAGCATTCGACTGCATATGATGGCTGTCCGCCCCCGATTTTATTCCGATGCAGTTGACATGGCTCTTGCTATAGAGTCAGAGATGAGACAGATGAGGCCTTCGTCAGCACCTGCCCCCGCAGCCGCTAAGGGTTTTTCGTGGGGTCCGAAGAGGTCTTTTCATTCTGTAGGACCATCTTCTTCTTCAGCTGGGAAGAAACCGTTTCAGCAGGCTCCGAAGCCGAATGTTCCTCCCCAAGCTCAGGGTTTTCCACGACCAGTTTGTGGATATTGTGGAGGTCCCCATTTGGAGTCTAAGTGTCGAAGGAAGTTAGGGCTTTGCTTTGGATGTGGTAGCTCCGATCATCTTATGAATGCATGTCCGATGAAGAGAGGTCAGAAGCAGCCAGCTCAGCCTCAAGCCCAGGCCCGACTTTACGCCTTGGAAGGCGATGCTGAAGATGTCGCGCCAGATGCGAATGCCGTGGTGGAAGGTACGATATATATACATGGCATTGCCATTCATGCATTGTACGACCCGGGTGCTTCTCACTCGTTTATTGCGCCTGCCGTTGCTTTATCTGTGCATGTGCCTGTTGAGTTGCTTGAGTATGTGTTAGTTGCTAGCTCGCCGATGGGTTCTAGAGTAGCTACGAACCGCGTTCTCAAGCGTTTTCTGATGATGATTGAGGGTACCGAGTACCTCGGGGATTTGATTGTGCTGTCGATGAAGGATTATGGGGTTATTCTTGGGATGGATTGGTTATTTGAACACCGAGCGAAGGTCGACTGCTATGAGAAGAAAGTTGTACTTGGTTACAGTGAAGTTAGAGGTTTCAGAATGGGTGAAGGCCCGTATATCTCTATGATGGAAGCCAAGAAGCTTATCCAGAAGGGAGAAGCAACTGGTTTTCTAGCTTATCTTCTCAACCGTCCGAAAGAGCAGACGAAGATCGAGGATACCGATGTGGTTAAGGAATTCATGGATGTGTTTCCCGAGAACTTGGAGTTTCTGCCCCCTGATAGGGACATTGAGTTCGTTATTGATCTAGTCCCGGGTGCCGAGCCGTACTCGAAGTCTCCGTACCGTATGGCTCCTACCGAGTTGAAGGAATTGAAGAATCAGCTCGACGAACTCCTTTCGATTGGATATATCCGCCCGAGTACCTCGCCTTGGGGTGCTCCAGTCCTGTTCGTGAAGAAGAAGGACGGTACACTCCGTATGTGTATCGATTATCGCGAGTTGAACAGGATGACGGTGAAGAATAAGTATCCTTTGCCGCATATTGAGGAGTTGTTTGATTTACTCCAGGGATCGAGAGTTTATTCTAAGCTTGATCTCAGACAAGGGTATTACCAGCTCCGTATCCGAGCCGAGGATATTCCGAAGACAGCGTTCAACTCCAGATACGGTCACTTTGAGTTCGTGGTCATGCCGTTTGGACTCACGAATGCACCTGCCGCTTTTATGGATATGATGCACAGGATCTTTCGTCCATACCTCGATAAGTTCGTTGTGATCTTTATCGATGACATTCTAGTGTTCTCGAAGTCAGAGGAAGAGCACGCAGAACACCTCAGGATTGTTCTTCAGGCTTTGAGAGAGCATCAGTTATTTGCTAAGTTTAGCAAATGCGAGTTCTAGATCGACAGAGTGACTTTTCTAGGTCATGTCATATCCGGAACGGGAGTCGAGGTAGATCCTTCGAAGATCGAGACTGTGTTGGATTGGGAGAAACCTAAGACTCCTACAGAGATTCGCAGTTTCTTGGGTCTAGCAGGATACTATAGACGTTTTGTCAAGGACTTTTCCAAGCTTGCTAGTCCGTTGACTGCGTTGATTAAGAAGGATGCCAAGTTTGAGTGGTCAGACAAATGCGAAGCAAGTTTCCAAGAGCTCAAGAAGAGATTAACTACAGCCCCAGTGTTAGCTATGCCTAATGGATTGGAGGGACTCGTTGTGTATACAGATGCGTCACACGAGGGATTGGGTTGTGTGTTGATGCAAAATGGGAGAGTTATAGCTTACGCCTCGAGGAAGCTAAAGCTAGCCGAAGAGAACTATCCCACGCATGATCTTGAGCTAGCAGCCGTTGTGTTTGCTTTGCTAAAGTGGCGTCATTATCTGTATGGCACTACGTTCGATATCTTCACTGATCATAAGAGTCTTCAGTATTTGTTCACTCAGAAGGATTTGAACAAGAGACAGCGTCGATGGATGGAATTGTTTGAGGATTATGATTGCAAGATTCAGTACCATCCTGGAAAGGCGAATGTGGTAGCCGATGCATTGAGTCGTAAGGCGAGTGTAGCTCTGCTAGAGGCTAAGTTTGAGCGAGTTCATATCACCTCGCAGGCTCACGTTCACAGTATATCGATTCAGTCAGAATTGGGTCGTAAGATTCTAGATGTTCAGGCTACTGACGAGTGGACTCAGAGGCAGATAGTTCATATTTCAGATGATCTAGAGTCCCAGTTTCGTGTTGATGATTCTGGCATTCTCCGCTTCGAGACTCGAGTTTGTGTTCCTGAGAGTCTTAAGAAGGAGATTCTTGCTGAGGCGCATAATACGCCTTATACAGTACATCCTGGTGGAAGTAAGATGTACTGGGATCTAAAAGAGTTGTTCTGGTGGAGAGGTATGAAGAGAGACGTAGCTGATTACGTCAAGAGATGTCAGACATGTCAGCAGGTCAAGGTAGAGCACCAGAGACCTGGAGGATTGCTACAGCCACTACCGATTCCTACGTGGAATTGGGAGCAGATTGCGATGGACTTTGTGTCCGGTTTACCGAAAGTTAAAGGTGGCTATGATAGTATTTGGGTGATAATTGACCGACTTTCCAAGACTGCTCACTTTCTGCCAGTCAAGAAGTCATTCAAGGTGGAGAAGTTGGCAGAGATTTATCACCGAGAGATTGTCAGGCTTCATGGAGTTCTCGTGAGCATTGTGTCTGACAGAGATGCTAGATTCACTTCTCAATTATGGCAGCATCTTCAGGAGAAAATGGGAACGAAGCTGACATTCAGTACAGCAGCACATCCGCAGACCGATGGCCAATCTGAGAGGACGATTCGATATCTCAGTGATATGCTTCGTGCGTGTGCCTTAGACTTTCGCACCAATTGGAACGACCAATTACCGTTGATTGAGTTTGCCTACAACAACAGTTATCAATCTACAATCAAGATGGCACCTTACGAAGCACTGTATGGAAGGAAGTGTAGATCCCCGTTGTTTTGGGATCTTGAGGATTGGCGTTGGACAAGGGATAACAAAGGAAGAGGAGATTCTCCGCAGTCTCTTCAGAGAGCGATTGACCGAATTCAGATTATCCGCCAGAGGATGAAAGCAGCCCAGGATCGCCAGAAAAGTTATGTCGATACACGCCGCCGACCTTTGGAGTTCGAGGTTGGTGACCGAGTGTTTCTTAAAGCTTCACCTCGAAAGGGATTCACTCGTATTGACAAAGGTGGTAAGTTAGGTCCGAGATTCTTAGGACCTTTTGTGATTCTGGAGAAGATTGGAGAAGCTGCTTACAGATTAGATTTGCCACCGAGTCTGACAGGAATCCACAACGTTTTCCACGTTTCACAGCTCCGGAAGTATCACCCGAGTGATTCACACGTTCTTCCTATCGAAGATGTTGAGATAGAGCCGGACTTGACCTTCGTTTCACAGCCGGTGAAAATTTTAGACAAGAAGACTCAAGCACTGCGTAACAGAGAAATTCCCATGGTCAAAGTGCTTTGGAGGAGTCAGTCGGTTGAAGAAGCTACGTGGGAAACCGAAGAGAAGATGCGCAAGTTTCACCCCGCGTTATTTGTAACAGACGAGAAGAATCTGGGGACTGATTCTCATAAGGAGGGGTGATTGTAACGCCCCGAAAAATCCGAATTAGTATCCGGTACGACCGGATTGTTATATTGCACGATTTGATTATTTTATTTGATAGTTAGTATGTGTATTTTAACAATTTCATAAATGAGTGAATTTTGGTTTTTAAACCATTTCATGTCAACGTGTGTTCAATTATATGAGCTTTGACTGTAATATTGTTTAATTCCGACAACCTGCTATTTTTAGTAAGTTCGGAGTAATTACGGTTTTGCCCCTCGTTTCTAAGTCAAGTCAAAGTTTGACTTGACCACTCTCTCTCTCCCTCAAACCTCATTCACGTAAGAAAGAAGAAAAGAAAGAAGAAAAAAAGAGAAAAAGAAGAGAGAAAAGAGAGAAAGCTTCGATTGCTCATTCCGACTTCGATTTCCGACCGAATTTCGATCCGTGAAACTTTCCGAACTCCTCACGATCTATTCTTCAAGTAAGCTTCTCACGTCCTTCGCGTTTAATGCTTCCTAGAATGTGATTTATAGAATTTTGTGAATAGTTTAATAATATATGAAAAATGTGATTATGAATGATTTTGTGGATGGATTTACGTGTTTCTTGGTCCTATAAGTAGATTAGATGTTGTAGATCATTATATGTAAGTTTAGTTTGAGGTTTGCATGATTTATATGATTTAAATGTTGATTTTTGGCTCATTCCCGAGAACCCTCGGGATTTTCTGCTGTGTTGATAATCCGCACAGCCCGACGCACGGTCTTGAGACCATGCGCCAAGACCGTGTGCCTATTTTGGCCTTGCACTGCCTAACGCACGGCCGTGCGCAAGCCGGCGCGCAGGCCAATGCAAGTTTGTCCGCACCGGCTTGAGCACGTGTTCAAGACCGTGCGTTTGCCCGTCCCCAAGACCGTGTGTATGCCTTAACCAAAATTTCTCCATTTTTAACTTCTTGCTCTCGGCATTGTGAGTCAAAGGAGCAAAATAAAAGTTGACTTTCTTCGTTTGACCTCCGATTCAAGATCCGATTTCACCTATAGGTCCTATAAATCACGAAATACATATTTTAAGTAGTTTGAATTTTTCCGACTTCGTTTGGGCCCCGTTTCTCGTGTTTTTCGTTTAGGCCTTTTTGGCTATTTTTCAAATGTTATCCGTTTCTTCCGAAACTTGAATGCATGCTTCCTTATTGCCTGTTATGCATGATTATGAACTATTATTGCATTTTAACTTGTTTTGATTATCGAATTCTATGAATTTCTATGTTTTGTTACAATGTGAACCTAAGTGAGATGAATGATTGTTTAACGTGCTTCTATGTGTTTTAAATCTTTCGTATAAGCCGTGTGTAACGACCCAGAAATCTGGGAATTACTGTGAGTAATTTTTACGCGTTAATTATCTTTCTTAATCTCTAAATTCTCGATTATATGTGAATTATAATATATTATGTCGTAAATGACCAATGTGATAATATTGTTTGCGTATTTAAATTACGTGTCTATATTGCGTTTATTAAATATTTAATCGTTATATGTGATCGACGCGTATTTAATTGGATTTTCTAAAATTACTAAAATAACCCTTCATATTTTTCGGTATTTCGAAGATATTTGATAAGTATCAAAATTCATTTCATTATTTTTATTTCGAGAGAGAGAGAGAGAGAAGAAGAAGAAAAGAGAAAATATTTCTCCCGAATCCCTAATCGATCGTGCCGAGCTCGAATCTCCGTGGAATTTCGCGCCAATCGTTTTTAAACGATCAGTTCATCGATACCTTTCTATAGGTACCAATTTCCCCAATTTCTTTTACGATTTTTCGAGGTTTTGAGAATATTTGGTTATTTCGGGACTTTTAGGATAATTGCTTAGATCGAGCCCGTTTCTTGGTCAATTCGTGATTTTATTGGATGTATATGTGAATTAGATGTTGATTATTGATTGTTATAAATTATGAGTGTTGATTTGCGTTAAAAATATGATTTTGTGGAATTTTGGCTCGAAAATTTGAAAACCCGTAAGTTTCTGCTGGGTTCAGTTGAACCACACGGGCTAACGCACGGTCTTGCGCAAGACCGTGCAGGAGCCCGTGTGCAACTCCTTGTGCTTGCACGGGCTTGAGCCCGTGCACCAAGGCCGTGTGTTTGGCCGTGTGTGCGTGCACGGTCTTGACACCGTGTTCAAGACCGTGCACTAGGCCGTGTGAAACACTTAGTGAATTTTTCCAGCATTTTCAAACTTTGCTCTCGGCAATTGAGTCTTCGAGTCACCATTTTTGGTTGACTTTTTGCATACGGACTCCAAAAATTACACCGTTTTCACCTATAGAACCCTTTTAATTTGTAGATTTATATTTTGGAATGTTTATTTAATTTCGCCCTCGTTCGGGCTATGAATAGTGTAATTCTAATTATGTGTATTTTTGACAACTTGTCGGAATTGCGTGAAATTTACATGATAGCTTCTTTACATATTATAATTGACATATGCATGATTGGAAACATGTTTGGTTAGCCGTTCGTCCAATAATTGCTTATTTGCGCTTTTATTGTTGTTGTAGTCGTTATTGATTTGTCTAGGTCTTGTCTTGTCTCCAGATCAGTCAGGCGTGGGAGACCAGTGAGTCTAGCAGCTCGGCTTTCTCTTTTTGATTCCAGGTGAGGATTTAAACTTTTAACTGGGCTTGAACATATATATATACAATTGCGAACCCCCTAATCCCTTATTAATATATTATATATTTCGAGTTTATATTTTTATGTTTTATCCTCAAATCATTTAATATCAAAATTATACATAAGTAAACCAAATTGATTTGTTTTCAAAAGGGCAAGACAACTATTTATTTTACGTGACGGTTTGACTTAGGATTTAATCCTTTGTCGTCACCCTTGCTCAGAGTGTCGGTTGGCATTCAAATGGGTTATTTTAAAGCGAGCAAATACATGACTATTTTCAAGTTGGGCTCGGGAAGGTATCCGAAGGTTACATCTGGGGACGGGCGTTCAGGGTGTAATCCGAGGTGCTTCTCCCAAAACTAAGCGTCAATCGTGGCCTGTCAGGAGATGATAGCCACGGTTGGGAGCGATGGTGGGTGTTGCATTCGTTGCACATTTTCCTAAAATTCATTATGGTTGAGCTTCGGGTTGCTCCTTAGCTTGACACCGGCGATGGAGTATTTATACATGCACCGTGGAGATATAAGGAGGAACAGGCCCATTCTCGCTGGGATAGTATTTACTGCTTTATAGTGTTATTGATTTTAATTCTTAATTGTATATCCAAGTCGAAGCATATTCCGGTTTCTTCATTATCGCATATGTATTTTCTATAAATACCCGGAAGCATGACTCGACTTGTTCTCACATCTTCACTGAGTACTTTGACTCACCCTCTTTTAATTTGTTCTTGCCTCAGGTTTGAGAGAGACCGACATGTCTTACGTGTCGGATGGGCAACAGTGTCAGATAGACTTTTTGGTTTTGCCGAGTCTCATTAGTTGTCTTTTGGTCTCGTTCATTACTCTTGTCAACCTGGATTGATAATATTATATTGTTCCCCAATATTGTTATTTAAATGATGTTGCCCTGAGTGGGCTGTTGTTAATGTATTGGCCCCGGAGTGGCATTTTTGTTAATATGGATTTAAATGCTTCCGCTATATATATATTCACTGATTTATTTAAATGTTTTCATTTGGGGATTCACTGTTGCCAAGTGTCGGGATTGACCCGTTAGCTTGCGTGGGTTCTCGGGTTGAGGCACTGTACTCGGCTTGGGAATTCGTGCAGGTTCGGGGGCTGTAGAGCGGGGCGCTACACCGTGCGTCGTCATTAGTCTTATTTGGCTGTGTCTTGGTCTTTTGCAGACGATACTCCCGTGGAGTAGCGTGCCGGTCTCGCATTTTTGCTCTCGTTTTTGTCAAGCCAACAGGTGGGGTTTTCAGTTTCTTATAGTAGACGATAATACGTACATAATACCAACCCTACTACCCGATAAGCCTTGTTTTATGATTTGTTTTACATCCGTTTGTATATATAATAGATATTTATGCTTATACTTTTATGATCTTGAAACCGATTTAATATGAAAAGTATTATGTATAAGTTTGTGAAATGTTTACGAAAGAGGCAAGCAAATCTTTGTTTTTCGAAAGCGAACTTTGGCATTATAGCCTTGCACACGACTTGCCTCGAACGGTCTTTTGACCACATGGAAATGTTTGAAAAGTGAGCTATGTATATGTATATGTTTGACCTGTTCTGATGGGCCCGGAGTAAGGACGATAGGACGAAGTCGGTAGACGTCGGGTCTACGGCGGAAATTCTATGGTTTCCTCCACCTTTGGGAGCTCGGGGTGAGGCCGGAGTGGCAGCCCTTTGAGTACCTGAGCTTGTTTATGTATGATCTGCGTAGTTAGGGGTTGCTCCCTGATTACAACTGGAGGAATAAGGTGGGTTTCTGTTTTTTTATGATTTGACTGGTGGTTCAGAACTCTTCTCGCTGAGTTATACGCTTTGTTATGTTCCATTTTGAGCTAGTTCACCAAGCGTTTGCGAAAAACTTTATTTCTGTTGTTTTCTTTTTGTTTAAACTGGTGATGTACTTTCGCTTTTATTATGTACTGTGTTTTTCCCCCTCACTTAGTCGTTTGACTAACCCCATTCGTTTCACCCTTTGGTTTCAGGATTCTAGGCGGGCTTCATAGTATTGAGTAGTCGTCAATCGAGTTGCGTTTTTGTCTTATGTAAACTCTTATTTCTTGTTGACTTGATATTTGTTATGTAGGATTATACTTATGAAAAACCGGGAATAATATTGTAGAACCCGTTGTAAACATTTGTTAATATTTATTGGAATTTGCTAGCCTTGGTGGGCTTTACCTATCTGCGCAATCATTATGGGTTTTATGTTTTGTTTTATATTGCTTCCGCTTTTGGGTTTGTCTCTGTTTTGAAACTCCCGCCTAGTAGTAAATGTCCGGTTTGCCGTTCGCCAGGTTTTGGTTCGGGTCGGACTCCTTTTGATTCCGGGTCAGGATCCGGTGCGGGGCATGCGTCTGCCCGTTTGGCGGCGCCCGCTACACTACATGATTTAATTATAGGATCGGCTATTTGGTTATATTTCTATTGGTATGAAATTTCAAGATATTAGCTAGATTAGCCATACGTAATCATGTTTTAAGTTCTCAAAACCTATTTTATTAATTATATAAATTGTTTCTTCTGCCCAACTTATGATTATTAAGTGTTCCAATAATCCGACTTATAAGACTTAGGTAACTTGAGAGTTCTATGAATTCTTTAATTAATTGTAAATTTTAGCTTTATTGAATAAGCCTTTCAGTCATGTTTAATCATCTTAACCTAGTTAATTAGTACTTGGTTTAATTATTTAATGGACTTTTATAATTAGCCTAAGTAACTAAACGTTATACAGAGATATGTAACTTGAAATTTGTAAGATTTCCTTAATTAGTTTGTAGGGATAATTAATTAGCTTGCTTACTGAATTGCTATCTTATTTATTACTAATTGTTATTCAGTTATCGATGAAATCATATTCTAAATGTGTAATCAGAATGCTAGATTATATGAATTTGATATACTTGTACTATTTGATATATTTGAAATCATATATTTGAAAAATGCTTTCATATCAAATTATTACATATTAATCCCTTGAAGGCTCCTTTAATTTGAAAGGGTAAAAGTTGATTTGTCAATTAGTCCCTTGGACCACATAAGCATTTTGAAATACGAGGAACTATGTTTGGCTTTTTGGCCTGGCCATTGAGTCACATGATATATATTGGGCCCTAGGAGACTAGGGTATGGGGTGAAGCCGGTTAGACGATGGGTTTACGGTGGATCTCGATGCACTCTAAACCCGTGACGGGAGCTCGGGGTGAGGCCGGAGTGGCAACCCTTTGAGTACTTGTGACCGATGAGGTATATCCTATATCGAAGATGTGAGGGTGAAACTCCCCACATGGTTATATAGTAGATCGGGTTCGCTACCTGACTGCATAAGGAGGAATAAGGGTGGTTTATTTGATTGTTTCTATATTACGAAACAGGTGGTGATTGCTCGACTCGCCGAACCTCTATTATATTGCGAAATCATTCGATTCACCAATGTTTGCTTAAAAACCTTTATTTTCCATTTGCTTTCTTCTCATTTAAAAATGGAGAATCTTTATTTTGTTTTATTAATATATATGTATTACATCCCCCTCACTTAGTCGCTTTGACTAACCCCATCTACTTCTGTTGTTTTGTTTCAGGTTTTGGTTACTAGGCGGAAGTCGAGTCTTAGGCAGGATGTATATTCTTTAGTCCTTGTAAATTTATTTCATTCTGTCTTTTAAATTCATGTAGGATTTGATAAATATTATAGATTTATGTTTTACTTGTTATTTATGATTATCTGTTTTTCATTGGCCTCGGTGGGCTTTATATGTAACGACCCGAAATTTTGGATTTATTCCAGAATAATATTTTATTCGCGCCGAAGGCTTTTCGTGAGAATATTTATATTCACAAATAAGTTTCACCCTTGAACCCGCCTGTAGCGCCCCGCTCTACAGCCTCTGAACCTGCACGGATTCCCAAGCCGAGAACGGCGCCTCAACCCGAGAACCCATACAAGCCAACGGGTCAGTCCCGACACTTGGCAACAGTGGATCCCCAAATTTAAAACATCTAAACAACTCAGAATAAATAGCGGAAGCAAATTTAAATCATAATAACATAAATGCCACTCCGGGGCCAATTCAACTAATATATTAACACAGCCCATTCAGGGGCAACATTAGATAAATATCAGGGAAGGGGGTCAATATAAAGTTATCTACAAGCCTGGACAAAAGAACAACTATCGAGAGAGTTTAAGACAACAATAGAGACTCGGCAAAACCAAAAAGACCTATCTAAGCACTGTTGCCCATCCAACACGTGAGATATGTCGGTCTCTCAATCTACCTGAGGCAAGAACCAATGAAAGAGGGTGAGTCAAAATACTCAGTGAAGATGTTGGAGCAAGTCGAGTCACGCTTCCGGGTTTTGTAGAAAATACATATGCAATAAGAAAGAAACCAGAATGTGCTTCGACTTGGATATTCAATAAAACAATAAAACAATAACAATATAAAGCAATAAATAAATATCCCCGCGAGAGTGGGCCTGTTCCTCCTTATTTCTCCACAATACATTATAAAAATCTCCATCGCCGGTGTCAAGCCAAGGAGCAACCGAAAGCTCGACGATTGTGAATTTAAGGAAAATGTGCAACGAATGCAACATCCACCATCGCTCCCAACCGTGGCTATCAACTCCTGACGGGCCACGATTGACGCTTAGTTTTGGGAGAAGCACCTCGGATTACATCCTGGACGCTCGTCCCCAGATGCAACCTCCGGATACCATCCCGGGCCCAATGAAATAACAATACTTTGCTCGCTTTGAAATAAGATATTTAATGCCAAACAGGCAATTTGGGCAAGTGGTGACGACGAAGGGGGTAAATCCTAAGTCAAACCGTCACGTAAAGGAAAGAGTTTTCCTTGCCCTTTTTGAAAACAAATCGATTTAGGTTATTATTATATAATTTTGATATCAAAGGATTTGAGGATAAAACATAAAAGTATAGGCTCGAAATATGTAATACAATAATATGGGATTAAAGGGTTTCGCAAGTATACATATATGTTCAAGCCCAGTTAAAACGATTTAAATCCTCACCTGGTCAAAAATAGGAAGCCTAGCAGCTAGACTCATTGGTCACCGACGTCCGACTGATCTGTAGACAAGACAGGACCTAGACAAATTAATAACGACTATAAAAGCGCAAATAAGCAATTGTTTGACGAACGGCTAACCAAACATGTTCAAAATCATGCAAATGCCAATTATAATATGTAAGGAAGCTATCATGTAATTTTCACGAAATTCCGACAAGTTGTCAAAAATGCACATACTTAGAATTACACTATTCATAGCCCGAACGAGGGCGAAATTAAATAAACATCTCCAAACATTAATATACAAGTTATAAGGGTTCTATAGGTGAAAACGGTATAATTTTTGGAGTCCGTATGCGAAAAGTCAACCAAAAATGTTGACCCGGAGACTCACTTGCCGAGAGCAACATTTGAAAAAGGCTGGAAAATTTTCTAAGTGTTTCACACCGGCTTGTGCACGGTCTTGAACACGGTGTCAAGACCGTGCACGCACACACGGCCATCCGCACGGTTTAGACGCACGGGCTTAAGCACGGTCTCCTGCACCCGTGCAGGCAAAAAGAGGTGCACACGGGCTCCTGCACGGTCTTGCTCAAGACCGTGCGTTAGCCCGTGCGGTTTAATAGCACCTAGCAGAAGGTTACGCGATTTCACGAAAATTCGAACCAAAATTCATAAAAATCATATTTATAGTGCAAATCAATACCCAACAATCGTAACAATTAACAATCATCATCTAATAAACATTTACATCCAATAATTTCACGAAATGATCAAGAAATGGGTCGATCTAAGCATTTAACCTATAAATCCCGAAATAACAAAATATTCTCAAAACATCGTAAATTCATGAAAGAAATTGGGGAAATTGGTACCTAGAGAAAGGTATCGTTGAGAGGATCGTTTAGGTTCGATCGGCGCGAAATTCTACGGAGAAATGAGCTCGGCACGATCGATTAGGGCTTCGGGGGAAAAATCCTCTTTTCTTCTTTTCTCTCACTCTCTCGATATCGAATAAGGGTTCGAATGAGGGTTTCGAGACTTTTATCAAATATTTCGAAATGTCGAAAAAATACGAAGGGGTAGTTTGGTAAGTTTAGAAAGTCCAATTAAATGTACGTTGGTCAAATATATCGATTTAATATCAAACAAACGCAAATTATACAAGGAATTTAAATACGCAATTAATATTATCACATTGGGTCATATACTAAAATAATATATAATAATTCACATATTACGAGAACTTAGGGTTAAGAAAGATAATTAACGCGGAAAAATACTCACAATGATTCTCGGATTTCTGGGTCGTTACAATACTACCCCTTATGAGAATCTGGTCCCCAGATTCCATCTTCATCAGAGAAGCTCAGGATAAGCTTCTCTCATCTTAGCCTCCGTCTCCCAAGTAGACTGCTCGGGTGAACGGTTCCTCCAGAGAACTCTCACTAATGGAATCTGCTTGTGGCGAAGCTGTTGGACCTTGCGATCCTGAATCTGAACCGGTTTCATCTCGATAGTCAAATCCGGCTCAAGCTGAACTCCGTCATCCTGGAGTACATGGGACTCATCGGGGAAGTACTTGCGGAGCTGTGAGACATGAAATACATTGTGGATCCCGGTAAGATAAGGTGGTAGATCCAAGCGATAAGTGGTGTTCCCAATCCGCTTTATGATCTCGAATGGACCTAAGTATCTCGGATTAAGCTTCCCACCTCTACTGATCCTCGTGAATCCCTTCCTCGGGGAGGCCTTGAGAAAAACTCGGTTTCCCACTTCAAATTCCAAGTCTCGATGTCTCTTGTCGGCATAGCTCTTCTATCGGTCCTGGGCTGCTTTCATTCTCTGTCGAATGAGCTGGACCTTATCAATCGCTTCCTGAATGTGATCCAGTGGGGTAGCTCTCTCGTGGCCATTGAATGACCACTTCCAATCCTCCAATTCCCAATAAATTGGAGATCTGCACTTCCTCCCATAAAGAGCCTCATACGGTGGCATCCCAATCGAGGCTTGTTAAATGTTGTTGTAAGCGAACTCGACCAAGGGCAAGTGTGAAATCCAACTGGTATGAAAATCGAGCGCACATGCCCGTAGCATATCACTTAGAAACCTGATCGTTCGCTCGGATTGTCCATCGGTCTGGGGATGTGCTGCAGAGCTAAATTTCAGGGTCGTTCCCAAGCTCTTGTGAAGTTCTTGCCAAAACTGAGCTGTGAACTTAGGATCCCTGTCTGAAACGATGCTCTCCGGAACACCATGAAGTCTGATGATTTCCTTCTGATACAGTTCTGCAAGTTGCTTGACCTTCGCTGTCTTTCGAACCGGAAGAAAATGAGCTGACTTGGTCAATCGATCGACGATGACCCAAATACTGTCGAAACCTCCACGAACGGTAGGCAATCTTATCACGAAGTCCATAGTGATCTCCTGCCACTTGGAAGTAGGTAAGGGAAGCGGCTGAAGAGTACCTCCAGGCCTTTGATGTTTGGCCTTGACTCTCTGACACGTTAGACAATGCTTTACATAGGTAGCCACGTCCCTTTTCATACCGTTCCACCAATACTGGGTTCTGAGATCACGATACATCTTGTTGCCTCCTGGGTGAACAGCATAAGCAGACTTGTGTGCCTCGTCGAGAATTCCATGCTTCAAGTTTGTGGGAACACAAACTCGGGTCCCGAAGCGAAGCAATCCGGTACCATCGATCCTGAATTTAGTGTTGGGATCATTCTGCATTCTGGCCTTAATCTTTTGAATACCGTTATCCGAAATCTGCTCGTCTCGAATTTGTTGGACTAGATCGGGTTGGACTGTAAGGTTGGCAAGTCGAGGATACGATTCAACTCGAATCATTTTATCCTCTATAGGGATACCGGAAGATGGTCCCTCTAAATGTGCCACGTGAGCCCTCCGGCTCAATGCGTCGGTGACTACGTTCACCTTCCCAGGGTGATACTGAATGCGGCAGTCATAATCTTCCAAGAATTCCATCCACCGTCTCTGTCTCCTGTTGAGATCCTTCTGCGTGAACAGATATTTCAAACTCTGGTGGTCCGTAAAGATATCAAAAGTGACACCATACAGATAATGACGCCATTTGCCCAAGGCAAATATCACCGCTGCAAGTTCTAAGTCGTGAATGGGATAGTTCTTCTCGGCATCTTTTAGCTTTCTAGAAGCATAAGCAACGACCTTCCCATTTTGCATTAACACGCACCCTAAACCTTCCTTGGACGCGTCGGTATAAACCGTGTATCCCTCGTGTCCGTCTGGAAGAACAAGTATAGGTGTGGTGGTCAATCTCATCTTCAGCTCCTTGAAGCTAGCCTCGCACTCGTCGTCCCACTGAAAGGACACATCTTTACAAGTCAACTTCGTGAGTGGGGCCGCTAGTTTGGAGAAATCCTTAACGAATCGCCTGTAGTATCCAGCCAATCCGAGGAAACTCCTAACTTCTGTCGGCGTCTTAGGCTGACTCCAACTCGTTACTGCCTCAATCTTTGATGGATCCACAGCAACCCCATTTCCGGAGATGATGTGACCAAGGAATGAAACTTCATTGATCCAGAACTCGTACTTGCTAAACTTAGCATATAGGCTATGCTCTTGAAGCGTCTGTAGCACAATGCGAAGATGCTCGGCATGATCCTCGACCGTCTTGGAGAAAACCAGAATGTCGTCGATGAAGATAACCACAAACTTGTCAAGGTAAGGTCGAAAAATCCTGTGCATCATATCCATGAAAGCTGCAGGGGCATTCGTCAAACCAAACGGCATCACAACAAACTCGAAGTGGCCGTACCGAGTGTTAAACCCAGTCTTAGGTATATCCTGCTCTCGGATATGAAGCTGATAGTATCCCTGTCGAAGATCCAACTTCGAATATACCTTCGAGCCCTGCAATAAATCAAATAACTCCTCTATGTGGGGTAGAGGGTATTTGTTCTTCACTGTCATCCGGTTCAGCTCTCGATAGTCGATGCACATTCTCAGCGTGCCATCCTTCTTCTTCACGAACAAAACAGGTGCACCCCAAGGAGAGATGCTCGTTCGAATGTAACCACTCTCTAGCAACTCTTCAAGTTGCATCTTAAGTTCCTTCAACTCGGCGGGAGCCATCCTGTTCGGAGTCATCGAATAAGGCTCCGATCCCGGGGCAAGATCGACTACGAACTCGATGTCACGATTAGGGGGTAAAGAGTTCAAACTCTCGGGAAAGACATCTGGGAAGTCCTTAATCACTTCCGTGTTCTCGAGCTTCCCTTGTTCCTTCGGTCGGTTAAGTAAATAAGCGACGAAGGCCTGAGCTCCCTCTCGGATCAAGCGAGAAGCCTCAACGAAAGAAATCTTCGGTGCCAAATCTGACTTCTCATGAATACCCTTCACAATTGTCGCCTCGGTTCCAATCTGTACTGTCTTCTTGAAATAATCCACACTGACTCTGTGCTGATAAAGCCAGTCCATTCCAAGAATAATCCCATAACGCTGTAGCGGCAGCTCGATCAAATCGGCGGGATAAATACGATCTCCTATCCTCAAAGGGCAACCCTTGAAGATCCTGTCTGTAACGTATGAAGTCCCCAAAGGAGAACTGACTCGATACAAATAAGGCAGACTCTCCACTGGCATGCACAATTTAGCAGCAATATCAAGCGCAATAAACGAGTGTGTCGCACCTGGATCATATAATGCAGTAATAGGGATGTCATGAATATGCAGGGTACCTCAAATCACGTCGTGCAAATTGGGCTCAAGCTCCTCTCCTCCCAGTGCGAAGACTCTGGGCTGTACTCTCGGTTGACCGGCAGCCTGAATCGCCTTCGGAGGTGTGATGGGAGGCCTCTTGATCAGACAAGAATCCAGCCTGTGATCAGGGGATGCACAAAGTAAACACTGCCCCAGTCGTTTCCGGCAGATGTCGACGGTGTGGTTCGGCTTGTGGTAGAAAGAACATAGAACTGGTGCGATGGCGGCAATAGGGGCTCTCTCAATATACCTGGGCCTCTTGTCGCCCGTAGAAGACCCAGATCCAGCAGTGAAAGGCCTCTTGCCCTTCTGAGAAAAGCCCTTAGGGGCGGCAGCAATAGGCACAAGAGCCCTACGATGGAGCTCTCCAAGATCGGGCTCTATAGCCATAGCCCGTGTCACGGCCTCCTCATAAGTACGGAGGTCACTGCCAACTAACTCGGCTCGAATCTCATCACGAAGGCCCTCCTTGAACTTCCTGGCCATCCTCCTGTCGTCGTCTGCCATGTGAGGAGCGTAGACGATCAATCTGGTAAACTTGGCCTGATACTGGCCCACGGTCATGCCTCCCTGAGAGAGGTTCATAAACTCCCTCTCCCTCTGATCCCGAACAATCTCGGGCACATACTTCGCACATAACTCATGAAGAAACCGTACCCAAGTGCGCGGGGTCTGTGCGGCGGTCCATCGCCTCTCAACAAAGCGCCACCAATCGAGGGCGAGTCCCCTCATCAAGAATACAACGAGCTCAATCCTCTGCAGGTCCTCAATCTCCAGAGCTCTAAACTTCTGCTCTAGTTCTGAAATCCAGGCCTCGGCCTTTAGGTCATCCGGCTCGCCCTCGAAGACCTTAGGGCGATAGGACATGAATCGATACATGGCTCAGGCAGTAGCATCCCGAGGGTTCGGTGGTGGCGGCTGAGGCTGCTGCTGCTCCTGTTGAGCCTACTGTACTATAAGTCTAACGGCATCGTAGAAAGCGTTGGGCAGTGGAAAGCCCTCTGGTGGTGGGGGTGGCTCCTGTCGGCCTCGAGGTCGGACCATAATGCCTGAAACAATGAGCTGGAATGCATGTGGGTTAATGATATGTTCAATTAATCACGTAACAATAGCATATAAAAGCGCAAGTAAAGAAAAATAACACGAAACCTATATATAGCCGTACGACTTAGACACGACACTTCTAGACAATAGAGCCTAAGGCTCTGATACCACTCCGAACTGTAGCGCCCCGCTCTACAGCCCCCGAACCTGCACGGATTCCCAAGCCGAGAACGGCGCCTCAACCCGAGAACCCATACAAGCCAACGGGTCAGTCCCGACACTTGGCAACAGTGGATCCCCAAATTTAAAACTTCTAAACAACTCAGAATAAATAGCGGAAGCAAATTTAAATCATAATAACATAAATGCCACTCCGGGGTCAATTCAACTAATATATTAACACAGCCCATTCAAGGGCAACATTAGATAAATATCAGGGAACGGGGATCAATATAAAGTTATCTACACGCCTGGATAAAAGAACAACTATCGAGAGAGTTTAAGACAACAATAGAGACTCGGCAAAACCAAAAAGGCCTATCTAAGCACTGTTGCCCATCCGACACGTGAGACATGTCGGTCTCTCAATCTATCTGAGGTAAGAACCAATGAAAAAGGGTGAGTCAAAATACTCAGTGAAGATGTTGGAGCAAGTCGAGTCACGCTTCCGGGTTTTGTAGAAAATACATATGCAATAAGAAAGAAACCGGAATGTGCTTCGACTTGGATATTCAATAAAACAATAAAACAATAACAATATAAAGCAATAAATAAATATCCCCGCGAGAGTGGGCCTGTTCCTCCTTATTTCTCCACAATACATTATAAAAATCTCCATCGCCGGTGTCAAGCCAAGGAGCAACCGAAAGCTCGACGATTGTGAATTTAAGAAAAATGTGCAACGAATGCAACATCCACCATCGCTCCCAACCGTGGCAATCAACTCCTGACGGGCCACGATTGACGCTTAGTTTTGGGAGAAGCACCTCGGATTACATCCTGGACGAGCGTCCCCAGATGCAACCTCCGGATACCATCCCGGGCCTATTGAAATAACAATACTTTGCTCGCTTTGAAATAAGATTTTTAATGCCAAACGGGCAATTTGGGCAAGTGGTGACGACGAAGGGGTTAAATCCTAAGTCAAACCGTCACGTAAAGGAAAGAGTTTTCCTTGCACTTTTTGAAAACAAATCGATTTAGGTTACTATTATATAATTTTGATATCAAAGGATTTGAGGATAAAACATAAAAGTATAAGCTCGAAATATGTAATACAATAATATGGGATTAAGGGGTTTCGCAAGTATACATATATGTTCAAGCCCAGTTAAAACGATTTAAATCCTCACCTGGTCAAAAATAGGAAGCCTAGCAGCTAGACTCACTGGTCACCGACGTCCGACTAATCTGTAGACAAGACAGGACCTAGACAAATTAATAACGACTATAAAAGCGCAAATACGCAATTTTTTGACGAACGGCTAACCAAACATGTTCAAAATCATGCATATGCCAATTATAATATGTAAGGAAGCTATCATGTAATTTTCACGAAATTCCGACAAGTTGTCAAAAATGCACACACTTAGAATTACAGTATTCACAGCCCGAACGAGGGTGAAATTAAATAAACATCTCCAAATATTAATATACAAGTTATAAGGGTTCTATAGGTGAAAACGGTATAATTTTTGGAGTCCGTATGCGAAAAGTCAACCAAAAATGTTGACCCGGAGACTAACTTGCCGAGAGCAACATTTGAAAAAGGCTGGAAAATTTTCTAAGTGTTTCACACCGGCTTGTGCACGGTCTTGAACACGGTGTCAAGACCGTGCATGCACACACAGCCATCCGCACGGGCTCAGGCAAACAGAGGTGCACACGGGCTCTTGCACGGTCTTGCTCAAGACCGTGCGTTACCCCGTGCGGTTTAACAGCACCCAGCAGAAGGTTACGCGATTTCCCGAAAATTCGAACCAAAATTCATAAAAATCATATTTATAGCGCAAATCAACACCCAACAATCGTAACAATCAACAATCATCATCTAATAAACATTTACATGCAATAATTTCACGAAATGATCAAGAAACGGGTTCGATCTAAGCATTTAACCTATAAATCTCGAAATAACAAAATATTCTCAAAACATCGTAAATTCGTGAAAGAAATTGGGGAAATTGGTACCTAGAGAAAGGTATCGTTGAGAGGATCGTTTATGTTCGATCGGCGCAAAATTCCACGGAGAAACGAGCTCGGCACGATCGATTAGGGCTTCGGGGGAAAAATCCTCTTTTCTTCTTTTCTCTCACTCTCTCGATGTCGAATAAGGGTTCGAATGAGGGTTTCAAGACTTTTATCAAATATTTCAAAATGTCGAAAAAATACGAAGGGGTAGTTTGGTAAGTTTAGAAAGTCCAATTAAATGTACGTTGGTCAAATATATCGATTTAATATCAAACAAACGCAAATTATACAAGGAATTTAAATACGCAATTAATATTATCACATTGGGTCATATACTAAAATAATATATAATAATTCACATATTATGAGAACTTAGGCGAAGCCTGTTCAGGTTTGGCCCAGTACATTAATTACTGGATCAGGCTTTATTAATTAATTTCTTTCAGGCTTTAATTAATATAGCACATCTCAAAACTCTATTGGGCTTTGATTTGTATTTAATCATTGCAGACTTAAGTAAACGTAAGCCTAGCTTAATTAAATACCCAGTAGATAATATACTTAGAACAAAATCAATTTATTCATTAAGTTAAACCAATTAACTTATTTCATTATTAATTAATTAATATCTTAATATTAATTATTTTTCTCTTACTCTTAATTAAATTAAACAACCTTTAATTCAATATTAATGTCTCTACATTAATCATTAGTTCTAAGGTTTGGAAAAACCAATTCATTGTGTGATCCCTCAGGTTCACCAAAATGAATAGTAGCTAGCATTAAGTTATTTGACTCATCAAATTACTTTTATTACTATAATGATGCTAAGCCAGACATCAGATATGTACTAGCTCCATCTTCAGTCTATCTAGCCATTGGTGAAAGCACGTATAATAAATGAACCTTTAACGATCAATGACTTTCTGTGAGATACAATTCAATATCCAGTAGATCAATATACATTCCAATATCCATCATTACATTAAGAGTCGCGAGCCTGTTAATGAGCCCTAAAAACTTAATGCAATGTTCTTGAACATTTGATCCTTCAGTCAGCTTGATGGTGAATAGTTCATGGGCTGCAGCAAACCGGTCAATCCTGTTGACGGGGCATGTACAGCTCGTCCAGCTGAACATAGATGGACCTTGCAGTGGGCTTCTCAGCATATTGCCTTTGAAGGTCAGGCGACATGGTGGCCAGCATGAGACATTTGACCTGAAGGTCATCCTCGATCCATTTTCGAGCGGTCTCTTTCTCCTCTTTGTCCATATCATCAGGAATGTTTTCGGGCGGGCCTTTGTCAAGTACATAGGTCCTCTTCTCAGAATTCAAAACTATCTTGAGGTTTCTAAGCCAGTCAGAGTAGTTGGAGCCTGCGAGTTTGTTAGACTCAAGGATAGCGTAAGCGGATTTTTCGACATTATAGGGAAGTTGGAAAGTTCTACAATGACAAGGAAAAAATGAGAATATTAATAGATTGATATAATAATAAAATACCAAAAAATGAATAGGACTTCCATCATTGATGGCTCCCACTATTTTTTCAAAATTCATGGTTCCCAAAGCCATTGAATACGTGAAATCGATTTCTAATCAATTTCCAGTAGTGAATGTCAAGATCCTAAAATCATAACTTGGACCCACGACTCGTGAGACATCCAAATTATGACTTTAGGTTAATACCCAATATTTGTTTGTACAATACAATTCCCGACATATAAAATAAATTTTGCCATTACCTATTTTCATGTGGACCCACGACTCGTGAGACATCCATACTACTTAGGTATTGAATCCAACCCATCAAATCAATTAGATTTATTATTACATAATAAGGATCCTAGACTCGAGTGACATCCTTATTACATAATAATAAAAATGGTGTCAAAACACTTCAAGAAAAATTTAATTCTAAGTCTTTGAATATGGACCCTCGACTCGAGTGACATCCATATCCATGAACTTAGGATTAAATTTCCCTTTTCATGGAATGCCTTGGAAAACCCAAACACTTTGTTTGGAAAATGACTTTACTCTGATAGTATTTTCCATTGAGATTCAATAAATACATATTTCATAATATATGTATAAAGTTTGTTTTAGAAAAACAACAGGGACTGTTGGACTGGTGATTTCGAAAATCACCAGCTGGCACAAGCAACACACAAGATCTCTTATTTAATACATATTCATGCAACGACTTATATATGTCTTATGATAGGGTTAAATCTAACAATTTAATTAAACCATTCATTCTAGCATTAAAAAATTTAAAATGGATGATCATAGCGCCTGTATTGCATTTTATGGGAGCCAATCATAAAATACAATTTTATTATAACCAATAAATAAATGCAGAGAGCAAATAAGTGAGCACATAATAGATCCCTATCTATTACAATTGATTTCCCCTTTAACATTAGGGTCTTCATGAGCCTGTCTTCTCGAACCTCTCCATGGAACTTCCTTGTACTCCAGGGACTTCCTTCTTGTCTTTATTTTCTTCTTCTCCTATCTAATAGGGGATTCTTCACAAAACACTCACTATTCTAGGGGATTTACATTTGGGGGAATTTGCAGAAAATAAATTACTTACAAGATTTAACGAGGCCCGCAGGCACTCACTTACAAACCAAAAACCAACAATGTATAAATTGCACATATAATAAAACATGTATAACACATAGGGCTCCAACTATGATCATCCCGCGCACATAAACAATTTATATACATCACACAATTCAACACATTGAAAAGTTAGTTTTTGAAAATAACTTATGAATTAAATTCTTAAGATAATTTAATACTCTCATCAAATTTTCAATTTGATTAGTGAAAGTATTTTACTTGATTTAATGTTAGACATTTAACCAAATATTTTAAAAACAATATGAAAATTAATTTGATACTTAATTCGAAAATTAAAATTTTCAAATTAATTATCCAATTAATATTCAATAGAGCAAACAATTAAATAAATATATCAAGATAATTGTTTATGGGGTTAAACTTGTAATTTTTGAAAATATCCAATTTAACATTTAAATAATTTTCGAAATTAGAAATTATTACTAAAATCTCTATTTTAAATAATTTCCAGATTTTTAAAACAATTTAAAACTCATTTTAAATTATAAAAATAAAAAGTTTTTTTTTTTTTAAATTCCCACGGGCCTGGTTGATCCGTGGGCCGACCCGTTTCAGAAAACGGGTCGGAGTCTTCTTTTCCATCAGGCGGCTAGGGTTTACTCAGAAACCCTAGCGCCCGTGACCTTGGTCCTTGGTCAGCGGCTGCCCTCAACTCGTGAGGGCTTTTGGTCGCCGGCGGATGGGGAGGCGGATGGTGGCGATAAAACGCGCCACCATGGGGCAACGACGGGAAACCCGTCGCCCCTTCTTCTTCGTTTGCAAATCGCGACGGGCGGCGGAGGGGCTGCTGTGTTAGAGTTGTGCCCTGGAAAACAGAACTGTTTAAGGCATTTTCCATAAAACTCTAGAGTAGAACTATCTAGTGAACCATAATAGAAAGACGCTAGTAGTCGTCCAATACTACTTTGGCCAAATTCATCATATTACATTTATAAGTAGTTGCATATTATTTATTCTTGTGTATGGATGAAACCCCAAGATCACAGTAAGCTAAGGGACTTGGTTTCACCATTTGATGGGGGCCATGAAATAAGTACCCAATGGTGTGATCAAAAATACTCAAAGTCGAAGAGTTTAAAAGGCACAAGGGATATCAACCAGACTCGCTTGAGACTTGCTCATATGACATAACTTTATGAAAGTGTGTCCCATTTCATGACATTAGTCTTTTGACACTACTATGCATATGAGGGTGCTTAATGGAGATTAAGTTCACTGAGGATCCCTCCGGGAATGCCTAAATGGGGTATGTGATGACCCGCAATCTCCAAGTTCAAGATTAGCATGTTTACCGGAATTCGGACTATTTATGGTCCCGACGTCTTTCACACTTGCACGTTTTCCAACTCTTGCATTTAAAGATTTTCATAAATTATCGATTTGGTATTTAAAACTCAAAGCATTAATTAGAAATTGGTTTGCATCCTTTTGTCATTAACTAGGGTTAATTTGGTAAATTTATATTTTTAACTCGTTTAACTTGATTTAGTAATTTAACGGTGTACATTGGACTGGGGTTCAAGCATACTTTATCGAGGTTCCAAATATTTTCATGAAATCCTAAATATTATTCATTAAGTCATATTCTGTAGAAAATTACATTTTAGCCCAAAATTACTTACACTTTAGCCCAACCCGGAGTTGAATTTTCTTAAACTCATGAATTTTAATAAAACGAACCTCAACCTTTGTTAAGCATTTAATTTCAGTCATTTTGACACTAAGTACGCTAAATTCCGACACTTTACGCAATTTGCATATTTTTCGAGGATAGGGTATATTATGTGATTATTGGAAGTTTTGGGGCCAAAATGAAAAATGAGAGAACACAAGGCAGACGGACATAAGGGATGCGAGAGCTCCTTCTCCAAAATTGGAGATTTTGCATTTCTTCACCAAATCAAGCAAATGATATATGGAAATCGATCGTCTCGACGAGAGGAGCACAATGGTACCTGTATTTCATTGATTTGACCAATGGTGGAGGCACAACGGCGGCTCGAAGTTCGCGATGGAGGAGCTTCTCGTCGGAGACTTTTCCGGTGACGTCACAGCCTGACATTACATGGGCTTTGTTCGTCTTGGCACAAGGAAGATTTTGGTAGTGGTCTCCAGGCACGGAAGTGGCTGACGGCGGCGCTATGGAGGAGAGAAGGTGACGACGGTACTTTTCCGATCTGCCACCTCTGGCAGCGGGGACGCCGTGCAACTCCCAGCGAAGGTAGCTCTAGTTAAGGGGAGTATTTTGGCAGTGGTCTCACCTTCATTGGACCACCGACGACGGAGATATGGCCACGGGAAGGCGGCGGCAGCTTTGGGTATTTTTTCGGTGGTTCCAAGCGGAGCTAAGGTGGCGGACCACCATGGTCGTGACCGCCTTGACGAGACGAAGCTTTTGACAGTGATCTTGAGGCATGATGACAGACTGCGGCGGAGTAGCGGCGGTCCGGCGGTGGCGCGCCGCTCCGGCCGGAATCTGATGACGGAACCTTCCGACAGATCGTTCCCCTCGTTGCAACGGTTCTAACGGCACTGGTACTCGAATCCGACTTGTTGTTTACATTTTATCCAATTTTCTATATAATTGTGTTAATTTGGTAGGTTTTTGACTGTACCTTATAGCTTTTAGCTTTTCGAACTGTTTTGGCATGAATGAGTTGTACTCTAACTTGTGTAAATTGTTGAATATTGTTGTTGTATAATTGTGTAGTCGAACGGCTGGGTTTCAGTTCGATTAGGCTAGAGATAGGATCGATCTTAGCTTGTTAGCTTTGGAGCTTTTGAGAAAAGTTCTAAGTTGTGAAGTTGTACTTTAATTTATTGTTTTAAAGAAACATACATGTTTTATGTTTAATTACACTTACACCCCCTCAAGGATCTCTAAGTTATAAGTTATGTAATTGATTTAAATGATTGTTCGTTAATTGTTATCCCCTCCTTTGAATATGAAATGACCATATTACCCTTCGAATGCGCACTGTAGCGGGCGCCCCAAACGGGTAACGCACGCCCCGCACCGAGCTTCGACCCGGAACCGAAATGGGATCCGACCCGAATCAAAACCCGGCGAACGGCAAGCATTTACTCAATTACTAGGCGGGGATTTTAAATAAACAACGAGACAGAAGTGCGGAAGCGAAATAATCAAACATTAAAGCATGATAAATTACACAATTATTAAAGCCCACCAAGGCTAACGAAATTCACTTAATTAAATAACAAACGGGTTCGGTACAATATCCCGAATACATTCTAATAAATCCTAAAATCAAAAGACATAAATCATAGCCATACTGAATGAGAGTTATACATGAGCAAAAAGAATGTAACTCTAAGACGCGACGACGACGACGCAGATCCCGCCTAGTATCCTGAAACCAGTACAGGGTAAAACAGAGGGGGTTAGTCAAACGACTAAGTGAGGAGGGAATAATAAGGTATATAACAAAACGGAAAATAAATCACCAATTTTAAAGTAAAAGAAATCAACATAAAAGAAAGGTTTTCGTAATCGGGTGGTGATTTAACATAAAACATAACATATCTAATGACTCGGCGAGTCGAGTCCTGAACTCCAATATCCGAACATAAAAACCGGAAACCACCCTTATGCCTCCAATGTAGACGGACCGCTAAATCCGAACTACTCGTAACTGACTAGAATAACTCAGGTACTCAAAGGGCTGCCACTCCGGCCTCACCCCGAGCTCCCAAATGGAGGAAACCATAGGATTTACGCCGTAGACCCGACGTCTACCGACTTCGTCCTATCGCTCTTACTCCGGGCCCAAACGATCATGCAAACATTTCATAACTCGCTTTTCAAACATTTCGGGGTGGCCAAAAGACCGTTCGAGACATGTCATATGCGAGGCCGAAGGCCAAAGTTCGCCTTAGAAACAAAAAGGTTTTACATGTCTCTCTCGTAAACATTTCGAAGACTATACGTAATACTTTTTCATATCAAATAAGTTTCGATAAATCAGATGAACATAATAATCATAAATATCTACTAAGTATATATATAAACGGTGTGAAAACAAAACATAAACGTGGCTTATATGGGGAAAGGCATATTTATATATATATACGTAGTAATACTGGAATCAGAAAAGGAAAGCCTCACCTGGCTATGCAAAAGATGAGCAAAAAGAGCAAGAACCGGCGCTACTCCACAGGAGTATCGTCTGCAAAAATACCAAGACACAACCAAATAAGACTAAAGACGACGCACGGCTTATACGAAAGAATTAGAACACATAGAAGCACGTTATACAATTAAATAAATCACTTAGGTTCAAATTCTCAAACGAAAACGGAGTAAATCGCAAATTTAAAAATGTAACTCAATTCCAAATGCAACGAAACTTTACGGACATACTTAGAATATCATAAAGAAGCATGCATTCGAATTTCGGGAAAATCGGACTTCACATGCAAAAGTTAGAAAATTTAACGAAAACTTAAAATGCACTATTCACATACCCGAACATGTCGTAAATTCATAAATCATGCAATTCCTATCTATATCATACATATCGAATACACGAGCGAAGAAAGAATTCGGAAAAGACGAGCCAAAGCGGGACCCGTAGGCCAATTTGTACCCTGACTTACAGAAGGTCAGGGCACTGTTCGAGCCTTCCACACGGCCTTGTGCACGGCCGTGTGGCGAGGCCGTGCACAAACATGCAACACGCACGGCCTCATGCACACGGCCTCAAGTCCGTGTGCACAGCCCGTGCGCAATTCATCCTTCGCACACGGTCTCATGCACACGGCCTCAAGCCCGTGTGCAACAGGCCGTGTGCGATCCAAAATCGCAGAACAAGCAGAAGCTCAGAAACTCGCGAAAAATCAAACCCTAATCCAACATATAATCACTAAATCATGCAAATTAAACCCTAATGCTCACATATAATCATCTACAACATATATGCTTCATATAGAAACGATAAACACGAAAATCCATCCACATTTTCTATCAAAATCATATAAAACCTAAATTCTATAACTATCATCAAAAATAAGAAATATGAAGCGAAGAAGACATTAAACGAAAGAATCGTGAAAGGCTTACTCGTAGAAGAGTTCGCGAGGAGTTCGTAGACGAAAACGGATCGAGAATCCGTCGGGAATCGGAGTCGGGACAATCGTTGGAATCTTTCTTCTTCCTTCTCTTTTTCTTTCTTTTTCTTTCTTCTCTTTTTTTTCTTGTTTGAGCGTGAATGGCAATGTGAGAGAGAGAGATTGAGACTTAGTCAAATTGACTAAGGTTTAGAAACCGAAGGGGCAAAGTCGTAATTTTGCAAAATAAGTTCGAAAACTCACGTTGTCCAAATAGCATGTAATTACAGTCAAAATTCATATTATTAAACGCACATTGACAATTTGTAATTTAAATAAATAAATTCAATCATATACGAAATAAATTCTAAAATTACATAATAAATATCAAATAAATATTAAATTACACAAATATTCGATTCGGACATACCAAATTAATTATTCGGATTTTCGGGGCATTACACGCACTTATGCTTAGTAACTAAATGTTTGCATTTAGGCATGTTGTTCCTTTTATTTCAATGCCTAGTTTGTTGCTAAGAGTGTTGTTATATTGTGTATATTGATTTTAAATGACTTGATTGATCAATCTTACTTGATTTACTTAATCCTCATTTTCCGTGCGTCTTGTCAGAGTCTTACATGGTTATGTCGTGTCTTAGATTGCAGGCTTTACTCCCGTGGAGTACTTGTTCGATTGCTTGCTTTCCTTCTATCGTTTTTCGATGCAGGTAAGGGTTTAAAATGCTTTCAACTGGGGCAAGGATGTAGATATGTAGGTTGCGAAATAACTTATCATCCCGTCTGTCTTATTGCTTGCTATTCCTGCCTTTACTATTTCCTTATGTGCTTAGTCAAACATTTTGATAGCAAAACCTATGCATCTACAAAATGATTTAAAATGCTTTCAACTAGAGACGAGTAACTTATTTTTTTTAAAAGTAACCATTTGATCTCAGAGGCACTTATAAGTAATGTCGTTAGGGACATCCATCAGCATGCTCCCGAAGCGTACAACACTTATGGGTATTTCTTAAATCATTACACCAACTTGTCTCAGAAGCCCCTTTGGCTATAAAACGTAATTTGATTGTATCTTTTGAACGACCCCTTTGGCCACCCCAACTGCTTATTGCTTTGAAACGCGAGCAAAATCATGGACTTTTCATGGGCCTTGGAGGCTATACAGAGGTTTCACCTAGGGACGAGCGTCCAGGGTGTTTCCCGAGGTATTACTCCCAAAAACTAAGCGTCAACTGTGGTCTGTCAGGAGTTGGCAACCATGGTTGGGAGCGATGGTGGGTGATGCATTCGTTGCTTGGCTTGACACCTTGCATGATTGAGGGGGTTATAAGGAGGAATAGGCCCATTCTCGCTGGTATAAATATTTGCTATCGTAAATGCCTTTATTGTTATTACTGTTTATTGAGTATTGCTATACTGCAAGTCGAACCACATTCCGGTTTTCTTCATTTAGCATATGTATTTTCCTTATATATATATATAAAACCCGGAAGCGTGGCTCGAACTTGCCAACTTATGCCTTCTTTATTGTTCAAACTACTTAGTTGAATTACGAGCCGTATTTACTTATAATTTGCAACTTGTTTATGTCATGTCTTTTGAACTTATGCGGCCTCGTGACTCAACTAATATCCTTTCAAAACTATCGGCTCGACATTACGTGCAAATATTTTTAAAGGATCCGGTTCGTCAACCCTTTTGTGTTATCAAAGTAAGCCGAACCCGAGTGTTGCTCTGTGTTATGTTTTGCAACTTATATTTATATTTGTACTCTTTATCAAAACGAGCAACATTCACTACTTTTGGTTTTAAAAGATAAACGACGAACTACGATCAATACATATATTGTATTACCCCCCCCCCCCCCTACTGAGTATCCTTTATACTCACCCCTCCTATTTTGGTTCTCGCTTCAGGTAGATAGGTGGCAGTGTCACCTATCTTGTCAGTCGACAACAGCAGGTCTAGGTTGGCTCTTGTCTATTGTCTTGTCAGTGTCGCAACAACAGTCGAGTCTTTACTTTCCGAATTGGTTGTATTTAACATTATGATCTAATTTATCTACTTTCTGTACTTAAGTGCCCCTAATGTGGGATAGTTAGTTGAGCCGTGGATGGCATTCATTGGATATTTATTTTTGAATTGTTTTACGAGTTATGTTGCAATGGATGGCTTTTATGATTAAACTGTTGTTTCTGAATTCGCTTCCGCATTTCTTGGATTGTTGCTGTTGTTGTTGGGGTGTCGTGTTGTTGTTGCCGGATTTTTGATCGAGTGCTTGCCGTTCGCAGAGATGAATTTTTGAATGGGGTACATTTACCTTGTTTAGGAGTTCGTCTTGGTGCGGATGTGGTGTCCTGTCTCCTCCTACGAAAAGGGGCGCTGCAGGGTAAGACTTATATAGAGTCTTAGAGATTATAAGGGTTTCCCTAGCCATGATCGTGTCTAACTAATCCTTAGACTTGAGGCTCCATGGTTGCCATCTGCATAACTGGGGCATACTTTGGTGTACTGCTGAATCCCTAGAGTTTCACATAAGCTGTACATTGGGTATGTTCGAGTTATGCATGGAGGCTGTGAGGGTCAATACAGAATCTATCACTTGTTACAAGAATAAGAAGAATTCCTACGAGTTCTATTATAGTACATTCCCCCATCAAATCCTTGCAAGGTATGGTTGGTTTCAAATAGGAAAGAGTTCCTGGAGTATGAGATCAAATGGAATTACTATAGGAATATAATTCTTAGAATTGAAGACTACTGGGGTTCCATTTCCCATACCCTATGTCTCAATCGGGAATTGGATGATAGAAGGATCGTACCTCACGGAGATCATAAGGCTGAAAGGTAAGCACCACGTCATCGAAGGATGCGTGGCCATGGACACATTGCTAGACGTAAACCATGGTCTGTAGAAATGAGTTTTGTGAGTTCAAATGGGTTTTGACTCACAAACCTTCTTTGAATTGAAAGGGGTTCAATTAAAGATATGATTGTGACATTTGGAATGTGTTTCTACTGCTGTCCTATTGGTGAACCTGAGGGGTCACACAATGACTTCCAAAGGCAAATAAGATTATCTAATCAATGTGGATTGATGGATTGAATTAATTGGTTTAATTCAAAATTGAAGTAGTTAATTAATAGTTAATTAACTGAGAAGAATTTAATTAAGAGTAATTAACGGATTAAATTGGATTAAATCAAATTGAGAAAGAAAATTGGGCTTGATGTTCAATTGGGCTTGAATTTTATTTGGAATACAATGAAGCCCAAAAAAGTTAATTAAAAGGATTTAATTAGATTAAATTAAATTGAGATAGAAAATATTAATTTAGGAATTAATATTCAATTGGGCTTGAATTTTATTTGGAATGAAATATAGCCCAAAAGTTGATTAAAAGGATTAATTCAATTCTAATTAGGAGCAATTAGAAAATTCGGCTTTAAGAATTTAATCTAGTATTAAATTTAATGGGCCTTTTGAAAAGGCCCAAATCCTAGTCCCAAAAGAAGGTGATGGCCGAAAATCCAAGTCCTTCATGAGCTTGAAATTTTCGGCCCCTATGGGGTTTTATATATTCCCTTGAATTAGTTCTTTACATAATAACAATAATTCATTCTCTCTCAATAACACAATTAGTTGTGCAATCAGAAAACCCTAAGTTTTCTGTTTTCTCTCTTCTCTCTCTCATGCTATTTTCTTTGTCCCTCTCTAAGAGAATTGGTTTTCTTCACATCAAAGATTAAGTCTTACTCTCTATGGCTTGATCAAATAGATAATCAATCATTCTTCATTCCCTAGTAGGAATTAAGAGATACGAGTTTTCTTGCGAGAAGCCGTGGACTATCTTCAGAGGGGGTTTCGGTTGAAAATCGAAACCTAGGTGGATCTAGAAGCCAACGTTATTGAGAAGTGGCCAGAAGCTTTGGAAAGCTTTCGTTCCTTGTCTACTACAAAAGAAGTGCGTAAAGGTGAACTTCTTTATAATGTTTCAAAGTTACATATTCATTGGACGAAGATTCATTGTAACTCCCCGGGACTAAAATTTTGAAATCTATTACTTCTGCTGCGCTCGGGGGTGCATGAATCCCAACATGCTGCTCGCAGCGGCAGCGCATGCGGAGGTGGGGAACGACTTTGTCGTCCTACCCTGCGTCTTTCCCCGTCAAGAGGAGGTCATGGCGTTGCCCAGAGTGACCAGACGCAACCTCTGCAAATTCTGGTGATATGGCACGGCAGCGGAGATGACGCGATGGTTCGCGGAGGAGCTTCGCTCCTCGTGCTCCGATCCGGTGAGGAGCGTGCGCCTCCTCTGTGTGACTGCTTCCACCGAGATCAGAAGATCTCCAGTAACTCCGACAAGGTTTCCAGCGGCGACGCCACTGTGTCAGCAGTCTAGAAATTCGTCTAGAATTTAATTTTTTTTTAAAACATTTTCTGAAAATTTAAAACACGATTTTTTGAAGAACAATTGGAAAACTTTTAGCAAAAAACAATTTAACAGTTTACCCCAAAAACAAGAAATTCAAGATACAGATATTTAATATAAATCAGACAATATCAAGCAGATTGAAAAACATCTGATTAAACGGCAGCTCTGATACCACTGTTGGAATCGCATACCTGGTAGATGCAGAATTCAAAAATTTTTGTACTAGGATTAAAACGAAGCCCCAGGAAGTTTATGAATTCGTTTAACGATGTTTTCACAAAAGTAAAGCGATTAGATTAATCACCTTTTAGCACGCCTGTTGTAGTAGGGATTTGAAGTTCTCAGGAACTTAGATCCACAATTCGTTTGCTAAACGAAGACTCATTTCTTGAAGCCCTCTATCAGATTTGACTAGTAAACAAATCTGACAATCAAGAACTAAAACTTTTAAGAGTAAAAGAAAGTTCTTGAATTTCTTACTAACTGAGAAATACAAGAACTAGAGAAAGAGAGAGAGACAGAACTTCGTCCTGCCTTGAGAATCAGAGATCTGAATTGTGTGTGTAGAATGAACTGAGCACTGTCCTATTAATAAAGATAGGACAGGAGGCTGAAAATTCTGTACCCTAGGTGAAAGCACGTTTATTAAATGAACCTTTAACAGTCAACGACTTTCTGTGAGATACAATCTCTCCATCTAATAATTCCCGATAAGGTCTAAGGTATGGGATTAAGAAACCTTATATGACCTTTATTGTAACGCCCCGAAAAATCCGAATTAGTATCCGGTACGTCCGGATTGTTATATTACGCGATTTGATTATTTTATTTGATAGTTAGTATGTGTATTTTAACAATTTCATAAATGAGTGAATTTTGGTTTTTTAAACCATTTCATGTCAACGTGTGTTCAATTATATGAGCTTTGACTGTAATATTGTTTAATTCCGACAACCTGCTATTTTTAGTAAGTTCAGAGTAATTACGGTTTTGCCCCTCGTTTCGAAGTCAAGTCAAAGTTTGAATTGACCACTCTCTCTCTCCCTCAATCCTCATTCACGTAAGAAAGAAGAAAAGAAAGAAGAAAAAAAAGAGAAAAGAAGAGAGAAAAGAGAGAAAGCTTCGATTGCTCATTCCGATTTCGTTTTCCGACCGAATTTCGATCCGTGAAACTTTCCGAACTCCTCCCGATCTATTCTTCAAGTAAGCTTCTCACGTCCTTCGCGTTTAATGCTTCCTAGGCTATGATTTATAGAATTTTGTGAATAGTTTAATAATATATGAAAAATGTGATTATGAATGATTTTGTGGATGGATTTACGTGTTTCTTGGTCCTATAAGTAGATTAGATGTTGTAGATCATTATATGTAAGTTTAGTTTGAGGTTTGCATGATTTATATGATTTAAATGTTAATTTTTGGCTCATTCCCGAGAACCCTCGCGATTTTCTGCTGTTCTGATAATCCGCACGGCCTGACGCACGGTCTTGAGACCATACGCCAAGACCGTGTGCCTATTTTGGCCTTGCACTGCCTAACGCACGGCCGTGCGCAAGCCGGTGCGCAGGCCAGTGCAAGTGTTCGCGCACCGGCTTGAGCACGTGTTCAAGCCCGTGCGTTTGCCCGTCCCCAAGACCGTGTGTATGCCTTAACCAAAATTTCTCCATTTTCAACTTCTTGCTCTCGGCATTGAGGGTCAAAGGGTAATTAAAAAAAGTTGACTTTCTTCGTTTGACCTCCGATTCGAGATCCGATTTCACCTATAGGTCCTATAAATCATGAAATACATAATTTAGGAAGTTTGAATTTTTCCGACTTCGTTTGGGCCCCGTTTCTCGTGTTTTTTGTTTAGGCCTTTTTAGCTATTTTTCAAATGTTGTCCGTTTCTTCCGAAACTTGAATGCATGCTTCCTTATTGCCTTTTATGCATGTTTATGAGCTTTTATTGCATTCTAACTTGTTTTGCTTATCGAATTCTATGAATTTCTATGTTTTGTTACAATGTGGACCTAAGTGATATGAATGATTGTTTAACGTGCTTCTATGTGTTTTAAATCTTTCGTATAAGCCGTGCGTCGTCATTAGTCTTATTTGGTTGTGTCTTGGTCTTTTGCAGACAATACTCCCGTGGAGTAGCGTGCCGGTCTCGCATTTTGTTCTCGTTTTTGTCAAGCCAACAGGTGGGGTTTTCAGTTTCTTATAGTATACGATAATACGTACATAATACCAGCCCTACTACCCGATAAGCCTTGTTTTATGATTTGTTTTACATCCGTTTGTATATATATAGTAGATATTTAAGCTTATACTTTTATGATCTTGAAAACGATTTAATATGAAAAGTATTATGTATAAGTTTGTGAAATGTGTACGAAAGAGGCAGGAAAATCTTTGTTTTCCGAAAGCGAACTTTGGCATTATAGCCTCGCACACTACTTGCCTCGAACGGTCTTTTGACCACATGGAAATGTTTGAAAAGCAAGCTATGTATATGTATATGTTTGACCTGTTCTGATGGGCCCGGAGTAAGGACGATAGGACGAAGTCGGTAGACGTCGGGTCTACGGCGGAAATCCTATGGTTTCCTCCACCTTTGGGAGCTCGGGGTGAGGCCGGAGTGGCAGCCCTTTGAGTACCTGAGCTATTTACGTTTGATCTGTGTAGTTAGGGGTTGCTCCCTGATTACAACTGGAGGAATAAGGTGGGTGGGTTTCTGTTTTTATGATTTGACTGGTGGTTCAGAACTCTTCTCGCTGAGTTATACGTTTTATTTTGTTCCATTTTGAGCTAGATCACCAATCGTTTGTGAAAAACTTTATTTCTGTTGTTCTCTTTCTGTTTAAATTGGTGATCTACTTTCGTTTTTATTATGTACTGTCTTTTTCCCCCCTCACTTAGTCGTTTGACTAACCCCATTCATTTCACCCTTTGGTTTCAGGATTCTAGGCGGGCTTCAGTAGTATTGAGTCGTTGTCAATCGAGTTACAAGCTTTTGTCTGATGTAAACTCTTGTTCTTGTTGACTTGAGCTGTAGGATTTGATTATGCTTATGAATAGCCGGGAATAATATTGTAGAACCCGCTGTAAACATTTATTAATACTTTTTGGGAATTTGCTAGCCTTGGTGGGCTTTACCTAACTGCGCAGCTATTATGATTTTATGTTTTGTTTAAATATTGCTTCTGCTTTTGGTTTGTCTCTGTTTTGAAACTCCAGCCTAGTAGTAAATGAGTCTGGTTTGCCGTTCGCCGGGTTTTGGTTCGGGTCGGATTCCTTTCGATTCCGGGTCAGGATCCGGTGCGGGGCGTGCGTCTGCCCGTTTGGCGGCGCCCGCTACATTTATCATATGTGTCTGTCTAGACGTAAATGTCAGGTGATTCTAAACTCAATGAGAACTTATCCTTAGTCTGAATCTTTACTACTTCGGCCGAAGATTCCTTTAACATTTATTCTGTCCAGATCTCATAGGAATTCACTAACTATAATCTTAGAGTAGATGGATCCTTTCTTGGCATCCATTTACCTCCATAATTATTCAATAATCACTGATATGAGCTTATGATCTTTTGTGAATTGTTATCATAAAGAAAAGACCATATCAAATGATAATCTCCTAAATATGAGATACAACGAATCCTCAAGTCTAGGGATTAGTTAGTCACGTCACGTCGTCAACCTAGATTGCACTCAATTACTTAGAGGTTATAGCCTCTCCCATTTGAGTGTCTTGGTTGGGATCCTCAGTGAAACTGTTGAATACTTAACAGCCACCCAGTGTGAGTACAAGTATTCTGACTAACACTCATTTACTTGAAACACAGTATAGTTCTGTAGTCACACTGCAAGTCTTTAAATCGAGTTCATTTGATGGATGCTCCCACTTGTCCTTTTATGAACTCATTTGAGTTGGAGTTTATACTTTTGAATTACACTCTGATCACATGTTTCATTTGACTAACCTAAGTCAATGTGATATAGTTAAAATAATTCAAGAGCTTCTTTAGTTTCATTAATATGAGCAATAACATAAAGAAACTAAATGCTATAAATGAAATAAAGGAGATTTACCTCAAGATATAAAATATCTCATTTATTATTAAAGTAAAGACTGTTTATTACATCGAGATAACCAAATTACAATTGGTTGTATCCCCTTCAATATTCATATATATCACATTAGCTACACATAGGTTCAAGAATCATGCGAAACGATCAAGTAAATCTCCCTAAACACGAAAATTCCAAATCTATAAAATCCTATCGAAAAACCCACGAAAATTGCAACGAAGAGTGAACGGAATGAAATGGGGTAAAAGAATTACCGGTAGGGAATGAAGCAAAGATCGTTCAAGTTTTTCTCCTCCTCTCTCTTGACTCTTTCTTCTTTCTCTCTCTATTCTCACGGTTTGGTGGGGGTGTGCTCAAGAGGGTGCATGGGGTGGTGTGGGTATTGAGAGATGGTGCACAAGCGTGTGCACAAGGTGGTGTGGAGAGTACGAATTGGTTCAAGCGAGTTTGGGGTGAAATGGTAATTCTTGGTAAAATAAAAGATATAAGACGGTCGGGGATAAAATAGAAAATTCTGGGTAAAAGGTGGATTCTCGGATAAAACTTATTCGTGATATTAAATATTCCTAGAAAAGCCTTCAGCTCGAATAAAATATTATTCCGGAATAAATCCAAAATTTCGGGTCGTTACAGCTGGTCAACGGGGCGAAGTGTCTCCCCTTCCTCGACTCTACTTATGCTACTACCGGAACCTCACACCCCCTTTAGTTTCTTGCTTGTCTAAGTGTTATACCGCTTTCCTGCATGAAACCTCTCACCTCGCATGTCTGTGCTAACCCCGAATTTCTCGAGCATAGGGTATAGGGTAGACATACCTAGGTCTAGTTCTTTTTCCAATTCGCCGGATACCTTACGCAGGGCTTATAATCCCTCAATAGGTTTAACGAAGGCCGGACGGCTTTACAGCCAAGAACTAAACCCAAGGTCTTGTCAAAAAGCACGAACCTTTTACAAAACCTTCCTTTTTATCCAAGGAAATCTCTCAATAATAGCTCAAAGCCCTTTCTTAACAAAAGAACCCCTTTTTGGTTAACTCTAGACATAAGGTTCCAGTGGTTATGTCGCGGCCCTCCGGGCATGGAGAGGAGAACACCCCCTGTAATGTCCCACATCGGTTTGGTAAGGAGAACGAAGCCCCTTTATAAGTGGGTTGAAACCTTACCTGGCATACGCGTTTTAAAACCTTGAGGGGGTACACTGGGCCATCGAGCCTAGTGGCTTTCCAAAGAGGACAATATATGCTTGCCGGGCTGACCTTGGGCTGTTACAAATGGTATCAGAGCCAGTGCCGGTAAGGCCGGTGTGCCAGCGAGGACGCTGGGCCCCAAGGGGGGTGGATTGTAATGTCCCACATCGGTTTGGTAAGGAGAACGAAGCCCCTTTATAAGTGGGTTGAAACCTTACCTGGCATACGCGTTTTAAAACCTTGAGGGGGTACACTGGGCCATCGAGCCTAGTGGCTTTCCAAAGAGGACAATATATGCTTGCCGGGCTGACCTTGGGCTGTTACACCCCCTGCTTGGGCGCTCGGTGGACGTGCGCTCATATAAATTCCGTCACCACAGTGCACATCCCTAAAGTTTGGCCTGAGAAGCAACTTTGGTTATATATTGCTTATTTCATGTTTGTTCTTCCGATGTGGGACAATTTCATGCAATCTCACAGTTAATTCCCTTCTCACGGTAAGCTGCTCACGGGAAGCAACTTACCTTGCGTAGCACCCTCACGGTGTGCTGCTTCCCGTGCAGCTTACCATGAGCCTGCTACTTCTGTAAATTTGGGGCGCTACAGGTTAAATCCAACCCCCCTCTATTCTGGACACACCTGAAAGGGCTACTCTTTTCACAGAAAGCTTTTCTGTTATAATTCACTCTTTTACAAAAACAATACAAAAACTCTTCAAAACGAGGCGTGACGAACCCCATAGGTCTACTCCATACCCTACTCTCAGAAGTTCAGGGTATGAACTACGTTGGCCCTGATTCCCATGCTCTTTGGGATACGTAGGCAGCTGGCTCCTTCCGGCACGAAGCCAAAAGGACTTAATCCCTACATTCCACATACACACACATATACACATATATATACTTTCTTGCATTACTTGTTTACACATTTGGGGAACTACTATGGTCATTTGGTATCGGTGAGAAGATCTGAAAGGGGCGATAAGGGGTGGTAGGTTGTTGCAAACCCCTTCCCCCATTGTAAATTAGCTCCCAAACCCTTCACGCAAATCTCTAGACATACACAAGGACACACGAATTTTCTGGGAACGTTATTTCATCCCACTTGATAGGTCTTCTAGTAGTAATCTCAGATCTACTAGAATTGGTTTCTATAAGAATAGTTTCATGTAATGGTTTATCAACCATTTGGCAATGAGGATTCAAAGTATGAAGGGGATTGTAATAAATTTTACAACAAACGCATATAACTTCAGATCCTGGAGCATGATTGTAACCATGAGTTTTAACATTTAATGTGTGATGACCCGCAAACTCCAAGTTCAAGATTAGTGCGTTTACCAGAATTCGGACAGTTTATGGTCCCGACGTCTTTCATAATTGCACGTTTTCCAACTCTTACATTTAAGGATTTTTATAAATCATCAATTTGGCATTTAAAACCCAAGGCATTAATTAGAATTTAATTTGCATCGTTTTGTCATTAATTAGGGTTAATTCGGTAAAATTTATATCTTAGCCCGTTTAATCGAATTTAGTAATTTAACGGTGTACATTGGACTGGGGTTCAATGTTTTAATCATGCATATTTTATCGAGGTTCCAAGTACATTCTTGAAATTCTAAATATTATTCATTAAGTCATATTTTAAATAAAATTGCATTTTGGCCCAAAATTATTTACACTTTAGCCCAACCCGAAATTGACTTTTCATAAACTCATGAATTTTAAGAAAACGAACCTTGATTCTTACTAAGCATTTAATTTCGGTCATTTTGACACTAAGTACGCTTAATTCCGACACTTTATACAACTTACACATTTTTCGAGGATTAGGGTATATGATGCAATTATTGGAAGAATTGTGGCCAAATTAAAAATTGAGAGAGAGAGGGAGCAGCGGGCGAGAGAGAGAGAGACAAGACCCATCTTCTCCAATTTGGGGTTCTGTAACGCCCCGCTATTGTTATAGCGCTTCGGTAAGTTTACCGACTAATTGCTCTTGTTTGCATTATTTGCAACTATGTGATTATATGAATTAATGTGTGAATAATATGATGATTTCATAAGAATTTTCATATTTGAATTATGTTATAACATTCTTATTCAAATATGTTTATATTGGAATTTTTGTATTTGAAATTCTATGAAAATTATCACATTATATTTGAATTATATGATATTATTTTTGAAATATATGTAAATATATATGCAAATACATACATAAATATCTATACAAATATATATACAAGTATATATATATTGCTAGCTAATTTTGACTCTTCAAAATAGCTTATATTTATTTTATATTCTCTCATTTTCTCTCCAAATTTCTACACTATTCTCAAGCAACTCACCTCTTCTCTCTTCATCTCTCTCTCGACATTCACTCCCCTTCACCACCGCCATTTTCATCACCTTCAATCACCAAGAAATTCAATCATTTTTGTTATAAAAATTGTGCTACATCATCCAAGGAACAAGCTTCTTCTCCTTATTTGTGCAAACAAGCTTTTATTTCTTCCTTTCTCCTCCATTTTCTCCTTCAAGGTAAGTTTGTAAATCTCACAATTCTTTGGTTTTCAAGGTTTTCTATGTTGAGGAAGTGATGAAGCATGTTAGAATGAATGATTGATGAGCTTAGTTTGGTGATTGATTACATGTAGCATTACTTGTGATTTTTCCATTTAATATGATCAATGTGCAATGTTGAGCTAATGGTCTTAGATGCTTGAATGGATTGGTAATTCATGTTAGTTCATGATATTAAGCAAATTGGTGAAGTTTTATGGAGTTTGGGATTGAAAACACAAAGTTGTGCATGGTTGTGAAAGTGGCGGCACAAAACTCTCAAAAATGGAATTTTGATTCGAGCTTCGTTTTTCGATTCTTTTGGCATCAAAAATCCTTAAATATAGTAGTTAAGAGATGCCGAAAGTTTCGGATTAATCGGAGTTGATTTGCTATACAAAGTATTAAATGAGGGGTGGTTTGTGTAATATTCACAAACCTTTGAATTTTATTTCCCAAGCTTCCATATTACTTGTATGCCTATTTTAGCTTAATATCATGTGTATTTGATTGTGTTGAATGCATTTGAATGAGCTTAATTGTGTTTAAGTGCATTTATACATAATATGTTATTTTGAGCATAACATGCATTTCATAGCCGTGCGTCGTATTTGGTTGTTTTATCGAGTCGTGTCTTACCTCGAGGCCTGTGTATTACAGGTGGGACCTCGTGGAGCTGATCTTCGAGTCCTTGTGTTGTCTGTTTGCTAAGCCTACAGGTGAGGATGTAAAATGTTTTCAACTGGAGTATGAACAAATATTTGCGAAAACCCTATCCCTTTATATTTTAATTATATATTATCAATATTTGAAATAAAAAGGTTTTAATATCAAATGATATATGTGTATCTTTTCCAAAATGGTTTGAAAATAGAGACAAGAGAACTATTTTGTTTTTAAAAGTAACATTTGATCTCTGGACTTGCGCGTGTGCCTCGAGTTACTTGGCAACATGACGGGATACCTTGGATGGTTACATACCTTGTCTCGAAAGACCCTTTTGGTCCACTAAAATATTTTTAAAAGCGAGATCATAAACATTTAACCCATTGAGGACGCTCATGGGTGTATCTGATTTGGGCCCTGGATTATGTGAGAGGCGGATGCCCGGAGACGTGCGTCTAGGGTTGAGGTCGGGATCATAATCCACTGATTATAAACAGGTTTAACTAGTAACCTGTTAAATAATCAAAGGGTATTATTCATGGCTGGTCGGAGGTAGTCTAGCCTGAATAATACTTACACCGGCACCATTAGTCGGTTATGGTGAAATCTCGGGTAGCTCCCTTGATAAGCCAAACGGTATTGAGGAATTTCATTATATTTGATATGTTTTTGGGAGTTATAAGGAGATGGCCCGTTCTCGCCGGGAATAAAAATGTTTTCTAAAATGTTTTAATTAATATTTAATTCACAAAGCTTAGCTGAATTGAAAAAGAGCATATCGTCACTAGATTTGCTTTTATCAACCTAAGCGTGGATTAAATATATGTTTTTATTATGTATATTCCCCTCCTCACTGAGTTCGTTTGACTCACATCCCTTTTGGTTCATGCTTCAGGTTAGCTGTTCGAGTGGTTGTTGGGTACTGGCAGCAGCAGTGTAGGCTTTCAGGTCTTTGGAGTCAGTCTATGTAGATATTTTGTTATGACTGAACTCTTATTTATTCTGGCATATTTATTTTGGCATGTTAACTTGAATTAATGAAAGTTGAAATATGATGATATTTGAATAATTGCACTTGATGAAATTAGTGGATATATATATATGTTTGATATTTACTTCCGCTGATGGCCTGTTATTGCTATTGTTGTTGGGGAGTTGCTGTTGCCAGATTGTGGGAATCCCGTTGTCCGGGGCGGGTTTTCGAGTAGTGGTATCTAACTATCGCTCGGGGGCTCGTTTCGGTCCGGGGGTTGTGGCGTGGGGGACGTCACAGGTTCTCTTGTTTCTTCACCAAATCGAGCAAATGATATATGGAAATCGATCGTCTCGACGAGAGGCACACATTGGTACCATTATTTTGGGCATTTGGACGACGGTGGTGGCGCAGTGGAGCTCGGAAGTTCCGCGGCTGAGATGGTAGTGTTTGTGGCTTTTCCGGAGACTTACAGGCGGTGGGCAAGAGCGGTTCTGGACCCATTTTTTGAGAGGAATCCAACGGCGGTGGTCCCGTGGCCATCCGACCACCGGTGAAGTAGATATGGCCAATTTTCAGTCCCACGGCCGTTTCTCCGATCTGCCATCTCTGGCGACCCCACGGTGGCACACCACTTGGCGAAGGAAGCCTATGAAGAGAGGAGTATTCGGTGGTCTCACCTTCATCGGACCACCGACGACGAAGATATAGCGACAGGAAGCCAGCGACAGTTTTGAGCATTTTCTAGCGGCGTACGGCAGAGCTGAGGCGGCAGACCACCATATTTTCTAGTGGAATTAAATTCCGATGGATGATCCGATTGATAAACGGTTTTGGGGGAAGTGACGGGCTCATCGAGAGGAACATTTTGGTATAAGGGTTCGACCATCGGAGGTGGTCCGGTAGCGGTCTGGGATGGTAGGCGGTTTTCGACGATTTTGGCACTGTTCCGGCGGGAATCCGGCGACGGAGTCTTCGGACAGATCGTTCCCCTTGACGCAATGGTTCTAACAGCGCTGGTATTACTCAAATATGACTTATCGTTTGTCTTTTATCTCATTTTTCGTATTATTGTGTTAATTTGGTAGCTTTGTGATATAACTTCTAGCTTTTAGCTTTTAAGCATGAATTAATTGTACTCTAGCTTGTTTTAGTTATTGAATATTGTTGTTGTATGATTGTGTAGTCGAACGGATGGGGTTCGGTTCAATTAGGCTAGAGATATGATCGATATTAGCTTGTAACTTTAGAGCTTCTGAGAAAAGCTATAAATTGTGAAGTTGTATTCAATTTGTTGATTTAATGAAATCTAATTGTTGGTGTTGAATTACAATCTTCCCCTGCTAAGTTTATATGTTTAGATGTTTTGTAATTAATTTAGTGTTTCCCGTTTATTTAATTATTGCATGCTTTTGGATATAAATTGACCATATTGCCCCTACTTGCTTTCTTATGTTTAAATGTTGAATGAGTGTCCTTAAGCATGTTTGTATTTTGATAGTCGAGCGTCAGTGTCTGTTTTCTTGTTGTGTCAGTCATTCATCCTCTGGACCCCGTGTTTTTCAGGTAGGATCTTTGAGGCAGAATTGTAATTGCTGCTTGCTTCCATTCTCTTGTTCTGTCGAGCCAGGTAAGGGTTTAAAATGCTTTCAACTGGAGCAAGGACATGGTTACTTAGGTTTGCGAAATAACTTATTATCTCGCCTTTCCTATTGCTTGTTGTACGGCCTTTACTATTTCCTTATGTGCTTAGTCAAACCCTTTTGATAGCAAAACTTATGCATCTGCAAAATGATTTGAAACACTTTCAACTAGAGATAAGTAACCTATTTGTTTTCAAAGTAACCATTTGATCTCAGAGGTACTTATAAGTAATGTCGTTAGGGACGTCCGTCAGCATGCTCCCGAAGCGTACGACACTTATTAGTATTTCCTAGATCGTTACACAAACTTGTCTCAAAAGCCCCTTTGGCCATTCATACATAATTGCTTGCATCATCTTTTTGAATGGCCCTTTTGGCCACCCAAACTGATATTGATTTCAAAGCGAGCCATGGACTGGATCATGACTTTGGGCCCGGAGTGTACAGGTGGTGAGCCTGGAGACGAGCGTCTAGGGCAAATCCCGATGTATACTTCTATGCGTGTTAACTTAGGTTGGCTAGGAGGTTGGCTAGCTTAAGTTGATGCGAACGGTGGTGCTAACCGCATCTCCTTAAAACTCTGTATGGTGGTGCTAATCGCGTCTCCTTAAAACTCTATTACTGGATCATGAATTTGGTGGCGTAGTACTTGACTACATGTTTTCATGATTTTCATGGTTGAGAGTTATAAGGAGAGGGCCCGTTCTCACCGGGACACATTATTGCATGACTTATTGCATTATTTACTTGTCTAATTGATTTTCTGCATTCGTTACAAGTCGAAGAACATTCCGGTTTTCTTCATTTAGCATATGTATTTTCCCTATATATATATAAAACCCGGAAGCGTGGCTCAAACTTGCCCAACTTATGCCTTCTTTATTGTTCAAACTACTTAGTTGAATTACGAGCCGTGTTTACTTATCATTCCAACTTGTTTATGTCATGTCTTTCTAACTTGTATGGCCTCGTGACTCAACAAATATCCTTTCAAAACGATCAACTTGACATTATGTGCAAATGTTTTCAAAGGATCTGATTCGTCAACCTTTTGTGTTTTCAAATAAAGCCAAACCCGAATGTTGCTATGTGTTATAGTTTTACAACTTATATTATAGTTTGTATCTTTATCAAAACGAAAAACATTTACCCTTTTTGGTTTTAAACGATAAACGAAGAAATGTGATTAATACCTATATTGTATTACGCCCCTTATTGAGTATCCTTTATACTCACCCCTTCTATTTTGGTTCTTGCTTCAGGTAGACAGGTGGAGGTGTCACCTATCTTGTCAGTCGGTAGCAGCAGGTCTAGGTTGGTTCACGTATTATCGTCTTGTCAGTGTCCCAACAACAGTCAAGTCTTTACTTTCTAAATTGATTTGATTTATTGTATTTTATATTATGATTTACTTTCTGTACTTAAGTACCCCTGATGTGGGATAGTTTAGTTGAGCCAAGGATGGCATTAATTGGATAATTAATTTAGATTCATTTTGTGAATTATGTTGCCATGGATGGCTTTATGAATTGATCTGTCATTTATAAATTTGCTTCCGCATTTCTCTGATTGTTGTTGTTGTTGGGGCATCGTGTTGTTGTTGCCGGAGTTTTGATCGAGTGCATGCCATTCGCCGAGATGAATTTTTGAATGGGGTACATTTACCTTATTTAGGAGTTCGTCTTGGTGCGGATGTGGTGTCCTTTCTCCTCCTACGGAAAGTGGCGCTACAGTCTTTGGTATCAGAGCCTAGGTTCTCGAAAGGGAACCGAAAGCTCTAGTATCTCATCTTGTCTTGCTTTCAGTGTTTGCATGGTTTTTGTCAGTCTGTGTCGAATTCGTGGTTCGATGAGTGTATGTCTATTCTTGGTGCCTAAAATTGTGAAGGATTACGGTTGGCTTAATTAACCAACTGACGATCATTTACAAGTTTTTGTACTAAGGAAAATGTAACGCGAGCCGATCGTGGAATTCTTTGTTGTGTCTTATTTGGTTTCGGCATATAGGTCATGCGGCTTTAGGATCGCGATTTATTTATTAAGATACCTCGTGTGGTTGCATACTAACCCCATCAGACATGCATATTGAAGCTTTATGATGCAGAGATGATCAAACACTGTCTTCCTTTGAGATAGGACCCTACTGAAGGATGTTAACTTGGTGGATACAGCTTAAGAGATTGGTCCTATACTCAAAAGGATTGGTGAAAGGTACACAACTCATAATAGGAATTGCATTAGAACATCGCTTGTAACCTGTCCTAAATGTATTTGTGCTATTACGTGTTGTCCTTTTACTTCGCGTGAGTTTCTCTATGCGTTTTAGCGTTGGTACCACTTTAACCTATGAGCTCCATCCGTAAATGTGGATAAACAAGGACAACAAGCAGACTTGACAGACAGAACGACACGATAGCACAGTGTCATATTCGGGTGTTGACAAGCTATGAGAGTGATGATGTAGCGCCCTGCTCTACAGCCCCCGAACCTGCACGGATTCCCAAGCCGAGTACAGTGCCTCAACCCGAGAACCCATGCAAGCTAACGGGTCAATCCCGACACTTGGCAACAGTGAATCCCCAAAGTTAAAACATTTAAATAAATCAGAGAATATATAGCGGAAGCATTTAAATTCATATTAACAAAAATGCCACTCCGGGGCCAATTCATCAACAATTATCAACAACAGCCCATTCAGGGGCCACATAATTTAAATAAAAAGTTACGGGGATCCATATAATATTATCTACAATCCAAGTTGAAAAGAATAATGAACGAGAGAATAAAAGACAGCCAACGAGACTCGGCAAAACCAAAAAGCCTATCTATGCACTATTGCCCATCCGACACGTAAGACATGTCGGTCTCTCTCAAACCTGAAGCAAGAACCAATTAAAAGAGGGTGAGTCAAAATACGCAGTGAAGATGTGAGGACAAGTCGAGTCACGCTTCCGGATTTTTATAGAAAATACATATGCGATAATGAAGAAACCGGAATATGCTTCGACTTGGATATTCAATTAAAATTAAAGTCAGTAACACTATAAAGCAATAAATACGATCCCAGCGAGAATGGGCCTGTTCCTCCTTATTTCTCCACGGTTCATGTAAAAATTCTCCATCGCCGGTGTCAAGCTAAGGAGCAACCCGAAGCTCAACCATAATGAATTTTAGGAAAATGTGCAACGAATGCAACACCCACCATCGCTCCCAATCGTGGCTATCATCTCCTGACCGGCCACGATTGACGCTTAGTTTTGGGAGAAGCACCTCGGATTACACCCTGAATGCCCGTCCCCAGATGTAACCTTCGGATACCTTCCCGGGCCCATCTTGAAAATAGTCATGTATTTGCTCGCTTTAAAAATAACCCATTTGAATGCCAACCGACACTCTGAGCAAGGGTGACGACAAAGGATTAAATCCTAAGTCAAACCGTCACGTAAAATAAATAGTTTTCTTGCCCTTTTGAAAACAAATCAATTTGGTTTAATAATGTATAATTTTGATATTAAATGATTTGAGGATAAAACATAAAAATATAACCTCGAAATATATAATACATTAATAAGGGATTAGGGGGTTCGCAATTGTATATATATATGTTCAAGCCCAGTTAAAAGTTTAAATCCTCACCCGGAATCAAAAAGAGAAAGCCTAGCTGCCAGACTCACTGGTCTCCAACGCCGGACTGATCTGGAGACAAGACAAGACCTAGACAAATCAATAACGACAACAAACACTAAAAGCGCAAATAAGCAATTATTGGACGAACGGCTAACCAAACATGTTCCCAATCATGCATATGCCAATTATAATATATAAAGAAGCTATCATGTAAATCTCACGCAATTCCGACAAGTTGTCAAAAATACACATAATTAGAATTACACTATTCACAGCCCGAACGAGGGCGAAATTAAATGAACACTCCAAAATATTAATCTACAAAATATAAGGGTTCTATAGGTGAAAACGGCGTAATTTTTGGAGTCCGTATGCAAAAAGTCAACCGAAAATATCGACTTGAGGACTCAATTGCCGAGAGCAAAATTTGAAAAAGCTGGAAAAATCCCTAAGTGTTTCACACGGCCTGGTGCACGGTCTTGAACACGGTGTCAAGACCGTGCACGCACACACGGCCAAACACACTGGCTTGGTGCACGGGCTTGAGCCCGTGCGGGCAAAAAGAGCTGCACACGGGCTCCTGCACGGTCTTGCACAAGACCGTGCGTTAGCCCGTGTGGTTCAACTGGACACAGCAGAAAGTTACGGGTTTTCTAAAATTCGAGCCAAAATTCCACAAAAATCATATTTTCAGCGCAAATCAACAGTCACAAATTATAACAATCAATAATCATCATCTAATTCACATTTACATCCAATAAAATCACGAATTGACCAAGAAACGGGCTCGATCTAAGCATATATCCTAAAAATCCCGAAATAATCAAATAATCTCAAAACCTCGAAAATCCGTAAAAGAAATTGGGGAAATTGGTACCTAGAAGAAGGTATCGAAGAAAGGATCGTTTAAAAACGATTGGTGCGAGATTCCACGGAGATTCGAGCTCGGCACGATCGATTAGGGCTTCAGGAGAAAATTTTCTTTTTCTTCTTCTCTCTCTCTCTCAAATTTGGAATAAAGTTTTATGAAATGAATTTTGATACTTTTATCAAATATCGAAAAAATATCGAAAATACGAAGGGTTATTTTAGTAATTTTAGAAAATCCAATTAAATACGCGTCGATCAACTATAACGATTAAATATTAAACAAACGCAATATAGACACGTAATTTAAATACGCAAACAATATTATCACATTGGTTCTTATACTAAAATAATATTTAATAGTTCACATATAACGAGAATTTAGGGATTAAGAAAGATAATTAACGCGTAATACTACTCACATTAATTCTCGGATTTTTGGGTCGTTACAGATGAGTTCCCACTGTACTACAACAAAGGGAACCTTATATTTCAGCCAATTTCAGAGCATCTTCAAGGTTAACCGAGGGTCGAGGAAGATCTTTCTGATGTGCCATCTTCAAAAATGACAACAGAACGGAACTCACAGAGATTGAATCTACTGTGAGTCGGAATCAGACCAAGACACTATCAGACATGAAGAACACTGGGATCAGCAGAGTGCTACAGATGAATTGTTCGACCTTCCGGATTTCACTTCTTCGTTTACCGCGATCAACTTAGAGGTACTAATCGTGGTACAAGGACAGTAAAAGAGAATTATTGGGGGACCATGGTTACCAATTCCAGTACCATTAAGATAAATCTAGTTGACGACAACTACCTTGAACAGCGAGATAGATGATAGCATGATTTTAGAAGTACATTCGACAATCAGATTCCGAAACTGATTCAGAAGATGAAGAGTTATTTGGGTTTGAAGATCGGGATTGCGATACAGGTTTTCCACTTTCAAGACAGAGCATGGGAACAGATCAGGATCAACAAAGGAACCATATCAATGGAGGGACACTTACAAATGGAGTCACTACCGAGCTCGACAGTATCTCACCCCTCTGGAGATACTATCCAATGAGTTACGTGATCTAATTTCGGACATAGTACAGTAGAACTAGAGGTGACAGCAGAAATGAAGTCAGTATGGAATCAAACTACGAGACAGTAAAGGGAACGTATCAGAAACCAACAGATGTCACCAGCGCACACTTGTGAAGGAAATGAGACATCAAGCAACCGAAGGGTCAAATAAGGTATGAGTAAAGGAATTCGATCTGAGTCAGACATCGAGCTAGGATAGAATTCGGGGATTAGAAACCTTAAAGAATTTAACTTCTGATCAGACAGAGTCATCATGGATCTCGAGAATCTCAAACCACATTAGAGATCGGATGAGCTTATGTGTTTAATCGCTTTAAATATTTAATAAGTGTTTCGTGTGACTTACGTGCTTTAACTGCCTTTTAATTCTGACTTGCGCTGAATGAATGATTAGTTGATTAGGCTTTATATGATCTTTGTGTGGATAGCGCAAAATTCGATAGCCTCGTTATGCGCTATTAGAAAGTGCTAAGGACAAGGAGTTCTTAGTCGACTAGGAGCGATTATGTTGCGAGTTCGATAGGCGGATCTAGTTAGCGTCGACTTAGATCCACCTGGAAGAAGAACACTTCGGAAGCTAGTCGAATTGAGAACCGAAATGAGCATGGATGCCAGATTCTTCAGGAATCAAAGGAGTCTGTCTATGCACTGAAGACGTTTTGAGTTAGACAGAACGAAATTCTGAAACCAAAACCAAAGAGAAATTTGGCAGAGAACGGTTTGACGTGAGAAGTAGAATCTGAGGACAGATTCTTTTGAAGGAGGGAGTATTGTGATGACCCGCAATCTCCAAGTTCAAGATTAGCGCGTTTACCAGAATTCGGACCGTTTACGGTCTAGACGTCTTTCATAATTGCACGTTTTCCAACTCTTGCATTTAAGGATTTTTATAAATCATCGATTTGGCATTTGAAACCGAAGGTATTAATTAGAATTTAATTTGCATCATTTTGTCATTAACTAGGGTTAATTTGGTAAAATTTATATTTTAGCTCGTTTAATCGAATTTAGTAATTTAACGGTGTACATTGGACTGGGGTTCAAGGTTTTAATAATGCATATTTTATCGAGGTTCCAAATACTTTCATGAAATTCTAAATATTATTCATTAAGTCATATTTTAAATAAAATTGCATTTTAGCCCAAAATTATTTACACTTTAGCCCAACCCGGAATTCACTTTTCATAAACTCATGAATTTTAAGAAAACGAACCTTGATTCTTACTAAGCATTTAATTTCGGTCATTTTGACACTAAGTACGCTTAATTCCGACACTTTGCACAATTTGTACATTTTTCAAGGATTAGGGTATATGATGCAATTATTGGAAGAATTGGGGCCAAATTGAAAATTGAGAGAGAGAGGGAGCAGCAGGCGAGAGAGAGAGAGAGACGAGACCCATCTTCTCCAATTTGGGGTTTTCTCGTTTCTTCACCAAATCAAGTAAATGATATATGGAAATCGATCGTCTCGACGAGAGGAACACATTGGTACCATTATTTTGGGCATTTGGATGATGGTGCTGGCGCGGTGGAGCTCGGAAGTTCGGTGGCTGAGATGGTAGTGGTCGTGGATTTTTTGAAGACTTTCAGGCGGTGGGAAAGGGCGGTTCTAGATTGATTTTTCGAGAGGAATCCAACGGCAGTGGTCCCGTGGTCATCCGACCACCGGTGAAGAAGATATGGCCAATTTTCAGTCTAGTGACCGTTTCTCCGATCTGCCATCTCCGGCGGCACACCACCCGGCGAAGGAAACCCATGAACAGAGGAGTATTTTGGAGGTGGTTTAACCTTTATCGGACCACCGACGACGGAGATATAGCGACGGGAAGGCAGCGGTGGTTTTGGGCATTTTTCGGCGGCGTACGGCGGAGCTGAGGCGTGGCTCGAACTTGTCCAGCTTAAGTCTCCTTTATTGTTCAAACTATTTAGTTGAATTACGAGCTGTTTTTACTTATCATTTTCAATTTATTTATGCCATGTCTTTCGAACTTGTAACGGCATCGTGACTCAACTAATGTCATTTCAAAACTATCGACTTGACCTTATGTGCAAATATTTTCAAAGGATCCGGTTCGTCAACCTTTTGTGTTTTCAAATTAAGCCGAACCCCAATGTTGCTTTGTGTTATAATTTTACAACTTATATTATTGTTTATACCTTTATCAAAACGAGCAACATTCACCCATTTTGGTTTTAAACGAAAAATGACGAATTGTGATCAATACCTATATTGTATTACCCCCCCCCCCCCTACTGAGTATCCTTTATACTCACCCCTTCTATTTTTGGTTCTTGCTTCAGGTAGCCAGGTGGCGGTGTCACCTATCTTGTCAGTCTGCAGCAGCAGGTCTAGGTTGGCTCTTGTCTTTTGTCTTGTCAGTGTCCCAACAACAGTCGAGTCTTTACTTTCTGAATTGATTTGAATTATTGTATTTAATATTATGATTTACTTTCTATACTTATGTGCCCCTGATGTGGGATAGTTAGTTGAGCCATGGACGACATTGAATGCATAATTGTTTTAGATTCGTTTTGTTATGATTACCGTTTCCATGGATGGCTTTTACGAATTGATTTATTATTCTGAATTCGCTTCCGCATTTCTCTGATTGTTGTTGATGTTGTTGTTGGGGCGTCGTATTGTTGTTGCCGGAGTTTGATTGAGTATCTTGCCGTTCGCCGGGATGGATTTTTGAATGGGGTACATTTACCTAGTTTGGGAGTTTATCTCGGTGCGGATGTGGTGTCCTTTCTCCTCCTACGAAAAGGGGCGGCTGAGGACCACCTGGGCTTTGAAGCCCTTGACCCAACGAAGCTAGTGGTGGTGATGGTATGTCCAGTGGTGGCGCGACGGCGGCGCTACGAGCCTCCGACGGCTGCGCGACGGCGACCTGGTGGTCTGGACTTTTCCGGCCACCATTTCCGCTGACCAAGAGACCATTCTCGACCTTCTCGACATGGGTAAGCCAATTTCGAAGTCAATTTCGTATTTCGTTGAGCCGATTTTTGTTAATTTTGATTCTTGGATTCTAGGATTTTGAAGCTTCAAAGTGAAATGAAATTCCGATGGATGATCCGATTGAGAAACGGCTTTGAGGGAAGTGACGGACTCATCGAGAAGAACATTTCGGTATAAGGGTTCGACCATCGCCGGTGGTCCGGCGGCGGCCCGATAGTGGCAGGCGGTTTTTCGGCGTTTTGGCACTGTTCTGGCGGGAATCCGGCGACAGTGTCTTCGGACAGATCATGCCCCTCGATGCAACGGTTCTAATGGCTTTGGTATTACTCGAATCCGACTTGTCATTTTTCTTTTATCGCATCTTTAGTATTATTGTGTTAATTTGTAACTTTTGAACTATAGCTTATAGCTTATAGCTTTTGAGCATGAATAACTTGTATCCTAGCTTGGCTTAATTGTATAAATTGTTGATTGTTGATGATATATGCTTGTGTAGTCGAATGGATAGGTTTCGGTTCGATTAGGCTAGAGATAAGATCGATCTTAGCTTGTTAGCTTTTGAGCTTTTGGGAAAGGCTATAAGTTGTACTTTAATTGTTGTTGATTTAAATGAAATATACATGTTTGATGTTTAATTGCAAGCTTAACCCCTGGTTAGATTATGCTTAAATGTTATTATTAATTAAATGTTAATTATTATTCGTTTATTTAATTATTGCATGCTTTTGGATAAATTGACCATATTGCCCCTACTTGTTTTCTTATGTTTAAATGTTGAATGAGTGTCCTTAAGCATGTTTGTATTTTGATAGTCGAGCGTCAGTGTCTGTTTTCTTGTTTGTGTCAGTCATTCATCCTCTAGACCCCGTGTTTTCAGGTGGGATCTCCGAGGGAGAATCATACATGTTGCTTGCTTGCTTTTATCGTTTGTCGAGCTACAGGTAAGGGTTTAAAATGTTTTCAACTGGGGCAAGCTCATAGATATATATAGGTTTGCGAAATAAATTATTATCCCGTCTTTTCTTCTTACTTGTTGTTCCTGCCTTTATTATTTCTTTATTTGCTTAGTCAACCCTTTTGATAGCAAAACCAAAATGATTTGAAATGCTTTCAACTAGAGACAAGTAACTTAATTGTTTTAAAAGTAACTATTTGATCTCTGAGGCACTTATAAGTAATGTCGTTAGGGACATCCATGCATGCTCCCGAAGTGTACGACGCTTATGAGTATTTCTTAGATCGTTACAGCAACTTGTCTCAAATGCCCCTTTGGCCATTCATACATAACTGCTTGCATCATCTTTTCGAACGTTTGGCCACCCAAACTGTTATTGACTTTAAAAGCGAGCCATGGACTGGATCATGACTTGGGCCCGGAGTATACCGGAGGTGAGTCTGGAGACGAGCGTCTAGGGCAAATCCCGATGTATACTTCTAGCGTGTTAACTTAGGTTGGCTAGCCTAAGTTGATGCGAACGGTGGTGCTAACCGCGTCTCCTTAAAACCCTGTATGGTGGTGCTAATCGCGTCTCCTTAAAACTCTATTACTGGATCATGAATTTGGTGGCGGAGTACTTGACTACATGCTTTCATGATTTTCATGGTTGGGAGTTATAAGGAGAGGGGCCCGTTCTCGCCGGGACACATTATTGCATGACTTATTGCATTATTTACTTGTCTAATTGATTTTCTGCATTCGTTACAAGTCGAAGCACATTCCGGTTTTCTTCATTTAGCATGGTGGTGCTAATCGCGTCTCCTCAAAACTCTGTTAGTGGATCATGACTGTTGGTGGTGGAGTAATTGACTACGTGCTTGCATGATTTTCATGATTGGGAGTCATAAGGAGAGGGCTCGTTCTCGCCGGGACACATTATTGCATGACTTATTGCATTTTTTGCTAGTTTAACTAATTTACGGCTTTTGTTACAAGTCGAAGCACATTCTGGTTTTCTTCCTTTAGCATATGTACTTCCCTATATATATATATATATATATATATAAAACCCGGAAGCGTGGCTCAAACTTGTCCAGCTTAATCCTCCTTTATTGTTCAAACTATTTAGTTGAATTACGAGCCGTTTTTACTTATCATTTATAACTTATTTATGCCATGTCTTTCGAACTTGTAACGGCCTCGTGACTCAACTAATGTCATTTCAAAACTATCGGCTAGACCTTATGTGCAAATGTTTTCAAAGGATCCGGTTCGTCAACCTTTTGTGTTTTCAAATTAAGCCAAACCCGAATGTTGCTTTGTGTTATAATTTTACAACTTATATTATTGTTTATACCTTAATCAAAATGAGCAACATTCACCCCATTTAGTTTTAAACGAAAAATCATGAACTGTGATCAATACCTATATTGTATTACCCCCTACTGAGTATCTTTTATACTCACCCCTTCTCTTTTTGGTTCTTGCTTCAGGTAGGCAGGTGGCGGTGTCACCTATCTTGTCAGTCAGCAGCAGCAGGTCTAGGTTGGCTCTTGTCTTTTGTCTTGTCAGTGTCCCAACAACAGTCGAGTCTTTACTTTCTGAATTGATTTGAATTATTGTATTTAATATTATGATTTACTTTCTATACTTACGTGCCCCTGATGTGGGATAGTTAGTTAAGCCATGGACGACATTGAATGGATAATTGTTTTCGATTCGTTTTGTTATGATTACCGTTGCCATGGATGGCTTTTACGAATTGATTTATTATTCTGAATTTGCTTCCGCATTTCTCTGATTGTTATTGCTGTTGTTGTTGGGGCATCGTATTGTTGTTGCCGGAGCTTGATTGAGTGTCTTGCCGTTCGCCGGGATGGATTTTTGAATGGGGTACATTTACCTCGTTTGGGAGTTCGTCTTGGTGCGGATGTGGTGTCCTTTCTCCTCCTACGGAAAGGGGCGCTACACAGCAGGTCTAGGTTGGCTCATGTATTATCGTCTTGTCACTGTCCCAACAACAGTCGAGTCTTTACTTTCTGAATTGATTTGATTTATTGTATTTAATATTATGATTTACTTTCTGTACTTACGTGCCCTGATGTGGGATACTTTAGTTGAGACATGGATGGCATTAATTGGATAATTATTTTAGGTTTCTTTTGTGAATTATGTTGCCATGGATGGCTTTATGAATTGATCTGTCATTTATAAATTCGCTTCTGCATTTCTCTGATTGTTACTGTTGTTGTTGGGGCATCGTGTTGTTGTTGCTGGAGTTTTGATCGAGTGCTTGCCGTTCGCCGAGATGAATTTTTGAATGGGGTACATTTACCTTGTTTAGGAGTTCGTCTTGGTGTGGATGTGGTGTCCTTTCTCCTCCTACGGAAAGTGGCGCTACATAATGTTAAGGCATCAAGTATATTAACATCAGTTAAGGATAACTGTAAATTAGGATAAACATTAAAATAAACTAGGCTATGAGCCAAACTAGATTTTATGATTCCCATCAGGGATTGTTTCCAATCTAAATTCCTGTCATCTCTTAAAGCTGGTATGAAGCTCTCCGATAACCCTTCAAGGGTCAGTGGTTTAAAGGCAACCTGAACTAACCCAATATGGATAAATTTATATAATTTTTTTCATTTATTAAGATCTCTATTACTAAGTAATCGGATTATCATCTCATCCTTATCAAGGGAAATTGTTTCTTTAGTAGTTTTAACTACTTGTTTTAAGCCCATACGCTCAAAAGTACCAAATTTATAAATAACTTTTGGATCTATTTTTTGAATAGTCCATTTATTGAGTAAATCAAGATTTTGAGTAATATCATACTCCTCTTCAATACTGTTTTTAATAATATCTATATTTCTTATGATATTCATCATAAGAGAGTGGTCTTGAATACTGTTTTTTTAAAATTTATGACTCATTTATTTATATTTCAGTATTTTTATTTATTATTCAACAATTTATGCAGACAAAAAACAAGGAATTTTTTTTTTACAAATATAGAGAGAGACAGAAAATATTTGGAAAATGAGAGACTGTTTGAGAGCCAGAAATTCCCTTTCGTTTTGCTGACGAACAATCCTCGGAATGTAATCAGTCCGGAACTCGGTCAAGAATTGATCCCAAGTCGGGACTACATGCTCGCATTTCCATCTTTGCTCAATCTATTTCCACCAATCCTGTGCAGCTCCAACCATCAGATATATAGCAAATTCGACTCTTAGAGGGTCCAGATATTCCATAATCCTATAAATCTTTTCTAGTACTGATATCCCTGCCTCGGCAATAGTGTCATCCGGGGCACCTTCAAATTGTGGCGGTTCAAATCTGAGAAATTGAGCCCATGCTTCCTGCTCAGTATTTCCTTTAGGGGCATGAGCGATGAACTGTCTTAATGTTTCCAAGATTTCGGCTGGAATCGGTGTAACGCCCCGAAAATTCGTATTATGAACCGGGAACCCGAATCGAATTTTCTCACGCGATTTATTATTTATTTTATTAATTATTATATGATTTTATAACGATTTCGTATATGAGTGATTTTAATATTTAAATTACGAATTGTCAATGTGCGTTTAATAATATGAATTTTGACTGTAATTATGTGTTATTTAGACAACGTGAGTTTTTGAACTTATTTTGCGAAATTTCAAAAATGCCCTTTCGTTTCTCAACCGAGTCAATTCCTTTGAATTAAGCCATCACTCTCTCTCCCTTACTCATTCACGCAGCAAAGAAGAAAGAAAAGAAAGGAGAAAAGAGAAAGAAGAAGAGGAAGGTCAATCGATCGTCCCGACTCCGTTTCTCGACGGATTTTCGAACCGCTTACGCCTACGAACTCCTCACGATCTCTTCTACGAGTAAGCCTTTCACGTCCCTATCGTTTAATGTCTCCTATGCCTCATATTTCTCAATTTTGTTTATAGTTATATAATATAGGGTTTATATGATTTTGGATGAATTTATGGACGGATTTTCGTGTTTATCGTTTCTATATGTAGATTATATGTTGTAGATGATTATATGTGAAAATTAGGGTGTGATTTGCATGTTTAATTGGTTAATTATGGGATTTAGGATTTGATTTGCGAAGGTTTCGAGTTTCTGTGAATTTTCTGCTGTTATCGCACGCACACGGCCTTTGCACACAGGGTGTTGCAAGCCCGTGTGCATGTGCACGGGCTCTCTACACGGCCTGTAGAGAGGTCGTGCGTGTTGGTCATACACGGGCTCTCTACACGGCCTGTAGAGAGGCCGTGCGTGTCCATTTGGTGCACACGGTCTTGGTGCACACGGCCTCAAGGCCGTGTGCATGAGCCCGTGTGGCCCGATTGCACAGTCCCCTGACCTTCTGTAAGTCAAGGGCAAATTTGGCCTACGGGTCCCTCCGAGACTCGTCTTTTCCGAATTCTTTCTTCGCTCGTGTATTCGACATATATGATATAGATAGGAATTGCATGATTTATGAATTTATAACATGTTCGGGTGAATGAATAGTATGTTTTAAGTTTTCGTTAAATTTTCTAACTTTTGCATAGGAAGTCCGATTTTCCCGAAATTCGAATGCATGCTCTCTTATTATATTTAAAGCATGTTCATAAAGTTTCATTGCATTTGGACTTGATTTGCATTTTTAAATTTGCGAATTACTTCGTTTCGTTTGATAATTGAACCTAAGTGCTTTATGTGATTGTATAACGTGCTTTTACGTGTTTCTATGCTTTCGTATGAGCCGTGCATCGTCGTATGTCTTATGTGGTTGTCGTTTGTCAGTTGCAGGTTCCACTCTCGTGGATTAGGTTGCTCGTTTCCGTTTTGGGCTTTCTTTTGGTTATCGCCAGGTGAGGTTTCTATTGTTATCCCGTATTATGTAGATATGTACTATTGAGCCTCACTAAATAAGCCTCGCATGTGTAATTTATGTTTTCACCCCGTATTACTATATTTAGTAAATACTTTATGCTTATTATCTTTATGAGGTTTAAGAACAACGGATTTGATATTAAATGAATAATATGTATATGATTTCGAAATGTTTTCAAAAAGAGACAAGCGAACTATGTTTCGATTTAAATGTAATTTTGGGTTTGGAACCTTCTCGTTGAGTGAAGTCGTCAGGGCGGGTTTCACCCCCAAGACGATGGAACACCCGGTTGCGTTTCCTACCGTTACATCGCCTGTCTCAAACGGCCCTTTTGGCCCTCCCCGAAATGTCTTGATTCCTATTCTAATAGGAAAATGATAGTTATGAAAAAATGCGAGATATGATATGCGTGTCCGTCTTGTCTTTGTGGGCCCCGGAGTATGGCAATCGGATGAAGCCGGATAGACAGCGGGTCTACGGTGGAATTCGGTAGCTTGCTCCATGTTTACCGGGAGCACGGGTGAGGCCGGAGTGGCAACCTTTGTGCTCCTGCAGCGGTTGACTTCGTGTCAACTGAGACATAGGCTATGCCTATATGCTGAGCAGTTTGGATTTAGCGGTCCTTCTGCTACATGGGAGAAATAAGGCTGGTATGGTTTTCAGGTATGTTTCGATATGATATGAGGAGTTGAGGGCTCGACTCGCCGAGCAATATGATATGTCCCGTTACGTTATGTTATGATAAATCGCAAAATATTTATGAAAACCCTTCTTTTACATTTGTTTTCTTTTAAGTTAAAATGGTGATTTATTCCCGTATGCTATTATGTATGTATTCCCTTTTTCCCCTCACTTAGTCTTTTGACTAACCCTCCCTGTGTTAAACCTTATCTGTTTCAGGTGGTAACTAGGTGGGCATCGTCAGTCTTGTTTCGCGGGTTTTCTTTCTTTTCGGTGATTGTCCCTTTCTAGATTATCTTAAGTTCATGATTAGGTTATGTAATTGTTATCGGGATTGATATATTGAACCCGTATTTGTATATCACCGGGATATTGTATCGAACCCGTTTATTTATTATATTATTGTAATTGAATTTCGCTAGCCTTGGTGGGCTTTAACTATTTGTGCAATTGAGCTACTGCTTTGAATGTTGTTATATGGAATTTAATTTGGTTGTTGCTTCCGCTCCCGCATTGTTGTCGTTGTTGTTGTTTTACAAAAAGCCCCGCCTAGTGATTGAGTAAATCGGTTTGCCGTTCGCCGGGTTTCAATTTAGGGTCGGATTTCTGTTTCGGCTTCGGATTGAGACCCGGTGCGGGGCGTGCGTTACCCGTTTGGGGCGCCCGCTACAGTTGGTATCAGAGCTTCTTTGGTCCAATGGCCTAAGCTCTGAATCGTCGTGTTTTAGGTGTTTTGTCCGTCGTTATGTGCCGGTGTAACTTAGGGAATTGCGCTCACCAGTGTTCAAGAACGCTTAGTGTTTGAATTGTGATGGATCTTTGTTGGATGATCAACAACAAAAGATCTTTTACAATCAAAACACTGGGATGGACTTGGATATAGGTGGATATGAAACTCAAGGTTGTACTTGCCATGCCTGGTTGTCTGTCGTGTCCGGTTGTGTCTAGGTCGTACGGCTTAGGACTTTTGTGGAATTGTGCAAATGTGCTAAGTGCTTATGTGAACTCTATCTGAAGATTACTTGCCTACGTGTTACAGCTTTTCATAATCACTTACCATCATGCATGTTTGGTACTGAATTTGCAGAATGCCTCCTCGCCGTGAACCGCCAGGTCCGCCTCCAGGTGTTCCGACACCAGCACAATTTATGGAAGCCTTAGGGCAGTTTATGGTTAATACCAACCGAGCAACACCACCACCTGCCCCCGAGACAGAGATGAGCAGGTTCCTTAAACTCCACCCTCCACAGTTCGAGGGTGCCCCCGATGATGTTATTGCCGAATCTTGGATAGCGGCAATGGAGAAGAGGTTCAGAGTAATGGAATGTCCGGACCCTAAGAGAGTCGAATTAGCAGTATATCAGATGACAGGAGCTACACATGACTGGTGGGCCCGTATCGAGCAGCGATGGCAGCGAGAGCATGTGGTCCCAACTTGGGATCAATTCTTAGTTGAGTTTCGGGCCAAGTATATTCCGTTGGTGGTCCAACAGCGACGTGAGCGAGAGTTCCTGGCTCTCAAGCAGGGTACTTCATCCATTGACCAGTACGAGGCTCATTTCTCTAGACTTATTATGCACTGCTCGTATATGGTCGCCGACGAGCAGAGGAAGACTCGCCAGTTTGTAGAGGGATTGACTTACAAGATCAGAAAGGCTATGATGGTGGTCCGACCTCAATGTTATACCGACGCTGTGGAAATGGCTCTGCATATTGAGTCTGAACTCAACCTAATGGGACCGAGTCCTATTCTTGCCACTACCACCGTTCAGTACCCTCCAGCGAGTTCTAAGAGGCCATTTACACCTTCAGGGCCATCTTCCGGAAAGAAGACCTCCCAAGTGTCTTCATCGAAGCAGAATGCACCTCCCCAACCGCAGGGAGCCCTACGACCTGTATGTGGTTTTTGCCAAAGAGACCATCAAGAGTCGGAATGCCGAAAGAAAGCTGGACGTTGCTTCTCATGTGGAAGTCCCTTCCATCTCCGCGCAAATTGCACAAGGAAGAAAAGATCGAGACAGTCGAGGAGAACTTAGATCCGAATGCTTCGGTGCAAGGTACAAATATTAATTGGCATTCCATACATGCATTTTATAATTCGAGTGGTTTACACTCACTTGTTGCGCTTTTCATTGCTGTACTTGTGCGTGTGCATGTTGGATTCTTTGCATGTTTCTCTTTCTATTTCTTTGTTGCCGGATTGGAGGACAATTGCGATTCGTGCGCGTGCTGCCGTTTATCATCGAAGGAACCGTTAGCAGCAGATTTGACCAAGTTGCCAGCAAAGGATTATTTTGGACTTGACTAAGTCCAGAGAACCAAGTTGGTCATAGAGTTCACAGACGTACTTCCCGAGAGTCTGAGAGCTCTTGCGATTAGATCGGAATGTATGGTTTGTGAAAGATCTAACTCTAAGAAGTCGAACCGTGATCGAAGTCGCCTAATCGAATGGATTCTGCCGATCTGACAGAATCGAAGAACCGACTTGATGAACTTCCCTCCCTTGAACGTGCCCGAACGAGTGTCTTGATCTGGGGTACTCCAACGTTGCTTGTAGAGAAAGAAGATAGTGCACTTCCAGTGTGTATTGTTCACCGAGAATTGCACAGAATATTAACGAAGCTAAGTATTCTCTACCGTCGATGAAGAAATGTCCGATATGCTTTGAGATCGAGGATTTTGTCTGAACAACATTTGATTAGGGTATCATCAGCTTTGTGCTCGAGGCAAATATGTTCTGAAGACAGCTTTCAGTGCCTGATGTAGACGTCTTGAATTCGTATGTCTGCCTCTAGTACTGACGAGTGCTTTGCGACTTGATGGACCCCGTTCATATCGTAGTGAGTTAGTCGTTGCTTCCTAAGGAGTCACCTTGGTGTCCTCGAGATTAAAGGAAGAACGCAGAACACCTCCGTATGGTACTTCAGAAAACAAAGGGCACCCGCTAGTTGCCCAACCTAACGGATGTGAAATCTGGATCGACTTAGGGACCTTTTAAGTTATTTCAGATCCGGAGTGAGAAGAGAAGGAGGATCTTTGAAGATTTGAACGGTACTGGAATGGGAACAAACCAATACTTCGAGTGGAATTTCTCTAAGCTTGCAACCCTGTTGCTTGAGTCAACAGGAAAGAAAACGAACTCGAATGGACGATCTCTGTAAGACTTGTTCTTAGGAGTCGAGAAGAGATTAACTACAACTTCAATATTAACCCTGCTTATGAGGTTCTGAAGGAATTGTCGTGAGTAGGAATGCATCACATGAAAGGTTGAATTGGTGAATGGTGCTAATGAAGAAACCATAGCTCATGCTCGGGAAGCTTAAATCAATCAGAAAGTTGCCCTCATGACATTGCACGAGCTACTGTAGGAGAGGACTGGCTGAAGCGTCGCCACCATCTCTTATGGAATTTGTTGACATCCCCACAGATTATGAGAGTTCAACAAGTGTTAACTCAGGAGGAGTTGAACCAACCCCCAATGTCGCTAATGGAAAATGTTTGAGGACTAAGATTGCAAGAATCAGTGTTTCGTGGGAAAAGCGAATATTGTAGTTGGTACTCTGAACCAAATCACGAGCATGTCACAAATTGAGGCTAAACCGAAGTGGTCTTGCATCATTTTGGATAAATTCATTTATAGCCTTGCGACCCAGTCAGAATTGGGTTGAAGAATCTAAAATGCCAAGACTGCAAAAGAATGGATCTCGGGTCAGACAATTTGAACGAGGAATAATCCAAAGTTTCAGCTTTGTGTTGGTAACCCAATACTTTCCAATATAAGCCACGGACCCATAATTCGAAGAGTCGATAGAAAGAGACTTACCCGATTAAGTAAAGAGATACTTGACTTGACAGCAAATCAAAGCTGAGCATCAAAGATTACGGGGTTAACTATGACTACTACATATCCCTATGTGGGATTGGGAACGGATTCACCATGGACTTTGTGTCCGGACTACTGAAGGTTTAAGATGGTAATTACTATTACATGTTTATCTAGGATTTCTCCAAGGTGCTGTCGACCGAATTCAGGCCTTTCGACAATAAATGGAGATAGCTCAAGTTCTTCTGAAAAGCTACTTGCAAGAACCCCGAACAAGCTTGGAGTTGTGCAATTCGCGAAATATCTCCTAGCGAGTCCCTTGAATGAATCAGACAGTCGAAGAAGCTTCGTGAGAGATTCGAATGAAGATGCATGAGTTTCACCCAAAGTTGTATAACTCTAATCAGTAGAATCTGGGGACCAGATTCTCATAAGGAGAGGTGATTGTAACGCCCCGAAAATTCGTATTATGAACCGGGAACCCGAATCGAATTTTCTCACGCGATTTATTATTTATTTTATTAATTATTATATGATTTTATAACGATTTCGTATATGAGTGATTTTAATATTTAAATTACGAATTGTCAATGTGCGTTTAATAATATGAATTTTAACTGTAATTATGTGTTATTTAGACAACGTGAGTTTTTGAACTTATTTTGCGAAATTTCAAAAGTGCCCTTTCGTTTCTCAACCGAGTCAATTCCTTTGAATTAAGCCATCACTCTCTCTCCCTTACTCATTCACGCAGCAAAGAAGAAAGAAAAGAAAGGAGAAAAGAGAAAGAAGAAGAGGAAGGTCAATCGATCGTCCCGACTCCGTTTCTCGACGGATTTTCGAACCGCTTACGCCTACGAACTCCTCACGATCTCTTCTACGAGTAAGCCTTTCACGTCCCTATCGTTTAATGTCTCCTATGCCTCATATTTCTCAATTTTGTTTATAGTTATATAATATAGGGTTTATATGATTTTGGATGAATTTATGGACGGATTTTCGTGTTTATCGTTTCTATATGTAGATTATATGTTGTAGATGATTATATGTGAAAATTAGGGTGTGATTTGCATGTTTAATTGGTTAATTATGGGATTTAGGATTTGATTTGCGAAGGTTTCGAGTTTCTGTGAATTTTCTGCTGTTATCGCACGCACACGGCCTTTGCACACGGGGTGTTGCAAGCCCGTGTGCATGTGCACGGGCTCTCTACACGGCCTGTAGAGAGGTCGTGCGTGTTGGTCATACACGGGCTCTCTACACGGCCTGTAGAGAGGCCGTGCGTGTCCATTTGGTGCACACGGTCTTGGTGCACACGGCCTCAAGGCCGTGTGCATGAGCCCGTGTGGCCCGATTGCACAGTCCCCTGACCTTCTGTAAGTCAAGGGCAAATTTGGCCTACGGGTCCCTCCGAGACTCGTCTTTTCCGAATTCTTTCTTCGCTCGTGTATTCGACATATATGATATAGATAGGAATTGCATGATTTATGAATTTATAACATGTTCGGGTGAATGAATAGTATGTTTTAAGTTTTCGTTAAATTTTCTAACTTTTGCATAGGAAGTCCGATTTTCCCGAAATTCGAATGCATGCTCTCTTATTATATTTAAAGCATGTTCATAAAGTTTCATTGCATTTGGAGTTGATTTGCATTTTTAAATTTGCGAATTACTTCGTTTCGTTTGATAATTGAACCTAAGTGCTTTATGTGATTGTATAACGTGCTTTTACGTGTTTCTATGCTTTCGTATGAGCCGTGCATCGTCGTATGTCTTATGTGGTTGTCGTTTGTCAGTTGCAGGTTCCACTCTCGTGGATTAGGTTGCTCGTTTCCGTTTTGGGCTTTCTTTTGGTTATCGCCAGGTGAGGTTTCTATTGTTATCCCGTATTATGTAGATATGTACTATTGAGCCTCACTAAATAAGCCTCGCATGTGTAATTTATGTTTTCACCCCGTATTACTATATTTAGTAAATACTTTATGCTTATTATCTTTATGAGGTTTAAGAACAACGGATTTGATATTAAATGAATAATATGTATATGATTTCGAAATGTTTTCAAAAAGAGACAAGCGAACTATGTTTCGATTTAAATGTAATTTTGGGTTTGGAACCTTCTCGTTGAGTGAAGTCGTCAGGGCGGGTTTCACCCCCAAGACGATGGAACACCCGGTTGCGTTTCCTACCGTTACATCGCCTGTCTCAAACGGCCCTTTTGGCCCTCCCCGAAATGTCTTGATTCCTATTCTAATAGGAAAATGATAGTTATGAAAAAATGCGAGATATGATATGCGTGTCCGTCTTGTCTTTGTGGGCCCCGGAGTATGGCAATCGGATGAAGCCGGATAGACAGCGGGTCTACGGTGGAATTCGGTAGCTTGCTCCATGTTTATCGGGAGCACGGGTGAGGCCGGAGTGGCAACCTTTGTGCTCCTGCAGCGGTTGACTTCGTGTCAACTGAGACATAGGCTATGCCTATATGCTGAGCAGTTTGGATTTAGCGGTCCTTCTGCTACATGGGAGAAATAAGGCTGGTATGGTTTTCAGGTATGTTTCGATATGATATGAGGAGTTGAGGGCTCGACTCGCCGAGCAATATGATATGTCCCGTTACGTTATGTTATGATAAATCGCAAAATATTTATGAAAACCCTTCTTTTACATTTGTTTTCTTTTAAGTTAAAATGGTGATTTATTCCCGTATGCTATTATGTATGTATTCCCTTTTTCCCCTCACTTAGTCTTTTGACTAACCCTCCCTGTGTTAAACCTTATCTGTTTCAGGTGGTAACTAGGTGGGCATCGTCAGTCTTGTTTCGCGGGTTTTCTTTCTTTTCGGTGATTGTCCCTTTCTAGATTATCTTAAGTTCATGATTAGGTTATGTAATTGTTATCGGGATTGATATATTGAACCCGTATTTGTATATCACCGGGATATTGTATCGAACCCGTTTATTTATTATATTATTGTAATTGAATTTCGCTAGCCTTGGTGGGCTTTAACTATTTGTGCAATTGAGCTACTGCTTTGAATGTTGTTATATGGAATTTAATTTGGTTGTTGCTTCCGCTCCCGCATTGTTGTCGTTGTTGTTGTTTTACAAAAAGCCCCGCCTAGTGATTGAGTAAATCGGTTTGCCGTTCGCCGGGTTTCAATTTAGGGTCGGATTTCTGTTTCGGCTTCGGATTGAGACCCGGTGCGGGGCGTGCGTTACCCGTTTGGGGCGCCCGCTACAATCGGTGGATCGGTATGAGGTGTTAAAGGAGATGACAAGGACTGTCTACAGGGACAACGACGTGGAGACATCCTGTAAAGCCACTAACAGTTATGCATGACTGGTAAGTGAGCATGCAAAGCTGTAAGCACCTAGGCAAGTAATGTTCAAATAGATTTCACATAAGCACTTAGCACATTTGCACAATTCCACAGAAGTCCTAAGCCGTACGACCTAGACACAACCGGACACGACAGACAACCAGGCACGGCAAGTACAACCTTGAGTTTCACATCCACCTATATCCAAGCCCATCCCAGTGTTTCGATTGTAAAAGATCTTTTGTTGTTGATCATCCAACAAAGATCCGTCACAATTCAAACACTAAGCGTTCTTGAACACTGGTGAGTGCAATTCCCTAAGTTACACCGGCACATAACGACTGACAAACAAACAAAACACGATGATTCAGAGCTTAGGCCATTGGACCAAAGAAGCTCTGTTACCAACTGTAACGGGCCCCCCGCACCGAGCCCCGCACCCGGAGCCGGAATGGGATCCGACCCGAATCGAAACCCGGCAAACGGCACACATTTACTCGATGACTAGGCGGGGATTTCAAAAACGAAAGAAATGACAGAGGTGCGGAAGCGAAATGAAACAAAATAATAAATCATAATAATTACACAAGTATTAAAGCCCACCAAGGCTAACGAAATTCAATTACATAATTAATAAACGGGTTCGATACAATATCCCGAATACAACCTAAATAATAATTCCTAATATCATGAATCTTAATTAATATCTAAACGGGGAAAAGAGATATACAAGAGCGAAATAAATACAACTTAACGAACAATGACTACGACGACGACGAATCCCGCCTAGTAACCTGAAACCAATACAGGGGTGAAAACAGAGGGGGTTAGTCAAACGACTAAGTGAGGAGGGAATAATAATAATGTATATAATATAACGGAAAATAAATCACCAATTTTATAATTAAAAGAAATCAACATAAAAGAAAGGTTTTCGTAAACGGGTCGTGATTTAGCATAAAACATAACTTATCAAATGACTCGACGAGTCGAGCCCTGAACTCCAATTTCCAAAACATAAAACCGGAAACCCTCCTTATTCCTCCAGTGTAGTCGGACTGCAAACCCGAACTACTCATAACATACTGTATAATCTCAGGTACTCAAAGGGCTGCCACTCCGGCCTCACCCTGAGCTCCCAAAGGTGGAGAGAACCATAGGATTTCCGCCGTAGACCCGATGTCTACCGACTTCGTCCTATCATTCTTTACTCCGGGCCTAAACATACACACATACATATCATATCATAACTCGCTTTTCAAATCATTTCGGGTTGGCCAAAAGACCATTCGAGACATGTCATATGCGAGGCCAAAAGCCAAAGTTCGCCTTAGAAAACAAAGGGGTTTTACATGTCTCTTTCGCAAACGTTTCAAAGACTATACGTAGTACTTTTTCATATCAAAACATTTTCGATAATTCGAATAAACATAATAGGCATAAATATCTACTAAGTATATATATAGAAACGGTGTGAAATCAAAACGTAAACTTGGCTTATATCGGGAGAGGCTTATTTATATATATACATAATAGTACTGGAATCAGAAAAGGAAAGCCTCACCTGTTGGCTATTCAAAATAAGAGCAAAAATCAAGAACCGGCGCTACTCCACGGGAGTATCGTCTGCAAAAATACCAAGACACAACCAATTAAGACTAAGGACGACGCACGGCCTATACGAGAATATTAAAACACATAGGAGCACGTTACACAATCAAATCAAGCACTTAAGTTCAAATTATCAAACGAAAATAGAGTAATTCTCAAATTTAAAAATGCAAATCAAGTCCAAATGCAATGAAACTTTACGGTCATGCTTAAATTATCATAAAGGAGTATGCATTCGAATTTCGGGAAAATCGGACTTCACATGCAAAAGTTAGAAAATTTAACGAAAACATAAAATGCACTATTCATACACCCGAACATGTTATAAATTCATAAAACATGCAATTCATATCTATATCATATATATCGAATACACGAGCAAAGAAAGAATTCGGAAAAGACAAGTCTCGGAGGGACCCGTAGTGCAAAATGTGCCCTGACTTACAGAAGGTCAGGGCACTGTTCGACCAGGCCACACGGCCTTGTGCACGGCCGTGTGCTGAGGCCGTGCACAATCGGACGAACACGCACAGCCTCATACACACGGCCTCAAGGCCGTGTGCATCAGCCCGTGTGCGACCAGATTGAGCAGAATCATCTACAACATATAATCTTCATATAGAAACAATAAAGACGAAAATCCATCCACAAATCCTATACAAATCACATAAAACCTAATAATGTCAACTATTCACAAAAACGAGAAAAATGAAGTATAGAAGACATTAAACGAGAGAATCGTTAGAAGCTTACTCGTAGAGAAGATCGTGAGGAATCCGTAGACTTAAACTATTTGAAAATCGGTCGGGAAACGGAGTCGGGACGAGCGATTGAACTTCCTTCCTTCTCTTTCTCTTTTTTCCTTCTCTTTTCTTTTCTCTCCTTTCTTGCTGAAGTTTGAACGAGAGTGTGAGGTGAGAGAGATTGACTTAGTCAATTAAGTTGACTAGGTTTAAAATCGAAGGGGGTAAAATCGTAATTTCGCAAAATAAGTTTGAAAACTCACGTTGTCCAAATAATACGTAATTACAGTCAAAATTCACATAATTAAACGCACATTGACAATTCATGATTTAAATATAAAATTCACTCATTATCCTAAAATCTTAGAATAAATATCAAATTAAAATAATAATTTGCGAAATTACTCGATTCAAATATACCGAATTATAAATCGGATTTTCGGGTCGTTACAATACTCCCCTCTTCAGAAGAATCTTAACTAACATGATTTATATTTGTAAGTGCTATTTAATTGTGACTAATTGTAAAAAAATTGCGTGGTGATTAAGAAGTTTGACAACATATAATTATGTATTGAGAATTTTTAGAAAATAATAGTTAATAAAAAAATTGATATATATTCTTATATATTATTACATATATATTGTTTAATAAATATATAATTATTGCGTAATTATGACGTCATACCGGTTCGACCACCAACCGGTCAAACCAGTAACCAGTAAGGCCTCCGGTTCGATATCCGGTCCGGGTTTCAAAACATAGGTTAAACGATGATCTCTTCAATCCTTCATTTCTCTGTAAAAACATGCAAATCGGTGGTTGTGGTTATAAATTGGATAATTGGTATTGCACTAATACTTGCTTGTCTTTTCTTACCCGGTGCACGAAGATTAGGAACGAGCCTTGCAGGTCCCTGATTGAGGCTTGATGCAATTGACGGGTACTCGTGTACATATTGCCAGTTACTGGAACCGGACTTATTTGGGGAGCCTTCGGGCGTGGTTGAATGACCGGGAATGCGGCAGTCTAGCAAAGGTCGTTGTGATAGATGGTGTTGAATGCTTTATTATGCGCAGATTCGGACCCCGTCTGATGAGTGCGAAACGTGTGTCCTTCTATGGGACGGTCTTTATTTGCTTATTAGTTGTTGCTTTCAAGCTCTTTTTAAATTCATTAGAAATATATTACAAATCTACCCTACTAAAATGATAGATTTTAAATCCATTGATATCATTTTTCATCCAAATGGGTCAAATGAATTTAGATTGTGAATTTAAAATCCATCGAACTTAAATCCCTCAATCCAAATAGCCCCTAAACAAATTTTAGCATAATCTAGGTTACCTATAAAATTCCTAAACTATGACCCCCTCCCCCACCCACCCCCACCCCCACCCCACCCCAACCCACCCCAAACTCATCGTGTAAACTTGAACAAATTAGAAAGTTTATTCGTGTTATAAAATCATAATATTAAAAAAAAAATCAAAATAACGAAAATTAAAAATTATGTGTCGTTGTCGTGGTTTGTCGTTGTGCTCCTCGCATGGTGGTATTCGTGGTGTTTGTTCAAGGGTATGTTGGAGGCCCTTATAGCAAAATGTGGTCGCGATGATTAGTCTGGTCATGATGGTGGGTGGCTCCAATCAATTACAAGTATGCTAAATAACTCATATTATATGGAGAGATACATATCAACAAATTATACACTAAACTTCTATAAAGAAGACTAACTCGAACCCATGATCTTTGAAATCATGAGGACTCCTCCTCATCACTAGGTCACGGAATACTTTACACTTTGATGTTTTTAAGGATATTTTGATATATTTTTTTTCATAAAATGCAATAAACTAAAAATTATGTCTTCAAATGGAAAGCGAGCACTATATTTTTTTTCATTGGAGAGCAAACTAAAAATTGCTTGACCAAATGGGGAGTTATGTGATTATGTCTATAAATTTCTAAATTTGATTTATGAAATGTTTCATTTAATTAAAAATTATAAAAATTGGATTGAATAAAGTTTATTCTCGCCTCTTATTAAATTTCTGCATTACTGAATCTGGAAAAAATGGAGTGAAAAAAAGAGAAAACTAGGGAGCAGGATCTATTCAATTTTTTTTAAAGAAATAAGGACCCATTTTAAAAAATGTTAGGGAAAATGACCTGAAATGGAGACTTCTTAGTATTAAGGACCTGTTTTGATTAAAAAATTATTATTTCTGCCTAGTCATCCGCCAAGTCATCTAAAAAAAATATTTTCTTTTCCATTTTATTTTCTCTATATTTTCCTTTAATTATGAGATAAAAATATTTTCTTTTCCATTTTCTTTTAGTCTCTTTTCTTATTTTACGTAAAAAAAAATTACTTTCTCTTTCTTCAAGATTTTTTTCATCTCTTTTTTTTTTCTTTTGATCATATCTTTCTGTTCATTTACATAATCGCGGGAATTTATAGTCCAATTCAATCCTCTCGACGAGACAAACAAAATGATATAAAGAAATCTAGGTTTCGTTGGATGATGGAGGTGCGACGGTGGCGAGCGGCAACAGGCGGTTTCCGATCATTTTCAGTGACGACCCTTGGGGTGGATTTTATAGTGCTCGACACGGGTAAGCTAATTGTGAACTCGATTTCTGGAAATAATGGATGAATTGAGAGTAATTTGGATTGAACTTTCCCAAATAAGTATAGAATTTGAAGTAGCCGGAATGACATTTTAGGTACTAAAATTGCAAATAGTGGTACTTATATCCCATAATGAAGTATAAATTTTATAATTTCAAGAACTGAGGAATATAAGACCAACTGCATCAATCTCTGAAGCAAGAAATTCAATAGCTTCTTGAGATTGGTTAAATGCTATGTTTTAAAACCCGGACCGGATCGGCCGGTCGGACAGGTTCAACCGGTGACCGGAGGCCTGTCCGGTCCGAATCAACCTCCCAAACCGTCCTCCAATTGAACCAGTGGGAACCGGTGAGAGCCGATGAAAAACCGGTCGAACCACTACAAACCGGTACTGGTCTAACCACTGAATCGGTGAGAGTACGGAAATCTGTTGGCTGCGCCTGCAGGCACGTTCCCTCTCTTCAATTTAGGTTAAAAAAACTATTATATCTTTGATTATTAAATATTTTGGGCTTTATATAATTGGGCTTGTGGGGAGTTGGGTTTATCTTTTCTTAATCATGTATTTTTTTTTTCCATAAAAATCTTAACTAACATGATTTATATTTGTAAGTGCTATTTAATTGTGACTAATTGTAAAAAAAATTGCGTGGTGATTAAGAAGTTTGACAACATATAATTATGTATTGAGAATTTTTAGAAAATAATAGTTAATAAAAAAATTGATATATATTCTTATATATTATTACATATATATTGTTTAATAAATATATAATTATTGCGTAATTATGACGCATACCGGTTCAACTACCAACCGGTCAAACCAGTAACCAGTAAGGCCTCCGGTTCGATATCCGGTCCGGGTTTCAAAACATAGGTTAAACGATGATCTCTTCAATCCTTCATTTCTCTGTAAATGTTTTGAATCAAAAGCATCATGCTCCATCTTATCATCATATAGACAATCTCTCCAGAAACGCATGAGTTCTAGAAGTCATCCTAATGATGTCTGAATAAGGAGAGGAAATTTGTCGGGAAGACGAAGGATGAAATTTGCCATTCCTCTCGTAACTGCAAAGCGGCGATGTGGAAGGTATCTGACGATACGGTTCAAAACCTAAAAGTTGTTCTCAACTTTCAAAAAAACAAAGGGAAGAGAGAGAAAGACTAAATTTTATATTCACGCTATTAGAAATATTTTCTCAAATTTTTTGGATTGTTGAGTTTTGTAATTGATTACGTACCTGACGTACCTCAATTTTATATTCCAATACCTGATAAGCAAGGATACGTACTTTATGTGTAGCGTCCCTTTCCGTAGGAGGAGAAAGGACACCACATCCGCACCAAGACGAACTTCCAAACAAGGTAAATGTACCTCATTTAAAATTTCATCCCGGAGAACGGTAAGTACTCGATCTATTCTGGCAACAACGTCCCTGGCCCAACAACACAACAATAATAACAGATTGCGGAAGCTAAAACAATTAACGGTTCAACAATTCAAGCCACACGGGACAATAATCATAAAGTAGTAATCAAGGGATCAATATCATAATCATCCTACATGGGAATTCAGTAATGGAGAAACATAATCCAAATAGTAAATAATAGACTGTTGTTGGACACTACCGACATAACCAATGGACACAAAACTCGAGACACTCAACACGCTGTTGCCAACCGACATGAGAGGTGACAACGCCACCTGTCGACCTGAAGTAAGAATCAAAAGTAGGAGGGGTGAGCATAAAGGATACTCAGTGAAGGCATAAATTGGAGCAAGTTCAAGCCACGCTTCCGGGTTTTGTATATATATAGAAAGTACATATGCTAAATGAAGAAAACCGGAATGTGCTTCGACTTGGAGTAACAATAATCAATAAGTAATAACGACAGTAAAGGCAGTAATAATAAGCAATTAATATCCCAGTGAGAATGGGCTTGTTCCTCCTTATAACTTCTACAAGACATGAAAATACTCCATCACCGGTGTCAGATCCCATAGCGCGAACATGGGCGACAAAATGTAATTTTAGGAAAGTGTGCAACGAATGCATCACCCACTATCGCTCCCACCCGTGGTTGCCAACTCCTGACAGACCATAGTTTACTCTTAGTTTTTGGGAGTAGTACCTAGGGAAACACCCTGGATGCTCGTCCCCAGGTGAAACCTCTGTATACCCACCTGAGCCCAAGAAAAGTCCATGGATTTGCTCGCATTTCAAGAAACATTTATAAGTTGAGTGACAAATGGGCATTTAGGCAAGAGATTGACGACAAGGGGGGGGGGGGGGGGGGGTGACCATAAGTTCCATACGTGTCGGGATGTGCTGACGGACTCCCCTAACGACTTCTCTTATAGACCCAACCATGTCAAAGTGCCATGTTGAAATGAAAGATTTTACTTGCCTTTGAAAACAAATCGGTTTAGGCAATATAGATATAGATTGATACAAACGGTTTGGTCAAAATCATGAAGATATAATTAAATATCTAATAAGATATAAGAGAGATGAGAAAATACATCAATATGAGCACGTACGGGTAGTTATTTCAAAATGAATAAAAGGATTCTTACTCCAGTGAAAATATTTTAAAACCCTCACCCGGAAGCACGGGGAAAGACAAGACAATTCAAGCAAATCCTCGAGAGAATTACCTGAAACTGACAAACGACAAAACCAATCAAGACAAGACACGATACACGACTCTCAAGATGTTACAATACACGAAGGACCAATTAAATTCACATAGCAATTAAGAATTACAAGTAAAATGCAATTAGATCAATTAAACGAAATGCATAAAATTAAAGGTACTAAACATGCTCGAGTGAAATTCTAATTTTCATATTCATGCATAATATAATGTAAAGAAGCACTCATGCAAATTTCGGATCTTTCGGACAACATTCAAAAATTGGGGAAAAAGTCCTAAACAAAAAAGGTACTATTCAAAAAGTCAACTTTTATTTTTGGCCATTTGATCATATTCCCGAGAGCAACTAAGAAAAAAGGGCTGAAAATCCTCTAAGACATTTGCACGAGAGCACGCACAGGGTTGCGCACGGTCTTGAAGACATTCTCAAGACCGTGCAGGCTTAAAAGGTTGTGCACTGGCTTACGCACCGGGGTGCGCATGCCGGTGCAGGCGCTAGGGCGGGCGCACTGGCTTGTGCACCGGCTTGCCAAAATCGTGCGCAAGACCGTGCATCTCATATTTCAGGTGCAGAATCGCGATTTTCAGGAGTTCTTCGCGGAAATAATACAAAAATCACTCATGGTGGATTATGGAGCTAGAATGAACACTCAAAATTTCCACTCATGCATTAAACACACTAAGAGCTATCATTTGATCCAAACAACACAAAAAATAGTGAACTAAATCATACAAACCCATCAAATACACCAAATATACACTTCTAAGAAGAAGCTAGCAAATATCGAGATTTAATAGATGAAATGAAATGGTGGAAGAAGGTTACCGGTAGAGAATCGAACGAGGATCGTCGAGGTGTTCTCGGTATCTCGGTTGGACGAACGACGGGCTTGGGGTGGGCTTTTCCTCTTCTTCCTCCTCTCCTTCCTTCTCTTTCTCTCTCTCGATTTAGGGTGTGTGTGTGCAAGATGTTGCAAGGGTGTTCAAGAGTGGGCATAGGGTAGTGCAAGTGGGTTCAAGAGGGTTCAAGGTGTATTCAAGAGGGTGTAGGGTTCGAATGAGATTATCGAAAATTCAAGGGGTGAAAAGGTACCTATGAGAGAATAAGGATTTGAAAATAAAATCAAATTAGCTAACAAAGCTAATCTTTTCATTTAAAATTCAACGAGGTGTTGAATAATTATTCCGAAAATATATTCCAAAACTTTGGTCGTTACATTATGTTACTGCGTCGCTGTTACATGGTCTAGGCCAGAAAAATATATAAGAAATCTTTAAAATAATTAAGTCTCCCTCTATGTTAGTGTTCGGTTGGTTTTATATCAACGCTATTAGAAATATTTTCTCAAATTTCTTGGATTGTGTAGATTCGTACTTGATTACGGACCTGACGTATCTCAATTTTGCATCCCAATACCTTATAAGTAAGAATATGTACTCTATGTTACTGCGTAACTGTTACATAGTCCAGGCCAGGAAAATATATAAAAAATCTTAGAAATGATGGAATTAAGTCTCCCTCCATGTTATTGTTCGGTCGGTTTTATATCCACGCTATTAGAAATATTTTCTCAAATTTCTTGGATTGTTGAGATTCGTACTTGATTACGGACCTGACATACCTCAATTGTACATCACAATACCTTATAAGTAATGATATGTACTCTATGTTATTGCGTCACTATTACATGGTCTAGGCTATATAAAAAATCTTTAAAATGATGGAATTAAGTCTCCATCCATGTTATTGTTCGGTTGGATTTATATCCACGCTATTAGAAATATTTTCTCAAATTTCTTGGATTGTTCAGATTCGTACCTAATTACGGACCTGACATACCTCAACTTTACGTCTCAATACCTTATAAGTAAGGATATGTGCACTACATTATTGCGTCGCTGTTACACGGTCTAGGCCAAGAAAATATATAAAAAATCTTTAAAATGATGGAATTAAGTCTCCCTCCATGTTATAGTTTGGTTGGTTTTATATATATCCATGCTATTAGAAATATTTTCTCAAATTTCTTAGATTGTTGAGATTTGTACTTGATTACGGACCTGACGTACCTCAATTTTACATCACAATACCTCCTAAGCAAGGATATGTACTCTATGTTACAGCGTCGCTGTTACATGGTTTAGGCTAGGATAAAATATAAAAAATCTTTTAAATGATGGAATTAAGTCTCCCTCCATGTTATTGCTCGGTTGGTTTTATATTCACGCTATTAGAAATATTTTCTCAATTTTTTTGGATTATTGAGATTCGTACTTGATTACGGATCTGACATACCTCAATTTTACAACCCAATACCTTAGAAGCAAGGGTATGTACTCTATGTTACTGCATCGCTGTTACATGGTCTAGGCTAGAAAAATATAAAGAAAATCCTCAAAATGATGGAATTAAGTCTCCCTCCATGTTATTGCTCGGTTGGTTTTATATCCAGGCAATTAAAAATATTTTTTTTGACATTTCCTAGATTATTGAGATTTGTACTTGATTTCGGACCAGCCATACCTAAAGTTTATATCATAATACCTTATAAGTTATAAATACATATATGTATATGAAGAAAATCTCACATTTCTTGGATTAATGAGATTCGTACATTATATATGTGGAAAATTTATGATTATTTCACACATTATATTTGGAAATTCCTCATCGAATTTAAATTTTTCACTTGATTTCATACTTTAATTAACGTTATGCGACATAATATGATCAATATACTTTGTTAGTCATGTAGAATAATGTTAATTGCCATACGTTTGACATATACATGTGGAACACTTATGATTGTTTTAACACATTATATTTAGAAATTTCTCATCGAATTAATTCCACTCAATTTCATACTTTAATTAACGTTATACGACATAATACGATCAATATACTTTGTTACTCATATAGAATAATATTAATTGCCATATGTTTGACGTATGTGTGGAACACTTATGATTGTTTCAAACATTATATTTAGAAATTCCTCATCGAATGTACATTTCCCACTTGATTTCATACTTTAATTAACGTTATGCGACATAATACGATCAATAAACTATGTTACTTGTAGCGCCCCTTGAAGAAGGACCGCCACATCTGCACCAAAATGGATTCCCGAGCTTCGGCGAGGGGCCTCAACTCAAAAACCCACTCCGGCGAACGGCACTCAAGCAAGCACTACCGGCAACAGCAACGACATCCCAACAACAACCACAATAAAACAGAGCAATGCGAAAGCGATTTAAAAGAAAACAGATAGATTCCATAAAAGCCTACAAGGCTAACTTAATATCAATTAAACATTTATAAATCAAGATACAGAATGTTCATAAGCAGATAGTGCCATCCATGGCTCAACTAGTCTATCCTGTACAATCCTAGATATCGTCAACTATCCCACATCAGGGGCACATAAGTATGTAAAGTAAATAAATACAATAAACAAGACTCGACGGTTGTTGGGACCACTGACAAGACAAACCAGAAAGACTGAGCCTATCTAGACCTACTGATGCCGACTAACAAGATAGGTGACGTCGCCACCTGTCTACCTGAAGCAAGAACCAAAAATAGCAGGGGTGAGTATAAAGGATACTCAGTAAGGGGTTTTTTATCACAGTTCGTCGTTTGTCTTTTAAAACTAAAAGTGGTGAGTGTTGCCCGTTTTGAGAAAAATGCGAATAACGAAATATAAGTTGTAAAATGGCACAAAGCAACACTCGGGTTCGGCTTATTTGAAAACACAAAAGGTTGACGAACCGGATCCTTTAAAACATTTGCACGTAATATCAAGCCGATAAATTGAAAGGATATTAGTTGAGTCACGAGGCCGTTACAAGTTCGAAAAGCACGATAAAATAAGTTAAAAGCGATAAATAAACACGGCTCGTAATTCAACTAATTAATTGAATAATAAGGGAGGCTTAGGGTAGCAAGTACGAGTCACGCTTCCGGGTTTTATATATATATAGGGAAATACGTATCATAAATGAAGAAAACCGGAATGTGCTTCGACTTGTAACGAAAGCCGGAAAACACTTAAACAAGCAACAAATGTAATAAATCATGCAAATAATGTGTCCCGGAGAGAACGGGCCCTCTCCTTATAACTCCCAATTGAAAAACATGCAAACATGTAGTCAAGTACTCCACCACCAATGATACTATACAGAGTTTTAAGGAGACGCTGTTAGCACCACCATATCAGAGTTTTAAGGAGACGCTGTTAGCACCACCGTTCGCATCAACTCAGGCTAGCCAACCTCCTAGCCGGCCCAAGTTAACACGCTAGAAGTACACATCGGGATTTGCCCTAGACGCTCGTCCCCAGGCTCACCTCCTGTATACTCCGGGCCCAAGTCATAAACAATTTGACTCGCTTTTGAAATCAAAGATAGTTTGGGTGCCCAAAAGGGCCATTCAAAAGCAGGAAATCGGGGTTTGGGTGGCCAAAGGGGCCATTTGGGACAAGTTATAATTGCGAGGTCGAGAGACCAAAGTTCGCATTTAAAACAAATGGGTTTTCCTTGCCTCTAGTTGAAAGTATTTAAAACATTTTGGTTTGCTATCAAAACGGTTTGACTAAGCAGATAGAGAAATAGTAAAGGCAATACAACAAGTAATAAGAAAGTGGGATAGTGGTTTATTTCGCAAACCTAAGTAACTATGTTCTTACTCCAATTGAAAACAATTTAAAACCCTTACCTGGCTCGACACGACAGTATGAAAGCAGGTGGTAGTCAGGTTTCTCCCTCGTTGGTCCCACCTGTAATACACAGGGCCTAGAGGATGAAAACAAGACCGACAATAACAAAAGCAAGACACGAGCAACAGACGACGCACGGCAATTCAAATATAACTTCACTCATGCTACAGATACAATATGGAAAGCCAGGCGATTATACAGGTGAAGATATATAAATTGAAATAACATTTAAAGGAATATTTAAAGCGATTATAATAATGGAAGAACATTAATAATAAATACGGAAAGCATGCTAAAACGCAGTTAAGGCACGTAGACATGTATAAAATAATATAACAGAACTCTCTCGCGAAAACGGGGTCAAACGGACAAGAAACGGGAAAGATGGGATAAAATCCCTAAACAAGCAAAGGTGTCAAATGACGGTCAAATAGGGTCGGGTAAATTGCAAATTATGAAGAATATCAAATCCCGAGGCTCGAGGAAACTATAGGTGAAATCGGATTGATATTTGGAGGTCGTATGAGAAAAGTCAACATTTAAATGAGTGGGGTTGACCAATTCCCGAAGTGCAAGAAAGGAAAAGGCTAGAAAATGCACTAAGTATGTTGCACCGGCCAATGCACGGGCTTGGCAAGCCGGTGCAAGCACAAATAGGGGTGCACGGCCTCCCGCACGGTCTTGAGCACGGTGCCAACACCGTGCAAGTGCAAACGGGCCTGCGCACGGGCTCGTGCACGGGCTCAAGCCCGTGCAGGTTGAAAAGTGCTGCGCACGGGCTCCTGCACGGTCTTCATCAAGACCGTGCGTTCGCCCGTGTGGATCTACTGAGCAGCAGACTCAGCAGATCGCGAACCTCTCACGCGAAATTAACATTTAAATCCATACATCTCCTAATTTATACCATAAAACATCCTAATTTTCATATATAATCATATATATCATATAAGCTACACATAGACACAATAATCACGTAAAATGGTCAAGTAAATCTCCCTAAACACGAAAATCCTAAAACTATAAAATTCTATATAAAACTCACGAAAATCGCAACGAGAAGGGAACGAAATAAAATGGGGTAAAAGGATTACCGGTAGAGAATGTAGTGAGGATCGTTCGGGTTTTCACGGCTCGTCGATCGGGCGAGAAACGGGCTCGGTAAGGCATCGGGAAGATTTTCTCTCTTTTCTCCTTTCTTTCTTCTTTTCTTTCTTCTCTTTCTTCTTTGTGTGTAAAATGAGAGAATGAGAGAGATAGGTAGATATTTAGGAAAATATCTCGGGGGGGTAAAATGATCATTTTTCTTTTATCGCATCTTTAGTATTATTGTGTTAATTTGTAGCTTTTGAACTATAGCTTATAGCTTATAGCTTTTGAGCATGAATAACTTGTATCCTAGCTTGGCTTAATTGTATAAATTATTGATTGTTGATGATATATGCTTGTGTAGTCGAACGGATAGGTTTCGGTTCGATTTGGCTAGAGATAAGATCGATCTTAGCTTGTTAGCTTTTGACCTTTTGGGAAAGGCTATAAGTTGTACTTTAATTGTTGTTGATTTAAATGAAATATACATGTTTGATGTTTAATTGCAAGCTTAACCCCTGGTTAGATTATGCTTAAATGTTATTATTAATTAAATGTTAATTGTTATTCGATTATTTAATTATTGCATGCTTTTGGATAAATTGACCATATTGCCCCTACTTGCTTTCTTATGTTTAAATGTTGAATGAGTGTCCTTAAGCATGTTTGAATTTTGATAGTCGAGCGTCAGTGTCTGTTTTCTTGTTTGTGTCAGTCATTCATCCTCTAGACCCCGTGTTTTCAGGTGGGATCTCCGAGGGAGAATCATACATGTTGCTTGCTTGCTTTTATCGTTTGTCGAGCTACAGGTAAGGGTTTAAAATGTTTTCAACTGGGGCAAGCTCATAGATATATATAGGTTTGCGAAATAAATTATTATCCCGTCTTTTCTTCTTACTTGTTGTTCCTGCCTTTATTATTTCTTTATTTGCTTAGTCAACCCTTTTGATAGCAAAACCAAAATGATTTGAAATGCTTTCAACTAGAGACAAGTAACTTAATTGTTTTAAAAGTAACTATTTGATCTCTGAGGCACTTATAAGTAATGTCGTTAGGGACATCCATGCATGCTCCCGAAGTGTACGACGCTTATGAGTATTTCTTAGATCGTTACAGCAACTTGTCTCAAATGCCCCTTTGGCCATTCATACATAACTGCTTGCATCATCTTTTCGAACGTTTGGCCACCCAAACTGTTATTGACTTTAAAAGCGAGCCATGGACTGGATCATGACTTGGGCCCGGAGTATACCGGAGGTGAGTCTGGAGACGAGCGTCTAGGGCAAATCCCGATGTATACTTCTAGCGTGTTAACTTAGGTTGGCTAGCCTAAGTTGATGCGAACGGTGGTGCTAACCGCGTCTCCTTAAAACCCTGTATGGTGGTGCTAATCGCGTCTCCTTAAAACTCTATTACTGGATCATGAATTTGGTGGCGGAGTACTTGACTACATGCTTTCATGATTTTCATGGTTGGGAGTTATAAGGACAGGGGCCCGTTCTCGCCGGGACACATTATTGCATGACTTATTGCATTATTTACTTGTCTAATTGATTTTTTGCATTCGTTACAAGTCGAAGCACATTCCGGTTTTCTTCATTTAGCATGGTGGTGCTAATCGCGTCTCCTCAAAACTCTGTTAGTGGATCATGACTGTTGGTGGTGGAGTAATTGACTACGTGCTTGCATGATTTTCATGATTGGGAGTCATAAGGAGAGGGCTCGTTCTCGCCGGGACACATTATTGCATGACTTATTGCATTTTTTGCTAGTTTAACTAATTTACGGCTTTTGTTACAAGTCGAAGCACATTCTGGTTTTCTTCCTTTAGCATATGTACTTCCCTATATATATATATATATATATATATATATATATATATAAAACCCGGAAGCGTGGCTCAAACTTGTCCAGCTTAATCCTCCTTTATTGTTCAAACTATTTAGTTGAATTACGAGCCATTTTTACTTATCATTTCCAACTTATTTATGCCATGTCTTTCGAACTTGTAACGCCCTCGTGACTCAACTAATGTCATTTCAAAACTATCGGCTTGACCTTATGTGCAAATGTTTTCAAAGGATCCGGTTCATCAACCTTTTGTGTTTTCAAATTAAGCCGAACCCGAATGTTGCTTTGTGTTATAATTTTACAACTTATATTATTGTTTATACCTTAATCAAAACGAGCAACATTAACACCTTTTAGTTTTAAACGAAAAATGATGAACTGTGATCAATACCTATATTGTATTACCCCCCCTACTGAGTATCCTTTATACTCACCCCTTCTCTTTTTGGTTCTTGCTTCAGGTAGGTAGGTGGCGGTGTCACCTATCTTGTCAGTCGGCAGCAGCAAGTCTAGGTTGGCTCTTGTCTTTTGTCTTGTCGGTGTCCCAACAACAGTCGAGTCTTTACTTTCTGAATTGATTTGAATTATTGTATTTACTATTATGATTTACTTTCTATACTTACGTGCCCCTGATGTGGGATAGTTAGTTGAGCCATGGACGACATTGAATGGATAATTGTTTTAGATTCGTTTTGTTATGATTACCGTTGCCATGGATGGCTTTTACGAATTGATTTATTATTCTGAATTTGCTTCCGCATTTCTCTGATTGTTGTTGCTGTTGTTGTTGGGGCATCGTATTGTTGTTGCCGGAGCTTGATTGAGTGTCTTGCCGTTCGCCGGGATGGATTTTTGAATGGGGTACATTTACCTCGTTTGGGAGTTCGTCTTGGTGCGGATGTGGTGTCATTTCTCCTCCTACGGAAAGGGGAGCTACACAACAGGTCTAGGTTGGCTCATGTATTATCGTCTTGTCACTGTCCCAACAACAGTCGAGTCTTTACTTTCTGAATTGATTTGATTTATTGTATTTAATATTATGATTTACTTTATGTACTTACGTGCCCTGATGTGGGATAGTTCAGTTGAGACATGGATGGCATTAATTGGATAATTATTTTAGGTTTCTTTTGTGAATTATGTTGCCATGGATGGCTTTATGAATTGATCTGTCATTTATGAATTCGCTTCCGCATTTCTCTGATTGTTGCTGTTGTTGTTGGGGCGTCGTGTTGTTGTTGCTGGAGTTTTGATCGAGTGCTTGCCGTTCGCCGAGATGAATTTTTGAATGGGGTACATATACCTTGTTTAGGAGTTCGTCTTGGTGTGGATGTGGTGTCCTTTCTCCTCCTACGGAAAGTGGCGCTACATAATGTTAAGGCATCAAGTATATTAACATCAGTTAGGGATAACTATAAATTAGGATAAACATTAAAATAAACTAGGCCATGAGCCAAACTAGATTTTATGATTCCCATCAGGGATTGTTTCCAATCTAAATTCCTGCCATCTCTTAAAGCTGGTATAAAGCTCTCCGATAACCCTTCAAGGGTCAATGGTTTAAAGGCAACCTGAACTAACCCAATATGGATAAATTTATATAATTTTTTTCATTTATTAAGATCTCTATTACTAAGTAATCGGATTATCATCTCATCCTTATCAAGGGAAATTGTTTCTTTAGTAGTTTTAACTACTTGTTTTAAGCCCATACGCTCAAAAGTACCAAATTTATAAATAACTTTTGGATCTATTTTTTGAATAGTCCATTTATTGAGTAAATCAAGATTTTGAGGAATATCATACTCCTCTTCAATACTGTTTTTAATAATATCTATATTTCTTATGATATTCATCATAAGAGAGTGGTCTTGAATAACATCACGTACCAAGATTATAATACCATGGCTCTGATACTACATCTTTACAGGACCTTATTTGAAGAAGATTAACCTATAATACCTTGTTTGGATATATAAAGAATTTGGGGAAGTATTTCAAACTTTAAACCAATAATTTTTTTTTTTTAAATTTATGACTCATTTATTTATATTTCAGTATTTTTATTTATTATTCAACAATTTATGGAGACAAAAAACAAGGAATTTTTTTTTTTACAAATATAGAAAGAGACAAAAAATATTTGGAAAATGAGAGAAGTTAGAGAGACAAATAGAGAGGGAGAGATGCGCTCGGTTTGCCTTATTTTCGGTCATGATTATGAAACATTCTTTACTTGTGCTTATTCTTTGCATGATATGCAGGTGCTGGAGGGCAAATGGAACTTTGCTTGGGCATAGTTGCAAAAACATGCAAATCGGTGGTTGTGGTTATAAATTGGATAATTGGTATTGCACTAATACTTGCTTGTCTTTTCTTACCAGGTGCACGAAGATTAGGAACGAGCCTTGCAGGTCCCTGATTGAGGCTTGATGCAATTGACGGGTACTCGTGTACATATTGCCAGTTACTGGAACCGGACTTATTTGGGGAGCCTTCGGGCGTGGTTGAATGACCGGGAATGCGGCAGTCTAGCAAAGGTCGTTGTGATAGATGGTGTTGAATGCTTTATTATGCGCAGATTCGGACCCCGTCTAATGAGTGCGAAACGCGTGTCCTTCTATGGGACGGTCTTTATTTGCTTATTGGTTGTTGCTTTCAAGCTCTTTTTTTTGTACATTTAAAACATTATTGATGTACTTTGCGGATTTTTCGATTTGAGTTTATAATACGATGGGGGCCCTCTTAACCCTACGGTCATTTTGACCAGTTCCAGTTAACAAAAAAAAATAGAGAGGGAGAGAATCTAGAAGAGAGAGATTTGTTAGGGAGAGAGAAAATATGTATATATCGAAAAGAGAGAGAGACTCGTTTTAATAGAGAGAGGATTAGGTGGAGAGAGAAAATTGGGTGAGAGAGAATCAGATCGAGAGAGAGGTTAGAAAATAGAAAGAGAAAAACTTGGAGTGTGTTATGGAAGTAATGTGAAAAAATATGAAAGAATTCAAATGACAACGTTTTGAAATGAATTTTAAATTCATTAGAAATATATTACAAATCTACCCTACTAAAATGATAGATTTTAAATCCATTGATTTCATTTTTCATCCAAATGGGTCAAATGAATTTAGATTGTGAATTTAAAATCCATCGAACTTAAATCCCTCAATCCAAATAGCCCCTAAACAAATTTTAGCATAATCTAGGTTACCTATAAAATTCCTAAACTATGACCCCCTCCCCCACCCACCCCCACCCCCACCCCCACCCCACCCCACCCCAAACTCATCGTGTAAACTTGAACAAATTAGAAAGTTTATTCGTGTTATAAAATCATAATATTAAAAAAAAAAATCAAAATAACGACAATTAAAAATTATGTGTTGTTGTCGTGGTTTGTCGTTGTGCTCCTCGCATGGTGGTATTCGTGGTGTTTGTTCAAGGGGTGTGTTGGAGGCCCTTATAGCAAAATGTGGTCGCGATGATTAGTCTGGTCATGATGGTGGGTGGCTCCAATCAATTACAAGTATGCTAAATAACTCATATTATACGGAGAGATACATATCAACAAATTATACACTAAACTTCTATAAAGAAGACTAACTCGAACCCATGACCTTTGAAATCATGAGGACTCCTCCTCATCACTAGGTCACGGAATACTTTACACTTTGATGTTTTTAAGGATATTTTGATATATTTTTTTTCATAAAATGCAATAAACTAAAAATTATGTCTTCAAATGGAAAGCGAGCACTATATTTTTTTTCATTGGAGAGCAAACTAAAAATTGCTTGACCAAATGGGGAGTTATGTGATTATGTCTATAAATTTCTAAATTTGATTTATGAAATGTTTCATTTAATTAAAAATTATAAAAATTGGATTGAATAAAGTTTATTCTCGCCTCTTATTAAATTTCTGTATTACTGAATCTGGAAAAAATGGAGTGAAAAAAAGAGAAAACTAGGGAGAAGGATCTATTCAATTTTTTTTTAAGAAATAAGGACCCATTTTAAAAAATGTTAGGGAAAATGACATGAAATGGAGACTTCTTAGTATTAAGGACCTGTTTTGATTAAAAAATTATTATTTCTGCCTAGTCATCCGCCAAGTCATCTAAAAAAATTATTTTCTTTTCCTCCCCCTGAAGAAGGACCGCCACATCCGCACCGAAATGGATTCCCGAGCTTCAGCGAGGGGCCTCAACTCAAAAACCCACTCCGGCGAACGGCACTCAAATCAATAACCATCGGCAACAGTGACAACCATCCCAACAACAACTAGAAAAGAGCAGAGAAATGCGGAAGCGATTAAGGTAAACATATAAATTTCATAAAAGCCTACGAGGCTAACGTAATAACAATTAAACATTTATAATCAAGATACAATAAAATAACAACACCTGTTCATAAGCAGATAGTGCCATCCATGGCTCAATTACTCTATCCTACACAATCCTAGATATCGTCAACTATCCCACAGCAGGGGCACTTAAAAATACATGAATTAAATAAAGCAGTAAAAGGTTCGAAAGCAAATAAAGACAATAAACAGGACTCGACGGTTGTTGGGACCACTGACAAGACAAACCAGAAAGACTGAGCCTATCTAGACCTGCTGATGCCGACTGACAAGATAGGTGACGTCGCCACCTGTCTACCTGAAGCAAGAACCAAAATAGCAGGGGTGAGTATAAAGGATACTCAGTAAGGGGTTTTGATCACAGTTCGTCATTTATCTTTTAAAACCAAAAGTGGTAAGTGTTGCCCGTTTTGAGAAAGAAAATAAATACGAAATATAAGTTGTAAAATGACACAAAGCAACACTCGGGTTCGGCTTATTTGAAAATACAAATGGTTGACAAACCGGATCTTTCAAAATATTTGCACGTAATATCAAGCCGATTGAAACAATATTAGTTGAGTAATAAAGAAGGCTTAGGGTAGCAAGTACGAGTCACATTTCCGGGTTTTATATATATATATAGGGAAATACATATGATTACTGAAGAAAACCGGAATGTGCTTCGACTTGTCACGGAAGCCATAAAACAATTAGACAAGCAATAAATGCAGTAAATCATGCCATAATGTGTCCCGGCGAGAACGGGCCCTCTCCTTATATCTCCCCATTGAAAAACATGCAAGCAAGTACTCCATCTCCAAGGTTCATGGACCACTCAGAATTTATGGAAACGTGTGTTAACAACGTCACCCTTAACAGAATTTTCTAGGAAGCGCGTAGCCTACAACGCCACCCTCGCACTAACTCAGGTTAGTCAACCTCCTGGCTGACCTAAGCAGATACGGATTGGAGTATCCATCGGGATCTGCCCTGGACGCACGTCCCCAGGCTCACCTCCTAAATACTCCAGGCCCAACACGATACACGGTTCATAGCTCGCATTTGAAAACGATGACAGTTTAAGTGGCCAAAAGGGCCATTCGTAATTGGGGAATCGGGATGTGGAAGGCCAAAAGGGACCATTCGAGACAAGGTTATATTTGCGAGGCCGAGAGACCAAAATTCGCATTTAAAACAAAAGAGTTTTCCTTGTCTCTAGTTGAAAGCATTTCAAATCATTTTGGTTTTGCTATTAAAAGGTTTGACTAAGCACATAAGGAATAGTAAAGGCAGTACAACAAGTAATAATAAAAGCTGGGTAGTCATTTATTTTGCAACCTATAATAGTCTATGTCCTTGCCCCAGTTAAAAATAAGTTAAACCCTTACCTGGCTCGACAAGGCAGTATGAAAGCAAGCGGTAGTCAGGTTTCTCCCTCGTTGGACCCACCTGTAATACACAGGGCCTAGAGGATGAAAACAAGACCGACAATAACAAAAGCAAGACACGAACAACAGACGACGCACGACAATTCATATAAACATCACTCATGCTACAGGTGCAATATGGAAAGTAAATCAATTGAACATATAAATTATGGTACGACAATTAAAGAATATTAATGCAATGTTAAATAATGAAAGAACGTAAATAATAAATATTAAAGGCATGCTTAAACGCAATTAGGGCACGTAGACATGCTTAAAATAATATAACGGAACTCTCTCGCGAAAACGGGGTCAAACGGACAAGAAGCGGAAAAGATGGAATAAATCCCTAAACGAGCAAGGTGTCAAATGATGGTCAATTAGGGTCGGGTAAATTACAAATTATGAAGAATATCAAATCCCAAGGCTCGAGGAAGCTATAGGTGAAATCGGATTGATATTCGGAGGTCGTATGAGAAAAGTCAACATTTAAATGAGTGGGGTTGACCAATTCCCGAAGTGTAAGAAAGGAAAAGGCTGGAAAATACACTAAGTATGTTGCACTGGCCAACGCACGGGCTTACGCACGGGCTTGGCAAGCCGGTGCAAGCACAAAAGGGGTTGCACGGCCTCCCGCACGGTCTTGAGCACGGTGCCAAGACCGTGCAAGTGCAAACGGCCATGCGCATGGGCCTGTGCACGGGCTCAAGCCCGTGCAGGCTGAAAAGTGCTAAACACGACGCGATTACAAAGCATCGGTTCCTTTTGGGAACCTAGGCTCTGATACCACTGACTGTAGCGCCCCCTGAAGAAGGACCGCCACATCCGCACCGAAATGGATTCCCGAGCTTCAGCGAGGGGCCTCAACTCAAAAACCCACTCCGGCGAACGGCACTCAAGCAATAACCATCGGCAACAGCGACAACCATCCCAACAACAACTAGAAAAGAGCAGAGAAATGCGGAAGCGATTAAGGTAAACATATAAATTTCATAAAAGCCTACGAGGCTAACGTAATAACAATTAAACATTTATAATCAAGATACAATAAAATAACAACACCTGTTCATAAGCAGATAGTGCCATCCATGGCTCAATTAGTCTATCCTACACAATCCTAGATATCGTCAACTATCCCACAGCAGGGGCACTTAAAAATACATGAATTAAATAAAGCAGTAAAAGGTTCGAAAGCAAATAAAGACAATAAACAGGACTCGACGGTTGTTGGGACCACTGACAAGACAAACCAGAAAGACTGAGCCTATCTAGACCTGCTGATGCCGACTGACAAGATAGGTGACGTCGCCACCTGTCTACCTGAAGCAAGAACCAAAATAGCAGGGGTGAGTATAAAGGATACTCAGTAAGGGGTTTTGATCACAGGTCGTCATTTATCTTTTAAAACCAAAAGTGGTGAGTGTTGCCCGTTTTGAGAAAGAAAATAAATACGAAATATAAGTTGTAAAATGACACAAAGCAACACTCGGGTTCGGCTTATTTGAAAATACAAATGGTTGACGAACCGGATCTTTCAAAATATTTGCACGTAATATCAAGCCGATTGAAACAATATTAGTTGAGTAATAAAGAAGGCTTAGGGTAGCAAGTACGAGTCACATTTCCGGGTTTTATATATATATATAGGGAAATACATATGATTACTGAAGAAAACCGGAATGTGCTTCGACTTGTCACGGAAGCCATAAAACAATTAGACAAGCAATAAATGCAGTAAATCATGCCATAATGTGTCCCGGTGAGAACGGGCCCTCTCCTTATATCTCCCCATTGAAAAACATGCAAGCAAGTACTCCATCTCCAAGGTTCATGGACCACTCAGAATTTATGGAAACGCGTGTTAACAACGTCACCCTTAACATAATTTTCTAGGAAGCGCGTAGCCTACAACGCCACCCTCGCACTAACTCAGGTTAGTCAACCTCCTGGCTGACCTAAGCAGATACGGATTGGAGTATCCATCGGGATCTGCCCTGGACGCACGTCCCCAGGCTCACCTCCTAAATACTCCGGGCCCAACACGATACACGGTTCATAGCTCGCATTTGAAAACGATGACAGTTTAAGTGGCCAAAAGGGCCATTCGTAATTGGGGAATCGGGATGTGGAAGGCCAAAAGGGACCATTCGAGACAAGGTTATATTTGCGAGGCCGAGAGACCAAAATTCGCATTTAAAACAAAAGAGTTTTCCTTGTCTCTAGTTGAAAGCATTTCAAATCATTTTGGTTTTGCTATTAAAAGGTTTGACTAAGCACATAAGGAATAGTAAAGGCAGTACAACAAGTAATAATAAAAGCTGGGTAGTCATTTATTTTGCAACCTATAATAGTCTATGTCCTTGCCCCAGTTAAAAATAAGTTAAACCCTTACCTGGCTCGACAAGGCAGTATGAAATCAAGCGGTAGTCAGGTTTCTCCCTCGTTGGACCCACCTGTAATACACAGGGCCTAGAGGATGAAAACAAGACCGACAATAACAAAAGCAAGACACGAACAACAGACGACGCACGATAATTCATATAAACATCACTCATGCTACAGGTGCAATATGGAAAGTAAATCAATTAAACATATAAATTATGGTACGACAATTAAAGAATATTAATGCAATGTTAAATAATGAAAGAACGTTAATAATAAATATTAAAGGCATGCTTAAACGCAATTAGGGCACGTAGACATGCTTAAAATAATATAACGGAACTCTCTCGCGAAAACGGGGTCAAACGGACAAGAAGCGGAAAAGATGGAATAAATCCCTAAACGAGCAAGGTGTCAAATGATGGTCAATTAGGGTCGGGTAAATTACAAATTATGAAGAATATCAAATCCCAAGGCTCGAGGAAGCTATAGGTGAAATCGGATTGATATTCGGAGGTCGTATGAGAAAAGTCAACATTTAAATGAGTGGGGTTGACCAATTCCCGAAGTGTAAGAAAGGAAAAGGCTGGAAAATACACTAAGTATGTTGCACCGGCCAACGCACGGGCTTACGCACGGGCTTGGCAAGCCGGTGCAAGCACAAAAGGGGTTGCACGGCCTCCCGCACGGTCTTCAGCACGGTGCCAAGACCGTGCAGGTGCAAACGGCCATGCACACGGGCCTGTGCACGGGCTCAAGCCCGTGCAGGCTGAAAAGTGCTGCGCACGGGCTCCTGCACGGTCTTGCTCAAGACCGTGCGTTCGCCCGTGTGGATCTACTGAGCAGCAGACTCAGCAGATCGCGAACCTCATACGCAAAAATCAATTTATAAATTCATATATCTCCTAATTTACACCATAAATCATCCTAATTTTCATATATAATCATATATATCATATAAGCTACATATAGACACAAGAATCACGTAAAATGGTAGAGTAAATCTTCCTAAACACGAAATTCCTAATATAATAAAATTCTACATATAAATCATTAAAATCGAAACGAAGAGGTAACGAAATAAAATGGGGTAAAAGGATTACCGGTAGAGAATGTAGTGAGGATCGTTCGGGTTTTCACGGCTCGTCGATCGGGCGAGAAACGGGTTCGGTAGGGCGTCGGGAAGATTTCTCTCTTTTCTCTCCTTCTTTCTTCTTTCCTCCTCCTTTTGTGAAATGAGAGAATGAGAGAGAGATAGATATTTATGAAAATATCTCGGGGGGGGGGGGGGGGGGGGGGGGTAAAATGGTCATTTAGGCTTTTAAGGGAATTTATGTAATTTAAGTAATCGAGGGCATTTAAGAGATAGGTTAAATCAATCTTTTCCACAAGATTAATTAATCCAATTGGATAGATCGAGAAATTAGGCAAGAAAGAATTCGCGTAATAATTAATAATATAATTAAATTATTCGGGCGTTACATGGGGAGTTATGTGATTATGTCTATAAATTTCTAAATTTGATTTATGAAATGTTTCATTTAATTAAAAATTATAAAAATTGGATTGAATAAAGTTTATTCTCACCTCTTATTAAATTTCTGCATTACTGAATCTGGAAAAAATGGAGTGAAAAAAAGAGAAAACTAGGGAGAAGGATCTATTCAATTTTTTTTTAAGAAATAATGACCCATTTTAAAAAATGTTAGGGAAAATGACCTGAAATGGAGACTTCTTAGTATTAAGGACCTGTTTTGATTAAAAAATTATTATTTTTGCCCAGTCATCCGCCAAGTCATCTAAAAAAATTATTTTCTTTTCCATTTTATTTTCTCTATATTTTCCTTTAATTATGAGATAAAAATATTTTCTTTTCCATTTTCTTTTAGTCTCTTTTCTTATTTTACGTAAAAACAAATTACTTTCTCTTTCTTCAAGATTTTTTTCATCTCTTTTTTTTTTCTTTTGATCATATCTTTCTTTTCCTTTACATAATCACGGGAATTTATAGTCCAATTCAATCCTCTCGACGAGACAAAAAAAATGATATAAAGAAATCTAGGTTTCGTTGGATGATGGAGGTGCGACGGTGGCGGGCGGCAGCAGGCGGTTTCTAATCATTTTCAGTGACGACCCTTGGCGTGGATTTTATAGTGCTCGACACGGGTAAGCTAATTGTGAACTCAATTTCTGGAAATAATGGATGAATTGAGAGTAATTTGGATTGAACTTTCCCAAATAAGTATAGAATTTGAAGTAGCCGGAATGACATTTTAGGTACTAAAATTGCAAATAGTGGTACTTATATCCCATAATGAAGTATAAATTTTATAATTTCAAGAACTGAGGAATATAAGACCAATTGCATCAATCTCTGAAGCACGAAATTCAATAGCTTCTTGAGATTGGTTAAATGCTATGTTTTAAAACCCGGACCGGATCGGCCGGTCGGACCGGTTCAACCGGTGACCGGAGGCCTGTCCGGTCCGAATCAACCTCCCAAACCGTCCTCCAATTGAACCAGTGGGATCTTCTCAGAAGACTTGCACGTCACGTTTTTTGCGACTGTTTGTAAATCGCATTGGAAATGGACTCTAACATGCTTGAATCACTTTGGAGTCTTCTGAAAGCAGGAATAATTTCTCAGAAGACTCCAAAGTGATTCAAGCATGTTAGAGTCCATTTCCAATGCGATCTACAAACAGTCGCCAAAAACGTGACGTGCAAGTTTTCTGTAAACTAGATTTTCGTTTCCTGATTTCCAAAATTCATATAAAATCGAAAAATAAATCTTTTGAACTAATTCAAAATCCAAAATTAATGAAAAACGAGTTTAAAACAATTTCTTAGAAGACTTCAAAGTCATATGAGCATGTTAGATTCCTCTTCTAATGTGATTTCTAAACCGTCACCAAAACTGCATTTTTCAAGATTTTCACAAATTTAGGGTTTCGATTTTAGATTTCCAAAACTCACAAAAAATTGAAAACTAAAGCTTTTGAACCGATTCAAAACGTCAAGTTGTTTAAAATTGAATGAAAAATATTTCTCAAGAGACAACAAATTGATTTGAGAACTTGATAACAGGTTATAGATAAAATCAAAAATTAAAGACTTTAACTCAAATCAAAACTCTAAATTCATCCCCATTGTGTTAACTCTCCCATTAGAGGTCATTAGGAACCCTTTCCAACTCGTTTTCTAAAACGTGACAGCTTAGCCCCTGTTTCTCAAACAGTTTTAACTACAGACTTCAAAAATCCGTATAAAATTGAAAAATTAAGGTTTTGAACTAATTCAAAAGCCTAAAATCAAGTTAGACGTCTCTAAAACATTTTCTCAGAAGATATCAAAGTCATTCAAGATCAGTGAAAAGGGTTTCCGACTCAGTTTTCTAGATGTCGCCAGACTCGATTCTCTGCAACACAATTTTCAGCAACGCAACTCAACACCAAAATTCGTTTTTGAACAACCAAAATTCGTTTTTCATGTATTTCAAAAATACACCAATATTTTAAAATATACATCTTCAAATTTCCAGATTCCTTTTTGATAAAATCATATTCAAAATATTCCTTTCAATTTATCAAAACTCCCAACAACTTCATATATGCACATAAACACAAAAACGCATCTAACACCAATTAATCCAAATAAAAAGGGTAGAGGCGAATATATAAACGTGATCAAAGCATGGCTCTAATACCACTGTTAGGATTCACGTAACCCCGGGCGCAGCAGAAGTAATGGATTTCAAAAAAAATTAGTCCCGGGGAGTTACAGTGAATTTTCATCCAATGAATATGAAACTTTGAGACGTTTATATATTATATAGAAGCACACCTTTATGAACTCCTTTTGTAGTAGATATGGAACGAAGGCTTTCCAAAGCCTCTGGCCACTCCTCCAACGGCGCTGGCTTCAAGATCCACCGAGGTTTCAATTTTCAACCAAAACCCTCTGAAGATAGTCCACGGCTTCTCGCAAGCAAACTCGTAACTCTTAATTCCTGCTAGGGAACGAAGAACGATTGATTATCTTTTTGAGTAAGCCTTAAGAGTAAGACTTAATCTATGCAGTGAAGAGAAACCAATTCTCTAAGAGAGAGAGAGAGAGAGAAACGGCGTGTGAGAGTGAGAGAGAAAAACAGAAAACTAGGTTTTTCTTTCTGATTGCACAACCAATTGTGTTATTACTTGCTTGAGAATGAATTATGGTATTACGTAAAGTACTAATCCCAGAGGTTATATAAAACCTCATAGGGGCCAAAAATTCCAAGCCCATGAAGGACTTGGATTTTCGGCCATCACCTTCTTTTGGGACTAGGATTTGGGCCTTTTCAAAAAGGCCCATTAAATTTAATACTAGATTAAATTCTCAAAGCTCAATTTTCTAATTACTCCTAATTAGAATTGGATTAATCCTTTTAATCAACTTTTGGGCTTTATTTCATTCCAAATAAAATTCAAGCCCAATTGAATATTAATTCCTAAATTAATATTTTCTTTCTCAATTTGATTTAATCCAATTAAATCCTTTAATTACTCTTAATTAAATTCTTCACTGTTAATTAAATACTTCAATTTTCAATTACACCAATTAATTCAATCTATCAATCCCTATTGATTAGATAATCTCATTTGCCTTTGGAAGTCATTGTGTGACCCCTCAAGTTCACCAACAGGACAGCAGTAGAAACACATTTCAAATGTCACAATTGTATCTTTAATTGAACCCTTTTCAATTCAAAGAAGGTTTGTGAGTCAAAACCCATTTGATCTTACAAACTTATTTCTACAGACCATGGATGACGTCTAGCAACGTGTCCATGGCCATCCATCATTCGATGAAGTGGTGCTTACCTTTCAGCCTCATGATCTCCGTGAGATATGATCATTCTATCATCCAATTCTCGATTGAGACCCAGGGTATGGGAAATGGAACCCCAGTAGTCTTCAATGCTATGAATTATATTCCTATAGTAATTCCATTTGATCTCATACTCTAGGAACACTTTCCTAGTTGAAACCAACCATACCTTGCAAGGATTTGATGGTGGAATGTACTACAATAGAACTCATAGGAATTCTTCTTGTTCTTTCAATAAGTGACAGATTCTATATTGACCCTCACAGCCTCCATGGATGACTCGAACATACCCAATGTACAGCTTATGCATAACTCTAGGGATTCAGCAGCACACCAAAGTATGCCCTAGTCATACACAAGGCAACCATGGAGTCTCAAGTCTAAGGATTAGTTAGACACGATCATGGCTAGGGAAATCCTCCTAATCTCTAAGACTCTATATGAGGCTTACCCCATTTAGGCATCCCCGGTTGGATCCTCAGTGAACTTAATCTCCATTAAGCACCCTCATATGCATAGTAGTGTCAAAACACTAATGTCATGAAATGGGAAACACTTTCATAAAGCTATGTCATATGAGCAAGTCTCAAGCGAGTCTGGTCGACATCCCATGTGCCTTTTAAACTCTTCGACTTGGAGTGCTTTAGATCACACCGTTGGGTACTTATTTCATGGCCCCCAACAAATGGTGAAACCAAGTCTCTTAGCTTACTATGATCTTGGAGTTTCATCCATACGCAAGAATAAATAATATGCAACTACTTATAAATGTAATATGATGAATTTGGCCGAAGTAGTATTGGGTGACTACTAGCGTCTTTCTATTATGGTTCACTTGATTGTTGTACTCTGGAGTTTTATGGGAAATGCCTTAAACAGATCGGCTTTCCAGGGCACAACTCCAACAAATGCAACATAATAGGTTTTCGTAATATGTTGTAGAAATAGAAAATCGAGTACATGAATACTGTTATCAAGTACTCATGCTCCGAATTAAGGCACTGATGGACGGAATCAAAGTATAAATTCCCATACATCGAGTTTTTCTATATATTTTTTATTATTATGAAATATACCACGTGCATGTCAAGAAAAGTTCACTAAACCTCGTGAATTCCTCAAATGAACGCCGGTATAAATATATTTTCAATATATTTTTATTACAGACCATGTCTGGAAAATAGAGAACCTAGTATTGGTTCATGTGTATAAAGTATTTCGATGAGACATTAAGGTATTCTCTAGATTGGCACAAAGTATAAAATGCAACATAATAGGTTTTCGTAATATGTTGCAGAAATAGAAAATCGAGTACATGAATACAGTTATCAAGTACTCATGTTCCGAACTAAGCCACTGAGGGACGGAATCAAAGTATAAATTCTCATATATCGAGTTTTCCTATGTATTTTTTATTATTACGAAATATACCACGTGCATGTCAAGAAAAGTTCCCTAAACCTCGTGAATTCCTCAAATAAACTCCGATATAAATATATTTCCAATATATTTTTATTACAGACCATGTCTGAAAAATAAAGAATCTAGTACTGGTTCATGCGTATAAAGTATTTCGATGAGACATTAAGGTACTCTCTAGCGTGAAACAAAGTATAAAATGCAACATAATAGGTTTTCGTAATATGTTGCAGAAATAGAAAATTGAGTACATAAATACTGTTATCAAGTACTCATGTTCCGAATTAAGGCACTGAGGGACAAAATCAAAGTATAAATTCCCATATATCGAGTTTTTCTATGTATTTTTTATTATTACGAAATATACCACGTGCATGTCAAGAAAAATTCCCTAAACCTCATGAATTCCTCAAATAAACTCCGGTATAAATATATTTTTATTACAGACCATGTCTGGAAAATAGAGAATCTAGTACTGGTTCATGCGTATAAAGTATTTCGATGAGACATTAAGGTACTTTCTAGACTGGAACAAAGTATAAAATGCAACATAACAGGTTTTCATAATATGTTACAGAAATAGAAAATCGAGTACATGAATACAATTATCAAGTAGTCATGTTCCGAATTAAGCATTGAGGGACGGAATTAAAGAATAAATTCCCATATATCGAGTTTTTATATATATTTTTTATTATTACGAAATATACCACGTGCATGTCAAGAAAAGTTCCCTAAACCTCATGAATTCGTCAAATAAACTCCGGTATAAATATATTTTCAATATATTTTTATTACAGACCATGTCTGGAAAATATAGAATCTAGTACTGATTCATGCGTATAAGGTATTTCGATGAGACATTAAGGTACTCTCTAGACTGGCACAAAGTATAAAATGCAACATAATAGATTTTCATAATATGTGGCAGAAATAGAAAATCGAGTACATGAATACAATTATCAAGTACTCATGTGCAGACATCAAGGTACTCAGTCTAAGCAATATTACATGCCAAAACCGAAAACATAAAATTCGAACAGAAAATACAAAAGCATCCTACATCAATCGACAATTCACAAACAAGACCAATCTTCATCAATGAATTTCTTCACACTTTTGGGCCACACTCGATTCTTCATCAGAATGCCCTTTTTCTTGAATCGTTTTGACTTTCACCCTAAGCCTTATGTCGATGAGGCTTAGTTCAAGGATCTCGTGCAGACGGATCATGTTAGAGACATCCTCATCAGTGGACAAATCGACACAATGTTCTTTTTGATGAGGAGCAACGTATCTCAAATCATAGCTGATTGTGGAGATTTCGGGCCATCTTTTACGGTTAATTCGGTAAAAATCATGCAGAGTTAGATTAGGATGAATCGAGAATATGTGCATGTCGGAATAAAATACGACACTTGCCAAAAGGCCCGCTCCATCCATTATTCAAGGAATGGACACACAAGCTATTCAAAACCTAATTGGGCAAAAATGGGGGAATTAATTGGGGAAAGAATGGGGGAATTATTTAAAGAGAAAACATAATATACATATTTCATTGACAATAGTGAAACAAACTGTTTACGTACCGGGCAGACGAGAGCTGGAGGCCCGAGCAGAAGCGGAACAAGCAGAAGCGGAACAAGCAGAAGCTGAAGACGAAGAAGAAATTGGAAGTAGAAAGCAGAAGCTGAAGACGAAGCTGACTCTACTTCGTCATTAGATTTTCAGACGTCGCCGGAAGAAGAGAAGAGGAGAAAGACGATGAAGTTTAATACGGAAAAAAAAAAAAGAATTTCTGATTTTCTGAAAATAGTTGAAAAGAAAATGAAAAAGAAAATAAATGTGGGTAAAAAAAAATATAAAAGAAAACTAATTTTTGTAAAAAATAAATAGAAAATAAATTTATTTGATGACGAGGTAGAAATATTAATATTTTAATAAAATAGGTCATTTAGACTAAGAAATTTTTATTTCAGGATTTTTTACCTATAACTTGTAAAAATGGGTCATTTTTTCTAAGAGGGAGTCCCAAATAGGTCATTCTGTCTAGATTTTCGAAAAAAAAACACGAAAAAAATAAAGTTTTCCCGCTGTGAGGACTATTGGCCCGACCTAAAAAATATTGGCCCAACTACAAAGCCCATGGCCCAACAGGACGACAAATACAATTGAAGAACCGTGATTCTTCGATCCCTCCAACTTTTAGCTAAGGTTCAACTCTCCAGTACTTTCTTGAAGAACCCCAGGTTAGGGTTTTACAAGAACTTGTCGATCGAAGGTAATATTTCTATGTTTCCATCGCATTGATAGTGAATTTGCTGCTTAAGTTTCGATTTCCACGAAGGAGATTGCTTCTAACTTCGATTTGCAATTTCCTCATATTTAGGTCTATTGTAATTGGATAGCTATAAGTTCATTTATGTATTAGTTGATGCGTTTCGTGCTTTAAACCGGTTGTATTTTCGTACTGTTTTTTTCTCAATTTTCTGCAATATGATTTTGTGTATTTGCAATTAGTTGTTTTTTCATTTAAGTTCAATTGTCGTTAATGTTTTGCTTAAATTTAGTTTTATTAGGTTTTCTACTTATATTTTTTAAAGTTAAGGAAGTTTGAAAAATGTTGTGAATCTGGGGCTATTGTTGGAAACTGTTGCTTATGACTTACGAGAATGTTTGTACTGGATTGTGCAAGAATGTTGGAGGGTAGGTTTTTCCCAGGTGGTTGATTCTGTAGGGAAAACATTGGGAATCAGATGTACAAGTGTAAACGAATGAGAATGTGCCTATTGTTATATACTCATGGTTGATTGGTCGCCGGAGAAGAATATTGAACAAAAGTTGTTTTATGATGTTTGCTTGTGGACAGAAACAAAAGTTGTTTTATGATGTTTGCTTGTGGACAGAAACATGTTGAAGTATGTTTCTTGCCATGCTATTATAGTGTTGTATCTATGTATGCGTATCTATTTTATGGTCGTCTACAAATGACTGCAATGCTTTGAAACCCAACCTAGCTCGTCCGCTTGAATATCCTTAGAAGCTGAATTGTAGTTTTTTGTTTTTCTTTTCTTCTTTTACGTTTTCTTGTAATATTTCTCCATAGGCTCCCGACCATGCTTAGCTTTTCTCCAATGAAGATTAATTGTGAAGATTGAATCACTTGTTGCTGTTTCCTCCTCATTTACTTCTTCTTCTTCTTCCTGTTTTCACCGTTCTTGTGTAGTTGTGTTTACTGTGCAAGGTCGTCTTTCTCCTTTTGGAGATTCGAATATCAAAGAAAATGTAGTGGGTAGCTATTAGTATTAATTTCGTATTTGCAACATTCTGAGAAGAATTTGATACTAGAAGTTTGAGATTTGGAAATGGGTGACTGCCGAGTGCCAACAGGAACATGGGTTTTGACTTCTGCTATGATATGTTGGTTGTTTCCATTATGTTTCTGTTAAAATTATAGTATATCTATAATTTTTCTCCTTTTTTATTTTTTTGTACATGTTTATTACTATTTATGATATAATTAAGACGCTCCGTTTCGACCACGGCTGAACCACTAACCCTTAACCCAGATAATTTTTCGGTTCAGCAAGCGGTCTGAATTTTAAAACATTGGATTAATGTATTGTTAAGTAGTTTAACTTTATATTTGTTTTACGAGGAGAAACTGAAAAAATAATAAGGGTAGTTTGTTAATTTTATTGAATGGTTATTGTTTTCAAAAGGTTCTTGCACCATATTCAAGCTTGATTCCATTTGTTAGTTTATATGTGTGCAGGTCTGAAGCTATTCTATTCCAACTCAACATCGTATAAGACTAAAACAGAATTTAACATGGAAGTTGAAAACGCTTTATCTGTTGTTGGTCCAAAGCCAACCGAGTTGTCCACTGTCCAACACAGCTTTCCTGGCCCAAATGGCAAACAACGAACCTCAGCCTTGGAGGCACCAATCATGCTGCTATCAGGTCATCAAAGTGCAATCTACAGCATGAAATTCAATCCCTCGGGAACTGTAATTGCTTCTGGTTCTCACGATAGGGACATTTTCCTGTGGAATGTATATGGTGATTGCAAGAATTTCATGGTCTTGAGAGGTCATAAAAATGCTGTATTGGACGTACAATGGACGACAGACGGTTCTCAAATAATCTCCGCCAGCCCAGACAAAACCCTACGAGCATGGGATGTCGAAACCGGAAAACAGATCAAGAAAATGATTGGCCACTTATTCGTTGTCAATTCTTGCTGTCCCGCTCGTCGGGGCCCGCCTCTTATAGTAAGTGGGTCCGATGACGGGACTGCAAAGCTTTGGGATATGAGACAAAGGGGTTCCATACAGAGCTTTCCCGACAAATACCAGATTACAGCTGTCAGTTTCTCCGATGCATCTGATAAGATCTACACAGGTGGAATCGACAACGACGTGAAGGTTTGGGATTTGAGAAGAACTGACCCCGTATTGAAACTTCAAGGCCATCACGATATGATTACGGGTATGCAGTTGAGCCCCGATGGGTCGTATCTTCTGACAAACAGCATGGATTGCTCTCTTCGTATATGGGATATGAGACCTTACGCCCCACAGAATCGGTGTGTGAAGATTCTAGAAGGGCATCAGCACAATTTTGAGAAGAATTTGCTGAGATGTAGTTGGTCACCTGATGGCAGTAAGGTTACTGCCGGCAGTAGTGACTGTATGGTTTATATTTGGGACACTACTTCAAGAAGGATATTGTATAAGCTTCCGGGCCATACTGGCTCGGTTAATGAGTGTGGCTTTCATCCTCGTGAGCCCATTATTGGATCTTGCAGCAGTGATAAGCAGATATTTCTTGGTGAGATTTAAACCCTAATTATGATTGTGGATTCTTTTTGGTTGCTGTTTATAGCCACAGGGTTGGGACTCAATTTCAGGATGTTTAATACTGTATCGAGTAACTGAAAACTAGCGGCGGTATGTCGTCTTTGTGTTGGTTTTGTTTTAGTGCTCATTTTTAATGTTCTGCTCGAATTACGAGTCTTTAAAGCTCTTGTAACTTTGTTTTCTGTAGCCAGGTTAATTACTAGGGAGCTGTGTTGTAGGATTGTAATGAGTTTTCTGAGCTCAATTGCACTTTCATTAGTTTAATGGACAATGAGATACTGGCTTATGTATTCGGATTACTTCGATGTGAGAATACTCCTGAAAATATACCCATTTTTATACTGCTGATTGGGGTCGTTAGTTTGTATGGCTTCTTAGTTTTTCGATATAGCATGAAGTGATTCAATTCATGTGGTGCGACTCATATTTAGCACAACACAAATGTAACAAAAATCTTTCAGCTGTGAATCAATACAAAACTTAAACGCTGCATAAACTACAGAATCACGATACTCAAAACTAATTTACGTTTATACAACGAGTCCAAGTGTTGATCAAAATAAGCTCAGTAAAGAATGCCAATACTTGCAAAAAGGGCTGATTCACTAATTCCAAAAGAAAGAAGAAAATATAACTAACTGGGCTTGGTCCTAGATAAGAGACCCTTTGCAGAAGGAATTAAAGGGGTTTCTTCGTCTACATTTGAGTTGTCATCCATGGCATAAAGATCGTTTGATGATCCTTTTTCGGTCAAAAGTTCCTGTACAAAATGGATTCACAAGAATTAGGATTACATCGTTCTTCCCCTATATTTATGCGTAGTTACAAAAACCTCCCCTCTCGATTTCAAAATAACCACAATCCCTTCTGAACATTGGGATTTGCTGAAAACTGGAAAAAACCATCAAGACTACGTAGGAGCAATTTCAAAAGTTTATTCAAATGTAAATGCTGACATCATTCAAACACATGTAATGATCAACAAAAGGGATGACATGTAAACTAGAGAAACTAAAAGGAGACGTTGTGTAATTGCATAGAATTATAGGGGAGGATGCTGTAATTATTTTCTTTTGTTTCTTCCTTTTATATTGTGGGACGAGAAAGCAGACTTGAAAGTTCTTTTAAAAATATGATTGGGAATTTTGAACTTTTATTACCATCAGGACAAGGGAATTTTTTACCTTTGCAGCTCGTTCAGTGATATTCTCCCCAGGCACTTGGATTGAACGGACATCCTTGGCCTTCAAGTAATTGTACATAACAACACCACATAAAGCTGTACCAAAAAAATAAAATAAATTAAAACGGTAATTTTAATATGTTTTTAAGTTTTTCTCAAAGAAATGAAAATTGAACATGGAATAATAAGAAGGTATACCAATTGCATAACCGATGATGTTTAGCTTGGTGATAGTTGATTCGGGAAAAATGATAGTTGAGAGGGCAATAAGTATCCAGTCTTTTAGTACTCCAGCAACTCGAATGGTGACTGCGCCAGTTCTACCAATTACCAGGATGATTGAGAAATTCAAAGCTAATGCACAAACTGCATTTGAGAAGAATATCCAAAAATTGAACTGTATTTGTGATGAATCCATTCCAGGCATCTCTAAAAGGTACCAAGGGACAAAGAGAAACACGAAACTGCCAACAAATGGAAACAGATGACAATTATTGATAGTAATCTGGAAAAATTGATCTGCTAAAATTACAGATATAGTGCATTTTCCAAATACTGACAAGGATGACAGTGATTTAAAATATATCAAATGTATTTAACGAAAAATAGAAAAATAAATATTATTAAACTTAGATAACTTCCAACCATGAGACAACAATTAGAAAACTATACTGAAATTTGAATTATAGAATCATTTGCAATAATCAGCAGAAGGGTGTAACAGTAACGTGGAAATAAACAAGCAGGGAGGTATGTGTAATTTCAAAACCAAGATGGGATATGTCTAGATGTATATGGTTACTGGGGAGGGCACTGTAAATATTGCGGTAAAATATGAACATCCACTCTTAAGTTCTACTATGAAACAATCCAAATAAGTACTTAATGAACCATTCTTATACCTTCTCTTTAAATGCCATAGTTAGAAATTTTGCTTTTCGATGAATATTTAGTTTAGGGATAATTCTAAAAATCCTCTGAGGTCAGCCCCAATAACAGAAAACCCCTCTATACACAATTACAATTACCACCCTTGAGAACCAGCCATTAATTGCTTTGCTCCAATTAGAAAAAAAGCCGGTCTATCCATTATAATCAGGGGAGTAATTGTAATTCAAGGGATAGGGTTTCTTTTTGTAATTGAGGCAAACCGAGGGGTAAATTAATCCCTTAGTTTTAAAAGCTAAAACATGGATGAAGGGTACCTGCACGGAGCAATGTAATATAGACTAGTGATGGGATTAAGTGTTAAGCCCTTCTTCTGGAGTAGAACTTGAGTCAGAACCAATCTAAGAGCCTCAGCAAATATTCCTGTAACTTGATAAACTGTTCCCACTACATTGAAATGGATTTCTCCATATGAGGATATAACAACGCCAAGACTAACCAAGACCATGTTCAAAAACAAATCGCATCTTAATTTGTCAGTTCCACAAATGACCGCCATGAGAAAAGTAGCTACCGGCACTGCCATCATGTATAAAGAGAAAAACAAACTCTGATCAACAAGTTTCTCAAGTTTAGTAATTTTCATTTAAAGAAGGGCAAATTACAGCCAGAACTCCTGAAGATTGGAGAAATAACGGAAACCCCTGAGGTATCTATATATTTGTAATTTCAATACCTTAAGGTTATTTTCGTTATTTTTCCACACGTCAGGGGGTCTGGCTCTAATTAGGCAAGTGAGTTAAAGAATAAGGATAAGGTGCCATATAGCATACTTAGAGCTTTGAGCATCTGGATGAAGGCCACAGAAATGAACAAGTAAGCCGTGTTTCCAAACCTGTATTAGCACATACCCTAGTTAATATTTAAAGATAAAAGATAAAAATGTGCCTCTATTATTCAAAAAGAAGAAAAGAAGAAAGCTAATAGAGGCAAGATTTCTTAAACTGCAAGATACAAAGGTACTTACCAGAGACTTGATGCAAAGAAGGCACTGATTGGCACTACACACGTAGCATATCTGCAACATTCATTAAAAAAAAAACAGAAAAATTCAAATAAAATAGTCATGTATGTCTAGACACTAAGGACATGATTGAATATGATGGCATGTATTTAGGTAGTAATAGAATAACTTTGAGAATGGAATGAACATGGGAAATGAATGATGTTATTATAACATTGCTATGATTGGTATGTTAACGAAATACAAATAGTAAAGAATGAATTAAAATCTCTTGATTTATATATTTTATATAATTTTAAAAATTATTCAATGTATTTATTACTACTTTTGTGTATTTATAGAATTTTTTTAATATAAGATGTTTTTAACAAATATTGTGATGGAATATAAAAGAAATAGTTGATTCATGAACATCAGGAATAGCTAATACCATGGCGGAGGGAAGGAATGACAAATCCCATGTATATAGGAATGAGGTTTCCTTTGAGAATGATCATTCCTGAACTTAAATTATACCAATCATGGGTTTAGAAATGGAGTGGGAATGTCTATTCCATTACCACTCAATTCATGCACATCAATCATGTCGTTGAAGGTACATGAATAAGAATGAGGGATGTGTATCTTACATTTCAAAAGTCATCTTCACAGGCGCTACAACCTGAAAAGAGAAAAAAAGTTGAAGATATGTGGAAGGACAAAATAGGAAATATAAAGATAAGGTCGGGACACAACATTCCCTAAATACAAAGAAAAAATAGCAAAGAATGTTGTACTATCAATAGATTGAGTATGTAAGGTTAGTTGAACTTCTATTTTTCATTCTAGATCAAGAAGCTCAATAAACTTTAACAAACTTGAATATATCAAATATCAAATAAGCATAAATACATAATGTCATCTTGAGCCACAAACCCAGGATGTTTCATTTCTGAACGTCACAGTAAGAAATGATTAATTTGGTTCTCTTGACCTATCTTATATTTACAATTACAAACTCAAAGGATAATGCAAAAATAACATATACAAAATACAAAAACAATAAAGAGAATGAACAAAAAGACAAGAAATTTCAAAATAAACCTTACCTTAAAAACACGGATCAAAAGGAAGGCAACCAAGCCCGAAAATCCCATGTGAATCATGGTAAGTGTTATTGGAAGCGGGAAATTGAAATACTTTGGCGAGAGAACCCACTGCAAACAAGGACAAAGGACAAAAATGGAAAATAGAAGTGAGATCATATATATATTATAAAAACTGAAACGAACAAATAATAGGCCTACTGATGGATCGTAAACTTAAAAGTTGGCAATCGACCAATACATATCAAGCAATATCATGATAAGCCAGTTATATGTCAAACTTTTGGTAGATAATAAACTAAAAAGACCCTAGAATTGTAAAGCAGACAGCTACATTATTGGACAAGATTAAGAAAATCTTCAGAAAAAAGTAAGAAAGCTTATTGCTTGGGATAGCATCATAATACATCATATATGGTTTTTAGAAAATATAACAAAAATGAGTAACAAATATACCAATAAAGAGTAACAAATAAAGAAATAACGTACCTTGTTATAGAGAATAACCCCAGAGGATAGCAATATATATACCAAGAGATACAAGTAGGTCAATAAAAGGTGTTTGCTGATCATTTTGTTGTCTATTTGGGCCACCCTAAGCAAGCATGCCAGCAATATCAGCTCCTTAAAATTTGTCACAGATGAAATAATCAAATCAAGAATTCGAGAAATGAAAGATGCTATTTTCTGCTCGAGCTGTTGTTATTCATCCAAAAATGCATCCTTCTATAGCTGTAGCTGCAATGCCAACAGCCATTGGAACCTGGACAACTAGATATTTAAGCAGAGATTCAGAAACAATTTAATCGAAGAGATAAAATAAATGATCAATAGCTTAAGGGCGTCGCAATCATTATGAAGAAACTAAGATCAGATTTACACATAACCAAGAAATGCGATCAAGAACTCAAGGCCATCACAAAACTAAACCTAGAAACTATCAGATAAGAGTAGAATCACAAATAAGAGTCGATCAACAATGAAAACATGAACTACGGACGTAGAATAATGTTCAAAATCACTAGCTAGAGAAAAGAACCTGTATACGCCAAAATGGAGCCACAACTTCAACTGGGCCTTCGAGAAATTTCAATTGGGTCTTCGGGAAAATCAGTAATGGCGGAAAATCTTCTATTGGGTCTTCGGAGAAATCAGTAATGGCGGAGAAATTTCAATAGGGTCTTCCGAAAAAACAGTAATGGCGGTAAAATTTCAATCGGGGTCTTCGAGAAAAAAGATCAGTAGGTTCAAAATCTTGCCTCCTCGTCGTCACTGTCGGCAAGCTAAACTCTGCCAGATAATGGTTGGTTTTTGAGGATCTAAACAATGTCCGAGATTTTGGAGTGGGAGATGTCGAAACGTTGAGGAGAATGTGAAAGAAATCAATGTTTCCTGTGATGAGGTGTTGAAGCAAGAGAAGAAAAGTAGCCACTTCAGATCTCGAAAAGCTTTTACGGGAAAATGAGTGCCTGAAAACATATCATAGTTCTGTTCTGTTTCTGTTAACTATAAATGATTTTAGAGAAATTACACAAGTACCCCTAATATTTGCCATAATTGATAAAATATCCTTTCTTTTTTTCAAAAATTACAGAAAATCCAATACATTTTTAAATAATTATAAAAATCCAATACCATATACATTGTACAAAATTTTACAACAAAAAATGCCTATAATTTGTAATTATTTGAAATCTTAGGAATTTTTTTTTTAATTTTGAAATAGATGAGATATTTTATAATTATGGCAAATTATATGGGTACTGCATGATATTTACTCAAACTAAGTAATTATAAATGATGTTAGAGAGAATTAAATACTGTATCCTATGTTTGTCATAATTATATAATATTTTCTTTATTTTCAAAAATTACAAAACATCCAATATAATTGTAAAAATCAATCTTACAAAAGAAATAGCATAATTTTTGAAATCTCAGGACTTTTCTATAATTTTTGAAGTAAAAGAGGTATTTTATAATTATGGCAAATTTTAGGGATAGTAGGTAATTTTGAAGTAAAAGAGGTAACTAGAAATGATTTTAAACGGGTCGGATCCTACCAATATATGGAGCTCCGTTATGATGCAAGCCACTTAATACCTGCCCCACATCATCAGGTCAATTTCCAATTATTGTTCTTCTAAACGTCGTCGTATGTAGTACGAGAAAAATCTCTTTCCCAAAGGATAACTACATAGATACGCATTACCCACAACCTGGTAGTCACCACTCACCAGTGAAGCACAAAACACACGCCAGGAGACACAGTGAGCGTGAGAGAGAGAGAGAGAGAGCAATGGCATCACTGGTGAACAAGCCGTTTACTTCTCTGTGCACCGCCCACAAGTTGGACCTGCGGTCCCCGGGATTCTTCGTCGGTCAGCCGTGTCGTGTTGGGGCCGGGAAGTGGGGCAATAGTGTTAGAATTACCAGCAATGCGGCTGTTAGTAGAAAAATTCGCGAAAATGAATACGGAATTGTGTGTAGAGCGGTGTCTGTTGAGCCACAGACGGAGATTGAAGGTCTCAACATCGCAGAAGATGTTACTCAGGTGAGCTATGAAATTTGTACATATACTTTTATATAATACTATTGCGTGTGTTTTTGGATGGACAGGCTTTCTTTTATATGTGGAAATTTATAAAAACTTCATAGTATAAAACCTCAAGCAAAAAGGAAATTGATGTTCTTATAAAGGGGAATTTGAAACGATTCCATGCTCAAAACCTCAAACAAGCTGCGAGTTTAATAAAGTCAATGTTTGGAGTTTCGTCCTTGAAGTGTTCTTTTCTATCTTTTGGTCCTTCAGACATAATGGAACTGCTTCTTTTCCAATTTTTTCTGGGGTATTTGATTTGGGAAGTGGTGTTTGTGAGGAATTTCACATTGGGACAATAAGGAAAGAAAAGGAAAAATTATATTTGCTAGTGTAATAGCCGAAATGAGTTAAAAATGGGGAAAATTGGATGCTTTTGATATATGTGATGTCCTCATATTATTTCAAACTAATATAGGAATGATATGCTGTATCTGGCTTTATACTATATTTCTCATGAGTGTTTCCAATGTTGGGAGCCATTAATGAAGATTTGAGATTTGAAGTAGATATTCTGAGATTGACTGTAAGAAATGGAAGAGTTAATAGGAAGCCCTCCCATGTGTAGGATATTGATGAAAAGTTGGTGTCAACTTATAGATGGGACATTTCATCAGTCATTTCCCTTGAATTCGTATGCCTGGATTTGTGAAGTTAATATAGTATATGAAACAAATCTGATGCACATACGAAAGTGGAAGTGATTATTGTTGCATCCTGACTGAGGTGCTACAAATCTAAGTTTTTGGGTAAATTGGTGTCGCCCATTATCTTTGAGATGCATAAATATTTTGGGATGTAACATATCCGACGTCCTTTGTGCCATTATTTAATACTTCTTTGGTGCATCCTTTTGCTTGTCCTCCCATTTCTTCAAGTATTATACTTTATCTGTTTTTCAGCATTTCCAGTTGTTTTTCTGTAACAGCTTATTGGGAATACACCGATGGTTTACCTGAACAATATTGTGAAAGGTTGTGTTGCAAATATAGCTGCAAAGCTTGAGATCATGGAGCCATGTTGTAGCGTCAAGGATAGGTGAGAACTAATCTACTTTTACTTGCAACTTTGTTTGTGTTTTTCTGACTTGTTTTTAATATGAAATACTGCAACAACAAGCTTTCTGTGAACTCTACATTTTTTTGTCATCATGTTGGACTCATTTACAGTAGCATCTTGCTTTCAGGATAGGGTTAAGTATGATCACTGATGCTGAGGAAAAAGGGCTTATAACTCCAGGCAAGGTAAGATGATTAACAGAAATTTCTGATTCTGGTCTAAAAACTCAAAAAGATTGAGTCTTTGATTTTGCTTTTGCTCGTCTGGTTTGACCCTTGTTTACTTCGTACTTATATTATGTTCAGTTTGAGTTTTTCTCTTCTTCTTTTTAATTCTCAGTTCTAGTGTACTGAATTGTTATCATTGAAATCTGTGTATGTGGTAGAGTGTATTGGTTGAACCAACAAGTGGAAATACGGGAATTGGTCTTGCATTTATAGCTGCTTCAAAAGGGTACAAGCTGATATTGACAATGCCTGCATCCATGAGTCTTGAGAGAAGGGTTCTCCTGAAAGCATTTGGAGCTGAACTTGTTTTAACCGATGCAGCTAAAGGCATGAAAGGAGCTGTTTCAAAAGCCGAAGAAATAGTCAATTATACTCCAAATGCCTACATGCTTCAACAATTTGACAACCCTGCTAATCCCAAGGTTTGAATAGATTTTTTTGTTCCTCGTCTTTTCTTTGCCTCAGTTATGATCTTTTGACCTTAATTAAGTTCAATCACCTAATAGCTCATCTTGGGATATTTCAGGATATGATGGCTGTTTTGTATATTGCTTATTCCCATATGATCCTAATTTGAATTTAGAAACCGTTTGACCAAAAATAAGATAAAAAAAATTAGAAACCAAATTTAAGATGGAAAATCATATTGAAGATTTCCAGTTTTATTCTTTCTTTATTTGCACTTTGCAGGTTCACTATGAAACAACAGGCCCAGAGATTTGGGAAGATACTAAAGGCAAGGTGGACATACTTGTTGCTGGAATTGGAACAGGTGGGACAATTTCTGGGGCTGGTCGTTATCTAAAGGAATACAATCCTAATATCAAGGTAACACATTTGCTCTGTTTTTTTTGTTACTTATTTTAACGCTTCTGCTTAAAATAGGATCAAATAAGCTAGAAAGACCTTTGGAGATTCTAGATTTTTTTTTTCTATTATTTAAAAGTGCTTTAGTAATTTTTTCTCCTAACACTCTCAATTTGTTTACAACTTTTAACAACTTTAGCTTGTTCCAAAATAGAAGGTTTTGCAAACACCCTCTAAATACAGTTGAACTCTAACTGCTCTCTGAGAATGTATCTCAGTTTATTTCAGACGAATTCCTACCGTGGGAGACAGAATTTTTAAAATAATTCACCTTGTTTACATCATTTTAGAAAAAATATGCAATGTTTGTTGCTATTTCATTAGGTTATTGGCGTGGAGCCCACTGAAAGCAACATACTGTCTGGTGGAAAACCGGGTACGAGAACAGTCTATGCTGTCCTGCTTTGATATGAAAAGTTTAATTTGTATTATTGTTCTAGTATTTGCAATTTTAAACTGCAGGCCCTCACAAAATTCAAGGGATTGGAGCAGGTTTTATTCCCAAGAATTTAGATCAAGATGTGATGGATGAAGTTATAGAGGTCTGTTTTTTCCTTCTTAACATGCTATTTAGCTTTATAAACATTTACTTTACACTTAGACAACTTTATGCGAGTTCATCAATCTCTTTCATAAATCCAAGAAGCATCGCTTTAGTTGTTAATATTATATACTATTATAAATGTGTGATGTTTCGTGAAACTTTTGATCTGTCTTTTTTTTTTTTTTGGTCAAAGTTTTGATCCGTCTATACCCCTATGATATAGTTCGTTTTGAGGATAATTAAGTAAATTAATAATTAATAATTAATAATATTAATAGAAATAGATTTCCTTAAACAACTAAGTAAACTCATATAGAATACTATAAGAAGAACTCTACCAAAAAAAGAAAATTTATGATATAGTTTTTACTAATTATTAAATCAATTAAATATATTATTTTATAACTTCATCTCATTTACGTCATTACATTTAATTATCAATTAATAATATATGTTGAATATTTAAAAAAATAACACGGAAACATATAAGACTCTAAACAAAATCTTGACACAACAAAGAAATCAAGAAAGTTTGCTAGTCCAAAATTATAAGTCTTACTCAAGTTAGTTACGTTAGGAGTATGGTGCTCTATTAAATAGTGAATTTTCAAATTTTATCTTATTGAATTGTAAATGCGCTTATTTGTATTGGGTTCTGCTTATTAAAGTTAATGTTAAGTTAATTTAGGGGGCCAGTTAGTTTATTTTTTGTATATTTTTACTATGCTAATACATCCTTAGACTTGTGTTAAGGAAAGAATTGAGTTGTTCAGTAAAATAGATAAAAAAAAATATATAAAAAAAATAAAGGTACACCCCCTCGACTTAAAGGTAAATACAGCTAGACCTCCTGTACTATTGGAAATTATAGAGACACCCCCTCAACTATGGCTCTATCTAACACTTAGGTCATGCCGTTAGTCATTTTCTTATTTCCATGTAGATTCTAACGTTCTATTAACCCGACAATAACTTACTCACTTCGCTCATTTCATATATAGCAAACAAACACTATAACAAAAATGTTATGGATAATTTAGTCATTTCACAACTTTTCGTTAAGTTTTTAAGGTTTTTGTTAGGGTTAGATGATCTATCTGTAATTTTCAATAGTATAGGGGATCTAGCTGTATTTACTCCTAAGTCGAGGGGGTGTAAGTGTAATTATCCGAAAATTAAAGGAGATTGAAAACATGGAGAAGCTATGGAAGAGGAGATAGAGCTAAACAGAAAGAAAATGGAATGTTGGAGAGTTAGACAAAACCGAATTGAGACTGGCCAACCAAATCTAACCGAACCAAATCTAAGAGCGTTCGTTTCGGTTTTCGGTTTTTCTGGGTTTTTTCTCTGTTAACCTACCAAACCAAAAAATGAAAAAAAAAATTATAAAAATAATTAAATTACATCTGACACATCCTATTATCAATCAGTATCAGTGTGTGATTTATTGCATTTCTTGTTTCCTTGTCAGATATCAAGTGATGAGGCTGTGGAAACTGCCAAGCAATTAGCTCTTCAAGAAGGCTTGCTGGTTAGTGTACTTTATAATCTCTCCATTCATTTTGATATAAAATTTTAGATGATGTCATTTGATCGTTATGGAATCTGGAATTATTATTATTATTACAGAAAAAATATGTTGCGGTCTAAACTATGGCCAATTTTGCACTTTGCTATCAAATTTTAAAATTTTTCAAATTGCCATCTAAACTATGCTCCGATTTGCAATATGCCATCTTGCAACGAGACGGTTGCTAAATTAAGTAGGAACGAACCAGCTTGGACACTGCCTAGGTCGTACGGGTCTCCCTAGGCCTGGACCTTGCTAATCCAACAGTTCACCAACTCAATCACTAAGTATAAAGTCAATTCAAGAACAATCTTCAATATATTAATCGTAGTACAAATCCCGAGAGTAACAGTTGTCCTTCCCAATATGGAAAGTACCCTATTTATAGTATTCTAGCTAGGGTTTAGGATGCACGTGGCACAATCTAAGCTCTCTATCTAATCTCTGCTGAGTGGCCTGGATTGCAGCTTGACTTCTCATGGCCCTTTTCTGACTTATTGGGCTCAAGATTAAGGAGTGGGCGTAGGCCATATGACAGATTGGGCGATCCACATCATTAAGTCCCCCAATTATTAGTTTGGGTGAGGGTACTGAGCCCAACTAATAACTAAACTCTAAGTGGGCGGCCCGTATAAATAGGCAACAAATAGGGGCTAAAGTGCGAAAAGTTGTAAACCCCAAGGATCTGCCGCCTGATTTTTTGAAAAAGCTTTTCTACTTTTCGCCTTGGTAAACGCGCTCGCCTTCATATATATCCATCTCTCTCTCTCTTCATTCTGACTGCTCACTTTCTTCACCACCGAAACAGACTTGGCGATAACCGCTGTCCACCTGCCGCCGCCGTTAGCGCCCAAACAACTGCTTTTTCCGCTCCACCGCGCCTTCGCCGCCGCCGGCCGTCGTGTAGTTAACGCTGGTAACCTCCTCTTCCTTCCCCTCCTTCCGTTTTTCGCTTTTCCATTCTGTGCTTTTATGCGAAATTGCGTGTTGAGTTGAATGTCCTTTTACTGAATTACATTTGTGTGCTTATACGCCGATTTGCTGGAATGTTGACATTTGCATGAAATTCGAGCTTTGATTAGGGGTATTTCGGTCTATCATGTCCTTTTCCCCCTTGATGGGGAATATCTTGGAGAATACACGTGGCACACTCGTAAAAGAGTCAAAACGCCACGTGTATCTGAACCCGGGTCAACCCACGCTTGACTCAAGAACATGCTCGAGGGTCGACCATAGCTCATCCTGATATCCCGACCGTCATTATAATGTAGAACCTCCTGGGTGCCATATATCAACCCTTCAGGCTCGAGGATCGATATTCGACTCGCCAATCCTCCTAGAGCGCAGATCGAGGGTCGACCGCCTAAGGCTCGAATCTATCCCATCCCTGCACGGTCGACCCCGCAGCAGCCGCATTAATTGCACCGTATCTACTCTGATTGCCTTCCATACTCTGGATCTCCAGAAGTGACAGGCAATCAGTCCTGTCAGGGAATGAATCAGATCCGAGGCACAGGCATTAAATGCCCCACGGTCGAGGCCATACCCAGTAGGTATGAAGTCTCCCTATAAATACCCCCATCATTTATTATGGTAGGTAAGCTCTTCTAATTAATTGCTCTGACTTCCATCCTCTTTTGACGAATATCCTATTCGAAACTGACTTAATTCAGTGGAGAGGCTACGCCGGAGACAACCCCCTCCGGCCAAGTAATCCCATGCTAGTGCTTTTCAGGTCATAGCCGAACCCCTATTTACAAATTCAACTGTCTGTCGAGGCCACGTGGACGACTCAGATCCCGTACCAAAATACGACATCATCAGTTTGGCGCCGTCTGTGGGAATAAAGACTTTCGACCTTAGAGCGATCGAGCGTTAGCGATGGTGAACAAGAAAACAAAAAGCACCCACAGCATCGTCAGGACTTGATCTCAAATCGAGGCTGATCGGGCCACTGCCGCCGCTGAAGAACAAGCGGCCTTCGCCGCCCGACTGGAAGAAATCGACCGACCTCAGGGGGCAAACCCTCTCAACGAGGTGGAAGAGGACGCTATCTCACGGGCGGACCTACCCGCAGTCATACTCCCTGCTCAACCGTCAGCCCAAGATCTAGCCGCGTACACCAGTCAGGTCTACGAAGAGGCTAGGCAGGCTCTCGAAGCGGGAAGGCCCATAAGGGTGATTCCCCTCACAGTCAATGTCACTGAGCCCTCTCCCATACAATATAGGCTATCTCGACCTCCCCTTGTCCCTCGAGCTCAGACTCACGCAGGAAGGGGGAACGAGGGCCGCAGGCCCGAAGCTGCCCGACCTCCGCGTTATCCCGCTGACCATTCCCCGGAGGGGGAAGATGAGAATAACGGCCACACGGTCCAGAGGCCAGAAAAGGCGCATGTCGCCGAACAAGAAAACGAGCCTGAGGAGGAGGGCTACTATGATGATGAATACGATCGAGAAGAATTCGACGATCAAATCAATGTAAGGGACTACGTCCCCCCACCTCCCATCCGTCGGAGGGCATATTCACAGCCTATCCGACCTATACATCCACATCAGGTCCGCCCTACGGGCGGGCTCATGCAGGACGCTAGACGTCCCCCTCCTCCCCGACTTCCGGCCAGGGAGAGGTTAACAAACAAATACGCCGGCGTCCCACCATTCGGGGATTTGAGGGACAGACTTCCCCCCCGACGTGAGGTTGCTCGTAACGAGCACTGGGAACCCGAGCGTAACGCGCGGAGCAGGCGACAAAGGCTGTCGCCATTCACAGAGGAGATCCTCAGCGAGGATCCAGGATCGACCGCTATCCCCCGGGACCTTCCCATCTACGATGGGAAAACCGACCCCGGCGACCACATAACCAGCTTCGAGCTGTCAATGAACCTGTTCCCCCATACTCCGCACATCTAGCCACCACCTTCAAAGGGGCGGCGCTCGACTGGTTCCTCAGGCAACCACCCGCCTCAATAAGGTCTTATGACGAGCTCTCCACAGCGCTCGAGGGCCACTTCTCCCCCCTAATCCAAGATAGGCTGGGGGTGTCGCGACTGGATTCCATAGTCCAGGGAGTGAGCGAATCCCTACGGGATTACTTCACTCGGTTCAACGCAGAATTGGTCCGTGTCGCACCGCCGGACCTGGCAGTCGTCCTCAGCGCCTTGGGGAAAAACTGCCACTGCCGTGACTTCACCAAGGATATCCTTGGCCGAGTTCCCATTAACAGCCTGAGGGACATCCAGGACTGTGCCACGAAGTGGATGGACTATGAAGAGATTGAAGGGAGCTACTGGGCGAATCACGGTCAAGCCATGCTGCGAAGTATTGGTCGAGCCCCCGCTCACAGCAACTACTACAATCGGTCTCGCGGCCCTGAAGACCGAAGTCCCCCTGCATCCAGTCGAGGGAAGAATAAGGGTCGTCAAGAGAGCGGCGCTCGACCCGAGGGAAGCTCGAGCGTTCGGCGGCCCGACCGGGAGAAATACGAGCCCCTGATATGCGCTGTAGGGGATATCCTCCCTAAAATCCCTGGGAAACTCCTCAATTACCCCAAGAAGTTGAAGCTCAACCTGCGGAAGATCGATGACTCTAAATACTGTGAGTTCCACGATCAGCCGGGGCATGATACAAACGACTGTAACCAACTGAAGGATGAGGTCGAGAGGCTCATCCAAGGGGGGCATCTTGCCGAGTTCGTCAAGAGATTGAAGAGGAATAGGGATCGGGGGCGTGAGCGGCGCTGCAATGAGAACGAAGACAGGCGGTCGAGGTCTAGGTCTCGATCGCCCCCGCCCAAGCGGAATCAACGGGATGGAAAACAAGCTATCTCCCCTAACACGACTCCGAACGCGCCAACCCACGGTCGAATCGATATGATCGTGGGGGGCCCCGATGGGGGAGATACCAGGACATCCCGAAAGAGGGGGATTCGCCGCGCTCAAACCAGCCTCCATGGCCCCCACGAAGTGCTGCAAGTAGAGCCCGGAGAAGAATGGAAGCAAAAGGAGGTGGCTTTCAGCGATAGGGACTTTCATCTAGATCCCCATCGGGACGGCGTAACGCCGAGTTGTCCGATGGTGGTAACTTTAGATATTGCAAACTACGCTGTAAGTAAATGTTTGGTTGATACTGGAGCTAGTTCAAACATTGTTCTTTACTCGACTCTTCAGCGAATGCATTTGAGTAAATTAAGATATGAACCAGTAAAAACAACCCTCAAAGGCTTTGGAGGCTCGATCATCGCCCCAAAAGGCCAGATTAAAATGCTCACTTCCATGGGCGTCCATCCCGCTCGAACGACGATGGAAATTAACTGGGTCGTCGTTGACATCCCTGACTTCCCTTATAACATGATTTTGGGTCGACCCGGTCTCATTGACTTCAAGGCCGTTATCTCGACCTACCACCAAAAGATCAAACTCCCGACTCCCTACGGGATCGGGGAAGTATGCTGTGACTTAGCCGAGTCTTGGGCTTGCTACGCAATTGCCAACGAGGCTCGACTCCCCACAGAAGACGTGCTTAAGCCTGGCGATCTCATCATGGATGATGCAGAGGATGACGAAATGATCCCCGACCCCGAAGGGGATGGGGCCTCGCGCTCTAAAATGAGTACTCATGAAGCTCGAAAGAAAAGGAAGGTGGACGAGTCCCGACTGTCAGCAGCCGAGGACACTCGGTTAGTCCAACTCGACCCTCAGGATCGAGAAAAAACCACCAGGGTCGGAGCGAGTCTCGAGGGAAAACAGTTGGAGTGCCTCACCATCTTCCTACAGGAGAATGCGGACGTCTTCGCCTGGAAGGCCAAAGATCTGGAGGGGGTCGACCCAAGGATAATCTCGCACTACCTAAACATTGACCCTGCCTTCAAACCCATAAAACAAAGATTAAGGACCCAAAGTGTCGTCCGTAATTCGATCATCGAAGATGAGGTCAACAAATTGCTCGATGCCGGGTATATCACTCCAGAAAAATACGTCGATTGGCTCTGCAATGTGGTCCTCGTGGCCAAGACAGGAGGCAAATGGAGGATGTGCAACGACTTCACTGACCTAAATCGGGCGTGTCCTAAGGACCCTTACCCTCTTCCCCGGATCGACCAACTGGTCGACTCGACCGCCGGATGCGAGCTGATGAGCATGATGGATGCCTTCCAAGGGTATTATCAGATTAGGATGGCTCCCCAAGACCAAAAACACACGGCGTTCATCGTTGTCAAGGGGATATATTGCTTCAAAGTGATGCCATTCGGGCTCAAGAACGCAGGAGCTACCTATCAAAGGCTGGTTAACCTGATCTTTGATCCCTTGATTGGAAAAACGGTGGAAGTTTATGTGGACGACATGATCGTCAAGAGTCTAAAGGCGGAGAATCATCAAAACGACCTTAGCGAGATGTTTGCCTTGATAAGAAAGCATCGCCTCAAGCTCAATCCCCTGAAATGTGTGTTCGGAGTTAAAGGAGGAAAATTTCTGGGGTACATGGTAAGCCAGCGAGGGATCGAGGCCAACCCGGAAAAAATCGCGGCCGTTATTAACATACCGCGACCAGAAACCATCAGGGGAGTCCAGCAATTAGTCGGGCGAATCGTAGCACTTAACAGGTTCATATCTCGATCGGCCGAGCGTAATTTGCCCTTCTTCAAAATACTGAGAGATGTGAAAAAGTTTGAATGGACGGAGGAATGCGACCGAGCCTTTGAAGAAATGAAGAGATACCTGGCGTCCGCTCCGCTGATCGCCAAACCCGAGCAGGGGGAAATACTCTATCTCTACCTCGCCGTCTCAGACGAAACCATAAGCTCGGTTCTAGTAACCATCAGGGATCGGAAACATCTCCCGATATATTATGTAAGCAAGATCCTTCACGGGGCAGAGACCCGATACCTAGAGATCGAGAAGTTTGCGCTTGCCTTGGTGGTCTCTTCAAGGAAGCTACGCCCATATTTTCAAGCGCACGAAATCGTCGTCCTGACCGACCAACCGCTGAAGCAGGTGATGGTAAAACCAGATAACTCAGGTCGACTGATCAAGTGGGCTATTGAGCTCGGCCAATTTGATATCACTTTCCAACCCAGGGTCGCCATACAAGCCCAAGTCCTTGCAGACTTTCTGGTCGAGAAAACGACCATGCCAAAGACACCTAAAAGCAAGAATACTCATTGGCTCCTGAAGGTCGACGGTTCGTCGACCGCCCAGGGTGGTGGCGCGGGGATCTCTCTAACAAACCCGGATGGGTTGGATCTAGACTTTGCCATCGGTCTGAACTTTCGAGTCACCAATAACGAAGCGGAGTATGAAGCACTCATCGCAGGACTGAAAACCGCACTCGAAAGCGGTGCCAAGTCGATCGCAGTTATCACCGATTCACAACTCGTTGCACACCAAGTCCAAGGACTCTACGAGGCCCGAGAGGAAAACATGATCAAATACCTGGAGATGGTACGCAAGCTAACAGCCCAACTCACCAGCTTCGCGATCAACCAAGTGCCCAGGGAGGAAAACACGAGGGCCGATGTGCTGTCAAAACTTGCCAACGGTCTTAAGGACACCAAAGAGCGCGAAATCACCTTCAAAATAGCCAATCATCGAGCCATCGACGGGCCCGGGGCAGCCATAATCACGATCGACCCTGAAGAGCCCTGTTGGCTCGATGAGATCGTGCTATATCTAAGAGACGGAGTGCTTCCACAGGATCGAAACGCTGCTCGGCGATTACGTCACCGGGCTACTAGATATACCCTCGATCCAGAGGGTCGACTCTACAAGCGAGGTAACCGCCGACCCCCGATGAGGTGTCTCCGACCCTCGCAAGTTGAAGAGGTTCTCTACGAGATCCACGCAGGAAGTTGCTGTAACCATGCGGGAGGCCGATCTCTGGCTAGGAAAGTAACACGAGCTGGCTACTTCTGGCCGACCCTCGAGAAAGACGCCGAAAGATGTTCCAGGCGTTGCGCCAAGTGCCAAAAAACAGGAAATTATTCCCACAAGCACGCCGCGGAAATGATAGCGATCGATGTTTCATGGCCATTTGATCAGTGGGGGATCGACATAGTGGGGCCACTCCCGACGTCCACCGTGCGGCAGGCTGAATATTGCATCGTGGCCTGCGAGTACTTCTCCAAGTGGGTCGAGGCAATAGCCGTTAGGAAGACAACCTCAAAGGTCATCCAAAACTTCATATGGAAGAACATAGTATGTCGGTTCGGAGTGCCTCGAGTCCTAATTTGCGACAATGGGCCTCAATTCAGAGCCGACGACATGAAAGAATGGTGCAAGGACCACGGGATCGATCAGCGATTTGCTTCGGTCGGATACCCACAAGCAAATGGGCAGGCGGAGGTGACCAATCGCACCATCCTCCGAAGTCTCAGCGCTCGACTCGACGCCAAAAGGAGGGCGTGGGCAGAGGAGCTTGATGAGGTTTTATGGGCCTACAGGACCACCCCGCGGACCGCCACAGGCGAAACCCCATTTGCTCTCGTCTATGGATCGGAAGCCTTGATCCCCACGGAATTGCTCCACGAGACTGCTCGAGTCTCACACTTCCAGTTAGCTCAAAACAACGAAGGGCGAGCGCTCGAGCTAGATCTTATCGAGGAGAAGCGCCATCGTGCGTTAAGACGAATGCAGCAACACAAGGCGGCTGCCGCTCGAAGCTACAACAAAAACGTTCGACCCTTAAGCTTCCAAGTGGGCGACCTAGTCCTAAAAAAGGTTGAGGTGTCTAGGAAAGTTAAGAAGCTCGAGGAAAAATGGGATGGACCGTATCGTGTTGCACGGATCGCCAAAAACAACGCATATAGGCTGGAAACCTTAGGCTCGGAATCCGAGGAGTTGCCTCGACCATGGAATGCCTACAATTTAAAATTGTATTATCCTTAGAACCGATCCTTACGGGATTTGGATATGTAACTCCCCTCGAAGGGCCCTACATGTAATAGCTATGCTTGTGTTGAATACATCATAAGAATTCTTGTTTTAGCAGCATCTACAGTTAATCAGCATTTCAACAACGAAGCTGGGGACTCGAGCGTAAAACTCGAGCCCACGCAGTTCAAACAACCCTTAGTTTGAAGCTACGCTTCAGCAAGGGAGTTGGGGACTCGAGCGTAAAACTCGAGCCCACGAAGTTCACAAACAACCCTTCGTTTGAAGCTCTGCTTCAGCAGGGGAGTTGGGGACTCAAGCGTAAAACTCGAGCCCACAAAGTCGGCAACCCTTTGTTAAGGCTACGCTTCAGAAAAGGAGCTGGGGACTCGAGCGTAAAACTCGAGCCCCCCAATGTTGCAACGGCTCCCTATGGAAGTTACGCTCCACCCCAGGAAGCCGGGAACTCGAGCCCGAACCCTTGGTTGGAATTAAGTTTCAACAAGTAAAGCAAGGATTCGAGTGAAATTTGATAAACAAAGCTCGAGCATGAAACTCGAGCCCGAACCCTTGGTTGGAATTAAGTTTTAACATATAAAGCAGAGATTAAGTGGCAGTATGTAAAGCAAAGACTCGAGTGAAATGTAAAGTATTAAATTTCATTAAAAAATCAAAATGCTATTACAAGGCTCGAGCCTACTGCTCGAGGAGGGAATCCTATTACAATTGAAAAAATGAGAAGGGGCTCAAGGATCGGCAGGGGCAGTCGACTTGCTCGGGCCAGGCTCGAGCACCAGAGAGCTCAACCACTCGAGCTCCGCCGCAGACCATGCAGGCTCGGCCTCATTTGGATCTACCGAGGGGAATAGGAGATCCATGGAAGGCTCCAGCGGTTCGTCCTTCCCGTCGTATGGCTTCTTCATGATTTCGGCAAGGAGCCTTTGGACCACAAAGCCATACGGATGCTGGTCGGGATCGGACGTTTCGACGGTAGTCTTCGTCACTACCGCTTGAGCCTCAGCGTCGGGGGCCACCTCCTTCTGAGGACGAGGGTCGTCTGCGGTTATCCCGACCCTGGAGAGATCAGCGCCTGGGACAATCAGATTCTGGGCCTGTAACTGGGCCAGGCAGAGCGCATGGCCTTCCTTGAAATCGTCAAACGCCTTAATGGCGCTGGCCTTCTCGAACATGGGCCCCTCCGCGAATTTTTTCACAGCCCATCGCCCCATTGCCATCTGAGCCTTTTTGAGGAAGCCCCGAGCCTTGCCGCGATACTTGGCCTCCATCTCCTGCTCGACGGCCGCCCGACCAGCAGCCTGCCCCTTAACGAAACCCTCTTGGGCCTCGAGCCTGAGGGATCGAGCCTCCCCCTCGAGCCTAGAGACCTCGAGGGTTCGCTCCTCGACCGCCGCCAGAAGCTCGATCTCCCTCTCCTTGAGCTTCTTGTTCTCCGATTCCAGCAGTTGGGCGGACTGCTGAAATCCTTGGGCTTGCCTCTTCCAGTCGCCCACCTTTTGCTCCTCGACCTCTTTCTTGAGGTCGACCCACCGCCGCTTGTAAAATTGCTTCCTCGACCGGAGGGCCTTGGCGTATTGCACTAGGCCATGCGCGATCGGAGCAGTGCGCTGCAAGGTCGACACAAAAAAGGTGGATTAGTTCAAAATCGAGTAAAGAAACTTGAAGCGAAATACGATAGTGACTTACTGAAATGAAGGCGGTGGCGAGGTTACGCTCGAAGGTCTCTAGCGACCATTCGGCCATGCGCCTGTGGTCGGGCTCGGTCGCCACCGATCGCCAGATGGCCCTGACGGCCTCAAAATCCGATCCCGCGTTGAGAAGGGATCGGGGTTGCCCCTCGACTAGCTCCGGGACCCCTCCCGGGAAGTGGGGCTCGGCCACGGGAAGGTAATCCCTTATGCGGCGCGTCATGAACTCGACGCTCGTCTCGGAGCCCGAGTCGTCCGTCGGCTCACTAGTCGACCCTTTGCCCTTCATCTTTTTGGATTGTGGGGCGGGTTTGCGGGTAGGCCTGGGAGCCGGTCTCTTTCGGGTCAGAGGCTCGGCCTCCGCTTCTTCTCCCTCTAGGTCGACCGGGGCGGGGTCGACCGCTCGGCTGGATCCCTCCGAGGGCCTCTTGAATAGCCCCTTGCCGAGTCCGGGGCCTTGGCGGGGTAGCGACAAACCCGCCCCCGTATCCGCGCCGAGGATAGCAGGCTCGACTGCGGGAAGCTCGGGCCGACTCTGGATGGCCTCGTTAAACCGATCTACGATCCTCAGGAACTGCTCCTCAGAAACCCCTCCCACTATGCTGTCATAGGGGGCAGGGGCTCCCCTCTCCGACTGTTGGGGCTCGACCCCAGCATCTCTCGACCCTCCCGCCGACTTTTCCGGAGCGGCGGATGTCCTCCCACGGTACGAGCGCTGGGGCAAGGCAGCGGCGACCCGACCGCGCGGCCGGACGATGGTCGTCTCCTCGCGACCACTGGTGGATGCGCCCTTGTTCTTGTTAAGCCCCGCGGCCCTACGGGATGTAACCTCTACCTCTGATTCTGAGTCGGTGTCAAACCCTAAGTCGACTACGTCGAAGCGGGCTTCATACTCTCTAAACCTCTCGCTCGATCCCTCAGACGCTCCCGACATTTTTATAATTTTAAACAAAATGCAAGAGTTGAGGGTCGGGGATTACCTAAGTGTGGACGGTGTTTACGCTCGAGACAAATTCCTTCGCCTGTGATTTTCTCGCTAAAATTGCTTCTGCTCGGAGTGAATATTCAGAAAACGTAAAAAATGAGAAAGGGCTAGGCCCTTATTTATAGTAGTCAGGCCTCGGAATACGGAACGTTGCCATAATTACTCTTTATTAGGCTGACGAATCAAGCGCGCCTTCCCGAGAACGAACTGACGGTCGACCTACTTTATTGTCGGTTGCGTGTAACGGTAAAACGGGGTCGCGTGGCCCAACCAAAAAAGGCCACGTGGATCGAGCTTCACTGTGATGGTCGATCTCAGATCCCGGTCGAATAAATTCAACCGAAACCTGGGGGACTCGTGATGGGGAATATCTTGGAGAATACACGTGGCACACTCGTAAAAGAGTCAAAACGCCACGTGTATCTGAACCCGGGTCAACCCACGCTTGACTCAAGAACATGCTCGAGGGTCGACCATAGCTCATCCTGATATCCCGACCGTCATTATAATGTAGAACCTCCTGGGTGCCATATATCAACCCTTCAGGCTCGAGGATCGATATTCGACTCGCCAATCCTCCTAGAGCGCAGATCGAGGGTCGACCGCCTAAGGCTCGAATCTATCCCATCCCTGCACGGTCGACCCCGCAGCAGCCGCATTAATTGCACCGTATCTACTCTGATTGCCTTCCATACTCTGGATCTCCAGAAGTGACAGGCAATCAGTCCTGTCAGGGAATGAATCAGATCCGAGGCACAGGCATTAAATGCCCCACGGTCGAGGCCATACCCAGTAGGTATGAAGTCTCCCTATAAATACCCCCATCATTTATTATGGTAGGTAAGCTCTTCTAATTAATTGCTCTGACTTCCATCCTCTTTTGACGAATATCCTATTCGAAACTGACTTAATTCAGTGGAGAGGCTACGCCGGAGACAACCCCCTCCGGCCAAGTAATCCCATGCTAGTGCTTTTCAGGTCATAGCCGAACCCCTATTTACAAATTCAACTGTCTGTCGAGGCCACGTGGACGACTCAGATCCCGTACCAAAATACGACATCATCACCCCTCTTTCCTGCATTTTCCTGGGAGTCGTGTGTCTCTTTTGGTGGTCTAAACATGACATTTAGGGATTAGGGTCTGCAACCTCTTAACCTTGCTCGCCTTCTGCGCATATTTGTCTCGCTGGTTTCCTGATCTGTATGTTAAAACCCCTTACTAAAATTTCTCCTGACTTTCTGACGTCTAGATCCGACCCCTCATAAATTTCCATCCGACCTGTGAAAGCCTACTCCATGGTGCGTCGGAAGGATACTTCGTCCTCCGCTCAGCCTAAGGGGTAAGGTAAACAGCTAGCAGACGTCGTGGGAATTGTTGACCCGGTTTTCGACCACAACGCCTTGCCTTCGACCTTAAACAAAACCTATGTACGATTTTTGCGCCTCATGTATCACATTCCAAGCGACCATATTATTCTGTTCCCGAACCCGAACCAAACGATGAGCAGTCCGCCCCAAGGTTATCAAACGATCCATGTCGCTCACCTGAAAGCCAGACTTAGATTTCCTGTGAACCCGATAATCCACAGCATTATAGCAAAGCTAGACCTCTGCTTGGACCAAGTGGCCCCCAATTTTTATACCCACCTCATTGGGGCCTACATAATACTTGCGTACTATGGGGAGGTTCTTACATTTGACAATTTCATCGGCCTTTACAACGTCTATGCGAACCCCCGAGAGGCTGGATTCTTCTATTTGAAGCCAAAGTGCAAAATATTGCATCGGACTAAAGATTCTTTCGGTTCGTGGAAAGGCGAATACTTCTACATCGCCCCTCCTCCGCAGGAGGTTGGGATAAAGATCCCAAAGTGCGCACGAGCTGGAATTTCGCTGGGCAGCGTGTGATGGACTCGGTGCCGACCTGGGCACTTGACTTCTATGAACGTCTCACCACTTATTGGTATAATGCTCAACACGTCGTCAGTAGGGAAAGCATGCAGCTCGCTGGGGTCGTAAATATGGGGTTAAACATTGCGGAGGGCGTACGCTTGGTACACCACGCTCCTTGGTCTAACTTGCTTCTTAACAGTGTCTTGCATATCTTCGCGTACATGTTCCATTATGCGTCGTGCGTATTATATATCTTCCTGTATCGATCTGTGACCTTGTGTTGGTTTTCTTATGCAGCTTCGCTAGTCAGTGGTTCGAAGATGAACAAGAACAGTGAAAAGGCTAAGCAGAACGTCGCGAAGACGTCTCTAACAAGAGGCGTGCGAACGCTCTCTTGGCCCACACCCGGAGGGCGAAGAAGAGCCTCAACATCGTTGATTCCGCTACGTCTGAATCCGAGGCTCAATCGATTACTCCGCTCAGGACGATCCCTCCACTTGTCATTCCCGAAGTCCCAGATCCAACAAAGCTTGCTCGTGCCGATGGGTCGGTGTCGTCCACTCCCAAGTCGGCCACTTCAGGCGGTCTTCGCATTAAGCTCACCGGTAAACACCTCAAGGCTTCGGTGACGCAGGTTGAGGGCTCGTCCGTCGAGGTAATCGAAGCTCCTACTCATGGGGTGCCCCCTATCACCACGGACGACGCAACGGCGACCTATGCGCCAAGCTTGAGCCCGACGTTAAAACCTAACTACTTGTAATACATCAATTTCCCCAAGACTTCGGAGAAATTTGAACGGTGCCAGGTTTTGATGAAGGTGGAGTGAGATGATTATAGACCCGACGAACGCGCCTACATGAAATCGGTTGGGAAGCCTCTACCAGACTTCGTTCCCTCTGAAATCCTGACCCCTATCTGGGAGGTAATGAAGAGTAGTTCGATCAGCTTGCGGCCCTTGATACCACGTTAACTGGTCCAGAACATCGTACTTCCTCGGGACTTTACTAGAGCTCTCGACCTTCGGAATGGGCATAACGAGGACGCCTTCTGCACAGCGCTAGCCCAGGTAGCCTCAACAATATACAATACTCGTTTTTCTTGATTGTCATGCGATGCTGATTAGATCTGCTTCCTGTCAGGTCGCCACCACCTTTTATGGGGCCTAAGGTAACAATATCATCCACGAGGCAGAGAAGGATGTGGCAGAAAAGGAGGTGTCAGCTCTAACGACCTTCTTGAACTCTGACCGCTTCGGAGTAGCCACGGGTTCCACAACGACCCCGCTTGGTGGCCTCGTCGACCGATTAAAGTTCTCGGTCACAGCTGCGAAAGAGGCCCACGCCCGCGAACTAAACGAACTGAAGCGCGCACACCAGCAGGAAGTGGAAGCGGCGCTTCTGGCTGGGCATACCGCAGGGAAGGCAGAGATCGAGGCGACACTACCCGAAGTCCGCGTTCAAGCTGCTTTCGACTTCATGGAGTCTCGCTCGTACAAGGACATTCGCAACGACATAGCGGCCGAGGCTCTTCCGTACTTCTACAAATGTTTTGATCAACTGGCGCATCTCAGGGCCGTTGACAAGGATGCTGTTAAGGGTCGGGTAGACCCTTTGTGCGACGCTAAACTCGACCCTATCGAGATGGATCCTGACGTGACCACTCCTGACGAACCAGACGAGTTCGATCAGGTGGCTACCCAGTACTTCGCCGTTCGAGTTCGGGAAGAGGGAGACGACGGCGGAGTAGGTGCAAAGGGAGCTTTGGATGGCGTCATGCCGGAATTCTTGTGTAGTGATAGTCTAGTTGACATTGACTATTGAAAGGGTTGGACTATTTGCCTGCTTGTATGGACGCAATGGGTGTGTAATCTTTTGAACAATGTCACGAACATCATACTTCTTTTTGTTTTGTTATTGCGATTTTATGTTGATTACTGAATTCGGGCTATGGCTATAAAACCCCTGACGTAACGATGTCGAACTCTTTGAGTGCCTCAGATTAACTCATAAGGGATAGGGCATCAGCCATGTCCACCGAGTCGGGCGAGCATGGGTTGTAGCTGTGGGTGATAATGATTGCTGTGACGCCAGAGCAGGAGTGCTCGGGTCGGTTACAATTCATTCAATCAGGTTGATAAATTTCGTGCGTTATAGAACGCGTTCCACCATTTGGGGCGCTTAAGTTCGAGCACTTGAGTTAAAAGACTCGAGGCGTGCAAGGGGTCGCCAGCTATAGCGTTGGTATAGAAGGGGCAACTCAGAGGTTATAAAACCTTGAGTTATATATTGACCCTTAAATGTAACCTAGATCAATGCAATAAGTTAAAAAACTCAAAACATTATTAGGCCGTAAGTTGCGACGCTTAGGTTGAAGAACCCAGGTCGTCTGTTTGCAACTCAGATGTTAAAGAACCCTGAGTTATATCTTGACCCTTAAATGTAACGTAGGGTAACGCAACAAGTTAAAGAACTCAAACCTTATTAGGCCGTAAGTTGCGACGCTTAGGTTGGAGAACCCAGGTCGTCTGATTGCAACTCAGAGGTTAAAGAACCCTGAGTTATGTTTTCACGCTTAAGCTAGAGAACTTAGGTCGTTTGGATGCTTCATGCTTGAGTTGCATGGATCAGACAAGGAAAGAAAAATGTTGCAAGAAGAATAACAATTTCATTAAATAGCGATGTTCCTAATGGGTCGTTGCAGAACAACTCCATTGGACATACGCATTACAAAAGGTGCAGTAGGGTAAAACCCCCACATATTTACTTGGTCTACGTTGTTTTGATGACCTCAATTGAAAGCAACTAAAGGAACTCTACGCATGATTCATTGCAATACGGGAATTCCCCACTATGGGTAATAGGGTCGCAGATTGTACGCATTCCACGGGCGAGGTAGCTCACGACCCGAGCCATCTTGCAGCCTATACGCCCCACTTTTTGGAGATTCGAACGACCTTGTACGGGCCGCCCCAATTTGCCTCGAGCTTCTTGACGTGCTTCGAAACCTCGACCTTCTTCAGAACGAGATCCCTGACTTGAAAACCCCGAGGGTGGACTCGCTTGTTGTAACTTCGCTGCATCATCTTCTGGTGACGCAGTATACTCATATGAGCTTTGTCACTGGTTTCCATCGCCATATCCAACTCCAAGCGGCGGAGCTCTTCATATGTGATAGGGTCGTATGGGTTTAAGCGAAGCGTCATGACTCCAATCTCTGCCAGTATGACGGACTCTGACCCATAGACTAAACTAAAAGGCATTTCTCCTGTTGAGGTACGAGGGGTTGTCCTATAACTCCACAAGACCTTGGGGAGTTCGTCAGCCCAGTTAGTTTGTGCTTCGGGTAGCGATGCTTTGATGTAGGCCATGCGGGTCTTCAAGTTGTTCAACAGGATGTGGTTCGTAACTTTGGTCAGGCCGTTGGATTGCGGGTATCCAACTGAGGTGAAGTTATGTTGGATTCTATACTTCTCGCAGAAAGCGATGGCTCGTTTTGAATTGAATTGAGTCCCGTTGTCAGATATCAATACCCTTGGAATGCCGAAACGACATGCAATATTCTTCTAGATAAAATTCATGACTTCCTCGTCCCCGATCTTACCCACTGCTTCCGCCTCTACCCACTTGGAGAAATACTCAGCCGTAACAATGATCCAATGCTTCTAGCGGAACGTTTGAGGGAATGGCCCTAAGATGTCAATACCCCATTGATCGAACGGGTAAGCCATTTGGATCGACGTCATGGTTGCAGCGGGTCGGTTTGTCAGGTTAGAATGCAGCTCTTTACATCTCTTAGCAAACTCCATCGAATCTTTCTTCATCGTAGGCCAATAATATCCCTGCCACAAGATCTTTTGGTGTAACGAACTCCCGCCCGAATGGTTCCCGCAGCTCCCGGCATGAATTTCGGTCAGGACATACTTCGCTTGGCCGGGAGTGAGACATCGTTGGAGGAGTCCGATCGAGAACGATCTGTAGTAAAGTTCGTCATCAACCATAACGAACCTTGCGGCCCGCAACTGCAACTTCCTGGCTTCGATGGCATCTTCAGGCAAGGTACTTGTCTTAAGAAACTTGACGAGGTCGTCCTTCCAGCTCGGATCGGTTGGTACGACGTTCATAATGCTGAATGGGAGGTCAATTCGCCCCTCGACCTCTATCGACGGAGTCGGGCTTTCTAAGAAAGTGACTTTTTGTGTACGGACCTCGCACATAGAGCTCGCGAATTTCGATAGTACATCTGCCCTCTGGTTTTCATCCTTGGGGATCTGCTTAAGTTCAAATGATTTGAATTGGTTAGCAAGCTCTTTCGCCTTGGCCAGATATTTGATCATATTATCTTGCTTCGCCTCATACGACCCGTCAAATTGGTTGGCGACTAATTGAGAGTCCGTATAGGCAACCAACCTTGTGGCACCGGTCTAGTGAGCAAGGGTTAGACCCACCACAAGAGCCTCATATTCTGCTTCATTATTGGATACCATGAACTTCAACTTAACCGCGATGTCCAGCTCGATGCCTGCGGTCCTTCCAGAAAAATTCCTGCACCGCCCTCACCCTAGGTTGACGATCCGTCGACCTGCAATGTCCACAGCTCGTCGGGACCTTCATGCTCTTTGGTCATATCCACAACGAAGTCGGCGAGTGCTTGAGCTTTTACGGCAGTTCTATTTTGATATTCGATGTCATATTCGCCAAGTTCAACTGCCCATTTGACCATTTGACCATTCGACCTGAGGCTTCTGGCTTAGACAACATCTGCCTCAGGGGGGTCGTTAGTTAGCACAACGATAAGGTGGGCCTGGAAATAGGGCTTTAATTTTCGTGCCGCGACTATCAAAGCCAAAGCGACCTTTTCTATCTTCAAGTATCTTTTCTCCGCACCTTGCAACATCTTGCTAACATAGTAGATAGGCTTGTGCTCGTTACCTTCGACCCGGACTAGCACCGCACTCACCGCGTCTTCCGAAACGGCTAGATAGACACCGAGGGGTTCGCCTTCAACTGGCTTCGGAAGGAGCGGTGGAGATGCTAAGAATGTTTTTAACTGCTCGAAAGCTTCTTGGCACTCCGCTGTCCAATGGAAGTTCTTCGTGTTATGTAGGACCTTAAAGAAGGGCAAGCTTCTATCTGCGGATCTCGGTATGAAATGAGCTAGCGATGCGACCCGCCCTGCTAAAGACTGAACTTCACTCAGGTCCTTTGGTGGCTTCTTGTCCAGGATCGCCTGAATTTTTTCCGGGTTAGCCTCGATCCCACGTTCCGTCACCAGGTAACCCAAGAACTTTCCCCCCTTGACACCGAACGTGCATTTGGTTGGGTTCAACTTCATTCTATACGACCGCATGATATCAAAGGCCTCGCGAAGCTGTGCCACATGGTCTTTTTCCTCATAGCTCTTTACCAACATGTCGACGTAGACCTCTATCGACTTTTCGATCTGCTTCTTGAACATTCTATTAACGAGCCTCTGGTACGTGGCCTCTGCATTTTTCAGTCCGAAGGGCATCACCTTGTAGCAATAAACCCTTTCGTTGGTAACGAACGAGGTGTGTATTCGATCTTCCTTAGCCATGAAGATTTGGTGATACCCCTGGTATACGTCCATCATGCTTAGGAGGGCGCACCCCGAAGTAGAATCGACCAGAGTGTCGATCCTAGGCAATAGGTATGAGTCTTTAGGGCAGGCTCGGTTCAAATTCGTGAAATCAGTGCGCATCTGCCACTTACCTGGTCCTTTAGGTACAATCACGACGTTAGACAACCAGTCCGTGTATTGTACTTCAGACACGTACCCGGCCTCGAGAAGTTTTGAAACTTCCTTCTTAATGATCTGGTCCCGTTCTGGGTAGTGAATTCGCTTCTTCTGTCTAACCGGTTGTGCATCGGGGTCGATGTTCAACCTGTGCACCACGACTGACGGATCGATGCCCTGAAAGTCGGACGCCTTCCATGCGAAGAGGTCGACGTATTCATGTAGCAACTGTATCATGCTCATCTCTACGTCGGCGGGCATTTCAGTTCCGATACGCGTTGTTTTCTCTGGATCGTTTGGGTCGAGTTGGACGAACTTATACCCCGATGGTTCGATCCTGCCCTCAAACTTCAACTTGGGTTCTTGGGGTGGCATTGAGCTTCCGCATTGCATCGTTTCTAAGTCCCTTTTACTTGGCTTCCGGGGCTTCGACTGCCTTGCGTCGAGCTGGAAAGCATAGCAAGCTCCAGCGACCTGCTGGTCACCTCGGACTTCACCCACGCCATTCCTTGTTAGGGAATTTTACTTTTAGGTGTGCAGTTGAGACAACAGCTCTGAACAAGTTAAGGCCCGGGCATCCCAAAATTACATTGTATGCTAATGGAATGTCAACCACCAAGTACTTAATCATAGCCGTCCTTTTGCACGGCTCTTCACCCAGCGCGGTTTGGAGGTCAATAGTGCCCAAGGAATAGACCTCTGAGCCTCCAAACCCCCGAAGCGGGGTCGCCAAGGGCTTGATCGTGGAAGTGTCGAGGTCCATCTCGTGCAAGAGTGCCAAAGTGATAATGTCAGTTGATGCCCCGCTGTCAACCAGAACCCTACAAACCCCGTATGTTCCAATCCCCAGCATTATGACCACTGGATCATCATGGGGAAACATCACACATTCAAAATCGGCGTCGCTGAAACTAATGGAGAGGCTTGGGGTGGCGTCCGCGAGAAAGACATCTTTCCCGCCAACATAGCGGGTCATCCCCAACGACATGGAGTACCTTTTTCGTGAATTCAGTGTCACCACCCACTAATCCGCCGGCTATTGTGTTGATGATTCGCCTAGGTGGCTCCTCAACTCGCAGACAGAGTCGTTCATGGACATTTGGTCACTCCGGCTCGATTCTGTCGAAGACGTTGGGCCGCTCCGGAGTTCGCGATCGTCGCCTTGGTGCCGGGGGTGTCCGTGGCCTTCTTGGCTCGTTCCGTGGCTCTTCCTGGCGCCGATACACGTTCTTGCGAAAACCATTTAGTACTAGGAATTGGACATACCCATCTCGAATCAACCTCTCGATCTCGTCCATCAGGTTCATGCTCTCCTTGGTGTCGTGACCTAGCTCGCAGTGAAATGCGCAGTAACGGCCTGTGCTCCTCTGATTCGGTGACGGCTTAATCTTCCATGGCCATTGCAAGATGTACTGATCGATCTACATGAGGGCTTCCGCCCGTGGGACTTTCAGCGGCGCACAATTGGTATACCGGCCTCGCCGAGCTGGGTCTTCGAACCTCTGGGGCCGAGGTCGTTCATGCCAGTTGTCCCAATTAAGCTTCATCAGGTTAATCTCTTCTTCGGCTATATACTCTTGGGTTATCTCAGTAAGTTCTTCCGTGGTTTGTGGTGCTCTTCGCGCCAACGCATTCGTCAGCGGACCTTGCTTCAGCCCGTGAATCAAAATGCTCACTAGCGAGTCAACCTTCAAGTCCGGCACCTCTTGTGGTTCGTCGTTGAACCTAGCGATGAAGTTGCGCAATGGTTCATCATGACCCTGTTTGATCTGGAAGAGGTACGTTGCCAACCTATGAGCTTTGGTCTTGTTAGCATAGTGGAACTCTAACTTCCGCCCCAGCTGGTCATAACTTACTACCAAACCCTCGGGTAAACTTGCGAACCATTCCTGGTCCCGCCCCGTGAGGGTGGTCACAAAGATCCTCGCATTCATGGCCTCGGACAACCCGTGAAGTTCCATTAAGTTTCGATAAGCGAGCCAATGCTCCTTCGGGTCAGTTGTTCCACTATACTTGGGTAGTTCGGGAATTTTGAACCCGTTAGGAAGGACTTCTGCCAAAATTTCTTCGGAGAAGGGTGACCCTCTCGCCTTGTTCTTAGCGGCCCTCACCTCACGGTTCACCCCCTTCAGTTCTCGCAACATCTTGGCTCGAGCTTCTAACTCGGTAATATGGTCGTCCAGATCCATCTCTCTAACTTGAATCGTGGCCGGATCGAATCTACAGATCAGGTTCGTCGGTGTGATAGGCGATTTCTCCTGCCCGTTCGTGAGGTCGACTACCTCCTGGGCTTCGCTTTTCCCTTAGACAAAGTTTTCTTCATCCGAATCATGACCCTCTTAAGGAGGTCGGGTGTCACGACCGTATTTGATCCGGCTCCATCGACCCCATCAATCTCATCCGCTATGATAGAATCTAACTCCTCTGACGAGGTGGGCGACGACCCCCGCTCCTTCTCGTTCGTTTTCTCTCCGGCCATCGTACTTAGCAACTGAGTCTGGGGAACGGGCAATTCTCACAGACGGTGCCAAATGCAACGAGACGATTGCTAATTTAAGTAGGAACGAACCAGCTCGGACCCTGCCTAGGTCGTACGGGTCTCCCTAGGCTTGGACCTTGCTAATCCAACAGTTCACCAACTCAATCACTAAGTATAAAGTCAATTCAAGAACAATCTTCAATATATTAATAGTAGTACAAATCCCGACAATAACAGTTGTCCTTCCCAATGTGGAAAGTGCCCTATTTATAGTATTCTAGCTAGGGTTTAGGATGCACGTGGCACAATCTAAGCTCTCTATCTAATCTCTGCTGAGTGGCCTGGATTGCAGCTTGACTTCTCATGGGCCCTTTTTTGACTTATTGGGAGATTAAGGAGTGGGCTTAGGCCATATGACGGATTGGGCCGATCCACATCACATCTCAACTTGTTCTCCGGCCATTTTATCAATGGAAATAGGTCTTCTTTGTCTTTTCTGAAAGTTTTTCTCTGACATTTATTTAGCTTGGGAACTTGTTTCCCTTAATGTTTCTACTGGTTATTACATGAATAGTTTGTGCTACTACCACTACGCCAGATTGTGAAAATTAAATAACAAATACAGATAATACTAACATGCACATTTAAAGTATAAATTGCTAAATAAATATTTGTGCTGGATTCCCAATTTGGATCAGGTTGGAATTTCTTCAGGAGCAGCAGCAGCAGCTGCTATTAAGGTCGGAAAGAGACCTGAAAATGCTGGAAAACTTGTAGCGGTATGTTGATTTTCCCTTTTATGTGATGGTAACAATTGAAAGCATTTCATTTTTAGGAATATGTATTCTGTACTATCAAATTATGAGACCCTTAAGAGTAACTAACTACCTTTCGGCGAACTTTGTATTTTCCTTTCTCTTTTGTGTATCCTCTTTCCACTTAATTTTCTTTTCTTTGTCCTCTCTTCTCCACTCCAATGTTTTTCTCATTTATTTTCTCAATCTCTCTTCTCTCTCGTCTCTCATCTCCCGTTATTCAATTTTCTTTATTCTTTTCCAATATAATTCTATCTTATTCAAATTATTTTTCTTTTGTATATTATTAATGTAATCAATAAAAAAATATTAATTGATATTGCATATAGAAATGGGATAATTACCAACTTCCCTTTGGGCTTCGGCTCGAATACATAAAACCCCCTGAGTTTTCAAAAAATTACCAACTTCCCCTTAAGCTTCACCATCTCTCTCACGAACTACCTTCTGAGGATCACTAACTTCCGTTAATTTTTCCGTTGGAAAACAATGTTGAAAATGCACTCCACCTATTCATTTAAGACAATAGTTGTTACACCCTGAAATGTTTACAAATACATGTTCGTTCCGGTATTATTGTAACTTGGTAAGATGGTGTTTGTGTAGGTGGTGTTTCCTAGCTTCGGTGAGAGATACCTGTCGACAGTTCTTTTTCAGTCCATAAGGGAAGAATGTGAGAAGATGCAACCTGAACTGTGAATATAATCAAATCCTGCTTCTCTCTTTTGTATCTCAAATCAAATAAAACAGCTCTTTCTCCTTCATTTGGAGCATTCTACATGTAGGTTGCTGGTAGTAGGGTCAGTTTTTGTCTGTCTTTCTTACTTGTGTATGTTGTAGTTGAAACTTCAAGGAGTTTCAGTCATTATTGAGTTAATTTTGGAGAAGGGATATGTTTTTTCTTTTTGTGTGAGATGTATTAAGAGGGAAATGAAATTCTTGATTTTCAATGATTCTAGTTTATCCGAGACGAATGTATTGGTATCGGTATCGATATACGTGGCAGCATCTAATGGGCCAGAACGTAGTAAAATCCGTGTGTAACTTGTAAGGAGTTCGTCACATTGTCAATGCCTTTCACAGGTTGCAAGTTCAAGTGCCGTGAATGCTGCAAATTGTATGTGTGAGATTGTCAAAAAGTGACAAGATAGCATTTCTATTTGTTCATTAAAAGAGACCTCCTTTTGAAGCCAGAATAGATTTTCTATGATACCTGGTCCACTTTCCTGGAAAGATACATGGAGACGTAATGTCATCAACCCCCAAACACGGGAAATTCTTGTATACACAGGGTGTGGGCCCTGGTGTATACAAGAACTTCCCCCCAAACACCATTCAGGGCTGATGTCATGTGCCAAGTGTCCACTAAGTTATTGGACAGGACCTAATCTCATGATGTCATCAAATCAAGGTTGCTGGATACAAACTATCCCACTTTCAAAAAACTCGTTAACACTTTGAATTCCTAATATAATTATCTGACTCGAATGTCGATGTGCCTACTTAGAAGAACCCTTAGCCTTGTTTTAGAGGATTTTTCAAAAATATTATTATTTTCATTTGGATTAATAAAATAATACTCGTTTTGAGCAGTTAAGAAAATAATATATATCAAAAATACTAATTTCAACATTAAGTTGATGTCACAAACTGCATTATCGACAATGGAAAAAATATGAATTTCTTAAAATCAAAAACTGGGTGTCGAAAATAGCCATTTCGACACACAAAATTTTATTTTTTTTAATTAAAGTCGTGTCGCAGATGCTATTTGCACAGCAGTTTGAACCCTTTTTATTTTTATTTTTTTTATGTTGTGTCGCACTAGAAATCCGCGACAACAGTGTTTCATTTTTATTTTATTTTTTTACTTTTTGGACCTCGGCTGTCGCATATAGAGATTGCAACAGCCGAGGCTATGTCCTCTGCTCCGTCTTTTGACTGCCTTGGGACTCGGTCGAAAATTCTGCTTTTGACACCAGCATACTCTCCCACAAAAATTAGTCAGGCACTACGCTCCCCAAAAAAAACATAGATGGGCACGAGAAAGAGCAGACGCAGGAGAAGTATTCTTCTGTAGCAAAATCTGGGCTAATTTGCATCTCTTCACCTTACGTGGGATTGATGGTGGATTTTGGGGTGAGCTTCCACGAAAATTTGAATTGCTTCGAGCTCTGAGTTTGGATTAGTGTAACATGAAAGAACCCCATCATCTGATACTTGGATTTTTTTATAAAAATCAAATAGAAAAAAGTTTGACATCAAAAAACATCACGATTCATCTCGATAATATTAGAAATGTTATTAACGAGGTCGGAAAACAATGAAAACCGTGATATCGTAGTAATAGTTATTGGGGGACGATCGTAAGAAACAAAGCAATTAGAATCTGTATAATTTCCTCCGTAATATACTATCAAACTAATAAATTCTATTGGAAAGGAAAAATAAGAAAGAGTAGACAGATTTTTTTTAAGTTGAAGATTTCTGAATGACTTGATTTATTGAAGTATAGAGGTATATAGAGAAAATCAATGATCAATTCATAATGGCCAATGACTGATACTGGACTGTATAACAAAATAATTGAGCCATTTTTGCACCAGACTCTACAAAACTAGTGGACAAACTTTGCAAAGATGCTAAATAATCAAACAACTTTAGATAGAGAATGGTCATTTCGTACTATTTGTCCACAGCAAACTTATTGAATAGTTTTGCAAGGAATGGTCATTTCAGCTATGTGGGTAAAATTATTGAATAACTCTGCCGGAATGGTCATTTTACAACTATTGTAGAGCAAAATTATTGAATGGAGTCTGCAGACACGCGTGAATTCATTAGGTGTCGTAGATAGCACTTGCGACACCAAATTTTTATTAAAAAAAATTAGGTGGTGTCACACATGCTCTATGCGACACCAAAAGAAATTAAAAATAAATAAATAAATTTCTCTGGTATCGCAAATAGCATATGCGACATCTAGCTTTAATTAAAAAAAATATATTATGGGTGTCGCATATTCTATCTGCAATATCCAATTATAAAATTTTAAAAAAAAATTGTCCATGTCAAAAATCATATCTGCGATATCTCAATATTATTTTAACCCGTTCAAAATGAGTATTATTTTATTAACCCATTCAAAATACTTTATAAAAACCCTCCTAGTTTTTAAACTCTCCTCATCCATCGACAAGTCGGAGATTCCTTGGCTCGGTCAACTCCCCTAACTCAAGCACCTATGCTCGGTTTATTTGATCCTCTCGATCGAAACCGCTTTAGAGCAAGATAAACTACATGAACTTTTTTTTATATGTGATGGGGAATATCTTGGAGAATACACGTGGCACACTCGTAAAAGAGTAAAAACGCCACGTGTATCTAAACCCGGGTCAACCCACGCTTGACTCAAGAACATGCTCGAGGGTCGACCATAGCTCGCCCTGATACCCCGACCGTCATTACAATGTAGAACCTCCCGGGTGCCATATATCAACCCTTCAGGCTCGAGGATCGATATTCGACTCGCTAATCCTCCTAGAACGTAGATCGAGGGTCGACCTCCGGAGGCTCGAACCTGTCCCATCCCTACACGGTCGACCCCGCAGCAGCCGCATTAATTGCGCCGTATCTACTCTGATTGCCTTCCGTACTCTGTATCTCCAGAAGTGACAGGCAATCAGTCCTGTCAGGGAATGAATCAGATCCGAGGCACAGGCATTAAATGCCCCACGGTCGAGGCCATACCCGATAGGTATGAAGCCTCCCTATAAATACCCCCCATCATTTATTATGGTAGGTAAGCTCTTCGAATTAATAACTCTGACTTCCATCCTCTCTTTACGAATATCCTATTCGAAACTGACTTAATTCAGTGGAGAGGCTACGCCGGAGACAACCCCCTCCGGCCAAAGTAATCCCATGCTAGTGTTTTTCAGGTCATAGCCGAACTCCCATCTACAAATTCAACTGTTTGTCAGGGCCACGTGGACGATCCAGATCCCGTACCAAAAAACGACTTCATCAGTTTGGCGCCGTCTGTGGGAATAAAAAAGACTTTCGACCTTAGAGCGATCAAGCGTTAGCAATGGTGAACAAGAAAACAAAAAGCACCCACAGCATCGTCAGGACTAGATCTCAAATCGAGGCTGATCGAGCCACTGCCGCCGCTGAAGAACAGGCGGCCTTCGCCGCCCGACTGGAAGAAATCGACCGCCCTCAGGGGGCAAACCCCCTTAACGAGGGGGAGGAGGACGCTATCTCACGGGCGGACCTACCCGCAGTCATACTCCCTGCTCAACCGTCAGCCCAAGATCTAGCCGCGTATACCAGTCAGGTCTACGAAGAGGCTAGGCAGGCTCTCGAAGCGGGGAGGCCCATAAGGATGATCTCCCTCATAGTCAATGTCACTGAGCCCTCTCCCATACAATATCGGCTATCTCGACCTCCGCCTGTCCCGCGAGCTCAAACTCACGCAGGAAGGGGGAACGAGGGCCGCAGGCCCGAAGCTGCCCGACCTCCGCGTTATCCCGCTGACCATTCCCCTGAAGGGGAAGATGAGAATAACGGCCACACGGTCCAGAGGCCAGAAAAGGCGCATGTCGCCGAGCAAGAAAACGAGCCGGAGGAGGAGGGCTACTATGATGATGAATACGATCGAGAAGAATTCGACGATCAAATTAATGAAAGGGACTACGTCCCCCCACCTCCCATCCGTCGGAGGGCATATTCGCAGCCTATCCGACCTATACATCCACATCAGGTCCGCCCTACAGGCGGGCTCATGCAGGACGCTAGACGTCCCCTTCCTCCCCGACTTCCGGTCAGGGAGAGGTTAACAAACAAATACGCCGGCGTCCCACCATTCGGGGATTTGAGGGACAGACTTCCCCCCCGACGTGATGTTGCTCGTAACGAGCAATGGGAACCCGAGCGTAACGCGCGGAGTCGGCGACAGAGGCTGTCGCCATTTACAGAGGAGATCCTCAGCGAGGATCCAGGATCGACTGCTATCCCCAGGGACCTCCCCATCTACGATGGGAAAACCGACCCCGGCGACCACATAACCAGCTTCGAGCTGTCAATGAACCTGTTCCCCCATACTCCGCACACATGGGCCAAGGTTCTGGCCACCACCTTCAAAGGGGCGGCGCTCGACTGGTTCCTCAGGCAACCTCCCGCCTCCATAAGGTCTTATGACGAGCTCTCCACAGCGCTCGAAGGCCACTTCTCCCCCCTAATCCAAGATAGGCTTGGGGTGTCACGATTGGATTCCATAGTCCAGGGAGTGAGCGAATCCCTACGGGATTACTTCACTCGGTTCAATGCGGAATTGGTCCGTGTCGCACCGCCGGACCTGGCAGTCGTCCTCAGCGCCTTGGGGAAAAACTGCCACTGCCGTGACTTCACCAAGGATATCCTTGGCCGAGTTCCCATAAACAGCCTAAGGGACATCCAAGACTGTGCCACGAAATGGATGGACTATGAGGAGATTGAGGGGAGCTACTGGGCGAATCACGGTCAAGCCATGCTGCGAAGCATTGGTCGAGCCCCCGCTCACAGCAATTACTATAATCGGTCTCGCGGCCCTGAAGACCGGAGTCCCCCTGCGTCTAGTCGAGGGAAGAATAAGGGTCGTCAAGAGAGCGGCGCTCGACCCGAGGGAAGCTCGAACACTCGGCGGCCCGACCGGGAGAAGTACGAGCCCCTGATATGCGCGGTAGGGGATATCCTTCCTAAAATCCCTGGGAAACTCCTCAATTACCCCAAGAAGCTGAAGCTCAACCTGCGGAAGATCGATGACTCTAAATACTGTGAGTTCCATGATCAGCCGGGGCATGATACAAACGACTGTAACCAGCTGAAGGATGAAGTCGAGAGGCTCATCCAAGGGGGGCATCTTGCCGAGTTTGTCAAGAGATTGAAGAGGAATAGGGATCGGGGGCGTGAGCGGCGCTGCAATGAGAACGAAGACGGGCGGTCGAGGTCTAGGTCTCGATCGCCCCCACCCAAGCGGAATCAACGGGATGGAAAACAAGCCATCTCCCCTAACACGATCCCGAACGCGCCAACCCACGGTCGAATCGATATGATCGTGGGGGGCCCCGACGGGGGAGATACCAGGACATCCCGAAAGAGGGGGATTCGCCGCGCTCAAACCAGCCTCCATGTCCCCCACGAAGTGCTGCAAGTAGAGCCCGGGGAAGAATGGAAGCAAAAGGAAGTGGCTTTCAGCGATAGGGACTTTCATCTAGATCCCCATCGGGACGGCGTAACGCCGAGTTGTCCGATGGTGGTAACTTTAGATATTGCGAACTACGCTGTAGGTAAATGTTTGGTTGATACTGGAGCTAGTTCAAATATTGTTCTTTACTCGACTCTTCAGCGAATGCATTTGAGTAAATTAAGATATGAACCAGTAAAAACCACTCTCAAAGGCTTTGGTGGCTCGATCATCGCCCCAAAAGGCCAAATTAAAATGCTCACTTCCATGGGCGTCCATCCCGCTCGAACGACGATGGAGATTAACTGGGTCGTCGTCGATATCCCCGACTTCCCCTATAACATGATTTTGGGTCGACCCGGCCTCATCGACTTCAAGGCCGTTATCTCGGCCTACCACCAAAAGATCAAACTCCCGACTCCCTACGGGATCGAGGAGGTATGCTGTGACTTGGCCGAGTCTTGGGCTTGCTACGCAATTGCCAATGAGGTTCGACCCCCCACCGAGGACGTGCTTAAACCTGGCGATCTCATCATGGATGATGGAGATGAAGACGAAAGGATCCCCGACCCAAAAGGGGATGGAGCCTCGCGCTCCAAAATGAGTACCCATGAAGCTCGAAAGAAAAGGAAGATGGACGAATCCCGACTGTCGGCAGCCGAGGACACTCGGTTGGTCCAACTCGATCCTCAGGATCGAGAAAAAACCACCTGGGTCGGAGCAAGTCTCGAGGGAAAACAGTTGGAGTGCCTCACCATCTTCCTACAGGAGAACGCGGACGTCTTTGCCTGGAAGGCCAAAGATCTGGAGGGGGTCGATCCAAGGGTAATCTCGCACTACCTAAACATTGACCCTGCCTTCAAACCCATAAAACAAAGATTAAGGACCCAAAGTGTCGTCCGCAACTCTATCATCGAAGATGAAGTCAACAAATTGCTCGATGCCGGGTATATCACTCCAGAAAAATACGTCGATTGGCTCTGCAATGTGGTCCTCGTGGCCAAGACCGGGGGCAAATGGAGGATGTGCAACGACTTTACTGACCTAAATCGGGCGTGTCCTAAAGACCCTTACCCTCTACCCCGGATCGACCAGCTGGTCGACTCGACCGCCGGATGTGAGCTGATGAGCATGATGGATGCCTTCCAAGGGTATTATCAGATTAGGATGGCTCCCCAAGACCAAAAACACACGGCGTTCATCGTTGTCAAGGGGATATATTGCTTCAAAGTAATGCCGTTCGGGCTCAAGAACGCAGGAGCCACCTATCAAAGGCTGGTTAACCTGATCTTTGATCCCTTGATTGGAAAAACGGTGGAAGTTTATGTGGACGACATGATCGTCAAGAGTTTAAAGGCGGAAAATCATCAAAACGACCTTAGCGAGATGTTTGCCTTGATAAGAAAACATCGCCTCAAGCTCAATCCCCTGAAATGTGTGTTCGGGGTTAAAGGAGGAAAGTTTCTGGGATATATGGTAAGCCAACGAGGGATCGAGGCCAACCCGGAAAAAATCGCGGCCGTTATTAACATACCACGACCAGAAACCATCAGGGGGGTCCAGCAATTAGTCGGGCGAATCGTAGCACTTAACAGGTTCATATCTCGATCGGCCGAGCATAATTTGCCCTTCTTCAAAATATTGAGAGATGTGAAAAAGTTCGAGTGGACGGAGGAGTGCGACCGAGCCTTTGAAGAAATGAAAAGATACCTGGCATCCGCTCCGCTGATCGCCAAACCCGAGCAAGGGGAGATACTCTATCTCTACCTCGCCGTCTCAGACGAAACCATAAGCTCGGTTCTAGTAACCATCAGGGATCGGAAACACCTCCCGGTATATTATGTAAGCAAGATCCTTCACGGGGCAGAGACTCGATACCTGGAGATCGAGAAGTTTGCGCTTGCCTTGGTGGTCTCTTCAAAGAAGCTACGCCCATATTTTCAAGCGCACGAGATCGTCGTCCTGACCGACCAACCGCTGAAGCAGGTGATGGCAAAACCAGATAACTCGGGTCGACTGATCAAGTGGGCTATTGAGCTCGGGCAATTTGATATCACTTTCCAACCCAGGGTCGCCATACAAGCTCAAGTCCTCGCAGACTTTCTGGTCGAGAAAACAACCATGGCGAAGACACCTAAAAGCAAGAATACTCATTGGCTCCTGAAGGTCGACGGTTCGTCGACCGCCCAGGGTGGGGGCGCGGGGATCTCTCTAACAAACCCGGATGGGTTGGATCTAGACTTTGCCATCGGTCTGAACTTTTGAGTCACCAATAACGAAGCGGAGTATGAAGCACTCATCGCAGGACTGAAAACCGCACTCGAAAGCGGGGCCAAGTCGATCGCGGTTATCACCGATTCGCAACTCGTTGCACACCAAGTCCAAGGACTCTACGAGGCCCGAGAGGAAAACATGATCAAATACCTGGAGACGGTACGCAAGCTAACAGCCCAGCTCACCAGCTTCGCGATCAACCAAGTGCCCAGGGAGGAAAACACGAGGGCCGACGTGTTGTCAAAGCTCGCCAACGGCCTTAAGGGCACCGAAGAACGCGAAATCACCTTCAAAATCGCCAATCATCGAGCCATCGACGGGCCCGAGTCAGCTATAATCACGATCGACCCTGAAGAGCCCTGCTGGCTCGATGAAATCGTGATATATCTGAGAGACGGAGTGCTGCCTCAGGATCGAAGCGCCGCTCGGCGATTACGTCACCGGGCTACAAGATATACCCTCGATCCCGAGGGTCGACTCTACAAACGAGGTAACCGCCGACCCCCGATGAGGTGTCTCCGACCCTCGCAAGTTGAAGAGGTTCTCTACGAGATCCACGCAGGAAGTTGCGGTAACCATGCGGGAGGCCGATCTCTGGCTAGGAAAGTAACACGAGTTGGTTACTTCTGGCCGACCCTCGAGAGAGACGCCGAAAGATGTTCCAGGCGTTGCGTCAAGTGCCAAAAAACAGGAAATTATTCCCACAAGCACGCCGCGGAAATGATAGCCATCGATGTTTCATGGCCATTTGATCAGTGGGGGATCGATATAGTGGGGCCACTCCCGACGTCCACCGTGCGGCAGGCGGAATATTGCATCGTGGCCTGCGAGTACTTCTCCAAGTGGGTCGAGGCAATAGCCGTTAGGAAGACAACCTCTAAGGTCATCCAGAACTTCATATGGAAGAACATAATATGTCGGTTCGGAGTGCCTCGAATCCTAATTTGCGACAATGGGCCTCAATTCAGAGCCGACGACATGAAAGAATGGTGCAAGGACCATGGGATCGATCAGCGATTTGCTTCGGTCGGATACCCACAGGCAAATGGGCAGGCGGAGGTGACCAATCGCACCATCCTCCGAAGTCTCAGCGCTCGACTCGACGCCAAAAGGAAGGCGTGGGCAGATGAGCTTGATGAGGTTCTATGGGCCTACAGGACCACCCCGCGGACCGCCACAGGCGAGACCCCATTTGTTCTCGTCTATGGATCGGAAGCCTTGATTCCCACGGAGTTGCTCCACGAGACTGCTCGAGTCTCACACTTCCAGTTAGCTCAAAACAACGAAGGGCGAGCGCTCGAGCTAGATCTTATTGAGGAGAAGCGCCATCGGGCGTTAGGACGAATGCAGCAACACAAGGCGGCGGCCGCTCGAAGCTACAACAAAAACGTTCGACCCTTAAGCTTTCAAGTGGGCGATCTAGTCCTAAAAAAGGTTGAGGTGTCTAGGAAAGTTAAGAAGCTCGAGGAAAAATGGGATGGACCGTACCGTGTTGCACGAATCGCCAGAAACAACGCATATAGGCTGGAGACCTTAGGCTCGGAATCCGAGGAGTTGCCTCGACCGTGGAATGCCTACAATTTAAAATTGTATTATCCTTAGAACCGATCCTTACGGGATTTTGATATGTAACTCCCCTCGAAGGGCCCTACATGTAATAGCTATGCTTGTGTTGAATACATCGTGAGAATTCGTTTTAGCAGCATCTACGATTAATCAGCGCTTCAGCAACGAAGCTGGGGACTCGAGCGTAAAACTCGAGCCCACGAAGTTCAAACAACCCCTTGTTTGAAGCTATGCTTCAGCAAGGGAGTTGGGGACCCGAGCGTAAAACTCGAGCCCCCAAGGTTGCAACGACTCCTTATTGAAGTTACGCTTCACCCAAGGGAGCCGGGAACTCGAGCCCGAATCCTGGGCTGGAATTAAGTTTCAGCAAGTAAAGCAAGGATTCGAGTGAAATTTAATAAACAAAACTCGAGCATGAAACTCGAGCCCGAACCCTTGGTTGGAATTAAGTTTCAACATGTAAAGCAAAGATTCGAGTGAAATTTAAAGTACTAAATTTCATTAAAAATTGATGGAAGTATTACAAGACTCGAGCCTATTGCTCGAGGAGAGAATCCTATTACAAATGAAAAAATGAGGAGGGTTCAAGGATCGGCAGGGGCAGCCGGCTTGCTCGGGCCAGATTCGAGCACCAGGGAGCTCAACCACTCGAGCTCCGCCGCAGACCACGCAGGCTCGACCTCATTTGGATCTACCGAAGGGAACAGGTGATCCATGGTGGGCTCCAGCGGTTCGTCCTTCCCGTCGTACGGCTTCTTCATAATTTCGGCAAGGAGCCTTTGGACCACGAAGCCATACGGATGCTAGTCGGGATCGGACGTTTCAACGGTAGTCTTCGTCACTACCGCTTGAGCTTCGGCGTCGGGGGCAACCTCCTTCTGAGGGCGAGGGTCGTCCGCGGTTATCCCGACCCTGGAGAGATTGGCACCGGGGACGATCAAATTCTGGGCCTGTAATTGGGCCAGGCAGAGTGCATGGCCTTCTTTGAAGTCGTCAAACGCCTTAATGGCGCTGGCCTTCTCGAACATTGGCCCCTCCACGAATTTCTTCACAGCCCATCGCCCCATTGCCATCTGGGCCTTTTTTAGGAAGCCCCGAGCCTTGCCGCGATACTTGACCTCCATCTCCTGCTCGACGGCCGCCCGACCCGCAGCCTGCCCCTTAACGAAACCCTCTTGGGCCTCGAGCCTGAGGGATCGAGCCTCCCCCTCGAGCTTTGAGACCTCGAGGGTTCGCTCCTCGACTGCCGCCAGAAGCTCGACCTCTTTCTCCTTAAGCTTCTTATTCTCCGATTCCAGCAGTTGGGCGGACTGCTGAAACCCTTGGGCTTGCCTTTTCCAGTCGCCCTCCTTCTGCTCCTCGACCTCTTTCTTGAGGTCGATCCACCGCCGCTTGTAAAATTGCTTCCTCGACCGGAGGGCCTTCGCGTATTGCACTAGGCCATGAGCGATCGGGGCAGTGCGCTGCAAGGTCGACACAAAAAGGACGGTTTAGTTCAAAATCGAGTAAAGAAACTAACAACGGAATACGATAAATTACTTACCGACATAAAGGCGGTGGCGAGGTTGCGCTCGAAGGTCTCTAACGACCATTCGGCCATGCGCTTGTGGTCGGGCTCGGTCGCCACCGACCGCCAAATGGCCCTCACGGCCTCAAAATCTGACCCCGCGTTGAGAAGGGATCGGGGTTGCCCCTCGACTAGTTCCGGGACCCCTCCCGGGAAATGGGGCTCGGCCACGGGAAGGTAATCCCTCATGCGGCGTGTCAGGAACTCGACGCTCGTCTCGGAGCCCGAGTCGTCCGTCGGCTCACTAGTCGACCCTTTGCCCTTCATCTTTTTGGATTGTGGAGCGGGTCTGCGGGTGGGCCTAGGAGCCGGTCTCTTCCGGGTCAGAGGCTCTGCCTCCCCTTCTTCTTCCTCTAGGTCGACCGGGGCGGGGTCGACCGCTCGGCTGGACCCCTCCGAGGGCCTCTTGAATAGCCCCTTGCCGAGCCCGGGGCCTTGGCGGGGTAGCGACAAACCCGCCCCCGTATCCGCGCCGAGGATAGCAGGCTCGACTGCGGGAAGCTCGGGCCGACTCTGGATGGCCTCGTTGAGCTCGGCCAGCTTCTCCTCGGCCAGCTTCTCATGTTCGGGCAATAGAGCCTTGCCCAAGCTTTGAAGGAAAGAAGTCCTGGATGCCATGAGGATGTTGGTATCTGCGAAAAACATCAAATCGATTAGAAACAGTTGGGAAATCATAAGATTAGCTTAAAAACCTGTGGGAAAAAAGAAAAGAAACAGAAGAAAGGACATATACCCAGGACAAACCCCTCTCGCACTCTCCCGCACCCGATACCCACGGCTGCTAAGTTCTCCTCTTGGCAGAAAGTCCTACAGTCGAGCAGGACCTGGTCGGTACAAGCCTCCCGACCCAGGAACCCCATGATCAACTCAATAGACTCCTCGAGGTCCTCATCCTTTGAGGGTCGGAGGGTCGGAGGCCTATTGTCTTCCCATTGGGTCGGGATGAGAAAACCATCTGGGTGTTGGACGATCACAAACTCGGCCTTCCACTGGTCGCCGTGAGAAGATGTGGGAATGGAGAATATCTTTTTACCCCTCTTCTGGGATAAGCTGTAGAAACCCTCGCCGGAAGGGGAAGAAGCGGAGAGGGTGAACATCTGAAAGAATCGAGCCCGCGTCGGCTCGAGCCTCAGAATCCTCATCAAAACGAAGAAGCAGGAGATGAGGGAGAAACAGTTAGCAGTCATCTGGCTCGGGCAGACTCTCAAGTCCCGGAACAAGCTAGTGTATTGAGTATTCCCGACTAGGCGGAAGCCGTTCATAACCGCGTTATAATTAACGGCTATCTCCCCGTGTGCTTGCTTGCCCAGGACATCGTCCTTTGTTGCCACTCGGATACCGTACGGCGCAGGCAGGTTCAAGCGGCCTACGATCCTCACGAACTGCTCCTCAGAAACCCCACCCACTATGCTATCATAGGGAGCAGGGGCTCCCCTCTCCGACTGTAGGGGCTCGACCCCAGCATCTCTCGATCCTCCCGCCGACTTTTCCGGGGGAGCGGCTGATGTCTTGCCACGGTACGTGCGCTGGGGCAAGGCAGCGGCGGACCGACCGCGCGGCCGAACGATGGTCGTCTCCTCGCGACCACTGGTGGATGTGTCCTTGTTCTTGTTGAGTCCCGCGGCCCTACGGGATGTAACCTCAACCTCGGACTCTGAGTCGGTGTCAAACCCTAAGTCGACTACGTCGAAGCGGGCTTCATACTCTCTCAACCTCTCACTCGATCCCTCAGACGCTCCCGACATTTTTATAATTTTAAATAAAATGCAAGAGTTGAGGGTCGGGGATTACCTAAAGTATGGATGGAGTTTTACGCTCGAATCAAATTCCTTCGCCTGTGATTTTCTCGCTAAAATCGCTTCTGCTCGGAGTGAATATTCAGAAAACGTAAGAAATGAGAAAGGGTTAGGCCCTTATTTATAGTAGTCAGGCCTCGGAATACGGAACGTTGCCATAATTACTCTTTATTAGGCTGACGAATCAAGCGCGCCTTCCCGAGAACGAACTGACGGTCGACCTACTTTATTGTCGGTTGCGTGTAACGGTAAAACGGGGTTGCGTGGCCCGATCAAAGGAGGCCACGTGGACCGAGCTTCAAAGTGATGGTCGATTTCAGATCCCGGTCGAATAAATTCAACCGAAACCTGGGGGACTCGTGATGGGGAATATCTTGGAGAATACACGTGGCACACTCGTAAAAGAGTCAAAACGCCACGTGTATCTAAACCCGGGTCAACCCACGCTTGACTCAAGAACATGCTCGAGGGTCGACCATAGCTCGCCCTGATACCCCGACCGTCATTACAATGTAGAACCTCCCGGGTGCCATATATCAACCCTTCAGGCTCGAGGATCGATATTCGACTCGCTAATCCTCCTAGAACGTAGATCGAGGGTCGACCTCCGGAGGCTCGAACCTGTCCCATCCCTACACGGTCGACCCCGCAGCAGCCGCATTAATTGCGCCGTATCTACTCTGATTGCCTTCCGTACTCTGTATCTCCAGAAGTGACAGGCAATCAGTCCTGTCAGGGAATGAATCAGATCCGAGGCACAGGCATTAAATGCCCCACGGTCGAGGCCATACCCGATAGGTATGAAGCCTCCCTATAAATACCCCCCATCATTTATTATGGTAGGTAAGCTCTTCGAATTAATAACTCTGACTTCCATCCTCTCTTTACGAATATCCTATTCGAAACTGACTTAATTCAGTGGAGAGGCTACGCCGGAGACAACCCCCTCCGGCCAAAGTAATCCCATGCTAGTGCTTTTCAGGTCATAGCCGAACTCCCATCTACAAATTCAACTGTTTGTCAGGGCCACGTGGACGATCCAGATCCCGTACCAAAAAACGACTTCATCAATATGTGTTGTTTGAAAATAAAGATTATTTTTCATTTTTGACTTATCCAGTACTCGAATTCAGAAAATATGATGGAAATCAAAAAAAAAAAAAAAAAGGAGAAAAAAATCAAAGATGAAAGGAGTTGGATGTCAACATTTTAAGCCTCTTCAACAATTGGAGGTCCTAAAAAAATAAAAAATTGGAGGTCCTTCACTCCTTCACAAAAAACAAAAAAAAAAAAAAAAAAAAAGAAAAAGAAAAAAGGAAAACAGTTGAAGATCTTGGGCCAAACCCACTCGTGGCCCATTTCTATCCATCACTCTCTTCAGGCACAAAACACAATAGGAAGTCGGTTTGCGGTTTTTCGCACAAAGCAGAAGCAATAGCTGGAAAACTTTTGACAACAAAAGCAGAAGCTAGGTTTTCAAAAGAAAATCAGGTTAATTTCTCTTCTTTTCGCTCAATCTGCTTCGTTTCCTTTTGATACTTAAATTAATTTCTAATAATCGGAAGGCGAATGTGCGAATAAATTACTCATCTTGCTTAGAGATTCGACGGGAATGCTTTGATGGGAGATGTTTGATTTTCTGCTCGAAAGAGATTAATTTCTGATAGAAGGAAGGTTATTCTGTTGTATTTTTTGGATCAAATTGTGCCTGCCTTGATAGTTGATAAATATATATCAAGTTGTTATTTGTGGGACAAACATGATTAAAGTTTACTTTCAGTATTATTGGCATTTCTTTTAAGTACCTTAGACATGTGTGAACTGTGTGAAGTATGGTAAAAATGTAATATTTCTTCATCATAATATTTCTTTTCTTCAATTTTTATTTTTTGCTAAAATCTGTCCTCCTCCGACGAGGGGTGTCGCCACTGCAGGTAGTTGTGCTTGAAAACCCAGCGCCGTCGTTCCGCCGCTCGTCGTTGCTCAGGTAAGGGCCGAGCCTCTCTATCCTCATCTTCTCTTTTTCTTTTTCATAGTTCGGCTCCATTAAAGTGAATCTTGAGATCTGTGCTGTCGCTGCCCACAACAACAATGGCAAAAGAATAATCTATTTGCAGATGGATTTTGTTCATATGTTATTTCTGTTTTCTCTCCGACAATTTCTCTAATAGCATCTAAAATGGTAGTCTGTCAAACTCTTCTTTTTACTACCAAAAGAATAAAGTTGAGAAGATGCATTACAGTTCCTTTCATGAACATGTTCTTATTTTTGTTCTTCATGGGGGGATGAATCCGATTTTTTAACAAAAGGGCTAATGGGATTTGAACAAAACACAAGTACAATGTAGGTGAATTTTTCTAGTACGTTTAAGGAATTTAGGAATTAAGATTTCGTCACAGAATCAAAGGACAATATTTAAAGCATAAAGTGTTTGTCAAGGTTTATATGTTGATGAAATCTTTCTGTTTTATCTTTATATTGTTTTACAAACACAAGCAAAGGAATTAAGTCGATTGAGGTGTATCAAAAAGAAGAAAAGGATTAGAAATCTTTTGAAAAAAATTAAAGATTGATGTGTAGAAATTTGAGCCGATGCTGATGGCTAACTGATTTGGAAATCCTTAATGCCATCATCATTGAATGAATCTCATATGATCAGCAAATTGTGAGAGAACATGATGTTTTTTATTTTAAATTAAAAAATACATGACTTGTTTGTGAGATTTTTGATGAAAGAAGAAATGGAAAGTAAGCTGAAAAGATGTGTCCCATTTGAGCTGATAAAGTTGTAGTAAAAGTGAATATTCATAATTTTCTAAGATATGAGGGAAGTATTAAATGGTATTTCTTTTATGTATACAATAGAAATAAGCAGAAATGAGGCTAATATGAAAAAATCCAGACACTTTTCTAGTGTTAGACATATAAGATGTTAGACACTGCTCTCTTCTATAAACGGGCATTTTGCCAGTTGTCTTGTCGACCCTAACCATAAATGGTGACCCACACCTGATGAGTGGACTAAAGTGGCAAGAATCACGAGATTTCTCAAACCTTTCTTTGATTTGACTGAGCTTTTCTCTGGACAATATTGTGCATTAGTGTGTGTAAATATGTACTAGTGTGTGTAAAATATGTGTAATTGTGTGTTAGGGTGTGCAAAAACATGTAAATGTGTGTTAAGGGTAGTTTTGTTATTTTATCTAATTATCTTCAATTAAAATGTAATTTTTCTTTATCAAACCCATTAAAAACCTAACCTAGCCCATTAAAAGCCATCTAAAACCCATTAAAAATCCAGCCCAACTAGAACCCATATACTTGAGCCCATGTTAAACTCAACCCATTTGAACCCAGTCCATTTAAACCCAACCCAAACCCAGCCCAACCCGCCCATTTGCCAGACCTAGACTGAAACCTCAGGGGTAGTTGGTAATTATTCCCAAAATATATTATTTTTTATGCATAACGATAACAGAAGTGCTATTCGAGCTAGAAATTTGTTCACATTGTTATTTCAGTTCTCTCTTTGTTCGTAAACATTGTAATTTGAGTTTTTAAATAATGCAAGTGTTCTTTTCAACCTGCATGCATACATTCTTGCTGTGCTTTTAATCGTTTCTAACAACCTGTTGCTTGTAGATTAGCAGGTATTTATAGTGATGTCTGGAGTTTCAGGATTCCACGGGCTTGCACCAAAGATGAAGAATCTGATTGTTGCAGGAGGCCTCACATCATTTGTGTTTGGGGTTTATTTCTATACAATGAGGGCTGTTGGCGGTACAGATGAACTTCAGATAGCTATTGATAAGTTTGAAGAGCACAAAAATGAGCCTGAAGCAGCCTTGGCACCAAAAGCTTAGTTAGTTAGTTGTATTCAATACGAGTGAAACAATGTAATTACCTGAAAGCTGGTCTTACACTTTTTAACCTCGAGTTTGGTTTCCTGACATTCAATAAAAGTCTTTTATTTGCATATTTGAAGGCTTTCCACTTTCAGGCTTGTCTTTATAGTTGTAAAACAGGGTGGTTGAAGGTGTAAATCAATAAGCAAAATATAACATATGTGAAGGGAATCATGAGGTTGAGTAAGGTGGTTGAAGGTGTAAAACACCACAGGCGGGTTCTGTAATGTTTTTAAGGAGCAAGGGTTTGCAAATTTTAAAAAGAAATGATCTTTTAGGGAAATTTACCCTTTTTGTCATTTAGGACAGACTGATTTCGATTTGAGTCCGATAAGATTGGACCTTGACACACCGAGTTCCATAAAACTACTTTTTTGACACATTTGATTTGTCAAATATCCAAAATTTGGAGATTTCTGTTCCATTCTTTGGGTGACTATAATTTAGTGAAAGGGATTAGAGATTGTAGTGGACCGTGGAGGACCAGTTAAAATGAAAAAAAAAAGGAGAATCTGTCAATTACCCCTTAGTTGGTAATTTGATTGAATCCAAATTGGGGATCTATCAAATCTTTACGCTGAATGGGTTAAGAACGACTCAGTTTTCGGAAAAGTTAAAATGTGGTTCCATAATTTTGTAAAATTTAATATTTAAAATGATACTTTTCACTTAAAATTTATCTATTTATTTAAATTACTCAAGCTCAAGCTCACAAAACTCAAGCTCGAATCGAGCTAGCTGGCGAGCTGACTCGACTCAATTAACACCCTAAAAATAAGTTCACTTTTTACTACCTTTATATAAAGTAGATTATGTTATAAACCAAAAACTGAATATCCAAATAATTAGTAGAATATATAATTCCTAATTCTCTTGTAACTTACAACAGAATGCAGATAGAGTTTATTACCTACATTATAATATTGTAACTTATGGTATTTTGAGTCCTATAAATAAGGCCATATCAAGGATATTGAAGAGAGTGTAAAATAAGAATTCATATTACTTATCTATTTCTCAATATTCTTTATTATTTACAACACATTATCAGCACGATTTTGCTTAAGATTCTTAATGGTGAAATTGTTGATTGAAGAAAGTTCTCCAATCATATTCTTGACGGTTCAAGGTAATAATTTGAGGAGTTTTTCAATCAGGTAATAATTTTAATATTATGTTCTTATTTTTACGATTGAATTGGCGTGAAATTATGAATGGTATATATGTCAAAGCTAATGTTTTTTTTCTCGATTAAATAACAAAAGGAAAAGTTTATTTGATCTTTTTAAGTGGATTTATTTCACATGTACTAATTCACGAAAATTTGTGTACTAAATTTTGTTATGTATAGTCCGTTTCCACGTTTTTGTAAATTTTGTTATTTGTCTACTCAATCATGACATGAATTTTGGTGAATGATAAACGATCATTATATCATATGTGTAATAGGGACATTTCTAAATTATAATTCAACGTACAGTTAATTTGTAAGTTAACGTACGGAAAACAAAGGTGTTACTATGTGATTTGAGATTATTAGTTGTTAAATAATTATTCAAAGAATTCTATTCACCAGCTATATTTGCCCTTTTTTCTTTAAGCTTTCAGAATACCATCTTTGTCACGTAACTAAGTATTAACATATTTTTGAGTGGCTTAGTGTAGTGGAGTATATATTTAGTTTCTTGTATTGCTATGTGTTTTTTTTTTTGAATTTCAGTAACTGGAAATATGTTCAAGGTTATCATGATTAATAGTGATTAATTACACTATTGAAGGGCAGAAATATATGTAACTTTATTCTTTATAAACGGCTATATTGGTCAAAATGAGTTTGATTCTTCATAAAATGAGATTACTACAACAGATCATTTTTCAAACTTACGCTGTAGGGATAGTGTTTGCATGATTCTCTACCCCTAAATATTTTATTGTAATTTAGTTTTTCTATTTTGTGGGAATAATTAATATATAATTTATCCAATTAAAGTGTGAATTTAAGTGTGGCGTGAAAGAGGAAATACTTGTTAATCATTTTCATCAGCTGAGAATTAATTGCATTTATTACATTGAGTTGTGAATAATACTACTTATGATGAATTATGAAAAAGATTTTTTTTTGTTCGAAAAAAAAGTGAATAGATAAAACTATTATGCTCATAATATATATGTTACTGGGATTGAGAATAGATATTAGAGTATTAACTCAAGTCTGATATTAGTGCGATTTTCACATAACTTGGTGAAGAAAGGTAAGGACTTATAGGTATTATATATAGTCACTGGCGATATTCCGAGATAGCACAGGATCATGTGAATATCAAATTATTGAAAGGAAAATTGTAACGCCCCGTTATTTTTATAACACTTCGGTAAGTTTACCGACTAATAGCTCTTGTGTGTATTATTTGCAAATTATGTGATTATGTGAATTATATGAATTAATGTGTGATTCTATATGTGAATAATATGATGAATTCATAAAAATTTTCATATTTGAAATTACCTCACACTATGTTTATATTTGAATTGTTGTATTTGAAATTTTATGAAAATTATGCCATTTTATTTGAATAACATGATATTGTATTTGATATATATACACATATATATATGAAAATATATGCAAATATATACATATAAATATCTACATAATTGCAAGCATATTTTGACTTTTCAAAATATTCTATATGTATTTAATTATCTCATCTCTCTCCAAATTTCTACACTATTCCACAAGCAACTCTCTCATCTTCTTCTTCATCTCTCTCTCGGCCATCTCTCACTCTCACCACCGCCACTTTCAACCCCCATCAAAGCACCAAAAATCATCCCCTTTCTTGCTACAAAAAGTTGCTCTATCATCCAAGGAACAAACTTCTACTTTCTATTTGTGCAAACAAGCCCTCAACATCTCTATCTCTTCAATTTTCTTTTACAAGGTAAGGTTGCAAATCTCTTTAGTCTTTGAGTTTCAATGTTTTATATGTTGATGAAGTGAAGAAGCATGCTAGAATGAATGATTGATGAGCTTAGTTTGGTGATTGATTACATGTAGCATTACTTGTGATTTTTTTCCATTGAATTTGATCAATGTGCAATGTTGAGCTAATGGTCTTAGATGCTTGAATGGATTGGTAATTCATGTTAGTTCATGATATTAAGCAAATTGGTGAAGTTTTGTGGAGTTTGGGGTTGAAAAATGAAAGTTTGGCAAAATAGGTAGGGGCTGATGAATAGTGATTTTTGAGCATTTGGCTTCATTTTTCGATTCTTTTGGCACCAAAAATCCTTAAATATAGTAGCTAAGTGATGCCGGAAGTTTCGGATTAATCGGAGTTGTTTTGCTATGCAAAGTATTAAATGAGGGGTGGTTTGTGTAATATTCACAAACCTTTGAATTTTATTCCCCAAGCTTCCATATTACTTGAATGCTTAATTTAGCTTAATATCATGTGTATTTGATTGTGTTTAAATGTATTTGAATGAGCTTAGTTGTGTTTAAGTGCATTTATACATAATATGTTATTTTGAGCATAAAATGCATTTCATAGCCGTGCGTCGTATTTGGTTGATTTATCGAGTCGTGTCTTACCTCGAGGCCTGTGTATTACAGGTGGGACCTCGCGGGACTGATCTCTGGTCGTTTGGCTATGCTTTTTGTTAAGCCTACAGGTGAGGATGAAAAATGGTTTTCAACTGAAGTATGAACAAATATTGCGAAAACCCTATCCCCTTTTATATTTCAATTATATATTATCAATATTTGAAATAAAAAAAGTTTTGATATAAAAATGATATATGTGTATCTTTCTAAAATGGTTTGAAAATAGAGACAAGAGAACTATTTTGATTTTAAAAGTAACATTTGGTCTCGGGACTTGCACGTATGCCTCGAGATAACTCGGCAACGTGACGGGATACCCTAGGCGGTTACATACTTTATCTCAAAAGACCCTTTTGGTCCATTAAAATATTTTGAAAAGCGAGATGACTTATACTTAACCCCATTGAGGACGCTCATGGGTATTTCTGTTTGGGCCCTGGATTATGTGACAGGCGGATACCCGGAGACGTGCGTCTAGGGTTGAAGCTGGGTTCATAATTCCACCGATTATAAGCAGGTATTCATGAACCTGACAAATAATCAAAGGGTATTGTTCATGGCTGGTCGGAGGTAGTCTAGCCTGAATAATACTTACACCGGCGCCATTAGTCGGTTATGGTGAAATCTTGGGTAGCTCCCTTGATAAGCCAAATGGTATTGAAGAGGAATTTCGTTATATTTGATATGTTTTGGGAGTTATAAGGAGATGGCCCGTTCTCGCCGGGAATAAAATGTTTCTAAAATGTTTTACTTTAATATTTAATTCACAAAGCTTTGATGAATTATAAAGAGAAAGTATCGGCACTAGATTCGTTTCTCTATTAACCAAAGCGTGAATTAAATATGTTTTATGTTTTAATTATTATAGATATATATTCCCCTCCTCACTGAGTTCGTTTGACTCACATCCCGTTTTGGTTCATGCTTCAGGTTAGCGGTCAGGTACTGGCAGCAGCGTTGTAGGCTTGTACAGTCCTTGAAGTCGGTCTTATGCATTTACTTTTGTGGATCGAACTCATGATGTTGGATTACATGAAAACTTGACATGTTATGCTGATGTAGAATACTTAATGAATTGATGTTATAACTTGTGATAGATAATGGACTTATAAATGTTTATTTTGGCCACGGATGGCAGTGTGAATATAAATATGATCTTTTGCTCATTGCTTCCGCTTGTTGTTGCTGTTGTTGTTGTTGGTGGTGTTGGTACTGTTGTTGGGAGTCGCTGTTGCCAGGTTGTGGGAATCTCGTTGTCCGGGGCGGGTTTTCGAGTGGTGGTATTTAACTATCGCTCGAGAGCTCGTTTCGGTCCGGGGGTTGTGGCGTGGGGGACGTCACAGCTTAAGGTGGTATCAGAGCCTAGGTTTGGTACTTAGGTTTTGACGTCGTGTCGAGTCTGTCTAGGTCGAACGGCTTTAGGACAATGTGCTTCTATAGGCTTATGTTATGTGATTCTATGCTAACATGATCATGTGGTTAACGAAGCATGCATATTATTTAGTCTTTTGATACGGGAAAATGGTTCGTGCTCGTGGTAGACCGAGAACCAGAGCTGCTCCTCCTTCTCCTCCCTAGGAAGACAACAACATTAATGATCCTCCGGCTCCCCAACCTGAGCAGGTACCGCCGACACAGCATAATCCATTCAATCCGGCAGTATTTATAGAGGCAATGCAGCAGTTCTTCAGACAGGGTTTAGCTCCGGCTCAGCCAACAGCCGCCCAGAGGAGACAGATAGAAGCTAAAGAGTTTGATCGGTTTCTTAGCCTAAATCCTCCTTGTTTCGAGGGAGCCCCCGATGACCTAAAGGCTACGGAGTGGATCGCAGATTTAGAACCTATCTTCCGGGTCATTGAATGTGAGGACGCTAAAAAGGTTGAGTATGCAGTTTTTCTCCTTAAAGGACCAGCCAGGGACTGGTGGAGACTGACTGAGGCTAGATGGCGAGCTGATCAGATCGAGCCAACTTGGGCTAACTTTCTCTCAGCCTTCCGAAGTAAATACATTCCCCTGGTTGTACAGGATAAACGAGAAGCTGAATTCAGGGCCCTAAAACAGGAGAATCTCACTGTTGATCAATACGAGGCCATGTTCTCCCGCCTCATTGTCTACTGTCCTTCCATCCTCACAGACGAAAGAAGGAAGGTGAATCAGTTTGTTCAGGGCCTGAATGAGGATATCCGAAGAGCACTTTTGGGAGCTCATCTCCCTACATACGAGGTTGCCGTCACAACTGCTCTGGAGATTGAGTCTCAGTTACAACAGATCAAAAGGGACTTCGCACCGAAGGATATAGCTCCACCACCTCGCAAATTCAAGAGGTCTTTTCCTCCTGCGGGTTCTTCATCCTCGAGCAAGAAGCAAAAGACCGCAGGTTCACAAATAGCCGAGCCTCCGATCAAGTGTTCTTACTGTAATAAACCAAAACATACCGAGGCAAACTGCTGGAGGAAACAGGGTTTGTGTATCTGGTGTGGAGGCAGGGACCATCAAATCGGGAACTGCCCAAAGAGAAGGCCACCTCCACAGTTTCAGAAAGAGCCACAGAATGCGGGGAAAGGAAAAGTTGTAGCTCGAGCATACGCGATGACGGGGGATGAAGGGGAGACCGATCCTAATGCAGTGGTGCAAGGTACTGTACATTTGCATAACATATTCATATTTGCATTATATGATTCTGGTGCGACGCATTCTTTTATTGCACCTGAATATGCTTCTAGATTATCTTTGTCTGCCGAGTGCTTGCCTTATGTGCTTGAGGTCAATTCCCCGTTGGGAATTTCTTATTTGTGCAATCGAGTCTTCCGAGACTGTCCGTTGAGGATAGACGATCGCGATTATCCTACTGATCTCATTGAGCTTCCGATGAGTCACTACGGGATAATATTGGGAATGGACTGGCTATATCGGCATCAAGCTTATATTGATTATTTCGGGAAAAGGATTACTCTGGGAGCTGATAGCGAGATTTTGGGCAAAAGGTTTGACAAGATTCCTCGAGTTTCTTACGTTAAAGCCGCCCGAATGATTCGCAAGGGATCTCCGGCCTTTGTTGCTTATCTACTAAACCGTCCGAAAGAGCAAGTTAAGCTTGAGGAGGTACCAGTAGTTGGAGAATTCCCTGATGTGTTTCCCGAGAGTTTGAATTCTTTGCCTCCGGAACGAGAGATAGAGTTTGTGATCGATCTAGAGCTGGGTGCCGACCCGTATTCGAAGACTCCTTACCGTATGGCTCCGACAGAGTTGAAAGAATTGAAGATACAGTTGGATGGACTGTTGGAGAGTGGGTATATTCGACCGAGTACTTCACCGTGGGGTGCGCCTGTTCTTTTTGTGAAAAAGAAGGATGGGACGTTGAGGATGTGTGTAGATTATCGTGAGCTGAATCGGATGACGATAAAGAACAAATATCCTCTACCTCACATCGAAGAGTTGTTTGATATTTTGCAAGGGTCGAAAGTGTACTCCAAGCTAGATCTCCGACAGGGGTATTACCAGTTGCGAATCCGAGAATCAGACATTCCGAAGACTGGGTTTAATACTCGATATGGGCATTTTGAGTTCGTAGTTATGCCTTTCGGGTTGACGAATGCCCCAGCTGCTTTTATGGATCTGATGCATCGTACTTTCCAGCCATATCTCGATAAGTTTGTGGTGGTCTTCATCGACGATATCCTGGTTTTCTCAAAGACTAAGGAAGAACATGCCGAGCATCTTCGCATTGTATTAAGAACTCTCCGAGAGCATCAGTTGTATGCCAAGTTCAGTAAATGCGAATTTTGGCTTGATAAAGTTACCTTCCTTGGTCATGTGATATCAGGAGATGGAATCGAAGTGGATCCTTCGAAGATTGAGGCCGTAATGAAATAGGAGCAGCCAAAGACCCCAATTGAAGTCAGAAGTTTTCTAGGGTTAGCTGGCTATTATAGGCGTTTCGTTCAAGATTTCTCCAAGATAGCCGCTCCGCTGACCAATTTAACTCGCAAGGACGTGCCTTTTAAGTGGGACGATAAGTGCGAGGCAAGTTTCCAAGAGCTAAGGAAACAGTTGACTACTGCTCCGGTACTTGCACTACCGGAAGGTTCCGAAGGGTTTACGGTTTATACCGATGCATCGAAAGAAGGGTTAGGATGTGTTCTTATGCAGAATGGCAAAGTGATAGCTTATGCTTCGCGCAAGCTAAAAGATGCTGAGAAGAACTATCCTATCCATGATCTTGAGCTAGCTGTTATTATCTTTGCCCTGGGGAAATGGCGACATTATTTATACGGCGTAACGTTCGATAGTTTCACCGATCACCAGAGTTTGAAGTATTTACATACTCAGAAGGATCTCAATCGCAGACAACGTCGGTGGATGGAATTCTATGAAGATTATGATTGCCGTATCCAATACCATCCCGGCAAAGCTAACGTAGTAGCCGATGCTTTAAGTAGACAAGCAAAGGTAGCTAGCTTGGAAGGAACCTCTACAGGAGTGATGTCAGAAGCAGGGGGATATCATCTAGTCTCTCAATCGCGGATTGCCAGCCTCTCAGTGAGACCTGATTTGGTTCAGAGGCTTAAAGACGAGCAGAGTGCTGATGACTGGATTCAAAGACAGGTCGTGAGGATGCAAGACGATCCGAACTCCTCATTTGCTTTTGATGATACGGGTCTTCTTCGTTTTAAGAATTGTATTTGTGTGCCAGAGAGTCTGAAGACCGAGATCATGGAAGAAGCACATAAACCCGCTTATGCCGTCCATCCGGGAGGTAATAAGATGTACCGAGATCTCAAGACTCAATATTGGTGGCATGGAATGAAACGAGAAGTTGCTGATTTCGTGAGACGGTGTTTGACTTGTCAACAAGTTAAAGCCAAACATCAGCAACCCGGTGGAACTCTACAGCCACTCTCTATTCCGGATTGGAAATGGGAAGATATTGCAATGGATTTCATGTCCGGATTACCAAGAGTTCGAGGCGGATATGATACAATTTGGGTAATTGTGGATCGTTTGACGAAATCCGCCCATTTCATTCCAATTCGAAAGACCACTAATGTTAAGAAGTTAGCAGAACTGTACATTGAGCAGATTGTAAAGTTACACGGAGTTCCGAAAAGTATTGTATCCGATCGAAATCCTAAGTTTACTTCTCGATTTTGGCAAGAAATTCACAGAAACTTGGGAACGAATTTGAAATTCAGCACGGCCGCTCACCCGCAAACTGATGGTCAATCTGAGAGAACCATCAAGATTTTAGGTGACATGCTACGAGCGTGTGCTCTCGACTTCTCCATGAGTTGGGACAAGCAACTTCCGCTCATCGAATTCGCCTACAATAACAGTTACCAAGCGACAATAGGAATGCCCCCGTATGAAGCGCTTTATGGACGTAAATGCCGATCCCCTCTGTACTGGGAATTGGAAGATTGGCGAAGAACTAAAGACCGAGTGGAACGAGCTCTACCTCCAAAGACGATCCAGGAAACTCTTGATAAGATTGCGATCATTCGACAGAGAATGAAAGCTACCCAGGATCGTCAGAAGAGTTATGCTGATAAGAGACGCCGGGATTTGGAATTTGAAGAGGGAGACAAAGTGTTCCTTAAGGCGACATTGAGGAAAGGTTTTGCTAGAGTGGGAAAAGGTGGGAAGCTCAGTCCGAGATATTTGGGACCCTATGAGGTTATTGAACGGATTGGGAAGACGGCCTACCGCCTGAACCTGCCCTCGACTCTAACTGGGATTGACAACGTCTTCCATGTTTCTCAATTGCGAAAATACTATCCCGACGAATCTCATATTCTCCGAGATGAAGAAGTCCAGGTAGAGCCTGACTTGACGATCCAGATGAAACCTGTTGAGATTCAGGATCGTAAGTTCAAGCAACTCCGCAACCGACAGATTCCCTTCGTTCGTGTGTTGTGGAGAAACCGAACCACTGAACGAGTAACTTGGGAGACAGAAGAGAAGATGCGAACTCATTATCCCGAGTTATTTGCAGAGTCGAATTAGAATCTGGGGACCAGATTCTCCGAAGGGGGGGATAGTGTAACGCCCCGTTATTTTTATAACGCTTCGGTAAGTTTACCGACTAATAGCTCTTGTGTGTATTATTTGCAAATTATGTGATTATGTGAATTATATGAATTAATGTGTGATTCTATATGTGAATAATATGATGAATTCATAAGAATTTTCATATTTGAAATTACCTCACACTATGTTTATATTTGAATTGTTGTATTTGAAATTTTATGAAAATTATGCCATTTTATTTGAATAACATGATATTGTATTTGATATATATACACATATATATATATGAAAATATATGCAAATATATACATATAAATATCTACATAATTGCAAGCATATTTTGACTTTTCAAAATATTCTATATTTATTTAATTATCTCATCTCTCTCCAAATTTCTACACTATTCCACAAGCAACTCTCTCATCTTCTTCTTCATCTCTCTCTCGGCCATCTCTCACTCTCACCACCGCCACTTTCAACCCCCATCAAAGCACCAAAAATCATCCCCTTTCTTGCTACAAAAAGTTGCTCTATCATCCAAGGAACAAACCTCTACTTTCTATTTGTGCAAACAAGCCCTCAACATCTCTATCTCTTCAATTTTCTTTTACAAGGTAAGGTTGCAAATCTCTTTAATCTTTGAGTTTCAATGTTTTATATGTTGATGAAGTGAAGAAGCATGCTAGAATGAATGATTGATGAGCTTAGTTTGGTGATTGATTACATGTAGCATTACTTGTGATTTTTTTCCATTGAATTTGATCAATGTGCAATGTTGAGCTAATGGTCTTAGATGCTTGAATGGATTGGTAATTCATGTTAGTTCATGATATTAATCAAATTGGTGAAGTTTTGTGGAGTTTGGGGTTGAAAAATGAAAGTTTGGCAAAATAGGTAGGGGCTGATGAATAGTGATTTTTGAGCATTTGGCTTCATTTTTCGATTCTTTTGGCACCAAAAATCCTTAAATATAGTAACTAAGTGATGCCGGAAGTTTCGGATTAATCGGAGTTGTTTTGCTATGCAAAGTATTAAATGAGGGGTGGTTTGTGTAATATTCACAAACCTTTGAATTTTATTCCCCAAGCTTCCATATTACTTGAATGCTTAATTTAGCTTAATATCATGTGTATTTGATTGTGTTTAAATGTGTTTGAATGAGCTTAGTTGTGTTTAAGTGCATTTATACATAATATGTTATTTTGAGCATAAAATGCATTTCATAGCCGTGCGTCGTATTTGGTTGATTTATCGAGTCGTGTCTTACCTCGAGGCCTGTGTATTACAGGTGGGACCTCGCGGGACTGATCTCTGGTCGTTTGGCTATGCTTTTTGTTAAGCCTACAGGTGAGGATGAAAAATGGTTTTCAACTGAAGTATGAACAAATATTGCGAAAACCCTATCCCCTTTTATATTTCAATTATATATTATCAATATTTGAAATAAAAAAAGTTTTGATATAAAAATGATATATGTGTATCTTTCTAAAATGGTTTGAAAATAGAGACAAGAGAACTATTTTGATTTTAAAAGTAACATTTGGTCTCGGGACTTGCACGTATGCCTCGAGATAACTCGGCAACGTGACGGGATACCCTAGGCGGTTACATACCTTATCTCGAAAGACCCTTTTGGTCCATTAAAATATTTTGAAAAGCGAGATGACTTATACTTAACCCCATTGAGGACGCTCATGGGTATTTCTGTTTGGGCCCTGGATTATGTGACAGGCGGATACCCGGAGACGTGCGTCTAGGGTTGAAGCTGGGTTCATAATTCCACCGATTATAAGCAGGTATTCATGAACCTGACAAATAATCAAAGGGTATTGTTCATGGCTGGTCGGAGGTAGTCTAGCCTGAATAATACTTACACCGGCGCCATTAGTCGGTTATGGTGAAATCTTGGGTAGCTCCCTTGATAAGCCAAATGGTATTGAGGAGGAATTTCGTTATATTTGATATGTTTTGGGAGTTATAAGGAGATGGCTCGTTCTCGCCGGGAATAAAATGTTTCTAAAATGTTTTATTTTAATATTTAATTCACAAAGCTTTGATGAATTATAAAGAGAAAGTATCGGCACTAGATTCGTTTCTCTATTAACCAAAGCGTGAATTAAATATGTTTTATGTTTTAATTATTATAGATATATATTCCCCTCCTCACTGAGTTCGTTTGACTCACATCCCGTTTTGGTCCATGCTTCAGGTTAGCGGTCAGGTACTGGCAGCAGCGTTGTAGGCTTGTACAGTCCTTGAAGTCGGTCTTATGCATTTACTTTTGTGGATCGAACTCATGATGTTGGATTACATGAAAACTTGACATGTTATGCTGATGTAGAATACTTAATGAATTGATGTTATAACTTGTGATAGATAATGGACTTATAAATGTTTATTTTGGCCACGGATGGCAGTGTGAATATAAATATGATCTTTTGCTCATTGCTTCCGCTTGTTGTTGCTGTTGTTGTTGTTGGTGGTGTTGGTACTGTTGTTGGGAGTCGCTGTTGCCAGGTTGTGGGAATCCCGTTGTTCGGGGCGGGTTTTCGAGTGGTGGTATTTAACTATCGCTCGAGAGCTCGTTTCGGTCCGGGGGTTGTGGCGTGGGGGACGTCACAAAAATGATGGGAAAAAATACTCAATATAATGCTTAATTTTTTATTATTTTTTTCCTTTTAACAATTTTATCTGAAATGACATATTTGGAAACAGGCTTGGACTTTAACAGGATTTTTTCCATACTTTTCCTTTACTTAGAAAATGTGGGAGTTGATTACTTGATTTTGATTTCATAGAAATACATGTGATTGAAGAATACTTAACTTTCCCAAATTATTGAGGACATGTGGGGTTATTTTAGATATTTCCTCAAAATTGCTGGAAAACGTCTAGTTTATTCATTGGCCACGTGAGTTTTAGCAATATTTCAATATTATGTTTTACTTTATTAAATAAAATAATTTTTTTTTTATATTTCTACCTTTCGTTACTTATGATGTATCTCGTTCATTTTTCAATGAAGAATATGGATATTGAACAAAATCGTACTAGATCCGAGTTCGATGAAGATATGTGTCTCGCAGATTGTGCAACTACACATGCAATACTTAGAGAAAGAAAATATTTTTCTCATTTAATAATTAGTGATGTCAATGTTAATACTATATCGGGTAGTACAAAAATAATTGAGGGCTCCGGAGCTATAATATTATTACCCAAATGGACAAAGTTTGTCATTGATGATGCTTTATATTCTTCTAAGTCCCAAAGAAACTTGTTAAGTTTTAAAGATATCTACCGAAAAGGATATCATGTTGAGACTGCGAATGAGAAAAATATTAAATATTTATCTATCATAACTGTTAAATTTGGCAAGTAGCGTGTAGCGCCCCTTTCCGTAGGAGGAGAAAGGACACCACATCCGCACCGAGACGAACTCCTAAACGAGGTAGATGTACCCAATTTAAAAATCCATCCCGGCGAACGGCAATCACTCAATCTATACCGGCAACAACGTACCTAGTCCAACAACAACAACCAACAGAAATAACAGAGTGTGGAAGCTTAACACATACATATCAATTAAACATTCAAAGCCACACGGGGCATCAATCAACATAAATCAATATTCAACATTTATATATTTAACTAGTCAATGCTCAACGAATATTCATCAACATCATCAAATATCAATAATCATTAATATATTCGTTTCTACTAAGCAGAACGATTCAATTCAATTAAATAAAGACAGACTGTTGTTGGACAGTACCGACAGTTACCAAAGGACACGAAGACCAAGACTTACGACCCGCTGTTGCCAACCGACATGAGAGGTGACAATGCCACCTGTCGACCTGAAGTAAGAATTAAAATAACGAGGGGTGAGTATAAACGATACTCAGTGAAGGTAAAGAGGGGACAAGTACGAGCCACGCTTCCGGGTTTTATATATATATAGATAGGAAAATACATGTGCAGAATTTAAGAAAATTCGGAATGTGCTTCGACTTGCATAACAACAATTAATAAGCAGTAACAATAAAGCATAAATAGAAGCAAGTAATATCCCAGCGAGAATGAGCCTGTTCCTCCTTATAACCCCTTCATGTCATTATAAAACTTCATCTCCGGTGTCTGACCCCATAGTACGACCATGGACGACGAATTGGATTTTAGAAAAACGTGCAACGGATGCAACGCCCACCATTGCTCCCAACCGTGGCTATCAACTCCTGACGGGCCACGATTGACGCTTAATTTTGGGAAAAGTACCTCGGGCAACACCCTGGACGCTCGTCCCCAAGTGAGACCCTCGAATACCCTCCCGGGCCCTCAGTAAAAGAAAAGTACATGAAGTTGCTCGCATTTCAAGAAATATATGAGTTGTATGCCAAACGGGCATTTAGGCAAGTGTGTGACGATAGGGGGGGTGACTATAAGTTTCATACGTGTCGGGATGTGCTGACGGACTCCCCTAACGACTTCCCTCATAGACCCAACCAAAGTCAAAGTACCACGTTGAAATGAAAGAGTTTACTTGCCTCTTGAAAACAAAACGATTTAGATATACTAATAGGTATGAGTTAATATCAAAACATTTGTTATTAAAATCATGAAAATATAATTAAATATTTAATAGATATACAAGAAGGAAATCAAATCAATATGAGCACGTAAGGGTAGTTCGCAATAAATAAAAGAAATCCTTACTCCAGTTGAAAGCATTTTAAAACCCTCACCTGGAAGCACGGGAATGACAAGACACTCAAGCTATTCCTTGAAAGGACGGCCTGAAACTGTCAGACGACAAATCAAATAAGACAAGACACGACACACGACTCTCAAAGACTACAACGCGTGAAAGACCAAATAATAATCATGTAGTAATTAAAATTACAAGTAAAAATGCAATTAAATTCATTTAACGAAAGATACGAAATTAAGATGCTAAACATGCTCAATTGAAATTCTGATCGCACATTCATCCATGATATATTATAAAGAAGCACTCATGCGATTTTCGGATCATTCGGACAACATTCATAAATTGGGGGAAAAGTCCTAAACGGAAAAAGGCTCGATTCAAGGTCCGAACGAGGTCGGAATTTTGAAAACTTTACGAAATATTCATCCTTGAATCATATGGAAGCTATAGGTAAAAACGGCTCGATTTTAGGGGGTCGTATGCAAAAAGCCAACTTTTATTTTTGGCCAATTGACCCCATTACCCTGAGCAACTAAGAAAAAAGGCTGAAAATTTGGTTAAGGCATTCGCACGGCCTTGTGCACGGTCTTGAGCACGCACTCAAGACCGTGCAAGCTATAACAAGTACGCACTGGCTTGCGCACCGGGGTGTGCAGGCCGGTGCAGGCTTAAGGTAGTGCGCACGGTCTGGTGCACGGTCTTGCCAAGACCGTGCGTTGGACCGTGTTGTTCAACTTACAGGTGCAGAAAACGCAATTCTCATTTTTCTCACGAGGGTTTCGTCCTAAAATCAACTAGGGTGGATTCTATAGCTAAAATCAACACATAAAATTCACACTCATGCATTGTACTCATTAATAGCTACCATTTTATCCGAACTACACTAAAAATGGTAAACTCTAACCTACAAACCCATCAAATTATCAAATATTCATTTCAAAATAAAAGCTAGAAAATCGAAGGATTTAATGAATGAAATGAATTGGGGAAAGAAGGTTACCGGTAGAGAATCGAATGAGGATTGTATAGTTGGTCTCGGAATCTCAATTGATCGAGCGACGGATTCGGGACGGGATTTTCTTCCTCCTTCTCCCTTCTTCTTCCTTTCTCCTTCTCTTCTCTCTTTCTCTCTCTCGATTTGGTGTGTGAGCAAGAGTGTGCAAGAGAGTGTGCACAAGAGGGTGTAATTGTGTTCAAGGTGGTGCAAGTGTGTCCAAGAGGGTGCAAGTGTGTTTTAAGAGGGTGTGGGTTCGTTTGAGATTAAAATAAATTTGAGGGTTAGAAAAGATAATTATAAATGGTTGAGGATATGGAAATAAATTAGAATAAATTAAAATTAGCTAACGAAGCTAATCTTTTCATTTAAAATCCAACGAGGTGTCGAATAATTATTCCTAAAATATATTCCGGAATTTTGGGTCGTTACATAGCATGTGTTGGAAAGATTACCTGTTTTTTTATCAAGTTTGTATTATACATGCATTAGTGCAAGTGAGACACATGCCATTGAAAATCAGAAGTTTACAAACTTACACAGTTTTGGTATTTGGCATGACCGGTTAGGCAATCTCAGTTCAATTATGATGCGAAGGACAATTGAGAATTCGAACGGACACCCATTGAAGAACCAAAAGATTCTTCAATTTAATGAATTCTCGTGTGCTGCATGTTCTCAAGGAAAATCGATTGTGAGGCCATCACCGGCTAAAATTGGTTTTGAATCCCTGTATTTTTGGAACGTATTCAGGGTGATTTATGTGGACTCATACATCCATCTTGTGGACCATTTAGATATTTTATGGTTCTAATAGATACATCCTCTAGATGGTCACATGTGTGCTTATTATCGACTCGTAACATGACATTTACAAGATTCCTTGTTCAAATAATTTGATTAAGAGCACAATTTCCAGATTATGCAATCAAGACTATTCGTCTTGATAATGCTGGTGAATTTACGCCTCAAGTTTTCAAAGACTATTGTATGTCTATTGGGATAACAGTCGAAAATTTACTTACATGCATACACAAAATGGTTTAGCTGAGTCATTTGTTAAACGCCTCCAATTAGTAGCTAGATCATTACTTATGAGAACAAAACTCCCTATTACCGCGTGGGATTATGCTATTTTGCATGCAGCAATACTAATTCGCATCAGGCCAACAAGTTATTAAAAATACTCCCCATTAAAATTGGCTTTTGGTTAGGAACCGAATATCTCTCATCTTAGAATTTTTGGATGTGTGGTATAAGAGAGTTACAAAATCTCATATACCAGCTGAAAATGCTCATGTACGAATTGATGTCTAAGTAGTACAACCTGTATTCACAATTGAAAGTAACCCACGCTTAAAACGTGGTAGACCAGTAGGATCCACAGATAAAAATCCTTGAAAAAGAAAAGGAGCAATAATTCAAGATGGTCAAATTATCGAGAAAATTCTCCAAAAAGAGGCACAAGATATAACTAACAAGAAGACTCCAGAAGGGGCACACAAGTACTGAAAAATTTGATAATAAAGAGATATCTGTAAGTTATGTCACTATCGAAAAAAAATAGAATTGGAAAAATATAGTTGTCGATAATGTTTTTGCATATAATATTGCTATTGAAATAAACAAAGAAAATGAGGATCATGAACCTAAATCAGTTGAAGAATGTCGAAATAAACAATATTGGCCAAAATGGAAAAATGCGATCAAGAAGAATTAAATTTACTTACTAAGCATGAAGTTTATGGACCTATAGTCCAAACGTCCAATGGTGTAAAACCTGTGGGATATAAATGGATAATTATACGAAAACGAAATGAGAAAAATGAAGTCGTGAGATTTAAAGCATGACTTGTCGCACCAAGTTTCTCATCAAATGCCTAGTATTGATTATGAAGAGATATATTCTCCTGTGGTGGATGTAATCACGCTTAGATATCTTACAAGTCTGGCGGTACGTGAAAAACTTGATATGCATTTAATGGATTTTGTTACAGCCTATTTATATGGCTCACTGGACATTAAAATTTACATGAAAGTCCCAAAAGGATTTAAACTTCCAGAAGGATCCAAATTTTTTTAGGAAAAATGCTCTATTCATCTATACTATTATATAATTTCCCTTCCCCTTAGAGTAACTACCTTTGGGTCTCCCACTTTTTTGGTCTGTCAATTTCTTTTTTGTTTTTTTAATTTTCAAAAATTCATTTCACTTTTTCACACGTTCTTTTATTCTCTCTTCTTTATTATTTTCTCTTTCTCTCTCCTCTTTCTTATCCCTTTATTTTTTTCTCTAATATTAATATTTTTCTCTTTCTTCTCCCCACTTTCTCACTTTGTTTTTTCTCTTTTTTTCCTTTTCTCTCTTCTCTTCCTCTGTCTTCCTATTTAAACTCCTCAATAGTTTAAATTTTTTACTTATTTAATTATAAAAATTATATACTTTTTAGTATGCCATAAGTTTTGTAAATATATTGAAAATAATTAATTTTATCATAAATAAATTTTTAAATAATATTTATAAATTTATGCTATCTAAATTTATATATTATTAATAATATTTTAATTGTATATTGCATATGCATCGAGTGTGCCATATTTACTAGTTTAAATAAATCTCTTTATAGGTTAAAGTAGTCTGGATGAATGTGGTACAACCACCTACGTGAGTATTTGTTGCGACAAGGATATAAGAATGATCCAATTTGTCCATGTGTTTTTACAAAAAGATCAGAGTAAGAATTTATCATAATTGTTGTTTATGTTGACGACTTAAATATTATTAGAACTCCTGAAGAGCTTCAAAATGCAATGAATTGTCTGAAGAAAGAGTTTGAGATGAAAGACCTTGGAAAGACAATGTTTTGTCTCGGCCTGCAAATCGAACACTTACAAAATAAAATTTTTATCCATCAGTCAACATATATAGAAAAGGTCTTGAAGAAATTGTACATGGACAAAACACATCCACTAAGTACTCCTATGGTTGTAAGATCCATGGATGTGGAAAAACACCAATTTCGTCATTGTATACTAAAGAACTACTTGGTCCTGAAATACAATATCTTAGTGCCATTGGAGCACTAATGTATCTTGCTAACTATACAAGACCCCGATATTGCATTTGTTGTGAGTTTGTTAGTAAGATTTAGCTCATCACCTACACGTAGATGTTGAAATGGAACTAAACATATACTTAGATACTTGAAAGGGACCATTGATATGGAGTTGTTTTATTCAAATGATTCAATATCTCAATTAATTAGTTATGCAGATGCTGGATATTTATCAGATCCTTATAAAGGTCAGTCTCAAACAGGTTATTTATTTACATGTGATGATACAACCATATCTTGGCGTTCAAGAAAACAAAAACTAGCAATCGCCTCTTCAAATCACGCAGAAATAATTGCAATGCATGAGGCAAGCCAAGAGCATATATGGCTAAGACTATTAACTCAATATATCCAGAAGATGTGTAATTTGCATTCACGTGAAAAGGCACCAACGATACTATATGAAGTTAATGTTGTGTTTATAGCTCAAAAAAAGGGAGAATACATCAAGGGAGATAGAATAAAACATATTTCACAAAATTATTCTATACTCATGATCTAGAGAAATAGGGTGACATCGAAGTCAAACAAATTCGTTCAAGTGATAATTTAGCAGATCTGTTCACCAAGTTGCTACCTACTTCAACGTTTAAAAGAATGGTATATAGAATTGGAATGCGCCGATTCAAAGATAGCAAGTGAAGTCAACATCAGGGGTATACTCGTTTTTCTTTGCTAATTTTTTTCCCACTGGGTTTTTCTTATAAAGGTTTTTAACGAGACACGTTTTCTTTTGGACATCCAAGAGGGAGTGTTATAACCAAAAATGAATGTCCAAATAATTAGTAGAATATGTAACTCCTAATTCTCATGTAACTCATAATAGAATTAAGATAGGGTCTATTACCTACATTATGATATTGTAACCTATGGTATTTTAAGTCCTATAAATAAGACCATACCAAGGTTATTGAAGAGAGTGCAAAATAAGAATCCATATTACTTATCTATTTCTCTATATTCTCTATTATTATATCCTCTATTATTTACAACAGGTTCTTCATAAATTGACATGTGTATTTTTTGTTTTATTTTTACAGGTAAACACTGTTTTTAATGTGGGCAACTTATTTAACCATTAAATTTTCTTTCTTGTTGCCCACTTATCACGTTTCAATCTATAAAACACGGATACAGATATGGCGATACAGACACGACATGACACGGATACGGTGACATGATTTTTTTTTTGATATTTTACATTACAGGAGTATCCGACATGGTGTGGGGCATGACACAGCACGACAGAATAAAATTTTTAGAAGTATCCGTGCATCATAGATTTCAATTAACTGCAAAGACTTATCTTTTAAAAAAAAAATTAGCTACATGACTTTAATACGTAAATGCAAGTTTCCACCGAAAAAAATAAAATACGTAAATGCAAGTGAAAAAATTAATGAGATCAATTGTATTGTAATCTGTAACGCCCAGTTATTTCCGAGGTATGTTTCGGTGCGTTAGCTGAATTTAATTGTTTAATTATATGAGTTATGTGATTATTTGAGAATTTGGTGTGAATTTTGGAGAATTATTGTGTTTGAGTGTTTTTGAGATTTTAAATCTCGTATTGCTAGCGAGGGCGCAATTTGTGTCGTTTTGTAATATCAATTTATTTCGATAAGTCGATATTTTAGCCCGGAATACCGATTCGCAGTCTTCTCGGACTAGCTTAAGTTTAAGCCAGTATCTTTTTTTTTTTTCTATCTCTCCCTCACGCTACTCTCTTCTCACTCTCACAACATTTATTGTAGCGGGCGCCCCAAACGGGTAACGCACGCCCGCACCGAGCCCCGACCCGGAGCCGGAATGGGATCCGACCCGAATCGAAACCCGGCGAACGGCACACATTTACTCAATGACTAGGCGGGGATTTCAAAAACGAAAGAAATGACAGAGGTGCGGAAGCGAAATAAAACAAAATAATAAATCATAATAATTACACAAGTATTAAAGCCCACCAAGGCTAACGAAATTCAATTACATAATTAATAAACGGGTTCGATACAATATCCCGAATACAACCTAAATAATAATTCCTAATATCATGAATCTTAATTAATATCTAAACGGGGAAAAGAGATATACAAGAGCGAAATAAATACAACTTAACGACAACGACTACGACGACGACGAATCCCGCCTAGTAACCTGAAACCAATACAGGGGTGAAAACAGAGGGGGTTAGTCAAAAGACTAAGTGAGGAGGGAATAATAATGTATATAATATAACGGAAAATAAATCACCAATTTTATAATTAAAAGAAATCAACATAAAAGAAAGGTTTTCGTAAACGGGTGGTGATTTAGCATAAAACATAACTTATCAAATGACTCGGCGAGTCGAGCCCTGAACTCCAATTTCCAAAACATAAAACCGGAAACCCTCCTTATTCCTCCAGTGTAGTCGGACTGCAAACCCGAACTACTCATAACATACTGTATAATCTCAGGTACTCAAAGGGCTGCCACTCCGGCCTCACCCTGAGCTCCCAAAGGTGGAGAGAACCATAGGATTTCCGCCGTAGACCCGATGTCTACCGACTTCGTCCTATCATTCTTTACTCCGGGCCCAAACATACACACATACATATCATATCATAACTCGCTTTTCAAATCATTTCGGGTTGGCCAAAAGACCGTTCGAGACATGTCATATGCGAGGCCAAAGGCTAAAGTTCGCCTTAGAAAACAAAGGGGTTTTACATGTCTCTTTCGCAAACGTTTCAAAGACTATACGTAGTACTTTTTCATATCAAAACTTTTTCGATAAATCGAATAAACATAATAGGCATAAATATCTACTAAGTATATATATAGAAACGGTGTGAAATCAAAACGTAAACTTGGCTTATATCGGGAGAGGCTTATTTATATATATACATAATAGTACTGGAATCAGAAAAGGAAAGCCTTACCTGTTGGCTATTCAAAATAAGAGCAAAAATCAAGAACCGGCGCTACTCCACGGGAGTATCGTCTGCAAAATTACCAAGACACAACCAATTAAGACTAAGGACGACGCACGGCCTATACGAGAATATTAAAACACATAGGAGCACGTTATACAATCAAATCAAGCACTTAAGTTCAAATTATCAAACGAAAACAGAGTAATCCTCAAATTTAAAAATGCAAATCAAGTCCAAATGCAACGAAACTTTACGGTCATGCTTAAATTATCATAAAGGAGTATGCATTCGAATTTCGGGAAAATCAGACTTCACATGCAAAAGTTAGAAAATTTAACGAAAATTTATAACGCACTATTCATACGCCCGAACATGTTATAAATTCATAAAACATGCAATTCATATCTATATCATATATATCGAATACACGAGCGAAGAAAGAATTCGGAAAAGACGAGTCTCGGAGGGACCCGTAGTGTAAAATGTGCCCTGACTTACAGAAGGTCAGGGCACTGTTCGACCAGGCCACACGGCCTTGTGCACGGCCGTGTGCCGAGGCCGTGCACAGTCAGCAGAACACGCACAGCCTCATGCACACGGCCTCAAGGCCGTGTGCATCAGCCCGTGTCCAATGCACACACACGCACGGCTTCATGCACACGGCCTCAAGGCCGTGTGCACCAGCCCTTGTGCGACCAGATTGAGCAGAAACATACAGAAGATCAAAAACATACGCGAAATTAAATCCTAATCCAACATTTAATCACTAAAACATGCAAATCATACTCTAATTTTCACATATAATCCTCTACAACATATAATCTACATATAGAAACGATAAACACGAAAATCCATCCACAAATCCTATACAAATCACATAAAACCTAATAATGTCATGTAACGACCCGAAAATTCCATAATTAATTCTTGGAATAATTATTCGACATTTAGTTGAATTTTATATGAAAAGATTTAACTTTGTTAGTTAATCTTAATTTATTATAATTATTTCAATATCTTTAACCTTTTATAATTACATTTTCTACCCCTCGAATTATTCTAATCTATATAAACGAACCTACAATTTTCTAAAATACCCTTGCACTACCTTGAACACACCCACACTATCTTGAACACACTCACACCCTCTTGAACACACCCCTTGCACCCTCTTGGGTACATAATCATTCGAGAGAGAGAGAGAGAGAGAGAGAGAGAAGAGAAGGAGAAAAGAGAGAAGAGAAGGAGAAGAGAGAAATTCCATTCCGAATTCGTTTCTCGACCGATTTAAATTCCGAGACCAGGTTTACGATCCTCATTCGATTCTTTATCGGTAACCTTCTTTCTCCAATTCATTTCATCCATTAAATCTTTCAATTTTTATAGTTTTTATATTGAATATATATTTGATGAATTTCTTGATTCGTAGGTTATAGTTTATCATTTTTAGCGTAGTTCGGATCAAATGATAGATATTAATGTGTACAATGCATGAGTGTGAATTTTACATGTTAATTTTAGCCTTAGCATTCCCCATATTTGATTTTTGCATGAAACTCTCGAGAAAACCTTAAAAATCGCGTTTCTGCACCTGGGTGTTGGAACCACACGGCCCAACGCACGGTCTTGCTCAATACCGTGCGCCGGACCGTGCACAGCCATTTAACCTTGCACCGGCTTGCGCACGCCGGTGCACCAGGCCGTGTGCCTTTGTTTTAGCCTGCACGTTCTTGGTTACGTGCTCAAGACCGTGCACAAGGCCGTGCGTTAGCCCGTGTGTATGCCTTAGCCAATTTTCCAGCCTTTTTCCTTAGTTGCTCACGGTAATGGGGTCAAATGATCAAAAATAAAAGTTGACTTTTTGCATACGACCCCCTAAAATCGAGCCGTTTTCACCTATAGCTTCCTTATGATTCAAGGATGAATATTTGGTAAAGTTTTCAAAATTCCGAACTCGTTCAGACCTTGAATCGAACCTTTTTCGTTTAGGGCTTTTTCCCCAATTTTTGAATGTTGTCCGAAAAATCCGAAAATCGCATGAGTGCTTCTTTTTAATATTATATGAATGAATGTGCAATTAGAATTTCAATTGAGTATGTTTATCATTGTTAATTTCGTATTTTTAGTTTAATTGATTTAATTGTATTTTAATTGTATATTCATTTGATATATGTTGTTTATTGGTTTTAATTGCAATGTAGTCTTTGAGAGTCGTTGTCGTGTCTTGTCTTATGTGATTTTGTCGTCTGTTAGTTTTAGGCTGTCTTGTCAGGACATTGCTTGGAGTGTCTTGTCGTTCCGTGTTTCCAGGTGAGGGTTTTAAAATGATTTCAAACGGAGTAAGAATTCTTTTAATTTATTGCGAACTCCCCTTATGTGCTCTTATTGCTTCGTTTTCCTTTCTCGTATAATTATTAGATATTTAATCTATATTTTAAGGTTGCTCTCAAATAATTTAATATTAAATTGTACTTATGAGTATCCCTAAAATATTTTATTTTCATATGGCAAGTAAAATTATTTATTTTAAGCGTGACGGTTTGACTTAGGATTTATACCCTTCGTCGTCACTCAAACTTGCTCAAATTTAATTTATGTACGGTTTTCAAAGCGAGCAAATTCATGACATTTCAACATGGGGCCCGGGAAAGTATCCGAAGGTTATACCTGGGGACGAGCGTCTAGGGGTAATCCGAGGTGCTTCTCCCAAAACTAAGCGTCAATCGTGGCCCGTCAGGAGTTGATAGCCACGGTTGGGAGTGATGGTGGGCGTTGCATTCGTTGCACGTTTTCCTAAAATTCACAGTCGCCCGAAATAGCGATTCGGGGTCAGACACCGGTGATGGAGTGTATGAACGTGAATGGGTTATAAGGAGGAACAGGCTCATTCTCGCTGGGATATTATTTGCGTGCATGTTACTGCTTTAATTATTTATTATCTATTTAATGTCGTGTATGCAAGTCGAAGCACGATCCGGATTTTCTTAAATTATGCAAATGTATTTTCATATATATATAATTTAAAACCCGGACACGTGGCTCGTACTTGATCCCTCTTAACCTTCACTGAGTGTTTTTACTCACCCCCCCTATTTTAATTCTTACTTCAGGTCGACAGGTGGCGTTGTCACCTATCATGTCAGTCGGCAACAGCAGGTCTAGGTTGGCTCGTGTGTCTTGTATTGTCAGTGTCCCAACAACAGTCGTGTTCTTGTTATGAATTTATTTAATTATGTATTTTGGATTATGCTTTAATTTAAGTACTTACGTGCCCCTGATGTGGGATAGATTAGACTGGCCATGAATGGCATTGATTATATTATGATTGAGGATGATGTATGAATTACGTGGCCATGGATGGCTTATATGATATTTTATATAATTGTTATTACTTCCACAACTCTGATTTAATTATTATTTATTGCTGTTGTTGTTGGGCTGTCGTTTGCTGTTGCTAGTTTTGCCTGATTGATTGCCGTTCGCCGGGATGGATTTTTAGATGGGGTACTTATACCTCGTTTGAGGGTTTGTCTCGGTGCGGATGTGGTGTCCTTTCTCCGGCCAAGGAAAGGGGCGCTACAGTCAGTGGTATCAGAGCCTAGGTTCCCGAACAGGAACCGAAAGCTCTAGTATCTCGTCTGTCTTGCATGGGGTGTCTGTCAGCTTGGTGTCAGTTCGTGTCGAGTTCGTGTTTTGAGAAGTGTTTGTCTCATGTTGGTGCTTAAAATTGTAGACGATTACGGTTGGCTTAATTAACCGACTGTCAATCTTTTATAAATTTATGTACTAAGGAAGATGTAACGCGAGTCGATGGAACACTGTGCGTGTCTTACATGGTTTTGTCTGTCGTAGTGTGTGTCGGTAGGATTTTGTTGAGTGATTGAGCATGCTTATGCGTTTATGAATTGTTAGCATCATTTCTCACAAGACATGCACCTATTTGGCCAAATAGTTGTGAACGCAGGTATGCCACGTAAGAAAGCTAGATCAGATCCGCCACTACCTCCACTTCAGACTACGTCAGGATCAACGCACTCGTATTCGAGGGAGAGTTGGAAATAGCTCAGGGAGCAGATAGCATGACGGAATACGAGGCCAGATTTGCCTACCTGACTAACTACTCACCAAACCGGGAGCCAGATCAAAGGAACAGAGCTGCGAGATTTATATCTGGATTGAGGCATGAAATTTGCCAAGTACTCATAGGTCTTGGTTGTTGTTCTTATGCTGAAGCTGTTGGCCGAGCCTTGCGGGCCGAAGCAGAGTTTGAAATGAGAGCTAGGAATGCTCGACCGATCGTTTTACCGAACCCGTCTTATGGATCGAGAACTTCAGTGGCTGTTCGTACAACTTCTCACAGAAAAGAGGCGACGACCAGTGGATCCAGGGAGAGCACCATCCTTTGCTCGTATGGCCATAAGCCAAATCATCTCGCAGAGTACTGCCGGAAACGACTGGGGCAGTGTTTACTGTGTGGATCCCCTGACCATCTTCTCGACAATTGCCCTATTAAGAAGACACCTAAGGAAGAGGATAGTGGGTGATGATTCTGGGGATTCAGGGTTCTTAATTCAGAGAGGGAGGCTACCGTATAATAAAACGGGAAGGGACAGTGTTGAGGACGTACAATAAATGAGAAGCTACGACATCGAAGGACTTGAGCAAAAATTATGGAATAAGAGGAATAATAGGAGACTAGAACGGACTTCATTACTCGGAATAAAAGGTACTGTGCATTTTCATAACATTCATATTTCTCGTATTCAATTTATTAATTGCGCGGTATTATGTAATTATTATTTGTGTGAACTCCGGATTAAATCCGGAGTGTTTTCGAAAATTTTTCGCGTTTTAATTCGATCCAGGGGTGCTTGCACGCCCTAACGCACGGTCTTGCTCAAGACCGTGCGGTTCAGCTCAAGCCCGTGCAAGCCAGTTCAGCGTTAAACCGCTGAACCGGCTGGACCGCTCCACACGGGCCAGCGCACGCCCGTGCGTCCGGCCGTGTGTACCTCTTCGCCCATTTAAACACCATTTTCGCGAACATAAACTTTTCACCCCATTTTCCCCACTTCCAGCAGCAGAAACCTCTCAATTTTTCCCAATTTCATCCTCCAATCTTTGCAAGCCAATAACTTTCGATCCGTCCGTTGGATCTTCCTAATTTTCGGAAGGTACGTAGTCTACATTACGTATTTCAATTAGTTGGGTTTTGAGGATGATCCGTCGAGCCGATCTTACACACATTGCTGTCCAAAATACACGCACGCCAAGTGTTCGACAAAATTCCCGAGTGAGGAATTTCATCGAATTCAATCCTACAAGCTTCCAACAACAATCTCACATGGCCGCCGAAGGTTCTCGATGTAGGAGGAGACGAGATGACCCTCCATCTCCACTCCCATTCAATGTGGATATTTCAAATGCATTCCAAGTTAAAATATTTAGGAGAATGCACGAACGCCCGGTGTTCTCCACCAAATTTCTCGACATCGAGGCATTAGGAAATTTGGGACTTGGCCCCGATATTGCTCGATACATAGAAGACGTGGGATGGACCACATTATTGGACATAAGAAGGAATTCGTACCCCCGGCTTGTGTACGAATTCATTGCAACACTTCAAGTACTTCCCCATGAAGACGATGCCGAGCTACCATTCAAGATTGAATTCCGAGCCTTTAATGAAGATTATGAGCTCACTCTTCGGCAACTAACAATGCATTTTGGACTACCCATCCGGGGTATGATAAGCCGTGAAGTTGGATGGTCCGAAGCCGAAGCTTGGAGAAATGTCTCCACTTCTAGGAGACCCTTTCAACAAGGAAAATCGAAGGCAACCGACCTTCGTGATGCCGCTTTGAGGACTTTCCACCGGTTCCTCTCATGTACCGTTTTCGCTAGAGGAGATAGCTACGGTTCAATTAATATTGAGGAACTCTACGTCCTTGATTGCGCGGTTCGAAGGCAAGCAGTCAACGGCATTATGTTTTTCCTTCGATATGTAGAATATGTAGGTACCCGGCCTAAAGGAGAAATCAGAATTGGGTCCTACATTACCGCGATCTTAGAGTGTGCCGGAGTGACCGGCATGGATCGAATGGCCCCGGCAGGAGCCGAGGATTCAACAATTTCCTACAAGCAACTCGCCCAAATGAAACTTTGTAGGAAAGTTAGAGGACGACATGGTCGTTATGTACCAATGACGGCCGAGGAAGCCGCCGCCGGTAGCGATGGCGACGATGAAGAGGATGCCGATTTAGGAGGTCATCCTGAGGAGGACCGACAAGAGAGAGAGGAGCAAATGATGGAACAACTTTACGAAGCAGGAGGCTTCGCTCCTCAGCAGGTTCCGTATGTACCCGATCCTCCTAGAACCGAAGAGGTTCCATTCCAGCAGGGCTTTGAGGATTACCCGACACAGCATCAGGCTGGATCTTCCCAATGGGACAGATTAAGTGAGGAACAATGGAGTCAGTATCTACAAGCGGAGTCGGAAATCCGAAGCCGATGGGAGACCGACAGGTGGACAGTTTGGGGAAACCGTTTCACCACTTTCGCTGAACAGACCACCGAACGTCTAGATCGACAGTCGGCCGATCTCCGAGAGGTTCGCGCCGACCTACAAGAATTCAGACTCGAGACCCGACGCAACCAGACTGAGCTTCGGGAACAGATTACCGGCCTCGAGAGATCCATCACTGATCAACTTGCCAACTATCTGAGCCGCCTTGGCAGGTCGCCTAACTCTGGAGCACCTGATTCTTAGTTGGCATTAGTTTTTCCCTAATTTCTCGTTGTTTTCGTTTTAATTGTAATTTGAATTTCAGTTGAACTATTATGTATGAACTATGTGTTAAATGTTTATTTGAATTTAACTGTTAACTGTTCATTTTAATTAATTGCTTATGTGTTAATTGCGCGATTTTGTATGATGAACTTTTAAATGCTGTGATATACTTCCTTTAATAAACCCCGAGGTTCGGAGTAGAATCTGAGGACAGATTCTTTTAAAGGAGGGAGTATTGTAACGACCCGAAAATTCCATAATTAATTCTTGGAATAATTATTCGACATTTAGTTGAATTTTATATGAAAAGATTTAACTTTGTTAGTTAATCTTAATTTATTATAATTATTTCAATATCTTTAACCTTTTATAATTACATTTTCTACCCCTCGAATTATTCTAATCTATATAAACGAACCTACAATCTTCTAAAATACCCTTGCACTACCTTGAAAACACCCACACTATCTTGAACACACTCACACCCTCTTGAACACACCCCTTGCACCCTCTTGGGTACATAATCATTCGAGAGAGAGAGAGAGAGAGAGAGAGAAGAGAAGGAGAAAAGAGAGAAGAGAAGGAGAAGAGAGAAATTCCATTCCGAATTCGTTTCTCGACCGATTTAAATTCCGAGACCAGTTTTACGATCCTCATTCGATTCTTTATCGGTAACCTTCTTTCTCCAATTCATTTCATCCATTAAATCTTTCAATTTTTATAGTTTTTATATTGAATATATATTTGATGAATTTCTTGATTCGTAGGTTATAGTTTATCATTTTTAGCGTAGTTCGGATCAAATGATAGATATTAATGTGTACAATGCATGAGTGTGAATTTTACATGTTAATTTTAGCCTTAGCATTCCCCATATTTGATTTTTGCATGAAACTCTCGAGAAAATCTTAAAAATCGCGTTTCTGCACCTGGGTGTTGGAACCACACGGCCCAACGCACGGTCTTGCTCAATACCGTGCGCCGGACCGTGCACAGCCATTTAACCTTGCACCGGCTTGCGCACGCCGGTGCACCAGGCCGTGTGCCTTTGTTTTAGCCTGCACGGTCTTGGTTACGTGCTCAAGACCGTGCACAAGGCCGTGCGTTAGCCCGTGTGTATGCCTTAGCCAATTTTCCAGCCTTTTTCCTTAGTTGCTCACGGTAATGGGGTCAAATGATCAAAAATAAAAGTTGACTTTTTGCATACGACCCCCTAAAATCGAGCCGTTTTCACCTATAGCTTCCTTATGATTCAAGGATGAATATTTGGTAAAGTTTTCAAAATTCCGAACTCGTTCGGACCTTGAATCGAACCTTTTTCGTTTAGGGCTTTTTCCCCAATTTTTGAATGTTGTCCGAAAAATCCGAAAATCGCATGAGTGCTTCTTTTTAATATTATATGAATGAATGTGCAATTAGAATTTCAATTGAGTATGTTTATCATTGTTAATTTCGTATTTTTAGTTTAATTGATTTAATTGTATTTTAATTGTATATTCATTTGATATATGTTGTTTATTGGTTTTAATTGCAATGTAGTCTTTGAGAGTCGTTGTCGTGTCTTGTCTTATGTGATTTTGTCGTCTGTTAGTTTCAGGCTGTCTTGTCAGGACATTGCTTGGAGTGTCTTGTCGTTCCGTGTTTCCAGGTGAGGGTTTTAAAATGATTTCAAACGGAGTAAGAATTCTTTTAATTTATTGCGAACTCCCCTTATGTGCTCTTATTGCTTCGTTTTCCTTTCTCGTATAATTATTAGATATTTAATCTATATTTTAAGGTTGCTCTCAAATAATTTAATATTAAATTGTACTTATGAGTATCCCTAAAATATTTTATTTTCATATGGCAAGTAAAATTATTTATTTTAAGCGTGACGGTTTGACTTAGAATTTATACCCTTCGTCGTCACTCAAACTTGCTCAAATTTAATTTATGTACGGTTTTCAAAGCGAGCAAATTCATGACATTTCAACATGGGGCCCGGGAAAGTATCCGAAGGTTATACCTGGGGACGAGCGTCTAGGGGTAATCCGAGGTGCTTCTCCCAAAACTAAGCGTCAATCGTGGCCCGTCAGGAGTTGATAGCCACGGTTGGGAGTGATGGTGGGCGTTGCATTCGTTGCACGTTTTCCTAAAATTCACAGTCGCCCGAAATAGCGATTCGGGGTCAGACACCGGTGATGGAGTGTATGAACGTGAATGGGTTATAAGGAGGAACAGGCCCATTCTCGCTGGGATATTATTTGCGTGCATGTTACTGCTTTAATTATTTATTATCTATTTAATGTCGTGTATGCAAGTCGAAGCACGATCCGGATTTTCTTCAATTATGCAAATGTATTTTCATATATATATAATTTAAAACCCGAACACGTGGCTCGTACTTGATCCCTCTTAACCTTCACTGAGTGTTTTTACTCACCCCCCCTATTTTAATTCTTACTTCAGGTCGACAGGTGGCGTTGTCACCTATCATGTCAGTCGGCAGCAGCAGGTCTAGGTTGGCTCGTGTGTCTTGTATTGTCAGTGTCCCAACAACAGTCGTGTTCTTGTTATGAATTTATTTAATTATGTATTTTGGATTATGCTTTAATTTAAGTACTTACGTGCCCCTGATGTGGGATAGATTAGACTGGCCATGAATGGCATTGATTATATTATGATTGAGGATGATGTATGAATTACGTGGCCATGGATGGCTTATATGATATTTTATATAATTGTTATTACTTCCGCAACTCTAATTTAATTATTATTTATTGCTGTTGTTGTTGGGCTGTCGTTTGCTGTTGCTAGTTTTGCCTGATTGATTGCCGTTCGCCGGGATGGATTTTTAGATGGGGTACTTATACCTCGTTTGAGGGTTTGTCTCGGTGCGGATGTGGTGTCCTTTCTCCGGCCAAGGAAAGGGGCGCTACATGTCAACTATTCACAAAAACGAGAAAAACGAAGTATAGAAGACATTAAACGAGAGAATCGTTAGAAGCTTACTCGTAGAGAAGATCGCAAGGAATTCGTAGACGTAAACTATTCAAAAATCAGTCGGGAAACGGAGTCGGGACGATCGATTGAACTTCCTTCCTTCTCTTTCTCTTTTTCCTTCTCTTTTATTTTCTCTCCTTTCTTGCTGATGTTTGAACGAGAGTGTGAGGTGAGAGAGATTGACTTAGTCAATTAAGTTGACTAGGTTTAAAATCGAAGGGGTAAAAATCGTAATTTCGCGAAATAAGTTTGAAAACTCACGTTGTCCAAATAATACGTAATTACAGTCAAAATTCACATAATTAAACGCACATTGACAATTCGTGATTTAAATATAAAATTCACTCATTATCCTAAAATCTTAGAATAAATATCAAATTAAAATAATAATTTGCGAAATTACTCGATTCAAATATACCGAATTATAAATCGGATTTTCGGGTCGTTACATTTATTCACATTTTTCTCCTCTTCCTCATTTCCTCTCTCCAAAGAGCAAAAACCTAGGTTGGTGATCATCCAAAGCTTCAACTTTTGGAGCTTCTCGTTCGAGCTTGAGCTTCTACATTGATTGAGGAACATATTTGTTTCTACAAGATTCCCCATTAAAGCTCTCCTCTGCTCTCTTTCTCCATTTCTCCATTTTAGGTAAATTTCTTGTTTTAGGCTTTTATATGTTTTGATTAGTTTGTTGAGCTTTTGAACATTTGAGACTTCACGAGTGTTTATTTGAACTTATAGAAACATGAATGAGCTTTTAGACCTAAGAACTCCATTGATGACTTTTGAAGGTTTATGGGTTTATTTGTAATTTGTGCAATATGGTTCTACATGCTTATTTTCTTGAGATTTTCGTGTTATATTAATATATTGAGCATTTAGGTTGAGTTTTGTGAAGTTTGGGGTTGAAAAATGTGATTTTTGGGCAAAAATTTGAAGTTGCCGCGGAGAAGGTGAAGTGCAGGGTCACCACACCCGTAGTGGTGCCCACAGCCGTGGCCTTGGACGAGATCATGTCCAATGCCCCCGCCACGGCCGTGTTGCTCACCACGGCCCCAGGCCGTGTTTTGGACGACTAACTCGTCCCGAACCTCGTTTTCTCTTGGTTCTTTCGCCACCAAAAATCCTAAAATGTTAAAACTAAGATATTTTGAAAGTTTCGTGGCGATCAGACATGTTCGAGATGTGAATAGTATTCGGGGGTGGTTTTTATAATTTTTCCAAACGTTTGATTTTTATCACTCAAGCTTCTACATTACTCATAGGTCTTCCATGCTTAATATCACTTACATTTGATCTTGTTTAAGTGCTTATATGCTTGATTCTTCATTTTAAGCATGTTTTTACATTTTAAAGTTGCTCGTCTTATTTGGTTTCGAGTTCGTCGAGTCGTGTCTTACCTCAAGACCTTGTGTATCATAGGTGGGACCCAAGGGGATAGGGCGTAGATCGTCAGGCCTTCCATTTTGTCTTTAGAAGCCTGCAGGTGAGGTTTTAAATGCTTTTAACTAGAGCTTGAACAAATGTTTGTGAAAACGTTACATTCCCTTTATTTATTTCGATTATCTATGTTATTGAGATTTAAGTAAATGATTTTGATATCAAAATGATATAATTATACATATTGATCAAATGGTTTTGAAATAGAGACAAGAGAACTCTTTTGATTTAAAGGTAACTTTGGGTCGTGGACCTTGCGCGTATGCCTTGAGTCTACTCGGCAATGTGACGAGGGAATCCTAGGCTATTACACACCTTGTCTCGAAAGACCCCTTTGGTCAAATTGCTCCTTTTCTTGAGAAAGAGAAAGAGGAACTAAGTATTTCAAAAGTAAGTTGGATATTACAGTTTAATCCCTTGAGGACGCTTTTGGGGGAAACTTGGGCCCGAATTATATGATAGGTGGAGACCCGGAGAAGTGCGTCTAGGGTAAAGCCCATTGTATAATCCCGATTATATATAGATAGACTCTCATTGATGACTTATCTAATATATAATCAAAGTGTATTACTTGTAGCTAGTCGGGGATAGTCTAGTTCGAGTAATGCTTACCGGTATTATGCTTTTAGTATAATGTCGTAATCGGTGGTGAAATCTCAGGTTGCTCCTTGATAAGCCAAAATGGTGTGTTGGAGTTTTCATTATATTTTGAAATGGTTTTTAGGAGTTATAAGGAGATGGCCCGTTCTCGCCGGGAATCAAATGTTTCTAAAATATTTTATAATCATGTTTGATTCACTAAACTTTACTGAATTGGAAAGAAAACTTATTGCTATTAGATTTGTTTTCTATCAAACTAAAGTATGAATCTAAACAGGTTTCAAATATTATATATATATCCCCCCTTACTGAGTTGTTTTGAACTCATCCCTCTTTTTGGTTCATGCTTCAGGTATTGATGTCCGACATTACATTGTCGGCTATGGCAACAGTGTTTATATAGGCTTTCCTATGGTTGGGTGTCGGTCTAGTGTATAGTTTTTGTTAGATCGATATGTTGATGATGAATTGGATTATGTCATATTCTCTCCTACCTTTTACTTTATGTCGAAACAGCGAATTGGCTGAGATGATATATTTGCCCCTGTGAGGGATGACTGATGTTATTATGACTTTACTTTTATTTAGTTGAGTCTCGTATGGGCATTGTTGATATATCCCTCTTGTTCTTGTTATGCTTCCGCTCTTGTTTCTCTGTCTTGTTGGGAGTGTCGCTGTTGCCAGGTTATGGAAACCCGTTGTCTGGGGTGGGTTTTTGGATTGAGATCCCTAACTGTCAGTCGGGAGCTCGTTTCGATCCGGGGGCCGTAATGTGGGGGCGTCACATAATCCATGATTATTAAAGAAAGCCCAAATGCAAAGTTCTGTATTTTCTTGAAAGAAATTTTTTGGATTAGTTTAGAAAATTCTAAAATGAATTTGTATATCCAAAATATCTATAAATAGTTTTATTAATCTAAAATACGTATTCCATCAAATTTTCATTCTGAAGAGACCAATTGTTGACATTAACCCATTTTCTCGATAAAGATACCCTTAAATTTATTAAAGTAGTTTTTTCATGTTTAATTATAAATTAATTTTGTTTACAGTTATTAATTTATTAAAAAAACAACTTATGAATATTTTTTTTTAAAATTAAATTATCTCAATATACTTTGTTATATATATATATATATATATATATATATATATATATATATATATATATTATATTGTGAAAACAAATTTCCAAAACTTTTAAAACATTAACTTATTAGGGTTTGTCTATTGTAAGGTTAGAAAAGAAAAGAACTTACGTTAGGTAGAAAGTAGTTTTTTCATGTTTAATTATAAATTAATTTTGTTTACAGTTATTAATTTATTAAAAAAACAACTTATGAATATTTTTTTTTAAAATTAAATTATCTCAATATACTTTGTTATATATATATATATATATTATATTGTGAAAACAAATTTCCAAAACTTTTAAAACATTAACTTATTAGGGTTTGTCTATTGTAAGGTTAGAAAAGAAAAGAACTTACGTTAGGTAGAGTAATTTATTAGAGTACTTACTACCTAATTAATTGGTTATGATTACCCGTAACTTATTAATCAGGTTATGATTACTTGATCCCAGTTAAATAGGTATAATTATAAAATTTAACTTTATAATCTTTTAAAATACAATTATTATTTCTTTCATAAATTTTCTCTCTCAAAAAAGTACTCGATGCTGAAGCTCTACGTTTAGAACTAAAATGGCCACCTCAGAACTAAAGTCGCTGCCTGTCGGTGATTCCCTAACACGGCTGGAACAATTCATCCATCTTCTCATCTTGAGTTTCACAGAAGAGGGAGTGTTTCTTTCAAGGGCTGCGCCATTCCTCCATTATCGCTACAGGTATTCAACCTCTTCATGGATATACAAATTAATAACTGTTTTTTTTATTTTGTTTCATATACAACCCTTCGTGACTGCCGTTATTATAATTTTTATTTTTTCTTAGGTTTGTATATTCCAACTCTAATTGATATGTTAATTTTTCCCTAATTGTTCCTTGCTAGGATTCCTGGTGCGGGCGACTACGGATAAATTAAACGACTTCAAGAAGTTGAAAATCTGTTGTATAAAAAAACATTGCAGCTTTTAGCTTTTTTCAAAAGCTGAAAGTCTGCTATATAAAAAATAGCAAACCCAACATGTTGCAGCTTTCAACTTTTTTCAAAAGCTGCTATATTAAAAATAACTCTCGCGCGGAAACCCCATGTACTTAGCAGGCACACGCCGTAAGGTATTTATCTTATGTTTGTTTGAAGTTATAGTGTAGGTCCTGCAGGAGAAGTGCAGAACAAATTAGCAATTGGCTTATTACCTGCATGTTTGCAAGGACCCTTTTGTCCACAAAATTTGTATTGAAATTTATTTATATATCAATTATGCTCCGAGCATTTTGGATTCATCATTGACATAAGTGGTGATTTTTTTTTTGAAGAATTAGGTGTTTTGAATTTACTTATGGCATTTGAATAAACAAGGACAAGTTTGATTCCACAAAGTACGTCAGTTATTTAAACATGTTCAATATGTCAGAAGTCAGAACCAAATACTCCAATATAGTATCATTATTCATCTCATTACATCTCACTTTTTTATTTTTTTTGTAGCTTATAAGTTGTGGTTGGTGATAAAAATGGGAGTTTTGTAAGTTATTTTTTGTACAATAATGACGAAACATAAAATAATAAAAGTAATTTATTAGGGGAAGCTTACATTTATTTCAAGGAACTAGAAGCCCCAAACAACTTATTTTGGGCTCATTTACTGAAAAATTTACCACACTTTAGAGGAGCTCATAAGCTCTCAAATAGCTTATAAGTAGTTTCAAGGAACTTGTAAGCTTAGACAAACACCCTCTTAACTCAAAACCTTACATTTTCTAATACATTATATTCATGTTAGCAGAAGAACAGTCATACAAAATAATAAATGAGAAAAAAAATGCCACAAGTCCATGGTAACAAATAAAATTTCGTTCCTCTAAGTTGAAAATGATCTCAAGAGTCAACAAAATTGTTTTACATGTATGAGCGCAGATTTTTCATTAACCAATCTAATCACTTGTTTCACCAATGGTGCATCTTTGGTTAAACATAATTTCGCTGCTTTTCGGCTTTTGGAAAAAGCTGAAAGTTACAACATATACAAAATGGAAAAAAACTGAGTATAAAATTACAAAACCCACACCCATATATTCCATAAATACAAAGGCATAAATGATAATTTCATTCCATAGATAAATAACTTAGAGAGTTACATCATCCATATCACGAAAGAAGACACAAAATTACAGTTTTTACATACTTCAATTAAGAGATCCAAATCCACATAAAAAAAATCCAAGAGTAATCAGTGTTTGCATAACTATAAGCTCTCCACAACTCAATGGCCACTGCTTCATTGGTGCCCACTAGTATTTTCCGAAGTAGCCTTCATCTTTAGTCTGAAACACAATCAACAAACAAAAAGCGAGAAATAAGTTAATTTGAAGTTGAGAAAATCAGTCGAGCTAAGAATTGCTACTATCCTCATTTCTGTGTCTTGATCAATATTAATTTGAGTGAAAAATATAATTATAGCTCTCTTAATTTGTGTCTGAAAAATATAAAGTGAGCACACAGTCGAAACTCTAACACTGACACCATAACACATAAAGTGATAAAAACAAACAATTAATTACTCAAAACATTTGATACCAGAGGAAAAAGTACTCTTTTTTGCTAGAAAATATAAATTACAATACACCCCCTCCCCTCCGAAGAAAATTAATTTTTCTTTCATGTGTTAAAAATACAAGACAAGCTTCAGCCTAATTATCTATCAAGAAGAAAAGGGACCTCCCTATCTTTTCAGGATTTTGATATATAAAGGGAATAATAGAACTCTTAATTGGAGGGAGCAATTAAGATTAAGAAACAAACAATTGGAATTTAAAGTGAGCTTACTATTGAAAGCATGAAAACCAGAAGATTACAGAAAATATTGTTGGAAAGTTACAAAGACGCTATATATAACTCACAACGACACAAGTATACCAGAGTAAAAAAAATACTCTTTTATTGACTCAAACACGAGATCAAATGAAACAACCTAACAAATGATAGCAGAAACAACTAACATATGTAGAAGTTCAACAAGATTCACTCATCATTTGTAGTATATATCACCACCACTCCCTGTCATTTTTATCACAAAGGGATAATGTTAAACTCACATCAATCTCCAAAAAACCAGTAAAAACTATCAAAATAAATTATTAATCTCAAGAATTATACGCTAATATCCTCATAGATATTACAAGAGAATCTCTATAAATACTCGTTTTAATTGTCCGTAAGCATATTGTTGCTAATAAAGTACATCAAGACTGAAATTTTGCACCGGTGTTCATAACTTATGTAAAAGGATGAAAGCATCATGAGAAAAGAAATTAGAATAAGGATTTTGAATTTATCAGGAAACAACTCAATTCAGAGCGATTTTTAGAAATTCTTTCACATTAATTTCTTTTGGAGGAGCCGAATAGTATTTGATTTTCATTGAATAAACATCACTAACTTGTATTACGCATTAAAAAAAAGCAAGCTACAAATTGCTGCTATCGATCAGGACTTTAATTTCACAACAAAAAGGGCTATTATACAAGTTAACTACCCCAAAATACAACTAGACTAAATCCTCTGAAGGTATCTTAAAATATTAGTTCTGTTTGGCAAAACCAAGGCTGAGTTAGAGTTTGATATTTCCCACTAAAGGCCGCCATTTTGATATCATGAAAAGATTTCAATTATCGTCTACAACCCAATTAAATAGAGCCCATAACAGATTTTATCCTTCAAAATAGTAACTAAATAACAAAATTGAAAATCTCAGAAAACATATCGCATTATCAGGGCTTTTGGGAAGCAACGTCTGCAATATTTTATAGGGAATTCTCGGACACGGACTGTTCGGTGAAGGTACGTGACATGAGTTTGAAGGAAAATTAAGTATGGATGAAGCCTGATTGCACCCTGAAAAGAAGAGAAGAGGGGCGTCTGAGAAGAGAAATATTTTTTTAACGATGAGAAAGTAGGGAAGAAAAAAAAAAAAGTCAACAGGGTCAAATAAGTTTCCAGTCTTCAAAATATATTTTAACCGGTAAAAATAAATGAAAAAAGATGTGTTAAATTTTGAGAATCCTACCTTACATTAGTTAGTTCCAAGTAAACTAAATTTAGACATGCCCAACTTATTATTGAAAAAGTAAGAAATAATTATAGAACCATACGGACGGAAACAATTATACGACCATAATTGTTAATTTTTAAGTAATGATTTACGCTTTAGTCTAAATAAACCACTAAATAGGTACTAGGTAGATAAACCATGGGTTAACGTGGTTTATTATATGAACATAGGTTTAATTATTAATAAATTTATAATAACATCTCTAATAATTATTTAGAGGATTAATGATTTGCCCCTCCAGTCAGCGTGCCTTCAGATAGGCATGTGAAGGATCCCCAAATTTTGGATGAAAAACTTGACGGTTGAAAATTGAAACCAAACGTGTCAAAAAAGTCATTCTTTTGGGACTCAAATGTATCAAGATCCAATAAGTGAGACTCTAATCGAAAACGAGTATGTCATATGGGACCAAATGTGTAATTTTCTCGATTTTTACGTCTTAAAAACAGTAAATATTAAGTGTTTTATTTTATTGCTTTAATTACAAGAACCTAAATAAACCAAAAGATAGATGCATTATTGTGGGTAATGCTAACTATTGATGTTTAAAAGTTCTCACTTTTTTTCCCACTTTTGATACATGGATACGGATACAATGATGTAGACACGATACAGATGTGTTGACACAATTGATGTCGGGTACGAATATCCAACATGGCACGGCACGGCACAATAATTTGTTAGAAATATCCGTGCATTAGAGACTCCTACTTTTAATACTCCATTTTCCTACAATTTTTGCTGCGATTTGATTTTTCCAAAAGAAGTTGTTTTTAAATACCCTCATTTAGGATTTGCAGTTTGCTCTGGATGCTTCAATCATGGCGGTGACGCTAAAATCATGTTGTTAAATCTACTCAATACCCAAAGCCAGCCTGAAATCAAACCCCTAACGCTTGGTTAATGATAAATAAGTCCCTTCCAGGCAAACACCCCTATGGTTTCTATTCTAGTCATATGCAAGTTGCAACATGAATGTTTTCAATTAGCTACTGAAACTCCAACTTGGTTTTACAAGTGAACATACAGGCTTTCATCAGCATGTTCCATATTGTCATAATCCCACCTGTAGATCCCACATTGAACCACAAGAGAAACTACAAAATTTCTGGTTAGACTTTGTAGGCTTCAGCTACCATATTATTTAACAAGATAATAGTAACATCTCGTAAAATTTCAATCAACTCTTCATAATTTCTATTTTATGTCTTGTTCATCTCATCATATAAGATGTCGATTTAGGTCTCCCATCTACTAAACATATAATAAAAATGAAATGGTATAAAATGGGTAATCTTTTTGCAGCATACACGGTTAAGTAGTTTCTAATCTTTGAGTGAAAGATATGCCCTCAACTTTCCTGCGAGATGTGGCATCGTGTTGATGCTATCTTGAACTGACAGTTCGACACAGGATTCCAAATCATTCATGGCATTGTTGCTGTTTGACTGGAGCTTTGCCGACTCATATTTGTCCTGGCAAACCGCCAGAGACCTGCTCAATCTTTCCTGTAAGTTTGAAGAGAAAATATTACTGAGAACTCGAATAATTGCCAGAGACACTTCCAGAGAGCGACAGAAAGAAAGAAAGAACACTTCCGGAGAGCGACAGAAAGAAAGAAAGAAATCACAGGGAAAAATCATGCTTCACCAATACAAATTGGTATAAAGGACTCAGAAAGATTGTTCCTTCAAGGACTCAGATTAATTGAGAACAAAACGAATTTCTAGAACCTTTAATAAGAAAGAAAGAAGAGAAAAACCTTAGGCTGCATTTGGATGGATGGATTTTAAATCCTTAGCTCAAGTCCATCTTACCAACTTTTCTTACTCCCCCCCCCCCCCCCTTCTCCCCCTCCCTCTCTCTCTCTCCCCCCCTCCCTCCCTCTCTCTCTCTCTCTCTCACACACACACACACACACACCCACACCCACCATCTCTCCATACCATTATTAAACTTGATTGCCCATTTTACCTTGTTCAATTACTGTTATCATTTTGTAAATCACATAGACGAGTTAAAATTTTACATGATCGCCCCCCCCCCCCCCCCCCCCCCCCCCCCCCCCTCCCCTCTCTCTCTCTCTCTCTCTCTCACACCCACACACCCACACCCGCCATCTCTCCATACCATTATTAAACTTGATTGCCCATTTTACCTTGTTCAATTACTGTTATCATTTTGTAAATCACATAGACGAGTTAAAATTTTACATGATCGCATAAAAAACCCTTTCAACCATGGTCAATTACGGACACTACTGCTGTGTTCATAATCACAACATCATACCTTGTTATTTTTTCTGGACAAAAAGTAGCTAGAATAGAGGACAAGACAGACTTGCTCATCTCTTAAACAGCCCGCCAAGATTTAAAAAACGATTTAAAGTGAAAGAAAGATGCGATGATCCTTTTACCTTTTTATAATTTCTCTTTTTTTCTTAATTATATCTTCATATGGGTTTGTGCAGTTTGGATAGGGTGGGGTAAGGGGTGTTATAGGCAGCATGACTAATGTCTAACTAAAATGAAACATGATGGGCAGGAAGGGCACGGTTCAAAACATTAGTGACCAAAGTAAGACATGGAGGACTATAAATGATATTAAACCCTATAGATACAAAAGAAATATTTGATTATTCCTCGTCAACAGTAGAATCAATTGGAGACAGGAAAGCACCTGTAAATGAAGAACAATAAATAACAAGTTGATACCGTGTGAAGTCGAAGTATTCCTAATATCTCATGTACTCATGTGTAGAGTTGTAAATAAAGATTATAAAAAGTGTATATATCCAAGAGTCCCATGTCTACAATAACCACATGAAGATAAGGAAAAAATATTCCACCAGCTCCAAAGAGTTCTGTAAAACTAAGGACCACCACATCACACTAGTGTAATTATGGCAACCCAACATTTTCTGTAATTGATGTTAAGTGTTTTAGGCCACAAAAGATCAAATTGTGAACTTGACATGCAAGCATCACTAAGAGGGGAGTCCAAAATAAGTTATTGAAATATAAGTATTATCTCTTAGAACTTTTCTTCCTATAGATACTTACATTAGTTTCGAAGCATGTAAACCACTTGTCTTTAGATGCTACAATGTTTTTCTCTATTAGAGAGATTCTATTAGGTTATCAAAGAAAAGATGAGAGGCTTTCTAACTCCAGTTTCAGTTTTCTTCAAGTCACCCGATATTTCGGGCGTACTTTCAAATCTATAACCACAAACAAAAAATACATAAAGATAAAACATTCTCCAGACCAACAAACTAAATCTTGAACGTCAAAACCCCATGACCATTCAAAGAAATTTGCTATTAATACTGATACATTCTGTTTCTTATGAAACAAAACCCTGAACTCTGACGAACTTAAAACTAGTAAGAGCTTTAAAATTAAAACCAATTGAAGACCACCATTAGGGAATTTTAGCCATAAATCCTCTTTGCTCAATTCTAGTTGTAAGGTAATAGAAATTCACCAAAAGAAGATTGAACACTTACTTGAAACTTGGCCATCTCGCTTTCGACAAGGTTCTGGGCATTGAGCACAGGCACGCTGCAATGCTCCACGCAGTTGCTTATCTCGTCATGCTTCTTCCTCCTGTCGAAACACTCATGTGCACACTTGAAGTAGGCTTGCTGCAAACCCCAACAGAAACAAATGTCAAAAAAAAAATAAAAAAGAAAAAAAAAGGGAAATTGCACACTCGAAATAAAATACACAGGGGCACAACAAGAGAGGACGGAAACCTCGACCGGATAGATTTTCAGATAAAATACAAACACGCCATTGGTATAGCAAAATGGTAATATACCTGGAGGGTGAAATTGATGTGGTCTTGTATACCGGCGAGATGCGATTGGGCGGCGGAGTTGACCTCATTGAGCTTCTGCCTCAATCTTTCATTGACTAATCGCTCTTCTGCTGCTGCTAGGTGATCCATGCTAAACTTTCTCTTTTCTGTAAAGGGGTTCGTGGTGTTTTTGGGGTTTTAGGGATTCTTTTTGGGGTTTAAGGTCTAAATGGGTTACCTCTGTTTTCTTGGGTGAGGGGTCTGGACTCCGGAGGGTATAACGGGAAATCAACTGCGCCTCTGCGGCTTTTGTAGTGTTTGTTTGGTAAATATCACTTTTTATACCAAAATTTTCACTTTTCGCGAAATTAGTACCACAAATTTCAATTTATATCAAATTTAGTACATAAATAAATTTAAAGGTTAGAGATTTAAAAACTTCATAAAAATTAAATGATCTCAATTCTCAACCATTGAAAATGTCAAATGCAATTTGCACGTGTCTCAAATTTGGTAAAATAACTTTTAGGAATAAATATGTCATGCATCCCAATTTTCGGTCACGTTCACACTTTGGTGTCCAACTTATAAATGTTGCACTTAAATATCAAACTTTTAATTAGTGTTCGGAGTATCTAAATTAGAATTTGACAGAATCAATTGGAATATCTCATCGACTCTTACACATGACTTCCATACATTTTCACTAAGAGTAGAAGTTACGAAAACAAGAAAGGAAATGTCCAACTTTAAGAGTTAGGGCTTAAATGTTTTTGACTTCACAATACTCCGCACCCTAACTTTCAGCCTTCACTTTCATCATTGAAACCTTGTGAAAATGGTGTGGAATCGACACTCAGATGCAAATGGCGATGTTAGGTAGGAAAAAAGATGAACTAGCTTTAGATCACCTATCTTATTAGAATCCCTACTACATGCTTTACAAGTGACCACTACCTACAACTGATTACGTAGGTAATGATTACCTGCTACCTATTATAAATAATTACAAATTTTATTTTTATAATTTCTTTAAAATTTAATTATATATTCTCAATGGATTGGAAATTTTTTCCTAATTTTTACTAAATAGATATATATGTCCAAAATAAAAAACGCTCTCTCGCATGAGAGAAAATGAGTCTCCCTTCCATTTGAGTAATTTCACGTAAATTGTTAACAACCAAATCCTATTGTGATTAGATTTTCTCATCAAATCTTCTCTTCAACAGTACTGTTAGTTTTTTATCATTATTAGGATTTCCAATCCTTTTCTTTGTTCAAAATTCATCCCTCTTCTACTTTCTCCAATCACCTTTTCTGCATCCCACGTTTTTTTATCCCACTTCCACAACCTAATGTACGATGGCTAACACCCCTGAAGCTCTCAGCAATCTTGAAAAATAATTTGATAGGTTTGGCAAGTCTGTGGCCATCGACGACGGAGAAGATGACAGTTTCGACATACCAGTTGAAACTTGGATGAGTAACACTACGGACTACTCCCTAAGCTTGGTTGGTCGTGTCTTCACAAAGAAGCCGGTTCACGTCGAGTTTCTTATCAAAGTACTAATAAAGGCGATCCATCCAGTGAAAGGAATGGATATCAACCGGATAGGGGATGATCGAATTATCATGACATTCAATAATCCTTTGGATCGCCAGTGCAACATACCAGCCCAAATATTAAATATCCCAATTTGAGCGTTAACGATATCAGAAATTAAACATAAAAGCGAACCTGTATCTCAAAAATTCCAACCCACAATTTATTCGCGACACTGCTAGCCCAATTCCAGTCTTACACTTCACTTCATTTATTCTGGAGAACATAACACAAAATAATAAGGGGAGTGAGTCAAGTGACTCAGTGGAGTAATCAATCAATTATAAAGATGCAGTAATAAAGCAATTTCACTTGAGTTCACAATAAGAAAAACACTTTTAGTTCAAATGAACGACCGAGTAATAATATGAGAACAGTTCACTGTAGGTGCACAATCAAACGACCACTTTTAGTTTTCAAACAATTACATGGGTATAGGGTCCACCCTTATATCGCCTTCACTCTAGGTAGCACACTAGACACTCACTACACTTCGACCAGCAGGAGCCCTCGCATGATTCGTTCCATGGGTGCCCCTAATGGAATAAATATAAATGCGAGCTATTGGTGCCCCTAATAGCCGCCACACACCGATCATAAGCTTTCACTTTCAATCGATCACTATCAATTAGGGAATCCAGAGATGGCTCATACGGGCTAAATCGATGTATACTACACATGGAGCGCTTGGCCACACAGGCTCAACAAAAGGCTCTCATGGCGTAACACTTTACCCCGCACAACACGTAGTCCTTTTATTGACAAACATTTTTCGGATTCACAATCACACAATCGAACGTTGGGGAAAGGCTCAAATAACAATTTAAGCAATTGTTGTAAAAGGCAATTAAAGTTCACGAAAGCAATAAAAGCATAAGTTAAAGAACGGTGTACAGATTTGTTCAGTCTCCAACAAGAGAGCGTTCATTCCCACCTATTATTTGCAGTCAGTTGTACTTTTCTATTTCTCCCCGAGAACCAATATCACCTGACATAAAAGGATTATAATTAACTATATGCACAACTTATTTCTCCAATTAAACATGTTTTTACCTTTATAATATTATCCTCTTGTCAACTAAATTTATGATTCTTTAACTCTACTAATTTAATTCATTATGTCCAATTATGGAAACACACGTATACTTCATTAATTGTCGTAATTCAATCAATCCGACAAGCTTATATACTTATTCACACTTTACAGTGTTATCCAATGTTAATATTTGGTACCAATAACTTTATTCAATTAAAAAAGGCATCAAAAAGTAAAGTCTGTAGTCTAAAGCATCATCAGAATAATCAGGATAATCATATCTCAACTAGCTTGGAATATCATCCCAGATTGTCAATTCTTCTTGCATATTATGACTAGTTTGGCTAGACAGCCCGCTAGCTTATTCTTATCCCTTAGAACATGTTTGAATTCCACATGCCAAGGTTTATGAAAAAGTGCTCTGCAATCTCGCACCAGATTCTCCAGGGGGTGATCCTCAACTTCGCCTTTAATCAACTTAAAAATAGCTTTTGAATCAACTTCCACTTCAATCCTTGGGAACTTCTTTTCTAGGATATCTTGAGTCCCTCTCTTAAGCCAAGTAATTCAGCCCCATTTATCGAAACTCCTCCTAATTTCATAGTGAAACCAATGATCCACTTTTCGAGCTCAGACCGAATTACACCGCCGGCCGCTGCTTTCTTGGTGGTCCCAAAATAGCTTCCGTCTGTGTTGAGATTCACCTAGCCTCGAGAAGGTCGAATCCAGCTTAACCGTGCCCTCTCCTTCAAATTCTTTGAATTGATTTGTGCCTGCACAATATGTGACAAATCATTAATCAAAATTTTAGCACCATTTAAACTACCTTTCCATGACTTATTCTTATGTTGGTATTCCCATTTGTTTCAAGCCTCCATAAACCCCAAACCACCGCAACAAAGACAGATTGCCAAGAGCTTTCTAGTACCAAAATATTTTGAAAGTTCTTGACCATCATAGTCTTAACCCAATTATTCTCGCCAATGCGCCAAAAGCTTGCCCATTTCGTAGGTATTATCACATGTTCCAAAACTCTCCTTGCTCGTGGACAATTCCGAATGACGTGAATCATATCTTCTCTACCATTTAAGCATCTATTACACATCTCTGAAGTGCCACAATTCCTGTCAAAATACAACGAATTAGTATTAAGCTATTATGATGACCTAACCAAAAGAAAAGTTTAAATTTTGGGGGGATATGTATTTTTCATATCCACGGCCAATCCCGTTCGTCTCCAGCAGCAGCCACCTTCACAAAGTCATAAGCCGAGCGACACGAATATCTACCCATTGACGAATTGGCCCAAATCCTTTTATCAGTCACATCCCGCGTGAAGTTGGCTTCGAAGCCTACCCAAGTTCCAAGACCCATCGGCAGCATTACCTTGTTGTAGCCACCTATTATTCTAAAACGATATCAATGGGGCAGCAATCAAATCCTCCACCGTGAGGTCTGCATCATCCGGTTCAATGGGGCAGCTAACAAGATCAGCTATCTTTCCTTGTTGTAGCCACATATTATTCTAAAACGATATCATCGAACCATTACCTATTAGCCATTAGATACTTGGTTCCAGCTCCTTGATACTTGACAGGATATTTTTGTACCTCCAAAAGTGTACGGGTCGTCAAGTAATAAAGTTTAGTAAGAGGGGTTGTCGGTCCACAGGGAAAGGGTAATCTTGCACTACACAATGATATTTTTAATATTTAAGCTAATCAATCCAAGGATTGAGTGATTACTACAACTAGATAATTGAGAATAATAAACAAATAACGAGAACAAGCTAAAGGATAAGAGATAAGGATAAAAAGGCCTAGGGGATGACTTCAATATCTCGACATATAAGAGTTCTAGCAACGACTCAAGAATATTAGAAAATTCCACAAATTGATTCACAAAAGTATGAACAAGCCTCTCTCTAGGTCAAACTCGTGTATTTATAAAATGTTCCGCCTATGTTCGTGATCAAGATCCAATTTTATAAACCAAAAGTGTAGGAACTGTGTGATTAAATTAGATAGCGGCTTGACATTTCTAATTCTCACTAATTGCACAAGAGTGTTCAAATTTCTTCTTTCACATACCTTGTGTCTTATAAAATCTCATTTCACAATCCATTCAAAAACATTTCAATTCTTAAATGAAAACAACATGTAAGAAATGACCAATAACTTACAATAATATTAAAAACATGGATTTTATAAGATTGAATTTACTAAATATTCATTGAGTCATTTATACAAAACCTTGTAGTCAAAATATTGTCATCATCCCCAAGGCTTAGGAATTCAGCTAATCATACTACTAAAGCAAGTAAATATATATATAGCAATTTCCATAATGCTCATAAGTGTTTTCAAAATGGAAAAGCTACAAAAAGCCAAAAGCTTCAACTATACCCAATACCAAAAGCATTAACTATATAAATGAGATAAAAGAATCGAAAAGTAAACTATATGGTGGATTCAATGTCGTCGAGTGTAGCACCTCAAAAACAAGATGCTGGGTAATTGTGTCCCATATCGGATTTACATTGAAAAAGTAATGGGTTTATAAGTTAGAATTCAAGTGTAACTAATGGATATTCTTTTGGGTAGTGGTTAAGGCCCAATTTCAGGTTGCGCTCAGTGGGTTCGAAGCTTAAACTCGCATCCAATGGGCCCACGGGTTCAGGGGCATGACAAATGGTATCAGAGCCGACCGTCAGTCGCGGGAGCTAAGTGCCACGTGCGTGGGAGCCACCTCTTAAGCCTGCGGGACAAAGTGCTACACGTGCGGGGGCCACCTCTAGAGTCCCCACTGGCGGGTGGTCATGGGCTATGTCGCGCCGCGATGAGGATGTCGCGTTTCTGAAGGAGGGGTGATTTTAGCACCCCAAAAACAAGATGTTGGGTAATTGTATCCCACATCGGATTTACATTGAAAAGGTAATGGGTTTATAAGTTAGAATTCAAGTGTAACCAATGGATATCCATTTGGGCAGTGGTTTAGGCCCAATTTCAGGTTGCACTCAGTGGGTTCGAAGCTTATACTCGTGTCCAATGGGCCCGCGGGTTCGGGGGCGTGACATCGAGCCTTCTTGAATCTTCACTCCAAGGTTGAAGATCTTGAATCCTTGTGTTGATCTTGAACTAGAGTTAGGGCTAATTACAAAATATATACTAACTACAATCTATAGAATGCAAGGAAATATGAGACAACTAAGCTAACACTTAACTAAAACCAAGGAAGATTTCTCTTCCAAGGTGTAGGGTTTTTTTTTAAGGAAACTCTAGGAAACAAAATGTGGTATTTTTGTGTTGTTGCAGATGAATGATAATGTTGCAAATGTGGAAAATCCCAAGAATATAGCAATTTTTGCGTTCAGGAGCTGACCACGGCCTAGGGCTGTGGTGTCACCACGGGCATGGTGACTTAAAAACTGTCAGAATTTGAAATAAACACGCGTCATGACCGTGGTAAATCACCTCAGCCTCTTGTCCTGCCTGTGGTATGGCCCATGACCATATTTTGCTCCACGGCCCCTCTACTTCATTGGGCTATTTTTTTTGCTCCGAATTACTCCATCTCACCCGGAACTCCTTGTTTATCTGGTTTGGACTCCATTAATCATGAAAAATCATTAAACCTAGCAAAAAGAGATGAATTAGGATAGAATTTGTCTCAAATGCGATTAAATGCTTAGCTAAAACGGTGCCTAATTCTACCCTATCAATACTTGTCACCACTTCTTTCAAGTTTTGGACGAAGTGATCTTCGGGTTATGTTCTAAGATGTCTTCGCCCCTCAAATATTTCGAGCGAAAGATCTTACACCATTCCGACTTTTTCTCTTTAAGCGTACGCCAACCAATCTTAGCTAACATTGCTATATTTGTTTTTTGAGCTTCTCGCACTCCCAGGCCTCTGTCTGCCTTTTTCCTAATTACTTTGTTCCACCCCACGAGATGAGTACGTTTTCTTATAATATCTATAGACCAAAGAAAATTTCTATTCAATCTATCTAGCTTTTCACAAACATGTGTCAGAAACATGTGTCAGTAACCAACTTGTATGCATATGATAAACCAGAATAGCTGAAGTGCCTGATTTGATCAAAGTAAGCCTCCCCTTTAAATTGAGAGTATTGCCTTCCAACTTGTGAGCTTACTTTGAACTCTTTCAATTATCTCTGTATGAAGATTTCGCTGATTACGACCAACCCCTATTCTGACACCGAGATATTTGCCAAGACCATTAGTAATCCCAATGCCCAAGGTCTCGGCAACTTCTTGTTTCAACTCCAACCTTGAACTAGCACCAAAATAAACATTTGATTTGTTTAAGTTGATCCTCTGTCCGGATGCCTTGCTAAAAAAAGTGAGAACCTATTTGATCTTTTAAGCCCCCAAAACCGAAACCTTAGCTGTAAGAATTATGTCATCTGCAAATAACATGTGGGATATTGGAGGACGGCCCCTGCATGGTAAGATAGGTTTCCAAACACCTTCACTAACCGCTTCCTCTATTAAATAAGTTAAGCGCTCCATACATAAAACAGAGAGATAGGGCGAGAGAGGATCTCCTTGTCGTAGCCCACATCTCAGTATAACCGATCGAGTTGGCCCTCCGTTCCATAAAACTTGAGGTCTAACACATGTAATCCCATTCATAATAATAATATTAAGAGGAAATTCGAAGGCTTCAAGTGTATGTTTCAAGAAGTCCCTGTTGGAGTTGTGCCCTAGAAAGCCGAATTGTTTAAGGCATTTCCCACAAAACTCTAGAGTAGAACAATCTAGTGAACCATAATAGAAAGACTCTAGTAGTCGTCCAATACTACGTCGGCCAAATTCATTATATTACATTTATAAGTAGTAGCATATTATTTATTCTTGTGAATGGATGAAACCCCAAGATCACAGTAAGTTAAGAGACTTGGTTTCACCATTTGATGGGGACCGTGAAATAAGTACCCAATGGTGTGATCTAAAACACTCCAAGTCGAAGAGTTTAAAAGGCACAGGGGATGTCGACCAGACTCGCTTGAGACTTACTCATATGACATAGCTTTATGAAAGTGTGTCCCATTTCATGACATTAGTGTTTTGACACTACTATGCATATGAGGGTGCTTAATGGAGATTAAGTTCACTGAGGATCCCGCCGGGAATGCCTAAATGGGTTAAGACTCATATAGAGTCTTAGAGATTAGGAGGATTTCCCTAGCCATGATCGTGTCTAACTAATCCTTAGACTTAAGACTCCATGGTTGCCTTGTGTATGACTGGGGCATACTTTGGTGTACTGCTGAATCCCTAGAGTTTCGCATAAGCTGTACATTGGGTATGTTCGAGTCATGCATGGAGGTTGTGAGGGTCAATATAGAATCTGTCACTTGTTGCAAGAACAAGAAGAATTCCTATGAGTTCTATTATAGTACATTCCACCATCAAATCCTTGCAAGGTATGGTTGGTTTCAACTAGGAAAGAGTTCCTAGAGTATGAGATCAAACGGAATTACTATAGGAATATAATTCATAGTATTGAAGACTACTGGGGTTCCATTTCCCATACCCTAGGTCTCAATTGGGAATTGGATGATAGAAGGATCATATCTCATGGAGATCATGAGGCTGTAAGGTAAACACCACTTCATCGAAGGATGGGTGGCCATGGACACGTTGCTAGACGTTATCCATGGTCTGTAGAAATGAGTTTGTGAGATCAAATAGGTTTTGACTCACAAACCTTCTTTGAATTGAAAAGGGTTCAATTAAAGAAATGACTGTGACATTTAGAATGGTGTTTCTGCTGTTGTCCTGTTGGTGAACCTGAGGGGTCACACAATGACATCCAAAGGCAAATAAGATTATCAAATCAATGTGGATTGATGGATTGAATTAATTGGTTTAATTCAAAATTGAAGTAGTTAATTAACTTTGGAGAATTTAATTAAGAGTAATTAAAGGATTTAATTGGATTAAATCAAATTGAGAAAGAAAACATTAATTTAGGAATTAATATTCAATTGGGCTTGAATTTTATTTGGACTGAAATGAAGCCCAAAATTTAATTGGATTAAATCAAACTGAGAAAGAAAATATTAATTTAGGAATTAATATTAAATTGGACTTGAAGTTTATTTGGAATAAAATAAAGCCCAAAAGTGGAATAAAAGATTAATCCAATTCTAATTAGGAGTAATTAGAAAATTGGGCTTTGATAATTTAATCTAGTATTAAATTTAATGGGGCCTTTTGAGAAGGCCTAAATCCTAGTCCCAATTGAAGGTGATGGCCGAAAATCCAAGTCCTTCATGGGCTTGGAATTTTCGACCCTTTATGGGTTTTATATAACCCTTGGATTAGTTCTTTACGTAAGAAGAATAATTCATTCTAAAGAAACAAAATAATTAGAAAAACCCTAGTTTTCTGTTTTCTCTCCTCTCTCTCTCTCACGCCACTTTCTCTCTCTCCCTTAGAGAATTGGCTTATCTTCACTTCATAGATTAAGTCTTACTCTCTAAGGCTTAATCAAACGATAATCAATCGTTCTTTGTTCCCCTAGCAGGAATTAAGAGATACGAGTTTGCTTGCGAGAAGCCGTGGACTATCTTCAGAGGGTTTCGGTTGAAAATCGAAACCTTGGTGGATCTTGAAGCCAACGCCGTTGGAGGAGTGGCCAGAGGCTTTGGAAAGCCTTCGTTCCTTATCTACTATAGAAGGAGTGCGTAAAGGTGAACTTCTTTATAATATATAAACGTTTCAAAGTTACATATTCATTGGATGAAGATTCACTATAACTCCCCGGGACTAAAAGTTTTGAAATCTACTACTTCCGCTGCGCCCCGGGGGTGCGTGAATCCCAACAGTCCTACCTCACTATGTCATATGCTTTCTCCAAATCTAACTTTAGTATCATCCATCTACGTTTGTCTTTCGATTTGTGTCGAGAGTGAATAAGCTCTTTAAGAACGAGAATATTATCATGTGTGCTCCGTCTGTGTATAAAGCTACTCTGATGCGGGCTCACTAAATCATTTATATATGGTTTAATTCGCATGATCGAAGTTTTAGTCACAAGTTTCAACAATACATTGCAAAGTGCAATCGGACAGAACTCCGTAATATAGGTGGGATTATTAACTTTAGGAATCAAGCAAATGTTGTTGGGATTTATGGTGCCCGGGGCGTAGCGGAAGTAAGGGATTTCAATTTTTTTTTTTATCTCGGGGTGTTAATCGAATTAACATGAATCTTCATCCAATGAATTCAAGAACTTTGAAACGTTTATATATCAAGAAATTGCACACCTTTACGCACTCCTTTTGTAGTTTTCAAGGTATGAAAGCTTTCCAAAGCTTAGATCCACTCCTTGATCACGCAAGCTTCTCGTTTCCACCAAGGCTTCAATCATTAACCAAAACCTTTTAAAGTTGATCCACGACTTCTCGCAGACGAACTCTAAATCTCTTAAATCCTGCTAGAGATCTAAGATCAGTATTTATCTAATATAAAATAAGAGAATCGAGAAATAATTTGCAAATCAAGTTCACGTGAAAACTACAGAATTGATTTCTGCAGTTCACGTGAACTACTGTTCTGTTGAGAGAAAAATAACGTGAAGGAGGAGAGAGAATAGGGTTAGGAAAATTCCAATTCTTTGAATGAATTAATTGAATTAGACTTGAGTGCAGGGTTATTAATAACCTTGCACTGGGCCGAAAATTCTAGTCCAAGATGGGCTAGGATTTTCGGCCATCACTCCTATTAGGCCTAGGTGTTTTGGGCCAAGACCCTTTCAATTTAATACCAGATTAAATTCCTGAGGCCCAATTTAATTAATCCTTATTAATTAAACAAGTCCAATATATTATTAAGGTGGGCTTTAATTTATTCTAAATAAACTATAAGCCCAAATTAATTCTCAAGTCCAACAAGCCCAATTAACATTTAATTGCTACAGATTTTCCCCTCTATTAATTGTACTTAATTTATTCTAAATAAATTACAAGTTTCTCAATTAATCATTTTGACTTGAATTAAAACCAATTAACTCTCAAGTCTTAAACTTTCAATTAACACTTTAATTGATAAAGCTCTCTCCTACTTAAATTAAGTAGTCTCAAATTTATTCCAAAATAAATTTCGAGACTCACTCTTAATTACTTTAGACTTGAATTAATTCTCAATTAACTCTCAAGTCTAATTTAGGTAATATGTTATCAAATAACAAGTCTCTTGAATTTAATCACATTAAATACTTGTTAATTACTCTTAATTAACTCTTACATGTTAATTACACTTAATTAACATCTCGATTTCTTATTAATAAATTAACTCCAATTAATTCATTTGTCAATCCAGTTGACTGCTATCAAACTCTATTTGTAGCGTTCCGCTCTACAGCCCTCGAACCTGCACAGATTCCCAAGCCGAGAACAGCGCCACAACCCGAGAACCCATGCAAGCCAACGGGTCTATCCCGACACTTAGCAATAGCAAATCCATGCAAATCAGAATTCATAGAGGAAGCGAATTAATATCATATAAACATAAATGCCACTTCGGGGCCAATTCAAATATTCAACATCATCAAAGCCCATTCAGGGGCAACGTAAAGTAAATATTGTAATCGTAAATGGGTTGGGGATCAATATAGCATTATATACATGCCAGGATAAAAGAATGAAATAATTAGAGTATTACAGACAACAATCTAGACGACTCGGCAAACCAAAAATGCCTATCTAAAGTACTGTTGCCAATCCGACATGCGAGACATGTCGGTCACTCAATCTACCTGAGGCAAGAACCAATAAACGGGGGTGAGTCAAAGAACTCAGTGAAGATATGGGTAGAGCAAGTCGAGTCACGCTTCCGGGTTTTAATAGAAAATACATATGCAGTAATGAAGAAACTGGAATGTGCTTCGACTTGGATAATTCAATAAAACAATAAAGATAATAATATGGTAAAGCAGTAAATAAATATCCCAGTGAGATTGGGCCTATTCCTCATTTCTCCTCAAGACATTATAAAAACTCCATCACCGGTGTCAAGCCAAGGAGCAACCCGAGGCTCGACTATAGTGAATTTAAGGAAAACGTGCAACACATGCAACACCCACCATCGCTCCCAACCGTGGCTATCAACTCCTGACGGGCCACGATTAACGCTTAATTTTGGGAGAAGTACCTCGGGCAACACCCTGGACGCTCGTCCCCAGATGCAACCTTCGGATACCATCCTGGGGCCCCATGAAAAGTCCACAATTTTACTCGCTTTTCAATAAAGGTTTGATTGCCAAACGGGCAATTGGGCAAGTGAGTGACGACGAAAGGGGTAACTACAAGTTCCGTACGCGTCGGGTTGTTCTGATAAACTCCCCTAACGAATTTCCTCATAGACCCGAATCCTAAGTCAAATCATCACGTTATAAAGGAAGAGTTTACTTGCCCTTTTGAAAACAAATCAATTTTGGATACTATTGTATAATTTGATATTAAATGATTTGTTGATAAAATCATAAAGATATATGCTCGAAATATTTAATACTAATAATAAGGAGAGAAAGAATAAAAGATCAAGTAAAGCAAGGGGGTTACGGGGTTTTAGCATGTCTACATAGACATATATGTTCAAGCCCAATTTAAAATAATTTAAATCCTCACCTGGTGCCAAAAGAATGTACAGCAGCTACGACTCACTGCTCTCCGACCTCAGACTGATCTGTAGACAAGACAGGACCTAGACAATTTAATAACGACTCTAAAAGCGTAAATAAGCAATTAATTGACGAACGGCTAACCAAACGAATCCACAATCATGCATATGCCAATAATAATATTTATGGAAGCTACCACATAAATTTCAATTAATTCCGACAAGTTTCCAAAAATGCACACACGTAAAATTACACTATTCATAGTCCGAACGAGGTTGGAATTTATCAAACTATTCATAATATTAATCTACAACTCACAAGGGATCTATAGATGAAATCAGAATGATTTTTGGAGTTCGGATGCGAAAAGTCAACGTTTAAAAGTGTAGGGTTGACTCAATTCCCAAGAGCAACTAAAGGAAAAAGGCTGGAAAAATGGCTAAGTCTTTTGCACCGGCCTGTGCACGGTCTTGAACACACTGTCAAAATCGTGCAAGGCACACGCCCAAATGCAAGAGGCAACCGCGCCCGTGCAGGCAAAAAGAGGCGCGCACGGGCTCCTACACGGTCTTGATCAAGACCGTGCGTTAGCCCGTGTTGATCAACAACAGATAACAGAAAACGCGATCGAAACATAAAAATCGAACCAAAAATTCATACAACTCATTTTCTCACGCAAATTAACACCCATAAATTACAACAAATATCAAGCATCATATAGGGAACATTTCTATCCAAGAAACACGTAAAATGATCAAGAAACGGGTTCACATTCATCAAAATTCAAAATATATTCCCGAAATAACAAACATGCTCAAAACCTCATAAATTCGTAAAAAGAAATGGGGAAAAGGGTACCTAAAGAGAGATCTCATTGAGAGGATCTCGTAGGTTCGAACGGCACGAAATTCGGTGGGGAAACGAGCTCGGGACGATCGATTCGGGCTTCAAATACAAAAGTTCTCTTTCTCTTCTTCTCTCTCTCTCTCTCTCTCTCTATATATATATATATATATATATATATATATATATGCGAAATTAGGGCTAGAAAAGGGGTTGGAGACTTTATCAAATAATTCGAAATGTCCAAAAATACGAAGCGGTATTTCGTTAATTTTAGAAAGTCCAACTTACAACATTTTGGCCAAATATATCAATATTAATATCAAACGAAAGAAAATCGCATAAGGAATCTAAATACACACATAATATTACCACATAAGGTCATCTACGAAATAATTAAATATAAATCAAATAATATGAGAAATAGGGTTGAGAAAGATAATTAACGCGACAAAAGATCTCACAATGATTCTTGGATTTCTGGGTCGTTACAATACTCCCCCCTTATGAGAATCTGGTCCCCAGATTCTATCTTCACTAGAACAACTCGGGAAGCTTCTCTCATCTTGGCCTCTGTCTCCCAAGTAGACTGTTCGGTCGAACGATTCTTCCAGAGAACTCTCACTTAGGGAATCTGCTTGTGACGAAGCTGCTGGACCTTACGATCCTGAATCTGAACCGGATTCAGCTCAATAGTCAAGTCCGGCTCAAGTTGAACTCCGTCATCCTGGAGGATATGGGACTCTTCGGGGAAGTACTTGCGAAGCTGCGAGACGTGGAAGACATTGTGGATCCCGGTAAGATGTGGTGGTAAATCCAAACGGTAAGCGGTGTTCCCGACCCGCTCTACAATCTTGAATGGACCTAAGTATCTCGGAGTAAGTTTTCCACCTTTACCGGTCCTCGTGAATCCCTTCCTCGGGGAGGCCTTGAGAAATACTCGGTCTCCTACTTCAAATTCTAAGTCTCGACGTCTCTTGTCGGCGTAGCTCTTCTGTCTGTCCTGAGCTGCTTTCATTCTTTGCCAAATGATTTGAACCTTGTCAATAGCTGCCTGAATCTCATCCGGTGGAGTAGCTCTGTCGATGCCGTCAGCTGACCATTTCCAATCCTCCAATTCCAAATAAATCAGGGATCTGCACTTCCTCCCATAAAGAGCCTCATACGGCGACATCCCAATCGAAGCTTGATAACCATTGTTGTAAGCGAACTCGACTAAAGGCAAGTGTGAAATCCAACTCGTATGAAAATTGAGTGCACATGCCCGTAGCATATCACTTAAGAACTTGATCGTTCGCTCGGATTGTCCATCAGTTTGGGGATGTGCTGCAGAGCTAAACTTCAGGGTCGTTCCCAAGTTCTTGTGAAGTTCTTGCCACAACTGAGCTATGAACTTAGGATCCCTGTCTGAAACGATACTCTCTGGAACTCCGTCGAGTCGAATGATCTCTTTCTGATATAGTTCTGCAAGCTGCTTGACTTTCGCTGACTTTCGAACAGGAAGAAAATGAGCTGACTTGGTCAAGCGGTCGACGATGACCTAAATACTGTCGAAACCTCCATGAACAGTAGGCAATCCAGTCACGAAATCCATAGTGATCTCCTGCCATTTGGAAGTAGGCACGGGAAGCAGCTGAAGAGTACCACCTGGTCTTTGGTGCTCGGCTTTGACCATCTGACACGTCAGACAGTGCTTCACATAGGTTGCCACGCCCCTTTTCATACAGTTCCACCAATACTGGGTCTTGAGATCACGATACATCTTGTTGCCTCCTGGGTGGACAGCATAAGCGGACTTGTATGCCTCGTAGAGAATTCCACGCTTCAGGTTCGTGGGAATACAAACTCAAGTCCCGAAGCGAAGCAATCCGGTACCATCGATCTTGAACTTGGTGTCCGGATCATTCTGCATTCTGGCCTTGATCTTCTGAATACCGGCATCCGAAATCTGCTCGTCTCGGATCTGTTGGACTAAGTCAGGTTGGACTGTGAGGTTGACAAGACGAGGATATGACTCAACTCAAGTCATTCTTTCCTCTATAGGGACATCGGAAGATGTCCGCTCCAAATGTGCCACGTGAGCCCTCCGGCTCAATGCGTCGGCGACCACGTTTGCCTTCCCGGGGTGATACTGGATACGGCAGTCATAATCTTCCAAGAATTCCATCCACTATCTCTGTCTCCTGTTGAGATCCTTCTGAGTGAACAGGTACTTCAGACTTTTGTGGTCCGTGAAGATGTCAAAGGTGACACCATACAGATAATGACGCCATTTGCCCAAGGCATATATCACGGCTGCAAGTTCTAGATCGTGGATGGGGTAGTTCTGCTCAGCATCTTTCAGCTTCCTAGAAGCATAGGTAACTACCTTCCCATTTTGCATCAACACGCACCCTAAACCTTCATTGGACGCGTCGGTATAAACCGCGTATCCCTCGTGTCCGTCTGGGAGAACAAGAATAGGTGCGGTGGTCAATCTCGTCTTCAGCTCTTTGAAGCTGGCCTCGCACTCGTCGTCCCACTTAAAGGACACATCTTTGCAAGTCAACTTCGTGAGTGGGGCCGCTAGCTTGGAGAAATCCTTAACGAATCGTCTGTAATAACTGGCCAATCCAAGGAAACTCCTGACTTCTGTCGGCGTCTTAGGCTGACTCCAACTTGTCACTGCCTCAATCTTCGATGGATCCACAGCAATCCCATTCCCGGAGATGATGTGACCAAGGAATGAAACCTTGTTGATCCAAAACTCGCACTTGCTAAACTTGGCATATAGGCTATGCTCTCAAAGCGCCTATAGCACAATGCGAAGATGCTCGGTGTGATCCTCGACTGTCTTGGAGAAAACCAGAATATCGTCGATGAAGATAACCACGAACTTGTCGAGGTAAGGCTGTAAGATCCTGTGCATCATATCCATAAAGGCTGCAGGGGCATTCGTCAAACCAAACGGAATCACAACGAACTCGAAGTGGCCGTACCGAGTATTATACCCGGTCTTAGGTATATCCTGCTCTCGGATACGAAGCTGATAGTATCCCTGTCAAAGATCCAACTTCGAATATACCTTTGATCCCTGCAATAAGTCAAATAACTCCTCTATGTGGGGTAGAGGGTATTTGTTCTTCAGTGTCATTCGGTTCAGCTCTCGGTAGTCGATGCACATCCTAAGTGTGCCATCCTTCTTCTTTACGAACAAGACCGGTGCACCCCATGGAGAGATGCTCGGTCTAATGTAACCGCTCTCAAGCAACTCTTCAAGTTGCATCTTAAGCTCCTTCAGCTCGGCGGGAGCCATTCTGTACGGAGTCTTCAAATAAGGCTCCGATCCCTATGCAAGATCGACTACGAACTCGATGTCACGATCGGGGGGTAGAGAGTTCAAACTCTCGGGAAAGACATCCTGGAAATCCTTAATCACTTCCGTGTCCTCAAGCTTCCTTTATTCCTTCGGTCGGTTAAGCAGATAAGCAACGAAAGCCTGAGCTCCCTCTCGAATCATACGTGAAGACTCGACATAAGAAATCTTCGTTGTTGAATCTGACTTCTCAAGAATACCCTTCACAACAGTCTCCTCGGCTCCAATCTGCACTGTCTTTCTGAAACAATCCACGCCGACTCTGTGTTGGAAAGGCCAGTCCATCGCAAGAATAATCCCATAACGCTGCAACGGCAACTCGATCAAATCGGTGGGGTAAATGCGATCTCCTATCTTCAAAGGGCAACTCTTGAAGATCCTATTTGTAACATATGAAGTTCCCAAAGGAGAACTGACTCGATACAAATAAGGCAGACTCTCCATAGCCATGCACAACTTAGCAGCAATATTAAGTGCAATAAACGAGTGTGTAGCACCCGGATCATATAATGCAGTAATAGGGATGTCATGAATATGCAGGGTACCTCCAATCACGTCGTGCTAATCGGGCTCAAGCTCGTCTCCTCCCAGTGCGAAGACTCTGAGCTGTACTCTCTGCTGGCCGGCAGCCTGGATCGCCTTTTGAGGCGTGGCGGTCCTCTTGTTCGGACACGCGTCCAACATATGATTAGAGGATCCACAAAGCAGGCACTGTCCCAATCGTCTCCGTTAGAACTCGGTAGTGTGGTTCGGCTTGCGGCAGTGGGAGCATAGAACTGGTGCGATGGCGGCAATCGGAGCTGGCTCAATATACTTGGGCTTTTTCTCGCCCATGGAAGATCCAGATCCAGAAGAGAAATGCCTCTTGTTCTTCTGGGGAAAGCCCTTAGGGGCGGCAGCAGGTGTAGGAGCCCTACGACGGAGCTTTCCAAGGTCGGACTCGATAGCCATAGCCCGCGTCACAGCCTCCTCAAAAGAACGGAGGTCACTGTCAACTAACTCTGCTCGGATCTCATCACGAAGACCCTCCTTAAACTTCCTTGCCATCCTCTTGTCGTCGGTAGCCATGTGAGGAGCATATGCAATCAGTCTAGTGAACTTGGCCTCATATTGGCCCACAGTCATACCTCCCTGGGAGAGGTTCATGAACTCCCTCTCCCTCTGATTCCAGACAATCTCGGGCACATACTTCACAAGAAACTCTATCAGAAATTGTGCCCACGTGCGATGGGTCTTTGCAGCTGTCTATCTCCTCTCGACAAATCGCCACCAATCAAGGGCGGGTCCCCTCATCAGAAACACAACGAGCTCTATCCTCTGCAAGTCCTAAACATCCAGGGCCCTAAACTTTTGCTCCAGGTCCGAAATCTAGGCCTTAGCCTTGAGGTCATCCGGTTCGCCCTCGAAGACCGTAGGGCGATAAGACATAAAGCGGTCCATAGTACGGGCGGTAGCATCCCGAGGGTTCGGTGGTGGCGGCGGCTGATGCTGATGCTCCTGCTAAGCCTGCTGAACAATCAATCGAACAGCATCATAGAAAGCGTTGGGCGGAGGAAAGCCCTCTGGTGGTGGAGGCGGATCTTGTCGGCGTGGTCGAACCATAATACCTGAAACAGTGAGCTGAAAATGCATGTGAGTTAATGATATGTCCAAATAATCATATAACAATAAACATATAAGAGCGCAAGTAAGGAAAAGATAACACGAAACCTATAGCCGTACGACTTAGACACGACAATTCTAGACAACAGAGCCTAAAGCTCTGATACCACTTCAGACTGTAGGGCGCCGCCTACAGCCCCCGAACTTGCACATATTCCCAAGCCGAGAACGGCGCCTCAACCCGAGAACCCATGCAAGCCAACGGGTCTATCCCGACACCTGGCAACAACAAATCCCCAAAGGAATATAAATATCATATAAATATCATAATTCATATAAGAATATCCATGCAAATCAGAATTCATAGAGGAAGCGAATTAATATCATATAAATATAAATGCCACTTCGGGGCCAATTCAAATATTCAACATCATCAAAGCCCATTTAGGGGCAACGTAATGTAAATACTGTAATCGTAAATGGGGTGGGGATCAATATAGCATTATATACATGCCAGGATAAAAGAATGAAATAGTGAGAGTATTACGGACAACAATCTAGACGACTCGGCAAACCAAAAAGGCCTATCTAAGTACTGTTGCCAATGCGACATGCGAGACATGCCGGTCTCTCAATCTACCTGAGGCAAGAACCAATAAACGGGGGTGAGTCAAAGAACTCAGTGAAGATATGGGTAGAGCAAGTCGAGTCACGCTTCTGGGTTTTAATAGAAAATACATATGCAGTAATGAAGAAACTGGAATGTGCTTCGACTTGGATAATTCAATAAAATAATAAAGACAATAATATGGTAAAGCAGTAAATAAATATCCCAGCGAAATTGGGCCTGTTCCTCCTTATTTCTTCAAAAGATATTATAAAAACTCCATCACCGGTGTCAATCCAAGGAGCAACCCGAGGCTCGACTATAGTGAATTTAAGGAAAGCGTGCAACACATGCAACACCCACCAGTGCTACCAACCGTGGCTATCAACTCCTGAGGGGCCACGATTGACGCTTAATTTTGGGAGAAGCACCTCGGGCAACACTCTAGACGCTCGTTCCCAGATGCAACCTTTGGATACCATCCCAGGGCCCCATGAAAAGTCCACAATTTTACTCGCTTTTCAATAAAGGTTTGAGTGCCAAACGGGCAATTGGGCAAGTGAGTGACGACGAAGGGGGTAATTACAAGTTCCGTACACGTCGGGTTGTTCTGACAAACTCCCGTAACGACTTTCCTCATAGACCCGAATCCTAAGTCAAATCATCATGTTATAAAGAAAGAGTTTACTTGCCCTTTTGAAAACAAATCAATTTTGGATATTATTGTATAATTTGATATGAAATGATTTATTGATAAAATCATAAAAATATATGTTCAAAATATTTAATACTAATAATAAGGAGAGAAAGAATAAAAGATCAAGTAAAGCAAGGGGGTTACGGGGTTTTAGCATATCTACGTAGACATATATGTTCAACCCCAGTTTAAAATCATTTAAATCCTCACCTGGTGCCAAAAGAATGTACAGCAGCTACGACTCACTGCTCTCCGACCTCAGACTGATCTGTAGACAAGACAGGACCTAGACGAATTAATAACGACTCTAAAAGCGTAAATAAGCAATTAATTGACAAACGGCTAACCAAACGAATCCACAATCATGCATATGCCAATAATAATATTTATGGAAGCTACCACGTAAATTTCAAGTAATTCTGACAAGTTTCCAAAAATGCATACATGTAACTATTCACAGTCCGAACGAGGTCGGAATTTATCAAACTATTCATAATATTAATATACAACTCACAAGGGATCTATATGCGAAATCGGAATGATTTTTGGAGTTCGGATGCGAAAAGTCAACGTTTAAAAGTGCAGGGTTGACTCAATTCCCAAGAGCAACTAAAGGAAAAAGGTTGAAAAAATGGCCAAGTCTTTCGCACCGGCCTGTGCAGGATCTTGAACACATTGTCAAGACTGTGCAAGGCACATGGCCAAATGCACGTGGCCCGTGCAGGCAAAAAGAGGCGTGCACGGGCTCCTGCACGGTCTTGATCAAGACCGTGCGCTAGCCCGTGTGGATCAACACCAGACAGCAGAAAACGCGATCGAAACATAAAAATCGAACGAAAAATTCATACAACTCATTTTCTCGCACAAATTAACACCCATAAATTACAACAAGCATCAAGCATCATATAGGGAACATTTCTATCCAAGAAACACAAAAAATGATCAAGAAACTGGTTTACATTCATCAAAATTCAAAATATATTCCCGAAATAACAAACATGCTCAAAACCTCATAAATTCCTAAAAAGAAATGGGGAAAAGGGTACCTAAAGAGAGATCTCGTTGAGAGGATCTCGTAGGTTCGAACGGCATGAAATTCGGTGGGGAAACGAGCTCGGGACGATCATTTCGGGCTTCAAATGCAAAAGTTCTCTTTTTCTTCTTCTCTCTCTCTCTCTGTCTCTCTATGCGAAATTAGGGCTAGAAAGGGGGTTGGAGACTTTTATCAAATAATTCGAAATGTCCAAAAATATGAAGGGGTATTTCGGTAATTTTAGAAAGTCCAACTTAAAATATTTTGGCCAAATATATCAATATTAATATCAAACAAAAGCAAATCGCATAAGGAATCTAAATACGCACATAATATCATCACATAAGGTCATATACGAAATAATTAAATATAAATCAAATAATACGAGAAATAGGGTTGAGAAAGATAATTAAAGCGTAAAAAGATTTCACAATGATTCTTGGATTTTTGGGTCGTTACACTATTGATATGGATAAATGTGTTTGCCTTTGGAAGTCATTGTGTGACCCCTCAGGTTCACCAATAGGACAGTAATAGGAACACATTCTCAATGTCATAATTGTGACTTTAATTAAACTCATTTAATTAAAGACTATTTGTGATTCAACTCATTAACTTCACAAATACATTCCTACAAACCATGGATGACGTCTAGCAGCATCTCTATGGCCACCCATCCATAGATGAAGTGGTATGAACCTTTCAGCCTGATGATCTCCGTGAGATACGATCATTCTATCATCCAATTCCTAATTGAGACCTAGGGTATGGGAGATGGAACCCCAGTAGTTTGCAATGCTATGAATAACAATCCTATAGTAATTTTATTTGATTTTACACTTTAGGAACTCTTTCCTAGTGAAGACCAACCGGACCTTGCGCAAGGATTTAGTGGTGGAATATACGACAATAGAATTCATAGGAATTCCCTTGTTCTTATAAAAAGTGATAGATCTTGTATTGACCCTCACAATCTCCATTGCATAACTCGAACATACCCAACGTACAACTTATGTGAAACTTAGAGATTCAGAAGTACATCAAAGCATGCCCCAGTTATACACAAGGCAACCATGGAGTCTCAAGTGTAATGATTAGTTAGACACGATCATGGCTAGGGAAACCTTCCTAATCTCTAAGCCTCTTATATGAGTCTTACCCCATTCAGGCATTCCCAGCGAGATCCTCAGTGAACTTAATCTCCATTAAGCACCCTCATATGCATATTAGTGTCAAAACACTAATGTCATGAAATGAGACACACTTTCATAAAGCTATGTCATATGAGCAAGTCTCGAGCGAGTCTGATCGACATCCCCTGTGGCTTTTAAACTCTTCGACTTGGAGTAGTTTAGATCACACAATTGGGTACTTATTTCATGCCCCCCATCAAATGGTGAAACCAAGTCCCTTAGCTTACTCTGATCTTGGGGTTTCATCCATATACAAAAATAAATAATATGCAGTCACTTATAAATGAAATATGATGAATTTGGGCAAAGTAGTATTAGACGACTACTAACGTCATTCTATTATTGATCACTTGATCGTTCTACTCTAAAGTTTCATAGGAAATGCCTGAAACATTTTGGCTTTCCGCACAACTCTAACAAATGTACGAACGACCAAGAGACTCCGAGATTTGATTGCTCTTGAAACATTCCTCTATAAGTTTGAAGACCGAGTCACCAACCATGTCCCAACACCTCTGATAGAAAAATCCTTGAAGACCGTCAGGCCCCAAGGCCTTATATGGACTGATCGACTTGACCACCCGGAGCAACTCCGAATTTGTCAAATCCCGCCCAATTTCAGTCGCTGCATCCGGGGGAAGCTGGCGCTGCCAGGAGTTCAATGGAAATTCCATAGGTGATTCAATATTATCCCCACCAAACATGTTGCTATAGAATTCCCATACATGATTCTGAAGGATATCATAGTACGAACATCATTCTTCATTAATTTTCAATGCTTCAATTCTATTCTTCCGTCTCCAGCAAAGCGTAGAGATATGAAAAAACCTAGTGTTACGATCACCAAAGTTAACCAATTTACTCACGACTTTTGAAACCAAAGCACTTCTTGTTGATGCAAAACAAGATTATATTCAGCAATCAACTCCTTCTGAAGTTCAAGAAGCCATGATTCCACAGTTGTCAGATCAATCCGTTGGATTCCACCAATTCTAGCCCTGAGAGTTTGTTTTTTCCTGAAAATATTGGCAAACATCATCTGATTCCACTCCCTAAATTTCGTTGGAAGTTCCTCAAGCTTGTCCAAGATACTCGTATTATTCTCCCAAATATCCGAGTCCTACGCCACCTCAAAGCGAAATGGTTTGTGCCAAGATGACCTTGTCCTACCCTCACAGAATGTCAAAATGGGATGGTGATCGGAGTGCATTCTCGGAAAAACGAGAACCACTCCTTCCAGGAACTTAATCCTCCATTCCACATTAGCAAAGGCCCTATCCAATCTTTCATGCACCCTTATGTGACCTGCAACTGTCCCTGACCAAGTAAATTTCGGTCCTTTAGCTCCGATATCCATCAGTTGACAATCATCAAGTGCCTCCTTAAATCTTAAACAACGACCCGAATTGGCTTGGTTTCCATCGGTTTTTTCACTCGGGCAAAGGATATCATTGAAATCACCTATAAGAAACCAAGGTAATGTATTCGATGACCCCTATTGCTCAAGAGAATCCTAAAGCTCCACCCATCGACTGGCGTTAGGACTAGCATAAACTCCTGAACAAATCCACCCGAATGATCTCGGGCCAATGAGCGCATGAATGACTTGTGTATGCCAGCTAGAATTTCAACTTGAATTCTCCCGCCATCCCAAAGCATCTATATCCCACCCCGTCTACCATTAACCGGTGCACTGCATATATTCAGAAATCCAATATTACTCGAAATAGATATAGCTCTATCTTACCTAACTTGCGTTTCCAACAAAAATACTATATCCGAATTGTATTCTTGCATAAGGTCAAGAAAATTTGTGCGAAATTCCACTACCTACACCATGATAATTTCAAGAAAAAATCTTCGTATTAACAATAATAAAGACGTAATAAAATTGGTAAAATCAAACCGTCATATTAGTGTTGGCCACCATGTCCATGACCATTGTTTCGCAATCACCGTCGTCGACAATCTCTTCCTCTCTGCCTTCGACAGCTAGGGTTTCCCCCATTCCGGCAACGTCACCAGACTTGTTCATGCCATCTTCTAATTGATTAACAAGTCCGGTCTCCGTTGTGTCAGCAACATCTTGATATGGTTGGAACTCGGACCCATAACAACTCTCATCATCGGTCTCGTTTCCGCCATCTAATCCTTGATCCTCCCCTGGGTCCGGTGGAAAAAATATAGAGTTGTAACCCTCACTAAATGCTTTGTCAAGCTGCATATTCCCCGACTCTGGTCTCTCCAAATTAATTTCTTGACCTCGCCTGGAATTCTTTGTTACCTGCATATTAGAAGCAAACGTAAAGTTATTATGAAGCAGTAGACTAGGAGCAATAGGTGTTGACACTACTCCCTTTGCATTGTTTTCTTTCGTTGCTTTGAATATCATGCCTACGTGATTTGTTGGCACAATCTCAATTGACAAAGCAGGCCCAATAATTTTTGATTCTTTCTGTTTATTTGAGTTTTCTCTCGTGGTCTCCTTGGACTGGCCCATGTTGGTTTTGTTTTCTTTTGCCTCTTGGCCCAACTGGGCTCGCTCCACTAGCTTCCTCCGGGTTAATTTCTTCTGTTGGGCCATTTTAGAAGACTCTGGCCAAAATTTAATATTATTTGTATAATCATCCAAATTGGACTCTTCCATGTTAAGTGCAGCAAATTTATTGTTGGAGAATTTGGCGGGATTTGTAGATTTTCCTTTGACTTAGGGTTTCCTTTTCTTTCGGCTAACAACCATCCATAGACCGAATCGATCTTCCTAGATTCTCGCCTCGATTGGTCGATCGTCCTTAGTCTGCGTGGCAACCGCATGCCCCTCTGTTGTGTCCACCGAAATCTGCATAGAACTACTAGTCATGTCTTCTGCCGAATGTTTTCTCGAGCAGTACAGAATTCGATGTCTTGCAGATCCACATTTGAAACAAATTGCCGGCAAATTCTCATATGTTAATGGGCGGAGCACTCCTTCAATATTAACTGTTAGATTTGTGCCCTAGAAAGCCGAACTGCTTGAGGCATTTCCTCTAGAACTCTAGAGTAGAACGATCTAGTGATCAATAATAGAAAGACGTTAGTAGTCGTCTAAAACTAATATGGCCAAATTCATCATATTTCATTTATATCTGATTGCATATTATTTATTCTTGTGTATGGATGAAACCCCAAGATCACAATAAGATAAGGGACTTGGCTTCACCATTTGATGGGGGCCATGAAATAAGTACTCTATGGTGTGATCTAAAGCACTCCAAGTCGAAGAATTTAAAAGGCATAGAGGATGTCGAACAGACTCACTTGAGACTTGTTGTATGTCATAGCTTTATGAAAGTGTGTCCCATTTCATGACACTATCACTTGTTATAAGAACAAGAGAATTCCTATGAATTATATTGTAGTATATTCCAGCACTAAATCCTTGCACAAGGTCTGGTTGGTCTTCACTACGAAAGGGTTCCTAGAGTGTAAGATCAAATGAAATTACTATATGAATGTTATTCATAGAATTGTAGACTATTGGAGTTCCGTTACCCACGCCTTGGGTCTCAATCACGAATTGGGTGATAGAAGGATCGTATCTTATAGAAATCATGAGGCTGAAAGGTTCGTACCACTTCATCGATGGATGGGTGGCCATGGATATGTTGCTAGACGTTATCCATGGTCTATAGGAATGTATTTGTGAAGACAATGAGATGATTCACAAATAGTCTTTAATTAAATGAGTTTAATTAAAGTCACAATTATGACATTAAGAATGCATTCCCACTGCTGTCCTATTGGTCAACTTGAGGGGTCACACAATGACTTCCAAAGGCGAACACATTTATCTATATCAATAGAGTTTGATAATAGTCAATTGGATTGTTAATTGGAACTAATTCATTAATAAGAGATCAAGATGTTAATTAAGTGTAATTAACATGTAAGAGTTAATTAAGAGTAATTAACAAGTATTTAATGTGATTAAATTTGAGAGACTTGTTATTTCATAACATATTGCCTAAATTAGATTTGAGAATTAATTGGGAATTGTAACGGCACGTCCCCAAATACGGTGCGACGCACCGTCCCACACTAAATTACAATCCATAACAAGAACAAAGGTCCGGCTACGGACCGTAACCTGGCGAACGGCAACACAAGTACTAGGCGAATATTTTAAAATGACACAACAAGAGCGGAAGCAAGGAACAGTAACAAATAAAACCTATCCCACCCAGGGAGCTAGTAAAGCAATAAATCCAAAACGCAGATAAAAAGCCCACCGAGGCCAATAAAAAACGATAATCATAAACGGCCATCAAAGCCAAATGTAAATATATCCAACTACTACAATAGAGTTAAATGATCCAGGATATAAATGTAAGGGTAATCGTGAATATACAATATGAAACGGAATTACATAAGCAAAAGGAGTAATTCCAATAACTAGACCGAGTCCCGCCTAACACATAAATCCTGAAACAAAACATGGGGAAGCAGCGGGGTTAGTCAAAGCGACTAAGTGAGGGGGCTATAATACATATATAGTAATGAAACACAATAAAGGTTTACCATTTCAAATGAAAGAAAGCAACCAAAAATAAAGGTTTTTACAAATGTTGGTGAACGAATAACAATGTAATAAATAATGAAAGCTCGGCGAGACGAGCACTTACTCAATTTTGCAATAATAAATAACTGAAATTCCACCTTATGCCTCCCGAGTAAGTTAGAAGGAGAGCTAATCCGACTAACTACACAATACTCTGTGCATTGGTTAAAACCAACACACCTTCGGCTGAGGACAAGTCTATGCGACAAGATCCCGTCCGGCGCAGGTACTCAAAAGGGTTGCCACTCCGGCCACACCCCGAGCTCCGACATATTTGGAGATTAGAGGCACTGAGATCCACCATAGACCCGCCGTCTATCCAGTTTCACCCCTTACCCTAATGTCCGGGCCCAATAATATAACTGTGCACAAAGGCCAAAATAATACTCGTATTTTCAAAAGATTTGTGTGGTCAAAGGGACCGATTTATAAATCCAAATTTTACCTCTTTTCGAGCTAAAGGGCTCTTGAAGAGTTATTATATAATAGTTTTAATATCAAAATATTTTTCTCGAACTCATGAAGATAATACAGTTTCAAGTAGTTAATACGTATAATATAAGTTGGGGAAGAAAACATTAAATCATAAAATAGGGCTTTCGGGTTTATATATAGAATATTTACATTTAAGTCAGACAACCGAACTCAGAAAAGAAACCCCACCTGGACTATGAGACAAAATGATAAGAGACGAGGACCAAGTCACTCCTCGGGAGTAGCACCACATGAAACCAAATAGGACACGACCACATAAGACAACGACCAAGACGCACGGCTATAACAAAATATTTAAACATGTAGGAATGTTCACAATTGAGCAACAAGGTCCAAATACGCATTTACAATCATAATCTCATTAAGCATGAAAAGAATAATGAAGTTTAAATTAATAAACATGCTTAGATACAATTAGAGTTCACATTGTAACAAAACATAGAAATTCAATAAGTAAATCAAGTTAGAATGCGATAAAAGCTCATAATCGTGCATAAAAGGTGATAAGGAAGCATGCACTTAAGTCTCGGAAGAACGGACAACATTTAGAAAATATTACAAAAACACCCCCCCGAACACCACTCAAAAACCCAAACATGTCCAAAAAATATAAACTCAACATTTTTCATGGTTTAAGAAGGTTTTAAGACCAATGGAAGCGAAAGAATCGGGAAAAAATGAGGTTCGGGATGAGTTGGCCCAAGAATGGACCATGAGTCAATTCCACACCCTGAGGGTGTGGAGGCACCACGGTCGTGGTCCTTCTACTGGACCACCATGGCCTGAACTGCAAAACAGGTCGTGGTCTCGCCACGGCCGTGGCAAGTCGTCTTCTCCAGTAGGAAAAACTGCTCTAAACCCTAAAATTCGGATTTTAACCCAAATTTCACCACCAATCAAGCCAAAACTCATAGAATTGATCTACTAACATCAAAAGGAATATATTTGTAGAATTTTACAAAGTTTCGGTAAGAAACGAGCAAACCCACAAAATTACAAAAAATTCCATTATCGCAAAATCTTGAAAAACGAACAAAAGCTTGAAGGTAATCCCTGGAAATCGAACAATATCACTTAGGGAACATCAAGCAACAAGCACATTGCAATTAAACTCAAGTAATAAGCAACAAAAATTGAAATCTTACAAAGTTAGAAAATTCTAGAAAAAGGGCGCTGGACGAGAATCCGTCAGTTGGATTGGCACGAGCTTGGAGTATGTTGGTCTCGGAGTCGAGGGGAACAATTTCCGTGAAGGTTGGGTCTCGATCTGATGCTCGGATGTGAAGTTGCGTTTTTGAGTTGTAGTGAGAGAGAAAGAGAAGTGTAGAGAGAGAGAGAGGTTTAACGTGAAGTGAGGGAGAAGAAGAAGAGAGGGGGCTTTTGACAAAATCTGATTTTTGCTCCGAAAATCGAAGGGGTAAAATTGTAATTTCGTAAAACTTAGCCAAATATGCACGATCTCGGAATACACTAATATTACAGTCAAAATTCATCATTTAAAGCGCACATTTACATAGAATAATTTAAATGGAACAATTAGCATTTCTATAAAAATTCATAATAAAGCATAATAATTAAACCACATAATTCTAGAAGTTAGGAAAGAAGTGAGAAACGAAGGCGCAAAGCTTACCGAACTCATCTTGAAAAGTCAGGGCGTTACAGGAATTAAATCAAGTCTAAAGTAATTAAGAGTGAGTCTCAAAATTTATGTTGGAATAAATTTGAGACTACTTAATTTATGTAGAAGAGAGCTTTATCAATTAAAGTGTTCATTGAACTTTGCAACTTGAGAATTAATTCAAGATTATTGGAATGGTTAAATAGATCATGATTTATTGAGAATAAATCTATTTGTATTTAATTGAGTAATGAAGAGAGAAACAATTCAATTAAAGTGTAATTGAATGTTTTGGACTTGAGAGTTAATTGGTTTTAATTCAAATCAAAATGATTAATTGAGAAACTTATAATTTATTTAGAATAAATCAAGTACAATCTATAGCAATTAAAGGTTAATTGTGATTGTTGGACTAAGAAATTAATTTGGAATTAATTTTAGCCCAAGTTGATTAAAGATGGCCTTGTTATTTATTTGGAATAAATTAAAGCCCACTTTAATAATACATTAGACTTATTTAATTAATCAAGATTAATTAAATTGGGCCTAAAGAATTTAATCTGGTATTAAATTGAAAGAGCCTTGAAAATGCCCAAAACTCCTAGGCTCAATAGGAGTGATGGCCAAAAATCTCAGCCCATCTAGGACTGAAATTTCGACCAGTAAGGGTTATTACTAGCCCTGCACTCTAGTCTAACTAATAATAAGAATTCATTCCAAGAGTTGGATTTTTGCTAACCATAATCTCTCCCTCTCTACGCCTCTTTCTCTCTCTCTACAACAGTTCATGTGAACTGCAGAAAACCAATTCTGCAGTTTTCACGTGAACTTGCTTTAGCAATTATTTTCTCGATTCTCTTATTTTATGATGGATAAATACTGATTTTATATCTCTAGCAGGATTTAAGAGATTAAGAGTTCGTATGCGAGAAACCGTGGATCAACCGTAGAGGGATTTGGTCAAAGATCGAATCCTTGGTGGAATCGAGAAGCCTGCGTGATCAAAGAGTGGATCGAAACTTTGGAAAGCTTTCATACCTTAACGACTACAAAAAGAGTACGTAAAGGTATGCGAATTCTAGTTATATAAACGCTTCAAAGTTTTTGAGTTCATTGGATGAAGATTCATGTTAATTCCATTATGGCTCCGGGACAAATTTTTTTGAAATCCCCTTACTTCCGTTGCGCCCGGGGCACCATGAATCCCAACATTAACTGCACTGATTAAAGGTTTACTTAGTATTAGAGAATAATTCTTAGTTAACTTATTAGTCGTGTTTCTGTGTTAGTCGTGTTTTGTGAAGTGAGTTACTTATTTCTTCTTGTATATATATGTCTGACTTGTACATTCCAAATAGATAATGAAAAATCTTTTCCCTAATTATATCTTTAATATGGTATCAGGAGAAAATAACCGCTGCTAACTTTGGGGTTTTCTGGCCGCGTTTTTCTACGCTATGGCTTCTTCCGGCACCGGTGCTATTTCCGCCGGTGATCCTCTATTTCTCTCTCAATCGGATACTCTAAATCTTCAATTGGTTTCTCCGCCGCTCATAGGTGAGAATTATGAAACCTGGAGTCGAGCTATGTCAATTGCTTTGTCTGCTAAGAACAAGTATGGATTTGTTGACGGCACCATCTCCGCTCCGACCGCCGACGCGTCCGAACAACTCTGCCTTACCTGGACACGCAACAACCATGTCATTATCTCTTAGATTTTTCAATCTGTCTCTAAAGAGATTAGTTTTCTGATTCTGCTCGTGACATTTGGTTAGATCTCCGCGATCGTTTCCAACAGTCTATATTCCGCAGATTTTCAAACTTCATCATGCGTTATTCTCCACACGCCAGGACGATTCTTCTGTAAGTGTTTACGTCACGCAATTAAAGGCAATTTGGGAGGAATTGTCTAATTTCCGTCGCACTTGTACTTGCAATCAGTGTAGTTGCAATGTCGTAAAAGATTTGTGTACATTTTCTCACAATGAATATGTCATAGCTTTCTTAATGGGTTTGAATGCGTCCTATGCTCAGATTCATAGTCAGATCTTGATGTTAGATCATTTTCCATCTATTAGCAATGTTTTTTCGTTGGTTTCTCAAGAGGAGAGGCAACGGGGAATTTCTTCTTCTTCTTTTGTTAATCCTCCTATGGCGTTTGTCGTGAAGGGTGACAACTCTACTTCTAGTCCCAAACAGACTTCCAATGGTCGTGGTACTGGTGTGCCTAGATTTGTCCCTAAGAAACCTAAAATAGAGTGCTCGTATTGTCATGGACCAAACCATACTGCAGATAAGTGTTACAGATTACACGGTTACCCGTCTGGATATCCTCTTGCTAACAAGACGCGTTCCCAATCTATTCATTAGCCGACTCCTAGGTCCACTTGGGGTTAATCATGTTGATGTTGCCAATTCTTCTCATCTTACTGATAATGTTTTGTTGATTCAAATGCCTTCTTGCAAACTCTTTCTAGTCAGCAGTACCAGGCATTGATCAACATGCTTACTGAGCAAATGCAGCGAACTACTGTTCCTTCACATGAGCCTACTCCTACATCTCATGCAGGTACTTCTCTCTCAACTTTCAATTCACGTCAGTTGTCTACAAGTCTGTGGATTATTGATTTTGGAGCTAGTAGGCACATCTGCTGCAATGCGTCCTTATTTGATTGCTACTTCATCCGTGACAAGGTTGCTACAGGTTTTCTGAAACTTATGCCGGTTCGTACAAACAATCAACTTGCAGATTTATTCACCAAGCCTCTTCCAGCTCCTCAGCTTCGTTTTCTATTGTCCAAGTTGCAAGCCAAAAACATTTTCCTTCCACCTTGAGGGGGTGTATTGGAGAATAATTATTAGTTAACTTATTAGTCGTGTTTTTGTGTTAATCGTATTTTGTGAAGTTAGTTATTTATTTCTTCTTGTATATATATGTCTGACTTGTACATTCCAAATAGATAATGAAAAATCTTTTCCCCAATTTTATCTTTAATACTTAGATCAAGTTCACTGGCCACGTTTACATTTATATGCTTGTGATCCATCTTTATCGGTTTGCCAAGGCTCGTGGCGATCTTTCCAAGGATAAGAGCTGAGATTACTTTATCTATACTGAGTTAAAACTATAATCACATTATTTTTAAATAACGAATCTCATCATATTAAATTCCATAATCCAGTTGAAACATAAATTGGGAATGTAAACATAATTCCATTTATTTGTCTTATACATGAAATTAGTCACCTAAGTATAATTCATATGGTATATGTATAAGTCCGGGTCTGGAATATCGTGACAAGTCAAAGTCAATATTGAGGAGTTAAAGGACTAATTACTTTTTTAGTCCTATAATTATCTACTTTTTCGGATTTTAGTCATAAGGTTTCTGAATTTGCAAATTTAGTCCTATATGTTCTAAATTAAGCAAATTTAGTCCTATATGTTCTAAAATCAAGCAATTTTGGTCCTCGACTCGTCGGAACCCTAGTTGCTCGCCTGAATGTGGAGGACCAAAATTGCTTGATTTTAGAATATATATGACTAAATTTGATTGATTTAGAACATATAGGACTAAATTTGCAAATTCAAAAACCTTAGGATCAAAAACTGGAAAAGTGGATAGTTATAGGACTAAAAATGCATTTTGGCCTTAGTTAAATTGTATGAACAAAGTAGATCCTAATGTTGATTTTGGCAAAATTATAATAACTGAGCATTGAATTCTCATAAAATTTACCATAGTCGAACTCAGCGCGTCGAGAGCTATTTCCTGTCAAAGCTAGACCGGAGCTCCGCCGCCGGAGCATCACGGACCGCTGCTGGAGCACCACCCGAAGTCATTGGGAAAATTCACCAAAATTATCAGAGTGTTCGTCTCGTCAAACTCGTTACAATCCCCAAGTCCATTTCAAAAAATCCCCAACCATTTGGATTTAATTTCAGATACAACTAAACCCAGTATCTACAAATCCTAAATCCTTTAAACCTCAATCACTCATTTTTAGTTGGCCATTTTCCGAAATTGAGTCCAGATTATGAAACCCCATACTGGTACCTTTAAAACCCCCAAGAAGTTCGCCGGAGGAAATGGCCAGAAATTGCCGCCGGCCACCATTGTCGCCCCACCCCCGCGCCTCATCCTCCACTTTTCTAGTCAACTTTTCACCATAAATAGGTTCGTCTTGCTAAAATAGTGGGAAACACCCTAACCCGCGCTCAAATCACCAGTGGAGTCTCCATCGACGAGCAACGCCGTCCCCGCCGCACCTTTCCCTCCCCATCGCACCTCAGCTACTGGGAAAAAAGCTGACTTTTTCCTACCGCTGTGTTCATCTCGTCGAGATGAAGAATTTTGACTATAATTTTGCATGATTTTGTGAAGGAACAAGGGAGTTACAGATGAAGAAAGAAGTGGCTCTTTTGTGTGTGTTTTTAGTGTGTATTAGTGTATGTAATAGTGTGTGTCTTGTTTTCTGATAAAGGAATGAGAAGCTGACTTCCTTCTTCTTTCTTATAAAAATATTCTCAACACTTTTCTTATTTTTAAATTAACCCATAATTTTTTATCGTTTTAATATTTTAGAGTCCAAAATATTTTACAAAAATTTTGTTAATTTTCACAAACTTAAGATAACTCGATTAGGCTAAATTACGGGGCGTTACAGCCAGAGAGTGATGGAAGGATCTCCATGGACATTCGGGAAGTACCCGATAATTCTCACCTCGGTACTGGAAGAGGCTGACCCAACTACCATGCCTGTCGACCATTGTGATTTCAACATACAAGTCCACGAGCTTCCTCTGTCTAAGCTTACTCGGGAGATGGCTGGAAACAAGATTGACATCTTCTGGGAGGTAGACTGTGTAAAATCTGAGAAGACAAGACCTGACACACTTCAAATTCGGATGAGAATCCTCCTAACGAAGCCACTGAAGAGAAACTGTAACGACCCGAATATTTAATTATATTACTAATATTTACGCGAATTCTTTCTTGCCTAATTTCTCGATCTATCCAATTGGATTAATTAATCTTATGGAAAAGATTGATTTAACTTATCTTTTAAATGCCCTCAATTACTTAATTACATAAATGCCCTTAAAAAGCCTAAATGACCATTTCACCCCCCCGAGATATTTTCCTAAATATCTACCTATCTCTCTCATTCTCTCATTGAAGAAGAAGAAAGAAAGAAGAAAGAAAGGAGAAAGAAGGAGAAGAAAGGAGAGGATCTTCCCGACGCCCTACCGAGCCCGTTTCTCGCCCGATCAACGAGCCGTGAAAACCCGAACGATCCTCACTACATTCTCTACCGGTAATCCTTTTACCCCATTTCATTCCGTTTGTTCTTTTTTGCGATTTTCGTGAGTTTTATATAGAATTTTATTATATTAGGATTTTCGTGTTTAGGAAGATTTACTCGACCATTTTACGTGATTCTTGTGCCTATGTGTAGCTTAGATGATATATATGATCATATGTGGAAATTAGGATGATTTATGGAGTAAATTAGGAGATGTATGAATTTAAATATTGATTTCGCGTGTGAGGTTTCGCGATCTGCTGAGTCTGTTGCTTAGAAGATCCACACGGGCGAACGCACGGTCTTGATCAAGATCGTGCAGGAGCCCGTGCGCAGCACTTTTCAACCTGCACGGGCTTGAGCCCGTGCACGAGCCCGTGCGCATGCCCGTTTGCACCTGCACGGTCTTGGCACCTTGCTCAAGACCGTGCGGGAGGCCGTGCACCCCTTTATGTGCTTGCACCGGCTTGCCAAGCCCGTGCGTTGGCTGGTGCAACACACTTAGTGCATTTTCCAGCCTTTTCCTTTCTCGCACTTCGGGAATTGGTCAACCCCACTTATTTAATGTTGACTTTTCACATACGACCTCCGAATATCAATCTGATTTCACCAATAGCTTCCTCGAGCCTCGGGATTTGATATTCTTCATAATTTGCAATTTACCCGACCCTATTTGACCATCATTTGACACCTTTGCTTGTTTAGGGATTTTATCCCATCTTTTCCGTTTCTTGTCCATTTGACCCCGTTTTCGCGAGAGAGTTCTGTTATATTATTTTAAACATGTATACGTGCCTTAACTGCATTTTAGCATGCTTTCCATATTTATTATTAATGTTCTTCCATCATTATAATTGCTTTAAATGTCCCTTTTAAATATTGTTCCATATTTTATATATCTTCACCTGTTTAATTGCCTGGCTTTCCATACTGTACCTGTAGCATGAGTGAAGTTATATATTTGAATTGCCGTGCGTCGTCTGTTGTTCGTGTCTTGCTTTTAGTATTGTCGGTCTTGTTTTCATCCTCTAGGCCCTGTGTATTACAAGTGGGACCAACGAGGGAGAAACCTGACTACCGCTTGCTTTCATACTGTCGTGTCGAGCCAAGTAAGGGTTTTAAATTGTTTTCAACTGGAGTAAGAACATAGTTACTAGGTTTGTGAAATAAACCACTATCCCGCTTTCTTATTACTTGTTGTACTGCCTTTACTATTCCTTATGTGCTTAGTCAAACCTTTTAATAGCAAAACCAAAATGATTTTAAATGCTTTCAACTAGAGGCAAGGAAAACTTATTTTTTTTAAATGCGAACTTTGGTCTCTCGACCTCGCAATTATAACCTTGTCTCGAATGGCCCCTTTGGCCTCCGAAACCCCGATTTCCTGCTTTCGAATGGCCCTTTTGGCCACCCAAACTATCATTGATTTCAAAAGCGAGCCATAGATTGAATATCTTGGGCCCGGAGTATACAGGAGGTGAGCCTGGGGACGAGCGTCTAGGGCAAATCCCGATGTGTACTTCTAGCGTGTTGACTTGGGCCGGCTAGGAGGTTGGCTAGCCTGAGTTGATGCGAACGGTGGTGCTAACAGCGTCTCCTTAAAACTCTGTATAGTGTTGTTGGTGGTGGAGTACTTGACTACATGTTTGCATGTTTTTCAATTGGGAGTTATAAGGAGAGGGCCGGTTCTCGCCGGGACACATAATTGCATGATTTACTGCATTTATTGCTTGTCTAATTGTTTTATGGCTTTCGTGACAAGTCGAGTACATTCCGGTTTTTTTCAGTTATCATATGTACTTCCCTATATATATATATATAAAACCCGGAAGTGTGACTCGTACTTGCTACCCTAGCCTCCTTTATTACTCAACTAATATTCTTTCAATCGGCTTGATATTTCGTACAAATGTTTTAAAGGATCCGGTTCGTCAACCTTTTATGTTTTCAAATAAGCCGAACCCGAGTGTTGTTTTGTGTCATTTTACAACTTATATTTCGTATTCGTATTCTTTCTCAAAACGGGCAACACTCACCACTTTTAGTTTTAAAAGATAAACGACGAATTGTGATCAAAACCCCCTTACTGAGTATCCTTTATACTCACCCCTGCTATTTTGGTTCTTGCTTCAGGTAGACAGGTGGCGACGTCACCTATCTTGTCAGTCGGCATCAGCAGGTCTAGATAGGCTCAGTCTTTCTGGTTTGTCTTGTCAATGGTCCCAACAACCGTCGAGTCTTGTTTATTGTATTTATTTACTTTACGTACTTATGTGCCCCTGATGGGGGATAGTTGACGATATCTAGGATTGTACAGGACATATTAGTTGAGCCATGGATGGCACTATCTGCTTATGAACATTCTGTATCTTGATATATAAATGTTTCTTGATATTATGATAGCCTTGTAGGCTTTTATGGATTTATTTGATTATCTTTTAAATCGCTTCCGCATTTCTCTGCTCTTTTCTGGTCGTTGTTGGGATGGTTGTCGCTGTTGCCGAAGGTTATTGCTTGAGTGCCGTTCGCCGGAGTGGGTTTTTGGGTTGAGGCCCCTCGCTGAAGCTCGGGAATCCATTTCGGTGCGGATGTGGCGGTCCTTCTTCAGGGGGCGCTATAGAAACATTCAAATCCGCACCCCCAACGACATGGTCTACGGTGTCTTCTTCACTAGGAAAGACTTCCCAACTTTTGTTACTTGTGTGGTATGGGTGATCATATAGAACGATTTTGTCTCTTACGCTTCGAGCCTGACTTCGTCAATCCTCGCCCCAATTATTCGTTTGGGGAATGGCTTAGAGAGGTGCCAAGGGAAATACCATGAACAATCGTCGGATCCCAGCATCGGTCACCCCTTCACCACCGCACCGACAGGAGTTCAATCCAGGAATTGGTGGCTAGCTAAGCTTCCGCCATCTACGATTAGTCCCTAATTTCCCGGCATGTGTAGGGTTCCAACCTCGCCCAAGATTTTCACAACAACATTACACCACAATTTATGCTCAATCTGGTGCCTGTTATCCTGTGAATAGAGGAGCTACTCAACCAATTTTGCACGAAGTCAACCCATCCCCCTATATAGTTTGTAATAATAACGACCTGGTCTTTGTGGATTTAATTGGGCCATCACCCGGCCTCAATTACTTGGCCTACGTTAACTTGGTCCAATTGGGGCCTCTTTCCGCAGCCTAGATAGCTGGAGTTGGGTCGGCCCACACCTACATAGCTGGAGTTGGGTTGGCCCACCAAACAACCCATTCACCAATTAAGCCTTATAATCTTCTTCCCCAATTTGCTGATGCGCAACGAACAAACTTTCATCCAGAGTCAGAAGACACATTGAATATCATCCTCAATCAGGATCCGGCTCCACCAAGATCAATCAAAAGAAACCACATAGCTATTTTCGAAGCATAAGGTCACCTCATGCTCGCCCTAATAACCTAAATCTTTTCTATGATAAACTCAAATAATCAACAATTGGCACCAAGTCTACTCTTCCAATCTCTTTCACCGACGGGAGAATTCCTCCTACGAGTGAACCGAGCCAACGTCAGTTCAGCTGATCCCCATCAACGAACTGTCGAGGAGTTTCGTCGAGCAAAATTTAAGTTGGTAGATATTTCCTTAACTGTGGCCATCCCAACCCCCTATTAGCAAACAAAGGAAATTTCATGCGAAGAAGACTGGTTCTAAGAATAAAATCCAGAATCCACCTCTCCAGGTTGATCTAGGCCGGATTTCTGCACCTCCTGAAGAGAATCCACCTCCAGCGGACCACATCAAATTAGCCCCTATCCCGACAATTATTGGGCCAAACGAAGACAAAGAAGCGGCCCAAGAGGTCGTACTTGGTGATTATAATGAAATCTTATCTAAAGCAAAGGGGGTGTTCCTCGTGGTCCAAGAGGATTGGCTGGATTGCAAAATATATTAATGGATTCGGGACTCACTGATATTGGCTATAATGGGACAACCTTCACTTGGTGCAATAATTGGCCCGAACCAAGGACTATTAGGGCCCGTCTTGATAGAGCGACTGTTAATTCTAAATGGCCAACTTGTTCAGTAGAGCCCGTGTAACATATATTAGCGCTTCTTGCTCGAACCATATACCGATCTACTCTCGCTTAAATAAGCCCAATTAAAGTTAAATGCAAAGACAGACCTTTCAGATTTGAGGTATTTTGGGCCAGATCTTCTGATTGTGAGAAAATCATATGTGAGACTTGGGACTAGGCGTGTGCCATCTCTGCAGCAGATTCAGTTATACAGAATTCGACTTCTGACAGAATCGGCCTAATAAACTGGAGGAAATCAGTGAAGCAAATGAACAGGGACTTGGAGCGACTCGAAAGAAAACTAGCAATGCTACGAGAATGAAGAATTACATCTGAGTCTAGGGCACTTGAGGTGATTTTGAAATCACAAATAGATGCTATTATTCGAGATAAATAAATCAAGTGGAGCAACGTTCGAAAGAACATTTATTAAAGGAAGGCGACCAAAACACAAGATTCTTTCATGAAAGGTGAAAAAACGATCAGAGACAAATAGAATTGATTTCCTATTGGATGATTATGGCAACCAGTGCACATCAACGGAAAGGATTAAGCAAATCATCGAACAGTACTTCGGTTCTCTCTTTATAGCACAAGTTTGCCGGGAAGAGCTCATGGCCAACGACCTCCAGATGATGGCACCAAGACTCTCTATTGAGGCTTAGCAGCAGCTCTCTTGATCATTTAAATCTGATGAGGTAATTATTCTTTAAAATACATGTACCCATTGAAATTCCCGGGGGCCGATGGGCTACCCCTATTTTTCTTTCAACATTGTTTGGTCTATGGTGGGTAGAGATGTGACGACCCGAATATTCCAGAGATATTTAAGTACGCCTTTCGCGCTTTTACCCTTCATTAATCCCATTTCTCATAATATATGAATTTATGTGTTATGTGGATTTTCGTAAATGTCGTCATTTCGTCTTTTAAATAGCGTATTAATATTCTCTACGTGAATAGCTTCGTTTTAAATATAATATCGATATATGTGCCAACTTGTTATTTGAGGGAGTTTTTAAAATTACCAAAATGCCCCTCCGACTCCCTTTTAGACTAAATCAGATGTTATACATAAAAGTTCTTTTTCCATTATCTTTATTCCCAAATATATCAGCACCAATGTTAGAGAGAAAGAAGGAAGAGGGTTTTGGCTTTGAACTTCGAATCGATCTCTAGAGCTCGTTTCTCGATCATTTTTCGAGTCGTTCAAACCTACATTTTTCATCATTCTCTTTCTTTAGGCACCGGATTTCTGCCATTTTCATGTTTTCTTATAGGATTTTCAGCATAGTTGATGAATAGTTAGGTTTATTGGATTTTTGATGATTGTGAACGCTCTACTTGTCCTTTTTACATGATGTTCGGATTATATCGTAATTCTTGATGTGTTTAATGCACGGTGAAGATTTCATGTCATGATTGTTGCTGGTTATTGTGTGAGTATGAATTGTATGTTGGTTTCTGTTATGTTCTTCGTGAGATCAGTCTTTTGTGCTTGTAGAAGAACGAGCCGTACAACGTGCCGTGCGTTTGACTCTTGCACGGTGTATTGCAGGCCGTGCAACACCCCGTGTTCATGCCTTAGAAACCAGTTTTCTTAAGTTGGCTACATAATGAATAGTAAACTTGGCTAAATGAATAGCTTCGTTAGGTTTCAAAACTTGATATTTTGGAAAGTTTATAATTTTCCTTCGTTTGGGTGGTGAATAGTAACTTTTCCGTTTATCCAATTTTGCAACTTTCTTCAATTGATCCGAAACATGCATGGTAGCTTCGTAATATGTATTTAATGTTATGTGCATGATTGTGGTACCATATGTTAACTCGTTCGTCTTTATTTGCTCATTTTGTGATTTTTAGAGTCATAATTGATCCTCTACGTTCTGTAATATTACAGATTAGTCCGACGAGGAGGGTCCAAGAGTCTAGCGGGTCCTTGACATCTTTTGGCTATCCAAGTGAGGGTTTCAACTATTTTTAACTGGGCTTAAACCTATATGTATAAATATGGTTGCGAAATACAAACTTACCCTCCCCCCAATTTATGTGCTTTATATTTAGTTATGCCGTATATCTTAGTAAGTATTTCAATACTATTTCTTGATGAATTCGATCAGACATTTGATATCCAACTTTATATATATATTGTAGCGCCCCCTGAAGGAGGACCGCCACATCCGCACCGAAACGGATTCCCGAGCTTCAGCGAGGGGCCTCAACTCAAAAACCCACTCCGGCGAACGGCACTCAAGCAAACACTACCGGCAATAGCAACGACATCCCAACAACAACCACAAAAAATAGAGGAATGCGGAAGCGATAAAGTAAACAATTAGATTTCATAAAAGCCTACAAGGCTATCATAATATCAAGAAACATTTATAAATCAGAATACAATAAAATAACAACACGTAATGCCATCCATGGCTCAACTAGTCTATCCTATACAATCCTAGATATCGTCAACTATCCCACAACAGGGGCACATAAGATACATGAATTAAATAAAGCAGTAAAAGGTTCGAAAGCAAATAAAGACAGTAAACAGGACTCGACGGTTGTTGGGACCACTGACAAGACAAACCAGAAAGACTGAGCCTATCTAGACCTGCTGATGCCGACTGACAAGATAGGTGACGTCGCCACCTGTCTACCTGAAGCAAGAACCAAAATAGCAGGGGTGAGTATAAAGGATACTCAGTAAGGGGTTTTGATCACAGTTCGTCATTTATCTTTTAAAACCAAAAGTGGTGAGTGTTGCCCGTTTTGAGAAAGAAAATAAATACGAAATATAAGTTGTAAAATGACACAAAGCAACACTCGGGTTCGGCTTATTTGAAAATACAAATGGTTGACGAACCGGATCTTTCAAAATATTTGCACGTAATATCAAGCCGATTGAAAGAATATTAGTTGAGTAATAAAGAAGGCTTAGGGTAGCAAGTACGAGTCACATTTCCGGGTTTTATATATATATATAGGGAAATACATATGATTATTGAAGAAAACCGAAATGTGCTTCGACTTGTCACGGAAGCCATAAAACAATTAGACAAGCAATAAATGCAGTAAATCATGCCATAATGTGTCCCGGCGAGAGCGGGCCCTCTCCTTATATCTCCCCATTGAAAAACATGCAAGCAAGTACTCCATCTCCAAGGTTCATGGACCACTCAGAATTTATGGAAACGCGTGTTAACAACGTCACCCTTAACAGAATTTTCTAGGAAGCGTGTAGCCTACAACGCCACCCTCGCACTAACTCAGGTTAGTCAACCTCCTGGCTGACCTAAGCAGATACGGATTGGAATATCCATCGGGATCTGCCCTGGACGCACGTCCCCAGGCTCACCTCCTGAATACTCCGGGCCCAACACGATACACGGTTCATAGCTCGCATTTGAAAACGATGATAGTTTGGGTGGCCAAAAGGGCCGTTCGAAAATATGATGCAAGTAGTTAAGTATGAATGGCCAAAGGGCTTTTGAGACAAGTTGATGTAACGATCTAGGAAATACTCATAAGCGTCGTACGCTTCGGGAGCATGCTGACGGATGTCCCTAACGACATTACTTATAAGTGCCTTAGAAATCAAATAGTCACTTTTAAAACAAATAAGTTACTTGTCTCTAGTTGGAAGCATTTCAAATCATTTTGGTTTGCTATCAAAACGGTTTGACTAAGCATGTAAGGAATATTAAAGACAGTACAACAAGCAATAAGAAAAGGCGGGGAAATAAGTTATTTCGAAGCCTAAATAAACTATGTTCTTACTCCTGTTGAAAATAATTTAAAACCCTTACCTGGCTCGACAAGGCAGTATGAAAGCAAGCGGTAGTCAGGTTTCTCCCTCGTTGGACCCACCTGTAATACACAAGGCCTAGAGGATGAAAACAAGACCAACAATACTAAAAGCAAGACACAAGACAACAGACGACGCACGGCAATTCAAATAGAATCCAATCATGCAATAAACGAAATATGGGAAGTAAATCAATTAAACATGTAAATTACGATACGACAATTAAAGAATATTAATGAAATATTAAATAACGAAAGAACGTAAATAATAAATATTAAAGGCATGCTTAAACGCAATTAGGGCACGTAGACATGCTTAAAATAATATAAAGACGTTCTCTCGCGAATACAGGATTAAACTGATAAGAAACGGGAAAGGTGGAATAAATCCCTAAACGAGCAAGGTGTCAATTGACGGTCAATTAGGGTCGGGTAAATTGTAAATTATGAAGAATATCAAATCCCAAGGCTCGAGGAAGCTATAGGTGAAATCGGATTGATATTCGGAGGTCGTATGAGAAAAGTCAACATTTAAATGAGTGGGGTTGACCAATTCCCGAAGTGCAAGAAAGGAAAAGGCTGGAAAATACACTAAGTATGATGCACCGGCCAACGCACGGGCTTACGCACGGGCTTGGCAAGCCGGTGCAAGCACAAAAGGGGTTGCACGGCCTCCCGCACGGTCTTGAGCACGGTGTCAAGACCGTGCAGGTGCAAACCCCAAGGTATGATACTGAAATGCAAGTGTCTACCGAGGGCTTGTCGGAGTTTGGCAAACCTAAGGGGGCATTATAGTGGACAGATCGGTCTTCCTAAAATCTCTCACTACTCGTCGGGTCTCGGGTAGCTCCTTGACTTGACAAACGGCGCAAGAGTATTTACATTATAGTTGGGAGTTATAAGGAGAGACAAACCCATTCTGGCTGGGATATTTACTGCTTACCATAATTGTTCATTTCCCAAGTCGAAGTACGATCCGGAATCTTATTTAATTGCTAAACTTATTACTTTACCACAAAACCGGATTGTAGCTCGAACAGGTTATATATATATATATATATATATATATATATATATATATAGCGGGCGCCACCAAATGGGCAATGCACGTCTCGCACCGAATTCTAACCTGGAATCGAAAGGAGTCCGATCCGAACCAAAACCCGACGAACGGCAAACAAACTCGATCACTAGGCGGGAGTTTTAAAAGAACGACGACAGAGAGCGGAAGCAATAAAATACAATACAATGAAACATTGCGCAGTTAGGTAAAGCCCTCCAAGACTAGCGAAATTTTCATACTAAACTAATAATAATTCACAGCGGGTTCAACAATAATATTCCCGAACACAATTCACAAGTTAAGTAACCTAATTAATAATTTACATACATCACCAACGTGTGGTTTCCAAGAGTTACAAGAGTTTACAAGAACAAAAGAATGTAACTCTAGATGACGACAAAGCAAAGCCCGCCTAGTATTCTTGAAACCAAGGGTGAGACAAAGAAGGTTAGTCAAACGACTAAGTGAGGGGGCGAATAATGGTGTATATTACAAAATGAAAATAAATCACCAGTTTAAAACATAAAAGAAAACAAACGTAAAAGAGAAGGTTTTCACAAATTGTTGGTGATTTAACATAAAATGTGACATATCAAATCTTTTCATATAACTCAGCGAGAAAAGTTCTTAAACCACCTTTCAAATCATAAAACATAGACCCTATTTATTCCTCCAGTTGTAATCAGGGAGCAACCCCTAACTACACATATCATACGTAAATAGATTAGGTACTCAAAGGGCTACCACTTTGGCCTCACCCCAAGCTCCCAAAGGTGGAGGAAATCACAAAATTTACGCCGTAGACCCGATGTCTACCAACTTCGTCCTGTCGTCCTTACTCCGGGCCCATCATATCTGACATACACATACATATACGTAGCTCGCTTTACAAATCATTTTCATATGGCCAAAAGGCCGTTCGAGACAAGTCGTATGTGAGGTTATAATGCCAAAGTTCGCTTTAGAAAACAAAGGTTTTACTTGCCTCTTTTGCAAACATTTCACAAACATATACATAATACTTTTCATATCAAAACGTTTTCAAGATCATAAAGATATAAGCATAAATACCTACTATATATATATGAACGGTGTGAAAACAAATCATAAAGCAAGGTTTATCTAGGAGTGAGGCTTATATATATATATATATATATATAGATATATAGATATACGGGAATAGAAACTGAAAACCCCACCTATCAGAGACAAAAACCATGCAAATGCCACGCTACTCCTCGGGAGTATCATCTGCAACAAGCAATGACACAACCATATAATACTAACGATGACGCATGACTTATACGAAAATATTAAAACACATAGAAGCACGTTAAACAGTCATTCATAACACTTAAGTTCACATTGCAAATAAATGCAAAAAATATGGATTTTGATAAATAAATTAAGTTGGAATGTGATAAAAGCTCATAAACATGATTAAAAGGCAATAAGGAAACATGCATTCAAGTTTCGGAAGAAACGGACAACTTTCGAAAAAGTGCCAAAAATACCTAAACGAAAATGCGTCGTTCGAGGCCCAAACGAAATTAGAAAAATCTAAACTTCACAAATTCGTAAGTTTCAAACCTATACGGAGCTATTGGTGAAGTCGGATTTCAAATCCGAGGTTGTTCACGAAAATGTTACTGTTCAAAATTGCATTTACTATTCATTACCGAAGCAAACCAAGCTGAAAACGCAGAAAAAAATCGGCTAAGGTATTCTCACGGGATGCTGCATGGCATGCAACATTTCATGAGAGGAAACACGCACGACATGTTGCACGGCATGCTGCATGCCATGAGGCTTCTCAACAGGAGCAAAAAACGCAGATCAGAAAATGAAACCTCGCGCAAACAATCCAAAAATCAACATTTGATCATTCAATTGGTGAAAACTCATGCTATAAATCACATATATCATACTTCTACCTAATAACTGCCTATAGAAACAAGAAACACAAAAAACTGACCACAAATTCATCCAAAATCACATTTTAACACAATATGATCACTATTCACAAAATACTAAAAAATGAGGTAAAGAGTGGATTAAAAACAAAAGGTGAATCATTTGATAGAAGAGACCGTGAGGGTCCCTTAAGAGTTTACGGAACTGAATTTTGTCGAGAAACGAAGTGGATACGATCGATCGAAGCTCTTCCTTCTCTTTTGCCTCTTCTTTCTTCCTTCTTCTTTCCTTCTGCTGATTGTTGCATATGTAAATGAGAGGGGAGAGATGGGATGAGATGACCAAGTCAAAATCCGACGAAAGGGCATTTCCAAAATTTCTCAAAACTTACTAAAAATAGCAGGTTGTCGGAATTAAGCGATATTACAATCGAAACTCATGAAATTGAATACACGTTGACATGTAATGGTTTAAAAACCAAAATACAACCGTTTAGGAAAAGTCATATATTTCACATAATAATTATCAAATTAAATCATAAATTGCGCAAATAGATTAATTCGGCTTACAAGATCGTTATCGGATATTCTAGTCGTTACAATATATATATATATATATATATATATATATATATATATATATATATAACTTGGGCCCATCAAAATAAGCCCAACCCATGTTGCAATAAATTCATGCGATTGTCTCTTATGCACAAATGTGTCCCAATAATATATGATGGAATTCATACCAAATATTGGATCCATAATGCAAACTTAACTTTTGGATTAAAAAATGTATTGATTCTCCCATCTGCGCGAGAAAACTCGTCCCCGATGCGCCCTGCTAGAGCGACTAGATAAGAAGACAAATCCTAAGCCGATAATCGGCTATCTAACGCGAAAGCTTAATCAGATAAGTTACCTATAAGATACAATTTAGGTAATTTAGAGCATATTTAAAATAGAGGTGCGCAAGTACGTCACGCAGGATCATGGACTTCCTTCTTGTGGCTGATCCACATTACCCGGGAGGGGTGTCCGAGCTTGTCGACGGGTAGCCTCGGTCTTTCTTGAGTGTTGCCTCCGACTCCGACACTGTCAAAGACGTCTGGCGGTCGGTAGCTTCAGAACCCGACCATAGGCGCATGATATATATATATATATATATATATATATATATATATGTATGTATGTATCAACCTTCACTGAGTAACTTTATATTCACCCCTCGTTTTGGTTCTTGCTTCAGGTAGATGAAAGACCGACATGTATCGCATATCAGAATGGCAACAACGGGGTTTAGATAGGCTCTTTTGGGTTATAGAGCCATCTTTAGTTTGTTGTCTTAACTCTATGAATTAGGATTTATTAACACACTTACGGATATGGTTGATATGAATTACTATTGTTACATTCGGCCCTGATGAGGCACAATCGGATATATATATTAGGATTGTTATTAATCTGTTTAGCAATGGACGACATTATGTTTGTGTTATAATTACAGAATTGCTTCTGCTACTCTTTTACTTGATTTATTTATTGTCGTATGTCGTCTTTTGGGGATCGTTGTTGCCAAGTGAATGGTTAGACCCGTTGGCCGGGATGGGTTTTTGGGCGGTAATGATAGTCAACACTTGGAAATTCATTCAGGTTTGGGGCTGTAGAGTCGTGGCACTACAAGAGATGTTATAAATTGTGTGTTGGACTTCTTGAATAATGGGAATTTCTCATAAAATTTGAATTGCACACATATTGTGCTAATCACAAAGTGTAAAAATCCAGAGTTAATTACTCAATTTCGCCCTATTAGCCTTTGTAATGTTGTGTACAAAATAGCTTCTAAAACCCTAGCTAATCGTATTAAGCCGTTATTGGATGTGCTAATTTCCCCTACACAGTCAGTTTTTCTTTCTTCTTGATTGATAACTGATAATGTACTGGTTGCGTATGAATTGAATCATGCAATGAAAATTAAGAATAAGGTTTTGAGTTTGGAAATTGGTGCGTTTACCGAAATGTAGACCGTTTATGGTTCTGATGCATTTCACGACTTTACATTTTTCGACATTAGCATTTAAAGAATTTTCATAAATCATTGATTTTGGCATTTTAAACCTCAGTGCATTAATAAGAATCGGATTTGCATCGGTTGGACACTAATTAGGGTCAATTTGGTAAATTTATATTTTTGTTAGCCCAAGTAATTTAATCTAGTAATTTAACAATGCAATTAGACTGGAGTCTCATATTGTAAAAGTACAAATATTTCGAAATTCTAAATATTTTTTAAAGTCCGAACATCTTTCGTCAAATCATATTTTCAAGGGAATTGAGTTTTAGCCCAAAATTGTAACACTCCAATTTTGAAAATGTTAAATAAATATAAATTAACAGAAAATCATGTCATAACACGCATTCACATTTGCCTGACATATTATTTGTGTAATTTAATTACTTATACTGCGTGGAAATATTTGTGATATACATATTTATATGTTAAATTATTGTCCTGTACTTATATTTCAATCTAGTTGAAATGGATTAATTAAGTTGATAATAAAATTAAATATTTCCGTAGTCACCAAGTAAAAGTCATTTTACTATTTTTATAATACTTTGACACATTGTTTTTGTAGATGAGAATGAAATCTCTTTTGTTTAAAATGAAAATATTCTAAATAAAATATAATCACTAATTATTTCATATACATGAACATTCGGTCAATTAAAAAAATAGAAAAGATGGTCAACTATTGCAACTCTTCAAACCGACTTAGTGCCTTGTCCTTCATTTATCATCGCTATCCGCCTCAACCTTATTTATACTATTATATAAAACGTATTCCCTTTAAAGTAATTATTTTTTTAAATTAATTAATTAATTTAAATAATTTTCTCTCTTCTTTTTATTTTTTACGTTCTTTTTCCTCTCTTCTTTTTTTTTTTTTCTCTCTTCTTCCTCTCTCTTCCTAATTAAATTTCTCAATATTTAAATTTTATACTTTTTTAACTATAAAAATTACTTTTTAACATATTATAAATTTTATAAATATTTTGAAAATAATTAATATTATCATAAATAAAATTTTATTTGTATTTATAAATTTATGCTATCTAAATTTATATATCATTAATAACATTTTAATTTATATTACACACGCATCGAGTGTGTTATATTTACTAGCTTTAATTAATAAAGAACAACCACAAAACTTAAGAAGCTTAAAAAAAGAAAAGCTATGTCGTCTCTTACTATACCTTTCATATTTAGTTTGATCTGCTTTGCTAGAATTTGCTTTGATAGGTTAGTGATTAACTTGGGCACTTCTTATTTACAATGTAGCCGAGATTATCTTTAGCTATGTTTTTGGTTTCGTTCTTTGTAGATTCGGCCTCCGCCTTGTTTTGATTGTTGTATATATGAGGTGGGAGTCTCAGTAAAAATCCTACGATGCGCTCGCATCAGTTTCTTAAAAAAAAAAAAATAATAAAATAAAATATATATATATATATATATATATATATATATATTTAACCGCTTATGTCAGTTATCAATCTTTTAGTTTCTAAACCTTTCCAAAACTTCTTCATCTCAGCCGAATCCCAAAACACTAACGGCACGATTGGTATGCAGGATTGAACTAGTAATGAAATGGTCATTCATACGTTCATTCCTAAACCCATGATTGGTATAATTTTTGGATCGGGAATGACCATTCCTGAAGGAATGCTCATTAATGTATGCATGGGAATAACCATTCCTCCCACCCCATGGCATTAGCCATTACCAATGCTGCAGGAATGAACTATTTATATAATATTTCATTACAATATTTATTAAGTTCATCTAATATCATAATACTTTTATAAATATAAATCACATGTTAATACACACATTAAATATTAATTAAATTATATAAAAATATAGTTATACATATGTATAAAACATATCTTCAATCTACTATTTATTCATAAATTATAGGATTTTGTGTTCGATATGAATAATACATTCGTATATACTGTTGATGAGGTTGGTTTTTGGTCGGGGGTCGGATGTCGACCATGTGTCTTGCTCGTCAGTTAAATTTGTAGAGGGGATCCGACTTTGACCTGAAAACACAGAACAACGGGTCACATGGTCGGAGGGGATTATCTCCGGCGTAGCCCCTCCACTGAGTTAAGTCGGTGTAGGAATAGGATACTCGAGGTAAAGAGATGCGATCGGAGTAATTAAGAGAGCTTACCAACAATAATAAATGCTGGAGGTATATATAGTGCGTGATAACACACACCAAGTACGCCTTGGGAAATGCGCATTTAATGCTTTTCAGCGTTGACCTTCAGGCATTTAATGCAGGGTTCAGAATGCCCGCGGAGGATCTTGTACAATCCTCAAAAGAGGGGATCTGGTGGGCCAGTCTCCTCCATGGTTGGGTTTGGACCTAGCTGTCGTGTATGGGACATGCCACCTTGGCAATCTTGCACGACCTTGAGGCGATCGAGCAACCTCGATCACCTAAGGCTCGATTGGCTAGCGGCCATTGGCCGCGATCGAGGCTCGATCGGGCTAAGGAGCGAACACAGAACAACGGGTCACATGGTCGGAGGGGATTATCTCCGGCGTAGCCCCTCCACTGAGTTAAGTCGGTGTAGGAATAGGATACTCGAGGTAAAGAGATGCGATCGGAGTAATTAAGAGAGCTTACCAACAATAACAAATGCTGGAGGTATATATAGTGCGTGATAACACACACCAAGTACGCCTTGGGAAATGCGCATTTAATGCTTTTCAGCGTTGACCTTCAGGCATTTAATGCAGGGTTCAGAATGCCCGCGGAGGATCTTGTACAATCCTCAAAAGAGGGGATCTGGTGGGCCAGTCTCCTCCATGGCTGGGTTTGGACCTAGCTGTCGTGTATGGGACACGCCACCTTGGCAATCTTGCACGACCTTGAGGCGATCGAGCAACCTCGATCACCTAAGGCTCGATTGGCTAGCGGCCATTGGCCGCGATCGAGGCTCGATCGGGTTAAGGAGCGAACACAGAACAACGGGTCACATGGTCGGAGGGGATTATCTCCGGCGTAGCCCCTCCACTGAGTTAAGTCGGTGTAGGAATAGGATACTCGAGGTAAAGAGATGCGATCGGAGTAATTAAGAGAGCTTACCAACAATAATAAATGCTGGAGGTATATATAGTGCGTGATAACACACACCAAGTACGCCTTGGGAAATGCGCATTTAATGCTTTTCAGCGTTGACCTTCAGGCATTTAATGCAAGGTTCAGAATGCCCGCGGAGGATCTTGTACAATCCTCAAAAGAGGGGATCTGGTGGGCCAGTCTCCTCCATGGTTGGGTTTGGACCTAGCTGTCGTGTATGGGACACGCCACCTTGGCAATCTTGCACGACCTTGAGGCGATCGAGCAACCTCGATCACCTAAGGCTCGATTGGCTAGCGGTCATTGGCCGCGATCGAGGCTCGATCGGGTTAAGGAGAGAACACAGAACAACGGGTCACATGGTCGGAGGGGATTATCTCCGGCGTAGCCCCTCCACTGAGTTAAGTCGGTGTAGGAATAGGATACTCGAGGTAAAGAGATGCGATCGGAGTAATTAAGAGAGCTTACCAACAATAATAAATGCTGGAGGTATATATAGTGCGTGATAACACACACCAAGTACGCCTTGGGAAATGCGCATTTAATGCTTTTCAGCGTTGACCTTCAGGCATTTAATGCAGGGTTCAGAATGCCCGCGGAGGATCTTGTACAATCCTCAAAAGAGGGGATCTGGTGGGCCAGTCTCCTCCATGGTTGGGTTTGGACCTAGCTGTCGTGTATGGGACATGCCACCTTGGCAATCTTGCACGACCTTGAGGCGATCGAGCAACCTCGATCACCTAAGGCTCGATTGGCTAGCGGCCATTGGCCGCGATCGAGGCTCGATCGGGCTAAGGAGCGAACACAGAACAACGGGTCACATGGTCGGAGGGGATTATCTCCGGCGTAGCCCCTCCACTGAGTTAAGTCGGTGTAGGAATAGGATACTCGAGGTAAAGAGATGCGATCGGAGTAATTAAGAGAGCTTACCAACAATAACAAATGCTGGAGGTATATATAGTGCGTGATAACACACACCAAGTACGCCTTGGGAAATGCGCATTTAATGCTTTTCAGCGTTGACCTTCAGGCATTTAATGCAGGGTTCAGAATGCCCGCGGAGGATCTTGTACAATCCTCAAAAGAGGGGATCTGGTGGGCCAGTCTCCTCCATGGTTGGGTTTGGACCTAGCTGTCGTGTATGGGACACGCCACCTTGGCAATCTTGCACGACCTTGAGGCGATCGAGCAACCTCGATCACCTAAGGCTCGATTGGCTAGCGGCCATTGGCCGCGATCGAGGCTCGATCGGGTTAAGGAGCGAACACAGAACAACGGGTCACATGGTCGGAGGGGATTATCTCCGGCGTAGCCCCTCCACTGAGTTAAGTCGGTGTAGGAATAGGATACTCGAGGTAAAGAGATGCGATCGGAGTAATTAAGAGAGCTTACCAACAATAATAAATGCTGGAGGTATATATAGTGCGTGATAACACACACCAAGTACGCCTTGGGAAATGCGCATTTAATGCTTTTCAGCGTTGACCTTCAGGCATTTAATGCAAGGTTCAGAATGCCCGCGGAGGATCTTGTACAATCCTCAAAAGAGGGGATCTGGTGGGCCAGTCTCCTCCATGGTTGGGTTTGGACCTAGCTGTCGTGTATGGGACACGCCACCTTGGCAATCTTGCACGACCTTGAGGCGATCGAGCAACCTCGATCACCTAAGGCTCGATTGGCTAGCGGTCATTGGCCGCGATCGAGGCTCGATCGGGTTAAGGAGAGAACACAGAACAACGGGTCACATGGTCGGAGGGGATTATCTCCGGCGTAGCCCCTCCACTGAGTTAAGTCGGTGTAGGAATAGGATACTCGAGGTAAAGAGATGCGATCGGAGTAATTAAGAGAGCTTACCAACAATAATAAATGCTGGAGGTATATATAGTGCGTGATAACACACACCAAGTACGCCTTGGGAAATGCGCATTTAATGCTTTTCAGCGTTGACCTTCAGGCATTTAATGCAGGGTTCAGAATGCCCGCGGAGGATCTTGTACAATCCTCAAAAGAGGGGATCTGGTGGGCCAGTCTCCTCCATGGTTGGGTTTGGACCTAGCTGTCGTGTATGGGACATGCCACCTTGGCAATCTTGCACGACCTTGAGGCGATCGAGCAACCTCGATCACCTAAGGCTCGATTGGCTAGCGGCCATTGGCCGCGATCGAGGCTCGATCGGGCTAAGGAGCGAACACAGAACAACGGGTCACATGGTCGGAGGGGATTATCTCCGGCGTAGCCCCTCCACTGAGTTAAGTCGGTGTAGGAATAGGATACTCGAGGTAAAGAGATGCGATCGGAGTAATTAAGAGAGCTTACCAACAATAACAAATGCTGGAGGTATATATAGTGCGTGATAACACACACCAAGTACGCCTTGGGAAATGCGCATTTAATGCTTTTCAGCGTTGACCTTCAGGCATTTAATGCAGGGTTCAGAATGCCCGCGGAGGATCTTGTACAATCCTCAAAAGAGGGGATCTGGTGGGCCAGTCTCCTCCATGGTTGGGTTTGGACCTAGCTGTCGTGTATGGGACACGCCACCTTGGCAATCTTGCACGACCTTGAGGCGATCGAGCAACCTCGATCACCTAAGGCTCGATTGGCTAGCGGCCATTGGCCGCGATCGAGGCTCGATCGGGCTAAGGAGCGAACACAGAACAACGGGTCACATGGTCGGAGGGGATTATCTCCGGCGTAGCCCCTCCACTGAGTTAAGTCGGTGTAGGAATAGGATACTCGAGGTAAAGAGATGCGATCGGAGTAATTAAGAGAGCTTACCAACAATAATAAATGCTGGAGGTATATATAGTGCGTGATAACACACACCAAGTACGCCTTGGGAAATGCGCATTTAATGCTTTTCAGCGTTGACCTTCAGGCATTTAATGCAAGGTTCAGAATGCCCGCGGAGGATCTTGTACAATCCTCAAAAGAGGGGATCTGGTGGGCCAGTCTCCTCCATGGTTGGGTTTGGACCTAGCTGTCGTGTATGGGACACGCCACCTTGGCAATCTTGCACGACCTTGAGGCGATCGAGCAACCTCGATCACCTAAGGCTCGATTGGCTAGCGGTCATTGGCCGCGATCGAGGCTCGATCGGGTTAAGGAGAGAACACAGAACAACGGGTCACATGGTCGGAGGGGATTATCTCCGGCGTAGCCCCTCCACTGAGTTAAGTCGGTGTAGGAATAGGATACTCGAGGTAAAGAGATGCGATCGGAGTAATTAAGAGAGCTTACCAACAATAATAAATGCTGGAGGTATATATAGTGCGTGATAACACACACCAAGTACGCCTTGGGAAATGCGCATTTAATGCTTTTCAGCGTTGACCTTCAGGCATTTAATGCAGGGTTCAGAATGCCCGCGGAGGATCTTGTACAATCCTCAAAAGAGGGGATCTGGTGGGCCAGTCTCCTCCATGGTTGGGTTTGGACCTAGCTGTCGTGTATGGGACATGCCACCTTGGCAATCTTGCACGACCTTGAGGCGATCGAGCAACCTCGATCACCTAAGGCTCGATTGGCTAGCGGCCATTGGCCGCGATCGAGGCTCGATCGGGCTAAGGAGCGAACACAGAACAACGGGTCACATGGTCGGAGGGGATTATCTCCGGCGTAGCCCCTCCACTGAGTTAAGTCGGTGTAGGAATAGGATACTCGAGGTAAAGAGATGCGATCGGAGTAATTAAGAGAGCTTACCAACAATAACAAATGCTGGAGGTATATATAGTGCGTGATAACACACACCAAGTACGCCTTGGGAAATGCGCATTTAATGCTTTTCAGCGTTGACCTTCAGGCATTTAATGCAGGGTTCAGAATGCCCGCGGAGGATCTTGTACAATCCTCAAAAGAGGGGATCTGGTGGGCCAGTCTCCTCCATGGTTGGGTTTGGACCTAGCTGTCGTGTATGGGACATGCCACCTTGGCAATCTTGCACGACCTTGAGGCGATCGAGCAACCTCGATCACCTAAGGCTCGATTGGCTAGCGGCCATTGGCCGCGATCGAGGCTCGATCGGGCTAAGGAGCGAACACAGAACAACGGGTCACATGGTCGGAGGGGATTATCTCCGGCGTAGCCCCTCCACTGAGTTAAGTCGGTGTAGGAATAGGATACTCGAGGTAAAGAGATGCGATCGGAGTAATTAAGAGAGCTTACCAACAATAACAAATGCTGGAGGTATATATAGTGCGTGATAACACACACCAAGTACGCCTTGGGAAATGCGCATTTAATGCTTTTCAGCGTTGACCTTCAGGCATTTAATGCAGGGTTCAGAATGCCCGCGGAGGATCTTGTACAATCCTCAAAAGAGGGGATCTGGTGGGCCAGTCTCCTCCATGGTTGGGTTTGGACCTAGCTGTCGTGTATGGGACACGCCACCTTGGCAATCTTGCACGACCTTGAGGCGATCGAGCAACCTCGATCACCTAAGGCTCGATTGGCTAGCGGCCATTGGCCGCGATCGAGGCTCGATCGGGTTAAGGAGCGAACACAGAACAACGGGTCACATGGTCGGAGGGGATTATCTCCGGCGTAGCCCCTCCACTGAGTTAAGTCGGTGTAGGAATAGGATACTCGAGGTAAAGAGATGCGATCGGAGTAATTAAGAGAGCTTACCAACAATAATAAATGCTGGAGGTATATATAGTGCGTGATAACACACACCAAGTACGCCTTGGGAAATGCGCATTTAATGCTTTTCAGCGTTGACCTTCAGGCATTTAATGCAAGGTTCAGAATGCCCGCGGAGGATCTTGTACAATCCTCAAAAGAGGGGATCTGGTGGGCCAGTCTCCTCCATGGTTGGGTTTGGACCTAGCTGTCGTGTATGGGACACGCCACCTTGGCAATCTTGCACGACCTTGAGGCGATCGAGCAACCTCGATCACCTAAGGCTCGATTGGCTAGCGGTCATTGGCCGCGATCGAGGCTCGATCGGGTTAAGGAGAGAACACAGAACAACGGGTCACATGGTCGGAGGGGATTATCTCCGGCGTAGCCCCTCCACTGAGTTAAGTCGGTGTAGGAATAGGATACTCGAGGTAAAGAGATGCGATCGGAGTAATTAAGAGAGCTTACCAACAATAATAAATGCTGGAGGTATATATAGTGCGTGATAACACACACCAAGTACGCCTTGGGAAATGCGCATTTAATGCTTTTCAGCGTTGACCTTCAGGCATTTAATGCAGGGTTCAGAATGCCCGCGGAGGATCTTGTACAATCCTCAAAAGAGGGGATCTGGTGGGCCAGTCTCCTCCATGGTTGGGTTTGGACCTAGCTGTCGTGTATGGGACATGCCACCTTGGCAATCTTGCACGACCTTGAGGCGATCGAGCAACCTCGATCACCTAAGGCTCGATTGGCTAGCGGCCATTGGCCGCGATCGAGGCTCGATCGGGCTAAGGAGCGAACACAGAACAACGGGTCACATGGTCGGAGGGGATTATCTCCGGCGTAGCCCCTCCACTGAGTTAAGTCGGTGTAGGAATAGGATACTCGAGGTAAAGAGATGCGATCGGAGTAATTAAGAGAGCTTACCAACAATAACAAATGCTGGAGGTATATATAGTGCGTGATAACACACACCAAGTACGCCTTGGGAAATGCGCATTTAATGCTTTTCAGCGTTGACCTTCAGGCATTTAATGCAGGGTTCAGAATGCCCGCGGAGGATCTTGTACAATCCTCAAAAGAGGGGATCTGGTGGGCCAGTCTCCTCCATGGTTGGGTTTGGACCTAGCTGTCGTGTATGGGACATGCCACCTTGGCAATCTTGCACGACCTTGAGGCGATCGAGCAACCTCGATCACCTAAGGCTCGATTGGCTAGCGGCCATTGGCCGCGATCGAGGCTCGATCGGGCTAAGGAGCGAACACAGAACAACGGGTCACATGGTCGGAGGGGATTATCTCCGGCGTAGCCCCTCCACTGAGTTAAGTCGGTGTAGGAATAGGATACTCGAGGTAAAGAGATGCGATCGGAGTAATTAAGAGAGCTTACCAACAATAACAAATGCTGGAGGTATATATAGTGCGTGATAACACACACCAAGTACGCCTTGGGAAATGCGCATTTAATGCTTTTCAGCGTTGACCTTCAGGCATTTAATGCAGGGTTCAGAATGCCCGCGGAGGATCTTGTACAATCCTCAAAAGAGGGGATCTGGTGGGCCAGTCTCCTCCATGGTTGGGTTTGGACCTAGCTGTCGTGTATGGGACACGCCACCTTGGCAATCTTGCACGACCTTGAGGCGATCGAGCAACCTCGATCACCTAAGGCTCGATTGGCTAGCGGCCATTGGCCGCGATCGAGGCTCGATCGGGTTAAGGAGCGAACACAGAACAACGGGTCACATGGTCGGAGGGGATTATCTCCGGCGTAGCCCCTCCACTGAGTTAAGTCGGTGTAGGAATAGGATACTCGAGGTAAAGAGATGCGATCGGAGTAATTAAGAGAGCTTACCAACAATAATAAATGCTGGAGGTATATATAGTGCGTGATAACACACACCAAGTACGCCTTGGGAAATGCGCATTTAATGCTTTTCAGCGTTGACCTTCAGGCATTTAATGCAAGGTTCAGAATGCCCGCGGAGGATCTTGTACAATCCTCAAAAGAGGGGATCTGGTGGGCCAGTCTCCTCCATGGTTGGGTTTGGACCTAGCTGTCGTGTATGGGACACGCCACCTTGGCAATCTTGCACGACCTTGAGGCGATCGAGCAACCTCGATCACCTAAGGCTCGATTGGCTAGCGGTCATTGGCCGCGATCGAGGCTCGATCGGGTTAAGGAGAGAACACAGAACAACGGGTCACATGGTCGGAGGGGATTATCTCCGGCGTAGCCCCTCCACTGAGTTAAGTCGGTGTAGGAATAGGATACTCGAGGTAAAGAGATGCGATCGGAGTAATTAAGAGAGCTTACCAACAATAATAAATGCTGGAGGTATATATAGTGCGTGATAACACACACCAAGTACGCCTTGGGAAATGCGCATTTAATGCTTTTCAGCGTTGACCTTCAGGCATTTAATGCAGGGTTCAGAATGCCCGCGGAGGATCTTGTACAATCCTCAAAAGAGGGGATCTGGTGGGCCAGTCTCCTCCATGGTTGGGTTTGGACCTAGCTGTCGTGTATGGGACATGCCACCTTGGCAATCTTGCACGACCTTGAGGCGATCGAGCAACCTCGATCACCTAAGGCTCGATTGGCTAGCGGCCATTGGCCGCGATCGAGGCTCGATCGGGCTAAGGAGCGAACACAGAACAACGGGTCACATGGTCGGAGGGGATTATCTCCGGCGTAGCCCCTCCACTGAGTTAAGTCGGTGTAGGAATAGGATACTCGAGGTAAAGAGATGCGATCGGAGTAATTAAGAGAGCTTACCAACAATAACAAATGCTGGAGGTATATATAGTGCGTGATAACACACACCAAGTACGCCTTGGGAAATGCGCATTTAATGCTTTTCAGCGTTGACCTTCAGGCATTTAATGCAGGGTTCAGAATGCCCGCGGAGGATCTTGTACAATCCTCAAAAGAGGGGATCTGGTGGGCCAGTCTCCTCCATGGTTGGGTTTGGACCTAGCTGTCGTGTATGGGACACGCCACCTTGGCAATCTTGCACGACCTTGAGGCGATCGAGCAACCTCGATCACCTAAGGCTCGATTGGCTAGCGGCCATTGGCCGCGATCGAGGCTCGATCGGGTTAAGGAGCGAACACAGAACAACGGGTCACATGGTCGGAGGGGATTATCTCCGGCGTAGCCCCTCCACTGAGTTAAGTCGGTGTAGGAATAGGATACTCGAGGTAAAGAGATGCGATCGGAGTAATTAAGAGAGCTTACCAACAATAATAAATGCTGGAGGTATATATAGTGCGTGATAACACACACCAAGTACGCCTTGGGAAATGCGCATTTAATGCTTTTCAGCGTTGACCTTCAGGCATTTAATGCAAGGTTCAGAATGCCCGCGGAGGATCTTGTACAATCCTCAAAAGAGGGGATCTGGTGGGCCAGTCTCCTCCATGGTTGGGTTTGGACCTAGCTGTCGTGTATGGGACACGCCACCTTGGCAATCTTGCACGACCTTGAGGCGATCGAGCAACCTCGATCACCTAAGGCTCGATTGGCTAGCGGTCATTGGCCGCGATCGAGGCTCGATCGGGTTAAGGAGAGAACACAGAACAACGGGTCACATGGTCGGAGGGGATTATCTCCGGCGTAGCCCCTCCACTGAGTTAAGTCGGTGTAGGAATAGGATACTCGAGGTAAAGAGATGCGATCGGAGTAATTAAGAGAGCTTACCAACAATAATAAATGCTGGAGGTATATATAGTGCGTGATAACACACACCAAGTACGCCTTGGGAAATGCGCATTTAATGCTTTTCAGCGTTGACCTTCAGGCATTTAATGCAGGGTTCAGAATGCCCGCGGAGGATCTTGTACAATCCTCAAAAGAGGGGATCTGGTGGGCCAGTCTCCTCCATGGTTGGGTTTGGACCTAGCTGTCGTGTATGGGACACGCCACCTTGGCAATCTTGCACGACCTTGAGGCGATCGAGCAACCTCGATCACCTAAGGCTCGATTGGCTAGCGGTCATTGGCCGCGATCGAGGCTCGATCGGGTTAAGGAGAGAACACAGAACAACGGGTCACATGGTCGGAGGGGATTATCTCCGGCGTAGCCCCTCCACTGAGTTAAGTCGGTGTAGGAATAGGATACTCGAGGTAAAGAGATGCGATCGGAGTAATTAAGAGAGCTTACCAACAATAATAAATGCTGGAGGTATATATAGTGCGTGATAACACACACCAAGTACGCCTTGGGAAATGCGCATTTAATGCTTTTCAGCGTTGACCTTCAGGCATTTAATGCAGGGTTCAGAATGCCCGCGGAGGATCTTGTACAATCCTCAAAAGAGGGGATCTGGTGGGCCAGTCTCCTCCATGGTTGGGTTTGGACCTAGCTGTCGTGTATGGGACATGCCACCTTGGCAATCTTGCACGACCTTGAGGCGATCGAGCAACCTCGATCACCTAAGGCTCGATTGGCTAGCGGCCATTGGCCGCGATCGAGGCTCGATCGGGCTAAGGAGCGAACACAGAACAACGGGTCACATGGTCGGAGGGGATTATCTCCGGCGTAGCCCCTCCACTGAGTTAAGTCGGTGTAGGAATAGGATACTCGAGGTAAAGAGATGCGATCGGAGTAATTAAGAGAGCTTACCAACAATAACAAATGCTGGAGGTATATATAGTGCGTGATAACACACACCAAGTACGCCTTGGGAAATGCGCATTTAATGCTTTTCAGCGTTGACCTTCAGGCATTTAATGCAGGGTTCAGAATGCCCGCGGAGGATCTTGTACAATCCTCAAAAGAGGGGATCTGGTGGGCCAGTCTCCTCCATGGTTGGGTTTGGACCTAGCTGTCGTGTATGGGACACGCCACCTTGGGAATCTTGCACGACCTTGAGGCGATCGAGCAACCTCGATCACCTAAGGCTCGATTGGCTAGCGGCCATTGGCCGCGATCGAGGCTCGATCGGGTTAAGGAGCGAACACAGAACAACGGGTCACATGGTCGGAGGGGATTATCTCCGGCGTAGCCCCTCCACTGAGTTAAGTCGGTGTAGGAATAGGATACTCGAGGTAAAGAGATGCGATCGGAGTAATTAAGAGAGCTTACCAACAATAATAAATGCTGGAGGTATATATAGTGCGTGATAACACACACCAAGTACGCCTTGGGAAATGCGCATTTAATGCTTTTCAGCGTTGACCTTCAGGCATTTAATGCAAGGTTCAGAATGCCCGCGGAGGATCTTGTACAATCCTCAAAAGAGGGGATCTGGTGGGCCAGTCTCCTCCATGGTTGGGTTTGGACCTAGCTGTCGTGTATGGGACACGCCACCTTGGCAATCTTGCACGACCTTGAGGCGATCGAGCAACCTCGATCACCTAAGGCTCGATTGGCTAGCGGTCATTGGCCGCGATCGAGGCTCGATCGGGTTAAGGAGAGAACACAGAACAACGGGTCACATGGTCGGAGGGGATTATCTCCGGCGTAGCCCCTCCACTGAGTTAAGTCGGTGTAGGAATAGGATACTCGAGGTAAAGAGATGCGATCGGAGTAATTAAGAGAGCTTACCAACAATAATAAATGCTGGAGGTATATATAGTGCGTGATAACACACACCAAGTACGCCTTGGGAAATGCGCATTTAATGCTTTTCAGCGTTGACCTTCAGGCATTTAATGCAGGGTTCAGAATGCCCGCGGAGGATCTTGTACAATCCTCAAAAGAGGGGATCTGGTGGGCCAGTCTCCTCCATGGTTGGGTTTGGACCTAGCTGTCGTGTATGGGACATGCCACCTTGGCAATCTTGCACGACCTTGAGGCGATCGAGCAACCTCGATCACCTAAGGCTCGATTGGCTAGCGGCCATTGGCCGCGATCGAGGCTCGATCGGGCTAAGGAGCGAACACAGAACAACGGGTCACATGGTCGGAGGGGATTATCTCCGGCGTAGCCCCTCCACTGAGTTAAGTCGGTGTAGGAATAGGATACTCGAGGTAAAGAGATGCGATCGGAGTAATTAAGAGAGCTTACCAACAATAACAAATGCTGGAGGTATATATAGTGCGTGATAACACACACCAAGTACGCCTTGGGAAATGCGCATTTAATGCTTTTCAGCGTTGACCTTCAGGCATTTAATGCAGGGTTCAGAATGCCCGCGGAGGATCTTGTACAATCCTCAAAAGAGGGGATCTGGTGGGCCAGTCTCCTCCATGGTTGGGTTTGGACCTAGCTGTCGTGTATGGGACACGCCACCTTGGGAATCTTGCACGACCTTGAGGCGATCGAGCAACCTCGATCACCTAAGGCTCGATTGGCTAGCGGCCATTGGCCGCGATCGAGGCTCGATCGGGTTAAGGAGCGAACACAGAACAACGGGTCACATGGTCGGAGGGGATTATCTCCGGCGTAGCCCCTCCACTGAGTTAAGTCGGTGTAGGAATAGGATACTCGAGGTAAAGAGATGCGATCGGAGTAATTAAGAGAGCTTACCAACAATAATAAATGCTGGAGGTATATATAGTGCGTGATAACACACACCAAGTACGCCTTGGGAAATGCGCATTTAATGCTTTTCAGCGTTGACCTTCAGGCATTTAATGCAAGGTTCAGAATGCCCGCGGAGGATCTTGTACAATCCTCAAAAGAGGGGATCTGGTGGGCCAGTCTCCTCCATGGTTGGGTTTGGACCTAGCTGTCGTGTATGGGACACGCCACCTTGGCAATCTTGCACGACCTTGAGGCGATCGAGCAACCTCGATCACCTAAGGCTCGATTGGCTAGCGGTCATTGGCCGCGATCGAGGCTCGATCGGGTTAAGGAGAGAACACAGAACAACGGGTCACATGGTCGGAGGGGATTATCTCCGGCGTAGCCCCTCCACTGAGTTAAGTCGGTGTAGGAATAGGATACTCGAGGTAAAGAGATGCGATCGGAGTAATTAAGAGAGCTTACCAACAATAATAAATGCTGGAGGTATATATAGTGCGTGATAACACACACCAAGTACGCCTTGGGAAATGCGCATTTAATGCTTTTCAGCGTTGACCTTCAGGCATTTAATGCAGGGTTCAGAATGCCCGCGGAGGATCTTGTACAATCCTCAAAAGAGGGGATCTGGTGGGCCAGTCTCCTCCATGGTTGGGTTTGGACCTAGCTGTCGTGTATGGGACATGCCACCTTGGCAATCTTGCACGACCTTGAGGCGATCGAGCAACCTCGATCACCTAAGGCTCGATTGGCTAGCGGCCATTGGCCGCGATCGAGGCTCGATCGGGCTAAGGAGCGAACACAGAACAACGGGTCACATGGTCGGAGGGGATTATCTCCGGCGTAGCCCCTCCACTGAGTTAAGTCGGTGTAGGAATAGGATACTCGAGGTAAAGAGATGCGATCGGAGTAATTAAGAGAGCTTACCAACAATAACAAATGCTGGAGGTATATATAGTGCGTGATAACACACACCAAGTACGCCTTGGGAAATGCGCATTTAATGCTTTTCAGCGTTGACCTTCAGGCATTTAATGCAGGGTTCAGAATGCCCGCGGAGGATCTTGTACAATCCTCAAAAGAGGGGATCTGGTGGGCCAGTCTCCTCCATGGTTGGGTTTGGACCTAGCTGTCGTGTATGGGACACGCCACCTTGGCAATCTTGCACGACCTTGAGGCGATCGAGCAACCTCGATCACCTAAGGCTCGATTGGCTAGCGGCCATTGGCCGCGATCGAGGCTCGATCGGGTTAAGGAGCGAACACAGAACAACGGGTCACATGGTCGGAGGGGATTATCTCCGGCGTAGCCCCTCCACTGAGTTAAGTCGGTGTAGGAATAGGATACTCGAGGTGAAGAGATGCGATCGGAGTAATTAAGAGAGCTTACCAACAATAATAAATGCTGGAGGTATATATAGTGCGTGATAACACACACCAAGTACGCCTTGGGAAATGCGCATTTAATGCTTTTCAGCGTTGACCTTCAGGCATTTAATGCAAGGTTCAGAATGCCCGCGGAGGATCTTGTACAATCCTCAAAAGAGGGGATCTGGTGGGCCAGTCTCCTCCATGGTTGGGTTTGGACCTAGCTGTCGTGTATGGGACACGCCACCTTGGCAATCTTGCACGACCTTGAGGCGATCGAGCAACCTCGATCACCTAAGGATCGATTGGCTAGCGGTCATTGGCCGCGATCGAGGCTCGATCGGGCTAAGGAGAGAACACAGAACAACGGGTCACATGGTCGGAGGGGATTATCTCCGGCGTAGCCCCTCCACTGAGTTAAGTCGGTGTAGGAATAGGATACTCGAGGTAAAGAGATGCGATCGGAGTAATTAAGAGAGCTTACCAACAATAATAAATGCTGGAGGTATATATAGTGCGTGATAACACACACCAAGTACGCCTTGGGAAATGCGCATTTAATGCTTTTCAGCGTTGACCTTCAGGCATTTAATGCAGGGTTTAGAATGCCCGCGGAGGATCTTGTACAATCCTCAAAAGAGGGGATCTGGTGGGCCAGTCTCCTCCATGGTTGGGTTTGGACCTAGCTGTCGTGTATGGGACACGCCACCTTGGCAATCTTGCACGACCTTGAGGCGATCGAGCAACCTCGATCACCTAAGGCTCGATTGGCTAGCGGCCATTGGCCGCGATCGAGGCTCAATCGGGCTAAGGAGCGAACACAGAACAACGGGTCACATGGTCGGAGGGGATTATTTCCGGCGTAGCCCCTCCACTGAGTTAAGTCGGTGTAGGAATAGGATACTCGAGGTAAAGAGATGCGATCGGAGTAATTAAGAGAGCTTACCAACAATAATAAATGCTGGAGGTATATATAGTGCGTGATAACACACACCAAGTACGCCTTGGGAAATGCGCATTTAATGCTTTTCAGCGTTGACCTTCAGGCATTTAATGCAGGGTTCAGAATGCCCGCGGAGGATCTTGTACAATCCTCAAAAGAGGGGATCTGGTGGGCCAGTCTTCTCCATGGTTGGGTTTGGACCTAGCTGTCGTGTATGGGACACGCCACCTTGGCAATCTTGCACGACCTTGAGGCGATCGAGCAACCTCGATCACCTAAGGCTCGATTGGCTAGCGGCCATTGGCCGCGATCGAGGCTCGATCGGGCTAAGGAGCGAACACAGAACAACGGGTCACATGGTCGGAGGGGATTATCTCCGGCGTAGCCCCTCCACTGAGTTAAGTCGGTGTAGGAATAGGATACTCGAGGTAAAGAGATGCGATCGGAGTAATTAAGAGAGCTTACCAACAATAATAAATGCTGGAGGTATATATAGTGCGTGATAACACACACCAAGTACGCCTTGGGAAATGCGCATTTAATGCTTTTCAGCGTTAACCTTCAGGCATTTAATGCAGGGTTCAGAATGCCCGCGGACGATCTTGTACAATCCTCAAAAGAGGGGATCTGGTGGGCCAGTCTCCTCCATGGTTGGGTTTGGACCTAGCTGTCGTGTATGGGACACGCCACCTTGGCAATCTTGCACGACCTTGAGGCGATCGAGCAACCTCGATCACCTAAGGCTCGATTGGCTAGCGGCCATTGGCCGCGATCGAGGCTCGATCGGGCTAAGGAGCGAACCGTGATGCTAGCTGGACCCGTAGGTCCAGTCGAAGATATCCGATCGGGGTCCATGTCAAGGGCTTCGGACGGCGCCACGTGGCTTGAGCCGACCGCTAGGATCGGAACACGTGGCACGGTCGGATTGCCCCCTATCATGAGTCCCCCAAGTTCTAATCGAGTTTTACTCGATTGGAAGTTGTGATCTGATGCTCGTTTCACTAGGAGGTTCTGTTCGAATAAGGTGCTTCGATAGAGACGGTCGAGAGCCTCCTCCCTTTGACACATCAACAGGGCAGCTTTTTGCAGGGCATGTGTGTCGCCACGTCAGCCCTAATTGCATTGTGTGGCGTACATTGCGCCACGTTACTTCCCGCCATCGCTTGTAAGGCGACGTTTCATCTTCCGATAAGAGGCTTCTATAAATAAGGGTCCTGTCCTTTTCATTTGTTTACGCGCACATGAAGCTTAACTCCGATACGACAAATTTTAGAGAGAGAGAGACTGTAGCAGTTGTCCGACCGAGTGCAAACACACCTCCGACCTTTTATAAAACTCTAGGTAACCCTCGACCCCTTATCTTTTTCATTATTTACATAATGTCTTCGCAATCAAAGGGGTCTGACGAGAGGGTGAGAGATTACGACCAGGGCGAAGCTGCGTCCTTGGGGTCGGATCCGACCAAGAATCCTCCGCAAGCGGTTAGGTCCCGATCGCGGTTCCCATCTCTAGGAGGGAGGGTACTGGGGCCCGCCCGTCAGACTTTGTCCTAGGGCCGTCTGTAACGGTCGCAAAAAAGGGGAAAGGACGCCTAAAGCATATGGCGCGGGGTCCAGGAAAAAGACGCCATCAAGCACAGCCGACAGTCGATCCGGCTGAACCAGTGGTAGGCCCATCCGCACAGGGTAACGAGGCGGTCGATGAGCCTGAGGAGAGGGTCCGGCTAACCCGCTTCATGATACGATAAAAAATCTCAGACGATCGGATCGCAAGGACCAAGGCGATGTTACATTTCCCACCAACGCATACCGTTCAGAGACCCCGACCTGACGAGATAATGGGTAGTCAGAGGCCAACGGAGTTGGCTGTCAATTACAACGCCATCGCAAACGGCTTTCGGGTGATCGTCAGCGACCAGATGTACTCCACTTATTGGGATCTGGAGGTTTGTCCGACCCAGCTGGTGCCTAACAACATTTCTTTCATCGGCTGTTACCTGGTACTGATGAGGATCTTGAGGTTCGAGCCAAATCCTCGCCATTTCTGACAACTACTCATTGTGTCGGAGTCTTCCAAGTCGGGGATCAGATTCTATGCCGTTTCCCAGAAGCAGGGTTGGAAGTTCTTCACGATCCCCACGACTTCACATGGGACCACTTGGAAACCTGAGTGGATGATCGTGGAGCACGAACATGGGTTCCGCCTTTCCCAACCGGTGGAAGGATATACGCTCGAGGCAAAAGAAGTGGGTGGCCGACCCCGATCTGGAGAAAATGCTCGACCTGTTGGGCGAATGGTTGGGCCCCGACGAAATGAACTGGAACTCTATTCTGACTGAGCAGAATATTGAGAGCGCCGGGCTTTGCTACGATCGGGACTCGAGGAAGAGCGTCCTGGGTAAACGATCGGGGGGTTTTGTGCTTTTTTACTTTCTTGCCCTTGTATTTTAAAATGTTGCTGATCGTTTTTCCTTTTTCTTACAGATATCCAAGTGATGGCTTCAGCTCGCGTAGCCTTTCAGCTGAAGAACAAACGTGCTGGTCGAGCCAGCAAAGAACAGGATGCCGCCAACTTTCAAGTGTTGAATGATGCGATCAACGCTCGTGATGTGCTGCCCGATCCTCCCGCGGCCTATGTCCCGACCGTGGCAATGGCGGCCGCACACAAGAGGACCCACGAAGGGGTCATGGTCGATGCTCCTACATCGACCGCTGCAACGGGGCTGAGCCCACCCCCACGGTCGGGGTCCTGAGGACGCTCCTTCGACCAGCGTGAAGAGGAGGCGACCAAACGTCGTTTCTACCCCCAGGGGATCGGGGAAACCAGCATCCCAATTGAAGCAAAAACAGGTCGTCGACCAGGATAGCGACGACGAAGGAAGTCTGGCGTACCTTGAGCGCCTCGCCGTCGAGCTTCCGAGCCTGGCGGCCCTTGAGGAGCCCCCGACCAGCCAAGAGTCTTCCCATTTCTACGGGAAGGTCGATGATCGGAAGGCTTACTCCATGTATCGATCGGGGGTTAATCTCGCCATCCAAAGAAGCTGGTGAAGCACTCCATCGACGACTTGGAGATCATATGCACCAAGTCCTTGAGCTTGGTATGCCTTTATCCCTCTTTTTCCCGTTCTGTTTCTGTTTCTTTCGTTAACTGTTTCTAATCGAAAGGTTTTGTATGTATGACAGAGACTCCCGAACGCCATCGCCTCGATCGCCCAGCGAGCCAGGCTTTATTCTGCCCGTAAGGACTTCTATAAGAGGAAGCTCTTCGAGATGAAGAGGGAGCTGGTCGAGCTAGGAGATAGCTCCGAGCTGAAGCAACTAGTGGATGTTTTCAAGCGGTCGGCTGACGACCTTTAAACAGAGAAGGTGCGCTTGCAATCTGAAGTCGAGTGCTTGACAAAGAAGGCCGACTCGTCGGTGAGGAGGATATCCGAGCTGGAGGCCCAGCTCGAGAAAGCTGCAGATCGAGAACAAGAGCAGTATGATACTGCTCGTACGATCAGGTATGATGTCGCCATTCAAGACTTGGCGCACAAATACAAGAGGAAGGTGCAGCGATATATGCGTCGGTGCGACACGATCGCGAAGAGGGCTGTGATCGACTTCGTCGAGAGCCCAATGTTCTATCAGGCTTTCGCATATAAGTGCGATGGCGATATGCAAGCAGGGGTCGACCTGTGTTTGGCCCAACTCTGCCATCGCGGTTATCTCCAGGTCCCCGAGAGTGAACTCTCTGGGATCGGCCCTGATGAGCACGATCCTAGACCGCCAAAGGAAGACGATCCGATGGCTGTGGTCTATGTCGCCGAGCCCGATGATTACCGCTTCGGGTTCATTGTGAAGAAAATAGCTGCGGAGACCCCCGATGCGCCGCCTTATGATGGGAGCGGATGGCCCGAGGATCTGGACCTTCAATTCCTCGATCAGCCCAACAGTTCAGATTCGCCCGATCCTCCTTCTCCCGTGCGCCGACCGAAACCTTCTACTGCCCCTCCAGTTGTTCATAACGTCAAGGATTGAGCGTCATTGTTATATTTTCTTTTGTTGTTAAGGGTGTGGGATCGAACTAGCCGGATCCCTCAAATTGTAATTAGGTTTGGCTCGTTCGGGTCTTTTGTAAGCGACGGGTCGCGCTTTTCGACTCATACTTAATGGAATCCTTTCAAAAACTTCTTGTTCATTTGCAAGTCTGAATGATCTAAATGTTTTGACCCTAGACAATCGAAATGGGCTCGAGCTTTACGCTCGAGTCCCCAGTCCATGAGTGGAAGCTTAACTTCCAACTCTGGATGGTCAAAATGGGCTCGAGCTTTACGCTCGAGTCCCCAGCCCTTGAGTGGAAGCTTAAGAAACAACTCTGGACGATCGAAATGGGCTCGAGCTTTACGCTCGAATCCCCGGCCCTTGAGTGGAAGCTTAACTTCCAACTCTGGACAGTCGAAATGGGCTCGAGCTTTACGCTCGAGTCCCCAGCCCTTGAGTGGAAGCTTAACTTCCAACTCTGGACTGTCGAAATGGGATCGAGCTTTACGCTTGCGTCGCCAGCCCTTGAGTGGAAGCTTAACTTCCAACTCTAGATAATCGAGATGTGTTATTTGTCCAACTTAGTTTTATGTGTTATTTATTTTTTCCTGTTACTTTTATACGGGGTTCCTCCCCTCCCCCTTTTGAGCATGATGGGACATCGAATGCTAAAGCAGGACAACCATTAGTAGATAAAATAAATAACACTAGAAATGCTTCATTGAGCTAGTCAACTTACAAAAGGTGCCCCTGAGGGGAGTTACACGATCGGACCCCTGAGGGGTCGATCTATGGATAATACAATTTTAAATTGAATGCATTCCATGGCCGGGGCAATTCTTCAGGTTCCGATTCAAGTGTCTCGAGTCGATAAGCGTTGTTTTTGGCTATTCTTGACACTTCGACCTTTTTCAAGACCAAATCTCCAACCTGGAAGCTTAATGGACGGACGTTTTTGTTATAACTTCTAGCAGCCGCAGCTTGATGCTGCAACATCCATCCCAGGGCTCTATGGCGCTTTTCCTCAATGAGATCGAGCTCGAGCGCACGCCCTTCATTATTTTGTGCTAGCTGGAATTGAGATACCCTGGCCGTCTCATGGACGAGCTCGGCTGGGATTAAAACCTCCGACCTGTAGATTAATGTGAATGGAGTTTCGCTTGTCGAGATTCGAGGAGTTGTCCTGTAGGCCCATAGTACCTCGTCGAGCTCGTCCGCCCATGCCTTTTTATTCGCATCGAGTCGAGCGTTGAGACTCTTGATGATGGTGCGATTGGTTACTTCCGCTTGCCCGTTCACCTGCGAGTATCCGACCGAGGCAAAGCGCTGGTCGATCCCGTGGTCCATACACCATTCCTTCGTATCATCTGCACGAAATTGTGGCCCATTATCACAGATCAAGATTCGTGGGACTCCGAACCGACACACAATATTTCTCCAGATGAAGTTTTTGATGATTTTTGTGGTCGTTTGCCGAACGGCTATCGCCTCTACCCAATTCAATATTCTGCCTGCCTGATGGTCGAGGTCGGAAGTGGTCCGATTATGTCGATCCCCCACTGGTCAAAAGGCCATGACACATCGACCGTTATCATTTTCGCTGCATGCTTGTGTGAATAATTTCCCGTCTTCTGGCACTTGACGCAGCGTCTCGAGTGTCTTTCCGCATCGTGCTCCAGGGTCGGCCAGAAGCATCCTACCCTTGTAACCTTCCGCGCCAGCGATCGACCGCTGGAATGATTCCCACAACTTCCTGCATGGATTTCATAAAGAACTTCCTCGACCTGCAAGGGTCGGAAACATCTCATGGGCTGTCGTCGATGTCCGCACTTGTAAAGTCTTCTTTCTGGGTCTAGGAAGTATCTAGTAGCGAGATGCCTCAACCGCAGAGCGGCGTTGCGATCTGGTGGAAGGGTTCCATCTCGGAGGTACAACACGATCTTATCGAGGCAGCAAGGCTCCTCCGGGTCGATCATCAAGAGAGACTCGATCGGCCCATCTATTGCACGGCGGTCGGATACTTTAAAAGTGATCTCCCACTCATCTGTGCCCTTAAGGCCTTTGGCGAGCTTAGACAGTACATCGGCTCGGACGTTCTCCTCCCTCGGGACCTGGTCGATGGTGAAGCTGGTGAACTTTGCAGTTAGTTTACGCACTTCCTCTAGGTACTTGATCATATTATCTTCTCGAGCTTCATAGAAGCCTTGGATTTGATGCGCCACGAGTTGGGAATCTGTGATAATGGCGATCGTCGTTGCTCCACCCTCGTGCGCAATGCGTAGGCCAGCGATCAATGCTTCGTATTTTGCCTCATTATTTGTGACCTGAAAGTCGAGGCAAATTGCGAAGTCCAAGTCTAGGCCGTCGGGGTTGGTCAGCGATATTCCTGCTCCCCCGCCTTAGGCGATCGAGGATCCATCAACCTTCAAGAGCCAATGGGTGCCTTTACTCTTTCCTACTTTAACCGTCGTACTCTTCTCGACCAGAAAATCAGCTAATACTTGTGCCTGCATGGCTACCCTTGGCTGAAAATTAATATCAAACTGTCCGAGCTCGATCGCTCATTTGATTGACCACCCAGAGGTGTCAGGCTTAGCCATCACCTGTTTAAGGGGCTGGTCAGTCAGTACTACGATCTCGTGTGCTTGGAAATACGGGCGAAGCTTCCTCGATGACACCACGAGCGCGAGCACAAACTTCTCGATCTCCAGGTAACGGGTTTCTAACCCATGCAGGATTTTGCTGATGTAGTAAACTGGGAGATGTTTCCGATCGAGAACGGTCACTAGGATCGAGCTAATTATTTCATCTGAGACGGCTACGTACAGGTAAAGGATCTCTCATTTTTCTGGTTTGTCGATCAGCGGAGCTGAAGCCAAGTACCTCTTCAGGTCCTCGAAGGCGTGGTCGCACTCCTCCGTCCATTCAAACTTGTTCATATCCCTTAGGATTTTAAAGAAGGGAAGGTTACGTTCCGCCGACCTAGATATGAACCTGTTGAGGGCGACAATCCATCCGACCAGCTGTTGAACTCCTCGAATTGTGCTAGGTCGAGGTATGTTGATGATCGCCAATATCTTTTCTGTATTGGCCTCGATCCCTCCTGGCTCACCATATATCCTAGGAATTTGCCACCACCGACCCCGAAAATGCACTTCAGGGGATTGAGTTTTAGCCGGTAGTTTCGTATAAGCGCGAACATGTCTGCAAGGTCAGCTAAATGATCGACCGCCCTTAGGCTCTTCACAATCATATCATCAACATAAACCTCGACGGTTTTCCCAAGGAGAGGTTCAAAGATGAGGTTGACCAGCCTTTGTATGTGGCTCCCGCGTTCTTTAGTCCGAACGGCATCACTCTGAAACAGTAGATGCCTTTGACAACAATGAACTTTGTGTGCTTCTGGTCTTGGGGGGCCATGATCTGGTAATATCCTTAGAAGGCATCCATCATGCTCATCATCTCGCATCCTGCGGTTTAGTCGACGAGCTGATCAATCCGTGGGAGCGGGTAAGGATCTTTGGGGCAGGCGCGGTTCAGGTCAGTGAAATCATTGCACATTCGCCACTTCCCACCGATCTTGGCGACCAAAACCACTTTGCAGAGCCAGTCAACGTACTTTTCTGGCGTGATATATCCTGCGTCGAGAAGCTTGTTAACCTCTTCCTCGATGATGGAGTTCCTAACCACGCTCTGTGCTCGAAGTTTTTGTTTGATCGGCCTGAAGGAGGGGTCAATATTGAGGTAATGTGAGATGACGCTCGGATCGACCCCCTCAAGGTCGGTCTCCTTCCAAGCGAAAACATCTGCATTTTCCTGGAGAAAGATGGTGAGGCACTCGAGCTGGTCCCCTCGGAGGTTAACTCCGACCCGGGTCGTCTTCTCCCTGTCATTTGGATCAAGCTGAATTGTTTGGGTTTCCTCAGCAACGGCCAGTCGGGTGCCATCCATTTTTCTCTTTTTCCGTGCTTCGTAGGTGCTAGTTTTGGAGCGCGAGGCTCCATCCCCCTTCGGATCGGGGATTCGTTCACCATTGTCCTCGTTGAGTATTAGATCCCCAGGCCTTAGTTCATCTTTTATAGATAGAAGCTTAGCTTCGTTGGCGATCGAATAACAGGCCCATGACTCAGTGAGGTTGCAGTTCACCTCTCCGATCCCGTAGGGAGTCGGGAGTTTCATCTTCTGATGGAAGGTAGATATGATCGCCTTGAAGGCGATATGATAGCGTGGTATGGGGATCCGCAAGGTCGACTACGACCTAATTGATTTCCATTGTGGTTCGAATGGGATGAGTCCTCATGGAAGTTAACATTTTGATCTGCCCGATGGGCACAATGACCGATCCACCAAACCCCTTTAAGGAAGTATCGACGGGTGTAATATTCACGCGATCGAGGTTCATTCGTTTGAAAGTCGAGTAAAAGATAAGGTTGGAGCTACTTCTAGTATCAACTAAACATTTACTTACAGCATAGTTTGCAATGTCTAGGGTGACCACCATCGGACAACTCGATGTTACACCATCCCGATGGAGGTCCAAATGGAAATCCCTATCACTAAACGCGACCTCCTTCTGTCTCCATTCGTATCCTCGATCAACGTGATAGATCTTGTGAGGGCCATTAAGGCTCATTTGCGCCCATCGGATGTTGCGCTTCCTTGCGGTTTTGGAGTCACCACCGTCGGGGCCTCCGACTATCATGTCAATCCTCCCGATCGGGACGTTCAGGATCCTCTCAGGATTTTCTTTCTACTTTCCATAACGCTGACTTGGGTCCCTCTTTGGTGGCGGTGATCGTGATCTCGATCGTGATCGTTGAGCGTGCTCCTCCTCCTGGCATCGTCTTCCCCTGGTTCGATCCCTATTGCGGCTAAGTTTCTTGATAAACTCGCTAAGGTGGCCCCCTTGGATGAGCCTTTCGATCTCATCTTTTAGTTGATTGCACTCATCGGTGAGGTGGTCAGGCTGGTCGTGGAAGTCACAATATTTGCTAGTATCGATCTTCTTCATGTTAAGTTTCAGCCTTTTGGGATACCTGAGGAGCTTCTTAGGGATCTTTGGGAGGATATCTCTGATCGCGCAGATCAGGAACTCATAGAGCTCCCTGTTTGGCTGTCTCAAGGACAGGCCACTTTCCTGCCGACCGCGATTCTCCTGTCGGCCTTTATTTCTGTTTCGACCTGCCTGAGGTGGGCTTCGAGGTCGGTTGTAATAGTTGTTGTGGGCGGGGCTCTGCCCAATGCTCCACAGCATGGCGCGGCCATGGCCAGCCCAATAACTCCCCTCGATCTCCGCATAGTCCATCCACTTAGTGGCGCAGTCCTGGATATCCCTCAGACTCTCTATGGGGACCCGACCAAGGATGTCCTTGCTGAAGTCCCTACAATGGCAGTTTTTTCCCAGGGCGCTAAGGACGACGGCTAGATCAGGGGGCGCAACCTGGACCAGCTCTGCATTGAATCGGGTAAAATAATCCCTAAGCATCTCATCGACCCCCTGGACGCGATACCCCAAGCCTATCTTGTATAAGGGGTGAGAAAAGGCCCTCGAGTGCAGTGGAGAGCTCGTCGTAGGATCTTATCGACCCTGGGGGCTGTCGGAGGAACCAGTCGAGGGCCGCTCCTTTGAAAGTTGTGGCCAACACTTTCGCCCAAGTGTGAGGGGTATGTGGAAATAAGTTCATGGATAGCTCGAAGCTAGTGATATGGTCTCCAAGATCGGTCTTCCCATCGTAGATGGGAAGATCGCAAGGGATGGCGGTGCTCCCTGGATCCTTGCTGAGGATCTCCTCTGTGAATGGAGACAGCCTTTGTCGATGGCACCAAGCGTTACACTCGGGCTCCTGTCGGTCGTTACGACCTACATTTGGTCGGGGAGGGAGCCAATCCCTCAGATCTCTAAAATGCGGAATGTTAGAGAACTTATTCTTCAGCCTCTCTCTGACCGGAGGTCGAGGACGATGGGCTCGGCGGGCGTCCTGCATAAATCCTCCTGCAGGTCAGATCGGCAGGGAGTATGCAGGTCGGATGGGCTGAGAGTATGCCCTTTGTCGGTTGGTTGGAGGGACGTAGTCCCTTTGTCCATCTTGATCTCTGTACTCTTCGCGATCGTATTCATCGTTATAATAATCTTCTTCCTCTATGTGCATGTCGTCGTGATCGGCGGCATGCGCTTTGCCAGGTCGTTGGACCGTGTAACCGTTGTTCTCTCCCCCCCCCCCCCCCCCCCCCTCCCCCTTGGGAATGGTCGACTGGGTAACGTGGGGGTCGGATAGCCCCGCGCCCCCGACCGCCATCCCTTCCTCCCACCTAGGTCTGAGCTCGGGGAGGTAATGGGGGATTGGGTCGTGACAGCCGATATTATACGAGGGGAGGCTCGGTGAGGTTGACGGTAATTGGGATTACCCTCATTGACCTTCCTGCCTCGATGGCCTATTTGGCCTCCTCGTAGACCTGATTAGTGTAAGCGGCCAGGTCTTGCGTCGAGGGTTGGGCGGGAAGCATGACTGCTGGCAGATCGGCACGGGAGATAGCGTCTTCCTCGACCTCGTTGGGGGGGTTCGCCCCTTCTGGGTGGTCGACCGCGTCGAGCTATGCAGCGAATGCTGCCTGCTCTGTGGCGGCAGCAGCAACTCGATCAGCCTCGATCTGAGATCGAGTCTTTACGACGCTTTGGGTGCTCTTAGTTCTTTTGTTCACCATGGTTCGTGTTTGTTGGCTCTAAGGTCGAAAGTGGTTTCCCACATATGGCGCCAAATTGATGAGGTTGGTTTTTGGTCGGGAGTCGAATGTCGACCACGTGTCTTGCTCGTCAATTAAATTTGTAGAGGGGATCCGACTTTGACCTGAAAATATAGAACAACGGGTCACTTGGCCAGAAAGGATTATCTCCGGCGTAGCCCCTCCACTGAGTTAAGTCAGTACTAGGAATAGGATACTTGAGGTAAAGAGATGCGATCGGAGTAATTAAGAGAGCTTACCAACAATAATAAATGCTGGAGGTAGATATAGTGAGTGATAACACACACCAAGTACGCCTTGGGGAATGCACATTTAATGCTTGTCAGCGTTAACCTGCAGGCATTTAATGCAGGGTTCAGAATGCCTGCAGAAGATCTCATACTATCCTCAAAAGAGGGGATCTGGTGGGCCAGTCTCCTCCATGGTTGGGTTTGGACCTAGCTGTCGTGTATGGGACACGCCACCTTGGCAATCTTGCGTGACCTTGAGGCGATCGAGCAACCTCGATCGCCTAAGGCTCAATTGGCTAACGGCCCTTAGCAGCGGTCGAGGCTCGATCGGGCTAAGGAGCGAACCGTGACGCTAGCCGGACCCGTAGGTCCGGTCGAAGATATCCGATCGGGGTCCATGTCAAGGGCTTCAGGCGGCGCCACGTGGCTTTAGCCGACCGCTAGGATCGGAACATGTGGCACGGTCGGATTGCCCCCTATCAACTGTATATACTGATCCGAACGGATATCTGATACATAAAGTTGGATATCCGATTTTTTCGGATCGGATTCGGATAGCAAAAAATGCTATTCGAAATTTCGGATATCCAAAGTCCGATTATCCGGTCCGACGCCCATCCGTACATATATATATCCGATTTCGGTAAAAATCGATAAGTACCGATTGTTTTTTTACCAAAATCGATTTCAAAAAATTTACTAACCTTAATAACAACTTACCTGAATACATCTATTATACTTAAAACTAAAAAAAAGAATACATCTTCTAAAAGAGAATTAGTTCATATACTTGAATACATCTATTATACTTAAAACTAAAAAAAAGAATACATCTTCTAAAAGAGAATTAGTTCATATACTTAAAACTCATTATGAAAAATTGTTCATGTATAAGTAGTTAAGTTTAGAAAAAATAATATTATTATATATTTTATGTAAATATAAAAATATATATTTGGAAATATAAGCTAAAAATGTAGTATGTATAATCAATTCCATCTATTTCTCCTATACGTATTTAATATTAGTATAAATTATTATATACATTTTTTTTTGTTAGACTAAAATATTATATACATAACATAGTTACAAAAATATTATTAATTAAATTAAAATTTTAAATTATATTTTTACATATAATATTTTTATGTACTCAAGGTTTTCTAATTTCTATTTTTAATATTATATATACAGAAAATAAGAATAAAAAATTAAGAATTTTTAACCCATTGCTAACTTTATTCCTTAAACATTACCAAGCATAGGAATGCCAAAATAATATCATTCATTTCCTATGTTCATTCCATTCTTAAAGTCATTCCATTACTATCTAAATTCATTCCAACATACCAATCGTGCCTCTTTGAGGGATTTAAGTCCGATGGATTTTAAATCCACAATCCAAATCCATTTGACCCATTTGGATGAAAAATCAAATCAATTGATTTAAAATCCATCATTTTAGTAGGGTGGATTTGTAGTATATTTCTAATGGATTTAAAATTCATTTCAAAAGGTTGTCATTTGAATTCTTTTCTATTTTTCACATCACTTTCACAACACACTCTAAGTTTTTCTCTCTCTATTTTCTCCCTCTCCCAATTGTCTAACCCCTCTCTCTCGATCTGATTATCTCTCCCTCAACTTTCTCTCTCCACCTAATTCTCTCTATATTAAAATCGAGTCTCTCTCTCTTCGATATATACATATTTTCTCTCTCCTTCTGGATTCTCTCCCTCTCTATTTGTCTTTCTAGCTTCTCTTATTTCTAAATATTTTCTCTTTCTCCTAATAGTCTCTCTCTATATTTGTAAAAAAAAAAATTCCTTGTTTTTTGTCTCTATGAAATGTTGAATAATAAATAAAAATATTAAAATGTAAATAAATGAGTCATAAATTTAATAAAAAAAAGTAAATTATTGGTTTGAAGATTTCATAATGCTTCCCCAAATTCTTTATATATCCAAACAAAGGAATTCTAAATATATGTATTTGAAATTCAAGGTATTTTAATTCTATTGATTTCAAATACCCACTCAAATCCAAATCCATCCATCCAAATGGGTCTAATAGAAAAAATAGGTAGAACTCTAATTAATCTCTCTATTTTATCTTGTTTAATAGTTTATAAAAAATTGGCAGTGTGATTCGATTTGGTTGTGAGAGTAACTTATTTATTTAGTCTTGATGTACTTCACCACCAACTAATATTCCACTATGGAAGAAAACTCATGTTGTATAATTTATTTTTGTATGATATCTCAAATTTTAGTTTGTATATAGGAAATAAATATGTAGCGGAACATTAATTATTCTGTGTTATTTGACTTTTATCTATATTTGTTTTGTATTTAAATTACACGCATATATATATGTCATCTCAATTACTTATTGATGTAATATGCAAATGATGAAAAACTAATAGGATTAGTTTGGTTTAAATAAATTGGAATCATTCACCAAGTTAATTAATAGGTTAACTAATGTTTTGATTTCTGACTTAGTTTCATTCACCAATTAGATAACCTGGCAAAATGTTTAGTTATAAGAATGTCACCGGAAGCTGACCAATGTACAAATATGAATTCTGAAGCAATTTCTCGTGAAATATAAATTCTGGCTTTCGTACTTTATCTATTAAAAAATGAATTTTGTAGTAGTTTACATATTTAACTGAGTTATTAGTTTACATTTTTAAAGAAACATGACATTGATTGTGTGACGTCCCCAACGTCACAACCCCCGGACCGAAACGAGCCCCTGAGCGATAGTTAGATACCACCACTCGAAAAACCCGCTCCGGACAACGGGATTCCCACAATCTGGCAACAGCAACTCCCCAACAACAATACCAACATCAACAATAGCAATAACAGGTCATCAGCGGAAGCAAGTTATCATCATCTCAATAGCATAACATCAACATATATATTTCATAATCCCATCAAATTCAAATATCCCAATATCATCATGTCCCAACTTCCATTAATTCAAGTTAACATGCCAAAATAAATAAGAGTTCAGTCATGACAAAATAACGACATAGACTGACTCCAAATAAGAGTTAACACCGTTTGGCTTATCAAGGAGCAACCCGAGATTTCGCCATACCCTACTAATGGTGCCGGTGTAAGTATTATTCAGGCTAGACTACCTCCGACCAGCCATGAACAATACCCTTTGATTATTTATCAGGTTACTAGTTAAACCTGTTTATAATCGGTGGATTATGAACCCGGCTTCAACCCTAGACGCACGTCTCCGGGTATCCGCCTCTCACATAATCCAGGGCCCAAATACCCCCAAGAGCGTCCTCAATGGGGTTAAATGTGTATGATCTCGCTTTTAAAATATTTTAGTGGACCAAAAGGGTCTTTCGAGACAAGGTATGTAACCGTCTAGGGTTTCCCGTCACGTTGCCAATATCTCGAGGCATACGCGCAAGTCCCGAGACCAAATGTTAGTTTCAAAAACAAAATAGTTCTCTTGTCTCTATTTTCAAACCATTTTAGAAAAGATACATATATATCATTTTATATCAAATCCCTTTTATTTCAAATATTGATAATATATAATTGAAATATAAAAGGATAGGGTTTTCGCAAATATTTGTTCAAGCTTCAGTTATAAACATTTTACATCCTCACCTGTAGGCTTAACAAAAGGATAGCCAAATAACTCAGAATCAGCCCCGCGAGGTCCCACCTATAATACACAGGCCTCGAGGTAAGACACGACTCGACAAACCAACCAATTAAGACGCACGGCTATGAAATGCATTTTATGCTCAAAATAACATATTATGTATAAATGCACTTAAACACAACTAAGCTCATTCAAACACATTTAAATACAATCAAATACACATGATATTAAGCTAAATTAAGCATTCAAGTAATATGGAAGCTTGGGAACTCTAATTCAATAGTTTAGTAAACATTACATAAACCCCCCTTCGTTTACTACTTTGCATAGAAAATCAACTCCGATTAATCCGAAACTTTCGGCATCTCTTAACTACTATATTTAAGGATTTTTGATGCCAAAAGAATCGAAAATGAAGCTCGAATCAAAACCTAAAAAAAAACCACTATTTATGCCGCCACTTCCCCTTTTTGCTCAAACATTTGATTTTCAATCCCAAACTCCATAAAACTTCACCAATTAGCTTAATATCATGAACTAACATGAATTCCCTAACCATTTAAGCATATGAGATCATTAAGCCAACATTGCAAATTGATCAAATTCAATGAAAATTTCACAAGTAATGCTACATGCAACCAACAACCAAACCAAGCTCATCAATCAACCACTCTAGCATGTTTCATCACTTCATTAACATATGAGACATTGAAAACCAAAGAATTAAGAGAATCACAAACTTACCTTGTAAAAGAGAATTGGAGAGAAAGAGATGTAGAGAACTTGTTTGCACAAATAAAAAGAAGAAGCTTGTTCCTTGGATGAGAGAGCACACTTTTTGTAACAAAATGATGATGATTTTTGGTGTTTTGAAGGTGATGACAATGGCGGTGGTGAAGAGAGAGAGATGGCCGAGAGAGAGAGGTTGAAGATGAGGTGAGTTGCTTGAGAATAGTGTAGAAAAATGGAGAGAAAAGAGAGAATATAGAATAAATATAAGATATTTTGAAAAGTCAAAATTAACTAGCAATTTGTATATACTTGTATATATATTTGTATAGATATTTATGTATGTATTTGCATATATATTTACATATATTTCAAGAATAATATCATATAATTCTAATATAATGTGATAATTTTCATAAGATTTCAAATACAACAATTCGAATATAAACATAGTATAAAGTAATTCAAATATGAAAATTCTTATGAAATCATCACATTATTCATATATTAAGTCATATAAGTCACATAATTGTAAACAATGCAAACAAGAGCAATTAGTCGGTAAACGTACCGAAGCGCTATAAAATAGCGGGGAGTTACAGATTGCTAATTGTAATTTTAGGGAATTGTCTTATTTCTTGATATCTTTACTTATTTCCTGATTTCTTGACTTCTCTTTAGATTTAATTAACTTGTTTAGTTGTTTAATTACACCATGGTTATGTCATTTATATTATAGCCGTACATGTCAGTCGTGTCTTATTTGATTTGTTGAGTCAAGTCTTATATTTCAGTCTTTTTATTAACAGGTAATCCTGCAGAGGAACCTTGATTGAGTCTGATCATCCTTTTTCTATCTTTTTGAGATATCCAGGTGTGGTTTCTTTTCCGAATTTGGCTTTCTTATACATGTAGCGCGCCGCTTTATAGCCCCCGAACCTGCACAAATCCCCAAGCCGAGAACGGCATCTCAACCCGAGAACCCATACAAACTAACGGGTCTATCCCGACTTTTGGCAACAGCGGATCCCCAAAGACACAACAGATAAACAGTTCAGAATATATAGTGGAAGCGAATTAAAATATAATAACATAAATGCCACTTCGGGGCCAATCTAAATATCCAATATCATCATAGCCCATTCAGGGGCAACGTAAAGTAAATATATAGGGGTGGGGATCAATATAGCATTAAATACATGCCAGGACAAAAGAATAACCTAACAAGAGAGTTACGGACAACAATCTAGACAACGACAAAACCAAAAAGGCCTATCTATGAACTGTTGCCAATCCGACACACGAGACGTGTCGGTCTCTCAATCTACTTGAGGCAAGAACCAATAAAAGAGGGTGAGTCAAAGAACTCAGTGAAGATATGGGTAGAGCAAGTCGAGTCACGCTTCCGGGTTTTAATAGAAAATACATATGCAATAAAGAAGAAACCAGAATGTGCTTCGACTTGACTATTCAATAAAGTGATAAAGACAATAACAATATAAAGCAGTAAATAAATATCCCAGCGAGAGTGGGCCTGTTCCTCCTTATTTCTCCTCAATACATTATAAAACTCCAACTCCAGTGTCGAACCAAGGAGCAACCCGAGGCTTGACTATAGTGAATTTAAGAAAAGCGTGGTGCAACACATGCAACACCCACCATCGCTCCCAACCGTGGCTATCAAACTCCTGACGGGCCACGATTGACGCTTAGTTTTGGGAGAAGCACCTCGGGTTACATCTTGGACGCTCATCCCTAGATGCAACCTCCGGATACCATCCCAAGGCCCAACAAAAAGTTCAATATTTTACTCACTTTACAATAAGGGTTTGAGTGCCAAACGGGCAATTGGGCAAGTGGTGACGACAAAAGGGGTAACCATGAGTTTCGTACGTGTCGGGATGTGCTGACGGACTCCCCTAACGACTTCCCTCATAGACCCAACCAAAGTCAAAGTATCACGCTGAAAAGAAAGAGTTTACTTGCCCTTTTGAAAACAAATCGATTTTGGGTACTAATGTATAATTTGATATTAAATGATTTGTTGATAAAATCATAAAGATATAAGCTCGAAATACTTAATACTAATAATAAGGGAATACGGGGATTTTACATGTATACATAGACATATATGTTCAAGCCCAGTTTAAACAATTTAAATCCTCACCTGGTGTGCCAAAAAAAGAAAGCCTAGCAGCTACAACTCACTGCTCTCCGACCTTTGACTGATCTGTAGACAAGACAGGACCTAGACGAATTAATAACGACTCTAAAAGCGCAAATAAGCAATTATTTGACGAACGGCTAACCAAATGAATCAACAATCATGCATATGCCAATAATAATATTTATGGAAGCTACCACGTAAATTTCAAGTAATTCCGACAAGTTTCCAAAGATGCACACACGTAAAAATGTACTATTCATAGTCCGAACGAGGTCAAAATTCAACAAACATTTGAAAATATTAATCTACAACTTATAAGGGATCTATAGGTGAAATCGGTATAATTTTTGGAGTCCGTATGCGAAAATTCAACATAAAATGGCGAGATGTTGACTCAATTCCCAAGAGCAACTTGTGAAAAGGCTGGAAAAATATTCTAAGTGTTTCGCACAGGCTTGTGCACAGTCTTGGACACACTATCAAGACCATGCTGTGCACTGCACACGGCCATTTGCATGGGGCCCGTGCAAGCAAAAAGAGCCGCGCACGGGCTCCTGCACGGTCTTGATCAAGACCGTACGTTAGCCCGTGTGGTTTAACAGCAGACAGCAGAAAAATGCGATTCAAACGAAAATCTGATCCAAAAATGCATATAATTCATTTTCTCGCGTAAATTAGCACCCAACAATTACAACAATCATCAATCAACATGTAAGGAACATTTCTATCCAAGAATTACAAGAAATGATCAAGAAACGGGTTCACAATCATAAAATTTCTAAATTATTCCCGAAATGATAAACATGCTCAAATCCTCAAAGATTCGTAAAAAGAATCGGATAAATTGGTACCTAAAGTGAGATCTCGTTGAGAGAATCTCGTAGATTCGAACGGCATGAAATTCCATGGAGAAACGAGCTCGGGACGATCGATTCGAGCTTCAAATGCAAAATCCTCTTCTTCCCTCTTCTCTCTCTCTCTCTCTAGCGAATTTAGGGTTCAAAAGAGGGGTTGGAGACTTTTATCAATTAATTCGAAATATCCAAAAATACGAAGGGGTATTTCGGTAATTTTTGAAAGTTCAATTTAAAACATTTTGGCCAAATATATCAATATTAATATCAAATGAAAGCAAAAGAAATAAGGAATTTAAATACGCACATAATATTATCACGTTGGGTCAAATAGGAAATAATATAATATAATTCACATAATACGAGAAATAGGGTTGAGAAAAATAATTAATCGCAGAATAGAACTCACAATGATTATTGGATTTCTGGGTCGTTACAATACATATGTAGATATTCCATATAAACTCGAAGCCATGATTTATGCTTTTATGTTTCTTTTATATTATACGTAGTAGCTATTTGAAAACCATATTATCTTGATAAGTTCAAGAAAAATGTTTTGATATCAAATTATTACGTATTAACCCCTCGAAGGCTCATTTAGCTCGAAAGGGTTAAAAGTTGATTTGTAATTAGATCCCTTTGACCCCATAAGTCTTTTGAACGCAGGGAACTATGTTGGCCTTTGTGTCAGATCTCTGTGCCATATTTTATATGTTGGGCCCGGAGACTAAGGTACGAGGTGAAGCCGGGTTAGACGTCGGGTCTATGATGGATCTTAGTGCCCTTACTCCACATACTAGGAACTTCGGGTGAGACCGGAGTAGCAGCCCTTTGAGTACCTGGGATCGGACAGGACTTTGTCTGAGGACGTACGTCGAAGACTTGTCTTCTCCGTAGATGTAAAGGGTGAAATCTCCTTGCATATGATATAGTAGATCGGCTTTGCACACCGCCTACATAAGGAGGAATAAGGTGGTATGTTTCATTATTATTTATCATTTATGAAATGGGAGATATGTGCTCGACTCGCCGAGCTTTCATTTATGTTATGTTGTGAAATCCTTCGATTCATCAATGATTACCTAACACATTTATTTTTCCATTTGCTTTCTTCTCATTTAAAAATGGAGAGTCTTTATTCTGTTTTGTAAATATATATGTATTACAGCCTCCTCACTTAGTCGATTTGACTAACCCCCTCTACCTCTGTGGTTTTGTTTCAGGTTTTGATTACTAGACGGATGTTGAGTCGTAGGAAGGTATTGTATTTTTTTCTGGTCCTTGAAGATCTAGTTCATGTTGTATTTCAAATTTGTTAGTAATCTATAATTGAAGTAGATTTATGTTTTACTTGTCATTTATGATTATTGTTTTTCATTGGCCTCGGTGGGCTTTATACTTGAGTTTTGAATTTACTGTTTTACTAGCTCCCTGAGTGGGATAGGATTTTTATTAATTGTTGCTCTGCGCTTTCTCTTTGCCATTTGTGGTTGTCTTCTTGTTGATTTTCTCAAACAAATCCGCCTAGTATTATTTGTCGTTCGCCAGGTTGCGACCCATTGCAAGACGTCTATTGTCGTTATGGGTTGTGGCTTTGTACAGGACGTCATGTTGCACCGTATTTGGGGACATGCCATTACAGGTTGGTATTCTTAGTGTGGAATGGAAGGATAAATTCGATATTTAGCTTGGCTTTCGATCCCGGATATTGTAGGCAAATCGAAGGCACAAGTGTTTTCTTCTATTAGGGAGCATATCTGGAAGATAATACAGGGTTACTCGGAAAAAATCCTTTCAATGGCGGGTAAGGAGGCCCTTATCAAAGCAGTCCTTCAATCGATTCTCACATACACTATGAGTTGTTTCCTTTTGCCGGATTGCTTCATTCTTGAATTAGATTCTTTGATCGCAAATTTCTAGCAGAACAATGGTATGGATAAGAAAATTTATTGGCTCGCATGGGAAAAAGTTTATAAGAGGAAAAAAATCGGGGGGCTAGGATTCCGAAGCTTGAAATTCTTCAACCTCGCTATGTTGGCAAAGCAAGCATGGAGACTCGAACAAAGACTGGACAACCTTCTTGCGAAGATTCCCAAAGCTTGCTACTACCCGGACTCCGGCTTATGTAATGCTAGCCTTGGTCGATCTCTCTCGTTCACTTGGCGCAGTACCCATGCATCTCTATATCTAGTTAGCGCGGGCTTGAGATGGCGAATTGGTTCATGAGATAATATTGGTATTTGGAGAGCTCGTTGGGTCCCGCGCAACCCTAATTTCTAACCAGGTGCCATCTTGTCGAAGTGGATATTTTATCGGATATTTTCGTACTGAATCAAGTCACATGGAATCGGGCTAATTAACTCTACCTTTATGGAGGAAGATGTGAAATTTATCCTGAATATCCCTCTCAGTCAGGTGAGACGACCGGATATATTGATGTGGCATTTATCGCGCAACGGCATGTTATCCGTCAAAAGTGCGTATCACTTTGCACTCGGACTCGGCCCATCACGCACGAATCATCTAAATCCGGTAAGCTTATCAAAGGTATGGAATTCTCAATGGAAATTAAAATTAATCCTGAATGTTAAAGTGTTTACTTGGAGAATTTGCCGTAATATCCTTCCTACTGGTGATAACTTGTTTAAGCGAAAATGTCATATTGGTTCGTCTTGCTCTATTTGTCATATTGATATGGAAAATGTGAGTCATGCTCTTGTCTTGTGTCCATTTGCGAGACAAGTATTGACACTATCAAATATTTCTAGGCATGTTATTAGTAGGCTTGGAGATAATTTTTGTGAAGAATTGGAAGTGTCTATTAACCAATTGAGCCCTAAAGCTATTGGTAAAATGTGCTCCATTTTGCGGACGATCTGGAAATTCCGTAATAAATGATGTGCGGAAGGTGTTGATATTACGCCCTTGGATCTACTCCATCATTCATTGAAGTTTGACGTAGACCAGCAAGGTTTTGCAAATCTTGCTCCCATGCAAGATAGTTCAAACATTCTGGGCTTGGAAAATAACATTGCATCGACTACGGAGGTCCAGTGAGATATATCAAATGCTACATGGACTAGCCCGGTGGATGGTATAGTAAAATGAAACTTTGATGGAGCTATTTTCTCGGATTCCAGAGAGTTGGGAATTGGCATTTTGGCGAGAAATTATGTAGGAGAGATAATTGGTTGGGAAACAAATAGGTTTCAGGGTTTCCGTAATATATTAAGTTGTTCGTTGGCCTCTCTGCTATTCAACTTGCACGAGATTTTGGATGGAGACATGTTAAGTGTTTACTTTAAATTAGACAAATCAAATTAGATAGTGTTATGAATATATTATTCTTTTATTATTTAAACATGTTCAGTATTTACTTTAATATGTTATGAGTGTATTAAATAGAAACTCTATTTGGGAGTTGCAAGATAACATGGTCATAGTCTAGATTAATACAAGGCTCATGCCTTAACACAAGGCTCACCATGCACCTATTTATGTAAACAATTTATTATGGCATATTATTTAGACAATATGACCTAATATGCCAAAGTAAACCCTCTTTGAGGGTGATTGAATTAATGTGATAAAAAAAACTTACTAGTCGGCAAGAAGATTTTTCCTACTTAGGAAACATTGTAGAGGAAGCAAGAGCGTTAGTTAGGTTTGTACTTCTTGTACTTTTAATTTTGTTCATCATGAAGCTAATGTAGTAGTGCACCAAGTTAGCTAAGAATGCGGCTTACGCCTGCGTTGGTTCGAGAGATATTCCTACTTTTATAATGGATTATATAATTTCCAATTTAAGTTAATACAAGTCATATTTTCTTTAAAAAAAAAAAGAAAACTCTTTCCTCCGTCATTTTTAAATATCAATAATTTAATTGATTTTACTGTATCAATTCAATTACAACATATATTACAATTATATAATTCAAACATGAAGATTAATTAGAGAACAAATTGCAAAATCGGAACACTATCTTGTACCAAATTGATATTTTGGTACACTAAGAGGGTGTTTGGCTAAGCTTATGGTAAAGAGCTTATAAGCTCTCACATCTTATAAAATGTTTTTAGAGCTTATAAGATGTTAAATCTTATTTTAAGAATAAGATCTAAAAGTGTTTGGATAGAAAATAAAACATGTGCTTATAAGATGTTAATAATGACAATTATGTAATTAACATGGTCAAAATATAGGGGAGTATGTTAAGATATTAAAATAAGGTAGGAATCCTAACTTATTTTTAAAGAGCTTATAAGCTCCTAATATCTTATTTTAAGAGCTTATAAGCTCATTTTCAAAAATATTTACCAAACACTTTGCAACATCTTATAAGCTCTTAAACATCTTATAAGATGTTTTAAGGAGCTTATAAGCTCAGCCAAACACCCTCTAACTTGTCTAATTATAAAGTTACACAATAACTTGTACAAAATTGCAATTTAATGCATAATTTTCTCCAATTTAAAAGAAAAATTGAATCTGAATTTTGCACATGAACCGACGGACCCAGTGTAATGAATATGCTGAATATTCAATAAATGAGCACTTGCAGATCAATAAATATAGCGCAGCAATGGAACCGTAAAGTTTGAGAAAGAGAGAAGAGACAGAATGATGAGAAGGGAAAGAAGACAGAAAGCAGAGGAGAGAGAGAATGAGAACTTTCATAAAAACAGCCAATGATTCCAACAACTTGGAATCAGCAATACATAGTCTGTCGCCCTAAAAGTTAACCGTATTTAACTAACATAATTAAGCTTACATTAGTTAAACAACTTTTAATTGAAAGTGGTAAATAAAAGACAAAAACTCTTCAGCAACTATTTAAGTGGATAACGCCTCTTCAGCCCAATTCTTCAGCCCACTTCCGCGGCCCAACTTGTAAAAACGCTGCAGCAACTTAAAAACATTTATCCTCAAGCCATTACGTTTCGCTGCATGCATGGAATGATCTTGACCTGACTTTCCATTCATAACATTACTCCCCCCTTCAGGCAAGTCTTGACCCCAAGACCCAATTCCAGGAAACTGTTGCACGATTACATAATAGTCCTCCCAAGTGGCCTCTTTTTCTGGCAAATGCGCCCACTGCACCAGAATTTGCACAACAACAGCATTGTTTCTTTTAACCATTCTTCGAGCAAGGATTTTGATAGGCTGTATAAGCAACTGAAACTCATCATCAAAGAGTGGTAGGGTGCTGGAGACTCTGTCCACGCTTCCCACTCTTGGCTCAAGCACAGAAACATGAAAGACAGGATGGATCTTTGCATCAGTTGGCAATTGGAGTTTATAAGCCACCATGCCTACTTTCTCAATAACCTTGAAAGGACCTGCATATTTGGGACTTAGCTTACAAATGTGGCTATTCCTGATAGAAAGTTGCCTGTAAGGTTTGAGCTTGAGATGTACAAAGTCCCCCACAGCAAAAGTTTTCTCTTTCCTTTTTCTGTCAGCCATCTGTTTCATTCTGTTTTGAGCAACCAACAACTGAGTTTTGAGAAGTTGTTGGATCCTGTGCTTCTCTTGCACAAATTCTTCTACCCCAACTGACAAAGGATGTGACGCTTCAACTAGGTTAAACAGATTAGGCTTATAACCATAGAGTGCTTCAAATGGAGTCATCTTCAGAGAAGTGTGATAATTTGTGTTATACCACAATTTTGCCATGCTTAACCAATTAGCCCATTTCTTTGGAAAATTATTGCACATACACCTCAAGTAACTTTCAAGACACTGATTCACTCTCTCTGTCTGACCATCAGTTTGAGGATGGTAGGCAGTACTCATATGTTGCTCAATTCCCAAAGTTGTTAGCAACTCCTTCCAAAAACAACTGGTGAAGATCTTATCTCTATCAGACACAATGCTATTTGGCAAACCATGCAACTTATAGACATGTGATAGAAAAATCTGAGCTAAACTAAAAGCAGTAAAAGGATGAGACAAGGCAATTAAATGACTATATTTGGTGAACCTGTCAACAATCACCCAAATAGCTGTTTTGCCTTCGGATTTGGGAAGTTGCTCAATAAAGTCCATAGTGATGTGTTGCCAAGCTTGATCAGGGATTGGGAGGGGCTGCAATAATCCATACTCTCTCTCATTTCGATGTTTGCATTACTGACACACATCACAACTTTTCACCACCTCTTTTATTGTTTCCTGCATCCCAGACCACAAGAAAACCAACTTCAGCCTTTGAGTTGTTGCTTGAGCCCCTGAATGTCCCCCAAGGCTTGAGGAATGAATCTGTTCAACAATCTTCTCCCTCAGATCAATCCCTGTACCAACATATAACTTCCATTTTTATCTGATCAGACCATTTTGATAGGAATAGAGAGACAGATTGTAGGTCATAGTTAAACTCTCAGTGATCACTTCTTGAGCCAAATTATTCAGCTCATAACTCTCAAGAAGTTCCTTCATCCAGAGGGGTTGGATACTTGAAATTACACTGCACTCTCCTTCAACCAACTCTCTTCTTGAGAGTACATCAGCTGCTTTGTTCTCCTTTCCCTTTTTGTATTCAATGGTGTAGCTATAACCAAGTAACTTAGTAAGGTACTTGTGCTGTAGAGGGGTAGAATTTTTTTGCTCAATCAAGTATTTGAGGCTACATTGATCAGTCTTGATCACAAAGTGTCATGTAGCAAGTAGTTCCTCCATTTATCTACCGCATGTATGATGGCCATCAATTCTTTCTCATACACAGAGATTCCCAATGATTTCTGCCCCAAAGCTTTGCTGAGATAAGCTATTGGATGCCTATCTTGCATAAGTACAGCCCCAATTCCAGAGCAACAGGCATCTGTTTCAAGTATAAATTGTTTGGAAAAATCAGGGAGTGACAGAATTGGAGCTTCTGTCATAGCTTTCTTAAGAGCTTGAAAAGCTATCTCAGCTTGAGGGGTCCATAAGAATTGACCCTTCTTGGTTAAGGTTGTAAGGAGTTTGGTTATCAACCCATAGTGTCTAACAAATTTTCTATAATAGCCAGGCAATCCCAAAAACCCCCTTAATTGCTTCACTATCTTAGGAGTTGGCCACTCTATCATAGTTTGAATCTTTCCTTCCTCAGCTTGAACTCTTTCTTCAGATATGATATGACCAAGGTACTCCACCTTAGCTTGACCAAAATTGCACTTAGAAGCTTTGGCATACAATTTATGCTCACTCATGACTTGGAACACTTCCCCAAGATGTTGTAGATGTTCTGTAATCCCTTTGCTGTAGATTAAAATGTCATCAAAAAAGACCAACACAAATTTTCTGAGATATGGTTGAAAGGTACAGTTCATAAAAGCTTGGAAAGTTGTTGGTGCATTAGTTAATGCAAATGGCATTACTTTGAATTCAATAAGCCTGAGCTTGTGACAAATGCAGTCTTTTCAATATCTTTCTCATAAACTCTGATCTGGTGATATCCAGCTCTCAGATCAATCTTGGAAAATACTTTGGCTCCCCCCAATTCATCCAACAGATCATCAATGAGAGGGATTGGATTGTCTTTAACAGTGAGAGAGTCAAGTTTTCTGTAATCAACACAAAACCTCCAAGTGTTATCCTTTTTCTTCACTAATAGCACTGGTGAGGAGTAGGGGCTGGAACTTGGCTGTATAATCCCTTATGCCAGCATTTCTACGATGAGCTTCTCTACTTCCACCTTCTGAATGTAGGAGTATCTATAGGGCTATTGTTTGAATGGTTCCACTCCATTCTTCAGTACAATTTTGTGATCTTGTTCTCTCTTAGGTGGAAGTCCTTCTGGTTCCTGAAAGATGTGATTGAATTTACTCAGCTGTGGTTTAACTTCCTCAATTGTTTCACATTTGCTAATCTCAGGGGTAGCAGTGAGCATACACAGGCAGATAACACTCTCCTTGCTTCTCCTTTTGAACAATTTCTGCAAGCTCTTCCCTGTGATCATCTTTAGAGACATGCTCCCTTCATTTCCACTCAGGGTAATCAACCTGTTCCCTCTCTGAAACTGGACTTGTTGCTTGTTATAATCAAAAGTAACAGGCCCAAGTTTCTTCAATAAATCAACCCCTATTACCATATCACATCCTCCCAAAGTGAGCAATCTCACTCCAGCCTTGAATGCATGGCCTCCCATCTCCCACTGGAAGTCATTACATCTTGTGTTGCAATTAATTTTGCTCCATCTGCAACAGTTACACACAAGGAATTGGTGTACTCAATCACACACTTCAATTTCTTTGCCATCTCAGGGTCTAAAAAGGTGTGGGTGCTTCCAGTGTCCACCAAAATGGAAATGAGTTGATTTCCCACCTTTCCCATAACCTTGATAGTATCCTGAGTCACTTGGCCAGCCAGAGCTGTAACACCCCAAACTTGAGAAATATGTACCATGTGGGCATTTGTCCCACATAGGAAAAACATAAGTAATGTGAAGGGTTTATAAGTGATCTTCCAAGCACAACTACCATGTGGTGCATCACCTTTTGGCAAGTGGTTTCAAGCCAAACTTTAGGGTTGTGCTCAGTGGTGGTGAAGCTTATACCCGCGCGTCCAACGGGTGCCGTCGTGAGGGTTCTCCTCTCCGCGCCCGGGGCTGCGACAAATGGTATCAGAGCCAACCGTCAGCTATGGGAATGCATGTTCCACACATGACATGAGTCGTGAGTCACCGCTAAAGGGGCTCCGCTCGGCGTGTTGTGGGCAGCTTCTCCACTGGCGGGAAGCCACGATCCTATGTCACGGCGTAATGAGGACATTACGCTCTCAAGGAGGGGTGAATGTAACACCCCAAACTTGAGAAATATGTACCATGTGGGCATTTGTCCCACATAGGAAAAACATAAGTAATGTGAAGGGTTTATAAGTGATCTTCCAAGCACAACTACCATGTGGTGCATCACCTTTTGGCAAGTGGTTTCAAGCCAAACTTTAGGGTTGTGCTCAGTGGTGGTGAAGCTTATACCCGCGCGTCCAACGGGTGCCGTCGTGAGGGTTCTCCTCTCCGCGCCCGGGGCTGCGACAAATGGTATCAGAGCCAACCTTCAGCTATGGGAATGCATGTTCCACACATGACATGAGTCGTGAGTCACCGCTAAAGGGGCTCCGCTCGGCGTGTTGTGGGCAGCTTCTCCACTGGCGGGAAGCCACGATCCTATGTCACGGCGTAATGAGGACATTACGCTCTCAAGGAGGGGTGAATGTAACACCCCAAACTTGAGAAATATGTACCATGTGGGCATTTGTCCCACATAGGAAAAACATAAGTAATGTGAAGGGTTTATAAGTGATCTTCCAAGCACAACTACCATGTGGTGCATCACCTTTTGGCAAGTGGTTTCAAGCCAAACTTTAGGGTTGTGCTCAGTGGTGGTGAAGCTTATACCCGCGCGACCAACGGGTGCCGTCGTGAGGGTTCTCCTCTCCGCGCCCGGGGCTGCGACAAATGGTATCAGAGCCAACCGTCAGCTATGGGAATGCATGTTCCACACATGACATGAGTCGTGAGTTACCGCTAAAGGGGCTCCGCTCGGCGTGTTGTGGGCAGCTTCTCCACTGGCGGGAAGCCACGATCCTATGTCACGGCGTAATGAGGACATTACGCTCTCAAGGAGGGGTGAATGTAACACCCCAAACTTGAGAAATATGTACCATGTGGGCATTTGTCCCACATAGGAAAAACATAAGTAATGTGAAGGGTTTATAAGTGATCTTCCAAGCACAACTACCATGTGGTGCATCACCTTTTGGCAAGTGGTTTCAAGCCAAACTTTAGGGTTGTGCTCAAAGGCATACGCGCAAGTCCCGAGACCAAATGTTACTTTTAAAAACAAAATAGTTCTCTTGTCTCTATTTTAAAACCATTTTAGAAAAGATACATATATATCATTTTATATCAAATCCTTTTTATTTCAAATATTGATAACATATAATTGAAATATAAAGGGGTAGGGTTTTCGCAAATATTTGTTCATACTCCAGTTAGAAAACATTTTACATCCTCACCTGTAGGCTTAACAAAAAGGATACAAACAACCAGAGATCAGTCCCGCGAGGTCCCACCTGTAATACACAGGCCTGGAGGTAAGACACGACTCGATAAATCAACCAAATACGACGCACGGCTATGAAATGCATTTTATGCTCAAAATAACATATTATGTATAAATGCATTTAAACACAATTAAGCTCATTCAAACACATTTAAACACAATCAAATACACATGATATTAAGCTAAATTAAGCATTCAAGTAATATGGAAGCTTGGGGAATAAAATTCAAAGGTTTGTGAATATTACACAATCCACCCCTCATTTAATACTTTACATAGCAAAACAACTCCGATTAATCCGAAACTTCCGGCATCACTTAGCTACTATGTTTAAGGATTTTTGATGCCAAAAGAATCGAAAAATGAAGCCAAATGCTCAAAAATCACTATTCATCAGCCCCTACCTATTTTGCCAAACTTTCATTTTTCAACTCCAAACTCCATAAAACTTCACCAATTAGCTTAATATCATGAACTAACATGAATTACCAATCCATTTGAGCATCTAAGCATCTAAATTCATCAATCCAACATTGCATAATAATCAAATTTATATGAAAAATCACAAGTAATGCTACATGCTATCAACAACCAAACTAAGCTCATCAATCATTCATTCTAGCCTACTTCTTCACTTCATCAACATATGAGACATTGAAACTCAAAGATTAAAGAGATTTGCAACCTTACCTTGAAGGAGAAAATGGAGGAGAAAGGAGATGTAGAGAGCTTGTTTGCAAAAATAGAAAGTAGAGGTTTGTTCCTTGGATGATAGAGCAACTTTTTGTAGCAAGAGAGGGGATGATTTTTGGTGCTTTGATGGTGGTTAGAAGTGGCGGTGGTGAAGATGATGAGAGGGCCGAGAGAGTGAGATGAAGGAGAAGAGAAGTGTAACGCCCCGCTATTTTTATAACGCTTCGGTAAGTTTACCGACTAATTGCTCTTGTGTGCATTGTTTGCAATTATGTGAATTATATGAATTAATGGGTGATTCTATATGTGAATAATATGAAGACTTCATATTAAGAATCTTTATATTTGAATTACCCTACACTATGTTTATATTTGAATTGTTGTATTTGAAATTTTATGAAAATTATGCCATTTTATTTGAATAACATGATATTGTATTTGATATATATACACATATATATATGAAAATATATACAAATATATACATATAAATATCTACATGGTTGCATACCAATTTTGACTTTTCTAAATAATATCTATAATTATAATAAATACCTTATATTTATTTAATTATCTCATTTCTCTCCACATTTTTCTACACTATTCTCAAGCAACATTCTCTTCTCCTTCATCTCACTCTCTCGGCCCTCTCATCATCTTCACCACCGCCACTTCTAACCACCATCAAAGCACCAAAAATCATCCCCTCTCTTGCTACAAAAAGTTGCTCTATCATCCAAGGAACAAACCTCTACTTTCTATTTTTGCAAACAAGCTCTCTACATCTCCTTTCTCCTCCATTTTCTCCTTCAAGGTAAGGTTGCAAATCTCTTTAATCTTTGAGTTTCAATGTCTCATATGTTGATGAAGTGAAGAAGTAGGCTAGAATGAATGATTGATGAGCTTAGTTTGGTTGTTGATAGCATGTAGCATTACTTGTGATTTTTCATATAAATTTGATTATTATGCAATGTTGGATTGATGAATTTAGATGCTTAGATGCTCAAATGGATTGGTAATTCATGTTAGTTCATGATATTAAGCTAATTGGTGAAGTTTTATGGAGTTTGGAGTTGAAAAATGAAAGTTTGGCAAAATAGGTAGGGGCTGATGAATAGTGATTTTTGAGCATTTGGCTTCATTTTTCGATTCTTTTGGCATCAAAAATCCTTAAACATAGTAGCTAAGTGATGCCGGAAGTTTCGGATTAATCGGAGTTGTTTTGCTATGTAAAGTATTAAATGAGGGGTGGATTGTGTAATATTCACAAACCTTTGAATTTTATTCCCCAAGCTTCCATATTACTTGAATGCTTAATTTAGCTTAATATCATGTGTATTTGATTGTGTTTAAATGTGTTTGAATGAGCTTAATTGTGTTTAAATGCATTTATACATAATATGTTATTTTGAGCATAAAATGCATTTCATAGCCGTGCGTCGTATTTGGTTGATTTATCGAGTCGTGTCTTACCTCCAGGCCTGTGTATTACAGGTGGGACCTCGCGGGACTGATCTCTGGTTGTTTGTATCCTTTTTGTTAAGCCTACAGGTGAGGATGTAAAATGTTTTCTAACTGGAGTATGAACAAATATTTGCGAAAACCCTACCCCTTTATATTTCAATTATATGTTATCAATATTTGAAATAAAAAGGATTTGATATAAAATGATATATATGTATCTTTTCTAAAATGGTTTTAAAATAGAGACAAGAGAACTATTTTGTTTTTAAAAGTAACATTTGGTCTCGGGACTTGCGCGTATGCCTCGAGTTATTCGGCAACGTGTCGAGAAACCCTAGACGGTTACATACCTTGTCTCGAACGACCCTTTTGGTCAATCAAAACAATTATAAAGCGAGATTATATTTCCTTTAACCCTATTGAGGACGCTCTTAGGGTATATTTGGGCCCCGGATTATACTAGAGGTGGAACCCGGAGACGTGCGTCTAGGGGGAAGCCCATGGTATAATCCAGATTATATATATGGATGGAGACCCAGTGACGATCATCCAATATATATAATCCAGATTATATATATGGATGGAGACCCAGTGACGATCATCTAAAATATAATCAAAGGGTATTACTCATTGCTAGTCGGAGGTAGTCTAGCTCGGGTAATACTTACACCGGCGCCATTAGTCGGTTATGGTGAAATCTTGGGTAGCTCCCTTGATAAGCCAAATGGTATTGAGGAGGAATTTCGTTATATTTGATATGTTTTGGGAGTTATAAGGAGATGGCCCGTTCTCGCCGGGAATAAAATGTTTCTAAAATGTTTTACTTTAATATTTAATTCACAAAGCTTTGATGAATTATAAAGAGAAAGTATCGGCACTAGATTCGTTCCTCTATTAACCAAAGCGTGAATTAAATATGTTTTATGTTTTAATTATTATATATATATATTCCCCTCTTCACTGAGTTCATTTGACTCACATCCCCTTTTTGGTTCATGCTTCAGGTTAGCGGTCAGGTACTGGCAGCAGCGTTGTAGGCTTGTACAGTCCTTGAAGTCGGTCTCATGCATTTACTTTTGTGGATCGAACTCATGATGTTGGATTACATGAAAACTTGACATGTTATGCTGATGTAGAATACTTAATGAATTGATGTTATAATTTGTGATAGATAATGGACTCATAAATGTTTATTTTGGCCACGGATGGCAGTGTGAATATTTGCTCATTGCTTCCACTTGTTGGTGCTGTTGTTGTTGTTGTTGGTGTTGGTACTGTTGTTGGGAGTCGTTGTTGCCAGGTTGTGGGAATCCCGTTGTCCGGGGCGGGTTTTCGAGTGGTGGTATTTAACTATCACTCGAGAGCTCGTTTCGGTCCGGGGGTTGTGGCGTGGGGGACGTCACACCTTAAGGTGGTATCAGAGCCAGGTTTGGTACTTAGGCTTTGACGTTGTGTCGAGTCTGTCTAGGTCGAACGGCTTTAGGACAATGTGCTTTTATATGTCTATGTTATGTGACCTGTGTGGACATGATCATGTGGCTAACGAAGCATGCATATTATTTAGTCTTTTGATACAGGAAAATGGTTCGTGCTCGTCGTAGACCTATCCTAATGCAGTGGTGCAAGGTACTGTACATTTGCATGACATATCCATAGTTGCATTATATGATTCGGGTGCGACGCATTCTTTTATTGCACCTGAATATGTTTCTAGATTATCTTTATCTGCCGAGTCTTTACCGTATGTGCTTGAGGTCAATTCCCCGTTGGGAATTTCTTATTCGTGCAATCGAGTCTTCCGAGACTGTCCGTTGAGGATAGACGATCGCGATTATCCTGCTGATCTCATTGAGCTTCCGATGAGTCACTACGGGATAATATTGGGAATGGACTGGCTATATCGGCATCAAGCTTATATTGATTGTTTCGGGAAAAAGATTGCTCTGGGAGCTGACAGCGAGATTTTGGGCAAAAGGTTTGACAAGATTCCTCGAGTTTCTTATGTTAAAGCCGCCCGAATGATTCGCAAGGGATCTCCGGCCTTTGTTGCTTATCTACTAAACCGTCCGAAAGAGCAAGTTAAGCTTGAGGAGGTACCAGTAGTTGGAGAATTCCCTGATGTGTTTCCTGAGAGTTTGAATTCTTTGCCTCCGGAACGAGAGATAGAGTTTGTGATTGATTTAGCTCCGGGTGCCGAACCGTATTCGAAGACTCCTTACCGTATGGCTCCAGCAGAGTTGAAAGAATTGAAGATCCAGTTGGATGGACTGTTGGAGAGTGGGTATATTCGACCGAGTACTTCGCCGTGGGGTGCGCCTGTTCTTTTTGTAAAAAAGAAGGATGGGACGTTGAGGATGTGTGTAGACTATCGTGAGCTGAATCGGATGACGATAAAGAACAAATATCCTCTACCTCACATCGAAGAGTTGTTTGATATTTTGCAAGGGTCGAAAGTATACTCCAAGCTAGATCTCCGACAGGGGTATTACCAGTTGCGAATCCGAGAATCAGACATTCCGAAGACCTGGTTTAATACTCGATATGGGCATTTTGAGTTCGTAGTTATGCCTTTCGGGTTAACGAATGCCCCAGCCGCTTTCATGGATTTGATGCATCATACTTTCTGGCCTTATCTCGATAAGTTTGTGGTGATCTTCATTGATGATATCCTGGTTTTCTCAAAGACTAAGGAAGAACATGCCGAGCATCTTCGCATCGTATTAAGAACTCTCCGAGAGCATCAGTTGTATGCCAAGTTCAGTAAATGCGAATTTTGGCTTGATAAAGTTACCTTCCTTGGTCATGTGATATCAGGAGATGGAATCGAAGTGGATCCCTCGAAGATTGAGGCCGTGATGAAATGGGAGCAGCCGAAGACACCAACTGAAGATAGAAGTTTTCTAGGGTTAGCTGGCTATTACAGGCGTTTCGTTCAAGATTTCTCCAAGATAGCCGCTCCGCTGACCAATTTAACTCGCAAGGACGTGCCTTTTAAGTGGGACGATAAATGCGAGGCAAGCTTCCAAGAGCTAAGGAAACGGTTGACTACTGCTCCGGTACTTGCACTTCCTGAAGGTTCCGAAGGGTTAACGGTTTATACCGATGCATCGAAAGAAGGGTTAGGGTGCGTTCTTATGCAGAACGGAAAAGTGATAGCTTATGCTTCGCGTAAGTTAAAAGATGCTGAGAAGAACTACCCTATCCATGATCTTGAGCTAGCTGCTATTATCTTTGCCTTGGGGGAATGGCGACATTATTTATATGGCGTGACATTCGATATTTTCACCGACCACCAGAGTTTGAAGTATTTGCATACTCAGAAGGATCTCAATCGCAGGCAACGTCGGTGGATGGAATTCCTTGAAGATTATGATTGCCGTATTCAATATCATCCAGGCAAGGCTAATGTAGTAGCTGATACTTTAAGTAGACAAGCAAAGGTAGCTAGCTTGGAGGGAACCTCTACAGAAGTGGTGTCAGAAGCAGGGAGATATCAATTAGTCTCTCAATCGTGGATTGCAAACCTCTCAGTGAGACTGGACTTGGTTCAGAGACTTAAAAACGAGCAGAGTGCTGATGACTGGATACAAAGACAGGTTGTGAGGATGCAAGATGATCCGAACTCCTCATTTGCTTTCGATGATATGGGTCTTTTTCGTTTTAAGAACCGAATTTGCGTGCCGAAGAATCTGAAGACCGAAATCATGGAGGAAGCACATAAATCTGCTTATGCTGTCCATCCGGGAGGTAATAAGATGTACCGAGATCTCAAGACTCAATACTGGTGGCATGTAATGAAACGAGAAGTTGCTGATTTCGTGAGACGGTGTTTGACTTGTCAACGAGTTAAAGCCGAACATCAGCAACCCGGTGGAACTCTATAGCCACTCTCTATTCCGGATTAGAAATGGGAAGATATTTCTATGGATTTTATGTCCGGATTACCAAGAGTTCGGGGCGGATATGACACGATTTGGGTAATTGTGGATCGTTTGACGAAATCCGCTCACTTCATTCCAATTCGAAAGACCACCAATGTCAAGAAACTGGCAGAGTTGTACATCGAGCAGATTGTAAAGCTGCATGGAGTTCCGAAGAATATCGTGTCCGATCGAGATCCTAAGTTCACTTCTCGACTTTGGCAAGAAATTCACAGAAACTTGGGAACGAATTTGAAATTCAGCACGGCCGCTCACCCGCAAACTGATGGTCAATCTGAGAGAACCATCAAGATTCTAGGCGATATGCTGCGAGCTTGTGCTCTCGACTTCTCTACGAGTTGGGACAAGCAACTGCCACTCGTTGAATTCGCCTACAATAACAGCTACCAAGCGACAATAGGGATGCCCCCGTATGAAGCGCTTTACGGACATAAATGCCGATCCCCTCTGTACTGGGAATTGGAAGATTGGCGAAGAACTAAAGACGGAGTGGAACGAGCTCTACCTCCAAAGACGATCCAGGAAACTCTTGAAAAGATTGCAATCATTCGACAGAGAATGAAAGCTGCCCAGGATCGCCAAAAGAGTTATGCTGATAAGAGATGCCGGGATTTGGAATTTGAAGAGGGAGACAAAGTGTTCCTTAAGGCGACGTTGAGGAAAGGTTTTGCTAGAGTGGGAAAAGGTGGGAAGCTCAGTCCGAGATATTTGGGACCCTATGAGGTTATTGAGCGGATTGGGAAGACTGCCTACCGCCTGAACCTGCCCTCGACTCTAACTGGGATTCACAACGTCTTCCATGTTTCTCAATTGCGAAAATACTATCCCGACGAATCTCATATTCTCCGAGATGAAGAAGTCCAGGTAGAGCCTGACTTAACGATCGAGATGAAACCTGTTGAGATTCAGGATCGCAAGTTCAAGCAACTCCGCAACCGACAGATTCCCTTGGTTCGTGTATTGTGGAGAAACCGAACCACCGAGCAAGTAACTTGGGAGACAGAAGAGAAGATGCAAACTCATTATCCTGAGTTATTTGCCTAGCCGAATTAGAATCTGGGGACCAGATTCTCCGAAGGGGGGGATAGTGTAACGCCCCGCTATTTTTATAACGCTTCGGTAAGTTTACCGACTAATTGCTCTTGTGTGCATTGTTTGCAATTATGTGAATTATATGAATTAATGGGTGATTCTATATGTGAATAATATGAAGACTTCATATTAAGAATCTTTATATTTGAATTACCCTACACTATGTTTATATTTGAATTGTTGTATTTGAAATTTTATGAAAATTATGCCATTTTATTTGAATAACATGATATTGTATTTGATATATATACACATATATATATGAAAATATATACAAATATATACATATAAATATCTACATGGTTGCATACCAATTTTGACTTTTCTAAATAATATCTATAATTATAATAAATACCTTATATTTATTTAATTATCTCATTTCTCTCCACATTTTTCTACACTATTCTCAAGCAACATTCTCTTCTCCTTCATCTCACTCTCTCGGCCCTCTCATCATCTTCACCACCGCCACTTCTAACCACCATCAAAGCACCAAAAATCATCCCCTCTCTTGCTACAAAAAGTTGCTCTATCATCCAAGGAACAAACCTCTACTTTCTATTTTTGCAAACAAGCTCTCTACATCTCCTTTCTCCTCCATTTTCTCCTTCAAGGTAAGGTTGCAAATCTCTTTAATCTTTGAGTTTCAATGTCTCATATGTTGATGAAGTGAAGAAGTAGGCTAGAATGAATGATTGATGAGCTTAGTTTGGTTGTTGATAGCATGTAGCATTACTTGTGATTTTTCATATAAATTTGATTATTATGCAATGTTGGATTGATGAATTTAGATGCTTAGATGCTCAAATGGATTGGTAATTCATGTTAGTTCATGATATTAAGCTAATTGGTGAAGTTTTATGGAGTTTGGAGTTGAAAAATGAAAGTTTGGCAAAATAGGTAGGGGCTGATGAATAGTGATTTTTGAGCATTTGGCTTCATTTTTCGATTCTTTTGGCATCAAAAATCCTTAAACATAGTAGCTAAGTGATGCCGGAAGTTTCGGATTAATCGGAGTTGTTTTGCTATGTAAAGTATTAAATGAGGGGTGGATTGTGTAATATTCACAAACCTTTGAATTTTATTCCCCAAGCTTCCATATTACTTGAATGCTTAATTTAGCTTAATATCATGTGTATTTGATTGTGTTTAAATGTGTTTGAATGAGCTTAATTGTGTTTAAATGCATTTATACATAATATGTTATTTTGAGCATAAAATGCATTTCATAGCCGTGCGTCGTATTTGGTTGATTTATCGAGTCGTGTCTTACCTCCAGGCCTGTGTATTACAGGTGGGACCTCGCGGGACTGATCTCTGGTTGTTTGTATCCTTTTTGTTAAGCCTACAGGTGAGGATGTAAAATGTTTTCTAACTGGAGTATGAACAAATATTTGCGAAAACCCTACCCCTTTATATTTCAATTATATGTTATCAATATTTGAAATAAAAAGGATTTGATATAAAATGATATATATGTATCTTTTCTAAAATGGTTTTAAAATAGAGACAAGAGAACTATTTTGTTTTTAAAAGTAACATTTGGTCTCGGGACTTGCGCGTATGCCTCGAGTTATTCGGCAACGTGTCGAGAAACCCTAGACGGTTACATACCTTGTCTCGAACGACCCTTTTGGTCAATCAAAACAATTATAAAGCGAGATTATATTTCCTTTAACCCTATTGAGGACGCTCTTAGGGTATATTTGGGCCCCGGATTATACTAGAGGTGGAACCCGGAGACGTGCGTCTAGGGGGAAGCCCATGGTATAATCCAGATTATATATATGGATGGAGACCCAGTGACGATCATCCAATATATATAATCCAGATTATATATATGGATGGAGACCCAGTGACGATCATCTAAAATATAATCAAAGGGTATTACTCATTGCTAGTCGGAGGTAGTCTAGCTCGGGTAATACTTACACCGGCGCCATTAGTCGGTTATGGTGAAATCTTGGGTAGCTCCCTTGATAAGCCAAATGGTATTGAGGAGGAATTTCGTTATATTTGATATGTTTTGGGAGTTATAAGGAGATGGCCCGTTCTCGCCGGGAATAAAATGTTTCTAAAATGTTTTACTTTAATATTTAATTCACAAAGCTTTGATGAATTATAAAGAGAAAGTATCGGCACTAGATTCGTTCCTCTATTAACCAAAGCGTGAATTAAATATGTTTTATGTTTTAATTATTATATATATATATTCCCCTCTTCACTGAGTTCATTTGACTCACATCCCCTTTTTGGTTCATGCTTCAGGTTAGCGGTCAGGTACTGGCAGCAGCGTTGTAGGCTTGTACAGTCCTTGAAGTCGGTCTCATGCATTTACTTTTGTGGATCGAACTCATGATGTTGGATTACATGAAAACTTGACATGTTATGCTGATGTAGAATACTTAATGAATTGATGTTATAATTTGTGATAGATAATGGACTCATAAATGTTTATTTTGGCCACGGATGGCAGTGTGAATATTTGCTCATTGCTTCCACTTGTTGGTGCTGTTGTTGTTGTTGTTGGTGTTGGTACTGTTGTTGGGAGTCGCTGTTGCCAGGTTGTGGGAATCCCGTTGTCCGGGGCGGGTTTTCGAGTGGTGGTATTTAACTATCACTCGAGAGCTCGTTTCGGTCCGGGGGTTGTGGCGTGGGGGACGTCACACCTTAAGGTGTGAATGTAACACCCCAAACTTGAGAAATATGTACCATGTGGGCATTTGTCCCACATAGGAAAAACATAAGTAATGTGAAGGGTTTATAAGTGATCTTCCAAGCACAACTACCATGTGGTCATCACCTTTTGGCAAGTGGTTTCAAGCCAAACTTTAGGGTTGTGCTCAGTGGTGGTGAAGCTTATACCCGCGCGTCCAACGGGTGCCGTCGTGAGGATTCTCCTCTCCGCGCCCGGGGCTGCGACAAGAGCATTCAAAGAAATGCGAAATTCCTCAACCTCAGTGTCCCTTAGCTCCACAATGGGATCTGACTCCTCTTCTTCACATTCCTCATCCTCTGTTCCCAAAATCACAAAGAGTTTTTTGCACCTATGGCCAACATGATACACCTCATCACAAGCCTCGTTTCCTCCTCGCATCCATTTCCTCACTGCTTAGCCTCCTCACAGGGGGGTATTTGTCATACATTGGGTTGCTATTTCTTTTGACAGTGTTGTCAGGACCACTGTTCTTCCCAGTCCAGTTCTTACTAACTGTTTTTCCACCTTTGTTAGTGGTTTCCAGGTACAGTTCTTGTTGCTTTGCCAGCACAATAGCTTGAGGTTAAACATGCTCACCATTTGGCTAATCTCTTCTTTTAGCCCACTGATGAAGCTCTGCACAAAATATTCCTCAGTTAAAGTTCAATTTGCGCTGGTCATGAAAGATCTCAACTCCTCAAATTTGATTGCATACTCCTCGACACTCCTCGTTTGTCTCAACTTATTGAACTGACCAACTAGGTTCTTTTCATTATACTTTGAAAACCTCTGCAAAACCATGTTTGCAAAAGCATTCCAGCCCATATGTTCTCTTCCTTCCACATAATCCAGGTACCAGTTGTCAGCCACACCCTCCATATACATGTGAGCCAGCATCACTTTTTCATAGTCACTCATTTGGTTGAATATAAAGTATTTTTGACACTTGCTCAACCAGTCTGGGCTCTTCCCCATTAAACTTAGGGAAATCAACTTGTTTCTTCCATCCCTGATTAGATCCCTGCTGATCTGTAGTCCTCAGTGGAGGAGTTCGCAAGATCCCACTCTGTGGTTGCTGGCGATTACTTCCAGATACAGCCGCCGGCGGGGGCTCTTTCACACCAAAAGGATTCTGGAACTGATCAGCGTCGCCAGATGCAGTAACTTCAGCAAAGGTAGGTGGTGTTGAGGTTGATCCCTCCACCCCTTTGCCCTTAGAACCATGAAACATGCACTTAAGCTCCTCCATTTGCTGAGAAACAGAGCCTTCAATGCGAGCAGTAATATCCTCCAATTGTTTTTCTATATATTGTCTTGTTTCGTCTTGCCCATCAGAGAGTAACGTATAGCTATCTCTGAGCTCACCAACCAAGTATTCCAGGTCATGCAAATGTTGTGCATTTAGTTTGGTCGTGATCCCAATGAAAACGTGCTAGCTCTGAGGCCACTGTAATGAATATGCTCAATATTCAATAAATTAGCACCTACAAATCAATAAAAATAGAGCAGCAATGGAACAGTAAAGTCTGAGAAAGAGAGAGAGAGAGAGAGAGAATGATGAGAAGGGAAAGACAGAAAGCAAAGGAGAGAGAGAATGAGCACTTTCATTAAAACAGCCAATGATCCCAACAACTTGGAATCAGCATTACATAGTCTGTCGCCCTAAAAGTTAACCGTATTTAACTAACATAATTAAGCTTACATTAGTTAAACAACTTTTAATTGAAAGCGGTAAATAAAAGAAAAAAACTCTTCAGCAACTATTTAAGTGGATAATGCCTCTTCAGCCCACTTCCGCAACTTGTAATCCTCAACCCAACTTGTAAAAACGCTGCAGCAACTTAAAAATGTTTCTCATCAAGCCATTACGTTTCTCTGCATGCATGGAATGATCTTGATCATAACACCCAGCTGATTTGGCACCAGAGTTACACACGATAGCAAACTTTGGCCACCTAGGATTAAAAATTTAAAATTTCCTACCTAATAATTTCTTTTTAATTCTTTCCCAATTGCCTTCCAAGGCGACGAATGGAGCTGCAAGGAAAGGCGCAGCAAGTGCACCTCTGAGAATTCCCACAATCTCACTGTGCTTACAACAGCTTATGGATAGCTTATGGGACTCGAATCCAAGATCACGAAGTCATGGGATCTCCTCCTTACCACTCAGCCAAGAATTCCTCGGAAAATTGCAAGTTTATATAAGTTATTGGGTAATTTTGCATTTGGACCAACACCTAATTAACATGAATAAGAGATTGAATTTAAATAATTTAAACACATATTTTAAATATAATCAAAATTTGAATTTGCTTTTTATAAGATTGGGTTGTCTTTTAGTATTTCCAATATACCTGAAACAATTGCAAAGTTGCACATGAAAAAGAGGAAAGTACAGAATTTCGCTTCTTATTTCTTTTGTTTTTACCAAAATTCTGATCAATGTAATTTATGATTTTTAGCCCCGTTTTAATTCATTCTCTAAAATAATTCACATATGGAGAAATTCAGATAAATTTATCTTGAGATTGTCCTTTTCATATGGCCACGGATATGGATCTAATAAATAGTGAACCTTTCGCCTAGAAATTCAAAGAATTACCTCAAAACTAGGTGCAAAGAACAAACCAAACTGCTCTAGAAAAAGTTAGAATGGCAGTTCCTACTCCTTGGACAAAGATTCCGTAATGGAGAAGTCAAAATATGCAGAAAAAGGTGCACATCAAATATAATAGCAGGAGATCCCATCCGGGCAAGTCTCAAACTCAAACTCAAGCCTTGTTTATATGTTGCAAAAATTGCAAAAAAAGGTTACAAACTCCCTCGAATTCACAATTTCGGACACTAACTTTTGCATTATCATTTTTGCTCTGTAACTCGAAACTTTTCTCAATTTCGGGATTTTTCTCCTAAAATCGCTCGCAAACCGCATGTGCCGTGCACGTGACAACTGAAACCGGCCACCTGGTATTTTTTTTATATGGCGAAACCACTATGGCCATGTGTGCCACGTGTAAAAAAAATAAAATAAAAAATTCCAACATTAAATAAAGTTTTTTTAAAAAAAATAAAACTAGCCCACGGGTTGGGTTGACCCATGGGCCGACCCATTTCCAGAAACAGGTATGTTCATCTTCTTCACCCAGCTAGGGTTTCACGCAGAAACCCTAGCCGCCGCTGGTTGCCTAAATCAGCCAGCGGTTGTGCAACCATGTTAACCCTATCAAGATTCCATCAATATTCTTCTTCTTTCATCTCCAAGAACAAAAAAACCTAAGCTTCGCTTTCCTCACAATAGCACTACACCAAGGGGCAATTAGCGTTTAGCACTTAAAGCCGCTAGAAAGAATGAAAGAATGCCACTACAAAGACAGAGACTGGCACGAACGAAGACTGTCTTCTCGCTGAAAATGAGCCATTTAACCTATCTCCAAAAGCGACTTCAAAACTTTACATGTAAGGGCCGGCAGAAGGGTAGCAACTCCAACCGAAACTACCGAGAAAGAAATAGACCAGGTGACCTCCCAGGGAATTACTATGGAATTGTTGGGGATGGTGGGGAACTTTACGAGAGAAGGTATTCTCTTAGGGCTGCTGCAAGAGAACCCCAAAAAGAAGAAATTTAACTAGATGCCCCTAGCACTCAAAATGTTTAATATTATTTATATTCTAGGAGGACAACTACTTTTACTCGGTCTATTGGTACAGGGACTGATGGAAAAAGAAAAGGGACCATCAAGTCTTCGCTTGCTTTCTCTTTCTAGGCTAAGAGCTTCCTTTTTAGAACAAATGGGAGGTAAAAGCAGAAATGGAAGGAATGTAAATAGCAGTAAGATATTTCTCTTAGTCTACTATAAGCCTCCTTTGCCCTAACTCTTAGAGTATGACTTCGACTATTCTTCCTATCTAAAGCTCTATCACTAATCTTAGTCTAATGGGACCTAGAGGTAGACTAGACTCTACATATTGCCTCCCCACCTCCCTTGACTTTCGAGCTACCTGCATCGGGTATTGTCATTCTAGCTGTTCATATTCCTTCAACCCGGTGGACGGTTATTTGAACAAGCGCTGAAAGCATGCCATGAAGAGTCGATTCAAGAAGAGCAATTCTTGGTCCCTGCTATACCACACTAATTCAATATATTGATATTGGGACGAACTCAGAACTCATTTTATTTTCGACAACAGCTGCGGATTCAATAGCGGCTGTCGACTCTGATCGTTCCAGGAACGTAGTAGTGATACCGGGAGAGAGAAAGCACTTTATAGTAAAATAGGGCGGGGTTCCCACCAACTTACGAAGAAGCATTTGATCTTCCTTAGCTACCAGAGAGAGAAGCTTAAAACACCAATTTAATTTTCTTTAACTTCTTCATCAGAAATAATTATCGGATAGCCAATATATTCAGTTAGAACTTGGGGTCTTCGTTCACCCGGGAGGCGGTGGTGGTAGCCAAAACGCCACCACAGGGCGGCAACGATGCAAGATTAGTCGCCCCCTTTTCCACCCTCTGTTTAATATTAGGCGAATCCTACATGACAAGAAAAACCAGGACGTCGCCGACTTGTCGATTCCAAGTTTCACCGAACGCGTCCCGCCGACCGTCCTCCCTATGGTTCTCGTCGACAAGTTAATGTGAGTAGGCGGCAGATTTCTTCACCATGCCTGTAATTACAGAAAAGCTTGAGTTTCTAACTCAGGCTCAACTCGTTCTTAATCGACTCACAGCGGCCACATCAGCGGTTTGTCCAGATGTTCAGTTTGTTAGGAGCACGTGAGCACAGCCGGTTTCTCGAGAGGTTTAACAAGCTCCGACAAGAAAAATTTTGAGTTACAAAGCAAAAATGATAATGTAAAAATTAGTGTCCAAAATTGTAAATTCGAGGAAATTAGTATCTTTTTTTTGCAATTTTCCCTTTATATGTTCCAAGTTCAAGATAAAGTCTGAGCTCGTTTACTTATTGTTTTAAGGGCACTTATCTGCCGAAAATAGCTGCCGCGAGATGTTTACTTTCCATCCTTGTTGACCCGGGTGTAACCAACGTACCCGGCTTTTGCCAAGCCATTTCCTTGTTATTCTGCGCTAGCTTTTTGCTCCGCCAAAATAATCTGACATTACTTTAGCCGTTTCATGCTAATACTCACCCTTGTAATTCCATTTTATTTACAATTTCTGCCATTGGTTTTGGGAGGCGAAATTTTGTCCCTCCCGAAGAAGATTGGCTGCCCATTTGTGACCTAAACCCTACCGCTGGTGAAGTAGTGGTGGGAGGCAAGAGTTACTCCGCCACTGAAGTGGTGGTGAGAGACGGAGATTGGTTGCGGAGACGGACAAAGCGTCGCGGCGGCGGTGGAGAAGAGGAAGGTGGTGGTGCTTCAGACATTAGGTTTGGGAATATCAGACGAACTCGCCACATTTGGGTTTCTTGCTCACATCTGATGGTGGATCTAGGCGGTGGACGGCAAGATGGGCTAGATCTGTTTTACAGAGAAGTGAGTGAGATCTGCATGATTTTTTTGCAATTAGGGTTTTCTTCTTTTTTCTGATTTCTTTTTCTTCGGAATATCAGACGGACTCGCCACATTGGGGATTCTTGGTTGCCGCTAATGGTGGATCTAGGCCTTATAAACGAGATCCAAGCCTATAATTTTAGGGCAACCTCAACCCGGCTAGCGTCCTATGCATCCGAGAAAATTTGTTTGTATAACCCATTCAAGTTTCTATTTAATCAAATAACCCTCAAATTATTTTTCATTTTTTTTCTCAGATTAATCTTTAAATAATAATAATTATACTATTATTAAATAAAAAAATAGTTAAAAAAGCGTTAAACTGAAATTAAGAAAACAAAAACGCAGAACAAAAAGCCCTACCCCAAAGCGATCGCTTAGTCGCTTGAGAAAAAAAAAAAAGAGAACTTCTTCTTCATCGCTTCCTTCTTCTTCATCGCTTCCTGCAAGAGAGAACTTCTTCTTCCCATCGCTGAGATCTTCTTCCCGTCGCTTCCCGTTGCTTGAGAAAAGAACAAGTTCTTTTTCTTCTTCGCTGTGATCTTCTTCCCGTCGCTTGCCGTCGCTTGCCGTCGCTCGAAAACTATTAGAGAAATGACAACTATTACAGAATACGGAAAAAGCCCAACCATCTGAATATTTTGAAGAAATTATTGGAGAAAAAGCTGTTGTAGAACACCTCCAGGTATTAAATGTTTGATCTTCTCGATTTTTTTGGAATGCCAAATTTTTTTTTGTTGTTCTGCTTCTTTTTCCAAGCGATTTCACAACATAAGCGATCTCGGAGATCGCTTAAGCGACGCGAGATCGCTTATTAATTTAGCGTGGTTTGAAAAAGCGATCTCGCAACAGTGAGATCGCTTTTCCAAAGCACGCTAAATTAATAAGCGATCTCGCTGCGAGATCGCTTTTTCAAATTGCGTAAGCGATCTCCGAGATCGCTTAAGGGCTTGCAAGTTCGCTTTTACAAAGCACGCTAAATTAATAAGCGATCTCGTGAGTCCTTAAGCGATCTCGGAGATCGCTTATTAACAGTGAGCTTTGAAAAAGAGTGATCGCTTTTTCAAAGCTCACTGTTAATAAGCGATCTCGCGTCGCTTAAGCGATCTCCGAGATCGCTTATTAATTTAGCGTGGTTTGAAAAGCGATCTCGCAACAGTGAGATCGCTTTTCCAAAGCACGCTAAATTAATAAGCGATCTCGCTGCGAGATCGCTTTTTCAAATCGCGTAAGCGATCTCCGAGATCGCTTATTAATTTAGCGTGCTTTGAAAAGCGATCTCGCTCCCCTTAAGCGATCTCAGAGATCACTTAAGGGCTTGCGAGATCGCTTATTAACAGAATGCTCTCGAACTTTTCTCAACTTCAATCCTGTTTATCGATTGCTTTAACTTGTTGAGGGGGGAAAGATGAAGTTGCCAGAGGCAGGAAAGGAGATTGTTGAAGGTTCTCACGGGTGCTAGTTTTAGGATGTTCCTATTCATAGAGTCACGCAATTTGAAAAAGCGATCTCGCAAGCCCTTAAGCGATCTCTGAGATCGCTTAAGGGGAGCGAGATCGCTTATTAACAGTGAGCTTTGTAAAAGCGATCTCGCTCCCCTTAAGCGATCTCGGAGATCGCTTAAGGGGAGCAAGATTGCTTTTTAACAGATTTCGCATCCTTAGCGCTTTGAAAAGCGATCTCGTGTCCCATAAACGATCTCTGAGATCGCTTAAGCGACGCGAGATCGCTTATTAACAGATTGCGCTTAAAATTATTTATTTTTATTTTTTTTTCTTTATATGTAGGAGAATGAGGAGGACGGGGACATGCTTTCCGTTCCAGAACATTCGAAGTCAATCGACCCACGCGACTTTAACCTACGCACGGTGATAGATGAGTCCGGGTATTTTCCGGGAAATTATACGGTGAGATCGTCTTGGTCTAAATTTGTTCAATTAAAAACGTACCTCCACCAAAATGCGAAGGTTATGGGTCTATTTCGTAAGACTTGTTTGGGTCATTTTCTTGACTTGCCAAACGATTGGATCTTTCCGGGGATGCTTTGTCACTACATGTTGCTCCATTCGGTTTGAAGTAGGAAGGACTTGGAGATGTGGTTTATTGTCGATGCTTTGGGATGAAAGAATTTGCCCTTCTCACCGACCTTAATTGCGGACCTACGCCTAGCAAGGATGCCGAAAATAAGGTCGTAAAGAACGCAAAAGATTTTTTAGAGAAGATTTTAGGAGGACGAAATGGTGTTAAGGGTAAAGATTAGAGGACATGCTTAATAATAACAAAGCTTTTTGTACAAGAGATAAGTTGAAGATTTGTCTTGTACTATTCCTACACTATGTTCTTATGGCCAAGGATGGAAGCAAAAATGTTGAACCTCTTTGGATCTCGCCTGTGAATGATGTTGATTATTTCAACTCCTTTCCGTGGGGTAGGACGTCATTCGAGCTTACGCTCAAGTCACTCCAAACTAGAAATTTGAAGAAAGCATATAAGGAGTGGCAAGGAAATAAAACTTTTCAAAAGTTCAACCTCCAAGGCTTTCCATGGGCATTTATGGTAATAATAATTTAATGTTATTTTTTCATTCCTGGTTCGTTTATATGTTATAAATTATAATATAATTAGTTTACATGCATTTAGGTGTGGGCGTATGAAGCTATTCCCCTTTTTGCAAGACTCGGAGATGGGCTTATTCTATCAAATAAAGATTCATTACGGCCAATTCCGAGAATGTTACGATATCAGTTGAAGAGAGCTACAAAATGGGATTACGACACGCTTGAATCACTCCTAAAATCAAACGAGGTTAGATTTCAACACAATGGTTTTGATACTTGTAATTTTCAATAATATTTTTATGTTATTGCCTAGCTAATATGTCTAAATCTAATTTTAGGTGGTTGTGCATCCGTTTTTAATTCCTTCTAAACGTGAAATGCGAGAACAATATATATTATCATTCGAAGAGCTTAAGGATGCTTCGGATGAGAATATTGATCGATTGAAGAAGACATTGGAAGGTGTCACAAAGCTAATCTAATTGTCTCACCTGATGATGACGCATTTCGAATTAAAAACGCCATAACTCTACTAGCATTGCCTTCTTCTGCGCCAGAATGTAGAGAAGAGTTGGAAAGCACACCACCACCATCACCACCACCACCACCACCACCCTCTTCTGCTCCTGATTCTCAAATGGTGGAATTACTGAACACCATAATCAAAGAACAAAATATGCTCAACCATAAAGTTGATTTTGTGGTGGAAGGGTTGGGAGAGTTGAGCAAGAGAGTGGATTTTGTGGTCGTTGAGTTGGGAGAGTTGAGGAAAGATTTTGAGAGTCTTCGAACAAAAGAAGAGTTGGAGATGAAAGATGACTTCGTTCAACAAAATGTTGAAGAACGACCAGAAAGTGAAAGAAAAAGAAGTCATTACTTAACATCTCCATACACTGCAGATGGAGCCAAGAAAAAAACAAAGACTGATGACCAAAAAGTGGAACAACCCCTGAATATTTCAATGTCTATTTCCGAAGAAAAAAAGAGATCATTTTACCATTGGTACGATGGAAAAGACAAGTCGAAGTGGGCGAAATGTTTTCATGGGGAGTATTTGCATCACTTTTTTGATCAGATATTGAATGTAGGAGCTTGGTTTGAGGATTCTGTAAGTATATGTATATATTTCAATATATTTATACATTATATAATACTTTTATATATACTTATCAGTAATACTTTTTAATGCAGCACCTGCAGGAAGGACTAGCTCTCATAAGGTCTAAACAACGTCGTCTTCCTCAACTTTATGATCAACATTGTGCAGTCCTCGATGCTTATTTTGGGCAAGTTCTTGATGGAGAAGTACAACGCCTTTGGACACTGAAGCAAAGTAATCCGGAAATAAAAGCGAAGAAAAACGTCAAACAACCGCAAACGATGAGTATGGTAGAAGTTGAGAAGCTTCTCCTTGGGTCTCCATATAATGATACATTTGATGAATATTTTGAAGGAAGGAGACCATATAACGGATGAAATTGGCGTGAAGTCCGAAACGTTTACGATATACTAAATATTGCAGATATGCACTGGATTACTATTGTGTGGTTTCTTGATGAGGGGAGAATTGAACTTCTCGATTGCAATAGAACTTGCTATAGAAAAGAGGCATTAGAGCGGGTGATGCGGGCACCGTCCGTGCTATTTCCGAAGCTACTAAAGGCTTCCGGCCGGTTTTCTCATTTGAAATCGGAAATATTTGACCGGCGGTGGAAATACGATTTCGTTGACAACTTACCCTCAAATTCACATGGGTTAGTGCCTTAAACTATCCTTTTGTTTTTTCTAAATTATAGTGTTTTATATTTTGGTTGTTTTTAAATTGCAATGGAGATTGTGGGATGTATGCACTTAAATTCGTGGAATTCCATATGACTAAGACACCCATTGATTTACTTAATGACTCCACGATTCCATACTTCCGAGAGGCTCTAGCTATAGAGGTCTTTCAAGAAGAAGTGCATATAAAAAATAAATAGTGTGATTTTGTATATTTTGTGTATTTTGTATATGTACACATTGTATATTTTGTATATTATGTGTATTTTGCATATGTACACGTTGTATATTTTGTATATTTTGTAATATGTATATAGAAGTGCTTAAATATTTCGTATATAGTGTGTTTTTGTGATTTTTGATGCGAAATCTGTTAATAAGCGATTTGGCTTGCCTTAAGCGATCTCAGAGATCGCTTGAGGGAAGCCAAATCGCTTATTAACAGTTTGTGGGGGGGGGGGGCAAACTGTTAAAAAGCGATCTCGCTTGCCTTAAGCGATCTAATAAAATAGAACAAATTCGTGATTATTTTGGATCTCAAACTCAATATTTAAAAAATAAAAGCACGAATTAGATGAATTAAATATTATTTTAGTAAAAATTCTCTCAAATATGGTAATCCAAAATTAGTGCACGAGTATTCAACATGAATCAAGTTTATCGGATTAATCTATATTATAGTCCATGAATTTACTAAAGTAGTGTGTAAATAGTTAGAACAATTTCTTTATTTTGTCAAACACACTTGGAAAATATTTTATTATGAGATTGCAACTAGTGGTTTAATGGAACATTATATGAATTGTATTTTGTAGAACAAGACTTTTGTCAAACAAATTATATATGAGGTTTGAGATTGTTTTTAAATTTTCTTAAAGAATAACTTTGTAGCAATAATTACGTATTAGTTTATGGGTTTATGACTTTTTTTAATGATGCAACTCGTATTGTTTTTCTCCAATGCATGGGAAGGGAATAAGTTATTTTATTATATTATTGATTACCTTATTATTTTAAAAAATTACCAAAAACTTGAAATTTTATGCCTAGGAAAGTGATGATTGTTATGAAACGTTTAATTTGTGACTAATTTTTTCTCATTTCATTCTAATTGTTAAGAAAATGGTTTTCACTAAAATAAGCATAAAAAATGAAGCGATATTAATTTTTCGGGTTTGCTATCCAAACTAATGTTTCGTACATTTTACCATATGAACTACACGAAATTAACACGTTACCATCTGAATTTCTTCTATTTTAATTTATTAATTTGATTTTTGTATAAAGCGATCTCAGAGATCGCTTATGAGACACGAGATCGCTTTTTAACAGATTCTAAATTATGCGCTTTGAAAAAGCGATCTCTGAGATCGCTTAAGGGGAGCAAGATCGCTTTTTAACAGATTCTAAATTATGCGCTTTGAAAAATCAAATTAATAAATTAAAATAGAATAAATTCGTGTAAAATAATTAAAGTAGACTAGTACAATCCAAAAATATAAATTGTACACAATTTGAAAATAAAAATTGTACACAATTTGAAAATATAAAATTGGTCATTTGGAAAGAGGTGGTTGGTTGCAAGTACGCTTCTTGTGACCTGGTTGCTTACACTTCGAGCACAATTTTTTCCTTTTGTTGCCCTCACAAGCGGAAGGAATCCTTTTAACTCTTTTTCTGCCCCTTGATACCTTTATTTTTGGTGGATAGATGATGATATTTGCCACTGATTCGGGTACCTCCCATTGTTCCTCTACTGGAGTAGGATATATATTTTCTACATAAGCATGCAAGAAACTTTCAGTTTTATAGGTAGGAGAGCAAAATGTGTAGATTCTCCTACCGAAATCAGGTAGTTTTTGTTCTCTAATAGCAGCTAGTGCATGAGAACATGGAATCTTGTCAACATTAAAAACTCTACAGCTGCATTCCTTTTTATTTAGATCCACAACAACATCCTGACTTCCACCGCGCACAATGAATTCATGCACATTTATTGGACTTGCCACAAGTACATTGGAAAGTTCCAAATTTTTGCGCAATAGGCTTTCTTTGGATGGAACTAATATCGTTGTGCAATCAACCATTTCCATACGACGCTCATAAAACCACGTAGAAAGTATTATTTGTATTGCATCGAAAAGAGCGGTAATTGGAAATTCTCTTTCTATTAAAATCCTTGCATTAATAGACTCAGCTATGTTGGTTGTCATAATGTTAAACCTGTTTGCAGGAGAATGAGCTCTACTCCATCGGTGGAATCCAACATCATGTTCAAGATAGTCGGCCGCTTTGCTTTCGATCCGTCGAATTTCACGAAAATGCTCATGAAAGTCATCAAGTGTATAAGCTTGGGCTGCCGAATAATAGGGACGACTAATTTCACCACGCTTGAATTTTATCCTTAAGTTCTCTCCGAGGTGCCTCATGCAATACCCATGATGCGCCATGGGGTAAACTTTTGCAATTGAATTCTTTATAGACTGATTCCTGTCGGATATTATGCATAACTCATCACTGTCAGGAACTATATCTTGCAAATGTTTCAAAAACCACCCCCATGATTTGTCATTCTCAGAGTCAACTACTGCCCATGCAATAGGATATATATGGTTCTCACCGTCTTGTGCAGTGGCAACAAACAATGTACCACCAAACTTTCCAGTTAAAAAACAACCATCAAGGGCTACAATTTTCCTCATTAACGCAAACCCCCTTATGCATGGTCCAAAAGCTACGAAAAAATAAAGAAATCTATTTTCTTTATCAACCGCTAAATCTGTCTTGGTTCCTTGATTTGTCAACTCTAAAACATGACGATATGCTTCAAGAACTGCGAACCCATGTTCTGGTGTTCCTCTCACAAAATCTTTTGCATATTGTCTCCCTTTCCAACATTTCCAATAACTCACAGTACATCCCAAGTGTGTTTTCACATAATGCTTCAAATCACTGGATGTAGGACCTTTTCCATTTACAAATAGAGGCTTCACGAACTCTCCAATAACATCAGACGATGCTTGCCGATGTTCACCTCCAATATGTTCCGAACCACATATGTGCTCACGAATGTATTTTCTAATAACAAATTTACTTGAATCGGGGTTCTTAACACATCGAATCCACCACTTGCAATTTGGGGAAACACATCCAACAACAATTAGTGATTTTGTAGAGTTTTTTGTTACAAACTCAAATTTTCCTTTGACAGCAACAAATTTTATCTTCCTTATCGCGTGCATCTTGTCATTGAACAAATATCCTTCATACAAATCTGATCCGTCATCAAATGTGTGATATGTAATTTTTCCAACTTCACCTCCTGTTTTTCCCTCTAACATTTCTCGACTCAACATAGTTTCTTCATCGGCATTACCATCCTCTAGAAGTAGATGATCGGTTAGACTATTATCTTTATCCGTAATCTTATTTTATTCTTCATTAAGTTCTTCCAATTTATTGTTCTCATTTACATCCATAGTCTCATCTTCACCATTGAAATCAAAATCAAATATTGTATTCTCGTTTGGTGAACAAATTTTCGGTAATTCAAATTGATTGTCCTCTCCAACATGAGATATAGAGACTTTTAAAATGGGCCTCCAACCACCACAACCAACATCACTTTTGTACATCATTAGATCTTCTTCATCCGACTTTATTTCAGTAGGATGTACTTTTTCGTTCGGATGTGCACTTGTTATAATATACTTAACATGTACATGAGTAGGTAAGCAACTCAGCTCGCTCTTTTTGATAATTTCATCAATAAACATCTCATAAGTAGTATATGTATTCAAAAGAAGTGGTGTAGTTGCATTACCTTTTGCATACCACTCCCAACCACTTTCTTTCTCCACCCACTCGCCATATACAACACCTACAATAAATGTTTCCATTGATGCAATTAAATATCTGCATTATAAAAAAGAAAAGAATATCAGTAAATTGCTTAGAAAATTATAAATTTGAATTTAAAAAGAATTATAGTGTAATTTTGTATATAGAAGTGTTTAAATATCCTTGTTCGAAGTGCTTATTGTGATTGCTAAAAGAGAGGTCTTATTGGATGCAAAATCTGTTAAAAAGTGATCTCGCGTCCCTTAAGCGATCTCAGACATCGCTTAAGGTCGCTTATTAATTTAGCGCTAAATTAATAAGCGATCTAGCGATCGCTTAAGGTCGCGACATCGCTTATTAATTTAGCGCTAAATTAAAAAGCGATCTCGCGACCCTTAAGCGATCCCAGAGATCACTTATGGGTCGCGAAATCGCTTACAAGCAGAACATAAAATTTTTTTCGCCAAAAATCATCAAAATCTCATTACCCATCTTCCCAACTATATATATATATATTTGATATTGGTACAAAATAGTTCTTACCTTCAACTTTCTAGGTCAACTTTTGTGGAAATCCTCCTTAAATATATTTTATCTTGGACCACAATACTTATTTTGATAATGTAGGATTTCAATATAGAAGTATTTGGAAGAATGTTTGCAAAAGAGAAGAAGAGGTGCTCAAATACCTTCAAATGATGTCTTCTACGTGGAGAAAATGCAAAGAAAAATGAAGGAAGGTGAAAAAGAGAGGATAAAAATTCGTAAATGGGATGAGAAATTAAGATTTGTAAATATTTTTTGAGTTTGATTTGTAGTATTTATATATTTTGGGGTTAAAATTATATTTTTAAAAGTGAGTAAACTATTTTTCTTAACTAGGTAAATTATTAATATTATTATTCATGTTAATTAGTAAAAAAAGTTATCTATTAAAGAGTTCCAAACTTGAGAATTATTTAATTAAATAGAAACTTAAAAAGTTTATTTAATAAACTTACCTTATGCATCCCTACACACTACACAATACTATATAATAATTTTTTAAAGAGTGTAAGTTTGTCATAGCTATTTTTTATGAAGTCACTTTATTTTTAAGGTTGCATATTGTAACCTGAACTTCACAAATTTGCGGTTCGTAACATCAGATTGTCACAAAAGTTGCCGAAATATTTAGGTTTAGTTTGAATATGATATTGATAACTAAAATTTGGTGATATAATAAGTGGTAATGACATCGAAGTGGCAACGTAAATTGTGGATCGATATTTTTTTCTAAAAAATAAAGGCCAACTACGATCTCTGGCATCAAATGCACATTATACATCAGGTTTAGATAAGTAGGTTTTTTTAATGTTTTTGGAGGGTCTACAGTAGGACTTTTCGAACACTTTAAAGGCCCAGGGTTTATGACTTTATGCTAGTACTTCTTGAATGTTATTTGTCCAAATACTAAAAAAAAATTAAAGTATTAGAACCATTTTTTAATAGAAAACCAATTTATCTACCATAAAAAAATACGTAGAAAATCAAATTGAATGGATGTTGTGAAATTTTTATAGATTTTCTTGTTTCCCAAGTCTTTTGAAAAACTCATATCTTCTTGATTTTTACTAATTAGAAAATCAAATTTAAAAGTACATATTGTACCAACTGAACTCTTCAAAGTAATATCAAAAGTCAAGATTCAATTTTTTAATACTAAAGTAAATTTTTTTAAAATAATTTGAATCAAAATTAAATCTCCGTTAAAATGAAAATTCGAAAAGTGAAAAAACCAGAAAATAAAATATGTAGCGACTTGTTCGAGGCCGTATTCAAAACGGAGATGATTTGATAGGCACGGAGAATCGACGGAATTTCGCCAACCTTCAATGCAAGAGATTCGTCATTGATCATAAAATCGACGCCCTTGCTCTGCAAATTGGCTTATTTAAATTCATTTTAAAAAAAAAAAAATCACAAACATGTAGCGACTTGTTCGAGGCCGTATTCAAAACAGAAATAGATCTGATAGGCACGGAGAATCGTCAGACTTTCGCCAACCTTCAATGCAGAAATACGTCATTGATCGACGCCCCTGCTCTGCAAATTGGCTTCGAATTCTTCGAGAAATCAACAAATTTGCTGGATTATTCTCAAGTTTTCAGAAACATTTCTTCAATTTCACACCAAAAAAAAAAAAAACTAGAAAGATAGATAGTATTTAACTAAAAGTAATTGGAGATGAGCATGCGAACCCAGGGAGAATGATGTAAAAACTGGGAACGGGAAAGGTACTTATAGGGAAAGGAATTAGGGCAACCCCTGAAACCCTAGTTACGTATTGACTATATTGCCCCTGTCACTATTTGAATTGATAATTAGTTTTTTTTTTTTTTTTATACTTTCGATATTGCCGTGCAAAAACTTGAATTTTTAAAATATTAGAGCGAGACCTAATTTTAGGTTAAGCACTCAAATCAAAATAATTTGTGAACTTGTTTATGTGGCATTGATCAGAATGATGTGTTGGAATTAGATTTACTTTTTTTTTCATGAATATTTTTTTACTATATTTTTACATTTGGACATTTAACATTAAACTTTTATATACTTTAAAATAAAATAATATTTAGGGATAAAAGATCTTTTACCATCAGAATTATGATGATTTTCGTACTTTATTATCTAAACTTATTTTTTTTTATAGTTTGCCTCTTGAACTATACAAATTTAGTACTTTGCCATCAGTCATCGAAAATTCCACTGAAAAATTGCATCGTGTCATATGAGAAACATGTTGGGATTCACGCACCCCCGGACGCAGCGGAAGTAGTAGATTTCAAAAATTTTAGTCCCGGGGCATTGCAATGAATCTTCATCCAATGAACTCTTAACTTTGAAACGTTTATATATTTTGAAGAAGCACACCTTTACGCACTCCTTTTGTAGTAGATAAGGAACGAACGCTTTCCAAAGCTTCGGGCCACTCCTTGATCAGCGCAGGCTTCTTGATTCTACCAAGGTCCGATCTTTAACCGAAACCCTCTGAGGTTGATCCACGGCTTCTCGCAGACGAACTCTGAATATAAATAAGATCAGTATTTAGCAGTTCACGTGAACTACCTGTAGGGAGAGAGAAATTTAGCAGTTCACGTGAACTACCTGTAGGGAGAGAGAAAAGTGGCGCAGAAGAGAGAAAGAGATTAGGGTTAGGAAAAATCCAATTCTTCTTCTAATCTATTTTTCACGTAAAACCTATGTTCTGTGTTCTGTAAGATCTATCTTAAATAGACTTGAGTGGGCCGAAAATCTCAACCCAAGAATGGGCTGGGATTTTCGGCCACTACTACTATTGGGCCCAGCAGTATTTTAGCCTTCTAAAGGCCTTTTCAATTTAATACCAGATTAAATTCCTAAGGCCCAATTTAATTAATCCTTATTAATTAAACAAGTCTAATATATTATTAAAGTGGACTTTAATTTATTCTAAATAAATTACAAGCCCATCATTAATCAACTTGGCTAGAATTAATTCCAAATTAATTCTTTAGTCCAATAAGTCCAATTAACATTTAATTGTTACAGATTTTTCCTTCTATTAATTGTACTTGATTTATTCTAAATAAATCACAAGTTTCTCAATTAATCATTTTGACTTGAATTAATACTAATTAACTCTCAAGTCTTAAACTTTCAATTAACACTTTAATTCATAAAGCTCTCTCCTACTTAAATTAAGTAGTCTCAAATTTCAACATAAATTTCGAGACTCACTTAATTACTTTAGACTTGAATTAATTCATAATTAACTCTTAAGTCTAATATGTTATCAAATAACAAGTCTCTAGAATTTAATCACATTAAATACTTGTTAATTACTGTTAATTAACTCCTACACGTTAATTACACTTAATTAACATCTTGATCTCTTTAATGAATTAATTCCAATTAATTCATTTGTCAATTCAGTTGACTATTATCAAACTCTGTTGATATAGATAAATGTGTTCGCCTTTGGAAGTCATTGTGTGACCCCTCAGGTTCACCAATAAGACAGTAGTAGGAACACATTCTCAATGTTAGAATTGTGACTTTAATTAAACTCATTTAATTAAAGACTATTTGTGAATCAACTCATTGACTTCACAAATACATTCCTACAGACCATGGATAACGTCTAGCAACGTGTCCATGGCCACCCATCCATCGATAAAGTGGTATGAACCTTTCAGCCTCATGATCTCCGTGAGATACGATCCTTCTATCATCCAATTCCCGATTGAGACCTAGGGTATCGGAAATGGAACCCCAGTAGTCTGCAATGCTACGAATAACATTCCTATAGTAATTCCATTTGATCTTACACTCTAGGAACTCCTTCCTAGTGAAGACCAACCGGACATTGCACAAGGATTTAGTAGTGGAATATATTACAATAGAATTCCTAGGAATTCTTTTTGTTCTTGAAACAAGTGATAGATCATGTATTGACCCTCACAGCCTCCATGCATAACTCGAACATACCCAACGTACAACTTATGTGAAATCTAGGGATTCAGAAGTACATCAAATTATGCCCCAGTTATGCACAAGGCAATCATGGAGCCTCAAGTCTAAGGATTAGTTAGACACGATCATGGCTAGGGAAACCCTCCTAATCTCTAAGACTCTATATGAGTCTTACCCCATTTAGGCATTCCCGGCGGGATCCTCATTGAACTTAATCTCCATTAAGCACCCTCATATGCATAGTAATGTCAAAACACTAATGTCATGAAATGGGACACACTTTTATAAAGCCATGTCATATGAGCAAGTCTCAAGCGAGTCTGATCGACATCCCCTGTGCCTTTTAAACTCTTCGACTTGGAGTGTTTTAGATCACACCATTGCGTACTTATTTCATGGCCCCCATTAAATGGTGAAACCAAGTCCCTTAGCTTACTGTGATCTTGGGGTTTCATCCATACACAAAAATAAACAATATGCAATCACTTATAAATATAATATGATGAATTTGGCCAAAGTAGTATTAGACGACTACTAACGTCTTTCTATTATGGATCACTAGATTGTTCTACTCTAGAGTTTTAGAGGAAATGCCTTTAAGCAGTTTCGGCTTTCCAGGGCACAACTCTAACAAAACATAGGTCCACGACTCCACTTTATATTGCTCCCCTTAACATCTCGAAAGTAAAAAACCAATCAATTTCAGAAAACGTAGAGTTTTTATCACCCAATTAGAATAACGATGATTTTGATAAATTATTTTTAAATATTCAATTGAGTGATAAGAATTCCAACTTTTATGAAATTGATTGAGGGTTTATTTTCAAGACGCTGAGAACAACAATACAACTTGAACCTATGTTTCTCATATGACACGATGCGATTTTTCGGTGGAAATTTAGGCAGCTGACCTGGCAAAGTGCTAAATTAGTTCAAGAGGCAAACTGCAAGAACAATAAATTTAGATGATAAAGTGCAAAAATTGCCATAGTTCAGATGGGAAAAAATTATTATCCCTAATCATATATATATGAAAATGATGAAATATTTATGTGACAATGAAGTGGATTAGTTAGAATTGATCCATTTTGCCATGTCGATTGTTTCTTCATTAATTATTATTTTTATAACTTGCATATGTACTTATTGACATTTCATATTTTTGTTTATATTAAAAAATTTGTAACTCCCACTTAATTTTATATAGAACTATATAACTACTTTATATAATATAGAAATTGAATATTTTTTAAAAAAATTAAGTTAATTTTAATAAGATTTAGAGTTATCCATACTCCATTGAATATTCGTTAATAAAAATAAAGACAAAATAATGTATTCCATAAATCTATTAAAAAAAGGTATATTTAATATTTTAATTCCTATTAAATATTTTTGACATAGTGGATTCAAATGTATTAATTTATATGATTAAAGTAAGGAAGAAAATTTTATAATATAAGTTTAATTAAATTTTATTATTATTTTAATAATATAAAATAAATAAATAATTAATTTTCTCGTAAAAAAATTATTCCAAATACACGTGTCTCATGTTCATTTTGAAGTGTCAACGTTATATTTTATTTCAATATATAAATAGATTTATTAAATCAATATATTTAAAATATTAATATTTTTATAATATTAAAGAAATTTTAATAATGAAATAAATATTATTATTAATTAATAATGAAACAATAACAATTAATTTAACAAAAAAGATAATACCAAGTATAATAATTAGCTCTTTTTTTGACCGAAAAGACAAAGAGATTCCAATCAATATTTATATGGTCTATTATTAAATATTTTTTATATTTTAATTATCATTTTAATATTTTTATAACAGTCATGATATTCCTTCTCTCCCTATATATATGTATAAATATATATTCTCTATTACAAATATAAAATCAGTATTTCGTCATAAAAACATCATATTACTATTTTATACATTTAAAATGAATTATTTTCGTGTGTGCTTCAAATTTTGAATTAATAATTTTTGATGTATTGTTAATAATTATATAAAAAAATATGGTTCAATTTATTTATACAATAATATATATTTTATAAATAAATTTTTCGTTGCAGAGAATAAAAAGTTAGTATTTAATATAATTAATACTTACTCCTATATTAATGTCTAAATTCTAATCATTTAATATATCCTAAAATCTCTCTCATTTGGACAAATCGTCCTGGAACTCTGGAAGTGTGATAGCGAGCTGGATGAAACTTCAGGATCATATAGCAAGTGGTTTGCGAATGACGGCCTTCGTGCTTGGAGTAGCAATGAAGGTTAAAATGCTTACTTTCACACAGAGTCGGAGCCAATTCTCGGGCCAAGGGATGCGGCCCCCAAAAATTTTTGAAAATTCTATCTTTATATATAAAATTTTTAAAAAATTATAATTTTGTCTAAAGTTGTAATTTTATCTCCCTAATTATTAAAAATTTCATACTACATATGTACTTTAATGTCGCTCTCCCCCAAAAATTCCTGGCTCCGTTCCTGATTTTACAGTCGCCTTAGTTTAGAGGATAAGATGAAATTAGTTTTGATTGATTATAAAGTATGTCGAAACTGGAAAAGTCATGAAGTCTGATTATCGTCGGCTTTGCCGCTTGTATAGCGACTAAATTCAGGTTGTATGATGTTTAGACTCTCCATATTAGGTAACTTTTAACCAGGAGGGTGTGGTTGAGTGGAAGGGACTCATCCATCCTTAACCAAATGTCAGGAATTCGAATCCTGACTTTGGGTATGGAGCAGCCTTAAATCTCCTGGTCAGCTGTCTCACCCAATGAGGTGCCTACAAGTCAGCGAGGGGACTAGTCTCTGTAATCGAAGGTGGATGCCCTGACCTAAACCAAAAAAAAATATTAGGTACCCTTTGGGACTCTGGACCATATCATGAGGCGTAACTCGTAAGTTTGATGACGCTACTTCATCATGTGTACAATGATCATGAATGGTAACTTTGGAGTTGTACAGTTATGTTCGTTGGGTGGTGGCCCAAGTACCAAAAAAAAGCCCCAAGATTTCAAAAATTATCAATTCTCCCGTGAGTTTCACTATCTCTTTTACGTACTACCCCACATATTAGTTATTACTACCCTTGACATTCAATATCTTCTGTAGTTCCGTTAATTATTCCTGAGCCAGTTTGTAATTTCTAAAATCTTAGGAGATTTTCTGTATTTGATCCAAACCTTAGGGTAGGTTGGTTATTATCCGAATATATATATATATATATATAATATGATGAGTCGGATGCGTTCCCAAAAGAGAAACTTAGGTAAGATTATACAGTTTTACAAAGCATATGATGTGTACATATATTTCAGAACCGTAGATCAGTAAAACTACAACAGTAGGATGAAAAATGAGCACAACATGTTACACGTCAACGTCAAACCTCTCATAACATCACTAGTATATTCTATTCTCCAAAACGTTGTTGTCCATTTTCGTTGTTCATATTAAAAAATATGTTGTATAAATGCAAATGAAAGAAAAAAAAAAAAAAAAAAAAAAAAAAAACTTATAAAGAAGAAAGCGAAGCAGTCCCAATTGCAGGTGGTGGCGGCTGAGTCGAAGTAGTCGTAGCATTATCTGTCCAATTCGTTTCGCCCCAATGCCACAACATACTTTCCCAAAAGCAAAAATCTTCAAAGCAGGTAGTTAATCTAGAATCTTGTATCTTAATTTTCCAATGACCATCACTGTAATTACCTTTCTCAGCTTGCCTCCGGTCCCACTCCAACGAAGCCTTCTGCTTAGACCTAAGCAAGCAATACTTGTGTAAATTCTCCGGCATTGCATCATGCACCTTCCACCAAGTCCTATGAGCCACATCGCTAGCAAACTCTTGCAAAATCTCGTTATTCCAGTTACAATCATAATCCCTAAAGCACAACCACGGCTTCAACCCCAAATAATGCAACACGTATAGTACTGGAGGATCGGCACCGAACAAACGAGTCTTCATTTCCTTCTTCTCTTCCTCGTCGCCCACCCAAAAATGCTTCAAGAAATTCATGTGTTTCGGGATCCGATGCCACCAAGTGAAGATTTCGTTCAAGTAGCCTTGGTCCCCACCGTTGTAGGATTCAATCTCATTTATGTGGGCCATCAAGAGATCAAAGGTGCAATTGGAGGGTTCGATCACCATCACGCCGGAGTTGAAGAGTGTGGCGTTGTTTCCAGTGGCGGATATTTCGGGCATCTCGAAGAGGAAATCGATGTTTCTCAGGACTAATAAATCGGCATCGATGAATATGATCTTGTCGTAGTCAGTCAATTGCCAGAGACGGAATTTGCTGTAGTTCCACTCGTTGTAGGCATCTTTTTCAGCTTTTGGGTTTCGGATTCTTTGGATCGTGTGGAGTTTCCAGCCAGCTTCTTCGAGACCGGTTCTGTGGTAATCACTTATGGTTTCGTCGACAAGTATGACGAGATCGCGAGTGGACCCCGCCATGCGGATGCTTTGTGCTGCAGCAATGGCTCCACAAACGTAGACTTGAGCTGAGTGAAGGATTGTTGCATATGCTTCTCGTCTTGCATTGCCTGAGAACCGGTTTTCTGCATGAGAAAGTTTTGAGTGTTAATGTTTCAGATACTGATTTCTTTTTCAAAATTGATTATAGAACAAATATCAGGGTGAATAACATCTTCCGAGGTAACTATGTGTCATTTTACACAAACTTCATTCTATGTAACGAAATTACAAATAACTTATGACCATTGAAATTTAAACATTTAACAATGTCGAATAAACCAAAACAGGGTTTTGGTCAGAATGTGCACATAAGTCTTGCGAGCTGTATGTCTAATCTGAAACAAGAAGGAAGTCAGGAACATTGTGTTCAAAAGCAATTACTAATTATCAATTTTCAAATTTAATTTCCCTATAGCATTTCTAACTGAGCTATTCTTTATAGGACAAATATTAGCATCATATCAATTTTACTTTATATGTGTCAAAATCTAGAAATTAAACTCACCTTCAGCCCTCAGAGGAACTGCAAGTTCACATGACCCTACTGGAAGGTTGAGTTTTTCTCTCAATTTAATTAAATTTGGTTCATACAGCCATGTATTTCCTTCTCTTACAATTAGCTCCTTGCAAGTAAAGAGATTCGGGGTTGGAAAACATTCGGTTACGAGAAGAACATGCACCGGATGATAGCCTTTGGCAGTTGCAGCAAGTCTTGCAGATTCGAGTTGCAAGTGAAAACGAGCTACATCCCTTGACCAATTCTTGGATTTATGGCATGGAACCTTCACAGCTATGAGATCCAATCTTGGTTTACCTGAAAAATGAATTTTAGGCAAAGCAGGACAAGTGGGAAATTCAAATTCTTCCTCCTCATCTAACCACTCGGGGTATAGTGTGTCCCAAGTAACATTTTGTGGGGCATAATTCACAGTAAGTCTAACATGCTCTGCATCTGGTAATAATTCCTTCCATTGGTTAATTTCTTGCTCATTGAAGTTTAGTAGTCCTATTCCCTTATACTCATCCCTGTCAGGTAATTTCTCAAGTGCTGTGGAAATCTCGTCCCAGTTTACATTCAAAAGTGATACGTAACTTTTATCTATGCCATATCTATCCCATATCCACTTATCAACCAAGCTTGACCTACAAAATGAAGTATCACAACCGAAAGAAAAATGAGAATTGTTTTTATACTTTTTTTTCCAGAAGAGGAAAAGAGTTTATTTGTATAAGATACCTAGAATGAGAACTGGAGATGTGGTCTGTGTCATGAATTGATGGAGAACGTAGAAGTGTCAAAAATGCTCCAATAATGATAATGACCATCACAAACTTCAATGTGCGGAACTTGCAGCTCAATAACCTGTCCAGGCTGGAACTATAAAGGGACCGATCCCCATCTTTGAAAACTCTATTTCTTAAGAGCCTTCTTTTGTTTGTATCATCACTGAAACCAACAAACCTAAATTAGGAAGTAATATCAATGAAATACCAAAAACGTACTAGAAATGGGTTACATCAGTTTAACTAAGAAAAACATTTGATTGTTTTGTTGCCTACAGATTTTCCATTCTCGCAATGCTCAAATGAGTGGGAGCAGAATAGGCAACGTTGAAATAAGTCAAGCTAAATAAGTCATGGTTTCTTTTGTTTATAATGACTTCTTAAGAATGAACTTATTCCAAGTCGAAATATGCTAAAGGGGTCATTTAGAGTTCTCTTGTGTCTATAAAATGTATTAGACTGCATTAAGCCTTGCCATAATCAGTTCACACAGATGTTAAAAGTGCCCTATGGAAGTTATTATAGTTCATTGATTTTCCACCTTTACTGGTATACCATAAGCTGAATTATGAATTATGAGTAGAGTCTGATGGCCATATTGGTCATACAGCAAATTTACAAGTCGTTTCTGCTGATGTTAGTTGATGCAATTAATAAACAACTAATATCCGTTCTCTATTGTCGGTATGTTTCCTAATTAATTGCAAAATGAACCAAATGAGGCGGACACAACAAACTCTCCAATCAATAATTGTTAGTGCCAACAAGTAAAACAAGTTTTTTACTGTGAAAATGTCCAAGAAGAGTAAAACTCAAGTAAACAGGTATTTGAATTCCCTAATCCCTCAACTATAACATATAAAATTCAGTCCTATAATTCAAAACACATAATATATTCACAATATGGCTGTTCATACAGCTCAGATACTAGAAAGCTGTGCCAGACTTTTTTATTCACATTCAGAAACAATAATTATTCTCACCCCTTTAATTCTGTCCCATTCGAACAAGAAGCAGAGTTTAATTATTGCAAAGATTAGCTTGTTTGTGGCACTTTGAAAATTTCAGAGTTCACACCAACCACCCCCACCCAACAGCCCCAAATTACTAACCAAATTCACTCTGTATTCAAAGAACCCTAAGAGATCCACCGTCCTGCAATTGACATCCCAACATGGAACTTTACTCTTTAGCCGGGAAAAAAAAAGCTACAGCAACGAGCAATAACAATCCGCATTTCCTCAAAAGCATCGACATCCTACGCCTACAAAGTACAAATAAAGCCTACCAAAGAGATCCAAAAACAGCAAGTTGATGCTCAACTCTAACTCTCTAATAAACAGCTAAAACAATCGACAGGAAAACCAAAAGTAACTCCAAACATTACTCACCGATACTAGACAACGACCGAGAAACGAGCTTGTCAAAGCCAAAACAGCACGCAGGTGCTCAAATGTGGATAGAGAAAGACAATCAAATAAACAATTCAACAAAAACAACAAAAGCAAGAGAAATTTAAGCTAAGGCTTACTTGTTGAAGGAGAGCCTATGTCTAGGCTCTGCTGAAGTAGGTGATAAACTCCTCATGTTGGTGGCTCAGTCGCGGCAGCTGCGAATTGGAGGAGGCAACATGATTTCTCAGAAACCTCAAACCACTGAATATAGTGAATTGATTGAAGTACTGAGAAGATTTCTTCCAAAAAATTGGATGTTTTCAAGGTAAATATGTTGGTGGAGTAGAGAGTCTAGTTCCCCAGAAATCTAGGCAGAGAAACATTTTTAGGATCTGTGTAGAGAGAAAATGCCAATGTAGAAGAATTTGATGTCAGAAAGAGAGAGATGTAAAGAGAGAGAGGAGAGAGAGAGAGACTTGCATATGTATATGAGGTGTGGTTTAGTGATTGGTTAAAATATTGAAAAGTTAACTAGTAGGAAAAAAAGAGAGAGTCAAATTAAGGTCAAAAATGACTTTTCTTTTTATTATTTTTTTTTTAAGAGAAAAATATCAACATTCATTCTGTGTAATACAAAAATACAAAATATTTGCATTCACTCCCTCGTGTTAAAATAATTTTTAATTATTCCTGATAAATTAAAAAGTTTATTTATCTCGTTAGGACAATGAATGTTTTACATTCACGAATATTGAGACTGAAATAGAATAAAAACCGACTTATGTATCTCATAAAGTTCATAATACCCCTAGATTATATTATATAAAGACATAAAGTCTTCATTTTATACATTTTTAATTTATTTTTCATCTAGGTATTCCACTGATTTTGAGTGTCAATTTAAGGATTTGACGCAGTTGGGGTTCGAAATAGCGAGATAGAAAAGGAATTAGGAATGTAGATTTTACCGTAGCAAATTTACAGTGCGGAATTTGGTATTTTATCCGTTATTGTAACAAGAATATTTTCATGTATAGCGAGAAGTATGCAATGTAATAATTATTCTATATCACAAGGGGTTATTACTTATTAGGAATAAAAATAAGACTGAGATTAAAGTAAAATTTATAGGTAATATGAATTAATTCCTTATTTTTTAATCACCAAATATAAATCTTAGATAAAGAAGTCCTCTAAAAAAGAGGTACTGATTCTTCTTATTTTTTATAAACTAATTTTAGGATTTTATAAGTTCAGCCAGAAACTTTCTTGAATAATTCTAAAGTTTTGGTTTAGAAAACATGGTTACTTGGGGATATTCATCGTATTGTTGTTCCATACACATTGTCTCCTAACCTTTGATTTTTTGCGATTAATGATTAATCTTTTACCAAATGAAGTTTAACTGCACCAAATTAAGACTCGGAAGACAATGTGTTTCTAATCTGAAATGTTTGAGGATATTCATAATTAACGATTAAAAATATATATATATAAGTATAACTAGATCATTTGGAAACTAATAGCATTCTTAAATAGTTAAATGATCTTTTCTTAAAAAAAAAAAAGCAAAACAAAAGCATTTTAAGATTATATATTCGTTGGAAACAGTGTATGGTCTGACAATTTTAGTAAGAAGAAAATAGCTGTCTCAGAGAATGAGTTAAATAATAAGGCAGTTGTTTAGTTGTCATACTATCAGTTTAGAATAATACTAATTAATTAAAGTATTTCTATATTGATGAGGTCTGTTTTTTGTCGGGGTCGTGGATCTACCACGTGTCTTGCTTGTCAGTTGAATTTGTAGGGGGGATCCGACTTCGACTTGAAAACACTGAACATTGGGTCATTTGGCCAGAGGAGATTGTCTCCGGCGTAGCCCCTCCACTGAATTAAGTCAGTACTGGGAATAGGATACTCGAGTAAGGGAGATGCGATCGGAGTAATAATGAGAGCTTACCTACAACAATAAATGCTGGGAGTATATATAGTGGGTGATAACACACCCTCAGTACACCTTGGGGAGTGTGCATTTAATGCTAGTCTGCGTTGACCTGCAAGCATTTAATGCAGGGCTCAGGGTATTTGTAGAGGATCTCGTACTATCCTTAAAAGAGGGGATCTGGTGTGCTAGGCTCCTTCACAGCTTGGTACGAATTTGGCTGCAGTGCTTGGGGTGCGCCACCTCAACAATCTTGCCAGATCATGAGGCGGTCGAGTAGCCTCGATGGGCCTTGGAGTGACTCGGGCGACGGCCCTTGACGGCGGTCGAGACCCGATCGGACGAACGTCACGCTTGCTAGACCCGTAGGCTCGATCGAGAATATCCGATCGGGGTCCATGTCAAGAACTTCGGACGCCGCCACGTGGCTTGAGTTGACCGCTAGGATCGGGACACGTGGCACGGTCGGATTACCCATTATCATGAGTCCCCCAAGTTTTAATCGAGTTTTATTCGATTGGAAGTTGTAATCCAGTGTCCATCCTCTTAAGGGATTTTGGTCTATTGAAATATCGTGGTCAAGATAAAGACGATCGAAGGCGCCTATTCCTTTGACACGTCAGCGGGAAAACTTTTCGCAGGGCGTGCGAGTCACCACGTCAGCCCTAATTGCTTTCTGAGGCTGAGAATGAACCACGTCAGTTCCCGCTAGTCGTCTTTAACGCGACGCTTCGTCTTCCGAGGAGAGGCCTTTATAAATATGGGCCCTGTCATTTTCATTTGTTTACGCGCACGTGAAGCTTAGCTCCGATCCAACAATTTTAGAGAGAGAGAGACTGTAGCAGTTGTCCGACCGAGAGCATACACAGCTCCGACCCTACACTAAACACTAGGTAACCCTCGACCCCTTCTCTTTTCCATTACTTTCATCATGTCTTCGCAATCTGAGGGATCCGAGGAGAGAGTGAAGGATTATGACTTAGGTGAGGAGTCTTTGGGATCGGATCACTGGGATGATTCTGATAGGGCATCTACGGTGCGTGATCAGGTTCCGACGACAATTTCGCTTGATAAGAGGGATGGGGGCGGAGCCGGCCCGTCGGAAGCCGCTCGAGAGCCGGCCGTTACAGTAGCCCAGAAGGGCAAAGGTCACTTGAAACAGATGGCTCATCGACCTAGCAAAAAACATCATAGATCGCAAAGGGCGGTCGATCAGGCTGAACCTGTAGTGGGCCCATCCGATCAGGGCAACGAGGCATTCGATAACCCCGAGGAGAAGGTCAGGGTCACTTAGTTTATGATCAGGTCGAAGGTCTCTAACGATCGGCTTGCGAGAACTTGCGCGATGCTGTGATTCCCCCCGTCGCACACTATTCGAAAGCCCCGACCGGAGGAGGTGATGGGAGTCAAAAGCCAATGGAGTTGGCTGTGAATTATAACACCGTGGCTAACGGCTTCAGGGTGATCGGGAACGACCAGATGTACTCCACGTACTGGGATCTGGAGATTTGCCCGACCCAACTGGTTCCCAACAGCTTCGCTTTCATTGGCTGTTATCTGGTGCTGATGAGTATCCTGAGGTTCGAGCCAAACCCTCGACACTTCCGACAACTGCTTACCATGTCGGAGTCTTCCAAATCGGGGATCAGATTCTACACCATTTCCCAAAAGCAAGGTCGAAAGTTCTTCACGATCCCCACAACTTCTCATGGGACCACCTGGAAGCCTGAGTGTATGATCGTGGAGCATGAGCATGGATTCCGCCTTCCCAACCGGTGGAAGGATTTGCGCTCGAGGCAGAAGAAGTAGGTTGCCGACCCCGATCTGGAGAATATGCTCGATCTGATGGGCGAGTGATTAGGCCCCGATAAGATGAACTGGAATTGCACTCTGACTGAGCAGAATATAGAAAGTGCCAGGCTCTATTACGATCGGCATTCTAGGAAGAGCGTCCTGGGTAATCGATTGGGACGGTTTCCATACTTTTCACTTTCCTTGCACATTTTTCATCTGAACTGCTTCTGATCGTTTTCTTTCTTTTCTCAGATACCCGAGTAATGGCTTCAGCTCGTGCTGCATTTCAGCTGAAGAACAAGCGTGCTGGTCGAACCAGCAAAGAGCAGGATGATGCCAACTTCAAGGTATTGAAAACGCGATCAATACTTGGGAAAAACTTCCCGACGTCCCGGCCGCCTATGTCCCGACCACCGCAATGGTGGCAACTCACAAGAAGACCCAGGAAGGGGTCACGGTCGATGCTTCTACGCCGGCCGACGTGAAGATGGCCGAACCCGCTCCTGAGGTCGGGGGCCTAGTGGGTGCTTCCCCTTCGACTGGTGTGAAGAGACAGAGGTCGAACGTCGTTTCCACCCCTCGGGGATCGGGGAAGCCGGGCTCCCATCTGAAGCAGAAGCAACCCGTTGAGTCGGACAGCGACGATGAGGGGAGTCAGGCGTTCCTCAAGCGCTTAGCGATCGAGCTTCCTAGTATCGTGGCTCCTGAGGAGCCGTCTGGGCAAGCATCCTCCCATTTTTATGGGAAAGTGGATGATCGGAAGGCCTATGCGCTGTATCGATCGGGGGTCAACCTGGCAGATCAGAAGAAGTTTGTGAAGCATTCCATCGACGACCTGGATATCATATGCGCCAAGTCCTTGAGTATGGTATGGTCTTGTTTTACTTTCCCGTCCTTTCCACTTCTTTTTCCAAACTGTTTCTGATCGAAAGTTCATTGCATATGTGATAGAGACTCCCGAATGCCCTTGCCTCGATCGCCCAGCGAGCTAGGCTCTACTCCACTCGCAAAGACTACTACAGGAGGAGGTTCCTTGAGAAGAAGAAGGAGCTGGCTGAGCTCGGGGATAGCTCCGAACTGAAGCAGCAGGTGGATGTCTTTAAGCGGTCGGCCGACGACCTTCAAGCTGAGAAGGTGCGCTTGCAATCAGAAGTTGAACGGTTGAACAGGGAGGCCGACTCATCGGCGAGTAAGATATCCAAGCTAGAGGCGCAGCTGGAAAAAGCCGCGGAGCGGGAGCAAGAGCAATATGATACTGCTCGCACGATCGGGTATGACTCGGCCGTTCAGGACTTGGCAAACGAGTATAAGAGGAAAGGGCAGCGGTATATGCGTCGGGCATACGATACAATCGCGAAGAGGGCAGTGATCGACTTCGTCGAGAGCCCAATGTTCTACCAGGCTTCCGCATATAAGTGCGATGGTGATATGCAGGCAGGCGTCAACCTGTGCTTGGCCCAACTTCGCCATCGCGGTTACCTTCAGATTCCTGAGAACGAACTTTCTGGGATCGGCCCTGATGAGCATGATCCTCGACCGCCCAAGGCGGACGACCCGATGGCCGAAGTCTATGCCGTCGAGCCCGATGACTATCCCTTCGGGTTCATCGTGAAGAAGATGCCTGCGGAGGCCCCCGATGGGCCACCTTATGACGGGAGTGGGTGGCCCGAGGAGCTGGACCTTCGCTTCCTCGACCAGCCTGATAGATCAGATTCCCCCGATCCTCCATCTTCCATGCGCCGACCCGAACCTTCTACTGCCCCGGTTGTTCATGACATTGAGGATTGAGCGTCATTATCTTTTACCTTTCCTTTTTTGTTTTTAAATTATTTAAGGATGCGGGATCGGACTAGCCGGATCCCTTAGATTGCAACTAGACCCAGCTAGATCGGGTCGCGCTATTCGATCCAAATCTAATGGAATCCTTTTTGGAAAAAACTTGTTGTTCATTTGTTTAAATCTGAATGATCGGAGTGGGCACGAGCTTTACACACGAGTCCCCCGTCCGAGTGGAGGTTTAACTTCCAACTCTGGAGGATCGAAGTAGGCTTGAGCTTCACGCTCGAGTCCCCAGTCCGAGTGGAGGTTTAACTTCCAACTCTGGAAGATCGAAGTGGGCTCGAGCTTCACGCTCGAGTCCACAGTCCGAGTGGAAGTTTAACTTCCAACTCTGGACGATCGAAGTGGGCTCGAGCTTTACGCTCGAGTCCCCAGTCCGAGTGGAAGTTTAACTTTTAACTCTGGACGATCGAAGTGGGCTCGAGCTTTATGCTCGAGTCCCCAGTCCGTTTTGCAATCTAATATCATTCGTGGAACTTAATTTTATGGGTTATTATTTTTTCCAAGTTATTTTTCCAAGTATCCAACCCCCCTCCCCCCTTCATTTCAAGCATGATGGGACATCAAATGCTAAAGTAGGATAAACAGCAGTAAAAATAATAACACTAAGAATGTTTCATTGAACTAGTCAACTTGCAGAAGGGGTCCCCTGAGGGGAATTACACGGTCGGATCCCCGAGGGGTCGATCTAAAGGTAATACAACTTTAAATTGAACGCGTTCCATGGTCGGGGTAATTCTTCAGGTTCTGACTCGAGTGTCTCAAGCCGATAAGCGTTGTTTTTGGCTATCCGTGCAACATAGTATGGTCCGTCCCACTTTTCCTCGAGCTTCTTCACTTTTCTTGATACTTTGACCTTTTTCAAGACCAAATCTCCAACCTGGAAGCTCAATGGTCGGACGTTCTTGTTATAGCTTCGAGCTGCCGTAGCTTTATGTTGCAACATCCTTCATAGGACTCTATGGCGCTTTTCCTCGATGAGGTCGAGCTCGAGCGCACGCCCTTCATTGTTTTGTGCCAGCTGAAAGTGCGATACCCTAGCTGTCTCGTGGACGAGCTCGGCTGGGATTAAAGCCTCCGACCCGTATACTAAGGCGAATGGGGTTTCGCCTGTCGAGGTTCAAGGAGTTGTTCTATAGGCCCATAGGACCTCGTCTAGCTCGTTGGTTGGCACAATGATCTCGTGCGCCTGGAAATATGGACGAAGTTTTCTCGATGATATCACAAGCGCGAGTGCGAACTTCTCGGTTTCCAAGAATCGTGTTTCAGGCCCATGAAGGATTTTGCTGACGTAGTAGACTGGGAGGTGTTTCCGACCACGGATGGTCACTAGGACTGAGCTAATCATTTCGTCTGAGACGGCTAAGTAAAAATAAAGGATCTCTCCTTTTTCTGGTTTGGCGATCAGCGGAGCTGAGGCCAGGTACCTCTTCATGTCTTCGAAGGCACAGGCACATTCCTCCGTCCACTCAAACTTGTTCATATCCCTTAGAATTTTGAAGAAGGGAAGGTTACATTCCGCCGACCTGGATATGAACCTGTTGAGGGCAACAATCCGTCCGACCAGCTGTTGCACTCCTCAAATTGTGTCTGGTCGGGGTATGTTGATGATCGCGAATATCTTTTCCCGGTTGGCTTCGATCCCACGCTGGCTTACCATATAACCCAAGAATTTGCCCCTGCCGACCCCAAAAACACACTTCTGGGGATTGAGTTTCAATCGGTATTTTCGTATTAGCGCGAACATGGCTGAGAGGTCGGCTAGATGATCGATCGCCCGCAGGCTTTTCACAATCATATCATCGACGTAAACCTCGACAGTTTTCCCAAAGAGCGGCTCGAAGATAAGGTTAACCAGCCTCTGATACGTGGCTCCCGCGTTCTTCAGTCCGAACGGCATCACTTTGAAACAGTAGATGCCTTTTACAACAATGAACGCCGTGTGCTTCTGGTCCTGGGGAGCCATTCTGATCTGATAATAGCCTTGAAAAGCATCCATCATGCTCATCATTTCGCATCCCGCGGTCGAATCGACGAGCTGATCGATCCGTGGGAGCGGGTAAGGATCTTTGGGGCAGCGCGGTTAAGGTCAGTGAAATCATTGCACATTCGCCACTTTCCACCAGTCTTGGCGACCAGGACCATGTTGCAGAGCCAGTCGACATACTTTTCTGGCGTGATATATTCGGCGTCGAGGAGCTTGTTAACCTCTTCTTCGATGATGGAGTTTCTTACTACACTCTGTGTTCGAAGTTTCTGCTTGATCGGCCTGAAGGATGGGTCGATATTGAGATAATGTGAAATGACGCTCGGATCGACCCCTTCTAGGTCGGTCGCCTTCCAAGCGAAGACGTCGGCATTTTCCTGGAGGAAGATGGTGAGGTTGTCTTCTCTCGATCGTTCGGATATAGTTATATCGTTTGGGTCTTTTCGGCGGCAGACAGTCGGACGACATCCATTTTCCTCTTCTTCCGAGCTTCGTGCGTGCTAGTTTTGGAGCGCGAGGCTCCTTCCCCCTTCGGATCGGGAATTCCTTCATCGTCGTCATCTGCCTCGCCGAGGATTAGATCCCCAAGCCTTAGTTCATCTTTCTTAGATAGAAGCTTAGCTTCGTTGGATATCGAATAACAGGCCCATGACTCAGTGAGGTTACAGTTTATTGCTCCGATCCCGTAGAGAGTCAGGAGTTTCATTTTCTGATGGAAGGTGGATATGATCGCCTTGAAGGCAATCAAACCCGGCCGTCCAAAGGTCGCATGGTATGGGAAATCCTCGATGTCGACCACGACCCAATTGATTTCCATCGCGGTTCGAACGGGATGGGTCCCCATGGAAGTCAACATTTTGATTTGCCCGATGGGCACGATGACCGATCCGCCAAACCCCTTTAAGGAGGTATCGACGGGTGTAATATTCAAGAGATCGAGGTTCATTTGTTTGAGAGTCGAGTAAAGGATAAGGTTGGAGCTACTTCCCGTATCAACTGAACACTTACTTACATCATAGTTAACAATGTCTAGGGTGACCACCATCAGACAACTCGGCGTTACACTGTCCCGATGGAGATCCAAATGGAAATCCCTATCACTAAATATGACTTCCTTCTGTCTCCATTCTTACCCACGATTGACATGATGGATCTCGTGGGGGCCGTTAAAGCTCATTTGCGCCCCTCGGATGTTGCGCTTCCTTGCAGTCTTGGAGTCGCCACCGTCGGGGCCTCCAACTATCATTTCAATCCTCCCGATCGGGGCGTTCAAGATTCTTTCTGGGTTTTCTCGAACATGCTCCTCCTCGTGGCATCGTCTCCCTCTAGTTCGATCCCGATTGCAACTGATTTTCTGGATAAACTCACTAAGGTGGCCTCCTTGGATGAGCCTTTCGATCTTATCCTTTAGTTGATTTCACTCGTCGGTAAGGTGGCCGGGCTGGTCGTGAAAGTCACAATACTTGCTAGTGTCGATCTTCTTCATATTGAGTTTCAGGTTTTTGGGATATCTGAGGAGTTTTTCTGGGATCTTAGGTAGGATATCCCCGGTCGCAAATCAGAGGCTTGTAGAGCTCTCTGTTTGGCTGTCTCGAGGACGAGCCACCTTCCTGCCTACCGCTGCCCTCCTGTCGACTGCGGTTCTCCTGTCGGCCACTATTTCTGTTTTAACCTGCCTGAGGCGGGCTTCGAGCTCTAGGACTTCGGGGTCGGTTGTAATAGTTGCTGTAGGCTGGGCTCTGCCCTATGCTTCGCAACATGGCCTAGCCATTGCCCGCCCAATAACTTCCCTTGATCTCTTCATAATCCATCCACTTAGTGGCGCAGTCTTGGATGCCCCTCAGACTCTCTGTGGGGACCCGACCACGGATGTCTTTGGTAAAATCCCTACAATGGTAGTTCTTTCCAAGAGCGCTGAGGACAACGGCTAGATCAGCGACGCGACTCAGACCAACTCCGCATTAAATCGGGTGAAGTAGTCTCTAAGCGTCTCGTTGACCCCCTGGAAGATCGAGTTTAGACGCGATACCCCAAGTTTGTCTTGTATCAGGGGTGAGAAGTGGCCCTCGACTGCTGTTGAGAGCTCATCGTAGGATCTTATTGACCCTGGAGGCTATCGGAGGAACTAATCGAGTGCTGCCCCTTTGAAGGTTGTGGCCAGCACCTTTGCCCAAGTGTGAGGGGTATGGGGAAATAGATTCATTGACAGCTCGAAGCTGGTGATATGGTCTCCTGGATCGGTCTTCCCGTCGTAGATGGGAAGGTCTAGAGGGATGGTGGTGCTCCCCGGATCCTTGCTGAGGATCTCTTCTATGAATGGGGACAACCTCTGAAGTCAACTACGAGCGTTACGCTCGGGTCCCAGCCGATCGTTTCTACCCAGGTTTGGTCGGGGAGGAAGCCTATCCCTCAAGTCTCCAAAGGGTAGAATATTGGAAAATTTGTTCTTCAATCTCTCTCTAACCGGAGGTCGAGAGGGGTGGGCTCGACGAGCGTCTTGCATGAGCCTGCCCGCTGGTCGGATCGGCTGAGAGTACGCCGGTCGAATGGGCTGAGAATACGCCCTTTGATTATTGGGTGGGGGGACGTAGTCCCTTTCCTTGACTCGGTCGTCGTATTCTTCGCGATCGTACTCATCATCATAGTAATCTTCTTCCTCTTCAGGCTCGCCGTCGTGCTCGACTCGGTCGTCGTATTCTTCACGATCGTACTCATCATCATAGTAATCTTCTTCCTCTTCAAGCTCGCCGTCGTGCTCGACGGCGTACGCTTTACCCGGTCGTTGGACTGTGTGATCGTTGTTCTCTCCCCTTCCCTCTGGGGAAGGGTCGATTGGGTAGCGTGGGGGTCGGGCAGCCTCGCGCCTTCGACCGCCATTCCTTCCTCCCACCTGGGTTTGAGGATGGGGAGGTAACGGGGAATCGGGTCGTGATAGTCGGTATTGTACAGGGGGAGGCTCGGTGAGATTGACCGTAATCGGGATTACCCTCACCGGCCTACCTGCCTCGAGGGCCTGCCCGGCCTCTTCGTAGACCTGATTGGCGTAAGCGGCCAGGTCTTGCGTCGAGGGTTGAGCGGGAAGCATGACCGCAGGCAGATCAGCACGTGAGACAGCGTCTTCTTCGACCTCGTTGGGGGGGTCTTCCTCTTCAGGGGAGTCGACCCCATTGAGTTAAGCGGCGAAAGCTGCGTGCTCTAATGCAGCGGCTGCTGCCCGATCGGCCTCGAGCTAAGATCGAGTCTTGATGACGCTTTGTGTGCTCTTAGTCTTTTTGTTCACCATTGTTCGTGTCTGTTGGCTCTAAGGTCGAAAGTGGTTTCCCACAGACGGCGCAAACTGATGAGATCTATTTTTGTTCGGGGGTCGTGGATCGACCACGTGTCTTGCTTATCAGTTGAATTTGTAGAGGGGATCCGACATCGACCTGAAAACACTGAACACTGGTTCACTTGGCCAGAGGGGATTATCTCTGGCATAGCCCCTCCACTGAATTAAGTCAGTACTAGGAATAGGATACTCGAGTAAGGGAGATGCGATTGGAGTAATAATAAGAGCTTACCTACAACAACAAATGTTGGGAGTATATATAGTGGGTGATAACACACCCTAAGTACACCTTGGGGAGTCTGTATTTAATGCAGGGCTCAGGGTATTTGTAGAGGATCTCGTACTATCCTTAAAAGAGGGGATCTAGTGTGCCAGGCTCCTTCACAGCTTGGTACGGATTTGGCTGCAGTGTTTGGGGTGCGCCACCTCAACAATCTTGCCAGATCGTGAGGCGGTCGAGTAGCCTCGATGGGCCTTGGGGTGACTCGGGCGACGGCCCTTGACGGCGGTCGAGGCCCGATCGAACGAACGTCACGCTTGCTGTGACGCCCCGAAATTTGGAGATGTCGGGTAAATGTAAATTTAGAAGGAAACCATGTCATAACATGCATTCATATTTGCCTGGCATATTAATTGCGCATTCTAAATTCTTATACTAATGTATAGTGATATATATATATACATATATATAATGTTAGATAAGTGTATGCATATATGTATATAATATTAGAAAGTGCATGTGTAATATATGTATACACGTGTATGTGTAATATAAATATATATCTCTATATGTTTTTTTTTTAGAGTCAAAGTTATCATGCTACATTTATTAAAAAAAAAAAAAAATAAGAGGAAACAACAATGCTACGTGTAATTTCCTAGAGACATGCATAGCCTATTCTTGCTGAATCATCACCATCACACCATAAGACTTCCAAATTCACCGTACACCACACACACTCACAAATTAGAAAGAAAAACCTCCAGACCTTCACGCAAGAACCAGGTAAAACCCTTTGTCTTCCTTCCGTCGCTTTCTAGTGTTTCTTCTTTAATCATAGCAACAGTAAGTTCATTGAATAAATTAAAGTGCTTCCAGGAATGATTAAGTTGATAGGAATATTCAGTAATTGTTGACTTTGTCCGTAGATGATGTGGGTTTGAGTTAATTTTGACATATAATAATTGATTTAGTTTGAATGTTTAACTTAGAACTATTAAGTATTCTGATTAGTGTATCTATACTTAAGTGTTTAGTTTCATTATTTAATTATTTTTCTAAAGCTAGGGAAATTTGATTAGAGAACTCATAATCCTTGCTATAGTAATTAGTGTTAGTTGACGATTAGAATTGTTAATCTAGAATTTCATAAGTTCTTACGGACTACTGTATATCCAATTTCTTGCTTTGAAATTAGATTATGCTATTATGTGTAGCTTATACTAAATCTAGATGGGTTAGCTTCTAATTCGTTAGTTTCAAGAATACTATCAAGTACCCAGTTACTAATCTTCCATTAGCTTTTAATACATAGACTTTTAAAGTAAACTTGTAACTATATAGGTGGACGTGCAGTGTGTGTGTGCTATGAGCCATTCCCATATTTATTATTAATCTTGAATAATCATGCGTGAATAAATGAGAAACATTAGTTGCTCTCAATTAATTGCTTCTTTTGGTAGTCATGAATAGTTTCTTTTTGAAACAGTTGCTATTAATCCACTAATCCTTTAATGAAACCATTACTTGACATTAAGGTTATCTGATAGTGTAATTCATCAATTTCCTGGAGTAAGTTGAATCAAATGTATGAATTACTTGGTTTATTTGTATATAATGTTTTATTTATAAATATTTGAGTTTGAAAAATTTCATGTAATCAGAATTAGTATTATTAGTTGAGTCAGGTTGGGTTTAGTGTTAGATAGATTGAGTGTCACTCTAAACCTTGAACTATCTATCTTGTTACTCAGGTGTAGCTGATCCCAAGTCCACTGGTATAGGTGAGGAAAAATCTTATTATTATGTTTTCTAAAACTGGAATACGTATATATATAAATACCTAATATATATGTAAGCCCTTTGTAAGACCTTTACTTTATGACTTTTAATGTTTTCTCCCTAATCTGCTATTACCTATATATAGATATTTTAGCTACTAATTTCCTTGAACATTTTAAGAAAAATGATTTGGTATCAAATGGCTTTGTATCTATATGTACTGCATCAAATGAACTCCTTTATTTTAAACAAGAATCCCGCCTGTTCTGTTCTACGAGCTATTCCGTGTTGTTTGACTGACTGTTGCACTCTTGGGGACGCCCAAGGGGAAGACCGGGGCCCAGGGGTTACTCTCAAACAGAAGAGCTGGGTGGCTCGGGCCATCGGTTATTCTGTGCGAGGTAGCGCCCACATCGAGGCTTGCCGTTTCGTTGGCTAGGAGATTAGTCACGATAGCTGAGCCAGAAGAGATGATCCCACGGGCACGTGGGACTCTCGCTACCGTTAGTCAGGGGGCACCCTAACATGGAGTTTGGGGTTTTACTATTTTATACTTTTTGGGAGCCATAAGGTGGACCGTGTGTCGTAGCTCGTATCATGTGCCTGTATATAATCTGTATACTGTGTTATATCAAGCCTGTTCATGCATCTGATTCTGATTTTTTTTTTTTTTATGATTGTCTATTATTTTAATTCTCCAGTATTACCTCACTAAGTCAGTTTGACTTACTCCTTTCATAATTGGCCTGTATTTCAGATATCTCGGAGCAGGAAGTACATTTAGGTGAGGTGCAACTGGGTTAAAGGGAATGTGCTACCTTGCTTGCTTTTGTTTGCTGATATGTGGACCTGAGTTGAACTTGTAAATATATGTCATTTTGTAAACTTAAAGTCCTTCCCAGAGTCGGAGTTAGACTGTACTTTACTTTTGAGACTGTACCTTACAAGTTATGTGTTGATGTTCCTTATGGTCCCTGTGTCAGAGATTGTTACATTCGACAGGACCTTACCCTTTCCCTTAGATAATTATTACTATCCTGCTATGATTTGAATTCTGATGTTTTGTTTTACTTGAATTATGCTTTACTGTACTTTTAGTTTCTACTTAGCTTACGGCTAAGTCGAGGCAAGCTTTACAAACCTCGGCGAAGTCGTGCGGGCGGTGTCCCTGCGGGCCCTACTTGGTCCGAGGTCCTCCGCGGGGGCGTCGCACTTGCTAGACCCCGTAGGCCTGATCGAGAAAATACTATCCGATCGGGGTCCATGTCAAGAACTTCGGACGCCGCCACGTGGCTTGAGTTGACCGTTAGAATCAGGACACGTGGCGTGGTCGGATTACCCATTATCATATATGAAACTTTTCTTTTATCTCTTCTTTGATAATTGATATGTTGTCGAATTATTTAAATAATATAAAATTTAAAAACAAATTTACTTTCTCATTAAAATTATTGACATACTATAACCAAAAAAAAAAACTTATTGGCCTTCGCACGAGATTGAAATTGGCGTGGAGAGGAGAGTACATAAATTGGAAGTTAAAGTGGATTCAGAAATGTAGTAAACTCGTCAAAGAAGCAGCTACGGATTCTCATTCCTTTGGACATGGTAGTTCTTCTGATTTTATTGTTTGGGATCAAAGAAAAGAACATAATTTAACACAACTAAATTGCTGCTAGGTTTCGCGATGCGTTTGGGTCCGAATTCCATAACAACAGCCGAACTGCTTGGATTACAAGAGGGATTGAAATTGACTTGGGAAAGACGGTTTCCTCGAATTAAAGTTGAAATTGACTCTGAGGTCTTTCTCAAATTGGTTAAGGAGACAGATGTGAATGATCACCCACTTGAATTGATCATTCTTAACGGTAGAAGGCTACTACGAATGCCATGACACGCTTCGATAACACACATTAGAAGAGAGAAGAATAAAACATCCGACAAGCTTGCTAAGATGTGGCACAATTTGCCGTTGCACACGAACTTGATTGTTTGGGATATTCCTCCGGCAGAGGCGTCAGCTTTTGAGGAGTAGGCTGTTAGTTTTTTATGAATTGTTCCTTTGTTTCGTGTATGACCCAAAAAAAATAATAATAAAAAATAAAAATAAATTGCTTCTCCTTTTAAGTTTTCATTCCATGATTCCCAGCTTACATGAATAACAATGGTCAATCATCTGGACTTTTTCTAACATGTGACATGTTAAAATATTCAATAAGTCAAGTCATGTGTGATTATTGATACGTATGGAAAAATGTAATGATGATGATGATGATGATGGTAATTAGACTAGCAATCATGGACGCTCCAGCGAAGATGATTATTTGGCATTTTAATTTTAAATTTGAAGGTTTTTTCCAGCACTAATGCCTGAAATTATTTAACAGAAACGTTACTCCACACCGTGCGGTTTTCAGGTGAAAAATTAAAATCAATTTGGCCCGAGTTCCGTATTAGACATCAGTACGAATCTCGGGTCTTGTCTATCAAAATGTCGTATCCCCATTTTGCAATTTTCCCACACAAGTTCCATAGGATACCGAAATAGTAAATGCAGAAGCACAGAGACAAGAAAAACTATACTTCTGTAAACAATACCATCTGCAAAAATCTTCAATTATCTAATGTCACAGCCTGCTATATCTCTCAGAATTCTAATACCAATTGTGAAAATCAGACATGAAACAGATTAGCACCAAGCAAAAACCAGCAAGAGATTTCTTAGTTCAGTTAGAAGTTTTGGCTACAGAAGATTGCTTCTTCGAATCCTGTTTTTTATCTGAATCAGCTGCTTTTCTCCTGTCCTTCCTCTCCCTTTTCTTCAAAGCGGTCATCCTGGCTTTCAAAATAGTAGCATAACTCGATTGAAAACGTTGATGGTCTTTTGGACCAACCTGTCATTCCAATGAAAACAGTTCAAGACCAACAATAAAGACTAGGAATATTAACAAAACCAATTGATAATCATTAGTTAGGAAATAAGACGGTGTTTGGGTGAGCTTATGAGCACGAAACATCTTGAGATTTAATGTTTGAGAAATTATAAGATGCCATCAAGTGTTCGGTATAATTTTTTCGGAAGAAGCTTTATATGCTACTAACAGACTGGACTCTTCTAAGAAAAAGTAAGAAACTGCTAACTAATTTTTTATTTCAACCAAATGAATTACAAATTTGTCATCTACTAACATCATATAAGTTCCAGTATCTTATATATCCAAACATTAACAAAATAAGACCCAAAATCTCCTAAGCTCCGAAAACATCTTTTATGAGTTCATAAGATATTTCAATTAAGCCTACCTAAACCGAAAGATAACTGGAAACTATTAGCACAGTTTTTAGATTAAAAGCAGGACAAAACAAGAAAATGGTCTTCAATTCATATTTCGGATAGAAAAGACCAGGGTGTTAATTTAGGAACCGGGACTTTAATTGGAAATACGCCGGTTGAGTTCCCATGCCTATAGAAACAACCACATTCAGAAAAAGAAAATTTTTCCATCCCCTATCAACCACTGCCTTTTCCAAGAAGTGGGACAAATTGAGGAGTTCTGTTAGAATTTACTTAACAAGAAACTAAATTATGATGTAGCTCCTAAGCTCGGCTCCCCAGTGTGAAGGCTAACAATAATTTATAAAGAACTTGAACACATGAAATTGGTGAAATTTGCTGCTATCAAACAAAACCAAGCACATGGAATTGGAAACATTGTACGAAAGATAAAGGCATCTTGCTTGTAGCATCTAAAAATAATTGTTTGGTCTTGAAGAGAAATATCTGCAGGGATACAACATTTGGGCCAAAGTAGACATGCCCTTGGGAATTTTCCATATACATTACATCAACTGAATAATAAAAGCATTAGAAGTGGAAAGAGATTTGACCTCTGGAATAGAGGAAAGATGCATGTTCATTTAATGTCAAACAGTATGGTGGATGACAAATCAATTGTTTTTGTACCATAATCTTCAGGCATTTCTTTCATAAAACTATAAAAGTCTCTAGATTGTGATGTCAAGAAAACTGCAAGCAAAAATATGCTAAATGTCCATAAAGTGCCATTAACTAGTGACTTAACATTGTTAAGTTCAATTTTTAAAATTCATAGTTCTTTGAGAGTTGCCAACAGAATTGGTTGCATATAGAAAGAAAGACAGAATAGATACCATTGTTGAAATATTCTTCTTGCCATCTGTAGCTCGAACGAGGCACCTGTACTCAATCTTCTCCCCAGCCGTCTTCATCTTATTCTTTTTCACCTTGGACTTGTCAGAAGCTGGAGATAGAGAAGAAAAGGTCAATGTCCAAGAGAATGTCATAAAGTATAAATGCCTGTCTGTTAAAAAGATATCATAATAAAATAAACACAAATGTGGTTAGAGATGTTTGAAAACTCACAGTGTTTCAAAGTAACCCACACAGATCCCTTTTCTGTAGTCCGCTCAAACATATTGGTAAGTTCATTGAGGAACGGGTCAGGCAGTAAACGTACCTAAACCGAAAAACAATAAAGCATTAGCAGAACTTCAAAAGAATTTGCACACTAAGTGCAATAGTTTAATGTCATTTGTGTATGTAAACATCCAAGAATACTTATGCTCTCATGGGTCTTCGGGATAATGAAACTAACAAAGCAAACTTACTACTTATTACTGAGTTATACACAATTTCTTCACCTATTTAATCATCAAGCAACACAAAAAAATACAGAATTATGCACCGAATATGTAACTTATACTCTTCATTTTTCCTGGCCCTCTCTTAAGCATGCTAAACCAAATATGCCAAACACCAATGATAATCCCATAAAAGCAAGTAATAGTATGTTAATTTGAATAATCATTGCACATTGGTATAGGGTACAGGCTAGATGTTTTCATGGGTTCCCAAGAAAATTGAGAGAAATAAGATCAAAAATATCAAATTTTCATTTCCACAAACCATTAAATTGCTTCTTTCTGAATTAATTTTCCATACATCAAAATGCCTTGTTCTTCGCCCAATCCCATCCCACACCACCCAACAAAAAATAACTATAAAAAAGGCTATAGATCATTCGTCTCATCATCTGCAACTACACATAACTCATACACGTTAACTTGCATCATCAATCTGTTGTCAGATGATTCATGATTCATCCATAGCTACTAACAATCAGTCAAAATCATCATGGAACGAAAATCGAATTCCGCTATTAACATTTACTAGAATCGTCCAGATGAAGTTTCAAATATATAAGCAAGAACAGAATGAGCAGAGAGAGAGAATTACCATCTTTGCTTCCTCTGGTAGAGAAGAGAGAGAAGATGAATCGCTCGTGAAATTTGGGGGGGTCTTTTTCTTCGATTTTGCTATTTCTTTAGCAGGGTTTAAACTTTAATGCCGTGGATCCGATTCAAATTATATTGGATCGGACTATCCGGTTGTAAAACCCGGACACAGGATCATTCAACGTTCGTCTTAAAAGTTGTGTCATTAGACAAATTTTCGGGAAAAATCTATAGTCCTATAAGGCACCGTTAACTTGGGGCGAATCTAACGCAAGTAGGGGATAGCAACTCAGGATATGTAGTAGGCTACATGTCAGGATATGTAGTAGGCTACATGTCGGATAAGCATGTTTACTTGGTGAGAATCTTAGTTGGGTTCCATAACTAAAAAAGCTTGACTTGTTTACTAAAGCCCATTACTTATGAGTTATTGAGGTGAATTACTGCTTTGCCCCCATATTTTGAAATTTAAAAATCGTCTGATTCACATGATCGTGTTGCGAATTTTCTGTTATACAGCGTCTCTCAAATTCATCTGATATATATTCTGCTATTTCTTTGCTATGTAAATATGGAGAAGAACATGAACGATGAAAATGGTATAATCATTTTCTTTTGTTGTTCAAATTAATTGTTAAATCATAGTTGCCCCAAACCATCGTGGTAGAACGATAGGATACAAAGATAAAAATCCTCGGAAAAGAAAAGGAGCGATAATTTAAGATGGTCAAATTATCGAGGAAAGTGTCCAAAGAGAGGCAGAAGATATAACTAACAAGAAGGCCCTAAATGTTGTAGAATTATGTTTTACTTGTTATTTATGAATATCTGTTTTTCACTGGCCTCGGTGGGCTTTATACTTGCGTTTTGAATTTACTATTTTACTAGCTCATTGAGTGGGATAAGTTATATAACTGTTGCTCTGCGCTTTCGCTTTGTCGTTGGTTGTTGTCATGTTGTTATTTTTCTAAAAATAAATCTGCCTAGTATTATTTGCCGTTCGCCAGGTTGTGACCCATTGCTACACGTCTATTGTTGTGAAAATGTAGATAATGAAGAGATATCTGTAAGTTATGTCACTACTGGAAAAAGATGGAATCGGAAAAATATAGTTGTCGACAACGTTTTTGCATATAATGTTGCTGTTGAAATAAATAACGGAAATGAGGATCATGAACCTAAATCTGTTGTAGAATGTCGAAATAGACAAGAGTGGCCAAAGTAGAAAAACGCAATTCAAGAAGAATTAAATTCACTTGCTAAGCGTGAAGTTTTTGGACATGTAGTCCAAACGCCCAAAGGTGTAAAACTAGTGGGATATAAATGGGTATTTGTGCGAAAGCGAAATGAGAAAAATGAAGTCGTAAGATTTAAAGCACGACTTGTCGCACAAGGTTTCTCGCAAAGGCCTGGTATTGATTATGAAGAGATATATTCTCCTATGGTGGATGCAATCACGCTTAGATATCTTATAAGTCTGGGAGTACGTGAAAAACTTGATATGCGTTTAATGGATGTTGTTACAGCCTATTTATATGGCTCACTGGATATTGAAATTTACATGAATGTCCCAGAAGGATTTAAACTTCCAGAAGGATCCAAAATTTCCTGGGAAAACTGCTCTATTCGTTTAAATAAATCTTTGTATGGACTAAAACAATCTGGACGAATGTGGTACAATTGCCTAAGTGAGTATTTGTTGCGAGAGGGTTATAAAAATGATCCAATTTGTCCATGTGTTTTACAAAAAGATCAGAGTCAGAATTTGTCATAATTGCTGTTTATGTTGACGATTTAAATATTATTGGAACTCCTGGAGAGTTTCAAAATGCTATGAATTGTTTGAAGAAAGAGTTTGAGAGAGGTTATAAAAATCTTTGTATGGACTAAAACAATCTGGACGAATGTGGTACAATTGCCTAAGTGAGTATTTGTTGCGAGAGGGTTATAAAAATGATTCAATTTGTCCATGTATTTTTACAAAAAGATCAGAGTCAGAATTTGTTATAATTGCTGTTTATGTTGACGATTTAAATATTATTGGAACTCCTGGAGAGCTTCAAAATGCTATGAATTGTTTGAAGAAAGAGTTTGAGATGAAAGACCTTGGAAAGACAAAATTTTATCTCGGCCTACAGATCGAACACTTAAAGAATGGAATTTTTATCCATCAGTCAGTATATACAGAAAGTATTGAAGAAATTTTACATGGACAAAGCACATCCACTAAGTACCCCTATGGTTGTAAGATCCCTAGATGCGGACAAAGACCCATTTCGTCCTTATGTAGATGATGAAGAACTACTTGGTCCTGAAGTACCATATCTTAGTGCCGTTGGAGCATTAATGTATCTTGCTAACTATACTAGACCCGATATTGCATTTGCTGTAAGTTTGTTAGCAAGATTTAGTTCATCACCTACACGTAGACATTGGAATGGAATTAAACATATACTCAGTTACTTGAAAGGACCACTGATATGGGGTTATTTTATTCAAATGATTCAATGTCTCAATTAGTTGGTTATGCAGATGCTGAATATTTATCAGATCCACATAAAGCTATTTGTTTCAATGTCTCAAACAAGCTATTTGTTTACATGTGATGGTACAGCCATATCTTGGCATTCAAGAAAACAAACACTAGCAGCAACCTCTTCAAATCACGCAGAAATAATTGCAATGCATGAGGCAAGCCAAGAGTGTGTATGGCTAAGACTATTAACTCAACATATCCAAAAGATGTGTAATCTGCATTCACGTGAAAAGGTACCAACGATACTATATGAAGATAATGCTGCGTGTATAGCTCAGTTAAAGGGGAGATACATCAAGGGAGACAGAACAAACATATTTCACCAAAATTATTCTATACCCATGATCTAGAGAAACAGGGTGAGATCGAAGTTCAACAAATTCGTTCAAGTGATAATTTAGCAGAATTGTTCACCAAGTCGCAACCCACTTCCACGTTTGAGAGATTGGTATATGGAATTGGAATGCGCCGATTCAAAGAAACCAAGTGAAGTCAACATCAGGGGGAGATGAAGACACGTGTACTCTTTTTCCTTTACTAGGTTTTTTTTTTTTGATAACGTGTTGTAAATAATAGATAATATTGAGGAATAACTAAGCAAGGTAGATTCTTATATTTTTCACTTATTTCAACATCCTTGGTATGGTCCTATTTATAGGACTCAAAATACCATAGGTTATAATATCATAATGTATGTAATAAACTCATATCTCTATTGTAGGTTACATGAGAATTAGAAGTTACACATTTATTTGGACATTCAAAATTTGGTTTATAACATTGTGGATTTTGTGTGATTTGTGTTTAAATATTATTATAATAGTATAGTCTCAATATATAACCAAGATATTATAAGTATAAATATGAAGATGTAGTATTATAAAACTCAAGAAATTAAATAAGGTAAACTGCATTGATGGAGAGTCGCGACACACGCCGCTGTCCAAAAGCCATGAATGCCTCCCTTCATGCAAGTTCTGACGGCTGATCATCACTTCAAGATAAAACTCCATTAGCTCATAGCGATGTCTCATCCCGTGGACACGACGACAAGGAGATTGGGAACCAATCCATATTCACGTTGCCAAAACACCACTTGTAAGATATAAAACCATATAAACTCTCATATCACAAATGAATGGAAGATGGTCTCTTTATTTAGAAAAATAATTTGACCATTATAAAAATAATGACCACTAATAAAGTTCATAAAACCATAATACAATAATAATAATTGACCATATTAATAGTCAAATGTAACGGTCAAATTGTCATAAAACTCATAATAAAATCATGATATTATGAAATAATTAATAATGAGGCCATAAAATTCATTAAATATTGGAAATAAATAATTAAATAAATAGAAAATTTTAAAGCTTATTCCCAACAGATTGATCATTCAATTTTTTTTTTTAATTTTTGTTAGAAAAACAAAATAAAGAAAGTAATATAATAATAATGCTATTAATTGAAATGTGCAAAAAAAATATATATATATATATATATATATATATATATATATTATATCCTTTTCATTATGTTAATATGTAACCTGCATGCACCTTCGTTTTTTCTTGGCTCAGCTGGCAAGATTAGTGGAGGAATAAACAAAGAAGGGATTGCCTTTTACAACAACGTCATCGATGAGCTCGTTGCAAATGATAGATAATTATAAATTCTTAAATAATCTCTATAATTTATTAGTATGTGTTTTCTTAATTAAAATAAAAAAATAAAAAAAATTAACTTGCTTTTCTTTGTATATTTGGTTAAACTATTAAATGGACAGGCATAATACCAGCTGTGATACTCTTTCATTGGGATCTTCCACAAGGGCTAGAGGATGAATATAGCGGCTTCCTAAGTCCTCTAGTCATGTAAGAAATACAAACTAAAACAAATTATTATTTTTTATGATCAATTCTTAAATAAAAACTTGAACAAGTAATAAATAATTGATATATGTATATATAATTTGATTTGCAGAGATGATTTTAAAGATTTTGCGAATCTTTGCTTCAAAGAATTTGGCGACCGTGTTAAGTACTGGATCACAATAAAGGAGCCATTTACTTTTGTCAGCGGCGGCTATGACGAAAACTTCCTCGACAGCCTAGCGCCAGGGCGATGCCCCGGTTGGGGCAATTGCACTAAAGGAAACTCTGCCACTCAGCCTTATATTGTTGCTCATCTTCTTCTCATTTGCCATGCAGAAGCTGTCAAAATCTACAACAGAAATATAAGGTTAATTAATATTTTTGGAGATTTACTAAAAAAAAAACTCCCAGGTTACCTAAAAAAATACAAACATTACTATAATCTTGAAACATTACGAATACCCCATAAAACTGTAAAAATAAAATAAAAATTAAAGCCTCTCAAATACTCCTGAAAAACCTTAGATTTAACCCCCCGGTTGTAAATGTAAGGTTGCATGGTCTTTTTCGTAAATGCAGTAAACCTCAGGGAATTTCGGTAATTCACCCTAATATTTTTCAGCTTTCATAGTATAACATAATCACCTATTAGTTATTGTATTATAAAATTTGCCCAATTATATGTTATGATTAAGATGATGTCATTAATTTAAATTACAAGAATAAACGTTGGTGTTTTATAGAGTAATTGACAATAATGTTGGTTATGTTATAGGCAACTCAAAAAGGAGAGATAGGAATATCATTGGAGACTCATTGGTTCGTGCCATATTCCCAAAGCAAACAAGATATTCAAGCTGCGTATCGAGCTCTTGATTTTGTTTATGGATGGTAACTATAGTTCTACTTCTATAATCCACGGATAATCTTAGCTTTCTATCTGCATAAACAAGTGGAAATTCTCCCTAAAGTCAAGAAATTACTAATCAAACTTTATATTTTGGTATCCAGGTTTATTCATCCTATAGTTTATGGGAGTTATCCAAGATCAATGATAGCTCTTGTGGGAGATAGATTGCCATGATTCACTGATGTGCAAGTCGCAATGCTTAAAGGATCCTATGACTTTCTGGGAATAAGTTATTATACTGGGAACTATGCACGACATATGTTAACTTTCAGTCGAAATACTAGCAGTATAACTGATAACAGAGTTGTCATTTACTCTAGTAAGTTTTATATTTGGGATAATTACGCAGACCCCTGAGATTTGGTTAAAAATCCAAGAAACCATCGAAACTTTAAAAATATCCCCTTGGTTAATTAAAATTTACAAATACCCTCCTTGAAATATAAAGATATTGATATACTACCCCGTGAAAAATCTTACAAGTAAATGTAAACTTGCAAGGTTCCGATGGTGAAAGTGTAAATTAAAAGGCGCCAACCTGATTGTGTAATTGATCCTTTATATTTTTCAAGATTAATTATTAAAGTTTGAAATATTATTGTTCAATAGAATAAATTAACAAATAATACTTTTGTTATCATAAATTTAGAAGCAAAAAAAATCATCCAGTAATTTTGTATTGTTTGCTAAATTTTTTGCAGCTGATATCAATGGTGTATCTATTGTCGATCCCGTAAGTTGTGATAGATTCTGTTTATTAATTATTATTGTTTATATATTAGTTTATAAGAGGGTATTGATTAACTTTCAGACCGGAGTTCCCATCTTGAATGTCTATCCCTAAGGACTTCATGATCTTCTAGTTTACACCAAACAGAGATACAACAATCCCGAGACTTGTATTACATAAGTTGGTGTATATGTATGTCTTTCAAAAATATTAACCTTGTTTATTTTTGTAGTATTGATTCAATTCATTTATTTAATTAAGAACTCATTTATGTTTTTTGGAAATGATTTAGGTATGGGTGAGATAAACAATTGTACAGTTGAAAGCAGAGTCGATGACTATCAGAGAGTTGATTTCTACAATCGTCATCTTAAAGCTGCTCTACAAGCCATTAAGTATTTATATAAAATTTGAAGAAAACTATTTAAATGGACATTAACACGAAAAATTTAAAAATAGTACATATTATTAATTAATGTATTGCTGTTGTATTTGTTTTGACAGGGAAGGTGTGAATGTGAGGGGTTTCTTTGCATGGACATATTTGGATACCTTCGAATGGGGATCTGGTTACACACAACGATTTGGGCTTGTCCACGTGGACCGCAAAAAATGGGGAGAAGTACCTACAAGCACCCTATGTAATATGAAATATTTGTATCCACCCTCTGTGTTAAATTAATTCCTAATTACCTCCCTGAGAAATTAAATAAAGTTCATTTAACCCCCTAGGGCAGCGAATATTTTATACACGACTGATATTAAGACTGAAATAGGATAAAAATCCATTTATTCACCTCATAAAGTCCATAATACCCCTATATTTTATTATATAAAGGTACAAAACTTTCATTTTACACATTTTTAATTCATAATTTGCCTAGGTCTTCCACTGATTTGAGTGTCGATTTAGGGATTCAGCGCAGTTGGGGTTCAAAATATCGAGAGGAAAAAGGAATTAGGGGTTTAGGTTTTACCGTAGCAAATTTACAATACAAAATCTTGTATTTTTTCCGTAATTATAACATCATTAAACCGTGTGTATAATGTGAAGTAGGTAGTATGATAATTATTCTATATCACAAGGAAGCTATTAGGAATAAAAATAATACAGGGAGGTGGAATGAAACTTATGAATAACACATGGAGGTAACATGAATTAAACCCCAAAAAATGGGCATAAAAGAATACCCAAAAAATCTGCTCTTTGGTTGAGAACTTTTTTCAGTGGGAACAACTGAAATTATTGATCATTTCCTTTCTAGAATTTTATTTTCTGAGCCATCCAAATTATCCTTATAAATTTTGTTGGTTTTGTGAACTCTTCGGTAAAATCATTCAGTGTTTTACTAATGACGAAAGAATCGTGTTAGAGAATATATATATTCATTTATTGATTGATTGCCTAGCTAATTAGTTATTTGTTACTTTTTTGGGTTTAGTTTCTATATAATGCATGATTCGCTATAGCCTATATATATTTTAGCTATATATCTTCGGGAAAATATGAAATTATGAATCATCTTTTAGTTATTATTATTGAATGATTTATGCTTGACTTATCCAGCCCCAAATTTGTTACACTATTCAGGATGGCCTCACTTACTATATATATCAACTGATTGATTACACTCAGATCTGCATGCATGCGCGAGTATCATGCCTTTCGATTAATTATTGCATTTTAAATAAATAATTAATGATCATGATTTTTAGCTTTATTTTAGGAAAATGAGAGTATATATATATATTCCTATTGTGTACCTTAATTATTTCATTTTAGATAAATGAGCTAGAAATAAAAACATATATAAGTGTCTATATATAAATACATAGATTGAGACTATGCGTTAATGTTACATATATATATATATATATATATATATATGAAAATTAATTAATCATATTTCTTTATGTACAATCAAAAGAATTTAGGAATTCTTCTATAATCAGGGAATTAAAGTGCTTCAAATCAAATCTAACTTATGCCATAATTAAATCCATTAATTAAGCCATCCGTCCATAATAGAAGATTGCAAAGTTTGATAAACTAAATTATATGAAAACTTTTGTTGAGAGCTTTTTCAATTTCGTTGGTCAGGTTATACATATCATGGATCGAGTTATACGTGTTATACACTTTGGAGCTGAGAGAAGATCGAACTTGAGTCAACGTATAGATGCACAAGAGTCGGTTAATAACAAACATCTGTCAGATTTCTCATTTCCTATACAAGTGTCGTCTATCAACCCGCTAAACTATAGATATCCATATTTTATCCGCCCACATAATCAAACTCATATTTTTTCGCGTACATTGGTTGCTGATAACGACAACGTTCAAACATCTACTTCAGTGTCGTATATGAAGGTTAACATCTTTGTTTTCTTATATTGTCATGTTATGAATTCTTATTTTAATGATTGTTTCATTCTTACTATGTCTTATTGTGTTTAGTTAAGTTATTGAACATTTGAGTCTTTGAGTCATTCAGGAAGGATCAGAAAGTAAGGTTGTCATGGAAGCAATCGAGCGTGTCAAAGGTCACCCATTTGTATTTTAAATAAGGTTGACTGATTACAATTTTGAAAGTGAGAAATTTGGAACTCAGCAAAGTGTTCCATGTTGACCCAACACTAGAGTCTACCTATCTATTAAGACAGGTTTGATATAATTTTATGAATTTTTAGTTGACAAATACATTCTATTATTTCACATATTAAAGAGTGAGATTATACTTTTCAAATCACAGGTTACGTCTAATCTAGACGCGATTGTTAATATTGGATATACAACAAATGATGGAACTGGTGATTATTTGAAGGATGATGAATCTTAAAACAAAAATACTGATAGAATTGATTTCAGTATTGCGGAGAGCAATGCGAGAGATACTACGAGAATCAATGATTTGGAAGATGATGAATCGCCCTTGAAGAAAATTTGTGTCAGGAAGTAATTAAATATTTAAAGTGATTTTGGAATATAAAAACAATTTAGGTAGTAAACTATATCGACTAATATTTTATCCATTTCATTACAGAATTACAGAAAAGATGACAACAATCAAGTTCCTGACCAAATTTCGAATACGGAGAATAACTTAGTATCGAATTTGAATTTTGTGCAATCAAAAAGCGATTGAGAATGTTTGGTGGATCTTCTCCACAATTGAGTTATTGTAGCGATGTTTAGATTTCGAGCTTGGATAATGTTTGGTGGATCTTGAAGAAGTATTATGTTGAATATTGGGATCATTATAAATATGGCATTTACAAGAGGAATCTTGAGCTGGATGAGTACAAGAATTGCTTTTGGTATTGTATTTGGCTTCTGCGTAAGCAAAAGCATTTTATTTCCTTTACACTTTTGCCTTTTGGTTTTGCCTTGAGCATGCTCATGGCTTCTCACTATTTTGGTTGGGATGATTATTTGTTTTTTATTGGTTTATATATGAGGTGGAGACTTCGGTAAAAATTCTACGGCGCTCGCCGGTTTTAATTTAAAAAAAAAAAGTGATTGAGAAGTATGAAATTGATATTGAAGTAAATGTAATACTTGAATAATTAATTTAATCAATATACTATTTTTTATTTAATTCTTTTATCTTTCAATCAAAAATGTACTAATGAATGGGATAAGGTGTTAGAGTTGTGCCCTGGAAAGTCGAACTGTTTCTGGTATTTCCCATGGAACTCTAGAGTGGAACGATCAAGTGATCAATGATAGAAAGACGTTGGTAATCGTCAAAACTTCTATGTCCAAATTCATCATATTTCATTTATAATTGATTGCATATTATTTATTCTTATATATGGATGAAACCCCAAGATCACAGTAAGCTAAGGGACTTGGTTTCACCATTTGATGGGGGCCATGAAATAAGTACCCAATGGTGTGATCTAAACCACTCCAAGTCAAAGAGTTTAAAAGGCATAGGGGATGTCGATCAGAGTCGTTTGAGACTTGCTCGTATGACATAGCTTTATGAAAGTGTGTCTCATTTCATGACATTAGTGTCTTGACACTACTATGCATATGACGGTGCTTAATGGAGATTAGGTTCATTGAGGATCCCGTCGGAAATGCCAAAATGGGGTAAGACTCATATAGAGTCTTAGAGATTAGGAGGATTTCCCTAGCCATGATCGTGTCTAACTAATCCTTAGACTTGAGGCTCCATGGTTGCCTTGTGCATAACTGGGGCATACTTTGATATACTTCTGAATCTCTAAGTTTCATATAAGTTGTACGTTGAATATGTTCGAGTTATGCATGGAGGCTGTTAGGCTCAATATAGGATCTGTCACTTGTTAAAGAACAAGAAGAATTCCTATGAGTTCTATTGTAGTATATTCCACCATCAAATCCTTGCAAGGTTCGGTTGGTCTCAACTAGGAAAGAGTTCCTAGAGTATGAGATCAAATGAATTTACTATAGGAATATTATTCATAGAATTGAAGACTATTGGGGTTCCATTTTCCATACCCTAGGTTTCAATCAGGAATTGGATGATAGAAGGATCGTATTTCACAGTAGATCATGAGGCTGAAAGGTTCATACTACTTCATCGATGGATGGGTGTTGCTAGACGTCATCCATGGTCTGTGAGAATGTATTTGTGAAGTCAATGAGATGATTCACAAATAGTCTTTAATTAAATGAGTTTAATTAAAGTCACAAACATTAAGAATGTGTTCCTATTGCTGTCCTATTGGTGAAACTGAGGGGTTAGACAATGACTTCCAAAGGCGAACAACTTTATCTATATCAATAGAGTTTGATAACAATCAATTAGATTGACAAATGAATTAATTAGAATTAATTCATTAACAAGAGACCAATAAGTTAGTTATAAGGAACTAACGTGTAACAGTTAATTAAAGCTAATTAACAAGTATTTAATGTGATTAAATGTAAGAGACATGTTATTTGATAACTTATTGCCTAAATTAGACTTGAAAATTAATTGAGAATTAATTCAAGTGTAAGGTAATTAAGAGATAATAGTATTGAGGAGACAAACAGTTCAATTAGAGTATAATTGAATGTTTTGACTTGGGAATTAATTGATGTAATTCAAGTCAAGTTAATTAATTGAGTTACTTATATTATTTGGAATAAATCAAGTACAATTAATATGAGAAAAAATCTGTATTAATTAAATGTTAATTGGGCTTATTGGACTAAAGAATTAATTTGGAATTAATTTTAGCCTAAGTTGATTAATGGTGGGCTTGTACTTCATTTAGAATTAATTAAAGTCTACTTTGTGATATATTAGACTTGCTTAATTAATCATGATTAATTAAATTGAGCTTGAAATATTTAATTTGGTATTAAATTAATAGGGCCTTGAGAAGGCCCAAGACTGCTAGGCCCAAAAGCAGCAATGGCCAAAAATCCCAGCCCATCTAGGACTGGAATTTTCGGTCAGTGCAGGGTTATTCAAGTCTATTCAAGAAAGAGAATGAGTTTTACGTAAAAACAGATTAAGAAAAAATTGGATTTTTCCAAACCCTGATCTCTCTCCCTCTCTGCGCCTCCTTTTCTCTCTCTTTACACAATTTACGTGAACTGCAGAAAGCAATTTTGCAGTTTTAAGTGAACAACCTTTTGGCTATTCTCTTCTTGATTCTCTTGTCTAACAATAGATAAAAATTGGTCTTAGAACTCTAGAAAGTTTTAAGTGATTCAGAGTTCGTCTGCGAGAAGTCGTGGATCAACCTCAAAGGGATTCAGTTAAAGATCGGACCCTTGGTAGAATCGAGAAGCCTGCGCTATTCGAGGGACGGACCGAAGCTTTATGCTTATATGCTATTACTTGTATCAAATAGACTATACGTGCTCTAAATGTAGTTAATTTTTATAAGCACGAATCTCGTTTCTTAAACCGATACTTCCTTTGTTTTAATTGAGAATTTGATATATTAGCTTATTTGCTCGTTTGTGGCTTCCATAAGTGTTTTATTATTGTAACTTAAGCCGTGCATCGTCTTGTGACGTTGGAAAGCTTTCTATCCTTAACGACTACAAAAGGAGTGCGTAAATGTGTGTTATATTCTAGATATATAAACGTTTCAAAGTTATGAATTCATTGGATGAAGATTCATGTTAATTCGAATAATGCCTCGAGACAAAAATTTTTGAAATCCATTACTTCCGCTGCGCCTGGGGCATGCGTGAATTCCAACATAAGGTTCATCTCATCAATGAGTATAGAGCTTACAAGGTACATGATCTATTGTTAAAACTTATAAGATGCATAGAGATTTATTTTTTTTTAGAAAAAAAACACAGGCACACAATTCGACCCTTGTCATTGCAAGGAATCGAACCCAGACCCCCTCACTGGAGTAATATCTGGTGGCCATTGGGGCAAACCCCAATGGTTATGATGCATAGAGATATAACCTATATATTCTTTTCTTTTCTTTTGTTTTTCTAAATAATATATATTTTACAGGAAAATATGATGTAACGCCCTGACTTTTCAAGATGAGTTCGGTAAGCTTCGCGCCTTTCATTTCTCACTTCTTCCCTTATTTCTCGAATTATGTGGTTTAATTATTGTTTTTTATTATGAATTTTATGAATGTGCTAATTGTTGAATTTAAATTATTCTGTGACAACGTGCGCTTAAAATGATGAATTTTGACTGTAATATTGGTGTATTCCAAGATCGTGCATGTTTGGCTAAATTTTAGGAAATTATAATTTTACCCCTTCGGATTTTCAGAGCAAAAATCAGACTTTGACAAAAGCCCCCATCCCTTCTTCTTCTCCTCCCCCCTCACTACACGACTGAACCTCACTCTCTCTCTACACATCTCTTTCTCTCTCACCACAACTCAAAAATCTAGCTCCACATCCGGGTATCGGATCGAGATTCAACCTTCACGAGACTTGTTTCCCTCGACGTCGAGAACAACATACTCCGAGCACACGCCAATCCATCCCACGGATTCTCCTCCACCTCTCCTTTTCTAAAATTTTCTAACTTTGTAAGTTTTTCAATTTTATTGCATATTACTTGAGTTTAATTGCAATGTGATTGTTGCTTGGTGTTCCGTAAGTAATATTGTTCGATTTTCATGAATTATTTTCAAGTTTTCGTTCCTTTTTCAAGCTTTTGCAACAATGGAGTTTTTGGTAATTTTGTGGGTTTACTCGTTTCTTGCCGAAGCTTTGTAAAATTCTCCAAATATGTTCCTTTTGATGTTAGTAGATCAATTCTATAATTTTTGGCTTGATTGGTGGTGAAATTTGGGTTAAAAACCGAATTTTAGGGTTTAGGGCTGTTATTTCCCGCTGGAGAAGATGACCCACCACGGCCGTGGTAGACGAGGGCACGCTATGCCCTCTGGCCGGGGCAGGACTGTGGTCCATTTTTGGACCAACTCATCCCGAACTTCATTTTTTCTCGATTATTTCACTTCCATTGGTCTTAAAACTTCATAACTAAGTGAAATATGTGAAGTTTGGAATTTTTTGACATGTTCGGGTTTTGAATAGTATTCGGGGGTAGTTTTTGTAATTTTTCGAGACTTGAGATTTTGTGTATTTTGCTTTGTAACTTCTCCATTATGCTTTTCAAACTATTGTGCACATGAATTGAGCATGAATGAGAACTCTAATTGCACTTAAACATGTTTATGTATATAAACTTCATTAATTCCTTATACTTGTTGAAATCATGACTATACTTGCATCTCTTGACATAAATTGCTCAACTTGACCATTCTTATGTGATTGAATATGTTGATAAAGCCGTGCGTCTTGGTCGTTGTCTTACGTGGTCGTGTCGTATTTGGTTTCAGGTAGTGCTACTCCCGAGGAGTGACTTTGTTCTCGTCCTCTTATCCTTTTGTCTCATAGTCCAGGTGGGGTTTCTTTTCCGAGTTTGGTTTCCGTACCTATATATAGATATTCAATACAAACTCGAAGCCTTGTTTTTATGCTCTTAATTTTTTCTTCCCCAACTTATATTATACATATTAGCTATTTGAAAACCATATTATCTTAATGAGTACGAGAAAAATGTTCTGATATCAAAATTATTATATAATAACTATTTGAGAGTTGTTTAGCTCGAAAAGAGCCAAAATTTGGATTTATTAATCGGTCCCTTTGACCACACAAATCTTTTGAAAATGCGCGTATTATTTTGGCCTTTGTGCCACATTTATATTATTGGGCCCGGATGTTAGGGTACGGAGTGAAGCCGGATAGACGGCGGGTCTATGGTGGATCTCAATGCTCTAATTTTCAAAACAACTGGGAGCTCGGGGTGTGGCCGGAGTGGCAGCCCTTTTGAGTACCTGCGCCAGACGGATCTTGTCGCTTAGACTTGTCCTCCGCCGAAGGTGTATTTGGTATTAACCATTACACAGATTATTGTGTAGTTAGTCGGATTAGCTCTCCTTTTAATTTACACGAGAGGCATAAGGTGGTATTTCAGTTATTTATTATTGCAAAGTGGAGTAAGTGCTCGTCTCGCCGAGCTTTCATTAATTATAGCATTGTTATTCGTTTCACCAACGTTTCTGAAAACCTTTATTTTTGTTTGTTTTCTTTTCATTTAAAATGGTGAACTTTTATTGTGTTTCATTACTATATATGTATTATAGCCCCCTCACTTAGTCGCTTTGGCTAACCCCGTTGCTTCCCCATGTTTTGTTTCAGGATTTATGTGCTAGGCGGGAGTTGGTCTAGTTGTTGGGATTATTTCTTTTGCTTATGTAATTCCGTTTCATATTGTATATTCACGATTACCCTTACATTTATATCCTGGATCATTTAACTCTATTGTAGTAGTTGGATATATTTACATTTGGCTTTGATGGCCGTTTATGATTATCGCTTTTCATTGGCCTCGGTGGGCTTTTTATTTGTGTTTTAAATTTATTGCTTTTCTAGCTTCCTGAGTGGGATAGGTTTTATTTGTTATTGCTCCTTGCTTATGCTATTGTTGTTGTCGTTTTTAAAATATCCGCCTAGTACTAGTATTGTTGTTCACCAGGTTACAGTCCGTAGCCGGACCTCTGTTTTTTGTTAGGGACTGTGACTTAGTGCGAGATGGTACGTCACACCGTATTTGGGGACGTGCCGTTACATATGAAGATTTCAAAAAAATGGTATAATTATAAGAGCGTATGATGCTGCCCCTTCATACTTCTATAGAATATTATCAATAATTATTTTGTTTACTTAATTAAATTATTGAGAAAACATTGAGTAAATTTTCTGTGATATTTCATATATTAAATTTTTTTTTTTAAATTATGATATTTATTCAGGTATATTATAATTAAAATTATGATTAATTCTATACATTTAAATTAATTATCCGGTGGAACCCACGGTTAAAAACTATAATAATAATAATAATAAAAAAGAATTTGGGGCAAAGTAGACATCAAGCATGATTTTGTTGGAGCCATGTGGCCCGGACTATTCTATAATTTTTGTAATTTTAGGGGATCTTTCGTAATTTTCAATAAGAGTGATGCAGTCTTGAGTTCTAGTATTTTGGAAGGGTTAAAATGTAATTAATCCTATTAAATATTTGCATTTCTAGTTATCCACAACTGTCATTTTAATTTCTGTTCTCGTTCAGAACAGAACAAAGCTATGGCAACGACGACGCTGGCGTCACCATTCCGTCCGTTATTCCACGACCTTCAAGTAATAGTTCATTCAACTCCAGTATTTCCTTTTTTACTCTCCATTTTTGTTCAATCCACTCTGAAAATTTTGGAATTTGCTTTCACTGTCAGCACTAAGAGTGAACTCCTGTTGAATAACAATGTTTCCGAAGTTGAATTCTGCATAATTTTACAAAATTTCTCGAGTCTGGAGATAGAATCGATGTGCATTGAGCAGAAGAGGTTCTGAAAATTCTCATTTGTTTCTGAAATTATCTTTTCAAAAAACTAGTAATAAATTAACTTTTTATGCATTTATTTCGTCTCTGCGAGTTGTCCATTGTGCTGGGTGCGAACTGGTTGTGAAATAGGCATTTTGATTGATTGGTGTTTTTTCTTTTCTCTTAGTTTGCTTACACTGTAGCACGTTGGCTGCTGATTGATTGGTTCATTTCATGCTTTTTTTTTTTTGGTTCTCATGGCTGAAGCATCTTGCTCTCCAGATCAAACGTCGTCCTGGGGCAAACATTGTGTCATCAAGGTACAAAACTTCATGTCAGTTTTCAGTACTCAGATTTGTATGTATTCTACTGGTCTATTTTGACATTTTTATCCAATTCAAATGGACTGGTGTGGCAATATCTTCAGGTAGTGGTAGTTATTGCGAAAATATACTGCTTATAAATGAATTATTATATGATGTTTCGGATATTGATGAGAAGCTGTATATAATAGTGGTTAATTGACTTGCATAGGCTTTATGCATGTAATCCCACGTTTAATTTGTTACTGCATCGAGTCCATGTTCTGCTGTTTCATTGTCTATTCTTTACCTAGTGAATTTCAGGCCATCAATTTACTGTAGCTCATCGAAGGCAAGTAGGAGACTTTTAGTCAAGCCAATATCTGCTGTCGGTTCAGGTAAGGTGAACAGCCTTTTGGAGCTATAAGCACAATGTGATTTTTATTTGTTTGAGAACATGATCTGATGTATGAAATATGAATACAGGTTTAGAGGCATCAATTAATGATCCAAAGGATAATTTAGTTAGCATTAAAAATGTCGAGATAGTTGTGGAGTCTAAAGATGACGATAAGATGCAAGTGAGTTTCTTGCTCAACCTTCTGCCCACTTCAGTTCGTTTTTTCCTGTCTAGTGCTTGTACCTGCATGTATTTATGAAAATAGGTTTAAATCTGTTCATAATCAAATATGATTTGGATATTAGCTTTTCCCGAAATGCTAGAATCGCTTCATTGTCATGACAGGGTTAATTTCATTCCACACCCCCTCAGTATAGGTGAAATCAATATCCCTTCTTTGGGAAATTACAATGACCCCCTCACTTTATGGATCTAAATGTAAGAGGTAAAGGAAGAGAAAAAGTACTTTAATACCCCTGAATGAAAGATTCGAAAAAAACAAGGAGAAAATCCAAAAAGTGCTGAATGATATTAAATTGCCCTCCACATGTTAACAGTTTTACAAAGAACACCTTCGCTTTCACTTTTTCTTACAAATAAGGGCAAAATTCTAGTTGGCAAAAGTGAAGAAATATTGTCTCAAGGGTAAAATTGGAACGACAGGATTATTTTGGACAGTAACCGTCTGAAACCCTGATGGACACTAACAGTAGGACCAACAATGTAAGACGGCGCATAAAGTGAGGGAAGTCTTCGTAATTTCCCAAAGGTAAGGGATTGGTTTGTAATTTCACCTAAATTGACGGGGTGTGAATGAAAGTATCCCTAACAAATATGGCAACTTATACTTATAATAGTGACTAAGTTCTGGGTCAGTTAAGGGTGGATTTGCCAGGGAAAATGACGGAGATAGTGTTTGGTAAAGTTCTGAGAAACTTAGCACGTTCGGCTCCACCAATTCCTGGTTTTCGAAGAGAAAAAGGAGGTAATTATTTGTTTGTCTTTCTCAATAATGAAACCTTACTCATATTATTACTAACTAACAAATATAATTGCTCTTTGTTGCCAGTAATACGACAGTGGAATATGCATTTTGATGCTTTGTTCTGGCCTATAAATTGAGAATTTAATTTGAAGTTGGCACTTAAACTTGTTTAGTTAGCCACAAGATACACAAAGAGCAATATTTAACTACAGAAACTTCCCTTGTAACTATATATTACACAAATATCCCTTTATGGGTGCACTCAACCGATGTGCAACTCATTCGTATTAGATAGCTGTTGAAATATTACAATCATAGTAGTGCATAATAATTACTTTTATCAGCCATGGATAATAAAATGTTGAAAATCAAAGTTTGAGAGCGTCTGTGAACCATTTCTCCTGAATTTATTCACAACTTTTCTTGCAACTCCAGTTTTCATGTATTTAATTACAATGTCGGTATTTAAGGGTACACATATCTGCACAATGTGCTGCAGATAAAAGAAGTGCGATGTTTAAGATGAAATTCCTTTCCAGAAAAGTTCAATTCTATTGTTAGTATAATTGCAGCGTACTCATGAGATGATGCGCCTTTTTAACATCTTATATCAACTGCACAAACACGACTTTAGGTTTCTTTTCAAGATGTTACTCCGATCTTAAATTTGTATACTTTTTCTAGAAAATCCAGAAATCTGACATTAACATTTGCGTTCTCCTTTTCTGTTTTCATGTGCATGGTGGATTCTGCAGGGAAGACATCTAAGGTAAATTTATTCAGTTTCTTCTCTCTTTTTTTTTTTTCATGACTTAGTTTGTAGACTAAATGTGTCTGTTTTTTCATGACTTCTAAACTTCTTTATTAAGACTTTAATATTATGTGTATAATGGGATATGATATATAAAAATTGGGTAAATTACATCCGCTACCCCTGAGGTTTGTCCTAATTACAAGTTTGCCCTTGAGTCTTGAGAAATTACAAAAAACACCCTAACATTTCAGTTTTGTACAAATAATTCCCTGATCAAACTATAAACATGAAGCCAAAAAATGCAAATTAGTAACCTATTTCATGGAGTATTATACATTAGAGTGAAATATCATAGAGTTTTTTGTAATTTCTGAAATTAGAGGGACACAATTGTAATTAGCTCCAACTTCGGGGGAAATAGATGTATTCATCCATAAATATTTGCTTAAGTTATTGCTCTGCTGTGAAATTATATTTTACAGAAAAAAGAAAAACCTTTATCAGTATTTAAATGCAGGTCCCAACGGATTTCCTTCTACAAATTCTTGGTGAAGATAATGTTACCAATTTCGTCATTCAAGAAATTGTCAAATCAGCATTAGTTGATTATGTGGAGAAGGCAAGTCCTCCTCAGTCATTAATTACCTTGCAACATGTTTTATTGATATTTTCTTTAAGGTAAAATTTTGGTGTTTGTTTGATTGACACTTTGGTAAATGGACTAAAATTGCCAGGAAAATCTGAATGTTAAGGACAATATGATTAAGACCATACAGACTGCAGAGGAACTAAAATTAGCATTTATCCCTGGAAATGATTTTGGATTCAATGCCATACTGGAGCTTGAGAAATCTGCAGAAGAATCAAGTGTGATTGCCAAAGAATAGTTCTATTTGGGGTCAATGTGGATGTTAATGATAAATCGGGTGCCGCAATGAATTTTACTACTAAATTATACACATGTTTAGTGTTGATCTTTGTGGTCCCATTCCCTATATTAATGCTAAATGTATAAATTAATTAGCAGGATAATTTGCATATATCTAGTCCCCAATAATTGAAAAAACTCTTTATTCACCTTTGATTACCTTGGTCAGTTGGTTGTCATGGAATTTTGAGATGTTTGCAAATTCTACTTTTTCTAGAGATGCTAACATAGAAATTAAAATTACAAAAAAGTACATTCGTAAAAGTGGGGAGTACTTTCAAAAAAAAAAAAAGTAAAAAATAGTTGTTGAATGCTTGAAAAAACAAGTGGAGAAGTACTTTTAATTTTAATAAAGATACTAGTTTACTAATTTACACCTTATTAACATAAAATAACATTCAATATTATATATCTATATAATAATATATAGGCACTACAAGAAAATTGCAATTTACCGGCGAAATTTACCAGCGGAATTTTTCCCTAGGAAAATTTTGAAAATTTCTGAGGGATTACCAGCGGATTTCCTAGGATTCATATCACTAAATTTTCCGAGGGATTTTCCCTAGGTAAAACGTCGGAAATTATGGCGGTAAACCAAAAAATTTTGGCGCTCATCTTACCAACAGAATTCCGGGGGACTAATCCCTCGGGAAAAAAAATTATTTTCTTTTTTATTAATTTTATTGTTTACCGAGGCATCTGTGTCGGAATAATCCCTAAGAAATATATTTATTTTATTTTTTGTTAATTTAATTTTATTTCCGATGAACCCTCGGAAAAAAATTTATTTTCTTTTTTATTGTTTACCGAGGGATTTCCGACGGATTAATCCCTAAGAAATATATTTATTTAATTTTTCATTAATGTAATTTATTTTCCGATAAATTACAAAGGGATTTATCCCTCGGAAAAAATTATTTTCTTTTTTATTACTTTTATTGTGTACCGAGGGATTTCCGATAGATTAATCCCTCGGTAATATATTTATTTTATTTTTTGTTAATTTAATTTATTTCCTATGAATTATTGATGAAATTATCCATTGGATTTTTTTTTTATTTAAGCTATTTGTTACCTACAGATTTCTGAGGGATTATTCCCTCGATAAAATTAATATTTTTATTTATAATTTATTTTTCGTTCGACTTCCTTAATCTTCTATTTCATTTGTATTTCGACATAAAATACTTTTAAAAAAAGGTTACAGTATGAAAAATCATTGGAATTTGTATTTTGAACATTAGAAACAATAATTTTCTTATTAATAGACTAGGACATAGAAAGTATAATATAACCGAAAGAAAATAAGAAATATTCAAATAAAAAACAAGAAAACCGTCAAGAGAAAAATAGGTTTTAGAAAATATATTGAAAATATCATTTAAACTGAAATGAATATTTTTAGAATTTATTAAAAAAAATTAGAATTTATTATCCAAATTTTATTAAAATAATAATAAATAATTGTATTGTTCAAAACTTATATAATAATTAAATTAATAAATTTAACATAATTAATTTACTTTTTTTAATAAGTTGGCTCCCGTGCCTTGGCACGATATTTTAATTAATTATTATATATATATATATATATATATATATATATATATATGATAATAGGTGATCTGACCGTGCTACGTGTCCCGATCTTAGCGGTCAGCTCAAGCCACAAGCCGGCGTCTGCAGCCCTCGACATGGACCCCCGATCGGATATTCTCGACCCGACTTACGGGTCCGGCAAGTGTAATGTTCGTCCGGTCGGGCCTCGACCGCCGTCAAGGGCCGTCATCCGAGTCATCCTCGAGGCCATCGAGGGCGCTCGACCGCCTCGTGGTCGGGCAAGATCGCTGAGGTGGCATATCCCAAACACCGCAGCTAAATCCGTACCAAGCTATGAAGGAGTCTGGCCCACCAGATCCCCTCTTCTGAGGATAGTACGAGATCCTCTACAGACACCCTGAGCCTCGCATTAAATGCCTGCAGGTCAACGCAGACAGGCATTAAATGCACACTTTCCAAAGTGTACTTAGTGTGTGTTATCACCCACTATATATACCTCCAGCATTTATTGTTGTTGGTTAGCTCTCTTTATTACTCCGATCGCGCCCTAGTTGCTCCGATCACATCTCCCTTACTCGAATATCCTATTCCTAGTACTGACTTAATTCAGTGGACGGGCTACGCCGAAGACAATCCCCTCCGGCCAAGTGACCCATTGTTCAGTGTTTTCAGGCCGAAGTCGGATCCCCTCTACAAATTCAACTAACAAGCAAGACACGTGGTCGATCCCCGACCCCCGACCAAAAACTAACCTAATCAGTTTGGCGCCGTCTGTGGGAAACCACTTTCGACCTTAGAGCCAACAAACACAAACCATGGTGAACAAAAAGACTAAGAGCACACAAAGTGTCATCAAGACTCGATCTCAGCTGGAGGCCGAGCGGGCTGCAGCGGCTGCAGCAGAGCATGCGGCCTTTGCCGCCCGACTCAACGGGGACGGCCCCCTTGAGGGAGGAGATCCCCCTGACGAGGTAGAAGAAGACGCCGTCTCATGCGCTGATCTGCCTGCGGTCGTGCTTCCCGCTCAACCCTCGACACAAGACCTGGCCGCTTACACTAATCAGGTCTACGAAGAGGCCAGGCAGACCCTCGAAGCAGGAAAGCCAGTGAGAGTGATTCCGATTACAGTCGATCTCACCGAGCCTCCCCCTATACAATACCGACTGTCACGACCCGATCCCCCATTGCCTCCCCGTGCTCAGACCCAGGTGGGCGGAAGGAATGGCATGAGGGCGCGAAGCTGCCCGACCCCCACTGTAACGATCGGAATATTTTAAATTCTATTATTAATAATTACGCGAATTCTTTCTTGCCTAATTTCTCGATCTATCCAATTGGATTAATTAATCTTATGGAAAAGATTGATTAAACATATCTTTTAAATGCCCTCAATTACTTAAATTACCTAAATGCCCTTAAAAGCCTAAATGACCATTTTACCCCCCGAGATATTTTCCTAAATATCTACCTCTCTCTCTCATTCTCTCATTTCACAAAAGAAGGAGGAAAGAAGAAAGGAAGGAGAAGAGAAGGAGAAGAAAGGAGGAATCTTCCCGACGCCCTACCGAGCCCGTTTCTCTCCCGATCGACGAGCCGTGAAAACCCGAACGATCCTCACTACATTCTCTACCGTAATCCTTTTATCCCATTTCATTTCGTTCCTTCTTCGTTGCGATTTTATTGAGTTTTATATAGAATTTTATAGTTTTAGGATTTTCGTGTTTAGGGAGATTTACTTGACCATTTTACGTGATTCTTGTGCCTATATGTAGCTTATATGATATATATGATTATATGTGAAAATTAGGATGTTTTATGGTATAAATTAGGAGATGTATGGATTTAAATGTTGATTTCGCATGAGAGGTTCGCGATCTGCTGAGTCTGCTGCTCAATAGATCCACATGGGCGAACGCACGGTCTTGATCAAGACCGTGCAGGAGCCCGTGCGCAGCCCTTTTCAACCTGCACGGGCTTGAGCCCGTGCACGAGCCCGTGCGCAGGCTCGTTTGCACCTGCACGGTCTTGGCATCGTGCTCAAGACCGTGCGTGAGGCCGTGCACCCCTATTTGTGCTTGCACCGGCTTGCCAAGCCCGTGCGTTGGCCGGTGCAACATACTTAGTGGATTTTCTAGCTTTTCCTTTCTTGCACTTCGGGAATTGGGTCAACGCCACCTATTTAAATATTGACTTTTCGCATATGACCTCCGAAAATTAATCCGATTTCACCTATAGCTTCCTTGAGCCTCGGGATTTAATATTTTATATAATTTGCAATTTACCCGACCCTATTTGACCGTCATTTGACACCTATGCTTGTTTAGGGATTTTATCCCACCTTTCCCGTTTCTTGTCCGTTTGACCCCGTTTTTGCGAGAGAGTTCTGTTATATTATTTTAAACATGTCTACGTGCCTTAACTGCATTTTAGCATGCTTTCCGTATTTATTATTAATGTTCTTCCATTATTATAATTGCTTTAAATATCCCTTTAAATATTGTTCCATAATTTATATATCCTTACATGTTTAATTATCTGACTTTCCATATTGCACCTGTAGCATGAGTGAAGTTATATATATGAATTGCCGTGCGTCGTTTGTTGTTCGTGTCTTGCTTTTGTTATTGTCGGTCTCGTTTTCATCCTCTAGGCCCTGTGTATTACAGGTGGGTCCAACGAGGGAGAAACTTGACTACCGCTTGCTTTCATACTGTCGTGTCGAGCCAGGTAAGGGTTTAACTTATTTTTAACTGGGGCAAGGACATAGACTATTATAGGTTGCAAAATAAATGATTTCCCCGCTTTTCTTATTACTTGTTGTACTGCCTTTACTATTCCTTACCTGCTTAGTCAACCGTTTTGATAGCAAACCAAAATGTTTTAAATACTTTCAACTAGAGGCAAGGAAAATCCATTTGTTTTAAATGCGAACTTTGGTCTCCCGACCTCGCAATTATAACCTTGTCTCGAATGGCCCCTTTGGCCTCCCACACCCCGATTTCCTACTTTTGAATGACCCTTTTGGCCACCCAAACTATCATTGATTTCAAAAGCGAGTCATAGATTGTTTAATGACTTGGGCCCGGAGTATACAGGAGGTGAGCCTGGGGACGAGCGTCTAGGGAAAATCCCGATGTGTACTTCTAGCGTGTTAACTTAGGCCGGCTAGGAGGTTGGCTAGCCTGAGTTGATGCGAACGGTGGTGCTAACAGCGTCTCCTTAAAACTCTGTATGGTGGTGCTAACAGCGTCTCCTTAAAACTCTGTATGGTGGTGCTAACAGCGTCTCCTTAAAACTCTATATAGTATTGTTGGTGGTGGAGTACTTGATTACATGTTTGCATGTTTTTCAATTGGGAGTTATAAGGAGAGGGCCCGTTCTCGCCGGGACACATTATTGCATAATTTATTGCATTCATTGCTTGTCTAATTGTTTTGCGGCTTTCATTACAAGTCGAAGCACATTCCGGTTCTCTTCATTTATCATATGTATTTCCCTATATATATATAAAACCCGGAAGCGTGACTCGTACTTGCTATCCTAAGCCTTCTTTATTATTCAATTAATTAGTTGAATTACGAGCCGTGTTTATTTATAGATCCCAACTTATTTTATCGTGCTTTTCGAACTTGTAACGGCCTTGTGACTCAACTAATATCCTTTTAATTTATCGGCTTGATATTACGTGCAAATGTTTTAAAGGATCCGGTTCGTCAACCTTTTGTGTTTTCAAATAAGCCGAACCCGAGTGTTGCTTTGTGTCATTTTACAACTTATATTTCGTTATTCGTATTCTTTCTCAAAACGGGCAACACTTACCACTTTTAGTTTTAAAAGATAAACGACGAATTGTGATCAAAACCCCCTTACTGAGTATCCTTTATACTCACCCCTGCTATTTTGGTTCTTGCTTCAGGTAGACAGGTGGCGACGTCACCTATCTTGTCAGTCGGCATCAGCAGGTCTAGATAGGCTCAGTCTTTCTGGTTTGTCTTGTCAGTGGTCCCAACAACCGTCGAGTCTTGTTTATTGTATTTATTTACTTTACGTACTTATGTGCCCCTGATGTGGGATAGTTGACGATATCTAGGATTGTACAGGATAGACTAGTTGAGCCATGGATGGCACTACGTGTTGTTATTCTATTGTATTTCGAATTTCACATGTTTAATTGATATTATGTTAGCCTCGTAGGCATTTATGGAATTTAATTGTTTACTTTATAATCGCTTCCGCATTTCTCTGTTTTATTGTGGTTGTTGTTGGGATGTCGTTGCTGTTGCCGGTAGTGTTTGCTTGAGTGTCGTTCGCCGGAGTGGGTTTTTGAGTTGAGGCCCCTCGCTGAAGCTCGGGAATCCATTTCGGTGTGGATGTGGCGGTCCTCCTTCAGGGGGCGCTACAGTCAGTGGTATCAGAGCCTAGGTTCCCAAAAGGAACCGAAGCTTTGTAATCGCGTCGTGTCTTGTCTCTTGTGTCTGCCCGTTTTGTGTCAATGAGATTTAGAGTTTCCAGTCACATGTGCTTGAGAACTCCTTAGTATTGAAATTGTGATTGATCTTCTTTTGGAATGGCCAACCAACCGTTTGATCTCTTACAATTGTAGTACTGAGTTGGGATTGAATGCAAGTGGATGTGGAACTCGAGGTAGCGTCTGTCTTGCCTTGTCGTCTTGTCGTGTTCTGCTTGGGTCTTGTCGTGTCTAGGTCGTACGGCTATAGGATCGAGTTTTGCTTGTTATGTGATTTATTTCATGCTTTAATTGATTACATGATGTTCGAATCGTAAATGTATGCTCTGTTTGAATTTTATATGCCTTATGTGATCATTCCATTAACCGAGCATGCATCTTTTTCCTAGTTTATTGAGCGCAGGTACATAATGTCTCATCGAAGACCCCCTACAGCTCCCTTATCTCTGAATTCGATTGCAAGAGACTTGGTGACAGCTATGAGGCAGATTGCTGAACAAGTACATCAAGAGAGACAACAACAACAACAACATGTAGCTGCGAGACAAGCCGAGGGCCAATCCCTCGATAAATTTCTGCACTACAACCCACCCTCCTTCGTGGGTGAACCAGATGATCTTAAGGCCGAGGCTTGGATAACCGATCTGGAGCGAATCTTTCGAGTAATACGCTGCGGTGACCCCGAGAGGGTCGAATATGCCATCTTTCTCATGAGAGGACCAGCTGAGGATTGGTGGTGCTACATAGAACAGAGATGGTTCGCTGAGGGAATTCCGTACACTTGGTCACGGTTCCTATTCGACTTCCGAGAGAAGTACGTGCCGCAAGTGGTACGTGACAGCCGAGAAAGAGAGTTCATGTCCCTCACCCAAGGAGCTCTCCCTGTTGCACAATACGAGGCACTTTTCAGCCGCCTCATCGACTATGCTCCTCACATTGCATCTGACGATCGAAGAAGAGCGCGAAAGTTCATCGAGGGACTTCAACCGGAGATCTTGGAAAGATTAGTGGGATTGGACATTCGAGTTTATCACGAGGTAGTTAACCGAGCTATGAGAGTGGAGTCCGATCTTCAAGAGATGAGACGAAGAATTCCTCACATGAAAGGATCCTCTTTTAACGAGAAGGCAAGAAGAGAACCAGCCGGACCGAGCACCTTTCCGACATGGGAACCACACTACGAGATGCCGGAACCTACCAAACCAGAAGTGAATGAGGACCTCATTCCCTGTGAGCACTGTGGAAAGACCAATCACAAGACTGCATGGTGTAGGAAGAAATCGAGACGTTGCTTCAGATGCGGGAGCAGCAAACATCAGGTTCAGGATTGCCCCGACTCAGGGAATCCTCGGGGAAGGAAAAGGGGATCTCGACCCTGATATCGACTTGCAGAGGTACATTGCATTATTATTGCATTCACTCATAATATTCTGTTTCGAATGGTAATTGCTTTAAATATGTGTTAAGTGTTTTATATAACTTACGTGCTTTAACTGCTTTCAAAAATTCACACTTGCACTGATTGAATGATTAGATGCTAAGATTTATGTGATCTCTGTGTGGATAGCGTGGAATTCGATAAATTCGTTATACGCTATTAGAGAGTGCTAAGGACAAGGAGTTCTTGGCCGACTAGGATCGATTCTGTTGCGAGCACGTTATGCGGTTCTGGATAGCACCGACGTTGACATATCGAGTCTGAAGGAGTATACTTCTGAAGGTATGTCTGAAGATGAATCAACTAGTGAAGAGGATAATGAATTATCTGACGATGAGGATTATATGGGAGACGAGCCGACATCAGCTTCTGATAATGACGATCCTGATGTTTCGTATGAAGTCGAGCGAAGAAGTGATGAAAATGATGGTTTAATGGAAGGCGGAGAGGAGAAATCATTCAATACCATTGAAGATGAGAAAACACTCTGTAGAAAGAATAAGAAAGAGTGTGATCTTGAAGAAACAGGTTGTGAGAAGGACGAGGAGTACAATGGGAGAAATGATGATGGCGTTACTTCCTGAAAAAGGAACTCTAATCAAGAAACAGGAGGAGGATGTGACAATTGTCATTGAGGATACGAAGAGTGCAAGAATCAGTCGGAAGAATGAAATAGATAATGACAGTGATGATGGACCTTACATTGGAATTTTCTGATTCCTAGTCATAATGGACGGGAATGTGTGCCTTGGACGAGCCAGGAGCTATTTATCTTTATTTCTTCTTCGTCGTTAGCTTTGTTTAGGGTTTTTGTAATCCCGTTTTTCGCATGACTTTGGATTCTATTTCTGTTGTGAATGATGTTCTATAATGTATTTTAATTGCTCTTAAATGTTCGTTTTTAATTGCTTGAGTGCCGTTCGCCGGAGTGGGTTTTTGAGTTGAGGCCCCTCGCTGAAGCTCGGGAATCCATTTCGGTGCGGATGTGGCGGTCCTCCTTCAGGGGCGCTACACCCACACTACCCAGTCGACCATTCCCCAGAGGGAGGGGGGAGAACAAATGTCACACAGTCCAGCGACTGGATAAAGCACACACCGTCGAGCACGACTGCGAGCCAGAGGAGAAAGAAGGTTATTATGATGATGAGTATGATCGCGAATAATACGACGACCGGGTCGAGGAAAGGGACTACGTCCCCCCACCCAATAATCGAAGGGCGTATTCTCAGCCCATTCGACCGGCGTATTCTCACCCAATCCGACTAGCGGGCGGGCTCATGCAAGACGCTCGTCGAGCCCACCCTTCTCAATCGCCGGTCAGAGAGAGATTGAAGAACAAATTTTCTAACATCCCACCATTCGGAGATCTGAGGGATCGGCTCCCGCCCCCCCCCCCCCCCCCCCCCCCGACCGAACTTAGGTAGTAACGAATGGCAAGGACCTGAGCGTAACGCTCGAAGTCGCCGACAGAGGGAGGAGATCCTCCCGACAGAGGTTGTCCCCGTTCACAGAAGAAATCCTCGGCGAGGATCCATGGAGCACTGCCATCCCCTGAGACCTTTCCATCTACGATAGGAAGACCGACCCGGGGGACCACATCACCAGCTTCGAGCTGTCCATGAACCTATTTCTGCACACCCCTCACACTTGGACGAAAGTGCTGGCCACAATTTTCAAGGGAGCAGCGCTCGACTGGTTCCTCCGACAGCCTCCAGGGTCAATAAGATCATACGATTAACTTTTCACAGCGCTCGAGGGCCACTTCTCACCCCTGATACATGACATACTTGGGGTACCGCGCTTAGGCTCGATCGTCCAGGGGTCGACGAGACACTCAGAGACTATTTTACTCTATTCAACGCAGAGCTAGTCTGAGTCGCACCTCCTGACCTACCTGTCGTCCTTAGCACTCTTGGGAAGAACTGCAATTGTAGGGACTTCACCAAAGACATCCTTGGTCGGGTCCCCATAGAGAGTCTGAGGGATATCCAAGACTGCGCCACTAAGTGGATGGACTATGAGGAGATCGAGGGGAGTTATTAGGCGGGCAATGGCCAGGCCATGCTGCGAAGCATAGGACAGAGCCCAGCCCACAACAACTATTACAACCGACCCTAAAGTCCCAGAGCTCGAACCCCGCCTCAGGCGGGTCGAAATAGAAATAGAGGCCGACAGGAGAACCACGGTCTACAAGAGGGCAGCGGTCGGCAGGAAGGTGGCTCATCCTCGAGATAGCCGAATAGAGAGCTCTACGAGCCTCTGATCTGTGCGATCGGAGATATTCTCCCTAAGATCCCCGAAAAGCTCCTCAGATATCCGAAAAGGCTGAAACTCAATATGAAGAAGATCGATACTAGCAAGTATTGTGACTTCCACAACCAACCTGGCCACCTCACCGACGAATGTAATCAATTAAAGGATGAGATCGAAAGGCTCATCCAAGGGGGCCACCTTAGTGAGTTTATCAAGAAACTCAGTCGCAATCGGGATCGAACCAGAGGGAGACGAGCCACGAGGAGGAGCATGCTCGACGATCGCGGTCGAGATCCCGGTCGCCGCCACCAAAGAGAAACCTAGGCCAGCATGATGGAAAGCAGAAGGAAAACCCCAAAAGAATTTTGAACGCCCCAATCGGGAGGATTGATATGATAGTTGGAGGCCCCGACGGCGGCGACTCCAAAACTGCAAGGAAGCGCAACATCCGACAGGCGCCAATGAGCCTTAACGGCCCCAACGAGATCTACCATATCGATCATCGGTATAAATGGAGACAGAAGGAAGTCTCATTTAGTGATAGGATTTCCATTTGGATCCCCATCGGGACGGTGTAACGCCGAGTTGTCCGATGGTGGTCACCCTAGACATTGCTAACTATGTTGTAAGTAAGTGTTTAGTTGATACAGGAAGTAGCTCCAACCTTATCCTTTACTCGACTCTCAAACAAATAAACCTTGATCGCTTGAATTTACACCTGTCAACACCTCCCTAAAGGGGTTTTGCGGGTCGGTCATCGTGCCCATCGGGAAAATCAAAATGTTAACTTCCATGGGGACCCATCCCATTCAAACCACGATGGAGATCAATTGGGTCGTGGTCGACATCGAGGATTTCCCATACCACGCAATCTTTGGACGGCCGGGTCTGATCGCCTTCAAGGCGATCATAACCACCTTCCATCAGAAAATGAAGCTCCTGACTCCCTACGGGATCAAAGAGGTAAACTGCAACCTCGCTGAGTCATGGGCCTATTATTCGATCGCCAACGAAGCTAAGCTTCCATCTAAGAAAGATGAACTAAGGCTTGGGGATCTAATCCTCAAAGAGGCAAACGACGATGATGAAGGAATTCCCGATCCGAGGGGGGACAGAGCCTCGCGCTCCAAAACCAGGACGCACGAAGCTTGAAAAAAGAGGAAAATGGATTACGCCAGGCTGTCCGCCGTCTAAGAGACCCAAACGATACAGCTCTATCCGAACGACCGAGAGAAGACAACCCGGGTCAAAGTTAACCTCCGAGGGGACCAGCTCGAGTGCCTCACCATCTTCCTCCAGGAAAATGCCGATGTTTTCACTTGTAAGGAGACCGACCTTGAAGGGGTCGATCCGAGCGTCATCTCACATTATCTCAATATCGACCCTTCCTTCAAGTCGATCAAGCAGAAACTCCGAACACAAAGTTTAGTAAGAAACTCCATCATCGAAGAAGATGTTAACAAGCTCCTCAACGCCGGATATATCACGCCAGAAAAGTATGTTGATTGGCTCTGCAACGTGGTCCTGGTCGCCAAGACTGGTGGGAAGTGGCGAATGTGCACTGATTTCACCTACCTTAACCGCGCCTGCCCCAAAGATCCTTACCCGCTCCCACGGATCGATCACTTCTTCGATTCGACCGCGGGATGCGAAATGATGAGCATGATGGATGCCTTCCAAGGCTATTATCAGATCAGAATGGCTCCCCAGGACCAAAAACACACGGTGTTCATTGTTGTAAAAGGCATCTACTATTTCAAAGTGACGTCGTTCGGATTGAAGAACGCGGGAGCCACGTACCAGAGGCTGGTTAACCTTATCTTCGAGCCACTCCTTGGGAAACCGTCGAGGTTTATGTTGACGATATGATTGTGAAAAGCCTAAGGGCGATCGATTATCTAGCCGACCTCGCAGCCATGCTCGCGCTAATACGAAAATATCGATTGAAACTCAATCCCCAGAAGTGTGTTTTTGGGGTCGGCGGTGGCAAATTTTTGGGTTATATGGTAAGCCAGTGAGGGATCGAGGCCAACCCGGAAAAGATATCCGCGATCATCAACATACCCCGACCAGACATAATTCGAGGAGTTCAACAGCTGGTCGAACGGATTGTTGCCCTCAACAGGTTCATATCCAGGTCGGCGGAACGTAACCTACCCTTCTTCAAAATTGTAAGGGATATGAACAAGTTTGAGTGGACAGAGGAATGTGACCGTGCCTTTGAAGACATGAAGAGACACCTGGCCTCAGCTCTGCTAATCGCCAAACTCGAAAAAGGAGAGATCCTATATCTTTACTTAGCCACGAAACGATTAGCTCGGTCCTAGTGACCATCCGTAATCGGAAACACCTCCCAGTCTACTACGTCAGCAAAATCTTTCATGGGCCGGAAACACGATACTTGGAAATTGAGAAGTTTGCACTCGCGCTTGTGGTTTCATCGAGGAAACTTCATCCATATTTCCAGGCACACGAGATCATTGTGCTGACCGACCAGCCCCTAAAACAAGTGATGGCTAAGCCTGACACCTCAGGGCGGTTGATCAAATAGGCGATCGAGCTCGGACAGTTTGATATCACCTTTCAACCAAGAGTAGTCATGCAGGGACAAGTATTAGCTGACTTTCTGGTCGAGAAGACTACGACGATGAAAGCAGGAAAGAATAAGTGTGCCCATTAGCTCTTAAAGGTCGATGGCTCTTCTACCGCCAAGGGAGGAGGAGCAGGAATATCGCTAACTAACCTCGAAGGCCTAGACCTGGACTTCGCAATTTGCCTCGATTTCCAAGTCACAAATAATGAGGCCGAATACGAAGCACTGATCGCCGGCCTATGCATTGCGCTCGAGAGTTGAGCAAGAACGGTCGCCATTATCACGGATTCCCAACTTGTAGCGCATCAAGTTCAAGGCTTCTACGAAGCTCGAGAAGATAGCATGATCAGGTACTTAGAGGAAGTGCATAAACTAACTGCAAAATTCACCAGCTTCACCATTGATCAGGTCCCAAGGGAAGAGAACGCCCGAGCCGACGTGCTGTCTAAGCTCACCAACGGCCTTAAAGGCACGGAAGAGCGGGAGATCACTTTTAAGGTGTCCAACTGCTGCACAATAGACGGGCCAGTCAAGTCCCTCATGATGATCGACCCAGAGGAACCTTGCTGGCTCGATGAAATCGTGCTGTACCTCTGAGACGGTACCCTTCGTCCAGATTGCAACGCTGCTCGACGGCTGCGACATCGCGCTACCAAATACTTCCTCGACTCAGAAGGAAGACTTTACACACGCGGGAATCGCCGACCACCCATGAGGTGTCTCCGACCCTCTCAGGTTGAAGAATTTCTTTACGAAATCCACGCAGGAAGTTGTGAGAACCACTCCGGTGGTCGGTCGCTGGCATGGAAGGTTACAAGGGCGGGGTATTTCTGGCCGACCCTTGAACACGATGAGGAAAGACACTCAAGGCGCTGCGTTAAGTGTCAAAAGACGGGGAATTATTCGCACAAACATGCAGCAGAAATGATAGCGATAGATGTGTCATGCCCCTTCAACCAGTGGGGGACAGATATAATTGGACCACTCCCAACCTCGACCATCAGACAGGCGGAATACTGCGTTGTAGCCTGCGAATATTTCTCGAAATGGGTAGAGGCGATAGCTATCGACAAACAACCACGAAAGTCATCAAAAACTTCATATGGAGAAACATTGTGTGTTGATTCGGGATCCCACGGATCTTAATTTGTGATAACGGGCCACAATTTCGAGCAGATGATATGAATGAATGGTGCATAGATCTTGGGATCGACCAGTGTTTTGCTTCGGTCGGATACCCGCTAGTGAATGGGTAAGCTGAGGTAACAAACCGCACCATTATCAGGAGCCTCAGCGCTCGACTCGACACAAAGAAAAAGGCCTGGGCGGATGAGCGCGACGAAGTCCTATGGGCCTACAAAACAACTCCTCGAACCTCGACAGGCGAAATCCCGTTCGCTCTAGTATATGGGTCGGAGGCTCTAATCCTAGCCGAGCTCGTCCACGAGATAGCCAGGGTATTGCACTTTCAGCTAGCACAAAACAAAGAAGGGCGTGTGCTCGAGCTTGACCTCATCGAGGAAAAGCGCCATAGACCCCTGGGGCGGATGTTGCAACATAAAGCTGCGGCTGCTCAAAGTTATAACAAGAACGCCCGACCGTTGAGCTTCCAGGTCGGAGATTTGGTCTTGAAAAAGGTCTAAGTGTCAAGAAAAGTGAAGAAGCTTGAGGAAAAGTGGGACGGTCCATACCGTGTTGCACGAATAGCCAAAAACAACGCTTATCGACTTGAGACACTTAGATCAGAACCTGAAGAATTAACCCGACCAATGAACGCGTTCAATTTAAAGTTGTATTACCTATAGATAGACCCCTAAGGGGTCCGACCGTGTAGCTCCCTCAGGGGCCCCTTTTGTAAGTTGACTAGCTCAATGAAACATTTCAAGTGTTATTATTGTTACTGCTGATTATCCTACTTTAGCATTTGATGTCCCATCATGCTCGAAAGGGGGGAGGGGAACCCCGTATAATAATAATAGGAAAAAATAATAACCCATAAAACTAAGTTACACAAATGAAATCAAGTTGCGAAACGGACTGGGGACTCGAGCGTAAAGCTCGAGCCCATTCCGATCGTCCAAAGTCGGAAGTTACTTCCACTCGTACTAGGGACTCGAGCGTAAAGCTCTAGCCCATCCCGATCGTCCAAAGTTGGAAGTTAATCTTCCACTCATGGACTAGGGACTCGAGCGCAAAGCTTGAGCCCATTCTGATCGTCCAGAGTTGGAAGTTAAGCTTCCACTCGCGGACTGGGGACTCGAGCATAAAGCTCGAGCCCATTCCGATCGTCCAGAGTTGGAAGTTAATCTTCCACTCGCAGACTGGGGACTCGAGCATAAAGCTCAAGCCCATTTCGATCGTCTAGAGTTGGAAGTTAAGCTTCCACTCGCGGACTGGGGACTCAAGCGTAAAACTCGAGCCCATTCCGATCATCCAGAGTTGGGAGTTAACCTTCCGCTAGGACTGGGGACTCGCGTGTAAAGCTCAAGCCCGTTCCGATCGTCCAGAGTTCAAACACTCAGATCATTCAGATTTAAACAAACGAACAACAAACTTTTGAAAAGGACTTCATTAAATAAGGGTCGAATAGCGCGACCCGTCGCGTACAAAAGACCCGATCGAATTGGGTCTAGTTACAATATAAGGGATTCAGCTAGTCCGATCCCATACTTTGGAATAAAAGAAGAAAAGTTAAAACGCCACTCAATCGTCGATATTATGAACGGTCGGTGCAGCAGAAGGCTCTGGTCGGCCGGAGGGAGATGGCGGATCGGGGGAATCCGATCTATCAGGCTGATCAAGGAAGCTGAAGTCCAAGTCCTCGGGCCAGCCACTCCCATCGTAAGGAGGCGCGTCGGGCACCTCTGAGGCGATCTTTTCTACGATGAACCCATGGGTGTATTCATCGGGATCCGCGGCATAGACCGCCGTTATTGGATCATCAGCCTTGCATGGACGCGGGTCGAACTCGTCAAGACCGATCCCAGAAAGTTCGCTATCCGAAACTTGAAGATATCCGCAATGGCAAAGCTGGGCCAAGCTGTAGCGACCCCTGAAGAAGAACCGCCACATCCGCACCGAAACGGATTCCCGAGCTTCAGCGAGGGGCCTCAACTCAAAAACCCACTCCGGCGAACGGCACTCAAGCAAACACCACCGGCAACAGCAACGACATCCCAACAACAACCACACTAAACAGAGGAAAGCGGAAGCGATTAATGTAAGCAATCAAATTTCATAAAAGCCTACAAGGCTATCATAATATCAAGAAACATTTATAAATCAGAATACAATAAAATAACAACACGTAATGCCATCCATGGCTCAACTAGTCTACCCTATGCAATCCTAGATATCTTCAACTATCCCACATCAGGGGCACATAACTACGTAAAGTAAATAAATACGATAAACAAGACTCGACAGTTGTTGGGACCACTGACAAGACAAACCAGAAAGACTGAGCCTATCTAGACCTGCTGATGCCGACTGACAAGATAGGTGACGTCGCCACCTGCCTACCTGAAGCAAGAACCAAAATAGCAGGAGTGAGTATAAAGGATACTCAGTAAGGGGGTTTTGGTCACAGTTCGTCATTTAACTTTTTAAAACTAAAAGTGGTGAGTGTTGCCCGTTTTGAGAAAGAATACGAATACGAAATATAAGTTATAAAATGACACAAAGCAACACTCGGGTTCGGCTTATTTGAAAACACAAAAGGTTGACGAACCGGATCCTTTAAAACATTTGCACGAAATATCAAGCCGATTGAAAGAATATTAGTTGAGTAATAAAGGGGACTTAGGGTAGCAAGTACGAGTCACACTTCCGGGTTTTATATATATATAGGGAAGTACATATGATAACTGAAGAAAACCGGAATGTGCTTCGACTTGTCACGCAAGCCATAAAACAATTAGACAAGCAATAAATGCAATAAATCATGCAGTAATGTGTCCCGGCGAGAACGGGCCCTCTCCTTATAACTCCCCATTGAAAAACATGCAAGCAAGTACTCCATCACCAAGATTCATAAACAGGGTTTAAGGAGATGCGATTAGCACCACCATCAGGATTTAAGGAGACGCGATCAGCACCACCGTACAGGGTTTAAGGAGACGCGATTAGCACCACCGTTCGCATCAACTTAGGCTAGCCAACCTCCTAGCCGACCCAAGTTAACACGCTAGAAGTATACATCGGGATTTGCCCTAGACGCACGTCCCCAGGCTCACCTCTTGTATACTCCGGGCCCAAGTCATAAAACAGGCTATGGCTCGCTTTTGAAATCAATGATAGTTTAAGTGGCCAAAAGGGCCGTTCGAAAGCATGATGCAAGTAGTTAAGTATGAATGGAAAAAGGGGCTTTTGAGACAAGTTGATGTAACGATCTAGGAAATACTCATAAGCGTCGTACGCTTCGGGAGCATACTGACGGATGTCCCTAACGACATTACTTATAAGTGCCTCAGAGATCAAATAGTTACTTTTAAAACAAATAAGTTACTTGTCTCTAGTTGGAAGCATTTCAAATCATTTTGGTTTGCTATCAAAACGGTTTGACTAAGCATGTAAGGAATATTAAAGACAGTACAACAAGCAATAAGAAAAGGAGGGGAATAAGTTATTTCGAAGCCTAAATAAACTATGTTCTTACTCCAGTTGAAAATAATTTAAAACCCTTACCTGGCTCGACAAGACAGTAAGAAAGCAAGCGGTAGTCAGGTTTCTCCCTCGTTGGACCCACCTGTAATACACAGGGCCTAGAGGATGAAAACAAAACCGACAATACTAAAAGCAAGACACAAGACAACAGATGACGCACGGCAATTCACATAGAATCCAATCATGAAATAAACACAATATAGGAAGTAAATCAATTAAACATGTAAATTACGGTACGACAATTAAAGAATATTAATGAAATGTTAAATAATGAAAGAACGTAAATAATAAATATTAAAGGCATGCTTAAACGCAATTAGGGCACGTAGACACGCTTAAAATAATATAACGGAACTCACTCGCGAAAACGGGGTCAAACGGACAAGAAACGGAAAAGATGGAATAAATCCCTAAACGAGCAAGGTGTCAATTAACGGTCAATTAGGGTCGGGTAAATTGTAAATTATGAAGAATATCGAATCCCAAGGCTCGAGGAAACTATAGGTGAAATCGGATTGATATTCGGAGGTCGTATGAGAAAAGTCAACATTTAAATGAGTGGGGTTGACCAATTCCCGAAGTGCAAGAAAGGAAAAGGCTGGAAAATACACTAAATATGTTGCACCGGCCAACGCACGGGCTTACGCACGGGCTTGGCAAGCCGGTGCAAGCACAAAAGGGGTTACACGGCCTCCCGCACGGTCTTGAGCACGGTGTCAAGACCGTGCAGGTGCAAACGGCCATGCGCACGGGCCTGTGCACGGGCTCAAGCCCGTGCAGGCTGAAAAGTGAAGCGCACGGGCTCTTGCACGGTCTCGCTCAAGACCGTGCGTTCGCCCGTGTGGATCTACTGAGCAGCAGACTCAGCAGATCGCGAACCTCATACGCGAAAATCAAAATATAAATTCATATATCTCCTAATCTACACCATAAAACATCCTAAATTTCACATATAATCATATATATCATATAAGCTACATATAGACACAAGAATCACGTAAAATGGTCAAGTAATTCTTCCTAAACACGAAATCCTAATATATAAAATTCTATATATAAATCACGAAAAATCGCAAGAAATAACGAACGGAATGAAATGGGGTAAAAGGATTACCGGTAGATAATGTAGTGAGGATCGTTCAGGTTTTCATGGCTCGTCGATCGGGCGAGAAACGAGCTCGGTAGGGCGTCGGGAAGATCTTTCTCCTTTCTTCTCCTTCTTTCTCCTTTCTTTCTTTTCTCTTTCTTTTCTCCTTCTTGTTATGAGAGAATGAGAGATAGGTTGATATTTAGGAAAATATCTCGGAAGGGTAAAATGGTCATTTAGGTTTTAAGGGCATTTATGTAATTTAAGTAATCGAGGCTATTTAGAAGATAGGTTAAATCAATCTTTTCCACAAGATTAATTAATCCAATTGGATAGATCGAGAAATTAGGCAAGAAAGAATTCGCGTAAATATTAATAATATAATTAAATATTCGGGTCGTTACACAAGCACAGGTCGACACCCACCTGCATGTCACCGTCGCACTTGTACGCCAAAGCCTGGTAGAACATTGGGCTCTCGACGAAGTCGATGACTGCCCTCTTTGTGATTGTCTCGCGGGCCCGACAAAGGTACCGCTGCGCCTTCCTCTTGTACTTGTGCGCCAAATCCTCGACGGTTGAGGTATACCCGATCGTCCTGGCCGTATCGTACTATTCCTGCTCTCGCTCGACGACCCTTTTCAGCTGCGCCTCCAGCTTGGAGATTCTGCCCGTCGAGGAATCAGCCTCCTTGGTCAAGCGCTCGACCTCCGATTGCAAGCGCATCTTCTCATCTTGGAGGTCGTCGGCTGACCGCCTAAAGACGTCAACCTGTTGCTTCAGTTCGGAGCTATCCCCGAGCTCAGCCAACTCCTTCTTCTTCTCGAAGAACTTCCTCTTGTAGTAGTCTTTGCGAGCAGAGTAGAGCCTGACCCGCAGGGCGATTGAGGCAATAGCGTTAGAAAGCCTCTGTCACGGGTACACATTAACTTTCAATAAGTAACGGTTAGCAAAAGAAACGAAAAAGGAACTGGAAAAAGAGGAATAAAAGCCCTACCATACTCAAGGACTTGGCGCATATTATCTCCAAGTCATCGATGGAATGTTTCACCAGCTTCTTCTGATCGGCAAGGTTGACTCCCGACCGGTATAGAGAGTAGGCCTTCCGATCGTCCACTTTCCCGTAAAGTGGGAAGATTCTTACCCAGTCGGAGGCTCCTCAGGGGCTACGATGCTGGGAAGGCGCTCGAGATACGTCTGACTCCCCTCGTCGTCGCTATCCGGCTCGACGACCTGTTTCTGTTTCAGATGGGCTCTTGGCGCCCCCGAGCCTCAAGGTGTAGAGACAATATTCGGCCTCCTCCTTCGGGACCCCCGACCGCGAGGGTGGACTCAGCCATTGTTATGTCGGCCGGCGTAGAAGCATCGACCGCGACCCCCTCGTGGGTCTTCTTGTGAGTTGCCGCCATTGCGGCAGTTGGGGTATAAGCAGCGGGAGGGTCGGGTAGTCTTTCACGAGCATTGATCGAATCGCTCAGTGCCTGGAAGTTGGCATCATCCTGCTCTTTGCTGGCTCGACCAGCACGCTTGTTCTTCAGCTGAAAAGCGGCACGAGCTAAAGCCATTACTTGGATATCTGAAAAAGAGAAGGAAAAGCGATCAGAAACAATTAAATGAAAACACAAGAAAAATATATAAGAGCATAAAACCACCTGATCGTTTACCCAAGACGCTCTTCCTTGAGTGCCGATTGTAGCAAAGCCCAGCACTTTCTATATTCTGCTGGGTCAGAATAGAGTTCCAGTTCATTTCGTCGGGGCCCAACCACTCGCCCAGCAGGTCAAGCATGTTCTCCAGATCAGGGTCGACAACCCACTTCTTCTGCCTCGAGCGCGCATCCTTCCACCGGTTGGGAAGGCGGAATCCATGTACATGCTCCACGATCATCCACTTAGGCTTCCAGGTGGTCCCATGAGAAGTTGTGGGGATCGTGAAGAACTTTCGACCTTATTTATTGGAAACGACATAGAATCTGATCCCTGATTTGGAAGACTCCTACACGGTGAGCAGTTGACGGAAGTGTCGAGGGTTTGGCTCGAACCTCAGGATCCTCATCAGCACCAGGTAACAACCGATGAAAGTGAAGTTGTTGGGCACCAGTTGGGTCAGGCAAACTTCCAGATCCCAATAGGTGGAGTACATTTGATCGTTGCTGATCACCCGAAAGCCGTTCGCGACAGCGTTATAATTAACGGCCAACTCCGTCGGCCTCTGACTACCTATTATCTCATCGGGTCGGGGCCGCCGTACGGTATGAGATGGCGGAAAATGCAACATCGCCCGGGTCCTCGCGATCCGATCATTGGAGATTTTCGATCAGCTCATAAAGCGGGTTAGTTGGACCCTTTCCTCAGGATCATCGACCGCCTCATTGCCCAGATTGGATGGGCCTACTACAGGTTCAGCCTGATCGACCACCCTCCTTGATCTATGTTTTTGCCAAGCCGATGAGCCATCTGCTTCAGGCGACCTTTGCCCCTCTGGGCTACTGTGACGGCCGGCTCTCGAGCGGCTTCCGATGGGCCGGCTCCGCCCCCATCCCTCCTTTCAAGAGGAACTATCGTCGGAACTGGTTCACGCACCACAGATGCCCGATCAGAATCATCCCCATGATCTGACCCCAAAGACTCCACACCTAAGTCATAATCCCTCACTCTCTCCTCGGATCCCTCAGATTGCGAAGACATGATGAAAATAATGGAAAAGAGAAGGGATCGAGGGTTACCTAGTGTTTAGTGAAAGGTCGGAGTTGTGTTTGCACTCGGTCGGACAACTGCTACAGTCTCTCTCTCTAAAAATTGCCGGATCGGAGCTAAGCTTTACGTGCGAGTAAACAAATGAAAGGGACAGGACCCTTATTTATAGGAACCTCTCATCGGAAGGTGAAACGGCACCTTAGTGGCGATGGGCGGGAAGTGACGTGGCTCAACGTACGCCGCACAATGCAATGAGGGCTGACATGGCGACACTCAAGCTCTGCAAAAAGCCACCCCGCTGACGTGTCAAAGGAAGGAGGCTTTCGACCGCCTTTATCATAGAACCTTACCCGATCGGAACCTCCTGTGAAGACGGGCATCGGATCTCAACTTCCAATCGAGTAAAACTCGATTAGAACTTGGGGGACTTATGATAATAGGTGCTCCGACCGTGCCACGTGTCCCGATCTTAGCAGTCAGCTCAAGCCACGTGGCGGCGTCCGGAGCCCTCGACATGGACCCCCGATCGGATATTCTCGACCCGACTTACGGGTCCGGCAAGTGTAATGTTCGTCCAGTTGGGCCTCGATCGCCGTCAAGGGCCGTTATCCGAGTCATCCTCGAGGCCATCGAGGGCGGGCAAGATCGCTGAGGTGGCAATTCCAAACACCGCAGCCAAATCCGTACCAAGCTATGGAGGAGTCTGTTCCACCAGATCCCCTCTTCTGAGGATAGTACGAGATCCTCTACAGACACCCTAAGCCTCGCATTAAATGCCTGCAGGTCAACGCAGGCGTGCATTAAATGCACACTCCCCAAGGTGTACTTAGTGTGTGTTATCACTCACTATTTATACCCCCAGCATTTATTGTTGTTGGTAAGCTCTCTTTATTACTCCGATCATGCCCTAGTTGCTCCGATCGCATCTCCCTTACTCAAATATCCTATTCCTAGTACTGACTTAATTCAATGGAGGGGCTACGCCGGAGACAATCCCCTCCGGCCAAGTGACCCATTGTTCAGTGTTTTTAGGCCGATGTCGGATCCCCTCTACAAATTCAACTGACGAGCAAGACACGTGGTCGATCCCCGACCCCCGACCAAAAACCAACCTCATCAATATATATATATATATATATATATATATATATATATATATATATATATATATATATATATATTAATCACGATATGAATTAATAAGTTATCATAGAAAGGGAAATGAGAATTGAAATTAAGTAAATATTGATCGAAGTTTTTTTTTTTTTTAATGATAATCGCATGGAGGAGTGATTATTCGATACTTCTTTGGATTTGGATCTAAGTACTATGTTGTTTGTTTGGAGGAGTTTAAAGATGTCTGGTGTAATATTCTTGAAGCGTTGCTTCTCATTTAGTAGAAAAAGGATCAACATTACAATCTTAAAAATTATTCCAATTAGTGTCTCTGGTGTAATATTCAATATTTTTGTTTTACTTTTAGCTTGTTTTTACCGTGAAAGTTTGTCAAGAACATTTTTAACTAAGCAAGCAATCATTTGTGGAAGCCTTTTGCTTTCTTTGGAGAAGTTAAGTAGAAGCTTCCTACCAAAAAAAAAGTTAAATAGAAGCTCTAAAGTTATAAAAAATTAATATAGTAAACATTGGAAGTGTTTGGAGAAGAAAATACAATTTAAATAATAGAAAAAATAATGGAGAAGTTGAAAGAAACATATCGAAATACAATCACTTTTTTCAGAGCTCGCAAACGCTTCATTTGTTAATGACGGACCGAAGTAGAAACTACACAAACATTTGCCCGAATTTAGATCTTTGCAATAACATGCAGCAGAAACCCAAATTTAGGGTTCAATTATCCAATAAATTGTAGGGTATTACACAACAATAATGATATGCAGCGAAAACAAGTTTTAAGTTTGTTTAGAACTAGTATCATGAATTCCATAGAACTCCATCATTTCCTCTTCTACAGGGTGAGTTTCACCTACTATGACAAGGCAATGTAAAGGAGGCCCAAAATCTTGCGTCAAAAGTTGCTTCATGGAACCTACAACAATCTTTTGATCTTCACAACCTACTCTAGCCAAACCAACACAAGTTGTCTCTTCATTGTGCACTGCAATTTCAAAAGGAAGCAACAAAATTATTAGTCTACTTTTCCAGCAATTTAGGGAATTATCCTAATGGAAAGGCGTAAGTTATAATTTTCGAAACATAGATGGGTAGGGTTTGTAGTCTTTTGCATTTAAGCGGGTGTGAGCTGTAATTAAGCAATTTCTCAAGAGTGCAGATGTAAAAAACACAAAATTTAACCCAAATACATCTTTTCCTTAAACCAAACATGTTGCATCTAGGCTGGGAAACTAATTATTCATGAAAAATTTTAATAACCATGTGAAGATACCTGATTCGTCTTGATTATGAGCCACCTCCAAGAGCTGCTCAATTGCAGTGTTTATCGTCATAAACCTAGGTGGCTCATACACTTTTTTTCCCTCTGAAACATCACGAGCCAAAAAACATAAACACCACTCCAACTTATATACAAATGCTATGAAAGAAAGTCTAAATAAAAAGACAATCTCATATTAGTAAGTAAAAAATTGACCTCATCTCCAACCTGCACAAAGACTCTATTGTAGGTTCCTTCACCCGTATATCTGCAAATACCAAATTATTCAAGATTATAATTTTGAATATATGTCTTGCAAATTCTACATAAAGGTTTAGAAATATCTACTTTACCTAACAAGCAGAGTGTGTGTAATCCAAGATTTTTATTCCTTTCGATCTTTTCATAAAAACTATCAGGTCTCCAGGTTTCGGTGAAGAACGGTATAGAAACTGTTTCTCCATAGCGGTAGAGCTGAAGCCCGCAAACTCCAATTGCATTCATTACTGGTGCATTGTGTACAACTTTAACATCCACATTAAGCTTTTTTGCTCTCACAACAAGATCAGAGTTTGTCGTCGCTCTACATTCAGTAATCACGTCATTAGGATCAAGGTAAGACAGCCAACATGTTTAAAAATGAAATTAACAACAATGTACAAAAATAGGCATGACCCTTTTCTTAATCTTCTCTATATTGACAAAAATTTACACCATGAAAAATCCTAACATTTAATTGAAATAACCCAAATGGGATCAAACAAGGGAAGGCACCAGGAGAGAAGAAAAGGAAAATTACCCGAAAGGATCTCCAACAACGAAGAATGCCACGTCGGTGACCTGAGCTTCTAACAGCATATCATCTGCTTTCTCCTCTACCATTTCTCAGTCGGCAATAATGATTGGTTTCCCATAAACCTTTTCCTAAAATATTCAAAAGATGCAGACTTTATTGCATAAGCACACAATCAAATTGATCAAAAGCGTTGCAATGAGACGAAAAATCGATGAAATTGGTGAGATCCACTAGAGTGGAGAGGCCGTCGGAGGCGAGACCGAAGGGAAGGAGAGAAGTGTAAGCTTTAGACATGGCAAATGGGCGGGTTGGGAGGGCTGAAGAGCCTTAACCTATGTTTTAAAATTCGGACCGAACCGGTCGGTTCGACTGGTGATCGACAGGCCATCCGGTTCGGGTAACCCATACAAACCAGCCCCAAATTGGACCAGTGCAAACCGGTATTGGTCTGACTAGTCGATCCATTGGTTCAATCAAATTAATTTTTTTTTTTTTTTTTTTAAAGGTTAAATCTGTAAATTTCTTGAAAAAAAAAGAAGCTAAATCGGTAAATGCGAATCTCAATTGAACTACAAAACCTAAATTCCAAAATTTGAATCCCTATTCTAATTTTTAGGTATTTTTTTTATATTATTTTGTATATTTTTCTATTTTTTTAATATTACTAAAATTATATATATTTAAATATAATTATTACGTAATTATGACGTCATTCGACCGGTGGTCAAACCGGTCGAACTGGTGACCAGTAAGGCTTCCGGTTCGACGTACGGTCCGGGTTTTAAAACATAGGTCTTAACTGTTACTAAGTCTCGAACTGGATTAAGTGCCCTCAATGTAGGATTATCCGAACCGGTAATTTACACAAAAATAAAAAATAAAAAAAATGGGTGGGTTGGATGGACTTGGGTTGGATTCAAGTGGACTGGGCTCAACTGGGCTGGATTTAACATGAGCTTAAATATATGAGTTTTAATTGGGTTGGGTTCTTAATAGGTTTAGATGGGTTTTTAATGGGATAAGTTGGGTTTTTAATGAGCTTGAAAAAAAAAACAAAATTAATTTTTTATTGAATATATTATAAATACCTAAACTACACTTAACATACATTTACACTTTTTTGCATACATTAACACACAATTACAGGCATTTTATACATATTTACACACAATTACACATATTTACACACACTAGCACATATTTACACACACTAACACACATTTACACGTATTTACACATACTAACACATAATTACACATATTTACACACAATTACACATATTTACATATATTTACACACACTAGCACACATTTACACACACTAACACATAATTACATATATTTACACACAATTACACATATTTACACACACTAGCACACATTTACACAAACTAATGTATAATTACACGTATTTTACACATAATTACACATATTTACACATACTAACATACAATTACACATATTTACACACACTAACACACAATAACATGCCATTAAAAAACAAAATAAATATTTTACATCATTACACGCTAAAGAAACACAAAGGAGCTCAATACCAACAAGATCAACTAATACATTAGTCACTACACAACACATACGCAAGTAGAAATTCTACAACTAGTTAATTTATTCTACAACCATTGGGTTGGGTTGAGCCCAATGGGCCGAGCCCAAATTGACAACCCTATTAAGCCTCCATATACACTTTGCTGTAGAAAATTCCCTATTTAGTCTCATATCTTAGATTTGAGGTCCCAAATGGTCCCATAGGTTAAATAAATTTATACTTAGTCCCATAACTTAGTTCTTGAGGTCACAAATGGTCTCATAGGTTGAATAAATTCATACTTAGTCCCATAACTTAATTTTTTAGGACAAATTTAGTCCCTCCGTTAAATTTTAGTAAGTGTTTGTTTCTGCTGTTAAGTTTTGAATTAGTGTGAAAATCATCTCATTGCGTTTAATTTTGGTGGGAAAAATATTGCACCTTATTCCATAAATACAGCTTCACCTCCGCCACGTCACAACATCAAAAAACAATAATTTGCTCCGAAAAAAAAGGAAAAAAAATCGCAGCTCAATAATATGCTCCAATGGTCTATGTAATGTTTCATATTTTCAAACTAATGAAATATGCAATTTATCAACCTCACTTTGCATAAGAAAACCCTATAAAAGAACACCTAAAAGTTACATGAATTATCCGATAGTCTCAAACGCAGCAAAAGAATCATCTTCAGCGCCAATTACCAGGTTTTCTTACGTCCTTCAAGAGTTAGCATATATATTCGTACAGAAATTTTGTCATTCTTGTCGAGATTTTTAGAGATGAGGATTTTGGGATTTAGGATTTTCTCGTTCCTAGAGAGAAACCCTTGAGAGAATTCAAAAATTTTGAGAAAATAATGTTTGGTGTGGTAGTGGTTAGGTCAAAGCCCCAAAAAATATTGACTAACAGGAACATGCCCTGCACATGACTTCTTCCAGTTGAAATATAATGGAAATACTAAGTTTGTCCTAAAAAGTTGAGTTATGGGACTAAATATAGATTTATTCAACTTATGGACCATTTGTGACCTCAAGTTTAAGATATGGAACCAAATAGGGAATTTTCCCTACTTTGCTGCATTTCTTTATTGCTTCAAGTCCTCTCAAGGTAATGTCTTTCTCATCTCCTAACCCTATTCCTATTACGTACAGCATACTTCCTTCCTTTGCTTGTGAAATTTGTGTGTATATTGGTGCGAATCTGAAGCTTTTATTGATTTCACTTGATTTGCAGTGGCACGGGACAGCAAAGACGACGACTTAAAAGTTAAAACCCTAGAAAAGCCCTGATTTTCTCATTTAACTAATTATCAATTTAGTACGCATTATTAAAACTAGTAAAATTGGCACACTCTTAAAATATAAATTAAAAATTATAAAATTTAAATAATATTAATTATTTAATAAATTTTATGATGTCACTAAATTTTTTTATTATGTACATAATTTGATTATTTTTAATATATTTATTAAATTTATAATAAATTAAAAAATTAGTTCCGTTACTTTAAATTAAAAAATAATTTAAAATTCAATAGATGAGAAAAAGAAAAAAAACGGAAGAAAGAAAGTGAAAATAAAATATGAGAGAAAATTTCTTTAAAAAAGTATGACAGAAAAAATAGGAAATGAGGAGATCATGGAAAAGAAAAATAATAAAACGTGGAATGATGGAGTCCAAGATACCAAGACACCAAACGAGTAAAGGTGCATTATATAATCATATATATATATATATATATATATATATATGTGTGAAAATGAGTTAATGGAATGTTATAGGAAATATGTTTATGTGGCAATGAAGTGAATTAGTTAGAATTGATTCATTTTGCCATGTAAATTATTTTTATAATTAATTTCATTAATTACTAGAAATAACCCCGTGCCAAGGCACGGGATACAACTTCAAAACAGATGATTAAAATTAGTTTCAGTTATTTAAAAATTATAAGTTAATAAAATCCAAATCATAACTAATTCATTATTTATTAATCAACTAACAAATATTTAATTGATTAAAAGATTAATTCTTGTCCCATAATGATAATAGTAATACAAAATATAAAATAATTATATTATTTTTTTAATATAAATTATAGTTGAATTTATCATAAATAAAATTATAAAATATTTTGCATTTAGTATTAGAAAATGATAAAAATAAATTTGAATTCAAATTTTACCAATCACGTATTTATAAGTAGAGATAGATAAATATTTTAAATTATTTTAATTTGAATTTGAAGGATAATAGTTGTTAAAAAAGATAATAATCGTAAATATTTGAGTCGTGTAATCATAAATCCCAAAAATCTTTAGATTTTATTGGATAATATCCATAATAAATGGTATTTTAAAATAGTAAATTGGATTCGTTTAGATAAAAAATAGCGTAAATATTTGAGTCTTGTAACCATAAATCTCTAAATATTTGTGTATTTAAACTATCATATATCTATACATTATCTTTGGATTCTTTTAGAAAATATCCATAATAAATAGTATTTATCTAATGACAGAACATTATCTTTGGATTCTTTTAGATAATATCCATAATAAATGATATTAAAAATAATATTTATCTAATGGCATAATAAAATTCATTGAGGCTATCCATATAGATGCTTAGGTGGATAGCCTCAAGGGTTCTTAATTATTATATATAGATTATTTTTATAACTTACATATATATTTATTAATATTCCATATTTTTGTTTATATTAAAAATTTGTAACTCCCACTTAATTAGAGAACTATATAACTAATATATAAAATATTGAAATTTGTTTTTTAAAAATAATTTTAAATAAATTTTAATAAGTTTTAGAGTTATCTATATTGTATTGAATATTCGTTAATAAAAATAAAGATAAAATAATATATTCCATAAATCCATTAAAAAAATAATATTTAATATTTTAATTCCTATCAAATATTTTTGACATAGTGGATTCAATTTTTTTTTTGTGCATACATAGTGGATTCAAATGAAATTTATCTAACTAAAATAAGGAAGAAAATTTTATTATATCAGTTTAATTGAGTTTTATTATTATATTAATAATATAAAATAAATGATTTTTTTGGAAAAAAAATTCAAATACACGTATCTCATGTTCATTTTGCGATGGCAAAGTGATATTTTACTTCAATGTAAATAGATTTATTAAATTATTATATTCAAAATATTAATATTTTCATAGTATAAAAGAAATTTCAATAATGAAAAGAATATTACCATTTATTAATAATGAAATAATAAGAAATTATTTAACAAAAAAGATAATACCAAGTATAATAATTAGCTCTTTTTTCGACCAAAAAGATAGAGATTCCAATCAGTATTTATATGGTCTATTGTATTATAATTGTTATTTTAATATTTATATAACATTCATGATATTCCCTCTACATATATATATATATAAATATATATATTCTCTCCATTACAAATATAAAATCAGTACTTCGTCATAAAAAATCGTATTACTATTTTTATACATTTAAAATGAGTTTTTTATATACATAATTCCTGATTATTTTATAAAATGAATTTCTTTGGTGTGATTGCTTCAAATTCTGAATTAATAATTTTTCATGTATTGTTAATAATCATATAAAAAATATGGTTCGATTTATTTAATAATGTATATTTTATAATTAAATTTCCGCGTGCAACGCAAGGGATAAAAAACTAGTATATGATAGTATAGATAGTATAGATACCATCAATACCAAGAAAACTGCATCATAAAGAAACCATTCACATTTAGGACCCGTTTGTTTGCGGGATTAAATTATCTGAATTGGTTTTTAGATTACCAAATATTAAATAACGATGTTTAGTAAGATATTTAAATTTAAGTAAAGTAATCAAATTTCCTAAAAGTGGTAATTTGGGTGGGTATCATAATCCCTAATTTTATGTGGTATTGTGATCAGAAGCGGTACTAGAAATTTTTTTTGGGGGGGGGGGGGGGGAAACTATTATAATTTATTATAGATAAAAGTTATATTTTTTAAATATGAATATGATTAATTATTTTAGTATAATATTAGTTATTGGGTTAAAAATCTAAACTACTTATTTTTCCCTATTTGGATATTAAAACACCTAAAAATAGGCTAAAAACTTACAAAATCTAATTTGGGGTGGGGGGGGGGGGGGGGGGGTGGGGGGCATTTAAGCTATTTTATTATTTAAATTCTTTTTTAGTATATATAATTTTATTTTATTTTTTAGAATTTTACCGCCCCACAGGTGGCTGTAGTACCGCCCCTGATTGTGATAACTTAACCATGCAAGTAATCTTCAATGCAATTACCAACTAATTTTTTTTTTTACTTTTCTAACCTTGTCTCTCTTCTATACCTCTCTCTATCCTAACAAATTTCAATCTCTCTCTTTATATTCACGATATTTTTTGCGTTATTCATCTTTTTCATAAGAAATCTTACAACTTAAAACTTAACTTCACGAAATTTATGAATACAAAGCATTTCAATTAATTTGCTTATCTCTGTTTGAACTTTTTTATGTTTATTTAATATTAATAAATTATTTTTACATTGTGTTTTTCAATAAGTTCAAGGACACATTTAGTTAACCAGATAACGTCACTCAACTTAAATTAATTGCCAGTTTAACCCATTTACTTCGCATGGTCTTCGCCTGCTGGAAAAGGCGAAGCCCACTCCAATTTTCCTTCTGAATGGTGTAGCTAACCCACTAAAAAATTGAGGTTTGAATAAACCATTGTACTTGACCACCAAAAGTAATTATAATCAACCTCATTATTTCGAGTTATTTACAATCCATTGCCACTGTAAGCGGTAAAAATCTTAACCCAAAGATTTCCAACTTTTTATTTCCCAATATTTTTGTTTCCCTTTTTTCCTTCCTTTGGCTGATTTTCCTCCATTAATTGAGAGAGATGGAATGCCATTTTCACACAAATACATATCTTGAGATTTCCAAGATATGGATATTCATTTCTTCACCCACCTATTTCATTCTTCTTGCACAACTCTTCCATGCCTTTTTTTTTTGTTCAGCACTACAAGTTGAAGCGACAGACATAGAGATTATATCATGGTGTTGGTTTTCATTGAGTGTAGTATTGTTTTTGTTATCATAAATTTGTCAAGTTTCTATCTTTCTTCTAATTTTATTTTTCTTTCTCGTTAGCCCAATCTTTTTCCTATTTGTCTAAAATTTCGTAGATCCACACTAAGCTGAGTGGGGGTTCATCAATCAAGATTTCAGTCAGATTTCAGAGAATTCTGCCATGACCGTCGTCTAAGTTGTTTTACACAAAAGATAGAGTTTCGTTGTTTCTGAGATTCCCTATTTTATTTCTATCTGGAGGGAGAGAGAACTAAAACTACAAAAAAGGTTGAGGGTATTTTGGTCCATTAACTCTAAAGCCTCTGATATTGGGTGGTGAAGTAAACTTTGATAGGTTGTTTAAGTGTAAATTAGGGAAGTATAAATGTCAAAGTAAACCATGATTTACACACCCTAAACTATCTAAAATCTGTAGCATAAAGGACCGGGTCTTGGGAGTAAAATGTGAAATAAATGCGTCCCTACTAATAGAGAATATTTTGTGTCTTTCTATTCAACAACATGCCTAACCAGGCAGAGTCTTCTGATTTGTAAGTTTTTTCGAAAGCATTATCATAAATTCTTCCTACTTATTCTGATGTTCCGTCTTCCTTCGTCATTAGCAGCCTCATCCACCACCTGCCGATTCGGTGCCTTCTTTTTCTCCAGAATCGCCGTACTAAAGTCCTTCTTCGTACCCTTACTGCACGATCAAAATAAATCAAAACCCCACATTACAAAATCAAACTAGAACATCGATATTATTAAGTTGGGAATTTTTTTTTACCTCCTGACCTTTGCGGTTTTTTGCAAATTGCCTCCTGACCTTTTTTTTTTTAATAAGTTGCCTCCTCACCTTTCACAATATTTACAAATTACCTCCTAAAATACACTTTTGCGGAATATTCTGTCGAGATACCAACAAGTGTGCCACGCGTGAGTTTCTTAAAGGTAGAAGCGCCATTTAAACTTCGACCCGACCCCTTTCACTTGCCTGACCGACCCATACATTTTAATCTAATTAATTACTTGTATGACGACCTAGCTGCTACTGATCTAGCTAGTTTCCGTTGGACCTCTCCCTCCATTTTATTATATCATCATTCAACATTTTTTCCCAAAAATTAATTTTCCACGGTAACCATAAACCATACAATGAATAAGGGAAAAAATTACTATAATCTGGAGTGTTGCGCCCAGATTGTATTTTTTGTTTGCTCATACTTCTGACCATTCACGCCATGGTCGGATTGCAGGATAACAAAAAATAAATTGAGAAAGTTGAAGAAATCGCTTGACGATGTGAATGAGAGAAACCTTATTTTTTTAATTAATTTGGGAGAGAGAACATTAGACTGATAATTAATTAGATTAAAATATTTGGGTCGGTTCGGGCAAGTGTAATGGGTCGGATCGAAATTTAAATAACGTTTCTACCCTTAAGAAACTCATGTGTGACGCACGTATTGACATCTGGACAGAATATTCCATCGGAAGTATAATTTAGGAGGTAATTTATAAATATTGTGAAAGATGAAGAGATAACTTGTTGAAAAAAAAAGTCATGAGATAATTTGTAAAAAACCGCAAAGTTGAGGAAGTAAAGAAAAATGTTCCCAATTAAGTTTGAAGGCGCTTCTTGGACAAATTTACGCCGAAGCCCTCCGCCCTGATTTTGCCATTTTTGGCATTTCTCCCAAATTCGGGTTGCTATAAATAGACTACTCTTCGCTTCGACGTTGGATGTCGGTTTCGAAGAGAATCATCTGTGATTTTGCTAATAATTTGTGTTCTCGCTCGCCCTTTTTCTTCAAGAAGCGTCCTTTTCTGTCGCTTTTTCTCCCCCACTCCCACGCACTACTCAATCCCCATCTTAACCATGCCCCGCAATCAGGTATCCTATAAGTTTCCTATGTGATTGTGGATTTATGGGAATAATATCTGCATTTATATTGGGTAGGTGAAGGATTTGACGTATGTTGTGTAAATGTTGTAGCGTACATGGGCTTTTGACTTTTGTAATTCGCAGTGTTTACGTTACGTGGATGGTTGATTTCTGTTTGTCGATTCATATTTTATTTCCTTTTTTCCTTAACCATCAGAGGATTGTTCTGGGTTGCCGAAGGAATTTTAATAATGGCGACGTTCCTATATTGTATGTGGTGTTCGGTTACAGATATATACACTTGATTCCTGCTCGTATGTTCTGATCAGTGATTTGTCTGAATTTGGTGCTATTGAATGAGTGAATTGAAATCTGTTCCAATAATTGTATGGCTCCCTGGTGTTTTACATTCTTGTTTGGGATTATATGTGGTTTGCACGCCATCTTGCTTTAAATATATTTATTTATTGAAATTGCTTTCTACTGGTGCTGCTTGTGTACTCCCACTTAAGAGGCATTAGTTGTAATTTGATTTATATCTTCAAATTCAGCGACGGGGAGGTATCAAAGAAAACAGATGGGTAGAGAAGTCAAAAGCCAACAGATCGCTTACCCCTACTGTAACCACTGAAGCTGTCACCAACAAGCTTAATACATGCCGGGAACGAATTCACCGCCATATGGCTGACCGGCCCTTGTTGACGATCCTTTACTCCGACAGCATCTAGGGTTCCTCGAAGCTGTGATACGTTCACTAAAAAAAAATCCTTTTGTAGAGAATGGGACCTATTATGGGACATACAATGCATTACTTATATTGCCCCCAATTTTTATGAAATACAAGATGCCCATGTCAATATATTTTATTGTTTAGGGGGAATTACGCTTACTTGTTTTTTAGTACAAGTAGCTACTTATAAATCGGATCATATTAGAGCGCGCCAATTCCGAGATGTTAATAAACAAGACGTACTTCTATTTATAGTGTTGCAGAAAGCAAAGAGCAATCTACTGGTTCAGCACCAGCAATACAGTTTGGCAGCATTGGTCTAACAAATCATGCACCTGCTCGTGAACAAGAAGTCCAATGGAGGCCCAAATCAACAGCCACCGGAGCTACGACAGTACAAGTTAATCAAAAAACAGAGTCTGCTGGGAAAGCGGATGGTGTTTTGAGTAAGCTGTTTAGTGGAAAACTATTGGAGAACTTCACTGTTGAAAACTCAACATACTCAGTCGCACAAGTTAGAGCGCCTTTTTATCCAAAATTTGAAAATGAGAAGTCTGATCAAGAGGTAAGTTAGAATATATGCTTTTTGTTGCCTGGGCAAAGGCTGCAAAACAAGATTCTGGATATAAGTTGACATGTTTTTGTAGGTATTGGTATAGATTATGCTGTAGCTAGTTCTTTTGCAGTGGAAGTTAATATATGTTTGATACAAAAGATTTTTTAGTGCTGATATTATATGCTCAACATTTTTCATTCTTGCAGGTTAGGACAAGGATGATAGAGATGGTTGCAAAAGGCTTAGCTACATTGGAGGTAAGCCAATAACCTACTTTGTGAGCTTTTCTTGCCCTTATTTCCTTTTTTTATTTTTTATTTTTGGTTATAACCCTTATTTCACTGGAGAACTTTTGACTAATTTACTAGGGGAAAAACTTTTAACTACCTGAACTTTGACGTTTTTTCGACTAAGCAACCTCAAGTTTTTAGAGTCTCCGTTTGCGACCTAAACTAAATGTTTAGTGTTCTTTGCAATCTAATTGTTCTTTCCGGCAAGAAAAGTCACCGGATTCATGCCATCCATATGCCACTCACGTGAGTTAGGTGAGGGCGTTTGAAATTGAGAGGAATTAGCAAAATGAAAAAAAAAAAATTGTTCTGCATTTATGTTGAAGTTGCAGTGATCCCACTTATCTTTATTTGGAGAAATGCCTGCGAACGATACTGTAAGCCTATTTCTTGAGTTACTTTTTTCTAATTACTAAAGAAAATGGTTCTAGTTATTTATCTTTTCATGAAACGTATTTCTGGGCCGATTGTGGATATAACTGAGTGCCTAGGAATGATGATTTTTGGCAATTTCAAAGTGTCTCGACTTTTAACTCTGTCACTTCATAAGTGGAACATATTTTTCATTTTCTTCTTGTCTTCAGCATATTTCATCTGAATATTTCTTTCTTTCTTCCTTATGCTTGTTTTTATTAATCATAGTTGGCAAGAATCCATTTTGCTTCTAACACGTCTAATGCTGAAGCGAAAGTTAAAAAGGGAAGAAATAAGAACTGTTGAATATATTGGCTGAGGGGGTAATTTTAAGGAGAGGTTTTTCCCTTTTTTTAAAAAAAATTTCAAAAAGACCAAAACACCTTTGCCTAATTCATGTGAGTGGCATGTGACATGAATCTGGTGAATTTTCTGGCTGGAAAGAGCAATTAGGTTGCAAATAATAAAAAACGTTTAGTTCAGGTTGCAAAAGGAGACTCTAAAAAGTTGGGGTTGCTTAGTCTAAAAAACGCCAAACTTCTGGTTGCTAAAAGTTTTTTCCCAATTTAATATTGGCTCTGGCCTTCTGATTCCCTCCCTTTGCTCTAAACCAACTTAGTTATTTATTTTCTCTATCCAACTCAATCTATATTGTCACAGCCCTTTCAGTTTAAGGTTTTATAACATTGATTATTCAACAGGTTTCACTTAAGCACTCTGGTTCACTTTTCATGTATGCTGGAGCATATGCCAAGAATAGGTATGGAAATATGTAAGCCCATTATTTAGTGGTCCTTCTCATTTTTCACGTTCTCTTTTGCTGTTCTTTTTTTTGTCTTCCATCTTCTTATGTATTGTGATTTGGAGAGAAAAAGGTTAAGAATTGTTATTATTGGCTTCCAAAAAAGCCTTTGTGATATATTTTTCCTTAGCTTAGTATCTTCGTTTGTTTCTCTTCTGGTACTGTTACAGCGAAGTTATACTTTTTTTACAGTTGCAAGAAATTAATCTTTCATCTTATCAACCTTTCTTTTGGATAAGCTGAGCCTCTGTCCACTACGCATGTGTTTATTTGAGGCTCGTCTGAGCTCTGGAAGGACATAACTTGCTTTTGTTGTACAGGCTTTATGCAGTACAATATCGATGATTTTAGCTCGATTGGGTCTTATTCTCTTAATTGTAACTGATGCAATTCATTTCCTGTTTATGTAAGCTTTCTGAATTCCATGCATGTACCACAGTTACACTGCTGTTGGTGTTTTCGTACTTGGACGTATGTTTCGTGAAGCATGGGGTCCACAAGCTAGCAATAAGCAAGCTGAGTTCAATGAGTTCCTTGAGGTAAAATATAGAAGATTTTCAATTGGATAAATATGGTTAATGTATGTTAAGATGATGGAGCTCCAATCTTCTGTTTCCCTGACAATTCTTGAATTTAGTTGATTCTGGAGTGACTTTATGAGAATAATTTTTTTTTTTTTAATATGTTATACATGAGCAATTAGATAGCTGTAGATCTTATATTTTTTTCATCCTTATTCTATCAGAGACATCCTCTTATCCATTTCTTGATGCAGGTGTCACTGTTAGAGTTGTTCATTATCGAATTTACTTATAGTATATAGCATGTTCGACATTCATAAATTTCTGCTTTGCAATTGTCCAGTGGTTTTTTCTTTGTGATCCTAACATGAGCATTGCTCTTTCGCTTTATTTAGAGGAACCGCATGTCCATATCAATGGAGCTGGTTACTGCTGTATTAGGAGACCATGGGCAACGCCCTCTTGAAGATTATGGTAAGTGGAAATTGTCCTTTCTGACTCCTTAATTACAGAAAACCACAGGGTACTTTTCTGGCATGTTTGTATCACTGAGGGGTCCATTTTCCTAGTGTCGAATTAATGGCCTGTTCTTTTGCCATGTTATAAGCATTTAAATTGAATGTTCATTAAATTTCTTCATATAATGCTTTTTGGTGTCTGAAACTTGTTTTCTTCTGGTTCACATGATTGAAGGACACAATTGCTGGTGCCTCTTTTCATTGACCATTGGCTTAAATATCTGCACTTTGTAGATACTAGCGATGAAACCTTCTCATCTATAATCATTTTCAAATTCATTCACATGAATTTAGTTCTGTCAGTTTAGTAGTCCATATTACTGATACCTTTTCTGTTTCATGCAGTGGTTGTGACCGCAGTCACCGATCTGGGCAGTGGAAAACCAAAGTTCTATTCAACTCCTGATGTTATTGCTTTTTGTAGGAAGTGGCGGCTGCCAACAAATCATGTGTGGTTATTATCAACAAGGTAATTTTTGGCCTACTTGACCTCGTTTACTTTTGTGATATCAGGGTTTTTTGAGAAATTAACATGTCATTTTTTCATTTACTTCCCTGCTGACTGGACATGGCAATACATGCTAGCCCGTAAAATTTGCATGTTTTCATATGTCACAAAAATATGCCAATTTCATGTGTTTGTAAAAAATGACTTTCGACATGGCTGGGCTAATTACCACCTTGACCAAAAGTTGCATTTTATTACACAATTTGCCATTGAAACCCTAGTGAAAACCCAAAAACAATTTCAGCTTTGCAAAATAGAGTTGCTTTCGTTTCACTTCAACAACAAAATCTTGTGCTTTTCTGGTTTGTGCAAACTGAAAATTGTAAATGGGAAGGGGATCACAACTAAATCATCATTTTTTTTTTAGATTTTTTTTGGTTCATATAAGATCTCTGTTAATTTTTTCTTGAATTTTCTTTGGGTTCCAAATTCCAAGTATTTTTCCTGGCACTCTATTAGTACACGGATTTGCGAGGTTGTGGAATGTCTGTCATCTGCCATATTTTGTTTTTTGGGAAAAGGCAGATGGTTGACGATGTTTTTAAGTGATTTTTATCCGTTGTAGGATTTTTTTATGTTTTGGATTTGTTTTCATTTGTAATTTCGTAGTGATGGTATTTATCTTGTTACTTTGCCAGTTGAGGTTTGTGTACTTTGTGCATATATTAAAGATTGATATCTGTGAGGGAAGGTTTTTGTAATTTGTGTCAGTAGTGAGTTAAGGTTTGTGTACTTTGTGCAACAATATATGCTTAATGTCTGTGAGGGGAGGTCTGTGTAATTTTGGCAGAATATGAAGTTTAATGTCAATGAGGGGAGGTTTGTATAATTTGGCTGAATTTGAGGTGTGTGAGGGGAGGTTTGTGTAATTTGACAGAGTTTAAAGTCTAATGTGTATGAGGGGAGGTTTGTGTAATTTGTGCAGAATTTTGAAGTCTAATATCAGTTGCGACGTTTTGTGTAATTGTGCACAAATTTAAAGTTTAATATCAGATGTGAGAAGAGGCCTGTGACTGTGCAGAATTTTGAAGTTTAATATCCTAGCAGCAGATTTTGTAATTTGTAAAAAGTTAAAAGGCTATTCAGGTAATTACTCACAATATTAGTCAATAACGTGGATATGGAAGTACAACAGCCCTTATTCAGTCTAAAGGTAAAAGATACAACTTGAAAAGATAGACAGATGTTATTGGCATTAATAATTCTCCAAAACATGATTTTCTACACATGAAATCATGACACATGATAACACACTCAGAAAAAGTAAACAAGCCCTTGGTGTCTGAACTTAGGAGATTGATTGTTCTTGATGTGTTGAAAAGTCACCTGTTTTCATTCATAATATTGCAAAATTGTTGCCTATGTTTACTTTGGCTGGTGAAATTTGAAAATGAAGGCAGTGATCCAACTTCTCCGTATGTGTTTTTATGTTCTTTCTCCATTTCAGGAAGTCTGTTACATCATTTTTTGCTGCTTATGACGCACTCTGTGAGGAAGGAACCGCTACAACTGTATGCTAGGCACTTGACGAAGTTGCAGATATATCTGTACCCGGTAACATATTGAGATGAAGAATGGAACTTGTCCTAATAGTTGTGGCCATTTGGTTACATGCATCGAATAATAATTTTCTTGATTTTATCTCTCCTTCTGTTTCTTTGCTTGCACTCATCCCTGTCTTTGACATTCAGCATAAATAACAGTCTGCTGCTTTATTTTTTATGTGTATATTTGTTGAAAGCATCTGTAGTAGAAGTTGACCTAGGGTTTCCCTTTACCCGCAGGATCGAAAGACCATATGAAGGTGCAGGGTGAAATTTTGGAAGGTCTAGTGACTCGGATAGTAAGCCACGACAGCTCAGAACATATGGAGCAGGTTTTGAGAGACTATCCTCCACCACCAATGGAGGGAGGTAATCTGATTTATTCAAGTTACTTCTCTAGTAAAAATAATACGATAGGGATAATTCTTGCGTTCTAATGACATCAATGGAATTTTCTAATGTAATAATGTACTTATATTAACAAATTGTATATCAGCTGACGAGCATCTGGGATCCAGCCTGCGAGAAATATGCGCCGCACACAGAACTGATGAGAAGCAGGTGCTTTTGATATTTATTCTGTTGGGATATTAATTTTTGCACTTTTTCTTTCAGAAGTTAGTCATGAAGTTGTTCATATTCTTTATTCTGTTTGGTTGTAATTTGCAGCAAATAAAGGCCCTTCTTGAGAGTGTTGGTACCTCTTTCTGTCCTAATCATTTGGACTGGTTTGGAAGTGAAGCCTCTTATTATCATTTGAGAAATGCAGATCGATCAGTTGTGATAAAATTTCTCAAAACACGCCCTGCAGATTTTCCACTACCAAATTGCTGGTAGTCTGTTCGTTTTCATTGTATTATTGTTGATCATTTTTATTTTTATATATAATTCGGTAGCTTGGGAAATTGAACAAAGGTTTATGGAACAGTACATAACTTTTGTTTGAGCAATGCTCTCCATTTATTGGATTACTTCATGCTTCTGGGGATAGGATTATGGAGCAACTCTTTTTTCAACTAAATGTTGCGTTGTCTTGTAGACAGTCAAAATATACGATCCAATGTTCTGCTAGAAGAGAGGATTGATATTTCTCCAACTTGAACAATTTTAATGTTCTTGTGCTCAAGTGTATTGACATTTAATTGTCTTCTGGTACGACGATAATATCTTTATAAATCTTTTGCATCAGGAAATAATTTCTTTGACGAGGGAAAAGTGCTTCCCTGCTGCTTTTAAGTGTTATTATAACTTTCATAAGGTCAACTCTGTGACAAGTGACGATCTTCATCTTAAGATGGTTATTCATGTCCACAGTGATTCAGCTTTCAGACGGTATCAGAAAGAGATGAGGTATACGCCTTTGAAGTCTGTATGTACCTCTATTATATTCCTTCAGTAACTCCTGTATACTTTATTCGTAAAGTTTAGCATTTCTCGCATTCTTTACTGAGAAATACTGCATCTCAGGTACAATCCTGGATTGTGGCCACTATATCGAGGTATATGCTTTACTTTTGAATCCAACAATATATCAATGTGGTAATGTGCTTGTTGATCTTGAAAGTATATATATTCATATTCGAAGCACAACTTATCATGCATATGTGGGCTGCTACGAGTTTCCTGTATAACTAATGTAAAATGATTGTGCTTTAAATCATTGCCTTTGCTTAATGTGTTAGGGAAGGGAAATGTTGGTGATTGGGAGTCCTCGGACTCTTTTAATAGCTTATGTTGTCAGTTAAGAAGTAAGTAAAATAAATTACTTTAATATATTAAGTATATTTTCTTGCTTTTAACTTTGTGAGTATGTCTAAATTAATTGTAAACCTTATGATTTGGGAGGCTGGATATTCTTTAGGAAGATGGCTTACCCTTTCCCAAGTTTTTACGCTAATGTCACCTTCTGGTGTCAAATCATTTTATTGCTTCTAGAATTAGGTAACTGTATATAAAATCTATGCGTGATGACAAATATGCACTTGCATTTTTATCCAGTGCTCATTTTGTGAAGCCATTACATTGGAATGTAATGGAATTTTATCTTCTTCTATCGTTGTCTTTCAAAACTTGCTTTTACTTGGATAGGATGTAGATTCATTATTTTAGTTTGCGTATGTCCAGGTTTTGGGGAAGTAAATTGTAAAAAAAGCTACATGTGTGTTTTGAGCTGAATTTCGTAACATGACTATTTTGCAAAATTTTTCTGAGATGGAGAGTGGACTTTCTTGCTGATCGTTAATGTGTTAAAATGGGAATTAATTTGGAAAAGGCATATGCAAACCCATGTTTGGCATGCCTGACAGCTGCTAGTTAATTGCTACGCACTGCATTGGAATATTGGTTCATACCTTGTCTTTGGCATTACATTTTAACACTTTATGAACAGTAATACTTGCCTTGCTCTCTCTCTCTCTCTCTGAGGTAGAAAGAAATCTGTTGTTCCATCAATTTGGTTTGGCCATTGTTGCGTAGTTTGGCTCTTTGTTTTCAGAATTCAGCCTGATCTTTGTTGCTTTCCAGGATTTTTTGTGGACCTAAACTTATTCAAGGATACTAAAGGGAGAACTGTGGAACTCCCCAAGGAAAGCAATGCTGAGAGTGGTGCAAAATCTGCAATTGATGGTTTAGCTGATGAAGATGCAAACCTCATGATCAAGTTGAAATTCCTTACATATAAGGTATGAGATGCTATGGCTTGCCCTCATGCTGCTTAATTCTGCAGTTCATTTGATGACATCCTTTTCCAATTCTTCTTCGTCTGTTTAGTAAGTATATTTAGAGCATATGGCTAACTGGTGTAGTTAGACTGTATTTTTATCATTACGACTGGCCTGCTTTGGCTGCAATAGGGATAAACTTTTGCTGCATTCCATAATGACCTCATAATATGAATTTATTCTCCTCAATTAAAAAAAAAATGCTGAAACTAAACGGGATAAAAACAACAGAAGCCCCATTGCTGCTATTACACATTGGAATTGCGTTTAAATCTGGCTCATGAATTCCTGAGATATGATTGAGCAGTTGAGCTGAAAGTAGGGGATGAACAAATTTTCTTATGAAAACTTTCTTAAGCAAGGTACATACAATGTCACATTGACACTCTATGGGTAATTGTTGATTAATAGCATATCTAGTTGATCACTAACACATCAAAATATGTAATACATTGCTTTTGTTGCTATTGTATGAGGACTAAATTGGGGCCAAGAAAGCGGTGATACAATTGTTACTCCTTATTTTCTTATGTGTGTTATATTGCTTCTTTACATGCTCATATTTTGTGTCTGTTATTCTAGGTCCATTGAGCAGCAATGGGTGAACATTTTTCATTCTCTTAATTTTCTAACATGCAGATAAGGACCTTTTTGATCCGAAATGGCTTGCCAATTCTTTTCAAACAAGGTGAAGGTGCGTATAAGACCTACTACCTGAGGTTAGTTTTCCTGAAGCCCTACACATCACATTTGTATTAATAATTAGAAAAGGAGATAATGTATGATGTTTGGACATATTTAACCTATCGCATACCTGTATGCTATTTGACAGCAGTATAGATGTTTTAGATGAATGATCTGAGAGATTTTGCGCCTTCCGTAATGTCACTAGCTGTTTTGGCTTGTTTTGGAAACTGATTCTGGTTTTCATTTTAAAAGACTTCACCTTATTATTTTTTGGAGGGAAAAACAGCTGTTTTTGTTATTATTGTTTGGTTGTTGATGTTAATTTTGACTTAAATGGTTATTCCGTTTGCATTGGTTAGACTACCTTTTGCATTATTAACTGTTGAGAGAAATAAACTGAGTATTATTATAATTCTGTATATAGGGAAAACAACTAATCTCTAATAGATATAGAGATTTAGAGAGATACCAAATAGGAGAATAATCCTAATCTTTTTTTTTTTTGGTCGAAAGAGAATAATCCTAATCACATATTATAAATCTAATCTTTTCTAACATCAACTTTTTAATCCAACCTCAACATCAACTTAGATACTAATTCTAACATTAACATGTTTGCATTCTGATCTACTCAGATAGAAAATTCAATATCACCTTTGTGGTAGGGATTTTATCATCTTTTTAAATTAATTTTCTGTTCTTTTGGATTTCAATTATGTTGAAATGCATGCAGCATCTCTTATGATTTGTTCTCTGAATGCCATCTTATAAAACAGAATTACTGAACCTAATCGCTGTTCCATGGGAACCTATAATTATGGTCTTGTTCTTCGTAAACAAAAATGTCCAAGTCCTATAACTCGACATAGGTTTCTTGTGTGTTCTGCTGTTGTATAACTGTTATGTGGGCATTCCAGGCAAATGCAAAAATGGAATACGTCATCTCAAAAGCAACGAGAGCTCAGCAAGATGTTGGATGAATGGTATTTCTGGTTTTGTCTTTTTGCATTTTGAAGTTGTAACACAGTAGCATCTGATGACTGATTTTTGCCTCGACCAAGGGCTGTATATATTCGTAGAAAATATGGATACAAACAATTGCCTTCGTCCACATACCTTAGCGAAGCTGAACCGTTCCTTGAAGAGTATGCTAAGCGCAGTCCACGTAATCAGGCTTTGATAGGATCTGCTGGAAGTCTTGTGAGAGCTGAAGATTTCATGGCTATTATTGATGGAGGCAGAGACGAAGAGGGAGACCTTGACCTGTAACGACCCGAAAATCCGATTTTTCGATTCGGTATATTTTAATAGAGTAATTATGCAAATTATTATTTTAATTTGATATTTATTCTAAGATATTAGGATAATTTCGTAAATGAGTGAATTTAGATATTAAATCACGAATTGTCAATGTGCGTTTAATTATGTGAATTTTAACTGTAATTACGTATTATTTGGACAACGTGAGTTTTAAACTTATTTTGCGAAATTACTAAAATGCCCCTTCGACTTTTAAACCCTAGTCAACTAATTTGACTAAGTCTCTCTCTCACCTCACTCTCGTTCAAACCAACAAGGAAGAAGAAAGGAAAGAAAAGAGAAGAAAAAGAGAAAGAGAAGGAAGAACATTTCAACGATCGTTCCGACTTCGTTTCCCGATGGATTTTCGAATAGTTTACGTCTACGGATTCCTCGCGATCTCTTCTACGAGTAAGCTTCTAACGATTCTCTCGTTTAATGTCTTCTATACTTCGTTTTTCTCGTTTTTGTGAATAGTTGTATTATTTAGGTTTTATATGATTTTTATAGAAATTGTGGATGGATTTTCGTGTTTATCGTTTCTATATGTAGATTACATGTTATAGATGATTATATGTGAAAATTAGGGATTAATTTGCATGATTAATCGATTTAATGTTGATTTTTGAATGAATTCGCGTAGGTTTTGGTTCTGCGAAAATGTTTCTGCTCGAATCGGGTGCACACGGCCTTGAGGCCGTGTGCATGAGGCCGTGCGCGTGGGTGAATCGCACACGGGCTGTGCACACGGCCTTGAGGCCGTGTGCATGAGGCCGTGCGCATTTCTTGATTGTGCACGGCCTCGGCATACGGCCGTGCACAAGGCCGTGTGGATCCGGTGAACAGCCCCTGACCTTCTGTAAGTCAGGGGCGAATTTGGCCTACGGGTCCCGCTCCGGCCCGTCTTTTCCGAATTCCTTCTTCGCTCGTGTATTCGATATATATGATATAGATATGAATTGCATGATTTATGAATTTACAACATGTTCGGGTATATGAATAATGCGTTTTAAGTTTTCGTTAAATTTTCTATCTTTTGTATGTGAAGTCCGATTCTCCCGAAATTCGAATGCATACTCCTTTATGATAATTTAAGCATGTCCGTAAAGTTTTGTTGCATTTGGACTTGATTTACATTTTTAAATGCATGAATTACTCTGTTTTCGTTTGAGAATTTGAACTTAAGTAATTGATTTAATTGTATAACGTGCTCCTATGTGTTTTAATACTTTCGTATAAGCCGTGCGTCGTCTTTAGTCTTATTTGGTTGTGTCTTGGTATTTTGCAGACGATACTCCCGTGGAGTAGCGCCAGTTCTTGCTCTTTTTGCTCTTCTTTTTGCATAGCAGCCAGGTGAGGCTTCCGTTTCTGTTTCCAGTATTATTATGTATATATATAAATAAGCCTATCCCAAAATAAGCCACGTTTATGTTTTGTTTTCACACCGTTTATATATATATACTTAATAGATATTTATGATTATTATGTTCATTCGATTTATCAAAAAATGATTTGATATGAAAAGTACTACGTATAGACTTTGAAATGTTTACAAAAGAGACATGTAAAACCCTTTTGTTTTCTAAGGCGAACTTTGGCCTTCGGCCTCGCATATGTCATGTCTCGAACGGTCTTTTGGCCAACCCGAAATGTTTTGAAAAGCGAGTTATGAAATGTATGCATGTTCGTTTGGGCCCGGAGTAAGAGCGATAGGACGAAGTCGGTAGACGTCGGGTCTACGGCGTAAATCCTATGGTTTCCTCCATTTGGGAGCTCGGGGTGAGGCCGGAGTGGCAGCCCTTTGAGTACCTGAGTTATTCCCGTTAGTTATGAGTAGTTCGGGTTTGCAGTCCGGCTACATTGGAGGAATAAGGGTGGTTTCCGGTTTTATGTTTTGGATATTGGAGTTCAGGGCTCGACTCGCCGAGTCATATGATAAGTTATGTTTTATGTTAAATCACCACTCGAAAACCTTTCTTTTATGTTGATTTCTTTTAAGTTTAAAATTGGTGATTTATTTCCCGTTTTATTATATACATTATTATTCCCTCCTCACTTAGTCGTTTGACTAACCCTCTCTGTCTCACCCTATATTGGTTTCAGGATACTAGGCGGGATTCGTCGTCGTCGTCGTTGTCGTCGTCGTAGGGTTTTATTTATTCTCTCATGTATATTCCTTTTTCCGTATGATATGAATTATGTTTTAGGATATTAGGATTTTATTTAATTAGTATTCGGGATTTCTATATTGAACCCGTTATTGTACATTGTCGGGATATAGTATCGAACCCGTTTATTAATTATATAATTGAATTTCGTTAGCCTTGGTGGGCTTTAATAATTGTGTATTTATTGTGTTCTATTGCTTTGATTATTTATATTGCTTCCGCGTCTCTGTCTTTTCGTTGTTTTTGAAACCCCGCCTAGTGATTGAGTAAATGCTTGCCGTTCGCCGGGTTTCGGTTCGGGTCGGATCCCATTTCGGCTCCGGATTGGGGCTCGGTGCGGGGCGTGCGTTACCCGTTTGGGGCGCCCGCTACATGACCCACAGAGAGACAATAAAGTACCTTCAAGTCCGACTCCCACAGTTAAGGAAGCCGTTAGGAAGGATGAGGGATTCATTGTCTTCTTTCCAGGTAGGAATTATGTTTGTTTTGCACCCTTACTATATGTAACTATGCTTTAATTTACGTATTGAGAATGGACTAGATATTATTAAAATTGTGATTGACAACCAATTAAATGATTTGAGATCAGCTGCATAAGTCAGTCCTACGATATGTGGATGTTAATGAGAAGTATATAGCTAAATGGGACTTTGGGGTGTTATCAAAACTACCTAACCGAGCTTCGTTGTAAGAAAATTAGCTACGTAAGACCTAAAAGCTACAAAAAGCAACTATTGATGGTGGATTTTATTGGAGGAGTTCTGAAAGACTTTGGAGCATTATCTTAAACTACTTGCTCAGTGGTGTAATAAACTGATGTCAACTTAGATTTCCATGTCCATATCATATCACGAGGAGACCTTTTCTTGAGGATGGCCACAACTATTTTATCTCATTAGCAAATCAAGTTATGAATAGAGTATGAAACGATGGTTTGAGATGTTTGCTCACGGACTGTTGCATTTATACCTAGTATACCATATGTTTCTCCCAAACTGTGTCGATTTATCAGATCATGGTTATATTATGATTAAACTGATTTTACATGGTTCTCAATCTAGTTTATCCTATATGCTTTCCTAGTAGAGAACAAAAATCCAAGTACGCCAGTGTATCCCGCTCCTGGGAACTTTTCCTCCCTAGTGTGCATTACTGAAACTTAATTTATTGCATGTGTATGATATTTGGACATGTTTCCTATTCAAAGTGCAGCCATGCACCGGTGTCTATCTGTGTTTGTTTGTGAGGTTTCACAATATTGAATTGAAAGAGAATCTCCATCTTCCTGATGTTTGTCTTGTATTGTTTATTCCAACCATTGTATTTCATTTGCCAATTCAGGAATACCTGGTTGTGCTAAATCAGCACTTTGTAAAGCAATACTGAATGCCCCTGAAGGACTTGGCGATGATCGTCCAGTCCATACTTTGATGGGTGATATTATGAAAGGTATTACGCTGGATTTTCATTTTTATCCGGGCAATTATCGGATTATGTGTTCATGGTTTATACTTGTGATTTTTCCTAAACAGTTTCACGTGGTGGCAGGACTGGCTTTACACTTTATCTACTAAGAAATATTTGGTATGAGTATATGATGGCATGTCATATTTTTCTTTGCTGCGTATTTGTGTTTTCCTGCTATAGTGGTGTATGAGTGATACTGATGTCTTTCAACTTGAGCTTTCCTGGTGAGAAACCATCTTTCGTAAAATTGTTGTATTGTAAAAGCAGTCGGCTTCTGTTGAAACATACAAAAACAGGGATCGTGTCAAAATCTAAAAAGTCTATGTTTTTTGTTTGATTTAACTTTCTGAACTTTTTAATGTCATCTGGCCTAGAGACAAGGAATATGGTTATGTAAATGGGCTTAGATATGTATTTGGGCTGCAAATTGTTTGACATTAGCTGTTCTTTTCAATTCAGTCGTTGTTTGCCTGAGGACGTACTTGTTGGTATTCTCTAGATCCTTACATGAAGAGTTGAAATGATGTCTCACTTTACTTTTCTGCAGCAAAGTTTAACAACTGTCCAATTATTTCGTTAGCTCATTTTATATTGTAAAACAACAGGAAGATAGTGGGGCAAGGTTGCTGAACAGCGCCGCAAGAAACCTTATTCGATTCTGCTTGCTGACAAAAATGCTCTCAATGAAGAAGTTTGGAGGCAGGTGATATATTTATTTTCATTCTCAAACATCCCTTTGAGTATGATGTATTGGATCCACATAGTTTCTTCAAACTCTTTTAAAATATGTTTACTCTCTGGCTGAAAAGAGTGGGCAATATCATGACCACTTCAAGAAGGGGAGGGGAGGGGAGGAGGGGGGTATACCCTCCATAAGGTTTTGATGATTTCCTTATTGTGGCTTAATCTGTCTGTTATTCAATACTCTACAGATTGAGGACATGTGTCGCAGCACACAGGCATCTGCAGTTCCAGTCATACCTGACTCGGAAGGTAATTTGCTAAAGTGGATACCTGTCATATTTTCAGTAACTTTACCAACTACACTTATCTGTTTGAACTTGTTTATCTTCTCTGAAAACATTTCTGAAATAATGAATTAGAGGCCTTTTATCAGTGTTGTGTTTCTTAACTTATTCTCTTACTGACTGAGAACATTGTAAATGACCGAAATCTCATATTATTATCTGGAAGTACTATGCGTGTATAGCCTTCCAAATTTTCTTGCTTCTATCTGGTCAATTCAGATACAAAAAATACAATTAATATCATATGTTACATGCTTCACATTTATTACCGACAATATATTAGATGTTAACTATTATAGCAGACTAGTTTATTTATATGAATCTCTTATGGTCAAAACAAATGTGAAATAGAAGGATGAAGCACTATCGTACGTGCCTACTTATCGTGCTTTTGTAAATATATTTGTCCAATATTATATGGCTACTGTATATTGTCATGTATGGAGGTAATACTCATATCCCCTTCTGTAGTTTTCCTGTTTGGCTTATTGATTTACTTTCTCCCCACAAATAATATGCAGGAACTGACTCGAATCCATTCTCTCTTGATGCTCTTGCTGTTTTCATATTCAGAGTGCTCCACCGTGTTAATCATCCATTAATAATCAATTTAGCTTTTCTGATCTTTGGTCATTCTCTCCCTGCTTTCTCAGAAAAGCTGAATCAATAGTATTGGATTATGATTTCGACTTTGTATCTTCAAGGGAAATCTTGATGTGTCATCTCCAAATCCTGGATTCGTGTTGTTAATGTTTTACCATCTATACTAGGGCAAGGTAATGTTGTTTCTGGTATTCATAGTAATATTGTTATGTTTATTATAATACTTTCATGATGCCATTGTGCTACTATCTCCAGAATCGCAAAGAATTTGAAGCTGAGCTAATAGAACGTTTTGGCTCACTTGTGAAGATGCCTTTATTGGAGTCCAACAGGTTTGTGATGTAATTTTGGGACCATACTAATTAAACTATAATTCCCTATTCTTTTTTCAATGCAGTAGTTTAGGTAAGTGCGTGCTAGAACTTCTTTTGGTTGTTTTTTGTGTTTTGAGTTTTATTTCTAACTCTAAGTTTGCCCATGAATTAATTTTATATAAATGTACTTCAAGTCTTTTCTCATAAGAATGACTTCAAGGACTCGATTCTGCACTTGGCATATCTGTTACAATGCGAGAGCATGATTTCGTGAATGGCGTAGCAATAGTATAGGTCTCAATCTGAACATACGCTTTCCACTAAACAGGGTGGTTGACCTACCACTATATGACTTGCCAATGAATGGGTTAACAAGGGATCACATCACGATATACTCTGAGTTACCTCTGGGTCAGTCCTTGCAGTAGGTTTTGTTGGAAGATAAAATATAGTCTCTTGTGCATTTTATGTATGAGAAATTTGCATTCTTATTAGAAGTAGTTGACTGATATGTTTTTTTTTTCAACTTGAATTCCAAAAGCTCAAGTCTTATGTCTTTTAGCTCCATTTCCTGTTGTAAATCATACATGAGTGCCATGCTTTATCCTATTATCTTGTCTTTGCTGAGGACTCACAGTTCTTTGAATTCTATGGTAGAGAACGCTGTAATAATAATTGGGCCATGAGAGACTTTTTTAAGTCTTGCAAAAGAAAGGGCCTGCTGATAGAGCTGGACGGGGAGGCGATACTAGTTATCAGGTCAGAGAGAGGCCTGGCCCGTAAGCTGGCCCCCTTAAAAACCCATTACAACATAAGGATTTGTTACGCGCGATATGCCGACGGGGCCTATCTCTTAATGTACGGGGGTGGGAATAGTCTTTCTGTTTATCTGTACATATGAAGATCTCTATGCCCGAACCTGTGATGTCTACTTTGGAAGAAGGAATAAATCTATACAAGCTTCATACTAGAAGTCATGGAAGGTGGTCACTCCTAATATTTTTGTTTTGAATTGATTGTTTATGTACTGAAAGTTTCCTCTTATTATTATTATTATTATTTTCTTTATTTTGTTTTTGGGAAGTATCATCTCAATTAAAGAGCACTAGCTCTAGTTTTACAGATAATAGTGTAATTATATATAAGGCCTGCCCTATATGGGTATATTATCTTTTAGGTTCGAGATAAGAGTGTCGGATCAGTGGTGCTGTTCTTATTACTTAATTGTCTTCAGACATATGCTATATCTGCAAATGAGTTTGAGTCCTTGTCCATCATGTTGATGGTGGGGCTGGGGTTGTGTCTGTTTCTAGTTGCTTTAGTTTGATAATACAACTTTTGTTAGGTTGGAATCCACCAAAGGCACATATGTGAAGGAATGGGCTATCCGGGAGAAGCAATTGCGCGAGACTTTGCTTGGAAATGCTGAATATCTCAATTCTATCCAGGTCAGTTTTATGGCAAATGTAATTAGGTGAACTTCATCATCACAAACTACCATTAGAGTTAACCATCAGATCAAAGCTTCAAGTCTTAATTCATATTTAGATGGCAGAAGTTGTCACATCTCATAATCACTCAGTTGAATAAGCCAAATTATCAAAAGTTTGCTGTCTTTTGAGTCAATGACAAAGTGGATTTATTTGTGGGAAAGATTTAATTTTATCTTGTTACTTTCATACTGTATTTCCAGGTCCCTTTTGATACTTCTCTTGAAAGGGTTCAGGAGCAACTAAAAGCAATTGCTAAGGGAGAGTACACAGCACCCAGTACAGAAAAGAGGAAATTTGGAACCATTGTCTTTGCTGCTGTCAGTTTGCCAGTTTCTGAAATCCTGGATCTTCTTAATACTGTAAGTATTCAATTACCCTTTCTGCTTTACTAAGATGCTTTATGGCCTCGGGAACATAGAAATGTCTTTCTGCTCTATGGCTGGTTTCTTATTCTAGTTTAGTATGTAAAAAGGTATCTCTGACGGACTGATTTTTTGTATTTATGGTTGCTGGAACAGTTAGGTGGGAAGGATCCTAGAGTCGAAGGTTTCCTGGAGAACAAGGATTTGAAAAGCAGCTGTACAAAAGCTCATTTGACCCTTGCTCACAAGAGAAGTCATGGTGTAACTGCTGTAGCAAATTACGGTCCGTATGTGAACCAAAATGTACCTATTGTTATGAATGCATTACTTTTCTCAGACAAATTGGCTTCATAAGAAGCCGAACCTGGAGTGGTTGATGGAGACAAAATTACTTCCAAAAATGAATGGCCACATATTACATTGTGGACTGCTCAAGGAGTTCCACCTAAAGAAGCAAATACGTTGCCTGACTTACTTGGACAAGGAAAAGCTGTTCGTGTCTAGATCGATCCACCGGTCACAATAACAGGAGTTCTTGAATTCTTCTGATTTTATTTGATTTGATGGTTATGATGTTTTTATTTATTATAGCTCTTTTCTTAGCTTAGGCTCTCAAATCGATATCACATCCCTCGTGATTTTGTGGTGTATGATGTAAACTCTTGGGAGAACAATTTTGTAGTATAGGTTTTTCCTTTCTGACAATAAATATAGCAATAAAAGTTGTTTGCTGATTTCAGTGGAGGACTTCTATACTATTGGAAAAATAGTTATTCATACACATAACTTTAGTTTGGGCCAGATATGAAACTCCCATGAAGTTTGCGTCGTTATGCATAACACCTTGTAACCTTACAATTACTCCATGTAGGGATGAGGGGATATTTGTAAGGTTTTTTAGGGGTATACATTTTTATGTTTCAATATGGATATTTATAAAGTTTCAGCTAACCAGGATTGTGTTTGTAAGATTCCAAGATATTAAGGAAAAAGACCTAACCTCAAGGAATTTTTGTAATTATCCCTTTTAGTTTTCTGAAGAAGCAGAGAAGATGGCTAAATCTCGTCGGAAATATCCAGAAGAAGAGCAATCCAACAATGGAGAATTTTAGTACATAATCTCTTAAAAGACATTTGGGATGGCTCGATATACTTAAATTAATTATCCTAGTTCCACTGCTTAATGAATTTAAAATTTTGCGTAATGAGAACTGCTTAATTTGCTTAAAAAATAAAACAATAAAAAAAATCATCCATAGTTTCACTGTACTAAGAATCTGAGATTTATTGGGAAACCTACGAGATCCTCTCAACAAGATCTCTCTTTAGGTACCAATTTCCCCAATTATTTTTACGGATTTTTGGAGATTTGAGCATGTTTTTCATTTCGGGATTTATTATGAATAATTATGATTGTGAACCCGTTTCTTGGTCATTTCTTGTAATTCTTGGATAGAAATGTTCCCTATATGTTGATTGATGATTGTTGTAATTGTTGGGTATTGATTTGCGTGAGAAAATGATTTATATGCATTTTTGGATCGGATTTTCGTTTGAATCGCGTTTTTCTGCTGTCTGCTGTTAAACCACACGGGCTAACGCACGGTCTTGATCAAGACCGTGCAGGAGCCCGTGCGCGGCTCTTTTTGCCTGCACGAGCTCACACCCGTGTGTCCAAACCGTGCAATTGGCCGTGTGCAGTGCACGGTCTTGACAATGTGTCTAAGACCGTGCACAAGCCGGTGCGAAACACTTAGAATATTTTTCCAGCCTTTTCACAAGTTGCTCTCGGGAATTGAGTCAACATCTCGCCATTTTATGTTGACTTTTCGCATACGGACTTCAAAAATTATACCGATTTCACCTATAGATCCCTTATAAGTTGTAGAATAATATTTTGAAATGTTTGTTGAATTTCGACCTCGTTCGGACTGTGAATAGTACATTTTTGGAAACTTGTCGGAATTTCTTGAAATTTACGTGGTAGCTTCCATAAATATTATTATTGGCATATGCATGATTGTTGATTCATTTGGTTAGCCGTTCGTCAAATAATTGCTTATTTGCGCTTTTAGAGTCGTTATTAATTTGTCTAGGTCCTGTCTTGTCTACAGATCAATCAAAGGTCAAAGAGCAGTGAGTTGTAGCTACTAGACTTTCTTTTTGGCACACCAGGTGAGGATTTAAATTATTTAAACTGGGCTTGAATATATATGTCTATGTATACATGTGAAACAAAGGATTTTTCCCCTTTGATCTTCACATCTACCTCACAACCTCGTTTCTTGACCAATTCACGAACCGTAAACTCCTACGTGTTCCTTGCATTGTGCTCTTCAGGTAGCTATCAAATTTTCTTCGATTTTATCTCGGTTTAGTGGAACTCTGTTGAAGATGATGAACATTATATTATTTACCCAATTTTCAGATTTATGTGTTTTACTTGATAGTTTCGTGTAATTCTCGTGTCTATGTGACGAGCATGAGTGGTAGATTAACATATATGAATTTCAATGTGATTCATGGCTTAATTATCGATTTATGTGAATTTTGTATGAATTCTGCTGTTCTGTGCGAAGAAGCTCAAATTGCGCTGAACAGAGCAAACTCACGGTATGTAACATACCGTGAGAGTGCAATCTCACGGTATGTAACAAACTGTGAGCATATCCCATGCGCATGTAAGCTCACGGTATACTACAAACGTGAGGATATCCCATGCGCATGTTTCTAGCTCACAATATGCTGCAAACTGTGAGCCTATCCCTTGAGCATGTATTTGCAGCATTTTCAGAATGTTGGCTATGGATGAATAGTAATTTTGAATTATTTTTTTCGTTCGACCTCCGATTTGAGATCCGATTTCACCAGTAGTTCCTATAAATCATGAAATTAATTAATTCGTGAAGTTTGGAACTTTCTGACCTCATTCGGGCCGTGAATAGTGCTTTTCCGTTTAGGGTTTTTTAGGCTATTTTCCGTATTTCGTCCGATTGATCCGAAACTTGCATGATTGTTTCATTATAGCATTTTGAGTATGAATGTGAACTTTAAATTGTGTTTTAACCTATTTCATATATTTAATTTCAATATTCTGTTTAATTACGTTAAATGTACTCTTGTGAGTACTTCAATAGAAGTCGTGTTTAAGTGCTTTTAACTGCTTTATTTACTTCTCGTAAACCGTGCATCATGTGATTGTCTTATCTGGTTTTCTCATCTGTCAGTTTCAGGTATTTCTCTCGAGAAATTCTTGACCGTTGTATCTTTTCTTCGAGCTTTCCAGGTGAAGATTAAAACAGGTTTTCAACTGGAGTAAGAATTGTATTATTTGCAAATCAACTTATCATCCTGTTTTTATTATTGCTTTAATGTTTTCTAGCCTTTATTATATTGTATTAAATATTAAATTATTATCTTTATGATCGTTAATCAAATGTTTTAATATCAAATCGTATACGTATGTATGCTTTTCAAATGTTTCCAACAAGAGACAAGGAAAACCTATTTTATTTTAAATGCGAACTTTGGTCTTTTGGCCTCGCAAATATAACCTTGCCTCGAACGGTCCCTTTGGCCATCCAAAATGTAGTGTAACAATTGCAAATACGAGACAACAATAATGATAACGATTTATAAAATGGGCCCGGAGGTTATACGAAGGGTGAGACTTGGACACGAGTGTCTAGATTAATAAGATCCCAAAGTATAATTTCAAATTGTAATTTCCAATGGAAGACCTGTCGGTGGTTGGCAAGTCTTTCGTTGGGGAGATGGTGAGCATAGCATGTGTTGCGTGTTTTTCCTGAAATCAATGAATGAGTGCGTTGAATTTCCGGGTAGCCTCGGGATTTGACAAATGATTCAGGAGTATTTATTGAATGTGGTGATATAAGGAGAGACAAGGGCCCGTGCTCGCCGGGACAATAGTGTAACGAACTTGTTTACTGCTTTAAAGTAATTTAGTTGAATTATAAGTCTCGTTATTTATTTTACCGCTTGATTAAGTTAACGTTATTGCAAATGCTGTTTAAACGAGCTTATTAGTCAATAGATTATCATTTAAAAACATCGGCTTGAATTATGTGTTAAAAATGATTTCAAAGCATTCGTTAGTCAATCTTTTAATATTTTAAATAAGCCGACTCAAATGTTGCTTTGTAGTATAGTTTTATAACTTATAATAATTATATTTTTACAAAAAACGAGCAACATTTCCATCTTTGGTTCCAAACGACAGATGTTGAACTGTGATCAATATTTACATTATATAACTCTCGCTGAGTATCCTTTATAGTCACCCTCGTGTTTTGATTCTTGCTTCAGGTTCTTTCAGGCAGACGGGTGGCAGTGTCACCTTTGTGGTCAGTTGGTAACAGCAGGTCTAGGTTTGGTTCGGGTCATGGTCTTGTTCAGTTAATGTCCAACAACAGTCTCGTCTTGCTGAATTCTTTATTAATGCTTCTATCATAGTTGAAAGAATTGTGTTAACTGTGCTACATTCCACTGTTATAGTTGAGCCTCTGAAGGGCGTAGAATATACTTGTGGTTACTTGAGATTTATTACTTTGTGTAATTTATGTATATAATCTGTTAGGGAGAATTTCACTTTTCGTCCTCCAACTATAGGGTCATTCCACTTTTGGTCCCTCAACTACCATGATTATCTGACTTGGTCCCTCAACTACTATTTTTAAATTAGAGTTAGTCATTCCGTCAACTCGTCTGTCCGAGTTAATAGTGAGTCACAGTTGGCGGTAAAAATGGAGCCTTTTTGGTTCTCTCCTGCCTTTTTTATTCAATTCTCCCGCTCAAATAACATAATCACAAAATCAAATTATGAATTTAAAGAAAATTTTCCCCATACGCACGAAAATGTCCTCTGTATCTATTGCCTTCCCTCCTCCTCCTCCTCCTCCTCCTCTAATATACTCATGGCATCTCAGAAAGTTGAGTTCAAGTGGGACTAGATATTCTTGGGAATACATGAGAGTTATTGCTCAATTGCCAAATCTTAATGTGCTCAAATTGCGTGGCTATACATTTTAAGGGCCAGAGTGGAAAATAAACGATGGGGAATTTCTTCGACTTTGCTCTCTTCTGCTTGAAGATACTGATCTGGTGAAGGTGATAATTGATGATGAATGTTTATTGAGTCTTTGTTCTCTAACCAGTAGGCACTGCTATATATTAAAGGAGATTCCTATCATAAATCACAAGAGGTTAAGCAATAGTTTTCGCATAATCGAGATAGCTGACTGTCCTTTGATTATGGGTTGTTCAAAGCAAATTTCAAGAACAACAAATTGAGGAAGGAAATGATACAGTTCAAATTCATCTCCATTCTTCATGGTAGGAAACAGCTCCTAAGACACCCCCGCCATTAAATATAACTTCCTGCGAATGGTATGTCAGATTCAGTTTCAATTTGTTGATGCAATGATAATATTTTCGTACTTTGTGAACATTTGGTAGTTTTTAGTTTTCTCATTAACCCCGAGTAATCTTCATATTCCGACTTATTTTTGCAGGTAGTTTTAGACTTGTAGATGATGTTCCTGCGCGACATCCTATAACCTCAGGAACAGAACAATTTCTTCGAAACACCTTGCAATTGAGTACAAATTTGTTACGTAGAACAGAAAAATGGAAAACCCATATGGATGTAGCTTCTAATTTGTGATTAATTGAAGAAAATCTCTCCAACGGTCAAAACCCTAGTTCTAATTTTGGGAGAAAACTGAAATTGGACGAGGTTGGTTGAGCTGTTAAATGTATAAACTGGGGACGTTAAGTCACGTGCTCCTCACGTGGAACTTCCATTAGGGTTTAAATGAGAAACTAAGAGAAAGACTAACTCTGATTTAAAAATAGTAGTTGAGGGACCGAGTCAGATAATGATGGTAGTTGAGGGATCAATAGTGGAATGACCCTATAGTTAGAGGACGAAAAGTAAAATTCTCTCTAATTTGTTATCTCATGCTTTATTACTTCCGCACTCTTATTATCTTTTAGTTTGTTGTTGTTGACAGGTTACTTGGTTGAGGGAGTGCCGTTCGTTGGGATGGATTTTTTAGTGGGGTCCGGCCTTGCTCGGGAGTCTGTTTCAGTTCGGCCTTTCGGGTGTGGTGTTCCTCCTCCCAGCCGTGGAGAGGGGCGCTGCATGAGGTGGTATCAGAGCTCTAGATTCCCTGAAAGGAAACCGAAGGCTTTGTTATCTCATCTGTCTTGTATTCGGTGTCGTCTTGCAGGGTGTTAGTTAGTATCGAATTCGTGTTTTGACAAGTGTTTGTCATTCTTAGTGCCGGAATTGTGAAATGAACACGGTTGGTTTCGCGACCTAACCGGCAATCTTTTATAATTTTTGTACTAAGAGAGATGTAACATGAGTTGATTCTAATATTCGATGTCGTGTCTTACTTGGTTTGGTCTTGTCTAGGTCGTACGGCATTAGGATTCCCTGTTTAATTGCTTGTAATTGCTCAACATGCTAAATGCGATTTTCTATGTCTCATATGTTGAGTTTGATCAAGTATGTTTAGTTGGAATATTATGAAATATCATTCTTAACGAGGCATGCATCTATTTTCCAATCAGTTGTGAATTTCAGGATGCCTCGCAAGAAGTCTCGTTCTAGACCTTCAGTGCCACGTAAAGGGGTCGAAATCCCCATAATTAATCATCGAAAAACCTCAAGAGAATATTCGAAGAATTCCCCTAAGAACACTCGAAAACCTTAGGTTTAGTAAGGTGCATGCCCGAGCACTCTTATTAAACCCTTCGATTATACGTAGTCGTCGCCCAAGGCTGCAAAATAATCACGAATCACGTTTAATCACACCTAACAAACGTCGGATTATTGAGGTGTTATTTTTGACACCATCAATTGGCGCCGTCTGCAGGAACGGAGTCGAGATAATAAAAGCTTTGAGAAGATGGCAGGAATAAATGAAAACCAGAACGCGGAGGAGATCAACCGGGCACACGGCGGCGACCCTATAGATCTTGTCACTCCAGAGGTAGTGCATTGTCGTTAGATCATAGCGAATTTACCAGAGTTGGATCTACCAGCAGGCATTACTATGGAGTAAATCGTGCGGATCATTGATGAGGTGGATGTCCGAAGAGCTCAAAGAAATCCACCGCTTCCGTACCTTTAATAGTTGATCAGTTTTGCGACCCTAGTTTTGGGCGCACCGTGCAAAGCGTGGTGACCAAGTACGTTTCTCCTTAAACTGTTACTGGCATACTTTGTGCTCACCAATACTTGTAGTAAGAGATTATTGCCCAAAAAATCCCATGTAAGGTCTAATTAGCTAAAAAAACCCTGTGATATAAAATATGATTCAAAAGACCCTATGTTATGAGAGTCATTGCACAAAAATTCCTACCACCAATGTTAGTGGTCCACGCGCGCGGATTGCAGCTGGGCCTGTGTTTTATCATGTTAAATAATTTTTCTCCTAATTATTAAGTAATTGGAATAAAAATTATTCCCTCTTTTTTATTTATTAGAACCTTATCCTTAAAAATATAATAAAAGAAAACAGAAGTAGCCTGTAATGTCGTCCCCTCAATTGGGAACTCTAGCATCTGCAACTACGATGAGAATTGTTGCTGGTCCTCACTTCTCCATCCAAGGAAAGAATTTCATGGAGATCAGATATCTGCGGCGCATGTTTTGCACGTACGAACAACGGAAGGGCCTTTATTTTCTTTGATTGGACCCCCAATCCGTGCGCGTGCTAAATCGATAATCTATGATCTTCTTAGGAGCATCAACATGTTTGAAGTTGAAGTTGTTGCCATGAGAAACAAGAAAAAGAAACAAATAGTGGATGCATTAATTGCATTTGTTTTGTGGATATTTTTTACATTTAGCGTGAAAATAAAAAATGGGATTGATTTGTGGGAATAGAAGAAACCGGCCTGATTATGCATTGTTATGCCCAAGTAAATTCAGGAGGATTTATCATTGATCACCTTTGATGGAAATGTTCAAATGGTTATATTTAATTTTGTGATCAGTAAGGGGGTTTAATTTTTATTTTGATGAGTTTATGTTCCTTTAAATATTTGTATGATTTATAGGTTCTCTTTAATTACTATACAATCGATTTAATTCTCTTTAGTTATTGTAAAATTTGCTTTTCCTAAATCTCCGTCTTTAACTAAATTGCATAAAAGATAGACAATATTTTTCAAGATTTTTTAAGATCAAGCACGGTGTGTCGTCGAACGGAACTATTGTGTGCACTGCATGTTACCTCATATCATATTCTTTATTGTGTTATTACGTTCAGAACCGCAAACCGTTGAACGCCAGTATAAATTTTGAATTAATTGAAAAAAATTATTGTGTGTAGTTGATGTTACCTCATATCATATTTTTTATTGTGTTGTCACGCCCGGACCCATAGATCATTGAACGAGAGCATAAATTTTGAATCTACTGAATGTAACCTGAAATTGGACGTAACATTGACCATAACCGACCCACCAGTGGGAATCTAGAGGTGATTTCCACGCGCATAGCACTTAACTCCCATGATTGATGGTCGATTCTGATACCACTTGTCATGCCCCGAACCCGCAAGTCCGTTGACACGAATATATGCTTCGAACCCACTAAATGTAACCTTAAATTGGGCCTGAATCACATATCCACTGGTTACATTTGAATCTACAGGAAATTAGTCATAAGGACCTATTTCACTTTTGTCCTTAGAAAAAAGGACCAACTTTAAAAAGTGTCAGGGAAAAGGACCTGAAATGAGAAAGTTTTAGAAATAAGGACATGTTTTGATTAAAAAATAATTATTTCTGCCAAGTCATCTAAAAAAATTATTTTCTTTTTCTTTTTCTTTTCTCTACTTTTTCGTTTATCTTGAAATAAAAATATTTTCTTTTCTATTTTTTTTTAATATCTTTTCTTATTTTACGTAATTTTTTTTTCTTTTTCTTTTTTCAAAATTCTTTTCATCTCTTTTTTTCTTTTGATCATATATTTCCGTTCCTTCACCAAATCTCGCGAATTTATAGTCCAATTTAATTCTCTCGATGAGACGAACAAAATGATATAAGGAAAGCTAGGTTTCGTTGGACGACAGTGGGTGGTGGCGACGGGCAACTTTTTCCGGCCATTTTTAGTGAGGATCTTTGGGATGGGTTTTATATTATTCGACATGGATAAACTAATGATAAACTCAATTATTGAGAATAATAGATAAATTGGGAGTAATTTGGATTGAAATTTGTTTCTGTATATAACAACAAATTAATTGTTCTGACATGTCTTCACTTCAGGTTGTTATTAGTTGTGATGAGGAGAGGCTGCAATTGGAAAAAGAAGTTGAAACATTGGCTGGAGAGAATGATGGCGGTGGTGAAGCACTTGAGCGCATATATGAGTTTGGATGCATTGGATGCTTCAACTGCAGAGAAGCGAGCTGCTGAGGAAACAAAAAACAAGAACTCCTACATAATTAATTTAGTTTCTCAAATAGTGACAAAAATATTATTAAAGGATTTAATTTTTAGAAATATTTTTTAAATTGGTGTTATTGAAAAAGTCAAAGCTTAAAGAATTAGTTAGAAAGTTTACCGTATGAAATCTTCTTTTTTTTTTGTCATATTATTTTTTTAATAATTTCATAGTTCGGAATTTTCTATATTTATTTAATTAAACGCATATAAATTTAAAAAAGTACAAAAATAATAGAAAAATAAAATAATTTTAAAATCTTGTTCCCCTCGTTCTCATTCCTTGCTCCGTTAGTTTTATATTTACACAATTAAAAATATTTTCTCACATTTCTTGAATTAGTGAGATTCCTACTTGATTGTGGACCAATCATACTTAAATTTTACATCATCACACCTTTTTAGTACATGTATGTACTATATATTCAATGGAAAAAATATGAGATTTCTTGGATTATTGAGATTCGTACTTGATTTTGGATCATGCATACCTCAATTTTACATTTCAATACCTTAGACGTAAAGATATGTACTTCATGTTACTGCATCGCTCGTACATGGACCAGGCTAGGAAAATATCTAAAAAATCCTAAAAATGATGAAATTAAGTCTCCCTTCATGTTATTGCTCGATTGGTTTTATTTTCACGCGATTAAAAATATTTTCTCACATTTCTTGGATTAGTGAGATTCGTACTTGATTTTGGACCAATCATACCTAAATTTTACATCATAATACCTTATTGGTACATGTATGTACTCTATATTCAATGGAAAAAATCTCAGATTTCTTGGATTGTTGAGATTCGTACTTGAGTTTGAACCAAGCATACCTCAATTTTACATTTCAATACCATAGACATAAAGATATGTACTCCATGTTAATATATCACTGGTACATGGTCTAGGCTAGAAAAATATATAAAAAATCATAAAAATGATGAAATTATGTCTCCCTCCATGTTATTGCTCGATTGGTTTTATATCCACACAATTAAAAATATTTTCTTACATTTCTTGGATTAGTGAGATTCGTACTTGATTTTGGACCAATCATACCTAAATTTTACATCATAATACCTTATTAATACATGTATGTACTCTATATTAAATGGAAAAAATTCAGATTTCTTGGATTATTGATATTTGTATTTGATTTCAGATCAGGCATACCTCAATTTGGCATTCCAATACCTTAGACATAAATATATGTACTCCATGTTACTGCATCGCTGGTACATGGTCTAAGCCAGAAAAATATATAAAAAAATCCTAAAAATAATGAAATTAAGTCTCCCTCCATGTTATTGCTCGATTGGTTTTATATCCATGCAATTAAAAATATTTTCTTACATTTCTTTGATTTGTGAGATTCGTACTTGATTTTGGAGCAACCATACCTAAATTTTACATCATAATACCTTATAAATACATATATGTACTCTATATTCAATGAAGAAAATCTCACATTTCGTAGATTAGTGAGATTTGTACATTATATATGTGGAGAACTCATGATTGTTTCACACATTATATTTAGAAATTTCTCATCGAATTTAAATTTTTCTCTTGATTTCATACTTTAATTAACTTATACGACATAATATGATTAATATACTTTGTTACTCATGTACAATAATGTTAATTGCCATACGTTTGACATACATGTGGAACACTTATGATTGTTTGAACATATTATATTTAAAAATTCCTCATCGAATTTACATTATATTTTAATTAATGTTATGCGACATAATACGATCAATATACTTTGTTACTAATGTAGAGTAATGTTAATTTCCATATGTTTGACTTATATGTGGAACACTTATGATTGTTTCATACATTATATTTAGAAATTTCTCATCAAATGTACATTTCCCACTTGATTTCATACTTTAATTAACGTTATGCGGCATAATACGATCAATAAACTATGTTACTCATGTAGAATATTACAATATTGATATACGTTAAAATATATGTAAAGAGTTAAAATATAGAGATTCGAGTACAGGTTGATACGTTTAAAGTACTACGCTGAGAAATCAAGGTACTCAGAGACTGGCACAAAGTATAAATTCTAATATAACAAGTTTTCCTAATATGTGGCAAATATAGAGAATCGAGTACAGGAATACAGGTATCAAGTACTACGGTGTGAAATCAAGGTATTCAGACCCGAAATCAAAGTGTAAAATCCAATATAACAAGTATTACTGTATATTGTTTATTATTACAAAAGATACCGTGAGGATGTCAAGAAGAGTTCCCTGTAACTCCGAAAGTTCTTATATAAACTCTAATTCTTATTAAATAAATTCTTATATGTGGCAAAAATAGAGAATGGAGTACACGAATACAGGTATAAAGTACTATCGTGCTAAATCAAGGTACTCTACGCCGGAATCAAAGTATAAAATCCTAAATAAAGAGTTTTTCTATATATTATTTATTATTATAAAATATACCATGTGTATGTCAAGAAAATTTTCCTGCAACTCGTGAATTCCTAATATTAACTTCAATATCACATTTTTTTAATATATTTTTATTACAGACCATACCTGGAAAGTAGAATATTAAGTATAGGTTCATGCATCTAAAGTATTATCCTGAGAAATCAAGGTACTCTCTAGACTGGAATCAAAGCGTAAATTCCAATATAACAAGTTTTTCTTATATGTGGCAGAAATAGAGAATGGAGTACACGAATACAGGTATAAAGTACTACCGTACGAAATCAAGGTACTCTACGCCGGAATCAAAGTATAAAATCCTAAATAAAGAGTTTTTTTATATATTCTTTATTATTATAAAATATACCACGTGTATGTCAAGAAAATTTCCCTGCAACTTGTTAATTCCTAATATTAACTCCAATATCACATTTATTTTTAATATATTTTTATTGCAGACCATGCCTAAAAAATAGAGAATCGTGTACAGGTTTATGCGTCTAAAGTATTATCCTGAGAAATCAAGGTACTCTATAGACTGGAATCAACGTATAAATTCTAATATAACAAGTTTTTCTTATATGTGGTAGAAATAGAGAATGGAGTACACGCATACAGATATAAAGTACTACCTTGCGAAATCAAGGTACTGTATGCCGGGATCAAAGTATAAAATCCTAAATAAAGAGTTTTTCTATATTTTCTTTATTATTATAAAATATATCACATGCATGTTAAGAAAACTTCTCTGCAACTCGTAAATTCCTAATGTTAACTTTAATATCACATTTATTTTTAATATATTTTTATTACATATCATGCCTAAAAAATAGAGAAAAAGAGTTACGGACAACGGCGGAGACGAGCTCAAGGTGGGTAGTGGCGGTGCGGGTGTCGTTGAGGCTGTCTTGAAAGTTGAAATAGATTGACTTCCAAATCGGCTGGCTCTTTGAGTCTCTTCAGCTGCTCTTCACTCATCTTCTCTATCTCCATTCGTGTTGGCGCCGCCATCACCGCAGTCCTCTAATTGTTTATTAATTTAGTAAAATAGAATTAGATATTTAATACAATAAAATAAAATAGATTTATAATCTAGAAAAATTAAAATTCGAAATAGGCTCGGTTATTGCACCTAACACACAACATCTGTGCGTGTGCGTCCGTTGTACAGGTAGGATAATAGAATTCAATTTTCGCCTCAATTAATATACCATATTGATGTCTCATCCAGTTGTAATTTTTTTCTTATCTATTTCCTCAATTGGTCATATAATTTTTTGAAAATATGTCAAACCTCTTGAAATTATAAAATTTATACTTCATTATGGAATATAAGTACCACGTTTTGTAATTTTAATATCTCAAATGTCATTTTGGGTACTTCAAATTCTATGCTTATTTGAAAAATTGCAATCCAAATTACTCCTAATTCTTCCATTATTTCAAAAATTAAGCTTACCATTAGCTTACCTATGTCGAGCACTATAAAACCCACCTTAAGGGTCATCGAAAAAAATGATTGAAAACTACCCGCCGTCGCCACCCGCCACCGTCGCACCTCCGTCGTCTAACGAAACCTAGATTTCTTTATATCATTTTGTTCGTCTCGTCGAGAGGATTAAATTGGACTATAAATTCGCGCAATTCGGTAAAAAAATGGAAAGATACTATCAAAAGAAAAAAGAGATGAAAAGAATCTTGAAAAAAAATAAATACATTTTTTTTTACGTAAAATAAGAAAAAAGAATAAAAGAAAATGGAAAAGAAATTATTTTTATTTTATAATTAAAAGAAAATGGAGAGAAAAGAAAATGGAAAAGAAAATAATTTTTTTAGATGAGTTGGCGGATGAATAGGCAAAAATAATACTTTTTAAATCAAAATAGGTCCTTAATACTAAGAGCTCTCCATTTCAGGTCCTTTTCTCTAACACTTTTTAAATTTGGTCATTCTTTAAAAAAAAAAAAAAAAAAAAACAACTTGGTCTTTTTGTCTAATTTTCCCTTGAATCTAACTTATAAATTAAATTCATTTGTTGCACAACTCCGACGTCGGATGAAAGTCTATTTTGTGGGGCACTACATGTGTGCAAATGTTACTCAAATATCTGCTTTTTGCCTATCCTATTCTTTATTGAGTACTCAAATGTTAAAACTCAAATAAAAAATCGCATTAGTTCCATAATTAATCAAATACTTCCAATAAATGCAAACTACGTAGTGTGCAAGACGTGCCTCAACTAATCTGAAATCATTGTGTGTACCAAATATCGACTTCATATATATCATATTTTTTGTTGAGTAATCAGATATAAAGTTAAACTCAAATAATACATAGTGAGATTTCTCTCAAAATATGGAATAAGAAGAAAACTCATAGCTAGACTTTGGAATTGTCAATTACTTAAAAAACAGATTTCTAAAGTTTTGACTACATCTCAGAAACAATAGCATCCAAGCAAATAGATAGAATTTATAATTTCAATATATAGAACTTTCACTAAATTCAAGCAGTTTAACCTAGCAAATTCATTCTTTAAGAGTTTTATTTCTGAAATTAATATCATTCAATTAAACCTGGAACTTCACCAATACATAATCCTTCATTTAAATCCAAACAGATCAACTAGTCATTAATGGCTATTATTATACAAGTTAATATGGCTCATGTAAATCTAATAGGTGCAATACTAAACATGATGTATGTTTTTTCATTATTTAAATCTTATATTCATTCGTATAATCAACCAACAAAATACAGAATGCCATGTCATACCTTAAATCTATAATTTCGTTTGTAAAATATTGACTACATGTTGTGCCCCTCTTCAAAGTTGGGAAGAGGAACACCATACCCGAACTGAAACAGATTTCCGAGCAAGGCACTCCACTAAAAAATCCATCCCAGCGAACGGCACTCCCTCAAGCAAATACTGGCAACAACGACTAGTCCAACAACAACAATGCTAAAAGGTAATCAGAGTGCGGAAGCAATAAAGGCATAAAAGGACAACTTATATACATAATGTAGCACCCCGAATTTCCGCAAGAATCTGGTCCAGGGGGTCCACACGGGCTTGCGACACGCCGTGCAGCAGCCCGTGTGGAAGAGACACGCACGGCCTCCCCTCACGGGGTGTTGCAAGGCCGTGTGTGTCCATATTTGATCCCACATCGGAATTTCAGAAAATATTTGAAGGGTTTATAACCAAAAATCACCAAGTAACAACCACCTTGTGGTACCACCTTTTGGCAAATGTTTCCGGCCAAACTTTAGGGTTGTGCTTGGTGGTGATCGGAGGTTATGCCCGCGCGTCCAACGGGCGCCGCCGTGAGGGTTCTCCTCTCCGCACACGGGGGGCCGCGACACATAAATTACACAAAGTCATAAATCTCGAGTAATAACAGTATTATCCTACGCCCTTCATAGGCTCAACTAAATCAGTGTGAAATACAACGTAGTCAACATAATTCTTTCAACTATAATAGAAGCATACAGTAAGAATTCGACCACAAAACCAGATTGTTGTTGGACAAGAGACAGACTACCACAAACCTACACAAGATAGGACTGTTGTTGCCAACTGACCACAAAGGTGACACTGCCACCCGTCTGTCTGAAGGAACCTGAAGCAAGAATCAAAACACGAGGGTGAGTATAAAGGATACTTAGCGAGGGGTTATGTAATATAAATATTGATCCCATTTCGTCGTTTAATTTGTGAGGTCCAAAACAGTGAATGTGGCTTATTCTTGGGAAAATAAACAATTATAAGTCATAAAATTATATAATAAGCAACACTCTATTCGGCTTATTTTAAAACAGTATGAGATTGACGAACAGATCCTTTGAAACCATTTTTAGCACATAGTTCAATGCGATAGTTTTAAAGAGATATTCTAGTTGACTTATAAGCTCGTTTACCCGGCATTTGCGATAAGTTAATTCACTAATGCACGGACACGGCAAAAAATGTGTCCGTGCAGTGTCCGACACGTGTCGGACACGGACACGGCTCCAACACGGCCCCGACACGTGTCGGACACGGCAAAAAGTATCCGAAAATAAAAAATAAAAATAGAAAATAATTAGGACACGGTGTCGGACACGGCTGGGGGAGTGTCCGACATGGGTAGGACACGGTTGAGGGAAGTGTCCGACACGGCAAACTCAATTTTTTTATTTTTTTTATTTTTTATTTAAAAGGATCAAAATTTATTTGAGAAAAAATAAAAAATTATAAATGAATGAAACGGTGTATTAAATTAATTTAAATTTATTTTTTTATTATTTTTAATTGATTCTCACAATATTATAATCTACAAATTATAATGTTCTTTTAACATAATAATCAATTTGTATATTTAAATTTTACTAATAATTATATTATACTGTGATAAATTTATTTTTTTAATTAATATTTGTACATATATTATACATGAACATTTATATTTTTATTAAAATTTATATTAGTCAGCCGTGTCAGAGTCGTGTCGTGTCCTAAAATTTTTAAAAATCTGTGTCGCCGTGTCCGTGTCGTGTCGTGTCCGTGTTCCCGTGTCCGTCCAGCATAGCTTTAATTCAATCATGTAATAAAATAAACTACGAGGCTTATAGTTCAACTAAATTAATTTAAAGCAGTAAACAATTTCATTACACTATTATCCCGGTGAGTACGGGCCCATTTCTCTCCTTATATCGCCACATTCAAGAAATACTCCTGTGCCATTTGTCAAATTCCGAGGCTATCCAGATATTCAACGCATCCGATCATGATAATTTCAGGAAAAACGTGCAACATATGCAATCGTTCACAATCTCCCCAACGAAAGACTTGCCAACCACCGAAAGGTCTCCCAGTAGAAATTATAATTTGGAAATTATACTTTGGGATCTTATTACTCTAGACACTCGTCTCCGAGTCTCACCCTCCATATAACCTCTGGGCCCATTTATAAATCATTATCGTTATCATTGTTTCGTTTCGCAATCGTTACACTACACTTTGGGGCCAAAGAGGCTGTTTGAGACAAGGTTATGTTGCGGGGCTAGAAGACCAAAGTCGGCTTTTAAAAACAAATTAGGTATTGCTTGTCTCTAGTTGAAAACGTTTAGCAAGCATACATACATATACAATTTGATACTAAAACATTTTGATTAACTATCATAAAAATAATAATCCAATATTTAATATTAGAAAGCATTAAGGTAATAAATAAAAGCGGGACGATAAGTTGGTTCGCAAGTGGTATGATTCTTACTCCAGTTTAAACCCTCACCTGGAAGGTTTGAAGAAGAGGTACGACGATTGAGTATCCTCGAAGAAACACCTGAAACTAACAACCGACAATACCAGGTAAGACATTGACATAACGCATGACTTACGAGAAATATTTAAAGCAGTTTAAAAGCACATAAAGCACGACTTCTATTAAAGTACTCACAAAAATGCATTTAACTCAATTAAGAAAAATATCAAAATTAAATATGTAAAACACGTTAAAACGCAATTTAAACTTCATATTCATGCTCAAAATGCTATAATGAAGCAATCATGCGAGTTTCGGATCAATCGGACGAATTACAAAAAATTGGCTAAAAAGCCCTAAACGGGAAAAGCTACTATTCACAACCCGAATGAGGCCGGAAAATTCTAAAATTTGAAAATTATAAGTTTAGCGATTTATCGGAGCTATTGGCGAAGTTAAATTTCAAAAACGAGAAAAGTCAACTCTTAATTAAATCGAATTGACCAAATTGTCGTGAACAACAAACTTAAAATGCTGAAAATTTCGCTAAGGGGGACTCACGGTATAGTGTCATGGTAAGTGACATACCGTCGGATAACAATCTCACGGTAAAAAATGCATGATGAGTTGCATACCGTGAGATTGCACTCTCACGGTATGGCTCACGATATACAGCTTACCGTGAGCTTGCAAAGATCAGTGAATTTTGAAGTTCTTCGCGCAGAACTTCTGGTTTTGATCAAAGATCTTCATAACTCAATAATTAATCCACGAATTGCAACAAAATTCATATATGTAAATCTATCACTCATCCTTGCCACATGGACACGAAACTACCAAGTAAAACATATAAATCTGAAAATTATATAAATATGATACTATTCATCATCATCAATAGAATTCATTCAAAACGGGATGAAATCAAGGGAAATTTGATAGGCACCTAAAGAACTCGTCGCAAGGATCGCGTAGGAGTTTACGAATCGAAGATCGGACCGGAGACGAGATCAAAAATCCGAATTGAAGATCAAAGTTGACAACTCTCTTTCTCCTTCTTCTTGGTTACGTATAATTGCTCTGCACTGTGTGACTGGTTGACTTTGTCAGAGAACTGACTAAGATAAGAATTAAATCAGAGACTCGCGGGAATCTCTTCAGGATTTAAAAATGGCATTTTGGGAAAATTATAGGGTTTAGGTCAAAATATTCTCACGAATTCAACGGCGAGAACGAAATTTAAATAAAAGAATTGAAAATATTTATAAATGAAGTTACGTACAAAATATGGGGCGTTACAATACTCCCCTCTTCAAAAGAATCTGTCCCCAGATTCTACTCCGGTCTACAGAGTATGTTGAAGAGAGTATACATGAAAAGAAATGTCAAATGAAATAAAACGACATGCATATAAAGAGCATCTAATCACAAAACATTTAAAACATTCTATACATTTATACATTTAGTTAGCAAATAAGTACCAAATAATTAGAGAATCCTAATAACACTTAAGTACAAAACATTTAAAGACTAGCAAGTTCTACAACCAAAGTTAATATTCAAATACTTAAAGAGAGTAACAAAAGATAGAAGATAAATAGCTAAGATCCGGAAGCATCAGATCCTGGAGGTGGTGCACCTGAAGTACGTCGAAGATAGTTCACAATCTGGTCAGAGAGCGAAAACTGAAGGTCGGAAATCTACTGCTGAAGTTCATGGTGCTGTGGACGCTGGTCATCGTAGTACTCATTGATCTGTCTCTGCTGCTGAGTGAAGCACTGCTGCGCTTGATCCTCAAGCCTAGTGAAACGGGTGTCGATCTGCTCCTGGAAGCTCGTGAACTGGTTACCCCCGGTTGGTCCAAGACTCTGTGTGCCAGCGGTTCTGACTAACGGCCTCCTCCTGCTGAGCGGTATACATGTGGTTTAAGTGTTCACGTTCCTAAGTGGAATGCTCGGTATAGCGCCGATCAAAATCCATAAATCGCTGCTCGAATGTAGGTTTCTGAACTGGTGGAGGTGGTGGCTGTATAAGCTCCTGTCCCAAGACGGGATTCTCAAGAACTACAGCTTCCTCCGGATGCTCCTGCTCCTGCTCTTGCTCAGGATGCTCTCCGGCATTCCCAGCTCCTCTGTCACTAGCCTCTGTGTGCGGGTTAATCAAGACATACTGGTACGATCGACCTACTCTCTCACAAATGCCCATACGAGCCAGGGTCGGATAGGTAATTCTGGAATCTCCTGCGCAGGGGGTTCTAGGTCATAACCTGTGGCTCCGGCAAGCTCAACAATCGATGTGACATACGAACCAACGAGGATCATGCCTCTGTCCCACGTAATTATCTCTCGCATGTGCTGAAAAAGGAGTGGCAAGGGGTCAATCCTTTCACCACGCTCCATGCAATCCCGTATGTATAACTCCTCTCTATTCACCACTTCTGTGCTCTCTCCACGTCCAAAAACTGAGCGAGCAAGGACTGCGTGCAAGATCCTTAAAGGAGTAGAAATGAGAGTGGAAGTCTTCGACACTCCACGTCTGAAAAAACTCTGCATCCGTAGAAAGTCGTCGCCAAGCTTCTGCTTCGTTCCACTCGTTAGGTATATGCCTAAGTTCGTCGGTCTCCAGCTGAAAATACTGCGCCAACACACGTAGAGTGTGCGTATATACCCTATTGACGGCTTGGAATGTAACTCAAACCGGAACATCGTTATCCTTCTCGTGAAACATGGGGATACGAGGGCTTCTCAAAAATTCCCGAGTAACTTGGGGATACGAGGGCTTCTCAATCCTCAAAAATTCCGTCCATCCAACGTTCTCGATATATCCCGCTATGTCGGCTCCAAACCCGAGTTGATTCACGGCATCCATATCCAAAAACCGAGTTGGCGTGACCAGACGTCTCCTTAGCATTGAAAAAGTTCGTCGAGGCTCTTCTCCTTCCAAATTCACCACATATAGGTCTTGTGCTTCGGCGCGGTTTACTCTTCTTCGTGCCGCACGACGATCACGACCCTTTGCCATTGCAAAAATTTGAAATTTGAGGAAGATGTGCAAATCTGTCTTTGAGAACTTTCGTCGAGCACTTGGCGTGCCACACTTCGGGCTTCAAATCGGAGTAGATAAAAAATGCCATGGTTTTGGTCAAACAACATTGCTAAGCGAATGTCTACTTTTTTTTTATATTTTTATTATTTTCTATTAAATTTAAAAGTATAAAATAAATTAATTAAGAGAGATGTGGCGAAGGGTAGGAGAAGAGAGAGAGTTGGCCAAGAACAGAGGAGGGGTGAAAGAGAGAGAGGAGGAGAGGCGAGAGAGAGAGAGAGGTAGCAGCCTAGCAGGTGGTGGTGGTAACCAAAAAAGAAATATAGATAGAGGTTGGATGATGAGTTGGATTTTTTTGCAGCCTTAGGGTATTTTTCATAATTATTCCATAACATATTAGTTGATAATACTGACAATTTTGTACATAAGAGGAATTTAAATTATTTAAGCTTAATTGATTCACCTATTTTAAATGAAGTTTGTTGATTAAAGATAGCAATAGCATATATTTTGGTCTCACTTATATGACAAATTCTAATAAATATTAGACTTTCTGAACAAAGATAATAGAAAAATAAATAAAAATCCTCGTGTCACATATAATAATATATACAGGAAGCCAACATCCGATACACACAATCATTTTGTGACAACCCAATTCGTGTTTTGCACACCAATTAGTTTGTATTTATCATAGAGTACTTAAATATTCAACAAAGAATGAGACATATAGGGAGCCGACATTCGTTGCACACATAGTTTTGCGTGAGCCTGCCCCTTCCTCCGGACCGATTAGTTTGGAATTACCATAAAATATTTTGATTAATTGTGAAACTAATGCAATTAGCTATGAAACATGGACACGGATATGATACAACATAAATTTTTTTGACATTTTACACTGGAGAAGTGTCCGACACGGGTGTCCGACACGGTGTCGGACATGACACGACATGGCAGGGTAAGATTTTTAGGAGTGTCCGTACATCATAGACAATTAGTTATTTCAGTTTAATCTAATGTTTGAGTACTCAACAAAAAATATTCATTACATGCGACGATTCCGCGACAGCTATCTCAACGTGCGCAACAATTAGTTTGTATTTAGAGTGTTTTGGGTAATCGTGAAACTAATGCGTTTTGTTGTTTGAGTTTAACCTAATGTTTAAGGACGCGTATACTTTACTTTTAAGTCCAAAGCCCGGTCCCCTTATGCTATGGATTTCCAATGGTTTATGGTCCATAAACCGTTATTTACTTCGCCATTTTTTAAGTCTCTTATTTAACACAAACACCCCATCTAGTTTACTTCATGGCCAATTTTTAATGGTTAATTGTAAGAAACCTAAAATACCCTCATTTTATCTCTGATCCAGAAGAGTTTTTTCAATCACGCAGTAAGTAAATTTTTTTTTTCTGAAATTGGAAATTTGAAGAAACTCTAGACGGTAGGAAAAATATTCAGACGAAGCAAATGATTGCGAGTGCAGTAATGGATTCAGGGAGAATTTCACAAAGGAACAACAAAATTGAAAAGATATTTGACATATCGGAATGCTCAATCACTCTAAAAATTAGAAACCCAGACAAACACCTTGCAAAAAAATCCTTCTTCTTCAATTCGCTTCACAAAATAATGCAAAAACAAGAAAAATTAGGGTTTGGGAAAAAATTATTTGAGAAAACGATTGTGAAAAAATTGATTAAAAAGTTGCTAAACTACCTTAGAATTCTTCCAAGGAAGTGGTGAGCTACTGAGGAGTTCCATCACTGTTAAGTAGTAATAAATTCTCGAATGAGAGGAAAAAAGTGAGAGAAAGTTTTTAGAATTGTGAGGGAAACAGTGTGCATAGAATTCTTTCGGATGAAAAGTTTGATATTTTTTTATTTTTTTTTATGTAGGGTTTCACTTGGCAAGTGGCAATCATTGGTAATTAAGTCCAAAAGTTGGGCTGGAGATTCATCAATTTCGATGAGTTATAATCTGGGTTACATAAACTAAAAAATTTGAGGGGTCTAATTTTATCTTCCATAAGGGATATTGGACCGGGCTTGGAGCGGACAAACAGGCCCTAAACATGGTGAAGTAAATGAGCTAAACCTACGGTCTAAATAAGTTCACCTGCGTTAAATATGGAATAAACGCGTCCTAAGTACTCAATAAATAATATGACATACATGGAGTTGACATCTGGCACACACAACAGCTTCACTACAGTTGATCCCTGCCCTTGCATACTGATTACTTTGCATTTATCTTAAACTATTTTGATTAATTGTGAACTTATTTTAATTCTTTATTTAAGTTAAATCTAATGTTTTAGTACTAAAAATATAGAATATACGTGGAGCCGACATTCGGTACACTCGATAATTATGCAATAGTCTGCCACTAGCCTTCCGCGACTAATATATATTTACCAAAAAGTCTTTTGACTGATCGTGAAAATTAATGTGAATCGTTATCTATACTATACTAGCTTTTAACTCATTTGTTGCATGGAGAAATTAATTTAAAATTATAAATTTAATATATTAATATTCATCTTAGTTTATATCACAAATTTAATAGATTTTTCTTATAAATTAATATATATATTTTCTACATTGCACGGGAAAATCTATTTATAAAATATAAAAAAAAAAAAAAAAGTACCAGGAACCGAAATTTTTTGATTTCTGCGATGGTTTGAATTAAAACAGGCAGGGATTAGGTTTAATACCGAAGTCTGGATTCGCCCACTTTGTTGCCATGTTTTCGGCGTTTTTTAGGGCTTGCCTCCATGACTGGTTAAGAACTAAATCCCTTGACAGCTTTTAATTCTGTAAAACAATCCATGTACAGTTTCCAAGATTTCAGTTAGTGGTACTCACCAAATTTCTATCATAATTTTTATAATGGTCCTGCTTAATTCTAGAAAATGGTATCAGAGTCATGGTATCATGATCTTGGTAAAATGATATTATTCAACACAAATCTCTTATGATCAATATCATAAGAAACACAGATACTGTTAAAAACAGTGTCGAAGAGGAGTATGATATTCCTCAAAATCTTGATTTGCTTAATAAATGGACTATTCCTAAAATAGATCCAAAAATTATATATAAATTTGGTACTTTTGAAAGAATAGGTTTAAAACAAGTGGTTAAAACCACTGAAGAAACAATTTCCCTTAATAAAGATGAAATGATAGTTAGATTACTAAGTAATAGAGATTTAAATAAATATAAAAAATTATATAAGTTTATCCATATTGGTCTAGTTCAGGTTGCCTTTAAGCCATTAACATTAGAAGGGTTACCAGAAAGCTTTGTAGCAGCTTTAAGAGATGGTTGAAATTTAGATTGGAAACAATCTTTAATGGGTATTATACAGTCCAGCTTGGCCCATGGCCCGATCTATTTTAATGTTTATCCTAATCTTCAGTTATCTTTAACTGATATCAATATTTTAGATGCTTTAACATTAAATATTAAGACCCATGGTGTGATGTCCCCCACGCCACAACCCCCGGACCGAAACGAGCTCCCGAGCGATAGTTAAATACCACCACTCGAAAACCCGCCCCGGACAACGGGATTCCCACAATCTGGCAACAGCATCTCCCCATCAACAGTACCAACATCAACAACAACATCAACAGCACCAACAAGCGGAAGCAACGAGCAAAAGTTCAAATTTATACTCACACTGCCATCCGTGGCCAAAATAAACATTTATAAGTCCATTATCTATCACAAGTTATAACATCAATTCATCAAGTATTCTACATCAGCATAACATTTCAAGTTTTCATGTAATTCAACATCATAAGTTCGATCCACAAAAGTAAATACATAAGACCGACTTCAAGGACTGTATAAGCCTACAACGCTGCTGCCAGTACCTGACCGCTAACCTGAAGCATGAACTAAAAGGGGGATGTGAGTCAAACGAACTCAGTGAGGAGGGGAGTATACATAATAAAACATATATTTAATCCACGCTTAGGTTGATAAAAGCAAATCTAGTGACGATATGCTCTTTTACAATTCAGCTAAGCTTTGTGAATTAAATATTAATTAATCCACGCTTTGATTAATAGAGAAACGAATCTAGTGCCGATACTCTCTCTTTATAATCCATCAAAGCTTTGTGAAATAATTATTAAAGTAAAACATTTTAGAAAACATTTTTATTCTCGGCGAGAACGGGCCATCTCCTTATAACTCCCAAAAACATATCAAATATAATGAAATCCCATAACACCGTTTGGCTTATCGAGGGAGCTACCCACGATTTCACCATAACCGACTAATGGCGCCGGTGTAAGTATTACCCGAGCTAGACTACCTCCGACTAGCAATGAGTAATACCCTTTGATTATATATTAGATGATCGTCACTGGGTCTCCATCTATATATAATCTGGATTATATATATTGGATGATCGTCACTGGGTCTCCATCCATATATATAATCTGGATTATACCATGGGCTTCCCCCTAGACGCACGTCTCCGGGTTCCACCTCTAGTATAATCCGGGGCCCAAATATACCCTAAGAGCGTCCTCAGTAGGGTTAAAGGAAATATAGTCTCGCTTTATAATTGTTTTGATTGACCAATAGGGTCGTTCGAGACAAGGTATGTAACCGTCTAGGGTTTCTCGACACGTTGCCGAATAACTCGAGGCATACGCGCAAGTCCCGAGACCAAATGTTACTTTTAAAAACAAAATAGTTCTCTTGTCTCTATTTTAAAACCATTTTAGAAAAGATACATATATATCATTTTATATCAAATCCTTTTTATTTCAAATATTGATAACATATAATTGAAATATAAAGGGGTAGGGTTTTCGCAAATATTTGTTCATACTCCAGTTAGAAAACATTTTACATCCTCACCTGTAGGCTTTACAAAAAGGGTAGCCTAACGACCAGAGATCAGTCCCGCAAGGTCCCACCTGTAATACACAGGCCTCGAGGTAAGACACGACTCGATAAATCAACCAAATACGACGCACGGCTATGAAATGCATTTTATGCTCAAAATAACATATTATGCACAAATGCATTTAAACACAACTAAGCTCATTCAAACACATTTGAACACAATCAAATACACATGATATTAAGCTAAAATAGGCACACAAGTACTATGGAAGCTTGGGAAATAAAATTCAAAGGTTTGTGAATATTACACAAACCACCCCTCATTTAATACTTTGCATAGCAAAACAACTCCGATTAATCCGAAACTTCCGGCATCACTTAGCTACTATATTTAAGGATTTTTGATGCCAAAAGAATCGAAAAATGAAGCCAAATGCTCAAAAATCACTATTCATCAGCCCCTACCTATTTTTGCCAAACTTTCATTTTTCAATCCCAAACTCCACAAAACTTCACCAATTTGCTTAATATCATGAACTAACATGAATTCCCTAACCATTTAAGCATCTAAGAGCATTAGACCAATATTGCACATTGATCAAATTCCATGGAAAAAATCACAAGTAATGCTACATGTAATCAATCACCAAACTAAGCTCATCAATCATTCATTCTAACATGCTTCTTCACTTCATCAACATATAAAACATTGAAACTCAAAGATTAGAGAGATTTACAACATTACCTTGAAGGAGAAAATGGAGGAGAAAGGAGATGTAGAGAGCTTGTTTGCACAAATAGAAAGTAGAGGTTTGTTCCTTGGATGATAGAGCAACTTTTTGTAGCAAGAAAAAGGATGATTTTTGGTGCTTTGATGGTGGTTGAAAGTGGCGGTGGTGACTGGTGGAGTGAGGGCCGAGAGATGAGAGGAAGAAGAAGAGAATGTTCCTTGAGAATAGTGTAGAAAGTTTGAGAGAGAAATGAGGTAATTAAATAAATATAAGTTATTTTGAAAAGTCAAAATTAGCTAGCAATTTATATAGATATTTATATATATATATACATATATATTTGTATATGTTTGTATATATATATTGCATATATTTCAAATATAATATCATGTGATTCAAATATAATGACACAATTTTCATAAAATTTCAAATACAACACTTAAAGTATAAACATAGTGTAGGGTAATTCAAATATAAAGATTCTTAATATGAAGTCTTCATATTATTCACATATAGAATCACCCATTAATTCATATAATTCACATAATTGCAAACAATGCACACAAGAGCTATTAGTCGGTAAACTTACCGAAGCGTTATAAAAATAGCGGGGCGTTATACATGGTTATAATTATGCTCCCGGATCTGAAGTTATATGTGTTTGTTATAGAATTTATTACAAACCCCTTCATACTTTGAATCCTCACTGTCAAATGGTTGATAAACCTTTAAATGAAACCATTCTTATAAAAATCAATTTTAGTAAATCTGAGATCACTACTAGGAGATCTATCAAATGGGATGAAATAACATTCCCAGAAAATTGGATTATTGAAAGAGCTGCTCCTGCTCTACCTAATACTCAGGATAAGGTTACTAATATAGTACAAACTCCTGAAGGAAATGTTGTCATTAATTTTGATAAACCTAGATATTCCCTAAAACCTGGATCAAGTCTCTCTAGATCCAGTTCTTCTTATTATCATATATCTCCTCTTGATTATGAGGTCAAATCCCCTTCTAGGTTTTCTACTTCTCAAATCAGAGAAACAGAAAAATCTTCTAATGATGCTCTTCCTGATATGGTTGAAGAATTAAAAATTCACCCTGATAATATTGTTAGAGGTGTTTATAAAGTTGAAGCAGACATGACTGCATCTGAAATGAATTTTTCTGTTTAATGGATTTTAAACCAAAAATTGATTTTAGCCCGGGATCACCGGTAAGAAAATTAATACAAGAGTTTAATCTCCCCAGGTGGGAACCATTTAAAAAATGGTTGTTTGAGAATTTCACAAAAGAAGATAGAAATATATTTCAAGAAAAATTTTATAATGATCTTTCTGAAAAAAATGCCAAAATATCTTTTGTTCCATGGTTCATTACTAATTATGTAGAAAGCTATATTTCTGTTATTGAAAGAGAATATAAATATTCTCAAAATGGAAAGGTTTTAAAAACAATTTTCCCTCCTTCTCAATCTTTTCAAATTGAAAAAGATACTGAAACCAGGTATTATACTGCTTTCCAAAAACTTATTGATAGCGAAGTTTTACCTGTTACTACTGCTCATATTAATAGTATAATAAAACAACAAAATTATAGCAATATTTATTTAATTGTCCTTGGAGAACAGATTGTTTATTTACATGACAGAGTAGAAAAAATTATTTCTGGCATAAATGAGCTTAAAAGCTCCTTCCATATTTATAAAACTCTTAACCATGAGAGTGTTGCTACTCCTAGTATCCAACCTCCTCCTGATGTCAAGGATTTTAAATTAAAATCGGTCTCTGAGCTTGAAAAAATGCTTGATGAAAAATTTAAAAATCTTTCAATCAAAACTCTTAATGATGAGTTTGAAAGTGAGATGAGTGATAATGATAATTATCAAAACACAATCCGTGAAGAGGTTAATAAACTCTCTAAATATGCGGATAAGCCTACGCAAAGGATGTATTATTATCCTAGACCTACTCCTCAGGATGTTCTTTTTGAAGAATAGGAGTATATTGTTAATAATTCTTATAGTGGTAAAAATATTTACGAATGGAATATTGACGGCTTTACTGAAAGACAGATTTATAATGCTGTTCATAGAATGCTGATGTATAGTACTATTTGTAAGAATAATGGTAATTCTGATAAAGCTATAGCTAATATGATTATAGCAGGTTTCACAGGCCAACTTAAAGGTTGGTGGGATAACTATCTCACTCAGAATAATAGAAACGATATATTAAATATGATTAAAGATGAGAATGGTAGACAAGTTGAAAACTCGGTTTATACTTTAATTATTAATATTATTGAACATTTTACTGGAAGATGGTCTGACAATAGTGAAAATCTTAGGACTTTACTCCAGAATTTAAGATGTCGAACTCTTACATCTTTTAGATGGTATAAGGATACTTTTCTTAGTAGAGTTATGGAACTCCCTGAGTCTAATAGTCCTCATTGGAAATCCAAATTTATTGATGGATTACCTCCTTTGTTTGCTGAAAGGGTTAGGAAAAACCTTAGAAAAGGTGAAGTTAATATAAATTATGATAGTTATACTTATGGTAAGCTAATAGGAACTTGCATTCAAGAAGGCTTAGCCTTGTGTAATGAAATAAAATTGAACCAACAAATCAAGAAACATAATCTTAATGAGAAAAAACAGTTAGGATAATTTTGTGGTCAATTTGGTGTAGAAAATCTATCTACTAGCCAGGATAATAGTAAGGCTAAAAAACATAAGAAAGATAATAAATATCATGATTTTCCTAAAAGGAAACACAAAAAGAGAAAGGAAAAAAGAGAATTCAGGAAAGAGAAAAGGAGAGCGAATGCGCCCCCTGTTGTTTGTAGAAAATGTGGAAAAATTGGTCATTACGCCAATAAATGTTGGGTCAAGAAAAAGCTTAATACTTTGGCTATTAGTGAAGATCTTAAAGAAACTTTAAGTAAATTACTCCTTCATTCTGATTCTGAAGAAGAAGAAGTGCCTGTTGAAGGACTTAAAGTCCTTGACACTGATTACAGTTCTTCAAACAGTGAAGAATGTGAACCATGTAAAAATGGTTTACCCTGTGAAAGAGAGGATAGCTCAGACCCTGAAGAAGGTAATAACCTTTATCAAATTATGTCTCAATTTCAGAAAATTAATGTCATTACTAATGATAATATTATAGAAATTTTAAAAACTATCAAAGATCCTGATACTAGAGAGAAAATTTTTGATCAATTAGAAGAAAAAGATTTTTCTAATAGGCATAATGATTTTATTCAAAAAACTGCTGAGCCATATACTATGGCCGAAGTAAAAAGAATGTTAAAACAAAAACAGGTTGGAGAAAAAACAGCTAATGCTAATGATTTGGCAATAGAGATTTATAATCTCAAAGATGAAATCAAAAGCTTGAAAAGCTCTAATAAAAATCTTGAAGAAAGAGTTTTTAAATTAGAAATTTTTAATAAAGGAAAACAACCCCTTATTAATTTTGATTCTGATAACCAAAATATACTTTCTGAGGATGATAATTTCCTTGGTACTTTAGAAATGGTTACTTCCCAAAAATGGTTTATAAAAATTTCTCTTCTTATTGATCATAATTACAGGAAAGAATTTACAGCACTTGTTGATAGTGGTGCAGATTTAAATTGTATTCAAGAAGGAATTATTCCTACTAAATACTTTCATAAAACGACTCATTCTTTAAGTTCTGCGAATGGGCAGAAAATGGAAATAAACTTTAAAATTCCAAAAGCTTATATTTGCAAGAATAAAGTCTGCATCCCCACTAGTTTTCTTCTAGTTAAAAATATTACCAACCAAGTTATACTTGGAACCCCTTTTTTGAAGAAAATATTTCCAATAAGGAAAATTGATGAACAAGGTCTTATAGGAACTTTTGAAGGAAAAGAAATTACTTTTCATTTTATTACTGAACCATTTACTAGAATTCTTAATCAAATAAAAGAGTCTTTTATTTGATTAAGAATTCTAGAAAATGGTATCAGAGCCATGGTATCATGATCTTGGTAAAATGATATCAAAAATAAAGAAAATCAAATTAATTTTCTTAAGCATGATATAAGTATTTTTAATATTGATGAAACTCTTAAAAATCCTAAATTACAGGATAAAATTAGACTGATTAATAATCAATTTTCTTTACAAATATGTAATGATCACCCTAATGCTTTTTGGGATAGAAAGAAACATATTGTTTCACTTCCTTATGAAGAAAATTTTGATGAAAAGAAGATTCCGACTAAGGCTAGACCTTGTCAAATGAATAAAGATTATCTTGAGTTATGTAAAAAAGAGATTGAAGCTTTGCAAAACAAAGGGTTAATAAGACCCTCTAAATCTCCATGGTCTTGTACAGCTTTTTATGTTAATAAACATGCTGAGCAAGAAAGGGGTGTTCCCAGGTTAGTTATCAATTATAAACCCCTTAATACTGCTTTAAAATGGATTAGATATCCAATCCCTAATAAAAAGGATCTTCTGGATAGGCTTCATGATGCCTTAGTATTTTCAAAATTTGATTTAAAATCAGGTTATTGGCAAATTCAAATTCATGAAAAAGATGTTTATAAAACAGCTTTTAATGTCCCCTTTGGACAATATGAATGGAAAGTAATGCCTTTTGGTCTTAAAAATGCTCCGTCAGAATTTCAAAATATTATGAATGATATTTTTAATCCTTATAGTGATTTTATCATTGTTTACATTGATGATATTTTAGTGTTCTCTAAAAATATAGAAACACATTTTAAACATCTAGATATATTTAAGAAAATTGTTATTCAAAATGGTTTAGTTATATCTAAACCCAAGATGCAACTTTTCCAAACTAATATTAGATTTCTTGGCCATAATATTGAAAAAGGAAAAATTATTCCTATTAATAGGAGTATTGAATTTGCTTCTAAATTCCCTGATCAGCTGACTGATAAAACTCAGCTTCAAAGATTCTTAGGAAGTTTAAATTATATTTCTCCTTATATTAAGAATCTTGCACAGGATACTACTATCTTATATGATAGACTTAAGAAAAATCCAAAACCCTGGACTGAGAGTCATACTCAGGCTGTTAAAAAAATTAAACATAGAGTTATTAATCTTCCGTGTCTTATGCTTGCCAACCCAAATTGGGAAAAAATTATTGAAACAGATGCCTCAGAAATTGGATATGGAGGAATTCTTAAACAAGTTTCCCCTAATGATAAACAAGAATATCTTGTTAGATTCCATTCAGGTAAGTGGAATAATAGCCAGAAGAATTATGCTACTATAGCTAAAGAGATTTTAGCTATCCTTAAGTGTATTTTAAAATTTTAAAATGATTTATATAATCAGAAATTTATAATTAAAATTGACTGCCAAGCAGCTAAATATATGTTTAAAAAAGATTTTAAACATGATGTATCTAAACAAATGTTTGCAAGGTGGCAAGCTCAATTAGCCCCTTTTGATTTTGAAATTATTTATAAAAAAGGAACTGATAATAGTCTTCCTGATTTTTTAACCAGGGAATATTTATCAGAATGAATGATGTTGATCAATGGTTATATAGAATGATCCCTTATGCAATGTCTTTTTATAGGGAAAGGGATAATATCCTCACAAGATTTGGCTGGCAAATGGATAACAGTCCAGACATCAACTCTCATACTTGGAGACTTTATAAAGATCTCTTTGACCCTCCTCTAAGAGGACCTAATGACTTCAGAATCTTAAAGAATTAGAATAAAATTACTGTGAATAGTTTTGCTAATCTTATTGGTATCCCCAGGCTTATACAGCAGGAGAAATATCTTCAACAAAACATTGAAATTGATGAATCAATGCTTTCTGTTATTAATAATGGTTATGATAGATATCCTAATCTTGTTAGAATTATTAAAGAAGATAGAGCAGAATTAAAAAGGGTTAAAACCCGAATTAACGAGCTAATAGCTTAATTGGTTTACTTTTCAGCTTATGGAAGAAGCCAATTTTATGGATGAAGCCATTCATGAAGATATTGGGTGTCATATTTAGAGGAAGAAATTCTTCCACATATTTCCTGTCCAAAGCCAAGAAAACCTAGGCCCATATGGCCTCGTCATAATAGAGTTTTGTACTTTGTGGAAATTTCTACCTATTATAACAAGAAGGCTAAATATTGGGAACATATTAAACAAATCCTTCAGGATGACGTCAATAATCATCCACATTATAGAATTTTAATAAAAAGGATTGACTATAGCATCCGCCAGAATAAAACTGTGGTTCATTTAACCCATAAAATTATTAATAGATCACTTATTGCTTGATGTTTTTCAGGATGAGCTATCAAGGAAGAGGAAATTCCTCTTATAGAGGAAGAGGAAGAACAATTGCCCAAATTGGGAATCAAAGGCTTATAGCTGAAAATATTGCTAATATTACATCATCCTCTTCAAGTAATACTTTGAAAAGGGGAGATGAAATACTATTCAAAGAATTCATGGAATACAAGGCAAGGCTTGGTAATACCAGCCAGGACAACCCTTCATACGCTAATATTGTTATTGAAGAAGAAACAGATGATTTGCCCTATGAGCAGAATAACTGCAAAGAGGTAATATTCCTCTTAGAAGATAAAGATCTTCGTTGGAAAGGTGAAATATGGCACCTTATGAACAGATATCTTAATAATGCCTCATTTACTGCTGGTTCATATAAACAGCGTATTCATTATGAAAATATTCTTAAATCAACTGGATCTTGTGATTTTTCACATTTTTATCCAGGAAAAAATACTCAAGCTTATAGCTTTAGTAAAGTCATTATTAAGCAGATCATATCTGCAGAAGAATGGGGACTCAGTACCCTAGGTGAAAAGGAATATTTCTGGCCTGATCAAAAAATTCAGGTTAAATTTAATTATTGGGATTATATTGAAGCATTTCATAAAGCTTTTCTATATGAAAATCCATTGAGGAAACATACTTGGTTCTTCAAAATTTGTCCAAATGTTTATAACAAGGACATCGCAAATTGGTTATACCAATGGTGGCTATCTTTTGGCCCTACCGTAAAAATTTTGCCAGAACCTTATAAGGATCTTTATAATGAATGGGTAAAAATTTCACCAACTCTCATAGAGGCAGAGCACACTAATAAGTGGATCGAGGGAATGCCCTTCCTCCATTTTTTCATTGAGTTTGGTATCCCATGGATTTGGAAATGGGAACCGGAAATGGGTTATACCCAACAGAATATACCCTGTATTAAAAGGGTATCCCATACAAAATTTTGGAAAAAAATGTTACGAAAAAATGAACAAGGAATCCTTGAAGGACAAGAGACTGTTGAAAACATCCAGGATCATATCCGGCAATATAAAGAGCAAATTCAGCTGAAACAACAAAGAGAAGCCCCAAGTCCTTTTCAACATTTATCAAGGAAATTAAATTACCAAAAATGACAATTGACCAATAAAGAATTACTATCTTCTTACATGGAAGAAGTGAAAAAAGACTTAATAAAAAATTTTGGAATTGAATCTCAATCTGATATTTCTATGACCACTTCTTCGCATAATGATGAAGAATTTTGTGAATCACAAGACCCCTATGGGGAAGAAGCAGATATCTCCATAGAAGATATCATCAATAATGTGGAAAAATCAATCACAGAGCAAATATCAAGCTCTGTAATCGGCAAAGGAAAAGAAAAGATGGACAGCTAATGCTTCGATGGACCCCTGTGGGATAAGGAATCTTTCTTTTTGACTACTTTTATAAAGTTTTGCTTTTTATAAGAGCATTGTAAAAATTTTTGTCTTCTTTTATTTGTTTGTTTATGTAGCTAGATTCTTTTCTCCTCTATTTAAGGAGGACTCTCTCTTGTGTAGGAGGCAGGTCGCAATTTAGAATTCTTAAGCTTTGTATAATATTCTCTCTGTAAATTTCAATTCGAATCGAAGTTTCAAGTTTCTTCATTCTGCTGTTGCTCATAAGTAAGTTCTAATTATTCTTTTTATTTTGAACTTCAATTTTATTTTCTGTACTGCCGCCTATATGGCCGGCTAAACTATTGTGTTGAATAATGTCATGATGCTAAGATCTGGTGACATGGTTTAAAAAAAAAAAAAAAAAAAAAGTACCAGGAACCGAAATTTTTTGATTTCTGCGATGGTTTGAATTAAAACAGGCAGGGATTAGGTTTAATACCGAAGTCTGGATTCGCCCATTTTGTTGCCATGTTTTCGGCGTTTTTTAGGGCATGCCTCCATGACTGGTTAAGAACTAAATCCCTTGACAGCTTTTAATTCTGTAAAACAATCCATGTACAGTTTCCAAGATTTCAGTTAGTGGTACTCACCAAAATTCTATTATTTATTTTATAATATTAAGATAATAATAAAATTTAATTAAACTTATATTCTAAAAAATATACGTAATTATGTGACCCCACAAATAATTAAAAAAAATTTGAAAATACAATTACATGATAGATAAAAAGAATACAAAATAAAAAAAAAAATTAATTATAGAACTAAATAATCTTTTACCCGAATATTGTTAATATTATGTGAATGCTATTGTACAATCCAAACCCATCATTCTCGTAGCTTGTCAACATCCGGATACGACTGGTGCTATTGTGCGTTCTGTCTGTCAAATCTGCTTGTTGTCCTTGCTTGCCCACATTTACAGATGAAGCTTGTAGGTTAAAGCGGAACCAATGCTAAAACCAGTAGAGAAACTCACACAAAGTAAAAGGACAACACGTAATAGTGTTAGGGTTGTGCCCTGAAAAGCCGAACTGCTTGAGGCATTTCCTCTAAAACTCTAGAGTAGAACAATCTAGTGATCCATAATAGAATGACGTTAGTAGTCGTCTAATACTATTTTGGCCAAATTCATCATATTACATTTATAAGTAATTGCATATTATTTATTTCTGTGTATGGATGAAACCCCAAGATTACAGTAAGCTAAGGGAGTTGGTTTCACCATTTGATGGGGGCCATGAAATAATTACCCAATAGTGTGATCTAAAACACTCCAAGTCGAAGAGTTTAAAAGGCATAGGGGATGTCGATCAGACTCACTCGAGACTTGCTCATATGACATAGCTTTATGAAAGTGTGTCCCATTTCATGACATTAGTGTTTTGACACTACTATGCATATCTTCTATACTATGCTTTCATGTACAAATTGAATATTATATCTAAACTATAAATAGTTTTAAGCTCCCCTTCAATCATATATATATATATATATTTTTTTTTAGCATTTAAATATAAAGTTCATAATAATTAGCAAAACTTATTAAAATTTACTAAAAGTTATTTCTTGAATGAAATTTATATTATATAAAGTAGTTATATAATTCTATAATTAAATAGGAGTTACAATTTTTTTAATATAAATTAATATATGGAATGTCAATTAAATATATATGTAAGTTACAAAAATCATAATTAATGAACTTAATTATAGAAATAATCTACATGGCAAAATGAACTAATTTTAACTAATCCAACTCATTAACACATAAGCATGTTTCCTGAAACATCACACTAATTCATTTTCATATATATATATATATGATTATACTAGCTTTTTATCCCCTGCGTTGCACGGGGAAAATTTAATTATAAAATATATATTATTAAATAAATCGAACCATATTTTTTTATATGATTATTAACAATACATTAAAAATTATTAATTCAAAATTTGAAGCACATACACCAAAGTAATTAATTTTATAAAATAATCAGGAATAATGTATATAAAAAACTCATTTTAAATGTATAAAAATAGTAATATAATTTTTTTATGACGAAGTACTGATTTTATATTTGTAATAGAGAGGATATATATTTATATATATATATAGAAGGAATATCATGAATGTTATATAAATATTAAAATAACAATTATAATACAAAAAATATTTAATAATAGACCATATATATATTGATTGGAATCTCTTTATCTTTTTGGTCGAAAAAGAGCTAATTATTATACTTGGTATTATATTTTTTGTTAAATAATTTGTTATCATTTCATTATTAATTAATGGTAATATTCTTTTTATTATTGAAATTTCTTTTATAATATAAAAATATTAATATTTTGAATATAATAATTTAATAAATCTATTTAAATTGAAATAAAATATAACTTTGCCACCACAAAATGAATATGAGAAACTTAATAAAACTTATATAATAAAATTTTCTTCCATATTTTAGTTAGATAAATTTCATTTGAATTCACTATGTATGCACCAAAATAAAATATAATTGAATCCACTTTGTCAAAAATATTTGATAGAAATTAAAATATTAAATATAATTTTTTTAATGGATTTATGAAATATATTATTTTATATTTATTTTTATTAATGAATATTCAATGCAATATAGATAACTCTAAAGCTTATTAAAATTTATTTAAAATTATTTTTTAAAAAATAAATTTCAATATTTTATAAATTAGTTATATAATTCTATAATTAAGTGGGAGTTACAAAATTTTAATATAAACAAAAATATGGAATATCAATAAATACATTGTAAGTTATAAAAATAATAATTAATGAAATTAATTATAGAAACAATCTACATGGCAAAATGGATCAATTATAACTAATCCACTTCAATGCCACATAAACATATTTCCTAAAACATTCCACTCACTCATTTTCATATATATATATATATGATTTAAGAGTAGTCTCCCCCTCCATTGTCCTTCATTTAAATGAATACTATTTTGTAGTAATTTTGAATTATTTTAATTCAAAGAAATAAAATGATTGGTTGATATGTTTCTATAATTAATATGTTTAATTATGGATACAAACTTTCATTGAGTAAAAAACGTAATATTCTTATTACTTATAGAAGGATATAATTGGTTTTAATTATGTAGTGAATTGATTCCCTACAATTACTCAACTATTAAAGTAGCTAAGTACTAAGGAATTATGATGATTTCCATATCCATAGATAAATATTTATGTTCGTATATTAGAAAGTTTTATGCCAATTGATAGATTGGTGCAATTAAATTAGGAAAAGACCGAAAATTCTCAATCACACATCAAATTTATGTCATTAGAACTATAGTAATTACTTGATTGATGGAACATAACAATAATCCGTATTTCGTAGCCATAATTAGTTGTTCCTCGATTTTTTCTATACTCCCCTCTGCTGCTATAGCTTCATCAGAAACATCAATATTCGGAGACTGAGACTCTATTGCTATTCCATTTGGTGATAAAGGATAATAAGCAACACCGTTTACTGGAGCAATATAACCATTTAGTGGGATCCACGTTCTTAGCCATAATTAGTTCACGGCAATAACCCATCAATTTTTACTTTTGTTGAGGTTCAATTCTTTTTCCTCATTTCTTATTCATTGAGGTATTGATTTTTAATATTTCTAAGCTTTGTTTGTATATGTGTTTTATGATCTAACAAAATTTATATGTATTTTTAGTTTCAATTACTTACATCAAACGATACGGACATACAACAAGGTAATTATTCTAATTTTTTTATAATTTTACTTTTGTAATTTGTTATTGTAATAGGATAACCAATTGTACTCCCTAACCATTTTTAGTCATTTGTCGGGAAAGGAAATTTGAAACGGAGTTGTTATATCGAACTTCTTCATACGAGGTAAGTTGTGCATTTTCTACGATATTTTTTATTTTTCCTTTTTTTGTATAGGAGGTAATTTGATTTTTTTTTTTTTTTTGTATTTTTTTACTGTTAGGTTCCAAATATTGGGATCTATGCATATTTTAATGAAATTAGTGCATGACGGAAATTAGTTCATATTTCTGTCAAATTAAACTACTTTTTTTTTCAATTCATAGTTGAAAAAGGAAAAAATCAAGTTTTTGTTTCTCCGTTGTTGTATTGAGCTAGATACTGGAGGACCATGTAGGTTGCAAGATGGTGTCACTTTATTCAAGGTTGAAGAAACCCTAACTAGCTTTGTAGACAGCCAGAACGAAAGGGAAAATCAAAAATAGAATTGAGAACTCTGAAAATTTTTATTAATAATTCTGATTAATTGAAATTCTCTTCCGCAAATCTTCTTAATAATAGGTCAACTATAAAATTCTCCCAATAATTAATTTGTGCGTAGCTGTGCATACCACGGGCACATACTAGTTGTAATTTCATTTAACGTTTGAGTACTGAATAAAGAATAAGATACAGGGAGACGACATCTAATACACACGGCAATTTCGCGACTGCCTGCCCGCGGCTTGGGCATCGATTGCTTTGCATTTATCATAAAGTATTTTGAAGAATTGTGAGACTATTGCAGGTCATCTTTATTTATTAACCTAATGTTTCAATACTCAACAAAGAATAGGATATACAGTGAGCTGGCATTCCGTACACTAATGCGATTCGTCATTCGAGACTAACTTAATGTCTCAGTACTCAACAAAGAAGATGATATACTGGGTGCCGACATTTGTTACACATGACAACTGGTTCGTAGCTGCGGACCGATTAGGTTGCATTTATCTTAGAGTGGTCTGAGTAATTGTGAAACTAATGTGATTCAGTATTTGAGTTTAATCTAAGTTTGAGTAATGAATAAAAAATAAACTATATAGGGAGGCGATATCTGATACACACGATAGCTTCGCATCAATCAGTTTATATTTAGATAAAAATGCCAATTTGGTCCCATAATGTGACATATTTGCCAATTTGGTCCCAACATCTTCACAATTCGCCAATTTCGTCCCATAAAGTGTATTCGTAGCCAATTTCATCCCAAATTTCATTTTTCGTTAGTTTTGGATATAAAATATCAATTTCTGTTATTTCTTCTGCCGCGGCCCTCCGGGCACGGAGAGGAGAACCCCCTACTAGGGCGCCCATTGGACGCGCGCGCGCATAACTTCCACCTCCACCGTGTACAACCTTAAAGTTTGGCTTGAAAATCAACTGCCAAAAGAGGTTGCAACCTTGTTGGTTATACATGAAGGTTTTGATTATATATTGCTCCTTTCACGTTCGAGCTTTCGATGTGGGATAATTCATGCATTTCTCACGGTATATTGCCTTCTCACGGTAAGCTGCTCACGGGAAGCATCTTACCGTGCGTGCGCATCTCACGGTTTGCTGCTTCCCGTGCAACTTACCGTGAGCGTGCACTGTGCGTAAATTCGGGGCGCTACAATTCGCCCCCTCCTTTAGAGCACAATGTCCTCATTGTGCCGCAACATTCAGGATCGTTCGCTTTTCGCCAGTGGAGAAACCTCACGCATGCCGAGCCCTGTAGATGGTTACTCCCTGGTGCGTGGACCCGCACTGTCGGTAGACTTTGATACCACCTGTCGTGGCCCTCCAAGCACGGAGAGGAGAATACCCTTCTAGGGCGCCCGTTGGACGCGCGCGCATAACCTTCGTCACCACTGTGCACAACCGTAAAGTTTGGCCTGGAAATCAACTGCCAAAAGAGGTTGCAACATTGTTGGTTATACATGAAGGTTTTGATTATATATTGCTCCTTTCACGTTCGATCTTCCGATGTGGGATAATTCATGCATTTTTCCCGATATATTGCCTTCTCACTGTAAGCTGCTCATGGAAAGCATCTTACCGTGCGTGCGCATCACATGGTTTGCTACTTCCCGTGCAACTTACCGTGAGCATACACTGTGCGTAAATTCGGGGCGCTACATCTTCAAAATTGAGGGAAAATTTACACGTGAGGCTCGGTTAATACCACTAAAATCTATTTCTAAACCCTAAATCTATTTACATGTGATCTCTTGAATCGACCCAATATCCTCACCATTTTTTCTCACCGCTAAACAAAAAATGTGTTGAAAATCATCAAGATTCACGAGATAAACAAGAATGAAGTTTCAATCAAGCAATGTAGCTACAAGATGCTCTCAAAATAATGAACATACACCATATTATCACAAGTGAAGGAATTAGTCATTTAATTTGTCTTTTTTTTTTTTTTGTATTTGTGATCCCGAAATCTTAATTTTTTTTATATGTAAATTTGTCCTCCATCTTGGAGAAATAACAAAAATTGATATTTTTCGTCCAAAACTAATAGAAAATGTTATTTGGGACGAAATTGGCTAAAAAAATACACTTTAGGGGATGAAATCGGTGAAATGTAAATATGTTGGGACCAAATTGGCAAATCCACTACTTTATGGGACGAAATCGACATTTTTTTCTTTAGATTTATCTTAAAGCGTTTTGATTAGTTGTGACACTGTTGTGAATTTTTATTTGAGTTTAACCTAATATTTCAGTACCCAACAAAAAATATAATATACATGGAGCTGACATTCAGTACACTTAATAGTTATACGACAGCCAGCCCCTCGCCTTGCCGCTGATTAATTTGTTAGATATTAGAGTAAACATTATTTTGGAGGAAAAACGTTACTGTATTGATATTCTGTTATCATACAATGTACAAGAGATTGAACTAAATAATGTACAAATAATGTTAATTAGGGAAAGTCAACTATAGAATATAGAGAATCCCTAATTGTTAGAACCTTCCTAACTAACACTTCCCCTCAGGTCGAGTATCGGATCCCCGATGTTCAACTTGCTGAGCGCTTCACTGAATATCCTTCAATTTACAACTTTTGTAAGGATATCTGCCGGTTGATCTTCGGATCTCACAAACGGGATATCGATAATTTGTTCCTCCAACTTTTCTTTAATAAAATGTCTATCCACTTCGATGTGTTTCGTTCGGTCATGTTGTACTGGATTTTCTGAAATGCTGATGGCCGCTTGACTGTCACAATTTAACTTGCAAGCCCCGACTGCTGGAAAGCCAATCTCTGCCAGTAGTTTTCTCAGCCATAGTATCTCAGCTACGCCTCGTGCAATACCTTGAAATTCTGCTTCTGCACTTGATGGAGCTACAACTTTCTGTTTCTTACTCCTCCAAGTCACCAAATTTCCTCCAACAAGTGTAAAATACCCAGACGTTGATCTTCTGTCAATCGGGTTTCCGGCCCAATCTGCATCGGTGTACGCTTCAATGTTAAGATGCCCATGCTTCTGAAACAGTACACCTCTTCCGGGATACCCTTTCAGCTACCTACAGACTCTGATTGCTGCGTCCATATGACTCTTTTGGGGTCGATGCATAAACTGACTCAGGACTCCTACTGCATAGGCCACATCTGGTCGAATGTGTGAGAGATAGATCAGTTTTCCAACCAGTCGTTGATACTGACTCTTATCAGCCTCTTCTGCCCCATCTTCTATCTGTAGCCCGTGATTAACAATCATCGGAGTATCAGCTGGTTTGCATTCGAGAAGCCCAATTTCAGTCAGAAGGTCAAGAACAAATTTTCTCTATGAGATGAAGATACCCTGCCTAGATCGTAGTACCTCTATCCCTAGGAAGTATTTCAGCTCTCCCAGATCTTTCATCTCAAATTCTTGAAACAAGTTTTCCTTTAGCTGAGAAATCTCTTCAGTATCATCTCCTGTAATGATCATATCATCCACATAAATGATGAGACAAGTCACTACTTCAGAAAGAGTGTATGATTAGAGTTACTTTGTCTGAACCCGTACGTCTTCATGGCAACTGTAAATCTCCCAAACCAGGCCTGGGGCGATTGTTTTAACCTATACAGAGCTTTTTGTAGCCTGCAGACATCCCCATTGCCGAATCCATGAGTGAACCCTGGTGGTGGTTCCATGTAGACTTCCTCTTTGAGATCTCCGTGTAGGAATGCATTCTTGACATCAAACTGATGTAGCCTCCAATCACGGTTAGCTGTCACCAAGAACAACACCCTGATAGTGTCGATTTTTGCCATAGGTGAGAAGGTCTTAGAGTAGTCTATACCGTAAGTTTAAGTGTACCCTTTCGCTACTAGCCTGGCTTTGTATCTTTCAATGCTCCCGTCTGCTTGGTGTTTTATAGTGAAGACCCATCGACACCCTACTATTCTCTTTCCGTTAGGAAGTGTGCATTTTTTCCAAGTACCATTTTTCTTGAGTGCCTCCATTTCTGTTTCCATAGCATGAACCCATTTTTCATCTGTGAGAGCCTCTTCCACTTTACTTGGAATTCTAGTGGAATGAACAGAAGTAACGAATGCCAGAGCTTGCCGGGAAAAGTTCCCTCTAGCAATGTCAGCAATCGGATATTTGGGAGTTCTTCCCGTAAGTGCTGGTTTATATCTCTTTAGTGGCACTCCCCGATTCGCCCTCGGAGGTAAGATATATCTGTTTTCCTGTTGTGTCTCATGTTGTATCTCCCCCTGCTCCCCTTGCGTCTGTATCATGTCTCCTACGGAATCCTCATCTTGCCCTGCACTGTTAGATTCATTTTGTTATGAAGAATTACTGATGGAATTAACAGAATCATAATAGTTTACCTCAGGATCCTCAGTTTGAATGGTCTGAGTGATTGGAGTTGGAGTATGTGGTTGTTCTGTGGGACGGGTCGGCTCGGTGGTTCCGCCTACTTGCTCTGTTGGAACTATGTTAGGCCAAGAGTGTGATACCCAACCTAGTGGATCCTGTCGAGTCTCCCCCTGACCACTTGGTTGGGAGAAAAAGTATTCAGTCTCAAGGAAATCGCAATCCATGGTAGTATAGAGGCGTCGAGTAGTCGGATGATAACACCTATACCCCTTCTGATTAACCCCATATCCCACAAACACACATTTAAGAGAACAAGGATCAAGTTTGGTACAATTTAGCTTCGCAATGTGGATAAACACAGAATATCCAAAAACCTTAGGAGGCAGAACTAAGGACGAGGGTATACGGATCTGTTTACTTAAAAATTGTAAGGGTGTTTCAATAAGTAGTGCTTTGGTGGGAAGACGGTTCACAAGGTAAACCGAAGTGGCAATAGCTTCGGGCCAGAAAGACTTGGGACAGTGAGATTCGATCATAAGGGATCTAGACATCTCAAGAAGTTGGCGATTTTTCCGTTTAGCCACCCCATTTGCTGAGGAGTATGAGGACATGAGGTTTGGTGAATTATTCCATGTTCCCGAAAAAACTGTCCCAAGGTAGCATTAACATATTCCCCCCCGTTATCAGACCTAAGAATCTGAATGTGCGACTTGTATTGAGTTTGAACTAGTTTAAAAAACTCAACAAATTTCGAGGAGACATCAGATTTATGTTTCAAAAAATAAACCCACATCATTCGAGAACAATCATCCACAAACAAGAGAAAATACTTAAAATCATGATCACCGACATTCGGAGCAGGCCCCCACACATCAGAATGAATAATAGAAAAAACTTCCTTAGCTCTAGAATCTGGCGAGGCAAAATGCTGTCCATGGCTTTTAGATAAAATGCATGTCTCACAATTCAACTGACTATTCTTAGGAAAAATACTAGGAAATAAAGACTGAAGGTAACCTATGGATGGATGACCTAACCGACGGTGCCATAACCACTGTTGGCGATTCACTGTTCCATGAGCAAGTGTTGTAGTTCCTTGTTGAGCAACCTCGTCCACATAATACAACCCCTGTCGTTCAGTACCACGCCCAATCACTCTCCCCGATTGAAGATCCTGCAAAATATAAAAGGTGGGAAACATTAGCACCACACAATTTAATTCCTTCGTAACATGGCTAATGGAGAGTAATTTGCAGGATAAATTGGGAACATAAAGACAATTCTTCAATTTTAATGAGGGAGATAAATTAATCGTTCCTGCTCCTTGAACAGGTGACAGTCCCCCATTTGCATCCTGAATTGACATTTTTCCCGGGACAGTGCATCCAACCAAATCCTACCGATCATATGTCATAGTATCGGTAGCTCCGCAATCAAAGATCCACTGATTATTTTTTTCACTGCCACTGGTATTTGTGTGAAATGCCAAACTTAAACTTTGCTGAATGATAGTGTTTGACTTACACAAGTCATGGTCAACTGTGGAACTAAAGGACTTAAAGACAACATTTTTATTAAGAGAGGGGTAGGATGGGCATTTCACCTGTCCACCCCTTATACCTAAGAAGGCAGCGCCTTTGTTTCTGCCGCAAGACTCAGCGAGATCTTCTCCATTCTGTCCCTCGTTCACTTGCGCCGTGTGTGCCGCCGCACGTCCAGCTCCTTCACTTGCGCCGTGTGTGCCTCCAATTGCAATCTTAATCAACCGAGCCCAAAGGGAGTAATTAGATTGATTTAATTTAATGCTGATTGATATGTTCTGAGGTATATTGTGAGATTGACTGATTTCGGTTTGGGGCTGTAGGTTTTGGATGAGACTGGCTAACTGTGTGGCTAAGGAATCAACAGGCTGTTGTGATTCCTCGCCGGAGGTGCTGTTGCTATCGTTGGCCATGGCTGGGAAAGGTACCGGTACGTGATGAGCAAGGATCGGATCTGTTAATGGATCCTCACCCGCTCTGATACCATGTTAGATATTAGAATAAACATTATTTTGGAGGAAAAACGTTACTTTATTGATATTCTGTTATCATACAATGTACAAGAGATTGAACAAAATAATGTACAAATAATGTTAATTAGGGAAAGTCAACTATAGAATATAGAGAATCCCTAATTGTTAGAACCTTCCTAACTAACATAATTTGCATTTATCATAAAGTGTTCTGATTAATTGTTAATATATATCTTTAACACACTAATATGATTAGTTATTTGACTTTAATCTAATGTTTGAGTGCTTAACAAAGAATATGATACAGAGGGAGCCGACATCCAATACACACAATAGTTTCGCGTCAATCGGCCCACGTCTTGCGCACCAACTAATTTGCATTTATGAGAAAGTATTTTGATTAATTATAAAGCTAACGTGATTTGTTAATTGAGTTTTATAAACTAATGTTTAAGTAAATTTCAATAAAGAATAGGATATACGTTATACAAGCAATAAGGAATAGGATATATAGGGTGGCGACATCTGGAGCACAAAATAGTTCTGTGACAACCTGAACACCTCCCTTGATCTTGAAAATTCTTGAAGAAAAAGGGGGATTTTTTATATAACTTAGTTAAAGAAGGTGATTTGCAAAAAGAAAAAATGAATACATTCGCTTCACATCTAATTTATACAACTCAATACATTAAATGTACATTGAATAAATCACTTATTTTTAGGTGATTAGAAATCGTATAAATACCACTCAAAGAAAAAAACTATCGGGTCACCGCGCTTTGAGCGGTGTGCCAAAACTAGTATATATATAGCCATTAGTAGAACAAAGAAATAAGAAAGAAATGGTAGGCGGTTACTTTATTTCATCACTCCCAAAGTGATTAACATGATATAATATTATGTATTGAGCATATAACTATATACGTCCTCATCATTTGAAAAACCCAGTTCTCGTATTCCATCCTCTCGAAACCTCACGAAGAAGCAAACAGGTGAACATGTCGTCTTTCGTTTCGTTCCTCTTCAGTAATTACTGCTATTGTCTACAGAATTAGCTAATTAGTAGCGAAGAGAAATCGGAGACATGCATATATGCTTATGAATTTGTTGTTGTCTGCCACTAACTGATGAGTAATTTATGTTTCTCTTCAAACCTTCACTTACGTGATGATTGATGATGCTTTAATTGTGTACTTGGAAATTTTAATGTTTATAGTTACAACGCAACTCTAGCCGACGGCATGTGGGCATAAATAGCTGGAGGATAGATAAACTGAAAATTTGGGCAAACCATTTTTTTTTTTTGGATTTTTGGACGAACTATTACTTGTTGTTTGTTCTTTGAATCATAGAATTACTTAGACCTAGTAATTAATTCACATATCAGCTTAAATCCGGATACACAGACATTAATTGAATTACTTGTTGTATAGGTAATAAAAATCAGACATTAATAGCTCTACTTGATTTGTTTCTTGAGACTAATTTATAATCCAATTGTAAGCTTAATATTATATAATTACCTTACGTGTTTAAATTCATGTCAAGATTAACAAATTTGATTGAATTGTATTCTCCGTGAGGAACTAAAGAATTATATTGGTTTGATTGTTTTATTTTCTTATATGTAATTAACCCGTGTGATTGCTTAATTGCATTGTGATTACGTGATTTAAGTCATGGCCGTACATGTGAGTCATGTCTTATTTGATTTGTCGAGTTGAATCTTATCTTTTTTTTCATTTGTATAGTAGGTGACCCTACAGAGGAACCCTGATTGTGTTTGATCGTCCTTTTTGCTATTTTTTAGGATGACCAGGTGGGATTTCTTTTCCGAATTCGGCTTTCTTATACATATTTTAATATTCCATATAAACCTGAAGCCTGTGTTTTATGCTTTTAAGCTTCTTTCCCCAACTTATATTACTATGTAGTAACTATTTGCAAACCGTACTATCTTGATGAGTTCAAGGGAAAACACTTTGATATCAGAGTACTATGTATATGATTTTGGAAATTATATTCAACTAGAGACAAGTAACTCCTATTACGTTTTTAAAGAAGTTTTCGATCTTTGAACACCTTATAAGTAAAGTCGTGAGGTGCATTCTCCGGTGGCTCTCCCAAGCGTATGATACTTATGGATGTTCCTATATCGTTTCTTAACTTGTCTCGAATGGTCGCTTGACCACAGAAACTCTTTTAAATGCGAGAATCTATCCTGGCCTTTATGCCCGACCTCTGTGCCATATTATACTATTGGGCCCGGACATCAGGGTACGAGGTGAAGCCGGATAGACGTCGGGTCTACGGTGGATTTCAATGCTCTGATCTCCACAATTACGGAAGCTCGGGGAGTGGCCGGAGTGGCAGCCCTTTTGAGTACCTGAGCCAGACGGGATCTTGTTGAATAGACTTGTCCTCATCCGAAGATGTATAGTGTAACGCCCCTCTCCGTAGGAGGACGAAGAACGCCGCATCCGCACCAAAATGAATTCGCGAGCATGACAGGGTGCCCTACTCGAAAACTCATTTCAGCGAACGACAAGATACTCAATCAAAACTCCGACAACAACAATACAACGCTCCAACAACAACAGCCACAATCAAATAAATGCGGAAGCGTAAATCAGGAGTAACAACTTAAACATAAATAAAAGTCATCCATGGCAACATAATTCATAAAATGAATCTAAATTAATTATCCACTCAATGCCGCCCACGACTCAACTAAACTATCTCACATCAGGGGCACGTAGGTACAGAAAGTAAATAAAGTAAATAATAATGTAAATACAATAATTCAAATCAATTCAGAAAGTAAAGACTCGACTGTTGTTGGGACATTGACAAGACAATAATACATGAGCCAACCTAGACCTGCTGCTGCCGACTGACGAGATAGGTGACACCACCACCTGTCTACCTAAAGCAAGAACCAAAGTAGAAGGGGTGAGTATAAAGGATACTCAGTAAGGGGGTAATACAATATAGGTATTGATCGCAGTTCGTCGTTTATCTTTTAAAACCAAAAGTAGTGAATGTTGCTCGTTTTAATAAAAGATACAAATAATAATATAAGTTGTAAAACTATAATACAAACCAACACTCGGGTTCGGCTCACTTTGAAAACACAAAAGGTTGACAAATCAAATGCATTTGAAATCATTTGCACATAATGTCAAGCCGAGAGTTTAATGAGGCCTTAGTCGATTCATAATCCGTCGAGTGGTAGAAATGAACAGTTATCAATATGAACAAGAAATAATGATGGGATTGTGCCTCGACTAAGTAACAAAAGCAGTAAATCAATTAGATAAATAAATAATGCAATTAGTCATGCAATAATTGTCCCGGGGAGAACGGGCCCTCTCCTTATAACTCCCAATCATGGCAAATCATGAAATCAATTACTCCACCACTAAAAGCCAATCAGTCAGAATTTAAGGAGACGTCAACGCCACCATACAGAATTTAAGGAGATGCTATACGTACCACCATCCATATCAACTTAGGCTAGCTAACCTCCTAACCACTAAGTCAACACGCAGGGAGTATACATTGGGATTTGCCCTAGACGCTCATCTCCAGGCTCACCTCCTGTATAGCTTCGGGCCCAAAGTCATGATCCAGTCCATGGCTCGCTTTTGAAAACAATATTAATTTGGGTGGCCAAAAGGGCCATTCGAAAAGATGATGCAAGTAGTTATGTATGAATGGCCAAAGGGGCTTTTGAGGCAAGTTGGTGTAACAATCTAAGAAATACCCATAAGTGTCGTGCGATTCGAGAGCATGCTGACGGATGTCCCTAACGATGTTACTTATAGACACTCCCAAGATCCAAATCTTACTTTAAAACAAATAGGTTTACTTGCCTCTAGTTGAAAGCATTTCAAATCATTTTAGAAGATGCATAAGTTTTTCTATCAAAAGGTTTGACTAAGCACGTAAGAGAATAGTAAAGTCGAGAACAACAAACAATAAGAAAGACATGAGTGATAAGTTATTTCGCAAACCTATATATCTATGATCTTGCCCCAGTTGAAAGCATTTTAAACCCTTACCTGGCTCGACAGAACAAGAAAGGAAAGCAAGCAGCAATTACAATTCGGCCTCAAAGATCCCACCTGAAAAACACGGGGTCTAGAGGATGAATGATTGACACGAACAAGGAAACAGACACTGACGCTCGGCTACCAAATTACGAACATACTTAAAGATACTCATTCAACATTTAGACATAAAAGAGCAAGTAGGGGCAATATGGTCATCTAATAGGAAAAGCATGGAATAAATGAATAACGAAAAGCATTTGATTAACTATAAAACATTTAAACATAGAAGCTAACTGTAATGTGCGTTTAATTTCATGAGTTTTAACTGTAATATTATTTTATTTGAAAAACTTGTATTTTTGAGTAAGTTTTATAAATTATGAGAATGCCCCTTCGTTTCGAAACTCAAGTCAACTTTTGACTTAGTCTCCAACTCTCATCTCTCTCGCTCATTCACGCACCCAACAAAGAGAAGAAAGAAAGAAGGAGAGGAAAATAAGAGGAAAGCTTCAATCAATCGTGTCGGACTTGTCTCTCGACGGATTTTCGAACCGTTAACACCTACTCGGCCTTCTCGATCTCCTCTACTGGTAACTCTCTAATGCCAATCCGTTTTTATGCACTCTATGTCTCATTTTTCTGAATTTTCTCCAAAATGTGCAAATATTGTGTATGTGTCGTTTTTGGATAATTTTGTAGATGGAATTTCGTGTTTCTTGGTTCTATAGATAGATGATGAGTAGGAGAACATTATATGTGAAAATTAGCATGAGTGATTAACGTTTTTATGTTGAAATGTGAATTTTTGGTTTGAAATCGCGAAGGGTTTGATGTTCTGAATTTTCTGCTATTATCGCGATTCACACGGCCTATGCACACGGGGTGTTGCAAGCCCGTGTGTATATGCACGGGCTATCTCACGGCCGTGTGTGAGTGTTGTGCACGTGGACACGTTGCTAGACGTTATCCATGGTCTGTGGGAATGTATTTGTGAAGTCAATGAGTTGATTCACAAATAGTATTTAATTAAATGAGTTTAATTAAAGTCACTATAATGACATTAAGAATGTGTTCCTACTACTGTCCTATTGGTGAACTTGAGGGGTCACACAATGACTTCCAAAGGCGAAGAAATTTATCTATATCAACAGAGTTTGATAACAGTCAACTGGATTGACAAATGAATTAATTGGAATTGATTTATTAATAAGAAGTGAAGATGTTAATTAAGTGTAATTAACGTGTAGGAGTTAATTAAAAGTAATTAACAAGTATTTAATGTGATTAAATTCGAGAGACTTGTTATTTGATAACATATTAGACTTGAGAGTTAATTGAGAACTAATTCAAATCTAAAGTAATTAAGAGTCACATCTCGAAATTTATGTTGAAAATTTGAGACTACTTAATTTAAGTAGAAGTGAGCTTTATCAATTAAAGAGTTAATTGAAAGTTTAAGACTTGAGAGTTAATTAGTATTAATTCAAGACAAAATGATTAATTGAGAAACTTGTGATTTATTTAGAATAAATCAAGTACAATTAATAGAAGGAAAAATCTGTAACAATTAAATGTTAATTGGACTTATTGGACTAGAGAATTAATTTGGAATTAATTCTAGCCCAAGTTGATTAATGATGGGCTTGTAATTTATGTGGAAGAAATTAAAGCCCACTTTAATAATATATTAGACTTGTTTAATTAATAAGGATTAATTAAATTGGGCCTTAGGAATTTAATCTGGTATTAAATTGAAAAGGCCTTTAGAAGGCCAAAATACTGTTGGGCCCAATAGTAGTAGTGGATGAAAATCCCAGCCCATCTAGGACTGTAATTTTCAGCCCACTCAAGTCTATTTAAGACAGATCTTGCAGAACACTAAACAATGGGTTTTTACGTGGAAACAGAAATGAAGAAAAATCAGATTTTTCCTAACCCTAATCTCTCTCTCTCTTCTGCGCCACTTTTCTCTCTCTCTACAGGCAGTTCACATAAACTGCAGAAAAACCAACTTTTACAATTATTTCTTGATTCTCTTATTTATATTAGATAAATACTGATCTTAAATCTCTAGCAGGAATTAAGAGATTCAGAGTTCGTCTGCGAGAAGCCGTGGATCAACCTCAGAAGGTTTCGGTTAAAGATCGGACCTCAGTAGAATCGTTAAAGATCGGACCTCGGTAGAATCGAGAAGCCTATGCTGTTCGAGGAGAGGCCTGAAGCTTTGGAAAGCTTTCTTCCTTATCTACTACAAAAGGAGTCCGTAAAGGTGTGTTTCTTCAAAATATATAAACGTTTCAAAGCCACATGTTCATTGGATGAAGATTCATTGCAATACCCCAGGACTAAAATTTTTGAAATCTACTACTTCCGCTGCGCCCGGGGGTGCGCGAATCCCAACAGTGGTATCAGAGCCATGCTTTGATCACATTTATATATTCGCCTCTACACTTTTTATTTGGATTAAATTGGTGTTAGATGCGTTTTTTGTTTATGTACATATAAAAGTTGTTGGGAGTTTTGATAAATTGAAAGGAATATTTTGAATATGGTTTTATCAAAAAGGAATCTGGAAATTTGAAGAAATATATTTTCGAAATATTGGTGTATATTTTAAATACATGAAAAAAAAATTTGGTTGGTCAAAAACGAGTTTTGGTGTTGAGTTGTGTTGCTGAAAATTGTGTTGCAGAGAATCAAGTCTGGCGATGTCTAGAAAATTGAGTCAGAAACCCTTCCTACTGATCTTGGATGATTTTGATGTCTTCTGAGAAAATGTTCTAACACATCGAACTTGATTTTAGGCTTTTGAATTAGTTCAAAACCTTTATTTTTGGATTTTATATGGATTTTTGAAGTCTGTGGCCGAAAATAGGGGATGCGCTGTCACATTTTAGAAAATGAGTTGGAAAGGGTTCCCAATGACCTCTAATGGATTTTTCTATTTCTGGAAGAATTAGATTTAACATAATGAGGTTGAATTTAGAGTTTTGATTTGTGTCAAAATCTTTATTTTTCGATTTGTTCTAATTTTTTGAAATTGGAAGTCGAAACCCTAATCTTGAAAAACTACCTTATCATGAAAATCTGTTTTCAGTTCAATGTTTTTCCTGCGACGTTTTAGAAATTGAATTTATAACCTATTATAAAGTTCTCAAATCACTTTGGTGTCTTCTGAGAAAATGTTCTAAATTCAATTTCGAACAACTTGAATTTTTATTTATTTTATTTTATTTTATTTTTTTTTTGAATTTGGAGTTTTTTTTAAGGGAACAAGAGTAGAAAGACAAGAGTAATACAGTCGGCCCACAAACCGGCCCAACTGATATAGCCCACATTCCGGCCCAACTTAACCAAAACAATGAAAACCAAGCTAAACTAAAAGTGTACTATCAACTACGTTCACAACCAGCACAGACAGACCAGCAACAGTAACAACCATCCACCACAAAAGCTTCAGCAATAACTTGTAGCATCCCAAAAAAGCAGCAACGCCCCTCAAAGCCACAACATCCAGTAGGAAAGAAACAGAATGAAAACAAGAAACACAGCAGCAACCAATACATAACAACATCCAGCAGCAGCCCATCCATTGACAACATCGAAAGTCCAACAAAGCCTGTGATACAATACCAACACAAGACAAAATCCTATCTCTGAGGCTCTAAATTTAATTGAGTGGATAGTATTTGGATTCACTCGTGTATTACCACTCAACTCTCTGACACATATTGTCCACACCCTGTCCACACTCTAAAGCAAAGTAAAATACATCAGAAGCATCACCATGAACACAAATACTTCTCTTTCCTGAAATACAAACTGGCCAGATCAAACAAAACAGCATCATGAACACCAAGACCTATCTCTGAGGCTCTAAATTTAATTGAGTGGATACTGTTTGGATTCACTCGTTTATTACCACTCAACTCTCCGGCACGTATTGTCCACACCCTGTCCACACTCAAAAACACAGTAAAATACATCAGAAACATCACTATGAACACAAATACTTCTCTTTTCTAAAATACAAACAGACCATAGAGCACCACCCCTTCACCAATTGCTGGTTATCGTGCAGCCACACGTCTGTTGCTTGATCAGTCTCCCCAAGCCTCAGGAACGCCCTCATGGACAAGGGGAACTAACCAAGACTGCAAGACCAACCAAACATAGGTAGTATCCTCAGAATAACAATCCTCATCAGACACTACCAAACTCTACTAGCTTGAAGAGCTTTTCAGCCTAACATATGGCAGCTGCCACTTATCCAATCTAAGAAGCCCAGTGACCTCTTTGTGCACCCTATGACACGGAAAAACCATAGGAACAGAACTACTACATCCCAGGTTTGCATAGAAATCTGCAACCTGGTTTCCCTCTCTGTAAATATGGGTTATAACCACCTCCAGTTTAGAGCATAATTGTTGAATTCTTACCAATAAATGGACCAAGTCCCAGGGAGCTTGTAAAGTATGCTTAAGGAGAGTCAAGACCATAGCAGCATCTGTCTCAATCCATACCTTTGCACATCCCTTTTCCAAGCATAACTTTAGCCCAAGCCATACTGCAAAAATCTCAGAAAACACATTAGTTTTACAATCCAAAGGATATGCAAAGGCCCATAAACAATTACCCAAAGCATCCCTAACCACACTCCCTGCCCCAGCACAACCAGGGTTGCCTTTGGATGCCCCATCAGTATTGTATTTTACCCAACCCATACTTGGCTTCAGCCATCTAACAACACAAACCTTATCAAACATCTCAGCTCTAAAATCCCACCCCCACTTGTGAGCTAAACTTAAATCACCAATCCAATTTTTTTTTTGAGTTAAAACCTTTCCTTTCATCAAAATAGAGACATAGTTCCAAACTCTCCACACAATATGCTCAGCAAGAAAAGGCTTGCCCTGGTACTTAGCATTATTTCTCTCTAACCAAGAAAACCACAAAATCAAAACAGGAATAAGGACCCTCACATGCCCCATCAAAGGATTCCTAGTATGAGTCTTCCAAACCCTTAACATTTCCTGCACAGAACTCACTTGAGGAATATGAATACCAAAAACAGAACCAAAAAATTCCCAAACCCCCCGTACTTTTAGGTTATCCAAGAAGACATGATTAAAAGTTTATAAGGCCCCACAACAATGACACTTTGACACCACCACAATGCCTTTAGAAATCAGTTTCTCATATGTAGGAAGCCAATTTTTCAAGACTCTCAACATAAAGAGAGACACGGTAGGCCTAATAGATTTCAACCAGATGATTCTATACCAATCTATTTTAACAGCAGCTACCCTAATTTGCTCCCAAGCAGTGGCTGTCGTAAACATAGAGGATCTATGCAATTTCCACAACAAAATATTTGTCCCTTCAACAATAGGGATATTGCAGATGTCCCTAACCAAATGATCAGGGAGAACAGCAGCCAGTTTCACATAATCCCAACCACCATTGGTCCAGAAATCTTTGACTTTATCAGCCCTACAATACTGCAATCCTAACAAGTCCCTCAAACACTTATCCCCCCACCAATTATCATACCAAAACTAATAATTGCCATCACCTAACTGCCAAAAAATAGAAACTCTCAACTTTGTCCCTACCATTGCATAACCTCTTCCAAATAGGAGAGTGAGACATTTTTACAGGAGCAAAATTGGGAATTATATGTTTAACATACCTACTATGCATATTACAGGCCCAAAGAGACTTTTGCTGTCTGAACGTCCACCACAACTTCCAAGAAAAAGACTCCACAACATCTGAAAATCTCCTTACCCCAATGCCCCCTCCTCCTTTGGTAAGGCCAGTCTATTCCAAGAAGCCCAATACAAGTGTTTTTGAGAGCCAAAGTCACCCCAAAAGAATTTGTTCAGCAACTTCTCAAGTTTGTCCACCACAGCCTTGGTAGGGTAGAGCACTTGAAACAAAAAGATAGGAAGTGAGCACAACACACTCTGAATCAAACACAGTCTACCACCATAAGATAAAGAAGTCTTTTCCCAACCACACATAAGTTGTCTAACTTTTTCTAAAATTGGCAAGTAATACACTTCTCTCTTTTTCCCTACATGCAAAGGGGCACCCAAATATCTAATAGGCAAAGTTGTACTAGAAAAACCAGTTAAGAGCTTCAAGTACTTAAGAAAACTAGGAGAAAAATGCTTAGACACAATCAATTCACTTTTCTCACAGCTAATAGATTGCCCAGAGATCAATTCATAGCTATTAAGCACATCCATCAAAGTATAAATATTATCACCCAAAGAGCTAGCAAAGATAATGATGTCATCTGCATAAGCTAAGTGAGAGATACATACCTTATTAATTGGATCAAACCTCAGAGAAGGTATATTAACATACAAGTGATCCAAACTCCTGGATAGCCACTCAGCTGCGATAATGAAGACAGCTGGAGACAAGGCATCACCTTGTCTAAGCCCCTTGAAAGACTGGAAAAAACCATAAGGGACTCCATTGACCAGAAAAGAGAAGAAACAATTTTCAACACACCTTTTAACTAGACTAATCCAGTTTTCAGTAAAGCCCATAGACCTAAGGATTGTATATAAAAAAGGCCACTAGACCTATCATAGGCCTTGGCCATATCTAGTTTTAAAATGATCTTTTGACCCTTACTCTTTTGGTTCAGCCGATAAACCAATTCTTGAGCTAACAAGATATTATCTTGTATCCCCCTCCTAGCTACAAAGCCACTTTGAGTAGGGGAAATCAATCTAGGCAACACAGAAGATAGTCTATTCATGACAAGTTTACTGATGATCTTATTAGTAGTGTTACAGAGGCTAATAGGCCTGAAATGTGCCCAAGACAAAGGATTCAGCCTTTTAGGTATCAAAGAAATAGTAGTAGACTTGAATCCCAGTGGCAGAACAACTTGAAGTTTTGAATCAGTTCAAAATCTTTAGTTTTCGATTTTTTGTGATTTTTGGAAATCTGAAATCGAAACCCTAAAATTGTGCAAATCTTGAAAACGTGGTTTTGGGCGACTGTTTAGAAATTGCGTTAGAAGAGGAGTCTAACATGCTCATATGACTTTGGAGTCTTCTGAGAAATTGTTCTAAATTCGTTTCTCTTCAGTTTTGTCTTTTGAATTAGTTCAAAAGCTCTATTTTTTGATTTTAAATGATTTTCGGAAGTCAGTAAACGAAAATCTAGTTTTACAGAAAACTTGCACATCACGTTTTTGGTGACTGTTTGGAAATTACGTTGGAAAGGGACTCTAACGTACTTGGATCACTTTGGAGTCTTCTGAAAATTATTCCTCACACGTTTTCCTTGAATTTAGGATTTTGAATAGGGTCAAAAGGTTGAGTTTTCGATTTATGACGAATTTTTGAAATTCAGGACAGAACATGAAATTTTGCGAAAATTTATTTTCCGAAAATCATGGATATTTATGGTTTCTCCCAACTTGAACTTTTTTATTGATGTACATAGACTACAGTTTTGAAAATCTTATGAAATTATATTAAATTGATTGTTTTTCAATTTAATTTAATTTTAATAGTGATTAAAATTAATGAAGATTTAAGTAGTTTATTGAGAATAAACAACTTAAATACGCATATCATTAATTACTTGGTAAATTTAATTTTATGCATTGCATTGGATGTATGTTGGTTTTATCATGGGCTTAATATGCGCTATGGATGATTTTATTTTGTGGATGCAATATTAACTGTGGTTTTAAATCGAAAGCCTGCGAGCCTCTTATTCCAATATGTAATGCTTCGTTTTATTTTTCCACCAATGTATTTAAATGATTTGTAATTTGAGAGAGTTAGAATCATAGATTGGTGAGGAATTTCTAATTAGATTAGGAGAAGGAGTTCGAGACGAAGTGGGCTTGGAAGAGAAGAGACAATCAAGGCCCAAATGAAACGGGTTACTTAAATTGTAATAGAATAGGATTCTATTTGCTCCTCGCATGATTTAAATTTATGTTATTATTGCATGAATAGAATCTTGGTCCATAAAATGGCTCTTATGGACCGAGCGTAGGGAAAAGCCCATGATAAACCAGTATTATTGCTAGGTAGTTTATTTAATTATTGTTATGGGTGTTTTGTGGATGTTTATCTTCATGCATTAATCACATAAACAAGATAATTAAATGATGAGGTCTTGGATAGATTTTTGAAATCTATAATTTTAATTTTTCGAAAATTAAACCCCAAAATTGTGAATGTCAAAATTTTCTTTAATATTAAGCATGTAGCGTCCCTTTCCGTAGGAGGAGAAAGAACACCACATCCGCACCGAGACGAACTCCTAAACAAGGTAAATGTACCCCACTCAAAAATTCATCTCGGCGAACGACAAGACACTCAGTCAAACACTGGCAACAACAACACGACGCCCCAACAACAACAGCAACAATCAGAATAATGCGGAAGCGATTTCAGAGATAGCAATTTAATCATAAAAGCCATCCATGGCAACATAATTCATACAACGATTCTAGATAAATATCCAATTAATGCCATCAACGGCTCAACTAACTATCCCACATCAGGGGCACGTAAGTACAGAAGGTAAGTCATAATATTATATACAATAAATCAAAACAATTCAGAAAGTAAAGACTCGACTATTGTTGGGACACTAACAAGACAATAGATAAGAGTCAACCTAGACTTGCTGCTGCTGACTGACAAGATAGGTGACACCGCCACCTGTCTACCTGAAGCAAGAACCAAAATAGAAGGGGGTAAGTATAAAGGATACTCAGTAAGGGGGTAATACAATATAGGTATTGATCACAGTTCGTCGTTTATCGTTTAAAAGCAAAAGGGGTGAATGTTGCTCGTTTTGATAAAGATACAAACAATAATATAAGTTGTGAAACTATAACACAAAGCAACATTCGGGTTCGGCTTTATTTGAAAACACAAAAGATTGATGAACCGGATCCTTTGAAAACATTTGCATATAAGGTCAAGCCGCTCAATTGAGAGAATATTAGTTGAGTCACAAGGCCGTTACAAGTTCGAAAGGCATGATATAAACAAGTTAGAAATAATAAGTAAACACGGCTCGTAATTCAACTAGGTAGTTTGAACAGTGAAGAAGGCTTATGTTGGACAAGTTCGAGCCACGCTTCCGGGTTTTATACATTTATAGGTAAATACATATGCTAAATGGAGAAAACCGGAATGTGCTTCGACTTGTAACGAAAGCCGTAAATCAATTAAATAACAATAAAGGCAATTACGATAGAAAGTAATTATCCCAGCGAGAATGGGCCTATTCCTCCTTATAACCCCCTCAATCATGACAAATAACTCCATCTCCGGTGTCAAGCCAAGGAGCAACCCAAGGCTCGACAAACATGAATTTTAGGAAAGTGTGCAATGAATGCAGCACCCACCATTGCTCCCAACCGTGGTCATCAACTCCTGACGGACCACGATTGACGCTTAGTTTTGGGAGTAGTACCTCAGGAAATCCCCTGGACGCTCGTCCCTAGGTGAGACCCGCGATTACCCTCCCGGGCCCCATGAAAGAAAGACACGATTTTGCTCGCATTTCAAGAAATAATTATAAGTTGAGTGCCAAACGGGCATTTAGGCAAGTGTGTGATGACAAGGGGGTGACCACAAGTTTCGTACGCGTCGGGGTGTTCTGACAAACTCCCCTAACGACTTTCCTCATAGACCCGACCCAAGTCAAATTGTCACGTTTGAAAAGAAAGAATTTACTTGCCTTTGAAAACAAATCGGTTTTGGATAATATAGTATAAGTTGATATCAAATGGTTTGACTAGGCACAGAAGGAAATATTAAAGACAAGAATAGCAAGCAATAAGAAAGACGAGATGATAAGTTATTTCGCAACCTACATATCTACGTCCTTGCCCCAGTTGAAAACATTTTAAACCCTTACCTGGCTCGACAAATGATAGAAGAAAGCAAGCAATCGAACAAGTACTCCACGACATAACCAGGTAAGACTCTGACAAGACGCAGGGCAATGAGGATTGAGTAAATCAAGTAAGATTGATCAATCAAGTCATTTAAAATAAATATACGCAATATAACAACACTTTTAGCAACGAACTAGGCATTGAAATAAATGGAACAACATGCCGAAATGCAAACATTTAATTACTAAGCATAAATGCGCATTCGAGGGGTAATATGGTCATTTCATATTCAAATGAGGGGATAAGAATTAACGAACAATCATTTAAATCAATTACACAACTTATAACTTAGAGATCTTTAAGGGGGTGTCAGTATAATTAAACATAAAACATGTATAATTCATTAAAATCAACAATAATTAAAGTACAACTTATAGCTTTTCCCAAAAGCTCAAAAGCTAACAATTTAAGATCCAAGCCTATCCCTAGCCTAATCGAACCGAAACCCATCCGTTAGACTACACAAGCATATATCATCAACAGTCAATAATTGAAACAAGCTATAGTACAAACGATTCATGCCAAAACAATCCGAAAAGCTAAAAGCTAGAAGCTACAATCAAAAAGCTACCAATTATCACAATAATACAAAAAATGCGATAAAAGTCAAACGACAAGTCAGATTCGAGTAATATCAGCGCCGTTAGAACCGTTGCATCGAGGGGGACGATCTGTCCGACGACACCGTCGCAGGATTCCCTTCGGAACTGTGCCAAAAATGCCGGAAACTGCCTGCCATCCCGGACTGCCGCCAGACCACCTCCGATGGTCGAACCCTTATACCGAAATGTTCCTCTTAACGAGCCCGTCATTTCCCCCAAAACCGTTTCTCATTCGGATCATCCATCAGGATTTAATTTCACTTCAAAGCTCCAAAATCCTAGAATTCCAAGAATTGAAATTAACGAAAATTGGCTCAACGAATTACGAAATTGACTTCAAAATCGGTTTACCCATGTTGAGGAGGTTTGAATTCATGTATAGCCCGACGAAAACGATGGCCGGAGATAGCCCAGCCACCATCTCCGCCGCGTCACCACCGCCGCGCCACCTTGCTCTGCCGTATCTCCTCCGTTCCATCGAGTCTAAACCTGAGACCAGTGCCAAAAGTTTCGTCTCGACAAGGGCTTCAAAGCCCGGGTGGTGCGCGGCCGCGCCACCGCCTGGAACCGCCGGAAAGAGCCCATCTCCGCCGAGCCTCCACCTCTCCGTTCTGCCGTCGTTCGGCCAAATCAGGCCGTGAGACCATCGCCAAAAGACTCCCCTTGACGAGAGCTTTCATTTCCGACCAAGCCCAGGCCGTGCCGTCGCCAGAATCGTCAGAACCACCACCCTTGCCGTCGCCACCTTCGTGCCGCCGTAGCGCCACCACCGGTGCTCCAATCGCTGCAATAATGGTATGGTTGAGTTCGTCTCGTCGAGATGGTCGATTCGACATATCATACACGCGATTCCGAGAAGAAATGAGAAAATCACATTTGGGGGGGGGGGGGAGATCTCGCGCGCTGTGTGTGTGCGAGTGTGTTCTCTCCTCTTTCATTTTGGCCCCAAATCTCTCAATAATTGCATAATATATCCTATCCTCGAAAAATGTGCAAATTGTGTAAAGTGTCGGAATTAGGCGTACTTAGTGTCAAAATGACCGAAATTAAATGCTTAACAAGGATTGAGGTTCATTTTCTTAAAATTCATGAGTTTACGAAAAGTTAATTCCGGGTTTGGCTAAAGTGTAAATAATTTTGGGCTAAAATGCAATTTTATTTAAAATATGACTTAATGAATAATATTTAGAATTTCATGAAAGTATTTGGAACCTCGAAAAAATATGCATTATTAAAACATTGAACCCCAGTTCAATGTACATCGTTAAATTACTAAATTTGATTAAACGAACTAAAATATAAATTTATCGAATTAACCCTAGTTAATGACAAAACAATGCCAATTAAATTCTAATTAATGCTATGGGTTTTAAATGCCAAATCGATGATTTATAAAAATATTTAAATACAAGAGTTGGAAAACGTGCAAGTATGAAAGACGTTCGGACCGTAAACGGTTCGAATTCCGATAAACGTGCTAAATCCTGAACTTGGAGATTGCGGGTCGTAACAAAGCCTTAATGGAAAATTATAAACAAGGATTTTAAATTTTACAAGCATTCCGGTAATAGAAAATTCACTTCTAACCTTGCATAATAGAGATGACCATAAGTCGTGGGTCTCTATTATGTGCCCTTAGAAAGTAGGTAATTTTCTGAGTATACAAGATACAATGTTTCGATGGTTGCCTTCGACCGGGATGGCCATGAATCGTGGGTCTTCGTTGAACCAATCATTGAAATCTAATGATTAATGGGTTGGGCTTACTACCAAAGTAACATAGATGTAATGCAAAACATTATTAAGAGTTATATTTGATATAATTGACAAAAGATGTTTACCTTAAGACTTGAATTAAATGGCCACGAGTCATGGGTTTAATTGCAAGAAGCTTTGGGATCTTAATACCCACTAAAGAAAAATTATTATTATTTTTCTCTAGCTTTATTGCATAGGGGTCAATAAAGTTTTGAATAAATTAGTGTAACACTGAATGATTAAAGACCACATCATTCTTTTATTTAAATTCTATTATTTCACTCATATGTTTTCTGCTTTATAATTGTAGACTTTCTGCTCGGTCAACATGACTAAAATCCGTTAATTGCTACCCTCAAGTCCAATACATTGAATGTATTTATTCTGATTAAACGATGGAGAAAGATAAATATTACTAGTTAATATTATACCTTAATTAAACGTTAATTTAGGTTTCTAGACTTTAGAATTAGTTTGGGAAACTACTTCAAGTCTACTGATTAATTAAATCACTGAAGAACTTTCGAAGTCATTAGGTGATTTGAGCTTAAAATTTATTAGAAATAGATTAAGCCCACATAATTAATTATTACGGGGTTTGCTTAATTGTATGGACAGTTAAGCAAATTTAGGCCTAAGGAAATTTAATCTAGCATTAAATTCAATAGGCACTATCCCTCTTTCTTTCTCAAAATTTCTCTTTCTATAAGAGAAACGTTTAAGACAAACTTAAGATGTCATATGGAATGACATAGAATAAGGGCAAATCGCACTAAGTAGCTAATGGACAAGGTGTCTATAGTAAGCTACTATTATCATGAAAGTGCATAATATACATATTGATGTAGCATGCACTTAAATCAGATCTATGACACAGTAAATAAGATTAACTGTCTTCTCAGTATTGAGTAAGCTTAGCTTACTCAAAATGGAACTGAGAGTATAGGTGTTTGTGAACATTGAGTTAAGGTTTTGAACCTCAATTAGAAATTCATCTAATTTTGATTTGTCAATAATAGTGAATTTTGAATAGACCTGATCCTCAAATGTTGCTTGTGTCCTTCAATTGAAAACTTCATTACCAGTGAAACTGGTATATCAGTTATTGAACTGAAAAGAAGCTCGTTTGTAACGAGGGTTCAATAAAGAAGGACAAATTAATTGTCTTAATAACACATCAGAATAAAACTATGTGTTTCCATTATAAGAAATCAAGCACTGAAAGATATTTAGTTCATTTTAGAGGTATCAAACACAATTTGTTGTGTATGATTTATTTGAATACTGTTTTGACATTTGAATTGTAGCGCCCCGAAATATTCAGCGTGAAAAATGGTTCAGGTATTCCGCACGGGCTGCTGCACGACGTGTCGCAAGCCCGTGTGAATGGCGCACGGCCTCCCCTCACGGGGTGTCTCAAGGCCGTATGCATTGGGGTTTCATCCCACATCGAAAGATCACATTGAAAATGAAGGGTTTATAACCAAATTCACCAAGCATAATCACCATATGGTTGCAACCTCTTTTGGCATGTGGTTTAAGCCAAACTTTAGGATTGTGCTCGGTGGTGATGGAGGTTATACCCGCGCGTCCAACGGGTGCCCAAGCAGGAGGGGTTCTCCTCTCCGTGCCCGGGGGGTCGCGACAGATGGTATCAGAGCCAACCGTCAGTGCGGACCCGCGCACCAGGGGGTCTCCGCCTAAGGAACTCGGCGTGCGTGGGGCTATTTCCCACTGGCGGGGAAGTGACAGAACCTATGTCGTGGCGTAATGAGGACATTACGCTTTGAAGGAGGGGCGATTGTAGCGCCCTAAAATATTCAGTGTGAAAAATGGTTCAGGTATTCCACACGGGCTGCTGCACGGCGTGTCGCAAGCCCGTGTGAATGGTGCACGGCCTCCCCTCACGGGGTGTGTCAAGGCCGTGTGCATTGGGGTTTCATCCCACATCGAAAGATCACATTGAAAATGAAGGGTTTATAACCAAATTCACCAAGCATAATCACCATATGGTTGCAACCTCTTTTGGCATGTGGTTTAAGCCAAACTTTAGGGTTGTGCTCGGTGGTGATGGAGGTTATACCCGCGTGTCCAACGGGTGCCCAAGAAGGGGGGGTTCTCCTCTCCGTGCCCGAGGGGTCGCGACATGAATTGAATATTTTTCCGGAAAATTGCTTTTGTGAAAATAGTTCTATTTATTTTGGAAATAATTTTTCTTCAAAAATTTCAAATGTCAAAATATGTTACTAAGTCTGAAATGAAAAGAATATAAAAGATAATATGGATTATCACATAAAATAAACCCATAAGAGTTGTGGGCAATTAATTCGAATTTAGATAGAAATTCGAAACATTCAGTGTTTAAGAATCATATTTGAGTATGATGATTTCAAACTCCATATTTAACAGCAAATATGAGAATTCCCAAATAAGTCTAAGAGACTAGTGGGAGTTTGAATTAGATTAGAAATCTAATTGATAAATGTTTGTAGAAAATAAGTATTAATTGAATTTAAAGGTTTCCTGAAGGACAAAATGGATTATTTAAAAGGAAAATCACTTTTATTCAAGAAATTATTTCTTGATGTTTAAAAGGAAAACCACTTTTATTCAAGAAATTATTTTTTGATGATAAAGGAAAAATCACCTTTATTCAAGAAATTGTTTCTTGAGGATAAAAGGAAAACAAGAAGTTGAAAAGTTTCAACAAGAAACTACAAACAAACAAATATTGGAACACCAAAGTCAATCTGAATCATAAGATAAGTGTAAGACCTTACAGAAACAAACAGAGGATTAGTGAATCCGAAATATATCTTAGTGAATATATTTAAACAGTATATATATGATATATGAATTCTGTGAAGGCAAACAGAGTTCTGGAATTTAGTGGTAGCTAGCCAAGAGTGGACGAATCTTAGAGAAGTTTACAGACTCCGACCAGAACTCAGATTAATCTTAAATGATTGGAACAATTGTTTAAATGAGAGAGTCAAAAATTGTTTTGACTACATTTAAAGTATGATTAAGAGTAATCACAATACGAAGAAAGTTGCATAGATGTATGATATTTTCGAAAATTAGATAAGGTAGAATCCTGTCTAGTTAAAGAGTTAACATAATCTATAGAGATAGATGGGGTAAATTTGAAAACTTAGAGAATAATCCGATAGCGTAGCGCCCCTTTCCGTAGGAGGAGAAAGGACACCACATCCGCACCGAGACGAACTCCCAAACGAGGTAGATGTACCCCATTTAAAAATCCATCCCGGTGAACGGCAAGCATTCAATCTACCTGGCAACAACGTACCTAGTCCAACAACAACAACCAACAGAAATAACAGAGTACGGAAGCTTAACATATTCATAACAATTAAATATTCAAAGCCACACGGGGCATCAATTAACATAAATCAATATTCAACAAAATACATAATTAACAAGTCAATGCTCAACGAATATCCATCACATCATTGAATATCAATCATCATTAATATATCCATTTCTACTGACAAAATGATTTAATAGTAAAGGACAGACTGTTGTTGGACACTACCGACAATTACCAAAGGACACGAAGACCAAGACTTACGACCCACTATTGTCAACCGACATGAGAGGTGACAACGCCACCTGTCGACCTGAAGTAAGAATTAAAATAGCGAGAGGGTGAGTATAAATGATACTCAGTGAAGGTAAAGAGGGAACAAGTATGAGCCACGCGTCCGAGTTTTATATATATATTTAGGAAAATACATGTGCAGAATTTAAGAAAATCCGAAATGTGCTTCGACTTGCATAACAATAATTAATAGGCAGTAATAAATAAAGCATAAATAGAAGCAAATAATATCCCAGCGAGAATGGGCCTGTTCCTCCTTATAACCCCTTCATGTCATTATAAAACTCCATCTCCGGTGTCTGACCCCATAGTGCGACCATGGGCGACTAATTGAATTTTAGGAAAACGTGCAACACATGCAACGCCCACCATCGCTCCCAACTGTGGCTATCAACTCCTGACGGCCATGATTGACGCTTAATTTTGGGAAAAGTACCTCGGGAAACACCCTAGACGCTCGTCCCCAAGTGAGAGCCTCGAATAACCTCCCGGGCCCTTATTAAAAGAAAAGTCCATTATTTTTTGCTCGCATTTCAAGAAGAATTATAAGTTGAAAGCCAAACGGGCATTTAGGCAAGTGTGTGACGACAGAGGGGCTGACTATAAGTTTCCATATGTGTCGGGAAGCACTGACGCCCTCCCCTAACGACTTCCCTCATAGACCCAGCCAAAGTCAAAGCATCACGTTGAAAAGAAAGAGTTTACTTGCCTCTGGAAATCAAAACGATTTAGATATACTAATAGGTAGGAGTTAATATAAAAATATTTTTTATTAAAATCATGAAAATATAATTAAATATTTAGTAGATATACAAGAAGGAAATCAAATCAATATAAGTACGTAAGGGTAGTTCGCAATAAATAAAAGAAATCCTTACTCCAGTTGAAAGCATTTTAAAATCCTCACCTAGGAGCACGGGAATGACAAGACACTTAAGCTATTCCTTGAAAGACGGCCTGAAACTGTCAGACGACAAACTAAATAAGACAAGACGTACGACTCTCAAAGACTACAACGCATGAAAGACCAAATAATTAATCATGTAGTAATTGAGATTACACGTAACATACATTTAATTCCATTAAACGAAAGATAGGCAATTAATGATGCTAAACATGCTCAATTGAAATTCTAATTGCACATTCATGCATAATAATAAAGAAGCACTCATGCGATTTTCGGATCATTCGGACAACATTCAAAAATTGGGGAAAAAGCCTTAAACGAAAAGGCTCGATTCAAGGTCCGAACGAGGTCGGAGTTTTGAAAACTTTACGAAATATTCATCCTTGAATCATATGGAAGCTATAGGTGAAAACGGCTCGATTTTAGGGGGTTGTATGCAAAAAGTCAACTTTTATTTTTGGCCAATTGACCCCATTACCGTGAGCAACTAAGGAAAAAGGCTGAAAATTTGGTTAAGGCATTCGCACGGGCTAACGCACGGCCTTGTGCACAATCTTGAGCATGCACTCAAGACCGTGCAAGCCAAAACAAAGGCGCACTGGCTTGCGCACCGGGGTGCGCAGGCCGGTGCAGGCTCAAGGTGGTGCATACGGTCTGGTGCAGGGTCTTGCCAAGACCGTGCGTTGGACCGTGTGGTTCATCTTCCAGGTGTAGAAAACGCAATTTCAAGGTTTCTCACGAGGGTTTCGTCCTAAAATCAACTAGGGTGGATTCTATAGCTAAAATCAACATGTAAATTTCACACTCATGCATTGTACACATTAATAGCTATCATTTGATCCGAATTACACAAAAAATGGTAAACTCTAACCTACAAACCCATCAAATTATCAAATATTCATTTCAATTTAAAAGCTAAAAAATCAAAGAATTTAATGGATGAATCGAAATGGGGAGAGAAGGTTACCGGTAGAGAATTGAATGAGGATCGTATATTTGGTCTCGGAATTTCGATTGATCGAGCGACGGATTGGGGACGGGATTTCTCCTTCCTTTCTTCTTCTTCTTCCTTTCTCCTTCTCTTCTATCTTTCTCTCTCTCGATTTTGAGTGTGAGCAAGAGTGTGCAAGAGAGTGTGCACAAGAGGGTGTAAGTGTGTTCAAGAGGGTGCAAGTGTATTTAGGGGGTGTGGGTTCGTTTGAGATTAAAATAAATTTGAGGGGTAGAAAAGGTAATTATAATTGGTTGAGGACATGGAAATAAATTAGAATAAATTAAAATTAGCTAACGAAGCTAATCTTTTCATTTAAAATCCAACGAGGTGTCGAATAATTATTCTGAAAATATATTCCAGAATTTTTGGGTCGTTACAGATAGGATCGGAAATAAACAAGCAATTAATAAATAAGAATGGTAACTTATAAAATAAAGTACTAAATTGGGAAATCCCAATAAGTGTAGTACACGAACGGATTAAGCTTATGAAGCAAAACACATTACTGCATAAGATGTAGACACATAAGGAGTTTAGATGAGAAACATCATCCAAAAGTGTTGGATGTAATACCTAGCAATGCTCCAGCATTAGTTGTTTTTGAAACAACATAAATGTGATTGTGCAAGCAATGGAACCAAGATCTCATAGAATATCTAAACATATCCTTAAAATGATTTAAGGTTGTTAAATCAGAAGACAGGAGTTATATCTCAATGATATAAATTGTCTAGGCAGAAAATGTAGTGAACCCACATATTTAGCCTTAGAGTCAAAAGGTCTTATGAAAGACATCTTTCGATGATGGGTTTTGAGACAATGGGCAGTTGGCTTTAGGGCAAGTGAGAGATTGTTAGGGTTGTGCCCTGGAAAGCCGAACTGCTTGAGGCATTTCCTAAAACTCTAGAGTAGAACAATCTAGTGATCCATAATAGAAAGACGTTAGTAGTCGTCTGATACTACCTTTGGCCAAATCCATCATATTACATTTATAAGTAATTGCATATTGTTTATTTCTGTGTATGGATGAAACCCGAAGATCACAGTAAGCTAAGGGACTTGGTTTCACCATTTGATGGGGGCCATGAAATAAGTACCCAATGGTCTGATCTAAAACACTCCAAGTCGAAGAGTTTAAAAGGCACAGAGGATGTCGGTCAAACGCACTCGAGACTTGCTCATATGACATAGCTTTATGAAAGTGTGTCTCATTTCATGACATTAGTGTTTTGACACTACTATGCATATGAGGGTGCTTAATGGAGATTAAGTTCACTGAGGATCGCGCCGGGAATGCCTAAATGGGTTAAGACTTATATAGAGTCTTAGAGATTAGGAGGGTTTCCCTAGCCATGATCATGTCTAACTAATCCTTAGACTTGAGGCTCCACATATAAACACAAAAACGCATCTAACACCAATTTAATCCAAATAAAAGGGTAGAAGCGCATATATAAACGTGATCAAGGCATGGCTCTGATACCACTGTTGGGATTCACGCACTCCCGGCCGCAGCGGAAGTAGTAGATTTCTAAAATTTTAGTCCCGGGGCATTGCAATGAATCTTCATCCAATGAACTCGTAACTTTGAAACGTTTATATATTTTGAAGAAGCAAACCTTTACGCACTCCTTTTGTAGCAGATAAGGAACGAAAGATTTCCAAAGCTTCTGGCCACTCCTCGAGTAGCGCAGGCTTCTTGATTCTACCAAGGTCCGATCTTTAACCGAAACCCTCTGAGGACGGCTTCTCGCAGACGAACTCTGAATCTCTTAATTTCTACAGTTCACGTGAACTGCCTATAAAGAGAGAGAAAAGTGGCGCAGAAGAGATAGAGAGATTAGGTTAGGAAATATCTGATTTTTCTTCTAATCTGTTTTTCACGTAAAACTCCTTGTTCTGTGTTCTGCAAGATCTGTCTTAAATAGACTTGAGTGGGCCGAAAATTCCAGTTCTAGATGGGCTAGGATTTTCGGCTACTGCTACTATTGGGCCCAGTAGTATTTTGGCTTTCTAAAGGACTTTTCAATTTAATACCAAATTAAATTCCTAAGGCCCAATTTAATTAATCCTTGTTAATTAAACAAGTCTAATATATTATTAAAGTGGGCTTTAATTTATTCTACATAAATTACAAGCCCATCATTAATCAACTTGGGCTGGAATTAATTCCAAATTAATTCTCTAGTCCAATTAGCATTTAATTATTATAGATTTTTTCTTCTATTAATTGTACTTGATTTATTCTAAATAAATCACAAGTTTCTCAATTAATCATTAATACTAATTAACTCTCATGTAATGACCCAAAATTCCAGAATATATTTTCGGCATAATTATTCGACACCTCATTGAATTTTAAATGAAAAAGTTAGCTTCGACAGCTAATTTTAATTTTATTCTATTTTATTCTCAATCCCTATCCTCTCATAATTATCTTTTTCCACCCTTCGAATTTCTTTTAATCTCAATCAAATCCCACACCCTCTTGAATACACCTTGCACACCCTTGACCTCACTTGCACCCCCTTGTGCACACTCTTGCATACACCCCCCCCCCCCCCCCCCCCCAAAAAAAACCGAGAGAGAGAGAGAGAAGAGAAGGAGAAAGGAAGAGAGAAAATCCCATCCCGAACCCGTCGCTCGACCAATCAAAATTCCGAGACCACCTCAACAATCCTCGTTCGATTCTCTAACGGTAACCTTCTTCCACCATTTCATTTCGCCCATTAAATCACGAGTTTTTCTAGCAGTTTCTTAGAAATGAATATTTTATATATTTGATGGCTTTGTATGTTTTAGACCACCATTTTTGGTGTTGTTCGGATCAAATGGTAGCTCTTAATGTGTCTAATGCATGAGTGGGAATTTTATGTGATGATTTTAGCTCTAGAATCCGTCTTGATTGATTTTTGGTTGAAACCCTCGTGAAAAACCTTGAAATCGCGTTTTCTGCACCTAGAACTTGAGTTGCACGGTCCTACGCATGGTCTTGGCAAGACCGTACGCAAGCCGGTGCGCCCGCCCTAGCACCTGTATCGGTCTGTGCACCCCGGTGCACAAGCCAGTGCGCAAGCCTTTCAGTCTACGCGGTCTTGAGGGTGTTCTCAAGAATGTGCGCGACCCCGTGCGCAAGCCCGTGTGAATGCCTTAGCCAATTTTCAGACATTTTTCCTTAGTTGCTCATGGTAATTGGGAAATGGCGCAAAATAAAAGTTGACTTTTTGCATACGACCTCCTAAAATCGAGCCGATTTCACCTATAGCTTCCACATGATTCAAGGATGAATATTCCGCAAAGTTTTCAAAATTCCGACCTCATTTGGGCCTTGAATAGTACCTTTTTCGTTTAGGACTTTTTCCCCCAATTTTCAAATGTTGTCTGAATGAATCGAAAATCGCATGAGTGCTTCTTTATACTCACCCCTCTTGATTTTGATGCTTACTTCAGGTCGGCAGGTGGCGTTGTCACTTCTCATGTCGGTTGGCAACAACAGGTCGTGAGTCTTGGGTTTCGTGTCCTTGGTATTGTCGATAGTGTCCAACAATAGTCTGTCATTATGATTTGAATTGAATTTCTAGGTAGAATAGTCACATTATTGAATTATTGAGCTTCAATTTTGATGATGAATTGTTGAGCACTGATATATGATAATTGATGACACGTATGGCTTTCAATGTTGAATTGATATTTACTTTAAACTTCTGCACTCTGTTATTTCTATTTGTTGTGTTGTTGGGCTAGGATCATTGTTGCCAGTATAGATCGAGTGATTGTCGTTCGCCGGGATGGATTTTTGAATGGGGTACCTTTACCTCGTTTGGGAGTTCATCTCAGTGCGGATGTGGTGTCCTTTCTCCTCCTACGGAAAAGGGCGCTACAATCAGTGGTATCAGAGCCTAGGTTCCTGAAAGGGAACCGAAAGCTCTAGTATCGCGTCTTGTCTTGTCTTCAATGTCTTTTGTAGCGGGCGCCCCAAACGGGTAACGCACGCCCCGCACCAAGCCCCAATCCGAAGCCGAAATAGAAATCCGACCCTAAATTGGAACCCGGCGAACGGCAAACCGATTTACTCAATCACTAGGCGGGGCTTTTGTAAAAAAAACAACTGACGACAACAAGCGGGAGCGGAAGCAACAACCAAATTAAATTCTATATAACAACATTCAAAGCAGCAGCTCAATTGCACAAATAGTTAAAGCCCACCAAGGCTAGTGGAATTCACTTACTATAATATAATTTAATAAACGGGTTCGATACAATATCCCGGTGATATACAAATACGGGTTCAATATATCAATCCCGATAACAATTACATATAACCTAATCATGAACTTAAGATAATCTAGAAAGGGGCAATCACCGAAAAGAAAGAAAACCCGCGATACAAGACTGACGATGCCCACCTAGTTACCACCTGAAACAGATAAGGTTAAAAGCAGGGAGGGTTAGTCAAATGACTAAGTGAGGGGAAAAATGGGAATACATACATAATAACATACAAGAATAAATCACCATTTTAACTTAAAAGAAAACAAACGTAAGAGAAGGATTTTCATAAACATTCGGTGATTTATCATAACATAACATAACGGGACATATCATATTGCTCGGCGAGTCGAGCCCTCAACTCCTCATATCATATCATAACATACCTGAAAACCATACCAACCTTATTCCTCCCATGGAGCAGAAGGACCGCTAAATCCAAACTGCTCAGCATATAGGCATAGCCTATGTCTCAGTTGACACGAAGTCAACCGCTGCAGGAGCACAAAGGTTGCCACTCCGGCCTCACCCGTGCTCCCGGTAAACATGGAGCAAGCTACCGAATTCCACCGTAGACCCGCTGTCTATCCGGCTTCATCCGATCGCCATACTCCGGGGCCCACAAAGACAAGACGGACACGCATATCATATCTCGCATTTTTCATAACTATCATTTTCCTATTAGAATAGGAATCAAGACATTTCGGGGAGGGCCAAAAGGGCCGTTTGAGACAGGCGATGTAACGGTAGGAAACGCAACCGGGTGTTCCATCGTCTTGGGGGTGAAACCCGCCCTGACGACTTCACTCAACGAGAAGGTGTCCAAACCCAAAATTACATTTAAATCGAAACATAGTTCGCTTGTCTCTTTTTGAAAACATTTCAAAATCATACACATATTATTCATTTAATATCAAATCCGTCGTTCTTAAACCTCATAAAGATAATAAGCATAAAGTATTTAGTAAATATAGTAATACGGGGTGAAAACATAAATTACACATGCGAGGCTTATTTAGTGAGGCTCAATAGTACATATCTACATAATACGGGATAACAATAGAAACCTCACCTGGCGATAACCAAAAGAAAGCCCAAATGGAAACGAGCAACCTAATCCACGAGAGTGGAACCTGCAACTGACAAACGAAATAACCACATAAGACATACGACGACGCACGGCTCATACGAAAGCATAGAAACACGTAAAAGCACGTTATACAATCACATATAGCACTTAGGTCCAATTATCATACGAAATGAAGTAATTCGCAAATTTAAAAATGCAAATCAAGTCCAATTACAATGAAACTTTATGGACATGCTTTAAATATTATAAAGAAGTATGCATTCGAATTTCGGAAAAATCGGACTTCACATGCAAAAGTTAGAAAATTTGACGAAAACTTAAAACGCACTATTCATATACCCGAACATGTTGTAAATTCATAAATCATGCAATTCTTATCTATATCATATATATCGAATACACGAGCGAAGAAAGAATTCGGAAAAGACGGGCCGAGGCGGGACCCGTAGGCTAAAATGGGCCCTGACTTACAGAAGGTCAGGGCCCTGTTCAACCAGGCCACACGGCCTTGTGCACGGCCGTGTGCCAAGGCCGTGTACACCATGAGAAACACGCACGGCTTGTTGCACACGGCCTCAAGGCCGTGTGCACAAGGCCGTGCACCAACACACACACGCACGGTCTCTTGCACGGCCGTGCAAGAGGCCGTGTAACCCCACACGGCCTTGCGACACCCCGTGTGCAAGGCCCGTGTGCGTCCAGATTGAGCAGAAACTCGCAGACAGCAAAAACATACGCGATTCCAAACCAAAATTCAACATTTAATCGATAAATCATGCAAATCACTCCCTAATTCTCACATATAATCATCTACAACATATAATGTACATATAGAAACGATAAACACGAAAATCCGTCCATAAATTCATCCAAAATCATATAAACCCTATATAATATAACTATAAGCAAAATCGAGAAATACAAGGCATAGGAGACATTAAACGAGATGGACGTGAAAGGCTTACTCGTAGAAGAGATCGTGAGGAGTTCGTAGGCGTAAGCGGTTCGAAAATCCGTCGAGAAACGGAGTCGGGACGATCGATTGACCTTCCTCTTCTTCTTTCTCTTTTCTCCTTTCTTTTCTTTCTTCTTTGCTGCGTGAATGAGTGAGGGAGAGGGAGTGATGGCTTAAGTCAAAGGAGTTGACTCGGTTGAGAAACGAAAGGACATTTTTGTAATTTCGCAAAATAAGTTCAAAAACTCACGTTGTCTAAATAACACATAATTACAGTCAAAATTCATATTATTAAACGCACATTGACAATTCGTAATTTAAATATTAAAATCACTCATATACGAAATCGTTATAAAAATCATATAATAATTAATAAAATAAATAATAAATCGCTTGAGAAAATTCGATTCGGGTTCCCGGTTCATAATACGAATTTTCGGGGCGTTACAATCATCCCTCCTTATGAGAATCTGGTCCGCAGATTCTACTGATTAGAGTTAAACAACTCTGGATGAAACTTACGCGTCATCATTCGGATCTCTCACGAAACTTCTTCGACTGTCTGATTCATTCAATGGACTCGCTAGGAGATATTTCGCGGATTGCACAACTCCAAGCCTGTTCGGGGTTCTTGCAAGTAGCTTTTCAGTAGAACTTGAGCTATCACCATTTATTGTTGAAAAGCCTGAATCCGATCGACAACACCTTGGAGAAATCCCAGATAAACCTGTAACAATAATTACCATCTTAAACCTCCAGTAGTCCGGACACGAAGTCCATGGTGAATCCGTTCCCAATCCCACATAGGGATATGTAGTAGTCATAGCCAACCCCTTAATCTTTGATGCACGGCTTTGATCTGCTGGCAAGCCAGGTATCTCTTGACTTAATCGAGTAAGTCTCTTCCTTTCGACTCTTCGAATCATGGGTCCGGGACTTATATTGGGAAGTATTGGGGTTGCCAACACAAAGCTAAAACTTTGGATTATTCTACGCTCAAATTGTCTGACTCGGGATCCATTCTTTTGCAGACTTGGCATTTTAGATTCTTCAACCCAATTCTGACTGGGTCGTAAGGCTATGAATGAAATTATCCAAAATGGTGCAAGTCCAATTCAGTTTAGCCTCAATTTGTGACACGTTCGTGATTTGGTTCAAAGTACCAACTACGATATTCGCTTTTCCCAAAGAACACTGATTCTTGTAATCTTAGTCCTCAAACATTTTCCATTAACGACATTGGGGTTGGTTCAACTCCTCCTGATTTAACACTTGTTAAACTCTCATAATCGGTGGGGATGTCAACAAATCCCATAAGAGATAGTGGCGACGCTTCAGCTAATCCTCTCCTACAGTAGCTCGTGCAATGTCCTGAGGGCAACTTTCTGATTGATTTAAGCTTCCCGAGCATGAGCTATGGTTTCTTCATTAGTACCATTTACCAATTCAACCTTTCATGTGATGCATTCTCACTCACGACGATTCCTTCAGAATCCCTTGAGCAGGGTTAATATTGAAGTTGTAGTTAATCTCTTCTCGACTCCTAAGAACAAGTCTTACAGAGATCGTCCATTCGAGTTTATTTTCTTTCCCGTTGACTCAAGCAACAGGGTTGCAAGCTTAGAGAAATTCCACTCGAAGTCTTGGTTTGTTCCCATTCCAGTACCGTTCAAATCTTCAAAGATCCTCCTTCTCTTCTCACTCCGGATCCGAAATGACTTAAAAGGTCCCTAAGTCGATCCAGATTTCACATCCGTTAGGTGGGGCAACTAGTAGGTGCCCGTTGTTTTCTGGCGTACCATACGGAGGTGTTCTGCGTTCTTCCTCTAATCTCGAGGACACCAAGGTGACTCCTTAGGAAGCAACGACTAACTCACTACGATATGAACGGGGTCCAGCAAGTCACAAAGCACTTGTCAGTACTAGAGGCAGACATACGAATTCAAGATGTCTACATCAGGCACTGAAAGCTGTCTTCAGAACATATTCGTCTCGGGCACAGAGCTGATGATACCCTAATCAAATGTTGTTCAGACAAAATCCTCGATCTCAAAGCATATCGGACATTTCTTCATCGACGGTAGAGAATACTTGGCTTCGTTAATATTCTGTGCAATTCTCGGTGAACAATACACACTGGAAGTGCACTATCTTCTTTCTCTACAAGCAACGTTGGAGTACCCCAGATCAAGACACTCGTTCGGGCACGTTCAAGGGAGGGAAGTTCATCAAGTCGGTTCTTCGATTCTGTCAGATCGGCAGAATCCATTCGATTAGGCGACTTCGATCACGGTTCGACTTCTTAGAGTTAGATCTTTCACAAACCATACATTCCGATCTAATCGCAAGAGCTCTCAGACTCTCGGGAAGTACGTCTGTGAATTCTATGACCAACTTGGTTCTCTGGACTTAGTCAAGTCCAAAATAATCCTTTGCTGGCAACTTGGTCAAATCTGCTGCTAACGGTTCCTTCGATGATAAACGGCAGCACGAGCACGAATCGCAATTGTCCTCCAATCCGGCAACAAAGAAATAGAAAGAGAAACATGCAAAGAATCCAACATGCACACGCACAAGTACAGCAATGAAAAGCGCAACAAGTGAGTGTAAACCACTCGAATTATAAAATGCATGTATGGAATGCCAATTAATATTTGTACCTTGCACCGAAGCATTCGGATCTAAGTTCTCCTCGACTGTCTCGATCTTTTCTTCCTTGTGCAATTTGCGCGGAGATGGAACGGACTTCCACATGAGAAGCAACGTCCAGCTTTCTTTCGGCATTCCGACTCTTGATGGTCTCTTTGGCAAAAACCACATACAGGTCGTAGGGCTCCCTGCGGTTGGGGAGGTGCATTCTGCTTCGATGAAGACACTTGGGAGGTCTTCTTTCCGGAAGATGGCCCTGAAGGTGTAAACGGCCTCTTAGAACTCGCTGGAGGGTACTGAACGGTGGTAGTGGCAAGAATAGCACTCGGTCCTATTAGGTTGAGTTCAGACTCAATATGCAGAGCCATTTCCACGGCGTCGGTATAACATTGAGGTCGGACCACCATCATAGCCTTTCTGATCTTGTAAGTCAATCCCTCTACAAACTGGCGAGTCTTCCTCTGTTCGTCGGCGACCATATACGGGCAGTGCATAATAAGTCTAGAGAAATGAGCCTCGTACTGGTCAACGGATGAAGTACCCTGCTTGAGAGCCAGGAACTCTCGCTCACGTCGCTGTTGGACCACCAACGGAATATACTTGGCCCGAAACTCAACTAAGAATTGATCCCAAGTTGGGACCACATGCTCTCGCTGCCATCGCTGCTCGATACGGGCCCACCAGTCATGTGCAGCTCCTGTCATCTGATATACTGCTAATTCGACCCTCTCAGGGTCCGGACATTCCATTACTCTGAACCTCTTCTCCATTGCCGCTATCCAAGATTCGGCAATAACATCATCGGGGGCACCCTCGAACTGTGGAGGGTGGAGTTTAAGGAACTTGCTCATCTCTGTCTCGGGGGCAGGTGGTGGGGTTGCTCGGTTGGTATTAACCATAAACTGCCCTAAGGCTTCCATAAATTGTGCTGGTGTCGGAACACCTGGAGGCGGACCTGGCGGTTCACGGCGAGGAGGCATTCTGCAAATTCAGTACCAAACATGCATGATGGTAAGTGATTATGAAAAGCTGTAACACGTAGGCAAGTAATCTTCAGATAGGGTTCACATAAGCACTTAGCACATTTGCACAATTCCACAAAAGTCCTAAGCCGTACGACCTAGACACAACCGGACACGACAGACAACCAGGCATGGCAAGTACAACCTTGAGTTTCATATCCACCTATATCCAAGTCCATCCCAGTGTTTTGATTGTAAAAGATCTTTTGTTGTTGATCATCCAACAAAGATCCATCACAATTCAAACACTAAGCGTTCTTGAACACTGGTGAGCGCAATTCCCTAAGTTACACCGGCACACAACGACGGACAAAACACCCAAAACACGACGATTCAGAGCTTAGGCCATTAGACCAAAGAAGCTCTGATACCAACTGTAGCGGGCGCCCCAAACGGGTAACGCACGCCCCGCACCAAGCCCCAATCCGAAGCCGAAATAGAAATCCGACCCTAAATTGGAACCCGGCGAACGGCAAACCGATTTACTCAATCACTAGGCGGGGCTTTTGTAAAAAAAACAACTGACGACAACAAGCGGGAGCGGAAGCAACAACCAAATTAAATTCTATATAACAACATTCAAAGCAGCAGCTCAATTGCACAAATAGTTAAAGCCCACCAAGGCTAGTGGAATTCACTTACTATAATATAATTTAATAAACGGGTTCGATACAATATCCCGGTGATATACAAATACGGGTTCAATATATCAATCCCGATAACAATTACATATAACCTAATCATGAACTTAAGATAATCTAGAAAGGGGCAATCACCGAAAAGAAAGAAAACCCGCGATACAAGACTGACGATGCCCACCTAGTTACCACCTGAAACAGATAAGGTTAAAAGCAGGGAGGGTTAGTCAAATGACTAAGTGAGGGGAAAAATGGGAATACATACATAATAACATACAAGAATAAATCACCATTTTAACTTAAAAGAAAACAAACGTAAGAGAAGGATTTTCATAAACATTCGGTGATTTATCATAACATAACATAACGGGACATATCATATTGCTCGGCGAGTCGAGCCCTCAACTCCTCATATCATATCATAACATACCTGAAAACCATACCAACCTTATTCCTCCCATGGAGCAGAAGGACCGCTAAATCCAAACTGCTCAGCATATAGGCATAGCCTATGTCTCAGTTGACACGAAGTCAACCGCTGCAGGAGCACAAAGGTTGCCACTCCGGCCTCACCCGTGCTCCCGGTAAACATGGAGCAAGCTACCGAATTCCACCGTAGACCCGCTGTCTATCCGGCTTCATCCGATCGCCATACTCCGGGGCCCACAAAGACAAGACGGACACGCATATCATATCTCGCATTTTTCATAACTATCATTTTCCTATTAGAATAGGAATCAAGACATTTCGGGGAGGGCCAAAAGGGCCGTTTGAGACAGGCGATGTAACGGTAGGAAACGCAACCGGGTGTTCCATCGTCTTGGGGGTGAAACCCGCCCTGACGACTTCACTCAACGAGAAGGTGTCCAAACCCAAAATTACATTTAAATCGAAACATAGTTCGCTTGTCTCTTTTTGAAAACATTTCAAAATCATACACATATTATTCATTTAATATCAAATCCGTCGTTCTTAAACCTCATAAAGATAATAAGCATAAAGTATTTAGTAAATATAGTAATACGGGGTGAAAACATAAATTACACATGCGAGGCTTATTTAGTGAGGCTCAATAGTACATATCTACATAATACGGGATAACAATAGAAACCTCACCTGGCGATAACCAAAAGAAAGCCCAAATGGAAACGAGCAACCTAATCCACGAGAGTGGAACCTGCAACTGACAAACGAAATAACCACATAAGACATACGACGACGCACGGCTCATACGAAAGCATAGAAACACGTAAAAGCACGTTATACAATCACATATAGCACTTAGGTCCAATTATCATACGAAATGAAGTAATTCGCAAATTTAAAAATGCAAATCAAGTCCAATTACAATGAAACTTTATGGACATGCTTTAAATATTATAAAGAAGTATGCATTCGAATTTCGGAAAAATCGGACTTCACATGCAAAAGTTAGAAAATTTGACGAAAACTTAAAACGCACTATTCATATACCCGAACATGTTGTAAATTCATAAATCATGCAATTCTTATCTATATCATATATATCGAATACACGAGCGAAGAAAGAATTCGGAAAAGACGGGCCGAGGCGGGACCCGTAGGCTAAAATGGGCCCTGACTTACAGAAGGTCAGGGCCCTGTTCAACCAGGCCACACGGCCTTGTGCACGGCCGTGTGCCAAGGCCGTGTACACCATGAGAAACACGCACGGCTTGTTGCACACGGCCTCAAGGCCGTGTGCACAAGGCCGTGCACCAACACACACACGCACGGTCTCTTGCACGGCCGTGCAAGAGGCCGTGTAACCCCACACGGCCTTGCGACACCCCGTGTGCAAGGCCCGTGTGCGTCCAGATTGAGCAGAAACTCGCAGACAGCAAAAACATACGCGATTCCAAACCAAAATTCAACATTTAATCGATAAATCATGCAAATCACTCCCTAATTCTCACATATAATCATCTACAACATATAATCTACATATAGAAACGATAAACACGAAAATCCGTCCATAAATTCATCCAAAATCATATAAACCCTATATAATATAACTATAAGCAAAATCGAGAAATACAAGGCATAGGAGACATTAAACGAGATGGACGTGAAAGGCTTACTCGTAGAAGAGATCGTGAGGAGTTCGTAGGCGTAAGCGGTTCGAAAATCCGTCGAGAAACGGAGTCGGGACGATCGATTGACCTTCCTCTTCTTCTTTCTCTTTTCTCCTTTCTTTTCTTTCTTCTTTGCTGCGTGAATGAGTGAGGGAGAGGGAGTGATGGCTTAAGTCAAAGGAGTTGACTCGGTTGAGAAACGAAAGGACATTTTTGTAATTTCGCAAAATAAGTTCAAAAACTCACGTTGTCTAAATAACACATAATTACAGTCAAAATTCATATTATTAAACGCACATTGACAATTCGTAATTTAAATATTAAAATCACTCATATACGAAATCGTTATAAAAATCATATAATAATTAATAAAATAAATAATAAATCGCTTGAGAAAATTCGATTCGGGTTCCCGGTTCATAATACGAATTTTCGGGGCGTTACATCTTTTGAGTTGTGTCAGTCCGTGTCGAGTTCGTGTTCTGACGAGTGTTCGTCTCATCTTGGTGCTTGTAGACGATTACGGTTGGCTTAATTAACCAATTGGCAATCCTTTATGAATTGCAATAAGGAAGATGTAACGCAAGTTGATTGTGGAACTCTTTGTTGTGCTTTATTTGGTCTGGTCTGTCTTAGTTGTGTGTCGATAGGGTTTGATTAATTGCTAAGCATGTTTTATGTGCCTATGTGAATTATGTGACACTCAGGTTTATCCCAAATTTGTTGGCATCATTTCTTACAAGACATGCACACATTTTGCCAATTAGTTGTGAACGCAGGTATCCCGCGTAAGAAAGCCCGATCAGACCCTCCACTACCACCACACCAGACTACTCTAGGATCCTCGTACCATACCCGACAGGAGATATCGAGATAGCCCAAGGGGAGGAAAGCGTAACCGAGTACGAGGCTAGGTTTGCCTACCTGATTAGTTACTCTCCTAACTTGGAGCCGGACCAAAGGGACCGAGTCGCAAGATTTATATCCGGATTAAGGCCCGAGATCCGCCAGATACTTATAGGGCTCGGCTGCTGTTCTTATGCAGTAGCTGTCGGTCGAGCTTTACGAGCCGAATCAGAGTTGGCATTAAGGGCTAGAGGTGCCAGACTGATCACATTGGAGAACCAACCCCACGAGTCAGGAGGTACAGCGGTTGTCCTTGCGACTTCTTACAGTGAAGGGACGGCGGCTAGCAGATCCGAATCCAGTGGAAGTGCCCCTCTCTGCGCACACTGTCGGAAACCGAATCACACCGCCGACGTGTGTAGGAGAAGACTTGGACTGTGCTTGATTTGTGGCGCCCCCGGGCACGACGTCAAGAATTGCCCCAACCGGAGCAGAGGCAACTGAGGGAATCGAGGAACTACCGGGATCAAAGGAATCGAACCAAGACCCTGGATAAAGGAAAAGGAAGGCTAGACTGGACTTCGTTTCTTGGAATAAAGGTACGATGCATGTTCATAACATTCATATTTTCTCGTATTTCTATTTATTAATTGCGTGGTATTATGTAATTGTTGTATTGTTGAACTTCGGATTTAATCCGGGGTATTTTAGTAATTTTCCCACATTTTATTTCGAATTAGGGGCGCCTGCACGCCTCTAGGTACGGTCTTGGTCAAGCCGGTGCCTCCAGCTCAAGACCGTGCAGCCCCTTTCAGCGCTTGAACCGCTGAATAGCTCGAACTGGCTTGCACTGGCCTGCGCACGCCCGTACGTCTGTCCGTGCACGTCTCTTTTGCGAATTTAAACTCATTTCCGCGAACAAACTTACAGAAGCCAACCCCAATTTTTCCTCTCTCGTGTCCAGCAACCAAAAAACTCCAATATTTGCCCCAATTTCATCTTCCCAACTTTGCAAGCTCATAACTTTCGATCCGACTGTCGGATCTTCGTGAAATTTGGAAGGTGCATTATCTTTACCACATATTTTTATTAGTAGGTTTTTGGGGACGATCCGCCAAACCGATCTTGCACAAATCCTTGCCCAAAATACATACCCGCCAAGTGTTCGACAAAATTCCCGAGTGAGGAATTTCATCAATTTCACCCAAGCAAGCCTCAACCAACCTTCCTACATGGCCGCCAAAGGTTCTCGAAGAAGAAAGAGGTAAGATGATCCTCCATCCCCGCTTCCTCTTGGGGTGGAAATTCCAAACTCCACTCAATCAAGGATTTTTCGCCGGATGTATGGCCGCCCGGTTCTCTCCACCAAATTTCTCGACGTAAATGCCTTGGGGAGATTGGGACTTGGCCCCGAAGTAGCTCGGTACATCGAGAGTGTAGGTTGGACTACATTCTTGGATTTTAGAAGGAATTCGTATCCTCAGCTTGTCTACGAATTCATTGCCAATCTCCAATTGCTCATCCAGACGATCCCGAGCTACCATTCAAGATTGAATTCCGGGCTTTCAATGAAGAGTATGAGCTCAATCTACGCCAACTAACAACACATTTCGGACTACCCATTAATGGATGATGAACCAGGAGATTTGATGGTCCGAAGCCGACGCTTGGAGACGTGTTTCCACGTCTAGAAAGTCCTTCAATAAAGGGAAATCAAAGGCCACCGACCTCATCAATCAAGCCTTGAGGACTTTCCATCGATTCCACTCTTGCACGGTGTTTGCTCGAGGGGATAGTTATGGCTCCATCAACTTGGACGAGCTGCATATTTTGGATTGCGCGGTCCAGAGCAAGCCGGTCAATGGCATCATGTTCTTCCTTAGGTACGCGAAGTATGTGACAACTCGCCCAAAAGGAGAAATCAGGATTGGGTCCTACATCACTGCAATCCTAGAGTATGCCGGTGTGACCAGAATGGATCAGATGGCCCCGGCAGGGGGAGACGACGCTACTATCACCTACAAGCAATTTGCCCAGATGAAGCTTTGTAGGAAGACTAAGGCCATCATAATAGGTATGTGCCTATGTCGGTAGAGGAGGCCGTCGCCGAGAGCGACGACGACGAGGGGGAGGAGGAGGGAATTCATGAGGGAGGTCATCCTGAGGAGAACCGTCAGGAGATCGAGGAGCAACTGCTAGAGCAATTATACGAAGCTGGAGGCTTCGATCCTCAGCAAACTCCATACGTGCCCGATCCTCCCAAAGCCGATGAGACTCACTTCCAGCGGGACTTCGCCTACTACCAGGCTCAGCACCAAACTGGATCCTCTAAGTGGGATAGACTGAGTGAGGATGAATGGAACCGGTATCAACAATCGGATTCTGATTTCCAAAGTCAATGGGAGGCTGACAGGTGGACTATTTGGGGAGACCGCTTCACATCCTTCAGCGAGCAGACCACCGAGCGGCTGAACCAACAGCCGGCTGACCTTCGGGAGCTCAGACAGGAGGTTCGTCGTAACCACACCGAGCTCCGAGATTAGATTTCTGACCTTGAGAGGTCCATCTCCGAGCAGCTCGCTAGCTACCTGAGCCGCATTGGCATGCCGCCTAGTTCTGGAGCATCCGACTCTTAGAAGTCATCGTTTATCTTTTCATTTCTCGTTATTTTTCGTTTAATTGTAATTTGACTTTATTAGGGACGTATTTGGTATGAACTACCTGGTACTTGTCTTTTTGAATTTAAATGCTAATTGTTCGTTTTAATTAATTGTTTATGTGATGATTGCTCAATTATGTGTTACGAACGTTTAATTTCCATATTTTACTCCCTTTAACAAACCCCGTGATCCAGAGAATAATCTGAGCACAGATTCTTTTGAAGGGGGGAGTATTGTAACGACCCAAATTCCGGAATATATTTTTGGGATAATTATTCGACACCTTGTTGAATTTTAAATGAAAAGATTAGCTTCGTTAGCTAATTTTAATTTTATTCTATTTTATTCTCAATCCCTATCCTCTCATAATTATCTTTTTCCACCCTTCGAATTTCTTTTAATCTCAATCGAACCCCACACCCTCTTGAATACACCTTGCACACTCTTGAACTCACTTGTACCGCCTTGTGCACACTCTTGCATACCCCCCCCCCCCCCCCCCCCCCCCAAAAAAAAATAGAGAGAGAAGAGAAGGAGAAATGAAGAGGAAAGAGAAAGAAGGAAGAAGAAGGAAGAGAGAAAATCCCATCCCGAACTCGTCGCTCGACCAATCAAAATTCCGAGACCACCTCAACGATCCTCGTTCGATTCTCTACCGGTAACCTTCTTCCACCATTTCATTTCACCCATTAAATCTCGAGTTTTGCGACAATTTTCTTAGAAATGAATATTTGATATATTTGATAGGTTTGTATGTTTTAGACCACCATTTTTCGTGTTGTTCGGATCAAATGGTAGCTCTTAATGTGTATAATGCATGAGTGAGAATTTTATGTGATGATTTTAGCTCTAGAATCCGTCTTGATTAATTTTTGGTTGAAACCCTTGTGAAAAACCTTGAAATCGCATTTTCTGCACCTGGAACTTGAGCTGCACTATCCTACGCACGGTCTTGGCAAGACCGTGCGCAAGCCGATGCGCCCGCCCTAGCACCTGCATCGGCCTGTGCACCCCGGTGCACAAGCCAGTGCGCAAGCCTTTCAGCCTGCACGGTCTTGAGGGTGTTCTCAAGACCGTGCGCGACCCCGTGCCCAAGCCCGTGTGAATGCCTTAGCCAATTTTCAGACCTTTTTCCTTAGTTGCTCACGGTAATTGGGTCAAACGGCCAAAAATAAAAGTTGACTTTTTGCATACGATCTCCTAAAATCGAGCCGATTTCACCTATAGCTTCCATATGATTCAAGATGAATATTCCATAAAGTTTTCAAAATTCCGACCTCGTTCGGGCCTTGAATAGTACCTTTTTCGTTTAGGACTTTTTCCCCCAATTTTCGAATGTTGTCCGAATGATCCGAAAATCGCATCAGTGCTTCTTTACGTTATATTATGCATGAATGTGAAGTTAGAATTTCAATTGAGCATGTTTAGCATCTTTAATTTCGTATATTTTATTTAATGAATTTAATTGCATCTTACTTGTAATTTTAATTGCTAAGTGATATTAATTGGCCGTTCATGTATTGTAACTCCATGAGAGTCGTGTGTCATGTCTTGTCTTCATTGGTTTTGTCGTCTATCAGTTTCAGGCTGTTCTCTCGAGGATTGCTTGAATTGTCTTGTCTTTCCTATGCTTCTAGGTGAGGGTTTTAAAATATTTTCACTAGAGTAAGGATCCCTTTTATTTATTACGAAATAGCTACCAGTACGTGCTCATGATGATTTGTTTTCTCGTTCTCGTATATCCTATTAAATATTTAATTATATTTTCATGATTTTATTGAACAAACCCTTTGATATCAACTTATACCTATAAGTAACTCAAAACCGTTTTGTTTTCAAGAGGCAAGTAAAACTCTTTCATTTCAACGTGGCACTTTGACTTTGGTTGGGTCTGTAAGGGAAGTCGTTAGGGGAGTCCATCAGCACACCCCGACACGTATGGAACTTATGGTCACCCCCTTTGTCGTCACGAAAGATGTTCGAGTTATGAGAGGGATGGCGGGAAGAACCTCATTCTGTTGACTAGGACGACTTTCGAAACTCTCTTTTAGACAGAATTACAAGGATCAATGGGCCGGCTTCTTTTTGACGTGAATCAGATATGGGATTCTAGGAAAGAATACAAAGAACTGACATACTTAAGATAGGAATCGGATTCATGGGTAGAAGGGAGCTGTTAGAGAATACAAGGAATCAAACTTGGATTGTCATTGTCTTATCGTCCTGTCGTCAGCTGCTACAACTAACTCAAGTAGAATAGGGGCTAAGCAAATTACTGAGAATAAGTCAGCAGAGAAAAGTGGAATGGAATCGGTAGTGAAGCCAGGACGTCGAATGCTACTCTAGAGCCTATTCATAAAGAACCTCGAAATAGACATCTGAATTCGGTTCTACGATTAACCTCTGGATTTGAAATCACTGCTTATATACCCGGTATTGGCCATAATTCACAAGAAGATTCTTCAGTCTTAGTAAGAGGGGGAAGGGTTAAGGATTTACCCGGTCTAAGATATCACATTGTTCGAGGAACCCTTTCTCTTCCTTATCTTCTTATTCCCCATTCCGTGGATTGGTTCCAACATCAAGACCGGTGGAGGAGAACTCAAGTCAATGCGCTTACCAACTCCTTATAGACCTTCAAATCTCTTATCTAGACAGGATAAGAGCAAATGAACCCACCCTTCCTATTGTCTATTCCTACTCCAGTCTCACAGCTTATTCCGCCTACACCTTCTTTGCCGAAAGCCCTTCTTCTCAGTCACACACTTGCCTAAATGCCCGATTGGCACCCAACTCATAATATTTCTTGAAATGAGAGCAAATTCATGTACTTTTTTTCATGGGGCCCCGGATGGTATTCGCGGGTCTCACCTGGGGACGAGCGTCCAGGGTGTTTCAACTTATATATATATATACAAAACCCGGAAGCGTGGCTCGTACTTGTTCCAACTTATACCTTCACTGAGTATCCTTTATACTCACCCCTCTTTATTTTGATTCTTACTTCAGGTCGGCAGGTGGCGTTGTCACCTCTCATGTGGGTTGGCAATAACGGGTCGTGAGTCTTGGGTTTCGTGTCCTTGGTATTGTCGGTAGTGTCCAACAACAGTCTGTCATTATTATTTGAATTGAATTTCTATGTAGAATAGTCACATTATTGAATTATTGAGCTTTGATTTTGATGATGAATTGTTGAGCACTGATATATGATAATTGATGCCTCGTATGGCTTTAAATGTTGAATTGATATTTACTTTAAGCTTCCGCACTCTGTTATTTCTATTTGTTGTTGTTGTTGGGCTAGGATCATTGTTGCCAGTATCGATCGAGTGATTGCCGCTCGCCGGGATGGATTTTTGAATGGGGTACCTTTACCTCGTTTGGGAGTTCGTCTCGGTGCGGATGTGGTGTCTTTTCTCCTCCTACGAAAAGGGGCGCTACATCTCAAGTCTTAAACTTTCAATTAACTCTTTAATTGATAAAGCTTTCTTCTACTTAAATTAAGTAGTCTCAAATTTCAACACAAATTTCGAGACTCACTCTTAATTACTTTAGACTTGAATTAATTCCCAATTAACTCTCAAGTTTAATATGTTATCAAATAACAAGTCTCTCGAATTTAATCACATTAAATACTTGTTAATTACTCTTAATTAACTCCTACATGTTAATTACACTTAATTAACATCATGATTTCTTATTAATGAATTAATTCCAATTAATTCATTTATCAATCCAGTTTGACTGTTATCAAACTCTGTTGATATAGATAAATTTGTTCGCCTTTGGAAGTCATTGTGTGATCCCTCAGGTTCACCACTAGGACAGTATTGGGAATAAATTCTTAATGTAATAGTGACTTTAATTAAACTCATTTAATTAAAGACTATTTGTGAATCAACTCATTGACTTCACAAATACATTCCCACAGACCATGGATAACGTCTAGCAACGTGTCCACGGCCACCCATCCATTGATGAAGTGGCATGAACCTTTCAGCCTCATGATCTCCGTGAGATACGATCCTTCTATCATCCAATTCCCGATTGAGACCTAGGGTATGGGAAATGGAACCCTAGTAGTCTGCAATTTCTATGAATAACATTCCTATAGTAATTCCATTTGATCTTACACTCTAGGAACTCCTTCCTAGTGAAGACCAACCGGACCTTGCGCAAGGATTTAGTGGTGGAATATACTACAATAGAATTCATAGGAATTCTTCTTGTTCTTGTAACAAGTGATAGATCATGTATTGACCCTCATAGCCTCCATGCATAATGCGAACATACTCAACGTACAGCTTATGTCAAACTCGAGAGATTCAGCAGTATGTGTAGCGCCCCCTGAAGGAGGACCGCCACATCCGCACCGAAACGGATTCCCGAGCTTCAGCGAGGGGCCTCAACTCAAAAACCCACTCCGGCGAACGGCACTCACGCAAGCACTACCGGCAACAGCAACGACATCGCAACAACAACCAGAAAAGAGCAGAGAAAAATGCGGAAGCGATTTAAAAGATAATCAAATAAATCCATAAAAGCCTACGAAGCTAGCATAATATTAATTAAACATTTATAAATCAGAATACAATAAAATAACAACACATGTTCATAAGCAGATAGTGCCATCCATGGCTCAACTAGTCTATCCTATGCAATCCTAGATATCGCCAACTATCCCACATCAGGGGCACATAAGTACGTAAAGTAAATAAATACAATAAACAAGACTCGACGGTTGTTGGGACCACTGACAAGACAAACCAGAAAGACTGAGCCTATCTAGACCTGCTGATGCCGACTGACAAGATAGGTGACGTCGCCACCTGTCTACCTGAAGCAAGAACCAAAAATAGCAGGGATGAGTATAAAGGATACTCAGTAAGGGGGTTTTTGATCATAGTTCGTCATTTATCTTTTAAAACCAAAAGTGATGAGTGTTGCCCGTTTTGAGAAAAATATAAATAATGAAATATAAGTTATAAAAGAACGCAAGGCAACGCTCAGGATCGGCTTATTTGAAAATACAAATAGTTGACGAACCGGATCTTTCAAAATATTTGCACGTAATATCAAGCCGATAAATTGAAAGGGCGTTAGTTGAGTTACGAGGCCGTTACGGTTTCGAAAGACATGCTATGAGTAAGTTAGAACGATAATTAAACACGGCTCATAATTCAACTAATTAATGGAATAATAAAGGAGACTTCAGTTGGCAAGTTCGAGCCACACTTCCGGGTTTTGTATATATATTTATAGGGAAATACGTATACTAAAGGAAGAAAACCGGAATGTGCTTCGACTCGTAACTAAAGCCGTAAATCAGATAGACAAGCAAGAAATGCAATAAGTCATGCAAGAATGTGTCCCGGCGAGAACGGGCCCTCTCCTTATAACTCCCAATTGAAAATCATGCAAGCAAGTACTCCACCACCAAGGTTCATGGACCACGCAGAATTTATGGAAACGCGTGTTAACAACGTCACCCTTAACAGAATTTTCTAGGAAGCGCGTAGCCTACAACGCCACCCTCGCACTAACTCAGGTTAGTCAACCTCCTGGTTGACCTAAGCAGATACGGATTGGAATATCCATCGGGATCTGCCCTGGACGCACGTCCCCAGGCTCACCTCCTGAATACTCCGGGCCCCAAGTCATACACGGTTCAGTGCTCGCATTAGAAAATGATGATAGTTTAAGTGGCCAAAAGGGCCATTCGTAATTGGGGAATCGGGATGTGGAAGGCCAAAAGGGCCATTCGAGACAAGGTTATATTTGCGAGGTCGATGGACCAAAGTTCGCATTTAAAACGAAAGGGGTTTCCTTGTCTCTATTTGAAAGCATTTCAAATCATTTTGGTTGGCTATCAAAACGGTTTGACTAAGCACGTAAGGAATAGTAAAGACAGTACAAAAAGCAATAAGAAAAGGCGGGGAAATAAGTTATTTCGAAGCCTAAATAAACTATGTTCTTACTCCAGTTGAAAACAATTTAAAACCCTTACCTGACTCGACAAGACAGTATGAAAGCAAGCGGTAGTCAGGTTTCTCCCTCGTTGGACCCACCTGTAATACACAGGGCCTAGAGGATGAAAACAAGACCGACAATACTAAAAGCAAGACACAAGACAACAGATGACGCACGGCAATTCAAATAGAATCCAATCATGCAATAAACGAAATATGGGAAGTAAATCAATTAAACATGTAAATTACGGTACGACAATTAAAGAATATTAATGAAATGTTAAATAATGAAAGAACGTAAATAATAAATATTAAAGGCATGCTTAAACGCAATTAGGGCACGTAGACATGCTTAAAATAATATAAAGACGTTCTCTCGCGAATACGGGGTTAATCGGACAAGAAACGGGAAAGATGGGATAAAATCCCTAAATGAGAAAGGTGTCAATTGACGGTCAAATAAGGTCGGATAAATTGTAATTTATGAAGAATATCAAATCCTGAGGCTCGAGGAAGCTATAGGTGAAATCGGATTGATATTCGGAGGTCAAACGGGAAAATGGCATTATTTGTAAGGGGTAAAATGGTATTTATCGTGAGAAACGCTCAAAATCAAGCTAGAAAAATGGTCAAGGGGGGTTGCACCGGCCTGTGCACGGTCTTGAGACCGTGCAGTAGCCTGTGCGTGATCACGTAAGGGTGCACGGGCTTGTGCACGGTCTTGGGACCGTGCAGTAGCCTGTGCGTGATCACGTAAGGGTGCACGGGCTCCTGCACGGTCTTGATCAAGACCGTGCGTTCGCCCGTGTGGATCTACTTAGAAGCAGACTCAGCAGATCGCGAAACTCTCACGCGAATTCAAAATATAAATTCATATATCTCCTAATTTATACCATAAAATACCCTAATTTTCACATATATTCATATATATCATATAAGCTACACATAGGCACAAGAATCACGTAAAATGGTCTAGTAATTCGTCCTAAACACGAAAATCCTAATATATAAAATTCTATATATAATTCACGAAAAATCGCAAGAAATAACGAACGGAATGAAATGGGGTAAAAGGATTACCGGTAGATAATGTAGTGAGGGTCGTTCGGGTTTTCACGGCTCGTCGATCGGGCGAGAAATGAGCTCGGTAGGGCGTCGGGAAGATCTTTCTCTTTTCTTCTCCTTCTTTCTCCTTTCTTTCTTCTTTCTTTCTTTCTTTCTATGTAATGAGAAAATGAGAGAGATGGGTAGATATTTAAGAAAATATCTCGGGAGGGTAAAATGGTCATTTAGGCTTTCAAGGGCATTTATATAATTTAAGTAGTTAAGGGTATTTAAAAGATAGGTTAAATCAATCTTTTCCACAAGATTGATTAATCCAATTGGATAGATCGAGAAATTAGGCAAGAAAGAATTCGCGTAAATATTAATAATATAATACAAATATTCGGGTCGTTACAATACTCCCCTCTTCAAAAGAATCTGTCCTCAGATTCTCCTCCGGACTTCGGGGTTAGTTAAGAGGAGTATAATCTATAAAAATTCTAATACGCGAATTAAAAACGAACATTTAGGAGCAATTAAAATACATTATAAAACGTCATTCATAATAGAAACATTTAAATGCGAATAACATTCCAATAAAATTCAAAGTCATGCGAAAGACGGAATTGCAAAAACCCTATACAAGGCTAACGACGAAGAAGAAAATCCCAAAGCAAGGTCCATCGTCACTGTCATTATCTATTTTGTTCTTCCGACTGATTCTTGTACTCTTCGTATCCTCAATGACAATTGTCACATCCTCCTCCTGTTTTCTTGATTAGAGTTCCTTTCACAGGAAGTAACGCCATCATCATTTCTCATCATTGTACTCCTCGTCCTTCTCACAATCTGTTTCTTCAAGATCACACTCTTTCTTATTCTTCCTACAAAGTGTTTTCTCACCTTCAATGGTATTGGATGATTTCTCCTCTCCGCTTTCCATTAAACCATCATTTCCATAATTTCTTCGCTCGACTTCATACGAAACATCAGGGTCGTCATTATCGGAAGCTGATGTCGACTCGTCTCCCATATAATCCTCATCGTCAGATAATTCATTATCCTCTTCACTAGTTGATTCATCATCAGACATACTTTTTGAAGTATACTCCTTCAGACTCGATTTGTCAACGTCAGTGCCATCCAGAACCGCATAACGTACTCGCAATAGAATCGATCCTAGTCGGCCAAGAACTCCTTGTCCTTAGCACTCTCTAATAGCGTATAACGAATTTATCGAATTCCACGCTATCCACACAGAGGTCACATAAATCTTAGCATCTAATCATTCAGTCAGTGCAAGTGTGAATTTTGAAAGCGGTTAAGGCACGTAAGTCATATAAAACACTTAGCACATATTTATAGCAATTACCATTCAAAGCAGAACACTATGAATGAATGCTATGATAATGCAATGTACCTGTACGAGCATGTCGAGATCGGTAACCACTTCTTCTTCCCCCAGGGTTCTCTCTGTTGGGACAGTCCCGAATGTGGTGCTTGGTGCTTCCACAAGAAAAGCAACGTCCCAATTGTTTACTACACTTTGCCGTCCTGTGATTCGTCTTCCCACAGTGCTCACAGGGAATGGGGTCCTCGTTCACTTCAGGTTCTGTAGGTTCCGGCACCTCGTAATGTGGTCTCTTTGTCCGATAGGTACTCGGTCCGGCTGACTCTCTCCTTGCTATCTCGTTGGAAGAGGATCCTATCATAACAGGGGCACTCTGGTTCATTATTTGGAGTTCGGACTCCACTCTCATAGCTTGAGTAACTGCATCGGGATAAAGACGGAGGTCAAGTGCCATTAATGCTCTTCGGATCTCCGGCTGAAGTCCCTCGATAAATTTTCGTGCTCTCTTTCGTTCGTCCGCGGCATAGTGAGGAGCATAAGTGATGAGACGGTTAAACTGTGCTTCATACTGGGCTACGGTAGATGCTCCTTGGTTGAGATACATGAATTCTCTCTCTCGGCTGTCACGTACCACTTCCGGCACATACTTCATTCGGAAGTCAGTTACGAATCGTGACCAAGTGTGGGGAACTCTCTCGGCGATCCATCTCCGTTCTGTGAAGTTCCACCAATCTCGAGCGGGTCCTCTCATAAGGAAGGTAGCATACTCGACCCTCTTGGGGTCACCACACTGTAGTACTCGAAAGATCTGCTCCACGTCGGATATCCAGGCCTCGGCCTTAAAATCATCTGGTTCGCCCTCAAAGCAGGGTGGGCGATAGAAGAGAAACCTATCCAAGGTTTGGCCCACAGTCTGTCTGGCAGGTACGTCCTGCTGTTGTTGTTGTATCCCCTAACATACTTGCACGGCGATCTGTCGGATAATCGATACCCACTCTTCAGCCATTGGGTTCAGGGGTGTTGGAGCAGTAGGGGGTCTTCGGCGAGGCATTATGCACCTGTGAACAACAACTGGAAAATGATGCATGCTCGGTTAATGGAATGATCATATATGGCATATAAAATTCAAACAAAGCATACATATATGATTCGAAAAGCATGTAATAAATTAAAGCATGAAATAAATCGCATAACAAGCAAAACTCGATCCTATAGCCGTACGACCTAGACACGACAAGACCCAAGCAGGACACGACAAGACGACAAGACAAGACAGACGCTACCTCGAGTTCCACATCCACCTGCATTCGATCCCAACTCAGTACTACCATTGTAAGAGATCAAACGGTTGGTTGGCCATTCCAAAAGAAGATCAATCACAATTTCAATACTAAGGAGTTCTCAAGCACCTGTGACTGGAAACTCTAAGTCTCATTGACACGAAATGGGCAGACACAAGAGACAAGACACAACGCGATTACAAAGCTTCGGTTCCTTTTGGGAACCTAAGCTCTGATACCACTGACTGTAGCGCCCCCTGAAGGAGGACCGCCACATCCGCACCGAAACGGATTCCCGAGCTTCAGCGAGGGGCCTCAACTCAAAAACCCACTCCGGCGAACGGCACTCACGCAAGCACTACCGGCAACAGCAACGACATCCCAACAACAACCAGAAAAGAGCAGAGAAAAATGCGGAAGCGATTTAAAAGATAATCAAATAAATCCATAAAAGCCTACGAAGCTAACATAATATTAATTAAACATTTATAAATCAGAATACAATAAAATAACAACACATGTTCATAAGCAGATAGTGCCATCCATGGCTCAACTAGTCTATCCTATGCAATCCTAGATATCGCCAACTATCCCACATCAGGGGCACATAAGTACGTAAAGTAAATAAATACAATAAACAAGACTCGACGGTTGTTGGGACCACTGATAAGACAAACCAGAAAGACTGAGCCTATCTAGACCTGCTGATGCCGACTGACAAGATAGGTGACGTCGCCACCTGTCTACCTGAAGCAAGAACCAAAAATAGCAGGGATGAGTATAAAGGATACTCAGTAAGGGGGTTTTTGATCATAGTTCGTCATTTATCTTTTAAAACCAAAAGTGATGAGTGTTGCCCGTTTTGAGAAAAATATAAATAATGAAATATAAGTTATAAAAGAACGCAAGGCAACGCTCAGGATCGGCTTATTTGAAAATACAAATAGTTGACGAACCGGATCTTTCAAAATATTTGCACGTAATATCAAGCCGATAAATTGAAAGGGCGTTAGTTGAGTTACGAGGCCGTTACGGTTTCGAAAGACATGCTATGAGTAAGTTAGAACGATAATTAAACACGGCTCATAATTCAACTAATTAATGGAATAATAAAGGAGACTTCAGTTGGCAAGTTCGAGCCACGCTTCCGGGTTTTGTATATATATTTATAGGGAAATACGTATACTAAAGGAAGAAAACCGGAATGTGCTTCGACTCGTAACTAAAGCCGTAAATCAGATAGACAAGCAAGAAATGCAATAAGTCATGCAAGAATGTGTCCCGGCGAGAACGGGCCCTCTCCTTATAACTCCCAATTGAAAATCATGCAAGCAAGTACTCCACCACCAAGGTTCATGGACCACGCAGAATTTATGGAAACGCGTGTTAACAACGTCACCCTTAACAGAATTTTCTAGGAAGCGCGTAGCCTACAACGCCACCCTCGCACTAACTCAGGTTAGTCAACCTCCTGGTTGACCTAAGCAGATACGGATTGGAATATCCATCGGGATCTGCCCTGGACGCACGTCCCCAGGCTCACCTCCTGAATACTCCGGGCCCCAAGTCATACACGGTTCAGTGCTCGCATTAGAAAATGATGATAGTTTAAGTGGCCAAAAGGGCCATTCGTAATTGGGGAATCGGGATGTGGAAGGCCAAAAGGGCCATTCGAGACAAGGTTATATTTGCGAGGTCGATGGACCAAAGTTCGCATTTAAAACGAAAGGGGTTTCCTTGTCTCTATTTGAAAGCATTTCAAATCATTTTGGTTGGCTATCAAAACGGTTTGACTAAGCACGTAAGGAATAGTAAAGACAGTACAAAAAGCAATAAGAAAAGGCGGGGAAATAAGTTATTTCGAAGCCTAAATAAACTATGTTCTTACTCCAGTTGAAAACAATTTAAAACCCTTACCTGACTCGACAAGACAGTATGAAAGCAAGCGGTAGTCAGGTTTCTCCCTCGTTGGACCCACCTGTAATACACAGGGCCTAGAGGATGAAAACAAGACCGACAATACTAAAAGCAAGACACAAGACAACAGATGACGCACGGCAATTCAAATAGAATCCAATCATGCAATAAACGAAATATGGGAAGTAAATCAATTAAACATGTAAATTACGGTACGACAATTAAAGAATATTAATGAAATGTTAAATAATGAAAGAACGTAAATAATAAATATTAAAGGCATGCTTAAACGCAATTAGGGCACGTAGACATGCTTAAAATAATATAAAGACGTTCTCTCGCGAATACGGGGTTAATCGGACAAGAAACGGGAAAGATGGGATAAAATCCCTAAATGAGAAAGGTGTCAATTGACGGTCAAATAAGGTCGGATAAATTGTAATTTATGAAGAATATCAAATCCTGAGGCTCGAGGAAGCTATAGGTGAAATCGGATTGATATTCGGAGGTCAAACGGGAAAATGGCATTATTTGTAAGGGGTAAAATGGTATTTATCGTGAGAAACGCTCAAAATCAAGCTAGAAAAATGGTCAAGGGGGGTTGCACCGGCCTGTGCACGGTCTTGAGACCGTGCAGTAGCCTGTGCGTGATCACGTAAGGGTGCACGGGCTTGTGCACGGTCTTGGGACCGTGCAGTAGCCTGTGCGTGATCACGTAAGGGTGCACGGGCTCCTGCACGGTCTTGATCAAGACCGTGCGTTCACCCGTGTGGATCTACTGAGCAGCAGACTCAGCAGATCGCGAAACTCTCACGCGAATTCAAAATATAAATTCATATATCTCCTAATTTATACCATAAAATACCCTAATTTTCACATATATTCATATATATCATATAAGCTACACATAGGCACAAGAATCACGTAAAATGGTCGAGTAATTCTTCCTAAACACGAAAATCCTAATATATAAAATTCTATATATAATTCACGAAAAATCGCAAGAAATAACGAACGGAATGAAATGGGGTAAAAGGATTACCGGTAGATAATGTAGTGAGGGTCGTTCGGGTTTTCACGGCTCGTCGATCGGGCAAGAAATGAGCTCAGTAGGGCGTCGGGAAGATCTTTCTCTTTTCTTCTCCTTCTTTCTCCTTTCTTTCTTCTTTCTTTCTTTCTTTCTATGTAATGAGAAAATGAGAGAGATGGGTAGATATTTAAGAAAATATCTCGGGAGGGTAAAATGGTCATTTAGGCTTTCAAGGGCATTTATATAATTTAAGTAGTTAAGGGTATTTAAAAGATAGGTTAAATCAATCTTTTCCACAAGATTGATTAATCCAATTGGATAGATCGAGAAATTAGGCAAGAAAGAATTCGCGTAAATATTAATAATATAATACAAATATTCGGGTCGTTACAGTATGTCAAAGTATGCCCCAATCATACACAAGGCAACCATGGAGCCTCAAGTCTAAGGATTAGTTAGACACGATCATGGCTAGGGAAACCCTCATAATCTCTAAGACTCTATATGAGTCTTACCCCATTTAGGCATTCCCGGCGGGATCATCAGTGAATTTAATCTCCATTAAGCACCACCATATGCATAGTAGTGTCAAAACACTAATGTCATGAAATGGGACACACTTTCCTAAAGCTATGTCATATGAGCAATCTCGAGCGAGTCTGATCGACATCCCCTATGCCTTTAAACTCTTCGACTTGGAGTGTTTTAGATCACACCATTGGGTACTTATTTCATGGCCCCAATCAAATGGTGAAACCAAGTCCCTTAGCTTACTGTGATCTTGGGGTTTCATCCATACACAAGAATAAATAATATGCAACTACTTATAAATGTAATATGATGAATTTGGCCAAAGTAGTATTAGACGCTACTAACGTCTTTCTATTATGGATCACAAGATTGTTCTACTCTAGAGTTTTAGAGGAAATGCCTTTAAGCAGTTCGGCTTTCCAGGGCACAACTCTAACATGGCTCACGGTCAACTGTCACGATAAGTAACATACCGTGAGATAGCAATCTCATGGTAACAACTCACGGTAAGTTTCATACCGTGAGGTTGCACCCTCACGGTATAGCTCACGGTATTCAGCTTACCGTGAGCTTGCTCAGATGAGCGAATTTTGAAGTTCTTCGCGCAGAACTTCTGTATCTGTACATAAATCTTCGTAACTCGAGAATCAACCCAAGTATTACAATAACATTCACATATGTTAATCTACCACTGATGCTCGTCACATGAACACGAGAATCACACGGAACTATGAAGTAAAATACATAAACCTGAAAATTAAATAAATAATTTACTATTCATCATCTTCACAAAATTATACCAAAACGAGACGAAATCAAGAGAAATTTGGTAGCTACCTGAAGAACTCGTTGCGAGGATTGTGTAGGTGCTTACGGATCGTGAATCGGCCGGGAAACAAGATCAGAAATCAGAATTGAAGATCAAAGGTGGTAAAGCTCTTCTTTCTCCTCTTTGCTACATATAATTGGTTTTACTCCTGCGAGTGTTGACTGGTCAGGGGTAGTTGACTAGGATAAGAATTTAATTAGAGACTCGCGGGAATCTCTTCGGGGTTAAAAATGCTATTTTAGAAAAATTACAGAGTTTAGTTCAAAATGTTCTCACGAATTCAATGGTGAAAACGAAAATTAAATAAAATAATTGGAAATATTTATAAATGGAATTAAGTCCAAAATACGGGGAGTCACAGATACAATCCTTCTATCACCCAATTCTCGATTGAGACGTAAGGATAGGTAACGGAAACCCAATAGTCTACAATGCTATGAATGACATTCCTATAGTAATTCCATTTGGTGTTACACTCTAGGAACTCTTTCCTAGTGAAGACCAACCGGACCTTGTGCAAGGATTTAGTGGTAGAATATACTACAATAGAATTCATAGAAATTCTCTTGTTCTTATAACAAGTGATAAATCCTGTATTGACCCTCACAACCTCTATGCATAACTCGAATATACCCAACGTACAACTTATATGAAACTTAGAGATTCAAAAGTACATCAAAGTATGCCTCAGTCATACACAAGACAACCATGGAGTCTCAAGTTTAAGGATTAGTTAGACATGATCATGGCTAGGAAAACCTCCTAATCTCTAAGACTCTTATATGAGTCTTACCCTATTTTGGCATTCCCGGCGGGATTCTCAGTGAACCTAATCTCCATTAAGCACCCTCATATGCATAGAAGTGTCAAAACACTAGTGCCATGAAATGGGACACACTTTCATAAAGCTATGACATACAAGCAAGTCTCAAGTGAGTATGTTCGACATCCTCTGTGCCTTTTAAACTCTTCGACTTGGAGTAGTTTAGATCACACCATTGGGTACTTATTTCATGGCCCCCATCAAATGGTGAAACCAAGTCCCTTGACTTATTGTAATCTTGGAGTGTCATCCACATACAAAAATAAATAATATGCAATTAAATATGCTGAATTTTGCCATAGTAGTTTTAGACGACAACTAACGTCTTTCTATTATTGTTGATCACTAGATCATTTCACTCTTAAAATTTCATAGGAAATGTCTAAAATAGTTCGGCTTTCCAGGGCATAACTCTAACAGATAACATGGCTGAAATTTTGAGGATAGGTAACTATGAGAGAGTACCATTTGGTGATTTTATGAATCTGGATAACTCTGAAATTATTGTTGAGATTGAGATTGTAAAAAAGTTATGTGAGATCACATTGAGCAATGATTTAAAAGGGAGGGAGTGTGCTTTATTGTGATCAATATTGCTTTACTGTTAGTTCTTTTATCCAAAGCTCGTTCATAGTCAGAGGTAAGGCAACACATTTGGCGTAAGTGGTCGAAATTGCAATCTCCACCACCGGAACCACCCCCTCAACAATCTTTACCAATGATCCCTGTGGAGCTCACTAGGGGTGAGCAGCTAACTATAAGCATACTGCATATCCTAAAGCAAGAGGAGGAGGAGTCAAGAGTGGTGCCTAGAAGTTGCTGGTTTAAATTTATTATCTTGGAGATATATGTTCAGATTCATGAGCTCAAGAGGACAAGGCAGGCAACTAAAAATCAATTGTTAGTAGAGTTTATGGAACTGTACACAAAGCGGCCAACTGAAGACCACTGCATGGAAATTATAACATCTTATCAACAGGGTAGTGGGCATTTGATACTTCAAGTAGTGGCCAAACTCTGATCCTTGAGGACAAGGACCTTTTCAAGGGGATGGATCTGTTATGAGCCAAAATTGTCAATTTCTAATTTGAAGATTTACAAGACAAAAGAAAAAACTAATGAGCTTATTTCGGCAACTCAAAAGGAAACCACACTTTTTTAAGTGTAGTGACAACTCTTCATTAGCAATAGCAACTTAGTTAATATTTTGTTAGGTTAGATAAATAGCTAATATGACGTATGTTATTTTTATATTATATTTTTCGTTGGATATTGGAAAAGGAAATTGTCTCTCTTCTCTCCCACTCTCTCGCTAGCTTGTTATTGTGGAAATCAACCCACCAGGTTCGATTCTTCTCGTCGGACCTCTGGAGATTTCTAAATTCTTCTCACCTTCGGTTTGGGTCATTACACGCACCGCGACCGCCGCTGCTCTTCTGAGCCTCGCCGCCAGTGTCGCACTACCCCGCCGCTCCCAGTTTCCGTTCACTGTCAGGTGTGCTTCTCCTCCCCCCTCCTCTTCGTCTTCGATTATTTTTGCTGTTTCGCTTTTCAATATTTATTTTTTGCTAAAATCTGTCCTTCTCTGACGGGGGGGTGTCGCCACTGCATTTAGTTGTGCCGGGAAACCCAGCGCCGTCGTTCCGCCGCTCGTCGTTGCTCAGGTAAGGGCCGAGCCTCTCTATCCTCATTTTCTCTTTTTCTTTTCATAGTTCGGCTCCATTAAAGTGAATCTTGAGATCTGTGCTGCCGCCGCCCACAACAACAATGGCAAATGAATAATCTATTTGCAGATGGATTTTGTTCATATGTTATTTCTGTTTTCTCTCCGACAATTTCTCTAATAGCATCTAAAATGATAGTCTGTCAAACTCTTCTTTTTACTACCAAAAGAATAACGTTGAGAAGATGCATTAAAGTTCCTTTCATGAACATGTTCTTATTTTTGTTCTTCATGGGGGATGAATCCCATTTTTTAACAAAAGGGCTAATGGGATTTGAACAAAACACAAGTACAATGTAGGTGAATTTTTCTAGTACGTTTAAGGAATTTAGGAATTAAGATTTCGTCACAGAATCAAAGGACAATAATTAAAGCATAAAGTGTTTGTCAAGGTTTATGTGTTGATGAAATCTTTCTGTTTTCCCTTTATATTGTTTTACAAACACAAGCAAAGGAAGTAAGTCGATTGAGGTGTATCAAAAAGAAGAAAAGGATTAGACATCTTTTGAAGAAAATTAAAGATTGATGTGTAGAAATTTGAGTCGATGTTGATGGCTAACTGATTTGGAAATCCTTAATGCCATCATTATGGAATGTATCTCATATGATCAGCAAATTGTGAGAGAACATGATGTTTTTTTATTTTAAATTAAAAAATACATGACTTGTTTGTGAGATTTTTTGATGAAAGAAGAAATGGAAAGTAAGCTGAAAAGATGTGTCCCCTTTGAGCTGATAAAGTTTGTATTTTGTAGTAAAAGTGAATATTCATAATTTTATAAGATATGAGGGAAGTATTAAATGTTATTTATTTTATGGATACAATAGAAATAAGCAGAAGTGAGGCTAATATGAAAAAAATCTGACACTTCTCTAGTGTACATATAAGATGTTAGACACTGCTCTTCTATAAACGGGCATTTTGCCAGTTGAGTCTTGTCGCCATGCCATAACTATAAATGGTGACCCACACCTGATGAGTGGACTAAAGTGGCAAGAATCACGAGATTTCTCAAACCTTTCTTTGATTTGACTGAGCTTTTCTCTGGACAATATTGTACATTAGTGTGTGTAAATATGTGCTAGTGTGTGTAAATATGTGTAAATGTGTGTGTAAAATATGTGTAATTGTGTGTTAGTGTGCGCAAAAATATGTAAAATGTGTGTTAGGTAGTTTTGGTATTTTATCTAACTATCTTCAATTAAAATGTAATTTTTCTTTATCAAACCCATCAAAAACCCAACCTAGCGCATTAAAAGCCCATCTAAAACCCATTAAAAATCCAGCCCAACTAGAACCCATATACTTGAGCCCATGTTAAACTCAACCCATTTGAACCCAACCCATTTAAACCCAACCTGTCCATTTGCCAAACCTAATTATGATCTCTCTTTGTTGGAGGAAATGATATGGTAAAGGGGTTTCAGCATCTTAAGGTAAGATTGTAAACATTTTTCTCATTTTTCCTTAGCTATTTTTATTACAAACATGCTGCATACTTGTTCAAATGGGCAGGAACAATTCGGCATGATGCTTAGGACTTAGTAACCAAGATAAATTTTCACTACCCAAAAATGAGGAAAAGAAGTTAAATAAGTGCTATTTTCATTACTGGGGATTAATAGCTCTTTCCGTTCCAGTGAATTTCAAGTAGTGGTTGGATTATGTAGTCCCACTTTTCCTTGTCTCACGAAGAATATGGTGTCAAGAAGAGTATATAGGTTGGACTGATGGCCATTTCTAAACCTGACAAATAGTAAAAGCAATTGTTTGTGTGGTGTTATTTAACTCAATTTGATTTGAGAAAGCTTTGGATTTTTGTAAATCTCGTTATGTGTTTTGGGCAATTGAGATTGAAACAAGGATTGGGTCTTAGCTACTCGGGTTCAGCTATTAATCTAGTCTTTGTCTCATCCATTATATGGTAACAATTACAATTTATACAATGAATCATCTAGAGTAGGATAACAAAACCTGGAATCACTGTTACTAAAGATACACTTAGGTAGTGTTTGCAAACTCTAAACAACAGAAATTTTCTGCTTTTGGCTTTATTTAAGCACTTTGATTTTCTGGGCCCTTCCTTCTGCTAAATTTAAGCAGGAAAAATGTAGAAACTTGAAGCACCTGAGTACATGGTTTTGACTTCAACTTTTAGGTTATTTTCTTACATAAATTGAAGTTTCTTGAGAGTAGTAAAAATGTTTCTTTTTTATTTTTTCCAAACAGTCCAGAGTGCTTTTTTCTTAGCTTTTCACTTTTTTGCCAAACACTCATCAGTCATCACTTTTACAACTCCGACTTTTTACAACTTTAACTTCTACTTTGGATTCTCCAAAAGTAGGATTTTTTGCAAACACCCCCTTAGAATATACTTTCACATGTAATTATTCTCCATTTTGCTTAATTCATTTTGAAAATGTATGGCATTTGCATTTACTATCAGCACCAACCATATACTCCTTTGAATAACTATGTTTCTGGTGTCCAATTCAACATAATTTTACAAATTCGGAGTTTGATGTGCAGTGAGCAGAAGAGGTCCCGAAAATGCAATGGCGACCCAAATCTTCAAGAAACTCAGCTTCACTGCTGCCTCCCTCTGCCGCCAGAAAACCACCTCAGCCCAATATGTGGCCTCTCGAGCCCGAGACCCAACCTTCGAAAAGCTAATGGATAAATACAAGAACCTCCTTAAAGTCGTCTCGATACAAGACCTCATTCTTGCCTCAAACTCCAATCCACCTTCCATCTCGGTTGACTTCCTCCACAAGCTCTCCCAGAAGCTGCACCTCAACCGTGGCCCCGCCGCCTTCCTCAGAAACTATCCTCACATATTCCACATCTTCAACCACCCCATTAAGCTCCAACCCTTCTGCACCGTCACTCCATCTGCTCTGAGAATTGTCAGCCAAGAAACAGAGGCTCTACAAAACTGCCTCCCTCTTGCAGTAACCCGATTGGTCAAGCTTCTATCAATGTCCCTCACCAAAAAGCTGCCTCTTCGAGCCATTTTCAAGGTTTGGAGAGAATTGGGTCTACCCGATGACTTTGAGGACTCTGTAATACTGAGGAATCCGGATGTTTTCTCGCTCCGAGACGGAAACGAGCCCAACACACATATATTGGTGCTCAATGATAGCTGCGATGAAGCTTTTAAGGAGTGTATGGTTCCTGCTGTTGATAATTGGAGAGTTTTTGAGTGTTGTAAAGAGGATTGCAGTGTGGATAGGACTCAGCTAAAGTACAGCTTCAAACAGGGGTTTCCTCCCGGGATGCGATTAAGGAAGGACTTTAAAGGTATGGTTAGAGAATGGCAGAAATTGGCTTATTTGGGGCCTTATGAGGAGATGGGAGAGATTAGCAGAAGTAGAAATGGGTTGATGAGATTGGAGAAAAGGGCTGTTGGGATTGTTCATGAGTTCTTGAGCTTGACTGTGGAGAAGATGGTGGAGGTGGAGAAGATTAGTCATTTTAGGAACTGGTTTGGAATTGATTTGAATGTGAGGGATTTGTTCTTGGACCATCCGGGGATGTTTTATTTGTCGACTAAAGGAAAGATGCACACCGTGTTTCTGAGGGAAGCATATGAAAGGGGATGCTTGATTGAGACGAACCCAATTTATGGAGCTCGAAGGAAGCTTCTTCATCTTGTTCTTTTGGGGCGACGTGGTTTGGATAAGCCACCGGAGAGAGCTTTTCTGAGTGAAGAAAAGTGCTCCAATCAATTTTGAGGTTTGGGGTGACGGAGGGATCATACCATTCGAGTCATTTTTCTTTTCATGCTTTTTTAGGAGGTCCGGTGAAAATTGCAAATCGATAGAATTTTCCTTATCTTCCCTTCCCAAAAGGAAGAATGTGAAATTCTTTTTGATTGAGACGAGATGGATGATCTTGGCTAAAGGGTAGATTACACACGGAAGGGCGAAATGCTAGGATGATGAATTCATGTATTGCTTAGAATGAACTGGAGATATCACATCGCATGAGGTAATTGTTCCTTTATTTATTATCTTTTCCTCCATTTTTGACATGTCCTGTTGAATATGCTTGATTGTTGGCATTATCTAATGTGTATCGATTGATATGGCATGATAGAATATATGATGAAGAGAGTTGTAGTCTCTGAAAATGAACAACTAAATTTTTGGGATAATTACCAACTAACCGCTGGTGTTTGGCTCAAATACATAACAATTGATGGAAGATAGTGAACCCCAAGGCGCAGTTCGTGAGAGAGATAGTGAACCTCAGGGGGAAGTTGTTAATTTCTGAAACCTCGTGTGTGTGTGTGTGTGTGTGTGTGTGTTTTGGTATCTGTATTTGAGCCGAACCACAGGGTAATTATCCCTTTTTTTTTTTCAGAACTCGTAGTAAACGATTTCGCTTATTTTGTTTTTCTGTTTTCCTGGTTTTGGGTTATGTGCAGAATGGTGAAGCAATACAGAAAGCAGTAGCCTTAGAGGCTGTTTTGGCTAAGCTTATTTTAAAAAGCTTATAAGCTAGTAATTGTATTTTGGCTTCTGTAGTTTGTGGTTCTCTGTTATTTGAAGTTGTTTGTTTCCTTTCTATGTGCCTTCCTTTTTGTTGGCCGTGAATTGGGGCTTAATAGACATTTATGAATTGGGGCTTAATAGACATTTATTTGCATATATTAGTTCTTAGTCTGGCTGATGGGTTCATTTCAGGCTTTTTTCTCATGGAAGAAGCATTTTTCTGTCGGGAGCCTGCCAAAGGATGTCAAAACAGGGCCCATTTGATGCTACTACGGACTACATAATTGAGTATATATCGAATTGGGTTGTGAGTCGTTAGATTATAACGATATCTTGGATTACAATCTGTTAGATTAATACTTGATGATATTATCCTACATCAAATGATCATCAAATATATCGTTAAAATAGTCAATCCTGCTCCCATATCAAATGTTGAGAAAACAGCGAGGGGTATTTTGTAATTATGGCAAACTTTAGGGGTTATGTATGTAATTTTTTCCTGTTTAGAATTTTGAATAAATTTTGTTGTATTTATACATATCCTGAAAATGAACTGTCTTTCATTTATTTTACATAATCACATTTACATATACAACTTACATTTTGCTAGTGAATATAATATATTGACATAGAAATTGGTCAATTCAAACTAAATTGAATATACCTATTATTTTTTTACTTAAACAATAACAAGGGCGCATCATCTTCATTATTTCGTAAGAGGGTTCAAACTTCAAACATCAACTTCGACATGTTTCCACAGCATGAGACGGGCGATTTAACCTCGTCTTTGCACTTTCTAATCACTTTCTACCAAAAAATGGTTCAAACTTTCTAACCTTACGGATAGCCTTAAAAGTGTGCAAAATTTTTGAAATATTATAAATATCCTTTAAGTCGACGGAAGTCGACGATTTTCAGTTAGTTTTAGGGGGATATTCGTAATGTTTGAAGGTGTGAATGTAAACGAAATAAAATTTCACGGGCAAACTCGTAGATTTTAAGGTTTGGATGGTGCGTCGAATTTTTAAATAAACTTTATGGGTTTTTTATGTAATTATTCCAAATATGCCAGAATAGAATGACCATCGCGATCAAAAACCACATGCGCAGGATAAAAGCAAAACTGCAAAACACAGGGAGAGAAAAACAACACACTTATGTTAGACCAGATTGAGAAATAGCAGTAAATCAGTACATAAAAAAACGAACCGGCAGCTAACAAAAGAGAAATCCAATGACACAAAGATCTTAAAAACACAAAAACAATACATGACAGAGAACTTCAAGAAAAAGAATAAACTGCTATATATATTAAAGAAATTTTTCGTGTAAACATTTTCATTGTAAAAAGAAAGGGCAAGTTGACTTTAAATATCTTTCATCTAAAAAAATTTAGGTTTGCTACTCCATTTTTTCAATGGTCATTTAGATTCTAAGTTTCAATTTTAACTTTGTTTTCTCTTTTTGTGTAAAATGTCCGAAACATCCTTATTTTTACAAAAATTACAAGGGCATACCATTATCTTTTACATGGGTACCAGAATAATTTTCCGGCAGACAATTTTCTCAAAGAGAATGTGCTCGCTCAATGAGAAAAATTCAATTGCTGTACTTGGAAAACGATGGGTAGGTTGTTCCGTAGCAGTCGTGCCTTCGCGAGCTCGTGTTTTTGGCCTCGTTTTTTTACCTTGGTGACAGTGATTGAAATTTCTAGCCCTGGTTCGATGGAGAAGCAATAGAGAGATTGGTGGTGTCTGGGTCATCTTGTATGGTGGCGTTTGGTATGGTGCAGGGCTCGCGTGACGTTTGATGCGGCATTTGACGGTGGCAATTGTTGATGGACAGCTGCTTAACCTAGTTTTTGTTCTACTACAACAAAATTCAAGTTTGGGTCCACAAACACCACATATTATACAACGAAGGCTGGGAAGAAGAACACCACACCCGCACTGGAACAGACTCCCAAGCACGATAGAATGCCCTACTCAAGAATCCATCACAGTGAGCGGCACTCACTCGATCAAATAACTGGCAACAACAACAACTCGTCCAACAACAACAAAGATAAAATAGAGAATGCGGAAGCAATTAAAATAACATTTATATCACAAAGCCCAAACATGGCACAACTATAACATATATTCAATTTCAGATACACAAATGCCACACCGGGCTCAACTACACTATAATATATTTTAGCAACTACCACAGTTAGAAATCTTTCAACTATAGCCTAAGTAATAAACAAGAAATCGTCATCAACAAGACAAGACTTGTAGCGCCCCACTCTACAGCCCCCAAACCTGCACAGATCCCCAAGCCGAGAACGATGCCTCAACCCGAGAGTAACGGGTCTATCCCGACTCTTGGCAACAGCAAATCCCCAAGGACACAACAGATAAACAGTTCAGAATATATATAGCGGAAGCGAATTAAAACATAATAACATAAATGCCACTTTGGGGCCAATCTAAATATCCAATATCATCACAGCCCATTCAGGGGCAACGTAAAGTAAATATATAGGGGTGAGGATCAATATAGCATTAAATACATGCTAGGACAAAAGAATAACCTAACGAGAGAGATATGGACAACAATCTAGACAACGGCAAAACCAAAAAGGCCTATCTATGAACCGTTGCCAATCCGACACGCGAGACATGTCGGTCTCTCAATCTACCTGAGGCAAGAACCAATAAAAGAGGGTGAGTCAAAGAACTCAGTGAAGATATGGGTAGAGCAAGTCGAGTCACGCTTCCGGGTTTTAATAGAAAATACATATGCAATAAAGAAGAAACCGGAATGTGCTTCGACTTGAATATTCAATAAAGCAATAAAGATAATAACAATATAAAGCAGTAAATAAATATCCCAGCGAGAGTGAGCATGTTCCTCCTTTATTATCCTCAATACATTATAAAACTCCATCGCCGGTGTCAAGCCAAGGAGCTACCCGAGGCTCGACTATAATGAATTTAAGGAAAGCGTGCAACACATGCAACACCCACCATCGCTCCCAACCGTGGCTATCAAACTCCTGACGGGCCACGATTGACATTTAGTTTTGGAAGAAGCACCTCGGGTTACACCCTGGACGCTCGTCCCCAGATGCGACCTCCGGATACCATCCCAGGGCCCAATGAAAAGTCCAATATGTTACTCGCTTTATAATAAGGGTTTGAGTGCCAAACGGGCAATTGGGCAAGTGGTGACGATGAAGGGGGTAACTACAAGTTCCATACGCGTCGGGTTGTTCTGACAAACTCCTCTAATGACTTTCCTCATAGACCCAAATCCTAAGTCAAATCATCACGTTAAAAGGAAAGAGTTTACTTGCCCTTTTGAAAATAAATCGATTTTGGGTACTAATGTATAATTTGATATTTAATGATTTGTTGATAAAATCATAAAGATATAAGCTCGAAATACTTAATACTAATAATAAGGGAATACGGGGATTTCACATGTATACATAGACATATATGTTCAAGCCCAGTTTAAACAATTTAAATCCTCACCTGGTGTGCCAAAAAAAGAAAGCCTAGCAGCTACAACTCACTACTCTCCGACCTCTGACTGATCTGTAGACAAGACAGGACCTAGACGAATTAATAACGACTCTAAAAGCGCAAATAAGCAATTATTTGACGAACGGCTAACCAAATGAATCAACAATCATGCATATGCCAATAATAATATTTATGGAAGCTACCACGTAAATTTCAAGTAATTCCGACAAGTTTCCAAAAATGCATACACGTAAAATGTACTATTCACAGTCCGAACAAGGTCGAAATTCAACAAACATTTCAAAATATTAATCTACAACTTATAAGGGATCTATAGGTGAAATCAGTATAATTTTTGGAGTCCGTATGCGAAAAGTCAACATAAAATAGTGTGACATTGACTCAATTCCCGAGAGCAACCAAAGAAAAAGGTTGGAAAAATGCCTAAGTGTTTCGCACCGACTTGTGCACGGTCTTGGACATACTATCAAGACCGTGCACTGCACACGACCAAATGCACGGGACAACCACATGGGCATGAGCCCTTGCAGGCAAAAAGAGTCGCGCACGGTGTAACGCCCCGAAAAATCCGAATTAGTATCCGGTAAGTCCGGATTATTATATTGCGCGATTTGATTTTTTTATTTGATAGTTAGTATGTGTATTTTAACAATTTCATAAATGAGTGAATTTTGGTTTTTAAACCATTTAATGTCAACGTGTGTTCAATTATATGAGCTTTGACTGTAATATTGTTTAATTCCGACAACCTGCTATTTTTAGTAAGTCGGAGTAATTACGGTTTTGCCCCTCGTTTCGAAGTCAAGTCAAAGTTTGACTTGATCACTCTCTCTCTCCCTCAATCCTCATTCACGTGAAAAGAAAGAAGAAAAGAAAGAAGAAAAAAGAGAAAAAGAAGAGAGAAAAGAGAGAAAGCTTCGATTGCTCATTCCGATTTCGTTTTCCGACCGAATTTCGATCCGTGAAACTTTCCGAACTCCTCACGATCTATTCTTCAAGTAAGCTTCTCACGTCCTTCGCGTTTAATGCTTCCTAGGATGTGATTTATAGAATTTTGTGTAGTTTAATAATATATGAAAAATGTGATTATGAATGATTTTGTGGATGGATTTACGTGGTTCTTGGTCCTATAAGTAGATTAGATGTTGTAGATCATTATATGTAAGTTTAGTTTGAGGTTTGCATGATTTATATGATTTAAATGTTAATTTTTGGCTCATTCCCGAGAACCCTCGCGATTTTCTGCTGTTTAGATAATCCGCACGGCCTGACGCACGGTCTTGAGACCATGCGCCTAGACCGTGTGCCTATTTTGGCCTTGCACTGCCTAACGCACGGCCGTGCGCAAGCCGGTGCGCAGGCCAGTGCAAGTGTTCGTGCACCGGCTTGAGCACGTGTTCAAGCCCGTGCGTTTTCCCGTCCCCAAGACCGTGTGTATGCCTTAACCAAAATTTCTCCATTTTCAACTTCTTGCTCTCGGCATTGAGGGTCAAAGGGTAATTCAAAAAAGTTGACTTTCTTCGTTTGACCTCCGATTTGAGATCCGATTTCACCTATAGGTCCTATAAATCATGAAATACATAATTTAGGTAGTTTGAATTTTTCCGACTTCGTTTGGACCCCGTTTCTCGTGTTTTTCGTTTAGGCCTTTTTGGCTATTTTTCAAATGTTGTCCGTTTCTTCCGAAACTTGAATGCATGCTTCCTTGTTGCCTTTTATGCATGTTTATGAGCTTTTATTGCATTCTAACTTGTTTTGCTTATTGAATTCTATGAATTTCTATGTTTTGTTACAATGTGAACCTAAGTGATATGAATGATTGTTAAACGTGCTTCTATGTGTTTTAAATCTTTCGTATAAGCCGTGCGTCGTCATTAGTCTTATTTGGTTGTGTCTTTGTCTTTTGCAGACAATACTCCCGTGGAGTAGCGTGCCGGTCTCGCATTTTGTTCTCGTTTTTGTCAAGCCAACATGTGGGGTTTTCAGTTTCTAATAGTATACGATAATACGTACATAATACCAACCCTACTACTCGATAAGCCTTGTTTTATGATTTGTTTTACATCCGTTTGTATATCTAGTAGATATTTAAGCTTATACTTTTATGATCTTGAAAACGATTTAATATGAAAAGTATTATGTATAAGTTTGTGAAATGTGTACGAAAGAGGCAGGAAAATCTTTGTTTTCCGAAAGAGAACTTTGGCATTATAGCCTCGCACACAACTTGCCTCAAACGGTCTTTTGACCACATGAAAATGTTTGAAAAGCGATCTATGTATATGTATATGTTTGACCTGTTCTGATGGGCCCGGAGTAAGGACGATAGGACGAAGTCGGTAGACGTCAGGTCTACGGCGGAAATTCTATGGTTTCCTCCACCTTTGGGAGCTCGGGGTGAGGCTGGAGTGGCAGCCCTTTGAGTACCTGAGCTGTTTATGTATGATCTGTGTAGTTAGGGGTTGCTCCCTGATTACAACTGGAGGAATATGGAGGGTTTCTGTTTTTATGATTTGACTGGTGGTTCAGAACTCTTCTCGCTGAGTTATACGTTTTGTTTTGTTCCATTTTGAGCTAGATCACCAATCGTTTGCGAAAAACTTTATTTCTGTTGTTTTCTTTCTGTTTAAACTGGTGATCTACTTTCGTTTTTATTATGTACTGTCTTTTCCCCCCTCACTTAGTCGTTTGACTAACCCCATTCGTTTCACCCTTTGGTTTCAGGATTCTAGGCGGGCTTCAGTAGTATTGAGTCATTGTCAATCGAGTTATAAGCTTTTGTCTGATGTAAACTCTTGTTTCTTGTTGACTTGTTATGTAGGATTATACTTATGAATAGCCGGGAATAATATTGTAGAACCCGTTGTAAACATTTATTAATATTTTGGGGAATTTGCTAGCCTTGGTGGGCTTTACCTAACTACGCAGCTATTATGATTTTATGTTTTGTTTATATATTGCTTCCGCTTTTGGTTTTCCTTGTTTTGAAACTCCCGCCTAGTATCAAATGAGTCCGATTTGCCGTTCGCCGGGTTTTGGTTCGGGTCGGATTACTTTTGAATCCGGGCCAGGATCCGGTGCGGGGCGTGCGTTTGCCCGTTTGGCGGCGCCCTCTACACACGGGCTCCTGCACGGTCTTGATCAAGACCGTGCGTTAGCTCGTGTGGATCAACAACAGACAGCAGAAAATCGCAATCGAAACATAAAATTTGAACCAAAAATTCATATAACTCATTTTCTCGCGCAAATGAACACCCATAAATTACAACAATCATCAATCAATATATAAGGAACATTTATATCCAAGAAACACAAGAAATGATCAAGAAACGGGTTCACAATCATAATTTTTCTAAATAAATCCCGAAAATGAAAATATGCTCAAAACCTTATAAATCCGTAAAAAGAAACGTGGAAATTGGTACCTAGAGAGATATCTCGTTGAGAGGATCTCGTAGGTTCAAACGGCACAAAATTTCGTGGAGAAACGAGCTTGGGACGATCGATTCGGGCATCAAATGCAAAATCCTCTTTCTCTTCTTCTTCTCTCTCTCTCTCTCTTGTGCGAAAATTAGGTTTCAAAGTTTGAGACTTTTATCAAATAATTCAAAATGTCGAAAATACGAAGGGGTATTTCGGTAATTTTTAGAAAGTCTAATTTAAACATTTTGGCCAAATATATCAATATTAATATCAAACGAAAGCAAAACAAATAAGAAATTTAAATACGCACATAATATTATCACGTTAGGTCAAACACGAAATAATATAATATAATTCACATAATATGAGAAATGGGGTTGAGAAAGATAATTTATCGCGGAAAAGAACTCACAATGATTCTTGGATTTCTAGGTCGTTACAAGACTGTTGTTGGACACCAATTGTAGCGGGCGCCCCAAACGGGTAACGCACGCCCCGCACCGAGTCTCAACCTAAAGCCGAAATAGAAATCCGACCCTCAATTGAAACACGGCGAACGGCAAACCGATTTACTCAATCACTAGGCGGGACTTTTGTAAAACAACTGACGACAACATTTCGGAAGCGGAAGCAACAGCAAACAAAACAAATTCTACTAACAGGAAATTAAAGCAATAAACCAATTGCGCAAATAGTTAAAGCCCACCAAGGCTAGCGGAATTCACTTACAAAACTTGAATCAAATCATAACGGGTTCAACATTAAATAATCCCGAACTCATATCATAACCTACAGAATACATATAACGGTCAAGTACCTAAAACAACCTAGGATGGAACAATGACAAAAGTAGAATAATTCCGCAATACAAGACCGACGATGCCCACCTAGTAACCACCTGAAACAAATACGGTTAAAAACAGGGAGGGTTACTCAAAAGACTAAGTGAGGGGAAAAAGGGAGTCCATACATAATAGCATACAGGAATAAATCACCATTTTAACTTAAAAGAAAACAAACGTAAAAGAAGGATTTTCATAAACATTCGGTGATTTATCATAACATAACATAAAGGGACATATCATATTGCTCGGCGAGTCGAGCCCTCAACTCCTCATATCATATCATAACATACCTGAAAATCATACCAGCCTTATTCCTCCCATATAGCAGAAGGACCGCTAAATCCAACTGCTCTATAGGCATAATAGCCTATGTCTTAGTTGACACAAAGTCAACCGTCGCAGGAGCACAAAGGTTGCCACTCCGGCCTCACCCGTGCTCCCGGTAAACGTGGAGCAAGCTACCGAATTCCACCGTAGACCCGCTGTCTATCCGGCTTCATTCGATGGCCATACTCCCGGGCCCACATATCATATCATACATATCATATCTCGCATTTTTCATAACTATCATTTTCCTATTAAAATAGGAATCAAGACATTTCGGGGAGGGCCAAAAGGGTCGTTCGAGACAGGCGATGTAACGGTAGGAAATGCAACCGGGTATTCCATCGTCATGGGGGAGAAACCTGCCCTAACGACTTCACTCAACGAGAAGGTTTCCAAGCCCAAAGTTACATTTAAATCGAAACACAGTTCGCTTGTCTCTTTTTGAAAACATTTCGAAATCATATACATAATATTCATTTGATATCAAATCCGTTGTTCTTAAACCTCATAAAAGTAATAAGAATAAAGTATTTACTAAATATAGTAATACGGGATGAAAATGTAAATTACACATGCGAGGCTTATTTAGTGGGGCTTAATAATACATATCTACATAATACGGAATAACAACGGAAACCTCACCTAGCGACAACCAAAAGAAAGCCCAAAACGGAAACGAGCAACCTAATCCATGAGAGTGGAACCTGCAACTGATAAACGACATAACCACGTAAGACATACGACGACGCACGGCTCATATGAAAGCATAGAAACACGTAAAAGCACGTTATACAATCACATAAAACACATAGGTTCAATTATCAAACAAAATGAAGTAATTTATGAATTTAAATATGCAAATCAAGTCCAAATGCAACGAGACTTTACAGACATTCTTTAAATATCATAAGAGAGTACGCATTTGAATTTCGGAAGAATCGGACTTCATATGCAAAAGTTAGAAAATTTGACGAAAACTTAAAACGTACTATTCATAGACCCGAACATGCTATAAATTCATAAATCATGCAATTCATATCTATTTCATATATATTGAATACACGAGCAAAGAAAGAATTCAGAAAAGATGAGCCTCGGAGGGACCCGTAGGCCAAAATTGGCCCTGACTTACAGAAGATCAGGGCCCTGTTCAAACGGGCCACATGGCCTTGTGCACGGCCGTGTGCCTAGGCCGTGCACATCAAGGAGGGACACGCACGGCCTCTTGCACATGGCCTCAAGGCCGTGTGCACAAGGCCGTGCACAACCACAACACGCACACGGGCTTGCCACACCCCGTGTGCAAAGCCTGTGCACGTCAAGAAACAGAAGAAACTTCGCAGAACCAGAAAAACCACGCGAAACCAATCCTAATTTCAACATTTGATCATCTAAACATGCAAATCACGCCCTAATATTTACATATAATGATCTACAACATATAAGCTACACATAGGATCCAAAAACACGAAAATCTATCCATAAATTCTCTCGAAATCACATAAACCCTAAATGATTCAACTATTTACAAAAACAAGAAATACGAGGCCTAGGAGACATTAAACGAGAGGGACGTGAAAGGCTTACTCGTAGAATAGATCATGAGGAGTTCGTATGCGTAAACGGTTTGAAAATCGGTCGGAAAACGGGGTCGGGACGATCGATTGAACCTTCCTCCTTCTCTTTTCCTTTCTTTTTCTTTCTTCTCTTCTTTTCTCCTCTATTGTTGCGCGAATGAGTGAGGGAGAGAGAGTGATGGCTTAATTCAAAAGAGATGACCCGGTTGAGAAATGAAAGGGCATTTTTGTAATTTACAAAATAAGTTCGAAAACTCATGTTGTCCAAATAATACATAATTACAGTCAAAATTCATATAATTAAACGCACATTATCAATTCGTGATTTAACTATCAAAATTCACTCATATACGAAATTGTTATAAAATCATATAATAATTAATAAAATAAATAATGAATCGCGCAAGAAAATCGATTCGGGTTCCCGTTTCATAACTCGAATTTTCGGGGCGTTACACCAATTAACCAAGACTGACACGAAACACATCTAGACCTGCTACTGCCAACCAATCATTAAGGTGACACTGCCACCTTTCTGCCTGACAGCACTTGAAGCAAGAATCAAAACAAGAGGATGAGTATAAAGGATACTCAGTGAGGGGGTTATAATATAATAGTGGGTCACAGTTCGTCATTTGATAATTAAAACCAAAAGGTTGGAAATGCTGCACGTTTTAAGAAAATAACTAAAGAAGTTTAAAGATTTCATAAATAAGTGCAACACGCCAGTTCGGCTCATTTTAAAACATTTAACGTTGACGAACGGATCCTTTTGAAATCATTTAAGCACATAATTCGAGCCGATATTTAAAAGCTAACCTAGTTGACTTATAAGCTCGTTTAATCAACTTTAATTCAAATGAACGGTAAAATAAGAGACGAGACTCATAATTCAACTAAGTAATTCTTCAAGCGGTTAACAAGATTACAGTAATAATGTCCCGGCGAGCACGTGCCCTTTTCCTCCTTATATCGCCCCATTCAAAAAATACTCCTCCACCATTTGTCAAACTCCGAGGCTACCCGAAGTTCAACACATTCATTATGAGAATTTTAGGAAAGTCATGCAATGAATGCAATGATCACCATCCCCCTAACGAAAGACTAGTCAACCACCGACCGGTCTCTCATTAGAATTTACAATTTGGAAATTATACTTTGGGATGCATTATCCTAGACGCTCGTCTCCGGATCTCACCCTTCGTATAATCTCTGGGCCCATTTCATAAATCGTTAACATTATCGTTTTCTCGCTTTTCAAATCATTAACTACGTTGTGGCTAAACGAGCCTTTTGAGACATCAGTGTAGCGGTACGAAACCCAAATCCTACTTCGAAAACAAAGAGGTTTTATGTCTCATTGAAAGTTCATTTCGAAATATAATACGTATACAATTGATATCAAAATGTTTCATCGGAACCATTAAGATATATCTCAAAATATCTAATAATACATAAAAGATAAGCTGGAAATCAAAATCCATATGATTAAAGCACCGAGATAAGTTATTTCGCAAAGGTAAAGGGATTCTTACTCCAGTTGAAAACCGTTGTAAACCTCACCTGGAAAACTCGAAGACAAGACTCAAAGCAAGTGTTCATCGAGAGAAACGCCTGAAGCTGATAGACTACAATACCATGTACGACATTAACATAACCTCGGCATACAAGATACGAATAAAGCGAATAAGAGCATTTAATTCACGACTTCTATTGAAGTACTCACAACAATGCAATTTAAGAGAATAAACGAAAGCTCAGAATTAAATGGCTTTACACATGCTTAAACGCAAAATTAGGTTTCACATTCATGCTCAAGATATCATAGCGAAGCACTCATGCAAGTTCCGGACGACTATCGAAAAATAGGTTAAAAAGCCCTAAATGGAAAACACTATTCCTAACCCGAATGAAGTCGGAAATATTCTTACTCTGGGTATTTATAGGTTTAAGAACCTACCGAAGCTAATGATGAAGTGGGATTTCAAAAACGAGATCAAACGAAGAAAGTAGCATTTTGGGCCAAAATGGACAGTAGGTTCAGGCTATAAAATCGCCTAAGGCATGGTTACGGGTTGAGTCACGGCCTCAACCCTGTGTGGATAACCCGTGAGCAACGAAAAATGGCATGCACGGGGTTGAGTCACCCCGTGAGGAAACACCGTGCGGACCGCACGGGGTTGCGACACCCCATGAGGTAAGGCCGTGAGAGACACACGAGGTTGCAGAACCCTGTGTGCGAAGCCCGTGAGAAATAAATATGCAGAACCTCAAGTTCTACGTATGAACAGGAAAACCAAACACAAAAATCGTTCTAATTCGATTTCTAGCCAATCAATCATGTTTAAATTCACGTATGTTGTTCTACTAAACATGCTAGACATTTAGAAATGATTATCATGCAAAACTAACCAAAATTATAAATGAAAACCCAAATAAAATCTCAAGAAATAATCTTAAGGAAAAGCTACCGATAGACGAGAATCGAGACAACGAATCGAAATAAAGTTAAGAGGTTACCAAGAGATTATGGAATGAGGATCGTGTAGTCGAAAACGAAGGTTCGATCAGTCGAGAATCGGGTTCGGTACGAGCTCAGCAAGATTTTCTCTTTTTTCTCCTTTTCCTTCTCTCTTTTCTCCTTTTTTTCTTTCTTCTTTGTGCGTGTGAGTGTGTGTGAATGAGAGAGATGAGGGTTTAGGTTAAACAAGGGTAATATGGTCATTTCGGGATAAAAGATCATTTTGGGAAAAAATATGGGTTTCAACTTGAAATCGCCTCACGAATTCAAGGGTTCGAACGAAAAAATCGAGAAAAGAATTAGAAATAAGATTTTGAGATAAATCCAAAATTACTGGTCGTTACAGATGTCATCTAAAAAGTAAGCAGTAGATGAGGTACTTCTTCAATTGATCATCTGTTACTCTTTTAACAATGTATATAGTATCATGTTCAACTTTCCCTGAATGTTCATTGTTATTGTTTTGTTTTTCTTTCTGTATGTCAGAACTCCAGCCTATAAAAGCAGCTGAACTGAATTCCTCCAGAAGTTCAAATAGTAATAGATCTCAATGCAAGCATCAAGTAGATGTTCTATTGATATTTGCAATCGATATTGTGTTCTCTGCCTACTGCTATATCAGTGACCAGCATTATAATTGAATTGAATTGTACTTTTTGTATATTTTAATTTTGAAGTGCTTAGTTTGACTAATTAAACTATGCCAGGATAAACAAGTTGGATTGCAGAGCATGGAAATGTTAAAAATAAGGGCTTCCCTTGAGGATAAATTTAGAGTTAGAGAACACATCGAACTAGTGAACAGGTATCCTTTCTCCTTATACATTCATATATTTCTACGGCTATTGTAGTGTTGAATAATGCCATAGCTTGATACTAATTAAGCAAATGTTGAACTGTGATTAGACAACTTCAGACATTCCTTGATTTTGTTGAGGAGGCCATGGAAATAGATGCCAGTCTATCACATGCAAACAAAACTTCCCAGCAATTGAATCTTCACTCGAATAAACTAAAGGTATGCATTGCTGAACTCTTCATCTATAGCACGAGAAAGATTTTACTTTGTCAGTGTGAGAAAAGGCTGAAAAGTCTATTTGATATTGAATAATAAAAAGAGATTACAAATATATACAGAAAACATAAAGTAAATAAGGAAAATCTAATTCCACTAATTATGCTAATCAATCTTACTAATTTAGCCAAGAGGTAATCCTAATTATTCTCACACTCCCTCTCAAGCTGGAGTATGCAACACAAGCATGCACAGCTTGTCCTAGAAACAAAAGAAAAATAGCATTATAATATTTTATTCCTTCCCCTCAAGCTGAGAGGTCTTGAAGCTTGAATCATCAAACTCTGTAGTGTCCAACTGTGATAGAGAGTTTGGCAAAGCCGAGGGAGTAGTAGAGTTTGGCAGTGCCAAGAGAGGAGTTCTATTCGTGATAGAGAAAGAAAATCATGGTGAGATATCATGTCTAGAGAGAGTTCTAGATCTAGTCGTGATAGAGAGAAAATCATGGTGAACCATGTCTAGAGAGAGTCACGATCTAGCCGAGAGAGAGTGAAGACATGATCATGCCATGTCTAGAGTGAGTTATCACAATCTAGAAAGAGGAGTTTCTTCACGATATAGATTGTAACGCCCCGTATTTTTGGATTTAATTCCAAATACGTATTTCTAATTCTTTTCTTAATTTCTTGTTTTCGCCGTTGAACTCATTTGATGATTTCGATTTAAACCCTGATATTTTTCCAAAATGACAATTTTGCCCTTCCGTCTAAACATAGCCAGGTTGACATTTGATTAAATAATTTCTTTCTTTCTTTCTTTTCCCTTTTTACTTTTCCCTTTTTCCTTTCTTCTCTTTATTCTTTTTCCTTGTTCTTTCACGTGAGAGAAAAAAAAAAAAAAAAAAGAGAGAAGAGAGAAGTTTGATAGCTTGACTTCAATTCAACCTCACGATCCCGTTTCTTGCCTGATTCTCGTGTTGTTCGTTCCTACGTATTCCTATTATCTCAAGCTTCAATTAGGTACCAAATTTTCCTACAATTCAGTTCTTTTTACCGGATTTCTAATCTAGATGATGAATAGTTTATATATTGTGAATTTTGGTGATTTGTGTTCGTTTCTCGTTTGATTTACGTGTTTTTAGTGTCTAAATGCCGAGCATGATTGGTAGATGGATATATATGATTTTTAGAGTGATCAACTAATGAATTTTGATGTTGTGAGGATATTTGGGATAATTCCCGAACTCTGTGTTTGAAGTTCCGCGTTCTGCTGCATTCTGAAGAACCTCATGGTTTGTTGCAAACCGTGAGCGTTCCCGTGATCATGTAACTGTGAGAGTTCATTCTCACGGTATGTAACAGCCTTCTCAAGGCATGTAGCAAACCGTGACCTATCCCGTGAGCATGTATTTCAGCATTTTCAGAATATTGGCTACGGATGAATAGTAATTTTAAGCTATTTTCTTCGTTCGACCTCCGATTTGAGATCCGATTTCACCAGTAGTTCCTATAAATCATGAGATTTGATAATTTGCGATGATTAGAATTTTCGGACCTCGTTCGGATTGTGAATAGTAACTTTCTCTTTTAGGGCTTTTTAGACTATTTTCTGTATTTTGTCCGAATGATCCGAAAATTGCATGAGTGCCTCGTTATAGCATTTTGAGCATGAATGTGAACTTAAATTTGTATTTTAGTATATTTTACATATTTAATTTCAATATTTCGTTTAATTGTTCTAATTGCATTCTTGTGAGTACTTCAATAGAAGTCGTGCTTTAAGTGCTTTTATATGCTTTAACTATTTCTCATAAGCCGTGTGTCATGTCAGTATCTTAATTGGTTTGATTGGTTGTTAGTTTCAGGTGTTTTCTCGAGGATTACTCGATCATCGTACATTCTCATCAAACCTTCCAGGTGAGGGTTTTAAAATGCTTTCAACTGGAGTAAGAATCGTATGTATTACGAACCAACTTATCGTCCTGCTTTTATTATTGCTTTATTGTTTTTTAGCTTTTTTTATATTGTATTAAATATTGGATTATTATCTTTATGATGTTAATCAACTGTTTTAATATCAAATGATATACGTATGTATAATTTATAAATGGTTTCAACGAGAGACAAGAAAACCCGATTTGTTTTCACAGGCGGACTTTGGTCTTCGGGCCGCAATTAATCTTGTCTCAAACGGCCCCTTTGGCCAAACATAGTGTAATGATTGCGAAGCGAGATAATGATACCGATAATGAATGAATGAAATGGGCCCGGAGGTTATATGGAGGGTGAGATCTGGAGACGAGCATCTAGGATATAGATCCCAAAGTATAACTTCCAAATTGTAATTTCCAATGGGAGACCGGTCGGTGGTTGGCTAGTCTTTCGTTGGGGAGATGGTGGGAAATTGCATGTGTTGCACGCTTTTCCTCAAACCTACGTGAGTGCTTGGTTGAATATCTGGGTAGCCTCGAAATTCGACAAACGGTGCAGGAGTATTTATTGCTTGTGGAGATATACGGAGGAATGGGCCCGTGCTCGCCGGGACAATAGTGTATTGAACGTGTTTACTGCTTTAATCAATTTAGTTAAATTATAAGTCTCGTCATTTATTTACGTCTTGATTATGTTACCGTTATTGTAATGCTGATTAAACGAGCTTATAAATTAACTAGATTATGTTGTAAAGTATCGGTTGAATTATGTGCTAAAATGATTTCAAAGGATCTGTTCGTCAATCTTTGACTGTTTTAAAATAAGCCGAGACGGGTTTGCTTTGTCATATAGCTTTACAACTTATATTATTATTTATGTAATTTCTTAAAACGAGCAACATTCACCATTTTGATTTTGAACGAAAATGACGAACTGTGATCAATATTTATATTATATAACCCCTCCCTGAGTATCCTTTATACTCACCCTCGTGTTTTGATTCTTGCTTCAGGTTCCTTCAGGCAGACGGGTGGCAGTGTCACCTTTTGGTCAGTTGGCAACAACAGGTTTAGGTTTGATCTAGGTCTTGGTCTTGTCTGGTTAATGTCTAACAACGGTCTGGTCTTGATGTTGATCTCTTTATTAATGCTTCTATTATAGTCGGAAGAATTGTATTAATTATATTACACATCACGGCTGTAGTTGGGCCTTTGAAGGGCATAGGGTAATATTGTTATTATTTGAGGATTATTACTTTATGTGGATATGTATGTAATCTGGTATTTTATATTTTATTGCTTCCGTACTCTGATTGCCTTTAGATTTGTTATTGTTGGACTAGTTGTTGTTGCCAGTTTGCTTGCGTGAGTGTCGTTCGCTGGGGTGGATTTTTGAGTAGGGTTCTGGCCTTGCTCGGGAGTCTATCTCAGTTCGGGTGTGGAGTTCTTCTTCCCATCCTTGGAGAGGGGAACTACATACATGTTGGGGTTAGTGCCCTGAAAATTCAATTATTTTGTAAATACTTCGTATTTTGTTGGATTAATAAAACTAAAATTATTGCAAGTTATGAGTATTTTACGTATTTAATAATTCCTGATGTGTGATGGCATTTTTATTTGAAATTTGTTTCATAGAAAAAGAATTTAGATACCGAAATCACGTGTCATTATAGTTCTAGTCGGTATGATAAGAATATATTCTTATCAAAGCTATAATGTGTTATATAAGATGATTAGTCTTTCGTCATAGGGAATGGAGATTCCAATTATAACACATTGATGATTTTCAATGGGATTGGAAACATCGAACTGGACCATTGAGATTATTCATTTTGTATTGCTATCTAAAATGAACAAATCTTAGGTGCATTAGACTCTTAATCCTGGAAGTATTTCGACTTTAGGCGTGTAGTGTTAATCATTGTGATATGCTCAGAAGTGAGGTCTCAATATAGAGTGGCCAAAATATTTGCACGTTCAGTGATTGCATGAAATGTGCTGAAGAGAAATATTGATCAAGGAATCTGTGGCGCATCTTTGGAAATGCAAAAAGACCATAATGCCCTCAATCCTTTCCTATAAATAGCTGAAAATCTGCTCAATTAATCAATTCGTTTTTCGAAGTTTTTTTCTAGCTATTTTAAGGTTTCTCTCCCTCTCAAATATTAATCCCTAATTAAGGATTAGTTGGCTTAATTAAGTATTCATATAATCAATATATAAAGCACATAGTTATTAGAAAATTAAGGAATTTTCTAGCTTTAGAAAAGAGTTTTTCTAGAAACATATTTTCTTTAGTATTTTGAGAAATACTTTCGGAGCTCACACTCCAAGGTCAAGCCGGGGATATTGCAAGGCTCTACCGATTTTACGAAAGATAGTGAGCAGCATAATCTCTGTAGATAGCGATCTTAGGTGTACGATAATTTTTCTACCATTATTTTACAACCAAGTATGATAAATTATGTGCTCTTAAATGTTAATAACATTTTGTATTTATTGGCTTTATGATTTAAAATTATATTATCAGTGCATGTGTATACTAGAGTAGATCCGGCTAAATTTTCCGCTGTTTATTAAAATATTTGAGAAATATTTTGATACCTGTATATTGAGAAATTTTTTGAAATACGGTTTCATACCATTACTCTCTCTTGTGCCCTCTACCCACAACTGGTATCAGAGTCGTGCTCTTGATATATACGTGCATTAGTCTGATGCATGAGATGCATAATTTTAAATCATTTGTTGTGCAAGTAAGTTTTGTCAAGGAGACTGGATTTTAAGTTGGACCATTGTGACCCCTCTAGCTTTTCTTGGGAATTTGCTTGGAATGGTAATTCTGTCTAAGGAAACAATTAAATTATTTTTCCTGGGATTATCGAATCAGTAAACATGATTTAAATTATATGATAATTTATTTATACATGTTTACTTTCTGCCATTAACTTTAAGCATGATAATTATATGCAAGCATGCTTATTTGTTTTAATTATGGCATGATATGATAATATGAGATATTATGTTGTTTTTGAAATTATGCATGTTTTATTTCATATGATTAGATAAATAGTGTTTAATAGAGATTAGACGCGATGCATAATTAGATTAATATTTTTTTGGCTTATTAATAAATAGTTATTTGATAACCTTAAAATATTATAAGGATTATAAATGTGATTTAATAATCCTAGTGGGAGCTATTAATCAGATTAATTTCTTCCGACAATTAGATGCCACAGTGATTATTGGATAATCAGAGATAATCCACAATTTAAAAAATTCAAGTGGGAGCAAGATGAAAAGAGTTGGATTCTCACGGCCTCCATTACCTGTCTATAGTATAGTGGATGCATACTACTCTCTTCGGCGGGTACGTGTTCGCAGTATACAAGATTAGACTTCTACGGATAGAATGAAATTAAGCTTAATCACGCCTCCGTGGAGTGTCTTAACTAATTTCTAGGTAATGGTGTACACTTGACTAAGTAATGTATTAACCTCCCTTCGGAGCTCTATTACATTTACTTAGACGCCAAGGGTTGACGTGCTGGATTAACATTGTTAATTAAGAATAGTTCTTACTTTTCTAAGCGGTTTTTGACCTCACTTCCGGGGAGTCAACTCCGGTTAGTTAAGTCACCATTGCGTAAACTAAAATGCTTACATGGATTTCATTTATTGGTTAGATGCTAAAAGAGTAAAATACAGAATCATAACTTGAGTATTTTTTTAAATATTTCAGTTTTAAAACAATGACTTCCACTAGCCTGCTTCAATTGATCTTAAAGGAAAATAGACTTGAAGGGTCTAACTACGCTGACTGGAGAATGAATCTTAACACCGTGTTTGGACATAAGGGTTTGAAATATGAGCTCACTGAACCTTGTCCGGGGGTATCAGAAGTTATAGCCACCCAGGATAGTAGGGATGCATATGCCAAGTGGATCAAATCTAATGATCTGGCTAGGTCCTATATCCTGGCATCTGTCTCCAATGTTCTTAAACATCAAATGCATGAGAAGCCAACTGCTATGAACATGATGAATCATCTCCATCAGATGTTTGGAGGACAAAATCGAGCAAGGAGGCTCGAGTTGATGAGAAGGTTGTGTGTTATGAACATGATGGCATGCCTGAATGAGAGTGAAAACCTCGGTGCTAAGATTGATAATCTCAGCAAACATGATATGATCCTATGCTCTCTGCTAAAGTCGTTTGATACGTTCAGGCAAAACTATTCTATGAATAAATTAGATTTCACCTTACCTGAACTAATGAACGAACTTAAAGTGGCAGAAGGAGTGATGAAGGCCAAGGGAACAGTTCTCCTGGCACAGGCATCAACTTCCACGGCTCCAAAAGACAATGAGTGAAATAAGAAAGGAAAGGGAAAAGTTCCCAATCCTAAAGGAAAGATTCAGAAGAAAAAGGCTAAGCCTGGCAAAGAAAAATGTTTCTTTTGTGGAGGCAATGGGCACTGGAAAAGAAATTGCCCAAAATACTTAGCTAGTCTTCTTGCTAAGCCATCTGCACAAGGTATGTTGATATCTTGTTTGATAGAATTATGTTTAGTTGGATGTCCACCAGATTCTTGGTGTGTGGACTTAGGTTCAACTAATCATATCTGTAATTTGTTACAGGGGTTCAAGCTGACCCCAAAGCTTGAAGATGGTGAGATGCAGCTACTGCTCGGGGATAATACAAGTGTATCTGTATTAGCAGTAGGGACTGTAAATTTGTATTTTGGCAATAGGGTTTTGTTGTTTAAAGACACTTTGTATATACCGTGTATTCGCAGAAATTTAATTTATGTGAGTTATTTAATAAATAATGGTGTCAACATTTGTTTTGAACAAAGGTTTATCATTAAGCAAAATAAAAGGATTATTTGCTCTGGCACAGTAAAAGATGGTCTTTTCTTACTATACCCCGACAAAAACCGTAATTCTGAACTTAACACTACTAAACTTGACTTACCATGTAAGAGAAAAACTCCTATGTCTAATGAGGCATACAAGTGGCATCTATGCCTTGGTCACATTAATCCAAACAGGATCCAAAGACTTATTTCTGATGGACTGTTGAGCCCTTTGGACTTGACAGGACTACCGGTCTACGAATCCTACTTGGAAGGTAAAATGACCAAGAGGTCTTTTAAGACCAAAGGTAATTGAGCCACAGAGTTGCTTGAATTAATTCATACAGATGTGTGTGGATCTATGAGTATTCAAGCAAGAGGAGGTTTTGAGTATTTCATCACTTTTATAGATGATTACTCCAGATACGGATACGCTTATTTGATGAGACATATGTCTGAATCATTTGAAAAGTTCAAAGAATTCAAGGATGAAGTTGAGAATCAAATTGGAAAACATATCAAGTCACTTCGATCAGATCGAGGTGGTGAGTATCTGTCTACAGAGTTCATAGATTTTCTCACTACAAGTGGAATTAGATCTCTGCTATCTGCACTGGGTACACCCCAGTAGAATGGTGTTGCAAAAAGGAGAAATAGAACTCTAATGGAAATGGTAAGATCCATGATGAGTCATGCAACCCTGCCTAGCTCGTTCTGGGGCTTTGCACTCGAAATAGCAGCACACATATTAAACCTAGTTCCATCTGAGTCAGTTCCTAAAACACTGATGGAACTGTGGCGAGGGCAAAAGCCCAGTATCTCCTATCTTCGGTGTAACGACCCGAATTTTCCAGTGGTAATTTGGTACATTTTCTGCATTTATTCCCTTTGTTTACCCTATTTCTCGTAATTGTGAATTATATGATTATGTGATTTTTGTAAATGTTGTTAATTGGATTTATAATTGTCGCATCTATGTTCGTTATTTTTCTTAGCTTCGCAACGGCTATAATATCGATGTGTTTGGAGATTAGACTTGTACAGGAATTTCGATTAAATGACCATTTTACCCTTTTCCCAACATAGTCAATTTTGTCAAAGATTCCTTTTTATCTTTTTCTTTCTCTTTTTCTTTCCTTCTTCTTTCTTGTTACGTGAGAGAAAGAAGCAAGACAAGAGAATTGAACAAATTCTATCGTCGATATTTGAACTACCTTTGTGATCTCGTTCGTTGTCCAAATTCAGTACCTTCAGTACCTACGCACTCCTCGTATCTTATTCTGCGAATAGGTACCAGAATTTCCCATAATTCTTCTCGTTTTTGCATGCTTAGTTGAAGATGATGAACAGTAACTGTATTTGTATATTTGATAGTTTTTGATGAATTCTTGACCGTTTAGCATGCTACTTGGCCTAATCTTTGTATTATAGGTAAATTAAACTGTATTTGATGTTGATGATTGTTGGATTTACGGAATTATGTGAATCGGATGATTTTTGGTTGAAGTTCTATCTGAATTCTCTGTTTCTGCACGAATTGAGCAAGCTCACGGTTTGCAACATACCGTGAGGTTGCTAATTCACGGTAAGTTTCACTGTCATGACCCTCGGGCACGGAGAGGAGAACCCCCCTGGTTGGGCGCCCATTGGACGCGAGTGCATAACCTTTGCCCCCACCGTGTACAATCCTCAAGTTTGGCCTGGGAAGCACTTGCCAAAAAGGGGTTAACCTACTGGTTAATTGTACATGGAGGTTTAGTTATATACTGCTCAATCATGCGTTGTGTTTCCGATGTGGGACAAATTCAATGTAATCTCATGGTACATTACACACGCACGGTAAGCTGCCTCACGGGAACTTACCATGAGAGTGCATCTCACAGTTAGCCGCTTCCCATGCAGCTTACCGTGAGAAACTAATTTGTTCAAAATTTGGGGCGCTACAATTCGCCCCTCCTTCAGAGCACAATGTCCTCATTGTGCCGCGACATTCAGGATCGTTCACTTTCCGCCAGTGGAGAAACCCCGCGCACTCGGAGCCCTGTAGATGGTAACTCCCTGGTGCGTGGACCCGCAATGTCAGCAGGCTCTGATACCACTCTGTCGCGACCCCCGGCACGGAGAGGAGAATCCCCCTACTTGGGCGCCCGTTGGATGTGAGCGCATAGCCTTCGCCCCCACCGTGTACAATCCTAAAGTTTGGCCTGGGAAGCACTTTCCAAAAAGGGGTTAACCCATTGGTTAATTGTACATGGAGGTTTAGTTATATACTGCTCAATCATGCATTGCATTTCCAATGTGGGACGGATTCAATGTAATCTTACGGTACATTACACATGCACGGTAAGCTACCTCACGGGAAGCAACTTACCGTGAGATTGCATCTCACGGTTTGTTGCTTCCCATGCAGTTTACCTTGAGAAAGCCAATTTGTTTCAAATTTGGGGCGCTACATGCACGATCAGCAACTTACCGTGCGTCTGCATCTTCATGGTATGTTACATACCGTGAGTCATATACTGTGAACCTTGCATATTGCTGTGAGGATGCATTTTTAGGATTTTAGCTACGTATATGAATAGTAAAATGCATATACTAAAAATGCCGATTCTGCATACGACCTCGTTTTGACATCTGATTTCACCTGTAGGTCATATAAATCATGATATTGAATAATTTGCGAATTTTATATTTTTCTGACTTCGCTCGGGTGGTGAATAGTGACATTTTCGGTTTGTAAATTTTGCACTTTTCTTTGATTGATATGAAACTTATGTGATAGCTCTGATATGCATATTTAATGTTAATTGCATGATTGTGGATTCATTTGATAAGCCGTTTATCTTTAATTAGTTGTTTAGTGGTTTAGAGTTATGTTGGACCCTCTAGGTTTTGTGTTGTTACAGATCAGTCCCAGGACGAGGGTCAGTAGTCTAGCAGGTTGGGTACTAGCTTGCAGAGATCCAGGTGAGGGTTTTAAATTGTTTTCAAGCTGGACAAGAACCTATATGTATAAATATTATTTGTGAAATAAATGTTACCCCTCCCCATTGGTTATATCGTTTTGCAATTTACATTCAATTATACTATGTAGCGGGCGCCCCAAACGGGTAACGCACGCCCCGCACTGAGCCCCGACCCGAAGCCGGAATGGAATCCGACCCGAATCGAAACCCGGCGAACGGCACACATTTACTCAATCACTAGGCAGGGTTTCAAGAACAACGAAATAAAACGACAGAGACGCGGAAGCAAAAATTAATCAAATAATAAAACATAATAAATACACAAGTATTAAATATCAAACGGGTTCGATGCAGTATCCCGATGAAATATAATAACGGGTTCAATACATACATAATCCCGAATACAACCTGATATCATAATTTTCTAAAATCATAAAACTTAAATAATATCTAAACGGGGAAAAGAGATATACATGAGCAAAATAAACACAACTCTACGACGACGACTACGACGGCGACGAATCCCGCCTAGTATCCTGAAACCAATACAGGGGTAAAACAGAGGGGGTTAGTCAAACGACTAATTGAGGAGGGAATAATAATGTATATAATAAAACGGAAGTAAATCACCAATTTTAAACTTAAAAGAAATCAACATAAAAGAAAGATTTTCGTAATCGGGTGGTGATTTAGCATAAAACATAACTTATCATATGACTCGGGGAGTCGAGCCCTGAACTCCAATTTCCAAAACATAAAACCGGAAACCCTCCTTATTCCTCCAGTGTAGTCGGACTGCAAACCCGAACTACTCATAACATATCATACGGTAACTCAGGTACTCAAAGGGCTGCCACTCCGGCCTCACCCCGAGCTCCCAAATGGAGGAAACCATAGGATTTACGCCGTAGACCCGACGTCTACCGACTTCGTCCTATCGCTCTTACTCCGAGTCCAAACAAACATGCATACATATCATAACTTGCTTTTCAAATCATTTCGGGTTGGCCAAAAGACCGTTCGAGACATGTCATATGCGAGGCCGAAGGCCAAAGTTCGCCTTAGAAAACAAAAGGTTTTACATGTCTCTTTCGTAAACATTTTAAAGACTATACGTAGTACTTTTTCATATCAAATCATTTTCGATAAATCAAATGAACATAATAAGCATAAATATCTACTAAGTATATATATAGAAACAGTGTGAAAACAAAACGTAAACTTGGCTTATATCGGGAGAGGCTTATATATATATATACATAATAGTACTGGAATCAGAAAAGGAAAGCCTCACCTGTTGGCTATACAAAAAGAAGAGCAAAAAGCAAGAACCGGCGCTACTCCACGAGAGTATCGTCTGAAAAAATACCAGGACACAACCAATTAAGACTAAGGACGACGTACGACTTATACGAGAATATTAAAACACATAGGAGCACGTTACACAATCAAATCAAGCACTTAAGTTCAAATTATGAAACGAAAACAGAGAAATTCTCAAATTTAAAAATGCAAATCAAGTCCAAATGCAACGAAACTTTACGGACATGCTTAAATTATCATAAAGGAGTATGCATTCGAATTTCGGGAAAATCGGACTTCACATGCAAAAGTTAGAAAATTTAACAAAAACTTAAAATGCACTATTCATAGACCCGAACATGTTATAAATTCGTAAAACATGCAATTCATATCTATTTCATATATATCGAATACACGAGAGAAGAAAGAATTCGGAAAAGACGAGTCTCGAAGGGACCCGTAGGCCAAAATGGGCTCGGACTTAAAGAAGGTCAGGGCACTGTTCGACCAGGCCACACGGCTTTGTGCACGACCGTGTGGCGAGGCCGTGCACAATCGGCCGAACATGCACGGCCTCAAGGCCGTGTGCACCAGCCCGTGCACCATCCCAACACGCACGGTCTCTTGCACGGCCGTGCAAGAGGCCGTGTACACCCACACGGGCTTGCCACACCCCGTGTGCATGGCCCGTGTGCGTCAAGAAAGAGCAGAAACATGCAGAACAGCAAATCCCTACGCGAAAATCAATCCTAATTCAACATTTAATCATCTAAACATGCAAATTAATCCCTGATTTTCACATATAATCATCTACAACATATAATCTACATATAGAAACGATAAAAACGAAAATCCATCCACAATTACTATCAAAATCGAATAAAACCTAAATTATACAACTATTTACAAAAATTATAAAAACGAAGTATAGAAGACATTAAACGAGAGAATCGTGAAAGGCTTACTCATAGAAGAGATCACGAGGAGTTCGTAGACGAAAACGATTCGAAAATCCGTCGGGAAACGGAGTCGGGACGATCGTTGAAGCTCCTTCTTCTTCCTTCTCTTTTTCTTTCCTTTCCTTTTCTTCTCCTTTGCTGATGTACGAGAGTGAGATGAGAGAGAGTGACTTAGTCAATTAAGTTGACTAGGTTTAAAATCGAAGGGGCATTTTAGTAATTTTGCAAAATAAGTTTGAAAACTCACGTTGTCCAAATAATACGTAATTACAGTGAAAATTCATATAATTAAGCACACATTAACACTTCGTGATTTAAATATCAAAATTCACTCATTTATGAAATTATCCTAAAATCTCAGAATAAATATCAAATTAAAATAATAATTTGCGCAATTACTCGATTTAAACATACCGGATTATAAATGGGATTTTCGGGTCGTTACATACTATATTGAATATTTCGAGTTATAATTTAATGGTTTCGATCAAAAACAGATTTGATATCAACTTGTATATATATAATCTTGTGAAACGCACTTCAATAAGACATAAAACGTTTGATTTCAAAAGTAGGTTTTGGGTCTTTGACCGCTACATTAATGTCTCGAAAATGGCCCGTTTGGCCTCAAATGTAACGAATGATTGCAATTGCGAGAAAATGATAATATTTAACGATTGATAAAATGGGCCCGGAGGTTATATGGAGGGTGAGACTCGGAGACGAGCGTCTAGTGGTTGGAAAGTCTTTCGTTGGGGAGATGGTGGACAAAGCATGTGTTGCATATTTTTCCTAAAATTCCGTAATGATCGTGTCGGTTCTCAGGTTGCTTCTTGACTGACAACTGGTGTTGGGAGTATTTATTGAATGTGGAGTTATAAAGTGGAGGCCCGTTGTCACTGGGATAATTATCGAATAATGTTAATGAATGTATATACCGAGACAAATCACAATCCGATTGTTATAAATGAATTGATTATTATTTTCATTAAAACTGGATTTGTGACTCGTTCTTGCTTTCCTTGCTATTATGTATATCACCCTTCACTGAGTTTCTTTTGGACTCACCCCTCGTGTTTTGGTTCTTGTCTTAGGTGGCTTTTGGTGACCGACATGTACATCGTGTTGGAGTGGCAACAGCGTCTCGTATAGGATATTTTTGGTTTGGTCCTAGAGGTTGTTGTCATTTCTTTTGATCTAGGTACTCTTTATGTATGTTGATTAGGTTTGATATTGATACTTATGAAGTCTTCTACTGTTGGTGATATTGGCTCCTGTTAGAGCACAACTGATATCATAGATCTGTTAGGGTAACTGGTTGGCCTTGAACGGCATCTTTTGGTTGATATATGTGAATTATGCTTCCGCTCTCTATATTGTTGTTATTATTGTTGTTTGTGGGTGTCGTTCTCTGTTGGGCTACGTGTTAGAGTTGTGCCCTGGAAAGCCGAACTGCTTGAGGCATTTCCTCTAAAACTCTAGAGTAGAACAATCTAGTGATCCATAATAGAATGACGTTAGTAGTCGTCTAATACTACTTTGGTCAAATTCATCATATTACATTTATAAGTGATTGCATATTGTTTATTTTTGTGTATGGATGAAACCCCAAGATCACAGTAAGCTAAGGGAGTTGGTTTTACCATTTGATGAGGGCCATGAAATAAGTACCGAATGGTGTGATCTAAAACACTCCAAGTCGAAGAGTTTAAAAGGCACAGGGGATGTCGATCAGACTCGCTTGAGACTTGCTCATATGACATAGCTTTATGAAAGTGTGTCCCATTTCATGACATTAGTGTTTTGACACTACTATGCATATGAGGGTGCTTAATGGAGATTAAGTGTAACGCCCCGCTATTTTTATAACGCTTCGGTACGTTTACCGACTAATTGCCCTTGTGTGCATTGTTTGCAATTATGTGATTATGTGAATTATATGAATTAATGTGTGATTCTATATGTGAATAATATGATGAATTCATAAGAATTTTTATATTTGAATTACCTTACACTATGTTTATATTTGAAGTGTTGTATTTGAAATTCTATGAAAATTATGCCATCGTATTTGAATTATATGATATTATTCTTGTCATATATATAAATATGTATGCAAATACATACATAAATATCTATACAAATATATATACAAGTATATATAAATTGCTAGCTAATTTTGACTTTTCAAAATATCTTTATTTATTTAATTATCTCATTTCTCTCTCAAATTTTCTACACTATTCCACAAGCAACATTCTCTCATCTTCTTCAACCTCTCTCTCGGCCATTCTCACCCTTCTCACCACCGCCATTTTCATCACCATCAAAGCACCAAAAATCATCCTCTTTCTTGCTAGAAAAAGTTGCTCTCTCATCCAAGGAACAAACCTCTACTTTCTATTTGTGCAAACAAGCTTTTATTTCTTCCTTTCTCCTCCATTTCCTTCTTCAAGGTAAGGTTTCAATTCTCTTAATTCTTTGGTTTTTAATGTCTCATATGTTGATGAAGTGAAGAAGCATGCTAGAATGAATGATTGATGAGCTTGGTTTGATTGTTGGTTGCATGTAGCATCTTTTGTGATTTTTCTATTAAATTTGATCAATTTGCAATGTTGGGTTAATGGTCTTAGATGCTTGAATGGTTAAGGAATTCATGTTAGTTCATGATATTAAGCTAATTGGTGAAGTTTTATGGAGTTTGGAGTTGAAAAATGAGAGTTTGGCAAAATATGTAGGGGCTGATGAATAGTGATTTTTGAGCATTTGGCTTCATTTTTCGATTCTTTTGGCATCAAAAATCTTAAAATGTGTTAACTAAGAGATGCCGAAAGTTTCGGATTAATCGGAGTTGATTTGCTATGCCAAGTATTAAATGAGGGGTGGTTTGTGTAATATTCACAAACCTTTGAATTTTATTTCCCAAGCTTCCATATTACTTGTATGCCTATTTTAGCTTAATATCATGTGTATTTGATTGTGTTTAAATGTGCTTGAATGAGCTTAATTGTGTTTAAATGCATTTGTGTTTAAATGTGCTTGAATGAGCTTAATTGTGTTTAAATGCATTTATACCTAATATGTTAATTTGAGCATAAAATGCATTTCATAGCCGTGCGTCGTATTTGGTTGATTTATCGAGTCATGTCTTACCTCGAGGCCTGTGTATTACAGGTGGGACCTCGCGGGACTGATTTCTGGTCGTTTGGCTATTCTTTTTGTTAAGCCTACAGGTGAGGATGTAAAATGGTTTTCAACTGGAGTATGAACAAATATTTGCGAAAACCCTATCCCTTTATATTTCAATTATATATTATCAATATTTGAAATAAAAAGGTTTTGATATAAAAATGATATATATGTATATCTTTTCCAAAATGGTTTGAAAATAGGGACAACAGAACTATTTTGATTTTAAAAGTAACATTTGGTCTCGGGACTTGCACGTATGCCTCGAGATAACTCGGCAACGTGACGGGATACCCTAGGCGGTTACATACCTTGTCTCGAAAGACCCTTTTGGTCCATTAAAATATTTTGAAAAGCGAGATGACTTATACTTAACCCCATTGAGGACGCTCATGGGTATTTCTGTTTGGGCCCTGGATTATGTGACAGGCGGATACCCGGAGATGTGCGTCTAGGGTTGAAGCTGGGTTCATAATTCCACCGATTATAAGCAGGTATTCATGAACCTGACAAATAATCAAAGGGTATTGTTCATGGCTGGTCGGAGGTAGTCTAGCATGAATAATACTGACACCGGCGCCATTAGTCGGTTATGGTGAAATCTCGGGTTGCTCCTTGATAAGCCAAACGGTATTGAGGAAGGAATTTCATTATATTTGGTATGTTTTAGGAGTTATAAGGAGATGGCCCGTTCTCGCCGGGAATAAAAATATTTCTAAAATGTTTTACTCTAATATTTAATTCACAAAGCTTTGATGGATTATAAAGAGAAAGTATCGGCACTAGATTCGTTTCTCTATTAATCAAAGCGTGGATTAAATAATATTTAATTCACAAAGCTTAGCTGAATTGTAAAAGAGCTTATCGTCACTAGATTTGCTTTTATCAACCTAAGCGTGGATTAAATATATGTTTTTATTATATATATATTCCCCTCCTCACTGAGTTCGTTTGACTCACATCCCTTTTTGGTTCATGCTTCAGGTTAGCAGTGCGAGTGGTTGTTGGGTACTGGCAGCAGCAGTGTAGGCTTACAGGTCTTTGGAGTCAGTTTATGTAGATATTTTATTATGACTGAACTCTTATTTATTTTGGCATGTTAACTTGAAATTGATGGAAGTTGAAATATAATGATATTTGGATATTTGAATCTAATGAGATTAGTGGATATATATATGTTTGGTATTTGCTTCCGTTGCTGGCCTGTTATTGCTATTGTAGTTGTTGATGTTAGTATTGTTGTTGGGGAGTTGCTGTTGCCAGATTGTGGGAATCCCGTTGTCCGGGGCGGGTTTTCGAGTGGTGGTATTTAACTATCGCTCGGGGGCTCGTTTCGGTCCGGGGGTTGTGGCGTGGGGGACGTCACATTAAGTTCACTGAGGATCCCGCCGGGAATGCCTAAATGAGTTAAGACTTATATAGAGTCTTAGAGATTAAGAGGTTTCCCTAGCCATGATCGTGTCTAACTAATCCTTAGACTTGAGGCTCCATAGTTGCCTTGTGCATAACCGGGGCATGCTTTGATGTGCTGCTGAATCCTTAGGGTTTCACATAGGCTGTACGTTGGGTATGTTTGAGTTATGCATGGAGGCTGTGAAGGTCAATACAGGATCTATCACTTATTACAAGAACAAGAAGAATTCCTATGAATTCTATTATAGTATATTCCACCACTAAATCCTTGCGCAAGGTACGGTTGATCTTCACTAGGAAAGAGTTCCTAGAGTGTAAGATCAAATGGAATTACTATAGGAATGTTATTCATAGCATTGTAGACTACTGGGGTTCCATTTCCCATACCCTAGGTCTCAATCGAGAATTGGATGGTAGAAGGATTGTATCTCACGGAGATCATGAGGCTGAAAGGTTCATACCACTTCATCAATGGATGGGTGGCCATGGACACGTTGCTAGACGTTATCCATGGTCTGTAGGAATGTATTTGTGAAGTCAATGAGTTGATTCACAAATAGTCTTTAATTAAATGAGCTTAATTAATGTCACAATTATGACCTTAAGAATGTGTTCCAACTACTGACCTATTGGTGAACCTGAGGGGTCACACAATGACTTCCAAAGACAAACACATTTATCTATATCAACAGAGTTTGATAATAGTCAACTAGATTGACAAATGAATTAATTTGAATTAATTCATTAATAAGAGATCAAGATGTTAATTAAGTGTAATTAACATGTAAGAGTTAATTAAGAGTAATTAACAAGCATTTAATATTATTAAATTCGAGAAACTTGTTATTTGATAACATATTAGACTTGAGAGTTGATTGGGAATTAATTCAAGTCTAAAGTAATTAAGAGTGAGTCTCGAAATTTATGTTGAAATTTGAGACTACTTAATTTAAGTAGAAGAGAGCTTTATCAATTAAAGAGTTAATTGAAAGTTTAAGACTTGAGAGTTAATTAGTATTAATTCAAGTCAAAATGATTAATTGAGAAATTTGTGATTTATTTAGAATAAATCAAGTACAACTAATAGAAGGAAAAATCTGTAACAATTAAATGTTAATTGGACTAGAGAATTAATTTGGAATTAATTCTAGCCCAACTTGATTAATGATGGGCTTGTAATTTTTGTGGAATAAATTAAAGCCCACTTTAATAATATATTAAACTTGTTTAATTAATAAGGATTAATTAAATTGAGCCTTAGGAATTTAATCTAGTATTAAATTGAAAATGCCTTTAGAAGGCCAAAATACTGCTGGGCCTAATAGTAGCAGTGGCCGAAAATCCCAGCCCATGTAGGACTGGAATTTTCGGCCCACTCAAGTCTATTTAAGATAGATCTTGCAGAACACAGAACAAGGAGTTTTACGTGAAAAACGGATTAGAAGAAAAATCAGATTTTTCCTAACCCTAATCTCTCTCTCTCTCTCTTCTGCGCCACTTTTCTCTCTCTCTACAGGCAGTTCACATGAATGCAGAAAACTTTTCTGTAGTTCAACGTGAACCAGCCTTTACAATTGTTTCTTGATTCTCTTATTTATATTAGATAAATACTGATCTTAAATCTCTAGCAGGAATTAAGAGATTCAGAGTTCGTCTACGAGAAGCCATGGATCAACCTCAGAGGGTTTCGGTTAAAGATCGGACCTCGGTAGAATCGAGAAGCTTGTGCTGTTTGAGGAGTGATCAGAAGCTTTGGAAAGCTTTCGTTCCTTACACTACAAAAGGAGTGCGTAAAGGTGTGCTTCTTCCAAATATATAAACGTTTCAAAGTTACGAGTTCATTGGATGAAGATTCATTGCAATGCCCCGGGACTAAAATTTTTGAAATCTACTACTTCGGTGCGTGAATCCCAACACTACGCTGTTGCCAATTGTCAGGGATAGACCTGGTTGGTCGGGATGGGTTTCTAGGCGGTGATGTATATCACGGTTTAGGAGTTCATTCTGGCTCAGGAGGAGGACTGTATTGGGGTGTTACAGCCCTTTTCGAGGTGGTATCAGAGCGAAGGTTTCAAACCTAAGCTTTGTAGTCGTGTCTAGTGAGTCTATGTCATACGGCACTAGGATTTGTGTTATTTTTCTAGTTGTGTATCTAACTGGTTATCTGCTAAGTGATAATACATCATAATCTTAACCCATGCATGCATTCCTCAGTTTGTGGATACAGGAAATATGCCGCCCTGTCGTGCTGTACGGCCAGAAGGTCAGGATGTTCCGTTAGCACAAGAATTGGCAGCTACTATTCAACAATTGGAAACTAATGCTCAGCAGCAGGCTCCTCCACAGGATGGTAATCATCGCAGGTTTGATTAGTTTATGAACTACCGTTCGCCTTACTTTGAGGGTGCTCTGGATGATCTGAAGGCTGAAGCACGTTTAGTGGATATCGAGAGGATTTTCCGAGTCCTTCAGTGTGAAGATCCTGAGAAGGTGGAGTATGCTACTTTCTGATGAGAGGCGCAACTAGTGATTGGTGGATTTATCTAGAAAGGAAATGGACTACCGACCGAGTTCAGCCTACATGAGCTCGATTTCTAACTGATTTTCGTGACAAGTACATCCCTGAAGTGGAACATGATCTGAGAGAGAGGGAATTTATGAGTTTGACACAGGGTACGGCCACTGTAGCACAGTATGAGGCTGATTTCACACGCCTTAGTATCTATACTCCCCACATTGTTGAAGATGACAGGCGTAGGTCTCACAAGTTCGTTGATGGCCTTAGGACTGAGATACATAGAGGATTGTGGGGATACTAGGTGCATCGCTATACAGATGTGGTTACCAGGGCTTTGAATGTTGAGGCAGATATTCGAGAGATCAACGGTACTGCTCCGCAGTTTGCTCCCAAGAGTGCTCCACAGAACAAGAAGAAGTAGCATTTTCACTCTGGACCTTCCCAGTTCAACAAGAAACCGAAGGGTAGACCGCCAGCTCCGACCCAAGAAGCAGCCCCCTATCAAGTGTACTTACTACGGCTATGATAACCATACAGCCGAGTTCTACAGGCGCCGGTTAGGACAGTGTTTCTTGTGTGGAGATGCTAATCATTCGGTGGATACTTGTCCGAGGAAGTTTAACCTGCCACAGAAAGCACCGCAAGCAGCGGGTTCATCGAACAACAGACCAAAGATTCAGGCTAGAGCATATGCGTTGGGAAGTGAGGAGATTGACCCTGATCACAATGCAGTGATAGAAGGTACTTTGCATATGCATGACATTCCCAGTTCTGTATTATTTGATCCGGGTGCTACGCATTCATTTATTGCGCTTGATATAGTTGCTAAATTGTGCATGCCGGTGACCAGTCTTCCTTATATATATCGAGTTAGTTCCCCGAAGGGAACTTCTTACTTGACCGACAGGGTGTATAAGGATTGTCTGTTGAAGATTAAAGACTGGATTTATACAGCTGATCTGATCGAGTTACCGCTGAAGCGGTATTGTATGATTCTGGGAATGGATTGGCTTTCTCGACACCGGGTTCGAGTAGAATTGTAATGACCCAAAAATTCCAGAATATATTCTCGGAATAATTATTCGACATTTCGTTGAATTTTATATGAAAAGATTAGCTTCGTTAGCTAATCTTAATTTATTATAATTATTTCCATATCCTCAACCCTTTATAATTACACTTTCTACCCCTCGAATTTATTTTAATCTCTAAACGAACCTACACCCCCTTGAAACACCTTTGCACTATCTTGGACACACCCACACTATCTTGAACACACTTACACCCCCTTGTGCACACTCTCTTGCACACTCTTGAATACATTTACAAATCGAGAGAGAGAAGGAGAGAAGAGAAGGAGAAAGGAAGAAGAAGAAGGAGAGAAAAGAAAATCCCGTTCCGAATCCGTTGCTCGATCGATCAAAATTCCGAGACCAGATTTACGATCCTCATTCAATTCTCTATCGGTAACCTTCTTTCTCCAATTCGTTTCATCCATTAAATCCTTCGTTTTTATAGATTTTAAACTGAAATAAATATTTGATGATTTAATTGATTTGTAGGTTATAGTTTACCATTTTTAGCGTAGTTCGGATCAAATGGTAGCTATTAATGTGTACAGCGCATGAGTGTGAATTTTATATGTTGTTTTTAGCCTTAGAATCCACCCTAGTTGATTTTAGGATGAAACTCTCGAGAAAAACCTTGAAATCGCGTTTCTGCACCTGTGAGATGGAGCCACACGGTCCAACGCACGGTCTTGGCATGACCGTGCGCCAGACCGTGCACACACCGTTAACTTGCACCGGCTTGCGCACGCCGGTGCAAAAGCCAGTGCATGCTTGTTTCAGCTTGCACGGTCTTGAGTGCGTGCTCAAGACCGTGCACAAGGCCGTGCATTAGCCCGTGCGAATGCCTTAGCCAATTTTCCAGCCTTTTTCCTTAGTTGCTCTCGGTAATGGGGTCAAATGGCCAAAAATAAAAGTTGACTTTTTACATACGACCCCCTAAAATCGAGCCGTTTTCGCCAATAGCTTCCATATGATTCAAGGATGAATATTTCCTAAAGTTTTCAAAATTCCGACCTCGTTCGGACCTTGAATCGAGCCTTTTTCGTTTAGGGCTTTTTCCCCAAATTTTGAATGTCGTCCGAAAAATCCAAAAATCGCATGAGTGCTTTTTTACAATATTATATGCATGAATGTGCAATCAGAATTTCAATTGAGCATGTTTAGCATCGTTAATTTCATACTTTTAATTTAATTGGTTTAATCGCATTTTAATTGTAAATTCAATTGCTACATGACGTTTATTGGTTTCTCATGTGATGTAGTTTTCGTGAGTCGTTGTCGTGTCTTGTCTTATGTGGTTCTTGTCGTCTATTAGTTTCAGGCCATCCTTTCAGGACATAGCTTGGATTGTCTTGTCGTTCCCGTGTTCCCAGGTGAGGGTTTTAAAATGCTTTCAAACGGAGTAAGAATTCTTTTAATTTATTGCGAACTACCCCTTATGTGCTCATCTTGCTTTGATTTCCTTTCTCGTATATCTATTAGATATTTAATCTATATTTTCATGATTCTCATAAAGGTTTTAATATTAACTTGTACTTATGAGTATCTCTAAATCATTTTATTTTCATAAGGCAAGTAAAATTCTTTCTTTTAAGCGTGACGGTTTGACATAGGATTTACCCCCTTCGTCGTCACCCAAACTTGCCCAAATTACCTTATGGCATCAATTTATATGTTTGTTTTTCAAAGCGAGCAAAGTCGTGTTATTTCAAATGGGCCCGGGAAGGTATCCGGAGGTTGCATCTGGGGACGAGCATCCAGGGTGTAATCTGAGGTGCTTCTCCCAAAAATAAGCGTCAATCATGGCCCGTCAGGAGTTGATAGCCACGGTTGGGAGCGATGGTGGGCGTTGCATTCGTTGCACATTTTCCTAAAATTCACAGTCGCCCGGGGTCGCACTTCGGGGTCAGACACCGGTGACGGAGTTACATGTTATTGAGGGGGCTATAAGGAGGAACAGGCCCATTCTCGCTGGGATATTAATTGCTTGCATTTACCGCTTTAAATTCTTTATTATCGTTAATTATTATCGTGTATGCAAGTCGAAGCACGATCCGGATTTTCTTCAATTATGCAATTGTCTTTTCCTATATACATATAATCAAAACCCGGAAATGTGGCTCGTACTTGTTCCCTCTTTACCCTCACTGAGTATCTTTTGTACTCACCCCCACTATTTTGATTCTTACTTCAGGTCGACAGGTGGCGTTGTCACCTATCTTATCAGTCGGCAGCAGCAGGTCTAGGTTGGTTCGTGTGTCTTGTTTTGTCCGTGTCCCAACAACAATCGTGTCCTTATTTATGATTTGATTTAATTATATATTTCGGGTTATGCTTTATTTTCCGTACTTACGTGTCCCTGATGTGGAATAGGATAGACTGGCCATGAAGGGCATTTATTATATAATGATTGAGAATGATGTATGAATTACGTTGCCATGGAGGGCTTATATGATTTACTTTATATTTGAATTAGCTTCCGCAACTCTGTTATTTCTTTTACTGCTGTTGTTGTTGGGGTGTCGTTATGCTGTTGCTGGTTTTGCTTGATTGATTGCCGTTCGCCGGGATGGATTTTTAAATGGGGTACATCTATCTCGTTTGGGGCGCTACAGTCAGTGGTATCAGAGCCTAGGTTCCCGAAAAGGAACCGAAAGCTCTAGTATCTCGTCTGTCTTGTCTTTTGTGTCTTTAGAATTGTGTCAGTCCATGTCGAGTTCGTGTTTTGACGAGTGTTCGTCTTATCTTGGTGGTTAAAATTGTAGATGATTACGGTTGGCTTAATTAACCGACTGGCAATCTTTTATAAATTTTTGTACTAAGGAAGATGTAACATGAGTCGATCGTGGAACTCTTTGTGTGTTTTACATGGTTTGGTCTGTCGTAGTGTATGTTGGTAGGATTTTGTTGAGTATCGCGCATGCTTATGTGTTTATGAACTGATGGCATCATTTCTCACAAAACATGCACCTATTTTGCCAAATAGTTGTGAACGCAGATATGCCGCGCAAGAAAGCTCGATCAGATCCGCCACTACCCCCACTCCAGACTACGCCAGGATCATCGTATCCGTATCCGACGGGAGAGATATAAATAGCTCAGGGAGGAGATAGCGTGATAGAATATGAGGCCAGATTTGCCTACATGACTAACTACTCTCCTAACCGGGAACCAGATCAAAGGAACATAGCCACACGATTTATATCCGGGTTGAGGCACGAAATCCGCCAAGTGCTCATAGGTCTCGGCTGTTGTTCTTATGCAAAAGCTGTCGGCCGAGCTTTGCGAGCCGAAGCAGAATTTGAAATGAGAGCTAGGAGTGCTCGACCGATCACTTTACAGAACCAGTCTTATGAATCGAGAACTCCAGCGGTTGTCCGTGCAACTTCTCACAGAAAAGAGGCGACGACCAGTGGACCCAGTGAGAGCACCATCCTTTGCTCGTTTTGCCACAAGCCGAACCATCTCACCGAGTACTGCCGGAAATGATTGGGACAGTGTTTACTATGTGGTTCCCCCAACCATCTCCTCGACAATTGCCCTAATAAGAAGAAACCTAAGGAAGAGGATAGTGGATGCCGATCCTAAAGATTCAGGGTCTTTATTTCAGAGAGGGAGGCCACCAGAGAATAAATCATGAAGGGACAAGGTTAGGGACGTACAATAAAGGAGAAGTTACCGGAATCGAGGGACTGGAGCTAAGACACAGAATAAGAGAAAATGGGAGACTAGACCGGACTTCGTTACTCGGAATAAAAGGTACCGTGCATGTTCATAACACTCATATTTCTCGTATTTAATTTTTTTAAGTGCGCGATAATATCTAATGATTGTTTGGTTAAACTCCGGATTAAATCCGGGGTGTTTTCGTAATTTTTGCGCGTTTTAATTCCATTTAGGGGTGCTTGCATGCCCTAACGCACGGTCTTGGTCAAGACCGTGCGGATCAGCTCAAGCCCGTGCAAGCCAGTTCAGCGTTAAACTGCTGAACCGGCTGGACCGCTCTACACGGGCCAGCGCACGCCTGTGCGTCAGGCCGTGTGTGCCCCTTCGCCCATTTAAACACCTTTCTCGCAAACAGAAGCAACAGAAACTCATTTTTCCTCTTTTTCTCCACTTCCAGTAGCAGAAACACTCCATTTTTCCCCCAAAAATTTTCTCGAAACTTTGCAAGCCTATAACTTTCGATCCGTCGATCGGATCTTCATAATTTTCGGAAGGTACGTAGTCGGCATTATGTATTTTAATTAGTTGGGTTTTGGGGACGATCCGCCAAGCCGATCATACACAAATCGCCGCCCAAAATACTCGCCCGCCAAGTGTTCGACAAAATTCCCGAGTGAGGAATTTCACCAAATTCAATCCAACAATCCTCAAACAACCATCTTTCATGGCCGCCGAAGGTTCCCGACGAAGGAGGAGGTGAGATGACCCTCCATCCCCACTTCCATTCAATGTGGATATTTCAAATCCTTTCCAAGCCAAAATATTTAGGCGAATGCATGAACGCCCGGTGTTCTCTGCCAAGTTCCTCGACATAGAAGCATTGGGGAATTTGGGACTTGGCGACGGTATCGCCCGGTACATTTAAGATGTGGGATGGACCACGCTCTTGGATATGAGAAGGAATTCGTACCCCCGACTTGTATACGAATTCATCGCCACACTTCAAATAATTCCCCACGAAGATGACGCCGAGCTACCCTTCAAGATAGAGTTTCGAGCTTTCAATGAAGATTATGAGCTCATTCTCCGACAATTAACAATGCACTTTGGACTACCCGTTCGGGGTATGATAAGCCGTGAAGTTGGATGGTCCGAGGCCGAGGCATGGAGAAATGTCTCCATTTCTAGGAGGCCCTTCCAACAAGGGAAGTCGAAGGCAACCGATCTCCGTGATTCCGCTTTGAGGACTTTCCACCGGTTCCTCTCATGTACCGTCTTTGCTAGAGGAGATAGCTACGGTTCCATCAACATTGGGGAACTTTATGTCTTGGATTGCGCGGTCCGAAGGCAAGCAGTCAATGGCATCATGTTCTTCCTTCGGTATGTGGAGTACGTAGGCACCCGACCAAAGGGAGAAATCAGAATTGGGTCCTACATCACCGCGATCCTCGAGTGTGCCGGTGTGACCGGCATGGATCGAATGGCCCCGGTAGGAGCCGAGGATTCGACAATTTCCTACAAGCAACTCGCCCAGATGAAACTTTGCAGGAAAGTTAGAGGGCGACACGGTAGATATGTGCCGATGACGGCAGAGGAAGCCGCCGCCGGGAGTGATGGTGATGATGAAGAGGACGCCGAAATAGGAGGTCATCCTGAAGAGGACCGACAAGAGAGGGAGGAGCAAATGATGGAACAACTTTACGAAGCAGGAGGCTTTGCTCCTCATCAGGTCCCGTACATACCCGACCCTCCTAGAACCGAAGAGGCTCAATTCCAGCAGAGCTTTGAGGACTACCCGACACAACACCAGGCTGGATCCTCACAATGGGACAGATTAAGTGAGGAACAGTGGACTCGGTATCAACAATCGGAGTCGGAGACCCGAAGCCGATGGGAGACCGATAGATGGACGTTTTGGGGAAACCGCTTCACGAGCTTCGCGGAGCAAACTACTGAGCGACTGAACCAACAGTCGGCCGACCTGAGGGAGATCAGGCTCGAGGCTCAACGCAACCACACTGAAATCCGGGAGCAAATTTCCGACCTCGAGAGGTCCATCACGGAGCAGCTCGCCAACTATCCTAGTCGTCTTGGCATGCCGCCTAGTTCCAGAGCACCCGATTCTTAGTCGGCATCGATTTCTTTTATTTCTCGTCATTTTCGTTTAATTGTAATTGGATTTTATTTGAACTATTATGTATAAACTAAGTGTTAAATGTTTAATTGAATTTAACTATTAATTGTTCATTTTAATTAATTGCTTATGTGTTAATTGCGAGATTTTGTATGATGAACTTTTAAATGCTGTAAAATACTCCCTTTAATAAACCCCGAGGTTCGGAGGAGAATCCGAGGACAGATTCTTTTAAAGGGGGGAGTATTGTAACGACCCGAAAATTCCAGAATATATTCTCGGAATAATTACTCGACATTTCGTTGAATTTTATATGAAAAGATTAGCTTCGTTACCTAATCTTAATTTATTATAATTATTTCCATATCCTCAACCATTTATAATTACACTTTCTACCCCTCGAATTTATTTTATTCTCTAAACGAACCTACACCCCCTTGAAACACCTTTGCACTATCTTGGACACACCCACACTATCTTGAACACACTTACACCCCCTTGTGCACACTCTCTTGCACACTCTTGAATACATTTACAAATCGAGAGAGAGAAGGAGAGAAGAGAAGGAGAAAGGAAGAAGAAGAAGGAGAGAAAAGAAAATCCCGTTCCGAATCCGTTGCTCGATCGATCGAAATTCCGAGACCAGATTTACGATCCTCATTCAATTCTCTATCGGTAACCTTCTTTCTCCAATTCGTTTCATCTATTAAATCCTTCGTTTTTATAGATTTTAAATTAAAATAAATATTTGATAATTTAATTGATTTGTAGGTTATAGTTTACCATTTTTAGTGTAGTTCGGATCAAATGGTAGCTATTAATGTGTACAACGCATGAGTGTGAATTTTATATGTTGTTTTTAGCCTTAGAATCCGCCCTAGTTGATTTTAGGATAAAACTCTCGAGAAAAACCTTGAAATCGCGTTTCTGCACCTGTGAGATGGAACCACACGGTCCAACGCACGGTCTTGGCACGACCGTGCGCCAGACCGTGCACACACCTTTAACTTGCACCGGCTTGCGCACGCCGGTGCAGAAGCCAGTGCATGCTTGTTTCAGCTTGCACGGTCTTGAGTGCGTGCTCAAGACCGTGCACAAGGCCGTGCGTTAGCCCGTGTGAATGCCTTAGCCAATTTTCCAGCCTTTTTCCTTAGTTGCTTTCGGTAATGGGGTCAAATGGCCAAAAATAAAAGTTGACTTTTTGCATACGACCCTCTAAAATCGAGTCGTTTTCGCCTATATCTTCCATATGATTCAAGGATGAATATTTCGTAATGTTTTCAAAATTCCGACCTCGTTCGGACCTTGAATCGAGCCTTTTTCGTTTAGGGCTTTTTCCCCAAATTTTGAATGTCGTCCGAAAAATCCGAAAATTGCATGAGTGCTTCTTTACAGTATTATATGCATGAATGTGCAATCAGAATTTCAATTGAGCATGTTTAGCATCGTTAATTTCATACTTTTAATTTAATTGGTTTAATCGCATTTTAATTGTAAATTCAATTGCTACATGACGTTTATTGGTTTCTCATGTGATGTAGTTTTCGTGAGTCGTTGTCGTGTCTTGTCTTATGTGGTTCTTGTCGTCTGTTAGTTTCAGGCCGTCTTTTCAGGACATAGCTTGGATTGTCTTGTCGTTCCCGTGTTCCCAGGTGAGGGTTTTAAAATGCTTTCAAACGAAGTAAGAATTCTTTTAATTTATTGCGAACTACCCCTTATGTGCTCATCTTGCTTTGATTTCCTTTCTCGTATATCTATTAGATATTTAATCTATATTTTCATGATTCTCATAAAGGTTTTAATATTAACTTGTACTTATGAGTATCTCTAAATCATTTTATTTTCATAAGGCAAGTAAAATTCTTTCTTTTAAGCGTGACGGTTTGACTTAGGATTTACCCCCTTCGTCGTCACCCAAACTTGCCCAAATTGCCTTATGGCATCAATTTATATGTTTGTTTTTCAAAGCGAGCAAAGTCGTGTTATTTCAAATGGGCCCGGGAAGGTATCCGGAGGTTGCATCTGGGGACGAGCGTCCAGGGTGTAATCCGAGGTGCTTCTCCCAAAAATAAGCGTCAATCGTGGCTCGTCAGGAGTTGATAGCCATGGTTGGGAGCGATGGTGGGTGTTGCATTCGTTGCACGTTTTCCTAAAATTCATAGTCGCCCGGGGTCGCACTTCGGGGTCAGACACCGGTGATGGAGTTACATGTTATTGAGGGGGCTATAAGGAGGAACAAGCCCATTCTCGCTGGGATATTAATTGCTTGCATTTACCGCTTTAAATTCTTTATTATCGTTAATTATTATCGTGTATGCAAGTCGAAGCACGATCCGGATTTTCTTCAATTATGCAAATGTATTTTCCTATATAGATATAATCAAAACCCGGAAATGTGGCTCATACTTGTTCCCTCTTTACCTTCACTAAGTATCTTTTGTACACATCCTCACTATTTTGATTCTTACTTCAGGTCGACAGGTGGCGTTGTCACCTATCTTGTCAGTCGGCAGCAGCAGGTCTAGGTTGGTTCGTGTGTCTTGTTTTGTCAATGTCCCAACAACAGTCGTGTCCTTATTTATGATTTGATTTAATTATGTATTTCAGATTATGCTTTATTTTCCGTACTTACGTGTCCCTGATGTGGAATAGGATAGACTGGCCATGAAGGGCATTTATTATATAATGATTGAGAATGATGTATGAATTACGTTGCCATGGAGGGCTTATATGATTTACTTTATATTTGAATTAGCTTCCGCAACTCTGTTATTTCTTTTACTGCTGTTGTTGTTGGGGTGTCGTTATGCTGTTGCTGGTTTTGCTTGATTGATTGCCATTCGCCGGGATGGATTTTTAAATGGGGTACATCTATCTCGTTTGGGGGTTCGTCTCGGTGCGGATGTGGTGTCCTTTCTCCGTCCAAGGAAAGGGGCGCTACAAGACTGTTTTGAGAAGAAAGTTTTAATTGGTGTTGATCATACAGAGGTACAGGGGATCTCAGAGAAGTCGAATGTCCCCCCGAAGATTTCCTTTGTAGAAGCCACTAGTTTGATTAGAGATGGAGCTCAGGCTTATGTCGTTTACCTTCTTAATCGACCCAAATATCAAATAAAGCTCGAAACAACTGCCGTTGTTCAGGAGTTTCTGGATGTGTTCCCAGAGAGTTTGGATTCCTTGCCACCCGAACGTGATATTGAGTTTGTGATCGATTTAGTGCTAGGATCGGAACCGTATTCCAAAACTTCGTACAGGATAGCGTCCGCCGAGTTGAATGAATTAAAGAAATAGTTGGAGGAATTGCTCGAGATGGGATATATTAGACCGAGTATTTCATCCTAGGGTGCACCAGTTCTTTTTGTTAAGAAGAAGGACGAATCATTGAGAGTTGAACCGAATGACGATTAAGAACAATACCCTCTACCTCATATAGATGAGTTATTTGATTTGCTTCAAGGATCGAAGGTCTATTCGAAGTTAGATCTTCATCAAGGTTTTTATCAATTGTGTATCCTAGAGCAGGATATTCCGAAGACCAGGTTTAACACTCGGTATGGTCATTACGAGTTTGTCGTGATACCTTTTGGACTGACGAATGCGCCAGCAGCATTCATGGATATGATGCACCGAGTTTTCAGACCTTATTTTGATCAGTTCGTGGTTATATTTATTGACGACATTTTGGTATTCTCAAAGAATGTCGACGACCACGTTGAACATCTCCAAATTGTGCTTCAGACGCTTCATGAACAGAAACATTTTGCTAAGTTTAGCAAGTGCGAATTCTGGATTGACCGAGTTGCTTTCCTTGGTCATATCATTTCAGGAGATGGGATTTCTATCGATTCGTCAAAGATTGAGGCAGTCATGAATTAGAGTCAGCTGAAGACGTCGACTGAAGTAAGAAGTTTTCTTAGATTAGTTGGGTATTACCGGAGATTTGTAAAGGAATTTTTGAAGTTATCGGCTCCGCTTACTCAGTTGACTCGTAAACCAGTGACTTTTCAGTAGGACGAGAAGTGTGAAAAGAGTTTTCAGGAACTGAAAAAGAGATTGACTATTGCACCAATTCTTACGCTTCCAGAGGGCACCGAAGGATATACAGTGTATACCGATACTTCGAAAGAAAAGGTTTAGGGTGCGTGTTAATGCAGAATGGGAAAGTGATTGCCTATGCTTCTAGGAAGTTGAAAGATCCCGAGAAGAACTACCCTATTCATGATATTCGCTTTAGGGAAGTGGTGACATTATTTATATAGTATCTCGTTTGATATATTCACTGATCACCAGAATCTGAAGTACCTATTTACACAGAAGGATCTTAATCGTAGACAACGTCGGTGGGTTGAATTCTTAGAAGACTACGATTTCCATATTCAATATCATCCCTGAAAGGAGAATGTAGTGGCAGATGCTTTGAGCATGAAAGCTCATGTAACTCAGTTGGAAGTGATTCCCTCAGGTGATTCTGATGGAGATAGAATAATTCAAGTAATTTTGCAACCTCGGATAGCAAACTTGTCAGTTCGACCCGCGTTGGTTCAAGAGATTCGTGAAGAGCAGCCCTATGATGAGAAGATTCAAAAGCTTATTTCCAGGATGCAAAATGAACAGGATTAGAAATTTAGATTTGATGATACAGGAATACTCCGTTTTAAGAACCGAGTCTGCGTACCTGAGAAGTTGAAACGTGCGATTCTAGAAGAAGTGCACAAGTCTGCTTATGCTGTACATCCGGAAGGTAATAAGATGTACAGGGATCTAAGGACGCAGTATTGGTGGAATAAAATGAAGAAAGATTTTGTGGACTACGTGAGGCAATGTTTAATTTGTCAGATGGTCAAATTCGAACACCAGAAACCAAGAGGTACTCTTCAGCTGCTCCCTGTTCCTACTTGGAAGTGGCAAGAGGTTACTATTGATTTTGTGACCAAATTGCCTATTGTTCGTGGTGGTTACGACAGTCTATGGGTCATTATTGATAGATTGACCAGGTCAGCTCACTTTCTACCAGTCCGTAAGTCAGCTAAAGTTAAGTTGTTGGTAGAACTTTATCAGTGTAACGCCCCGATTTATAATTTATTTTATAATTATTATGTGATTTATATAACATTTTCATAAATGAGTGAATTTTGGTATTTAAACCACGACATGTCAATGTGCGTTTAATTTCATGAACTTTGACTGTAATTATGTTTTATTTGGACAACTTATGCTTTTGTAATTTTATAAAATTACGAAAATGCCCCTTCATTTCTCAACCCAAGTCAACTTTTTGACTTAGTCTCACTCTCACTCTCTCTCCCTCATTCACGCTCAAAAGAAAAGAGAAGGGAAGAAAGAAAGAGAAAAAGGAGAAAGACGAGGAAGAAAGCCTTAGATTGCTCTACCGACCTCTTTTCTCATCGGATTAAGATACCGTTAACTGCTATGCGATCCTCTCGACTTATTCTTCTGGTAACATTTTAACTCCATTTGATTTCATCCACTCTATGATTCGATTTTTTTGAGTTTTTAGCTTAGGTTTTCATTGATGAAATTTTGATGGGTTTGTATGATTTAGTGGATCATTTTGTGTGTTTCTTGTGCCTAAATGTCGAGAATCATTAGGAGAACATCATATGTGAATATTAGCTTGAGATTTGCATGATTGATTGGTTAAATGTTGATTTTTGGTTCATTCCCACAAAGGTTTTTCGTTTCTGCATTTTTCTATTGTTCTGAGGATCCACACGGTCTTACGCACGGTCTTGAGACCATGCGCCAAGACCATGCGTCCATTTTACCCTTTGCACGGCCTTCCGCACCCCCGTGCGCAAGCCGGCGCGCAGGCCAGTGCAAGTGTTTGCACGGTCTTGAGAACGTGCTCAAGACAGTGCGCGCGCCCGTCCACAAGGCAGTGCGTATGCCTTAGCCAAAATTTCTCCATTTCTAAATTGTTGCTCTCGGCAATGGTGGTAAAATAGCTTTTATAAAAGTTGACTTTCTTCGTTTGACCTCCAATTTGAGATCCGATTTCACCCATAGTTCCTATAAATCATGAAATGCATATTTTATGAAGTTTGGACTTTTTTGACTTCGTTCGGCCCCGTTCCTCGTGTTTTTCGTTTAGGCATTTTTGGCTACTTTTCAAATGTTGTCCGTTTTTCCTGAAACTTGAATGTATGCATCCTTATTGCCTTTTATGCATATTTATGGGTTTTTTTATCGCATTCTAACATGATTTGCTTATTGAATTTCTATACGTTTTTAGAATGTGAACTTACGTGTAGCGCCCCCTGAAGAAGGACCGCCACATCCGCACCAAAATGGATTCCTGAGCTTCAGCGAGGGGCCTCAACTCAAAAACCCACTCCGGCGAACAACACTCAAGCAATAACCATGGGCAACAGCGACAACATCCCAACAACAACCACAACAGAGCAGAGAAATGCGGAAGCGATTTAAAGGTAAACAATTATATTCCATAAAACCTACGAGGCTAAAATAATATCATTTAACATTTATAAATCAAGATACAAAATATTCATAAGCAGATAGTGCCATTCACAGTCTCGACTAGTCTACCCTGTGCAGTCCTGGATATCTTCAACTATCCCACATCAGGGGCACATAAGATACATAAAGTAGATAAAACAGAAAGGGGGTACAAAAGTAATTGAATGCAATAAACAAGACTCGATGACTGCTGGAACTACTGACAAGATAAACCAGACGACAAGACTGAGCTTATCTAGGCTTGCTGATCCCGACTGACAAGATAGGTGACACCGCCACCTGTCTACCTGAAGCAAGAACCAAAACAGAAGGGGTGAGTACGAAGAATACTCAGTAAGGGGGTTTTGATCACAGTTCGTCGTTTATCTTTTAAAATCAAAATAGTGAATGTTGCCTGTTTTGAGAAAGAATACAAATAACGAAATATAAGTTGCAAAACAATAATACAAGGCAACACTTGGGTTTGGCTTGCTTGGAAAACACGAAAAGGTTGACGAACCGGATCTTTTAAAAACCATTTGTACATAATGTCAAGCTGATAAATTGAAAGGATGCTAGTTGAGTCACGAGTTCGAAAAACATGATATAAATAAGTTGGAAACTATAAATAAACACGACTCGTAATTCAACTAATTAATTGAATAATAAAGGAGGCTTAGGTTGGGCAAGTTTGAGTCACGCTTCCGGGTTTTATATATATATATAGGGAAATACATATGATAAAGGAAGGAGACCGGAATGTGCTTTGACTTGTAACGAAAGCCGTAAAACAATTAGACAAGCAAGAATGCAATAAATCATGCAATAATATGTCCCGGCGAAAACGGGCCCTCTCTTTATAACTCCCAATCATGAAAATCGTGCAAGCACGTAGTCAAGTACTCCACCACCAAAAGTCATGCAGTTAGTAATTTAAGGAGACGCGATTAGCACCACCGTACAGTGAATTAAGAAGGGGTTAGCACCACTGTTCACATCAACTTAGACTAGTCAACCTCCTAACCAGCCTAAGTTAACAAGCATAGAAGTATACATCGGGATTTTCCCTAGACGCTCGTCTCCAGGCTCACCTCCTGTATACTCTTAGCCCAATGTCATGATTCAGTCCAGGGCTCGCATTTGAAATCAATAACAGTTTGAGTGGCCAAAGGGGTCGTTCGAAAAGATGATGCAAGCAGTTAAGTATGAATGACCAAAGGGGCCTTTGAGACAAGTTGATGTAACGATCTAACAAATACTCATAAGCGTCGTACGTGTCGGGGCATGCTAGCGGATGTCCCTAACGACATTACTTATAAGTGCCTCAGAGATCAAATAGTTACTTTGAAAACAAATAGCTTACTTGTCTCTAGTTGAAAGCATTTCAAATCATTTGTACATATATAGGTTTGCTATCAAAAGGTTTGACTAAGCACATAAGGAATAGTAAAGGCGGTACTGCAAGTAATAAGAAAGGCGGGGTAGTGATTTATTTTGCAAACGTATATAATACTATGTCCTTGCCCTAGTTAAAAGAAGTTTAAACCCTTACCTGGCTCGACACGACAGTATGAAAGCAGGCGGTAGTCAAGTTTCTCCCTCGTTGGTCCGACCTGTAATACACATGGCCTAGAGGATGAAAACGAGACCGACAATATGAAAAGCAAGACACAAGACAACATATGACGCACGGTAATTCATATAGAACCCTAATCATGCTATAAATGTAACATGGAAAGTTAAACAATTAAACATACAAAGGCATATGAAATATGGAACGACAATTAAAGAATTACTAATGCAATACTAAATAATAAAAGAACATAGATAATAAATGTTAAGGCATGCTAAAAGGTAATTAGGGCACGTAGACATGCTTAAAATAATATAACGAAGCTCTCTCGCGAAAACGGGATCAGACGGGCAAGAAAAGATAAAAGTGGGAAAAATCTCTAAACGAGAAAGGTGTCAGTTGATGGTCAAATAGGGTCGGATAAATTGTGAACTATAAAGAATATCAAATCCCGAGCCTCGAGGAAGTTATAGGTGAAATCGGATTGATATTCAGAGGTCGTATGCGAAAGTTAACATTTAAATAAGTGGGGCTGACCCAATTCCCGAAGTGCAAGAAAGGAAAAGGCTAGAAAAATCCACTAAGTTTTTCGCACCATCCTGTGCACGGTCTTGGACACACTGTCAAGACCGTGCACTGCATACGTCCAAGTGCACGGGGCAGGCGCACGGGCTCCTGCACGGTGCGGATCAACTGAGTGTAGAAAGCAATAGGTCGCGAAGCTCACACGCGGGCACCAACATATAAATCCATAGATCTCATAAATTACACCATAAAACACGGTAATTTTCACATATAATCATATATATCATATAAGCTACACATAGGTTCAAGAAACACGTAAAATGGTTAAGTAAATCTTCCTAAACACAAAAATCCTAAAACTATGAAATCCTATATATAAATCACGAAAATCGCAACGAGGAAACAACAGATTGAAATTGGGTAAAAGGATTACCGGTAGAGAAGATTGAGAGGAACTCGTAGTCGTTTACGGCACGTCGATCCGATGAGAAACGAGCACGGGGGGTCAATTCTTCCTTCTCCTCCTTCTTTCTCCTTTTTCTCCTTCTCTCTTCTCTTTCTCTTTCTTTCTCAAATAATTGGGGTTTGTGTGGGGATAAGGAATATAAGAGGGGCAAGTATGCAAAAAGGGATATTAAATGGGGTCGGGGTAAAATAGGGAATTTCGGGTAAAAGGCGGGTTCATGGATAAAACTTATTCGTGAATATAATTTATTCTCACGAAAAGCCTTCGGCGCGAATAAAATATTATTCCGGAATAATTCTGAAATTTCGGATCGTTACAATACTCCCCTCTTCAAAAGAATCTGTCCACAGATTCTACTTCTCACGTCAGACTGTTCTCTGTTAACTTCTTCTTCATTGGTTTCGATTCTAGGAATTCGTTCTGTCCAATTCGTAATGTCTTTGGGACTTGTACAGACTCCTTTGATTCCTGAAGAATTATGTTCATTCGTCCGTTTTGTCTAAACTTGGTGTCCTTCGTGTTAATCTGATTAATTCTCAAGAACGGTGCTCATTCAAAAGCACACTTTCTCATCCATAATGACCAAGAACAGAAAATCCCAATGTAAGGTCTTCAGTTTGGTGTAGTTGAAAGCTTGGTGTTCTTCTAGTCGAGTTCGACATCCAGATTCATGTCGGTTCTCACTTCGACTATCTTCAGAAGTATTCTCCTTCAGATCCGATTTCTCAAAGTCGGTGCTATCCAGAACCGCATAACGTATCGCAACAGAATCGATCCTAGTCGGCCAATAACTCTTTGTCCTTAGCACTCTCTAATAGCGTATAACAAATTTATCGAATTCTACGCTATCCACACAGAGGTCACATAAATCTTAGCAACTAATCATTCAATCAGTGCAATTGTGAATTTTGAAAGCAGTTAAAGCACGTAAGTTATATAAAACACTTAACAGATATTTAAAGCAATTACCATTCGAAACAGAATACTATGAATGAATGCTATGATAATGCAATGTACCTTTGCGAGTTGGTATCAGGGTCGGGATCCCCTTTTTCTTCCCTGAGGATTCCTTGAGTCAGGGCAATCTTGAACTTGATGCTTGCTACTCCCACATCTGAGGCAACGTCCCAGTTTCCTTCTACACTTTGCAGTCTTGTGATTCGTCTTTCCATACTACTCATAAGGGATGAGGTCCTCGTTTAATTCTGGTTTGGTAGGTTCCGATATCTTGTAGTGTGGTCCCATGTCTGAAAGGTGCTCGGTCTGGCTGGTTCTCTTCTTGCTATCTCATTGAAAGAGGATCCTTTCATGTGAGGAATACCTCGTCCCAACTCTTGAAGATCGGACTCCACTCTCATAGCCCGGTTAACTGCATCATGATAAACACGAATGTCCAATCCCACCAATCTTTCCAAGATCTCCAACTGAAGTCCCTCGATGAACTTCTGTGCTCTTCTTCGATCGTCAGAGGCAATGTGAGGAGCATAGACAATGAGGCGGCTGAAAAGTGCCTCGTATTGTGCAATAGGAAAAGCTCCTTGGGTGAGGGACATGAACTCTCTTTATTGGCTGTCACGTACCACTTCCGGCACGTACTTCTCTCGAAAGTCGGATAGGAACCACGACCAAGTGTAAAGAATTCTCTCAGCAATCCATCTCTGTTCTATTTAATGCCACCAATCTTCAGCTGGTCCTCTCATGAGAAAGATGGCATACTCGACCCTCTCGGGGTCACCGCAGCGTATTCCTCGGAAGATTCACTCTAAATCGGCTATCTAAGCCTCGGCTTTAAGATCATCTAGTTCACCTATGAAGCAAGGTAGGTTGTAGTGCAGAAATCTATCCAAGGATTGGCCCTCGGCTTGTCTCGCAGGTACATGTTGTTATTGTCGTTGCCTTTCCTGATGTACTTGCTCAGCAATCTGTCTCATAGAAGTCACTAACTCTCTTGCGATTGAATTTGGAGATGAGGGAGCTGTAGGGGGTCTTCGGCGAGACATTATGCACCCGTGAATAACAAACTAGAGAAGGATGCATGTTCGGTTAAGTGAATGATCACGTAAGGCATAAAAATTCAAATAAAGCATACATATTTTATTCGAATAGCATATGGTCATTTTAGAGCAAAAAACAAATCATGAAACAAGCAAAAATCGATCCTATAGCACTAGACATGACAAGACCCAAGTAGGACACGACAAGACGACAAGACAAGATAGACGCTACCTCGAGTTCCACATCCACCTGCATTCGATCCCAACTCAGTACTACAATTGTAAAAGATCAAACAGTTGGTTGGCCATTCCAAAAGAAGATCAATCACAATTTCAATACTAAGGAGTTCTCAAGCACCTGTGACTGGAAACTCTAAGTCTCATAGACATGAAATGGGGTAGACACAAGAGACAAGACACGACGCGATTATAAAGCTTCGGTTCCTTTTGGGAACCTAGGCTCTGATACCACTGACTGTAGCGCCCCCTGAAGAAGGACCGCCACATCCACACCCAAATGGATTCTCGAGCTTCAGCGAGGGGCCTCAACTCAAAAACCCACTCTGGCGAACGGTACTCAAGCAATAACCATCGGCAACAGCGACAATATACCAACAACAACCACAACAGAGCAGAGAAATACGGAAGTGATTTAAAGGTAAACAATTATATTCCATAACACCTACGAAGCTAACATAATATCATTTAACATTTATAAATCAAGATACAAAATATTCATAAGAAGATAGTGCCATCCATGGTCTCGACTAGTCTACCCTGTGCAATCCTAGATATCTTCAACTATCCCACATCAGGGGCACATAAGATACATAAAATAGATAAAGCAGAAAGGGGGTACAAAAGTAATTGAATGCAATAAACAAGACTCAACGGTTGCTGGGACCACTGACAAGACAAACCAGACGACAAGACTGAGCCTATCTAGACCTGTTGATGCCGACTGACAAGATAGGTGACGCCGCCACCTGTCTACCTAATGCAAGAACCAAAACAGAAGGGTTGAGTATAAAGGATACTCAGTAAGGGGGTTTTGATCACAGTTCGTCGTTTATCTTTTAAAATCAAAATAGTGAATGTTGCCCGTTTTGAGAAAGAATACAAACAACGAAATATAAGTTGCAAAACGATAATACAAGGCAACACTAGGGTTCGGCTTGCTTGGAAAGCATGAAAAGGTTGACGAACCGGATCTTTTAAAAACCATTTGCACATAATGTGAAGCCGATAAATTGAAAGGATGTTAGTTAAGTCACGAGCCGTTACGAGTTCGAAAAGCATGATATAAATAAGTTGGAAACTATAAATAAACATGGCTCGTAAATTCAACTAATTAATTGAATAATAAAGGAGGCTTAGGTTGGGCAAGTTCGAGTCACGCTTCCTGGTTTTATATATATAGGGAAATACATATGCTAAAGGAAGGAGACCAGAATGTGCTTTGACTTGTAACGAAAGCCGTAAAACAATTAGACAAGCAAGAATGCAATAAATCACGAAATAAATCATGCAATAATGTGTCCCGGCAAAAACGGGCCCTCTTCTTATAACTCCCAATCATAAAAATGGTGCAAGCACGTAGTCAAGTACTCCACCACCAAAAGTCATGCAGTCAGTAATTTAAGGAGACGCGATTAGCACCACCGTACAGTGAATTAAGGAGACGCGGTTAGCACCACTTTTCGCATCAACTTAGACTAGTCAACCTCCTAACCAGCCTAAGTCAACACGCATAGAAGTATACATCGGGATTTTCCTTAGACGCTCGTCTCCTGGCTCACCTCCTGTATACTCCGAGCCCAATGTCATGATTCAGTCCAGGGCTCGCATTTGAAATCAATAACAGTTGGGTGGCCAAAGGGGCCGTTCGAAAAGATGATGCAAGCAGTTAAGTATGAATGGCCTAAGGGGCCTTTGAGACAAGTTGATGTAACGATCTAAGAAATACTCATAAGCGCCGTACGCATTGGGGCATGCTAGCGGATGTCCCTAACGACATTACTTATAAGTGCCTCAGAGATCAAATAGTTACTTTGAAAACAAATAGGTTACTTGTTCCTAGTTGAAAGCATTTCAAATCATTTTGTATATATATAGGTTTGCTATCAAAAGGTTTGAGAAAGCACATAAGGAATAGTAAAGGCGGTACTACAAGTAATAAGAAAGGCGGGGTACTGATTTATTTTGCAAATCTATATAATACTATGTCCTTGCCCCAGTAAAAAGAAGTTTAAACCCTTACCTGACTCGACACGAGAGTATGAAAGTAGGCGGTAGTCAAGTTTCTCCCTCGTTGGTCCCACCTGTAATACACAGGGCCTAGAGGATGAAAACGAGACCGACAATATGAAAAGCAAGACACAAGACAACAGATGACGCACGACAATTCATATAGAACCCTAATCATGCTATAAACGTAACATGGAAAGTTAGACAATTAAACATACAAAGACATATGAAATACGGAACGACAATTAAAGAATTACTAATGCAATACTAAATAATAAAATAACATAGATAATAAATGTTAAGGCATGCTAAAATGCAATTAGGGCACGTAGACATGCTTAAAATAATATAACGAAGCTCTCTCGCGAAAACGGGATCAGACGGGCAAGAAAAGGGAAAAGTGGGAAAAATCTCTAAACGAGAAAGGTGTCAATTGACGGTCAAATAGGGTCAGATAAATTGTGAACTATGAGGAATATGAAATCCTGAGCCTCGAGGAAGTTATAAGTGAAATCGGATTGATATTCGGAGGTCGTATGCGAAAGTTAACATTTAAATAAGTGGGGTTGACCCAATTCCCGAAGTGCAAGAAAGGAAAAGGCTAGCAAAATCCACTACGTGTTTCGCACCAGCCTATGCACGGTCTTGGACACACTGTCCGTGCAGACAAAAAGAGGCGCACATGGGTTCCTGCACAGTCTTGATCAAGACCGTGCGTTAGCCTGTGCGGATCAACTAAGTGCAGAAAGCAGCAGGTAGCAAAGCTCACACGTGGGCACCAACATATAAATCCATAGATCTCATAAATTATACCATAAAACACACTAACTTTCACATATAATCATATATATCATATAAGCTACACATAGGTTCAAGAAACATGTAAAATGGTCAAGTAAATCTTCCTAAACACAAAAATCCTAAAACTATGTGTAATGTCCCACATCGGTTTGGTAAGGAGAACGAAGCCCCTTTATAAGTGGGTTGAAACCTTACCTGGCATACGCGTTTTAAAGCCTTGAGGGGGCGCACTGGGCCATCGAGCCTAGTGGCTTTCCAAAGAGGACAATATATGCTTGCCGGGCTGACCTTGGGCCATTACAAATGGTATCAGAGCCAGTGCCGGTAAGGTCAGTGTGCCAGCGAGGACGCTGGGCCCCCAAGGGGGTGGATTGTAATGTCCCACATCGGTTTGGTAAGGAGAATGAAGCCCCTTTATAAGTGGGTTGAAACCTTACCTGGCATACGCGTTTTAAAGCCTTGAGGGGGCGCACTGGGCCATCGAGCCTGGTAGCTTTCCAAAGAGGACAATATATGCTTGCCGGGCTGACCTTGGGCTGTTACACTATGAAATCCTATATATAAATCACAAAAATCACAATGAGGAAACGACGGATTGAAATGGGGTAAAAGGATTACCGGTAGAGGAGATCGAGAGGAACTCGTAGTCGTTTACGGCGCGTCGATCCGATGAGAAACGAGCACAAGGGGTCGATTCTTCCTTCTCTTCCTTCTTTCTCTTTTTTCTCCTTCTCTCTTCTCTTTCTCTTTCTTTCTCAAATAATTGGGGTTTGTGTGGGGATAAGGAATATAAGAGGGGCAAGTATGCAGAAAGGGATATTAAATAGGGTCAGGGTAAAATAGGAAATTTCGAGTAAAAGGCGGGTTCATGGGTAAAACTTATTCGTGAATATAATTATTCTCACGAAAAGCCTTCGGCGCGAATAAAATATTATTTCGGAATAAATCTGAAATTTTGGATCGTTACATTACGTGATATGAATGACTGTTTGACGTGTTTCTATGTGTTTTAATGCTTTCGTATGAGCCGTGCGTCATCGCATGTCTTATGTGGTTATGTCGTTTGTCAGTTGCAGGTTCCACTCTCGTAGATTAGGTTGTTCGCTTCCGTTTTGGGCTTTCTTTTGGTTATCGCCAGGTGAGGTTTCCTTTGTTAATTTTATACGATAATGTGTACATAGTACCAACCCTAATACCGAATAAGCCTCGCATGAGAAATTTATGTTTTCATCCCGTATTACTTTATTTAGTAAATAATTTATGCTTACTACTTTTATGAAGTTTAAGAACAATGAATTTGATATCAAAAGAGTACTATGTATATGAATTCGAAAGGTTTTCAAAAAGAGACAAGCAAACTATGTTTCGATTTAAATGTAATTTTGGGTTTGGAAACCTTCTCGTTGAGTGAAGTCGTTAGGGCGGATTTCCTCCCCCCCCCCCTGAGGATGGAATACCCGATTGTGTTTCCTGTCGTTACACCGCCTGTCTCGAACGGCCCCTTTGGCCCCCGAAATGTCTTGATTCCTATTCTAATAGGAAAATGATAGTTATGAAAATGCGAGTTATGATATGTGTGTCCGTTTTGTTATTGTGGGCCCCGGAGTATGGTGATCGGATGAAGCCGGATAGACAGCGGGTCTACGGTGGAATTTGGTGGCTTACTCCACGTTTATCGGGAGCACGGGGTGAGGCTGGAGTGGCAACCTTTGAGCTCCTACGGCGGTTGACTTCGTGTCAACTGAGACATAGGTTGTTATGCGTATACATGGTGCAGTTTGGATTTAGCGGTCCTTCTGCAATTGGGAGGAATAAGATGGTATGTTTTCAGGTATGTAATGATATGATATGAGGAGTTGAGGGCTTGACTCGCCAGCAATATGAAATGTTATGTTATGATAAATCACCAAATGTTTATAAAAACTCTTCTTTTACGTTTGTTTTCTTTTAAGTTAAAATGGTGATTTATTCTATGTATGCTATTATGTATGTACTCCCCTTCCCCTTCACTTAGTCTTTTGACTAACCCTCTCTGCTCCAACCTGTAGCGGGCACCCCAAACGGGTAACGCACGCCCCGCACCGAGCCCGACCCGGAACCGAAATGGGATCCGACCCGAACCGAAACCCGGCGAACGACAAGCATTTACTCAATCACTAGGCGGGGTTTTAAAAACAACGAAAAGACAAAGACGCGGAAGCAATATAAATAATCAAAGCAATAGAACATATTAAATACACAATTATTAAAGCCCACCAAGGCTAACGAAATTCAATTACATAATATCAAACGGGTTCGATAAATACATAATCCCGAATACAAATTAAATAAAATCCTAATATCCTAAAACATAATTCATATCATACGGAAAAAGGAATATACATGAGAAAATAAATACAACTCTACGACGACGACGACGAATCCCGCCTAGTATCCTGAAACCAATATAGGGTGAGACAGAGAGGGTTAGTCAAACGACTAAGTGAGGGGGGGAAATAATAATGTATATAACAAAACGGAAGTAAATCACCAATTTTATAATTAAAAGAAATCAACATAAAAGAAAGGTTTTCGTAAACAGGTGGTGATTTAACATAAAACATAGCTTATCATATGACTCGGCGAGTCGAGCCCTGAAACTCCAATAACCAAAAACATAAAACCGGAAACCTCCCTTATTCCTCCAATGTAGCCGGACTGCAAACCCGAACTACTCGTAACTAACTAGAATAACTCAGGCACTCAAAGGGCTGCCACTCCGGCCTCACCCCGAGCTCCCAAATGGAGGAAACCATAGGATTTACGCCGTAGACCCGACGTCTACCGACTTCGTCCTATCGCTCTTACTCCGGCCCCAAACGATCATGCATACAGTTCATAACTCGCTTTTCAAACATTTCGGGTTGGCCAAAAGACCGTTCGAGACATGTCATATGCGAGGCCGAAGGCCAAAGCTCGCCTTAGAAAATAAAAGGTTTTACATGTCTCTTCCGTAAACATTTCGAAAACTATACATAGTACTTTTTCATATCAAATCATTTTCGATAAATCAAATAAACATAATAAGTATAAATATCTACTAAGTATATATATAGAAACAGTGTGAAAACAAAACATAAACGTGGCTTATTTCGGGAGAGGCTTATTTATACATATACATAGTAATACTGGAACAGAAAAGGAAAGCCTCACCTGGCGCGTGCAAAAGAAGAGCAAAAGCTAGAACCGGCGCTACTCCACAGGAGTATCGTCTGCAAAAATACCAGGACACAACCAAATAAGACTAAAGACGACGCACGGTTTATACGAGAATATTAAAACACATAGGAGCACGTTATACAATTAAATCAATCACTTAAGTTCAAATTATCAAACGAAAACAGAGTAATTCATGCATTTAAAAATACAAATCAAATCCAAATGTAACGAAACTTTACGGACATGCTTAAATTATCATAAAGAAGTATGCATACGAATTTCGGGAAAATCGGACTTCACATGCAAAAGATAGAAAATTTAACGAAAACTTAAAACGCACTATTCATATACCCGAACGTGTTGTAAATTCATAAATCATGCAATTCATAACTATTTCATATATATCGAACACACGAGCGAAGAAAGAATTCGGAAAAGACGAGTCAGAGCGGGACCCGTAGGCCAAATTGTGCCCTGACTAACAGAAGGTCAGGGCACTGTTCGACCAGGCCACACGGCCTTGTGCACGGCCGTGTGCCGAGGCCGTGCACAATTAAACAACGCGCACGGCCTCATGCACACGGCCTCAAGGCCGTATGCACAGCCCGTGCACCATCCCCAAACACACACGGTCTCTTGCACGGCCGTGCAAGAGGCCGTGTACACCCACACGGGCTTGCCACACCCCGTGTGCATGGCCCGTGTGCGTAAAAATGAGCAGAAACATGCAGAACATCAAACCCAATACGCGAAAATCAATCCTAATTCAACATTTAATCGATTAATCATGCAAATCAATCCCTAATTTTCACATATAATCATCTACAACATGTAATCTACATATAGAAACGATAAACACGAAAATCCATCCACAATTACTATCAAAATCATATAAAACCTAAATTATACAACTATTCACAAAAATGAGAAAAACGAAGTATAGAGGACATTAAACGAGAGAATCGTGAAAGGCTTACTCGTAGAAGAGTTCGCGAGGAGTTCGTAGACGAAAACGGATCGAGAATCCGTCGGGAATCGGAGTCGGGACGATAGTTGGAATCTTTCTTCTTCCTTCTCTTTTTCTTTCTTTTTCTTTCTTCTCCTTTTCCTTGTTTGTGCGTGAATGGCAATGTGAGAGAGAGAGATTGAGACTTAGTCAAATCTTGACTAAGGTTTAGAAATCGAAGGGGCAAAGTCGTAATTTTACAAAATAAGTTCGAAGACTCACGTCGTCCAAATAATACGTAGTTACAGTTAAAATTCATATAATTAAACGCACATTGACAATTCGTGATTTAAATATAAAATTCACTCATTTACGAAATTATTCTAAAATCTTAGAATAAATATTAAATAAAATAATAATTAACGAAATTACTCGATTAAAATATACCGAATTGAAGAATCGGATTTTCGGGTCGTTACACAACCCTTATTTGTTTGAGGTGGTTACTAGGTAGGCATCGTCGGTCTTGTATTGCGGAGTTATATTCTTTTGTGCATTGTTCATTCCTAGATTGTTTTAGGTACTTTGGATCATGTTAGTTGTATCCTGTGGATTATGAATTCGTGTTCGAGATTATTTAATGTTGAACCCGTTTAAGATTTGATTAAGTTTCTGTAAGTGGATTCCGCTAGCTTTGGAGGGCTTTAACTACTTGTGCAATTGGTTTACTGCTCTATTTGTCCTTAAGTAGAACTAGGTTTTGCTGTTGTTTCTTCGTATTGCTTCCGCTTCCGCATTGTTGTCGTCGGTTGTTTTTAGAAAAAGCCCCGCCTAGTGATTTAGTAAATGAGTTTGCCGTTCGCTGGGTTTCGGTTTGGGGTCGGATTTCTGTTTCGGCTTCGGATCGAGACTCAGTGCGGGGCGTGCGTTGTAGCGCCCCAAAAAGAAAGGAGAAGAAGAGAAGAGAAGAGAAGAAGTAAAACAAGAGAAGAGAAGACTTAGTCTCACCTTCTCTCTCTCCCCCTCATTCACGCACAAAACAAGAGAAGAGAAGAAGTAAAAGAAAGGAAAAGGAGAAAAAGAAGAAAAAGCTTTGATTGATCGTCCCGACTTCGTTTCCCGACCGAATTCCGAGCCGTGAAAACCTACAAACTCCTCACGATCTCTTCTACGAGTAAGCTTCTCACACCTTTCGCGATTAATGCCTCATATGCTTCATTTTTCTAGTTTTTGTGTATAGTTGCACATTTAGGTTAAATGTTGATTTTGAATGATTCTATGGATGGATTACCGTGGTTCTTGGTTTTATAGGTAGATTAAATGTTGTATATCGTTATATGTAAGTCTTAACTTGAGATTTGCATGATTGATTGGTTAAATGTTGATTTTTGGTTCATTCCCGCGAGATTTCTTCGTTTCTGCGATTTCCTGATGTTCTGAGAATCCGCACGGCCTTGTGCACGGTCTTGAGACCATGCGCCAAGACCGTGCGTCCACTTTAGCCTTTGCACGGTCTAGCGCACGCCAGTGCGCACGCCCGTGCGCAGGCCAGTGCAAGTGCTTGCACCGGCTTGAGAATGCGCTCAAGCCCGTGCACGTGCCCGTCCCCAAGGCCGTGTGTATGCCTTAACCAAAATTTCTCCATTTTCAAAGTGTTGCTCTCGGTAATGGGAGTCAAAGGGCAATTAAAAAAGTTGACTTTCTTTGTTTGACCTCCGATTTGAGATCCGATTTCACCTATAGTTCCTATAAATCATGAAATGTATATTTTAGGAAGTTTGGATTTTTCCGACTTCGTTCGGGCCCCGTTCTTCGTGTTGTTCATTTAGACATCTTTGGCTATTTTTCAAATCTTGTCCGTTTCTTCCGAAAATTGAATGCATACTTCCTTGTTCCCTTTTATGCATGATTATGAACTTTTATCGCATTCTAGCTTGATTTGCTTATTGAATTTATATATTTGTTAGAATGTGAACCTAAGTGATATGAATGATCGTTTAATGTGCTTCTATGTGTTTTAATGCTTTCGTTCAAGCCGTGCGTCGTCTTTAGTCTTATGTGGTTGTGTCTTTGTATTTTGCATATGATACTCCCGTGGAGTAGAACCGGTCTTGCTTTTATTCTGTTGATTAGCCAACAGGTGAGGCTTTCCGTTTCTGACTCCGGTACTTATACGTATATATATATATTAAGCCTCTCCCATATAAGCCTTGATTTACGTTTTGTTTTCATACCGTCTCTATATATATACTTATTAAATATTTATGCCTATTATGTTTATTCGATTTATAGAAAAATATTTTGATATGAAAATGTACTATGTATATTCTTTTGAAACGTTTGCGAAAGAGACATGTAAAACCTCTTTGATTTCCTAAGGCGAACTTTGGCGTTCGGCCTCGCATATGACATATCTCGAACGGTCTTTCGACCAACCCGAAAATGATTTGAAAAGCGAGTTATGAACTATATGTATGTATGTTTGCGCCCGGAGTAAGGATGACAGGACGAAACCGGTAGACGTCGGGTCTATGGCGTAAATCCTCTTGTTCCCTCCACCTTTGGGAGCTCGGGGTGAGGCCGGAGTGGCAGCCCTTTGAGTACCTGAGATTATACCATATGTTATGAGTAGTTCGGATTTAGCAGTCCGACTACATTGGAGGAATAAGGGTGGTTTCCCGTTTTTATGTTTGGAAATTGGAGTTAAGGGCTCGTCTCGCCGAGTCATATGAAATGTTTATGTTTTATGCTAAATCACCAACCGTTTACAAAAACCTTTATTTTATGTTGATTTCTTTTAAGTTTGAAAATGGTGATTTACTTTCGTTTTATAATATACATTAATATTCCCTCCTCACTTAGTCGTTTGACTAACCCCCTCTGTTTCACCCTGGTGTTGGTTTCAGGACACTAGGCGGGATTGTACGTCATCGTCATCGTCGTCGTCGCGTCTTTTGAGTTGCATATATATTTTTGCATATGTAAACTCTATTCCCGTTTGGCTTTTATTTATGACTTATGTTTTAGGATATTTACAGTATTAAGTAATTATATTCGGGATTATGATACTGAACCCGTTATCCGTAATTGTCGGGATATTGTATTGCGTATTAAATTATAGTTATTAGTAATTAGAATTCCGTTGGCCTCGGTGGGCTTTAATATTTGTGCAATGATTTATTGTTTTATTTTGTTTTCGCTTCCGCAACTTTGTCGCTTATTTCGTTTTGAAATCCCCGCCTAGTGATTGAGTAAATGTGTGCCATTCTCCAGGTTTTGATTTGGGGCAGAATTCTATTTCAGTTCCAGGTCGAGACTCGGTGCGGGGCGTGCGTTACCCGTTTGGGGCACCCGCTACAGTTGGTATCAGAGCTCTTTGGGTCCAATGGCCTTTTGTTTGTTTTGTCAGTCGTTGTGTGCCGGTGTAACTTAGGTAATTGCACTCACTAGTGTTCAAGAACGCTTAGTGTTTGAATTATGACGGATCTCTGTTGGATGATCAACAACAATAGATCTTTTACAATCAAAACACTGGGATGGACTTGGACATAGGTGGATGTGAAACTCAAGGTTGCACTTGTCGTGCCTGGTTGTCTATCGTATCCAATTGTGTCTAGGTCGTACGGCTTAGGACTTTTGTAGAATTTGCGCAATGTGCTAAGTGATTATGTGAACTTTAGTTGCCTATGTGTTTATAGCTTTGCATACTCACTTACCTGTCATGCATATTTGTTACTGGCCTTATAGGATGTCTTCATGTTGTCGTGCACGTATGGCACCTCAGGCCGATACACCGACTCTGGCCGAAATTGCGGAAACCTTAAGACAGTTCATTGCTCATGCCCCTCAGGGAAATGCCAAACATGAAGCGTAGGTCCGATTTCTTAGATTCGAACCACCACAGTTTGAAAGGTGCCCCGGACGACGCTATTGCCGAGGCATGGATATCAGCTCTGGAAAAGATTTACAGGATCACAGAATATCTAGACCCTCAGAGAGTCGAGTATGCGATCTACCTGATAAATGGAGCCGCACAGGATTGGTGGAAATAGATTAAGCAAAGATGGAAATGTGAGCATGTAGTCCCGACTTAGGATCAGTTCTTGACCGAGTTCCGGGCTAAGTACAATCCATTGGTTGTTCGTCAGCAACACGAGAGGGAGTTTTTGGCTCTCAAACAGATCACATCTTCAGTTGATCAGTACGAGGCACACTTCTCCCCCCTATTACGCATTGCCCGTTTATGGTCGCCGACGAGCAGAGGAAGACTCGCCAGTTTGTAGAGGGATGGACCTATGAGATCAGGAAGGCTATGATGGTAGTCCGACATCGATGTTATACCGACGCAGTGGAAATGGCTCTGCATATTAAGTATGAACTCGACCTAATAGGACCGAGTCCTATTCTTGCCACTAGCACCGATCAGTACCTTCCAGCAAGTTCCAAGAGGCCATTTACACCTTCAAGGCCCTCTCGGAAGACCTCCCAGGTGTCTTCATCAAAGAAGAATGCACCTCCCCAACCACAGGGAGCCCTATGACCAGTATGTAGCTTTTGCCAAAGAGACCATCAAGAGTCAGAATGCCGAAAGAAAGATGGACGTTGCTTCTCGTGTGGAAGCCCCTTCCATCTCCGTGCAAATTGCACGAGGAAGAAAAGATCAAGACAGTCGGGGAGAACTTAAATTCGAATGCTTCGGTGCAAGGTACAAAATATTAATTGTCATTCCATACATGCATTTTATAATTCGAGTGGTTTACACTCACTTGTTGCGCTTCTCATTGCTGCACTTGCGTGTGTGCTTGTTGGATTCTTTGCGTGTTTCTCTTTCTATTTTTCATTGCCAGATTGGAGGACATTTGTGATTCGTGCGCGTGCTACCGTTTATCATCAAGGGAACCGTTGCCCAGCAGATTTGACCAAGTTGCCAGCAAAGGATTATTTTGGACTTGACTAAGTCAGAGATTTTCGAATGGACGAGGCTTATACACCACGTTGGTGGAGGCCGAGAACCTTACCCGAAAGGGAGGAGTCATAGGATTATCCCCTACCATCCCAACCACCTGAAGATCCGAGTGAAGTCTAGAGAATTTAGTTGATCATAGAATTCACAGACGTACTCCCCGAGGATCTGAGAGCTCTTGTGATCAGATCGGAGTACAGGGTCTGTGATAAATCTAGTTCTAGAAGTTGAACCGTGACCGAAGTCGTCGAACCGAATGGATTCTGCCGATCTGACAGAATCAAAGAACCAACTTGATGAACTTCCCTCCCATGAACGTGCCCGATCGAGTACCGTGATCTGGGGTACTCCAACACTGCTTGTAGAGAATAAGACAGTACATTTCCTATGTGTATGGTTCATCGAGGGATGCACAGAATAGTAACGAAGACAAGTATCCTCTACTGCCGTTGAAGAATTGTCCGATATGCTTTGAGATCGAAGATTTATCTGGATGACCTTTGATTAGGGTATCATTAACTCTGTATCCGAGCCAAATATGTTCTGGAGAGAGCCTTCAGTGCCTGATACGGATATCTTGAATTCGTAAGTCCGCCTCTAGTACTGACAAGTACTTTGTGACTTGATGGACCTGCGTTCATATCACAGTGAGTCAAACGTTGCCTTCTAAGGAGTCGCCTTGATGTTCTCGAGATTTGAGGAACAATGCAGTGCACCTCCGTATGGTACTCCAGACCTCAAAAAGGCACCCGCTAGTTGCCCAGCCTAGCAAATATGAAATCTGGATCGATTGAGTGACCTTTTAGGCCAGTTCGAATCCGGAATAAGAACCAAAGTAGAACCTTTGAAGACTTGAATAGTACTGGATTGGGAACAAACCAAGACTTCAAGTGGAACTTCTCTAAGCTTGCAACCCTGTTTCTTGAGTCGACAGGAAAGAAACCGAGTTCGAATGGGCAAACCTGTTCTCAGGAGCCGAAAAGAGATTAACTACAGCTCCAATATTAACCTTGCTCAAGGGATTCTGAAGGAATCGTTGTGAGTAAGAAGGCATCAAAGTGGTGAATAGTACTAATGAAGAAACCATAACTTATGCTTGGGAAGCTAAAATCAACCAGAAAGTTGCCACTCATGACATCGAACTATCTACCATAGTAAAGGATTGGCTGAAACGTTGCCACCATCTTATGGAATCAATTGACATCTCCACAGATTATGGGAGTTTCAACACTTATTTACTTAGAAGGAGGTGAACCAACCCCAACATCATAAATGGAAAATGTTTGAGGACTACGATTGCAAGAATCAGTGTTCCTTGGGAAAAGCGAATATCGTAGTTGGCACTTTGAACCAAATCACGAGCGTGTCACAAGTTGAGGCTAAACTGAATTGGACTTGCAGCGTTTTGAATAATTTTATTCATAGCCTTGCGACCCAGTCAGAATTAGGTTGAAGAATCTAAAATGCCAAGATTGCATAAGAATGGATCCCAAGTCAGATAATTTGAGCGAAGAATAAACCAGCTTTTTAGCTTTGTGTTGGTAACCCCAATACTTCCCAATATAAGCCTCGGACCCATGTTTCGAAGAGTTGGAAGAAAGAGACTTGCTCGATTGAGTCAAGAGATACCTGACATGCCAACCGGTCAAAGCCGAGCATCAAAGATTGAGGGGTTAGCTAAGACTACTACGTATCCCTATGTGGGATTGGGAATGAATTCACCATGGTCTTCGTGTCCGGCTTACTAAAGGTCTAAGATGGTAATTACCGTTACACATTTATCTAGGACCTCTCCAAGGTACTGTCAATCAAATTCAGGCCTTTCGGCAATAAATGGAGATAGCTCAAGTTCTACTGAAATGGTACTTATGAGAACCCCGAACAAGCTTGAAGTTGTACAATCCGCAAGATACCTCCTGCTAGTTCCTTTAAAGATCGGACAATCGAAGAAGCTTCATGAGAGATCCGAATGAAGACGTGTAAGTTTAACCCCGAGTTGTTTGACCCTAATCAGTAGAATCTGGGGACCAGATTCGCATAAGGAGGGGTGATTGTAACGCCCCGAAAATTCGAGTTATGAACCGGGAACCCGAACCGATTTTCTTACGTGATTTATAATATATTTTATTAATTATTATGTGATTTATATAATATTTTCATAAATGAGTGAATTTTGGTATTTAAACCACGACATGTCAATGTGCGTTTAATTTCATGAACTTTGACTGTAATTATGTTTTATTTGGACAACTTATGTTTTTGGAGTTATTTTATAAAATTACGAAAATGCCCCCTCATTTCTCAACCCAAGTTAATTTTTTGACTTAGTCTCACTCTCACTCTCTCTCCCTCATTCACGCTCAAAACAAAAGAGAATGAAGAAAGAAAGAGAAAAAGGAGAAAGAAGAGGAAGAAAGCTTTGGATTGCTCTACCGACCTCGTTTCTCGTTGGACTAAGATACCATTAACTCCTACGCGATCCTCTCGACTTATTCTTCCAGTAACATTTTAACTCCATTTGATTTCGTCCACTCTATGCTTCGATTTTTTTTGAGTTTTTAGCTTAGGTTTTCATTGATGAAATTGGGATGGGTTTGTATGATTTAGTGGATCATTTTGTGTGTTTCTTGTCCTAAATGTCGAGAATGATTAGGGGAACATCATATGTGAATATTAGCTTGACATTTGCAAGATTGATTGGTTAAATGTTGATTTTTGGTTCATTTCTGCGAAGGTTTTTCGTTTCTATGACTTTCTGCTGTTCTGAGGATCCACACGGTCTTACACACGGTCTTGAGCCATGCGCCAAGACCGTGCATCTATTTTACCCTTTGCACGGCCATGTGCACCCCCGTGCACAAGCCGGTGCGCAGGCCAGTGCAAGTGTTTGCACGGTCTTGAGAACGCGCTCAAGACCGTGCGCGCGTCCGTGCACAAGGCAGTGCATATGCCTTAGCCAAAATTTCTCCATTTTCAAATTGTTGCTCTCGGTAATAGTGGTCAAATAGCTTTTATAAAAGTTGACTTTCTTCGTTCGACCTTCGATTTGAGATCCGATTTCACCCATAGTTCCTATAAATTATGAAACACATATTTTATGAAGTTTGGACTTTTTTGACTTCGTTCTGGCCCCGTTCTTCATTTTTTTCGTTTAGGCATTTTTGGCTACTTTTTAAATGTTGTCCGTTTTTCGCGAAACTTGAATGCATGCTTCCTTATTGCCTTTTATGCATATTTATGGGGTTTTATCACATTCTAACTTGATTTGCTTATTGAATTTCTATATTTTGTTAGAATGTGAACTTACATGATATGAATGATTGTTTAATGTGTTTCTATGTGTTTTAATGCTTTCGTATGAGTCATGCGTCATCGCATGGCTTATGTAGTTATGTCATTTGTTAGTTGCAGGTTCCACTCTCGTGGATTAGGTTGTTCGCTTCCGTTTTGGGCTTTCTTTTGGTTATCGCCAGGTGAGGTTTCCTTTGTTAATTTTATACGATAATACCTACGTAGTACCAACCCTAATACCAAATAAGCCTCGCATGCGAAATTTATGTTTTCATCTCGTATTACCATATTTAGTAAATATTTTATGCTTACTACTTTTATGAAGTTTAAGAACAATGAATTTGATATCAAGAGAGTACTATGTATATGATTTCGAAAAGTTTTCAAAAAGAGACAAGCGAACTATGTTTCGATTTAAATGTAATTTTGGGTTTGGAAACCTTCTCATTGAGTGAAGTCATTAGGGCGGATTCCCCCCACTCCCCCCCCCCCCCCCCCGACAATGGAATACCTAGTTGCGTTTCCTGTCGTTACACCGCCTGTCTCGAACGGCCCCTTTGGCCCCCTAAATGTCTAGATTCCTATTCTAATAGGAAAATGATAGTTATGAAAATGCAAGTTATGATATGTGTGTTTGTTTTGTCACTGTGGGCCCCGGAGTGTGGTGATCGGATGAAGCCAGATAGACAGCGGGTCTACGGTGGAATTCGGTGGCTTACTCCACATTTACCGGGAGCACGGGGTGAGGCCGGAGTGGAAACCTTTGAGCTCCTGCGGCGGTTGACTTCGTGTCAACTGAGATATAGGTTGTTATGCCTATACAAGGTGCAGTTTGGATTTAGCGGTCCTTCTGCAATTGGGAGGAATAAGGATGGTATGTTTTCAGGTATGTAATGATATGATATGAGGAGTTGAGGGCTCGACTCGCCGAGCAATATGAAATGTTATGTTATGATAAATCACCACAGGTGGGACCAACGAGGGAGAAACTTGACTACTGCTTGCTTCCATACTGTCGTGTCGAGCCAGGTAAGGGTTTAAACTTCTTTCAACTAGAGCAAGGACATAGTTACTTAGGTTTGTAAAATAAATTAATATCCCGCCTTTTCTTATTGTTTGCTGTACTATCTTTATTATTTCCTTATGTGATTAGTCAACGTTTTGATAGCAAAACCCAAAATGATTTAAAATGCTTTCAACTAGAGATAAGTAACTTATTTGTTTTAAAAGTAACTATTTGATCTCGGAGGCACTTATAAGTAATGTCGTTAAGGACATCCGTTAGCATGCTCTCGAAGCGTACGGTGCTTATGAGTATTTCTTAGGTCGTTACATCAACTTGTCTCAAGGGCCCCTTTGGTCATTCATATATAACTGCTTGCATCATCTTTTCGAACGGCCCTTTGGCCACTCAAACTGTTATTGATTTTAAAAGCGAGCCATGGACTGAATCTTGACTTGGGCCCGGAGTATAAGGAGGTGAGCCTGGAGACGAGCGTCTAGGGAAAATCCAGATGTATATTCCAATCCGTATCCGCTTAGGTCGGCCAGGAGGTTGGCTAGCCTGAGTTAGTGCGAGGGTGGCGTTGTAGGCTACGCTCTTACTAGAAAATTCTAATAAGGGTGACGTTGTTAACACGCGTTTCCATAAAATTCTGATTGGATCATGACTTTCGGTGGTGGAGTAATTGACTATGTGTTTGCATGATTTTCAAGGTTGGGGGTTATAAGGAGAGGGCCCGTTCTTGCCGGGACATACTATTTCATAACTTATTGCATTTCTTGCTTGTCTAACTAATTTACGGCTTTCGTTACAAGTCGAAGCACATTCCGGTTTTCTTCATTTAGCATATGTATTTCCCTATATGTATATATAAAACTTTGCGAAACAAGTTTCACGAAATATAACAATATTATAATCAAAATTCATCATTTCAAACGCACATTGACATAGAATAATTTTAAAAAAATGTAACTCATGCATATATAAAAATTCCAAATAAAACACATTAATTAAATCATATAAGACGAGAATGGGGACGAGTAGTGAAAAATGAGATTTTCGAAGCGTACTAAACTTGTCACGAAAACTCGGTGCGTTATAGCAGCGGTCCTAATACTTGGTGCAGAATGTCAATGTTGATAGACAGGGTTTTTGAGAGAATTGGTACGCATATAATGCAACATTGCACCCTTGCCTCATTCTTAGTATTTTACTCAAAGGGAGCATCACTAAGGGTCAAAGGCAAGGTTTCTGCTCCGGTCTCAGGTATACTGTACCTAGAGGCAATCTATATGCACGAGCAGTGCTCACGGGTTAGATGTTTAGCTACCACTTTCCTAAAGTGCCAAAAATGTAGCGGGCACACCAAACGGGTAACGCACGTCCCGCACTGAGTGTCGACCCGGGACTGAAACAGGAATTCTGCCCCAAATCAAAACCCGGCGAACGGCACACATTTACTCAATCACTAGTCGAGGATTTCAAAAACGAAACAGACGACAAAAGTGCGGAAGCAAAAGATAAAACAAAATAATAAATCAGTACACAAATATTAAAGCCCACCGAGGCCAACGAAATTTTAACCACTAATCACAATAATTTAATACACGGGTTCAATACAATATCCCAAATTCTAGAGTAACGGGTTCAGTATAATAATCCCAAATAAATACATAAAATCCTAATACATATAACATAATGAAATGCCAAATGGGACAAGAGTTTACATAGGTCAAAATAAATGCAACTCAATAGACGCGACGACGACGACGTACAATCCCGCCTAGTATCCTGAAACAAACACCAAAGGTGAAACAGAGGGGGTTAGTCAAACGACTAAGTGAGGAGGGAATAATAATGTATATTACAAAACGGAAGTAAATCACCATTTTCAAACTTAAAAGAAATCAACATAAAAGAAAGGGTTTTCGTAAACGGTTGGTGATTTAGCATAAAACATAACATAACATTTCATATGACTCGGCGAGATGAGCCCTTAACTCCAATTTCCAAACATAAAAACCGAAAACCACCCTTATTCCTCCAATGTAGACAGACCGCTAAATCTGAACTACTCATAACATACAGTATAATCTCAGGTACTCAAAGGGCTGCCACTCTGGCCTCACCCCGAGCTCCCAAAGGTGGAGGGAACAAGAGGATGTACGCCGTAGACCCGATGTCTACCGGTTTCGTCCTGTCATCCTTACTCCGGGCCCAAACATTCATACATACAGTTCATAACTTGCTTTTCAAATCATTTTCGGGTAGGTCGAAAGACTGTTCCAGACATGTCATAGAAGGCCAAAGTTCGCCTTAGGAAAACAAAGAGGTTTCACATGTCTCTTTCGTAAATGTTTCAAAAGAGTATATGTAGTCATTTTTCATATCAAAACATTTTCTATAAATCGAATGAACATAATAGGAACAAATATTTACTAAGTATATATAGAGACGGTATGAAAACAAAACGTAAATCAAGGCTTATATGGGGAGAGGCTTAATTATATATATACATACAAGTATCGGAGTCAGAAACGGAAAGCCTCACCTGTTGGCTAATCAAAAAGAAGAGTAAAAGCAAGATCGGTGCCTACTCCACGGGAGTATCGTCTGCAAAACACAAGGACACAACCACATAAGACTAACGACGACGCACGGCTTATACAAAAGCATTAAAACACATGGAAACACGTTAAACAGTCATTCATATCACTTAGGATCACATTCTAACAAAATAGATAAATTCAATAAGAAAATCAAGTTAGAATGCGATAAAAGTTCATAATCAATAAAAGGCAATAAGGAAGTATGCATTCAAGTTTCGGAAGAAACGGACAACCTTTGAAAAATAGCCAAAAATGCCTAAACAAAAAACACGAAGAACGGGGCCCGAACGAAGTCGGAAAAGTCCAAACTTCCTAAAATATGTATTTCATGATTTATAGGAACTATAGGTGAAATTGGATCTCAAATCGGAGGTCAAACGAAGAAAGTCAACTTTTTTAATTGCCTTTTGACTCCCATTGCCGAGAGCAACATTTTGAAAATGGAGAAATTTTGGTTAAGGTATACACACGGTCTTGGGGACGGGCTTGAGCGCATGCTCAAGCCGGTGCAAACACTTGCACAACCTGCGCACCGGCTTGCGCACGGCGGTGCGCAAGACCGTGCAAGGCTCAAAAGGGACGCACGGTCTCAAGACCGTGCGTAAGACTAGGTGGATCTTTAGAACAACAGAAAAATGCAGAATCACGAGGGCTTCGCAGGAACGAATCAAAAATTGATATTAAACCCATCAATCATGCAAATCTCAAGTTAATACTCACATATATTGATCTACCACATCTAATCTACCTATAAAACCAAGAATCACGTAAATCCATCCATAAAATCATTCAAAATCAACATTTAACCTAAATGTGCAACTATTCACCAAAATCCGAAAAACGAAGCATAGGAGGCATTAAACACGAAAGGTGTGAGAAGCTTACTCGAAGAAGAGATCGTGAGGAGTTCGTAGGTTTTCACGGCTCGGAATTTGGTCGGGAAACAGAGTCGGAATGATCAATCAAAGCTTCCTCTTCTTCCTTCTATTTTTCTTTTCTTTTTCTTCTCCTTTCTTGGGTTTGTGCGTGAATGAGATGAGGGAGAGAGAGAGATGGGTTAAGTCAAAAGGTTGACTTGGTTTGAGAAATGAAGGGGCATTTTCGTAATTTCATAAAAATAGCTCAAAAACATAAGTTGTCCAAATAAAACATAATTACAGTCAAAGTTTATGAAATTAAATGCACATTAACATGTCGTGGTTTAAATACCAAAATTCACTCATTTATGAAATTGTTATATAAATCACATAATAATTATCAAATAAATAATTAAATCGCGTAAATAAACGATTCGGACTTACCGGATAATAACTCGGATTTTTCGGGATGCTACAAAAAATGTCCTCCTAGGGTCCTCCTCAAGGTCCTATGTCAGAACAAGTTTGTTGACTCGTTAACGTACTTAGTGTAGTCTGCCGGAGGATTCCCAGTCGAGTTGGTGGGGCACGAGCGGCCCTCTTAAATACCAACGACTTGATAGAATCGTCTTAGGCGGCTTGCAGTAAGTGCTAGAGCAAGTGGTTGAGGGTCATAGTACCTTTGACGGGGGGTCATGACCTCCCCCAATCTCCGAATACCATGCCTCGGGGTTTAACTCTCACGTTATGCACATGCAATGCAGGTCATGAAGTGTGTGAGGTCTCTAGCGCGAGATTAGAGCACATATGTACACATATAGATATATATATATATATGTAGGTAAGCTTGCAAGAAAAGTAAACACAAAAAGGATTTGGGGAATCCTTTGGTCATTTGGCTTGGCTGCGGTCATAATCTAGCTCTCTTACATGTCCCCAGCAGAGTCGCCACTGAAGGGATGCCGGCAGCCCCCCCCCCCCCCCCATATTTTGTGTTGTGTTTTGGGGGATTAGATGAATGTGGTGTTGTTTATTGGATGGCGATGTAAGGGTGGGTTTTACCTTCGGTGTGGTATCCTTCCTTGTTCGCCATTTGGAGGTTTAGAGTCATCACCCACTTGTTAAGGTTGAGAGGGAAACCTATATAGGCTCGTGCGTCCTTGTGTGTATCCAGAGATTCGTGTGATGGGTTTGGGAGCTAAGTTACGATGGGGGAAGGGGTTGAGAGAACCTATCACCCCCCATCGCCCCTTTTCGGATATTCTGACAAATACCAAATGATCGTGTAATACGAGACCTTGGGTTTAGTTCCTGGTTGTGAAGCCGTCTGGCCTTCGTTAAACCTATCGAGCGATTATAAGTCCTGCGCAACGTATCCAGCGAATCGAAAAAGGAAGCCTAGGTATGTCTACCCTATACCATATGCTCGGGAAGTTCGGGGTTAGCACAAACATGCGAGATGAGGAGTTTCAGGCAGGAAAGTGGTAAAACACTTAGGCAAGCAAGAAACTAAGGGGGGCGTCGGGCGCCAGTTGTGGTTTACGTGGGGTCGAGAAAGGGGAGGCCCTTCACCCGTTGACCGCCTAGATCTGACAACCTTAGCCATGGCGGGTGTTCCGTCCCATAGGGGGATGGAACGGGGGCTATTACTATGAAAGTAAAGGAAAGTAGAAAGTAAGTAAATGTAGAAACAGCTAAAAGGAGACTCACCCTCGTAGTCTTATCTTCACTTCACTTCGTTCCTAGCTGTTATTTCCCCCCTCGAACACTGGAGCACCATCGCAGGGACCGGACAGAACTCCGACTCTGGACTGAAATCCGAGCACTCTATTGAGCATAGTGTCGGACCTCCTTTCAATTTTAGGGGTTAGGAATATGGAATTCCTAACCTAAAACCGAGAAAAAAGGGAGCGGAAAGGGACTAGAGTGGATCGGGATGGAGAGCCTAGTCCTCTCTTTTAGAAATCCTAAGACGAATACTCGAGCCTTAGGAGGAGAGGAGGTGAAGAGAGAATGAGAAAATGATTGAATGAGGGGAAGGCCTTATTTATAGGTGTAAAAAATCAGTAAATAAGGGTTTGTAAGAAACCCAAGTTAGGGCAACGTAGGAGGGGCCGACCGGCCGACCGGCTGGCCAGGCTGATGCGCCTGGTCGTGACCAGCCGGCCGAATGGTGCTACCAGCCTGAGTGGTTTCTCGCGGGTCAGCCGGCCCGCGAAGTCATGCTGGCCGGTCGGCCATGTTGGGGAGGGCTAGAGTTTGCGCGCTCGTCTGGGTTTTTTAGTGTTTTCTCCTTCGTTTCACGTCTGATTTGGGTGATTCAAAGACCGAAATGCTCCTATCGCGATGTCATATCGTAATATTACATCAAATTTGAGATCCGATGAATATATGGAAGGATAGAGAAGTGATTCGGGACTACCGAGGGTATATCGCGGGATATGGACCCTAGGGTTTGACTCTCGGGGATCGTCTGGGCATCCGAAGTCTGCCTAATGTCTGGCGGGGCTGAGTTATCAATTCTGCAATCTTCTGGGTTTGACCCTATGGTAGAAGATGTAGATCGCCATTGTACTAGGATCTTGAAGATTGGAGTTGGATGACAGGGAAAGCTAGACGGGTACTCCTACACCTCAGCAATTGGCTCTAAAAGCCTTGGAAAAAGTCCAAATCATTCGTCAGAGAATGAAGGAAGCTCAAGATCGTCAAAAGAGCTATGCAGATAAAAGAAGACGAGACTTGGAATTTGAAGTTGGAGATAAAGTGTTTCTCAAAGCTTCACCGAGGAAAGGGTTCGCAAGAATTGGTAAAGAAGGGAAAGTTAGCCAGAGATTCCTAGGTCCTTATGAGATTTTAGAGCGGATTGGGAATACTGCTTATCGTTTGGACTTACCAGCGAACTTGACTGGGATTCACAATGTATTTCAAGTTTCACAACTCTAAAAGTATTTTCGTGATGATTCCCACATTCTTCAAGATGATGACATTCAGCTGGAACTGGATTTAACTATTGAGATGAAGCCGGTCCAAATTCAAGACCGCAAGATTCAACAACTTCGCCACAAGCAGATACCTTTAGTAAGAGTTTTGTGGAGAAACAAGATGACCGAGCAGTCGACTTGGGAAACGGAAGAGAAGATTAAGAAAGCTTACCCCGAACTTTTCCCTAAGATAGAGTAGAATCTGGGGACCAAATTCCTAAAAGGGGGGAGTATTGCAACGACCCGAATTTTCTAGTGGTAATTTGGTCCATTTTCTGCGTTCATTTGCTTTCTTTACCCTATTTCCCATAATTGTGAATTATATGATTATGTGATTTACGTAAATATTTTTATTGGATTTATAATTGTCGCATCTATGTTTGTTATTTTTTTTAGCTTCGCAACGGCTATAATATCGATGTGTTTGGAGATTAGAACTTGTACTGGGATTTCGATTAAATGACCATTTTACCCTTTTCCCAAAATAGTCAATTTTGTCAAAGATTCCTTTTTATCTTTTTCTTTCTCTTTTTCTTTCTCTTTTTCTTTCCTTCTTCTTTCTTGTTACGTGAGAGAAAGAAACAAGACAAGAGAATTGAACAAATTCCATCGTCGATCCTTGAACTACCTTTGTGATCTCGTTCGTTGTCCAAATTCAGTACCGTCAGTTCCTATGTGCTCCTCGTATCTTGTTCTTCGAATACATACCAGAATTTCCCATACTTCTTCTCGTTTTTGCATGCTTAGTTGAAGATGATGAACAGTAACTGTATTTTTATATTTAATAGTTTTTGATTAATTCTTAACCGTTTAGCATGCTACTTGGCTTAATCTTTGTATTATAGGTAGATTAAAATGTATTTGGTGTTGATGATTGTTGGATTTACGGAATTATGTAAATCGGATGATTTTTGGTCGAAGTTCTTGAAAGAGATAGTGCCCTTACAGCCAATATTTGTAATAGCAATATCTTGTAATACAATCTTTCATTTATAATAAAGCAGATATATTGTTTATATCTGATGGCAAGATTCTTTATTTCATATACATATTTGTTTTGATTTTATGTTTTTCTTGATATGTAAATAAAGAAGCTCCTGAATTGCAACAAACTATATCACATTAACTAAAAAGATAGTTAAATGAAACATGTGATTGACGTGTAATTCTAACTAATAAACTCCAAGTGAAATGAGTTCATAAAAGATAAGTGGGAGCGTCAAACATGGACTCGAATATAGACTTGCAGTGTGACTATGTATAGTACTGAGTTTCTAAGTACAAGAATGTAAGTGACATTCGTACTCACACTGGGTGGTTTTTTGACAGTTGCACTGAGAATCCCAACCGCGACACTCAAGATGGGAGAGGATAAAACTTCTAAGTAATTGAGTTAACTCAAGGTCAGTGATGTGATTAATAATCCCTAGACTTGAGGGTTCGTCTCATCTTATATTCATAAGATAGTTATTTAGTATGTTTCTTTTCTCTATGACAACTTGCTCAAAAGAGAATATAAGATTCATGCTAGTGGCTATTTAAGTGGTTATGAAGATCAGAGAATGCCAATAAAGGATTCATCTAACTTAGTACCTGTATTGAGTGGAATTCCTATATTGTTCTGAATAGAATGACTGCCAAAAGGAATCCTCGGCCGAAGTAATTATAGATTTAAACTAAGGAAAGTGTATCCTTGAGTTTAGAGTCAAATGGTACTCATTTCTATCAGACATATATGATGAGGTCAATGAGGTTTCTTATTCCCATACCTTAGACTATATCGGGAATTATAAGATGAAGAGATCGTATTTCACTAACTAAAGTCACTAATCGAAAAGGTTCATCTATGAAATGCTTTCACCATTATCTAGGTAGAATCCTGATATGTGCTAGTTCGTTCAGAATTCTTGCTAAGTGTCATATCATGAATATGGGTAATTCATGTTATGATAATTGTATGAATTGTTTCATTTAATTAAATGCTAGCTGCTATTCAATTGGTGGACTTGAGGGTTCACACAAAGAACTGGCCTTCTTGAACGTAGAACAAATGATCAATAATAGATTAATATTAAATTAATGAGGTTAATTTAATTGAGAAGAAGAAAAAAGAATTTATATATATAAGATATATATATTGAGAATAAAATAAATTAAGACAGTTAATTTATTATAAGATAAATAGTTTATTAGTTTATTGATTTGGGTATTTAATTGATTGGGCTTTTGATTAAGTAAGTTAAGTAATACAAGTCTGATTCAATTAAATAAACTTAAAGTTCAAACAGACTTGGACTGAAACATTTAACTGAAGCCTAAAAGGATTGAATTAAATAAAGCCAAAACTCAATAATTAATAAACTGGACCAAACCTGGACCAAGCCTGGTCCAGAGGAGACTGGCGAAAATTCCTAGTCCATCAGCGTTAGGGTTTTCGGCCAGTGTGTCTATTTATTGGACAGCTGGCTGATCATTCTCACAAGCTGAAAATCTTATTTCTTTCTGAACGTAGTTGAGAAACTGTTCTCTCTTCGTTCACCTTCTTTCTCCAATCTATGTTCTTGTATTTCTTAAGTGTAAGGAATTCAAGAACATTCTATACTCAAAGTATTATCGTTCTTATATTCTTCGGTTGCAGATCTGCCAGTGACTGAATTGTGTGTTTAAGGAGAAATGGTTCATGGACTCAATCCTCAGAGGGCTCTAGTTCGAGTCTTCATGTGGCGAACATGTGGATTCAAAGTTCTTGTGAACTCCAATCCCTACATCAGCAGGCGTGCTAAAGGTGTTTACTCTAAACACTTATTTTGTGAAAACATCTTTAATCAGTTCATAAACTACTTGGGGAATTCGTTATTTGATTCCCGGCATAAAAAATTTAAATTCCGCTAATGCCGAGCATGCGATTCCAACAATTCTGTCTGAATTCTCTGTTTCTGCACGAATTGAGCTAGCTCACGGCATGGCGCACGGTTTGCAACATACCGTGAGGTTGCTAATTCACGGTGAGTGGTACGGTCAGCAACTTACCATGCTTATGCATCTTCACGGTATGTTAGATACCATGAGTCATATACCGTGAACCTTGCATATCACCGTGAGCATGCATTTTTGGGATTTTAGCTACGATATGAATAGTAAAATGTATACATTAAAAATGTTGATTCTGCATACGACCTCGTTTTGACATCTGATTTCACCTGTAGGTCCTATAAATCATGATATTGAATAATTTGAGAATTTCGACTTCGCTCCAGTGGTGAATAGTGACATTTTTTGTTTGTAAATTTTGCACTTTTCTCCGATTGATATGAAACTTATGTGATAGCCCTGTTATGCATATTTAATGTTAATTGCATGATTGTGGATTCATCTGGTATGTTGTTCGTCTTTAATTGGTTGTTTCGTGGTTTACAGTTATGTTTGGCCCTCTAGGTTCTGTGTTGTTACAGATCAGTCCGATGACGAGGGTCAGTAGTCTAACAGGTTGGGTACTAGCTTGCAGAGATCCAGGTGAGGGTTTTAAATTGTTTTCAAGCTGGACAAGAACCTATATGTATAAATATTATTTGTGAAATAAATGTTACCCCTCCCCATTAGTTATACCGTTTTGCAATTTGCATTCAACTATACTATATTAAATATTTCGAGTTATAATCTAATGGTTTCGATAAAAAATAGATTTGATATCAACTTGTATATATGTAATCTTGTGAAAATGAACTTCAACGATACATAAAACGTTTGATTTCAAAAGTTGGTTTAGGGTCTTTGACCGCTACACTAATGTCTCGAAAATGACCCGGTTGGCCTCAAATGTAACGAATGATTGCAAATGCGAGAAAATAATAATGTTTAATGATTGATAAAATGCGCCCGGAGGTTATATGGAGGGTGAGACTCGGAGACAAGCGTCTAGAGTAATAAGATCCCAAAGTATAATTTCCAAGTTGTAATTTCCAATGGGAGACCTGTCGGTGGTTGGCAAGTCTTTCGTTGGGGAGATGGTGAACATAGCATGTGCTGCGTGTTTTTAATAGAAATACCGTAATGATCGTCTCAGGTGGATTTTGGTGACCTACATGTACATCGTGTCGGAGTGGCAACAACGTCTCGTATAGGATATTTTTGGTTTGGTCCTAGAGGTTGTTGTCATTTCTTTTGATCTGGGTACTCTTTATGTATGTTGATTAGGTTTGATGCTGATACTTATGAAGTCTTCTACTATTGGTGATATTGGCTCCTGTAAGAGCATAACTGATATCATAGATCTATTAGGGTAACTGGTTGGCCTTGAACGGGATCCTTTGGTTGATATATGTGAATTATGCTTTCGCTCTCTACATTGTTGTTATTGTTGTTGTTTGTAGGTGTCGTTCTCTATTGGGCTACGCTATTGCCAATTGTCAAGGATAGACCCGATTGGTAGGTGGGTTTCTAGGCGGTGATGTTTATCACGGTTTGGGAGTTCATTCCGGCTCGGGGGGAGGACTGTATTGGGGTGTTACATTCGGATTTGCGGAAGCCTAGCCTACGTGTTAAGAAAGGATCCTAACAAATTAGAATCAAGAACTAAGGTTTGCTTGTTCATAGGTTATCCTAAAGGAACAAGAGGTGGGATATTTTACGAGATCACAAAGTGTTTGTGAGCACCAATGTTAAATATCTCAAAGACGATTTTGTAAATAACCACAAGGGTAGAAGTAAAATAGTGTTAGAGGAAATGGTAGCATCAGATAATGATTTCCAGGAACCCATAATGATGGAAAATGTATTGGATACATATGATGTACCAGATACAACATATGATGTAGGAACGAGTACACAACAACCTCGTCATAGTGGGAGGATTGTCAGGGCACATGACAGATACCTAGGATTAACCCAAGCGGTTGAATCTGACGTGTCTGATCCTGTCACATATCATGGAGCTATAGAAGATATAGATGCTGGCCGTTGGGTCAAAGCCATGGAATCTGAGATAGATTCAATGTATTCTAACAAAGTCTGGGAACTTGTAGATGCACCTAAGGGTATTAAACCTATCGGATGCAAGTGGGTCTAAAAGAGAAAAAGATTAGTAGATTGAAAGGTAGAGACCTTCAAAGTAAGGCTTATGGCAAAGGGTTATACCCAGAAAGAAGTATCGATTATGATGAAACCTTCTCGCCTGTAGCAATGCTTAAATCTATAAGAATTCTCCTCTCCATTACTGCTCATTTTGATTCTGAAATTTGAAAAATAGATGTAAAGACTGCATTCTTAAACAGGCATCTTCAAGAAGAAATATACACGGCACAACCTGAAGGATTCACAGCCAAAAGTCAGGAGCATATGGTATGCAAGCTTAATAGATCTATCTATGGTCTTAAGCAAGCATCTAGATCATGGAACATCAGATTTAATGAGGCAATTAAATCCTTTGGATTTATACAATTGCCTGATGAACCATGTGTGTACAAAAGACATCATGACAGTGTTGTAACATTTTTAGTTTTGTACATGGATAATATTCTACTCATTGGGAATGATTCAGGAATATTATCAGCAGTCAAGATTTGGTTGTCAAATCAGTTTGACATGAAAGACCTAGGTGAAGCCAGTTATATGCTAGGGATAAGACTTTGTCGTGATCATAAGAATAAAATGATTGGTTTATCACAGACAGCATATATTAATAGAATGAGGGCAAGATACAATATGGCTAACTCCAAGAAAGGTTCATTAACTTTCAGACGTGGAGTTCATCTATCTAGGGATCAGTGTCCTAAAACACCTGAAGAGATGAAGAGATGAAGAGTATTCCGTATGCTTCGGCAGTCGGAAGCCTCATTTATGCCTTGTTATGTACAAGGCCAGATATCTGTTATGCAGTAGGTCTAGTCAGTAGATATTAGTCAAACCCTAAACCCCAGCACTGGATAGCAGTAAAGCATATATTGAAGTACTTGACAAGGACTCGAGATTATATGCTTATCTACCGCAATGATGAGCTCGTTCCTATAGGGTCCATAGATTCAGATTTTCAATCTGATCTAGACTCTAGAAGTTCAACGTCTGGATATGTGTTTACTCTGGGAGGAGGATCCATAAGTTAGAGGAGTATTAAGAAAACTTGTATTGCCAACTCCACCATGGAAGCCGAATACGTGGCAGCTTCGGAAGCAGCCAAAGAAGCGTATTGTTTCCAAAATTTCCTGATGGATCTAGAAGTCATCAAGGATGGACTTATACCGATCACATTGTACTATGATAATGCTGGAGCAGTAGCCAACTCCAAGCAACCTCGAACTCATAAACGTGCGAAGCATATCGAGAGAAAGTTCCACATCATACGAGATTATGTGGAACGTGGAGAAGTAGCAGTGGTAGAGATTGACTCCATAAACAATCTAGCAGATCCCTTCACTAAGACTTTGGCACAAAAGAGTTTTGATACTCATGTCCATCACGGGTCTTAGATGTGTAGCAAATTGGATTTAGGGCAAGTGGGAGATTATTGGGATTAGTGCCCTAAAAATCCAATTATTTTGTAAATACTTCGTATTTTGTTGGATTAATAAAACTAAAATTATTGCAAGTTATGAGTATTTTACATATTTAATAATTAATGACGTGTGATGGTATTTTTATATGAAATGTGCTTCATAGGAAAAGATTTTAGATACCGAATTCACCTGTCATAATAGTTCTAGTCGGTATGATAAGAATATGTTTTTATCAAGGCTATAACGTGTTATATAAGATGATTAGTCTTTCGTCATAAGGAATGGAGATTCTGGTTATAACACATTGATGATTTTCAATGGGATTGAAAACATCGAACTGGACTATTGAGATTATTCATTTTATACTGCTATCTAAAATGAACAAATCTTAGGTGCATTAGACTCTTAATCCTGGAAGTATTTTGACTTTAGGCGTGTAGTGTTAATCACTGTTATGTGCTCAAAAGTGAGGTCTCAATATAGAGTGGCCAAAATATTTGCACGTTCTGTGATTGCATGAAATGTGCTAAAGAGAAATATTGATCAAGGAATCTGTGGCCTTGCTGGAAGGTTAAAAGATACCCATGAAATAGATTTGCAAAGTTCGAATTAAAACTTTGGCCAAAGTACTTCGTGTGATATGTCACCGAAGTTGTATGATGAATGTGTTTCACATACATAAAATTTGGACTTAAGACAAATCAAGAAATTTCAGATTGAAGGTGAAAAATAAATGATAGTAGTAATAATTTATTTTCACAGATATCTACATACAGGAGAAAATAATAAATTATTCTAGATCAAGAAATTCGTGAATAATTTAATTAATTTTAGAGTGCAATAATATTTATTTAGTGGAATTAAATATTGTTAAACGGTAGTCAATTGTTATCATGAGATGATAATGAATTGACCCGTTCGGAGGTAAAATTAATTATTCATGTAGGTCCCCTTGCAAGCCCAATCAAAGACCAGAGGAGAAATAGCTAAAGGATTTATTTTTAGAAAATGAAAATTCCAAAGAGTTGGAAAAGCCCAAAATTTTATTTTGGAGAAAATGAAATTTTATTTTTAAAAAAATGCTGATGTGTCAGACAAGTTAACACAGGTGGTGCTGCGATCGCGCCACGTCGCACAAGGACCAACGGTTCAGATCTAATCCAAGCCGAACCTGGTAAGAGGGTCGGGTCGGGCCATATATGGATAGGGTCAGTCCAAGCTCAATTAAAAATATATAGACAAGGTGTTGTGGAAGGGAATCGAACCAGCAACCTCCCACTCGCTCAGCCAAGCCTGAAAAAGCTGGACTACATTGCTGCTTATGAGAACAACTAAACGTCTTTATATTTTAATAAGATCAGACACGTGGCAGGTGCTTGCACCAGCATGCGTTTTGCGCGCGCTAAACACACGCCGGCACACAAGCGGCGCATGCGCGCGTTCTCGGCGGCGTTTGGCTCGTGCTGTCGTGAGATGCCCGGTGGTGGCCTCTGATTGGTTACCGGAGACGGCTAGCTACACGAGAACACACTTACACCCCCTTGTGCACATTCTCTTGCACACTCTTGCTCACACACCAAATCGAGAGAGAGAAAGAGAGAAGAGAAGGAGAAAGGAAGGAAAAGGAAGAAGGAGGAAGAAAATCCCGCCCCGAATCCGTCGCTCGATCAATCGAGATTCCGAGACCAACTACACAATCCTCATTCGATTCTTTATCGGTAACCTTCTTTCCCCGTTTCGATTCGTCCATTAAATCCTTCGATTTTCTAGCTTTTATTTTGAAATGAATATTTGATAATTTGATGGGTTTGTAGGTTAGAGTTTACCATTTTTATGTGTTGATTTTAGCTATAGAATTCGCCCTAGTTGATTTTAGGAAGAAACCCTCGTGAGAAAAATGAGAATCGCATTTTCAGCACCTGTAAGTTAAACCACACGGTCCAACGCACGGTCTTGGCAAGACCGTGCACCAGACCGTGCGCACCACTTTAAGCCTGCACCGGCCTGCGCACCCCAGTGCGCAAGCTAGTGCGCGCCTGTTATAGCTTGCACGGTCTTGGTAGTGATCTCAAGACCGTGCACAAGGCCGTGCGTTAGCCCGTGCGAATGCCTTAACCAAATTTTCAGCCTTTTTCCTTAGTTGCTCACGGTAATGGGGTCAATGGGCCAAAAATAAAAGTTGACTTTTTGCATACGACCCCCTAAAATTGAGCCGTTTTCACCTATAGCTTCCATATGATTCAAGGATGAATATTTCGTAAAGTTTTCAAAATTCCGACCTCGTTCGGGCCTTGAATCGAGCCTTTTTCGTTTAGGACTTTTTCCCCAATTTGTGAATGTTGTCCAAATGATCCGAAAATCGCACGAGTGCTTCTTTATAATATATTATGCATGAATGTGCAATTAGAATTTCAATTGAGCATGTTTAGCATCTTTAATTTCGTATCTTTCGTTTAATAGATTTAATTGCATTTTACTTGTAATTTCAATTACTGCATGATTATTATTTGGTCTTTCATGTGTCGTAATCTTTAAGAGTCGTGCGTCGTGTCTTGTCTTATTTGGTTTGTCGTCTGTCAGTTTCAGGCCGTCCTTTCAAGGAATAGCTTGAGTGTCTTGTCGTTCCCGTGCTCCCAGGTGAGGGTTTTAAAATGCTTTCAACTAGAGTAAGGATTTCTTTTATTATTGGGAACTACCCTTATGTGCTTATATTGATTTCATTTCCTTTCTTGTATATCTATTAAATATTTAATTATATTTTCATGATTTTAATAACAAATGTTTTGATATCAACTTATACCTATAAGTATATCTAAATCATTTTTTTTTCAAGAGGCAAGTAAAACTCTTTCATTTCAACGTGGTACTTTGACTTTGGTTGGGTCTATGAGGGAAGTCGTTAGGGGAGTCCGTCCGCACATCCCGACACGTATGAAACTAATAGTCACCCCCTTTGTCGTCACACCCTTGCCTAAATGCCCGTTTGGCTTTCAACTTATATTGTTTCTTGAACGCGAGCAAAATTGTGGACTTTTCTTTTAATGAGGGCCTGGGAGGGTATTCGAGGGTCTCACTTGGGGACGAGCGTCCAGGGTGTTGCCCGAGGTACTTTTCCCAAAATTAAGCGTCAATCGTGGCCCGTCAGGAGTTGATAGCCACGGTTGGGAGCGATGGTGGGCGTTGCATTCATTGCACGTTTTCCTGAAATTCAATTCGTCGCCCATGGTCGCGCTATGGGGTAAGACACCGAAGATGGAGTTTTATAATGACATGAAGGGGTTATAAGGAGGAACGGGCTCATTCTCGCTGGGATATTACTTGCTTCTATTTATGCTTTATTGTTACTGCTTATTAATTGTAGTTAATGCAAGTCGAAGCACATTCCGGTTTTCTTAAATTCTGCAAATGTATTTTCTTATATATGTTTAAAAACCCGGAAGCGTGACTCGTACTTGTTCCCTCTTTACCCTTACTGAGTATCGATTATACTCACCTCTCATTATTTTAATTCTTACTTCAGGTCGACAGGTGGCGTTGTCAACTCTCATGTCGGTTGGCAACAGCGGGTCGTGAGTCTCGGTCTTCGTGTCCTTTGGTAAATGTCGGTAGTGTCCAACAACAGTCTGTCTTTTATTATTTGAACCAAATTTCTAGATAGATTGGATATATTGATGAATTCTGGAAATTCGATATTGATGAATATTCGTTGAGCATTGACTAGTTAAATATATAATTGTTGAATATTGATTTATGTTAATTGACGCCCCGTGTGGCTTTGAATGTTTAATTGATATGTATATATTAAGCTTCCGCACTCTGTTATTTCTGTTGGTTGTTGTTGTTGGACTAGGTACGTTGTTGCCGGGTTAGATTGAGTGCTTGTCGTTCGCCGGGATGGATTTTTAAATGGGGTACATCTACCTCGTTTGGGAGTTCGTCTCAGTACGAATGTGGTGTCGTTTCCCCTCCTACGGAAAGGGGCGCTACACCCACACTCCAAGGTCAAGCCGGGGATATTGCAAGGAAGCTCTACCGGTTTCACGAAAGCCAGTAAGCAGCATAATCTCCGTAGATAGCCATCTTCGGTGTACGGTAATTTTTCCACCGTTATTTTACAACCAAGCATGATAAATTATGTGTTCTTAAATGTTAATAGGATTTTGTATTTATCAGCTTTATAATTTAAAATTATATTATCAGTGCATGTATATACTAGAGTAGATTCGGCTAAGTCTTCCGTTGTTTATTAAAATATTGAGAAATATTTTGATACCTGTATATTGAGAAATTTTTTGAAATACGGTTCCATACCGTTACTCTCTTTTGGGCCCTCTACCCAGCAGTAGACGAGAGAGAGAAAGTGAGGATTTTTATTATTTTCAAGAACCAGTTTGAGAAAGGAAATTGAATATTTCCTTTTCTTTTCTTTTTGTTTAAAACACTATGGTTTTAAAAATAGAACAGAAAGTAGCATCATATGGCTGCGGAAATCTGGAAAATGAGAGCAAGAAAACAAATATGATGTTTTAGATCTGAAGAACAGCCACAGACGTGGCGGGAGGAGGAGAGTTGCACCGGCGGTGCAAGAAGCAGATGAGTGGCGTATGGCGGCGCGAGAGAGGCTAGGGTTTGGTGCGTGCGTGCAGCAGCCGGAAGAAGAGTGGCGGTAGGACAGATCTGGAGGGTGGTAGCAGGTGGGTCTAAAACTAGGGTTTTTTTTTTCTTCATTTCGTAAACCTGCTCGATACCATGTGAGAAAATGCTGAAAAGTCTATTTGATATTGAATAATGAAAAGAGCTTACAAATATATAGAGCAAACATAAAGTAAGTATGAAAAATCTAATCCAACTAATTATGCTAATCAATCTCACTAATTTAGCCAAGAGATAATACTAATTAGGGGTGTGCATCGGTCCAAAACCGAACCAAACCAGTTTATATGAGGAGTACAAACCGAAATCGAACCGAGGACCTTATGGGTTCCGTTCGGTTGAAACCGAAAAAATTTGGTTCGGTTCCGGTTAACTGACCGGAAAAAGAAATTATTTTATTTATTTTTTTTAAATTGTGAAAAAATAAATCTAGGCCAAGCCCTAAATTAAATAATAGCAAGTTAGGACACAAATTTATTAGTCCAAGCCCATAGTCAAAGCCCCAAACTAAATTAAAAGTTAAAACCCTAATTAGAAATTCAATTTCACTTTACATTTTTTTCACGCTTCACGCTCCTCCAGATATGATGTTCACTTCTCCACACCATATCTGATGTTCAACGCTTCTCTACTCCAGATCTATTATTTCTTCAGATGCGGCCGACAACTTTTCTTCAAGGGCGTCGGTTTTATTGACGGCGACAAGCAGCTACTTCTTTATCAACTGTGGCAACGAACTTCTTTATCAACGAGGGAGATGGTAGAATGTGAGTTGGTGGAGAAACAACCGAAGGAGTGTTAGCCAACGATAGAGGAGTAGTTGGAGGAGGGCTAATAGGCGGTCAGATTGCATGTGGAAGAGAATAGATGGAGGAGGGATTTTTTTTCTTACCTTGATTTCTTGTGAATGAAAATATGAAACGGTGGTAAAACTGTAATCTATGCGGCTGTAGGTAGTTTTTTTTTTTTTAATTTCGGTTTTCTGGTTCAGTCCGGTTAACCGTCGGTTTTGAACCAAAAGAACAGGAAAAATCGAAAGCTTCTATATAGGAACCAAAATCGAACTAATAGTCCAACCGGTTCGGGAAGTTTCGGTTCGGTTCGGCCGGTTTCGGTTATTTTGCACAGGCCTAATACTAATTATTCTCACAATCAGAAATATGTACGTATAGTTTAAGTTTTTTCTACGATACAATCACTCCAAAATATCGTTAGCTTTCCAACATGATAATTCCCATTTAAATCTGGAGCAACTGCAGATGTGAATATCGTAATACCTTTTTTATGGCTTTAGATTGATAAAAAAAATGTTCTTCTAGTACCGGCGATACGAGTACTCTATTCTAATTTCTAAATCACTTGAGCAACTATTGCTGAGAAATGTTAGTTAGGAAAGTTCTAATTATCAGGGATTCTATATATTCTATAGTTGACTTTCCCTAGTTAACATTATTTGTACATTATATAGCTTGGTATCTTGTACATTGTATATACAGAAATTAATATACAGCAATATTCCTCCCAATCATGTTTTCTCTAAAGTCTAACATGGTATCAGAGTGGGTGATGATCCATTAACGTATCCAATCCTTGCTCATCACGTACCAGTACCTTTCCCGGTCATGGCCGACGATAGCAGCAGTACTTCCGGTAAGGAATCACAGTAGCCAGTTGATTCCTTAGCCACACAATTACCCAGCCTTCTCCAAAACCTACAGCCCCAAACAGAAAATCAGCAATCTCAAAATATACCACAAAACATTTCAGTAAGCATAAAATTAAATCAGTCCAACTACTCCCTTTAGGCTCGATTAATCAGAATCGCAGTCGTAGGCAGAGGAAAGCTCAGTCACCTCACCGGGACTCCACCACCACCGGCGATAGATAATCTGGCGTATGCCAAATGGGAACAAACGGACCTGATTGTTTGTTCATGGCTTCTCGACAGAATGGAGCCAGAGCTGATTCCGGCATACGCCGAATACCCATCGGCGAGAGCTCTATGGAGTGCCCTTCAATCCACGTACAGCCAAGGTGGGCATGGGCTTCAGATTTTCGATCTCACCGTCTGAGCAAATAATCTCAAGCAAGGAGGAGAGAGCATCGAAAGGTATTGCAGCGAGCTCCAACGCATATGGAGAGAAATTAAAACACGGCAACCCAACCCCATGGTGAATGAAGAGGATACATGAACTTTCAACCGCCTCAGATCTGAAACCCAATTATTCCAGTTTCTCGCCAGGATCGACGATAGATACGACGCCGACCGGAGAGATCTTCTGAAAGAAAGCCCTCTTCTGACGGTCAAATGCACCTATTCCACCATCCGACGAGAAGGAACACGACGAGAAATACTCGGTGGTCGAAGCTCATCATCGGTGGACGAAGTACAGGAGCGATGGAAAATTGGGGTGCACTGAGATCTTCGACGGGGCCACCAAAGGGGGGGCGGCTCCGTGTCAGAATAGTAGCGGCAGACAGAATTCAGGCGGCAGCGACAAGCCTACGGTCAAATGTGACCAGTGTAATCAGACCGGTCATACCAAAGCTCAATGTTACGAACTCATTAGGTGGCCGGAGGGTTGGCGCAGCCGGTCAGGACAGGGACCGTCGGGCGGCGGCGCACTCTGCTCAGGCAAGCAGCGGACCAGATGGAGACGAAATCCTACAAGGAGGCGAGAATAGTGTAGCAGCTTTTTTAGGTATGAGGGATGGATGGGTTAAATTCCCATCCTACCCCTCCTATAATATAATGATACTTCACTTAAATCCATTTTATCTAATAATGATTCAACAGTGCATGAGCCCAATACAACTGAGAGTGTGGCTCTCCACACGAATACTTGCACCAAGTGGATCTTTGACTGTGGGGCCACCGACACCATGACTTATGATCGATCAGACTTAGTGGGGTGTACTGTCGCAAAACAAATGTCTATTTAGGATGCTCATGGTAGAATATCGCCCGTTCACGGAGCGGGCACAGTCAATTTATCTCCTTCATTACAATTTAAAAACTATCTCTTTGTACCCAATTTGTCTTGCAAATTACTCTCCATCAATCATGTTACGAAGGAATTAAACTGTGTCGTGCTTATGTTTTCCACTTTCTGTTTGCTGCAGGATCTTCAGTCGAGGAGAGTGATTGGGCGTGGTACTAAGCGGCATGGATTGTACTATATGGATGAGGTTGCTCAACAGGAACTGCAGCGCTTGCTCACGGGACAGTGAATCGCCAACAGTGGTTGTGGAACCGTCGGTTAGGTCATTCCTCTATAGGTTACCTTCAGTCATTATTTCCTAGTATTTTTCCTTAGAATAGTAGTTTGACTTGTGAAACTTTTATACTCTCTAAGAGTCATAGACAACATTTTTCCTCGTCAATTTCTCGAGCAAATGATGTTTCTTCCCTTATTCATTCTGATGTATGGGGCCATGCCCCGAATTCTGGTGATCATGGTTTTAAATACTTTCTCTTATTTGTGGATGATTGTTCTCGTATGATGTGTGTATATTTTCTGAAAAATAAATCTGAGGTCCCTTCGAAATTTGTGAAATTTTTTCAATTAGTTCAAACTCAGTATACATCTCACATTCAGATTCTTAGGTCTGATAACAGGGGGGAATATGTTAATACCACTATGAGAGATTTCTTTCGGGATAAGGGGATTATTTATCAAACTTCCTGCCCTCATACCCCTCAGTGAAATGGGGAAGCTGAGAGAAAAAACTGCCAGCTTCTTGAGATGTCTAGGGCCCTTATGATTGAATCTCAATGTCCCAAATTCTTATGACCCGAAGCCATAGCCACATCAGTTTATCCTGTGAATTGTCTTCCCACAAAAGCTTTAAACTTTGCCACACCCTTGAAATTTTTGGGTACTAAGGTCAGCATCCCTTCCTCCTTAGTTCTCTCTCCTAAAGTTTTTGGGTGTTCTGTATTTGTCCACATCCCTAAGTCCACCCATACCTAGCTTGATCCGTGCTCTCTTAAATGTGTGTTTGTGGGATATGGGGTTCATCAGAAGGGGTATAGGTGCTATCATCCTGGTACTCGACGTCTATATACGACTATGGACTGTGATTTCCTTGAGACTGAATATTTTTCTCCCAACCCAGTGGTCAGGGGGAGACTCGACAGGATCCACTAGGTTGGGTGTCACAATCTTGGCCTGACATAGTCCTAACAGAGCAAGTAGGCGGAACCACCAAGCTGACCAATCCCACAAAGAGTCCGTCCACTCCAATCACTCAAACCAATCAGACTGAGGGTCTTGAGGTATGTCCTAGCTATTCCAGTATTGATAGCTCTTCAAATCAGTTTGAATCTAACAGTGCAGGACAATATCAGTCTATTAATGCAGGGCAAGCAGGAGATATGATTCCAAAATGAGACAGTACAAGAGAACTGATACACCTTGCCCCCGAGGGCAAATCGTAGAGTGCCACCGAAGAGATATGAACCGGCACATACAGGAAGAACTCCCAAATATCATATAGCAGACATTGCTAGAGGGAACCTGTCCCAGCGGGCTCTGGCATATGCTACTTCTATTCACTCCACCAAAATCCCGAGTAACGTGGAAAAGGCTCTCACAGATGAAAAGTGGGTCCATGCTATGGAAACAAAAATGGAAGCACTCGATAAGAATGGGACTTGGGAAAAGTGCACACTTCGCAATGATAAAAGCATGGTAGGATCTAGATGGGTCTTTACTGTGAAACACCAAGCAGACAGAAGCATTGAGAGATACAATACCAGGTTGGTGGCGAAAGGGTACACGCAAGCTTATGGCATAGACTACTCCGAAACCTTTTCACCGGTAGCTAAGATTGACACTATCAGAGTGTTGTTCTCGATAGCAGCTAATCGAGATTGGAAGCTACATTAGTTTGATGTCAAAAATGCGTTTCTGTACGGAGATCTTAGAGAAGAGGTATATATGGAACCCCCACCAGGATTCACTCACGACTTTGGGAATGGAGAAGTGTGCAGGCTTCAGAAAACTTTATATGGGCTAAAACAGTCACCCAGGGCCTGGTTTGGAAGATTTACAACCGCCATGAAGAAGTATGCTATAGTCAGAGTAACTGTAGCGCCCCGCTCTACAGCCCCCGAACCTGTACGGATTCCCAAGCCGAGAACGGCGCCTCAACCTGAGAACCCATACAAGCTAACGGGTCAATCCCGACACTTGGCAACAGTGAATCCCTAATATTTAAACATCTAACCAACTCAGAATAAACAGCGGAAGCAATTTAAATCATATTATCATAAATGCCACTCCGGGGCCAATTAAACTAATTTAAAGTAAAGCCCATTTAGGGGCAACATCAATAAAAAAAACAGGGGATGGGAATCAACATAATTATCTACAATCCTGGACCAAAAGAACAACTAACTAGAGAGTTAATAGACAACAAAAGAGACTCGGCAAAACCAAAAAGCCTATTTTTGCACTGTTGCCCATCCGACACATGAGACATGTCGGTCTCTCTCTCTACCTGAGGCAAGAACCAATGAAAGAGGGTGAGTCAAAAATACTCAATGAAGATGTGAGAACAAGTCGAGTTATGCTTCCGGGTTTTGTAGAAAATACATATGCGATAAGGAAGAAAACCGAAATATGCTTCTACTTGGATATTCAATTAAAACGATAAAAGCAATAATAATATAAAGCGATAAATAATTATCCCAGCGAGAGTTGGCCTGTTTCTCCTTATTTCTCCATGATTCATTATAAAATCTCCATCGCCGGTGTCAAGCTAAGGAGCAACCCGAAGCTTGACTATTGTGAATTTTAGGAAAATGTACAACGAATGCAACACCCACCATCGCTCCCAACCGTGGCTATCAACTCCTGACGGGCCACGATTGACGCTTATTTTTGGGAGAAGCACCTCAGATTACACCCTGGACGCTCGTCCCCAGATGCAACCTCCGGATACTTTCCCGGGCCCATTTGAAATAACACTGCTTTGCTCGCTTTGAAAATAAGCTTTGAATGCCAACCGGCAATCTGGGCAAGGTGACGACGAAGGGAGTAAGTCCTAAGTCAAACCGTCACGAAAATAAAGAGTTTTCTTGCCCTTTTTGAAAACAAATCGATTTGGTTTAATATTGTATAATTTTGATATTAAAGGATTTGAGGAAAAAACATAAAAGTATAAGCTCGAAATAGTTAATACAATAATATGGGATTAGGGGGTTTCGCAATTATATATATATATATGTTCAAGCCCAGTTAAAAGATTTGAATCCTCACCTGGAATCAAAAATAGAAAGCCTAGCAGCTAGACTCACTGGTCACCGACGCCTAATGGATCTGAAGACAAGACAGGACCTAGACGAATTAGTACCGACTATAAAAGCGCAAATAAGCAATTATTGGACGAATGGCTAACCAAACATGTTCGCAATCATGCATATGCCAATTATAATATGTGAGGAAGATATCATGTAAATTTCACGAAATTCCGACAAGTTGTCGAAAATGCACCTACTTAAAATTACACTATTCATAGCCCGAACGAGGGCAAAATTAAATAAACATTCCAAAATATTAATCTACAAGTTATAAGGGTTCTATAGGTGAAAACGGTATAATTTTTGGAGTTCGTATGCAAAAAGTCAATGAAAAATATCGACCCGAAGACTCAATTGCCGAGAGCAACATTTGAAAAAGGCTGGAAATTTTTCTAAGTGTTTCACACCGGCTTGTGCACAGTCTTGAACACGGTGCCAAGACCGTGCATGCACACACGGCCAAACACACGGTATTGGTGCACGGGCTTGAGCCCGTGCAGGCAAAAAGAGCTGCACACAGGCTCCTGCACGGTCTTGCTCAAGACCGTGCGTTAGCCCGTGTGGTTTAACAGAACACTGCAGAAAGTTCGCGATTTTACGAAATTCTAACCAAAAATTCATAAAAATCATATTTATAGCGCAAATCAACACTCACAATTTATAACAATCAATAATCATCATCTAATACACATTTACATCCAATAATATCACGAAATGATCAAGAAACGGGCTCGATCTAAGCATTTATCCTACAAATCCCGAATTAATAAAATATTCTCAAAACCGCGTAAATTCGTGAAATAAATTGGGGAAATTGGTGCCTAGAGAAAGGTATCGATGAAAGGATCGTTTAAAAACGATTGGCTTGAAATTCCATAGAGATACGAGCTCGGCACGATCGATTAGGGCTTTGGGAGAAAATTCTCTTTTTTCTTCTTCTCTCTCTCTCTCTCGAATTTGAAATAAGGATTTGAATGAAGTTTCGAGACTTTTATCAAATATTTCGAAATGTCAAAAAAAATACGAAGGGTTATTTTAGTAATTTTAGAAAGTCCAATTAAATACACGTTGATCAAAATATCTATTTAATATCGAACAAACGCAATTTAGACACAGAATTTAAATACGCAATTAATATTATCACATTGGGTCGTATACGAAATTAATATATAATAATTCACATATTACGAGAATTTAGGGTTAAGAAAGATAATTAACGCGGGAAAAGTACTCACAATAATTCTCGGATTTCTGGGTCGTTATAATACTCCCCCCTTATGAGAATCTGGTCCCCAGATTCCATCTTTATCAGAAAAGCTCAGGATAAGCTTCTCTCATCTTAGCTTCCGTCTCCCAAGTAGACTGCTCGGTCGAACGGTTCCTCCAGAGAACTCTCACTAATGAAATCTGCTTGTGACGAAGCTGATGGACCTTGCGATCCTGAATTTGAACCGGTTTCATCTCAATAGTCAAGTCCTGCTTAAGCTGAACTCCATCATCCTGGAGAATATGGGACTCGTTGGGGAAGTACTTGCGGAGCTGCGAGACATGAAAGACATTATGGATCCCGGTAAGATAAGGTGGTAGGTCCAAACGATATGCGGTATTCCCGATCCGTTCTGTGATCTCAAATGGACCTAAGTATCTCGGAGTAAGCTTCCCACCTCTACCGATCCTCGTGAATCCCTTCTTCGGGGAGGCCTTGAGAAAAACTCGGTCTCCTACTTCGAACTCTAAATGTCGACGTCTCTTGTCGGCGTAGCTCTTCTGGCTATCTTGAGCTGCTTTCATTCTTTGCCGAATGAGTTGGACTTTATCGATCGCTTCCTGAATGTGATCCGGTGGAGTAGCTCTCTCGTGGCCATTAGCTGACCACTTCCAATCCTCCAATTCCCAATAAATCGGAGATCTGCACTTCCTCCCATAAAGAGCTTCATATGGCGGCATCCCAATCGAGGCTTGGTAACTGTTGTTGTAAGCGAACTCGACCAAGGGCAAGTGTGAAATCCAACTCGTATGAAAATCGAGCGCACATGCCCGTAGCATATCACTTAGAAATCTGATCGTCCGCTCGGATTGTCCATCGGTCTGGGGATGTGCTGCAGAGCTAAACTTTAGGGTCATTCCCAAGTTCTTATGAAGTTCTTGCCAAAACTGAGCTGTGAACTTAGGATCCCTGTCTGAAACGATGCTTTCCGGAACACCATGAAGCCTAATGATTTCCTTCTGATACAGTTCTGCAAGCTGCTTGACCTTTGCTGTTTTTCGAACCGGAAGAAATTGAGCTGACTTGGTCAATCGATCGACGATGACCCAAATACTGTCGAAGCCTCCACGAACAGTGGGCAATCCGGTCACGAAGTCGATAGTGATCTCCTGCCACTTGGAAGTGGGTACAGGAAGCGGTTGAAGAGTACCTCCAAGCCTTTGATGTTCGGCCTTGACTCTCTGACACGTTAGACAATGTTTCACATAGGTAGCCACGTCCCTTTTCATACCGTTCCACCAATACTGGGTTCTAAGATCACGATACATCTTGTTGCCTCCTGGGTGAACAGCATAAGCAGACTTGTGTGCCTCATCGAGAATTCCACGCTTCAGGTTCGTGGCAATACAAACTCGGGTCCCGAAGCGAAGCAATCCGATACCATCGATCCTGAATTTGGTGTTGGGATCATTCTACATTCTGGCCTTGATCTTCTGAATACCGGCATTCGAATTTTGCTCGTCTCGGATCTGTTGGACTAGATCGGGTTGGACTGTAAGGTTGGCAAGACGAGGATACGATTCAAATCGAGTCCTCCTGTCCTCTAAAGAGATATCTGAAGATGTCCCCTCTAGGTGTGCCACGTGAGCCCTCCGGCTCAATGCATCGGCAGCTACGTTCACCTTCCCAGGGTGATACTCCACCGTCTCTGTCTCCTGTTGAGATCCTTCTGAGTGAATAGATACTTCAAACTCTGGTGCTCCGTAAAGATGTCAAAGGTGACACCATACAGATAATGACGCCATTTGCTCAAGGCAAATATCACCGTTGCAAGTTCCAAGTCGTGAATGGGATAGTTCTTTTCGGCATCTTTTAGCTTTTTAGAAGCATAAGCAACGACTTTCCCATTTTGCATCAACACGCACCCTAAACCTTCCTTGGACGCGTCAGTAAAAACCGCGTATCCTTCGTGTCCGTCTGGGAGAACAAGTATAGGTGCAGTGGTCAATCTCTTCTTCAGCTCCTTGAAGCTGGCCTCGCACTCGTCGTCCCACTGAAAGGACACATCTATACATGTCAACTTCGTGAGTGGGGCCGCTAGTTTGGAGAAATCCTTAACAAATCGCCTGTAATATCCAGCCAATCCAAGAAAACTCCTAACTTCTGTTGGCATCTTAGGCTGACTCCAACTCGTCACTGCCTCAATCTTTGATGGATCTACAGCAATCCCATTCCCGGAGATGATGTGACCAAGGAATGGAACCTCGTTGATCCAGAACTCGCACTTGCTAAACTTAGCATATAGGCTATGCTCACGAAGTGTCTGTAACACAATGCGAAGATGCTCGGCATGATCCTCGACTATCTTGGAGAAAACCAGAATGTCGTCGATAAAGATAACCACAAACTTATCGAGGTAAGGTCGGAAAATCCTGTGCATCATATCCATGAAAGCTGCAGGGGCATTCGTCAAACCAAACGGCATCACAACAAACTCGAAGTGGCCGCACCGAGTGTTAAACCCGGTCTTAGATATATCCTGCTCTCGGATACGAAGCTGATAGTAACCCTGTCGAAGATCCAATTTCGAATATACCTTCGAGCCCTGTAATAAGTCAAATAACTCCTCTATGTGGGGTAGAGGGTATTTGTTCTTCACTGTCATCCGGTTCAGCTCTCGGTAGTCGATGCACATTCTCAGCGTACCATCTTTCTTCTTAACAAACAAAACCGGGGCACCCCAAGGACAGATGCTCGGTCTAATGTAACCACTCTCAAGCAACTCTTCAAGTTGCATCTTAAGTTCCTTCAACTCGGCGGGAGCCATCCTATACGGAGTCTTCGAATAAGGCTCCGATCCCGGGGCAAGATCAACTACGAACTCAATGTCACGATCAGGGGGTAAAGAGTTCAAACTCTCGGGAAAGACATCCGGGAAGGCCTTAATCACTTCCGTGTTCTCGAGCTTCCCTTGTTCCTTCGGTCGATTAAGTAAATAAGCAACGAAGGCCTGAGCTCCCTCTCGGATCAAACGAGAAGCCTCAATGAAAGAAATCTTCGGTGCCAAATCTGACTTCTCATGAATACCCTTCACAATTGTTGCCTCTGCTCCAATCTGTACTGTCTTCTTGAAACAATCCACACTGACTCTGTGCTGATAAAGCCAGTCCATTCCAAGAATAATCCCATAACGCTGTAGTGGCAACTCAATCAAATCGGCGGGATAAACACGATCTCCTATCTTCAAAGGGCAACCCTTGAAGATCCTATCCGTAACGAATGAAGTCTCCAAAGGAGAACTGACTCGATACAAATAAGGCAGACTCTCCACGGGCATGCACAATTTAGCAGCAATATCAAGCGCAATAAACGAGTGTGTAGCACCCGGATCATATAATGCAGTAATAGGGATGTCATGAATATGCAGGGTACCTCCAATCACGTAGTGCAAATCAGGCTCAAGTTCCTCTCCTCCCAGTGCAAAGACTCTGGGCTGTACTCTCGGCTGACCGGCAGCCTGAATCGCCTTCGGTGGCGTGGTGAGAGCCCTCTTGTTCAGAAAGAGTCTATCAGGTGATCAGGGGATGCACAAAGTAAACACTGCCCCAATCGCTTCCGGCAGAAGTCAGCGGTGTGGTTCGGCTTGTGGCAGTAGGAACAGGTGATCGGTGCAACGGTAGTAATAGGGGCCCTCTCGATATACCTGGGCCTCTTATCGCCCATAGAAGATCCAGATCCAGCAGTGAAAGGCCTCTTGCCCTTCTGAGAAAAACCCCTAGGGGCGGCAGCAACAGGTACAGGAGCCCTACGACGGAGCTCTCTAAGATCGGACTCTATAGTCATAGCCCGTGTCACGGCCTCCTCATAAGTACGGAGGTCGCTGCCAACCAACTCGGCCCTAATCTCATCACGAAGGCCCTCCTTGAACTTCCTAGCCATCCTCCTGTCGTCGCCTGCCATATGAGGAGCGTAGGCAATCAATCTAGTAAAATTGGCCTCATACTGGCCCACAGTCGTACCTCCCTGAGTGAGGTTCATAAACTCCCTCTCTCTCTAATCTCAAACAATCTCGGGCACATACTTCGCCCGAAACTCATGAAGAAACTGTCCCCAAGTGCGTGGGGTCTGTACGGTGGTCCATCGTCGCTCAACAAAGCGCCACCAGTCGAGGGCGGGTCGCCTAATCAAGAATACAGAGAGCTCAATCCTCTGAAGATCCTCAATCTCTAGAGCTTTAAACTTCTGCTCCAGTTCTGAAATCCAGGCCTCGGCCTTGATGTCGTCCGACTCGCCCTCGAAGACCGTAGGGCGATAGGACATGAATCGATCCATGGCTCAGGCAATAGCATCCCGAGGGTTCGGTGGTGGTGGCTGAGGCGGCTGTTGCTCCTGCTGAGCCTGCTGTACTATCAATCTAATAGCATCATAGAAGGCATTAGGCGGTGGAAAGCCCTCTGGTGGTGGAGGTGGTTCCTGTCGGCCTCTAGATCGGACCATAGTGCCTGAAACAATGAGCTGGAATGCATGTGGGTTAATGATATGTTCAATTAATCAAGTAACAATATCATATAAAAGCGCAAGTAAAGAAAAATAACACGAAACCTATATATATAGCCGTACGACTTAGACACGATACTTCTAGACAATAGAACCTAACGCTCTGATAGACAACAGAACCTAACGCTCTGATAGACAACAGAACCTAACGCTTTGATACCGCTACGGACTGTAGCGCCCCGCTCTACAGCCCCCCAACCTGTACGGATTCCCAAGCCGAGAACGGCGCCTCAACCCGAGAACCCATACAAGCTAACGGGTCAATCCCGACACTTGGCAACAGTGAATCCCCAATATTTAAATATCTAACCAACTCAGAATAAACAGCAGAAGCAATTTAAATCATATTATCCTAAATGCCACTCCGGGGCCAATTAAACTAATTTAAAGTAAAGCCCATTCAGGGGCAACATCAATAAAAAAAACAGGGGACGGGAATCAACATAATTATCTACAATCCTGGACCAAAAGAACAACTAACTAGAGAGTTAATAGACAACAAAAGAGACTCGGCAAAACCAAAAAGCCTATCTATGCACTGTTGCCCATCCGACACATGAGACATGTCGGTCTCTCTCTCTACCTAAGGCAAGAACCAATGAAAGAGGGTGAGTCAAAAATACTTAGTGAAGATGTGAGAACAAGTCGAGTCATGCTTCCGGGTTTTGTAGAAAATACATATGCAATAAGGAAGAAAACCGGAATATGCTTCGACTTGGATATTCAATTAAAACGATAAAAGCAATAATAATATAAAGCGATAAATAATTATCCCAGCGAGAGTGGGCCTGTTCCTCCTTATTTCTCCATGATTCATTATAAAATCTCCATCGCCGGTGTCAAGCTAAGGAGCAACCCGAAGCTCGACTATTGTGAATTTTAGGAAAATGTGCAACGAATGCAACACCCACCATCGCTCCCAACCGTGGCTATCAACTCCTGACGGGCCATGATTGAAGCTTATTTTTGGGAGAAGCACCTCGAATTACACCCTGGACGCTCGTCCCCAGATGCAACCTCCGGATACTTTCCCGGGCCCATTTGAAATAACACTGCTTTGCTCGCTTTGAAAATAAGCTTTGAATGCCAACCGGCAATCTGGGCAAGGTGACGACGAAGGGAGTAACTCCTAAGTCAAACCGTCACGAAAATAAAGAGTTTTCTTGCCCTTTTTGAAAACAAATCGATTTGGTTTAATATTGTATAATTTTGATATTAAAGGATTTGAGGATAAAACATAAAAGTATATGCTCGAAATAGTTAATACAATAATATGGGATTAGGGGGTTTCGCAATTATATATATATATATATATATATATATATGTTCAAGCCCAGTTAAAAGATTTGAATCCTCACCTGGAATCAAAAATAGAAAGCCTAGCAGCTAGACTCACTGGTCACCGACGCCTGATGGATCTGAAGACAAGACAAGACCTAGACGAATTAGTAATGACTATAAAAGTGCAAATAAGCAATTATTGGACGAACGGCTAACCAAACATGTTCACAATCATGCATATGCCAATTATAATATGTAAGGAAGATATCATGTAAATTTCACGAAATTCCGACAAGTTGTAAAAAATGTACCTACTTAAAATTACACTATTCACAGCCCGAACAAAATTCTAACCAAAAATTCATAAAAATCATATTTATAGCGCAAATCAACACTCACAATTTATAACAATCAATAATCATCATCTAATACACATTTACATCCAATAATATCACGAAATGATCAAGAAACGGGCTCGATCTAAGCATTTATCCTATAAATCCCGAATTAATAAAATATTCTCAAAACCGCGTAAATTCGTGAAATAAATTGGGGAAATTGGTACCTAGAGAAAGGTATCGATGAAAGGATCGTTTAAAAACGATTGGCTCGAAATTCCACGGAGATACGAGCTCGGCACGATCGATTAGGGCTTCGGGAGAAAATTCTCTTTTTTCTTCTTCTCTCTCTCTCTCTCGAATTTGAAATAAGGGTTTGAATGAAGTTTCGAGACTTTTATCAAATATTTCGAAATGTCAAAAAAAATACGAAGGGTTATTTTAGTAATTTTAGAAAGTCCAATTAAATACACGTTGATCAAAATATCTATTTAATATCGAACAAACGCAATTTAGACACGGAATTTAAATACGTAATTAATATTATCACATTGGGTCGTATACGAAATTAATATGTAATAATTCACATATTACGAGAATTTAGGGTTAAGAAAGATAATTAACGCGGGAAAAGTACACACAATAATTCTCGGATTTCTGGGTCGTTACAGTAACTCTGATCACACACTCTTCCTGAAAAGAAGAGACGACTTGGTTACATATCTCATCATCTATGTGGATGACATGATCATCACCGAAGATGATACAGAAGAAATGTCTCAGTTAAGGAATAATCTGTTTCAAGAGTTTGAGATGAAAGATCTGGGAGAACTAAAATATTTTTTGGGGATAGAAGTTCTGCGATCCAAGCAATGTATCTTCATCTCACAACGAAAGTTTGTTCTTGATCTTCTGACTGAGATTGGGCTTCTCGAGTATAGACCAGTTGACACTCCAACGGTCGTTAACCATGGGTTACACATAGAAGATGGGGCAGAGGAGGCTGATAAGGGTCAGTACCAGCGGCTAGTTGGAAAACTGATCTATCTCTCACATACTCGACCAGATGTGGTCTATGCAGTAGGAGTCTTGAGTCATTTTATGCATCAACCCCAGAAAAGTCATATGGACGCAGCAATCAGAGTCTGTAGATATCTGAAGGGGCATCCGGGAAAAGGAGTACTATTTCAAAAGCACGGACATCTCAACATTGAAGCTTACACCGATGCAGATTGGGCCGGAAATCCGATTGATAGACGGTCAACCTCCGGATACTTTACTCTTGTTGGAGGAAATTTGGTGACTTGGAGGAGTAAGAAGCAGAAAGTTGTAGCTCTCTCAAGTGCAGAAGCAGAATTTCAAGGTATTGCACAAGGAGTAGCTGAAGTGTTGTGGCTGAGGAAGTTATTGGCAGAGATTGGTTTTCCAGCAGTTGCAGCTTGCAGGTTAAATTGTGATAGTCGAGCTACCATCAGCATTTCAAAAAATCCAGTATAGCAAGACCGAATGAAGCACGTTGAGGTGGACAGACATTTCATTAAAGAAAAGTTGGAGGAGCATATCATTGATATCCCGTTCGTGAGATCCGAAGATCAGTTAGCAGATATTCTTACAAAAGCTGTGAATGGAAGGATATTCAGTGAAGCGTTAAGCAAGTTAAACATCGGGGATCCGATACTCAACTCGAGGGGTGTGTTAGTTAGGAAAGTTCTAATTATCAGGGATTCTATATATTCTATAATTGGCTTTCCCTAGTTAACATTATTTGTACATTATATAGTTTGGTATCTTGTACATTGTATATACAGAAGTTAATATACAGTAATATTCCTCCCAATCATGTTTTCTCTAAAGTCTAACAAGAAACATTCCGGTATTTATAAATATATACTAAATATAGGCTTCTTTATATTTTGTGGAGCTTGTTTTAAGAAACTTTTGGACTAATATATCCTCTGTTTTATCCTTATGATACATACAGACACTCAATGAAATTGTAGTGGTAAACATGATATATTAACTGTAACGACCCGCAATCTCCAAGTTCAAGATTAGTACATTTATCGGAATTCGGACCGTTTACGGTCCCGACGTCTTTCATAATTGCACGTTTTCCAACTCTTGCATTTAAATATTTTATAAATCATCGATTTGGTATTTAAAACCCAAGCCACTAATTAGAATTTAATTTGCATCGTTTTGCCACTAACTAGGGTTAATTCGGTAAATTTATATTTTTAGCTCGTTTAATCGAATTTAGTAATTTAACGGTGTACATTGGACTGGAGTTCAATGTTTTAATAATGCATATTTTATCGATGTTCTAAATATTATTCATTAAATCATATTTTAAATAAAAATTGCATTTTTGGCCCAAAATTATTTACACTTTAGCCCAACTCGGAATTGACTTTTCGTAAACTCATGAATTTTAATAAAACGAACCTCAAACTTTGTTAAGCATTTAATTTCGGTCATTTTGACACTAAGTACGCCTAATTCCGACACTTTACACAATTTGCACATTTTTCGAGGATATGGTATATTATGCAATTATTGAAAGATTTGGGGGCCAAAATGAAAAATGAAGAACTCACACGCAGCAGCAGCGTCGCGTCTCTCTCTTCCCCCCAAATTGTGATTTTTCTCATTTCTTCTCAGAATCGCGTATATGATATGTCGAATCAACCGTCTCGACGAGACGAACTCAACCATACAAGTTTCCCGGAGATTGGAACAGCGACGGCGACGCAATGGTGGCGCGGCTTGGAGCTTCTCTTCGGTGACATTTCCGGCGACAGCATAGTGTGGGCTTGGTCGGAAATGGAAGCTCTTGACGAGGGGAAGCTTTTGGCGGTGTTCCCGCAACCTGACTTGGCCGGACGGCGGCTGATCGACGAAGAGGTGGCGTGGCGGAGATGGGGATTTTTCAGCGGCATGCGGCGGCGTCTCAATGGCACACCACCGTGGTTGGAACGGCCATGAGGAGATGAAACTTTTGGCACCGGTCTCAGGCCCTAACTCGACGGGACAGCGAAGCTCCGGTGGCGCGTGGCGGAGCCGCGGCGGCGACGTGGTGGTCTGCACTTTCCGGCCACCATTTTCAAAGGGCTTTATATGGATTTCAACCTTCTCGACATGGGTAAGCCATTTTCAAAGTCAATTTCGTATTTCGTTGATCCGATTGTCGTTAATTTTGATTCTTGGATTCTAGGGTTTCGGAGCTTCAAAGTGAAATTAAATTCCGATGGATGATCCGATTGAGAAACGGTTTTGAGGGAAGTGACAGGGTCGTCGAGAGGAACATTTTGGTATAAGGGTTCGACCATCGGAGGTGGTCCGGCGGCGGTCCGGGATGGCAGGCGGTTTCTGACGTTTTTGGCACTGTTCCGGTGGGAATCCGGCGACGTAGTCTTCGGACAGATTGTGCTCCTCGATGCAACGGTTCTAACGGCGCTGGTATTACTCGATTCCGACTTGTCATTTGTCTTTTATCGCATTTTTCGTATTATTGTGTTAGTTGGTAGCTTTTGAGTGTAGCTTCTAGCTTTCAGCTTTTCGGAATGTTTTGGCATGAATTATTTGTACTATAGCTTGTGTAAATTGTTGATTGTTGATGATATATGCTTGTATAGTCGAACGGATGGGTTTCGGTTCGATTAGGCTAGAGATAGGATTAATATGAACTTGTTAGCTTTTGAGCTTTTGGGAAAAGCTATAAGTTGTACTTTTAATTATTGTTGATTTAAATGAAATATACATGTTTGATGTTTAATTACAAGCTTAACCCCTGAATAATTTATGCCTAAATGTTATTATTAATCAAATGTTAATTGTTATTCGTTTATTCCTCATTTTACAAGTTAAATGACCAATTTACCCCTACTTGCTCTTTTGTGTTTAAGTATTGAATGATTATCCTTAAGCATGTTCGTATTTTGATAGCCGAGCGTCAATGTCTGTTTTCTTGTTGTGTCAGTCATTCATCCTTTGGACCCCGTATTTTCAGGTGGGATCTTTGAGGCCGAATTATAATTGCTGCTTGCTTTTCTCGTTTGTCGAGCTACAGGTAAGGGTTTTAAATGTTTTCAACTGGGGCAAGGACGTAGATGTACGTTTCGAAATAACTTATCATCCCGTATTTTTATTACTTGCTATACTTGTCTTCAAAATTCCTTATGTGCCTATCAAACCTTTTAATATCAACTTATACAATAGTATCCAAAATTGATTTGTTTTCAAAAGGGCAAGTAAATTCCTTCTTTTTAAACGTGACAATTTGACTTGGGTTGGGTCTATGAGGGAAGTCGTTAGGGGCGTTGCCTGGACATCCCGACACGTATGAAACTTGTAGTTACCCCCTTTGTCGTTACTCACTTGCCCAATTGCCCGTTTGGCACCCCAAACCTTTCTTGAAAAGCGAGTAAATATTGGACATTTTTATGGGGCCTCGGGATGGTATCCGGAGGTTGCATCTGGGGACGAGCGTCCAGGGTGTAATCCGAGGTGCTTCTCCCAAAATTAAGCGTCAATTGTGGCCCGTCAGGAGTTTGATAGCCATGGTTGGGAGCGATGGTGGGTGTTGCATGTGTTGCACATTTTCCTTAAATTCACTATAGTCGAGTCTTGGGTTGCTCCTTGGCTTGACACCGGAGATGGAGTTTACTTGTGTTGATTGAGGGGGTTATAAGGAGGAATAGGCCCGTTCTCGCTGGGATAATTACATGCTATCGTAACTGCTTTTATTGTTATTACTGTTAATTATTTCGGCTTTCGTTATAAGTCGAAGCACCTTCCGGTTTTCTCCCTTTACCATACGTAGTTCCCTATATATATATAAAACCCGGAAGCGTGATTCGAACTTACCGACAATAAGCCTACTTTGTTGGGAAACACTTTAGTTGAATTACGAGCCGTTTATTTATCATTCTAATTTATATATGCTATGTCTTTCGAAATTGTAACGGCTTTGTGACTCAACTACTATCAATATAAAATGATCGGTTTGACTTACGTGCAAATGTTTTAAAGGATCCAGCTCGTCAATTTTGTGTTTTCAAATAAAGCCGAACTCAAGTGTTGCTTATATTACGTTTTACAATTTATATTATTATTTACACTTCTTTATCAAAACGAGCAACACTCACCTCTTTTAGTTTTAAAAGATAAACGACGTGCACTGATCAATACTATACGGTATCCCCCCCTTACTGAGTATCCTTTATACTCACCCTTTCTGTTTTGGTTCTTGCTTTAGGTAGACAGGTGGCGGTGTCACCTATCTTGTCAGTCGGCAGCAGCAGGTCTAGGTTGGCTCTTGTTATTATCTTGTTAGTGTCCCAACAACAGTCGAGTCTTTACATTATGAATTGATTTAATTTATTGTACTTAATATTATGATTTATTTTCCGTACTTACGTGCCCCTGACGTGGGATAGTTAGTTGAGCCATGAATGACATTAATTGAATGTTTAATTGGAGCCAGTGTATGAATTATGTTGCCATGGGGTTGGTCGGGAATTGAAGCCCATGAAGAGAGGAGCATTTTGGCGGTGGTTTCACTTTAATCGGACCACGGACGGCGGAGTTATGGCGACTTGAAGGGGCGGCGGCGTTGAGTGGCGGCGGGAGTGGTGGTTCCCGGTGGTTCCAAGTGGAGTCACGATGGAAAACCACCATGGTTGTGACGGGCTCGTCGAGAGGATCATTTCTGTATAAGGGTTCGACTATCGGAGGTGTTTCGACGGAAGTCCGGTGGCGGTGCGGCGGCGGCACGCGGCGGCGCTACAGTTCTAGTCAGATTCCGGCGATGGAGTCTTCACGAAGATTGTTCTCCTCGACGCAACGGTTCTAACGGCGCTGGTATTACTCGAATCCGACTTGTCGTTTGTCTTTTATCGCATTTTTTGTATTATTGTGTTAATTTGTAGCTTTTGAACTATAGCTTATAGTTTATAGCTTTTGAGCATGAATAACTTGATCCTAGCTTGGCTTAATTGTATGAATTGTTGATTATTGATGATATATGCTTGTGTAGTCGAACGGATAGGTTTCGGTTCGATTAGACTAGAGATAGGACCGATCTTAGCTTGTTAGCTTTTGAGCTTTTGGGAAAAACTATAAGTTGTACTTTAATTGTTGTTGATTATATGAAATATACATGTTTAATGTTTAATTACAAGCCTAACCCCTGAGTAGTTTATGCTTAAATGTTATTATTAATTAAATGTTAATTGTTATTCGTTTATTTAATTATTGCATACATTTGGATACATTGACTATATTTCCCCTACTCGCTTTCTTATGTTTAAATGTTGAGTGAGTGTCCTTAAGCATGTTTGTATTTTGATAGCCGAGCGTCAGTGTCTGTTTTCTTGTTCGTGTCAGTCATTCATCCTCTAGACCCCGTGTTTTCAGGTGGGATCTCTGAGGGAGAATCATACATGTTGCTTGCTTTCTTTTCTCGTTTGTCGAGCTACAGGTAAGGGTTTAACTTATTTTTAACTGGGGCAAGGACATAGACTATTATAGGTTGCAAAATAAATGATTACCCTACTTTTTCTTATTACTTGTTGTACTGCCTTTACTATTCCTTATGTGCTTAGTCAAACATTTTAATAGCAAAACCAAAATGATATGAAATGCTTTCAACTAGAGACAAGGAAAACCCTTTTATTTTAAATGTGTATTTTGGTCTCTCGACCTCGCAAATATAACCTTGTCTCGAATGGCCCCTTTGGCCTTCCACATCCCGATTCCCCAATTGCGAATGGCCCTTTTGGCCACTTAAACTATCATCGTTTTCAAATGCGAGCTCTGGACTGTGTATTGTGTTGGGCCCGGAGTATTCAGGAGGTGAGCCTGGGGACTTGCGTCCAGGGCAAATCCCGATGGATACTCCAATCCGTATCTGCTTAGGTCAGCCAGGAGGTTGGCTAACCTGAGTTAGTGCGAGGGTGGCGTTGTAGGCTACGCGCTTCTTAGAAAATTCTGATAAGGGTGACGTTGTTAACACGCGTTTCCATAAAATTCTGAGTGGATCATGACTTTTGGTGGTGGAGTACTTGATTATGTATTTGCATAATTTTTCATAAATGAGAGTTATAAGGAGAGGGCCCGTTCTCGCCGGGACACACTATTTCATGATTTATTGCATTTGTTGCTTGTCTAAGTGTTTTCCGGCTTTTGTCACAAGTCGAAGCACATGCCGGTTCTCTTCATTTATCATATGTATTTCCCTATATATATATATATATATATATATATATATATATATATATATATATATAAAACCCGGAAGCGTGACTCGTACTTGCTATCCCAAGCCTTCTTTATTATTCAATTAATTAGTTGAATTACGAGCCGTGTTTATTTATCAATCCCAACTTATTTTTATCGTGCTTTTCGAACTTGTAACGGCCTCGTGACTCAACTAATATCCTTTCAATTTATCGGCTTGACATTACGTGCAAATATTTTTAAAGGATCTGGGTCGTCAACCCTTTCGTGTTTTCCAAGCAAGCCGAACCGAGTGTTGCCTTGTGTTATTGTTTTACAATTTGTATTTCGTTATTTATCTTATTTCTCAAAACGGGCAACACTCATCACTTTTAGTTTTAAAAGATAAATGACGAACTGTGATCAAAACCCCCTTACTGAGTATCCTTTATACTCACCCCTTCTATTTTGGTTCTTGCTTCAGGTAGACAGGTGGCGGTGTCGCCTATCTTGTCAGTCGGCAGCAGCAGGTCTAGGTCGGCTCTTGTCTCTTGTCTTGTCAGTGTCCCAACAACAGTCGAGTCTTTACTTTATGAATTGATTTAGCTTATTGTATTTAATATTATGATTTATTTCCGTACTTACGTGCCCCTGATGTGGGATAGATAGTTGAGCCATGGATGGCATTAATTGGATATTTACTTGGGAATTGTTTAATGAATTATGTTGCCATGGATGACTTTTATGGTTAAATTGTTATTTTCTGAAATCACTTCCGCACTATTCTGATTATTGCTGTTGTTGTTGGGGCGTCGTGATGCTGTTGCCGGAGTTTGATCGAGTGATTGCCGTTCGCCGGGATGGATTTTCGAATGGGGTACCTTTACCTCGTTTGGGAGTTCGTCTCGGTGCGGATGTGGTGTCCTTTCTCCTCATACGGAAAGGGGCGCTACAAAAGCGCTGAGGATAAGGACTTTTGTGAGAAGTGTTTTTTTATAGAGTTTGCAAACACTTCCTTAGGTTTGGTCTTATGATGCACTGACACTTTTAAAAATTCTATCATACATTGTCATGTCGTGTCCGATATTGTGTCGGATACTTCTCTAGTGTAAAATATCAAAAAAATATTATGCTACCGTATCCGTATCGTGTTGTGTCCGTGTCGTCGTGTCCGTATTCGTGTTTTATAGGTTTGGTCTAAATGTAGAAATTACGGAAATCTCACTTAAAGAATTTGGCTGAATAATAAATTCAATTGGTGTTTATGCACATTATGTAAAAAAAAACTTCATTTAATCTAGTAGGATGAAACACTAAATATCTTAAGTAAAATCTAGAGTCCAAACTTTAGCTTGTGTATGGAGCAACTAAGTTAGAAAAGTCATCCCTAATTGAGTTTCTGCAATACCGAAACCTAGCCGAGAGGTCATATCACTACAATATAGTAGGAATAATTTTTTTACTTCATTAATCAACTACCAAACAAATATTCATAACTACATATACCCATACATATATGTAAAAGTCTTGGGCATTATTTGGGAGACTTAGGGTAATTTAGAAATGTACGTTATTTATCTGAAATAAAATATACATTAATGTGAGAAAATTGAGAATGAAATTAATTATTATCTATAAGTAGTAGTGGTTAAAATTCCGCACCAAAGTTGGGCTCTTCCTTTAGGTACGTAGTCAAGAGTCGTAATGAAATTAATTCTGTTAATAACTCTTCATCAATCAACTGTTTGTACCCCACTCTCCCTTAACCGCGTGGCCCATAGTTAAAAAAATGTTTATGTTACCTTCAAAATTCATCAATCCACAAATGAGATCCAGATCTGTGCTTTTCTTCTTTCTCGGTATATAGATCTGTGCTCTTCATTTCAGGTCTCTCTCCTCTCTTTTAACACTGTAAATTTCAGGTCTACTACTGACTCCATAAACCCCTTTTGTGAAACAAAATGGCGAGAGGAGGAGGAGGAGGGTGTCACGTCGCCGTTCTGCTCTTGGTGCTGCTGTCGTGCACCGCGATTCCGGCGGTCAGATCAGATGGATCGGATCACAAGTACAAAGTTGGGGATACGGTGCCGCTCTATGCGAACAAAGTCGGCCCATTTCACAACCCTAGGTAGATAGATAAATATTCCTCTTTTCTTTTCCTGTGGATATGTTTGTGTGTTGCGCAATATTCGGATTTTGATCGGGAAGTTTGTTATTGGGGCTAATCTGAATTGAGCGATTTCATGAGTTATGGATTTGAATTTGTTGTTTTGAGGATTTATTTGACCTATTTTCAGCTAATCGGGTGTTTGTAATTTGGGAATGATTCGGGATCTTCGGTATTTTGGTGATGGACATTGCGGAGGAAGTGAGGATTCGAGAGTCGAGGTGGCTGGGGTTTTTGACTTTTATTTTTGTAGCGAGGCAAGGCAAAATCTCGCAGTTGTTTAGGTGTCACTGATTGTTTAGGCATAAAACCTTCATATGGCATAAAATACAAATTGATTTGGACACTCTTCTAGGATTTTTAGAAGAAGTGCAGTTTCAATGGCATATCCTTAGTGATGTTTCAGTTAGATGATCAACTGCTTGTCTATTATGCATGTAAAACTCATATTCCAGAGAATGCTTATCTATGCCATTATAATCCATTCCATTTCGTCTTCTGATAATGCTAATTTTCTGGTATTTGTTATGATTTCCAGTGAAACATACCGCTACTTTGATCTCCCATTCTGTTCTCCAGGTATCATACAGTCTCACTTTCTTGTTCTTTGGCTGGTCAAGTTCTTTCTCTGCTTATGTTAACATGTCATGCTAACAGGTGATGTGAAAGATAAAAGTGAAGCTCTTGGCGAAGTACTAAATGGAGATCGTTTGGTCAGTGCTCCATACAAGCTTGACTTTTTGGTTGACAGAGAGTCTGAAGTCATCTGCAAAATGCAGCTCTCAAAGAAAGAAGTTGCTGAGTTCCGAAGAGCTGTTGCGAAGGACTACTATTTTCAAATGTACTATGATGACTTGCCCATATGGGGTTTTCTGGGAAAGGTTGACAAGGAAGGCAAAGCTGATCCCAGTGAATACAAATATTACCTATTTAAGCATCTCCACTTTGAAATTTTTTACAACAAGGACCGTGTGATTGAGATCAATGCACGGACAGATCCCAATGCCCTTGTGGACCTAACTGAAGATAAGGAAGTTGATGTGGAGTTCATGTACTCTGCAAAATGGAAGGAAACCAATATAGCTTTTGATAAGAGGATGGAGAAGTACTCTCATTCTTCTTCACTTCCTCGCCACTTAGAGATCCATTGGTTTTCAATTATCAACTCATGCGTGACTGTTCTCCTTCTGACTGGATTCCTTGCCACGATTTTGATGCGCGTGCTCAAAAATGATTTTGTCAAGTAAGGTCTTCGTGAACAATTCTTCAATATTCAGGGAATTGATATTACTATAAGATCTATATTGACATTGTTTTTATTTCACAAAAGATATGCTCATGATGAGGAGACTGCTGATGACCAAGAGGAAACTGGGTGGAAATACATCCATGGTGATGTTTTCAGGTTCCCAAAGTACAAGTCTTTGTTTTCTGCTGCTCTTGGAAGTGGCACACAGCTCTTTACGTTGTAAGTTTATATTTTGGATCTGTATTTTCATTTTTTTAAGTTAGCTGAACAAGATTTGTAGTTTGTGTTCAATTTAATATTAAAACATACTGATGTTATCTGTTGGAAGGATTAACGGCATTAGTTTTTCCCTTTTGCAGGGCTACTTTCATATTCTTACTCGCTCTTGTGGGTGTATTTTATCCCTACAACCGAGGAGCTCTTTTTACTGCACTGGTGGTTATATATGCCCTTACATCTGGCATTGCAGGCTATACAGCAGCCTCATTTTATTGCCAGTTGGAGGGATCAAATTGGGTTAGTAAATTTGGGCTGGACACTATTTCTGTAGTTTCATCTTAAATTGCTATAGCTGCATGGTCTGTGCATAGATAACTAGATGTCATATCATTAGGCTTTTTTTGACTCCCGTTGAAGTGAATCTTGTTCATCCTTTAAGTAAGACCCTGAATACTTCCCTTATAATATTTTTCGTTCAAGTCCCTGCAGTTCATGTATGATGAAGCATCTCTTAGGCTTGTAAGACGTGATTCTTCTTTGATACTTTATCAAGGCTTAGTTGGTTCGCTAATGTAAAGCTTTATTTGTTTTCTCTGATCTTCATCTTTAATGATGACTTACAAATGCTATTTGGTCAAGGGATCTTAGAAACAAATTTGACAAAAATTGTACTCAGTATGTCCAAACTCCAAACATTCTTTATGCTATTTGGTGTGTCATGTGTGGAACATTTTGCGTATAATAGTAAGCCAGCCGTTTGATTAGACTGATAGCTACTTTTTTATTTTTTTTATTTTTACAATTGGCATAAAAAAAATCCATATATAAGGTCCCAATACAGGATTTGGGTAAGTTGGCCGCCAGATTAATTCAGTTTCAAACATTATTTAAAGATTGCTGGAACAAATTGATTTTTTCCTTTCCCCTCCTCCAAAACAGTGGATTTCCTTAAAAATCTCACAGAAATTATGAACTTCACTAATTTTCTAGATAGGAATAAGTTATTCATTGTTTCTTGTCTTATACTACTCAGGTGCGAAATTTATTGTTGACTGGAGGTCTTTTCTGTGGGCCACTTTTCCTGACATTCTGCTTCCTGAACACTGTTGCCATTGCTTATCATGCTACTGCAGCTCTTCCATTTGGTACAATTGTTGTGATCTTCCTGATATGGGCTCTTGTGACCTCACCTTTATTAGTGTTGGGAGGAATTGCTGGAAAGAACAGTAAAGCAGAGTTCCAAGCTCCTTGTCGTACCACAAAATATCCTAGAGAGATTCCACCACTACCTTGGTATCGTGGAACTCTTCCTCAGATGGCTATGGCTGGGTTTTTGCCCTTTAGTGCTATCTATATCGAGCTTTACTATATATTTGCAAGTGTCTGGGGTCACAGGATTTACACCATCTACAGTATTTTATTCATAGTCTTCATTATTCTCCTCATTGTCACTGCATTTATTACTGTGGCCTTGACATACTTCCAACTTGCTGCCGAAGATCATGAATGGTGGTGGAGGTATGCTATAATTCTTAAATTCATAGGCAATAATTTTGAGGCTTTGTTCCATTTGTTATTTGTGTCGGCTTTCTTTTCTTATCTTTTCCTTTGTTTGACTTATGGAATTGAGTTTTAGTTCTCTCTATATTTTCATGCTTAACTGAAACCTTTGCTATCTACTCTTTTTGACACTTTATAATTAGTAAAAACCGCACCCTGTGCACAATAATTAAAAAGTATAAATTAATTAAGTGATGAAATTCAGCTAACATAGAATTATACATATTCAAATTATTTTTAATATATTTATTAAATTTATAACAACTTTAAAAATAGTTTTTTCAACTTGAATTATTAAAAGAACATAGAACGACTAGTGAGCTGAGAAGCAGGAGATAAAAAAAAGAGAAGAGAGGAGAAGAGCGTGGAAAACTGAAGAGGATGAGAGAGAAAAAGAGGAGATGAGAAGATCGTGGAGAAGAGAGAACAAAACTTAATTTCATTAATTATTTAAAAAGAGTCCAAGCCACCAAGGTGGGTGTGGCTCTTTATAAATAGTACTGATGTGTCTGCCTTTTCTCTTTTATTTGACAGCATAATTATTCTCCTGGTATATTTAGCTATGTCCGAACAGTCGTGTATATATGGTTAGTATTAATATGATTGTAATGGAATTTTTCTGTGACATTAACATGTCTCTCTAAACTACTCAGGTCTTTCCTATGTGGTGGATCAACGGGGTTGTTTATTTATGGTTACTGCCTGTATTACTATTATGCCCGTTCAGATATGTCAGGATTCATGCAGACCTCATTCTTCTTTGGTTACATGGCTTGCGTATGTTACGCTTTCTTCCTAATGCTTGGAGCTGTTGGTTTCCGTGCTGCTTTATTCTTTGTTCGACATATATATCGCTCTATCAAGTGTGAATGAGAAACCGGACGTTCCCTATTCTGTCCACTTCGACAGGTATTTTTTCCTTCATCCCTATTTTAACTTAGAATAGTGTGCTGGTCTGAGCTTATAACAATAAAAAATGTTTGACGAACGTTTTAATGAAAGATCATACATGATGTTGGGATCTTACAAGATCCCTCCTTTCAAATAAGTTGTGTAATAATACCAACCCTTTTCAAGATTTAACACATTCTCGTACTTTTTTTGCCATATTAATTGCAGGATTGTCATTGCTAACATCTTGTAAGCTCATAATCTTGGTTTTATCCAAATGCTTTGAGATCTTATTTCTAAAATTAAGATCAACTATGTTATAAGCTCCAAAACATCTTAAGATGTGAGAGCTTATAAGCTCTTTAATACACTTTGTCTAATGTTACTAGTTTAAAAAAGAGCACTTTCAAGGATCCAAATTCCTTTTTTTTGCATGTTTACAGAAGAATATGTTGGATGGGAGAATGGTTATGATGTGTTGGATGGATCAAGTGGCATGACAATGTGTCAATGAGGATTGAATTTGGCTGCATTTTGAAGGAGAATGTCCATTTAGGTAGTATTTTCGAGCACAAAAGTAGTTTTACTATGACTAATAAATTTGTATCAGACACTAGTTTAGGGGTTTTTCACTGATTTCTATTGTTCTAATCTCTACTATATCTATCTATATCTATAATAGTAAGTACCAAAAGTGTGAATGACTTTGAAAGTTTTTTGAAAGTTCTGATGTGACTAAATCATGTTTTGATATTGTAGTTTTAGTCTAGTCTCGATCACTAAATGATTTGGTAGATCAGATATTGTTCTTGATATCATTCAGTGTGAAACCTATATTTTGATTTTCCAAGGATGTACGTCAGTTAGTGTGCGTTTCTCAATGGGAGATATATGATATCGTTTAGTAGATTTTGTCCATAAAATTACATCATGGAGGGAGGAAGTGCAATTTAGAAATTGAGATAGTTTAATAGATTTTCTTTCTATGGTGAAACAATGTTGTGCGATTTAGAAATTCCACATATATTCGTTTTGTCTTGGGGTTACAAGATTCAAATCTGCAAATCTTGATAATTTTAAAATTTTGAATTAAAGGTATGTGCAATATTGAAAGAATAGACTATTTTGATATCTTAAAATGGATATTTAACGCACTGTTTTAAAACAAAAAAAAATCATAAAATAGTGGATCGCTCTACATTATTATCTAGTTTCAAGTTTTTGCACCAATTACCCGTTTGCCACTATAATTTAGAGAGCATGATGAATATTCCTATTTCAAAGTTAATGCTACGAGTTTCCGGGCTAAAGCCAAACAAAACTTGTGCTAAGAGGTTTTGGCTAAGGTTATTTTAAATAGCTTATAAGTTTTTACATTATATAAGGTGTTTGGCTAAGGTTAAACATAACATTATATAAGGTGTTTGGCTAACTTTATTTTAAATAGCTTATAAGTTTTCACATTTTATAAGATGCTTTCAGAGTTTATAATACGTTATTTCTTATTTCAAGAATAAAATATGAGTTTATAAAATGTTAGTAATAACAATTATGCAATTAATCTATGTATATATTATAGAAATACGAGTTTCTTCTAGTGATTTAAGTTTGTTACTTTTCTTGTGATGATTAAAATACTCATTTAATAACGCATATTCTTATTAAATAACTGTACAAATAACTTAATAGGAATTTCATAGCTCTATAAATTTTACTTGAGAGCCCTATTTGATTAAAACCTATGTTTATCTAAGTTTATTTTATCCTATATTAATTTTAATTTATCATAAACATAAAAAATAAATGTCTAGCCCACTCAACCAGCCGTTACAGCTTACCGAAGCTGGACTGCTTTAGTACACAAGATTTTCGGACATTGCATTAGTGCAGCTGACCTAGAGAGAGAAGAGAGAGAGAGTGACTGAGAAAATAATCTTGGTTCTTGTATAAAAAAACAATCTTTAGAGAGAGAGAGCCCAGAAATCATCTTGATCCATTTATAAAAAGCCAACCTTTACTCTATCATGTTTCGCACAATTTTCCATTATACACATATTTCTAGACAACACAAAGATAAACATATTACAGCTAAAAAAATACCCTACATATTATATTTATAATTTGAATAATAGACATATTATTACATTAACAAATAGAGTAGAATTAAATAATAAAATAAATAAAAAATTGACACCATCAAAATAAAATCTTGATAGAAGTTAATTACTTTAAGGGGAAAATGTTTTATCAAATAATATAGATCGATGATAACAAAAAATTAAGATAATCATAAACTATAAACTAAGAATTAAATTGTACAATGGGGGTTTCTAAAATTAGGTCAGAATGTAAAAGTTTAATGTTAGGTATGCCTCTCACTAATTTACACGTATTTTTTCCATTATTTTAGCAGGTTTCAAGATTTTTTTATGTTACCAGCAACCGATTAGAATATTCAACATTTTTTCAATTATTTCTTGAAAAAAAAGGAAGCAGTTCATCGTCTGACTTCTTCTCTCTCTTCCAGTTTTCTTAGTCTCTTCCCGTTCTCTTCATCCATCAAATTCCCACTCAATTGTCTTCTAATTCAGCAAATTCCCACTCAAATTGTCTATAAAAGCATCAAATTCAATCAAATCACTACAAACTCTACATGGGTGGCCGAACGATTTTGTAAATTTACCAAGAAGTAAGAACCAATCCTTTTTATCGATTAAAAAAGAATTATTTGTTTTGCCTTTTTCAATTGATTTTTATGTTGTTACTTTGTTGTTGTTTTGTGTTTATTGTGCATATTTCTTATTGATTTCTGGCCTATGTGTTTATTGTGCATATTTCTTATTGATTTTTATGCTGTTACTTTTGTTGTAGTTTTGTCGTTTTCCGCTTTAATCAGAAACACCCTCTTTCAAATTTGTTGGCAATTGTACAAATTTACAAAGTTGACGGATGAAATCCCAAAATTTTCTCATATAATTGTGCTATTTTTTGCGCTAATCAATGTAAATGAGACGAGAGAATTACACTTTTTGTCCTCCAATAATTGGATCATTCCACAAATGATCCCTCATATTAATTTATCAAGTCCTTCACAAAACGCTCACATTGTGGGTCTGTGTATGCGACGGTGTCCCTGCGTGCGCGTCGGTGTGTATTTAGGGTGGCTGAGCGCCGGGTTGGATTGGAGCTATGATACACGGACATTTCTAAAAATTTTATTTTGCCTTGTCGTGTCGGACACTCATCTAGTATAAAATAACAAAAAAAAATCCGTGTCACCGTATCTGTATCATGTCGTATCCGTGTCATCGTTTTCGTGTCTGTGTTTTATAGGATTGAAGTAATTAGGGCACGAGGTAATTTAAAGACTTATATATATAATATAAATCAATTTAGGGACTTATATATAATAAATACATCTAAGTAAATCTAAATGTAAATATCACAACCATCAGAAACCCAAATATAATTTGCCCAATAGCTTAATCATCACGATTCACATTATTATAAAGTATTCAATATTTTTGTACCAAAAAAACAAAAGAAAAAACGTGTTCAAGCATTGGGTGCATACAAAATTAATCTCACACATTTAGCAAAACCAAAACAATCACATCTTCAATCCATGACGAAATACAAGACCAAAAATCTCCATTTTCTTCTTGGGCAAAGACATACCAATCTCCAAACCACCCTCAAATTCCCTCGACTTACAAAGCGACATGGATCCACCTCTATCAATGGATGCCGATTCATACTTATTCGGGTCGCCCCACCCGAAATCCGTATCCTACAAATCGAATTTGGGGGAGCCTGTCACCCCAAATACCCGTTTACCCAATATCGGCCCATATTTAACCCACTAATCATCGCCGTCTCTTAACAATTCCTCTTTCCTATTCACCTTTTTACTGATAATCTCGGCCACCAGCTCTGCCGCCGTGATAAACCCATCTTCTCCCTTCAACACACTGTGACTGGACTCCGCCATAACCCACGCCATGCAATTGCCGAAATATGTTGCAGTCACCGGCGGGTCCATGCGGTGGCGGGCGTCGACGGCGAACATAAAGTATTCCGGCTTTGTTTCATCAACTTCCTCAAGCTATTTTAAGTTCATTTCCTAGCATGACTTTCCGTTTGCCAGTAAATTCTCAGATTTATAATAAAATTTCTTTAGGTAACCCAATTAAACTTGGAAATTCAATTTCTTGAGAAACCCCATCCACTATCAAGTAAATTTAATTATCTCAGCTTCTATGGAAGCAAAAAAAGCTGAAAAGCTATTTTTTTGTATACTTTCTCAAGTAAAACCCCTTCATCATTAACACAGTAGCATGAAAAACATAAGATGTATTGAAAGTGAGAAAAAAATAAAATTCTCAAACAAATCATCTAAATTAATAGTAGCAACTGGACAAAAAAACCAGAAATCCTTATTGTTTCTCAGTCAACTAATAGCAGCAAATGAGAAAACGTGGACTCGGCCTATTTCAGTAAGAAATAAAATAGCATGAGGTTGAATCGGCATAATGTTTTGTTATATGACTCACACAATTATCTTTTTTTGTCATTATTGTTAGATGGAGAATTTTCAATCTAATGACGATGAAAAATTAGAGGGTGAAACTACTTATAGGTTTGATTTTCAAGTTGATAGCGATAATGATATCACTCCAAAGGAAAGTGAGTGTGATTCACCAGGATTGAATTCCTTGCAGTCAGACCTGGATTCAGTGCCAAAATTAGAATTTCGCACTCCAGAGGAAGCTGATTGGTTTTATTGGAACTACGGTAGGGAAAATGGATTTGACATTAGAAGGTGTCATAAAAAGACAGTGGGGGGTTCTATTAAAAATTTTGAGTGGTTTTGTTCACGAGCTGGATTAAAAAAATCTCCCAAGTATGAGCACGAACGCAAGCGATTGTCAAGAAAAGACACAAGATGTGGTTGTGGAGCTCGATTTCGTGTAGCACTTGATCGTATGATGGTATCTATAAAACTACAAATTTTGTGCCATCTCACAATCATCGTCTTGAGACTTCTGAAACTGCTCATCGCCTACGATGTAACAGGTAATATTTTTTACTAATTAAATTTATTTCCTATATCTACTATTTCAGAACTATCAATTTCATTTTCGTGCTGAATAATTTTTTTAGTAATGCTAATCTATACAACTGTAAAAAATATGTTAGGCACTTGAAACCCTCTGACAAGAATTTATTAAGCGAGATGACACGTTCTGGAATCAACCCATCAAAGGCGATTGATTATTTGGAATACATTGAATGTGGTTTTGGCAAGGTTGCATTTAGAAGGAAAGATGCATATAACTATCTTACCAAGCAACAAACTCAAAAGATTAGAGATGGAGATGTTAACACGGCTTTGGCAATGCTCAATGGCATGAAATTGAATGATAAAGACACGTTTTTTGAATATACCATTGATGATGACGATGCACTGACGGTGCTGTTTTGGGCAGACAGAGTATCTAGAACAAAATTCGATTTGTTTGGTGATGTTCTTCTATTTGATAGTACCTACATGACAAACACATATCGTTTTCCTCTGGTGATTATGGCCGGTGTAAACAATCATTTTAATACATGTATCTTTGGAGCTGCTATATTGTACAACGAGACCGTAGAATCATATCGCTGGTTGTTGCAAAAGTTTCATGAGGCCATGGGCGGGAAAATGCTAATATCTGTGTTAACTGATCACAATGCAGCAATGCATGCGGCGATTGGGGTCGAGTTTCCTCTAGTGAAGCATAGGATATGCAGTTGGCATTTGGAGAGAAATGCATTGCAAAATACGCATGTGCCAGGTTTTGCTACTGGTATGGCACAACTTTTGAAAAAATAATTATTCTATTGAGGAATTTGACTCAGCTTGGCATAAGCTGATTATGAGATATGGTGTGGACAACCATCCATGGGTTCATGATATTTTCAGGAAAAAAGAATTATGGGGAGAAGCATATTTCCGTGGCCATTTCCTGGGAATGATGAGGTCTACACAATGATCAGAATCAGTGAATTCGGTATTGAAGCTTAACTTGAAACCAAAAATGAAGTTAACAGAGTTATTGGAGCAATACCACTTTAGGATTCAAAAAATTAGAAGGACTTTTTTAAAAAATCAAGAAGATTCTGAGGGATTGACTCAATCTTTGCTCAATGATGCTCTGCAACCCCTTGAAAGACATGCTGCCTCCATTTACACGAAAAATATTTTTGAAATGGTTAGCAAGGAAATTAGGAAAGAGCAACAACTAGTAATGGAAGAAGCGATAAATGATAATGACTGCAAGTTTTCTTTCAAGTTCGGAACATATGGTAAGATTGATGGTAAATGCTTCTTCGTTAATATTGATTGGGAAGGTCAAATATTCCAATGTGAATGTGAGAAGCTCAAATCGGATGGATTGCCGTGTCGGCATTTGATATCTGCATTTAAACTTCTACACTTAAAAGCGTTTCCTGAAAATTGCATTAAAGAGCGATGGACCATAGGTATAGGTGAGGAATTAGAATTGATATGTAATTCTCTACATCTTTTCCCACTCTGAGAAACGCAAAAGGTTTGCAATATTGAATAAAGAGTGTGCAAATTTGCGCTTGCAATCATCTCAATCAGAATCAACCACTGTTAAATTAATGATGCAAATTCGCGACTTTACTAAAAATGTTGAGGATGAGAATTTAAAGAGTTCGGTGGTAAGAGAGGATGTACAAAACAATAAAAGTAAAGTTTCTAGTGTTCGGGATCCAAATAAGTATAGGTCTTATAATAATGTACGCGATCCTGCAAAAATTCGTTGTAGAGGAGCACCAAAGGCGATGTAACGCCCCGAAAATTCGTATTATGAACCGGGGACCCGGATCGATTTTCTTGCGCGATTCATTATTTATTTATTAATTATTATGTGATTTATATAACAATTTCGTATATGAGTGAATTTTAATATTTAAATCAGAAATTGTCAATGTACATTTAATTATATGAATTTTGACTGTAATTATGTGTTATTTAGACAATGTGAGTTTTCGAACTTATCTTGCGAAATTACGAAAATGCCCTTTCGTTTCTCAACCGAGTCAACTATTTTGACTAACTCTCACTCTCTCTCTCACCTCACTCTCGAACACTTCAGCAAGAAAAAGAAAAGAAAAGAGAAGAAAGGAAAGAAAAGGAGAAGGAAGAAGAAGGAGTTCCATCGATCGTCCCGACTCCGTTTCCCGAAGGATTTTCGAATCGTTTACGTCTACGAACTCCTCACGATCTCTTCTACGAGTAAGCCTTTCATGTCCCTCTCGTTTAATGTCTCCTATGCCTCGTATTTCTCGATTTTGTTTATAGTTGAATAAATTAGATTTTATATGATTTTGAGAGAATTTATGGATGGATTTTCGTGTTTATCGTTTCTATGTGTAGCTTATATGTTGTAGATGATTATATGTGAATATTAGGGTGTGATTTGCATGTTTAATTGGTTAAATATGGGTTTTACGATTGAATTTGCGAAGGTTTCTCGCTTCTGTGAATTTTCTGCTGTTATCGCACGCACACGGCCTTTGCACACGGGGTGTTGCAAGCCCGTGTGCATGTGCACGGGCTCTCTACACGGCCTGTAGAGAGGCCGTGCGTGTTGGTCATACACGGGCTCTCTACACGGCCTGTAGAGAGGCCGTGCGTGTTCCTTTAGTGCACACGGTCTTGGTGCACACGGCCTCAGGGCCGTGTGCATGGGCCCGTGTGGGCTTGTTTTGCAGTTTAAGCTACTGGAAGCCGAGTGCAATTTTGCACTGCGGGTCCCTCCGAGACTCGTCTTTTCCGAATTCTTTCTTCGTTCGTGTATTCGATATATATGAAATAGATAGGAATTGCATGATTTATGAATTTATAGCATGTTCGGGTCTACGAATAGTGCGTTTTAAGTTTTCGTTAAATTTTCTAACTTTTGCATATGAAGTCCGATTTTCCCGAAATTTGAATGCATGCTCTCTTATGATATTTAAAGCATGTCCGTAAAGTTTCATTGCATTTGGACTTGATTTGCATTTTTAAATTTGCGAATTACTTCGTTTCGTTTGATAATTGAACCTAAGTGCTTTATGTGATTGTATAACGTGCTTTTACGTGTTCCTATGCTTTCGTATGAGCCGTGCGTCATCGTATGTCTTACGTGGTTATGTCGTTTGTCAGTTGCAGGTTCCACTCTCGTGGATTAGGTTGCTCGTTTCCGTTTTGGGCTTTCTTTTGGGTTATCGCCAGGTGAGGTTTCCGTTGTTATTCCGTATTATGTAAATATGTATTGTTAAGCCTCACTAAATAAGCCTCGCATGTATAATTTACGTTTTAATCCCGTATTACTATATTTAGTAAATACTTTATTCGTATTACTTTTATGAGGTTTAAGAACAACGGATTTGATATCAAATGAATATTATGTATATGATTTCGAAATGTTTTCAAAGAGAGACAAGCGAACTATGTTTCGATTTAAATGTAATTTTGGGTTTGGAAACCTTCTCGTTGAGTGAAGTCGTTAGGGCGGGTTTCTCCCCCAAGACGATGGAACATCCTGTTGCATTTCCTACCGTTACATCGCCTGTCTCGAACGGCCCTTTTGGCCCTCCCCGAAATGTCTTGATTCCTATTCTAATAGGAAAATGATAGTTATGAAAAATGCGAGTTATGATATGTGTGTCCGTTATGTCTGTGTGGGCCCCGGAGTATGGCGATCGGATGAAGCCGGATAGACAGCGGGTCTACGGTGGAATTCGGTAGCTTGCTCCATGTATACCAGGAGCACGGGTGAGGCCGGAGTGGCAACCTTTGTGCTCCTGTGACGGAGACTTCGTGTCGACCGAAGGATAGGCTTTTATGCCTATAGAGCAGTTGGATTTAGCGGTCCTTCTGCTATATGGGAGGAATAAGGATGGTATGGTTTTCAGGTATGTTATGATATGATATGAGAAGTTGAGGGCTCGACTCGCCGAGCAATATGATATGTCCCGTTTTGTTTTGTTATGATAAATCACCGAATGTTTATGAAAACCCTTCTTTTACGTTTGTCTTCTTTTAAGTTAAAATGGTGATTTATTCCCGTATGCTATTATGTATGTATCCCCTTTTTTTCCTCACTTAGTCTTTTGACTAACCCTCCCTGCTTTAAACCTAATCTGTTTCAGGTGGTAACTAGGTGGGCATCGTCAGTCTTGTATCGCGGGTTTTCTTTCTTTTCGGTGATTGTTCCTTTCTAGATTGTCTTAAGTTCATGATTAGGTTATATGTAATTGTTATTGGGATTGATATATTGAGCCCGTATTTGTATATCACCGGGATATTGTATCGAACCCATATATTATATTATATTATATTATAGTAAGTGAATTCCGCTAGCCTTGGTGGGCTTTAACTATTTGTGCAAATGAACTACTACTTTGAATGTTGTTACAAGCCCATTTTTAGATGCTCAAAGTTTTTTCAACTAATTTTATTGTTTGATCTTAGCAGGTACCTGGACTTTGGAAAATTGATGTTTTGGTGGACTTTGGTTTGTTGCTGCGGTCCGTTTTTTGGGTAGCTTGTTGGCTTTTTTGATAAGTTAGAGGCTGTGTAGTTTAGATAATATTGGTTTGATAAGTTAGGATAATTTTATGCTTGATGATGGAGTTTAGTTGATTAAGGTATAATTAAGTGGTTTATGGGTTTGTATATATGAATGTGCAAAATTTAGATTTTTATGAATACGCATTGCTTATTTGAAATAGAGATTTTGGACTCAGATGATGGAATTTTTGAAAACTGTTTTAACTGGAGCTTAATCACATGTTAAGGGTAATCTTTGTAAGATTTGGTGTAATTACGAATTGATTTGGTTCCTGAAATAATCACATGTTAGAGGCTGTGTAGTTTAGATAATATTGGTTTGATAAGTTAGGATAATTTTATGCTTGATGATGGAGTTTAGTTGATTAAGGTATAATTAAGTGGTTTATGGGTTTGTATATATGAATGTGCAAAATTTAGATTTTTATGAATACGCATTGCTTATTTGAAATAGAGATTTTGGACTCAGATGATGGAATTTTTGAAAACTGTTTTAACTGGAGCTTAATCACATGTTAAGGGTAATCTTTGTAAGATTTGGTGTAATTACGAATTGATTTGGTTCCTGAAATAATTACAAAAGACCCAGTTGTTCCCTGTTTTTGGTCTGTGACAAAGGCCCCGGTAGAGGGGTCAAATGATCGAATTTCTCAAAAATGTTTTACAGGGATATTCCTCACTATGTTAGGAGTATCTCCATAAATTTTCATAGCAATTGGACTTCGTTTGATGAGGAAATGAATTCATCATTTAAAACGTTTTGCTGCATCGAAATTCTGATTTGTGCTTCTACTTTTTTCGGAAGTCAAAAGTTGTGTTGCTGTAACGACCCGAATATTTAATTATATTACTAATATTTACGCGAATTCTTTCTTGCCTAATTTCTCGATCTATCCAATTGGATTAATTAATCTTGTGGAAAAGATTGATTTAACCTATCTTTTAAATGCCCTCAATTACTCAATTAACCTAAATGCCCTTAAAAGCCTAAATAACCATTTTACCCCCCCGAGATATTTTCATAAATATCTACCTATCTCTCTCATTCTCTCATTTTCACACAAGAAGAAAGAGAGGAAAGAAAAGAAGAAAGAAAAGAGAAAAGAGAGAAATCTTCCCGACGCCCTACCGAGCCCGTTTCTCGCCCGATTGATGAGCCGTGAAAACCCGAACGATCTTCACTACATTCTCTACCGGTAATCCTTTTACCCCATTTCATTTCGTTCCCTTCTCGTTGCGATTTTTATTGAATTTTATATAGAATTTTATAGTTTTAGGATTTTCGTGTTTAGGGAGATTTACTTGACCATTTTACGCGATTCTTGTGTCTATATGTAGCTTATATGATATATATGATTATATGTGAAAATTAGGATGATTTATGGTGTAAATTAGGAGATGTATGAATTTATATATTGATTTCGCGTGAGAGGTTCGCGATCTGCTGAGTCTGCTGCTCAGTAGATCCACACGGGCGAACGCACGGTCTTGAGCAAGATCGTGCAGGAGCCCGTGTGCAGCCCTTTTCAACCAGCCCGTGCACAGGCCTGTGCGCAGGCCCGTTTGCACCTGCACGGTCTTGGCACCGTGCTCAAGACCGTGCGGGAGGCCGTGCACCCCTATTTGTGCTTGCACCGGCTTGCCAAGCCCGTGCGTTGGCCGGTGCAACATACTTAGTGCATTTTCTAGCCTTTTCCTTTCTTGCACTTCGGGAATTGGTCAACCCCACTCATTTAAATGTTGACTTTCCTCATACGACCTCCGAATATCAATCCGATTTCACCTATAGCTTCCTCGAGCCTCGGGATTTGATATTCTTCATAATTTGCAATTTACCCGACCCTATTTGACCGTCATTTGACACCTTTGCTTGTTTAGGGATTTTATCCCATCTTTCCCGTTTCTTGTCCGTTTGACCCCGTTTTCGCGAGAGAGTTCTATTATATTATTTTAAACATGTCTACGTGCCTTAACTGCGTTTTAGCATGCTTTCCGTATTTATTATTAATGTTCTTCCATCATTATAATTGCTTTAAATATCCCTTTTAAATATTGTTCCATATTTTATATATCTTCACCTGTTTAATTGCCTGGCTTTCCATACTGTACCTGTAGCATGAGTGAAGTTATATATATGAATTGCCGTGCGTCGTCTGTTGTCGTGTCTTGCTTTTGTTATTGTCGGTCTCGTTTTCATCCTCTAGGCCCTGTGTATTACAGGTGGGACCAACGAGGGAGAAACCTGACTACCGCCTGCTTTCATACTGTCGTGTCGAGCCAGGTAAGGGTTTTAAATTGTTTTCAACTGGAGTAAGAACATAGTTACTTAGGTTTGCGAAATAAACCACTATCCCGCTTTCTTATTACTTGTTGTATTGCCTTTAATATTTCTCTATCTGCTTAGTCAAATCGTTTTGATAGCAAACCAAAATGTTTTAAATGCTTTCAACTAGAGGCAAGGAAAACTTATTTGTTTTCAATGCGAACTTTGGTCTCTCGACCTCGCAATTATAACCTTGTCTCGAATGGCCCCTTTGGCCTCCCAAACCCCGATTTCCTGCTTTCGAAAGGCCCTTTTGGCCGCCCAAACTATCATTGATTTCAAAAGCGAGCCATAGATTGAATATCTTGGGCCCGGAGTATACAGGAGGTGAGCCTGGGGACGAGCGTCTAGGGCAAATCCCGATGTGTACTTCTAGCGTGTTGACTTGGGCCGGCTAGGAGGTTGGCTAGCCTGAGTTGATGCGAACGGTGGTGCTAACAGCGTCTCCTTAAAACTCTGATATGGTGGTGCTAATCGCGTCTCCTTAAAACTCTGTATAGTGTTGTTGGTGGTGGAGTACTTGACTATATGCTTGCCTGATTTTCAATTGGGAGTTATAAGGAGAGGGCCCGTTCTCGCCGGGACACATAATTGCATGATTTACTGCATTTATTACTTGTCTAATTGTTTTATGGCTTTCGTGACAAGTCGAAGCACATTCCGGTTTTCTTCAGTTATCATATGTACTTCCCTATATATATATAAAAGCCGGAAGTGTGACTCGTTCTTGCTACCCTAAGCCTCCTTTATTACTCAACTAATATTCTTTCAATCGGCTTGATATTTCGTGCAAATGTTTTAAAGGATCCGGTTCGTCAACCTTTTGTGTTTTCAAATAAGCCGAACCCGAGTGTTGCTTTGTGTCATTTTACAACTTATATTTCGTATTCGTATTCTTTCTCAAAACGTGCAACACTCACCACTTTTGGTTTTAAAAAAGATAAATGACGAACGGTGATCAAAACCCCCTTACTGAGTATCCTTTATACTCACCCCTGCTATTTTGGTTCTTGCTTCAGGTAGACAGGTGGTGACGTCACCTATCTTGTCTGTCGGCATCAGCAGGTCTAGATAGGCTCTGTCTTTCTGGTTTGTCTTGTCAGTGGTCCCAACAACCGTCGAGTCTTGTTTATTGTATTTATTTACTTTATGTACTTATGTGCCCCTGATGTGGGATAGTTGACGATATCTAGGATTGCATAGGGTAGACTAGTTGAGCCATGGATGACACAATCTGCTTATGAACATTCTGTATCTTGATTTATAAATGCTTAATTGATATTAAGTTAGCCTTGTAGGCTTTTATGGAATTTATCTGTTTTCTTTTAAATCGCTTCCGCATTGCTCTGTTGGTTGTGGTTGTTGTTGGGATATGGTCGCTGTTGCCGGTGGTCTTTGTTTGAGTGCCGTTCGCCGGAGTGAGTTTTTGAGTTGAGGCCCCTCGCTGTAGCTCGGGAATTCATTTCGGTGCGGATGTGGCGGTCCTTCTTCAGGGGGCGCTACAGTCAGTGGTATCAGAGCCTAGGTTCCCAGAAGGAACCGAAGCTTTGTAATCGCGTCGTGTCTTGTCTCTTGTGTCTGCCCGTTTCGTGTCAATGAGACTTAGAGTTTCCAGTCACCGGTGCTTGAGAACTCCTTAGTATTGAAATTGTGATTGATCTTCTTTTGGAATGGCCAACCAACCGTTTGATCTCTTACAATTGTAGTACTGAGTTGGAATTGAATGCAAGTGGATGTGGAACTCGAGGTAGCGTCTGTCTTGTCTTGTCGTCTTGTCGTGTCCTGCTTGGGTCTTGTCGTGTCTAGGTCGTACGGCTATAGGATCGAGTTTTGCTTGTTATGTGATTTATTTCATGCTTTAATTGATTACACGCTGTTCGAATCGTAAATGTATGCTCTGTTTGAATTTTATATGCCTTATGTGATCATTCCATTAACCGAGCATGCATCTTTTTCCTAGTTTATTGAGCGCAGGTACATAATGTCTCATCGAAGACCCCCTACAGCTCCCTTATCTCTGACTTCGATTGCAAGAGAGTTAGTGACAGCTATGAGGCAGATTGCTGAGCAAGTACATCAGGAAAGGTAACAACAGCAACAGCCTGTAACTGCGAGACAAGCCGAGGGCCAATCCCTGGACAGATTTCTACACTACAACCCACCCTGCTTCGTGGGTGAACCAGATGATCTTAAGGCCGAGGCTTGGATAGCCGATTTAGAACGAATCTTTCGAGTAATACGCTGCGGTGACCCCGAGAAGGTCGAGTATGCAATCTTTCTCATGAGAGGACCAGCTGAGGATTGGTGGCGCTACATAAAACAGAGATGGATCGCTGAGGGAATTCTGTACACTTGGTCACGGTTCCTATCCGACTTCCGAGAGAAGTACGTGCCGCAAGTGGTACATGACAGCCGAGAAAGAGAGTTCATGTCCCTCACCCAAGGAGCTCTCCCTGTTGCACAATACGAGGCACTTTTCAGCCGCCTCATCGTCTATGCTCCTCACATTGCATCTGATGATCGAAGAAGAGCGCGAAAGTTCATCGAGGGACTTCAACCAGAGATCTTGGAAAGACTAGTAGGATTGGACATTCGAGTTTATCACGAGGCAGTTAACCGAGCTATGAGAGTGGAGTCCGATCTTCAAGAGATGAGTCGAAGTATTCCTCACATGAAAGGATCCTCTTTCAATGAGTTAGCAAGAATAGTACCAGCCGGACCGAGCACCTTTCCGACATGGGAACCACACTACGAGATGCCGCAACCTACCAAACCAGAAATGAACGAGGACCTCATTCCCTGTGAGCACTGTGGAAAGACCAATCACAAGACTGCATGGCGTAGGAAGAAATCGAGACGTTGCTTCAGATGTGGGAGTAGCAAGCATCGAGTTCAAGACTGCCCCGACTCAAGCAACCCTCGGGGAAGAAAAAGGGGATCTCGACCCTGATACCGACTTGCAGAGGTACATTGCATTATCATTGCATTCACTCATAATATTCTGTTTCGAATGGTAATTGCTTTAAATATCTGTTAAGTGTTTTATATGACCTATGTGCTTTAACTGCTTTCAAAAATTCACACTTGCACTGATTGAATGATTAGATGCTAAGATTTATGTGATCTCTGTGTGGATAGCGTGGAATTCGATAAATTCGTTATACGCTATTAGAGAGTGCTAAGGACAAGGAGTTCTTGGCCGACTAGGATTGATTCTGTTGTAAGTACGTTATGCGATTCTGGATAGCATCGACGTTGACAAATCGAATCTGAAGGAGTATACTTCTGAAGGTATGTCTGAATATGAATCAACTAGTGAAGAGGATAATGAATTATCTGACAATGATGATTATATAGGAGACGAGCCGACATCAGCTTCTGATAATGACGATCCTGATGTTTCGTATGAAGTCGAGCGAAGAAATGATGAAAATGATGGTTTAATGGAAGGCGGAGAGGAGAAATCATCCAATACCATTGAAGATGAGAAAACACTTTGTAGAAAGAATAAGAAAAAGTGTGATCTTGAAGAAACAGATTGTGAGAAGGACGAGGAGTACAATGGGAGAAATGATGATGGCGTTACTTCCTGTAAAAGGAACTCTAATCAAGAAAACAGGAGGAGGATGTGACAATTGTCATTGAGGATACGAAGGGTGCAAGAATCAGTCGGAAGAATGAAATAGATAATGACAGTGATGATGGACCTTACACTGGAATTTTCTGATTCTTGGTCGGATGAGAATGTGTGCCTTGGACGAGCCAGGAGCTATTTATCTTTATTTCTTCTTCGTCGTTAGCTTTTTTTAGGGTTTTTGTAATCCCGTTTTTCGCATGACTTGGGATTCTATTTATGTTGTGAATGATGTTTTATAATGTATTTTAATTGCTCCTAAATGTTCATTTTTAATTCGCGTTAGAACTCTTAGATTATACTCCTCTTAACTAACCCCGAAGTCCGGAGGTGAATCTGAGGACAGATTCTTTTGAAGAGGGGAGTATTGTAACGACCCGAATATTTAATTATATTACTAATATTTACGTGAATTCTTTCTTGCCTAATTTCTCGATCTATCCAATTGGATTAATTAATCTTGTGGAAAAGATTGATTTAACCTATCTTTTAAATGCCCTCAATTACTCAAATGACCTAAATGCCCTTAAAAGCCTAAATGACCATTTTACCCCCCCCGAGATATTTTCATAAATATCTACCTATCTCTCTCATTCTCTCATCTTCCCGACGCCCTACCGAGCTCGTTTCTCGCCCGATCGACGAGCCGTGAAAACCCGAATGATCCTCACTACATTCTCTACCGGTAATCCTTTTACCCCATTTTATTTCGTTCCCTTCTCGTTGCGATTTTTATTGAATTTTATATAGAATTTTATAGTTTTAGGATTTTCGTGTTTAGGGAGATTTACTTGACCATTTTACGTGATTCTTGTGTCTATATGTAGCTTATATGATATATATGATTATATGTGAAAATTAGGATGATTTATGGTGTAAATTAGGAGATGTATGAATTTATATATTGATTTCGCGTGAGAGGTTCGCGATCTGCTGAGTCTGCTGCTCAGTAGATCCACACGGGCGAACGCACGGTCTTGAGCAAGACCGTGCAGGAGCCCATGTGCAGCCCTTTTCAACCTGCACGGGCTTGAGCCCGTGCACAGGCACGTGCGCAGGCCCGTTTGCACCTGCACGGTCTTGGCACCGTGCTCAAGACCGTGCGGGAGGCCGTGCACCCCTATTTGTGCTTGCACCGGCTTGCCAAGCCCGTGCGTTGGCCGGTGCAACATACTTAGTGCATTTTCTAGCCTTTTCCTTTCTTGCACTTCGGGAATTGGTCAACCCCACTCATTTAAATGTTGACTTTCCTCATACGACCTCCGAATATCAGTCCGATTTCACCTATAGCTTCCTCGAGCCTCGGGATTTGATATTCTTCATAATTTACAATTTACCCGACCCTATTTGACCGTCATTTGACACCTTTGCTTGTTTAGGAATTTTATCCCATCTTTCCCGTTTCTTGTCCGTTTGACCCCGTTTTCGCGAGAGAGTTCTGTTATATTATTTTAAACATGTCTACGTGCCTTAACTGTGTTTTAGCATACTATCCCGCTTTCTTATTAGTTGTATTGCCTTTAATATTTCTCTATCTGCTTAGTCAAATCGTTTTGATAGCAAACCAAAATGTTTTAAATGCTTTCAACTAGAGGCAAGGAAAACTTATTTGTTTTAAATGCAAACTTTGGTCTCTCGACCTCGCAATTATAACCTTGTCTCGAATGGCCCCTTTGGCCTCCCAAACCCCGATTTCCTGCTTTCGAATGGCCCTTTTGGCCACCCAAACTATCATTGATTTCAAGAGCGAGCCATAGATTGAATATCTTGGGCCCGGAGTATACAGGAGGTGAGCCTGGGGACGAGCGTCTAGGGCAAATCCCGATGTGTACTTCTAGCGTGTTGACTTGGGCCGGCTAGGAGGTTGGCTAGCCTGAGTTGATACGAACGGTGGTGCTAACAGCATCTCCTTAAAACTCTGATATGGTGGTGCTAATCGCGTCTCCTTAAAACTCTGTATAGTGTTGTTGGTGGTGGAGTACTTGACTATATGCTTGCCTGATTTTCAATTGGGAGTTATAAGGAGAGGGCCCGTTCTCGCCGGGACACATAATTGCATGATTTACTGCATTTATTGCTTGTCTAATTGTTTTATGGCTTTCGTGACAAGTCGAAGCACATTCCGGTTTTCTTCAGTTATCATATGTACTTCCCTATATATATATAAAAGCCGGAAGTGTGACTCGTTCTTGCTACCCTAAGCCTCCTTTATTACTCAACTAATATTCTTTCAATCGGCTTGATATTTCGTGCAAATGTTTTAAAGGATCCGGTTCGTCAACCTTTTGTGTTTTCAAATAAGCCGAACCCGAGTGTTGCTTTGTGTCATTTTACAACTTATATTTCCTATTCGTATTCTTTCTCAAAACGTGCAACACTCACCACTTTTGGTTTTAAAAAAGATAAATGACAAACGGTGATCAAAACCCCCTTACTGAGTATCCTTTATACTCACCCCTGCTATTTTGGTTCTTGCTTCAGGTAGACAGGTGGCGACGTCACCTATCTTGTCAGTCGGCATCAGCAGGTCTAGATAGGCTCTGTCTTTCTGGTTTGTCTTGTCAGTGGTCCCAACAACTGTCGAGTCTTGTTTATTGTATTTATTTACTTTATGTACTTATGTGCCCCCGATGTGGGATAGTTGACGATATCTAGGATTGCATAGGGTAGACTAGTTGAGCCATGGATGGCACAATCTGCTTATGAACATTATGTATCTTGATTTATAAATGCTTAATTGATATTAAGTTAGCCTTGTAGGCTTTTATGGAATTTATCTGTTTTCTTTTAAATCGCTTCCGCATTGCTCTGTTGGTTGTGGTTGTTGTTGGGATATGGTCGCTGTTGCCGGTGGTCTTTGCTTGAGTGATGTTCGTCGGAGTGAGTTTTTGAGTTGAGGCCCCTCGCTGAAGCTCGGGAATTCATTTCGGTGCGGATGTGGCGGTCCTTCTTCAGGGGGCGCTACAGTTGCTGTTGTTGTGGATGCCTGTCAAATAAAAAATTATTTTGAATAGTAAAAGTGCTTCTTAGCTTTTTAACTTTTCCAAAAGCAGAAGTTGTTGCTAACAAAAAAGATGGTTAACCGCTTGTTGGTTTTAGTTTGTCCCTGAAATTATAAATTATTACAAATTTATTTGGAGTCGTAAAAGTGCTTCTTAGCTTTTTTAACTTATTTTATTTGGTTTTCTTTCTTGATTAATTGCAACTAGCCAGAGAACTCTTAACTACCCTTATAACCCCGACCTGATCGTTTTCATCCAAGAATGATGTGAGTTCATCAAGTAACAACACTTTGAATGCTTCAGCTAAAGCACCAGCTAAAGAAAGATGTGAGTTCATCTAAATCAGAATCAGCCACTGTTAAACTTGGAAATTCAATTTCTTGAGAAACCCTATCCACTATCGAGTAAATTTAATTATCTCAGCTTCTATGGAAGCAAAAAAAGCTGAAAAGCTGTTTTTTTGTATACTTTCTCAAGTAAAACCTCTTCATCATTAACACAGTAGCATGAAAAACATAAGATGTATTGAAAGTGAGAAAAAACAAAATTCTCAAACAAATCATCTAAATTAATAGTAGCAACTGGACAAAAAAACCAGAAAATCCTTATTGTTTTTCAGTCAACTAATAGCAGCAAATAAGAAAAAAAAATTAATCTGGATATTTAAACTTCAATTCAACCGTATCTTCCCCCATGTCTATATACATGGAAATTATCATCTGTAAATCTTCATCTGTGTCAATACGAAAAGTCCGACAAAATAACGGGATCACGCCGCTTAACTCTATTAGTTCCATCTCGTATATCCCGTGAAATTCACCATCAATTATTCGCTTACGTAGTTTATCAAGAGTCAATCCAACTATTTCCACCCTGTACATACAACATTGGGAAGACGTAAAGGTCATCTCCTGAATGAGTGCAAAGGTCATCTTCACAACAGTAGGTCCAACGTAATCAGGCTTCCTATAAACGAGTTCAATAAAATTCGTAAATTTTAATATAATATCATTCTTGTATATATATATATATATATATATATATATATTTTCTTTTATTATGTTTTTTTTTCGTTAACCAAAGCTACTTACGCCGGGGAAACTAAATTCGTTTTGCATCTATATAATTTAACAGCCACCATTTCTCTTGCCTTCACTGATTGAACCTAATAAAAATTAATGCAATTTTTATATTATGTACATTACAAAGATAATCAAAGACATATAATGATGTAACTCATTTGATAGAACACAAGTTAAACTTACCTCTGTTAGCCTTGTTTGACATCTAAGAGGGTATATCATGAACAAACATATGTACAATCCACAATCATACCTATCATAGAGATATATTGAGATTAGAGTTACAAAAAGAATATTGAATACCACTTTCTTACTTCATCAATGCAAAATATTATTTAATTTTTTTACCCATTTGCTTGTTGGGGGCACCAAATCATAATATTCAAGTGGAAACGTACTAGCCCAATTATCGTGCTTGAAAGAGCCATCATCCCATGTATAAGATAGGTCTTGTAGCTTTGTGACCTATTTTAATTTTACAAAACAAAAGATAATCAATTATGAATACACTACTAGTTTATTCTTGAAGAAAAGTAAGATAATATTATGTCATAATTACCACTTTTTTTACTAGAGATTATCTGTATGCTTCTAATGCTTCCATGCGGAGTGTATCTGCAATAAAAATTCTTCTTGACTTCATGTCTATAGTGCACATGAACCAATGTCCTTGTCGATCGTTGATAGGAATGGTTATTTCTTCACAATGTGTTGGATTACCTCTAAAATCCTTATGGGAGCCGGAGCCGAAGACAGCATTATTTATGTATTCATTCGAATGTTTATCATCTATTACTAATCTCTGTAGAATTTTCACAATTAATTCAAATATGTTATCTAATATAAATATTTGTTGAAAATGTGATTATACAGATGAATACATACCGAAAACAAATCGGAAAATACCAACATGCCATTGAACTTACTGATTTTCTTGATTCGTATGTGCACATGTGTGCCACACAATCTATAACCTGCAACACAGAAAAGATTATTTACGAGCTGAATGAAGGTTCAAACTACATGATCTTTTACATAACTCTCATCAAGATCTGTTAATTTGTACTCACGAAATACTTACAGTGCTATTGATCCATCTCTCATTTTTCAGCGTTGCCATTTCTCCACGGTGCAACATCCAATTACCGAAGTCCACCAAAAGTTCCCTTAAAAAGAAACAGACATGTATTATCAATATTAAATTGATCAAATAGTATGTAATACAAGTATTATAGATATTGATATTCTACTTACGTTTTAACATCTTCTTTGAGCAAATAATGTGCCACATCTTCAATACTAGCCAATGGTTTGCATGGAACTCTATCTATAGTATCATATTTCTCACCACCATTAGCAATATCTTGCTCATATTTCCCATTTGTCTCATCATCCGAACTAGCACTTGTACGGTTAAGGACACTGGGTCCAAGATTATCCTTAGGACTCTCTCGTCTTCGACTAGATGTATTGTTAAGCTTGTCTCGCTCAAATATTCATGGGTAATTTTGTTTTGCACCATTAGTCATAGATAAATCTTCAATCATTGACCTCATCAAACCTGGCATGCTTTTTACTGCACTTTTGATTTCATGAATGCTTTCAGTTAGCTCGTTAGTTGTTACATCATTTGTATAGTTCCATTTAGGAGTACGATATACATAACTCATTAAACTACCCAACTCCTTCTCAATGTTCGTCACTCTCGCATTTAACTGTGCAACTTGATCTACTACGAATGAGCTAACTCTATCTGGCACAACATTCGTTGTCATATCACCTTGTATGCGTCTATTAGTTTGCTCTTCCTTGTCATTAACATAATTCTGTATACTTTTTGGATGTGTTGCCTTTTCATCAATGGACTTTGATTCATCAACTTCATTTGCATCTTTTTCTTTTTCACTCACACCACATGTGTCTGATGCGTTTTTATCCTTCAATATCTGCACATAGTACATTTAATTAGGACTAGTTAAAAATTGATACAATTTATTATTATAATATGTATTATACTTTATTTTTGCATTCCCAAGACCACCATTATCTCGAAATCGCCCTATGCATTGTTGGACTTGTTGATCAGCAAATTGCTCTATTAGTGCATTCTTTGACGTGCTCGTCGATCCAAGTAATTGTTGGCTTTCATCTATTACTGAAAGAAACAAAACCTACAAATATAATTAAAAACTTAAGATAAGTTATGAATGTAGTGTGATATATTCAAATGTATATGAATTAAGTTAGATATTAATACCTTCAAAAGTAAGATACACCCCGTTACATAAGTTCTCCCTTGAAATTTCCATCTACAAACTCCAATACAAAGTTCCTCCAGCACAAGCCTGCCCCAGTTAAAGTGCTTAACTTTCTCCAAGTCGACCAACATATCTAAGTGTTGTAAATCCACCGTGGTCGTGTAGCTTGGAAAAAGTATACTCCCAAAAACTAATATCATATACATCACCTTAAATTCTGTCCCAAAGGTAATGCAAGTTTTGAGTTTGTTACATATTTCAGATAGCTCCATCGCGACACCATCTTTGTCAACCGTCCCTGCATATAAACTCAAACCTTTTTTCGAACCTGTAGGTGGTGATTCGGTTCCACTAGCAGGGATACCTAATGCCTTTTGAACAGCCCAAGGTGTTATAGTAACTTTATTGTTATGTAATTGTAAAGTCATGTTTTCTATATCAAACCTTTCAAGTACCACAACATTACACATCTATCAATGCTTTTTATCTTGAGTTTGGTAATTGCTCCAAATCCCATGCTCTCAATTGCGTTAATTTGCTAATGAGTGAGCTTGTTGTTTGTATCTACTATCTTCTGAAGTGACGTTCTGTGGTCAAACTTCCTTTCCTTTCATAATCAAATGTAATTAATTTATAACTTAGTAAGAATAAATATAATAATATTGTAACAAGATTTAAAAATGACTTATTATAAAATAATTATAATTATAATCAATATGCAAGTTCTTCTAATTCAAACTAAGGAAAATAACTCACATTATTGTTTGAGAGTGATCCAAAGTTCTGACTTTTAGTTGGCTCCTCAAAACAGGATCGTTTAAGATCCATGTTCTTAACCAATGAAGAGGAAATGATAGGGGAATCCGTGTTTGTCGTCTTTCGCTTCAAGCTTGGTGGTGTTATTAGAACAGGAGGTTTCCATTTTAAACTTGATTTATTTCCATTTTCTTTCTCTGTTTTTGGATGATCAGCCAAAATATTTGCCTTTTGATTATTAGTTGTATTACTATCCATGTTTTCTTATCCAATAGGAGTTCTATTTTTTCTCCACGGTATAGAACCTGCATCAAGAAATCATATCAAATTCTGTCCTAGTTGCAATGATATGACCAACTATGTATATACCAAAAAATAGATGTCAAACGGATTGTCCACAGAGAGATCATGAAAGGGAAAGACATATGGGTTAACTCCAACAGCATTATCATCTCCATTCACGTAACAAACCGTATTGGTCCAGCACAGCCAAAAACATTGATTCTAATTAAGAACTTGATTTTATTCTCATCACTAATGTTTATCTTTTTGTGACCTTTCTTAATCATCTTCATCTCCATATACTGGTGAAAATCAGTCAAATGATCACTTAGGAATAATTCCAGAAATGGCGTGACGAACCTCACATATCTACTCCATACCCTACTCTCAAAAGTTCAGGGGTATGAATTACGTTGGCTCTGATTCCCAAGTTCCTTAGGATACGTAGGCAGCCGGCTCCTTCCGGCATGAAGCCAAAGGGATCTAATCCCTATATTCCACATGCACACACGTATACACACACACACATACACACACACACACACACACACACACACACACATATATATATATATATATATATATATATATATATATATACTTGCTTGTAACTACTTGTCTACACATTTGGGGAACTACTACGGTCATTTAGTATTGGTGAGAAGACCCAAAAGGGGCGATGGGGGGTCATAGGTTGCTGCAAATCCTTTCTCCATCGTAACTTAGCTCCCGAACCCATCACACGAATCTGTGGACATACACACAAGGACACACGAGCTTATACTCACAACCTTAACTAAGTGGGTGGCGACTTTTAACTCTCGAATGGCGAACAGGGAAGGATACCATACCAAAGATAAAACCCACCCTTACATCGCCATCTAACCACATCACAATCACATCCAAAACACCCTCCAAGGCAATCGGATACGAAAAAAGGGATGCCTTCAACTACGTTGGCTCTGATTCCCAAGCTCCTTGGGATACGTAGGCAGCTAGCTCCTTCCGGCATGAAGCCAAAGGGATCTAATCCGTATATTCCACATGCACACATGTATACACACATATGCATATACTTGCTTGCAACTACTTGTCTACACATTTGGGGAACTACTACGGTCATTTGGTATTGGTGAGAAGACCCGAAAGGGGCGATGGGGGGTGATAGGTTGCTGCAACCCCTTCCTCCATCGTTACTTAGCTCCCGAACCCATCACATGAATCTATGGACACACAAGCCTATACAGGTTTCCGTCTCAACCTTAACCGAGCGGGTGGCGACTTTAAACTCTCGAATGGCGAACAGGGAAGGATACCATACCAAAGGTAAAACCCACCCTTACACCGCCATCCAACCACATCATAATCACATCCAAAACACCCTCCAAGGCCTTAACCCTCTGGCGCACAAAAAATTAGGAAAAGAGGGGGATGCCTTTAGTGGCGACTATGCTGGGAAAACCTAAGAGAGCTAGACTTCGACCACAACCGAGCCAAATGACCAAAGGGTTCCCCAAACCCCTTACGTATTTACTTTATTTGCAAGCTTACCTATATGTGTATATATATATATATACCTATATGTGTCCATATGTGCTTTAATCTCGCACTAGAGACTTCGCACACTTCACAAACTGCATTGCATTCTGCATAATGTATGTGTTAAATCCCGATGCATGGTATTAGGAGACATGACCTCCCCGTCCAAGGTACTATGACCCTCAGCCACTTGCTCTAGTACTTAGTGCAAGTCGCCTAAGACGATTCTGTCAAGTCGTTGGTACTTAAGTGGGTCGCTCATGCCCCACCAACTCGATTGGGAATCCTCCGACAGACTACACTAAGTACGTTAACGAGTTAACAAACTTTTTTCTGACATAGGAGTCCCTCAGGGAGGACCCTAGGAGGACATTTTTGGCACTCTAGGAAAGTGGTAGCCAAACATCGAACCTGTGAGGACCTCTCGTGCATTTAAAATACCTCTAGGTACACTATACCCGAGACCGGAGTAGAAACCTTGCCTCTGACCCTTAGTGGCACTCCCCTTGAGTAAAACACTAAGAATGAGGCAAGGGTGTCAATGTTGTCTTAGATGGGTATCAAATTTCTCAAAAAACCTCGTCTCTCAGTATTGACATTCTACACCAAGTATTAGGACTGTCGTGTCGACTGGAAGTCCACCCCGAATGTCACCCTGATACTAGTCTACCTACCGTACTTGCAGTCAGAGTCCGAACGACTGCTACTCCTTCTTAGACAGCCAAAGCACCGTGTTGTCAGGAGTACTCTCTTGGGATCCTACCTGAAGCCGGCAAGGTCTCACGATTGGTGATGTCGCATTTTTACATGGACTAGGGCTCTTTCGAATCACCCCCAACACGTTCCTTTTATATTAGCCGGCTAAGTCGAAGGACGACCTAGGCAAAAATGGGACAAATAAAAAAAAAGAACAAATATCGAAGCTAGGGGACTATCAGTAGGCGACCTAGTACTTAAGGAAATCCGAGGCGAGCCGAGGGACCCGAGAGGGAAGTTTAGCCCCGATTGGTCCGGGCCTTACCTCATCAAGGAAATCCTAACAAGAGGTGCAGTCTGGCTAACTTACCTTGATGGAATCGCGTCTGCCTCCCCTATGAACCTAGACCAACTTAAGAAGTACACGCCGTGAGAAGGACTGCGGATGGTGTTCCCTAACCCCCTTCTTTTTCTAGCTACTATCGTTCTTCCGTTTCTCATGTAACAAGAACTACGTTTAGCTTGATCCTCCATCAGAGTAGTTTTTGAGTGAAAAATACCTGTAAAGGCCAAGTCTAACTATAAAGACTCAGGCCTTAGGCAGCCGGCCTCACTAGACTAGGTCATCATTTCAAAATATAGATTGTGAGGAAAAATGGAGGTACGTAGGTAGCTCGAGAAGACACTTCGAGTTCAGCTACAATTTTTAATAAAAATTATCTTTTCCCTAACCAATCTGAGCCAAGTGACGGGACCTTACCACAATCCCGTCATACCCCTCTTTCTTTCTTAGCCTTTCTAAGAGCTCGAAAAGCGCCTTTGAGTGCAAAAGGGGCTTTCACACAAAAAAGTCTGAGAGCTCACGAAACAAAAAATGAGAGAAAAGGACTGCTCCCCCCCAACAAAAAAAGGGACAAATCGAGAAAAAATTGAACAAAAGATCCCCAAAGCAAAGAGGGACAAAATAAAAGCAAAAAAGAGAGAGTGTGAGGTAAAGTGAGCCAAAAAAGGACTGAACAAAGTTCGGAATGCCGAACGCGCTGAGCTCTTACTTTTTACCTACCCATATTAATCACCCCAGCCTTCAACCTCATTCTGCTGACCCACCTTGAACGGCATTCAAGAAATACTTGTACACGGAAAGAGGTACCTGTAGTCGGTCTAGGCTAGTCCGTGTAGGTACATGTCACTCCTTAGAGGGAGGAGCGCCGCCTGTAACTCCCTAAGTAGATCTAAGATGGTGTCAGGGTGGCACCAATTGTCAGTTCGACCAACTCTGAAAGTCCTTAAACGAGCCAAGGAAATCCGAGAGTCTAGGTTTCCCTTACCCACACTGGGGCTGGTCAAATCCCTAGGTCCTCTGGGTGGAAACCAAACCCCGCTCGTCGCTCAGGTCAACATCAGAGGATCTCAGCATGGTCCATCCTCACAAGCGTTACATACTAGGGCTGGGCAAGACCCCAGTATCCGTACTCAAGGAACATGAGTAAGTTCTGTACTGGGGCTGCATAGGGAAAAGAACCCTTCGACCTGGTTAGGATCAAGTCCTGCAGCGAACACCCTGCTGCGAGATGCTTGTCTCAGCACAACAACTTGCACAGTAATCCAGTCGACACTGGGGCTTCTCAGCGAGAAAAGATTCCCCTCCTAGCTAAAGAAGGGAATCCCGTGTCCGATGCCTCAGCTTAAAACGTTCAGCCCTGCAAGCCGATATACACTAGGGCTGTCTGCGAGAAGGCCAGAGCCCCTTGGAACGGCCAAAATGGCCTCTACAAACAACATCTAGGCACCGCATCCCGACTACAGAACGAGTTCGTCTCCCTCAGCCAACTGGATCTTGATGTCCTACAAGCTTGGGTCTAGTGCTGTTTAGGAGCGAGTAGCCTTTGGAAAGGACGAGTACTGCAAGTACAATAGGTGGTCTAGATTCTAACCTAGGTGTCCCCGGAACAATCCCAATCAATATGCGCGAACGCAGGGGCTATTCCCCCTGTTAAAGACTAAGCGATCAAACCCAGTCGTCTTGGTCTGGGCATGGCAAAAAGCCCCAATCCCCCACACGCAAACAGCGTGCACCTGTCAGATGTTATGAAATGGTCATTTCATGCATCTATACATATGTGTCTCGAAGACGCAAGTACATTATGAAAACGAAGACAACATTTTCATACATAGATAAGGTTCACAACTTAGTACAACACACGATACGAAAGTGCTACATAACAGAAAGCCTGTCTATACTTCCTACGGAAGGATCCATCAGCAGAATTACTGTCTCTACCATGGTAAGGACTACTATTGGCCATGTAGACATCATCATTTGAGTCACTCCGAGTGGTGTCCCCGGTATGCTCCTGGGCCCTCGCTTGAGCTCGACCCTCGTCGATCACCGGTCTGCCCTGAGGTCTCTCCACTGGCCAATCACAGCGCGCCTTGGTGCGTTGCTCCTGACGTACCGCCTTGCCCTTACCCTTCTCAGCCGTCCTATCAGACCTACTCCGAACTGGGGCTGAACGCCGGTCGCCGGAAGAACCTTCCGGTTGGTCCCGGCAAACGGGCGCGTCTCGCCCACGTCTCCTCGTCCCCTGAGATGAACCCTGTAAGGAAAAATGCATCTATATCAAATGTAGCATGAGACAACAAAACTGCAGGGGTAAAACAGAAAAGGAGGCTAACCGCATCATTCGATCGACAAATCAACTCCCGATAGCACAAGCCTGTCCTCTTTATAAGCTCCTTCTTCAAGGAGTGGATTGTAACGACGCGAATATTTTAATTATATTATTAATAATTACGCGAATTCTTTCTTGCCTAATTTCTCGATCTATCCAATTGGATTAATTAATCTTGTGGAAAAGATTGATTTAACCTATCTTTTAAATACCCTCAATTACTTAAATTACATAAATGCCCTTAAAAGCCTAAATGACCATTTTACCCCCCGAGATATTTTCATAAATATCTATCTATCTCTCTCATTCTCTCATTTCACAAAAAGAAGAAAGAAAGGAGAAAGAAGGAGAGGAAAGGAGAGAATCTTCCCGACGCCCTACCGAGCCCGTTTCTCGCCCGATCGACGAGCCGTGAAAACCCGAACGATCCTCACTACATTATCTACCGGTAATCCTTTTACCCCATTTCATTCCGTTCGTTCTTTCTTGCGATTTTGTGAGTTTTATATAGAATTTTATTATATTAGGATTTTCGTGTTTAGGAAGATTTACTTGACCATTTTACGTGATTCTTGTGTCTAAATGTAGCTTATATGATATGTATGATTATATGTGAAAATTAGGATATTTTATGGAGTAAATTAGGAGATATATGAATTTATAAATTGATTTTCGCGTGTGAGGTTCGCGATCTGCTGAGTCTGCTGCTCAGTAGATCCACACGGGCGAACGCACGGTCTTGAGCAAGACCGTGCAGGAGCCCGTGTGCTTCCCTTTTTAACCTGCACGGGCTTGAGCCCGTGCATGGGCCCGTGCGCATGGCCGTTTGCGCCTGCACGGTCTTGGCACCGTGCTCAAGACCGTGCGGGAGGCCGTGCAACCCCTTTTGTGCTTGCACCGGCTTGCCAAGCCCGTGCGTAAGCCCGTGCGTTAGCCGGTGCAACATACTTAGTGTATTTTCTAGCCTTTTCCTTTCTTACACTTCGGGAATTGGTCAACCCCACTCATTTAAATGTTGACTTTTCTCATACGACCTCCGAATATCAATCCGATTTCACCTATAGCTTCCTCGAGCCTTGGGATTCGATATTCTTCATAATCTGTAACTTACCCAACCTTATTTGACCGTCAATTGACACCTTTCTCATTTAGGGATTTATTCCATCTTTTCCGTTTCTTGTCCGTTTAATCCTGTATTCGCGAGAGAACGTCTTTATATTATTTTAAGCATGTCTACGTGCCCTAATTGCGTTTAAGCATGCCTTTAATATTTATTATTTACGTTCCTTCATTATTTAACGTTTCATTAATATTCTTTAATTGTCGTACCGTAATTTACATGTTTAATTGATTTACTTCCCATATTGCGTTTATTGCATGATTGGATTCTATATGAATTGACGTGCGTCATCTGTTGTCTTGTGTCTTCCTTTTAGTATTGTCGGTCTTGTTTTCATCCTCTAGGCCTTGTGTATTACAGGTGGGTCCAACGAGGGAGAAACCTGACTACCGCTTGCTTTCATACTGTCTTGTCGAGCCAGGTAAGGGTTTTAAATTGTTTTCAACTGGAGTAAGAACATAGTTTATTTAGGCTTCGAAAGAACTTATTTCCCCGCCTTTTCTTATTGCTTGTTGTACTGTCTTTACTATTCCTTATGTGCTTAGTCAAACCTTTTAATAGCAAAACCAAAATGATTTGAAATGCTTCCAACTAGAGACAAGTAACTTATTTGTTTTAAAAGTAACTATTTGATCTCTGAGGCACTTATAAGTAATGTCGTTAGGGACATCCGTCAGCATGCTCCCGAAGCGTACGACGCTTATGAGTACTTCCTAGATCGTTACATCAACTTGCCTCAAAAGCCCCTTTGGCCATTCATACTTAACTACTTGCATCATATTTTCGAACGGCCCTTTTTTGGCCACTTAAACTATCATTGATTTCAAAAGCAAGCCATAGCCTGTTTTATGACTTGGGCCCGAAGTATACAAGAGGTGAGCTTGGGGACGTGCGTCTAGGGCAAATCCCGATGTATACTTCTAGCGTGTTAACTTGGGCCGGCTAGGAGGTTGGCTAGCCTAAGTTGATGCGAATGGTGGTGCTAATCGCGTCTCCTTAAACCCTGTATGGTGGTGCTGATCGCGTCTCCTTAAATCCTGATGGTGGTGCTAATCGCGTCTCCTTAAATCCTGTATATGAATCTTGGTGATGGAGTACTTGCTTGCATGTTTTTCAATGGGGAGTTATAAGGAGAGGGCCCGTTCTCGCCGGGACATATTACTGCATGATTTATTGCATTATTGCTTGTCTAATTACTTTATGGCTTTCGTGACAAGTCGAAGCACATTCCGGTTTTCTTCAGTTATCATATGTACTTCCCTATATATATATATAAAACCCGGAAGTGTGACTCGTACTTGCTACCCTAAGCCTCCTTTATTACTCAACTCATATTCTTTCAATCGGCTTGATATTTCGTGCAAATGTTTTAAAGGATCCGGTTCGTCAACCTTTTGTGTTTTCAAATAAGCCGAACCCGAGTGTTGCTTTGTGTCATTTTACAACTTATATCTCATATTCATATTCTTTCTCAAAACGGGCAACACTCACCACTTTTGGTTTTAAAAGATAAATGACGAACTGTGATCAAAACCCCCTTATTGAGTATCCTTTATACTCACCCCTGCTATTTTGGTTCTTGCTTCAGGTAGACAGGTGGCGACGTCACCTATCTTGTCAGTCAGCATCAGCAGATCTAGATAGGCTTAGTCTTTCTGGTTTGTCTTGTCAGTGGTCCCAACAACAGTCGAGTCTTGTTTATTGTATTTATTTACTTTACATACTTATGTGCCCCTGATGTGGGATAGTTGACGATATCTAGGATTGCATAGGGTAGACTAGTTGAGCCATGGATGGCACTACGTGTTGTTATTATGTTGTATTTCGATTTGCACATGTTTAATTGACATTTATGGAATTTATCTGTTTATGTAAATCGCTTCCGCATTTCTCTGCTCTTCTCTGGTTGTTGTTGGGATGTCGTTGCTGTTGCCGAAGGTTCTTGCTTGAGTGCCGTTCGCTGGAGTGGGTTTTTGAGTTGAGGCCCCTCGCTGAAGCTTGGGAATCCGTTTCGGTGCGGATGTGGCAGCCCTCCTTCAGGGGGCGCTACAGTCAGTGGTATCAGAGCCTAGGTTCCCAAAAGGAACCGAAGCTTTGTAATCGCGTCGTGTCTTGTCTCTTGTGTCTGCCCGTTTCGTGTCAATGAGACTTAGAGTTTCCAGTCACAGGTGCTTGAGAACTCCTTAGTATTGAAATTGTGATTGATCTTCCTTTGGAATGGCCAACCAACCGTTTGATCTGTTACAATTGTAGTATTGAGTTGGGATCGAATGCAAGTGGATGTGGAACTCGAGGTAGCGTCTGTCTTGTCTTGTCGTCTTGTCGTGTTCTGCTTGGGTCTTGTCGTGTCTAGGTCGTACGGCTATAGGATCGAGTCTTGCTCGTTCTATGAATGTTTCGTGCTTAAATTGTCTACATGCTGTTTGATCATATATGTATGCTTTATTTGAATTTCATATGCCTTACGTGACCATTCCATTAACCGAACATGCATCTTTTTCCTAGTTTATTGAGCGCAGGTACATAATGTCTCATCGAATACCCCCTACCGCTCCCTTATCTCCGAATTCGATTGCAAGGGAGTTAGTGACAACTATGAGACAGATTGCTGAGCAAGTGCATCAAGAGAGACAACGACAACAGCAGCATATACCTGCGAGACAAACCGAGGGTCAATCCCTGGACAGATTTCTGCACTACAACCCACCTTGTTTCGTGGGTGAACCAGATGACCTTAAAGCCGAGGTTTGGATAGCCGATCTAGAGTGAATCTTTCGAGTAATACACAGCGGTGACCCCGAGAGGGTCGAGTATGCCATCTTTCTTATGAGAGGACCAGCTGAGTATTGGTGGCGTTACATAGAACAGAGATGGATCGCTGAGAGAATTCCGTACACTTGGTCACGGTTCCTATCCGACTTCCGAGAGAAGTACGTGCCGCAAGTGGTACGTGACAACCGAGAAAGAGAGTTCATGTCCCTCACCCAAGGAGCTCTCCCTGTTGCACAATACGAGGCACTTTTCAGCCGCCTCATCGTCTATGCTCCTCACATTGCATCTGACGATCGAAGGAGAGCGCGAAAGTTCATCAAGGGACTTCAGCCGGAGATCTTGGAAAGATTAGTAGGATTGGACATTCGAGTTTATCACGAGGCAGTTAATAGAGCTATGAGAGTGGAGTCCGATCTTCAGGAGATGAGACGAGGTATTCCTCACATGAAAGGATCCTCTTTCAACGAGAAGACAAGAAGAGAACCAGCCGGACCGAGCACTTTTCCGACATCGAGACCACACTACGAGATGCCAAAACCTACCGAACCTGAAGTGAACGAGGACCCCATTCCCTGCGAATACTGTGGGAAGACAAATCACGAGACTGCAAGGTGTAGGAGGAAACTGGGGCGTTGCCTCAGATGTGGGAGTAGCAAGCATCGAGTTCAAGACTGCCCCGACTCAAGCAACCCTCGGGGAAGGAGAAGGGGATCCCGACCATGATACCGACTCGCAGAGGTACATTGCATTGTCATTGCATTCATTCATAATATTTTGTTTCGAATGATAGTTGCTTTAAATATGTGTTAAGTGTTTTATATAAATTACGTGCTTTAACTGCTTTCAAAATTCACACTTGAACTGATTGAATGATTAGATGCTAAGATTTATGTGGCCTCTGTGTGGATAGCGTGGAATTCGATAAATTCGTTATACGCTATTAGAGAGTGCTAAGGACAAGGAGTTCTTGGCCGACTAGGATCGATTCTGTTGCGAGTATGTTATGCGGTTCTGGATAGCACCGACATTGACAAATCAAGTCTGAAGGAGTATACTTCTGAAGGTATGTCTGAAGATGAATCAACTAGTGAAGAGGATAATGAATTATCTGACGATGATGATTATATGGGAGACGAGCCGACATCGGCTTCTGATGATGACGACTCTGATGTTTCGTATGAAGTCGAGCAAAGAAATGATGAAAATGATGGTTTAATGGAAGGCGGAGAGGAGAAATCATCCAATACCATTGAAGATGAGAAAACACTTTGTAGAAAGGATAAGAAAGAGTGTGATCTTGAAGAAACAAATTGTGAGAAGGACGAGGAGTACAATGGGAGAAATGATGATGGCGTTACTTCCTGTGGAAGGAACTCTAATCAAGAAAACAGGAGGAGGATGTGACAATTGTCATTGAGGATACGAAGGGTGCAAGAATCAGTCGGAAGACCGAAATAGATAATGACAGTGATGAAGGACCTTACATTGTGAATTTCTTCTTCGACGTTAGCTTTGTTTAGGGTTTTTTTTATAATTCCGTCTTTCGCATGACTTTGAATTTTATTGGAATGTTATTTGCATTTAAATGTTTTATTATGAATGATGTTTTATAATGTATTTTAATTGCTCCTAAATGTTCATTTTTTTTAATTCGCGTTAGAACTCTTAGGTTATGCTCCTCTTAACTAACCCCGAAGTCCGGAGGAGAATCTGAGGACAGATTCTTTTGAAGAGGGGAGTATTGTAACGACCCGAATATTTTAATTATATTATTAATAATTACGCGAATTCTTTCTTGCCTAATTTCTCGATCTATCCAATTGGATTAATTAATCTTGTGGAAAAGATTGATTTAACCTATCTTTTAAATACCCTCAATTACTTAAATTACATAAATGCCCTTAAAAGCCTAAATGACCATTTTACCCCCGAGATATTTTCATAAATATCTATCTATCTCTCTCATTCTCTCATGTCACAAAAAGAAGAAAGAAAGGAGAAAGAAGGAGAGGAAAGGAGAGAATCTTCCCGACGCCCTACCGAGCCCGTTTCTCGCCCGATCGACGAGCCGTGAAAACCCGAACGCTCCTCACTACATTATCTACCGGTAATCCTTTTACCCCATTTCATTCCGTTCGTTCTTTCTTGAGATTTTGTGAGTTTTATATAGAATTTTATTATATTAGGATTTTCGTGTTTAGGAAGATTTACTTGACCATTTTACGTGATTCTTGTGTCTAAATGTAGCTTATATGATATGTATGATTATATGTGAAAATTAGGATATTTTATGGAGTAAATTAGGAGATATATGAATTTATAAATTGATTTTCGCGTGTGAGGTTCGCGATCTGCTGAGTCTGCTGCTCAGTAGATCCACACGGGCGAACGCACGGTCTTGAGAAAGACCGTGCAGGAGCCAGTGTGCTTCCTATTTTAACCTGCACGCGGGCCCGTGCGCATGGCCGTTTGCGCCTGCACGGTCTTGGCACCGTGCTCAAGACCGTGCGGGAGGCCGTGCAACCCCTTTTGTGCTTGCACCGGCTTGCCAAGCCCGTGCGTAAGCCCGTGCGTTGGCCGGTGCAACATACTTAGTGTATTTTCTAGCCTTTTCCTTTCTTACACTTCGGGAATTGGTCAACCCCACTCATTTAAATGTTGACTTTTCTCATACGACCTCCGAATATCAATCCGATTTCACCTATAGCTTCCTCGAGCCTTGGGATTCGATATTCTTCATAATTTGTAACTTACCCGACCTTATTTGACCGTCAATTGACACCTTTCTCATTTAGGGATTTATTCCATCTTTTCCGTTTCTTGTCCGTTTAATCCTGTATTCGCGAGAGAACGTCTTTATATTATTTTAAGCATGTCTACGTGCCCTAATTGCGTTTAAGCATGCCTTTAATATTTATTATTTACGTTCCTTCATTATTTAACATTTCATTAATATTCTTTAATTGTCGTACCGTAATTTACATGTTTAATTGATTTACTTCCCATATTGCGTTTATTGCATGATTGGATTCTATATGAATTGCCGTGCGTCATCTGTTGTCTTGTGTCTTGCTTTTAGTATTGTCGGTCTTGTTTTCATCCTCTAGGCCCTGTGTATTACAGGTGGGTCCAACGAGGGAGAAACCTGACTACCGCTTGCTTTCATACTGTCTTGTCGATCCAGGTAAGGGTTTTAAATTGTTTTCAACTGGAGTAAGAACATAGTTTATTTAGGCTTCGAAATAACTTATTTCCCCGCCTTTTCTTATTGCTTGTTGTACTGTCTTTACTATTCCTTATGTGCTTAGTCAAACCTTTTAATAGCAAAACCAAAATGATTTGAAATGCTTCCAACTAGAGACAAGTAACTTATTTGTTTTAAAAGTAACTATTTGATCTCTGAGGCACTTATAAGTAATGTCGTTAGGGACATCCGTCAGCATGCTCCCGAAGCGTACGACGCTTATGAGTACTTCCTAGATCGTTACATCAACTTGCCTCAAAAGCCCCTTTGGCCATTCATACTTAACTACTTGCATCATATTTTCGAACGGCCCTTTTTGGCCACTTAAACTATCATTGATTTCAAAAGCAAGCCATAGCCTGTTTTAGGACTTGGGCCCGGAGTATACAAGAGGTGAGCTTGGGGACGTGCGTCTAGGGCAAATCCCGATGTATACTTCTAGCGCGTTAACTTGGGCCGGCTAGGAGGTTGGCTAGCCTAAGTTGATGCGAACGGTGGTGCTAATCGCGTCTCCTTAAACCCTGTACGGTGGTGCTGATCGCGTCTCCTTAAATCCTGATGGTGGTGCTAATCGCGTCTCCTTAAATCCTGTATATGAATCTTGGTGATGGAGTACTTGCTTGCATGTTTTTCAATGGGGAGTTATAAGGAGAGGGCCCGTTCTCGCCGGGACATATTACTGCATGATTTATTGCATTATTGCTTGTCTAATTATTTTATAGCTTTCGTGACAAGTCGAAGCACATTCCGGTTTTCTTCAGTTATCATATGTACTTCCCTATATATATATATAAAACCCAGAAGTGTGACTCGTACTTGCTACCCTAAGCCTCCTTTATTACTCAACTCATATTCTTTCAATCGGCTTGATATTTCGTGCAAATGTTTTAAAGGATCCGGTTCGTCAACCTTTTGTGTTTTCAAATAAGCCGAACCCGAGTGTTGCTTTGTGTCATTTTACAACTTATATCTCATATTCATATTCTTTCTCAAAACGGGCAACACTCACCACTTTTGGTTTTAAAAGATAAATGACGAACTGTGATCAAAACCCCCTTACTGAGTATCCTTTATACTCACCCCTGCTATTTTGGTTCTTGCTTCAGGTAGACAGGTGGCGACGTCACCTATCTTGTCAGTCGGCATCAGCAGGTCTAGATAGGCTCAGTCTTTCTGGTTTGTCTTGTCAGTGGTCCCAACAACAGTCGAGTCTTGTTTATTGTATTTATTTACTTTACGTACTTATGTGCCCCTGATGTGGGATAGTTGACGATATCTAGGATTGCATAGGGTAGACTAGTTGAGCCAAGGATGGCACTACGTGTTGTTATTATGTTGTATTTCGATTTGCACATGTTTAATTGACATTTATGGAATTTATCTGTTTATTTAAATCGCTTCCGCATTTCTCTGCTCTTCTCTGGTTGTTGTTGGGATGTCGTTGCTGTTGCCGAAGGTTCTTGCTCGAGTGCCGTTCGCCGGAGTGGGTTTTTGAGTTGAGGCCCCTCGTTGAAGCTCGGGAATCCGTTTCGGTGCTGATGTGGCGGCCCTCCTTCAGGGGGCGCTACATGGATCATCTTCATGGCTTCCTTATAGGCCACCTTGTAACCCTGCACAACCAAGAGGTTATTACTACATCACTAAACCTACACGGAATGATAACGAGAGAAAGGCAAAGGGCATACCTTCTTCTTCGAAATGGAATCCTTGAGACCCCGTCTATCCCTGAGAGAGGAAGGGTCTGACTTACGGTGTTATCCCGAAAGTCAACCATATCGAAAGTCCAAGCGGGAAAGTTCCTAGGCACGTCCGCACTACGGACTGCGGCTGTTGCAGCCTCCGGAGCGTCCCCCTCATCATCGTCGTCATTGTCATCATCCCCCTGTTCCCCTTGGGCGGAGGAAGCCCCAGACTGATGAGGGAATCGACCCATCAAATACTGCATGGAAAAGTAAGTATAGGGCATAAACCCGTCATAAGTGTCCCCGATAATGCTGTGAGGCTCATCATAGGCTTCCAGTACATCCGTGTAGCGCCCCTTTCCGTAGGAGGAGAAAGGACACCACATCCGCACTGAGACGAACTCCCAAACAAGGTAATTGTACCTCATTTAAAAATCCATCACGGCGAACGGCAAGCATCAATCTATACTGACATAAACGATCCTAGCCCAACAACAACAATCAAAAGAAATAACAGAGTGTGGAAGCTTAAAGTAAATATCAATTAAACATTTAAAGCCACACGGGGCATCAACTAACATAAAACAGTGCTCAGCAATTCATCATCAATATTGTTACTTATTAATTCAATAATATATCTATTCTATCTCGAAATGCAATTCAAAAGTAAAGACAGACTGTTGTTGGACACTACCGATAATACCAGAGGACACAAAAACCAAAACTCACGACCCGCTGTTGCCAATCAACATGAAAGGTGACAACGCCACCTGTCGACCTAAAGGAAGAATCAAAACAACGAGGGGTGAGTATAAACAATACTCAGTGAAGGTAAAGAGGGAACAAGTACGAGCCACGCATCCGGGTTTTATATATATATAAGAAAATACATTTGCAGAATTGAAGAAAATCCGGAATGTGCTTCGACTTGCATAACAACAATTAATAAGCAGTAAAGTAATAACAGTAAAGCATAAATAAAAGCAAGTAATATCCCAGCGAGAATGGGCCTGTTCCTCCTTATAACCCCTTCATATCATTATAAAATTCCATCTCTGGTGTCTGACCCCATAGTGCGACCATGGGCGATGAATTGAATTTTAGGAAAACGTGCAACGAATACAACGCCCACCATATCTCCCAACCGTGGCTATCAACTCCTGACGGGCCACGATTAATGCTTAATTTTGGGAAAAGTACCTCGGGAAATACCCTAGACGCTCGTCCCCAAGTGAGACCCTCGAATACCTTCCCGGGCCCCCATTCAAAAAAAAAGTCCATGATTTTGCTCGCATTTCAAGAAACATTATTAGTTGAAAGCCAAAAGGGCATTTAGGCAAGTGTGTGACGACAAAGGGAGTGACCAAAAGTTCCATACGGGGAAGCACTGGTGCTGTAGCGCCCCGCTCTACAGCCCCCGAACCTGCACAGATCCCCAAGCCGAGAACGGCGTCTCAACCCGAGAACCCATACAAGCTAACGGGTCTATCCCGACTTTTGGCAACAGTGATCCCCAAAGACACAACAGATAAACAGTTCAGAATATATAGCGGAAGCGAATTAAAACATAATAACATAAATGCCACTTCGGGGCTAATCTAAATATCCAATATCATCACAGCCCATTTGGGGGCAACTTAAAATAAATATATAGGGGTGGGGATCAATATAGCATTAAATACATGCCAGGACCAAAAGAATAACCTAACGAGAGAGTTATGGACAACAATCTAGACAACGGCGAAACCAAAAAGACCTATCTATGAACTGTTGCCAATCTGACACGCGAGACATGTCGGTCTCTCAATCTACCTGAGGCAAGAACCAATAAAAGAGGGTGAGTCAAAGAACTCAGTGAAGATATGGGTGGAGCAAGTCGAGTCACGCTCCCGGGTTTCAATAGAAAATACATATGCAAAAAGGAAGAAACCGGAATGTGCTTCGACTTGAATATTCAATAAAGTAATAAAGACAATAACAATATAAAGCAATAAATAAATATCCCAGCGAGAGTGGGCCAATTCCTCCTTATTTCTTCTCAATACATTATAAAAACTCCATCTCCGGTGTCGAACCAAGGAGCAACCCGAGGCTCGACTATAGTGAATTTAAGGAAAGCGTGCAACACATGCAACACCCACCATCGCTCCCAACCGTGGCTATCAAACTCCTGAAGGGCCACGATTGACGCTTAATTTTGGGAGAAGCACCTCAGGTTACACCCTGGACACCCGTCCCCAGATGTGACCTCCGAATACCACCCGGGGCCCAAATGAAAAGTCCAATATTTTACTCGTTTTACAATAAGGGTTTGAGTGCCAAACGGGCAATTGGGCAAGTGGTGACGACAAAGGGGGTAACCTTGAGTTTCATACATGTCGGGATGTGCTGACGGACTCCCCTAACGACTTCCCTCACAGGCCCAACCAAAGTCAAAGTATCACGTTGAAAAGAAATAGTTTACTTGCCCTTTTGAAAACAAATCGAGTTTTGGGTACTAATGTATAATTTGGTATTAAATGATTTGTTGATAAATTCATAAAAATATAAGCTCGAAATACTTAATACTAATAATAAGGGAATACGGGGATTTCACATGTATACATAGACATATATGTTCAAGCCCAGTTTAAATAATTTAAATCCTCACCTAGTGTGCCAAAAAGAAAGTCTAGCAGCTATAACTCACTGCTCTCTGACCTCTGACTAATCTGTAGACAAGACAGGACCTAGACGAATTAATAACGACTCTAAAAGCGTAAATAAGCAATTATTTGACGAACTGCTAACCAAATGAATCAACAATCATGCATATGCCAATAATAATATTTATGGAAGCTACCACGTAAATTTCAAGTAATTCCGACAAGTTTCCAAAAATGCACACATGTAAAAATGTACTATTCACAGTCCGAATGAGGTCAAAATTCAACAAACATTTCAAAATATTAATCTACAACTTATAAGGGATCTATAGGAGAAATCGGTATAATTTTTGGAGTCCGTATGCGAAAAGTCAACATAAAATGGCGAGATGTTGACTCAATTCCCGAGAGCAACCAAAGAAAAATGCTGGAAAATGTTCTAAGTCTTATGCACCGGCTTGTGCACGGTCTTGGGCACATTGTCAAGACCGTACATTGCGCACAGCCAATTTCACACCCGTGCAGGCAAAAAGAGTCGCTCCTGCACGGACTTGATCAAGACCGTGCGTTAGCCCGTGTGGTTTAACAGCAGACAGTAGAAAACGCGATTCAAACGAAAATCCGATCCAATAATGCATATAAATCATTTTCTCGCGCAAATCAACACTCAACAATTACAACAATCATCAATCAACATATAGGGAACATTTCTATCCAAGAATTACAAGAAATGACCAAGAAACGGATTCACAATCATAAATATTCATAATAAATCCCGAAATAAAAAACATGCTCAAATCTCCGAAAATCGGTAGAAAGAATTGGGGAAATTGGTACCTAAAGAGAGATCTCGTTGAGAGGATCTTGTAGGTTTAAACGGCACGAAATTCTGCGGAGAAACGAGCTTGGGACGATCGATTCGGGCTTCAAAGTAAAAAATCCTCTTTCTGTTCTTCTCTCTCTCTCTCTCTTGTGCGAAAATTAGGGTTAGAAATGGATTTTGAGAGTTTTATCAAATAATTCGAAATGTTGAAAATACGAAGGGGTATTTCGATAATTTTTAGAAAGTCCAGTTTAAACATTTTGGTAAAATATAACAATATTAATATCGAACGAAAGGTAAACAAATAAGGAATTTAAATATGCACATAATATTATCACGTAAGGTCATATACGAAATAACATAATATAATTCACGAAATACGAGAAATAGGGTTGAGAAGGATAATTAATCGCGAAAAAGAACTCACAATGATTCTTGGATTTCTGGGTCGTTACAATACTCCCCCCTTATGAGAATCTGGTCCCCAGATTCTATCTGGAAAAGCTCGGGATAAGCTTCCCTCATCTTAGCCTCAGTCTCCCAAGTAGACTGCTCAGTCGAACGGTTCCTCCAGAGAACTCTCACTAAGGGAATCTGCTTGTGACGAAGCTGCTGGACCTTGCGGTCCTGAATCTGAACCGGTTTCATCTCAATAGTCAAGTCCAGCTCAAGCTGAACTCCGTCATCCTGGAGAATATGGGACTCTTCGGGGAAGTACTTGCGGAGTTGTGAGACATGGAAGACATTGTGGATCCCGGTAAGATATGGTGGTAGATCCAAACGATAACCGGTGTTCCCGATCCGCTCTATAATCTCGAAGGGACCTAAGTATCTCGGAGTAAGCTTTCCACCTTTACCGATCTTGGTGAATCCCTTCCTCGGGGAGGCCTTGAGAAATACTCAGTCTCCCACTTCAAATTCCAAGTCTCAACGTCTCTTGTCGGCGTAGCTCTTCTGTCGGTCTTGGGCTGCTTTCATTCTCTGCCGAATGATTTGAACCTTATAAATAGCTGCCTGAGTGTCATCCGGCGGAGTAGCCCTTTCGTGGCCGTCAGCTGACCACTTCCAATCCTCCAATTCCGAATAAATCAGAGATCTGCACTTCCTCCCACAGAGAGCCTCATACGGCGGCATCCCAATCGAAGCTTGATAATTGTTGTTGTAAGCGAACTCTACCAAGGGCAAGTGTGAAATCCAACTCATATGAAAATCAAGTGCACATGCTCGTAGCATATCACTTAGGAACTTGATCGTTCGCTCCGACTGTCCATCAGTCTAGGGATGTGCTGCAGAGCTAAACTTCTGGGTCGTTCCCAAGCTCTTGTGAAGTTCTTGCCAAAACTGAGCTGTGAACTTAGGATCCCTGTCTGAAACGATACTCTCCGGAACACCATGAAGTCGAATGATCTCCTTTTGATACAGTTCTGCGAGCTGCTTCACCTTCGCTGTCTTTCGGACCGGAAGAAAATGAGTTAACTTGGTCAATCGATCAACAATGACCCAAATACTGTCGAAACCTCCACGAACAGTGGGCAATCCGGTCACGAAGTCCATAGTGATCTCCTGCCACTTGGAAGTAGGCACGGGAAGCGACTGAATAGTACCTTCAGGCCTTTGATGCTCGGCCTTGACTCTCTGACACGTTAAACAATGTTTTACATAGGTGGTCATGTCCCTTTTCATACCGTTCTACCAATACTGGGTTCTGAGATCACGATACATCTTGTTGCCTCCTGGGTGGACAACATAAGCAGACTTGTGTGCCTCGTGGAGAATTTCACGCTTCAGGTTCGTGGGGACACAAACTCGGGTCCCGAAGCGAAGCAATCCGGTACCATGGATCCTGAACTTGGTGTTTGGGTCAAGCTGCATTCTGGTCTTGATCTTCCGAATACTGGCATCCGAAATCTGCTTGTCTCAAATTTGTTGGACTAGATCGGGTTGGACTGTAAGGTTGGCAAGTCAAGGGTACGACTCAACTCGAGTCTTTCTATCCTCTATAGGGATATCGGAAGATGATCCCTCTAAATGTACCACGTGAGCCCTCCGGCTCAATACGTCGGTGACAACGTTCGCCTTCCCAGGGTGATACTGAATACGGCAGTCATTATCCTCCAAGAATTCCATCCACCATCTCTGTCTCCTGTTGAGATCCTTCTGCGCGAACAGATACTTCAAACTTTGGTGGTCCATAAAGATGTCAAAAGTGACACCATACAGATAATGACGCCATTTTCCCAAGGCAAATATCACCGCTGCAAGTTCCAGGTCGTGGATGGGATAGTTCTTCTCGGCATCTTTCAGCTTCCTAGAAGCATAGGCAACGACCTTCCTATTTTGCATCAAACGCACCCTAAACCTTCCTTGGGCGTGTCGGTATAAACCGCGTATCCCTCGTGTCCGTCTGGGAGAATAAGTATAGGTGCGGTGGTCAATCTCGTCTTCAGCTCCTTGAAACTGGCCTCGCACTCGTCGTCCCACTAAAAGGACTCATCTTTGCAAGTCAACTTCGTGAGTGGGGCCGCTAGTTTGGAGCATTCCTTAACGAATCGCCTGTAATATCCAGCCAATCCAAGGAAACTCCTAACTTCTGTCGGCATCTTAGGCTAACTCCAACTCGTCACTGCCTCAATCTTCGATGGATCCACAGCAATCCCATTCCCGGAGATGATGTGACCAAGGAATGAAACCTCGTTGATCCAGAACTCGCACTTGCTAAACTTAGCATATAGGCTATACTCTCGAAGAGTCTGTAGCACAATGCGAAGATGCTCGGCATGATACTCGACTGTCTTGGAGAAAACCAGAATATCGTCGATGAAGATGACCACGAACATGTCGAGGTAAGGCCGAAAAATTCTGTGCATCATATCCATGAAAGCTGTAGGGGCATTCGTCAATCCAAACGGCATCACAACGAACTCGAAGTGGCCATACCGAGTGTTAAACCCGGTCTTAGGTATTTCCTCTTCTCAGATACGAAGCTGATAGTATCCCTGTCGAAGGTCCAACTTCGAATATACCTTCGCTCCCTGCAATAAGTCAAATAGCTCCTCTATGTGGGGTAGAGGGTATTTGTTCTTCACTGTCATCCAGTTCAGCTCTCGGTAGTCGATGCACATCCTCAGCGTGCCATCCTTCTTCTTCACGAACAAAACCGGTGCACCCCAAGGGGAGACGCTTGGTCTAATGTAACCACTCTCAAGCAACTCTTCAAGTTGCATCTTAAGTTCCTTCAACTCGGCGGGAGCCATCCTGTATGGAGTCTTCGAATAAGGCTCTGATCCCGGGGCAAGATCGACTACGAACTCGATGTCACGATCGGGGGGTAGAGAGTTCAAATTCTCGGGAAAGAAGTCCTGGAAGTCCTTAATCACTTCCATGTCCTCAAGCTTCCGTTGTTCCTTCGGTCGGTTAAGCAGGTAAGTGACGAAAGCCTGAGCTCCCTCTCGTATCATACGCGAAGCTTCGACATAAGAAATCTTCGGTGTCGAATCTGACTTCTCAAGAATACCCTTCACAATTGTCGCCTCGGTTCTAATTTGCACTGTCTTCTTGAAACAATCCACACTGACTCTGTGCTGATAAAGCCAGTCCATCCCAAGAATAATCCCATAACGCTGTAGCGGCAACTCGATCAAATCGGCGGGATAAACACGATCTCCTATCTTCAAAGGGCAACTCTTGAAGATCCTATCCTTAATGTATGAAGTCCCCAAAGAAGAACTAACTCGATAAAAATAAGGCAGACTCTCCACAGGCATGCACAACTTAGCAGCAATATCAAGCGCAATAAACGAGTGTGTCGCACCCAGATCATATAATGCAGTAATAGGGTTGTCATGAATATGCAGGGTACCTCCAATCACGTCGTACTGATTGGGCTCAAGCTCCTCTCCTCCCAGTGCGAAGACTCTGGGCTGCACTCTCGGCTGACCACCCTAATGTCCGGCAGCCTGAATCGCCTTCTAAGGCGTGGTGGTCCTCCTGTTCGGACACACGTCCAGCATATGATCAGGGGAACCACATAATAGACACTGTCCCAAACGTCTCTTGCAGAACTCGGCAGTATGGTTCGGCTTGCGGCAGTGGGAGCATAGAACTGGTGCGCTGGCGGCAATCGGGGCTGGCTCAATATACTTAGGCTTCTTCTCGCCCGTGGAAGATCTAGATTCAGAAGTAAAAGGCCTATTGTTCTTCTGGGGAAAGCCCTTAGGGGCGGCAGGAATAGGAGCTCTACGACGGAGCTCTCCAAGATCGGACTCCATAGCCATAGCCCGCGTCACAGCCTCCTCATAAGAACGAAGGACTGCCAACTAGCTCTGCTCAGATCTCATCACGAAGACCCTCCTTAAACTTCCTCGCCATCCTCCTGTCGTCGGTCGCCATGTGAGGAGCATATGCGATCAATCTGGTGAACTTGGCCTCGTACTGGCCCACGGACATACCTCCCTGGGAGAGGTTTATGAACTCCATCTGCCTCTGATCCCGAACAATCTCTGGCACATACTTCACACGGAACTCAAATAAGAACTGTGCCTAGGTGCGCGGGGTCTGTGCGGCCGTCCATCTCCTCTCTACAAATCGCCACCAATCAAGGGCTGGTCCCCTCATCAGAAACACGGCGAGCTCTATCCTCTGCCAATCCTCAACATCCAGGGCCCTAAATTTCTATTCCAGCTCATAAATCCAGGTCTCAGCCTTGAGGTCATCCGGTTCGCCCTCGAAGACTGTAGGGCGATATGACATAAAGTGGTCCATAGTACGGGCGGTAGCATCCCGAGGGTTCGGTGGTGGCGGCTGATGCTGCTGTTGCTCCTGCTGAGCCTGCTGAACAATTAATCGAACAGCATCATAGAAGGCATTGGGCGGAGGAAAGCCCTCTGGCGGTGGAGGCGGATCCTGTCTACCACGTGGTCGAACCATTATACCTGAAACAGTGAGCTGAAAATGCATGTGGGTTAATGATATGTTCAAGTAATCACGTATCAATAAGCATATAAAAGCGCAAGTAAAGAAAAGTAACACGTAACCTATAGCCGTACGACTTAGACATGACACTTCTAGACAGTAGAGCTCTGATACCGCTTCAGACTGTAGCGCCCCGCTCTACAGCCCCCGAACCAGCACAGATCCCCAAGCTGAGAACGGCATCTCAACCCGAGAACCCATACAAGCTAACGGGTCTATCCCGACTCTTGGCAACAGCGGATCCCCAAAGACACAATAGATAAACAGTTCAGAATATATAGCGGAAGTGAATTAAAACATCATAACATAAATGCCACTTCGGGGCCAATCTAAATATCCAAAATCATCACAGCCCACTCAGGGACAATGTAAAATAAATATATAAGGGTGGGGATCAATATAGCATTAAATACATGCCAGGACCAAAAGAATAACCTAACGAGAGAGTTATGGACAACAATCTAGACAACGGCGAAACCAAAAAGACCTATCTATGAACTGTTGCCAATCCGACACGCGAGACATGTCGGTCTCTCAATCTACCTGAGGCAAGAACCAATAAAAGAGGGTAAGTCAAAGAACTCAGTGAAGATATGGGTGGAGCAAGTCGAGTCACGCTTCCGGGTTTTAATAGAAAATATATATGCAATAAGGAAGAAACCGGAATGTGCTTCGACTTGAATATTCAATAAAGCAATAAAGACAATAACAATATAAAGCAATAAATAAATATCCCAGCGAGAGTGGGCCAATTCCTCCTTATTTCTTCTCAATACATTATAAAAACTCGATCTCCGGTGTCGAACCAAGGAGCAACCCGAGGCTCGACTATAGTGAATTTAAGGAAAGCGTGCAACACATGAAACACCCACCATCGCTCCCAACCGTGGCTATCAAACTCCTGACGTGCCACGATTGACGCTTAATTTTGGGAGAAGCACCTCGGGTTACATCCTGGACACCCGTCCCCAGATGTGACCTCCGAATACCATCCCGGGGCCCAAATAAAAAGTCCAATATTTTACTCATTTTACAATAAGGGTTTGAGTGCCAAACAGGCACTTGGGTAAGTGGTGACAACAAAGGGGGTAACCATGAGTTTCATACGTGTCGCGATGTGCTGACGGACTCCCCTAACGACTTCCCTTACAGGCCCAACCAAAGTCAAAGTATCACATTGAAAAGAAAGAGTTTACTTACCCTTTTGAAAACAAACCGATTTTTGGGTACTAATGTATAATTTGATATTAAATGATTTGTTGATAAATTCATAAAAATATAAGCTCGAAATACTTAATACAAATAATAAGGGAATACGGGGATTTCACATGTATACATAGACATATATGTTCAAGCCTAGTTTAAATAATTTAAATCCTCACCTGGTGTGCCAAAAAGAAAGTCTAGCAGCTATAACTCACTGCTCTTCGACCTCTGACTGATATGTAGACAAGACAGGACCTAGACGAATTAATAACGACTCTAAAAGCGCAAATAAACAATTATTTAACGAACGGCTAACCAAATGAATCAACAATCATGCATATGCCAATAATAATATTTATGGAAGCTACCACGTAAATTTCAAGTAATTCCGACAAGTTTCCAAAAATGCACACACGTAAAAATGTACTATTCACAGTCCGAACAAGGTCGAAATTCAACAAACATTTCAAAATATTAATCTACAACTTATAAGGGATCTATAGGTGAAATCGGTATAATTTTTGGAGTCTGTATGCGAAAAGTCAACATAAAATGGCGAGATGTTGACTCAGTTCCCGAGAGCAACCAAAGAAAAATGCTGGAAAATGTTCTAAGTCTTTTGCACCGGCTTGTGCACAGTCTTGGACACATTGTCAAGACAGTGCACTGTGCATGGCCAATTGCACGGTTTGGACGCACGGGCGTGAGCCCATGCAGGCAAAAAGAGCCGCACACGGGCTCCTGCACGGTCTTGATCAAGACCGTGCGTTAGCCCGTGTAGTTTAACAGTAGACAGCAGAAAACGCGATTCAAACGAAAATCCGATCCGAAAATGCATATAAATCATTTTCTCGCGCAAATCAACACCCAACAATTACAACAATCATCAATCAACATATAAGAAATATTTCTATCCAAGAATTACAAGAAATGACCAAGAAACGGATTCACAATCATAAATATTCATAATAAATCCCGAAATAAAAACATGGTCAAATCTCCAAAAATCCATAAAAAGAATTGGGGAAATTGGTACCTAAAGAGAGATCTCGTTGAGAGGATCTCGTAGGTTCGAACGGCACGAAATTCCGCGGAGAAACGAGTTCGGGACGATCGATTCATGCTTCAAAGTAAAAAATCCTCTTTCTCTTTTTCTCTCTCTCTCTCTTGTGCGAAAATTAGGGTTAGAAATGGGTTTTGAGAGTTTTATCAAATAATTCGAAATGTCGAAAATACGAAGGGATATTTCGGTAATTTTTAGAAAGTCCAATTTAAACATTTTGGTAAAATATAACAATATTAATATCGAACGAAAGCTAAACCAATAAGGAATTTAAATATGCACATAATATTATCACGTAAGGTCGTATACGAAATAACATAATATAATTCACATAATACGAGAAATAGGGTTCAGAAGGATAATTAATCGCGAAAAAGAACTCACAATGATTCTTGGATTTCTGGGTCGTTACAGGCGCCCTCCCCTAATGACTTCCCTCATAGACTCAACCAAAGTCAAAGCGTCACGTTTGAAAAGAAAGAGTTTTACTTGCCTCTTGAAAACAAAACGATTTAGATATACTTATAAGTATAAGTTGATATCAAAATGTTTGTTCATTAAAATCATGAAAATATAGTCAAATATCTATTAGATATACGAGAACAAGAAATCAAATCAATATGAGCACGTAAGGGTAGTTTGTAATAAGTAAAAGAAATCCTTACTCCAGTTGAAAGCATTTTAAAACCCTCACCTGGAAGCACGGAAACGACAAGACAACTCAATCAATTCCTCGAAAGAACGGCCTGAAACTGACAGACGATAAAACCAAATAAGACAAGACACGACACACGACTCTCATGGAATTACAACACATGAAGGACCAATTAATATCACTTAGCAATTAAAATTACAAGTAAAATGCAATTAAATCAATTAAACGGAATGTACGAAATTAAAGATTCTAAACATGCTCAATTGAAGTTCTAGGTGCACATTCATGCATAATATATTATAAAGAAGCACTCATGCGATTTTCGGATCATTCGGACAACATTCAAAAATTGGGGAAAAAGTCCTAAACGTAAAAGGCTCGATTCAAGGCCCAAACGAGGTCGGAATTTTGAAAACGTTACGGAATATTCATCCTTGAATCATATGGAAGCTATAGGTGAAAATGGCTCGATTTTAGGAGGTCGTATGCAAAAAGTCAAGTTTTATTTTTGGCCAATTGACCACATTCCCGAGAGCAATTAAGGAAAAAGGCTGACAATTTCGCTAAGGCATTCACACGGGCTTGGGCACGGGCTTGCACACGGTCTTGAGAACACCCTCAAGACCGTGCAAGATAAAATAGGTGCGCACTGGCTTGCGCACCGGGTTGCGCAGGCCGGTGCAAGCTAAAAGGGGGACGCACCGGCTTGCGCACGGTCTTGCCAAGACCGTGCGTAGGACCGTGCGGTTCTACTCTCAGGTGCAGAAAATGCAATTTCAGTTTTCTCATGAGGGTTTCGTCCTAAAATCAACCAAGGCGAGTTCTATAGCTAAAATCAACACATAAAATTCACACTCATGCATTATACACATTAATAGCTATCATTTGATCCGAACTACACTAAAAATGGTAAACTATAACCTACAAACCCATCAAATTATCAAATATTCACTCCAAAACAAAAGCTAGCAAATCTAAGGAATTAATGGACGAAATGAAATGGGGAAAGAAGCTTACCGGTAGAGAATCGAACGAGGATTATATAGTTGGTCTCGGAATCTCGATTGGTCGGGCGACGGATTCGGGATCGGATTTTCTTCCTCCTTCTTCCTTCTTCTTCCTTTCTCCTTCTCTTCTCTCTTTCTCTCTCTCGATTGGGGTGTATGCAAGAGTGTGCAAGATGGGGTGCATATGGGGGTGCAAGTGAAGCCAAGAGGGTGCAAGAGGGGTCAAGGTGGTGCAAGTGTATTTTCGAGAGCGTGTGGGGTTCGAATGAGATTAAAATAAATTCGAAGGGTAGAAAAAATAATTATAAAAGGTTAAGGATTGGAGAATAAAATATAATAAATTAAAATTAGCTAACGAAGCTAATCTTTTCATTTAAAATTCAACAAGGTTCGAATAATTATTCCGAAAATATATTCCAGAAATTTTGGGTCGTTACAATACTCCCCCCTTCAAAAGAATCTGTCCTCAGATTCTCCTCCGAACCTCGAGGTTTCTTAAAAGGAGTATATTACGGAATGAGGAGCGGAACGAGGCTTCAAAGCCTCACCCCCTGCAAGCAAGCAAAAGATGGGTGAACAATAGGGTAAGAAAGCACTACAACGCAAGCCCCTACGCAAAAGCCCACCAAAGAAAGCCTTTCTCCAAGAAAGCCCAAACCAAAAAGCCCATACGAAGGCCCATAAGTATATCTTTCCTCGAAAGACATCTCTTTCGGCTAACATTCCACCCAAACAGAGGATTCCTACAAGTCTCTAGCCCAAACAATCAAAGCTCACTCCCCAAACACCTAGTGGGCATAAACACTATTCACACAAACCCACTTCCCAAATCTCACACTTCCCTCCAATGGAAACGAGATTTTCTCCATAGATCTGAAGCATCTCAGGTCTAATTACAAATCCCCATCAAAAAGCACTCAGAACGACGGGAAAACGAACATATGCAGCATAAAGCATAAAAGGGTAATGTAGGATACTTACCCCCGTTCGGAAGAACTCTTGATGAAAATGAGGAGTAATTTCCCTCCTCACTCCCCATACTCTTGCCTCTCACTCGGCGACCAGAGGGATATGCCACCCATACCCGTAACAACATGTTGGGTAATCCCCTCGGATGCTCCACCTCTCACCATCGTCACAAACGAGCAAAAGAACAGCTTTTCGGTGTTTCAAACTACTCGGGAACACTAGAAACAGAAAATCAAGTTTTAGACCAAGAGAGCACGCCGGAAAGAATGATGAAAATGAGCCCCAGGTTGGTTACTTCAACCAGCCGGCCGACTAGTGGTGACCAGCCTGGCGCCAGGTTGACCAGCTGGACGCCCCTCCGGCCCAGCTCCCAACCTCTGTTTCTCTGTTTCTCGTGCTCTGACACCCTTTAGGATGTTCCAGGCCTATCCTCAAGCCTTTGGACTTCGTTCTACATACGAAACGAGCTCCCACATGAAGGATAACCCATCGTGCTACCTCATCTAGAAAATCCCTACAAAAGGGACTGTCGATCTTCAAACCCGTGGCATCTCAAAGCCCCACAAAACTCGTGGCAAGCTCCGAAAGCTCCTTGGCATTGAGCCCCTATCTACAACACGTTGATCCTAGAATCAACACTCTCGGGCAACGACAACCCTGCCAAAGAGGATACCAAAAATCCTCAATCAAGCTCTCCCAAGCGTTTAGCCACAAAATCCTCCAAGGGTGGCACAAGATCCTTATCTCTATCCAAGGGTGGCACATAACCCTTATCCCTATCAAAGGGTGGCACAAGACCCTTATCTCTCTCCAAATGTGGCACAAGACCCTTACAGCTCTCTCCAAGGGTGGCATGGGACCCATCTTCCTACCCCAAGGGTGGCATAAGAACCTTTCAGCTCTCCCAAGGGTCGCACAGGACCTTTGTAGGCCCCCAGTGACAGTAGTATTAGCTGTTCCCAATAGAGGAAAACCCCAGAGGTTTCAGATCCAATACGGCTTGCACGCGACGGTGCAAAATTGGGTCTTTGTTGAACCATCGGCGTTCTCCTCTCTCGAGCCTCCGTCGATGGGGGGCTCTGTGAACGCCTCGATTTTGCACCTTGTCACATGAAGACATTTCGCAAAATTGATAACTCTGCCCCGCCAGACATTAGGCAGACTCCGGATGCCCGAACGATTCCCAATAGTCAAACCCTAGGTTCCATATCCCGTGACATACCCTCAGTAGCCCCTAATTGCCTCTCTATCCTTCCATATATTCATCAGATTCTAAATTCGATGTAATATTAGGATAGGGCATCGCGATAGGAGCATTTTGGTCTTCGAATCACCCAAATCGGACGTGAAATGAAGGAGAAAAAACCAAAAAACCCAAACGAGCGCACAAACCCTAGCCCGGCCCAACATAGCCATCGCGGGCCGGCCGGCCCAAAATTTCACTCAGGTGCCCCGGCTGGTCACGGCCAAACACATCAGCCTGGCCGGCAAGTCGACCCCCTCCTGCGTTGCCCTAAGTTTCCTTATATAATTTGCAGCCCTAACCTTCTTTTCTTACCGGGTTTTCACCCCTATAAAGTGAGCCCCCCCCCCCCCCCCATTTCTAACTCTCTCATTCACTCTCCTCTCCTCTCCCTTCTAAGGTTCGACTTTTTACCTTAGAATATCAAAATAGAGGACTAGGCTTCCTTAACTTGGTCCACTCAAGTCCCTTTTCAGTCCCGTTCTCGGTTTAGGTTGAGAATTCTATATTCCTAACCCCTAAAACCGAAAGGAGTCCGATGCTCTGCTCAATAGAGTGTTCGGATTTCAGTCCCGAGTCAGAGTTCTGTTCTGTCCTTGCGATCGTGCTCCAGTGTTCGAGAGGGGAAGCAGCAGCTAGGAACGAAGTGAAGTGAAGATAAGACTACGAGGGTGAGTCTCCTTTTAGCCTTTTCAGCATTTATTTACTTTCCGCTTTCCTAGTTAATAGTAATAAATCCCCGCCCATGGCTAAGGCCGCCAGGTCTAGGTGGCCAACGAGCGAGGGGTCTCCCGCTCCTCGACCCCACCTTGATTACAACCGGCGCCCGATGCCTTCCCTTAGTTTCTTGCTTACTTAAGTGCTTTACTCTTTCCTGCATGAAACTCCTCATCTCGCATGTCTGTGCTAAATCCCGAGCTTCTCGAGCATAGGGTATAGGGTAGGTATACCTAGGTCTAGTTCCTTTTTCGATTCGCCGGACACCTTGCACAGGGCTTATAATCCCTCGATAGGTTTAACGAAGGTCAGACGGCTTCACAGCCAGGAACTAAACCGAATGTCTCGTCAAAAACAAACACTTCCATAAATAAAACCTCCCTTTTAGGGAACTTCCCAAAAATAGGATCTTATTAGGAAAAGATAGAATCCTCTGGTTAACCCGGCACGAGGGCCTAAAGCTTCGAGCTTTACTCCCCTTTTACCCATAAATACCCGAAAGGTTCCCCTTTTCTTAAGAAACCTTCCAAAATCAACACGAAAGCCATCTATAGTGAAACAATTCCCTTCTCTGGTCAACCCGACATGAGGGTCTAAAGCCTCGAGCTTTACTCCCCCCTCTATCTGTAAATACTAGAAAGGCCACTCTTTACATAAGAGAACTTTCCTTTTATAACTTTTATTTACAAAATAACATAAAACTCCAAAAAATGAGGTGTGACAAATCTCACATATCTACTCCATATCCTACTCTCAGAAGTTCAGGGGTATGACCTACGTTGGCTTTGATTCCCAAGCTCCATGGGATACGTAGGCAGCCGGCTCCTTCCGGCACAAAGCCAAAGGGATCTAATCCCTATATTCCACATGCACACACGTATACACACATATACATATACTTGCTTGCAACTACTTGTCTACACGTTTGGGGAACTACTACGGTCATTTGGTATTGTTTAGAAGACCCGAAAGGGCGATGGGGGGTGATAGGTTGCTGCAACCCCTTCCTCTATCATAACTTAGCTCCCGAACCGATCACATGAATCTTAGGATACACACAAGGACAAACGAGCCTATACAGGTTTCCTTCTCAACCTTAACCGAGCGGGTGGCGACTCTAAACTCGCGAATGGCGAACAGGGAAGGATACCATACCAAAGGTAAAACCCACCCTTATACCACCATCCAACCACATCACAATCACATCCAAAACACCCTCCAAGGCCTCAACCCTCCAGCGCGCAAGAAAATAGGAAAAGAGGGGGATGCCTTCAGCCACCTCCCTCAACGGTGGAGAAAGATCTTTACCGGCGTAACTCTAAAAAAGTGCGCAAGGTGTCGGACATGGACGATACTTGTACTGGTGAAAACAATGCCTTTAAGGAGGATGAAGGAAGTAAATGCAGCTACATGCAATCTGTTGTTGGTAAAACTGTTAAACTGCCCCCTCTGAAATTCTATGAACCTTCTGAAGATGATTCGAACAAGATCACCATGATTCCTCCCTTTGAAAGTTACTTCTTTCCGAAAATCATCCTTGATAAAGAATATAAAACTGAAATTGAGAGGTCTGATAATGAAATTGATAGGGAAATCCATCAACTACAATCTACTATCTACTCAACTCAATGAGATGTAGGATCTACGAGGGGACTTTAACCTTATATATCTGGGATACAGCACATATATCCTCCGGCTTCACAACCAATCTAAGATCGATAGAGCTCTCCTTAACGGACCATGACAAGGTCACTACGGCTATCGTTTGGGTTTGAGTTCCGGGACTTTCGTCGATGTACTACAGAGAACTCATCCTCCGTTACGTTGCTAAAAGAATAGGCAAGCCCATACAGATTGACCCCAATACATATCAATCGAAGAGGGGTCAATATGCTCGTATTTGTATTAGTAAGCATCTGGAGAGTGCGGTGGATGTAGGAGTGCTCAGGCCCTTAACATATGAAAACCTCCCAGCCATATGTTTTGGATGTGGACGTGCAGGACATCGTCTGAATGAATGCGGCAACAAGATATCCGATGACCCGGCGGCGGCTCCTGCAAATGATAACGGCAACCCTAACCCTAGGAACCACACTGAGAAACCTATTTCGAAAAGAATATTGAAAAATCAATATGGTGCATGGATGAAGGTGAAAAAGAGGGGTCGTAGAAGGCAACAAAATAAAGAGAACTTCAAAATTGCCAATTATAAGTCAAATAACCCCTTTCACACATTAAATGAAGAAGATCTAGAGGATAATATCCCTGATAATTTTAGAAAGGAACCAAATTTACATGAGACTCCTAAACATGGGAAGAAGTACGTCCAAGTTGGTAAGAAAGCCGATAACAGCGTAATTTCCAAGCACTCTAGGGCTCTTGCTAACTCAAATTTGGGCCATGCACCTTCTGTCGAGAAAAGCCACCCCATTTAATACGAGCTTTCCCACTCCCGTCCCTACCCCTCCTGGGTTTGGGCCTAAAGCCCAATTAGATACTTTGGATAAAAATGGTACTTTTGGAACTAATCAGGCTCCGTCTCAAGGCCTGCTGACTGATCCAATTTCCACTACGGGGCTCCGAGATGATTCGTCCAGTAGAAGATGCAATGATCCATAATTACGAGCCCAAGCCACCCGATATCCCAAGTGCAGAAGATGATCCTGGTATTCCTTCTAGTAATGATTTTCTCCCTAGAATAGATTACTTAACGGGTATCCCTTACGCTAAATCATCCAGGACAGGCGAAGATGAGGACGTTTGGATGCATGACGACTCGGTTCTCTCCGATACAGGGGTCCCTGACCCAACATCCTTTTGAGGTGTTTTCTCTCATTTCTTTTGTTGTTTGTGATGAAGGTTCTTTCTTGGAATTGTTGGGGAGCAGGCAATAATATCTTCAAACGACATCTTCAGAGTATTATTAATGAGCATCACCCTGATATTATTTTTATTTTGGAGACAAAGGTCTCACGTACTAAGGCTAAGCTTTTTGGCTACAAGGTTAGGTTTTCCTAATTCATGCATTGCCCCCACTGTTGGTCGTGAGGGAGGTATTTGGTTGCTGTGGGATGAGACTAGAACTAAGCTAGATATCCTTGAGGTTCTCCCTCAAGTTATGCATTGTAAAGTTGATTCTCCTAATGGTTCGTGGATTCATTCCGGGGTATATTCCAGTCCACAAGCTAGAAAACGAGGCGAGCTCTGGGAACATCTTGAGGTGTTTAGTTCGGATATTTACTGTCCTTGGTTTCTATCCGGTGATTTTAACGATGTCATGTTCTTTAGAGAACTCAGTGGAGGTGATACTGTCTCTTGGTCTCGGTGCAACAAGTTCCGGGAAGCGATTGAGTAGTGTAACCTCTTGGATTTAAGGTTCCAAGGGCCAAGATATACTTAGTCAGGCAGGGATCTAAACAGCAGAATTGAGTACTTGGTAATTCTAGTTGGCAAACGAAATTCCTGGAGGGTATTGTTCTTGTTCTTTCGAGAACGAATCCAGATCACCACCCTATTCTGACCACTTTTAAGGGAACATCCACGACCCGTAAGACGAGACCGTTCTGGTTCGAGGTAGCTTGGACTACACATGATAAGTGTAGGGAGATTATTCAAGAAACATGGGAGGATAATAGCGAGATTTTGGGAGCTCTTGGCCGGCTGCCTAGCAAACTCGAACCATGGAATAAAAAGGAGTTCGGCAATATTTTCAGACAGAAGAAGGAGCTAAAACAGCAAATTAACTTAGTCCGGTATGAGTTGTCGGCTAGACCATCTCCGGCCCTTCTCCAACAAGAATAGGAATTGATCGAGGCTTTCAATTCAGTGCCATATCAAGAGGAATTATTTTGGTTTCAAAAATCAAGAATTGATTGGCTTTGATTCGGCGACAAAAATACAAAGTTCTTCCATATCTCTACTTTGTGTCATCGTCGTCGGAATAAGATTAGCACTCTCAGAGTTGGCGATACTCGGATAAAGGACGAAGAAGTTCTTAAAAGCCACGTCCAGGATTTCTAAATTTCTCTCTTTCAAGGTGATCACTAAATTGCACACATCTCATTGGCTCGTAGTCATTTCCAGCGTAAGCTTTCCCCGGCAGCGGTTCAGGCTCTCGGTAATTTGGTGACTGATTCTGAAGTCACATAGGTGGTCAAAAGTCTCAGTCCGTATAAAGCCCTGGGCACGGATGGATGCCAGTCGTTCTTTTACCAAACCTACTGCAACATTATGGGAGAGTCGGTTTGTGAATTTGTTCGTGAATGCTATGTCTCTTTTCGAGTCCCGGAAGATATTGGTCATTCATTTATCTCTCTAATCCCAAAGGTTAATAACCCAACTTTGGTTAAAGAACTTCGACCTATAGCCCTTTGCAATGTCCCGTTCAAGGTTATCACTAAATTGATCGTCCTTCGTTTAAAGCCATTCATTGGCAATCTTATTAGTCCTATCCAGAGTAGTTTTATTCTGGGCCGGAGAACCCATGATAACATTATTATTCTGAATGAGTTGATGCACAGCCTCCACAACTCGACGAGCAAAACTGGAAGTATGTTACTTAAGTTGGACCTCGACAAAGCATATGACAAAGTTAATTGGAATTATTTGAAAGAAAGGCTGAATTTCTTTAATTTTCCTCTTCATCTTATCAAATTGATTATGAGCACTGTCACTTGTATCCAACCGAGCATCCTTTCGAATGGGGAACCTCTTGACCCCATTCAACCGGGCTGTGGTCTTCGACAGGGAGATCCTTTATCTCCCTATCTTTTTGTTCTGTGTATGGAGTATCTCTCATACATGACTTCGAAAGCTGTTGATGGAAAAAAATGGAAACCGATTACTGTTTGTCAAAGGGGACCGAGCTTCTCTCATCTCTTTTTTGCCGATAATATAATACTTATGTCTCGGTGTTCATTGAGGGGGCACTACTCTTGTTCAGTCGGTTACAATGGCTATTCCTATCTATATTATGCAATCCTCATATTTACCCACACACATCTGTGCTAAGTTAGACCAACTTGGACGAAATTTCCTATGGTCTTCCGATACATCGAAAATGAAGGTTCATCTTGTTGGTTGGAACAAAATTATCAGAAGCAAGAAGAAAGGCGGATTGGGAATACGAGACTCTCGTAAATCTAATATTGCTTTGCTTGCAAAAACAGGCTGGAAGATGTTCGTGAAGAAGGATACTCTTAGGTCTCAAACTTTTCAAGCAAAATACCTCAAGAATTCTAATATCCTCGAGCACTCACCTCATGCTAATGCCTCTTGAACTTAGAAAGGTATAGTCCTAAGCTTTAAAGCTGTCGAATCTAATCTTTGTTGGCGTATTGGAAATGAGAGGAGGATTAACTTTTGGAAGGATCGTTGGTTGAGTACCTCGACTTTGCAGGAACGTATGGGAGTTGGGGATAATATGATCAATACCGATATCATGGTAGCTGATGTGATCACGAAATTTGGGACCAGTCTAAAATCCCTTCTGCCATTCCACCAGATAAAGTGTGCAAAATCGAAGCCATTCCTTTGCCGTCACAAGCTACTTAAGAAGATGTCCAAGTATGGGGAGGTTTGGCCAAGGGCTCCTTCTCTTGCAACTCAGCTTACAAATTCCTTATATCTGATGACGAACCAATCCTTGGGAAACAATGGGATTGGATTTGGCGCCTGAAAATACCTCAAAAGATTAAATTCTTGGTTTGGAGAACATGAAAGCCTTATGACCAACGCCCTCCGTTTCGACCGGGGTTTTGCTCAATCTAATAGTTGTACTCTCTGTGGTAATGACAGGGAAGAAGCTCCTCACATTTCAGAAACTGCATTCACGCTCGTAGAATATGGGATTACGTGATCAGGCGAACTGATTTTTATCTTCATAATGTCTTGCCGAACTAAACTTGGATATGGACCAACAACACCTCTACTTACAAAAACTCGATCCTTCCGGACTACCCTTGGCCGTATATATTCTTTGCTGCTTTGTGGATGATTTGGACTAGTAGAAACAAGGCCATCTTCCATGAAGGCACTCTCCCTATTAGAATGATGGTTGATTCCATTAAGACGTTGGCTGGTGAGATGTGGTCAATTGAGAAAAAATAGGAGGCTGGAACTTCGAAAACTGCCTCCCCGACTTGGATTCATCCTAGAGATAGTTGGATGAAACTCAACACAGATGGAAGTGTGTTGAGTGATCATAATAGTGCTACTGCAGGGGGACTTATTCCTAATAGCGCTGGTAATTGGATTGTAGGTTTCTCGTGCAAGCTCCATGACACCACCATTACTATTGCTGAACTTATAGACCTTAAGACGGGGTTGGAAATAGCTTGGGACCATTGTCTTCCTAGGATTGAAGTCAAGATAGACTCGGAAGTGGTCATTCAACTTATTAAGGAAGCAGACGTTTCGACCCACCCTCTTGGTAATATCATTAATGATTGCCGGATGCTCCTTTGGAAACCTTGAGATATCTCTCTCACTCACGTCCATCGGAACTTCAATAACTGTGTGGACCATTTAGCCAAATTGGGTCATGGCCTGGCTTCTCGTCGGGTTACCTAGACTGAGCCTCCTGATGGGATTATGAACCTGCTGCAAGAAGATCTTAAAGCTCCTGATTAGTTTTCTTTGTTGTGTTTTGTTTTCTTTCTGCTTCTTTTCTCTACCAAAAAAATATATATTTTTTATTTTAAAAGTTCTAATACTTATTGAGTTTATTTATTAAACATAAACTTACCCCTAAACGTGTATCAAGATTCATAGGATCATGAATGTAAATGGTTGGTTCCAAGGTCGGTGGATATGAAATTGAGAGGAAATCCATTCGTCTTGAAAATTATATCCAAAATTATATGAGGATAATTGAGAATTTATTAGTTCTAGTGACTTTGTAACATTTGGTATTTCTGGAATTCTGGTTGTCCTTTCCCTTTAGTAGCCTTTGAATTCTTTTTTGAAAATTATACAAATAAAAAAGAAAAAATAATAAATTAATAATTTAAAAAATCTCAAAAACTAATATAAATAATGTCATATAGTAAAAAACTTACTTGAACTTTCTGCCTTTCCCTTTTCTTTTGCTTTTTTATTCTTTTCATCCCAATGAGATGGTATGCGAGCATTTGTGATTCCACTTGATTTGACAAAAAGAGGATTGCGAACAACCATTTCATTTTGATGGTCATTACTACCATCAACAACAAAATCATCACATGTATGTTCATTTAAATTGCAATTCTCAAGCCAAGTAGTCATTTTCTCGCGAGCATCATCGAGAATTTTTGTTAACATACTTTTTGTTTTCTTGGGAGATTTAGATTGCACAACGATATCATAAAATGATCTCATTAAATATTAACAAACACCATTTCAAAAATTTGTCCAGCTTCACTTTGTCTTCCACTAGCCTATTCTTCACATTTTTCATCCATTGCTCCTTTAGATACTGCTCTGGTATTGAATGCACTTTTACATGGATCAAGACTTTGAAAGCATGCTTGCACAATATTCTAGTAGACTCAAATTTATGACAACTGCACTTTACCTTGATTGTAGCGCCCCCTTTCGGCTGGGAAGAAGGAACGCCACACCCCGCACCAAAGTGGATTCCTGAGCGTCGACGAGGGACCTCTTCTCAAAAACCCACTCTAGCGAACGGGCACTGCAAGCAAGAACCATCGGCAACAGCGACAGCGCCCCAATAACAACCACCACAGAATAGAATAAAGCGGAAGTAAATAAACAATAAGCAGAGCAATTATATAAAAGGCAACGAGGCGAACATGATTTAGTAAAATAGTTGTAGTCATAATCCTTAATATTTATATCTTGATCTACTTTTATTTATTGCAATATGAGAATTTTTTTATTTAGATTATTTATGGATATTAACGAAATGGGTTACGGTTGGAAAGTTACAGGGGAGATCTTGCTTGTTGTTTTCTGTGAAATGGTGTAGGGACTAAGGAGAAAAAAAAGGAACCAAAGAACCATAATTTGCTTATTGATTGCCGAGGAACTGAGGAAGAATTATAGACTTGTAGTTTTGTAATTTTGTTTGAGGAACTGACTACCGAGGAAAATTGTAGATTAGTAGTTTTGTAAATTTGTGTAGCGCCACCTTTCATCTAGGAATAAGGAATGCCACACCCCGCACCAAATCGAACTCCCAAGCGTCGACGCCTCTTCTCAAAAACCCACTTTGGCGAACGGACACTGCAAGCAATAAATACCGACAACTACAACAACTCCCCAACAACAACCACAATAAGTAGAATAAAGTGGAAGCAATAAAGAGATGAACAATTCACTTTAATAAAAGCCCACGAGGCCTATATGATTTGATGAAACAATTGCAGCTATCAAAATACAAATATTCAATTAGTGACATTCATGGCTCAACTAACCTACTCTGTACAATCCTAGATATCATCGACTATCCCACATCAGGGGCAAATAAGGTACATAAAGTAGATAAAGCAGTAAATGGTATTGAGATAATTAAATACGATAAAACACAACACGACGGTTGTTGGGACCACTGACAGGACAAACCAAACAATAAGACTAAGCCTATCTACACCTGCTGATGCCGACTGACAAGATAGGTGACACCACCACCTGTCTACCTGAAGCAAGAACCAAAATAGAAAGGGTGAGTATAAAGGATACTCAACAAGGGGTTATATAATATATATTGATCACAGTTCGTCGTTTATCGGATAAAACCAAAAGAGTGAATGTTGCTCATTTTTAGAAAGGATACGAATAATAATAATAGTTGTAAAACTACATATGGAAGAGCAATACTCGAGTTCGGCTTACTTTAAAAAAGTTAAAAGGTTGACGAATCCGATCTTTGTAAAATATTTACACGTAAAATTAAGTCGGTCTTTTAGTAAAAGCCTAGTCGATTCACAATCCATCGATGGTTAGAAAGAATAGAACTATAAGTTGCAAATAAGTAATAAAGGACGGGATTGTAATTCAACTAAGTAACTAAAGCAGCAAAGCAAGTAAACAATGCAATGCAATAAAATGTCCCGACGAGCTCAGCCCCTCTAATTATAACTCCCGGTCAAGTAATGCAATAAAAATACTCCACCACCAAGGCAAGGCACAAAGCACTACGCGATTCCAAGAGGCGTTCTAAAAGCAACGTCACCACGTGATTATGGAAACGTGTCACCAACAACGTCACCGTTTGCATCAACTTAGGTCAAACTAGCCAACCTCCGGCCGGCCTAAGTCAACATGCTAGAAACTACATCAGGATATGCCCTAGACACTCGTCTCAGGCTCACCTCCTATATCGCTCCAGGGCCGAATAATGAAACAGTACAGTTCTCTCTTTGGAAACAGAGATCGGGATATGGATGGCCAAATAGGTCATTCAAAAATAGGGGATCAGGGTGTGGATGGCCAAAGGAACTGTTCCAGACAAGGTTGAATTTGCGAGGTCAAGAGACCAAAGTTCGCCTTTTTAAAACAAATGGGTTTTCTTTGCCTCTAGTTGAAAGCATTGGAGAAACAATATACATATAGGTTTTGTTAGTAAAATAGTTTGAATAAACATCATAAAGATAATAATTAAATATCTACTATGATATAATAAAAGGGCTAGAAAGCATTAAAAGCAATAATGAAAGCAAGAGGATAAGTTGGTTCGCATACTGGGCTCTTACTTCAGTTGAAAACATTTTAAACCCTAACATGTGGCTCGACAATACAAAAGGAAGCAACCGGTAGTCTCTCTCATTGGTCCCACCTGTAATACACATGGCCTAGAGGATGAAAACATGATCGACAATACTAAAAGCGAGACACGAGACAACAAACAACGCACGGCAATGCAATTAGAATAATAATCATGCTAAGAGGGCAATATAAAAAGCCAGACAATTAGACATATAAGTATATGCAAATATGAGACTATAATAAGAAAATATTAATGCAATTCTAATAATGAAAGAAATCAAAATTAAATTTTAATGGCATGCTTAAATGCAAATAGAGCACGTAAACATGCTTAAAATAATATAAGGGAGCTCTCACTCGAATCCGAGATTAAACGGGCGATAACCGAAAAAAGGGGTAAAAAGCCCTAAACGAGAACGATGTCAACGATAGTCAAACGGAGTCAGAAAAAATCATAACTTCGGAAATAAATAGGTTTTGAAACACTATGAACCTATTGGTGAAGTCAGAATTCGAAACTGAGGTCAAAACAGAAAATGTCACTATTCATTAGGGGTATTAATTGGCAAACACCAAGAGCAACATTTAAAATCAGGCTGGAAAATGGTTAAGGCAGGGCACACGAGCTTCTGCACGGTCCAAGGACCATGCAATAGGCTATGCATGGTCACGTACAGGGTGCACGCCCCTTTGCACGGTGTGCAGAGGGCCGTGTGAAGGCCAAATGGTGTGCACGCCCCTTTGTACGGCGTGCAAGGGGCTGTGCAGGAGTTTTGAGCTATGCACGGCCTGTTGCACGCTGTGCAGCAGGCCGTGTGGTTCTTCTGGTTCCAAAAAATCACAGAACGCAGCAAACTCTCTCGATCTAACATACAAATTAATCTAGCTCTTTAATTTACTCTGTTAAACATGCTATAAATCACATATATTCATCTACAACACAAGATCTACACATAGGTTCAAGAATCATGCAAAATGGTCAAGTAAATCTTCCTAAACACGAAAAACCTAAACATGTAAAATTCTAACACAAATGCTCGAAAATCGTAATGCGGAGTGAACGATAGGAATGGGGTGAAAAGGTTACCGGTAGAGAATGAAGCAAGGATCGTCTGGATTTTCACGGCTCTTCGATTGGGCGAGAAACGAGCTCGGTAGGTCGACGGGAAGATTCTCCTCTTCTTTCTCCCTTTTCTCTTCTCTTTCTCCCGTCTGCTCTCTCTTGTCTGTCTCTCTTTCTCTTTCACTTTCTCTTTCTTTCTTTCTTCTTTTGTTTTATGAAGGGGTAAAAGGTGGATAATGGTATAAAAGGGTTTAGGGGGTAAAAATGGTAATTTCAGTAAAATGTGGTTTTCGGGTAAAACTTATTCGAGAGATCAACTATACTCCCGAAAAGCATGCGGCCTAATAAAATATAATTTTTGAAATAAATCTAAAAATACGGGGCGTTATATTTTGTTTGTTGGCTTGTTGCCCCACTTTGTAAACCAAAAAAGAGCCTGCTGTCTACTGATATAATTTTGTTTGTTGCCCAATTTCTAAACAAAAAAGAAGGGCTTGCTGATGCTAACAACTAAAAGCAAAAAATATGGTAAAGAATTTTTTTATTATCTTTGTCTTATTGTTCATTTGTCTTATTGTTTGCACTTTGCAAGATAAATTATAATTGGGAGGAAATAAATATTATATCTAATAAGTTAATAGTTTGTGATATATAGGTTTATTATGAAGACACTTTATTTTTTTCTATAAGAAGCAAAGTTCTCAAGATAGTGCTACAACTCCTGCACTGGAGACTTCGACGGCTATTTTGGACAATAATTTTGAAGCTCCCAATTTGTTAGAAGGTCAAACTTCCATTCCCGAGTCTTCTCCAACAAAAATTCAAAAAGTAGATCATTCCTCTAATTATTCGCATATTGAATGAGATCCTGGATTATGTAAGTCAATATGGGACTATCCACCCGAAAAAAGAAAATTAGACGTGCTTATCTAAAGCTTAGCCCTTACCGAGGCGCGCATTTCTGATAATCTCATAAAGATAGGCATGGTCGAAGGTTTTTACTTGCTTGGTTCAAGCGTTTCCTGATTGGTTGGAATATTCTCCTTCAAAAAATACCCCATATTGTCTACCATGCTTTCTTTTTATCCAACCATCCCAACAATTTGGGGCAAATGCATTTATTCATGATGAATTTCAAACTTGAAAAAAGGTGAACGATGGTAAAAACTGTGTTTTTCTAGTTCATGAAGGAGATGGTCCAAATTCATCACACAAAATGGCCGTGAAACATCTTTTGAATTGATGAATTCATTGCAGCATATTGATAGGATTATTGATAAACACTCATCAGAGTTAGTAGCAAAGAACCGTCTAAGACTCAAAGTCTCAATTAATGTTGCAAAGTTATGTGCTTTTCAAGGCATAGCCTTTCGAGCTCATGATGAACAACCGGATTCACATAACCATGGAAATTTTTTAGAAATAATTAAATACATGGCTGAATACAATAAAGAGGTAAGCTTTTGTGGTTTGGACAATGCTCCTCAAAATGCCTTTTACACATCTCCTCAAATCCAAAAACAGATTCTATCACTTTATGCAAGCAAAATTCAAAGATTCATCTAAGATAAATTTGGTGAAGAAAAATTTATAATTATTTTGGATGAATCACGAGATAAGTCAAAGAGAGAGCAAATGGCCATCATTTTAAGGTTTGTTGATAAAGAAGGTTTTATTCGAGAAAGATTCCTTGATATAATTCATGTGGAAGATACTAGAGCCTCCACATTGAAAGATGAAATCTCCGGTGTTCTATCTCGCAATGTTCTTATTCAAAATATGTGAGGGCAGGGGTATGATAGTGCTAGTAATATGCAAGGGGAGTGGAATGGTCTACAAGCTCTCTTTTTAAATGAATGTCTCATATGCGTACTATGTACATTGTTTTGCTCATCGACTACAATTGATATTGGTAGCAACTACTCAGAGTGTTATATCTATTGAGAACTTTTTCTTAAACTTGACTATTATCATGAATTTAGTCGATTCCTCATCCACACATCATGACCAACTACATAATGCTCAAGCTACATGTATTGCGGAATTGATCTCTATTAATGAGCTTGAAACTGGAAGGAGAAAAAATCAAATTGGCAACATACAACGTGCAGGGCACAGTCGATGGGGCTCTCACTTAAAGTCTCTCCTCAGCTTACTTGATTTGTTCAACCCGGTTCTTATTATTTTAAGTGGGATCATTAATGATAAAACTAGCTTATGTCCTAAAGCATCAGCTGATGGAGCTTATGATACGATGACTTCATTTGAATTTGTGTTTATCTTGCATTTTCTTGTTGAGTTATTACAAATGACAGATGATCTTTGTAGAATATTACAGAGCAAGTCCCAAGATATCTTGAATGCAATGGATGCCATTGAAAATACAAAGAAGCTTACTAAAATATTTAGAGAAAATGGGTGGGAAGAATTATTTGATAAGTGAAGTATTTTTGTGAGAAACATGAGATAGATGTCCCGGACATAGCTGCTCCTCATCGATCAAGCAGAGATCGGGTTAGAAAAGGAGATCCCGTTAGCTTAGAACATCATTATTGAATCGATATATTCAACGGTGCGATAGATTCAATTTTACAAGAGATGAATCATCGATTCAATGAAAATGTTGTAGAATTGCACAGCTTTAGATCCTAAAAATGGATACAAGTCATTCAACATCAAGAATATTTGCCAACTAGTTGAAAAGTTTTATCCTAGTGATTTTACTAATCAAGAAAAGTTGCACATGAAGTATCAATTAGGACTCTTCCAACTTGATGTTCAAAACAATTCATGTTTTCAAAATTTGACAACACTTTCAGAATTGTGCCAGGTACTTGCAAAGACGGGAAAGGCTACAAATTACTATATGGTAGATAGATTAATTAGGCTTATTTTGAATCTTCCTGTTTCTATTGCAACAACGGAGCGTGCATTTTTAGCAATGAAAATTATCAAGACGAAATTGTGAAACAAGATGGAATATGACTTTTTTGGCTAGCTAGTTCATTGCTTATGTACATTTAGAAAGAAATTGCGAAGACATTCGATATTGACTCAATCATTGATGAGTTTGATGTTATGAAGAAACGTTGAGCACAACTTAAAGACTTTGAAAATGAATAAATAGGTTAGTTAGTTAATGTACTTTTTAACTTTTATATGAGTTAATGTCATTATTTCTTCATATATTTAAATATTATTTATTTATTTTTATTTTTTAGTAAATATAATAGAAAAAAAAACTCGCCTCCTTTTTTCAAATTCCTGGCTCCGTCCCTGCAACCTAGTACACGTTTGTGTCCAATTCTACAATTCTCTCTTTTTTTCGAATGTGCACTTGAATTCCCCTCAGACTTCTCCCACTAACAAGAACCCTAGAAGAAGATTTTGGGTTTGCCCAAGATTCGAAGTATGATTAAATGCTGAACATATGGGTTTAAATTCAATTATTTTTTCTTTTTTTATGTGTAATATATGCTTGAAAGTCCACTAACAAACTTTTAATGACACAATGACCCATAGAAATTAGTTCTTAAAGCAAGCTTTTGCTTTCTATGATTCACTGCAAGTAAAATAAATATAATAAGAGTACTACATGGGAATCCACATTTCGGTATGATTAGTCCCCCACATGACCATTATGCTACCACCAGATCAAAATAAAAGTATACTAAAATAAATATAATAAGAGTACTAAAATAAAAGTATACTAAAATAAATAATAAGAGTACTAAAATAAAAGTATTATGTTAGCGAGTCACAAAGCTATATACAAGTAATAAGGTATATAAATATTCATTACCTTAGGTCCTCAATCCGCCGCTGAATTTTTCGGATCATTGATCTCATTCATTTTGTTCAGATAGGTGGCATTAGTTTTGGATCCAAAAAATTGACAACTCATAAATGTAAGATGGAAACACTGCATGAATTTGCAATAATTATAAAAATTCATTTTTCTTTTTTATAATTTTAAGTGAATTTCAAAAAAAATTCTGTGTTTAAATTCTCTAAATTTAACTAGAAAAAGTTTAGGATTGTTTGTAAATACTTTTTTTTTTTTCTGATTTATCATTTTGAGGTATTATTTTCACTAAAAATAATATTATTTGCCACTTTTCTTCAGCATAAAAGAAAACACAATTCATTTCATTCTCATAAAGGAATATTTGTCTATTCATGTTATTTAATTGATATAACGAAATCTCACATCCGATTTGCTTTTTCAGTATTTACATTAAATATTACAATCAATCTAATTGTGAGCAGCTGCACGTTCCTACTTCACATTTAATGGTACTGCAATCAACCTAAGTTTTAACAAAAAAATCTGAGTCGTATGCAAATATTATTTGCAAATTTCAATATGATTATGCTATATTTCCTAGCAATTATAGCTTTATTTTCTCAAAAAAATAAATACAATGTTAATAGAGAATCTATTCTTTTCAGTAAAACTTAGACTCATTTTAAAAACTACTTTTCGTGTTTTCTATATTTGAGAATGAGAAACGATCTCTCCAATACATAAGTGACTGAAAGTTTACGTTCTCATCATCTTTGGTAAAATCAAGTCCACTGCAAAGACATTCACTGCTCTATAATAGTTTTTAGCAGATAAACTCAATTTAGATTTAATAGTACATCCCAACAAGGGACGACCATACTTGTTTTTCTATATTTGAGAATTCATTCATTTGAAATTCTTCCCCAAAATATTTCACTTGAAATTTTTCAAAGTCTAAGCAGAGTATTTGAATTTATATGCCCAGTATTTATGTATTACTTTGCACCTATGAAATACAGATATGGATACAGGGATATAGATTTTTGTCGACATTCCACATTAAAGAAGTGTCGGACATGGTATCAGACACGACACGACTGGGTAGGAGTTTTAGAAGTGCCCGTACATTATAGCTTTGCACCGTAATACTTTTGATTTAGAGAGTGTTTGGCTGAGTATAAAGTTATTTAAAACATCTTATAAGTTAATTAAAAACTTTTAAGATGTTACAAGGTGTTTAACAAATATTTTTTTAAAGGAGATTATAAGCTCTTAAAATAAGATGTTAGGTACTTATAAGTTCCTTTAAAATAAGTTGCAGGAATATAATTTATTTTTAAGATCTTAACACAATCTCCTATCTTTTGATTATACTAGTAAAAAGCACGCGCTTTACATGTGTAGAATAATTATTTATATTTATTTCTTAAAATATTAATTTTGCAAAATATATAAAAAAAATTATAACATGAAAGAAGAAATAAATAATATTGTGTAAGAACAATTTATCATATTTAAATATAATTCGTACATCTTCTCATTCTTATGTCATTTTACATCTTGATTGAGGTTTTAGCTAAATAAATAAATATTTATACATTTATTTTTCTGAGTTAACTTTTTGTTCATTGATTGAATATTTTTATTATTTAACAATGACTGAGAACATGTAATTATATTTTGACTTTGAAATATAGTGATATATAATATTTTAAATATTTTACAAAATTATCTAAATATATAGTTATATTTTGAAATTAATTTTATCAGAATTAGCATTTTGATTATTCTAAACTTCCAATATCCTAATTAAGATTACAAAATAATTCATTTAATTATCTACACACTATGTTATTAATCCAAATACATTATATTTCACCATTTTTTTGAAGGATGTATACTATAATTCAAAAATATTTATAGTATTACAAATAAAAATCAATACTAAAATAAATTTGAAATTGTTATATATTAAATTAGAAACAAACTTAACACATTAGTTTAAAGTAATAATCAATAAATATTCATTTATGTTTAATATACTAAAACACGAAAAGTATAAATTGTTATATATTAAATTAGAAACAAACTTAACACATTAGTTTAAAGTAATAATCAATAAATATTCATTTATGTTTAATATACTAAAACACGAAAAGTATATGTATACTAAGTTATAAACTAACAAACCTCTAGAGTGAACTATAACTTTAATGTTACTTGTGATTTTGAACTATTATTTTTTTTCTCTTTACTCGATGTAATGTGTATCTTGTATTTTCTCTTATCTTACTTTCATAATTTGTTCTTCTTTGTTTCCTCTCTCTTTTATATTGTTTCATTTTTACCTGTACTATTAAACTAAATTTTAAGTAATTGTTTATATCATTTTAGTAACCAACTTAATTAACATAAACATCAAATCAGATGAGTAGGACTTCGCAAAATATATGTATTTAAATTCAATAAGGTGTATTTAAAGTATCTATATATATTAGTTAATAAAGCCGGAAAACTTAGAGTAACAAACTTAATATTGCTTGTTATTTTTCTTTTATTTATTTTTTTCTCTAAAATTTAATTTTATATATTTCCTCCTTTTATTCATTTACCTAACTTTTTTCAATGTGTTTTATATTTTACTTTCTTTTTCTTATTTCTTTTTTCTGTTCCACCTCTTTACTATCAAAATCTCATATTCATAAAGAATATAAATCACCAAATTCTTGATTTTAATAATATATTAAAGAACATATATATATATATATAAGATAGATATTCATGTAGAAAAGAAAATTGCCAACCTTAGTTTAACATATAATCTATTTAACTTAAATAAGTATGTTTCAATAAACATATATCTATTTAAGTTTAATAAGATTGAATTTAAAAAACATGTATGCTTATCAGACCTTTTAATTAACTACCTTTAGTTTGATTTAAAATATAAAATGTCAAAAATTTTATTTATTAATTTCATAGTTGCTATTTTTTTTTCTTTTTTTATTAAAGTTGTAAAAATATATAATCACATAGAGATAAAACACCAAATATTTGATTAATATACACATAATTTTTTTCTCTTTCATATGTTCTTTCCATTTATTTTATTATCTCTTCTACAACCTTAACCCTTTCCAATATTTCCTTCAATATATTTTCCTGTGTAATTGTACAAGGCCTTTTCTAAAATTAGGTATCATGTGCAGTAGTTTAATATTAGGTAGTGTAGTAGTGTGTTATATGAAAATACTTGTTACCTGTTGTATAGGTAATAATTACCTGTAACTTATTATGCAGGTTACAACTTAAATATTAATTAAAAATATAAATTATATTAATTTATTTTGAATTTGGATTACCCACTCCCCACGTAATTTTGGAACCCACGTATGTTTTTTTTTTTTTTTAATTTTCTTTTTTTACACTAGATAATAATACTTCAATTATATTTATATTTTATTTAATCAAATTAATTATACAAGTCCTTGCATGCATTTATTATTTGTCATTTGGTTTTTTTATACCTTTCATGAATTATTAATATGTTTAGTTGACAATTTATTAATAAAAAAATTGATTTAATTGACAAATAATAATAATAATAATAATAATAATAATAATAAAGTGAAATCCTATATAATTGATTCTCATAATATTAGTTGACATAAATAATTTCAAAAAATAGAAATTCGATCAGGTGTACTTTTTCACATGAATTTAATTTATTTTGAATTTGGAGTACCAATCCACTCCCCACGTAATAATACTGTTATTTTTTTTTTAGAAACCCACGTAATACTAGATAATAATTCAATTATATTAATAGTTTATTTGATCAAATTAATTAAACAAGTACTCGGCATGCATTTATTATTTGTCATTTGGTTTTTCCATACCTTTCATGAATTATTAATATGTTTAGTTGACAATTTATTAATAAAAAAATTGATTTAATTGACAAATAATAATAATAATAATAATAATAATAATAATAATAATAATAATAATAAATTGAAATCTTATATAATTGATTCTCATAATATTAGTTGACATAAATAATTTCAAATAAATAAAAATTCGATCAGGTGTACTTTTTTACATGAATTTAATTGGTTCAAAATCAAACTTTACCCCAACACCTACTCATAATCACTTCATGTCAACGGTTGAATTATGTGCGTGAGTTAAAAAAAATAAAATATACATATTTCAATAATTTTTATAAAAAAACAGAATATACATATTTTAGTAGTTTTTATATTTTGATGACATAAATAAATGAATATATATACATATTGATATGTAATTATTATTATCATTACAAAATAAAATAGCAAATTTCATCTAGTAATTTCATGCTTTTTAATATCAAGTTATGTTGGATCTCGAAATTGAAAAATTTCACTTGAAAAATCGACAATATTGCCAATAAGATACTTCACCACAACTAACATATTTTTATAATTGTGTAGGTCAAGATTTACACATCCGTAAAATAAAAAATTTCAATTAACAGATTCTTATAATTGTCAATTACTATATGTTTACACTAGTCCCGCAGTAAAATTTAGAACAAATTTGACAAAAAATTGAGAAACACATAGCTATTATTTCAAAAACTAATAAGAGGACTAAGGATATTTTTCATGATTTTAAAATTAAAGAAAAATGCGATATTATAAATAAAAAAATACATTCGTAGGAATTCTCAAATTTTACCGACAAATCGCTTGAAAAATCACCAATGCCGCCTTCATCACATTAATTGAATTCTTCTTATTATTTATATCAAGATTAACACATCAGTTGGAAAAAAGAAACAGCTTCTAGAAATTGTCCAATTGTTACCATCTTCACATATCTATAATAATTTCATGATAAAAGTGCATGATTTTGAAAAATTATTAGTATAATAGTTTTTTTTTTAAATTAAGAACCGGAGATTCGGACCGTGAGTTTAGAAGAGGTTCCTACCTCATATATAAAAATTAAATCGAAAAGTTCATGAAATACATCAGCAAGGCGGTGATATTATAAGACGATATGAAATACTAATGACTAAATAATTTCAGTATTTAAATAAATAAGTTCCTAATAAGAATAAATTTGATTTATTTAAGTAGCCAATATAGATATATAGGGATAATTACATTTACACTCCCTCGACTTAAGAATAAATGTAACAATACGTACTCGTTCATTGAAAATTACTGACATGTCCTCTAACCCTAATGGAAACCTAAAAACTTAACAAAAATCATGAACCATTTTACCCTTAACGGCCATTAACTTAAGAAAGTGATAATTATACTCACACCTTTCAACTTAGGGATAAATACAATAATACCCAATCGACTATTGAAAATCACAGACATACCCCCTTATTCTAATGGAGACCTAAAAATTTCTTACAATGAGATCCCGAAATAAGTTTGCAGGTACTCTTATCTTAAAAAATGTAATTAAACCTATGTGTAAGATGGAATTATTGCCAGGGGGAAATTGGAATTTTTTAGCTAACATAACGACAGGATCTAAGTGTTAGATAGAGCTATAGTCAAAAGATTGCCTCTATAATTCCTAATAGTCGAATAGTTTTGCTATATTTTCTCAAAAGTCGAGAGGGTATCCCAAATATACATACATACATGCATTTACTAAGGTAAATATATTATATCTATATGCATTTAATAAGGTATATATATATATAATATTGAAAAAGTTACTAAAAAGCCTCTACACTTATGCCTTATCATTCCTCTCCAAAATTGAATCTAAATTTAATCGTGTCTCAACTTCTTCTTCTTCTCTACGTCTGTTAACTGAACTTCTTCTTTCTCGCTCAAAATTTTACTCCTACCTAACAACTTCGAAGATAATCTTCACTATAAAATCAATAAATCCCTCATCTTCCGTCAAAATTCATAAGCAATCAAGTAAGTACAACCCTCAATATTGTTAATATTATCTATTTCTTTCAATATTGAAATAACTTAAATTTTTCTTGCTTTAGATTTACAATTCTGCGGATTTCATCCTCTTTTCTGATTGGGTAAAGAGAGTATCGGCATTGATAATTGGGTAATGTTTGTAGTTGAAGGATTTTTTTGTTTCAACATCTTTTTGGTATATTTTGCTTTTTAATGGTTATTAATTATGCAAATAACTCCTTCTTTGAAAAGTTGATTGCTTAGATTGAAGTTAATAAATTTGATTGAGAAGTAAGGATTGCAGGGATATATATTGCTTTGATTCTGGCGTTTTTAGTTGATTTTTTCCTGTTAAATCAAATAAATAACACCAAACTTTGAGGGGTTGGTACTACATCAATTTTTCTTCTTCAAAAATTTGCTGCCCTTTTCATATATTTTCTCTGATCACAAAGAGGCCTGGTATTACAGATGCAACAGTCTTGATCCCTGAATATTATTTACTGCAATTCTTTGTTGTAGAGTTTTGTGTTATTTTGTGGATAAAAGTTACAAAAAGAAAGTTCTCTTATGGAAAGTGTGGCCTTTCTGGTATTTAAGGGTAGATGGGGGAGTAAAGCTCGAAGCTTTAGACCCTCGTGCCGAGTTAACCAGAGAAGGCTTTCGTGTTGATTTTGGAAGGTTTCTTATGAAAAGAGAAACCTTTCGGGTATTTACGGGTAGAGGGTGAGTAAAGCTTGAAGCTTTAGACCCTCGTTGTAACGACCCGAAAATTCCAGAATTAATTCTTGGGATAAGTATTCGACATTTAGTTGAATTTTATATGAAAAGATTTAACTTTGTTAGTTAATCTTAATTTATTATAATTATTTCAATATCTTTAACCTTTTATAATTACATTTTCCACCCCTCGAATTATTCTAATCTATATAAACGAACCTACAATCTTCTAAAATACCCTTGCACTACCTTGAACACACTCACACCCTCTTGAACACACTTCTTGCACCCTCTTGGTTACATAATCCATCGAGAGAGAGAGAGAGAGAGAGAGAAGAGAAGGAGAAGGGAGAGGAAGAAGGAGAAGGAAAGGAAATCTCGTTCCGAATTCGTTTCTCGACCGATTTAAATTCCGAGACCAGTTTTACGATCCTCATTCGATTCTTTATCGGTAACCTTCTTTCTCCAATTCATTTCATCCATTAAATCTTTCAATTTTTATAGTTTTTATATTGAATATATATTTGATGAATTTCTTGATTCGTAGGTTATAGTTTATCATTTTTAGCGTAGTTCGGATCAAATGATAGATACTAATGTGTTCAATGCATGAGTGTGAATTTTACATGTTAATTTTAGCCTTAGAATCCCCCATATTTGATTTTTGCATGAAACTCCCGAGAAAACCTTAAAAATCGCGTTTCTGCACCTGGGTGTTGGAACCACACGGCCCAACGCACGGTCTTGCTCAAGACCGTGCGCCGGACCGTGCACAGCCATTTAACCTTGCACCGGCTTGCGCACGCCGGTGCACCAGGCCGTGTGCCTTTATTTCAGCCTGCACGGTCTTGGTTTCGTGCTCAAGACCGTGCACTAGGCCGTGCGTTAGCCCGTGCGAATGCCTTAGCCAATTTTCCAGCCTTTTTCCTTAGTTGCTCTCGGTAATGGGGTCAAATAGCCAATACTAAAAGTTGACTTTTTGCATACGACCCCCTAAAATCGAGCCGTTTTCACCTATAGCTTCCTTATGATTCAAGGATGAATATTGGGTAAAGTTTTCAACATTCCGAACTCGTTCGGACCTTGAATCGAACCTTTTTCGTTTAGGGCTTTTTCCCCAATTTTTGAATGTTGACCGAAAAATCCGAAAATCGCATGAGTGCTTCTTTTTAATATTATATGCATGAATGTACAATTAGAATTTCAATTGAGTATGTTTATCATGGTTAATTTCGTATTTTTAGTTTAATTGATTTAACTGTATTTTAATTGTATATTCATTTGATACGTGTTGTTTATTGGTTTTAATTGCAATGTAGTCTTTGAGAGTCGTTGTCGTGTCTTGTCTTATGTAGTTTTGTCGTCTGTTAGTTTCAGGCTGTCTTGTCAGGACTCAGCTTGGATTGTCTTGTCGTCCCGTGTTTCCAGGTGAGGGTTTTAAAATGATTTCAAACGGAGTAAGAATTCTTTTAATTATTGCGAACTCCCCTTATGTGCTCATCTTGCCTCGTTTTCCTTTCTCGTATAATTATTAAATATTTAATCTATACTTTAAGTTTGCTCTCAAATGATTTAATATTAAATTGTACTTATGAGTATCCCTAAAATCTTTTATTTTCAGATGGCAAGTAAAATTATTTATTTTAAGCGTGACGGTTTGACTTAGGATTTATACCCTTCGTCGTCACTCAAACTTGCTCAAATTTAATTTATGTACGGTTTTCAAAGCGAGCAAATTCATGACATTTCAACATGGGGCCCGGGAAAGTATCCGGAGGTTATACCTGGGGACGAGCGTCTAGGGGTAATCCGAGGTGCTTCTCCCAAAACTAAGCGTCAATCGTGGCCCGTCAGGAGTTGATAGCCACGGTTGGGAGTGATGGTGGGCGTTGCATTCGTTGCACGTTTTCCTAAAATTCACGGTCGCCCGAAATAGCGATTCGGGGTCAGACACCGGTGATGGAGTATATGAACGTGAAGGGGTTATAAGGAGGAACAGGCCCATTCTCGCTGGGATATTATTTGCGTGCATGTTACTGCTTTAATTATTTATTATCTATTTAATATCGTGTATACAAGTCGAAGCACGATCCGGATTTTCTTCAATTATGCAAATGTATTTTCATATATATATATTTTAAAACCCGGACACGTGGTTCGTACTTGATCCCTCTTAACCCTCACTGAGTGTTTTTACTCACCCCCCCTATTTTAATTCTTACTTCAGGTCGACAGGTGGCGTTGTCACCTATCATGTCAGTCGGCAGCAGCAGGTCTAGGTTGGCTCGTGTGTCTTGTCTTGTCAGTGTCCCAACAACAGTCGTGTTCTTGTTATGAATTTATTTAATTATGTATTTTGGATTATGCTTTAATTTAAGTACTTACGTGCCCCTGATGTGGGATAGATTAGACTGGCCACGAATGGCATTGATTATATTATGATTGAGACTGATGTATGAATTACGTGGCCATGGATGGCTTATATGATATTTTATATAATTGCATTACTTCCGCAACTCTGATTTAATTATTATTTATTGCTGTTGTTGTTGGGCTGTCGTTTGCTGTTGCTAGTTTTGCCTGATTGATTGCCGTTCGCCGGGATGGATTTTTAAATGGGGTACTTATACCTCGTTTGAAGGTGTGTCTCGGTGCGGATGTGGTGTCCTTTCTCCGGCCAAGGAAAGGGGCGCTACACTCGTGCCAGGTTAATCAGAGGATTCTATCTTTTCCTAAGAAGATCCTATTTTTGGGAAGTTCCCTAAAAATTGAGGTTTTATTTATGGAAGTGTTTGTTTTTGACAGGACCTTGGGTTTAGTTCCTGGCTGTGAAGCCGTCCGGCCTTCTTTAAACCTATCAAGAGATTATAAGCCCTGCGCAAGGTGTCCGGCGAATCGGAAAAGGAACTAGACCTAGGTATATCTACCCTATACCCTATGCTCGGGAAGTTCGGGGTTTAACACAGACATGCGAGATAAGGAGTTTCATGCGAAAAAGCGATAAAGCATTTAAGCAAGCAAGAAACTAAGGGAAGGCGTCGGGCGCCGGTTGTAGTTTATGTGGGGTCGAGGAGGGGGAGACCCTTCACTCGTTGACCACCTAGACCCGACGGCCTTAGCCATAGGGGTTGTTCCACCCCATAGAGGGACCAAACAGGGGATATTACTTATTAAAGTAAAGGAAAGTAGAAATTAAGTAAATGCTGAAAAGGCTAAAAGGAGACTCAGCCTCGTAGTCTTATCTTCACTTCACTTCGTTCCTAGCTGCTGCTTCCCCCTCGAACTCAGGAGTACCATCGCAGGCACCTAACAAAACTCCGACTCATGAATGAAATCAGAACACTCTATTGAGCAGAGTGTCGGACCTCCTTTCGGTTTTAGGGGTTAGGAATATAGAATTCCTAACCTAAAACCGAGAACGGGACCCAAAAAGGGACTAGAGTTGACTGGGCTAAGGAAGCCTAGTCCTCTCTTTAGAATTTCTAGGATGAGAAGCCGAACCTTAGAAGGAAAGGAGAGGAGAGTGAATTGAACATTTGAGAATGGGGGGTGAGGGGTCCTTTTATAGGTGAAAAAAGGACCCGAATATGGTAAGTTAGGGCTACAAGTCGCATAAGGAAAGTTAGGGCGATGCTGGTGTGCGTGACCAGTCAGCCAAGCTAGTGCACTTGGCCATGGCCGGCCGGGATCAGCCGGGGGGGGGGGGGGGGGGGGGGGAGTTCACGGGCCGGCCGGCCCACGAAGTCGCGTTGGCCGGCCGGCCATGTTGGGCCGAGCTAGGGTTTGCGCACTCATCCGGGTTTTTCGGTGTTTTCTCCTTCATTTCACGTCCGATTTGGGTGATTCGAAGACTGAAATGCTCCTATTGCGACTCCCTATCGTAATATTACATCGAATTTGGGATCTGACAAATATATGGAAGGATAGAGAGGCGAGTAAGGGCTACCGATGTATGTCACGGATATGGACCCTAGGGTTTGACTCTCGGGGATCATCTGGGTGTCCGAAGTCTGCCTAATGTCTGGTGGGGCTGAGTCATCAATTCTGTGAAATGTCATCGTCTGACGAGATATAAAATTGAGATGTTCACAGTAGTTCATACCCCCGAAATTCTGAGAGTAGGGTATGGAGTAGATATGTGAGGTTCGTCACGCCTTGTTTTTTGGAGTTTTGTGTTATTTTGTAAATAAAAGTTATAAAAGGAAAGTTCTCTTATGGAAAGAGTGGCATTTCTGGTATTTACAGAAAGAGGGGGGAGTAATGCTCGAAGCTTTAGACCCTCATGCCGGGTTGACCAGAGAAGGGAATTCTTTCATTAAGAGAACACTTTTGTGTTGATTTTGGAAGGTTTCCTAAGAAAAGAGGAACTTTCAGGTATTTACGGGTAGAGGAGGACTATAGCTCGAAGCTTTAGGCCGTCGTGCCGGGTTAACCAGAGGATTCTATCTTTTCCTAAGAAGATCCTATTTTTGGGAAGTTCCCTACAAAGGGAGGTTTTATTTATGGAAGTGTTTGTTTTTTACGAGACCTTGGGTTTAGTTCCTGGCTGTGAAGCCTTCCGGTCTTCGTTAAACCTATCGAGGGATTATAAGCCCTGCGCAAAGTATCCGGCGAAACGGAAAAGGAACTAGACCTAGGTGTACCTACCCTATACCCTATGCTCGGGAAGTTCGGGGTTTAGCACAGACATGCGAGATGAGGAGTTTCATGCAGGAAAGCGGTAAAGCACTTAAGCAAGCAAGAAACTAAAGGAAGGCATTGGGCGCCGGTTGTAATCTAGGTAGGGTCAAGGAGGGGGAGACCCTTTGCTCGTTAGCCACGTAGACCTGGCGGCCTTAGCCATGGGGGGTGTTCCGTCCCATAGGGGAACGGAACAGGGATTTATTACTATTAAATAGGAAAGTAGAAAGTAAATAAATGCTGAAAAGGCTAAAAGGAGACTCACCCTCGTAGTCTTATCTTCACTTCACTTCGTTCCTAGCTGCTCCTTCCCCCCTCGAACACTGGAGCACGATTGCAAGGACCGGACAGAACTCCGACTCGGGACTGAAATCCGAACACTCTATTGAGCATAATGCCGGACATCCTTTCGGTTATAGACTCTATTGAGCATAATGCCGGACATCCTTTCGGTTATAGGGGTTGGGAATATAGAATTCTCAACCTAAAATCGAGAACACCGAAAAGGGACTAGAGTGGACCGGGCTAAGGAAGCCTAGTCCTCTCTTTAGAAATTCTAAGGCGAAAAATCGAACCTTAGAAGGGAGAGGAGAGGAGAGTGAGTGAGCTAGTTATAAATGAGGGGGAGGGCCTCATTTTATAGGGGTGAAAACCCGGTAAGAAAGGAAGGTTAGGGCTGCAAATTATATAAGGAAACTTAGGGCAGCGCAGGAGGGGGTCGACCGGCCGGCCAGGCTGATGCGCCTGGCCGTGACCAGCCGGCCGGATGGTGCCACCAGCCCGAGTGAAAGTTCACAGGCCGGCTGACCCGCGAAGTCGCGTCGGCCGGCTGGCCATGTTGGGCTGGGCTAGGATTTGCGTGCTCGTCTGGGTTTTTCGGTATTTTCTCCTTCGTTTCACGTTCGATTTGGGTGATTGGAAGACCAAAATGCTCCTATCGTGACGCCCTATCATAATATTTCATCAAATTGGGGATCCGACGAATATATGGAAGGATAGAGAGGCGATTGGGGGCTACCGAGGGTATGTCATGGGATATGGACCCTAGGGTTTGACTCTCGGGGATCGTGCGGGCATCCGGAGTCTGCCTAATGTCTGGCGGGCTAAGTTATCAATTCTGTGAAACGTCATCGTGTGACGAGGTGCAAAATCGAGGTGTTCACAGTTGCGTTTCAGCGTTGCTCATAGAGAGAGAATTTTAGAGAGATACACTTTAAAATAAAATATATATGTTGTGTTATACAGGCTACAAATGCAAATTGGAACGTCGGTGAAAATTTTACAAGCATGTATCCATTAGAGGATCCAAATTTATCGCAGGTTTGTATATTATATACTTAAATATATTATTTTAAATTTTTGACAAGTTCAAAAATAATAAGAATATATATTAGTATACTCACAAATTTTTGATATTTTCTTGCACGTTATTTTGATAATAATTGGAACCAACAATATCATAATGATCCATGAAGTTTGAATTATTTTATCGATGAATATTATTGAATTTTTATTTAATTATCTATATGGAATGAATATTATGCATTGTTTACAAATTAGAAATATGAACAGGTGAGTTTTAAAAAAAGAGCTGAACAGAGAGTGATGGGTGTATCAGGTATATATATGAGCAGGTTTATAGACTGCAACAGAGAGTAATAAAAAAAAAAAAAAAAAAGATCTGAACATACAATGATAATATTTAGCATAGTGATGGTCTCATGGGTATCACGTAAACCCTATATACGTAAAGAATGGCTTAACCCTACTTTAATAACAATAGTTAGCAGGAATTGTCAAAAAATAAAAAGAAAATAAAAGGTCGGGCTATTTTTCCACGTGTCAGGCAAAGAAAGGAATTGCGCATGTGCCCAATTAGGCAGGATCAAATGAACCGATGAAGTCGGCCTCCACGTGTTCACTGACTTGGTTCTTCCAGATGGGTCGTAGATGTAGTCCTAAAAGTTGGAATTGAATTTCTATCTATCGTCCCAAACCTTTAAGATATAATAAGGTTCGACCTAGCTATAAATATAATGACTAGAAATAGTTTCATATATAGGGATGTTTGCAAATTCTATTATTTCAGGTGAAGTTAAAGTTAAAAAAATTGCAATAGTAAAAACTAAAAACAGAAAGTGTTTGAAAAAAAAAAGCTAAAAGCAGAGAGAAAAAATAATTAAATGTTTAGAAAAAAAAGAAAAATTATTTCTAATTTTAGTAAAGTTACTAATTTAACCTTAAAATAATATTAACATAAATTATTATACATTTATATAATACTATAACACAAAAAAAAATATTTTTTATATAATATTATATATAGATAATAATAAGGGGCATTTACGAAAAGTCCCCTGCAACTATATCTTTTTTGGCTTCTCCTCCCTGGCACTTTCAAACCTAACACTTACCCCCTATAGTTTGATCAGAGGTGTCATGACACTGTTCCTAGCTGTTAAGTAACGAAAAATGCTGATATCAGCCTTAATTTTTCAATTTTACCCTCAGGGGGGTCAATTGTAAGGTTTCTTTGGACAATAAATACTTGGATTTTTTATTTAATTTTTAATTCGATTTAAATACCCAATCCAAAAATAATACAAAAATATTAATAAAAGTAAAAAGTAAAAATTGACTGTAACAAACTCAAGGTAAATAATAACGTGAAAAGACATAAATACACTCAGGGGGAATTTGAAATAATTTTAATATTTTCATAAATTCATCCCCAAAAATTAAAGAATGTAATTCAACGTGTATTGACAATATTGCCTGTAACGACCCGAAAATCCGATTCTTCAATTCGGTATATTTTAATCGAGTAATTTCGTTATTTATTATTCTATTTAATATTTATTCTGAGATTTTAGAATAATTTCGTAAATGAGTGAATTTTATATTTAAATCACTAATTGTTAATGTGCGTTTAATTATATGAATTTTAACTGTAACTACGTATTATTTGGACAACGTGAGTCTTCGAACTTATTTTGTAAAATTACGACTTTGCCCCTTCGATTTCTAAACCTTAGTCAAGATTTGACTAAGTCTCAATCTCTCTCTCTCACATTGCCATTCACGCACAAACAAGGAAAAGGAGAAGAAAGAAAAAGAAAGAAAAAGAGAAGGAAGAAGAAAGATTCCAACGATCGTCCCGACTCCGATTCCCGACGGATTCTCGATCCGTTTTCGTCTACGAACTCCTCGCGAACTCTTCTACGAGTAAGCCTTTCACGATTCTTTCGTTTAATGTCCTCTATACTTCATTTTTCTCATTTTTGTGAATAGTTGTATAATTTAGGTTTTATATGATTTTGATAGTAATTGTAGATGGATTTTCGTGTTTATCGTTTCTATATGTAGATTGCATGTTATAGATGATTATATGTGAATATTAGGGATGGATTTGCATGATTAATCGATTTAAGGTTGAATTATATTTGATTTTCGCGTGTTGGGTTTGATGTTCTGCATGTTCAGCTCAATTTTTACGCACACGGGCCATGCACACGGGGTGTGGCAAGCCCGTGTGGGTGTACACGGCCTCTTGCACGGCCGTGCAAGAGACCGTGCGTGTTTGGGGATGGTGCACGGGCTGTGCACACGGCCTTGAGGCCGTGTGCAAGAGGCCGTGCGCGTTCGTCCGATTGTGCACGGCCGTGCACAAGGCCGTGTGGCCTGGTCGAACAGTGCCCTGACCTTCTGTTAGTCAGGGCACAATTTGGCCTACGGGTCCCGCTTCGGCCCGTCTTTTCCGAATTCTTTCTTCGCTCGTGTATTCGATATATATGATATAGATATGAATTGCATGATTTATGAATTTACAACATGTTCGGTTATATGGATAGTGTGTTTTAAGTTTTGTTAAATTTTCTATCTTTGGCATGTGAAGTCCGATTTTCCCGAAATTCGAATGCATACTTCTTTATGATAATTTAAGCATGACCGTAAAGTTTCGTTGCATTTGGATTTGATTTGTATTTTTAAATGCATGAATTACTCTGTTTTCGTTTGATAATTTGAACTTAAGTGATTGATTTAATTGTATAACGTGCTCCTATGTGTTTTAATATTCTCGTATAAGCCGTGCGTCGTCTTTACTCTTATTTGGTTGTGTCCTGGTATTTTTGCAGACGATACTCCTGTGGAGTAGCGCCGGTTCTAGCTTTTGCTCTTCTTTTGCACGCGCCAGGTGAGGCTTTCCTTTTCTGTTCCAGTATTACTATGTATATGTATAAATAAGCCTCTCCCGAAATAAGCCACGTTTATGTTTTGTTTTCACACCGTTTCTATATATATACTTAGTAGATATTTATACTTATTATGTTTATTTGATTTATCGAAAATGATTTGATATGAAAAAGTACTATGTATAGTTTTCGAAATGTTTACGGAAGAGACATGTAAAACCTTTTGTTTTCTAAGGCGAACTTTGGCCTTCGGCCTCGCATATGACATGTCTCGAACGGTCTTTTGGCCTACCCGAAATGTTTGAAAAGCGAGTTATGAACTGTATGCATGATAGTTTGGGCCCGGAGTAAGAGCGATAGGACGAAGTCGGTAGACGTCGGGTCTACGGCGTATATCCTATGGTTTCCTCCATTTGGGAGCTCGGGGTGAGGCCGGAGTGGCAGCGCTTTGAGTACCTGAGTTATTCTAGTTAGTTACGAGTAGTTCGGGTTTGCAGTCTGGCTACATTGGAGGAATAAGGGAGGTTTCCGGTTTTATGTTTTTGGTTATTGGAGTTTCAGGGCTCGACTCGCCGAGTCATATTATAAGTTATGTTTTATGTTAAATCACCACCAGTTTACGAAAACCTTTCTTTTATGTTGATTTCTTTTAATTATAAAAATTGGTGATTTACTTCCGTTTTGTTATATACATTATTATTTCCCCCCTCACTTAGTCGTTTGACTAACCCTCTCTGTCTCACCCTATATTGGTTTCAGGATACTAGGCGGGATTCGTCGTCGTCGTCGTAGGGTTTTATTTATTCTCTCATGTATATTCCTTTTCCGTATGATATGAATTATGTTTTAGGATATTAGGATTTTATTTAATTTGTATTCGGGATTATGTATTTATCGAACCCATTTGATATTATGTAATTGAATTTCGTTAGCCTTGGTGGGCTTTAATAATTGTGTATTTAATATGTTCTATTGCTTTGATTATTTATATTGCTTCCGCGTCTCTGTCTTTTCGTTGTTTTTAAAACCCCGCCTAGTGATTGAGTAAATGCTTGCCGTTCGCCGGGTTTCGGTTCGGGTCGGATCCCATTTCGGTTCCGGGTCGGGCTCGGTGCGGGGCGTGTATTACCCTTTGAGGCGCCCGCTACAGTTGGTATCAGAGCTCTTTGGTCCAATGGCCTAAGCTCTGAATTGTCGTGTTTTGCTGGTTTGGTCGGTCGTTGTGTGCCGGTGTAACTTAGGGAATTGCACTCACCAGTGTTCAAGAACGCTTAGTGTTTGAATTGTCACGGATCTTTGTTGGATGATCAACAACAAAAGATCTTTTACAATCAAAATACTGGGATGGGCTTGGATATAGGTGGATGTGAAACTCAAGGTTGTACTTGCCATGCCTGGTTGTCTGTCGTGTCCGGTTGTGTCTAGGTCGTACGGCTTAGGACTTCTGTGAAATTGTGCAAATGTGCTAAGTGCTTATGTGAAATCTATTTGAACATTACTTGCCTAGGTGTTTACAGCTTTGCAAGCTCACTTACCTGTCATGCATAACTATTAATGGTTTTTCAGGATGTCTCCACGTCGTTGTCCCTGTGGACAGTCTTCGTCATCTTTATTGACACCTCAAACAGATCCACCGATTCCAGCCGGAATCTTGGAAACATTAAGACAGTTCATCGCTCATGCCCCTAAAGGAAATGCTGAGCAGGAAGCATGGGCTCAATTTCTTAGATTCGAACCACCACAATTTGAAGGTACCCCGGATGAAGCTATTGCCGAAGCATGGATATCGGCTCTAGAAAAGATTTTAGGATTATGGAATATCCGGATTCTCTAAGAGTCGAATTTGCTATATACCTGTTGATTGGAGCTGCACAGGATTGGTGGAAACAGAATGAGCAAAGATGGAAACGCGAGCATGTGGTCCCGACTTGGGATCAGTTCTTAATCGAGTTCCGGGCTGAATACGTTCCGAGGATTGTTCATCATCAACATGAGAGGGAATTTCTGGCTCTCAAACAGAACATATCTTCGGTTGGCCAGTATCAGGCACACTTCTCTCACCTCATTAAGCATAGCCCGTATATGGTCGCAGACGAGCAGAGGAAGATTCGCCAGTTTGTAGAAGGATTGACTTATGAGATCAGAAAGGCTATGATGGTGGTCCGACCTCAATGTTATACCGACGCAGTGGAAATGGCTCTGCATATTGAGTCTGGACTCAGCCTAATGGGACCGAGTCCTACGCTTGACACTACCACCGTTCAGTACCTTCCAGCGAGTTCTAAGAGGCCATTTACACCTTCGGAGCCTTCTACCAGAAAGAAGATCTCCCAAGTGTCCTCATCGAAGCAGAATGCGTCTCCCCGAACTCAGGGACATCCGCGACCCGTATGTGGATTCTGTAAGGGCCCGCATTTGGAGGCCAAATGTTGGAAGAAGAATGGACTGTGCTACGGATGTGGTAGCGCCGACCACAGAGTGAGTGTATGTCCGAAGAAAAAGCCGAAACGAGTTGAGAAGACGGAGCTTGCACGTATGAACGATCCAGGTATATTGCATTGTCATGACATTCATCCAATTAATTTAATTTCATATTATGTGAATTTAAATTATGTGCGTTAAGCGTATTATATATTACATGTGATTTCGATATTATTATTCGTGTTTAAATTTTGTGAAGTTTGTGTGGTTTTAATCACACGAACTACCCCTGTATGCCTTGCACGGTCTCGCCACACGCCGTGACGAGACCCTGTGCACTTATCTCACACGGCCTTGTTGCACCCCGTGCGAAAGGCCGTGCGCATGAATACACACGGGCTCGTCACACGCCGTGACGAGAGCCCGTGCGTGTTTGTCCTCACGGGGTCGTCACACGCCGTGACGATACCCCGTGCGCGTTTCTCACACGGCCTCGTCACATGCCGTGACGAGAGGCCGTGCGCGTTTCTTCCGGATTTTAAAATGGTCAATAGCTCCTCTTTTGCGCACACCCTCTTTTCTTCTCCTTATTCATGCGAAAAATTTCCCCATTTTTCTCCCCAAATTCCTTCCAACTTTGAGCTCGAATTATTCTCGATCTACCCGACGAATTTCTATGAGATTTTGATAGTGTGTTGTCTGCAGCGAGTTCTTGGTATTGTTGAAATTTGGGCTCGATCCGTTTTACCGATCTCACACAATCTTCGCCCGAAGTAGCGCACGCCAAGTGTTCGGTAAAAGTCCCGAGTGAAAAGTTTGCAACTTATTTCCTTCAATCCACACAACTTGAACTCTACTATGGAAGGTGCTCGTGAAACCCGTGGCGGACGTCGGGCAAGGGAATTACCCGACATAGCAGCCCCGGAAGGGTACCAAGTGGATTTGGGTAATGAAGACGAGCAAGATATCTTCAACCGGTTAATGGAACGACCGGTTAGAGCCACGCAATTTCTAGACATGGAAGCTATGTACCAATTGGGACTTGGCGAAGGGATCTCCCATTACATCGACAACATTGGGTGGGCTAATTTTTGGAGTATTCAAAGGCCATCCTATCGCCGACTCACTTGCGAATTTTTAAGCTCTCTTAAGGGCGCGGCATTTCCGGACGACAACGAGATGCCGATAGGAATCCACTTCAGAGCGTTCAACCGAGACTATACGCTCTCATACCGGCAGTTGACTGAGTATTTTCAATTGGATGTTACGGCACCGAGGAGACGTGCCGACGGATGGAATCAAGCCGAAGCGTGGAGACGTATCTCTACCTCCACCGAAATATTTAACTCCGGCGTATCCAAGGCCACGATGCTCATTACCACTCAATTGAGAATTATGCATAGAGCCGTGTCTCGATCGGTTCTAGCCAGAGGAGACAGCCCGGGTGCGGTGAACACCGAAGACTGTCTAATACTCGATCATATGGTACGAGGAGAAAGGTTCAACCCCATCTCGTACATGATGGATCATATGAAGTATATCTCCACTCGGTCGAGAGGAGAAATTCGAGTTGGCTCATACATTACTGCCATTTTGGAGTGTGCCCAGGTGGAAGGGCTCGATACTCAGGTTCCTGTTGGAGGTTCGACCTCAATTAGCTACGGCACTCTAGCTCAAATGGCTATCTACACGAAGGGTCTAAGGCGGAATGACCCATATATTTTGGTGGCCGGACTACCTTTATGGGAAGCTGACCAAGGGGATGCTCCCGAAGAAGGACCTTCAGACCCAGAGGTCCGAGAGCAGGCTCAGCGTATCTACTCCCAGCTGATGAGACAGGATGCTTCTATACCTGAGTCTTCACATGGCAGGAGAAGCACTCAGCACCAGGAATCGATAGACCTGCAACAATTTTATTCAGAGTTCACTGACTACCGACGCGTGTCGGATGAGAGATTTGCCCAGCAGGAGAGGCAGATCAACGAGGGCTTTGCAGCTCAGCGAGCTCACATTGATAGTCAGTACACCGCCTTGCAGGCAAAGCTTCAGAGATCCATATCATAGATGCAGAGGTATTATCGGAGCAGCTGGATCAGTATTTCCGCCGTGGTCCGGACGAGCCTTGAGCTATCTAGTCTATTTTATTTTCTTCTTTCCCGTTAACTTTGTTTAGGATTTGATGTAATTTTCTATTTTGTATGAATTCGAATTTTAATTGGAATATTAAGTGCTTTAAGTGTTTATTATGAATTGCGTTTTATTATGTGAATTAATTTTATTTTAATGTTCGATTTAATTCGCGTTATTAGAATTTCCGCTAGGTTATGCTCCTCTTAACTAACTCCGAGACCGGAAGAGAATCTGAGGACAGATTCTTCTGAAGAGGGGAGTATTGTAACGACCCGAAAATCCGATTCTTCAATTCGGTATATTTTAATCGAGTAATTTCGTTATTTATTATTCTATTTAATATTTATTCTGAGATTTTAGAATAATTTCGTAAATGAGTGAATTTTATATTTAAATCACTAATTGTTAATGTGCGTTTAATTATATGAATTTTAACTGTAACTACGTATTATTTGGACAACGTGAGTCTTCGAACTTATTTTGTAAAATTACGACTTTGCCCCTTCGATTTCTAAACCTTAGTCAAGATTTGACTAAGTCTCAATCTCTCTCTCTCACATTGCCATTCACGCACAAACAAGGAAAAGGAGAAGAAAGAAAAAGAAAGAAAAAGAGAAGGAAGAAGAAAGATTCCAACGATCGTCCCGACTCCGATTCCCGACGGATTCTCGATCCGTTTTCGTCTACGAACTCCTCGCGAACTCTTCTACGAGTAAGCCTTTCACGATTCTTTCGTTTAATGTCCTCTATACTTCATTTTTCTCGTTTTTGTGAATAGTTGTATAATTTAGGTTTTATATGATTTTGATAGTAATTGTAGATGGATTTTCGTGTTTATCGTTTCTATATGTAGATTGCATGTTATAGATGATTATATGTGAATATTAGGGATGGATTTGCATGATTAATCGATTTAAGGTTGAATTATATTTGATTTTCGCGTGTTGGGTTTGATGTTCTGCATGTTCAGCTCAATTTTTACGCACACGGGCCATGCACACGGGGTGTGGCAAGCCCGTGTGGGTGTACACGGCCTCTTGCACGGCCGTGCAAGAGACCGTGCGTGTTTGGGGATGGTGCACGGGCTGTGCACACGGCCTTGAGGCCGTGTGCAAGAGGCCGTGCGCGTTCGTCCGATTGTGCACGGCCGTGCACAAGGCCGTGTGGCCTGGTCGAACAGTGCCCTGACCTTCTGTTAGTCAGGGCACAATTTGGCCTACGGGTCCCGCTTCGGCCCGTCTTTTCCGAATTCTTTCTTCGCTCGTGTATTCGATATATATGATATAGATATGAATTGCATGATTTATGAATTTACAACATGTTCGGTTATATGGATAGTGTGTTTTAAGTTTTGTTAAATTTTCTATCTTTGGCATGTGAAGTCCGATTTTCCCGAAATTCGAATGCATACTTCTTTATGATAATTTAAGCATGACCGTAAAGTTTCGTTGCATTTGGATTTGATTTGTATTTTTAAATGCATGAATTACTCTGTTTTCGTTTGATAATTTGAACTTAAGTGATTGATTTAATTGTATAACGTGCTCCTATGTGTTTTAATATTCTCGTATAAGCCGTGCGTCGTCTTTACTCTTATTTGGTTGTGTCCTGGTATTTTTGCAGACGATACTCCTGTGGAGTAGCGCCGGTTCTAGCTTTTGCTCTTCTTTTGCACGCGCCAGGTGAGGCTTTCCTTTTCTGTTCCAGTATTACTATGTATATGTATAAATAAGCCTCTCCCGAAATAAGCCACGTTTATGTTTTGTTTTCACACCGTTTCTATATATATACTTAGTAGATATTTATACTTATTATGTTTATTTGATTTATCGAAAATGATTTGATATGAAAAAGTACTATGTATAGTTTTCGAAATGTTTACGGAAGAGACATGTAAAACCTTTTGTTTTCTAAGGCGAACTTTGGCCTTCGGCCTCGCATATGACATGTCTCGAACGGTCTTTTGGCCTACCCGAAATGTTTGAAAAGCGAGTTATGAACTGTATGCATGATAGTTTGGGCCCGGAGTAAGAGCGATAGGACGAAGTCGGTAGACGTCGGGTCTACGGCGTATATCCTATGGTTTCCTCCATTTGGGAGCTCGGGGTGAGGCCGGAGTGGCAGCGCTTTGAGTACCTGAGTTATTCTAGTTAGTTACGAGTAGTTCGGGTTTGCAGTCTGGCTACATTGGAGGAATAAGGGAGGTTTCCGGTTTTATGTTTTTGGTTATTGGAGTTTCAGGGCTCGACTCGCCGAGTCATATTATAAGTTATGTTTTATGTTAAATCACCACCAGTTTACGAAAACCTTTCTTTTATGTTGATTTCTTTTAATTATAAAAATTGGTGATTTACTTCCGTTTTGTTATATACATTATTATTTCCCCCCTCACTTAGTCGTTTGACTAACCCTCTCTGTCTCACCCTATATTGGTTTCAGGATACTAGGCGGGATTCGTCGTCGTCGTCGTAGGGTTTTATTTATTCTCTCATGTATATTCCTTTTCCGTATGATATGAATTATGTTTTAGGATATTAGGATTTTATTTAATTTGTATTCGGGATTATGTATTTATCGAACCCATTTGATATTATGTAATTGAATTTCGTTAGCCTTGGTGGGCTTTAATAATTGTGTATTTAATATGTTCTATTGCTTTGATTATTTATATTGCTTCCGCGTCTCTGTCTTTTCGTTGTTTTTAAAACCCCGCCTAGTGATTGAGTAAATGCTTGCCGTTCGCCGGGTTTCGGTTCGGGTCGGATCCCATTTCGGTTCCGGGTCGGGCTCGGTGCGGGGCGTGTGTTACCCTTTGAGGCGCCCGCTACAGTTGGTATCAGAGCTCTTTGGTCCAATGGCCTAAGCTCTGAATTGTCGTGTTTTGCTGGTTTGGTCGGTCGTTGTGTGCCGGTGTAACTTAGGGAATTGCACTCACCAGTGTTCAAGAACGCTTAGTGTTTGAATTGTCACGGATCTTTGTTGGATGATCAACAACAAAAGATCTTTTACAATCAAAATACTGGGATGGGCTTGGATATAGGTGGATGTGAAACTCAAGGTTGTACTTGCCATGCCTGGTTGTCTGTCGTGTCCGGTTGTGTCTAGGTCGTACGGCTTAGGACTTCTGTGAAATTGTGCAAATGTGCTAAGTGCTTATGTGAAATCTATTTGAACATTACTTGCCTAGGTGTTTACAGCTTTGCAAGCTCACTTACCTGTCATGCATAACTATTAATGGTTTTTCAGGATGTCTCCACGTCGTTGTCCCTGTGGACAGTCTTCGTCATCTTTATTGACACCTCAGACAGATCCACCGATTCCAGCCGGAATCTTGGAAACATTAAGACAGTTCATCGCTCATGCCCCTAAAGGAAATGCTGAGCAGGAAGCATGGGCTCAATTTCTTAGATTCGAACCACCACAATTTGAAGGTACCCCGGATGAAGCTATTGCCGAAGCATGGATATCGGCTCTAGAAAAGATTTTAGGATTATGGAATATCCGGATTCTCTAAGAGTCGAATTTGCTATATACCTGTTGATTGGAGCTGCACAGGATTGGTGGAAACAGAATGAGCAAAGATGGAAACGCGAGCATGTGGTCCCGACTTGGGATCAGTTCTTAATCGAGTTCCGGGCTGAATACGTTCCGAGGATTGTTCATCATCAACATGAGAGGGAATTTCTGGCTCTCAAACAGAACATATCTTCGGTTGGCCAGTATCAGGCACACTTCTCTCACCTCATTAAGCATAGCCCGTATATGGTCGCAGACGAGCAGAGGAAGATTCGCCAGTTTGTAGAAGGATTGACTTATGAGATCAGAAAGGCTATGATGGTGGTCCGACCTCAATGTTATACCGACGCAGTGGAAATGGCTCTGCATATTGAGTCTGGACTCAGCCTAATGGGACCGAGTCCTACGCTTGACACTACCACCGTTCAGTACCTTCCAGCGAGTTCTAAGAGGCCATTTACACCTTCGGAGCCTTCTACCAGAAAGAAGATCTCCCAAGTGTCCTCATCGAAGCAGAATGCGTCTCCCCGAACTCAGGGACATCCGCGACCCGTATGTGGATTCTGTAAGGGCCCGCATTTGGAGGCCAAATGTTGGAAGAAGAATGGACTGTGCTACGGATGTGGTAGCGCCGACCACAGAGTGAGTGTATGTCCGAAGAAAAAGCCGAAACGAGTTGAGAAGACGGAGCTTGCACGTATGAACGATCCAGGTATATTGCATTGTCATGACATTCATCCAATTAATTTAATTTCATATTATGTGAATTTAAATTATGTGCGTTAAGCGTATTATATATTACATGTGATTTCGATATTATTATTCGTGTTTAAATTTTGTGAAGTTTGTGTGGTTTTAATCACACGAACTACCCCTGTATGCCTTGCACGGTCTCGCCACACGCCGTGACGAGACCCTGTGCACTTATCTCACACGGCCTTGTTGCACCCCGTGCGAAAGGCCGTGCGCATGAATACACACGGGCTCGTCACACGCCGTGACGAGAGCCCGTGCGTGTTTGTCCTCACGGGGTCGTCACACGCCGTGACGATACCCCGTGCGCGTTTCTCACACGGCCTCGTCACATGCCGTGACGAGAGGCCGTGCGCGTTTCTTCCGGATTTTAAAATGGTCAATAGCTCCTCTTTTGCGCACACCCTCTTTTCTTCTCCTTATTCATGCGAAAAATTTCCCCATTTTTCTCCCCAAATTCCTTCCAACTTTGAGCTCGAATTATTCTCGATCTACCCGACGAATTTCTATGAGATTTTGATAGTGTGTTGTCTGCAGCGAGTTCTTGGTATTGTTGAAATTTGGGCTCGATCCGTTTTACCGATCTCACACAATCTTCGCCCGAAGTAGCGCACGCCAAGTGTTCGGTAAAAGTCCCGAGTGAAAAGTTTGCAACTTATTTCCTTCAATCCACACAACTTGAACTCTACTATGGAAGGTGCTCGTGAAACCCGTGGCGGACGTCGGGCAAGGGAATTACCCGACATAGCAGCCCCGGAAGGGTACCAAGTGGATTTGGGTAATGAAGACGAGCAAGATATCTTCAACCGGTTAATGGAACGACCGGTTAGAGCCACGCAATTTCTAGACATGGAAGCTATGTACCAATTGGGACTTGGCGAAGGGATCTCCCATTACATCGACAACATTGGGTGGGCTAATTTTTGGAGTATTCAAAGGCCATCCTATCGCCGACTCACTTGCGAATTTTTAAGCTCTCTTAAGGGCGCGGCATTTCCGGACGACAACGAGATGCCGATAGGAATCCACTTCAGAGCGTTCAACCGAGACTATACGCTCTCATACCGGCAGTTGATTGAGTATTTTCAATTGGATGTTACGGCACCGAGGAGACGTGCCGACGGATGGAATCAAGCCGAAGCGTGGAGACGTATCTCTACCTCCACCGAAATATTTAACTCCGGCGTATCCAAGGCCACGATGCTCATTACCACTCAATTGAGAATTATGCATAGAGCCGTGTCTCGATCGGTTCTAGCCAGAGGAGACAGCCCGGGTGCGGTGAACACCGAAGACTGTCTAATACTCGATCATATGGTACGAGGAGAAAGGTTCAACCCCATCTCGTACATGATGGATCATATGAAGTATATCTCCACTCGGTCGAGAGGAGAAATTCGAGTTGGCTCATACATTACTGCCATTTTGGAGTGTGCCCAGGTGGAAGGGCTCGATACTCAGGTTCCTGTTGGAGGTTCGACCTCAATTAGCTACGGCACTCTAGCTCAAATGGCTATCTACACGAAGGGTCTAAGGCGGAATGACCCATATATTTTGGTGGCCGGACTACCTTTATGGGAAGCTGACCAAGGGGATGCTCCCGAAGAAGGACCTTCAGACCCAGAGGTCCGAGAGCAGGCTCAGCGTATCTACTCCCAGCTGATGAGACAGGATGCTTCTATACCTGAGTCTTCACATGGCAGGAGAAGCACTCAGCACCAGGAATCGATAGACCTGCAACAATTTTATTCAGAGTTCACTGACTACCGACGCGTGTCGGATGAGAGATTTGCCCAGCAGGAGAGGCAGATCAACGAGGGCTTTGCAGCTCAGCGAGCTCACATTGATAGTCAGTACACCGCCTTGCAGGCAAAGCTTCAGAGATCCATATCATAGATGCAAAGGTATTATCGGAGCAGCTGGATCAGTATTTCCGCCGTGGTCCGGACGAGCCTTGAGCTATCTAGTCTATTTTATTTTCTTCTTTCCCGTTAACTTTGTTTAGGATTTGATGTAATTTTCTATTTTGTATGAATTCGAATTTTAATTGGAATATTAAGTGCTTTAAGTGTTTATTATGAATTGCGTTTTATTATGTGAATTAATTTTATTTTAATGTTCGATTTAATTCGCGTTATTAGAATTTCCGCTAGGTTATGCTCCTCTTAACTAACTCCGAGACCGGAAGAGAATCTGAGGACAGATTCTTCTGAAGAGGGGAGTATTGTAACGACCCGAAAATCCGATTCTTCAATTCGGTATATTTTAATCGAGTAATTTCGTTATTTATTATTCTATTTAATATTTATTCTGAGATTTTAGAATAATTTCGTAAATGAGTGAATTTTATATTTAAATCACTAATTGTTAATGTGCGTTTAATTATATGAATTTTAACTGTAACTACGTATTATTTGGACAACGTGAGTCTTCGAACTTATTTTGTAAAATTACGACTTTGCCCCTTCGATTTCTAAACCTTAGTCAAGATTTGACTAAGTCTCAATCTCTCTCTCTCACATTGCCATTCACGCACAAACAAGGAAAAGGAGAAGAAAGAAAAAGAAAGAAAAAGAGAAGGAAGAAGAAAGATTCCAACGATCGTCCCGACTCCGATTCCCGACGGATTCTCGATCCGTTTTCGTCTACGAACTCCTCGCGAACTCTTCTACGAGTAAGCCTTTCACGATTCTTTCGTTTAATGTCCTCTATACTTCATTTTTCTCGTTTTTGTGAATAGTTGTATAATTTAGGTTTTATATGATTTTGATAGTAATTGTAGATGGATTTTCGTGTTTATCGTTTCTATATGTAGATTGCATGTTATAGATGATTATATGTGAATATTAGGGATGGATTTGCATGATTAATCGATTTAAGGTTGAATTATATTTGATTTTCGCGTGTTGGGTTTGATGTTCTGCATGTTCAGCTCAATTTTTACGCACACGGGCCATGCACACGGGGTGTGGCAAGCCCGTGTGGGTGTACACGGCCTCTTGCACGGCCGTGCAAGAGACCGTGCGTGTTTGGGGATGGTGCACGGGCTGTGCACACGGCCTTGAGGCCGTGTGCAAGAGGCCGTGCGCGTTCGTCCGATTGTGCACGGCCGTGCACAAGGCCGTGTGGCCTGGTCGAACAGTGCCCTGACCTTCTGTTAGTCAGGGCACAATTTGGCCTACGGGTCCCGCTTCGGCCCGTCTTTTCCGAATTCTTTCTTCGCTCGTGTATTCGATATATATGATATAGATATGAATTGCATGATTTATGAATTTACAACATGTTCGGTTATATGGATAGTGTGTTTTAAGTTTTGTTAAATTTTCTATCTTTGGCATGTGAAGTCCGATTTTCCCGAAATTCGAATGCATACTTCTTTATGATAATTTAAGCATGACCGTAAAGTTTCGTTGCATTTGGATTTGATTTGTATTTTTAAATGCATGAATTACTCTGTTTTCGTTTGATAATTTGAACTTAAGTGATTGATTTAATTGTATAACGTGCTCCTATGTGTTTTAATATTCTCGTATAAGCCGTGCGTCGTCTTTAGTCTTATTTGGTTGTGTCCTGGTATTTTTGCAGACGATACTCCTGTGGAGTAGCGCCGGTTCTAGCTTTTGCTCTTCTTTTGCACGCGCCAGGTGAGGCTTTCCTTTTCTGTTCCAGTATTACTATGTATATGTATAAATAAGCCTCTCCCGAAATAAGCCACGTTTATGTTTTGTTTTCACACCGTTTCTATATATATACTTAGTAGATATTTATACTTATTATGTTTATTTGATTTATCGAAAATGATTTGATATGAAAAAGTACTATGTATAGTTTTCGAAATGTTTACGGAAGAGACATGTAAAACCTTTTGTTTTCTAAGGCGAACTTTGGCCTTCGGCCTCGCATATGACATGTCTCGAACGGTCTTTTGGCCTACCCGAAATGTTTGAAAAGCGAGTTATGAACTGTATGCATGATAGTTTGGGCCCGGAGTAAGAGCGATAGAACGAAGTCGGTAGACGTCGGGTCTACGGCGTATATCCTATGGTTTCCTCCATTTGGGAGCTCGGGGTGAGGCCGGAGTGGCAGCCCTTTGAGTACCTGAGTTATTCTAGTTAGTTACGAGTAGTTCGGGTTTGCAGTCCGGCTACATTGGAGGAATAAGGGAGGTTTCCGATTTTATGTTTTTGGTTATTGGAGTTTCAGGGCTCGACTCGCCGAGTCATATTATAAGTTATGTTTTATGTTAAATCACCACCAGTTTACGAAAACCTTTCTTTTATGTTGATTTCTTTTAATTATAAAAATTGGTGATTTACTTCCGTTTTGTTATATACATTATTATTTCCCCCCTCACTTAGTCGTTTGACTAACCCTCTCTGTCTCACCCTATATTGGTTTCAGGATACTAGGCGGGATTCGTCGTCGTCGTCGTAGGGTTTTATTTATTCTCTCATGTATATTCCTTTTCCGTATGATATGAATTATGTTTTAGGATATTAGGATTTTATTTAATTTGTATTCGGGATTATGTATTTATCGAACCCGTTTGATATTATGTAATTGAATTTCGTTAGCCTTGGTGGGCTTTAATAATTGTGTATTTAATATGTTCTATTGCTTTGATTATTTATATTGCTTCCGCGTCTCTGTCTTTTCGTTGTTTTTAAAACCCCGCCTAGTGATTGAGTAAATGCTTGCCGTTCGCCGGGTTTCGGTTCGGGTCGGATCCCATTTCGGTTCCGGGTCGGGCTCGGTGCGGGGCGTGCGTTACCCGTTTGGGGCGCCCGCTACATTGCTCTCAGGGGGAAATTTGTCATATTTTTCATAACTTCTGCAACTTTTTCATTATTTCAGCATTTTATTAAAATAAATTCAAGTATCAAAACATGCAATGCTATTGACTATAATGCTCTCAGGGGGGATTTCATAATATTTTTCATTCTACATGCATTCATTCAATTTGGAAAAAAATTAAGTATCAAATCATGCAATGCTATTTTTCATTCTATATGCATTCATTAAATCTAAAAAAAAATCAAGTAAACAGTACCATCAAAGACATAAACAAAAGAAACTAATAAGAATAATAGTAATATTTACATTTAGAAAATAAGGCACCATAACAACAAAAATAATGGCCATATTGGCCATGCAATCTGGGGGCATCAAAAAACATAAATAAAGACCATATTGGCCATGCAGTCTGGGGGGCATCAAAACAACACAAAAAAAAATATAAATACTTATATTTTTTCTTTTTCTTCTTCTTCTCCTTCCTTCTCCTTCTCCTTGCTCTCACCACTGGCAGCCATCAACCTACGGGGTCGGGCCGTCTGCCTTACTAAAGCCCTCTACTGGAAGGGCTTCTTCCTCTGCAACATCCTCCTCCATCGGATTCTCCTCGAAATCGCTAAAACAGTCATCTTTATTGTCGGAATCACGGATGGGTACTTCATTCCGGTATTGTCAGAACATCTTTATTGTCGGAACATACCGGAATGTAATTCGGATCTTTATTGTCGGAATCACGGATGTAGCGCCCCAAAAATCCGAATTACATTCCGGTATGTTCAAATCATTTATTTACGTGATTTAATTATTTTATTTGATATTATTATGCGATTTTATAACAATTTCATAAATGAGTGAATTTTGATATTTAAATCACGACATATCAATGTGCGTTTAATTTCATGAACTTTGACTGTAATTATGATTTATTTGGACAATTGTATTTTTGAACTATTTTTATAAAATTACGAAAATGCCCTTTCGATTCTCAATCCAAGTCAAATTTTGACTAAGACTCTATCTCTCTCTCTCAATCCTCATTCACGCAACAACAAAAGGAAAAGAAGGAGAAAAGAAAGAAAAAGAGAAAGAAGAAGAGGAGACTTTGATCGATCGTCCCGACTTCGTTTCCTTACCGATTTCCAAGCCGTGAAAACCTACGAACTCCTCACGATCTCATCTATGAGTAAGCTTCTCACGTCTTTCTCGATTAATGCCTGCATTGCTTCGTTTTTCTGATTTTGATGAATAGTTGCACATTTAGGTTAAATGATGATTTTGAATGATTTTATGGATGGAATTACGTAATTCATTGGTCTATAGGTATATTAGATGTTGTAGATCAATATATATGAGTGTTAACTTGAGATTTGCATGATTGATGGGTTTAATATCGAATTTTGGGTTGTTCCCGCGAAGCCCTCGCGATTCTGCATTTTTGCTGCTGTTCTTTAGATCCACACGGCCTTATGCACTGTCTTGAGACCTTGCGCCAAGACCGTGTGTGCCCCTTTTGAGCCTTGCACGGCCTTGTGCACCCCGTGCGCAAGCCGGTGGGCAGGCCAGTGCAAGTGTCTGCACCGGCTTGAGCACGAGTTCAAGCCCGTGCGTCCGCCCGTCCCCAAGACTGTTTGTCCCCCTTAGCCAAAATTTCTTCATTTTCAGAATGTTGCTCTCGGCAATGTGAGTCAACAGGCACTTTTAAAAGTTGACTTTCTTCGTTTGACCTCCGATTTGAGATCCGATTTTACCTATAGGTCCCATAAATCATGAAATACATATTTTAGGAAGTTTGAATTTTTCCGACTTCATTCGGGCCCCGTTCCTCGTGTTTTTTGTTTAGGCATTTTGGGCTATTTTTCAAATGTTGTCCGTTTCTTCCGAAACTTGAAAGCATGCTTCCTTATTGCCTTTTATGCATGATTATGAACTTTTATCGCATTCTAATTTGATTTGCTTATTGAATTTACGTACTTTGATAGAATGTGAACCTAAGTGTTATGAATGACTGTTTAACGTGCTTCTATGTGTTTTAATGCTTTCGTATAAGCCGTACGTCGTCGTTAGTCTTATTTGGTTGTGTCTTTGTATTTTCCAGACGATACTCCCGTGGAGTAACGCATCCGGTCTTGATTTTACTTCTTTTGTTTAGCCAACAGGTGAGGCTTTCCGTTTCTGACTCCAATACTATATGTATATATATATATTAAGCCTCTCCCGATATAACCTTGCTTTACGTTTTGTTTTCACACCGTCTTTATATATCTAGTAAATATTTATGACTATTATGTTTATTCGATTTATCGAAAATGTTTTGATATGAAAAAGTACTACGTATATTTTTTCAAATGTTTGCGAAAGAGACATGTAAAACCTCTTTAATTTCTAAGGAGAAATTTGGCCTTCGGCCTCGCATATGACATGTCTCGAACGGTCTTTTGACCAACCCGAAATGATTTGAAAAGCGAGTTATGAACTGTATGTATGTATGTTTGGGCCCGGAGTAAGGAAGATAGGACGAAGTTGGTCGACATTGGGTCTACGGCGGAAATCCTATGGTTCCCTCCATTTGGGAGCTCGGGGTGAGGCCGGAGTGGCAGCCCTTTGAGTACCTGAGATTATACTGTATGTTATGCGTAGTTCGGATTTAGCGGTCCGTCTACATTGGAGGAATAAGGGAGATTTCCGTTTTTATGTTTGAAAATTGGAGTTAAGGGCTCGACTCGCCGCTGAGTCATATGATATGTTTATGTTTTAAGCTAAATCACCACCCGTTTACGAAAACCTTTCTTTTATGTTGATTTCTTTTAAGTTCAAAATTGGTGATTTATTTCCGTTTGATAATATACACTATTATTCCCTCCTCACTTAGTCGTTTGACTAACCTCCTCTGTTTCACCCCTGTATTGGTTTCAGGATACTAGGCGGGATCGTCGTCGTTAGAGTTGCATTTATTTCGTTCATGTATAACTCTTGTCCGTATGATTTTATTTATGTTTATGATATTAGTGTTTTATTTATGTAGTATTCGGGATTATATGTTGAACCCGTTATTATCTATTGTCGGGATATTGTATCGAACCCGTTTATTATTTATGTAATTGAATTTCGTTGGCCTTGGTGGGCTTTAATACTTGTGCAATTATTCTGATTTATTGTTTTGTTTATTTTCGCTTCCGCACCTCTGTCGTTTTCTTTCGTTTTTGAAACCCCCGCCTAGTCATTGAGTAAATGTGTGTCGTTCGCCGGGTTTCGATTCGGGTCGGATTCCATTTCGGTTCTGGGTCGGGGCTCGGTGCGGGGCGTGCGTTACCCGTTTAGGGCGCCCGCTACAAATATCTTACCATTTTGTAACTATACAATAAGATACGGACCATAATATAGTGCAATACACTCAAGACATCATAATATACTCAAGATATCATGGGTGACAATGTATATTATTAATACAACAGGTGGGTAAATTAGAGTTTTACTAAACATCAGTGGGGAAAAGGAAATACAAAAAAAACCATTTCAGCAAAAAAAGTTTGATAAATATAATAATTTGACAAGTAGTGTTCTTAAACGTGCATATTAAGTTAGTATTAGGAAGATATGCACCTATAAATATAAAGATTAGTTATTAAGTACTAAATTCTAACTAAGTAGATATCAAGGTATGATTAAGTGATATCCCTTGACTGATAACCCTTGGAAAGGAGTTATAGAAAACTTTCTAGCCCCAAACTTCTATATCTCCTACATGATGAATTGGAAATGCTGGAATAAGATACGGACCATAATGCATGCAATCTAATTAGACACCATCTTTTGTATCTCTATACAATAAGATACGGACCATAATATAGAGCAATATACTCAAGACATCATGGGTGACAATGTATATTATTTATACAATAGGTTGGTAAATCGAGTTTTTTTAAACAGTAGTGGGAAAAAAGAAATACAAAAAAAACTAATTCAGCTAAAAAAATTTGATAGATCTAATAATTTGACAAGTAGTGTTATTAAACGTGCATATAAGTTAGTATTAGGAAGATTCCCACCTCTAAATAGAATTTAGTTATTAATTTGTAAATATTCTAACTAAGTAGCATATCTAGGTATTAAGTGATAAATAGATTCGTAGCAAGGCTGTGAAAAACCTTCCTAGAAAGGGAATGTAGGTATTTTGATCCTTCACTTTTCAATGCATAATACTTTTGAAATTGAGAAATGAATGAACTCTTTTATGCTGTGAAAAAGAAAAGGAACATATATTATACATATTAATAATATATATATATATATATATATATATATATATATATATATATATAATTAAGTGAAGATACCCACCTCTAAATAGAATTACAATTTAGTTATTAATTACTAAATTCTAACTAAGTAGCAAATCTAGGTATTAAGTTGTGATAACCGTAGGATATGATAAATAGAAAACTTGTATATATCCTACATGAAGACTTGTATAACTCCACCCTGAAGCACTTACGTAATTTATTATAAATAATTAATCATAAATAAATTTATTATAGTTCAATTATGGACTTACGAAAGTAATCCTCCTCAAACTTATGCATTCAGTTGCAATATAAGGGAACACTTATCAAGGGGGTGATAGAACATATTTTAATCTTTAGGGTGTAATTGTAATAATAAACTGGTATAAAAAATATAGCCGTTGGAGTTGATTATGACCATTATTAGCTCGGTCCATATATAAGCCATGCAAGTGCCCTTGTATCCCACACCGAAAATACTCTCAAAATGGTTGCCTCATCTACATCCAATTCCTACTCTTCTACTACGAAGCTTACGTACACTAAGGAAGTCGGCACCAAGAAACGCTGTGGCAAAGAAACGGTTGTGAAGATTGTAGGGGCCATTGATAACCATGGGAAGCTCTATTATTGGTGTCCAGTCCATGGTTTTTTCAAGTGATGCTATCCTAATAATGTGGATATTCCTCACTTCATAGATGATGTTGCAACCAGCTTATCCACATAACACAAAGCTACAAGCTTGCCTCCTAACTCACAGATAGTTAACAATCAAAGCTCACGAACAACCCACTCAACTATCGAAAAATTGGTAGCAGTCAACCTTGTTTTAGTAGCTCTCTATGTTTTCTGTCAAATTGTACGTGCAATTGCAAAATAAGATTGCTTTAATTAGTGAATCGTTTGTACTTTTAATATCAGACTTGAGAATAGATAGCTCAAGTCTGAAATCCATGTATTTTACTTAGAAGTAAGTTAGGTATAAAAATTGGTGAGATGTTGTTCCTCAATATGATACCAAGTATAAAATCACAAATTTAAATAGAAGCTAGAAAATAGAAAATAAATACGATTTGCATAGAAAAGTTTCCCATGAAATGATACCAACATATCCTAATAGGATTTCCTTGAAATCCTATTCACAGTGTTAATAGGATTCCCACGAAATCTTACGTCTAAAAAAGTTTTTTTCTACCAAATAAGCCCGTACCCTACAAAAATATATAACGGGCGCAAACATGTCCAACATACCCATAATATTATTTAATTGCAGACCACCAAAATAGATTAATTGTTTGTTTCATAACACCAAATTGTTTTTCCATCAAAATTCTTCTTCCCACCAGTCTTTCCCCTTCTTCATTCCACAATGCACCTGATATGACAAATAAAGCCTTGATGTTTATAAAATATTACTAATTACACCCCTGCTAAGTTAAATAATAAAGAAAGGAAATAATATTGCACCTGCTAGTTGTTGTGGCTGGAAGGTGTCCCCCCCTGCACCACTTGGTCCTCCACAACTCCCACTAACACTTGATCCTCCCAGTCCACTTGTCCCATCACCATTCACACTCCTTTTGCTTCTTTTAATCTCTCTGAGCAAGCTACGGAGACTCTCATCCTCGTTCACAATGATCATATCAGCTTCAACCTGCTTCATTTTCCCTTTCCCCTTGTTCTTTGCCTGAGCCTTGCCTTGTCCTTTGTTCTTGACCTGAGCCTTGCCCTTTCCCTTGTTCTCTTTCCCCTTCCCTCTCCTTGTCCTGTATCTTTTTGCATTGCGCTGGTTTCATACACAATAAAACAGAGAAAAAGATTACAAATTACCCCTGAACTTATAGATAAATTAAAAGTTAGGATATTTAAATGATGTATTAATGGAAAAATATTGATTACTTACCCTCTTCCTCTGGCAAGGGTATCATCCGGGTCATCATTCAAGGTTGGGCAAGTCCTGACATTATGGCCGAACTTGTTGCATTTTTCACACCAGAGTGTGGGGGCTCTCTTGCTGCATGAAGTTCCAGGGGTCTCAATGTGCCCCCTGAATCTGTTCTTCCTAGGCCTCCCAGGCTTTCTCCTTGTCTTTGGGGGAAGGCATATCATGGGACATTCCTCTTCAAGACTTGTAGGCCAGAATTTGGGGTCCAGGATGGGATTAATGGGACGTTTGTATGTGTCTATTACCTGAGTATTATACCACTAGAAGTCCGTATGCAGGACAACGTCATCCCGGTTGTGAGCTATGCACTTGTAGGCATGCTGACAGGGAATGCCTGTCAAATCCCACACCCGGCAGTCACGAGTATTCTCAGTGAGGTTGACAATGTAGCTGAAATTGCCATCTTCAACCTCGAATACAGTTAGGCTACAAGGTTTCACTTCAAGAGGAATTGCTTATTCCTTGTTCTTATTCAATATCACAGTTGCATCCTCACTTAGAACCCCTGGTCAGTCCAAAACCGCCCTGTACCTCTGATCCATTCTAGCACCTACAGCCTTCCTCAACCCTTCCATCAAGGAATACACAGTTTGGTCCCTAATATCACCAATCCAGGAATTGAATGATTCAGCAATGTTGTTGGTGACATGATCATTTTTCAATCTCGTATCAAATAAGCCCTGCGCCAAAGCTCATTGGGAATGTCTTCCAAGTACTTGTAGGCATCTTCATTTATCTATTTAATCTCATTCAATGCCCATTCACTCTTGTGTATTGAGTATGCTCTGGCAACCCTCCAGAATATCGTCCTCAACTCCACATCTGGCCATTTGGTTCTGAAATTCACCATAATGTGCCTGGCACATTTCCTGTGAATAACATTTGGGTACATTTCAGCAACCACCTCGATCAGACCCTGCACACAAAATATATAGAATTTGTTAACACACTCAACATTGATATATTAAAAACATTTCTATTACCCCCCTGAATTATTAGATTCTTACCACATGCCTGTCACTCATAAAAATCCATGGCCTATAATCATCAACAAATCCTCCGAGAAACTGGTCCACGCATTTCATAAACCACCCCCAACTTTCTTTTCCCTCACCCTCACAAACTGCAAATGCCACTAGATAAAAACCCCCCCGTCCATCTATTCCAGTTGCTGTCAACAAGCAACCACCAAATGGGCCCTTCAGAAAGGTGCCATCCAATGCAAGAAAGGGCAAGCAGCCTCTGATTAATCCATCAGCCAGTGCTTGGAAGCCCAGAAACATCCTCTTAACAATTGTCCCATGGGGTATCCCAGTGCTCCCCTCATTATAGTCTGGCTCCTCTTCTGGATCTCTAGGCTCATAGTCAAACTTTATCAAACTATCAGGATTCTTCGTCATCAGCATGTGATGATATTTTGGCAAAATAGCATAGCCATCTCCATGCATCCTTACATAAAGTACATGATCAATTGATAGAAAATTTTAAAGAAATAGTTAAAAATTACAAATATCACCCCAAAGTTTGAGCTTACTCTCAATCATCTGTGTGGCAGCCTTCTTTCTCCTGTACAGTTGCATGTAAACCGGTTTGACACCAGCTTTGTCAAGGATGACCCTTGTTATCTTTGCTCTCATGTCTGGATCCCTTGTCAATGGCTCATTTAACTTCTGAGCCATCCACTTTGCAGTTGCAGCCGGCTAGGTGTCAACCCTGACACAAGTGTGCTCTGTGCGTTTGTTAGGGAGCACAGACGCATGCACCCTCCAAGGACACCCCCTCACCCCACAACGAGCCCTCACTCTCACCTTCTCATTCTTTTCCTTTATACATTTGAACCCCCACCGGATTACATTCTCTATCAAATAGTTCCTAAACTTATAAACATTTGAAAAAAGCTGCCCTGCATGTATCTCAAATTTACTCTCTGGAATTTCATCACACAAAACCTCCTCAGCATTTCTTATACCAATTGGATCAATTGGGTACTCATCATCAGAAGAATGACACACAGAAACGTGGTCATCACTGGCATTGTCAGTGTTGTTGTCCTCACCACTCCCACCTCAGGTTCTTTGCTCTAATCATAGTCTTCATCAGAGCTCTCCCAGCCTCTTCCACCTCGGCCTCAGGTTGGTTTTTACCCCTACCCTTACTCCTACACTTACTCTTGCCCTTACCCCTATCCCTACCATCACATTCCTCCTCATCAAAGTTGTCCTCACTCTCTTCCACCTCTGCCTCAGGTTCTTTTCTCTCATCATAGTCCTTATCAGAGCTGTCATCAAACTCTGATGAGGAAGAACCCTCAACTCCAGTATTACCAATTCCCCCACCAAGTATTGGTTTCTTACCTTTATCCCCACTAAATATGGGTGACTTAACTTTACTCCTACTAAATATTGGTGTCTTACATTTACCCCCTTGATCTTCTTCAGAACTTTCTTCTGCCTCAGCATTTCTCATGTAGTCTTCCTCCCACTGCATGTCATTTTCCTCATCAAAGGCTGACAGATCCCCACTGTCATCCCCATCATCACCATTTCCAGGATCTGATTCATCAGGATCCCCAGGTCCATATGTCTGTTTAATAGGAGTGTTAAACTCCTGAGTCACCCCCTGCCCATCATCACCCAAGCATTGTCTGAATATAGTATCCAACACCACATTCAGACCCTCTCCAAAAGGTCTATCTTGAGTCAGCCCCTTAATAGGCTCCTGTGTAGAATACAACTCAGTGTCAGTCTCAATCTGTTTTACCTTTCCCTTACCCACATTCTCACTTTGTTTCCCCAAAGCTAACTTCTCATTAGACTTGACATTCTTCTCTTTCAACCCAAAAAACCACTCATTTCTAAAGTCATGCTTATCCCCAACCCCCTCAGATTGTTCAGTATCTTGCTTATCACCTTCCCCACCAAGTGCTTGTATTCACTCTTCATTTGGACCTAGACAAGGATCATCCATTACAATAATCTCCTCCCACTCCTCTATAGCATCCTTTCTCAAGAGCTCATCATACTCCTCCTGACTATAATAAATTTTTTTTCTCCCCCCAGCTTTCAGACACCTCAACCTCACCTCGCCCCTCTACACTATTTCATCCCAATGTAGGTCACATAGCAGGAATTGAGATCCATCCCCAACAGGTTCAAGCATTGGGTCCTCAACATCAACCCTCAAGTGAATTTCATCATCTGCCAAATGGAAATCGAAACAGGTACTAAGAGACCGGGAATCAAATATATTGATTATGTCCTGCCTCCCATAGCATTCCAATAGCCATCTAAACTTCCATTCCTTAGCCATTCCTTTAACCTCATCAGAAAGAGCTAAATTGGTTTCATATTCCAAGTAACTGTAACTCCAATTTGGAGGGAAAACATTCTCAATGTTGAATGTTTTCCCATTGTAATGCAGCACAATTGTGTACAATTTTCCCATTGCAACTGAAAAATAATCAAAAAAGGGATGTTATATTACAAATCACACCAAACCAGATGCAAATACATTGCTATGACAGTCATCTGCTATTCCATTCATTACAAAAAATACCCCAATGCAGAAAAACACAAAAAACATACTCCCAGATCAAATTTTTTGAAGCAAGACACCATAGAATATTGAGGGAATTGCATGAAAGACACAAATAATAGTTTCCAAACGTTAATCATCCATTTTTTCATAATAATACAGGTAATATATAATCTCAAAAGGGCAAATAATAAGCACAATACACGACATAAAGCATTGAAGCATCATAAGACAATAAACATTCAAAATACACAAAAAATGGAGGAAAAAAGCATCTAAACACCTGCTGATCACCCGAGAGCATTTCTATTTTTTTAAAAAGAATGAGGGTTTTCAGAAAATGAAAATAGCAACTAAAAGACAACACCAACCATGAAACATGCTTCAAATATATAGGAAATATTAAAAAAAACGAGAATAACACGCTACTCAAACCAGGGAATCTTTTTTACAAAAACAAACGAATATTTCTTTTTTTTTAAAAAAATGAAGGGTTTTCATTTCAGAAAAACAATGGAAAGATTAACACACTACTTAATATGCAATATACAACGATTTAAAAAAGGAAATATAGGGTTACCAAAATTTACCTCAACTACACAAAACCTTTGAAAATTGACCCAGTCACCCAACAATGCTGCTACTTTATGTTCCACTGATTCACTTCGAGAAAACAAAAACAGCACAAAAAATAGCAGAAGAACTAATATGCCCAAATTCAAAGAAAAAATAAGGGTTTTCTATCGTGTCTTTGATACAGAGCGGAAGAACTATCTGTGTGTCAAAGCGAGAGTATAGCGGTGAGGGAGAAGACATCCGCTTTTTTGTTTGAGTTGACAGGGGTAGTTTGCTAATTTTATGAAAAGGGGTATTTTTGTCATTTCGGTAAGTTGGGTGTATTTATGTAATTTCACTGCGAAAATTAGCGCCATAAATTAAGGGCAATTCAGTCATTTAGAGTTCGAATTTAGGGATAATTTGGTCTTTTCACCTGGGTTGATATATTTGCGCCAAAATTCAAGGGCAATTCGGTCATTTACAATTCTAATTTAGGGGCAATTTGGTCATTTTATAGAGGTTGATATTTACAGCAAAAAATTAGGTGGCAATTTCATCATTTCACGGATTTTTTATTTTTGGAAAGATAAATTTTGGGGGCAATTAGGATATTTACTCAGATTTTTAATTTTTATTTTATATTTATTTTTTGAAAACATTCAATAATTATTATTGATTTTTTTTAATTCAATTTTCTGAATTTCTAAGGGTATAATAGGTATTTCACAATTATTTTATTTTCAGATTAATTTGGGAAAAGAGTATTTAAGACTTTTGAAATATTCCGTGGAATATTCCGTTAAAATTGACTCCGTGAGTTGACTGGGGGGGAGAATGTCACGTTTCAAAGGTGTAGTGGTGTTTGGGTGTTTTTTTCCCCAAACCAGGGGTTTTTCGTAATTTTCCCTAATAATAAATATATTATATTAAAACCATGATATATATCGTATTTATATATAAAAAACCAGGGGGTTTTTCGTAATTTTCACTAATAATAAATATATTATATTAAACTATGATATATATCGTATTTATATATAATAATATATGCGATATTAATAATATATACTCTGTACTATAGATGTGATATTAATAATATATTTTTGTAAGATTAATTACGGAATATTAATATTTTAATAAGGATAAAATTATCTAATTAAAAGTGTAGTTAATTACAAAAGTACTTAGAGTATAAAATCATAATCCAAAAGCATGTCTTTACGGGTGTAAACTCTATTGATTCTGGAAAAATTAAAGTAAAAAAAAATACAGTAATAAAAGTATAGAGTGTTTGAAAAAAAAAAGCTAAAAGTATAGAGACAAAATAGTCGAGTGCTTGGAAAAAAAGTTGAGAATCACTTCTAATTTTAATAAAGCTACTAATTAAAGTTTTATTTTAATTATAAAAATGCCTAAAATCTAGAATTAGAATCCAAAAGCGTGTCTTTAAGTGCTTCTAAATTCTGGCCTATTTTTACCTAAATTTAACAAAAGTTGAGAATATTTAAAAATACAAAATACTATTGAAAAATAATTTTTTTTAGAGTTTATAAAAACTGACTAAATCTTTTAGTGCCCTCATGAATTGTACATGGGAATAAATAAATAAATAAAAGCAAATCTTTTTCAACTCACTTTACAAATTTCGCAATCATCATCATTTCCCCCACACCAGACATTTCCTAACTTTCGTTACGGACCGACTCTTTTTATATTATAAGAAATTAAATAAAAAAAAAAAAAACCATTTCCATTTTCTTAAAGAACCTTATTTTTCTCTTTTATTACACTTCAGGCCCTCTTCAGTCTTCACCGTCCCTTAATATTCCAATTACAATTTAAATATATTAATTGAATTATTTTGTTTATCATATAATTGTCCACGCTTCACTTTTTCGCACTCAATGTGCTGTTACTTTCCGGCCTCTTTTTCCCTCTCTCTCTCGCTCCATCTCACAGTCTCTCTCTCTCTCTCTCTCTCTCTGCGAGAGAGTGTATATACATGCATACTCTGTATCTATATATCATGCACAGAAGCACACCTAAACGGAGTGTTGTACTGCGTGCTAACTTTCAACGCTTCTGTATTCGTTGTGTTTCTACAGTATTTCGTCCTCCCTAGCCTTCCCCTGCATTGTACGTTTCTGCAATTCGAGTAATTTTGGGAGAAATGCTGGTGGTGGAAACGGTGATACAGTTTTTATTGCCGTCGTGGTGGGAGCTGCAAGTCTCCGTGGTGGCGGTGGCTTTTGTGGTGGTTGCGTTCTGGTTCTTCACTGTTGGCAGCGATTGCTGTGCCGGAGATGAACAGAGGTTTGTGATTAGTTCTTCTGGAGGTGTTGATGCGAATGAGGACAGAAAAGGGGTATTTTTCGTAACCTCACCCTTTAATTGTTTGAGCTTTTTTTTTGGTTTAATTTTCTGTTTTATTTACTCATCTGTAGCACGTAAATCAGTATTTTCGGGTAGTTAGTGGAAAATAAAATGTTATTGGTAATGGACACAAGTTGAATTCAGTAGTTAGCCGCTAGTTTTTCAACAAATCATGCTCCTATAGCAATTAGCATTGTTTGTTTTAGTTCTTCCTCACTTTACTACTGTTTTATTAACTGTATTAACGCTATTAAGAAAACTAAAGTGTTTTATATGGTTAATCAGCCTTTCTCCACATGCCGATTAGGCATTATGTTAACGGCCAAGGTTAAGGTCCAGAAACTCACAAGCATGAGGTTTTGGATTCAAGTTCCATCAATATGTGCATATCTTGTGAAAGTGGTACAAGCTTGCATGTTATGATTCATTGTAATTTGTTGGTCGTTGCATTTATTCTTAATTGATATCTTGGTTTAGTGATCTACAATTACTCCTAAAACAAAAATCAACTTGAGTGAATATGTAATATACCTTGAAGAAATTGTTTGACACTGATTTGTAGATTTGGATGGTAAGCAGACAACTTTAATGGCTTCTGAGAAGTGTGCCACTAGTTTCTTCATTAATTAATTGAATTTTATCAGGTATATGTCACGAGAAAGATTACCACTTGGTTGTTTAGTTTTTCATTTTTATTTTTTTTTATCTACGCTGGGTTTATTAATCTTAACTTTTGATGAATTAAAACGTTAATAAATACAAGTTTCAGGAAAGTATTAACTGTGTAATTAGATTTGTATATTGTTTCTCGTTCGCACATGGTATCAATAAATTGATTCCCCATCTAAGATTTCTTGTAAGGACACTATCTTTTAACGTGAAGTCTTGACACGTTGGACTTTCTGTTTTCTGTTATTATTGTATGTTCATTCATCTTGTTGTGCTTGTATCTTTGTAACACTTATTTATCCTTATCTGTTTCCTGGAGTAATTTTCAGCTTGCTTGACTAGCAGCTCTGCACTTGTTTTGTAGATGGGCCAGTTTAAAGGGGATTCTCAAACTAATTCTGCATATCTAATTAAGGTACTGTTCTTGACAGCAAAAATCTGTTTGCTAGTTATCCTGGTGGTGCTTGAACTCAATTTGATAGACTAAAAAGTATCAATAGATAAGTTATATTCATTTCCTTATGATAGTATGTCCTGGTATCAGGTGGAGCTCTTAGCTGCGAAGAATCTTATTGGAGCAAATTTGAATGGCACATCAGATCCTTACGCAATTATCACTTCTGGTGCAGAAAAATGCTTCAGGTGATTGCATTTTATGCGCCTCCTGTAATGTAATAAAAATAATATTCTGGAAATCTCTTCCAATTTCATGTATGATAAATGACATATCTGAATGTTTAAGATACCATGTATTGTGTCCTGTGGTGTTTATTTGTCTCTAATTCTCCTTACCATCCTTCATTAACTGATTATTGGCATTCTGTTTGGAGTTATCCTTGTTGTACGAATTCAATGATATAGCACAGTGAAATATTTGGTTTGGAGTTTTCTAACCATGTTTTTTATTTCTGTCATTCTATTGTCGATGAAGTGGTTTGCTGTTTTTGATGAGGACATGCTTACATCATGTTTAGGATTCTTGATTTGATGACTTAATTTGGTGTTGAAATGTGATAACCTCTGTTTTTGAACGTATAAACGAGATCAGAAATTTATGTCCACTCATTCCTGATAGAATTTGATCACTTAATTAAGAAAGAAATCTCACATTGCCCATTGTTTCAAATGTCTTATGTTATGATAATTCATTTGGATAGTACAACTTCTTTGGCATTCTTTAAAACAAGATGCATTTTCCTCATTTTTGGCTGCTTTTAGTCTTCAAGTATTATAACCTGTTTGAAAAACTTGTACTGTTATCATAGGGTTTCTATTTTCTCTGAACTCTACTCATGCAGATACACGAGTACAATTTTATACGTCATATTGTGATTTTTTGTAGTTCTATGGTACCCGGTTCAAGAAATCCTATTTGGAGGGAGAAGTTCTATTTTTCGGTTGATAAGCTTCCTGCTGAGGTAGTTATTTTACATGGATTCCTTTGTGGATGAAACATAATGAAGTATTTGCTGTCAATGGTCATTTGTAGTAAAAGTCTACTTTTAGAAGTGCCATGATATTCACTTTTATGATTTAAAACCTTTCCTTCTGCTTTTTAGTTTCTTTTGCAACTATGTACTACTTTAATGTCTTAGAACTTGTTTACTTCTCTTTTAAATGGCGTTTATGTCCATGGAATAAACCAGTTGTGGTGTTTACATTTATTTGCTGCAGACCCGCTTTAAACCGTCACACCCGGATCTTGTCTGCCATTTTCAATATTATTTAACAGCTTCTTTTTTATCCCCTTGCTTAACTCACGTTACTGTAGCAATAATGGCAAAGTAAACATCACAAAATGGCAGTTTAGAAAGATTTTAAAATGGCATTACAAGTAATGGGTCCGTTTGCAATCAATATATGTAAACAAGTTCTTAGTTAAATTCATTCAATGCCGTTGAACGTAAGTGAAATCCCTTTAATTCATCTTTCAATTTTCTTGAACTTCTTGTCCTTGATAGCTGCATTGTTTTGTATCGTTTCATTGGAATATGAATTGTTGCATGCAGAATCCTGAATGCAAAAACCAAATTACTTTCACCAAATGTTGGTGGTCATGTTTAAAGAAAACTATGAAGCCTTGAATGGCTATAGAAACAACAAAGTTCTGAAAAGACTCTTGAAGCCAAAAAGCAAGAAATTCTTGTTTGTGGAGTTTGAGTGAGTACACTATTGAGAAACTGAATTGATGTTTCGAACTTGTTCACTGTGTTAGATAACTGGAAGGGATAGTTTCATGTACTTATCATGTTTTGACAATGTACTCACATGTTTCAAACACATTGATACTTTTATTTGAACTAATAATTTTACTGAATTATATGACAGATTATTGTGACAATTTATGGTTGGGATATAATCCGGAGAAGTGCACTTCTTGGTTCTGTGACTATATCTGTTGTGCATGAAGGTCACACTGGTGCGATGTGGTATGTATTGAACAGGGGTTCTGGACAGGTAATAAGTTGCTCATGAATCTGTTTATATGTTCTCTTTTTGTTTCCATCTGCAGAAGTTGAAAAACTCGTCCTTCATTTGCCTGTTTTGTTAGGTTTGTCTTCGTATTAAAACACTCAAACTCCAACCAGATTCTTCGAGGTAGCCCATGCTTGCCCATTATATTTCTTCCATTCCAATTTGGTTTTCTTCCTTTCCTTAATAACTAGCATTATTAGCAAGCTCAATTCATATACTCTATTACAAAAGAATTTCTGGCTGAGCTATTTGAACTCGAGATAGATCAGTTCACTTGAGTTGAAGAATGGTCAGAATATTTGCTCAAACAAATAATTTCCTCCATCACATATATATTTTTTTATATTAAATTTCAATTTAGTAAAATTTGGTCAGCCAGCACCGAACCAATAGAGTCTGTTTTTTGGTTGCTCAGAAATGTTTCCTCTACAAAATATTTTGTATGCAAATATACCTGACTCGTGTTTAATCTACTTCTTTTTAGGGGTCCAAAGGTCTATGCTGGTTCTAACACTCGAAGAAGGGGTTTGGATAAACTAGGAACTATGGTTCTCTGTCAGAAATATGGCCCACTGCAATCAATATTTAATCTTCCCCCAGATGAGGCATTGTTTGTACTTATATATTGGACATGCTTAGTTTTCTGATCATTCCAGTATTCTTTGTTCTCTTTCTGCTTTATTCTTTGTTTCTGACAATTGTATAATTTAAATTGCTGATATCAATGATGTTCTTTAGGTTGTTGAACATAGCTATTCATGCGCCCTTGAGAGATCATTCTTGTATCATGGCCGAATGTATATATCAGCATCGCATATCTGCTTCCACTCTAATGTTTTCTCAAAGAAAATGAAGGTCAGTTCCCTGTGCTATAGCTGGCTTCTCTCTTGAGACCAGTTCTCTTGATGAGGCATTTTTCTGTAACTTCTTGATAAAATAGTATATCTTTCTAGTGCACTTTTGGCATCTGACTTAAGTTGTAAATTAGTTGGCGTCTCTATGTTTTGCTTTTCTGTCTTAATGCATCCATTTCCATTTTGGCAGGTATTTATACCTTTGGCAGACATAGATGAGGTACTGAGCTTTTTTCAAGTAACCTTGTGCTACTCCACCATTTTGAAAACTTTGGTTTGTTTAACTGGAAGTTGAAATGATTGAATCCATTTAGTTGGTTTTCTATCACAGATAAGAAGGAGCCAACATGCATTCATTAATCCTGCTATTACAATTATTCTTCGAGTGGGTGCTGGGGGCCATGGTGTGCCTCCATTGGGAAATGCTGATGGTTAGCATTTGACTACCTCAAAGTTTGGTATATTTACAGGTTGATCCCTCTAATTTGATAAATTACCATATGGTCCCTGAGGTTTCAATAAATGTGTAAATTTTCCGAAATAGCCCCTGAAAATATTCCCATCTGAAACCCTAAATTGGTGTATTTTCAGAATATTTTCACATTATTGAAAACCTCAGGGACTATATGGTAAGTTCTCAAACTAGAGGCCAAAGGGGGATCAATTTATTAATATTATGTAATCCGCCCATGTAATTATTTATAATTACTCATGATGACTGCTTTACACATGGCTATTGGGCACTTGCAGAATAAACCTCATTGTCTCTCATGCCATGTTGAAAGGAAAAAGAATTAATAAGGTCTCATCTTGAATTTGAAAATAGATGTAGTTAAAAACAATTAATTGCAAAAACATCTTAAAGAGTCTAGCTTTTCATAATTCTGCTTTAGTTACTATTTTGATATAGACGTCAGGATTAATAGTATTGGTGATGCTCCTTTTATTTCTGGTTCTGTATAAGCTTGTCATGGTCTTTGCCCACTGTTTCTTTATGGCTTCTGTTATTTTGGTAGATCACATCCCATAGAAAATGCTCTGCATACAAAACGAAGTTGGAAAATTGCTTGGTTTTCCATCTTAGACAGGGTTGTGTAACTTATGTTCTTTCTGTCTGTGAAAGAGAAATTCCACTGAAGCCAAAATATAGAACTGTTCAATCTTGTACTGCTGAATGTATCTCCTAGCCTAGACATCAAAGGCTCACATTTGATTTTCTTGTTAGTAAAGATATTTTCATATATGGAGGTTGATTTCTGTGTAATCAAGTTATCCATGTTTTCTTTCAGGTAGGGTCAGATACAAATTTGCATCTTTTTGGAATAGGAATCAAGCATTAAAAGGTTTACAAAGTGCAGCAAAGAACTATCATGTCATGTTGGAGGCTGAGAATAAGGTTTGGATTCTTTCCTTTTGCAAATTTCAGTTTCCTAATTTGTTATAGCTTTTGTATGAAGTATGTTACACTTGATTAATTGGCAATGCATTAACAAAGTAAAAATCTGAATGGGATTATGTTACTTGATAATAGGTTCAAGCAACTTATGCGAATATGACAATAAAGCGGCACAAACGATATATAGTAGTTGGCCCGCAACAAGTGTTTTAAAGAACAACTTGAAGGGGTTAATATACTGCCTAAGTTTATTTTACTTAGGATTTTGAAAGGTGTGTTTATTAAGACAAGAAGGACTAAGTACAAATAAAAGTTTTAGGAAGTATGTCAGGTACCAGACTATATCAGTAAATAAAAGTGAAAATCGCAATAAAAACTAGTTGAGTGCATGGAAAAAGTAGCTAACAAGCACTTTCATTACTCTCAAGAAACCTTTCAGTAATTTACCAAACTAACCTAGAAGCTAGAAGCTGAAGTCAAAAGCAGGTTCTTAGGAGCTTCAAGCTACTAGCTTATTTCTGCTTAAATTAAGCAAAAGATGAGAGTTTTGGAAAACCAAAGTGCTAAATAAGTCAAAGCAGAAAAGTGCTTTTTGGAGTTTGTTAATACTACCATAATGCATTAATGTTTGTATTTCAAAAAGGAGAAGGAACAACCAGAATTGCTTGATTTTGCGAAGAGGAAGCAGCGGCCAGCATTGCTTTATTTCATAAAGGAGGAGGAGTCATCATCGGATAGAGAAAATCAAAACCAATCTATAATTCCTGAGGAAACTGTCGCCAAGCCTAAAGTGTTTAAGTCATTCATAAAAGAGGAAGTGCTCACTACAATATACAATGTACGTGCTAACTATTTTTTGTAGGACGGGCCCACGATTAAATGTAGGGTGGGGGCGGGAATATGAGTAGTCATAAATTAAAAACATGACATATGAGAACAATTGGTTTTTTATACATAAATCTAATAGGGTATACTTATTGGGCTGTATTAAGTTGAATAGTTTGGGTCCATATTTCTTTTTGGAGGGGCCAAGTCAGTAAGTATTTAAAATTTTGTAATACTTTTTACTAATTTTAAAAAAATAAAAATTGGGTGGGGTGGGGTGGGTGGGGGGCTTTCATTTGAGATGTTTTATTGTTTTACAAATTACGTTGCAGGATGTGTTTCCCTGCACTGCAGAGCAATTTTTCGAATTTGTGTTAGATGATGGTTCAACATTCACAAGTGAGTACCGTACGGCACGAAAGGATTTCAATCTCATGGTAAGTAACAACTCTCACAAGGAATGTTCATCCCTTCATATATTTCAAGAGCAATTTTGTTACTTTGTGCAACTAATTTTGAACCTTGTTTAAACTATGTTTGGTTCTAGGAATTTTTTGGTGCGGAAAAGAAAAGAGCACAATGAGGAAAGTATAGGTGGATCTTGGTTGTTAAAGAAAATAGGAAGAAAAAGAAAGAAATGAAAATTGTTTTGGGGGGTGGGGGATATTCACTAATTTCAAGAGCGTTTTGTTACATCGTGCAGCCATATTTTTTTTGGGTTTCCTAAATTCATGGATATGTCTTCACAATTATATATATATATATAGGCTAAGAACCTCTTGTATTAGTTTCGTTATTTCTTTTGTCCACCAACAAAGCCTTTAAAGTTGCCCTACTAAATAATATATTAGTCTCTCATTTAAAGCAAAAGACCTGTTAACTTCTACACTAGTTTCAATGCTAAAAATCTTAAACAGGAACATTTGATCATGTTCTATAGGAGATTTGTAATTCATCCTCTTCAAATAGCAAGATGGGTCACATCAAGTGTCTGAGATTGAAGGCACATATTCTCAGGAAACTGTAGAACCCTATTCTAAATTCAACCAAGAAAAGTTGGATGGAAATTTGAGTGACTTGGACATTATTTAATATTTGTCCATGTGAAAAAATTGAGGGGGTTGCTCATTAGATTATGGCATGGTGGCTGTTTTGATGTAAATTAATTCTATAGTGTTTTGTAGATTATTAATGTCTTCTGGCCAATGATCTCAAGTCTCCTCTTCTGTATCTTCAGTTGGGTCAATGGCATGCCTCTGATGAATACAATGGTCAAGTAAGGGAAGTTACATACAGAAGCCTGTGTAATTATTCTATGTGCCCTCCAGATATACCAATGACAGAGTGGGAACGAGTTCTTCTATCAGCAGATAAGAAAACACTGGTGATAATAAGTTTTCAGTGATGCCACTCGTTTTTTGTTTGAATTTGTTTTATAGATGGCATCAATTTGATGTTCTATGTATTTGATTTTGTCTTTTAGGTGTTTGAGAGTATACAACAGACAGAGGGAGTCCCATTTGCATCATATTTTGAGGTATGAAAATTCTTATAGGCCCTCTTTGCAGAACTGAAGGATTAGAGTGGTTTAAACTTGGTTTAGCTTAACTAATCTGGTAAGGATATTAGAATCTGCAGACAGTTTTTTTCTTCAATAATTTTTCCTAGGGGGGTGTTTACAAACTCTACTTCTTTTGGAGAAGCTAAAGTTGTAAAAAGGTGGAGTCATAAAAGAAGGGAGTGTTTGGAAAAAGAAAAACAAGTGAAAAACACAAAAATAAGGAGTTTGAGTGTTTTGAAAAAAAAGCTAAGAATCACTTTTACTACTCCCAAGAAATTTCCATTTATTAACGGAAATAACGTAGGAGTTAGAAATTGAAGTCAAAAGCAGGTCTATAGGTGATTCAAGATTCTAGCTCATTTCTGCTTGCATTAAGCAGAAGTTGGGAGCGTTTGGAAAATCGAAATGCTGAAAAAGAGCTAAAAGCAGAAAAGTGTCGTTTTTTTGGAGCTTGCAAAGCCTACCTAAGTCTTCAAAGAGAAATGCACAGAAGGGTTTAGTGGTAGCAATTAGTTCTGATAAAAATTAGTATTTCATTTCACAAGAGAACATACAATAAACATAACGTCTGAATATACTTTATTCTTGTTGAAATAATTTCAATCATGAAAGCATAAGACGGTTCCATAAAGAGGGAAGTGAAATTTAAGTGAGAGGGCTAAAGATAGCTTTAATCTGCTCCCATCTCAAAAGGAGGAAGTAGTCCTAATTTCTTCTGAAAATGGGCTGAAGAAAATCTTGCCATGGCAAAAAATAGTCTACTATCTTTGGAGTAACATGACTTAGCCTTAGTAATGCACTTAATGCTTGATAACGAGTAATGTTACAGATGCTTATGATCAGAATAAAAAACACAATATACATATAGGATGGTAACTGAAATGCACAACCAAATTAGGCAAAACCAATCTGTGACATCTGTTTCTTTTTCTTTTTTTTTTCTTTTGTTCTTTTTAAAGAAATCGTTTTCTGAATGCATATGTTATTTGAATCAGTGCCACTGTCGATGGTCAATAGAGACAAAATCCGACTCTTCATGCACTGTGGATGTTAGTTTTGGTAAGTTTCTTTATTTTCATTCTTAGAATTAGTTTCTAAGTTCATGTTAGGTAGGAGTAGGATTAGAAAGTTGATGTTAAATAGGGTTGGATTTATATTATGTGATAGGATTATGAATATTCTCCTATTTGGTATTGCTCTAAATATCTACATATATTACTGATTAGTTGTTTTCTCTATACACACAATTATAATACTAATTAGCCTCTCTCTCTCTCTCTCTCTCTCTCTCTCTCTCTCTCTCACTCACATCCAGTGTAAAAATGTTTTTTCCTAAAACTGTTTTATTAATTCAATCCGTGAAATCAATGGAATAAAATGCTCCAACAAGGCTGCGGTTTTTCGCAGCTCATTCTTGTTAGAACATATAGTCTTCCATGAAACGCATATGTAAGCACATGTAGAGCTATGGATTTCCTTGACTGAAAATATTCTGCATGAGATGTCCTATTCAACGTTTACACATCTATTTTAATATTGCCCATCCTAATCCCGATTACTCAACAACTGCATGTTCATTCCACCTCTAAATGCCTTCATGTTTTAAATGGAACTGATGTAATTTTCAAATGAACTTTGTATGTTAGATAAATAAACTTTTCGCGGCCCTGTCAGGTATGCATTTCAAGAAATGGTGTATGCTACAATCGAAGATCAAAGCAACTTCCCTCGAGGATGTATGTATATCTTTTCACTAGTTATCTAGTTGAGTTATTTCATTTTTCGTCCCATAACTTCACTTGTTTTTTATCTTGATTCTGGTCCCATACTAACTTTTGCAATTTACATCCCATAAGTACTGCATAGTTTTTGCAATTTCAGGACTTTTTTCAACTTATGGGATGTAAATTGCAATTATTGAATTTTTATCAATTTAAATCATATTTAGGCATAAAGTTTAAAGGGATAATTAGCAACTACCCCTGAGGTATGACCTAAATATAAAAACCCCACGAGGTTTCAGAAATTACCAACACCCCCCTAAGGTTTCAATCTCTCTTACAAACTTCACCAGCCGTTAGTAACAAACATTCATTTAAATAAAAGATAACGTTGGTTTTACAAAAATCAACGTTTTTCGTTTCTCTTTCATCTCTTTCCGCCATACCACTGTTAGGTGGTAAAACTTTGACGGGAGAGGGAGGTTAGTAACTTCTGAAACCGTGTGGGGTTTCCTGTATTTACTCTATTACCTCAGAGGGCAGTTGGTAACTATCCCAATTTTTAAAAGATCCCTAAATTGCAAAAATCAGTTAGTAAGTATGAGACCAAAATAAAAATATGTGAAGCCATAGGAACAAAAATGCAATTAACTCTCTCGAGTTATCAAATAATACTGCATGTCACTCATGGAAGACAAACAACATTCAATTGAGATAATGAGAAATTAAAACATTACTGATCAAATTGCAGAACAAGAAAATGTACAAGATAAGGCTAGATGCGGCTTGTTCATATATCAAGTCAAGGACCTCTACCAGTGAGATCGCGAACATTGCTTCTTAATCCGATGGTCATCCAAGAATGAAAATAGATCTGTTTCACTGATCAGTTCATGCACCTGGAGAAGAGTGCTAATATATTTGTTATACTATCAAAAGCAAGGGAAAAGTAAAATAAAATTACTTTATTTTATGTGTTGTATCCACACCACAGGGAACAAGTCGTCTACAGTCCATCGGTTTAAGAATCAAAGGTGCTTCGAGCCTGCTGCCGCCAATCAAAGCCTTTTTCTTTGTACTAATTTTCTCAACTTTTTTGGTATTTTTTTAAAATAAGAAATATTAATTTGTAACTATATGCAAATTTTGAGATACTTAATGCAAGTTTCTGTAATATTTTTTCCAATGATCACAAAAATTTCTTGCTATGCCACTGGGTGTATCGATTACTGTATGTAATTGGTTTTAGTTATGGATCAAAGTACGCTTCCGTTTTTTATTATCTCTAATAATTTCGATATATTTAACTTGTAAAGATTTAGGGGTGTTCCAACATATATATATATTCATTAAAATTAAATTATGTGTGTTCAGTTATGCACGGATATTTTTAAAAAATCTATCCAACTGTGTCGTGTCGTGTTCGAGACTGTGTCGGACACTTCTCTAGTGTAAAATATCGAAATAAATTCGTGTCGCCGAATCTTTGTTTTGTCGTGTTCATATTGTCGTGTTCATGTCTGTGCTTCATATGTGTTCAGTAACCAAAATATATGAAGCAACTAAGTGAAAGAAGCAACTCTATTTTTCGGGGTTGTGAAAGGAATCTCCAGCAAGCTTAGCCGCGTTGGAACATCCTGACTTATATAGGACCACTGTCCATGTCACGTATAGATTTATATCTTTTTTATATATCAATCCAAAAGTTAAATTATCCACTTTAGTCCCTTAATGTTTCTCCTTTTTCTTAATTATAAGAAAAAATAAATATTCGAATCTTATTTTTTTTGTATGCTTATTAGGGTAACTCTTATCTTGAATAATCCAATAATTAAGATAATCAAATTCGAGCATGTTAAAGAAGAGACCTTCTTTTTTTTTTTTCTTTTTTTAATTTTATACTTAAAAGCATGTTTAAGAAGTTTGTTTATAAGGGAAATTTACATCCGCTGTCCATAGCTTTTGAATATTTAAAATTTGATCCTTTAATTTCAGAAATTACAAGATCACTCTTAAATGACTTTTAGTCTTGAGAAGTACTAAAATCCTTAAAAAAAATTGCACTTACAGCCCCATCGACTTAGGGGTAAATACAATAACACTAACGGAAACCTAAAAAAGCTTAACGAAAAGTTACAAAATGACTAAATTACACATAATATTTTTGTTATAGTATTTGTTACACGTGGAATGATCGAAGTGATTGAGCTATTGTTCAGTTAATAACACATCAACGTCTACTTGAAAATAATAAAATGACTAACGAAAAGACCTAAGTGTTAGATGGAATCATAGTCGAGAGGATGTCTTTGTAATTTTCAATAGTCGAGGGGAACTTGATATATTTTTTCCTAAATCAAGGGTATAAATGTAATTATCCCAATAAAAAATTAATACATCTTTCTCTACGACTCTCTAAACCGTTGCAATATGGCAGATTGGATCGATAAATAGAATTAAATAAGAAATTTAAGCGTTTCTATCAAGAAAATGAATCAATTAGATGGAGTCATAGTCGAGAGGATGTTTTTATAATTTTCAATAGTCGAGGGAATCTTGATATATTTTTTCCTAAGTCAAGGATATAAATGTAATTATTCCAATAAAAAATTAATACATCTTTCTCTACGAGTCTCTAAACCGTTGCAATATGGCAGATTTGATCGATAAATAGAATTAAATAAGAAATTTAAGCGTTTCTATCAAGAAAATGAATCAAATGCAATATATATTTTTTATTCTTTTTTAAGAAATCGGTCAATGCGACCGTGGGGTTAAAAGAGGACTCTCTCCTATATAAACCTCAAATTGGGAAGTTAGAGAAATACATCAAGAGCGAGAAAAGCACCAACATAAATAATCCAATGCAATATTTTGTGATTTTGGAACAAGAAATGGGTAGAATAGATTGTCTAGATTAACAATTAAATTAATAGGTTGTTTTTGGATATGAAATTTAGGTTTCAGGGATTTTAAGTCTTAAGTTTTTACCTATATTTTATTATAAAAAATTACTAAAGCCACAAAATTTGAACTTTACATAATGATAATTTAAGACATTAGAATTGTCGTAAAGTAAGGTTTAGAGTTCAAATCATAACTTGTACAGTTGTATTTTATATGAAGCAATTGGATTGAGAGTTAGAAGCGTCATTCCAATTGAGTTTCAGCAATATTCGAGCCCGAAAACTATATGGGAAATCTAAATTTTTTTATATAATTACTGAGTCAAAACCATATATTCCTTTATAGTTGAGTATTGTTGACCAACAATTTTGCTAAGGGCCAAAACGACTGTGCCGTGACCGTTGGAGACGTGTTTTCCATTTGATTCTTTCAAATTTTTTTATTGAACTATTTTAGTTTTTTTTAGTCGAATATGATTGAATTCTACTATAAATCATTGTCACGCCAACATAATAATGATTTAAAAATTAAATAAAGGGAGAAAGATGAACCAAATATTTGTTTATGAGTAAGTGGTGGGGCAATGGGGATATTATGATATTTTGCTGTCTAAAATAGTCTTCTCATTGAAGTAAAGTTAGATAAGTTGGAAGGTGGCACAAAAGTGGCCAACCACCTTTCCATTGAATTTTTTAATTTTTTTTATTGAATTTTTTCCAGATCCAGATATTACAGATATCCATTAGCTCTATATACAAACTGATGTTTAAACCTAGGATCTTATTTAAGGAATTTAGTGTCTTATTTCACTTGACCATTGAATTTTTTTACTCATACTATAGTCTATATATTTCTATATTAAATATTATTGTAAAGAAGAAAAAATGTTCTATGTATAACAATGAAATTGTAGCGCCCCTTTCCGTAGGAGGAGAAATAACACCACATTCGCATCGAGACGAACTCCCAAACAAGGTAAATGTACCTCATTTAAAAATCCATCCCGGCGAACGGCAATCACTCAGTCTATACTGGCAACAATGATCCTAGCCCAACAACAACGACCAAAAGAAATAACAGAGTGGAGAAGCTTAAATAAACATCAATTCAACATTTAAAGCCACACGGGACATCAATTAACATAAATCAGTGCTCAACAATTCATCATCAATATCAAAGCTCAATAATTCAACAATATATCCATTCTACCAAGGAATTCAATTCAAATAATAAAGACAGACTGTTGTTGGACAACCGACAATACCAGAGGACACGAAAACCAAGACTCACGACCTGCTGTTGCCAACCGACATGAAAGGTGACAACGCCACCTGTCGACCTGAAGTAAGAATCAAAATAAAGAGGGGTGAGTATAAACGATACTCAGTGAAGGTAAAGTGGGAACAAGTACAAGCCACGCTTCCGGGTTTTATATAAGAAAATACATTTGCAGAATTGAAGAAAATCCGGAATGTGCTTCGACTTGCATTAACAACAATTAAACAGTAATAACAATATGCATATATAAAAGCAAGTAATATCCCAGCGAGAATGGGTCTGTTCCTCCTTATAACCCCTTCATGTCATTATAAAACTCCATCTCCGGTGTCTGACCCCGTAGTGCGACCATGGGCGACGAATTGAATTTCAGGAAAGCGTGCAACGAATGCAACATCCACCATCGCTCCCAACCGTGGCTATCAACTCCTGACGGGCCACGATTGACGCTTAGTTTTGGGAAAAATACCTCGGGAAACACCCTGGATGCTTGTCCCCAAGTGAGACCCTCGAATACCCTCCCGGACCCCATTAAAGAAACTCCATGATTTTGCTCACATTTCAAGAAACGTTATAAGTTGAAAGCCAAATGGGCATTTAGGCAAGTGTGTGACGACAAAAGGGGGTGACTATAAGTTTCATACGTGTCGGGATGCACTGGTGCCCACCCCTAACGACTTCCCTCATAGACTCAACCAAAGTCAAAGTGTCACATTGAAAAGAAAGAGTTTTACTTGCCTCTTGAAAACAAAACGGTTTAGAGATACTTATAGGTATAAGTTGATATCAAAGAGTTTGTTCATTAAAATCATGAAAATATAGTCAAATATCTAGTAGATATACGAGAATGAGAAATCAAATCAATATGAGCATGTACGGGTAGTTATTTCGCAATAATTAAAAGAAATTCTTACTCCAGTTAAAAACATTTAAAACTCTCACCTGGAAGCACGGGAACGACAAGACAACTCAAGCAATTCCTCGAAAGAACGGCCTGAAACTGACAGACGACAAAACCAAATAAGACAAGACACGACACACGACTCTCATGGAATTACAACACATGAAGGACCAAATAATATCACTTAGCAATTAAAATTACAAGTAAAATGCAATTAAATCAATTAAACAGAATGTACGAAATTAAAGCTACTAAACCACGCTCAATTGAAATTCTAAATGCACATTCATGCATAATATAAGGTGAAGAAGCACTCATGCGATTTTCGGATCATTCGGACAACATTCAAAAATTGGGGAAAAAGTTCTAAATGAAAAAGGCTTGATTCAAGGCCCTAACGAGGTCGGAATTTTGAAAACTTTATGGAATATTCATCCTTGAATCATATGGAAGCTATAGGTGAAAACGGCTCGATTTTAGGAGGTCGTATGCAAAAAGTCAACTTTTATTTTTGGTCAATTGACCACATTCCTGAGAACAACTAAGGAAAAGACTGAAAAATTGGCTAAGACATTCACACGAGCTTGGGCACGGGCTTGCGCACGGTCTTGAGAACACCCTCAAGACCGTGCAGGCTGATAATGCTGCGCACTGGCTTGCGCATCGGGGTGCGTAGGCCGGTGCAAGTTAAAAGATGGACGCACGGCTTGCGCACGGTCTTGCCAAGACCATGCGTAGGACCGTGCAGTTCTACTATCAGGTGCATAAAACGCGATTTTCAGTTTTCCCACGAGGGTTTCGTCCTAGGGGGATTCTATAGCTAAAATCAACACATAAAATTCACACTCATGCATTATATACACATTATTAGCTATCATTTGATCCGAACTACACTAAAAATGGTGAACTATAACCTACAAACCCATCAAATTATCAAATATTCATTCCTAAGCAAAAGCTAGAAATTCGAAGGATTTAATGGGATGAAATGGGAAAAGTAGGCTACCGGTAGAGAATTGAACGAGGATTGTATGGATGGTCTCGAAATCTCGATTGGTCGGGCGACGGATTCGGGATGGGATTTCTCTTCCTCCTTTTTCCTTCTTCCTTCTTCTTCCTTTCTCCTTCTCTTCTTTCTCTCTCTCTCTCTCTCTCTCTCTCTCGATTTTGTGGTGTATGCAAGAGTGTGCAAGAGGGGGTGCATAAGGGGTGCAAGTGAAGTCAAGAGGGTGCAAGAGAGGTCAAGGGGGTGCAAGTGTATTCAAGAGGGTGTGGGGGTTCGAATGAGATTAAAATAAATTCGAATGGTAGAAAAGATAATTATAAAAGGTTAAGGATTGGAGAATAAAATATAATAAATTAAAATTAGCTAACGAAGCTAATCTTTTCATTTAAAATTCAACGAAATGTCGAATAATTATTGCGAAAATATATTCCGGAATTTTGGGTCATTACAGAAATTAAGATTATTTACATCTACATACAGTAAAAAAATTAATATTATAGTTCTTACTCTCTAAATTAAATTACTAAAGTATCTAATCCTTTAAAAACTAAAACATAAAAAAAAACCCTAAGTTATGTGCATTTTTCTTCTCATAGTTTTTAAATATTTCCAGGATGAGTTTTTTAATTGAACTAGACATGTGAGTACCGAAATGAAATGTTACATCTTTCCATTGAGTGTAAATAAAAGTAATAATTCTCAAATTCATATTCTGATGATAGAATATGATTCTTATAATTCGATATGACTTTCTATTTCCCCCCTTTATTATAAAATAATCATAGTTTTCTTTAAGGTAATTTTTTTTTACTTTATAAGTTTTTCTTTACAAAAAATAATATTTATCTAATTATACACTCCATTTCCTAATAAAAAAATATATAATAAACAGACATTTCTAAAAACATAATCATGCAGTATCATTTCATGTTGGACATCATATTCGACATCCTTATCTGAGAGCTCTATAGTGATAAATATTAAAAAAAATCATGTTACAATAACTGTACATCACATGACAAAATATATCAATCACAAAATCATTTGGGAAACATTATTTTCTTCACATTAATTTTTTTTTGTTTGGTTCTAAAAATATATTTATATGAGTCGAGTCGGGTCGGATTAATTAGAAGTAAATTTCTTCATATCAATAGCAACTGCATTCCCAGGGTCTCGACGGACGAACCACTTAGGAGTTGGGAGTAAAATTTTTCATACCAATGACAACTGCAAACCCAGGGACTTGAACTCGATACTTTTAATTAAACTAGCATAGCGCTGAATCGCTACGTTACGTGACTTGGGTGTTTTCTTTCGTTTTAAATTAATAATTTAATACTTCACTTTTTAAGCTTTCTTTATTTCTATTTTTTTTTCCTTTTCAAAAAATCCTCTAAATTAAAACTTTTATAATTCTCAACTTCATTTATTTTCTTCTCTTAGGTAGAAGAATTTAATTTCATTGGTACAGAATAGCATTTATATCTTCCATCATCATTAATCATGATGATGCATAAGAAGAAAAAAAGAGAGAATTATAAAAAGAAAAAGAGGTAAAAGGTGGGCAGTCAAGGAAGGGAAGGGGGTGAGAAAAGAAATAAAGTTGCAAGCTTTTGCAAGCAAAAGAACCTGTTCAATGTTCAACAACACAGACCAGGCAACAAAAAAGTTGTGAAGAGTTCGTCAATTTTGAAACAGAAAACTCTAGAAAAGCTAGTAGTCTGAGATATGAAGGAGAAAGATTTATGTTTTGGTACACCAGAAATAGGCTGGCTCGAAGTCTAGAGAGAGAAACTCATTAGAAACTTACATGTGTGCATACTTTTAGAGAGAGAGAGAGAGAGAGAGAGAGAGACAGAGTTTTCTAGATAAGTCTTGTGGGAGTTTTTTCAGTTGGCCCAGCCCCAGCAGCAGCTTTTCTTCCATGCTTCTGCAAGCTGGAGCATAGTTAAGGTAATAGCTTTTTTTTTTTCTTTTTTCTTTTTTTTTTTTTAATTTTAAGTGAAGTTTTAATTGCATGTAGCTGCATATGATCTCTTGGGATTAGGGCTCGTCTGCCTGCAAAATAATGGAAAAGTACATATATTTTATTTGTTTTTCCTCTTTTCTTGTGAAGAAATTTTACATTTTTCTTTTGTTTCTTGGTAATTTCGACTTTTCGTCTTAAATCTGAGAGTTGAGACTTCAAAATTGTGTGGATCTTTTTCTCCACTTGAAATATTTCCATGAACTCTTGTTCTCTGTGTGGTGTGTGTTTGGGTGTTGAAACTTTTGGACTTATCTGACTGCTGCTATGGTGTAACCCCAGTTTGATGATCTGATTTTCCCCTTATTTGAGCACTAGCTTCTGCAAAATTCTTGAATTTTGATGATTTTAGGTTACTGGAAATTATAATTTTCCCCCAAATTTTCTCTTGTTCCGCCAAAAACGATTAGGGATAATTACCAACTATCCATAGGGTTTGGCTCAAATACAGAAAACCCCCTGAGATTTTCAGAAATTACCAACTACCCCTGAAACCTCAGGGGTAGTTCATGAGAGAGAGAGTGAACCTCAAGGGGTAGACGGTAATTTCTGAAACCTCAGGGGGTAGTTGGTAATATCTGAAACCTCAGGGGGTTTTCTGTATTTGAATTTTGTGCCAAGCCCCAGGGGTAGTTGGTAATTATCCCCTGATATTGTTATGTCGTATTGAAACCTTATTGACACTTGCCCAGGATTTGGATGATTTGGAACTTGAATTCATCTAGAAATTCCTATTCCGAAGCTTCATTTCCTTATCATGCAAGATTTATGCAAAAGTAATTCATTTAAAAATTCATGATGTTCTTAATTGGAAAAATTTACGTCTCTGTACTTTAAAAACCCGCAAATTATTGCTAATTCTTCTTCTTTTACATTTTTTTGCTTTATTTAGGGAGAAATAGTAAAGTAATGCTGAGAAGATGGGGAAGAAAGGAAGCTGGTTTTCAGCTATCAAAAGAGTTTTCACACACTCCTCATCAAAGGACAGGGCAATTGTAGATGTAAGAATTTTCATCACATGTAAATCCAAATTTATCATTTTTCTTTGGAATAATTACGAAACCCCCCCCTCGGGTTAGCTTTAAATTCGCAAACACCACTGCTTACCTTGAAACCGTGAAACATTATAGAACTTACCCCGAGGTTTGCAAAACATTCGCAAACACCACTGAAACCTTGTAACATTAAAAAGGGCTATCTGTAGGGGTGCAAGATTTCAGCGGTTTTTAGGTAAAAGGCGCAAACCTCAGGGGGTTATTCGTAACTGGCCCTTTTTTTTTTTTTTTCTAAACCTTAATTAACAATCCCTCTTTTCGTCTCAGGGATCATCAGACAAGAAAAGCAGCAAAGAAAAGAAGAAGGGCAAAGGAATATTAAGACATTCAGAAACCAAATCATTCATTCCCCTCTTCAGAGAGCCGAGCAGCATTGAAAAAATATTAGGTGAAGCCGATCAACTTCTTATTAGGCCAAATGCTTCTTCATCTTCTTCTCAACAGCCAAAAGTTACAGCTTCTTTGCCTAAAGCTGCTTCTCCAAAAGCTCCTAACTCAAGGCCTATTTCTCCCGAGGCTCCTCCTCCGAGGCCTGTTTCTCCCAAAACAGCTCCTCCTCCGAGGCCTGTCTCTCCCAGAACAGCTCCTCCTCTGAGGCCCGTCTCTCCCAAAACAGCTCCTACTCCAAGGCCCATTTCTCCAAAACCAGCTCTGCCTCTGAGGCCCATTTCTCCTAAGGTTTCTTCTTCCAAGACTGCTTCTGCTTCTGCTCCTGCTCCTGCACCTGCTCCTAAGGTTAAGCAAAGTAAGAAGAAGGAAATTAGCTATGTGCAGAGACCGGAACCGACTTTGGAAAGCCAGCATGTTTCAGCTACTAAGATCCAGGCGGTGTATAGGGGTTTCATGGTAATTTCCAACTCATTCAAGAATGTGCTTCTAGAAACATCCAGTTGGGTTTTCTAACTCAATCTAGTAGTTGGTCTGGGAGTTAGTTATATAGGTAGTGTTTGCAGACTCTTGAGTAAAAGCATTTTGCATTTTTCTGTTTTTAGCCTTTTTTTCAGTATTTTGATTTCCGAGACAGTCCCAACTTTTGCTTATTTTTTAAGCAAAACTAAGCTAGAAGCTTGAAGCATTTAAGGACATGCTTTTGGTTTCAAATTCTAGCTTTTAGGTTATTTTCGTAAATAAATAGAAGTTTTTTGAGAGTAGTAAAAGTGCTTCATAGCCTTTTATCCAAACAGTCAACTACTTTTATTCTTTATTTTTTTTTCACTTTTTTTCAAACACTCCAGATTTTTACAACTTTAACTTCTACTTTAGCTTCTCTAAAAGTAGTAGTGTTTGCAAACACCCCAATATTCTAGCTAATGAAAATTGCTGGATTCATTACGACTTGGATATGAGGAACTTAGATTGATAACATGATTAATTGTTCGAAATTTTCGTTATTCAGTTCCCCTTTTTTGCTTGCTTTGAATCATTTTTGCAATTAAAATGACCATCAGCTAAAAATAACTCTTTGTCTCTTTTGTACTTTTCTTTTGTTTATTACGGTTCTTGCTTTTTGTGTCTTTCCCCTGTTTACGAAAGGGCAAATTACCTGCAGTACCTCTCAGGTTTTTAATAATTGCAAAGTACACCCCTCCGTTTTAAAAAATTACAGAAAACTCCCTGAGGTTTCAAACAATTACAAAAATCTAAGACAATAACCCCAGTACTTTACACGAAATCTTACAAAAAAAAAAAAAACCCTGTAATTTGTAATTGTTTGAGACTTCAGGGGGTTTTTCTGTAATTTTTGAACACATATGCGGGGTATTTTGTAATTATGGAAAATCTTGCTGGTACTGTATGTCATTCGCCCTTTACAAAATTCACGGTGAATCACGAAGCACCTTTATGTTTCTGTAATATTTAATGTAACCAAGGGACAAACATATAATTTGGTGGTAAGCATCTGCACCTGTGAAAAGATCAATCACAGGTTTGAGTCCCATGTGGTAGTCCCGGAAAAATAATAATCCTCTTTTGGCAAAAAAAATAAAAATATTAATTACTTATAGTGATATTTGTTTTGATAATTTGGTCATTTTATTTTTGTTATTATAACAGGCAAGGAGGAGTTTCAGAGCATTGAGGGGATTAGTTCGTCTTCAAGAAGTGGTGAAAGGGCAAAATGCAAAGCGACAGACAGTTAATGCCATGAAACAGATGCAGCTCCTTGTACGCGTCCAGACACAAATTCAGTCACGAAGAATCCAAATGTTAGAAAACCAGGCACAACCATATAGGAACAACACTGATAAGGATGTCGAGAGTACACTCAGTAAATGGACCTTGAACCAAATGGTCAGTTCTTAATTAATCATATATTTCTCGACATAATCTCTCCGGGCTTCCAGTTAAATTGTGACCACCTCATCTAAAAGTTTTATGTTTTTAAAGCCAGAGAAAAATGCTCCCCTCATAACAAATTCTTCAAACTTGTTTGGATAACAAATGGATTCCAATCCTTGAACTTCAACTTTTTACAATTTTTGGGTATAAACGTTGTGGTGGATTTTAAATCCATCGTTCAGATCCAAATTCTTCCATCTAAACACTATCTAAGTATATGTAATGTTTTGTTAGTATATGTCATATGGGACACAATCCGATCTAGTTAAAAAAAATTAAAGAAATAAGGAAAGATGTTTCATTTTTCACTTTTGTCTTCTGTTTGTTTAGTCTGAGGCTGGTGAAGATTGGGATGCTAGCCAGCTAACAAAGGAGGAAGAAGAAGCAAGATTACGTAAAAAAGTTGAGGCGGTCATAAAACGAGAGAGACAAATGGCTTATGCATATTCTCACCGGGTAAAACATGCAATCTTCATTTTATTCTGAACTCTCAACAAATTAATTTCCATGACCAAGAGGGTGTTTTGCTGAGGTTATAAGCTCTTCCAAACAGCTTATAAGGTGTCTAGGAGCTTATAAGCATCCAAAAGTGTGTGGCAAATTTTATGCTAAAAGTGCTTACAAGATGTTAAAGTTAAATGTTTGGAGCTTATAAGTTCCTCTCAAACAAGTGGGGGAATACCAGCTTACTTTCAACAGTTCATAAATCTACTACTTCTCGACCATATTAATTACACAATTGTCATTACTAACATCCTATAAGCTCATGATCTTATTTTTATCAAAGGACTTTTGAGATCTTATTTCTAAAATAAGACCTAACATCTTATGAGCTCCAATAACATCTTATAATGAGAACTTATAAGCTCTTTAAAATAAGCTTAGCCAAACACCCTTTTAAGTTAAGGAAAATTTGCTTAAAGTTTCAGAAATTACCAACTCCCCCTTGAGGTTCAGTATCTCTCTCACAACTTATCCCCTGAGGTTCACTATCTTCGGTTCCGTTAGCCTCAAAACCTCAGGGGAGAGTTGGTAATTTCTGAAACCTCAGGGGATTTTCTGTATTTGAGTCACACGCTAGGGATAGTTGGTAATTATGCCTTAAATTTACATAAAACACACCACTTATGATATATGACCATTAGATTATGATCCTATACACTAAAAAACATATTTTTTTAACTAAGATATATATCTTAAATATATACGTATAGTTGTGGAAAGCCAGTCCCAAATCAAATCAAGCTCCTCATGACATCCGATCCAACGGCTATCCATGGTGGTGGAACTGGCTAGAGCGCCAGCTGCATGATCCAAGGAGTCCCACAAGAAATATCCCATCTTCAACTCCTCCAAAGCCCGTTTCAGAATACAAAGCAAGCCCTCGTCGTCTCAACACAATCAGCTACAAGTTTGACAATCGTGATTCCCTCACACCCCGTTCATCCAGGTCAGCAATCCCGTTTAGAGCCCGGCAATTTCAACCATCTCCAAGATCAGTTTCCAAGGACGTCATGTTGAAAGACGATGATAGCCTCGTGAGCTGTCCTCCATTTTCTGTTCCGAATTACATGACGCCGACTGTTTCTGCTAAGGCGAAGTCTAGAGCTAATAGCAATCCAAAGGAGAGGTTATTTCCGGGAGGCACTCCCGATTCGAAGAGGAGGTTTTCGTTTCCTTTGACTCCGAATAGTGGTTCTTTTAACTGGACTAGTAAAATGAATGGTAATAGAAATTTGGTTTCTTCATCTTCTTCTCATCAAATGGTGATGGAAAAAAACGAGACGCCGAGGAGCGTGGATTCGACCGTTTCTATGCCGGTTTTAGGTGTGAGGAAGCCGTTTAACAGATTTGTGTGATTTTTATTTTATTCATTTTTTGTGTTTTGTTGAGGTTGGTGATACTTTAATTTAGTTTTTCTTTTAGTGGTACTTGAATGTATGGATTATTGATTTATCTTGATTTACAGCTTACTGATGTAAAAATAATGATGATTGTAATAGGGAGAGTGATTGGTTGGCTTGATTAGCTAGTGTGTAGACTGTAGAGCATTTCTCATATTTTTTTGGCTTATTTTTACAGGATGTGCATTTAGAACTGGCAAGAAAGATAGGAGATCATAATGTACTCGAAGTAGCCATATTTGTAAGCAGGGAAAATGCGAGAAATAGCGGAAGTAATTCAAAAGGGTGTTTTGGTAATAAAATTATCAACTAAATGAAATTAAAGGAAAATAAATACAAGGCTAAATGTCATTTTAATTTGGTTCCTAAAGTTTCATTTTTGTCTTACAGTGACACAGACTCACACTTCTCCCTGATGTTCTAAAAGTGATACAATAGTCATCAATTTTATGATTTGTATCGGTTTAGTATATTTATCAACTCATTTTCATGTTCTATAAGTGACACATTATTCACTCAAATTTATAATTTGTCTGAGTTTAGTTACTCAACTCGTTTCGGTACTTGTTTTCTGACAATTATTCACACTTACAAGAAATGCATGTGTTATTTGTGAAAATTTTAAGGATAATTTCACAATTTCTTCACCCAATATCTATGTTAAAAAACAAAAGAAACTTTTATGTTGTCGACAATATATATGTCCAAAGCCTAGCTAGTGGGTGCAAGCGAAATAGGCCTATATCACTAGGTTACTAATGGGGATGTAATATATTTAAACTGGAGGTATTATTTTAAAATCTTAAACCTGACAATTTTCGAGCGGATTGATTCGGTTTTGGCCGGCAGGTTGGGCAAGCCTTGATGGTTTATTTTCACCCGTATTATTTCTTGCTTTATAAATAAATACTGCCTTAGGTATCCGATGATCTTCTCAGATAAACTCCCAACCAGTTTACCCTCTTTTTCCTTGATTACTACAAATACATTGAGTGATTCGCTTAGAAGGTTAAACCAATTCTTGACACAAGACATAGCTTCACATTATTAGGACGTGTTTGATTGGAGAGATAAATGGAGAATATGGCGCGTGATTTACCTTAACTGCATGTTTGGTTCGGAAGATGAGCAATGCCGGATTCGGAGATTTGATCCCCTGGGTCCGGCACTGTAGCTGTGTTTATGGCCGATAGTGGATCTCACCACCCCCCCCCCCCCCCCCCCCTCGCCCCCTCAAAGGTGCGCAAATTTCCAAAGTCGTCTCACATTTGACCATATTGGAGAAGGTAAGCAGTTAGGGTTTGCGCCTTTTTTTCTTCACCTGCCCTAACCTATGTTTTAAAACCCGGACCGGACGTCGAACCGGAGGCCTTACTGGTCAGGGGTCGACCGGTTCGACCGGTCAAACCGGTATGACGTCATAATTACGTAATAATTATATTTAAATATATATAATATTAGTAATATTAAAAAAATATAGAAAAATAAACAAAATAATATAAAAAAAATTAAAAAAATATACCAAAAAATATATAAAATTTCAACCGAGTGCCGAATGTGCAAGTCTGCAAAAACAAGAGAATCAAGCAAAAATATTCACTTGAAATATTCTTGGGCAAATTACAATTTACAAGCATCACCCTTACGGTTTTTCATAATTACATTCCATAATTACAGAAAAACTCCTGAGTTCTCAAACAATTACAAAAATTCTTACAACAAAACCCAAGTAACATTCAATTCATATGTCCAATTTTCCCAAAAAAAGACCTAATCTCAAAGGATTTTCAAAGTTCAAAACTCACCAGTGGGCGGCGGCGTTGTGGTGGTGGTGCACTGGTGCTGGTTGGCGGCGACTTCTGGTGCAGCCGCTGGGCAGCGCCTAATGGTAAGCTGGTAGGCGGCGGCGAGTTGTGGTGGTGCCTGAGAGGTGCGCTGCTGTGGTGGACCAGGCGGGTTGTGGTGGTGCCTGAGAGGTGCGCTGCTGTGGTGGTGGCGGCGGGTTGTGGTGGACTGGTGGTGGCATGGTGCGCTGCTGTGGTGGTGGCGTGGTGCGCTGCTGAGAACTTGTAGTGGTGGCGTGAACTTGTGGAGTTGTGGTGGTGGCGTGAAATGGCAATGAGAAACAGAGAAAGATTGAAAGAACAGAGACCTAATTAGCCTAATTAGGTTTAGAAAAAAAAATCCTACCAATTTGAGTCAGTGGTCAACCGTCAACCTATTAAAAAAAAAAAAAATTTGAACCAGTGGTCAACCGGTCCGACCAGGACCGATTTAACCGGTCAATTGACCGATTTTGGCCGGTTTCCACTGGTTCAATTAGGAACTGGTTCAAAGGGATCACCCGGACCTGAAGGCCTGCCGGTCATCGGTCCGACCGGTCGGACCGGCCGGTCCGGTCCGGTTTTAAAACACAGGCCCTAACTCGTCTGCGGCGGAGGTCCACTTCACCGTCACTTACCATCTTAATCGTCATGATACACATTAGCTCTTCTTTAATTTCATTTGCGCTTGCACCTCTCATATATGCTTTATTTGTGGTTTTCTTATATGCTGTGCTAATTATTTCTTTTTTACTTGTTTTTCTATTTTTTTTCAGTTTATACAGCTTGGAATCCCTGGAATCTGAAGAAGGTAAATTCTTGACACTATTAGCTACAAGATTCATCATCATTACTTGATAACCTAGACACTGTTTTCATGGTATTAAATTATTTATCTAGGTTTCTTCCATACCTGGTATGTTATATGATTGAGATTGAAACCTCATGAACTTATTTATCATACCTCAATGTTGTTCGTGTTAACTGCTTTGCTTTGTTGAAATTAAATTTGTGTAAATCTGATTTTAATTGGTTGATTTAAGTTGTTTTGTATTATTAATATGAGACTATTTTACCCGACTATTTTCCCCAATTAGTAGTTCGACTTTTTCATTTGACAAGTTTGTGTGCAGATCCAAGAATCTTGTTATTTGTAGTTTGGTCACCTTGTCTCAGTCTAAACCCTTTGCACGAAACTATTTTCGTTCCTTAATTCATTGAAAAATCTGTAATTTGAAAGCTGAACTATATTTTAACTTTCTTCTATGTATTATGAACAATCAGATTATTGGGGAAACTGAATAGGTAAACTTCCAGGTTTCTTTTAATACAAAATATGGATAATAGGGCGAAACTGAAATTGCTAATGATGCTAGAGCTTATCGTTTTGCACTCTGCATTTGGCTTATGGTTGTTATATCTCTGGTACCTCTATTCTGTGAGCAAAAGACGTGTCGTTAGGCAGCAAAGCTCTCGCAGCTGGCGATTTATTGATAGATAGCCATCGATGTATGCACAATTAGAACACATTATTCAAATAAGTGACGTTAATTGCATTGATAATATCCGGATGAATAGAGATACCTTTAAAAGACTTTGTTACTTATTAGAACACGTGGATGGTCTAAAAAATGAACGATGGGTCCCCATACCTACTAAGGTAGCCCAATTTCTATTCATACTAGCATACCACGAGAAGAACTGTGTTGTAAAGGGTATGTTTAATCACTTGGGCCAGACAGTCAGCAAGTATTTTAGAGAAACGCTGAAATCTGTTTTAAGATTTAGCCATCTACTATTTGTGAAACCCACTCCCGTTGGTGATGATTGCACAACTGAGCCTTGGAAATATTTTAAGGTAGTGTTCTTATCTCAGATATTGCTTAGTTGAATTACTTTTACTACTGGATTAAAAGTTAATTTATAGGGTCATTATTTTAATACGAGGGATGTGTTGGGGCTCTTCATGGGACATACATAAATGCCCACGTCCCGGTGAAAGATCAGGCGCGCTATCGTACAAGGAAAGGGACTTTGGATATTAATGTGCTTGGGGTCTGTAATAAGGATATGAACTTCATCTACATCCTAACCGGTTGGGAGGGATCAGCGGCTGACAGCTGCGTACTACGGGATGCTGTAATAAATGAAGAGGGCTTAAAAGTCTCTACAGGTTATTGAATTTTTCATTTCAACTTTCATCTACTTGCTGTTATTAAATTCCTTTTAGTAATCTGTAATTTTAATTTGTAGAATAAACTTCATTTCTTTTTCTTTTAACAGGAAATTACTATCTCTGCAATTGTGAGTATACAAATTCAGAAGGGTTTTTGACACCATACCGAGGTACGCGTTCCCATCTAAAGGAGTAGGGAACAGGACGCTTAGCACCCCAGAACGAGAAGGAATTATTTAATATCCGTCACAGCAAGGCGGGCAACGTGATAGAGCGTTCATTTTCCCTTCTATAAGTACGTTGGGCTATTTTGAGAACAAAGTCATTCTATCCAATCAAGATACAGAATTGGACAATACTTGCATGTGGCTTGCTGCATAACTTCATTCGCACGAACATGGAAATCGTTCCGTAGATAGAGGAAAGACTCATTGAAGATAATTCAGTGATTGTGATGATGCCGAGTATATTGGAACAATTGAACCGACTCCGGGATGGACTAATTACCGTGAAGGACTTGCAACTTCAGTGTTTCAGCACTACCGGCATAATTAGATTAGCCTCATAGATTAAGCTATTATAAGTCATGATCTAAGTACTTCATGAACTTTAGTTATTAGTTACCATCAGTAACTCCCATACATTATTAACAGACCTTGTTTATTGATTATGCCTTTTTTCTCTGATTTTTTTTGACTGATATGATGGTTTTCAGTGCCAAAGTTGGAAAATGTTGGGCTATTTGGTTTTATGTATGTGGTGTAGTTTGATAGCTGCATCCCTTTTAATTTTAATGATGTCTGAGGATGTCTATTTATATGTGTATTTTTTGGCTTTATTCTCAGTGCATGAATGTGAATTCTCAATTTAATTCAATCTTTTTTTGCTTTCACTCTTCAGGATGGTTGGCAATCAATCAGGTTCGTCAAAACCGAATACCAATGCATTGTTGCGTCGATTCTGGACAAAGAAGGAGAAAGAGGTGCTAATAAATCTTGTGGAGGGTCTGATCGTCGAAGGCTGGAAATCTGATGGGACATTCCAAGGCGGTTACATGAATCGTCTTGAGCGAGAGATGAATGAAATGCCAACTGGCTGTGGCTTGACTAAGAAGCACATAAAAAATAAATTCACTGTATGGAGGAAAACCCACTTTGCATTGCTTGGGATCCTCGCTTGTTCGGGTGTTGCGAGGTTCAACTATGATCCAGCTTTGAACATGCTGATCGAGGAAAAGCAGGACGCCTGGACGGATTATGGCAAGATATGTATCAGTAGTAAGTTTTTTATTACTAATAAGGAAATTTAAGTATTACTACCTATTAATTGTTGCATTTCTTGTTTTTTGGGGTATTATTAGGTCCGTCCTCAGGGTCTCAAGCTACTGAAAAATAAGACTTTCCCCTTCCATGATAGATGGTGCTAAATATTTGGAACAGATATGCGGCTGGCGAGGAGCGTTATGACATGTCTGATGCTCGTAGGGAAGTCCTTTCTAATGATAAGCGTGCAAGTTCAATTAATATCCAGGTTTCTGACCCGTCTGCCATCAACGGAATAGACAACGAATTCAATGACGATGGTGTATCATCGAAAGAATCAAGTGTTCATAAAGGCAACACTAGTCACCGTCCCAAAAAGAGGCGTAGATCACTACAAAAACACAAATTGGGGAGGTGACTCAAAAGATGATGGGCAGTATCGCGGCAGAGAGTTCGGAACCAGGAGACGATTCCAACAAACGAGGACGGATCTATAACGCAATAGCTGAGACTTGTAACCTAGATCTGGAGCAATTAATCACTGCCACTCACCACTTCTCACACAATAAGGCGGACATGGATTCCTTCTGGGGGATGCCTAAAGAAGCGCGCGGTCATTTCGTAGGTATGGTCTTAAGTGGGAAATTTAATTAAGCATATGTTTCTTATGATCTTTTGTCTGGATAAACTACTCAACTAGTGTCTATTAATGCGTGGCATGCTCTAATTACTATTTGCTGATTTTAGGGGTAATTGATGTGGCTGATTTGTGATGATCACTTTTTGTTTTTTGGCTAACCTTAGGCATGACACACAGTCTCACTAGTGTGTATAAACTTGTTATCTAGGTAACTTGAATCATCACCTTGTTTCAAGATACATTATATGTAAATTATGGTAACTTGACCTTATTTTGGAAATATTGGTATCATGTCACATATGGATGAAAGATGGATGGATTGCTTAATTTGGTTACTGGCTTTGTCTGTCCACAAATCCCACATTTTTGGCTTAAATAAAATAACTATGTCACTTTTCTGGAAAAAAATATATTATGTTCGATTTGTTTGCCCTGTTTTGGACACAATGTAAATAAAAAAGGTAGAAATTATGTAATTATTGCCCATATCGTTATTAAGTTTTCCAGAATTTGCAGAAAAGCCTCAACCGTAATTTAATAGCTTATTGTAATTATCTTTATTATTTTTATTTTTTAAATAAAAAAAGCTCCAAATTTGTACATAATTTCTTGATTTGACCGCATCATTACAGTAGATGCAAAATAGATATGATTATAACCCTGAAAGAATATATGTTGGAAAATCTTCTGCGCCAAAAGAATTGAAGTCTTTGATTGACAAGGTAGATGGCCTCCATTATGATGAGTAATTTCAAACACTAAATTAAAACCTGATTAAATTTTTGACACCTAACCCCACTAACCTACCGCTATAAATTGCCCCATTTCCTTTTTTCCACAATACACAACTTTCATAACCAATTTCATTTCTAAAATTATTAATCAAATCCTTCGTTCAACAAGCAATGAGTGACAACCAGACTCAATCCGTCAGGAGAAGAGGGCGCGGCCGTGGACAACGTTCTGAATCCAGGTCCGCCGACAAATCCCCTTATGCTTCACCAGAACCTGGCCGTAGCAGTGCAAGTCAGCGACGAGGCAGAGGTCATGCAAGGGGTGGTTCTGTCTCAAGGGGTAGGCCTAGCGGCAACCGAAACTTCTCAACATCGCCACTTCTGGGCTCCTTTACCGTCCCACCACCCGCGCGTTCCACTGAACAAATGGAGAGAATCCAAAAGGCCTTGCATGATGTAGCATTTGCTCGCAATCCACGTCTTGAATGGGAGAATAATGACATGCTCAATATGCCAACTCCATTCAATTGTTGTGAGGAGGACTCCATTAAAGTGAAACTACGCCGAAAGGTTGAGCTCGTAAATTTGGCCACACGTGATGGGTTTGTGACAATATGCGAGGAGATTTCTCTCGAGATGTTTCGGTAGAGAGGAAAAGAAGTGAAGTTAGCTCACATCATTTTCAAAATGGTGCAGTGGCGCGCCCTGTAACACCCCGACTTTTCGTGATGAGTTCGGTAAGCTTCGTGCTTTCGTTTCTCGCTTCTTTCTTAATTTCTCGAATTATGTGGTATATTTATTATGCTTTATTATAAATTTTTATAAATGTGCTAATTGTTGAATTTAAATTATTCTATGACAATGTGCGTTTAAAATGATGAATTTTGACTGTAATATTGGTGTATTACGTGAAAGTGCATATTTGGCTAAGTTTTACAAAATTATGATTTTTTTTCCTTTGGGTTTTGAAGCCAATAATCAGATTTTGACAAAAAGTCCCTCCCTTCCTTCTTCCTCACTTCACGCCACTTTTCCCCTCTCTCTACCCTTCTCTTTCTCTCTCAAAGCTAAAAAACCTAACTTCGTATCTAGGCGTCGGATCGAGACCTAACCTTCATGAGAATTATTCCCCTTATCTCCGGGAACAACATACTCCGAACTCACTCCAATCCAACCGATGGATCTTTATCTATCGCCATTTTTCTCGATTTTTTTCTCGTGGTAAGTTTTTCGATTTTTCATGCTTTCGGGTGGATATAATTGCTAAATGATTGGTATTGAGTGTTTCCTAGATGATATTATACGAGTTTCATGAGTTGTTTCCGTGTTTTTGTTCATTTTCGAGCTTGAGCTAAAATGGAGTTTTTGGTAAATTTGTGGATTTGCTTGTTTCTTGCCGGAACTTCGTGAAATTCTCCAAATATGTTCTTTTATATGCTATGTGATCATATCTATGTGTTTTAGCTTGATTGGGGGTGGAAATTGGGGTAAAAATTGAATTTTAGGGTTTAGTTCAGTTTTTCCCGCTGGAGAAGACGACCCACCACGGCTAGGTCTGTAGCTGAGACCGTGGTGGCGTAGGGCAGGGATCACGTCCATGGTGCCACCACGGCCAGTGACCGTGTTTTGGCTTGCAAGTCCAATTTTGGACGAGCACCTCATCCCGAGCCTCATTTTTTCTCGATTCTTTCGCTTCCATGGGTCTTAAAACTTCCTAACTAAGTGAAATATGTGAAATTTGAAATTTTTGGACATGTTCGGGATATGAATAGTGATAGGGGTAGTTTTTGTAATTTTTTGAAACTTGGGATTTTGTGTGTCTTGCTCCGTAACTTCTCTCTTATGCCTTTAAACCTATTATATATGTCAATTGAGCATGAATGTGAATCCTAATTGCAATTAAACATGTCTACTTGTAGCGCCCCCTGAAGAAGGACCGCCACATCCGCACCGAAATGGATTCCCGAGCTTCAGCGAGGGGCCTCAACTCAAAAACCCACTCCGGCGAACATCACTCAAGCAATAACCATCGGCAACAGCGACAACATCCCAACAACAACCACAACCATGCAGAGAAATGCGGAAGCGATTTAAAGGTAAACAATTATATTCCATAAAACTTACGAGGCTAACATAATATCATTTAACATTTATAAATCAAGATACAAAATATTCATAAGCAGATACTGCCATCCATGGTCTCGACTAGTCTACCCTATGCAATTCTAGATATCTTCAAATATCCCACATCAGGGGCACATAAGATATATAAAGTAGATAAAGCAGAGAGGGGGTACGAAAGTAATTGAATGCAATAAACAAGACTCGACGGTTGCTGGGGCCACTGACAAGACAAACCAGACGACAAGACTGAGCCTATCTAGACCTGCTGATGCCGACTGACAAGATAGGTGACGCCGCCACCTGTCTACCTGAAGCAAGAACCAAAACAGAAGGGGCTGAGTATAAAGGATACTCAGTAAGGGGGTTTTAATCGCAGTTCGTCGTTTATCTTTTAAAATCAAAATAGTGAATGTTGCCCGTTTTGAGAAAGAATACAAACAACGAAATAGAAGTTGCAAAATAATAATACAAGGCAACACTCGTGTTCGGCTTGCTTGGAAAACACGAAAAGGTTGACGAACCGGATCCTTTAAAAACCATTTGCACATAATATCAAGCCGATAAATTGAAAGGATGTTAGTTGAGTCACGAGGCCGTTACGAGTTCGAAAGGCATGATATAAATAAGTTGGAAACTATAAATAAACACGGGTCGTAATTCAACTAATTAATTGAATAATAAAGGAGGCTTAGGTTGGGCAAGTTCGAGTCACGCTTCCGGGTTTTATATATATATAGGAAAATACATATGCTAAAGGAAGGAGACCGGAATGTGCTTTGATTTGTAACGAAAGCCGTAAAATAATTAGACAAGCAAGAATGCAATAAATCATGCAATAATGTGTCCCGGTGAGAACGGACCCTCTCCTTATAACCCCCAATTATGACAATCATGCAAGCATATAGCCGAGTACTCCACCACCAAAAGTCGTGATCCAATCAGAATTTAAGGAGACGCGATTAGCACCACCGTACAGTGAATTAAGGGTCCATTTCGGTGCGGATGTGGCGGACCTTCTTCAGGGGGCGCTACAGTCAGTGGTATCAGAGCCTAGGTTCCCAAAAGGAACCGAAGCTTTGTAATCGCGTCGTGTCTTGTCTCTTGTGTCTGCCCGTTTTGTGTCAATGAGACTTAGAGTTTCCAGTCACCGGTGCTTGAGAACTCCTTAGTATTGAAATTGTGATTGATCTTCTTTTGGAATGGCCAACCAAACGTTTGATCTCTTACAATTGTAGTACTGAGTTGGGATTGAATGCAAGTGGATGTGGAACTCGAGGTAGCGTCTGTCTTGTCTTGTCGTCTTGTCGTGTCCTGCTTGGGTCTTGTCGTGTCTAGGTCGTACGTCTATAGGATCGAGTTTTGCTTGTTATGTGATTTATTTCATACTTTAATTGGTTATACGCTATTCGAATCGTAAATGTATGCTCTGTTTGAATTTTATATGCCTTATGTGATCATTCCATTAACCGAGCATGCATCTCTTCCTAGTTTATTGAGCGCAGGTACATAATGTCTCATCGAAGACCCCCTACAGCTCCCTTATCTCCGAATTCGATTGCAAGGGACTTAGTGACAGCTATGAGGCAGATTGCTGAACAAGTACATCAAGAGAGATAACAACAACATCAACATGTAGCTGCGTGACAAGCCGCGGGCCAATCCCTCGATAAATTTCTGCACTACAACCCACCCTGATTTGTGGGTGAACCAGATGATCTTAAGGCCAAGGCTTGGATAGCCGATTTAGAGCGAATCTTCCGAGTAATACGCTGCGGTGACCCCGAGAGGGTCGAGTATGCCATCTTTCTCATGAGAGGATCAGGTGAAGATTGGTGGCGCTACATAGAACAGAGATGGATCGCTGAGAGAATTCCGTACACTTGGTCACGGTTCCTATCCGACTTCCGAGAGAAGTACATGCCGCAAGTGGTACGTGACAGCCGAGAAAGAGAGTTCATGTCCCTCACCCAGGGAGCTCTCCCTGTTGCACAATACGAGGCACTTTTCAGCCGCCTCATCGTCTATGCTCCTCACATTGCATCTGACGATCGAAGGAGAGCGCGGAAATTCATCAAGGGCCTTCAGCCGGAGATCTTGGAAAGATTAGTAGGATTGGACATTCGTGTTTATCATGATGCAATTAACCGGGCTATGAGAGTGGAGTCCGATCTTCAAGAGATGAGTCGGGGTATTCCTCACATGAAAGGATCCTCTTTCAACAAGATAGCAAGAAGAGATCCAGCCGGACGGAGCACTTTTCCGACATGGGAACCACACTACGAGATGCCAGAACCTACCAGACCAGAAGTGAAGGAGGACCTCATCCCCTATGAGCACTGTGGAAAGACCAATCACAAGACTGCATGGTGTAGGAAGAAATCGAGACGTTGCTTCAGATGTGGGAGCAGCAAACATCAGGTTCAGGATTGCCCCGACTCAGGGAATCCTCGGGGAAGGAAAATGGGATCTCGACCCTGATACCGACTCGCAGAGGTACATTGCATTATCATTGCATTCACTCATAATATTCTGTTTCGAATGGTAATTGCTTTAAATATGTGTTAAGTGTTTTATATAACTTGCGTGCTTTAACTGCTTTCAAAATTCACACTTGCACTGATTGAATGATTAGATGCTAAGATTTATGTGACCTCTGTGTGGATAACGTGAAATTCGATAAATTCGTTATACGCTATTAGAAAGTGCTAAGGACAAGGAGTTCTTGGCCGACTAGGATCGATTCTGTTGCGAGTACGTTATGCGGTTCTGGATAGCACCGACGTTGACAAATCGAGTCTGAAGGAGTATCCTTCTGAAGGTATGTCTGAAGATGAATCAACTAGTGAAGAGGATAATGAATTATCTGACGATGAGGATTATATGGGAGACGAGCCGACATCGGCTTCTGATAATGACGACCCTGATGTTTCGTATGAAGTCGAGCGAAGAAATGATGAAAATGATGGTTTAATGGAAGGCGGAGAGGAGAAATCATCCAATACCATTGAAGATGAGAAAACACTTTGTAGAAAGAATAAGAAAGAGTGTGATCTTGAAGAAACAGGTTGTGAGAAGGACGAGGAGTACAATGGGAGAAATGATAATGGCGTTACTTCCTGAAAAAGGAACTCTAATCAAGAAACAGGAGGAGGATGTGACAATTGTCATTGAGGATATGAAGAGTACAAGAATCAGTCGGAAGAACGAAATAGATAATGACAGTGATGATGGACCTTACATTGGGATTTTCTGATTCTTGGTCGTTATGGGCAAGAATGTGTGTCTTGGATGAGCCATGAGCTATTTACCTTTATTTTCTTCTTCGTCGCTAGCTTTGTTTAGGGTTTTTGTAATCCCGTTTTTCGCATGACTTTGGATTCTATTTTTGTTGTGAATGATGTTTTATAATGTATTTTAATTGCTCTTAAATGTTCGTTTTTAATTCGCGTTATCAAAATTTTTAAAGATTATACTCCTCTTAACTAACCCCGAAGTCTGGAGGAGAATCTGAGGACAGATTCTTTTGAAGAGGGGAGTATTGTAACGACCCGAATATTTTAATTATATTATTAATTATTACGCGAATTCTTTCTTGCCTAATTTCTCGATCTATCCAATTGGATTAATTAATCTTATGGAAAAGATTGATTTAACCTATCTTTTAAATGCCCTCAATTACTTAAATTACCTAAGTGCCCTTAAAAGCCTAAATGACCATTTTACCCCCCCCCCCCCCCCCCCCCCCCGAGATATTTTCCTAAATATCTACCTATCTCTCTCATTCTCTCATTACATACAAAGAAGGAAAAAGAAGAAAGGAAGGAGAAGAGAAGGAGAAGAAAGGAGGGAAACTTCCCGACGCCCTACCGAGCCCGTTTCTCGCCCGATCGACGAGCCGTGAAAACCCAAACGATCCTCACTATATTCTCTACCGGTAATCCTTTTACCCCATTTCATTTCGTTCCCTCTTCGTTGCGATTTTCGTGAGTTTATACAGAATTTTATAGTTTTAGGATTTCCGTGTTTAGGGAGATTTACTTGACCATTTTACGTGATTCTTGTGCCTATGTGTAGCTTATATGATATATATGAATATATGTGAAAATTAGGATGTTTTATGGTGTAAATTAGGAGATGTATGGATTTAAATGTTGGTTTCGCGTGCGAGGCTTCGCGATCTGCTGAGTCTGCTGCTCAGTAGATCCACACAAGCGAACGCACGGTCTTGATCAAGACCGTGCAGGAGCCCATGCGCAGCCCTTTTCAACCTGCACGGGCTTGAGCCCGTGCACAGGCCCATGCGCAGGCCCGTTTGCACCTGCACGGTCTTGGGACCGTGCTCAAGACCGTGTGTGAGGCCGTGCACCTCTATTTGTGCTTGCACCGGCTTGCCAAGCCTGTGCGTTGGCCGGTGCAACATACTTAGTGCATTTTCCAGCCTTTTTCTTTCGTGCACTTCGGGAATTGGGTCAACCCCACTCATTTAAATGTTGACTTTTCACATACGACCTCCGAATATCAATCCGATTTCACCTATAGCTTCCTCGAGCCTCGGGATTTGATATTCTTCATAATTTACAATTTACCCGACCCTATTTGACCGTCAATTGACACCTTTCTCGTTTAGGGATTTTATCCCACCTTTCCCGTTTCTTATCCGTTTAATCCCGTATTCGCGAGAGAACATCTTTATATTATTTTAAGCATGTCTACGTGCCCTAATTGCATTTAAGCATGCCTTTAATATTTAATTTATATCCTTTCATTATCTAGAATTTCATTTACCTTTCCTTAGTTGTTATTCCGTATTTTATATATCTTCACATGTTTAATTGCCTGGCTTTCCATATTGCACCTGTAGCATGAGTGGAGTTTATATGAATTGCCGTGCGTCATCTGTTGTCTTGTGTCTTGTTTTTAGTATTGTCGGTCTTGTTTTCATCCTCTAGGCCCTGGGTATTACAGGTGGGACCAACGAGGGAGAAACCTGACTACCGCCTGCTTTCATACTGTCGTGTCGAGCTAGGTAAGGGTTTTAAATTGTTTTCAACTGGAGTAAGAACATAGTTACTTAGGTTTGCGAAATAAACCACTATCCCGCTTTCTTATTACTTGTTGTATTGCCTTTACTATTTCTCTATCTGCTTAGTCAAATCGTTTTGATAGCAAACCAAAATGTTTTAAATACTTTCAACTAGAGGCAAGGAAAACCCATTTGTTTTAAATGCGAACTTTGGTCTCTCGACCTCGCAATTATAACCTTGTCTCGAATGGCCCCTTTGGCCTCCCAAACCCCGATTTCCCTGCTTTCGAAAGGCCCTTTTGGCCACCCAAACTATCATTAATTTCAAAAGCGACTCATAGATTGTTTAATGACTTGGGCCCGGAGTATACAGGAGGTGAGCCTGGGGTCGAGCGTCTAGGGCAAATCCCGATGTGTACTTCTAGCGTGTTAACTTGGGCCGACTAGGAGGTTGGCTAGCCTGAGTTGATGCGAGCGGTGGTGCTAACAACGTCTCCTTAAAACTCTGTATGGTGGTGCTAATCGCGTGTCCTTAAAACTCTGTATAGTATTGTTGGTGGTGGAGTACTTGACTATATGCTTACATGATTTTCAATTGGGAGTTATAAGGAGAGGGCCCGTTCTCGCCGGGACACATTATTTGCATGATTTATTGCATTTGTTGCTTGTCTAAGTGTTTTACGGCTTTCGTTACAAGTCGAAGCACATTCCGGTTCTCTTCATTTATCATATGTATTTCCCTATATATATAAAACCCGGAAGTGTGACTCGTGCTTGCCACCGTAAGCCTCCTTTATTATTCAATTAATTAGTTGAATTACGAGCCGTGTTTATTTATCGATTCCAACTTATAAATATCGTGCTTTTCGAACTTGTAACAGCCTCGTGACTCAACTAATATCCTTTCAATTTATCGGCTTGATATTACGTGCAAATGTTTTAAAGGATCCGGTTCGTCAACCTTTTGTGTTTTCAAATAAGCCGAACCCGAGTGTTGCTTTGTGTCATTTTACAACTTATATTTCGTTATTCGTATTCTTTCTCAAAACGGGCAACACTCACCACTTTTAGTTTTAAAAAGATAAATGACGAACTATGATCAAAAACCCCTTACTGAGTATCCTTTATACTCACCCCTGCTATTTTGGTTCTTGCTTCAGGTAGACAGGTGGCGTCGTCACCTATCTTGTCAGTCGGCATCAGCAGGTCTAGATAGGCTCAGTCTTTCTGGTTTGTCTTGTCAGTGGTCCCAACAACCGTCGAGTCATGTTTATTGTATTTATTTACTTTACGTACTTATGTGCCCCTGATGTGGGATAGTAGATGATATCTAGAATTGTATAGGATAGACTAGTTGAGCCATGGATGGCACTATGTGTTGTTATTTTATTGTATTTCGAATTTCACATGTTTAATTGATATTATGTTAGCCTCGTAGGCGTTTATGGATTTATTTGATTATCTTTTAAATCGCTTTCGCATATCTCTGTTTTATTGTGGTTGTTGTTGGGATGGTTGTCGCTGCTGCCGAGGGTTATTGTTTGAGTGCCGTTCGCCGTAGTGGATTCTTGAGTTGAGGCTCCTCGCTGAAGCTCGGGAGTCCATTTCGGTGCGGATGTGGCGGTTCTTCTTCAGGGGGCGCTACAATTTGCACATAATGTCAAGCCGATAAATTGAAAGGATGTTAGTTGAGTCACGAGGACGTTACGAGTTCGAAAGGCATGATATAAATAAGTTGGAAACTATAAATAAATACGGCTCGTAATTCAACTAATTAATTGAATAATAAAGGAGGCTTAGGTTGGGCAAGTTCGAGCCACGCTTCCGGGTTTTATATATATATATATATAGGAAAATACATATGCTAAATGAAGGAGACCGGAATGTGCTTCGACTTGTAACAAAAGCCGTAAAACAATTAGACAAGCAAGAATGCAATAAATCATGCAATAATGTGTCCCGGCGAGAACGGACCCTCTCCTTATAACCCCCAATTATGACAATCATGCAAGCATATAGCCGAGTACTCCACTACCAAAAGTCGTGATCCAATCAGAATTTAAGGAGACGCGATTAGCACCACCGTTCGCATTAACTTAGGCTAGTCAACTTCCTAACCGGCCTAAGTCAACACGCATAGAAGTATACATCGGGATTTGTCCTAGACGCTCGTCTCCAGGCTCACCTCCTATATACTCCGGGCCCAAATCATTATTCAGTCCAGGGCTCGCATTTGAAAACAATAACAGTTTGGGTGGCCAAAGGGGTCGTTCGAAAAGATGATGCAACCAGTTAAGTATGAATAGCCAAAGGGGCCTTTGAGACAAGTTGATGTGACGATCTAAGAAATACTCAGAAGCGCCATACGCTTCGGGAGCATGCTAACGGATGTCCCTAACGACATTACTTATAAGTGCCTCAAAGATCAAATGGTTACTTTTAAAACAAATAAGTTACTTGTCTCTAGTTGAAAGCATTTTAAATCATTTTATAGATGCATAGGTTTTGCTATCAAAACATTTGGCTAAGCACATAAGGAAATAATAACGACAGTACAACAAGCAGTAAGAAAAGGGCGGGATAATAATAATTTTGCAAACCTATGTAACTATGTTCTTATTCCAGTTGAAAACAGTTTAAATCCTTACCTGACTCGACACGACAGTATGGAAGCAAGCAGTAGTCAAGTTTCTCCCTCGTTGGTCCCACCTGTAATACACAGGGCCTAGAGGATGAAAACGAGACCGACAATATGGAAGGCAAGACACAAGACAACAATGACGCACGACAATTCATATAGGACTCAAATCATGCAATAAACGCAATATGAAAAGTTAAACAATTAAACATACAAAGACATATGAAATATGGAACGACAATTAAAGAATTACTAATGCAATACTAAATAATAAAAGAACATAGATAATAAATATTAAGGCATGCTAAAACGCAATTAGGGCACGTAGACATGCTTAAAATAATATAACGAAGCTCTCTCGCGAAAACGGGATCAGACGGGCAAGAAAAGGGAAAAGTGGGAAAAATCTCTAAACGAGAAAGGTGTCAATTGACGATCAAATAGGGTCGGATAAATTGTAAACTATGAAGAATATCAAATCCCGAGGCTCGAGGAAGTTATAGGTGAAATCGGATTGATATTCGGAGGTCGTATGCGAAAGTTAACATTTAAATAAGTGGGGTTGACCCAATTCCCGATGTGCAAGAAAGGAAAAGGCTAGAAAAATCCACTAAGTGTTTCGCACCGGCCTGTGCATGGTCTTGGACACACTGTCAAGACCGTGCACTGCACATGGCTAAGTGCACGGTGCTCGTGCAGACAAAAAGAGGCGCGCACGGGCTCCTGCACGGTCTTGATCAAGACCGTGCGTTAGCCCGTACGGATCAACTGAGTGCAGAAAGTAGCAGGTCGCGAAGCTCACACGCGGGCACCAACATATAAATCCATAGATCTCATAAATTACACCATAAAACACGCTAATTTTCACATATAATCATATATATCATATAAGCTACACATAGGTTCAAGAAACACGTAAAATGGTCAAGCAAATCTTCCTAAACACAAAAATCCTAAAACTATGAAATCCTATATATAAATCACGAAAATCGCAACGAGGAAACGACAGATTGAAATAGGGTAAAAGGATTACCGGTAGAGGAGATCGAGAGGAACTCGTGGTCGTTTACGGCGCGTCGATCCGATGAGAAACGAGCACGGGGGGTCGATTCTTCCTTCTCCTCCTTCTTTCTCCTTTTTCTCCTTCTCTCTTCTCTTTCTCTTTCTTTCTCAAATAATTGGGGTTTGTGTGGGGATAAGGAATATCAGAGGGGCAAGTATGCAAAAAGGGATATTAAATAGGGTCGGGGTAAAATAGGGAATTTCAGGTAAAAGGCGGGTTCATGGATAAAACTTATTCGTGAATATAATTATTCTCATGAAAAGCCTTCGGCGCGAGTAAGATATTATTCCGGAATAAATCCGAAATTTCGGGTTGTTACACTACTTATATTAAACTCCATTATTACTTTCATTTTTGTTGAGATTGTGATCGTATTTACGTATTTTGACATCGTTTCAATGTGAACATCCTAGATGTTTAAATGCTTTGTTTAAGCCGTGTGTTGTATTGTCGTCTTATGTGGTCGTGTTGTATTTGGTTTGATCAGGTGGTGCTACTCCCGAGGAGTAACTTGGTCTTCTCCCTTTATCTCTTTTGTCCATTGTCCAAGTGGGGTTTCTTTTCCGAGTTCAGTTTCCTTATACGTAAACCCAAAGACTCATTTCTTATGCTTTAATGGTTTTCTCCCCAACTTATTACTATATGTATTAGCTATCTGAAACCGTAGTATCTTGATGATTTCGAGGAAAATATTTTGACATCAAACCATTATATAATAACTATTTGAGAGCCCTTTAGCTCGAAAAGAGGCGAAACTTGGATTTTATAAATCGGTCCCTTTGACCACACAAATCTTTTGAAAAGCAAGATATCTTGGCCTCTGTGCCCCCGGCCTCTGTGCCACATACATATTATTGGGCCCAGAGAGTAGGGTTCGGGGTGATACCGGTTAGATGTCGGGTTTACGGTGGATCTCAATGCCCGTAGTCTCCAAAAACCTTGGGATCTCGAGGTGTGGCCGAAGTGGTAGCCGTTTGAGAACCTATGACCGACAGAGCTTGCTTGAGGACGTATGTCGAAGACTTGTCACACCCTGAAGATGTATTGGGCTATACCCATGCATGAATTATTGTTGTATATAGAGGGATTAGCTTAGGCATGGAAATGGGTAGAGTATGGATCGGTTCCAGCTAGATCTAGGACCTGCCCGAATAACATTTTTTGGGCCGAAGACCCACTTAGACCCATACCTGCCCCAAACCATTGAAGACCCGTCAAACTCAAATTCACCCCACTAGACCCATTAGTAAATTATTTTTAAAAATTATATTTGCACAATTCACAAAATAGATATGAGAAAATAACATAAATATTTTGTAATAAAGTTTAAATCTTGTCAAATTACATAAAAAAGAATATCAAAGTTTCCAAACTACATATCACTAATTAGTTAGTAAGTAGTCAACCATAACTAAATTACTTAACATAACATTATATATATATATATATATATATATATATATATATATATATATATATATATATATATATATATATATGTGTGTGTGTGTGCGTGTGTGTGTGTGTGTGTGGATAGGGTATGGGTTGGTTCTATATATACCCAAGTCCCGACTCAAACCCAAACGGGTCCTAAATATAAGACCCAAGACCTGCCCCATACCCATTTAGTGGACTTAGACCCGCCCGAAATAAGTCGGTTCCGGGTTGGGTCTGGATAGTACCCGTACCCATTGCCATGCCTAGATTAGCTCTTCTTCTAGATTACACGAGAGGCATAAGGTGGTATCTTATTATTTACAATTTCCAAAGATGGAGTAAGTGCTCGTCTCGCCGAGCTTTCGTTTATTTTATTGCATCGTTATTTGATTCACCAATATTTCTAAAAAAATTTATTTTCTGCTGCTTTCTTCTCGTTTAAAATGGTGAATATTTATTCTGTTTTATTAATATATATGTATTATAGCCCCTCACTTAGTTTCTTTGACTAACCCCGTTGCTTCCCAATATTTTGTTTCAGGGTTTATGTGCTAGGCAGAAGTCGGGTCTATTAGTGGATTTATATCTTTTTGCTTATATATTTTGTCCCGTCTTGTATATTTATGGACGCACTTTACTTTATATCCTGGATCTTAGTTATTACTATCGTAGATGAATATATTTATATTTGACTTTGATGGCCCATTTTTATGATTATTGCTTTTCATCAGCCTTGGTGGGCTTTATAACTGCGTTTCTGGATTTATTGGTTTTCTAGCTCCCTGAGTGGGGTAGGTTTTATTTGTCATTGCTCTTCGCTTCCGCATTTATTCATTGTTGTTGTTGTCGTTTTCAAATATCTGCCTAGTACCTTGTTGCCGTTCACTAGGTTACGATCCGTAGCCGAACCTCTGTTCTCATTATGGATTGTGACTTGGTGTGGGATGGTACGTCTCACTCGCATCATATTTGGGATGTGCCGTTACACGCCTGTTTAAGAGGTTTGAGGATTTCATCAAGAAACCGGATATCCAATACTACGCCCGTGATAATTATTTTCACCCAACTGACGAGTAAGTCCAAAACAAAATACCAATGGTAAACAGATTGTTTTTATTGCATTCTTGTAACTATTAATTTTCATTCATATTTGTTTCACATTAATTTATAGCAAAAACATAGATTTATTAAAAAATTTATTCTATATTAAAACCAATTAAATATTAACAAGGGAATGTCTTTTACATGAATAAATCAGAAGACTGAAGAAGAAAGGTGTTTCTGGCAGCATGGATTTGTGCACTACAAATTATTTTACTACGTGTTCATGACTAAGACGGCTGCACTATTCCCAAATGAGCCTCGTACCAATCCGATGAGATCTTCTATTCTAAAATGGTATTCCATCTTGTATTTCATATAGTGAGATTGTGCCACGTGTTTGTTGAAATATCTTCATTCACTTACCATTAACAAATCATATTACACTTGGCGCAATCTCACTATATGGAATAGAAAATGGAATACCATTTTGAAATAGAAGATCCCCTCCGCGCAACAATGCCATCGATCCAATCCTTTACGATAGTCATGGCCCCAACTACCCGGAGTAGTGATGGTTGCTTAAATCTGTTGTTGGCCGTCTAAACTGTTTTTGTGGGTTTTATGTTTTGGATGGGTTTGGACTTTTGTGGACTATGATGTTTCATTATGACTAGGCTATTATGTTTTTAAGTTTAATTAGTATGGTTGTTTGCTAATCAAGTTAAAAGAACCATAACTAGGTCTTGAATTAGGGCGCTATGTATGTTTTAATGTAGGATGCAAATGGTTGCTTGTAAATAAGTGTGCTTAGCTTAGGATTAGAAATTAGCTTCCAATCTTTATAATTAAGTATGAATTAGGCATGCAAAAGGAATTTTCCAATTTAAGTGGCCCTATGAATACAACTCTTTTGCGTGGCCAAAAACTGTTTGATTGCTCGTCCTTTAGTAACGCATGCAATTATATCCATGGAAATTTAATAATTACTGGTGTAATTAAAATAAACAATTTTACTTAATTATATCTAAATAAATACTTTTTCATAATATGCGCCATAGGAAGAATATATTAAACACATCATAACTCAAATGAAATAAACACAAGAGCGCCTTTCATTGATTAGCACGAAACTAAAGAGTCACATAGAGTGGTTTACATACTACATATCATAGGAAAACAAGAAACATCTTACTTACTGATTAACTACAAATTCACTAGGCGCTAACACAAATAATCTTTCATCACTTCAGTGGTCTTCGAAATAGGGTATGCAACATTTACCTATAAAACACCATCAGTACTACATGTGTAATTATTAAGAAACCAAAATTAATGAATTAAAATATAAATTAGAGTATACTAGTCGAATATAATATGAAATTGTGTTTAAGTAATAGTGAGGTAATTAAGAAGAGTAACCCATACCCCTGCGTAGAGCCACTACCAGAGCTCCCATCTGGAGGTTTGATAAGTTCTAGTTACTCTGCGTAATTCTCAATAGACTCGCGGGAAAAAATTGAAGCCTCATTCGGGCGAAAATGGTTTGGAACTTATTGAAATCAGGGAAACCATGTTTGAGGAATTTCTTTTCGATTTCAAAATCCTGCAATTAAGGTTTTTCAGTATATCATTTAAATCCATAATCATAATTTGTGATAAAATCGTATATAGTATTCCACATATAAAAGCAGAACATATTGCCAATTATTAGGAAAATAATATTAATTGATAAAGACTATAAATTATTTAGGACTACAATTAAAATTTAACTCACCGGCCCGTTGATATCGTGAACAAAGCCGTCATATGGGATTATTGCGTTCCGGCAACGGTAAAAAAAAAAATCCTTCGATTCAGTGAACCCACAAAACTTGATATAGCGCACACAGAACTCTCCGATGAACGCAATGGTTTCACTTATATTTTTTGGATTACCAAATCTAGCGGAAACTTCAGCAGTAACGTGTTTCACAGCTTTGGTTGCCTCAGGAATTTCATGCACAAAATGGGTCATGCAATAAGAAAACAAGGAATCTAGAATAAACGAATATCCTTACAACTGACACAGACGGGATATGGAGCTTCTCATAAGTGATTGCCTTCAGGTTCAAGGGGGGTTGTGAAATAGGGGGAGGTGGCGGTGGCAGGATGGTTCAGTTACTCATTTCTGGCCTCAGGTCGATTACTAAGAGAACTTGGGGATAAAATATGTGCTTTATATAGCTACCCGGTGCGTAAATACAAATATCCATGGGGAAATTTTTATAAATAAAATATTAAATTTTGACATCCGCATGCATGAGTTTTGGTCCAAGACCAGCACGCATGAAGCTCGGAAAAAGAGAAAATTGGATGATGCCCGACTGGCCGCCGCAGAAGAGACACACGGACTGTGCAACTCGATCCAAGTGATCGAGAGAAGACGACGCGGGTCGGAGTCAGCCTCCGAGGAGACCAACTCGAGTGTCTCACCATCTTTCTCCAAGAAAACGCCGACGTTTTCGCCTGGAAGGCAACCGATCTGGAGGGGGTCGATCCAAACGTCATCTCACACTATCTCAATATCGACCCCTCCTTCAGACCAATCAAACAAAAACTCCGGACGCAAAGTGTAGTCAGAAACTCCATCATCGAGGAGGAGGTCAACAAACTCCTCGACGCCGGATACATAACACCTGAAAAGTACGTTGACTGGCTCTGTAATGTGGTCCTGGTCGCCAAAACTGGTGGGAAGTGGCGGATGTGCAACGACTTCACCAACCTTAACCGCGCCTGCCCCAAAGACCCTTACCCACTCCCGCGGATCGATCAACTCGTCGACTCGACCGCAGGATGTGAAATGATGAGCATGATGGATGCCTTCCAAGGCTATACTAGATCAGAATGGCCCCCCAGGACCGAAAGCATACGACGTTCATTGTTGTCAAAGGCATCTACTGTTTCAAAGTAATGCCTTTTGGACTAAAGAATGCAGGAGCCACATACCAGAGGCTGGTCAACCTCATCTTCGAACCCCTTCTAGGGAAAATGGTTGAGGTTTACGTCGACGACATGATTGTAAAGAGCCTGAGGGCGGTCGACCTCGCATCCATGTTTGCTCTAATACGGAAATACCGACTAAAACTCAACCCTTTGAAGTGTGATTTTGGGGTTGGTGGTGGCAAATTTTTGAGTTACATGGTGAGCCAGCGAGGGATCGAGGCCAATCCAGAAAAGATTTCCGCGATCATCAACATACCCCGACTAGACACGGTTCGAGGAGTCCAGCAGCTGCTCGGACGGATTGTCGCCCTCAACAGATTCATATCCAGGTCGAAGGAGCGCAACCTCCCCTTCTTTAAAATCCTAAGGGACATGAACAAGTTCGAGTGGACAGACGAGTGTGACCGCGCCTTTGAAGATCTGAAGAGGTACTTGGCTTCAGCTCCGCTGATCGCCAAACTAGAAAAAGGGGAAATCCTCTACCTATACCCAGCCGTCTCCGACGAAACAATCAGCTCGGTCATAGTGACCGTTCGCGATCGGAAGCATCTCCCGGTCTACTATGTCAGCAAAATCCTGAACGGGCCTGAAACCCGTTACTTGGAGATTGAGAAGTTTGCACTCGCGCTCGTGGTATCATCGAGGAAGCTTCGCCCATACTTCCAAGCACATGAGATTGTCGTACTAACCGACCAGCCCCTAAAACAGGTGATGGCTAAGCCTGATACCCCAGGGCGGTTAATCAAGTAGGCGATCGAGCTCGGACAGTTTGATATTACCTTTTAGCCAAGGGTGGCCATGCAAGCACAAGTACTAGTTGATTTTTTGGTCGAGAAGACTACGACGGTGAAGGCAGGAAAGAACAAGGGTACCCATTAGCTCCTGAAGGTTGACGGATCCTCGACCGCCTAAGGCGGAGGAGCAGGAATATCGCTGACCAACCCCGACGGCCTAGACTTTGATTTCGCGATTTGCCTCGACTTTCAAGTCACGAATAATGAGGCCGAATACGAAGCGTTGATCGCTGGTCTACGCATTGCGCTCGAAGGTGGGGCAACCACAATCGCCGTTGTCACGAATTCCCAACTCATAGCGCACCAAATCCAAGGCTTCTACGAAGCTCGAGAAGATAATATGATCAGGTACCTGGAGGAAGTGCGTGAACTAACTGCAAAATTCAACAACTTCACCATCGACCAGGTCCTAAGGGAGGAAAACGTTCGAGCCGACGTGCTATCCAAGCTCGCCAACGGCCTTAAAGGCATGGAGGAGTAGGAGATCACTTTTAAAGTATCCGACCGCGCAATAGATAGGACGGTCGAGTCTCTCCTGATGATCGACCCCGAGGAACCTTGCTGGCTCGATGAGATCGTGTTATATCTCCGAGAGGCTACCCTTCCACCTGATCGCAACGCCGCTCGACGGTTGAGACACCGTTCTACCAAGTTTTTCCTCGACCCGGAAGGAAGGCTTTACAAACGCGGGCACCGCCGACCCCCCATGAGATGTCTCCGACCCTCTCAGGTCGAGGAGGTTCTTTATGAAATCCACGCAGGGAGTTGTGGGAACCATTCTGGCCGTCGATCTCTAGCACGAAAAGTTACAAGGGCAGGATACTTCTGGCCGACCCTAGAGCTTGACGCAGAGAGGCACTCGAGACACTGCGTTAAGTGTCAAAAGACGGGAAATTATTCGCACAAACATGCAGTAGAAATTATAGCAGTCGATGTGTCCTGGCCCTTCGACCAGTGGGGGATAGATATAATCGGACCACTCCCGACCTCGACCATCAGGCAGGCTGAATACTGTATTGTAGCCTGCGAATATTTCTCGAAATGGGTGGAGGCGATAGCCGTTCGACAAACAACCACAAAAATCATCAAAAACTTCATATGGAGGAACATTGTGTGCTGGTTCGGGGTCCTACGGATCTTAATTTGTGATAACGGGCCACAATTCCGAGCAGAAGATATGAAGGAATGGTGCATAGACCATGGGATCGACCAACGCTTTGCTTCGGTCGGATACCCCCAAGCCAACGGGCAAGCTGAGGTGACAAACCGCACCATTATCAGGAGCCTCAGTGCCCGACTCGATGCGAAGAAGAGGGCGTGGGAGGACGAACTTGACGAGGTCCTATGGGCCTATCGCACCACTCCCCGAACCTCGACTTAGTCTACGGGTCAGAAGCTCGTCCACGAGACGGCCAAGGTATCTCACTTCCAGTTGGCGCAAAACAACGAAGGGCGTGCGCTCGAGCTCGACCTCATCGAGGAAAAGCGCCATACAGCCCTTGGTCGAATGTTGCAACACAAAGCTGCGGCCGCTCGGAGTTATAACAAGAACGTCCGACCGCTAAGCTTCCAAGTAGGGGATTTAGTCCTGAAAAAGGTCGAAGTGTCGAGGAAAGTGAAGAAGCTTGAAGAAAAGTGGGACGGTCCATACCGTGTTGCACGAATGGCCAAGAACAACGCTTACCGACTCGAGACAGTTGGATCAGAGCCTGAAGAATTGCCCCGACCATGGAACGCATTCAATTTAAAATTGTATTATCCATAGGTCGACCCCTCAGGGGTCTAACCGTGTAACTCCCCTCAGGGGCCCTCTTTTGTAAGTTGACTAGTTCAATGAAGCATTTCTAGTGTTATTATTTTTACTCCTGATCGTCTTACTTTAGCATTCGATGTCCCATCATGCTTGAAAAGGGGAGGGGGTAACCCCGCGAAAATATAAGAAACAATAACGAAAATGCACCTATAAAACTAAATCAGAAAACAGACTGGGGACTCGAGCGCAAAGCTCGAGCCCTTTCCGATCGTCCAGAGTTGGAAGTTAAGATTCCACTCGCGGACTGGGGACTCGAGCGTAAAGCTCGAGCCCTTTCCGATCGTCCAGAGTTGGAAGTTAAGCTTCCACTCGCAGACTGGGGACTCGAGCATAAAGCTCGAGCCCTTCCCGATCATCCAGAGTTGGAAGTTAAGCTTCCACTCGCGGACTGGGGACTCGAGCGTAAAGCCCGAGCCCTTTCCGACCGTCCAGAGTTGGAAGTTAAGCTTCCACTCGTGGACTGGGGACTCGAGCGTAAAGCTCGAGCCCTTTCCGATAGTCTAAAGTTCACTCACAGACTGGGGACTCGAGCGTAAAGCTCGAGCCCATTTCGATCGTCTAGAGTTAAATCATTCAAACTTAAAAACGAGCAACAAGCTTTTGAAAGGATTCCATTAAGTATGGGTCGAAAAACGCGACCCGTTGCTTACAAAAAACCCGATGGGGCCAAGTCTTAATACAATCTAATTGGACAGCAAAAGAAAAGATAATAATGACACTCAATCCTCGACGTCGACAACAGGAGGGGCGGTAGAAAGTTCCGGTCGGCGCGCAGCAGAAGGAGGATCGGGCGAATCTGAACTATGAGGCTGATCGAGGAATTGAAGATCCAGATCCTCAGGCCACCCGCTTCCATCATAAGGAGGCCCATCAGGAGCCTCCGAAGCCATTTTCTTCACAATGAACCCAAAGCGGTAATCATCGGGCTCGGCGGCATAGACCTCAGCCATCGGATTGTCTTCTTTTGGTGGTCTAGGATCGTGCTCATCAGGGCCGATCCCGGAGAGTTCATTCTCATGGACTTGGAGGTAACCGCGATGGCGGAGTTGGGCCAATCATAGATCGATCCCAGCCTGCATATCGCCGTCGCACTTATACGCAGAGGCTTGGTAGAACATCGGGCTCTCGAAAAAGTCGATTACAGCTCTCATCGCGATCATGTCGCGCGCTCGACGCATGTACCGCTGCGCCTTCCTCTTATATTTGTGCGCCAATTCTTGAACGGCGGCGACATATCCGATCGTGCGGGCAGTATCATACTGCTTTTGCTCCCACTTCGCGGCCCTTTCAAGCCGGGCCTCCAGCTCAGATACCCGCCTCGCCGACGAGTCGGCCTCCTTCGTTAAGCGCTCGATGTCGGATTGCAAGTGCATCTTCTCAGCTTGGAGGTCGTCCACCGACCGCTTGAAAACCTCCACTTGTTGCTTCAGCTCGGAGCTATCTCCAAGCTCGACCAGCTCCTTCTTCTTCTCGAAGAACTTCGTCTTGTAGAAGTCCTTGCGGGCGGAATAAAGCCTAGCTCGCTGGGCGATCGAGGCGATGGCGTTCGGGAGCCTCTGCAACATACACACAAAATTTTCGATTAGAAACAGTACATGAAAATAGAAAGAAAACAATAAGAGAAATGAAAGCCGTACCATGCTCACGGACTTGGCGCAAATGATCTCCAAGTCATCGATGGAGTGTTTGACCAGCTTCTTCTGGTCGGCAAGGTTAACCCCCGATCTGTATAGGGAGTAAGCCTTTCGATCATCGACCTTCCTAAAGAAATGGGAAGATTCTTGGCCGCTCGGTGGCTCTTCAGGGGCCGCCAAGCTCGGAAGCTCAACGACGAGGCGCTCTAACTATGCCAAGCTGCCTTCGTCATCGCTGTCGCTGTCTTGCTCGACGACTTGTTTTTGCTTTGATTGGGATCCTGGTTTCCCCGATCCCCTGGGGGTAGAAACGACGTTCGGGCGCCTCCTCTTCAAGCCGGTCGAGGGGGCATCCACCTGACCCTCGACTGCGGGAGCAGGCTCATGCCTTGTCACAGCGGTCGGCATGGGAGCATCGACCGCGACCCCTTCGTGGGTCCTCTTGTGTGTGACCGCCATGGCCGCGGTCGAAACATAAGCTGCCGGAGGATCGGGCAGTGCATCACGAGCATTGATCGCATCGTTTAACGCTCAGAAATTGGCGGCATCCTGCTCTTGGTTGGCTCGACCAGGCCGCTTATTCTTCAGCTGAAAGAAAGCTACGAGTTGAAGCCATCACTTGGGTATCTGCAAGGAAAACAGAAAAAACGATCAGCAACAGTTCACTTAATACGAAAGCAAGAAAATAAAAAGCATAAACCCCCCCCCCCCCCCCCCCCCCGAACGTTTACCCAAGATTCTCTTCGTCGAGTGCCGATCGTAGCAACGCCCAGCACTCTCAATGTTCTGCTCGGTCATAATAGAGCTTCAGACCATTTCATCGGGGCCCAACCACTCGCCCAGCAGGTCGAGCATGTTCTCCAAATCAGGTTCGGCCACCCACACTTCTTCTTCCTCGAGCGGATATCCTTCCAACGATTGGGGAGGCGGAACCCATGCTCATGCTCCACGATCACCCACTCTGGTTTCCAAGTGGTTCCGTGTGAGCTGGTCGGGATCGTGAAGAACTTCCGGCCCTGCTTCTGGGAAACAGCGTAGAATCTGATCCCCGACTTGGAGGACTCCGACACTGTAAGTAATTGCCGGAAATGCCTTGGGTTTGGCTCGAACCTAAGAATTCTCATCAGCACCAAATAGCAGCCGATGAACGCGAAGCTGTTTGGTACCAGCTGGGTCGGGCAAACTTCCAGATCCCAGTAAGTGGAGTACATCTGGTCGTTGCCGATCACTGGGAAGCCGTTCGCGACGGCATTGTAATTGATGGCCAGCTCCGTCGGCCTCTGACTTCCCATTATCTCGTCGGGTCGAGGTCTTCGAATGATAAGTGTTGGTGGGAAGCGTAGCATCGCCTTGGTCCTCGCGATCCGATCGTCAGAGATCTTCGATCAGATCATAAAACGGGTCAACCGGACCCTCTCCTCAGGTTCATCGACCGCTTCATTACCCTGAGCGGACATACCTACTACTGGCTCAGCCCGATCGACAGTCGGCTGTGCTTGATGGCGCCTTTTACCAGGACCCTTCGCCATCTGCTTCAGGCGTCCCTTGCCCTTCTTCGCGACTGTTATAGACGGCCTTGGGATAAAATCCGATAGTCTGGCCCCGGTCCCCTCTCTCCTAGCGATAGGAACCGTGGTCGGGTCACTCTTGGTTGGATTCTACCTCGTGATGCAGCTTCGCCCTGATCGTAGTCTCTCACTCTCTTCTCTGACCAGTCAGACTGTGAAGGCATTATTTAAAAAATGGAAAAGAGTAGGGGTCGGGGGTTACCTAGTGTTTAATGTAGGTCGGAGGTGTGTTTGCACTCGGTCGGACAACTGCTACAGTCTCTCTCTCTCAAAACTTGCTTGATCAGAGCTAAGCTTCATGTGCGCGTAAACAAATGAAAGAGACAGGACCCTTATTTATAAGAGCCTCTCATCGGAAGATGAAACGTCGCTTCGCTAGCGATGGCAGGAAGTGACGTGGCACAATGTGCACCACACAATGCAATTAGGGCTGACGTGACGACATGCACGCCCCACAAAAAGCTACCCTGCTGACGTGTCAAAAGGAAGAGGCCCTCGACCGCCTCTGTCCAAACACCTTATCCGATCAGAGCCTCCTAGTGAAATGAGCATCGGATCACAACTTCCAATCGAGTAAAACTCGATTAGAACTTGGGGGACTCATGATAGGGGATAATCCTACCGTGCCACGTGTCCCGATCCTAGAGGTCGGGTCAAGCCACGTGGCGCCGTCCGAAGCCCTTGACATGGACTCCGATCGGACATCTTCGACCGGATCTACATTTCCAACCAAAATCACGATATACCGCCCGATTGATCCTCGATCGGCGCTAAGAGACGCCGGCCAAGCGAGCCTTAGGCGATCGAGGTCGCTCGATCGTCTCAAGGTCAGACAAGTTTGCCAGGGTGGCGTATCCCATACACGGCAGTTAGATCCGTACCTAACCTTGGAGGATGCTGGCCCACCAGATCCCCCCTTTTAAGGATAGTATGGATTCTCTGCAGGTATTCTGAATCCTGCATTAAATGCCTGCATGTAACGGCACGTCCCCAAATATGGTGCGACGTGACGTCCCGCACCAAGTCACAATCCATAACAAGAACTAAAGGTCCGGTTATGAACTACAACCTGGCGAACATAAAATAAATACCAGGCGGATCTGCTTTAGAAAATAATAGGACAATGAACAATAATACACCGGAAGCAAATTAGCACAACCTATCCCACTCAGGGAGCTAGAACAACCATAATCCAAAACACAATTATAAAGCCCACCAAGGCCACTGAAAACAACCATATCAACATTCAAACTAATTTACATTATTTACATCTACAACTTCTAGGTTTTTAATTATTTATCCAGATACATAGGCGGAAATGAAATCACCTAAACAAAAGTAAATGACTCCAAGGACACGACCTGAATCCGCCTAGCAACAAAACCTGAAAAGACAACCACAGAGTAATGGGGTTAGTCAAAGCGACTAAGTGAGGGGGCTGTAATACGTATATATTATTGAAACAACAGAAAGATTCACCAGTTTGTAAATGAGAAGAAAGCAAAGGAAAAATAAAGGTTTTCACAATTATTGGTGAATCAAATAATTTCGCAATAAAGTTAAATCTCGGCGAGTGGAGCATCAACCACCTGTTTCATAATATCAGAAATATCAAATAAACCTCCCTTATTCCTCCTTGTGTAGTCAGGTAGCTAGCCCACTACTATATAATCATGCAAGGACAAATATCCAATACATCTTCGGCTCGGGATATAGACTAGATCCCGTCCGGCGCAGGTACTCAAAAGGGTTGCCACTCCGGTCATACCCCCGAGCTCCCATCAGTTTGGAGACCAGAGCATTGAGCTTCACCCCGTACCCTGATGTCCGGGCCCAATAGTATAATGTGGCTCAATGGCCAGGCCGAAAGACCAAGATAATTCCCTGCATTCCAAATGCTTATATGGTCAAAGGGACCGATTGATAAATCAACTTTTAACCCTTTCGAGCTAAATGAGCTTTTGAGGGGTTATTCGTAATAATTTGATATCAAAGCATTTTTCTTTAAACTCATTAAGATAGTATGGATTCAAATAGATACTACGTATAATATAAATATGGGGAAAGAAAACATAAAAACATAAAACACAGGCTTCGGGTATATATGGAATATTTACATACGTATAAGGAAAGCCGAATTCGGAAGAGAAACCCCACCTGGATAATACTGCAAAAAGGAAAAAAGAAAGAAGACCAACTACTGCCCAGAAGAACTACCACCTGAAACCAAATACGACACAACCATGTAAGACGACAATACGACGCACGGCTTATTCTTAATGCAATAAACACTTAATTAAATCAAAGAAGAGCAATTAGGGCAATTATTCAATGAAACGAATGAAATATCAAACTTCAATCTTATAATCATGCTTAAACATAATTAGGTTTCATAGACATGCTTAAAATACTATAAAGAAGCATACATTCAAGTTTCGAAGTAATCGGAAAAGAATTGCGAAAAGCGTATAATTCCCTAAACGGAAATCGGTTCGTTTCACGATCAAACGGTATTGGAAAAATTCAAACTCTATGGATTATTAAGTTTTAAAGCATTACGGACTTAATGGCGAAGTCGGATTTTGAAAATAATATCAAACGAAGAAAGTAGAATTTGCAATTTTTGACTTCCAGAGACTTTTGAACTGAAATTGGGTCACACGGCCTCTTGCACGGCCTTGTGCAAGGCCGTGTGCATGTTTTAGAACACGCACGGGCTACACACACAGCCTGATGCAAGGCTGTGTGTGTTGGAAAATGCGCACGGTCTTGCTACACGGCCTGTTGCAAGGCCGTGTGCACCATGGTTTCGCGAATTTTCAGCAGAACGCGAAGAACTTCGCACAGAAGTATCATAAGTTCGTCAAATCTTCACCAAAATACCATTTTCAATCAGATTTTCATACTACAAACTTCAACAAACATCAAAGATCACAATGGCAACACATAGGATCAAGAATCATCGAAAACTACGGGGTATAACGATCAAACTACTGAAAAATCCAACTTCGAAACAATTTATCCAAAACATACTTAAACGACAACGGAATTGAATGGAACCTGAATAATACCTATAGAGAATGTTACAAGGGTCGCGTAGGTTCTTACGGATCGAAATTTGGTTAAGAAACGAACTCGAAAGATCAAATTGAAGTTTTAAGAAAATTCTTTCTTTTTTTCTTCTTCTTTTCTTTTCTCTCGTTGGGGTTAAGTGTAATTAAGAAAAGGAAAGGAAAAGAGAATAAAAGGAAAACCTAAGGTTTAAATGAAAAATCGAAGGGGCATTTTCATAATTTCGCGAAACTTCATAAAAAGGACATATTAATGAAATATATCAATATTATAGTCAAAACTCATCATTTTAAACGCACATTGACATAGAATAATTTAAATTCACAAATTATTGCATTTACGAAAATTCATATAAAATACACAAATATCACATAAGCACATATATCCCGATCGAGTTTTCCAAACTTGTCCCGTTATCTTAGGAATTCTTACCAGCTTTAGTTTACCCAAAAATGTGGGGCGTTACAATCTCTCCCCCTTATGAGAATCTGTCCTCAGATTCTATTTATTCGAAGCGAATAACTCAGGATAATGTTTTCTCATTTTCTCCTCTGTTTCCCAAGTAGCTTCTTCGCTTTTCTGATTCCTCCAAAGGACTTTTACGAGGGGAATTTGTCGATTACGAAGTTCTTGGAATTTACGGTCCAGAATACTAACCGGTTGGGAAATGAACGTCAAATTCGGCTCTAACTTTATATCTTCCACTGGAATAATTTTGGACTCGTCTGGATGATACTTACGAAGCTACGAGACGTGGAAAATATTATGAATACCTATAAGAGCTGGCGGTAAATCTAATCTGTAGGCCATCTTCCCAATCCTCTCGAGAATCACATACGGACCCAAATATCTCGGGGCTAATTTTCCTCCTTTGCCAATTCGAACAAATCCCTTTCTAGGAGAAGCTTTCAAAAATACCTGATCCCCAACTCCGAACTCCAAATCACGTCGACGTCTATCAGCATAACTCTTTTGTCGATCTTGGGCAGCTTTCATTCTTTGTCGGATGGCTTGCACCTTTTCGATAGCATCCTGAATAAATTTTGGAGCAATGCCATGATGAATACCATCTTTAGTCCATCTCCAATCTTCAATGTCCCAATATAGTGGCGATCGACATTTCCTTCCATACAAAGCTTCGTATGGGGCCATCTGAATCGAGGATTGATAACTGTTATTATAAGCAAACTCGATCAATGGTAGCTGTTTATACCATGTAGTCTGAAAATCCAGGGCACAAGATCTCAACATGTCTCCGAGGTATCTAATAGTCCTCTCTGATTGACCGTCTGTCTGGGGGTGAGCTGCAGTACTGAAGGTCAGCTTTGTTCCCATACGATCCTGTAAGTTCTGCCACAGATGTGAAGTAACCCTAGTGTCTCTGTCTGACACTATACTAGCCGGAACTCCGTGAAGTCTCACAATCTCCTCATGATAAACCTGTGCCAACTTCTCAACTATATAGGATGTACGCACGGGCAAGAAATGAGCGGACTTCGTCAATCTGTCAAAAATTACCCAAATGCTATCATAACCACCTCTGACTTTCGGTAAACCCGAAACAAAGTCCATCGCTATCTCTTCCCATTTCCAAGATGGAACGGGAAGTGGCTGAAGTAAACCTCCGGGTTTCTGATGATCTGCCTTGACTTGTTGACACGTCGCACACTGTCTGATATAGTTGGCCACATCTCTCTTCAAACCATTCCACCAGAAGAACTCTTTCAAATCTCGATACATCTTAGTGCCTCCCGGATGAATAGTATAGGTTGATTTGTGAGCTTCATCTAAAATCTCTCTCCTCAAACTCTCTGGAACACAAACTCTTGTCTTATGTCTGAGAAGACCTGTGTCGTCAATACTGAACTGCGTGTCTGGCTCATCCTTCATTCGAATAATCTGTTGCTGAATCCAATCATCAGTAGCTTGAGCTTCTTTAATTCTACGACCCAACTCTGACTGAATCGTAATATTAGAAATGCGAGCATAAGAAATAATACGAGCTCTCTCGGCACCTGATATATCTGAACTCAGCTCTAGCTGTGATACACTTGCTTTTCTGCTCAAGGCATCTGCAACCACATTCGCCTTCCCCGGATGGTACTGAATCTTACAATCATAATCTTCTAACAACTCTATCCAACGCCTCTGACGTTTATTCAATTCTTTCTGCGTGAAAAGATACTGAAGGCTCTTATGATCAGTGAAAATATCAAAAGTAACACCGTACAGATAGTGACGCCACTTGCCCAAAGCAAACACAACTGCTGCTAACTCAAGATCATGTGTAGGATAATTTATTTCAGCAGGTTTAAGATTTCTCAAGGCATAAGCTATAACCTTTCCATTCTACATTAACACACATCCTAAACCTTCTTTCGAAGCATCAGTATAAACCATGAATCCAACTGAACCTTCAGGCAAAGTAAGAATAGGAGCGGATGTCAATCTGTTCTTTAACTCCCGAAAACTGCTCTCACACTTATCTGTCCACACAAAAGAAACATTCTTCTTCGTTAACTCTGTAAGCGGGGCTGCAAGTTTAGAGAAATCCTTCACAAACCGTCTGTAATAACCTGCCAAACCCAGAAAACTACGAACCTCTGTCGGAGTCTTAGGCTGCTCCCAACTCAATACTGAATCTATCTTCGAAGGATCAACCTCAATACCTTTCTTGGATATAACATGACCCAGAAATGCCACTTTTTCAATCCAGAATTCGCACTTACTGAACTTGGCATACAACTGATGTTCTTTCAAAGTTTGTAACACGATCTTCAGATGCTCTGCATGCTCTTCCTCGGATTTTGAGAAAACTAGTATGTCGTCGATGAAGATGACAACAAACTTGTCAAGATAAGGTCGAAAGATTCTGTGCATCATATCCATAAATGCTGCAGGAGCGTTCGTCAAACCGAATGGCATAACCACAAACTCAAAATGACCATATCGAATGTTGAAAGCTGCCTTCGGTATGTCCTCTTTCCTGATACGTAACTGATAATATCCCTGTCTCAGATCGAGTTTAGAATAGACCCTCGATCCTTGTAGTAAGTCAAACAACTCCTCAATGTGGGGAAGAGGATACTTGTTCTTCACAATCATCCGGTTCAACTCTCTGTAATCAACACAAAGTCTAAGAGAACCATCTTTCTTTTTCACAAACAATACCGGTGCACCCCAGGGAGATGTACTCGGCCTGATATAACCACTGGTTAGCAAATCATCTAACTGAGTCTTCAACTCCTTTAACTCAGCTGGTGCCATTCTGTAAGGTGTCTTCGAATAAGGCTCAGATCCCGGATACAGATCAATAACAAACTCGATATCACGGTCTGGAGGTAACGATTCTAACTTCTCAGGAAACACATCAGGGAAATCTTTAACAATCTCGCTATTTTCAAACTTCGACTGTTCTTTTGGCCTGTTAAGAAGATAAGCAACAAAACCTGAAGCTCCTTCTCGGACGAGCTTCTTCGCCTCTGTCATAGAAATAATCGGCCCATCCGTCAACTGAATACCCTGACTCGAATTAGATCCCAAACTAATCTTCTTCTCAAAACAATCAATCTTGGCCCTGTGCTCAAATAACCAATCCATACCCAAGATAACTCCGTACTTCTTCACTGACAACACTATCAAATCTGCAGGGTAAACTTTCTCCTCAATAACAACGGGACAACGTCGGTACACGCGGTCGGTAATAATACAAGATCCCAAATGGGAACTCACAACAAAGCAATAATCAGACAAATCAACAGACGCATACGCAGATAAGTGAATTTCAGGAGTAACAAAAGAATGCGTGGCACCCGGATCAAACAATGCATGTATGGGTATGTTATGTATATGTATGGTACCTTCCACCACGGCGGAAGCATCAGGCTCAGTCTCCTCATTATCGCCCTCCAATGCATACACACGAGCTGGAACAGAAGGCTTCGGCTTCGACGGCATAAGCTGACTCGGGGGCTGCCTCTTGGGACAACTATCCTTCTGGTGGGTAGAGCTACCACAACTAGTACACAATCCCAACTTATACCAACACTTAAACTCTGGGTGATTCCCTCCACAATAACCACAAGTAACTGGGCGATAACCTGACGGACGAGGGACTGAAGGAAAACCAGCCGGGCGAGGTGCAGAGTAAAATCCGGTCGGACGAGGTGCTGAAGTAAATCCCATAGGGTGAGGTATAGGAGGTCTGGATCCACCAAAAGGTCTCTTGCCTTTAGGCTGCATAGGAGCACTCGGAATGAAAGGCCTCTTGAAACCCGATGAAGAAGAAGCGGCGGTAGTATGACGAATAGCTCGATCAATACTGGGATACTCAGCCTCAAGAGATAAGGCTGCATCTACAGTTGCAACATAGGTAGTGGAACGGGAAGCTACAAGACCCTGTCGAAGAGGAATACTCAAGCCCTCTAGAAACTTCTTGGTCTTCCTACGCTCGTCTAAAGCAATATGGGGAGCATATACTGCAAGTCTGGTAAAATTGGCCTCATAATCTGCCATGGTAGAAGTACCCTGAGATAACTCCATAAACTCCTGCTCTCGGCGATCCTGAACAGTAGGGGGAACATACTTAGCTCGAAACTCCTCAAGAAACCTATCCCACGATGACTCAACTTCGGTGGCCCTTCATCTCTGCTCAGTCATCTTCCACCAGGCCTCTGCAGGTCCTCGAAGAAGATAGATAGCAAACTCAACCTTCTCTAGATCAGTAGGCTGATGAACTCGGTATATCCTCTCAAGAGATGAAATCCAATCCTCTGCCACAATATCATCTGTGGTACCAATAAACTGAGGTGGATGGAAATCGAGGAATCAGCGAAGTGACTACTCACGGGCTCTATTCTCATCTACCTCAACTTCCTTGTCTCTCTGATCCAGGTAATCCTTAAAGAGACCAAATATCTGCTGAGCATCAACTACTGGTGCCTGTGGTGGTGCTGCTGGAGGAGTACGATCACGACGAGGTGGCATCCTACAATTAAATATAATAAATATGCATGTAGATTAATTATGGATGCAAAACTGTAACCACATAAGCACAAAAGGACGATTCCTAAATCATAAGCCGTACGGACCTAGACTGACATGACTCACAGAGCTAAGGTCAATAAACCTCTAGCTCTGATACCAACTGTAACGGCACGTCCCCAAATACGGTGCGACGTGACGTCCCGCACCAAGTCACAATCCATAACAAGAACTAAAGGTCCGGTTATGAACTACAACCTGGCGAACGGAAAATAAATACCAGGCGGATCTGCTTTAGAAAATAATAGGACAATGAACAATAATATAGCGGAAGCAAATTAGCACAACCTATCCCACTCAGGGAGCTAGAACAACCATAATCCAAAACACAATTATAAAAGCCCACCAAGGCCACTGAAAACAACCATATCAACATTCAAACTAATTTACATTATTTACATCTACAACTTCTAGGGTTTTAATTATTTATCCAGATACATAGGCGGAAATGAAATCACCTAAACAAAAGTAAATGACTCCAAGGACACGACCTGAATCCGCCTAGCAACAAAACCTGAAAAGACAACCACAGAGTAATGGGGTTAGTCAAAGCGACTAAGTGAGGGGGCTGTAATACGTATATATTATCGAAACAACAGAAAGATTCACCAGTTTGTAAATGAGAAGAAAGCAAAGGAAAAATAAAGGTTTTCACAATTATTGGTGAATCGAATAATTTCGCAATAAAGTTAAATCTCGGCGAGTCGAGCATCAACAACCTGTTTAATAATATCAGAAATATCAAATAAACCTCCCTTATTCCTCCTTGTGTAGTCAGGTAGCTAGCCCACTACTATATAATCATGCAAGGACAAATATCCAATACATCTTCGGCTCGGGATATAGACTAGATCCCGTCCGGCGCAGGTACTCAAAAGGGTTGCCACTCCGGTCATACCCCCGAGCTCCCATCAGTTTGGAGACCAGAGCATTGAGATCCACCGTAGACCCAATGTCTATCCGGCTTCACCCCGTACCCTGATGTCCGGGCCCAATAGTATAATGTGGCTCAATGGCCAGGCCGAAAGGCCAAGATAATTCCTCGCATTCCAAATGCTTATATGGTCAAAGGGACCGATTGATAAGTCAACTTTTAACCCTTTCGAGCTAAATGAGCTTTTGAGGGGTTATACGTAATAATTTGATATCAAAGCATTTTTCTTTAAACTCATTAAGATAGTATGGATTCAAATAGCTACTACGTATAATATAAATATGGGGAAAGAAAACATAAAAACATAAAACACAGGCTTCGGGTATATATGGAATATTTACATACGTATAAGGAAAGCCGAATTCGGAAGAGAAACCCCACCTAGATAATACTGCAAAAAGGGCAAAAGAAAGAAGACCAACTACTGCCCAGAAGAACTACCACCTGAAACCAAATACGACACAACCATGTAAGACGACAATACGACGCACGGCTTATTCTTAATGCAATAAACACTTAATTAAATCAAAGAAGAGCAATTAGGGCAATTATTCAATGAAACGAATGAAATATCAAACTTCAAGCTTATAATCATGCTTAAACATAATTAGGTTTCATAGACATGCTTAAAATACTATAAAGAAGCATACATTCAAGTTTCGAAGCAATCGGAAAAGAATTGCGAAAAGCGTATAATTTCCTAAACGGAAATCGGTTCGTTTCACGATCAAACGGTATTGGAAAAATTCAAACTCTATGGATTATTAAGTTTTAAATCATTACGGACTTAATGGTGAAGTTGGATTTTGAAAATAATATCAAACGAAGAAAGTAGAATTTGCAATTTTTGACTTCCAGAGACTTTTGAACTGAAATTGGGTCACACGGCCTCTTGCACGGCCTTGTGCAAGGCCGTGTGCATGTTTTAGAACACGCACGGGCTACACACACGGCCTGATGCAAGGCCGTGTGAGTTGGAAAATGCGCACGGTCTTGCTACACGGCCTGTTGCCAGGCCGTGTGCACCATGTTTTCGCGAATTTTCAGCAGAACGCGAAGAACTTCACACAGAAGTATCAGAAGTTCGTCAAATCTTCACCAAAATACCATTTTCAATCAGATTTTCATACTACAAACTTCAACAAATATCAAAGATCATAATGGCAACACATAGGATCAAGAATCATCGAAAACTACGAGGTATAACGATCAAACTACTGAAAAATCCAACTTCGAAACAATTTATCCAAAACATACTTAAACAACAACGGAATCGAATGGAACCTGAATAATACCTGTAGAGAATGTTACAAGGGTCCCGTAGGTTCTTACGGATCGAAATTTGGTTAAGAAACGAACTCGAAAGATCAAATTGAAGTTTTAAGAAAATTCTTTCTTTTTTTCTTCTTCTTTTCTTTTCTCTCGTTGGGGTTAAGTGTAATTAAGAAAAGGAAAGGAAACGAGAATAAAAAGAAAACCTGAGGTTTAAATGAAAAATCGAAGGGGCATTTTTGTAATATCGCGAAACTTTATAAAAAGGACATATTAATGAAATATATCAATATTATAGTCAAAACTCATCATTTTAAACGCACATTGACATAGAATAATTTAAATTCACAAATTATTGCATTTACGAAAATTCATATAAAACACACAAATATCACATAAGCACATATATCCCGATCGAGTTTTCCAAACTTGTCCCGTTATCTTAGGAATTCTTACCAGCTTTAGTTTACCCAAAAATGTGGGGCGTTACACTGCAGGTCAACGCTGACAGGCATTAAATGCACACTCCCTAAGGTGTACTAGGTGGGTGTTTTCATCCACTATATATACCCCCAACATTTATTATTTTAGGGAAGCTCTCTTAACTACTCCGATCGCATCTCTTTACCTCGAATATCCTATTCCTAGTAATGACTTAACTCAGTGGAGGGGCTACGCCGGAGGCAATCCCCTCCGGCCAAGTGACCCATTGCTTTGTGTTTTCAGGTCAAAGTATGACCCTCTCTACAAATTCAACTAACGAGCAGGACACATGGTCGACATCCGACCCCCGACCAAAAATCAGCATCATCAATGTCTATGCTATAATTTAATAACTTATCTTCTATAGTACATTTAGGGATAACTATAACGTACCCTTGATAGGGGTTTCATGCCGCATTTTTTGGGGAGTTGAGCATGAGGCACGGGAGTATCCGTTAGAAGAACCAGTAAGGTGTCGCGTAGTATGGTAACGGGGTACCATAGGAGGGAAATGCCTGCTAGCCATGTTGTTACCGGATTCGGCCCCAGACAAAGAACTATCACTGTCCACTGAAAAATTAATTCAAGTGTTCTTTAGTCATCTCGTATTAACTCATATTTATATTGGGAAGAACCAAGGTTTTCAAACTCTGACCGGGCATTGAACCGAAAGCCTTACTGGTTACCTGTTTGATCGGTTCAACCGGTTTGACCACCGGTTCAACCGGTTCGACATCATAATTATGTAATAATTATATTTAATTATATATTTATTAAAATAACAAAAAAATATGTAATAATATAGAAAAAATATATCGAATAATATTTTTTTTCACTTATTAATTAATTATTATTATCTAAAAATTTCAAATACCTAAGTAGTATATTAATAATTTTAAATTTTATTTTCAAAACTATATAAATTTATATTTAGTTAATTGGAAAATATAATCTATCTGAATTCAATATGATACAATAAATATCTCAAATTTTGTGGAAGTTGGTCTCATATTATCAAGCTTTATGGGATTGCTTTTTTTTTTTTTTTTGGAAATAAAAAATTAATGCATTTAAAATATGAGAAAGAAGACACGAAAAAAGAGTAGTAGATAATGTATAAAACTTAACTCAATCAACCATGTTTAACTACTTAAAAAAAAACATGTTTAATTACTTGCAATATATCACATATAAGCCCATATATTTGAAACCCAAAGTATTTAGTCCGAAAAGAGAAAAATTACTTAACCTAAAATTATAATATGTGAGAGTGAACATTAAAAGAATTAGTTAACTGACGGCGGCTACGAAATTGATGTGAAATTGATCTGCAATACATCTGCACTCTGCAGCCTCCTTTCTTCTGTACCAATTTGATCTGTAACTCACTTTCTCATCAGCCCTTCTTGTCATCGTCTAGGTAAGGTAACAAGAGGCGAAAAAGCAAACAAATTGAAAAAAAGAGAAGGAAAAAAAAACATGGACCGGCGGGTTGGTGGTCGAACCGCCACCGGTTTGACCGGTTTTTGGCGGTTCATACTGGTTCGATTGAAGACCCATTTTTAGGGATCACCCGGACCGGATAGGCCTCCGGTCACCGGTCGGACCGGCCGGTCCTGTCCGGTTTTCAAAACCATGGGTAGAACATGTAACATATCGAACCGTTAATAAATTGACGAGGTGGCCCGTTATCTGGTTTGACATTTAATACTCGTCTAATTGGCCTCCTACAATTGAGTAAAACTTGGCCGAATATTATATCGAGTTCATGATATTTTTTTTCCGGCGTGAAGTAGTAAACACGACCCAACGGATTTACCTATAGGGAAGAATGGTTAATAGAGTCTAATCATCAGAATTAAAAAATTGATGGAAACTAGTGGAAATTTAAAATCTTTTTGGAGAATAATGAATTTATATATAGAACATTACCTGGGCAATATAATCCCAAATAGAGCAAGAAACTATCACGCACGCACCCGGTGTCGCAATTGATCATCACATGGCACTTAAGAATCCAGTGCCAAGCAATGTAACGTTTGTGCATGAAGATAAAACGAGAATGGCAAAAATAGTAGTCAAGAGTGGTATCGAACGTGAAGTTTAAAAGATTCACGGCATTTGTTATTTCGTTGTGGCTATCTTCATTAAGCCGCTGGCCAATACTCGTTGCTTCCTTTACTAGTTCGGCGATGAAGAACTCCTCTTAACTCTTTTGACCATCGTTCGGGGTAGAACAATTGATCTTGTAGCAAAATATTTGTTCTAAAACACATTTTGATCTTGTCAGGACTTACTATAAGCTCTCATTTATGGGTTTCAAGTTTGATGGAATGGAAATGAGGTCATAATATAATGCCTCATTTATAGTTGTGGAAACTGTTTCAAAGTGGTTGTATTATTGTTTTTCTTTTATTATCTTTCGGTAAACTAGTTGAGGGCTCATAAATGCGACACTGAGGACAAGTTCAATCTTTATGAATATTATTCTTAGAACCTCCTTCCAATTGATGTTATTGTCGAAGTATTGATTATAAGGAAAGAATATTTGAAACTCAATATTTGATGAAGACAACAGCATACCCAAATAAAGCCAATATAAAAAATTAAAATAGGAAGGTAAATTAATAGTGACTTCTGTAATTTATGGACTTGTCAAACTTATCAATTGACAATAGCAGTACAGATTGGAGAGAGTATATCTTACCGGGGAAGAGAGATGATTCCAATTCAACCACATCTCATTTTTAATTTCTATCCAACTAACAATGATAGTCAATAAAGCTCTTACAGATTCACAGACAAAGTAGGCCCACATATTTAGAACATATACAAAGAAGAACAGCTCCGAGTGTGTAGATATAATGATACAAAAAATTGAACAGGATTGAGATATATTATATACGTAAATATATCACAATATCTAAGAGAAATCCAAGTATACTCAGAAACCTTACAACTAAAAAAGCAATTAACTCACCCATATTTGGTCAAAAGAAATCTTACTTATGGACAGAGGCTAGACTGTATAGAGTAAAGAGTTACTGACCTTTTATCAACCACAATCATATCTTCTACCTTGAATTATGTCTCTATATGAATTAAAAAATAGTGTATAACACATTTTCAGGGGAATCGAACATCAAATCCATACGGCTGGAAATTTAAACTTCTGAAAATCTGTGGCTTCATCATTGACTCACTTGTTTGAGCAAGTCTCCCAGATCTGAATATAATCAACAGTTGGTATCAAAAGGGGTGGATAGGAAGAACAATGGAAAGCTATATCCAACACAAAAATAATATAAAAAAGTGCAAATCAATATAGATAAGATAAGAAGAATCCAAGGCAAGTCAATTAGATATAGAAATTACTTCTGTCAAGTTTTCAATCCTACAAACTCAGGAATTTCATTTCATTCTGTAATTGATTTCAATTACACATTAGTATATCATATTGAAGACTATTCAATCCAGATAGAACCAAAAAATGGATATAAACATGGTAGATCATCAATTTAAGAGGAAATCAAACTACTAATAATTTTGGGAAAAAACAGATATATCACCATGTCATAAGATTTTTAAACTAAAGTCAGTAATATATAAAATCATTGCTGAATTTATTTATTTGCAAGTGATTTGATATTTACGATATTGCCCATGTTAATCTATTTAAATATAAACATAAGTGTGAGAAGCAAATAAACATAAGAAAAACTTGAATTCAGCACTATCATCTACTCTGTCTGAGTCATGCCTACATAGAAACTGCAATTTCAGTGGCTTCAAGTTCAACACAAAGGAGAAACAACGTGGAAAGGATCCCTTCGTGCGGGCTTGTCCATGGGAAAACACCTAACTGTTAATGCAAAATGAAATGCCACATAAGGGCTTTGGAAAAATCAATGAAATCACCAAAGGGCTTGCTATACTACTGTTGTCCTAACTTTCCAAATCTAGATAAATTACATTGTCAGTTCTTTCAGTGGTGTAATCCCATAAATCTGAATGAACGTTTTGCAAGGAAGAAGAGCTGCTGAAAGGGATGAAGTATCATCAAGACCTACACTAATCAGGGGTGAACCAGTGAGTGAGATTGCCAAGAGAAGTGGATACATCCATTTCTCATGGTTGATTTCAGCTTCACTGCTGACAACTTTGTTAGTTCTGTATTGGGTTAAGTAACTTATTAAGTTGTATTTTATATCCTACTGATTTCTGATTAATAGGCTTGTATAAATGGCTACTGGTTGTTATCTATGGAGTTCATAAATTAATGTAATTTAGCAGTGTTTTATTATACCTAATAGTAAGAAAGATCAACTTGAGGAGTTAAACATATAAACAACAGATTAAAATTAGCAGGCAAAATCATGAAGAATCCATCTCTCGTTAATATAAATATATATATATATATATATATATATATATATATTTTTGTAGCTATCATGCATCAGTTGAGTTGTTATCAATTTCATCTAAAAGGAAATGTTAACAAAGGAATTCCCAAAGAAAAGTGTTTAATTTCGTCGTTGTTTTAGTATTTCAGAAATAGATGGAATTATGTTTGAAGTCTGATCGTTGGAATTCAGTACAAATTTAATTTTTTTTAATATTACTCAAACATATACATCCTTATTCACCGAGAACAAACACAAAATCATATCAAAGACAACGATTTACCTGCAGCATCACAGCCGGTGGCAACCAGAATGTTCGGTTGGGTTGAGGCGATACAGAAATCGACATGACAACTAGGTAAACTCAAATCGGATGCGAAAAGAAAAAAAAAAGACCTAATTAGGATTTGGGAAAGATAAAGTCTGAAAACCTACTTACAAGGACATTTCGGGAAAATTATAGCTCAATCGACAAGGGTTAAGAGTTAATCAAACAGAGATTTGAAGAATGATGAACAGTAAAAAATGGGACGATTTTGCGTAATCAACCATGGAACAAAAATGGTTGGTGACTTGCTCATCTCTTCCTATCTCTCCCGGTCCGATTCACGTGCACGAATCGACACCCCCAATCAAACACGTTATCAATTAAGACCTTCAAAGTGATTGAAGAAAATTCCAAATTACGACAAGTGTTGGGGAAAGTGGTCGGCGTAGCAGAAGCAAAAACTTGAACTAAACGCCCACAAACAAATGCCCAAAATACAAAAACTTTCCCTTTGTGCAATAAAATAAGGGTTAAACAAATAGAAATGTGTAGCAACTAAATCAACACCAAGATTTATGTGGAAAATTCCAAGGTGGGGAAAAACCATGGGACAAAGTTCAGTCAAACTTCCAGTATAATAAATAATGGGTACACAAGTTTCTTCCCTATAAAACAAATTATGGGTACATCAACAACACAACATTAAGAAACACATGCTCTTGGTACCCAACAATCAGAAATACATTACTCAATAAGAGTAAAAACAATCAACAAGGTTTGGATAAAACTCATGTCAACTTCAATCCAAATGTGGGCTAGTATTGCAAGAAAATATCTCCAGATCTAACCCGTTGGATCGTCAAACCCTTCGGTGAAGTTAAAGATCAGGGTGTTGGCAAACTGTCCTCCCAATTTGAGGTCGATCATAGAAGTACTCACTGCCCCATTATCGGTCGTTCATTGGCTGCGTAGTGAGAAAACTTGCTGTGACAGCAACTTGTTTTTCTGTCTCAAAGTATTTTTGTCTCTCTATCTTTTGCACACTTACTCTCTAGAGACTTCTCACACCCTCTTGATTCTTTCCAAGTGATATATAAATGAGTGGTAAGTTTCCAACCAATATAATATTAATTTTAAGATAACCACTCATTTAATTCTTCCACTTTAATTCAAATGGGAATACTAATAATTAATATAACTTTTAAGTTATATCACTTCCTCCTCATCAGAGGGAAAACCCAACAAATCTCCCCCTCACGACTATAAGGAGGGATCCACCATTCCGGCCAAGACACAACAAACTTCATGTTTGCCTTTGCTCAAACTTTTGGCCATCATATCGACACCATTGTCATCGGTAAGAACCTTCTCAACCACAACTTCATTTGCTTCCACCACATTTCATATCCAATTATATCTAACATTAATATGCTTTGATCTACCATAAGAAGAGAAATTTTTCCCAAGGTGGATAGCACTTGGGCTATCACAATGCAACCCGTAACTTTCTTGCTTCATCCCGAGTTCTTGCAAGAATGCTTTCATCTATAGCATCTCTTTGCATGCTTTCCGTTGCCGCAATGAATTCGGCCTCCGTGGTAGCGAGTGCAACACTTTTTTGCAATCTTGATTGGCAACACACAGCTCCCCCTAAGACGGTTAACAAGTAACCCGAAGTAGACTTTCTCGAGCTAATATCACCGGCCATGTCCGAATCCGTATAGCTTTAAAGGATATGCTTTCCATTTCCACAACACAATCGCAATTTGGAAGCACCACATAGGTACTTAAGTATCCACTTCACTCCATTCCAATGCATTTTCCCGAATTTGAGAGGAACCTACTCAAAACACCAACCGTGTGAGCTGCACCGAGTTCCAACATGAAATCAAAATGGAAATTCAATTCCAAATTGAAACCAGCGAATGGCAAACGCATTTACTCAACTACTAGGCGGGGCATTTTAAAAAAATACTGACAATAAGATAGCGGAAGCAGAAGCAGATCAAGGCAATGAAAATAAACCATAATCCACTTAAGGACTAATGAAGCAGTAAATCAACAACGCAAGTAGTTAAAGCCCGCCAAGGCTAGCGGAATTCACATACAGAAATTTAATACAAATCCTAAATGAGTTCAACATTAAATATTCTCGAATACTAGGTACATAATTGAATTCAAATATCATAAACATGAATACCTAATAAACGTATGAATATACAAGAACAAACTGAACGTAATTCTGCACTACTAGACTGACGATGCCTACCTAGTAACCACCTGAAACAAATAAGGGTTGAAGCAGAGAGGGTAAATCAAACAACTAAGTGAGGGGAAAAAGGAAATACAGTACATAATAACATACATAGAATAAATCACCATTTAAACTTAAAAGAAAACAACGTAAAAGAGAGGTTTTCATAAACATTTGGTGATTTATCATACCGTAATGTAACATAACATATCATTTCATATCATATTGCTCGGCGAGTCGAGCCCTCAACTCCTCATATCACATCATAACATACCTGAAAACATAATCACCCTTATTCCTCCAATATTGCAGAAGGACCGCTAAATCCAAACTGCCAAATACATAGGCACAACAGCCTATGTCCTAGTTCACACGAAGTCAACTGTCGCAGGAGCTCAAAGGATGTCACTCTGGCCTCACCCCGTGCTCCTGATAACGTGCAGCAAGCCACCGAATTCCATTGTAGACCCGCTATCTATCCATCTTCTTTCGATCGCTATCGGGTCCACAACGACAAAACGGACACACATAACGACATAACTCGCATTTTCATGACTATCATCTTCCTATCACAATAGGAATCAAGACTTTTTGTGGCCAAAAGGATCGTTCGAGGCAAGTGGGATGTCAACCTAAAATGAACTCATAAGTATCGCACGATCCGAGTAGCACTCACGATATCGGGTCACCTACAAAGCATCCAAGATCTAAAAGTCCTTTTCAAAACAAAACATAATTTACTTGCCTCTAGTTTAAAACCTTTCGAAATCATATACATATTATACATTTGATATCAAATCCATTTGCTTAAACTTCATAAAAGTAATAAGCATTAAATATTTACTAAGTATAGTAATACGGGATGAAAACATAAAATTCACATGCGAGGCTTATTCAATATTAGGGTTGGTATTATGTACATATTGTAACGACCAAAAATTCCGGAATATATTTTCGGAATAATTATTCGACACCTCGTTGAATTTTAAATGAAAAGATTAGCTTTGTTAGCTAATTTTAATCTATTCCATTTTATTCTCCAGTCCTTAACCTCTTATAATTACCTTTTCACCCTTCGAATTATTTTAATCCCATTTGAACCCCCCACACACTTTTGACCTCACTTGCACCCCCATGTGCACACCCTTAAACCCCCTTTTTGCACACTCTTGCATACACCCCCAATAGAGAGAGAGAGAGAGAGAGAGAGAGAGAGAGAGAGAGAGAGAGGAAGGAGAAAGGAAGAGGAATGAGAAAGAAGGAAGATGGAGGAGAAGAAATCCCGTCCCTAATCCGTCGCCCGACCAATCGAAATTCTGAGACCACCTCAACGATCCTCATCCGATTCTCTACCGTAACTTTCTTCCACCATCTCATTTCGTCCATTAAATCCCTCGATTTGCTAGCTTTTGCTTAGGAACAAGTATTTTGCAATTTGATGGGTTTGTAGGTTATAGTTCACCATTTTTAGTGTTGTTCGGATCAAATGATTGCTCTTATGCATGAGTGGAAATTTTATGTCTTAATTGTAGCTCTAGAATCTGCCTTGGTTGATTTTTGGACGAAACCCTCGTGAGAAAACTTGAAATCGTGTTTTCTGCACCTGAGAGTAGAACCGCACGGTCTTGGCAAGACAGTGTGCAAGCCCGGTGCGCCCACCTTTGAACCTACACCGGCCTGCACACCCCGGTGCGCAAGCCAGTGCGCACCCATTTCAGCCTGCACGGTCTTGAGTGTGTTCTCAAGATCGTGCTCAACCCCGTGCCCAAGCCCGTGTGAATGCCTTAGCCAATTTTCAGACCTTTTTCCTTAGTTGCTCACGGCAATTGGGTCAATTGGCCAAAAATAAAAGTTGACTTTTTGCATACGACCTCCTAAAATCGAGTCGTTTTCACCTATAGCTTCCATATGATTCAAGGATGAATATTCCGCAAAGTTTTTAAAATTTCCGACCTCGTTCGGGCCTTGAATTGAACCTTTTTCGTTTAGGGCTTTTTCCCCAATTTTTGAATGTTGTCCGAATGATCCGAAAATCACATAAGTGCTTCTTTACTTTATATTATGCATGAATGTGCACTTAGAATTTCAATTGAGCATGTTTAGCATCTTTAATTTCGTACATTCCATTTAATTGATTTAAGTGCATTTTACTTGTAATTTTAATTGCTAAGTGATATTATTTGGTCTTTCATGTATTGTAACTTCATGTGAGTCGTGCGTCGTGTCTTATCTTAATTGGTTTTGTCGTCTGTCAGTTTCAGGCCGTTCTCTAGAGGAATTTCTTGAGTGTCTTGTCTTTCCCGTGCTTCCAGGTGAGGGTTTTAAAATATTTTCACTGGAGTAAGGATTTCTTTTATTTATTGCAAAACAACTACCCGTACGTGCTCATATTGATTTAATTTCTCGTTCTCATATATCTATTAGATATTTAATTATATTTTCATGATTTTAATGAACAAATTCTTTGATATCAACTTATACCTATAAGTATATCTAAACCGTTTTGTTTTCAAGAGACAAGTGAAACTCTTCCCTTTCAACGTGGCACTTTAACTTGGGTTGGGACTATGAGGGAAGTCATCAGGGAAGTCCGTTAGCACATCCCGACACGTATGAAACTTATGGTCACTCCCTCTGTCGTCACACACTTGTCTAAATGCCCGTTTGGCACTCAACTTGTATTGTTTCTTGAAACACGAGCAAAATCGTGTCTTTTCTTTCATGGGGCCCGGGAGGGTAATCGAGGGTCTCACTTGGGGACGAGCAACCAGGGTGTTTCCCAAGGTATTACTCCCAAAAATAAGCATCAATCGTGGTCCATCAGGAGTTGATAACCATGGTTGCGATGGTGGGTGTTGCATTCGTTGCACACTTTCCTGAAATTCAATTCGTTGCCCACGGTCGCACTATGGGGTCAGACACCTGAGATGGAGTTTTATCATGACATGAAGGGGTTATAAGGAGGAACAGGCCTATTCTCGCTGGGATATTATATGCTTTTATTCATGCTTTATTCTCCTTACTGTACTGCTTATTAATTGTTGTTAATGCAAGTCGAAGCACATTCCGGATTTTCCTCATTTCTGCATATGTATTTTCTTCTATATATAAAACCCGAAAGCGTGGCTACTTGTTCCAAATTATACCTTCACTGAGTATCCTTTATACTCATCCCTCTTTATTTTGATTCTTACTTCTGGTCGACAGGTGGCGTTGTCACCTCTCATGTCGGTTGGCAACAGAGGGTCGTGAGTCTTGGTTTTCGTGTCCTTGGTATTGTCGGTAGTATCCAACAACAGTCTGTCTTTATTAATTGAATTGAATTCCTAGATAGAATGGATATTGTTGAATTATTAAGCTTTAATCATGATCAATTTTTAAGCGCTGATATATGATAATTGATGCCCCATGTGGCTTTAAATGTTGAATTGATATTTACTTTAAGCTTCCGCACTCTGTTATTATTGCTTGTTGTCGTTGTTGGGCCAGGGACATTGTTGCCAGTATAGATCGAGTGCTTGCCGTTCGCCAGGATGGATTTTTAAATGTGGATCATTTACCTTGTTTGGGAGTTCGTCTCGGTGCAAATATAGTGTCCTTTCTCCTCCTACGGAAAGGGGGCGCTACAGTCAGTGGTGTCAGAGCCTAGGTTCCTGAAAGGGAACCGAAAGCTCTAGTATCTCATCTTATCTTGTCTTTTGTGTCTTCTGGGTTGTGTTAGTCTGTGTCGAGTTAGTGTTTTGACGAGTGTTCGTCTCATCTTGCTGCTTAAAATTGTGAACGATTACGGTTGGCTTAATTAACCAACTGGTAATCCTTTATGAATTTTTGTACTAAGGAAGATGTAACGCGAGTCGATCGTGGAACTCTTTGTTGTGCCTTATTTGGTTTGGTCTATCTTAGTTGTGTGTCTATAGGGTTTGATTAATTGTTGAGCATGCCTTATGTGTTTATGACTTGTTGGCATCATTTCTTACAAGACATGCACATACTTTTGCCAAATAGTTGTGAACGCAGGTATGTCGTGTAAGAAAGCCCGATCAGACCCTCCACTACCACCGCACCAGACTGCTCCGGGATCCTCGTACCCATATCCGACAGGAGATATCGAGATAGCCCAAGGAGAAGAAAGCGTGACCGAGTACGAGGCTAGGTTTGCCTACCTGACTAATTACTCTCCTAACTTGGAGCCGGAACAAAGGGACTGATCTGCAAGATTTATATCCGGATTGAGGCCCGAGATCCGCCAGATACTTATAGGACTCGGCTACTGTGCTTATGCAGAAGCTGTCGGCCGAGCTTTACAGGCCGAAGCAGAGTTGGCAATGAGGGCTAGAGGTGCCAGACTGATCACATTGGAGAACTAACTCTACGAGTCAGGAGGTCTAGCGGTCGTCCTTGCGACTTCTCACAGTGAAGAGACGGCGGCTAGTAGACCCGAACTGTCGGAAATCGAATCACACCGTCGATGTGTGTAGGAGAAGACTTGGGCTGTGCCTAATCTGTGGTGCCCCCGGACACGACGTCAAGCATTGCCCCACCCAATGCAAAGGCAACTGAAGGAGTCGAGGAACTACCGGAATCAAAGGACTCGAGCCAAGACACCGAACAAAGGAAAAGGAAGGCTAGACCGGACTTCGATTATATGAATAAAGGTACCATGCATGTTCATATCATTCATATTTTCTCGTATTTTATTTATTAATTGCGTGATATGATGTAATTGTTGCATGATTGAACTCCGAATTTAATCCGGGGTGTTTTAGTATTTTTTTTTCTCTTGCATTTTATTTGATTCAGGGGCGCCTACACGCCCCTACGCATGGTATTGGTCAAGCAGGTGTGTCCAGCTCAAGATCGTGCAGAGCATTTCAGCGCCTGAACCGCTGAACCGGCGTGCACGGGCCTGCACACGCCCGAGCGTGCCTCCTTCGCGGATTTAGACCTTTTTTCCACAAACAGAAACATACAGCAACTTCAACCCTCTTTTTCTCTCACGAAGAGCAGCCCAAAAACCCCCAATTTTTACCCCAATTTCATCTTCCCAATTTTGCAAGCCTATATCTTTCGATCCAGCTGTTGGATCTTTGTGAAATTTGGAAGGTATGTCGGCCGCATTGCAAATTTTCATTAGTTGGTTTTTGGGGACGATCCGCTGAATCGATCTTGCACAAATCTCTGCCCAAAATACACGCCCGCCAAGTGTTCGACAAAATTCCCGAGTACAGAATTTCATCAAATTCAACTAAACAAGCTTCAAACAACCTTCCCACATGGCCGCCGAAGGAGGAGGCAAGATGACCCTCCATCCTCGCTTCCTCTTGGGGTGGAAATTCCAAACCCCACTCAAGATAGGATTTTTGGCCGGATGTATGGCCGCCCAGTTCTCTCCACCAAATTTCTCGATGTGGATGCCTTGGGGAGATTGAGACTTGGTCCCGATGTAGCTTGGTACATCGAGAGTGTGGGTTGGACCACATTCTTAGATTTTAGAAGAAACTCCTATCCACGGCTCGTCTAAGAATTCATCGCTACACTTTAATTGCTCCCTCATCAAGATGATCCCGAGCTACCATTCAAGATTGAATTCCGGGCGTTCAATGAAGAGTACGAGCTCACTCTACGCCAACTAATAACCCACTTTGGACTACCCATTCATGGGATGATGAGTTGAGAGATTGGATGGTCTGAAGCCGACGCATGGAGACGTGTCTCAACTTCTGGGAAGTCCTTCTTTCAAGCAAGGAAAATCGAAGGCTACCGACCTCATCAATCAAGCTTTGAGGACTTTCCACCGATTCCACTCTTGCACAGTATTTGCTCGAGGGGATAGTTACTGCTCCATCAACTTGGACGAGCTATATATTTTGGATTGCGTGGTCCAAGATAAGCCGATCAACGGCATCATGTTCTTCCTTAGGTACGTGGAGTATGTGGCTACCCGCCCAAAAGGAGAAATTAGGATTGGGTCCTACATCACAGCGATTCTAGAGTGCGCCGGTGTAACCGGAATGGACCGAATGGCCCCAGTAGGGGGAGACGGCGCTACTATTACCTACAAGCAATTCGCACAAATGAAGCTTTGTAGGAAGACTAAGGGCCGTCATAGTAGGTATGTGCCTATGTCGGCAGCGGAGGCCGCCGCCGAGAGCGACGAAGATGATGATGAGGAAGGCATTAATGCAGGAGGTCATCTTGAGGAGGACCGACAAGAGAGAGAAGAACAAATGCTCGAGCAATTATACGAAGCTGGGGGCTTCGATCTTCAACAAACTCCGTACGTGCCCGATCTTCCTAGAGTCGACAAGACCGACTTCCAGCATGGCTTCGCCGGCTACCAGACGCAACATCAGGCTGGATCCTCACAGTGGAATAGACTGAGTGAGGATCAGTGGAACCCGTATCAACAATTGGATTCAGAAGTCCAAATTAGTGGGAGACCGACAGGTGGACTATTTGGGGAAACCGCTTCACATCAACCAACAGTTGGCTGACCTTCAGGAGCTCAGACAGGAGGTCCGACACAACCACACCGAGCTCCGAGACCAGATCTCTGACCTTGAGAGGTCAATCTCTGAGCAGCTCGCTAGCTACCTGAGCCGTCTTGGCATGCCGCCTAGTTCTGGAGCATCCAACTCTTAGAAGTCATCATCTATCTTTTCATTTCTTGTCATGTTTTTTTCGTTTTAATTGTAATTTGATTTTATTAGGAACATTATGTATGAACTACTTGGTATTTTTCTTTTTGGAATTAAATGCTAATTGTTTGTTTTAATTAATTGTTTATGTGATAATTGTTCGATCTTTGTATGATGAATGTTTAATTCCCGTAATATAATCCCTTTAACACACCCCGAGGTCCGGAGGAGAATTTGAGGACAGATTCTTTTGAAGGGGGAGTATTGTAACGACCCAAAATTCCGGAATATATTTTCGGAATAATTATTCGACACCTCATTGAATATTAAATGAAAAGATTAGCTTCGTTAGCTAATTTTAATTTATTCCATTTTATTCTCCAGTCCTTAACCTCTTATAATTACCTTTTCACCCTTCGAATTATTTTAATCCCATTTGAACCCCTCACACACTCTTGACCTCACTTGCACACACTTGACCTCACTTGCACCACCTTGTGCACACCCTTGAACCCCCTCTTTGTACACTCTTGCATACACCCCCAACAGGGAGAGAGAGAGAGAAAGAGAGAGAGAGAGGAAGGAGAAAGAAAGAGGAAGGAGAAGGAGAAATCCCGTCCCGAATCCGTCGCCCGACCAATCAAAATTCTGAGACCACCTCTGTAGAGCCCCTTTCCGTAGGAGGAGAAAGGACACCACATCCGCACCGAGATGAACTCCCAAACAAGGTAAATGTACCCCGTTCAAAAATCCATCACGGCGAACGGCAATCACTCGATCAAATCCGGCAACAGCATCACGACGCCCTAACAACAACAGCAACAAACAGAATAACAGAGTGCGGAAGCGATAACGGAAAAATAATAGTTAATCACAAAAGCCATCCATGGCAACATAATTTATACAATGGTTCCAATTGAACATTCAATTAATGCCATCCACGGCTCAACTAACTATCCCACAACAGGGGCACGTAAATACGGAAAATAATTCATAGTATTAAATACAACAAATTAAATCAATTCATAAAGTACAGACCCGACTATTGTTGGGACACTGACAAAACAACATACAAGAGCCAACCTAGATCTGCTGTTGCTGACTGACAAGATAGGTGACACCGCCACCTGTCTACCTGAAGCAAGAACCAAAACAGAAGGGGTGAGTATAAAGGATACTCAGTAAGGTGGGAATACAATATAGTATTGATCGTAGTTCGTCGTTTATCTTTTAAAACCAAATAGGGTGAATGTTACTCATTTTGATAAAGGTGCAGACAATAATATAAATTGTAAAACTAAAACACCAAGCAACATTCGAGTTCGGCTTTATTTGAAAACGCAAAAGGTTGACGAACTGGATCATTTGAAAACATTTGCACATAAAGTCAAGCCGATCATTTTGAAATGATATTAGTTGAGTGACGAGGCCATTACAAGTTCGAAAGACATAGCATAAATAAGTTGGAACGATAAGTAAAACGGCTCGTAATTCAACTAAATGTCTGAACAATAATGAGGCTTATGTCGGGCAAGTTCGAGTCACGCTTCCGGGTTTTATACGTATATAGGGAAATACATATGCTAAGGAAGAAAACCGGAATATGCTTTAACTTGTAACGAAAGCCGTAAATTAATTAAACAGTAATAACAATAAAGGCAGTTACAATACACATAATTATCCCAGCGATAATGGGCCTATTCCTCCTTATAACCCCTCACTCATGACAAGTAACTCCATCTCCGGTGTCAAGCCAAGGAGCAACCCAAAACTCGACTATAGTGAATTTAAGGAAAGCGTACAACACATGCAACACCCACCATCGCTCCCAACCGTGGATATCAACTCTTGACGGGCCACGATTGATGCTTAATTTTGGATACGCACCTCGGGTAACACCCTGGACTCTCGTCCCCAGATGCAACCTCCGATACCATCCTAGGGCCCCATTAAAAATCCACAATTTTACTCGCTTTTCAAGGAAGGTTTGAGTGCCAAACGGGCAATTGGGCAAGTGAGTGATGACGAAGGGGGTAACTACAAGTTCCGTACGCGTCGGGTTGTACTGGCGAACTTCCCTAACGACTTTCCTCATAGACCCGATCCTAAGTCAAATTGTCACGTTTGAAAAGAAAGAATTTACTTGCCTTTGAAAACAAATCAGTTTTAGATAATATAGTATAAGTTGATATCAAATGGTTTGATTTGGCACATAAGGGAATATTAAAAGCAAGAAGAGCAAGCAATAAGAAATACGGGGTGATAAGTTATTTCGAAAACTACATATCTACGTCCTTGCCCCAGTTGAAAACATTTAAACCCTTACTTGGCTCGACAATGACAGAAGGAAAGCAAGCAACCAAACAAGTACTCCACGGGAGTAAAGCTTGAAAATCTAAGACACGACATAACCAGGTAAGACTCTAACAAGACGCACGGCGTACATTAAGTGATTAAAGCATGTAAGAGCATGTAGACACGACTTCCATTGAAGTACTTACAAAATATGTTTAAATAATTAAACGAGATATAAAGATTAAAAGATGCAAACATGCTTCGAACACAATTTAGATCCTACATTCATACTCGTAACATTATAAGGAATCATTCATGCAAGTTTCGGATCATAGAGACGATATACAAAAATTAACCTAAAAAGTCCTAAACGAAATTGGTATTATTCAATACCCGAAAGAAGTTGGGAAAATTTCCACTTCGATAATTATGGATTTAAAGGACCATATAAAGTTATTGGTGAAGACGGGTGTCAAAAACGAGATCAAGTAAACAAATTGGGCATTTGGGGTGAAAAGGAACAGAAGGTAGGGGTCTGGAAATGGCTGGAATTGCCTGATGCATTAGGCACGGGGTACATCACATGGCCTGTACCCCGTGTGCAAAGCTTGTGCGTGTTGATATGCACATGCACGGCCTGCGGCATGGGGTGTGCCCAGGCCGTGCGCATTATTACGCACGAGCACGGCCTTGCTCACGGGGTGTGGTGAGGTCGTGCCTGTTTCCAAACACACACGGTCTCAGCCACAGGGTGAGGCTGGGCCGTGCGGGTGTACACGGGCTCTCGCCACGCCGTGTGGCGAGGCTGTGACGATCTAAGAACAGCAGGTCGCGGGTTTCAGATGCAGAAACACAAAATTCAACACCAAAAATCATCCTACGAAATTTCTACTCGGTCAATCATGCTCAAATTCAAATATGTTAATCTCTTAAGCATGCTTGACATTTAGAAACAAGAATCGTACGAAACCATTGAGTATAACTAACAATCTACTTAATTCTCAAATAAAAACCTAACTAAATAATCCCCAATAAAAATCGAGAATCGACTGAGTAAATGAGACGAGGTTAAAAGGTTACCGGTAGATTATGGAATGAGGGTCGTGTAGTCGAAGACGGGAGTTCATTCGGTCAGGAATCGAGTTCGGTCCGAGATTTCTTCTCTCCTTCTCTTTTCTTCTCCTCCTTCCTTCTTCTCCTTCCTTGATGGTTTATGTAGCGCCCCCTGAAGAAGGACCGCCACATCCGCACCGAAACGAATTCCCGAGCTTCGGCGAGGGGCCTCAACTCAAAAACCCACTCCGGCGAACGGCACTCAAGCAATAACCTTCGGCAACAGCGACAACCATCCCAACAACGACCAGAGAAGAGCAAAGAAAATGCGGAAGCGATTAACGTAAACAATTAAATTTCATAAAAGCCTACGAGGCTAACATAATATCAATTAACATTTAAAATCAAGATACAGAATGTTCATCAGCATATAGTGCCATACATGGCTCAACTAGTCTACCCTGTGCAATCCTAGATATCATCAACTATCCCACAGCAGGGGCAATTAAAAATACATGAAATAAATAAAGCAGTAAAAGGTTCGAAAGCGAATAAAGATAATAAACAGGACTCGACGGTTGTTGGGACCACTGACAAGACAAACCAGAAAGACTGAGCCTATCTAGACCTACTGATGCCGACTGACAAGATAGGTGACGTCGCCACCTGTCTACCTGAAGCAAGAACCAAAATAGCAGGGATGAGTATAAAGGATACTCAGTAAGGGGGTTTTGATCACAGTTCGTCGTTTATCTTTTTAAAACTAAAAGTGGTGAGTGTTGCCCGTTTTGAGAAAGAATATAAATAATGAAATATAAGTTATAAAATAACGCAATGCAACACTCAGGATCGGCTTATTTGAAAATACAAATAGTTGACGAACCGGATCTTTCAAAACATTTGCACGTAATATCAAGCCGATAAATTGAAAGGGGTGTTAGTTGAGTTACGAGGCCGTTACAGTTCGAAAAACATGCTATGAGTAAGTTAGAAATAATAATTAAATACGGCTCATAATTCAACTAATTAATTGAATAATAAAGGAGACTTCAGTTGACAAGTTCGAACCACGCTTCCGGATTTTGTATATATATTTATAGGGAAATACGTATACTAAAGGAAGAAAACCGGAATGTGCTTCGACTCGTGACTAAAGCCGTAAAACAATTAGACAAGCAAGTAATGCAATAAATCATGCCATAATGTGTCCCGGCGAGAACAGGCCCTCTCCTTATAACTCCCCATTGAAAAACATGCAAGCAAGTACTCCATCACCAGGGTTCATGGACCACTCAGAATTTATGGAAACGCGTGTTAACAACGTCACCCTTAACAGAATTTTCTAGGAAGCGCGTAGCCTACAACGCCACCCTCGCACTAACTCAGGTTAGTCAACCTCCTGGCTGACCTAAGCAGATACGGATTGGAATATCCATCGGGATTGCCCTGGACGCACGTCCCCAGGCTCACCTCCTGAATACTCCGGGCCCAACACGATACACGGTTCATAGCTCGCATTTGAAAACGACGACAGTTTAAGTGGCCAAAAGGGCCATTCGTAATTGGGAATCGGGATGTGGAAGGCCAAAGTGGCCATTCGAGACAAGGTTATATTTGCGAGGTCGAGGGACCAAAGTTCGCATTTAAAACAAAAAGGGGTTTCATTGTCTCTAGTTGAAAGAATTTCAAATCGTTTTGGTTTGCTATCAAAATGGTTTGACTAAGCACATAAGGAATAGTAAAGGCAGTACAACAAGTACTAATAAAAGCTGGGAAGTCATTTATTTCGCAAACCTATATAAGACTATGTTCTTACTCCAGTTGAAAGAAGTTTAAACCCTTACCTGGCTCGACAAGACAGTATGAAAGCAAGCGGTAGTCAGGTTTCTCCCTCGTTGGACCCACCTGTAATACACAGGGCCTAGAGGATGAAAACAAGACCGACAATACTAAAAGCAAGACACAAGACAACAGACGACGCACGGCAATTCATATAGAATCCAATCATGCAATAAACGCAATATGGGAAGTAAATCAATTAAACATGTAAATTACGGTACGACAATTAAAGAATATTAATGGAATGTTAAATAATGAAAGAACGTATATAATAAATATTAAAGGCATGCTTAAACGCAATTAGGGTACGTAGACATGCTTAACTAATATAAGGACGTTCTCTCGCGAATACAGGATTAAACGGATAAGAAACGGGAAAGGTGGAATAAATCCCTAAACGAGCAAGGTGTCAATTGACGGTCAATTAGGGGCGGGTAAATTGTAAATTATGAAGAATATCAAATCCCAAGGCTCGAGGAAGCTATAGGTGAAATCGGATTGATATTCGGAGGTCGTATGAGAAAAGTCAACATTTAAATGAGTGGGGTTGACCAATTCCCGAAGTGTAAGAAAGGAAAAGGCTAGAAAATACACTAAGTATGTTGCACCGGCCAACGCACGGGCTTACGCACGGGCTTGGCAAGCCGGTGCAAGCACAAAAGGGGTTGCACGGCCTCCCGCATGGTCTTGAGCACGGTGCCAAGACCGTGCAGGCGCAAACGGCCATGCGCACGGGCTCGTGCACGGGCTCAAGCCCGTGCAGGATGAAAAGAGCTGCACACGGGCTCCTGCACGGTCTTGCTCAAGACCGTGCGTTCGCCCGTGTGGATCTATTGAGCAGCAGACTCAGCAGATCGCGAACCTCTCACGCGAATTCAAAATATAAATTCATATATCTCCTAATTTATACCATAAAACACCCTAATTTTCACATATAATCATACATATCATATAAGCTACATTTAGACACAAGAATCACGTAAAATGGTCAAGTAATTCTTCCTAAACACAAAAATCCTAATATATAAAATCCTATATCTAAAGTCACGAAAATCGCAAGAAATAACAAACGGAATGAAATGAGGTAAAAGGATTACCGGTAGAGAATGTAGTGAGGATCGTTCGGGTTTTCACGGCTCGTTAATCGGGCGAGAAACGGGCTCGGTAGGGCGTCGGGAAGATTCTCTCCTTTCCTCTCCTTCTTTCTCCTTTCTTTCTTCTTTCTTTCTTCCTTTTGTGAAATGAGAGAATGAGAGAGAGATAGATAGATATTTATGAAAATATCTCGGGGGGGGGGGGGGGGGGGGGTAAAATGGTCATTTAGGCTTTTAAGGGCATTTATGTAATTTAAGTAATTGAGGGTATTTAAAAGATAGGTTAAATCAATCTTTTCCACAAGATTAATTAATCCAATTGGATAGATCGAGAAATTAGGTAAGAAAGAATTCGCGTAATTATTTATAATATAATTAAAATATTCGGGTCGTTACAGTTTATGAGAGTATGAGTGTAGGATAGATATTTAGAGAAATATCTTGGGGGGATAAATTGGTCATTTAGGCTTTAGGGGTATTTATGAAATTTATGAAATGGAGGATATTAAAAGATAGGTTAAATCAATCTTCTCCACAAGATTAATTAATAAAATTGGATAATCGAGAAATTAGACAAGATGAGAATTCGCGATAAAATTATAAATAATCGGGTCGTTACAACCTCAACAATCCTCATCCGATTCTCTACCGGTAACCTTCTTCCACCATTTCATTTCGTCCATTAAATCCCTCGATTTGCTAGCTTTTGCTTAGGAATAAATATTTTGCAATTTGATGGGTTTATAGGTTATAGTTCACCATTTTTAGTGTTGTTCGGATCAAATGATTGCTCTTATGCATGAGTGAAAATTTTACATGCGAGACTTATTCAATATTAGGGTTGGTATTATGTACATATTGTAACGACCCAAAATTTCCGGAATATATTTTCGGAATAATTATTCGACACCTCGTTGAATTTTAAATGAAAAGATTAGCTTTGTTAGCTAATTTTAATTTATTCCATATTATTCTCCAGTCCTTAACCTCTTATAATTACCTTTTCACCATTCAAATTATTTTAATCCCATTTGAACCCCCCAAACACTCTTGACCTCACTTGCACCCCCTTGTGCACACCCTTAAACCCCCTCTTTGCACACTCTTGCATACACCCCCAATAGAGAGAGAGAGAGAGAGAGAGAGAGAGAGAGAGAGAGAGAGAGGAAGGAGAAAGGAAGAGGAAGGAGAAAGAAGGAAGAAGGAGGAGAAGAAATCTCGTCCCTAAGCCGTCGCCCGACCAATCGAAATTCCGAGACCACCTCAACGATCCTCATCCGATTCTCTACCGGTAACTTTCTTCCACCATCTCATTTCGTCCATTAAATCCCTCGAGTTGATAGCTTTTTCTTAGGAACAAATATTTTGCAATTTGATGGGTTTGTAGGTTATAGTTTACCATTTTTAGTGTTGTTCGGATCAAATGATTGCTCTTATGCATGAGTGGAAATTTTATGTGTTAATTGTAGCTCTAGAATCCGCCTTGGTTGATTTTTGGACGAAACCCTCGTGAGAAAACTTGAAATCGTGTTTTCTGCACCTAAGAGTAGAACCGCACGGTCTTGGCAAGACAGTGTGCAAGCCCGATGCGCCCACCATTGAACCTACACCGGCCTGCACACCCCGGTGCGCAAGCCAGTGTGCACCCATTTCAGCCTGCACGGTCTTGAGTGTGTTCTCAAGACCGTGCGCAACCCCGTGCCCAAGCCCGTGTGAATGCCTTAGCCAATTTTCAGACCTTTTTCCTTAGTTGCTCACGGCAATTGGGTCAATTGGCCAAAAATAAAAGTTGACTTTTTGCATACGACCTCCTAAAATCGAGTCGTTTTCACCTATAGCTTCCATATGATTCAAGGATGAATATTCCGCAAAGTTCTCAAAATTCCGACCTCGTTCGGGCCTTGAATTGAACCTTTTTCGTTTAGGGCTTTTTCTCCAATTTTTGAATGTTGTCCGAATGATCCGAAAATCACTTAAGTGCTTCTTTACATTATATTATGCGTGAATGTGCACTTAGAATTTCAATTGAGCATGTTTAACATCTTTAATTTCGTACATTCCATTTAATTGATTTAAGTGTATTTTACTTGTAATTTTAATTGCTAAGTGATATTATTTGGTCTTTCATGTATTGTAACTTCATGTGAGTCGTGCGTCGTGTCTTGTCTTGATTGGTTTTGTCGTCTGTCAGTTTCAGGCCGTTCTCTCGAGGAGTTGCTTGAGTGTCTTGTCTTTCCCGTGCTTCCAGGTGAGGGTTTTCAAATATTTTCACTGGAGTAAGGATTTCTTTTATTTATTGCAAAACAACTACCCGTACGTGCTCATATTGATTTAATTTCTCGTTCTCCTATATCTATTAGATATTTAATTATATTTTCATGATTTTAATGAACAAATTCTTTGATATCAACTTATACCTATAAGTATATCTAAACCGTTTTGTTTTCAAGAGACAAGTGCAACTCTTTCCTTTCAACGTGGTACTTTAACTTGGGTTGGGTCTATGAGGGAAGTCATTAGGGAAGTCCGTTAGCACATCCCGACACGTATGAAACTTATGGTCACCCCCTCTGTCGTCACACACTTGTCTAAATGCCCGTTTGGCACTCAACTTATATTGTTTCTTGAAATACGAGCAAAATCGTGTCTTTTCTTTCATGGGGCCCGGGAGGGTATTCGAGGGTCTCACTTAGGGACGAGCTTCCAGGGTGTTTCCCGAGGTATTACTCCCAAAAATAAGCATCAATCATGGTCTGTCAGGAGTTGATAACCACGGTTGGGAGCGATGGTGGGTGTTGCATTTGTTGCACACTTTCCTAAAATTCAATTCGTCGCCCATGGTCGCGCTATGGGGTCAGACACTTGAGATGGAGTTTTATCATGACATGAAGGGGTTATAAGGAGGAACAAGCTTATTCTCGCTGGGATATTACATGCTTTTATTCATGCTTTATTCTCCTTAATGTACTGCTTATTAATTGTTGTTAATGCAAGTCGAAGCACATTCCAGATTTTTCTCATTTCTGCATATATATTTTCTTATATATATATATAAAATCCGGAAGCGTGGCTCGTACTTGTTCCAGATTATACCTTCACTGAGTATCCTTTATACTCACCCCTCCTTATTTTGATTCTTACTTCAGGTCGACAGGTGGCGTTGTCACCTCTCATGTCGGTGGGCAACAGCATGTCGTGGGTCTTGGTTTTCGTGTCCTTGGTATTGTCGGTAGTGTCCAACAACAGTCTGCCTTTATTAATTGAATTGAATTCCTAGATAGAATGGATATTGTTGAATTATTGAGCTTTGATTATGATGAATTGTTGAGCACTGATATATGATAATTGATGCCCCGTGTGGCTTTAAATGTTGGATTGATATTTACTTTAAGCTTCCGCACTCTGTTATTATTGCTGTTGTTGTTGTTGTCGTTGTTGGGCCAGGGACGTTGTTGCCAGTATAGATCGAGTGCTTGCCGTTCGCCGGAATGGATTTTTAAATGGGGTACATTTACCTTGTTTGGGAGTTCGTCTTGGTGCGGATGTAGTGTCCTTTCTCCTCCTACGGAAAGGTGCGCTACACATATTATCGTATAAGAATAGCAAAAGAAACCTCACCTAGCAACAACCAAAAGAAAGCTAGAAACGAAGACGGACAAGCTACTCTACGAGAGTAGGGCCTGCAACTATCATACGACGCAACCAATTAAGACACATGATGACGCACGGCTCAAACGTAAGCATTAAAGCACATAAGAGCATATTAAACGATCACATATAGCAGTTAGGTTCAAATTATAAAATAAATGAAGTAATCCACGAAATTCAATAGGTAAATCAAATTCAAATGCAATACAAGTTTATAATCATGCTTATAATGCAATAAGGAAACATGCATTCAAGTTTCGGAAGAAACGGGCAATTTTTGAAAAATTAGCCAAAAAGCCCTAAACAAAAAACATGTCGATCGAGGCCCGAACGAAGTCGGAAAAATTCAAACTTCATAAAATATCAAGTTCTAAACATGTACGGAGCTATTGGGAAGTCGGATTTCAAATCCGAGGTCATATGCAAAAAGTCACCATTCATAATTGCATTTATACTATTCAAACTAATCTGAAAACGCTGAAAAATAATCAAAGGCACAGACACGCCCTGCTGCACGGCGTGCAACAGGCCGTTAGGAGGGACTCCAATGCCCTGCTACATGGCATGCAACAAGCCGCGAGGAGGAACACGCACGTCGAGGAGGTGCGCATGCCCTGCTGCACGACGTGAAGCAGGCTGTGTGGCCCTCAAAAGATCAGCAAAAATGCAGATCAACAAATCCTCTCGAGAAATCATCCAAAAATCATCATTTGAGCTATAAATCAACAAGAACTCATGCTATAATTCACATACAACATTCTTCTACCTATCATCTACCTATAGAATCAAGAAACACAAAAATCCATCCACATAATCATCCAAATCAACACATTTACACTATTTGCACATTTTACACAAACCTCAGAAAAACGAAGAAATGAGTGAATCAAATCGAATGGTGAAAGAAGGTAACCAATAGAAGAGATCATGGGAAACGCATAGGATTTTACGGAATGAAAAATTGATGCGCCCCTGACCCGCGACCCGAACGGGCGAACCGGGACGGACCGAAGAGAGCGTCAGGTCGCAGCAGTGCCCACCGAAAAGTCGTTGAAAAACTCATCCCCGATGTGCCCCTCCAGAGCGACTAAATAAGAATACAAAATCTAAGCCGATAATCGGCTAGCTAACGCGGAAGCTTAGTCAAATAAGTTCCTTATAGGATAAAATTTAGGTAATTTAGAGCATGTTCAAAATAGAGGTGCACAAGTACGTGTCCCGCACGGGACAAAATTTTAGAAAAGATAAAGTTTAATACGACATCAAAATACAATTAACGCAGGGAGACCAAAATAGATGGCAACTTAATTCGAAAATTAAGATAAGTGTTTTCTCCCCGATATGGGGAATCACTCGACACCGACCACTCGATCACTAACCCTCTTGGACTCCAAACTCGAATTCTGCAATATCTGAAACACACGGGCCAAGGAAAGGAGTAAGTCCAAATGACTTAGTGGGAGAGAAAATCTGGATGTTTAAAACATAATAATCAAAACATGCAAAGGGGTTTTGTAAATAACAAGATTTTTTTTCTTACTACTAGTGTAAGTACTTATACTGAATTTTAAGTAAAATCATGATATACACAATAAATGATCGCCTTATATCCCCCAAAATAATAATAAAATAATCAAATCAAATACTCCACTATGTCGGTTGTCAGGGTGCTACCCCAACTAAGTAACAAATGAGAATTTACGGGCGCCTCGTAAAGACTCGGTAACTCGTACGTGCAAGGCTAACCTCCAACCATACACGCACAACACCAGATGGATACCTATCAAAGAGGTACCAACGGCGGCCTTCCCTACCACATCCACACTGCACGTTCTCCGAATAGGCACCTGGATCCAAACTTCCCATAGGCGTCCCAATGGGTGATAATATCAAGATGGCCTTACCACACCATAACAAGAAATAAACCAAAACAAGTGAATGATACCAATAACCGATGCAAGATATATAATTATAGATTTGATATTGAAATTTCATTTTGTAGCAAAGGGCGACTATAATAGTACTTTGAAATATTTACTACTAAGTATCATAAAAAGGGTGAGAAAATATTAAAATCATAAAATTAAGGTCTTACGAAGGCTTCCAGAGAGTATATAATATTGCACTTATTTATGTGCTAGTTATGTGTGTTTCAGTCAAACGAAAGAATAAAACTCCACACCGACTTGTGTGGTCCTGCTAGATAGATCGACTTCACCTGACAAACATTACTAAGTCAACATGTGTCTCAATTCAAAAGAAACTAAGAACACATAAGGATTAAGGAATGATCACATAAGGTATTTCATCCCAAACATACATTAATCTCGCATCGTGTCAACTATGTGCAAGTTTAAAGTTATAAAATAAACACATAATGATATATATTCCTGATATCATAGTTAATCATCATCTTTAGACAATTAAACAAGTAATTGATAATTTAAAATCACATATTCAATGCAAATACTTAGAAAACTGCTACAGCAGAAATTTTGTGCACAGGTACTGAATTTAAATAATTACTGGGAACTGTACAGAAGGAACTAGGAGACGTACTATATATTTCCAGAAATCTTTATGAGTCTATTTTAATCCAGTGAAAGCGGATCTTAAAAATATTAAGTAGAGAAAAAGTTATATGTATTTCCGTAAGGTGTCGCCCAGATTCTTGGGGATGAATCTGTAATTTTTATAAACTATATTTTCTCATACTTTGAAAAGGATTTTTAAGCTAATATTTTTCTTAGAAACATAAGACACATATCAAAATATTTTTATTAACTTAACTCTGACTCTAAGGTTTATAAAAATTATATTTTGAAGCATTTAAACACATAGTCCATTATTTTCTTAAAACATCCAGCACTACGGAATGGTCACTGCACTGGACTGACTTTGAAAATTCACCTTAAATCAAGAGAAAATAATATGAGGCTGTATTATATGTCTACAGAAAGGTTTTTGTTCTAGTTTATTCTAGAAAAAACGACACGCAAAAATATTGAGTAGAAAAATAGTTATTACCATTTTAGTGAATGGTGGCAGGCTGCGGGTACTGTTCATCCGAAAGAAACGAGACAAAATTCTATTTTTTGAAAGATCATACCAAAGTCTAATTTTTACACACTTTAAACATGTAATATCTAAATGTAGCCTACCAAATCAGATTATATCACATTTTATCACCAAAATAATTTTAAGAATACATTTTAACATGATAGCACCAAAATCAAGAATCATATTTGCATAATAGTGAGATAGACATAGATCAATAAATTCCAAAATTTTCTACATGATCAAATATATTGGATCTAACATGCAATAGTATTTCTAAACATAAAACTCATGGATCTACTAGGCTCAAGCAACAAAGAATTAGAAATAAGCAAATATATCATATTTCATAAGATCCTCCTATGAAACTGTAGCGGACGCCGCCAAACGGGCAGACGCACGCCTCACACCGGATCCTGACCCGGAATCGAAAGTAATCCGACCTGAACCAAAACCCAGCGAACGGCAAACCAGACTCATTTACTACTAGGCGGGAGTTTCAAAACAGGAACAAACCAAAAGCGGAAGCAATATATAGACAAAACATAAAAGTTATCATGGTTGCACAGTTAGGTAAAGCCCACCAAGGCTAGCGAATTCCCATAAATACTAATAAATGTTTACAACGGGTTCTACAATATTATTCCCGGCTATTCATAAGTAATATCCAATCCTACATAACATACATCTCAAGTCAACAAGAAACAAGAGTTTACATAATACAAAAACGTGCAACTCGACCGACAACGACCAATACTAAGAAGCCCGCCTAGAATCCTGAAACCAAAGGGTGAAACGAATGGGGTTAGTCAAACGACTAAGTGAGGGGGAAAAAGAATAGTACATAATAATAAACGAAAGTAGATCACCAGTTTAAACAGTAAGAAAACAACAGAAGTAAAGTTTTTCGCAAACGATTGGTGATCTAGCTCAAAATGGAACAAAACAAAACGTATAACTCAGCGAGAAGAGTTCTGAACCACCAGTCAAATCATAAAAACAGAAACCCTCCTTATTCCTCCAGTTGTAATCAGGGAGCAACCCCTAACTACACATATCATACATAAATAGCTGAGGTACTCAAAGGGCTGCCACTCCGGCCTCACCCGGAGCTCCCAAAGGTGGAGGAAACCATAGGATGTCCGCCGTAGACCCGACGTCTACCGACTTCGTCCTATCGTCCTTACTCCGGGCCCATCAGAACAGGTCAAACATATACATATACATAGCTCGCTTTTCAAACATTTTCATGTGGTCAAAAGACCGTTCGAGGCAAGTCGTGTGCGAGGCTCTAATGCCAAAGTTCGCTTTTGGAAAACAAAGATATGCTTGCCTCTTTCGTAAACATTTCACAAACTTATACATAATACTTTTCATATTAAATCGGTTTTCAAGATCATAAAAGTATAAGCTTAAATATCTACTATATATACAAACGGATGTAAAACAAATCATAAAACAAGGCTTATCGAGTAGTATGGTTGGTATTATGTACGTATTATCGTATACTATAAGAAACTGAAAATCCCACCTGTTGGCTTGACAAAAACGAGAACAAAATGCGAGACCGGCACGCTACTCCACGGGAGTATCTTCTGCAAAAGACAAAGACACAACCAAATAAGACTAATGACGACGCACGGCTTATACGAAAGATTTAAAACACATAGGAGCATGTTTAACAATCATTCATATCACTTAGGTTCACATTGTAACAAAACATAGAAATTCATAGAATTTGATAAGAAAAACAAGTTAGGATGCAATAAAAGCTCATAAACATGCATAAAAGGCAATAAGGAAGCATGCATTCAAGTTTCGGAAGAAACGGACAACATTTAAAAAATAGCTAAAAAGGCCTAAACGAAAAACACGAGAAACGGGGCCCAAACGAAGTCGGAAAAATTCAAACTACCTAAATTATGTATTTCATGATTTATAGGACCTGTAGGTGAAATCGGATCTCGAATCGGAGGTCAAACAAAGAAAGTCAACTTTTTAAATTACCCTTTGACCCTCAATGCCGAGAGCAAGAAGTTGACAATGGAGAAATTTTGGTTAAGGCATACACACGGTCTTGGGGACGGGCAAACCCACGGGCTTGAACACGTGCTCAAGCCGGTGCGCGAACACTTGCACTGGCCTGCGCACCGGCGTGCGCACGACCGTGCGTTAGGCCGTGCAAGGCCAAAATAGGCACACGGTCTTGGCACATGGTCTCAAGACCGTGCGCAAGGCCGTACGGGTCATCAAAATAGCAGAAAATCACGAGGGTTATCGGGAATGAGCCAAAAATTAACATTTAAATCATATAAATCATGCAAACCTTAAACTAAACTTACATATAATGATCTACAACATCTAATCTACTTATAGAACCAAGAAACACGTAAATCCATCCACAAAATCATTCATAATCACATTTTTCATATATTATTAAACTATTCACAAAATTCTATAAATCACAACCTAGGAAGCATTAAACGCGAAGGACGTGAGAAACTTACATGAAGAATAGATCGTGAGGAGTTCGTAAAGTTTCACGGATCGAAATTCGGTCGGAAACCGAAGTCGGAATGATCAATCGAAGCTTCCTCTCCTTTCTCTCTTCTTTTTCTCTTTTTTCTTTCTTTTCTTCTTTCTTTTCACGTGAAGTGAGGTTTGAGGGAGAGAGAGAGAGTGGTCAAGTCAAACTTTGACTTGACTTAGAAACGAGGGACAAAACCGTAATTACTCCGAACTTACTAAAAATAGCAGGTTGTCGGAATTAAACAATAGTACAGCCAAGGCTCATATAATTGAACACACGTTGACATGAAATGGTTTAAAAACCAAAATTCACTCATTTATGAAATTATTAAAATACACATACTAACTATCAAATAAAATAATCAAATCGCGCAATATAACAATCCGGACATACCAGATACTAATTCGGATTTTTCGGGACGTTACAGAAACCCTTTGGAATATAGATGTATTCATATATTCTAGTCATGACTTCATATTAGTTCAAGAAAATTAACCATATAAGAGGGAGTTCATATTTTTTCATATAAAAATAACCAACTATATCATTTTTCACATAACCCTTCTATGAAACCCTTTGGAATATAAATGCTTTCATGTATTCTAGTCATGACTTCATATTAGTTCAAGAAAATTAGACATATAAAAGGGTGTTCATATTTATTTCATACAAAAATAATAATTTAAATAAGATATAAAAGAAAACAAACCTTAAAAATGATAGAAAATATGATATTAGTGCTTATGCTCAATAAAATGGAAGTGTGCTCCTTCATATTTCCCTTCATCTCTCGACAACGGTGGTTATTGGCTTAGAAAAAGATGGATCTTTCTTAATGGAGGAAGATGTTGAGAGATGATGGTGTAGAATATATATTTTTTGGAAGTTTGAAAGTGTGATTTGTGGCTAAGTGACGGAATGGACAAAAAAAAAAAAAGAAAAGAAAAGAGTGAACAAAGTTTTGTTATTGAACTAGGAGTAAATGGACAAAGAGTGATTGTTGATGGTTGTCGTGGGGTTTATATAGGAGAAAAGGGTGTGAGTTTTGAACTGTTTAATATAATAGAGTTTGATTTCTCTCCATAATAGGTAAATGGGTTCTCATAGATTTTGTCCATTTATGGATTATAAAAATATCACTAAATAAGAAATTTAAAACATAAGTTATGGAAATTTAGAGGAATAACCGAGAGAGTGAGGAGAATTGAGAGATTAAAAGTTGGTGATTGTGATATGTGTGGTCCTAACATATAGATATAGGTGTGTAAGCATAGAATTGTATAAATCAAGTGGTCCTAACATATAGATATAGGAATGTAAGTATAGGATTGTATAAATTAAGTGGTCCTAACATATAGATATAGGCATGTAAATATATTAAGTGGTCCTGATATATATATATATGTATATATATAGATATATATATGTATATATATAGATATATATATGTATATATATATATATATATGTAAGTATAGTCTACATGATAAAATATTATGTGTGTTGGATTTATTTATTTCCATATAGGAATTAGATCCTAAGATTAAAATATTTGAAATATATATATAAAGTCACATAATAAAATATTGTGTAGGGATTATGCAAATATTAAAATGCCATGATTAAAATATTTTTGCACTCACATAAATATAATATGTGTAGAAAAGTGATGGAATAAAATATTTCATCTAGAAATTATCAATAATGATTAAAATAATTGTACTCATGTGTATATAATATGTATAAAAGTTATATAATAAAATACTAAGTAGAAAAATATATATATGTATAATTGATTATTATAATCAAGTAATTAGAAAAATATTTCTTACTTACTAATGTATAAAATAATTATTTGCACATAAATTATTTTAACAAGTTAAATGAATAAATTGCAAATTTCATCAAATAAATGTGAGCACATAATCATGATGCATGCATGCCGTGATGTGATTGTACTAATCTCGATAATTGATCGGAAATTTTTCCGATCAAGATGTTTACCGGTCTAATTTCGGGCGTCTAATTTTTGGGGCATGACAAAAAATCCATCGAGAAACGAGCCTAGTAGATCGATTCAAAGCTTCCTCTCCTTTTTCTCTTCTTCCTTCTCTTTTCATCTTTCCTCCTACTATTGCCGATCTAGAGTGAAGAGTGAGGGAGAGATTAGGTTAAGTCAAAAAGTTTGATTTGGCTTAGAAACGAAGAGGCATTTTCATAATTTTATAAAACTTACTCAAACATACAAGTTTTTCAAATTAAACAATATTATAGTTAAAACTCCTGAAATTAAACGCACGTTAGCATGTCGTGGTTTAAATACCAAAATTTACTCATTTATAAAATATCATATAAATCACATAATAATTATTAAAATAAATAATAAATCGTGTAAAATAACTCGGTTCGGGTTCCTGGTTTATAACTCAAATTTTTGGGGCATTACAAGGGCATTGTGTGGAATTTAACTTGAAATGGTTGGCAAGGGGTGTACTAACCGATTTTGCCTTGTCCATACGAAACCTTTCAAGCACCTTCTCAATATACTTCTCTTTCGATAACCACAACTTCTTGGTTTTTCTATCTCGAGTTATTTGCATTCCAGGAATTTGTTTTGCAGGCCCCAAATCCTTTAATGCAAAGGATTTGCTCAAATCTATTTTCAATCTTTTGATTTTCTCAAAATCACGACCCACAATCAACATGTTATCAACGTATAGCAAGAGAATGAGAAACTCACCATCATCAAACATCTTTATGAATACACAATGGGCGGAAGAGGTCTTATGGTATACATGTCTTCCCATGAAAGACTCACAATTCTTGTACCATTGTCTCGGATCTTGCTTCAACCAGCACAAGCTTTTCTTCAATTTGCAAACTAGGTGCTCCTTTCCCTTGACTTCGAATCTCTTGGGTTGCTCCATATGGATCTCTTCTAAATCACCATTTACATCAATTTGTTCAACTTCCAAGTCCAAAGAAGAGGCTAGAGCAAGCACGGTTCAAATAGATGTCATTTTTACAACCGGTGAAAATATTTCTTCGAATTCGACACCTTTATTTTGACTAAATTCCTTCACGACCAGCCTTGCCTTGTACCTCGGTTTAGATGTGTGTTCCTCTATCTTGATCCGGTATACCCATTTATTCATCAAGGTTCTTTTTCCTTTAAGCAACTTTTTTTTGAAACTTGACCAACTCATAAGTTGTGTTTTCATGCAAGGAATCTATTTCATCTTGCGTTGCTTTAAGTCATTCTTCTTTTTGTTCATGTTCAATGACTTCTTCAAAACTTTTCAATTTTTCGGCCCATCGATAAGTAATAAGTATTCATTTTCCGAATATCTCCTCGACGATTGTCTTTCTCTTGTAGACCTTCTCAATTTCATTTGAGCTTCTTGGGAATGTTCTTCAACCTCCGTGGGATTATTTTCTTCAACCTCCATGGGATTTTCACCGTTTTCTTCTTCATTGGGTTGATCATGATTTTCTCCTCTTTCTTGTTCATTCACTGGAGTAGGAGAAACTTCAATCAATTCATGAACTTGGTTGTCCTCAACCTTCTCAACATTTTCAATATCTTTACTGGTTTGATCTTCCATGAAGACGAAATCCCCGTTTCTAACAATTTTCTTCTTGAACGGATCCCACAATCTATATCAGAACTCATCATGCCCATATCGCAAGAATATACATTGCTTCGACTTTACATCAAACTTTGATCTCTCATTGTGAGGAACGTGAACAAATACTTTGCAACCGAACAACTTCAAGTGGTTATAGCAAACTTCTTTACAAGACCAAACTCTTTGTGGTATGTCACCATCCAATGGAGCACTGGAGTGAGGTTGATTATGTCCACCGCCATTTTCACAACTTCACCCCAAAATGATCTTGGCAATTTGGCATGTGACAACATGCATCACTCTCTTTCAACGATCGTTCAGTTCATTCTTGTAATAGCCCAAGGTCAGCCCGGCAAGCATATATTGTCCTCTTTGGAAAGCCACCAGGCTCGATGGCCCAGTGCGCCCCCTCAAGGCTTTAAAACGCGTATACCAGGTAAGGTTTCAACACACTTATAAAGGGGCTTCGTTCTCCTTACCAAACCGATGTGGAACATTACAATCCACCCCCCTTAGGGGCCCAGCGTCCTCGCTGACACACCGGTCTTACCGGCACTGGCTCTGATACCATTTGTAATAGCCCAAGGTCAGCCCGGCAAGCATATATTGTCCTCTTTGGAAAGCCACCAGGCTCGATGGCCCAGTGCGCCCCCTCAAGGCTTTAAAACGCGTATGCCAGGTAAGGTTTCAACCCACTTATAAAGGGGCTTCGTTCTCCTTACCAAACCGATGTGGGACATTACAATCCACCCCCTTTGGGGGCCCAGCGTCCTCGCTGGCACACCGGCCTTACCGGCACTGGCTCTGATACCATTTGTAATAGCCCAAGGTCAGCCCGGCAAGCATATATTGTCCTCTTTGGAAAGCCACCAGGCTCGATGGCCCAGTGCGCCCCCTCAAGGCTTTAAAACGCGTATGCCAGGTAAGGTTTCAACCCACTTATAAAGGGGCTTCGTTCTCCTTACCAAACCGATGTGGGACAATACAATCCACCCCCATTGGGGGCCCAGCGTCCTCGCTGGCACACCGGTCTTACCGGCACTGGCTCTGATACCATTTGTAATAGCCCAAGGTCAGCCCGGCAAGCATATATTGTCCTCTTTCGAAAGCCACCAGGCTCGATGGCCCAGTGCGCCCCCTCAAGACTTTGAAACGCGTATACCAGGTAAGGTTTCAACCCACTTATAAAGGGGCTTCGTTCTCCTTACCAAACCGATGTGGGACATTACAATCCACCCCCCTTGGGGGCCCAGCGTCCTCGCTGGCACACCGGTCTTACCGGCACTTGCTCTGATACCATTTGTAATAGTCCAAGGTCCGAGGACGCTGGGCCCCCAAGGGGGGTGGATTGTAATGTCCCATATCGGTTTGGTAAGGAGAACGAAGCCCCTTTATAAGTGGGTTGAAACCTTACCTGGCATACGCGTTTTAAAGCCTTGAGGGGGCGCACTGGGCCATCGAGCCTGGTGGCTTTCCAAAGAGGACAATATATGCATGCCGGGCTGACCTTGGGCTGTTACAAATGGTATCAGAGCCAGTGCCGATAAGACTGGTGTGCCAGCGAGGACGCTGGGCCCCCAAGGGAGGTGGATTGTAATGTCCCACATCGGTTTGGTAAGGAGAACGAAGCCCCTTTATAAGTGGGTTGAAACCTTACCTGACATACGCGTTTTAAAGCCTTGAGGGGCGCACTGGGCCATCGTGCCTGGTGGCTTTCCAAGTAGGACAATATATGCTTGCCGGGCTGACCTTGGGCTATTACAAATTGTATCAGAGCCAGTGCCGGTAAGACCGGTGTGCCAGCGAGGACGCTGGGCCCCCAAGGGGGGTGGATTGTAATGTCCCACATCGGTTTGGTAAGGAGAACGAAGCCCCTTTATAAGTGGGTTGAAACCTTACCTGGCATACGCGTTTTAAAGCCTTGAGGGGGCGCACTGGGCCATCGAGCCTGGTGGCTTTCCAAAGAGGACAATATATGCTTGCCGGGCTGACCTTGGGTGTAATGTCCACATCGGTTTGGTAAGGAGAACGAAACCCCTTTATAAGTGGGTTGAAACCTTACCTGGTATACGCGTTTTAAAGCCTTGAGGGGGCGCACTGGGCCATCGAGCCTGGTGGCTTTCCAAAGAGGACAATATATGCTTGTCGGGCTGACCTTGGGCTATTACAAATGGTATCAGAGCTAGTGCCGGTAAGACCGGTGTGCCAGCGAGGACGCTGGGCCCCCAAGGGGGGTGGATTGTAATGTCCCACATCGGTTTGGTAAGGAGAACGAAGCCCCTTTATAAGTGGGTTGAAACCTTACCTGGTATACGCGTTTTAAAGCCTTGAGGGGGCACACTGGGCCATCGAGCCTGGTGGCTTTCCAAAGAGGACAATATATGCTTGACGGGCTGACCTTGGGCTATTACAATTCTTTCATCCACTCCATTTAATTGAGGGATTTTCGATGGAGTGAATTGATGTCGAATGCCATAACTCTTGCAATAAGAATGAAATGGCCCTCTATACTCTCCTCCATTGTCAGTCCAAATGCACTTCAATTTCTCTTCCGTTTTCCTTTCAACACCAACATGAAATTCTTTAAAAGCATTGAGCACTTGATCTTTGATTTTCAAAATGTTAGCCTAAACCTTTCGAGAGTGGTCATCAATGAAGGTGACAAAATACGATGCACCACCATTTGACTTCGTGCTCATGGAACCACACACATCCGAGTGTACCAACTCTAAAATTTTATGCCTTCTTGATTGAGTATGATTAAATGATACTCTATGTTGCTTACCGGCAAAGTAATGAGAGCATGATTTTAGAGATGTACCTTACACTCTAGGAATTAGTTTTTTCTTGGCAAGAATTTCCATTCCTTTTGTACTCATGTGACATAGTCTCTTATGCCACAACTCACGTGTAGAATCATTAGTGGCATTCACCAAACCACCAGAAACTTTCGCTCGTATCACATAAAGCGAACAAGTCTTCTTCCCCTTCGCCACGATCAATTGACCCTTCGTTAACTTCCATTGCCCATCGCCAAATTGATTGTTGAAGCCATCATAGTCAAGCTTCCCTGCTGAAATTAAATTCAAGAGAAAGTCGGGTACGTGTCTCACATCTATAAGCCACAACTTACAATCTATACTAGTCTCCAAGCAAACATCTCTGATGCCAACAACTTTTGACAATCCATCATTTCCCATTCTTACAATACCATGATCACCGGGTGTGTAGGATGAAAAAAACTCTCTCTTCGATGTGACATGAATGGTAGCACCGGTATCGACTATCTAAGAAGTCTTTTGGCTTGCAATATTCACCTTTTCATTATTGCACACAAAGAAGTTATCATCTGTCGTTGCTATAGCTTTCTCTCTGTTGTTGTTGCTTTTGTCTGCTTTTACCTTCTTTTGATCTCTTGTGTATTCCCGATAATTTCTTTGTATGTGATTGGGCTTGCCATAATATAACGGCACTATGGGCTCTCGGATCAGTGCCCGATAGGGGGGAATGGTTTTCTTGGTTGTTGTTGATTGGGGTGAATGTGATGTTGTAGGGTTGTTTGTTGGATGTCAATGCAAGGGTGGGTTTTACCTTTAGTGTGGTATCCTTCCCTATTCGCCATTCGGAGGTTTAGAGTCACCACCCACTCAGTTAAGGTTGAGAGGGAAACCTGTGTTGGCTCGTGTGTCCTTGTGTGTGTCCAGAGATTCGTGTGAAGGGTTCGAGAGATAAGTTACGATAGGGGAAGGGGTTGAGACAACCTATCACCCCCCATCGCCCCTTTTGGGTCTTCTCACCAATACCAAATGACCGTAGTAGTTCCCCAAATGTGTAAACAAGTAATGCAAGCAAATATATATATGTGTGTGTGTATATGTGTGTGTATGTGGAGTATAGGGATTAGATCCCTTTGGCTTCGTGCCGGAAGGAACCGGTTGCCTACGTATCCTAAGGAGCTTGGGATCAGAGTCAACGTAGTTCATACCCTGAACTTCAGAGAGTAGGGTATGGAGTAGACATATAAGGTTGGTCACGCCTCATTTTTGGAAGGTTTTTGTATTGTTTTGTGAAAAGGGTGTGATATAACAGAAAAACTTTTTGTGAAAAGAGTAGCCTTTCGGGTGAGTCTATAATAGAGGGGGTTGGATTTAACTACTGGAACCTCATGTCTAGAGTTAACCCAAAGAGGGTTTTTTTGTTACGAAAGGGCTTTGAGCTGTTATTGGAAGATTTTCTTGGATGAAGGAAGATTTTGTGAAAAGGTTCGTGTTTTTAACGAGACCTTGGGTTTAGTTCCTGGCTGTGAAGCCGTCCGGCCTTCGTTAAACCTATCAAGGGATTATAAGTCCTACGCAAGGTATCCGGAAAATCGGAAAAGGAACGAAAATCTAGGTATGTCTACCTTATACTCTATGCTCGAGAAGTTCGGGGTTAGCACAGACATGCAAGATGAGGAGTTTCAAGCAGGAAAGCGGTAAATCACTTAGGCAAGAAAGAAACTAAGGGGGGGCGTCAGGCGCCGGTTGTAGTCTAGGTGGGGTCGAGGAAGGGGAGACCCTTCGTCCGTTGACCACCTAGACCCGCGGCCTTAGCCATGGGGGTTGTCCCATCACATAGGGGGGCGGAACCAGGGCTATTACTATGAAAGCAAAGGAAAATAGAAAATAAGTAAATGCGTAAAGGGATAAAAGGAGATTTACCCTCATGGTCTTATCTTCACTTTCGCTTCACTCTTAGCTGCTGCTTCCCCCTCGAACACTGGAGCACGATCGCAGGGACCGGACAGAACTCCAACTCGAGAATGAAATTCGGGCACTTTATTGAGCAGAGTGTTGAACCTCCTTTCAGTTTTAGGGGTTAGGATTATAGAATTCCTAACCTAATACCGAGAACGGGACCGAAAAAGGACTAAAGTAGACCAGGCTAAGTAGCCTAGTTCTCTCTTTAGAAATTCTAAGGCGAAAGCTCGAACCTTAGAAGGGGGAGAGAAGAGTGAGAAGTGAGCAATGAGAAATGAGGGGGAGGGGCCTTTTTATAGGTGAAAAAATGGCCCGAATATGGTAAGCTAGGGCTGCAAATCGTGTAAGGAAAGTTAGGGCAACGCTGGTGTGCGTGATCGACCGGCCAGACTGGTGCGCCTGGCCGTGATTGGCCAGTCGGCCAGTCCCATTGGCCTAAGGGATAGTTCGCAGGCCGACTGGCCTGCGAGGTTACGTTGGCCGGCCGGCTACTTTGGGCCGGGGGTTTGCGCGCTCGTCCGGGTGTTTTGGTGTTTTCTCCTTCGTTTCACGTCCGATTTGGGTGATTAGAAGACAGAGATGCTCCTATCGCAATGTCCTACCGTAATATTGCATTGAATTTGGGATCTGACGAATATATGGAAGGATAGAGAGGTGATTAGAGGCTACCAAGGGTATATCGCGGGATATGAACCCTGGGGTTTGACTCTCAGGGATCATCTGAGCGTCTGTGATCTGCCTAATATCTGGCGGGACTGAGTCATTAATTCTGCAAAACGTCATCGCATGACGAGGTGCAAAATTGAGGTGTCACAAGCACGTTCCCAAATACGGTGCGACGCGACGTCTCGCACCAAGCCACAATCCATAACGACGATAGATATGTAACCTGGTGAACGACAAATAAATACTAGGCAGATCTGTTTGAGAAAATTAACAAGAAGACAACTACAAACAGCAAAGTGAAAGCGCAGAGCAATAATGAAATAACATATCCACTCAGGGAGCTAGTACAATAGAAAATCCAAAGCGCAAGTATAAAGCCCACCTAGGCCAGTGAAAAACAGTAATCATAAATGACAAGTAAAACATAAATCTACATCATTTACAGACTTCTAAACAAATTTGAAGCACAACATGAAATAGACTTGCAAACCAGAAAATGCAGCACCTTCTTAAGAATCGACTTCCGCCTAGTAACCAAAACCTGAAATAAAACCACAAAAGTAGAGGAGGTTAGTCAAAGCGACTAAGTGAGGGGGCTATAGTACATATATATTAACAAAACAGAGTAAAGATTCACCATTTTAAAATGAGAAGAAAGCAAATGAAAAAATAAAGTTATTAAGCAATCATTGGTGAATCGAAGGATTTCGCAACATAACATAAATGAAAGCTCGCCGAGTCGAACACATATCTCCCATTTCACAAATGATAAATAATAATGAAACATACCACCTAATTCCTCCTTATGTGGTCAGTGCGCAAAGTCGATCTACTATAGTATATGCAAGGGGATTTTACCCTTTACATCTACAGAGAAGACAAGCCTTCGACGTACGTCCTCAGACAAAGTAATACAATAATTAGAGTAAATATACAAAGAGAACATGATGGTTCAGAAGATGGTTAAATAATTATTCGGATTCTAATACAATAAAATTCAGTTAGGGAACCAACTAACCTAACTCAACTTAGCATACTCCTTAACCTAATATTTAATCTCTTGCAGGCTTAATTAACTTGAAGAAAATTAATTAGACATATAAAAAAAATCATGAAGATAGTGAAAATATTGTATAACTGTTCGTCTGAATACTTTGGGTGGTTTAGTGAAGAAAAGATGAACGAAATGTAGGGGCCGGGTCTCATCCGAACGTTATTTATATATATCTATAGAAGTGGGGCGGACAATTGTAAATGTTTAAGTTGGAGGTGGTCTTAAAAGAATTAGTGATCAAGCAATTAGTCTATACATATAGCATACATATAGCATACACATGGTATATATTAGAGTAAATTGAAGAATAAGTTGGAGTCTGCACGCATATTAAGATAATTGGTTGGCCACCCATTTAATAATTAAGAAATTTATTACATTTTCATTTTCTCTTTTTGTAAAGGTTTCAATGTTCACAAACTAGATGTTTAGGAAATTTCAAACTTTAAAAATTAAGTTTTATATGATAATATATTTCATTTAATACAATTAGATATTCAGATACTTAAAATTTTCATCCTTATCGATCGGTATTTAGGGATAAAGATATACGCGTCATAATTTAATAAAAACACTTAGTAAATACATTTACATGTTAAACATAAATTTCGCCACCTATCAAATAACTAGGAGTTCATGTAATTCCAAGTGCCAGAAGAAATTAAAATATCAATTAGGCACACATTAGGCAAATTAATCACAATTAACACACATATCAATTTAAATTAAATACATTAAGCAGATAATATCACATAAGCACATATTTTCTAATCGAATTTTCTGAACTTGTCCCGATATCTTAGGAAATTCTTACTGGCTCTATTTGTACAAAAACCTTAGGCGTTACACACAATAATAGCATTTGATTTCCTTGCCACTATTGTTCTTGTCGTTCTTCCTTGATCTAGATTTGCTTCCTGACTTTCCTCTTCGGGGTTGTCCTTTGCTTTTACTTCTCCCCCTATTCTCCACAAGTAATGCGTCGGAACCGGACGATGAATCTGCTGATTTTCTTCTCATATCTTCATTCAACAAAGCGCTTTTAACTTGGTTTATACTAACGACGCCATCAGAGGCGGAGTTGCTAATAGACATCGCCAAATTTTTCCAACTATTCGGAAGTGTGCCAAGTAAGAATAAAGCTTGCATCTCGTCGTCAAAGAGTATCTACATGGAAGCGGGCTGATTTATAATGCCTTGGATTTCATTCATATGATCCAAGATTGGAGTCCCATCCTTGTACTTAGTGGTAACGAGCTTCTTCACCAAATACGCCTTTTTATGCTTGTTTTCCGACCGTACAAAGTCTCCAAGTTTGTCCACAAAGCATGGGCTAGATCTTCCTCAAAATACATGATTGATAACATTATCATCAATCCATTGTCGAATATAACCCGCGACCTTTCGGTTCAAGAGCTTCCAATTATCATCACTCATGTTCTTCGGTTTGGCCGTATCTCCTCTAATCGGAAGGTAATAGTCTTTGCAATATAAGACATCCTCCTTCCGTTTTCAAATGTGATAGTTTTGCTCATTCAAACTAACCATTCTATTTGTATTAACCTCCATGATTTACACCCAACGAGCCCCCTCTGAAACCGGGGCTCTGATACCACTTGTCGGGGAAAGTAGCCGGCACAGCGGAAGCGAAAACTTGAACAAAGAGCCCACAAACAAAAGCCCAAGATAAAAAAAAATAATAATAAAAAATTGTGCAATCAAACAAGGGCTAAATAAATAGAAATGTGCAACAACTAAATCAACACGAAGATTTATGTGGAAAATCCCAAGGTGGGGAAAAACCACGGGACAAAGTCCGATCAAACTTCCACTAGCACAAATAATGGGTCTACAAGTTTCTTCCCTATACAACAAACTAGGGGTACATCCACAACACAACATCATCAAGAAACACATGTTCTTGGTACACAACAATCAGAAATATAGTACTCAATAAGAGTAGAACCAGCAACAAGATTTGGACAAACTCACTTCAACTTCAACACAAATTTGGGTTGGTATTGCGAGACAGATATCTACAGATCTAACCGTTGGATCGCCAAACCCTTTGCTGAAGTTCAAGATCAGGGTGTCGGAAAACTCGCTGCCTGATCGTCGGTCGTTCGTCGGCTGCGCAGTGAGAAAACTTGCTTTGACAACAACTTGTTTTTCTCTCTCAAAGTATTTTTCTCTTTCTATATTTTGCACCCTTACTCTCACCCTCTTGAGTCTTTCCAAGTGATATATAAATGAGTGGTAATTTCCAACCAATATAATATTAATTTTATGACAACCACTCATTTAATTTTTTCACTTTAATTCAAATGGGAATACTAACAATGCACCATACCCATAATTTCCTCTCCAAATTTCAGGAATAACACTTCCCCTAGGTTCACATTTCTTCTTTCCCAATCAGCACCAGAAGCATGCAACAACGGTGATGGCAGAAACCCTAGGTTCGATTCTAGTTCAATTCCTGGTGGTGGGAACAAAGGTTTCCCTCGTTCTTATATGTTCGAAAACTAGTAAAGGAAAAAATTAAATTAGGGAAAACATATGGCATTGCACAATTTCCACTCCAAATATAAAAAATAAGGCTTATAAGAACTTCACCTAACTTCTTTTCCAAACGACGGCAGCAAAATAGAGAAGTGCGTCTGCTGGGCAGAATGGCTGTGGTGAGAGGAGTGCAACTCTACCTTCCAAAGCTTGCTCCTGGCGTGATTTGTTTTCCCTGGTGGTGAGAGTTATTGGTATTCTCAGATAGAAATGAGTGAACAAAATGGAACTTTGGGAAGAAAAGAGAAGAAAAGGTTAATTCACTACAAGTAAAACAGTGAAATAGTGACCAAAGTTTTGGTCGGTATTGGTCGGAATTCGGTCGGTAAGTGAAATAGCGATCAAATTCCGACCGACCCAAATATATGGTCGCTCAAACGCTGGTAGGAAATTCATTTCCGACCAACTTCCGACGAACCTTTTAATTTTGAATTTCAACTTTTCCGGCCATATTGTGACCATACACCGACCAACAATTTAATAATGAATTTCAGCTTTTCCAACCAGATTACGACCAAATACCGACCAACATTTTAATATCGAATTTCAGATTTTCCGACCAATTTGCGCCCACGTACCAACCCTTCTTTTAATTTTGAATTTCAAGACTTTCCGACCAAATACCGACCAAATGTTCAATCTTAGTATTCACGAATGTCCGACCAAACACCGACCGAAATTTTAATTTAATATTAGATATTCTTACTAAAAGTTCTGACCGGTTTCTGACCAATTACTACCCAAATTTTAATTTTCTTTTCAATTTATTTTATAATATATTATAATTTTTTTTTCTGTTTACTATTTCCCTAAGCCTACACCTGTTTACAATTTAATATCAAAAAATATTTATATAATTCAACATCAACTATTCAATTAGCATCATCAACAAAATTCATACAATTAGCCTTATCAACAAGTATACAAAAAGTATTAGCATTCATGTACAATTCGGTATTATAAATAAATAAACAAAAAGTAAACTTAAGATTACTAATTGTCCCCGTAACCTTCATCTTCCTCTTTCTCTCCCCCGTCTTCAATTGTTTCAATCGCGTTTGCTTTTGTCTTTTGCTCAATTTTCAAAGCACTCTACACCAAAGCCACTTTTAACTCCTTTTTCTGCCATATATGAATGTGCAAGTCAAATAACGAGAATATCACCAAAAGTCCAAGGCATAAATGACAAAATTTAGTTGGTTGCTGAAACATTGAGCTCCTCAGGGTTTTGTAATTCATGCTAAATTTATTTCAATTACACAAAAAAATATGTTACACAAACACACACAACACTCCTGCAGTTCACAAGCTACTTCACAATTTAGACAAATCTCAAATAAGAAAAGGCATGAATTATTTCCAGCTGTAAAATGTGACAGTTAGTCCAAAACATGAAGATCTAAATCACAAGAAACAAGCATAATGAAAAGAAAAAAAAAAAAAAAACTAGAATCTCAAAACACATTGCAGGAGATGCACATTACAAAAGCATAAGAAGTTTTCATTATTAACCATTTCCTTACCTTTGGATAAGGTGAACTCCCATTAGCTGGGAAAAATATAACTAGTTTTAAATCTAAGTATCCTAATAGATGAATAGATTAAAATTTTAAATCAAGATTTCAGGTGCTCGATAAGGAGTTGAATAGTGCTCAGACGCCCACTCCTACAGAAAGAATATCTTGTTCAATACATTCAAAGAGAACTCAAACTATGCTTATTCAATGTATGTTAACACCTAGAACAAAAATTATGATGACCCAGAATACCAAATGACTATTTCATTCAGTAATCAGATTCAGGATGATTGCAGTTGACGGAGCAGTTAAACTCTTGGTTCGCGATTCAATATATCTTTGAGATTTGAAATTTAAACATATCAGCAGAAACCCAACTTTAGATTAATAAAGAACCTGTAGCTGCAATGCTTCTGAACGGGTTCGAATTTGCTTTCTTGCAGGATGAGCACTTCCAAAGTCCATCAATATTGCCAAAGGTGATTGTCCCTTCCTGTGTGTTAGGAGGACATTGCCAGGTTTGAGTTTGACATAATTATGTTCATATGGAGGATCAAAACTGTGAATATGTTCAAGTCCTGCATAAAGCTGTAGATGAATAGTTTCTGTCAACAACTTCTTGCCTCATCCTTTAAATAAAAAAGATCCCAATGTGATATATTACTGCATCTGAAAAACCATTAACTTCATATGCACCATTTGACTTAATTAGCAATTCTGTTCCCAATGATTAAAAAGAAAAAATGAACAACGCATTTACACTACACTAAGTTTCAGTTACAGAGAAATTGATGCTAATATATTCCGAACATGTTCTGTGGAGAAAAGAAGATAAAAACAAATTAAGGAAACTAGTATATTAATATTATGGATCTCTTCAGTTGTATGTACATAAGCCTTCCACCAAGTAGGATTAAAGGAAATACATTTCTTATCTACCTGGCGAAATATTTGAAGCAAGTCAGATGTAGAAAACAACTCCTCCTTAGATTTCATAGCCTGGGAATTGTCCAACAATGTACCATCCAAATGAACAGGAAACAACAAGTATGCTTCATGCTTCCAGGACTGATCTTGTGTACTCTGGTCAATGAACAAGTGTTTCTTGATAAACCAGACCACTAGTTCAAATACTCATCTTCTTCGTTTTCTACACATCAAACAAATAAGATTCAATGCACTATAAGTTCAAATTAGCTGACTTTAATAACTCACAAGTACAAGAACCATCTAGTTCTGACCATTAAAATTGTCGCTGTGGGCTGGCCACAAAATGTGAAGAAAATATTAGCCAATTGTTAATTTAGCAGCTCATATATTGTATTTCCATAGTTAAGTTAATTAAAAAAAAAAAAGCGCACATAAAATGTATAAAGTTGCATAAAAAATAATATTCATCCCGTATCAAGAAAAAGAAATGAAACAAAGATGGTTCTACCCTCTCATTCAGACAAATACGTAGAATTATTAGATATAAAGGAAAAGGAACTCATGGTAAAGAGTAGCATATGTTACTCCAACAGAAGAAATGATAAGCTTTTCATGGGGAAAAAATATTATTAAGTGTCTTTTTTGATGAAAACTGCTAAGGTGATACTAATCTGCATATTTATAGTTGCCAAGAAAACAAACATCGCCTCTAAACCAAGAACTACATTTAAAAACATTATGTTCCAAATCAGAACTTCACCAATTTAAAGATCTATAGCGCATGAGAAAGAAAAACATAGCAACTCATTTACGTAACATTTTCCAATTTATTGTCCTCCAAGATCAGGACTTAATTACTACAGTTGATTAAAAAGACACAAAATGAAATTATAATTTATACCTCGATTCCATGCATAAAACTGGAGGGCCTTTATCCAACTTTTATCCAACTACTGCTCTCCAAATCCATCCGGAATGTAATTTTAATTTCTTTATGTATTCAAGGCCCCATTAACGGGCTGATTTTTCAGGGAAACAACTAATGCTTCATGTTGCTGAATTGGTCCCACGACATCCTGGTCGAACGAAGAAGCAAGAGGCCGCCTCTTCGTCATCAACTGCTGCTCCTTCTAAATCTGGAAAGGGTGGAAGGAAGAAGAGATAGTGCCTAAATTACATCTCCATTTCTATCTTGTCTATACATAATACGCATACTCGAGTATATCCAACTACTAGTACATAAATAACCAAACCATGGTGATCTTTACTCCTCCCCAACAAAATTAATTACAAATTCATTAATGAGCTGTTCATCACCCTCATCAAGATTACATTTATCTGAAGCAGATTAGAATTCAAAGATCATCATCAGCAACTCATAGAAAATATTAAGAACTCAGCAAGGTTTTCTCTTCCTCTTCTAGTCGTTGCACCTAATTTCATCACTATAATCCATGATTCAAGAAGTAACAGGAAAATTCCAGGTTAGAAAAGATCTGCTTAAATGATTTTAGGATCTTATTACAAGCTTAAAAAAACACCTAATTCATATTAGGGCAGTAAATCCAGAGAGGCAAATCATCAAACACATCATAGGCCTTACCGCCAAAACCCCCAAACAAAGATCCTAATCTAACAGACATGCACTATAATTAAAAGGAAGAGCAAATAAATAGACTAAACCCTAAAACCTGAGAAGCTGTTGCTAGGCGGAGAGGCTGCGTCGCAGAGCCGCTGCTGGGAGGAGGAACCCGCGGTGCACACACAAGACGGAGGAGCTAACTGGGGCTGAGAATAAGAAACGGTAAAAGAAGAGGAGAGAGAGAGAGAGAGAAGGAGCTAACCAGAGGAAAAGAGGGGCCTACGACAAGAAGACCGACGGTTGTGGACGGCGTAGCCTGTGGTGGGCGATGGCGGCGCTTCTGGTGGTTGTCGTACTTGGTGAGCGACTGGGCTTCTAGTGGTGGGCTGGTGGCCAGGAATTTGCGGGCGACAGAACCTTCTTGACGTCTGGTGGCGCCGGAGAGAGATGGTGGCCGCTGGATTGTGGAGGAGTGAAGGCGGCGATTTAGGGTTGAGAAGAGATGAAGACGTGAAAATGAAAATGAAAGTTAGTTGTACTTTTCCAACGTTCGACTAAACAAGTTGGTCGGTATTTAATTTATTCTTTATTTTGATTTTACCGACTAAATACCGATACAATTATGGTCCGTGCAATATTTAATTTTTGTAATAAATATGCCAACCAAAATAGTTGGTCGGTATTTTATTTGTTTTCCAATTTTGATTTTATCGACCAAATACCGACCAGTAATTATGCTCGGTGAAATATTTAATTTTTGTAATAACTATACCGACCAACAGTTGGTCGGTATTTTATTTGTTTTTTATTTTGATTTTACCAACCAAATTTTAGGTTGGTCACTTTTCACAAATAAACTATATTATTCTTATTGACTTACCGACTAAATAATCGTTGGTATTTTTGGCGGTACTATTTCCACTCTTTCCGCAAAAATTACCGACAAAATTCTGACTGAATTCCGACCAATGTTCATCGAAATATCCAATCTATGGTTTGGTTGGTGTGTGGTCGGTTTTACCGACCAAAAATGTTGGTCGGTTTATTTTGGTCGCTATTTCACTGTTTTCTTGTAGTGATTAAAATTTCAAAAGAGAAAATATTGATAGAATGAAATAAGGGAGGGAAAATGATTTTGGCCCCAATTTTTGGAGCCAATCTTTTTTACTATGATATATTTACTACGACAAAATCAAATTAAACATTTTTTTAAAAAACTTGCGAAGAATATATCGTGGTAAATATTTCTTTTTATTATGCCTATGGGCGTAGTAAATAATCAAAACAACATCATATTTCTTTTCCTACGACATGAATTTGTAGTAAAAGGTATTATTTGTTACAGTTATGTAGACGTAGTAAAAAATCTCGTAATAAAAAATTGTTTTTCTTGTAGTGATTTAATATAACTTTTAAGTTATATCACTTCCTCATCTATAGGAGGGAAAACCCAACAAGAAGTTGCTCATGAAAATTTTGCTGTGATATTATTCAAAAAGTCAGAATTTATGTGATCACATGAGATCCCAACAGTATAACATATGTTTCACTAAACTAATGATTATTATACTAAAGTCGTATAATCTTCTTGATCCACAAGGTATTAAAGAATGGAACAATAAATGTTTTTAATAAATAAATAAATATGCCTTGATCACTATATATCCATGGGACTTAATGGCCGGGTCCTCTGGGGCTTGGCCCGGATGCCAAACGTTGAAGCCAATACGACATCGTTTCTTTTGCGTTTTCATACATCACCGGAAATGTAGCAAGGCGATCCGATTCAAGTATAGGATCTTCCGATAACATTCTCGATGCCTCGACATTCACTTTGCTCAGACATGTGAAGTAAATCACAAAAATGATCAAAATTAGAATGTTCGATCTTTGATAATTTTTCATTTCAAATTAAATGAACTTTACGAAAAAACTTGTGAAACGAATCAAGAAAACCCTATAGTACGTTGGTGTCTGTTTATAAAATTAAACTCAGTGAAACGAATCAAGAGAAATATTAATCTCTTGTTTGATGAATTTTTGAATGAAAGCTATGAGAAGAAATGCATGGATTCAATCTTTTTATAGTGGAGAAATTAATTTGAGTTGAATTAAATTATGTGCACTGTGTGGAATGGAATTGGCATTACATTGTTCTTTTTTTCTATGTTTTCGTGTTGACTAAGGATAATGTAAGTATTGGAAGAGGTCTTACATCGTATCGTAAAAGAATGAGGCACTTGGGGGTTTGAAAATCAGCTTTGCATGGTAGATTAATTCCAAGTTTGACCTTGGATGACGTGTGTTTTTGAGTACTTGGATCATTGAGTTTGGAAAGGGTAGTTTCGGAAAAGAGATGATTCAAAGTTGTCTGAGTCTAAGGTTTGAATTTTTGACTTGACCTGACTATTTTGTTCATGGTATGCCTGGCTGCTACTCGAGTTATTTGCTATTTGGTCCTTTTCTTTATTTTTATTTTTATTTTTGTCTGATTTTTCTATTTGTGAAAATGACCAAAACACCCCAATTACCCGATAGATTAATTATACAAGTAAAAATAATATTCCTTGCACATAATCATTGTGTTTTTATCTAAAAAAAATTAATAGATAATGTGTATAACCGAATAAATATTTATTGATCAATATAAATTGTCTTATTATTTCATTTTATAACTATTAAATAATAGACTGATATATCAAATATATATAATATTTCTTGGTATTTCATTTTATTACTATTAATAATAGATTAAAGGGAAAATTATACTTAATTCTCAAAAAGAGTTTGCTAAATTAAATTACAACTCATGACCCTCTTAGTCAAACAATTACAGTTATACCCTACACGAAATTCAATAATTATAAAATATATCCAAGAATTAGGATTCCGTTATGTACTTGATGATGTCATAAAAAATGAATAGTAAATACCGAAAATGCCCTTATTTTTTTATACCATGGATTGTTCTTAAATTTCACTTGAGTGTTATTTGTAATATCATAAACTCTTTTGGGTCTAAGTGTAATTTTTTAAAATAAAAAAATAGAATATTCCTTTAATTAATAACGGAACCCTAATATTTGGGTGTATTTTATAATTATTCAATTTTGTGTGTGGTGTAACTGTAATTGTTTGACTAAGAAGGTTATGAGTTGTAATTTAGCAAACCCCTTTGGGATTTAAGTGTAATTTTTCTAGATTAAATTTGTCAAATATATTAAATAATTAACATACATATATATATATATATATATATATATATATATATATATATATATATTTGTTGGTTGGTTAATTGGTCACATTTTATTTCTGAAATTGCTTGGATTGGTATTAGTTTGGATACGGAAAAAGTGGCGTTCTAGCAGAAATAGAGTGAATATGTTCATTCGATCTAATAGGTATCTTTTCCTTGGAGTAGACTTTGTATATCATTACGTACAGATCCGTTCTATGGAGCATTTCTTTAGTATTATCTTATTGAGTGCATGTGGCTACTATTTAGGCAGAATGCCGTCAAAGACAGGACATATACTCAAAACTAAAATGGGAAGGGTGGGGAGAAGGAAAAGTAAGAAAGGTGAGGAAAGAAAGGAAGTATATATTTATATATATATAATAAGTCAAAAAATAATTTTTTCTCCTACTTAATATTTTTGAATTTTTTGTTTGGTCAGATGATCTTCTTGAATATATGTTATGAAATGTTTTTATTTTTCCTAATGAATCTTAGAAATGTCTCTTTATTTTCGCTTAAGATGCACACACTATTTTCTTCTTCTTCGTTTTTGTCTTTTTTAGACAGTTTTTTCTTTTTTGCTTCGTCATCTTGTTTTATGGTATGCTTATTTATTATATTCTTAACTTCAAAAAAACATTAATTTTTTTCCCTACATAATATATGAATCACCTGACCATATAATCATATAATAAGTTATAATGACAACAATAAACTAAATTTACATACATCGATTATCCTAATATTTCCATATATATATTCTAGTTGTGTACATATTTAGGTTATCAAAATCAAATCCAGTCTCTATGTTCACCAAAGATTTGTAATTAAAAAATTATTTTTAATACTAACTTTATCTTGATATTATTTAAGTAAGATAAATTCAAAATAAAGTTAGTATTAAAATTATGAAAATAGCTTTGATAAATTATTTACTACATGCTGGGATCTATTTGTTCAGATATGAGTCTGCATCCTATCCATCCCTTGTAAAATAAACGGAAAAAAATAAAATATAATATGAATAAAATATTAAAAGGAAGATTACTAACCGACAACGTGAAGGTTTTTCTTTCCTGTTCGATATATATAAAATCTTATGTATAAATTGGTTTGAATTAGAATAGAATTTGTTTATAATTTAGAAATATAATATTAAATTACATAATTATCTTTTAAGTAAAGATTATTTAAAAGATTGCGAAAGATTATTTTGGGCGATCAATAAGTTTTAAAAAATTCGAAAGTTAGTTGTACTTTTACAATATGTATAGATGATAATAATAATAATGATAATAATAATAATAATAATAATAATAATAATAATAATAATAATAATTAAATTATACATCCACCAATTTTTAAAAGTATGGATTTTAGGGACATGAATTATAAAAGTGGGATATTACATCTAGAACTAATATAAAAGTTGCAATTTTCATCAAACTCAATTTTCCGGCTTAATTTGTGCACGTGACCCGCACGTGAAACATTTTCCGGCCAAATTATGGTACTGGTTGCCACATATTAAAAAAAAAAATTGAAAAACATGTCAGGTTAAGTTGGTGTTTTTAATCTATATGGCGGATGAGGTGGATTTTTTTATCTACATGACATTCAACCGTACTAAATTGGCCGAAAAATGTTTCACGTGCGTGTCACATACACAAATTAGGTCGGAAACTCAATTTTCTGGCCACAGGTTGATGTAAATTGCCAGATTTTCAGATGTTCTGAATGAAATATTTAATATCTCAATTTTATAATTGGTGTCTCTAAAATCCAAATTCTTAAAAATTGGTGGATGTATAATTCAATTTTCCCTAATAATAATAAGTCATCGAGTACATACGCTTATTGGGAAATAGTGGACTCATCAACAAGTCCTTTTGGCGTGGTGATATATTGGCCGCTGCAAAACATTTCGGCATTATGGTAACCAACAAGCGGTCTAACTGAATTACAGTCGTTAAATGGATTTGGCCGGTCACTGAATATCCTATGATAAATGTGGATGGAGCGGCTAGAGGTAATTCGGGTACTGCTGGAGCAGGAGGTATTGCGAGAGATGATGACGGTAGAATGGTTTTCGGATTCTATACTTATCTGGGGAAAGCACGAACAATTATTCTGAGTTATGGGCAATTTTTAAAGGTTTGGACATGGCCATTTGTCGAGGATATACCAAAATTTGGATCGACTCATACTCCAAAACTTTTGTTGATCTAGTGAATAGCCAGCATAATACGTGGTGGGATGGACAACACATCTTAAGTAAAATCCGATGTTCCATCAAATTGGTTGAGACAAGGATCACACATACCTTTAGAGAGGCTGCTGATTTTCTTGCCAATTTGGCTTGCGATTGACGACAATCCAATATTATTGAAGCTGATGGTTGCCCTTAAGGATTAAAGGGATTGATCAATGTGGATAGAATGGGGTTACCTTACTTCCGGCATAAAAATGGAGTGGATTAATCATTCTTTCATTGCTATTCTGATCTTTAACTTTGGAATTTTATTGTAGGTGGCCTGATTGTACTAGAAAATTGACGTTATTTACTTTGCTTAATTACATTGTTAATTTCACCAAGAGTAAAGCCCGACATAAAAGTGAGGATGAGAGATTGGATATTCTAGCCTTGAAAGGCCGATACTTAAAAATAGAGATTCCATACACTGTAGCGCCCTTCTCCAAGGCTGGGAAGAAAAACATCATATCCGCACTGAAACAGACTCTCAGCAAGACAGAAAGCCCTATTCCAAAAATCCATCCTAGCGAACGACACTCACTCGATCAAATAACCTGGCAACAACAGCACAACAACAATAACAGAGATGCGGAAGCAAAATAAACCAACAACTAATATCATCAAAGCCATCCATGGCAACAAGTTTCCAATTTTAACAATTAATACAAATAAGCCATTCATTGCTCCACTAAGTTATCTTGTACAGCCCTAGATATCGTCAACTACAACAGAATTAAAATCCAAAGCATATTCAATTCTTTCAACTATAACAGAAGCATTAATAAAAGTAAACATCATCAAGACACGACTGTTGTTGGACACTAAACTGACCACGACAAAACTCAAATCAAATCTAGACCTGCTATTGCCAATTGACCACATAGGTGACACTGCCACCTGTCTGCCTGAAGAAACCTGAAGCAAGAATCAAAACACGAGGGTGAGTATAAAGGATACTCAACGAGGGGGTTATATAATTTAAATAATGACCACAGTTCATCTTTTGCCGTTTAAAACCAAAGTTATGAATGTTCTCGTTTTGGGAAAAGATATGTTTAATATAAATTATAAAACTATATGACAAGCAACACTCGATTCAACTTATTTTAAAAGCAATAAAAGATTGACGAACTGATCATTTGAAATCATTTTAGCACATAATTCAAGCCGATAATTTTACATGATAACCTAGTTGACTTATAAGCTCGTTTTCAACATTTGTAATAGCTTTAACTTGGATAAGCGATAAAATAAATGACGAGGCTTATAATTCAACTAAGTCAATTTAAAGCATTTAAACAAGATCATTTCATTAATGTCCCGGCGAGCACGGGCCCTTGTCTCTCCTTATATCGCCACAGTCATTAAATACTCCTGCGCCATTTGTCAAATTCTGAGGCTACCCGAGAATTCAACACATTCGTTATGGTTTGAGGAAAAACACGCAACGAATGATGTATTCACCATCACCCCAATGAAAGACTTGCCAACCAGCGGCAAGCCTCGTATTGGAATTTACAAGTTGGAAATTATACTTTGGGATCTTATTATCCTAGACACTCGTCTCCGGATCTCACCCTCGGTATAACCTCCGGGCCCACTTTATAAATCGTTATCGTTATTGTTAGCTTGCTTTTGCAATCGTTATACTACATTTTGGTGGCCAAAGGGCACTTTTGAGACAAGGTTGTAACGATTAGAGAAATAATCGGGTATTCCATCGTTAGGAGGAATCCGCCCTAACGACTTCACTCAACGAGAAGAGTCTCCAACCCAAAGCTTACTTTAAAACAAGGTACTTTCTTGCCTCATAAAACAAATCATTTGAGTGATACATATATATAGGTTTTGATATCAAAACATTCTAATCGAAAACGTTAAGATATATACTTAAATATCTAAATATATATAAGAAAAGCTGTAAAACAAATTCATATAATTGAAACAGGGAGATGAGTTATTTCGCAATAATAAAAGGGATTCTTACTCCAGTTGAAAACCATTTGTAACCCTCACCTGGAAAGAAGAGCAATAAAAGGACTGACAATGTCACGATTCCCGGGCGTGGAGAGGAGAAACCCCCCCCCCCCCCCTGCTTGGGCGCCCGATGGATGCGCGGGAATAAGCTTCGCCCCGACCGTGTAGAACCATTAGTAGATATATCCCTTTTTGGCATGTTTTTCGCCAAAAACTCACTGGAGTCTATAGTGCACTTTGCACTGTAGGTATCCTCGTGGTTCGTCTTTTCCGAATTCTTTCTTAGCTCGTGTACTCAATAACTATGGAATAGATATGAATTGCATGATTTACGAATTTATAGCATGTTCGTGATTGTGAATAGTACGTTTTAAATTTTCGTTTAATTTTTTAACTTTTACATACGAAGTCTGATGGACCCGAAGCTTATGTGATATCTTCTTTACGTGTATACAATACCGTGTACATGATTGTGAAACTATATGTTTATCCGTTCGTCTTTTATTGCGTTTTTCGAGTTTCTAGAGTTATGTTTTTGATCCTCTAGGTTCTGTATTGTTACAGATCAGTCCCAGGAAGAGGATCCAATAGTCTAGCAGTCTTGAGTTATTGTGCAGAGATCCAGGTGAGGGTTTTTACATGTTTTCAGCTGGGTATTGAACTTATATGTATAATATATACTTGCGAAACAAAAGAATCCCCTTCCTGTTATTTATTATGCTTTGATACCATTTGTCATGACCCCAGTTCGCGGAGAGGAGAACCCTCTTGCTTGGACGCCCATTGGACGTGCGTGAATAAGCTTCACCCCCACCGTGTACAACCGCAAAGTTTGGCTTGGAAAATACGTGCCAAAAATGGATATATCCACTAATGGTTGTACATGAGGGTTAAATTATTAACCCTTCATTTTCACTCTGTTTTTCCGATGTGGAATGCAATGAAATTGCTCATAGGGTTGCCACACAGGGTTGTGCAACCCCGTGTGAAGCATTTGGGCACATTTTTCAGGCGGGGCATTACAGACAAGACGAGCAAGCTACTTCTCGGGAGTTATGCCTGCAATCTGGTACACGACACAACCAAATAAGATACTGACAAGACGCACAGCGTACGAGAAATAAGTAAATCAAGTAGGATCAATCAACTAAGCAATTTATAATAAACATATGTAATATAGCAATACTCTTTTAATAAACGAACTAAGCATCCAAATTAAAAAGGTATAAACATGCTTAAAGATAAACATTCAGTTACTAAGCACAAACGAGCACTCAAGAGATAGAATAATCATTTTATATTCAAAGAATCAGGTACTCCATTTAAATATAATCAATTGAAAGATTACTCTGAATTTATAAATCAAACTTGCTGCATCTGAACTCTCAACTAAGTAACATTATTAGATAGTTTAAATATCAATTTATATATTAACTGATTGAGTGAATGTTTCCAATTCATTTACGTGAATAATCCTCAAGAGTCCATCATTTGCTTGTTATATCAAGAAGCAACAAATGTCATACAAATATGTATGCTTAGTTTAGTAAGAAATCCCATAACAACAACAATTAATACTATAACATCTTTATTTCCTTTAGCCATGCATATGTGTTACAAAACATATATATATTTTCGTCAACAGTGGAATAGGGGTGAGTGGCGTGAGAATTTAAGTTAAATAAGTAGGCTAATCTCACAACAAATTAAATGAGAATGTGAACTAATTCCATTTAGATCAAATCATTTGAATTACAACTTAACGGCTTTTTACAAAAGCCCACCAAAATCTACAAGCTAATATCTAATCCTATTTATAGTTTAATCGAACCAATTCCTACAATTCCGACTATACAATCATATAATGTAGGGCCCTTCAAGAAGGAATACGACATCCGCACTGAAGCGAACTCCCGAGCTTTGGCGAGGGGCCTCAACTCAAAAACCCACTCCGGCGAACGGCACACAAGCAATAATTACTGGCAACAGCGACGAAACATCCCAACAACAACCACAACAATATAAAATACGAAAGTGATTTAAAGGTAAACAGTTCCATTCCATAAAAGCCTACGAGGCTAACATAATATCATTAAACATTTGCAGTTCAAAATACAATTTAATCATAAACATATAGTGCCATCCATGGCTCAACTAGCTTACCCTGTGCAATCCTAGATATCTTCAACTATCCCACATCAGGGGCACATAAGGTACATAAGTAAATAAAACAGTAAATGGTACGATAGATAGATGAATACAAGAAAGCAAGACTTGACAGTTGTTAGGACCACTGACAAGACAAACCAGACTACAAGACTGAGCCTATCTAGACCTGCTGATACCGACTGACAAGATAGGTGACGCCGCCACCTGTCTACCTGAAGCAAGAACCAAAATAGAAGGGGTGAGTATAAAGGATACTCAGTAAGGGGGTTTGATCACAGTTCGTCGTTTATCTTTTAAAACAAAAAGTAGTGAATGTTGCCCGTTTTGAGAAAGAATACAAATAATAATATAAGTTTCAAAACAATAACACAAGGCAACACTCGGGTTCAGCTTACTTTGAAAACACAAAAGGGTGACGAACCGGATCCTTTAAAATCATTTGCACATAATATCAAGCCGATAGTTTAATGAGGGCTTAGTCGATTCACAATCCGTCGAGTGGTAGACAAGAACAATTATCAATAATACATGAACAAGAATTGAAAGACGGGATTGTGCTTCGACTAAGTAACAAAAGCAGTAAATCAATTAGACAAGTAAATAATGCAGTAAAACATGTAATAATGTGTCCCGGCAAGAACGGGCTCTCTCCTTATAACTCCCAATCATGAAATCAATTACTCCACCACCAAAAGCCAAGCAGACACTAATTTAAGGAGACGCGATTAGCACCACTATATAGTGAATTAAGGAGACGCGGTTAGCACCACCGTTCGCATCAACATAGACTAGTCAACCTCCTAACCAGCCTAAGTCAACACGCATAGAAGCATACATCGGGATTTGCCCTAGATGCTCGTCTCTAGGCTCACCTCCTGTACACTCCGGCCCCAAAGTCATGATCCAGTCCATGGCTCGCTTTTGAAATCAATATAACTTTGGGTGGCCAAAAGGGCCATTCGAAAAGATGATGCAAGCAGTTATGTATGAATGGCCAAAGGGGCTTTTGAGACAAGTTGGTGTAACGATCTAGGAAATACTTATAAGTGACGTACGCTTCGGGAGCATGCTGACGGACGTCCCTAACGACATTACTTATAAGTACCTCTGAGATCAAATGGTTACTTTGAAAACAAATAGGTTACTTGTCTCTAGTTGAAAGCATTTCAAATCATTTTGTAGATGCATAAGTTTTGCTATCAAAAGGGTTTGACTATACACATAAGGAAATAGTAAAGGCAGGAACAACAAGCAATAAGAATGGTGGGATATTAAGTTATTTTGCAACCTACATATCTATGTCCTTGCCCCAGTTGAAAGCATTTTAAAACCCTTACCTGGCTCGACATGACAGTGTGAAAGCAAGCGGTTGTCAAGTTTCTCCTTCGTTGGTCCCAACTGTAATACACAGGGCCTAGAGGATGAAAATGAGACCGACAACACTGAAAGCAAGACACGAACAACAAACAACGCACGACAATTCAAATAGAATCCAAATCATGCAATAAACGCAATATTGAAAGTTGATCAATTAAACATATGGAGATGTGTAAAATACGAAACAACAATTAAAGAAATATTAATACAATTCTAAATAACGAAAGAAACATAAAAATTAAATATTAAAGACATGCTTAACCGCAATTAGGGTACATAGACATGCTTAAAATAATATAAGGAAGCGCTCTCGCAAAAAGGGGATCGAACGGATAACAAACGGTAAAAGTGGGTAAAAATCCTTAAACGAGAAAGGTGTCAATTGACGGTCAAATGAAGCTGGATAAATTATAACTTCGGAAATAAATAGGTTTTGAAACACTACGAAGCTATAGGTGAAGTCGGAATTCGAATCCGAGGGCAAACGGGAAAATGACATTATTCATATGGGGTAAAAATGGTAATTAACGTGAGCAATATTTGAAATCAAGCTAGAAAAATGGTTAAGGGGGTTGCATGGGCCTGTGCACGGTTTTGAGACCGTGCAATAGCCTATGCGTGATCATGTACAGGGTGCACGGGCTTGTGCATGGGGAAAGCAAGCCCGTGTGAAGGCCAGAGGGGTTGTGCACAAGACAACGCGCAAGGCCGTTTGAAGGTTTTAAGGGTGTGCACGGTCTTGGGCACGAACGCAAGCCTGTGCGGATCTTCTGGGAGCAGAAAAAGTGCAGATCGCGGGTTTCTTGCCCACAACAACATACAAACTCATAGATCTCTCAAACTACCCAATAAAATATGTTAATTTTCACATATATGCATATATATCATATTAGCTACACATAGGTTCAAGAATCATGCAAAATGGTCAAGTAAATCTCCCTAAACACGAAATTTCCAAATCTACAAAATCCTATCAAAAACCCACGAAAATCGCAACGGAGAGTGAACGGAATGAAATGGGGTAAAAGGATTACTGGTAGAGAATGAAGCAAGGATCGTTCAGGTTTTCACGACTCGTCGATCGGGCTCGAAACGGGCTCGGTTGGGCGGTTCTTCTTTTCTTCCTTTTCTCCTCTTCTCTCTCGCTCCTTCTTCTTTCTCTCTCTATTCACACAGTTTTGGTGGGAGTGTGTTCAAGAGAGTGTGTGTGGTGTGATCAAGAGAGTGCAAGGTGGTCAAGAGGGTGCAAGGGATGGTGTGGAAGGTTCGAATAGGTTCAAGCAAGTTCGGGGGGGGGGGGGGGGGGGGGCAGGGGGGTGAAATGTTAATTCTTGGTAAAATAAGGAATATAAGAGGGTCGGGATAAAATAGATAGTTCCGGGTAAAAAGTGGGTTCTCGAGTAAAACTTATTCGTGATATTAAATATTCTCACGATAAGCCTTCGGCGTGAATAAAATATAATTCTGGAATAATTCTAAAATTTCAGGTCGTTACATATAACATTTATTCACAACAATTCACATAATTAATATAAGCTAGGATACAAGAAATTCGGGCTTAATTGATTCGAAAAGCTAAAAGCTATCACGAAAAGTTGAAGTTATTAAACAATTATACAAATATCGTGATAAAAGACAAACAATAAATCGGATTAGGGTAATACCAACGCCATTGGAACCGATGAAATAAATCTTTAAAACATTGGATTTCGGTCCAACGTGAACTGTTAAATTATTTGATTCTATTAAACGAGCTAAAAATATAAATTTACCAAATTGACCCTAATTAATGGCAAAACAATGCAAATCAAATTCTTATTAATGCTTGAAGTTTAAAAATGTGAAATCGATGATTTATGAAAACTTTTAATGCAAGAGTTGTAAAACGTGCAATCGTGAAAGATATCGGGACTGTAAACAGTCCGAATTCGATAAACGTACCAATTTGAGCTTGGAAATTATGGGGCTTCACATACACTCACCCCCACTATATATTCTGTAGAGCCTCAGATTTTAGAGGATACTGTTAAGTCCATCCCACATCAAATAATCAAAGATGTGGAGTTCAATATATAATGGCTTGGCAAATCTCTCCTCTCGAGCTAGCTTTTGGGGGTTGAGTTAGTCCAAGTCCATTAATTTCAACATGGTATCAGAGCGCGTTCGATTCTTGGCCTATCTCTCCACCTATGTCTCTCTTCGCAGATGTTCATTCCTATAAATCATTTCACGCTCCAGTTTGTCCCGCATATTCCGCGGCCCTGGGCGTGACAGGAGTGTGTTAAGTCCATCCCACATCGAATAATCAAAGATATGGAGTTCAATATATAATGGTTTGGCAAACCTCCCATCTCGAACTAATTTTTGGGGGTTGAGTCAGGCCAAGTTCATTAATGTCAACAGATACATGCTCATTTGTTACGGGTTTGCTAATATTTTTCTTATGCAGGTTTTCGGAGTGCTTCTTTGATTATACACTAGTGAGGATGAGAGAGTTGAGATTAAAAAACGAGAGACCCTGTACACTTACCTCCAGTATATATTTTTTAAAGCCTCAGAATCTAGAGGATGCGAGCTTATATGTTGCGGGTTTACTAACTTTTGTTTTGTGCAGGGTTTCGATTAATTTCGTTGGTCAATTTAACTTTACTCCTATGGAGTCCAGGGATTTGATGTTCAGACTCATGGTTAACATACATAAAGGCACTAATCACTTATTCACTGATACTCATGCCTTGAGTAAGGGCGTTGGAGGAGTTATGGTTTATGGATGAAGGCTAGTCTCCATTTTGTTTTGATATATGGGTGTCTTCAGCAGCGATGCAGTTTACACATTTTCAACATGTTATGGATCCTTGATGCTATGTGGACGAGCTGGTACTTAAAGATGGAGAAGATTGGCCGGCATTGTTTTTATTGGTTACGGGGGAATTATTTACCTTTAGCTAGATCTTTGGATCCTCTTTTTTTCTTGGATTATTTATTTCTGATGTATGCAACTTTGAGTAGACGGTACTGAGTCGACTAACATGATTTACCTTTAACTATGTTCTTGGTTTCTTACTTTGTTGATTGGGACGGTTTTTTGATTTATAAATGAGGGGTAGTCCTCGGTAAAAACATCACGATGCATCTGTATCGATTTTAGTTAAATAATAATAATAATAATATAAAATATAATATATGTAATATAACATATACATACTGTAATAAATATTAAATTACGTAATTACCCTTTAAATAAAGAGTATTTAAAACATTACTTAAATCATGTTATTTTGACGATTAATAAGTTTTAAGAACCTCGAAAGTTATTTGTATAATTACCTTTTTAATAAAGAGTATTTAAAATATTATTTAAAGGTTATTTTAGTGATTAATAAGTTTTAAGAAACTCAAAAGTTATTTGTACTTTTCTATAAACAATGATAATGATAATGATAATGATAATAAATAATAATAATAAATAATTTCTATATAGATATAGAATATTTTATTTTAAAAATGGGTGAACATCACTTAATTATATCAAGAAAAATTTCCCATAAGCATTATATGATAACTATACATGATCGATATGTTAAATAAATAGTCGACTAGAGTTTTTTTATTAAATCGGCTAGGATTTTTTTATTTATTTGTAAAAAATTAGTATTACTGAATAAATAAACTTATAGATAAATATAGATTTTACCTAAGTAGGAGTAGGACTCTCAAATAAATCCTATAGAGTGAATCCTATTCCTATTAAGTTCTTCAATTATAGAATCCTAGTATTATTAAATCAATTTATTAATTATATATTTGTACGGTAATTTAATCGGAATATGTTTATGGGATATTTTAGTTATCACAAGAAAAACTGACAAACTTAAATCATCGGAAGAAACTTATACTTTTATAATATATAGTAAAAAGCTTTAACTTAAAATTATTAATTATATTTTTAATTTCATACGTGTCAAAAAATTATCCACATATAACGCTTAGACAGATAGTTTCAATACTTCTAAATTATATAATATAGATTTGAAACACATCAATTTAATAACTGTTGTATGATATAAAAACAAGAAATCCAGACTGTAATTGTTTCTGGTCTCATATTCTACTTTGGACTTTGGACAACTATTTAAAACTAATTAATTACTCTTTTTTTCTCTTTCATAAAGTTTTTTTTCTTCTCTCCTATTTTCCTCTTCACTTCTCTTCTCAATTTTAAAATTTATTTTATTTAAATTATTTATTTAAGTTGTAAATTTAACAAATATTCTTATATAAATATTCTATTATATATGAATCAAAAACTATCCTCATTAGTTATAAGTTTAGATTTAGAATCATACTTTATTAAATTATAACTTATATTTAATTTGTACCTTCATCGTGTGTGTAATTTTTTATTATTTTTATTATAATAATAATACATTTTAAGAGACTACAATTTTCTCAAACTTTTAAAAAAGAGAAAATTTTATGTCTTGCATCATATATAATTTTTTTTGAGATTATTAATTTATGGTTTTTTAGTCAATTTTCATACATTTAAATTAATACAAGAGACTATATTGAAATTTTAAAAAGAAACAAATTAATAATAGAAGACTTGAAAGTCACAAAGTCATCAAAAGCTTCTAAAATATTTCTTCCAATTCTGAATTACTACTATGTCCTCTATTAAATACATAATTATTTGACTGACTTAATGATTTTTATTCAGATTTTATGTAATATGTTGTATTATTTTTAAAACGTCTAGATTTACATAAAATGTATTAATATATTCTGAAATATTATGGACCTTCAATCTTCATGGTCAAATATGATAAGTTTATACATCTTTAATTTAGGAGAGTAATATATATACAAAGATCGTTAGCATTTATATACTACAAGTTCTTTATTCAAAATATTAGTGTATGTCTCTCAATAAAAAATAACATCACTTTACAAGAATATCATTTAGAATTAAAATTGCATTGTAAGTATCTGATGAAATATATCAGTCACGATTTTCAAAATTTATTTCAATTTTTGAAAATTACTAAAAACTGCAAGAACAATAAGGTTATCATCTTTTGGCTTGATCGTCACCAATCTTCCACCATCACATACAGTTTCATAAGCTAAAACTACATAGTTTTGGCTTGATTGTCACCAATCTTCCACCAGCAGCTACAATTCCATAAGCTAAAACTGCATACATCTTGTTCACTTCTGCTAAACCGTAAGATAAAGAAATACAATAGTGTAAAGTGATCATAAAATATTTTAAAAATACCTGAAATCAATAATGCGAGAATATGTACTTCCATCAATACAAACCATAACTGAACACATTGCAATGAGAGCGCCTTGCTGGACAAAGGGATCCTCATCACATGTCAGAGGCGTTAGCAATGCTATGGCCTCATCGACTCCGGTACATGAAATTCCCGCTGCCATTGCAGCACCATATCTAATATGTGGATCCTTAGACTTTGATAATAGTAAAACCAGGTTATAAATCTGCATTTGAAAAGGGAAATATTAACAGAAAAGTTAATGGCAGAACTGAGTCTGCTAAGTTTATTAGAGTTGAGGGACCGAGTCTCATAGTGCTAGCTCTTGATGGACCATTTGTGGATCGGGTATATTGTTGAGGGTCCAAAAGTAAAGTTCTCCCTACAAAAATGCATGAATAATTCCAGTACAAAATGTTGAGCATAAAGTTTGTTTGTTTGTTTGTTTGTTTTTTAATATCAACTTTTTTTTTTCCATGATGGGAAATTCACAAAGTACATTAGCAAAACAAGATAAATAATCACTATAATCTTTTGAAAAGTAAAAAAATTACTAAGTCATCATAAACTTCAGAGAAAATCCTTGCAACCATTACAATAGAATAGCATAGTCTTCAGTAAATTTGGGCCCTTCATCACAGGATACGAACACAAAAGACTTCACCTCTAGAGGATCCACATGGGCCATACGACAGGGACACGTGCTCATCAGATCTAGCATTGACTTGGGCCGTACATTCAAAGGACATGTGTTCAGCAGATCGCCCTAAGAGGCTTAATCTGGACCGTACATTCCACGAACACGAGCACAACAAATCAAGCCTGTTAACTCTAATATATCAAACAAGGGTCTGTTAACATCTTTCACCAATTCAATGTATCAATTGGGGTAAGAGCCATCATATATATCGGATGTAATCTCGAAATTTTGAAAATTGTGTCCCTAAAATCCAAATAGCTGAAAATTACTGAATGGATAATACAATTTTCCCTTAAATACATCATTTTTGATTATCCGTTTTCAATTAAAATTCAAATGCTTTATTATTTTTTTGGAATTTTGTACATTAAGACATATAATGATATATTAAAAAAAATTTATATATTTATAAATTTTTATTCTCTATTTAATATTTTTTGAGAATTATTTTTTGAAGTATAAAATATTAAAAGTCAACTCATTGGTTGAAATTTATTTTGGTTTGCTTAAGTTATGTACATAACTATGTTAGATGAATTGATATTTATATTCCATAATTAAATTACTCATCGCGCTATAGAGTCCTTATTCTATTTTTATAAATTCTAAGAAGACCCATAATATAATTATTCTATCTTAATTTATAACAAAATTAAAAAATAAATAAATTTTGAAGTATGGAAAAAGGAAATTAAAGACATGAGTATGTTTAACCAAAAAAATATATATGCAAAATAATAAGACAAAATAACTTTTCGATTTGAGTTAATTTATATATGAGGTGGGGTCTTTTTTTAACCAACAGGTCGGTTTCACCAGTTCTTGGTTTAAAAAAATATGAAAAATAAGATAGAAATGTTCACAAAATAATAAAACAAATTAAATAAGTTAAAATTAAAGAAAAAGGAATATTATTGTCATTTATGATAAATTTGGAGTGTAATTAACATTTAGGGAGTGTAAATAGTAACTCTCTTTACATATTTGTATAGTTATTTAATAAGAATATATATTATTAAATTGATATTTTAGTCATTACAAGAAAAGTCACAAAGACAAACTCGGCCATTAAAATTGATCATGGAGACTTTATTGGGACTTGTATACTGAATAGAAATACGTCATATTGATGTATTGGATTCAAATCCTTCTACTTAAATTATCAATGCTTGGATAAACTTATACATTTCTCAAAGAAAATTTTGAAGTGTTTAAAAACTAATAAATATCAAAATATTTAGGGTTAACATTAACTCTTAATTGATCCGAAATTTATACTAAGATCACTTAATTATATGAAGAAAAATTTCCCATAAGCATTATATGATAACTACATGATTGATATGTTAAATAAATAGTCGGCTAGAGTTTTTTATGAAATCGGATAGGATTTTTTATTTATTTATAAAAAATTAGGATTATTGAATAAATAAACTTATAGATAAATATAGGTTTTACCTAAATAGGAGTAGGACTCTCAAATAAATCTTATAGAGTGAATCCTATTCCTATTAAGTTAATCAATTATAGAATCCTAGAATTATTAAATCAATTTATTAACTATATATTTGCACGGTAATTTAATCGGAATATGTATTATTAAAAGGATATTTTAGTCATCACAAGAAAAAAGTGACAAACTTAAATTACCGGAAAAAACTTATGCTTTTTATAATAATAGATAGAATAGATAGATGGCTAAAACAACCCGAATTTCGTTATTCACTATATAGTACATACATGCATTAATAAACAAATTGAAAATTTAGAACATAATTGTGGCGGGATGTCTCATCAACCTCATTGATAATTTTTCAGATGAATTTCCCGTTAGATTGATGCTTTTGGCCAAAATCTGACTCAATTCAAGTAAAATAAAAAATGACAGGCAAATTGTGAAAAGCAAATTTAGATAGAATTGAAATCTGAAAGCCCCTAATTTGTAATTTTGCCTAATAATTAAAAAATTAAGTAGTTTTCCTTTCTAGCTTCATTTAAAGCAAAATATGGAAAAACCCTTACAAATGCATACTTAATTTACAAATTCATAAGAAAATAATTAAAAAAACAAATAAAGAAACTCATACACATGCATATAATAATAGGTCAATATTTTATAACTCGAGAGGTTTGTTAAAAAATTCGAAATACTATTGAAATCGTTATATTTTCAGGGGTATTTGTAAGATTTCTAGGTTTGAATCGATGGTATTTCAGATTTTTAAACAAATCTCAAAAGATATTTATCCCTCTAATTTATGATTGTATTGAAGACGTATCAATCCCAGAAGAAATAAACGGGGGAGGAGGAGGAGGAAGAAGAAGAGTCAAATGCTGCTCATGATTATCAATCTCCTCGACCCTATTTTCGAGCTTCTCGACCATCTCAACTGCGAAATCCTGCACATTCTTCAGTTGACAAAACTCAACTCCATTGAAACTCTTACCCATTAGCAGCACCTCTTTTATAAGCTGCTGAGACTCTTTCAACTCTTTCTTGTTACGTAGTTTCAGAAGATCTTCATTCTCATCGTTCAGCCTATGATCCAAGTACTTTTCATGGATCACCATTTTCTTGGACCTTTCCATACTCGATATGTTGAGAAATTTTCGCAGTCTTTCAGCAAAGATTTGTGGGGATGGCCACAACACGGCGTTGTTATTGTTCTCCGACGGCTTGTGAACGACTATACCTATGTCGACTCCACAGAGAATCGAGAGATCGCTTGCTTTTTTCGTCAGACTCATCACACGTTTTTTGAAAATCGTGTTTCTTTTCCTCTCCGTTGGTATTTCTCCATGTTTCACTCGCTTTCTAGGCATGTTCGAATGGCACTGTTTACTTTTTTATTTTTTTACTTGCAAGTACAATTAGGGTTTTCACAAAAAATTAGGGTTTTCAGTTTTTGGTTAACATAAAGTCCACAGAAAAATGTATTATTTATAGTTAGCTAGTAACTAGTAAGTGTGGTTTTGTTGTTTATTGTGGTCAAGAATTGTTTGATGAATTTGTGAGAATTTGATATGCATTTGTTTATTTTCCTTAATAGTGTAATTATATATTGCATATCAAATTTGTGGAAATATTCAATAGAATTCACGATTAGAACGAATTGAAATTGGAATTTGGTCTACCTACGTACTAAAATGGGAATATGATCATCGTCATTTGCAATCTTAATGTGGAAATTTGTACTATTCGATTCTAAGTTTACTACTCCTGGTATTCATCGTTTCATTCATTATAATTTATTCCTTGAGCAAAGAAAATTTTACACATGAATTCGCATGTTGTTGTCAATCTAATTGAGTCGCGGATGTGGATCTTTACCCTTTAGGAAATTCCTTATTGGCTTATTGTTGATTATATGATTATGGTAATTAAAACTCTTGGGGATCAGGTTAGCTTACCCATATTAGGAGAATATATTGTGTTAAAAAATTTAACTGGGTATGGAAATCAGAAGCTTTGACACGGGTAATCCCTGTCCTTAAAGTTTCTATTCCCCCTACTTCGCTGGAAGTTTGCTAAGGTTTCAGGCAATACACTTCCAGGATAATATCAAGCTTTGTATAGGAAAATTGAGAGAATTCGGATGCTAGCAATACACCAGAATTCAGGTGAATGTTGTTGTGAAATCTGATGAACACAACACCTGTATTTATAGGGGTTCAGGTGTTAATAATAATTAAATCAGATTAATGCAGGGAATGAATGATTTGGCTGTTATAGAATTCATTCCTCCTTGAATGCATTCAAAGCCCACTATCTGACTGTTTCAAGCTCCAACAGTCACATTCCAACAGCTATAATCTGATTGGTTGGGTTGTCTGAAATTGGGCTCCGAAGTGAGTTGGGCTTGGTCCAAAATGAAGGCTCTGGGCTCGGAGGCGAGGCTCCTTAGCTCCTAGCGACGATGCGCACGTGCGAAGTGCAAAGTGCGCCATCATGCGACACACAACTAAGCGACGCGGCCCGGTCCGGTCCGGCCCAAGCCCAAGCCCAAGCCCAAGCCCGTGCCCATGCGCGTGCGCGGGCGCGGGTCGTGGGACGCGGGCGCGGTCGCGGGTCGCGGGACGGGGGACGCGGGCGCGGGCGGTGCGGTGCACCGCACCGCATGCGAACCATCCATCTCTCTCACTTGAGTTCCATAATTAACACCACTAATTAGCATTAACTAATATAGTGCTCATTAATTAAGAGTTTAACCGATGTGGGACTCTTAATTAAGAGTTTAATTAAAGTGGGACTCTTTAGTTTTCCAAACAACCTTTAATGTATCTTTTCACATCCCAACTAATACACACTTATCAATGTAGGATAACACTTAAAGATACAATTAAATCCAACAATCCCCCACTTGTTTGGAAAACTACGCTTAACCAAACAAGGTACTTTTGTTCATTATTGCAAAGAGTATATGCCTAAAGGAAGGTGTGACGAACATTGAACCTTCCCTTAGTGTAAATAGTGCAGAACCACGTCAAAGTTGAAGGTGTCCGTAGATTGAACCTCAACTTTTTAATGACGCAACCGGAACTATCACACACATACACACTTTCTCTTACAACAAGCACTCTCACTGCTTCGCGCTTATAAAGCCATACGCCATATCCCGTATCATGAACCTCTAAGAAAGTAACCACAACTCTCTATAAGAAGCGGCTCCACTTCTAGTTCATATAGGCAAAATGTTTCTCGAGCGTTTTAGTTGCTTAAAACGCAGCATTTTGTTAAGAGCATAGCTCATCCTTTAACTGTGCAACACATATAATACATTACTGTCCATTACTACATATGAGGCCACTTGACAGTGGTAGAACCAACTCAGTGACTTGTTTTTCCCTTTGAACCTATAACCTATAGGTGATCTAGATTACGGGTAGGGTTACCATCAACTTTGGTTCAATGTGGTTTTTAGCCCCATATCTCGTGTAGTTGAAGCTACTAAGTCTCTCGTCAGAGGCTTAGTAAACGGATCAGCCAAGTTTTTACTTGACTTTACATAGATAATCGTAATGATACCATCATGTATCAGCTGTCTCACAAACTCATGTCTGAGACCAATGTGTCTAGACTTTCCATTGTAGGTTCCACTGTACGCTTTCGTAAGCGTAGCTTCACTATCACAGTATAGTGAAATCGGAGGCATTGGACTTGGCCAAAGATCTATGTCCAACAACATATTTCTAATCCAATCAGCCTCTTGTCCAGCTTGCGCTAGAGCTATGAACTCAGATTCCATGGTAGAATGGGAAATACATGTCTGTTTCTTGCTTGCCCAAGAAACAGCCCCACCGGCAAGAGTGTAAATCCACCCACTCGTAGATTTATTATCTCCCACGCTAGTTATCCAACTCGCATCTGAGTATCCTTCCAAAACACTAGGAAACTTTTGATAGAATAATCCAAAGCTAATAGTCCTCTTTAGGTACCCAAGTACCCTACTAATAGCTTTCCAATGATCAGCATTGGGACTGCTCGTATACCTGCTAAGTTTCGAAACTGCAAAGGAAATATCTGGTCTAGTGCAATGCATTGCGTACATAAGGCTACCAATAGCACTTGCGTACTCAAGCTGTGCAACTATTCTACCAGTATTTTCTTTGAGTTTAACTCCATTGTCGAAAGGAGTATTCACCTCCTTAATCTCGAGATGATTAAACTTAGACAGTATTTTTTCGACATAATGAGACTGGTTAAGTGAATAACCCCCACTATGTTTTTTTACTTTGATTCCTAAGATAGTATCTACTTCACCTAAGTCTTTCATCTTAAAGACAGAGGATGGATACTTCTTTGTCTCGTTAACTCCAATCATATTGGTGCCTATGATCAACATATCATCAACGTACAGACAAACTATCACCATATAGTCTGGTGCACTTTTAGAGTAAATGCATCTATCAGCACTGTTATACTTGAAACCGAAATTCAATATAGCAGTGTCGAACTTTTCGTGCCATTGCTTTGGTGCTTGCTTTAGACCATAGAGAGATTTAACTAATTTGCACACTTTATTTTCAGTGCCCGGTGCTACAAAACCTTCTGGTTGTTCCATATAGATTTCTTCTTTCAAATTGCCATTTAAAAATGCTGTTTTTACGTCCATTTGATGAACAAATAAATCGTAAAGCGAAGCTAAAGCAAGAAGAATTCTAATGGAAGCAACTCGAGCAACCGGGGCATAAGTGTCAAAGTAGTCAATCCCCTCTACTTGTCTAAAACCCTTGGCAACTAATCTTGCTTTGAAAGCAGTTATAGCGCCATCGGTGTTGTATTTTCGTCTAAATACCCACTTGCACCCAATAGGTTTAGAACCACGAGGTAAGTCTGTTAATACCTAAGTATTATTACCCAAGATTGAATCCATTTCATCGTTTACTGCCTCTTTCCAGAAGGCAACATCCCGAGAAGCCATAGCTTCTTTAAATGTTTTTGGATCAACCTCAAGCGCAAATACAAACGGTATTTCACTTACTACTTTATTATTTTGGTCCCCCTCCACCAAGAATAATAAAGACTGAGAAGAGATAAAATCTTTATCTAGGTTCTTCTCTTTTCTTGCTCTAGTACTCCTTCTAGGTTCTGATGTCTCAGTAGGAACACTAGGTTCCACAACAGACCTTATAGGACCTCTAGGCTCATTCCGTGTTGATACAGCAACATTTCCAACATCTTTTGAAAATTTGCTTTCAAAGAATTCTACATCCCTTGACTCAGTTATAGTGTTAGACTCCAAATCAAGAAGCCTATAGGCTTTACTATTTAAAGAGTATCCAACAAATACACTTTTAATAGCCCTAGCCCCTAACTTAGTCCTTTTCGGATCAGGAACTCGAAAGTAGGTCAAACACCCCCACACTTTGAAATAACTTATGTTGGGCTTTCTGCCTTTCCATATTTCATAGGGACTAGTTTTCACAACAGAACTAGGTATCCTATTCAAAATATGACAGGCAGCCAACAAAGCTTCACCCCACAAGTTATTAGGTAAGTTTGCATGATTTAACATACAGTTTACCATATCAAGAAAGGTTCGATTCTTTCTTTCGGCTACACCATTTTGTTGAGGTGTGTAGCCGGAAGTCGTTTGATGAATTATGCCACTTTCTTAGCAAAGTGCATCAAATTCATTCGAACAATATTCCATACCTCTATCAGAACGTAGAATCTTAATCTTCTTCTCAAGTTGAGTTTCTACCTCTGACTTATATTTCACAAAATGACTAAAAGCTTCGTCTTTTGTTCTTAATAGATAAACATAGCAAAAACGACTTGCATCATCAATAAAAGTTATGAAATAACGTTTTCCTCCTCGAGTTAAAACTCCGTTTAATTCACAAATGTCAGTATGCACTAAGTCTAAAAGTTGTGATTCTCTTTTAACACTTTGAAATGGTTTTCTTACAATTTTAGACTTAGCACATATTTCACATTTTTCAAGTTCGTTTTTACCAATATCTATTAAGCCCATCGCATGCATGTTTTTCAAATTCTTTACACTAACATGTCCTAACCGACTATGCCATAAAGAAATTAAACACAACATATAAGCAGAAGAAACTTTATTCATATTGTCAATCGACATCTTGTACATCCCATTACAAGAATAACCTTTTCCAACAAATTCACCATTCTTCATAATGATGACCCTACCAGAATCTACTGAAATTTTAAACCTTTCTGATCTAACAAATAAACAGAAATTAAACTCTTTCTAACATCAGGTACAAACAGAACATTTATCAGAGTTAATTTCTTCCCAGAAGTGAAAAAGAGTTCGACAGTTCCTTTGCCTCCCACAACAGCTTTTGAATCCCATTTGCACTTCTTGTCCAACGACTTCTTCGAAAGTTTTGAACATCCTCCGGTCATTGCAAATATGAACTGTGGCTCCAGAATCCATCCACCATCCAGAAAGTTCACTTGCCATGTTAATTTCAGAAATCATAGCCACATCAAGGCTAAGTTCAGAAACCATAGCAACCAGGTTCTCCTCAACCATGTTTGCTGCACCGGGGTTGCCACTTTTACGTTTTGGGCACTCTCTTGCATAATGTCCTGGTTCTCCACAAACATGACATTTGCCCTTTCTTTTGGTGGCATTAGCATTGTTAGCAACAACAGGTTTTTTAGGTCCGGATTTCTTAAATTGTCTTGTGTTCTTCTTAACACCTGGACCCTTTTTCTTAAAATTATTGCCTGCCTCAACATAATTCACACTTGACTGTCCTTGAACCAAATTCTTTCCATCGCGTTTTCGAGCCTCCTCTTCTATACGCAGATGTTTTTGAATTTGTTCCAAAGACAAGTCCTCGGATTTATGCATCAAACGCTTTGCATAATCTTTCCAAGATGGAGGCAACTTTGAAATTATTGCTCCTACTTGGAATGTTTCAGGCAGGATAATTTGTACTATCCGAAGTTTGTTGACAATAACCTGGAGCTCATGCACTTGCTCCAAAATTGGTTTATTGTCAACCATTTTAAAATCCAGGTAGGTATGAATTAAGAATTTATTTGTACCTTCTTCCTCAGCCTTGTATTTGAATTCAAGGGCCTCCCACAGTTCCCTCGGTGACTTAACATTTGTGTATAGGTCGTACAACCGGTCAGATAAGGTGTTGAGAATATGCCCTCTAGCCAGCTGCTCATCTTCAGCTCTTTTGGCTCTTTGTTGCTGCAGGGTCTGAACAATCTCCTGGTGGATTGCTTGTGCGTTGTTGTTCGTTGCAACTGCCGTTGCATTTGCTGCTGCTTGTTGAGCTGCTGCCTGGGCAATCTGTTCGGTTGTGGGGGGAGCATCTCCAGTCTGTGCGGGTGGGATGACTTCGGGCTGAACTGGTGTTGGTGCTGGAGGATCTTCTGGAATCGGCTGGAGGGTTGGGTCCAGCACATAGGCGATGCGAATGACGGTCAAGAGAAACTTCATCTTGTCCTGCTAACGGCTGAAGTTGTTGCCATCAAAACGATCAAGCTTGACGAATTCCTGGTTCATGATTCTCAATGATTCTGACTCCATTTTAACAAATAGAAACTTTAAGAATGTTAAAAAATTTAACTGGGTCTGGAAATCAGAAGCTTTGACATGGGTAATCCCTGTCCTTAAAGTTTCTATTGCCCCTACTTCGCTGGAAGTTTGCTAAGGTTTCAGGCAATACACTTCCAGGATAATATCAAGCTTTGTATAGGAAAATTGAGAGAATTCGGATGCTAGCAATACACCAGAATTCAGGTGAATGTTGTTGTGAAATCTGATGAACACAACACCTGTATTTATAGGGGTTCAGGTGTTAATAATAATTAAATCAGATTAATGCAGGGAATGAATGATTTGGCTGTTATAGAATTCATTCCTCCTTGAATGCATTCAAAGCCCACTATCTGACTGTTTCAAGCTCCAACAGTCACATTCCAACAGCTATAATCTGATTGGTTGGGTTGTCTGAAATTGGGCTCCGAAGTGAGTTGGGCTTGGTCCAAAATGAAGGCTCTGGGCTCGGAGGCGAGGCTCCTTAGCTCCTAGTGACGATGCGCACGTGCGAAGTGCAAAGTGCGCCATCATGCGACACACAACTAAGCGACGCGGCCCGGTCCGGTCCGGCCCAAGCCCAAGCCCAAGCCCATGCCCATGCGCGTGCGCGTGCGCGGGCGCGGGTCGCGGGATGCGGGCGCGGTCGCGGGACGCGGGACGCGGGCGCGGGCGGTGCGGTGCACCGCACCGCATGCGAACCATCCATCTCTCTCACTTGAGTTCCATAATTAACACCACTAATTAGCATTAACTAATATAGTGCTCATTAATTAAGAGTTTAACCGATGTGGGACTCTTAATTAAGAGTTTAATTAAAGTGGGACTCTTTAGTTTTCCAAACAACCTTTAATGTATCTTTTCACATCCCAACTAATACACACTTATCAATGTAGGATAACACTTAAAGATACAATTAAATCCAACATATTGAAGTAGAAGCTCGTCATGCAGATTGTCTAGCTAAACTCGAGCACGATATTGTGAATTTTTGTATAGTTTGCTATAAACCTCCTATCGAAGTGATTGGCATTAATTATAAGCTCCGATAATTTGAGTTATTAAATAATATGTCTATATCAATTTTCCTTATTTTATGTCTATATCTTTAATATATTTCATATATAGCCACTAGACAAGATTGCAACTAATTTCTCAAGTAATCAGTAATACAGGAAAAATTGCAATTATCGTCCAGTAGGATATACTCATTCTTGGAAGTGGTACATATAGTTTTGATTTATGCAAATGTAGGCCAATTTCCACCTGCGAGAGAAGAACTTACGATAGTGGGGTGGGGGTAAGTCCATTTCTTTCTTTCCCCTTTTCAACACCATCTTCCATTCAATGCTGTGTGCTGATTCTCACCCAAAAATTAGGGTTCTTCCTTTCGGTTCGTGAGGTGAAAAAACAACAGAAATAAGTTAACAAATCTTGTCGGAATTTTTGAGTTTGTGCAAGAGTGTTTATCTGGCTGAACAATTTGGCACGAAAGACGATAAAATGTGACAATTACGTGCGTAGTTGCCCTCCCATTTATTTTGATTATTTGTATATATATATATTTTTTTTTTGGGTTAATTCTTACGTGGCGCTGACTTGGCCTATGAGTCAGCGCCACGTATTTGCCATACCGGAGTCAAAGTCAGCGCAGGAGAAGAACTTACGATACTGGGGTGGGGGTAAGTCCATTTCTTTCTTTCCCCTTTTCAACACCATCTTCCGTTCAATGCTGTGTGCTGATTCTCACCCAAAAATTAGGGTTCTTCCTTTCGGTTCGTGAGGTGAAAAACCAACAGAAATAAGTTAACAAATCTTGTCGGAATTTTTGAGTTTGTGCAAGAGTGTTTATCTGGCTGAACAATTTGGCACGAAAGACGATAAAATGTGACAATCACGTGCGTAGTTTCCCTCCCATTTATTTTGATTATTTGTATGTATATATATATATATATTTTTTTTGGTTAATTCTTACGTGGCGCTGACTTGGCCTATGAGTCAGCGCCACGTATTCGCCGTACCGGAGTCAAAGTCAGCGCAGGTGGAAATTGGCCTACATTTGCATAAATCAAAACTATATGTACCACTTCCAAGAATGAGTATATCCTACTGGATGATAATTGCAATTTTCCCTAGTAATATATATAAAAACATACTAGCGTGTGTCCCGTGCTATGTACCGTTTCATTTAAAATAATTTTTTGTTCATTTATAATAAATATAAATTCTTACAATTAATGTCTTCATTTAATCATACAATAACTTAATTTTGGATATGTAACAAAAATGGCTGGACTTATAACAATATCATAAATCAACAACGACAATAAGAATAAATAATATATACAAATATTGAACTCCGTTATATAAAATCTTAATTCGATGAACAAATTCCCTAGAATTTTTTTACATGTAATTAAAAAAATTATCCATTAAATTAGGATTATGCCCTCTTAAAATCAAATAAAACTTGGTTTAGTCCCCTAAAATAAATAAATTTTGGTGTAATGAATAATATTATTATAAAATATTTTTTATATTTTACACTTTTTGTAACAGCCCAAGGTCAGCCCGGCAAGTATATATTGTCCTCTTTGGAAAGCCACTAAGCTCGATGGCCCAGTGTACCCCCTCAAGGTTTTAAAACGCGTATGCCAGGTAAGGTTTCAACCCACTTATAAAGGGGCTTCGTTCTCCTTACCAAACCGATATGGGACATTACAATCCACCCCCTTGGGGACCCAGCATCCTCGCTGGCACACCGGCCTTACCGGCACTGGCTCTGATACTTTTTTATATATTTAATTGAAAATATATTATTGTCCCACAATCAAAAATTTCTGGTACCGCTTATGACAATACAATAATTGTAATTTTGACTGCATTCATATAACTAAGTCCTCCAGTTTGAGATATATATGTTCTCCTCTCTGCATTAGCTTTCATAATAGTATGCATTTTACCAGAAAGACATATTCATATTTACTTTGACCGCATATTTATCTCATGGCCGGGGGTGAAGAGTAATTGTAGTTATTTAATTAGCCTAATTGCCAAAACAATATAAGTTTTCCAAAATAAGATTGTGATTTTACTAAAGTAAGTAATTAAAACAATGACTGATTAGGAAGAATATTAATTAGTAATGTATAACAATTCTCCTTTTTTTGGTCAATTATATATAACAATTCTCATTACCATTATAGTACTATGCAATCTTGACTGTGAGTAATTCTTTTATTTTTTAGGCTTGTTCTACTCTTTTGTAAAAGTTGAAAATTCAAAGAGTACTTTTATGAATTTGTGGCCATAAAGCCCAAAATTTCTAGACAAGAAGGAAAATATATACCACAAGTCCCCGTGAGAAAGACATATATAGATAGATAGGAGCACGAAAATTTATTAATTTCCCCCAAGGAAGTTATAACAAGTTCACAATTAATTTAGTAAATTTATTCATAGAACCGATGTAATAAATATATTTAAACTAGCATAATATTCGTGTTGCGCACGAAACTATTCGAAATTAAATTTTTAATAAATAAATATATTATACTTCATAAATGATACTTTGTAGTACATTATTTAATAAATATTAAATTTGCACCCAAAAATAAATAAATATTAAATAACTACACAAGAATCTCATTAATAATAATAAATAATTTAGAAGATACTAAAGAGCAATATGAAAAAGTAAAAATAAGTATATAATTTACAAAATATATCATAAAATATAAAAAGTAAATAATTATCACTCATTATTAAATACATGACATGTTTAACCAAAATAAAATATTTTATACAATAATACACACATATTATCTTGACAGATGTGTGTTGGAGGAAAAATTATAAAATTACAGGTATGAGGTAAAGAAAAGTATATCTATAAAATAATGAAAAGAATTTAAATGAATTTAAATATTATAATGCAAAAATATCTATATTCTGCAAAAAATACTAAACACGATCTAAAAGAGAATTAAATGGTTTAACTGATATCCTAAGATTAAAGTTGATAAAGATTCCCCCATCGTCCATAACATGGTGATAAATGGGGTTCCTTTCGCGCATCTGTTAGGCAATATTATTGAAGACGTTCAGACTTTCCTCCCAGCTTCCGTAGTCGTAGGTGGAGCCATATACCGGGCCAGGGGCGACCCCCCCCCCCCCCCCCCCCCCCCCCCCCTCCATCCAAAAACAAAATTTAATTTTTTTTAATTATTATAAGTGATATTTATATTTTGCCTCCCCAGATTTTTATAATTTTTTCCCCCAATTTATCTGTTATTGCATTTATTTTTTTGGGTAATTAGATTTGAGACATAAAACTCTTTGGAAAAACATGACCCTCATCTATGCTAACTTTATTAAATTGAATTCCTAATAATTGAGTACATTTTGTGAATTTGTTTATCGATTTATTAATGAATTGGTAGGTTTTATATAAAAAAAATATTATTTTTAGTCCCAACATATACAGTAATTTTCAGTCTAAATCCTATTATTTAGAATCTAAAAAAAAAAATTTGCCCCCCCAAAACAAAAATCCTGGCTCCGCCCCTGTCCGTAGTATACACTAATGCACGAACACGACTGATTTTGTTTCCGTTTCCCTAAGGAAGTGACGACTCTCTAGTCTACGAAACCACAAGAGGGGTTGGGGCGGCTATAGCTCAAGGGCATGGTTGGATACTTTCCTCACAGGAGATTCGAAGTATCAGCTCATATTAAGATTTAGATTAATTGTCTCCGATAACTCAAAAGTAGTGAAAGGAAGAATTGGTAGCAAGATGTCGATTACACACCGGAGGTTGGACCGACCGACCCGGGTTTCACGAGCGTCCTCGTCTACTATTGAATAAATCAAGTAGAAGGAGGTCTAGTCGGTGGAACCGGTGAACCACGCTTCGCGGAAACAACAAAAATCAGCATCTAACGGACACAGCTCTGAGACGTGTCAGACACGGCAAAAAGTGTCCAAAAATAAAAAATGAAAAATTTCCGATACGGCGACGACACAGCTAAGACACGCGAGACACGGCTGAGACACGGGAAAGACACGACAAACTCAATTCTTTTTATTATTTTATTTAAATGGGTCAAAATTTATTTGAGAAAAAATAAAAAATTATAAATGAATGAAACGGTGTATTAAATTAATTTAAATTTATTTTTCCATCATTTTCAATTGATTCTCACAATATTATAATCTACAAATTATAATATTCTTTTAACATAATAATCAATTCGTACATTTAAATTTTGCTAATAATTATATTATATTATGATAAATTTAATTTGTAATTAATGTTTGTAAATATATAATATATGAACACTTATATTTTTATTAAAATTTATATTAGTCAGCCGTGTTGTGTCCTAAAATTTTTAAAAAATCCGTGTCTCGTGTCGTGTCTATATTCCCATGTCTGTGTCCGTGTAACATAGATAGTATATTATTTTGTTGCACATCAAAAGAGACCGTAATGCTTGTGCCGATATTCTTGCTAAAATGGGCCACAATCTCCTGGAAGACATGAAGATTTGGAGCAATGCTATTTTGAGATCACAGGATCAAAGAAATTATAAACTAAAATCAAACGATTGGAAGGATAAGAAAAATCAATAAATAACAAAGAAAAAATTGCAACTTTGAAAAGTAATTATAAGCCAAGAAACACATAATTAAAATCTAAAAAACTTCGAAAGATTAAATAAAGTGATGAAAATGAACAGAACACAAAAATATGTTTATGTATAAGAATCAAACAATATTGCTATAATTTAAGTAGAAAAAACTAAATAAAAATACTAAACAAACAAATAAAAAGTTTAATGAATAAAGAGAAAAACGAAGACACAAAAATTGGTAAAAGGTATATCTATAAAAACAATAATCAAACTGTTATATATTGATAAACAAAAAAAATGTATATATCCATGAAAATGATTAAAATATAAATCTAGCCTTAGCAAAAGAAGATTCATGTGGAAGAAGATGATATGACGACCACTCAAACACAAAAGAGGAAAATGCATATGCGTAGATATGGAGTTAGCTATGAAATATTCGGCTATTGAATAAGTTTTTCGGATGAAGAAATCAATTCGTTTTATTTTAGTATTGAAAATTAATTAGGAAAGGATGGTATTAAATTAAGAGTCTAATATAATTAGTAGATTTTGAATTGTCTATGGAAATGGGAAAAGAAATTAGTAATTAATTAATACGTATTAAAGGGAGAGACATACATATGGTATTTTGAACTTTTGGAAAGTGAAGACAACAATTACAATTTTTATTTTAAATAAAAAAACTCAAATTTGAGATGGGATGAAATTTTATTTTATTTTTAGTAATGCAATGTAATTGATTAATTCCGAAAATAAACAATGGAATTAAGTAGTTATCCTACACCAAAAGTCAAAACACTCACTTCGACGTTGGAGGACATAAATATTTAGTTATAGAAATTAGTTTGCATTTCCAAAATTAATAAAGATATTATTTCACTAGATTAAATATCAATCAACCAATGAACGATTTTTATTTGTTTATTTTTTTTTATGCTAATTAAAATTTTCAAAAAAAAGGAGAAAAAAGTATTGAGTCAAAATAGTATAATACTTTGGTCAAACACCTCTGTGCTATATATAATAGTATAAATTTCAAAATATGATGTAATAGATATTAACAAAAAGAATAGAAGAAAAAATAGAAATAGTTACATTACAAAAAGTATTAAAATTTCCCAAGTTTCTTTTTTTTTTTTTGGTAATAAAAGGAAATTGCATTAAATAAAATTAAACTTCCTCATCGAGGACACAATCAACCACTTCAAGGGCTGGGTCACTCCAAAAGGTACAAAGGCCCTTGACACTATGTCCTAATTTGGCTAAGATATCCGAGCAAGTATTGCCTTCCCTCTGAGTATGTTGGAGTCGACTATCCCAAGGTTGGCGAAGCAAGGCTCGGGAATCCATTACACTAAGTTCCAGGGGGTGATCGGTAATATCAGCTAATGAATTAATGGACCTTGGCCTAACTCAATCCTCAAAAGCTAGCTCAAGAGGAGAGGTATCCCAAGTCATTATATAGTGAACACCACATCTTTAATTATTCGATGTGGGATGGTTTAACACACCCCCGTCACGCCAGGACCGTGGAATATGCGGGACAAACTAGAACGAGAATTGATTTGCAGGAATGAATATCTGCAAGGAATGACAGGGGTGGAGAGACAGGCCGAGAATTGAACCACCCGCTCTGATACCATGCTGAATTAATGGACCTTGATCTAACTCAACCCTCAAAAGCTTGTTCAAGAGGGGAGGGTTTGTCAAGCCATTATATATTGAATTCCACATATTTGATTATTTAATGTGGGATAGTTTAACATACCCCCATCACGCCCAGGGCTAATTGGAGCGTGAAATGATTTGCAGGAATGAACATTTGCGAGGAGAGACAGGGGTGGAGAGACAGGCCGAAAATCGAACCCGCTCTGATACCATGTTGAATTAATGGCACGTGGCCTAACTCAACCCCCAAAAGCTAGCTCAAGAGGGAAGGTTTGCCAAAGTGAACACCACATCTTTGATTATTCAATGTGGGATGGTTTAACATCAGCTTTGTTCACAAGGTTAAAGACGATCACTTCGAAATCAACTTCCACAATGATCCTCTCGTAGCACCTCTCCCAGGAAAATTTCAGACCTTTCTTTACCCAATAACTCAGCAACAGTAATTGGAATATTACCCAAATTCAAGGAGAACCCCTAAAGTCATTTTCCTGCATCATCTCTGAGAACTCCTCCCGTGGCAGCCAACTTAGCGAGAAAAACGCTTTTGTCGGTGTTAAGTTTGACCCACGATCAATTCGACTTGATCCACCTAATGTGCTCGGTGACCTTAGTGATTGGAGCTTCGACCTTCGTATACGCCTAGCAAACATCATCTGCCAAGTGTTTAATAGCATTGATCATTTCTTTGGGATGAACAACTCTGTGTTGGAACAGAAAGATGTTAGCCCGCCAAATGTTCCAAATAGTGGCTAGAAATATAACCTTCAAGGGCAGTTCGGAAGAATTATATTGCGTAAGTTTACCTGGAGATTTTTCTCGATCCAATTATCTCCAAAGATTGTCTGGAATTCGCTGAATTTAGTTGGGTAGAGGATGAACTCCCAAACTGATTTGACCTTGGAGCAGATTTCCAGAGTATGAAGAATGTTTCCGTGCCCTGTATTGCACCCGGGTGCACATGTCAGAATCTGAGATGTTTCGTTCCACTTTCAGCACATTAGTGTTGAGTTTGTTGTGATGGCAGAAACGCAAAAAAGTTTTCAATTTCTGGGGACCCTAAGTTTTCAATTTGATGTTATGAATCCCCAAGTTTCGTTTATTCTTTTCACTAATTAATTATTCAACCATTCGAAAAGTACTTTGGATCAATATTCATGAAAATCTTACGCAAAACAGCCAAACAATTTGATTTCATTTCCCTAGAACGATAGGTGACATCTTTCTTTTTACAGTCAAAATAAATCCTTTCTTGGTGGCAATATCTGCATTTATTATAGTTGACTTTAATAAAAGCGTCACTAGAACTACCCATAGTCTATCTAGTGTAGAGCTTGCACTCAATAGTCATTATTTTTTCGTAGATTGATACTTTGTCTCACACGCTTGTTATATTTGTTTATGTAGTGTGTGAAGCCTAACTAATATCAACCGACCATTCTCCTAAGGAATAGAGGTCGTTAAAGATGGAGTTGCCTGTACTTTTATTTTCTTTGTCGAGATTGGGTTGGTGTTCCGTGTACTGCACTGAAGCGTCCCTAGCCTATGCGATGCAAGCGGGGACAAGATCGAAAAAAGTGCATTTGATGGATGCCCAAACATTGAGAAGAAAGGACGTTTTCAGATGCGAAAGTCCATGGAGGGATACCGTCTGTGATCTATGGATCTCTGATCGGAAACTATATCCAAGTTCCGTGGCTAGTCTGCGCTCTTTGGACTTCTCAAACGTAGCAAACTGAAACATCTGAGTAGCTAAAGGAAGGAAAATCAAATGAGAACCCTTTAGTAGTGGCTAGCGAGAGCGAATTGGAGGTTTGAAGAAAAAGAAACGCTTATTGTCAGAGCCTCAGCAAAGTGTTCACTTATTTTTCGCAACTATTTAAGTACCAAGTAATTATTGAGATGTAGTCTATGTGACTCATGATTTTCCTATTTTTTTGGTCTAAACCAGGACATTCACTATCACAATAGTGACTCGTGAACTTCTATATACGCTTCTCGATCTTAAATAAATTTGATTAAGAAAATGGAAACAGAAAAAGCAAAGAAGAATGGTAGAGATGTATAGGCTAGATCAGTTGATTTCTGCCATCTTATTAATATTATTTTCTATTTTTACTCATTTATATATATATATATATATATATATATATATATATATATATATATATACTTGTTAATTAATTAATAGGGATAAAGATCTTTTTCCATCTGAATTATGACGATTTTTGTACTTTATTATCTAAATTTTTTGTTTTTGCCAGTTTGCCTCCTGAAGAGAAAACTATCATTTTCATCCCATAAACTACCATCTTTTCTATTTTCGTCCCACATATTTTCACGTTGGCCAATTTAGTCCCATAAAGTATAAAAGTTGGCCAATTACGTCCCAATAGCCAATTCCCGTAAAAATTAACGGAGGCGTACGTGTTTAGGGATTTAGGAAAGGTAGTGGGGGTGCTAGGTTGTCTTAACTCCTTTCCCCATTGTAAATTAGCTCTCGAACCCTTCATAGAATCTCTAGACACAGAAAAGGACACAAGAGCCAGCGAGTTTCCTTGTCAACTCTGTCGATCTAAACCGAGTGTGGTGGCTACTCTAAACAACAACACACACCCAACATGTCAACAAACCACAAACAAGGGTGCGCGCCCCCGAGGTGTACGGGCAGGTGGGCGGCCTGCCTACATTGGTAACCCTGTTGGGGACGTCTTAGAGAACAAGACTCCGATCGCAGCCGAGCCACATGACCAAGAGTTTAATTCTCAACCGACATTCCCCTTTATGTATTTACTTATTTCCCAACATCTATTCCCCTTTATATGTTTACTTATTGCAAGCATATCGTTATAACCCACGATATTTCAGACCAAAGCCTTATAAATCTGGCATCTTAGACCACTCGGTCAAACTGTCTCACATATGATGAAGTTTATACATAATTTTATTTAATCTAACCCTGATTTTTAATGGACACGCGCCTTCGTTAATATTTAACGAAAATTGGCCCTTGGGACGTAATTGGCAAAATTTTATACTTTATGGGACTAAATTGGCCAACGTCAAAATGTGTGGGACCAAAATAGAAAAGAGAGTAATTTATGGGACGAAAATGGCAATTTTCTCGCCTTCTGAACTATACAAATTTAGCACTTTGCCATCTCAGCTGCTAGAAATTACACCAGAAATTGCATCGTGTCATATGAGAAACATAGGTTTATGTTGTATTGCTACCCTTAATATCTCAAAAATAAACCCTCAATTAATTTCAGAAAATATGGAGTTTTTATCAACCAATTGGAATAATGGCGACTTTGATAAATTATTTTTAAATATTCAATTTGGTGATAAGAACTCTAAGTTTTGTGAAATTGATTGAGTGTTTATTTCGATACGTTAAGGAGAGCACTACGTGAACCTATATTTCTCAAATGACACAATGTAATTTTTCGACCGGTAGAATTTTTTCGTTAGAGATGGCAAATTATTATTTTTATATGTTTAATTATAAATTAATTTGATTTATAAAGTTAGAAGAAAACTAAGTCACGAAGATTTATATTTTTTTAAACGTTTTATTTGATTTTAGAAAATTAAATTATCCCAATTACACTTGTAAATAAAAACTTTAAAAAACATTATCGTTATAAACTTAAAATATATTCAAGGGTGATTTAGTCCAAAAATTAAAATTTGGGCTTTATGGAATGAATGTTTGATATGGGTATTTAGATTTTAAAAAGAGATAATGATTTTTTCCCATTCGAACTATAGCAATTTTTGTACTTTAGCATCTAAATTTTTTTCTCACAGTTTGTGCCTCCTGAACCACATACATTTTTGCAATTTGCCATCTCCGACAGAAATATATTGTGACGTCCCCCACGCCACAACCCCCGGACCGAAACGAGCCCCCGAGCGATAGTTAAATACCACCACTCGAAAACCCACCCCGGACAACGGGATTCCCACAATCTGGCAACAGCAACTCCCCAACAACAACACCAACATCAACAACATCAACAACAGCAATGTAACATTAACGAAGCGGAAGCAAGTATCATCATCTCAATAGCATGATATTAACATATATATATCATAATCCCATCAAATTCATCATTCCAAATTGTCATCAAGTTTCATATTTCATCCACGTTTCAACTACATTCTATTTAACATGACAAAATATATATAATTGAATTCAGCTAACAAAATATATATAACTGACTCCAAAGACTGATGATCCTACAATGCTGCTGCCAGTACCTGACCGCTAACCTGAAGCATGAACCAAAACGGGATGTGAGTCAAACGAACTCAGTGAGGAAGGGAATATATGTATATAATAAAAGCATATTTAACTCACACTTAGGTTGATATAAGCAAATCTAGTGTCGATAAGCTCTTTTACAATTCATCTAAGTTTTGTGAATTAAATATTGAATCAAAACATTTTATAAAACATTTTATTCCCGGCGAGATCGGGTCATCTCCTTATAACTCCCAAAACATATGATAATTATTATGAAATCCGTAACACCGTTTGGCTTATCAAGGGAGCTACCCAAGATTTCACCAAAACCGATTAATAGCACCGGTGTAAGTATTACCCGAGCTAGACTACCTCCGACTAGCAAAGAGTAATACCCTTTGATTATATATTAGATGATCGTCACTGGGTCTCCATCCATATATATAATCTGGATTATACCCTGGGCTTCACCCTAGACACACGTCTCCGGGTTTCCACCTCTAGTATAATCCGGGGCCCAAATATACCCTAAGAGCGTCCTCAATAGGGTTAAAGGAAATATAATCTCGCTTTATAAATGTTTTAATTGACCAAAAGGGTCGTTCGAGACAAGGTATGTAACCGTCTAGGGTTTCTCAACACGTTGCCTATAACTCGAGGCATACGAGCAAGTCCCGAGACCAAATGTTACTTTTAAAAACAAAATAGTTCTCTTGTCTCTATTTTCAAACCATTTTAGAAAAGATACACATATATCATTTTATATCAAATCCTTTTTATTTCAAATATTGATAATATATAATTGAAATATAAGGGATATGGTTTTCGCAAATATTTGTTCAAGCTTCAGTTAAAAACATTTTTTTCATCCTCACCTGTAGGCTTTACAAAAAGGGTTTCCAACGACCCGAGATCAGTCCCGCGAGGTCCTACCTGTAATACACAGGCCTCGAGGTGAGACACGACTCAATAAAACAACCAAATACGACGCACGGCTATGAAATGCATTTTATGCTCAAAATAACATATTATGTATAAATGCATTTAAACACAATTAAACTCATTCAAATGCATTCAAACACAATCAAACATACATGATATGAAGCTAAACTAAGCATTCAAGTAATATGGAAGCTTGGAAACCAAAATTCAAAGGTTTGTAAATATTACACAAACCACCCCTCATTTAATACTTTGCATAGCAAACCAACTCCGATTAATCCGAAATTTCCGGCATCACTTAGCTACTATATTTAAGGATTTTTGATGCCAAAAGAATAAAAAATGAAGCCAAATGCTCAAAAATCACTATTCATCAGCCCCTACATATTTTGCCAAACTCTCATTTTTCAACTCCAAACTCCATAAAACTTCACCAATTAGCTTAATATCATGAACTAACATGAATTACCAATCCATTTGAGCATCTAAGCATCTAAATTCATCAATCCAACATTGCATAATAATCAAATTTATATGAAAAATCACAAGTAATGCTACATGTAATCAATCACCAAACTAAGCTCATCAATCATTCATTCTAACATGCTTCTTCACTTCATCAACATATGAGACATTGAAAACCAAAGAATTAAGAGAATTGAAACCTTACCTTGAAGAGGGGAATTGAAAAGATTGAGGAATTAAGAGCTTGTTTGCAAAAATAGAAAGTAGAGGCTTGTTCCTTAGATGAAAGAGCAACTTTTTGTAGCAAGAGAGGGGATGATTTTTGGTGCTTTGATGGTGGTTGAAAGTGGTGGTGGTGGCTGGTGGAATGAGGGCCGAGAGATGAGAGGAAGAAGAAGAGAATGTTGCTTGAGAATAGTGTAGAAAAATGTGGAGAGAAATGAGATAATTAAATAAATATAAGTTATTTTGAATAGTCAAAATTAGCTAGCTATATGTATATACTTGTATATATATTTGTGTAGATATTTATGTATATATTTGCATATATATTTATGTATATTTCAAGATTAATATCATACAAGTCAAATATAATTGACAAAATTTCATAAGATTTCAAATACAACACTTCAAATATAACATAGTGTGAAGTAAATTTCAAATATAAAAATTCTTATGAATTCATCATATTATTCACATATAGAATCACACATTAATTCATATAATTCACATAATCACATAATTTGCAAATAATACACACAAGAGCAATTCGTCGGTAAACGTACCGAAGCGTTATAAAATAGCGGGGCGTTACACTATCCCCCCCTTCGGAGAATCTGGTCCCCAGATTCTAATTCGACTCCACAAATAACTCGGGATAATGAGTTCGCATCTTCTCTTCCGTTTCCCAAGTTACTTGCTCGGTGGTTCGGCTCCTCCACAACACACGAACCAAGGGAATCTGTCGGTTGCGGAGTTGCTTGAACTTACGATCCTGAATCTCAACAGGTTTCATCTCGATCGTCAAGTCAGGCTCTACCTGAACTTCTTCATCTCGGAGCATATGAGATTCGTCGGGATAGTATTTTCGCAATTGAGAAACATGGAAAACATTGTGAATCCCAGTTAGAGCCGAGGGCAGGTTCAGGCGGTAGGCAGTCTTCCCAATCCGTTCAATAACCTCATAGGGTCCCAAATATCTCGGACTGAGTTTCCCACCTTTTCCCACTCTAGCGAATCCTTTCCTCAACGTCGCCTTAAGAAACACTTTGTCTCCCTCTTCAAATTCCAAATCCCGGCGTCTCTTATCAGCATAACTCTTCTGACGATCCTGAGCAGCTTTCATTCTCTGTCGAATGATTGCAATCTTATCAAGTGTTTCCTGGATCGTCTTTGGAGGTAGAGCTCGTTCCACTCCGTCTTTAGTTCTTCGCCAGTCTTCTAATTCCCAGTACAGAGGGGATCGGCATTTACGTCCATAAAGCGCTTCGTACGGGGGCATCCCAATCGTCGCTTGGTAGCTGTTGTTGTAGGCGAATTCAATGAGCGGTAGTTGCTTGTCCCAACTCGTGGAGAAGTCGAGAGCACACGCTCGTAACATGTCGCCTAGAATCTTGATGGTTCTCTCAGATTGACCATCAGTTTGCAGGTGAGCAGCTGTGCTAAATTTCAAATTCGTTCCCAAGTTTCTGTGAATTTCTTGCCAAAGTCGGGAAGTAAACTTAGGATCTCGATCGGATACAATACTTTTCGGAACTCCGTGTAGCTTTACAATCTGCTCGATGTACAGTTCCGCTAACTTCTTAACATTAGTGGTCTTTCGAATTGGAATGAAATGGGCGGATTTCGTCAAACGATCCACAATCACCCAAATCGTATCATATCCGCCTCGAACTCTCGGTAATCCGGACATGAAATCCATAGCAATATCTTCCCATTTCCAATCCGGAATAGAGAGTGGCTGTAGAGTTCCACCGGGTTGCTGATGTTCGGCTTTAACTCGTTGACAAGTCAAACACCGTCTCACGAAATCAGCAACTTCACGTTTCATTCCATGCCACCAATATTGAGTCTTGAGATCTCGGTACATCTTATTACCTCCCGGATGGACGGTATAAGCAGATTTATGTGCTTCTTCCATGATTTCGAACTTCAAGTTTTTCGGCACGCAAATTCGGTTCTTAAGACGAAGAAGACCCATATCGTCGAAAGCAAATGAGGAGTTCGGATCATCTTGCATCCTCACAACCTGTCTTTGAATCCAGTCATCAGCACTCTGCTCGTCTTTAAGCCTCTGAACCAAATCCGGTCTCACTGAGAGGTTAGCAATCCGCGGTTGACAGACTAGATGATATCTCCCTGCTTCGGACATTAATTCCAAGGAGGTTCCTTCCAAGCTAGCTACCTTTGCTTGTCTACTTAAAGCATCGGCTACTACGTTAGCTTTGCCTGGATGATATTGGATACGGCAATCATAATCTTCAAGAAATTCCATCCACCGTCGTTGCCTGCGATTAAGATCTTTCTGAGTATGCAGATATTTCAAACTCTGGTGGTCGGTGAAAATGTCGAATGTTACGCCGTATAAGTAATGTCGCCACTTACCCAGGGCAAAGATAATAGCAGCTAGCTCAAGATCATGGATAGGATAGTTCTTTTCGGCATCTTTTAACTTACGCGAAGCATAAGCTATCACTTTGCCGTTTTGCATAAGAACGCATCCTAACCCTTCTTTCGAGGCATCGGTATAAACCGTAAACCCTTCGGAACCTTCAGGTAGTGCAAGTATCGGAGCAGTAGTCAACCGTTTCCTTAGCTCTTGGAAACTTGCCTCGCATTTATCGTCCCACTTAAAAGGCACGTCCTTGCGAGTTAAATTGGTCAGCGGAGCGGCTATCTTGGAGAAATCTTTAACGAAAAGCCTGTAATAGCCAGCTAACCCTAGAAAACTTCTGACTTCAGTTGGAGTCTTCGGTTGCTCCCATTTCATTACGGCCTCAATCTTCGAGGGATCCACTTCGATTCCCTCTCCTGATATCACATGACCAAGGAAGGTAACTTTATCAAGCCAAAATTCGCATTTACTGAACTTAGCATACAACTGATGCTCTAGGAGAGTTCTTAATACGATGCGAAGATGCTCGGCATGTTCTTCCTTAGTCTTTGAGAAAACCAGGATATCATCAATGAAGATCACCACAAACTTATCGAGATAGGGCCGGAAAGTACGATGCATCAAATCCATGAAAGCAGCTGGGGCATTCGTTAACCCGAAAGGCATAACTACGAACTCAAAATGCCCATATCGAGTATTAAACCCAGTCTTTGGAATGTCTGATTCTCGAATCCTCAACTGGTAATACCCCTGTCGGAGATCAAGTTTAGAGTATACTTTCGACCCTTGCAAGATATCAAACAACTCTTCGATGTGAGGTAGAGGATATTTGTTCTTTATCGTCATCCGATTCAGCTCGCGATAATCTATACACATCCTCAACGTCCCATCCTTCTTTTTCACAAAAAGAACAGGCGCACCCCACGGCGAAGTACTCGGTCGAATGTACCCACTCTCCAACAGTCCATCCAACTGTATCTTCAATTCTTTCAACTCTGCCGGAGCCATTCGGTAAGGAGTCTTCGAATACGGTTCGGCACCCGGAGCTAGATCGATCACAAACTCTATCTCTCGTTCCGGAGGCAAAGAATTCAAACTCTCGGGAAACACATCAGGGAATTCTCCAACTACTGGTACCTCCTCAAGCTTAACTTGCTCTTTCGGACGGTTTAGTAGATAAGCAACAAAAGCCGGAGATCCCTTGAGAATCATTCGGGCGGCTTTAACATAAGAAACTCGAGGAATCTTGTCAAACCTTTTGCCCAAAATCTCGCTATCAGCTCCCAGAGTGATCTTTTTTCCGAAACAATCAATATAAGCTTGATGCCGATATAGCCAATCCATTCCCAATATTACCCCGTAGTGACTCATCGGAAGTTCAATGAGATCAGCAGGATAATCGCGATCGTCTATCCTCAACGGACAATCTCGAAAGACTCGATTGCACAAATAAGAAATTCCCAACGGGGAATTAACCTCAAGCACATACGGAAAAGACTCGGCAGATAAAGATAATCCAGAAACATATTCAGGTGCAATAAAAGAATGCGTCGCACCCGAATCATATAATGCAAATATGGATATGTCATGCAAATGTACAGTACCTTGCACCACTGCATTCGGATCCGCGTCTCCTCCATCTCCCTGCATGGCATAGGCCCGTGCTACAACCTTTCCTTTTCCTCTATCCTGTTGCTCCCTCTGTAATGGTGGAGTCCTTCTCTTTGGGCAGTTTTCGATTTGATGGTCCCTGCCTCCACACCGGGCACACAAACCCTGTTTCCTCCAACAGTTTGCCTCAGTATGTCTTGGTTTGTTGCAGAAGGAACATTTAACCTGGGGCTCCGTTATCTGAGGACCGGTGATCTTTTGCTTCTTACTCAAAGATGAAGAACCCGCAGGAGGAAAAGACCTCTTGAATTTGCGAGGCGGTGGAGCTATATCCTTCGGTGCGAAGTCCCTTTTGATCTGTTGTAACTGAGACTCAATCTCCAGAGCAGTTGTGACGGCAACCTCGTACGTAGGGAGATGAGCTCCCAGAAGTGCTCTTCGGATATCCTCATTCAGACCCTGAACAAACTGATTCACCTTCCTTCTTTCGTCTGTGAGGATGGAAGGACAGTAGACAATGAGGCGGGAGAACATGGCCTCGTATTGATCAACAGTGAGGTTCTCCTGTTTTAAGGTTCGAAATTCAGCTTCTCGTCGATCTTGTACAACCAGGGGGATGTATTTGCTTCGGAAGGCTAAGAGGAAGTTAGCCCAAGTCGGCTCAGTGTGATCAGCTCGCCACCTAGCTTCAGTCAGCCTCCACCAGTCTCTGGCTGGTCCCTTCAATAGAAAAACTGCATATTCAACTTTCTTTGAGTCGGGACACTCGATAACCCTGAACATAGGCTCGAGATCGGCAATCCACTCTGTGGCCTTAAGATCATCAGGTGCTCCTTCGAAACGAGGGGGATTAAGATTGAGGAACCTGTCAAAGTCTCTTGCCTCTGCCTGTTTCCTTTGAGCAGGGGTCGGTTGTACAGGAGCTACACCCTGTTGGAACATCCTTTGCATGGCTTCAAAGAACACGGCAGGATTCAGGGGATTCGGCTGCACGGGCGGTATTGGCTCGGGCTGAGGAGCCGGAGGAGTATTAATGTTGTTGTTATCTTCCTGGGGAGGAGAAGGAGGAGCAGCTCTGGTTCTCGGTCTACCACGAGCCATTTCCTGTATCAAAAGACTGAATAAAATGCATGTTTTGTTAGCCACATGATCATGTTAGCAACAAAATCACATAACATAAACATATAAAAGCACATTGTCCTATAGCCGTTCGACCTAGACAAACTCGACACGACGTCAAAACCTAAGTACCAAACCTAGGCTCTGATACCACCTTAAGCTGTGACGTCCCCCATGCCACAACCCCCGGACCGAAACGAGCCCCCGAGCGATAGTTAAATACCACCACTCGAAAACCCACCCCGGACAACGGGATTCCCACAATCTGGCAACAGCAACTCCCCAACAACAACACCAACATCAACAACATCAACAACAGCAATGTAACATTAACGAAGCGGAAGCAAGTATCATCATCTCAATAGCATGATATTAACATATATATATCATAATCCCATCAAATTCATCATTCCAAATTGTCATCAAGTTTCATATTTCATCAACGTTTCAACTACATTCTATTTAACATGACAAAATATATATAATTGAATTCAGCTAACAAAATATATATAACTGACTCCAAAGACTGATGATCCTACAATGCTGCTGCCAGTACCTGACCGCTAACCTGAAGCATGAACCAAAACGGGATGTGAGTCAAACGAACTCAGTGAGGAAGGGAATATATGTATATAATAAAAGCATATTTAACTCACACTTAGGTTGATATAAGCAAATCTAGTGTCGATAAGCTCTTTTACAATTCATCTAAGTTTTGTGAATTAAATATTGAATCAAAACATTTTATAAAACATTTTATTCCCGGCGAGATCGGGTCATCTCCTTATAACTCCCATATGATAATTATTATGAAATCCGTAACACCGTTTGGCTTATCAAGGGAGCTACCCAAGATTTCACCAAAACCGATTAATAGCACCGGTGTAAGTATTACCCGAGCTAGACTACCTCCGACTAGCAAAGAGTAATACCCTTTGATTATATATTAGATGATCGTCACTGGGTCTCCATCCATATATATAATCTGGATTATACCCTGGGCTTCACCCTAGATGCACGTCTCCGGGTTTCCACCTCTAGTATAATCCGGGGCCCAAATATACCCTAAGAGCGTCCTCAATAGGGTTAAAGGAAATATAATCTCGCTTTATAAATGTTTTAATTGACCAAAAGGGTCGTTCGAGACAAGGTATGTAACCGTCTAGGGTTTCTCAACACGTTGCCTATAACTCGAGGCATACGAGCAAGTCCCGAGACCAAATGTTACTTTTAAAAACAAAATAGTTCTCTTGTCTCTATTTTCAAACCATTTTAGAAAAGATACACATATATCATTTTATATCAAATCCTTTTTATTTCAAATATTGATAATGTATAATTGAAATATAAGGGATATGGTTTTCGCAAATATTTGTTCAAGCTTCAGTTAAAAACATTTTTTTCATCCTCACCTGTAGGCTTTACAAAAAGGGTTTCCAACGACCCGAGATCAGTCCCGCGAGGTCCTACCTGTAATACACAGGCCTCGAGGTGAGACACGACTCAATAAAACAACCAAATACGACGCACGGCTATGAAATGCATTTTATGCTCAAAATAACATATTATGTATAAATGCATTTAAACACAATTAAACTCATTCAAATGCATTCAAACACAATCAAACATACATGATATGAAGCTAAACTAAGCATTCAAGTAATATGGAAGCTTGGAAACCAAAATTCAAAGGTTTGTAAATATTACACAAACCACCCCTCATTTAATACTTTGCATAGCAAACCAACTCCGATTAATCCGAAATTTCCGGCATCACTTAGCTACTATATTTAAGGATTTTTGATGCCAAAAGAATAAAAAATGAAGCCAAATGCTCAAAAATCACTATTCATCAGCCCCTACATATTTTGCCAAACTCTCATTTTTCAACTCCAAACTCCATAAAACTTCACCAATTAGCTTAATATCATGAACTAACATGAATTACCAATCCATTTGAGCATCTAAGCATCTAAATTCATCAATCCAACATTGCATAATAATCAAATTTATATGAAAAATCACAAGTAATGCTACATGTAATCAATCACCAAACTAAGCTCATCAATCATTCATTCTAACATGCTTCTTCACTTCATCAACATATGAGACATTGAAAACCAAAGAATTAAGAGAATTGAAACCTTACCTTGAAGAGGGGAATTGAAAAGATTGAGGAATTAAGAGCTTGTTTGCAAAAATAGAAAGTAGAGGCTTGTTCCTTAGATGAAAGAGCAACTTTTTGTAGCAAGAGAGGGGATGATTTTTGGTGCTTTGATGGTGGTTGAAAGTGGTGGTGGTGGCTGGTGGAATGAGGGCCGAGAGATGAGAGGAAGAAGAAGAGAATGTTGCTTGAGAATAGTGTAGAAAAATGTGGAGAGAAATGAGATAATTAAATAAATATAAGTTATTTTGAATAGTCAAAATTAGCTAGCTATATGTATATACTTGTATATATATTTGTGTAGATATTTATGTATATATTTGCATATATATTTATGTATATTTCAAGATTAATATCATACAAGTCAAATATAATTGACAAAATTTCATAAGATTTCAAATACAACACTTCAAATATAACATAGTGTGAAGTAAATTTCAAATATAAAAATTCTTATGAATTCATCATATTATTCACATATAGAATCACACATTAATTCATATAATTCACATAATCACATAATTTGCAAATAATACACACAAGAGCAATTCGTCGGTAAACGTACCGAAGCGTTATAAAATAGCGGGGCGTTACATATATCACCGGAAAATTGCATCATATCATATAAGAAACATAGGTTCTCGTTGTATTGCTCTCCTCAACATATTGAAAATAAACCCTCAATCAATTTTAGAAAACTTAGAATTTTTATCACCCAATTGAATATTTAAAAATAATCTATCAAATTCGCCGTTATTCCAATTGGGTCATAAAAACTCCAAGTTTTCTGAAATTGATTGAGGGTTTATTTTTGAGACGTTAAGGGGAGTAATACAATATCGACCTATATTTCTCATATGACACGATGCAATTTTCCGGTAGAATATTTCCATCGGAGATGGCAAATTACAAAAAATTATCCGATGGCAAATTACAAAAAAATTATTTAGTTTAGGAGGAAAACTGTAAGAAAAAAAAATTTAGATGATAAAGTGCAAAAATCGTCATAGTTCGGATGAGAAAAAATCATTATCGCTTTTAAAAAAAATTGTTCTTGTATTTTTTTCCCTAATTTTTATTTTGTGGACTTCAATGGAGACCCGAATAGCAATTCCACATGATATCAGGGGTATTTTAGCAAACGAAGACTGAGGCCTTGTACGTAAAATCCAATTGTTTAGTTGATATCGCGTTATCCATTCAAACTTCAAACGATTGAAGGCACAACTCTTCATACCAGAAAAACGAAAATGGCATCAGCTTCAGCATCTTTGCTACTTCCATTGGGTAAGAACACAGAATCACATTCTTATTTCTCTTCTAAAAATTTTGTTCAGTTATCTTGATTTTTTCTATCTGCTTGATTGTTGGGTACATTAATAGTTTATATATATCGCAATTGTTTGTTTATTTTATACTCTGTGAAGAAGATATTATCACGTTATTATGTATCTGGATTTTTTCATAATTTTCTTGGTTTTCTGGAATCCTACTTTGGGATGAATGTAAAGTTTTTCTTGGCTGGTTTTTCATTCTCCTTTTGAAAACCTAAATCAATTACAACCAGACCTCGCAATTTGGTGTATTTATAAAAGATTCCCTGAGGAATGGGGAATTATCTAAATTACCTTACAGTACATTATCTTTATGGGATTGATCTGTTTCATCATTTTGGTTCAACGGTTTTGATGAGGAAAATAAACAACTAGAATGAAGAAAAAGCAGGAATCAGAAAAGATATATAGATATTTAAAATACCTTAGCCTAAGTAATATTATGAATTAGAATATTATGGCCCAAATACAAAAAATCCCATGAGGTTTCAGAAATTACCGACTTCCCCCTAAAGGTTTTAAATCTAACAGAGAGACTAACGGCGGTGGTAAAATTATCATGTTGCCATTGACGGAAAGAACTGAAAGAAAAAAGAAAAAGGTTGATTTTTGAAAAACAAACATTACCCTTCACTATAAATGAATGTTTGTTAATAATGGTTGGTGAAGTTTGTGAGATAGAGTGAAACCTCAGGGGGGCATTGGTAACTTCTGAAACCTCATTAGATTTTATGTATTTAAGCCATATCTTAGGGGTAGTTGGTAATTATCCCTATGAATTATGATTTCATTACAATTGTATTTTTCTTTCCATCATCATAATATGGAGAAATTTTTGTTTGCGTTTAGGCTGTACATTTGGCAAAACTTATTCTGGCAACCATCAACGAAGAGTATACAAAATCCATACTGGTATTGGCATACAATCTTCAGCTTCAGAACCTAAATTACAAGCGTTAAAGAGTGTCGAGTGTAGTTTGATGAAACGAAGAAACGTAATCAACTTAGGATTTGGACTCATAAGCCTTCTTAGTGGCTCTACTTTTGCTGAAGCAGCTGGATTGCCCCCAGAAGAGAAACCAAGGTTATGTGACGATGCCTGTGAAAAAGAGCTTGAAAATGTATGGTGAGATTACATATATCCCTCAACTTTTTTTTCTTTTTTGAACCATTTCTAATTTATTGTATTTAAATTTTCTCTTAATCAGTTTGAGATGATAAATTTTGAGTAACAGGTAGCTATGGTAACCACAGAGTCTGGCTTGCAGTACAAGGATATCAAAGTTGGTGGAGGGCCCAGCCCTCCTGTTGGATTTCAGGTATCTTGATTATTCGAAAATAATTTCTTTATAAATTTTTCATTTTTTAATGGCGTTCAATTATGTTAAATATACTTTTCATTTTTATTTTTAACAGGTTGCTGCAAATTATGTTGCAATGGTTCCTTCTGGCCAAATATTTGACAGGTAATTCCATTGACACAACTTATCTCTGTTAATATCCAAACTTAATTGCATCTTTGGTCCTATAAGCTCACCTATTTTATAATTGAGGAAAAAGTAAATTGTCATTTGAACAATACGCACTTTTACACTTTGTCCTTTGTTTCCGATGAATCAGATACGCGTTTTATGCTTTACCATTTCTTTCTTGACAAACTACTAGCCCAACTATGTGTTTTTTACACTTTGTCATCTGAAACTATTTTTGGGTGGTTTTGGCCCCCGACGCATGTAAATTGTGTGTTATTCTGTTAATGCAAGTTACTACTCTGAAAAATCTGTTCTACTTTTCAATTTCATAGTTCGCTGGAGAAAGGTCAACTATATATTTTCCGGGTGGGTTCTGGTCAGGTGAGGACCTCACAAGTTTCCTTTTTATTCCGTTTCCAGCATAACATTGGATTTGCAATTTTTATAAGTACACATATATATACCTGCTGTAGTTTAATTTAAAGCAGGTTGAGGCAAATTAATTTTGATCAATCAGAATTAATCTCAAGTGTTCTGTTTGAGTTCCATTTATGTTTTTAGTTGTTTTCTGCTCTACATGGATGATTCTTTTTCTTCTTGCTTACTTCACAAATTTAAATGCTGACGATAGGTTATCAAGGGACTAGATGAAGGAATCCTTACCATGAAAGTTGGAGGGAAACGCCGCCTCTTCATTCCAGGACCAGTAAGCACATCTCTCTCTCTCTCTTTATTTTTAAAGCAATCGGGTAGTGTTTGGTGGAATAGCTTCTTTTTTTCCCTTGAGCCAAAAAAAAAAAAAAAAGGGTCAATTACGAATACCCTGAGGTGTATGTTGTTACGAAAAACACCCTTAAACCTTGAAAATTACGAAAAATACCCTGAGGTTAAGTAAATCATAACGAAAAATACCCTCAAACCAATGGAAAATAGTTGACTAGGAATGTTTTTATGAAATTTTCAAGGTTTCAGGGTTCTTTTCCTAAATGGCGCAAACCTACCTTAGAGGTTTTTTCGTAATTATTCCAAAAGAAGAAAAGGAAGAAGTTGGAAGAGGTAGGTAGTAACTTTTCTCTACGGCATCGTCTTTTCGTAACTATGTGCCAAACTTTAAGCACTTCTCAACTTTTTTTTGACGAACACCCAACAAATACATTTTCCCCTCTTTTACAACTTTTTCCAACTTTCTGTAATGTTCTAACCTCTTCAAAAGCAAAAACATTTCCAGGCACCACTGTATTTGCAACAGAGATATCTTAGCAAAACAGGTATATTTGCATGAAAAAGGTTTGGACTCAAGATTTGGGATAATTACCAATTGCTCCTGAGGTTTGACTCAAATACAGAAAATCCCCTGAGATTTCAAAAATTACCAACCCCTAACCCCCCACCCCACCCCAAGTTCACTATCTCTCTGACAAACTAACTGTGAGGCTCACTATCTTCCGTTAATTTTTCCGTTAGCCTCAAAACCTCAGGGGGGAGTTGGTAATTTTTGAACCTTCAGGGGTTTTTCTATATTTGAGTCACCCCCGAGGATAGGTGGTAATTATCCCAAGATTAACATAAAAAAAAAAAAGTCTTTAAGTACAAAACATTTTGGAATATAATCCTTTTGGTCCATAAGTGGGCCCATATAAGAATTTTTCCTGGACATGGTATTTTAAAATTTAAACTCCTTTTCTTAACTCAATTTTGGTTTGTTCAATTAATATCTTAAACATGTAATTTGCATTTTGTTTGACGATCAGTTAGCATTTCCAAAAGGGCTGACATCAGCCCCCGGAAGGCCGCGAGTGGCTGCCAATAGTCCAGTCATGTTCGATGTTAGTCTGGAGTACATTCCAGGCCTGGACGATGAAGAGTAAAACACTTAATTTTTATTGCATTGATTCATTCTTTGTGAATTTCACATTCTGTTGTAAAGCTGGGAAATATTTGAAACTCCAGTTGATTTGTTGTAAAGAATTTCTCAAATTAAACGGAGGCTCACAACTTATTTGCTCCTTTTTTTTTTTTTGTTTTTTTTTGTTGTTCTTCTTCAAGTATTCTAGTTGAACCGGAATCTAAAGATACATTGTATAAATTCGCAAACATGACCGTAACCTTAAAACCTTAAGTATCTCCTTAGTTTGCATGGCGTTAACATTCTTTCCTTAAAACTTAAAACATTTACAAAACTTATCCAAAGGTTTGAAAAACATTACGAATATTTCCCTAAAACTAATGAAAAATCTTTAACGCTTGGGGTATTTGTAATGTTTCAACGTTTCAGTAGTGTTTGCGAATGTTTTACAAACGTCAAGGACCTATCTGTAGGGCTGCAGGGTTTGAGTTATTTTTTAGTAAAAAACGACGCATTATTGAAAATATAGTCCTCAACAAAGTCCCATAGAACAAATGAAGTGCTTTTCAATCCAAATAAACAGTATAATTTTAATTGCTCGACCATAATAAATTAGTTGTAGAACGTTGAGTTGAGCTCATCAGGAAGAACCCAGCCACAAATAAACCATTGATCTTGTATACCAACCAATAAAACAAAGGAATAGCACAATCGAGTAAAACATATATACAAATTACTCAAACCTCCCTAATACATTTGGAAATTACATCAAACTTAAAAAAAAAAAAACCTAAGTCATCTCACTGATGTCGAAGCAGCAGGAAAAATTCACTCTAATATTAAACATACCACAAATAAAAAACAAACACACTATTTGTGGATGAGCTAAACATAAACAGAAGTTTAATAGTATTGATAAAGTACGCCATGTAATATTTGTTAAAAGATTCATTAAGCTTATAAGTTTTATCATACCCAAAAGATTAATCTACCCACTACCACATCCATTGCCTTTCAGCCCACCTAGTTTTTTCGGGACGTAGATACCGCAGAGTTCCAATTGGGGGCAACTCTTCCAACTCAATTACTCCATGTACAATCCATGTACAAACTAGAGTTTGAACTTTAGACCTTGCATAAAAGATCTAATATCCCATCCCATAGACGAACTTAACTTTCGTCATTGTTCATGTTACTTTTTTAAGATCATTTATTGATAAAACCAACTATTCTAAGAAAATATGAGTACTTGAGTAGCAAAGATAAATGGCAAATATTAAAGTTAGTAAATATTTACAGTGTGAAAATGGTAAAATAATTATTTCCAGTTCAAAAGCTGAAGAGTTGATTCTGCTAATCACAGCATTATACCCAAAATGAATACATAATTCTTTATCAACTAATTTAACCATTCACAAGCTCAGAAAAACCGAAGTCGCCACACCAAGCGCGTACGCACCAATCGCCACCGCCAAAACCTCCTTCCCAGGCTTGACAACAGCCCCAACACCCGCAATCCCCACCGCACCAAGCGGAATCTTCTTCAAGAGCTCCCTCCCGGCGCTCGAAACGACGGCATCCGCAAACACCTCCACCGCGAAGTCCTTAAACTCCGCCGGGCCCAGCGTTATTTCTTCCTCCTGAACCGATCGGCGAGAGAGAACGGTCTTCAGAGCCCTGTCCACTTGGGCCCGATCAGGAGCGCGTGGGAGCCACTTGGAGACGAGGCCGAAGGATTGGGATAAGGTGCGGTGGAGGTGTTCGACGGTGGAGAAGAGCTGGTAAGGTTTGACTCCAGGGAAGGCGTGTTGCGCGACAGAGATGCAGTCGTCGTAGGCGGCGTCGCAGGCGGAGTTGAACTCCGTCGAGGCGTAGAGAGATTTCTGCACTCGCTTCGAAGCTGAGAGGCCCATTTCGAAATCTTTATTATTGGATTTATTGTTGCTGTGCGTGATGATTTGAGGGGAAAAAGTGGACATCGAGTGGTTTCTAAATTTTATTTTTACTAATAAAGGGCAAATTAACTTTAAATCACATTTCTCTTAAAAAATTTAGTCTAGCTATCCTTTTTTTAATGGTTGTTTTAGGTACCAGTTTATATTTTAATTCTAACTTTGCTTCATCTTTTTCTGTAAAATGTTTGAAATACCCTTATTATCTAAGAATTATAAGGGCATGCCATTATCTTTCATTTGAACACTGGAATAATTTTCCCGCAGCCAATTTTCTCAAAAAGAATGTGCTCGCCGATGAAAAAAATTCAATCGTAGTACTTGAAAAACGATAAGTAGGTTGTTCCGTGGCAAACTCGTGTTTTTGGCCTCGTTTTTTACCTTGGAGACAATGGTTGAAATTTCTAGCCCTGTTCGACAAAGAACTAATAAGGAGATTGGTGGCGTTTGGGTCATCTTGTATGGTGGCGTTTGGTATATTATAAAGCTCGAGCGGCGTTTGACAGTTGATGTAGCGCCCCCTGAAGAAGGAGCGCCACATCTGCACCAAAATGGATTCTCGAGCTTCAGCGTGGGGCGTCAACTCAAAAACCCACCCCGGCGAGCGGCACGCAAGCAATAACTACCGGCAACAGCGACAACATCCCAACAACGACCACAACAATACAGAGTAATACGAAAGCGATTTAAATGAAAACAAATAAACTCCATAAAAGCCTGCGAGGCTAACATAATATCATTTAAACATGTGCAGTTCGAAATACAACAGAATCATAAACACGTAGTGCCATCCATAGCTCAACTAGCTTACCCTGTGCAATCCTAGATATCTTCAACTATCCCACATATAAGAAAGGCGGGATAATGATTTATTTCGCAAACCTATATAACTATGTCATTGCCCCAGTTGAAAGTAATTTAAACCCTTACTTGGCTCGACACGACAGTATGGAAGCAAGCAGCAGTCAAGTTTCTCCCTCGTTGGCCCCACCTGTAATACACAGGGCCTAGAGGATGAAAATGAGACCAACAATACTAAAAGGAAGACACAAGACAACAAACGACGGACGGAAATTCAAATAAAACTTCAATCATGCTACAGGTGCAAAATGGAAAGCGAGGCAAGTAAACATATAAAGACATATAAAATACGGAACAACAGTTAAAGAAATATTAATGCAATTCTAAATAATGAAAGGAACATAGATATTAAATATTAAAGGCATGCTTAAACGCAATTAGGGCACGTAGACATGCTTAAAATAATATAAAAAAGCTCTATCGCGAAAACGGGATCGAACGGATAAGAAACGGGAAAAGTGGATAAAAATCCCTAAACGAGAAAGGTGTCAATTGATGGTCAAATAAGGTCGGGTAAATTATAAACTTTGCAAAATATTAAATCCCGAGGCTCAAGGGAGCTATAGGTGAAACCGGATTGATTTTAGGAGTTCGTATGCGAAAGGTCAACATTTAAATAAGTGGGGTTGACCAAATTCCCGAAGTGAAAGAAAGGAAAAGGCTGGAAAAACCACTAAGGCATGTGCACCGGACGACGCACGGTTTTGAACACGCTGCCAAGACCGTGCAGGTGCACACGGCTTTACGCACTGGCAATGCGTACGGGCGCAAGCCCGTGCAGGTCAAATGGGGTGCGCACGGGCCAACACACGGTCTTGGGAAGACCGTGCAGGTTAAAGGGGAACACACGGGGCTGCGCATGGGCTTGGCAAGACCGTGCACAAGCCCGTGCAGATCTTCTGGGCAGTAAACGCAGCAGTTCGCGAAACTCTCTCACGTACAACAACATTCAAACTCATAAATCTCCTAATTTACACCATAAAATATGCTAATTTTCACATATAAACATATATATCACATTAGCTACATATAGGTTCAAGAATCATGCAAAATGATCAAGTAAATCTTCCTAAACACGAAGATCCTAAAACTATAAAAATCCTATATAAAACCCACGAATTCGCAACAAAGAACGAACAGATTGAGATGGGATAAAAGGATTACCGGTATAGAATGAAGCAAGGATCGTTCGGGTTTTCACGGCTCGTCGATCGGGCGAGAAACGGGCTCGGTAGGACAATTCTCCTTTCTCCTCCTTCTTTCTCCTTCTCTTCTTTCTTCCTCTTTCTTTCTTTCTCAAATAATATGGGTTTAAGTGAAATAAGGAATATAAGAGGGGTATGTATGCAAAAAGGGATATTAAATGGGGTCGGGATAAAATAGGAAATTTTGGGTAAAAAGTGGGTTCACGGATAAAAACTTATTCGTGATACTAAATATTCTCACGAAAAGCCTTCGGCGAGAATAAAATATTATTCTGGAATAAATCCAAAATTTTTGGGCCGTTAAAATGCTCCCCTCTTCAAAAGAATCTGTCCTGAGATTCTAACATGTAAAGGAACGCGAAGTGAAACTTCCCGTTCTACAAGCGCAAGCAAAGGAGAAACTAAATGGCAAACGCAAGTAGCAGTTATCATTCGAAATATATAAAGACAGATGCATGTTATGATGATGCAATATACCTCTGCAAGTCGGTATCAGGGTCAAGATCCCCTTTTTCTTCCCCGAGGGTTCCTTGAGTCGGGGCAATCTTGAACCTGATGCTTACTACTCCTGCATCTGAGGCAACGTCCCAGTTTCCTCCTACACTTTGCAGTCTTGTGATTCGTCTTCCCACAGTACTCAAAGGGAATGGGGTCATCATTCACTTCAGGTTTGGTAGGTTCCGACATCTCAAAGTGTGGTCTCCATGTCGGAAAGGTACTCGGTCCAGCTGGTTCTCTTCTTGCTATTTCATTGGAAGAGGATCCTATCATAGGAGGGGCACCTTGGTTCATCATTTGGAGTTCGGATTCCACTCTCATAGCTCGAGTAACTGCATCGGGGTAAAATCGGATGTCCAGTGCCATCAATGCTCTCCGGATCTCTGGTTGAAGTTCCTCGATAAACTTTCGTGCTCTCTTTCGTTCGTCCGCGGCATAATGAGGAGCATAGGTGATGAGACGGTTGAACTGTGCTTCGTACTAAGCTGCGGTAGAAGCTCCTTAGTTGAGGTACATGAATTCTCTCTCTCGGCTGTGGCGTACCACTTCCAGCACATACTTCATGCAGAAGTCAGATACAAATCATGACCAAGTGAGGGGGACTCCCTCGGCAATCCATCTCCGTTCTGTAAAGTGCCACCAATCTCTAGCTGGTCCTCTCATAAGGAAGGTAGCATACTCAACCCTCTCGGGGTCACCACATTATAGTACTCGAAAGATCTGCTCTAAATCGGATATCCAGGCCTCGGCCTTAAAATCATCTGGTTCGCCCTCGAAGCAGGGCGGGCGATAAAAGAGAAACCTGTCCAAGGTTTGACCCTCAGCCTGTCTGGCGGGTACGTGTTGTTGTTTTTGTTGTTGTAATCCCTGACATACTTGCACGATGATCTGTCGAATAATCGATACCCACTCTTTAGCCATTGGGTTCGGGGGAGTTGGAGCAGTAGGGGGTCTTCGGTAAGGCATTATGCACCTGTGAACAACAAACTAGAAAATGATGCATGCTCGGTTAATGGAATGATCACGTAAGGCATATAAAATGCAAACAAAGCATACATATACGATTCGAATAGCATGTAGACATTTTAAGCACGAAATAATCATAGAACAAGCATAACTCGATCCTATAGCCGTACGACCTTGACACGACAAGACCCAAGCAAGACACGACAAGACGACAAGACAACAAGATGAGACAGACGCTACCTCGAGTTCCACATCCACCTGCATTCGATCCCAACTCAGTACTACAATTGTAAAAGATCAAACGGTTGGTTGGCCATTCCAAAAGAAGATCAATCACAATTTCAATACTAAGGAGTTCTCAAACACCTGTGACTGGAAACTCTAAGTCTCATTGACACGAAAAGGGCAGACACAAGAGACAAGACAAGACGCGATTACAAAGCTTCGGTTCCCTTTCAGGAACCTAGGCTCTGATACCACTGACTGTAGCACCCCCGGAAGAAGGAGCGCCACATCCGCACCAAAAAGGATTCCCGAGCTTCAGCAAGGGGCCTCAACTCAAAAACCCACTCCGGCGAACGGCACGCAAGCAATAACTACCGGCAACAGTGACGACATCCCAACAACGACCGCAACAATACAGAGTAATGCGGATGCGATTTAAAGGTAAACAAATACATTCCATAAAAGCCTGCGAGGCTAACATAATATCATTTCAACATGTGCAGTTCGAAATACAACATAATCATAAACACGTAGTGCCATCCATGGCTCAACTAGCCTACCCTGTGCAATCCTAGATATCTTCAACTATCCCACATCAGGGGCACATAAGATACATAAAGTAAACAAAGTAGTAAAGGGGGTACGAAAGTAATTAAATACAATAAACAGGACTCGACAGTTGTTGGGACCATGGACAGGACAAACCAGATGACAAGACTGAGCTTATCTGGACCTGCTGATGCCGACTGACAAGATAGGTGACGCCGCCACCTGTCTACCTGAAGCAAGAACCAAAATAGAAGGGGTGAATATAAAGGATAATCAGTAAGGGGTTCGATCACAGTTCGTCGTTTATCTTTTAAAACCAAAAGTAGTGAATGCTGCCCGTTTTGATAAAGAATACAAATAACAATATAAGTTGCAAAATAATAACACAAGGCAACACTCGGGTTCGGCTTTCTTGGAAAATACAAAAGGTTGAAACCGGATCTGTAACGACCCGCAATCTCCAAGTTCAAGATTAGCGCATTTATCAGAATTCGGACCGTTTACGGTCCCGACGTCTTTTATAATTGCACGTTTTCCAACCTTTGCATTTAAATATTTTTATAAATCATCGATTTGATATTTAAAACCCAAGGCATTAATTAGAATTTAATTTGCATCGTTTTGCCACTAACTAGGGTTAATTCGGTAAATTTATATTTTTAGCTCGTTTAATCGAACTTAGTAATTTAACGGTGTACATTGGATTGGGGTTCAATGTTTTAATAATGCGTATTTTATCGAGGTTCTAAATATCATTCATTAAATCATATTTTAAATAAAATTGCATTTTGGCCCAAAATTATTTACACTTTAGCCCAACTCGGAATTGACTTTTCGTAAACTCATGAATTTTAATAAAACGAACCTCAAACTTTGTTAAGCATTTAATTTCGGCCATTTTGACACTAAGTACGCCTAATTCCGACACTTTACACAATTTGCACCTTTTTCGAGGATAGGTTATATTATGCAATTATGGAAAGATTTGGGGCCAAAATGAAAAATGAAGAACACCTCGCGCGTACAGGAGCCGCGAGCTCTCTCCCCCAAAAATGTGATTTTCCTCATTTCTTCTCGGAATCGCGCGTATGATATACCGAATCGACCGTCTCGACGAGACGAACTCAACCATACAAGTTTCCCGGCGATTGGAGCAGCGACGGCGGCGCAATGGTGGCGCGGCTTGGAGCTTCTCGTCGGTGACGTTTCTGGCGACGGCACGGCATGGGCTTGGTCGGAAATGGAAGCTCTTGACGAGGGGAAGCTTTTGGCGGTGGTCCCGCGACCTGACTTGGCCGGACGGCGGTGGATCGACGAAGAGGTGGCGCGGCGGAGATGGAGCTTTTCCGGTGGCATGCGGCGGCATCTCGACAGAGCACCACCGTGGTTGGAACGGCCATGAGGAGACGAAACTTTTGGCACCGGTCTCAGGCCCTAACTCGACGGGACGGTGGAGCTCCGGTGGGCGTGGCGGAGCCACGGCGGCGACGTGGTGGTCCGGACTTTCCGGCCACCATTTTCAAAGGGCTTTATATGGATTTCAATCTTCTCGACATGGGTAAGCCAATTTCGAAGTCAATTTCGTATTTCGTTGAGCCGATTGTCGTTAATTTCGATTCTTGGATTCTAGGGTTTCGATGCTTCAAAGTGAAATTAAATTCCGATGGATGATCTGATTGAGAAACGGCTTTGAGGGAAGTGACGGGCTTGTCGAGAGGAACATTTCGGTATAAGGGTTCGACCATCGGAGGTGGCCCGGCGGCGGTCCGGTGGTGGCAGGTGGTTTTCCAGCGTTTTGGCACTGTTCCGGTGGGAATCCGGCGACGGAGTCTTCGGACAGATCGTGCCCCTCGACGCAACGGTTCTAACAGCGCTGGTATTAGTCAATTCTGACTTGTCGTTTGTCTTTTATCGCATTTTTTGTATTATTGTGTTAATTGGTAGCTTTTGATTTTAGCTTCTAGCTTTTAGCTTTTCGGATTGTTTGGGCATGAATCATTTGTACGATAACTTGTGTAAATTGTTGATTGTTGATGATAATGCTGGTGTAGTCGAACGGATGGGTTTCGGTTCGATTAGGCTAGAGATAGGATTAATATGAACTTGTTAGCTTTTGAGGTTTTGGGAAAAGCTATAAGTTGTACTTTAATTATTGTTGATTTAAATGAAATATACATGTTTGATGTTTAATTACAAGCCTTACCCCTGAATAATTTATGCCTAAATGTTATTATTAATCAAATGTTAATTGTTATTTATTTATTCCTCGTTTTACATGTTAAATGACCAGTTTACCCCTACTTGTTCTTTTGTGTTTAAATATTGAATGATTATCCTTAAGCATGTTCGTATTTTGATAGCCGAGCGTCAATGTCTGTTTTCTTGTTGTGTCAGTCATTCATCCTCTGGACCCCGTGTTTTTCAGGTGGGATCTTTGAGGCCGAATTATAATTGCTGCTTGCTTTTCTCGTTTGTCGAGCTACAGGTATGGGTTTAACTTATTTTTAACTGGGGCAAGGACATAGACTATTATAGGTTGCGAAATAAATGATTACCCTGCTTTTTCTTATTACTTGTTGTACTGTCTTTACTATTCCTTATGTGCTTAGTTAAACCTTTTAATAGCAAAACCTATATGTATAATATTTTACAAACATTTTCAGCTAGAGGCAAGGAAAACCCATTTGTTTTTAAATGCGAACTTTGGTCTCTAGGCCTCGCAAATATAACCTTGTCTCGAATGGCCCCTTTGGCCTCCCACACCCCAATTTTCCTATTTTCGAATGGCCCTTTTGGCCACCTAAATTGTCGTAGATTTTCAAAGCGAGCCATGGCTAGATCATGACTTTGGGGCCCAGGAGTTATACAGGAGGTGAGCCTAGAGACGAGCGTCTAGGGCAAATCCCGATGTGTACTCTAGGTATTGACTTAGGCCAGTCGGGAGGTTTGACTGACCTAAGTTAATGCGACGGTAGCGCCTTGAGCGTTTCCTTAAATTGTGTACGGTAGCGTTGTGGGGCACCACTCGTTTCCTTAAATTGTGACTGGATCACGACTTTCGATGGTGGAGTACTTGACTACGTGTTTTCATGAATGAGAGTTATAAGGAGAGGGCCCGTTCTCGCCGGGACATAATATTGCATAACTTATTGCATTATTTACTTGTCTAATTGGTTTATGGCTTTCGTTACAAGTCGAAGCACATTCCCGTTTTCTTCATTTAGCATATGTATTTCCCTATATATATATAAAACCCGGAAGCGTGACTCGAACTTCCCCAACTTAAGCCTCCTTTATTGTTCAAACTATTTAGTTGAATTACGAGCCGTTTTTACTTATCATTTCCAACTTATTTATGCCATGCTTTTCGAACTTGTAACGGCCTCGTGACTCAACTAATATCATTTCAAAATGATCGGCTTGACTTATGTGCAAATGTTTTCAAAGGATCCAGTTCGTCAACCTTTTGTGTTTTTAAATAAAGCCGAACCCGAATGTTGCTTTGTGTTATAGTTTTACAACTTATATTATTGTATCTATCTTTATCAAAACGAGTAACATTCACCCTTTTTTGGTTTTAAACGATAAATGACGAACTGTGATCAATACCTATATTGTATTACCCCCCTTACTGAGTATCCTTTATACTCACCCTTTCTATTTTGGTTCTTGCTTCAGGTAGACAGGTGGCGGTGTCACCTATCTTGTCAGTCGGCAGCAGCAGGTATAGGTCGGCTCTTGTCTCTTGTCTTGTCAGTGTCCCAACAACAGTCGAGTCTTTACTTTATGAATTGATTTAGCTTATTGTATTTAATATTATGATTTATTTCCGTACTTACGTGCCCCTGATGTGGGATAGATAGTTGAGCCGTGGATGGCATTAATTGGATATTTACTTGGGAATTGTTTTATGAATTATGTTGCCATGGATGGCTTTTATGGTTAAATTGTTATTTTCTGAAATCGCTTCCGCACTATTCTGATTATTGCTGTTGTTGTTGGGGCGTCGTGTTGTTGTTGCCGGAGTTTTGATCGAGTGATTGCCGTTCGCCGGGATGGATTTTTGAATGGGGTACCTTTACCTCGTTTGGGAGTTCGTCTCGGTGCGGATGTGGTGTCCTTTCTCCTCCTACGGAAAGGGGCGCTACAGGATCCTTTAAAAATCAGTTACACATAATGTCAAGCCGATCAATTGAAAGGGTGTTAGTTGAGTCACGAGGCCGTTACGAGTTCGAAAAGCATGATATAAGTAAGTTGGAAATGATAAGTAAATACAGCTCATAATTCAACTAAATAGTTTGGACAATAAAGAAGGCTTAAGTTGGACAAGTCCGAGCCATGCTTCCGGGTTTTATATCTATATATAGGGAAAATGCATATGCTAAATGAAGAAGAACCGGAATGTGCTTCGACTTGTAACGAAAGCCGTAAACCAATTAGACAAGCAAGTAATGCAATAAGTCATGCAATAATGTGTCCCGGCAAGAACGGGCCCTCTCATTAAGCACGTAGACAATTTAAGCACGAAACAATCCTAGAACAAGCATAACTCGATCCTATAGCCGTACGTCCTAGACACGACAAGACCCACCAAGCAAGACACGACAAGAAGACAAGACAACAAGATGAGACAGATGCTACCTCGAGTTCCACATCCACCTGCATTCGATCCCAACTCAGTACTACAATTGTAAAAGATCAAATAGTTGGTTGGCCATTCCGAAAGAAGATCAATCACAATTTCAATACTAAGGAGTTCTCAAACACCTGTGACTGGAAACTCTAAGTCTCATTGACACGAAAAGGGCAGACACAAGAGACAAGACACGACGCGATGACAAAGCTTCGGTTCCCTTTCAGGAACCTAGGCTCTGATACCACTGACTGTAGCGCCCCCGGAAGAAGGAGCGCCACATCCGCACCAAAAAGGATTCCCGAGCTTCAACAAGGGGCCTCAACTCAAAAACCCATTCCGGCGAACGGCACGCAAGCAATAACTACCGGCAACAGTGACGACATCCCAACAACGACCGCAACAATACAGAGTAATGTGGAAGCGATTTAAAGGTAAACAAATAAATTCCATAAAAGCCTGCGAGGCTAACATAATATCATTTCAACATGTGCAGTTCGAAATACAACATAATCATAAACACGTAGTGCTATCCATGGCTCAACTAGCCTACCCTGTTGTAACACCCCGAATATTCAGCGTGAGAGAATGGTTCAGGAGAGCCACACGGGCTGCTGCACGGCGTGTCGCAAGCCCGTGTGGAAGGGATACGCACGGCCTCCCCTGACGGGGTGTCGCAAGGCCGTGAGAGTGTATTTCTCATCCCACATCGGAAATGAACATGTAATTTGAAGGGTTTATAAGTTAGAACTCATGTACAACCAATATGGATTAATCCCTTTTGGCAAGTGCTTCTTAAGCCAAACTTTAGGGTTGTGCACAATGGATTCGAAGCTTATACCCGCGCGTCCAACGGGCGCCGTCGTGAGGGTTCTCCTCTCCGCGCCCGGGGGTCGTGACACCTGTGCAATCCTAGATATCTTCAACTGTCCCACATCAGGGGCACATAAGATACATAAAGTAAATAAAGCAGTAAAGGGGGTACGAAAGTAATTAAATACAATAAACAGGACTTGACAGTTCTTGGGACCATGGACAGGACAAACCAGATGACAAGACTGAGCCTATTTGGACTTGCTGATGCCGACTGACAAGATAGGTGACGCCGCCACCTGTCTACCTGAAGCAAGAACCAAAATAGAAGAGGTGAGTATAAAGGATACTCAGTAAGGATACACAGCACGTCGTTTATCTTTTAAAACCAAATGTAGTGAATGTTGCCCGTTTTGATAAAGAATACAAATAACGATATAAGTTGCAAAATAATAACACAAGGTAACACTCGGGTTCAGCTTGCTTGGAAAATACAAAAGGTTGACGAACCGGATCCTTTAAAAATCAGTTACACATAATTTCAAGCCGATCAATTGAAAGGGTGTTAGTTGAGTCACGAGGCCGTTACGAGTTCGAAAAGCATGATATAAGTAAGTTGTAAATGATAAGTAAATACGGCTCGTAATTCAACTAAATAGTTTGGACAATAAAGAAGGCTTAAGTTGGACAAGTTCGAGCCATGCTTCCGGGTTTTATATCTATATATAGGGAAAATACATATGCTAAATGAAGAAGAACCGGAATGTGCTTCGACTTGTAACGAAAGCCGTAAACCAATTAGACAAGCAAGTAATGCAATAAGTCATGCAATAATATGTCCCGGCGAGAACGGGCCCTCTTCTTATAAGTCCCAATCATGAAAATCATGCAAGCACGTAGTCAAGTACTCCACCACCAAAAGCCATGTAGTCAGTAATTTAAGGAGACGCGATTAGCACCACCATACAGTGAATTAAGGAGACGCGGTTGGCACCACCATTCGCATCAACTTAGACTAGCCAACCTCCTAACTAGCCTAAGTCAACACACATAGAAGTATACATCAGGATTTGCCCTGGACGCTCGTCTCCTGGCTCACCTCCTGTATACTCTGGGCCCAATGTCATGATTCAATCTAGGGCTCGCATTTAAAATTAATAGTAGTTTAGGTGGCCAAAGGGGTCGTTGGAAAAGATGATGCAAGCAGTTAAGTGTGAATGGCCAAAGGGGCCTTTGAGACAAGTTGATGTAACGACCTAAGAAATACTCATAAGCGCAGTACGCTTTGGGAGCATGCTAACGGATGTCCCTAACGACATTACTTATAAGTGCCTCTGAGATCAAATAGTTACTTTTAAAAAAAATAAGTTACTTGTCTCTAGTTGAAAGCATTTCAAATCATTTTGTATATATATATAGGTTTTGCTATCAAAAGTTTAACTATGCATATAAGGAAATAGTAAAGGCAGTACAACAAGCAATAAGAAAGGCGGGATAATGATTTATTTCGCAAACCTATATAACTATGTCCTTGCCCCAGTTGAAAGCAGTTTAAACCTTTACCTGGCTCGACACGATAGTATGGAAGCAAGCGAAAATGGGATCGAACGGATAAGAAACGGGAGAATTGGACAAAAACCCCTAAACGAGAAAGGTGTCAATTGATGGTCAAATAAGGTCGGATAAATTGTAAACTTTGCAAAATATTAAATCCCGAGGCTCAAGGGAGCTATAGGTGAAACCAGATTGATTTTAGGAGTTCGTATGCGAAAGGTCAACATTTAAATAAGTGGGGTTGACCAAATTCCCGAAGTGAAAGAAAGGAAAAGGCTGGAAAAACCACTAAGGCATGTGCACCGGCCGATGCATGGTTTTGAACACGCTGCCAAGCCCATACAGGTGCACACGGCCTTACGCACTGGCAATGCATACGGGCGCAAGCCCGTGCAGGCCAAATGGGGTGCGCATGGGCCAACGCACGATCTTGGCAATACCATGCACGAGCCCGTGCAGGTTAAAGGGGAGCACATGGGGCTGCGCACAGGCTTGGCAAGGCCGTACACAACCCCGTGTAGGTCTTCTGGGCAGCAGACGCAGCCATTTGCGAAACTCTCTCGCGTACGACAACATTCAAACTCATAAATCTCCTAATTTACACGATAAAACATGCTAATTTTCACATATAAAGATATATATCACATTAGCTACACATAGGTTCAAGAATCATGCAAAATGATCAAGTAAATCTTCCTAAACACGAAGATCCTAAAACTATAAAAATCCTATGTAAAACCCACGAATTCGCAACAAAGAAGGAACGGATTGTGATGGGGTAAAAGGATTACCGGTCGAGAATGAAGCAAGGATCGTTCGGGTTTTCACGGCTCGTCGATCGGGCGAGAAACGGGCTCGGTAGGACGATTCTCCTTTCTCCTTTTCTCCTTCTCTTCTTTCTTCCTCTTTCTTTCTTTCTCAAATAATATGGGTTTAAGTGAAATAAGGAATATAAGAGGGGTATGTATGCCAAAAGGGATATTAAATGGGGTCGGGGTAAAATAGAGAATTTCGGGTAAAAAGTGGGTTCACGGATAAAAACTTATTCGTGATACTAAATATTCTCACGAAAAGCCTTCGGCGCGAATAAAATATTATTCCAAAATAAATCCGAAATTTCAGGTCGTTACAGTTGCTATTGTTGATGGACGACTGTAATGTTTGAATTGGGGAAGAAACATTCCAGGAGGAAAATTGCTTAACCTAACTTTTGTTTTATTACAAACAAAATGGAAGTTTGGGTTTACAAACACCACATATTAGACAACAATGTGTTATTTACATTCTACAGAAACATATTGTATTCAAACTATGAATTCCACAAAATCACAAACTCGTACTTCATATTGACAAATAAATTCTACAAAACCATGACTTTCGAATTGGGGAAGAAACGGTCCATGAGTAAAATTTCTTAATCTAACTTTTGTTCTACTACAACAAAATTCAAATTTGGGTCCACAAAGACAACATATTATACAACAAATGTGTTATTTACATTCTACAGAAAACATATTGTAATTTAAACTTTGAATTCCACAAAATCACAAACTCATACTTCATATTGACAAATAAATTCCACAAACATGACGTTCGAATCAGGGAAGAAACGGTCCAGGAGTAAAATTGCTTAACCTAACTTTTGTTCTACTTCAACAAAAATCAAGTTTGGGTCCACAAACACCATATATTATACAACAATGTGTTATTTACATTCTACAGAAACAAACTGTAATGCAAACTGTCAATTCCACAAAATCACAAACTCATACAGCAAACTTACAAATAAATTTGGCAAACAAAGTTATTAAACCCTAAACCCTAGACGTTTTAAAATTTAAATGGTTACAGCCTTTCGTATACCGCCTCTTCTAATAGTTGTGACCTTTCCCCTATTATAAATAAATGTCACCACCGTAATTGCAGAGAACACACAAACGATAATTCTTATTTTCTCCCAGTTATCTTGCTCCCTCTTATTCTCAGTCCTTCTTACTAAACCAGAAAAGAAATAATTGTTGATGCGTTCAATAGGATTTTGCGGGAACCTATTCCAAGGCTTTCGGAACCAGAGACTGAGAGGCTGTTCGTTAGCGTCCTGAAGACTTACTGCAAAAGATACGATGTCCACGTACTTAATGGGATGGCAGAGGCTCCCCATGATCTGAAAGTTGGCATGGACTATCGAATGAGAACTCACTTCGATTGAAATCACGTGAGATGGAAGCTGATTCAACTCCGCAACCAATTCGCCAGCTTCAGAAGATTCATCAACCAAATTGGGATGCACTATAATGAAGATACCAATGTAGTGACCGTGGACCACAACTATTTGAATTATGCAGTCAACCCGCTGGTATATTACATAAACCTCCTTCTAATATATATATATATATTTTTTTTTACATAATTATTATTTATGTTCGTTGTGGTCACTGTAATAGGCCGAGCCTATCGAGCATCAGGAATTTCGTCTCCGTGGATGACCCCGATACGGGTCTGAAGACCGTTTTCATGTCTTCTAAGTGTGCCCTATTACCTGAAGAACCCCCGGAGAACGGTTGGCGTGAAATCCCAGTTAGAGAAAATGACAGTGACGTGGAGATGGATGCTTTGTCGAACTCAGAAGTGAGTCAGTTGAAGAAGAATCAGATAACGAACTGTCTTCTTCTGATAAAAATGATGATTACTTTAGTTGCAAACTAATATCCTTTTTATATTTATAGTTTTTATGTTTTTTTCTATTTTTTTTATATTATAGTGAATCATTTGTAGAAGTCCAATATATATGATGATTAAGGTTAAGGTCCAATGCTTTAATTCGTGTTTATAGTACACTTGTATTTTGAAATTTAATATAGAACATGTCGAACATAAACATATATATACATATCTTATTATCAATTCTGCATTATTTTTTGAAGGAAATAATAGTAAACCAGCATAGAGTTTTGACTCCGTAATTAGTTGTATTAGGCTATCTCTTTGTAATAGACAATCTTTATATAATAAAAAAGGAGATATTTTATATCTTGTGGCAATCTTCTTTAGTTCATTTGGCGTTTTTCATTCTAATGCTTCTTTACATATGAAATTAAAGAAGCTCCTGAATTACTTTATCCGTATCACTTTAACTTAGTGAAGTTAAATGAAACAAGTGATTAAGGTGTAATTCAAATATACTCCAATTTGAATAAGTTCATAAAAGACAAGTGGGAGCGTCGCTCTTGAACTTAAATGTAGACTTACAGTGTGACTATAGAAGTATTGTGTTTCATAGTAAGAGAGTGTTAGTCAAAACACTTGTACTCACACTAAGTGGCTGTTAGGTAAACAACAGTTGCACTGAGGATCTCAACCGAGACACTCAAATAGGAGAGGCTATAGCCTCTAATTAATTGAGTTAAGTCTAGGTTAACGACGTGATTAAATATTCTCTTGACTTGAGGATTTGTCCTATCTCATATTTAGGAGATAGTCATCTGATATGTTCTTTTCTTTATGATAGCAATTCACAAAAGATCATAAGTGCATGTTGGTGGCTATTGAATAAAGTATGGAGATAGATGAATGCCAAGATAGGATCCGTCTGCTCAAGGTTTATAGCGAGTGAATTCCTATAAGTTCTGAATAGAATGTTTGCCAAAGGAATCTTCGGCCGAAGTAGTAAAAGATTCAAGCTAAGGATAAGTTCTCCTTGAGTTTATAGTCACCTGACATTCATCTCTAGACAAACATATATGATAAGGTCATATAAGGTTTCTTAATCCCATATCTTAGACCATATCAGGAATTATCAGATGGAGATATCGTATCTCACATAAAGTCGTTGACCGTTGAAAGGTTCATTTGACAAATGCTTTCACCGTTGGCTAGGTGGATTGACGATTGTGCTAGTACATATCTGATGTCTTACTATGCGTATCACATTAAGTGGGGACACTTATTTAATGAGAGTTATTTGATTGGTCAGGATAACTTAATGTTAGTTCCTATTCATTCAATGAACCTGAGGGGTCACACAATGGACTGGTTCCTCTATACCTTAGAACTTATGATCAATGTCATACATTGATATTGAATTAATGGTAGGTATGTTAATTCAATTAGAAAGAGAGAATTAATTAATACTAGTGAGTATTAATTGAGAATGATATAAGTTAATTGGTTTACCTTATAGGATAATTGGTTTATCTAATCATTTACTGGTTATTTAATTGACTGGGCTTTACTTGACTCAAGCCTGAATCAATTAAATGTAATAAAGTCCAAAAGAGTTTGAACTGCAATATTAATTAAAGTCTGAAAGGAATTAATTAATAAAGCGTAATCTAGTAATTAATGAACTGGACAAGCCTGGACAGGCCTAACCCAATACAACATGGGGCAAAAATCTGAGCCCACATGCTTCAGGATTCTTGGCTAGTAGGGCTAATAAAAGGACTCTTTGGCTGATCATTCTCATGAGACATAAATCTCATTATTTTCTGAACGTAGAATAGTTCTTCAGTTTTCTCTTCTCTCTAAATATTAGTTCTTGTATGTCTTGTGAAATAAGAAATTCAAGAACAAGCCCTTTTCATAAAGATTCAAAGTTCTTGCCAGTTTGGTTTGTGCTAGTTATAATCAAACTGTGGTGTGGAGAATTCGGTTTGTGGACTTAACCTCAGAGGGCTTCTGGATTGGAGTCTTCATTTGGCAAACGTAGTGTGGATCTAAGTTCTTGAGAACTTCATATCTCTACATCAGTAGGCGTGCTAAAAGGTGATAATCCTTTGTCACCATGTTTTGTGAAAACATCATTAATCGGTATTAACCTTTCTAGGGAATCCAAGTTTTGATTCCCGGCATAAAAAATTTAAATTCTGCATGTGCCGGGTAAGCGATTCCAACACTTTTCCTTGAGGAACCGGACAAAAATGGTGAGAAGGAAATCCCAACTGCAGATGATGACCTGGAAGAGGTAACCGCCCAGACCTGGATGTCGTCTGAGAAGGATTATTTTGTTGACGATGAGGGTTATAAATGGTCATATGGTGGTGAAGATGATACTGATGATGAAGCGGATGTTTAGAAGTAGTATTTGTCTTTTTTTTCTTTGATATTTTCGTGTTCTGTGTGTGAGATCTTGTGGGTTAAGATCTCATTTTTGTAACCTGTAACGACCCGATTTTTCGAGATGAGTTTTGGTAGCGCTTCGCGTCTTCCGTTTCTCACTTCTTTCCTCATTTCTCGAATTATGTGTCATTTTATGTGCTTATGTGATAATATTTGGCTAATTTGTGTCTAATTGATATTTTAAATTTTCCCAAACACTTTGAATTATACGAACTTTAAGTTATTTGATACTTGGCGAAAATTATACTTATGTGTATAATTGTCTATGTACTTTTATTAAATTTTGACACATATATCTTTATCCCTAAATATCGGATAAGAATTGAATTCAAAATATAATTTAAGTTACTCGAAATTTTTGATAATCTGAATAACTACATTAACCAGTAGACAAATTTAGAATTGTTTAGACCATAATAAAATATATTACTTTTTGGTCCAGCCGCTACTGAACCCACGAACTAAAATGAGGAAGAAATAAATGTCATAATACCTCATCAAATTTAACGGATAATGAGTCCTCTAGATTAGGCCATGTAACGCCCCACATTTTTGGTAAACTAAAGCCGGTAAGAATTCCTGAGATAACGGGACAAGTTTGGAAAATTCGATCGGTACATATGTGTTTATGTGATATTTGTGTGTTTTATATGAAATTCTCATAAAGGTGATAATTTGTGAATTTAAATTATTCTATGTCAATGTGCGTTTAAAATGATGAGTTTTGACTATAATATTGACATATTTCATTAATATGTCCTTTTTATGAAGTTTCGCGAAATTACGAAAATGCCCCTTCGATTTTTCATTTAAACCTCAGGTTTTCTTTTTAATCTTTCCTTTCTCTTTTTCTAATTATACTTAAGCATTCAGCAACAGCCGCAGAGAAAAAGAAAGAAAAAGAAAGAATTTTCTTAAAACTTCAATTCGATCTTCCGAGTTCGTTTCTTAACCAAATTTCGATCCGTAAGAACCTACGTGATCCTTATAACATTCTCTACAGGTATTATTTAGGTTCCATTTGATTCCGTTCTCGTTTGAGTATGTTTTGGATAAATTGCTTCGAAGTTGGATTTTTCGGTAGTTTGATCGTTATACTCCGTAGTTTTCGATGATTCTTGATCCTATGTGTTGCCATTGTGATCTTTGATACTTGTTGAAGTTTGTAGTATGAAAATCTGATTGAAAATGAGGTTTTGAGGAAGATTTGATCGAAATACGTACCTTCTGTGCGAAGTTCTTCGCGTTCTGCTGAAAATTCACGAAAACAGGTGCACACGGCCTTGCAACAGGCCGTGTAGCAAGACCGTGAGTGTTTTCCACCTCACACGGCCTTACATCAGGCCGTGTGGGAAGCCCGTGTGTGTTCTCAAAGTTGCACACGGCCTTGACCAGGCCGTGTGGACAGGCCGTGCGTGTTCCAAACATGCACACGGCCTTGCACAAAGCCGTGCAAGAGGCCGTGTGACCCGATTTTCGTTCAAAAGTCTCTGGAAGTCAAAAATTGCAAATACTACTTTCTTCATTTGATATTATTTTCAAAATCTGACTTCACCATCAAGTTCGTAGTGCTTTAAAACTTAATAATCCATAGAGTTTGAATTTTTCCAATACCGTTTAATAGTGAAACGAATCGATTTCCGTTTAGGGAATTATACGCTTTTCGCAATTCTTTTCCGATTGCTTCAAAACTTGAATGTGTGCTTCTTTATAGTATTTTAAGCATGTCTATGAAACCTAATTGCGTTTAAGCATGATTTATAAGCTTGAAGTTGATATTTCATTCGTTTCATTGAATAATTGCCCTAATTGCCTTCTTTGATTTAATTAAGGGGTTATCGCATTAAGAATAAGCCGTGCGTCGTGTTGTCGTCTTACTTGGTTGTGTTGTATTTGGTTTCAGGTGGTAGTTCTTCTGGGCAGTAGTTGGTCTTCTTTCTTTTGCCCTTTTTGCAGGATTATCCAGGTGGGGTTTCTTTTCCGAATTCGGTCTTTCTTATACGTATGTAAATATTCCATATATACCCGAAGCCTGTGTTTTATGCTTTTATGTTTTCTTTCCCCATATTTATATTATACGAAGTAGCTATTTGAACTATACTATATTAATGAGTTTAAAGAAAAATGCTTTGATATCAAATTATTATGTATAACCTCTCAAAAGCTCCTTTAGCTTGAAAGGGTTAAAAGTTGATTTATCAATCGGTCCCTTTGACCATATAAGCATTTGGATTGCGAGGAATTATCTTGGCCTTTCGGCCTGGCCATTGAGCCACATTATACTATTGGGCCCGGACATCAGGGTACGGGGTGAAGCCGGATAGACGTTGGGTCTACGGTGGACCTCAATGCTCTAGTCTCCAAAACTGCTGGGAGCTCGGGGTGTGACCGAAGTGGTAACCCTTTTGAGTACCTGCGCCGGACGGGATCTTGTCGCATAGACTTGTCCTCCGCCGAAGATGTATTGGATATTTGTCCTTGCATATATGATTATATAGTAGCGGGCTAGCTACCTGACTACACAAGGAGGAATAAGGGAGGTTTATTTGATATTTCTGATATTATGAAACAGGTGGTTGATGCTCGACTCGCTGAGTTTTACATTATTGCGAAATTATTCGATTCACCAATAATTGTGAAAACCTTTATTTTTCCTTTGCTTTCTTTTCATTTACAAACTGGTGAATCTTTGGGTTGTTTCGACAATATATACGTATTACAGCCCCCTCACTTAGTCGCTTTGACTAACCCCATTACTCTGTTGTCTCTTTCAGGTCAGGTCTTGTCATTGGGATTGCTTTCTTTTGGTTTAGGTGATTCCATATAGCCTATGTTGTCTGGATAAATACCTAACACACCCTAGAGTTTGTATATGTAAATGGTGTAAATTATTTTAATTAGTGGTATTGATGTTTTCAGTGGCCTTGGTGGGCTTTATAATTGTGTTCTTGATTATGATTGTTCTAGCTCCCTGAGTGGGATAGGTTGTGTTACTTTGCTTCCGCTGTATTATTGTTCATTGTCCTATTATTTTCTAAAGCAGATCCGCCTGGTATTTATTTTCCGTTCGCCAGGTTGTAGTTCATAACCGGACCTTTAGTTCTTGTTATGGATTGTGACTTGGTGCGGGACGTCACGTCGCACCGTATTTGGGGACGTGCCGTTACAGGCCAACTCAAACCTTATTATAACCACACCTCCTGCTTGGCTTTTTAAGCGGGGTCTTCAACTGTATACATCCTCAAGCATCAACTCATTATACAAATTACGAAATAAAAGAAAGAATACTCTCTGGTACTTGAAGTGAAGAAGAACGAAACTGGTAAGATACATGAGTCATGAATTTCCATTTGATAATCGATACACTACACGATTGTTTGAAGTATACTTTTAATATTTATTATGTGCTTGGTGTAAATTCTCTTCTAGTTGGAGGAATTAACACATATATGTTCGGTGGAGGCAATCTTACACAATTTGATTTTTTTTGTAGAGATTTTAATTGTTGGTTGTGGTATTCAACCAAAGTTTTATTAAGCTTGTACATATATTAATTAATAGTATTTCGTTAATTACTAAATTGTATGTTAAGCTTAAATAATAAATAAATAAGAATCTCTCTCAAATCTAGAAGCTTTTAAAATGCCATGGTTAGAAAGAAGTAAGAAATTTGATTGTGACCTCATTTGAGTAGCCAATTACCTGCTAGAATGTTAATTATGCTTATTTAGGTTTCCTTTGTATTATCCAACTACACGAACATAGTATTACACAACCCCCTGTTACTTGGGTTAGTTGGAGAACACAAGAACTAAGAATTACCAACTTATTACAAACAATCTTTGTGATTACTGAAAATGAATTTTAGAAGAAAAGAAATTAAAATATAATCATCCGATGAATAAGAAAAATATATATTACATGAATTTTGATTTAAAGTTTAGAGTATATGCGTCGGAATTAGTGTTTAATGATAGGAACTTTATATGCGACTTGATTTAATTCTTTAATCGTTTATTGCAATATGATTACGTGATTTGGTTAAAGTCGTACATGCCAGTCACATCTTTGGTTTGTCGAGTTGAGTCTTACCCTTTTGTCATTTATATAACAGGTGATCCTACAGAGGAACCCTGATTGTGTTTGATCATCCTTTTTGCTATTTTCTTGGGATGTCCAGGTGGGGTTTCTTTTCCGAATTCGGTCTTTCTTATATGTATGTTAATATTCCATATATACCCGAAGCCTGTGTTTTATGTTTTTATGTTTTCTTTCCCGATATTTATATTATACGTAGTAGCTATTTGAACCCATACTATCTTAATGATTTTAAAGAAAAATGCTTTGATATCAAATTATTATGTATAACCCCTCGAGAACTCTATTAGCTCGAAAGGGTATAAAATGGATTGAAATTGGTCCCTTTGACCACATAAGCATTTGAAGTGCGAGAACCTTATCTTGGCCTTTCGGCCTGGCCATTGAGCCAAATTATACTATTGGGCCCGGACATCAGGGTACGGGGTGAAGCCGGATAGATGTTGGGTCTACGGTGGATCTCAATGCTCTGGTCTCCAAAATTGCTGGGAGCTCGGGGTGTGACCGGAGTGGTAACCCTTTTGAGTACCTGCGCCGGACGGGATCTTGTCGCATAGACTTGTCCTCCGCCGAAGATGTATGGGATATTTGTCCTTGCATATATAATTATATAGTAGCGGGCTAGCTACCTGACTACACAAGGAGGAATAAGGGAGGTTTATTTGATATCTCTGATATTGTGAAGCAGGTGGTTGATGCTCGTCTCGCCGAGCTTTTACTTTATTGCGAAATTATTCGATTCACCAATAATTGTGAAAACCTTTATTTTCCCTTTGCTTTCTTCTCATTTACGAACTGGTGAATCTTTCTGTTGTTTTGATAATATATACGTATTACAGCCCCTCACTTAGTCGCTTTGACTAACCCCATTACTCTGTGGTTGTCTTTTCAGGTTTTGTCACTAGGCGGATTCAGGTCTTGTCATTGGGATTGCTTTCTTTTGGTTTAGGTGATTCCATATAGCCTATGTTGTTTGGATAAATACCTAACACCCTAGAGTTTGTATATGTAAATGGTGTAAATTATTTTAATTAGTGGTATTGATGTTTTCAGTGGCCTTGGTGGGTTTTATAATTGTGTTCTTGATTATGATTGTTCTAGCTCCCTGAGTGGGATATGTTGTGTTACTTTGCTTCCGCTGTATTATTGTTCATTGTCCTATTATTTTCTAAAGCAGATCTGCCTGGTATTTATTTTCCGTACGCCAGGTTGTAGTTCATAACCGGACCTTTAGTTCTTGTTATGGATTGTGACTTGGTGCGGGACGTCACGTCGCACCGTATTTGGGGACGTGCCGTTACATAACCTTTTTTGCAGACGTATACATGAATATTAACTATTTGGTTTATATCCGCTTAATTATAGCACTAATACTATAAATTGTCTAACCTTAATGTAGAATGTGTATCTAACAAAGTGGTCTGCGTAATTTCAAATAAGGAGATGCCAATGAAGGGTAATCAGGCTTGTTTTCAATACCAATTTGTAGCATTGATACTGTAAATTGTCTAACCTTAATGTAGAATGTGTATCTAACAAAGTGCTCTGCGTAATTTCAAACGAGGAGATGCCATTCAAGGGTAAACAGGCTTGTTTTTAATACCAATTTATAGTGCTGATACTGTAAATTGTCTAACCTTAATGTAGAATGTAAATCTAATAATGTGGTCTGCGTAATTTCAAATGAGGAGTTGCCATTGAAGGGTAAACATACCTGTTTTTAATACCAATTTGTAGCACTGATACTGTTTAATGAATGACATTGAATGAATGAATGATTGTTGGATCCGAGTAGGGGGTGATGACTGAAACCGGGTAGACGTTGGGTCTATGGTGGATCTTAGTGCCCTCGCTCAAAACTTTAGGCCCTCAGAGTGTAGCCGGAGTGACAACCATTTGAGTGTCTGAGCCGGCGTATGGCAGGGGCCAACCCTGTATATGTTGAAGGCGTAGGGTGAAACTCCTTATTGCACATGTTTATTATTTGTAGTTCGGGATAGCTTCCTATTTACTAATTGGAGGGATAAGGCGAGTTTCATGATTGTTTGCTTGATTGTTGGTGAAAGGCTCGACTCGCCGAGCAACTTTGGTAAATTGTTTATTGTTATGATTCACATAGGTATTGGTAAAACACATTATTCGCCCTCTCTCGTTTTCTTTTACTTTTGTTTTTAAATTGTGAATCATATTCCCATTTCATGTATATATATGTATAGCCCCCTCAGTTAGTCGTTTGACTAACTCTCCCAATTACTCTCGATATTGGTTTCAGGTTGGAGTTGCTACGTGGTGGTAGAGTTTGTCGTCAGTCCTTAGCGTCTGTGTCCCGTCTCGTTTCTATTGAGTCGTTAATTGATTTCAATTGTTTAGGGATTGCTGTATGCTAGAATTTATATTGTGTCGTTTTATATTTACTAAATTACTATCTTCGGCAGGCTTAGACTAGATTTATATTTTCGAGAAATAATATGTATTTTCACTGGACTCGGCGGGCTTTATAATTGCGTATTGGATTTACTGCTTTGTTTACCTTATGCACTTTATATTCCCTTGATGTGGGATAGTTGACGATATCTAGGATTGTACAGGATAGGTTAGTTGAGCCATGGATGACACTAATTGAATATCATGTATTTACTGCTTTCTTAGCTCCCTGAGTGGGTTAGGATTTAATTATTACGCTTCCACACTCGTTGGTTTTTGTTAGTTCATCATTTTGTTACAGCCTATCAGGTTGTTTTGTGTTCTCCGTTCGCCGGATTTCGATTTGGGACCCGGATCTCATCTCGATTTCGGATTGCAATTTGGTGCGGGGCGTGTGTCACCCTATTTGGATGCGCTCGCTACAGGTTGCCCGATGGGGGGTGGCAGTGTAACGCCCCGAAAATCCGAATTATTATTTGGTATGTCCGAATCGAATATTTGTGTAATTTAATATTTATTTGATATATATTATGTAATTCTAGAATTATTTCGTATATGATTGAATTTATGTATTTAAATCACGAATTGTCAATGTGCGTTTAATTATGTGAATTTTAACTGTCATTACATATTATTTGGACAACGTGAGTTTTCAAACTTATTTTGTGAAAATTACGACTTTGCCCCTTCGATTTCTAAACCTTAGTCAAGATTTGACTAAGTCACAATCTCTCTCTCTCACATTGCCATTCACGCTCAAACAAGAAAAAGGAGAAGAAAGAAAAAGAAAGAAAAAGAGAAGGAAGAAGAAAGATTCCAACGATCGTCCCGACTCCGATTCCCGACGGATTCTCGATCCGTTTTCGTCTACGAACTCCTCGCGAACTCTTCTACGAGTAAGCCTTTCACAATTCTTTCGTTTAATGTCTTCTTCGCTTCATATTTCTTATTTTTGATGATAGTTATAGAATTTGGGTTTTATTCGATTTTGATAGTTTACGTGGATGGATTTTCGTGTTTATCGTTTCTTTATGAAGCATATATGTTGTAGTTGATTATATGTGAGAATTAGGGTTTGATTTGCATGTTTTAGTGATTAATTTTTGGATTAGGGTTTGAATTCGCGTAGGTTTTGGTTCTGCGAAATGTTTCTGCTCGAATCGGTGCACACGGCCTGGTGCACACGGCCTTGAGGCCGTGTGCATGAGGCCGTGCGCGTTTCTTGATTGTCCTCTGCCTCGGCACACGGCTGTGCACAAGGCCGTGTGGAAGGCTCGAACAGTACCCTGACCTTCTGTAAGTCAGGGTACAAATTGGCCTACGGGTCCCGCTTTGGCTCGTCTTTTCCGAATTCTTTCTTCGCTCGTGTATTTGATATGTATGATATAGATAGGAATTGCATGATTTATGAATTTATGACATGTTCGGGTATGTGAATAGTGCATTTTAAGTTTTCGTTAAATTTTCTAACTTTTGCATGTGATGTCCGATTTTTCCGAAATTCGAATGCATGCTTCTTTATGATATTCTAAGCATGCCCGTAAAGTTTCGTTGCATTTGGAATTGATTTACATTTTTAAATTTGCGATTTACTCTGTTTTCGTTTGAGAATTTGAACCTAAGTGATTGATTTAATTGTATAACGTGCTTCTATGTGTTCTAGTTCTTTCGTATAAGCCGTGCGTCGTCTTTAGTCTTATTTGGTTGTGTCTTGGTATTTTGCAGACGATACTCCTGTGGAGTAGCGCCGGTTCTTGCTCCTTTTGATCATTTTGCATAGCCAGGTTAGGCTTTCCTTTTCTGATTCCAGTATTACTATGTATATATATACAAATAAGCCTCTCCCCATATAAGCCTCGTTTATGTTTTGGTTTTCACACCGTTTATATATATATATACTTAGTAGATATTTATGATTATTATGTTCATTTGATTCATCGAAACTTATTTGATATGAAAAAGTATTACGTATAGTCTTCGAAATGTTTACGAAAGAGACATGTAAAACCTTTTTGTTTCTAAGGCGAACTTTGGCCTTCGGCCTCGCATATGACATGTCTCGAACGGTCTTTTGGCCAACCCGAAATGTTTGAAAAGCGAGTTATGAAATGTTTGCATGATCGTTTGGGCCCGGAGTAAGAGCGATAGGACGAAGTCGGTAGACGTCGGGTCTACGGCGTAAATCCTATGGTTTCCTCCATTTGGGAGCTCGGGGTGAGGCCGGAGTGGCAGCCCTTTGAGTACCTGAGTTATTCTAGTCAGTTACGAGTAGTTCGGATTTAGCGGTCCGTCTACATTGGAGGAATAAGGGTGGTTTCCGGTTTTTATATATGGATATTGGAGTTCAGGGCTCGACTCGCATAAGATATGTTTTGTTTTATGTTAAATCACCACCCGATTACGAAAACCTTTCTTTTATGTTGATTTCTTTTAATTTAAAATTGGTGATTTATTTTCCGTTTTGTTATATACATTATTATTCCCTCCTCACTTAGTCGTTTGACTAGCCCCCTCTGTTTTACCCCTGTACTGGTTTCAGGATACTAGGCGGGATCTGCGTCGTCGTCGTCGCGTCTTAGAGTTACATTCTTTTTGCTCATGTATAACTCTCATTCAGTATGGCTATGATTTATGTCTTTTGATTTTAGGATTTATTAGAATGTATTCGGGATTTTGTGTTGAACCCGTTATTATATAATTATCGGGATATTGTACCGAACCTATTTGTTATTTAATTAAGTGAATTTCGTTAGCCTTGGTGGGCTTTAATAATTGTGCAATTTATCATGCTTTAATGGTTGATTATTTGGCTTCCACACTTCTGTCTCGTTGTTTATTTAAAACCCCCGCCTAGTAATTGAGTAAACGCTTGCCGTTCGCCGGGTTTCGATTCGGGTCGGATCCCATTCCGGCTTCGGGTCGGGGCTTGGTGCGGGGCGTGCGTTACCCGTTTGGGACGCCCGCTACAGTTGGTATCAGAGCCCTTTGGTCCAATGGCCTAGGCTCTGAATCGTCTTGTTTTGTCATGTCCGTCTAGGTTGTATGGCTTAGGATTACGTGTTTGTGGCTATGTGATTATTTGAATAAACTTCTCTACGTGTTACAGCTTTTCATAATCACTTATCGCCATGCATGTTTGGTATTGAATGTGCAGAATGCCTCCTCGTCGTGAACCGCCAGGTCCGCCTCCAGGTGTTCCTACTCCGGCACAGTTTATGGAAGCCTTAGGGCAATTCATGGTTCATACCTACAGAGCTACGCCACCACCTGCCCCCGAGAATGATATGGGAAGGTTTCTTAAGCTCAACCCTCCGCAGTTCGAGGGTGCACCTGATGATGTTATCGCCGAGGCTTTGATATCGGCGATGGAAAAGAGATTCAGAGTGATGGAATGTCCGGACCCTAAGAGGGTCGAGTTAGCAGTGTACCAGATGATTGGAGCTGCTCAGGACTGGTGGGCTCGTATAGAGCAGAGATGGCAGCGAGAGCATGTGGTCCCGTCTTGGGATCAGTTTTTGGTGGAGTTTCGGGCCAAGTATATTCCTTTGGTGGTCCGACAGAGACGTGAGCGAGAGTTCCTGGCTCTCAAGTAAGGTACTTCTACCGTTGACCAGTACGAGTCTCATTTCTCCAGGCTTATTATTCACTGCTCGTATATGGTTGACGACGAGCAAAGGAAGACTCGAAAGTTCATCGAGGGATTGTCGAACGAGATTCGTGTGCATATGCTCGGGAACAGACTTCAGTTCTACACAGATGCAGTCGAGACGACCCTTTCTATAGAGTCCGATCTTCGACAGATGAGACCGACATTATCACCTGCCCCTGCAGCCGCCAAGAGTTTTGCTTCTGGTTCGAAGAGGCCATTTATTCCATCTGGGTCCTCTTCGGGGAAGAAGCCGTTCAGGAGCGCCATTCAGCCTGCTGCTCCCCGACCTCAGCTTGCTCCTCCTCGACCTCAGGGATTTCCACGACCTGTCTGTGGATTTTGTCAGGGCCCGCACTTAGAGGCCAAATGTTGGAGGAAGAACGGTCTTTGCTACGGATGCGGTAGCCCCGATCACAGAATTGGTGAATGTCAGAAGAGAAGACCGGTACAGCAGGGAGCCGCTCAGCCTCAGGCTTACGCTCGTGTTTACGCCTTGGAAGGCGATGCTGAGGATGCTGTTGCAGATCCGACAGATGTGGTGGAAGGTACTATATATATAAATGGCATCCCCATACATGCATTATACGACTCGGGTGCTTCACACTCATTTATTGCGCCTGTTGTTTCCTTATCTGTGCATGCGCCTGTTTCGTTGCTTGATTATGTGCTAGTGGTTGGTTCGCCGTTGGGTTTGAAGGTTGTTGCGAACCGAGCACTTAAACGTTGTCCGATTGTCATCGAGGATATCGAGTATCTGGCAGATTTGATCGAGCTGCCGATGAAGAAATATGGAGTTATTCTCGGAATGGATTGGTTGTACGAGCATCGGGCGAAGGTTGATTGTTTCGAGAAGAAGGTTATTCTGGGTTCTAATGAGGTTAAGGGTTTCCGATCAGGAGAAGGCCCGTATATCTCAATGATGGAAGCCAAGAAGCTCGTTCAGAAAGAAGAAGCGACGTGCTTTATAGCTTACATTCTCAACTGCCCGAAGGACCAGACAAAGATCGAAGAGACGCCCGTGGTCAATGAATTCGTCGACGTGTTTCCCGAGAATTTGGAATTCTTGCCACCGGATCGGGATATAGAGTTCGTGATTGATCTAGTTCCGGGAGCCGAGTCTTATTCGAAGTCGCCGTACCGAATGGCTCCTGCTGAGTTGAAAGAATTGAAGAATCAACTCGACGAACTTCTTTCTATTGGATATATCCGACCGAGTGCCTCGCCTTGGGGTGCTCCAGTCTTGTTCGTGAAGAAGAAGGATGGTACACTTCGCACGTGTATCGATTACCGAGAGTTGAACAGGATGACGGTGAAGAACAAGTATCCTTTACCGCATATCGAGGAATTGTTCGACTTGTTGCAAGGATCGAGGGTTTATTCCAAGCTCGATCTCAGACAAGGATATTACCAGCTCCGTATCCGATCAGACGATGTCCCGAAGACAGCTTTCAACACCCGATACGGACATTTCGAGTTTGTGGTCATGCCGTTTGGACTTATGAATGCTCCAGCAGCTTTTATGGACATGATGCACAGAATTTACCGTCCGTACCTCGATAAGTTTGTCGTTATTTTCATTGACGACATCTTAGTTTTCTCGAAGTCCGAAGAAGAACACGCTGAACACCTCCAGATTGTGCTCCAAGCTTTGAGAGAGCACCAGTTGTTTGCTAAGTTTAGCAAATGCGAATTTTGGATTGACCGAGTGACCTTCCTAGGTCATGTCATATCTGGAACGGGAATCGAGGTAGATCCTTCGAAGATTGAGACAGTGCTGGATTGGGAGAGACCTAAGACTCCTACAGAGATCCGTAGTTTCTTGGGTTTAGCAGGATACTACAGACGTTTCGTCAAGGATTTCTCTAAACTTGCAGGTCCGTTGACAGCATTGACGAAGAAAGAAGCTAAGTTTGAGTGGTCAGCCAAATGTGAAACCAGCTTTCAAGAGCTCAAGAAGAGATTGACCACAGCTCCAGTATTGACCCTACCCGATGGCTCTGAAGGATTTGTCGTGTATGCAGATGCGTCACACGAAGGGTTAGGTTGTGTATTAATGCAGAATGGGAAAGTTATAGCTTATGCATCGAGGAAGCTAAAGCCAGCTGAAGAGAACTATCCCACACACGACCTTGAACTAGCCGCCGTGGTATTTGCATTATTGAAATGGCGTCATTACCTCTACGGCATCACATTCGACATCTTCACAGATCATAAGAGCCTCCAGTACTTGTTTACTCAGAAGGAATTGAACAAACGACAGCGCCGTTGGATGGAGTTATTTGAGGATTACGATTGCAAGATCCAGTACCATCCCGGGAAGGCGAATGTCGTAGCCGATGCATTGAGCCGGAAGGCAAGCATAGCCCAGCTAGAGGCTAAGTTAGAGGGAGTTCACATCAGTTCTCAGGCCCATGTTCACAGCATATCGATCCAGTCAGAATTAGGTCGAAAGATTCGAGATATTCAGGCTACTGATGAGTGGACTTAGAGACAGATAGTTCACATCGCAGCTGATTCTGAGACTCAGTTTGGTGTGGACGACACAGGAATTCTCCGCTACAAGTCCCGAGTTTGTGTTCCAGAGAATCTGAGGAAAGAGATTCTCGATGAGGCTCACAACACACCTTACACAGTTCATCCGGGAGGAAGTAAGATGTATCGGGATTTGAAGGAATTGTTCTGGTGGAGAGGCATGAAGAGAGACGTAGCTGATTACGTCAAGAGATGCTCGACTTGTCAGCAGGTTAAGGTTGAACATCAAAGACCGGGAGGTTTGCTTGAGCCACTACCGATTCCTACGTGGAACTGGGAGGATATTGCCATGGACTTCGTGTCTGGTTTGCCTAAAGTTAGAGGTGGCTATGATAGCATTTGGGGGATTATCGACCGACTATCCAAGAGTGCTCATTTCCTACCGATCAACATGTCGTACAAAGTGGATAGGTTGGCAGAGATTTATCACCGAGAGATTGTCAAGCTTCATGGAATTCCGTCTACGATCGTATCTGACAGAGATGCTCGATTTACTTCCCGTTTGTGGCAGCAACTTCAAGAACGAATGGGAACGAAGCTGACTTTCAGTACAGCCGCACATCCGCAAACCGATGGTCAGTCAGAGAGGATGATCAGATATCTCTGTGATATGCTTCGAGCTTGTGCCCTGGATTTTCGCAACAATTGGCACGACCAGTTGCCTCTAATCGAGTTTGCTTACAACAACAGTCATCAGTCTACGATCGGAATGGCACCTTACGAAGCATTGTATGGCAGAAAGTGTAGATCCCCGTTGTTTTGGGATCTCGAAGATTGGCGATGGACGAAAGATGATAAGGATCGAGGAACTCCTCCAAAGTTTCTCCAAAATGCCATCGACCGAATTCAGATCATCCGGCAGAGAATGAAGGCAGCTCAGGATTGACAAAAGAGCTATGCCGACACCCGCCGCCGACCGTTGGAATTTGAGGTTGGTGACAGAGTATTCCTCAAAGCTTCTCCTCGAAAGGGTTTCACCCGAATTGGGAAAGGAGGAAAGTTAAGTCCGAGATTCTTGGGCCCCTATGAGATTCTGGAAAGAATTGGGAACGCAGCGTACAGGTTAGACTTGCCACCGAGTCTGACAGGGATTCACAACGTCTTTCATGTTTCCCAACTCCGGAAATACTTCCCAAATGAGTCCGAGATCCTTCCTGTTGAGGAAATTGAACTAGAGCCGGATTTGACCTTTGTTTCGAAGCCGGTGAAGATATTAGATAAGAAGACTCAAGCTCTGCGCAACCGAGAGATTTCTCTTGTCAAAGTCCTTTGGAGAAATCAGACAACCGAAGAAGCTACATGGGAGACCGAGGACAAGATGCGCAAGTTTCATCCGGAATTATTTCAGTCGGATGAGTAGAATCTGGGGGCCAGATTCTCTTAAGGAGGGGTGATTGTAACGCCCCGAAAATCCGAATTATTATTTGGTATGTCCGAATCGAATATTTGTGTAATTTAATATTTATTTGATATTTATTATGTAATTCTAGAATTATTTCGTATATGATTGAATTTATGTATTTAAATCACGAATTGTCAATGTGCGTTTAATTATGTGAATTTTAACTGTAATTACATATTATTTGGACAACGTGAGTTTTCAAACTTATTTTGCGAAAATTACGACTTTGCCCCTTCGATTTCTAAACCTTAGTCAAGATTTGACTAAGTCTCATTCTCTCTCTCTCACATTGCCATTCACGCTCAAACAAGAAAAAGGAGAAGAAAGAAAAAGAAAGAAAAAGAGAAGGAAGAAGAAAGATTCCAACGATCGTCCCGACTCCGATTCCCGACGGATTCTCGATCCGTTTTCGTCTACGAACTCCTCGCGAACTCTTCTACGAGTAAGCCTTTCACGATTCTTTCGTTTAATGTCTTCTTCGCTTCGTATTTCTAATTTTTTATGATAGTTATAGAATTTGGGTTTTATTCGACTTTGATAGTTTACGTGGATGGATTTTCGTGTTTATCGTTTCTTTATGAAGCATATATGTTGTAGTTGATTATATGTGAGAATTAGGGTTTGATTTGCATGTTTTAGTGATTAATTTTTGGATTAGGGTTTGAATTCGCGTAGGTTTTGGTTCTGCGAAATGTTTCTGCTCGAATCGGTGCACACGGCCTGGTGCACACGGCCTTGAGGCCGTGTGCATGAGGCCGTGCGCGTGGGTGAATCGCGCACGGGCTGTGCACACGGCCTTGAGGCCGTGTGCATGAGGCCGTGTGCATGAGGCCGTGCGCGTTTCTTGATTGTGCACGGCCTCGGCACACGACCGTGCACAAGGCCGTGTGGAAGGCTCGAACAGTACCCTGACCTTCTGTAAGTCAGGGTACAAATTGGCCTACGGGTCCCGCTTCGGCTCGTCTTTTCTGAATTCTTTCTTTGCTCGTGTATTCGATATGTATGATATAGATAGGAATTGCATGATTTATGAATTTATGACATGTTCGGGTATGTGAATAGTGCATTTTAAGTTTTCGTTAAATTTTCTAACTTTTGCATGTGAAGTCCGATTTTTCCGAAATTCGAATGCATGCTTCTTTATGATATTCTAAGCATGCCCGTAAAGTTTCGTTGCATTTGGAATTGATTTACATTTTTAAATTTGCGATTTACTCTGTTTTCGTTTGAGAATTTGAACCTAAGTGATTGATTTAATTGTATAACGTGCTTCTATGTGTTCTAGTTCTTTCGTATAAGCCGTGCGTCGTCTTTAGTCTTATTTGGTTGTGTCTTGGTATTTTGCAGACGATACTCCTGTGGAGTAGCGCCGGTTCTTGCTCCTTTTGATCATTTTGCATAGCCAGGTGAGGCTTTCCTTTTCTGATTCCAGTATTACTACGTATATATATATAAATAAGCCTCTCCCCATATAAGCCTCGTTTATGTTTTGGTATTCACACCGTTTATATATATATATATTTAGTAGATATTTATGATTATTATGTTCATTTGATTTATCGAAACTTATTTGATATGAAAAAGTATTACGTATAGTCTTCGAAATGTTTACGAAAGAGACATGTAAAACCTTTTTGTTTCTAAGGCGAACTTTGGCCTTCGGCCTCGCATATGACATGTCTCGAACGGTCTTTTGGCCAACCCGAAATGTTTGAAAAGCGAGTTATGAAATGTTTGCATGATCGTTTGGGCCCGGAGTAAGAGCGATAGGACGAAGTCGGTAGACGTCGGGTCTACGGCGTAAATCCTATGGTTTCCTCCATTTGGGAGCTCGGGGTGAGGCCGGAGTGGCAGCCCTTTGAGTACCTGAGTTATTCTAGTCAGTTACGAGTAGTTCGGATTTAGCAGTCCGTCTACATTGGAGGAATAAGGGTGGTTTCCGGTTTTATATATGGATATTGGAGTTCAGGGCTCGACTCGCCGAGTCATAAGATATGTTTTGTTTTATGTTAAATCACCACCCGATTACGAAAACCTTTCTTTTATGTTGATTTCTTTTAATTTAAAATTGGTGATTTATTTTCCGTTTTGTTATATACATTATTATTCCCTCCTCACTTAGTCGTTTGACTAACCCCTTCTGTTTTACCCCTGTACTGGTTTCAGGATACTAGGCGGGATCTGCGTCGTCGTCGTCGCGTCTTAGAGTTACATTCTTTTTGCTCATGTATAACTCTCATTCAGTATGGCTATGATTTATGTCTTTTGATTTTAGGATTTATTAGAATGTATTCGGGATTTTGTATTGAACCCGTTATTATATAATTATCGGGATATTGTACCGAACCTGTTTGTTATTTAATTAAGTGAATTTCGTTAGCCTTGGTGGGCTTTAATAATTGTGCAATTTATCATACTTTAATGTTTGATTATTTCGCTTCCGCACTTCTGTCTCGTTGTTTATTTAAAACCCCCGCGTAGTAATTGAGTAAACGCTTGCCGTTCGCCGGGTTTCGATTCGGGTCGGATCCCATTCCGGTTTCGGGTCGGGGCTCGGTGCGGGGCGTGCGTTACCCGTTTGGGGCGCCCGCTACAGGCAGTGGATCATCTCGAGGTACTGATTGACGACTTGGAGGCACGATTGGTTAATAATTATGATGAGTAAGCACGTAACAAGTAAACATTTAAGAACGCACGTAGGAAAAGTAACACAAATCCTAAAGCCGTACGAATTAGACACAACAAGACACGACGTCAGAGCTCCTATACAAACCTAGGCTCTAATACCACTTCGGACTGTAGCGCCTCGGCTCTACAACCCCCGCACTTGAACGGACCCTCAAGCGTTGACTAACGTCACCACCCAACAATCCATCCCGGCTAACGGGTCTAGCCAAACACTAGGCAACAATGATTCCCAAAAGATGACATTCACAAAACATAAAGGAGTAGCGGAAGCATTTAGATAAACATAACAACATATTATAAATGCCATCTATGGCCAAAGCATTTAATTAAAAATCCTAATATCTTCGACTATGCCCCATCAGGGCCGAATATAAATAGCAGTCATTAACATCATCAACATATTAGAACAGTAGAACATAACCTAAGTAAAATCCTCGAAGTAAGAGCACGAATGACAACCCTAGATAACTCAAAATCCAAAAGAGTCTATCTAGACACACTATTACCATTCCGACACGTGATGCATGTCGGCTGTGTTGGAATCGAATACCCGGCAAAAGCGGAGTTTAAAATTTTTATGCCGGGAATCTAATATCGAATTCCCCAGGAAGTTTATTAACCGATTAAAGATGTTTTCTCAAAAACATGTGTTCAGAATAAACACCTTTAGCACGCCTGCTGATGTAGGGATTGGAGTTCTCAAGAACTCTAAATCCACCATTTGCCACATGAAGACTTCGAACATCGGAGTCCTCTGAGGATTAAGTCCACGAACCGAATCTTCTCAAACTATAACTGAATTATGTAAGAACAATAATACCTTTAGAGTATAGAATGTTCTTGAATTTCTTACAGTTAAGAAATACAAGAACTGATATTTGAGAAAGAAGGTGAACAAAGAGAAAACAGTTTTTCAACTACGTTCAGAAAGAAATCAGATTTTCAGGTTATGAGAATGATCAGCCAGCTGTCCATTAAATAGACACACTGGCCGAAAACCCTAACCCTGATGGGCTAGGAATTTTCGCCAGTCTCCTCTGGGCCAGGCTTGGTCCAGGTCTGGTCCAGTTTATTAATTACTGTGTTTGGGCTTTATTTAATTAAATCCTTTCAGGCTTTAATTAACTGTTTAGTCCAAGCCTGTTTGAACTTAAGTTTATTTAATTGGATCAAGCTTGTATTAATTAACTTACTTAATTAAGAGCCCAATCAATTAAATACCCAAATCATAAACTGATAAACCATTTATCTTTTAATAAATTAACTGCGTTAATTTATTGCATTCTCAATGTATTGTATATATCTCATATATAAATTCTTCTTTCTTATTCTCAATTAAATTAACTTCATTAATTTAATATCAATCTATTATTGATCATTTGTTCTACGTTCAAGAAGACTAGTTCATTGTGACCCCTCAGGTCCACCAATTGAATAGCAACTAGCATTTAACTGAATGAACAATTCATACAATTATCATAATCATGAATTACCCATATTCATGATATGGTGCTTAGCAAGATTCATAACTATCTAACACGTTTAGAATCTACCTAGCCAATGGTGAAGGCATTATTTAGATGAACCTTTTTCGATCAGTGACTTCAGTTGTGAGATACGATCTCTCCACCTTTTAATTCCCGATATAGTCTAAGGCATGGGAATAAGAAACCTTATTAACTATATCATATATGTCTGTTAGTAACAAGTGGCATTTGATTCTAAACTCAAAGATACTCTTTCCTTAGGTTGAACCTATTAATACTTCGGCCGAAGATTCCTTTGGCAGTTATTCTATTCCGAACAATATAGGAATTCAACTCGATACAGATATTGAGTAGATGGATCCTTTCTTGGCATTCTCTGATCTTCATAGTCACTTGAATAGTCACCAGCATGAAACTTATGTTCTCCTCTGAGCTCGTTGTCATAGAGAGAAGAAGCATACCAAATGACTATCTCATTAATATAAGATGAGATGAACCCTCAAGTCTAGGGATTATTAATCACATCATTGACCTTGACTTAACTCAATTACTTAGAGGTGTCACCCTCTCCAATTTTGAGTGTCATGGTTGGGATCCTCAGTGCAACTGTCAAACAGCCACCTAGTGTGAGTATGAATGTCGACTTACATTCTCATGCTTAGAAACTCAGTACTTAACATAGTGACACTGCAAGTCTATATTCAAGTTCATGTTCGATGCTCCCACTTGTCTTTTATGAACTCATTTGACTTGGAGTTGTATATTCGAACTACGCCTTAATTCACTTGTTTCAATAACTTCCAATATAAGTTAAGTGGCATGGCTTTGATGTTGTTCGGGAGCTTCAAACATTTCATATCATACACATATAAAAACATAAGTATATGAAATAATGAAGATGGCCATAAATGGATATTAGAATATCCCTTTATTATTGTATAAAGATTGTCTAAAATTAGAGATAGCTCATTACACAAGTTGGCTGTAGGGCACCATCTCTAACAATCTCCCACTTGCCCTAAAGCCAAATTGCCCTTGTATCTAGAGGCTCATATTCTATATGTCCTTCTGCAATACTTTAGACTTAGATCTTAATAAGTGGATCTACTATATTCTTTTCCGAGATGACTTGTTTCCACGACAACATCTTTCTCTCTTTCGATTTTTCCTAAATCGTTTATGTTTGGATCTTTGATGAGATCTTTGCTTGTGCACTGGCTCGAGTATTGTCTTAGAAGACAATAACCAAATTTTAAATGCTACATGCTACATCCAACTTTTGGATAAATTATTTATGCATACACATTTCGTTTGTGCAACAGTGATGCATATTTTTATTATTCCTTTTATAAGTGGAATTTTACATCAGTTCCTTGAATGGATTTAATCCATCTCACTGCACCACATATAAGCATAATATGTACTCTGTTGGATTTTGAGTTGTCCATTTCTGACTGAAGCTATAGTCAGAGTATCCTCATAAGTTCAATTCTCTTGATCATACACGAGAAGTAAGTCTTTAGTCTTATGCATAACTAAAGAATTTATTTCACTGAATATCAATTTAACCCCTTTACGATTCGACTAGAAAATTTGCTTGCGAGCAATATTTTGTCATGTACATATTAGGAAATGCCTGTCATTCTCTTTAGTCTATCTCTTTAGACCTTAACCCCGAGAATAAAGGTTCGCTTCGCCTAGATCCTATATTGAGAATTGAGTGGACAATCACTACTTAGTTATTTGTAGTTCATCTCTCTCATTTCTAATGAAAGATGATACCTACAAGTAACAGATAATGTTTGTATCATTTTAACTTTCACAATTCTTGTTAGATAGACTGATTAAACTTTTATTCTTGATAAATCCATAAGACTTTTATGGCTTTATCAAAATGCAAGTTTTGATTTCAAGACGCATGCTTGAATCCATAAATGGATTTATGAAGCTTACAGTTTTATTGTTTGCTCCCACTGGATGTGAACCCCATTGGTTGCTCCTTAAAGATGTCTTATCAACAATTATGTTGATTATGAATCTTTACATCCATTTGTTACAGTGCTAAATTATGACAAGAAGGATTCAAATGGACATAGACTTAATCAGGAAAGTATTAGTCTGGCTTTTAAGGTCACTACCTTTATATCAGCTCCAAGCTTATGCTTGTGGTCCATTTCGAACTGGAGGGTCAGGCCAGACGCCAGTTGATCTCCAGCAGTTCTATTCCGAATTCATGGAGTTTCGTCGTGAGACTATGGAGTTCCGCCGCGAGACAACAGAGTACAGACGGCAGACTGCGGACCAATTGAGCTCGATCCAATGGTCAGTCACGGACATGCAGGCCGAGCTCACCGGTTTCTTCGAGCGTCACTTTTCGCCGGGATCCGATGGCCCAGGATCCTAGCTTATCTATCTATCCTTTTTGTTAACTCTAGATTAATTCCGTTAGTTGTAACTCGTCCTTTTTTTCGGACTTGGTGTTGTTTAACTACTTCGTATTTAAATGTTTTTAGGATGTTTAAATATTATGTACCTAAATGCTCTTAGGATGTTTGAATGTTATATATTTAAATGCTATTAGAAGGTTTAAATTAAATGTTACTTGTTGCTATATAAATGTTTAAATGTTAGTTATTTTAAATATTCTGTGAATTATATGTTTATATATGCTTCTTTCTCTAATTGTTGTATGTTTTTTATTCGTGTATACTCTCTTCGACAGACTCTGTAGACCGGAGTCGAATCTGATGACAGATTCTTTTGAAGAGGGGAGTATTGTAACGGCCCGTATTTTGGATTTAATTCTGAATACGTAATTCTATTACTTTTCTTAATTTCTCGTTTAATCCGTTGAACTCGTTCGCAGATTTTGATCTACACCTCGAGGTTTTCCCAAAATGACAGTTTTGCCCTTTCGTCTAAAAATAGCCGGTTTGACTATTTGAGTAAGCAACTCATTTCATCCTTTCTTTTCCTTTTCTTTTTCTTCTCTTTATTTTCTTTTCCCTTCATGTTTTCACGAGAGAGAGAGAGAGAAGAGAGAAACTTGATAGTTGATCTTCGATCCGTCCTCACGATCTCGTTTCTTGACCGATTGTCGTGCCGTTGGTTCCTACACGTTCCTCGTATCTCGACCTTCAATTAGGTACCAACTTTTCCAACAATTCAGTTCTTTTTTCCAGATTTCTGGGCTAGATGATGAATAGTTTATATATTGTTAATTTTGGTGATTTGTGTTCGTTTCTCGTTTGATTTTACGTGTTTTTAGTGTCTAAGTGACGAGCATGATTGGTAAATGTATATATATGATTTTTAGAGTGATGAACCGATGAATTTTGATGTTGTGAGGATTTTTGGGATAAGTCCCGAACTCTGTGTTTGAAGCTCTGCGTTCTGCTACATTCTGAAGAACCTCACGGTTTGTTGCAAACCGTGAGCGTTCCTGTGATCATGTAGCCGTGAGAGTTCAATATCATGGTATGTAATAGCCTGCTCAAGGTATGTAGCAAACCGTGACCTATCCCGTGAGCATGTATTTCAGCATTTTCAGAATATTGGCGACGGATGAATAGTAATTTTGAGCTATTTTCTTCGTTCAACCTCCGATTTGAGATCCGATTTCACCAGTAGTTCCTATAAATCATGAGATTGAATAATTTGTGATGTTTAGAATTTTTGGACCTCGTTCGGGTTTTGAATAGTGCCTTTTCTGTTTAGGGCTTTTTAGGCTATTTTTTGAAACTTGTCCGATTGATCCGAAACTTGCATGACTGCTTCGTTATAGCATTTTGGGCACGAATGTGAACTTTAATTTATTTTTAGCATGTTTTACATATTTAATTTCAATATTTCGTTTAATTATTTTAATTGTATTCGTGTGAGTGCTTCAATAGAAGTAGTGCTTTCCTATGCTTCAATTATTTCTCATAAGCCGTGCGTCGTGTTAGTATCTTAATTGGTTTGGTCGGTTGTTAGTTTTAGGTATTTTCTCGAGGATTTCTAGATCATCGTACATTCTCTTCAAGCCTTCCAGGTGAGGGTTTTAAAATGCTTTCAACTGGAGTAAATCGTATATATTGCGAACCAACTTATCGTCCTGCTTTCATTATTGCTTTATTGTTTTCGAACTTCATTATATTATAGTAAATATTGGATTATTATCTTTATGATGTTAATCAATTTTTTCAATATCAAATGATGTACTTATGTATGTTTTGTAAATGGTTTCAACTAGAGACAAGAAAAACTGATTTGTTTTGCAAGGCGGACTTTGGTCTTTTGGACCCGCAATTAGTCTTGTCTCGAACGACCCCTTTGGCAAAACGTAGCGTAACGATTGCGAAGCGAGATAAGGATACCGATAATGAACGAACGAACGAAATGGGCCCGGAGGTTATATGGAGGGCGAGATCTGGAGACGAGCGTCTAGGATATAGATCCCAAAGTATAACTTCCAACTTGTAATTTCCAATAGGAGACCGGTCGGTGGTTGGCTAGTCTTTCATTGGGGAGATGGTGGGCAATTGCATGTGTTGCACGCTTTTCCTCAAACCTACATGATCGATTGGTTGAATTTCCAGGTAGCCTTGGAATTCGTCAAACGGTGTAGGAGTATTTATTGCTTGTAGAGATATAAGGAGGAATGGGCCCGTGCTCGTCGGGACAATAGTGTATCGAACGTGTTTGCCGCTTTAATCAATTTAATTAAATTATAAGTCTCGTCATTTATTTACCGCTTAATTATGTTACCGATATTGTAATGATGATTAAACGAGCTTATAAATTAACTAGATTATCTTGTAAAGTATCGGCTGAATTATGTGCTAAAACTGATTTCAAAGGATTTGTTCGTCAATCTTTGACTGTTAAAATAAGCCAAGACCGGGTGTTGCTTAGATGTATAGTTTTACAACTTATATTATTACTTATGTAACTTCTTAAAACAAGCAACATTCACCATTTTGTTTTTGAACGAAAATGACGAACTGTGATCAATACTTATATTATATAACCCCTTGCTGAATATCCTTTATACTCACCCTCGTGTTTTGATTCTTGCTTCAGGTTCCTTCAGGCAGACGGGTGGCAGTGTCACCTTTGTGGTCAGTTGGCAACAACAGTCTAGGTTTGATCTGGGTCTTGGTCTTGTCCAGTTAATGTCCAACAACGGTCTGGTCTTGATGTTGTTTTCTTTATTAATGCTTCTATTATAGTTGAAAGAATTGTGTTAGTTATATTACACATCACTGCTGTAGTTGAGCGTCTAAAGGGCATAGGATAACATTGTTGATTACTTGAGGATCATTTCTTTATGCGGATGTGTTTGTAATCTGGTATCTTATGTTTTGTTGCTGCCGCACTCGGATTGCCTTTAGAATTATTGTAGTAGTTGTTGCCAGTTTGCTTGCGTGAGTGACGTTCGCTAGGGTGGATTTTTGAGTAGGGTTCCGGCCTTGCTCGAGAGTCTATCTCAGTTCGATGTCATGTTTTACTTAGTTTGGATTCGTCTAGGTCGTAGGGCATTAGGTTTGCTTAATTGCTCGTAATTGCTGTAACGACCCAAAATTTCGGAATATATTTTCGGAATAATTATTCGACACCTCGTTGAATTTTAAATGAAAAGATTAGCTTCGTTAGCTAATTTTATTTTATTTTGAAATCCTTAACCTCTCATTATTACCTTTTCCACCCTTCGAATTTACTTTAATCTCATTCGAACCCCACACCCTCTTGAATAAATCTGGCACACCCTTGCCTCACTTGCACCTCCTTATGCACACCCTTGAACACACTTGCACACTCTTGCACACACACCCCCAAAACCGAGAGAGAGAGAGAGAGAGGAGAAGGAGAAAGGAAGAGGAAGAAGAAAGAAGGAAGAAGGAGAAAGAGAGAAAAGCCCGCCCCGAACCCGTCGCTCGACCATTCGAAATTCCGGGACCACCTTGACGATCCTCGTTCGATTCTCTACCGGTAACCTTCTTCCACCATTTCATTTCGTCCATTAAATCTGGAGTTGTGCTAAATTCTTCCTAGAATTGAATATTTGTTGAATTTGATGGATTTGTATGTTTTAGTTCACCATTTTTCATGTTATTCGGATCAAATGATAGCTCTTCGTGTATATAATGCATGAGTGGAAGTTTTAAGTGTTGATTTTAGCTATAGAATCCTCCATGATTGATTTTTGGTTGAAACCCTCGTGAAATATTTTGAAATCGCGATTCTGCACCTGAAACATGAGCTGCACGGTCTTGGCAAGCCCGTGCACAAGCCAGTGCGCCCGCCCTAGCGCCTGCACCGGCCTGCGCACAGTGCGCAAGCTTTTTAGCCTGCACGGTCTTGAGGGCGTCTTCCAGACCGTGCGCAACCCCGTGTCCGAGCCCATACAAATGCCTTAACCATTTTTCAGATCTCTTTCCTTAGTTGCTCATTATAATTGGGTCAAATGGCCAAGAATAAAAGTTGACTTTTTGCATACGTCCTCCTAAAATCGAGCCGATTTCACCTATAACTTCCATATGATTCAAGGTTGAATATTTCACAAAGTTTTCAAAATTCCGAGCTCGTTCGGTCCTTGAATAGTACCTTTTTTATTTAGGATTTTTTCCCCAATTTTTGAATGTTGTCCGAATGATCCGAAAATTGCATGAGTGCTTCTTTACATTATATTATGCATGAATGTGAAGTTAGAATTGCAATTGAGCATGTTTAGCACCTTTAATTTCGTATATTTTGTTTAATGGATCTAATTGCATTTTAATTGAAATTCTTGATGATTATGTGTTTTAATTGGTCCTTCATGAGTCGAATGTTCTATGAGTCATGCGTTGTGTCTTATCTTGATTGGTTTTTGTCGTCTGTCAGTTTCAGGCCATTCTCTCGAGGATTGCTTGAATTGTCTTAGCTTTCCTGTGCTTCCAGGTGAGGGTTTTAAAATATTTTCCCTGGAGTAAGAATCCCTTTTATTCATTGCGGACTAACTACCCGTATGTGCTCATAATGATTTGTTTTTTCGTTCTCATATATCTTATTAGATATTTGATTATATTTTCATGATTTTATTGAACAAACTCTTTGATATCAGCTCATACCTATAAGTATCTCTAAACCATTTTGTTTTCAAGAGGCAAGTAAAACTCTTTCATTTCAACGTGGCACTTTGACTTTGGCTGGGTCTATAAGGGAAGTCGTTAGGGGAGTCCGTCAGCACACCCCGACACGTATGAAACTTATGGTCACCTCCTTTGTCGTCACTCACTTGGCTAAGTGCCCGTTTGGCACTCAACTAATAATGTTTCTTGAAATGCGAGCAAATTCATGTACTTCTTTCTTGGGGCCAGGGATAGTATGCGAGGGTCTCACTTGGGGACGAGCGTCTAGGGTGTTTCCCGAGGTACTACTCCCAAAACTAAGCGTCAATCGTGGTCTGTCAGGGGTTGATAACCATGGTTGGGAGCGATGGTGGGTGATGCATTCGTTGCACACTTTCCTGAAATTCATGATCGTCGCCCATAGTCGCGCTATGAGGTCAGACACCGGGAGATGGAGTATTTTTTCATGACATGAAGGGGTTATAAGGAGGAACAGGCCCATTCTCGCTGGGATATTAATTGCTTTTATTCATGCTTTACTGTCATTACTGTTATTGCTTATTGATTGTTTTTATTGCAAGTCGAAGCACATTCCGGTTTTCTTCATTTAGCATATGTACTTTCTTATATATATATATAAAACCAGGAAGCGTGGCTCGTACTCGTTCTAACTTATGCCTTCACTGAGTATCCTTTATACTCACCCCTCCTTATTTTGATTCTTACTTCAGGTCGACAGGTGGAGTTGTCACCTTTCATGTCGGTTGGCAACAGCGGGTCGTAAGTCTTGAGTTTCGAGTCTATTGGTATTGTCGGTACTGTCCAACAACAGTCTGTCATTTATTATTTGAACTGAATCTCTCCATTAACTGAATTCCTATGTAGAATGGTTATATTATTGAATTATTAAGCATTGATTTATGTAGAATGGCTTGAATTGATGAATTAATACTTCCGCACTCTGTTTGTTGTTATTGTCGTTGTTATTGGGCCAGGGATGTTGTTGCCAGTATAGATCGAGTGATTGCCGTTTGTTGGGATAGATTTTTGAATGGGGTACATTTACCTCGTTTGGGAGTTCGTCTCGATGCGGATGTGGTGTCCTTTCTCCTTCTACGGAAAGGGTGCTACAATCAGTGGTATCAGAGCCTAGGTTCCTAAAAGGGAACCGAAAGCTCTAGTATCTCGTCTTGTCTTGCTTTCAGTGTCTGTATGGGTTATGTCAGTCCGTGTCGAGTTCGTGTTTTGACGAGTGTTTGTCTCATCTTGGTGCTTAAAATTGTAGACGATTATGGTTGGCTTAATTAACCAACTGGAAATCCTTTATGAATTTTTGTCCTAAGGAAGATGTAAAGCGAGTCGATCGTGGAACTCTTTGTTGTACCTTATTTGGTTTGGTCTGTCTTAGTTGTGTGTTGATAGGGTTTTATTAATTGTTGAGCATGCCTTTTGTGTTTATGATTTATTGGCATCATTTCTTACCAGACATGCACATATTTCGCCAATTAGGTCTGAACGCAGATATGTCTCGCAAGAAAGCTCGAGCAGACCCCCCACTACCACCACTTCAGACTACTTCAGGATGCTTGTCTCTGTATCCGATAGGAGACACCAAGATAGCCCAAGGGGAGGAAAGCATGACCGAGTATGAGGCTAGGTTCGCCTACCTGACTAACTACTCTCCTAACTTGGAGCCAGACCAGAGGGACCAAGCCACGAGATTCATATCCGGCTTGAGGCCCGAGATCCGCCAAATTCTAATAGGGCTCGGCTGCTATGCTTATGCAATAGCTGTCGCTACAGCTTTACGGGCCGAATCGGAGTTGGCATTGAGGGCTAGAGGAGCTAGACTAATCACATTGGAAAACCTAGGACGTACCAGGGACTTTTCAGGCTGGAAGGTCAGGCCAGACACCAGTTGATCTCCAACAGTTCTATTCCGAATTCATGGATTTTCGTCGTGAGACTATGGAGTTCCGCCGCGAGACTACAGAGTACAGACGACAGACTGCGGACCACTTGAGCTCGATCCAGCGGTCAGTCACGGACATGTAGGTCACGCTTACCGGTTTCTTCGAGTGTCACTTTCCGTCGGGATCCGATGCCCAGGATCCTAGCTTATCTAATCCTTTTTGTTAACTCTAGATTAATTCTGTTAGTTGTAACTCGTCCTTTTGTTTGGACTTGATGTCGATTAACTACTTCGTATTTAAATGTTTTTAGGATGTATAAATATTATGTACCTAAATGCTCTTAGGATGTTTGAATGTTATATATTTAAATGCTATTAGAAGGTTTAAATTAAATGCTACTTGTTGCTATATAAATGTTTAAATGTTAGTTGTTTTAAATATTCTGTGAATTATATGTTTATATTTGCTTCTTTCTCTAATTGTTGTATGTTCTTTCTTCGTGTATACTCTCTTCGACAGACTCTGTAGACCGAAGTAGAATCTGAGGACAGATTCTTTTGAAAAGGGGAGTATTGTAACGCCCCGTATTTTAGATTTAATTCCGAATACGTAATTCTATTTCTTTTCTTAATTTCTCATTTGTAGATTTCGATCTAAACCCCGAGGTTTTCCCAAAATAACAGTTTTGCCCTTCCGTCTAAAAATAGCCGGTTTGACTATTTGAGTAAGCAACTCATTTTCTCCTTTCTTTTCCTTTTCTTTTTCTTCTCTTTATTTTCTTTTCTCTTCTTGTTTTCAGGAGAGAGAGAGAGAGAGAGAGAGAGAGAGAGAGAGAAAAGAGAAACTTGATAGTTGATATTCGATCCCGTTTCTCGACCAATTTTTGTGCCATTGGTTCCTACGCGTTCCTTGTATCTCGACCTTTGATTAGGTACAAAGTTTTCCTACAATTCAGTTCTTTTTACCGGATTTCTGGGCTAGATGATGAACAGTTTATGTATTGTTAATTTTGGTGATTTTTGTTCGTTTCTCGTTTGATTTACGTGCTTTTAGTGTCTAAGTGACGAGCATGATTGGTAGATGTATATATATGATTTTTAGAGTGATCAACCAATGAATTTTGATGTTGTGAGAATTTTTGGGATAATTCCCGAACTCTGTGTTTGAAGCTCTGCGTTCTGCTGCATTCTGAAGAACCTCACGGTTTGTTGCAAACCGTGAGCGTTCCCGTGATCATGTAACCGTGAGAGTTCATTATCACGGTATGTAATAACCTTCTCACGGTATGTAGCCAACCGTGACCTATCCCGTGAGCATGTACTTCAGCATTTTCAGAATATTGGCTACGGATGAATAGTAATTTTGAGCTATTTTCTTCGTTTGACCTCCGATTTGAGATCCGATTTCACCAGTAGTTCCTATAAATCATGAGATTGAATAATTTGCAATTTTTAGAATTTTTGGGCCTCGTTCGGGTTTTGAATAGTGCCTTTTCTGTTTAGGGCTTTTTAGGCTATTTTCCGAAACTTGTAAGATTGATCCGAAACTTGCATGATTGCTTCGTTATAGCATTTTGGGCACGAATATGAACTTTAATTTATTTTTAGCACGTTTTACATATTTAATTTCAATATTTCATTTAATTGTTTTAATTGCATTCGTGTGAGTACTTCAATAGAAGTCGTGCTTTAAGTGCTTTGCTATGCTTTAATTATTTCTCATAAGCCCTGCGTCGTGTTAGTATCTTAATTGGTTTTGTCGGTTGTTAGTTTCAGGTATTTTCTCGAGGATTTCTAGATCATCGTACATTCTCTTCAAGCCTTCCACGTGAGGGTTTTAAAATGCTTTCAACTGGAGTAAGAATCATATATATTGCGAACCAACTTATCGTCCTGCTTTCATTATTACTTTGTTGTTTTCCAGCTTCATTATATTATAGTAAATATTGGATTATTATCTTTATGATGTTAATCAATTTTTTCAATATCAAATGATATAATTATGTATGTTTTGTAAATAGTTTCAACTAGAGACAAGAAAAACCGATTTGTTTTGCATGGCGGACTTTGGTCTTTTGGCCCCGCAATTAATCTTGTGTCGAATGGCCCCTTTGGCAAAACGTTGCGTAATAATTGCGAAGCGAGATAACGGTACCGATAATGAACGAACAAACGAAATGGTCCCTGAGGTTATATAGAGGGTGAGATCTAGAGACAAGCCTCTAGGATATAGATCCCAAAGTATAACTTCCAACTTGTAATTTCCAATGGGAGACTAGTCGGTGGTTGGCTAGTCTTTCGTTGGGGAGATGGTGGGCGATTGCATGTGTTGTATGCTTTTCCTCAAACCTACATGATCGATCGGTTGAATTTTCGGGTAGCCTCGGAATTCGACAAACGGCGCTGGAGTATTTATTGCCTGTGGAGATATAAGGAGGAATGGGCCCGTGCTCGCCAGGACAATAGTGTATCGAACGTGTTTACCGCTTTAATCAATTTAGTTAAATTATAAGTCTCGTCATTTATTTACCACTTGATTATGTTACCGACAATGTAATGCTGATTAAACAAGCTTATAAATTAACTAGAATATCTTGTAAAGTATCAGCTGAATTATGTACTAAAACTAATTTCATAGGATCTGTTCTTCAATCTTTAATTGTTAAAATAAGCAGAGATCGGGTGTTTCTTAGATGTATAGTTTTACAACTTATATTATTACTTATGTAACTTCTTAAAGCAAGCAACAATCACCATTTTGTTTTTTAAACGAAAATGACGAACTTTGATCAATACTTATATTATATAACCCCACGCTGAGTATCCTTTATACTCACCCTCGTGGTTTGATTCTGGCTTCAGGTTCCTTCAGGCAAACGGGTGGCAGTGTCACCTTTGTCGTCAGTTGGCAACAGCAGGTCTAGGTTTGATCCGGGTCTTGGTCTTGTCCAGTTAATGTCCAACAACGGCCTGGTCTTGATATTGTTTTCTTTATTAATGATTCTGTTATGGTTGAAAGAATTGTGTTAGTTATATTACACATCACTGTTGTAGTTAAGCCTCTGAAGGGCATAGGATAACATTGTTGATTACTTGAGGATCATTTCTTTATGCGGATGTGTATGTAATCTGGTATCTTATGTTTTGTTGCTTCCGCACTCTGATTGCCTTTAGAATTGTTGTAGTTGTTGTTGCCAGTTTGCTTGTGTGAGTGTCGTTCATACTGGGGTGGATTTTTTAGTAGGGTTCTGGCCTTGCTCGGGAGTCTATCTCAGTTCGGGTGTGGTGTTCTTCTTCCTAGCCTTGGAGAGGGGCGCTACAATCTCACTCTTGAAACGAAGGCTGCAAGTTAGTGAGACTCATTATGAAATCAATTATTCCTAGCAAGATTCGTTTTTCATACTCCATTAAAATTGGATATAATGATGAGTCTTACTTAGAGATAATTCAAATATCTCTTCTAAGAAGTTCAAGAATTCCATATTGAGTTTTTTCGATATTTCGATAAGATTAAATGTCCTTTGATCTTTTGATCAAGTTTATTCTTAAACTTATTCTTAACTTTATGAACTATTCATAACTTTGGACTTATACTTTATCATATATATACAACTTCAACGACTAGAAGTCGTCAGTATATGTGATAACCATTTTGGATATTACTGTTCAGTAATTCACAAACATAAGTATGGATTCTAGTCCATCAAATTTTCAGCTATGGCTCTAATTTTGTTTGAAGGTGACTTCGTCATTATCCCTATCAAATAGGATTAACGGAACTTAGTTCCTAATGTCTTTCTAGAAGAAAGATCATAAGGAAGTCAAATTTCAAATCCCTTTCTTGGAGACAATTCCAAGATGAGCACGCACCATAAATTTGGCCAAGTCTTAGATTGTACTATCATAAGTAACTCAGTACTCAAGAGTAATATAATACTCCTTCCCTTATAGTATATCACTATTATGCAAAAAGAAACTAGCAACTTAATTATGATTATTCTCTTGGTATTTCATCCTCAATACTTCGCTATGTATTGAAATGAAATAACCGAATAGACTTCATGTGTCCTTATACTTTCCATAGCTACTCAGAACTTACAAGTGCATTTGTCAATTCCATTGACTAATATTACAATTCTATTTTGTAATAGATGGATGGTAAAAAGGACAGAAGGCAATGTATGAAGTTTATCATCAAACTAAAACCCTTTGCTCATGAACCATGAACTTTTGATTCCTTAGTTAGTCTCATGTTGAAGAAATTCAACTGCTACTAAGAATCAGTCAATCCTTTTGACAGGTTTATTAATCTAAACTATATGATCGAGTCTATGCGAAAAACGTTATCATTGGATCTATCAATAAGGTCAAATTTCATAGTTTAGGCTAAGAGCCTTAACATTGTGCTCAAGTGTGCATTTGTTATTTCAGCGGACCTTGAGTAAATAATTTACTCACAGTTGAGATCAGTTAATTCTATTAACTGATTCATAGACTAAGATATTAATGTATTTCTAATACTTTTGCAAGGGGCATACAAATATGCTTGTCTATTACAACTTAGTGGATTTTGTGATGAACATATATATAACCTAACTGCTTAGGTAGTCATGTTGTCACTTTTATGCATTTATGCCTTTTAACTTCTACTATGTCATTTCTAATGATATTCAAAGTTAGTCTGACTAAGGACATATGTCCTTATTCCCCAATCTAAGTTAAACTTGAAGTTTGGGTGCTAATCAGAATTTAAATGATACAAAGTTATTAAGGATAACTTTGGTGGAAATTGGAATTGTAGATAATAGATATCTACATGGGAAAGAAAAGAATATATATAAAGACTATATAAATAATAAAACACCAAAAACGAAAATGGACTTCCATCATTAATGGCTCCCACTATTTTATCGAGATTCAAGTTCCCAAGGCTAATGAATTCGTGAAAATGATTTCTAATCATTTTCCATAGTGGATGTCAAGATCCAAAAATTATAACTTGGACCCACGCCTCGTGTGCCATCCAAATTATAACCCAAGGTTAATACATGTATTATTTACATCATCATGTAATTCTCGACATATATTTATAATTTTAGCATTACCCATTTTCATATGGACCAACGCCTTGTGCGCCATCCATATACTACTTAGCCATTAGATCTGACCCACCAAATCATTAGATTTCACTTATTATATAATAAGGACCCTCGCCTCGAGTGCCATCCTTATTACATAATAATGAAAAATGGTATACTTTATACTCAAGACCAATTAATTATAAGACTTTGAAAATGGACCCTCGACTCGAGTGTCATCCATGCCCATCATCCTATAATCAATTTTGCCTTTTGATGGAATTGTAGCGCCCCTCTCCAAGGCTGGGAAGAAGAACACCACACCCGAACCAGAACAGACTCCCGAGCACGGCCAGAACCCTACTCAAAAATCATTCCCAGCGAACGACAATCACTCAAATAAACTGGCAACAACAACTAGTCCAACAACAACAATTCTAAAGGCAATCAGAGTGCGGAAGCAATGAAACATAAAATACCGGATTATATACATAACCGCATAAAGTAATAATTCTCAAATAATTAACAATATTATCCTATGCCCTTCAGAGGCTCAACTACAGCAGTGAAGTCTAACATACTTAACATAATTCTTTCAACTACAACAGAAGTAGTAATATAAAAATTAACATCAAGACCAGACCGTTGTTGGACATTAACTGGACAAGACCAAGACCTAGATCAAACCTAGACCTGCTGTTGCCAACTGACCACAAAGGTGACACTGCCACCCGTCTGCCTGAAGGAACCTGAAGCAAGAATCAAAACATGAGGGTGAGTATAAAGGATACTCAGCGAGGGGTTATATAATATAAGTGTTGATTACAGCTTGTCATTTTCGTTCAAAACCAAAATGGTGAATGCTGCTTGTTTTAAGAAATTACATAAATAATAATATAAGTTGTAAAACTATACGTCAAAGCAAAACTCAGTCTCAGCTTATTTTAAAACAATCAAAGATTGACGAACAGATCTTTTGAAATAATTTTAGCACATAATTTAGCCGATACTTTACAAGATAATCTAGTTAATCTATAAGCTCGTTTAATTAGCATTACAATAACAGTAACATAATCAAGCGGTAAATAAATGACGAGACTTATAATTTAACTAAATTGATTAAAGCAGTAAACGCGTTACACTATTGTCCCGGCGAGCACGGGCCCATTCCTCCTTATATCTTCACAAGTAATAAATAATCATGTACCGTTTGTCGAATTACCAAAGCTACCCGGATATTCAACCAATCACTCATGTAGGTTTGAGGAAAAGCGTGCAACATATGCAATCGCCCACCATCTCCCCAATGAAAGACTAGCCAACCACCGACCGGTCTCCCATTGGAAATTACAAGTTGGAAGTTATACTTTGGGATCTATATCCTAGACGCTCGTCTCCAGATATCACCCTCCATATAACCTCTGGGCCTATTTCATTCATTCATTATCGGTATCATTATCTCGCTTTGCAATCATTACAATATGCTTGGCCAAAGGGGCTGTTCGTGACAAGATTAATTGCGGGGCCCGAAGACCAAAGTCCGCCTGTGAAAACAAATCGGGTTTTCATATCTCTCATTGAAACCATTTACAAATCATACATAATTATAGCATTTGATATTAAAACAGTTGATTAATATCATAAAGATAATAATCCAATAGTTATTATAATATAATGAAGCTGGAAAACAATAAAGCAATAATAAAAGCAGTTTAAAGCATATATACGATTCTTACTCCAGTTGGAAGCATTTTAAAACTCTCACCTGGAAGGCTTGATGAGAAAGATACAACGATCGAGAAATCCTCAAGAGAACACCTGAAACTAACAACCGACCAAACCAATTAAGATACTGACACGACGCACAGCTTATGAGAAATAATTAAAGCATATGAAAGCACTTAAAGCACGACTTCTATGGAAGTACTCACAAGAATGCAATTAAAACAATTAAATGAAATATTGAAATTAAATATGTAACACATGCTAAAAATAAATTAAAGTTCACATTCGTGCTCAACATGCTACAGCGAAGCAGTCATGCAAGTTTCGGATCATTCGGACGAAATACAGAAAATAGCCTAAAAATCCCTACACGAGAAAGTTACTATTCACAACCTGAACGAGGTCCTAAAATTCTAAATATTGCGAATTATTAAATCTCATGATTTATAGGATCTACTGGTGAAATCGGATCTCAAATCGGAGGTTGAACGAAGAAAATAGCTCAAAATCACTATTTATTCGTAGCGAATATTCTGAAAATGCTGAAATACATGGTCCCGGGATAGGTTACGGTTGCTACATACCGTGCGTGTACATGATCACGGTATATGGTTACAGTTTGCTACATACCGTTAGAAGGCTTTCACATACCGTTAGAATGAACTCTCACAGTTACATGATCACGGGAACGCTCACGGTTTGCAATAAACCGTGAGGTTCTTCAGAATGCAGCAGAACGCAGAACTTCAAACACAGAGTTCGGGAATTATCCCAAAAATTCTCACAATATCAAAATTCATCGGTTGATCACTCTAAAAATCATATATATGCATCTATCAATCATGCTCGTCATATAAACACTAAAAACACGTAAATAAAACGAGAAACGATCACAAATCACCAAAATTCACAATATATAAACTATTCATCATCTTGATCAGAAATCCTATAAAATGAACTTAATTGTAGGAGAAGTTGGTACCTAACCGAAGGTCGAGATACGAGGAACACGTAGGAACAAACGGCACGAGAATCGGGCGAGAAACGGGATCTTGAGGACGGATCGAAGATCAGCTATCTAGTTTCTCTCTTATCTCTCTCTCTCCCTTGAAACAAGAAAAGAAAAGAAAGAAAGAGAAGGAAAAAGGAAAAGGAAAAAGAAAGAAAGAAATGAGTTGTTTAATCAAATAGTCAACCTGGCTATTTTTAGAGGGAAGGGCAAAATTGTTATTTTGGAAAAATCTCGGGGTTTAAGTTGAGATTATCAAACGAGTTCAACAGCGAAACGAGAAATTAAGAAAATAATTAGAAATACGTATTTGAAATTAAATCGAAAAGTACGGGGCATTACAATACTCCACTCTTCAAAAGAATCTGTTCTCAGATTCTACTCCGGTCTACGGAGTCCGTCGAAGAGAGTATACACGAAGAAAGAACATACAACCAATAAAGAATGATGCATATACAATATATAAATATATAAAGCACAAAGATATGTAAACGTTCTAAACATACAAACATATAATTCACATAATATCTAAAACAACTACATTTAAACATTTATACAGCAACAAGTAGCATTTAATTTAAAAATTCTAATAGCATTTAAATATATGACATTCAAACATCCTAAGAACACTTAGATTCAAAATAGTTAAACGACATCAAATCCGAACAAAAGGACGAGTTACAACTAACGGAATTAATCTAGTGTTAACGAAAAGGAGAGATAGATAGGCTAGGATCCTGGGGCATCGGATCCCGGTGGAAAGTAATGCTCGAAGAAACCGGTAAGCGTGGCCTGCATGTCCGTGACTGACCGCTGAATCGAGCTCAACTGGTCTGCAGTCTGTCGTATAAACTTTGTAGTCTCGCGGCAGAACTCACAAACTCATAATAGAACTGCTAGAAATCAACTAGCATCTGGCCGCCTGACCCTCCAGCCTGAAAAGTCCCTGGTATGTCCTCAAGTGCAGGTGGGACCTGCTCGTCCTGCTGCGGATACTCCTCTGCATCCTTACCACCTATATCTCCGACTGCAGCTCTGTCTTGTCCGTCGCCGCCTACTGCGGCCTGGTTGGCACGCAAATAGTAGGGTATGGTCGACCGTCCCTCTGAAAGATCTTTATCAAGGCCAAAGTAGTAAAACCAATCCTGGTATCTCCTGCCACTAGAACACCTAAATCAAAGTCGGGGACCTCGGCACACTCAAGGTCGCTGTGACATATGATCCAATCCCAATCACTCCTACCCCACGAGTAATCATTCGGTCTAGATGGTCGAACATGACCTGAAGGGGGTTAACCTTCTGACCCTGTACCATGCAATCAAGAAGAAACAAATCCTCCCTAGTCACCGCTCCGGCACTCTCTCCTCTGGCAAAGACTGAATGTGTAAGAGCTGAGTGCACCATCCTCAAGGGCGTATCGATGAGTGCAGTAGCCTTCAACACTCCAAGGATGAATCCTGCTGCTCCGGGTGCGATACGAAGCAAGCTTCGGTGTCAGCCCATCCATGTGGCTGCTCCCTGATACAGTCGAGGTCTAGACCAAAATATTGGGTCAACCGTCGAAAGGTGACCATGTGCTTCGTGTGGTGCGCTCAAAGCGTAAGCTTGAGGGGAATCTCAACATCCTCGTCGTGGCGTAAAACTTGGTAGGAGCTCAGAAACTCACAAGTTACACGGGGCTAAGTCGGTCGTCCCATCATCCGATTGAAAATTCTCTCTCCTTGGGCATCATTCTCAAACTCTACTTCATAACCTTCCGGTTATGCTATGTTGCATCAGCGCCTTGTACGAGCTCTATCCATTGCTCAAAAACTGAATTTGGGTGAAGATTGGTGAAGTTGGAGCAATTTGGCAAAATTCCCTTTCGGAACTTTTATAGAACACTTGGCGTGCGTACTTCAGGATTCAGATTTGCGTCAATCGAGAACTCAGATGAACTCAAATACCAACTAAGATAAAATATGCATGGGGGACAATGCACTGGAGTAAACGGATCGAAAATTCGTCGAACGGATCGAAAGATAATGGCTGACGAAAATCGATGGAAATTAGGGCGAAAACGTGCTGCATCGTACCGTGGAGGCATCACATGTGCAACACAAATGTGTGCATTGCACTAGGGAATTGCGAATTCTAGCTCAACAAAGGCAAATAAAACATAGATTAACAAGTAATAAATTCACAAAATTCACAAAATAGGATGCATGATTATGACGATGCAAGATACCTGTTCCGAACGATGCGAAAGCCAATCTTTCTTCCACTTCCCTTTATTAATCCACTTCGACTTGGGTCTTCGTCTCTAGCCAGCTTCTGACCTTTGTACATGTCTTGAGTTATTCTTTGGATATGGAAATTCCCTACTAGTGTAATATGTCTGATTGTACAGATCCAGGATCAACGTCAGGACCAGTACTTTATTGTTCTTCCTTCGGTTGCCTTACTTCTTCTTCTTTCCTTTATGGTTTCTTCGATTAGGACATTTTTGAACCTGATGCTTATTACTCTCACACCTAAAACAACATCCCTAGTTCTTTTGGCATTCTTCGGTCTTGTGATTCGTCTTTCCACAGCGTTCACATGGATTAGGTCCGACACTCGCTTGGGGTTTGACATCGGGAACTGGTACTGACCCTGATGAGATATTCTCCATAGCCATAGTATTACTCATATTTGTAGTCCAAACAACTCCGACTCTGCCTGTATAGCTCTAACAACTACCACTGCATAGGTACAATAGCCTAAGCTTATTAGTATCTGACGAATCTCTGGCCTCAATCCGGATATAAATCTAGCTGCTCTCTGTCTCTGATCTGACTCCAAGTTAGGTAGGTATCTAGTCCAATAAGCGAATTGGGCTTCATACGTTGACACACTGCCCCCTCTCTGCGTGATCTCCTTGTTTCTAGGGAGATAAGGGCCCATGAAATCGAGTGCAATTTGTCGAGGCGATAGCGGCGGATCAGTACGAGATTTCTTAGACACCATACCTGAGATCACAACTGAGTGGCAAGGTAGATGCATGTTTCCATTAAAGGATGTTTCACAAAATCGCAGTTAAGCATATTCAATCAAATTTACGTATAATACAGAAGTAACCACATTAAGCAAGTATAGCAGTTACGAGCAATTAAGCAAACCTAATACCGTACGACCTAGACGAACCCAAACTAAGTAAAACACGACATCGAATATTAGAATCAACTCATGTTACATCTCTCTTCGTACAAAATTCGTGAAAATCGCCGATTAGGTCTCGAATTCAACCATGATCGTTTCACAATTTCGGCACCAAGAATGACAAATACTCGTCAAAACACAAATCCGATACTAACTGACACCATGCAAAGCAACACTGAATGCAAGATAGACGCGATGATAAAGCCTTCGGTTACCTTCCGGAAACCTAGCGATCTGATGCCACCTTGTAACGCCCCGCTATTTTTATAACGCTTCGGTACGTTTACCGACGAATTGCTCTTGTGTGTATTATTTGCAAATTATGTGATTATGTGAATTATATGAATTAATGTGTGATTCTATATGTGAATAATATGATGAATTCATAAGAATTTTTATATTTGAAATTTACTTCACACTATGTTATATTTGAAGTGTCGTATTTGAAATCTTATGACATGTAGCATCTCTTGTGATTTTTCACATAAATTTGATTATTATGCAATGTTGGATTGATGAATTTAGATGCTTAGATGCTCAAATGGATTGGTAATTCATGTTAGTTCATGATATTAAGCTAATTGGTGAAGTTTTATGGAGTTTGGAGTTGAAAAATGAGAGTTTGGCAAAATATGTAGGGGCTGATGAATAGTGATTTTTTAGCATTTGGCTTCATTTTTTGATTCTTTTGGCATCAAAAATCCTTAAATATAGTAGCTAAGTGATGCCGGAAATTTCGGATTAATCGGAGTTGTTTTGCTATGCAAAGTATTAAATGAGGGGTGGTTTGTGTAATATTCACAAACCTTTGACATTTATGTCCCAAGCTTCCATATTACTTGTATGCCTATTTAGCTTAATATCATGTGTATTTGATTGTGTTCAAATGTGTTCGAATGAGCTTAATTGTGTTTAAATGCATTTATGCATAATATGTTATTTTGAGCATGAAATGCATTTCATAGCCGTGCGTCGTATTTGATTGTTTTATTGAGTCGTGTCTCACCTCGAGGCCTGTGTATTACAGGTAGGACCTCGCGGGACTGATCTCTGGTCGTTTGGATATCCTTTTTGTTAAGCCTACAGGTGAGGATGAAAAATGTTTTTAACTGAAGCTTGAACAAATATTTGCGAAAACCATATCCCTTATATTTCAATTATATATTGTCAATATTTGAAATAAAAAGGGTTTTGATATAAAATGATATATGTGTATCTTTTCCAAAATGGTTTGAAAATAGAGACAAGAGAACTATTTTGTTTTTTAAAAGTAACGTTTGGTCTCGGGACTTGTGCGTATGCCTCGAGTTATTCGGCAATGTGTCGAGAAACCCTAGACGGTTACATACCTTGTCTCGAACGACCCTTTTGGTCAATCAAAACAATTATAAAGCGAGACTATATTTCCTTTAACCCTATTGAGGACGCTCTTAGGGTATATTTGGGCCCCGGATTATACTAGAGGTGGAACCCGGAGACGTGCGTCTAGGGGGAAGCCCATGGTATAATCCAGATTATATATATGGATGGAGACCCAGTGACGATCATCCAATATATATAATCCAGATTATATATATGGATGGAGACCCAGTGACGATCATCTAATATATAATCAAAGGGTATTACTCATTGCTAGTCGGAGGTAGTCTAGCTCGGGTAATACTTACACCGGCGCCATTAGTCGGTTATGGTGAAATCGTGGGTAGCTCCCTCGATAAGCCAAACGGTGTTATGGGATTTCATTATATTTGATATGTCTTTGGGAGTTATAAGGAGATGGCCCGTTCTCGCCGGGAATAAAAATGTTTTCTAAAATGTTTTACTTTAATATTTAATTCACAAAGCTTTGATGAATTATAAAGAGAAAGTATCGGCACTAGATTCGTTTCTCTATTAACCAAAGCGTGAATTAAATATGTTTTATGTTTTAATTATTATATATATTCCCCTCCTCACTGAGTTCGTTTGACTCACATCCCGTTTTGGTTCACGCTTCAGGTTAGCGGTCAGGTACTGGCAGCAGCATTGTAGGATCATCAGTCTTTGGAGTCAGTTATATATATATATATTTTTTTTTTTTGTTAGCTGAACTCAATGATATATATTTTGTCATGATAAATAGAATGTGGTTGAGACGTGAATGAATATGAAACTTGATGACAGTTTGAAATGATGAATCTGATGGGATTATGATATATATATGTTGATATCATGCTATTGATATGATGGTACTTGATTCCGCTACGTTAATGTTATATTGCGGTTGTTGTTGTTGATGTTGATATTGCTGTTGGGGAGTTGCTGTTGCCAGATTGTGGGAATCCCGTTGTCCGGGGCGGGTTTTCGAGTGGTGGTATTTAACTATCGCTCGGGGACTCGTTTCGGTCCGGGGGTTGTGGCGTGGGGGACGTCACAGCTTAAGGTGGTATCAGAGCCTAGGTTTGGCACTTAGGCTTTGACGTTGTGTCGAGTCTGTCTAGGTCGAACGGCTTTAGGACAATGTGATTTTATATGTCTATGTTATGTGACCTGTGTGGACATGATCATGTGGCTAACGAAGCATGCATATTATTTAGTCTTTTGATACAGGAAAATGGTTCGTGCTCGTGGTAGACCGATCCTAATGCTGTGGTACAAGGTACAATACATTTGCATGACATATCCACAGTTGCATTATATGATTCTGGTGCGACGCATTCTTTTATTGCTCCTGAATATGCTTCTAAATTATCTTTATCTGTCGAGTCTTTACCGTATGTGCTTGAGGTCAATTCCCCGTTGGGAATTTCTTATTTGTGCAATCGAGTCTTTCGAGACTGTCCGTTGAGGATAGATGATCGTGATTATCCTGCTGATCTCATTGAGCTTCCGATGAGTCACTACGGGATAATATTGGGAATGGACTGGCTATATCGGCATCAAGCTTATATTGATTGTTTCGGGAAAAAGATCGCTCTGGGAGCTGATAGCGAGATTTTGGGCAAAAGGTTTGACAAGATTCCTCGAGTATCTTATGTTAAAGCCGCCCGAATGATTCGCAAGGGATCTCCGGCCTTTGTTGCTTATCTACTAAACCGTCCGAAAGAGCAAGTTAAGCTTGAGGAGGTACCAGTAGTTGGAGAATTCCCTGATGTGTTTCCTGAGAGTTTGAATTCTTTGCCTCCGGAACGAGAGATAGAGTTTGTGATTGATTTAGCTCCGGGTGCCGAACCGTATTCGAAGACTCCTTACCGTATGGCTCCGGCAGAGTTGAAAGAATTGAAGATTCAGTTGGATGGATTGTTGGAGAGTGAGTACATTCGACCGAGTACTTCGCCTTGGGGTGCGCCTGTTCTTTTTGTAAAAAAGAAGGATGGGACGTTGAGGATGTGTATAGATTATCGCGAACTGAATCAGATGACGATAAAGAACAAATATCCTCTACCTCACATCGAAGAGTTGTTTGATATTTTGCAAGGGTCGAAAGTATACTCTAAACTTGATCTCCGACAGGGGTATTACCAGTTGAGGATTCGAGAGTCAGACATTCCGAAGACTGGGTTTAATACTCGATATGGGCATTTTGAGTTCGTAGTTATGCCTTTTGGGTTAACGAATGCCCCAGCTGCTTTTATGGATTTGATGCATCGTACTTTCCGGCCATATCTCGATAAGTTTGTGGTGATCTTCATCGATGATATCCTGGTTTTCTAAAAGACTAAGGAAGAACATGCCGAGCATCTTCGCATCGTGTTAAGAACTCTCCGAGAGCATCAATTGTATGCCAAGTTCAGTAAATGCGAATTTTGGCTTGATAAAGTTACCTTCCTTGGTCATGTGATATCAGGAGATGGAATCGAAGTGGATCCCTCGAAGATTGAGGCCGTAATGAAATGGGAGCAGCCGAAGACCCCAACTGAGGTCAGAAGTTTTCTAGGGTTAGCTGGCTATTACAGGAGTTTCGTTAAAGATTTCTCCAAGATAGCCGCTCCGCTGACCAATTTAACTCGCTAGGACGTGCATTTTAAATGGGACGATAAATGCGAGGCAATTTTCCAAGAGTTACGGAAACGGTTGACTACTGCTCCGTTACTTGCACTACCTGAAGGTTCCGAAGGGTTTACGGTTTATACCGATGCCTCAAAAGAAGGGTTAGGATGTGTTCTGATGCAAAACGATAGAGTGATAGCTTATGCTTCGCGTAAGTTAAAAGATGCTGAGAAGAACTATCCTATCCACGATCTTGAGCTAGCTGCTATTATCTTTGCCCTGGGAAAGTGGCGACATTATTTATACGGCGTGACATTCGATATTTTCACCGATCACCAGAGTTTGAAGTATTTACATACTCAGAAAGATCTTAATCGCAGGCAACGACGGTGGATGGAATTTCTTGAAGATTATGATTGCCGTATCCAATATCACCCAGGCAAAGCTAACGTAGTAGCCGATGCTTTAAGTAGACAAGCAAAGGTAGCTAGCTTGGAAGGAACCTCCTTGGAATTAATGTCCGAAGCAGGGAGATATCATCTAGTCTCTCAACCGCGGATTGCTAACCTCTCAGTGAGACCGGATTTGGTTCAGAGGCTTAAAGACGAGCAGAGTGCTGATGACTGGATTCAAAGACAGGTCGTGAGGATGCAAGTTGATCCGAACTCCTCATTTGCTTTCGATGATATGGGTCTTCTTCGTCTTAAGAACCGAATCTGCGTGCCGAAAAACTTGAAGTTCGAAATCATGGAAGAAGCACATAAATCTGCTTATACCGTCCATCCGGGAGGTAATAAGATGTACCGAGATCTCAAGACTCAATATTGGTGGCATGGAATGAAACGTGAAGTTGCTGATTTCGTGAGACGGTGTTTGACTTGTCAACGAGTTAAAGCCGAACATCAGCAACCCGGTGGAACTCTACAGCCACTCTCTATTCCGGATTGGAAATGGGAAGATATTGCTATGGATTTCATGTCCGGATTACCAAGAGTTCGGGGTGGATATGATACGATTTGGGTAATTGTGGATCGTTTGACGAAATCCGCTCATTTCATTCCAATTCGAAAGACCACTAATGTTAAGAAGTTAGCGGAACTGTACATTGAGCAGATTGTAAAGCTACACGGAGTTCCGAAAAGTATTGTATCCGATCGAGATCCTAAGTTTACTTCTCGACTTTGGCAAGAAATTCACAGAAACTTGGGAACGAATTTGAAATTCAGCACGGCAGCTCACCCGCAAACTGATGGTCAATCTGAGAGAACCATCAAGATTCTAGGCGATATGTTACGAGCGTGTGCTCTCGACTTCTCCACGAGTTGGGACAAGCAACTGCCACTCATTGAAATCGCCTACAACAACAGCTACCAAGCGACGATTGGGATGCCCCCGTACGAAGCGCTTTATGGACGTAAATGCCGATCCCCTCTATACTGGGAATTAGAAGACTGGCGAAGAACTAAAGACGGAGTGGAACGAGCTCTACCTCCAAAGACGATCCAGGAAACACTTGATAAGATTGCAATCATTCGGCAGAGAATGAAAGCTGCTCAGGATCGTCAGAAGAGTTATGCTGACAAGAGACGCCGGGATTTGGAATTTGAAGAGGGAGACAAAGTGTTTCTTAAGGCGACGTTGAGGAAAGGATTCGCTAGAGTGGGAAAAGGTGGGAAACTCAGTCCGAGATATTTGGGACCCTATGAGGTTATTGAACGGATTGGGAAGACTGCCTACCGCCTGAACCTGCCCTCGACTCTAACTGGGATTCACAATGTCTTCCATGTTTCTCAATTGCGAAAATACTATCCCGACGAATCTCACATTCTGCGAGATGAAGAAGTTCAGGTAGAGCCTGACTTGACGATCGAGATGAAACCTGTTGAGATTCAGGATCGTAAGTTCAAGCAACTCCGCAACCGACAAATTCCCTTGGTTCGTGTGTTATGGAGAAACCGAACCACCGAGCAAGTAACTTGGGAAACGGAAGAGAAGATGCGAACTCATTATCCCGAGTTATTTGCGGAGTCGAATTAGAATCTGGGGACCAGATTCTCCGAAGGGGGGGATAGTGTAACGCCCCGCTATTTTTATAACGCTTCGGTACGTTTACCGACGAATTGCTCTTGTGTGTATTATTTGCAAATTATGTGATTATGTGAATTATATGAATTAATGTGTGATTCTATATGTGAATAATATGATGAATTCATAAGAATTTTTATATTTGAAATTTACTTCACACTATGTTATATTTGAAGTGTCGTATTTGAAATCTTATGACATGTAGCATCTCTTGTGATTTTTCACATAAATTTGATTATTATGCAATGTTGGATTGATGAATTTAGATGCTTAGATGCTCAAATGGATTGGTAATTCATGTTAGTTCATGATATTAAGCTAATTGGTGAAGTTTTATGGAGTTTGGAGTTGAAAAATGAGAGTTTGGCAAAATATGTAGGGGCTGATGAATAGTGATTTTTTAGCATTTGGCTTCATTTTTTGATTCTTTTGGCATCAAAAATCCTTAAATATAGTAGCTAAGTGATGCCGGAAATTTCGGATTAATCGGAGTTGTTTTGCTATGCAAAGTATTAAATGAGGGGTGGTTTGTGTAATATTCACAAACCTTTGACATTTATGTCCCAAGCTTCCATATTACTTGTATGCCTATTTAGCTTAATATCATGTGTATTTGATTGTGTTCAAATGTGTTCGAATGAGCTTAATTGTGTTTAAATGCATTTATGCATAATATGTTATTTTGAGCATGAAATGCATTTCATAGCCGTGCGTCGTATTTGATTGTTTTATTGAGTCGTGTCTCACCTCGAGGCCTGTGTATTACAGGTAGGACCTCGCGGGACTGATCTCTGGTCGTTTGGATATCCTTTTTGTTAAGCCTACAGGTGAGGATGAAAAATGTTTTTAACTGAAGCTTGAACAAATATTTGCGAAAACCATATCCCTTATATTTCAATTATATATTGTCAATATTTGAAATAAAAAGGGTTTTGATATAAAATGATATATGTGTATCTTTTCCAAAATGGTTTGAAAATAGAGACAAGAGAACTATTTTGTTTTTTAAAAGTAACGTTTGGTCTCGGGACTTGCGCGTATGCCTCGAGTTATTCGGCAATGTGTCGAGAAACCCTAGACGGTTACATACCTTGTCTCGAACGACCCTTTTGGTCAATCAAAACAATTATAAAGCGAGACTATATTTCCTTTAACCCTATTGAGGACGCTCTTAGGGTATATTTGGGCCCCGGATTATACTAGAGGTGGAACCCGGAGACGTGCGTCTAGGGGGAAGCCCATGGTATAATCCAGATTATATATATGGATGGAGACCCAGTGACGATCATCCAATATATATAATCCAGATTATATATATGGATGGAGACCCAGTGACGATCATCTAATATATAATCAAAGGGTATTACTCATTGCTAGTCGGAGGTAGTCTAGCTCGGGTAATACTTACACCGGCGCCATTAGTCGGTTATGGTGAAATCGTGGGTAGCTCCCTCGATAAGCCAAACGGTGTTATGGGATTTCATTATATTTGATATGTCTTTGGGAGTTATAAGGAGATGGCCCGTTCTCGCCGGGAATAAAAATGTTTTCTAAAATGTTTTACTTTAATATTTAATTCACAAAGCTTTGATGAATTATAAAGAGAAAGTATCGGCACTAGATTCGTTTCTCTATTAACCAAAGCGTGAATTAAATATGTTTTATGTTTTAATTATTATATATATTCCCCTCCTCACTGAGTTCGTTTGACTCACATCCCGTTTTGGTTCACGCTTCAGGTTAGCGGTCAGGTACTGGCAGCAGCATTGTAGGATCATCAGTCTTTGGAGTCAGTTATATATATATATTTTTTTTTTTTTGTTAGCTGAACTCAATGATATATATTTTGTCATGATAAATAGAATGTGGTTGAGACGTGAATGAATATGAAACTTGATGACAGTTTGAAATGATGAATCTGATGGGATTATGATATATATATGTTGATATCATGCTATTGATATGATGGTACTTGATTCCGCTACGTTAATGTTATATTGCGGTTGTTGTTGTTGATGTTGATATTGCTGTTGGGGAGTTGCTGTTGCCAGATTGTGGGAATCCCGTTGTCCGGGGCGGGTTTTCGAGTGGTGGTATTTAACTATCGCTCGGGGACTCGTTTCGGTCCGGGGGTTGTGGCGTGGGGGACGTCACACACCTCATGTAGCGCCCCTCTCCAAGGCTGGGAAGAAGAACAACACACCCGAACCAAAATAGACTCCTGAGCACGGCCAGAACCCTACTCGAAAATCCATCCCAGCGAACGGCAATCACTCAAATAAACTGGCAAAAACAACTAGTCCAATAACAACAATTCTAAAGGCAATCAGAGTGCGGAAGCAATGAAACGTAAAATACCGGATTATATACATAACCGCATAAAGAAATAATACTCAAGTAATTAACAATATTATCCTATGCCTTTCAAAGGCTCAACTACAGCAGTGAAGTCTAACATAATTAACATAATTCTTTCAACTACAACAGAAGCAGTAATACAAAAATCAACATCAAGACCAGATCGTTGTTGGACAGTAACTGGACAAGACCAAGACCTGGATCAAACCTAGACCTGTTGTTGCCAACAGACCACAAAGGTGACACTGCCACCCGTCTGCCTGAAGGAACCTGAAGCAAGAATCAAAACACGAGGGTGAGTATAAAGGATACTCAGCAAGGGGTTATATAATATAAGTCTTGATCACAGTTCGTCATTTTCGTTCAAAATCAAAATGATGAATGTTGCTTGTTTTAAAAAATTACATAAATAATAATATAAGTTGTAAAACTATACGTCAAAGCAACACCCGGTCTCTGCTTATTTGAAAACAGTCAAAGATTGACGAACAGATCCTTTGAAATAATTTTAGCACATAATTCAGTCGATACTTTACAAGATAATCTAGTTAATTTATAAGCTCGTTTAATCAGCATTACAATAACGGTAACATAATCAAGCGGTAAATAAATGACCAGACTTATAATTTAACTAAATTGATTAAAGCAGTAAACATATTCAATACACTATTGTCCCAGCGAGCACGGGCCCATTCCTCCTTATATCTTCAGAAGCAATAAATACTCCAACATCATTTGTCGAATTACCGAGGCTATCCATATATTCAACCAATCAGTCATGTGGGTTTGAGGAAAAGCGTGCAACATATGCAATCGCCCACCATCTCCCCAATGAAAGACTAGCCAACCACCGACCAATCTCCCATTGGAAATTACAAGTTGGAAGTTATACTTTGGGATCTATATCCTAGACGCTCATCTGCAGATCTCACCCTCCATATAACCTTCGGGCCCATTTCATTCATTCATTATCGGTGTCATTATCTCGCTTCACAATCATTACAATACGTTTGGCCAAAGGGGCCATTCGAGACAAGATTAATTGCGGAGCCCGAAGACCAAAGTCCGCCTGTGAAAACAAATCGGGTTTTCTTGTCTCTCATTGAAACCATTTCCAAATCATACATAATTATATCATTTGATATTAAAATAGTTGATTAACATCATCAAGATAATAATCCAATATTTATTATAATATAATGAAGCTGGAAAACAATAAAGCAATAATAAAAGCAGGACGATAAGTTGTCTCGCAATATATATACGATTCTTACTCCAGTTGGAAGCATTTTAAAACCCTCACTTGGAAGGCTTGATGAGAAAAATACAACGATCGAGAAATCCTTGAGAGAACACCTGAAACTAACAACCGACCAAACCAATTAAGATACTGACACGACGCACGGCTTATGAGAAATAATTAAAGCATATGAAAGCACTTAAAGCACGACTTCTATTGAAGTACTCACAAGAATGCAATTAAAACAATTAAATGAAATATTGAAATTAAATATGTAAAACATGCTAAAAATAAATTAAAATTCACATTCGTGCTCAACATGCTATAGCGAAGAAGTCATGCAAGTTTCGGATCATTCGGACGAAATACAAAAAATAGCCTAAAGAAGCCCTAAATGAGAAAGTTACTATTTACAACCCGAACGACGTCCGAAAATTCTAAACATCGCGAATTATTCAATCTCATGATTTATAGGATCTACTGGTTAAATCGGATCTCAAATCGGAGGTCGAACGAAGAAAATAGCTCAAAATCACTATTTATCCACAGCCAATATTCAGAAAATCCTGAAATACATGCTCACGGGATAGGTCACGGTTTGCTACATACCATGCATGTACATGATCACAGTGTATGCTCATGGTTTGCTACATACCATGAGAAGGCTGTCACATACCGTGAGAATGAACTCTCACGGTTACATGATCACGGGAACGCTCACGGTTTGCAACAAACAATGAGGTTCTTCAGAATGCAGCAGAACGCAGAACTTCAAACACAGAGTTCGGGAATTATCCCAAAAATCCTCACAACATCAAAATTCATCGGTTGATCACTCTAAAAATCATATATATACATCTACCAATCATGCTCGTCATTTAGACACTAAAAACACGTAAATCAAACGAGAAACGATCACAAATCAACAAAATTCACAATATATAAACTATTCATCATCTAGATCAGAAATCTGGGAAAAATAACTAAATTGTAGGAAAAGTTGGTAACTTATCGAAGGTCGAGATACGAGGAACACGTAGGAACGAACGGCACGAGAATCGGGCGAGAAATGGGATCGTGAGGACGGATCGAAGATCAGCTATCAAGTTTCTCTCTTATCTCTCTCTCTCTCTCTCTCGTGAACAAGAAAAGAAAAGAAAGAAAGAGAAGGAAAAAGGAAAACGAAAAAGAAAGAAAGAAATGAGTTGTTTAATCAAATAGTCAACCCGACTATTTTTAGACAGAAGGGCAAAATTGTCATTTTGGGAAAATATCGAGGTTTAAGTCAAGATCATCAAACGAGTTCCATGGCGTAAACGAGAAATTAAGAAAAGAATTAGAAATACGTATTCGGAATTAAATCCAAAATTACGGGGCGTTACAGGAATGCTTTGGAAAACCCAAGTACTTTACTTCACAAATGACTTTTACTTTTAAAAGTATTTTCCATTATGAACTAATATATACATATGCTGATGTATGTATTAATTTTATTTTGAAAAACAACAGGGGTTTTGAACTGAAAATTTCAAAAATTATTCAGTTGACACAAGCAAACAAATCTCATCATATCTACATATATATACATGCACCGACTTATATATGTCGTATGTTAAAGTTAAGTCACAACTCAAATTAAACATACATTCTAGCATTCATCTATAAAATGAATGGATGATCACAGGCCTAATTATATTTTATGGGAGCCATCCATAAAATATAATATTAATTATAAGCATAAATAAATAGGGAACTAGATTGGCAACTAAATGAGCACATAGATCCTATCTATTACATAAGCATCCCTTTTACATAGGTCTTGGTGAGCCTGTCTTGATGAGCCTCCTGGGAACACCATGGGAACTTCCTTCTGGCATGGGGATTCCTTCTTGTCTTCAATATCCGTCTCCTATCTAATAGGGGATTCCTCACTAAAACACTCAACTATTTTAGGGGATTTACATTTAGGGGAAATACAAAAATGAAATAACTTACAAGATTCAAAGAGGCTCGCAGGCTCTCATTTAATAAAATCAAAAACCACAATTATAAATGCACATAATAAAACATGCTCGACATGTAATAGAGTCATCTATGATCATCCCGCGCATATAAACAATATATGCAATCAAACAATACTCATTATAGAGTTAGATATAAATAACTTAAAAATCAATTCTCAAGGTTTATTTGAAATTAATCAAATAATCTTTATAATACTTTATCAAATATTTCATTTGATATGCAAAGTATTAATTCAATTTAATTTGCCAATAATTAAATCAAATATAAAACAACATAATTGAATTACAATTTAATACTTAATCTAAAAATCTTAATTTTGAAACTAATGCAATAAATTGAATTTAATGAAATTCAATAACACATATAAAAATTATATCAAGATATTCACATTGGAGATTTTGCATTTTGATAATTAGATTAACCCTTTAATAAAATTTCCAAAATCATAAAATTATAAAACTAGATAATCACAATTGATATTTTATAATTTCTTAGACTTTAATCAAAATTAAAATCCAATTTTAAAGTTGTTTTAGATCGAATAACATTAAGTAATCAAGGTAGATCAGTTGGGGGACTAATTCCAAAAATAGCCCAAGGACCTAGGTACTAAACCCAGCCGATACGTTATTTTAAATATTAGTTTAAAAGTTTTCTCCCTTTTGTTTTTTTATTTATCTTACCCACGGGTCGGGTCAGACCCGTGACCCGTGGGCTGACCCGTTACCGAAACGGGTAGCTTCATCTTTAGTTAGGCTTTAGCAAACCCTTGCGCCGCCTAGGGTTTTCTGCAACCGCCGCCGCCGTCAGTGGGACTTCTCCTGAAGTCCGCCGCCACCACCACGGTGGCTGTGAGGCGACGACGCCACTGACGACACAACGAGGATCGCGACGAGGCGAGATGTCGATGCGACGATCGCACGATCACGAGTGTAAAAAACTCGGCCTCTGCTTCGCCTTCTCCGACGAGTCGCGAGCGAGAAGCTCCGCTGCCGTCGCCTCCTTTCTCGTGCCGTCTCTCCTTTTGTTACTAATCAGAAAAAAAACAGATCCGGCATCTGAAATTTTGTTCGCGTGGTGGCCAACCACCCGCGATGGGAAGATGATTCCCCTTTTTCCGATTGGCGCACGGCGAGTGGGCTGCTGGTCCGACGAATCGGTGGGACTTGGCGTTGAACGCCGCTCCCTTGTCCAACATCACCGTCGACAGATCAGACGGGATCTGAAGGTCGCCGGCGACTGGTGCGAACCTTCGCACCAAGTCCGATGGGGAAACCTTTCCCCTTGCTTTATCCAGCGCGGCTGAGGGGCGACTTGAGCGACGGTGCGCCACCCTTAGTTCCGCAGCTGGAACAATATTCTAGCGACATGCGTGTGGCCGGAAATAGTTTCTGGCACGGAGTATGGGTGATGGAGATGATTGCTGGAACAGTTCCAGTTTGGCACGAAGATCGAGATGAACAGTATGAAATTCATAATTTCAGATTTAACAAGTTGGAAAAATTTAATAGCTTAAATTAATAACCAATTACAAACAACACCCCAACAATATCACGATATAAAATTTAATCACATTATCAGGCAAATAAACAAGTTTGTGGAAAACATCAAACTAATCGGAGGCTTTGATACCACTGTTGGAATTGAATATCTGGCAATAGCGGAATTTAAAATTTTTATGCCGGGAATCTAATATCGATTTCCCCAGAAAGTTTATGAATCGATTAAAGACATTTTATCAAAAACATGTGTTTAGAATACACACCTTTAGCATGCCTACTGATGTAGGGATTGGAGTTCTCAAGAACTTTGATTCCAGCGTTTGCTACACGAAGACTTCGAACACCGGAGTCCTCTGAGGATTAAGTCCACGAACCGAATCTTCTCAAACCCACAATCCGGTTGCTGCCAGATCTACAACTGAATTACGTAAGAACAATAATACCTTTAGAGTATAGAATGTTCTTGAATTTCTTACAGTTAAGAAATACAAGAACTGAGATTTGAGAAAGACGGTAAACGAAAAGAAAACAGTTTTTCAACTACATTCAGAAAGAAATCAGATTTTCAGGTTATGAGAATGATCAGCCAGCTGTCCGTTAAATAGACACACTGACCGAAAACCCTAACCCTGATGGACTAGGAATTTTCGCCAATCTCCTCTAGGCCAGACTTGGTCAAGGTCTGGTCCAGTTTATTAATTACTGTGTTTGTGCTTTATTTAATTAAATTCTTTCATGCTTTAATTAACTGTTTAGTCCAAGCATGTTTGAACTTAAGTTTATTTAATTCGATCAAGCTTGTATTGATTAACTTACTTAATTAAAAGCCCAATCAATTAAATACCCAAATCAATAAACTGATAAACCATTTATCTTTTAATAAATTAAATGCATTAATTTATTTCATTCTCAATGTATTATATATATCTCATATATAAATTCTTCTTTCTTATTCTCAATTAAATTAACTTCATTAATTTAATATCAATCTATTATTGATCATTTGTTCTACGTTCAAGAAGACCCGTTCATTGTGTGACCCCTCAGGTCCACCAATTGAATAGTAGCTAGCATTAACTGAATGAACAATTCATACAATTATGCCCATATTCATGATATGGCGCTTAGCAAGATTTAAAACGAACTAGCACGTTTAGAATCTACCTAGCCAATGGTGAAGGCATTACTTAGATGAACCTTTTTCGATCAGTGACTTCAGTTGTGAGATATGATCTCTCTACCTTTTAATTCCCGATATAGTCTAAGGTATGGGAATAAGAAACCTTATTAACTATATCATATATGTCTGTTAGTAACAAGTGCCGTTTGATTCTAAACTCAAAGATACTCTTTCCTTAGTTTGAACCTATTAATACTTCGGCCGAAGATTCCTTTGGCAGTTATTCTATTCAGAGCAATATAGGAATTCTGCTCAATACAGATATCGAGTAGATGGATCCTTTCTTAGTATTCTCTGATCTTCATATTCACTTGAATAGTCACCAGCATGAAACTTATGTTCTCCTCTGAGCTCGTTGTCATAGAGAGAAGAAGCATACCAAATGACTATCTCATGAATATAAGATGAGACGAACCCTCAAGTCTAGGGATTATTAATCACATAACTGACCTGGACTTAACTCAATTACTTAGAGGTTTCACCCTCTCCCATTTTGAGTGTCATGGTTGGGATTCTCAGTGCAACCGTCAAACAACCACCCAGTGTGAGTATGAATGCCAACTTACATTCTCATACTTAGAAACTCAGTACTTTACATAGCGTGGCGCCCCTTTCCGTAGGAGGAGAAAGGACACCACATCCGCACCGAGACGAAACTCCCAAACGAGGTAAATGTGCCCCATTCAAAAATCCATCCCGGCGAACGGCAATCACTCGATCTATACTGGCAACAACGATCCTAGCCCAACAACAACAACAATAGAAATAACATAGTGCGGAAGCTAAATAATATCAAATCAACATTTCGAGCCACACGGGGCGTCAATTAACATATATCAGTGCTCAACAATTCAATATCAAAATCAATGCTCAATAATTCAACAATATATCCATTCTACCTAGGAATTCAATTCAAATAATAATGACAGACTGTTGTTGGACACTACCGACATTACCAAGGACACGAAACCCAAGACTCATGACCCGTTGTTGCCAACCGACATGAGAGATGACAACGCCACTTGTCTACCTGAAGTAAGAATCAAAATAAAGAGGGGTGAGTATAAAGGATACTCAGTGAATGTATGAATTGGAACAAGTACGAGCCACGCTTCCGGGTTTTATATATATATAAGAAAATGCATATGCTAAATGAAGAAATCCGAAATGTGCTTCGACTTGCATTAATAACAATCAATAAGCAATATAGTAATGACAATAAAGTATGAATACAAGCAATTAATATCCCAGCGAAAATGGGCATGTTCTTCCTTATAACCCCTTCATATCATGAAAATAACTCCATCTCCGGTGTTTGACCCCATAGCGCGACTATGGGCGACGTTCATGAATTTGAGGAAAGTGTGCAACACATGCAACACCCACCATCGCTCCCAACCGTGGTTATCAACTCCTGACGGACCACGATTGACGCTTAGTTTTGGGAGTAGTTTCTCAGAAAACACCTTGGACACCCATCCCCAGGTGAGACCCGCGAATACCATCCCAGGCCCCATGAAAGAAAGTACTCCAAACGGGCATTTAGGCAAGTGTGTGACGAGAAAGGGGGTGACCATAAGTTTCATACGTGTCGGGATGTGCTGACAGACTCCCCTAACGACTTCCCTTATAGACCCAACCAAAGTCAAAGTGCCACGTTGAAATGAAAGCGTTTTACTTGCATCTTGAAAACAAAACGGCTTCGGGATACGTAAGGTATAATTTGATATCAAAGAGTTTGTTCAGTAAAATCATGAAAATATAGTTAAATATCTAATAGGATATACGAGAACGAGAAAACAAATCATAATGAGCACTTACGGGTAGTTATTTCGCAATGAATAAAAGGGATCCTGACTCTAGTTGAAAGCATTTTAAACCCTCACCTGGAAGCACGGGAAAGACAAGACAACCCAAGCAATCCTCGAGAGAATGGCCTGAAACTGACAGACGACAAAACCAATCAAGACAAGACACGACGCACGACCCTCATGGAATTACAACACATGAATTTTCAATTAATATCACTTAGCAATTAAAATTACAAGTAAGATGCAATTAAATTCATTAAATGAAATATACGAAATTTAAAAATGCTAAACATGCTCAATTGAAATTCTATCTTCACATTCATTCATAATATAATGTAAAGAAGCACTCATGCGATTTTTGGATCATTCGGACAACATTCAAAAATTGGAGAAAAAGTCCTAAACGAGAAAGGTTCGATTCAAGGCCCGAACGAGGTCGGAATTTTGAAAACTTTTCGGAATATTCATCCTTGAATCATATGGAAGCTATAGGTGAAATCGGCTCGATTTTAGGAGGTCGTATGCAAAAAGTCAACTTTTATTTTTGGCCATTTGACCCAATTGCCGTGAGCAACTAAGGAAAAAGGTCTGAAAATTGGTTAAGGCATTCGCACGGGCTTGGGTACGTGGTCGCACACGGTCTTGAGAATGCTTTCAAGACCGTGCAGGCTGAAATTGATGCGCACTGGCTTGCGCACCGGGGTGCGCAGGCCGGTGCAGGTGCTAGGGCGGGCGCACCGGCTTGCGCACGGTATTGCCAAGACCGTGCGTACTTTCAGGTGCAGAATTGCGATTTTAAGTTTTCTCACAAGGGTTTCAACCAAAAATCATCCAAGGCGGATTCTAGAGCTAAAATTAACACATAAAATTCCCACTCAATGCATTAAACACATTAAGAGCTATCATTTGATCCGAACAACACTAACAATGGTGAACTATAACCTACAAACCCATCAAATATACCAAATATATAATCCTAAGAAAATGCTAGCAAAACTCGAGATTTAATGGGTGAATTGAAATGGTGGAAAAAGGTTACCGATAGAGAATCGAACGAGGATTGTCGAGGTGATCTCGGAATTTCGATTGGTCGAGCGACGGGTTCGGGACGGGATTTTCTCTCTTCCTCCTTTTTCTTCTTTCTCCTTCCTCTTCCTTTCTCCTCCTCCTCTCTTTGTCTCTTGGTCGAGCGAACCTAGCCTCGTACTCGGTCACGCTTTCCTCCCCTTGGGCTATCTCGATATCTCCCGGGCCCCATGAAAGAAAATACATGAATTTGCTTGCATTACAAGAAACATTATAAGTTGGGTGTCAAACGGGCATTTAGGCAAGTGTGTGACGACAAATGGGGTGACCATAAGTTTCATACGTGTCGGGATGTGCTGACGGACTCCCTTAACGACTTCCCTTATAGACCCGACAAAGTCAAAGTGCCATGTTGAAATGAAAGAGTTTTACTTGCCTCTTGAAAACAAAACGGCTTCGGGATACGTAAGGTATAATTTGATATCAAAGAGTTTGTTCAGTAAAATCATGAAAATAAAGTTAAATATCTAATAGGATATACGAGAATGAGAAAACAAATCATATGAGCACGTACGGGTAGTTATTTCGCAATGAATAAAAGGGATCCTTACTCCAGTTGAAAGCATTTTAAACCCTCACCTGGAAGCACGGGAAAGACAAGACAACTCAAGCAATCCTCGAGAGAACGGCCTGAAACTGACAGACGGCAAAACCAATCAAGACAAGACACGATGCACGACTCTCATGGAATTACAACACATGAATGGCCAATTAATATCACTTAGCAATTAAAATTACATGTAAGATGCAATTAAATTCAGTAATGAAATATACGAAATTAAAGATGCTAAACATGCTCAATTGAAATTCTAACTTCACATTCATGCATACTATAATGTAAAGAAGCACTCATGTGATTTCGGATCATTCGCACAATATTCAAAAATTGGGGAAAAAGTCCTAAACGAGAAAGGTTCGATTCAAGGCCCGAACGAGGTTAGAATTTTGAAAACTTTGCGGAATATTTATTCATGAATCATATGGAATCTATAGGTGAAATCAGCTCGATTTTAGGAGATCGTATGCAAAAAGTCAACATTTATTTTTGGCCATTTGACCCAATTGCCGTGAGCAACTAAGGAAAAAGGTCTGAAAATTGGTTAAGGCATTCGCATGGGCTTGGGCACGGGGTCGCGCACGGTCTTGAAAATGCTCTCAAGATTGTGCAGGCTGAAATTGATGCGCACTGGCTTGCGCAGGGGTGCGCAGGCCAGTGCAGGTGCTAGGGCGGGCGCACCGGCTTGCGCACGGTCTTGCCAAGACCGTGCGTGTGGCCGTGCAGCTCATACTTTCAGGTGTAGAATCGCGATTTCAAGTTTTCTCACGAGGGTTTCAACCAAAAATCATCGAAGGCGGATTCTAGAGCTAAAATTAACACATAAAATTCCCACTCATGCATTAAACACATTAAGAGCTATCATTTGATCCGAACAACACTAAAAATGGTGAACTATAACCTACGAACCCATCAAATATACCAAATATATAATCCTAAGAAAATGCTAGCAAAACTCGATATTTAATGGGTGAATTGAAATGGTGGAAGAAGGTTACCGGTAGAGAATCGAACGAAGATTGTCGAGGTGGTCTCGGAATTTCGATTGGTCGAGCGACTGGTTCGGGATGGGATTTTCTCTCTTCCTCCTTCTTCTTCTTTCTCCTTCCTCTTCCTTTCTCCTCCTCCTCTCTCTCTCTCTCGATTTTGGGTCTATGCAAGAGTGTGCAAGGGGGTGCATAAGGGGGTGCAAGTGAGGTCAAGAGTGTGTAAGGTATATTCAAGAAGGTGTGGGGTTCGAATGAGATTAAAAAGAATTTGAAGGGTAAAAAAGGTAATTATAAGAGAATAGGAATTTGAGAATAAAATAGAATAAATGAAAATTAGCTAACGAAGCTAATCTTTTCATTGAAAATTCAACGAGGTGTCGAATAATTATTCCGAAAATACAGTCCGGAAATTTTGGGTCGTTACACATAGTCACACTGCAAGTCTATATTCGAGTTATGTTCGACGCTCCCACTTGTCTTTTATGAACTCATGTGATTTGGAGTTGTATATTCAAACTATGTCTTAATTCACTTGTTTCAATAACTTCCAATATAAGTTAAGTGACATGGCTTTGATGTAGTTCGGGAGCTTCAAACATTTCATATCACACACATATAAAAACATAAGTATATGAAATAATAAAGACGTCCATAAATGGATATTAGAATATCCCTTTTTAATATATAAAGATTGTCTAAAATTAGAGATAGCTCATTACACAAGTTGGCTGCAGGGCACCATTTCTAACAATCTCCCACTTGCCTTAAAGCCAAATTGCCCTTGTATCTAGAGGCTCGTATCCTATATGTCTTTCTGCATTACTTTAGACTTAGAGCTTAATAAGTGGATCTACTATATTCTTTTTCGAGATGACTTGTTTCCACGACAACGTCTTTCTCTCTTTCGATTTTCCCTAATCGTTTGTATTTGGATCTTTGATAAGAGCTTTGCCTGTGCACTGGCTCGAGTATTGTCTTAGAAGACAATAACCAAATTTTGAATGCTACATGCTACATCCAACTTTTGGATAAAGTATTTATCCATACACATTTCGTTTGTGCAACAGTGATGCACATTTATATTATTCTTTTTATAAGTAGAATTTTACATCAATTCCTTGAGTGGATTTATTCCATCTCACTGCACCACATATAAGCATAATATGTATTTTATTGGATTTTGAGTTGTCCATTTCTGACTGAAGCTATAGTCAGAGTATCCTCGTAAGTTCAATTCTCTTGATCATACACGAGAAGTAAGTTGTTAGCCTTATGCAGAACTAAAGAATTTATTTCACTGTATATCAATTTAACTCCTTTAGGATTCGACTAGAAAATTTGCTTGCGAGCAATATTTTGTCATGTACATATCTTATGTACAAGGATTAGGAAATGCCTGCCATTCTCTTTAGACCTTAACCCCGAGAATGAAGGTTCGCTTCGCCTAGATCCTATATTGAGAATTGAGTGGACAATCACTACTTAGTTATTCGTAGTTCATCTCTCTCACTTCTAATGAAAGATGATACCTACAAGTAACACATAATGTTTGTATCATTTTAACTTTCACAATTCTTGTTAGATAGAATGATTAAACTTTTATTCTTGATAAATCCATAAAACTTTTATGGCTTCATCAAAATGAAAGTTTTGATTTCAAGACGCATGCTTGAATCCATAAATGGATTTATGAAGCTTACAGTTTCACTGTTTGCTCCCACTGGATGTGAACCCCATTGGTTACTCCTTAAAGATGTCTTATCAACAATTATGTTGATTATGAATCTTTACATCTATTTGTTATAATGCTAAATTATGACAAGCAGGATTCGAGTGGACATAGACTTAATCAGGAAAGTATTAGTCTAGCTTTTAAGGTCACTACCTTTATATCAGCTCCAAGCTTACGCTTGTGGTCCATTTCGAACTGCTTGACTTTAAGTCATGTGCCCGAATCTATGTCTTACACAGTCTCCTCATAAGATTGATTAAATTCCATTTAACCAACTATGAAACATGAATTTTTTCATGTTCTCTCTTAATTCATTGAGGAGCTTTGTTCTATCTTTGTGATAACAGTTGCTATGTTGTTTCTTTATTTGTGGGTTTAATAGTGATCAAGCCATTATTCTTTTGAAACTGTATTTATGAGAAAATGGTGTTAACTGAAACAATACCTTTTATTTCGACAGATCACAAAAGAAGTATCTTTATAAACATTTTAACATACCCCACAGATTTTGCATAAGGTGAATTTCGAGTTCACCATTCCTCCCACTAAGTCCTAGACGTAATAGGAGATCCCATACTCTTAAGAAATAGTAATTTAGGTCTTACTACACCATTACTGGTATGGTGTTATAAATACTAATTTAGAGGAAACTAAGTATACAATCATTGCTGCCTTTTTCTAGAATCTAACTCTTGAAACGAAGGTTGCAAGTTAGTGAGAGTCATTATGAAATGAATTATGCCTAGCAAGATTCGTTTTTCATACTCCATTAAAATTGGATATAATGATGAGTCTTACTTAGAGATAATTCAAATATCTCTTCTAAGAAGTTCAAGAATTCCATATTGAGTTTTTCCGACATTTCGATAAGATTAAATGTCCTTTGATCTTTTGATCAAGTTTATTCTCAAACTTATTCTTAACTTTATGAACTATTCATAACTTTGGACTTATACTTTATCATATATACACAACTTCAATGACTAAAACACGTCAGTATATGTGATCCATTTTGGATATTACTGTTCAGTAATTCACAAACATAAGGTATGGATTCTAGTCCATCAAATTTTCGGCTATGGCTCTAATTTTGTTTGAAGGATGACTTCGTCATTATCCCTATCAAATAGGATTAACAGAACTTAGTTCCTTAATGTCTTTCTAGAAGAAAGATCATAAGGAAGTCAAATTTCAAATCCCTTTCTTGGAGACAATTCCAAGATGAGCACGCGCCATAAATTTGGCCAAGTCTTAGTTTGCACTATCATAAGTAACTCAGTACTCAAGAGTAATATAATACTCCTTCCCTTATAGTATATCACTATTATGCAAAAAGAAACTAGCAACTTAATTCTGATTATTCTCTTGGTATTTCCTCTTCAATACTTCGCTATGTATTGAAATGAAATAATCAAACAGACTTCATGTGTCCTTTTACTTTCCATAGCTACTCGGAACTTACGAGTGCATTTGTCAATTCCATTGACTAATATTACAATTCTATTATGTAACAGATGGATGGTAAAACGGACATAAGGCTATGTATGAAGTTTATCATCAAGTAAAACCCTTTGCTCATGAACTATGAACTTTTGATTCCTTAGTTAGTCTCATGTTGAAGCAATTCAACTGCTACTAAGAATCAGTCAATCCTTTTGACAGGTTTATTGAACTAAACTATATGATCGAGTCTATGCGAGAATCTATCAATGAGGTCGAATTTCATAGTTTAGGCTAAGAGCCTTAACATTGTGCTCAAGTGAGCATTTGTTATTTCAGCGAACCTTGAGTAAATTATTTACTCACAGCTGAGATCAGTTAATTCTATTAACTGATTCATAGACTAAGATCTTAATGCATATCTAATCCTTTTGCAAGGGGCATACAAATATTCTTGTTTATTGCAACTTAATGGATTTTGTGATTAACATATATATTGTTAGAGTTGTGCCCTGGAAAGCCAAACTATTTAAGGCATTTCCCATAAATCTCGAGTAGAACAATCTAGTGATCCATAATAGAAAGACGTTAGTTGTCATCTAATACTACTTTGGCCAAATTCATCATATTACATTTATAAATGGTTGCATATTGTTTATTCTTGTGTATGGATGAAACCCCAAGATCACAGTAAGCTAAGGGACTTGGTTTCACCATTTGATGGGGGCCATGATGGTGTGATCTAAAACACTCCAAGTCGAAGAGTTTAAAAGGCATAGGGGATGTCGATCAGACTCACTTGAGACTTGCTCATAAGACATAGCTTTATGAAAGTGTGTCCCATTTCATGGCATTAGTGTTTTGACACTATTATGCATATGAGGGTGCATAATGGAGATTAAGTTCACTGAGGATTCCGCCGGAAATGCCTAAATGGGTAAGACTCATGTAGAGTCATAGAGATTAGGAGGGTTTCCCTAGCCATGATCTTGTCTAACTAATCTTTAAACTTGAAGCTCCATGGTTGCCTTGTTAATAACTGGGGCATACTTTGATGTACTTCTGAATCCCTAGGTTTCGCATAAGTTGTACGTTAGGTATGTTCGAGTTATGCATGGAGGCTGTGAGGGTCAATATAGGATCTCTCACTTGTTACAAGAACAATAAGAATTCCTATGAATTCTATTGTAGTATATTCCACCACTAAATCCTTGCGCAAGGTCCTGTTGGTCTTCACCAGGAAAGAGTTCCTAGAGTGTAAGATCAAATGGAATTACTATAGGAATGTTATTCATAGCATTGTAGACTACTGGGGTTCCATTTCCCATACCCTAGGTCTCAATCGGGAATTGGATGATAGAAGGATTGTATCTCTTGGAGATCATGAGGCTGAAAGTATTTAATATGATTAAATATAAGAGACATGTTATTTGATAACATATTGCCTAAGTTAGACTTGAGAAATTAATTGGATTAATTCAAGTTTAGAGTAATTGAAAATTAAAGGTATTGAGGAGAAACGCAATTAAATTAGAGGATAATGGAATGTTTTGACTTGAGAATTAATTGATGTTAATTCAAGTCAAATTAATTAATTGAGTTACTTATGATTTATTTGGAATAAATCAAGTTCAATTAATAGAAGGGAAAATCTGTAGCAATTAAATGTTAGTTGGGCTTATTGGACTAGAGAATTAATTTGGAATTAATTTTAGTCCAAGCTGATCAATAATGGGCTTGTAATTTATTTAGAATAAATTAAAGCCTACTGTATGATATAATGGACTTCCTTAATTAATTATTATTAATTAAATTTGGCCTGAAATATTTAATCTTGTATTAAATTGAAAAGGCCTTTAGAAGGCCAAATACTACTGGGCCCAATAGTAGCAGTGGGCGAAAATCCCAGCCCTATTATATGGGTCAAGAAAATAACAAAATAGTTGATTTCTAACTTTCTTTAAAGTTAGGACTTAGGAGCAGAAAATCTCTTCTTTTAAAAAAATAAAATAAAATTGCAAACACTTCAAAATGATTTATTGTTATTTAAAGCCCATTGTATGATATAATGGACTTGCTTAATTAATTATGATTAATTAAATTGGGCTTGAAATATTTAATCTTGTATTAAATTGAAAAGGCCTTTAGAAGGCCAAAATACTACTGGGCCCAATAGTAGCAGTGGGCGAAAATCCCAGCCCATCTAGGACTGGAATTTTCGGCCCACTCAGGTCTATTTAAGACAGATCTTACAGAATACAGAAGATATGAACTTCGTGAATACAGAACAGAAGAAAAATCAGATTTTTCCTAACCTTAATCTCTCTCTCCTCTATTGCGCCTCCTTCTCTCTTCTCTCATACAGTTCACTTGAACTGCAGAAAGCAATTTTGCAGTTTCATGTGAACAAGTTTCTGACTTTCTCTTCTTGATTCTTTTGTTTCATATTAGATAGAAACTAATCTTAGAACTCTAGTAAGTTCTAAGTGATTCAGAGTTCGTCTGCGAGAAGCCATGGATCAACCTCAGAGGGTTTCGGTTAAAGATCGAACCTTGGTAGAATCGAGAAGCCTGTGCTGTTCTAGGAGTGGCCTGAAGCTTTGGAAAGATTTCTGTCCTTAACGACTACAAAAGGAGTGCGTAAAGGTGAATATCTCTCTAAATATATAGACGTTTCAAAGTTACGAATTCATTGGATGAAGATTCACTATAATGCCCCAGGACTAAAATTTTTGAGATCTACTACTTCCGCTGCGCCCGGGGGTGCGTGAATCCCAACATTGGTATCAAAGCCATGCTTTGATCACGTTTATATATTTGCCTCTACCCTTTTTATTTTGATGAAATTTGTGTTAGATGCGTTTTTATGTTTATCTGCATATAGGAGTTGTTGGGAGTTTTGATAAATTGAAAGAGATATTTTGAATATGGTTTTATCAAAAAGGAATCTGGAAATTTGGAGAATCATAGATTGGTGAGAAATTTCTAATTAGATTAGGAGAAGGAGTTCAAGACGAAGTGGGCTTGGAAGAGAATAGACAATCAAGGCCCAAATGAAACGGGTTACTTAGATTGTAATAGAATAGGATTCTATTTGCTCCTTGCATGATTTAAATTTATGTTATTGTTGCATGAATAGAATCTTGGTCCATAAAATGGCTCTTATGGACCGAGTGTAGGGAAAAGCCCATGATAAACCATTATTATTGCTAGATAATTTATTTAATTATTATTATGTGTGTTTTATGCATGTTTAATCTACATACATTAATCACATAAACAAGATAATTAAATGATGAGGTCTTAGATAGATTTTTGAGATCTTTTTAATTTTTCAAAAATTAAACCCCAAAATTTTGAATGTCAAAATTTTCTTTCATATTAAGCCTTAATGGAAAATTATAAACAAGAATTTTAAATTTTCCACGCATTCTGTTAATAGAAAATTCACTTCTAACCCTGCATAGTGGAGATGACCATTACAAGTGGGTCTCTATTATGTGGGCATTAGAAAGTAGATAATTTTCTGAGTATACAAGATACAATTTTTCAATGGTTGCTGCAGCCGGGATGGCCATTACAGGTGAGTCTCTGTTGTACCAATTCATTGAAATCTAATGGTTAATGGGTCAGGCTTGCTGCCAAAGTAACATAGATGTCGCACACAATTGAGTCTATGCGAAGGAGGCAATGCAAAACATTATTCAGAGTTACATTAGATATAATTAACAAAAGATGTTTACCTTAAAACTTGAATTGAATGGCCATTACAAGTGGGTTCAATTGCTAGAAGCTTTGGGATCTTAATACTCACTAAAGAAAAATTATTACTATTTTTTCTCTAGCTTTATTGCATAGGGGTTAGTAAAATTTGAATAAATTAGTGGAGACTGAATGTGTAGCGCCCCTCTCCGTAGGAGGATAAATGTAACGCCCCGTTATTTTTATAACGCTTCGGTAAGTTTACCGACTAATAGCTCTTGTGTGTATTATTTGCAAATTATGTGGTTATGTGAATTATATGAATTAATGTGTGATTCTATATGTGAATAATATGATGATTTCATAAGAATTTTCATATTTGAATTATGTTATACCATTCTTATTTAAATATGTTTATATTGGAATTTTTGTATTTGAAATTCTATGAAAATTATCACATTATATTTGAATTATATGATATTATTTTTGAAATATATGTAAATATATATGCAAATACATACATAAATATCTATACAAATATATATACAAGTATATATATATTGCTAGCTAATTTTGACTCTTCAAAATAGCTTATATTTATTTTATATTCTCTCATTTTCTCTCCATTTTTCTATACTATTCTCAAGCAACTCACCTCTTCTCTTCTTCATCTCTCTCTCGACATTCACTCCCCTTCACCACCGCCATTTTCATCACCTTCAATCACCAAGAAATTCAATCATTTTTGTTATAAAAATTGTGCTACATCATCCAAGGAACAAACCTCTACTTTCTATTTGTGCAAACAAGCCCTCAACATCTCTATCTCTTCAATTTTCTTTTACAAGGTAAGGTTGCAAATCTCTTTAATCTTTGAGTTTCAATGTTTTATATGTTGATGAAGTGAAGAAGCATGCTAGAATGAATGATTGATGAGCTTAGTTTGGTGATTGATTACATGTAGCATTACTTGTGATTTTTTCCATTGAATTTGATCAATGTGCAATGTTGAGCTAATGGTCTTAGATGCTTGAATGGATTGGTAATTCATGTTAGTTCATGATATTAAGCAAATTGGTGAAGTTTTGTGGAGTTTGGGGTTGAAAAATGAAAGTTTGGCAAAATAGGTAGGGGCTGATGAATAGTGATTTTTGAGCATTTGGCTTCATTTTTTGATTCTTTTGGCATCAAAAATCCTTAAATATAGTAGCTAAGTGATGCCGGAAGTTTCGGATTAATCGGAGTTGTTTTGCTATGCAAAGTATTAAATGAGGGGTGGTTTGTGTAATATTCACAAACCTTTGAATTTTATTCCCCAAGCTTCCATATTACTTGAATGCTTAATTTAGCTTAATATCATGTGTATTTGATTGTGTTTAAATGTGTTTGAATGAGCTTAGTTGTGTTTAAATGCATTTATGCATAATATGTTATTTTGAGCATAAAATGCATTTCATAGCCGTGCGTCGTATTTGGTTGATTTATCGAGTCGTGTCTTACCTCGAGGCCTGTGTATTATAGGTGGGACCTCGCGGGACTGAGCTCTGGTCGTTTGGCTATCCTTTTTGTTAAGCCTACAGGTGAGGATGTAAAATGTTTTCAACTGGAGTATGAACAAATATTTGCGAAAACCCTATCCCTTTATATTTTAATTATATATTATCAATATTTGAAATAAAAAGGTTTTAATATCAAATGATATATGTGTATCTTTTCCAAAATGGTTTGAAAATAGAGACAAGAGAACTATTTTGATTTTAAAAGTAACATTTGGTCTCGGGACTTGCGCGTATGCCTCGAGATAACTCGGCAACGTGACCGGATACCCTAGGCGGTTACATACCTTGTCTCGAAAGACCCTTTTGGTCCATTAAAATATTTTAAAAAGCGAGATGACTTATACTTAACCCCATTCAGGACGCTCATGGGTATTTCTGTTTGGGCCCTGGATTATGTGACAGGCGGATACCCGGAGACGTGCGTCTAGGGTTGAAGCTGGGTTCATAATTCCACCGATTATAAGCAGGTATTCATGAACCTGACAAATAATCAAATGGTATTGTTCAGGGCTGGTCGGAGGTAGTCTAGCCTGAATAATACTTTCACCGGCTCCATTAGTCGGTTATGGTGAAATCTTGGGTAGCTCCCTTGATAAGCCAAATGGTATTGAGGAGGAATTTCGTTATATTTGATATGTTTTGGGAGTTATAAGGAGATGGCCCGTTCTCGCCGGGAATAAAATGTTTTCTAAAATGTTTTAATTAATATTTAATTCACAAAGCTTTGATGAATTATAAAGAGAAAGTATCGGTACTAGATTCGTTTCTCTATTAACCAAAGCGTGAATTAAATATGTTTTATGTTTTAATTATTATATATATATATTCCCCTCCTCACTGAGTTCGTTTGACTCACATCCCCTTTTTGGTTCATGCTTCAGGTTAGCGGTCAGGTACTGGCAGCAGCGTTGTAGGCTTGTACAACCCTTGAAGTCGGTCTTATGTATTTACTTTTGTGGATCGAACTCATGATGTTGGATATTTAATGAGTTGATGCTATAACTTGTGGTAGATAATAAACTTATAAATGTTTATTTTGGCCATGGATGGCAGTGTGAATATAAATATGATCTTTTGCTCATTGCTTCCGCTTGTTGGTGCTGTTGTTGTTGTTGTTGGTGTTGGTACTGTTGTTGGGAGTCGCTGTTGCCAGGTTGTGGAAATCCCGTTGTCCGGGGCGGGTTTTCGAGTGGTGGTATTTAACTATCGCTCGAGAGCTCGTTTCGGTTCGGGGGTTGTGGCGTGGGGGACGTCACAATAAAGGACATCACATCCGCACCGAGACGAACTCCCAAACAAGGTAAATGTACCCCATTCAAAATTTCATCCCGGCGAACGGTAAGCACTCGATCTATACTGGCAACAACGTCCCTGGCCCAACAACAACAACAACAACAACAATAACAGAGTGGGGAAGCTAAAGCAATTAACAATTCCATAAATCAAGCCACATGGGGCAACGATAATCATAAAGCAGTAATCAAAAGGCCAATATCATACTTATCCTACAAGGGAATTCAGTAAATGGAGAAACATAATTCAAAATAGTAAATGACAGACAGTTGTTGGACACTACTGCCATACAACTAATGGACACGAAAATCGAGACACACAACACACTATTACCAACCGACATGAGAGGTGACACCGTCACCTGTCGACCTGAAGCAAGAATCAAAAGTAGGAGGGGTGAGCATAAAGGATACTTAGTGAAGGCATAAGTTTGGCAAGTTCGAGTCACGCTTCTGGGTTTTATATATAAGGAAAATACATATGTAAAATGAAGAAAACCGGAATGTGCTTCGACTTGTAGTATAGCAATAAACAATAAGCAGTAATAACAATAAAGCAATAATAAGAGCAATCAATATCCCAGCGAGAATAGGTCTGTTCCTCCTTATAACTCCTACATGACATGAAAATACTCCATCTCTGGTTGTCGACCCATAGCACGACCATGGGTGACGAAATGTAATTTCAGGAAAGTGTGCAATGAATGCATCACCCATCATCGCACCGGCCATGGTTGCGAACTCCTGACAGACCACATCCGACACTTAGTTTTTGGCAGTAGTACCTCGGGAAACACCCTAAATGCTCGTCCCTAAGTGAAACCTCTGTATACCCACCAGGGCCCCAATAAAAGTCCATGATTTTACTCGCGTTTCAATCAATAAAGCATTAAACATTAAAGCAATTAAAATTGGTACCCAAAGGGGGTCATTTGAGACAAGTGGTGTGACGGTTGGGGAGGCAAACGCGCATTCCATCATTAGGAAGGATCCATCCTAACGACTTCACTCAACGAGAAGGGTCCCCAACTAGGAATGCAAGCACTCTCGTTAAAATCACGTTTAAAAAGGAAATGGTTTTACTTGCCTTTGAAAACAAAACGATTTAGAATTACTTATAGGTATAAGTTGATATCAAATGATTTATTCAAAATCATAAAAATATAGTTAAATATCTAATACGATATACGAGAAACGGGAAAGCAAATCAATATGAGCAAGTATGGGGTAGTTGATTCACAATAAATAAAAGGATTCTTATGCCAGTGAAATCATTTTTAAAACCCTCACCTGTGAAGCAAGAAGAGAAAAGACACGACGACTCATGCGAATCCTTGAGAGAATGGCCTGAAACTGACATACGACAAAACCAATCAAGAAAAGACACGACGCACGACTCACAAGACATTACAATACATGTAAGACCAATTAAAATCACTTAGCAAGTAAGAAATACATGAGAAATGTAATTAGATAAATTAAACGAAATATATGAAATTAAAGATGCTAAACAAGTCCAATTGCAAATCTAATTTCATATTCATGCATAATATAATGTAAGGAAGCACTCATGCGAATTTTGTTTCGGACAACTTTTAAAAATTGGGGAAAAAGCACTAAACAAAAAAGGCACTATTCATGACCTGAATGAAGTTGGAAAATTGCAAACTTTGCAAAATATTCATTTCCAAATCATAAGGAAGCTATAGGTGAAATCGGTTTGATTTTAGGAGGTTGTATGCAAAACGTCAACATTTTAATTAGGCCATTTGACCACATTCCCGAGAGCAACTATGAAAGAAGGCTGAAAATTTTCTAAGGCATACGTACCGGCCTACACACGGTCTTAAGCGCATTCTCAAGACTGTGCAGGGCACAAAAGGGGTGTGCACTGGGCTATGCACGGTCTTGAGTGCATTCTCAAGACCGTGCAGGGTTTAATGGGCAGCGCACTGGGCTACGTACCGGGGTGCGCAGGCCGGTGCGGGCACCAAGGCAGGTGCACTGGCTTGCGCACAAGCTTGCGAACACCGTGCGCAAGCCCGTGCGGTTCGAAAAGCTGGAGCAAAAACGCGATTTTCAGAAGTTCTTCGCGGAACACAACACAAAAATCATTCATGGAGGATTATGGAGCTAAAATCAACACTTAAGACTTCACTCATGCATTATACACTTTAAGAGCTATCATTTAATCCGAACAACACTCAAAATGATGCACTAAAACATACAAACCGATCAAAATGCAAAAATAAACAATTCTAAGAAAAAGCTAGCAAATCTCGAGATTTAGTGAAATGGAATGGTGGAAGAAGGTTACTGGTAGAGAATCGAACGAGGATCGTCGATGTGTTCTCGGAACTTCGGGTGGACGAACGATGGGCTCGGGGTGGGCTTTTCTCCCCTTCTTGCTCCTTTCTTGTAGCACCCCTTTCCATAGGAGGAGAAAGGACACCACATCCGCACCAAGACGAACTCCTAAACAAGGTAAATGTACCCCATTCAAAAGTTCATCGTGGCGAACGGAAAGACACTCAATCAAAACTCCAGCAACAACAACACGACGCCTCAACAACAACAACAATAATGAGAGAAATGCGGAAGCGAATTCATAAACAACAATTCAATTCATAAATGCCATCCATGGCAACATAATTCATAACAACAGTTCTAAAATAAATATCCAATCAATGCCGTCCATGGTTCAACTAAACTATCCCACATCAGGGGCACGTAAGTACAGAAAGTACATCATAATAGTAAATACAATAAATCAAATCAATTTAGAAAGTAAAGACTCGACTGTTGTTGGGACACTGATAAGATTATAATACATGAGCCAACCTAGACCTGCTGCTACCGACTGACAAGATAGGTGACACCGCCACCTGTCCACCTGAAGCAAGAACCAAAATAGAAGGGGTGAGTATAAAGGATACTCAGTAAGGGGGTAATACAATATAGGTATTGATCACAGTTCGTCGTTTATCGTTTAAAACCAAAAGGGGTGAATGTTACTCGTTTTCATAAAGATACAAACAATAATATAAGTTGTAAAACTATAACACAAAGCAACATTCGGGTTCGGCTTTATTTGAAAACACAAAAGGTTGACGAACCGGATCCTTTGAAAATATTTGCACATAAGGTCAAGCCGATAGTTTTGACAGGATGTTAGTTGAAGCACGAGGCCGCACAAGTTCGAAAGACATGACATGAACAAGTTGGAAATGATAAATAAATACGGCTTGTAATTCAACTAAGTAGTTTGAACAATAAAGAAGGCTTAAGTTGGGCAAGCTTGAGCCACGCTTCCGGGTTTTATATATATATATATAGGAAAATACATATGCTAAATAAAGAAAACCGGAATGTGCTTCGACCTGTAACAAAAGCAGAAAATCAATTAGACAAGCAAGTATTGCAATAAATCATGCAATAATGTGTCCCGGCGAGAACGGGCCCTCTCCTTATAACTCCCAACTATGAAAATCGTGAAAGCATGTAGTCAAGTACTCCACCCCCAAAAGTCATGATCCAATCAGAATTTTATGGAAACACGTGTTAACAACGTCACCCTAATCAGAATTTTCTAGGAAGCACGTAGCCTACAACGCCACCCTCGCACTAACTCAGGCTAGCCAACTCCTGGCCAACCTAAGCGAATATAGACTGGAGTATACATCGGGGATTTGCCCTAAATGCTCGTCTCCAGGCTCACCTCCTGTATACTCCGGGCCCCAAGTGATGATCCAGTCCATGGCTCACTTTTGAAATCTATAACAGTTTCGGTGGCTAAAGGGGGCCATTCGAAAAATGATGCAAGCAGTTAAGTAGGAATGGCCAAAAGGGCTTTTGAGATAAGTTGGTGTAACGGTCTAAGAAATACTCATAAGCGTCGTACGCTTCGGGAGCATGCTGACGGATGTCCCTAACGACATTACTTATAAGTGCCTTAGAGATCAAATGGTTACTTTTAAAACAAATAAGTTACTTGTCTCTAGTTGAAAGCATTTTAAATCATTTTATAGATGCATAGGTTTTGCTATCAAAATGTTTGACTAAGAACATAAAGAAATAGTAAAGGCAGGAACAACAAGCAAGAAGAAAGGCGGGATAATAATTTATTTCGCAAACCTATATAACTATGTCCTTACTCCAGTTGAAAGCATTTTAAACCCTTACCTGGCTCGATAGAACAAGAGAATGAAAGCAAGCAGCAATTACAATTCTGCCTCAAAGATCCCACCTGAAAAACACGGGGACTGACACGACAAGGAAACAGACACTGATGCTCGGCAATCAAAATACAAACATGCTTAAAGATAATCATTCAATAATTAAACCAAAAAGAGCAAGTAGGGCAATACGGTTAATTTGTATGAAAAGCGTAGAATAATTAAGTGTAACGGCACGTCCCCAAATACGGTGCGACGTGACGTCTCGCACCAAGTCACAATCCATAACAAGAACTGAGGTCCGGTTATGAACTATAACCTGGCGAACGGAAAATAAATACCAGGCGGATCTGCTTTAGAAAATAACAGGACAACGAACAATATTACATCGGAAGCAAATCAATACAACCTATCCTACTCAGGGAGCTAGAAAAACAATAAATCCAAAACACAAGTATAAAGCCCACCAAGGCCACTGAAAACAACAATATCAATATTCAAACTAATTTACATCATTTACATCTACAACTTCTAGGGTTTTAAATATTTATCCAGATACACAGGCGGAAATGAAATCACCTAAACAAAAGTATATGACTCCAAGGACAAGACCTGAATCCGCCTAGCAACAAAAACCTGAAAAGACAACAAGTAGAGTAATGGGGTTAGTCAAAGCGACTAAGTGAGGGGGCTGTAATACGTATATATTATCGAAACAACAGAAAGATTCACCAGTTTTTAAATGAGAAGAAAGAAAATCAATTACAAACTCTATATCACGGTCTGGAGGTAACGATTCTAACTTCTCAGGAAACACATCTGGGAAATCCTTAACTATCTCGGTATTTTCAAACTTTGATTGTTCCTTCGGCCTGTTAAGAAGATAAGCAACAAAACCTGAAGCTCCTTCTCGAACGAGCTTCTTTGCCTCTGTCATAGAAATAATCGGCCCATCTGTCAACTGAATACCCTGACTTGAATCGGATCCCAAACTAATCTTCTTCTCAAAACAATCAATCTTGGCCCTGTGCTCAAATAACCAATCCATACCCAAAATAACTCCGTACTTCTTCACAGACAACTCTATCAAATCTGCAGGGTAAACCTTATCCTCGAAAATAACGGGACAACGTCGGTACACGCGGTCGGTAATCATACAAGATCCCAAAGGGGAACTCACAACAAAGCAATAATCAGACAAGTCAACAGATGCATGCGCAAATAAGGCAATTTCAGGAGCAAAAAAAGAATGCGTAGCTCCCGGATCAAACAATGCATGTATTGTAACGCCCCGAAAATCCAAATTATAATCCGGTATGTCTGAATCGAGTATTTGCGCAATTTATTATTTTATTTGATATTTATTATGATATTTTAGAATAATTTCGTAAATGAATGAATTTCTATATTTAAATTACGAATTGTCAATGTGCGTTTAATTATATGAATTTTGACTGTAATTATGTATTATTTGGACAACATGAGCTTTCAAACTTATTTTGCGAAATTACGAAATTGCCCCTTCGATTTTTAGACCCAAGTCAAATTGACTAAGTCTCATCACTCTCTCTCTCACCTCACTCTCGTCCAAATCACACAGCAGCAGCAAGAAAAGAAAGAAAAAGAGAAAGAGAAGGAAGGAGGTTCAATCGATCGTCCCGACTTCATTTCCCGACGGATTTTCGAACCATTTACGCCTACGAACTCCCCGCGATCTCTTCTACGAGTAAGCCTTTCACGTCCCTCTCATTTAATGTCACCTATGCCTCGTATTTCTCGTTTTTGTATATAGCTGAATAATTTAGGGTTTATGTGATTTCGAGAGAATTTATGAATGGAATTTCGTGTTTATTGTCTCTTTGTGTAGCTTAGATGTTGTAGATCGATATATATGAATTTTAGGATGAGATTTACATGTTTAGATATTCATTTGTTGATTTTAGGATTGATTTCGCGGGTCCTACGGGTCCCCCCGAGGCTCGTCTTTTCCAAATTCTTTCTTCGCTCGTGTATTCAATATATATGAAATAGATATGAATTGCATGTTTTATGAATTTATAGCATGTTCGGGATTTTAATTAAGCGTTTTAAGTTTTCGTCAAATTTTCTAACTTTTGCATATGAAGTCCAATTTTTCCGAAATTCGAATGCATACTCCCTTATGATATTTAAAGCATTTCCATAAAGTTTCGTTGCATTTGGACTTGATTTGCATTTTTAAATTTGCGAATTACTCCGTTTCCATTTGATAATTTGAACCTAAGTGCCTTGTGTGATTGTATAACGTGCCTCAATATGTTTTAATGTTTTCGCATAAGCCGTGCGTCGTCGTTAGTCTTATTTGGTTATGTCTTGGTATTTTGCAGACGATACTCCCGTGGAGTAGCGTCGGTTCTTGCTTTTGCTTTTCTTTTTGTATAGCCAACAGGTGAGGCTTTCCGTTTCTGATTCCAGTATTATTATGTATATATATAAATAAGCCTCTCCCGATATAAGCCATGTTTACGTTTTGTTTTCACACCGTTTCTATATATATACTTAGTAGATATTTATACCTATTATATTCATTCAATTTATCAAAAATATTTTGATATGAAAAAGTACTACGTATAGTCTTCGAAATATTTGCGAAAGAGACATGTAAAACACCTTTGTCTTCTAAGGCGAACTTTAGCCTTCGGCCTCGCATATGGCATATCTCGAACGGTCTTTTGGCCAACCCGAAATGATTTGAAAAGCGAGTTATGATATGTATGTATGTATGTTGGGCCCGGAGTAAGGATGATAGGACGAAGTCGGTAGACATAGGGTCTACGGCGGAAATCCTATGGTTCCCTCCACCTTTGGGAGCTCGGGGTGAGGCCGGAATGGCAGCCCTTTGAGTACCTGAGATTATACTGTATGTTATACGTAGTTCGGATTTAGCGGTTCGTCTACATTGGAGGAATAAGGGTGGTTTCCCGTTTTTATGTTTGGAAATTGGAGTTAAGGGCTCGTCTCGCTGAGTCATATGATAAGTTATGTTTTATGCTAAATCACCACCCGATTACGAAAACCTTTCTTTTATGTTGATTTCTTTTAAGTTTAAAATTGGTGATTTATTTCCGTTTTATAATATACATTATTATTCCCTCCTCACTTAGTCGTTTGACTAACCCCCTCTGTTTCACCCCTGTATTGGTTTCAGGATACTAGGCGGGATCCGATCTTCGTCGTCGTCGTCGCGTCTTAGAGTTACATTCTTTTTGTTCATGTATAACTCTTATTCTGTATGGTTATTATTTATGATACGTGATATTAGGATTTTATTTAGTTAGTATTCGGGATTTATATGTTGAACCCGTTATTGTACATTGTCGGGATATTGTATCGAACCCGTTTATTATTTAAGTAATTGAATTTCGTTGGCCTTGGTGGGCTTTAATACTTGTGCAATTATTATGATTTATTGTTTTGTTTAATTTTTGCTTCCGCGCCTCTGTCGTTTTCTTTCGTTTTTGAAACCCCCGCCTAGTCATTGAGTAAATGTGTGCCGTTCGCCGGGTTTCAATTCGGGTCGGATTCCATTTCGGTTCCGAGTCGGGGCTCGGTGCGGGGCATGCTTTACCCGTTTGGGGCGCCCGCTACATGTATGGGTATGTTATGTATATGTATAGTACCTTCCACCATGGCAGAAGCATCAGGCTCAGTCTCCTCACTATCGCCCTCCAGGGCGTACACACGAGCTGGAACGGAAGGCTTCGGCGGCGTAGGCTGACTCGGGGGCTGCCTCCTCGGACAACTATCTCTCTTGTGGTTAGAGCTACCACAACTAGTACATAATCCCAACTTATACCAACATTTAGACTCTAGATGATTCTTCCCACAATAGCCACAAATAATAGGAAGATAACCTGACGGACGAGGGGCTGAAGGAAATCCAGTCGGGCGAGGTGCAGAAGAAAATCCGGTCGGACGAGGTATAGGGGGTCTGGGTCCACTAAAAGGTCTCTTACCTCTAGGATGCATAGGAGCACTCAGAATGAAAGGCCTCTTGGAACCTGACGAAGATGAAGCAGGAGTAGCGGGACGAATAGCTCGGTCGATACTTGCATACTCGGCCTCAAGAGATAAGGTTGCGTCTACTGCTGCAACATAGGTAGAGGGACGGGAAGCTGCAAGACCCTGTCGAAGTGGGATACTCAAACCCTCCAGAAACTTCTTGGTCTTCCTGCGCTCATCTAAAGCAATATGGGGAGCATATACTGCAAGTCTGGTAAAATTGGCCCCATAGTCAGCCACAGTAGAAGTACCTTGAGATAACTCCATAAATTCCTGCTCTCTGCGATCCTGAACTGTAGGGGAATGTATTTAGCACAAAACTCCTCAAGGAACCTATCCCACAATGACTCAACTCCGGTGGCCCTCCATCTCTGCTCAGTCATCTTCCACCAAGCCTCTGCAGGTCCTCGAAGAAGATAGATAGCAAACTCAACCTTCTCTAAATCAGTAGGCAGATGAACTCAATATATCTGCTCAAGAGATGAAATCTAGTTCTCAGCCACAATATCATCTGTAGTACCGGCGAATTGCGGTGGGTGAAAGTCGAGAAATCTGCACAAGGACTGCTCACGGGCCCTATGCTCATCTACCTCTACATTCCTGTCTCTCTGATCTAGATAATCCTTAAAGAGACCAAATATCTGCTGAGCATCAACCACTGGTGCCTGTGGTGGTGCTGCTGGAGGAGTACGATCACGACGAGGTGGCATCCTACAAATAAATATAACAAGTATGCATGTAGATTAGTTATAGATGCACAACTGTAAACACATAAGCACAAAAGCACAAATTCCTAATTCATAAGCCGTACGGACCTAGACTGACACGACTCACAGAGCTAAGGCCAATGAACCTCTAGCTCCGATACCAACTGTAACTGCACGTCCCCAAATACGGTGCGACGTGACGTCCCGCACCAAGTCACAATCCATAACAAGAACTGAGGTCCGGTTATGAACTATAACCTGGAGAACGGAAAATAAATACCAGGCGGATCTGCTTTAGAAAATAACAGGACAACGAACAATAATACAGCGGAAGCAAATCAATACAACCTATCCCACTCAGGGAGCTAGAAAAACAATAAATCCAAAACACAAGTATAAAGCCCACCAAGGCCACTGAAAACAACAATATCAACATTCAAACTAATTTACATCATTTACATCTACAACTTCTAGGGTTTTAAATATTTATCCAGATACACAGGCGGAAATGAAATCACCTAAACATAAGTAAATGACTCAAAGGACAAGACCTGAATCCGCCTAGCAACAAAAACCTGAAAAGACAACAAGTAGAGTAATGGGGTTAGTCAAAGCGACTAAGTGAGGGGGCTGTAATACGTATATATTATCGAAACAACAGAAAGATTCACCAGTTTTTAAATGAGAAGAAAGCAAATGAAAAATAAAGGTTTTCACAAATATTGGTGAATCGAATAATTTTTCAATATAATGAAAGCTCGGCGAGTCGAGCATCAACCACTTGTTTCACAATATCAGAAATATCAAATAAACCTCCTTTATTCCTCCTTGTGTAGTTAGGTTGCGAACCCGATCTACTATATAATTATGCGGGGAGTTTCACCCTTACATCTTCGATATAGGATATACCTCATCGGTCACAGGTACTCAAAGGGCTGCCACTCCGGCCTCACCCCGAGCTCCCGTCACGGGTTTAGAGTCAGAGTACCGAGATCTACCGTAGACCCATCGTCTAGCCGGCTTCACCCCATACCCTGGTCTCCTGGGGCCCAATATATATCATGTGGCTCAATGGCCAGGCCGAAAGGCCAAGATAATTCCTCGCATTTAAAAATGCTTATGTGATCAAAGGGACCGATTTCAAACCCATTTGTAACCCTTTCGAGCTAATGGAGCCTTCTAGGGGTTAATATGTAATAATTTGATGTCAGAATATTTTTCCTTAAACTCATTAAGATAATATGGTTTTCAAGTAGCTACTACGTATAATATAAGTTTGGGGAAAGAAAACATAAAAGCATAAAACACAGGCTTCGGGTATATATGGAATATTTACATACATATAAGAAAACCGAATTCGGAAAAGAAACCCACCTGGATAATAAGACAAAAGGGACAAAAGGAAGAAGACCAGACTACTGCTCAGAAGGTGTAGCACCTGAAATCAAATACGACACAAGCACATAAGACGACAATACGACGCACGGCTTATACTTAATGCTATAAAGCAATTAACATAATCACAATTAAGCAAATAGGAAAACAAATTTATGAAATAGAAAAAGAGATAAGAAAAGTAAGCGAATTAAGCAATTATACTTGTTTAGTTATTGCAAACGAAATCTTAAATTCAATCCGTTGATTAAAACTAGCATGTTATGCTAGGGAACACATAATTGAGCATTTTAAACTAAGCAATTGGGTTTCAAGTTTTCAAACAGAGTTGGAGTCACTTTCAGAACAAGATTAAATAGCCACTGATATTTAATGAGTAGGACATCAATGTATTTAGCTATGTAATACTTCAAGTTTATATTCTAGTAACTTTATTTATATAAATTCTTTGTGGTCATCATTCACTTACAATCCACTAGAGTCCGTGGTGACGATAACTAACCCTTATAATATTATATATGCAAGAATTATAAATACATGACTGTATATATCCCCTGTATCTATATGTTGGGATATATTAAATGAAGTGCAGGCATGAATATAAACACATAATATCTTTATTACATCAACATACCTCATTTACATCACATATAAACAGGCTATGGCATGGTTCTTTCATAAATAATGATTGTCAAAGTTTAGAGAGCTTTTATAATTAGTCGAAACAATAACTGGTAAAGCATACAGTTCTCACATAGCCATAAATTATAAAGTAATTAAAAAGGTAAGTTCCCCAATTAATAAGATGTTGAGTTGACTTGATATACATAGTCATTCAGTGAAAATAAAAAAAAATTAACTAGGGTGTTTACCTTGTCTCCTCTACAAAGTACGAACTGAAGCTTGGCAAGAAAAAGGTTCTTTTTCTTATTTTTGTGAACTACTACAGTGAAGAAGATGTATATATGTTTTATCTTATAGTAAATCACATTGGTTTTATAAATAAAGGGATAAGTATTCAGCCGACTTTGGCATATAGCATCCGTTTCTTCTTTTTTTTTTTTTTTCTTATTTTATTTCATTTCAAAAACAAATTAATTTATATGTACACGTACGTTTGACTACAAATTGACTTTAAAATCATTAACTAGTTCAATTGAATCTCAAATGAATTAACTCCATTGAACATGAAATGCCATTTACACTTAGTGAAATTTTTAAGTTATACGTGTTTTATTTCAGTCAAGTATATATTGTAAATAAAAAAAATTCATGTTCTTATTGACGTTTAGGGATAAAATATGCATGTCACAGTTTAATAAAAGTACGTAGACACTTATACACATAAATATAAATTTCACCATGTATCAATTAACTCAAAATTCACATAATTCAGAGTGTTCGGGAAAAGTCTAGTCAATTAGACACACAATAGGCAATTTAATCACAAGTAACACACATATCAATTTAAATTAAACACATTAAGCAAATAATATCACATAAGCACATATTTCCCGATCGAGCTTTCCAACTTGTCCCGTTTTCATAGGAATTCTTACCGGCTTTATTTGTATGAAAACTTGGGGCGTTACATTAAGTAACGAGAAACACTAAATTAATACATAATATTGAAACACATAAGTTAAGCAGGGGTAAGATTGTAATTAAACATCAACATGTATATTTCATTTAAAATAATAATTTGAAATACAACTTCACAACTTATAGCTTTTCCCAAAAGCTCTAAAGCTACAAGCTCATATTAATCCTATCTCTAGCCTAATCGAACCGAAACCTATCAATTCGACTACACAATCATTCAACAACAATAATCAACAATTTCTACAATTAAACTAAGCTAGGATACCAGTTATTCATGCTCAAAAGCTAGAAGCTATAAGCTATAATCCAAAAAGCTACCAAATTAACACAATTATACAAAAAATGCGATAAAAGACAAACGACAAGTCGGATTCGAGTAATACCAGTGCCATTGGAACCGTTGCGATGAGGAGAACAATCTTTGTGAAGACTCCGTCGCCGGAATCTGACTGGAACTGTAATGCCGCCGCGTGCCGCCACTGCACCGCGGCCGAATTTCCGTCGAAACACCTCCGATAGTCTATCCCAATGCCAAAAATATTCACGATGTTGAGTAGCTTTTCGATGGCCTCCCTTGCATTACCAGGTATGAGTGGTTTTGTTGCCGAATTAATCATTTTTTTTGGACTCATTACTAGTCAAAAATACCTTTTAATGACAAAACTCCTAATTGCTTTTGTAATGGCAATTGGAATGATATTAACTCCTATTTATTTACTATCTATGTTACGCCAGATGTTCTATGGATACAAGATATTTAATGTTCCAAATTCTTCTTTTTTGGATTCTGGACCACGAGAGTTATTTCTTTCGAACTCTATTTTTTTTACCCACACTAGGTATTGGAATGTACCCAGATTTCGTTCTTTCACTATCAGTTGAAAAGGTTGAAGTTATTTTATCGAATTCTTTTTATAGATCCTTTTTATGAATAAAAAAAAAAAAAGAAAAGAGCTTAGAAAGGTGGGCTTTTATGATCCAATGAAGAATCAAACTTATTTAAATGTTCCTCTTATTCTAGATTTCCTTAAAAATGGTGCTCAACCCACAAAAACTTTTCAGAATCTTTTAAAGAAAGCGGAAGTTTTTAAGGAACTTCCCTCTAATCAAATGAAATCCAATTAAAGAAACCCCAAGGGGGTGGCGACTTGTATATAATTTTGTATAATTTTTCTCTACTTTTTTTTTATTCCCCCCCTTTCTGTTGTATTCGTATCTATTTTTCATTGTTTCCGTCGATCCGATGGACAAAAAAAGCTTAGCTTTTTTATCTTATCAATATCCGCAATGCAGTTCATCCAACGATAAACCTAATCCCGAATTATAGAGCTATGACACAATCAAACCCGAACAAACAAAATATTGAATTGAATCTTACCAGTCTCTACTGGGGGTTATTACTCATTTTTGTACTTGCTATTTTATTTTTCAATTATTTCTTCAATTAGGAAAATGAAAGAAAATAAATCAGAATTCTAGGCATTGGTGGTTTGCCGTCGTGACTCCGCCTGGAACCACCACTCCCGCCACCACTCAACGTCGCCACCACTTCAAGTCGCCATAACTCCGCCGTCCGTGGTCCGATGAAAGTGAAACCACCGCCAAAATGCTCCTCTCTTCATGGGCTTCAATTCCAGACCAACCCCAAGCATTGACATCGCCAGACAACTGAGATCGGAAAGCATCACTGCCACCTAAAAATCTCCAATTCTGCCGCCGTCGATGGTCGAATGGTCACGAAACCACCACCGTTGGCTTCCTTGCAAAAAACTGGTCCAGAAGCACCCTTGCCCACCGCCTGAAAAGCCACTACCACCACTATCTCAGACGCGGAACTTCCGAGCTCCATTGCGCCACCACCGTCGTCCAAATGCCAGCAATGATGGTACCATTGTGCTCCTCTCGTCGAGATGATCGATTTCCATATATCATTTGCTTGATTTGGTGAAGAAATGCAAAATCCTCAATTTTGGAGAAGGAGAGCTCTCGCGATCGTGCATCTGCTCTTAGTGTTCTCTCATTTTTCATTTTGGCCCCAAATCTCCCAATAATCGCATAATATACCCTATCCTCGAAAAATGTGTAAATTGTGTAAAGTGTCGAAATTTAGTGTACTTAGTGTCAAAATGGACCGAAATAAAATGCTTAGTAAGAATCAAGATTCGCTTTCTTAAAATTCATGAGTTTACAAAAAGTCAATTCCGGGTTGGGCTAAAGTGTAAATAAAAATGCAATTTTATTTAAAATATGACTTAATGAATAATATTTGGAATTTCATGAAAGTATTTGGAACCTCAATAAAATATGCATTATTAAAACATTGAACCCCAGTCCAATGTACACCGTTAAATTACTAAATTCGATTAAACGAGCTAAAAATATAATTTTACCGAATTAATCCTAATTAATGACAAAACGATGCAAATCAATTTCTAATTAATGCCTTGGGTTTTAAATACCAAATCGATGATTTATAAAAATCTTTAAATGCAAGAGTTGGAAAACGTGCATGTAACGACCCAAAATTCCGGAATATATTTTCGGAATAATTATTCGACACTTCATTGAATTTTAAATGAAAAGATTAGCTTCGTTAGCTAATTTTAATTTATTCTAATTTATTCTCCAACCCTTAACCATTTATTAATACCTTTTCTACCCTTCGAATTTATTTTAATTTCAAAACGAACCCACACCCCCTTGAACACACTTGCACCCTCTTGGACACACTTGCACTATCTTGAACACACTTACACCCCCTTGTGCACACTCTCTTGCACACTCTTGCTCACACCCCCAAAATCGAGAGAGAGAAAGAGAGAAGGGAAGGAGAAAGGAAGAAGAAGGAAGGAGAAGAAGAAATCCCGTCCCGAATCCGTCGCTCGATCAATCGAGATTCCTAGACTAAATATACAATCCTCGTTCGATTCTCTACCGGTAACCTTCTTTCCCCAATTCATTTCATCCATTAAATCCTTCATTTTGTTGACATTTAGATAAGTATGAATATTTGATAATTTGATGGGTTTGTAGGTTAGAGTTTACCATTTTTAGTGTAGTTCGGATCAAATGGTAGCTATTAATGTGTATAATGCATGAGTGTGAATTTTATGTGTTGATTTTAGCTGTAGAATCCGCCCTAGTTGATTTTAGGACGGAACCCTCGTGAGAAACCTTGAAATCGCATTTTCTGCACCTATTAGTAGAACCACACGGTCCTACGCACGGTCTTGGCAAGACCGTGCGCCAGACCGTGCGCACCACTTTAAGCCTACACCGGCCTACTCACCCCGGTGCTCAAGCCAGTGCGCACCTCTATTAGCTTGCACGGTCTTGAGGGTGTTTCCAAGACCGTGCACAAGGCCGTGCATTAGCCCGTGTGAATGCCTTAGTGAAATTTTCAGCCTTTTTTCTTAGTTGCTCACGGTAATGTGGTCAAATGGCCAAAAATAAAAGTTGACTTTTTGCATACGACCTCCTAAAATTGAGCCGTTTTCACCTATAGCTTCCATATGATTCAAGAATGAATATTCCGTAAAGTTTTCAAAATTCCGACCTCATTCGGGCCTTGGATAGAACCTTTTTCGTTTAGGACTTTTTCCCCAATTTTTGAATGTTGTCCGAATGATCCAAAAATCACATGAGCGCTTCTTTACATTATATTATGCATGAATGTGTGCTTAGAATTTCAATTGAGCATGTTTAGCATCGTTAATTTCGCAATTTCAGTTTAGTTGATTTAATTGCATTTTACTTGTAATTTTAACTGCTTCGTGACACTAATTGGTCGTTCATGTGTTGTAATCCCATGAAAGTCGTGTGTCGTGTCTTGTCTTATTTGGTTTTGTCGTCTGTCAGTTTCAGACCATTCTTTCGAGGAATTGCTTGAGTTGTCTTGTCGTACCCGTGCTTCCATGTGAGGGTTTTAAAATCCTTTCAACTGGAGTAAGGATTTTGTAGCGCCCCTTTCCTTGGACGGAGAAAGGACACCACATCCGCACCGAAACGAACCCCCAAACGAGATAGATGTACCCCATTTAAATATCCATCCTGGAGAACGGCAATCAATCAAGCAAAACCCAGCAACAACATAAACAACATCCCAACAACAACAGCAGTAAAAGAAATAACAGAGTTGCGGAAGCTAAAACAATTATATAATATATCATATAAGTTAACCATGTCAACGTCAGTCATACATCAAACTTAATCATCATGTAACATGTCAACGTCAGTCATACATCAAACTTAATCATCATGTAATAAATGCCATCCATGGCCAGTCTAATCTATCCCACATCAGGGGCACGGAAGTACGGAAAATAAAACATAATTCGAAATACATAATTAAATCAAATCATAAATAAGGACACGACTGTTGTTGGGACACTGACAAGACAAGACACACGAACCAACCTAGACCTGCTGCTGCCGACTGACAAGATAGGTGACAACGCCACCTGTCGACCTGAAGTAAGAATCAAAATAGTAGGGATGAGTACAAAAGATACTCAGTGAGGGAAAAGAGGGAACAAGTACGAGCCACGTTTCCGGGTTTTGATTATATGTATATAGGAAAATACATTTGCAGAATTGAAGAAAATCTGGATCGTGCTTTGACTTGCATACACGATAATAATTAACGATAATAAAGAATTTAAAGCGGTAAATGTAAGCAATTAATGTCCCAGCGAGAATGGGCCTGTTCCTCCTTATAACCCCCTCAATAACATGTAATCTCCATCACCGGTGTCTGACCCCGAAGTGCGACCCCGGGCGACTGTTGAATTTTAGGAAAACGTGCAACGAATGCAACGCCCACCATCGCTCCCAACCGTGGCTATCAACTCCTGACGGGCCACGATTGACGCTTATTTTTGAGAAGCACCTCGGATTACACCCTGGACGCTCGTCCCCGGCGGTAACCTCCGGATACTTTCCCGGGCCCATTTTGAAATAACACGAATTTGCTCGCTTTGAAAAACATACATAAATAGATGCCAAAAGGAAATTTGGGCAAGTTTGGGTGACGACGCAGGGGGTAAACCCTAAGTCAAACTGTCACGCTTAAAAGAAAGAATTTTACCTGCCTTATGAAAATAAAATGATTTAGAGATACTCATAAGTACAAGTTAATATTAAAACCTTTTATGAGAATCATGAAAATATAGATTAAATATCTAATAGATATACGAGAAAGGAAATCAAAGCAAGATGAGCACATAAGGGGAGTTCACAATAAATTAAAAGAATTCTTACTCCGTTTGAAAGCATTTTAAAACCCTCACCTGGAAACACGGGAACGACAAGACAATCCAAGCTAAGCCTTGAAAAGACGGCCTGAAACTAACAGAGGACAGGAACCACATAAGACAAGACACGACAACTAGTCACGAAAACTACATCACACGAAAAAAAAACCAATAATCGTCATGTACCAATTGAATTTACAATTAAAATGCAATTAAATCAATTAAACTAAAAGTATGAAATTAACGATGCTAAACATGCTCAATTGAAATTCTAATTGCACATTCATGCATATAATATTGTAAAGAAGCACTCATGCGATTTTCGGATTTTTCGGACGACATTCAAAATTTGGGGAAAAACCCTAAACAAAAAAGGCTTGATTCAAGGTCCGAACGAGGTCGGAATTTCGAAAACTTTATAAAATATTCATCCTTGAATCATAAGGAAGCTATAGGCGAAAACGGCTCGATTTTAGGGGGTCGTATGCAAAAAGTCAACTTTTATTTTTGGCCATTTGACCCCATTACCGTGAGCAACTAAGGAAAAAGGCTGGAAAATTGGCTAAGGCATTCGCACGGGCTAACGCACGGCCTTGTGCACGGTCTTGAGCACGCACTCAAGACCGTGCAAGCTGAAACAAAGGCGCACGGCCTTCTGCACCGGCTTTCTCAAGCCGGTGCAAGTTTAAAGGGGTGTGCACGGTCTGGCGCACGGTCGTGCCAAGACCGTGCGTTGGACCATGTGGTTCCAACACACAGGTACAGAAACGCGATTTTAAGGTTTTTCTCGAGAGTTTCAACCTAAAATCAACTATGGGGGATTCTATAGCCAAAATCATCATGTAAAATTTACACTCATGCATTGCACACATTAATAGCTACCATTTGATCCGAACTACACTAAAAATGGTAAACTATAACCTACAAATCAATTAAATCATCAAATATTTATTTCAATTTAAAATCCATAAAAACGAAGGATTTAATGGATGAAACGAATTGGAGAAAGAAGGTTACCGATAGAGAATTGAATGAGGATCGTAAATCTGGTCTCGGAATTTCGATCGTCGAGCAACGGATTCGGAACGGGATTTTCTTTTCTTCTCCTTCTTCTTCTTCCTTTCTCCTTCTCTTCTCTCTTTCTCTCTCTTGATTTGTATATGTATCCAAGAGGGTGCAAGATAGTGTGTTCAAGAGGGTGTGAGTGTGTTCAAGATGGTGTGGTTGTGTTCAAGATAGTGCAAAGGTATTTTAAAGGGTTGTAGGTTCGTTTAGAGATTAAAATAAATTCGAGGGGTAGAAAATGTAATTATAAATGGTTGAGGATATGGAAATAATTATAATAAATTAAGATTTAGCTAACGAAGTTAATCTTTTCATATAAAATTCAACGAAATGTCGAATAATTATTCCGATAATATATTTATTAGATATTTGATTATATTTTCATGATTTTATTGAACAAACTCTTTGATATCAATTTATACCTATAAGTATCCCTAAACCGTTTTGGTTTCAAGAGGCAAGTAAAACTCTTTCTTTTCAACATGGCACTTTGACTTTGGTTGGACCTATAAGGGAAGTCATTAGGCGAGTCCGTCTGCACACCCCGACACGTATGAAACTTATGGTCACTCCCTCGTCGTCACACACTTGCCCAAATGCCCGTTTGGCACTCAACTTATAATGTTTCTTGAAATACGAGCCCTAAACATAGTCAAGTACTCCACCACCAAAAGTCTCGATCCAATCACAATTTAAGGAAACGAGTGGTGCCCCACAACGCTACCGTACACAATTTAAGAAAACGCTCAAGGCGCTACCGTCGCATTAACTTAGGTCAGTCAAACCTCCCGACTGGCCTAAGTCAATACCTAGAGTACACATCGGGATTTGCCCTAGACGCCCGTCTCCAGGCTCACCTCCTGTATAACTCCTGGGCCCCAAAGTCATAATCCAGTCCATGGCTCGCTTGAAATTAATAACAATTTAGGTGGCCAAAAGGGCCATTTGAAAATAGGGAATCAGGGTGTGGGAGGCCAAAGGGGCCATTCGAGACAAGGTTATATTTGCGAGGTCGAGAGACCAAAGTTCGCATTTAAAACAAATGGGTTTTCCTTGCCTCTAGCTGAAAATGTTGTAAAATATTATACATATAGGTTTTGCTATTAAAAGGTTTGACTAAGTACATAAGGAAATAGTAAAGGCAGGAACAACAAGCAAGAAGAAAAGGCGGGATAATAATTTATTTCGCAAACCTATATATATCTATAATCTTGCCCCAGTTGAAAACATTTTAAACCTTTACCTGTAGCTCGACAAACGAGAAAAGCAAGCAAGCACGCAACAGATATGATTCTTCCTCAGAGATCCCACCTGAAAACACGGGGTCTAGAGAATGAATGACTGACACGAACGAGAAAACAGACAATGACGCTCGGCTATGAAAATGCAACATGCTTAGAGACGAAAATACAATATTTAAGCATAAAAGGACAAGTAGGGGCAAATTGGTCATTTAGCATGTAAAACGTGGAATAAACGAATAACAAATAACATTTGATTAAATATAAATATTTAAGAATAAACTACTCAGATGGTATGATTGAATTTCCACAATAAACATGCATAACCCATTCAAGTCAATCAATTGAATTACAACTTATCAACTTAACAACTTTTTTCAAAAACTCAAAATCTACAATCTAACATTCACTCATAATCCAAGTTTAATCGAATCCAAACCTCATCAATTCAACTATACAATCAACATCGACAATATTCATCAATTTACAATCATGTTACAAGTTAAGGTACAAGCAAATTCAGCTTAATTGATTCGAAAAGCTAAAAGCTAGTGCGAAAGTTTGCATATATACATAATCATCCAAAAAGGTCATAAAAGACAAACGGCTAATCGGATTGAGGTAATACTAGCGTCTTTAGAACCGTTGCGTCAAGAGAATGAATCTGTCTGAAGACACTGTCGCCGGATTCCCTCTAGAACAGTGTCAAAACTGCCGATCACCATCTGCCACCACCTGACCCTTGTACTCAAACGTTCCTCTCGTCGAGCCCGTCACTTCCCCCAAGCCCGTTTCTCGATCCGATCACTAACCGAAGTTTAATTTCAGTTTGAAGCTCCAATGAATTTGGGAATGGAGTTCGTAGAAAGCTTACCCACGTCGAGAAGGTTGGAAAGCACCTAAAGATCAACGAAAATGGTGGCCGGAGCACGTCGGACCACCACTCCCGCCATGGCTCCTCCGCGCGCCACCTGTAAATGGCCGGAGCGCCGCTATCTGAGGGAGTCACGCCACGAGACCACCACCAATCTTCTCATCTCGTCACGCAGGTCAGAACCTTGGTGGTCCGTGATGGTGGCGCCGCCTGAAACGTCGCCGGAGCTCCACCAATGCCGCGCCTGAAAAATGGTCGTATCTCCACCGTCGGTGGTCGGATGGACTCAAGACCACCGCCAATGGATTCCTCTCGTCGAAAAAATTCAGACTCGACCAGTTTCAAGCCTCGCCGTCGCCGGAAGACTCAGATCGGAGAAATGCGCCGCCGTTCGGTTCTCGAGCTGTTACTCCGTCGTCGCTACTCCGATGGCCGGGAAAATAGTACGGTTGGATTCGTCTCGTCGATACGGTCGTCTGGACATATGATTCATCGAATTCCGACAACGTTGCAAAAATCGTGTTTGAGAGAGAATGGCTTGTCGTTCGATGATTGTCGGTGTGTGTATGGTTTCTAAATATGGAAGGTTACTATATATATTTTTCGAAAAACGAAACAAAAACACGAAGTCTCGGAATTAGGCGTACTTAGTGTCAAAATGACCGTAATGAAATGCTTAACAAGGTTTGAGGTTCGTTTCATGAAAATTCGGGCATTTACAAAACGTCAATATCGAGTGGGGTCAAAGTGTAAATAATTTTGGGCCAAAAATGCAATATTTAAGAAATATAATTTTACGAATAATATTTGGAACCTCGATGAAATACATCTTTAAAACATTGGATTTCGGTCCAACATGCATTGTTAAATTACTAGATTCGATTAAACGAGCTAAAAATATAAATTTACCAAATTGACCCTAGTTAGTGACAAAACGATGCAAATATAATTCTTATTAATGCTGTGAGTTTTAAAAGCCAAATTAATGGTTTATGAAAAATTCTTTAAATGCAAGAGTTGGAAAGCGTGTAATTATGAAAGACGTCGGGACCATAAACGGTTTGAATCTCGATAAACGTGCTAATTCTGAGCTTGGGAATTATGGGTCGTCACACTTTCTGCTCAGTCAACATGACTAAAATCCGTTAATTGCTACCCTCGAGTCCAATAAATAGTATGTATTTATTTTGAGTGAATGATGTAACGCCCCGAAAATCCGCATTATTATCCGGTACGTCCGATTTGTTATTTTGCGCGATTTAATTATTTTATTTGATAGTTAGTATGTGAATTTTTAACAATTTCATAAATGAGTGAATTTTGGTTTTTAAACCATTGCATGTCAACGTGTGTTCAATTATATGAGCTTTGACTGTAAAATTGTTTAATTCCGACAACCTGCTATTTTTAGTAAGTTCGGAGTAATTACGGTTTTGCCCCTCGTTTCGAAGTCAAGTCAAAGTTTGACTTGACCACTCTCTCTCTCCCTCAAACCTCATTCACGTAAGAAAGAAGAAAAGAAAGAAGAAAAAAGAGAAAAAGAAGAGAGAAAAGAGAGAAAGCTTCGATTGCTCATTCCGACTTCGATTTCCGACCGAATTTCGACTCGTGAAACTTTTCGAACTCCTCACGATCTATTCTTCAAGTAAGCTTCTCACGTCCTTCGCGTTTAATGCTTCATAGGTTATGATTTATAGAATTTTATGAATAGTTTAATAATATATGAAAAATGTGAATATGAATGATTTTGTGGATGGATTTACGTGTTTCTTGGTCCTATAAGTAGATTAGATGTTGTAGATCATTATATGTAAGTTTAGTTTGAGGTTTTGCATGATTTATATGATTTAAATGTTAATTTTTGGCTCATTCCCGAGAACCCTCGCGATTTTCTGCTGTGTTGATGATCCGCACGGCCTGACGCACGGTCTTGAGACAATGCGCCAAGACCGTGTGCATATTTTGGCCTTGCACCGCCTAACGCACGGCCGTGCGCAAGCCGGTGCGCAGGCCAGTGCAAGTTTGTCCGCACCGGCTTGAGCACGTGTTCAAGCCCGTGCGTTTGCCCATCCCCAAGACCGTGTGTATGCCTTAACCAAAATTTCTCCATTTTCAACTTCTTGCTCTCGGCATTGAGGGTCAAAGGGGTAATTAAAAAGTTGACTTTCTTCGTTTGACCTCCGATTCAAGATCTTATTTCACCTATAGGTCCTATAAATCATGAAATACATATTTTAGGTAGTTTGAATTTTTCCGACTTCGTTTGGGCCCCGTTTCTCTTGTTTTTCGTTTAGGCCTTTTTGACTATTTTTCAAATGTTGTTCGTTTCTTCCAAAACTTGAATGCATGCTTCCTTATTGCATTTTATGCATGTTTATGAGCTTTTATTACATTCTAACTTGTGCTGCTTATCGAATTCTATGAATTTCTATGTTTTGTTACAATGTGAACCTAAGTGATATGAATGATTGTTAAACGTGCTTCTATGTGTTTTAAATCTTTCGTATAAGTCGTGCGTCGTCGTTAGTCTTATATGGTTATGTCTTTGTCTTTTTGCAGACGATACTCCCGTGGAGTAGTGTGCCTGTCTCGCATTTTGCTCTCGTTTTTGTCAAGCCAACAGGTGGGGTTTTCAGTTTCTTATAGTAGACGATAATACGTACATAATACCAACCCTACTACCCGATAAGCCTTGTTTTATGATTTGTTTTACATCCGTCTGTATATATAGTAGATATTTAAGCTTATACTTTTATGATCTTGAAAACGATTTAATATGAAAAGTATTATGTATAAGTTTGTGAAATGTTTACGAAAGAGGCAAGCAAATCTTTGTTTTCCGAAAGCGAACTTTGGCATTATAGCCTCGCACACGACTTGCCTCGAACGGTCTTTTGACCACATGGAAACGTTTGAAAAGCGAGCTATGTATATGAATATGTTTGACCTGTTCTGATGGGCCCGGAGTAAGGACGATAGGACGAAGTCGGTAGACGTCGGGTCTACGGCGGAAATTCTATGGTTTCCTCCACCTTTGGGAGCTCGGGGTGAGGCCGGAGTGGCAGCCCTTTGAGTACCTGAGCTTGTTTATGTATGATATGTGTAGTTAGGGGGTTGCTCCCTGATTACAACTGGAGGAATAAGGTGGGTTTCTGTTTTTATGATTTGACTGGTGGTTCAGAACTCTTCTCGCTGAGTTATACGCTTTGTTATGTTTCATTTTGAGCTAGTTCACCAATCGTTTGCGAAAAACTTTACTTATGTTATTTTCTTTCTGTTTAAACTGGTGATCTACTTTCGTTTATTCTTATGTACTGTTTTTCCCCCTCACTTAGTCGTTTGACTAACCCCATTCGTTTCACCCTTTGGTTTCAGGATTCTAGGCGGGCTTCAGTAGTATTGAGTCGTTGTCAATCGAGTTACAAGCTTTTGTCTTATGTAAACTCTCGTTTCTTGTTGACTTATGATGTATGTAGGATTTGATTTATACTTATGAAAATCCGGGAATAATATTGTAGAACCCGTTGTAAACATTTGTTAATATTTATTGGAATTTGCTAGCCTTGGTGGGCTTTACCTATCTGCGCAATCATTATGGGTTTTATGTTTTGTTTTATATTGCTTCCGCTTTTGGGTTTGTCTCTGTTTTGAAACTCCCGCCTAGTAGTAAATGTCCGGTTTGCCGTTCGCCGGGTTTTGGTTCGGGTCGGACTCCTTTCGATTCCGGGTCAGGATCCGGTGCGGGGCGTGCGTCTGCCCGTTTGGCGGCGCCCGCTACAAATGATGCAGAAAGATAAATATTAATAGTTAATATTACACCTTAATTAAATGTTAATTTAGGTTTCTGGACTTGAGAATTAGTTTGAGAACTAATTCAAGTCTGCTGATTAATTATGTCACTAAAAAACATTCAAAGTTATTAGGTGATTTGGGCTTAAAATTTATTAGAAATAAATTAAGCCCACTTAATTAATTATTAAGGGGTTTGCTTAATTGTATGGACAATTAAGCAAATTAGGCCCAAGGAAATTTAATCTAGCATTAAATTCAATAGGCACTATCCCTCTTTCTTTCTCGAAATTTCTCTTTCTATAAGAGAAGCGTTTAAGACAAACTTAATATGTCATATGGGATGACATAGAATAAGGGCAAATCGCACTAAGTAGCTAATAGACAAGGTGTCTATAGTAAGCTACTAATATCATGAAAGTGCATAATATACATATTGATGTAGCATGCACTTAAATCAGATCTATGAAATAGTAAATAGGATTAACTGTCTTCTTAGTATTGAGTAAGCTTAGCTTACTCAAAAAGGAACTGAGAGTCTAGGTGTTTATGAACACTGAGTTAAGGTTTTGAACCTCAATGAGAAATTCATCTAATTTTGATTTGTCAGAATTAGTAAATTTGAATAGACCTGATCCTAAAATATTTCCTGTGTCCTTCAATTGAAAACTTCACTGGTATATGAGTTATTGAACTGAAAAGAAGCTCGTTTGGAACGAGAGTTCAATAAAGGACACATTAATTGTGTTAATAATACATCAGAATAAAACTATGTGTTTCCATTATTTCATTTTAGAGATATCAAATACAATTCGTTGTGTATGATTTATTTGAATACTGATTTGACATTTGAATTGAGTATTTTTTCGAAAATTTCTTTTGTGAAAATAGTTCTATTTATTTTGGAAATAATTTTTCTTCAAAAATTTCAAATGTCATGATGGAAAAATTTCGCTAGAGTAAAGGTATAAACCGGTGCTCTTTAAAAATTTTGCCAAAGTTTCGGTTATAAAAATATTTCTTAAATATTTTGTTATGCAGCAGAACACAAAAATTAGCAAGATCGACTCTAATTTATTCAAGTATTACAAACGTAATTTTAAATCAATAATAATACGAGCAGAATAACAATATGCTTAAATAACATTTATGAAAGCAAATAGCAAGGTAACTTTAATATTACCGTGTACCGAGGAAAAATCAGGATGTGAAGAACTCCTCCGTGATACCCGGTAGACCTTCTTTAGAATGTAGAGAGCTCCTCCTTAAAGTCCGGTAGACCTTCTCTTTAATAAGCCCGGTAGAACTCGTACACCGAAGATAATTAGAACATGATCAATAACTTCTTCGTGATATCCGGTAGACCTTCTCCGTAATAACCCCTGTAGAACCCTAGGAGTGTGGGCTCCAAATATTTTTTCTAAAATACTATATACTAGAAAATATTTAATTTTGAAAAGCTAATATAACTTTTCAAAGCTAATAGAAAAATAATTTTCCTCAGCTATAGAAAAACTATATATACAGTTTTATGTAAACTATATATATGAAAATAGAGAGAGAGAGAGCTTAAGCTAATTTAGAAGAGAGAGCTTGAATGTTTTTTTTTTTTTTGGATGAATTAAGATTGGCTAGAATAGCCATCTATTTATAGGCCAAGCTTAGGGACTAAATAGCAAATTAACAAGTTTCAAGGATATGCTATAAAATATAAACCGCCTCATCTATGAACACCACATGTCCTAGCCTAGTTGGTAAAACTGTGGGGCCCCCAGCTTGAGGTTAGGGGTTTGAACTCTTCCTCCTTCAGCCCATGGTATTTTATTTTTTTGTGGGCTTAATACTGGACACCACATTTAAAACCAAAACTGCTCCAATATTTATCAAGATAAAAGTCCTAGCTTAGTTGGTTTGCCCATGGGTGTTAAACTTGAAGGTTAAGTGTTCAAATCCTTCCACTTATATAATTTTTTTATTTTTAACAAAAGCTAGAAATAATTTATTTTTCTCAAAAATAAAATATATCATTTTTCAAACAATGTGAAAATATTTTTCTCTCTTCTCCTTTTTCTATAGCTTAAAATATTTTCTATCCGGGTTAACATTGGGCTTACGGAGGGACATATAGGAATAATTAATTTTAGCTCCAAACGGGTTAATCAATTATCATCCCTATGATAACATTAATTACCGTTTAACAATATTTAATTCCACTAAATAAATATTGTTGCACTCTAAAATTAATTAAATTATTCACGAGAATAAAATAAAATAGTTTTGCATTCGACCCCTCTATTTAGATATCTGTGAGAAAATAAATTATTCTACTATCATTTATTATCTCACATTATCTCCATAAAATCTCGATTTACTTTAATTCGAATATTCTATATGTGAAACACATTCAACATATAATTTCGTTGACTATCACACGAAATACTTTGGCCAAAGATTTAATTCGAATTTTCGTAAATCTTATTTTAGTGGATATCTTGTTCCTTCCAACAAGGTTATAGATTCCTCAATTAATATTTTTCTTCAGCACATTTCATGCAATCATCGAACATACAAAGGTATTGGTCACTCTATATTGAGACCTCACTTCTGAGTATATTACAATGATTAACACTACATGCCTAAAGTCAAAATATTATCAGAATTTAGAGTCAATGCCTTTTAAGAATCTATTCATTTTAGATAGTAGTATAAAATGAATATTCTTAGCAGTCCAGTTCAATATTTTCAATTCTCATTGAAATCACCATTCCCTATGATGAAAGATTAATCATCAATATAGCATATTATAGTCTTAGATCTTATCGTCAACTACGAACTATTAATAACACGTGATTATGGTATACAAAGTCTTTTCTTATGAAACACATTTCATATAAGTATACCATCACACGTTATTAATTAATTTATATTTGTAAAATACACATAACTTGCAAACTTTCAATTTCATTAATTTATTCAAATAATACAAAATATATTGCAATAAATTGGATTTTTAGGGCACATTCGCTAGCATGTCAAAATATATTACTAAGTCTGAAATGAAAAGAATATGAAAGATAATAAATATTATCACATAAAATAAACCCATAAGAGTTATGGGCAATTAATTCGAATTTAGGTAGAAATTCGAAACATTCAGTGTTTAAAAATGATATTTGAGTATGCTGATTTCAAACCCCATATTTAATGGTAATTATGAGAATTTTCAAATAAGTCTAAGAGACTAGTGGGAGTATGAATTAGATTAGAAACCTAATTGATAAATGTTTGTAGAAAAATAAGTATTAATGGAATACTTATTTAAAGGTTTCCTAAAGCACAAAATGGACTGTTTAAAAGGAAAAACCACTTTTATTCAAGAAATTGCTTCTTAAAGATAAACAAAAAACGACCTTTAAGTTAAGAAATTATTTCTTGATGATAAAAGAAGAAAATAAGAAGTTGAACAGTTTCAACAAGAGACCACAAACAAACAAATAGTGGAACACCAAAGTCAATCCAAATCATAAGATAAGTGTAAGACCTTACAGAAACAAACAGAGGATTAGTGAATCCGAAATATATCTTAGTGAAGATATTTGACAGTATATATAAGATATAGAAATTCTGTAAAGGCAAACAAAGTTCTGAAATTTAGTGGGAGCTAGCCAAGAGTGGACGAAACTTAGAGAAGTTTACAGACTCCTACCAGAACTCAGATTAATCTTGAATGATTGGAACAGTATTTTAAATGAGAGAGTCGAAAATGGTTTTGACTACATTTAAAGTATGATTAAGAGTAATCACATACATAAGATACAAAGAAAGTTATATAGATGTATGATGCTTTCGAACAATACATAAGGTAGAATCCTGTCTAGTTAAAGAGTTAACAGAATCTATAGAGATAGATGGAGTAAATTCGAAAACTTAGAGGGTAATCCGATAGGGTCGGAAATAAACAAGCAATTAATTAATAAGTATGGTAACTTATAGAATAAGTACTAAATTGGAAAATCCCAATAAGTGTAGTACACGAACGGGTTAAGCTTATGAAGCAAAACATATTACTGCATAAGATGTAGAAACATAAGGAGTTTAGATGAGATACATCATCCAAAAGTATTGGATTTAATACCTAGCAATACTTTGGCATTAGTTGTTTTCGAAACAACATAAATGTGATTGCGCAAGCAATGGAACATAAATGATTTAAGGTTGTTAAATCAGAAGACAGGAGTTATATCTCAATGATATAAATCGTCTAGGCAGAAAACATAGTGAACCCACATACTGAGCCTTAGAGTCAAAAGGTCTTTTGAAGGACATCTTTCGAAGATGGGTCTTGAGACAACGAGTAGTTGACTTTAGGGCAAGTGGGAGATTGTTAGAGTTGTGCCCTGAAAAGCTGAACTGTTTAAGGCATTTCCCATAAAACTCTAGAGTAGAACAATCTAGTGATCCATAATAGAAAGACTTTAGTAGTCGTCTAATACTACTTTGGCCAAATTCATCATATTACATTTATAAATGGTTGCATATTGTTTATTCTTGTGTATGGATGAAACTCCAAGATCACAGTGAGCTAAGGGACTTGGTTTCACCATTTGATGGGGGCCATGAAATAAGTACCCGATGGTGTGATCTAAAACACTCCAAGTCGAAGAGTTTAAAAGGCACAGGGGATGTCGATCAGACTCGCTTGAGACTTGCTCATATGACAGCTTTATGAAAGTGTGTCCCATTTCATGACATTAGTGTTTTGACACTACTATGCATATGAGGGTGCTCAATGGAGATTAAGTTCACTGAGGATCCCGCCGGGAATGCCTAAATGGGGTAAGACTCATGTAGAGGCTTAGAGATTAGGAGGGTTTCCCTAGCCATGATCGTATCTAACTAATCCTTAGACTTGAGGCTCCATGGTTGCCTTGTGCATAACTGGGGCATACTTTGATGTACTTCTAAATCCCTAGGTTTCGCATAAGTTGTACATTGGGTATGTTCGAGTTATGCATGGAGGCTGTGAGGGTCAATACAGGATCTATTATTGTTACAAGAACAAGAAGAATTCCTATGAATTCTGTTATAGTATATTCCACCACTAAATCCTCGCGCAAGGTCTGGTTGGTCTTCACTAGGAAAGAGTTCCTAGAGTGTAAGATCAAATGGAATTACTATAGGAATGTTATTCATAGCATTGTAGACTACTGGAGTTCCATTTCTCATACCCTAGGTTTCAATCGGGAATTGGATGATAGAAGGATCGTATCTCACGGAAATCATGAGGCTGAAAGATTCATACCACTTCATCGATGGATGGGTGGCCATCGACACATTGCTAGACGTCATCCATGGTCTGTAGGAATGTATTTGTGAAGTCAATGAGTTGATTCATAAATAGTCTTTAATTAAATGAGTTTAATTAAAGTCACATATATAACATTAAGAATGTATACCTACTACTGTCCTATTGGTGAACCTGAGGGGTCACACAATGACTTCCAAAGACGAACTGCTTTATCTATATCAATAGAGTTTGATAATAGTCAATTAGATTGGCAAATGAATTAATTGGAATTAAGTCATTAACAAAAGAGACAAATAAGTTAGTTACATGGAACAAACATATAATAGTTATTTAAAGGTAATTAACAAAGTATTTAATATAATTAAATATAAGAGACATGTTATTTGATAACATATTGCCTAAGTTAGACTTGAGAAATTAATTGGATTAATTCAAGTCTAGAGTAATTGAGAATTAAAGGTATTGAGGAGAAACGCAATTCAATTAGAGGATAATTGAATATTTTGACTTGAGAATTAATTGATGTTAATTCAAGTCAAATTAATTAATTGAGTTACTTATGATTTGTAGCACCCTAAATTTCCCGCAAGAAATATGTTCAGGGGGTCCACACGGGCTTGCGACACGCCGTGCAGCAGCCCGTGTGGAAGAGACACGCACGCCCTCCCCTCACGGGGTGTTGCAAGGCCATGTGTGTCCATATTTGATCCCACATCGGAATTTCAGAATATGTTTGAAGGGTTTATAACCAAAAATCACCAAGTAACAACCACCTTGTGGTACCACCTTTTGGCAAGTGTTTCCGGCCAAACTTTAGGGTTGTGCTCGGTGGTGATCGGAGGTTATGCCCGCGCGTCCAACGGGCGCCGCCGTGAGGGTTCTCCTCTCCGCGCCCGGGGGGCCGCGACAAATGGTATCAGAGCCGACCGCCAGTTGGGGACGCATGTTCACGGCTTTGATGTCTGCTCCAGGTCGAGCGCGTGGGCATGTGCCACGCGTATGGGTTACATGCGGTGGGAGTCCCACTGGCGGGCGGTACTGGGAAAGCTTTGTTGTGGCGCAATGGGGACATTGCGATCTGAAGGAGGGGTGATTGTAGCATCCTGAATTTCCCGCAAGAAATATGTTCAGGGGGTCCACACGGGCTTGCGACACGCCGTGCAGCAGCCCGTGTGGAAGAGACACGCACGGCCTCCCCTCACGGGGTGTTGCAAGGCCGTGTGTGTCCATATTTGATCCCACATCGGAATTTCAGAATATGTTTGAAGGGTTTTTAACCAAAAATCACCAAGTAACAACCACCTTGTGGTACCACCTTTTGGCAAGTGTTTCTGGCCAAACTTTAGGGTTGTGCTCGGTGGTAATCGGAGCTTATGCCCGCGCGTCCAACGGGCGCCGCCGTGAGGGTTCTCCTCTCCGCGCCCGGGGGGCCGCGACACGACACAAAACTCGAAATCAAATCCTATGACCACTGCTGCCAACTTCGACATTTGGAACGTCGAGCATCTAAACCTGAAGCATGAACCAAAAGAGAGGGTGAGTCAAAAGAACTCAGTGAAGAGGGGAGGTATATGTAATAATGTAAAACCTAGTTTAATCCACGCTTTAGTCACTTAGAGATCTCGTAGCATGACGAATAGTCTCATATGGATTCAATAAAGCTTAAGTGAATCAGACTTTGTAGTAAAACATTTTAAAACCTTTTATTTCCCGGCGAGAGTGGGCCATCTCCTTATAACTCCCAAAACATTTCAAAAATATTTGAAATCTCCAATACACCGTTTGGTTTATTGAGGAGCAACCCAAGACTTCACCGTTTTTAACGACCGTAGTCGGTTAGTATTATTCGGGCTAGTTCTTCCCTGAACAGCTTGGATAATACCCTCGATTATGTAATAGAAAATGACCGGATCACAAAGCCACATCTACATATAATCTGAATTTATGAATTATAGGATTGGGTCTCACCCTAGACCTAGTCTACGGGATATTAACTCGGTCCTATAACCCGGGGCCCGTTCCTCCCAAGAGCGTCCTCAAGGGGGGTAAGAGTAATATTTCTCGCTTTGAATATTTAGCTCTCCTTTCTCTTTCGAGTAAAGGAGCGGTTTGACCAAAAAGGGGTCATTCGAGAACAAGTGTGCAACGGCTAGGACAACACTCATCAACGTTGCCGAGAGAATTCACGGCATACGCGCAAGGCTCCTTAACCAAAAGTTGCTTTAAACCAAATAAGTTCACTTGTCTCTGTTTTGAAACCATTTGATCAGAATATACATATATTGTTTGATATGAAAACATTGCTCAAATATTGATAAATATATTCAAATACTTAAGGGTTTTCACAATCATTTGTTCAATGCAACAGTTGAAAGCGTTTTAAATCCTCACCTAAAAGGTTCAAAAGAAGAGAGAAGGAAGCCGACGACTATGCCTTGTCCCCTTGGGGTCCACCTGTAACACACAGGGCCTCGAGGTAAGACACGACTCGACTAACAACCAATTAACGACATACGACTTTAAATATGCAAACATGCTTAAATAATGAAAATGTATAAAACACATTTAGACACATTAGAAGCTTATAATATTGAGCAAAGAAGGCATACAAGTCATATAGAAGCTTGGGGTAGCATTTCCAAACGTTTGGGAAAATTACCAAAAGTACCCCCGAAACACTATTCAAAAATAATGATTTTTGGACGAGTTTTAGGGTGAAAACGGGATTTTTAAAGTTCGGATCGCCACATTTTTGGCCAAATTCCCGTAGCAAATTTGCTACAGTAACACGCAAGTTACTGTAGCAGTAGCGAGAATTTTTTTGATTTTTGGCTCAAAATTCATTTTTTTCATCCCCCAATCCTCCAACAACTCTACCTAAATGCTTAATATGATCATATATCATGAAAACAACATTAAAACAAGCTAAAGAAGTCGTGAATTCAATATTACAAATAAACCCATTTAGCTTCAAATTGCCATTAATGGAGTTTCAAGCTTTCTAGCTCCACTCATGCTTCAAGATGATCAACATACACTCATATATTCATGTTTGGTCATTCTAACAACACAAGAATCATTACCAATCATCATAGCAACAAAAACCATAAATTACCTAAATATGGAAAAGTTATGAAATGAGGAGAAGTAGAGCTTGAGAGCTTGAATTGTTCGGATCAAATTGTTCCTTGTTCTTCGGTGATCCTTCGTGTTGAATTAGAGAGCTAGAGGATCGAAGGTGAAGAAGATTAAAGAAGCTAGGTTAAGAGTTGTTGTTGTTGGAATAGGGAAAATGAAGTGAAGAGAAATTGAATATTTTGATAAGTGAGGAAGAGAGAATGAACGTGAGAATTAGAGGGGAAAAAGAACACCCGGCTCAAACTCGAGCCAGTCCAAGAATACTGCAAATCGCTATTCCGGGCTTAAAAGTCGACTGTGTCCAAATTAATTGATTTTACAGTTAAAGCGACCCTAATCAAGCCCTCGATGACAATACGATGCTAGAAACTCGAAAATACCTCTAACTCAAATATCTCACAAAAATCACACCCAATAAACACTTAAATGCAATTAATTCACATAATTCACAACTAAATTCCGGCTAACACGCCGAAACGTACCTTGAAATATCGGGTCGTCACACTACTCCCCCGTTCAAGGAATCTGTCCCCAGATTCTACGTCGTCTTAGAGAACAACTCGGGATAGTAGTGACGCATCTTCTCTTCGGTCTCCCAAGTGACTTGCTCGGTTGCTCGATTCCTCCACAATACACGAACCAATGGAATCTGTTTGTTGCGAAGTAACTTGAGCTTACGATCTTGAATCTCAACGGGCTTCAATTCGATCGTGAAATCGGGTTCCAAATGAACCTCTTCATCTTGAAGCATGTGAGACTCGTCGGGATAATACTTCCGGAGTTGAGAAACATGGAAAACATTGTGAATCCCGGTCAAGTTAGAGGGCAAATTCAAGCGGTAAGCGGTCTTCCCAATCCTCTCGAGAATCTCATAAGGACCCAAGTATCTCGGACTGAGCTTCCCACCTTTACCCACTCTAGCAAACCCTTTTCTTAACGTTGCTTTGAGAAACACTTTGTCACCTTCTTCGAATTCGATATCCCGTCGTCTCTTGTCGGCATAGCTCTTTTGTCGATCCTGGGCTGTTTTCATCCTCTGACGAATGATCACAACCTTATCCAAAGTCTCTTGGATCGTCTTAGAAGGAAAAGCTCGTTTTCACCATCTGAAGTTCTTCGCCAATCCTCCAATTCCCAATAAAGAGGAGATCGGCACTTTCTACCATAGAGAGCTTCGTACGGCGACATTCCAACAGTCGCCTGATAACTGTTGTTGTAGGCGAATTCTATCAACGGCAACTGTTGGTCCCAACTCGAAGAGAAGTCGAGAGCACAAGCATGTAACATGTCGCCTAATATCTTGATGGTTCTTTCAGACTGACCATCGGTTTGAGGGTGAGCTGCGGTGCTAAACTTCAAGTTCGTTCCCAAACTCTTGTGAATTTCTTGCCAAAGACGTGAAGTGAACTTGGGATCTCGATCAGTCACAATGTTCAATGGAACACCATGCAACCTAACGATCTGCTCGATATACAAGGTTGCAAGCTTCTTGACATTAGTCGTCTTCTTGATCGGAATAAAGTGAGTGGACTTCGTCAAGCGATCCACAACTACCCAAATCGTATCATATCCTCTTTGAACTTTCGGTAATCCTGACATGAAGTCCATAGCAACACCTTCCCATTTCCAATCCGGAATCGAAAGTGGCTGTAAGGTTCCACCAGGTTGTTGATGTTCGGCTTTAACCTTCTGGCAAGTCAAACACCTTCGAACATAATCGGCAACCTCTCTCTTCATGCCGTGCCACCAATACCGAGTTTTGAGATCTCTATACATCTTGTTGCCACCAGGATGGACAACATATGCTGATTTGTGTGCCTCATCAAGAATCTCGGTCCTTAAACCTTTTGGCACGCAAATTCTATTTCTGAAACGAAAGAGACCCATATTGTCGAACTCAAACTTGGGGTTCGGCTTATTCTGAGCTCTCACAATCTGTCTCTAAATCCAGCCATCACTAACTTGCCCATCTTTGATTCTCTGAGTCAAATCTGGTCGAAGCACAAGATTAGCAATTCTCGGCTGAGAGACTATCTGACACCGTTCGGCAGTAGCTAACCCTGAGGAATCACCGTCCAAGCTAGCCATCTTCGCCTATCGGCTCAAAGCATCGGCTACCACATTCGCTTTGCCCGGATGATATTGAATGCGGAAATCATAGTCCTCGAGGAACTCCATCCACCGACGTTGCCTTCTGTTGAGCTCTTTCTGAGTATGTAAATACCTCAAGCTCTGGTGGTCGGTGAAAATATCAAATGTCACACCATACAAGTAGTGTCGCCACTTTCCAAGGGCAAATATGATAGCTGCTAACTCCAAATCGTGGATAGGATAGTTCAATTCGGGATCCTTCAGCTTTCGAGAAGCATAAGCGATTACCTTTTCATTCTGCATGAGAACACATCCCAATCCTTCCTTCGAGGCATCGGTATACACCGTGAAACCTTCTGGACCCTCAGGCAATGTGAGAATAGGAGCGGTCGTCAACCGTTTCCTCAACTCTTGGAAACTCGTCTCGCATTTGTTGCTCCACACAAGGGGAAGATCTTTACGGGTCAAATGAGTGAGCGGCGCGGCTATCTTAGAGAAGTCCTGAACGAAACGTCAATAATAGCCGGCCAACCCTAAGAAACTTCGCACCTCTGTCGGTGTCTTCGGCTGCTCCCAGTTCATAACGGCCTCGATCTTCGAGGGATCAGCCTCGATACCCTCTCCCGAGATCACGTGGCCAAGGAAGTGAACACGATCAATCCAGAACTCGCACTTGCTGAACTTGGCATACAACCGATGCTCTCTTAGAGTCCTAAGCACAATACGTAGATGTTCGGCGTGTTCTTCCTTAGTCTTAGAGAAAACCAGGATGTCGTCGATGAAAATAACCACGAACTTATCGAGATATGGTCTGAATGTACGATGCATCAAATCCATGAAAGCTGCTGGAGCATTCGTCAACCCAAAAGGCATCACAACAAACTCAAAGTGTCCATAACGGGTGTTGAATCCAGTCTTCGGAATATCAGACTCTCGAATCCGTAGTTGGTAGTAACCCTGTCGGAGATCAAGCTTGGAGTACACTTTCGACCCTTCCAATAAGTCAAACAACTCTTCGATGTGAGGTAGAGGATACTTATTCTTCACCGTCATGCGATTCAACTCACGGTAGTCTATACACATCCTCAGAGTACCGTCCTTCTTCTTAACAAAAAGAACCGGTGCACCCCACGGTGATATACTCGGCCGAATGTACCCACTCTCCAACAAACCTTCAAGCTGAATCTTCAACTCTTTCAATTCTGCTGGAGCCATACGATACGGGGTCTTCGAATAAGGCTCTGCTCCCGGCGCCAAATCAACCACAAACTCAATTTCCCGTTCTGGAGGCAAAGAATTCAAACTCTCGGGAAACACATCGGGAAAATCTCCAACTACCGACACATCCTCAAGCATCAAGTGCTCTTTTGGACGGTTAAGTAGATAAGCAACAAAGGCCGAAGATCCCTCACGTATCAATCGAGCGGCTTCGATATAAGAAACTCGAGGTATCTTGTCAAACCTATTGCTCAATATCTCATTCTCGGCACCCAGAGCGATCTTTTTACCAAAACAGTCTATATGAGCTCGGTGACGAAACAACCAATCCATACCCAAACTAATCCCAAAGTCGTTCATTGGCAACTCAATGAGATCGGCGGGGTAGACGCGATCGGAGATCATCAAAGGACAATCTTTGAAGAAACGGAAACAGAAACTCGAAATTCCCAACGGAGAACTGACCTCAAGCATATAAGGTAAACACTCAGTAGATAGCGGCAGTTTAGAAGCAAATTCAGGCGCAATAAATGAGTGGGTCGCACCCGAATCATACAAAACAGATATGAGAATGTTATGCAAATGTAGAGTACCTTGCACAATGGCATTCGGATTAGCAGCACCTGCATCTCCCTGCATAGCATAAGCTCGTGCCACTACCTTTGCTTTCCCGGGGTTCTGAGGACCCTTAGACTTTGGGGGATTCTGATTCCTTGGACAATTCTCAATCTTGTGGTCCTGACCACAACGTCCACACAGACCCTGCTTCAACCAACAATTAGCCTCAATGTGGCTTGTCTTGCCACAAAAACCACATGGCGGTCTCGGCTCGGCGGGCTTCGGGCCCGTAAACTTCTGCTTCTTTCCAGAGGAAGATGAACCGGATTGTTGAAACTTCTTCTTGAACTTTTGAGGAGCTTGGATTGGGGCCTTGGAGACATTCTCGGCTCGAGTCTTCATCCTGGACTCAACTTGAAGTGCTTTTGCAACAGCGTCTCCATAGGTACGGGGCTCGAAGGCATCGAGAGCTTGGCTTATCCCGTCAGACAACCCACCTATGAATTGATTCACCTTTCGATGCTCATCATTGATCATAGCGGGACAGTAAACCAAGAGACGTGCAAAGGTAGCCTCATACTGTGCAACTGACCCACTTACTTGCTTTAGGGAGCGAAACTCTCTCTCTCTCTGATCTTGTACCACCAATGGTACATATTTGTCGTTGAACTCTTGAAGAAAATTCGCCCATGTAACTTCGGTGCCGGCGGCCTGCCACCTCTAATTGGTGATTCTCCACCAATCTCGAGCCTGATCTTTCAAGAGAAATACAGCATACTGAACCTTCTTCCGGTCCTCTAACTCAGCTACTTGGAACAACGGCTCCAAATTAGAAATCCAAGCAGTCGCCTTGAGATCGTCAGCGGCTCCATCAAATTTGGGAGGGTCAAGATAAAGGAAATCACGAAGATCTTGCCCTCTCCTCGGCTCAACGGCTGGTTGAATTGGAGGTTGGACTGGAGGTGGAGCTGGTTGAGCTGGAGCTTGTCGTTGGGCTAAGAATGCTTGAAATTCTGCCATTAATGCAGGATCTATGTTCTGTCCTTGAGTCGGCGGTGCTTGCTCGGGTAGAGGAGGATCATGAGGTGCCCTACCTTGACCTCTACCACGACCACGACCACGGGGAGGCATGTTTATCTGTGAAAGACTGAACAATTATGCATGTTTTGATTAGTTGTATGATATGTCATAGCAATAACACACAACTTAAACACATAGAAGCGCACATTGTCCTAAAGCCGTTCAACTTAGACAACACGACACGACGTCAGAACCCAAGTACCACTCCTAGGTAACCTTGGCTCTGATACCACCTTTAGCTGTGACGCCCCTACACCACAGCCCCCGGACCGGAACGAGACCCCAAGCGACGGTTAATTACCGAAACCCGAAACCCCACCCCAGACAACGGGTATCCATGACCTTTGGCAACAGTGACTCTCCCAACACGCACAGACCAATAAACAATTAATGAGCGGAAGCTTAAACAAGTAATCAATACGAGGGAATTTAAACAATGCTCAACTAATCGAAAATCAGAAGCATATATATATATCAACATCCCTCACTGGGGCAAAATAAACATAACTCCGCCAATTCGCGGTTCCAGAATGTAAATACATAATCATAGAGAGAGTATAGCAATGTCATAATGTAACTCAAGTCATGTTGTATCGATCTATAGCATAAATGTACAACGACCGACACAAGACTCGAAATCAAATCCTATGACCACTGCTGCCAACTTCGACATTTGGAACGTCGAGCATCTAAACCTGAAGCATGAACCAAAAGAGAGGGTGAGTCAAAAGAACTCAGTGAAGAGGGGAGGTATATGTAATAATGTAAAACCTAGTCTAATCCACGCTTTAGTCACTTAGAGATCTCGTAGCATGACGAATAGTCTCATATGGATTCAATAAGCTTAAGTGAATCAGACTTTGTAGTAAAACATTTTAAAACCTTTTATTTCCCGGCGAGAGTGGGCCATCTCCTTATAACTCCCAAAACATTTCAAAAATATTTGAAATCTCCAATACACCGTTTGGTTTATTGAGGAGCAACCCAAGACTTCACCGTTTTTAACGACCGTAGTCGGTTAGTATTATTCGGGCTAGTTCTTCCCTGAACAGCTTGGATAATACCCTCGATTATGTAATAGAAAATGACCGGATCACAAAGCCACATCTACATATAATCTGAATTTATGAATTATAGGATTGGGTCTCACCCTAGACCTAGTCTACGGGATATTAACTCGGTCCTATAACCCGGGGCCCGTTCCTCCCAAGAGCGTCCTCAAGGGGGGTTAAGAGTAATATTTCTCGCTTTGAATATTTAGTTCTTCTTTCTCTTTCGAGTAAAGGAGCGGTTTGACCAAAAAGGGGTCATTCGAGAACAAGTGTGCAACGGCTAGGACAACACTCATCAACGTTGCCGAGAGAATTCACGGCATACGCGCAAGGCTCCTTAACCAAAAGTTGCTTTAAACCAAATAAGTTCACTTGTCTCTATTTTGAAACCATTTGATCAGAATATACATATATTGTTTGATATGAAAACATTGCTCAAATATTGATAAATATATTCAAATACTTAAGGGTTTTCACAATCATTTGTTCAATGCAACAGTTGAAAGCGTTTTAAATCCTCACTTGAAAGGTTCAAAAGAAGAGAGAAGGAAGCCGACGACTATGCCTTGTCCCCTTGGGGTCCACCTGTAACACACAGGGCCTCGAGGTAAGACACGACTCGACTAACAACCAATTAACGACATACGGCTTTAAATATGCAAACATGCTTAAATAATGAAAATGTATAAAACACATTTAGACACATTAGAAGCTTATAATATTGAGCAAAGAAGGCATACAAGTCATATAGAAGCTTGGGGTAGCATTTCCAAACGTTTGGGAAAATTACCAAAAGTACCCCCGAAACACTATTCAAAAATAATGATTTTTGGACGAGTTTTAGGGTGAAAACGGGATTTTTAAAGTTCGAATCGCCACATTTTTGGCCAAATTCCCGTAGCAAATTTGCTACAGTAACACGCAAGTTACTGTAGCAGTAGCAAGAATTTTTTTGATTTTTGGCTCAAAATTCATTTTTTTCATCCCCCAATCCTCCAACAACTCTACCTAAATGCTTAATATGATCATATATCATGAAAACAACATTAAAACAAGCTAAAGAAGTCGTGAATTCAATATTACAAATAAATCCATTTAGCTTCAAATTGCCATTAATGGAGTTTCAAGCTTTCTAGCTCCACTCATGCTTCAAGATGATCAACATACACTCATATATTCATGTTTGGTCATTCTAACAACACAAGAATCATTACCAATCATCATAGCAACAAAAACCATAAATTACCTAAATATGGAAAAGTTATGAAATGAGGAGAAGTAGAGCTTGAGAGCTTGAATTGTTCGGATCAAATTGTTCCTTATTCTTCGGTGATCCTTCGTGTTGAATTAGAGAGCTAGAGGATCGAAGGTGAAGAAGATTAAAGAAGCTAGGTTAAGAGTTGTTGTTGTTGGAAGAGGGAAAATGAAGTGAAGAGAAATTGAATATTTTGAAAAGTGAGGAAGAGAGAATGAACGTGAGAATTAGAGGGGAAAAAGAACACCCGGCTCAAACTCGAGCCAGTCCAAGAATACTGCAAATCGCTATTCCGGGCTTAAAAGTCGACTGTGTCCAAATTAATTGATTTTACAGTTAAAGCGACCCTAATCAAGCCCTCGATGACAATACGATGCTAGAAACTCGAAAATACCTCTAACTCAAATATCTCACAAAAATCACACCCAATAAACACTTAAATGCAATTAATTCACATAATTCACAACTAAATTCCGGCTAACACGCCGAAACGTACCTTGAAATATCGGGTCGTCACACTACTCCCCCGTTCAAGGAATCTGTCCCCAGATTCTACGTCGTCTTAGAGAACAACTCGGGATAGTAGTGACGCATCTTCTCTTCGGTCTCCCAAGTGACTTGCTCGGTTGCTCGATTCCTCCACAATACACGAACCAATGGAATCTGTTTGTTGCGAAGTAACTTGAGCTTACGATCTTGAATCTCAACGGGCTTCAATTCGATCGTGACATCGGGCTCCAAATGAACCTCTTCATCATGAAGCATGTGAGACTCGTCGGGATAATACTTCCGGAGTTGAGAAACATGGAAAACATTGTGAATCCCGGTCAAGTTAGAGGGCAAATTCAAGCGGTAAGCGGTCTTCCCAATCCTCTCAAGAATCTCATAAAGACCCAAGTATCTCGGACTGAGCTTCCCACCTTTACCCACTCTAGCAAACCCTTTTCTTAACGTTGCTTTGAGAAACACTTTGTCACCTTCTTCGAATTCGATATCCCGTCGTCTCTTGTCGGCATAGCTCTTTTGTCGATCCTGGGCTGTTTTCATCCTCTGACGAATGATCACAACCTTATCCAAAGTCTCTTGGATCGTCTTAGAAGGAAGAGCTCGTTTTTCACCATCTGAAGTTCTTCGCCAATCCTCCAATTCCCAATAAAGAGGAGATCGGCACTTTCTACCATAGAGAGCTTCGTACGGCGACATTCCAACAGTCGCCTGATATCTGTTGTTGTAGGCGAATTCTATCAACGGCAACTGTTGGTCCCAACTCGAAGAGAAGTCGAGAGCACAAGCACGGATTGGTCGTGCGCAGTGCACGGTCTTGACAATGTATCCAAGACCGTGCACAAGCCGGTGCAAAAGACTTAGAATATCTTCCAGCATTTTTCTTTGGTTGCTCTCGGGAATTGAGTCAACATCTCGCCATTTTATGTTGACTTTTCGCATACGGACTCCAAAAATTATACCAATTTTACTTATAGATCCCTTATAAGCTGTAGATTAATATTTTGAAATGTTTGTTGAATTTCGACCTCGCTCGGGCAGTGAATAGTACATTTTTACGTGTGTGCATTTTTGGAAACTTGTCGGAATTACTTGAAATTTACGTGGTAGCTTCCATAAATATTATTATTGGCATATGCATGATTTTTGATTCATTTGGTTAGCCGTTCGTCAAATAATTGCTTATTTGCACTTTTAGAGTCGTTATTAATTCGTCTAGGTCCTGTCTTGTCTACAGATCAGTCAGAGGTCGGAGAGCAGTGAGTTATAGCTGCTAGACTTTCTTTTTGGCACACCAGGTGAGGATTTAAATTATTTAAACTGGGCTTGAACATATATGTCTATGTATACATGTGAAATCCCCGTATTCCCTTATTATTAGTATTAAGTATTTCGAGCTTATATTTTTATGATTTTATCAACAAATCATTTAATATCAAATTATACATTAGTACCCAAAAATCAATTTGTTTTCAATAGGGCAAGTAAACTCTTTCTTTTCAATGTGATACTTTGACTTTAGTTGGGCCTATGAGGGAAGTCGTTAGGGGAGTCCGTCAGCACATCTCGACACGTATGAAACTTATGGTTACCCCCTTTGTCGTCACGTCACCACTTGCCCAATTGCCCGTTTGGCACTCAAACCCTTATTGTAAAGCGAGTAAAATATTGGACTTTTCATTTGGGCCCCGGGATGGTATTCGGAGGTTACATCTGGGGACGGGCGTCCAGGGTGTAACCCGATGTGCTTCTCCCAAAATTAAGCGTCAATCGTGGCCCATCAGGAGTTTGATAGCCACGGTTGGGAGCGATGGTGGGTGTTGCATGTGTTGCACGCTTTCCTTAAATTCACTATAGTCGAGCCTCAGGTTGCTCCTTGGTTCGACACCGGAGATGGAGGTTTTATAATGTATTGAGAAGAAATAAGGAGGAACAAGCCCACTCTCGCTGGGATATTTATTTATTGCTTTGTATTGTTATTGTCTTTATTGCTTTATTGAATATTCAAGTCAAAGCACATTCCGGTTTCTTCCTTATTGCATATGTATTTTATATTAAAATCCGGAAGCGTGACTCGCCTTGCTCCACCCATATCTTCACTGAGTTCTTTGACTCACCCTCTTTTATTGGTTCTTGTCTCAGGTAGATTGAGAGACCGACATGTCTCGCGTGTCAGATTGGCAACAGTTCATAGATAGGTCTTTTTGGTTTCGCCGTTGTCTAGATTGTTGTCCATAACTCTCTCATTAGGTTATTCTTTTGGTCCTGGCATGTATTTAATGCTATATTGATCCCCACCCCTATATATTTATTTTATGTTGCCCCTGAATGGGCTGTGATGATATTGGACATTTAGATTGACCCCGAAGTGGCATTTATGTTATTATGTTTTAATTCGCTTCCGCTATATATTCTGAACTGTTTATCTATTGTGTCTTTGGGGATCCGCTGTTTCCAAGAGTAGGGATAGACCCGTTAGCTTGTATGGGTTCTCGAGTTGAGACGTCGTTCTCGGCTTGGGGATCTGTGCAGGTTCGAGGGCTGTAGAGCGGGCGCTACACGCAAGGTACGGTTGGTCTTCACTAGGAAAGAGTTCCTAGAGAGCAAGATCAAATGGAATTACTATAAGAATGTTATTCATAGCATTGCAGACTATTGGGGTTCCACCTCCCATACCCTAGGTCTCAATGCGGAATTAGATGATAGAAGGATCATATCTCACGGAGATCATGAGGCTAAAAGGTTCATACCACTTCATCGATGGATGGGTGGCCATGGACACGTTGCTAGACGTTATCCATGGTCTGTAGGAATGTATTTGTGAAGTCAATGAGTTGATTCACAAATAGTCTTTAATTAAATGAGTTTAATTAAAGTCACAATTCTGACATTGAGAATGTGTTCCTACTACTGTCCTATTGGTGAACCTGAGGGATCACACATTGACTTCCAAAGGCAAACAAATTTATCTATATCAACAGAGTTTGATAACAGTCAACTGGATTGACAAATGAATTAATTGGAATTAATTCATTAATAAGAAATCAAGATATCAATTAAGTGTAATTAACATGTAGGAGTTAATTAAGAGTAATTAACAAGTATTTAATGTGATTAAATTCGAGAGACTTGTTATTTGATAACATATTAGACTTGAGAGTTAATTGGGAATTAATTCAAGTCTAAAGTAATTAAGAATGAGTCTCAAAATTTATGTTGAAATTTGAGACTACTTAATTTAAGTAGGAGAAAGCTTTATCAATTAAAGTGTTAATTGAAAGTTTAAGACTTGAGAGTTAATTAGTATTAACTCAAGTCAAAATGATTAATTAAGAAACTTGTGATTTATTTAGAATAAATCAAGTACAATTAATAGAAGGAAAAATCTGTAACAATTAAATGTTAATTGGACTTATTGAACTAGAGAATTAATTTGGAATTAATTTTAGCCCAAGTTGATTAATGATGGGCTTGTAGTTTATTTAGAATAAATTAAAGCCCACTTTAATAATTAGACTTGTTTAATTAACAATAATTAATTAAATTAGGCCTTAGGAATTTAATCTGGTATTAAATTGAAAGGGCCTTGAAAAGGCCCAAAACTCCTAGGCCCAATAGGAGTGATGGTCGAAAATCCTAGCCCATCTTGGACTGGAATTTTTGGCCCAGTGTAGGTCTAATTAATTAACATAAGATGCAGAACAGAAGTTCCAAGAATTGGATTTTTCCCAACCCTAATCTCTCTCTCTCTTATGCGCCACTTTTCTCTCTCCCTACAGGCAGTTCACGTGAACTGCAGAAAACTTTTCTGCAGTTCAACGTGAATCAGCCTTTACAATTGTTTCTTGATTCTCTTATTTATATTAGATAAATACTGATCTTAAATCTCTAGCAGGAATTAAGAGATTCAGAGTTCGTCTGCGAGAAGCCGTGGACCAACCTCAGAGGGTTTCGGTTAAAGATCGGACCTTGGTAGAATCAAGAAGCCTGCGCTATTCGAGGAGTGGCCAGAAGCTTTGGAAAGCTTTCAATCCTTATCTACTACAAAAGGTGCATATCTCTCAAGATATATAAATGTTTCAAAGTTACGAGTTCATTGGATGAAGATTCACTGTAACGCTCCGGGACTAAAATTTTTGAAATCTACTACTTCCGCTATGCCCGGGGGTACGTGAATCACAACAGAGCATCCAGGGTGTTTCCCGAGGTACTACTCCCAAAAACTAAGTGTCGGCTGTGGTATGTCAGGAGTTGGCAACCAGGTTCCAGGATACCTGCTTATAATCGGCAGATTATGAACCCGGCTTCAACCCTAGACGCACGTCTCCGGGTATCCGCCTGTCACATAATCCAGGGCCCAAACAGATACACCCATGAGCGTCCTCAATGGGGTTAAACGTGTATGATCTTGCTTTTAAAAATATTTTAATGGACCAAAAGGGTCTTTCGAGACAAGGTATGTAACCGTCTAGGGTATCCCGTCACGTTGCCGAGTTATCTCGAGGCATACGTGCAAGTCCCGAGACCAAATGTTACTTTTAAAATCAAAATAGTTCTCTTGTCTCTATTTTGAAACCATTTTAACAAAGATACATATATATCATTTGATATTAAAACCTTTTGTTACAAATATTGGCAAAACATATAATTGAAATATTAAAGGGGATATGTTTTCGCAATATTTGTTCACACTTCAGTTAAAAACCATTTTACATCCTCACCTGTAGGCTTAACAAAAAGGATATTTCGACGACCAGAAATCAGTCCCGCGAGGTCCCACCTGTAATACATAGGCCTCGAGGTAAAACACGACTCGATAAATCAACCAAGTAAGACGCACGGCTATGAAATGCATTTTATGCTCAAAATAACATATTATGTATAAATGCATTTAAACACAATTAAGCTCATTCAAATACATTCAAACACAATCAAATATTCATAATATTAAGCTAGATTAGGCATTCAAGTCATATGAGAGCTTGGGAACTATAATTCAAAGGTTTTGTACATATTACACAAACCACCCCTCGTTTGATACTTTTCATAGCAAAACAACTCCGATTAATCCGAAACTTTCGGCATCTCTTAGTTAACACATTTTAAGATTTTTGATGCCAAAAGAATCGAAAAATGAAGCCAAATGCTCAAAAATCACTATTCATCAGCCCCTACATATTTTGCCAAACTTTCATTTTTCAACCCCAAACTCCACAAAACTTCACCAATTAGCTTAATATCATGAACTAACATGAATTCCTTAACCATTCAAGCATCTAACACCATTAACCCAACATTGCAAATTGATCAAATTTAATAGAAAAATCACAAAAGATGCTACATGCAACCAACAATCAAACCAAGCTCATCAATCATTCATTCTAGCATGCTTCTTCACTTCATCAACATTTGAAACCATAAAACCCAAAGAATTGAGAGATTCATAAACTTACCTTGAAGGAAAGAATTGGAGAAAAAGAGATGTAGAGAGCTTGTTTGCAAGAACCACAAGTGGTAGCTTGTTCCTTGGATGAGAGAGCAACTTTTTATAGCAAGAAAGAGGATGATTTTTGATGCTTTGATGGTGATGAAAATGGGAAGGGGAGTGAAGGCCGAGAGAGAGATGAAGAAGATGAGAGAATGTTGCTTGTGGAATAGTGTAGAAAATTTGAGAAAGAAATGAGATAATTAAATAAATAAAGATATTTTGAAAAGTCAAAATATGCTTGCAATTTGTATAGATATTTATATATATATATACATATATTTATATATGTTTGCATATATATATTGCATATATTTCAAATATAATATCATGTAATTCAATTATGATGACATAATTTTCATAAAATTTCAAATACAACCATTCAATTATAAACATTGTGTAAGGTAATTCAAATATGAAAATTCTTATGAATTCATCATATTATTCACATATAGAATCACACATTAATTCATATAATTCACATAATCACATAATTGCAAGCAATGCACACAAGAGCAATTAGTCGGTAAACGTACCGAAGCGTTATAAAATAGCGGGGCGTTACACATTTACTGTTCGAATAATGTTTTTCCTTTTGCTGAATTCCTTTGTAGGATAATTCTGATATTGGTCTTTATGATATTCTTATATTTATGATTATTGTTGCCCCGTGTGGCTTGATTTGTTGAATGGTTAATTGTTTAGCTTCCACACTCTGTTATTGTTATCGTTGTTGTTGCTGGGCCAGGGATGTTGTTACCAGTATACATCGAGTGCTTGCCATTCGCCGGGATGAAATTTTGAATGGGGTACAATTACCCTGTTCGGGAGTTCTTCTCGATGCGGATGTGGTGTCCTTTCTCCTCCTACGGAAAGGGGCGCTACAACATTTGCTCCTTTTTTTTTCGAGAATTTTTATCTTTGGAACCGATTGGTCTACCATGCTTCAGGCGTGTTGTAGATTCATGAGTGACATTTTTCTCAAATTGTCCTTTTGGGTTCTCAATCCGAGCAGGAGCATTTACAGCTGGCATAAAAGATTTTGTCACTCTTTTTGTATCTGTGAACGCATCTGGTAACTAATTTGCTATACTCTGCAAATGCACAATTATTTGTACTTCAGTTTCACATTGTTTGGTGCGTTGATCAAGATACAATAATGATGGTTCACACCATGTAACTTTCCTTTTCAACGGTTTATTATCTCCCCCTAATGTTGGGAAATTACTTTCATTAAAATGGCAATCAGCAAAACGTGCTGTAAATACATCACACGTTTGAAGTTCAAAATATATAATAATAGATGGGCTTTCATAGCCAACATATTTCCCAATCTTCTTTGAGGTCCCATTTTGCTGCGTTGTGGTGGTGCTATAGGTACATACACTGCATAATCAAAAATTCTCAAATGGGAAATATTTGGTTCTTTACCAAATGCAAGTTGCAGTGGGGAGTATTTATAATATGCACTTGGTCTGATGCGAATTAATGCCTCAGCATGTAAAATTGCATAAACCCAAACAGAAATTGGAAGCCTTGTTCTCATTATCAATGGTCTAGCAATAAGCTGAAGGCGTTTAATTAAAGATTCAGCTAAATCATTTTGAGTATGCACATGAGCAACAGGGTGCTCAACCGTAATCCCAACTGACATACAATAATCATTGAATGTTTAGGATGTGAATTCACCAGCATTATCAAGTCTAACTTTTTTGATTGTATACTCAGGAAATTGTGCTCGTAATTTAATAATTTGAGCAAGCAATCTTGCAAATGCCACATTACAAGCTGATATTAAACAAACGTGAGACCATCTGCTGGAGGCATCTATCAATACCATAAAGTATAGAAATGGTCCACATGGTGGATGAATTGGTCCACATATATCATCTTGAATGCGTTCAAGAAAAGTAGGTGATTCGATTTGTATTTTAGCTGGTGATGGCCTTATAATCAATTTTCCAAGAGAACAAGTTGTACATGGACTCTTATTTATTTGAGTAATCCTTTCGTTACTCAATGGATGTCAATGTGTATTTTCAATAATTTTTTGCATCATTGTTGAACCTGGATGGCCCAAATGATCATGCCAAATAGATAATATCGAAGGATCGATGTGTTTGCCTTTAACTATCATATTGGATTCAATCACATTTATATAAGTATAATGCAATCCATTAGGGAGCATTGGTAGTTTTTCTAATATGTATGTCTTTCCTGATTTACAGGTTGTAAGATACATATATTTCATGTTTCTCTCAATTGCGGACTGAGTATCATATTCATGAGAATATATATCTAAAACTCAACAAGTTTCTTTTGGACTTTGGCGCAAATAAGGCATCCTTTATTGAGAACTTGGTGCCATTTGGTAATATAAAGTTTGCTTTGCCAATTCCTTCAATCAAGTCTGTAGGACCTGATATTGTATTCACAATTGTTGTTGTAAGTTTTAATTTTGAAAAGAACCTCTTATCTTTCAGGATAGTGTGTGTTGTGCCACTATCAGGTATGCATAAATTCTCATATTCATTTTATCTTTGGCTTCCCTTTCAAAATGTTCCGTATCAAAACTTCACATAAAAATAAATAATTTTATGAGACATGGTGCAAGAATTCAATAAAACAAGAACATTTTATTTATAATAGAAAGGAAATATTACAAAAAAAAAAAGGTACAACAAAACATAACATATAATAATACATAATGGAATACAGAAATATTATTTAGTTGCCACCCATATTGCCATTATTCTTGTCATCAAAATTTTCAGCAAAATCCGAAGCATTAAGATGTGTAAAGCCATCTGAAGGATTTTTGATGAAATCGAAATCCAAAGCATCAAGATGTGTTGAATCACCTAATGGGTGATCTTCAATAATATTCACTTCCTTTGCTTTTCCATTCATGGATGCTTTGTACAACTGGCATAGATGTTCAGGAGCTCGACAAACTTTAGCCCAATGTCCTTTAGTACCACATCTAAGGCAAGTATCTCCTGGAATTCTAGAGGAACTGCCATAAATATCGTTTATGTGATGCTTGTTATTTTGGTGGCTCATATTTCTTTGAAAAGAGTTATAAGAATAATTTCTCTTTTCATAGTTGGTTCGAACTACATCATTTACTTCTGGAATTGCTGTCGCGCCAGTAGGGCGGGACTCGTGATGTTTCATCAAAAGTTCATTATTCTTCTCGGCTACAAAGAGACATGAGATAAGTTTAGAATATTTTTTAAATTCACGCACTCGATGTTGTTGGTGCAATGTTATATTCGATGCGTGGAAAGTGACAAATATTTTTTCTAACATGTCTTCCTTGGTTACCTGTTGTCCACAAAATTTAAGTTGTGAAACAATTCTGAACATAGCAGAGTTATACTCATTGACCTTTTAAAGTCTTGGAAGTGTAAAGCGCTCCATTCATCACGAGAAGCCGGAAGTATAATTTCCTTTTGATGATCGTATCTTTCTTGCAAATTTTTCCACAACAGGCTTGGATCTTTAATAGTGAGGTATTCCATTTTCAGACCCTCATCAAGATGACGACGAATAAAGATCATTGCCTTAGCCTTATCTTGTTTTGACGATTCATTATTTTCCTTAATGGTATCCAAAAGATCCATTGATTCAAGATACATTTCAATATCAACCATCCATGGCATATAGTTTTTGCCTGAAATATCAAGTTCAACGAACTCAATTTTGGCAAGATTCGACATGTTGGCAACTATTATAACAGAAAGGAATAATTAATACATTTACAACAAAAATTACCAAGCAATATCTATAGCTATATTAATAAGTAAAAATGGACTTATAATAAATACAAACATTAACAAAAATAAATTACACTCTGCTGCTGTGACGATCCATAATTCCCAAGCTCAGAATTATCACATTTATCGAGATTCAGACCGTTTACGGTCCCGACGTCTTTCATAATTACACATTTTCCAACTCTTGCATTTAAAGAATTTTTCATAAACCATCAATTTGGCTTTTAAAACTCACAGCATTAATAAGAATTATATTTGCATCGTTTTGTCACTAACTAGGGTCAATTTGGTAACTTTATATTTTTAGCTCGTTTAATCGAATCTAGTAATTTAACAGTGCACGTTGGACCGGAATCCAATGTTTTAAAGATGTATTTCATCGAGGTTCCAAATATTATTCGGAAAATTATATTTCCAAAATATTGCAATTTTGGCCCAAAATTATTTACACTTTGACCCCACTCGATATTGACTTTTTGTAAATGCCCGAATTTTCATGAAACGAACCTCGAACCTTGTTAAGCTTTTCATTACGGTCATTTTGACACTAAGTACGCCTAATTCCGAGACTTCACGTTTTTGTCTCATTTCTCTAAAAATATATATAGTAACCTTCCATATTTAAAAACCACACACACGCCGACAATCATCGAACGACGAGCCATTCTCTCCCAAACATAATTTTTGCAACGTTGTTGGAATTCGACGAATCATATGTCCAGACGACCGTATCGACGAGACGAATCCAACCGTACCATTTTCCCGGCCATCGGAGCAGCGACGGCGGCGTAACGGCGGGAGAACCGAATGGCGGCGCATTTCTCCGATCTGACTTTTCCGTCGACGGCGAGGCTTGAGACCAGTCAAGTCTAAAACTTTTCGATGAGGGGAATCCATTGGCGGTGGTCTTGAGTCCATCCGACCACCGACGGTAGAGATACGACCATTTTTCAAGCGCGATGTTGGTGGAGCTACGGCGACGTTTCAGGCGGCGCCACCGTCGCGGACCACCAAGGTTTTGACTGGCGTGACGAGACGAGAAGATTGGTGGTGGTCTGGTGAAGTGACCCCATCAGACGACGGCGCTCCGGCGATTTTCAGGCAGCGCGTGGTGGAGCCGCGACGGGAATGGTGGTCCGACGTGCTCCGGCCACCATTTTCATCGATCTTTAGGTGCTTTCCAACCTTCTCGACATGGGTAAGCTTTCTACGAACCCCGTTCCTGAATTTGATAGCCCGATTTTCAGTAATTTTGATTCTTGGATTTAGGGTTCATCGGAGCTTCAAACTGAAATTAAACTCCGGTGAGTGACCGGATCAAGAAACGGGTTTGGGGGAACTGACAGGCTCGACAAGAGGAACGTTTGAGTATAAGGGTCCAACTACGTTAGTGGAGGTCCGGTGGTGGCATGCGGTGACTGGCGGTTTTGACACTGTTTCGGCGGGAATCCGGCAACAGTATCTTCGGACTGATTCATCGTCTCGACGCAACGGTTCTAACGGCGCTGGTATTACCTCAATCCGATTTACCGTTTGTCTTTTATGGCCATTTTTGTATGATTATGTATATATGTCAACTTTCGCACTAGCTTTTAGCTTTTCGAATCAATTAAGCTGAATTTGCTTGTACCTTAACTTGTAGCATGATTGTAAATTGATGAATATTGTCGATGTATGATTGTATAGTTGAATTGATGAGATTTGGGCTCGATTAAACTTGGATTATGAGTGAATGTTAGATTGTAGCTTTTGAGCTTTTGGAAAAAGTTGTTAAGTTAATAAGTTGATAAGTTGTAATTCAATTGATTGACTTGAATGGGTTATGCATGTTTATTGTCGAATTTCAATCATACCATCTGAGTAGTTTATTCTTAAATGTTTATATTTAATCAAATGTTATTTGTTATTAGTTTATTCCACGTTTTACATGCTAAATGACCAATTTGCCCCTACTTGTCCTTTTATGCTTAAATATTGTATTTTCGTCTCTAAGCATGTTGCATTTTCATACCCGAGCGTCAGTGTCTGTTTTCTCGTTCGTGTCAGTCATTCATCCTCTAGACCCCATGTTTTCAAGTGGGATCTCTGAGGGAGGATCATATATGTTGCTTGCTTGCTTGCTTTTCTCGTTTGTCGAGCTACAGGTAAGGGTTTAAAATGCTTTCAACTGGGGCAAGATCATAGATATACATAGGTTTGCGAAATAAATTATTATCCCGCCTTTCTTCTTGCTTGTTGTTCCTGCCTTTATTATTTCCTTATGTGCTTAGTCAACCCTTTTAATAACAAAACCTATATGCATAATATTTTACAAATATTTTCAACTAGAGGCAAGGAAAACCATTTGTTTTTAAAAGCGAACTTTGGTCTCTCGACCTCGCGAATATAACATTGTCTCGAGTGGCCCATTTGGCCTCCCACACCCTGATTCCCTACTTTCGAATGGCCCTTTTGGCCACCTAAATTGATATTGATTTCAAAAGCGAGTCATGGACTGGATCATGACTTTGGGGCCCAGGAGTTATACAGGAGGTGAGCCTGGAGACGAGCGTCTAGGGCAAATCCCGATGTGTACTCTAGGTGTTAACTTAGGCTGGTCGGGAGATTTGGCTAATCCAAGTTAATGCGACGGTAGCGCCTTGAGCGTTTCCTTAAATTGTGTACGGTAGCGTTGTGGGGCACCACTCGTTTCCTTAAATTATGATTGGATCGTGACTTTTGGTGGTGGAGTACTTGACTACATGCTTGCATGTTTTTCATGATTGGGAGTTATAAGGAGAGGGCCCGTTCTCGCCGGGACACATTATTGCATGACTTATTGCATCACTTGTTTGTCTAAATGATTTACGGCTTTCGTTACAAGTCAAAGCACATTCTGATTTTCTTCATTTAGCATATGTATTTCCCTATATATATAAAACCCGGAAGCGTGGATTGAACTTGCCAACTTTATTGTTCAAACTATTTAGTTGAATTACGAGCCTTTTTTACTTACCATTTCCAACTTATTTATGCCATGTCTTTCGAACTTGTGACGGCCTCGTGACTCAACTAATATCATTTCAAAATGATCGGCTTGACCTTATGTGCAAACATTTTCAAAGGATCCTGCTCGTCAACCTTTTCAAAGGATCCTGCTCGTAAAGCCGAACTCAAATGTTGCTTTGTCTTATAGTTTTACAACTTATATTATTGTTTGTATCTTTATCAAAACGAGCAACATTCACCCCTTTTAATTTTAAAAGATAAACGATGAACTGTGATCAATACCTATATTGTATAAACCCCCCTTACTGAGTATCCTTTATACTCACCCCTTCTACTTTGGTTCTTGCTTCAGGTGGACAGGTGGCGGCGTCGCCTATCTTGTCAGTCGGCAGCAGCAGGTCTAGGTTGGCTCACATATTATTGTCTTGTCAGTGTCCCAACAACAGTCGAGTCTTTACTTTCTGAATTGATTCGAATTACTGTATTTAACATTATGATTACTTTATGTACCAATGTGCCCCTGATGTGGGATAGTTGACGATATCTAGGATTGTTCAGAATATATAGTTGAGCCATGCTGGCACTATGTGTTATGGTTATCTGTGAACTGTTTTTATGAATTACGTTGCCATGGATGGCATCTATGTATTGAATTGTTGTTTATGAATTCGTTTCCGCATTTCTCTGGTTGTTGCTGTTGTTGTTGGGGCGTCGTGTTGTTGCCAGAGTGTTGATCGAGTGCTTGCCGTTCGCCGAGATGAATTTTTGAATGGGGTACATTTACCTTGTTTAGGAGTTCGTCTTGGTGCGGATGTGGTGTCCTTTCTCCTTCTATGGAAAGGGGCGCTACAGCTGCTGTTAAATCTCCAATAAAAACCATGGCAACAATTATGATAATTAGCGCAATAATGACGATCAAATGAGGAGATAACATTTTGAATCGAAGAAATTTTGAGGTAAGAAGTAAATGTAGAAGTGAAATAAATTGTGGTTGGGAATAACAATTTATAGAACAAAATTAACCATTTTTTTTATTATAGCCGTTAAAAACTATTCTTGGAATTTTATTTTTATTTTAATATACATATATATATATATATGTATGTATGTATATTTAATTAAAACACATATGGAATTTTTCTAAAAACAAGATTTGTTGACTTTGAAACTATGCTTAAAGAGTTTTTGCATTTTAGGAACACAAATCAAGTTTGATATACTAATAATAGTAAATTTTGAAAAATATTGATAGTTATTCATTTCTAATAATAACAACTTGTAAAGATTTGCATGTATACATGATAAAGATAAAATCATAAATAATTCAACAAGGATGAATAAAAACTAAATAGTAATATTAGATAGATAAATAAATATTAGGAGGAGGCATAGCCTACCATATAGACGAATAATTCAATAAGAATGAAGAAAAACTAAACAATAACATTAGATAGATAAATAAATATTAGGAGGAGGCATAACCTACCATATAGATGAATATTTCAACAAGAATGAAGAAAAACTAAACAATAACATAGATAGATAAATAAATATTAGGAGGAGGCATAGCCTACCATATAGATAAATATTAGGAGGCTTTATCCTACCATTATATATATTAACAATATTATAAATATAATTTCTTAGTAAATACATGAAGAACTTACATTTGCTTCACCTATTAGAGCTTTGTGCTTTTGCTTTAGCAATTAGAGCTTCGATGTTTGCTTCAACGATTAGAGCTTCGTGCTTACTGCAACGATTAGAGCTGCGTGCTTACTTCAACAATTAGAGTTGCGTGCTTGCTTTGCTTCAACGGTTAGAGCCTCGTGCTGATAACTTGTTATGAATTTGAAGAAAACTTGGATAGAAAGATAGAAATTTAGAGAATGAGCCGTAGAGAGAAATTGAGAGGAAGAGGAGAAGGGGAGAATTTTTTATTATACTTCAATATTTTGGTATATCTTACAAATGAAGAACAAGCCTATTTATAGATAAAAGTTTACTACAAATTGTAAATTACTACAAATAGTTACTCTACAAATAATTAACTAGAATATGATAGGTTAATCTAGAACTTGATAATAGGCATTCCACAATATCTAGACCATTTATAATAAAATCATATATTGTTGTAAATAATATAGAATATAAGGGAATAGATAATTCTTATTTGCAATCTCCAACATCCTTGGTATGGTCCTATTTATAGGACACAAAATACCCTAGGTTACAATACCATAATGTAGGTAATAAACTCTATCTTAATACTATTATAGGTTACATAAGAGTTACATATTCTACTAATAATTTGGACATTCAATTTGGTTTATAACACTCCCCCTTGGATGTCCAAAACAAAACGTGCCTCGTTAAAACCTTTCGAGGAAAAACCTAGTAGGAAAAAAACTAGCAAAGGGAAAAAAAATATACACGTGTCTTCGTCTCCCCCTGATGTTAACTTCACTTGACATCTTTGAATCGGCGCATTCCAATTCCATATACCAGTCTTTCAAACGTTGAAGTGGGTAGCGACTTGGTGAACAAATCTGCTAAATTATTACTTGAATGAATTTGTTGGTCTTCGATCTCACCCTGTTTCTCCAGATCATGAGTATAGAACAATTTTGGTGAAATATGTTTTGTTCTATCTACATTGATGTATCCTCTCTTTAACTGAGCTATACAGGCAGCATTATCTTCATATAGTATTGTTGGTACCTTTTCACTTGAATGCAGATTACATATCTTTTGGATATGTTGAGTTAATAGTCTTAGCCATACACACTCTCAGCTTGCCTCATGCATTGCAATTATTTCTGCGTGATTTGAAGAGGCGGCTGCTAGTGTTTGTTTTCTTGAACGCCAAGATATGGTTGTACCATGACATGTAAACAAATAACCAGTTTGAGATAGACCTTTATGGGGATCTGATAAATATTTGGCATCTGCATAACCAACTAATTGAGACATTGAATCATTTGAATAAAACAACCTTATATCAGTGACCCCTATCAAGTATCTGAGTATATGTTTAATTCCATTCCAATGTCTTCGTGTAGGTGATGAGCTAAATCTTGCTAACAAACTTACAGCAAATGCAATATCGGGCCTAGTATAATTAGCAAGATACATAAGTGCTCCAACGGAACTAAGATATGGTACTTCAGGACAAAGTAGTTCTTCATCATGTGCACAAGGACAAATGGGTCTTTTACCACATCCAGGGATCTTACAACCATAGGAGTACTTAGTGGATGTGCTTTGTCCATGTAGAATTTCTTCAAAATCTTTTCTGTATATGTTGACTGATGGATAAAAATTCCATTCTTTAAGTGTTCGATCTGCAGGCCGAGACAAAACTTTATCTTTCCAAGGTCTTTCATCTCAAACTCTTTCTTCAAACAATTCATAGCATTTTGAAGCTCTCCAGGAGTTCAAATAATATTTAAATCGTCAACATAAACAGCAATTATGACAAATTCTGACTCTGATCTTTTTGTAAAAACACATGGACAAATTGGATCATTCTTATAACCCTCTCGCAACAAATACTCACTTAGGCGATTGTACCACATTTGTCCAAATTATTTTAATCCATACAAAGATTTATTTAAACGAATAGAGCAGTTTTCCCGGGAAATTTTGGATTCTTCTGGAAGTTTAATTCCTTCTGGGACTTTCATGTAAATTTCAGTATCCAGTGAGCCATATAAATAGGCTGTAACAGCATCCATTACACGCATATCAAGTTTTTCACATACTACCAGACTTATAAGATATCTAAGCGTGATTGTATCCACCACAGGAGAATATATCTCTTCATAATCAATACCAGGCCTTTGCGAGAAACCTTGTGCGACAAGTCGTGCTTTAAATCTTACGACTTCATTTTTCTCATTTCGTTTTCGCACAAATACCCATTTATATCCCACTGGTTTTATACCTTTGGGCGTTTGGACTACAGGTCCAAAAACTTCACGCTTAGCAAGTGAATTTAATTCTTCTTGCATTTCATTTTTTCACTTTGGCCAATCTTGTCTATTTCGACATTCTTCAACAGATTTAGGTTCATGATCCTCATTTTCGTTATTTATTTCAACAACAACATTATATGTAAAAACGTTGTCGACAACTATATTTTTCCGATTCTATATTTTTTCGGTAGTGACATAACTTGCAGAGATCTCTTCATTATCTACATTTTCAGGTACCTGAGCCTCTACTAGGGCCTTCTTATTAGTTATGTCTTCTGCCTTTTTTTGGACACTTTTCTCGATAATTTGACCATCTTGAATTATCGCTCCTTTTTTTTTTCGAGGATTTTTATCTTTGGATCCTACCGGTCTACCACGTTTAATCGTGGATTACTTTCATTTGCGAGGGCAGGTTGTCCTACTGGAACATCAATTCGTACAAGAGCATTTTCAACTGGTATATGAGATTTTGTAACTCTCTTATGGTCAGTAAATGCATCTGGCAGTTGATTTGCAATGTTTTGTAAATGTATTATCTTTTGAACTTCTTGTTCACATTGTTTTATATGAGGATCAAAGTGAGATAATGGCATTTCATTTCCATGCAAGTTCTTTTACCAGCTTTTTAGTTCTCTCCCCCTAATGTTGGGAATATTGTTTCATCAAAGTGACAGTCCGCAAATCGAGCTGTAAATAAATCTCTAGTTAATGGTTCCAGATATTTAATAATTGAAGGATATTCATAACCAACATATATTCCCAATTTTCTTTGAGGTCCCATCTTTGTGCATTGTGGTGGAGCATTTCGAACATATACCGCACATCCAAAAATTCTAAGATGAGAGATATTCGTCTCCTGACCAAAACCAAATTGTAATGGGGAGTATTTTTGATTACTTGTTGGCCTGATGCGAACTAGTGTTGCTGCGTGCAAAATAGCATAATCCCATGCAGTAATAGGGAGTTTTGTTCCCATAAGTAATGGTCTAGCTATTAATTGGAGGCGTTTGATAAATGACTCAGCTAAACCATTTTTGTGTATGTACATGAGCAACAGGATTTTCGGCTGTTATCCCAATAGACATACAATAGTCTTTGAAAGCTTGAGACGTAAATTCACCAGCATTATCAAGACGAATAGTCTTGATTGCATACTTTGGAAATTGTTCTCTTAATCGAATTATTTGAGCAAGTAATCTTGCAAATGCCATGTACGAGTCGATAATAAGCACACATGTGACCATCTAGAAGAGGCATCTATTAGAACCATAAAATATATAAATGATCCACAAGATGGGTGTATGGGTCTACATATATCACCTTGAATACGTTCCAGAAATGTGGGGGATTCAAAACCAATTTTAGCCGGTGATGGTCTCACAATCAATTTTCCTTGAGAACACGCAGCACATGAGAATTCATTAAATTGAAGACTCTTCTGGTTCTTCAATGGGTGTCCGTTCGAATTCTCAATTATTCTTCGCATCATAATTGAACCGGGATGGCCTAGCATGTATTGCCAAATACCAAAACTGTGTGAATTTATAAACTTCTAATTTTCAATGGCATGTGTCTCAATTGCGCTAATGTGTGTATAATACAAACCTGATGAAAAAGCAGGTAATCTTTCTAACACACGCTTCTTGCCAAATCTAACCTTTATGATAAATAAATATTCAATATTTTTCTCATTCATAGTCTCAACATGATATCTATTTCGGCGGAAATCTTTAAAACTTAACAAGTTTTTTTGGGGCTTAGAAGAATATAAAGCATCATCAATGAAAAATTTTGTCCTTTCGGGTAATAATATTATAGCTCTTCCGGAGCCCTCAATTATTTTTGTACTACCCGATATAGTATTAACATTGGCATCACTGATTATTAATTGAGAAAAATATTTTCTTTCTCTCAGTATTGTATGTGTAGTTGCACAATCTGCGAGACACATATCTTCGTTGAACTTGGATCCAGTGTGATTTTATTGAATATCCATATTCTTCATTGAAAAATGATTAAGATACATCATAAGAAATGAAAAGTAGAAACATAAGAAAAAAAAAACAACTTTGTTTAATAAAGTAGAACAAACAACTTTATTTAATAAAGTAAAACATAATATGAAACTGAAATGCATAATAAAGCAAATTAAATAGTAAAGGAAAACATTCTAAAATAATTTCACCCCTTTGCTTCAGGGCTTTCGAAAAAATCGGCCACGTCAAGATGAGTTATATCATCAAGGCAATAAAAGTCATCATCTTTGTATGTATAGTTAACTTTAGCATCGTAATGAAAACCTTCATCCTTTAGGAAGAATTTACCAGAATCTCATCACTTCGGGAAGTAAAATTAGTCTCTATATTTTTCCCTTTCTTTTTCAATGATGCTTGGTAAAGTTTCACAAGATGCTCAAGCGTACGACAGGTACGTCCCGAATGCCCTTTCTTGCCATAACGGTAGCATACATTTTCCATTGCTTTTGAAGGATTGTTATATTAACCACCTCATATTTGTCCTTCATTGTTATTTTTTCTTTGGTACTTAAAAGATGTACCACCACGACCACGGTAACTATAATGTCCTCAACCACGTCCCCAAACAAGAGCACGACTGCAACCACGACCGTGTCCTCTATCAGAATTATTATGCATTGCTACATTCACTTCAGGGAATGGAGCAGAACCTGTAGGACGAATTGCATGATTTTTCATTAATAGCTCATTATTTTGCTCAGCCACAAGGAGGCATGAAATCAATTTATAATACTTTTTGAAACATTTTTCACGATACTATTGTTGCAAAAGTACATTAGAAGCATGAAAAGTTGAAAACGTTTTCTCTAACAAGTCCTCATCAGTTATCTTTACTCCACATAATTTTAATTGTAACGCCCCGAAAATGCGAGGCGTAAAACTGGAATAACGATGCAGGGGAGGCCGAGAAAGGCCACACGGCCTGCAACACGCCCTGTTGCAGGGCCGTGTGAAATGAATTCACACGGCCAAGAGTCACGGCGTGTGCTAAAGGCCGTGTGAAATTGGAAGAATGCGCACGGCCTGCAGCACGCCGTGTTGCAAGGCCGTGTGTGTTCGTTTCCCGTCCCACATCGGAATTTCAGATGAAAATTGAAGGGTTTATAATCAAAGGCCATCAAGTACTAACCAACGTGTGGTACCACCTTTTGGCAGTGGTTTCAGGCCAAACTTTAGGGTTGTACTCAGTGGCGACTTGAGGTTATGCCCGCGCGTCCAACGGGCGCCCAAGCAGGGAGAGATCTCCTCTCCGTGCCCGGAGCTGGTCACGACAAGATGGTATCAGAGCAGGTCCGTCAGTGCGTACCCAGACACCAGAGGGTTTCCGCTAAAAAGGAACTCGCGAGTGCAAAAGGGGAGACTGATGGAGAAGCCACGATCCTGAGTCACGACGTAATGGGGACATTATGCTTCGAAAGGGGGGGATAATGTAACGCCCCGAAAATGCGAGGCGTAAAACTGGAATAACGATGCAGGGGAGGCCGAGAAAGGCCACACGGCCTGCAACACGCCCTGTTGCAAGGCCGTGTGAAATGAATTCACACGGCCAAGAGTCACGGCGTGTGCTAAAGGCCGTGTGAAATTGGGAGAATGCGCACGGCCTGCAGCACGTCGTGTTGCAAGGCCGTGTGAGTTCGTTTCCCGTCCCACATCGGAATTTCAGATGAAAATTGAAGGGTTTATAATCAAAGGCCATCAAGTACTAACCAACGTGTGGTACCACCTTTTGGCAGTGGTTTCAGGCCAAACTTTAGGGTTGTACTCAGTGGCGACTTGAGGTTATGCCCGCGCGTCCAACGGGCGCCCAAGCAGGGAGAGTTCTCCTCTCCGTGCCCGGAGCTGGTCGCGACAAGATGGTATCAGAGCATGTCCGTCAGTACGTACCCAGACACCAGAGGGTTTCCGCTAAAAAGGAACTCGCGAGTGCAAAAGGGGAGACTGATGGAGAAGCCACGATCCTGAGTCACGACATAATGGGGACATTACGCTTCGAAAGGGGGGGATAATGTAACGCCCTGAAAATGCGAGGCGTAAAACTGGAATAACGATGCAGGGGAGGCCGAGAAAGGCCACACGGCCTGCAACACGCCCTGTTGCAAGGCCGTGTGAAATGAATTCACACGGCCAAGAGTCACGGCGTGTGCTAAAGGCCGTGTGAAATTGGGAGAATGCGCACGGCCTGCAGCACGTCATGTTGCAAGGCCGTGTGAGTTCGTTTCCCGTCCCACATCGGAATTTCAGATGAAAATTGAAGGGTTTATAATCAAAGTCCGTCAAGTACTAACCAACGTGTGGTACCACCTTTTGGCAGTGGTTTCAGGCCAAACTTTAGGGTTGTACTCAGTCGCGACTGGATGTTATGCCCGCGCGTCCAACGGGCGCCCAAGCAGGGAGAGTTCTCCTCTCCGTGCCCGGAGCTGGTCGCGACAAGATGGTATCAGAGCAGGTCCGTCAGTGCGTACCCAGACACCAGAGGGTTTCCGCTAAAAAGGAACTCGCGAGTGCAAAAGGGGAGACTGATGGAGAAGCCACGATCTTGAGTCACGACGTAATGGGGACATTACGCTTCGAAATGGGGGGATAATGTAACGCCCCGAAATTGCGAGGCGTAAAACTGGAATAACGATGCAGGGGAGGCCGAGAAAGGCCACACGGCCTGCAACACGCCTTGTTGCAAGGCCGTGTGAAATGAATTCACACGGCCAAGAGTCATGGCGTGTGCTAAAGGCCGTGTGAAATTGGGAGAATGCGCACGGCCTGCAGCATGCCGTGTTGCAAGGCCGTGTGTGTTCGTTTCCCGTCCCACATCGGAATTTCAGATGAAAATTGAAGGGTTTATAATCAAAGGCCGTCAAGTACTAACCAACGTGTGGTATCACCTTTTGGCAGTGGTTTCAGGCCAAACTTTAGGGTTGTACTGAGTGGCGACTGGAGGTTATGCCCGCGCGTCCAACGGGCGCCCAAGCAGGGAGAGTTCTCCGGAGCTGGTCGCGACAAGATGGTATCAGAGCAGGTCCGTCAGTGCGTACCCAGACACCAGAGGGTTTCCGCTAAAAAGGAACTCGTGAGTGCAAAAGGGGAGACTGATGGAGAAGCCACGATCCTGAGTCACGACGTAATGGGGACATTACGCTTCGAAAGGGGGGGGATAATGTAACGCCCCGAAAATGCGAGGCGTAAAACTGGAATAACGCTGCAGGGGAGGCCGAGAAAGGCCACACGGCCTGCAACACGCCGTGTTGCAAGGCCGTGTGAAATTAATTCACACGGCCAAGAGTCACGGCGTGTGCTAAAGGCCGTGTGAAATTGGGAGAATGCGCACGGCCTGCAGCACGCCGTGTTGCAAGGCCGTGTGTGTTCGTTTCCCGTCCCACATCGGAATTTCAGATGAAAATTGAAGGGTTTATAATCAAAGGCCGTCAAGTACTAACCAACGTGTGGTACCACCTTTTGGCAGTGGTTTCAGGCCAAACTTTAGGGTTGTACTCAGTGGCGACTGGAGGTTATGCCCGCGCGTCCAACGGGCGCCCAAGCAGGGAGAGTTCTCCTCTCCGTGCCCGGAGCTGGTCGCGACAAGATGGTATCAGAGCAGGTCCGTCAGTGCGTACCCAGACACCAGAGGGTTTCCGCTAAAAAGGAACTCGCGAGTGCAAAAGGGGAGACTGATGGAGAAGCCACGATCCTGAGTCACGACGTAATGGGGATATTACGCTTCGAAAGGGGGGGATAATGTAACGCCCCGAAAATGCGAGGCATAAAACTGGAATAACGATGCAGGGGAGGCCGAGAAAGGCCACATGGCCTGCAACACGCCGTGTTGCAAGGCCGTGTGAAATGAATTCACATGGCCAAGAGTCACGGCGTGTGCTAAAGGCCGTGTGAAATTGGGAGAATGCGCATGGCCTGCAGCACGCCGTGTTGCAAGGCCGTGTGTGTTCGTTTCCCGTCCCACATCGGAATTTCAGATGAAAATTGAAGGGTTTATAATCAAAGTCCGTCAAGTACTAACCAACGTGTGGTACCACCTTTTGGCAGTGGTTTTAGGCCAAACTTTAGGGTTGTACTCAGTGGCGACTGGAGGTTATGCCCGCGCGTGCAACGGGCGCCCAAGCAAGGAGAGTTCTCCTCTCCGTGCCCGGAGCTGGTCGCGACATTAATTGAGAAGTGATTTTAAAAATTTCTTAATTGTATTGATGCACAGTTTTAAAATCTTGCAATCGCAAGTGCATCCAAGCATAACGAGCTTTTGGTAGTATTATACCTTTCTTTCAAATTATTCCATAATTCAAGTGGGTCTTTAACCGTTAAATATTCAGCTTTTAATCCTTTTTGTAGATGATGTCGAAGAAAAATCATTGCTTTTGCCTTATCTTGATTCGATGCTTCTTTACCAACCACAATTGTATTTCCTAGACCTTTAGCGGCTAGGTCAATTTCATTATCTAATACCCATTCCAGATAATTATTGCCCGATATATCAAGGGCCGCAAATTCGAGTTTGGCAAGATTTGACATTGTGCAAACTAAAACAACAATAAAAAAAATTAGGATATGCCAATTTAAAATTAAGCGAATATAAATGATAGTCAAACAAATATAATCATAAATTGAATTAAACCAACAAAACAAGACTATAAATCAATATCAATTTGTAACGTCACATTTTTCATACAATTCAAACACCTATATTAATGATTTAATTAGTAACAAATTTAATATCCTAATAATAATCATTTGTGTGTTATGTAGTAGAAAAAACTGTATTGATAGTAATAATTCTAATATTTCAAATTTCAAAAATTAAGAAAACCGGTAATATATTAAATATTAGAACATAAAATTTTAAACATTAAACTAGATTAAATAATTAAACTAATAAATTGTTGATCACGTAGCAGTATAGCATTCACAACATTTATCACAAAAATTAGCCATTAACTAGGCTGTATATATTATAACATTATATATTAATGATTAATGCTCTATTAAATAAAAATATTGAATTTATCAGAAAGAAAGTTGCAATTTTAGTAACTGATTATCACATAATTAATATTAGTCAATCAAATGTAATTATATAATTAAAATATAGTATCTCGTGTGATTATAATATATATAAAAACTCTGAGTTGCAAAATCATATGACATTTTCTAAAGGGAGTTGTTAAATACACTTCCTAAATGTTATTTACACTCCTAGATTTATGTAATTGCCATAAAAGACCTTATGTCCTTTTATTCATAAATTAATATTTATTAACTAATTTATATTACAAGACAAAACTACCCTTACCCTAATATCAATAACCTTACGTCAAACAGTACTACACTAATCCTCAAACAATTTGTGCAAAACGGCCGACGACGGCAGTAGCTCCAAATTCAATTTTTTCTTGAGCATTATTTTACAATATTTTTTCTCTTTTTACATAATAATATCGATTAGTTATAATGACATAATCTAATACTATACAAGATTCAAGAGTGATTCGTGAACTCGAAAATATTATGAAACTTGTCAATACCATGAGTGTGGAATAAATTTCAGAGTTCTAGGTTCTTGCCGTTCATCTGGCGTCAATGGAGGTAATAACTTCTTTTTTATGGTTATTTATATTATTTAGTTAATATTTGTTTCTAGATTACATTTAAAAGTTCGCTAAATAATTATTAAGAAGTTATGCTATTTCTTGATATTCTATGTCGTTTAATTTTAATTTAGTGCCTTGATGTTGTTGTTGCTGCTGCTTTATCCGTATTCTAACAGCTTCTTGGCTTTTCTGAAAAGTCGGAAGCTGTTTGATGAGCTACTTGGGAGGAGTTTACAATTGATTGAAGTGCTTTTGCTTTTTGCAACTCTAAGTCTACTTGGAGATTTTTAGTTTCGATGATGTTGTTGGGATTTCACGTTGAAGGCTTGTATAGTAGTTTTATTGAGAGCTAAAAAAAATATTGCTAGAAAAAAATATTTGATTATTATTTATAATTGTTTTTGAAATTTAGTTGATGCATAAGAAATATATGGATAATTAGGTAAATAGCATGTTGAATTAAAAATGATGTTATAATTTTACAATAATTAAAAAATTATTTTCTATATTAATTTTGTTAGGTAAGAAAGATTTGGAAGAAATCGAGCCAAAAGAACAGGAACCTGAAGAGCTTAATATGTTGCTTCAATTAACAAGCAAGACATTTGCTACTCGTGAAGAGCTTCAAGATTGTGTCTGTAAGATTGCTTTACAACAAGGCTATGCGACAAATATTAGAAGATCAAAACCAGCATATTATGTGATTATCGGTTGTGATAGAGGAGGAACATATAGGGGGTCTAATGTTCCAATGGAGCAAAGAAAAAGATTGTCTGGATCACGTCTTATAAATTGCCCATTTGAAATTAAGGGAAGAAGAATATGTGATATATGGAAAGTAGAGATCAAAACTTTGTTACATAATCATGAGCCATCGACTGATATATCAGGTCATCCTATATGTCGACGATTTTCTAGTGAATATATGCATACAATTAGAACTATATCAATGGCTGGATGTGCACCACAAGAGATACTTACAACACTCCGACAAAGTAATCCTTCAATTCAAGCAATTTCAAGAACAGTGTATAATGCAAAAGTTAAGATAAAAAAAGAGGATTTAAGGGGCCGAACTCCACTAGAAGCATTGCTTGAGGAACTCGGTGAAGGTGGCTTTATGTATGACATTGAGCGTGACAACAACGATTATGTGACTCGTTTATTCTTTTCACATCCTAGCTCAATGATTTTGACAAAGCATTTCTATCATGTCTTTGTGATGGATTGCACGTACAAGACAAATAAATATGGCATGCCACTTTTAGATATTATTGGAATATCAAGTTTCAACACATCATTTTATTCGTGTATAGTATTCTTTCAAAGAGAGGAAGAAGAAGACTACATTTGGGCATTGGAAAGATTTAAGAAAATATTGGATGTTGAGAAAGCTCCAGTAGTTATCATCACAGATAGAGAATTGGCGTTGATGAATGCTATTAATTTCGTATTTCCAGACACAAAACATCTTTTGTGTATATGGCATATACAAAAGAATGTCTTAGCTAAGTGTAAGAAACTCTTTGATCGAAAGGAAGATTTTGATATATTCTTATCAGCTTGGACGCGTGTGATCTACTCTATTGATCAACCCACTTTTAATGCAGAATGGCAATTTTTTGAAGTTCAATACAATAGCAAGTCAATAGCTGTTGATTATATACAAAATAATTGGCTTCCATACAAAGAAAGGTTTGTGCTTGCATAGATGGAAAATCACTTGCACTTTGGAAATCATGTAACATCAAGAGCCGGGGGAGCTCATGCAATGCTCAAAAAGTATCTTCAAGTCTCTACGAGTGAGCTTCGTCAGGTAAAAGAAAAAAATTGTCTTGCCATAGAAAATCAAGTTAAAGAAATTAGAGCGATGCTTCAAAATGAAAAATACGTACATTACATGGTCTACGTATTCCTTTGTTTCAAGGCCTTATTGGTAAAGTTTCTAAGTATGCATTGGATCATCTTTTGAAGTAATATCATTTGGCTACTTCTGGTAAACCATTAGATGAATGCAAATGTCATTTTCAAAGTTCTGTGGGTCTTCCTTGTGCATACAAAATGACTAGCATGCTACATGGAAGACTTGAACTGACTGATATACATCCACAATGGAAAATCGATGGGAGATTATTTGAAAACGCAGAAGGAAAATTGAGGCAAGATGATCAGCTTGATAGCCTTCTTAAATATTTTCGAGATAAATATGAGAAAATGCCTCTCACTCAAAAAGAAGATACTCGAAACCAAATTTCTCAAATTGTGGATTCTTCTCATTCTTTGATGGTACAAGAGCCGAAGGTTTATCCTCGTAGAGGGCGTCCATCAAGCTCAAAGAAAAGAAAGAATGATAGCTCTACTCGTTGTGATCCTAGTGAATTTGAGATTGTGGAAAGAGCTCGAAAATGTGGGGCATGTGGTGGTTTAGGACACAATATTCGTACATGTCCGCAAAAGGTATTTTAGAAGACATTAGTTTGAAGCACATTTTTTGTTCTAGTCAATTGATATTTTATTTTTTTGATGTTAGATAATATGCGAGGAAAGATAAAATACTCGGCCATATCATATTGGAGAAATAATCTTGATGATGGATGTATTTTTCTTGGTCGTATTGTCACTTCCTAGAGCATTTGTTGTCTTTCTGGTTGGATCGTTTGGTGGCTCTTTGGCATAGTGGATCTTAATTGTTCTATTAGGAAGATTGCCTTTATCTTTGTGGCTCTCACTTCTCGGCTCCATTGGATGAAGAAGGTGCTTAATTGAGTATTGTTTGTTAGCCTTTTTAGTGCATTTTACTACTATTTTGAGATTGTTTATTTTGGTTTAGACTTAGCCATGTTTCTGGCTTCCCCATTCCGTAGGTGGATCTTTGTATGGCTTTAATTTTATGATATGAGACAGAGGCTTCGGTAAAAACTCTATGGTGTTTGCCAGTTTCAAAAAAAAAATAAAAAAAATACTCGGCCATATCATAATTTTATTTTATGTGAATCATATACTACTTTTTATTTTTTAATTATCCAATATTAAGTTTGTTTATTTATTTATTTTTGTTCTAAATATGATGCTTTGTATGTTCTCAATTATCTTGACATAAAAAAAAAAAAAAAAACAAAAAAATTACTGAACTTCTAAGAAAAATGGGAAAAAGACGTCGTATCAAAATTCTGTAGTTATTTGCACAAGGAAAAAAATTATTTCGTCCCCACTATATTAGTTTTGAGTGTTTGAAATCATGGGGCATGATATATTACTTAAGGTTAGGTTTTAAATTGGTGTAGTACTGTTAGACGTAAGGTTATTGATATTAGGGTAAGGTTAGTTTTGTCTTATAATATAATTTAGTTAATGAACATTAATTTATGAATAAAAGGATAGAAGGGCTTTTATGGCAATTACATAATTCTAGGAGTGTAAATAACATTTATAGAATGTATTTAACAACTCCCTTTCTAAAACATAAATTTATTTTGTTAAAGAACATTAATTAACAATATTAATGACCTATTCAGTTTTAAACATATCTAAGATGTACATTGTAATAAAATGAGAGTAAAGCGATAGAAAGCATTTTAAAAGCTCAGGTACCAAATATCCGTATTGGTTCAGGTAATTAAGTGTATATATATTTTTTTTCATATAGAAATGATTGGAGAAAAGTGTTATGAATAAAAAAAAATTAAAAGATGGAAATTTAGGCAGAAGTTTTGCGTAAAAAAATCCCCTTTTTTTTAATGATTCTTTTAATCATACAACAATTTTCAACACTTTTAACTTTTGGATCTGATTTAAATTGCCGAAATGTATGTATATATCATATAAATAATATAATCAAACACAAGCACAGAATATAATAGATTTAGAGTTAAAATACCTGATTAGAGAATACTTCTTGGATTAACAAATTTGAACCACCAAGAACTTTATTGGGAAAACTCCGTAGATCAATGACCTTGAATCAGCGAAATCTTGAGCTAAAAACTCCTTATATCAACAACTTCGAATCATCAGGAATCTTGAGTGTAATCGTGCTGATAACGTGTTGTAAATAATATAGAATATAAGGGAATAGATAAACAAGATGAATTATTATTTGCACTCTCCAACATCCTTGGTATGGTCCTATTTATAGGACACAAAATACAGAGGTTACAATACCATAATGTAGGTAATAAATTCTATCTTAATACTATTATAGGTTACATAGGAGTTACATATTCTACTAATTATTTGGACATTCAATTTAGTTTATAACATATATATATATATATATATATATATATATGTGTGTGTGTGTGTGTGTGAAAATGAGTTAGTGAAATGTTTTAGGAAAGATATTTATGTGGCAATGAAATCTTGAGCTAAAAACTCCTTAGATCAACAACTTCGAATCATCGGGAATCTTGAGCGTAATCGTGCTGATAACGTGTTGTAAATAATATAGAATATTAGGGAATAGATAAACAAGATGAATTCTTATTTGCACTCTCCAACATCCTTGGTATGGTCTGTAACGCCCCGTTATTTTTCGAGGTACGTTTTGGTACGTTAGCCGATTTATTTATGATTATTTATGTAATTATTTGAATTATATGAATTATGTGATTTAATTGTGATTTATGTGAGGATTTTGGTGAATTTTCATAATTCTGACTTTTTGGAATTTCTAACCTCGTATTGTTATCGAGGGCTAAATTTGGGTCATTTTGACTGTAATATCGATTTATTTCGATAAGTCGACCTTTTAGCCCGGAATAATAATTTCCGGTATTCACGGACTGGCTCGAGTTTGAGCCGGTATTCTTTTTCTTTCTCTTTGACTTACGGTACTTTCTCTTTCCTCACTTCTCATTTTCACTTCTCATCTACAACATTCATCTCTTTTCCCTCTTCTCTCTCTCTCGGCACTCTCACACACACAAGAAAGAAACCTTTGATCAAACCATCCAATATTCAAGATTCAAGCTTCTTAGTCTTCAAGGAATCACTTGCAACTCCAAGCTTTTCCATCCAAGCTTTCATCTTCTTCCTTTTCCTATTTTTCTCTATTTGAGGTAAGTTGGTATAAACTTGTAATTCTTGAATTTCATTGGTATTGAAGTTGAATAAATGATGGTTTATGAATTAATGAATGATTATTGAGCATATGGGAGCATGAAATAGCATAAAACTCCATTTCCTCCAGTGAGCTAAATGGGTTTATTTGTAATATAGATTCCATGGCCCCAAATGATTGTTTTCTTGAGGTTTTCATGTTATATGGTGATATTGAGCATTAAGGTAGAATTTTATGAAGTTTGGGGTTGAAAAACATGAATTTTAGTGAAAACTTGAAAATGGAATTTTGGGCCGAAACATTGGAATTTCTCGAAACTGTTTTAACTGGAGCTTCTCAACATATTAAGACTCATGTTCTCCAATTTTGGTGTTAAACGGAGCTGATTTGATCACAGAAAAATTACAAAAATGACCCTGCTGCCCCCTGTTTCAGTTTTCGGGCAGAAGCTTCGGAAAATAGGGCAAACGATGGAATTTTCAAAAACTGTTGCACAGTAGTATTTATCAATGTGTTTGAAGTGCCTCCATAAATTGTTAGATCATTTGGACTCCATTTTCTTAGGTAACGAAATTTTTTTCCAAAATGTGTTGCTGTGATGTATTTTCTGTTTTATGCCTACTTTGGACAAAAATCTGATTTTTCTTAGAATGAACCAAATTTTGGGCCTTATACCTATGGAAAAATATGTTTGTCTAGTTTACTAAGAATTTTGAGGTTTGTTAAAAATCGTTCCGAGGAGAGAGATATGCTAGTTTTAGTGCAACGTGCGCATACTTGAGCTTCCATATCACTCGTATACCTTCTGTGCCTAATATCTCATGCATTTGATCGTGTTTAAGTGCGTTTATACATGATCTTCCATTTTTATAAGCATGTTTTACATTTTTTTTAAGGCCGTTCGTCTATTTGGTTGGTTTGTCAAGTCGTGTCTTACCTCGAGGTCCTGTGTGTTACAGGTGGAAACCAAGAGGCTAGGACTTAGGTCGTCGAGCCTTCGTTTTGTCAGCTTTAAGCCTACAGGTGAGCTTTTAAATTCTTTTAACTGGAGCATTGAACAAATAATTGCTAAAATCATCCCTTTTTATATTTCAATTATATGTTTTGCCGATATTTGAGATAAAAGGATTTGATAGCAAATGTTATATATGTATTTTGCTAAAATAATTGTGAAATAGAGACAAGTAAACGTTTTTTCTTTATAAAGTAACTTTTGGTCACGGGATACGCGCGTATGCCTTGGAATTGCTGGCGGAAACCCTAGGCGGTTACATAGCTTGTCTCGAACGACCCTTTTGGTCAATTTTCTCCTTTGCTCGAGAAAGGGAAAGGAGAACTACGTATTTCAAAGCGAGAAATATTACATTTTACCCCATTGAGGACGCTCTTGGGGATATTGGGCCCGGATTATGTAGACGGTGGAGACTCGGAGACGTGCGTCTAGGGTGAAGCCCATGCATAATCCACAGAGTGTGAAGGGTTTGACTAGCAACCCGACGGACAATCGAAGGGTATTACTTGTGGCTAGTCGGAGGTAGTCTAGCTGAGGTAATACTTTCACCGGTTACGGTTATGGCAAATATCTTGAGTTGCTACTTGATAAGCCAAATGGTGTTTGGATTTATAATCATATAAAAATGATATTTCTTTGGGAGTTATAAGGAGATGGTCCGTTCTCGCCGGGAATAAAACCGAGTTTCATAAATGTTTATTTTTAAGTTTAATTCACAAAACTTTGTTGAATTGTAAATAGAATGTATCGTCATTAGATTCATGTCTATCGAACCAAAGTGTGGATTAAATAAGCTTTTAAATATTACGTATATCCCCCCTTCCTCATTGAGTTCGTTTAACTCACCCTCTTTTGGTTCATGCTTCAGGTTAGAAGTTCGACCGTCCATGATCGATTAATGGCAGCAGCAGTCGTAGGCTTTTGAGTCTTTGATGTCGGTCTATTTTTAGATATTTTGTTGGATCGAATCATGTTGAGACTTGGATATTTGTTAGATTTCTTCACGTTGTCTATATTTGTTGAATCATGCTACATGAATATTATCGATGAATATAAATGATGATATGTGGATATATTTGAGCCTTTGATGGGCGTATTCGATATAATGACAATGGTTTGGATTTAGCTTCCGTTGGTATTGTTGTTTTGTTGAGTTTTGTTGGGAATTGCTGTTGCCAGGTTGTGGAAATCCCATTGTCCGGGGCGGGCTTTCGGGTGGAGGTATTTAACCGTCACTCGGGGGCTCGTTCGGGTTCGGGGGTTGTGATATGGGGGCGTCACAGCTTAAGGTGGTATCAGAGCCTAGGTTTGGTACTTAGGTTTTGACGTCGTGTCGAGTCTGTCTAGGTCGAACGGCTTTAGGACAATGTGCGCTTTTATATGTTTATGCTATGTGACTTACTTTGATATGATCATATAGCTAACGAAACATGCATCTTGTTCAGTTTCTTTGCAACAGGATATATAAAATGCATCGTGGTAGAGGCAGACCAAGACGCCAGGCACCACCTATTCCTCCTCCTCCCCAGGACGATAATGCTCCTCCGGCTCCTCAGCCTGAGTGTAACGACCCGAAAATTCCATAATTAATTCTTGGAATAATTATTCGACATTTAGTTGAATTTTATATGAAAAGATTTAACTTTGTTAGTTAATCTTAATTTATTATAATTATTTCAATATCTTTAACCTTTTATAATTACATTTTCTACCCCTCGAATTATTCTAATCTATATAAACGAACCTACCATCTTCTAAAATACCCTTGCACTACCTTGAACACACCCACACTATCTTGAACACACTCACACCCTCTTGAACACACTTCTTGCACCCTCTTGGTTACATAATCCATCGAGAGAGAGAGAGAGAGAAGAGAAGGAGAAGGGAGAGGAAGAAGGAGAAGAAAAGGAAATCTCGTTCTGAATTCGTTTCTCGACCAATTTAAATTCTGAGACCAGTTTTACGATCCTCATTCAATTCTTTATCGGTAACCTTCTTTCTCCAATTCATTTCATCCATTAAATCTTTCAATTTTTATAGTTTTTATATTGAATAAATATTTGATGAATTTCTTGATTCGTAGGTTATAGTTTATCATTTTTAGTGTAGTTCGGATCAAATGATAGGTACTAATGTGTACGATGCATGAGTGTAAATTTTACATGTTAATTTTAGCCTTAGAATTCCCCATATTTGATTTTTGCATGAAACCCTCGAGAAAACCTTAAAAATCGCGTTTATGCACCTGGGTGTTGGAACCACACGGCCCAACGCACGGTCTTGCTCAAGACCGTGCGTCGGACCGTGCACAACCATTTAACCTTGCACTGGCTTGCGCACGCCGGTGCAACAGGCCGTGTGCCTTTGTTCAGCCTGCACGGTCTTGGTTTCATGCTCAAGACCGTGCACTAGGCCGTGCGTTAGCCCGTGCGAATGCCTTAGCCATTTTTCCAGCCTTTTTCCTTAGTTGCTCACGGTAATGGGGTCAAATGATCAAAAATAAAAGTTGACTTTTTGCATACGACCCCCTAAAATCGAGCCGTTTTCACCTATAGCTTCCTTATGATTCAAGGATGAATATTTGGTAAAGTTTTCAAAATTCCGATCTCGTTCGGACCTTGAATCGAGCCATTCTCGTTTAGGGCTTTTTTCCCAATTTTTGAATGTTGTCCGAAAAATCCGGAGATCGCATGAGTGCTTCTTTATAATATTATATGCATGATTATGCAATTAGAATTTTAATTGAGTATGTTTATCATTGTTAATTTCGTATTTTTAGTTTAATTGATTTAATTGTATTTAATTGTATATTCATTTGATACATGTTGTTTATTGGTTTTAATTGCAATGGAGTCTTTGAGAGTCGTTGTCGTGTCTTGTCTTATGTGATTTTGTCATCTGTTAGTTTCAGGCTGTCTTGTCAGGACATTGCTTGGAGTGTCTTGTCGTTCCGTGTTTCCAGGTGAGGGTTTAAAAATGATTTCAAACGGAGTAAGAATTCTTTTAATTTATTGCGAACTCCCCTTATGTGCTCATCTTGCTTTGTTTTTCATCTCGTATATCTATTAGATATTTAATCTATATTTTAAGGTTGCTCTCAAATGATTTAATATTAAATTGTACTTATGAGTATCCCTAAAATATTTTATTTTCATACGGCAAGTAAAATTATTTATTTTAAGCGTGACGGTTTGACTTAGGATTTATACCCTTCGTCGTCACTCAAACTTGCTCAAATTTAATTTATGTACGGTTTTCAAAGCGAGCAAATTCATGACATTTCAACATGGGGCCCGGGAAAGTATCCGGAGGTTATACCTGGGGACGAGCGTCTAGGGGTAATCCGAGGTGCTTCTCCCAAAACTAAGCGTCAATCGTGGCCCGTCAGGAGTTGATAGCCACGGTTAGGAGTGATGGTGGACGTTGCATTCGTTGCACGTTTTCCTAAAATTCATAGTCGCCCGAAATAGCGATTCGGGGTCAGACACCGGTGATGGAGTGTATGAACGTGAAGGGGTTATAAGGAGGAACAGGCCCATTCTCGCTGGGATATTATTTGCGTGCATGTTACTGCTTTAATTATTTATTATTTATTCAATGTCGTGTATGCAAGTCGAAGCACGATCCGGATTTTCTTCAATTATGCAAATGTATTTTCATATATATATAATTTAAAACCCGGACACGTGGCTCGTACTTGATCCCTCTTAACCTTCACTGAGTGTTTTTACTCACCCCCCTATTTTAATTCTTACTTCAGGTCGACAGGTGGCGTTGTCACCTATCATGTCAGTCCGCAGCAGCAGGTCTAGGTTGGCTCGTGTGTCTTGTCTTGTCAGTGTCCCAACAACAGTCGTGTTCTTGTTATGAATTTATTTAATTATGTATTTTGGATTATGCTTTAATTTTAAGTACTTACGTGCCCCTGATGTGGGATAGATTAGACTGGCCATGAATGGCATTGATTATATTATGTTTGAGAATGATGTATGAATTACGTGGCCATGGATGGCTTATATGATATTTTATATAATTGTTATTACTTCCGCAACTCTGATTTATTTATTATTTATTGCTGTTGTTGTTGGGCTGTCGATTGCTGTTGCTAGTTTTGCCTGATTGATTGCCGTTCGCCGGGATGGATTTTTAAATGGGGTACTTATACCTCATTTGAGGGTTTGTCTCGGTCCGGATGTGGTGTCCTTTCTCCGGCCAAGGAAAGGGGCGCTACACTGAGCCAGCACCGCAGGCACAGCCCAATCCAGTTAATCCGGCTGCATTTATGGAAGCAATGCAGCAGTTTTTCATGCAAGGGTCAGCTCCTGCCCAACCAACCGCAGCACAGCGAAGACAGTCCGAAGCTAAGGACTTCGCTAATTTTCTCAGCCTCAATCCTCCCCGGTTTGAGGGAGCCCCAGACGACATGAAGGCTGCCGCTTGGATCTCTGATTTGGAACCGATGTTCAGGGTCATTGAATGTGAGGATGCAAAAAAAGTGGAGTATGCCATCTTTCTTCTGAAATGACCGGCTAGAGACTGGTGGAGGTTAACCGAAGCTAGATGGCAGGTCGAGCACACCGAGCCGACATGGGCGAACTTTCTTACTGCCTTCCGCAATAAGTACATCCCGCTGGTCGTGCAGGACCGACGCGAGGCCGAGTTCCGAGCCTTAACACAAGACAATCGCACCGTTGATCAGTACGAGGCGATGTTCTCCCGTTTGATTGTTTACTGTCCTTCGATATTGACCGATGAAAGACGGAAGGTGAATCAGTTTGTCCAAGGGTTGACCGAAGAGATTCGGCGAGCTCTTCTGGGCACTAGGCTTCCCACATATCAGATGGCGGTCACAACAGCGTTGGAAGTCGAGTCCCAATTACATCAAATCACTAGGAACTCAACTGTTAGGGGCACATCTCAGACTCCCCGGAAATTCAAGAAAACTTTTCCTCCTTCCGGATCTTCATCCTCTAACAAGAAGCGGAAATTTGTGGGTCCTAAACCAGCTGAACCACTAGTGAGATGTACATTCTGCAACAAGCCACATCACACGGAGGCTAATTGTTAGAGAAAACAAGGATTGTGCACCCGATGCGGGGGAAAGGACCACCAGATCGAAAACTGCCCAAAAAGAGGAACACCACCGGCTCAGAGAGGGCCACAGAATAAGGGGAAAGGAAAGGTAGTAGCCCGAGCTTATGCTATGCAGGGGGATGGGGGAGAGGCCGACCCAAATGCAGTTGTTCAAGGTACTTTACATTTGCATGGCATACCCATATTCGCATTATATGATTCGGGTGCGACTCATTCTTTTATTGCACCCGAGTATGCTGCTAGATTGCCTCTATCTACCGAGTCTTTGCCTTATGTGCTTGAAGTCAATTCCCCGTTGGGAATTTCTTGCTTGTGTAATCGTATTTTTCGGGACTGTCCCTTGAGGATAGGCGAGCGCGATTATCCCGCGGATCTCATTGAACTTCCGATGAGTCACTATGGGGTAATTTTGGGAATGGATTGGCTATATCGACATCAAGCTTATATAGACTGTTTCGGAAAGAAGATCGCTCTGGGTGCCGATAGCGAGATTTCGGGCAAAAGGTTTGATAAGATTCCTAGAGTTTCATATGTTAAAGCCGCCCGAATGATTCGTAAGGGATCTCCGGCCTTTGTTGCTTATCTACTAAACCGTCCAAAAGAGCAAGTTAAGCTTGAGGAGGTATCGGTAGTTGGAGATTTTCCCGATGTGTTTCCCGAGAGTTTGAATTCTTTGCCTCCGGAACGGGAAATTGAGTTTGTGATCGATTTAGCTCCGGGTGCCGAACCGTATTCGAAGACTCCGTATTGTATGGCTCCGGCCGAGTTGAAGGAACTGAAGACTCAATTAGAGGAATTGTTGGAGAGTGGGTACATTCGACCGAGCACTTCGCCGTGGGGTGCACCGGTTCTTTTTGTGAAGAAGAAGGATGGCACGTTGAGGATGTGTATTGATTACCGCGAGCTGAATCGAATGACGGTAAAGAACAAATATCCTCTGCCCCACATAGAAGAGTTGTTCGATATTCTGCAAGGTCGAAAGTGTACTCCAAGCTTAATCTCCGACAGGGATACTACCAACTGCGGATTCGAGAATCTGATATCTCGAAGACTGGATTTAACACCCGCTATGGGCACTTTAAGTTTGTGGTGATGCCCTTTGGGTTAACGAATGCTCCGGCCGCTTTCATGGACTTGATGCACCGTACCTTCCGGCCGTATCTTGATAAGTTCGTAGTGATCTTCATAGACGATATCCTGGTTTTCTCTAAGACTATGGAAGAACACGCTGAGCATCTTCGCATCGTGCTAAGGACTCTTCGAGAGCATCAGTTGTATGCCAAGTTTAGCAAGTGCGAGTTTTGGATCGATAGAGTAACCTTTCTTGGTCATGTGATATCGGGAGATGGAATCGAAGTAGATCCTTCGAAGATCGAGACCGTTATGAAATGGGAACAACCGAAGACGCCGACAGAGGTGAGAAGTTTCCTTGGGTTAGCCGGCTATTATAGACGTTTTGTGCAAGACTTTTCTAAGATAGCCGCGCCGCTTACCCACCTGACTCGCAAGAACGTGCCCTTCCAGTGGGTCGATAAGTGTGAGGCGAGTTTTCAAGAACTAAGGAAACGTTTGACGACTGCTCCAGTTCTTACTTTACCCGAAGGTTCCGAGGGATTCATGGTTTACACCGATGCATCGAAAGAAGGATTGGGATGTGTTCTTATGCAGAGTGGAAAAGTAATCGCCTACGCTTCTCGGAAGCTAAAGGATGCTGAGAAGAACTATCCTATCCACGATCTCGAGCTAGCCGCTATCATCTTCGCCTTGGGAAAGTGGAGACATTACTTATACGGCGTGACATTTGACATATTCACCGATCATCAGAGTCTGAAATATTTGCACACCCAGAAAGATCTGAATCGCAGGCAACGTCGGTGGATGGAATTTCTTGAGGACTACGATTGTCGCATTCAATATCATCCAGGCAAGGCCAACGTAGTCGCAGACGCCCTGAGTAGGCAGACGAAGGTGGCCAGTTTGGAAGGAACCTCCTTGGGGATTGCACCGACGATAGGGAGATATCATCTGGTTTCGCAACCAAGGATTGCAAATCTCTCAGTGAGACCGGATTTAGTGCAGAGGCTCAAGGATGAGCAACGTACGGACGAGTGGATCCAAAGGCAGATCGCTAGAGTGCAAGACGATCCGAACTCCCCATTTGCATTTGATAGTATGGGTCTTTTCCGTTTCAAGAACCAAATTTGTGTGCCGAAAAGTCTGAAGATCGAAATCATGAATGAAACACAAATCTGCATATGCCGTCCATCCGGGAGGCAATAAGATGTACCGAGATCTTAAGACCCAGTATTGGTGGCATGGAATGAAGCGAGAGGTTGCCGACTTCGTGAGAAGGTGTTTAACGTGTCAGCAAGTTAAAGCCGAGCACCAACAACCGGGTGGTACTCTGCAACCACTTTCTATTCCGGATTGGAAGTGGGAAGATGTAGCGATGGATTTCATGTCCGGATTGCCAAGAGTTCGAGGTGGATACGATACGATATGGGTGATTGTGGATCGCTTGACAAAATCCGCTCATTTCATTCCCATTCGGAAAACCACCAATGTCAAGAAGCTGGCAGAGCTATATATCGAGAATATTGTGAAGCTACATGGAGTTCCGATGAGCATAGTATCGGATCGAGATCCCAAATTTACTTCTCATTTGTGGCAAGAGATTCATAAGAATTTGGGGACGAATTTGAAGTTCAGCACCGCAGCTCACCCGCAAACCGATGGTCAGTCCGAGAGAACCATCAAGATATTAGGCGATATGTTACGAGCTTGTGCCCTCGACTTTTCCACAAGTTGGGACAAGCAGTTGCCGCTCATTGAATTTGCCTATAACAACAGTCACCAAACGACGATCAGGATGCCCCCGTATGAAGCTTTGTATGGTCGTAGGTGCCGATCCCCTCTTTATTGGGATTTGGACGATTGGCGGAGAACGAAAGACGGGGTTGATCGAGCTCTTCCTCCAAAGATGATCCAAGAAACTCTTGATAAGATTGCGGTCATCCGGCAGAGGATGAAAGCCGCACAGGATCGACAGAAGAGCTATGCTGATAAGAGACATCGGGATTTGGAATTTGAAGAAGGAGACAACGTGTTTCTCAAAGCAACGTTGAGGAAAGGATTCGCGCGAGAGTGGGTAAAGGCGGAAAACTCAGTCCGAGATATATGGGACCCTTCGAGGTTATCGAACGGATTGGGAAGACCGCTTACCGCTTGGACTTGCCCTCGACAATGACCGGGATTCACAACGTCTTCCACGTTTCGCAACTCCGTAAGTATTATCCCGACGATTCTCACATTCTCAAAGATGATGAAGTTCTAGTGGAGCCTGATTTGACAATTGAGCTAAAGCCCGTTGAGATTCAAGATCGTAAGCTCAAGCAGCTCCGAGATCGACAAATTCCCTTAGTTCGTGTGTTGTGGAGGAACCGAACCACCGAACAAGTAACTTGGGAGACGGAAGAGAAGATGCGAACTCATTACCCCGAGTTATTTTCTGGGACGAATTAGAATCTGGGGACCAGATTCTCCGAACGGGGGGATAGTGTAACGCCCCGTTATTTTTCGAGGTACGTTTTGGTACGTTAGCCGATTTATTTATGATTATTTATGTAATTATTTGAATTATATGAATTATGTGATTTAATTGTGATTTATGTGAGGATTTTGGAGAATTTTCATAATTCTGACTTTTTGGAATTTCTAACCCCGTATTGTTATCGAGGGCTAAATTTGGGTCATTTTGACTGTAATATCGATTTATTTCGATAAGTCGACCTTTTAGCCCGGAATAATAATTTCCGGTATTCACGGACTGGCTTGAGTTTGAGCCGGTATTCTTTTTCTTTCTCTTTGACTTACGGTACTTTCTCTTTCCTCACTTCTCATTTTCACTTCTCATCTACAACATTCATCTCTTTTCCCTCTTGTCTCTCTCTCGGCACTCTCACACACACAAGAAAGAAACCTTTGATCAAACCATCCAATATTCAAGATTCAAGCTTCTTAGTCTTCAAGGAATCACTTGCAACTCCAAGCTTTTCCATCCAAGCTTTCATCTTCTTCCTTTTCCTATTTTTCTCTATTTGAGGTAAGTTGGTATAAACTTGTAATTCTTGAATTTCATTGGTATTGAAGTTGAATAAATGATGGTTTATGAATTAATGAATGATTATTGAGCATATGGGAGCATGAAATAGCATAAAACTCCATTTCCTCCAGTGAGCTAAATGGGTTTATTTGTAATATAGATTCCATGGCCCCAAATGATTGTTTTCTTGAGGTTTTCATGTTATATGGTGATATTGAGCATTAAGGTAGAGTTTTATGAAGTTTGGGGTTGAAAAACATGAATTTTAGTGAAAACTTGAAAATGGAATTTTGAGCCGAAACATTGGAATTTCTCGAAACTGTTTTAACTGGAGCTTCTCAACATATTAAGACTCATGTTCTCCAATTTTGGTGTTAAACGGAGCTGATTTGATCACAGAAAAATTACAAAAATGACCCTGCTGCCCCCTGTTTCAGTTTTCGGGCAGAAGCTTCGGAAAATAGGGCAAACGATGGAATTTTCAAAAACTGTTGCACAGTAGTATTTATCAATGTGTTTGAAGTGCCTCCATAAATTGTTAGATCATTTGGACTCCATTTTCTTAGGTAACGAAATTTTTTTCCAAAATGTGTTGCTGTGATGTATTTTCTGTTTTATGCCTACTTTGGACAAAAATCTGATTTTTCTTAGAATGAACCAAATTTTGGGCCTTATACCTATGGAAAAATATGTTTGTCTAGTTTATTAAGAATTTTGAGGTTTGTTAAAAATCGTTCCGAGGATAGAGATATGCTAGTTTTAGTGCAACGTGCGCATACTTGAGCTTCCATATCACTCGTATACCTTCTATGCTTAATATCTCATGCATTTGATCGTGTTTAAGTGCGTTTATACATGATCTTCCATTTTTATAAGCATGTTTTACATTTTTTTTAAGGCCGTTCGTCTATTTGGTTGGTTTGTCAAGTCGTGTCTTACCTCGAGGTCCTGTGTGTTACAGGTGGAAACCAAGAGGCTAGGACTTAGGTCGTCGAGCCTTCGTTTTGTCAGCTTTAAGCCTACAGGTGAGGTTTTAAATTCTTTTAACTGGAGCATTGAACAAATAATTGCTAAAATCATCCCTTTTTATATTTCAATTATATGTTTTGCCGATATTTGAGATAAAAGGATTTGATAGCAAATGTTATATATGTATTTTGCTAAAATAATTGTGAAATAGAGACAAGTAAACGTTTTTTATTTATAAAGTAACTTTTGGTCACGGGATACGCGCGTATGCCTTGGAATTGCTCGGCAACGTGGCGGAAACCCTAGGCGGTTACATAGCTTGTCTCGAACGACCCTTTTGGTCAATTTTCTCCTTTGCTCGAGAAAGGGAAAGGAGAACTACGTATTTCAAAGCGAGAAATATTACATTTTACCCCATTGAGGACGCTCTTGGGGATATTGGGCCCGGATTATGTAGACGGTGGAGACTCGGAGACGTGCGTCTAGGGTGAAGCCCATGCATAATCCACAGAGTGTGAAGGGTTTGACTAGCAACCCGACGGACAATCGAAGGGTATTACTTGTGGCTAGTCGGAGGTAGTCTAGCTGAGGTAATACTTTCACCGGTTACGGTTATGGCAAATATCTTGAGTTGCTACTTGATAAGCCAAATGGTGTTTGGATTTATAATCATATAAAAATGATATTTCTTTGGGAGTTATAAGGAGATGGCCCGTTCTCGCCGGGAATAAAACCGAGTTTCATAAATGTTTATTTTTAAGTTTAATTCACAAAACTTTGTTGAATTGTAAATAGAATGTATCGTCATTAGATTCATGTCTATCGAACCAAAGTGTGGATTAAATAAGCTTTTAAATATTACGTATATCCCCCCTTCCTCAATGAGTTCGTTTAACTCACCCTCTTTTGGTTCATGCTTCAGGTTAGAAGTTCGACCGTCCATGGTCGATTAATGGCAGCAGCAGTCGTAGGCTTTTGAGTCTTTGATGTCGGTCTATTTGTAGATATTTTGTTGGATCGAATCATGTTGAGACTTGGATATTTGTTAGCTTTCTTTACGTTGTCTATATTTGTTGAATCATGCTACATGAATATTATCGATGAATATAAATGATGATATGTGGATATATTTGAGTCTTTGATGGGCGTATTCGATATAATGACAATGGTTTGGATTTAGCTTCCGTTGGTGTTGTTGTTTTGTTGAGTTTTGCTGGGAATTGCTGTTGCCAGGTTGTGGAAATCCCGTTGTCCGGGGCGGGCTTTCGGGTGGAAGTATTTAACCGTCACTCGGGGGCTCGTTCGGGTCCGGGGGTTGTGATGTGGGGGCGTCACATGGTCCTATTTATAGGACAGAAAATACCAGAGGTTACAATACCATAATGTAGGTAATAAACTCTATCTTAATACTATTATAGGCTACATAGGAGTTACATATTCTACTAATTATTTGGACATTCTATTTGGTTTATAACATATATATATATATATATATATATATATATATATGTGTGTGTGTGTGTGTGTGTGAAAATGAATTAGTGAAATGTTTTAGGAAAGATATTTATGTGGCAATGAAGTGGATTAGTTAGAATTGATCTATTTTGCCATGTAGATTGTTTCTATAATTAATTTCATTAATTATTATTTTTATAACTTACATGTGTACTTATTGACATTCCATATTTTTGTTTATATTAAAAATTTGTAACTCCCACTTAATTATAGAACTAAATAACTAATTTATAAAATATTAAAATTTATTTTTTTTAAAATAATTTTAAATAAATTTGAATAAGCTTTAGCGTTATTTAAACTGCATTGAATATTCGTTAATAAAAATAAAGATAAAATAATATATTCCACAAATCTATTAAAAAAATTATATTTAATATTTTAATTTCTTATCAAATATTTTTGACATAGTGGATTCAAATATTTTTCTTTTGGTACATGTAACGACCCGAATATTTTAATTATATTATTAATAATTACGCGAATTCTTTCTTGCCTAATTTCTCGATCTATCCAATTGGATTAATTAATCTTGTGGAAAAGATTGATTTAACCTATCTTTTAAATGCCCTCAATTACTTAAATTACATAAATGCCCTTAAAAGCCTAAATGACCATTTTACCCCCCGAGATATTTTCCTAAATATCTACCTATCTCTCTCATTCTCTCATTACACACAAAGAAGGAGAAAAGAAGAAAGGAAGGAGAAAGAAGGAGAAGAAAGGAGGGAATCTTCCCGATGCCCTACCGAGCCTGTTTCTCGCCCGATCGACGAGCCGTGAAAACCCGAACGATCCTCACTACATTCTCTACCGGTAATCCTTTTACCCCATTTCATTTCATTCCCTCTTCATTACGATTTTCGTGGCTTTTGTATAGGAATTTTATTATATTAGGATTTTCGTGTTTAGGAAGAATTACTTGACCATTTTACGTCATTCTTGTGCCTATATGTAGCTTATATGATATATATGATTATATGTGAGAATTAGGATGATTTATGGAGTAAATTAGGAGATGTATGAATTTATATGTTGATTTTCGCGTGTGAGATTTTGCGATCTGCTGAGTCTGCTGCTCAGTAGATCCACACGGGCGAACGCACGGTCTTGATCAAGACCGTGCAGGAGCCCGTGCATAGCTCTTTCCAACCTGCACGGGCTTGAGCCCGTGCACGAGCTCGTGCGCATGCCCGTTTGCAGTTGCACGGTCTTGGCAGCGTGCTCAAGACCGTGCGTGAGGCCGTGCACCTCTATTTGTGCTTGCACCGGCTTGCCAAGCCCGTGCGTTGGCCGGTGCAACCTACTTAGTCGATTTTCTAGCCTTTTTCTTTCTTGCACTTCGGGAATTGGGTCAACCCCACTCATTTAAATGTTGACTTTTCACATACGACCTCCGAATATCAATCCGATGTCGCTCATAGCTCCCTCGAGTCTCGGGATTTGATATTCTTCATAATTTACAATTATCCGACCCTATTTGACCGTCAATTGACACCTTTCTCGTTTAGGGTTTTTCCCACCTTTCTCATTTCTTATCCGTTTAATCCCGTATTCGCGAGAGAACGTCTTTATATTATTTTAAGCATGTCTACGTGCCCTAATTGCATTTAAGCATGCCTTTAATATTTAATTTATATTCTTTCATTATCTAGAATTTCATGTGCCTTTCCTTAGTTGTTATTCCGTATTTTATATATCTTCACATGTTTAATTGCCTGGCTTTCCATATTGCAACTGTAGCATGATTGAGGTTCTATATGAATTGTCGTGCGCCGTCTGTTGTTTGTGTCTTCCTTTTAGTATTGTCGGTCTTATTTTCATCCTCTAGGCCCTGTGTATTACAGGTAGGACCAACGAGGGAGAAACCTGACTACCGTCTGCTTTCATACTGTCGTGTTGAGCTAGGTAAGGGTTTTAAATTGTTTTCAACTGGAGTAAGAACATAGTTACTTAGGTTTGCGAAATAAACCACTATCCCGCTTTCTTATTACTTGTTGTATTGCCTTTACTATTTCTCTATCTGCTTAGTCAAACCGTTTTGATAGCAAACCAAAATGTTTTAAATACTTTCAACTAAAGGCAAGGAAAACTCATTTGTTTTAAAAGCGAACTTTGGTCTCTCGACCTCGCAATTATAACCTTGTCCCAAATGGCCCATTTGGCCTCCCACACCCCGATTTCCTACTTTCGAATGGCCCTTTTGGCCACCCAAACTATCATCGATTTCAAAAGCGAGCCATAGATTGATTAATAATTTGGGCCCGGGGTATACAGGAGGTGAGCCTAGGGACGAGCGTCTAGGGCAAAGGCCGATGTATACTTCTAGCGTGTTAACTTGGGCCGGCTAGGAGGTTGGCTAGCCTAAGTTGATGCGAACGGTGGTGCTAACAGCGTCTCCTTAAAACTCTGTATGGTGGTGCTAACAGCGTCTCCTTAAAACTCTGTATGGTGGTGCTAATCGCGTCTCCTTAAAATTCTGTATAGTACTGTTGGTGGTGGAGTAATTGACTATATGCTTGCATGATTTTTCAATTGGGAGTTATAAGGAGAGGGCCCGTTCTCGCCGGGACACATTATTGCATGACTTATTGCATTTATTGAGTGTCTAATTATTTTACGGCTTTCGTCACAATTCGAAGCACATTCCGGTTCTCTTCATTTATCATATGTATTTCCCTATATATATATAAAACCCGGAAGTGTGACTCGTGCTTGCCACTGTAAGCCTCCTTTATTATTCAAATAATTAGTTGAATTACGAGCCGTGTTTATTCATCGTTTCTAACTTATTGAATTGTGCTTTTCGAACTTGTAACGGCCTCGTGACTCAACTAATACCCCTTTCAACTTATCGGCTTGACATTACGTGCAAATGTTTTAAAGGATCCGGTTCGTCAACCCTTTCGTGTTTTCCAAGCAAGCCGAACTGAGTGTTGCCTTGTGTTATTGTTTTACAACTTGTATTTCGTTATTTATCTTCTTTCTCGAAATGGGCAACACTCACCACTTTTAGTTTTAAAAGATAAATGACGAACTGTGATCAAAACCCCCTTACTGAGTACCTTTATACTCACCCCTGCTATTTTGGTTCTTGCTTCAGGTAGACATGTGGCGATGTCACCTATCTTGTCAGTCGGCATCAGCAGGTCTAGATAGGCTCAGTCTTTTTGGTTTGTCTTGTCAGTGGTCCCAACAACCGTCGAGTCTTGTTTATTGTATTTATTTACTTTACGTACTTATGTGCCCCTGATGTGGGATAGTTGACGATATCTAGGATTGTACAGGATAGACTAGTTGAGCCATGGATGGCACTACGTGTTGTTATTCTGTTGTATTTCGAATTGCACATGTTTAATTGATATTATGTTAGCCTAGTAGGCGTTTATGGAATTTATTTGTTTACTTTATAATCGCTTCCGCATTTCTCTGTTTTATTGTGGTTGTTGTTGGGATGTCGTTGCTGTTGCCGGTAGTGCTTGCTTGAGTGCCATTCGCCGGAGTGGGTTTTTGAGTTGAGGCCCCTCGCTGAAGGTTGGGAGTTCGCTTCGGTGCGGATGTGGCGGTCCTTCTTTAGGGGGCGCTACAGTACATATATAGTGGATTCAAATGAAATTTATCTGACTAAAATAAGGAAGAAAATTTTACAATATAAGTTTAATTAAATTTTATTATTAAATAAATAATTGATTTTTTTCAGAATTTTTTTTTCAAATACACGTATCTCATGTTCATTTTGCGGTGGCAAAGTTATATTTTATTTCAATATAAATAGATTTATTAAATTATTATATTCGAAACATTAATATTTTCATAATATAAAAAAATTTCAATAATGAAATGAATATTATCATTAATTAATGATGAAATAATAACAAATTATTTAAAAAAAAAATAATAGCAAGTATAATAATTAGCTATTTTTTCGACAAAAAGATAAAGAGATTCCACTCAATATTTATATGGTCTATTATGAAGTATTTTTTGTATTATAATTGTTATTTTAATATTTATATAACATTCATGAATTCCTTCTATATATATATAAATATATATTCTCTCTATTACGAATATAAAATCAGTAATTCATCATAAAAAAATCATACTACTATTTGTATACATTTAAAATGAGTTTTTTATATACATAATTCCTAATTATTTTATAAAATGAATTACGTTGGTGTGTGTGCTTCAAATTCTGAATTAATAATTTTTTTATGTATTGTTAATAATCATATAAAAAAATATGGTTCGATTTATTTAATAATGTATATTTTATAATTAAATTTTCCAGTGCAACGCAGGGGATAAAAAACTAGTATTCTTTATAGTGGATATCTGTAACCATCCCACATTAGTTGGAAATCTTAATCTGTGCTAGTATATAATGGTGGGTTACCTTCCGATCCCTTCCACTCGTTTTTAAGGATGTGTTGGGCCGCTGCGACAGTTGGTATCAGAGTTCAAGTGCCGTGCTCTAGGGGGTCCATGTGTGTGCGTGCTGCTTGAAGGGCCCACACTGCACATTCATGAGCCTGCTTGGAGGGGCTATAGCTCGGCGTGGAGCCTACATCCCTGGGACGTGCGTGAGTTGGGTGGGGGAAAATGTAACCATCCCACATTGGTTGGGAATCTTGATATGTGCTAGCATATAATGGTAGGTTACCATCCCCCTTAACAATCGGTTTGCGTGTGTTGGGCCTCTGCCGTGTCATGTCGTATCAGATACCGTGTCGAATACTTCTCTAATGAGAAATATAAATTATAAAAAAAATCTGAATAAAAATCTAAACTAGTGTAAATTATAAAAAATTATTCGGGTAAAAATTTGAATCGCTGTATTCGTATGTTGTTCGTGTTTCATAAATAGATAGTGAGATCTTTATTTGTCTTTATTTTTTTTCAAGAAAAGTAAACAAAAAGAAATTGATAGTTGAAATCATGTGAGTAGAAAAATAGTGCAATGAGAAAGCCATCATCCATCCGTAAATGGAGGAAATGTTGAAATGCCGACAGATGAGACGTTTTTCAACAAGATCAAAGAGCACGTGATTTCCACGCTCCGATGTCCGTCTCCCAACTGTGCATCGCACCCAAACCCTTTCTCATTGGCTCCTCTGTCCCTATGGCGTGACAATTAAATCCACAAAAGAGTTGCTAAAAAAATAATATTAACTCAGACAAAATACCAGAAAAAGAAAAAACTGAAACCCCACCAATTTTTCTTTTTTATATATATACCCAACACGATGCACAAAGGCAGAGGTTTTCCGACAGGCATCAATCCCGTAATCTCTTAATAATCTTGCGAAGATTTTTATTCTTTCTTGTACTGTACTAACTCTCGAGCGAGCACGCTGCTTTTCTTCATTTGCTTATAGGGTCATCATCATCTTTATCTCTTTGGATTTTAGCCTCAGCTTCTGCAGAAAAACAGCTTTGACTTTTTCGATAAAGGCAAGATAGGAGCTAATTATTAACTGTTACTAGTCCTTTCTTTACTTTTTGTTTTTTCGTTTCACTTTTGATTTCTCTGTTTTATTTGTTTGTTTTCTGGGTTCAATTGTTGGTTTTGATAATTTGATATCTTCCCCCTTTTACTGTTTTCTTGATGTGAGGAAAAAAGGTGGTAGCTTTATCGGTATGTGGTGAGTTTTTGATGTATACTGTTGGTGGGTTTTGTCTACTTTTAAGATTTGGGTGTTTAGGGTTTTGAGTTGAACATGGGTTTTGGAGATCTTGTGGGTAAATAATACGTTCATTCATATATACTCTTTTAGGGTTTGATTGATCAATTTTACCTGTTAGTTTCGGATTGTAGCAAGAATTCGTCTGCTGAGTTATCATTATGTTTTTTATTTCTTCTACTTGAAATAACACTGCTTGCAAACTGTGTTGCTCTTTATTTCAGAGTATGGATAATAGTTAATTATCCTTTGTTGGAGTTAATCTTCTTGTATCCTCATACAATTTTAACCCGTTGATTGTCTTAATTGTTTTTCTCTCTGTTAATATCCTCTGTTAGACTTGTTTACTTGTTTTCTTTCTCATTTTTGAGCTGTGATTTTTTGGTCTTAGACCTGTTTCTTAATTGCTGGTTTTGGGTCTGTCTTCTGAAACTCGGGTTCTACATTATTGCGGGTTAGGATTTGAAAGTTCCAATCCTGGGTTTATGCCTTTGTTTTTTTGTCTTGTTTGCTTTCTATTCTTGTGTTTTTTTGGAGTTGTTTGTTCAAGTTGGGGCTAGAAGTAATGGGAAGTGTGGGTACGTAATCTATCTCTAATCCGTACAAGTGTTACTTACACTGTGTAGGTTCTAGTGTTTAAGGGAGGAATAGAAGAGATAATGATGAGGAAAAGTATGAATTGTGCTTGGTCGCTGAAGAAAATATAAAGGAAAAGAAAGGAAACTTTAGGGGAAAATACACTATGAATAAGGAAATCCGTTTTCCTCATAAAATGGTGAGGAAAAGTGAGATAAAGTAGTGAAAACTTACAATTAGATTTTTTAGGACTCATTTTTATTCTAATCCATCACTCAATCCACTCCTATTACCCAAATTTCACCCTGTCTTCTAAATATAGGAGAATGAACCATTTTTCTCCATTTTCTTTCTTTTCTTTTCTTTTCCCTAGGATTGTTTAACTACGCAAAATCCTACTACCAAACATAGGGTTACTATTCGCCTTTGCTTTATTTGCAATTTTTATCCACGCATATCTATCTAACTTGGATTAGTCATTTCTTTTCCTGATATCTGTGTTCACTTCTTTTACAGGTTAAAAATCTTTTCTTGATCATACTAATGGATTCCCCTCAATCAGTCGTGTCGCCCCTTAAAAACTCTGCCTTTTTTCCCGAGCCCGAGAAGCAAAGCACCAATCTTTTCGTAAAAAAACTCAATTTTCAAGAAAATGGGACCAAAACCGGCAATAACTCATTCCTAGGTGCTGTGGAGGTGTACATACACCAAGCTAGAGACATCCACAATATTTGCATCTACCAAAAGCAAGATGTTTATGCCAAACTCTGTCTCACGAGCGATCCCGAAAAGTCCGTCTCCACCAAAATCATCAATGGTGGTGGGAGAAATCCCATCTTCAATGAAAATCTGATTCTCGATGTCCGAAAAGCCGATTCCTCCCTCAAATGTGAGATATGGATGTTGAGCAGAGTGAGAAACTATCTCGAAGATCAGCTTCTTGGTTTTGCTTTGGTGCCCATATCTGAAATCCTCCTCCAAAATGATAATAAGCTGGAAAAGGAGTTTTCTCTCTCCTCAACCGATCTCTTCCACTCTCCGGCTGGATTCGTGCACTTAACAGTCTCGTATATTGGGGCCCACCCGGAAGTCATTCCGATTCCGGGCCCCACAAAATGTGTGGAGGAGAGAGAAGAATGTGTGGTCGTCGAGTCTCCTGCAAGTGATTTGGATAAGATCGAGTTTCCCGATCCAAAGGTTGTGAATGAGAATCATCAGATGGTCGAGGAATATTTGTGTTCTAATGTGGACTCACAGAGTTCGGTTAGTTCCGATACTGAAAATAATCAGGTGGTGAGCTCGGCGATTGAGATCGATTCTCCTCCAAGCAGTGTATCAACAAACTCTTCTGAGACGCTGAAAGATTCAAACTCTCCAAAACAAGACGATATTTCCAAGGGAAAAATAAGTGGAAATGGCTTAGATGCTGAGAGTAATGTTACTTGTGATGATAATAATGCATTGGTTAAGCCTCCGGTTGTAAGTGTGAACATTGAGCCCGAGTCGAAGGTGGTTCAGCAAGATATTGTGGATATGTACATGAAAAGCATGCAGCAATTTACCGAGTCATTAGCCAAAATGAAGCTTCCAATGGATTTCGAGAATGGTCCCACGAGCTCCGAGAATTCAAGTTCTGATCAGAAATCGCCGGCTTCTAAGAACTCTCGAGTATTTTATGGGAGTAGAGCTTTCTTCTGAGAAGTTTACTGAAAAAACAGGTGACTTTTAGTGATTAGAATGGAGACTGATTGATGTTAGTCGTAACATTGATGTATTATTATATAACCTTTCCTATTGTTGTGTATGGTTAATTGTCTGGGGTATGTTTTTTAGATGACTGGAAAAAGTTTTTTGTATGTGTTAAGAGCACTTTGTGTCATTTGAATTACTCATAATGTATATTTCAGACTTTTTTTCCTTATCCTACTACCTGTTTTACTGTCATGTTTTACCGTTTTGTAATAATCTATTGACTTACATTGTAGTAGAATCTATGATGCACGGACACTTTTAAAAATTCTACCCTGCCGTGTCATTCACAATGTAGAATAGTAGATCGTTGTTAAAGTAAATTATGCGTTGATGAATTGTATGAATTTGTTTTGGGACATGGTACCGTATTTTCTTTTCTGGAGTTTTACACTGAGGAAACTGACTATTCAGTATTGAGAAGAACGACATGGTGAATTGAGTGATGTGCTAGAATAAGAACGAATTGTGAAAAAAAAATAAATAAATAAAAAATACTAAGCTCTTTCCTTGTTATCTCTCCCTTTTCCTTCATCATTTTCTTTGTCTTTTGTCCCTAAAATCCTAGACATAACATAGTGTTCCACTTTCCTAGATTAAACTTGCATACTTGCATCGTGATTTGAAGCGTAAAACATATTTTCTAGAGGGATATATATCTACTATCCCTATGATTTGGTGATGTAATGAGATACTAGTCGCTATTGTTTCAAAAATTATAAACGCACTCTACCTGTTTTATTATTCCTGTAAAATGTTTGTCGATTTTAGTTATATTCATACTATAGGTGGAACTTTGTCTTCTGCATTCCATGGTATAAGCATCGGTGTGATTTTCCTATAGTTTTACATGAATAATGACACTTTAGGGGGGTTTTTGTAATTTTCGAAGTAAGAGGGACTAATTTGTAATTACGGAAAACCTCGGAGATAGTAGATGTAAATTGCCCTATAAGATACGATAGATTAATCATATTGGCGCTTCAACTATTTCATATGCTCTCGTGTAAATATGCCTCCTGCAAACCCACGCGATCTGACCATCGTCCCTATATCTCACTCTCCATAATCCAAACTTCTCAGCAATATCTTTTCCAGTAAAACATTTCTGTTCCCTTAGAAAATCCACCACCCATTGCTGAGCCGCCCTGTGATCTTGCTCAACGTCTCTCGAGCTTCTGCTTCTGCTTCTGCTTCCGGCTGCTGCAGCACCAGCAGCAGCAACTCCCGCAGCTCCAGCTGCTCCATAAAACATAGGAGAATCAACCAAATGTGCAACCTCCCTGCCAAGATCAGGTATCATTTCTCCCATCCCCGCTGCTAAATGAGCTCCGATTTTGAGTGCAAAAGTCAAAAGTTTCATGAACTTCTTCATATACGGAGCCAGACATTTTACTGTGATGTTATCCACTTGCATGAGCTCACACCCAATCTGATCTTCAACAACATGCATTTCATTCCTGAATTCACACAGCATATGCAGCCTGAGAGCCCTCATGCCTGAGATCACATTGGTAATTAATCTCCTCGAGTAATTCTCTGTCCCGACAAAATAGAACATGTTTGGAACTTTTCTTTCTTCTAGCTGAATGTTATAGTTCACCAAATAGTTCACTTTTTTGTGCAGCTCCATCAGAAGCCTGTGCTCATAGTACCTCAGCCCTTGGATTTCCTGCTTGACGTCTCTGATTTCCTGCTCGATGATTTTGAGTCTTTGCAGAACCGCCTCGACACCTTTCGCTATTCCAGTAAACGTGGGGTCTACTGACTCGACTATTTCTCCAAATGAGCTACTTTCTTGATTGTTGTTTTCTTGCGGGATTTGAAGTTCCATAGCGAGGTTGTAGAGATCGTGGTACCGAGAATGGAGCACTTCTCTGAAATCATCGTCCGAGAGCAAGTCTCTGATGAGATTGAAACCGGGTTCGAGAATCGTGTTTCCGGAATCTACGATCGAATCCCACGTGTGCTGATAATCATAAATGCTGTCTGCAGGGACTGAGAGAAGTGCTTGCTTTAAGTTTTGGAGAGGAACGAATTGGTTTCTCCTGTTTCTGGGAGGTACGAGGTTTTTGACACATTCCGAGCGAAGAACATATTCTGTTAATGTGATGTTGCGACAGAGGCTTTGAATTGCTGGTATTATGAGGTGTTGGAAGAGTCTGAGCATTTCTGTTGGGCTCTTTGTGGAGCATGCGAGCACGTCGATGGAAGAATTACCAAATTGCCCTCCAAGCTCGACACGGACATAAATCCCGTGCATGTTTATTAAGATCAGGTGCTTCTCGAGGTTGTACGAAGCTCCGTGTTGGTTCTTCAATCCTGTGATTTTATTGTGCAAATGTACCTGGCATATGACGAAAAAATCATTAGTTTTTCTGGAAAATACGAGCTGAAAAAAGACAGACTGTAAACAGAAATATTGAGATATTTAGATATTTAATTTGTACGAAAAAGAAATATTTTATGATTCGCTTCTGTAACAGCTTGAGCTTTTAAATTCTCACCGCAGCCCATCTTATTAAAAAAAAGTTCATGTGCAAGGCCTAAAATAAAGAAGTGTGCCTGCACATGAGAGTGAGGGGGCTTGCTGAGATATTTAAATATTTAACGGTTCGCTTCTATAGCATCTCGAGCATTAACAACTTGAGCTTTTAGATGATGTGGTCATTCAATATGGTATCAGAGTCCAAGTCAAAGACGTCGTGTTTAAATTCTGATCGCCGCTCATTAGATTTAAAAAAAACACGCGAGGCCTGACATAAAGAAGTTTGTCTGCATTGAGGGGCTGTGTTGAGATATTTCGATATTTACTCATTCATTTATCTATTTGATTGAGCTTTTAGACGAAGAGGTTATTTAATATACCTGTAAACGTGGAAAGAAACCTGGTGTTATGAACATGTGTACTGAGTCATCACATTGAAGATGTCTTCCTACGTAATTGTAATTGTTGTCTGGATTTTTGACCTGCCATTTTTGAGGTTTCCATCTTCCTTCTTCTAAAGTTGATGGGATCATAAGGGGAGAATCAGGATCTGATGGATCTTGTTCGCAACAGAGTTCCAATTTCAGCATCATTTTTATCAGAGCATCAGCTTCAAGATTCTCCACAACATCACTTAAGCTTCCTATTAGAATCTTCTCAAACTCTTTTCTTCCTATAAATCCAGTCTTCTCAGCCGAGCTTTGTTTTCCGACATCTAATCTCGCAACCCGACTCACCACCTCACAGAGAAACCACTCAATGTCTAAGATTAAGAATCCAAATTCATCAAAATAAATCACCTCTCCTATATGGTGAAGGCTTGTGGCCACAGCTCTCCTCCTCATCTCGACTTTCTCTTTATTATGATTATTATCATGTCTCGAGCGAATTCTAAGAGAAGGAACTTTCACTTGACAAAGCTCACCAAATTCTTTCCAGCTCATTGCTGGCTTGTTTCGGTTTTCCCGTCTCCAATCTGAAAATATTTCTGAAAGATCGTTACAGAACTGATAAACTCGAGGAACCCTTTCGAGAATCGTTCTGCTTGTTTTTCTGACATGTTGGGTCAGTTTATTCACGGATGCTGATGATCGTGCATCGACTGTGAATACAGTCTGGTAGAATTCAAGAAACCCCTGAAAATTATCTCTCAGTCTTTGTATCAGAGTTACAGTGGATTGTAAAGAGCTATCAGATTGTTGTTGATTGATTTTGTCGTGGTGAGTCAGCACTATTGCTACACTGGGTAGCATACACTGCTGAACCGCTCGTCTCGAGTTGGAAACAATAAACCTAAGCCAGTATTGAAGATCTTGTTCTATCTCATTATGGGTTTTTCTAAATAAACTGGATATGATCAAAAAAAGAGAAGCGCTTCCATGGCCAGGAAACATGAGATCATGCAGTGAAAAAAATTCATGCTGCCCAGCAAGATTCCATATCGAGATCTTCATTTCCTCATCTTTAAATGCTTTGATTTTCATTCCCGGTGCTCTAACAGCTTGCTCGACTGGTTTCACAAGAATTTTCACCTGATCCAAATACGGCACCTTTGAAGGTGAAATATTCTGCATAATTGAATTGCATAATGTGGTTTTACCAGCATGTTCTTGGCCACATAGAAAAACTCGACAATTTTTGGGCACGGCCATAGGCATGTCTCTGAGCAAATCAATTTCCGGTTCTTCAGTTTTTTCTTTCTGGCCCAGTTTCTGATATACGCCTTCTGTTTTCCCAGAAACGTGGAGCGGAGTTCTTGCGAGATCAATGTCTTCGATCCAAGGATTCACATTCAACGTCTCGATTATCGTTTGCAGCAGGATTTCGCCTTTCACGCCTTTGCAGCCTTGCAGAGATAACCGCCTCAGAGAAGCATTCCTCTCCAAACTCTTGAACAATCTGACGAAATCGTCTGGTTTCAAGCTCTCATCGTCGTGTATTCCGAAATAGGTCACGGTTTGATTGCTCGTCAGCATCTGGAGAATTGCTTGAATCCCGTTTCTTCCGATTTTACCCCTTCCGCCTCCTAAAGTAATCGACTTCAGGGTAGTATTCGCTTGATTTTGGAGAGTTGAGAATTTGCTCAAAGGACAGAGTAAATGTTCGACGCCGGCTCCACCGAACGGGTTTCCGGCGAGGTACAATCTCTCCAATCTCGTGTTTTTGAAAAGTCCGGCAGCGATGTAAATGACGCTTTTGTCCTTGAGCAATGTTTTGGACAAATTGGCCTCTTTTAGGGTTCGATTCTGTTCGAGAACCCAACGTAACTCCTTCGCCCAACGGGGATTGAGCTTAACTCCGGTCATGTCGAGAGTCGTCACGGTTGAGTTCCGCCCTAACGAACACGCGAGCCGGCACGCACCGGATAATTCGAGGTGGTAGACTCGAAGAGTGTTGTTTTCAGGTACGAATTCAACGACTTTAGAACTTTTCCCGTTTCGATCCATGCTCCATATGTGAACCTCCATTGCTCTGTTCCTCGCTAGAACAGCTGAAATCAGCGGTGTTGCCGCGATTGATTTCTGGTCGAATATAGTCAACAGTTTCAGAGACGAATTGACTTCGATCATTTTGGACAACTCTTCCGCTCCCTTCGAACCGATCGAGTCTTCCCATATCTGCAATTCTTCCAGAGTTTGATTGTTCTTGAGAGCCGAGGCAAGGAGTGCGGCTCCGTCTGAGCCGATGCCTGATTCGGACAACGTGATTTCCGTAATACATTTGTTCTTCGTTAACGAATCCGATAGCTCGGATAAACATTGTGGATTGAACTTGTTTTTCGTGAAGATTAGCTGCTTGATGGTTGGATTGCATTGGATCAACAACTGGATTTGTTGAGGCTCCCATTCTACATGGTGGAAATTCAAGTTTCTGAGATGAGATTGATGGCCCAAAAGTCCGAGAAACTGAGAGAATTGGGAAATCTCGTCGTCTTTTGTTATGTTTATGTTGATGGAGTTTTGTGTTTCTTGGAAACAGCCTGAAGTTGGTTGAGAAAGAAAGAAGGAGATGCTGTTCAGGTTGAGATTGGACGATTCCAGAAATTGCAGAGCCCATTGAAGATCTCTTCTTGTTGCCATTTTTACAGGGCTGATAATGTGAGAGATGATTATTTGAGGCTTATTGGCATCAGTTCTGGAGTTGTCTTTGAAGGTAGACTTTGGATTCTTTTTCGAGAAAATTTGTTTCAGTGACCCCTCAAGTTTCCATTTAAACAAATAACCCTCAATTTATTTTTCATTTTTTTTATAGATTAATTTTTAAATAATAATAATTATATTATTATTAAATAAAAAAATAGTTAAAAAAGCATTAAATTGAAATTAAGAAAACAAAAACGCAGAAGAAAAAGCCCTACCCTATAAGCGATCGCTTAGTCGCTTGAGAAAAAAAAAAAAGAGAACTTCTTCTTCATCGCTTTCTGCATGCTTTAAGAGAGAGATAACTTCTTTTTCTTCTTCTTCTTCATCTCGCAGATCGCTTAAGGGAAGCGATATCGCATTTTAACATATTGGGGGGGCGTAACTGTTAAAAAGCGATCTCGCAAATCGTTTAAGGGAAGCGAGATCGCTTTTTAACATATTGGGGGGGGGGGGGGGGGGGGGCGGCGTAACTGTTAAAAAGCGATATCGCTTGCCTTAAGCGATCTCGCAGATTGCTTAGTGGAAGCGAGATCGCATTTTAACATGCGTAACTGTTAAAAAGCGATCTGCGGGAAGCGAGATCGCTTTTTAACATGCGTAACTGTTAAAAAGCAATATCTGAGATCGCTTAAGGGACGCCAAATCGTTTTTATACAAAAATCAAATTAATAAATTAAAATAGAAGAAATTCATGATTATTTTGGATCTCAAACTCAAAATTTAAAAAATAAAAGTACGAATTACATGAATTAAAGATTATTCGCTTAAGGCAAGCGAGATCGCTTTTTAACAGTTTCGCCCCCCCAATATGTTAAAAAGCGATCTCTGAGATCGCTTAAGAGACGCCAAATCGCTTTTATACAAAAATCAAATTAATAAATTAAAATAGAAGAAATTCGTGATTATTTTGGATCTCAAACTCAAAATTTAAAAAATAAAAGCGCGAATTACATGAATTGAAGATTATTTTAGTAAAAATTCTCTCAAATATGGTAATCCAAAATTATTGCACGAGTATTCAACATGAATCAAGTTTATCGGATTAATTTATATTATATTATATGAATTTACTAAAGTAGTTTGTAAATAGTTAGAACAATTTCTTTATTTTGTCAAACACACTTGGGAAATATTTTATAATGAGATTGCAACTAATGGTTTAATGGAACATTATATGAATTGTATTTTGTAGAACAAGACTTTTGTCAATCAAATTATATAACTGCTTTGCAAGCGATTTCGCTTTAATAAGCGATCTTGCGTCGCTTAAGCGATCTCGGAGATCGCTTAAGGGACGCGATATCGCTTATTAACAGATTGCGCTCGTCTAGCGCTTTGAAAAGCGATCTCGCGTCCCATAAGCGATCTCTGAGATCGCTTAAGCGACGCAAGATCGCTTATTAACAAATTACGCTTAAAATTATTTATTTTCTTTCCTAAACAGGATCCGGAGAATCCTCATCATGAAGAAGTGCTAGAGGAAGAAAAAATGGTTGTCGAAATGATATAATCAAATGAATCACTAGGATTAAGCTTTACAATTAATCTCGTTAAGCCAATGCATCAAATGAATCGTTTCAAAATCCTAATTTGGATAACTATATGAACATGATTATGTTTTGTCACTCAGTTGTTGAAAATGTATTGTATGAAGCATTGAAGCATTCTTATCAGCAAAATCACTCATAAATCACTCAGAAATTTTTTTTGCCGAATGCTTTACGAGATTGCGCATCTTAAACGATCAATCTATAAAAAAGCGATTTCGCGTCCAATAAGCGATCCTTATTATAATTTAACTAAACTTATTACAATCTCAAACATCATATATAAATTGTTACAAACTTGAAGTTTAAGTTATTACATTGAAGACATTCGACTAGGTTTTATTTTTAAAAACAATCTCAAACATCATATATAAATTGTTACATCACTTATTATAATTGGATTTATGTCCAATACGAGATCGCTTATTATAATTTAACTAAATCTAGTTAAATCACTTAATCGAGTCATATCTATCGATCTTATTATAATGTCGATATTCTAAGCTTAAAATATGAATGAAGTGACGAAGGAAATACTCAAAATTATAATTTGGATAGTGTAATTAATCATGATTCATCAATCAAGAAAGTCACTTGTCGAAACTAATAATTTCATGGAACATTATATGAATTATATTTGTAGAACAAGTCTCGTGTGTATCAATTAAACGAAAATGATAATTAAAATGCTTTAATATTGATTCGATATGATAGGTGATGATTGAAAATGCATTATTATTAAATTCTTTTAAACTATTTATTGTAATTTAATTAAATCTCTTAAGCCACTAGGATCCATCTTATTAAAAAATTGATATTTTAAGCTAAAATGTGAATGAAATGATGACAGATATACTTAAAATGATAATTTGGATAGTGTAATTATTCATGATTCGCTTGAAGCTATTATTGTAAAAATATACTTTTTAACTTATAATTTGTTTGTAATGCATTTTCAATCATCAAATATTAACATTGGATCAATTTTAAAGGTTTCTGATTGATCAATTTTTATTTTTTTTTTAAATTTATCCACACATGTTCCACAAATATAAATTCATATAACGTTCCATGAAACCACTCGAAAAGTTACTTTCTTAATCGATGAATCATAAATAATTACACTATCTAAATTATAATTTAAAGTATTTTTTATGTTATTTCATTCACGTTATAGCTTAAAATATCAATCTATGAAGAATATTGATATTAATCACATTTTAGGTGAATCATTTTGTAATAAGCAATAATGTGTGAAAAAGCGATTTCGTGTCCAATAAGCGATCGCTTATTGGATGCGAAATTGCTTGATATGCAAAATCTGTAAAAAAGCGATTTGGCATCCAATAAGCGATCGCTTTTTGGATGCGAAATCGCTTTTTTACAGAATTTGTGGGCAGGTTGCTAGATTTAGTTAAATTCTTGCGGCCTTTCAAAGCCTTTCAAATCGATGGAGGGCAATAAGATTTATTGCAGCAGCATTAACTGGTTCATCATTTCCTGCTGCCTTCTTGTTTTTCATAGCAAGAAGAGAAAGAGCACGCTCGTCTGATATTCCAAACTCACTATCACCATACTCTTTGATCTGCTTCCTCTGAAAAGACTGTGCTCTGAAGACTTGATGAATGCGAGATGCAACTTGGGTTGCATTATGCACAGCAGCTAACAAGTCCTTCAATGAGAGGCCTTGGGGTGGTAAATCACCGTCACCAACTTGGAGCCGACATCGAATGAGAGGAAGGGGATGCCGGCGTTTGAGGATCTCGGAGGTTGGAAAGGGGCGGTTGGAAGGCGGCGTTGCTGGGTGGTGGAAGGGTTTCCGCCGGAGCAGAAAACCACCGGCGGCACGTTAGCCATGGATCAGAGGAGATCTGATAAGGATTCTTTGTTAAATTTTTTATATTTTTGGGTTTGATTTGTAGTATTTATAAATTTTGGGGTTAAAATTAAAATTTTAAAAGTGGGTAAACTATTTTTCTTAATTAGATAAGCTATTAATATTATTATTCATTTTAATTATTAAAAAGGGTTATCTATTAAAGAGTTTCAAACTTGAGGGTTATTTAATTAAATAAAAACTTAAATGGGTCAATAATAAACTCTCCCTTCTTTTTCCCAGCTGCATGCATATTACTCTGGGATAATTACAAAAACCCCGCCTGAGGTCAAAAGAATGTGATGAAGCCTTTACTCGCCTCAAAGCATACCTGGCCTCAGCCCCCTTCCTCTCCAAACCGAATCCAGAAGAAATGATGTATATTTATTTAGCAGTTTCAAAAGAAGCAATCAGTTCCATTGTGGTGGTAATTCGAGAAAGAAAGCACCTGCCAGTCTATTACCTGAGCAAAATCCTTCAGGGAGCAGAAAAGAATTACTTAGAGATTGAAAGATTCGCGTTAGCATTAGTCCATGCATCAAGAAAGTTGAAACCATACTTCCAATCCCACTCAATCATAGTGCTCACTGATCAGCCCTTAAAGCAAGTATTAGCAAAACTAGATGTTTCAGGGTGATTAGTGAAATGGGCTATCGAGCTCGGCCAGTTCGACATCAGTTACCAGCCTCGAGCCGCTCAACAAGCCCAGGTGTTGGCCGATTTCTTACTCGAAAGATGGGACCTACCAGACCAAACAGAAGCCACAGAAATCCCTCGACCGTGGACTTTGCATGTAGATGGCATCATCTAACGAAGGAGGCGGAGCACGGATTTCCCTAAGAAGTGAAGATGGAGAAGATCTGGACTTTGCAATCCGCCTCGAGTAGCTTCCAACAAACAATGAAGCTGAGTACGAAGCCCTCCTCGCAGGAATTGACATTGCAACAAAAAGAGGAGTAAAACATTCGACAGCTTTTACAGATTCCTAGTTGGTGGCTAGCCAAATCAAAGGATCATACGAGGCAAAAGAAAGCACGATGATAAGATACTTAGCCAAAGCGAAAGAACTCATTGCGGAGTTCGAGGCGTTCACTCTAAGCTAAATCCTACGAGAAGAAAATCAGCGAGCGGATGCCCTGTCCAAATTCGCGAACAACACAAAAGGTACTAAAGATCATACAATTTCCTTTTTGACGATAGAGGCACCTACGATCTCTTCAGGTCAACCAGCCGAGGTGAACTCCATCGATCCAGCCGAGCCTTGCTGGCTCGATAATATTGTTGTGTACCTTCGAGATGGATCCTTGCCGTCAGATCATGTTCTCGCCAGACAGATCCGATACAAAGTTGCCTGTACCACTCTCAACAATGAAGGAAGACTTTTCCGCAAATCTGAATATGGACCCACCTCGAGATGTTTGCGCCCCTCACAAGCCCTCGAAGTAATGACCCACATCCACACTGGCGCTCGAGATCGCACATGCGGAAACCACGCAGCTGGAAGAAACTTACACAAGAAAATACTTCGAGGGGTGTACTACTGGCCAACTATGCAAGAAGACTGTATTAACTTTGCAAAGGCATGCCCACAATGTCAGAAATTTGCAAATGTCTCAAAACAGGCCAGAGCCGACATGGTCAGCCTCGACATCACATGGTCTTTCGATCAGTGGGGAATCGATATCATAGGCCTTTTTCCAAAGGCTAAAAACCAAAAGCTGTACGCAATAGTAGCAGTAGATTACTTCACCAAATGGGTCGAGGCCGAAGCAGTGGGACGCATCTCAGATGAAGTCGTTTACATCTTCATATGGAAGAATATCATCTGCCGCTTTGGAACTCCTCGGTTATTAGTCTCGGATAATGGCTTGCAGTTCATCAGCAAGAAAACCACTGAATGGTGTAAGTCTTATGGCATTGAGCAGCGCTTTACATCAGTTGGAAAACCACAATCAAATGGTCAAGCAGAAGTGACGAACAGAACTTTTATACGAAATCTTAAAACAACGCTCGACGGAAACAAAGGAGAATGGGCCGAGAAGCTTCCAAAGATCCTATGGGCTTAGAGAACTTCACCTCGAACAGCTACCAACCAGAGCCCATATTCTTTGGTGTACGGATCCGAAGCTGTGCTCCCAGTTGAAATCCTCCATGAAACTCTCCGTGTTGCGCATTTTGAGCCTCTTGACAACGACGATCACCGTCGCCTCGAGCTGGACATGCTGGAAGAAAATCGCAACAAGGCATGGTGTCGAATGAAGCACTATCGGTCCATCATGGCAAGGCAATATAACAAGAGAGTGAAAAACAGAAGATTTCAACTAGGAGATCTAGTCCTCAAACAATTGGAAGTTTCCAAACATGTTGGAAAGCTCGACCCCAACTGGGAGGGACCATATTAAGTCGTAGAAACAATGACCAGGAATGCATATAGGCTGGTCGACTCAGAAGGCATACAACTCCCGAGGCCATGGAATGCAGAAAACCTCAAGAAGTACTTTGTTTAGATTAGTGCAAGTTTTTTATTTCAATTCAATTAAGGTCGCCAGCAAGCCTTCGAGCTCAGAGCGATCAAGTAGTTTATTTCCAGTCAAAGCCGCCAACGAGTCCTCGAACTCGGCGCAGTCGTAACCCAAAGTCGTCAACGAGTTTTACACTCGACGCACATTATCAATGAAAGCTTTTACTTCATCTCAATTGCTTCATTCTTACAATGTCATTTACTTTATACATGTCTCATAAGTTTGTTAAAGTTCTTCAAAAATTGTTTCCAAGTCATGGGCTCGAAAACCCCACTTCAGGGGGGGGGGGGGGGGGGGGGGGGGGGGAGTAGAGTACTACAAACAGTTGAACAAAACAGAACTTCGAAACACAAACACACGAGCACATACACAACTCAGAACAAATACATTACAAGAAATATATGCAAGCAACTTCGAGAAAATAAACAAGTAAAGCAGCAAGCAACTCCAGAAGAATCAAAACCAAACATAAAGGAAATGACATTTCATTAAATTCTGAATAATGGTCCCTCGAGTTACATACTACTCTCGAGGAACCTAAATTTGGATTGTTGAAACGGGAACTAACTTGCCGCCTTGACTAAACAAGCTCGAGGGCAACACACAAACTTTACAGCTCGACTAAACAAGTTCAAGGGTAGTACTTAACAAAAAGAAAACTAAACTAAACATGTTGCCACGCAACATGGATCTTCACTTCTTCCCCGCCTCAGCAGCTTCAAACAGCTCTTCTTGGGTAGGGACCTCGGTTACACCAGCGACACCCTGGTTAACTTGCTCACCAGTTGTTGCAACCTCCTCACTTCTTGGCCCCTCAACAGCCATTTCTGCAGTCTTCGAGGTATAGTGGATTACTGGAGGATCCACCGTAGCATCACCCGCTTCACCCATAGGAGCAGATAAGGCGTCATCCTGCTCCTCCTTGCAGCTGCTTTCTTCTTCCTCCTCCTCGTCGAGACGATCTAGCTCAGCATTAACTTGAGCCTAGATAATCTCCTTAGCAAAGAAAAATTCGTCTTGGGAGAAGTCAATCACCTCAGAGGCTCCTTCACCAGTGTTCGCCACCATAGGCATCAAATCATTATTGACATGGAGGGCCATGCCACTTGTGTCAACATCCTCCTTTATGGCCCCAAGAAAGCTCAATTGGGCACGGGCTCGTTTGTAGGCCGAGAGAATCTCTGGGTAAGTGCGGATAGTATTGAGATAAGCGAAGAATTTGCTCTCCGCGAATCTCAGGACTGCATTCTCCCCAATCTCCTTCTCCTTTTGAGGGAGAACCTCATTTACCCAATGAAGCCTTTCTCGAGTCACCCCAGCGGCAAAAGAATCTTCCTTTTCCTTGGTGATTGACCTGTTGAGGGCGTTGATATCTTCCCTTCGCTGCTCCAAAGTGGTTATGAGTTTCGCCTTCTTGGACTGAACAAAGTCTATGGTAGACTTAGCATTCTCTAAATTCTTCAAGGCCCTCTCAACTCTCAACTGCTTTTTGTCGAGCCTCTGCATCACCTTCTCTCTCTCCTCGTCTGCCCTCTTCAGAACGGCATCCTTCCTCTCGAGCTCTTCGGACAAGCTCTCCACCTGCGCCTTCGCAGTGTCCAACTCTTCCTGAGACGCACCTTTGGAAGACAAGTACCACCTCTTATACTTGTCCTTAGAACACTTATAAGCCCAAAGACGGCGCATCAAAGTGTTAATACGCGAAGCTAGGTCCTGAAATAAAAGGGAGAAGGAAGAAAGAATCAGTGTGGAGGAAAGAGAACTCAGAAGAAATCAAGCAATGTTCTATAAAACTTACCCCTACAACGATCTTTCGAAGATCGGTGTAGACACGATGGGAAGACTTGCGCCAGAGACTCTCATGATCTCGACGAAAGTAGAGGCCCATCCATAGATCCTTCATCACACCCTGGTGATGAGTGGCAGAATATTCCGGGCCCAAGCTCACCAAGGACCCATCTGTTCCTCTTAGAGTTTTGTCAGCTGGCTTCGTGAAGCCAATCACTCTATCCTCCTCGCCCGAGTCGGAGACATCAAAACTGGCCTCTTCGCCAGCAAAAGTATGATCAGGTCCTAGTTTAGGCTCAGATCGAGGATCAGGGACTGAGCGGATGAAAGCTATCTTTTTTATCGGTTGTTGGGAAGCGAGGCCCTTCCCCTTTTCCTCGCGGGTCTTTGGCCTCTTCGTCTCCGAGCCAGTCGCATCCCTGCCATCGAGAGGCCTTTTGTGAGGTGGAGGGAACATCTCCACCTTCCCATCTTTTTCGCCCTTCTTCGAAGGACCCCGAACCTTCTCCAGAAGTTTTAAGCTGGAGCAGCCACCAACTTCGCCCTTTTGCTTCCTCGAGGGCGCCATTTTCTTCCTCTTCTCCCCACCATCAGCCGGGTCAGAAGACGGCAAAGGTTCTCGAGAACTGACATCCACGGTGTGAACGTCGAGATGAGCGGGAGTACTAGCGTCGTCATCTTTCCCCATGTCCGCCCTATTCGAAAATGAACGATGCCCTCCCGAGGAGGACACTTGTGTTACAACAGGCTTGACTTGTTGCTGTTGTTTCTGCTGTTGTTGTTGCTGCAACTGCTGCTTCTGCTGTTGTAGCTGAGAAGAACTCCCACTAGGACCTGAACCTTTCTTCGAAGAGCCCTTCTTTGTCAGCTTCATCCAGGATGAAGCCTTGGGCTTGTTAGCCAGTTCAGCCAAAGCTTGAGCAGATGCCATCAGAACCTGAAGATCTGCGCAAAAAACAAAACAACAATCAGACCAAACAAATACAACCACAAAAACTACCACAACACACACTCTATTCTACCTAAAGATAGCAGTTCACCGCCATCAGAAGCAGAAAGACCAGCAGCTTGAAGATATTTCTCATCCACCAAAAACTCTCCCTGCATTAAACCTATATCTCTATGAGTATTCTCATCCTCGAGAGTAAGGGTGGGTTGCTTATCACTCGAGAACGTTATCTTCTCCCGACGAATCCACTTCGTCCGAACCCCCTGTTGTTCCCAAGTTACACCATCCCTATGTTCGAGGAAGATAAACCTCTTTTTCCACATCTCACCCCACGAACTAGGAGTGGCTATGTATTTTCTCTATGCAGAGACCGTGACAAAACAAGGACCGCTCAAGCCAGAAAAAGAAGATCTCCAAGAGGAAGAAACTCTGAAAATTTTATAAAAATTCTCTGGAGAAGCTTCCCTTCCCAAACACTTCATGACAACAATGAGTGCGGCAATCAGCATGTGAGAATTCGGAACCACTTGACTGGGGCATACACCAAGGGTTTCATAAATTGTCAGAGCATCATTGGAAATGGGAACTCGAAATCCAGCCTCGAACGCAGCCAACTAAATAGGCAAATGGCCTTCCAGGCAAGAAGTTATCGCCTCCCCAAGAGTAGGAAAATGAACCGCGTCTTGTCCATTAAAATTATATGAGTCCCATATATTATCCAAATCAACTCCCTCGAAGTTAGCTCCAATCTCCTCAGGAGTCAACATGATCCAGTGTGGCCTCACGGGCTTCTTCCTCTTCCTTTTCCCAACATCAACAGGAGCTATCTCCACCACATCAGGCTCTGAGCCCTTGCCTCCACCATCATCCTCGTCTTCTAAAGCCACCAGAACCTCCTGGATGGCGTCCGCATCCAGATCTCTCGCCTCCTCGTCTGACTCTGTTGCCTCAAAATTTCCACCCTTCTCCTCATCAACAGCCTCCTCGCCCTGAGGGTCACGACTCACAAGCTCCTCATCTTTCCATATCTCCTCATCCTCCAGGACGCGAGCACCCCAGGGCATTGTATTCTCCTCATTAGATTCAGACATATTGTCTTCCCAGCTAAGTCTCGAGTTTGAAGACATTTTCGTCCAAACAAAGAAAAATGGGAAAAGGAACAGGAGAAAAGGGAGAAAGAAAAGCGCAACGAATAAAGAACCAAAAAAAGCCAAGAAAAGAGAGAAGGAAATTACCTAAGGTGCTTGAAGAAGATTGGAATGGTGAAATGGGCCTTTCAAAAGAAGTGATGGGCTCGAGTGTTCTTGCTAAAGGATTCTGGAAATCTGCAGCAGGTAAAACCTAGCAAAGAAGAAGAGGAGGGGTATTTATAGATGCCAATTCCAAATTCTAGGGTTTCGTGTCGCTCCATTCTGATTGGACGACGAAACGACTGGCGCGTCCGCTCGAAAGATCGCGACTGGTGGTGAACAGACATCATTACCTACTCGCGTGGATGTCACGCCCCTATATTCCTGCGCAGACATTATAAAGATATCAGATTTGAAACATCACTTCGAAGACAGCAAGACAACTCCTCGACGACTGAAGAGTGGGGGGGCAACTGATGTGCCGTAATCCTATTCCGCCACGTGTCATCATCCTCTCCACTCGTCGTCTCACCAAATGTAACACTTGAAATACCCAGAAGATGCTAAGTGTTCTCCTCGAAGATCTACCTCGAAGACTCTTCCTCAACGGTTATCCTTGAAGGTTTTTCCCCTCGTCATATCCCTCGAGCCTGGGGCCACCAACTAGAACTCAGACTCCTGTGTTCTCCCTCTCGAGAATCTCCAATACCCCTCACTACTTGCAACGGCCTGCCTCCACCTTCTTCCCAACCGCTCTGAACATCCTGATCATGCGGATTACTCGGCCTGATCCACACTACCTCCCACGATCAGTTACTCCAGTCAGTTGGCGACTAAGAACTAAGGCCCACGATCTCCACACCTCTATATATACTCAGATCATCACATCTGAAAGGTACGCACATTTCATTATACTAAAACTCTGCCAAAATACTCTCTCAAGTGTCTTCACACTCTCGTTGCTTCCTGATTCCTGACTTAACTCAGTGGATGATCAACGCTGGTATAAACCCCAGCTTAATCTTAACGCAGAGTGTTTGGCTGTTCTTAGCAGGTTACAAACTCACACTCAACTGAATCGAGGACATTTTGGTTGAATATCCTCCGTAGGATTCAAGCCCGTTTTTCTAGCCTCATCAGTTACGAATATCCCATGAGACAACGATTCGTTATAGGGGTATTTATAATGTTGCAAATCTCAGAGTAGTTATTGTAATGTTTTAAAGTTCCATGATATTTCTCGTAAATGCGTATACTCAGAGATATTCGTAATTACCCTATTACTATTCCTACTTTTCTTTGTTTTTCTAACATTAAAGCAGGATAGGTCTAACCTCTAGGAGACAGTGAATCTTCAAGGTTAAATTTCACTTTTTGACTTAATTGAGAGTGTTGGCTCGGAACTCCTTGGGCTTCGTGATGGTCTGAACTTGGCTTGGAAAGAAGAATTCAAAGCTTAGATTAGGTTGAGATTGATTAACAAGTAATTATCTCTCTAATCGAGTCGGCTGATACTAGCCTTCAGCCCTTGGATAAACTTATTGATGATTGACATGCTTGAGAATTGAGATATTAAATTTTGTCATGTTAAGAGAATTAAAAATTCTTGTGTTGATTGTTTAGTTAAGATTGAGTATGATCTTGATAACTCTTGCCTTGTTTGGTTTGAACTGCATTGGTGGTTCTTTATGTAATTAACGTTGATCGGTTTAGCTAATAAAATCTAACTATTTTTTTTTCAAAAGAAAAGAGTGTTGGCGTTATTTCATGGTAAAATATTGTAAGTTTATTATTGGAGCTAAATACACTAAAACTCTTGTGTTAGATTAAAGTAGTAAGAAAAACCCTGTATTAAAAAAATTCATGTAGAAAACCCTGCGTTATTAATAATTCGTACACCTCCCCTTAACATATATTTGATGTGTTTTAGACACAAAATTCCATTATTACCCCCAATTTCTTTTTTCTTTTTCAAATTTTCTGTACGTATCTTTTTTCTTTCAATTTCATCTTCAACACATATACATAATATTTAAATATATACATTATTTAATAGTACTAATTTATGAACCCTGTACGTATAATTTATGTATATACATAATATATATAACACATATACATAGAAATAGAATAATATTTAAATATATACATTATTTAATAGTACTAATTTATTAATATTTCCTTATTTAAAAATTATCAGAATATTATATCTTTTAAAACATAATACTAATATCAATTATTTAATCAAAAAACAAATAATAATTTTTCTACAAAAATACAAAATATAATCTTTTGACATTATGTTAGTTATTAAATACACATTTTATATTAATATTATTAAATACTTTATATATTTTTATTATTATCAGAATTTTAAATATAAATTTCAAAATTTTCAATTTTTTTAATTTATATTATTTATTAATATATTTTGTTGGAATTAGCGTTTGCAAAAGTATAGTGAAAGACATACTAGACTTAGGGGTATTTTAGTCTTTTCAGGATAAAAAGTCAGCAAAAAATTAATTTTAAGCGCAGATGGAGCGCGTGTCTCGCGTAAGGTCTTTAATATTCACTTTATTTAAACACAGGGTTTTATATATGAATTCTTATAACATAGAGTTTTTTTTGTCACTTTTGCCTAACACAGGGTGTGGGGCATTTAACTCTTTATTATTGTCATTTTCTAATGCGGGAATTCCAACCGTGAAATGGTGTAGTTCACTTTTTGCTACCTTTAAGTTGTTCAATGTCGCGCACTTTTCTTCTTTTCCCATTGCTAGAGTTAAAGAATTATCCTAAAACGCGGAGAAGAAGGAAAATGTGATATGGGGAAGGGGAAATTCTTGTCTTGAAAAAAGAAATACAAAATATAAATTTCATCTAAAACATTGGCTAATAGAGTGAAACCCCTTATGGATTTAATTATCTCACCGACTCAATCAGCTTTTGTAACATCTCGTCTGACTTCCGATAATGTGTTAATTGCTTTTGAAGTGAATCATGCTATAAAAACTAAGAAAAAAGGAAAAGAAAGCTTGCTTGCTCTTAAATTAGATATGAGTGAAGCTTACGATGGTGTGGAATGGCATTTCCTTGACTTTGAGATTTATTGAATTGATTATGTATTGTGTTACGACCGTCTCATACTCGTTTGTTTTGAATGGAGAACAATTTGAAAATATTATGCCGGAGAGGGGTATCCGTCAAGGCGACCCCATTTCACCTTATCTATTTCTCTTTTGCGCCGAGGTTCTTTCTTGTTTATTGCAGAAACATGAAGCATTGGGAAATCTTACCGGAATTGCCGTTGCTCGAGATGCTCCACGAGTATCCCATTTGCTTTTCCCTGATGATACTTTAGCGTGTGGGATAGCCAATGATCGAGCAATCCATAGCATTAACGAAACTCTCCAGCTATACTCTTACCAAAAGTCTTCGATAGTTTTAGAGATTCTACGAGTCAAGTGGAGAAGCAACATAGGGAGTTAAGCTATGTCCGAAATTTGATCTTTATTTAGGCCTCCCGGCAATTGTGGGAAGATCGAATGCCTCAGTTTTTGCATCTATCTGAGATCGAATTTGGGGGCTATTCTGAGAAGTTTCTTTCAGCAGCAGCAAAAGATGTCTTGATCAAATCGGTCTTGCAAGTTGTTCCGACTTACTCTATGGGATGCTATTTACTTCTAGATTCCTTTATCCGAGAGCTTGATTCCTTAATTTCCAATTTTTGGTGGAATAACAGCGAAAACAAGCGAATTCATTAGATGGCATGGAAGAAGATTTGTTACCGAAAGAGTATCGGAGGACTTGGTTTTAGGAGTCTCAAGTCATTTAACTTGGCTATGTTAGCTAAACAAGCTTGGAGAATCGTCAAAAATCCGGAAAGTCTCTTAGCCCGTATTCTCAAGGCTAAGTATTTCTCATAAACGAACCTTTTCAACGCCGAACTTGGATCTTACACATGGAGCAACATCCATGCATCGATATACCTTGTAGCTAATGGGTCACGTTGGAGAGTAGGAACGGGCCGGGATATTGGAATTTAGAGAGATAGGTGGATCTCGCGTAGCCCGTCGTTCCGGCCAGGGCTTCTACTGTCCCGATGATTGAGGTTGAGAGGGTGGAGGATCTTATGTCTCCGGGTGAACTGAAATGGAACTACCCGTTGATTCTTTCGATCTTCACACCAGAGGATGCCAAAGCTATTCTAAGCGTCCCCCTTGGCCCGAATCACAGCCCTGAAACTCTTATTTGGCATTTCTCGAAGGAGGTCGGTTCTCGGTGAAGAGCACGTATCACTTAGCTCTCGAATTGGCTACTTCAAGCGGTGATTGTGGAGTGCAACCCAATATGTCGAAGGTATGGAATCTAATTTGGAAGCTTAAGCTTCTCCCTAAGGTTAAAGTGTTTGTTTGGTGTGTTTGTCATGATCTATTACCAACCGGTAAGAATTTGTTGTCAAGAAAGTGCCAAATTAGTCCTTCGTCAGGGGCGGTACCAGGATTTTTTGATTGGGGGGCGAACTATAAAAATACCAAATTTTATTTTTATTTGTAGAGCAAAACCTTATATTATACATAAAAAAATCCGTATTTTTACGTATAAAATTAATTTTTCTTAAATTTTGGGGGGGCAAAACCTTATATTATACACGAAAATTTAAATTTTTACCTGTAAATTTTTTTTTTTTTCAAAATTTTGGGGGGGCGGTAGCCACCCCACTCTATAGGGTGGTACCGCTCCTGTCCTTCGTGTTCTATTTGTAATATTGATATAGAGGATCAAAGTCATGCGTTGGTTTCATGTCCTTTCGCGAGACAAGTTTGGGCTTTATCTAATATCCCGTGGGGAGTCATTAGTAGGATGTTAGATGATTTTTGCTGGGGAATTGAGATGGCAGTGGCGGACCTCGAGCCCGAACCACTATGCATGTTCTTCTCGGTTCTATGGGCTATTTGGACTTTTCGAAATAAGAAATGGGCTGAGGGTGCCAATTCTATGCCTTTAGATATTTTGCATATTGCACATGCATTTTTTGTTGATCAGCAGGCGGCAATTGGGTTGAATACCCCAACTTTGCAACTTCCGTCTGTCTTGCATCATCGCTGGAAGAGACCGGCTCCTGGTGTGATCAAAATCAATTTTGATGGGGCAATATTTGAAGAGTCTAATGAGTTCGGCATTGGGGTTGTGGCCCGAGATGAAGGTGGAAGAGTTGTCGGTTGGGAGACAAATAGGTTGCAAGGTCCAAATGATCCGGACATGACCGAAGCATTTGCGGCGTTTTCTGCAATCCGGTTGGCTCGTGACTTCCGATGGAGGCATGTTGAGTTTTAAGGGGATTGTCTTAACATCATTAAAAAATTGAAATCGAGGGAAGAATTCTCATACTTAGGGAATTTCTTAGAGTCCTCTAAATATATGTTAGGTCATTTTAGTTCATGTAATTTTCTTTTCATTAAACGTGAGGGCAATTGTGTCGCCCACGTTTTAGCTAGAAATGCAGCTTACGCCTGCGTTGGTTCGGGAGATATTCCCAATTATGTAATGGATTATGTAATTTCTGATTGTGATTTATATAATTACCCTTTTTTTCAAAAAAATGTGAACCATTAAATTCATATGTGGGTGTTTAATAATTGAGGTAGAATTTTCGGTAAAAATACCACGATTCATAGTTCGGCCGGTTTATATCAAAAAAAGAAAAAAATTCATATGTGAGCGTCTGGGCGCGCAAACACCAATTTCATAAAAAAAGAAAAAAAGGAAAGAAGAGTATATTTTTAATTTAAAGAAAATAATTTAATTCTTAGATTTTGTTTACTTGGAGGTTTAAAGCCCTATAACTGTAAAAAATAAACAGATATTGATGTTTACTTGGTTCCCTTAAAAACCCGACCTAATTTGTCATACCCGGTCTTATTTGTACTGTTCACCTACTAATTAAAAATACCAAAAAGTCGCTACTAACTTATTTGTCCAAAATATAGTTTATACCTCACCTTATAGTTCCTATCTATTTACGAATCCATGCCACTGATGGCTCCAAAAATCACTCCAAATTTTTTCTGACCCCAACGCACCTGCTCATTCCATCTTCACGCCACCGACGAAGAATATCATCTGGGTAAACAATTCTCTTCTTCTCCATATCTATTTATTTTTCTTCTAGGATTTTCGCTTTTTATTGAAAGTTAATTTCTTCCAATTTTTCTTCCAAACTTAGATGTTTTCACTTTTCACCAAACATTTGGTCCTCCCACATTCACATGGTATAAGATATTCTTTCGTGGGATTCTGGTTGGCATAGCACAACAAGAAGCAAGAATCCTACCATTTATTCTTTCTGTATCTAACCATTTATTCTTGCAATGATAACAGGAAAAAAAAAAAAAAAAAAAGAACAAATGATGTTAGATACAGAAAGAAAAATTAGAGATTCAATGATAAACAAAAAAAAAATAAATAAACAAAATAAATAGAGCTTAAAAAATTAATTTGCCAATAGAAGCCTACCATTTGCGGTTCCTTTCTCCAAACAATTCACAGAGCTGAAAAATCGGAGCTGGAATAACAACTCACGTTAAGGTGGTTCAATTCGGGTTTTGAAAGCAATGTATAAATATTGGAGAAGCAATATGTCCGAGTAAACATATTTTTATCTGACTTCTGACATGCTAATAATATGATATAATATAAACACACGTGATTAACAAAAATTGAAGTAAACAAAATCTTAATGTATGAAGATTAGCGTTAACTCCGTTAGTAGTTTTTAATTTTTGGGACACATAGTGCAAACTTACTATAGAAGCAGGAGATTGAAGCAAGAATTGGAGTAGGGATCCGGTCCGGGTTCAATTATTGTTGGGGAAAATTGCAAATTCGGAGACACTTTTTACCATCGAGTTGTATTTTTGGGACACAAGATCTGAAATTTGCGTAAATGCCCTGAACTTTGTGTTTTGTAGCAATTAATTTTGGGACTTCGGGGGATTTAATTTCAATTTTTGTCCGGAATACCGCTTGTGTCAATCACGTGATGGTTAGGAAGTGGTTTTAGGATTTTATTTTACACGTAATAATTTTTTGTTAAATCAGAAAACTTAACAAAAAAATTATTATCTAAATCAGAAAACTTAATAAGAAAACTTAACAAAAAATTATTACGTGTAAAATAAAATTAGAAAACCACTTTCCGACCATCACGTGATTGACACAAGCAGTATTCCGGACAAAAATAGAAATTAAATCCATAGGAGTCCCAAAATTGCTACAAAACACAAAGTTACAGGACATTTATTCGAATTCATATCTTGTGTCCCAAAATTACAACTCGATAGTAAAAAGTATTCAAATTTTGCAATTTTCCCATTGTTGTTGTGATAGAAGATATCTTTCATAGGAGAAGTCTTAACCTAGCAAAACTCTTGCCGAGCTAGATTCCAATACTTGTCAAGTTCGGGTACAAGAGGCTTTGAGCATTTCCTATAAATATTGGCCAGTATATCTTTATGTAGAGAATAATTTTGGTAACACCTTTACACAACTCGAAATATGTCATCTTTCTACTTCTTCTTTCCGAACAATTATTATTGTTTTACTGATTTAAGTATTAGAGGTGGTTCATTGGAAACTCTTTGAATATTCCATTATTGCCCGTTCTTTGAGGGAGATGAAATACATGGTTAATTGGAAACTCTTTCAATATTCCATTATTGCAAGTTCTTTGAGGGAGATGAAATACATTCTAATATCACGTTTATCTATGTTACAAAAAAATGAAGGGAACCAGAATTTATTGTCCGGAAGTAGTACAAAAAACTTTTTGTTACAATAATACCCCTATAATAAATAAAGGTATTTTCATTATATTATTTTTCTTCCATGTTATAATTTAGGATTGGGTAATTAATTAATGTCAATTCCAAGATATAATTTTCCACCCATGATATAATTAACGTCAAATTCCAATTACTTTCTTAAATGATACAATAACAATCACATTTCAATCACTTTATACAACAAACAGATAGATTGAAGTTTTTCGTGCTCGTGTTAAGAAAATATAGGATTTTTTTGAACGATATCTTTTTTTAAAAAAATACATCTTACATACTACTTTTTAAATAGATGATACATGCAAAATTTCACAATCTAGCTTGTAAAGTTTTGGTAAAATGAAGTTTAGGTAAGATTGTCCAAAGTCAAGTGGGCCTGCATTATTATTATTGGGCTAAGTATAGTCCTTGAAGTTAGGTTGATGTTAGGGTTTTCCCTATTGATGATATTGTAAGATTCTTAACATGTGTTTTATGATTAAAATTATAAAATAATCTTAAAAATCTCGTGGAATCCTAGTTGAAGCAGTAGTTGGCCCACATGTGATAAAATTGTTTTATATTAGGGTGAATTATATTGTTGGCCCACACGTGATAACATTGTTTTATATTAGAGTGATTTATATATAAGTCACTGACTTTTGTCATATTTATAATTAGGTCTATTTAGATGTATTTATTATATTTAGGTCTCTAAACTGATCTATATTTAATCAAATTTAATATAAATGGGGGTTTATAGATATAAGCGACACTCAAGATCATTTAGTTTAGCTCATATTATATACATTTAAGTCTCACCACCAATTTAGAAGTTGATTTTGACCAATTTAGAGACTTATATGTAAAAATATTAACTAGTTTAGGAACCTAGATAATATAAATGTATTTAAGTGAATCTAAATATAAATATAACAAACATTAGAGACATAAACATAATTTACCCTTCATATTATGAAGGGAAACAAATTCGTCTTTTTTCCGACTAAAAAAAATTCATCTTTTATGGTAAAACATTGGTTGTCCCATCCCAATCATGGGCTACTTTTCAGTTTTCACGAATAAATAATATTTTTAATATTTCATTTAAGTGAAACAATAATCTTAATGAGGGGACCATGAAATTGCGTATCCTTGTTTCCCCTTCGCAAATCTGTTGTTACTTTTTTTTTCCTTTTTTTAAAAATTCGATTCTTATCATTGCAAAAAATTGAATCCTAAACCTTCACATCTGAAGTAATATCTGGTGGTCAATGGGTCAAACTCCAATGTTACTGTTGTTACTTTCTCCTCCTCATTACTTTATTTATTTATGAATTTATTCTTCTACAAATTAAATCAGAGATCATTATAATTTAGTTTCTCTATTTCTAAAATTACCCGGCATATCACTTTAATACAAAAAATCTCTTTAATGTAGGCTGGTTTTTTGTATTTTTTGGCTTCATATTATATAGTTTCGGGATTATTTTTTTTTGTAATATAATAAAATATCGGAAAAAAGTTATATTTCCTGAAAGAACTAAATTGCAATTAGGACAAAATATAATTCGCTCTTTATTTTTTAAACTTTGTTTTGCACCTACATGCATTGTAGCTAATCCTTAAAAAATGGTATAATAAAGTTAAGATTTCAAAGTCCCGTATAAAATACAAACACATGCCAAAAAAAATTATGTGGTTTAAAATATTTTTTAAAACTTCAGAAAAATGTTCATGCATTGTCGGGTCTACATGCCCCAGACATGCATTGTGATAGTAAAAGACCACATAAAATGTACAGAATATCCCTATAAGTTTATTTTTGTCAAATATTATGGGCATTGTAAATCTTATATCTGCAAAAAGGACCTTAACGCCACGATTGGTATGTTGGAATGGATTTAGATAGTAATGGAATGACTTTAGGAAATTAATAATATTATTATAGCATTCCTATGCTTGGTACCATTTAAGGAATAAAGTTAGGAATTGGTTAAAAATTCTTAATTTTTTATTCTTATTTTTTATATATATAATATTAAAAAATAGAAATTAGAAGACCTTGAGTATATAAAAAAATTATATGTAAAAAATATAATTTAAAATTTTAATTTAATTAATAATATTTTTATAACTATGTTATGTATATAATATTTTTGTCGGGCCAAAAAAAATATGATTTTGGATATCCGAAATTTCGGATAGCATTTTTTGCTATCTGAATCCGATTCGAAAAGGTTGAATATTCAACTTTATGTATCGGATATCCGTTCGGATAGGTATATACGAATATATTATTCATATCTAACCCAAAATCCTATAATTTATGAATAAATAATCGATTGAAGATATTTATGTATAACTATATTTTTATATAATTTAATTAATATTTTGTGTTTATTAACATGTAATTTATATTTATAAAAATATTATGATATTAGATGAATTTAATAAATATTGTAATGAAATATTATATAAATAGTTCATTCCTGCAGCATTGGTAATGGCTAATACCATGGGGGTGGGAGGAATGGTTAATCTCATGTATACAGTAATGAGCATTCCTTCAGGAATGGTCATTCCCGATCCAAAAATTATACCAATCATGGATTTAAGAATGGATGTAGGAATGACCATTCCATTACCAGTTCATTCCTGCATACCACTCATGCCGTAAAAGTGTTGTAATTTTGAAAATTAGCAGGAGTAGCTCTACATTAGAAATAAAAGACAACGGAATTCTGTATATAAATGACAATAAATATATGTTTTCCTTTCTTTCACTAAAAGACTTACTTTTACCTTCAACTTCTAATGTTTAGGTTATTTCGTAACTACATGAAAGTTTTTTGAAAATAATAAAAAGAGAGTTGTTATTTACACTTCTCAATTGTTATTCACACTCCAAATCTATTATTACTTGACAAAAATATCCCTCTTAATTTTTCATTAACTTATTAGTTTTCTTTTTTCTAAGATTTCTAAATATATAAATGATTACTACTTATTTATTTTATACTTTTTTTTATTTAATATATGATTTGTGATTGTCTCTTTTCAAATAAAAGTCAAATTCTTTATTAATTTTTGGAATTTTATAGAGTTTAAGAGATATAATTGATGAGGTCGATTTCTGATTGGGGGTTGAGGGTCGACCGCGGGGTCTGCTCGTTAATTGAATTTGTAGAGTGGAGTCCGACTTCGACCTAAAAACACACGAAGAGGGGGTTACTTGGCCGGAGAAGGGTGTCTCCGGCGTTGCGCCTCCGACGCTCAAGTCAATAAACTAGACTGAAAGGCTTTAGAGAGAGAAAATATGGGCTCAAGAGACTTAAGAGTGCTTACCTCTCACTACAAATGCAAGGGGTATTTATAGAGCCACCAAGACACATACAAGCACACACCTGAGATGTGCATTTAATGCTCCGGCGGCTTTAGACCACCCATCATTTGACAGGATTCAAGGACCCCCGATCATAGATCTACTCGACCATGACCCTGACGGGTCATGGGTTTACTCGACCATGACCCTGACGGGTCATGGAAATGCTCGACCCTGACCCTGACGGGTCATGAGAATGCTCGACCCCGACCCTTACGGGTCATTGGGCTACTCGACCCCGACCCTGACGGGTCAAGAGAGTGCTCGACCCCGACCCTGAGGGGTCAAGGGAATGCTCGACCCCGACCCGTACGGGTCATGGGTCTACTCGACCCTGACCCTGACGGGTCAAGGGAGTGCTCGACCCTGACCCTGACAGGTCAAGGGAGTGCTAGACCCCGACCCTTACGGGTCATGGGTCTACTCGACCCCGACCCTGACGGGTCAAGAGAGTGCTTGTCCCCGACCCTTACGGGTTATGGGTATACTCGGTCGGAGCCTTACGCTCGACTCTAAGGGCTCATTCTACTGGAGCATATGACCACCAATCCACGGTCGAGGATGCGACCGTGGTATCTTTGTCATAACGGGTTCTGGCCTTACAGTTGGCTAAATCCACTGCTAGGGTCGCTGTGATTTGCAGATCTGTTGCAATCAATGTCGCCGTATCTAGTACGGACTACAGGGATCGAGCTCGGTGATCTTAGACCACCTAGTCTAAGCTATTTAGTGGTCTTAGGCCCGACTCGAGGACTTTTGGATGGGGGGCTAGGGTTTTACACCCGTGCCCGACCTTGCGACAAACCGGGCATAGGATTTTGACCTTACGGTCGTTCCAACGATCTCGAACACGCTTGACCGAGCTCTGGATGGACTTTAATTTGCTCCACGTGTACTTGTGACCGCCAGGATCGTGACACGTGGACAGTTGGAATTACTCCCTATCATGAGTCCCCCAAGTCCCAGTCGAATTTATTCGACTAGGAGTTGTAACCGAGCGTAGCTCTATTTCCTCGAGGGGTGCGCCCATTAATGGCGGCTGTCAAGTATGCATTTGATGCATTTTTTAGACGTGTCGACGACTAAGCCGTATGACTGCCAAACTTTTCCTATCTTGCTTGATTTGGGTAGTGTTGGGCTCGAACTTTATGCTCGAGTCCCTAGGGTTGGGCTCGAGCTTTACACTCGACTCCCCAGACCTTGAGTCGAAGTTTAACTTCTGACTCATGATTAGCAAACTGAGTGGGCTCAAGCTTTACGCTCGAGTAGGAGTATGCATAAAAAACCATAACCGAGAAAACCGAATCGAAACCGAAGAAACCAAACCGAAAAAACCGAACCGAAATATATTGGTTTCGGTTTCGGTTAGTAAAATTTTTAAAATAGGTTTCGGTTCGGTTTCGGTAAAAAACCGATTGGTTATCAATTTTTACCAAAACCGAATATATATGTAAGTTTTTTTGCGCTATTAGTTATATTATTATGTATGTTTTAATTTCTTATAATGTATATATAATATTAATATATGACATGATAAAAGTTCATGCAAGTTGTTTTCTATTCCATCTTGATTTTTGTACTCATTAAATACTTTAAACCTGTTCACTTCTTATATTCTGAAATCATAAATTCCAACTCAAATTAAAAAATAATTTAGAGAATTTGATCAGACCATTCCCTTTTAGTACTTTGGTTTTTATTCTGGTTTCTGTTTTTCTGTTTTTCTGTTTTTTAGTTATTTTTTTATTTTTTTTAATTTCCCCCAAGATTTCGGTTTTATTTGGTTTTTACCGAAACCGAACCGAAATTTTCAATTTTTACCAAACCGAAATCATTTTATTTGGTTCGGTATATGGTTAGTATAAATTACTAACCGAACCGAATAACCAAATTTTCGGTTATTTACCGAATGAATACCCCTACGCTCGAGTCCCTAGGGTTAGGCTCGAGCTTTACGCTCGAGTCCCCAGTCCTTGAGTCGAAGCTTAACTTCTGACTCAAGATTAGTAAACTGAATGGGCTCGAGCTTTACGCTCGAGTCCCTAGTGTTGGGCTCGAGCTTTACGCTCGAGTCCCTTGTGTTGGGCTCGAGCTTTACGCTCGAGTCCCCAGTCCTTGAGTCGAAGCTTAACTTCTGACTCAGGATTAGTAAACTGAGTGGGCTCGAGTTTTACGCTCGAGTCCCTAGTGTTGGGCTCGAGCGTTACGCTCAAGTCCCCAGTGTCGGGATCGGATTGTTGCTCGGGGCTTGGCGCTCGTGCCGAGTCCCCTGTCTTCGGACCAAGCTCTAAGCTTGGGCCGGATCTCTACGATCCAAGCTCTAAGCTCGGATCGGATCGTTGCTTGATTCAAGCTTGAAGCTCGGATCGGATTGTTGCTCGGGGCTCGGCGCTCGTGTCAAGTCCCCTGTCTTCGGACCAAGCTCTAAGCTTGGGCCGGATCTCTTCAATCCAAGCTCTAAGCTAGGATCAGATCGGTGCAACCCGAGCTCGAGGCTCGGATAGGATCGTTGCTCAAGGCTCGGTGCTCGTGCCAAGTCCCCAGTCTTTCGGACCAAGCTCTAAGCTTGGGCCGGATCTCTTCGAACCAGGCTCTAAGCTTGGTCGGATCTCTTCGATCCAAGCTCTCGGATCGGGTCGTTGCTCGAGGCTCGGCGCTCATGCCGAGTCCCCAGTCTTCGGACCAAGCTCTAAGCTTGGGATGGATCTCTTCTATCCAAGCTCTAAGCTCGAATTTGATCTCTTCGACCCAAGCTCTAAGCTCGAATCGGATATCTTCGATCCAAGCTCTAAGCTTGGGTTGGATCTCTTCGATCCAAGCTCGAGGCTCGGATCAGATCGCTTCGATCGGAGCTCGAGGCTCAGCGCTCGTGCCGAGTCCCTAGTCTTCGGACCAAGCTCTAAGCTTGGGCCGGATCTCTTCAATCCAAGCTCTAATCTCGGATCGGATCTTTTGGATCCAAGCTCGTGGCTCGGATCCGATCGTCGCTTGGGGCTCGGAGCTCGTGCCGAGTCCCATGTCTTAAGCCCTAAGCTTGGGCCGGATCTCTTCAATCTAAGCTCTTAACTCGGATCAGATCGCTTCGACCCGAGCTCGAGGCTCTGGTAGGATCGTTGCTCGATTCAAGCTCGAAGCTCAGATCGGATCGTTGCTCGGTGCCGGCGCTCATGTCGAGTCCCCTGTCTTCTGACTAAGCTCTGGGCTTGGGTCGTATCTCTTCGATCCAAGCTCTAATCGGATTGTTGCTCGCGGCTCGGCACTCATGCCAAGTCCCCAGTCTTCGGACCAAGCTCTAAGCCTGGCCGGATCTCTTCTATCCAAGATCTAAGCTCGAATGGGATCTCTTCGATCCAAGCTCTAAGCTCGAGTCGGATCTCTTCGATCCAAGCTCTAAGCTTGGGTTGGATCTCTTCGATCCAAGCTCGAGGCTCGGATCGGAGGCTCAATCGAATCGTCACTCAGGGCTCGTGCCGAGTCCCCAATCTTCGGACTAAGCTCTAAGCTTGGGCCAGATCTCTTCAATCCAAGCTCTAAGCTCGGATCGAATCTTTTCAATCCGAGCCTCGATCATCGCTCGGGGCTCGGTGCTCGTGCGGAGTCCCCAATCTTCAGATGAAGCTTTAAGCTTGGGCCGAATCTCTTCAATCCAAGGTCTAAGCTCAGATCAGATCTTTTCGATCCTAGCCTCGATCGTCGCTCGGGGCTCGGCGCTCGTGCCGAGTCCCCTGTCTTCGGACCAAGCTCTAAGCTTGGGCTGGATCTCTTCAATCCAAGCTCTAAGCTCGGATCAAATTGCTTCGATCGGAGCTCGAGGCTCGGATCGGGTCGTTGCTGGTGTCGAGTTCCCTGTCTTCGGACCAAGCTGTAAGCTTGGGCCGAATCTCTTCAATCTAAGCTCTAAGCTCGGGTCGGATCTTTTCGATCCGATCTCGAGGCTCGGATCCGATCATCGCTCGGGGCTCGGCTCTCTTGCTGAGTCCCCCGTCTTCGGACCAAGCTCTAAGCTTGGGCCAGATCTCTTCAATCCAAGCTCTAAGCTCGGATCGGATCGGTTCAACCCAAGCTCGAGGCTCGGATGGGATCGTTGCTCAGGGCTCTTCGCTCGTGCCGAGTCTCCAGTCTTTCGGACCAAGCTCTAAGCTTGGGTCGGATCTCTTCGAACTAAGCTCTAAGCTTGGGTCGGATCTCTTCGATCCAAGATCTAGGCTCGGATCGGATTGCTTCAATCCGAGCCCGAGGCTCGGGTCTGGTCGTTGCTCGGGGCTCGTGCCGAGTCCCCAGTCTTCGGACCAAGCTCTAAGCTTGGGTCAGATCTCTTCGATCCCAGCTCTAGGCTCGGATCGGATCGGGTCGTTGCTCGGGGCTCGTGCCGAGTCCCTAGTCTTCGGACCAAGCTCTAAGCTTTGGCCGGATCTTGTCGAACCAAACTCTAAGCTCGAATTGGATCTCTTCGATCCAAGATCGAGGCTCGGATCGGATCGCTTCGATCTGAGCTTGAGGCTCAGATCGGATCTTCGCTCGGGGCTGAGCACTCGTGCCAAGTCCCAGCCTTCGGACCAAGCTCTAAGCTTGGGCCGGATCTCTTCAAACCAAGCTCTATGCTTGGGTCGGATCTCTTACGAGATTCAATGCCTTGGTCGGGTCGTGGGACTGCTCGACCCCGACCTGGACAGGTGACCTTAGAGCTTATTCTCCTCATCGTTCGTAGTGTTTGATTCTCAAAGGTCAAGAGTGGTTTCCCACAGACGGCGCCAAACTGATGAGGTCATTTCTTGTTGGGGGTTGAGGGTTGACCGCGGGGTCTCCTCGTCAGTTGAATTTGTAGAGTGGAGTCCGACTTCGACCTGAAAACACACGAACAGGGGGTTACATGGCCGGAGAGGGGTGTCTCCGGCGATGCACCTCCGACGCTCAAGTCAGTAAACTAGATTGAAAGGCTTTAGAGAGAGAAAATATGGGCTCAAGAGACTTAAGAGTGCTTACCTCTCACTGCAACTACAAGGGGTATTTATTGAACCACTAAGATACATACAAGCACACACCTGAGATGTGTATTTAATGCTCCGGCGGCTTTGGTGGGACCACCCATGATTTAACAGGATTTAAGAACCCCCGATCATAGATCTACTCGACCATGACCCTAACGGGTCATGGGAATGCTCGACCCCGACCCTTACGGGTCATGGGTCTACTCGACCCCGACCCTGACGGGTCAAAGGAGTGCTCGTCCTCGACCCTGACGGGTCATGGGTCTACTCAGTCGGAGCCTTACGCTCGACTCTGAGGGCTCATTCTACTGGAGCTTATGACCGCCAATACACAGTCGAGGATACGACCGCGATATCTTTGTCATAACGGGTTCCAGCCTTACGGTCGGCTAAATTGACCGCTAGGGTCACTGTGATTTGCCGATTTGTTGCAATCAATGCCGCCTACAGGGACTACAGGGATCGAGATCGGTGATCTTAGACCACCTAGTCTCGCTATTTAGTGGCCTTAGGCTCAACTCGAGGTCGTTTGGATGGGGGCTAGGGTTTTACACCCGTGCCCGACCCTACGACAAACCGGGCGTAGGATTTTGACCTTACGGTCGTGCCAACAATCCCGAGCATGCTTGACCGAGCTCTGGGTGGACTTTGACTTGCTCCACGTCTACTTGTAACCACCAGGATCGTGACACGTGAACGATTGGAATTACTCCCTATCAATAATGATATATTACCATTTATATACTTATAAGTTTCTTTTTTGGTCAACATATTTTATAAATTTGTATTCTCTATTTAATTTCTTTTGGAAATTATTTTTTAAATTGTAAAATATTATAAATTAATTCATTGATTGAAATTTATTTTATTTTCCTTAAATAATATATAATTGTGTTAGGAGAATCGATATATATACTTCATAAATTACTCATTGTGATATAATATCCTAATTATATTTTTATTAATTCTAAAATGAATTCAATAATATATTTATTCTATCTTAATTCTAACAAAATTAAAAATAATAATAAAATATTTGAATTTATGGAAAAAGAAAATGTTAGAAATACTCACAAAATAATAAAAAAAATAATAAGTTAATATTAAAGAAGGAGGAATATCATTGTCATTAATAAAAAAATTAGCATGCAATTAAAAATTAGGGAGTATAAATAACAACTCCCTAATAAAAAATATTTCTTTTAACTTTTATTTCCAAACACTCAATTACATTTTTGCACTTGAGTACTCATTCGGTGCTGGCGAACAGCACTTATGCTAAACTTTTTTAAAGCGTGCTCTAATGGTTTTATTTATGTTTTCTTAAAATATTGATGGATATTTTGTCGGTAATGTGTATAAATATAGACGAATATTTCTAATTAGTAAGTTATCATATAAAATATAACCACGAGAGCTCAATTATTAGGGATCAAAGTACAAAAGTCGTCAATTAAAAACATTTGTTTGCTGAAAGCCTGAAACGGTTGGGTGCCTAAAGACGGTCCGACTAGCAAAGACTTTGCATGGTCCAAAGTAATTTTTGAAGGTAATTGCCTCAACTTAATCAGGAAGCTTTAGAACGGTCGGGAAAATTTCTTTCCTTTGGGTAATTTTGTAGCTGATATACGTGCGATGTTGGGTCATTTTAGTGATTGTCAGTTTTCTTTTGTTCGTCATGATACTAATAGAGTAGCTCACGTTTTAGTTAGATATACAGTTGAGGCTCGCGCTAATTTAGGTAATGTCCCGTTTTATGTTTTGCACTTTGTTTCTGAGGATTTGAATTAGTTTATAAAGTTGCCCTTCGTTGAGGGGTTTTGCCGTTAAATGAAAAAAATATTTATTGGCATTTAACTATGCATTTTTTCACACTTTACCATCTAAATATTTTTATTTAACAATGGTAAATTGTCTCTCACGGTAAGAAAACCACTGTTCCATATTGCTCCACTTGTCTCAACCTTCTGAAAACACCTTCAATTAATTTGCATAAAAGTAGATTCTTTTATCACCTTATTGAAAGATTCATCACCTCCGCCATTATTTTAATTCCACCACTACTATATATTATATCACTAATTGAAGTTGCTCATAACATCGCCTCGTCACTTATATTATTTCCCAATTAAAATCTCAATATAAAAATCTATATTTCGCCAAAATTCATCAACCACCATCTGGACTTTCCAAAATATTCTATTGGAAATGGTGAATTACAAAATTCAGATAGTTAAATAAAAAAAATAAGATTGTAATATGCAAATAATCGCATATTACTCCCCCCACTCCCCACCACCATATGGGGGAAGGAAAAAAGGTGATTATGAAACCCCTACCCCCTAATATGGGGACACTCTTAAAAGGGAAAAAGGTAATTATAAAATCCTTAAGGTTAGATTTTTTTTGAGTTACTCTAAAATTTTGAAATATTATGAATACCTCATGAATTAATATTTATCAGCGATTTTCCATTAGCTTTAGGAGATATTCAGAATATTTTGCAAATCTCAGTATAGTATTCGTAATATTTCAAGATTTCAGGATATTTTTCATATTTTTCATAAATGGCATAAACCTGAGGGAGTTTTCATAACGGACCGAAAAGAAAAAGTTCGTGCAAAAGATTAGAACCTATCCAAAACAATAGAAACTACCAAAATGCTCCCAACTTCATATCATCTTTTCAATACAAAAGTATATAGAAAATGGTTCGTTAACACTAACAATTGCTAAAAACCAGCATAAAACATAAAACAACACGAATTTCTGTTCTTCGCACTACATCTATTTCAATACACAAATAAAAAATCTTCAACTTGTCAGATACAGAACCTCCAGTAAAACGAATAAATCATATCCAAAATACTATTATTGAAGGGAAAGCTAAGAGGCTAATCCCTTTTTATATTTCACGCTAGCAAATCAAACAGAACCCTCACAAAATACAATCTGAGAGAAAAATACAAATCCCAGAAAAAAAAAAAAAAATAGAACGAAAAACTTCGCAAGTCATTAGAGCCGAAAAACAGGGCAAAAAGAAAAAAAAAGAATACAAAAATAACCTCTACCTTTCAATAACAGTAGTACCGCCTTGTGTCGAAGAGTTGCACAACAAATAAAGCTAGAATGGATCTTCCGGAACATATCCCGCGAACTGTTTTACATCTCAATTGAAAATGCTGATAAAAAAGGAACCTAAGTTATATTTCAAAATCAAACTTTCAGGCCTTTTGCAAACTGCTGATAATGTATAATTTGAACCAAGACCCCTGTCCTGTTAGTAGCTCTGTGTAATGACATCAATATAAGCTGAGATATTTATATCTATGAGGGATTCGTATGAAATTCACAATCCACATTTTCTTTTAAAGTCTCCTCTCCTACATTATCCTCACAGTACTCAAATTTCCTAAGCAGCGATACCTGAAGAAGATTATGGAGAAAAATTAAAATTCGAGTAAATATATAAAATAAATTTGAACATAACGATAAAGCTGAACGACTCTTTATCTAAATTCTTTTCAAATTCTAAACCAATTGGCTCAACTAATGTATCGTTTCATCCTATTATAAAACGTGAACAACCATTTCTTCAAAGCTTTAGCACTCAGTTAAATTATAACTTCTTGCAATGGCAATACAAGGTAGAATATGGAGTAACATTCCAGACTAGAGCCAAGTTTACTATGTAGGAACTATATGATCTTTCTCTGCATAAACTAGAATCATCACAATTCAGGTCTTCAACTTTCAATTCAAAATCTAATGTTAACAGCTCTAGACAGCTCCAATTTCCAGAAGGGTTAATTACACCTAGAACCCTAATAATATTCATTAATTACAACTCGTGCCCCGATTGAATACTATTGCAACTCCCTCCACCCCCCACCCCACAAGAAGTTTGAAATAACCCCCCATGAGTTTGAATATTACCTCCAAAATTGGCTTGGACGAATGCTCGGAGGTAATACTTTTCAAAGTTGGGCCACGAGTTGTTATTAGTGAATCTTATTAGGGGGGTAGGTGTAATTAATCCATTCCAAAAATAAAAGTAGGTGCATTACGAATACCCCCCTGAGCTTTGCGCCTTTTACCTAAAAAACAATGAAACCTTATCCCCCTGAGGTTTGGAAAACATTCACAAAACACCAATGAAACCTTGAAACATTACAAATACCCCACCAAAGTCAACGAAGGTAAACGATTTTCCATTAGTTTTAGGGTGTAATGTTTTGCAACCTCAGGGTAAGTTCCATAATGTTTCAAGGTTTCAAGGTAACAATGTAATCGGTGTAAAAATTCAAGAGGGATACTCGTACGGTTTCAAGGTCCCTGTGGTGTTTGCGAATTTAAACCTACCCTGAGGGGTTTCTTCGTAATTACTTGGCATCTAAGGATAAAAAGTATTATTACCTCTACTAGATTGCCTATTTTGAATGTCGTAGTTGACTGCATACTCCTCAGAATCTTTATCAGGTCTATCTTCTGAATTCCCGAGTCCATAACCAAACGAACCAGAATTCTCGAGCTCAGAAGATGCAGCAGTTTGCCAAGTGGGATCACCATACCGGTAAAAATCCCCATACGATCCTCCTCCTCCTCCACCTTCATAATCACCACCACTCGATGCAGCAAATGAAGAGGTTGAAGTAGCTACACCGTTTCCTCCACTGTTTCTCCCAAATGCTCCATAACTCTGTTCACCACCACCACCACCACCTCTATAGCCATAGCCAGAAGCATTTACATTTCCTCCAACTCCAAGAGAAGCAATTTGAGAACCAGAAAGGCCCCAATTCCCTCCATTGTTTCCAAACACTCCCAAACCCCCACCACCGAAGTACGATGCTGCTGCGCTGGCGTTATTATTTGGAGAAGAAGAAGCATTACTCAACCCCCCGCCCCCATTTCCCCACATGTTTCTAGGCGATGAATTGAGAAACGAATCACCTCTCGTCGTAGTACCAGTATTGTAACCAATAGGAGTACTGTACCTGCTCTGAATCTGATTGGTACCGAAATACGGGTTCAAAACACGTCCATAACCAAGATTACTCGTAAAATTCGAACCCCCGTTCAAACTCTGCTCCATATTCAGACCCATCCCATAAGCAGGAGACCCGAAATGGGAAAAACCAGCACGACCACCAGCTAAGGGACTAAACCTACCATCCATCCTCATCCCATATCCTCCAATCGACCCAAGATTATTATTATTATATCCCTGCCCATAATTATTATTACTATTAAGGAAATTGTTGGCTCTACCAAAACCGTAATTGTAACCCACAAGCGGGCTCCCTCGGGTCGGCCCGGGAGACAATTCTTTCGGAACGGCCCGTTTGACCTCGACCATCTTCCCATTGAGCTCGTGGAAAGTCTTGTGCAGAACTCTATCAACTGCTTCTTCTGAATCATATGTTATGAACCCAAAGCCTCTTGGCCTGTTAGTGGTGTGGTCGTACATCACTACAACGTCGGTTATGGTGCCAAACTGATCGAAGTAATTTTTGAAGTCGTTCTCAGTGACGGTGGATGCCAATCCTCCTACAAATATCTTTTTGGTTCGTCCTTGTCCTGGTGAAGAACCCTGAATGCTGCTGCCACTGCTTCGGTTTATCAGGTGCTGGTCATCTCTCGGGACGGCTTTCTTTGCTTCCACCTGAGAGAAAATTATTCGATAAATTACAAACAACAAAGGGTAATTTTATGCTGCCACCCGAACTATGGACGTTTTTAACCTTTGCAACCTCATGTTTTTATGCAGTTTGCCACCTCAATCTGTTTTCCAATCGCCTGAGCGGTAACTCATGTCCACACCGTGAAATTAATAACAACATTAGGTGGCAATGTGTGAAAATGTCAATACTTCAGATGCAAAGTGTAAAAAAAATGCTCTCATTGATTTCATGAGGACGGCACATGTTACCATTCAGGCAACTGGAAAGTGGATTGAGGTAGCAAATGGTAAAATCCCATAAGTGGTAACGGGTAAAGAATGAAACATCAGATTGTAAACATCAGTGGTACTTGGGGTGTCAAAGTGTAATTAACCCTTGCTTTAACAAGAATTGAAGGGTTTTTCATGAATGTGACTTACGGTTCGTCCATCGATGATGTGTTTCTCCTTAACAACTCTTTCAGCAACTGCAGGGTCGGCAAAGACAACAAAGCCAAAGCCACGGGCACGCCCAGTAGTTCGATCTCTCATGATCACGGCCTCAACAACTTCACCGAAGGCTCCAAAATATTCTTTGAGACGATCCTCATTTGTGTCCCAGGAAATACCACCAATAAATAGCTTGCCTTGATCAATTTCCATCTTTTTCTGTAAATTTGTTTAATTTTTTCTTTTTTTTACATGAAATATCTCTAACCTCAGCAATCCTGAATCAAACCAAATAAAAGAGCTTGTGAACAAGGAGAAATGAAATGAAAAAACACAGCAAGCGAAAGAATAATAGCATCTCAAATTCAACAGACAATTCGCTCGCCAGATGAAACTATTTAACATAAAATGGAAATCTCTGATCCTGTAAAATGAGCGAATCAAATTGAAGAATGAGACGCCTGAGCGCACAATGAAGAAACATAAGGCGAATCACACAGATTGCCGATGATTGTCACATAATCGCATCGGTATTTAAAAAATTCCCCAAGCTGTAATCATCAAAAGATAAATCTATAGATCCGTGTACAAATTAAAAACCCAGAAAACAGGTCGAAAAATAATACCTTATCCAGAAAATCAGGCAGTAACCCAGTAGCAATCGCTGATCAGATATTAAGTTGGAAATGCAGGATTCAATTCGAAATGATTGGATCCTTCATGCATCAATTAAGATTCAATACCCAGAAACCTGAGAAATAAAAATTCACAATTGATGTAGATCAGACAGACCCACAATCAAAAAAACAACATTTTCGTTTCAATCTTTTTCAGGACTCACCATTGAAAGAAGGAGGAAACAGATTAGAAATTACAGTGAAATCAAGATCTAATGAGAGGAATATACGTAATTGAAAACAGAGGTTGTGCTCATCCTCTCACTTTCCTTTCTCTCTCTCTTTTCTCTTTCTCTCTCTCCTCTTCTCCCCCTTCCAAAGGTCCTCCTCCTCTTCCTTTCTTTTTCTTGGTTATTCCACTCTTTTTAAACAAAAAAGAAAAAAAAAAATCAGAAGAAATGGGAATTCGCTTAGCTTAGATTATTTATATTTAATATTAGCAAAATATGGTTAGAGGAGGAGAGAAAGATGTGTATAGATAGATGGGGATTGATTTGTTAGGCAAAATCTCTGGTGTGAGAATATTTGAAGTCTAAGGTAGATGACAGGAGATGATGAGCTTTGGTTTCGAGGACTACTACCTAAATTACCTTAATTCTACCAAAATTATTACATATATAACGTTAATATAATAAAGTAATTCTAATAATTTACATTTCTCTTTTTTTACCCTTTTCCTAACAAATAAAATTGTAGGCATCGCTCTAAAAAAATTATCAATTGTAGATTAGTACCTGTTTTTTTTATTTTATCATTATTTGAGTTACTAAAATAAAAGTAGTTGAAAATAGGGTTAATTACAATTAGACCCCAAAGAGTTTGTTAAATTACAACTCATGATCCTCTTACTCAAAGTAATTACCGTTATACCCCATACAAAATTAGATAATTATAAAAAATACCCATAGATTGAGATTTCGGTATCTATTGGATGACGTCATAAAAAATAAACAGTGAATACTGAAAATACTCTTACTTTTTTAAATACCCCTAAATTTCACTTGAGTGTTATTTATAATATCATTTTTACTTAGGTACTATTTGTAATATTTCGAAATTAAAATTAAAATAAAAATCTTTTATTTCACGTCAAAAAGAGAATATTTTGTTAATTATGGACGAAACTCTAATATTCCCTAATGAAACACTAATCCGAGTGTATTTTTTTATAATTACCCTTGTTTTACTAAGAGAGTCATAAGTTATAATTTAGCAAATTTCTTTGTGGTCTAAGTGTAATTACTCCTTGAAAATATTATTATATTATATAGGGTTAAGTACACTTTATTTCTAAAGGAGTTTGCTAAACTACTCATAATTCTCTTAGTCAAATAATTACAGTTATATCCCACACAAAATTAGATAATTATAAAAAAAAACATCCACAGATTAGGATTCTCATATCTATTGGATGATGTCATCAAAAATGGACAGTGGATAAAAAAAATTCACTTACTTTTTTTATACCACAGGTTGTCCCTAAATTTCACTTAGGTTATTACGTGCAATATCATAAATATATTTAGTAGTTACATGTAATTCTTCTTAAATTAACATTCTATTTCACGTCAAAAAGGGAATATTCTGTTAATAATGGATGAAATTCTAATGTTCTTAATGAAACCCTAATCCATGAGTTCTTTTTGTAATTATACAATTTTGTGTGAAGTATAGCTTTAATTATTTGACTATGAGGGTAATGAAATCTAGTTAGCAAAATTGTATAAAGTCTAAGTGTAATTATCCCTATTATATATGTATACATATAATTTTATAAAATTATTATATTTAGAGATATTGTAGAGGTAAGTGTACACTTTGGAATGAGTAGGAATTGAATAACATACTACCCCAACACTATTAACTAATAAATTTTGTTAAATTAAATTACGTAAATTTTCAAAATTCTTTCCTCAAATCTATGTTTAAACCATAAGTTTTAATTTTCAAAAGAAAGAAAATAAATGAATGTAGAAGACAAAAAAAAAAAAAAAACGTAAGAAAATGAAACATAAATTATTGTTATCTGTTGTTCAAAAAATAATATATGTAAACATCTAAACTATATGATATATGTGAAGGAGATATTGGAATTTAATTAAGTTAATATTGACCAAATTCTATTTTTGTTATTTTTATTTTCTTAAAATTAATAAAATAATGATAATGATTGATTAGCATTAATCATGGAAGTCTTCTTATTTTATGGATCCATTTCAAAGATCCATTAAATAACTAATTATATCTTTAATCTCCTTAATCGTGTCAATTTTGACCTCTTAAATCTTTAAGATAAATTGTAAGGTTTCATATTATAAATTTTCTCCAATTCTTTTTGAGCTTATTAGAGGGCTGTTTTCTTCTTTTTTTAGCAGAACCGGCACACAGCACACAGTGGAATTAATTGTTTGAAGGAGGACCCCCATAAAATAAATGAAATAATTACATTTACTTTCCTCGACTTAGGAAAAAATATAGCAAGATCCCTTTTACTATTGAAAATTGTAGACACTCTCTTGACTATGGCTCTGTTTTTAACACTTAGGTCTTGTCGTTAGTCATTTTCTTATTTTCAAGTAGATGCTAATGCTTTATTAACTGGACAACTACTTAATCATTTCATTCATTTCATGTATAGCAAAAACTATATCAAAAATATTATGTGTAATTTAGTCATTTTACAACTTTCCATTAAGTTTTTTAGGTTCCTATCAGGGTTGAGAATTTATTTATAATTTCCAATAATTGTGGAGATATTGCTATATTTACCTTAAATTGAGGGGGTGTCAGTGTAATTATCCCAAAATAGATCCAATAATCTTGTAGCGCCCCTTTCCTTGGCCGGAGAAAGGACACCACATCCGCACCGAGACAAACCTTCAAACGAGGTATAAGTACCCCATTTAAAAATCCATCCCGGCGAACGGCAATCAATCAAGCAAAACTAGCAACAGCAAACGACAGCCCAACAACAACAGAAATAAATAATAAATAAATCAGAGTTGCGGAAGTAATAACAATTATATAAAATATCATATAAGCCATCCATGGCCACGTAATTCATACATCATTCTCAATCATAATATAATCAATGCCATTCATGGCCAGTCTAATCTATCCCACATCAGGGGCACTTAAGTACTTAAATTAAAGCATAATCCAAAATACATAATTAAATAAATTCATAACAAGAACACGACTGTTGTTTGGACACTGACAAGACAAGACACACGAGTCAACCTAGACCTGCTGCTGCCGACTGACATGATAGGTGACAACGCCACCTGTCGACCTGAAGTAAGAATTAAAATAGGGGGGGTGAGTAAAAACACTCAGTGAAGGTTAAGAGGGATCAAGTACGAGCCACGTGTCCGGGTTTTAAATTATATATATATGAAAATACATTTGCATAATTGAAGAAAATTCGGATCGTGCTTCGACTTGCATACACGACATTAAATAGATAATAAATAATTAAAGCAGTAACATGCACGCAAATAATATCCCAGCGAGAATGGGCCTGTTCCTCCTTATAACCCCTTCACGTTCATACACTCCATCACCGGTGTCTGACCCCGAATCGCTATTTCGGGCGACTGTGAATTTTAGGAAAACGTGCAACGAATGCAACGCCCACCATCACTCCCAACCGTGGCTATCAACTCCTGACGGGCCACGATTGACGCTTAGTTTTGGGAGAAGCACCTCGGATTACCCCTAGACGCTCGTCCCCAGGTATAACCTTCGGATACTTTCCCGGGCCCCATGTTGAAATGTCATGAATTTGCTCGCTTTGAAAACCGTACATAAATTGAATTTGGGCAAGTTTGAGTGACGACGAAGGGTATAAATCCTAAGTCAAACCGTCACGCTTAAAATAAATAATTTTACTTGCCATATGAAAATAAAATATTTTAGGGATACTCATAAGTACAATTTAATATTAAATCATTTGAGAGCAACCTTAAAATATAGATTAAATATCTAATAATTATACGAGAAAGGAAAACGAAGAAAGATGAGCACATAAGGGGAGTTCGCAATAATTAAAAGAATTCTTACTCCGTTTGAAATCATTTTAAAAACCCTCACCTGGAAACACGGAACGACAAGACACTCCAAGAAATGTCCTGACAAGACAGCCTGAAACTAACAGACGACAAAATCACATAAGACAAGACACGACAACGACTCTCAAAGACTACATTGCAATTAAAACCAATAAACAACATGTATCAAATGAATATACAATTAAAATACAATTAAATCAATTAAACTAAAAATACGAAATTAACAATGATAAACATACTCAATTGAAATTCTAATTGCACATTCATTCATATAATATTAAAAAGAAGCACTCATGCGATTTTCGGATTTTTCGGACAACATTCAAAAATTGGGGAAAAAGCCCTAAACGAAAAAGGTTCGATTCAAGGTCTGAACGAGTTCGGAATTTTGAAAACTTTACCAAATATTCATCCTTGAATCATAAGGAAGCTATAGGTGAAAACGGCTCGATTTTAGGGGGTCGTATGCAAAAAGTCAACTTTTATTTTTGATCATTTGACCCCATTACCATGAGCAACTAAGGAAAAAGGCTGAAAAAATGGCTAAGGCATTCGCACGGGCTAACGCACGGCCTAGTGCACGGTCTTGAGCACGTAACCAAGACCGTGCAGGCTGAAACAAAGGCACACGGCCTGTTGCACCGGCGTGCGCAAGCCGGTGCAAGGTTAAATGGCTGTGCACGGTCCGGCGCACGGTCTTGAGCAAGACCGTGCGTTGGGCCGTGTGGTTCCAACACCCAGGTGCAGAAACGCGATTTTTAAGGTTTTCTCGAGAGTTTCATGCAAAAATCAAATATGGGGAATTCTAAGGCTGAAATTAACATGTAAAATTTACACTCATGCATCGTACACATTAGTATCTATCATTTGATCCGAACTACGCTAAAAATGATAAACTATAACCTACGAATCAAGAAATTCATCAAATATATATTCAATATAAAAACTATAAAAATTGAAAGATTTAATGGATGAAATGAATTGGAGAAAGAAGGTTACCGATAAAGAATCGAATGAGGATCGTAAAACTGGTCTCGGAATTTAAATCGGTCGAGAAACGAATTCGGAATGGAATTTCTCTCTTCTTCTCTTCTCTCTTTTCTCCTTCTCTTCTCTCTCTCTCTCTCTCGAATGAATATGTAACTAAGAGGGTGCAAGGGGTGTGTTCAAGAGGGTGTGAGTGTGTTCAAGGTAGTGCAAGGGTATTTTAGAAGATTGTAGGTTCGTTTATATAGATTAGAATAATTCGAGGGTAGAAAATGTAATTATAAAAGGTTAAAGATATTGAAATAATTATAATAAATTAAGATTAACTAACGAAGTTAAATCTTTTCATATAAAATTCAACTAAATGTCGAATAATTATTCTAAGAATTAATTATGGAATTTTCGGGTCGTTACAATACTCCCTCCTTTAAAAGAATATGTCCTCAGATTCTACTCCGAACCTCGGGGTTTATTAAAGGAAGTATATCAAAGCATTTAAAAGTTCATCATACAAAATCGCGCAATTAACACATAAGCAATTAATTAAAATGAACAGTTAACAGTTAAATTCAAATAAACATTTAACACATAGTTCATACATAATAGTTCAACTGAAATTCAAATTACAATTAAAACGAAAACAACGAGAAATTTGGGAAAAACTAATGCCAACTAAGAATCAGGTGCTCCAGAGTTAGGCGGCCTGCCAAGGCGGCTCAGATAGTCGGCAAGTTGATCAGTGATGGATCTCTCGAGGCCGGTAATCTGTTCCCGAAGCTCAGTCTGGTTGCGTCGGGTCTCGAGTCTGAATTCTTGTAGGTCGGCGCGAACCTCTCGGAGATCGGCCGAATGTCGATCTAGACGTTCGGTGGTCTGTTCAGCGAAAGTGGTGAAACGGTTTCCCCAAACCGTCCACCTGTCGGTCTCCCATCGGCTTCGGGTTTCCGACTCCGCTTGTAGATACTGACTCCATTGTTCCTCACTTAATCTGTCCCATTGGGAAGATCCAGCCTGATGCTGTGTCGGGTAATCCTCAAAGCCCTGCTGGAATGGAACCTCTTCGGTTCTAGGAGGATCGGGTACATACGGAACCTGCTGAGGAGCGAAGCCTCCTACTTCGTAAAGTTGTTCCATCATTTGCTCCTCTCTCTCTTGTCGGTCCTCCTCAGGATGACCTCCTAAATCGGCATCCTCTTCATCGTCGCCATCGCTCCCGGCGGCGGCTTCCTCGGCCGTCATTGGTACATAACGACCATGTCGTCCTCTAACTTTCCTGCAAAGTTTCATTTGGGCGAGTTGCTTGTAGGAAATTGATGAATCCTCGGCTCCTGCCAGGGCCATTCGATCCATGCCGGTCACTCCGGCACACTCTAAGATCGCGGTAATGTAGGACCCAATTCTGATTTCTCCTTTAGGCCGGGTACCTACATATTCTACATATCGAAGGAAAAACATAATGCCGTTGACTGCTTGCCTTCGAACCGCGCAATCAAGGACGTAGAGTTCCTCAATATTAATTGAACCGTAGCTATCTCCTCTAGCGAAAACGGTACATGAGAGGAACCGGTGGAAAGTCCTCAAAGCGGCATCACGAAGGTCGGTTGCCTTCGATTTTCCTTGTTGAAAGGGTCTCCTAGAAGTGGAGACATTTCTCCAAGCTTCGGCTTCGGACCATCCAACTTCACGGCTTATCATACCCCGGATGGGTAGTCCAAAATGCATTGTTAGTTGCCGAAGAGTGAGCTCATAATCTTCATTAAAAGCTCGGAACTCAATCTTGAATAGTAGCTCGGCATCGTCTTCATGGGGAAGTACTTGAAGTGTTGCAATGAATTCGTACACAAGCCGGGGGTACGAATTCCTTCTTGTGTCCAAGAATGTGGTCCATCCCACGTCTTCTATGTATCGAGCAATACCGGGGCCAAGTCCCAAATTTCCTAATGCTTCGATGTCGAGAAATTTGGTGGAAAACACCGGGCGTTCATGCATTCTCCTAAATATTTTGGATTGAATGGGATTTAAAATATCCACATTGAATGGGAGTGGAGATGGAGGGTCATCTCGTCTCCTCCTACGTCGAGAACCTTCGGCGGCCATGTGAGATTGTTGTTGGAAGCTTGTAGGATTGAATTCGATGAAATTCCTCACTCGGGAATTTTGTCGAACACTTGGCGTGCGTGTATTTTGGACAGCAATGTGTGTAAGATCGGCTCGACGGATCGTCCTCAAAACCCAACTAATTGAAATACGTAATGTAGACTACGTACCTTCCGAAAATTAGGAAGATCCAACGGACGGATCAAAAGTTATTGGCTTGCAAAGATTGGAGGATGAAATTGGGGAAAAATTGAGAGGTTTCTGCTGCTGGAAGTGGGAAATTGGGGTGAAAAGTTTCTGTTCGAGAAAATGGTGTTTAAATGGGCGAAGAGGTACACACGGCCGGACGCACGGGCGTGCGCTGGCCCGTGTGGAGCGGTCCAGCCGGTTCAGCGGTTTAACGCTGAACTGGCTTGCACGGGCTTGAGCTGAACCGCACGGTCTTGAGCAAGACCGTGCGTTAGGGCGTGCAAGCACCCCTGGATCGAATTAAAACGCGAAAAATTTTCGAAAATACTCCGGATTTAATCCGGAGTTCACACAAATAATAATTACATAATACCGCGCAATTAATAAATTGAATACGAGAAATATGCATGTTATGAAAATGCACGGTACCTTTTATTCCGAGTAATGAAGTCCGTTCTAGTCTCCCATTATTCCTCTTATTCCATAATTTTTGCTCAAGTCCTTCGATGTCGTAGCTTCTCATTTATTGTACGTCCTCAACACTGTCCCTTCCCGCTTTATTCTACGGTAGCCTCCCTCTCTGAATTAAGAACCCTGAATCCCCAGAATCCTCATCCACTATCCTCTTCCTTAGGTGTCTTCTTAATAGGGCAATTGTCGAGAAGATGGTCAGGGGATCCACACAGTAAACACTGCCCCAGTCGTTTCCGGCAGTACTCTGCGAGATGATTTGGCTTATGGCAATACGAGCAAAGGATGGTGCTCTCCCTGGATCCACTGGTCGTCGCCTCTTTTCTGTGAGAAGTTGTACGAACAGCCACTGGAGTTCTCGATCCATAAGACGGGTTCGTTAAAGTGATCGGTCGAGCATTCCTAGCTCTCATTTCAAACTCTGCTTCGGCCCGCAAGGCTCGGCCAACAGCTTCACCATAAGAACAACAACCAAGACCTATGAGTACTTGGCGAATTTCATGCCTCAATCCAGATATAAATCTCGCAGCTCTGTTCCTTTGATCTGGCTCCCGGTTTGGTGAGTAGTTAGTCAAGTAGGCAAATCTGGCCTCGTATTCCGTCACGCTATCTGCTCCCTGAGCTATTTCCAACTCTCCCATCGAATACGAGTGCGTTGATCCTGACGTAGTCTGAAGTGGAGGTAGTGGCGGATCTGATCTAGCTTTCTTACGTGGCATACCTGCGTTCACAACTATTTGGCCAAATAGGTGCATATCTTGTGAGAAATGATGCTAACAATTCATAAACGCATAAGCATGCTCAATCACTCAACAAAATCCTACCGACACACACTACGACAGACAAAACCATGTAAGACACGCACAGTGTTCCACGATCGACTCGCGTTACATCTTCCTTAGTACAGAAATTTATAAAAGATTGCCAGTCGGTTAATTAAGCCAACCGTAATCGTCTACAATTTTAAGCACCAAGATGAGACAAACACTTGTCAAAATACGAACTCGACACGAACTGACACCAAGCTGACAGACACTCCATGCAAGACAGACGAGATACTAGAGCTTTCGGTTCCTATTCGGGAACCTAGGCTCTGATACCACTGACTGTAGCGCCCCTTTCCTTGGCCGGAGAAAGGACACCACATCCGCACCGAGACAAACCTTCAAACGAGGTATAAGTACCCCATTTAAAAATCCATCCTGGCGAACGGCAATCAATCAAGCAAAACTAGCAACAGCAAACAACAGCCCAACAACAACAGAAATAAATAATAAATAAATCAGAGTTGCGGAAGTAATAACAATTATATAAAATATCATATAAGCCATCCATGGCCACGTAATTCATACATCATTCTCAATCATAATATAATCAATGCCATTCATGGCCAGTCTAATCTATCCTACATCAGGGGCACTTAAGTACTTAAATTAAAGCATAATCCAAAATACATAATTAAATAAATTCATAACAAGAACACGACTGTTGTTGGGACACTGACAAGACAAGACACACGAGCCAACCTAGACCTGCTGCTGCCGACTGACATGATAGGTGACAACGCCACCTGTCGACCTGAAGTAAGAATTAAAATAGGGGGGTGAGTAAAAACACTCAGTGAAGGTTAAGAGGGATCAAGTACGAGCCACGTGTCCGGGTTTTAAATTATATATATATGAAAATACATTTGCATAATTGAAGAAAATCCGGATCGTGCTTCGACTTGCATACACGACATTAAATAGATAATAAATAATTAAAGCAGTAACATGCACGCAAATAATATCCCAGCGAGAATGGGCCTGTTCCTCCTTATAACCCCTTCACGTTCATACACTCCATCACCGGTGTCTGACCCCGAATCGCTATTTCGGGCGACTGTGAATTTTAGGAAAACGTGCAACGAATGTAACGCCCACCATCACTCCCAACCGTGGCTATCAACTCTTGATAGGCCACGATTGACGCTTAGTTTTGGGAGAAGCACCTCGGATTACCCCTAGACGCTCGTCCCCAAGTATAACCTTCGGATACTTTCCCGGGCCCCATGTTGAAATGTCATGAATTTGCTCGCTTTGAAAACCGTACATAAATTGAATTTGGGCAAGTTTGAGTGACGACGAAGGGTATAAATCCTAAGTCAAACCGTCACGCTTAAAATAAATAATTTTACTTGCCATATGAAAATAAAATATTTTAGGGATACTCATAAGTACAATTTAATATTAAATCATTTGAGAGCAACCTTAAAATATAGATTAAATATCTAATAATTATATGAGAAAGGAAAACGAAGAAAGATGAGCACATAAGGGGAGTTCGCAATAATTAAAAGAATTCTTACTCCGTTTGAAATCATTTTAAAAACCCTCACCTGGAAACACGGAACGACAAGACACTCCAAGAAATGTCCTGACAAGACAGCCTGAAACTAACAGACGACAAAATCACATAAGACAAGACGCGACAACGACTCTCAAAGACTACATTGCAATTAAAACCAATAAACAACATGTATCAAATGAATATACAATTAAAATACAATTAAATCAATTAAACTAAAAATACAAAATTAACAATGATAAACATACTCAATTGAAATTCTAATTGCACATTCATTCATATAATATTAAAAAGAAGCACTCATGCGATTTTCGGATTTTTCGGACAACATTCAAAAATTGGGGAAAAAGCCCTAAACGAAAAAGGTTCGATTCAAGGTCCGAACGAGTTCGGAATTTTGAAAACTTTACCAAATATTCATCCTTGAATCATAAGGAAGCTATAGGTGAAAACGGCTCGATTTTAGGGGGTCGTATGCAAAAAGTCAAATTTTATTTTTGATCATTTGACCCCATTACCGTGAGCAACTAAGGAAAAAGGCTGAAAAAATGGCTAAGGCATTCGCACGGGCTAACGCACGGCCTAGTGCACGGTCTTGAGCACGTAACCAAGACCGTGCAGGCTGAAACAAAGGCACACGGCCTGTTGCACCGGCGTGCGCAAGCCGGTGCAAGGTTAAATGGCTGTGCACGGTCCGGCGCGCGGTCTTGAGCAAGACCGTGCGTTGGGCCGTGTGGTTCCAACACCCAGGTGCAGAAACACGATTTTTAAGGTTTTCTCGAGAGTTTCATGCAAAAATCAAATATGGGGAATTCTAAGGCTGAAATTAACATGTAAAATTTACACTCATGCATCGTATACATTAGTATCCATCATTTGATCTGAACTACGCTAAAAATGATAAACTATAACCTACGAATCAAGAAATTCATCAAATATATATTCAATATAAAAACTATAAAAATTGAAAGATTTAATGGATGAAATGAATTGGAGAAAGAAGGTTACCGATAAAGAATCGAATGAGGATCGTAAAACTGGTCTCGGAATTTAAATCAGTCGAGAAACGAATTCGGAATGGAATTTCTCTCTTCTTCTCTTCTCTCTTTTCTCCTTCTCTTCTCTCTCTCTCTCTCTCTCGAATGAATATGTAACTAAGAGGGTGCAAGGGGTGTGTTCAAGAGGGTGTGAGTGTGTTCAAGGTAGTGCAAGGGTATTTTAGAAGATTGTAGGTTCGTTTATATAGATTAGAATAATTCGAGGGTAGAAAATGTAATTATAAAAGGTTAAAGATATTGAAATAATTATAATAAATTAAGATTAACTAACAAAGTTAAATCTTTTCATATAAAATTCAACTAAATGTCGAATAATTATTCCAAGAATTAATTATGGAATTTTCGGGTCGTTACAAATCTAGTCAAAAGAATATAACGCCATAAATATGCTAAACTTAAGCCATGTTCATGTATAAAAAACCCAATCTCTCTCTCTCAAGACAAAACCCTAGCCGTCGGCGAGCTCAGCCTTCTTGGCTGAGTCTACACCGGCGCCACCATCTATCTGATTCCTAATGCTACTGTTTCTTTTTGTTTTTTGTCTCTCTCGAATGAGAGTTTTCTTTTCTCAAATGAGAGTTTTTTTTCTCTCAATTGAGAGTTTTTCTTTCAAAACTTGTCACTTTTCGCCTCCTTCATCCAGATTTACAGCTTCCATGGCACCGTCTTCACCAGATCTGCCGCCTTTTGGCCACTGCTACTAGTTTGATGGAGTATTTATCCAATTTTGAAGATGATTATTTACCATTGACACAAAAGATACAGGGTAATATTGAGGTTCAGTCAACTCTTGAGAATTTTATTGAATATATTAGCTCAGTGGTAGGGTTGTTTGTTTGTTGTTTCCTTCTTCTCAACCATGTGGCAAACTACGTTGCCCACTTTATTGCTTACTCGCGAAAATTGCAGCTTCGGCTAGTGTTATATTTGGGGCATGTCGCACCTTCGCACATAATATTATATGTGTTTAATGCAATTGTCCCTTGTTGAGGGGTTTTTATTTTTTATTTTTATTTTTTAAAAAGAAGCCACTTTCATAGGTAAAATACAAAATTAAAAAAAGCACTAAAACTATATAGGGCTACATCTACAATGATTCCAATCAAACCCATCCCACAAAGTTCCAACTCCCAAGTCCTAAGGGCTATCTTGCCACTCCAAATGATGTAACTGGACCTTCCCGCCGTGTCCAGTGCCTCCACCGTAGCAGTATCCATTCTTGAATTCACGAAGTCATAGACAGTACCAAAATCCGAGAAAACATTCCAAATGAGATTTGTCTCACCTCAGCTATTTTTATCGGTGTGCAAAATTAACTTTTTTCATCAAAAGAATATCTACACAAAGCCTTTAGAATGTAGGGATACCTCATCTCAGCTACCTTCTTAGATGTGTACCCAAAGACGTAGCCACTAAGAGATGAGGGATTACAGTTGACCCCCTCAAATCTTTAATTTTGTAGTAGAATACATATAAACATGTATGGAATTTTGTGGATTTTCCTTAATTGACCTTCTCACTTATATGAATGGGGTTCAATATTGGAAAAACTAGTTTAGATTAAGATCACTTCATTACTAAAATTATATTAGAGATTGATCCCCTAATTAGAACTTTCGGCTCCACCAGGCCGTGTTGACATCTAGGCTCATCGGCACTTGGCGCAATGACGCAGCTCATGAAATTATGAGTTTGTTGGTTTAAAAAGAGTTCTTTAATTAAAGTCTACTATAAAAAAAGGGAAAATTCCATTTTTGGTCCCATAAGATTAAAGCGAGGTCAAAGTTAGTCCCACAGTGTTCATAAATTCTTTTAAGGTCCCATAAGATTCAAAAAGTGGACATTTTTTGTCCTTCCGTTAGATTTTAGATGGAAATTGCACACGTGGCAGTTAGTATATTATTTTTTAACCTTTTTTTTTATTTTTTTCAAAAAAACATTTGGCTTAATTATATTTTTAGTCCTATAACTATAGTTCTAGAGCAATTTTGGTCATTAGCTTTTACAATTTCTCAATTTTGTCATCTAACATATGATTTAATAATATTTTAAAAAATTCTTATATTTAATAATCATTTAAAATTATATTAATTAGGAAAAAAAACTTTCATGAGAAACCGGGTTGACCCGGTTCTGAAACAGGGTCGTATCTTTCATCTTCAATCAGTTGAGGTTTCATGAGAAAATCCTAACTCCTCCAACGGCGCACATCACAGATTACGGCAGAGGTGGCTCGATGGTCAGAAAGTGATGGCATGGTTGCGCCACCACATGGGGCGACCAAAAAACACCGCCCATCTTCTTCTCCTCATAGCGTCAGATTAGAAAAATTAGAGAGGAAGAGTTGCCCTTTTTGCTTCGTTTCAGATCTGTGCTACGCCGCCACCACCATGGAAAACGATATAGGGGTATGTACGGGATCCGGCTTGGAAAGACGATAGGGACGACGGATCTGGATGGCATCAGGCGGGGAAGAAAAAGACAGGGGTGACGAGTAAGAAAACGACAGGGTCGACGGTGGTCTGGACGACAAGGGAGGCGGTGGTGGTGAGGAAGAAAACGACAGGGGCACGCGACTGTGTCTGGATGACAAGGGAGGCGGCGGTGGCGAGGAAGAAACGACAAGGGCGGTGGCGAGGAAGAAATGACAAGGACGGTGGTGGTGATTATTAGATATAAGAAATTTTTAAAATATTATTAAACCATAAGTTATATAATAAAATTGAAAAATTGCAAAACCTAAGGACCAAAATTATTCTAGAACTATAGTTATAGGACCAAAAATATAATTAAGCCAATTCTTTTTTTGGACAAAATAAGAAAAAAGGTTAAAAAATAGCATATTAACTGCCACGTATGCAATTTCCGTCAAAAAACTAACGGATGGACTACTAGTGTCCAACTTTTGAATCTTATGGGACTTTAAGAGGATTTATGAACACTGTGGGACTAACTTTAATCTCACTTTAATCTTATGGGACCAAAAGTGGAATTTTTCCATAAAAAAAGCTATTTTTTTTATATATAAACAATGTGGAAAATTCCATTTTTGTCCCATTTGATTGGGACGAAGTCAAATTTAGTCTCATTATATTCAAAAATTCAAATATAGTCCCATAAGATTCAAAAAATTGCCAATTTTAGCCCTTCTGTTAGTTTTTGGACGGAAATTGCACACGTGGCCGTTACCATGTTATTTTTTAATATTTTTTTCAGAAAAATATTTGGCTTAATTATATTTAGGTCCTATAACTATAATTCTATAGCAAATTTGGTCATTAGGTTTTGCAATTTCTCAATGATATGTTAAAAAATTCTTATATTTAATAATCATTTAAAATTAGAGCTAATTACATCCAGATACCTCAATTTAAAATTACATTTTAGTCCAAGACTCTCGATAAATTATGAAATCCATTAAATACCCTTAGGATTATTTTGTAAATACTGCAAATTTTAAAGTATATGATTGTAAATTTCATATAATTTATACCATTAGTGTATTAAATAAATAAAAACATAAGTAAATATGATTAAAAAAATTTGAAGCACAGCCACTCGAGCTCTACTTTGTATCCCATACCGGGGGCCTCAGCGGATTAGCCATACGAACACTTCCAGGAGCCATATTCGAAATAGTTGGGTTACTGCAACTACTCACACTACCACTCGTACTGGTACTACCATGCTCTTGCACAGGAAGAAACCTTCTTACCTCTGGGATTTTAGTGGTGAATTTTTAATTGCAGATCTGAATAGCAGATCCCCCACACCCTTCACACCTCCCAGTCACAGCCTCGCAGGTTGGTAAGTTCTTCACTTCTACCCAGATCTAGCATGTGTTTGGGTATTTGAGTGTGCGCGGCGGTGGTGTGTGCGCGCGCGGATGGTGGTTGTGTGGTGCAGAGCGGAGATAGTGGTGTTTGTGCGGGGCGGTGGACTGGTGGTGGTGGTGGTGGTATGTGCGTGTGCGTGTGCGTGTGCGCGAGCGGTGGTGGTGACGTGCGGGAGGTGGTGGTGGATGTATGTGGCGGTGGGTGGGGTGGGGTGGGGTTGAGAAGGTGCAGCGGATGGATGTATGATGAAGACTTGAGGAATTTTTGCTTTTTTGCTTTTTTGGTATATTTTAATTATTAGTTAGTATTTAAAAATAAATATAAAGTAATAATCAGATATATATAAATTGAAAATAAAGTTAATATTTCAATATATATATATATATGTGTGTGTGTGTGTAGTTAAGATAGTTTATTGTATAATAATATAATTATTAAATAAAAGAGTTTTTAAAAATATTATTAAATTATGAGTTATATGACAAAATTGAGAAATTACAAAATTTAAGGATCAAATTTGCTATAGAATTATAGTTATAGGAGCGAAATATAATTAAGCCAAATAATTATCTGAAAGAAAATAAGAAAATATATTAAAAAATAACATGATAACGGCTACGTGTGTAATTTCTGTCTAAAAACTAACAGAAAGACTAAAACTGACAACTTTTTGAATCTTATAGGACTACATTTAGATTTTTGAATATAATGGGATTAAATTTGATCCCGTCCCAATTTTTTAGTGAGGAAAAGTGGAATTTTCCCTAAACAATGTTTTCGAGAAAGTTAAGAAAATATAGGGAATTATACATAGGTAACTACCACTAATTTGGGAAATACACGAGACAAATTTAAATGTATAAGTAGATCTTCAAATAAAAATTAATTTTTTTATATACTAAGAAATATTCCTGAATTGACTTCAAAAAATATTTCTTTACAGTTCGATTTTTATAAAACTTCTCAGTCTTCTCGAAAATTTATTAATAAGCTTATATTTCATTTAATATTTTCAACTTTATATTATAGCCGAAATAGTCTATAGTTTTAGTTCTTAAAATAACTAGTTAGAATTGTTTACACAAATTTTTGTTAATCTACAATAAATAATTACAAGATAAGAAAATAGGAAAACAAAGATAATATTTTATTGAAATATATAAAGTGGATTATGTAACGACCCGAAAATTCGAGTTTCAATTCGGTATATTTTAATCGAGTAATTTCGTTATTTATTATTCTATTTAATATTTATTTTGAGATTTTAGAATAATTTCGTAAATGAGTGAATTTTATATTTAAATCACTAATTGTCAATGTGTGTTTAATTATATGAATTTTAACTGTAACTACGTATTATTTGGACGACGTGAGTCTTCGAACTTATTTTGTAAAATTACGACTTTGCCCCTTTCGACTTTTAACCCTAGATAACCCATTGACTTAATCCCTCTCTCCACTCACACTCTCGCACATCAGCAGCAAGAAGGAAAGAAAGAAAAGAAAAGAGAAGGAGAAGGAAGGAAGTTCAATCGATCGTCCCGACTTCGTTTCCCGACGGATTGTCGAATAATTTACGTCTACGGATTCCTCGCGAACTCTTCTACGAGTAAGCTTCTAACGATTCTCTCGTTTAATATCTCGTATGTTTCGTTTTTCTCGTTTTTGTGAATAGTTGACATTATTAGGTTTTATGTGTTTTGTATAGGATTTGTGGATGGATTTTCGTGTTTATCGTTTCTATATGTAGGTTACATGTTGTAGATGATTATATGTGAAAATTAGGGAGTGATTTGCATGATTAATCGATTTAAGGTTGAATTATATTTGATTTTCGCGTATTGGGTTTGATGTTCTGCATGTTCTGCTCAATTTTTACGCACACGGGCCATGCACACGGGGTGTGGCAAGCCCGTGTGGGTGTACACGGCCTCTTGCACGGCCGTGCAAGAGACCGTGCGTGTTTGGGGATGGTGCACGGGCTGTGCACACGGCCTTGAGGCCGTGTGCAAGAGGCCGTGCGCGTTCGTCCGATTGTGCACGGCCTCGGCACACGGCCGTGCACAAGGCCGTGTGGCCCGATCGCACAGTGCCCTGACCTTCTGTAAGTCAGGGCCCGTTTTGCACTACGGGTCCCGCTTCGGCCCGTCTTTTCCGAATTCTTTCTTCGCTCGTGTATTCGATATATATAAAATAGATATGAATTGCATGAGTTATGAATTTACGACATGTTCGGGTATATGAATAGTGTGTTTTAAGTTTTCGTTAAATTTTCTAACTTTTGCATGTGAAGTCCGATTTTCCCGAAATTCGAATGCATGCTCCTTTATGATATCTTAAGCATGTTCGTAAAGTTTCGTTTCTTTTGGAATTGATTTGCATTTTTAAATGAATGAATTACTCTATTTTCGTTTGATAATTTGAACTTAAGTGTTTGATTTAATTGTGTGACGTGCTCCTATGTGTTCTAATATTCTCGTATAAGCCGTGCGTCGTCTTTAGTCTTATTTGGTTGTGTCCTGGTATTTTTGCAGACGATACTCCTGTGGAGTAGCGCCGGTTCTAGCTTTTGCTCTTCTTTTGCATAGCAGCCAGGTGAGGTTTTCCGTTTCTGTTCCCAGTATTATTATGTATATATATATAAATAAGCCCTCCCGATATAAGCCACGTTTATGTTTTGTTTTCACACCGTTCATATATATATACGTAATAGATATTCATGATTATTATGTTCATTTGATTTATCGAAAATGATTTGATATGAAAAGTACTACGTATAGACTTCGAAATGTTTACGAAAGAGACATGTAAAACCTTTTGTTTTCTAAGGCGAACTTTGGCCTTCGGCCTCGCATATGACATGTCTCGAACGGTCTTTTGGCCAACCCGAAATGTTTGAAAAGCGAGTTATGAAATGTTTGCATGATCGTTTGGGCCCGGAGTAAGAGCGATAGGACGAAGTCGGTAGACGTCGGGTCTACGGCGTAAATCCTATGGTTTCCTCCATTTGGGAGCTCGGGGTGAGGCCGGAGTGGCAGCCCTTTGAGTACCTGAGTTATTCTAGTAAGTTACGAGTAGTTCGGGTTTGCAGTCCGACTACATTGGAGGAATAAGGGTGGTTTCCGGTTTTATGTTTTTGGATATTGGAGTTTCAGGGCTCGACTCGCCGAGTCATATGATAAGTTATGTTTTATGTTAAATCACCACCCGTTTACGAAAACCTTTCTTTTATGTTGATTTCTTTTAATTATAAAATTGGTGATTTACTTCCGTTTTATTATATACATTATTATTCCCCCCCCCTCACTTAGTCGTTTGGCTAACCCTCTCTGTCTCACCCTATATTGGTTTCAGGATATTAGGCGGGATTCGTCGTCGTCATAGGCGTCGTAGGTTTATATTTATTTTCTCATGTATATTCTTTCCCGGTTGTCTTTTATTTACGTATTATGTTTTAGGTTGTATTTACGGGATTTATATACTGAACCCGTGGTTAGATTTGGTCGGGATATTGTATCGAACCCGTTTGACATTATGTAATTGAATTTCATTAGCCTTGGTGGGCTTTAATAATTGTGTTATTAATTATGTTTTAAATATTTGGTTTATTATTGCTTCCGCACTTCTGTCTTTTCGTTGTTTATAAAAACCCCGCCTAGTAATTGAGTAAATGCTTGCCGTTCGCCGGGTTTCGATTCGGGTCGGATCCCATTCCGGCTTCGGGTCGGGGCGTGCGTTACCCGTTTGGGGCGCCCGCTACAGATTACAATCAATGAATATTACTCTGATTCTTCTCTACAAAGATTTGAATTTTGATTCGAGAGCTTGAAGCCTGTACTCAAATCGGGTATGACGTATCTCATAGGCTTGGGTTTATTAGAGAAATCACGAACTTTCTTGAAAGGAATTTGACTTTCAAGGATTTGGAAATTTGGTCCTTGAGGAAGATGTTGAACCGTTGAAGCGGTAGCACTTCATCTTGGCAAGAGCTCGGAAATTTGGGAGCTTGGATACTTGGTTTCTTGATTGTGCTTCCTTGAATTCTTGATCTTTAATGATTCATCATTTGTGAAGCCAATGATCTCTTATTTATAGGTGTAAGTGGGGCCTTTTGACTTCATAGGCTTGGACTTGGGCTTGAATATGAAAACATTTAAGTGGTTTTAATCTTCACAGACCTACTTTCTTAGCCCATTTAAGTAACCCAAAACAAATAAATTATATCTATTTTGGATTAATTTATTTTAGAAGCTCAAATTTCGTATGGATTTGAAATTGAGATTCATAACTAATAGCCAATTATTTGGACCATTAATTAATAATTTTATCTCAAATTTTTGACGTCAACAAGAATATCGTGCCAAGTCACGATATTAATTTATTTAATAATGTAAATTATTATTATACTCTACTAAGGTAATTAATTACTATAGGATTTTTATAGTTCATTTAATTAATTTTTTACTTTGGCAAAATAAAAAAAAATTAAAAATCAACTTTGATGTAAAAAAACTTCAAATTTACTTGATGTGCCATATTTTGGTACATGTCACATGTCACTCGCATCCATCATACTCGTTCGAAACTCCTAGAGTGTGCCTGTCAAGAAAGCTACTAAGTGTTCTCATCGCGGGATCAGTGCGAGGGAACCTCCTCGTATATCTATGTTCGAATACAATCACAAGAACCGATCACTTACAAGCTAGGGTTCTCCAGCTCGTAACTCCACTTGAAGGTCCACCTCGTGTTTCCTAGCTCGGGGATGACGCCGCAATGGGTCGCGCCTGAGCTCGGGTCCTCCAGCTCAGACTCCTCCTCGACTATTATGCAAGAGACCCGAATATGCGGGATTTCCATATCCCGCCCGAGTTCCCGTTATGGTAAGGTTCCTTGCAACAGGAAAACCCTAGCAATACAAGGAATCTACCATAAATCGCATTCTTGCCTTATCATAACAGCAAGATCTCCGTAATCTGTTATGTCCCCCATCTATAAATACTCAGGATCCGCCCTGAGTTTGATATGCACTTTTCACTTACTGAAACTCTGTCAAATTCTCTCCTTGAGAGCTATCATAAAACCCTACTTAAATATCCTCTGACATAACTCAGTGGAAGGATAACACTGGTCTAAACTCCAGCTTGTCCTTTAACATAGAGTTTTTGATTGTTTTTAACAGGTGAAAAAACCCACAAATTCAACCCATTGAAGCCAAATTGAAAGATACTAGTTTTTGGCGTCATCATTACTTATTTTAATTTGAATGATATTCTCATATTTTTCTATTGATGATTTTTTTATAATTAACTTATTTTTACTTTGTTTTAATATAGTTAAAATTAAATTATCTATAAAGATATTATAGGACTCCTATATTTAGATGACCATATTATTGTAAATAATATTTTAATTTAAATTAATGTAATTAATATATCTATACACACTACAAGAAAAATTAGTTTTAGCGACAAATTTCACAGCAACGAAGAAGAAATGGTCACTGAAAATGCATCTATAGCAACAAAAAAATTATCCGGTTGCAATAATATAGTTGTGTACACTTTTCACTGACCAACCAATATTTGGTAGCTGTAGATGGTCACTACAATGTAACAAATAATCGTCATATAATATAGCGACCAAAATCGAAATTTATAGCAACAAAGTTTTATGGTCGCTATAAATAAACACTAACTGTGACCAAGTTAACCACCACATATTTGAGTGGTTGCTCTAGGTATTGAGTAGGTAATTAACAATCAATTAATTTGGTCATTAAATATATAATTATAGCAACCAATGTTCAATGGTCACTAAAAAATGAATACTACCTATATATCATTTCGTTTATTTTCTCAAAAAAATTTCAAAATTCTTATTTGAGTTTTTAGAGTTTAAGTTTATCTAAAAGTACAACTCACATATGTCAAAACTAATATATTTATTTATATGCACATAGTAAACGACATTATGGTCCAAATTAATTTTTCAAATTTCGGATATTTTATTTATTATATTAATCTATAAATTTGTTTTCACTATAATTATATTACTTATAATTTTATTTATACGTAAAAATTAGAAACTTATAAAATTAAATTTTAATATGCACTAAAACTCTAATATATAACATTCAAAAATTTGACATCATAACTAAGATTAATTAAAGCTTTCTTCAAATGTGGAGTTTATTTAAGAGCTTTACAACTCAAAACTATTACGGCATGAGTATCATCAATATAACAACCCATTCCCAATCATACACTAGTGCCACAATAACAGCAGTAATCAACAAGCAACAAGTTTCACACAAATTGCCATCCCAAACCAAATCCTTTGCAGAGAAACACAGCACCAGACCAAACTTTTGACAGACCACCGAGGTCCATTTCAGCACAACCAAGCAAGTACTAATCCATATCCAACAAAATGATTATCCCCAAGCACAGCAGATCCCCAAATAACCCAGTCACAAAGACAAATCCATATCCAACACAATGACTATCCACAAGCACAGCAGATCCTCAAATAACCCAGTCACAAAGCAGAAAATTCCACCAAAAGAAAAGAGAACACAAAAGAATCCAGATCACTCACCAACACAAAATAAACATGCCTTACCAAAATATATCAACAGAGGATATTGCAGCCTTTTCCCCATATAGCAAATGGCTTTTCCAGAAAAAAGAAAAGAAAGAACAGGCCACAAACACCACAGCTCCATCACCGTTGAGATACATAATTAATTTTATAAAGAAAGATAAAAATACACCAACAAGAATCAAAACCAAAATAATTGTCTATAATTCATGCTAATTTTCCCTCTAAGCCAAAACCAAAACCATCAAGAATAATCAAAGTCACAACAATTTTGTCCTCACGAGCATATCCATTGAAATGAAAAGCATCAATATCCAAATCCATAAAGTCAATCCCAACACAGCAAGGGGGAAATGTAATTTTGGAAACAAAGAGAACTATGAATATCATGTGATTAGGTTTGTAAAATAAATAATTTGAAACTAAATTCTAGAATCTTTAAAAATTACAATGAGAAAATATATTCTTATTCACCAAGCAATACCAAAAGACTAGTGTTCGTTTTGACTTCTCCAAAAGCGGTTTTTTCCACACATCGTAATTGCATCTGCATTACACATATTGAAAAAGAGATATAAATGAGCAAGAGTTGATACTACTTTAACAAATCTAAGCATATGTATTAAATTAATATATATACATATAACCAACAGAAAAGTTCACTTTTCATTTAAGAGAGAACAATTTGACATGCAAAATATTATGTTGGATTAAAAGATAAAATTTTTTTACTTACCAATCAGACAAACTAATAATATCAGAGAAGCTTTGTCCCATCATTTTCTCGACACATTTCACCACAGCTTCAACAGTAGTCTTTTGACGAGCTAACTCGGCTTTTGTATTTTCTAGTTCAAGTTGTGTAGAGGACAACTCTTCTTCTAGTCTTGCTCGACTAACAGCTGCTTCAGAAGTTGAAGTAGCACCACAATTTGATTTCCTTGAGTTAATGCCTTTCCATATTGCGTATGAGGAATTTTCTCCAAGAACACCGATGCAAATTTCTTCTGCACTCATTGACACGGTTTTTTTATACCTCCAAAAGTGTACGGGTCATCAAGTAATAAAGTTTTAGTAATAGGGGTTGTCTGTCCACAGGGAAAGGGTTATCTTACACCACACAATGATATTTTCTAATATTTAAGCTAATCAATCGCGAGATTGGGTGTTTACTATAACTAAATAATTAACAAGAACAAGCTAATAGATAAGAGATGAGAATAAAAAGGCCTAGGGGATGACTTCAATATCTCGATATACAAGGGTTCTAGCAACGACTCAAGAATATTAGAAAACTACACAATTTGATTGACAAAAGTATGAACAAACCTCTTTCAAGGACAAGTTCGTGTATCTATAAAATGGTTCCACCTACTTTCGTGATCAAGACCCAATTTTATAAACCAAAAGAGTAAGAATCATGGGATTAAATTAGATAGCGGCTTGGCATTTCTAATTCTCACTAATTGCACAAGAGTGATCAAATCTCTTCTTTCACATTCCTTGTGTCTTATAAAATCCCATTTCACAATCCAATCAAAAATATTTTAATTCTTAAAAGGAAATAACAACATGTAGGAAATGGCCAATAACTCACAATAACATTAAAAACATGGATTTCATAAGATGAAATTCACTAAATATTCATTGAGACATTAATACAAACACCTTGTAATCAAAATATAATATTGTCATCATCCCCAAGGTTAAGGAATTTAGCCTACCATACTAATAAATCAAGTAAATATATACATAGCAATTTCCATAATGCTCACAAGTGTTTTCAAAATGAAAATAACTACAAGAGAACCAAAAGCTTCAACTATACCCAAAACCAAAAGCACCAACTATATAATTGAGATTAGAGAATCGAAAAGCAAACTATATGGCAGATTCAATGTCGTCGAGCCCTTGTGAGACTTCACTCCAAGCTTGAAGATCTTGAATCCACTTGTTGAGCTAAAACTAGGATTAGGGCTAATTACAAAATATACCTAACTACAATCTATTGGAAGTAAATGGAAATGAGGAACTAAGCTATCAACTAAATTAAAACCGAGGAAGATTTCTCTTCCAAGGTGTAGGGTTTTGTAAGAAAACCCTAGAAAAATGAAATATGGGGCTGTGGTGTTGTTGAAGATGAAGTATCATGTTGCAAATGTGGAGAAACTTGATAATATAGCAAAAATCGCGTTTAGAATTTGAAATAAACACACGTCACGGCCGTGGTAGCACCATGGCCGGTTGTCCTGCTCGTGGTATGGCCCACGATCATAATCTGCTTCACGGCCCCTCTGCTTCATTGGGCTATTTTTGGCTCCAAATTCCTCCATTTGACCTGAAACTCCTCGTTTATCTGGTTTGGGCTCCTTTAATCATGAAACATCATCAAACCTAGCAAAGAGAAGTAAATTAGGATAGAATTGGTCTTAAATGCAATTAAATGCTAAGCTAAAATGGTGCACAATTCTATCCTATCACTCATACGGGGGGCATCATCGGGTAAAGCTCTCTCTATTCTCTCACATATCTTTCATTTTGGCCTATTAATTCAGATATTAGATGCAATAGTTATATCATGCAAAAACACATGCGCTTGGAAAATAACACAACGTCCGAAATAAATTATAAGAAAGTAAAGTTTTAATTTCAACTTACATTGTTAGCCTCATCCTCTTGGTTGGCCCATCCAGTTTTTGGATTGTAATATTCAACCTCATGCATATCAATATCATCTAGGTTCTATTACACAACAATAAAAAAAATATTAGACATTATTATATTTAATTATTTTTAATTAAAAAATAATAAAACTTACTTTCTCATATTGATGTGCAATACGAGATTTAGTCCCTAATTTATGATTGTTTTTCACCATCGCCCTATTCATGGCTTGAATTTTTGAAAATTTCTGCAAATATTACAAATAACAAATAACAAGTTATTCATAAATTTGTTTTCTTCTTCAAACAAAAAACTCAAGTACATTACTATAATTATTAAGAACCTAAATAGATACCATATAGCTTAAATTTCTCTGTCTCCCATTAGTCACACAACCAAAGCCAATCAGCACGGCGATCACCAAGTTTTTCATAAATACTTTGCCTAGCTAGCGTAACACCACCTTCAGCGCGCTTTAACTATTAGGTAGTACTTACGAGCATTTGAACGGAATGTGGAGTATTGCTTGGCAAATGCTTTGTAAATACATTGAACAACATGAGGCTCCTCTACATCATAATTGGGCTTATTCTTTGACATAAAAAAATTGCAAAAATTGTTATAATAATCAAAGGAAAACTTTGAGCTATGTTCACCCACGGGTTTGTTGATCCCATCTGGAATAATAATTTTTGGCTTCTCTCCATATTTTTGGGTATACTTCTGGGTGTTTAGTCCTCTAGTACGACCCCGAGTTCATTTTTCATTCGCCAAACCTTAGAATTTAAATATATGAAGAGTTAATAAATTATTATTACTAATATATGTAAAAAGTAAATCATAAAACGATGGCCAAGTTAAAAATTACCATTGATTCTCAGATCCTTGGTCAGCTAACTCAGTCATTTGATTTTATAAAATAAATTCATTGTAAATATATGCTAGTAGAGAAGATAAATAGAAATATTAATAGTTTTGTATTAATAATCCCCCTACCTTTAGTTGTGATGTTCTCCATTGATGTGTTGGTCATAGGTTCTAGTAATTCATCTTCTCTTTGTGTTCTAGCTGTGAGGTTAAAAAAAAAACACAATCATGAGCTCAAAACATAAAGATTTTTGCAAAACTCGGACTTTAAATTGTACCAGATTGACATTTTGGTACACTATTTTGGCTAGTTGCAAAATTACCCACTAACTTGTCTAAAGTTGCACTTTAGGTACAATTTTCCCCCCAAATTGAAGAAAATCCTAAATTTCAAAATCTGCCCCATCTGAAATCGCTAAGTTGGCGCCGGAGGCCCAGCTGGCAGACGTGGCTGTACACGTCATATGACACTAAAAAAAAAAAAATCCAAATAAGCATAATTTTGGTGGGAAATTTCCCACCTCTTTCCTCGGTTAATGTGAACCAAATAGGAGAGCTCTGTTTTTCTTTTGTTAAAAATTAAGGTTAAAAGGAAACAATTGAAACAAAGGAAACAATGGCAAACCTTCACTTCCTACTATACAAATTGCTCATTCTCCAATAGTTTGCCATTGTTTCCTTTTAACCCTGATTTTTAACAAAAGAAAAACAGAGCTCTCCTATTTGGTTCACATTAACCGAGGAAAGAGGTGGGAAATTTCCCACCAAAATTATGCTTATTTGGATTTTTTTTTTTTTTAGTGTCAAATGACGTGTATAGCCACATCTGCTAGCTGGGCCTCCGGCGCCAATTCAGCGATTTCAGATGGGGTAGATTTTGAAAATTAGGATTTTTTTCAATTTGGGGGAAAAATTGTATCTAAATTGCAACTTTAGACAAGTTAGTGGGTAATTTTGCAACTAGCCAAAATAGTGTACCAAAATGTCAATCTGGTACAAGTTAAAGTCCCAGTTTTGCAAAAATCTCTCAAAACATATATATGAACTTGAAAATATTAATAAGATACAAAAATAATTACCTTCATTTCTAGTATTAATTATTGTTTCCTTTAATAAAGAACTAGAAATACTTGGGTTGTTCATGTTTTTTCTCAAAGGAAGCATCACCCTCTTTCTTTTACTTGTTACTACAATTTTTAAAACAAGGAACATTAATTTAATTTCTGCACACTATACTGTAAGTAATGAATATACAAAAGAGTATTACCACACAAGTTTTGAGGTAAAGAGCGATTAGCTGGGCCTTGATCCATGTCTTTTGCGGCAGCCAAGGCTTTAGACAACACCATTTTACGCTTCAAATTCGTCGTATTGTTGGCTGCTGCCATTGCGCTAGACAACTCTGTTTTACGCTTTGAGTAGATACTCATATTCGAACCTGATATAACAGTTCACATATTTATCAAAAATCAGGACTATATATGAGAAAACGAAGTATGAGTACATATTTATAAAAAAATCAGGACTATACGTAATCAGGACTAATGTGAGACTTCAGTGTTAGATAAGGAGTACTCATCACAAGATTATATTCATGATGAGAGTTGAATATGCAGTAATTCACATCAACGGGCTGGGATAATTAAAAAAAACTGAGGTTTGGAAATGTAGAAGAAGCTAAACTTTTGGGGGCAAACTAAATTAGCTCAATTAATCAGGAAACTTTTGGGGTAAATATCTTCCCAACTATTCATTCTCTCTTTGGTTTTATCATTTAAATTATGGCTGAATTAAGATCATCATATTACAGTTTGATATAAGTTGATAATTTTTATATTGATTTCTAGTCGAGATACTGTGTAAGCATTGAAGTTCGTCTATCAAACTCAACCACTAAATTAAATAAGGAGTTCATATGATCAAGAGAAATATTATACTCATCTACCTTGTGCGGTTCTGTTCAAGTCAGATAATTGTTGAACTAATATTCACTGACTGATAATTGCTCTATTTGCTTCACTTGTAGATTCTTTGGGCATTTTCTCTTTATCTTGAAGAAGTAGCTATTCTGCCTCAGTTCTTACTATTGCAGCAAACCAAGAACATTGAAAAGTTGATAGGGAAATATATGTTTCTTCTAGGGTAAGTTACTGATTATAAAGAAGATATGTTGCTATTTCACTCTTTTTGATGATTAAAATTCAATTTTGAGATATTTCTTCAAAAATACGTTATATTACTAAGTTATGAGGATAGTCATGCTATTGTGAGCATTATAACATATGACCTCCTTTATGTAATGACTATCTTATTCTGTAAAAAATGTAAACATATTACATGGAAAATGTAGCGGCCCTCTCCAAGGCTGGGAAGAAAAGCACCACATATGAACTGAAATAGACCCCCGAGCACGATAAAGTACCCTATTCGAAAATCTATTCCAGCGAACAACACTCACTCGATCAAATAACCTGGCAACAACAACCCTAGTCCAACAACGATCTCAATAAACCAGAGTTGCGGAAGTAAATAAAACAACATTTATATCATAATAACTATCAAATGCAACAAGTTCAACATTCAAAGCATTTAATGTATAAACGCCACATAGGGCTTAACTATATTATCATACACAGTCCTAGCTATCATCAACTAAACAGTTATATTTCAAACTATATCTTCAATTCTTTCAACTATAAAAGAAGCAGTAATATAGAAATCATCAAGACCAACTGTTGTTGGACACTAAACTAAACAAGACCAAGACTCGAATCAAACCTAGACCTGCTTTTGCCAACTGACCATATAGGTGACACTACACGTGCCTGAAAGAACCTGAAGTAAGAATCACAACACGAGGGTGAGTATAAAGGATACTCAACGAGGGGTTATATAATATATATATTGATCACAGTTCGTCATTTGTCGTTTGAAACCAAAGTTGGGAATGTTGCTCGTTTTGGGAAAATATAATTAATATAAGTTATAAAAATATGCAACAAAGCAACACTCGATTCGGCTTAGTTTAAAACACTAAAAGATTGACGAACGGATTCTTGGAAATCATTTTAGCACATAATTCAAGCCGATATTTTTAAATGATAATCTAATTGACTAGTAAGCTCGTTGAACCAGCATTTACTATAACTTAACTTAATCAAACGATAAAATAATGTCGAGATTTATAATTCAATTAAATTACTTTAAAGCGTTAAAAAAGTTCGTTACATTATTGTCCCAGCGAGCATGGGCCCTTTTCTCTCCTTATATCACCACATTCAAGAAATACTCCTGCGCCATTTGTCAAACTCCGAGGCTACCTAGAAATTCAACACACTCATTAAGGTTTGAGGAAAAACACGCAACACATGCTATGTTCACCATCTCTCCAATGGAGACTTGCCAACCACCGACATGCCTCCCATTGGAAATTACAATTTGGAAATTATACTTTGGGATCTTATTACTCTAGACTCTCGTCTCCGAGTCTCACCCTTCGTATAACCTCCGGGTCCACTTTATCAATTGTTAACATTCTTATTGTCTCGCTTTTGCAATCGTTACACTACATTTTGGTGGCCGAAGGGCCCTTTCTGAGCCAAGGTTATAACGATTGGAGAACGACCGGGTATTCCATCGTTAGGAAGGATCCGCCCTAACGACTTCACTCAATGAGAAGAATCTCCAACTTAAAGTTTACGTTAAAACAAAGCATTTTCTTGCCTCACAAAACAAATCATTTGAGTGTTACATATATATAGGTTTTGATATCAAAACATTGTAACCGAAATCATTAAAAATATAAGTTTAAATATCTAATACTATATATGAGATAGGCTGGAAAACAAGGCCATATAATTGATAGCACGGGGATAAGTTGTTTCTCAAAGTAATAGGATTCTTACTCCAGTTGAAAATCAGTTGTAACTCTCACCTGAAAAGAGTGAAGAAAAGGACTCGTCGGTTAAACATTCCTAGAAGAGAACACCCGAACTAATAACCGACAATACTAGGTAAGACACTGCCATGACGCACGACTTACGAGAATTATGTAAAGCAGTTAAAAGTATGTAAAGCACGACTTCTGTTGAAATACTCACAAATATGCATTTAGCGTAGTTAAACGAAATATTAAAATAAAATATGTAAAACATGCTAAAATACAAATTAACAACCAAAATGATTTGGTTGCTGTAAGTATAACTGTAGCAACCATGCTAAAAATTATAGCGTCCAAAAATTTTTACTTTAGTAACTTAAATTTTTGTTGCTAATAATACTAATTTTAGTGACCATTATTAAATGTTGCTGTAAGTATATTATAGCGTCCAATTTTTTTTATTTTAGTGACTTATTGTTTCTAATAATACTGATTTTAGTGACCATTATTAAATGGTTGGTGTAAGTATAACTGTAGCAACCATACTAAAAATTATAGCGTCCAAAATTTTTTACTTTAGTAACTTAAAATCTTGTTGCTAATAATACTAATTTTAGTGACCATTATTAAATGGTTGCTGTAAGTATATTATAGCGTCCAAAGTTTTTTATTTTAGTGACTTAAATTTTGTTGCTAATAATACTGATTTTAGTGACCATTATTGAATGGTTGCTTTAAGTATAACTATAGCAACCATTAAGATTATAGCGTCCGAAATTTTTTATTTCAGTGACTTAAAATTTTGTTTCTAATAATACTAATTTTAGTGACCATTATTAAATGGTTGCTATAAGTATATTATAGCGTCCAAAATTTTTTATTTTAGTGACTTAAAATTTTGTTGCTAATAATACTTATTTTAGTGACCATTATTGAATGGTTGCTTTGAGTATAACTATAGGAACCAAAATAAGATTATAGCATCCGAAATTTTTTATTTCAGTGACTTAAAATTTTGTTGCTAATAATACTGATATTTAGCGACCAAATTATTAATCCGTCACTGGATACTTTTAATGACTACCCTATTGTGGCCATGGATGACCAATTCTATTTTGGTTGTTGTAGGTTTTAGCGACCATATTTGGACTTTTAGCAACAATTATTTGTTGTCGCTAAAACCAAATTTTCTTGTAGTGTGTACAAAATCCTTCATTCTTTTGAATAAAATTGAATAGCAATTAATAGTTCAACTTACATTGGGTTTGATCCAATGACTACTAAATTTTATCTTCAATGTGGAGGTTTGAGGTTTGACTCCTTATAATGACAAAGATCGAAGACTATTGATCTATGTTGCACGGACACGGACACGGAAACACGGACACAACACAGACACGGATTTTTTAAAAATTCTAGGACACGACACGGCTCCGACACGACTCCGATACGGCTAACTAGTATAAATCTTAATAAAAATATAAGTGTTCATCTATACTATATAAAAAGAGAAGCCATTTTTTACTAACGAACAACGGTTTGTGACACCGCAACACCAATTTTTCGAGTTACCGATTATAAACTTATATATTTCCAATAGAATACATTGTCTTGAGGGTTTTAATTGGAAATTCACCATAAATACTTCCCACGTTCATTCAAAAACTTCATGCTCAAACAAAATGAGACCCAATAACCTTTCAAATTGAATCGATTTCTCACAAATTCCAACTCAAATTAACGATGGCTTCCCAATCCAAGTTCATTCAGGTGGAGGTGGTGAACAATCCAACTTTATTCAGGTGGGTTATGCCGTGAGAATTTGAGTGGTGAATAATGTTGTAGGCTGCTTCGCACAGGTCACAACTCCTCAAACTGCCGTCTTCTGCGTTCTTTGTTCCTTCAAGAATCGAGGTCCTCTTCTGTGTTATTTGTACCTGTCAATTATCAACCATTTGTTTTCTCCTGAACCAACAAAGTTTTTCTTTGGGATTTTCTTTATGTTTAGATTTTGATTTTGATAGGAACAGATAGGTTCAAGAAACTTAATAGTTTAATAGTCTGCATATTGGTTGCTTTCAGTTGATACTTAATTAGAAACATAGTCTGCTTTTAAGTTTAATTTAGTTTAATGGATGTATATTCTTTATTTCAACTCAAATTAACGATTGCTTACCAATCCAAGTTTATTCAAGTGGTGAACAATCCAAGTCGATTACGAGTGGTGAATAATGTTGTAGGCTGCTCTAATATACCTTTTCGCACAGGACAAAAATAATTGAATTATAGTCGGGCCTTCAAATAAGTTCATTCAGAACAGAGAATAAGTTCATTCAGGATAGAGAATGGAGAAGTGATTATTCAGGTGGGTTGAATCGATTTCTCACCAGTTTCTACTAACGCTGACGGTTTGCTACTTTAATAATGTTGTAGGCTGCTCTAATATTGAACAAACTAAACTAGGGTATTGAAAACAATTTGGGGAAGACGATGATCAGAGTAAATAATACATATTATTATATTTCATTAATTAAGAGAAAATACACAGTAAAATGGCTTTATATAGATAAGCCCAAAAACGCAAAAGAAATAAGAAAAGAGGCTAACTAAAATCCTAGCAACAAATGGACTCCTATCAACGATAGGAGACACTCCATGTACAGTCTTCAAGATTTTAGTTTGTGGTTCTTACCAAAAATAAATTTAGTAATGGTCCTGTCAATAATGGTATCAGAGCCATGGTATTATGATCTTGGTAAATGATGTTATTCAACACAGTTCTCTTATAATGAATATCATAAGAAACACAAATACTGTTAAAAATAGTGTCGAAGAGGAGTATGATATTCCTCAAAATCTTGATTTGCTTAATAAATGGACTATTCCTAAAATAGTCCCAAAAATAATTTATAAATTTGGTACTTTTGAGAGAATGAGTTTAAAACAAGTGGTTAAATCCACTGAAAAAATAATTTCCCTTAATAAGGATGAAACGATAATTAGATTACTCAGTAATAGAGATCTGAATAAATACAAAAAATTATATAAGTTTATCCATATTGGATTAGTTTAGGTTGCCTTAAACCTGTAACCCTAGAAGGGTTACCAGAAAGCTTCATAGCAGCTTTAAGAGACGGTAGAAATTTAGATTGGAAACAATCTTTAATGGGTATCATGCAGTCTAGTTTGGCCCATGGCCCAGTTTATTTTAATGTTTATCCTTATTTACAGTTATCTCTAACTGATATTAATATTCTTGATGCTTTAACATTAAATGTTAAAACTCATGGTTATAATTATGCTCCAGGATTTGAGGTTATATGTGTTTGTTATAGAATTTATTACAAACCCCTTCATACTTTGAATCCCCACTATCAAATGGTTGATAAACCATTAAATGAAACTATTCTTATAGAAACCAATTTTAGTAGATCTGAGATCACTACTTGGAGATCTATCAAATGGGATGAAATAACATTCCCAGAAAATTGGATTATTGAAAGAGATGTTCCTGCTCTTCCCAATACTCAGGACAAAGCTACTAATATAGTGCAAACTCCTAAGGGAAATGTTGTTATCAATTTTGATAAATCTAGATATTCTCTAGGACAAAAACCTGGATCACGTCTCTCCAGATCCAGTTCTTCTTATTATCATATATCTCCTCTTGATTATGAGGTCAAATCTCCTTCTAGATTTTCCACTTCTCAAATCAGAGAAACAGACAAATCTTCTGATGATGCTCCTCCTGATACGGTTGAAGAGTTAAGAATCCACTCTGATAATATTGTTCGAGGTTTTTATAAAGTTGAAGCAGATATAACTGCATCTGAAATGAATTTTTCTGTGTAATGGATTTTAAACCAAACATTAATTTTAGCCCGCGTTCACCGGCAAGAAAATTAATTCAACAAGAATTCAATCTCCCTAGGTGGGAACCATTTAAAAAATGGTTGTTTGAGATTTTTGCGAAAGAAGATAGAAAAATATTTCAAGAAAATTTTTATAATGATCTTTCTGAAAAAAATGTCAAGATATCTTTTGTTCCATGGTTTATTACCAATTATGTAGAAAATTATATTTCTGTTATTGAAAGAGAATATAAATATTCTCAAAATGGAAAGGTTTTAAAAATAATTTTCCCTCCTTCTCAATCTTTTCAAATTAAAAAAGATACTGAAACCAGGTATTATACTACTTTCCAAAAACTCATTGATAGTGAAGTTTTACCTATTACCACTGCTCATATTAATGGTTTAATAAAACAACAAAATTATAGTAATATCTATTTAATTGTTCTTGGAGAGAAAATTGTGTCTTTACATGACAGAGTAGAGAAAATTATTTCTAGCATAAATGAACTTAAAAGTTCATTTATATTGACAAAACTCTTAATCAAGTGAGTATTGCTACTCCTAGTATCCAACCTCCTCCAGATGTCAAGGATTTTAAATTAAAATCGATGTCTGAGCTTGAAAAAATGCTTGATGAAAAATTCAAAAATCTTTCAATCAAAACTCTTAATAATGAGTTTGAAAGTGATATGAGTGATAATGACAATTATAAGAATACCATCCGTGAAGAGATTAATAAACTCTCTAAATATGCTGATAAGCCTACTCAAAGGATGTATTATTATCCTAGACCTACTCCTCAGGATGTTCTTTTTGAAGAACAGGAGTATATTGTTAATAATTCCTATAGTGGTAAAAATATTTACGAATGGAATATTGATGGTTTTACTGAGAGACAGATTTATAATGCTGTCCATAGAATGCTTATATATAGCACTATATGCAAGAATAATGGTAATTCTGATAAAGCTATAACTAATATGATTATAGTAGGTTTTACTGGTCAGCTTAAAGGATGGTGGGATAATTATCTCACCCAGAGCAATAAAAATGATATCTTAAATATGGTTAAAGATGAGAATGGTAGACAGGTTGAAAATTCTATCTATACTTTAATTATTAACATCACTGAACATTTTACTAGAAGATGGTCCGACAATAGTGATAATCTTAGGACTTTACTCCAAAATTTAAGTGATAATCTTAGGACTTTACTCCAGAATTGAACAGATGAATGGGAAGTTCATGAGATGTATCTGAATAAGCATAATGCATAAAGAATGGAATAACAGAAACGACAATAGAAAATTCATGTTCCTCAAATTTCAGAAAGAATGTGGTGTACAAAGAGATCTTTGAAAATTTGAGAACCACTGTCACTAATTCAAGGTACTTTTCAAAATATATATATCAGTTTAATAAATATTGTACTTGTATTTATTAACTTTAACATTCATGTAGGTAAAAGACATGTTGTCTATCAAACCACTGAAGTAGTAACACACATATTAGCTCTTTTCCATCTTTGAATTCCATATTTTTATTAGCCTAAGTATATAAATGTTATAATCGATTCTTACTGATTATAGCTTTTCAGATATATTAATTATTTACTTTCTTAGTAATAATATTATTTTATGTTCTATCTTATGCAGCATTTTGGATGTTTTCATCATAGCTGTAAAGTTACGACATTTGGCAAAATTGAAGGGAAGAAATTTGATACAAATAGGGATGATTTTGATGTTAAGTAAAAAAAACTTTGCAAATATTTGAATTCTTAGTTGTATATATAACAGTGAATCAATTTATTAATATGCCCTCTATTCAAGTTTAATTTGTGGTTATTTGGTGATATTTCATTTTTTAGCATAAATACATATATTTAATAAAATTTAGGAAAAAAATATAAATAACAAATTACACCAATAAATTTATGAGCGTAGGGACGGCGTACCACAGTTGCTAGTATATAATATATGTACAAACATTAATTAAAAAATAAATTTGTCACAATATAATATAATTATTAGCAAAATTTAAATGTATGAATTGATTATTATGTTAAAAGAACATTATAATTTGTAGATTATAGTAGTGTGAGAATCAATTGAAAATGATAAAAAATTAAATTTAAATTAATTTAATATACCGTTTCATTCATTTATAAGTTTTTATTTTTTCTCAAATAAATTTTGACCCTTTTAAATAAAAAAATAGAAAAAAATAAAAATAAATTGAGTTTGCCATGTTCTTCCTGTGTCCCTCGTGTGTCCTCGCCGTGTCGGAATTTTTTTATTTTTTTTAATTTTCGGACAATTTTTGTCGTATCCAACACGTGTCGGGGTCGTGTCGGAGCCATGTCTGTGTCCGACATGTGTCGGACACTGTACGGACACCAAAACTGCCGTATCCGTACATTAGTGCTATTCATGTATATATGCTTAGGTGGATAGTTTCAAGATTTCTGAATTATATAATATAAATTATACACAATGAATGCATATTCACTTTCCTAAAAATACATAATAAAATTTGGGGATAATTGCAGTCAACCCCTAAGTTATTCCTGACTTTGCATTTTCATAAGTATTGTTTCTTTTTGAACAATCAACCCTCAACCTTTGATAGATGGAGAATGTGTAATTGGAGGAAATGATCCCTTCAGTTTCTAGTTTATGTTGCGTTATTTAATAATGTGACAAGTATTTGAACTGAAATCGACCAAGTGTGATGTCAATTGGGCTAGTGTGGTCGGAAAATATAGTTATATGTGCCGAGTGATTTTTCTAAGCGATTTAATAAACTTCTGGCGAGAATTATCTATATTTAGCCTGATTTTCACACCCTAGATAGTAAACAAAAGTTTGACGGATGAGTTGTGAAATTTTTCCTATAAAAAATAATGTATATTCAGGGTATCTGGAAATTTCATTTTAAACAAAATTGATGATGCCAAAGTTGATTTACTCTTAGTCCGTAGCAGATAAGCAATGTATAATTTTCACAATCTAACATCCAAATATTGTCGCTTAAGATAATTTTACTGTAATTCTCCAAAATTATTAGGAAGAGTCTAAGCCTATTACAAGCAACAAAACTTTATGTGGATTTAGCAACTTTAAATCGGGAGTGCATGTAGGGCGCCAATTATATTTCATTTATGATGCACGGACACTTATAAAAATACTATCGTGTAGTATTGTGTCATATCAGATATTTTTTTAATAGTAAATTTTAAAAAGAATTAGGGATAATTATACTTACACCCATCGACTTACAGATAAATACAACAACAACCCTTCACTATTGAAAATTACAGATAGATCCTCTAACTCTAATGGAAACCTAAAAAACTTAACAGGAAGTTATAAAATGACTAAATTACCCATAATATATTTGTTATAATGTTTGTTATATATGAAATGAGTGAAATGATTAAGTTGTTATTCAGTTATAAAACATTAGCATCTACTTGAAAACAAGAAAATGACTAACGACAGGATGTAAGTATTAAATAGATTCATAATAATTTTCAATAGTAGAGAAGATCTTACTGTATTTTTCCTTAAGTCGAAGAGATGTAAATGTAATTATCCCAAAAAATTACTGTCACCAAATCCGTATCATCATCTCCGTGTTCGTGTATGACGTTATTTCATTACCAATCGTACTTAATTTGATACAGTACCCTAATTAGAGCATGATAATTAAAAAATATTTTTAAGGTGGTTACGGCTAACGTGAGGTGATATTAATTTAAGTGCCAGCTAAACCACCACTAACAAAGAACAGTTGAAACTTCCAACTGTTAATTACTCTCTCTCTCTATATATATTTTTAATAATTAACACCCTGTCACCCTCTTATGTAACGCTATTTACCCAATAATGATTGCCTAGTCCTGGAAAAAGTCCTTTAGTTATACCATCATGATCTACGGATCTATGTTTCAACTACTATTTCATGTGCTTTCTACCATGTATACAAACATATGTGATATTAACGTAACTTTATTTATATGTTCACCTTTTTTTTTTTCTCCCGTTCAGTTGTTTCCGAACTTGAGTATATCAGAGACTTGATTAGAAACGATCATTCCAACTCAACTGTTTTATACACAAATTAGGATTTGAACTGTAAATCTTACTTAAGGAATGTAGTATCTCATTCTATTAGACTGTTAATTTTGTATATTATTTACTTACTTTTGTATATTGGACTTAGCATATTTGAGCTTGTTGTAATAGTTTATAGCCGTTGTAATTTATGGGGTTGAATACGCGTTAGGTGTGAACTATATATAATCTAGAGTGTGTTCCCATTTGTAACTTAGATTATTTTCATTCAATAATAATTTTTTGCGTATTACTTTCTCTCTCTTGCCTTCTTCCCTACTTTCCTCTTTACAGAGTAAACCTAGGATTTCTTCATGGTATACAGAGCGCGTAGATTCTAGAACCTGATCTCCCATACTTTTGTTGTGGATCTTTGGTTCTACAATCGTCGCCACAAACTTCTTAGTGATTCTTCATAGAATCGCGCTTGTCTTCCGCTGATTTTCACTCCTGATTTCTCTACGATCTTCTTCGCGATCTCTTCTCATCGTCTTTGAAGATGACTACTTCACCTACCGATACATAGACGGAAGCCAAAATCACTTTTGCTTCCTCTTCTACTGATGAATCCTTCGTGATTCATGGAAGCGACTCTTCGCTTTCCGCCAATCTCATCACTACTGTTATGGACGGAATGAATTACTTGGCTTGGCGCCGCTCGATGATTATAGCACTGGAAGTGAAGATGAGGATCGGATTCGTCAATGGTTTGATTAAGGCTCTGGATGTTTTAGATCCAAACTACAAGATCTGAAAAAGAGCAGATAGTTTGGTTAAAGTGTGGATCTGTAGCACCCTATCCCACATCGAAAAAGTTAAGGAAAAATGAATGGTTTATAAGTTAGAATTCAAGTGTAACTAATGGATATCCTTTTGGGCAGTGGTTTAGACCCAATTTCAAGTTGCACTCAGTGGATTCGAAACTTATACTCGCGTCCAACGGGCCCACGGGTCCGGGGGCGTGACAAATGGTATTAGAGCCGACCATCAGTCGCGGGAGCTAATTGCCACGCATGTGGGAGTCACCTCTTGAGCCTGGGCAAAGTGCTACATGTGCGGGGCCACCTCTAGAGTCCCCACTGGCAGGCAGTCATGGGCTATGTCACGCCGCGACGAGGACGTCGCGTTTCTAAAGGAGGGGTGATTGTAGCATCCCTTCCCACATCGAAAAAGTTAAGGAAAAATGAATGGTTTATAAGTTAGAATTCAAGTGTAACCAATGGATATCCTTTTGGGCAGTGATTTAGGCCCAATTTCAGGTTGCACTCACTGGGTTCGAAACTTATACTTGCGTCCAAAGGGTCCGGGGGCGTGACAGGATCACTAATTCGATTTCCAAGGAACTTCTTCCAGCTTTCGTTTACGTGCAAACATCCTACGAAGTTTGGCTTCTTGTGGAACGGACTTATGGTCCAAGCAATGGCTCAAAGATGTACCATCTTAATCGAGAGATTAACTCTATCAGACAAGGTAATCTTTTTTTGTCTGCCTTTTACAATAAAATGATTGGTCTCCGAGAATAATTCACCTCTCTTAGCGAACCACCGTCTTGTGGAAACGACACTAATGCCACATGTGGTTTATACCAATATCATATTGCCTCTCAATCTAGTATTTCTCTGTTTCAATTCCTAAACGGTGTTAATGAGACATATGAGCCCACCAAGGATCAGATCCTTGCCATGGAACCACTTCCTGATATGTACAAAACTTATTCCATACTGCTGAGCATTGAGTCCCAACGAGATGTGCATGTTGCTTATCCTGGAACTACTGATAATTCTTCTCTGATGGCCAAGAACACCAATAACAAAAATTTTAGTCAAGGCAGAGGAACTTTTAGAAAGACTGACAAATCTGACAGATGGTGCAATATCTGCAATATTAATACACACAATACAGTTACATGTTTTAAGATTACTGGAGAACCTGAATGGTATATAAATTTAAAGAAAGGAAGAGGAAATGGCAATACTGCCAGCGGTAAAAATAGGAATGCAGCTAACAGTGCGATGAGCAATCCTATTGGATTTGTTCACAATTCAGGTAATCGTTCCACTACTAGTGCCTCTAATTCTGATATCTCTACTCTCATAAGGCAGGAAATGGCCAAAATAATGGGGAACACAACTGGAGCACAAAGCACTGAACATGTCAACTTTATAGGAGAATTTTCAGGTAACACTACCTTCTCTGCCCTATCCTGCATTGATAAACTTAATAATTTTCAATAGATAGTTGACACAGGAGCATCTAGTCATATGTGCTCTCATTGATCCTATGAAACCTCCTCATGATATTGCTATATCCTCACCTGATGGATCCATTCAGTCTGTTAGTTATACTGGTTCTGTCAGAATAAACGACTTTATAACTTTACAAGATGTGCTCTTTGTTCCCGCCTTTAAATACAACCTGTTATCAGTCCTTAAACTTGTTGCCTGCATTGATAACAACTTTATCTTTTCAAAAACTTCTTGTATTCTGTAGGACCAGAATACTAAGCAAATCCTTGCTTATGGACGAATTGTTGGTTCCTTATATGTTCTTAACTTTGACCCCATGCATGCTGAACATACTTGTAAACCTGTTGTTTCTTTACAAAACTCTTTAGGCTCTTGTGATAAAGAATTGAATTCTGCTACTTTTCATGATGTTTCTGGTGCTTATAATGATAATAAAGATTCTTTTGACATTTGGCATAGAATGTTAGGTCATATATCTAGCCACACCATGCATCACATGAATCTTCCATTTAAATGTGATAAGTACTATAATTCTGAAGTTCATTGTGATGCCTGTCAGAGGGCTAAACAACACAAATTACCTTTTCCTAAGAGTAGTATCCACACTACAGCTCCTTTCCAGCTTATTCACTTGGATATGTGGGATCCTTACAAGAATCCTACATTCACAGGATGTCATTACTTTTTAACTGTGGTGGATGATTTCACCAGGTGTGTTTGGACTTTCTTAATGCCCTATAAACATCATACCTTCTCTATTATTCAAAATTTTCTAAAAATGGTTAACCCTCAGTTTGACAAAAAGGTGAAAATCATAAGGAGTGATAATGGAACTGAGTTTGTTAACCAAAACTGTAAGAAACTTTTTTCTGAAAATGCTATTCATCACCAAACCTCATGTCCACATACTCTACAGCAAAATAGAGTAGTGGAAATAAAACACAAATTTCTCTTACAAGTTGCTAGGGTATTAATGTTTCAGTCCAAGCTCCCTATTTCCTTTTGGGGAGATGCCATCTTAACAGCTACATATTTGATTAACCGCATCCCCAGTAGAATTATTCAATGGGAAACACCTCTGCAAAGGCTCTTTGGATCTGTTCCTGCCTGTGACAATATTAAATCCTTTGGTTGCTTTTGCTATGTTGTTGATCCTCATCATCATAAAGGTAAATTTGATAGCAAATCCAATAAATGTCTATTTATTGGATATGCTCCAGGCAATAATTGTTATAAACTCTTCAATCTCGACACAAATAAGGCTACCATCTCAAGGAATGTTAATTTCTTTTAGAAAGTGTTCCCTTATTGCACAAATGATGATATTTCTAAATCTGAAAGTGCAACAGGTAAGTTGTCTCCTTTCACTATTGATGATCAGCTGGTTGATCATCTGGATACTTCCAACATTAAACAGAACACTACTACACAGTCCCTATCTACCCCTATTCCTGCTGATAATTTGGATGTTTCTGAAGGACTTGTTCCTAATGATGTTCTCCAACCTACTGAACAATTTGAGGGTAATGATGATGCTTATAATACTGAACCTTCTACATCAGATTCTACTATTGTTCAAAGGGTAAGTACTAGAGTTAGAAAACCTTCAGTATTGCTTAAAGATTATGTTTGCACTGGCATTCTTCCTTATCTTCTAGATACTTCCCATTCATTTCTCACCAATACTGAAGGTCTTCCTATCTCCTCTTCTTATAAAGTATTCATGGCTAATGTTTCTTCTGTGAGTGAACCAGTTAGCTTTAAACATGTTGTCCAACACCCTGAATGGGTGGATGCCATGAATAAAGAATTGGCAGTTTTGGAGCAGAATCAGACTTGGACTCTTACCACTCCCCCTAAAGGTAAAAAGCCCATTGGATCTAAATGGGTTTACAAGGTAAAATTTAACCCTGATGGTATAGTAGATAGATATAAAGCTAGACTAATTGCAAAGGACTTTAACCAGACCATAGGCATTGATCACTTTGATAGTTTCTCTCCTGTTGCTAAATTGGTTACTGTTAGATTGTTTCTTGGCTTGTCCGTTGCTCAAAATTTTCACATTCATCAATTAGACATTAACAATGCCTTTTTGCATGGTTATTTAGATGAGGAAGTTTATCTTAAGCCCCCTGATAGTTATACTAAGGCAAAACCTAGTGAAGTGTGTAAATTGACAAAATCTCTTTATGGCCTTAAACAAGCCTCTAGACAGTGGAACCTTGAGTTTACCATACAATTGATTATATTTGGATTTTCATAATCTACTCATGATCCTTATCTTTTCACTATAAGCACTTCTATTGCCTTTATTATCCTTATTGTTTATGTTGATGATGTGTTGCTTGCTAGTCCTAATGAATCTGACATCTCTTACATTAAGACTTTTTTACATAAATTGTTCACCATCAAGGATCTTTGTCCAGCCAAGTACTTTTTGGGTCTTGAGTTAGCTAGGAGCTCGTCAGGTACGGTTATCACCCAAAATAAATATATTTTGGACTTATTAAAGGATATTGGGCACTTAAAGGCCAAGTTTGTCACTACTCCACTACCTTCTGGTGTTAATCTATTTGATGACACTAGTGCTCCTTTTCATGATCCTTCTCTTTATAGAAGGTTAATTGGTAGACTGTTGTACCTTAACCTATGTAGACCAGATTTAAGCTTTGATGTACAACATCTCTCCCAATTTGTTGGTAAACCTTCTGTCATTTATTGGTCTGCTGTTACACATCTTCTTAAGTATTTGAGTGGATGTCAATCAGTAGGTCTGTTTTTCCTTGCCAATAACTCATTATCTCTTTCTGCGTTTTGTGATGTAGGGCAACGTGCTAGCTCACCAGAAAATCTAACATTGGATATTGCATTTTCCTTGGGAAAGCTTTGATTTCTCGGAAAACCAAAAAGTAGTGAACTATCAGTCGTTCCTCATGTGAAGAGGAATACCGCAACAAGGCCTCCACCATATGTGAATTACAGTGATAACCTACATGTTAAAGGATCTTTTAGTCCCAGTTTCTCTCATATTGAAATCAACTGCCATTTGGTGCGTAACAAGTACAAAGAGGGTTTTATACTACCTTGCTACATTTCTCAGCTAGACAACTTGCAGATTCTTTTACGAAGATGCTCAGTGGTCCCATCTTTAGAAATATGCTCTCCAAGTTGGGCTTTCTCTATTCTTAGAGTCCAACTTGAGGGGAGGGTGTTAATTTTTTGTATTATTTACTTACTTTTGTATATTGGACTTAGCATATTTGGGCTTGTTGTAATAGTTTATAGCCGTTGTAATGTCTGGGGTTGAATACGCGTTAGATGTGAACTATATATAGTCTAAAGCATATTTCTATTTGTAACTTAGTCAGATTATGTAGCGGGCATCGCCAAACGGGCAAACGCACACCCTGCACCGAATTCTGACCCGGATCGAAAGGAATCCGACCCGAACCAAAACCCGGTGAACGAAAAACCAAACTCAATTACTAGATAGGGGTTTTTTAAAACAACAACCAAGAGTGGAATCAATAAAAGAATATGAACAAGAAATAATAAAACGACTGCGCAGTGAGGTAAAGCCCTCCGAGGCTAGCGAAATTCCATAATAACTGATAATAATTTACAACGGGTTCAATTGTATTATTCCCGAACAAAAGTAAGTAAATAAAGTAGCCTATCTCGGAACTTACATAACATAAGTATATGAGCTGAAACATAAAACAAAAGTAATGCAACTCACAGACTACGACGACACTAGCAGTGAAGCTCGCCTAGAATCCTGAAACCAAAGGTGAGACAAAGGGGGTTAGTCGAACGACTAAGTGAGGGGGGAATAATAGTATATATTACAAAACGAAAGTAAATCACCAGTTTTAAACTGAAAATAAACAACTTAAATAAAGGTTTTCTCAAACGGTTGGTGATCTAACTCAAAATGAAACATAACAAATCTTTTGAATAACTCAGCGAGAAGAGTTCTGAACCACCAGTCAAATCATAAAATAAAAACCCACCTTATTCCTCCAGTTGTAGTCAGGAAGCTATCCCGAACTACACATATCAAACGAAAATATCTCAGGTACTAAAAGGGCCGCCAGTCCGGCCTCACCACGAGCTCCCAAACATAGAGGGAACAGGAGAGTTTACGCCATAAACCCGATGTCTACCAACTTCATCCTCTCATCCTTACTCCGGGCCCATCAGAACGTATCATACACAAACATATACATAGCTCGCTTTTCAAACATTTTCACATGGTCAAAAGACCGTTCAAGGCACGTCGTGTGCGAGGCTATAATGCGAAAGTTCGCTTTAGGAAACAGAGGTTTTACTTGCCTCTTTCGCAACGTTTCACAATCATATACGTAGTAGTTTTCATATTAAAACGTTTTCAAGATCACAAAGGTATAAGCTTAAATATTTACTACATATATAAACGGTGTGAAAACAAATAACAAAACGACACTTGTATTGGAGTGAGGCTTATTTATTATATATATATATATATATATAACCGGAAGAGAAACGGAAAACCACACTTGTTGGCTTAACAAAAGAGAGAGCAAAAGTAAGACCGGAACGCTACTCCACGGGAGTATCATTTGCAAAATACAAGGACTCAACCAAATAAGACTAACAATGACGCATGGCTTATACTCAACCAAATAAGACTAACAACGACGCACGGCTTATACAGAAGCTTTTAAACACATAAAAGCACGTTAAGCGATCACATATTGCATTTAAGTCAAAATTATCAAGAATTATACAAAAATCATGTATTTCACTGAATAAAATAAGTTCAAATAAGATAAAAGTTCACAAACATGCTTAAAAGGTACTAAGGAAGCATCCATTAAAGTTTTGGAAGAAACAGACAACATTTAGAAAATATTACAAAAATTACTTCCAAACACTATTCAAAAACCCGAACATGTCCAAAAAATATAAAATCAACATATTTCACCTAGTTAAGAAGTTCTAAGACAAATGAAAGCGAAAGAATCGAAAAAAAAAAGAGTTTCGGCGTGAGTTGGCCCGAAAATGGATCATCAGTCCATTACACACCCTGAGGGTGTGGGCTCACCACGTCTGTGGTAGCCTGACTGCTCCACTACGGCTTTAGCTGAAAAATAGGTCGTGGCCCCCACCACAGGCACGGTGGGTCATCTTTCCCAGCGGAAAAACTAACCTAGGTTTGAAAATTGCATTTTAAACCCTAATTTCGACCCCAATCAACCCAAAACTCATGGAAATGATCAAATAGCATTAAAAGGAACATAGAGTTTCGCGAAGTTCTGGCAAGTTACGAACAAACCCGATAAATTATGTAATACCCCTATACGAAAACAACCCCAAATGCTCAAAACCGAAACATGAAAAACATGTAGTATCATCATAGGAGCATTTAATGTAAAAGAACTCATGCTATAATCCAATAAAATGAGAAAAACGAGAATTTGATCAAAGAAGCTCAAACCTCTAAAAATGGAGTTTAAGGAAAATCCGTCAGAAGAGAAGACTTGAGCTTGGAGTATGTTGTTCTTCGCGAAGAGGGGATCGTTTTCCGTCAAGGTCGGGTCTCGTTCCGGCCACCGTAGGCGGGGCTAGGTTTTGAGCTCAATGATGATAGTAGAAGGGGAGAGGGTTTCACGTGAGAGATAGAGTAATGAAGAAGGAAAGAAGACTTTGGCCCTTTTACAAAATCTGATTTTGGGCCAAAATATGAGGGGCAAAACGGTAATTTCACCAAACATATCCAAAAATGGAAGTTGTCGGAAATAAACAATATTACAGTCAAAATTCATATAATTGAACGCACGTTGACATGTAATGGTTTAAAAAACAAAATGCAATTATTTGCGAAAAGTTATGTAATGCACATATTAAACATCAAAATAAATCACAAATTGCGCAATTAAATCAATACGATTTACCAGATGATAATCGAATAACGGGTCGTTACATATTATTTTCATTCAATAATAATTTTCTACGTATTACTTTCTCTCTCTTGCCTTCTTCCCTACTTTCCTCTTTACAGAGTAAACCTAGGGCTTCTTCATAGACCAACAGGCAAAAAAAACCCCATAATCTATTAAATTTCATAGTTTCATGTGTATATTAATAATAAAGTTCACTTGGTCCAACAGGATAGGGTTCTATATCCTTTTAATTAACCAAATTCAAGGTTTAGATATTTGCTCCGTAAATGAAGTAAGTGGATTAGGATTTAGGACGGTCGTCCACTCATCCTTAATATACTTCGCTAGTAAATATAGAAATTATGTTTGCTTACTCAAAGTTGATTTCGAATAAATGAAAAAATTAAATACACAAGCGTGTAGTGTGCTACATGAAAGGACAAAGTTGTGTCGATGGGTTATTGAGATATAAACTGAAATTTTATAAGAAAGTAATTTGTTTTCACTTTATTTATACCAAGTTGGACCCATTTGGGTAATTATAATTCTTTGGAAAGGAGGAGGCTTACTTAACTATGATTTCTGGGTTTGGGTCAAAGCCCAGGAGCGAGCCACTTTCCAGTTGCATCGTGCAGTGTCAGAACTAAACTTTACTTGAGTTTGAATCGAATTTGGATTCAGGATTGAGCTTAGTGATCCATTATACCTTTGGATTAAGTTTGGATTGAAAATGGATCAATCCAAATTCAAGTAGATCTGAATTCTCTGTGACCAACACCGATTCGAAACTCTAATAATACATAATAAAACAAAGTTAAGACAAAATAAAATGTGGTCCTGTGACGTAATATTACCATATACGGTTATGGATGTTAAAGTAATATTACAAGAAGAGACGTGTGACGTAACATTACTATATACAATTATGGATGTTAAAGTAATATTATAAGAAGAGATACTACCGGAACTATGGAAGGCAAGGGCCGAGTCTGGGATGGGTTTGATAGGACCCCAGACCCGCCCCCAATTAGTATTGGGAAGACCCAAGACCCATCTGAACCCAGTTATGTAGGTGACTCCTCTTGTCGCATTTGGAACCTACTGGGTCCGGGTTAGACCTGCTGCGGACTCGTCGGTGGGTGGTCGGGGCTCGCGGTTGCCCGTTTTTGTTGGGTGTTTGTTGTGTTCTCTCGGTGGAGTGTTTTGGATGTGGTTGGATGGCGATGTAAGGGTGGGTTTTACCTTTTGTGTGGTATCCTTCCTTGTTCGCCATTTTGAGGGTTTAGGGTCGCCACCCCCTCGGTTAAGGTTGAAAGGGAAACCTGTATTTGGCACGTGTGTCCTTGTCTATGTGTCCAGGGATTCGTGTGATGGGTTCGGGAGCTAAGTTACGATGGAGGAAGGAGTTGAGACAACCTATCAGCCCCCATCGCCCCTTTCGGGTCTTCTCACTAATACCAAATGACCGTAGTAGTTCCCCAAATGTGTAGACAAGTGATTGCAAGCAAGTATATATGTATGTGTATACGTGTGTGTATGTGGAATATAGGGATTAGATCCCTTTGGCTTCGTACCGGAAGGAGCCGGCTGCCTACGTATCCCAAGGGACTTGGGAATCAGAGCCAACGTAGTTCGTACCCCGAACTCCTGAGAGTAGGGTACGAAGTAGATATGTGAGGTTCGTCACACCTCGTTTTTGAAAGGTTTTGTATTGTTTTGAGAAAAGGGTGTGATATAACAGAAAAGCTTTTTGTGAAAAGTGTAGCCTTTTGGGCGTGTCTAGAATAGAGGGGGGGTTGGATTTAACCACTGGAACCTCATGTCTAGAATTAACCCAATGAAGGGGTTCTTTTGTTAAGAAAGGGATTTGAGCTATATTGGAAAGTTTCCTTGGATAAACGGAAGGTTTTGTAAAAGGATTTGTATTATTGACGAGACCTTGGGTTTAGTTCCTGGCTGTGAAGCCGTCCGGCCTTCGTTAAACCTATCGAGGGATTATAAGCCTGCGCAAGGTATCCGACAAATTAAAAAAGGAACTAGACCTAGGCATATCTACCCTATACCCGATGCTCGGGAAGTTAGGGGTTAGCACAGAAATGCGAGATGAGAAGTTTCAAGCAGGAAAGCGGTAAAACACTAGGCAAGCAAGAAACTAAGGGGAAGGCGTCGAGCTCTGGTTGTAGTCTAGGTGGGGTCGAGGAAGGGGAGACCCTTCGCCTGTTGACCACCTAGACTCGGTGGCCTTAGCTATGGGGGGTGTTTCGTCCCATAAGGGGACGGAAGGGGGGCTATTACTATGAAAGTAAAGGAAAGCAGAAAGTAAATGCTTAAAGGGCTAAAAGGAGACTCACCATCGTAGTCTTATCTTTACTTCACTTCGTTCCTAGCTGCTGCTCCCCCCCTCGAAAACTGGAGCAGCAGGGACCGGATAGAACTCCTACTCGGGACTGAAATCCAAACACTCTATTGAGCAGAGTGCTGGACCTCCTTTCGGTTTCACGAATTAGGAATATGGAATTCCTAACTTAAAACCGAGAACGAGACCGAAAAGGGACTAGAGTGGACGGAGCTAAGGAAGCCTAGTCCTCTCTTTAGGCGAGCACTCGAACCTTAGAAGGAGAGGAGGAGAATAGTGAATGAGCAAGGGATTGAATGAGGGAGGACCTCATTATATAGGGGTGAAAGTGGTGCAAAAGAGGCAAGTTAGGGCTGCAAAACCCGTATGGAAAGTTAGGGCAACACTATGGGAGGTTGACCGGCCGGCCAGGCTGGTACGCCTTGCTATGACCGGTTGGCCGGCTGGTGGGACTAGTCGGAGGGAAAGTTGAAAGCCCGCGAGGTCGTGTTGGCCAGGGCCAGGGTTTGCGCATTTGTCCGGGTTTTTTGGTGTTTCCTCCATCATTTCAAGTCCGATTTGGGTGATTCGAAGACCAAAATGCTCCCATCGTGGTGTCCTATCGTAATATTGCTTGTGATTGATCTTCTTTTGGAATGGCTAACCAACCGTTTGATCTTCTACAGTTGTAGTACTGAGTGGGGATCGAATGCTAGTGGATGTGGAACTCGAGGTAGCATGTGTCTTGTCTTGTAGTATCCTGCTTGGGTCTTGTTGTATCTAGGTCGTACGGCCATACGATCGAGTTTTGCTTGTTCTGTGATTTGTTTTGTGCTTAAATTGTCTATATGGTATTCGAATCATGTATGTATGCTTTATTTGAATTTTGTGTGCCTTACATGATCATTCAATTAACCGAGCATGCATCGTTTTCTAGTTTGTTGTTCACAAGTGCATAATGTCTCGCCGAACACCCCTACTGCCCCAACACCCCCGAATTATGGCTGAAGAGTGGGTATCAATTATTCGACCGATAGCCGTCCAAGTATGTCAAGGGTTACAACAACAACAACAGCACACGTACCCGCCAGACAGGCTGAGGGCCAAACCTTAGACATATTTCTCTACTATCGCCCACCCTGCTTCGAAGGTGAACCAGATGACTTTAAGGCAGTGGCCTGGATATCCGATTTGGAGCAGATCTTTCGAGTACTACAATGTGGTAACCCCGAGAGGGTTGAGTATGTTGGGATTCACGTACCCCTGGGCGCAGCGGAAGTAATAGATTTCAAAAATTTTGTCCCGGGGCTTTACAGTGAATCTTCATCTAATGAATATAAAACTTTGAGAGGTTTATACATTATAACGAAGCACACCTTTACGCACTCCTTTTGTAATAGATAAGGAACGAAAGATTTCCAAAGCTTATGGCCACTCCTCGAGATCGCTGGCTTCAAGATCCACCTAGGTTTCGATTTTCAACCGAAACCTTCTGAAGATAGTCCACGGCTTCTCGCAGGCAAACTCGTGTCTCTTAATTCCTGCTAGGGAACGAAGAACGATTGATTACCTCTTTTGATTAAGCGTTAGTGAGTAAGACTTAATCTTTGAAGTGAAGAAAATCAATTCTCTTAGAGAGAGAGAGAGAGTTGGCGTGAAAAAGAGAGGAGAGAAAACAGAAAACTTAGGGTTTTTCTGAATTTGTTATTGCTTGCTTGGAAAGAAACAATCCTTGGGGTTATTAAATAACCCTTGTGTTATTTTTGACCATCTCCTTCCTTTTGGACTAAGTTTTGGCTTAAAAGGCCCATTAAATTTAATATTATATTAAATTCTCAAAGCCCAATTATCTAATTACTCCTAATTAGAATTGGATTAATCTTTCAATTGACTTTTGAGCTTTATTTTATACCAAATATTTCAAGCCCAATTGAATATTAATTCCCAAATTAATATTTCCCTTTCAATTTGATTTAATCAAATTAAATCCATTAATTACTCTTAATTAAATTCTTCATTGTTAATCAACTATTAATTAACTACTTCAGTTTTGAATTAAACCAATTAATTCAATCCATCAATCCCCATTGATTAGACAATCTTATTTGCCCTTGGAAGTCACCGTGTGACCCCTCAGGTTTACCAACAGGACAACGGAAGAATCACATTCCAAATGTTAGTGTTATATCTTTAATTGAACCCTTTCAATTTAAAGAAGGTTTGTGAGTCAAAGCCCATTTGATCTCACAAACTCATTTCTACAGACCATGGATGACGTCTAGCAACGTGTCCATGGCCACCCATCCTTCGATGAAATGGTGCTTACCTTTCAGCCTCATGATCTCCGTGAGATACAATCCCTCAATCATCCAATTCCCGATTATGACCTAGGGTATAGGATACAGAACCCCAGTAGTCTATAATGCTATGAACGATATTCCAATAGTAATCTCATTTGAACTCTAACTCTAGGAACTCTTTCCTAATTGAGATCAACAGTACTTTGGGAAGATTTAAGATGAGATACATTACAACGGAATTGATAGGAATTCTTCTTGTTCTTATAACAAGTGATTGATGCTATATTAACCCTCATAGTGTAGTGGGCGCCCCAAACAGGTAACGCACGCCCTGCACCGAGTCTCGACCCGGAACTGAAACAGAAATTCTACCCCAAATCAAAACTCGGCGAACGGCACACATTTACTCAATCACTAGGCGGAGATTTCAAAGACAAAATGGACGACAAAAGTGCGGAAGCGAAAAACAAAGTAAAAAAATAAACCATTGCACAACTATTAAAGCCCACCGAGGCCAGCAAAATTCAATTACTAACTACCGCAATTAAATACACGTGTTCAATACAATATCCCGACAATCTAGAATAATGGGTTCAGTATAATAATCCCGATTATAAATACATAGTAGCATAAGTATCCTGATACATAGATCATAATAAAATGCCAAACGGAAATAAGAGTTTACATATACCAAAAATAAATGCAACTCTACAGACGCGACGACGAACAGTTCCGCCTAGTATTCTAAAACCAACACCAAGGGCGAAACAGAGGGGGTTAGTCAAATGACTAAGTGAGGAGGGAATAATAATGTATATTACAAAACGGAAGTAAATCACCATTTTTCAAACATAAAGGAAATCAGCATGAAAGAAGGGTTTTCGTAAACGGTTGGTGATTTAGCATAAAACATAACATAACATTTCATATGACTCGACGAGATGAGCCCTTAACTCCAATTTCAAAACATAAAACGGGAAACCACCCTTATTCCTCCAATGTAGACGAACTGCTAAATCCGAACTACTCATAACATACAGTATAATCTCAGGTACGCAAAGGGCTGCCACTCCGGCCTCACCCCGAGCTCCCAAATGTGGAGGGAACAAGAGGATGTATACCATATACCTGACGTCTACCGGTTCCGTCCTGTCTTCCTTACTCCGGGCCCAAACATTCATGCATACAGTTCATAACTCACTTTTCAAATCATTTTCGGGTTGGTCGAAAGACCGTTCAAGATATGTCATATGTGAGGCCGAAGGCCAAAGTTCGCCTTAGGAAATCAAAGAGGTTTTACAAGTCTCTTTCGCAAACGTTTCAAAAGAGTATACGTAGTAATTTTTCATATCAAAACATTTTCTATAAATCGAATAAACGTAATAGGCATAAATATTTACTAAATATATAGAGACAGTATGAAAACAAAATATAAATCAAGGCTTATATGAGGAGAGGCTTAATTATATATATACATATAAGTATCGGAGTCAGAAACGGAAAGCCTTACCTGTTGGCTAAACAAAAGAGGGTCAAAGCAAGACCAGTGTGCTACTTCACGGGAGTATCATCTGCAAAACACAAGGACACAACCACATAAGACTAACGACGACGCACGAGTTATACAAAAGCATTAAAACACATAGAAGCACATTAAATAGTCATTCATATCACTCAGGTTCACATTCTAACAAAATATATAAATTCAATAAGTAAATCAAGATAGAATGCAATAAAAGTTAATAAATATGCATAAAAGACAATAAGGAAGTATGCATTCAAGTTTCGGAAGAAACGAGCAACATTTAAAAAATAGCCAAAAATACCTAAACGAAAAGTGCGAAGAATGGGGCCCGGACGAAGTCGGAAAAGTCCAAACTTCCTACAATATGTATTTCATGATTTATAGGAGTTATGGGTAAAATCAGATCTCAAATCGGAGGTTAAACGAAGAAAGTCAACTTTTTTTAATTGCTCTTTGACTCCCATTGCCGAGAGCAACAAGTTGAAAATTGAGAAATTTGGTTAAGGCATACACACGGTCTTGGGGACGGGCGCACGCACGGGCTTGAGCGCGTGCTCAATCGGCAGACACTTGCGCTGGCCTGCGCACCGGCGCTCACAAGGCCGTGCAAGGCATAAAATGGACGCACGGTCTTGGCGCACGGTCTCAAGACCGTGTGTAAGGCCGTGTGGATCTTTAAAACAGCAGAAAATGCAGAATCGCGAGGGCTTCGCAGGAACAAACCAAAAATCGATATTTAACCAATCAATCATGCAAATCTCAAGCTAAAACTTACATATAACGATATACAACATCTAATCTACCTATAGAACCATCCATAGAATCACTCAAAATCAACATTTAACCTAAATACTCAATTATTCACAAAAATTAGAAAATCGAAGCATAGGAGGCATTAATCGCGAAAGGTGTGAGAAGCTTACCCAAAGAAGATATCGTGAGGAGTTCGTAGGTTTTCACGGCTCGGAATTTGGTCGGGAAACGAAGTCGGGAGGATCAATCCAAGCTTTTCTTCTTCTTCTCCTTTTTCCTTTCTTTTCCTTCTCTTTTTTTGTTTTGTGCGTTAATGAGGGAGAGAGAGTGAGAGTGAGACTAAGTCAAAATGTTGACTTGGTTTGAGAAACGAAGGGGCATTTTCATAATTTCATAAAATAGCACAAAAACTTAAGCTATCCAAATAATACATAATTACAGTCAAAGTTCATGAAATTAAACGCACATTAACATGTCGTGGTTTAAATACCAAAATTCACTCATTTATGAAATTGTTATAAAATTCACATAATAATTATCAAATAAATAATAAAATCGCGTAATTAAATGATTCGGACTTACCGGATAATAATTCAGATTTTCGGGGCTCTAAACGACAATTCAATGAAATCTAATGATTAATGGAACGGGCTTACTGCCAAAGTAAATACAACGTCCGTCCATTTTGAGATACGCGCTTTGCGCGTGCATTTTAGAGGGATATATCTGAAAATTCAATTACTCCCTATTCAGACACAACCCATGAATTAACTGAAGTAAAAACCCTAACCTTCAACTCCTTTAATCCCCAAAATTTTTCCCTAATCTATGAAATTTTATCTCTGGAATGGAGTGGTGATTGTGCGTAGGTGATGAGGATGTTCCTTATAGGAAGAATGCTCCTAACTATGGTGAGTTTTAGAAAAAATAGAAAGAAGAAACATTACTTCAAATTTGCACAAGAATTGAAGCTCGACTAGGATTCATAGTCGTCCACGAAGTTCTCTCCACCACTGGGTTACCACAATTACAGACGTCCATTGCGCAGCCTAAATTTTTTTTTTTCGCCCAAATTTTTAGATGTGTGGAAATTAGGGTTCTTTTGGGGTATAAAGAGGGAGACGTTGTGAATTGGGTGGGAGAGTGGTTAATTACTTTATTGCCCTTACCTAATTAGAAGAAAATCCAGATATATCCTTCTAAAATGCACGCGCAAAGCGCGTCTCTGAAAATGAACGGACGTTGTATTTAGTGGGCAAAGTGTGACAAACGACAAAGGTTGGAGGGTCGAATGTGAAAAAAGAAATGTTAGGGAGGAATGTGCTAAATCTGGAAAAGGTGAGGGGGTTTAATATGATTATCCCAAATCATTAAGATATACGTTTAAATATCTAAAATTATATAAGAGAAGCTGTAAAACAAAGTCATATAATTAAAAGCAGGAGGATAAGTTATTTCGCAAAGTAATAGAATTCTTACTCCTGTTGAAAACCATTTGTACCCTCACCTGGAAGCATAGCTATGAAAGGACTGACAGACTAACAAGCGACTCCTGCAATCTAATACAAGGCACGCCCAAACAAGATACTGACAAAAAGCACGGCGTACAAGAATTAAATAAATCAATTAGGATCAACCAACTAAGCAATTTATAATCACTATAACAATATTCTTTTAATAAACGAACTAAGCATCCAAATTAAAGAGAAATAAACATGCTTAAGAATAAACATTTAGTTTCTAAGTACAAATAAGCACTCAAGGGGTAAAATGGTCATTTATAATCAAAGAGTAGAATAACGAATAACTAATAATATTCCATTAGATATAAAATATTTAAACTTAAAACCGTTCAGGGGTAAGACGGGTATTTCAAGTTAAACAAGTATAACTCATTCAAATCAACAATTCAAGCACAACTTCACAACTTAATAACTTTTTCCAAAAGCTCAAAAGCTACAAGCTAAAATTCAATCAAATATCCTAATAATCGAACCAAACCCTATTGATTCGACCATACAAACACACCACAATTATTCACAATAATTTACATAATTAATACGAGTTAGGATACGAAAAATGCGATAAAAGATAAACCGTAAATCGGATTCGAGTAATACCAGTGCCGTTAGAACCGTTGCTGGATGAACAATCTGCTTGAAGACTCCATTGCCAGAATCTGGCCGGAACGATGAGCCACAGCTGGACCACCGCCGGAAACCCAGCTCTGCCGTCCGGTCACTCCAAGGAACGGGACCACCACCAAAATGCTCCTCTTGTCAAGCCAGTCACGACCATGGTGGTCCGCCATCGTGGCTCAGCTTGGAACCACCGGAAACCGCTGTCGAACACCGCTGCCTTCCCGTCGCCATAACTCCGCTGTCCGGTAGAGTTTTAAGGTGAGACCAATGCCAAAATGTTGCTCTTTTCGAGAGCTTCAATTCCCGACCAACCCCACCCATTGAAGTCGCTGGAGGAGGGAGATCGGAAAAGTGAATGTCGGACTGAAATTTGCCGATTCCGTCGCTGTTAGTAGTCGGATGGTCGCGAGACCACCGTCGTTGGATTCCTCTCGAAAAATCGGTCCAGACCCAACTGGTCTCAGGTCACGTCATCGCCGGAACAGTGAATTCCGACACCTCAACCACTGCGGAACTGTTCATCGCCATAGCGGCGCCACCGCCTATCCAATGACCGGAAAAATGGTTTGATTGGATTCGTCTCGTCGAGACGGTCATCTGAACATGTAATTCGTTGAATGTCATTTGCGAAATTCGAGTTTTTGGGAGAAAATCGAACATTCGGTTCGTCATTCGAGAAAATAGTTTCCAAAAATAGAAACTTTCGTATTTATATGATTTTCGAAAAACGTGACAAAAATGAAAAGTCTTAGAATTAGGCAAACTAGTGTGAAAATGACCGTGATAAAAAGCTTAACAAGGTTCGAGGTTCGTTTTGCGAAAATCCGGGCATACGAAAAGTCAATACCGGGTTGGGGTCAAAGTATAAATAATTTGGGCTAAAATGTAATTTATGAAAAATATGAGTTTATGAAAGACATTTGGAACCTCGATGAAATACATCTTCAAAACATTGGATTCCGGTCCCACGTGCACTATTAAATTACTATATTCGATTAAACGAGCTAAAAATATAAATTTACCAAATTGACCCTAATTAGTGGCAAAATAATGCAGGTCAAATTCTTATTAATGATTGAGGTCTAAAGGCGAAGTCGGATTTCAAAAACGAGGTAAAATAGGGAAAGTCAACATTTAATTAAATCAATTTACCAAATGTACGTGATCACCAAAGTTGAAAAGGCTCGAAAATAGGCTAAGTATGGCTCACAGTTTGTTGAATGGGATTCACGGTAAGTTGTTACGGTCAGTGACATACCGTGAGATAATAATCTCACAGTCAGGTGTTCACGGTATGTTGCATAACTTCACGGTATAGCTCACAGTTTGCATCTTACCGTGAGCTTGCTCTGGTCAGTTCATCCTGAGCTTCTTCGAACGGAGTTTCATGATTTGATCAAAGATCACCACAACTTCTTAATTAATCCATGAATCACGCCAATCTTGAGCTTGAAAATTATGGAGCGTTACAATAAATGGTCTGAATCTCGATAAACGTGCCACTTCTAATCTTGAGAATTGTAGGTCGTCACAATTTCTCTCCCTACATCTCTTCTTTCTTTTGTATTTTAGTGATTGATAAAATGTTTGCATAAAAGAAAATAAAGATAAAATGTGTAAGAAAAAGATCTTGAAGTTGCCATGTTTTAGGTGAAAAATTAAAAGAAAACGGTGCACCAATATATCGTTTTAATGCCCCAAATGGTAACAAATTCGCAAACGACATTATTTTAGTGATAATAAAAAAAGAAAAAAATTATTTACAACCTGAATTTTTCACTTTTTTTAGTTTGCAACCTAAAACTTGAACTCTTTAAGTTTTTTGAATTTGCAATCTGAACTATGTTGGTTTTTAATTGCAACCTATACTAACATAAATTATCAACATTTGCAACCTGGTGGGCTTTCAAAAGAAATAGTTATAGGTTGCAAATTCAAAAAAAAATAAAAATTCAGGTTGCAACTTCAAAAAACTTAAAAATTTCAGTTTGCAATTAAAAGTCCAAAATAGTTTAGGTTGCAAATTCAAAAATATTAAAACATTCAGTGGTTGCAGGAGGGGGACAAAAATACTAAGTTCTTTCACTCTAAGGCGTCCTAGCGTTGTAAGACAAACAAAATTGAGGCTCTTCGGGATGAGCAGTGGGTGTTATGCTCTAGGGATACAGATATCTAAGGTATTATTGAACGCTATTTCTCCAATCTTTTCTCTTCAGAAGTCTTTGAGGAATCGGAAATGTTGGGTGTGCTCCAAGGAATGGGGACTCGAGTAACTGAGTCTATGCAATAGAGTCTTACGCGTGAGTTCACTTTGGATGAGGTAAAACGAGCAATTTCTCAGATGTATCCTTTATATTGCCTGAGGCCTGATGGGCTTCCTCCTTTCTTTTTCCAAAAATATTGGCATGTTGTGGGTAGGGAGATGAACTCGTGCATCCTTAATTTTATGAATAACGAGAATTTTGATGAGAAATTAAACTTTACCCATATTGTGCTGATACCGAAGTGTAGGAATCCTGAGTTAATTACACAATTCCGTCTTGTTAGTATGTGTAATGCAGTTTATAAGATTGCCTCTAAAGTTTTAGCAAATCGAATCAAACCCCTTTTAGACCATATTGTTTCTGTAACACCCCAAACTTGAGAAATATGTACCATGTGGGCATTTGTCCCACATAGGAAAAACATAAGTAATGTGAAGGGTTTATAAGTGATCTTCCAAGCACAACTACCATGTGGTGCATCACCTTTTGGCAAGTGGTTTCAAGCCAAACTTTAGGGTTGTGCTCAGTGGTGGTGAAGCTTATACCCGCGCGTCCAACGGGTGCCGTCGTGAGGGTTCTCCTCTCCGCGCCCGGGGCTGCGACAAATGGTATCAGAGCCAACCGTCAGCTATGGGAATGCATGTTCCACACATGACATGAGTCGTGAGTCACCGCTAAAGGGGCTCCGCTCGGCGTGTTGTGGGCAGCTTCTCCACTGGCGGGAAGCCACGATCCTATGTCACGGCGTAATGAGGACATTACGCTCTCAAGGAGGGGTGAATGTAACACCCCAAACTTGAGAAATATGTACCATGTGGGCATTTGTCCCACATAGGAAAAACATAAGTAATGTGAAGGGTTTATAAGTGATCTTCCAAGCACAACTACCATGTGGTGCATCACCTTTTGGCAAGTGGTTTCAAGCCAAACTTTAGGGTTGTGCTCAGTGGTGGTGAAGCTTATACCCGCGCGTCCAACGGGTGCCGTCGTGAGGGTTCTCCTCTCCGCGCCCGGGGCTGCGACAGTTTCTACCAGTCAATCGACCTTCATGTCAAATTGCTTGATAACGGATAACATTCTGATTGCTTTTGAACTAAATCACTATACTAAGCATAAGAATATAGGGAATGATGGTTATTTCACATTGAAACTTGATATGAGTAAGGCATATGACAGGGTGGAGTGGAAGTTTCTAGAATGCGTGCTTGGTAAGATGGGATTTCCCCTTCTTTTATTCGTTTGATTATGATGTGTGTATCTATTGTCTCCTATTCATTTTTACTTAATGGTACTGAGGTTAGTGGTTTAACCCCTAAGAAAGGGCTTCGTCAGGGGGATCCTCTCTCCCCACACTTGCTTTTTTCTCTACGGAGGTGTTTTCGTATTTATTATAGGAGGAAGAGGAGAATGGACGGTTGGTGGGTGTTGCCGTATGCCAGGGGCCCCTCGGGTGTCCCATTTACTGTTTGCGGATGATACATTGTTTATGTGGGCAGGCAATGGAGGAAGTGTTGACTTCAGTTCAATCGGTGTTGAATAGATATGCGCGAGTTTCAGGACAAGTAGTTATGTAGTGCCCCTTTCCGTAGGCGGAGAAAGGACCCCACATCCGCACCGAGACGAACTCCCAAACGAGGTAGATGTATCCCATTTAATAATCCATCCCGGCGAACGGCAAGCACTCAATCTATACCTGGCAACAACGTACCTAGTCCAACAACAACAACCAACAGAAATAACAGAGTGCGGAAGCTTAACATATTCATAACAATTAAATATTCAAAGCCACACGGGGCATCAATTAACTTAAATCAATATTCAACAAAATACATAATTAATATATCCATTTCTACTGACAAAACGATTTAATAATAAAAGACAGTCTGTTGTTGGACACTACCAACAATTACCAAAGGACACGAAGACCAAGACTTACGACCCGCTGTTGCCAACCGACATGAAAGCTGACAACGCCACCTGTCGACCTGAACTAAGAATTAAAACAACAAGGGGGCGAGTATAAACGATACTCAGTGAAGGTAAAGAGGGGACAAGTACGAGCCACGCTTCCGGGTTTTATACATATATAAGAAAATACATTTGCAGAATTTAAGAAACCGGAATGTGCTTCGACTTGCATTAATTACAATAATAAGCATTAACGATAAAGCATAAATAGAAGCAAATAATATCCCAGCGAGAATGGGTCTGTTCCTCCTTATAACCCCTTCATGTCATTATAAAACTCCATCTCCGGTATCTGACCCTATAGCGCGACCATGGGCGACTAATTGAATTTTAGGAAAACGTGCAACACATGCAACGCCCACCATCGCTCCCAACGGTGGCTATCAACTCCTGACGGGCCACGATTGACGCTTAATTTTAGGAAAAGTACCTCGGGCAACACCATGGACGCTCGTCCCCAAGTGAGACCCTCGAATACCCTCCCGGGCCCTCATTAAAAGAAAAGTCCACGATTTTGCTCGCGTTTCAAGAAGCATTATAAGTTGAAAGCCAAACGGGCATTTAGACAAGTATGTGACGACAAAGGGGGTGACTATAAGGTTCATACGTGTCGGGAAGCACTGACATCCTCCCCTAACGACTTCCCTCATAGACCCTACCAAAGTCAAAGCGTCACGTTTGAAAAGAAAGAGTTTACTTGCCTATTGAAAACCAAACGATTTGGGTATACTAATAGGTATGAGTTAATATCAAAACATTTGTTATAAAAATCATGAAGATATAATTAAATATTTAATAGATATACAAGAAGGAAATCAAATCAATATGAGCACGTAAGGGTAGTTCACAATAAATAAAAAAAAATCCTTACTCCAGTTGAAAGCATTTTAAAACCCTCACTTGGGAGCACGGGAACGACAAGACACTTAAGCTATTCCTTGAAAGGACGGCCCGAAACTGTCAGACGACAAACCAAATAAGACAAGACACTACGTACGACTCTCAAGGACTATAACGCATGAAAGACCAATTAATAATCATGTAGTAATTGAAATTACAAGTAAAATGCATTTAAATCCATTAAACGAAAGATACGCAATTAAAGATGCTAAACATGCTCAATTGAAATTCTAATTATACATTCATGCATAATATATTATAAAGAAGCACTCATGCGATTTTTGGATCATTCGGACGACATTCAAAAATTGGGGAAAAAGCCCTAAACGAAAAAGGCTCGATTCAAGGTCCGAACGAGGTCGGAATTTTGAAAACTTTACGAAATATTTATCCTTGAATCATATGGAAGCTATAGGTGAAAACGGCTCGATTTTAGGGGGTCGTATGCAAAAAGTCAACTTTTATTTTTGGCCAATTGACCCCATTACCGTGAGCAACTAAGGAAAAAGGCTGAATTTTTGGTTAAGGCATTCGCATGGGCTAGCGCACGGCCTTGTGCACGGTCTTGAGCATGCACTCAAGACCGTGCAAGCGAAAACAATTGCGCACTGGCTTGCGCACCGCGGTGCGCAGGCCAGTGCAGGCTCAAGGTGGTGCACACGGTCTGGTGCACGGTCTTTCCAAGACCGTGCGTTGGACCGTGTGGTTCATCTTCCAGGTGCAAAAAACGCGATTTCAAGGTTTCTCACGAGGGTTTCGTCCTAAAATCAACTAGGGTGGATTCTATAGCTAAAATCAACATATAAAATTCACACTCATGCATTGTACACATTAATAGCTACCATTTGATCCGAACTACACTAAAAATGGTAAACTCTAACCTACAAACCCATCAAATTATCAAATATTCATTTCAAATTAAAAGCTAGAAAATCGAAGAATTTAATGGATGAATCGAAATGGGGAAAGAAGGTTACCGGTAGAGAATTAAATGAGGATCGTATAGTTGGTCTCGGAATTTCGATTGATCGAGCGACGGATTCGGGACGGGATTTCTCTTTCTCCTTTCTTCTTCTTCTTCTTTTCTCCTTCTCTTTTCTCTTTCTCTCTCTTGATTTTGGGGTGTGAGCAAGAGTGTGCAAGAGAGTGTGCACAAGAGGGTGTAAGTGTGTTCAAGAGGGTGCAAGTGTATTTAAGGGGTGTGGGTTCGTTTGAGATTAAAATAAATTCGAGGGGTAGAAAAGGTAATTATAAATGGTTGAGGATATGAAATAAATTAGAATAAATTAAGATTAGCTAACTGAAGCTAACCTTTTCATTTAAAATCCAACGAGGTGTCGAATAATTATGCCGAAAATATATTCCGGAAATTTTGGGTCGTTACAAGTTAATTTTGGGAAGTCATCGATTATTTTCAACAAAAATATCCCGGAGGCTCCAAAGGCGTGTTTGGCTGGGGTATTGAGGGTGCAACGCATTGAGCACTTGGATTTGTATTTGGGATTGCCATCTATAGTTGGTCAGTCCAAACATACAGTTTTTGCATCGCTCCGTGAGAAATTATCGAAAAAGGTGCAGGGGTTCTCTGAGAAATTCTTATCAATTGCTAGCAAAGAGGTCTTGATTAAAGCTCTTTTGCAAGCTATGCGGACCTACACGATGAGTTGCTTTCTGCTTCCGGATTATGTGCTTAAGAAGCTGAATTCGATTGTTTGTGATTTTTTGGTGGCACAATTGGGGGAATCAGAAGTTGCATTGGATGGCTTGGGAGAAAATGTGTCGAAATAAGAAAACGGGTGGGCTCAGTTTTCGTGAGTTAAAGTTATTCAACATAGCTATGTTCTCAAAACAATCATGGCGAATTCTTCAATATCCACATAATCTTTTGAGTCGTATTTATAAAACCCGGTATTTCCCGCACTCGGACTTTCTTGAGGTTAGATTGGGGCGTTCACCATCTTTTACAAGGAATTTCACTTGGGAGTCGAGATATACTGTGGAGGTCGGGTCTCGTTGGCGGGTTGGCTCGGGTGAGTCGGTTCACATATGGCGGCATCGGTGGCTGCCGCGGCCACCCAATTTCCGACTGTCGCCTATTAACGGGAATCCGATTGAGGTTCATTGGGTGGAGGAGCTAATGACAGTAGATGGTATGAGCTGGAATTCAGAGTTGGTGAAGGGGATTTTTGAACTTGATGATGCGCAAGCTATTATGGATATCCTGATGGGTCAAGCTCGTCGTCCGAATAGGATGATTTCGCATTTTTCTAAGAACAAGCAATTTTCGGTTCGGAATGCGTATAATTTGGTGCGGGAGATGGCGGAAAGGGCGCGAGCCTCGACGTCAAGGATTTTTCCGAGCGATGTCTGGCGCCGGATCTAGCATGTGAAGATGGCTCCGAAAATTAGGATGATGGTTTGGCATGCAGTGCATGATATGTTGGCAATGGCGGCCTCGTTGCGACAGCGGCACTATACGGTGGACAGCCGCTGCCCTCTGTGTGGGGCGGATATTGAGATTCGGGAACATGCATTGGTGGAATGCTTGTTTGAGCGGCAGGTTTGGGCTCTCTCTAATATTTCAGTGAATTATGTAGAGGCTCTCCGACTTGATTTCGTTGCTGGACTGGATAGGGCGCTAGTTGAATTGGATCCTGATGATAGGGGGAGATTCCTAACATTCCTTTGGGCTCTTTGAGGTACTAGATTAAGAAAATGTTTGAAGGGTGATTCGTTCACCGATGGAGGTCGCGAGTTTTGCCAAGGAGTATGCAGTGGCATGTGCTCGTCCAGGCGGTAGTTTTGGCGTCTTGGGTGGCTTGGCCATTTCCTAATAGATGGCTTCACCCGTCACCGAGCTGGTTCAAAGTGAATTTTGATGTTGCAGTTTTTTCGGATTTGAGGGAGATGGAATCTGGGGTGGTCGGCCGTGATTCATCGGGTTCCTGCGTTGGCTAGGAATCGGCCCGGGTCCTAGGGCCGAGTGATCCGGAGTATGCTGAGACGCTAGCTTGCTTGAGGACGGTGAAGCTTGCTCGGGATTTTTGTTGGTCCAGAGTGGTGTTTGAGAGCGATTGTTTAAGTTTGATTCAGAAGTTTCAGAGTGACTCGGAGGACTTCTCTCCTTTGGGCAATTTAATTTTGGATATTTTTAGTTTGCTTAGTAATTTTTCAAACTGTCAGTTTGCTTTTGTTCGTCGTGATGTAATAGAGTAGCTCACATTTTAGCTAGAAATACAGTTTCGGCTCGCGTTAGTTTGGGTGATATTCCCCTTTATGTTCGTGACTATTAAAAAAAAAAGAAGAATCGGGTTATAAATACCAGAAACTTCGAGAGTGCCTGATATAATTCGCTCTGAAAATTATATTTACATAGTGTTAGTATCACATATATAGGTCCCACAATATAATCACAACAAACTATTAAAATTTTCATTACATACAGGTTATAGACCAAATTATTTATGTGGACAAGTTAATTATACATAACACACATAGGATACTTCACATATTTATACAAGACAATGAAGATGCGATCCAGATCAGAGGGTTTGTCGATATATAGATTCTAACCAGTTGGATAGATGTACTGCAACTGTATTTTTGTTCATTAAATCATACATGGATGTATAATTTGCATGTAGTACTTGAATTGTAGCGTTCTTGCAGCTGGTATATCTCTTTTATTTCCTGTCTGCTTTACTCTTTTTCTCTTTGTCTTTGTCATCCTCTATATTACATGCTTTAATATTTACATCCTGTCACGGTAAGACGTATAAAAAATGAACACCTCGTCTAAAGAAAAGTTCAAGTTTTCACAGAATTTAATCATTAAACATTAAATATATCTACAAACAATGTCAAAATTTGATATAAACTTCCTAATTTTCAGATAAACTTTGTCAGTTGGTCAAATTCTGATTGCATTATAATTTTAAAATCTGAAGAAATTGAAGTTGTTCCAAATACGCTTAATTACAGACGGAGACAATATAAATATAATGCTCCCTTTAATTTGATGTATTTTCCTAGCAATGCACGGAAGTTAATTTATTTAATAAAGTAAATTATATTTTACTAAGTTCATTACTATATGATTTTTTGTAGTTCTTTTAATTTTATTTTTTTTGGCAAAGTAAAGAGAAAAAATTCACTTTGCTAATTATTTTATACTTATTTTAATTTAAAAGATATTATCATATTTACTTTAATACTTTACTATTTAATTTATTTTCACATGAGGATTCTATTTTTTATATCCGAAGTTTAATCTTACATAGTTTTAATATAATTAAAAATTAAATTATGTATAAAAGATATTGTAGAAGTCCTATATGTATATACGTAATGATTTTTTTTTTGCTAATATGTATGTAATATTTTTTTGGTAGATATATGTAATTAATTATGTTATAAACCATGCTCCAATTTGAATTAAATTTGTAACAAATATATCTATAAAATAATTGATTTTATTATTATTATTATTTTTTTTTTGATAAAAAGGAATAATATCCTCATGTATGTTTACATATCTTGAAAGTTGTTGAATTAATATTTATAGATTTATTATTTTCATGCCATAGGTGTATATATAGGCAGATCAAGAATTGGTCAAAATCTTTTCAAAGTTTAATAATTTTGAATAGGGAAAATATTTTTTTACTTACTCCTGTATTATTACGTTTCTTACCATTTGTCTCTGAATTTATTTTTTATTTCAAATTATCTCCTAATGTTCACGTGCTTTACAAAATGCCTCTTCCGACAATACAAGCGGAATGTGAGGGAATCTAACCGAATATTCCCGAATATTCAGCCGGAATATGGTCGAAAGAGACATTTTGTAAAGCAAATAAACATTAGAAGACAATTTGGAATAAAAAATACATTAGGAGGCAACCTATAAAAAACGTAATAGTACATAGCAAAAAATTGTTTACCCTTTCGAATATTTCTTCAAATGTTAAACTAATTTACCTTTGATTCTCTTGGACACAAGTGACTAGATGCAGCTGAATTTTGTCTGGAGAAATTAGTTTTTGTGGCTTTATATCTGGTCTTAGTTGGCCTGGGAACATGCTTAGGGGCAGATGAAATAGAAATTCCAAGTTCAACAAGTGAAGAAACCTCATTAGATCCACAGCTCTCCTTCTCCTCCATTACTGATGCATTTTCATCAATCATTAATGATCTCTTCCTCACTAATGGTTTTTGTTTTTGACTATGATCATGATCTTCTATCAGCGTCGTAATTTCAGGCTGACGAGCTGCCATCCATCGTTCTAGCCAGCTCCAACCCGTGTTTGTTTCGATGCTCTGTTTCTTCTTTGCACAAATTCTTAGCTGAAGAGTTGATGAGAAATTTAGGCATAGTAATAATAGGGTCAGTTACCAATTAACTCCATGAAGTTGCGTTTTTCACCGAAAAATTACTGAAATCTTAAAAATACTACAGATAGTTACAAAACATTCCGAAACACAACTGAAACTTTGAAATATTACAAATACATACCCCAAAGTTAAAGAACGTCAAGGATTTTCTGTTTGTTTAAGGGGGTATTCGTAATTTTTGAAAATCTCAGGGTAAGTTTCGTAATGTTTCAAGGTTTTAAGGTAAGAATATAATTGGCATATAAACTCAGGGATACTCGTAAGATTTCAAAATCCAAGTGGTGTTTTGGATTTAAAAGTGAATTTCAGGTTGTTTTCGTAATTATCCCATATTAATAAATGTAGTTTTCTTCTTGGGATAATTCCATAATTTTGACACATTTTCTAGTCCATTTCACTGGAAATTGAAAAATTCGTCGGATGTTCACTACTATATATATGGTAATTTCTTAACTAAGAGGGATCAATTTGTAAATATACCAAATATTAGGCACCCCGAATGTAATTCACCCAAATTAAAATGAAATATATAAATTAGAGGATAAACATAAGAAAATGGAAAAGTTAAGTGGTCGAAAATTATAATTTTGCCTTGTTTCTTTTGTGCATATATATACCTGTTGTGAGAAAGCATAAGCTAAAGCTCTCTCGCGTCTGGTTGCTGCTTCTAGCCTGTTCTGCGTTCTCATTTTCGCTATCACACTACTTACAGTACTATCATCCCAATCTTCCTGTCATATAAATAAAATTGAAATTGAGTTTTATATTTAGAAATGCAATCTAATCGTATTGCTTGAAATATGTATAATTTCTAGAGAATTTTGCGCGTATCACCCCTGTGTTAGGTGCATGTAACACGAAGATCTTGTGAAAAAAATATAACATTCAAAAAACTGTATCTTTTTAAAGTGAGCACGATAGATGACCATCAGCCATTTGTTTGTTGTACTAACGCTTGAATTGGTAATGTTATCATTTTTCTAGCTTTCATGTGCTGAAAGATGACCAATATGCCCCCATAAAGTATGCACCGGTAACCTTAAATACGTAATAAGTTGCACTAGAAATCTTACCTAAAGAAAATATTATGAAGTAGTCGAAAACGGATATAATTCGAACATGAACATTTTTTTAATTTCGGTAAATTGACTCAAACAACGATGAACTGACGACACAAGGTTTTGTAACTCATTATTTAGTAACATAAGGTTCGGCATGCTACCTTTGCATAACACATTATTTTCTAGGGCATTTACATATTAAAGTTTGTCATAATTACAAAATACCCCCTTTTGTGTTAAAAATTTACAGAAAATCCCCTCAGATTTCAAAAAATTACAATAATCTAATAAAATACCTCCTCTACTTTATACAAAATTTTACAAACCCTCTTCCCGTAATTTGTAATTGCTTGAAACTTCAGAGGGATTTCTGTAATTATTCAAAATAGAGAGAGCATTTTGTAATTATGGAAACCTTAGGGGGTTTGTATGTAATTCGCCTTATTCTCTATACAGTTTACTCATAGTTTTTGTCTGACATGTTTACCTGGATTTTGTGCACTTGGGCTTTGGTCTTATGCCGAATGGTATGGCGCAGATCGAAGCTTTCCTCTTTGATTGAGAAAACATCAGATGAATTTCCAGTTTGAACTTCAATAGATGTCCCAATTGACTCTCGACTCGGACTTGCCCTTAGCTCATGCTTTTCATCATCCTGCAATTGCATAGCGGCTTCAAATTGTGCACGCCTCGCCTAAAATTTGAACAAATCGAGTAATTAATTTACTAGATAATTTAAATCTCATTTTTTTGGTTCATAACTTGGTTTGTATCTATTTTTTAATCTCATTAATAACAAATTCTCAATTTTAGTATCGTATCCCTTAGCTTGCTTCTCCTAATAATTTAACATTTCCGTTAGTAATTTTTATGGTAAAAAGCACGAGCTGGACAAGTAGACATTAGACAAATAATCAGTCTATTTAAGGGTTTTTTTTTTTTTTGATAAAATGAAATGTCAGATAAAAAACGAATGACTAAATTGTAAATATTATTTACAAAAATCAGAATATATAGTAGATGTAAGGTTAAGTTGCAAGAATTGTCCTGTAATTTTGATCTTTTGGATTTCAGTCCTGTCGTGTTTATCTTTTTTTAATTTTGTCCTGTAATTTTCAATTTTTTTGTAATTTTCGTGCTACTTTGGCCGGAATTTACCCAACTCGGGAATTTATCGAAAATATATTCAAATTGCCAGTAAAACACATAATCGCAATCATCGGATTCTCCTTTTTGTCTATGTTAAGATTCCCATATCAATTGAAAAAAAATAACTTCTCAAAATCGTTTAGTTTTCACTAAAAGTCTAAAACTGGACGGTTTAAAACTCGATAATTTTGAGAAGTTATCTTCTTCAATTAATGTGGGATCTTGACATATACAATAAGGAGAATCTGACCATTGTGACTGAATGTCATCTTATTGGCAAAATGTTGGTGAGTTTTCCGGTAAATTTCCATCTAGATTTGGAGATTCTGACCAAAATATGATGAAAATTACAAAAAATAAACTACAGACTAAAATTCGAAAAGATCAAAATTACGGAACGATTCTTGTAATTTGCCATAGATGTAATTGCCCTAAAATAAAGTTAAGCAAAGTTTCAGAAAAGCTAAATCCCTGAATTGTGAGCCTAAAACTGAGATTGCCCATAATTAGCAAAAAGCCAAGAAATGATTTAAACTGGTATTAACCCGAAAGCTTCTAAACGCAGACTGGATGATGAATGCAGCATCTTCTTGCTTGAACAGTTTGTATGTTGAGTTTTGTTTTTCCAATATTTGATTTTCTTCGTCTTTCGAAATGAGGGGTTGATTGACAGTTGCCTCAGAGCTCCTATCTTCGTCTGCATGACTAACAGAAGTAATATTATTCGTAACCCTAAACGAATCCAAGTCCATCTCTGCAACAGTCGAACTTCTAAACGAGTCTTGATCGGCTGAAAATATTGAATTGTGTTCGTCACCACATAAGTAAGATCGCACTGAATTGCTCCATCGTTTTCTTTCTTGATGACCCTGAATGAAAATCAGGGCATCAGAAAATATCTAATTTTGCTGTTTTCCAAGAATTATTAATAAAAATAATCAGAAACCGCGAGAAAAGGTTAAATGGGTCGTCATTTTCGAGATGAACTGAAATTTGGGGTTTAAAATTTGTATAATAATCACTTACATGGCTTTGATCATGTCTCTGGACAGAGCGGCTTTTGGAGAATACATTTCTGACAAGCTCCCCAGTTATACCCATCTCAGCCAAACAGTACCTAAGAAAGGATTATCTCAATGACAAAATGTTTCTGATTATGTTTAGGAAGAAGTAGAGAAGTAAGGCAATTCAACTATGAAACTGTGGTAGTGGCTACAATATAGTATTAAATATAACACATTGTTTGATGATTTGGTTATTTAAGCTGTACTTTTCTTGGACTTAATAAAAAGAATTGGGTTATTTACATATTTACATGTAGATCTCTCGCCAGTTCGCTAAATTACAACAGGTAACTCTATTAGTGAAAATTTACCGCCTCACCCACTGAGGAATTTATAGATTACAGGTTTCCCCTTTGAATTAGGGTATACTGACAAATTTTTGTTGATGTTAAATGACAGGAATACCCCTGAGGTTACCGTAGCAAAAAAAAATTTCCAGGTCGATCCTATAAATATAATTCTTAATTTTGGTATTATTTGTAATACATTAATCTGACAGAAAGGGTTGCATGTGATATTTTAAAATCAAGTATTTGTTAATTAATATGATAAAGTTAAGGGCTTAATGGTTGGTTCCTGAGATGACTCAGACGCAGAGAGGAGAATCCTCCTGCTTGGGCGTCCGTTGGACACGTGGGTATCACATTCGCCACCACCGAGCACAACCCTAAAGTTTGACCTAGGAATCAACTGCCAAAAGATGATTAACCACATGGTGATTGTTACTTGGTAACTAAGTTATAAACTCATTCATTCTCATTGTGATTTCCGATGTGGGACAAAGTCCCCAGTCTCCACGGCCTGCTGCAGAGCGTGCAACGGGCCGTGTACCACTCCTGGGTGCAATTCTGAATATCGGGCTGCTACAGTTCCTTTTAATTTGACATATTCCGTTAAGAAACTAATGGAACCCTAGACTCATGGGTAACTTTGTAATTTATAAACTCTTTCGAACTTGTTCACATATACTGCAAACTAACGGACCCTGTAATTATAATACCACTTAAAAATCATTGTTAATTGCCATTTTGTGTCATTTACTTTTGTGCCGTAATATAAGATTTATGCCACAATAACAGGAGTTAAGCAAGTAGAGGAAAATTGGGTTGTTAGGTAATCTTGAAATCAGCATATGATAAACGAGTTTAATGGTTTATACCCGGTCTGCAGCAAACATAAGTAAACATTTCAACTAGCTTAAGTTAGTGATGTAAACGTCATTTAGGCGAGAAGTAAACAAGTTCTTAATTAGTGGGTGAAATAGTAATTTTCTCGCTAAGAAGATTATCGGTAGTAATTTTGCAAACTCTAGAGGGCTCTAAATGTAATTAACCCAAAAAAGTCATGATTAGTGTTTAAATTATTTTTTGTAGATGATTAATGAGTTGGAAGTAGCTTAAAAAGAGGCTGGCGCATCTGCACTGCACATCTTTGGATCAGCTGGAATTTGCAAAAGCAAATGTGACTTAATTGTAAAGGGAATTGAGGGTTCCATAATGAGTTTCTTTTCCATCAACTTTATTCACATGGCTTGCAGTGTAATTTGTCTGCAAAAGTTTGCTTGCAAGTGGGGCTATTCCAATAACTTTTCAGTTGGTAGGATGTTTTTCTTCTTTAATTTTCTTTTACTCTAATGAAAAAGGTAAATCTCAAGAAATTTGAGGAAGTGAAATAAAAATAAAAATTAAACATAAGGTTTATATAATAAACTATATTTTGAACAATTTTATTTTTATATGTTGCGAGTCTAGTGACTATTTTTAAAATCTGTATAATTGTTATTAGGGATAATTATACTTACACCTCTCGATTCAGGGGTAAATACAACAACACACCTTCGATTATTGGAAATTATAGAAACACCTCACTAACTATGGCTCCGTCTAACGCTTAGGTCCTGCCGTTAGTGTTAGGGCTTATGTCAGTAAAAAAATTCTAAGTTAAGGACATATCACTGTAGTTACCTCTAAGTCGAGGAGTGTAAGTATAATGATCCTGTGTTTTAAAGAGTTTAATTCATATTACCTACCTGTGTTACTCATAAGTTTCACTCTGCCTCCCTATCTTATTTTTATTTCTATTAGCCCCTTTGTGATATAGAGTAATTATTACACTGTTTACTTTTCGGTATACACTAAAATACCTTGTTATAATTACTGGCAAAATACCAAATTGCACTGTAAATTTAATATGGTAAAACCTAAACTTCTAATTCATTTACCCTCTCGCTATTCGAACCTTCAACTGCGTCAAATTCTTAAATCGACACTCAAATCAATAGAAAACCTAGCTAGGTGAATAACGAAGTAAAAATGTGTAAAATGAAGGCTTTCTGCCTTTATATAATAAAATATAAGGGTATTATAGACTTTATGAGGTGAATAAGTCAGATTTTATCCTATTTTAGTCTCAATATCGGGGAATGTAAAACACTCGCTGCCTCAGGAGGGTTAAACGAACTTTATTTAATATCTTAGTGGGTATTTAGGAATTAATTTAACATAGCGGGTGAATGCAAATATTTCATATTACATAGGATGGTTGCGAATATTTCTCTCATTTTTTAAATTTAGCATTCATTAAGGGTAAAATGTTAATTTTGTAGTTTTCTGTTAAGTTTTTAGGTTTTTGTTAGGATTAACGGAATCTGTCTGTAATTTTCAATATCCCAGAGTTTTGTTGTATTTTTCCTAGAGTAATGCAATAATCCCTTGTAATTAAAACTCATAAAAATGATAAATTTTCTCTCTTTTTTAATTAAAGATTCAATCTGGCTTCCCTTATAAAAATTTCTAGCTCCACTTGATATGGAAAATTTAAATTAATCACGGAAAAATCAAGAGCCCAAATAATTATAAAAACTGAAATTTGGCTGTATAATTTATCTGCCAAAGTATGCTTGCAAATCGGGCTATTCCAATAATTTTATGAGTTGGTAGCTTTTGCTCCCAATTCAGCACTTGGTGATATCAATTGTCAAAAGTGATAGGCATTTTAGGATATTTCTTGGTTGCTTTAATAATAGATAAATTTTGAGATTGAACTTTGGGATTCGTTAATTACACAAGCAGTTGCACGCCCCAAAAGACCTTGAGATGAAATTGAGAAAGCCTAGTGGATAAACCACCAGAGTAATTTTATTTTTTAGTACTACAATTACGTACTTTTGTACCAAATTGATAAATTTTCTCAATTTAATATCGTAACGTATTCTTTTTTGAAGAAAAAGGTAATTGTCATAGATTATAAATCATCAAGTACATAACTTAAAACAAAATCGGGAATATCACCCGAGCCGCATTTCTAGTAAGAACGTATGTTGTTGCGACTTTTACCCATAATTGTACGGATTGCAGAAGTAATAGAAAGGAAGTAAAAACGGGATTGTTGTCCCACAGGAAAGGAAAACTAAATACTGATTAACAATCTTCTCTCATGTTTAGATGGACAAATATTGAGGATTTAAACAAAAAAATACTAAATACTGAACTAATTCAGAAAACAAGTAAACCGATTGATTACTTCAATTAACTAAAATTAGGACTTTGGTATCATCAATAAATCTCACACATGCATATGAAAATACTAATTTATGAGTTAAGATATCTAAGATAAGATTTGCTAAAATATCTATTATTCTCTTTCAAGAAATAATAGGTGTGCCTATATCACATTGCGCCTACTCTCGTGGTCACAAACACTTAATATAAACCCTTTAAACACAGAAATCTTGTAAACAATTAAGTAACTGCTCGGTTTTGCTTAATTGAAACTGATCACATAAGAGTGTAAATCTCTTCATCACACGTTCTCTATGTCTAATGTTTTACTAGTCAGATTTCATACTTCATCTCTCAATTCATCATATGAAAATCTCAAACATGCAAAAGTTGATCAGAAATTTACATGAAATAAAGCACATAAGATATGATATAGATATATAAGAAAACTCATAAATTGTATTTAACATAAAACATGTGTTCAATCTAAAGAATCCGCCATAGCCCTAAGATGGTGTTTAGCTACTCATAATCAAATAAAGAACAACAAAGTAAAAATAAGAATTCATGATAAAAAACTACTAAAGTGACTGCTAGACCGAAGATACAAACAATAAAACAGAAGGTCTTATTTATAGGTGATAGATGAACTCTCCTAACTTGAGTCAACTAGAACTTCGAATCCAAATCAACATAGCATAAAATTAAACTAGCTCTAAATTAATTCTAACTCTTCATATCTCCCAAAGACTTCCAAACCAACTTCCAATAGGACTCACAATCAGCTGAAATCGAACAATTCACAAGGAGATGTGAATTTTCGCAGAAACATGACATAACAGCGACACACGGCCGTGTAGAATTCCTCATGTCCATGTACTTCTAACAGCTTCGCGACGAACTTCGAACGGCCATAACTTTCTGCTTGGGTGGTCTTTTTACGATCCATAAAAACCAAGCTGAACTAGACATCTTTGATATGTGACTTTGCTCCAATTGGACTTCATACGATAGAGAAACGAATTCTTCAACTTTGTTTTCAATTTCACCCAAACTACCATTCTTGCATGCTTGATCATATTATCCCACATTTTGAGTCAAAATCTCTCAATATCCTCTAGGCAAACACATAAATTCGTATCCAAAGTATTGCAAGAAATGAGTATATCAAATACTCCCACACTTAGATCTTTGCTCATCCTCAAGAAAACTAAACATTAAATACACAATAGGCAAACATGCTTCAATTATCCAACTTTATATGCCCAAGTTTAGTACACTTCTCAGGATTGCCTTACTACGCTAAGTTAGTGCTAACAATCATAAATGTAAAAGATCCATCAAATATAAGAATAACATACGTTCAATCATTCCCCGTCTTTGTGTGTACAAAGTTGGAATCGCAACTATGTCTTATATGTTCGCTTTTCATCTCTATCTCCAGTAATGTAGATCACACTCTAACTATAAATCAATAGCACTTTATTGGCTTGTAATGTAATGTTCGATTTAAGGGTAGGAAAATTATGGGAAAAGTAGCTCAAGTACCCAAATACTTACTTACTTTTATCCAAACAAATCAACATTTTCAATAACAAAACCAAATACCCCCACACTTATTCAAAAGTATCAACTTACTTTCTTTTATTCAATCCACAATCAGAGAGATTAGATCACACCACTTTCTTTCTTTCTTTGTTTTTCTTTTTCTTTTTTTTTTTTTCATGTGTGTGATCAACAATTAACTTCACAATAATTCTTTGCTCTCTATTTCTCTTGTAAGCTCAAATTTTTAATACAAAAGCCAAACATATATCCTATCCTTGAGACCTATTTTGTAACACTAAGCAAGTAAGCAAAAGGATACAAATAAAAAGGTAGGATTTAAAACCATTGTGCTTGGGGCTCATGTAATGTGGCTAAAGAAAAAAAAGAAGCACAATGTAGGCTCAGAGGGGACACGGGGGATATATTATGTAAGAAAAATGCTAATTAAGGCTCAGAAAAATTCAAAAAACGGCCTAAATTATTTTTCTAATTAAAGTGTTCTCTAGGATTTCGTCTCGATAGACAATCAAACGGATTCTAGGCTCAGCGTTTTGATTCCAACAGCAGTGCTTAGAAAATGGAGAATTTCAAGAACATATATCTTTCTTATAAGAGCCACATAATTACACCTAAATATGCTTTTTCTAACTAGCAATAGCTCAACAATATAATTCTTATAGAGTGTAACAAAACTCAAAACGCAATTTAATATCCTCACACTTAAAATCCACATTGTCCTCAATGAAAGATAAGACTTAGAAAACTTCCCTGACAAGTAGATCAATTCTGAGTAGATGGTTGGGGAATTTTGTCAAACGCCTGGCGGGTGTTAATGTGAATGGTGGCTGAGAGGGGAAGTGCCGAACTGTAGCGTTGGGCCTTGGCGGTGGACTGCTGGTCGCTGGTCAGCTGTGGGAAAAGGCAGATACGAAGGGTGGCGGTGACGAGATGGCGGAGAAATTGGGGATGGGCTTCTGTGAAATGGGGACCGGTAGAGAGAGGAAGTGGTTTTGGCGAGGGAGAAGAGAGGAGAGGCGGTGAGTTGGTAGGCGATTGTAGAGGGAGGTGGTGGCCGGCGATCGTGGTGGTCGGCTGTGGCTGTGAGTGGTGGAGAGCTGGCGGAAATGATGAAGTGGAGGGCTGAGAAGAGAGAGATGGGAGGGTCAGCGTTTCAGTGAAGAAGAGACGAAGACTTTTCAGATTTTCCAAATTTCTCTTTTTTTTTTAAAAAAAAAAATTAAAGGGATCCACGGCTGTGGGAAGAGATCCACGGGCCGTGGATGGATCTGCAATGCCTAGTTTTTCTCGTGACATTAATTGATTTTCGATAATTCACGTCACACGACTGTTTGAAAATTTTACACGGCCGTGTGAATTTTCAAAATTCAATTCTTTTTTTTTTTCAAAAATATAAATAAACTAAAGGAAAAAAATATATTTAAATAAACTAAAAAGGAAGAAATTTAGTTCTAAGTTATAGTCGTTAGCTTGACTTTAGGATACGATTATTCCGGACTTCTAAGAGCAAAAGTAGTGCTCTTTTTATTCGTTTCGCCCGTCAAACAAGGTTTGAATCTTTGTCCAAGTTTAAAGCCTATCTCCCCCTTGCCAAATTCTTCATTCTTCATCACACGAGGAGGATTGCCAACTTGTGGGTTTTGTGTAGATTTGAAAATATCGAACTCCATTTTTTCATCACCTATATTGAAGCTAAGTATGCCACTTCTCATATCAATATTAGCTCCAGCAGTTGCTAAGAATGGCCTTCCTAGGATTAACGGAATTTCTTGGTCTTCTTCCATGTCAAGCACAACGAAGTCGATTGGGATGGAAAAAATTTCTATCTTTACTAACACATCCTCCAAAATCCCAAGTGGGTATGTCCGTGATCTATCTGCCAATTGAATGGTCACATTAGTTGACATCAATTTTTTTATTCCCAATTTCTTGCAAATAGATAAATGCATCAAACTCACACTTGCACCCAAATCACACAAAGTATTTGAAAATTAAGAGAACCAATTGACAAAGAAATTGAAAAACTCCTTGGATCCTTAAGCTCTTGTGGTAGCTTCTTTTGAATGATGGCACTACAATCCTCTGTGAGTGCAATTGTTTAATACTCCTCCATCTTTTTGGCTTCTTTTTTTGGGCTAATATCCGAGACGAAACACTCTTCGGTTATGTCTTGTGCACTACACAATGTAACTGCATTACATGGTTCTTTTGGATTCATCTCTGTTTTGCTTGGAAGGGTGCCTTGAGCCCTCGAATTTAACGAATTTGCCAACTGCCCAATTTGAATCTCTAGGTTGCGATTGCAACTTCATCAATCTTGGTTTACAATTTCTCAAATCTATCAGTAGATGCAATCATAAATTTCTCTAAGACTGCTTCCAAATTAGGTCTGTACGGGGCCTGCGTTCTCTGTTGATATCCCTGCTGATTAACATAATGTACTTGTTCTCGAATTGCCTGCACATTAGAGTTAGTGGTAGGACATTCTCCTGCACTATGTGAACCTCCACAAGTCTCACAAACAATAGGTGGGTTAGTAGCACTATTAGTGTTGGAAGCAATTTGTTCAACTTTTTCAAACAAATCATCAAATTTTGCATTAATTAAACTCATGCTATCTACCTCAAGCAAACCTACAGCTTTTTGAGTTGGTGGGTTTGGCGCTCTTTTGTTAAACCAGTGATGATCGTTAGTGGCCATCTCCTCCAAAAGTTTAATTCCTTTATCAGCTGATTGAGCTATAAATGCTCCACCTGCTGCGGCGTTTATCATCATGCAGAGAGATTGTTGCAATCCATTGTAGAAATTTTGTACGAGCAACCAATCAGGAAGTCCATGATGTGGGCACTTGCGCTGCTAAGTCTTTGAACCTTTCCCAAGCAACATACAATGTCTCACCATCCAATTGTTTAAAGGATTGAAGTTCCCTACGATAACTAGCGGTCTTGCTAAGGGGAAAATATTTTGCAAGGAATTGTTGTGATAATTTCTACTAAGTAGTGATGGCATTTGGTCCCAAAGAGTACAACCAGGCTCTTGCTTTATCCCTAAGAGAGAAAGGGAATAAACGCAAGCGAATGGCTTCATTAGTAACACCGTTCATCTTGAATGTATCACATACTTCAAGGAAGAAGTTGATGTGATCATTAGGATTTTAGGATGGTCCTCAACCAAATTGTTGTTGCTACACCAGATTAATGATAGAAGCCTTCAGTTCAAAGTTGTTGGCTTCTATAGCAGGCCTGACAATACTTCCACGAAAATCTGTTGGACAAGGCAGAGCATAGTCTCGCAGAGCTTTGGTATTTTCTTCAGCCATGATGATTTCCAGTTTAAAGTCCGTTGCTCGTTCTCTAACTTCCTTGCGAAGGTGTTCAAGTGTTCTTTCAATCTCTGGGTTGTAAGGTACTAGACTCAGATTTTGACTACGGGTCATGCACAAAATCTGTAAGGAATAGGTTAAAAGCAAACAGAGTTAAAAATAAAGTAGATATCTAAATCATTAAATCTAATTATTTTATCGATATTAATTTATGCCTTCCCCGGCAACGACGCTAAAAACTTGTTGCGACTTTTACCCGCAAGTGTACGAGATCGCAAAAGTAATAGAAAGTAAGTAAAAACGGGATTGTCGCCCCATAGGGAAGGAAAACTAAATACCGATTAATAATCTTCTCTTATGTTTAGATGGACAAATATTGAGAATTTAAACAAAAAATACTAAATATTGAACTAATTCAGAAAACAAGTAAACCGATTGATTAATTCAGATAACTAAAATTAGGACTTTGGTATCATCAATAGATCTCACACATGTATATGAAAATACTAATTGATGAGTTAAGATATCTAAGATCAGATTTGCTAAAATATCTATTATTCTCTCTTAAGAAATAATTGGTGTGCCTATATCACCTTGCACCTACTCTCGTGGTCACAAACACTTAATATAAACCCTTTAAACACAGAAATCTGGTAAACAATTACGTAACTGCTCGGTTTTCTTAATTGAAATTGATCACATAAGAGTGTGTAAATCTCTTTATCATACGTTCCCTATGTCTAATGTTTTACTAGTCAGATTTCATACATCTCTCAATTCATCATATGAAAATCTCAAACATGCAAAAGCTGATCAGAAATTTACATGAAATAAAGCACATAAAACATGAGATAGATATATAAGAAAACTCATAAATTGTATTTGACAAAAAACATGTGTTCAATCTAAAGAATCCGCCATTGCCCTAAGATGGTGTTTAGCTACTCATAATCAAATAAAGAACAACAAAGTAAAAACAAGAATTCATGATAAAAAACTAAAGTGACTGCTAGACCGAAGATACAAACAATAAGACAGAAGGTCTTATTTATAGATGACAGATGAACTCTCCTAGCTTGAGTCAACTAGAACTTCGAATCCAAATCAACATAGCATAAAACTAGCTCTAAATCAACTCTAACTCTTCATATCTCCCAAAGACTTCCAAACCAACTTCCAATAGGACTCACAATCAGCTGAAATCGAACAATTCACAAAGAGATGTGAATTTTCGCAGAAACATGGCATAACAGCGACACACAGCCGTGTAGAATTCCCCACGGCCGAGTATTTCTAATAGCTTCGCGCAACGAACTTCGGACGACCATAACTTTCTGCTCGGGTGGTCTTTTTACGATCCATATAAACCAAGCTGAACTAGACATCTTGAAGTTTAATTTGATATGTGACTTTGCTCCAATTGGACTTCATACGATAGAGAAGCAAATTCTTCAACTTTGTTTTCAATTTCACCCAAACTACCATTCTTGCATGCTTCATCATATTATCCCACATTTTGAGTCAAAATCTCTCAATATCCTCTAGGCGAACACATAAATTCGTATCCAAAACATTGCAAGAAATGAGTATATCATACGTGAGCTTAACATTTGCTTCACGTTTAACAAAAACTAACTTAACACTACCAAAGTGAATAAAAAGCTTTTTACATTCTTCAATAACATTTCCTAAATAAGAGAGATCTTCGTCTGACGTTAGAATTTGTCGAATAACATTTAAACAATTTCCCTCCACAATTATCTTATGCCACCGGAAATCCCTTGCAAGCCTCAATGCTGAAAAAGCAGCAAAAGCTTCTGCATACTCGGGATTCAAAGGGCCCCGAAAACAATTAGTCTCCCAACCCACAACAAGCCCTTGCTCATTTCTAGCCACGACTCCAACTCCAATTTTTCCGGACTCATTGAAAACGGCCCCCTCAAAATTAATTTAACATAACCGTGCGAAGGAGCACACCATTTAGGCGTCTCCTGATTGTGAGTCTCAGGTTGATCAAAATGCAGCTGAGAGCTTGCACCTTGCTGCCCATCTCCCCTAATTCTTTGAGTCACATCATACTGAGGCACAATTGGCTGAACACTTGCAATCAAATTAGTGCAGCTAGCTTGATTTTGAAATTCCAACATCTGATCCATGGCAAAACTTCTGGCCTTTTGCAAAACAATCGTCGGAGTAGAGTCATATCCTTCAGCCCATTTCTTATTACGAAAACACCAAATTTCCCATAAAATTGAAAAGAAAATAACAACATTGCCTTCACCTAAATCTTTTATAGCTAACTCAACACCTCTACACACATCATTTTCTAATCTAGCAATAATCCCCCAAGGTAAATTTGAAAGAGCCCATACTTGTCTCGAGAAAGTGCACGACACCAAAACATGAATATCATCCTCAACATCGAAATTACAAATAGAACAAGAAGGAATCATGTTACACCGGCGAGATATTAAATTCTTTCCCGTAGGTAAAATATTATGACATATTCGCCAAATAAAGGCCCTCATTTTTGGTAACACTTTAAGTTTCCAAATAAGATTCCATACCTTAGAAATAGTGATCGTGGGGTCGAGGGTGGCCCTAGACAAGGCAATCTCAAGAGCAAGGTGGTAAGCACTCTTTACCGAGAACTGAATATTCTTCGAGTAATGCCAAATCATACAATCCTGACGAGGGTAGGGACTGAGAGGGATGCTCTCAATAATATCAGCATCCTCCTTTGTGAACAGCAACCGAATAAGATCTTAATCCCAGCGAAGTTCTCTAGGGGCAAGCAAATCACTCACTTTTTCCACACTAAAATCACGGGCAATAGGCAATCCTGGCTTGAAATTTGGAGCTCTTGGGAGCCAATTTTCTAACCAAATTCCAATGTTAGACCTGTGCCAATCCTCCATCTTGTGCCGGCCGAGATTAGATGGAGGGAAGCGTGTATACTTCTCCACATCACGAATCATCTTTCGGAACCACTGAAAACAACCGATGACTTACCCGAGTCCTTTGAGTACTTGAGCAACGTGTCACGAATGCCAAGCATAGCACAATCAGTAGCCTCACCACAGATTAATGTATCATCAACGAACTGAAGATGAGAGTTACGAGGTGCCCCTTGACAAACCGCAATGCCTTTAAGATTACCCATTTGTTCTTGTTTCTGAATTATACATGATAGAATCTCGACACAGAGAAGGAACAAGTAAGGGGAAAGAGGATCCCCCTGACGAATTCCTCGACCCGGTTTAATATTACCAAATTGAACTCCATCCAAAATAAAAGAGTAAGACACAGATCGAACACAACACATAATCAGTGCGGTAAACCGAGAAAGAAATCCAAACTGGAGCAAAACACTTTCAAGAAAATTCCATTCAACTCTATCATAGGCTTTACTCACATTCAATTTTAACGAGAAGAAACCCATTTTTCGTGAGTTCCATTTTTTCAAAGCATGATTTAATTCGTAAGCCACAAGAACATTATCCGTAATATGCCGGGACAAAATGAAAGATGACTGAGTCAAGGAAATAATATGATCTAATAAAGGCTTCAGTCTATTAGCAATGGCTTTCTAAGCAATTTTATACACGACATTACATAAGTTGATAGGTCTAAATTGGGTAATAACTGTAACACCCCAAACTTGAGAAATATGTACCATGTGGGCATTTGTCCCACATAGGAAAAACATAAGTAATGTGAAGGGTTTATAAGTGATCTTCCAAGCACAACTACCATGTGGTGCATCACCTTTTGGCAAGTGGTTTCAAGCCAAACTTTAGGGTTGTGCTCAGTGGTGGTGAAGCTTATACCCGCGCGTCCAACGGGTGCCGTCGTGAGGGTTCTCCTCTCCGCGCCCGGGGCCGCGATAATAACCTTAGGCTTTCGGCATTTAGGGACAAGAACCACATGAGTATAATTAAGAGCCTCACAGAAATGATTACTATTCAGAAAATCCAATACACATCTAATAACATATTTTCCCACAATATTCCAGTACTTTTCAGAAAACAACGGGGGAAGGCCATCAGCGCCGGGGGATTTGAGAGGGTACATAAGTTTTAAAGTATTAAATACCTCTTCACTAGTGAATTGCTCCAACAGCGTCTGACCAGTTGCTTCGGAATTTCTTGGTTCCACCAATCCAAGAATTTCGTTTAGCTCATCTCTATCACATGGATTAGGCTTGAGCAAATTCCCAAAATATCGCTTAATAATCCCTTTAATAGCATCCCTCGACGTGCAACGAGCTCCTGATTCATCTAACAAAGCCTCTATTTTATTATTTTAATTTCGTTTAGAGGCTTTCTCATGAAAAAACTGAGAATTCCTATCCCCATCTTTTAACCAATGCTCCTTTGCTCGTTGCTTCCATTGAAATTTCTTCAACCCTTAAAATGGCATCGATTTGACATCTAACAACGATCTCCTCCTTCTTAGAAATATCAGTAATCGGACCTTCCTTAAACATAACCAATTTAAATTCAAGTCTTTCAAGCATTCTGGAGTCCTCCTTTACCGACTTGCGCCAATTAATGAGCCCGACTTTACAAGCTTCACTGTTTATTAAAATAGTCTCAGATGGGCTTGATCCCGATTCTTCGATCCAAGACTCTTCAATAATTCTTTTGCAATCCTTAGCTTAATCCAACACGCCTCAAACCTAAAGGGCCTATTCTTACGATCCATGCAAGGAGAGCCTGAATTTGATGTGAAAAGGATCGGACAATGGTCCGAACACGAAGATGTAACATGCTTAATCTTCACGTGCTTATAGGAGTTGAGAAAAGCCAGATTAGCCACACCCCTATCTAGTCGAACGCGAATCGTCCTTGGCTCGGGCAAATTGTTACACCAAGTGAATTTTTGACCAAGATAGCCAATATCCGTAAGACCTGTATCGAATAAAGTGTTCCGAAACCCAGCAAGCCGACTTGGGCTCCTAATATTCCCGCCCTCACGTTCAAAATTGCTAAGGACTTCATTAAAGTCTCCCATGACGAGCCAAGCCAAATCCGAATTCTGGTTCAATTTTCTTAATAAATCCCATGAACGATGTCTATTAGAATGGTTAGGATCTCCATAGAAACCTGTGAATCTCCAAGGATTACAATTTTTATCAACAACAACATCAATGTGATTTTTTGAAAAACTCTTCAATTCAACATAAACATCTTTTCTCCATAACAATGCTAAGCCTCCACTTTTGCCTTCACTATTAACACTAACACCATCTAAATTAAAAGAAAACTTCAAATATTCAATTCTACATTTATTGCATTTCGTTTCACAAATAAAAAACATTGAGGGTTTATGATCTCTAAGCAAAGACCTAATAATATGAACTCACCAAGGACCCCCTAATCCTTGGCAGTTCCAACTTAACACACTCATAATTCTTGGCGGGACTAATCAATAGCCTCCGCCGGGAAATCTGAAGTTTTAACATCAATTTCTACATAACGATTAACATTACTAGCATCATAACTAGGCTCAGAATTAGTCCTACCCTTGATAACAATGCCTGCCGAACATTTACCAGTAGGTTTTCTACCATGGAATTTGCAAGTCTTGCGTCCTCTCGTACTGGAATCAGGTTGCGGCAAGGAGAAAGATAAGGGAACATTTGTCAACTAAAACCTTGAAAACTGTAATATGTTGCTTAGTTGGTGTTGAAGGCTCGATATGTGTGCGCTTTTGCCGATGAAGGTCCCCCGGAGTAGCTAAAATCTGGAGAGTCTGAGAGGAAGAAGTCGAGTCCATGTTCTTCAATTCTTTCTGTGTTAAACCCATAACTTGAGAATTTGGTGAAATGTCATCCAATAATAAAGAGCGATTCCTTTTTTTATGCCTTAGTCTTCTTCCGGACTTGTAGTATTCACAGTGTTTGAGGGAGTGAGATTGGATCCCAAGGATTGACTAAGGACCAGAGCGACGTGCTGGGGTATATAAAGCACTATAAGATCATGTGTGTTCATCATCTGATGGTTAGGGGGAGGAGCAGAGAACATCGTAGGCATGAAATCAGAGGTGAGATTAATCACATGTGTTTGGGCCGGTGATAGAGATGGGCCAATACTAGGAATAAAAGAATTTTCCAAGCCCATTGAGATAGGTGAGAGATATCTTGGGTCAATTTGGGAGGGAGATGGGCCTGGGCTAGATTCATAGAGGTGAGGGTGGGTTATTGTATTCGTAGCATAATAGAAAATATATTTTTTGCAAATAATCATTATTTTTGGTATGGTCCTATTTATAGTATCACAATATTATAATGTAAGTCATAAACTCTATCATTAATTCTATTGTAGGATGACTCAAATAGGAATTACATATTCTACTAATTATTTGGACATTCATTTTAGTTTATAACACTCCCCTTTGGATATCCAAAAGAAAACGTGCCACGTTAAAAACCTTTCTAGGAAAAACTCAGTGGAAAAAAAACTAGCAAAAGAAAAAGAGTACACCTGTCTTCGTCTCCCCCTGATGTTGACTGTTAGAGTTGTACCCTGGAAAGCCGAATTACTTGAGGCATTTCCTCTAAAACTCTAGAGTAGAACAATCTAGTGATCCATAATAGAAAGACGATAGTAGTCATCTAATACTACTTTGGCCAAATTCATCATATTATATTTATAAATGGTTGCATATTGTTTATTCTTGTGTATGGATGAAACCCCAAGATCACAGTAAGCTAAGGGACTTGGTTTCACCATTTGATGGGGGCCATGAAATAAGTACCCAATGGTGTGATCTAAAACACTCTAAGTCGAAGAGTTTAAAAGGCACAGGGGATGTCGATCAGACTCGCTCGAGACTTGCTCATATGACATAGCTTTATGAAAGTGTGTCCCATTTCATGACATTAGTGTTTTGACACTACTATGCATATGAGGGTGCTTAATGGAGATTAAGTTTACTGAGGGTCCCGCTGAGAATGCCTAAATGGGGTAAGACTCATATAAAGTCTTAGAGATTAGGAGGGTTTCCTTAGCCATGATCGTGTCTAACTAATCCTTAGACTTGAGGCTCCATGGTTTCCTTGTGCATAACTAGGCATACTTTCATGTACTTTTGAATCCCTAGGTTTCGCATAAGTTGTACGTTGGGTATGTTCGAGTTATGCATGGAGGATGTGAGGGTCAATACAGGATCTATCACTTGTTACAAGAACAATAAGAATTCCTATGAATTCTATTGTAGTATATTCCACCACTAAATCTTTGCGCAAGGTCTGGTTGGTCTTCACTAGGAAAGAGTTCCTAAAGTGTAAGATCAAATGGAATTACTATAGGAATGTCATTCATAGCATTGCAGACTATTGGGGTTCCATTTCCCATACCCTAGGTCTCAATCGGGAATTGGATGATAGAAGGATCGTATCTCACGGAGATCATGAGGCTAAAAGGTTCATACCACTTCATCAATGGATGGGTGGCCATGGACACGTTGCTAGACGTTATCTACAGTCTGTAGGAATGTATTTGTGAAGTCAGTAAGTTGATTCACAGATAGTCTTTAATTAAACGAGTTTAATTGAAGTCACAATTATGACATGAAGAATGTAATCCTACCACTGTCCTATTGGTGAACCTGAGGGGTCACACAATGACTTCCAAAGACGGACTGTTTTATCTATATCAATAGAGTTTGATAACAGTCAATTAGATTGGCAAATGAATTAATTGAAATTAATTCACTAACAAAAGAGACAAATAAGTTAGTTACATGGAACTTGTAGCGCCCCTTTCCGTAGGAGGAGAAAGGACACCACATCCGCACCAAGACGAACTCCTAAACAAGGTAAATGTACCCCATTCAAAAATTCATCCTGGCGAACGGCAAGCACTCGATCAAAACTCCGGCAACAACAACACGATGCCCCTACAACAACAGCAACAATCAGAGAAATGCGGAAGCGAATTCATAAACAATATTCAATTCATAAATGTCATCCATGGCAACGTAATTCATAACAACAGTTCACAGATAATCATAACACATAGTGCCAACATGGCTCAACTACCTATCCTAAACAATCCTAGATATCGTCAACTATCCCACATCAGGGGCACATTGGTACATAAAGTAAATCATAATGTTAACTACAATAATTCAAATCAATTCAGAAAGTAAAGACCCGACTGTTGTTGGGACACTGACAAGACAATGAACAAGAGCCAACCTAGACCTGCTGCTGCCGACTGACAAGATAGGTGACACCGCCACCTGTCTACCTAAAGCAAGAACTAAAGTAGAAGGGGTGAGTAAAGGACACTCAGTAAGGGGGTTATACAATATAGGTATTGATCGCAGTCCGTTGTTTATCTTTTAAAACCAAAAGTAATGAATGTTGCTCGTTTTGATAAAGATACAAATTATAATATAAATTATAAAACTATAATACAAAGCAACACTCGGGTTCGGCTTACTTTGAAAACACAAAAAGGTTGACGAACCGAATGCATTTGAAATCATTTGCACATAATGTCAAGCCGGTAGTTTATGAGGGCTTAGTTGATTCACAATCCATCGAGTGGTAGAAATGATCAGTTATCAATAATGCACGAACAAGAAATTAAAGACAGGATTGTGCTTCGACTAAGTAACGAAAGCAATAATCAATTAGATAAGTAAATAATGTAATAAGTCATGCAATAATGTGTCCCGGCGAGAACGGGCCCTCTCCTTATGACTCCCAACCATGAAAATCATGTAAGCATGTAATCAGGTACTCCACCACCAAAAGTCAAGCACAACATAATTTAAGGAAACGAGTGGTGCCCTACAACGCTACCGTACACAATTTAAGGAAACGCTCAAGGCACTACCGTCGCATTAACTTAGACTAGCCATACCTCCCGACCGGCCTAAGTTAACACTTAGAGTACACATTGGGATTTGCCCTAGACGCTCGTCTCCAGGCTCACCTCCTGTATAACTCCTGGGCCCAAAGTCATGATCTAGTTCATGGCTCGCTTTTGAAATCAGTATCAATTTAGGTGGCCAAAAAGGCCATTCGAAAATAGGGAATCAGGGTGTGGGAGGCCAAAGGGGCCATTCGAGACAAGGTTATATTTGCGAGGTCGAGAGACCAAAGTTCGCATTTAAAAACAAATGGGTTTTCCTTGCCTCTAGTTGAAAATGTTTGTAAAATATTATACATATAAGTCTTGCTATTAAAAGGTTTGACTAAGCACATAAGGAAATAGTAAAGGCGGGAACGACAAGCAAGAAGAAAGGCAGGATAATAAGTTATTTCGCAAACCTATATATATCTATGATCTTGCCCCAGTTGAAAGCATTTTAAACTCTTACCTGGCTCGGCAAACAAGAAAAGCAAGCAAGCAACAGATATGATTCCCCCTCAAAGATCCCACCTGAAAACACGGGGCCTAGAGGATGAATGACTGACACAAATAAAGAAGCAGATAGACGCTCAGCTACCAAAATGCAAGATGCTTAGAGATGAAAATATAATATTTAAGCATAAAAGGACAAGTAGGGGCAAATTGGTCATTTAATATGTAAAACGTGGAATAAACGAATAACAAATAGCATTTGATTAAATATAAACATTTAAGCATAAACTACTCAGGGGGTATGATTGAAATTCCACAATAAACATGCATAACCCATTCAAGTCAATCAATTGAATTACAACTTATCAACTTAACAACTTTTTCCAAAAGCTCAAAAGCTGCAATCTAACATTCACTCCTAATCCAAGTTTAATCGAACCCAAATCTCATCAATTCAACTATACAATCATACATGGACAATATTCATCAATTTACAATCATGCTACAAGCTAAGGTACAAGCAAATTCAGCTTAATTGATTCGAAAAGCTAAAAGCTAGTGCGAAAGTTGACATATTTACATAATCATACAAAAACGGCCATAAAAGATAAATGGTAAATCAGAATGAGATAATAACAGTGCCGTTAGAACCGTTGCATCGAGACGATGAATCTGCCACCACCGGACCACCTCTAACGTAGTCGGACCCTTATACTCAAATGTTCCTCTCGTCGAGCCCGTCACTTCCCTCAAGTCCGTTTCTCGATTCGGTCACTCATCGGAGTTTAATTTCAGTTTGAAGCTCCAATGAACCCTAAATCCAAGAATCAAAATTACTCAAAATCGGGCTATCGAATTCGGAAACGGAGTTCGTAGAAAGCTTACCCACATCGAGAAGGTTGGAAAGCACCTAAAGATCAACAAAAATGGTGGTTGGAGGACGTTGGACCACCACTCCGGCCGTGGCTCCTCCTTGCCCCGCCTGGAAGTGGTCGGAGCGTTGCCGTCTAATGGAGTCACGCCACAAGACCACCGCCAATCTTCTCGCCTCGTCACGCCGGTCAAAACCTTGGTGGTCCGCGAAGGTGACGTTGCCTGAAACATCACCGGAGCTCCACCAATGCCGCGCCTAAAAAGTGGTCGTCTCCGCTGTCGGTGGTCGGATGGAGTCAAGACCACTGCCAATGGATTCCTCTCTTCGAAATGGTTCAAACTCGACCGGTCTCAGGCCTTTCCGTCACTGGAAAAGTCAGATCAGAAAAGTGAAACGCCGTTTGGTTCTCTCCGCCGTTACGCCGTCGTCGCTGCTCCGATGGTCAGGAAAATAGTACGATTGGATTCGTCTCGTCGATACGGTCGTTTGGACATATGATTCGTCGAATTCTGACAACATTGCAAAAATCGTGTTTGGGAGAGAATGACTCGTCGTTCGATGATTGTCGGTGTGTGTGGTTTCTAAATATGGAAGGTTTCTATATAGATATTTTTTGAAAAACGAGACAAAAATACGAAGTCTCGGAATTAGACGTACTTAGTGTCAAAATGACCGTAATCAAAAGCTTAACAAGGTTCGAGGTTCGTTTCATGAAAATGCGAGCATTTACAAAAAGTCAATATCGAGTGGGGTCAAAGTGTAAATAATTTTGGGCCAAAAATGCAATATCTTGAAAATATAATTTTACGAATAATATTTGAAACCTTGATGAAATATATCTTTAAAACATTGGATTCCGGTCCAATATGGACTGTTAAATTACTAGATTCGATTAAATGAGCTAAAAATATAAATTTACCAAATTGACCCTAGTTAGTGACAAAACGATGAAAATATAATTCTTATTAATGCTGTGAGTTTTAAAAGCCAAACCAATGGTTTATGAAAAATCCTATAAATGCAAGAGTTGGAAAACGTGTAATTATGAAAGACGTTGGGACTGTAAACGGCCCAAATCTCGATAAACGTGCTAATTCTGAGCTTGGGAATTATGGGTCGTCACAGAACTAACATATAATAGTTAATTAAAAGTAATTAACAAAGTATTTAATATGTATAAATATAAGAGGCATGTTATTTGATAACTTATTGCCTACGTTAGACTTGAGAAATTAATTGGATTAATTCAAGTCTAGAGTAATTGAAATTAAAAGTAATGAGGAGAAACACAATTCAATTAGAGGATAATTGAATGTTTTGACTTGAGAATTAATTGATGTTAATTCAAGCCAAATTAATTAATTGAGTTACTTATGATTTATTTGGAATAAATCAAGTTCAATTAATAGGAGGGAAAATCTGTAGCAATTAAATGTTAATTGGGCTTGTTGGACTAGAGAATTAATTTGGAATTAATTTTAGCCCAAGATGATCAATGATAGGCTTGTAATTTATTTAGAATAAATTAAAGCCCACTGTATGATATAATGGACTTGCTTAATTAATTATAATTAATTAAATTGGGCCAAAAATAATTAATCTGGTATTAAATTGAAAAGGCATTTAGAAGGCCAAAATACTACTGGGCCCAATAGTAGCAGTGGGCGAAAATCCCAGCCCATCTAGGACTGGAATTTTCGGCACACTCAAGTCAATTTAATGCAGATCTTACAGAACACAGAACAATGTGATATTAACGTGAATCAACCTCAGAGATTAACGTGCGGATCTAATTAATGTGAGATCTTAGAACTCTGGCAAGTTCCAAGAGATTCAGAGTTCGTCTGCGAGAAGCCGTTGATCAACCTCAGAGGGTTTCGGTTAAAGATCGGACCTTGGTAGAATCGAGAAGCCTGTGCTGTTCGAGGAGTGGCATGAAGCTTTGGAAAAATTTCTATCCTTAACGAGTACAAAAGGAGTGCATAAAGTTGAACATCTCGTCTTGATATATAAATGTTTCAAAGTTTCGAATTCATTGGATGAAAATTCACTGTAATGCACACGGACTAAAAATTTTTTCAAATCTATTACTTCCGCTGTGCCCGGGGGTGTGTGAATCCCAACAGTGGTATCAGAGCCATGCTTTGATCACGTTTATATATTCGCCTCTACTCCTTTTTATTTGGATTAAATTGGTGTTAGATGCATTTTTATGTTTATGAGAATATAAGAGTTGTTGGGAGTTTTGATTAATTGAAAGGAATACTTTGAATATGATTTTATCAAGAAGGAATCAGGAAATTTGGAGATATATATTTGAAATACTGGTGTATTTTTGAAATACATGAAAAACGAATTTTGGTTGGTCAAAAACGAATTTTGATGTTGAGTCCTGTTGCTGAAAATTGTGTTGTAGAAAGTTCATTTCGGGGACGTGTAGAAAACTGAGTCGGAAACCCTTCCTACTGATCTTGGATGACTTTAATGTCTTCTGATAAAATATTCTAGACACATTTAACTTGATTTTAGGCTTTGAATTAGTTCAAAACCTTTATTTTTCAATTTTATATGGATTTTTGAATTGTGTAGTAAAAAACTGTTTGTGAAACAGGAGCTGAGCTGTCACGTTTTAGAAAACGAATTGGAAAGGGTTCCTAATGACCTCTACTAGATTTTTCTATTTCTGGAAGAATTAGAATTAACACAATGGTTTGAATTTAGAGTTTTGATTTGGATCAAAATTTATGTTTTTTGATTTGTTCTGATTTTTTGAAATTGGAAGTCGAAACCCTAATCTTGAAAAACTGCCCAATCTTGAAAAACCTAATTTCAGTCCAGCGATTTTCGATGACGTTTTGGAAATTGAATTTATAACCTGTTATAAAATTCTCAAATCACTTTGGTATCTTCTGAGAAAATATTTTACATTTAATTTCGAACAACTTGACATTTTGAATTGGTTCAAAAGCTTTAGTTTTCGATTTGATGTGATTTTCGAAAATCTGAAATCGAAACCCTAAATTTGTGTAAATCTTGAAAATGTATTTTTGATGACTATTTAGAAATCACTTTTGAAGAGGACTCTAACATGCTCATATGACTTCAGAGTCTTTTGAGAAATTGTTCTACACATATTTATCTTCAATCTTGGCTTTTGAATTGGTTCAAAAGCTTTAATTTTCAATTTTAAATGATTTTAGGAAATCAGGAAAAGAAAATCTAGTTTTACAGAAAACTTGCACATCACGTTTTTGGCGACTGTTTAGAAATTGCATTGGAAAGGGACTCTAACATGCTTGGATCACTTTCAAGTCTTCTGAGAAATTGTTCCTCACACGTTTTAATTAAATTTAGACTTTTGAATCGGGTTAAAAGATTGATTTTTTGATTTATTATGAATTTTTGAAATTCAGGACTGAACATAAGGAGTGCGTAAAGGTGAATATCTCTTCTTGATATATAAACATTTCAAAGTTTCAAATTCATTGGATGAAGGTTCACTGTAATGTCCTCGGACTAAAATTTTTTGAAATCTATTACTTTCACTGCTCCCAGGGATGCGTGAATCCCAATATTAACTTTAGTTGACATCTTTGAATCGGTGCATTTTGTACCACATTCGTCTAGATTGCTTTAATCCATACAAAGATATATTTAAATGAATAGAGCAGTTTTCCCAGAAAATTTTGGATCTTTCTGCAAGTTTAAATTCTTCTCTTTCATGTAGAATTTAATATCCAGTGAGCCATATCAATAGGCTGTAATGATATCCGTTAAACGCATATCAAGTTTTTCACTGGTTTTACACCTTTGGACGTTTGAACTACAAGTCCAATAACTTCAGACTTAGCAAGTGAATTTAATTCTTCTTGAATTGTATTTTTCTACTTTGGTCAATCTTGTCTATTTCAACATTCTTCAACAGATTTAGGTTCATGATCCTCATTGTATTTTAACAACAACATTATACGCAAAAATATTATCGACAACTATATATTTTGGATCCCATCTCTTTCTCGTAGTGACATAACTTACATATATCTCTTCATTATCAATATTTTTAGGTACCTGAGACTCTTCTGGAGTCTTCTTGTTAGTTATGTCTTGTACCTCTTTTTTGGACACTTTTCTCTATAATTTGACCATCTTGAATTATTTTTTTTTTTTTCTTTTCAAGAATTTTTATGTTTGGATCCTACCGGTCTACCACGTTTTAAGCGTGGATTACTTTCATTTGCAAAGACAGATTGTCTTACTGGGACATCAATTCGTACAGGAGCATTTTCATCTGGTATATGAAATTTTGTAACTCTCTTATGGTCAGTAAATGCATCTGGTAGTTCATTTGTAATGTTTTGTAAATGTATTATCTTTTGAACTTCTTGTTCACATTGTTTTGTACGAGGATCAAAGTGAGATAATGATATTTCATTCCATGCAATTTATTTTACCAACTTTTTATCCCCCCACACCCCCCCCCCCCCCCCTAATGTTGGGAATATTGTTTCATCAAAGTGATAGTCCGCAAATCGAGCTATAAATAAATCTCTGATTAATGGTTCTAGATATTTAATAATTGAAGGAGATTCATAACCAACATATATTCTCAATTTCCTTTGAGGTCTCATCTTTGTGCATTGTGGTGGAGCAATTGGAACATATACAGCATATCCTAAAATTCTAAGAAGTGAGTTATTCGGCTCCTAACCAAAAGCCAATTGTAATGGGGAGTATTTTTGATAACTTGTTGGCCTGATGCGAACTAGTGTTGTTGTTGTTGGGATTCATGGTGCCCTGCACGCAGCGGAATTAAGGGATTTAAAAAATTTTGTCCCGAGGCCTTAATCGAATTAACATGAATCCTCATCCAATGATTAAGGCTTTGAAACATTTGTATATAATATAAAGAGGCACACCTTTACGCACTCGTTTTGTAAGTTTTCATTTTCAACTGAAATCCTTTGAAGATAGTCCACGGCTTCTCGCAGGTAAACATGTATCTCTTATTTCCTATTAGAGAGAACGAAGATCGTTTGATTATCTTTTAATTAAGCCTCATTTATTAAGACTTAATTCTATGAAGTGAAGAAACCAATTCTCTAAAGAGAGAGAGAGAATCGGCGTGTATGAGAGAGAGAGAGAGAAGGAGCAGAAAAGTTAGGTTATAATTTCTCTTACGTACAAGATTAATCCAATGGGTTATTTAAAACCCCTCATGGCCGAAAATTTCAAGCCCATTAAGGACTTGGATTTTCGGCCATTTCTTCTTTTGGTAGGATTTGGGCCTTTTCCAAAAGGCCCATTAGATTTAATACTAGATTAAATCCATAAATCTCATTTTTCTAATTACTCCTAATTAGAACTGGATTATTCTTTTAACTAACTTTTGGGTTTATCCTACTCCAAATAGAGCTCAATATTAATTCCCAAATTAATATGTTCTTTCTCAATTTGACTTAATCGAATTAAATTCTTTAATTAAATTTAATTAATTTCATCACAACTAATTACAATTAATTAACTACTTCAATTTTGAAATAAACCAATTAATTCAATCCATCAATCCATATTGATCAGATAATCTTATTTGCCCTTGGAAGTCATTGTGTGACCCCTCAGGTTCACCAACAGGATGTTTGAATCATATACCCGGCATTAGTGGAATTTAAAAATTTTATGCCGGGAAACTAAAACAAATTCTCCAGGAAGTTTATGAACCGATTAAAGATATTTTCTCAAAACATGTGTTTAGAACAAACACCTTTAGCACGCCTTTCTGAAGTAGGGATTGGAGTTCTCAAGAACTATGAATCCACCGTTTGCCACACGAAGACTTCGAACACCGAAGTCCTCTGAGGATTAAGTCCACGAACCGAATCTGCTTAAACCTACAATCCAGTTGCTGCCAGATCTACAACTGAATAGTGTTAGAACAATAATACTTTTGAAGTATAGAATATTCTTGAATTTCTTACAGTTAAGAAATACAAGAACTGAGATTACAGAAAGAATGTGAATGAAGAGAAAACAGTAGCTACGTTCAGAAAGAAATCAGATTTTCAGGTTATGAGAATGATCAGCCAACTGATCTACAAATAGACCAACTGGCCGAAAACCCTGAGCCACATGGGCCAGGAATTTTCGCCAGTCTCATGCTGGGTCAGGGCTTGGTCCAGTTCTGGTCCAATTTATTAATTACTGTCTTTGGGCTTTTATTTAATTAAAATCCTATCAGGCTTTCAATTAACAGTTTAGTCCAAGGTTATTTAAACTTAAACTTTATTTAATTGGATCAGGCTTATATTAATTAACTTACTTAATTCAATGACCAATCAATTAAATACCCAACTTCATAAACTTGATAAGCTATTTTGTCTTTATTAAATTAACTAACTTAATTTATTTCTTTCTCAAATTATATATATCACATATATGTAATTCTTTCTTCTTCTTAATTAAATTAACTTCATTAATTTAACATCAATCTAATATTGATCATTTGTTCTACGTTCAAGAAGACCAGTTCATTGTGTGACCCCTCAGGTCCACCAATTGAATAGCAGCTAGCATTTAATTCAATGGACACTTCATTCAATTATCATAATCATGAATTACCCATATTCATGATATGACACATAGCAAGATTCATAACGAACTAGCACGTTTAGAATCTACCTAGCCAATGGTGAAAGCATTTCTTAGATGAACCTTTTCGATCAGTGACTTTAGTTGTGAGATACGATCTCTCCACCTTTTAATTCCCGATATAGCCTAAGGCATGGGAATAAGAAACCTGTAGAGCCCCTCTCCTTAGGAGGAAGAAGAACGCCACATCCGCACCAAAATGAATTCCCTAGCATAACAGGGTGCCTGTAGCGCCCCTTTCAGTAGGAGGAGAAAGGACACCACATCCGCACGAAGACGAACTCCTAAACGAGGTAAATGAACCCCATTCAAAAATTCATCCCGGCGAACGGAAAGCACTCAATCAAAACTTCGGTAACAGCATAACGACACCCCAACAACAATAGCAATAATCAGAATAGTGCGGAAGCGATTTCAGAAAATAACAATTTAATCATAAAAGCCATCCATGGCAACATAATTCATAAAATAATTCTAAAGTAAATATCCAATTAATGCCATCCACGGCTCAACTATCTATCCCACATCAGGGGCACGTAAGTATGGAAAATAAATCATAATATTAAATACAATAAGCTAAAACAATTCAAAAAGTAAAAACTCGACTGTTGTTGCGACACTGACACGACAAGAGACAAGAGTCGACCTAGACCTGTTGTTGCCGACTGACAAGATAGGTGACACCGCCACCTGTCTACCTGAAGCAAGAACCAAAATAGAAGGGGTGAGTATAAAGGATACTCAGTAAGGGGGGTAATACAATATAGGTATTGATCACAGTTCGTCGTTTATCGTTTAAAACCAAAAAGGGGTGAATGTTACTCGTTTTGATAAAGATACATACAATAATATAAGTTGCAAAACTATAACACAAAGCAACATTCGGGTTCGGCTTTATCTGAAAACACAAAAGGTTGACGAACCGGATCCTTTGAAAACATTTGCACATAAGGTCAAGCCGATCATTTTGAAATTATATTAGTTGAGTTACGAGGCCGTTACAAGTTCGAAAAGCATGGCATAAATAAGTTGGAAATGATAAGTAAAAACGGCTCATAATTCAGCTAAATAGTTTGAACAATAAAGGAGGATTAAGTTGGGCAAGTTCGAGTCATGCTTCCGGGTTTTATATATATATATATAGGGAAATACATATGCTAAATGAAGAAAACCGGAAGCCGTAAACCAATTAGACAAGTAAATAATGCAATAAGTCATGCAATATTGTGTCCCGGCGAGAACGGGCCCTCTCCTTATAACTCCCAATTCATGAAAATTATGCAAGCATATAGTCACGTACTCCACCACCAAAAGTCACGATCCAATAGCAGAGTTTTAAAGAGACGCGATTAGCACCACCATACAGAGTTTTAAGGAGATGCGGTTAGCACCACCATTCGCATCAACTTAGGCTAGTCAACCTCCTAACCGGCCTAAGTCAACACGCATAGAAGTATACATCGGGATTTGCCCTAGACGTCGTCTCCAGGCTCACCTCCTGTATACTCCGGACCCAAATCATTATTCAGTCCAGGGCTCGCATTTGAAATCAATAACAGTTTAGGTGGCCAAAGGGGCCGTTCAAAAAGATGATGCAAGCAGTCATAAGTTGGTTGCCTAAAAGGGGCGGTTCGAGACAAGCGATGTAACGGTTGGGGAGGCAACCGGGTATTCCATCGTTAGGAAGGATCTGCCCTAACGACTTCACTCAACGAGAAGGGTCCCCAACTAGGAATGCAAGCACTCCCATTAAAGTTACGTTTAAAAGAAAATGGTTTAACTTGTCTCTAGTTGAAAACATTTTAAATCATTTTGGTTTTGCTATCCAAAGGGTTGACTAAGCAGATAAAGAAATAATAAAGGCAGTACAGCAAGTAATAAGAAAGGCGGGATAACAAGTTATTTCACAACCTAAGTAACTATGTCCTTGCCCCAGTTGAAAATAATTTAAACCCTTACCTGGCTCGACAAAATAAGAGAAGGAAAGCAAGCAGCAATTATAATTCGGCCTCAAAGATCCCACCTGAAAAACACGGGGTCCAGAGGATGAATGACTGACACGAACAAGAAAACAGACACTGACGCTCGGCTATCAAAATAGGAAAATGCTTAAGGACACTCATTCAACATTTAAACATAAGAAAGCAAGTAGAGGCAATATGGTCATTTAACATGTGAAACGGGGAATAAACGAATAACAATTAACATTTAATTAATAATAACATTTAAGCATAATCTAACCAGGGGTTAAGCTTGCAATTAAACATCAAACATGTATATTTCATTTAAATCAACAACAATTAAAGAACAACTTATAGCTTTTCCCAAAAGCTTAAAAGCTAACAAGCTAAGATCAATCCTATCTCTAGCCTAATCGAACCGAAACCTATCCATTCGACTACACAAGAATATATCATCAACAATCAACAATTTATACAATTAAGCCAAGCTAGGATACAAGTTATTCATGCTCAAAAGCTAGAAGTTATAAGCTATAGTTCAAAAAGCTACAAATTAACACAATAATACGAAAAATGCGATAAAAGACCAACGATAAGTCAGATTAGAGTAATACCAGCGCTGTTAGAACCATTTCATCGAGGGGCACGATCTGCCCGAAGACTCCATCGCCGGATTCCCGCCGGAATAGTGCCAAAATGCCAGAAAAGCACCTACCACCACCGGACTGCCGCCGGGCCACCTCCGATGGTCGAACGCTTATACCGAAATGTTTTTCTCGATAAGCTCGTCACTTCCCTCAAAGCCGTTTCTCAATCGGATCATCCATCAAAATTTAATTTCACTTTGAAACTCCAAAACCCTAGAATCCAAGATTCGAAATTAACGAAAATTGGCTCAACGAAATACGAAATTGACTTTGAAATTGGCTTACCCAAGTCGAGAAGATTGAAATCCATATAAAGCACTTTGAAAATGGTGGCCGGAGGTAGCTCCGGCACTACCTCGGCCGTGCGTCGCCCGCTCGACACCCGCGCTTCGCCATCCCGTCGAGTTAGGGCCTGAGACCGGTGCCAAAAGCTTCATCTCCTCAAGGCCGTTCCAGCCATGGTGGTGCGCCATCGAGACGCCACCTGGAGTCGCTGGAATCCACCATTGACCGTTGCGCCGTCTCCTCCTCGATCCACCACCGTCCGGCCAAATCAGGCCGTGAGACCACCGCCAAAAGACTCCCCTCGACGAGAGCTTCCATCTCGGACCAAGCCCAAGCCTCGCGGTGGCCAGAAAATCCTCCGACAAGAAGCTCATTTCCGTGCCACCTTCTCGCCGTCACAACGCCTCCACCGTCGCTCCAATCGCCACAATGATGGTACCAATGTGTTCCTCTCGTCGAGACGATCGATTTCCATATATCATTTGCTTCAATCTATGAAGAATTGCAAAATCCCCAATTTTGGAGAAAAGGGGTTCACGCGTTGCTGCTCCTTCTCTCTCAATTTTCAATTCTGCCCCACATTCTTCAATAATTACATAGTATACCATATCCTCGAAAAATGTGCAAATAGTGTAAAGTGTCCGAATTAGGCTTACTTAGTGTCAAAATGACCGTAATTAAATGCTTAACAAAGATTGAGGTTCGTTTTATTAAAATTCATGAGTTTACAAAAAGTCAATGCCGGGTAGGGTCAAAGTGTAAATAGTTTTGGGTCAAAAATGCAATTTCTTGAAAATATGATTTAATGAATAATATTTAGAATCTTATGAAAATATTTGAAACCTCGATAAAATATGCATTATTACATTGGACCCCAGTCCAATGTACACATAAATTACTAAATTAAATTAAACGAGCTATAAATATAAATTTACCAAATTGACCCTAATTAGTGGCAAAACGATGCAAATTAAATTCTAATTAATGCCTTGGGTTTTAAATACCGAATCAAGGATTTATAAAAATATTTAAAATACAAGAGTTGGAAAACGTGCAATTGTGAAAGACGTCGGGACTGTAAACGGTCCGACGATAAATGCGCTAATCTTGAACTTGGAGATTGCGGGTCGTTATAATACTCCCTCCTTCAACAGCATTTGTCCTCAGATTCTACTCTCACGTCAAACCGTTCACTGCCAAATTTCCTCTTTGGCTTCGATTTCGGAATTTTGTTATGTCCAACTCAAAACGTCTTCAGTGCATAGACAGGCTCCTTAATTCCTGAAAAACTGACATCCATGTTCACCTCGGTTCTCGATTCGACCAGCTTCCGAAGTGTTCTCATTCTAGGTCGATCTGATAAAGTCGACGCTAACCATATCCGCATATCAAACTCGCAACATAATCGCTCCTAGTCGACTAAGAACTCCTTGTCCTTAGCACTTCCTAATAGCGCATAACGAGGCTATCGAATTCTGTGCTATCCACACAGAGATCATATAAAGCCTAATCAACTAATCATTCAATCAGCGCAAGTAAGAATAAAAAGGCAGTTAAAGCATTTATGTCACATGAAACACTTAACAAATATTTAAAGCGATTAAACACATAAGCTCATCCGATCTCTAATGTGGTTTGAGATCCTCGAAATCCGTGGTGACTCTGTGTGGTCAGAAGTTGACTCCTTAAGGTATCTGATCCTCGAACTCTATCCCAGCTCGATGTCTGACTCAGATCGAACTCCTTTTACCCATTCTTCATTTCACCATTCGGTTGCTCGATGTTTCGTTTCCTTCACAATTCTGCACTGGTAACATATGTTGGTTCCTGATGTGTTCCCTTTACTGTCTCGTAGTTCGATTCATACTGACTTCATTTCTGCTCTCGTCTCTGATTCTACTGTACTATGTCTCAAAGTAGATCATGTAACTCTTCAGGCAGTATCTCCAGAGGGGTGAGATACTAATCATATCCTAAAGCTCGGTCGAGCTCGGTAGTGACTCCATCTGTGAGTAAGCTTCCACGGACATGGTTCCTTTGTTGATCCTGATCTGTTCCCATGCTCTGTCTGAAAGTGGAACATCTGTATCGCGATCCCGATCTTAAACCCAAATATCTCTTCATCTCTTGAGCCTGTTTCGGAATCTGATTGTCAAATGTACTTCTGGAATCACGCTATCATCTATCTCGCTGTTCAAGGTAGCTGTCGTCAACTGGCTTTATCTTAACGGTGCTGGAATTGGTAACCATTGTCCTCCATTAACTCTCTCTTTTACTGCCCTCGTACCACGATTAGTACCTCTGAGTTGATCGCGGTAACCGAGGAAGTAAAGTTCGAAAGGTTAAACAATTCATCTGTATCACTCTGCTGATTCCGGTGCTCTTCAGGTCTGATAGTGTCTTAGTCTGATTCTGACTCACAGTAGATTTCAATCTCCGTGAGTTCTATTATGTCGTCGTTCTCGAAAATATCACATCAAAACGACCTGCCTCGACCCTCAGTTGACCTTGAAGATGCTCTGAAACTGGCTGAAGTATATGTTTCCTTTGTTGTCGTACAATCCGAACCCGTCGCTCTCGTAGCTTGTCCACACCTGATTACGACCCTGTGCTATCGTGCCGTTCCGTCTGTCAATTCTGGTTGTTGTCCTTGCTGACCCACATTTACGGATGGAGCTCATAGGTTAAAGCAGTACCAATGCTAAAACCCGTAGAGAAACTCACACGAAGTAAAAGGACAACACGTAATATCACAAATACATTTAAGACAAGTTACAAGCGATGTTCTAATGCAATGCCTATTATGAGTTGCGTACCTTTCACTAATCCTTCTGAGTATAGGACCAATCTCATAAGATGTATCCGCCAAATTAGCATCCTTCGGTAGGGTCCTATCTCAAAGAAAGACAGTGTTTGAACATCTCTGCATCACAAATTTTCAATATGAATGTCTGATGAGGTTAGTATACAACCACACGAGGCATCATAACAAATAAATCGCGATCCTAAAACCGCACGACCTATATGCCGTAACCAAATAAGAAAGCAACAAGGAATTCCACGCTCAGCTCGCGTTACGTCTTCCTTAGTACAAAAACTTGCAAAGGATCACCAGTTGGTTAATTAAGCCAACCATAATCCTTCACAATTTTAGGCACCCAGAAAAGACAAACACTCATCGAACCACGAATTCGACACAGACTGACATAACCCATGCAGACACTGAAAGCAAGACAAGACGAGATACTAGAGATTTCAGTTCCCTTTTAGGAACCTAGGCTCTGATACCAATGACTGTAGTGCCCCTTTCCGTAGGAGGAGAAAGGACACCAAGACAAACTCCTAAACGAGGTAAATGTACCCCATTCAAAAATTCATCCCGGAGGATGGCAAGCACTCGATCAAAACTCCGGCAACAATATAACGACGCCCCAACAACAATAGCAATAATCAGAATAGTGTGGAAGCGATTTCAGAAAATAACAATTTAATCATAAAAGCCATCCATGGCAACATAATTCATAAAACTATTCCAAAGTAAATATCCAATTAATGTCATCCACGGATCAACTATCTATCCCACATTAGGGGCACGTAAGTACGGAAAATAAATCATAATATTAAATACAATAAGCTAAAACAATTCAAAAAGCTACAAATTAACACAATAATACGAAAAATGCGATAAAAGACAAACGACAAGTCGGATTCGAGTAATACCAGCTCTGTCAGAACCGTTGCGTCGAGGGGCACGATCTGTCCGAAGACTCCGTCGCCAGATTCTCGCTGGAACCGTGCCAAAATGCCGGAAAAGCACCTGCCACCACCGGACTGCCGTGTGGCCACCTCCGATGGTCGAACCCTTATACCGAAATATTCCTCTCGACGAGCCCGTCACTTCCCTCAAAGCCGTTTCTCAATCGGATCATCCATCGGAATTTAGTTTCACTTTGAAGCTCCAAAATCCTAGAATCCACAAATCGAAATTAACAAAAATCGGCTCAACGAAATATGAAATTGACTTTGAAATCGGCTTACCCATGTCAAGAAGATTGAAATCCATATAAAGCACTTTGAAAATGGTGGTCGGAGGTAGCTCCGGTGCTACCTCGGCCGTGCGCCGCCCACACGCCGTCGTCTCGTCGAGTTAAGGCCAGAGACCGGTGCCAAAAGTTTGGTCTTCTCAAGGCCGTTCCAGCCACGGTGGTGCACCGTCAAGATGCCGCCTGGAGTCGCCGAAATTCGTCGTTGACCGCCGCGCCGTCTCCTTCTCGATCAACTGTCGTCCGGCCAAATCAGGCCGTGAACCACCGCCAAAAGACTCCCCTCGACGAGAGCTTCCATCTCCGACCAAGCCCAAGCTTCGCCGTGGCTGGAAAAGCCTCCGACGAGAAGCTCATTGCCGCGCCACCTTCTCGCTGCAATAGCACCTCCACTGTCGCTCCAATCGCCTCAATAATGGTACCAATGTGTTCCTCTCGTCTAGACAATCGATTTCCATATATCATTTGCTTCAATCGGTGAAGAATTGCAAAATTCCCAATTTTGGAGAAAGGGGGTTCACGCGTTGCTGCTCCTTCTCTCTCAATTTTCAATTCTGCCCCACATTCTTCAATAATTGCATAATATACCCTATCCTCGAAAAACGTGCAAATAGTGTAAAGTGTCAGAATTAGGCGTACTTAGTGTCAAAATGACCGTAATTAAATGCTTAACAAAGATTGAGGTTCGTTTTATTAAAATTCATGAGTTTACGAAAAGTCAATGCCGAGTAAGGTCAAAGTGTAAATAGTTTTGGGTCAAAAATGCAATTTCTTGAAAATATGATTTAATGAATAATATTTAGAATCTTATGAAAATATTTGGAACCTCGATAAAATATGCATTATTACATTGAACCCCAGTCCAATGTACACCGTTAAATTACTAAATTAAATTAAACGAGCTATAAATATAAATTTACCAAATTGACCCTAATTAGTGGCAAAACGATGCAAATTAAATTCTAATTAATGCCTTGGGTTTTAAATACCAAATCAATGATTTATAAAAATATTTAAAATGCAAAGTTGGAAAACGTGCAATTGTGAAAGACGTCGGGACCGTAAACGATCCGAATTCCGATAAATGCGCTAATCTTGAACTTGGAGATTGTGTGTTGTTATAGTGCCCTCGAAAACTCATTTCAGCGAACAGCAAGATGCTCAATCAAAACTTCGGCAACAACAACATGACGCCCTAACAACAACAGCAACAATCAGATAAATGCGGAAGTGATTTCATAAATAACAGGTCAATTCATAAAAAGACATCCATGGCAACATAATTCATAAATCGAATCTAAAATAATTATCCAATTAATGCCGTCAATGACTCAACTAAACTATCCCATATCAGGGGCACGTAAGAGAGTAAATTAAATCATAATGTTAAATACAACAATTCCAAATTAAATCAGAGAGTAAAGACTCGACTGTTGTTGGGACACTGACAAGACAATAAACAAGAGCCAACCTAGACCAGTTCCTGTCGACTGACAAGATAGGTGACACCACCACCTGTCTACCTGAAGCAAGAACCAAAATAGAAGAGGTGAGTATAAAGGATATTCAGTGGGGGGGGGGGGGGGGGGGGTAATACAATATAGGTATTGATCGCGGTTCGTCATTTATCTTTTAAAACCAAAAGTAGTGAATGTTGCTTGTTCTAATAAAAGAATACAAATATAAGTATTGCAAAACATAACACCAAGCAACACTCGGGTTCGGCTTACTTTGAAACACAACAGGGTGACGACCGGATGCATTTGAAATCATTTGCACATAATGTCAAGCCGAAAATTTTGAAAGGATATTAGTTGAGTCACGAGGCCGCGTAAGTTCGAAAGACATGACATAAACAAGTTGGAAATGATAAGTAAATACGGCTCGTAATTCAACTAACTAGTTTGAACAATAAAGAATGCATAAGTTGGGCAAGTTCGAGCCACACTTCCGGGTTTTATATATATATATAAGGAAAATACATATGCTAAATGAAGAAAACCGGAATGTGCTTCGACTTGTAACGAATGCAGTAATCAATTAGACAAGTAAATAATGCAATAAGCCATGCAATAATGTGTCCCGGCGAGAACCGGCCCTTTGTAGATGCATAGGTTTTGCTATCGAAAATGTTTGACTAAGCACATAAGGAAATAGTAAAGGCAGGAACAGCAAGCAATAAGAAAGGCGGGATAATAATTTATTTTGCAAACCTATATAACTATGTCCTTGCCCCAGTTGAAAGCATTTTAAATCCTTACCTGGCTCGACAGAACAAGAGAAGGAAAGCAAGCAGCAATTATAATTCGGCATCAAAGATCCCACCTGAAAAACACGGGGTCTAGACGATGAATGACTCACACGAACAAGGAAACAGAAACTGACGCTCGGCTACCAAATTATGAACATGCTTAAAGATACACATTCGATATTTAAACATAGAAGAGCAAGTAGGGGTAACATGGTCAATTTATATCCAAAAGCATAGAATAAACGAAGAACACTAAATAAATTGCAAAACATGTAAATATATAAGTTACTCATGGGTAAGATTGTAATTCAACATCAAACAAATATATTCCATTTAAATCAGCAATTTGAAATACAACTTCACAACTTATAGCTTTTCCCAAAAGCTCTAAAGCTACAAGCTCATATTACTCCTATCCCTAGCCTAATCGAACCGAACCCATCCGTTCAACTACACAATCATAATCAACAATACTCAACAATTCACACAAGCTAGAGTACAAGTCATTCATGCTCAAAAGCCAAAAGCTAGAAGCTATAATCCAAAAAGCTACCATATAACACAATTATACAAAAATTGCGATAAAAGACAAAGGACAAGTTGGATTCGAGTAATACCAGCGCCGTTAGAACCGTTGCGTAGAGGGGAACGCTCTGTCCGAAGACACCGTCGTGGGATTATCGCCAGAACAGTGCCAAAAATACCGAAAACCGCCTTCCACCATCGGACCGCCGCCGAACCACCTCCGATGGTCCAACCCTTATACCGAAATGTTCCTCTCGTCAAGCCTGTCACTTCCCTCAAAACCATTTCTCAATCGGACCATCCATCGGAATTTAATTCCACTCCGAAGCTCCAATGAACCCTAGAATCCAAGAATCGAAATTAACGAAAATACGCTCAATGAATTACAAAATGGACTTCGAAATCGGCTTAACCATGTCGAGAAGGTTGAAATCCATGTAAAGCCCATTGAAAATGATGGTCAGAGGTAGCTCCAACGCCACCTCAGCCGCTCGCTGCCCTTGCTCCGCCGTCCCGTCAAGTTGGAGCCTGAGACCACTGCCATTCTCTTCGTCTCTTCAATGCCGTTCCAGCCATGGTGGTGCGCCGTCGAGATGCCCCCTAGAGTCGCCTGAAAATTCCGTTGACCACCACGCCTTCTCTTCGTCGATTCACCGCCGTCCAGCCAAACCATGTCTAGAGACCACCACTAAAAGACTCCTTGAGTCAAGAGGAACAATCCCACAAAGTTTCAGGCCGTGATATCGCCGGAAAAGCCTCCGATGGGAAGCTCAACATCTCGCCACGTTCACACCACGACAACACCTCCACCGTTGGTCCAATGCCAGAAATGTTGGTACCATTGTGCTCCTCTCGTCTAGACGATCGATTTCCATATATCATTTGCTCGATTTGGTGAAGAAACGGAAAAACCCCAAATTTGCAAGAAGAGCTCACGTCGTCTCTCTCCCGTCTGCTCCTCACTCTCTCAATTTTCAAATTTGCCCCAAAGTTCTCCAAAATTGCATCATATACCATATTCCTCGAAAAATGTGCAAATCTTGTAAAGTGTCAGAATTTAGTGTACTTAGTGTCAAAATAACCGAAATTAAATGCTTCATAAGAGTCGGGGTTCATTTTCTTAAAATTTATGAGTTTATGAAAAGTCAATGTCTGGTAGGGTCAAAGTATAAATAATTTTAGGCTAAAAATGCAATTTCTTAAAAATATGACTTAATGAATAATATTTAGAATCTTATGAAAATATTTGGAACCCCGATAAAATATGCATTATTAAAACATTGAACCCCAATCCAATGTACACTGTTAAATTACTAGATTAAATTAAACGAGCTAAAATATAAATTTACCAAATTGACCCTAGTTAGTGACAAAACAATGCAAATCAAATTCTAATTAATGCCTTGGGTTTTAAATTCCCAACCGATGATTTATAAAAAATCTTTAATGCAAGAGTTGGGAAAAACATGCAAGTGTTAAAGACATTGGGACCGTAAACGGTCTGAATTTCGGTAAACGAGCTAATCTTGAACTTGGAGATTGCGGGTCGTCACAAAACCTTATTAACTATATCATATATGTATGTTAGTAATAAATGCTGTTTGATTCTAAACTCAAGAATACTCTTCTTAGTTTGAACCTATTAATACTTCGGCTGAAGATTTATTTGGCAGTTATTCTATTCAGAACAATATAGGAATTCTGCTTGATATAGTTATCAAGAAGATGGATCCTTTCTTGGCATTTTCTGATCTTCATATTTACTTGAATAGTCACCAGCATGAAACTTATGTTCTCCTCTGAGCTCGATGCCATAGAGAGAAGAAACGTACCAAATGACTATCTCATAAATATAATATGAGAAGAACCCTCAAGTCTAGGGATTATTAATCACAACACTGACCGTTGACTTAACTCAGTTACTTAGATGTTTTATCCTCTCCCATTTTGAGTGTCAAGGTTGGAATCCTCAGTGCAACTGTTGAACAGCCACTCAGTATGAGTATGAATGTCAACTTACATTCTTGTACTTAGAAACTCAGTACTTTATATAGTCACACTGCAAATCTATATTCGAGTTTATGTTTGACGCTCCCACTTGTCTCTTATGAACTCATTTGACTTGGAGTTTATTATTTAGAATTACTCCTTAATCATATGTTTCATTTAACTAGCTCTTTAGTTAATGTGATAAGGTTTATAGTAATTCAGGAGCTTCTTTATTTACATTTCAAGAAAAACATAAAAGCAAAAACGGATATGTATATGAAATAAAGAATCTTTCCATTCGATATAAAACAATGTATCACTTTATTATAAAACAAAGATTGTACTACAAGAGATAGTTATTACAAATATTGGCTGCAGGGCACTATCTCTTTCACAGGACAACAGCAGGAACACATTCTAAATGTCATAATATATCTTTAATTGAGCTCTTTCAATTAAAGAAGGATTTTGAGTCAAAACCCATTTGATCTCACAAACTCATTCCTACAGACCATGGATAACGTCTAGCAACATGTCCATGACCACCCATCCTTCGATGAAATAGTGCTTACCTTTCAGCCTCATGATCTCCGTGAGATACAATCCCTCAATCATCCAATTCCCGATTATGACCTAGGGTATGGGATACAGAACCCGAGTAGTCAATAATACTATGAACGACATTCCAATAGTAATCTCATTTGAACTCTAACTCTTAGGAACTCTTTCCTAATTGAGATCAACAGTACTTTGCAAAGATTTGATATGAGATGTACTACAACGGGATTTATAGGAATTCTTCTTGTTCTTATGACAAGTGATTAATTTTATATTAACCCTCACAGCCTCCATGCATAACTTGAACATACCCAACATACAACTTATGTGAAACTTAGAGATTCAGAAGTACATCAAAGTATGCCCCAGTCATACAAAGGAAACCATGGAGTCTCAATTCTAAGGATTAATTAGACACGATCATGGCTAGGGAAACCTTCATAATCTTTAAGACTCGATACGATCCTTAACCCATATAGGCATTCCCGTCGGGATCCTCAGTGAACTTAATCTCCATTAAGCACCCTTATATGCATAGTAGTGTAAAAACCACTAATGTCATGAAATGGGACACACTTTCATAAAGCTATGACATACAAGCAAGTCTCAAGTGAGTCTGTTCGACACCCCCTTTGCCTTTTAAACTCTTCGACTTGGATTAGTTTAGATCACACCATTGAGTACTTATTTCATGGCCCCCATCAAATGGTAAAACCAGGTCCCTTAGCTTATTGTGATCATGGGGTTTCATCCATACACAAGAATAAATAATATTCAATCAAATATAAATGAAATATGATGAATTTGGCCAATAGTATGAAACGACTAATCACGTCTTTTCATTACAAGTCACTAGAAAGTTCTATTTTAGAGTATTACAAAGAATTAGCCTAAACAGTTCGACTTTCAAGGGCACTACTCTAACAGTTGCATGCAAAATAGCATAACCCCACGCAATAATAGGGAGTTTTGTTCTCATAAGTAATGGTCTAACTATTAATTGGAGCCGTTTGATAAATGACTCAGCTAAACCATTTTGTGTATGCACATGAGCAACAGGATTTTCGACTATTATCCCAACAGACATACAGTAGTCTTTGAAAGTTTGAGACGTAAATTCACAAGCATTATCCAGACGAATAGTTTTGATTGTATAATCTGGAAATTGTGCTCTTAATCGAATTATTTTAGCAAGTAATCTTGCAAATGCCATGTTATAAGTCGATAATAAGCACACATGTAACCATGTAGAAAAGGCATCTATTAGAACCAATGTTTTCAAACCCAGACCAGACACAGAACCGGAGGACTTACTGGTTACTGGTTCAATCGGCTCAACCACCGGTTCGACCGGTATGACGTAATGCATATATTTAATTATATATTATTAATAATTAAAGGAAAATGCAAGATAACTCAGTAGAATAGCATATACTTTAGAGTCTAGACGATCTCAATATAAAATAATTAAAGTGTGAATATTTTTTATTATAAAATATATTAGTTTATATAAAAATATATCTTATTATTTATAACTTTAATAAAATATGGTAATGCCAATATATATTGATAGAGAAAGAACACAACATAATGGAATGGGAATTAAAAATATTAAATTAAGACCCCAATATTATACTTTTTCCTTATTTATTGGGAAAAGAAGAAACTCTTTCCATATCATTATGGTGCATTAGGTTCTCTTATTTTGGAAAGAAAAGAAAATTAATCTTCTCTTGTGCGTCGTTCAGTGAAAGAGAAGACAGAATAAAAAGACACAGCCAATTTAGCAGAATAAAGAGATAGAAAGTTCAACAATTCTCATCAAAATAAAGACACAGGAAGGGAAAAACGTAAAAGAAGGGAAAAAATGCACTGAAGTACTGAACCGCGGGCCAACCGGCCAAACCGGCACCTGTTAATCCAGTTTTTGGCCGATTTTTACCGGTCAGGACTGGCCAGATTGAAGACTCGTTTTTTGGAGTCACCTTAATCGGACAACCCTCCGGTCACCGGTCGAACCGGCCGGTCTAGTATGGTTTTGAAAACAGTTTAGAACCATAAAATATCCAAATGCTCCCCAAGATGGATGTATGGGTCCACATATATTACCCTGAATATGTTCCAAAAATGCGAGGGATTCAAATCCAATTTTAGCCAGTGATGGTCTCACAATCAATTTTTCTTGAGAACATGCAGCACACGAGAATTCATTAAATTAAATAATCTTCTGGTCTTCAATGGGTGTCCGTTCGAATTCTCAATTATCCTTCGCATCATAATTGAACCAGGATGACCTAAACCGGTCATGCCAAATACCAAAACTATTGAGTTAGTAAACTTCTGGTTTTCAATGGCATGTGTCTCAATTGTACTAATGCGTGCATAATACAAACTTGATGAAAAAGCAGGTAACCATTCCAACACACGCTTCTTACCAAATTCAACAGTTATGATAGATAAATATTCAATATTTTTCTCATTCATAGTCTCAACATGATATCCATTTCGGCGGATATCTTTAAAACTTAACAAGTTTCTTTGTGACTTAGAAGAATATAAATCATCATCAATGACAAATTGTGTCCCTTCGGCTAATAATATTATAGCTCTTCCGGAGCCCTCAATTATTTCTTTACTACCCGATATAGTATTAACATTGGCACCACTAATTATTAAATGAGCAAAATATTTTCTTTCTCTAAGTGTTGTATGTATAGTTGCACAATCTGCGAGACACATATCTTCATCGAACTTGGATCTAGTACGATTTTGTTGAATATCCAAATTCTGATTAAAGACTACTTCTAGATTAATAGGATCGAACCATCAAGAATCTTATTGGAAAATTTCTTAAATTGACAACCTTGAACCGCCGAGAAACTCTTCAGATCAACAACCTTGAATCACCAGGAATCTTGAGCGTAATCGTGCTAATAACGTGTTGTAAATAATAGAGAATATAGATAAATAGATAAGCAATATGGATTCTTTTTCTTTTTTTTTTTTTTTTTTTTTTTTTTGCACACTATTCATCATCCTTGGTATGGTCTTATTTATAGGGTTCAAAATACCATAAGTTACAATACCATAATGTATGTCATAAACGCTATCCTTAATTCTATTGTAGGTTACATGAGACAAATAGGAGTTACATTCCTTAATTATTTGGACATTCATTTTGGTTTATAAAAATAACTAAATATTTATTGCGGTTTTCATACTAACAGGTTCAATCCATGAATTACTTAAAGAAATTATTTCATACTAACGGGTTCAATTCATGAATTACTTACAGAAATTATTACATATGTCACACGTGGACATAAACTTTTTATCTATGAGAAAAACAAAATATTATTTATACTTCATGCCTGTTTTGGAGGGGCCAACATAATAAATTGAGAAATGTAAGATATATGCATGGGATTTGTTATGAGAAGAGTTTGTTATAATCTTGATTTATAATCTTCTAGTTCTTCCTATCTAAATGCTAAACTTGAAAATTCAAACACCTTGTTAATGAATTCGGACCCATTCTAACCTAGATTCAATTTGCATACTTATCGAAGTCGAACATTTTGTCTCTTGATTCCAAATTCGCAAACCCTATATATATTTTAGGCGTTTTTAGGGATTGCCTCCATGACTGGTAAAGAACTAAATCTCTTGACAGTTTTTAATTCAAATCATCTCAGACATCAAGATTTTTGTTCCTGGTACTCTTTTTTTCTTTTTTTATGCCATGCTACCAGGTCTCAGTACCATGATATTATTCAACACAAGAATTTAGCCGGCCATATAGGCGGCGATACGAAAAATAAAATTAGAATATAGAACAAGAATTAAAAGAAGAATAAGAACTTACTTAGGAGCACACCAGAATTAAGAAACTGGAAACTTTAAACTGCTGGAAATTTACAGAGAAAGTGTTTAAAAACTGAAAACTTCTAAGAACCTCTGCTAAACACAAAGAAAAAGCCTCTATAAATAGAGGGAAAAAGCAAGCATTGGATTCTGACATAGGTGAATCCAAAAACAAACGGACAAAATAAAATAATACAAAGCTTTATAAAAGGAAAGCTTTATTAAAGCTACTTTTTGACTAAATTGAACGCCTTGCTCCATTATGGGAACACATAGGGCCACTTAGTGGTTGGCTTTCATTATTGATGTGCCTTTCCTTTGTCTTGTCTGGAGCCTTTAATTTGCTCAGTAACATCATGCTCAATATTATTGAGTATTGTATCAATAGAAATATCCGCCTCATCAGCATACGGATCTTATGATTCTCCAGGGAGACAATGCTCATCTTCATGGGAGGATGTAGCCATAGAAATATCAGACTGCAAATCTCTAAGATTTTTGAATAAATCTTTCTTTACTTCTTCAATATAAGAAGTAATAATTTCTTCTTTGGTCATTTGACCTTTCTGGAGATTTAATTTCCGAGCAATATGCTTAAATGGGCTAGGTGACTCCCTTTGGTGCTTTAATTGGATTTGCTCTTTGTATTGAGCAATTGTATCCTGAATTTTGGCAATCGTGTCCTGTCCCTCAAGAACACCATGCTTATTGTTTCTGAGCATTCTCTTCCAAAATTTTGTGAAGAATATTCTCCTAATGCATGGATATTCTATTGAGTATGACCCACCTCTAGTTCCCATTTCCAAATCCATGGGATACCAAATTCAACAAAGAAATGTAAAGAGGGCATTCACTCAATCTATTTATTATCATGTTCTGCTTCAATTAAATTTGGTGAAATTTTCAACCATACTGCATATAAACCTTTTTAAGGTTCGGGTAAAATTTTTACTGAGGAGCCATAAGATAGCCACCATTGGTATAACCAATTTGGAATGTCTCTTTTATAAACATTTGGACAAAATTTAAAAAACCAAGAATGTTTTTTTACAGTATTTTGATAAATGAAAGCTTTATTAGATACTTCCACATAGTCCCAATAATTAAATTTAATTGAGACCTTTTGATCAGGAAGATAATATTCTCTTTCCTTTAGGGACTGATTCCCCAGTCTTCTGCAGATATTATCTGTTTGAATATTACCTTACTAAAGCTATAAGATTTTGTTTGTTTGCCTGCATGGAAATGTGAAAATTCACAGGATCCTGTAGTTTTGAGTATATTCTCAAAATGAATTTACTGTTTATATGAACCAGTTGTAAAAGATGCGGTATCTAAATACCTTTGCATAAGGTGCCATATTTCACCTTTCCATTTCAAATCTTTGTCATCCAAGAGTAATATTAACTCTTTATGATTGTTCTGCTCATATTGCATATCATCAGATTCAGCTTCTTGTTCTATGACCACATTGGCATAGGATGGATTGTTTTGACTAGTATTTCCTTGTCTGCCTTTATATTCCAAGAATTCCTTAAATAAATGATCATTATTTTCTCTCAAGGTATTACTTGAGGATGATGATGCGATATTAGCAATATTTTCGGCTATTAGCCTTTGATTACCAATTTGAGCAATTGTTTTTCCACCTCTTCCTCTATAAGAGGAATTTCCTCGACCACGGTGGCTCGTCCTGAAAATATGAAATAATCAAGCTATTAGCTGAGTATTAATAATCTTATTTGCCAAATCTCTTAATATTTTAGCTTCTTTCATTCTTCCATCAGCCATTTCTATTAATGGGCTATTTTGATCATCATTATCCATTTCCACCATTTGTTGGAAAATTTCTTTAGTAGTTTTCCAATAATTAAATTCTTTATTGTAATATGTGGATATTTCCACCATATAAAGTATTCTATTGCAATGATGTTTCATAGGCCTAGGACGCCTGGGCCTCCAATCCTCATTATTACGAGAAGTTTCCTCCATTTGTAAATAGAATATTATTAAATGATTAGGCTATAAACTCATTAATCCGGCTTTAACCCTTTTTAATGCTGCTTTATCTTCTCTCACTATTCGAGCAAGATTAGGATATCTTTGAAAACCATTATTAAAAACATAAAGCATTGATTCATCAAGCTCAATATTCTGTTGGAGATATTTCTCCTGCTGTATTAGTCTTGGAATTCTAATAAGGTTAATATAGCTGGCCGGGGTAATCTTATTCTGGATTTTTATAATTCTGAAGTCATTTGGTCCTCTTAATGGAGGATAAAAAAACCCTCTATACATCCGCCAATTATAGGGAGTGATGTCTGGACTATTTTCCATTTGCCAACCTATCCTTTCAAGGATATTGTCTCTGTCCCTATAAACAGACATTCCATGACAAACTATTCTGGTTAACCATCTTTGGTCAAAATCATTCATTCTTGTAAATATTCTCTGGTCAAAAAATCAGGAAGATTATTATCAGTTCCTTTTGTATAAACTATTTCAAAATCAAAAGGGGCTAATTGAGCTTGCCACCTTGCAAACATTTGTTTGAAGACATCATGTTTAAAATCTTTTTTAAACATATATTTTGCTGCTTGGCAGTCAGTTTTGATTATAAATTTCTGATTATATAAATCATCCTGAAATTTTAAAACACATTTAAGAATAGCTAAGATTTCCTTAGCTATTGTAGCATAATTTTTTTGACTATTATTCCATTTTCCTGAATGGAATCTAACAAGATATTCTTATTTATCATTGGGAGAAACTTGTTTAAGGATACCTCCATATCCAATATCTGAGGCATCTGTTTCAATAATTTTTTCCCAGTTCGGGTTAGCTAACATGAGACAGGGTAGATTAGTGACCCTATTCTTAATTTTTTGGACAGCCTGAGTATGACTCTCAGTCCAAGGTTTAGGATTCTTCTTAAGCCTATCATATAAGATAGCAGTATCCTGGGCAAGATTCTTAATATAGGGAGAGATATAATTTAAACTGCCTAAAAATCTTTGGAGCTGAGTTTTATCAGTCAGCTGATCAGGGAATTTAGAAGCAAATTCAATACTTCTATTAATAGGGATAATTTTTCTTTTTTCAATATTATGACCAAGAAATCTAACTTTAGTTTGAAAATGTTGCATATTTGGTTTAGATATAACTAAACCGTTTTGAATAACAATTTTCTTGAATATATCCAAATTTTTAAAATGGGTTTCAATATTTTTAGAAAACACCAAAATATCATCAATATATACGATGATAAAATCACTATAAGGATTAAAAATATCATTCATAATATTTTGAAATTCTGAAGGGGCATTCTTCAGACCGAAAGGCATAACTTTCCATTCATATTGTCCAAATGGGACATTAAATGCAGTTTTATAAACATCTTTTTCATGAATTTGGATTTGCCAATACCCTGATTTTAAATCAAATTTTGAAAATATTAAGGCATCATTCCTATCAAGTAAATCCTTTTTATTAGGGATCGGATATCTAATCCATTTTAAAGCAGTATTAAGAGGTTTATAATTAATTACTAACCTGGGAACACCTCTTTCTTGCTCAGCATGTTTATTAACATAAAAAGCTGTACAAGACCATGGAGATTTAGAGGGTCTTATTAACCCTTTGTTTTGCAAAGCTTTAATTTCTTTTTTGCAAAACTCAAGATAATCCTTATTCATTTGACAAGGTCTGGCCTTTGTTGGGATTTTTTTCTCGTGAAAATTATCCTCATAAGGAAGTAAAATAATATGTTTTTTTCTATTCCAAAAAGCATTTGGATGATCATTACAGATTTGCAAATAAAACTGATTATTAATCAATTTTATCTTGTCCTGTAATTTAGGATTTTTAAGAGTTTAATCAATCCTTTTTATTGGAAATATTTTCTTTAAAAAAGGGGTTCCGAGTATAACTTGGTTGGTAATATTTTTTACTAGTAAAAAACTAGTAGGGATGCAAACTTTATTTTTGCAAATATAAGCTTTTGGAATCTTAAAATTTATTTCCATTTTCTTACCATTTGCAGAACTTAAAGAATGGGTTGTTTTATGAAAATACTTGGTAGGAATGATTCCTTCCTGAATGCAATTTAAATCTACACCACTATCAACAAGTGCTGTAAAATCCTTTTTATAATTATGATCAATAAGAAGAGAAATCTTTATAAACCATTTTTGAGAAGTAACCATCTCCAAAGTGCTTAAGAAATTTTCATCCTCAGAGAAGGTATTTTGATTATCAGAATTGAAATTAATAAGAGGTTATTTCCTTTATTAAAAATTTCCAGTTTGAAAACTCTTTCCTCAAGATTTTTATTAAAGCTTTTCAAACTTTTAATCTCATTTTTGAGATTATAAATCTCAATTGCTAAATCATTAGCATTTGTTGGGGTTTCACCAATATGTTTTTGTTTTAGCATTCTTTTTACTTCTGCCATAGTATATGGTTCAGAAGATTTTGGAATAAAATCATCATGCTTATTTGGAGAATCTTTTTCTCCTATTTGATCAAGAATACTCTTTGTTCGGTGGAGAAACATCTTTAATTAGTGGAATTGTTTTTGCTTAACTGTTCTGATTTAGACTTTTGATCCACATGTGGTTTTAAAACATGTAAAATGGATTTTTATACACTTATTGAATAGTCATTCTTTGAATTATATAATTAGATATCCTTATTTCCACTAACAGATTAATGGATATTAAGCAATAGAAAAATTAGGTGTTGAACGAAACCTTTTTGTTTTGATAATATTAGAAATTTGAATTTCGAACTCTTAGTTGTTTTTTGTATATAATATATACTGCTCTTATCTTTCTTATCGACAGTTACATAGAAAGGCTACAATCCTTATTCTTAATTGTTAATTTAAATAATTCTAAACTTCTGCAATCATGTTTAATTATCGCAACCTAGTTATTACGCTTGAAAGTACTTAGTGATTTAATTTGTCTAGTACTTGTCAGACTACCACCTCTTATAAAATGTGAACTTTCTTCTGTACTGTTGGCTGCTGATTGAATACCTATCGAATTTCAGGATCTTTGACAGATTTCAAAATCTCTATAATACTATCATTATTAAGGACATTAATCTCCTGAAATTGGGAAATAATTTGATAAAGGTTATTACCTTCTTCATGATCGGAGCTATCCTCCCTTTCACAAGGTAAATCATTTTTACAAGGTTCATAGTCTTCACTATCTGAAGAGTTGCTATCATTATCCAAAGCTTCAAGCCCATCAACAAGCACTTCTTCTTCTTCAGAATCAGAATGAAGAAGTAGCTTTCTAAGAGTATCTTTGAGATCATTAACAATCTCTAAAGTGTTGAGTTTTTTCTTAACCCAACATTTATTAGCATAATGGCCAATTTTTCTACATTTTCTACAAATAATAGGGGGCGCATTCGCTCTCCTTCTTTCTCTCCTAAATTCTCTCTTCTCTTTTCTTTTCCTATGCTTTCTTTTAGGAAAATCATGAGATTTATTATATCTCCTATGTTTCTTAGCATTACTATTATCCTGGCTAGTAGATGGATTTTCTACTCCAAATTGACCGCAGAATTGACCCAGCTGCTTCTTTTCATTAAGATTATGCTTCTTAATCTGCTGGCTCAATTTTAACTCATTACATAAGGCTAAACCTTCCTGAATGCAAGTTCCTATTAACTTGCCATAAGTATAATTATCATAGTTAATGTTAACATCACATTTTCTAAGTTTTTCCTAACCCTTTCAGCAAAGAGGGAAGGTAATCCATCAATAAACTTGGATTTCCAGTGATGACTATTAGACTCAGGGAGTTCCATAACTCTACTAAGAAAAGTATCTTTGTACCATCTACAAGATATAAAAGTACGACATCTTAAATTCTGGAGCAAAGTCCTAAGATTATCACTATTGTCGGACCATCTTCCAGTAAAATGTTCAATGATATTAATAATTAAAGTATAGACAGAATTTTCAACCTGTCCACCATTCTCATCTTTAATCATATTTAAAATATCATTTTTATTGCTCTGGGTGAGATAATTATCCCACCATCATTTAAGCTGACCAGTAAAACCTACTATAATCATATTAGCTATAGCTCTATCAGAATTGTCATTATTCTTGCATATAGTGCTATACATAAGCATATCCTATGGACAACATTATAAATTTGTCTTTCAGTAAAACCATCAATATTCCATTCGTAAATATTTTTACCACTATAGGAATTATTAACAATATACTCATGTTCTTCAAAAAGAACATCTTGAGGAGTGGGTCTAGGATAATAATACATCCTTTGAGTAGGCTTATCAGCATATTTAGAGAGCTTATTAATCTCTTCACGAATAGTATTCTGATAATTATCATAATCACTCATTTCACTTTCAAACTCATCATTAAGAGTTTTGATTGAAATATTCTTGAATTTTTCATCAAGCATTTTTTCGAGCTCAGACATCGATTTTAATTTAAAATCCTTGATGTCTGGAGGAGGTTGAATACTAGGAGTAGCAATACTCTCCTGATTAAAAGTTTTGTTAATATGTAATGAACTTTTAAGTTCATTTATGCTGGAAATAATTTTTTCTACTTTGTCATGTAAAAACACAGTTTGTTCTCCAAGGACAATTAAATAGATATTACTATAATTTTGTTGTTTTATTAAACCATTAATATGAGCAATAGTAATAGGTAAAACTTCACTATCAATGAGTTTTTGGAAAGCAGTACAATACCTGGTTTCAGTATCTTTTTCAATATGAAAAGATTGAGGAGGGAAAATTGGTTTTAAAACCTTTCCATTTTGAAAATACTTATATTCTCTTTCAATAACAGAAATATAATTCTCAACATAATTGGTAATAAACCATGAGACAAAAGATATCTTGACATTTTTTCCAGAAAGATCATTATAAAATTTTTCTTGAAATATTTTTCTATCTTCTTTCGTAAAATTCTCAAAAAACCATTTTTGAAATGGTTCCCACCTAGGGAGATTGAATTCTTGCTGAATTAATTTTCTTGCCAGTGATCCCGGGCTAAATTCAATTTTTGGTTTAAAATCCATTAAACAGAAAAATTCATTTCAGATGCAGTTATATCTGCTTCAACATTATAAACACCTCGAACAATATTATCAGGGTGGATTCTTAACTTTTCAACTGTATCAAAAGGAGCATCATCAGAAGATTTTTCTGTTTCTCTAATTTGAGAAGTGGAAAATCTAGAAGGGGATTTGACCTCATAATCAAGAGGAGATATATGATAATAAGAAGAGCTGGATCTGAAAAGACGTGATCCAGATTTTTGTCCTAGAGAATATCTAGATTTATCAAAATTGATAACAACATTTCCTTCAGGAGTTTGCATTATATTAGTAGCCTTATCCTGAGTATTAGGAAGAGCAGGGACAGCTCTCTCAATAATCCAATTTTCTGGGAATGTTATTTCATCCCATTTGATAGATCTTCTAGTTGTGATCTCAGATCTACTAAAATTTATTTCTATAAGGATAGTTTCATTTAGTGGTTTATCAACCATTTGACAGTGGGGATTCAAAATATGAAGAGGTTTGTAATAAATTCTATAACAAACACATATAACCTCAGATCCTGGGGCATAATTATAACCATGGGTTTTAACATTTAATATTAAAGTATCAAGAATATTAATATCAGTCAAGGATAACTGTAAACTAGGATAAACATTAAAATAAACTGGGTCATGGGCCAAACTGGACTAGATTATACTCATTAAAGATTGTTTCCAATCTAAATTTCTACCATCTCTTAAAGCTGCTATAAAGCTTTCTGGTAACCCTTCTAAGGTTAAAGGTTTGAAGGCAACCTGAACTAATCCAATATGGATAAATTTATATAATTTTCTATATTTATTCAGATCTCTATTGCTGAGCAATCTAATTATCATCTCATCTTTATTACGGGAGATTGTTTCTTCAGTGGTTTTAACCACTTGTTTTAAGCCCATTCTCTCAAAAGTACCAAATTTATAAATAATTTTTGGATCTATTTTTGGAATAGTCCATTTATTAAGCAAGTCAAGATTTTGAGGAATATCATACTCCTCTTCAACACTGTTTTTAACAGTATCTGTATTTCTTATGATGTTCATCATAAGAGAATTGTGTTGAATAACATCATATACCAATATCATAATACCATGGCTCTGATACCATTTATTCACAGGACCTTAACAGTTTTTAATTCTGTAAAACAATTCATGTACAGTCTTCAAGATTTAGTTCATGGTTCTCACCAAAAACTCAATAAGTTTAAATAAATGTAAAGGTCCTGTGAATAAATAGAATTAATATATATATATATATATATATATATATATATATATATATATATATATATAATTTTGTATAATATAATACAATTTTTTTTGTTTTATTTTATTATTTTTCTAACCTAAAAAATATAATCCCTAATTTCTCCTCCCTTCTTTCACTTCACTTTCACGCAGCTGGGATTCTTCATTCACCTTCGAAACACTGCCCCCCACCAGCCAGCGGCCACCACCACCCTTGCCGCCACACACCACCAGTCCACCATCAGAAGTGTTGGCACTGCAAGTCCTACCACCCACCATAGTCCACACTACACAACTCCCTCCGGCCACCACAAGTCACGAGTCACAACCACCACCAAAAGCGCCGCCACCGCAAGCCTTGCTGCCCTCAAATCCCGATGCCACCATCAGAGACAACTCATGAAGCCCACTAGGCCACAAGCCCCACCACTCATAAGTCTCGACCCAACCATTAATCATTAATCACGCAACCGCCGCCCACCACCATGGGACTTCTTGTCGAACCGAACCTCTAATTGAGCCGGCAAACTGAATTTGAACCTCTAATTGAACTGAACTCGAACTCTTTTTTCATAGGTTTATTAGGTTCGCTCTCGAGTTCCGGTTCGTACCAATGGCTCGAACTCAAACATGAACCTTGAAAAAATGTCAGGATTTAGTTCAATTCGTTTACAATCCTAGCTAGAATGAATAGTCCTAAAATCCTACCGTATAGTTTTTCACTTTTTCTTTCTTAGTACAAATAAAGAAAAAAATAATGCGTTGTCATGTTCCTAACATTGTGTCCGTACATCACTATGTCTACGCATTTTGTCAGGGGTCTAGTGTACATCTTGAATTGAACAATGCCAGATATAGCATTTGCCGCTAGTAAATTAATTAGATTTCACTAGTAACCTTGGTAAAAACTATTTGCTTGTTTTAGTTCGTGTTAATGTATTTAAAATGTACAGTAACTGTGATTAAATATAATATGCATTCATACATCCTTTTAAATCTAGTAAACACCATTGGAAGACCCCTAATACCTCTTTTTAACTTGCCAACATCCTAATCCATGAAATCCATCCCAACAAAGGTACCATCCTAAGTTCATGTTATGTTTCAACATATGATATACAGACACTTCTTGCCGTATCGTATCATGTCCGAGATTCATATTGGATACTTTTACAGTATAAAATATTGAAAAATGTCCATATCACCATGTCCGTATCTTTATTTAATAAAATCAATCTTGGTGGGCTTTTTTGATACATGTGCTCAGGAGCAGCCCATTCTGATGGCCTTACCTATTGGACCATTAATTTAGGACTCTCTAATTTATCCATTTAGGGCCTTGGGCCTGTTTCTACTTTTGGCCCATTGCCAATTCTCAATCTCTCTCTTTTTCTTTTTCTTTTCTTTGGATTTTCCACTCGGGTTTTTTCCGAGTTCAGATTAGTCGGTGGATGAACCATAGCTACTCGACCTTTAGCCCATTGCGATCTAAAAGTATAATTTTTTTCACATCTTATTAGCAAAAGTATGGTTTCTTTATACTTTTTCATATGATATTTTTATTAATTTTACCTTATTATTTTTTACCACTCAAATGAAAAAATGATTGAGTTAGCAAACTAAAACAAAGAAGAAGATGAAAAGTTTAGGTGGTAACCAATAAAAACTTATATGAGTATTAGGATAGAGACATAGAGTGTAAAAACTTCCATATTTCGAATGGTAAAGTGAATTAACCCATTTAAATATTTTCAAAACTAATGAGACTTGTTTTACTAGTGAAAAACATAATAAGACTAAAATTAAATCAACTATTTTCTATGAGACAAAATTTGAATTTTTCTTGTTCATCGCAACATGTGACTCCAAAAATCCCTAACATACGACTAATAGTCAAATATATTTTTTTCGTTAATTGACTAATAGTTGGATTAAAATTTAAAAGGATAAAGATCATGTCCTAGTATGAACTATAGCGGTTTTTGCATTTTACTATCTAAATTTTTATTTTTTGCAGTTTGCCTCCTAAACTATATAAATCTAGCACTTCGCCATCCCAGTCGCCGAAAATTCCAATGAAAACTTGCATCGTGTCATATGAGAAACATAAGTCCATGTTGTATTATTCCTCTTAACGTCTCGAAAATAAACCCTCAACCAATTTCAGAAAACTTGAATTTTTTATCACCCGATTAAAATAACGGTGAATTTGATATATTATTTTTAAATATTCAATTGGGTGATAAAAATTCCAAGTTTTCTAAAATTGATTGAGGGTTTATTTTCTAGATAAGCATTTTGTTTGAGACTTAATGTGAAATTTTCTCACATAAATTCAAAATTATGTAAATCCAAAACCGAGATAAAATGGGATTATAAAAAATTCATTCTTTCAGGAAAAAAGATCTTAAATATTGAAATATTATATCACTACAGTTTCATACCGACTAAACGCAGCACAATTGCTGCAATTCATAGATCTTTTCTTTCTTACCAGTCAAAAACCATAAAGCAGAGGGGATAATAGAAACTGAGCAACAAATTAGCCATGATTCAGCAGTAAACGGAGAAGAAAGAACCAACCATGAGGAACGACAACAGCAGCAGCAACATTAGAAGAGATGAAGATCGAAACAAAGAAACTTCGCCTTCACCTTCCACTCTTGATTCCAGATTCAATCAAACTCTTCGAAATGTTCAAGGGTATGTGTTTTTGCATGTTAGTTTCTTCTTTAGATCTAGGAGTTTACTTGCGAAGCCCAGAATTTAATTACCAGCAAAGTCACATTTCTCGTGTTGCCTTTCGGATTCGTGCTATGTTTGGCCAGATTTGATTGCTCATCTGATAATTTGTTCGGCTTACTGAAATGGGTTTGTTGGAATTAAGTTCCTGATCGAAATCAGTACGAATAATTTTAACTTTTAGCTGATGATGAGATTGTGTGCGTGTTAATTTCTGAGATCGTGATATTGAAATTCTTAGAAGTATTTGCAACTAAATCTGGTACTTGAAAGTTAAAAAGATTTGATCTTTACTGAATAAATTGTTTGTTTTCAGGCTCTTTAGTTACAGTTTTCAAATCTATGTATTTGTGTGTCAATTTATATCTGTATTATCTAATTTGTTTCTTGGTAGATCAAGTCCTGTCTATTTCACTCTAATTCAACTCTTCGAACTGTTTCAAGTTTGGTAATGTTGAATGGTGATTTGTATTGGCTATTGGCTGCGGGGGGAGGGACATCCATAGAGGGTGCAAGGTTTCAGGGACCAGGGACTTTTTCGGTGAACGGCGCAAACCTTAGGGATATTCGTAATTGACCCTTCTTGTAATGTCCAGAACAGAATGAACTTCTTGATGGTTAGGATCTCTTTATGTGTAAATAGGCTATGAGCAGGGCCTTCTTTTCTTTTTCTTGGAGCGGAGAGGAGGTAAATAATTGTGATTAATTTTATGTTTAAAAATTTGTTTTAAGAATATTGATAAATAAAGATTTTCTTTGTTTATTAATTTCTAAAAATATTGAGAACATAAAATAATGTCTATATCTTACTCTAGGCAAATCATACTGGATGATTGGATGACAGACATATTCAGAAATGATAGAATAATATTTCTCTCCTAGTGAACTAGAAAGAAAAAAGAAATTAAATTTAACTCTTACACTGCCCAGGTTGCTCAAGGGTCGAACTTTTCCTGGTAAAATATTGATTACACGAAGATCCGATCCTTTGACTCAATCACTTCCGTATTCTCCAAACACTGCCACCAGATCTACAGAGACTGATATTGACCATGCTGAACAAGTGGATCCATCAACTGAGGTTTCTATTTTATTTCTTTGTTAATATGTTTTAGGGATAATTACCAACAATCCCTCTGGGTTTGGCTCAAATACAGAAAACCCCCTGAGGTTTCAGAAATTACCGACTCCCCACCTGAGGTTTAGTATCTCTCTCACGAACTACCCCCAGGGGGTTAATTTTTCCATTAGTTTCTAAAACCTCAGGGGAGAGTTGGTAATTTCTAAAACCTCAGGGGGTTTCTGTGTACTTGAGCCAAACTCCATGGGTAGTTGGTAATTATCCCCCTTTTTTAAAGAACTACCCAATTTATTAATAGCTCTTTTTTATTCATGTTTTAGGAAGACCTTTATAGTAGAAGCAATACAAATGCTAGTTCATCTGTTAACCATACAACATCTGCAAGTACGGGGAATGAAAGTGCTTCAAAAGAGATGAACAAGTCCACAGTGGGAGCCAGAGCTACCGATTCTGCTAGATTAATGAAGTTTACAAAGGAATTATCTGCCTCTACTGTAACTTTAGGTTTGTACTTTTCTTCTTTATCCCGTTCACATAATGATATTAAAGATCCTAAATTCTTCTTTGGATTGATTGTTTTTTGTTGCAAAATATAAATGTATGTCTTGATTGGCTAAGAACCGTTTGTGGGGTACTTCTCATTGTCGCTCTCTTATATAAAGAAAATTAATAATCTATTAAAAATTATTACATTAATATCATAGCACAATCATTGTTATATTTTGTTAATTAAGGAAATGAATCATTTTTTCCATGCTTTAAATAATATCGATGCTTTATCATGCAGATAAACTGCGTGAATTAGCATGGAGTGGTGTGCCTTCATATTTGCGTCCAACTGTATGGAGACTTCTCTTGGTATGTCGAATTTCTAATTGATTCTTTTTGCTTCATATAAATCTATTGGAAATATTTTGTAATTTGGACTATTTTCTTTTCTTTTTTATTTCTAGCTCTATTTCTTCGCTTGGACTAGCGCTTGTTGTATGTATTTTGTTTTTAAAATGGGAAAAACGGAGTATTAGACATTATTAGCATATCAAAATGTTTAATACAGTATTGATGAATGTATAGTGTATATATTTTATAAGCAGTAGAATGTGTCACATTGTACAGATCCTCTTGTTGATATTTATGCTCGACACGTGTATTGTGAAACACAGAAATGTTGAGGCAGTTTTTAAAGTGCTTGTATGAATTTACTATAGGGATTATTGTATAATATTTGTATTATAATCAATAATATATATATGCTTCTCATATATGAAAATTATATTCAACAATTGTTTTTATGAATATTGAATATGAACTGACACAGGGATATGCACCCTCTAATTCAGATAGAAGGGAGGGAGTCCTGAGAAGAAAACGAGAGGAATATCTTGATTGTGTTACTCAGTATTATGATGTTCCTGATACTGAACGAACTGATGAAGAAATTAACATGCTTCGTCAGGTTTTGTAATCCTTCAATTTTTTCTTAATTGTTTCTCGACTTTGTAGTTTAACTACTTAATGATGGAATTCTTGTGATCTTTGCTAGATTGCTGTAGATTGCCCCAGAACTGTTCCGGATGTGTCTTTCTTTCAACAACCACAAGTTCAAAAGTCATTGGAGCGAATACTTTACATATGGTTAGATGCACTTATAAAATACTTCATTGGAGCGAATACTTCATTTTCGTTCATTTTTTTGATGATTGGATATTCTAGTTTTCATGCTAAGTTTATAATAAGGGATAATTACCAACTACCCCTGGGGTTTGGCTCAAATACAGAACCAACCCCCCCCCCCCCCCCCCCCCCCCCCACCCCCTCCTCTCTCTCTTTCCTTAAAGTTTTAGATATTACCAACTCTGCCCTGAGGTTTGGAGGCTAAAGGAAACCTTTTTCTTCTCCCCCTGTCTGGGCTGGTGAAAGTCATCCCGCAGAAGCAGTTGGGAGTTCAATTACATTGACCCTTGCCTGGGCTATTCTTTTAGCAGTGCTTTATTGAAGTCACTTCTGACCCTCCTCAATGGAATCAATCCATCCTTTCTCTCTTCTTTCTCATCCGCCCGGGCTACCTCCGGAAACGAACGGTAGGGATCTTTCTTTTCGTTCTTTTTAGTCACGATCATGAACAGAAGATAGTGAACCTTAGGGGATTTTCTTTGTTCGAGCGAAACCCCAGAGGTAATTATCCCGTCTAATTTTGTGTCTCTTGTCTTTATTCTTTTACTCTTTGCTATGATAAATTTCGCTACTCTTTTATGTCTAGACTTAAATATCCAATATGGGTTTGAACCAGTTAATTTGACTATTTTTTGAATTTAATGTTCTTTACTTTGCTTCAAATGACATAAAAATCAGCAGAATGATATTGCGACAAGTTATTGTGAGAACTGAAAAATATTGTTCTTTAATTATCGTTGTTTTACTTTTGTAGTATTATTTTTAATTCCCATTACTCATTCGTATATTTAGTATCTTCTTTTCATTGTGGTAATCAAATGTTTATGGTCTACTTTTGTCTGTTTGTTATCTATAATGTTTGGGACAATCAGTAACAATCTATCCACTAAAAAATGTTGATATAATAGTTTTATGTAATCTAGAAGTATCACTTTACAATTATATCTAGACTATAAAGGGCATTTTGACTTCATCCTTCTCTTGAATTTTCAGCTCAGCTCGAACGGAACTTGGAAACTTAATTTAATTTAAAATAAAATAAAATAAGTTTATTTTATTTCTAGTTTATTATAATATAATACATTATAAAATATTTCTAATATACACATAATTTATTTATATTACTAATATAATACCTATATATTATAATATAACAAAAATCTTAAAATTATATTCCGATTGATTAGCTTAAAATCTTGTAATTGCTTCATTATGGCTGTTTTGCTTGGAATTTGCACAATTTTTATCTTGAGCATTGAGATTAATATTGTGCTTATTTTATTTTTCTCATGAAATTGAAATATTAACACGATTGAATTCCCCAGGGCTATACGGCATCCTGCAAGTGGTTACGTTCAAGGAATAAACGATCTTGCAACACCTTTCTTAGTTGTTTTCTTATCAGAATACTTGGAAAATAATGTTGATTCTTGGTCAATTGATGATCTTTCTCCTGAGAAAATATCAAATGTAGAAGCTGACTGTTTTTGGTGTCTATCGAAATTGCTTGATGGCATGCAAGACCATTACACTTTTGCCCAGCCAGGAATTCAACGACTTGTGTTTAAGCTGAAGGAATTGGTTAGAAGGATTGATGGTATGACCCTAATAAAAATAAGGATAAGTTACATATAGTACCCCTAAGGTTTTCCATAATTACAAAATGCCCTTGTTGTTTTCAAAAATTACAAAAAACCCCCTGAGATTTTTCAAACATTACAAAAGGTTTTAAGATTTTGTATAAAACACAGGGGTGTTTTGTAATTATGGAAAACCTTTGGGCAACTGTATGTAATTCGCCCTGAAGATAACTAAGCATTTCTAATGCCAAATTATATGTAGGATAATTACCAACTGCCCCCTGAGGTTTGGCTCAAATACAGAAACTCCCTGAGGTTTTGAGGTAGAGGAAAAGTTAACTGAAGATAGTGAACCTCAAGGGAGTTGGTAATTTCTGAAAACTCAGGGGGTTTTCTTTATTTGAGCCAAACCCCGGGGGGTAATTGGTAATTATCCCTTATATTTATTTATCAATTATTTGGTTTCATTTTATCAATTTATTGAAATCGTTGATTTACTTGTATGTTCTTGTGAATGTATTAGAACCTGTTTCGAGGCACATGGAGGACCAAGGTCTTGAGTTTCTACAATTTGCTTTTCGCTGGTTCAATTGTCTTCTTATACGTGAGGTTTGGATGGTTCAATTGTCTTTTTAGTTGAATTTACCTTACATAAACATCATTATATGAAATTAAATTAATTCATATATTGTGCAGATTCCATTTAATCTCGTTACTCGTTTATGGGACACATATCTTGCTGAAGGGGATGCGTTGCCCGATTTTCTTGTCTACATATTTGCCAGCTTTCTTCTGACTGTGAGAAAGCTTTATGACTACGCATAATTGCACATACATCCCTTCTTAATTTCAAAATTACAAATACCCCCTTCACTGTCGAAATTTTATTAAGACTGACAAAAGGCAATTTACGAAGTTTATTAAATGAAAAAGTAATTTACATATTTAATTGCAGTGGTCGGATAAGCTGCAGAAGCTGGATTTTCAGGAAATGGTGATGTTTCTTCAGCATCTTCCAACACAGAGTTGGAATGATGTGGAGCTGGAAATGGTGCTTTCTCAAGCTTATATGTGGTACACTGTGTTCAATAACTGCCCTAGCCATTTAGCTAGCTGAAAAAAACAAGTACTGTTGTAATGTGGATTCATCTTTTCTCTTCTTGTACGTGTTTTTTGTGATTTATTCCCATCTTATTCTCTGAGTTCTGGATGAATTCATGGCACTTCCCTGCTGTATTATTTTGTAATCACTATTTTTTCGTGTTCAGCATTTTGATTTTCGACTACACAGTTGTGGAAATACGAAAATCATCGGCAAGTTTGTAAGATTTTTTACGATTCAAAGGTGATGATTCTAAAGAGCGAACAAACGTTTCATTTATTTGTTTGTTATAATTACGCAAAACATGCTGTCAAGTGTGGGAAAAGTGTGGGAAATTACAAAAACATATTATGTTAGAAACTTTTATTACATCCATAAAATGGTTGGACGGATTTTAAAGATGTCATCACAAATTTGTGTTGAATTTCCTAATTTGTCCGTCGCCGTAATTGTCCGATCTTGCACCTTAATTTTCAGGCAATTATACCCTTCTAATATTATAGATGTTGTAGAGGTGGTTCTGGAATTTATAAAGTTTATTATGGGTTTTATTGTAATAAATCAATATTAGTGGGACAAAAGTTCTTGTTTGTTTTTATTTTCGATGGAAATACCAAGTTCATCAATGATGCACGGATACGGCGACACGAATTTTTTCAAAAATTTAGGACACGATACGGCTCTGACAAGGTTATATTAAATATATATATAATATTTACTAATTTATGCAATATATATATATATTTATTATTTACTAATTTATGTAATATATAAAATATATATATACAATTATTCAGCATTTAAAATAAAGGAATAAAATTAATATGTTGAGTTGAAAATATTATCCATTAAGTATAGATTGAAATTGAATAGCAAAAATCAAAAGAAAAATAAAAAAAAAGAAAAAGAAACAAAGAGAGAGAGTGCAATCTTATATTTCCAGCCTCTTCTTTAGCGAGAGAGAGAAAGAGGAGGGAGGGAGAGAGGAAGGAAGGTTATAAAAATTCAAAAAAGTCCAAAAAATTTTAAAAAATTATAAAATTTATCCCTCCGTGTCGGACACTCCTCCAGTCGTGTCCGACACTATGTCCTAACTTTTTTTCTTTTTTTATTTTATTTTGGACACGGTTTTGCCATGTCGGAGCCGTGTCCGAGGCATGTCCGTGTCCGACATTGTACGGGACGAAATCTCAAAGTGTCCGTGCATTAGAGAAAGGCGCTGATGAGGTTGGTTTTTGGTATGGGGTCGGGTCGACCATGGCTTCGAGCTCCTCAGTTGAATTTGTAGAGGGGAAATCGACTTCGACCTGAAACACATGAACATTGGAGTTACTTGGTCGAAGGGGGTTATCTCGGGCATAATACCTCCGATGCTCAAGTCAGTATTAGATTACTGCAAAAAGTTTCGACTATGGAGAATGCGGTCGGAGAATTAAGAGAACTTACTAACCATAATTTATGCTGGAGGTATTTATAGTGTGGCTTAACACGCACTAAGTACACATAGTGTAAGTGTGCATTTAATGCGCCGACCAGTGGGCATTTAGGTCGGCGCATTTAATGCCCTTCCGTGGAGTTGCAAAGGATCTGCAACATTCCCTGAAACAGGGGATTTGGGTGTCAGAAATATCCCATCCAAGGTACGGATGTTTGGAGGCGGCATTTAATGCGCTGCTGCGCGACGATCGTATCCCAGGGTTAGGCGGATCTAATCCTATCTCCCTAGGGTGTCTCCAACTGTCTGTCCTTGGGACAAACAACCGGTTTAAACCCCTGCTCTAGGTCGGGGGCCTTGTCTTGACGCAACTCCGACCGCTGTCAGACTCAACCCCGACCCGGAGGGTTTTTAGGACGTGAACTTCGAGGATCTGGTCGAGGTCGAACATCCGTCCGACCTTTGACTATTCAACTGGGGATCTAGCATGGTTCATGTGGCAAAACGACAGATAAGATCATGACGCGTGGATTACCCAAATTACCCACTATCAGGCATAATGCGTAATTGATATTTTCTTTTGGAGTTGGAATCCTTTGGAATTTTCTAATTGCAGTTAGAATTTAGGATAAATTTTCGTAATTTTTTAAATTTGAAGGTGGTTTCATAACTACGTCCAATTTCAGGGTATGATACCATAATTATCCCAATTACATTATTTGGTTTTTCAGTTTCTGCACCTCAAATTTGCATCCAATTTAGCAGTTTTGAAAATGTAGATCTAGGTATCTCAATTTTCAAATGTTAAAAATCGTTGATTTTTCGTTGTCTTCAGGAGTATTTATAACGTTTCAAGATGTACATATTATGTTGTACTGGTACAAAGTTTCAGGGACTTTTCGATAAAAGGCACAAATCTCAGGGATATTCGTATTTGACCCAAGAATAAAAACAATCATGTAAAACTCGAACACTATACACTTTGTTATTCCATATAATGCACGGACACTTCTAAAATTTTATCTTGCTGTGTCGTGTCGGACACTTGTATAGTACAAAATGTTGAAAAAATTCCATGTCGCTATGTCCGTATCCGTGTATCACAGGTTATTCCTATCGAGGTTCTGGCATAGTGATGGTGATTTCATTGGTTGAATGTGTTATATTTGTGCTAGTAGAATTGTGAGAAGTAAGAACATCTCTCTCAGTGAAGAAACCTGGGTGTTTGGCTTGAGGAATTTCACCCTCATTGCCTAACATTAGAACTACAGAAGACATTGTTGGCCTTTCTTCTGGATTTTGTTGCACACATAACAGACCAACTTGGATTGATCTCAACAATTCTGAAGAGTTTAATTGCTTATTCTCTAGTGAACTGTCAGCTATTTCTTCCCATCTTCCTTCTTTATATAGTGTCCATGCCTGAAAAAAAACACTGGCAAATGTGAGATAAATCATGTTACAAATCTAGGTGTTCTAAACCGTGAAACCATACGAGTACCTCCTTGAGTTTTTATGTAGTTTACATTCATATCTTGAATCTTGAAACTATACGAAACTTACCCTGAAGTTTTGTAAAACGTTACAAATACCTCCCTAAAACTAATGAAAAATCCTTGACTTTGGGTATATTTGTAATTTTTTAAGGCTTGGATGGTATCTATGAACGTTTTGCAAACCTCAGGGGTCTACCTGTAAGATTAGGAGGTTTGGATAGTTTTTCAAAAAAAAGTACGAATCTTAAGATTGTATTAGTAAATGACACTATAATTTTTATAAGCATATTCAATTTTATACATTTTAGTAACAAAGGGAAAATTACATATATTACCCCCGAGTTTACCGTAATTACAATTTAGACTCTGTTTATAGAAATTTCCAAAAGCTTCCTGATATTTCACTTTAATGTAAAAGAACTCGTGAAACAGGCTAATTATTTGCAGTTTGTGGTTTCATGTAGTACAGTTTCAGGAATTTTTTCGTAATAAACTGAAATATCATATAGTTTTTTGTAATTTCTGAAAATAGAAGATCGGTGAGTGGTAGATGCAATTCACCCTTTTAACTAAAGTGATTAATAGTAAAGGTTCGACTTTTGAAACGCTCATTCTTTTCCGAGGAAGGGATAATAACCAAAATCTCATCTTGTTTGCCTTAGTTACAAAAAGCTCCTTCTACTTATGTAAATTACAAATTACCCCTAGCATTAATAGATTGAGGCACTTTTGTAACAAGGGCAAGTAATTAAATTAAAGATTGTGTAAATGGATGTAAATTTCACGGTAATTTGAATAGGTAGAAAATTTATTTGGTTATTGTCCCTTAAATATAATTAGTTTTGGTATATCTAAGTGATAAGACTTACATGACCAAGAAGGTTGTAACTATGATCAGTGTGAGAAAATCCTCTGTTTCTCTTCCCATTCACAATTTCAAGAACTAAAACCCCAAAGCTGAACACATCTGATTTTATCGAGAATAGCCCATCCACTGCATACTCTGGAGACATGTAGCCGCTACAATTGAGTAATATTATTGATTAGACCACAAATTTGTCACAAGCAAAGAAATGGATGCATATATATTTTAAATTCAGAATATCATTTTGGGTCAATTACAAAAATCTCTATGACATTTAATTCTTTTACAATTTCACCATCAAAATCTTAAAACCTTACAGTTATTCTCTGAGAGGTGTATTTGTAAGAGTTTCAAGGATAATTTGCGTTTATTTTTATATTTTAAGGGGGGTATTTGTAAGTTTCAGTTGAACAGGAGATATTTGCAAAGTTTCAAGATTTTAATGGTTTTTCGGATTTTTAACCAAACCTCAGGGGTTTGTGTAACTAACCCTATTAGTTTTTATCTTGTAACTTTATCCTAGTTTAATTTTGATATCATACCAATAACTTTACTCAGAATTTACGCCATAACTTACAATTTGTCCAAATTTCGGTACATTTGTGTCTCGATGTTAATTACTAACAGGGGTCCGTTAATGCCCACAATTAAAGGTTAACGGACTCGTGAGATCCGCCGTTAGTAATGGTTGAGGTCCAAATATACCAAAATTAATACAAATTATAAATTACGATGCCAAATTTAAAAGAAATGATCAGCGTGTTACCAAAATCGAATTAGGGAAAAGTTAGGATAAAATTCATACTATGTTCCGACAACTCGACGTGTCTGAGCTTCAGTCTGGTTCCCTCCAAAACTTCTTGCAAGACCAAAATCTGATATCTTAGGATTCATGTCTGAATCTAGCAATATGTTGCTGGCTTTGAGGTCTCGATGGATAATTCTCAATCGGGAATCTTGATGGAGATACAAAAGCCCTCTCGCGATTCCATTGATGATATTGAAACGCATTTGCCAATCAAGCAACATGCTTTTTCTTTGATCTGTCAAATCACAGGTACTTTATTAAATTAAAGATCATTAATTTCATATAAAGATCATTAATTTCATATACCTACCTAAAAATGATGAAAAATGAAAATCCTTATTTTTTTTTGTGATATTAATTTTTTCCCATCCGAACTATCATCGTTTTTTAAATTTGTCATCTAAACTAATTTTTCGTGCACTTTACGATCTGAACTACACGAAACTAACACTTTACCATCTCCATCTAATTTTAAGCGGAATATTTCATCTAGATTCTCACACATGCCACATATGATTTTCTTAAAGGCATTTCTGTCTTTTTGGACAGTCACGTGTGTGGCATGTGTGAGAAACCAGACTAAAAATTGCCACCTAAAATTGGACGGAGATGGTAAAGTGTAAGTTTCGTGTAGTACAAATGATAAAGTGTACGAAAAATTAGTTTACATGACAAACTCAAAAAACGCTAATAGTTCGGAGGGGAAAAAATCAATATCGTTTTTTTTATACATGTGATTTTGAGAATAAATAAATTAAAATTTCTGGCTCTATCCTAATTGAACTTGTTTATGGAAAAATTGTAATTAATAGTGTGGAGTTATAATATACTCACCAAATAAAATGATGACAGGGAGGCTTTTATTGAACTCACATATAGTGAGATTTTACCCAATTACGCAAATATAGGTACTTTGAAATTTGGAAAATTATAGAGACATACGTTGAACTCCAACTACCGTTAGAGAACCTTGTCCTTGAAATTCGTTTAACCACTTAATGAATTTAGTAAAAAAATATTTAATAAGATGTATTTATGTAATCAGATCAAACTTTAGAGTATGGGTATAATTATCCTTTAAATTAAAGATCATTTCACCTACATAAAAATGATGAAAGTTAATTTTCTATATTATAGAAAAAGTATGGCCAGTTATGAACCCCAAATTTATGGCATTTAAGAAAAATATCCCCTAAAACTATCGGAAAATTGTTGATAATAGATATACCTAATGTTCCAAGGTTTTCCTAACCACGGGAAGTTTTTAGTAATTATCAAAAAATTAAATTAAAATTACTGACTCTGATCTTGTCCGATAAAGAATTAGAATATACTGACCAAATAAAAAGACGTCAAGGCTTTTATTGGGCATATATTCATAGACGAGCATGCTTTCCTCTCCTTGGACGCAACATCCCAGAAGTCTCACAAGATTTCGATGCTGAAGTTTGGCGATAAAGATTAATTCATTCTTTAATTCGTCGACGCCTTGCATGGAGTCCTTCGATAGCCGTTTTACTGCTATTTCTTGTCCCTCCTCGAGCATGCCCTGAGATCATAAAGTAATAATTTTGAGCTCAAAATACCATTAAAACCTTGAAATGTTACTATTATTTTTGAGTTTTTATATTGCCTACTTTCGTAGGCTGAAACCTCGAAACATTGCGAATCTTTCCAACCTCAAAACACTATGAATACACCTATATATAAACCTTTAAGGTTATTTGTAATGTTTTAAGATTCCAGTGGTGTTTGCAAATGTTTTACAAATCTCAAGGACAATAGAGAATTGCAAAATTTCAGCGATTTTTTTAGTAAAAGACACAAACATCAAGAGTTATTTCGTGACAACATGCTATTTTTGTCTCGTTTAACTTTCACAATAATTTATCTAAATTTAATGCATCTGTGAAGAAATTGCACCTTATAAACGGGACCAAATCCACCCTCCCCGAGCTTGTTTCCGGGGGAAAAGTGATTTGTAGCTTTTAGAATAATAGATAAATCAAAAAATGGTAGATCTGAGTGTTTCTCACGACTTGAGCTATATTTTCCTGCAATTTCTAAGAGAGAAAAATCAAATAAAAAGAAAGTTCAAAAATGGAAAGAAGTTTGAAATTAAACTAAGCGACACAATTCTGATCTCACCTTCTTTTCTCATCTTCGTTTTATCATTCTTTCTCTTGCGAATGAATATACGTAAGCTAAGAGCTACTATTATTAGCACTACTCCTGTGACTGTACACAAAATAGCTATCAATTTCTCCTTTCCCTTTCCTTCTGCCTCATCTGCATATATCCCACTGACGAATGTTAAATGGAGCGGATATGTAATTTGTATTCGAATTAGTTTAACACATGATTCGCTATCCGCTTATCCGCTATTCATTCAATATTGGAAATTACTATCTGCATCTGTATCATACAGCGGATATTATTCAGATATCGGATATATCTATAATACCCGAACACAAATATCTAAAATATTCGAATCAATTTACCTGTTTTATATACATATTTTACTAAATAAATAGAATTATAGTACTTCGCAAACAAATACTTTTTTTCTAGTTCATTAAATACATAGACACTTTTTTCAACGGATATGTAATCGGAACGGATATTAAATGGATCGGATGTTTGATTATTATATATGTATCCGTTTATAATCCGGATGTTAATATATAATCGGATATAAATATCTTTAAATAGATACCAATAATATCATCTTTAATTGGATATAGATGTGGATTAAAATCGAATATTAGGTTATCCATTTACAATTTTAATAATTGATTGGATAAAAGATTTCCTGATTAGAAAATAACATGTGATGCACGGACACTGACACGATAATAAAAACACGACACCCGACATGGATATCCGATACGACAACACACTATCTTTTTTTTTTTTAAATATCCGTGCATCATAAGACATAACATAATATATTAAAAAGGAGATAATAACACTTGCACTCCCTTGACTTAAGATTAAATATAACAACACCCCGTCAACTATTGAAAATTACAGATAGATCCTCTAATCCTAACAAAAACCTAAAAACCTTAAAGAAAATTTATAAAATGACTAAATTACCCATAACATTTTTGTTATAGTGTTTGCTATACATGAAATGAATGAATTGGTTAAGTTGTCGTCCAGTTAATAAAACGTTAGCATCTACTTGGAAACAATAAAATGACTAACGGCAGTACCTAAGCCATAGTCGAGGGGGTGTCTCTGTAATTTCCAATAGTAGAGGGAGCCTTGCTGTAGTTTTCCTTAAATCTAGGGGGTGTAATTGTAATTATCCCTAAAAAAGAAATGCGTGATAAACTCTTAATTACCTGCCTCGGAAGCAGCCATTCTGATGTAAATAACCTGTCCATCAGGAGACAAGGTTCTGATATCGACCAACTCATTAAACCAAATCAAACAACCACTCTTTTTCTTGATATCCAACTGTGTGTAAGCCATGCAAGAACAGTTCCTCAAACACTCTTCCCGACATTCATCAAGAGTCATTGTAGCGTTATTCCAGGAGTTTGTCGCATCTGGTAATTTAATCCCAGAATACCTCAAGAAAACATCTCCATTGCAAGTTAAATTAGTCCTTCTCACACAACCACTAGACCAATCAGCTCTAACCCAACCATCTGGATCCCTTGGAACAAACCTATCAACGCAAGATTATAATCTCTAATTAAATGAGGACAATTTGGTCATTTGAGGGGACAAAATTTTATTCATCAATACTACTAATTAGTTCACAATTGCTTGAAGAAACTTGTATTGAGAAACAAATTATTACCTTACCATTTTACCCTTGTCCACCGAAGGAAGGAAAGATAAATTTAAATGTAGGGTTTAATTCATGATATTATTATTCATAAGTTTTACTCTGCCTTTCTGTCTTTTTTTTAATCCTAATAGCAAATTTGTCATATAGAGTAATTATCATACTGCCTAATTTCTAAAATACCCTTGTTACAATTACCGAATTACGTGCAAAATATTAGATTTTGCACTATAAATTTGCTGCGGTAAAACCTAAACCCCTAATTTCTTTTTCCGCTCGCTATTTCGAACCCTAGTTGCGCCAAATCCCTAAATCGACACTCAAATTAGTGGAAGACCTAGATGAATTATAAATTAATGTATAAAACGAAGGCTTTGTGCCTTTATATAATAAAATTTAGGGGTATTATGACTTTATGAGCCGAATAAGTCAGATTTTTACCTATTTCAGTCTCAATATTCGCGAGTGTAAAATACTCGTTGTCCTAGGGAGTTTAAATGAACATTCTTTAATTTCTCATGGTAATTAGAAATTAATTTCATACAGGAAATTAATGCAAACATTTCATATTACACATGGTATTTGCTGGTATTTCTCTCTATAAATATCAATTTAAGGATAAAAATATAATTTAAAGTAAAAAATGTATTTATTCCGTATGCGTGCCATATACATGTATTTTTCTCTATAAATTTGAAATTTCTCAGTATTTTTTACAAGGGTCAATTTTTATCACAAGGGTATTGAATGCAATTAACTCTAAAAATAAGCATTAATAAAAAAAATTAAAAATATTTTTAAGGGTCGACAATCTTATAAAACCCCAAGAAAATTTCACATTTTGTCCGGCCCATAAAATTTGCTAGTGTTCATATTTAATATCATTCATTACAGATTTCTTATTTAATATTCAGTAAAATTTGAAAAATCTCACTATATATCCTAGCCTCATTTTTCGTCTATTCACTAACAGAAAATGTCTCAGCATTCTTTTGAAATATAGCGTGAGATATTTAAAATTTTATGAAATATTATGTGACAAATCTGTAACCAACATAATTAAAAGACGTACTTTATGGACCAATAGTGTAATTTTAACTCAAATCATATATATATATATATATATATATATATATATATATATATATGAAAATGATTAAGTTGGATATTTTAGGAAACATACTTCTGTGTTAACTAATGAGTTGGATTAGTTAGAATTAGTCCATTTTTCCATGTAAATTATTTCTATAAATAAGTCCATTAATTATTATTTTTGTAACTTACATATATATTTAATTTAATTGATATTCCATATATTGATTTATATTAAAAATTTTGTAGCTCCTATTTAATTATAGAATTAAATAACTATTTTATATAATATTGATATTGAAAAGTTCAATCAAGAAATAATTTTAAGTAAATTTTAATGAGCTTTACTAATCATTATGAACTTTATATTTATATGCTAAAAAATATGCATATAATTAAAGAGGTTAAAACTATTTATAATTTAAATATAATATTCAATTTGTACATGAAAGCATAGTATAGAAGAATTACCATTCAACAAATATTAACAATATTTGGGTAAAAGATTATTTAGTTATATAATTAATACTTTTTTATTTTGTATACTTTTTATCTATCATGTAATTATTTTTTCAAAATTTCTTTTAATTATTTGTGGGGGTCACATAATTAGATGTTTAATTAAAATTTATTATTATCTTAATATTATAAAATAATAAAATAGTTGATTTGTTTAGAAAAAAATCTCTAAATACATGTGTTTCATTTTCATTTTGCGGTGGAAAAATTAAATTTCATTTTCAATATGAATAAATTGGTTAAGTTATTATATTTAAATATTAGTATTTTCATAATATAAAGGAAATTTCAATAATAAAATGAATATTTTTACTACTTAATAATGAAATAATAACAAATTATTCAACAAAAAAATAATATAAAGTATACAAGAGATTCCAATCATTATTAATATGGTCTCTTATTAAATATTTTTATATTTTAATTATCATTTTAATATTTTTGTATTGATTGTGTGCATGAATTTAAAAAAATGTTATATATATATATATATATATATATATATATATATATATAATGAATTTTTCATATATATATAGTTTAGAATTATTTTGATGTATGTTTCAAATTATGAATTAATTAATTATTTATATATTTTATTAATTATAAATAAATTTTTCCGTGCAACTAGGGTTGTGCAGAGTTTGGTAAAACCGACCAATCTTACTAAAACCGAAACTTTGGTACGTACCGAATACCGAACCGAAATTGCAGTTCGGTATTCGGTACAGAAGTTTATAAACTTTGGTATTCGGTTCGATATTTGGTAATTGGTGTGAAAACCGCTAATTTGGTACGTACCGAATACCAAACTATACATACACTATATATATATAATTATATATAATTGTTATATATATATATATAAAACGTGTTTTTCTACTAACAATACTTTTTACTCTTTATATATTATATTATCAAAATAAGAACTAAGTTTAACAACTAACATTAAAAATCTAACGAGATTGAAACCAAAAGGCAATAACCATCCAACCCTAGCAGCCGCCTGGTCCGCCTCCCTCATCCCCGTCAGCCCACCGCCAGAGCGCCGCTTCCTTCAGTCGCCGCCCGCACCTCCGTCAAAGGTATGGTTTAAAGTTTGAATTTATTTGAGAAAGTGTCGAGAGTTTGATTAAGTTTGAATGAAGTAGGAATATCTTTATTTAGAATTCAAATTTTTTTGTTGTTTACTGGTACTTATTTAGTTATGTACTTGCATTTTTTCACAGTAAACTAAATGGCAATTGAAGGAGAAAAAAACATATCCATGAATCTACCTTTGAGTCCTGCAACTAGGATTTTTTCTTGTGATGATCCTTCATTGGATGACCAAATTAATGAATGGGCAGAATGTTTTTTTATAAATTTCGGTATTTCGGTATTTACCAAACCATACCGAAATAACTTCGGTAAATATCGAACCGAACCGCAAACTTCGGTTCGGTATTCGGTACGCCATTTCGACATACCAAAATATCGGTATACCGAAAGTTTGGTTCGATCGATTTGGTAAATACCGATTGAACACCCCTACGTGAAACGCAGGGATAAATACTAGCTAACTTTATAAAACAATTAAAAAAAAAAAAACCTGTGAAGGCATTGACACGACGGCGAACTCCCAACGTCGCAAGTGCCGAAGGCGCCACAAAATCCATAATTATCGCATATATCCGCCGGCAGGCTGAAGTAAATGACCCATCCTCGCGTCCTATCCACCCACGTCCATCGCTGCGAAACGCCCGTGTGATTCATCGTGTACCTCGAAACGAAACTCAGATCCACCGTATCCGATCTATAGTACACTCTCTTCTCATCCATCACAAAACTCAGCCTGTAAGTCGGGTCTTCCCTCGGGTTCGGCGGCCCGGGAAATCGGATCCCATTCCACGGCCCGATTCGGTTCATTACACCCGAACCCCTTTTGATTAGCATCTGCGGGTACCCGGTCAAATCCATATGAAAGCTATACTCTCCCGGAGATGGGTCGTCCTCGCTCCTCCACGACGTGAGGTAAAATTCTCTGTTATTCACCAAATCCCACCCCAGATTCATACCCGGTAAATACGTATCCGATGGGTAATCGAAGCTCTGCCAGAGGTAATTCTCGTTTTCGGATCTGATTACGAGGTTTCCAGAGTTGAGCAGCTGGGCGGTGACCCGGGTGGAGCGCTGTCCGGGTCGGGTCGCGTTGGATGACCATATGGTGTGATTGGTGGTTATATTGACAAGTATTAGGATTCCGGGTGGGATTAGGGTTAATACGCCTGAATTGTCTGTGAGTGGGTTTTCCCTGTTGGCGACCCATACGACTGTGGTCTCTGTAATGTTGTTGAACCAGATGCCGACGTACCGGTTTTTCGAATTTCCGGGGCTGAAAAATCCCAGGGCGAATTTCCCGCCTGATGAAATCAGTGTTTCGCCGTCTCTGATGCTTTGATTAGGGTTTATCGAATCAGTTTGTGCTGAGATTGTGTGGAAAATGAATGGGAGAATCAGAAGAAACGAAGAGGTTATCCTCATGGCTAAGCAGTACAGACTACAGATTAATGCCATGTGAAGGTTAGCAAATTCAAAACTGGTAATTATCTTTACTCTTTTTTTTGGTAAATCTGTACTGCACTTTGATTACTGTACTGTAGTCATTAGGTAGAAGAATCATTGGCTGCCTTTTCTTTTCTTTTCTTTTAAGTTTCATTATCAAAGAATCAAGAATGTCAACTTGGGAAACAATTCCAAGAACAACTGCTGGAGCCTGGAGCAGTGGAGCCAGTATTCTATTGTTTATCTCTCTGTTTTCTTGAATGTTGACTTGGAACCATGCTGGAGTCAAAAATATTCAGCTGTCTTGGATTTAACAAACTCTATATTTCTATTCTTTCGTATTGAAATATCTTTACATTGTTGTCCCTGTAGGTTAGTTATTAGAAGTTTGCTTTTATATTAGTTAAATCTTTTAGGTTTTATCATATCTTTATAAAGTTATGCCGGTTGTAACTCATCTATAATCAAGTGTTTTTTCTTATCATTTGTTGGTACTTGTTTAGCATATTGATCAAAGACTTGCATATATACATATAATATCCAGAAGAGTCAAAGTTAATCAACCTGCACTTTGTTTTTCTATTTAGAACTCGTTTATATTTTTAGATTTTGTTTACTTCGGCAAAAAAAGCCATTGTAAGCCCATAAACGAGCGGAAAAACATGTTTACATTTGTTGGTCCATGACCCGGTTTAACAGGTCCAACCCGCCTCCTAAGCAGCCCAAATGCTATTCTTGACTGTGATAATAACAACTTTTTTTCATTTTTTTACGTAGCCAGCCATTATCCATCAAAATTAGCCAGCAGAATCGGCCCTCGCTATCGATGTAAATTACAACTCTTGCCTTGAATTCTCCCGATTTCATCCCAATTCTGCAAAATATTTTTTCCTTCTTCTCCCAAAAATTTTCCTTCTTCTCCCGCAAAAATATTTTTTTCCTTCTTCTCCCAAAATTTTCCCCCAATTCTGCAAAGTAAAATCAAACACCAACTACATGAACATTGAACACGGATAAATTTTGGATCATTGAACTATGAATTCACATAAGCAGAGTCATATTTGTTAACAAAATTCATTGCCAAGAAATCTGGTATATCTCGGAGTAGTACTCTAAAATCTAGATGAATAGGAATAACCCCAAAAAATTTCATAAACGTAATTGAAAGTTTCAGATCTAACTACCTCAGTACAAAAGACACAGCAGAGGTAATAGTTTATGGAAGAAATTAATTAAATCATTAGAAAATCGTCGAACACCGGGAACTCACCCAATTCTTTCGATCCTAACAAGGGAATATTCGATGATGATGAAATTCTCGTCGAAAAGCGGTGAGGGCTCGGCGAGGGTAGTGGACGAGGAGATGATGAATGTGATAAATTTGGGGAAATTTTGGATGTAATTACATATATGGCTACAATATCAGTCAGAAGCTTACATTTTTGGGTGATCAGAATGATAACCCTAGAAAATTAATTGCGGAGAAACGATAAGGGAAATTTAAAAAATGAGAATTTGAAATTCAAATTTTTTATGAGGGTAAATATCCCAAAATTCCACAGCTATTCAAAGTAAACAAAACTCCCAATATAGTTAATATAAAAAGAAAATGAAGAGATTGAAGTAAACGTAAAAAATGATCAAACTAAAGGATTAATAATATGCCATATAACAGTAAAAGGGCAGGCACGGAACATTTGAAGTAAACAAAATCTTAGAATGAAAGTTGAGTGGTTTTACTAATAAACTAATAAAGTGCGGTCATTTTTATGTTTACATTGTTTTATTATTTTATTGTTTAAATAGTTAATTTTTAGACTTTTGTTTATATTGGGCATTTTTCCAACGGATAACTGTCCACAACAATTAATAAGGTCTAACTAGACTTTAAAGGTGGACTGATGATAAGTTATATAAAAATGGCCAAACAATGAACAACTAAGTAGGGGAATTCTATGGTTAGTTACCAATTGTAGGTGACTAACATTAGTTATAACTTAAAATAATGCCATGTGTCCATATAAATATATATTACTAAAATAGTTAATCTTATCCTTTAATATTTTTAAGACTATAATTCATTATTTTTAGAGAAAATATTTTATTAAAAAATTAATTAAAAATTTACACCATATTAAGATGCTCTTTAATTAAACGTATTAATTAAAATAAATAATTATGTCATGTAATTCAGATCTAATAACTGTAATATATTTTTAGAATTTTAATGGTTATATAATGTATTTTTAGGGAAAAAATATAAAATTTTTATAGAAATAACTAAATATAAGCAATATGGATGTCATTTTACTCCTTACATTATTTAGGAATAAAGAAAATTAAATTTTTTTTACAAAAACTCACCAATTTATTGAAATTTGTCATTTTATTTTTGAGTTTAAATTTTGAAGATATAGTGTTGATGGGTGGATACTTAAAGAAAACTAAGAAAATATATTTTAATTTTAAGAAAAAATAAACGGCTAAGATTATATGCATTAGATCTAATGGTTAGAATGATGGGTGACTAATATTAGTCACCTACAATTGAGACTAATGATAGAACTCCCCAACTAAGTAACAAGTCCATATTAACCAAGGTTTGGGAGTGACCCAACAAATGTAAACAACTTTTTGGGGCTATTTTGAGCTGATAAATGTCAATATATGAAAATATAAACAACTTCTTATAATATTATAAGTGAGAATTACATAAAGGTCCCCATAGATTAACATATTTATATATATGTTCCTCCTGTTTCATTTTTTACATTCTAGTCCCTTGACCGGTCAACCGTTAGTCAGTTTCGTTAATTTCCTGATACCATTGTATTCGTATTATCGAGACTGTAGCGCCCCTTTTCGTAGGAGGAGAAAGGACGCCACATCCGCACCAAGACGAACTCCCAAACAAGGTAAATGTACCCCAGTCAAAAATTCATCTCGGCGAACGACAAGCACTCGATCAAAACTCCGGCAACAACAACACGACGCCCCAACAACAACAACAACAACAATCAGAATAATGCGGAAGCGATTTCAGAAACAACAGTTTAATCATAAAATACATCCATGGCAACATAATTCACGAAACGAATATAAAACAATTATTCATTCAATGCCGTCCATGGCTCAACTAACTATCCCACATCAGGGGCACGTAAGTACAGAAAGTAAATCATAATATTAGATACAATAAATCAAATCAATTCAGAAAGTAAAGACTCGACTGTTGTTGGGACATTGACAAGACAATAGACAAGAGCCGACCTAGACCTGCTGCTGCCGACTGACAAGATAGGTGATACCGCCACCTGTCTACCTGAAGCAAGAACCAAAATAGAAGGGGTGAGTATAAAGGATACTCAGTAAGGGGGGTAATACAATATAGATATTGATCACAGTTCGTCGTTTATCGTTTATAACCAAAAAGGGGTGAATGTTGCTCCTTTTGATAGAGATACAAACAATAATATAAGTTGTAAACTATAACACAAAGCAACATTTGGGTTCGGCTTTATTTGAAAACACAAGAGGTTGACGAACCGGATCATTTGAAAATATTTGCACATAAGGTCAAGCCGATAGTTTTGAAAGGATGTTAGTTAAGTCACGAGGCCGCACAAGTTCGAGAGATATGACATAACAAGTTGGAAATGATAAGTAAATACGGCTTGTAATTCAACTAAGTAGTTTGAACAATAAAGAAGACATAAGTTGGGCAAGTTCGAGTCACGCTTCCGGGTTTTATATATATATAAGGAAAATACATATGCTAAATGAAGAAAACCGGAATGTGCTTCGACTTGCAGTATAGCAATAGGCAATAAACAGTAATAACAATAAAGGTAATTACGATAACAAGTTATTATCCCAGCAAGAATGAGCCTATTCCCCCTTATAACCCCCTCAATCATGCAAGTAACTTCATTTCCGGTGTCTAGTCAAGGAGCAACCCAAGGCTCGACGAACATGAATTTAAGGAAAGTGTGCAACGAATGCATCACCCACCATCGCTCCCAACCATGGGTGCCAACTCCTGACAGTCCACAGTTGACGCTTAGTTTTGGGAGTAGTACCTCGGGAAACACCTTGGACGCTAGTCGCTAGATGAAACCTCTGAATACCCTCCCAAGGCCCCATGAAAAGTCCATGATTTTGCTCGCGTTTCAAGAAATAATTGTAAGTTGAGTGCCAAACGGGTATTTAGGCAAGTGAGTGACGACAAAGGGGGTGACTACAAGTTCCGTACGCGTCGGAGTGTGCTGACGGACTCCCCTAACGACTTTTCTCATAGACCCGACCCAAGTCAAATTGTCACGTTTGAAAAGAAAGAATTTACTTACCTTTGAAAACAAATCAGTTTTGTAGCACCCCACTCTACAGCCCCCGAACCTGCATGGATTCCCAAGCCGAGAACGGCGCCTCAACCCGAGAACTCATGCAAGCTAACGGGTCAATCCCGACACTTGGCAACAGTAGATCCCCAAATTTAAAACATCTAAACAACTCAGAAGAAACAGCGGAAGCAATTTAAATCATAATAACAAAAATGCCACTTCGGGGCCAATTAACTAATTTAAAAATAAAGCCCATTCAGGGGCAACATTAAATAAATATCAGGGGACGGGGATCAATATAAAGTTATCTACAAGCCAGGACAAAAGAATCCCTATCTAGAGAGTTAATGACAACATAATAGACTCGGCAAAACCAAAAGACCTATCCATGCACTGTTGCCCATCCGACACGTGAGACATGTCGGTCTCTCAATCTACCTAAGGCAAGAACCAAAGAAAAAGGGTGAGTCAAAAATACTCAGTGAAGATGTTGGAACAAGTCGAGTCACGCTTCCGGGTTTTATAGAAAGTACATATGCAATAAGGAAGAAACCAGAATGTGCTTTGACTTGGATATTCAATAAAACAATAAAACAATAACAATATAAAGCAATAAATAAATATCCCCGCGAGAGTGGGCCTGTTCCTCCTTATTTCTCCACAATACATTATAAAATTCTCCATCGCCTGTGTCAAGCCAAGGAGCAACCCAAAGCTCGACTAACGTGAATTTAAGGAAAATGTGCAACGAATGCAACATCCACCATCGCTCCCAACCGTGGCTATCAACTCCTGATGGGCCACGATTGATGCTTAATTTTGGGAGTAGCACCTCGGATTACACCCTGGACGCTTGTCCCCGGCTGCAACCTCCGGATACCATCCCGGGCCCGTTGAAAGAACAATACTTTGCTCGCTTTTCCAAGAAAGATTTTTAATGCCAAACGGGCAATTGGGCAAGTGGTGACGACGAAGGGGGTAAATCCTAAGCCAAACCGTCACGTAAAGAAAAGAGTTTTCTTGCCCTTTTTGAAAACAAATCGATTTAGGTTACTATTATATAATTTTGATATCAAAGGATTTTAGGATAAAACATAAAAGTATAAGCTCGAAATATGTAATACAATAATATGGAATTAAGGGGTTTCGCAGGTATACATAGACATATATGTTCAAGCCCAGTTTAAAACGAGTTAAATCCTCACCTGGTCTCAAAAATAGGAAGCCTAGCAGCTAGACTCACTGGTCACCGACTCCCGACTGATCTGTAAACAAGATAGGACCTAGACAAATTAATAACGACTATAAAAGCGCAAATAAGCAATTATTTGACGAACGGCTAACCAAACATGTTTAAAATCATGCATATGCCAATTATAGTATGTAAGGAAGCTATCATGTAAATTTCACGAAATTCCGACAAGTTGTCAGATATGCACATACTTAAAATTACACTATTCACAGCCCGAACGAGGGCGAAATTAAATAAACATTTCAAAATATTAATCCACAAGTTATAAGGGTTCTATAGGTGAAAATGGTATAATTTTAGGAGTCCGTATGCGAAAAGTCAACCAAAAATGTTGACCCGGAGACTCACTTGTCGAGAGCAACATTTGAAAAAGGCTGGAAAATTTTCTAAGTGTTTCACACCGGCTTATGCACGGTCTTGAACACGGTGTCAAGACCGTGCACGCACACACGACCAATTGCATGGTTTAGGTGCACGGGCTTGAGCCCGTGCAGGCACAAAGGGGTGCGCATGGGCTCCTGCACGGTCTTGCTCAAGACCGTGCGTTAGCCCGTGCGGTTTAAGAGCACACAGCAGCAGTTACGCGATTTCACGAAAACTCGACCCAAATTCCATAAAAATCATATTTAGAGCGCAAATCAACACCCAACAATCGTAACAATCAACAATCATCATCTAATAAACATTTACATCCAATAATTTCACGAAATGATCAAGAAACGGGTTCGATCTAAGCATTTAACCTAAAAATCCCGAAATGATAATTAATCCTCAAAACCGCGTAAATTCGTGAAAGAAATTGGGGAAATTGGTACCTAAAGAAAGGTATCGCTGAGAGGATCGTTTAGGTTCGATCGGCGCGAAATTCCACGGAGAAACGAGCTCGGCACAATCGATTAGGGCTTCGGGGGGAAAAATCCTCTTTTTTCTTCTTCTCTCACTCTCTCTATATCGCATATGGTTCGAATGAGGGTTTTTGAGACTTTTATCAAATATTTAGAAATGCCGGAAAACACGAAGGGTAGTTTGGTAAGTTTGGAAAGTCCAATTAAATGTACGTTGGTCAAATATATCTAATTAATAACAACAAACGCAATTTAGACAAGAAATTTAAATACGCAAATAATATTATCACATTGGGTCGTATACGAAAATAATATATAATAATTCACATATTACAAGAAATTAGGGTTAAGAAAGAAAATTAACACGGGAAAATACTCACAGTGATTCTCGGATTTCTGGGTCGTTACAAGTTTTGGATAATATAGTATAAGTTGATATCAAATGGTTTGACTAAGCACACAAGGAAATATTAAAGGCAAGAATAGCAAGCAATAAGAAAGACGGGATGATAAGTTATTTCGCAACCTACATATCTACGTCCTTGCCCCAGTTGAAAATATTTTAAACCCTTACCTGGCTCGACAAACGATAGAAGGAAAGCAAGCAATCGAACAAGTACTCCACGGGAATAAAACCTGCAATCTCAGACACGACATAACCATGTAAGACTCTGACAAGACGCACGACAAACGAGGATTAGGTGAATCAAGTAAGATTGATCAATCAAGTCATTTAAAATCAATACACGCAATATAACAACACTCTTAGCAATGAACTAGGCATTGAAATAAAAGGAACAACATGCCTAAATGCAAACATTTAGTTACTAAGCATAAGTGCTCATTCGAGGGGTAATACGGTCATTTCATATTCAAAGGAGGGGGTAACAATTAACGAACAATCATTTAAATCAATTACACAACTTATAACTTAGAGGTCCTTAAGGGGGTGTAAGTGTAATTAAACATAAAACATGTATATTTCATTAAAACAATAAATCAAAGTACAACTTCTTAACTTACAACTTTTTTCCAAAGCTCAAAAGCTAACAAGCTAAGATCGATCCTATCTCTAGCCTAATCGAACTGAAACCCATTCGTTCGACTACACAATCATACAACAACCATATTCAACAATTTATACAAGTTAGAGTATAGGTATTTCATGCCAAAACAGTTCGAAAGGCTAAAAGCTATAAGCTATAGTAAAAACGCTACCAAATTAATACAATTATACAGAAAATGCGATACAAGACAAACGACAAGTCGGATTCGAGTAATACCAGCGCCTTTAGAACCGTTGCGACGAGGGGAATGATCTGTCTGTAGGTTCCGTCGTCAGATTCCGGCTGGAGCGGCGCGCTACTGCCGGACCGTCGCTGCTCCGCCTCCGTTTGTCGTCAAGCCTCAAGATCACAGCCAAAAGATTCTTCTCGTCAAGGCGGTTACGACCATGGTGGTCCGCCGCCTCAGCTCCGCCTGGAACCTCCGGAAAAATGCCCAAAGCCGCCGCCGCTATATCTCCATCGACGCTGGTCCAATGAAGGTGAGACCACCGTCAAAATACTCCCCTTGACCAGAGCTACCTTCGCTGGGAGTTGCACGGCGTCATCGCCGCTGTAGGCGGCAGATCAAAAAAGTGTCGTCGCCACCTTCTCTCCTCCATAGCACCGCCGTCAGCCACTTCCGCGCCTGGAGACCACCACCAAAATCTTCCTTGTGCCAAGACGAACAAAACCCATGTTATGTCAGGCCATGATGTCCCGAAAAAGTCTCCGACGAGAAGCTCCTCCGTCGCGAACTTCGAGCCGCCGTTGTGCCTCCACCGTTGGTCAAATCAACAAAATACCGGTACCATTGTGCTCCTCTTGTCGAGACGATCGATTTTCATATATCATTTGCTTGATTTGGTGAAGAAATGCAAAATCTCCAATTTTGGAGAAGGAGCTTCGCGTCCCTCACGTCCGTCTGCCTTGTCGCAGCCCCGGGCGCGGAGAGGAGAACCCTCACGACGGCACCCGTTGGACGCGCGGGTATAAGCTTCACCACCACTGAGCACAACCCTAAAGTTTGGATTGAAACCACTTGCCAAAAGGTGATGCACCACATGGTAGTTGTGCTTGGAAGATCACTTATAAACCCTTCACATTACTTATGTTTTTCCTATGTGGGACAAATGCCCACATGGTACATATTTCTCAAGTTTGGGGTGTTACATTCACCCTTCCTTGAGAGCGTAATGTCCTCATTACGCCGTGACATAGGATCGTGGCTTCCCGCCAATGGAGAAGCTGCCCACAACACGCCGAGCGGAGCCCCTTTAGCGGTGACTCACGACTCATGTCATGTGTGGAACATGCATTCCCATAGCTGACGGTTGGCTCTGATACCATTTGTCGCAGCCCCGGGCGCGGAGAGGAGAACCCTCACGACGGCACCCGTTGGACGCGCGGGTATAAGCTTCACCACCACTGAGCACAACCCTAAAGTTTGGCTTGAAACCACTTGCCAAAAGGTGATGCACCACATGGTAGTTGTGCTTGGAAGATCACTTATAAACCCTTCACATTACTTATGTTTTTCCTATGTGGGACAAATGCCCACATGGTACATATTTCTCAAGTTTGGGGTGTTACATGGCTTGTGTTCTCTCATTTTTCATTTTGGCTCCAAGACTTCCAATAATCACAGAATATACCCTATCCTCGAAAAATGTGCAAATTGTGTAAAGTGTCAGAATTAGGCGTACTTAGTGTCAAAATGATCGAAATTAAATGATTAATAAGAATCAAGGTTCGTTTTCTTAAAATTCATGAGTTTACGAAAAGTCAATGTCGGGTAGGGTCAAAGTATAAATAATTTTGGGCTAAAAATACAATTTCTTTAAAATATGACTTAATGAATAATATTTAGAATTTCGTGAAAGTATTTGGAACCTCGATAAAATATGCATTATTAAAACATTGAACCCCAGTCCAATGTACACCGTTAAATTACTAAATTCGATTAAACGAGCTAAAATATAAATTTACTGAATTAACCCTAGTTAATGACAAAACGATGCAAATTAAATTCTAATTAATGCCTTGGGTTTTAAATGCCAAATTGATGATTTATAAAAATCATTAATGCAAGAGTTGGAAAATGTGCAAGTGTGAAAGACGTCGGGACCGTAAAGGGTCCGAATTCTAATAAACGCGCTAAATCCTGAACTTGGAGATTGCGGGTCGTCACAATCGAGACATTGAATTTGGAATATAAATTTGTTTGATTCGGTGAAGAAACGAGAAATTTGGACTATACACACAATTGAAGGAAATTTTCTTAAGCTTGTAGCTTTCTTGTTTCTTCACCGAATCAGACAAATTTATAGTCCAAATTCACAGTCTCGATGAGACGAACACAACAGTACCAGAAAATTAACGGAACAGACTAACATTTGACCGGTCAATGGACTAGAATATAAAAAATAAAATAAGAGGGACCTATATAAAAATATGATGATATGTGGGGACTCCCTATATAATTTTCCTAATATAATAATTATTACTTTTGAAATAAAAAATATATAAAAAAGAATAAAATATTAATTGGTACTTGTCACTTGTCAGTCAATTAGATCTAAATATTAATAGAGAAAGAAAACTTAAGAGTAATTTCTTAAAAAAAAATCGAAGAGTAATGGACTATTTCAGTGAAGGTAATGCAACAAGTTCAATAATCACAGAGCACCTTGGCTGCATCAAGTTGTCACGTGTTAATAATGGATGATAATTTTAAATTACATAAAACATTACTTTCTACAAGAGGCAAACTGAGAATTAGGTGGCAATGATAATTTATAATTATGGCTATATTTGCTCAAATAATATTTATTGGATAATTACTAAATAAAGCTGTTAATTTCTTGGAATTGGTAAACTTGAAATGTGTAGATAGAGTTGGCGCTTGCCGATTGAATGAGTGGCGGAGTCCTCAGATGAGGAGTGTATTTGACTTTAAAAAGTGAATTCAAGATATCATTAAATAAAAATTATACTAGATATGTACACGTGTATACTTTTACTTATATATAGCTCCGTCACTATTTGAATCCATCCTAATTTTTAACGCGATCATCATTTTAATTAGGGAAAAAAATGCATTAATTAAATGTTCAATAATAACTTCGTTCCATTAATTTAATTTTGTGCAAATTTAATGCTAATTTTTGACCTTTTCTTCGTCTTTGTGTTTTATCAAAGTAGCAAAAAAAATATTGAGATATAAAATGTGTCCAAAAAAACTCTATATAGGTAATTTGCCCACCGCCCTTTTAGGAGTTCGATCAACGCAAGGACCTGATATGACTATTTTGCCCTTTTGTATTCGTAAAGTAATCAGATTATATTGTTTCCTCATTTTCCTTCTATTTTAATCTTTGTTCAGGTACTTCCTACTATTTCTTTTAATATTTTTATCTTCGTGAATTCATATATTCAAATAAGTGTATATTTTTTATTTCCCATTTTGGAGGGTCAAATTTATTTCCTTCTTTCAAATTCAATAAGAATTTTCTACTAATTATATATTTGATTTAAAAATTTAATTCTAAGAAATTGTTTACATTCAAAAAAAATTAATCCATAGTTGTTTAGCTAATGAGCTGATTAGGTGGTGGGTCCTCGACGGTTTAGGCTGTTTATATTTTCTGAAAAAAATAATCTAAGCAGTCTTATTTTGGGCCATCAGTTTACATTTGTTATTTATTTGAGGTTTAACGGTTGTTAACTTGAGTCAGACAGTGGTTAATGGACATTTAAATCAATCTGGACTCAATATATCAAAAATAGGAATTTTTATATAAACTGGCCAAATTGAATTTAGTGGCGGGTTCGGTTGGGAACCCGCTTTAGTGGCCCAAACGATATAAACTGGTTAATTTGGTTAATTTGGTTGGTTAAATGCCGTTATTTTTAAATGTAAATAATTTTTAAGAAATTTATTAGTAAATAAAATAGATTATTTAATTTCTTGTAAAGTGATATTATATATAAAAATCTTATTTTACATGAAATTATAAATAAAAAACAAATGATTAAATTAATATAAAAATACTATTAGAATAATTAAAAATTATATTTTATGTGATAAAGTATTGACTAATCTATACTATTACTAGTGACCAGGGCACCGCACAAGGCGCGGTGCCGAGGAACAGGAACGAGAACTGTGCTTCTTTATGAATGTAAATGTGATTGTTTATGTATATTTATTAGTGCAAACTCATTAGGAGAATGAATGCATTTGTTCATTGTGATTTGAATGGTAATTTTTGTTGGCAAAGGTAGACTTCAATTTATTTCTTGTAATCGTCGCCAGAGAAACACACCAGATACATTTCGTCAATTCATTTCTTGTAATAGTTGCCCAATAAAAAAACCAAAGAATTACCTAAAAACAAAAAGAAAAAAAACAAAAACAAACCTAGGCCCTATTTACAAATATAACCCAAAACAAGAAGCCCAAAACAAATGGCATCCCAGCCCAATAAAGCAATAAAAATTACAAGACAAACAAAGCCCACACCAGACTGAAGTGGCGCCACAATTATTGACTGTGTCAATTATCCAAAACGACGTCTAAAAAAAATAAAAACCAAGCACAATACAATAAAATACTAATAACAAGTATAAGAAATGGTTCAATACTGCATCGTATTGGTCATGTCTAGCAAGGAAACATTAGAAAATAATTAAAAAAACAATACACAAATAACTTGGTTACCAAAAAATTCATAAACAATTCTAGCCAATTCAGCGAGGGTATTTGTTCTACCCCACATAGAGGAGCTATTTGACTTATTACAGGGAGCGAAGGTATATTCGAAGTTGGATCTTCGACAGGGATACTATCAGCTTCGTATCCGAGAGCAGGATATACCTAAGACCGGGTTTAACACTCGGTACGGCCACTTCGAGTTCGTTGTAATGCCGTTTGGTTTGACGAATGCCCCTGCAGCTTTCATGGATATGATGCAAATAATTTTCCGGCCTTACCTCGACAAGTTCGTGGTCATCTTCATCGATGATATTCTGGTTTTCTCCAAGACAGTCGAGGATCATGACGAGCATCTTCGCATTGTGCTACAGACGCTTCGAGAGCATAGCCTATATGCTAAGTTTAGCAAGTGCGAGTTCTGGATCAACGAGGTTTCATTCCTTGGTCACATCATCTCCGGGAATGGGATTGCTGTGGATCCATCGAAGATTGAGGCAGTGACGAGTTTGAGTCAGCCTAAGACGCCGACAGAAGTTAGGAGTTTTCTTGGATTGACTGGATATTACAGACGATTCGTTAAGGATTTCTCCAAACTAGTGGCCCCACTCACGAAGTTGACTTGCAAAGATGTGTCCTTTCAGTGGGACGACGAGTGTGAGTCCAGCTTCAAGGAGCTAAAGACGAGATTGACCACCGCACCTATACTTATTCTCCCAGACGGGCATGAGGGATACGCGGTTTATACTGACACGTCCAAGGAAGGTTTAGGGTGCGTGTTGATGCAGAATGGGAAGGTCGTTGCCTATGCTTCTAGGAAGCTGAAAGATGCCGAGATGTAGCGGGCGCCCCAAACGGGTAACGCACGCCCCGCACCGAGCCCCGACCCGGATCCGAGATGGAATCCGACCCGAACCAAAACCCGGCGAACGACACACATTTATTCAATCACTAGGCGGGGGTTTCAAAAACGAAATAAACGACAGAGGTGCGGAAGCGAAAAACAACAAAACAATAAAACATAACAATTGCATAAGTAGTAAAGCCCACCAAGGCCAACAAAATTCAATTACATAAATAATAAACGGGTTCGATACAATATCCCAACAATATACAATAACGGGTTCAACATATAAATCCCAAATACTAAATACATAAATCCTAATAACATAAAACATAAATAATAGCCAAACGGATATAGAGTTATAAATGAGTAAAAGAATGCAACTCTAAAGACGCGACGACAACGACGACGAACAAATCCGCCTAATATCCTGAAACCAATACCGAGGGTGAAACAGAGAGGGTTAGTCAAACGACTAAGTGAGGAGGGAATAATAGTGTATATTATAAAACGAAAGTAAATCACCAATTTTAAACTTAAAAGAAATCAACATAAAAGAAAGGTTTTCGTAAACGGGTGGTGATTTAGCATAAAACATAAACATATCATATCACTCGGCGAGTCGAGCCCTTAACTCCAATTTCCAAACATAAAACGGGAAACCACCCTTATTCCTCCAATGTAGACGGACCGCTAAATCCGAATTATGCATAACATACGGTATAATCTCAGGTACTCAAAGGGCTACCACTCCGGCCTCACCCCGAGCTCCCAAATGGAGGGAACCATAGGATTTCCGCCGTAGACCCAATGTCTACCAACTTCGTCCTATTGTCCTTACTCCAAGCCCAAACATACATACATACAGTTCATAACTCGTTTTTCAAATCATTTCGGGTTGGTCAAAAGACCGTTCAAGACATGTCATATGCGAGGCCGAAGGCCAAAGTTCGCCTTAGAAATTAAAGAGGTTTTACATGTCTCTTTCGCAAACGTTTGAAAGAATATACGTAGTACTTTTTCATATCAAAACATTGTCGATAAATCGAATAAACATAATAGGCATAAATATTTACTAGGTATATAAAGACAGTGTGAAAACAAAATGTAAAACAAGGCTTATATCGGGAGAGGCTTAATATATATATATATACATATAGTACTGGAGTCAGAAACGGAAAGCCTCACCTGTTGGCTAAACAAAAGAAGTAAAAGCAAGACCGGATGCGTTACTCCACGGGAGTATCGTCTGCAAAAATACAAAGACACAACCAAATAAGACTAACGACGACGCACGGCTTATACGAAAGCATTAAAACACATAAAAGCACGTTAAACAGTCATTCATAACACTTAGGTTCACATTCTATCAAAGTACGTAAATTCAATAAGCAAATCAAATTAGAATGCGATAAAAGTTCATAATCATGCATAAAAGGCAATAAGGAAGCATGCTTTCAAGTTTCGGAAGAAACGGACAACATTTGTAAAATAGCCCAAAATGCCTAAACGAAAAACACGAGGAACGAGGCCCGAACGAAGTCGGAAAAATTCAAACTTCCTAAAATATGTATTTCATGATTTATAGGACCTATAGATGAAATCGGATCTCAAATCAGAGGTCAAACGAAGAAAGTCAACTTTTAAAAGTGTCCGTTGACTCACATTGCCGAGAGCAACATTCTGAAAATGGAGAAATTTTGGCTAGGGGGGACACACGGTCTTGGGCTTGAAATCGTGCTCAAGCCGGTGCAGAGACTTGCACTGGCTTGCGCACCGGGTGCACAAGGCCGTGCAAGGCTCAAAAGGGGCACACACGGTCTTGGCGCACGGTCTCAAGACCGTGCGTAAGGCCGTGTGGATCTAAAGAACAGCAGCAAAATTGCAGAATCGCGAGGGCTTCGCGGGAACAAACTAAAATTCGATATTAAACCCATCAATCATGCAAATCTCAAGTTAAAACTCACATATATTTATCTACAACATCTAATCTACCTATAGAACCAAGAATCACGTAATTCCATCCATAAAATCATTTGAAATCATCATTTAACCTAAAGGTGCAACTATTCATCAAAATCAAAAAAACGAAGCAATGGAGGCATTAATCGAGAAAGACGTGAGAAGCTTACTCGTAGATGAGATCGCGAGGAGTTCATAGGATTTCACGGCTCGGAAATCGGTCGGGAACGAAGTCGGGACGATCGATCAAAGTCTCCTCTTCTTCTTTCTCTTTTTCTTTCTTTTCTCCTTCTTTTTCTTTTGTTGTTGCATGAATGAGGTTTGAGAGAGAGATAGAGAGTTTTAGTCAAAATTTGACTTGGGTTGAGAATCGAAGGGGCATTTTCGTAATTTTACAAAAATAGTTCAAAAATACAAGTTGTCCAAATAAATCATAATTACAGTCAAAGTTCATGAAATTAAACGCACATTGACATGTCGTGATTTAAATATCAAAATTCACTCATTTATGAAATTGTTATAAAATCACATAATAATATCAAATAAAATAATTAAATCACGTAAATAAACGATTCGAACACACCGGAATGTAATTCGGATTTTCGGGGCGCTACAAGAACTATCCCACCCATGACCTGGAACTTGCAGTGGTGATATTTGCCTTGAGCAAATGGTGTCATTATCTGTATGGTGTAACTTTTGACATCTTTACTGACCACCAGAGTTTGAAGTATCTGTTCACGCAGAAGGATCTCAACAGGAGACAGAGACGGTGGATAGAATTCTTGGAGGATTATGACTGTCGTATTCAATATCACCCTAGGAAGGCGAACGTGGTCGCCGACGCATTGAGCCGGAGGGCTCACATGGCACATTTGGAGGGATCATCTTCCGATATCCCTATAGAGGATAGAATGATTCGAGTTGAATCGTATCCTCGACTTGCCAACCTTACAGTCCAACCCGATCTAGTCCAACAAATCCGAGACGATCAGATTTCGGATGCCGGTATTCAGAAGATCAAGGCTAGAATGCAGAATGATCCCAACACCAAGTTTAGGATCGATGGTACCGGATTGCTTCGCTTCGGGACTCGAGTTTGTGTTCCCACGAACCTGAAGCGTAGAATTCTCGACGAGGCACACAAGTCTGCTTATGCTGTTACCCAGGAGGCAACAAGATGTATCGTGATCTCAGAACCCAGTATTGGTGGAACGATGTGAAAAAGGACATGGCTACCTATGTAAAACATTGCCTAACGTGTCAGAGAGTCAAGGCCGAGCATCAAAGGCCTGGAGGTACTCTTCAGCCGCTTCCCGTGCCTACTTCCAAGTGGCAGGAAATCACTATAGACTTCGTGACCGGATTGCCCACTGTTCGTGGAGGTTTCGACAGTCTTTGGGTCATTGTCGATAGATTGACCAAGTCAGTTCATTTTCTTCCGGTTCGAAAGACAGCGAAGGTCAAGCAGCTTGCAGAACTGTATCAGAAGGAAATCATCCGACTTCTTGGTGTTCCGGAGAGTATCGTTTCAGACAGGGATCCTAAGTTCACAGCTCAGTTTTGGCAAGAACTTCACAAGAGCCTGGGAACGACCCTGAAGTTTAGCTTTGCAGCACATCCCCAGACTGATGGACAATCCGAGCGAACGATCAAGTTCTTAAGTGATATGCTACGGGCATGTGCATTCTATTTTCATACGAGTTGGGTTTCACACTTGCTCTTGGTAGAGTTCGCTTACAACAACAGTTATCAAGCCTCGATTGGGATGCCGCCGTATGAGGCTCTCTATGGGAGGAAGTGCAAATCTCCAATTTATTGGGAATTGGAAGATTGGAAGTGGTCAGCTGACGGCCACGAAAGGGCTACTCCGCCGGATGACATTCAGGCAACTATTGATAAGGTTCAGATCATTCGACAAAGAATGAAAGTAGCCCAGGACCGACAGAAGAGCTACGCCGACAAGAGGCGTCGAGACTTGGAATTTAAAGTGGGAGACCGAGTATTTCTCAAGGCCTCCCCGAAGAAGGGATTCACCAGGATCGGTAAAGGTGGAAAGCTTACTCCGAGATACTTAGGTCCCTTCGAGATTATAGAGCGGATCGGGAACACCGCTTATCGTTTGGATCTACCACCACATCTTACCGGGATCCACAATGTCTTCCATGTCTCACAGCTCCGCAAGTACTTCCCCGACGAGTCCCACATTCTCCAGGATGACGGAGTCAGCTTGAGCCGGAATTGACTATTGAGATGAAACCGGTTCAGATTCAGGATCGCAAGGTCCAGCAGCTTTGTCACAAGCAGATTCCCTTAGTGAGAGTTCTCTGGAGGAACCGTTCGACCGAGCAGTCTACTTGGGAGACTAACGCTAAGATGAGAGAAGCTTATCCCGAGCTTTTCCAGTAAATAGAGAATCTGGGGACCATATTCTCATAAGGGGGGAGTATTGTAACGACCAGAAATCAAAGAATCATCGTGAGTTCTTTTCCGCGATTAATTATCCTTCTCAACCCTATTTCTCGTATTATGTGAATTATATTATATCATTTCGTATACGACCTTACGTGATAATATTACGTACATATTTAAATTCCTTATCTGTTTAGCTTTCGTTTGATATTAATATTGTTATATTTTACCAAAATATTTAAATTGGACTTTCTAAAAATTACCGAAATACCCCTTCATATTTTCGACATTTCGAAATATTTGATAAAAGCGTCAAAACCCATCCTAACCCTAATTTTCGCACAAAAGAGAGAGAGAGAAGAAGAGAAAGGGGATTTTTCATTCGAAACCCGAATTGATCGTCCCGAGCTCGTTTCTCCGCGGAATTTTGTGCCGTTTTAACCTACGAGATCCTCTCAACGAGATCTCTCTTTAGGTACCAATTTCCCCAATTCTTTTTATGGATTTTTGGAGATTTGAGCATGTTTTTCATTTCGGGATTTTTTATGAATATTTATGATTGTGAACCTGTTTCTTGGTCATTTTTTATAATTATTGGATAGAAATGTTCCCTATTTGTTGATTGATGATTGTTGTAATTGTTGGGTGTTGATTTGCGCGAGAAAAGAATTTATATGCATTTTTGGATCGGATTTTCATTTGAATCGCGTTTTTCTGTTGTCTGCTGTTAAATCACACGGCTAATGCACGGTCTTGATCAAGACCGTGCATGAGCCCGTGCGCGGCTCTTTTTGCCTGCACGGGCGTGACAATGTGTCCAGGACCGTGCACAAGCAGGTGCAAAAGACTTAGAACATTTTCCATCATTTTTCTTTGGTTGCTCTCGGGAAGTGGGTCAACCCATCGCCATTTTTGGTTGACTTTTCGCATACGGACTCCAAAAATTATACCGATTTCACCTATAGATCCCTTATAAGTTGTAGAATAATATTTTGAATTGTTTGTTGAATTTCGACCTCGTTCGGACTGTGAATAGTATATTTTTACGTGTGTGCATTATTGGAAACTTGTCGGAATTACTTGAAATTTACGTGGTAGCTTTCATAAATATTATTATTGGCATATGCATGCTTGTTGATTCATTTGGTTAGCCGTTCGTCAAATAATTGCTTTTAGAGTCGTTATTAATTCGTCTAGGTCCTGTCTTGTCTACAGATCAGTCAGAGGTCGGAGAGCAGTGAGTTGTAGCTGCTAGGCTTTCTTTTTTTTGGCACACCGGGTGAGGATTTAAATTATTTAAACTGGGCTTGAACATATATGTCTATGTATACATGTGAAATCCCCGTATTCCCTTATTATTAGTATTAAGTATTTCGAGCTTATATTTTTATGATTTTATCAACAAATCATTTAATATCAAATTATACATTAGTACCCAAAAATCGATTTGTTTTCCAAAAGGGCAAGTAAACTCTTTCTTTTCAACGTGATGATTTGACTTGGGATTTGGGTCTATGAGGAAGTCGTTAGGGGCGTTGCCTGGACATCCTGACACGTACGGAACTTGTAGTTACCCCCTTCGTCGTCACCACTTGCCGAATTGCCCGTTTGGCACTCAAACCCTTCTTGTAAAGCGAGTAAAATATTAGACTTTTCATTTGGGCCCGGGATGGTATTCGGAGGTTGCATCTGGGGACGGGCGTCCAGGGTGAAACCCGAGGTGCTTCTCCCAAAACTAAGCGTCAATCGTGGCCCGTCAGGAGTTTGATAGCCACGGTTGGGAGCAATGGTGGGTGTTTCATGTGTTGCACGCTTTCCTTAAATTCACTATAGTCGAGCCTCGGGTTGCTCCTTGGTTCAACACCGGAGATGGAGTTTTTATAATGTATTGAGGAGAAATAAGGAGGAATAGGCCCACTGTCACTGGGATATTTATTTATTGCTTTATATTGTTGTTGTCTTTATTGCTTTATTGAATATTCAATTCGAAGCACATTCCGGTTTCTTCCTTATTGCATATGTATTTTCTATTAAAACCCGGAAGCGTGACTCGACTTGCTCCACCCATATCTTCACTGAGTTCTTTGACTCACCCTCTTTTATTGGTTCTTGCCTCAGGTAGATTGAGAGACCGACATGTCTCGCGTGTCAGATTGGCAATAGTTCATAGATAGACCTTTTTGGTTTTACCGTCGTCTAGATTGTTGTCCGTAACTCTCTCGTTAGGTTATTCTTTGTCCTGGCATGTATTTAATGCTATATTGATCCCCACCCCTATATATTTACTTTACGTTGCCCCTGAATGGGTGTGATGATATTTGATATTTGGATTGGCCCCGAAGTGGCATTTACGTTATTATGTTCTAATTCGCTTCCGCTATATATTCTGAACTGTTTATTTGTTGTCTCATTGGGGATCCGCTGTTGCCAAGAGTCGGGATAGACCCGTTGGCTTGTATGGGTTCTCGGGTTGAGACGCCATTCTCGGCTTGGGGATACGTGCAGGTTCGGGGGCTGTAGAGTGGGGCGCTACACTCGTGTTCGCCGCTACCGCTGTAATGTGTTCTCTGATTTCTCACTTCTGCCCCTAATGTTTCCAAAATTACACTATATACCCTTTTTTTGAAAAATGCACCAAAAGTGCAAGGTCTCGGAATTTAGTGTACTTAGTGTCAAAATGACCGAAATTGAATTATTAACAAAATGCGAGGTTCGTTGAATGAAAATTTAATCGTTTACAAAAAGTCAATATTTGAGTTGGGGTCAAAGTGTAAATATGTTTTGGGCTAAAATGCAATTCTTGAAAACATGATTTAACAAAAATATTTGGAACTTTAAAAGATATTTAGAACCTCGATACAAATGCACTTTTTAAAATTTGGGACTCTAGTCCAATTTCACTGTTAAATTACTAGATTAACTTAACGGGCTAAATATAAAAATTTATCAAATTGACCCTAATTAATGTCAATACGATGCAAATTAAATTCTTATTAATGTTTTGAGGTTTGAAATGCCAAAATCGACGATTTATGAAAATCTTGAATCCTAAGTTTGAAAATGTGAAGTCATGAAGTGGGTCGGGACCGTAAATGGTCTGAATTTCGGTAAAGTGCACCAATTCAATGCCTAATGAGCCTCGTTTAGGATTTATAATTTATTTCATTCATGCCTGATGAGGCTCATTATGTAGGTTCGAGTGATAAAACATCGAGTATATAGATCTTAATTTTCGATAGACGATGCCAATGAAAAGAGGTCTTGCTTTCTGGTTTGATGAAGGGCAAGATTTGATCGGATTATCTTCAGGAAATTGAAATTAAATAGCCAGAAAATTGCCAAGTGGAAAGGTTAATTGAGAGAGAATGTCTGTGAATTGAGAAAAAATCGAGACAGAAGATAGCGGCTAGATAGTGGTGGGTTCCCTCTGTTGTTGTTTAGGTTAATATCCTTATTTATATTCAGGTTTAGTCAATCCAATAATAGGTAAAAAGAGAGTTCCCATTAGGCTTGTTAAGCCATGTTTAATTAAATGATATTGGGTCATCAGATGTGTTTTATTTATAAAAATTATATAGTCCCATGACAGTAGTCTCCCAATTATTAAAATACTAAAAATAATTGGTTCTAAGAGAAAATAATTAGTTGTTATTTAAAATAAATATTTATAAAACACAATTTGGGAGGAAGAGCTTCTCGCTTTCGCCGCTGTAGCTGTGATGTGTTATTTGATTTCTTACTTCTGCCCCTAATGTTTCCAAAATTACATTATATACCCTATTTTTTGAAAAACGTACCAAAAGTGCAAAGTCTCAGAATTTAGGGTACTTAGTATCAAAATGACCGAAATTGAACTTTTAACAAAATGCGAGGCTCGTTGAATGAAAATTTAATCGTTTACAAAAAGTCAATATTTGAGTTGGGGTTAAAGTGTAAATATATTTTGGGCTAAAACACAATTCTTGAAAACATGATTTAACGAAAGACATTTAGAACTTTAAAAGATATTTAGAACCTCGATAGAAATGCACTTTTTAAAAATATGGGACTCCAGTCCAATTTCACTATTAAAGTACTAGATTAAATTAAATGGGCTGAATATATAAATTTACTAAATTGATCCTAATTAATGTCAAAACGATGCGAATTGAATTCTTATTAATGCTTTGAGGTTTGAAATGCCAAAATTGATGATTTATGAAAATCTCGAATGCTAAGTTTGAAAAACGTGAAATCATGAAGTGGGTCGAGACCGTAAACAGTCCGAATTTCGGTAAAGCGCATCAATTCAATGACTGATGAGCCTCATTTAGGATTTGTAATTTATTTTATTCATACCTAATGAGCCTCATTATGTAGGTTCGAGAGATAAAACGTCGAGTATATAAATCTTAATTTTCCATAGACGGTGCCAATGAAAAGAGGTCTTGCTTCTGGGTTTGATGAAGGGCAAGATTTGGTCGGATTATGTTCAGGAAATCGAAATCAAATAGCCAGAAAAATGCCAAGTTGAAAGGTTAATTGAGAGAGAATGTCTGTGAACCGAGAGAAAATCGAGGCAGAAGAATGCGACTGGATAGTGGTGGCCGGTGGGTTCCCTCTGTTGTTGTTTAGGTTAATATCCTTATTTATATTTAGGTTTAGTCAATCCAATAATAGGTAAAAAGAGAGTTCCAATTCGGCTTGTTGGCCATGTTTAATTAAATGATATTGGGTCATCAGATGTGTTTTATTTATAAAAGTTATATAGGAGAAAACTAGGCAAAGGTCCCTATTCACTTTTTTTCTTAGAAATAAGGACCTGTTTTAAAAAGTTATAGGCAAAAGTCTCTGAAATACAGATCCTTTGGAATTAAGGACCTATTTTGTTGCAAAAAGACTAAAATACCCTTAAAGAACTAAAAATTTACAGAGAAGCCACCAGCAGGCCCAACCTCTCACCATCGCGTCCAGACTCCAGAGTCCAGACCTCACCGCCAACATGCCTAACCTCCGACCGTCGAGTCGAGACGCTACCACTGTAACGACCCGAAAATCCGAGTTTCAATTCGGTATATTTTAATCGAGTAATTTCGTTATTTATTATTTTATTTACTATTTATTCTAAGATTTTAGGATAATTTTATAAATGAGTGAATTTCATATTTAAATCGCGAATTGTCAATGTGCGTTTAATTATGTGAATTTTAACTGTAACTACGTATTATTTGGATGACGTGAGTCTTCGAACTTATTTTGTAAAATTACGACTTTGCCCTTTCGACTTTTAACCCTAGACAACCCATTGACTTAATCCCTCTCTCCACTCACACTCTCGCACATCAGCAGCAAGAAGGAAAGAAAGAAAAGAAAAAAGAAGGAAAAAGAGAAGGAGAAGGAAGGAAGTTCAATCGATCGTCCCGACTTCGTTTCCCGACGGATTGTCGAATAATTTACGTCTACGGATTCCTTGCGAACTCTTCTACGAGTAAACTTCTAACGATTCTCTCGTTTAATATCTCGTATGTTTCGTTTTTCTCGTTTTTGTGAATAGTTGACATTATTAGGTTTTATATGATTTTGATAGTAATTGTGGATGGATTTTCGTGTTTATCGTTTCTATATGTAGGTTACATGTTGTAGATGATTATATGTGAAAATTAGGGATTGATTTGCATGATTAATCGATTTAAGGTTGAATTATATTTGATTTTCGCGTATTGGGTTTGATGTTCTGCATGTTTCTGCTCATTTTTACGCACACGGGCCATGCACACGGGGTGTGGCAAGCCCGTGTGGGTGTACACGGCCTCTTGCACGGCCGTGCAAGAGACCGTGCGTGTTTGGGGATGGTGCACGGGCTGTGCACACGGCCTTGAGGCCGTGTGCATGAGGCCGTGCGCGTTCGTCCGATTGTGCACGGCCTCGGCACACGGCCGTGCACAAGGCCGTGTGGCCCGATCGCACAGTGCCCTGACCTTCTGTAAGTCAGGGCCCGTTTTGCACTACGGGTCCCGCTTCGGCCCGTCTTTTCCGAATTCTCTCTTCGCTCGTGTATTCGATATATATAAAATAGATATGAATTGCATGAGTTATGAATTTACGACATGTTCGGGTATATGAATAGTGTGTTTTAAGTTTTCGTTAAATTTTCTAACTTTTGCATGTGAAGTCCGATTTTCCCGAAATTCGAATGCATGCTCCTTTATGATATCTTAAGCATGTTCGTAAAGTTTCGTTTCTTTTGGAATTGATTTGCATTTTTAAATGAATGAATTACTCTATTTTCGTTTGATAATTTGAACTTAAGTGTTTGATTTAATTGTGTGACGTGCTCCTATGTGTTCTAATATTCTCGTATAAGCCGTGCGTCGTCTTTAGTCTTATTTGGTTGTGTCCTGGTATTTTTGCAGACGATACTCCTGTGGAGTAGCGCCGGTTCTAGCTTTTGCTCTTCTTTTGCATAGCAGCCAGGTGAGGTTTTCCGTTTTTGTTTCCAGTATTATTATGTATATATATAAATAAGCCCTCCCAATATAAGCCACGTTTATGTTTTGTTTTCACACCGTTCATATATATATACGTAATAGATATTTATGATTATTATGTTCATTTGATTTATCGAAAATGATTTGATATGAAAAGTACTACGTATAGACTTCGAAATGTTTACGAAAGAGACATGTAAAACCTTTTGTTTTCTAAGGCGAACTTTGGCCTTCGGCCTCGCATATGACATGTCTCGAACGGTCTTTTGGCCAACCCGAAATGTTTGAAAAGCGAGTTATGAAATGTTTGCATGATCGTTTGGGCCCGGAGTAAGAGCGATAGGACGAAGTCGGTAGACGTCGGGTCTACGGCGTAAATCCTATGGTTTCCTCCATTTGGGAGCTCGGGGTGAGGCCGGAGTGGCAGCCCTTTGAGTACCTGAGTTATTCTAGTAAGTTACGAGTAGTTCGGGTTTGCAGTCCGACTACATTGGAGGAATAAGGGTGGTTTCCGGTTTTATGTTTTTGGATATTGGAGTTTCAGGGCTCGACTCGCCGAGTCATATGATAAGTTATGTTTTATGTTAAATCACCACCCGTTTACGAAAACCTTTCTTTTATGTTGATTTCTTTTAATTATAAAATTGGTGATTTACTTCCGTTTTATTATATACATTATTATTCCCCCCCCCCCCCCCTCACTTAGTCGTTTGGCTAACCCTCTCTGTCTCACCCTATATTGGTTTCAGGATACTAGGCGGGATTCGTCGTCGTCATAGGCATCGTAGGTTTATATTTATTTTCTCATGTATATTCTTTCCCGGTTGTCTTTTATTTACGTATTATGTTATTATGTTGTATTTACGGGATTTATATACTGAACCCGTGGTTAGATTTGGTCGGGATATTGTATCGAACCCGTTTGATATTATGTAATTGAATTTCATTAGCCTTGGTGGGCTTTAATAATTGTGTTATTAATTATGTTTTAAATATTTGGTTTATTATTGCTTCCGCACTTCTGTCTTTTCGTTGTTTATAAAAACCCCCGCCTAGTAATTGAGTAAATGCTTGCCGTTCGCCGGGTTTCGGTTCGGGTCGGATCCCATTTCGGCTCCGGGTCGGGGCTCGGTGCGGGGCGTGCGTTACCCGTTTGGGGCGCCCGCTACAACCACTACCAAGCGCAGCCACCCATTGTCGCTCCAGACCACCCAACACCACCACTGCGAAAAACACCAAACACCATTGCCGAATGGAATGGAAAAGGTATTTTGGTATTCCGGTGACTTATTCAGTGACATTCTTGATTGTTGTGATTTATACGGTAAATCTTGATTTATTTGAAATTGTATACCCTATTTTTTCAATATTAGTTTGTTTCTTATGTTTTATAAAATTTTGTACACATGATTTGTTATTGTTGGCTCATACACTGGAAATTGTTATTTATACCTTAATTTTTTCGAAATGTAACCTTCGAAATCGTTGTTTATACTATCTTCTGCGGATATTTATACCCTAATCTGTGCTTTTTTATACCCAGATTGTTATTGTTGGCTCATACCCTGGAAATCGTTATATTTATACCCTAATTTGGCTTACACGTAACCCTCAAAATCGTGATTTATACTCCCTTCTGCAGATATTCTATACCCTGATCTGTGCTATTTTATACACAATACACTGGAAATCCTTATTTATACCCTGATTTTACGAAATGTAACCCTCAAAATAGTGGTTCATACTCTCTTTTGCAGATGTCTATACCCTGATATGTTTTTTTTAATACACAGATTCTGTTATTGTTGGCTCATTATCTTTTCGTTATGATATTGCACATCTGTGGAAGTTTATCATTAGTTTATCTTGGAGCATGTTTCCTTATACATGAGCCCGTTAGGTGCAAGATGTGGGGCAGTTGGAGCACGTTTTCTTGTACACGTGCCCCATTCGCTTGACCCTATTGCATTTCGACAAAGGAGAATGAGGTAGTGGCAACTTCTTGTAAGATGAAATTGAAGCTACAGTTGCTCCAAATCCTGATGATCCTTTGTTGAAAAACACGCAACACAAGACTTTAAATTAGTTGACCTTCATCAGTTGGAATGCACGGATTCCTCACAGGAATTCTCCTGTAGGTGGTGAAGGCTTCTTGGATCTCTCTTCCCTCACACTCAGAGACCTCAGCCTGAACAGTTGGAGGATGGTTTTTCTATAGGGAAGAAATGATTCAAGATCATACAGTGAAGCATGATTTGTTGTTGTCAACTTCATTATAATTTCTATACCTTCTGGATGTTACTTCAAGACAGCGGAGACTTTACTTGAAGAAGAAAGTGAAGGTTACTTTAAGAAGACGAAGATTACGTGTAAAGAAGTAAAGAGAAGAAGAAGACTATGTAAAGTGAATCAAATTCCATGTAGTTCGATATATATGTAATGAAAATCTGTCGAAACTGTTATGTTATTCAGCATATCGTTTATGTTATGAGAGCCACAAAGTATAAATTTCAATAAAATAAGTTTTTCTATACATGGCAAATATAGAGATTCGAGTACATAAAAATAGGTAGGAAGTATTGCAGGGCAAAATCAAGGTACCCAGAGCCAGAAACAAAGTACAAAATCCAATATAACAAGTTTTTCTACATATTTTTTATTAATACAAAATATACCCCGTGCATGTGAAAAAGAGATCGATGCAAAATATAAATCTAATATCACATTTATTTTTAATATATTTTTATTACAAACCATACGTGCAAATATAGAAATTCGAGTACAGGTATTCCAATATGAAGTACTAAAGTGAGAAATAAAGGTACTCAGAATTAGCCACAAAGTATAAATTCTAATCAAACAAGTTTTCCTATACATGACAAATAAGGAGATTAGAAAAATAGGTATCAAGTACTACAGTGTAAAGTCAAGGTACTCAAACCCGAAATCAAAGTATAAAATCCAATATAACAAGGTTTTCCATATATTTTTTATTATTACAAAAGATCCCTCATACACGTGAAGAAGAGATCAATGCAACTCATTCCACAAAATATAAAATTCACTATCATATTTATTTTTAATATATTTTTATATAGACTATACATGCAAATATAGAGATTCGAGTACAGTTATTCTAATATCAAGTACTAAACTGAAACAAGTACCTTGTCCTAACATTATAGAACCCCATAAATTTTAATTACTTCAAATGCATATAAATAAATCAATTTTGCGTGCAATACAAAGATTTGTACTTGATTATGTGGGTTGCATACCTCACTGATTCTAATAACTACTTCTTTCACTATGTTGCTTGGCATCACTTGTTAACAAAAATATCAAATGGCATTCACTATCTTGGATTTTTTTGGTTATATAATATGCTTTGTAATATGTTTGCAATATGTCATTTTCATTAATAAATATAAAATAAATTTAGTAATTCCTAAGTAAAGTTGAATATTCTACTTATGTAGCGCCCCGAAAATCAGAAATTGCGCCCAAGAGTGGTACACGGCCTGCTGCACGTCATGCAATGGGTCGTGGAGGCGGTGTGGGTCTTGTCCCACATCGGAAAAACAATGAAGAATGAATGGGTTTATAAGTTAGTTACCAAGTACAATCACCATATGGTTAACCATCTTCTAGCGGTTGATTTCTAGGTCAAACTTTAGGGTTGTGCTCGGTGGTGGCGAAGCTTATACCCGCACATCCAACGGGTGGCCAAGTAGGGGGGTTGTAGCGCCTCTTTCCGTAGGAGGAGAAAGGACACCGCATCCGCACCGAGACGAACTCCCAAACAAGGTAAATGTACCCCATTTAAAATTCCATCCCGGCGAACGGCAAGCACTCGATCTATACTGGCAACAACAAAAACAACAACAAAAACAACAACAAATAGTAATAATAGAGTGCGGAAGCTAAAACAATTATCAATTCAGCAATTCAAGCCACACGGGGCAACGATAATCATAAAATAGTAATTAACAGTTCAATATCATAATCAATGATCAATAAATCAATAATATAACCATTCTACATGGGAATTCAGTAAATAGAGAGACATAATTCAAATAGTATTTGACAGACTGTTGTTGGACACTACCGACATAACCAAGGAACATGGAACCCAAGACTCAACACGCTGTTGCCAACCGACATGAGAGGTGACAACGCCACCTGTCGACCTGAAGTAAGAATCAAAAGAAGGAGGGGTGAGCATAAAGGATACTCAGTAAAGGCATAAGTTGGGACAAGTTCGAGCCACGCTTCCGGGTTTTATATATATATATAAGAAAATACATATGCTAAATGAAGAAAACCGGAATGTGCTTCGACTTGCAATAACAATAATTAATAACAGTAATGACAATAAAACATGAGTAAAGACAATTAACATCCTCATATTCTAATGAAGCTATAGGTAAAATCGCCTCGATTTCAGGAGGTCGTATGCAAAAAGTCAACTTTTATTTTTGGGCTAATTGACCAATTCCCCAAACAAAATAAGGAAAGAGGTCTAAAAAATGGCTAAGGCATACGCACGGGCACACGCACTGGGTTGTGCACGGTTTTGAAGACATCCTCAAGACCGTGTAGGCTTAAAAGATCGCGCACTGGCTTGCACACCGAGGTGCACAAGCCGGTGCAGGCGCTAGGGCGGGTGCACTGGCTTGTACACCGGCTTGCCAAGACCGTGCGCAAGACAGTGCAGCTCATATTCCAGGTCCAGAAAACTCGATTTCAAAATATCTCACGAGGGTTTCATCAAAAAATCACTCATGGCGGATTCTAAGGCTAAAAGCAACACTTAAAATTCCCACTCATGCATTAAAAACATTAAAAGCTATCATTTGATCCGAACAACACGAAAAATGGTGAACTAAAACATATAAACCCATCAAATATACCAAATATACAATTCTAAGAAGAAGCTAGCAAATCTCGAGATTTAATTGATGAAATGAAATGGTGGAAGAAGGTTACCGGTAGAGCATCGAACGAGGATCGTCAAGGTGTTCTCGGAATTTCGAATGGTCGAGCGACGGGTTCAGGGCGGGCTTTTCTCTCTTCCTCCTTCTTCTTTCTTTCTTCTTCCTCTTAATTTCTCCTTCTCCTTTCTCTCTCTATCGGTTTTGGGGGGGTGAGTTCAAGAGTGTGCAAGTGGGTTCAAGAGGGTGTAGGTGTGTTCAAGAGGGTGTGGGTGCATTCAAGAGTGTGTGAGTGTGTTCGAACGAAATTAAAGGAAATCCGAGGGTGGAAAAGGTAATTATAAGAGAATAAGGGTTTGAGAATAAAATAAAATAAAATAAAATTAGTTAACAAAGCTAATCTTTTCATTTAAAATTCAACGAGGTGTCGAATAATTATTCCGAAAATATGTTCCGAAATTTTGGGTCGTTACAATATTCCCCCCTTCAAAAGAATCTGTCCTCAGAATCTTCTCCGGATCACGGGGTTTGTAAAAGGGAGTATAATATGGGAATTAAACGTTCGTTATACATAATCGAGCAAAATCACATAGAAAATTAATTTAAAACGAACAACTAGCATTTAATTTCAAAAAGACAAGTACCAAGTAGTTCATACATAATAAGTTCCTAATAAAGGTCAAATTACAATTAAAACGAGAAATAACGAGAAATGGAAAGATAAATAATAACGTCTAAGAGTCGGAGACACGGGAACTGGGTGGCATGCCAAGGCGGCTCATGTAGTTAGCAAGATGCTTGGATAACTGCTCGAGCATCTGCTCCTCGATCTCTTGACGGTTCTCCTCAGGATGATCCTTTTCGTTAATATCCTCCTCGTTGTCCTCCTTATCGCTCTCTACGACTGCTTCCTCTGCCGACATAGGTACATACCTTCTATGACGGCCCTTTGTCTTCTTACAAAGCTTCATTTGGGCAAATTGCTTGTAAGTGATAGTACCAGCGTCACCCCCTGCTGGGGCCATTCGATCCATGCCGGTCACACTGGCACACTCTAGGATAGTGGTGATATAGGATCCAATTCTGATTTCCCCTTTTGGGAGGGTAGCCACGTACTCCACGTACTTTAAAAAGAACATGATGTCGTTGACCGTCTTGTTCTGGACCGCGCAATCTAGAATGTACAACTCATCCAGGTTTATGGAGCCATAGCTATCCCCTCGAGCAAATACCGTGCAAGAGTGGAATCGATGAAAGGTCCTCAAGGCCTGATTGATGAGGTCGGTGACCTTTGACTTCCTTTACTTGAAGGGTCTCCTAGACGTGGAAACACGTCTCCATGCATCAGCTTCGGACCAACCAATCTCTCGACTCATCATCCCATCAATGGGTAGTCCGAAGTATGTTGTTATTTGGCGTAGAGTGAGCTCGTACTCTTCATTGAATGCTCGAAATTCTACCTTGAAGGGTAGCTCGAGGTCGTCTTGTTGTGGGAGCAATTGAAGTGTGGCAATGAACTCGTAGACAAGTCGAGGATAGGAGTTCCTTCGAAAATCCAAGAATGTAGTCCAACCCACATTCTCGATGTATCGAGCTACATCGGGGCCAAGTCCCAATCTCCCCAAGGCATCCACGTCGAGAAATTTGGTGGAGAGAACCGGGCGGCCATACATACGGCGGAAAACGCTTGCTTGAGTGGGGTTCGGGATTTCCACCCTAAGAGGAAGCGGGGATGGAGGATCATCGCATCTTTTCCTCCTTCAGGAACCTTTAGTAGCCATGTGGTAGCTTGGTTGGGGCTTGCTTGGGTGAAATTGGAGAATTTCTTCACTCGAAAATTTTATCGAACACTTGGCGGGCGTGTATTTTGGTAGGAGTTTGTGAAAGATCGGCTCAGAAGATCGTCCCCAAATACCAACTAATGAAAATGTGTAGTATAGACAATGTACCCTCCAATTTGTGTGAAGATCCGACGGCCAGATCGAAAGTTATGAGCTCGCGAAGTTGGAATGAGAATTTAGGAAAAATTTTGGGGGGAAACTGCTGTTGCTGGGCGAGAGGGAAAAGAGGAGAAATTGAACTGCTGGAAGCTGGTCGCTGAAATGAATATCAAAGCAGCAATAGGGGGTACGCACGGGCGTACGCACTGGCGTGCGTAGGCCAGTGCAGGCCGATTCGAGGGGTTCGGCGGTTCAACGCCAGATCGATTCGCACGGTCCAGCTCCAGATGGTAGGGGCATGCAGACGCCCCTGATTCGAAGTAAAATGCAAAAAATTACCAAAATATCCTGGATTAAATCCGGAGTTCAACCATAGAACAAATATATCATGCCGTGCAATTAATAAATAGGAATACGGGAAAATATGAATGATATGAACATGCATTGTACCTCCATTCCAAGAAACGAAGTCCGGTCTAGCCTTTTTTCCTTTTATTCGGTGTCTTGACTCGAGTCCTTTGATCCGATAGTTCCTTCTTTATTGCACGACCCTAACAATGTCCCTCCATGAACAATTCCCTTCTGGCCTTCCTCCCTACAGTACGGGTCCGGTATCCTCAGGACCTGCATCTATAGTTCCCTCAGTTGCCTCTGCCCTAGTTGGGGCAATTCTTGTCGTTGTTTCCGGGGGCACCACAGAACAGGCATTGTCCAAGCCTTCTCCTACACACATCGGTGGTGTGATTCGGTTTTCTACCATGCGCGCAGAGAGTAGCACTTCCACTTGATTCGGGTCTGCTAGCTGCCGTTCCTTCGCTATAGGAAGTCTCGAGAACGATCGCTGGACCTCCTGATTCATGGGGTCGGTTATCCAATGTGATTAGTCTGGATCCTCTAGCCCTCAACATCAACTCGGATTCGGCCCGTAAGGCTCTGGCGACAGCTACTGCATAGGCACAGCAGCCGAGCCCTATTAATCTGGCGGATCTCGGGCCTCAATCCGGATATGAATCTCGCGGCTCGGTCCCTTTGGTCTGGCTCCAAATTAGGAGAGTAGTTAGTCTGGTAGGCGAACCTAGCCTCGTACTCGGTCACGCTTTCCTCTCCTTGGGCTATTTCTGTGTCTCTTGTCAGATACGGGGACAAGGATCCTAGAGTAGTCTGGTGTGGTGGTAGTGGAGGGTCTGATCGAGCTTTCTTGTGAGACATACCTGCGTTCACAACTAATTGGCAAAATATGTGTATGTCTTGTAAGAAATGATGCCAATTCAAGATAAACCTGGCCGTCATATAGTTCACATAAGCACATAAGGCATGCTTAACAATTAATAAAACTCTATCGACACACAACTAAGACAGACCAAACCAAATAAGGCACAACAAAGAATTCCACGATCGACTCGCGTTACATCTTCCTTAGTACAAAAATTCGTAAAGGATTGCCAGTTGGTTAATTAAGCCAACCGTAATCGTTTATAATTTTAAGCACCAAGATGAGACAAACACTCGTCAAAACACGAATTCGACACGGACTGACACAACTCAAAAGACACTGAAGACAAGACAAGATGAGATACTAGAGCTTTCGGTTTCCTTTCAGAAACCTAGGCTCTGATACCACTGACTGTAGCGCCCCTTTCCGTAGGAGGAGAAAGGACACCGCATCCGCACCTAGATGAACTCCCAAACAAGGTAAATGTACCCCATTTAAAATTCCATCCCGGCGAACGGCAAGCACTCGATCTATACTGGCAACAATGTCCCTGGCCCAACAACAACAACAACAACAAATAGTAATAACAGAGTGCGGAAGCTAAAACAATTATCAATTCAGCAATTCAAGCCACACCGGGCAACGATAATCATTAAATAGTAATTAATAGTTCAATATCATAATCAATGATCAATAAATCAATAATATAATTATTCTACATGGGAATTCAGTAAATAGAGAGACATAATTCAAATAGTATTTGACAAATTGTTGTTGGACACTATCGACATAACCAAGGAACACGGAACTCAAGACTCAACACGCCGTTGCCAACCGACATGAGAGGTGACAACGCCACCTGTCGATCTGAAGTAAGAATCAAAAGAATGAGAGGTGAGCATAAAGGATACTCAGTGAAGGCATAAGTTGGGACAAGTTCGAGCTACGCTTCCGGGTTTTATATATATATATATATAAGAAAATACATATGCTAAATGAAGGAAACCGGAATGTGCTTCGACTTGCAATAACAATAATTAATAACAGTAATGACAATAAAATAGGAGTAAAGATAATTAATATCCCAGCGAGAATGGGCCTGTTCCTCCTTATAACCCCTTCGTGATATGAAAAATACTCCATCACCGGTGTCTGACCCCATAGCGCGACTATGGGCGACGAATTGAATTTCAGGAAAGTGTGCAACGAATGCATCAGCCACCATCGCTCCCAATCATGGTTGCCAACTCCTGACAGACCATGAGTGACGCTTAGTTTTTGGAGTAGTACCTCGGGAAACACCCTGGACGCTCGTCCCCAAGTGAGACCTCCGAATACCCTCCCGGGTCCCATGAAAAGTTCATGAATTTGCTCGCATTTAAAGAAATATTATAAGTTGAGTGCCAAACGGGCATTTAGGCAAATGTGTGACAACAAAGGGGGTGACCATAAGTTTCATACGTGTCGGGGTGTGTAACGGCACGTCCCCAAATACGGTGCGACGTGACGTCCCGCACCAAGTCACAATCCATAACAAGAACTAAAGGTCCAGTTATGAACTACAACCTGGCGAACGGAAAATAAATACTAGGCAGATCTGCTTTAGAAAATAATAGGACAATGAACAATAATACAACGGAAGCAAATTAACACAACCTATCCCACTCAGGGAGCTAGAACAACCATAATCCAAAACACAATTATAAAGCCCACCAAGGCCACTGAAAACAACCATATCAACATTCAAACTAATTTACATCATTTACATCTACAATCTCTAGGATTTTAATTATTTATCCAGATACATAGGCGGAAATGAAATCACCTAATCAAAAGTAAATGACTCCAAGGACACGACCTGAATCCGCCTAGCAACAAAACCCTAAAAAGACAACAACAGAGTAATGGGGTTAGTCAAAGCGACTACGTGAGGGGGCTGTAATACGTATATATTATCGAAACAACCGGAAGATTCACCAGTTTGTAAATGAGAAGAAAGCAAAGGAAAAATAAAGGTTTTCACAATTATTGGTGAATCGAATAATTTCGCATTAAAGTAAAAGCTTGGCGAGTCGAGCATCAACCACCTGTTTCACAATATCAGAAATATCAAATAAAGCTCCCTTATTCCTCCTTGTGTAGTCAGGTAGCTAGCCCGCTACTATATAATCATGCAAGGACAAATATCCAATACATCTTCGGCTGGGGATATAGACTAGATCCCGTCCGGCGCAGGTACTCAAAAGGGTTGCCACTCCGGTCATACCCCCGAGCTCCCATCAGTTTGGAGACCAGAGCATTGAGATCCACCGTAGACCCAACGTCTATCCGGCTTCACCCCGTACCCTGATGTCCGGGCCCAATAATATAATGTGGCTCAATGGCCAGGCCGAAAGGCCAAGATAATTCCTCGCACTCCAAATGCTTGTGTGGTCAAAGGGACCAATTTCGAACTCATTTGTAACCCTTTCGAGCTAATGGAGCCTTCTAGGGGTTAATATGTAATAATTTGATATCAAAGCATTTTCCTTTAAACTCATTAAGATAATATGGTTTTCAAGTAGCTACTACGTATAATATAAGTTTGGGGAAAGAAAACATAAAAGCATAAAAACACAAGTTTCGGGTATATATGGAATATTTACATACATATAAGGAAGCCGAATTCGGAAAAGAAACCCCACCTGGACAATAATGCAAAAAGGGCAAAAGAAAGAAGACCAGACTACTGCTCGGGAGTTACACCTCCTGAAACCAAATACGACACAACCACATAAGACAACAATACGACACACAGCTTAACTTTAATGCAATAAAGCACTTAAATAATCAATTAGGAGCAACTGGGCACGTAAGTACTTAATTAAATTAAATAGTAAATGAAATAATCAACTAATGCAATTCCTTAATATTACAACAGAAAATCATTTAATATCATTTTTTTTAAAGAGTAACTAAGTACTGAATGTCCATATAACAATCAATTATCATAGGCAACTTCCAATATACAAATTCGGACACATATATAAAAATAAATTATGCTTAAGTTGCTATTATTACAAGAATATAGATAGATAGATAATGACTTAATGTTCTCTAACCCACTAACTTCAGGATCATTATTTTATGTATGGTGATAATTACTATTAAACAAAACATGTGGGCCTCTACTTGAACTATCAAGTAATAAGAGAGTGAACTCTGAATTTATGCTTGAATTCTTCTTTCCAATTTCCTTACAAAGGTAATTACCTGGAAACTTATTTCTTGAGATAAACATTAAAATATGGTGCTTCTTAGTGGATTAACACACACAGTACTCAAACGTGAAGTGTTTCTTTGAGGTGTTTTTATCAAATCATTATAACTAATAAACAAACCATGACGCTTCTCTCACACTATAAAAATCGCCAGCTTCAGTGCTTCTGTAATTACTTCACTTTGAGTAAGTAGCGGAATAAGGATAAAATAGATAGATGCAAGTTACTTAATTATCCCACAACCAATTAACATAAAAAGATGACTGAGTTCCACAACCATTAAATGAGAAAAAGAGAATCTAGCTAGGATTTACCTGTTCAGGCAGAAGTTGATTTCCGAAGAAATGAGCGAAACGAAGTGTGAGATTAAAGTAATTGATGACTCTTAGTAATTTACATATATTATTCGTATAATATCTGGAATGTATAAGAAGTTCCGGCACGATGACCTAGATAATGTTATTGGTTAATTTAATCATTTCCTTTTCTTTTGTTTTACTTAAAAGTCGGTATGTATATACATGTATATATATATATATAATATATTTATAAACATTTGATTTAAGAAAACTTATATTTCATGCTTAATGAGGAATTTAAAAAATTTAATCCAATAATACAATTTACTTTATACGGATAAACCATTGAAATAAGAAATTCCGTTCTTATTGGCATATAGGGATAAAGATATATGTGTTACAATTTAATAAAATTACTTAGACACTTATACACGTAATCATAAATTTTGTCACGTATCAATTAACTCAAAATTCACATAATTTAGAATATCTGAGAAACTTAAAAATCAATTAGACACACATTAGGCAATTTAATCACAATTAACACACATACAAATTCAAATTAAACACATTAAGCAAATAATATCACATAAGCACATGTTCCCCGATCGAGTTTTCCAACTTATCCCATTATCTTAGAAAATTCTTACTGGCTCTATTTGTACGAAAACTTGGGGCGTTACAATCTCTCCTCAGATTCTATTCATTCGAAGCGAACAACTCAGGATAATGTTTTCTCATTTTCTCTTTTGTTTCCCAAGTAGCTTCTTGCTTTTCTGATTTCTCCAAAGAACTTTTACGAGGAGAATTTGACGATTACGGAGTTCTTGGAATTTACGGTCCAAAATACTAACCGGTTGTGAAATGAATGTCAAATTCGGCTCTAATTCAATATCTTCCACTGGAATAATCTCGGACTCATTTGGATGGTACTTACGAAGCTGCGAGACTTGGAAAACATTGTGAATACCGGTAAGGGTTGGCGGTAAATCTAATATGTAGGCCATCTTCCCAATCCTCTCAAGAATCACATACGGACCCAAATATCTCGGGGCTAACTTTCCTCCTTTACCGATTCGAACAAATCCCTTTCTCGGAGAAACTTTCAAAAATACCTGATCGCCAACTTCAAACTCCAAATCACGTCGGCGTCTATCAGCATAACTCTTTTGTCGATCTTGGGCAGCTTTCATTCTTTGTCTGATAACTTGCACTTTTTCGATAGCATCCTGAATAAATTTTGGAGCAATACCACGATGAATACCATCTTTAGTCCATCTCTAGTCTTCTATATCCCAATAAAGCGGTGATCGACACTTTCTACCATATAAAGCCTCATACGGTGCCATCTTAATCGAGGACTGATAACTGTTATTATAAGCAAACTCGATCAATGGAAGCTATTTATACCACGTAGTCTGAAAATCTAGAGCACAAGATCTCAGCATGTCTCCGAGGTATCTAATAGTCCTCTCTGATTGACCGTCTGTCTGGGGGTGAGCTGCGGTACTGAAGGTCAACTTTGTTCCCATACGATCCTGTAAGTTCTGCCATAAATGCGAAGTAAATCTAGTGTCTCTGTCTGACACTATACTATCCGGAACTTCGTGAAGTCTCACAATCTCCTCATGATAAACCTCTGCCAACTTCTCAACTGTATAGGATGTACGAACGGGCAAAAAATGAGCTGACTTCGTCAATCTGTCAACAATTACCCAAATGCTATCATAACTGCCTCTGACTTTCGGTAAGCCCGAAACAAAATCCATCGCTATCTCTTCCCATTTCCAAGATGGAACGGGAAGTGGCTGAAGTAAACCTCCGGGTTTCTGATGATCTGCCTTGACTTGTTGACACGTCACACACTGTCTGATATAGTTAGCCACATCTCTCTTCAAACCACTCCACCAGAAGAACTCTTTCAAATCTCGATACATCTTAGTGCCTCCCGGATGAATAGTATAGGCTGATTTGTGAGCTTCATCTAAAATCTCTCTCCTCAAACTCTCTGGAACACAAACTCTTGTCTTATGTCTGAGAAGACCTGTGTTGTCAATACTGAACTGCGTGTCTGGCTCATCCTTCATTCGAATAATCTGTCGTTGAATCCAATTATCAGTAGCTTGAGCTTCTTTAATTCTACGACCCAACTCTGACTGAATCGTAATATTAGAAATACGAGCATAAGAAATAATACGAGCCCTCTCGGCACTCGATATATCTGAACTCAACTCTAGCTGTGATACACTCGCTTTTCTGCTTAAGGCATCTGCAACTACGTTCGCCTTCCCCGGATAGTACTGAATCTTACAATCATAATCTTCTAACAACTCTATCCAACGCCTCTGACGTTTATTCAATTCTTTCTGCGTGAAAAGATATTAGAGGCTCTTATGATCAGTGAAAATATCAAAAGTAACGCCGTAGAGATAGTGACGCCACTTGCCCAAAGCAAACACAACTGCTGCTAACTCAAGATCATGTGTAGGATAATTTATTTCAGCAGGTGTACGCTTTCTCGAGGCATAAGCTATAACCTTTCCATTCTGCATTAACACGCATCCTAAACCTTCTTTAGAAGCATCAGTATAAACCACGAATCCATCTGAACCTTCAGGCAAAGTAAGAATAGGAGCGGATGTTAACCTATTCTTTAGCTCTCGAAAACTGCTCTCACACTTATCAGTCCACACAAAGGCGACATTCTTCTTTGTTAACTTAGTAAGCGGGGCTGCAAGTTTAGAAAAATCCTTCACAAACCGTCTGTAATAACCAGCCAATCCCAGAAAACTACGAACCTCTGTTGGAGTCTTGGGCTGCTCCCAACTCAATACTGAATCAATCTTCGAAGGATCAACCTCGATACCTTTCTTGGATATAACATGACCCAAAAACGCCACTTTCTCAATCCAAAACTCACACTTACTGAACTTAGCATATAACTGATGTTCTTTCAAAGTTTGTAAAACGATCTTTAAATGCTCTGCATGCTCTTCCTCTGATTTTGAGAAAACCAGTATGTCGTCGATGAAGATGACAACAAACTTATCAAGATAAGGTCGAAAGATTCTGTGCATCATATCCATAAATGTTGCAGGAGCATTCGTCAAACCGAATGGCATAACCACAAACTCAAAATGACCATATCGAATGTTGAAGGCTGTCTTCGGTATGTCCTCTGCTCTGATTCGCAACTGGTAATATCCCTGTCTCAGATCGAGTTTAGAATAGACCCTCGATCCCTACAATAAGTCAAACAACTCCTCAATGTGGGGAAGAGGATACTTGTTCTTCACAGTCATCCGATTCAACTCTCTGTAATCAACACAAAGTCTAAGAGAACCATCTTTCTTCTTCACAAACAATACCGGTGCACCCCAGGGAGAAGTACTCGGCCTAATATAACCGCTGGCTAGCAAATCATGTAACTGAGTCTTCAACTCTTTTAATTCTACTGGTGCCATTCTATAAGGTGTCTTCGAATACGGCTCAGATCCCGGATACAGATCAATAAGAAACTCGATATCACGGTCTGGAGGTAATGATTCTAACTTCTGAGGAAACACATCTGGAAAATCCTTAACTATCTCGGTATTTTCAAACTTCGACTGTTTCTTAGGTCTGTTAAGAAGATAAGCAACAAAACCTGAAGCTCCTTCTTGGACGAGCTTCTTTGCTTCTGTCATAGAAATAATCGGCCCATTCGTCAACTGAATACCCTGACTTGAATCAGATCCCAAACTAATCTTCTTCTCAAAACAATCAATCTTGGCCCTGTGCTCAAATAACCAATCCATACCCAAGATAACTCCGTACTTCTTCACTAACAACACTATCAAATCTGCAGGGTAAACTTTATCCTCAATAACAACGGGGCAACGTCGGTACACGCGGTCGGTAATAATACAAGATCCCAAAGGGGAACTTACAACAAAGCAATAATCAGACAAATCAATAGACGCATACGCAGATAAGTCAATTTCAGGAGCAACAAAAGAATGCATAGCACCCGAATCAAACAATGCATGTATGGGTATGTTATGTATATGTATGGTACCTTCCACCACGGCGGAAGCATCAGGCTCAGTCTCCTCATTATCGCCCTCCAGTGCATACACACGAGCTGGAACAGAAGGCTTCGGCTTCGGCGGCATAGGGTGACTCGGGGGCTGCCTCTTGGGACAACTATCCTTCTGGTGGGTAGAGCTACCACAACTAGTACACAATCCCAACTTATACCAACACTTAAACTCTGGGTGATTCCCTCCACAATAACCACAAGTAACTAGACGATAACCTGACGGACGAGGGACTGAAGGAAATCCAGTCGGGCGAGGTGTAGAAGAAAATCCGGTCGACGAGGTGATGAAGAAAATCCCATAGGGCGAGGTATAGAAGATCTGGGTCCACTAAAAGGTCTCTTGCCTTTAGGCTGCATAGGAGCACTCGGAATGAAAGGCCTCTTGAAACCCGATGAAGAAGAAGCGGGGGTAGTACGACGAATATCTCGATCAATACTGGCATACTCAGCCTCAAGAGATAAGGCTGCATCTACAGCTGCAACATAGGTACTGGGACGGGAAGCTGCAAGACCCTGTCGAAGAGGAATACTCAAACCCTCTAGAAACTTCTTGGTCTTCCTGCGCTCGTCTAAAGCAATATGGGGAGCATATATTGCAAGTCTGGTAAAACTGGCCTCATAGTCAGCCACAGTAGAAGTACCCTGAGATAGCTCCATAAACTCCTGCTCCCGGCGATCCTAAATAGTAGGGGGAACATACTTAGCTCGAAACTCCTCAAGGAACCTATCCCACAATGACTCAACTCCGGTGGCCCTCCATCTCTGCTCAGTCATCTTCCACCAGGCCTCTACAGGTCCTCGAAGAAGATAAATAGCAAACTCAACCTTCTCTAGATCAGTAGGCTGATGAACTCGGTATATCCTCTCAAGAGATGAAATCCAACCCTCTACCACAATATCATCTGTAGTACCGGCGAACTGCGGTAGATGGAAGTCGAGAAATCTGTGCAAGGACTGCTCATGGGCTCTATGCTCATCTACCTCTACATTCCTGTCTCTCTAATCCAGATAATCCCGAAAAAGACCAAATATCTGCTGAGCGTCAACCACTGGTGCCTGTGGTGGTGCTGCCGGAGGAGCACGATCACGACGAGGCGGCATCCTACAGTTAAATATAACAAGTATGCATGTAGATTAATTATGGATGGAAAGTTGTAAGCACATAAGCACAAAAGGACGATTCCTAAGTCATAAGCCGTACGGACCTAGACTGACACGACTCACAGAGCTAAGGCCAATGAACCTCTAGCTCTGATACCAACTGTAATGGCACGTCCCCAAATACGGTGCGACGTGACATCCTGCACCAAGTCACAATCCATAACAAGAACTAAAGGTCCAGTTATGAACTACAACCTGGCGAACGGAAAACAAATACCAGGCGGATCTGCTTTAGAAAATAATATGACAATGAACAATAATACAGCGGAAGCAAATTAACACAACCTATCCCACTCAGGAAGCTAGAACAACCATAATCCAAAACACAATTATAAAGCCCACCAAGGCCACTGAAAACAACCATATCAACATTCAAACTAATTTACATCATTTACATCTACAATCTCTAGGGTTTTAATTATTTATCCAGATACATAGGCGGAAATGAAATCACCTAATCAAAAGTAAATGACTCCAAGGATACGACCTGAATCCGCCTAGCAACAAAACCCTGAAAAGACAACAACAGAGTAATGGGGTTAGTCAAAGCGACTAAGTGAGGGGGCTATAATACGAATATATTATCGAAACAACCGGAAGATTCACTAGTTTGTAAATGAGAAGAAAGCAAAGGAAAAATAAAGGTTTTCACAATTATTGGTGAATCGAATAATTTCGCATTAAAGTAAAAGCTCGGCGAGTCGAGCATCAACCACCTGTTTCACAATATCATAAATATCAAATAAACCTCCCTTATTCCTCCTTGTGTAGTCAGGTAGCTAGCCCGCTACTATATAATCATGCAAGGACAAATATCCAATACATCTTCGGCTGGGGATATAGACTAGATCCTGTCCGGCACAGGTACTCAAAAGGGTTGCTACTCCGGTCATACACCCGAGCTCCTATCAGTTTGGAGACCAGAGCATTGAGATTCACCGTAGACCCAACGTCTATCCGCCTTTACCCCGTACCCTGATGTCCGGGCCCAATAATATAATGTGGCTCAATGGCCAGGCCGAAAGGCCAAGATAATTCCTCGCACTCCAAATGCTTGTGTGGTCAAAGGGACCAATTTCAAACTCATTTGTAACCCTTTCGAGCTAATGGAGCCTTCTAGGGGTTAATATGTAATAATTTGATATCAAAGCATTTTCCTTTAAACTCATTAAGATAATATGGTTTTCAAGTAGCTACTACGTATAATATAAGTTTGGGGAAAGAAAACATAAAAGCATAAAAACACAGGTTTCGGGTATATATGGAATATTTACATGCGTATAAGGAAGCCGAATTCGGAAAAGAAACCCCACCTGGACAATAATGCAAAAAGGGCAAAAGAAAGAAGACCAGACTACTGCTCGGGAGTTACACCTCCTGAAACCAGATACGACACAACCACATAAGACAACAATACGACACACGGCTTAACTTTAATGCAATAAAGCACTTAAATAATCAATTAGGAGCAACCGGGCACGTAAGTACTTAATTAAATTAAATAGTAAATGAAATAATCAACTAATGCAATTCCTTAATATTACAACAGAAAATCATTTAATATCATTTTTTTTAAAGCGTAGCTAAGTACTGAATGTCCATATAACAATCAATTATCATAGGCAACTTCCAATATACAAATTCGGACACATATATAAAAATAAATTATGCTTAAGTTCCTATTGTTACAAGAATATAGATAGATAGATAATGACTTAATGTTCTCTAACCCACTAACTTCAGGATCATTATTTTATGTATGGTGATAATTACTATTAAACAAAACATGTGGGCCTCTACTTGAACTATCAAGTAATAAGAGAGTGAACACATGACTCTGAATTTATGCTTGAATTCTTCTTTCCAATTTCCTTACAAAGGTAATTAGCTGGAAACTTATTTCTTGGGATAAACATTAAAATATGGTGCTTCTTAGTGGATTAACACACACACTACTCAAACGTGAAGTGTTTCTTTGAGGTGTTTTTATCAAATCATTATAACTAATAAACAAACCATGACGCTTCTCTCACACTATAAAAATCGCCAGCTTCAGTGCTTCTGTAATTACTTCACTTTTAGTAAGTAGCGGAATAAGGATAAAATAGATAGATGCAAGTTACTTAATTATCCCACAACCAATTAACATAAAAAGATGACTGAGTTCCACAACCATTAAATGAGAAAAAGAGAATCTAGCTAGGATTTACCTGTTCAGGCAGAAGTTGATTTCCGAAGAAATGAGCAAAACGAAATGTGAGATTAAAGTAATTGATGACTCTTAGTAATTTACATATATTATTCGTATAATATCTGGAATGTATAAGAAGTTCCGGCACGATAACCTAGATAATGTTATTGTTTAATTTAATCATTTCCTTTTCTTTTGTTTTACTTAAAAGTCGGTATGTATATACATGTATATATATATAATATATTTATAAACATTTGATTTAAGAAAACTTATATTTCATGCTTAATGAGGAATTTAAAAAATTTAATCCAATAATACAATTTACTTTATACGGATAAACCATTGAAATAAGAAATTCCGTTCTTATTGGCATATAGGGATAAAGATATATGTGTTACAATTTAATAAAATTACTTAGACACTTATACACGTAATCATAAATTTTGTCACGTATCAATTAACTCAAAATTCACATAATTTAGAATATCTGAGAAACTTAAAAATCAATTAGACATACATTAGGCAATTTAATCACAATTAACACACATACAAATTCAAATTAAACACATTAAGCAAATAATATCACATAAGCACATATTCCCCGATCGAGTTTTCCAACGTATCCCGTTATCTTAGAAAATTCTTACCGGCTCTATTTGTACGAAAACTTGGGGCGTTACAGGGTGTGCTGACGGACTCCCCTAATGACTTCCCTTATAGACCCAACCAAAGTCAAAGTGCCACATTGAAATGAAAGAGTTTTACTTGCCTCTTGAAAACAAAACGGTTTAGAGATACTTATAGGTATAAGTTGATATCAAAGGATTTATTCAAAAAAATTATAAAAATATAATTAAATATCTAATAGGATATACGAGAATGAGAAAACAAATCATTATGAGCACGTACAGGTAGTTATTTCGCAATGAATAAAAGGGATTCTTACTCCAGTGAAAACATTTTAAAACCCTTACCTGGAAGCACGGGAAAGACAAGACAACTCAAGCAATCCTCCAGAGAATGGCCTGAAACTGACAGCCGACAAAACCAATCAAGACAAGACACGACGCACGATTCATAGAATGTTCGACTCATGAAGGACCAATTAAAACACATAGTCAAGAATGTTAATTAAAATGCAATTGGATCCATTAAATTAAATATACAAAATTAAAGATGTTAAACATGCTCAATTGCAATTCTAACTTCACATTCATGCATAATATAATGTAAAGAAGCACTCATGCAATTTTCGGATCATTCGGACAACATTCAAATATTGAGGAAAAAGTCCTAAACGAAAAAGGCACTATTCAAGGCCCGAACGAGGTCGGAATTTTGTAAACTTTGCGAAATATTAATCCTCGTATTCTAAGGAAGCTATAGGTGAAATCGGCTCGATTTTAGGAGGTCGTATGCAAAAAGTCAACTTTTATTTTTGGGCTAATTGATCAATTCCCGAAGCGAAATAAGGAAAGAGGTCTGAAAAATGACTAAGGCATACCATGGGCGCACGCACTGGGTTGTGCACGATCTTGAAGACATCCTCAAGACCATGCAGGCTTAAAAGATCGCGCACTGGCTTGCGCACCGGGGTGCACAGGCCGGTGCAGGCGCTAGGGCGTGCGCACTGGCTTGCGCACCGGCTTGCCAAGGTCGTGCGCAAGACCGTGCAGCTCATATTCCAGGTACAGAAAACGCGATTTCAAAATATCTCACGAGGATTTCATCAAAAAATCACTCATGGCGGATTCTAAGGCTAAAATCAACACTTAAAATTCCCACTCATGCATTAAACACATTAAAAGCTATCATTTGATCCAAACAACACGAAAAATGGTGAACTAAAACATATAAACCCATCAAATATACCAAATATACAATTCTAAGAAGCAGCTAGCAAATCTCGAGATTTAATGGATGAAATGATATGGTGGAAGAAGGTTACCGGTAGAGAATCGAACGAGGATCGTCGAGGTGTTCTCGGAATTTCGAATGGTCGAGCAACGGGTTCGGGGCGGGCTTTTCTCTCTTCCGCCTTCCTTCTTTCTTCTTCGTCTTCCTTTCTCCTTCTCCTTTCTCTCTCTCTCAGTTTTGGGGGGTGAGTTCAAGAGTGTGCAAGTGGGTTCAAGAGAGTGTTGGTGTGTTCAAGAGTGTGTGAGTGTGTTCGAACGAAATTAAAGGAAATTCGAGGGTGGAAAAGGTAATTATAAGAGAATAAGGGTTTGAGAATAAAATAAAATAAAATTAACAAAGCTAATCTTTTCATTTAAAATTCAACGAGGTGTCGAATAATTATTTCGAAAATATATTCCGAAATTTTGGGTCGTTACAGGGGTTCTCCTCTTCGTGCCCAGGGTCGTGTCAACTTAAATCCATAAAGATGGACACAGAAAATCCGTTCAATATTCTAATTTAATCTTCCGGAATGTTATAGTATTGTCATGATTTGAATAATATCTCATTCATGTACATGTGTTTTCAAATATGTATGGAATTCCTAAAAGGAATACCAATATTTCACTTAAAATCCTAGTTCAATAGCCTTATACGTTAAATATAATATGCTTTGTCATATGGAATATTATTGTATTGACATAAGTACGATCAATAACTCTTTACACGTAATTCCCTATTAAGATGTATATTTCACTTAAGTTCAAAGTTCAATCAACTTTATATTAGATAATGATCAACATACCAAGTTATTCATATCAAATATTATAGTATCGACATAAATTTGATCAATTATTCAATCACACATGTGAAGTACGTGTGAGAATATATAGAGTATTATTATGTGAAATCAAGGTACTTTGTACACTGGCACAAAGTATAAATTCCAATAAAATAAGTTTTTCTAATATGTGGGTTAAATAGAGAATTGAGTACAAGAATACATGCATCAAGTACTAATGTACGAAATCAAGGTACTCTCAAACGAAATCATAGTATAAAATCCAACATAACGAGTTTTTCTATATATTGTTTATTATTACAAATATACCACGTGCATGTCAAGAAAAGTTCCCTGCCACTCTTGAATTCCAAATATAAACTCCAATATCACATTTATTTTATTATATTTTTATTACTGACCATGCCTGAAAAATAGAGAATCGAGTACAGGTTCATGCGTCTAAAGTATTACTCTGAAAAATCAAGGTACTCTCTAGACTGACACAAAGTATAAATTCCAATAAAACAAGTTTTTATATGTGAATCGAGTACAAGAATACAAGTATCAAGTACTAATGTGTAAAATCAAGGTTTTCTCATCCAGAATTAAAGTATAAAATCCAATATAAAAAGGTTTTCTATTCAATTAGAAAAGTGACCAAATTTAACACGTCCCAAACATTAATTCAACTTCAATGCAGTCTAAGCAATATTACATGCCAAAACCAAAAACATAAAATTCGAACAGAAAACACAAAAGCACCGTACATCAATCGAGAAATCACAAAACCAGACCAATCTTTAGTGAATTACTTGTAACTATTGTTCACTCTTTTGGGTGACACTCGATTCTTTATCAGAATGATATTTTTCTTGAATCGTTTTGGCTTTCACCTTTACCCTTACGTCGATAAGTTTCAATTTAAGGATCTCGTGTAGGCGGGTCATGTTAGAGACATCCTCATCACTACACAAATCGACACATTACCATTTTTGATGAGAAGCAACGTATCTCAAATCATAGTTGATTGTGCAGATTTCGGGCCATCTTTTACGGATAATTCGGTAAAAACAATGCAAAGTGAGATTAGGATCAATCGAGAATACGTAAATATCGCAATAGAATAGGACACAAGCCAAAAGCATCGCTTCATCCATTATTCAAATAATGGACACACAGGCTGTTCGAAACCTAATTGTGGAAAAAATGTGGAAATTAATTGTGGAAAAAGGATTAAAATTATCTAAAGAGAAAATACAATATACATATTTCATTGACAATAGTGAAACAAATTGTTCAACCCAAAAAAAGGAAACAATAAACCTTACATTGAATGAACCCTAACTGTAAACGGGAGCTGGAGAACCGAGTAGAAGCAGGAGCTGGGGGACCGAGCAGGAGCAGAACAAGAGAAGTAGAAGCTGAAGACGAATAACAAATTGGAAGAAGAAAGAAGAAGCCGAAGACGAAGAATTCTCTGCTTCGTCCTTAGATTTTCAGACGTCGCCGGAAGAAGAGAAGAGGAAGACGATGAAGTTTAATACAAGAAAAAGATTAAAAATTTTCTGAAAATAGTTAAAAAGAAAATGAAAAAGAAAATAAATATTGCTAAAAAGAAAATGAATAAAAAAATAAATATAAAATAAATTATTTGATGACTGGGTAGAAATAATATTATTTTATTTAAAACAGGTTCTTATTTCTAAGAGTTTCTCATTCCAGGTCCTTTTGAGCAACACTTTTAAAAGTTAGTCCTTATTTCTATGTAGGATGTTATAATAGGTCCTTATCTCTAGATTTTCGACTGTATAGACCCATGACATTAGTCTTCCAATTATTTAATAGTGGGCTTAATTTGAATTATTATTGGGTCACAATTGAAGAATTTTAAAAAAATTAATGAGCCGTAATAGAAGTGTTTTAGCATAGAGAAAATTATATTTTTCATCTTGTAGGTTTGCATTAACGTGAAAAAGTGGTACACTAGTGTGTAAATATTGGAATGATAGTCCTATAACTTTTAAAAATTAGTAATTTAAGGACAAATTTCACATCAATTGACTTTAATCGATTGAGAAAGATGATCCACATCGATTTTTTTTTTTTTTAATTTTCCGGCCAAGACTTAAGACGTGTGGCGCCCATCGTTTAGATACCTCAGGTATAGACTATAGAATCAGTCATGTACCCATGTTTGTGGTGGAGAAAGGTTTATTATATGTTTAAAGTTCTCAAGATTTGTCTCTTTCAATTTATTGGTAACTTAAATGTTTCGTACTATAAATTGTTGGGGCTTCGTTTGTAGTTGGGAAGAGTAATTAAATATGGTTCCCTCTGTCAGTTCTCCTCACGTTTTTCTTATGTCTTTTGCATACCAATATTAAAAAAAGGTACACAACACGTATACTAATCTATATAATTAGGAGAACAAATATTAACATGTAAAAAATTATAAAAAATATATTAGAAGGGACAAAAAATTATATATGCGTTAAAAGTTGTCAATTTTTTTTTTCTATAATCTATATTAGAATTAAATAATAATTAATTAGGTTTAGATGGAAACATACTAAAAATAATTGGTTCTAAGAGAAAATATACGCAGGTTAACTATATTCTACTAAGCATAACTTGATGCAAAAATAAATTGAAAGAAGTACAAAATTTAGGGAAATTTTTAATTGCCTAACAAAAATCCATATAATAAAAGAAAAATGGCTAAAAATATAAGTGGGTATATTAAATTCTAGTAAACATAACTTGACACAAATAAATAGTCAGATGCATAATTTATGGAAAATATTAATTGCTTAACAAAAATATTCGGGGAAATTAATTTAGAAAAAGCTAAAAACTGTAAATGATTCAAAATTTAAAATTAGTTAATATATATATATATTAAAATTATTAATAAAATATCCAAAATAATCTATATTTTAAAGTCAGGGATTAAAATAAATTATAATTTTACTATAAAATTTAAAGTTAAACATATAAAAATAGTACTCTGTTATATAATTTAAAGTTAAACATATATTTTAAAGTCAAGGAACCACTCTGTTGCTAAATGATATGAAGTTAAACATATAAAAATATTACTCTCTTAATCATTAGAAAATAAAAAAAAAACATAAAAAATAGGAACGAATAATATATTTTTAAAAAGACTTGAAAAGAAATTGAGATTTTTTGTTTTTGAAATAAAAAAAAATTTCGTAATATTCTTTTGGAAACCCTAATTCTTATATGATATATCGTCTTGCATCTTCGGCTCTTTTTAATGTTATGTCAGCCGGAAACAACCACCTTAATAAAAAGAAACCACAACTAAATAGTTCAAATTTTTCCTAAAACTAGAAAGAACTATAAGTGAAAAAAAAAAATAAGGATAAGAACTATAAATTGTAAAGAAAATGAAAAAGAAAATAAATATTGGTAAAAAGAAAATGAAAAAAAAAATATTTGTAAAAAATAAATATAAAATAAATTATTTGATGACTGGACAGAAATAATATTATTTTATTCAAAATAGGTCCTTATTTCTAAGAGTTTCCCATTTCAGTCCTTTTGAGCAACACTTTTAAAAGTTGGTCCTTATTTCTATGAAGGATGTTATAATAGGTCTTTATCTCTAGATTTTCGATTATATAGACCCATGACATTAGTCTCCAAATTATTAATAATGGGCTTAATTTGAATTATTATTGGGTCACAATTAAAGAATTTTAAAAAAATTAATGAGCCGTAATCGAAGAGTTTTAGCATAGAGAAAATTGCATTTTTCGTCTTGTAGGTTTGCATTAGCGTGAAAAGTGGTACACTAGTTTGTAAATATTGAAATTATAGTCCTATAAGTTTTAAAAATTAGCAATTTAAGGACAAATTTCACATAAATTGACTTTGACCGACTGAGAAAGATGATCCACATGGATTTTTTTTTTTTAATTTTCCGGCCAAGACTTAAGACGTGTGGCGCCCATCATTTAGATACCTCAGGCATAGACTATAGAATCAGTCGTGTACAAAAGTCGCTAATTGTGTAGCTCACTCCCTAGTTAGGAATGCAGTTTCGGCTTACATAGGTTTCAACGATATCCCAAATTATACTTGGGACTCTCTTGTTTTGGATTCTATGCATTGGTTTTTCTCTTAAAAAAAATATTTGTGGTGGAGAAAGGTTTATTATATGTTTAAAGTTGTCAAGATTTGTCTCTTTCAATTTATTGGTAACTTAAATGTTTCGTACTGTTGTTGGGGCTTCGTTGGTAGTTGGGAAGAGTAATTAAATATGGTTCCCTCTGTCAGTTCTACTCACGTTTTTCTTATGTCTTTTGCAGACTAATATTAAAAAAAGGTACACAACACGTATACTAAACTATATAATTAGGAGAAAGAATATTCACATGTAAAAAATTATAAAAAATATACTAGAAGGGACAAAAAATTATATATTCCTTAAAAGGTGTCAATTTTTTTTTCTATAATCTATATTAGAATTAAATAATAATTAATTGGGTTTAGATGGAAACATACTAAAAATAATTGGTTCTAAGAGAAAATATAAGTAGGTTAATTATGTTCTACTAAGCATAACTTGATGCAAAAATAAATTGAAAGAAGTACAAAATTTAGGGAAAAATTTAATTGCCTAACAAAAATCCATATAATAAAATAAAAATAGCTAAAAATATAAGTGGGTATATTAAATTCTAGTAAACATAACTTGACACAAATAAATAGTTAGATGCATAATTTATGGAAGATATTAATTGCTTAACAAAAATATTCGGGGAAATTAACTTGGAAAAAGCAAAAAACTATAAATGATTCAAAATTGAAAATTAATTAATAAATATATATTTTAAAATTATTAATAAAATATCCAAAATAATCTATATTTTAAAGTGAGGGATTAGAAATAAATTATAATTTTACTATATAATTCAATGTTATAAGTGAATAATACATAAAAACTGAAAGATTAAAAACTAAAAACAACTCTTTTGCTAATCGTTTTTTGTTCAAAAAGGAACCACTCTTTTGCTAAAGGATATGAAGTTAAACATATAAAAATAGTACTCTCTTAATCATTAGAAAATAAAAAAAAAATAGAAAATAGGAACGAATAATATATTTTAAAAAGACTTGAAAAGAAATTGAGATTTTTCTTTTTGAAAATAAAAAAATATTTCGTAATATTCTTTTGGAGACCATAATTCTTATATCGCTTGCATCTTCGGCTCTTTTTAAAGTTATGTCAGCCGGAAACAACCACCTTAATAAAAAAAACCACAACTAAATAGTTCAAATTTTTCCTAAAATTAGAAAGAACTATAAGTGAAAAAAAATAAATAAGGATAAGAACTATAAATTGTTACAAAATTAAATAAAGACCATAGCAAAAGAAAAGAATTAAATAAAAACAAATATATATAAAACTTGAACAACAAAAATCAAATAAGTAAAACCAACTATAACAAAACTAAATAAAAACTATTGCAAAAGATAAACCATAACAATATTTATAAAAAAAGAAATTGCAAAAAAAAAATTACATAAAAGCTATTGCAACAGAAAAAATCAAATAAAAATAAATATAAAAATTAAATCAATAACAAACAAATTAAAAGGGAACAATAGATCAGAAATAAAGAAAATATGACAATAGAAATCAACCATAAAGATTAAAAATAAACATAAAAAGATTAAAAAAAAAAAAAAACTCAAAGGATTGTTATTTGACCATTACTAAAATTATTGATAATCAATCATCAAAGACCTAAACTCCGAAGTATAAAAAAAAAGATGAGAAGATTTGTACCTTTAAACAAATAACAAAATTAAATGAATGAATTTACCTATGATAGACAAAAAAATGTGGCAATAGAAGACGCGAGAGGAAGCAGACGGAGTACCAAAAAGAAAAATGTAGAAATGAAAAAGGTGATGTGAATAAGGAGTTGTGGAATGAAATAAATCCCAATTACCAGGAAATGATTAAGGAAAACTTATTAAGTTGATGAGGTTAAATGACTGAATAATCAAGGATATAATTAGTGATAAATTGTAGGATTAATTGGAGACAATTATTTCCTTAGTTATTTAATTAATGTCATATATGTTCATAAGAATCATAACTAAAAAAATTTAAATTCTGGACGAACAATTAAAACGGTTTTATTGCAAGTTGCAAATCATAAAATTCAAGACTATTACTTTCCTTAATTACTACTTTTACTCATAACTAAATAAAACAAAATCTGATCAACCAATGAGGCTTTTTCTATTAAATTAGAAAAACTCAAAAAAACTACAAAATAGTATTAAGTCAAAATGTGCACTTTAAAGTCAAAAACCTCTGTTTTATATATAATAGTACTAACATTTACCCGTGCGATGCACGGAAAAATTATAACTTCTCGACTAACTTAAAAATAACCGAAAGGTTATGCTACCTATACAAAGTAATGTTAATCTAAAATAATTTGATTGAGTTTAAACGATCACTTAATTAATAAAAATATTCCTAACCCGATTACATATTCTAAATATCATATGAAAAACCATAATGAATAAAACCAAATATACAAACCATATAGTTAATTCCGTTTAAATAAAAAAGCTTGTATTCAAACTAATATAATATTAATAGTCTTTGATCATACTTATCATTCAATAACGTTAAGTTAATATTATTAGTAAGTTATTTAAAATAAATATTTATAAAACACAACTATATTTTTCTAGTGATGGTCTTTATAATTGATATACAATTTTAGACATATTAAACATTCATGAAAAAAATTGCGATAATCAAAATACTTGTTACAAAAAAGAAATTGAAAAAAAACGTCACAATTAATATGGTCAAAATCAAATATAAATAAAAAAGAAAGTAAACATATAGAAAAAAAGCAATAATAGAAGACTAACTAATGATAATAAGATATTAGAAACATTAGATATTATTTATCATATTTACAAAATGAATATGTATATATATTTGGAGGTTAAAGAAAATCAACCATTATGCAATAATAATTAAGGGAGAAACAAAAACACTATACAGTTACCCACACTGATAAACTAATGAAAAGAGATAAAAATTGAGAAATTATAGAAAAAAAAGTAAAAACAATTGAAGAAAATAAATAATTATTTTAGTAGAAAACACTAAGATAAATCTAAAATAATAAAAATAAAATATATAGATAAATAAAGAATATGAAGAATATAGTTAAGACCGAAAAATCTATATATCTTTGAAAATATACATTTGTTTAAACATGACATATAAATGGTAATCAAGATTCAAGAATTTGGATGAATTTTTTTGTTTATTTTTTTTGAAAGAAAAACCATAATAATAAACTAAATCAGCAGAAACAAAACCCCGAGCAAACTCAGGAATATCCGAGGAACTCACGCAAGCCGAAGCTGCATTCCTAGCAAGGGAATGGGCAACAAAATTTGTCTCCCTATGAACAAAAGAAAACGAAACAGAATCAAACCAAGAAACTAAGGCCCTAACATCATCAACAAGCAACCCCACATGGGAGAAATCCTCATTCCGCGAAGCCAACTTATTCATCAACCTCTTACAATCTCCTTCAAGCACAACCTTCCGCCAACCAAAATCCCGAGCTAAGCGCATGGCTGAACGAGCCGCAAGCGCCTCCGCCACCTCTAGATCCTGCCGAGCCTGCCAAACATCGGTCTCCCAAGACACCACCATCCCACGCCAATCCCTAATCACTACCCCAATATCCAAGGAATTAGAAGCACAAAACACAGCCCCATCAAAATTCAACTTATACCACCCCTTCTCCGGACGCACCCACCGAGCACCATCCCGCCGAACCACCCTAACATGACGCTGGAACACTTCACGAAAGGAACAAGCCTAAACCACAACGAACTGCACCAAAGAATCCGGCTCTCGACCCCTTTCCCTAATCCTAACTTTGTTTCGGTTCCACCACAACGAGTATAAAATATTGGCCAATTTCGCCCCTTTCTCAGCATCCAATTCCCCCAGGATTCGGCCCAAACCATCCCGAAACCCTAAATCCTCCAACCGACCTACCACATGCCAAGGGATATTAGAAAGTGCCCATACAATCCGAGCATAATCACACTGAAACAGCACATGCAACATCGTCTCCCCCGCATTTCCGCACATCGGACAAACATCATCCACAAAGCAGTGACGGCGCACCAAATTAATAGTTGTAGGAATAGCCTTAGGATAGAGGCGCCACAAGAACATACGAATCTTCGGCTGAGCCTGGATGCGCCAAAACAATGGCCAAACCGGATCAATGTGGCGAACCAAACTTGAAGGACGAAACTGCTCCTGCTCCTGCCTGGCCAGATAGTACGCCAATTTCACCGAAAACTGACCATCCTTCGAATAATGCCACACAAGTTTATCCTCCGCCATGAACCGGCTAAGAGGGATAGCCAGCCCGAGCATCCGCTTGCACGAATGTATTCTCAATCAAATCTCCATTCCATCCACTCCCGTCATGCTCCATAAGATCCGAGACCCACTCCGGATGAAGAAATGCATCCTCTCGAAAAACCGGACATTCCAGCTTATCCGGTAGCCACTTATCAGACCAAACCTGAATCTGTTGCCCCGACCCAACCCGCCACTGGCTCCCGCGCACCGCCAGGTTATGGCCACTAAACACACTCTGCCATGCAAATGACGGGGTCTGGCCCAATGTAGCTCGCTCAATCATAGAGTTCGGAAAATAACGTGCTTTATAAGGCTTGGCCAACAAACTCTCCGGCTGTTTCATCAAACGCCATACCTGCTTAGCCAACATCGCCTCGTTAAAACACCTAAGATCTCAAAATCCAAGCCCACCATCCCTCTTGGAATCACATAACTTATCCCAAGCCACCCCATGTATTCTACTCTTATCCCGATGATTCCAGAAAAAATCCCTAATCATACTCTCCAATTCTCGAATAAAGGAGTCTGGTAACATAAAACAACCCATAGCATAGGTCGGCATTGGCTGAAGAACTGATTTGACCAAAATCTCCTTCCCCGCCAACGAGAGAAACTTTTCCGAAAACCCCTTAACCTTATTCCAAACTTTTGACCGAATAGAAGAAAAGACAGCGGCCTTAGAACGCCTAACCACAGACGGAAGCCCAAGATAGAGATCAAACTTCTCCACTAGAGGAACGCCGAGCATACCTGCTAGTGTCGCCCTAGTCGACCAAGGCAAATTACGACTCACGCACATAGAAGACTTCTGCCGATTGATAACCTGACCCGACACTCTGGCATATTTATCCAACACTGCCTGTATAGAGTGCATTGCACCCTCGTCCGCCCTTCCACAAATCAACGTGTCATCAGCAAAAAGCAAGTAAGAGATACTCGGAGCACCCTGGCAAATCGTAACCCCTTTCAGCCACCCCTGATCCTCCTCAACCTGAATCAATCGAGACAAAACCTCTGCACACAACAAAAAGAGATAAGGGGACAGGGGATCCCCCTGTCGGATACCCCTGCCCGGGACCAAAGAGCTAAATTGATTGCTATCCAGAACAAAAGAATAAGAATTAGAAGAGATGCAGGACATAATGAGGCGAATGAACTCGGAGGGAAAACCTAACCTGACGAGAACTCGTTCAACAAAAAGCCATTCAACCCTGTCATAAGCCTTACTCATATCGAGTTTGAGTGCAACTTCCTTCCCACTATTCTTCCGCTTCAAAAATTGATTAATCTCAAATGCAATAAGGATATTATCAGTAATGAGCCTAGAGGGTACAAATGCAGACTGTGTGGGGGAGATAACTAAATCAAGTAACGTCTTAAGACGGTTAGCAAGCACCTTAGAGGCGAGCTTATAAATCACATTACACAAACTAATGGGCCTAAACTGAGTGATCAACTCAGGGTCGTTACATTTAGGAATAAGCACAATATGTGTAAAATTCATTTTTCTTTCCAACCAATGGTTATTTAGAAAATCTAACACATAATTCGTCACATCGCTCCCTACCACAAGCTAGTATTTCTAGAAGAAATAAGGCGGCATACCATCGGGACTAGGTGATTTTAAGGGAAACATGTGAGAAAAAGCCTATTTTACCTCATCGCCCGAGTACTAAATCAAATTGTCTCATCTGTTCGTCGAGTCTTGGCTGCAACGCCTCTAAGACCGAATCAATCTCTCCCTTAGAGAAAGCATTAAACATGAAAAGCCCTTCAAAGTACTGTGAAATAACTCCCTGGATATCCGACTCAGATGTACACTGTAGTGCCCCCTAAAGAAGGAACGCCACATCCGCACCGAATCGAACTCCCGAGCTTTGGCGAGGAACCTCAACTCAAAAACCCACTCCGGCGAACGACACACAAGCAATAACTATCGGGAACAACAACGACTTCCTAACAACAACCACAATAATACAGAGTAATGCGGAAGCAATTTAAAAGGTTAACAAATAAATTCCATAACAACCTACAAGGTAACATAATATAAATTAAACATTTGCAGTTCGAAATACAAAAGGATCATAAACACTTAGTGTCATCCATGGCTCAACTAGCCTATCATGTGCATTCCTAGATATCTTCAACTATCCCACATCAGGGGCACATAAAGTACGTAAATTAAATAAAGCAGTAAAGGGGTACGAAAGTAGTTAAATATAATAAATTAAGACTCGACGGTTGTTGGGACCACTGACAAGACAAACCAGACGACAAGATTAAGCCTATCTAGACCTGTTGATGCTGACTAACAAGATAGGTGACGCCGCCACCTGTCTACCGGAAGCAAGAACCAAAATAGAAGGGGTGAGTATAAAGGATACTCAGCAAGGGGGTGTGATCACAGTCCGTCGTTTATCTTTTAAAATCAAAATAGTGAATGTTGCCCAAAAGAATACAAATAATAGTATAAGTTGCAAAACCATAACACAAGGCAACACTCGGATTCGGCTTACTTTGAAAACACAATAGGGTGACGAACTGGATCCTTTGAAATCATTTGCATGTAATGTCAAGCCGATCAATTGAAAGGATATTAGTTGAGTCACGAGGCCATTACAAGTTCGAATGACATGATATAAACAAGTTGGAAAGGATAAGTAAACACGGCTCGTAATTCAACTAAGTAATTTGAATAATAAAGGAGGCTTAAGTTGGGCAAGTTCGAGCCACGCTTCCGGGTTTTATATATATAGGGAAATACATATGTTAAATGAAGAAAATCGGAATGTGCTTCGACTTGTAACGGAAGCCGTAAATCAATTAGACAAGCAAGTAATGCAACAAGTCATGCAATAATGTGTCCCGGCGAGATCGGGCCGCCCTCTCTTTATGACTCCCAACCATAAAAATCATGAAAGCATGTAGTCAAGTACTCCACCACCAAAAGTCATGCAGTCAGTAATTTAAGGAGACGCGATCAACACCATCGTACAGTGAATTAAGGAGACGCGGTTAGCACCACCGTTCGCATCAACTTGGACTAGTCAACCTCATAACCAGCCTAAGTCAACACGCATAGAAGTATACATCGGGATTTTCCCTAGACGCTCGTCTCCAGGCTCACCTCCTGTATACTCCGGGCCCAATGTCATGATTCAGTCCAGGGCTCGCTTTTAAAATTAATAACAGTTTGGGTGGCCAAAGGTTTTAAAACAAATAAGTTACTTGTCTCTAGTTGAAAACATTTTAAATCATTTTGTAGATGCATAGGTTTTGCTATCGAAAAAGGGTTTGACTAAGCACAGAAGGAAATAGTAAAGGCAGTACAGCAAGTAATAAGAAAGGCGGGATAATGCTTTATTTCGCAAACCTATATAACTATGTCCTTGCCCCAGTTGAAAGCAGTTTAAACCCTTAACTAGCTCGACACGACAAAATGAAAGCAAGCGGTATCAAGTTTCTCCCTCGTTGGTCCCACCTGTAATACGCAGGGCCTAGAGGATGATAACGAGACCGACAATACGAAAAGCAAGACACGAGACAACAAACGACGCACGACAATTCAAATAGAACTTCAATCATGCTACAGATGCAATATAGAAAGCCAAATAATTAAACATATAGAGATACACAATTATGGAACAACAATTAAGGAAATATTAATGCAATTCTAAATAACGAAAGAAACATTAAAATTAAATATTAAAGACGTGCTAAAACTTAATTAGGGCACATAGACGAAACAAAGCACTACTAGTACCAAACCCATAGGCTATTATGTTTGTATCCTTATGAAACAAAGAGGCAACAGAGAAAGAGGCCTAACCACAGAATGAAAGACTTTAGATAATTTAAAAATGATCTCACGCGAAAACGGGATCAAACAGATAACAAACGGGAAAAGTGGAAAAAAGTCCCTAAACGAGAAATGCGTCAATTGACGGTCAAATAAGGTTGGATAAATCATAACTATTGCAAAATATTAAATCTCGAAGCTCAAGGAAACTATAGGTGAAATCGAATTGATTTTAGGAGGTCGTTTGCGAAAGGTCAACATTTAAATAAGTGAGGTTGACCTAATTCCTGAAGTGAAAGAAAGGAAAAAGGCTGGAAAATCCACTAAGGCATGTGCACTGGCCAACGCACGGTCTTGAACACGCTGTGAAGACCGTGCAGGTGCACACGGCCTTACGCACTGGCAACACGCACGAGCGCAAGCCACTGCAGGTCAAAAGGGGTGCGCACGGGCCAACGCACGGTCTTGGCAAGACCGTGCACGAGCCCGTGCAGAAGCAACAGACAGCAACAAGTTATGCGATTTCAACGAAAATCGAACCAAAAATCAATAAATCTCAATTTCTAGCAAGAATCAACAACTAAAACTTACAACGAACATCAAGCAACACATAAGGAACATTTTGATCCAAGTAGCATGAAAAATAACCATGTAATAAGCTCAAAATCATCAAATTTTATAAAAACACCACGAAGTAATAAATATTATTAAAAGCTTATAAATTTGGGGAAAAAGGTGGTGATTTTGGTACCTAAAGAAAGAGCTCGTCAAGAGGATCACGTGGGTACCAACGGCACGGAAATCGGTGAAGAAACGAGCTCGGTCGGATGTCGGGAAGATCTCTCTCTTTTTCTCCTTTTCTTCTTTCTCCCTTGGTTGTTGGTGCGTGAAGTGAGATTGAGGGAGAGAGATGGGGTCTAAGTCAAAGTTTGACTTAGGGCTTAGAAATGAAGGGGCATTTTTGTAATTTAATAAAACTCACTCAAAAATAAATGTTGTTCAAATAAAACAATATTACAGTCAAAGTTCATCATTTTAAACGCACATTGACATAGAATAATTTAAATTTACCGATTAGCACATTTACAAAATTCATAATAAAATATAACAAATAATCACATAATTCGAGAATTGAGGAAAGGAGCAAGATACAAAGGCGCAAAGCTTACTGAACTCATCTTGAAAGGTCGGGGCGTTACAGTGCACAAGGTGGCGGGAGATTTGAGGGGTGAAAAGGTAATTCTTGGTGAAATAAAGGATATGAGAGAGTCAGGGATAAAATAGGTAGTTTCGGGTAAAAAGTGAGTTCTCGGGTAAAACTTATTCGTGATACTAAATATTCTCACGAAAAGCCTTCGGCGCGAATAAAATATTATTCCGGAATAAATCCGAAATTTCGGGTCGTTACATACACTTCCGACCCAATTCATCCGGAAGACCCAAAATCTGATTCGTATGTCGTCTCTGCGAAGCCCTTTCATGAAAAAACCTAGTATTACGATCCCCTTCCAGCATCCAATGTGCTTTAGCCCTGTTGCCATTTAGTCTCCTCCTGTCCCAATAACTCCTGGATCGCCATCCTCAGTTGCCGCTCTTCCTCCCGGAACGCCATAGAGATAGGCCCGAGCCTCAATTGTTCAATACGTTTTTCCAACTTCGAAATTTTCTTTGTCGGATCCCCTTCACTCGAAGACCAGTTAATCAATCCCACTCTACAGTTTGCTAAACAGTCCTCGACCTTGGCACTCGCATTCAAGCCGAAACCCATGTCCCACGATTCCCTTACAATACGTTCACAGTCCTCTTTCCGAGCCCAAGCTGCCTCAAACCGCCAATTGAAAAACATGAAACAAAGAGGAGTGATCTTTGAGGAAAAAAAATGTCAAAAATGTAAAAATATGAATGAAAAATGAAATTACATGATCTACTCTATCAATGAGGAAGGTGAAAAAAATAATTAACTATTAAAATCAGAGAAAAAGCATCAATCCGACAAGAAAAATTCAAACATATATACAAATAAATAATTTCAAAATAGAATTAAATATAAAGGAAAAGAATACAATATAGAAAGATAAATATAAAGTATATCGTGGGAAATATGACCATATATAAAATTAAAACACTAATAAACAATTAAAATACTCTAATACAGATGATTAAAATATAAATTGCTGAAAAAAGCTGGCAAAAAAGAAGTAACAATAGAATATAAGATTAAGAAACAACAAACTAAGAGTCTTGATCTTCTTCTTGAATGTTGTTCCGGCCTTGAAAATCAGCAACATATGTACTCAAAACTCAAAAGTGCTCAAAAAATTCTAATGTCACTCTAATGGTAATTGCCTTCACATACATTTCATAAATATATTATTCGTAAAGAAAGATAAATGTAGAAGAAAAAAAAAAAAAAGGAATAATGGGCTTAAAAGAATATTAAATAATTGCGTATTAGAAGGAAATTGGTTAATCATCAAATAAAGGGAATTTATGAGATTCCAAAAATATGCACAATTAATGCTCCTTAAGCGCACCATTTAGATTATAACCAATGAAATTTTTGGTAAGCAATAAATTTCTAGATTTTCTATTTTTATTTCATTAAATGCATTTTTAAATTGAAATTTTGAACAGATTGAGTATATCTAGGGAGTAATTATGAATTGAGAATTTGTATTTTATATTTAAAAATAATTCAAAATTCTAGAAAATTAAAATTTGGTTAACTTTATAATAATTGAAGTAGTTGACTGCTATCAAATATAATGTAGTATAGATGGATAGGTAATAGATATCAATTTACAAACTAATAGAGCAAATTCATCGTTAAAAGCCAGATTGAAAAATCTTGTAAGTTGTAAGCTAATCCTTTTAACTTACAAACTACCATCAACACCACCATAATTAGACCACCAAAAAGAAGCTGATTTGTATTTTTTTTTTTTTAACTGAGGTGGATTAATGATGTGCCATCCAAATCATCAATTTTGGCCGAAAAATTATAAAATACGCCACATCATATTTTTCGTTGGGTCAAAATCAATTCAGGTGAAATTTGTTCTTAAATTGTCAACTTTTAAAACTTAAAGTACTATAATTCCAACATTTACAAAGTAATGTACTACTTTTCACACTAATTAATGCAAACTTACATGATAGAAAAATGCAATTTTCCCCATAATATACCTATAGTAACAAAAACGAAATTAAACATAATAATTAACGAGAGCTCACTACTAACTTTGAATTAGTAATTAATAGTATGTTTATGGCATAAATGATTATTTGTCTGAGTTTAATTTATTACCTACGTGTGTTATTTATAAGTTTTACTGCGCCCCTTGTCTTATTTTTATTCCTAATAGCTCCCTTGTGATATAGAGTAATTATCACACTGCCTACTTCCCGCTATATACAAAAATACCCTTGTTATAATTACGGGCAAAATACCAAATTTCATACTGTAAATTTGTTACAGTAAAACCAACACTCTTAATTCCTTTCCCTCTCGCGATTTCAAACCCCAACTGCGTCAAATTCTTAAATCGATACTAAAATCAGTGGAAGACCTAGGTGAAAAATGAATTGAAAATTTATAAAATGAAAGCTTTGTGCCTTTATATAATAAAAGAGAAAATTGAATTATACATCCACCAACTTTAAAAAGTTTGGATTTTAGGGATACAAGTTATAAAATTGGGATATTACATCCAGATCTATTAAAAAAGTTGAAATTTCCATCCACCTGTGGTCGAAAAATTGAATTTCCGACTTAATTTGTGCACGTAACCCGCACGTGAAATATTTTTCGGCCAAATTATGGTGCTGGCTGCCATGTAGATTAAAAAACCAACTGTATGTGGCAGCCAATTGTACATAATTTGGCCATGATGAGGTATTCTTTTTATCTACATGGCAGCCAACTGTACATAATTTGGCCGAAAAATATTTCACGTGCTGGTCACGTGCACAAATTAAGTCAGAAATTTAAATTTCCGGCCACATGTGGATGGAAATTGCAACTTTTTTAATAGATCTGGATATAATATCCCAATTTTATAACTTGTGTCCCTAAAATCAAAACTTTTTAAATTTGGTGGATGTATAACTTTATTTTTTCTATAATAAAATCTAGGGTATTATGGAGTTTATGATGTGAATAAGTCGATTTTTACCCTATTATAGTCTTATATCTACGCCAAGAAAGTTAAATAATCAACTTTGTTTAATTTCTCGGGATTAATTATGAATTAATTGAATACAATGAATAAATACAAATATTTGGTGTTGCACATGGTGGTTGCTGATATGTCTTTTTAGCCCAACATATAATCGAATAACAAACCTACTTTCCTGGAAACATCAGATCTTAATTGACAGCTTTGACTATATATACAGTGAACATATTTATTGAAAAAAGAAAAAAAAAACATACAATAAATGCAGAGAACGTGCATGTCTTATCCTAACTATATTTTCTCATGTAATTTAGAATTTTCTGAAGTTATTTTTTATGAAAACACTCTATAACCTTGAAATATTATAAATACATTTTGTTAATTAAAATTTTAAGATTATTCACCTTGAAACATAAAAATGTAGACATAATATTCTTAAAAAACTTTACAAACAACGTCAACCTCAGGGAAGAATTAATTGTAAGATTATAAAGTTTCAGGATAGTTTTTATTAACAACGTCAACGTTAGAGAATTTTCGTAACTAGCCAAAAATAATTAACTCACAACATGCTAACTTTGAATGAGTAGTTTGTTTAATGAGTCCCATAATTCTGGCCCGACCTCATAATAATATATCCTGTTTACTTGTGGTCTTCATATTAACTAGTTTTTTAACTCCTGCGTTGCACCGATTAACACATTTACAAAATTCATAATAAAATATAACAAATAATCACATAATTCGAGAATTGAGAAAAGGAACAAGATACGAAGGCGCGAAGCTTACCGAACTCATCTTGAAAGGTCGGGGCGTTACGATGCACAAGGTGGCGGGAGATTCGAGGGGTGAAAAGGTAATTCTTGGTGAAATAAATGATATGAGAGGGTCAGGGATAAAATAGGTAGTTTGGGTAAAAAGTGGATTCTCGGGTAAATCTTATTCGTGATACTAAATATTCTGACGAAAAGCCTTCGGGGCGAATAAAATATTAATTCGTGTCTTCGATACGGTCGTTTGGACATATCATTCGTCCAATTCCGACATCGTTTGCGAAAATCATATTTTGGAGAGAAAAGCTCGCTGTTTGATGTTCGTCGTAGTGTGTGTGGTTTCTAAAAATGGAAACTATTCCTTTTATATGATTTTCAAAAACGAGATAAAAATGCAAAGTCTCAGAATTAGGCATACTTAGTGTCAAAATGCCCGTAATGAAAATCTTAACAAGATTCGAAGTTCGTTTCGTGAAAATCCGGGCATTTATGAAAAGTCAATATTGGGTGGGGTCAAACTGTAAATAATTTTGGGCTAAAAATACAATTTCATGAAAATATGATTTTATGAAAGATATTTTAGACTTTATGAAAATACTTAGAACCTCGATGAAATTTGCACTGGATTTCTGTCCAATGTTCACTGTTAAATTACTAGATTAAATTAAACGAGCTAAATATAAACTTACCAAATTGACCCTAGTTAGTGGCAAAACGATGCAAATCAAATTCTTATTAATGCCTTGAAGTTAAAAATGCCAAATCAATGATTTATGAAAAATCCTTAATGCAAGAGTTGGAAAATGTGTAATCGTTAAACACGTCGGGACCATAAACGGTCCGAATCTCGATAAACGTGCCAATTCTAAGCTTGAGAATTGTGGGTCGTCACAGGACGCTACGGATTCATGCTTATAAATAAAACGAGTTGAGTATCAGGGAAATGAAGTATCAATTCTGGTCTTCTTCATCACTATAAACTTTCAGGTGCTGAAAGATCAGAGGGAGTTTGTTTATTTCCAGATATGGAATGATCAGCCTCCAGTACTGGAGTTTGTTTCCACTGGTTGCTCTTAGTTTTTTGTTTTCGATCCTTTGAGTTTTGCTCTTTGTTTTTACCAAAAAAAAAAAAAAAAAGAAGAAAGAAAGATCAGAGGGTACGTAGTGCAATTAAGCTGGTCGTTCGGCGGGGCAAACCATTTCTGGCTTTGTGAGTACGTATATTTTAATTTGCATCTTCTGTTCTTAATAAGTTGTTTAAGTTTTGATCTCTCAACATCATTATTTTATACTTACGTATGTTTTTATTATGTATACGCATGCACGTACGTATATACATTTAATAGATTAAATTAGGGAAGATTGGAAAATCTATTTCAGAAATTAATCAGAATGCTTGGCATTACAAGCTTCATGGATTTGAAAAAGGTTTCAGTCGTTATTGTATTTTCTCTATCCTTCTTGGGTTATATTATATATATCTATCCTTGAGACTCCACTACAAAAGCAATAATCTTAATCTTTGGTGAAATACTTACTCTTGTAATTGAAAATCTCTGTACTAATGGAATATTTAGCCTTGGTCGGTATACTTGCGGTGCTTTTCGTTATGACCATGGCCGACACTCCCATTCGATCTTCTCCATGCGGTAATGGCTGCTCACCGATAATAGTGGTTCTTCTAGGTAGAAATGGCTCTTAAAATTGTTTCCAACTATTTGAAATTTAAATTTTGAATTTTGAATATACAATAATTAAGCATGAATGATTAGAAGAGTGCAGAAGGTATATATATATATATATATATATATATATATATATATATAATTTAAACTTTCATCTAATCAAACAATTTTATCAATTAAAAGAAAATCTAAATTTTATTTTTTTTAAACAACAATAAATATTATTAAACGGACATAATATCATCTATTACATAAGAATCAATATCATCAGGGAGAACAACATCCCCTTCATTAAAACGACTAGAACACCTAGCTAGTCTATGCGCCACTTTAATACCCGATCTCTTAACAAAGGTAAAAGAAACATCAGGCAAGTGAGAAAGAATCTCCTTAATATCAGCAATATTTAAAGGACCTATATAAGAAAGATCAGGAGAATTCCGATTCAATTTATGAATAAGGTTTTGTTTTTGACAATCACTTTCAATGATGAGCTTTGGCCAGCCCCGACGTCGAATAAATGCAGCAGCTTCAACTACACTAATAGTCTCAATATGCTACGGATCCAAACAACCACTTCTACGATCACTAAGCCAACCCACACATAAACCATCATGATCTCTAGCAATTATACCATTGCCATATTCTGCCCAAGCATCAAGTATTGCACCATCCACATTAGAAAATCTAAAATCTAGAAAATTAGAATTTGATTAAAATGTGCTCAATTGTAGTCAAATACCGATATCACATATATATAATAGTAAAGATATGATTTGGCTTTTATATTAGAATTTATGTTTTGAACTGGCATTTTATAAAACGAAATGATCAAGTAAAATGTATTTTTGTATTAAATTATAGTTTGTGAAGTTAAAGATTACATAAAGCTGAAAGATTAACTGAACTTGAATTTGTCAGCATACCCTGATTGTGTGAAATAGTATCGAATTGTATAATGTTTTAACCGTAGAATTTCATTAGTAACATACCATCTAGTGCATTAGCGTTGTCAGGAGCAAAATCAAAAAATTCAGGATATATGTCTTTTTAAAACCTTTCCTCACTTCTTATTATTAAGAATTATTATTATTATTAATGTTATGATTGTTATTGATTTAATATTTATGTCTATCCAAACTAATGAGTGGAATAATTTCTTAATTAAATTAGAATTTAGAACACCTACTCTTTGTATAGTGTATATTTTTAAATATATAAATCATGAACTATATGTCTGAAATCTCTTCTACTCCCTCCTTTTAACTTTATCCAAGCTTTAATAAGAACTGTACTCAAGAGATTCTTCTTTCCATTCTTTCTATATATCTATACGCTACATATTATAAAAGTGTGGCCGGTAGCATTATTTTTAACTTTTTTGAGTTTATTATGGACGGCCTATAATATCCCTATAATAAGGTACTTAGTTTAATTAAGAATAATTAGGAAAATTAAATTAATAATATAACTAGAGTTAATAGATTTTTATTTTAATTTTTATAATTTTCTTACTAGAAAACTACTACATGAAGAATTACAAAAAGATGAGAGCTTCCAAAAAAAAATACCATCTATATAGACCAATGATGCACGGACACGGACACAACACGATACGGCTCCGACACGACTATATTATATATATATATATATATATATATAGATATATTATTTACTAATTTGTACAATATATAAAATATATATACAATTATTCAACATTAAAGCAATTTTAGGGTTAGGGAATAAGAATTCAACAAAATATATTTCAAATTCAATAAGAATTACCTTTTCGTTTTATTTTTAATTTTGCAACCTAAACTATTTTCGGGCTTAGGGAATAAAATGATTTGCAATCTAAAATTTTCAATTTTTTTGAATTTACAACTTAGAACTATTTCTTTTGAAAGTCCACCAGTTGCAAATGTTGATAAATTCGGTTAGTTTCATACATATTTTTAATTTGATAAATAAATATAGAATTTGAAAATTCATCTAAATTTTAATGAACTATCAAGCTTTTTGATTGTGCACGGAAATGACCAAAGTATAACGCATTTTTTTTCAAATATTGATCTCCTTATAATCTTTATATATATTGATGTAAGTTCAACAATAATATTTGAACTTGATACAGATATTTTTAAAAAATTATAATTATAAAGTAAATTAATTAACAAAGTATTATATGAACGATTACCGTACAATAATCAAGTATAAATACAACATTATGACGCATATAAATACAACATTATAAAGTATATTTGTTGAATAGATACATAAATTAATGTTCTATATCGTATTATTACAAAAATAACAACATAAATTTAATTTTTCAAGATTCCAGAATATCATGAGTATATATATGAAATATTATATTAGAAATATTATCTTGTATAGTATCCGTGTGATAGAAAATTGGTAATTATTCATAGACAAAATTGAATATACCTGTGTAAGATATGATCATCTTAGCTACACTAAGTATTTGATGTGTCATGACAAGTGAAACTCTTTGTAAACCATAAATCACACAATAATTTATTTATTTATAATTAGTTTATCATGTAGATGGGGTATACCCCATCGAATTTTTTTGGAAGTAAATAGTACGAGAACTGACATAACTGAACTAGTTAGTTTGAAATAGCTAATTCAAGCTTGATTAGTTACACCTGACTCCTCGACTCAAGTTAGGATTTGAATTACCCAATATAAATGTCCACCTCTATAATATGATCGTTAGTTAACAATTAAAAAATAAAAAATAACATTATAATTAACAATATTTAGTGACCGATCAGTGACCGATATTATAATTGAGTCACAAAATCAGTGACCGATATAAATTGGGTCACAAATTTTGTGACCGATATTAATTGAGTCACAAAATCAGTGACAAAGATAAATTGAGTCACAAAATCAGGGACCGATATTAATTGGGTCACAAAATTAGTGACCAATCAATGACCGGTATTAATTGGGTCACAAAATCAGTGACCGAGTGTAATAAACTGACAAATGTAGTGACCGATTTATGACCGATTATAATCGGTCACTACAATTAGTGACCGATTAGTGGCTGATAAAACAACCCGTCACAATATCAGTGACCGATTTGTGACAGATCTGTGACCGATCTTTCATCAGTCACAGATTCAGTCACTGATCGGTTACAAATATTTTGAAAATTATATTTTGCTTATATCAACCACAAATCAGTCAGAGATCGGTCACTTGGTTACTAAAATTCAGTCACAATAACTCTGTTTTCTGGTAGTGCAAATGAATAAAATCAATATGTTGAGTTGAATTTTCTATCAATTATTGATTCAAAATTGAATAACAAAAATCAAAAAAAAAAAAAAAGAAAGAAAAGGAGAAGAAGAAGAATGCTGTGTGTGCGAATTTGAGCTTCTTTAATTCCTATTGTGGGAGGAATTTTGCTCACTTCTGTCACAGAGCTCAGTTTTAACATGTTTGGATTTTGTGCTGCTTTATTTGGATGTCTTGCTACTTCAAGAAAAACAATTCTTGCTGAGTCTCTGTTGCATGGATACAAATTTGATAGTATATACTGTGTGAGCGAGAGAGCAAGAGAGAGAGAAAGAGAAGGGGAGGGAGAGAGTTCATAATTAAAAAATTCAAAAGAAACCCAAAAAACTTTAAAAAATTATAAAATTTACCCTGTCGTGTCGGACACTTTTTTCAGCTGTGTCAGACATTCCCCTAGCCGTGTCTGACACCGTATCCTAATTTTTTTTAATTTCTGACACGTGTCTGAGGCGTGTCCGTGTACGATACTGCACGTGATAAAATTTTGAAGTGTCCGTGCATTAGAGATATAGACCAATATTCTATGTCGTTTGTAAGTATATACAGTGGCGGAGCCACAAAATTTCTTCAGGGATGTCATTCCAGTATAAGTTTTTAGCATCTTATTTTATAAGGATAATTACCTATGTGGCACGGACACGGACACGACACGACACGAACACGGTGACACGGATTTTTTAAAAATTTTAGGATACGATACGGCTCCGACACGGCTGACTAACATAAATTTTAATAAAAATATAAATGTTCATATATAATATATGTACAAATATTAATTAAAAAATAAAATTTTCACAATATAATATAATTATTAGTAAAATTTAAATATACGAATTGATTATTATGTTAAAAGAATATTATAATTTGTATATTTATAATATTGTGAGAGTTAATTAAAAATGATGAAAAAATAAATTTAAATTAATTTAATACACCGTTTCATTCATTTATAATTTTTTATTTTTTTTCAAATAAATTTTGACCCTTTTAAATAAAAAAAAATAAAAAAATAAAAAAAATTGAGTTTGCCGTGTCGGACATTTCCCTCAGCCTTGTCGGACACTCCCCCAACCGTGTCCGACACCGTGCCCTATTATTTTTTTTTTCCGGACACTTTTTGCCGTGTCCGTGTCCGACACGTGTCAGACACTGCACGGCAAATTTTTTGCCGTGTCCGTGCTTTGCAGATAATTACAAAACATCCCTGAGATTAGTTTTTTTTTTAAAAACACCTTGAAACCTTAAAACATTACAAATATCCGCTTGAAACACTAAAATGTATATATAATACTCCTTAAAAAACCTTACAAATATTATTCGGGGTATGAGTAAGACTACAAGATTGTATGGTGTTTTTTGTAAACGGCGTAAATTTTTGGAAAATTTTTATAACTGGCCCTATTTTATAATGACTCAATTACTTGATATTTAATTTAATATTAAATCAAAATCTTTGATTTTGTAACATATTTTTTAATATACATGACCCTATACTATATGAATTTATGACTTGATGAGGGGGTCAATTGAGCAATTATCATACTAAAATCAAATACAATACCTAATTAATACATTTTATATACATATATATGTGAAATTTTCAAAAGTTGAGGGGTCAATTGTACCCCATCAAGATAACGTGGCTCCGCCACTGAGTATATAGCAATACAAGAATGGAGCATATAGCAATACAAGAATTTGAAATTTTAGCGTTAGACGTACGTACAAACTAAGTAAAATGCAAAGATTTAAAATTAATATTCAAATAATCTGAGAATGTAATTTCATACTGCCATATGGAAAAAATCATAACAACAATATCGACAATTAATCGTCTACAACAATTTTATAAGCATTTATTGATCGAAAGACCTAATAATTAAACAAGGTTTTCAAACGAATAATAACAATTCACCACACTCTTAAACATAAAGACCTATATTCTCGTTCTAAATCAAATAAATGTTAAATAAGAGTTATATATTTACAATATGCAAAACTATAACGACAAAAAAAAAAAAGAATATTATTGCTACAAGACAATTATGTCAAATTTGGTTTGACCAAAAAAAAAAAAATTATGTCAAATAGGTATAATATAAAAATAAATTATGTCAAATAGGTAAATATAAATATATATCATCAAACAAAATGGAGAAGGGACAAATTTTCAATATTTAAAAATAAGGGCGAATTATACATGGATTCCCAACTTTGTCCTAGTTACATCTAGGTCCAGGAGAATCATTTTATTACAAATTAGTCCATTGACTGAGTCAAAGTCAACATTTTTGTTAAAAAAATAAAAAAAAATTATAAAATGACTGCATTGCCCTTTGGACTACATTGTAAAATTGTCAAACTATAAGGACCTAAATGTAAAATTTCTCGCGGTGACGGAGCTTGTCGGACCTGGCTTTTCCGGCGACGGCAAGGCTGGCCAATTCTGTACCGATTTTTCACGAGGAATCCAACGGTGGTGGTGTCGTGGTCATCCAATCAGCCACGGCGGCGCTACGACGATTTTACAGCCGCGACGGCGAAGCGGCGATCTGAAGACTCCGATGACGGCACAGTCACGCACCACCTGAATATTGAAGCCGTCGACGAGAGGAATCGTTTGGCGGTGGTCTCGCCCTCATCCGATCACCGATGGCAGAGATATGGTGAAAAGAAGGTGGCGCGGTGGTTGTTCAAGGCGGCAGTGGTGGTCTGACCACCATTTTGGATGGGCTTTACACCTTTTTCAACCTTCTCGACATGGGTAATCTATATTTGAAGTCGATTTCAAATTTCGCTGAATGAATCGTCGTTAATTTCGAATTAAAATTTCTAGGGTTTTAGGATAAAATCCAAAAATTGGAATTGAAATTAAATTCGATATGGTTGTCGAATGGGAAAACGGACTTGGGGGATATGACGGGCTCGACGAGAGAATCGTCTTGGCATAAGGTGTCGACCACCTGGGTGGTGCCTCTGGTGACGGTGGCGGCGGCGAGAAATTTTATATTTAGGTCCTTATAGTTTGATAATTTACCAATGTAGTCCAAAGGGTAATGTAGTCATTTTATAATTTTATTTATTTATTTTTTATGTTTTTAACGAAAATGTTGACTCTGACTCGATCAATGGACTAATTTGTAATAAAATGAATCTCCTGGACCTAAATATAAATAGGGCAAACGTCGGAACCCATGTGTAATTTGCCCTAAAAATAATTATATGAATATATGTTTAACTATGTGAAATCATATAACTAAATTAGGGTAATATTAATCTTATATATATATGTGAGTACGTACTAATTTGACAAAATTATTCTTCAAACTTTTAGTAAAGTACACATTTTATTATATGATTGAAATGTAAAGTTCCTTTTTGTAATTTTCAGAGTTCATTTTTATAAAACTGTATTATTAATTTACTCCTTAATATTGAAGTGGTATTTTAATTATTATTATTATTATTATTATTAATTGTGTATTACCTTAACTACCGTTGAAAATTATTTTATTATGAGGTGTTTCGCGGACGGATCAAAAGTTTCAAGAAACCAATCATACTTTAGTAATAGCATTAATATTTCATTATTTTTGTTATCATGCATCCATCCATATATATTTTCCGTAAGCTGCACTATTTCTATTTGCGAAAATGTTTTTGATTTGTAAGAATACAAATTAACTAGTTAAAGTGCATGTATGCTTATTCGTGAAATTTCAGTAATCATGCGGTCCAAAGGTGGTAGAGAAGCCTCACACAGAAAAACCGTAGACTCTCTCAACTCCGTAATGTAGACGAATCTATGCCGACTAATTTCATCCATAAAGTACATGACCACTTGCGCAATATCAGCAGAACGGCTTACGAACCAAATATTGTAGCAATTGGTCCTTATCATCATCATAAAAAGAGCTATAAAAGGATGGAGGACCACAAGCTGCGCTATCTGCTGTCAATTCTCAACCGTACGGGGGAGAGTAGTGCTGAGAGATACATATCAGCTATTGAAGGATGTGAACAAAAAGCACGTAATTGTTACGCGGAGCCCATTCACCTTAGTCGAGATAAGTTTATCGAAATGCTCATACTAGACGGTTGCTTCATTATTGAATTAGTACATAAATTTGAAGATAATAGTCACTCGGCCGGCGATCCTCTCTTTCATACACAGTGGATGCTTGGTAGCTTGGAGAGGGACCTGATGTTGTTCGAAAACCAAATTCCTTACTTTGTTTTGTGCGAGTTGTTTGACCTGATTGAGGGAACAAACAAACGCAGAACTTTGAGAGACCGACTCATAAAGTTTTTCAAGATTATTTTCCCTGACGACGTAACATACGAAAAGCAAAAGAATAGTAATTGTCCAGAGGACGATGTGAAGCATTTGCTTGATTTGATATATAGGTGGTGGACCCCTGAAAAAAAGGAATGGTCTATTCAAGTGAATAGCGAGTCAAATTCTCGAAAAAAAAAAGAAAAAGAGAATAGCGAGTCAAATTCTCAAAAAAAAAAAAGAAAAAGAGAATAGGGAGTCAAGATTCATCCACTCTGTCGCGAAGCTTATAGATGCTAACGTGAAGTTTAAGAAAAGGGAAAATTGTTCTTTGTTTTATGTCGAATTTCAGAATGGGACTCTGCAAATGCCAACTTTGACCATTGACGATAGAACAGATTGTTTATTCAGGAACCTTATTGCTTACGAGCAATATTTTCCCGATGTTGCAGACCGTACTTATGTTGCAGATTATGTGGGATTCTTGGATCACCTCATTAATTCTTCCAAAGACGTTGATATTCTTTCTGAATGTGGGATTATCGATAGTTGGTTGGGAGATAATGAAGTGATTGCTAAGATGATTAACAGACTCAATGATTCAATTGATGGTCCTCCTGAACATGTCTATGGTGAAACCTTTAAAAGCATGAACAAGTTCTACAAAAAGCGTCGGAATAAATGGATGGCTGACTTAAAACACGATCACTGTAGGAGTCCTTGGAAGTATATTTCACTCTGTGCTGCTGTTGTGCTCCTTCTACTCACCATTACTCAAACTGTATTCTCCATACTACAGGTTGTTTAAACTTTATAAGGCACTGTATTCTGTATGTCATGATCATATACTTCAATTGGTTATCAACTTATGTACTTTGAACCTTTTTAATATGTATTTCCTTTTTATGTTACTAGCAAAGAGGATGTGCTTTGATTGTTGAATCGATATTGTATTATTACTATTTTTATTTTTGGGATAATCGCACTAAATTCCTTACCTATTTCAGATCTTGTACTTTTATATCCTAATTTTCCTTTTGCGCATTAACACCTCCACTTTTGGCAAAGTGCTCACTTTGTTCCCTACGACTCACGGTCATCCAATTTTCCCTCAAACGTTTTTTAAAAGTGATCACTTTTCTACCGTTGCAAAACAAAATAATTGTGCTAAGTTATGTATTATAAAACTAATTAGAGAGATTCTACCACTAATCGGGCATTATGGTAACTAATATTAGTCACTTTTAATTATAGATATTATATTAAGTAAATTTAGATTGTAAATTTTTATTAATGCTATAATATTAAAGTAGAAGTACATATAAATATAAAGAGTAAATATTATTGATAGTAGATATTCTGGAGAATACACGTGGCATGATTCTAGGGAGTCAAACGCCACATGTACCCAGTCAAAGTCCACTCGCCACGTGGCCGAAGTCCAAGTCCAACGGTTGACCAGGTGAACGAGTCTAACGGTCAACCGTCACAATGACTCTTCAGGAAGAGCTCAAGCCTCTAACTCGAGCGTTACACGCTCGATGACTGCAGGTCGATCCTCAGCGTGCGCCTCTAGAAGCCTGACTTGAGGGTCGAGGCGCTGAGTCAAGAACCTGTCCCATCCACTCACGCTCGACCTTACTGTAGCTGCATTAAATGCGTCGCACCTGCCCTGGCTATCCTCTGTACTATGTACAATTAGAAGTGATAGATAATCATTCATTTTAAGGAATAAATCTGACTCGAGGCTCAGGCATTAAATGCCATGCAGTCGAGGTATTTAATGCACGCCCAAACAGTGTACTTAGTGTGTGTGTTGCCATCCTATAAATATGCCAGACATTTATTGTGGTTGGTAAGCTTCCTTCATTAATTGCTCCAACCATTTCTCTCCTTATTTGAATATCCTATTCCTAGACTAAGTTAATTCAGTGAAGGGGCTACGCCGGAGGCAACCCCCTCCGGCCAAGTAACCAGTGTTCAGTGTTTCTCAGGTCAAAGTCGGACTCTACGTTACAAATTCAATTGACAGATCAAGGCACGTGGTCGACCCAAATCACTTACTAAAAATCACCCTCATCAGTTTGGCACCGTTTGTGGGAAACCACTTTCGACCTTAGAGCAAACAAGCACGAGCCATGGTGACCAAAAAGATGAAGAGCACCCAGAGTGTCATAAAAACTCGATCTCAGATCGAGGCTGAACGAGCTGCGGCTGCTACTGCAGAGCAAGCAGACTTCGTTGCTCAGCTCGACGCAATCGACCATCCAGAGGGTGCGAACCCCCCAAATAAGGTAGAGGAGGACGCAGTCTCGCGCGCCGATCTCCCAACGGTCGTACTCCCTGCTCAGCCCTCAGCCCAGGATCTGAAAGCTTACACTAATCAAGTTTATGAAGAAGCCAGGCAGGCCCTTGAGGCGGGAAAGCTTGTGAGGGTGATCCCCATTACGGTTAATCTCACAGAGCCAAATGGGTGGGAGGAATGGAGGTCGGGGACGCGAGGTTGTTCGACCTCCACACTACCCGGTCGATCACTCCCCGGAGGGAGGGGGAGAAAATAACGGCCATACAGTCCAGTGACTTGGGAAGGCGCACGTCGTCGAGCATGGCGATGAGCTTGAAGAGGAGGACTTTTATGACAACGAATACGATCGTGAGGACTACGATAATCAAATCAACGAAAGGGACTACGTCACTCCACCACCCGACCGTCGAAGGGCATACTTTTAGCCCATTCGACAGGCAAATTCTCAGCCGATCTGCCCTACGGGCGGGCTCATGCGGGACGCTCGCAGAGCTCATCCCCCTCGACCTCCGGTTAGGGAGAGATTAACAAACAAGTTCTCCTGCATCCCACCATTTGGAGACTTGAGGAACAGGCTCCCTCCACGCCCTAACGTAGCTCGTAACCAGCAGTGGGGGCCCGAGCGTAATGCTCGAAGCCGTCGACAGAGGCTTTCACCATTTACTGAAGAAATCCTCAGTGAAGATCCAGGGTCGACTGCCATCCCTCGTGACCTTCCCATCTACGATGGGAAAACCAATCCTAGAGACCACATCACTAGCTTCGAGCTATCAATGAACCTATTTCTCCACACCCCACACACTTGGGCCAAGGTTCTTGACACGACGTTCAAAGGGGCAGCGCTCGATTGGTTCCTCAGGCAGGCCCCTGCGTCCATAAGGTTGTATGATGAGCTTCAACGGCGCTCGAAGGCCACTTCTCACCTTTGATCCAAGACAGACTTGGAGTGTCGCGCCTCTACTCGATCGTCCAAGGGGTCAATGAGACATTGAGGGACTACTTCACCCGCTTCAATGCAGAGCTGGTCCGGGTCGCGCCCCCGACCTAGCGGTTGTCCTCAGCGCCCTTGGGAAGAATTGCCACTGCAGGGACTTTACCAAAGATATCCTTGGTCAAGTCCCCATAGAAAGTTTGAGGGACATCCAGGATTGTGCCACCAAGTAGATGGACTATGAGGATATTGAAGGGAGTTATTGGGCAAACAACGGTCAAGCCATGTTGCGAAGCATAGGGCAAACTCCGGCCCATAGCAACTACTACAATCAACCCCGCAGTCCCAAAGCTCGAAGCCTGCCTCCGGCGGGTCGAGGCAGAAATAGAGGTCAACAAGAGAGTGGCGGTCAATCTGAAGGAGGCTCGAACTCACGGCACGCGAATAGGGAGAAGGATGAGCCCCTGATTTGCGCAATCGGGGATATCCTCCCAAAGATCCCCGAGAAGCTCCTTAGATATCCAAAGAAGCTGAAGCTCAACCTGCGGAAGGTCGACGACAGCAAGTATTGTGAGGTTCATGACCAGCCAGGACACAATACCGATGACTATAATCAGTTGAAAGATGAGATAGAGAGGCTCATCCAAGGCGGACACTTGACAGAATTCGTTAAGAAGCTGAAGCGTAACAGGGATCAAGGTCGTGAGCGATGCGGCAACGAAAAAGAGGAGGATCGACGGTCGAGATCTAGATCTCGAACGCCCTGCCAAAATGAAACCAGTGTGAAAGAGAACAGGTCGCCAACACCAGCACGATCCCAAACGCACCGACTCATGGTCGAATCGACATGATTGTTGGAGGACCCGACGGTGGAGATAGCAAGACCGCGAGGAAATGAGGAATCCGTCGAGCCCAAGCAAGCCTTCATGGCCCACACAAGATATTCCATCGAGCGTGGGGAAGAGTGGAGACAGAAGGAAGTTGCGTTTAGCGATAGGGACTTTCATCTAGATCCCCATCGGGACGGCGTAATGCCGAGTTGTCCGATGGTGGTAACTTTAGATATCGCAAACTATGTTGTAAGTAAATGTTTGGTCGATACTGGAGCTAGTTCAAATATTGTTCTTTACTCGACTCTCCAACGAATGCATTTGAGTAAGTTAAAATATGAACCAGTTAAAACGACCTTGAAAGGCTTTGGTGGCTCGATCATAGCGCCAATAGGCCAAATTAAAATGCTAACTTCCATGGGGACTCACCCCGTTCGAACAACGATGGAAATTAATTGGGTCGTGGTCTACATTCCTGACTTTCCCTATCACATGATCTTGGGTCGACCCGGCCTCATTGACTTCAAGGCCATGATATCGACCTACCACCAGAACATTAAACCCCCGAATCCCTATGGGATCAGCGAAGTGCGTTGTGACTTGGCCGAATCATGGCCTGTTACGCGATCGCAAATGAGGCTTGACCTCCACCCAAGGACGACGTGCTCCGACCGGGCAACCTCATTATGGACGACGCGGATGACGATGAGAGAATCCCTAATCCTAAAGGGGATGGGGCCTCGCGCTCGAAGATGAGCACACATGAAGCTCGGAAGAAAAGGAAGGTGGACGAATCTCGACTGTCGGCCGCCGAGGATACGCAGCTGGTCCAGCTCGATCCTTAGGATCAAGAGAAAACAACCAGGGTCGGCACAAGCCTCGAGGGGAAACAGTTAGAGTGCCTCACTATCTTCCTACAAGATAACGTGGACGTCTTCGCTTGGAATGCCACATACCTGGAGGGGGTCGATCAGAGCGTAATCTCGCATTACCTCAATATCGACCCTGCGTTTAAACCTATAAAACAGAAATTGAGGACTTAGAGTGTCGTCCGTAACTCGATTATTAAGGAAGAAGTTAATAAGTTACTCGGGTCGACCGTCACAATGACTCTTCAGGAAGAGCTGAAGCCTCTAACTCGAGCGTTACACGCTCGATGACTGCAGGTCGATCCTCAGCGTGCGCCTCTAGAAGCCTGACTTGAGGGTCAAGGCGCTGAGTCAAGAACCTGTCCCATCCACCCACGCTCGATCTTACTGTAGCTGCATTAAATGCGCCGCACCTGCCCTGGCTATCCTCCATACTATGTACAATCGGAAGTGACAGATAATCATTCATTTTAAGGAATAAATCTGACTCCAGGCTCAGGCATTAAATGCCATGCAATCGAGGCATTTAATGCACGCCCAAATAGTTTACGTAGTGTGTGTGGTGCCATCCTATAAATATGCCAGACATTTATTGTGGTTGGTAAGCTTCCTTCATTAATTGCTCAGACCATTTCTCTCCTTATTTGAATATCCTATTCCTAGACTGACTTAATTCAGTGGAGGGGCTACGCCGGAGACAACCCCCTCCGGCCAAGTAACCAGTGTTTAGTGTTTCTCAGGTCAAAGTCGGACTCCACCTTACAAATTCAACTGACAGATCAAGGCACGTGATCGACCCAAATCACTTACCAAAACTCACCCTCATTAATTATATTTTAGTATTAAATAGACGTTTAATTAATATACATAAATAAGAGTTCTATAAATATCTACTATATATATATTCACATCGATTTAAGTTATTTTCAAAATATGAGCACTAACTTAAATAAATAAATAAAATACATAAGAAGAACTAAAATGCTAAAATTAATTGATATTATATCATATTTAATATTTATTATTGATTATCATAAATATAATTCATATGAATTTGGTATGAAAAAGTTTAATATTATGTAACAATGAATTATAGATGATTTAATTATATATAGGTTAGTTCAAATTAATTAGCGACTAATTATTAAAAAAATAGCACAAAAACTAACTCCTATAAATAAGGGAACAAACAACTACAAAGATTTCAGAAGTATAAAAATATAATAGATAATAACTATAATTTCAAACTCGGACCGGAAACTTTATTGGTTACTGGTTTGACTGGTTCAACCACCGGTCGAATCGGTGTGACGTCATAATTATTTAATAACTATATTTAATTATATATTTATTAATATAAATAAGAAATATGTAATAATATAAAAAAAATATCAAATAATATGTTTATACTTAAGTATTATTATCTAAAAAATCTCAACGTGTACAAAAAAAAAAACTCAATATACAATTAATATGTGTGAAATGATCTGTAAATTTTCCTATAAATAACCACAATTAAAGGACACTTACAAATAAGGCTTCGTTTACTTTTTAAAAAATTATTAAAAGTTTGCTTAAATAACGGCAGTTAAATTCAATAGATAACTATGACTTAAAACATATTTACTCACACCTAGGTATATGCGCTAAACTTGTCAATAAATCTCCCATTGTTTATTGGTCATTCTAATTTATTAAATTTGAAATTTGATTTTGACAAACCTTTGCCCTCATGTTGCTGTTACTCTGCTCTCTTTTCCAACGTCTTTCCTAAAATTGGAGATCTATACTTTTATATATAACTAGTAAAAAATAGGCGCTTTGACATATAGAATAATTATTTATTTAATTTTTTAAACTATTATCAATTTTGTTAATATATTTATAAAATTTATGACATGAAATAATAAATAAATAATATTATGTAAGAACTATTTATCATATATATATATAGATATAATTAGTACATCAAATAATTTTAGCTCATTTTGCATCTTTATTGAGGTTCTAGCTAAATAAATAAATAAATTTTTATATATTTTAGCTAATTAAGTTAATTTTTGTATTCATTAATTGAATAGTTATTTAATAATCACTGAAAACATGTAATTTTTATTAAATTTAAAGTGTATTGATACATAATATTTTAAATATCTAACAAAAGTATTAAAATTGTTATATATTTTGAAGTTAACTTTATCAGAACTCACATTTTTACTTTTATAAAACTCTATGTATTCACAAAATTAAATATTCATTTAATTATTTATACTGTTTAAGTTATTAATTGGATATAGTTCACATTTTTTATTGAAGCATGCGTGTATATACTGTAATACAAAAATATTTATGGTATTATAAATAAGAATCAGTATTATAATAAATCTGAAATTGTTATAACCAACTTAATATTCGCATTAACTTTGCAAAGTACGTATCACGCTATAAATATTCATTAAAGTTCACCACATTAAACACAAAAAGTCTATATATACTAAATTATAAACTATCAAACATCTTGAGTAATTTTGTTCTCCTACTTTATCTAATTTTTATTAAAAAAAAATTCTCATCTTAATTTCTTAACTTCTTATTATTTTTTTTTCTCTCTCTTTTATATTCTTATATTTTCACAAAGTCCATTAAAATACATTTTAAGTAATTAATTGTTGATATCATTTCAACAAACAAACTTGACATGCACATTAACTCTAGTTAGTAGGACATTGTAGATATATATGTATTTAACTTCAATAAGGTGTACTTTGAAAGTACCTATAGTAGTTAATAAAACAGCTAGAAGACCTTAATTAAAGTAACAAATTCCAATATTGCTTGTCTTTTTTTAATTTTCTTATTTATTTTCTCTCTAAATTTTAATTTAGTATATTTCCTCCCTCTATTTATTTTTCCTAACTTTCTTCAATGTGTTATTATTACTTTCTTTTTTCTTATTTCTTCTCCCTGTTCCACTTCCTTACTTTAAATCTCACACTCGTCAAATAAAATATTAAAAATATATTCATATAGAAATTAAATCACTTAATCCGTGATTTTAATAATATATTAAAGAACAAAATATGTTTTATATTTATCTAGAAAAGAAAATTACAAATCTTACTTTAACATATATCTAGTTAATTAAATAAGTATATTTCATAAATATATATATATATATATATATGACTATATATGACATAACATAGATAGTAGATACCAAAAAAATATAGAAATAACAAATATTAAATTATAAATAAAAAATTTTAACTTTTTAAATTTTAAGTCAAACTAAAATAAATTTTTTTATTTATAATTTAATATTTGCTATTTCTATATTTTTTTGGTATCTACTATCTATGTTATGTCTTTTATATATATATATATATATATATATATATTTATATATATATAAGTTCAATAAGATGAATTTCAGAAATATATATATATATGCATATCAGACCTCTACACTAACTAATTTTAGTTTGACTTAAAATTTAAAAAGTTAAAATTTTTTATTTATAATTTAATATTTGTTATTTCTATATTTTTTTGGTATCTACTATCTATGTTATGTCTTTTTAATCTTACCCTCTTATAATTCAACATTTCTTCTGCTATATATTTAAATTTTTATTTATTTTTATCATCATATATTTGTACAGTATAGTCAAATAAGTAGTAAAAATATATATTCATATAGAAATAAAACACTAAACATTAGATTAATCTACACATTATTTTTTTCTCTTTCATTTGTTCTTTATCTTTATTTTATTCTCTCTTTTCTAGCTATACCTTACCATTTTAAATATTATATTCAATACGATATTCTAACTGTTAAATTGTCTAATTCAATTCTTACTTTATTATTTATCATTAATTATCTTAAAATTGTTACTGTCATAATTATTATTGTTGTTGGTGTTATCATTTGCTAATGAAAGTAATGGTTATGGTGTTTTTTTTAACTTAGTTGATGATTATTGTAGTTTTGACTTTTCAATGCTGCCAGTAATTGACAATAACATTAAGAAAATATGTTTTAATCAATATAATAAAAATTTTTCAAATCATAATTTTTTCAAGCATTCATATCTTTATAATATATATGAATATAATAACATGTCATATATACAAATTAAGAGAGTCCTAATTTTAAAAGAGTTTCTAGTGTGTTAAAACTATTTTGTTAATTATTCAATAGAAACTTTTTAATTTATATAATCATTAATATTGTTATTTCAATTTTTTAGATGTAATAAAATACTAAATATTCCATACGCATACAATTGTTTAAAGAAAATTTATATATAGTTTAAATATGAAGAATATAAATAAATATAATAAGTAGTATATAAATATTATATTAAAGAGTCCTTATTTATGTATATCTTTTAGAATGTAGTTGTAGATAAAATACAACTCCATTTCTAATCTACAAAAGAATTTTATTTTTATTTAATTAAGTATAAGGGGTATATATTAAGTAGTATATAAGTATTATATTAAAGAGTCCTTATTTATGTAAGTCTTTTAGAATGTAGTAATAGATAAAGTAGAACTCTATTCTAATCTACAAAAGAATTTTATTTTTATTTAATTAAGTATAAGAATTTTATTTTTATTTAATTAAATATAAGGGGTATTTTAGTCATCATAAGAAAAGTGACAAACTTAAATCACCGGAAGAAACTCATACTTTTATAATATACATAGATTTGCGCGCGAATTCGTTCATAATATTTACTCAATATTTCCCTTGTACAATCCCTGATAGCTCTGGATTTGGAAAAGCTAAGTTTTTTTGTCAATATAAATTTTTAGGGATTTATTTTACTCTTGCTAATTACGCAAAATTGATTTCTTCAAATGCAGAAAAAATTTCTCATCTCGTGCGAGTGTGGTGAACCCTTCAAGAGTTTTCTCACTGCCGAAAAATTCTCCCCGTTCCGTGGCCAAGAGAACTATCGATGCCGTGAGGATAGAGATGAGTGTTCAATAATTTGGGCGAATGATTTGCTAACTAAGAAATTTTCATATCTCCACCCCGTTATCGTTGAAGATACTGAAGGCATACTAGACCGGGCCCGAAAACGCCCCACGCCGCACTGGTTTCACCCGGGTTGAGAGTAAAACTCCATCCCATGTAGTTGGAGCTACCTGTAGCAACTACCAGAGCTAGAAGACTGATAACAAGGGTAAAGAAACACTGATTAATGATTCTAAACAACCAGCTGAAGGACCTGTGGCACAGGCTGCTTCTTCAAGTATTGAGTTTTCAAATGTGAGTTCTAGTCTTAATTGGGAGTCAATCATATTCAAGTATTGAGTTTTCAAATGTGAGTTCTAGTCTTCATTGGGAGTCAATCATATGTTGTTTGATTCATGGTTGTGCCCAAATCATCTATGTTTTCCTGCTCTTATTGTGTCTTATTATTGTCACTAAATAGATTTGTGATGATATATAGGTTTATATTAGTGTTAGTCACTATTTTGTGGAAGAATTGCCTGTATCCATTGTTAGGGCAACGATGATTGGGTGAATCTATGATTAATGTTATAAATATGTAATTTAATTTTGGAAATTAGATGTGCAAATAGGCTCTGGAAAGTCATGGATTATATTGGAATGTTAATTTACCAATGGTTTATTTATTTACAAAAAATGAGATTTTATTTGTGATCAAATGATGCTGCTTTGAGCCTTTTTATTGCATAATTTTTTTTTTTTTTTTTGAGGAAAAAACACAACTATATTAATCTAAATCAGAAGAAACAAAACCCCGATCAACCTCAGGAATATTCGTGGAACCTACGCAAAACGAAACTGCATTCCTAGCAAGGGAGTGAGCAACACAGTTTGCCCCCCTTCGAACAAAAGAAAACGAAATATTCCTAAAACAAGAAGTAAGACTACGAATCTCATCCACTATAAGACCAATATGGGAAAAGTCTTCCTCCACCGATCCAAGCTTCTTAATAAGCACCTGACAATCACCCTAGACCAACCAAACTCACGAGCCAACCGCACAGCCGATCGCGCCGCAAGGGCCTCCGCCACCGCCGGACCTTGACAAAACAATTTGACATCCGTTTCCCACCCAACCACCATCCCAAACTCATTTCGCGCAACAGCACCAATCCCTAGGGAATTAGACAAACGGAAAACCGCCCCATCAAAATTAACCTTAATAACCGCGTTCTCCGGCCTCTGCCATCACGGATTGCCACGATCCAGAAGGACAAGCACGCGCTGCCGGAATGCTTCCCGGACAAAATTAGATTGCACCGCAACAAAAGAGACTAACTCAGCCGGATCTTGCCCCTTCTCCCCAACCCTCAGCTTGTTCCGATTCCACCACAACGAATACAAGATGTGCGCAAATCGGCCACCTTCCTCCCCCTCGAGCTCGGCAAGAATCTACCCCACCCCATCTCGAAATCCCATATCTTCGAAACGTCCCACCTGCATGCCAGGGAATATTCGATAAAGCCCAGACCATTCGAGCATAGTCGCAATAGAACATGACATGTAGTGCATCTTCCCCCTCCCTCTTGCAGACCACACATATGTCCTCAATCATGCAGCGCTGCCGGAGTAAATTGGATGCCGTCGGAATAGCCCTCTGAACCAATCTCCATATAAAGATCTTCACCTTAGGTAGCATATCCAACTTCCAAATTTTCCCCCACACTGGATCCACCCTCCGAACTGAAGCCGACGCCAATAATCTCGTCTTCTCCTCTAACGCCATATAGTATCCAGATCGCACCGAAACCTCCCATCCTTAGAGTAATGCCACACCAACTTGTCCTCCGCCGTGGAATGACTAAGCGGAATTGCTAAAATTACACGGGCATCTTCCTGAGTAAAAGTTGCTTCAGTCAAGTCCCTATTCCAACCACTTCCATCATCCTCTATCAATTGGGAAACCCACTCCGGATGCAAGAAAGCATCCGGTCGAAATTCCAGCTTAGTAGGCTTTTCCAAAGGTAACCAAGCATCAGACCAAACTTGAATTTGCTCCCCCGATCCCACTCTCCACTGCACCCCCCTCATTGCTAGATCCCTACCACTATGAACATTTCGCCATGCAAAAGAAGGGTTTCGCCCAACCCCAGCCTGAGCAATAGTGAAATTCGGAAAGTAGCGTGCTTTATATAGTCGACCCAGGAGACTCGATGGATTTCACATCAACCGCCAAACTTGCTTCACCAACATGGCCTCGTTAAAACATCGCCAAGTCCCTAAATCCAAGACCCCCATCCCTTTTCGAATGACACAGCTTATCCCAAGCCACCTAATGAATTTTGCTCTTTCCCCTATTGTTCCAGAAAAAGTCCTTGATTATAGAATCCAACTAACAAATAAACGAATCTGGCAGTTTAAAGCATCCCATAGCATAAGCTGGCATAGCCTAAAGAACCTACTTAATAAGAACCTCCTTCCCAGTAAGAGACAAAAATATCTCCGAGAACCCCGTCACCTTATTCCAAAATTTTGTTCGAATCGAAGAAAACACATCAGCTTTAGTCCGTCCTACCACAGAAGGCAGACCCAAATAAAGATCAAATTTATCCACCAACGGGACTTCCAACATTCCAGCAAAAGTCGCCTTGGTCGACCAAGGGAGGTTTTTGCTGACACAAGTAGAGGATTTTTGGCAGTTTATCACCTGTCCCAAGACCCTCGCGTACCGATCCAACACCCTTTGAATAGAATCCACAGCCACCGAGTCCGCCCGACCACAGATCAAAGTGTCAACTACAAAGAGCAAGTGCGAAATACTCGGCGCTCCTTGACAAATCGAAATTCCCTTTAAACGCTCCTCCTCTTCTTCCACTTGAATAAGATGGGACAACACCTCTGCACACAGTAAAAATAGATAAGGGGAAAGAGGATCTCCTTGACGGATACCTCTTCCCGGGACCAGAGAACCAAACTGATTTCCACCAAGGATGAAGGAGTCCGAAATCGAAGAGATACAAGACAGGATAAGGTTAATAAAAGAAGCAGGAAACCCTATATAACGACCTAAAATTCCGGAATATATTTTCGGAATAATTATTCGACACTTCGTTGAATTTTAAATGAAAAGATTAGCTTCATTAGCTAATTTTAATTTATTCTAATTTATTCTCCAACCCTTAACCATTAATAAATACCTTTTCTACCCTTCAAATTTATTTTAATCTCAAAACGAACCCACACCCCCTTGAACACACTTGCACCCTCTTGGACACACTTGCACTATCTTGAACACACTTACACCCCCTTGTGCACACTCTCTTTCACACTCTTGCTCACACCCCGAAAATCGAGAGAGAGAAACAGAGAAGGGAAGGAGAAAGGAAGAAGAAGGAAGGAGAAGACAAAATCCCATCCCGAATTCGTCACTCGATCAATCGAGATTCCGAGACCAAATATACAATCCTCGTTCGATTCTCTACCGGTAATCTTCTTTCCCCAATTCATTTCATCCATTATTTGTTGACATTTACATAAGTATGAATATTTGATAATTTGATGGCTTTGTAGGTTAGAGTTTACCATTTATAGTGTAGTTCGGATCAAATGGTAGCTATTAATGTGTATAATGCATGAGTGTGAATTTTATGTGTTGATTTTAGCTGTAAAATCCGCCCTAGTTGATTTTAGGATGAAACCCTTGTGAGAAACCTTGAAATCGCGTTTACTGCACCTGTTAGTAGAACCACACGGTCATACGCACGGTCTTGGCAAGACCGTGCGCCAGACCGTGCGCACCACTTTAAACTTGTACCGGTCTGCGCACCCCGGTGCGCAAGCCAATGCGCACCTGTTATAGCTTGCACGGTCTTGGGAGTGCTCTCAAGACCGTGCGCCAGGCCGTGCGTTAGCCCGTGCGAATGCTTTAGTGAAATTTTCAGCCTTTTTCCTTAGTTGCTCACGGTAATGGGGCCAATTGGCCAAAAATAAAAGTTGACTTTTTGTATACGACCCCCTAAAATCGATCCGTTTTCACCTATAGCTTCCATATGATTCAAGGATGAATATTACGTAAGGTTTTCAAAATTCCGAACTCGTTCGGGCCTTGAATCGAGCCTTTTTCGTTTATGACCTTTTCCCCAATTTTTGAATGTTGTTCGAATGATCCCAAAATCGCATGAGTGCTTCTTTACATTATATTATGCATGAATATGCGCTTAGAATTTCAATTGAGCATGTTTAGCATCTTTAATTTCGTATCTTTCATTTAATGGATTTAATTGCATTTTACTTGTAATTTTAATTGCTACATGATTATTATTTGGTCTTTCATGTGTTGTAGTCCTTGAGAGTCGTGCGTCGTATCTTGTCTTATTTGATTTGTCGTCTGTCAGTTTCAGGTCGTTCTTTCAAGGAATTGCTTGAGTTGTCTTGTCGTTCCCATGCTTCAAGGTGAGGGTTTTAAAATGCTTTCAACTAGAGTAAGGATTTCTTTTATTTATTGCGAACTACCCTTACGTGCTCATATTGATTTGGTTTCTCGTTGTTGTATATCTATTAGATATTTGATAATATTTTCATGATTTTAATAGACAAACGTTTTGATATCAACTTATACCTATAATTATGTCTAATCATTTTGTTTTCAAGAGGCAAGTAAAACTCTCTCTTTTCAACGTGATACTTTGACTTTGGTTGGGTCTATGAGGGAAGTCGTTAGGGGAGTCCGTCAGCACATCCCGACACGTATGAAACTCATGGTTACCCCCTTTGTCGTCACACACTTACCTAAATCCCCGTTTGGCTTTCAACTTATAATGTTTCTTGAAATGCGAGCAAAATCAGGGACTTTCTTTAATGGGGCCCGGGAGGGTATTCGAGGGTCTCACTTGGGGACGAGCGTCCAGGGTGTTTCCCGAGGTACTTTTCCCAAAACTAAGTATCAATCGAGGCCCGTCAGGAGTTGATAGCCACGGTTGGGAGTGATGGTGGACGTTGCATTCGTTGCACATTTTCCTAAAATTCAATTCGTGGCCCATGGTCGCACTATGGGGTCAGACACCGGAGATGGAGTTTTATAATGACATGAAGAGGTTATAAGGAGGAACAGGCCCATTCTCGCTGGGATATTACTTGCTTCTATTTATGCTTTATTGTTACTGCTTATTAATTGTTGTTATGCAAGTCGAAGCACATTCCGGATTCTCCTCAATTCAGCAAATGTATTTTCTTATATATATATAAAACCCGAAAGTGTGGCTCGTACTTGTTCCCTCTTTACCTTCACTGAGTATCGTTTATACTCACCCCTTGTTGTTTTGATTCTTACTTCAGGTCGACAGGTGGCGTTGTCACCTCTCAGGTCGATTGGCAACAGCGGGTCGTGAGTCTTGGTTGTCGTGTCCTTTGGTGATTGTCGGTAGTGTCCAACAATAGTCTGTCTTTACTTATTTGAATGGAATTGTTTTATTTAGTAGAAATGGATATATTGATCATTATTGAGATTTGATGATGTTGATGAATTGTTGAATATTGATATTTGTTAATTGATGCCCCGTGCGACTTTGAATGTTTAATTGATATCCCCTTTGGTCTATCAATTCACCCATGATCCAATCGAGTCTTTTATTACAGAAGATGGTCTTCCAGAGATATCCAAGATATTCCGTTTTGACCTTACTCTCATGAAATAGGATTTCGAGATTGGAACTCAATGAATATATTTTAAGCTTCCGCACTCTGTTATTTCTGTTGGTTGTTGTTGTTGGACTAGGTTCGTTGTTTCCGGTATAGATTGAGTGCTTGCCGTTCGCCGGGATGGATTTTTAAATGGGGTACATCTACCTCGTTTGGGAGTTCGTCTCGGTGCGGATGTGGTGTCCTTTCTCCTCCTACGGAAAGGGGCGCTACAGTCAGTGGTATCAGAGCCTAGATTCCTGAAAGGGAACCGGAAGCTCTAGTATCTCATCTGTCTTGTCTTTTGCGTCTTTTGAGTTGTGTTAGTCCGTGTCGAGTTCGTGTTTTGATGAGGGTTCATCTCATCTTGGTGCTTCAAATTGTAGACGATTACTGTTGGCTTAATTAACCAACTGGCAATCTTTTATGAATTTTTGTACTAAGGAAGATGTAACGCGAGTCGATCGTGGAACTCTTTGTGTGTTTTACTTGGTTTGGTCTGTCTTAGTTGTGTATCGATAGGGTTTTGTTGATCGTCGAGCATGCCTATGTGTTTATAATTGGTTGGCATCATTTCTTATGAAACATGCACATATTTTGCCAAATAGTTGCGAATGCAGGTATGCCGCGAAAGAAAGCCCGATCAGACCCTCACTACCACCACTCCAGACCGCTCCAGGATCATTGTACCCGTATCCAACGGGAGATACAGAAATAGCCCAAGAAGGGGAGAGCGTGACTGAATAAGAGGCTAGGTTCGCCTACCTGACCAACTATTCTCCCAAATTGGAACCGGACCAAAGGAACAGAGTCGCAAGATTTATATCCAGATTGAGGCACGAAATCCGCCAAATACTCATAGGACTCGACTGCTGTTCTTACGCAGAGGCCGTCGGCTGAGCTTTACGGGCTGAAGCAGAATTAGCATTGAGAGCGAGAGGTGCCCAACTGATCACCTTGGAGAACCAGCCTTATGAGTCAGGAGCTCTAGCGGTTGTCCATACTCACAGTGAAGGGACGACGACTAGCGGATCAAGTGGAGGCATCATTATTTGCACGCACTGTTGGAAACCAAATCACACCGCCAATATGTGTAGGAGAAGACTTGGGCTCTGCCTCCTTTGTGGTACCTCTGGTCACCTCATCGACAATTGCCCCAACAAGAGCAGAGGCAACTGAAGGAGTTAAGAAAATTATCGGAATCAAAAGACTCGAGCCAAGACACTGAATAAAGGAAAAAAAAAGGCTAGACCGGACTTCGTCTCTCGGAATAAAGGTACCGTGCATGTTCATATCATTCACATTTCCTGTATTTTAATTTATTAAATGCGCGATATTATGTAATTGTTTGGTTGAACTTCGGATTAATCCGAGGTATTTTAGTAATTTTCGCGCTTATATTTCGTTTCAGAGGTGCTTGTACGCCCCTACGCACGATCTTGGCCAAGCCGGTGTGCCCAGCTCAAGACTGTGTAGACCAGTTCAGCGTTTGAACCGCTGAACCGGTCGAACCGTCACATACGGTCCTGCGCACGCCTGTGCGTCAGGCCGTGCGAGTCTATTTCGCTATTTTAAATCCCATTTCACGAACAGAACATACAGCAACTACCAAACCCTCTTTTTCTCTCGCCTAGCAACAGAAAATTCCCCCAATTTCCCCCAAATTTCATCCTCTCCACTTTGTAAGCTCGTAACTTTCGATCCGGCTGTCGGATCTTCGTAAAAATTGGAAGGTACCTTGCTCTCACTATGCATTTTCATTAGTTGGTTTTTGGGGATGATCTGCCAAACTGATCGTGCACAAATCGCTGCTCAAAATACACGCCCGCCAAGGGCTCGACAAAATTCCCAAGTGAAGAATTTCACCAAATTCAACCAAGCAAGCTTCAAACAACCTTCTCACATGACCGCTGAAGGTTCTCGATGAAGGAGGAGGCAAGATGACCCTCCATCCCCACTTCCTCTCGATGTGGAAATTTCAAATTCCATTCAAGCCAAGGTTTTTCACCAAATGCATGAACGCCCGGTTCTCCCCACCAAATTCCTCGATATAGAAGCCTTGGGAAGTTTGGGAATCGGCCATGGTATGGCCCGATATATTGAAGACATGGGTTGGACCACATTTTTGGATATTAGGAGGAATTCGTATCCCCGGCTCGTCTACGAATTCATTGCAACACTCCAAGTACTTCCCCATCAAGACGACTCCGAGCTACCATTTAAAATTGAATTCCGGGCTTTCAACGAAGAATATGAGCTTACTCTTCGGCAATTGGAAACACATTTCGGACTACCCATTCGTGGGATGATGAGCCGAGAGGTAGGATGGTCCGAAGTCGAAGCGTGGAGAAATGTTGTAACGACCTTCGAGACGAGTTTAGTAACATTTCGCGCCTTCCGTTTCTCACTTCTTTTCCCCATTTCTTGAATTATGTGATATTTTGTGTGATTTATATGAATGTTCGTAAATATGATAATTTATAAATTTAAATTATTCTATGTCAATGTGCGTTTATAATGATGAGTTTTGACTATAATATTGATATATTTTGTTAACGTGCCCTTTTTATGAAGTTTTGCAAAATTACGAATTCACCCCTTCGACTTTTAAAGTCAAATAGTTTAACTCAAATTGATTTATATAGCCGGATAATTTTCTTGGAAAGTCTGCAGACTTCACCACTTCATTTAGTCTAATATGTAGTATATAGTACGTGTATAGCCTTAGTTATTTACTTGGGCATTAAAATTTCTTTTCATCCACAAACCAGCTCATGCTTAAGACTTCTACCTATTGTCGGCCATTCTACATATATTCTTTTTTTTTTTACTTATCCCAAATTCATTTCATATAGCTTTCGGAAACCAGGCGAAACTGAAGAATAGAGCAGGTATGGGACAATTTTATTTTGAATCTCCATGAATGAATTGATATTGTTTAGTAATAGTCTAATCTTTAGAATTATATCTTCCTTTTTCTTCCTAATACATGCCTAACTATGTGTTATGTGTTTTGTTTCTTGTCAGTTAGAAAATCCATTTAATATATATATGTACTAAACTACTAATATAGATGCTATATATATATATAGTAACTATGGACCCAGTTACCAATCCTTCAATTTGTGATTTGAGTGCCTATAAATATTATTGATTTAAATAAAGTTGTTAGTTGATGATTGTTAAAACTTAAAGTTTATCTTGACTAATATCTACACGAGTACTGATCAAGTTAAAAGATTTAATTCTACTCACATATATATATATATTAACTTCACTTAATAAGTAGTTGTAGTATAAATCATGTTTCAGAATTTGAATATCTCGTTTTCATAATTTCGAAACTTTCCTTCAAACTCTTGTTTTATTTAGTTAATCTGTGTAATTATTTACTTGCCATGTGATTAACGTTATTTGAGGTTATAGCCGTGCGTCGTACTGTCATCTTACGTGGCTGTGTCATATTTGGTTTCAGGCGGTAGTTCTGCCGGACAGTAGATTGGTCTTTCTCTTTTTGTCCTTTTTGCAGTATTATCCAGGTGAGGTTTTCTTTTCCGAATTCGGTTTTCTTATACGTATGTAAATATTCCATATATACCTGAAGCCTGTGTTTTATGTTTTTATGTTTTCTTTCCCAAAACTTATATTATACGTAGCAGCTACTTGAAAATCATATTACTTTAATGAGTTGAAGGAAAATGCTTTGATATCAAATTATTACATATTAACCCCTAGAAGGCTCTATTAGCTCGAGAGGGTTACAAACGAGTTTGAAATCGGTTCCTTTGACCACATAAGCATTTGGAGTGCGAGGAATTATCTTGGCCTTTCGGCCTGGCCATTGAGCCACATTATACTATTGGGCCCGGACCCTGATGCCGGGGTGAACCTGGATAGACGTTGGGTCTACGGTGGATCTCAATGCTCTGGTCTCCAAACTGATGGGAGCTCGGGGGTATGACTGGAGTGGCCACCCTTTTGAGTACCTGCGCCGGACGGGATCTAGTTTATATCCCCAGTCGAAGATGTATTGGATATTTGTCCTTGCATATATAATTTTATAGTAGCGGGCTAGCTACCTGACTACACAAGGACGAATAAGGGAGGTTTATTTAATAATTCTGATATTGTAAAACAGGTGGTTGATGCTCGACTCGCCGAGCTTTTACTTTATTGCGAAATTATTCGATTCACCAATAATTGTGAAAACCTTTATTTTTCCTTTACTTTCTTCTCATTTATGAACTGGTGAATCTTTCCATTGTTTCGATAATATATAAGTATTACAGCCCCCTCACTTAGTCGCTTTGACTAACCCCATTACTCTGTGGTTGTCTTTTCAGGGTTTGTTGCTAGGCGGATTCAGGTCGTGTCCTTGGAGTCATTTACTTTTGATTAGGTAATTTCATTTCCGCCTACGTATCTGGATAAATAATTAAAACCCTAGAGATTGTAAATGTAAATGATGTAAATTAGGGTGAATAGTGATATTGATGTTTTCAGTGGTCTTGGTGGGCTTTATAATTGTGTTTTGGATTATGGTTGTTCTAGCTCCCTGAGTGGGATAGGTTGTGTTAATTTGCTTCCGCTGTATTATTGTTCATTGTCCTATTATTTTTTAAAGCAGATCCGCCTGGTATTTATTTTCCGTTCGCCAGGTTGTAGCTCATAACCGGACCTTTAGTTTTTGTTATGGATTGTGACTTGGTGGGGGACATCACGTCGCACCGTATTTGAGGACGTGTCATTACAAATGTCTCCACTTCTAGAAGGTCCTTCAAGCAAGGAAAGTCAAAGGCAACAAACCTCATCAATCTCGCCTTGAGGACTTTCCACCGATTCCTCTCATGCACCGTTTTTGCTCAAGGGGATAGCTACGGTTCTATCAACTTGGATGAACTTTATATTTTGGATTGCGCAGTCCGAAGAGAGAAGGTCAACGGCATTATGTTCTTTGTACGTGGGCACCCGCCCGAAGGGAGAAATTAGGATTGGGTCCTACATTACCGCAATCCTTGAGTGTGCCGGCGTGACCGGTATGGACCGAATGGCCCCAGTGGGGGGAGATGACTCGACCATTACCTACAAACAGTTCGCCCAGATGAAGCTATGCAAGAAGGTTAAAGGCTGTCATAGTAGGTATATTCCGATGACAGCAGAGAAGCGGCCTCCGAGAGCAACGACGATGACGAGGAGGATACCCGAGCAGGAGGTCATCTTGAGGAGGACCGACAAGAGACTGAGGAGCAAATGCTCGAACAACTATACGAAGCAGGAGGCTTCGATCCTCAACAGGTCCCTTACGTGCCTGATCCTCCTAGAGCCGACGAGGCTCACTTCCAGCAGAGTTTCGACGACTACCCGACACAACACCAGACGGGGTCCTCACGATGGGATAGACTGACTGAGGAGCAGTGGACCCGGTACCAACAATCGGAGTCGGGGATCCGAAACCAATGGGAGGCTAACAGGTGGACTGTCTGGGGAGACCGCTTCACATCCTTCACCGAGCAGGCTACCGAGCAACTGGACCGACAGTCGGCCGACCTTCAGGAGGTTCGCACCGACCTTCGGGAGATCAGACAGGAGGTTCGACGCCACCACACCGAGCTCCGGGAGCAGATTTCCAACCTTGAGAGGTCCATCTCTGAGCAGCTCGCCAGCTACCTAAGCCGTCTTGGCATGCCGCCCAGCTCTGGAGCATCCGATTCTTAGACGGCATCGCTATCTTTTCATTTCTCGTTATTTATTTCAATTTAATTGTAATTCGTTTCATTTGAATGCAATGTATGAACTATTTGACATTTGCCTGTTTGAATTTAAATGCTAATTGTTGGTTCTAATTAATTATCTATGTAATAATTGCGCGATTTTGTATGACGAATGTTTAATTTCCGTAATATATGCTCCCTTTAACAAACTCCGTGATCTGGAGTAGAATCTGAGGACAAATTCTTTTGAGGAGGGGAGTATTTTAACGACCCAAAATTCCGGAATATATTTTCAGAATAATTATTCGACACTTCGTTGAATTTTAAATGAAAAGATTAGCTTCGTTAGCTAATTTTAATTTATTCTAATTTATTCTCCAACCTTTAACCATTTATAAATACCTTTTCTACCCTTCGAATTTATTTTAATTTCAAAACGAACCCACACCCCCTTGGACACACTTGCACCCTCTTGGACACACTTGCACTATCTTGAACACACTTACACCCCCTTGTGCACACTCTCTTGCACACTCTTGCTCACACCCCCAAAATCGAGAGAGAGAAAGAGAGAGGGAAGGAGAAAGGAAGAAGAAGGAAGCAGAAGAAGAAATCATGTCCTCCGTCGCCTCAATCAATCGAGATTTCGAGACCGAATATACAATCCTCGTTCGATTCTCTACCGGTAATCTTCTTTCCCCAATTCATTTCATCCATTAAATCCTTCATTTTGTTGACATTTATATAAGTATGAATATTTGATAATTTGATGGCTTTGTAGGTTCGAGTTTACCATTTTTAGTGTAGTTCGGATCAAATGGTAGCTATTAATGTGTATAATGAATGAGTGTGAATTTTATATGTTGATTTTAGCTGTAGAATCCACCCTAGTTGATTTTAGGACGAAAGCCTCGTGAGAAACCTTGAAATTGCATTTTCTGCACCTGAAAGTAGAACCACACGGTCATACGCACGGTCTTGTCAAGACCGTGCGCCAGACCTTGCGCACCACTTTAAGCCTGCACCGGCCTGCGCACCCCGATGCGCAAGCCAGTGCGCACCTGTTACAGCTTGTACGGTCTTGGGAGTGCTCTCAAGACCATGCGCCAGGCCGTGCGTTAGCCCGTGCGAATGCCTTAGTGAAATTTTCAGCCTTTTTCCTTAGTTGCTCACGCTAATGGGGTCAATTGGCCAAAAATAAAAGTTGACTTTTTGCATACGACCCCCTAAAATCGATCCGTTTTCACCTATAGCTTCCATATGATTCAAGGATGAATATTCCGTAAGGTTTTCAAAATTCCGAACTCGTTCGGGCCTTGAATCGAGCCTTTTTCGTTTAGGACCTTTTCCCCAATTTTTGAATGTTGTTCGAATGATCCGAAAATCGCATGAGTGCTTCTTTACATTATATTATGCATGAATATGCGCTTAGAATTTCAATTGAGCATGTTTAGCATCTTTAATTTCGTATCTTTCGTTTAATGGATTTAATTGCATTTTACTTGTAATTTTAATTGCTACATGATTATTATTTGGTCTTTCATGTGTTGTAGTCCTTGAGAGTCGTGCGTCGTGTCTTGTCTTATTTAGTTTGTCGTCTGTCAGTTTCATGTCGTTCTTTCAAGGAATTGGTTGAGTTGTCTTGTCGTTCCCGTGCTTCAAGGTGAGGGTTTTAAAATGCTTTCAATTGGAGTAAGGACTTCTTTTATTTATTGCGAACTACCCTTACGTGCGCATATTGATTTGGTTTCTCGTTCTTGTATATCTATTTGATATTTGATTATATTTTCATGATTTTAATAGACAAACATTTTGATATCAACTTATACCTATAATTATGTCTAAATCGTTTTGTTTTCAAGAGGCAAGTAAAACTCTCTCTTTTCAACGTGATACTTTGACTTTGGTTGGGTATATGAGGGAAGTCGTTAGGGAAGTCCGTCAGCACATCCCGACACGTATGAAACTCATGGTTACCCCATTTGTCGTCACATACTTGCCTAAATGCCCGTTTGGCTTTCAACTTATAATGTTTCTCGAAATGCGAGCAAAATCAGGGACTTTCTTTAATGGGGCCCGAGAGGGTATTCGAGGGTCTCACTTAGGGATGAGCGTCCAGGGTGTTTCCCGAGGTACTTTTCCCAAAACTAAGCATCAATCGTGGCCCTTCAGGAGTTGATAGCCACGATGGTGGACGTTGCATTTGTTGCACATTTTCCCAAAATTCAATTCGTCGCCCATGGTCGCACTATGGGGTCAGACACCGGAGATGGAGTTTTATAATGACATGAAGGGGTTATAAGGAGGAATAGGCCCATTCTCGCTGGGATATTACTTGCTTCTATTTATGCTTTATTGTTACTGCTTATTAATTGTTATGCGAGTCGAAGCACATTCCGAATTTTCCTCAATTCTGCAAATGTATTTTCTTATATATATATATATATATATATATAACCCGGAAGTGTGGCTCGTACTTGTTCCCTCTTTACCTTCACTAAGTATTGTTTATACTCAGCCCTCGTTGTTTTGATTCTTACTTCAGGTCGACATGTGGCGTTGTCACCTCTCAGGTCGATTGGCAACATCGGGTCATGAGTTTTGGTTTTCGTGTCCTTTGGTGATTGTCGGTAGTGTCCAACAACAGTCTGTCTTTACTTATGTGAATTGAATTGTTTTATTTAGTAGAAATGAATATATTGATGATTATTGAGATGTGATGATGTTGATGAATTGTTGAATATTGATATTTGTTAATTGATGCCCCATGCGGCTTTGAATGTTTAATTGATATATATTTTAAGCTTCCGCACTTTGTTATTTCTGTTGGTTGTTGTTGTTGGACTAGGTTCGTTGTTGCCGGTATAGATTGAGTGCTTGCCGTTCGCCGGGATGGATTTTTAAGTGGGGTACATCTACCTCGTTTGGGAGTTCGTCTCGGTGTAGATGTGGTGTCCTTTCTCCTCCTACGGAAAGGGGCGCTACACCCTAACCTGACGAGAACTCGTTCAATGAAGCGCCATTAAACCCTTTCATAGGCTTTGCTCATATCGAGTTTAAGTGCAAAGACACCTTCCTTACCGCTATTCTTTCGCTTCAAAAAATGGTTAGTCTCAAATGCAATAAGGATATTATTAGTAATGAGCCTACCAGGTACAAATGCAGACTCCATAGGGGAAATAATAACATCGAGAAGAGGTTTTAGACGATTAGCTAAAACTTTAGATGCAAGCTTATGAATCACATTGCACAAATTAATAGGCCGGAACTGATGAGTAATCAGTTCCGGTTCTTTACATTTCGGAATCAAAACAATGTGAGTTAAATTCAATTTTTTTTCCAACCGATGGTGATTTAGGAATTCTAGCACACAATTCGTCACATCTCTCCTTACAACATGCCAATATTTCTGGAAAAAATACGGCGGCAAACCATCGGGGCCCGGGATTTTAAGGGGAACATACTTGAAAGAGCTTGTTTTACCTCATCTCTTGAGAACGAAATCGTCAGGCTCTGGCGCATCTGGTCATCAAGCATCGGCTGCAGGACCTGGAGAATAGTATCAATCTCGGCAATGGAACAAGAATTAGATGAGAATAGCCCCTCGAAGTATCTGCAAATAATTTCTTGAATCTCCGAATCCGATGTACAAAGAATGCCTTGTTCATTTCGCAATCCCGAAGTCTGATTTGTTCTACGTCTCTCGGAAGCTCTTTCGTGAAAAAACCTAGTATTTCGATCCCCTTCCATCATCGAATGCACTTTCATCGTTGTTGCCATTTCGTTTCCTCCGCATACACCAATTCTTCGATCTCAGCTCTCAATTGTTTTTCCTTTTCACGTGATTCAGCTGTAATAGGGCCCGTATGCAATTGTTCAATTTTTTTCTCTAATTTGTCGATCCTCTTACTCGGTTCCCTCGTATCCAGTGAGCTCCAGTTCAATAATCCTACCCGGCAATTCGCAATACAATCCTCCACTTTGTCACTCCCTGTCGTCCCCCTACCCATGTCCCACGACTCCTTAATGATACGTTCACAATCTGACTTCCGAACCCAAGCCGCTTCGAACCTCCAAGGGCCATTCCGACTCTGTCTTCTCCTCGACTCACTCGATTCCAGCCGAACTAGGAGTGGCCTGTGATCCGAACACGGAGCCGACAAGTGCACGACCTTGGCCAATTGAAAAGCACTTCTCCAGGAACCTGATGTGACTCCTCTATCCAAACGAGAACAAATTGTGTCACCCCCCTCATGATTGTTAAACCAAGTAAAACACGGGCCTTCAAAACCAAGATCCTCTAAACCTGCTTCCTCAAGTGCCTCCCCAAATTTTCCATGGGACTCCGACTACGTTGAACACCCCTTTCTTTCTCAGAGTTGTTTAGAATTTCGTTATACTCGCCCACCACAAGCCAAGGCGTATAGATTGTCTGCTAAGTCTACTAATCAAGTCCCAAGAATCATTACGACGACTGCATTCTGGTTCCCCGTAAAAACCCGTAAATCTCCAATTCCCCAGCTTTCCAAGACCCTTTATCGAAACATCAATGTGGTTCCTAGAGAAGCTCTGTAAATCAATATCAATGTCCTTTCTCCAAAATAAAGCGAGGCCCCCGCTGCGACCCCTCGGATTAATGTGAACACCAAAGAAATTAAACCTAATCTTCAAACCCTCTATGACCCATCCCGGACAGATGGTCTGAGGCAAGAAGATAATTAAGGGGCTATGTGACTGAATCAAAGATTCGATCGTATTAACTCATAGGGGACCCCCCAGACCCCTACAGTTCCAACTTAAGATACTCATTGGTCTCGGTGGAGCTGCATCGCAGACTTCACCGCTATGTTATCATCTGAATTAAACTGTGTACCACCGAAGGACTTCTTGTACGGATTAGGCGTGAAGTCCGACTCTTCAGTCCCACCTTTTCGTTTACCATGTTTTGGAGAAGTATCTCCCGTTGCTGTCCTCGTACCGAATTTCGCCCGAGGATGTCGAATCTTGATATCACTCTTAGCCTATTTTGCAGAAAAAAATAGAAAGGAACGTTCTTTCCTTGACCCAGTTTCTCCTCGCTTGATGCCACAATCTGTTGAGTATCGTGAATGAGTTTAGACGTAGGGATCAATGAATTTTCCAATACAGTCTTTTTCTAGGAGCCAAACCAGTTGTAGGGACAGGTGAGGAAATCTGCTCCACATTATTCCGAGAGTTTCTTTGTAGCCTTCATCTGATCCTTGTTTGATAGGTGACCCGATCCAGATTGATTTGCTGGTTTTGGTTTTCGGATCAATCCTCATAACTTCAATGTCCGCTGGCCCAAATAATGTATCTGTGGAACTCCAAACTTTCTTCCCTCGTCATCTAGATAACATTCATCCTTGTCGAATTTATTGCATAATTTTGGTGAGGCCAGATTGTTGAGCTGCATTTTATACTTCTACCTGATGAGTTTAATCTAGGTGCCTTTGTTTTTTGGAGAGTTATTCCTGGGCATGTTTCTTACATTACTTAAATAGATACATTACTTGAATACAAACTTAAATATGTTACAATAAGATTTCTGTGGATATTCACAAAGATCAGTCCTAATAAGGCATAGTACTTATCTATATGACAATGAAAATTTTCCATTTCTTGGAATAAACATAATTAGTCTACCTAAGACACTTGCATAATATAGAGTACTTCCACTTTTTTCCCCACCCAACCAGCCTTGAAGTTCTTTTTTCATTTGTTTAAAAGTTAAGGCAACATTTTGCCTTGATATCTTTCTCCCTGTCAATCCTCTCGTCCGTTGTAATGTTGAAATTTTCTTCCCACCTCATTACTGGGTTAGTAGGAAGTGGTAAGAGTTCTTCAGCTTGTTGTGAAGTGCTCTCTGGAATAACTACTTTGTTCATTAGATCTGTTATGATTTTCCTCAGATGTTTGATATCCTGGTACTTTTCCGCCAGTGTCACTCACTACAAGTAGATTGTTTACATTCAGAAATTTTTATTTACAAATATAGCATGCATGTATGGATCTTAATAAGCATTCAAATAATTTTAACATGCCACCTGACTCATACAGCAGTTCCTCGATGGTGTACAACTTGGATGAGAGTATTCGTGGTGTTCTCTCCAACCTCCTGAATTCCCTTGCCCTCTCCGGGCCAAATATATCCACCAAGTCCATCCATATGTGCTCGTTTTCATCACAATAAATATCTCCAAGAGGGTGGATCTGCATGTATACCACATCAAGAAACAAAGTAAATAGTTATGAAATCTGAAGAGAATTTCATTATAAAGTCTAAAATTCATAGGATGATTACTTACGCTGCAAATTTCTTCCCACGTATCATTCGTTGCTGTAACATTGTTTTTGAGAATATCGTAATCAACATCAAGCCGGTTGATAATTGATTTCCACGTAGCATAACGCTCCTCGCAGAATTCAAACTGCTTCTTCACATAATCGAGATCAACATGAATTGTGACAACCCGAATATTCGAGCATTATATAAGTCTTTCGCGTAATTATTTACCTTTACCTTGTCTTCTCGTATTATTTGAATTGTGAATTTTAGAAAGTTTTCGTAAACGATGTCGTGTGAGTGTTTAACTTGCGTATTATTAATTTTTATGTGATTAGCTACGATTTGACTATAATATTGCCATATTTGATAATTAGTTATTTTTAGTGAATTTTGGAAATTACCGTTTTGCCCCTTCGTTTTAAAACACATTAGATATTAAAAGATCCTTTTTCCTTTTCTTTTTCCACTTTTATTTCTGCGTATTATCAACCGAGAGAGAAAAGAGAAGAAGGAAAGAAAAGTGGGTTTAGCATTTGAACTTCAAATTGATCCCACGAGCTCATTTCTCGACCAAATTACGATCCGTGAAAACCTACGTGCTCCTCACAACATGCTCTTCAGGTAGATACTAAGTTTCACCGGATTTTATTTCAGAAGAGTTGATGAATAGTGAGCATATTAGGTTTTGTGTTGATATCTCTCTCGTTTCTTGCTCATTTCATGTGATTCTTGGACGTACATGTAGCTCTCAACATGTTTGATCTATGTTATGAGTTTCAGCATGTTTAGTTTAGTGAATCTTCAGCTACGCTGATTTTTTGTTGTTGTTCTGTTGTGTTACGTTTATGAGCTAATGTAGCGGGCGCCCCAAACGGGTAACGCACGCCCCGCACCGAGTCTCAACCTAAAGCCGAAATAGAAATCCGACCCTCAATTGAAACCCGGCGAACGGCAAACCGATTTACTCAATCACTAGGCGGGGCTTTTGTAAAATAACTGACGACAACAATGCGGAAGCGGGAGCAACAGCAAACAAAACGAATTCTACTAACGGGAAATTTAAAGCAATAAACCAACAGCGCAAATAGTTAAAGCCCACCATGGCTAGCGGAATTCACTTACAAAACTTGAATCAAATCATAATGGGTTCAACATTAAATAATCCCAAATTCATATCATAACCTATAGAATACATATAACGGTCAAGTACCTAAAACAACCTAGGAATGAACAATGACAAAAGCAGAATAATTCCGCAATACAAGACCGACGATGCCCACCTAGTAACCACCTGAAACAGATAAGGTTAAAAACAAGGAGGGTTAGTCAAAAGACTAAGTGAGGGGAAAAAGGGAGTACATACATAATAGCATACAGGAATAAATCACCATTTTAACTTAAAAGAAAACAAACGTAAAAGAAGGGTTTTCATAAACATTCGGTGATTTATCATAACATAACATAACGGGACATATCATATTGCTTGGCGAGTCGAGCCCTCCACTCCTCATATCATATCATAACATACCTGAAAACCATACCAGCCTTATTCCTCCCATATAACAGAAGGACCGCTAAATCCAACTGCTCTATAAGCATAATAGCCTATGTCTTAGTTGACACGAAGTACACCGTCGCAGGAGCACAAAGGTTGCCACTCTGGCCTCACCCGTGCTCCTGGTAAACACAGAGCAAGCTACCGAATTCCACCGTAGACCCGCTGTCTATCCGGCTTCATCCGATCGCCATACTCCGGGGCCCACATATCATATCATACATATCATATCTCGCATTTTTCATAACTATCATTTTCCTATTAGAATAGGAATCAAGACATTTCGGGGAGGGCCAAAACGGCCATTCGAGACAGGCGATGTAACGGTAGGAAACGCAACCGGGTGTTCCATTGTCATGGGGGAGAAACCCGCCCTAACGATTTCACTCAACGAGAAGGTTTCCAAACCCAAAATTACATTTAAATTGAAACATAGTTCGCTTGTCTCTTTTTATAAACACCCGTTGTTCTTAAATCTCATAATAGTAATAAGCATAAATTATTTACTAAATATAGTAATACGAGATGAAAACGTAAACTACACATGCGAGGCTTATTTAGTGAGGCTTAATAGTACATATCTACATAATACGGGGATAACAACGGAAACCTCACCTGGCGACAACCAAAAGAAAGCCCAAAACGGAAACGAGCAACCTAATCCACAAGAGTGGAACCTGCAACTGACAAACGACATAACCACGTAAGACATACGACGATGCATGGCTCATACGAAAGCATAGAAACACGTAAAAGCACGTTATACAATCACATAAAACACTTAGGTTCAATTATCAAACGAAATGAAGTAATTTATGAATTTAAATATGCAAATCAAGTCCAAATGCAACGACACTTTACGGACATGCTTTAAATACCATAAGAGAGTATGCATTCTAATTTCAGAAGAATCGGACTTCATGTGCAAAAGTTAGAAAATTTGACGAAAACTTAAAACATAATATTCATAGACCCGAACATGCTATGAATTCATAAATCATGCAATTCATATCTATTTCATATATATCAAAAACACGAGCGAAGAAAGAATTTGGAAAAGACGAGCCTCGGAGGGACCTATAGGGTAAAATTGGCCCTGACTTACAGAAGGTCAGGGCCCTGTTCAAACGGGCCACACGGCCGTGTGCCAAGGCCGTGCACATCAAGGAGGGTCACGCACGACCTCTTGCACACGGCCTCAAGGCCGTGTGCACAAGGCCGTGCACACCCACAACACGCACGGTCTCCTGCACGGCCGTGCGGGAGACCGTGTACCCCCACACGGGCTTTGCCACACCCCGTGTGCAAAGCCCGTGCACGTCAAGAAACAGCAGAAACTTCGCAGAACCAGAAAAATCACGCGAAACCAATCTTAATTTCAACATTTGATCATCTAAACATGCAAATCACGCCCTAATATTTACATATAATGATCTACAACATATAAGCTACACATAGGATCCAAAAACACAAAAATCCATCCATAAATTCTCTCGAAATCACATAAACTCTAAATTATTCAACTATTTACAAAAATGAGAAATACGAGGCTTAGGAGATATTAAACGAGAGGGACGTGAAAGGCTTACTCATAGAAGAGATCGTGAGGAGTTCGTAGGCGTAAACGGTTCGAAAATCCGTCGAGAAACGGAGTCGGGACGATTGTTTGAACCTCCTTCCTTCTCTTTCTCTTTTTCTTTCTTTTTCTTTCTTTTCCTTCTGTTCCTTGCGCGTGAATGGGGTGAGGGAGAGAGAAATGAGACTTATGTCAAAATTTGACTTGGGTTGAGAATCGAAAGGGCATTTTCGTAATTTACAAAATAAGTTCGAAAACTCATGTTGTCCAAATAATACATAATTACAGTCAAAATTCATATAATTAAACGCACGTTATCAATTCGTGATTTAAATATGAAAAATCACTCATTCATGAAAATGTTATATAAATCATATAATAATTAATAAAATAAATAATGAATCGCGCAAGAAAATCGATTCGGGTTCCCGTTTCATAACACGAATTTTCGGGGCGTTACAATCACCCCTCCTTATGAGAATCTGGTCCCCAGATTCTATTGATTAGAGTTAAACAACTCTGGGTGAAACTTATGCGTCTTCATTCGGATCTCTCACGAAACTTCTTTGACTCTGATTCATTCAAGGGACTCGCTAGGAGATATTTCGCGGATTGCACAACTCCAAGCTTGTTCGGGGTTCTTGCAAGTAGCTTTTCAGTAGAACTTGAGCTATCTCCATTTATTGTCGAAAGGCCTGAATTCGATCGACAGCACCTTGGAGAAATCCCAGATAAACGTGTAACAGTAATTACCATCTTAAACCTTTAGTAGTCCGGACCCGAAGTCCATGGTGAATCAATTCCCCATTCCGCATAGGGAAATGTAGTAGTCATAGCTAACCCCTTAATCTTTGATGCTCGGCTTTGATTTGTTGACAAGTCAAGTATCTCTTGACTTAATCGAGTAAGGCTCTTTCTTTCGACTCTTCGAATCATGGGTCCGAGACTTATATTGGGAAGTATTGGGGTTACCAACACAAAGTTGAAACTTTGGATTATTCTTCGCTCGAATTGTCTGACTCGGGATCCATTCTTTTGCAGTCTTGGCATTTTAGATTCTTCAACCCAATTCTGACTGGTTCGCGAGGCTATGAATAAAATTATTCAAAACGGCGTAAGTCCAATCCAGTTTAGACTCAACTTGTGACACGTTTGTGATTTGGTTCAAATTACCAACTATGATATTCGCTTTTCCCAAGGAACACTAATTCTTGTACTCTTAGTCCTCAAATATTTTCCATTAACGACGTTGGGGTTAGTTCAACTCCTCCTGAGTTAACACTTGTTAAACTCTCATAATCTGTGGGGATGTCAACAAATTCCATAAGAGATAGTGGTGACGCTTCAGCCAATTCTTTACTACGGCAGCTAGTTCGATGTCATGAGTGACAACTTTCTGGCTGATTTTAGTTTCCCGAGCATGAGCTATGGTTTTTTCATTAGCACCATTCACCAATTCAACCTTTCATGTGATGCATTCTTACTCACGACGATTCCTTCAGAATCCCTTAAGTAGGGTTAATATTGAAGTTGCAGTTAATCTCTTCTCGACTCCTAAGAACAAGTCTTACAGCGATTGTCCATTCGACTCAGTTTCTTCTCCGTCGACCCAAGCAACAGGGTTGCAGGCTTAGAGAAGTTCCACTCGAAGTCTTGGTTTTTTCCCATTCTAGTACTGTTCAAATCCTCAAATATTCTACTTCGGTCCTCGTTCTGAATCCGAAATGACCTAAAAGGACACTCAGTCGATCCAGATTTCATATTTGCTAGGCTGGCAATCAGCAGGTGCCCTTTTTGAGGTCTGGAGCACCATACGGAGGTGTACTGCGTTCTTCCTCGAATCTCGAGAATATCAAGGTGACTTCTTAGAAAACAATGACTAACTCACTGTGATATGAACGGGGTCCATCAAGTCGCAAAGTACTTGTCAGTACTAGAGGCAGCCATACGAATTCAAGACGTCTACATCAGGCACTGAAAGCTGTCTTCAGAACATATTCGTCTCGGGCACAGAGCTGATGATACCCTAATCAAAGGTTGTTCAGACAAAATCCTCAATCTCAAAGCATATCGGACAATTCTTTATCGACGACAGAGAATACTTGCCTTCGTTAATATTCTGTGCAATTCTCGGTGAACAATACACATAGGAAGTGCACTGTCTTCTTTCTCTACAAGCAGCGTTGGAGTACCCCAGATCAAGATACTCGTTCGGGTACGTTCAAGGGAGGGAAGTTCATCAAGTCGGTTCTTCGATTCTGTCAGATCGGCAGAATCCATTCGGTTAGGCGACTTCGATCACGGTTCGACTTCTTAGAGTTAGATCTATCACAAACCATCCATTCCGATCTGATTGCAAGAGCTCTCAGATTCTCGGGAAGTACGTCTGTGAATTCTATGATCAACTTGGTTCTCTGGACTTAGTCAAGTCCAAAATAATCCTTTGCTGGCAACTTGGTCAAATCTACTGCTAACGGTTCCTTCGATGATAAACGGCAGCACGCGCACGAATCGCAACTGTCCTCCAATCCGGCAACAAAGAAATAGAAAGAGAAACTTTCAAAGAATCCAACATGCGCACGCATAAGTACAGCAATAAAAAGCGCAACAAGTGAGTGTAAACCACTCGAATTGTAAAATGCATGTATGGAATGCCAATTAATATTTGTACCTTGCACCGAAGCATTCAGATCTAAGTTCTCCTCGACTGTCTCGATCTTTTCTTCCTCGTGCAATTTGCGCGGAGATGGAAGGGACTTCCACATGAGAAGCAACGTCCAACTTTCTTTCGGCATTCCGACTCTTGATGGTCTCTTTGAAAAAGCCACATACGGGTCATAGGGCTCCCTGCGGTTGGGGAGGTGCATTCTGCTTCGATGAAGACACTTCGAAGGTCTTCTTTCCGGAAGAGGGCCCCGAAGGTGTAAATGGCCTCTTAGAACTCGCTGGAAGGTACTGAACGGTGGTAGTGGCCAGAATAGGACTCGGTCCCATTAGGCTGAGTTCAGACTCAATAAGCAGAGTCATTTCCACTACGTCGGTATAACATTGAGGTCGGACAACCATCATAGCCTTCCTGATCTCGTAAGTCAATCCCTCTACAAACTGGCGAGTCTTCCTCTGCTCGTCGGCAACCATATACGGGCAATGCGTAATGAGGCGAGAGAAGGGTGCCTCGTACTGGCCAACTGAAGATGTGTTCAGTTTGAGAGCCAGAAATTCCCTTTCGCGTTGCTGACGAACAACCCACAGAATGTACTTAGCCCGAAACTCGATCAAGAACTAATCCCAAGTCGGGACTACATGCTCGCGTTTCCATCTTTGCTCAATCTGTTTCCACCAATCCTGTGCGGCTCCAATCATCAGATAGATTGCATACTCGACTCTCTGAGGGTCCGGATATTCCATTATCCTGTAAATCTTTTCCAGAGCTGATATCCATGCCTCGGCAATAGCATCATCCGGGGCACCTTCAAACTGTGGTGGTTCGAATCTGAGAAATCGGGCCCATGCTTCCTGCTCAGCATTTCCTTTAGGGGTCTGAGCGATGAATTGTCTTAATGTTTCCGCAATTTCGGCTGAAGTCGGTGTATCGGTCTGAGGTGCCAACGGAGGTGATGAGAGCGGTTTACGTGCACGACGACGTGGAGGCATCCTGTAAGACCAATAGCAAATATGCATGACAGGTAAGTGATTTATGCAAAGCTAGAAACACGTAGGCAACTAGAGTTCAGATAGAGTTCACATAATCACTTAGCACATTAGCACAAACTTTCACAGAAATCCGTACGACCTAGACACCAACCGGACATGACAGACAACCAGACACGACAAGAACAACCTTGAGTTTCGTATCCACTTATATCCAAGTTCATCCCAGTGTTTTGATTGTAAAAGATCTTTTGTTGTTGATCATCCAACAAAGATCCATCACAATTCAAACACTAAGTGTTCTTGAACACTAGTGAGTGCAATTCCCTAAGTTACACTGGTACACAACGACTGACAAAACAAACAAAACACGACGATTCAGAGCTTAGGCCATCGGACCTAAAGAAGCTCTGATACCAACTGTAGCGGGCGCCCCAAACGGGTAACGCACGCCCCGCACCGAGTCTCAACCTAAAGCTGAAATAGAAATCCAACCCTCAATTGAAAACCGGCGAACGGCAAACCGATTTACTCAATCAATAGGCGGGGCTTTTGTAAAACAACTGACGACAACAATGCGGAAGCGGAAGCAACAGCAAACAAAACGAATTCTACTAACGGAAAATTTAAAGCAATAAACCAACTGCGCAAATAGTTAAAGCCCACCAAGGCTAGTGGAATTCACTTACAAAACTTGAATCAAATCATAACGGGTTCAACATTAAATAATCCCGAACTCATATCATAACCTACAGAATACATATAACGGTCAAGTACCTAAAACAACCTAGGAATGAACAATGACAAAAGCAGAATAATTCCGCAATACAAGACCAACGACGCCCACCTAGTAACCACCTGAAACAGATAAGGTTAAAAACAGGGAGGGTTAGTCAAAAGACCAAGTGAGGGGAAAAAGGGAGTACATACATAATAGCATACAGGAATAAATCACCATTTTAACTTAAAAGAAAACAAACATAAAAGAAGGGTTTTCATAAACATTCGGTGATTTATCATAACATAACATAACGGGACATATCATATTGCTCGGCGAGTCGAGCCCTCCACTCCTCATATCATATCATAACATACCTGAAAACCATACCAGCCGTACTCCTCCCATATAGCAGAAGGACCGCTAAATCCAACTGTTCTATAAGCATAATAGCCTATGTCTTAGTTGACACGAAGTCAACCATCGCAGGAGCACAAAGGTTGCCACTCCGGCCTCACCCGTGCTCCTGGTAAACATGGAGCAAGCTACCGAATTCCACCGTAGACCCGCTGTCTATCCGGCTTCATCCGATCGCCATACTCCGGGGCCCACATATCATATCATACATATCATATCTCGCATTTTTCATAACTATCATTTTCCTATTAGCATAGGAATCAAGACATTTCGGGGAGGGCCAAAAGGGCCATTCGAGACAGGCGATGTAACGGGAGGAAACGCAACCGGGTGTTCCATTGTCATGGGGGAGAAACCAGCCCTAACGACTTCACTCAATGAGAAGGTTTCCAAACCCAAAATTACATTTAAATCGAAACATAGTTCGCTTGTCTCTTTTTATAAACATTTCGAAATCATATACATAATATTCATTTGATATCAAATCCGTTGTTCTTAAATCTCATAAAAGTAATAAGCATAAATTATTTACTAAATATAGTAATACGGGATAAAAACGTAAACTACACATGCGAGGCTTATTTAGTGAGGCTTAATAGTACATATCTACATAATACGGGATAACAACGGAAACCTCACTTGGCGACAACCAAAAGAAAGCCCAAAACGGAAGCGAGCAACCTAATCCACGAGAGTGGAACCTGCAACTGACAAACGACATAACCACATAAGACATACGACGACGCACAGCTCATACGAAAGCATAGAAACACGTAAAAGCACGTTATACAATCACATAAAACACTAAGGTTCAATTATCAAACGAAACGAAGTAATTTATGAATTTCAATATGCAAATCAAGTCCAAATTCAACGAGACTTTACGGACATGCTTTAAATACCATAAGAGAGTATGCATTCAAATTTCGGAAGAATCGGACTTCATATGAAAAAGTTAGAAAATTTTACGAAAACTTAAAATGTACTCTTCATAGACCCGAACATGCTATAAATTCATAAATCATGCAATTCATATCTATTTCATATATATCGAAAACACGAGCGAAGAAAGAATTTGGAAAAGACAAGCCTCGGAGGGACCTACAGGGTAAAATTGGCCCTGACTTACAGAAGGTCAGGGCCCTGTTCAAACGGGCCATATGGCCTTGTGCGCGGCCGTGTGCCAAGGCCGTGCACATCAAGGAGGGACACGCACGGCCTCTTGCACACGGCTTCAAGGCCGTGTGCACAAGGCTGTGCACAACCACAACACGCACGGTCTCCTGCACGACCGTGCGGGAGATCGTGTACACCCACACGGGCTTGCCACACCCCGTGTGCAAAGCCCGTGCACGTCAAGAAACAGCAGAAACTTCGCAGAACCAGAAAAACCACGTGAAACCAATCTTAATTTCAACATTTGATCATCTAAACATGCAAATCAAGCCCTAATATTTACATATAATGATCTACAACATATAAGCTACACATAGGATCCAAAAACACAAAACTCCATCCATAAATTCTCTCGAAATCACATAAACCCTAAATTATTCAACTATTTACAAAAATGAGAAATACGAGGCTTAGGAGATATTAAACGAGAGGGATGTGAAAGGCTTACTCGTAGAAGAGATCGTGAGGAGTTCCTAGGCGTAAACGGTTCGAAAATCCGTCGAGAAACGGAGTCGGGACGATCGTTTGAACCTCCTTCCTTCTCTTTCTGTTTTTCTTTCTTTTTCTTTCTTTTCCTTCTCTTCCTTGCGCGTGAATGGGGTGAGGGAGAGAGAAATGAGACTTAAGTCAAAATTTGACTTGGGTTGAGAATCGAAAGGGCATTTTTGTAATTTATAAAATAAGTTCAAAAACTCATGTTGTCCAAATAATACATAATTACAGTCAAAATTCATATAATTAAACGCACATTATCAATTCGTGATTTAAATATCAAAATTCACTCATTCATGAAAATGTTATATAAATCATATAATAATTAATAAAATAAGTAATGAATTGCGCAAGAAAATCGATTCGGGTTCCCGGTTCATAACACGAATTTTCGGGGCGTTACAGCTAAGTTCTTCTCCAATTTTAAGAACCACATGGCATACGGAACGCTGTGCGGTATCCCATGTGGGTGCACACGACCTGCTTAAACGGCGTGTGGAAAGGCCATACGTGTCATTTTTGGGTTAGCCATATGGCCTCTTCTCCGTGTAGTACCCCGTGTGGATGTTATACTTAGAAAAAAAAAATAGTGTTTTTCAGTCAATCTCGCAGCAGACCTTCTGTAAGGAACAATGCATTTTGCACTGTTGCCCTACTCAAGGCTCATCTTTTCCGAATTCTTTCTGCATAATGTGTTCCATAATTATGAATTAGATACAAATTGCATGATATTGAATTGATCACATCTTCATGACTGTGAATAGTACATTCTAAGTTTTCGACAAATTTTCTAACTTTTGCATACGTGGTCCGATTGACCCGAAACTTATGTGATACCTTCCTTGCATGTATACGGCATCATGTGTATGATTGTGAAACTTTTTGTTTAGCCTTTCATTTTTATTGCATTTTTCGTATTTTTAGAGTGTCGTTTTGACCCGTTAGGTCCTATGTATTACAGATCAGTCCGAGGAGGAGGGTCAGTGAGCCCCAAGCTAGTTCAATTAGTCTTTTGGTGATCCAGGTGAGGGTTTCTAACTATTTCAATTGGGCTTGAACCTATATGTATAGATATAATTGTCAAATCAAACGTTTCCCTTAAGTGTATATGCTTTATTTTTTCATATTGTCTTATATCTTACTAGATATTTCGAAGATTTACCTAATTGTTACAAAAAATTTACCTAAAAAAAAAATAGATATTTCGAAGGATATTCTTATGATTTCGAAAAAATATTTTGATATCAAATCTATATATGTATCAACTCCAAATGCTTTCATTTCAAGGTAAGAAAACGTTTAATTTTGGTGACATTTTGGTCTTGGAAGTGCTTATAAGTAATGTCGTTAGGTACACGAATGATACGACTCTCCCGAAGCATACGACACTTATGAGTGTAACCTTGATCGTCACCTAACTTTCCAAAAGGCCCCTTTGGCCACCAAAAACATATTGAATTAGATTCTTTTGAAAAGCGAGCAAATCTTGTTGTTCTTCTGGTGGGGCATGGAGGTTGTATCAGAGAGGAAACCCAGAAACGATTGTCTAGGGTGACTCTCGAGGTATGATTCTCCAAAATTAAGCGACGGTGAGGGTTTGTCGGAGTTTGGCAAACATTAGTCGGGAATGATGGTGGGCGTTGCATTTGTTGGACGTTTTCCTCAAATTTCATTCTATTGTCGGGTCTCGGGTTGCTCCTTGACTTGGTAAACGGTGATGGAGTATTTCTTATATGGTTGGGAGTTATAAGGAGTGATAGACCCGCTCTCCCCGGGATATTTATTGTTCTTCATTAACTGTTTAATGCTTTCAATATCGAGTTGAATTGCAATCCGGATCTTTGAACTTATATCCATCCTATTACTTTCATCTTAAAACCGAAATTGTAACTCAAACTTGCTCTATATATATGTATAATTTCCTCACTGAGTTATTTTGAACTCACCCCTCGTATTTTGATTCTTGCTTCAGGTTACGAGAGGCCGATGATAAGTGGTCAAATTACATGATTTTATATGACATTTGCCCCCATTTTTTGATTATTAATTGTCCTTATTGCTGTGAATTGATCTACTTTATTGAATTGGTTGTAGGATTGGAGATTTTGCTAAAAAGAAGCTAGAAGTTGCCATTTTGAAGCTGTTTTGCACAGACACATTCACGTGATCATGTTTTTAGCTCCGTGTAACGGTACGTCCCCAAATACGGTGCGACGTGACGTCCCGCACCAAGCCACAACCCATAACGACAATAGATGTCTAGAAATGGGTCGTAACCTAGCGAACGCCAAATAGTACTAGGCGGATTTGGTTTTAGAAAAATAACAACATGACAACAACCGACGACAAAGCGAAAGCGCAGAGCAACAGTTATATAACTTATCCGACTCAGGGAGCTAGTAAAACAGTAAATTCAAAGCGCAAGTATAAAGCCCACCGAGGCCAGTGAAAAAACAGATAATCATAAATAACATGTAAAATATAATTCTACAACACTTATGAACTCCTAAATTTCGAACCAAAAAAAATAAAATCCTAAATGAATTTAAAAGATAGAATGAAATAAATTTACAAAGACTAAATAATATACATCTTGCTTAAGACTCGACTTCCGCCTAGTAACCAAAACCTGAAACAAAACCACAGAAGTAGATGGGGTAAGTGAGGGGGCTGTAATACATGTGTATTAATAAAACATAATAAAGATTCACCATTTTCAAATAAGAAGAAAGCAAATGGAAAAATAAAGGTTTTTAAGCAAACATTGGTGAATCGAAAGATTTCGCAACATAATAAGGCTCGGTGAGTCGAGCAATCACCGCCTGTTTCACAATATAGAAATAATCAAATAAACCACCCTTATTCCTCCTTATGTAGTCAGGTAGCTAACCCGATCTACTATATAATTATGTGGGGAGTTTCACCCTCACATCTTCGATATAGGATATACCTCATCGGTCATAGGTACTCAAAGGGTTGTCGCTCCGGCCTCACCCCGAGCTCCCGTCACGGGTTTAGAGTCAGAGCACCGAGATCCACCGTAGACCCATCGTCTAACCGGCTTCACCCCATACCTGGTCTCCTAGGGCCCAATATATATCATGTGGCTCAATGGCCAGGCCAAAAAGCCAAACATAGTTTCTCGCATTTCAAAATGCTTATGTGGTCAAAGGGACCTATTGATAAATCCACTTTTAACCCTTTTGAGCTAAAGGAGCCTTCGAGGGGTTAATATGTAATAATTTGATATCAAAGCATTTTCCTTAAACTCGTTAAGATAATATGGTTTCCAAATAGCTACTATGTATAATATATGTTTGGGAAAGAAAACATAAAAGCATAAAATGCAGGCTTCGGATATATATGGAATATTTACATACGTATAAGAAAGCCGAATTCAGAAAAGAAACCCCACGTGGACAACCAACAAAAGGAGGCAAAGGAAAGAAGATCAGACTACTCCTCGGGAGTAACACCACCTGAATACCAAAGAAAAGAAGATCAGACTATACCTCGGGAGAAAGGGCCGAGAGAGAGGAGGAGAAGAAGAAGAAGAAAAGGAGGAGAAAGAAGAATCGCCCTATCAAGCCCGTTTCTCGCCCGATCGACGAGTCGTGAAAACCCGAACAATCCTTGCTTCATTCTCTACCGATAATCCTTTTATCCCATTTCAATTCGTTCACTCCTTGTTGCGATTTTTGTGGGTTTTTCGATAGAATTTTATAGATTTTGGATTTTCGTGTTTAGGAAGATTTACTTGGTCATTTTGCATGATTCTTGAACCTATGTGTAGCTAATGTGATATATATGTATATATGTGAAAATTAGCATGTTTTATGGAGTAGATTGAGAGATCTATGAGTTTGTATGTTGTTGTGGGCTTGAGAGCCTCGCGATCTGCTATTTTCTGCACCCCTTTTGTGCTTGCACTGGCTTGCGCACCCCGGTGCATAGGCCAGTGCATCCTTTTTTGTGGTTGCACTGGCTTTCCAAGCCTGTGCGTAGGCCAGTGTGCATGCCTTAGAAACTTTTCCAGCCTTTTTCTTTGTTTCGCTTCGGGAATTTGGTCAATTCCTCTTAATTAAAAGGTTGACTTTCGCACGACCTCCTAAAATCAATCCGATTTCACCTATGGCTTCCTAGTGTTCCAAAACCTATTTATTTCCGAAGTTATGATTTATTCAGCTTTATTTGACCGTCAATTGACACCTTTCTCGTTTAGGGATTTTTTCCACTTTTCCCGTTTGTTATCCGTTTGATCCCATATTCGCGTGAGAGCGTTCTTATATTATCTTAAGCATGTCTATGTGCCCTAATTGCGTTGAAGCATGTCTTTAATATTTAATTTCAATGTTTCTTTCGTTATTTAGAATTGCATTAATATTTCTTTAATTGTTGTTCCGTATTTTATATATCTCTATATGTTTAATTGTTTAGCTTTCCATATCTTGTTTATAGTATGAGTGTTGAATTGTCGTGCATCATTTTTTGTCTTGTGACTTGCTTTTAGTTTTGTCGGTCTTGTTTTCAGGCCCTGTGTATTACAGGTGGGACCAACGAGGGAGAAACTTGACTACCACTTGCTTTCATTCTGTCGTGTCGAGCCAGGTAAAGGTTTAAAACGCTTTCAACTGGGGTAAGATCATAATAGATATATATAGGTTTGCTAAATAACTTATCATTCCTGTTTTTCTTATTGCTTACCGTTCCTGCACTTACTATTTCCGTATGTGCTTAGTCAAACCTTTTAATAGCAAAACCTATATGTATAATATTTTACAAACGTTTTCAATTAGAGGCAAGGAAAACCCATTTATTTTTAAAGGCGAACTTTGGTCACTTTGGCCTTCCACACCCTGATCCCCTATTTCCGAAAGGTCCCTTTGGCCACTGAAAACTTGGTGCATAGATTCTTTTCAAAAGAGAGCCATGGACTAGATTTTGACTTTGGGCCCGGAGCTATACAGGAGGTGAGCCTAGAGACGAGAGTCTAGGGCAAATCCTGATATATACTCCAATCCGTATTCGCTTAGGTTGGCTAGCCTGAGTTAGTGCGAGGGTGGCGTTGTAGGCTACGCGTTTCCTTGAAACTTCTGATTGGGGTGATGTTGTTAACATGCGTTTCCAGATAATGTCTGATTGGATCATTCTTGTCTGTGGTGGAGTACTTGTCTACATGCTTTCATGATTTTCATGGATGGGAGTTATAAGAAGAGGGCCCGTTCTCGCCGAGACACATTATTACATGTTTTACCGCATTATTTACTTGTCTAATTGATTTATGGCTTTCGTTACTTAGTCGAAGCACAATCTCGTCTTTCACTTCTTGTTCATGTATTATTGATAAATGTTCTTTTCTACCACTCGACGAATTGTGAATCGACTAAGCCCTCATTAAATTGTTGGCTTGATATTATGTGCAAATGATTTTAAAGGATCCGGTTCGTCACCCTTTTTGTGTTTCAAAGTAAGCCGAACCCGAATGTTGCCTTGTGTTATTGTTTTGCAACATATGTTATTTGTATTCTTTCTCAAAACGGGCAACATTCACTACTTTTGGTTTTTACAAGATAAACGACGAACTGCGATCAAACCCCCTTACTGAGTATCCTTTATACTCACCCCTTCTATTTTGGTTCTTGCTTCAGGTAGACAGGTGGCGGCGTTACCTATCTTGTCAGTCGGCATCAGCAGGTCTAGATAGGCTCAGTCTTGTAGTCTGGTTTGTCTGGTCACTGGTCCCAAAAACTGTCGAGTCTTGCTTTATTCTATTCATCTATCTATTGTACCATTTACTGCTTTATTTACTTATGTACCTTATGTGCCCCTGATATGGGATAGTTGAAGATATCTAGGATTGCATAAGGCAGGCTACTTGAGCCATGGATGGCACTATATGTTTATAATTAAATTGTATTTCGAACTGCAAATGCTTAATGATATTATGTTAGCCTCGTAGGCTTTTATGGAATTGATTTGTCTATTGCTTAATCGCTTCCGCATTATTTTATATTGTTGTGGTTGTTGTTGGGATGTCGTCACTGTTGCTGGTAGTTATTGCTTGTGTGCCATTCGTCGGAGCGTGTTTTTGAGTTGACGCCCCTTGCCAAAGTTCGGGAGTTCGCTTTGGTGCGGATGTGGCGTTCCTTCTCATGGGGGCGCTACAGTAAGTGGTATCAGAGCCTAGGTTCCTTAAAGGGAACTGAAGCTTTGTAATCGCATCGTGTCTTGTCTCTTGTGTCTATCCTTTTCGTGTCAGTGAGACTAGAGTTTCCCGTCATAGGTGCCTGAGAACTCCTTAGTATTGAAATTGTGATTGATCTTCTTTTGGAATGGCTAACCAACCGTTTGATCTTTTACATTTGTTGTACTGAGTTGGAATCGAATACAGGTGGATGTGGAACTCGAGGTAACGCTTGTCTTGTCTTGTCGGCTTATTGTGTCCTGCTTGGGTCTTGTTGTGTCTAGGTCGTACGGCTATAGGATCGAGTTTTGCTTGTTCTGTAATTTGTTTTGTGCTTAAATTGTCTATATGCTATTCAAATCACATATGTATGCTTTATTTGAATTTTTATGCCTTACGTGATCATTCAATTAACTGAGCATGCATCGTTTTCTAGTTCGTTATAGGTGCATAATGTCTCGCCGAAGACCCCCAACACCCCCGAACCCAATGGCTAAAGAGTGGGTATCAATTATTCGACAGATCACCGTGCAAGTATGTCAAGGGTTACAACAACAACAACAGAAGCACGTACCCGCCAAACAGGCTGAGGGCCAAACCTTGGACAGATTTATCTACTATCGCCCGCCCTACTTCGAGGGCGAACCAAATAACTTTAAGGCTGAGGCCCAGATATCCGATTTGGAGTAGATCTTTCGAGTACTACAATGTGTTGACCCTGAGAGGGTTGAGTATGCCACCTTCCTTATGAGAGGACCAGCTCAAGATTGGTGGCACTTCACAGAACGGAGATGGATCGCCGAGGGATTTCCCCTCACTTGGTCACGATTTGTATCTGACTTCCGAATAAAGTATGTGCCTGTAGCGCCCCCTGAAGAAGGAATGCCACATCCGCACTGAAACGGATTCCCGAGCTTTAGCGAGGGGCCTCAACTTAAAAACCCACTTCGGCAAACGGAATGCAAGCAATAACTACCGGCAACAACAACGACTTCCCAACAACAACCAAAACAATATAGAGTAATGCGGAAGCAATTAAAAGGTAAACAAATAAATTCCATAAAAGCCTACGAGTCTAACATAATGTCAATTAAATATTTGCAGTTCGAAATACAAAAGGATCATAAACACGTAATGCCATACATGGCTCAACTAGCCTATCCTATGCAATCCTAGATATCTTCAACTATCCCACATCAGGGGCACATAAAGTACGTAGAATAAATAAAGTAGTAAACAGTACGAAAGCAGATAAATACAATAAATCAAGACCCGATGGTTGTTGGGACCATTGACAAGACAAACCAGACAACAAGACTGAGCCTATCTAGACCTGCTGATGCCGACTGACAAGATAGGTGACGCTGCCACCTGTCTACCTGAAGGAAGAACCAAAATAGAATGGGTGAGTATAAAGGATACTCAGTAATTGGGGGGGGGGGGGGAGTTTTGATCACAGTTCGTTGTTTATCTTTAAATATCAAAATAGTGAATGTTGCCCGTTTTGAGAAGGAATACAAATAATAATATGAGTTGCAAAACCATAACGAAAGGCAACACTCCGGTTCGGCTTACTTTGAAAATGTCGCGACCCCCGAGCATGGAGAGGAGAACCCTCTACGGGCCCATTGGACACGCGGGTATAACCTTCGCCCCTACCGTATACAACCCTTAAGGTTTGGCATTAGAAGCACGCACCAAAAGAGGTTAACCTTATTGGGTTGTACATGGGAGTTGGGTTATAAAATCTTCAAATCATACTTTATTTTTCCTATGTGGGACAAAGGCCCCCCCCCCCCCCCCCCCCCCCCCCCCCCCCCCCGTCCTCATTGCGCCGCGACATAGCCCCATTACTGTCTGCCAGTGGAGAATGTGGAGAGCCTCTCCCCACGCGCGCCTAGCCCTAAAGCGGTAACTCCCACACGCGTGGTTCATCCATTCCCACAACCGACGGTTGGCTTTGATACCAACTGTAACTAGTGCCCCAAACGGGTAACGCACGCCCCGCACCGAGTCTCGACACGGAACTGAAACAGGAATTCTGCCCCAAATCAAAACACGGCGAACGACACATATTTACGCACTCATTAGGCGGGGATTTCAAAAATGAAACAAACGACAAAAGTGGGAAAGCGAAAAACAAAGCAAAATAATAAATCATTGCGCAACGTAAAGCCCACCGAGGCCAGCGAAATTCAATTACTAATTACCATAATTAAATACACGGGTTCAATACAATATCCTGATAATCTAGAATAACGGGTTCAGTATAATAATCCCGATAATAAATACATAGCAGCATAAGTATCCTAATAGATATATCATAAATAAATGCCAAACAGGAACAAGAGATTACATATGCCAAAAATAAATGCAACTCAACAGACGCGACGACGACGACTTACAATCCCGCCTAGTATCCTGAAACCAACACCAAGGGTGAAACAGAGGGGGTTAGTCAAACGACTAAGTGAGGAGGGAATAATAATGTATATTATAAAACAGAAGTAAATCACCATTTTTCAAACTTAAAAGAAATCAACATAAAAGAAAGGTTTTCGTAAACGGTTGGTGATTTAGCATAAACATAACATAACATTTCATATGACTCGGCGAGATGAGCCCTTAACTCCAATTTCCAAACATAAAATAGGAAACCACCCTTATTCCTCTAATGTAGACGGACCGCTAAATCCGAACTACTCATAACATACAGTATAATCTCGGGAACTCAAAAGGTTGCCACTCCGGCCTCACCTGGGCTCCAAAAGTGGAGGGAACGAGAGGATGTATGCTGTAGACCCGACGTCTACAGGTTTCGTCCTGTCATCCTTACTCCGGGCCCAAACATTCATACATACAGTTCATAACTCGCTTTTCAAATCATTTTCGGGTTGGTCGAAAGACTGTTCGAGACATGTCATATGCGAGGCCGAAGGCCAAAGTTCGCCTTAGAAAATCAAAGTGGTTTTACATGTCTCTTTCGCAAACGTTTCAAAAGAGTATACGTAGTAATTTTCATATGGAAACATTTTCTATAAATCGAATAAACATAATAAGGACAAATATTTACTAAGTATATATAGAGACGGTATGAAAACAAAACATAAATCAAGGCTTATATAGGGAGAGGCTTAATTATATATTTATATACATATAAGTATCGGAGTCAGAAATGGAAAGCTTCACCTGTTGGCTAATAAAAAAAGAGAGTAAAAGCAAGACCGGTGCTACTCCATGGGAGTATCATCTGCAAAACACAAGGATACAACCACATAAGAAGAACGTCGACGCACGGCTTATACGAAAGTATTAAAACACATAGAAACACGTTAAACAGTCATTTATATCACTTAGGTTCACATTCTAACAAATATATAAATTCAATAAGAAAATCAAGTTAGCATGCAATGAAAGTTCATAAATATGCATAAAAGGCAATAAGGAAGAATGCATTCAAATTTCGGAAGAAACGGACAACATTTGAAAAATAGCCAAAAATGCCTATACGAAAAACACGAAGAACGGGGCCCGAACGAAATCGGAAAAGTCCAAACTTCCTAAAATATGTATTTCATGATTTATAGAAACTATGGGTGAAATCGGATCTCGAATCGCAGGTCAAACGAAGAAAGTCAACTTTTTTAATTGTCGTTTGACTCCCATTGCCGAGAGCAACAAGTTGAAAATGGAGAAATTTTGGTTAAGGCATACACACGGTCTTGATGACAGGCGCGCGCACAGCCTTGAACGCGTTCTCAAGCCGGTGCAAACACTTGCACTGGTCTGCGCACCGGCGTGTGCACGGGGGTGCGCAAGACCGTGCAAGGCATAAAACGGACGCACGGTCTTGGTGCATGGTCTCCAGATCGTGCGCAAGGCCGTGCGGATTATCAGAACAACAAAAAATCACAGAAACGAAGAAAACTCGCAGGAATGAACTAAAATTCGATATTAAACCAATCAATCATGCAAATTCCAAGCTAATACTCACATATATTGATCTACAACATCTAATCTACCTATAGAGTCAAGAATCACGTAAATCTATCCACAAAATCATTCAAAATCAACATTTAACCTAAATATTCAACTATTCATAAAAACCAAAAAATTGAAGCATAGGAGGCACTAAAAACGAAAGGTGTGATAAGCTTACTCGAAGAAAAGATCGTGAGGAGTTCGTAGGTTTTCACGACTCGAAATTTCGTTGAGTAACGAGGTCGGAAAGATCAATTCAAGCTTTTCTTCTTCTTCTTCTTTTCCTTTCTTTTTCTTCTTCTCTTCTCTTTGTGTTTGAACGTGAATGAGGGGGAGAGAGAGAGAGAGTGAGACTGTCAAAAAGTTGACTTGGTTTGAGAAACGAAGGGGCATTTTCGTAATTTAATAAAATAGCTCAAAAACATAAGTTGTCCAAATAAAACATAATTACAGTCAAAGTTCATGAAATTAAACGCACATTAACATGTCTTGGTTTAAATACCAAAATTCACTCATTTATGAAATTATTATATAAATCACATAATAATTATCAAATAAATAATAAAATCGCGTAAATAACCGATTCGGACTTACCGGGTAATAACTCAGATTTTCGGGGCGCTACAATCACCCCTCCTTATGAGAATCTGGTCGCCAGATTCTACTCGTTCGATTGAAAGAACTCCGGGTGGAACTTGTGCATCTTGTCTTCGGTCTCCCACGTAGCCTCTTCGATTGTTTGATTTCTCCAAAGAACTTTGACAAGAGAAATCTCTCGGTTGCGCAGTGCTTGAGTTTTCCAATCTAATATCTTCACCGGCTTCGAAACAAAGGTCAAATCCGATTCTAGTTTAATTTATTCAATAGAAAGGATTTCAGACTCATTCGGGTAGTATTTCCGGAGTTCAGAAACATGAAAGACGTTGTGAATCCTTGTTAGGCTTGGCGGCAAGTCTAACCTGTAGGCAACATTCCCAATCCTCTCCAGAATCTCATAGGGACCCAAAAATCTCGGGCTCAACTTTCCTCTTTTTCTAATTCGGGTGAATCCCTTTCGAGGAGAAGCTTTGAGGAATACTTTCTCACTAACCTCAAATTCCAAAGGTCGGCGACGGTTGTCGGCATAGCTCTTCTGTCGATCCTGAGCTGCTTCGGTCAATGGCATTTTCATAATTTAATAAAATAGCTCAAAAACATAAGTTGTCCAAATAAAACATAATTATAGTCAAAGTTCATGAAATTAAACGCACGTTAACATGTCGTGGTTTAAATACCAAAATTCAGTCATTTATGAAATTATTATATAAATCACATAATAATTATCAAATAAATAATAAAATTGCGTAAATAATCGATTCTGACTTACCGGGTAATAACTCAGATTTTTGGGGCGCTACAATCACCCCTCATGAGAATCTGGTCCCCAGATTCTACTCGTTCGACTGAAATAACTCCGGGTGGAACTTGCGCATCTTGTCTTCGGTCTCCCACGTAGCCTCTTCGGTTGTTTGATTTCTCCAAAGAACTTTGACAAGAGAAATCTCCCGGTTGCGCAGTGCTTGAGTTTTTCTATCCAATATCTTCACCGGCTTCGAAACAAAGGTCAAATCCGATTCTAGTTCAATTTATTCAATAGAAAGGATTTCGGACTCATTCGGATAGTATTTCCGGAGTTCGGAAACATGAAAGACGTTGTGAATCCCTGTTAGGCTTGGCGGCAAGTCTAACTTGTAGGCAGCATCCCAATCCTCTCCAGAATCTCATAGGGACCCAAAAATCTCGGGCTCAACTTTCCTCTTTTTCCAATTCGGGTGAATCCCTTTCGAGGAGAAGCTTTGAGGAGTACTTTCTCACCAACCTCAGATTCCAAAGGTCGGCGACGGGTGTCGGCATAGCTCTTCTGTCGATCCTGAGTTGCTTTCATTCTCTGCTGGATGATCTGAATACGATCAATGGCATTTTGGAGAAACTTTGGAGGAGTTCCTCGTCCCTTATCATCTTTCGTCCAACGCCAATCCTCGAGATCCCAAAACAATGGGGATCTACACTTTCTGCCATATAACGCTTCATAAGGTACCATCTTGATCATAGACTGATAACTGTTGTTATAGGAAAACTTGATCAATGGCAATTGGTCGTGCCAATTGTTGCGAAAATCTAAGGCACAAGCTCGAAGCATATCACTGAGATACCTGATCATTCTCTCTGACTGATCATCTGTCTGCGGATGTGCAACTGTACTGAAAGTCAGCTTCGTTCCTATTCGCTCTTGAAGTTGCTTCCATAAACGGGAAGTAAATCGAGCGTCTCTATCAGATACTATAGTAGTCGGAATCCCATGAAGCTTGACAATCTCTCGGTGATAAATCTCTGCCAACTTATCCACTTTGTATGACATGTTGATCGGTAGGAAATGAGCACTCTTGGATAGTCTGGAACACAAACTCGGGTCTTGTAACGGAGAATTTCTGTGTCGTCCCCACCAAATTGAGTTATAAAACAAGTAAATACATAAGCTCATCCGATCTCTGAATGTGGTTTGAATTTCTCGTAGTCTATAGCGGTTCTGTCTGACCATAAATTAAACTCCTTGAGTTTCTGATCCTCAGACTCTATCCCCGTTTGATCTCTAACTCAAGTTGAGCTTCTCTATCTATTCTCTATTTCACAGATAGCTTGCCCAATATTTCGTTCCCTTCTGAAAACTCGCACTGGTGACCTTTGTTGACTTCTGATATGTTTCTTATCACTACCTCAAAATCTGGGCTCAAACTAATTACATTTCCACTGTCACTTCTGGTTTCCACTGTACTGTGTTTAAGAGTGGAGTACGTAGTCCGTCAGGTAGTATCTCCGGAATGACGAGATACTGATTATATTTCGAAACCCGATCAATTTCTGTAATGACTCTATGATCTTTCACTAGCGTGGTATCTTTGTTAGTCTCGAGTTGTTCTCACCTTATCTCCTTGAAATAAAGTACTCGTATCACGATCCCGAACTCAAATCCTAATCACTCTTCCTTCTGAATTGATTCCGGAACCCTACTGTTGGATGAACCTCTTCTGAAATCACGTCATCATCTATCTCTACATTGTCATCACTTGCAGCTTCTATAGGCACACGTTTTCTCTTACCCGGATTAAATATTATGTTTCTAATCTTTCGACTTAATTCTGATGAAGTCATAATGTTCACCATATTGCGTCTCCAGAATTTCTGAACCTCTTCTGAGTTGCTCGTCATAAAATAGGAATTTCTTTTAACTTGGTTATGTTGGCCTCTCTGCTCAAGGTATCTGTTGCTAGACTTGCTTTGTCTGAATGGTACTGAAGTTGGTAATCATAGCCTTCTGCCATTTTCCTTTACTATATTAGTGCTTCCCATGTCTGACAATGTCTTGGCTTAATCTCACTTCATAATAGATTCAGTCCCTGCGGGATCTGTTCTGGTGTGTCATTCTCGAATTTAGCACCTTTGTAGGAATGACTTGCCTCAATCCTTGGCTGGTCTTGAAGATGCTTTAAAACTGATTGAAGTAGGGTTTTCCTTTGTTGTAGTACAGTCAGAAAACTCGTCACTACCATAACATGTTAATACCCGGATGCAGTCTTACACCACTATGTCCTAATACCTGTCAAGTCTGTCGGTTGTTCTTGCTTTCCCATATTCACGGATGATCCTCTTAGGTCAAAGTAGTACTAATGCTAAAACCCGTAAAGAAACTCACCCAATGTAAAAGGTAAACATATAAATGAGAGATGCATATCTAAGGGAAGTTACAAACAATGCTCTAATGCAACGCCTGTCATATATTGTGTACTTTTCTGTAGCACCCCGAATTTCCGCAAGAATCTGGTCCAGGGGGTCCACACGGGCTTGCGACATGCCGTGCAGCAGCCCGTGTGGAAGAGACACGCACGGCCTCCCCTCACAGGGTGTTGCAAGGCCGTGTGTGTCCATATTTGATCCCACATCAGAATTTCAGAAAATGTTTGAAGGGTTTATAACCAAAAATCACCAAGTAACAACCACCTTGTGGTACCACCTTTTGGCAAGTGTTTCCGGCCAAACTTTAGGGTTGTGCTCGGTGGTGATCGGAGGTTATGCCCACGCGTCCAACGGGCGCCGCCGTGAGGGTTCTCCTCTCCGCGCCCGGGGGGCCGCAACAAGTAGTATCAGAGCCGACCGCCGGTTGGGGACGCATGTTCACGGCTTGGATGTCTGCTACTGGTCGAGCGCGTGGGCATGTGCCACGCGTATGGGTTACATGCGGTGGGAGTCCCACTGGCGGGCGGTACTGGGAAAGCTTTGTTGTGGCGCAATGGGGACATTGCGATCTGAAGGAGGGGTGATTGTAGCACCCCGAATTTCCGCAAGAATCTGGTCCAGGGGTCCACACGGGCTTACGACACGCCGTGCAGCAGCCCGTGTGGAAGAGACACGCATGGCCTCCCCTCACGGGGTGTTGCAAGGCCGTGTGTGTCCATATTTGATCCCACATCGGAATTTCAGAAAATGTTTGAAGGGTTTATAACCAAAAATCACCAAGTAACAACCACCTTGTGGTACCACCTTTTGGCAAGTGTTTCCGGCCAAACTTTAGGGTTGTGCTCGGTGGTGATCGGAGGTTATGCCCGCGCTTCCAACGGGCACCGCCGTGAGGGTTCTCCTCTCCGTGCCCGCGGGGCCGCGACATTTTCAATCCTTTAAGTATAGGACCAATCTTGTATGTTTCATCCATCAAGTCGGCATCCTTCGGTAAGGTCCTATCTCGAAGGAAATCGATGTTTGATCATCCCTACATCACAAAGTTACACTATGCTTGTATGGTTTAGTTAGTATGTAATCACACAACAGAAAATTTCACATAAGTACGCAATGTGATTAAAGCACAAAGGAAATAATCACACAAGCAGGTAAGTTAAGCAGTAAACAGATCACAGAAACATATAATGTAATTAAAGTATCGTTGCAAATAACCATATATGTATTCAAATTAAATAAGTAAATAACTCACAAAAGCACAGAAGCTCATATGCATAATAATTCAAATCAAAACAAGTTCATGATTACAAAGAGAAGTTTAAACACCGAAATAGATAAGCACTTAATTCCTGAAGCCATACAAACTAGACAGACACTAATTGACAAGACAACGGGACACGGCTAGTACAACCTCGAACCCCATATCCACTAATGCCCGATTCAATCTCAGTATCACAATTGTAAGAGATCTACAGTTGATGACCATTCCAATAGAGATCTAACACAAATCTAACACAATTCAAATACTAAGCTTTTCCGGACACTCATGACTGCGAATCTCAAAGTCCCACTAGTATGCAACCACAACCATATGACATGACACAATGCAATCAGAGCTCAGGTCAATGGACCTATGGCTCTGATACCAACTGTAATGGCACTGTTAGAGTTGTGCCCTGGAAAGCCGAACTGCTTGAGGCATTTCCTCTAAAACTCTAGATTAGAACAATCTAGTGATCCATAATAGAAAGACGTTAGTAGTCGTCTAATACTACTTTGGCCAAATTCATCATATTACATTTATAAATGGTTGCACATTGTTTATTCTTGTGTCTGGATGAAATCCCTAGATCACAGTAAGCTAAGGGACTTGGTTTCACCATTTGATGGGGGCCATGAAATAAGTACCCAATGGTGTGATCTAAAACACTCCAAGTCGAAGAGTTTAAAAGGCACAGGGAATGTCGATCAGACTCGCTCGAGACTTGCTCATATGACATAGCTTTATAAAAGTGTGTCCCATTTCATGGCATTAGTGTTTTGACACTACTATGCATATGAGGGTGCTTAATGGAGATTAACTTCACTAAGAATCCCGCCGGGAATAGGGGTTAAGACTTATATACAGTCTTATAGATTATGAGGGTTTTCCTAGCCATGATCGTGTCTAACTAATCCTTAGTGTAGCGGCCCTTTCCGTATGAGGAGAAAGGACACCACATCCGCACCGAGACGAACTCCCAAACAAGGTAAGTGTACCCCATTTAAAAATCTATCCCGGCGAACGGCAAGCACTCAATCTATACCGGCAACAACGATCCTAGCCCAACAACAACAACCAAAAGAAATAATAGAGTGCGGAAGCTTAAATAACATCAATTCAACATATAAAGCTACACGGGGCATCAATTAACAATTATCAATTCTCAACATTTCATCAACAACATCAAATCTCAATAATCATCAATATATCCATTTCTACTAAATAAAACAATTCAATTCAAATAATTAAAGACAGACTGTTGTTGGACACTACCGACAATCACCAAAGAACACAAAAATCAAGACTCACGACTCGCTGTTGCCAACCGACATGAGAGGTGACAACGCCACCTGTCGACCTGAAGTAAGAATTAAAATAACGAGGGGTGAGTAAAAACGATACTCAGTGAAGGTAAAGAGGGAACAAGTACGAGCCACACTTCCGGGTTTTGTTACATATATATAAGGAAGTACATATGCTAAAGGAAGAAAACCGGAACGTGCTTCGACTTGCAATAACAACAATAAATTACAGTACAGTAAAGAAATTAAAGCATAAATGCAAGCAAGTAATATCCCAGCGAGAATTGGCCTGTTCCTCCTTATAACCCCTTCATGTCAATATAAAACTCCATCTCCGATGTCTGACCCCATAGTGCGACCATGGGCGATGAATTAAATTTTAGGAAAACGTGCAACGAATGCAAAGTTCACCATCGCTCCCAACCGTGGCTATCAACTCCTGACGGGCCACGATTGATGCTTAGTTTTGGGAAAAGTACCTCGGGAAACACCCTGGATGCTCGTCCCCAAGTGAGACCCTCGAATACCCTCCCGGGCCCCATTAAAGAAAGTCCCTGATTTTGCTTGCATGTCGAGAAACATTATAAGTTGAAAGCTAAACGGGCATTTAGGCAAGTGCGTGACGACAAATGGGGTAACCATGAGTTTCATACGTGTCAGGATGTGCTGACGGACTCCCCTAACGACTTCCCTCATAGACCCAACCAAAGTCAAAGTATCACGTTGAAAAGAGAGAGTTTTACTTGCCTCTTGAAAACAAAACGATTTAGACATAATTATAGGTATAAGTTGATATCAAAACGTTTGTCTATTAAAATCATGAAAATATAATCAAATATCTAATAGATATACAAGAACGAGAAACCAAATCAATATGAGCACGTAAGGGTAGTTCGCAATAAATAAAAGAAATCCTTACTCCAGTTGAAAGCATTTTAAAACCCTCACCTGGAAGCACGGGAACGACAAGACAACTCAAGCAATTTCTTGAAAGAACGGCCTGAAACTAACAGACGACAAACCAAATAAGACAAGATACGACGCACGACTCTAAAGGACTACAACAGATGAAAGACCAAATAATAATCATGTAGCAATTAAAATTACAAGTAAAATGCAATTAAATCCATTAAACGAAAGATACAGAATTAAAGATGCTAAACATGCTCAATTGAAATTCTAAGCGCACATTCACGCATAATATAATGTAAAGAAGCACTCATGCAATTTTCGGATCATTCGGACAACATTCAAAAATTGGGGAAAAAGTCCTAAACGAAAAAGACTCGATTCAAGACCCGAACGAGGTCGGAATTTTGAAAACTTTATGGAATATTCATCATTGAATCATATGGAAGCTATAGGTGCAAAAAGTTCGATTTTAGGGGGTCGTATGCAAAAAGTCAACGTTTATTTTTGGCCAATTGACCCCATTACCGTGAGCAACTAAGGAAAAAGGCTGAAAATTTCTCTAAGGCATTCGCACGGGCTAACGCACGGCCTGGCACACGGTCTTGAGAGCACTCTCAAGACCATGCAAGCTATAACAGGTGTACACTAGCTTGCGCACCGGGGTGCAGGCTTAAAGTGGTGCGCACGGTCTTGCCAAGACCGTGCGTAGGACCGTGTGGTTCTACTCACAGGTGCAGAAAACGCGATTTAAGGTTTTCTCACGAGGGTTTCATCCTAAAATCAACCAAGGCGAGTTCTATAGCTAAAATCAACACATAAAATTCACACTCATGCATTATACACATTAATAGCTATCATATGATCCGAACTACACTAAATGGTAAACTCTAACCTACAAACCCATCAAATTATCAAATATTCATTTCAAAATAAAAGCTAGAAAATCAAAGGAATTAATGGACGAATCGAAATGGGGAAAGAAGGTTACCGGTAGAGAATCGAATGAGGGTTGTGTAGTTGGTCTCGGAATCTCGATTGGTCGGGCGACGGATTCGGGATGGGATTTCTTCTTCTCCTTCCTTCTTCTTCCTTTCTCCTTCCTCTCTCTCTCTCTCTCTCTCTCTCTCTCTCTCTCTCTCTCTCTCTCTCTCTCGGTTTTGGGTGTGTGAGCAAGAGTGTGCAAGAGAGTGTGTACGAGGGGGTGTAAGTGTGTTCAAGATGGTGCAAGTGTGTCCAAGAGGGTGCAAGTGTGTTCAAGAGAGTGTGGGGCTCGATTGAGATTAAAATGGATTCGAAGGGTAGAAAAGGTAATTATAAAGGGTTAAGGATTGGAGAATAAATTAAAATTAGCTAACGAAGCTAATCTTTTTATTTAAAATTCAACAAAGTGTCGAATAATTATTCCAAAAATATATTCCGGAATTTTGGGTCGTTACACTTAGACTTGAGGCTCTATGGTTGCCTTGTGCATAACTGGGGCATACTTTGATGTGCTGCTGAATCCCTAGGGCTTCACATAAGCTGTATGTTGGGTATGTTCGAGTTTTGCATGGAGGCTGTGAGGGTCAATACAGGATCTATCACTTGTTACAAGAACAAGAAGAATAATTCTATTGTAGTATATTCCACCACTAAATTCTTGCGCAAGGTCCGGTTGGTCTTCACTAGGAAGGAGTTTCTAGAGTGTAAGATCAAATTGAATTATTATAGGAATGTTATTCATAGCATTGCAGACTACTGGGGTTCCATTTCCCATACCCTAGGTCTCAATTGGGAATTGAATGATAGAAGGATCATATCTCACGGAGATCATGAGGCTGAAAGGTTCATACCACTTCATCGATGGATGGGTGGCCACGGACACGTTGCTAGACGTTATCCATGGTCTGTGGGAATGTGTTTGTGAAGTTAATGAGTTGATTCACATATAAGTCTTTAATTAAATAAGTTTAATTAAAGTCACAATTACGACATTAAGAATGTATTCCCACTACTGTCCTATTGGTGAACCTGAGGGTCACACAATGACTTCCAAGGGCAAACAAGATTATCTAATCAATGTGGATTGCTGGATTGAATTAATTGGTTTAATTCAAAGTTGAAGTAGTTAATTAATTGTAATTAACTGAGAAGAAATTAATTAAATGTAATTAAAGGATTTAATTAGATTAAGTTAAGAAGAGAAAGAAAATATTAATTTGGGAATTAATATTCAAGTGGGCTTGAGTTCTATTTGGAATAGGATAAGCCCAACAGTTAGTTAAAAGAATAATCCAGTTCTAATTAGGAGTAATTAGAAAATTGGGCTCTGGGGATTTAATCTAGTATTAAATCTAATGGGTCTTTTGAAAATGCCCAAATCCTAATCCCATAAGGAGCAGATGGCCGAATATCCAAGTCCCCATGGGCTTAGAATTTTCGGCCATAAGGTTCTTTATAACCCCTTGGATTGGTCTTTTACTTAGCAAAAAAAGTCATTCAATTAAGAATTGAAGGAGAAATCAAAACCTAAGAATTAAGAGATACGTGTTTGCCTGCGAGAAGTCGTGGATCAACCTCAGAGGGTTTCGGTTAAAGATTGGACCTTGGTAGAATGAAGAAGCTTGCGCTATTCGAGGAGTGGCCAGAAGCTTTGGAAAGCTTTCGTTTCTTATCTACTACAAAAGGAGTGCATAAATGTGCATATCTCTCAAGATATATAAACGTTACAAAGTTACTAATTCATTGGATGAAGATTCACTGTAACTCCCGGGACTAAAATTTTTGAAATATATTACTTCCGCTGTGCCTGGGGATGCATGAACCCCAACAGGCACGTCCCCGAATACGGTGCGACGCACCAAGCCACAACCCATAACGACAATAGACGTCTAGCAGTGGGTCGTAACCTGGCGAACGACAAATAATATTAGGCGGATTTAGTTTTACAAAAATAACAACAGGACAACAACCAATGACAAAGCGAAAGCACAAAGCAACAGTTATATAACTTATCCCACTCAAGGAGCTAGTAAAACAGTAAATTCAAAGCGCAAGTATAAAGCCCACCGAGGCCAGTGAAAAGTAGATAATCATAAATAACAAGTAAAACATAATTCTATAACATTTATGAAATCCTAAATGAATTTAAAAGATAGAATGAAATAAATTTACAAAGACTAAAGAATATATATCCTGCCTAAGACTCGACTTCCGCCTAGTAACCAAACCTGAAACAAAACCACAAAAGTAGATGGGGTTAGTCAAAGCGACTAAGTGAGAGGGTTTTAATACATATATATTAATAAAACAGAATAAAGATTCACCATTTTAAATGAGAAGAAACAAATGGAAAAATAAAAGTTTTTAAGCAAACATTGGTGAATCGAAATATTTCGCAACATAATAAGGCTCGGCGAGGCGAGCAATCACCACCTGTTTCACAATATAGAAATAATCAAAAAACCACCCTTATTCCTTCTTATGTAGTCAGGTGGCTAACCTGATCTACTATATAATTGTAGCGCCCCTTTCCGTAGGAGGAGAAAGGACACCACATCCGCACCGAGACGAACTCCCAAACGAGGTAGATGTACCCCATTTAAATATTCATCCCGGCAAACGGTAAGCACTCAATCTATACCGGCAACAACGAACCTAGTCCAACAACAACAACCAACAGAAATAACAGAGTGCGGAAGCTTAAAATATATATAAATTAAGCATTCAAACCCAATTTAATACCAGATTAAATTCCTAAGGCCCAATTTAATTAATCCTTATTAATTAAACAAGTCTAATTATTAAAGTGGGCTTTAATTTATTCTAATAAACTACAAGCCCATCATTAATCAACTTGGGCTAAAATTAATTCCAAATTAATTCTCTAATCCAATAAGTCCAATTAACATTTAATTGTTACAGATTTGTCCTTCTATTAATTGTACTTGATTTATTCTAACTAAATCACAAGTTTCTCAATTAATCATTTTGACTTGAGTTAATACTAATTAACTCTCAAGTTTTAAACTTTCAATTAACTCTTTGATGATAAAGCTCTCTTCTACTTAAATTAAGTTGTCTCAAATTTCAACATGAATTTCGAGACTCACTCTTAATTACTTTAGACTTGAATTAATCCCAATTAACTCTCAAGTCTAATATGTTATCAAATAACAAGTCTGTCGAATTTAATCACATTAAATGCTTGTTAATTACTCTTAATTAACTCTTACATGTTAATTACACTTAATTAACATCTTGATCTCTTATTAATGAATTAATTCCGATTAATTCATTTGTCAATCCAGTTGACCATTATCAAACTCTATTGATATAGATAAATGTGCTCGCCTTTGGAAGTCATTGTGTGACCCCTCAGGTTCACCAATAGGACAGTAGTAGGACACATTCTTAACGTCATAATTGTGACTTTAATTAAACTCATTTAATTAAAGACTATTTGTGAATCAACTCATCGACTTCACAAATACATTCCTACAGACCATGGATAACGTCTAGCAACGTGTCCATGGCCACCCATCCATCGATGAAGTGGTATAAACCTTTCGGCCTCATGATCTCCGTGAGATACGATCCTTCTATCATCCAATTCCCGATTGAGACCTAGGGTATGGGAAATGGAACCCCAGTAATCTGCAATGCTATGAATAACATTCCTATAGTAATTCCATTTGATCTTACACTCTAGGAACTCTTTCCTAGTGAAGACCAACCGTACCTTGCGCAAGGATTTAGTGGTGGAATATACTACAATAGAATTCATAGGAATTCTTCTTGTTCTTGTAACAAGTGATAGATCATGTGTTAACCCTCACAGCCTCCATGCCTAACTCAAACATACCCAATCATACAGCTTATGTGAAACTCGAGGGATTCAGCAGTATGTCAAAGTATGCCCCAGTCATACACAAGGCAACCATGGAGTCTCAAGTCTAAGGATTAGTTAGACACGATCATGGCTAGGGAAACCCTCACAATCTTTAAGACTCTATATAAGTCTTAACCCATTTAGGCATTCCCGGCGGGATCCTTAGTGAACTTAATATCCATTAAGCACCCTCATGTGCATAGTAGTGTCAAAACACTAATGTCATGAAACAAGACACACTTTCATAAAGCTATGTCATATGAGCAAGTCTCAAGCGAGTCTGATCGACATCCCCTGTGCCTTTTAAAATCTTCGACTTGGAGTGTGTTAGATCACACCATTGGGTACTTATTTCATGGCCCCATCAAATGGTGAAACCAAGTCCCTTAGCTTACTGTGTTCTTGGGGTTTCATCCATACACAAAAATAAACAATATGCAATCACTTATAAATGTAATATGATGAATTTGGCCAAAGTAGTATTAGACGACTACTAACATCTTTCTATTGTGGATCACTAGATTGTTCTACTCTAAAGTTTTAGAGGAAATGCCTTTAAGTAGTTCGGCTTTCCAGGGCACAACTCTAACAATCTCCCACTTGCCCTAAAGCCAACTGCCCATTGTCTCAAGACACGTCTTCGAAAGATGTCCTTCGAAGACCTTTTGACTCTAAGGCTAAGTATGTGGGTTCACTAGTTTTCTGCCTAGATGATTTATATCATTGAGATATAACTCCTGTCTTCTGATTTAACAATCTTAAATTATTTAAGGATATGTTTAGATATTCTATGTGATCTTGGTTCCATTGCTTGCGCAATCACATTTATGTTGTTTCAAAAACAACTAATGCTGGAGCATTGCTAGATATTACATCCAACACTTTTGGATGATGTTTCTCATCTAAACTCCTTCTGTTTCTACATCTTATGCAGTAATGTGTTTTGCTTCATAAGCTTAATCCGTTCGTGTAATACACTTATTGGGATTTCCCAATTTAGCACTTCATCTTATAAGTTACCATACTTATTCATTAATTGCTTGTTTATTTCCAATCCTATCGGATTGCCCTCTGAGTTTTCAATTTTACCCCATCTATCTCTGTAGATTTTGTTAACTCTTTAACTAGACATGTTACTACCTTATCTAATTTTCGAAAACATCATACAACTATACAACTCTCTTTGTATCTTATGTATGTGATTACTCATAATCATACTTTAAATGCAGTCAAAACAGTTTTCGACTTTCTCATTTAAATAATTGTTCCAATCATTTAAGATTAATATGAGTTCTGGTAGGAGTCTGTAAACTTCTCTAAGTTTCGTCCACTCTTAGCTAGCTCCCACTAAATTCCAGAACTTTGTTTGCCTTCACAGAATTCCTATATCTCATATATACTATCAAATATCTTCACTAAGATATATTTCGGATTCACTAATCCTCTATTTGTTTCTGTAAGGTCTTACACTTATCTTATGATTTGGATTGACTTTGGTGTTCCACTATTTGTTTGTTTGTAGTCTCTTGTTGAAACTTTTCAACTTCTTGTTTTATTCCCTTATCATCTAGAAATAATTTCTTGACTAAAAGGTTGTTTTCCTTTTATCTTCAAGAAACAATTTCTTGAATAAAAGTGGTTTTTTCCTTTTAAACAATCCATTTTGTTCTTTAGGAAACCTTTAAATATGTATTCCATTAATACTTATTTTTCTACAAACATTTATCGATTAGATTTCTAATCTAATTCGTACTCCCACTAGTCTCTTAGACTTATTTGGGATTTCTCATATTTACCATTAAATATGGAATTTGAAATCATCATACTCAAATATGATTTTTAAACACTGAATGTTTTGAATTTCTAACTAAATTCGAATTAATTGCCCATAACTCTTATGGGTTTATTTTATGTGATAATCCATATTATCTTTTATATTCTCTTCATTTCAGACTTCGTGATATATTTTGACATTTGAAATTTTTGAAGAAAAATTATTTCCAAAATAAATAGGACTATTCTCAAAAGCAATTTTTTTTCGAAAATAATCAATTGAAATGTCAAAATAATATTCAAATAAATCACACACAACAAATTGTGTTTGATATCTCTAAAATGAACTAAATATCTCTCAGTGCTTGATTTCTTATAATGGAAACACATAGTTTTATTCTGATGTATTATTACGACAATAGATGTGTCCTTCTTTATTGAATCCTCGTTCCAAACGAGCTTCTTTTCAGTTCAATAACTGACATACCAGTTTCACTAGTAATGAAGATTTCAGTTGAAGGACACAGGCAACATTTGAGGATCAGGTCTATTCAAAATTCACTATTTTTGACAAATGAAAATTAGATGAATTTCTCATTGAGGTTCAAAACCTTAACTCAATGTTCCCAAACACCTATACTCTCAGTTCCATTTTGAGTAAGCTAAGCTTACCCAATACTGAGAAGACAGTTAATCTTATTTACTGTACCATAGATCTGATTTAAGTGCATGCTACATCAATATGTATATTATGCACTTTCATGATAATTGTAGCTTACTATAGACACCTTGTCTATTAGCTACTTAGTGCGATTTGCCCTTATTCTATGTCATCCCATATGACATCTTAAGTTTGTCTTAAACGTTTCTCTTATAGAAAGAGAAATTTCGAGAAAGAAAGAGGGATATTGCCTATTGAATTTAATGCTAGATTAATTTTCCTTAGACCTAAATTTGCTTAATTGTCCATACAATTAAGTAAACCCTTGAATAATTAATTACGTAGGCTTAATCTATTTCTAATAAATTTTACGCCCAAATCACCCACTGACTTCGAAAGTTTTTTAGTGATTTAATTAATCAGCAGACTTGAATTAGTTCTCAAACTAATTCTCAAGTCTAGAAATCTAAATTAATATTTAATTAAGGTATAATATTAACTGTTAATATTTATCTTTCTCCATCATTCACTCAGAATAAATACATACTATTTATTGGACTCGAGGGTAGCAATTAACGGATTTTAGTCATGTTGACTGAGCAAAAAGTCTATAATTATAAAGCAAAAAACGTATGAGTGATAAATAATAGAAATTAAATAAAAGAATGATGTGGTCTTTAATCATTCAGTCTCCCACTAATTTATTCAAACTTTATTGACCCCTATGCAAGAAAGTCAGAGATAAATAATAATAATTTTTCTTTAGTGGGTATTAAGATCCCAAAACTTCTTGCAATTGAACCCACTTGTCATGGCCATTCAATTCAAGTCTTAAGGTAAACATCTTTTGTTAATTATATCTTATATAACTCTTAATAATATTTTGCATTGCCTCATTCACATAGACCCAACTATGTGCGACATCTATGTTACTTTGGCAGTACCCCCGACCCATTAATCATTAGATTTCAATGAATTTTCGCAACGAGGACCTACTTGTCATGGACATCCCCAATTACTGGCAACCATTGAAAAATTGTATCTTGTATACTCAGAAAATTACCTACTTTCTAAGGCCACATAATAGAGACCCACTTGTCATGGACATCTCTATTATGCAAGGTTAGAAGTGAATTTTCTATTTACGGAATGCTTGAAAAATTTAAAATCCTTGTTTATAATTTTCCATTAAGGCTTAATATTAAAGAAAATTTTGACATTCAAAATTTTGGGGTTTAATTTTCGAAAAATTAAAATTATAGATTTCAAAAGTCTATCCAAGACCTCATCATTTAATTATCTTGTTAATGTGATTAATGCATGAATTCAAACATCCACAAAACACACATAACAATAATTAAATAAATTACCTAGCAATTAAAATGGTCTATCATGGGCTTTCCCTATGCTCGGTCCATAAGAGCCATTTTATGGACCAAGATTCTATTCATGCAACAATAATATAAATGTAAATCATGCGAGGAATAAATAGAATCCTATTCTATTACAATTTAAGTAACCCGTTTCATTTGGGCCTTGATTGTCTATTTTCTTCCAAGCCCACTTCGTCTTGAACTCCTTCTCCTAATCTAATTAAAAATTCCTCACCAATCTATGATTCTAACTCTCTCAAATTACAAATCATTCAAATACATTGGTGAAAAATAAAACGAAGCATTACATATTGGAATAAGAGGCTCGTAGGCTCTCGATTTAAAACCACAGTTAATGTTGCAACCACAAAATAAAATCATCCATAGCACATATTAAGCCCGTGATAAAACCAACATACATCCAATGCAATGCATAAAATTAAATTTACCAAGTAATTAATGATGTTCATATTTAAGTTGTTTATTCTCAATAAATTACTTAAATCTTCATTAATCTTAATCACTATTAAAATTAATCTAAAATTAAATTAAATTGACAAACTATCAATTTAATCTAATTTCATAAGAGTTCCAAAACTCTAGTCTATGCATCAATATACAAGTTCAAGTTGGGAGGAATCATAAATATCCATGATTTTCGAAAACAGATTTTTCGCAAGATTTTATGATTTGTCCTGAATTTCAAAAATTCATAATAAATCAAAAATACAACCTTTTGACCTAATTCAAAAGCCTAAATTCAAGGAAAATGTGTAAGGAACAGTTTCTCAGAAGACTCCAAAGTGATCCAAGTATTTAGAGTCCCTTTCCGATGTGATTTCCAAACGGTCGCCAAAAATGTGATGTGCAAGTTTTTTGTAAAACTAGATTTTTGTTTCCGGATTTCCAAAAATCATATAAAATCGAAAAATAGATCTTTTGAACTAATTTAAAATCCAAAATTGAATAAAAACAAGTTTAGAACAATTTCTCAGAAGATTTCGAAGTCATATGAGTATGTTCAACTCCTCTTCTAACACAATCTCTAAACTGTCGCCATAAACGCATTTTCAAGATTTGCATAATTTTAGGGTTTCGATTCCAGATTTCCAAAAATCACAAAAAATCAAAAACTAAAGCTTTTGAACCGATTCAAAATGTCAAATTGTTTGAAATTGAATGTAAACATTTTCTTAGAAGATACTAAAGTTATTTGAGAACTTTATAACAGGTTATAAATTCAATTTCTAAAACGTCGCCGAAAATCGCTGAACTGAAATTAGGTTTTTCAAGATTGGGCAGTTTTTCAAGATTAGGTTTCGACTACCAACTTCAGAAAATCAGGAAAAATCGAAAATTAAATATTCTGACCCCAATAAAAACTCTAAATTCAACTCCATTGTGTTAACTATAATTCTCTCAGAAATAGGAAAATCCATTAGAGGTCATTAGGAACACTTTCCAACTCGTTTTCTAAAACGTGACAGCGCAGCCCCTGTTTCTCAAACAGTTTTTGACCACAGACTTCAAAAATCCATATAAAATCGAAAAATAAAGGTTTTGAATAAATTCAAAAGTCTAAAATCAAGATGAACATGTCTAGAACATTGTCTCAGAAGATATCAAAGTTATCCAAGATCATTAGGAAGGGTTTCCGACTTAGTTTTCAAGATGTCGCCAGACTTGAATTTCTGCAACACAACTCAACACCAAAATTCGTTTTTCATGTATTTCAAAAATACACCAATATTTCGAAATATACATCTTCAAATTTCCATATTCCTGTTTGATAAAACCATATTCAAAATATTTCTTTCAACTTATCAAAACTCCCAACAACTCTTATATGCACATACACATAAAAATGCATCTAACACCAATTTAATCCAAATAAAAGGGTAGAGGCGAAAATATAAACGTGATCAAAGCATGGCTCTGATACCACTGTAACGGCCCAAGGTCAGCCCGGCAAGCATATATTGTCCTCTTTGGAAAGCCACCAGGCTCGATGGCCCAGTGCGCCCCCTCAAGGCTTTAAAACGCGTATGCCAGGTAAGGTTTCAACCCACTTATAAAGGGGCTTCGTTCTCCTTACCAAACCGATGTGGGACATTACAATCCACCCCCCTTGGGGGCCCAGCGTCCTCGCTGGCACACCGGCCTTACCGGCACTGGCTCTGATACCATTTGTAACGGCCCAAGGTCAGCCCGGCAAGCATATATTGTCCTCTTTGGAAAGCCACCAGACTCGATGGCCCAGTGCGCCCCCTCAAGGCTTTAAAACGCGTATGCCAGGTAAGGTTTCAACCCACTTATAAAGGGGCTTCGTTCTCCTTACCAAACCGATATGGGACATTACAACCACTGTTGGGATTCACGCACCCCCGGGCGCAGCGGAAGTAATGGATTTCAAAAATTTTAGTCCCGGGGAGTTACAGTGAATCTTCATCCAATGAATTCGTAACTTTGAAATGCTTCTATATCTTGAGAGATATGCACCTTTACGCACTCCTTTTATAGTAGATAAGGAACGAAAGCTTTCCAAAGCTTCTAGCCACTCCTCGAATAGCGCAGGCTTCTTGATTCTACCAAGGTCCGATCTTTAACTTAAACCCTCTAAGGTTGATCCACGGCTTCTCGCAGACGAACTCTCAATCTCTTAATTCCTGCTAGAGATTTAAGATCAGTATTTATCTAATATAAATAAGAGAATCAACAAACAATTGTAAAGGCTGGTTCACGTTGAACTGCAGAAAAATTTTCTGCAGTTCACGTGAGAGAAGTGGCGCAGAAGAGAGAGAGAGAGATTAGGGTTAGGAAAAATCCAATTCTTGGAACTTCTGTTCTACATCTTACGTTAATCAATTAGACTTGAGTGCAGGGTTATAAATAACGCTGCACTAGGCCGAAAATTTCAGTCCAAGATGGGCTAGGATTTATGGCCATCACTCCTATTGGGCCTAGGAGTTTTGGGCCTTTTCAAGGTCCTTTCAATTTAATACCAGATTAAATTCCTAAGGCCCAATTTAATTAATCCTTATTAATTAAACAAGTCTAATTATTAAAGTGGGCTTTAATTTATTCTAAATAAAATACAAGCCCATCATTAATCAAATTGGGCTAAAATTAATTCCAAATTAATTCTCTAGTCCAATAAGTCCAATTAACATTTAATTGTTACAGATTTTTCCTTCTATTAATTGTACTTGATTTATTCTAAATAAATCACAAGTTTCTCAATTAATCATTTTGACTTGAGTTAATACTAATTAACTCTCGAGTCTTAAACTTTCAATTAACTCTTTAATTGATAAAGCTCTCTTCTACTTAAATTAAGTAGTCTCAAATTTCAACATGAATTTCGAGACTCGCCCTTAATTACTTTAGACTTGAATTAATTCCAATTAACTCTCAAGTCTAATATGTTATCAAATAACAAGTCTGTCGAATTTAATCACATTAAATGCTTGTTAATTACTCTTAATTAACTCTTACACGTTAATTACACTTAATTAACATCTTGATCTCTTATTAATGAATTAATTCCAATTAATTCATTTGTCAATCCAGTTGACTATTATCAAACTATATTGATATAGATAAATGTGCTCGCCTTTGGAAATCATTGTGTGACCCCTCAGGTTCACCAATAGGACAGTAGTAGGACACATTCTTAATGTCATCATTGTGAATTTAATTAAACTCATTTAATTAAAGACTATTTGTGAATCAACTCATGGACTTCACAAATACATTCCTACAGACCATGGATAACGTCTAGCAACGTGTCCATGGCCACCCATCCATCGATGAAGTGGTATGAACCTTTCGGCCTCATGATCTCCGTGAGATACGATCCTTCTATCATCCAATTCCCGATTGAGACCTATGGTATGGGAAATGGAACCCCAGTAGTCTGCAATGCTATGAATATTCCTATAGTAATTCCATTTGATCTTACACTCTAGGAACTCTTTCCTAGTGAAGACCAACCGTACCTTGCGCAAGGATTTAGTGGTGGAATATACTATAATAGAATTCATAGGAATTCTTCTTGTTCTTGTAACGAGTGATTGATCATGTGTTAACCCTCACAGTCTCCATGCATAACTCGAACATACCCAATCATACAGCTTATGTGAAACTCGAGGGATTCAGTAGTATGTCAAAGTATGCCCTAGTCATACACAAGGGAACCATGGAGTCTCAAGTCTAAGGATTAGTTAGACACGATCATGGCTAGGGAAACTCTCATAATCTCTAAGACTCTATATAAGTCTTAACCCATTTAGGCATTCCTGGCGGGATCCTCAGTAAACTTAATCTCCATTAAGCACCCTCATATGCGTAGTAGTGTCAAAACACTAATGTCATGAAACGGGACACACTTTCATAAAGCTATGTCATATGAGCAAGTCTCAAGCGAGTCTGATCGACATCCCCTGTGCCTTTTAAACTCTTCGACTTGGAGTGTTTTAGATCACACCACTGGGTACTTATTTCATGGCCCCCATCAAATGGTGAAACCAAGTCCCTTAGCTTACTGTGATCTTGGGGTTTCATCCATACACAAAAATAAACAATATGCAATCACTTATAAATGTAATATGATGAATTTGGCCAAAGTAGTATTAGACGACTACTAACGTCTTTCTATTATGGATCACTAGTGTAGCGCCCCTTTCCGTAGGAGGAGAAAGGACACCACATCCGCACCGAGATGAACTTTTAAACGAGGTAGGTGTACCCCATTTAAAAATCCATCCCGGCGAACGGCAAGTACTCAATCTATACCGGCAACAACGTACCTAGTCCAACAACAACAACCAACATAAATAACAGAGTGCGGAAGCTTAACATATACATAACAATTAAACATTCAAAGCCACACGGGGCGTCAATTAACATAAATCAATATTCAACAATTATATATTTAACTCGTCAATGCTCCACGAATATTCATCAACATCATTGAATATCAATAATCATTAATATATCCATTTCTACTAAACAAAATGATTCAATTCAATTAAATAAAGACAGTGTAACGCCCCGCTATTTTATAGTGCTTCGGTACGTTTATCGACTAATTGCTCTTGTTTGCATTGTTGTGATTATTTGAATTATATGAATTATATGGATTAATATGTGATTCTATATGTGAATCATATGAAGATTTCATAAGAATTTTCATATTTGAATTATTCTATACCATTTGCATTGTTGTATTTGGAATTTTATGAGAATTATGTCAATACATTTGACTTATATGATATTATGTTTGAAATATATATGTAAATATCTTTGCAATATATGTAAATATATATGCAAGTATATATATACAATTATATACCATTTTTGACTTTTCAAAAATATTTTCTCTTTTTATTATTTTTCTCCCTCATTTCTTTTTCTACAACATTCTTCCATCTTCTCCCTCATCTCATCTTGCCGCCATCTTCATCACTCCAAGCAACACTTCCCTAACTTCTTCAATCCTCCAAATTTGATCATCTCCTTCCATCTCAAGTCTTCTTCATCATCAAGAAGGAACTTACAACTTATAGCTTGCTCAATCAACCTCTCTTCCTCTTCTTTTTCTCCATTTCTCTCCTTTAAGGTAAGTTGGAGAAACTTGATATTCTTTGAATTTCAAAGATTCTTATGTTGATATAGTGGAGAAACATGTTAGAATAGATGATTGATGAGCTTTGTTTAGCTTGAGATGGCATAGAATTTTATTTGTGATTTTTCATAGAAATTAAGATGATTTGCAATGTTTGGATATTGATCTTACATGCTTGAATGGATGTGTATTTCATATTAGTTGATGATATTAAGCAATTAGGTGAAGTTTTATAGAGTTTGGGATTGAAAATCAAAGGTTTGAGCAATTTGGGAGGTGGCGGCATGAATAGTAGTTTTTTTTAGGTTTTGATTCGAGTTTCGTTTTTCGATTCTTTTGACATGAAAAATCCTTAAATATTATAACTAAGAGATGCCGTTCGTTAAAAATCCTTAAAAATCCTTAAAAATCACATTATGTTAAGTAGCGCCGTTCGTTATTTGGTCTAGTTTGTCGAGTCTTGTCTCACCTCGAGACCTATGTGTTACAAGTGGGTCCTCGCGGAGCTAGGCCGTCGCTTTTAAGCCTTCTTTTGATCCCGAAGCCTACAGGTGAGGGTTAAAAGTTGAATAGCAAGCTATTATTGCATTAACCCCTTAAGGACGCTTTTGGGGGAAAACTTGGGCCCGGATTATACAATAGGCGGAGACCCGGAGACGTGCGTCTAGGGTGAAGCCCAGTTGTATAATCCAGATTATATATAGATGGAGACCCAGTGATGATCATCTAATGTATAATCAAAGGGTATTACTCATTGCTAGTCGGAGGTAGTCTAGCTCGGGTAATACTTACACCGGTGCTATTGATCGGTTTTGGTGAAATCTCGGGTTGCTCCTTGATAAGCCAAATGGTGTATGGGATTTCATTTATGATTTGAAATGATTTACGGGAGTTATAAGGAATAAAATGTTTGAGAAAATATTTCATTGTTTTAAGTTTAATTCCTAAACTTTGATGAATTGTAAAAGAATTATCGACATGAGATTATTTCTTAAACAACCAAAGTGTGGAATTAAACAAGTTTTCGAAGTATTACGTATATTTCCCCTTCCTCACCTGAGTTCGTTTGACTCACCCTCTTTCGGTTCATCCTTCAGGTATAGGTGCTCGACACCCTAATGTCGGGTCTGGCAGCAGTTGTTGTAGGCTTGTACAGTCCTTGAAGTCGGTCTTATGTATTTACTTTTGTGGATTGAACTTCTGATGTTGGATTACATGAAAACTTGACATGTTATGTTGATGTTGGATACTTAATGAATTGATGTTATAACTTGTGATGGTTAATGAATGTGTAAATGTTTGTTTTGGCCACGGATGGCAGTGTGAACCTAAATATGATCTTTTGTTCATTGCTTCCGCTTGTTGGTGCTTTTGAGATGTTGATATCTTGTTGTTGGGAAAAACTGTTGCCAGGTTGTGGAATCCCGTTGTCCGGGGCGGGTTTTTCGAGTGGTGGTATCAAACTGTCGCTCGGAGGCTCGTTTCGGTCCGGGGGTTGTGATGTAGGGGCGTCACAGCTTAAACTGGTATCAGAGCCCGGTTTGGTACTCAGGTTCTGAGGTCGTGTCGAGTCTGTCTAGGTCGAACGGCTTTAGGACAATGTGTGCTTTTACATGTTTATGCTATGTGACTTGTGATAACATGATTATATGGCTAACGAAACATGCATTTTGTTTAGTTTTTGATACAGGTTACAATGCAACGTGGTCGTGGTAGACCGAGGCGACAGGCAACTCCTCCTCCTCCTCCCCAAGATAATAATGATCCTCCGGCTCCCCAACCTGAGCAGATACCGCCGGCACAGCAGAATCCATTCAATCCGGCAGTATTTATAGAGACAATACAGTAGTTCTTCAGACAGGGTTTAGCTCCGGCTCAGCCAACAGCCGCCCGGAGAAGACAGACAGAAGCTAAAAATTTTGACCGGTTTCTTAGCCTAAATCCTCCTCGTTTCGAGGGAGCCCCTGACGACTTAAAGGCTACGGAGTGGATCGCAGATTTAGAACCTATCTTTCGGGTTATTGAATGTGAGGATGCTAAGAGGATTGAGTATGCTGTTTTTCTTCTTAAGGGTTCGGCACGGGACTGGTGGAGGCTAACAGAAGCTAGGTGGCAAATAGAGCACACCGAGACGACTTGGGCAAATTTTCTTTTGGCCTTCCGCAACAAATACATTCCGTTGGTAGTCCAGGATCGAAGAGAGGCCGAATTTCGAGCCCTGAAACAAGACAAGTGTACGGTTGATCAGTATGAAGCTATGTTTACCCGCCTGATCGTCTATTGCCCCTCGATGCTCACAGATGAGCGACGAAAAGTGAACCAATTTGTGCAGGGGTTGACTGAGGATATCCGACGAGCTCTTCTAGGAGCTGATCTCCGCACCTATGAGATCGCAGTTACAAAGGCCCTGGAAATTGAGTCCCAACTGCAGCAGATTAATAGGGACGCCGCCTCGAAGTTCACCATTCATGCTCCTCAGAAACTCAAGAAATCATTTCCTCCATCTGGCTCTTCGTCATTCCCTTCCGGCAAGAGACAAAGGTTTTCAGGTCCCCAACAAGCTGAACCCCGGGCGAAGTGTTCTTATTGCAACAAACCTAGCCGCACCGAGGCTACCTGTTGGAAAAAGAAAGAATTGTGTACTCGATGTGGAGGTAGTGATCATCAGGCTGAGAATTGCTCGAGGCGAAGGAATCCACCGTTTCAAGGAGGTCCGCAAAACACGGGGAAAGGCAAAGTGGTAGCACGGGCTTACGCCATGCAAGGGGATGGAGGGGAGACGGATCCGAATGCGGTAGTACAAGGTACATTGCACCTGCATGGCATTCCTATATTCGTGTTATATGACTCCGGTGCAACTCATTCATTCATTGCACCTGAATATGCTTTTAAACTGCAATTATCTGCCGAGTCTTTGCCTTACTTGCTTGAGGTCAATTCCCCGTTGGGAATTTCATACTTGTGTAGTCGAGTCTTCCGAGACTGTCCGTTAAGGATAGGCGAACGTGAATATCCCGCAGTTCTCATTGAACTCCCGATGAGTCATTACGGGATAATATTGGGTATGGATTGGCTTTATCGACATCAAGCTTATATCGATTGTTTCGGAAAGAGGGTTACTCTAGGACGGGATAATGAAATTCTGGGCAAAAGGTTTGATAAGATTCCACGAGTCTCTTACGTGAAAGCCGCCCGAATGATTCGAAAGGGGTCTCCGGCCTTTGTTGCTTATCTGCTTAATCGTCCGAAAGAACAAGTTAAACTGGAGGACGTGCCAGTAGTTGGAGAATTCCCTGATGTATTCCCCGAGAGTTTAAACTCTCTGCCTCCGGAACGAGAGATTGAGTTCGTGATCGATTTAGCTCCAGGCTGAACCATATTCGAAAACCCCTTACCGTATGGCACCGGCGGAGTTGAAAGAATTGAAGACTCAGCTGGACGGTTTGTTGGAAAGCGGGTACATCCGACCGAGTACATCTCCATGGGGTGCGCCAGTTCTTTTTGTGAAAAAGAAGGACGGGACGTTGAGGATGTGTATAGATTACCGTGAATTGAACCGAATGACGGTAAAGAATAAATATCCTCTCCCTCACATTGAAGAATTGTTTGACATTTTGCAAGGGTCGAAAGTGTACTCCAAATTAGATCTCCGACAGGGGTACTACCAGTTGCGAATTCGGGAGTCTGACATTCCGAAAACTGGATTTAATACCCGTTATGGGCATTTTGAGTTTGTAGTGATGCCTTTCGGGTTGACGAACGCACCGGCTGCCTTCATGGATTTGATGCACCGAACATTCCAGCCTTATCTCGATAAATTCGTTGTGATTTTTATTGATGATATCCTGGTTTTCTCAAAGACTAAGGAAGATCACGCCGAGCATTTGCGCATTGTGCTAAGGACTCTCCAAGAACATCAGCTATATGCGAAATTTAGCAAATGCGAGTTTTGGCTGGATAGAGTTACCTTCCTTGGTCACGTAATTTCGGGAGATGGGATTGAAGTTGACCCATCTAAGATCGAGGCCGTGATGAGATGGGAGCAGCCGAAAACGCCAACCAAAGTAAGAAGTTTCCTAGGGTTGGCTGGTTACTACAGGCGATTTGTGCAAGATTTTTCTAAAATAGCCGCACCGCTAACCAACTTAACTCGCAAGAACGTGCCTTTTAAATGGGACGACAAATGTGAGGCAAGTTTTCAAGAATTAAGAAAACATTTGACAACTGCTCCGGTTCTCACATTACCCGAAGGTTCCGACAGTTTCACAGTTTATACCGACGCTTCGAAAGAAGGATTGGGTTGTGTCCTTATGCAGAACGGGAAGGTAATTGCTTATGCTTCTCGTAAATTAAAGGATGCTGAGAAGAATTACCCAATCCACGATCTCGAGCTAGCCGCCATCGTTTTCGCTTTGGGAAAATGGCGACATTACTTGTACGGCGTATCGTTTGACATCTTCACCGACCATCAAAGCTTGAAATATTTGCACACTCAGAAGGATTTGAATCGAAGGCAACGTCGGTGGATGGAATTCCTTGAAGACTACGATTGCCGTATCCAGTACCATCCAGGTAAAGCTAACGTGGTGGCAGACGCGTTAACCAGGCAGGCGAAGATAACGAGCTTAACAGGAACTCCCTCAGAGTTAGATGCAACGGTAGGAAGATATCGTCTGGTGTCGCAGCCAAGAATTGCGAATCTTTCGGTTCGACCGAACTTGGTGCAGAGAATTAAGGAAGAGCAGAACGCGGATGGGTGGATTCAAAGGCAGATTGTCAGGATGCAGAACGAGCCGAACTCCCCGTTTGTTATTGACGGCTTGGGTCTTCTACGTTTTAAAGATCGTATTTGTGTGCCGAAGAGTTTGAAGACCGAGGTGATGAATGAAGCACATAAATCTGCGTATGCCGTCCATCCAGGAGGCAATAAAATGTATCGGGACCTTAAGACGCAATATTGGTGGCACGGAATGAGATGTTGTTGACTTTGTAAGACGATGTCTGACGTGTCAGCAAGTTAAAGCAGAGCATCAGCAACCAGGTGGAACTCTACAACCGCTTCCTATCCCAGATTGGAAGTGGGAGGACATTGCAATGGATTTCATGTCTGGGTTACCGAGAGTTCGAGGTGGTTTCGATACGATTTGGGTAATTGTGGATCGTTTGACGAAATCTGCTCATTTCATTCCTATTAGAAAGACCACCAATGTTAAGAAGCTTGCAGAGTTGTATATCGAGCATATTGTGAAGCTGCATGGAGTTCCGGTGAGTATTGTATCTGATCGAGATCCCAAGTTCACTTCGCGATTGTGGCAAGAAATTCACAAGAATTTGGGTACGAACTTGAAATTTAGCACAGCAGCTCACCCACAAACTGATGGTCAATCTGAGAGAACCATCAAGATTCTAGGCGATATGCTACGGGCGTGTGCTCTCGACTTTTCTACGAGTTGGGACAAGCAACTGCCACTCATTGAATTCGCCTACAATAACAGTTACCAAGCAACAATTGGGATGCCCCCGTATGAAGCGCTTTATGGTCGTAAATGCCGATCGCCTCTCTATTGGGAGTTGGACGACTGGTGGAGAACTAAAGACGGAATTGATCGGGCTCTTCCTCCAAAAACGATCCAAGCTACTCTTGATAAAGTGGCGATCATCTGACAGAGGATGAAAGCTGCACAGGATCGACAGAAAAGTTATGCCGACAGGAGACGCCGGGATTTCGAGTTCGAAGGGGGAGACAAAGTGTTCCTTAAAGCTACATTGAGGAAAGGGTTCGCGAGAATTGGAAAAGGTGGAAAGCTCAGTCCGAGATATTTGGGACCCTTTGAGGTTATTGAACGGATTGGGAGAACCGCTTACCGATTGGACTTACCCTCAACTATGACGGGGATTCACAATGTCTTCCACGTATCTCAACTACGAAAGTACTATCCCGACAAGTCTCACATTCTCCGAGACGAGGAAGTTCAAGTAGAGCCTGACTTGACAATAAAGCTGAAACCTGTGGAAATCCAAGACCGAAAACTTAAGCAACTCCGAAACCGTCAAATCCCCTTAGTTCGTGTATTGTGGAGAAATCGAACCACTGAACAAGTAACTTGGGAGACGGAAGAGAAAATGCGAACTCATTATCCCGAGTTATTTGCAGAGTCGAATTAGAATCTGGGGACCAGATTCTCCGAAGGGGGGGATAGTGTAACGCCCCGCTATTTTATAGCGCTTCGGTACGTTTACCGACTAATTGCTCTTGTTTGCATTGTTGTGATTATTTGAATTATATGAATTATATGGATTAATATGTGATTCTATATGTGAATCATATGAAGATTTCATAAGAATTTTCATATTTGAATTATTCTATACCATTTGCATTGTTGTATTTGGAATTTTATGAGAATTATGTCAATACATTTGACTTATATGATATTATGTTTGAAATATATATGTAAATATCTTTGCAATATATGTAAATATAAATGCAAGTATATATATACAATTATATACCATTTTTGACTTTTCAAAAATATTTTCTCTTTTTATTATTTTTCTCCCTCATTTCTTTTTCTACAACATTCTTCCATCTTCTCCCTCATCTCATCTTGCCGCCATCTTCATCACTCCAAGAAACACTTTCCTAACTTCTTCAATCCTCCAAATTTGATCATCTCCTTCCATCTCAAGTCTTCTTCATCATCAAGAAGGAACTTACAACTTATAGCTTGCTCAATCAACCTCTCTTCCTCTTCCTTTTCTCCATTTCTCTCCTTTAAGGTAAGTTGGAGAAACTTGATATTCTTTGAATTTCAAAGATTCTTATGTTGATATAGTGGAGAAACATGTTAGAATAGATGATTGATGAGCTTTGTTTAGCTTGAGATGGCATAGAATTTTATTTGTGATTTTTCATAGAAATTAAGATGATTTGCAATGTTTGGATATTGATCTTACATGCTTGAATGGATGTGTATTTCATATTAGTTGATGATATTAAGCAATTAGGTGAAGTTTTATAGAGTTTGGGATTGAAAATCAAAGGTTTGAGCAATTTGGGTGGTGGCGGCATGAATAGTGGTTTTTTTTAGGTATTGATTCGAGTTTCATTTTTCGATTCTTTTGACATGAAAAATCCTTAAATATTATAACTAAGAGATGCCGAAAGTTTCGGATTAATTGGGGTTGTTTTGGTATGAAAAGTATTAAATGAAGGGTGATTTATGTAATATTTGCTAAACCTTTGAGTTGTAGTTTCCAAGCTCTCATATGACTTGAATACCTAATCTAGCTTAATAGCATGTATATTTGATTGAGTTTATATGCATTTGAATGAGCTTGTCCAAGAGCGTTTATGCATTATTTTCGCATTTTATGATCATAATCACATTATGTTAAGTAGCGCCGTTCGTTATTTGGTCTAGTTTGTCGAGTCTTGACTCACCTCGAGACCTATGTGTTACAGGTGGGTCCTCGCGGAGCTAGGCCGTCGCTTTTAAGCCTTCTTTTGATCCCGAAGCCTACAGGTGAGGGTTAAAAGTTTTTAACTGAAGTATGAACAAATGTTTCGAAAACCATATCCCCTCTATATTCGAATATACGATTTATTCATATTTAATGAAAAGATTTGATAAAAAAAGAACATATATGTGTATTCGAATGAAACAAATCTATAAAAGGCCGTTTTGTCCTTAAAAGATTTGAATAGCAAGCTATTATTGCATTAACCCCTTAAGGACACTTTTGGGGGAAAACTTGGGCCCGGATTATACAATAGCGGAGACCCGGAGACGTGCGTCTAGGGTGAAGCCCAGTTGTATAACCCAGATTATATATAGATAGAGACCCAGTGACGATCATCTAATGTATAATCAAAGGGTATTACTCATTGCTAGTCGGAGGTATGTCTAGCTCGGGTAATACTTACACCGGTGCTATTAATCGGTTTTGGTGAAATCTCGGGTTGCTCCTTGATAAGCCAAATGGTGTATGGGATTTCATTTATGATTTGAAATGATTTACAGGAGTTATAAGGAATAAAATATTTGAGAAAATATTTAATTGTTTTAAGTTTAATTCCTAAACTTTGATGAATTGTAAAAGAATTATCGACATGAGATTATTTCTTAAACAACCAAAGTGTGGAATTAAACAAGTTTTCGAAGTATTATGTATATTTCCCCTTCCTCACTGAGTTCGTTTGACTCACCCTCTTTTGGTTCATGCTTCAGGTATAGGTGCTCGACACCCTAATGTCGGGTCTGGCAGCAGTTGTTGTAGGCTTGTACAGTCCTTGAAGTCGGTCTTATGTATTTACTTTTGTGGATCGAACTTCTGATGTTGGATTACATGAAAATTTGACATGTTGTGTTGATGTTGGATACTTAATGAATTGATGTTATAACTTGTGATGGTTAATGAATGTGTAAATGTTTGTTTTGGCCACGGATGGCAGTGTGAACCTAAATATGATCTTTTGTTCATTGCTTCCGCTTGTTGGTGCTTTTGAGATGTTGATATGTTGTTGTTGGGAAAAACTGTTGCCAGGTTGTGGAATCCCGTTGTCCGGGGCGGGTTTTTTGAGTGGTGGTATCAAACTGTCGCTCGGAGGCTCGTTTCGGTCCAGGGGTTGTGATGTAGGGGCGTCACAGACAGACTGTTGTTGGACACTACCGACAGTTACCAAAGGACACGAAGACCAAGACTTACGACCCGCTGTTGCCAACCGACATGAGAGGTGACAACGCTACCTGTCGACCTGAAATAAGAATTAAAAACAACGAGGGGTGAGTATAAACGATACTCAGTGAAGGTAAAGAGGGAACAAGTACGAGCCACGCTTCTGGGTTATATATATATATATATATATATATATAGGAAAATACATTTGCAGAATTTAAGAAAATCCGGAATGTGCTTCGACTTGCATAACAACAATTAATAAGCAGTAACAATAAGGTATAAATAGAAGCAAGTAATATCCCAGCGAGAATGGGCCTGTTCCCCCTTATAACCCCTTCATGTCATTATAAAACTCCATCTCCGGTGTCTGACCCCATAGTGCGACCATGGGCGACGAATTGAATTTCAGGAAAACGTGCAACGAATGCAACACCCACCATCACTCCCAACCGTGGCTATCAACTCCTGACGGGCCACGAATGACGCTTAATTTTGGGAAAAGTACCTCGGGCAACACCCTGGATGCTCGTCCCCAAGTGAGACCCTCGAATACCCTCCTGGGCCCTCATTAAAAGAAAAGTCCACAATTTTGCTCGCGTTCAAGAAACAATATAAGTTGAAAGCCAAATGGGCATTTAGGCAAGGGTGTGACGACAAAGGGGGTGACTATAAGTTTCATACGTGTCGGGATGCGCTGACGGACTCCCCTGACGATTTCCCTCACAGACCCAACCAAAGTCAAAGTATCACGTTGAAATGAAAGAGTTTTGCTTGCCTCTTGAAAACAAAACGATTAGATATACTTATAGGTATAAATTGATATCAAAACATTTGTTATTAAAATCATGAAAATATAATTAAATATTTAATAGATATACAAGAAAGGAAATCAAATCAATATGAGCAAGTAAGGGTAGTTCGCAATAATAAAAGAAATCCTTACTCCAGTTGAAAGCATTTTAAAACCCTCACCTGGGAGCACGGGAACGACAAGACACTCAAGCTATTCCTTGAAAGGATGGCCTGAAACTGTCAGACGATAAACCAAATAAGACAAGACACGACACACGACTCTTAAAGACTACAACGCATGAAAGACCAAATAATAATCATGTAGTAATTGAAATTACAAGTAAAATGCAATTAAATCCATTAAACGAAAGATACAAAATTAAAGATGCTAAACATGCTCAATTGAAATTTTAATTGCACATTCATGCATAATATATTATAAAGAAGTACTCATGCGATTTTCAGATCATTCGGACAATATTCAAAAATTGGGGAAAAAGTCCTAAACGAAAAAGGCTCGATTCAAGGTCCGAACGAGGTCGGAATTTTGAAAACTTTACGAAATATTCATCCTTGAATCATACGGAAGCTATAGGTGAAAACGACTCGAATTTAGGGGGTCGTATGCAAAAAGTCAACTTTTATTTTTGGCCAATTGACCCCATTACCGTGAGCAACTAAGAAAAAAGGCTGAAAATTTGGTTAAGGCATTCGAACGGGCTAACGCACGGCCTTGTGCACGGTCTTGAGCACGCACTCAACACCGTGCAAGCTAAAACAAGGACGCACTGGCTTGCGAACTGGGGTGCGCAGGCCGGTGCAGGCTTAAAGTGGTGCGCACGGTCTTGCCAAGACCGTGCGTCTGACCGTATGGTTCAACTTACAGGTGCAGAAAACGCAATTCTCATTTTCTCATGAGGGTTTCATCCTAAAATCAACTAGGGCGAATTCTATAGCTAAAATTAACACATAAAATTCACACTCATGCATTGTACACATTAATAGCTACCATTTGATCCGAACTACACTAAAAATGGTAAACTCTAACCTACAAACCCATCAAATTATCAAATATTCATTTCAAAATAAAAGCTAGAAAATCGAAGGAATTAATGGACGAAATGAATTGGGGAAAGAAGGTTACCGGTAGAGAATCGAACGAGGATTGTATAGTTGGTCTCGGAATCTCGATTGGTCGAGCGACGGATTCGGAACGAGATTTTCTTCCTCCTTCTCCCTTCTTCTTCCTTTCTCCTTCTCTTCTCTCTTTCTCTCTCTCGATTTGGTGTGTGAGCAAGAATGTGCAAGAGAGTGTGCACAAGGGGGTGTAAGTGTGTTCAAGATGGTGCAAGTGCGTCCAAGGGGGTGCAAGTGTGTTTAGGGGGTGTGGGTTCGTTTGAGATTAAAATAAATCCGAGGGGTAGAAAAGGTAATTATAAATGGTTGAGGATATGGAAATAAATTAGAATAAATTAAAATTAGCTAACGAAGCTAATCTTTTCATTTAGAATCCAACGAGGTGTCGAATAATTATTCTGAAAATATATTCCAGAATTTTGGGTCGTTACAACTAGATTGTTCTACTCTAGAGTTTTAGAGGAAATGCCTTTAAGCAGTTCGGCTTTCCAGGGCACAACTCTAACACATAATACGAGTGTTATCACATTGAGAAGTGGTGAAAAATTGGAGCCTTCAATCGAGAAAGTGCATGAGCAGAGTCGGGCTTCAACACCAGATGAGGAAAAAGAACAGACGGGCAGACAAGACCCTGAACGTGATCACGTATAGGATACTGATGCGACTGCTGATGCAAATCGAACACCACCATTAGTCATACCACCTTCTCTTCCACAACGGATGTTCCAGGCCCATAAGGTAGCAACAGAGGCGAAACTCTATGAGTTGTTTGGCAATGTTGAGGCAAATATTCCTTTACTTAATGTAATTAGAGACATGCCTCAGCATACAAAAGTGCTTGAAGAATTGTTCATGAGAAAGAGAAAGCTACCGAGTTACGGAAAGGTGAGTTTAGGGAAGTTTACTTCTGCTATACTTAAGGGAACACTTGACAAATGCGTGGATCAAGGTATGTTTTCTACTCCTTGTAAAATTGGGCATGTTGGACTTGATAGAGCTTTGTGTGATTTGGAATCTCCAATAAATGTGATCCCATTGTCTATTTATTCGCATTTGCATGTTGTTCATTGAGAAAAACTGGTGTGGTCATTCGACTTGTCGATGAGTCGATTATATATCCCAAAGGGGTTGTGGAAAATGTGTTGATACAAGTTGATGGTTTGATTTTTCCGGTTGATTTCCTTGTGCTTGATTTGAAAGATCATGGATGTTCTAACTTGTTAGATGTTTTGTTGAGAAAACCTTTTCTCCATATGGCTAAGGTTGAAATTGATAGGGATAATGAGACACTACCAATAGAATTTAATGAAAAAGTTATTAAATTTAATATTTTTGGTATTAAAATTCCTAGTGAGTTGTCTATTGATGGTGGCGCATGTGTGGTACATTCTTTCTCTGGGAAATTTTGTGAATTGGCAAACAATTATAAGAAAAGTAAATTTTTGAGGAAAAACTTTAGTATTGGAGTAAAGGTTTTTAGCTATCGCTCCTTACTAAATTTATTTCCTGAAAATTTGAGGTCGAGATGGAAGGGTGCTTTTGTCGTTACTAATGTATTTTGTTTTTGTGCAGTGAAATTCGGTAACTTTGATAAGGGCATTGTTCTCATATTGAATGTGTATCACTTGAAGCCCTTTTATGTAGGGTTCCCAATTAAAGACGTCAAGGACTTCGATTTTTCTTCCTTAGCCTAGTTGTGTTTTCTTATTCTCAAGACATTAATTTTTTCTCTAATCCCATTTTATTCTTTTTGATTTCAGGCTCTACATGATTGATTTTGGAGAAGGAGCAGACAGTCAAACAAGAGCCTCAGCGTGATCACGTACAAGATCCTGTTGAAGCTGCTGAAAAGAATTCAACTAAAAACTAATTTTGACTGCAGATGACTTATACATGATCCTGTCTAAGGTCACGTTCCTTGCCTAAAATCCAACTGAACCATCCAAACATCTCAAGCACAATATGATCGTCATTCCACCACTCCAAGTTCAGGGAAGTCCTCTTATTTTTCTTAGTATTTACTTTACGTTGAGGAAAACTTTTTCTCTAAGTGTGGGGGGAGTTTTGATGATTGTTTGATTCGATAGGATTATGCTTCAGCTTGTTGTGCTTAGCTTGCATATGTTTTGGTTTTTTTTTTTATGTTTTTGTTGATGCTGCAAGTTATGATTTGATGAAAGTATGACATTTTGATATTCTTTTACATTGTCCCTAATTCCATTGCGATGGTGGATTTTTGAAAAAGGAATGAGTGATTAGTGTCCCTCTTATTTGCACTACTTTGTTTTTGAAAAAAGTTTGATAATTCCCTCAAGTGAATATGTTCCTCTTTCGAGTATAAATAGATATCACTAATCAAATGTGTGCTTAATTGGTACTTCACATGATAAGATACTTGATTAACTTGTTAAGGTTTGTGATTATGTGAGTATTTGATTTTACTTAGGATTGAGAAATTGTGGAGACTATGATAGATCGAGTGGAAAAAGACAAGAGTGAGTGAAGAAAAAGTCAACAAAAAAAAAATCTTTCTTTTTCCTTTTGAGCGGATAGGTTGTATTAGTTTGAGTGAACAAGTGCAAAACACAAAGTGAGCTAAATTGTTGAATTGTGAGGATATGTGCTATGGAATCCCCAAAAACCGAAGCGGGAAAAAGCACAAGTGAGCGGTGGGTGAAGGTGGCTAGCCAATGAAGTTAGTCATCTTCCAAATAAGCTGAATTCGAGCGGTTAGGTTGTAATAAAGATCGGTTCTCTCACAACTATCGAGAATAAGTTGAGTCGTTGCTTATGTAGGAATAATCTCGCAAGTTATACATGTTATCTTTGATTTTGAAGTTTAAGAACAATTAGGTAATTGATTGTATGCTCTTAAATATGAACTCGGATTTTGTTACTTTTCAATTGAGGGATTGTCCTATATTTTTCACTTGCATAGTTTGTGTCTTATTTTGAGGGTGCATGAAGAAAACTCGAAAAACTCCTAGTTTACATCAATTAGAAATAATTGGCAAGGTTAGGAACATTCTTCTTGGTATTTCTTGATTCTAAGTCATGCTTGAGGACAAGCATTGTTTAAGTGTGGGGGGATTTGATAAGTGGTCAAATTGCATGATTTTATATTACATTTACCCCCATTTTTAGATAATTAATTTTTCTTATTGCTGTGAATTGATCTACTTTGTTGAATTGGATGTAGGATTGGAGTTTTGCTTAAAAGACGCTAGAAGTTGCCATTTTGAAGCTGTTTTGCACAGACATGTTTACGTGATCATGTTTTTAGGTCCGGTTTGCTGAGAGTCCTAGTTGTGCGCGGGATTTACTTTCCTTTTTGGACTCAAGATCATTCTCACTCGTTTTGCAGCAAATTTTGGACCCAATTTTGGTCAACTTTCAGCAGATTAAAGGCTCTTCTTTCCTTATCCTTCTATGGGTTTTTGATTGGGCTTTTCCTTGCAAGTTAATTCACGCCACTTTAGGGCAGAAAATCAGAATATCACAGCAGCAGTTTTTACGTACGGTGGAGCAGCAGAAAATTACAACTTGGGATAGCAGCACTATTCACATGGGATTGAAGATGGAGAGACACAACTTGGAGAATTGAAGACTTATCCCCATGCATATCATAATTACTTTTGTCTTGTTCTTGGGGATCATACAGTGAAGCAAAACATTACTTTTATTTCTCTCCTTATTTTGTTTTTCATGATTTTTGATATGATTGAGTTTATTATTAGTGGTAAGTTTATTAGTGTATTTGGGGGTTTTGTCTAAGTTTACAAAACTTGTGAGACCGAATTGTGTTTATATTTCAACTTTCCATATTTATGAGAATTCCTATTATTCATGATATTGTAATTGATTTGATTATTCGGATTAGCTACTTGAATTGTTGAATTGATTGCATATTTTCTTTGCGTATATTGAAGGTGTTATTTGATATATATGAATTTAGAGACGAATTAGCACTAAGGTAGTTGCGAGATTATTATCTGAGCTGCTAGTGGAATTCGATAATCGGGTTTAAATTAGCATGGTTTTAGTGTTTAATTGACTCGAGCCTATGTTTCTTAGATTGAATGATATTAATAAATTAAACTTCTAGAGGTGTTATCAAAGGGTTGTTTATTAATTAGGGATTAATTGTAAGGTGTAACCCTGATTAGTCTAATCCTAAGAAGATACTAGGTTGTCTAAGGTAGTTGATGACCATAATAGGCTTATTGAGAGTTGAATGATTATTCTTAGGTTATTCTTGCGTCCATGATCGAGTCAAGAACTTAGGTGAAATATTCCCCAACTAGACCTTTCTCCACATATATTTTTATCCATATTTTTAATTGTTTTTTGGCTTATTTTCTAGTGGTAATTGAAAAGACCAAACATTCCTATTTTGCTTGTCTACCCATCACGTTAGTTTAGTAGAATAAGTTTGTTTATTATATAAACCAAAAACACCAAAACAAGATCCTTACTTAGTTAGACTTTTGCTACGTTAGTCAAGTTGATCTATAGTGCTAAGTTGATAGATTAGAAAAACCTTTCAACACCCCCCCCCCCCCCCCCCCCCCCCACACACAAATTTTTTTTGCTTTCAATAATATTCCTCATTTTCGAAATATATTATTTCCAACAAATCCCTGTATTCGACCCTATTTACCAATGTATGCAATTTTGTGTTGTTTGGTAGATCAGAAATATAAATATTATTTTTGGTGGATTCGACACCCATCAGCCTATTAGAGATGGTGCCCTGCAGCCAACTTGTGTAATGAGCTATCTCTAATTTTAGACAATCTTTATATAATAATAAAGGGATATTCTAATATCCATTTATGGTCGTCTTCATTATTTCATATACTTATGTTTTTATATGTGTGTGATATGAAATGTTTGAAGCTCCCGAACTACATCAAAGCCATGTTACTTAACTTATATTGGAAGTTATTGAAACAAGTGAATTAAGGCATAGGTCGAATATACAATTCCAAGTCAAATGAGTTCATAAAAGACAAGTGGGAGCTGCAGTGTGACTATGTAAAGTACTGAGTTTCTAAGTATGAGAATTTAAGTTGACATTCATACTCACACTGGGTGGCTGTTTGACGGTTGCACTGAGGATCCCAACCATGACACTCAAAATTGGAAAGGGTGAAACCTCTAAGTAATTGAGTTAAGTCAAGGTCAGTGATGTGATTAATAATCCCTAGACTTGAGGGTTCGTCTCATCTTATATTCATGAGATAGTCATTTGGTATGCTTCTTCTCTCTATGACACCGAGCTCAGAGGAGTACATAAGTTTCATTCTGGTGACTATTCAAGTGAATATGAAGACCAGAGAATGCCAAGAAAGGATCCATCTACTCGATATCTGTATTGAGCAGAATTCCTATATTGTTCTGAATAGAATAACTGCCAAGGGAATCTTCGGCTGAAGTATTAATAGGTTCAAACTAAGGAAGAGTATCTTTTAGTTTAGAATCAAATCGCACTTGTTACTAACAGACATATATGATATAGTTAATAAGGTTTCTTATTCCCATGCCTTAGACTATATCGGGAATTAAAAGGTGGAGAGATCATATCTCAGAACTGAAGTCACTGATCGAAAAAGGTTCATCTAAGTAATGCCTTCACCATTGGCTAGGTAGATTCTAAACGTGCTAGTTCGTTATGAATCTTGCTAAGCGTCATATCATGAATATGGGTAATTCATGATTATGATACTTGTATGAATTGTTCATTGAGTTAAATGCTAGCTGTCATTCAATTGGTGGACCTGAGGGGTCACACAATGAACTGGTCTTCTTGAACGTAGAACAAATGATCAATAATAGATTGATATTAAATTAATGAAGTTAATTTAATTGAGAATAAGAAAGAAGAATTTATATATGAGATATATATAATACATTGAGAATGAAATAAATTAATGCAGTTAATTTATTAAAAGATAAATGGTTTATCAGCTTATTGATTTGGGTATTTAATTGATTGTGCTTTTAATTAAGTAAGTTAATTAATACAAGCTTGATCCAATTAAATAAACTTAACTTCAAACAGGCTTGGACTAAACAGTTAATTAAAGCCCGAAAGGATTTAATAAAATAAAGCTCAAACACAGTAATTAATAAACTGGACCAGACCTGGACCAAGCCTGGCCCAAAGGAGACTGGCAGAATTCCTAGCCCATCAAGGAAAGAGTTTTCGGCCAGTGTGTCTATTTAATGGACAGCTGGCTGATCATTCTCATAACCTGAAAATCTGATTTCTTTCTGAACATAGTTGAAAACTGTTCAGCAACTGGATTGTGGGATCTAGCAGCAACTGGATTGTGGGTTTGAGAAGATGCAACTGGATTGTGGGATCTAGCAGCAACTGGATTGTGGGTTTGAGAAGATGGATTCAAAGTTCTTGAGAACTCCAATGCCTACCTCAGCAGGCGTGCTAAAGGTGTTTATTCTAAATACATATTTTTGAGAAAACATCTTTAATCGGTATATAAACTTCCTGGGAATTCGATATTAGATTCCCGGCATAAAAATTTTAAATTCCACTATTGCCGAGTATTCGATTCCAACATTGATATCAAAGCCTCCGGTTAATTCGATATTTTCCATAAACTTGTTTATTTGCCTGATATTGTGATTAAATTTTATATTTGGGGTTTTGTTCGTAATTGATTTTTAATTTAAGCTGTTAAAATTTTCCAACCTATTAAATCTGAAATTATGAATTTCATACTGTTCATCTCGATCTTCGTGCCAAACTGGAACTGTTCCAGCAATCATCTCTATCACCCATATTCCGTGCGGGAAACTGTTTCCGGCCACACGCATGTCGCCGAAATATTGTTCCAGCCGCGGAACTAAGGGCGGCGCACCACCACGGTGCGCCACAGGCTTGCCTCGCTCAAGTCGCCCCTCAGCCGCGCTGGATAAAGCAAGGGAAAAGGTTTCCCCATCGGACTTGGTGCAAAGGTTCGCACCAGTCGTCGGCAACGTTCAGATCCCGTCTGATCTGTCGACGGTGATGGTGGACAAGGGAGCGACGTTGAACGCCATGTCCCACCGATTCGTCGGACCATCAGCCCACTCGCCGTGCGCCAATCGGGAAAAGGGGAATCATCTTCCCATCGCGGGTGGTTGGCCACCACGCGAACAAAACTTCAGATGCCGGATCTGTTTTTTTCTGATTAGTAACAGAAGCGAGCAGGGCGGTGGCGTTCTCGGTAACGGCGAGACAGCACAAGAAAGGAGGCGACGGTAGCGGGGCTTCTCGCTCGCGACTCGCCGAAGAAGACAAAGCAGAGGCCGAGTTTTTGACATTCGTGATCGTGCGATCGTCGCATCGACATCTCGCCTCGTTGCGACCCTCGTTATGTCATTGGTGGCGTCGTCGCGTCACAGCCACCATGGTGGTGGCGGCGGACTTCAGGAGAAGTCCCACTGACAGCGGCGGTGGTTGCAGAAAACCCTAGGCGGCGCAAGGGTTTGCGAAACCCTAACTAAAAATGAAGCTACCCGTTTCGCTAACGGGTCAGCCCACGGGTCACGGGTCTGACCCGACCCGTTGGTAAGATAAATAAAAAAAAAAAAAGAGAAAACTTTTAAACAAATATTTAAAATAACGTATGGGCTGGGTTTAGAACCTAGGTCCTTGGGCTTATTTTGGAATCAGCCCACCAATTGATTAAAAATATTAAAAATATTTTTAATATTTATGGCAAATTGTTCCACTAACAGTTTTACAAGTTCCTTTGAAAGAACACCATCCAAACACAAGTCAGGATTCCAGAATTTTCTGCATCAGTACGAGCATTGTCTTTCTATGCAGGAAAGACTACGCGAAAAAAAAAAAAAAGGGCAATTACATCAACTACCCCTGAGGTTTGGGCTAATTACAATTAGTCCCTTTGTTTTGAGAAATTACTAAATACTCTCACATTCTCTTAAATGAAAAAAAGTCCCTAAATAGGCTGATTATTTGCATTCTTTTGGCTTCATGTTGTACAGTTTCAAGGAGTTTTTTTGCAATAAAGTGAAAAATTAGGGTTTTTTTTTTATAATTTATGAAAATAAAGGGACTAAATTGTAATTAGGGCAGACCTTACGGATAGTAGATGTAATTCCCCAAATTAAAAAAAAAAAGACAACCTTTTCTTTTATATTTTGAATTAGACTACAGTATTCCATCAGAACATTTAATTTTCTATGCCGAGTCTTGAGTAACTTACTTTCTGCACTTCCATTATAATGTGGTCTCATGGAATTGAAAAAGGACTGGCAAGAAGATTCGGGAAATTGCACATAATACATTGAATAGAATACCTTCCTAGGAAGTTATCTGTGAAATGTGGCTTCACATTCTCTTTTTCCTGTGTTGCAGAATGCTGCCTACCTAGCTGAGAAACAGGGATTAGGTGTAACCGATGCAGTTTTAGATGCTTTAAGCAAATCTGGTTATAACAATCAGTCTGCCAAGAAAATCATGATTAAATCTAGCGATAGTGCAAGAGCAGAGGCAATTATGAGCTCGTTTACGTAGTTGATAAGAATGTTCGTGACATCTCTAACTCGACCATTTTGGAGATAAAAAATTTTGCCACTTCTGTGGTCATTTCAAAAAGATCTGTGTTTCTGACTGATAACGCCTTTCTCACTGGTGAAACTAAAATTGTTCCAAAGCTCCATGAATTTAAGCTCCCAGTGTATGTGCAGTTATTTCGGAATGAATTTTTATCTCAACCGTGGGACTTCTTCTCTGATGCATATGTGGAGATTAATACTCATTACTCCTATATGGGAATTGATGGCGTCATCACAGAGTACCCTGCCACAGCTGCCAGGTACAAAAGTAAGTTTACTTAATGCTTCTATATTATTTTCTCCTCTGTCATGCAGCAATATGATTTCCGAGTCAGAAATAGTGGTGAAAACAGCTGCATAGAACCATTATTACTAGGGTGAATTACATCTTACCAACCCTGAGGTTTAAGTAACAAATTTACAATTTGTCCATCTGTTTTCAGAAATTACAGAAAAACTCTGACATTGCACGTTATTAAAAAAAATTAACTTCCTTGATTACTTGATGTAATTATGTGCAGCTTAATGTTATTCGGTTTAAAATCAGTTTTAAAGTCGGATTTTAATTTTGATTAAAGTGCAGAAATTATAAAATTTCAATTGTGATTATCTAATTTTATAATTTCATGATTTTGGAAATTTTATTAAAGGGTTAATCTAATTTTCAAAATGTAAAATCTCCAATGTGAATATCTTGATATAATTTTTATATGTGTTGACACTGATTACAGTTCTTCAAATAGTGAAGAATGTGAACCATGCAAAAATGGTTTACCCTGTGATAGAGAGGATAGCTCAGATCCTGAAGAAGGTAATAACCTTTATCAAATTATTTCTCAATTTCAGGAAATAAATGTCCTCACTAATGATAGTATTTTATAGAAATTTTAAAATTTGTCAAAGATCCCAATATTAGAGAAAAAATTCTTGATGAAATAGAAGAAACTTTACATTGCATTAGGGGCAGGACCTTTACATAAAAATAAATTAATCATTGTTTTTGGTGAGTACTACTAACTAAAATCTTGAATGCTGTACATGGATTGTTTTACAGAATTAAAAACTGTCAAGGGATTTAGTTCTTAACCAGTCATGGAGGCAAGCCCTAAAAACGCCGAAAACATGACAACAAAGTGGGCGAATCCAGACTTCGGTGTTAAACCTAATCCCTGCCTGTTTTAATTCAAACCATCGCAGAAATCAAAATTTTTCGTTCTTAGTACTCTTTTTTTTTTTTTTACCATGCTACCAGATCTTAGTATCGTGACATTATTCAACACAAGAATTTAGCCGGCCATATAGGCGGCAGTACAGAAAATAAAATTGGTAATGCAAAATAAAAAGAAGAATTAGAACTTACTGATGAGCAACACCAGAATGAAGAAACTTGAAACTTTGATTATAATGGAAATTTACAGAGAGAGAATTATACAAAACTGAGAACTCTATTTTTTCGACCTGCCTAACCAAAAGAATGAGGCCCCTTAAATAGAGGGGAAAAGAATCTATACTAAAGATACAATCAAATAAAAGAAGACAAAAATTGTACAATGCTTTTATAAAAAGCAAAAGCTTTATTAAAGTAGTCAAAAAGATATATTCCCTAGACCATTATGAATATGGGTAGGGGTCCAGCGAAGACTTATGTGTCCATTTTTTCTTTTCCTTTTCCTGTTGCGGAGCTCGTTATTTGCTCTGTGATTGATTTCTCAACATTATTGATGATATCATCAATGGAAATATCTGCTTCTTCCCCATAGGGGTCTTGTGATTCACCAAGATTGCAATATTCTTCATCATCATGTGAAGAAGTGGCCATAGAGATATCAGATTCAATTCCAAAATTTTTTATTAAATCTTTTTTCACTTCCTCCATATAGGAAGCAATTAACTCTTTATTAGTCAACTGTCCTTTCTGGAAATTTAATTTCCTGGATAAATGTTGAAACGGACTAGGGGCTTCCCTTTGTTGTTTCAACTGGATTTGTTCTTTGTATTGTCGGATATGATCCTTGATATTGTCAACAGTTTCTTGTCCTTCAAGGACTCCTTGCTCGTTTTTTCTCAACATCTTTTTCCAAAATTTGGTATATGATACCCTCTTAATACAAGGTATATTTTGTTGGGTATAACCCATTTCTGGCTCCCATTTCCAAATCCATGGAATTCCAAACTCAATGAAAAAATATAAAAAGGGCATTCCCTCAATCCACTTATTTGTGTGTTCTGCCTCTATAAGAGGTGGTGAAATTTTTACCCATTCATTATAAAAACCTGTATATGGTTCTGGTAAAATTTTTACCGTAGGGCCAAAAGATAGCCACCATTGGTATAACCAATTTGGGATGTCCTTGTTATAAATATTTGGACAAATTTTGAAGAACCAAGTATGCTTCTTCAATGGATTTTCATATAAAAAAGCTTTATGAAATGCTTCAATATAATCCCAAAAATTAAATTTAACCTGAATTTTTTGATCAGGCCGGAAATATTCCTTTTCACCAAGGGTACTCAGTCCCCATTCTTCTGCAGATATTATCTGCTTAATAATAACTTTACTGAAGCTATAAGCTTGAGTATTTTTTCCTGGATAAAAATGTGAAAATTCACAAGATCCAGTTGATTTAAGAATATTTTCATAATGAATACGCTGTTTGTATGAACCAGCAGTAAATGAAGCATTATTAAGATATCTATTCATAAGGTGCCATATGTCACCTTTCCAACGAAGATCTTTGTCTTCTAAGAGGAATATTACCTCTTTGCAGTTATTCTGCTCATAGGGTAAATCATCTGTTTCTTCTTCAATAACAATATTAGCATATGAAGGGTTGCCCTGGCTGGTATTACCAAGCCTTGCCTTATATTCCATGAATTCTTTGAATAGGATTTCATTTCCCTCTTTCAAAGTATTACTTGCAGAGGATGATGTGATATTAGTAATATTCTCGGCTATTAGCCTCTGATTCCCAATGTGGGCAATTGTTCGTCCTCTTCCTCTATAAGAGGAATTTCCTCTACCACGGTGGCTCATTCAAGCAATTAGTAATCTATTAATAATTTTATTAATTACATGTATAACAGTATGAATTTGATTGATTCTATGATCAATCATTTTTATTAAAGGTCTATAATCAGGATGATTGACAATTTCATGTTGAAGAAGTTGGAGAATTTGTTTAATATCCTCATAATATTTAGCATCTCTTCGATAATATGTAGAGATTTCCACCATATGTAAAATTCTATTATGACGAGGCCATATTGGCCTAGGCCTTCGTGGCTTCTGACATGAGATATGTGGAAGAATTTCTTCCTCTAAATAAGACACCCATCTGTCTGTACGTATGGCTTCTTCTATAGACTGAAAAGTAAACCAATTAGGCTATTAGTTCATTAATCCAGGATTTAACCCTTTTTAATTCTGTTCTATCTTCTGCAATTATTCTAACAAGATTAGGATATCTCTGATATCCATCATTAATGACAGAAAGCATTGATTCATCAATCTCAATATTCTGCCTAAGATATTTCTCTTGTCGTATGAGTCTAGGAATTCCAATAAGATCAGCAAAGCTGGTCAAAGTAATTTTATTCTGAATTTTTAAAATCCTGAAGTCACTTGGTCCTCTTAATGGAGGATCAAAAAGGTCTTTATACATTCTCCAATTATATGGGGTGATGTCTGGATTATTATCCATCTTTGAACCAAATCTTGCACGAATATTATCCCTGTCCCTATAAACAGACATTTCATAAGGAATCATTCGGGTTAACCAGTATTGATCGTAATAATTCATTCTTGTAAATATTCTCTAGTTAAGAAATCAGGAAGACTATTATCAGTTCCTTTTTTATAAATTATTTCAAAATCAAAAGGGGCTAATTAAGCTTGCCACCTTGCAAACATCTGTTTAGATACATCATGTTTAAAATCTTTTTTAAACATATATTTAGCTGCTTGACAGTCAATTTTGATAATAAATTTCTGATTGTATAAATCATCTTGAAATTTTAAAACACACTTCAGGATAGCTAAAATCTCTTTAGCTATAGTAGCATAATTCTTTTGACTATTATTCCATTTACCTGAATGGAATCTCACAAGATATTCTTGTTTATCATTAGGACAAATTTGTTTAAGGATACCTCCATATTCAATTTCTGAGGCATCTGTCTCAATAATTTTTTCCCAATTTGGGTTAGCAAGCATCAGACACGGAAGATTAGTGACTCTATGTTTAATTTTTTGAACAGCTTGAGTATGACTCTCAGTCCAAGGTTTTGGATTTTTCTTAAGTCTATCATATAAGATAGCAGTGTCCTGGGCAAGATTCCTAATATAAGGGGATATATAATTTAAACTTCCTAAAAATCTTTGAAGCTGAGTTTTATCAGTTAGCTGATCAGGAAATTTGGAAGCAAATTCTATACTTCTATTAATAGGAATAATTTTTCCTTTTTCAATATTATGACCAAGGAATCTGACTTTTGTTTGAAAAAGCTGCATCTTGGGTTTAGATATAACTAAACCATTTTGAATAACAATCTTCTTAAATATATCCAGATGTATAAAATGTGTTTCTATATTTTTAGAGAACACCAAAATATCATCAATGTAGACAATGATAAAATCACTATAAGGATTAAAGATATCATTCATAATATTTTGAAATTCTGAAGGGACATTTTTAAGACCAAATGGCATCACTTTCCATTCATATTGTCCAAAGGGGACATTAAAAGCTGTTTTATAAACATCTTTTTCATGAATTTGAATTTGCCAATATCCTGATTTTAAATCAAATTTTGAAAATACTAAGGCATCATGAAGCCTATCCAGAAGATCCTTTTTATTAGGGATCGGATATCTTATCCATTTTAAAGCAGTATTAAGAGGTTTATAGTTAATGACTAACCTTGGATGTAACGCCCCGCTATTTTATAACGCTTCGGTAAGTTTACCGACTAAGTGCTCTTGTTTGCATTATTTGCAAATATGTGAATTATATGAATTAATGTGTGATTCTATATGTGAATAATATGAAGAATTCATAAGAATTTTCATATTTGAATTACCTTACATTATGTTTATGTTTGAAGTGTTGTCTTTGAAATTCTATGGAAATTATTACACTATATTTGAATTATATGATATTACTCTTGAAATATATACAAATATATATGCAAATACATACATAATATCTATACAAATATATACATATAAATATCTATATAATTGCATGTTAATTTTGACTATTCAAAATAACTTATATTTATTTAATTATCTCATTTCTCTCCACATTTTTCTACACTATTCTCAAGCAACATTCTCTTCTTCTTCCTCTCATCTCTCGGCCCTCACTCCACCAGTCACCACCGCCACTTTCAACCACCATCAAAGCACCAAAAATCATCCTTTTTCTTGCTACAAAAAGTTGCTCTATCATCCAAGGAACAAACCTCTACTTTCTATTTGTGCAAACAAGCTCTCTACATCTCTTTCTCCTCCATTTTCTCCTTCAAGGTAAGGTTGTAAATCTCTCTAATCTTTGAGTTTCAATGCTTTATATGTTGAGGAAGTGATGAGGCATGTTAGAATGAATGATTGATGAGCTTAGTTTGGTGATTGATTACATGTGGCATCTTTTGTGATTTCTCTATGGAATTTGATCAATGTGCAATGTTGAGCTAATGGTCTTAGATGCTTGAATGGATTAGTAATTCATGTTAGTTCATGATAATAAGCAAATTGGTGAAGTTTTATGGAGTTTGGGATTGAAAAACGGAAGTTTGGCAAAAAAATATAGTGGCTGATGAATAGTGAAATTTGAGGTTTTGAGCTTCGTTTTTCGATTCTTTTGGCATCAAAAATCTTAAAATGTGTTAACTAAGAGATGCTGAAAGTTTCGGATTAATCGGAGTTGATTTGCTATGTAAAGTATTAAATGAGGGGTGGTTTGTGTAATATTCACAAACCTTTGAACTTTAGTTCCCAAGCTTCCATATTACTTGAATGCTTAATTTAGCTTAATATCATGTGTATTTGATTGGGTTTAAATGTGTTTGAATGAGCTTAGTTGTGTTTAAATGCATTTGTGCATAACATGTTATTTTGAGCATAAAATGCACCTCATAGCCGTGCGTCTTATTTGGTTGGTTTGTCGAGTCGTGTCTTACCTCGAGGCCTGTGTATTACAGGTGGGACCTCGCGGGACTGATCTCTGGTCATTTGGCTATCTTTTTGTTAAGCCAACAGGTGAGGATGTAAAATGTTTTTAACTGGAGCTTGAACAAATATTTGTGAAACCCTATCCTTTTATATTTCAATTATATATTATCAATATTTGAAATAAAAAGGTTTTGATATAAAAATGATATATATGTATATCTTTTCCAAAATGGTTTGGAAATAGAGACAAGAAAACTATTTTGATTTTAAAAGTAACATTTGGTCTCGGGACTTGCACGTATGCCTCGAGATAACTCGGCAACGTGACGGGATACCCTAGACGGTTACATACCTTGTCTCGAAAGACCCTTTTGGTCCATTAAAATATTTTGAAAAACGAGATGACTTATACTTAACCCCATTGAGGACGCTCATGGGTGTATCTATTTGAGCCCTGGGTTATGTGAGAGGTGGATACCTGGAGACGTGCGTCTAGGGTTGAAGCCGTGTCATAATCCGCTGATTATAAGCAGGTAATCTAGAACCTGACAAATAATCAAAGGGTATTGTTCATGGCTGGTCGGAGGTAGTCTAGCATGAATAATACTGACACCGGCGCCATTAGTCGGTTATGGCGAAATCTCGGGTTGCTCCTTGATAAGCCAAACGGTATTGAGGATGGAATTTCGTTATATTTGATATATTTTTGGGAGTTATAAGGAGATGGCCCGTTCTCGCCGGGAATAAAATGTTTTCTAAAATGTTTTAATTCATATTTAATTCACAAAGCTTAGCTGAATTGTAAAAGAGCATATCGGCACTAGATTTGCTTTTATCAACCTAAGCGTGGATTAAATATATGTTTTTATTATGTATATTCCCCTCCTCACTGAGTTCGTTTGACTCACATCCCCTTTTTGGTTCATGCTTCAGGTTAGCAGCTCGAGTGGTTGTTGGGTACTGGCAGCAGTAGTGTAGGCTTGCAGGTCTTTGGAGTCAGTCCATGTAGATATTTTTATTACGACTAAACTCTTATTTATTTTGGTCTATTAACTTGAAGTTAATGGAGATTGAACGTGATGATATTTGGATATTTGCACTTGATGAGTTTAGTGAATTTATATATATATATTTGATATTTGCTTCCGTTGCTGGCCTGTTATTGCTATTGTTGTTGTTGATGTTGGTATTGTTATTGGGGAGTTGCTGTTGCCAGATTGTGGGAATCCCGTTGTCCGGGGCGGGTTTTCGAGTGGTGGTATTTAACTATCGCTCGGGGCTCGTTTCGGTCCGGGGGTTGTGATGCTGGGGACGTCACAGCTTAAGGTGGTATCAGAGCCTAGGTTTGGTACTTAGGTTTTGATGTTGTGTCGAGTCTGTCTAGGTCGAACGGCTTTAGGACAAGGTGCTTTTATATGCTTATGTTGTGTGACTTCGTGCTAATATGATCATGTGGCTAACGAAACATGCATATTATTTAGTCTTTTGATATAGGAAATGGCACGTAGACGCAGAACCCGAGCTACTCCTCCCTCTCCTCCCCAGGAAGACGACAACAATAATGCTCCTACGGCTCCTCATCCTGAGCCTGTGCCTCCAGTACAACAAAATTCCATTAATCTAGCTATGTTATTTGAGGTTCTTCAGCGGTTGTTTCAGCAGGGTGTACCTTCTGCTCAACCGGCTCCTGCTCAATTTGAAGGACCATCTCGCAAATTTAAGAGATCTTTACCTCCTGCGGGTTCCTCATCTTCGAGCAAGAGGCAAAAGACAATAGTTTCGCAGACAGCCGAGCCTCCAATTAAATGTTCTTACTGCGGCAAGCCAAGTCACATGGAAGCTAATTGCTGGAAGAAACAAGGACGGTGCACCCGATGTGGGCACAAGAATCATCAAGTAGAAAACTGCCCAAAGAGAAGGACTCCACTATTACAGAAGGAGCAACAGAATAGAGGAAAGGGAAAGGTTGTAGCACGGGCCTATGCCATGCAGGGAGATGGAGGAGACGCTGATCCAAATGCTGCGGTGCAAGGTACTGTACATTTACATGACATATCCATATCTGCATTATATGATTCGGGTGCGACGCATTCTTTTATTGCACCTGAATATACTTCTAGATTATCTTTGTCTGCCGAGTCTTTACCTTATGTGCTTGAGGTCAATTCCCCGTTGGGAATTTCTTATTTGTGCAATCGAGTCTTCTGAGACTGTCCGTTGAGGATAGACGAACGCGATTATCCTGCTGATCTCATTGAGCTTCCGATGAGTCACTATGGGATAATATTGGGAATGGACTGGCTATATCGGCCTCAGGCTTATATTGTAGCGGGCGCCCCAAACGGGTAACGCACGCCCCGCACCGAGCTTCGACCCGGAACCGAAATGGGATCCGACCCGAATCAAAACCCGGCGAACGGCAAGCATTTACTCAATTACTAGGCGGGGATTTTAAATAAACAATGAGACAGAAGTGCGGAAGCGAAATAATCAAACATTAAAGCATGATAAATTGCACAATTATTAAAGCCCACCAAGGCTAACGAAATTCACTTAATTAAATAACAAACGGGTTCGGTACAATATCCCGATAATTATATAATAACGGGTTCAATACAAAATCCCGAATACATTCTAATAAATCCTAAAATCAAAAGACATAACTCATAGCCATACTGAATGAGAGTTATACATGAGCAAAAAGAATGTAACTCTAAGACGCGACGACGACGACGCAGATCCCGCCTAGTATCCTGAAACCAGTACAGGGTAAAACAGAGGGGGTTAGTCAAACGACTAAGTGAGGAGGGAATAATAAGGTATATAACAAAACGGAAAATAAATCACCAATTTTAAAGTAAAAGAAATCAACATAAAAGAAAGGTTTTCGTAATCGGGTGGTAATTTAACATAAAACATAACATATCTAATGACTCGGCGAGTCGAGTCCTGAACTCCAATATCCAAACATAAAAACCGGAAACCACCCTTATGCCTCCAATGTAGACGGACCGCTAAATCCGAACTACTCGTAACTGACTAGAATAACTCAAGTACTCAAAGGGCTGCCACTCCGGCCTCACCCCGAGCTCCCAAATGGAGGAAACCATAGGATTTACGCCGTAGACCCGACGTCTACCGACTTTGTCCTATCGCTCTTACTCCGGGCCCAAACGATCATGCAAACATTTCATAACTCGCTTTTCAAACATTTCGGGGTGGCCAAAAGACCGTTCGAGACATGTCATATGCGAGGCCGAAGGCCAAAGTTCGCCTTAGAAACAAAAAGGTTTTACATGTCTCTTTCGTAAACATTTCGAAGACTATACGTAATACTTTTTCATATCAAATAAGTTTCGATAAATCAGATGAACATAATAATCATAAATATCTACTAAGTATATATATAAACGGTGTGAAAACAAAACATAAACGTGGCTTATATGGGGAAAGGCATATTTATATATATATACGTAGTAATACTGGAATCAGAAAAGGAAAGCCTCACCTGGCTATGCAAAAGATGAGCAAAAAGAGCAAGAACCGGCGCTACTCCACAGGAGTATCGTCTGCAAAAATACCAAGACACAACCAAATAAGACTAAAGACGACGCACGGCTTATACGAAAGAATTAGAACACATAGAAGCACGTTATACAATTAAATAAATCACTTAGGTTCAAATTCTCAAACGAAAACGGAGTAAATCGCAAATTTAAAAATGTAACTCAATTCCAAATGCAACGAAACTTTACGGACATGCTTAGAATATCATAAAGAAGCATGCATTCGAATTTCGGGAAAATCGGACTTCACATGCAAAAGTTAGAAAATTTAACGAAAACTTAAAATGCACTATTCACATACCCGAACATGTCATAAATTCATAAATCATGCAATTTCTATCTATATCATACATATCGAATACACGAGCGAAGAAAAAATTCGGAAAAGACGAGCCGAAGCGGGACCCGTAGGCCAATTTGTACCCTGACTTACAGAAGGTCAGGGCACTGTTCGAGCCTTCCACACGGCCTTGTGCACGGCCGTGTGGCGAGGCCGTGCACAAACATGCAACACGCACGGCCTCATGCACACGGCCTCAAGGCCGTGTGCACAGCCCGTGCGCAATTCATCCCTCGCACACGGTCTCATGCACACGGCCTCAAGGCCGTGTGCAACAGGCCGTGTGCGATCCAAAATCGCAGAACAAGCAGAAGCTCAGAAACTCGCGAAAAATCAAACCCTAATCCAACATATAATCACTAAATCATGCAAATTAAACCCTAATTCTCACATATAATCATCTACAACATATATGCTTCATATAGAAACGATAAACACGAAAATCCATCCACATTTTCTATCAAAATCATATAAAACCTAAATTCTATAACTATCATCAAACATAAGAAATACGAAGCGAAGAAGACATTAAACGAAAGAATCGTGAAAGGCTTACTCGTAGAAGAGTTCGCGAGGAGTTCGTAGACGAAAACGGATCGAGAATCCGTCGGGAATCGGAGTCGGGACAATCGTTGGAATCTTTCTTCTTCCTTCTCTTTTTCTTTCTTTTTCTTTCTTCTCTTTTTTTCTTGTTTGAGCGTGAATGGCAATGTGAGAGAGAGAGATTGAGACTTAGTCAAATTGACTAAGGTTTAGAAACCGAAGGGGCAAAGTCGTAATTTTGCAAAATAAGTTCGAAAACTCACGTTGTCCAAATAACATGTAATTACAGTCAAAATTCACATTATTAAACGCACATTGACGATTTGTAATTTAAATACATAAATTCAATCATATACGAAATAAATTCTAAAATTACATAATAAATATCAAATAAATATTAAATTACACAACTATTCGATTCGGACATACCAAATTAATTATTCGGATTTTCGGGGCGTTACAATCACCCCTCCTTAAGAGAATCTGGCCCCCAGATTCTACTCGTCCGGCTGAAATAATTCCGGATGAAACTTGCGCATCTTGTCCTCGGTCTCCCATGTAGCTTCTTCGGTTGTCTGATTTCTCCAAAGGACTTTGACAAGAGAAATCTCTCGGTTGCGCAGAGTTTGAGTCTTCTTATCCAATATCTTCACCGGCTTCGAAAGAAAGGTCAAATCCGGCTCTAGTTCAATATCCTCAACAGGAAGGATCTCAGACTCATTCGGGAAGTATTTTCGGAGTTGGGAAACATGAAAGACGTTGTGAATCCCTGTCAGACTCGGCGGCAAGTCTAACCTGTAAGCTGCGTTCCCAATTCTTTCCAGAATCTCATAGGGGCCCAAAAATCTCGGACTTAACTTTCCTCCTTTTCCAATTCGGGTGAAACCCTTTCGAGGAGAAGCTTTGAGGAATACTCTGTCACCAACCTCAAATTCCAACGGTCGGCGGCGGGTGTCGGCATAGCTCTTTTGTCGATCCTGAGCTGCCTTCATTCTCTGCCGGATGATTTGAATTCGGTCGATGGCATTTTGGAGAAACTTTGGAGGAGTTCCTCGTTCCTTATCATCTTTCGTCCATCGCCAATCTTCGAGATCCCAAAACAACGGGGATCTACACTTTCTGCCATACAATGCTTCGTAAGGTGCCATTCCGATCGTAGACTGATGACTGTTGTTGTAAGCAAACTCGATCAGAGGCAACTGGTCGTGCCAATTGTTGCGAAAATCTAGGGCACAAGCTCGAAGCATATCACAGAGATATCTGATCATCCTCTCTGACTGACCATCGGTTTCCGGATGTGCGGCTGTACTGAAAGTCAGCTTCGTTCCCATTCGTTCTTGAAGTTGTTGCCACAAATGGGAAGTAAATCGAGCATCTCTGTCAGATACTATCGTAGACGGAATTCCATGAAGCTTGACAATCTCTCGGTGATAAATCTCTGCCAACCTATCCACTTTGTACGACATGTTGATCGGTAGAAAATGAGCACTCTTGGATAGTCGGTCAATAATCACCCAAATGCTATCGTAGCCACCTCTAACTTTAGGCAAACCAGACACGAAGTCCATGGCAATACCCTCCCAATTCCATGTAGGAATCGGTAGTGGCTCAAGCAAACCTCCCGGTCTCTGATGTTTAGCTTTAACTTGTTGACAAGTCGAACATCTCTTCATGTAATCAGCTACGTCTCTCTTCATACCTCTCCACCAGAACAATTCCTTCAAATCCCGATACATCTTACTTCCTCCCGGATGAACTGTGTAAGGTGTGTTGTGAGCCTCATCGAGAATCTCTTTCCTCAGATTCTCCGGAACACAAACTCGGGACTTGTAGCGGAGAATTCCTGTGTCGTCCACACCAAACTGAGTCTCAGAATCAGCTGCGATGTGAACTATCTGTCTCTGAGTCCACTCATCAGTAGCCTGAACATCTCGATTCTTTCGACCCAACTCTGACTGGATCGATATGCTGTGAACATGGGCCTGAGAACTGATGTGAACTCCCTCTAACCTAGCCTCTAGCTGGGCTATGCTTGCCTTCCGGCTCAATGCATCGGCTACGACATTCGCCTTCCCGGGATGGTACTGGATCTTGCAGTCGTAGTCCTCAAATAACTCCATCCAACGGCGCTGTCGTTCGTTCAATTCCTTCTGAGTAAACAAGTACTGAAGGCTCTTATGATCTGTGAAGATGTCGAATGTGATGCCGTAGAGGTAATGACGCCATTTTAATAATGCAAATACCACGGCGGCTAGTTCAAGGTCGTGTGTGGGATAGTTCTCTTCAGCTGGCTTTAGCTTCCTCGATGCATAAGCTATAACTTTCCCATTCTGCATTAATACACAACCTAACCCTTCGTGTGACGCATCTGCATACACGACAAATCCTTCAGAACCCTCTGGCAGGGTCAGTACTGGGGCTGTGGTCAATCTCTTCTTGAGCTCCTAAAAACTAGCTTCACATTTGGCTGACCACTCAAACTTAGCTTCATTCTTCGTCAATGCTGTTAACGGACCTGCAAGTTTAGAGAAATCCTTGACAAAACGTCTGTAGTATCCTGCTAATCCCAAGAAACTACGGATCTCTGTAGGAGTCTTAGGTCTCTCCCAATCCAGCACTGTCTCAATCTTCGAAGGATCTAACTCGATTCCCGTTCCGGATATGACATGACCTAGGAAGGTCACTCGGTCAATCCAGAATTCGCATTTGCTGAACTTAGCGAATAATTGGTGCTCTCTCAAAGGTTGGAGCACGATCCGGAGGTGTTCAGCGTGTTCTTCTTCGGACTTCGAGAACACTAAGATGTCGTCAATGAAAATAACGACGAACTTCTCGAGGTACGGACGGAAAATTCTGTGCATCATGTCCATAAAAGCTGCTGGAGCATTCGAGAGTCCAAATGGCATGACCACAAACTCGAAATGTCCGTATCGGGTGTTGAAAGCTGTCTTCGGGACATCGTCTGATCGGATACGGAGCTGGTAATATCCCTGTCTGAGATCGAGCTTGGAATAAATCCTCGATCCTTGTAGTAAATCGAATAATTCCTCGATATGCGGTAGAGGATACTTGTTCTTCACAGTCATCCTGTTCAACTCTCGGTAATCGATACACATGCGAAGTGTACCGTCCTTCTTATTTACGAACAAGACTGGAGCACCCCAAGGCGAGGTACTCGGTCTGATATATCCAATAGAAAGAAGTTTGTCGAGTTGATTCTTCAATTCTTTCAACTCGGCAGGAGCCATTCGGTACGGCGACTTCGAATAAGACTCGGCTCCCGGAACTAGATCAATCACGAACTCTATATCCCGATCCGGTGGCAAGAATTCCAAATTCTCGGGAAACACATCGACGAATTCATTGACCACGGGCGTCTCTTCGATCTTTGTCTGGTCCTTCGGGCGGTTGAGAATGTAAGCTATAAAGCACGTCGCTTCTTCTTTCTGAACGAGCTTCTTGGCTTCCATCATTGAGATATAAGGGCCTTCTCCTGATCGAAAACCCTTAACCTCATTAGAGCCCAGAATAACCTTCTTCTCGAAACAATCAACCTTCGCCCGATGCTCGTACAACCAATCCATTCCGAGAATAACTCCATATTTCTTCATCGGCAGCTCGATCAAATCTGCTAGATACTCGATATCCTCGATGACAATCGGACAACGTTTAAGTGCTCGGTTCGCAACGACCTTCGAACCCAACGGCGAACCAACCACTAGCACATAATCAAGCAACGAAACAGGCGCATGCACAGATAAGGAAACAGCAAGCGCAATAAATGAGTGTGAAGCACCCGAGTCGTATAATGCATGTATGGGGATGCCATTTATATATATAGTACCTTCCACCATGTCAGTCGGATCTGCAACAGCATCCTCTGCATCGCCTTCCAAGGCGTAAACACAGGCATAAGCCTGAGGCTGAGCGGCTCCCTGCTGTACCGGTCTTCTCTTCGGACATTCACCAATTCTGTGATCGGGGCTACCGCATTCGTAGCAAAGACCGTTCTTCCTCCAACATTTGGCCTCTAAGTGTGGGCCCTGACAAAATCCACATACTGGCCGTGGAAATCCCTGAGATCGAGGAGGAGCAAGCTGGGGTCGGGGAGGAGCAGGCTGAATGGCGCTCCTGAACGGCTTCTTCCCCGAAGAGGACCCAGACGGAATAAATGGCCTCTTCGAACCAGAAGCAAAACTCTTGGCGGCTGCAGGGGCAGGTGCTAATGTCGGTCTCATTTGTCGAAGATCGGACTCTATAGAAAGGGCCGTCTCGACTGCATCTGTATAGAACTGAAGTCTGTTCCCGAGCATATGCATACGAATCTCGTTCGACAATCCCTCGATGAACTGTCGAGTCTTCCTTTGCTCGTCGTCAACCATATACGAGCAGTGAATAATAAGCCTGGAGAAGTGAGCCTCGTACTGGTCAACGGTAGAAGTACCCTACTTGAGAGCCAGGAACTCTCGCTCACGTCTCTGTCGGACCACCAAAGGAAGATACTTGGCCCGAAACTCCACCAAAAACTGATTCCAAGACGGGACCACATGCTCTCGCTGCCATCTCTGCTCTATACGAGCCCACCAGTCCTGAGCAGCTCCAGTCATCTGGTACACTGCTAACTCGACCCTCTTAGGGTCCGGACGTTCCATCACGCGGAATCTCTTTTCCATCGCCGATATCCAAGCCTCGGCGATAACATCATCAGGTGCACCCTCGAACTGCGGAGGGTTGAGCTTAAGAAACCTTCCCATATCATTCTCGGGGGCAGGTGGTGGCGTAGCTCTGTTGGTATGAACCATGAATTGCCCTAAGGCTTCCATAAACTGTGCCGGAGTAGGAACACCTGGAGGCGGACCTGGCGGTTCACGACGAGGAGGCATTCTGCACATTCAATACCAAACATGCATGACGATAAGTGATTATGAAAAGCTGTAACACGTAGAGAAGTTTATTCAAATAATTACATAGCCACAAACACGTAATCCTAAGCCGTACAACCTAGACACAACTGGACACAACAATTCAGAGCTTCGGCCATTGGACCAAGAGCTCTGATACCAACTGTAGCGGGCGCCCCAAACGGGTAATGCACGCCCCGCACCGAGCTTCGACCCGGAACCGAAATGGGATCCGACCCGAATCAAAACCCGGCGAATGGCAAGCATTTACTCAATTACTAGGCGGGGATTTTAAATAAACAACGAGACAGAAGTGCGGAAGCGAAATAATCAAACATTAAAAATTGCACAATTATTAAAGCCCACCAAGGCTAACGAAATTCACTTAATTAAATAACAAACGGGTTCGGTACAATATCCCGATAATTATATAATAACGGGTTCAATACAAAATCCCGAATACATTCTAATAAATCCTAAAATCAAAAGACATAAATCATAGCCATACTGAATGAGAGTTATACATGAGCAAAAAGAATGTAACTCTAAGACGCGACGACGACGACGCAGATCCCGCCTAGTATCCTGAAACCAGTACAGGGTAAAACAGAGGGGGTTAGTCAAACGACTAAGTGAGGAGGGAATAATAAGGTATATAACAAAACGGAAAATAAATCACCAATTTTAAAGTAAAAGAAATCAACATAAAAGAAAGGTTTTCGTAATCGGGTGGTGATTTAACATAAAACATAACATATCTAATGACTCGGTGAGTCGAGTCCTGAACTCCAATATCCAAACATAAAAACCGGAAACCACCCTTATGCCTCCAATGTAGACGGACCGCTAAATCCAAACTACTCGTAACTGACTAGAATAACTCAGGTACTCAAAGGGCTGCCACTCCGGCCTCACCCCGAGCTACCAAATGGAGGAAACCATAGGATTTACGCCGTAGACCCGACGTCTACCGACTTCGTCCTATCGCTCTTACTCCGGGCCCAAACGATCATGCAAACATTTCATAACTCGCTTTTCAAACATTTCGGGGTGGCCAAAAGACCGTTCAAGACATGTCATATGCGAGGCCGAAGACCAAAGTTCGCCTTAGAAACAAAAAGGTTTACATGTCTCTTTCGTAAACATTTCGAAGACTATACGTAATAATTTTTCATATCAAATAAGTTTCGATAAATCAGATGAACATAATAATCATAAATATCTACTAAGTATATATATAAACGGTGTGAAAACAAAACATAAACGTGGCTTATATGGGGAAAGGCATATTTATATATATATACGTAGTAATACTGGAATCAGAAAAGGAAAGCCTCACCTGGCTATGCAAAAGATGAGCAAAAAGAGCAAGAACCGGCGCTACTCCACAGGAGTATCGTCTGCAAAAATACCAAGACACAACCAAATAAGACTAAAGACGACGCACGGCTTATACGAAAGAATTAGAACACATAGAAGCACGTTATACAATTAAATAAATCACTTAGGTTCAAATTCTCAAACGAAAACGGAGTAAATCGCAAATTTAAAAATGTAACTCAATTCCAAATGCAACGAAACTTTACGGACATGCTTAGAATATCATAAAGAAGCATGCATTCGAATTTCGGGAAAATCGGACTTCACATGCAAAAGTTAGAAAATTTAACGAAAACTTAAAATGCACTATTCACATACCCGAACATGTCGTAAATTCATAAATCATGCAATTCCTATCTATATCATACATATCGAATACACGAGCAAAGAAAGAATTCAGAAAAGACGAGCCGAAGCGGGACCCGTAGGCCAATTTGTACCCTGACTTACAGAAGGTCAGGGCACTGTTCGAGCCTTCCACACGGCCTTGTGAACGGCCGTGTGGCGAGGCCGTGCACAAACATACAACACGCACGGCCTCATGCACACGGCCTCAAGGCCATGTGCACAGCCCGTGCGCAATTCATCCCTCGCACACGGTCTCATTCACACGGCCTCAAGGCCGTGTGCAACAGGCCGTGTGCGATCCAAAATCGCAGAACAAGCAGAAGCTCAGAAACTCGCAAAAAATCAAACCCTAATCCAACATATAATCACTAAATCATGCAAATTAAACCCTAATTCTCACATATAATCATCTACAACATATATGCTTCATATAGAAACGATAAACACGAAAATCCATCCACATTTTCTATCAAAATCATATAAAACCTAAATTCTATAACTATCATCAAAAATAAGAAATACGAAGCGAAGAAGACATTAAACGAAAGAATCGTGAAAGGCTTACTCGTAGAAGAGTTCGCGAGGAGTTCGTAGACGAAAACGGATCGAGAATCCGTCGGGAATCGGAGTCGGGACAATTGTTGGAATCTTTCTTCTTCCTTCTCTTTTTCTTTCTTTTTCTTTCTTCTCTTTTTTTCTTGTTTGAGCGTGAATGGCAATGTGAGAGAGAGAGATTGAGACTTAGTCAAATTGACTAAGGTTTAGAAACCGAAGGGGCAAAGTCATAATTTTGCAAAATAAGTTCGAAAACTCACGTTGTCCAAATAACATGTAATTACAGTCAAAATTCATATTATTAAACGCACATTGACGATTTTTAATTTAAATACATAAATTCAATCATATACGAAATAAATTCTAAAATTACATAATAAATATCAAATAAATATTAAATTACACAAATATTCGATTCGGACATACCAAATTAATTATTCGGATTTTCGGGGCGTTACATATATTGATTGTTTCGGGAAAAGGATTACTCTGGGAGCTGATAGCGAGATTTTGGGCAAAAGGTTTGACAAGATTCCTCGAGTTTCTTATGTTAAAGCCGCCTGAATGATTCGCAAGGGATCTCTGGCCTGTGTTGCTTGTCTACTAAACCGTCCAAAGAGCATGTTAAGCTTGAGGAGGTACCAGTAGTTGGAGAATTCCCTGATGTGTTTCCTGAGAGTTTGAATTCTTTGCCTCCGGAATGAGAGATAGAGTTTGTGATCGATTTAGCTTCGGGTGCCGAACCGTATTCGAAGACTCCTTATCGCATGGCTCCGACAGAGTTGAAAGAATTGAAGATTCAGTTGGGTGGATTATTGGAGAGTGGGTACATTCGACCGAGTACTTCGCCGTGGGGTGCGCCCGTTCTTTTCGTGAAAAAGGAAGGATGGGACGTTGAGGATGTGTATAGATTATCGTGAGCTGAATCGGATGACGATAAAGAACAAATATCCTCTACCTCACATCGAAGATTTGCTTGATATTTTGCAAGGGTCGAAAGTATGCTCTAAGCTAGATCTCCAACAAGGGTATTACCAGCTGCGAATTCGAGAATCAGACATCCCGAAGACTGGATTTAATACTCGATATGGGCATTTTGAGTTCGTAGTTATGCCTTTCGGGTTAACGAATGCCCCAGCTGTTTTCATGGATTTGATGCATCGTACTTTCCGGCCATATCTCCAAAAGTTTGTGGTGATCTTTATTGATGATATCCTGGTTTTCTCAAAGACTAAGGAAGAACATGCCGAGCATCTTCGCATCGTATTAAGAACTCTCCGAGAGCATCAGTTGTATGCCAAGTTCAGTAAATGCAAATTTTGGCTTGATAAAGTTACCTTCCTTGGTCATGTGACATCAGGAGATGGAACTGAAGTGGATCCCTCGAAGATTGAGGCCGTAATGAAATGGGATCAGCCGAAGACCCCAACTGAAGTCAGAAGTTTTCTAGGGTTAGCTGGCTATTACAGGCGTTTCGTTCAAGACTTCCATAAGATAGCCGCTTCGCTGACCAATTTAACTCGCAAGGATGTGCCTTTTAAGTGGGACGATAAATGCGAGGCAAGTTTCCAAGAGCTACGGAAACAGTTGACTACTGCTCCGGTACTTGCACTTCCTGAAGGTTCCGAAGGGTTCACGGTTTATACCGATGCCTCGAAAGAAGGGTTAGAATGTGTTCTGATGCAAAACGGCAAAGCGATTGCTTATGCTTCGCGCAAGCTAAAAGATGCTGAGAAGAACTATCCTACCCACGATCTTGAGCTAGCTGCTATTATCTTTGCTCTGGGAAAATGGCGACATTAGTTATACGGCGTGACATTCGATATTTTCACCGACTACCAGAGTCTGAAATATCTGCATACTCAGAAAGATCTTAACCACAGGCAACGTCGGTGGATGGAATTCCTTGAAGATTATGATTGCCGTATTCAATATCATCCAGGCAAAGCTAACATAGTAGCCGATGCTTTAAGTAGACAAGCAAAGGTAGCTAGCTTGGGAAGAACCTCTACAAGAGTGATGTCAAAAGCAGGGAGATATCACTTAGTCTCTCAACCGCGGGTCGCGAATCTCTCAGTGAGATCGGATTTGGTTCAGAGACTTAAAGACGAGCAGAGTGCTGATTTGGTAAGACAGTGTTTGACTTGTTAACGAGTTAAAGCCGAACATCAGCAACCCGGTGGAACTCTACAGCCACTCTCTATTCAGGATTGGAAGTGGGAAGACCTTGCTATGGATTTCATGTCCGGATTACCGAGAGTTCGAGGCGGATATGATACGATTTGGGTAATTGTGGATTGTTTAACGAAATCCGCCCATTCTATTCCAATTCGAAAGGCCACCAATGTCAAGAAACTGGCAGAATTGTATATGGAATAGATTGTAAAGCTACACGGGGTTCCAAAGAGTATCGTGTCCGATCGAGATCCCAAGTTTACTTCTCGACTTTGGCAAGAAATTCACAGAAACTTGGGAACGAATTTAAAATTCAGCACGACTGCTCAACCGCAAACTGATGGTCAATCTGAGAGAACCACCAAGATTCTAGGCGATATGCTGCGAGCTTGTGCTCTCGACTTCTCCACGAGTTGGGACAAGTAACTGCCACTCATTCAATTCGCCTACAATAACAGTTACCAAGCGACAATTGGGATGCCCCCATATGAAGCGCTTTATGGACGTAAATGCCGATCCCCTCTGTACTGGGAACTAGAAGATTGGCGAAGAACTAAGAACGGAGTTGAACGAGCTCTGCCTCCGAAGACGATCCAGGAAACACTTGATAAGATCGCGATCATTCGACAGAGAATGAAAGCTGCCTAGGATCGTCAGAAAAGTTATGCTGATAGGAGACGCCGGGGTTTGGAATTTGAAGAGGGAGACAAAGTGTTTCTTAAGGCGACGTTGAGGAAAGGTTTCGCTAGAGTGGGAAAAGGTGGAAAACTCAGTCCGAGATATTTGGGACCCTATGAGGTTATTGAACGGATTGGGAAGACTGTCTACCGCTTGAACCCGCCCTCGACTCTAACTGGATTCATAACGTCTCCCATGTTTCTCAATTGCGAACTATTATCCCGATGAATCTCATACTCTCCGCGATGAAGAGGTCCAGGTAGAGCCTGACTTGACGATCGAGATGAAACCTGTTGAGATTCAGGATCGTAAGTTCAAGCAACTCCGTAACCGACAGATTCCCTTGGTTCGTGTGTTGTGGAGAAACCGAACCACCGAGCAAGTAACTTGGGAAACAGAAGAGTAGATGCGAGCTCATTATCCCGAGTTATTTGCGGAGTCGAATTAGAATCTGGGGACCAGATTCTCCGAAGGGGGGGATAGTGTAACGCCCCGCTATTTTATAACGCTTCGGTAAGTTTACCGACTAAGTGCTCTTGTTTGCATTATTTGCAAATATGTGAATTATATGAATTAATGTGTGATTCTATATGTGAATAATATGAAGAATTCATAAGAATTTTCATATTTGAATTACCTTACATTATGTTTATGTTTGAAGTGTTGTCTTTGAAATTCTATGGAAATTATTACATTATATTTGAATTATATGATATTACTCTTGAAATATATATGCAAATACATACATAATATCTATACAAATATATACATATAAATATCTATATAATTGCATGTTAATTTTGACTATTCAAAATAACTTATATTTATTTAATTATCTCATTTCTCTCCACATTTTTCTACACTATTCTCAAGCAACATTCTCTTCTTCTTCCTCTCATCTCTCGGCCCTCACTCCACCAGTCACCACCGCCACTTTCAACCACCATCAAAGCACCAAAAATCATCCTTTTTCTTGCTACAAAAAGTTGCTCTATCATCCAAGGAACAAACCTCTACTTTCTATTTGTGCAAACAAGCTCTCTACATCTCTTTCTCCTCCATTTTCTCCTTCAAGGTAAGGTTGTAAATCTCTCTAATCTTTGAGTTTCAATGCTTTATATGTTGAGGAAGTGATGAGGCATGTTAGAATGAATGATTGATGAGCTTAGTTTGGTGATTGATTACATGTGGCATCTTTTGTGATTTCTCTATGGAATTTGATCAATGTGCAATGTTGAGCTAATGGTCTTAGATGTTTGAATGGATTAGTAATTCATGTTAGTTCATGATATTAAGCAAATTGGTGAAGTTTTATGGAGTTTGGGATTGAAAAACGGAAGTTTGGCAAAAAAATATAGTGGCTGATGAATAGTGAAATTTGAGGTTTTGAGCTTCGTTTTTCGATTCTTTTGGCATCAAAAATCTTAAAATGTGTTAACTAAGAGATGCTGAAAGTTTCGGATTAATCGGAGTTGATTTGCTATGTAAAGTATTAAACGAGGGGTGGTTTGTGTAATATTCACAAACCTCTGAACTTTAGTTCCCAAGCTTCCATATTACTTGAATGCTTAATTTAGCTTAATATCATGTGTATTTGATTGGGTTTAAATGTGTTTGAATGAGCTTAGTTGTGTTTAAATGCATTTGTGCATAATATGTTATTTTGAGCATAAAATGCACCTCATAGCCGTGCATCTTGTTTGGTTGGTTTGTCGAGTCGTGTCTTACCTCGAGGCCTGTGTATTACAGGTGGGACCTCGCGGGACTGATCTCTGGTCATTTGGCTATCTTTTTGTTAAGCCAACAGGTGAGGATGTAAAATGTTTTTAACTGGAGCTTGAACAAATATTTGCGAAAACCCTATCCCTTTATATTTCAATTATATATTATCAATATTTGAAATAAAAAGGTTTTGATATAAAAATGATATATATGTATATCTTTTCCAAAATGGTTTGGAAATAGAGACAAGAGAACTATTTTGATTTTAAAAGTAACATTTGGTCTCGGGACTTGCACGTATGCCTCGAGATAACTCGGCAACGTGACGGGATACCCTAGACGGTTACATACCTTGTCTCAAAAGACCCTTTTGGTCCATTAAAATATTTTGAAAAACGAGATGACTTATACTTAACCCCATTGAGGACGATCATGGGTGTATCTATTTGGGCCCTGGGTTATGTGAGAGGTGGATATCTGGAGACGTGCGTCTAGGGTTGAAGCCGTGTCATAATCCGCTGATTATAAGCAGGTAATCTAGAACCTGACAAATAATCAAAGGGTATTGTTCATGGCTGGTCGGAGGTAGTCTAGCATGAATAATACTGACACCGGCGCCATTAGTCGGTTATGGCGAAATCTCGGGTTGCTCCTTGATAAGCTAAACGGTATTGAGGATGGAATTTCGTTATATTTGATATATTTTTGGGAGTTATAAGGAGATGGCCCGTTCTCGCCGGGAATAAAATGTTTTCTAAAATGTTTTAATTCATATTTAATTCACAAAGCTTAGCTGAATTGTAAAAGAGCATATCTGCACTAGATTTTCTTTTATCAACCTAAGCGTGGATTAAATATAAGTTTTTATTATGTATATTCCCCTCCTCACTGAGTTCGTTTGACTCACATCCCCTTTTTGGTTCATGCTTCAGGTTAGCAGCTCGAGTGGTTGTTGGGTACTGGCAGCAGCAGTGTAGGCTTGCAGGTCTTTGGAGTCAGTCCATGTAGATATTTTTATTACGACTAAACTCTTATTTATTTTGGTCTATTAACTTGAAGTTAATGGAGATTGAACGTGATGATATTTGGATATTTGCACTTGATGAGTTTAGTGAATTTATATATATATTTGATATTTGCTTCCGTTGCTGGCCTGTTATTGCTATTGTTGTTGTTGATGTTGGTATTGTTATTGGGGAGTTGCTGTTGCCAGATTGTGGGAATCCCATTGTCCGGGGCGGGTTTTCGAGTGGTGGTATTTAACTATCGCTCGGGGCTCGTTTCGGTCCGGGGGTTGTGATGCTGGGGACGTCACATTGGAACACCTCTTTCTTGCTCAGCATGTTTATTAACATAGAAAGCTGTACAAGACCATGGAGATTTAGAAGGTCGTATTAACCCTTTGTTTTGCAAAACTTCAATCTCCTTTTTGCATAGCTCAAGATAATCTTTATTCATTTGACAAGGTCTAGCCTTAGTTGGAATCTTCTTCTCATCAAAATTTTCTTCATAAGGAAGTGAAACAATATGTTTCTTTCTGTCCCAAAAAGCATTTGGGTGATCATTACAAATTTGTAAAGAAAACTGATTATTAAGCAGTTTGATTTTATCTTGTAATCTAGGATTTTGAAGAGTTTCCTCAATATTAAAAATACTTATTTCCTGTTTGAGAAAATTAATTTGATTTTCTTTATTCTGTATAAAAGAATCTTTTATTTGATTTAGAATTCTTGTAAAAGGTTCGGTGATGAAATTAAAAGTAATTTCTTGTTCTTCAAAGGTTCCTATAAAGCCTTTTTCATCAATCCTTTTTATCGGAAATAGTTTCTTCAGAAAAGGGGTTCCAAGTATAACTTGGTTAGTAATATTTTTAACTAGAAGAAAACTAGTGGGGATGCAAACTTTATTTTTGCAAATATAAGCTTTTGGTATTTTAAAATTTATTTCCATTTTCTGACCATTCGCAGAACTTAAGGAATGAGTCGTTTTATGAAAATATTTAGTAGGAATAATTCCTTCTTGAATACAATTTAAATCTGCACCACTATCAACTAATGCCGTAAATTCTCTCCTATAATTATGATCAATAAGAAGAGAAATTTTTATAAACCATTTTTGAGAAGTAACCATTTCTAAGGTACCAAGGAAATTATCATCCTCAGAAAAAGTATGTTGATTATCAGAATCAAAATTTGAAAACTCTTTCCTCAAGATTTTTATTAGAGCTTTTCAAGCTTTTGATTTCATTTTTGAGATTATAAATCTCTATTGCCAAATCATTAGCATTTGCTGGGTTTTCCCCAATCTGCTTTTGTTTTAACATTCTTTTTACTTCAGCCATAGTATATGGCTCAGAAGATTTTGGAATAAAATCATTATGCCTATTAGGAAAATCTTTTTCTTCTATTTGATCAAGAATTTTTTCTCTAATATTGGGATCTTTGACAGATTTTAAAATTTCTATAATACTATCATTAGTAAGGACATTTATTTCCTGAAATTGAGAAATAATTTGATAAAGGTTATTACCTTCTTCAGGATCTGAGCTATCCTCTCTATCACAGGGTAAACCATTTTTGCATGGTTCACATTCTTCACTATTTGAAGAACTGTAATCAGTGTCAAGGACTTTAAGTCCTTCAACAGGCACTTCTTCTTCTTCAGAATCAGAATGAAGGAGTAATTTACTTAAAGTATCTTTGAGATCTTCATCGATTGCTAAAGTATTGAGCTTTTTCTTGACCCAACATTTATTGGCATAATGGCCAATTTTTCCACATTTTTTGCAAACAACAGGGGGCGCATTCGCTCTCCTTTTCTCTTTCCTAAATTCTCTCTTCTCCTTTCTCTTTCTATGTTTCCTTTTAGGAAAATCATGATATTTATTATCTTTCTTATGTTTTTTAGCCTTACTATTATCATGGCTTGTAGATGGATTTTCTACTCCGAATTGACCACAAAATTATCCTAACTGTTTTTTCTCATTAAGATTATGTTTTTTAATTTGTTGGTTCAATTTTATCTCATTGCACAAGGCTAGGCCTTCTTGAATACAAGTCCCTATTAGCTTGCCATAAAATTTTGATTTCTGCGATGGTTTGAATTAAAACAGGCAGGGATTAGGTTTAACACCGAAGTCTAGATTCGCCCACTTTGTTGCCATGTTTTCGGCGTTTTTAGGGCTTGCCGCCATGACTGGTTAAGAACTAAATCCCTTGACTGTTTTTAATTCTGTAAAACAATCCATGTACAGTATTCAAGATTTTAGTTAGTAGTACTCACCAAAAACAATGATTAATTTATTTTTATGTAAAGGTTCTGCCCCTAATGCAATGTAAAGGTCCTGCCCCTAATGGTATCAGAGCCATGGTATCATGATCTTGGTAACTGATATTATTCAACACAAATCTCTTATGATGAATATCATAAGAAATACAGATACTGTTAAAAACAATGTCGAAGAGGAGTATGATATTCCTCAAAATCTTGATTTGCTTAATAAATGGACTATTCCTAAAATAGATCCAAAAATTATATATAAATTTGGTACTTTTGAAAGAATAGGTTTAAAACAAGTGGTTAAAATGTGACGTCCCCCACGCCACAACCCCCGGACCGAAACGAGCTCCCGAGCGATAGTTAAATACCACCACTCGAAAACCCGTCCCAGACAACGGGATTCCCACAATCTGGCAGCAGCATCTCCCCATCAACAGTACCAATATCAACAACAACAACAACAACACCAACAAGCGGAAGCAACGAGCAAAATGTCAAATTTATACTCACACTGCCATCCGTGGCCAAAATAAACATTTATAAGTCCATTATCTATCACAAGTTATAACATCAATTCATCAAGTATTCTACATCAGCATAACATTTCAAGTTTTCATGTAATTCAACATCATAAGTTCGATCCACAAAAGTAAATACATAAGACCGACTTCAAGGACTGTACAAGCCTACAACGCTGCTGCCAGTACCTGACCGCTAACCTGAAGCATGAACCAAAACGGGATGTGAGTCAAACGAACTCAGTGAGGAGGGGAATATATATAATAATTAAAACACAAAACATATTTAATTCACGCTTTGGTTAATAGAGAAACGAATCTAGTGCCGATACTTTCTCTTTATAATTCATCAAAGCTTTGTGAATTAAATATTAAAGTAAAACATTTTAGAAAATATTTTTATTCCCGGCAAGAACGGGCCATCTCCTTATAACTCCCAAAAACATATCAAATATAATGAAATTCCTCCTCAATACCATTTGGCTTATCGAGGGAGCTACCCTCGATTTCACCATACCCGACTAATGGCGCCGGTGCAAGTATTACTTGAACTAGACTACCTCCGACTAGTTACAAGTAACACCCATTGATTATATATTAGATGATCGTCATTGGGTCTCCATCTATATATAATCTGGATTATATATATTGGATGAGCGTCACTGGGTCTCCATCCATATATATAATCTGGATTATACCATGGGCTTCCCCCTAGACGCACGTCTCCGGGTTCCACCTCTAGTATAATCCGGGGCCCAAATATACCCTAAGAGCGTCCTCAATAGGGTTAAAGGAAATATAGTCTCGCTTTATAATTGTTTTGATTGACCAAAAGGGTCGTTCGAGACAAGGTATGTAACCGTCTAGGGTTTCTCGACACGTTGCCGAATAACTCGAGGCATACGCGCAAGTCCCGAGACCAAATGTTACTTTTAAAAACAAAATAGTTCTCTTGTCTCTATTTTAAAACCATTTTAGAAAAGATACATATATATCATTTTATATCAAATCCTTTTTATTTCAAATATTGATAACATATAATTGAAATATAAAGGGGTAGGGTTTTCGCAAATATTTGTTCAAGCTTCAGTTAAAAACATTTTACATCCTCACCTGTAGGTTTTACAAAAGGGGTTTCCAGCGACCTGAGATCAGTCCCGCGAGGTCCTACCTGTAATACACAGGCCTCACACGACTCAATAAAACAACCAAATACGACGCACGGCTATGAAATGCATTTTATGCTCAAAATAACATATTATGTATAAATGCACTTAAACACAATTAAGCTCATTCAAACACATTTGAACACAATCAAATACACATGATATTAAGCTAAAATAGGCACACAAGTACTATGGAAGCTTGGGAAATAAAATTCAAAGGTTTGTGAATATTACACAAACCACCCCTCGTTAACTACTTTGCATAGCAAATCAACTCTGATTAATCCGAAACTTCCGGCATCACTTAGTTAATACATTTTAAGATTTTTGATGCCAAAAGAATCAAAAAAAATGAAGCCAAATGCTCAAAAAATCACTATTCATCAGCCCCTACCTATTTTTGCCAAACTTTCATTTTTCAATCCCAAACTCCACAAAACTTCACCAATTTGCTTAATATCATGAACTAACATGAATTCCCTAACCATTTAAGCATTTAAGAGCATTAGACCAATATTACACATTGATCAAATTTAATGAAAATTTCACAAAAGATGCTACAAGTAATCAATCACCAAACTAAGCTCATCAATCATTCATTCTAACATGCTTCTTCACCTCATCAACATATAAAACATTGAAACTCAAAGATTAGAGAGATTTACAACCTTACCTTGAAGGAGAAAATGGAGGAGAAAGGAGATGTAGAGAGCTTGTTTGCACAAGTTCCTTGGATGATAGAGCAACTTTTTGTAGCAAGAAAAAGGATGATTTTTGGTGCTTTGATGGTGGTTGAAAGTGGCGGTGGTGACTGGTGGAGTGAGGGCCGAGAGATGAGAGGAAGAAGAAGAGAATGTTGCTTGAGAATAGTGTAGAAAGTTTGAGAGAGAAATGAGGTAATTAAATAAATATAAGTTATTTTGAAAAGTCAAAATTAGCTAGCAATTTATATAGATATTTATATATATATATACATATATATTTGTATATGTTTGTATATATATTGCATATATTTCAAATATAATATCATGTGATTCAAATATAATGACACAATTTTCATAAAATTTCAAATACAACACTTCAAGTATAAACATAGTGTAGGGTAATTCAAATATAAAGATTCTTAATATGAAGTCTTCATATTATTCACATATAGAATCACCCATTAATTCATATACTTCACATAATTGCAAACAATGCACACAAGAGCAATTATTCGGTAAACTTATCGAAGCGTTATAAAAATAGCGGGGCGTTACATAAAACCACTGAAGAAACAATTTCTCTTAATAAGGATGAAATGATAGTTAGATTACTCAGTAATAGAGATTTAAATAAATATAAAAAATTATATAAGTTTATCCATATTGGATTAGTTCAAGTTGCTTTTAAGCCATTAACCTTGGAAGGGTTACCAGAAAGCTTCATAGCAGCTTTAAGAGATGGTAGAAATTTAGATTGGAAACAACCTTTAATGGGTATTATACAATCCAGTTTGGCCCATGGCCCAGTTTATTTTAATGTTTATCCTAATCTTCAGCTATCTTTAACTGATATTAATATTTTAGATGCTTTAACATTAAATGTTAAAACCCATGGTTATAATTATGCTCCAGGATCTGAAGTTATATGTGTTTGTTATAGAATTTATTACAAACCCCTTCATACTTTGAATCCTCACTGTCAAATGGTTGATAAACCTTTAAATGAAACCATTCTTATAGAAACCAATTTTAGTAGATCTGAGATCACTACTAGGAGATCTATCAAGTGGGATGAAATAACATTCCCAGAAAATTGGATTATAGAAAGAGCCGTTCCTGCTCCACCTAATACTCAGGATAAGATTACGAATATAGTACAAACTCCTGAAGGAAATGTTGTCATTAATTTTGATAAACCTGGATATTCCCTAAAACCTGGATCACATCTCTCTAGATCCAGTTCTTCTTATTATCATATATCTCCTCTTGATTATGAGGTCAAATCCCCTTCTAGGTTTTCTACTTCTCAAATCAGAGAAACAGAAAAATCTTCTGATGATGCTCTTCCTGATATGGTTGAAGAATTAAAAATTCACCCTGATAATATTGTTAGAGGTGTTTACAAAGTTGAAGCAGACATGACTGCATCTGAAATGAATTTTTCTGTTTAATGGATTTTAAACCAAAAATTGATTTTAGCCCGGGATCACCGGCAAGAAAATTAATACAACAAGAGTTTAATCTCCCCAGGTGGGAACCATTTAAAAAATAGTTGTTTGAAAATTTTACAAAAGAAGATAGAAAAATATTTCAAGAAACATTTTATAATAATCTTTCTGAAAAAAATGTCAAAATATCTTTTGTTCCATGGTTCATTACTAATTATGTAGAAAGCTATATTTCTGTTATTGAAAGAGAATATAAATACTCTCAAAATGGAAAAGTTTTAAAAACTATTTTCCCTCCTTCTCAATCTTTTCAAATTGAAAAAGATACTGAAACCAGGTACTACACTGCTTTCCAAAAACTTATTGATAGCGAAGTTTTACCTGTTACCACTGCTCATATTAATAGTTTAATAAAACAACAAAATTATAGCAATATTTATTTAATTGTCCTTGGAGAACAGATTATTTCTTTACATGACAGAGTTGAAAAAATTATTTCTAGCATAAATGAGCTTAAAAGCTCATTCCATATTAATAAAACTCTTAACCAGGAGAGTGCTGCTACTCCTAGTATCCAACCTCCTCCTGATGTCAAGGATTTTAAATTAAAATCTGTGTCTGAGCTTGAAAGAATGCTTGATGAAAAATTTAAAAATCTTTCAATCAAAACTCTGAATGATGAGTTTGAAAGTGAGATGAGTGATAATGATAATTATCAAAACACAATCAGAGAAGAGATTAATAAACTTTCTAAATATGCTGATAAGCCTACTCAAAGGATGTATTATTATCCTAGACCTACTCCTCAGGATGTTCTTTTTGAAGAACAGGAGTATATTGTTAATAATTCCTATAGTGGTAAAAATATTTATGAATGGAATATTGATGGTTTTACTGAAAGACAGATTTATAATGCTGTCCATAGAATGCTTATGTATAGCACTATTTGTAAAAATAATGGCAATTCTGATAAAGCTATAGCTAATATGATTATAGCAGGTTTCACAGGCCAACTTAAAGGTTGGTGGGATAACTATCTCACTCAGAATAATAGAAGTGATATCTTAAATATGATTAAAGATGAGAATGGTAGACAAGCTGAAAATTCTGTCTACACTTTGATTATTAATATTATTGAGCATTTCACTGGAAGATGGTCTGACAATAGTGAAAATCTTAGGACTTTACTCCAGAATTTAAGATGTCGTACTCTTACATCTTTTAGATGGTATAAGGATACTTTTCTTAGTAGAGTTATGGAACTCCCTGAGTCTAATAGTCCTCACTGGAAATCCAAATTTATTGATGGATTACCTCCTTTATTTGCTGAGAGAGTTAGGAAAAATCTTAGAAAAGGTGAAGTTAATATTAATTATGATAGTTATACTTATGGCAAGCTAAGAGGGACTTGTATTCAAGAAGGCCTAGCCTTGTGCAATGAGATAAAATTGAACCAACAAATTAAAAAACATAATCTTAATGAGAAAAAACAGTTAGGACAATTTTGTTGTCAATTCGGAGTAGAAAATCCATCTACAAGCCATGATAATAGTAAGGCTAAAAAACATAAGAAAGATAATAAATATCATGATTTTCCTAAAAGGAAACATAGAATGTAACGCCCCGCTATTTTTATAACGCTTCGGTAAGTTTACCGACTAATTGCTCTTGTGTGCATTGTTTGCAATTATGTGAATTATATGAATTAATGGGTGATTCTATATGTGAATAATATGAAGACTTCATATTAAGAATCTTTATATTTGAATTACCCTACACTATGTTTATACTTGAAGTGTTGTATTTGAAATTTTATGAAAATTGTGTCATTATATTTGAATCACATGATATTATATTTGAAATATATGCAATATATATATACAAACATATACAAATATATATGTATATATATATATAAATATCTATATAAATTGCTAGCTAATTTTGACTTTTCAAAATAACTTATATTTATTTAATTACCTCATTTCTCTCTCAAACTTTCTACACTATTCTCAAGCAACATTCTCTTCTTCTTCCTCTCATCTCTCGGCCCTCATTCCACCAGTCACCACCGCCACTTTCAACCACCATCAAAGCACCAAAAATCATCCCCTCTCTTGCTACAAAAAGTTGCTCTTTCATCTAAGGAACAAGCCTCTACTTTCTATTTTTGCAAACAAGCTCTCTACATCTCCTTTCTCCTCCATTTTCTCCTTCAAGGTAAGGTTGCAAATCTCTTTAATCTTTGAGTTTCAATGTCTCATATGTTGATGAAGTGAAGAAGTAGGCTAGAATGAATGATTGATGAGCTTAGTTTGGTTGTTGATAGCATGTAGCATTACTTGTGATTTTTCATATAAATTTGATTATTATGCAATGTTGGATTGATGAATTTAGATGCTTAGATGCTCAAATGGATTGGTAATTCATGTTAGTTCATGATATTAAGCTAATTGGTGAAGCTTTATGGAGTTTGGAGTTGAAAAATGAGAGTTTGGCAAAATATGTAGGGGCTGATGAATAGTGATTTTTGAGCATTTGGCTTCATTTTTCGATTCTTTTGGCATCAAAAATCCTTAAATATAGTAGCTAAGTGATGCCGAAAATTTCGGATTAATCGGAGTTGATTTGCTATGCAAAGTATTAAACGAGGGGTGGTTTGTGTAATATTTACAAACCTTTGAATTTTGGTTTCCAAGCTTCCATATTACTTGAATGCTTAGTTTAGCTTCATATCATGTATGTTTGATTGTGTTTGAATGCATTTGAATGAGTTTAATTGTGTTTGAACGCATTTATACATAATATGTTATTTTGAGCATAAAATGCATTTCATAGCCGTGCGTCGTATTTGGTTGTTTTATTGAGTCGTGTCTCACCTCGAGGCCTGTGTATTACAGGTAGGACCTCGCGGGACTGATCTCGGGTCGTTGGAAACCCCTTTTGTAAAGCCTACAGGTGAGGATGTAAAATGTTTTCTAACTGGGGCATGAACAAATATTGCGAAAACCATATCCTTTGTATTTCAATTATATATTACCAATACTTGAAATAAAAAGGATTTGATATAAAAATGATATATGTGTATTTTTTCTAAAATGGTTTGAAAATAGAGACAAGAGAACTATTTTGTTTTTAAAAGTAACATTTGGTCTCGGGTCTTGCTCGTATGCCTCGAGTTATAGGCAACGTGTGGAGAAACCCTAGACGGTTACATACCTTGTCTCGAACGACCCTTTTGGTCAACTAAAACATTTATAAAGCGAGATTATATTTCCTTTAACCCTATTGAGGACGCTCTTAGGGTATATTTGGGCCCCGGATTATACTAGAGGTGGAAACCCGGAGATGTGCGTCTAGGGTGAAGCCCTTAGTATAATCCAGATTATATATATGGATGGAGACCAGTGACGATCATCTAATATATAATCAAAGGGTATTACTCTTTGCTAGTCGGAGGTAGTCTAGCTCGGGTAATACTTACACCGGTGCTATTAATCGGTTTTGGTGAAATCTTGGGTAGCTCCCTTGATAAGCCAAACGGTGTTACGGATTTCATAATAATTATCATATGTTTTGGGAGTTATAAGGAGACGACCCGATCTCGCCGGGAATAAAATGTTTTATAAAATGTTTTGATTCAATATTTAATTCACAAAACTTAGATGAATTGTAAAAGAGCTTATCGACACTAGATTTGCTTATATCAACCTAAGTGTGAGTTAAATATGCTTTTATTATATACATATATTCCCTTCCTCACTGAGTTCGTTTGACTCACATCCCGTTTTGGTTCATGCTTCAGGTTAGCGGTCAGGTACTGGCAGCAGCATTGTAGGATCATCAGTCTTTGGAGTCAGTTATATATATTTTGTTAGCTGAATTCAATTATATATATTTTGTCATGTTAAATAGAATGTAGTTGAAACGTGGATGAAATATGAAACTTGATGACAATTTGGAATGATGAATTTGATGGGATTATGATATATATATGTTAATATCATGCTATTGAGATGATGATACTTGCTTCCGCTTCGTTAATGTTACATTGCTGTTGTTGATGTTGTTGATGTTGGTATTGTTGTTGGGGAGTTGCTGTTGCCAGATTGTGGGAATCCCGTTGTCCGGGGCGGGTTTTCGAGTGGTGGTATTTAACTATCGCTCGGGGGCTCGTTTCGGTCCGGGGGTTGTGGCGTGGGGGACGCCACATAGAAAGAGAAAGGAGAAGAGAGAATTTAGGAAAGAGAAAAGGAGAGCGAATGTGCCCCCTGTTGTTTGCAGAAAATGTGGAAAAATTGGCCATTATGCCAATAAATGTTGGGTCAAGAAAAAGCTCAATACTTTAGCAGTCGATGAAGATCTCAAAGATACTTTAAGTAAATTACTCCTTCATTCTGATTCTGAAGAAGAAGAAGTGCCTGTTGAAGGACTTAAAGTCCTTGACACTGATTACAGTTCTTCAAATAGTGAAGAATGTGAACCATGCAAAAATGGTTTACCTTGTGATAGAGAGGATAGCTCAGATCCTGAAGAAGGTAATAACCTTTATCAAATTATTTCTCAATTTCAGGAAATAAATGTCCTCACTAATGATAGTATAATAGAAATTTTAAAATCTGTCAAAGATCCCAATATTAGAGAAAAAATTCTTGATCAAATATGTGACGTCCCCCATGCCACAACCCCCGGACCGAAACGAGCCCCCGAGCGATAGTTAAATACCACCACTCGAAAACCCGCCCCGGACAACGGGATTCCCACAATCTGGCAACAGTAACTCCCCAACAACAACACCAACATCAACAACATCAACAACAGCAATGTAACATTAACGAAGCGGAAGCAAGTATCATCATCTCAATAGCATGATATTAACATATATATATCATAATCCCATCAAATTCATCATTCCAAATTGTCATCAAGTTTCATATTTCATCCACGTTTCAACTACATTCTATTTAACTTGACAAAATATATATAATTGAATTCAGCTAACAAAATATATATAACTGACTCCAAAGACTGATGATCCTACAATGCTGCTACCAGTACCTGACCGGTAACCTGAAGCATGAACCAAAACGGGATGTGAGTCAAACGAACTCAGTGAAGAAGGGAATATATGTATATAATAAAAGCATATTTAACTCACACTTAGGTTGATATAAGCAAATCTAGTGTCGATAAGCTCTTTTACAATTCATCTAAGTTTTGTGAATTAAATATTGAATCAAAACATTTTATAAAACATTTTATTCCCGGTGAGATCGGGTCGTCTCCTTATAACTCCCAAAATATATGATAATTATTATGAAATCCGTAACACCGTTTGGCTTATCAAGGGAGCTACCCAAGATTTCACCAAAACCGATTAATAGCACCGGTGTAAGTATTACCCGAGCTAGACTACCTCCGACTAGCAAAGAGTAATACCCTTTGATTATATATTAGATGATCGTCACTGGGTCTCCATCCATATATATAATCTGGATTATACTTAGGGCTTCACCCTAGACGCACATCTCCGGGTTTCCACCTCTAGTATAATCCGGGGCCCAAATATACCCTAAGAGCGTCCTCAATAGGGTTAAAGGAAATATAATCTCGCTTTATAAATGTTTTAGTTGACCAAAAGGGTCGTTCGAGACAAGGTATGTAACCGTCTAGGGTTTCTCCACACGTTGCCTATAACTCGAGGCATACGAGCAAGACCCGAGACCAAATGTTACTTTTAAAAACAAAATAGTTCTCTTGTCTCTATTTTAAAACCATTTTAGAAAAGATACACATATATCATTTTTATATCAAAACCTTTTTATTTCAAATATTGATAATATATAATTGAAATATAAAGGGATAGGGTTTTCGCAAATATTTGTTCAAGCTTCAGTTAAAAACATTTTACATCCTCACCTGTAGGCTTAACAAAAAGGATAGCCAAATAACTCAGAATCAGCCCCGCGAGGTCCCACCTGTAATACACAGGCCTCGAGGTAAGACACGACTCAACAAACCAACCAAATAAGACGCACGGCTATGAAATGCATTTCATGCTCAAAATAACATATTATGCATAAATGCATTTAAACACAATTAAGCTCATTCAAACACATTTGAACACAATCAAATACACATGATATTAAGCTAAAATAGGCACACAAGTACTATGGAAGCTTGGGAAATAAAATTCAAAGGTTTGTGAATATTACACACAAACCACCCCTCATTTAATACTTTGCATAGCAAAACAACTCCGATTAATCCGAAAATTCCGGCATCACTTAGCTACTATATTTAAGGATTTTTAATGCCAAAAGAATCGAAAAATGAAGCCAAATGCTCAAAAATCACTATTCATCAGCCCCTACATATTTTGCCAAACTCTCATTTTTCAATCCCAAACTCCACAAAACTTCACCAATTTGCTTAATATCATGAACTAACATGAATTACCAATCCATTTGAGCATCTAAGCATCTAAATTCATCAATCCAACATTGCATAATAATCAAATTTATATGAAAAATCACAAGTAATGCTACATGCTATCAACAACCAAACTAAGCTCATCAATCATTCATTCTAGCCTACTTCTTCACTTCATCAACATATGAGACATTGAAACTCAAAGATTAAAGAGATTTGCAACCTTACCTTGAAGGAGAAAATGGAGGAGAAAGGAGATGTAGAGAGCTTGTTTGCACAAATAGAAAGTAGAGGTTTGTTCCTTGGATGAAAGAGCAACTTTTTGTAGCAAGAGAGGGGATGATTTTTGGTGCTTTGATGGTGGTTGAAAGTGGTGGTGGTGGCTGGTGGAATGAGGGCCGAGAGATGAGAGGAAGAAGAAGAGAATGTTGCTTGAGAATAGTGTAGAAAAATGTGGAGAGAAATGAGATAATTAAATAAATATAAGTTATTTTGAAAAGTCAAAATTAGCTAGCAATTATATAGATATTTATATATATATATACATATATATTTGTATATGTTTGTATATATATATTGCACATATTTCAAATATAATATCATGTGATTCAAATATAATGACACAATTTTCATAAAATTTCAAATACAACACTTCAAGTATAAACATAGTGTAGGGTAATTCAAATATAAAGATTCTTAATATGAAGTCTTCATATTATTCACATATAGAATCACCCATTAATTCATATAATTCACATAATTGCAAACAATGCACACAAGAGCAATTAGTCGGTAAACTTACCGAAGCGTTATAAAATAACGGGGCGTTACACTATCCCCCCCTTCGGAGAATCTGGTCCCCAGATTCTAATTCGACTCCGCAAATAACTCGGGATAATGAGTTCGCATCTTCTCTTCCATTTCCCAAGTTACTTGTTCGGTGGTTCGGTTTCTCCATAACACACGAACCAAGGGAATCTGTCGGTTGCGGAGTTGTTTGAACTTACGATCCTGAATCTCAACAGGTTTCATCTCGATCGTCAAGTCAGGCTCTACCTGAACTTCTTCATCTCGCTGAATGTGAGATTCGTCGGGATAGTATTTTCGCAATTGAGAAACATGGAAGACATTGTGAATCCCAGTTAGAGTCGAGGGCAGGTTCAGGCGGTAGGCAGTCTTCCCAATCCGTTCAATAACCTCATAGGGTCCCAAATATCTCGGACTGAGTTTCCCACCTTTTCCCACTCTAGCGAATCCTTTCCTCAACGTCGCCCTAAGAAACACTTTGTCTCCCTCTTCAAATTCCAAATCCCGGCGTCTCTTGTCAGCATAACTCTTCTGACGATCCTGAGCAGCTTTCATTCTCTGCCGAATGATTGCAATCTTATCAAGTGTTTCCTGGATCGTCTTTGGAGGTAGAGCTCGTTCCACTCCGTCTTTAGTTCTTCGCCAGTCTTCTAATTCCCAGTATAGAGGGGATCAGCATTTACGTCCATAAAGCGCTTCGTACGGGGGCATCCCAATCGTCGCTTGGTAGCTGTTGTTGTAGGCGAATTCAATGAGTGGCAGTTGCTTGTCCCAACTCGTGGAGAAGTCGAGAGCACACGCTCGTAACATATCGCCTAGAATCTTGATGGTTCTCTCAGATTGACCATCAGTTTGCGGGTGAGCTGCCGTGCTGAATTTCAAATTCGTTCCCAAGTTTCTGTGAATTTCTTGCCAAAGTCGAGAAGTAAACTTAGGATCTCGATCGGATACAATACTTTTCGGAACTCCGTGTAGCTTTACAATCTGCTCAATGTACAGTTCCGCTAACTTCTTAACATTAGTGGTCTTTCGAATTGGAATGAAATGAGCGGATTTCGTCAAACGATCCACAATTACCCAAATCGTATCATATCCACCCCGAACTCTTGGTAATCCGGACATGAAATCCATAGCAATATCTTCCCATTTCCAATCCGGAATAGAGAGTGGCTGTAGAGTTCCACCGGGTTGCTGATGTTCGGCTTTAACTTGTTGACAAGTCAAACACCGTCTCACAAAATCAGCAACTTCACGTTTCATTCCGTGCCACCAATATTGAGTCTTGAGATCTCGGTACATCTTATTACCTCCCGGATGGACGGCATAAGCAGATTTATGTGCTTCCTCCATGATTTCGGTCTTCAAGTTCTTCGGCACGCAAATTCGGTTCTTAAAACGAAAAAGACCCATATCATCGAAAGCAAATGAGGAGTTCGGATCACCTTGCATCCTCATGACCTGTCTTTGAATCCAGTCATCAGCACTTTGCTCGTCTTTAAGTCTCTGAACCAAATCTGGTCGGACTGAAAGATTCGCGTTTCGCGGTTGAGAGGCTAGATGATATTTCCCTGCTTCTGACATCACTCCTGTAGAGGTTCCTTCCAAGCTAGCTACCTTTGCTTGTCTACTTAAAGCATCGGCTACTACATTAGCTTTGCCTGGGTGATATTGAATACGGCAATCATAATCTTCAAGAAATTCCATCCACCGTCGTTGCCTGTGATTGAGATCTTTCTGAGTATGCAAATACTTCAAACTCTGGTGGTCGGTGAAAATATCGAATGTCACGCCGTATAAATAATGTCGCCACTTTCCCAGGGCAAAGATAATAGCAGCTAGCTCAAGATCGTGGATAGGATAGTTCTTCTCAGCATCTTTTAACTTACGCGAAGCATAAGCTATCACTCTACCGTTTTACATAAGAACGCATCCTAACCCTTCTTTCGAGGCATCGGTATAAACTGTAAACCCTTCGGAACCTTCAGGAAGTGCAAGTACCGGAGCAGTAGTCAACCGTTTCCTTAGCTCTTGGAAACTTGCCTCGCATTTATCGTCCCACTTAAAAGACACGTCCTTGCGAGTTAAATTGGTCAGCGGAGCGGCTATCTTGGAGAAATCTTGAACGAAACGCCTGTAATAGCCAGCTAACCCTAGAAAACTTCGGACTTCAGTTGGAATCTTCGGCTGCTCCCATTTCATTACGGCCTCGATCTTCGAGGGATCCACTTCGATTCCATCTCCTGATATCACATGACCAAGGAAGGTAACTTTATCAAGCCAAAATTCGCATTTACTGAACTTGGCATACAACTGATGCTCTCGGAGAGTTCTTAATACGATGCGAAGATGCTCAGCATGTTCTTCCTTAGTCTTTGAGAAAACCAGGATATCGTCAATGAAGATCACCACAAACTTATCGAGATATGGCCGGAAAGTACGATGCATCAAATCCATGAAAGCAGCTGGGGCATTCGTTAACCCGAAAGGCATAACTACGAACTCAAAATGCCCATACCGTGTATTAAACCCAATCTTCGGAATGTCTGACTCTCGAATCCTCAACTGGTACTACCCCTGTCGGAGATCTAGCTTAGAGTACACTTTCGACCCTTGCAGGATATCAAACAACTCTTCGATGTGAGGTAGAGGATATTTGTTCTTTATCGTCATCCGATTCAGCTCGCGATAATCTATACACATCCTCAACGTCCCATCCTTCTTTTTCACAAAAAGAACAGGCGCACCCCACGGCGAAGTACTCGGTCGAATGTACCCACTCTCCAACAGTCCATCCAATTGTATCTTCAATTCTTTCAACTCTGCCGGAGCCATTCGGTAAGGAGTCTTCGAATACGGTTCGGCACCCGGAGCTAGATCGATCACAAACTCTATCTCTCGTTCCGGAGGCAAAGAATTCAAACTCTCAGGAAACACATCAGGGAATTCTCCAACTACTGGTACCTCCTCAAGCTTAACTTGCTCTTTCGGACGGTTTAGTAGATAAGCAACAAAGGCCGGAGATCCCTTGCGAATCATTCGGGCGGCTTTAACATAAGAAACTCGAGGAATCTTGTCAAACCTTTTGCCCAAAATCTCGCTATCAGCTCCCAGAGTGATCTTTTTCCCGAAACAATCAATATAAGCTTGATGCCGATATAGCCAATCCATTCCCAATATTATCCCGTAATGACTCATCGGAAGTTCAATGAGATCAGCAGGATAATCACGATCATCTATCCTCAATGGACAGTCTCGAAAGACTCGATTGCACAAATAAGAAATTCCCAACGGGGAATTGACCTCAAGCACATACGGTAAAGACTCGGCAGATAAAGATAATCTAGAAACATATTCAGGTGCAATAAAAGAATGCGTCGCACCCGAATCATATAATGCAATTATGGATATGTCAGGCAAATGTACAGTACCTTGCACCACAGCATTTGGATCGGTCTCCCCTCCATCCCCCGTCATCGCATACGCTCGTGCCACAATTTTTCCTTTCCCCGCATTCTGTGGCTCTTTCTGGAACTGTGGAGATGGCCTTCTCGGGCAGTTCTCTATTTGATGATCCTTGCGCCCACATCGAAGACAGAGCCCTTGTTTCTTCCAGCAATTAGCTTCCATGTGTCTTGGCTTGCCACAATAAGAACACTTGATTGGAGGCTCGGCTGTCTGAGAACCCGAGGTCTTTTGCTTCTTGCTCGAAGATGAAGAACCCGCAGGAGGAAAAGACCTCTTGAATTTGCGAGGTGGTGGAGCTATATCCTTCGGTGCGAAGTCCCTTTTGATCTGTTGTAACTGAGACTCAATCTCCAGAGTAGTTGTGACGGCAACCTCGTATGTAGGGAGATGAGCTCCCAGAAGTGCTCTTCGGATATCCTCATTCAGGCCCTGAACAAACTGATTCACCTTTCTTCTTTCGTCCGTAAGGATGAAAGGACAGTATACAATGAGGCGGGAGAACATGGCCTCGTATTCATCAACGGTGAGATTCTCTTGTTTTAAGGCTCGAAATTCAGCTTCTCGTCGATCTTGTACAACCAGGGGGATGTATTTGCTTCGGAAGGCTGAGAGGAAGTTAGCCCAAGTCGGCTCAGTCTGATCAGCTCGCCACCTAGCTTCAGTCAGCCTCCACCAGTCTCTGGCTGGTCCCTTCAATAGAAAAACTGCATATTCAACTTTCTTTGAGTCGGGACACTCGATAACCCTGAACATAGGCTCGAGATCGGCAATCCACTCTGTGGCCTTAAGATCATCAGGTGCTCCTTCGAAACGAGGGGGATTAAGATTGAGGAACCTGTCAAAGTCTCTCGCCTCTGCCTGTTTCCTTTGAGCAGGGGTCGGTTGTACATGAGCTACACCCTGTTGGAACATCCTTTGCATGGCTTCGAAGAACATGGCAGGATTCAGGGGATTCGGCTGCACGGGCGGTATCGGCTCGGGCTGAGGAGCCGGAGGAGCATTAATGTTGTTGTCGTCTTCCTGGGGAGGAGAAGGAGGAGCAGCTCTGGTTCTCGGTCTACCACGAGCCATTTCCTGTATCAAAAGACTGAATAAAATGCATGTTTTGTTAGCCGCATGATCATGTTAGCACAAAATCACATAACATAAACATATAAAAGCACATTGTCCTATAGCCGTTCGACCTAGACACACTCAACACGACGTCAAAACCTAAGTACCAAACCTAGGCTCTGATACCACCTTAAGCTGTGACGTCCCCCACGCCACAACCCCCGGACCGAAACGAGCCCCCGAGCGATAGTTAAATACCACCACTCGAAAACCCGCCCCGGACAACGGGATTCCCACAATCTGGCAACAGCAACTCCCCAACAACAACACCAACATCAACAACATCAACAACAGCAATGTAACATTAACGAAGCGGAAGCAAGTATCATCATCTCAATAGCATGATATTAACATATATATATCATAATCCCATCAAATTCATCATTCCAAATTGTCATCAAGTTTCATATTTCATCCACGTTTCAACTACATTCTATTTAACTTGACAAAATATATATAATTGAATTCAGCTAACAAAATATATATAACTGACTCCAAAGACTGATGATCCTACAATGCTGCTGCCAGTACCTGACCGGTAACCTGAAGCATGAACCAAAACGGGATGTGAGTCAAACGAACTCAGTGAAGAAGGGAATATATGTATATAATAAAAGCATATTTAACTCACACTTAGGTTGATATAAGCAAATCTAGTGTCGATAAGCTCTTTTACAATTCATCTAAGTTTTGTGAATTAAATATTGAATCAAAACATTTTATTCCCGGCGAGATCGGGTCGTCTCCTTATAACTCCCAAAACATATGATAATTATTATGAAATCCGTAACACCGTTTGGCTTATCAAGGGAGCTACCCAAGATTTCACCAAAACCGATTAATAGCACCGGTGTAAGTATTACCCGAGCTAGACTACCTCCGACTAGCAAAGAGTAATACCCTTTGATTATATATTAGATGATCGTCACTGGGTCTCCATCCATATATATAATCTGGATTATACTAAGGGCTTCACCCTAGACGCACATCTCCGGGTCTCCACCTCTAGTATAATCCGGGGCCCAAATATACCCTAAGAGCGTCCTCAATAGGGTTAAAGGAAATATAATCTCGCTTTATAAATGTTTTAGTTAACCAAAAGGGTCGTTCGAGACAAGGTATGTAACCGTCTAGGGTTTCTCCACACGTTGCCTATAACTCGAGGCATACGAGCAAGACCCGAGACCAAATGTTACTTTTAAAAACAAAATACTTCTCTTGTCTCTATTTTAAAACCATTTTAGAAAAGATACACATATATCATTTTTATATCAAAACCTTTTTATTTCAAATATTGATAATATATAATTGAAATATAAAGGGATAGGGTTTTCGCAAATATTTGTTCAAGCTTCAGTTAAAAACATTTTACATCCTCACCTGTAGGCTTAACAAAAAGGATAGCCAAATAACTCAGAATCAGCCCCGCGAGGTCCCACCTGTAATACACAGGCCTCGAGGTAAGACACGACTCAACAAACCAACCAAATAAGACGCACGGCTATGAAATGCATTTCATGCTCAAAATAACATATTATGCATAAATGCATTTAAACAAAATTAAGCTCATTCAAACACATTTGAACACAATCAAATACACATGATATTAAGCTAAAATAGGCACACAAGTACTATGGAAGCTTGGGAAATAAAATTCAAAGGTTTGTGAATATTACACAAACCACCCCTCATTTAATACTTTGCATAGCAAAACAACTCCGATTAATCCGAAACTTCCGGCATCACTTAGCTACTATATTTAAGGATTTTTAATGCCAAAAGAATCGAAAGATGAAGCCAAATGCTCAAAAATCACTATTCATCAGCCCCTACATATTTTGCCAAACTCTCATTTTTCAATCCCAAACTCCACAAAACTTCACCAATTTGCTTAATATCATGAACTAACATGAATTACCAATCCATTTGAGCATCTAAGCATCTAAATTCATCAATCCAACATTGCATAATAATCAAATTTATATGAAAAATCACAAGTAATGCTACATGCTATCAACAACCAAACTAAGCTCATCAATCATTCATTCTAGCCTACTTCTTCACTTCATCAACATATGAGACATTGAAACTCAAAGATTAAAGAGATTTGCAACCTTACCTTGAAGGAGAAAATGGAGGAGAAAGGAGATGTAGAGAGCTTGTTTGCACAAATAGAAAGTAGAGGTTTGTTCCTTGGATGAAAGAGCAACTTTTTGTAGCAAGAGAGGGGATGATTTTTGGTGCTTTGATGGTGGTTGAAAGTGGTGGTGGTGGCTGGTGGAATGAGGGCCGAGAGATGAGAGGAAGAAGAAGAGAATGTTGCTTGAGAATAGTGTAGAAAAATGTGGAGAGAAATGAGATAATTAAATAAATATAAGTTATTTTGAAAAGTCAAAATTAGCTAGCAATTATATAGATATTTATATATATATATACATATATATTTGTATATGTTTGTATATATATATTGCACATATTTCAAATATAATATCATGTGATTCAAATATAATGACACAATTTTCATAAAATTTCAAATACAACACTTCAAGTATAAACATAGTGTAGGGTAATTCAAATATAAAGATTCTTAATATGAAGTCTTCATATTATTCACATATAGAATCACCCATTAATTCATATAATTCACATAATTGCAAACAATGCACACAAGAGCAATTAGTCGGTAAACTTACCGAAGCGTTATAAAATAACGGGGCGTTACAAAATAGACGAAAAAGATTTTCCTAATAGGCATAATGATTTTATTCCAAAATCTTCTGAGCCATATACTATGGCTGAAGTAAAAAGAATGTTAAAACAAAAGCAGATTGGGGAAAACCCGGCAAATGCTAATGATTTGGCAATAGAGATTTATAATCTCAAAAATGAAATCAAAAGCTTGAAAAGCTCTAATAAAAATCTTGAGGAAAGAGTTTTCAAATTAGAAATTTTTAATAAAGGAAAACAACCCCTTATTAATTTTGATTCTGATAATCAACATACTTTTTCTGAGGATGATAATTTCCTTGGTACCTTAGAAATGGTTACTTCTCAAAAATAGTTTATAAAAATTTCTCTTCTTATTGATCATAATTATAGGAGAGAATTTACGGTATTAGTTGATAGCGGTGCAGATTTAAATTGTATTCAAGAAGGAATTATTCCTACTAAATATTTTCATAAAACGACTCATTCCTTAAGTTCTGCGAATGGTCAGAAAATGGAAATAAATTTTAAAATACCAAAAGCTTATATTTGCAAAAATAAAGTTTGCATCCCCACTAGTTTTCTTCTAGTTAAAAATATTACTAACCAAGTTATACTTGGAACCCCTTTTCTGAAGAAACTGTTTCCGATAAAAAGGATTGATGAAAAAGGCTTTATAGGAACCTTTGAAGAACAAGAAATTACTTTTAATTTCATCACCGAACCTTTTACAAGAATTCTAAATCAAATAAAAGATTCTTTTATATAGAATAAAGAAAATCAAATTAATTTTCTCAAACAGGAAATAAGTATTTTTAATATTGAGGAAACTCTTCAAAATCCTAGATTACAAGATAAAATCAAACTGCTTAATAATCAGTTTTCTTTACAAATTTGTAATGATCACCCAAATGCTTTTTGGGACAGAAAGAAACATATTGTTTCACTTCCTTATGAAGAAAATTTTGATGAGAAGAAGATTCCAACTAAGGCCAGACCTTGTCAAATGAATAAAGATTATCTTGAGCTATGCAAAAAGGAGATTGAAGTTTTGCAAAACAAAGGGTTAATACGACCTTCTAAATCTCCATGGTCTTGTACAGCTTTCTATGTTAATAAACATGCTGAGGAAGAAAGAGGTGTTCCAAGGTTAGTCATTAACTATAAACCTCTTAATACTGCTTTAAAATGGATAAGATATCCGATCCCTAATAAAAAGGATCTTTTGGATAGGCTTCATGATGCCTTAGTATTTTCAAAATTTGATTTAAAATCAGGATATTGGCAAATTCAAATTCATGAAAAAGATGTTTATAAAACAGCTTTTAATGTCCCCTTTGGACAATATGAATGGAAAGTGATGCCATTTGGTCTTAAAAATGCCCCTTCAGAATTTCAAAATATTATGAATGATATCTTTAATCCTTATAGTGATTTTATCATTGTCTACATTGATGATATTTTGGTGTTCTCTAAAAATATAGAAACACATTTTAAACATCTGGATATATTTAAGAAGATTGTTATTCAAAATGGTTTAGTTATATCTAAACCCAAGATGCAGTTTTTTCAAACAAAAGTCAGATTCCTTGGTCATAATATTGAAAAAGGAAAAATTATTCCTATTAATAGAAGTATAGAATTTGCTTCCAAATTTCCTGATCAGCTAACTGATAAAACTCAGCTTCAAAGATTTTTAGGAAGTTTAAATTATATATCCCCTTATATTAGGAATCTTGCCCAGGACACTGCTATCTTATATGATAGATTTAAGAAAAATCCAAAACCTTGGACTGAGAGTCATACTCAAGCTGTTCAAAAAATTAAACATAGAGTCACTAATCTTCCGTGTCTGATGCTTGCTAACCCAAATTGGGAAAAAATTATTGAGACAGATGCCTCAGAAATTGGATATGGAGGTATCCTTAACCAAATTTGTCCTAATGATAAACAAGAATATCTTGTGAGATTCCATTCAGGTAAATGGAATAATAGTCAAAAGAATTATGCTACTATAGCTAAAGAGATTTTAGCTATCCTGAAGTGTGTTTTAAAATTTCAAGATGATTTATACAATCAGAAATTTATTATCAAAACTGACTGTCAAGCAGCTAAATATATGTTTAAAAAAGCTTTTAAACATGATGTATCTAAACAGATGTTTGCAAGGTGGCAAGCTCAATTAGCCCCTTTTGATTTTGAAATAATTTATAAAAAAGGAACTGATAATAGTCTTCCTGATTTCTTAACTAGAGAATATTTACAAGAATGAATTATTACGATCAATACTGGTTAACCCGAATGATTCCTTATGAAATGTCTGTTTATAGGGACAGGGATAATATTCGTGCAAGATTTGGTTCAAAGATGGATAATAATCCAGACATCACCCCATATAATTGGAGAATGTATAAAGACCTTTTTGATCCTCCATTAAGAGGACCAAGTGACTTCAGGATTTTAAAAATTCAGAATAAAATTACTTTGACCAGCTTTGCTGATCTTATTGGAATTCCTAGACTCATACGACAGGAGAAATATCTTAGGCAGAATATTGAGATTGATGAATCAATGCTTTCTGTCATTAATGATGGATATCAGAGATATCCTAATCTTGTTAGAATAATTGCAGAAGATAGAGCAGAATTAAAAAGGGTTAAATCCCGGATTAATGAGCTAATAGCCTAATTGGTTTACTTTTCAGTCTATGGAAGAAGCCATACGTACAGACAGATGGGTGTCTTATTTAGAGGAAGAAATTCTTCCACATATCTCATGTCAGAAGCCACGAAGGCCTAGGCCAATATGGCCTCGTCATAATAGAATTTTATATATGGTGGAAATCTCTACATATTATCGAATAGATGCTGAATATTGGGAGGATATTAAACAAATTCTCCAACTTCTTCAACATGAAATTGTCAATCATCCTGATTATAGACCTTTAATAAAAATGATTGATCATAGAATCAATCAAATTCATACTGTTATACATGTAATTAATAAAATTATTACTAGATCACTAATTGCTTGAATGAGCCACCGTGGTAGAGGAAATTCCTCTTATAGAGGAAGAGGACGAACAATTGCCCACATTGGGAATCAGAGGTTAATAGCCGAGAATATTACTAATATCACATCATCCTCTGCAAGTAATACTTTGAAAGAGGGAAATGAAATCCTATTCAAAGAATTCATGGAATATAAGGCAAGGCTTGGTAATACCAGCCAGGGCAACCCTTCATATGCTAATATTGTTATTGAAGAAGAAACAGATGATTTACCCTATGAGCAGAATAACTGCAAAGAGGTAATATTCCTCTTAGAAGACAAAGATCTTCGTTGGAAAGGTGACATATGGCACCTTATGAATAGATATCTTAATAATGCTTCATTTACTGCTGGTTCATACAAACAGCGTATTCATTATGAAAATATTCTTAAATCAACTGGATCTTGTGAATTTTCACATTTTTATCCAGGAAAAAATACTCAAGCTTATAGCTTCAGTAAAGTTATTATTAAGCAGATAATATCTGCAGAAGAATGGGGACTGAGTACCCTTGGTGAAAAGAAATATTTCCGGCCTGATAAAAAAATTCAGGTTAAATTTAATTTTTGGGATTATATTGAAGCATTTCATAAAGCTTTTTTATATGAAAATCCATTGAAGAAGCATACTTGGTTCTTCAAAATTTGTCCAAATATTTATAACAAGGACATCCCAAATTGGTTATACCAATGGTGGCTATCTTTTGGCCCTACGGTAAAAATTTTACCAGAACCATATACAGGTCTTTATAATGAATGGGTAAAAATTTCACCACCTCTTATAGAGGCAGAACACACAAATAAGTGGATTGAGGGAATGCCCTTTTTACATTTTTTCATTGAGTTTGGAATTCCATGGATTTGGAAATGGGAGCCAGAAATGGGTTATACCCAACAAAATATACCTTGTATTAAGAGGGTATCATATACCAAATTTTGGAAAAAGATGTTGAGAAAAAACGAGCAAGGAGTCCTTGAAGGACAAGAAACTGTTGACAATATCAAGGATCATATCCGACAATACAAAGAACAAATCCAGTTGAAACAACAAAGGGAAGCCCCTAGTCCGTTTCAACATTTATCCAGGAAATTAAATTTCCAGAAAGGACAGTTGACTAATAAAGAGTTAATTGCTTCCTATATGGAGGAAGTGAAAAAAGATTTAATAAAAAATTTTGGAATTGAATCTGATATCTCTATGGCTACTTCTTCACATGATGATGAAGAATATTGCAATCCTGGTGAATCACAAGACCCCTATGGGGAAGAAGCAGATATTTTCATTGATGATATCATCAATAATGTTGAGAAATCAATCACAGAGCAAATAGCGAGCTCCGCAACAGGAAAAGGAAAAGAAAAAATGGATACATAAGTCTTCGCTGGACCCCTACCCATATTCATAATGGTCTAGGGAATATATCTTTTTGACTACTTTAATAAAGCTTTTGCTTTTTATAAAAGCATTGTACAAATTTTGTCTTCTTTTATTTGATTGTATCTTTAGTATAGATTCTTTTCCCCTCTATTTAAGGGGCCTCTTTCTTTTGGTTAGGCAGGTCGAAAAAATAGAGTTCTCAGTTTTGTATAATTCTCTCTCTGTAAATTTCCATTATAATCAAAGTTTCAAGTTTCTTCATTCTGGTGTTGCTCATCAGTAAGTTCTAATTCTTCTTTTTATTTTGCATTACCAATTTTATTTTCTGTACTGCCGCCTATATGGCCGGCTAAATTCTTGTGTTGAATAATGTCACGATACTAAGATCTGGTAGCATGGTAAAAAAAAAAAAAAAAAAAAAAAAAAAAGAGTACTAAGAACGAAAAATTTTGATTTCTGCGATGGTTTGAATTAAAACAGGCAGGGATTAGGTTTAACACCGAAGTCTGGATTCGTCCACTTTGTTGCCATGTTTTTGGCGTTTTTAGGGCTTGCCTCCATGACTGGTTAAGAACTAAATCCCTTGACAGTTTTTAATTCTGTAAAACTTTCAAATAAACCTTAAGAATTGATTTCTTAAGTTATTTATATCTAACTCTACAATGAGAATTGTTTGATTGCATATATTGTTTATGTGCGCGGGATGATCATAGATGAGCCTATTACATGTTGAGCATGTTTTATTATGTGTGCATTTATAATTGCGGTTTTTGGTTTTATTAAATGAGAGCCTGCGAGTCTCTTTGAATCTTGTAAGTTATTTCATTTCTGTATTTCCCCTAAATGTAAATCCCCTAAAATAGTCGAGTGTTTTAGTGAGGAATCCCCTACTAGATAGGAGAAGGATATTGAAGACAAGAAGGAATCCCCATGCCAGAATGAAGTTCCCATGGTGTTCCCAGGAGGCTCATCAAGACATGCTCACGAAGACCCTATGTAAAAGAGATGCTTATGTAATAGATATGATCTATGTGCTCGTTTAATTGCCAATCTAGTTCCCTATTTATTTATGCTTATAATTAATATTATATTTTATGGATGGCTCCCATAAAATATAATTAGGCCTAGGATCATCCATTTATTTTATAGATGAACGCTAGAATGTATGTTTAATTTGAGTTGTGACTTAAGTTTAACATATGACATATATAAGTCGGTGCATGTATATATATGTAGATATGATGAGATTTGTTTGCTTGTGTCAACTGAATAATTTTCGAAATTTTCAGTTCAAAACCACTGTTGTTTTTCAAAACAAAATTAATACATATATCAGCATATGTATATATTAGTTCTTAATGGAAAATACTTTTAAAAGTAAAAGTCATTTGTCAAGTAAAATACTTGGGTTTTCCAAAGCATTCCATCAAAAGGCAAAATTGATTATAGGATGATGGGCATGGATGGCACTCGAGTCGAGGGTCCATGTTCAAAGTCTTATAATTAATTGGTCTTCAGTATAAAATATACCATTTTTCATTATTATGCAATAAGGATGGCACTCGAGGCAAGGGTCCTTATTATATAATAAGTGAAATCTAATGATTTGATGGGTCAGATCTAATGCCTAAGTAGTATGGATGGACACGAGGCGTGAGTCCATATGAAAATGGGTAATGCTAAAATTATAAATATATGTCGGGAATTACATGATGATGTAAATAATAAATGTATTAACCTAGGGTTATAATTTAGATGGTACACGAGGCATAGGACCAAGTTATAATTTTGGGATCTTGACATCCACTACGGAAAATGATTAGAAATTGTTTTCACGAATTCATTAGCCTTGGGAACTATGAATCTCGATAAAATAGTGGGAGCCATTCATGATGGAAGTCCATTTTCATTTTTCGTATTTTATTATTTACATAGTCTTTATATATATTCTTTTTTTTTTCCCATTGTAGATATCTATTATCTATTTCCACCAAAGTTATCCTTAATAACTTTGTATCATTTAAATTCTGATTAGCACCCAAACTCTAAGTTTAACTTAGATTGAGGAATAAGGACATATGTCCTTAGTCAGACTAACTTTGAATATCATTAAAAATAACATGGTAGAAGTTAAAAGGCATAAATGCATAAAAGTAACAACATGACTACCTAAGTAGTTAGGTTATATATGTTGGGATTCACGCATCTCCAAGCGCAGCGAAAGTAGTAGATTTTAAAAATTTTAGTCCCGGGGCATTATAGTAAATCTTCATCCAATGAATTCGTAACTTTGAAACGTCTACATATTTAGAGAGATATTCACCTTTATGCACTCCTTTTGTAGTCGTTAAGGATAGAAAGCTTTCCGAAGTTTCAGGCCACTCCTCGAACAACGCAGGCTTCTCGATTCTACCTAGGTCCGATCTTTAACCAAAACCCTCTGAGGTTGATCCACGGCTTCTCGCAAACAAACTCTGAATCACTTAGAACTTGCTAGAGTTCTAAGATCAATTTCTATCTACTATGAAACAAAAGAATCAAGAAGAGAAAGCCAGAAACTTGTTCACATGAAACTGCAAAATTGCTTTCTGCAGTTCACGTGAACTGTATGACAGAAGAGACGAGAGAGAGATTAGGGTTAGGAAAAATCTGATTTTTCTTCTGTTCTATTTTTACGTGAAGTTCATATCTATTGTGTTCTGTAAGATCTGTCTTAAATAGACTTGAGTGGGCCAAAAATTTCAGTCCTAGATGAGCTGGGATTCGCACCCACTGCTACTATTGGGCCCAGTAGTATTGGCCTTCTAAAGGCCTTTTCAATTTAATACAAGATTAAATTTTTCAGGCCCAATTTAATTAATCATAATTAATTAAGCAAGTCCATTATATCATACAGTGGGCTTTAATTTATTCTAAATAAATTACAAGCCCATCATTGATCAACTTGGGTTAAAATTAATTCCAAATTAATTCTCTAGTCCAATAAGCCCAATTAACATTTAATTGCTACAGATTTTCCCTTCTATTAATTGAACTTGATTTATTCCAATTAAATCATGTAGCGGGCGCCCCAAACGGGTAACGCACGCCCCGCACCGAGCTTCGACCCGGAACCGAAATGGGATCCGACCCGAATCAAAACCCGGCGAACGGCAAGCATTTACTCAATTACTAGGCGGGGGTTTTAAAAAAACAACGAGACAGAAGTGCGGAAGCGAAATAATCAAACAATAAAGCATGATAAATTGCGCAATTATTAAAGCCCACCAAGGCTAACGAAATTCACTTAATTAAATAACAAACGGGTTCGATACACAAAATCCCGAATACATTCTAATAAATCCTAAAATCAAAAGACTTAAATCATAGCCATACAGAATGAGAGTTATACATGAGCAAAAAGAATGTAACTCTAAAACGCGACGACGACGACGCAGATCCCGCCTAGTATCCTGAAACCAGTACAGGGTAAAACAGAGGGGGTTAGTCAAACGACTAAGTGAGGAGGGAATAATAAGGTATTTAACAAAACGGAAAATAAATCACCAATTTTAAATTAAAAGAAATCAACATAAAAGAAAGGTTTTCGTAATCGGGTGGTGATTTAACATAAAACAAAACATATCTTATGACTCGGCGAGTCGAGCCCTGAACTCCAATATCCGAACATAAAAACCGGAAACCACCCTTATGCCTCCAATGTAGACGGACCGCTAAATCCGAACTACTCGTAACTGACTAGAATAACTCAGGTACTCAAAGGGCTGCCACTCCGGCCTCACCCCGAGCTCCCAAATGGAGGAAACCATAGGATTTACGCCGTAGACCCGACGTCTACCGACTTCGTCCTATCGCTCTTACTCCGGGCCCAAACGATCATGGAAACATTTCATAACTCGCTTTTCAAACATTTCAGGGTGGCCAAAAGACCGTTCGAGACATGTCATATGAGAGGCCGAAGGCCAAAGTTCGCCTTAGAAACAAAAAGGTTTTACATGTCTCTTTCGTAAACATTTCGAAGACTATACGTAATACTTTTTCATATCAAATAAGTTTCGATAAATCAAATGAACATAATAATCATAAATATCTACTAGGTATATATATAAACAGTGTGAAAACAAAACATAAACGTGGCTTATATCGGGAGAGGCTTATTTATATATATATACGTAGTAATACTGGAATCAGAAAAGGAAAGCCTCACCTGGCTATGCAAAATGAACAAAAGAGCAAGAACTGGCGCTACTCCACGGGAGTATCGTTCGTAGATGAGATCGCGAGGAGTTCGTAGACGTAAACGACTCGAAAATCCGTCGGGAAACGGAGTCGGAACGATCGTTGGAATATCTTTCTTCTTTCTTCTCTTTTCTCTCTTTTTCTTTCTTGTTTGTGTGTGAATGGTAATGGAGAAGGAGAGAGATTGACTTAGTCAAATTGACTAAGGTTTAGAAATCGAAGGGGCATTTTAGAAATTTTGCAAAATAAGTTCGAAATCTCACGATGTCCAAATAACATGTAATTACAGTCAAAATTCATATTATTAAACGCACATTGACAATTTGTAATTTAAATACATAAATTCAATCATATACGAAATAAATTCTAAAATTACATAATAAATATCAAATAAATATTAAATTACACAAATATTCGATTCGGACATACCAAATTAATAATTCGGATTTTCGGGGCGTTACAATCACCCCTCCTTATGAGAATCTGGCCCCCAGATTCTACTCGTCTGACTGAAATAATTCCGGATGAAACTTGCGCATCTTGTCCTCGGTTTCCCAAGTAGCTTCTTCGTTTGTCTGATTTCTCCAAAGGACTTTGACAAGAGAAATCTCTCGGTTGCGCAGAGCTTGAGTCTTCTTATCCAATATCTTCACCGGCTTCGAAACAAAAGTCAAATCCGGTTCTAGTTCAATATCCTCAACAGGAAGGATCTCGGACTCATTCGGGAAGTATTTCCGGAGTTGGGAAACATGAAAGACGTTGTGAATCCCAGTCAGACTCGGCGGCAAGTCTAACCTGTAAGCTGCGTTCCCAATTCTTTCCAGAATCTCATAGGGGCCCAAAAATCTCGGACTTAACTTTCCTCCTTTCCCAATTCGGGTGAAACCCTTTCGAGGAGAAGCTTTGAGGAATACCCTGTCACCAACCTCAAATTCCAACGGTCGGCGGCGGGTGTCGGCATAGCTCTTCTGTCGATCCTGAGCTGCCTTCATTCTCTGCCGGATGATCTGAATACGGTCGATGGCATTTTGGAGAAACTATGGAGGAGTTCCTCGTTCCTTATCATCTTTCGTCCATCGCCAATCTTCGAGATCCCAAAACAACGGGGATCTACACTTTCTGCCATACAATGCTTCGTAAGGTGCCATTCCGATCGTAGACTGATGACTGTTGTTGTAAGCAAACTCGATCAGAGGCAACTGGTCGTGCCAATTGTTGCGAAAATCCAGGGCACAAGCTCGAAGCATATCACAGAGATATCTGATCATCCTCTCTGACTGACCATCGGTTTGCGGATGTGCGGCTGTACTGAAAGTCAGCTTCGTTCCCATTCGTTCTTGAAGTTGCTGCCACAAACGGGAAGTAAATCAAGCATCTCTGTCAGATACTATCGTAGTCGGAATCCCATGAAGCTTGACAATCTCTCGGTGATAAATCTCTGCCAACCTATCCACTTTGTATGACATGTTGATCGGTAGGAAATGAGCACTCTTGGATAGTCGGTCGATAATTACCCAAATGCTATCGTAGCCACCTCTAACTTTAGGCAAACCAGACACGAAGTCCATGGCAATACCCTCCCAATTCCATGTAGGAATCGGTAGTGGCTCAAGCAAACCTCCCGGTCTCTGATGTTCAGCTTTAACTTGTTGACAAGTCGAACATCTCTTGACGTAATCAGCTACGTCTCTCTTCATACCTCTCCACCAGAACAATTCCTTCAAATCCCGATACATCTTACTTCCTCCCGGATGAACTGTGTAAGGTGTGTTGTGAGCCTCATCGAGAATCTCTTTCCTCAGACTCTCCGGAACACAAACTCGGGACTTGTAGCGGAGAACTCCTGTGTCGTCCACACCAAACTGAGTCTCAGAATCAGCTGCAATGTGAACTACCTGTCTCTGAGTCCACTCATCAGTAGCCTGAACATCTCGAATCTTTCGACCCAATTCTGACTGGATCGATATGCTGTGAACATGGGCTTGAGAACTGATGTGAACTCCCTCTAACTTAGCCTCTAGCTGGGCTATGCTTGCCTTCCGGCTCAATGCATCGGCTACGACATTCGCCTTCCCGGGATGGTACTGGATCTTGCAGTCGTAGTCCTCAAATAACTCCATCCAACGGCGCTGTCGTTTGTTCAATTCCTTCTGAGTAAACAAGTACTGAAGGCTCTTATGATCTGTGAAGATGTCGAATGTGATGCCGTAGAGGTAATGACGCCATTTCAATAATGCAAATACCACGGCGGCTAGTTCAAGGTCATGTGTGGGATAGTTCTCTTCAGCTGGCTTTAGCTTCCTCGATGCATAAGCTATAACTTTCCCATTCTGCATTAATACACAACCTAACCCTTCGTGGGACGCATCTGCATACACGACAAATCCTTCAGAACCCTCGGGCAGGGTCAATACTGGAGCTGTGGTCAATCTCTTCTTGAGCTCCTGAAAACTAGCTTCACATTTGGCTGACCACTCAAACTTAGCTTCCTTCTTCGTCAATGCCGTTAACGGACCTGCAAGTTTAGAGAAATCCTTGATGAAACGTCTGTAGTATCCTGCTAAACCCAAGAAACTACGGATCTCTGTAGGAGTCTTAGGTCTCTCCCAATCCAGCACTGTCTCAATCTTCGAAGGATCTACCTCGATTCCCGTTCCAGATATGACATGACCTAGGAAGGTCACTCGGTCAATCCAGAATTCGCATTTGCTAAACTTAGCAAACAACTGGTGCTCTCTCAAAGCTTGGAGCACAATCCGGAGGTGTTCAGCGTGTTCTTCTTCGGACTTCGAGAACACTAAGATGTCGTCAATGAAAATAACGACGAACTTATCGAGGTACGGACGGAAAATTCTGTGCATCATGTCCATAAAAGCTGCTGGAGCATTCGAGAGTCCAAATGGCATGACTACAAACTCGAAATGTCCGTATCGGGTGTTGAAAGCTGTCTTCGGGATATCCTCTGATCGGATATGGAGCTGGTAATATCCTTGTCTGAGATCGAGCTTGGAATAAACCCTCGATCCTTGCAACAAGTCGAACAATTCCTCGATATGCGGTAAAGGATACTTGTTCTTCACTGTCATCCTGTTCAATTCTCGGTAATCGATACACATGCGGAGTGTACCGTCCTTCTTCTTAACGAACAAGACTGGAGCACCCCAAGGCGAGGCACTCGGTCGGATATATCCAATAGAAAGAAGTTCATCGAGTTGGTTCTTCAATTCTTTCAACTCGGCAGGAGCCATTCGGTACGGCAACTTCGAATAAGACTCGGCTCCCGGAACTAGATCAATCACGAACTCTATATCCCGATCCGGTGGCAAGAATTCCAAATTCTCAGGAAACACATCGACGAATTCATTGACCACGGGCGTCTCTTCGATCTTTGTCTGGTCCTTCGGGCGGTTGAGAATGTAAGCTATAAAGCACGTCGCTTCTTCTTTCTGAACGAGCTTCTTGGCTTCCATCATTGAGATATACGGGCCTTCTCCTGATCGGAAACCCTTAACCTCATTAGAGCCTAGAATAACCTTCTTCTCGAAACAATCAACCTTCGCCCGATGCTCGTACAACCAATCCATTCCGAGAATAACTCCATATTTCTTCATCGGCAGCTCGATCAAATCTGCTAGATACTCGATATCCTCGATGACAATCGGACAACGTTTAAGTGCTCGGTTCGCAACGACCTTCGAACCCAACGGCGAACCAACCACTAGCACATAATCAAGCAACGAAACAGGCGCATGCACAGATAAGGAAACAGCAGGCGCAATAAATGAGTGTGAAGCACCCGAGTCGTATAATGCATGTATGGGGATGCCATTTATATATATAGTACCTTCCACCACATCTGTCGGATCTGCAACAGCATCCTCAGCATCGCCTTCCAAGGCGTAAACACGAGCGTAAGCCTGAGGCTGAGCGGCTCCCTGCTGTACCGGTCTTCTCTTCGGACATTCACCAATTCTGTGATCGGGGCTACCGCATCCGTAGCAAAGACCGTTCTTCCTCCAACATTTGGCCTCTAAGTGTGGGCCCTGACAAAATCCACAGACAGGTCGTGGAAATCCCTGAGATCGAGGAGGAGCAAGCTGAGGTCGGGGAGGAGCAGGCTGAATGGCGCTCCTGAACGGCTTCTTCCCCGAAGAGGACCCAGACGGAATAAATGGCCTCTTCGAACCAGAAGCAAAACTCTTGGCAGCTGCTGGGGCAGGTGCTAATGTCGGTCTCATCTGTCGAAGATCGGACTCTATAGAAAGGGCCGTCTCGACTGCATCTGTATAGAACTGAAGTCTGTTCCCGAGCATATGCATACGAATCTCGTTCGACAATCCCTCGATGAACTGTCGAGTCTTCCTTTGCTCGTCGTCAACCATATACGAGCAGTGAATAATAAGCCTGGAGAAATGAGCCTCGTACTGGTCAACGGTAGAAGTACCCTGCTTGAGAGCCAGGAACTCTCGCTCACGTCTCTGTCGGACCACCAAAGAAATATACTTGGCCCGAAACTCCACCAAAAACCGATCCCAAGACGGGACCACATGCTCTCGCTGCCATCTCTGCTCTATACGAGCCCACCAGTCCTGAGCAGCTCCAATCATCTGGTACACTGCTAACTTGACCCTCTTAGGGTCCGGACATTCCATCACTCGGAATCTCTTTTCCATCGCCGATATCCAAGCCTCGGCGATAACATCATCAGGTGCACCCTCGAACTGCTGAGGGTTGAGCTTAAGAAACCTTCCCATATCATTCTCCGGGGCAGGTGGTGGCGTAGCTCTGTTGGTATGAACCATGAATTGCCCTAAGGCTTCCATAAACTGTGCCGGAGTAGGAACACCTGGAGGCGGACCTGGCGGTTCACGACGAGGAGGCATTCTGCACATTCAATACCAAACATGCATGACGATAAGTGATTATGAAAAGCTGTAACACGTAGAGAAGTTTATTCAAATAATTACATAGCCACAAACACGTAATCCTAAGCCGTACAACCTAGACACAACTGAACACGACAATTCAGAGCTTCGGCCATTGGACCAAGAGCTCTGATACCAACTGTAGCTGGCGCCCCAAACGGGTAACCCACGCCCCGCACCGAGCTTCGACCCGGAACCGAAATGGGATCCGACCCGAATCAAAACCCGGCGAACGACAAGCATTTACTCAATTACTAGGCAGGGGTTTTAAAAAAACAACGAGACAGAAGTGCGGAAGCGAAATAATCAAACAATAAAGCATGATAAATTGCGCAATTATTAAAGCCCACCAAGGCTAACGAAATTCACTTAATTAAATAACAAACGGGTTCGGTACAATATCCCGATAATTATATAATAACGGGTTCGATACACAAAATCCCGAATACATTCTAATAAATCCTAAAATCAAAAGACTTAAATCATAGCCATACAGAATGAGAGTTATACATGAGCAAAAAGAATGTAACTCTAAGACGCGACGACGACGACGCAGATCCCGCCTAGTATCCTGAAACCAGTACAGGGTAAAACAGAGGGGGTTAGTCAAACGACTAAGTGAGGAGGGAATAATAATGTATATAACAAAACGGAAAATAAATCACCAATTTTAAATTAAAAGAAATCAACATAAAAGAAAGGTTTTCGTAATCGGGTGGTGATTTAACATAAAACAAAACATATCTTATGACTCGGCGAGTCGAGCCCTGAACTCCAATATCCGAACATAAAAACCGGAAACCACCCTTATGCCTCCAATGTAGACGGACCGCTAAATCCGAACTACTCGTAACTGACTAGAATAACTCAGGTACTCAAAGGGCTGCCACTCCGGCCTCACCCCGAGCTCCCAAATGGAGGAAACCATAGGATTTACGCCGTAGACCCGACGTCTACCGACTTCGTCCTATCGCTCTTACTCCGGGCCCAAACGATCATGCAAACATTTCATAACTCGCTTTTCAAACATTTCGGGGTGGCCAAAAGACCGTTCGAGACATGTCATATGCGAGGCCGAAGGCCAAAGTTCGCCTTAGAAACAAAAAGGTTTTACATGTCTCTTTCGTAAACATTTCGAAGACTATACGTAATACTTTTTCATATCAAATAAGTTTCGATAAATCAAATGAACATAATAATCATAAATATCTACTAGGTATATATATAAACAGTGTGAAAACAAAACATAAACGTGGCTTATATCGGGAGAGGCTTATTTATATATATATACGTAGTAATACTGGAATCAGAAAAGGAAAGCCTCACCTGGCTATGCAAAATGAACAAAAGAGCAAGAACTGGCGCTACTCCACGGGAGTATCGTTCGTAGATGAGATTGCGAGGAGTTCGTAGACGTAAACGACTCGAAAATCCGTCGGGAAACGGAGTCGGAACGATCGTTGGAATTTCTTTCTTCTTTCTTCTCTTTTCTCTCTTTTTCTTTCTTGTTTGTGCGTGAATGGTAATGGAGAAGGAGAGAGATTGACTTAGTCAAATTGACTAAGGTTTAGAAATCGAAGGGGCATTTTAGAAATTTTGCAAAATAAGTTCGAAATCTCACGATGTCCAAATAACATGTAATTACAGTCAAAATTCATATTATTAAACGCACATTGACAATTTGTAATTTAAATACATAAATTCAATCATATACGAAATAAATTCTAAAATTACATAATAAATATCAAATAAATATTAAATTACACAAATATTCAATTCGGACATACCAAATTAATAATTCGGATTTTCGGGGCGTTACATGTCGGTCGTTGTACATTTATGCTATAGATCGATACAACATGACTTGAGTTACATTATGACATTGCTATACTCTCTCTATGATTATGTATTTACATTCTGGAACCGCGAATTGGCGGAGTTATGTTTATTTTGCCCCAGTGAGGGATGTTGATATATATATATGCTTCTGATTTTCGATTAGTTAAGCATTGTTTAAATTCCCTCGTATTGATTACTTGTTTAAGCTTCCGCTCATTAATTGTTTATTGCTCTGTGCGTTTTGGAGAGTCACTGTTGCCAAAGGTCATGGATACCCGTTGTCTGGGGTGGGGTTTCGGGTTTCGGTAATTAACCGTCACTTGGGGTCTCGTTCCGGTCCGGGGGCTGTGGTGTAGGGGCGTCACAATTGCTTTTTTGAAAAGCATAAACTTTATTAAAGTAGTTTATCATAATTATTCCCTAAACCATTATGCAAGTAGGTAGGGATCCAGAGAGAACTTATTTGTCCATTTTCTCCTTGCCTTTTGCTGTGGCTGAGCTCGCTATTTGCCCCGTGATTGATTTTTCAACATTGTTGATGATATCATCAATGGAAATATCTGCTTCTTCCCCATAGGGGTCTTGTGATTCACCAGGATTACAATATTCTTCATCATCATGTGAAGAAGTGGCCATAGAGATATCAGATTGATATTCAATTCCAAAATTTTTTATTAAATCTTTTTTCACTTCCTCCATATAAGAAGCAATTAACTCTTTATTAGTTAGCTGTCCTTTTTGGAAATTTAATTTCCTTGATAAATGTTGAAACGGACTAGGGGCTTCCCTTTGTTGTTTCAACTGGATTTGTTCTTTGTATTGCCGGATATGATCCTGGATGTTGTCAACAGTTTCTTGTCCTTCAAGAACTCCTTGCTCGTTTTTTCTCAGCATTTTTTTCCAAAATTTGGTATATGATACCCTCTTAATACAAGGTATATTTTGTTGGGTATAACCCATTTCTGGTTCCCATTTCCAAATCCATGGGATTCCAAACTCTATGAAAAAATGTAAAAAGGGCATTCCCTCAATCCACTTATTTGTGTGTTCGGCCTCTATGAGAGTTGGTGAAATTTTTACCCATTCATTGTAAAGACCTTTATAAGGTTCTGGTAAAATTTTTACCGTAGGGCTAAAAGATAGCCACCATTGGTATAACCAATTTGGGATGTCCTTGTTATAAACATTTGGACAGATTTTGAAGAACCAAGTATGCTTTTTCAATGGATTTTCATATAAAAAAGCTTTATTAAATGCTTCAATATAATCCCAAAAATTAAATTTAACCTGAATCTTTTGATCAGGCCGGAAATATTCTTTTTCACCTAGGGTACTCAGTCCCCATTCTTCTGCAGATATAATCTGCTTAATGATAACCTTACTAAAGCTATAAGCTTGAGTATTTTTTCCTGGATAAAAGTGTGAAAATTCACAAGATCCAGTTGATTTAAGAATATTTTCATAATGAATACGCTGTTTATATGAACCAGCAGTAAATGATGCAGTATTATGATATCTGTTCATAAGGTGCCATATTTCACCTTTCCAACGAAGATCTTTGTCTTCGAGGAGTAATATTACCTCCTTGCAGATATTCTGCTCATAGGGCAAGTCATCTGTCTCCTCTTCAATAACAATATTAGCATATGAAGGGTTGCCCTGGCTGGTATTACCAAGCCTCGCTTTGAATTCCATAAATTCTTTGAATAGAATTTCTTCTGCCTCTTTTAGAGTATTACTTGAAGAGGACGATGTGATATTAGCAATATTTTCGGCTATGAGCCTTTGATTCCCAATTTGAGCAATTGTTCGTCCACCTCTTCCTCTATAAGAGGAATTTCCTCTGCCTCGGTGGCTCATCCTGAAAATAATCAAGCAATTAGTGATCTATTAATAATTTTATTGGTCAAATGTATGACTGCATTAATTTGATTGATCCTTGCATCAATCATTTTTATTAAAAGTCTATAATCAGGATGATTTGCAATTTCATGTTGGAGAATTTGTTTAATGTTCTCCCAGTATTTAGCATCTCTTCGATAATATGTAGAGATTTCCACCATATGTAAAATTCTATTATGATGAGGCCATATATTCCTAGGCCTTCGTGGTTTCTGACATTGGATATGTGGAAGAATTTCTTCCTCTAAGTAATACACCCATCTGTCTGTACGAATTGCTTCTTCCATAATCTGAAATAAATAATTAAGCTATTAGCTCATTAATCCGGGATTTAACCCTTTTTAATTCTGCTCTATCTTCTCTAACTATTCTAGCAAGATTAGGATGAATTTGGAATCCATTATCAAATGCATATAGCATGGATTCATCAATCTCGATGCTCTGTCGGAGATATTTCTCCTGTTGAATAAGTCTAGGCATGCCAATAAGATTTAAATAGCTAGCTGGAGTGATCTTATTCTGAATTTTTAAAATCCTAAAGTCATTCGGTCCTCTTAGTGGAGGATCAAAGTGATCTTTGTACATCCGCCAATTATAAGGGGTGATGTCTGGACTATTTTCCATCTGCCAACCAAGCCTTGCAAGAATATAATCTCTGTCCCTATAAACAGACATTCCATAAGGAATCATTCTGGTTAACCATCTTTGATCAAAATCATTCATATTCTTGTAAATATTCTCTGGTTAAAAAATCAGGAAGATTATTATCAGTTCCTTTTTTATAAACTATATCAAAATCAAAAGGGGCTAATTGAGCTTGCCACCTTGCAAACATTTGTTTCGACACATCATGTTTAAAATCTTATTTAAACATGTATTTCGCTGTTTGGCAATCAGTTTTAATTATAAATTTTTGATTATATAAATCATCTTGAAATTTTAAAACACACTTAAGGATAGCTAAAATTTCTTTAGCTATAGTAGCATAATTCTTTTGACTATTATTCCATTTACCTGAATGGAATCTCACAAGATATTCTTATTTATCATTAGGAGAAATCTGTTTAAGGATACCTCCATATCCAATTTCTGAGGCATCTGTCTCAATAATTTTATCCCAATTTGGGTTAGCAAGCATAAGACACGAAAGATTAGTGACTCTATGTTTAATTTTTTTAACAGCCTGAGTATGACTCTCAGTCCAGGGTTTTGGATTTTTCTTAAGTCTATCATATAAGATAGCAGTATCCTGGGCAAGATTCCTAATATAAGGAGATATATAATTTAGACTTCCTAAAAATCTTTGAAAGCTGAGTTTTATCAGTCAGCTGATCAGGAAATTTGGAAGCAAATTCTATACTTTTATTAATAGGAATAATTTTTCCTTTTTCAATATTATGACCAAGGAATCTAACTTCTGTTTGAAAAAGCTGCATTTTAGGTTTAGATATAACTAAACCATTTTGAATGACAATATTCTTAAATATATTTAAGTGTTGAAAATGAGTTTCAATATTTTTGGAGAATACTAAAATATCATCAATATAAACAATAATAAAATCACTATAAGGATTAAAAATATCATTCATAATATTTTGAAATTCTGAAGGGGCATTTTTAAGACCAAAAGGCATCACTTTCCATTCATATTGTCCTAAGGGGACATTAAAAGCTGTTTTATAAACATCTTTTTCATGAATTTGAATTTGCCAATATCCTGATTTTAAATCAAATTTTGAAAATACTAAGGCATCATGAAGCCTATCCAGAAGATCCTTTTTATTAGGGATCGGATATCTTATCCATTTTAAAGCAATATTAAGAGGTTTATAGTTAATGACTAACCTGGGAACACCTCTTTCTTGTTCAGCATGTTTATTAACATAGAAAGCTGTACAAGACCATGGAGATTTAGAAGGTCGTATTAACCCTTTGTTTTGCAAGACTTCAATCTCTTTTTTGCATAGCTCAAGATAATCTTTATTCATTTGACAAGGTCTAGCCTTAGTCGGAATCTTCTTTTCATCAAAATTTTCTTCATAAGGAAGTGAAACAATATGTTTCTTTCTGTCCCAAAAAGCATTTGGGTGATCATTACAAATTTGTAAAGAAAACTGATTATTAAGCAGTTTGATCTTATCTTGTAACCTAGGATTTTGAAGAGTTTCCTCAATATTAAAAATACTTATTTCCTGTTTGAGAAAATTAATTTGATTTTCTTTATTCTTTATAAAAGAATCTTTTATTTGATTTAGAATTCTTGTAAAAGGTTCGGTGATGAAATGAAAAGTAATTTCTTTTTCTTCAAAGGTTCCTATAAAGCCTTTTTCATCGATCCTTTTTATCGGAAATATTTTCTTCAGAAAAGTCTGATACCATTTAGGGGCAGGACCTTTACATAAAATTAAAAGTTTAATTGTTTTTGGTGAATACCACGAACTAAAATCTTGAATACTGTACATGGATTATTTTACAGAATTAAAAACTGTCAAGGGATTTAGTTCTTAACCAGTCATGGAGGCAAGCCCTAAAAACGCCGAAAACATGGCAACAAAGTGGGCGAATCCAGACTTCGGTGTTAAACCTAATCCCTGCCTGTTTTAATTCAAACAATCGCAGAAATCAAAATTTTTCGTTCTTGGTACTCCTTTTTTTTTTTTTTTTGTTTTTTTTTTTTTTTTTTAATACCATGCTACCAGATCTTAGTATCGTGACATTATTCAACACAAAGATTTAGGCGGCCATATAGGCGGCAGTACAAGAAATAAAATAGTAATTCAAAATAATAATGAAAAGAAGAATTAGAACTTAATTATGAACACACCAGAATGAAGAAACTTGAAACTTCGAATTTGCTAGAAATTTACAGAGAGAGTATTTTACAAAACTTAAGAACTCTAAATTTCAACCTATCTCAACTAAGGAAAGAGTCCCCTTATATAGATGGGGAAAGAATCTCTTTAAAGAAAAAACCAAACAAAAGAAGACAAAAATTAAATAATTGTACATTGCTGTGACGACCCGATATTTCAAGGTACGTTTCGGCGTGTTAGCCGGAATTTATTTGTGAATTATGTGAATTAATTGCATTTAAGTGTTTATTGGGTGTGATTTTTGTGAGATATTTGAGTTACAGGTATTTTCGAGTTTCTAGCATCGTATTGTCATCGAGGGCTTGATTAGGGTCGCTTTGACTGTAAAATCAATTAATTTGGACACAGTCGACTTTTAAGCCCGGAATAGCGATTTGCAGTATTCTTGGACTGGCTCGAGTTTGAGTCGGGTGTTCTTTTTCCCCTCTAATTCTCACGTTCATTCTCTCTTCCTCACTTATCAAAATATTCAATTTCTCTTCACTTCATTTTCCCTCTCCCAACAACAACAACTCTTAACCTAGCTTCTTTAATCTTCTTCACCTTCGATCCTCTAGCTCTCTAATTCAACACGAAGGATCACCGAAGAACAAGGAACAATTTGATCCGAACAATTCAAGCTCTCAAGCTCTACTTCTCCTCATTTCATAACTTTTCCATATTTAGGTAATTTATGGTTTTTGTTGCTATGATGATTGGTAATGATTCTTATGTTCTTAGAATGACCAAACATGAATATATGAGTGTATGTTGATCATCTTGAAGCATGAGTGGAGCTAGAAAGCTTGAAACTCCATTAATGGCAATTTGAAGCTAAATGGGTTTATTTGTAATATTGAATTCACGACTTCTTTAGCTTGTTTTAATGTTGTTTTCATGGTATATGATCATATTAAGCATTTAGGTAGAGTTGTTGGAGGATTGGGGGATGAAAAAAATGAATTTTGAGCCAAAAATCAAAAAAATTCTCGCTACTGCTACAATAACTTGCGTGTTACGTAGCAAATTTGCTACGGGAATTTGGTGCTACAGTAACTTGCGTGTTACTGTAGCAAATTTGCTACGGGAATTTGGCCAAAAATGTGGCGATCCGAACTTTAAAAATCCCGTTTTCACCCTAAAACTCGTCCAAAAATCATTATTTCACCACCATAAATCATCTAACACACAAAATTACTTATTTTGAAAGTTTTGTGGTGATCGGACATGTTCGGGTTTTGAATAGTGTTTCGGGGGTACTTTTGGTAATTTTCCCAAACGTTTGGAAATGCTACCCCAAGCTTCTATATGACTTGTATGCCTTCTTTGCTCAATATTATAAGCTTCTAATGTGTCTAAATGTGTTTTATACATTTTCATTATTTAAGCATGTTTGCATATTTAAAGTCGTATGTCGTTAATTGGTTGTTAGTCGAGTCGTGTCTTACCTCGAGGCCCTGTGTGTTACAGGTGGACCCAAAGGGGACAAGGCATAGTCGTCGGCTTCCTTCTCTCTTCTTTTGAACCTTTTAGGTAAGGATTGAAAACGCTTTCAACTGTTGCATTGAACAAATGATTGTGAAAACCCTTAAGTATTTAAATATATTTATCAATATTTGAGCAATGTTTTCATATCAAACAATATATGTATATTCTGATCAAATGGTTTCAAAACAGAGACAAGTGAACTTATTTGGTTAAGCAACTTTTGGTTAAGGAGCCTTGCGCGTATGCCGCGAATTCTCTCGGCAACGTTGATGAGTGTTGTCCTAGCCGTTGCACACTTGTTCTCGAATGACCCCTTTTTGGTCAAACCGCTCCTTTACTCGAAAGAGAAAGGAGAACTAAATATTCAAAGCGAGAAATATTACTCTTAACCCCCCTTGAGGACGCTCTTGGGTGGAACGGGCCCCGGGTTATAGGACCGAGTTAATATCCCGTAGACTAGGTCTAGGGTGAGACCCAATCCTATAATTCATAAATTCAGATTATATGTAGATGTGGCTTTGTGATCCGGTCATTTTCTATTACATAATCGAGGGTATTATCCAAGCTATTCAGGGAAGAACTAGCCCGAATAATACTAACCGAATACGGTCGTTAAAAACGGTGAAGTCTTGGGTTGCTCCTCGATAAACCAAACGGTGTATTGGAGATTTCAAATATTTTTGAAATGTTTTGGGAGTTATAAGGAGATGGCCCGCTCTCGCCGGGAAATAAAAGGTTTTAAAATGTTTTACTACAAAGTCTGATTCACTTAAGCTTTATTGAATCCATATGAGACTATTCGTCATGCTACGAGATCTCTAAGTGACTAAAGCGTGGATTAGACTAGGTTTTACATTATTACATATACCTCCCCTCTTCACTGAGTTCTTTTGACTCACCCTCTGTTTTGGTTCATGCTTCAGGTTTAGATGCTCGACGTTCCAAATGTCGAAGTTGGCAGCAGTGGTCATAGGATTTGATTTCGAGTCTTGTGTCGGTCGTTGTACATTTATGCTATAGATCGATACAACATGACTTGAGTTACATTATGACATTGCTATACTCTCTCTATAATTATGTATTTACATTCTGGAATCGCGAATTGGCGGAGTTATGTTTATTTTGCCCCAGTGAGGGATGTTGATATATATATATGCTTCTGATTTTCGATTAGTTGAGCATTGTTTAAATTCCCTCGTATTGATTACTTGTTTAACCTTCCGCTCATTAATTGTTTATTGCTCTGTGCGTTTTGGGAGAGTCACTGTTGCCAAAGGTCATGGATACTCGTTGTCTGGGGTGGGGTTTCGGGTTTCGGTAATTAACCGTCGCTTGGGGTCTCGTTCCGGTCCGGGGGCTGTGGTGTAGGGGCGTCACAGCTAAAGGTGGTATCAGAGCCTAGGTTACCTAGGAGTGGTACTTGGGTTCTGACGTCGTGTCGTGTTGTCTAAGTTGAACGACTTTAGGACAATGTGCGCTTCTATGTGTTTAAGTTGTGTGTTATTGCTATGACATATCATACAACTAATCAAAACATGCATAATTGTTCAGTATTTGACAGATAAACATGCCTCCCCGTGGTCGTGGTCGTGGTAGGGCACCTCATGATCCTCCTCTACCCGAGCAAGCACCGCCGACTCAAGGACAGAACATAGATCCTGTATTAATGGCAGAATTTCAAGAATTCTTAGCCCAACGACAAGCTCCAGCTCAACCAGCTCCACCTCCAGTCCAACCTCCAATTCAACCGGCCGTTGTGCCGAGGAGAGGGCAAGATCTTCGTGATTTCCTTTATCTTGACCTTCCCAAATTTGATGGAGCCACTGACGATCTCAAGGCGACTGCTTAGATTTCTAATTTGGAGCCGTTGTTCCAAGTAGCTGAGTTAGAGGACCGGAAGAAGGTTCAGTATGCTGTATTTCTCTTGAAAGACCAGGCTCGAGATTGGTGGAGAATCACCAATGAGAGGTGGCAGGCCGCCGGCACCGAAGTTACATGGGCGAATTTTCTTCAAGAGTTCAACGACAAATATGTACCATTGGTGGTACAAGATCAGAGAGAGAGAGAGTTTCGCTCCCTAAAGCAAGGAAGTGGGTCAGTTGCACAGTATGAGGCTACCTTTGCACGTCTCTTGGTTTACTGTCCCGCTATGATCAATGATGAGCATCGAAAGGTGAATCAATTCATAGGTGGGTTGTCTGACGGGATAAGCCAAGCTCTCGATGCCTTCGAGCCCCGTACCTATGGAGACGCTGTTGCAAAAGCACTTCAAGTTGAGTCCAGGATGATGACTCGAGCCGAGAATGTCTCCAAGGCCCCAATCCAAGCTCCTCAAAAGTTCAAGAAGAAGTTTCAACAATCCGGTTCATCTTCCTCTGGAAAGAAGCAGAAGTTTACGGGCCCGAAGCCCGCCGAGCCGAGACCGCCATGTGGTTTTTGTGGCAAGACAAGCCACATTGAGGCTAATTGTTGGTTGAAGCAGGGTCTGTGTGGACATTGTGGTCAGGACCAAAAGATTGAGAATTGTCCAAGGAATCAGAATCCCCCAAAGTCTAAGGGTCCTCAGAACCCCGGGAAAGCAAAGGTAGTGGCACGAGCTTATGCTATGCAGGGAGATGCAGGTGCTGCTAATCCGAATGCCGTTGTGCAAGGTACTCTACATTTGCATAACATTCTCATATCTGTTTTGTATGATTCGGGTGCGACCCACTCATTTATTGCGCCTGAATTTGCTTCTAAACTGCCTCTATCTGCTGAGTGTTTTACCTTATATGCTTGAGGTCAGTTCTCCGTTGGGAATTTCGAGTTTCTGTTTCCGTTTCTTCGAAGATTGTCCTTTGATGATCTCCGATCGCGTCTACCCCGCCGATCTCATTGAGTTGCCAATGAACGGCTTTGGGATTATTTTGGGTATGGATTGGTTGTTTCGTCACCGAGCTCATATAGACGTTTTGGTAAAAAGATCGCTCTGGGTGCCGAGAACGAGATATTGAGCAATAGGTTTGACAAGATACCTCGAGTTTCTTATGTCGAAGCCGCTCGATTGATACGTGAGGGATCTCCGGCCTTTGTTGCTTACCTACTTAACCGTCCAAAAGAGCACTTGAAGCTTGAGGATGTCTCGGTAGTTGGAGATTTTCCCGATGTGTTTCCCGAGAGTTTGAATTCTTTGCCTCCAGAACGGGAAATTGAGTTTGTGGTTGATTTGGCGCCGGGAGCAGAGCCTTATTCGAAGACCCCGTATCGTATGGCTCCAGCAGAATTGAAAGAGTTGAAGATTCAGCTTGACGGTTTGTTGGAGAGTGGGTACATTCGGCCGAGTATATCACCGTGGGGTGCACCGGTTCTTTTTGTTAAGAAGAAGGACGGTACTCTGAGGATGTGTATAGACTACCGTGAGTTGAATCGCATGACGGTGAAGAATAAGTATCCTCTACCTCACATCGAAGAGTTGTTTGACTTATTGGAAGGGTCGAAAGTGTACTCCAAGATTGATCTGCGACAGGGTTACTACCAACTACGGATTCGAGATTCTGATATTCCGAAGACTGGATTCAACACCCGTTATGGACACTTCGAGTTCGTTGTGATGCCTTTTGGGTTGACGAATGCTCCAGCAGCTTTCATGGATTTGATGCATCGTACATTCAGACCATATCTCGATAAGTTCGTGGTTATTTTCATCGACGACATCCTGGTTTTCTCTAAGACTAAGGAAGAACACGCCGAACATCTACGTATTGTGCTTAGGACTCTAAGAGAGCATCGGTTGTATGCCAAGTTCAGCAAGTGCGAGTTCTGGATTGATCGTGTTCACTTCCTTGGCCACGTGATCTCGGGAGAGGGTATCGAGGTTGATCCCTCGAAGATCGAGGCCGTTATGAACTGGGAGCAGCCGAAGACACCGGCAGAGGTGCGAAGTTTCTTAGGGTTGGCCGGCTATTATCGACGTTTCGTTCAAGACTTCTCTAAGATAGCCGCGCCGCTCACTCATTTGACCCGTAAAGATCTTCCCTTTGTGTGGAGCAACAAATGCGAGACGAGTTTCCAAGAGTTGAGGAAACGGTTGACGACCGCTCCTATTCTCACATTGCCCGAGGGTCCAGAAGGTTTCACGGTGTATACCGATCCCTCGAAGGAAGGATTGGGATGTGTTCTCATGCAGAATGGAAAGGTGATCGCGTATGCTTCTCGAAAGCTGAAGGATCCCGAATTGAACTAACCTATCCACGATTTGGAGTTAGCAGCTATCATATTTGCCCTTGGAAAGTGGCGACACTACTTGTATGGTGTGACATTTGATATTTTCACCGACCACCAGAGCTTGAAGTATTTACATACTCAGAAAGAGCTCAACAGAAGGCAACGTCGGTGGATGGAGTTCCTCGAGGACTATGATTGCCGTATTCAATCATCCGGGCAAAGAGAATGTGGTAGCCGATGCTTTGAGCCGACAGGCGAAGATGGCTAGCTTGGACGGTGATTCCTCAGGGTTAGCTACTGCCGAACGGTGTCAGATAGTCTCTCAGCCGAGAATTGCTAATCTTGTGCTTCGACCAGATTTGACTCAGAGAATCAAAGATGGGCAAGTTAGTGATGGCTGGATTCAGAGACAGATTGTGAGAGCTCAGAATAAGCGGAACCCCAAGTTTGAGTTCGACAATATGGGTCTCTTTCGTTTCAGAAATAGAATTTGTGTGCCAAAAGGTTTAAGGACCGAGATTCTTGATGAGGCACACAAATCAGCATATGTTGTCCATCCTGGTGGCAACAAGATGTATAGAGATCTCAAAACTCAGTATTGGTGGCACGGCATGAAGAGAGAGGTTGCCGATTATGTTCGAAGGTGTTTGACTTGCCAGAAGGTTAAAGCCGAACATCAACAACCTAGTGGAACCTTACAGCCACTTTCGATTCCGGATTGGAAATGGGAAGGTGTTGCTATGGACTTCATGTCAGGATTACCGAAAGTTCAAAGAGGATATGATACGATTTGGGTAGTTGTGGATCGCTTGACGAAGTCCACTCACTTTATTCCGATCAAGAAGACGACTAATGTCAAGAAGCTTGCAACCTTGTATATCGAGCAGATCGTTAGGTTGCATGGTGTTCCATTGAACATTGTGTCTGATCGAGATCCCAAGTTCACTTCACGTCTTTGGCAAGAAATTCACAAGAGTTTGGGAATGAACTTGAAGTTTAGCACCGCAGCTCACCCTCAAACCGATGGTCAGTCTGAAAGAACCATCAAGATATTGGGCGACATGTTACGTGCTTGTGCTCTCGACTTCTATTCGAGTTGGGACCAATAGTTGCCGTTGATAGAATTCACCTACAACAATAGTTATCAGGCGACTGTTGGAATGTCGCCGTACGAAGCTCTCTATGGTAGAAAGTGCCGATCTCCTCTTTATTGGGAATTGGAGGATTGGCGAAGAACTTCAGATGGTGAAAAACGAGCTCTTCCTTCTAAGACGATCCAAGAGACTTTGGATAAGGTTGTGATCATTCGTCAGAGGATGAAAATAGCCCAGGACCCACAAAAGAGCTATGCCGACAAGAGACGACGGGATATCGAATTCGAAGAAGGTGACAAAGTGTTTCTCAAAGCAACGTTAAGAAAAGGGTTTGCTAGAGTGGGTAAAGGTGGGAAGCTCAGTCCGAGATACTTGGGTCCTTATGAGATTCTCGAGAGGATTGGGAAGACCGCTTACCGCTTGAATTTGCCCTCTAACTTGACCGGGATTCACAATGTTTTCCATGTTTCTCAACTCCGGAAGTATTATCCCGACGAGTCTCACATGCTTCATGATGAAGAGGTTCATTTGGAGTCCGATTTGACGATCGAATTGAAGCCCGTTGAGTTTCAAGATCGTAAGCTCAAGTTACTTCGCAACAAACAGATTCCATTGGTTCGTGTATTGTGGAGGAATCGAGCAACCGAGCAAGTCACTTGGGAGACCGAAGAGAAGATGCCTCACTACTATCCCGAGTTGTTCTCTAAGACGACGTAGAATCTGGGGACAGATTCCTTGAACGGGGGAGTAGTGTGACGACCCGATATTTCAAGGTACGTTTCGGCGTGTTAGCCGGAATTTATTTGTGAATTATGTGAATTAATTGCATTTAAGTGTTTATTGGGTGTGATTTTTGTGAGATATTTGAGTTAGAGGTATTTTCGAGTTTCTAGCATCGTATTGTCATCGAGGGCTTGATTAGGGTCGCTTTGATTGTAAAATCAATTAATTTGGACACATGCGACTTTTAAGCCCGGAATAGCGATTTGCAGTATTCTTGGACTGGCTCGAGTTTGAGCCGGGTGTTCTTTTTCCCCTCTAATTCTCACGTTCATTCTCTCTTCCTCACTTATCAAAATATTCAATTTCTCTTCACTTTATTTTCCCTCTTCCAACAACAACAACTCTTAACCTAGCTTCTTTAATCTTCTTCACCTTCGATCCTCTAGCTCTCTAATTCAACACGAAGGATCACCGAAGAACAAGGAACAATTTGATCCGAACAATTCCAGCTCTCAAGCTCTACTTCTCCTCATTTCATAACTTTTCCATATTTAGGTAATTTATGGTTTTTGTTGCTATGATGATTGGTAATGATTCTTATGTTCTTAGAATGACCAAACATGAATATATGAGTGTATGTTGATCATCTTGAAGCATGAGTGGAGCTAGAAAGCTTGAAACTCCATTAATGGCAATTTGAAGCTAAATGGGTTTATTTGTAATATTGAATTCACGACTTCTTTAGCTTGTTTTAATGTTGTTTTCATGATATATGATCATATTAAGCATTTAGGTAGAGTTGTTGGAGGATTGGGGGATGAAAAAAATGAATTTTGAGCCAAAAATCAAAAAAATTCTCGCTACTGCTACAGTAACTTGCGTGTTACTGTAGCAAATTTGCTACGGGAATTTGGCCAAAAATGTGGCGATCCGAACTTTAAAAATCCCGTTTTCACCCTAAAACTCGTCCAAAAATCATTATTTCACCACCATAAATCATCTAACACACAAAATTACTTATTTTGAAAGTTTCGTGGTGATTGGACATGTTCGGGTTTTGAATAGTGTTTCGGGGGTACTTTTGGTAATTTTTCCAAACGTTTGGAAATGCTACCCCAAGCTTCTATATGACTTGTATGCCTTCTTTGCTCAATATTATAAGCTTCTAATGTGTCTAAATGTGTTTTATACATTTTCATTATTTAAGCATGTTTGCATATTTAAAGCCGTATGTCGTTAATTGGTTGTTAGTCGAGTCGTGTCTTACCTCGAGACCCTGTGTGTTACAGGTGGACCCCAAGGGGACAAGGCATAGTCGTCGGCTTCCTTCTCTCTTCTTTTGAACATTTCATGTGAGGATTTAAAACGCTTTCAACTGTTGCATTGAACAAATGATTGTGAAAACCCTTAAGTATTTGAATATATTTATCAATATTTGAGCAATGTTTTCATATCAAACAATATATGTATATTCTGATCAAATGGTTTCAAAACAGAGACAAGTGAACTTATTTGGTTTAAAGCAACTTTTGGTTAAGGAGCCTTGCGCGTATGCCGTGAATTCTCCCGGCAACGTTGATGAGTGTTGTCCTAGCCGTTGCACACTTGTTCTCGAATGACCCCTTTTTGGTCAAACCGCTCCTTTACTCGAAAGAGAAAGGAGAACTAAATATTCAAAGCGAGAAATATTACTCTTAACCCCCCTTGAGGACGCTCTTGGGAGGAACGGGCCCCGGGTTATAGGACCGAGTTAATATCCCGTAGACTAGGTCTAGGGTGAGACCCAATCCTATAATTCATAAATTCAGATTATATGTAGATGTGGCTTTGTGATCCGGTCATTTTCTATTACATAATCGAGAGTATTATCCAAGCTGTTCAGGGAAGAACTAGCCCGAATAATACTAACCGACTACGGTCGTTAAAAACGGTGAAGTCTTGGGTTGCTCCTCGATAAACCAAACGGTGTATTGGAGATTTCAAATATTTTTGAAATGTTTTGGGAGTTATAAGGAGATGGCCCCCTCTCGCCGGGAAATAAAAGGTTTTAAAATGTTTTACTACAAAGTCTGATTCACTTAAGCTTTATTGAATCCATATGAGACTATTCGTCATGCTACGAGATCTCTAAGTGACTAAAGCGTGGATTAGACTAGGTTTTACATTATTACATATACCTCCCCTCTTCACTGAGTTCTTTTGACTCACCCTCTCTTTTGGTTCATGCTTCAGGTTTAGATGCTCGACGTTCCAAATGTCGAAGTTGGCAGCAGTGGTCATAGGATTTGATTTCGAGTCTTGTGTCGGTCGTTGTACATTTATGCTATAGATCGATACAACATGACTTGAGTTACATTATGACATTGCTATACTCTCTCTATGATTATGTATTTACATTCTGGAACCGCGAATTGGCGGAGTTATGTTTATTTTGCCCCAGTGAGGGATGTTGATATATATATATGCTTCTGATTTTCGATTAGTTGAGCATTGTTTAAATTCCCTCGTATTGATTACTTGTTTAAGCTTCCGCTCATTAATTGTTTATTGCTCTGTGCGTTTTGGGAGAGTCACTGTTGCCAAAGGTCATGGATACCCGTTGTCTGGGGTAGGGTTTCGGGTTTCGGTAATTAACCGTCGCTTGTGGTCTCGTTCCGGTCCGGGGGCTGTGGTGTAGGGGCGTCACAATTGCTTTTTTGAAAAGCATAAACTTTATTAAAGTAGTTTATCATAATTATTCCCTAAACTATTATGCAAGTAGGTAGGGATCCAGAGAGAACTTATTTGTCCATTTTCTCCTTGCCTTTTGCTGTGGCTGAGCTCGCTATTTGCTCCGTGATTGATTTTTCAACATTGTTGATGATATCATCAATGGAAATATCTGCTTCTTCCCCATAGGGGTCTTGTGATTCACCAGGATTACAATATTCTTCATCATCATGTGAAGAAGTGGCCATAGAGATATCAGATTGATATTCAATTCCAAAATTTTTTATTAAATCTTTTTTCACTTCCTCCATATAAGAAGCAATTAACTCTTTATTAGTTAGCTGTCCTTTTTGGAAATTTAATTTCCTTGATAAATGTTGAAACGGACTAGGGGCTTCCCTTTGTTGTTTCAACTGGATTTGTTCTTTGTATTGCCGGATATGATCCTGGATGTTGTCAACAGTTTCTTGTCCTTCAAGAACTCCTTGCTCGTTTTTTCTCAGCATTTTTTTCCAAAATTTGGTATATGATACCCTCTTAATACAAGGTATATTTTGTTGGGTATAACGCATTTCTGGTTCCCATTTCCAAATCCATGGGATTCCAAACTCTATGAAAAAATGTAAAAAGGGCATTCCCTCAATCCACTTATTTGTGTGTTCGGCCTCTATGAGAGTTGGTGAGATTTTTACCCATTCATTGTAAAGACCTTTATAAGGTTCTGGTAAAATTTTTACCGTAGGGCCAAAAGATAGCCACCATTGGTATAACCAATTTGGGATGTCCTTGTTATAAACATTTGGACAGATTTTGAAGAACCAAGTATGCTTTTTCAATGGATTTTCATATAAAAAAGCTTTATTAAATGCTTCAATATAATCCCAAAAATTAAATTTAACCTGAATCTTTTGATCAGGCCGGAAATATTCTTTTTCACCTAGGGTACTCAGTCCCCATTCTTCTGCAGATATAATCTGCTTAATGATAACCTTACTAAAGCTATAAGCTTGAGTATTTTTTCCTGGATAAAAGTGTGAAAATTCACAAGATCCAATTGATTTAAGAATATTTTCATAATGAATACGCTGTTTATATGAACCAGCAGTACATGATGCAGTATTAAGATATTTGTTCATAAGGTGCCATATTTCACCTTTCCAACGAAGATCTTTGTCTTCGAGGAGTAATATTACCTTCTTGCAGATATTCTGCTCATAGGGCAAGTCATCTGTCTCCTCTTCAATAACAATATTAGCATATGAAGGGTTGCCCTGGCTGGTATTACCAAGCCTCGCTTTGAATTCCATAAATTCTTTGAATAGAATTTCATCTCCCTCTTTTAGAGTATTACTTGAAGAGGACGATGTGATATTAGCAATATTTTCAGCTATGAGCCTTTGATTCCCAATTTGAGCAATTGTTCGTCCACCTCTTCCTCTATAAGAGGAATTTCCTCTGCCTCGGTGGCTCATCCTGAAAATAATCAAGCAATTAGTGATCTATTAATATTTTTATTGGTCACATGTATGACTGCATTAATTTGATTGATCCTTGCATCAATCATTTTTATTAAAAGTCTATAATCAGGATGATTTGCAATTTCATGTTGGAGAATTTGTTTAATGTTCTCCCAATATTTAGCATCTCTTCGATAATATGTAGAGATTTCCACCATATGTAAAATTCTATTATGATGAGGCCATATATGCCTAGGCCTTCGTGGTTTCTGACATTGGATATGTGGAAGAATTTCTTCCTCTAAGTAGTACACCCATCTGTCTGTACGAATAGCTTCTTCCATAATCTGAAATAAATAATTAAGCTATTAGCTCATTAATCCGGGATTTAACCCTTTTTAATTATGCTCTATCTTCTCTAACTATTCTAGCAAGATTAGGATGAATTTGGAATCCATTATCAAATGCATATATCATGGATTCATCAATCTCGATGCTCTGTCGGAGATATTTCTCCTGTTGAATAAGTCTAGGCATGCCAATAAGATTTAAATAGCTAGCTGGAGTGATCTTATTCTGGATTTTTAAAATCCTAAAGTCATTCGGTCCTCTTAGTGGATCCAACATCAGCATAACATGTCAAGTTTTCATGTAATCCAACATCAGAAGTTCGATCCACAAAAGTAAATACATAAGACCGACTTCAAGGACTGTACAAGCCTACAACAACTGCTGCCAGACCCGACATTAGGGTGTCGAGCACCTATACCTGAAGCATGAACCAAAAGAGGGTGAGTCAAACAAACTCAGTGAGGAAGGGAAAATATACGTAATACTTCAAAAACTTGTTTAATCCCACACTTTGGTTGTTTAAGAAATAATCTCATGTCGATAATTCTTTTACAATTCATCAAAGTTTAGGAATTAAACTTAAAACAATGAAATATTTTCTCAAACATTTTATTCCCGGCGAGAACGGGCCATCTCCTTATAACTCCCGTAAATCATTTCAAATCATAAATGAAATCCCATACACCGTTTGGCTTATCAAGGAGCAACCCGAGATTTCACCATAACCGATTAATGGCACCGGTGTAAGTATTACCCGAGCTAGACTACCTCCGACTAGCAATGAGTAATACCCTTTGATTATATATTAGATGATCGTCACTGGGTCTCCATCTATATATAATCTGGATTATACAACTGGGCTTCACCCTAGACGCACGTCTCCGGGTCTCCGCCTATTGTATAATCCGGGCCCAAGTTTTCCCCCAAAAGCGTCCTTAAGGGGTTAAATGCAATAATAGCTCGCTTTTCAAATCTTTTAAGGACAAAACGGCCTTTTATATATTTGTTTCATTCGAATACACATATATGATTTTTTTTTTGTATCAAATCTTTTCATTAAATATGAATAAATCGTATATTCGAATATAGAGGGGATATGGTTTTCGAAACATTTGTTCATACTTCAGTTAAAAACTTTTAACCCTCACCTGTAGGCTTCGGGATCAAAAGAAGGCTTAAAAATGACGGCCTAGCTCCGCGAGGACCCACCTGTAACACATAGGTCTCGAGGTGAGACAAGACTCGACAAACTAGACCAAATAACGAATGGCGCTACTTAACATAATGTAATTATGATCATAAAATGCGAAAATAATGCATAAACGCTCTTGGACAAGCTCATTCAAATGCTTATAAACTCAATCAAATATACATGCTATTAAGCTAGATTGGGTATTCAAGTCATATGAGAGCTTGGAAACTACAACTCAAAGGTTTAGCAAATATTACATAAATCACCCTTCATTTAATACTTTTCATATCAAAACAACTCCGATTAATCCGAAACTTTCGGCATCTCTTAGTTATAATATTTAAGGATTTTTCATGTCAAAAGAATCGAAAAACGAAGCTCGAATCAAAACCTAAAAAAACCACTATTCATGCCGCCACCACCCTAATTGCTCAAACCTTTGATTTTCAATCCCAAACTCTATAAAACTTCACCTAATTGCTTAATATCATCAAATAATATGAAATACACATCCATTCAATCATGTAATCCAAACATTGCAAATCATCTTAATTTCTATACAAAAATCACAAATAAAATTCCATGCCATCTCAAGCTAAACAAAGCTCATCAATCATCTATTCTAACATGTTTCTCCACTATATCAACATAAGAATCTTTGAAATTCAAATAATATCAAGTTTCTCCAACTTACCTTAAAGGAGAGAAATGGAGAAAAAGAAGAGGAAGAGAGGTTGATTGAGCAAGCTATAAGTTGTAAGTTCCTTCTTGATGATGAAGAAGACTTGAGATGGAAGGAGATGATCCAATTTGGAGGATTGAAGAAGTTAGGGAAGTGTTGCTTGGAGTGTTGAAGATGGCGGCAAGATGAGATGAGGGAGAAGATGGAAGAATGTTGTAGAGAAAGAAATGAGGGAGAAAAATAATAAAAAGAGAAAATATTTTTGAAAAGTCAAAAATTGTATATAATTGTATATATATACTTGCATATATATTTACATATATTGCAAAGATATTTACATATATATTTCAAACATAATATCATATAAGTCAAATGTATTGACATAATTCTCATAAAATTCCAAATACAACAATGTAAATGGTATAAAATAATTCAAATATGAAAATTCTTATGAAATCTTCATATGATTCACATATAGAATCACATATTAATCCATATAATTCATATAATTCAAATAATCACAACAATGCAAACAAGAGCAATTAGTCGGTAAACGTACCGAAGCGCTATAAAATAGCGGGGCGTTACACTCTATCTTCTCTAACTATTCTAGCAAGATTAGGATGAATTTGGAATCCATTATCAAATGTATAGCATGGATTCATCAATCTCGATGCTCTGTCGGAGATATTTCTCCTGTTGAATAAGTCTAGGCATGCCAATAAGATTTAAATAGCTAGCTGGAGTGATCTTATTCTGGATTTTTAAAATCCTAAAGTCATTCGGTCCTCTTAGTGGAGGATCAAAGTGATCTTTGTACATCCGCCAATTATAAGGGGTGATGTCTGGACTATTTTCCATCTGCCAACCAAGCCTTGTAAGAATATGATCTTTGTCCCTATAAACAGACATTCCATAAGGAATCATTCTGGTTAACCATCTTTGATCAAAATCATTCATATTCTTGTAAATATTCTCTGGTTAAAAAATCAGGAAGATTATTATCAGTTCCTTTTTTATAAACTATATCAAAATCAAAAGGGGCTAATTGAGCTTGCCACCTTGCAAACATTTGTTTCGACACATCATGTTTAAAATCTTTTTTAAACATGTATTTCGCTGCTTGGCAATCAGTTTTAATTATAAATTTCTGATTATATAAATCATCTTGAAATTTTAAAACACACTTAAGGATAACTAAAATTTCTTTAGCTATAGTAGCATAATTCTTTTGACTATTATTCCATTTACCTGAATGGAATCTCACAAGATATTCTTGTGTATTATTAGGAGAAATCTGTTTAAGGATACCTCCATATCCAATTTCTGAGGCATCTGTCTCAATAATTTTATCCCAATTTGGGTTAGCAAGCATAAGACACGGAAGATTAGTGACTCTATGTTTAATTTTTTTAACAGCCAGAGTATGACTCTCAGTCCAGGGTTTTGGATTTTTCTTAAGTCTATCATATAAGATAGCAGTATCCTGGGCAAGATTCCTAATATAAGGAGATATATAATTTAAACTTCCTAAAAAATCTTTGAAGCTGAGTTTTATCAGTCAGCTGATCAGGAAATTTGGAAGCAAATTCTATACTTCTATTAATAGGAATAATTTTTCATTTTTCAATATTATGACCAAGGAATCTAACTTTTGTTTGAAAAAGCTGCATTTTAGGTTTAGATATAACTAAACCATTTTGAATGACAATATTCTTAAATATATTTAAGTGTTGAAAATGAGTTTCAATATTTTTGGAGAATACTAAAATATCATCAATATAAACAATAATAAAATCACTATAAGGATTAAAAATATCATTCATAATATTTTGAAATTCTGAAGGGGCATTTTTAAGACCAAAAGGCATCACTTTCCATTCATATTGTCCAAAGGGGACATTAAAAGCTGTTTTATAAACATCTTTTTCATGAATTTGAATTTGCCAATATCCTGATTTTAAATCAAATTTTGAAAATACTAAGGCATCATGAAGCCTATCCAGAAGATCCTTTTTATTAGGGATCGGATATCTTATCCATTTTAAAGCAGTATTAAGAGCTTTATAGTTAATGACTAACCTGGGAACACCTCTTTCTTGTTCAGCATGTTTATTAACATAGAAAGATGTACAAGACCATGGAGATTTAGAAGGTCGTATTAACCCTTTGTTTTGCAAGACTTCAATCTCTTTTTTGCATAGCTCAATATAATCTTTATTCATTTGACAAGGTCTAGCCTGTGACGTCCCCCACGCCACAACCCCCGGACCGAAACGAGCCCCCGAGCGGTAGTTAAATACCACCACTCGAAAACCCGCCACGGACAACGAGATTCCCACAACCTGGCAACAGCAACTCCCAACAACAGTACCAACACCAACAACAACAACAACAGCACCAACCAGCGGAAGAAATAAGCAGAAGAGCATATTTATATTCACACTGCCATCCGTGGCCAAAATAAACATTTATAAGTTCATTATCTATCACAAGTTATAACATCAACTCATTAAATATCCAACATCAGCATAACATGACAAGTTTTCATGTAATCCAACATCATGAGTTCGATCCACAAAAGTAAATACATAAGACCGACTTCAAGGACTGTACAAGCCTACAACGCTGCTGCCAGTACCTGACCGCTAACTTGAAGCATGAACCAAAACGGGATGTGAGTCAAACGAACTCAGTGAGGAGGGGAAAATATATATAATAATTAAAACATAAAACATATTTAATTCACGCTTTGGTTAATAGAGAAACGAATCTAGTGCCGATACTTTCTCTTTATAATTCATCAAGGCTTTGTGAATTAAATATTAAAGTAAAACATTTTAGAAACAGTTTATTCCCGGCGAGAACGGGCCATCTCCTTATAACTCCCAAAACGTATCAAATATAACGAAATTCCTCCTCAATACCATTTGGCTTATCAAGGGAGCTACCCAAGATTTCACCATAACCGACTAATGGCGCCGGTGTAAGTATTATTCAGGCTAGACTACCTCCGACCAGCCATGAACAATACCCTTATTTGTCAGGTTCCTGAATACCTGCTTATAATCGGTGGAATTATGAACCCAGCTTCAACCCTAGACGCACGTCTCCGGGTATCCGCCTGTCACATAATCCAGGGCCCAAACAGAAATACCCATGAGCGTCCTCAATGGGGTTCAGTATAAGTCATCTCGCTTTTCAAAATATTTTAATGGACCAAAAGGGTCTTTCGAGACAAGGTATGTAACCGCCTAGGGTATCCCGTCACGTTGCCGAGTTATCTCAAGGCATACGCGCAAGTCCCGAGACCAAATGTTACTTTTAAAATCAAAATAGTTCTCTTGTCTCTATTTTCAAACCATTTTGGAAAAGATACACATATATCATTTTTATATCAAATCCTTTTTATTTCAAATATTGACAACATATAATTGAAATATAAAAGGGGATAGGGTTTTCGCAATATTTGTTCATACTTCAGTTGAAAACCATTTTACATCCTCACCTGTAGGCTTAACAAAAAGGATAGCCAAACGACCAGAGATCAGTCCCGCGAGGTCCCACCTGTAATACACAGGCCTCGAGGTAAGACACGACTCGATAAATCAACCAAATACGATGCACGGCTATGAAATGCATTTTATGCTCAAAATAACATATTATGTATAAATGCACTTAACAACAATTAAACTCATTCAAATGCATTTAAACACAATCAAATACACATGATATTAAGCTACAATAGGCATACAAGTAATATGGAAGCTTGGGAAACAAAATTCAATAGTTTAGCAAAAATTACATAAACCACCCCTCGTTTAATACTTTGCATAGCAAATCAACTCCGATTAATCCGAAACTTTCGGCATCTCTTAGTTAACACATTTTAAGATTTTTGATGCCAAAAGAATCGAAAAACGAAGCTCAAAACATCAAATTTCACTATTCACCAACCCCTACATATTTTGCCAAACTTCCATTTTTCAACCCCAAACTCCATAAAACTTCACCAATTTGCTTAATATCATGAACTAACATGAATTACCAATCCATTCAAGCATCTAAGATCATTAGCTCAACATTGCACATTGATCAAATTCAATGGAAAAATCACAAGTAATGCTACATGTAATCAATCACCAAACTAAGCTCATCAATCATTCATTCTAGCATGCTTCTTCACTTTATCAACATATAAAACATTGAAACTCAAAGATTAAAGATATTTGCAACCTTACCTTGTAAAAGAAAATTGAAGGGATAGAGATGTTGAGGGCTTGTTTGCACAAATAGAAAGTAGAGGTTTGTTCCTTGGATGAAAGAGCACACTTTTTATAACAAAAATGATTGAATTGCTTGGTGATGGTTGAAGATGAAGATGGCGGTGGTGAAGGTGAGTGAGGGCCGAGAGAGAGAGAGAGGTTGAAGATGAGAGAATAGTGTAGAAAAATGTGGAGAGAATTTATAATATATTTACATAATTAAAAGGTATTTATTTGAAAAGTCAAAATATGCTTGCAATGTATATATATTTGTATAGATATTTATGTATGTATTTGCATATATATTTATATATATTTCAATTCAAATATAATGTGATAATTTTCATAAAAGTTCAAATACAACACTTCAAATATAAACATAGTATAAGGTAATTCAAATATGAAAATTCTTATGAAATCTTCATATCATTCACATATAGAATCACACATTAATTTCATATAATTCACATAATTACAAATAATGCAAACAAGAGCAATTAGTCGGTAAACGTACCGAAGCGTTATAAAATAGCGGGGCGTTACATAGCCTTAGTCGGAATCTTCTTTTCATCAAAATTTTCTTCATAAGGAAGTGAAACAATATGTTTCTTTCTGTCCCAAAAAGCATTTGGGTGATCATTACAAATTTGTAAAGAAAACTGATTATTAAGCAGTTTGATCTTATCTTGTAACCTAGGATTTTGAAGAGTTTCCTCAATATTAAAAATACTTATTTCCTGTTTGAGAAAATTAATTTGATTTTCTTTATTCTTTATAAAAGAATCTTTTATTTGATTTAGAATTCTTGTAAAAGGTTCGGTGATGAAATGAAAAGTAATTTCTTTTTCTTCAAAGGTTCCTATAAAGCCTTTTTCATCAATCCTTTTTATCGGAAATATTTTCTTCAGAAAAGGGGTTCCAAGTATAACTTGGTTGGTAATATTTTTAACTAGAAGAAAACTAGTGGGGATGCAAACTTTGTTTTTGCAAATATAAGCTTTTGGAATTTTGAAGTTTATTTCCATTTTCTGCCCATTCGCAGAACTTAAAGAATGGGTCGTTTTATGAAAATATTTAGTAGGAATAATTCCTTCTTGAACACAATTTAAATCTGCACCGCTATCAACAAGTGCCGTAAATTCTCTCCTATAATTATGATCAATAAGAAGAGAAATTTTTATAAACCATTTTTGAGAAGTAACCATTTCTAAGGTACCAAGGAAATTATCATCCTCAGAAAAAGTATGTTGATTATCAGAATCAAAATTAATAAGGGGTTGTTTTCCTTTATTAAAAATTTCTAGTTTGAAAACTCTTTCTTCAAGATTTTTATTAGAGCTTTTCAAGCTTTTGATTTCATTTTTGAGATTATAAATCTCCATTGCCAAATCATTAGCATTTGCTGGGTTTTCTCCAACCTGCTTTTGTTTTAACATTCTTTTTACTTCAGCCATAGTATATGGCTCAGAAGATTTTGGAATAAAATCATTATGCCTATTAAGAAATTTTTTTTCTTCTATTTGATCAAGAATTTTCGCTCTAATATCGGGGTCTTTGACAGATTTTAAAATTTCTATAATACTATCATTAGTAAGGACATTTATTTCCTGAAATTGAGAAATAATTTGATAAAGGTTATTACCTTCTTCAGGATCTGAGCTATCCTCTCTTTCACAAGGTAAGCCATTTTTACAAGGCTCACAGTCTTCACTATCTGAAGAACTGTAATCATTTGCTAAAGCTTCAAGCCCTTCAATAGGCACTTTTTCTTCTTCAGAATCGGAATGAAGAAGTAACTTACTAAGAGTATCTTTGAGATCGTTATCAATCTCCGAAGTGCTAAGTTTTTTCTTTACCCAACATTTATTAGCATAGTGGCCAATTTTGCCACATTTTCTACAAACAACAGGGGGCGCATTCGCTCTCCTTTTCTCTTTCCTAAATTCTCTTTTTTCCTTTCTCTTTCTGTGTTTCCTTTTAGGAAAATCATGATATTTATTATATTTCTTATGTTTTTTAGCCTTACTATTATCCTGGCTAGTAGATGGATTTTCTACTCCAAATTGACCACAAAATTGTCCTAACTGCTTTTTCTCATTAAGATTATGTTTCTTAATTTGTTGGTTCAATTTTATTTCATTACACAAGGCTAAGCCTTCTTGAATGCAAGTTCCTATTAACTTGCCATAAGTATAACTATCATAATTAATATTAACTTCACCTTTTCTAAGGTTTTTCCTAACCCTTTCAGCAAATAAAGGAGGTAATCCATCAATAAATTTGGATTTCCAGTGAGGACTATTAGACTCAGGGAGCTACTAAGAAAAGTATCCTTATACCATCTAAAAGATGTAAGAGTTCGACATCTTAAATTCTGGAGTAAAGTCCTAAGATTCTCACTATTGTCGGACCATCTTCCAGTGAAAAAAAAATATATAATTTACTTTATATTAGATTTATTTATGTTTCATAATAAAGAATAATTTGAAATATTAATCTTATTGATTAAATGTATATTGAAGCTTAATTTCTTTGAAATTATAATAATAATATAAAAAAAATGGCTCATAAATTTCTGTACTCTGTGCCCGACAGATCATACTACCCGTTGTCATAATAAAATCAAATCACAATTCATATAGTGAAGCATTAAAAAAATACATAAATAAATTAAAGAAAAAGAAAACAGTGATGCACATGAATCAACAATAATTCACCATCATCTATAAAAAAAAAGAAAATAATAGGGTCCCCTATAACCTTACGGTCAGTTGACTGATTCCAGTTAAAAAAAAATAATAATAATTCGTCACATAAAAACAAAGAAAAACCTAATCGAAAAAGAAAAAAGTGTAAAACTTTATAAAAATGTGTGGGGACATATTACCATTTCGCTGTTTAGCTCACAGTTCTAGAAATAGATGTACATATACAACATATTTTAGTGGGGAGATTCACTCGTTAATCCCGTGAAATCCATAATTATTGCGTGGACTTCCTGTAAAATTTTTATTCTTAATTATTATCCTATAATTTTAACGAAGCATATAATTTCCCTGGCGCAACATGTATATCTCATCTGCATGGTGTGAGACTTGTAAAATTCAAAATTTATCTTTTTTTCGTGGGTAAATACAGAATACCCTGTGAACTGATTAACAGAAGCAACCACCATTTTTTTCACCATTTTCACTTCTCTTCTCTTTCTTCTTCCCCGATCCTTTTTTCTTTTTTTATTGCTCGATGCTATTTCCATGGCTTCGAGCTCTGCAACTAGGAGGAATGTGCATGAGTGTCGACATAGTGTGAACTTTAATTTTGTTATTATATGTAGGGGGATTTTAGTTCCTACACCTCTTTCGGAGCGTGTATAGCATGAGGAGACAGTATGAATATCACACAAAATGATAAAGGAGATTAATAGGAATAAAATTATGACGGGAGCCTGAGTAAAATTTTTAAAAAACACTGGAAGAGTATAAGAATTTGATTCTATTTTAATATTATACATATATAATATTTTTCTCCCTATTTAAACACTCTGAATTTTGTGAATCATAAGTTGAATAGTAGCTAGACCAGGTCCTTGAAGTTTTCTGACAAAAAGACTTAAAACAATTGAAGAGTTCATTATATTACAGATCAGATTCTTCAACTATATAGGTGTCACGCTCAAAATCATGCATGTCCACTCATTGATTAATTAAAGCTAATATTTTAGGGTGGACGATATAAAAAAATAATTACATTTACACCCCTCGATTTAGGAGAAAATATAGCAATACCCCTTTTACTATTGAAAATTATAGAAACACTCAATCGACTATGACTCTGTCTAAAATTTACGCCATGCCACTAGTTATTTTCTTGTTTCCAAGTATATGTTAACGTTTTATTAATAGGATAACAATTTAATCACTTTGCTCATTTCATGTATAGCAAACACAATAACAAAAATGTAATTGGTAATTTAGTCATTTTATAACTTTCTGTTAATTGTATTTTAGGTTGCTGTAAGGGTTAGAGGATCTATCTATAATTTCCAATAGTTAATGTGGTGTTGCTACCCCTATGTCGAGGGGTGTGATCAGTGTAATTATCTCTAGCTAAAATATTCATTGGATTGTAAGGAGAGGAGTTATGCACTAATAACACTAAAGGATCACTAGTCTTTAACCAAAGCGTGTGGTTGAGTGAAAGACACTCATTCATTCTTAATCAAATGTTAGGAGTTTGAATACTAATTTTACATATGAAGCAGCCTTAAATCTCTTGGTCAGTTGTTCCACCTTCGATGATGGATACTCTAGTTTCGACCAAACAAACTAAAAGAGTAGTCTTTAGCATTTAAGATTCAAGAGTTTTCAATTTGATACCACTGGTATATACCAGTTTACATGTCGAGATGTTATATGCGGCAGAATGCAAAATGCTCACTTGAGCTGGAGCTTGAGTTCAATAATGCACTCGAGCTTGAACTTTGTTAGCCGCCGAAACTTTGTTTCAGGAACTCTTGATATGACAAAATGGTTAGGATAGTTTCCTTGCGTTATATAACAAATCTGTTAGCATATATATTCTTGTGGGGTTTAATTCATATTATCTATCTGTATTATTTATAAGTTTCACTTTGCCTCCCTCATATTTTTATTCCTACTAGTTCCCTTGTGGTATAGAGTAATTATCGCATTGCCTACTTCTCGCTATACACGCTTTTAACAATGTTATAATTACAAATAAATTACCAGATTCTACATTATAAATTTGCTATGGTAAAATCTAAACCCGTAATTCCTTTTCCCTTTCGCTGTTTTGAATTCCAGCGCGAAATCCCTAATTCGACACTCAAATCAATGAAAGACCTAGGTGAATTGTGAATTAAAAATGTATAAAATGAATGCTTTGTGCCTTTATATAATAAAATCAAGGGGTTTATGAGGTGAATAAGTTAATTTTTATCCTATTTCAGTTTCAATATCTGCGGAGCGTAAAACAATCAATGCCCCTGGAGTCAAATGAACTTTATTTAATATCTCAGGGGGTAATTATAAATTAATTTAACACAGAGATAGATGCAAAAAATTCGTATTACACAGGGTGGTTGTTGGTATGTGTAATTTGAATTTTTGACCGGGTTTATGTATATTTGCTGTCAAAATCATAGTTCAGATGTAAAGTCGTTTCAATTATAATCTAGCAAATTGATGAGAAAGCAATCTAGCAGTTTGAAGTTTAAAAGGTAGCAAATTCAATAATGATACTAATCTAAGATATACAACCTGCATCCATCACTAGTATCAATCATTTTCGATTATAAAAGAAACAAGAGAAAAAAAAATTAATTCCCACAAGTAGCGATTAATTATAATAATTATTACTGTAAATTTTTAATATTAATTAAGTTATCGTAAGATTTTAATTTTTCGGTCTCAATTCATCATAAAACAGGTTGACGTATGAATTTCTTTTGAAATCTTCAAATTCAGTTCAGTGTTCAGAATTAGAATTTTCCAGTACTGATGATTCATTAGGTTTTATGCCACTTTAATGGGTGAAAAAGTGAAACAAAAGGAAATTCAATTGGATATGCAAAATTCAAAGGTGTAGGTGAGGACAAATGACAATTTTAAAATTAACTTCGTGGAGAGATCGAGGATGGTTAATAGTGGTTTGTCACATCGTAATAAGACCCTTATAAAAGCACTTTTTTTTGAAATTATACCGAATGTGACCTGAAGAAAAAGATGTGTTTAATTGTTTTCTTTTTTATTCTCCCATTTTTTCTAAGTTCGGATACGATCTTCCCAACATAGTTATATGTGTTCAATAATCAATTGTTGAAACTTGGAAAATACTGAATTCTTACTTTTATTTTCCAGTTAGTTTAAAGTGTTATTTTAATCGATTGATAAATGTAGGTCAATAAAAGGATTTTCATCGTAATAAAAAATTTATCTTCATTTAAGTTAATGTGTAGAAATAGTAAAATATTTTTTTTATTTTAGTAATTTAAAATTTATCATTTAAACTTCTTATCGTTTTGTTATACACGTCCTTGTGATACGACTGTTAGTGCCCCAAACATTGAAAATATATGGGCATTTGTCCCACATTAAATTTGTAAATCAATGAAATGATTTTATAAGTTAGAATTCAAGTGTAATCAATGGATATCTTTTCAGGTGCTGATTTAGGTTCAATTTCAAGTTACACTCAGTAGATTCGAAGCTTATAACTCACATACAAAGGCCCTTGGATCCGGAGTGTGACAGAGGGTTAACTCCATTTGTTTGTAACATAAGTTAAGTAACCTGAAACTTTGGCATAACACAATTAATTTTCTATACAATTAACTCCTATTTGTTTACGTTTTCAAACTAATGTATTTAGAATTCTTCTGTTAAAGATGGGGTTGAACGTTTACAACTATCAACTTGCTTTACTTTTTTTATATCAAATTTATATTAATTCTTTTGAGGGTCCATTCAAATGAAGGGATTTGGGTCCTATAAATTTGAATTTCATCGTATAAATCCATTTCACTTATTTGGTAAAAATAATAATTCAAGTGAATTGAAATCCACTTCTAAACTTAATGGATTTCAAACCCAATTTTCAATGGATTTGAAATTATTTCTAACTGGCATTTATCCGTGCGATGCATGGAAAAATTATAACTTCTCGACTAACTTAAAAATGAATGAAAGGTTATGCTACCTATAAAAAGTAATGTTAATCTAAAATATTTTGATTGAGTTTAAACGATCAATTAATTAATAAAAATATTCCTAACCCGATTACATATTCTAAATATCATATGAAAAACCATAATGAATAAAACCAAATATACAAACCATATAGTTAATTCCGTTTAAATAAAAAAGCTTGTATTCAAACTAATATAATATTAATAGTCTTTGATCATACTTATCATTCAATAACGTTAAGTTAATATTATTAGTAAGTTATTTAAAATAAATATTTATAAAACACAAATATATTTTTCTAGTGATGGTCTTTATAATTGATATACAATTTTAGACATATTAGAGATTCACGAAAAAAATTGCAATAATCAAAATACTTGTTACAAAAAAGAAATTGAAAAAAAACGTCACAATTAATATGGTCAAAATCAAATATAAATAAATAAAAAGTAAACATATAGAAAAAAAGCAATAATAGAAGACTAACTAATGATAATAAGATATTAGAAACACTAGATATTATTTAACATATTTACAAAATGAATATGTATATATATTTGGAGGTTAAAGAAAATTAACCATTATGCAATAATAATTAAGGGAGAAATAAAACACTATACAGTCACCCACACTGATAAACTAATGAAAAGAGACAAAAATTGAGAAATTATGGAAAAAAGTAAAAACAATTGAAGAAAATAATAATTATTTTAGTTGAAAACACTAAGATAAATCTAAAATAATAAAAATAAAATATATAGATAAATAAAGAATATGAAGAATATAGTTAAGACCGAAAAATCTATATATCTTTAAAAATATACATTTGTTAAACATGACATATAAATGGTAATCAAGATTCAAGAATTTGGATGAATTGAAAAACATGAAACAAAGAGTGATCTTTAAGGAAAAAAAATGTCAAAAATGTAAAGATATGAATGAAAAATGAAATTACATGATCTACTCTATCAATGAGGAAGGTGAAAAAAATAATTAACTATTAAAATCAGAGAAAAAGCATCAATCCGACAAGAAAAATTCAAACATATATACAAATAAATAATTTCAAAATAGAATTAAAATAAAGAAAAAGAATACAATATAGAAAGATAAATATAAAGTATATCGAGAGAAATATGACCATATATAAAATTAAAACACTAATAAACAATTTAAAAACTCTAATACAGATGATTAAAATATAAATTGCTGAAAAAAGCTGGTAAAAATGAAGTAACAATAGAATATAAGATTAAGAAACAACAAACTAAGGAGTCTTGATCTTCTTCTTGAATGTTGTTCCGTCCTTGATAATCAGCAACATATGTACTCAAAACTCAAAAGTGCTCAAAAAATTCTAATGTCACTCTAATGGTAATTGCCTTCACATACATTTCATAAATATATTATTAGCAAAGAAAGATAAATGTAGAAGAAAAAAAGAATAAGGAATAATGGGCTTAAAAGAATATGAAATAATTGCGTATTAGAAGGAAATTGGTTAATCATCAAATAAAGGGAATTTATGAGATTCCAAAAATATGCACAATTAATGCTCCTTAAGCGCACCATTTAGTTTATAACCAATGAAATTTTTGGTAAGCAATAAAATTCTAGATTTTCTATTTTTATTGCATTAAATGCATTTTTAAATTGAAATTTTGAACCGATTGAGTATACCTAGGAAGTAATTATGAATTGAGAATTTGTATTTTATATTTAAAAATAATTCAAAATTCTAGAAAATTAGAATTTGGTTAACTTTATACAATTGAAGTAGTTGACCGTTCTTAAATATAAATAGGAATTTGGCTAGGCTATTTCTCTCACGTATGTGAGTTCTCTCTCTAGCATTAGAGTCCTTTGTCTTTCTATCTTTTCTGTAGATCTTTCTTAGATTTTATTCGATCTTCCCAAACGGATACATGATATAGTACACCATTTCAATTTTCATTATCCCTCATTCCTTTGTTCTCCTACTTTACGCAATATTTTTGAATCTCTAAACACTCATTTTCTGCCAAGCTATGGACGAATTGAATGGACTTGGAAAAGCTCTAACTCTTTTTGATGGAGAGGATGATAACTTAGAGGTTCTGGTGGACACTTGGAAGCAGAATAATATGGATTATTCCTTGAGCCTAGTGGCCAGATTGTTTTCCCGAAAAGTCTGTCCATTTGGACTACCTCACGAATCAGTTGGTTAGGGCTATGAATCCTGTCAAGGGTTTATCTATTACTAGGGTTGGAGAGGAGCATTTTCTTCTTAACTTTAATCATGCTTTGGATCGTCAAAGGGTCATGGAAGGAGCCCTCTGGACCTTTGGAAAATATCCAATTATCATGGCCCCTATTCTTGATGGAGATGATCCTGCTACTATGGAGTTGAATCACTGCGATTTCTATATCCATGCTCATGGATTGCTATTCTCAAAACAAACCCGTGAAATGGCGGAATTCATTGGTAGCAATATTGGTATTTACTGAGACGTGGACTTTGATCAGACGGGGAGAGCTAAGCCTAATACTCTCCGTATTCGTGTTGGGGTTTTAATGACCAGACCGTTGAAAAGATACGTGCACATTCGAACTCCGGATGACCGTCAGTTGAAAATCTCATTTACATATGAACGACTTCTGAATTTCTGCTACCTTTGTGGGTTTTGTGATCATACGAAAAATAAATGTTTGGTCAGATATGCAGAAGGTTTTGTTGAACCGTAGAATTTCCTTATGGTGAGTGGTTACGTGATGAGCCACAAGAGAATATGGTGAATGACAGGCGTCTTTCGGGAACTCAGGGCCGCTCTCCTCCGTGTCAGCTCCCTTCTTTGCCGCCAGATGATACCAGAGAAGCCAGACTCCGACCAGCTTCTACTCCTACAACTAACACCCCGAATTCCATGCTTCATCCATCTCCTCACGTGTCGCGAATATCTCGGCCACCATCACCCACTTTACGTGCACTAGATTCCGAAAATCATGGACATGTGCGTTTTTTAATAGGCAACAAAAACCAATACAAAACCCCTTACCCTTCTGGACTAAAGCCCAATCCTCATCCTGGAAAAAATGCTACACATATACCTGGTGTTGGGCCGGCCCAAACACAACATAATCAACCTAACCCCTTTGTTACGAGCCCACCTGGGTCACTCAACCAATCATTCCATATATACCCCAATACATTCATCAACCCATACTTAGTTTCTCCATAGGATCTAACTTTACTCCTAGCCCAACTGAAGCCCAAACCACTCCAACCCAAATAGAAAAACTTCTCCATGTTAACACTGAAGCTCCTACTGGGAAAAAAAGGCACCTAATTTTCACGTCAGGAGAATTAATCCCACCCATAAATCTCTCTCCATCCCCAGAAGAGCATACTCATCGTGAAAAAAGGCAAAACATCTATTCTTCACCTGTCCATTCCCTGATTCCAGGGGTCCCTTTACCCACCCTGGATTTAGAGAATGTTCCACTTGTCTATCCCCCAATTCCACCACTAGCACCAAAAAAACGAAAACAAAGGAGATTCCGAGGGATTATTCTTGGGGATTTTAATGAAATACTATCTAATGATGAGCATTTGGGAGGGATTGATCGTAGGCCGGGCCGATTATTAGGCTTTCGAAACGTTCTTTTGGATTGCGGGCTAGTTGACTTGGGTTATTCAGGTTATCAGTTCACATGGAATAATAAATAGCCTGTACCTGATAATATTCAGGCCCGTTTGGATAGAGGCCTGGTGGATATGAATTGGAAATCTCTTTTCCCATCCTCTAAGATTCTTCATATTCAAACACCAGTGTCTGATCATTCAGCAATTTTGTTCACGACGAGATAGGGGCGAGCCAAGGTGGAAAAACAATGTCGTCCATTTTGTTTCGAAGCCTGTTGGGCTAGAGCGGATGATTGCGAACGCGTTATCAAGGAGTCTTGGATGGAAAATTCCAGGGCAAATCCGGCGGAAACTATTACCTTTAATGCACATTCTTGCCAAATTGGTTTATTCTCTTGGAGGAAATCTGTTAAGAAACTGGAACGGGATTTGGAGGCTATTGAGAAGAGACTTTTATTGTTGCAGCAAACCTCTTTAACCCCAGAACCTAGGCAGGAGGAAAAAATGTTGAGGGCCGAGTTTGATGATCGGGTTCGAACTGAGGAGATTATGTAGAAACAACGGGCGAAGGAGCATTGGCTTCGAGAGGGAGATAGAAACACTCGTTTCTTCCATGAAAAGGTGACAAGACGGGCTGAAAATAATGGAATCAAGGCTCTATTAAATGAAGAAGGAACGCAATGTACATGTAAGAGAGATATTCAAGGGATTTTAGAAAGATATTTTGGTGGATTGTTTAGCTGATCATGGAACGGGTCAAGAGATTGAAGATGTGCTACAAGCTGTAAACACAACACTTACAGAAACCATGCAAGCTGATCTCATTCGTCCTTATAGTATGCAGGAGGTAATTGTTGCTTTGAAGAGTATGTATCCCCTAAAATCCCTCGGTCCTGACGAACTTCCCCCTTTCTTTTTTCAGCGTTATTGGTCTATTGTTGGTAGGGATGTAATAAATTGTGTACTCGACTTTTTGAATAGTAATAATTTCTTGGCTGCTTTGAATTATACGCATGTTGTTTTGATTCCGAAGTGTAAAAATCCTGAGTTGATAACACAATTTCGCCATATTAGTTTATGTAATATTGTGTACAAGATTGCTTCTAAAGCCCTAGCGAATCGTATTAAACCAGTATTGGATCATATTATTTCCCCTATGCAATCTGCTTTTATTCCCTCGAGATTAATTACTGACAATGTGTTAGTGGCTTTTGAGGTCAATCATGCGTTAAAAATTAAAAAAGGAAAAAATGGCTATTTTTCATTAAAACTTGATATGAGCAAAGCATATGACCGAGTTGAGTGGCATTTTTTAGAAAAAACCATGCTTAAAATGTGTTTCCTTGCTGAAGTGGTTAATCTCATTATTAAGTATATCTCGACGGTTACTTATTCTTTTGTGCTTTGATGGGATGCAACTCGGGAATATTAAGCCGAGTAGAGGAATTCGACAAGGGGACCCTCTCTCGCCTTATTTATTCCTCATTTGTGTCGAGGTTTTATCGTGTTTTCTGCAGAGACAGGAAAATAACGGTTCATTGTCCGGGATTGCTGTTTGCCCAAATGCACCTAGAGTGTCACATCTTTTGTTCGCAGATCGCACCTTAATATGTGGAGTTGCAAACAAGAGGGCGATGGTGTCAATTAAGGAAGTGTTGAATATTTACTCAACGGTGTCGGGCCAAGTCACTAATTATCAAAAATCCTCCATTGTTTTTAGTGGGTGCATCCCTCATGTTGAACAGGCTCGGCTAGCAGGAATATTGGGAGTTCATAGAGTTGATAAAATAGACCTCTATCTCGACCTTCCTGCAACAGTGGGTAAATCAAAAGCATCGATCTTTTCTTCTATCCGGGACCGGATATGGAAGAGGATTATTTCTCCCTGGACTGTCGTTGGCTCGAACGATTGGAGTTGATCTTGTATCAGATTTGCTGGAACCAAATCAACTCAAATGGAATGAGGAACTAATCCGAGAGACTTTCACTCAAGAGGATGCTAAGCTAATTATGGAAATCACACTTGTTATAGTACCAAGACCAGATTCTCTTATATGGCATTATTCACGTAACGGCCTATTCACGGTAAAGAGTGCTTACCATTTGGCACTTGAGTTGGCACTAGCGGGAGTAAATGGCAATAACCACGAGATTGCTCCAGTGAAGGTATGGTCTCTAATTTGGAAACTTAAAGTTTCTCCTAAAGTTAAAGTTTCGTTTGGTGAATATGTCATGATATTTTACCTACGGGAGTTAACTTAGTTAGACGAAATTGTAATGTGCCTCCTTCATGTTCTATCTGTGGGTTCGAGAGTGAAAATGTGATTCATGCTTTAATATCGTGCCATTTTGCGAGACAAATTTGGGCTCTTTCAAACATTCCTTGGCACATTGTTAGCAAATTAGAAGAAGATTTGATTGAAGGAATTGTTGAGGCTATCTCTCTTCTGGAAGAGGGGGATTGTTGTAAATTTTTCTCAATTTTATGGTCTATTTGGTGGTTCCGTAATAAGAAATGGAGTGAAGATTTAGATTCTTCCCCGATGGAGATCCTTGATTTTGCTTGTCGGTTCAGCGAGGACCAAAAGTTGGCTTGCCATTTACCCTCTATTCAAGCTTCTCAAACTGATGCAACAAGTGAGGTACCAAATCGAGCTATTAACCGTTGAAATAAGCCCATCCCTAGATTTGTTAAAATAAATTTTGATGGAGCACTTTTTCGTGACACTGGTGAGATCGGATTGGGTGTATTTGCACGATACGAGTTTGGTTAGGTATTGGCTTGGAAGAGCACTAGGGTGAAGGGGGCTTTTGATGCTGATTTAGCTTAATCCCTTGCAGCTTTAGAAGCAATCCGCTTGGCACATGAGAAGGGTTGGCATAATATTCAAGTTGAAGGAGATTCTTCTAATGTAATTCGGATTGAAGACTCTAGATTTTTAGCTTTGTCTTTTAATGTTTGTTCTTTCGAATTTATTCGACGTGATGTAAATTGTGTAGCTAACGGTCTTGCTAGGAATGCGGCCAGACTTGCGTTAATTCGGGAATTTTACCCAGTTGTATTGAACTTCTTGTAAATTCTAATTTAAATTAATACAATCTATATATTTTCCTCAAAAAAAAAAAATATAATATAGTATAGATAGATCTCTAGTCATTTCAAATCCACTCTATCCATCTTATCTCATGCAAGTTCATTTTTTTTCTCTACTCAAGTTTTATCTCTATAATTTTTATTTTCAATATTTTCACTACTTTTTTTTCTCTCTCTCCTAACGATATCTCTACAAGTTTTATCTCTCAATCTCCTCACTATCTCTCTCCAATTTTTCTGTCCGTCTCTCTCCAATTTCTCTCTCGTCATTTTGTGTCATTTTTTCTCATTCTCCTTACTCTCTCTCTCTCATCATCCTCTCTCCTATTTGTAAAATATGTTGCAATAAATTTCTTTCTAACTATTATTCTTATGAATTATAAAATAATAAATATAGATATTAGGATATAAATTTTGGTTAAAAATAAATTTAGATGAAAAGAATTGAAATTCATTCTCAAAGTATTGTGTCTCCAAACAAAAAAATTTAAAGTTCATGAATTTAAAATCAAAGGTATTTTATATCCATTCATTTCAAATTCTTTCTCAAATGCAAATACATCCATCCAAATGCGCTCTGAATACACAAATACTAAAGGTATTTAAAATGTAAAACAAATATAGTTCCCTTTTATGAGTTAGTGGGATTTTTGACAGTTAAAATTATCTGTCCTCACCTTTTTAGGACTATTGATTTGTGCCAAAGTGTGAAAGTTTTTTTTTTTTAATGCTGCACAATTTTGATCTATTTCGAATGATTTGGTTACTCCGTTATTGACTAATAAACGCACAAATCAATCCTGTTATTAAAATACAAGATGGCTACTTTACATTTTTTTATACGTACGAATATTTTATATATTTTTAATGGAAAAGACGTTCAAAAATTGGCAAAAAAATAGAATCTATAATAATACGTACTTTGATATATACAAGTACAATATGTTTATTATGAAAAAAAAATAATGAAAAAAGGCAATATTCCTATGCATTTTTAGTTAATAAATAACGTGTAGGACAAAACTAAATAAAATAAGTATATCCATTCAATAATAATAAAAATATTGATAGAAGATTATATGACAAAGAAGAGAAAATATATTTAAATTGAAACTAAATGATAAGGAAATTCAATAAATAGCAAATATAAACTAATATTATTTAAATATGAAATCATAAAACCAAAAGTATGAGAAAATTATTAAACTAGATCAAACCTATAAACTAGCCAAAATAAATTACTATTCTAAAAGTACTAATTATTTGTATAATATTTTATTAATGTAAATTAATAGTTTTGACGTATTTTATTTTTTAAATAATTAGTATATATTTAAAATTTAAATAATTTTTTTTGTGATAAATTTGAGTTTTATTTATCAAGTATTATACGGGATAGCCTCCACCACTGTTGTACGGCCGAAAACCACCAGAAAACATGACGGACATCTTGTTGTGCAATCTGGAACAGACTTGCCACGTACCAATGCTAATGCTGCCACGGTAAAAGTGGTAGATTTCAGAATCCCAGACGAGTTCGCTCATTTGAAGACTTTCGACTTTCAAACCTCTAGAAAAAGTTACGGAATATAAGGAGAAGACTGCTGTGGTTTGGAGGAAGAAGAAGAACTATGCGAGGATTTCCAATTCACAGTTATAGACAAATTCCCTAGTGGATATCTGACCATGACTGAATTAGAACGAAGTTTCTTGCAGATGGCCTTCAACAAAGAAGTTACATTGAGTTTGCTTAACAGAACCCACGTACTCATCAGGTGCAATAACAAAGACAATTATGTACGTCTCTTCTCGAAAGGGACATGGTTTTTTCAAGATTACCCTATGTGAATTTTGAAATGGACTCCGGACTTTGATCCAAGAATAGAATCATCTATCATGCCGGTTTTGATTTCTTTCCCAAAACTAAAGGCACAAACAGTGATGAAGAAGAAGGTTTTATGGACGATTGCGTCTGCAGTAGGAAATCTAATTAGATCGGATGAATTTACTGCTAAAGGAAAAAACAAGTTGTTGCCTAGGGTTTGCGTCGAACTTGATGTAGCCAAACCGCTCAAGAAGTCAATTATGGATAGAATTGCAGGGCAATGGATTAAACAGGAAATTAAATACTTTAATGTTCCTGATTACTGCATGAGATGTAAATATCTCTATCATAAGACACAATCGTGTCGGATGCTGGAGTTAGATGAGGATGGGATGGAGATTACAGCGGAAAAGGAAGCCAATGAAACTGATCAGGAGAACCCTAAATGACAATCCAAGAATCATGCAACCTTAGGTCTGTTGTCGGCATAGCCAAACCTATGCCAAAAAAAAGGGACAAACGCCACTGCCAATAGGGTGAATAAGCAGATAGCCGAATGGACTGTTATGTAGCACAAGAAAAAGGATTTGGAGATAAGAGAGGAGCTAGAGTTTATTAAACCACGAAAAAACCCAAAATATGGTGAGGTTCAAATTCTCCCACGGGCGGACAATGCCAGAAATATGTATTTGGCGTTGGTTACAGAAGAGGAGGAATCGGATCAAGAAACAAATATTATTGAGGAGGAATAGGAGACTGGCGATCAATCTAAGAATGAAGAGGAGACCGAAGAACGATTTAAGAAAGACGAGAAGATGCCAGAACTAGAAGAATCAGATCAAATAAACTATTGGAAATATAGCAAGAGGATAAAGAACAACAACCTCTAATCACCGAAACCTTAAGGGATAGTGCTATGCAGCAATATGAGTCTCAAGAGAAGGGTATAGGTGAATTGGATCCGTCAGTAGCGCCTGATGAACCAAGGGATGATCACGGTATTGGCAGAGATGATATCATAGAGGGCTCCAGGCTGCAGATTATTTTACACAATACAGGGCCTGAGGCGGACAAGCTGGTGAACATTGAGACATATAAGCCAAGTGAAATCGAAAAGATATTGGCAGAAAGTTACGATAATATGATGATGGAAGCTAAACTGGCCAGCAATGCTAACAAATATGCATCGGATTCCAAAATTAAAAAAAACCAAAAAAGAAGAAAGGCGTGAAGGTTTTTGAGCCATCACAGATTGTGACGCAAAGGAAGGAAAAAGAGCTGCAACTTGTACCCAATTCATTAACTAATGATCTAACATTCTTAAATGGAATATTAGGGGTATCTAGAGAAACGCAAAGCTCTTACACCTACAACATCTTATCCGAAAACACAAGTTGAAAATTGTGGTTATTATTGAGCCGAAGATTGAGTTAAAGAAGGACGAAATGTGCAGATTTCTCGGATTAAACCAGGTTATATCTAACTGCTCTAATCATATTTGGTTATTTTATGATACGAATATTAATATTGATGTTATTGTTAACCATGATCAATCATTGCATGTTAATAACTGGACGGAGGAAGTGTTCGGTAGTTGTGTCTATGGGCGACATTCTAGAGCAGCGAGACGGGAACTATGGAACACACTGAGAGGGGTTGCCACCAACAATATATGACTGGTGGGAGGTGATTTTATTGTGATAAAACATGAATATGAGGCGAAAGGTTGTGCACAACTATTACCAAATGAGATGGAGGATTTTCGAAATTGCATCGAGAATTGTGAGCTTACGGAGCATACTTTTTAGGGGCCTCTGTTCACTTGGAACCGAGGAACTAAAAGAAAATGATTGGATAGAATAATTACTTAGGCTCAATGGACAGAGTCATTTGCCAATTCTTGTGTTGAACATCTTCCCAAACCATCGTCAGATCACTGTCTAATGCTATTAACTTTTGCAAAGGAGTGGAACCGAAATGCCTCCTTGTTTCGATTTCAACGCATGTGGATAAAACACCACACATTTATGGAGGTTGTTAAGCATAATTGGAGTCAAGAAGAACATCCAATAGGAATGCGAAGATTTCAGAATAAATTGCAACGTCTCAAAGATTGTCTAAAGGCGTGGAATAGAAACTTCTTTGGTAACATCTTCAATAGACTTGAGCAGGCTAATAAAGACTTGAAAGCGGCAACAACTAGATTTAGCAAGAGGGGGACAGAAGAAGCTCTTGTTGACATGAATAAGGCAACAACAATTTTCGATTAGACATTAATCCAGAAGGAGATCTACTGGAAACAGAAAGCTAGTTACAAATGGATGCTCAAGGGGGATAGAAGTTCCAAGTTCTTCCATAGTTTGATCAAGCAAAAGAGGATCAAAAATAAGATTAACAAAATTAAGGAGGATGGCAACGAAATTGAGGAGCAGGAGGACAGATATCATGTTCTAATTTTTTTGAAAAACTGCTCTCAACCGAATTAATTAGTTTTGAGGAAGAAGATTTCGAACACATAGATAGGGTTATCACTGATAAGAAGGCGGCAGATCTTACCAAACATCCGTCTCTACAAGAACTCAAGGACATGGTGTTTAATATCGACGGTAATTTGGTAGCGGGCCCGGATGGATACTAGGTGGTTTTCTATCAGGAGTGCTAGGATATTATTAAGGAGGATTTATTTGATGCAACGAAGGAATTCTTCATGGGGGTTCCTATGCCTAAAGGATTTACGTGCACAATGATTGTGTTAATTGCAAAAATCTGAACCTAATTAGATGGAAGGATTTTCGTCCCCTTAGCTTGTGCAACGTATCTAACAAAATTATGTCTAAAATCTTGGCCAGTCGGGTGGCAACAATTCTTCATAAAATTGTATCTCCTTCAGCATCCGGATTTCTGCCAAGACGAGCTATAGCAGATAACATTCTTCTTGCATAAGAATTGATTTCCACAATTAATGACAAAGTTTGCAGCAACAGAGCCTTAATCAAACTTGATATGGAGAAGGCATATGACCGAGTTAATTGGGATTTCTTGATCAAGATGCTTGAGAAGCTTTGGATTTAGTGCTGCATGGAATCACCTCGTAAGGAATTGCATCGGAAATTACTATTTTTTGGTGCGCATTAACGAGCAAGGCGCATGATTTTTTAAATCCACAAGAGGTTTAAGACGAGGGGATCCGGTATCACCGGCACTCTTTATATTGGTGGCAGAATGGATCTCTCGAAGTATTAATCGACTCAACACAAGAACACTGTCAATCAGATTTAATCAGACTTCGATTATTTTGGTTTCTCACCTGGCATATACAGATGATATGCTGATATTCAGTAGCGGAAACCTTGCGGCAATAAGAAAAATCTTGAACCTTCTAGAGAAATATGAGACCATATCCGTACCACATAGTAACCGAGCCAAGAGCTCTTTTGTGGTTTCGAAACATAGCACACCATATATTGCTCGAAAAAATTGCATTTGAGATGGGTTTCACTAAATCAAGCCTGTCTATAAAGTACCTCGGTTGCCCTCAATATGTGGGAAGGAAAATAATTTCCGTTTTTCAAAGTTTGATTGATAAAATCACAAACAAACTTGATGCACGGAGTCGGACGACACTATTTTATGGAGGGCGTTTGATGCTGGCTAAAAGTGTCCTTTCCTCGCTGCCGGTATATCTTATCCAAGTTCGTGAACAGCCTATGAAGATTATTAACATGATCGAGCTTCTTTTTAATCAATTTTTTTGGAACTCGCTGGGAAACGGAAAAACTTCGTTGGTATCAATGGAAAGAGATGTGTTCACCGGCAGAGGAAGGAGGATTGGGAATTTGAAGAATTAAAGATGTTATTAAAAGCTTCTCCTTCAAATTTTGGTGGAAATTCTGACAAAAGAAATCGTCGTGGCTAAGTATATGAATGATAAATACGCTAGAGATACACATCCATCTATTGTCTCTCATAGGCGTGCTTTACACATATGGATGAGGATGGAAGCAGTTAGAGGAGAAACGGGGAAGCTCATTTTTTGGAAGCTTGGGGATGGGGCTAGTTCCTTTTGGTACGACCGATGGTTTGGCACTAACTTTGGCAGAACTAATGCCGGATCATGCATGGATGGAGCAAATTGGTGTATATTGGCAAGGAGACAAGTTGGATACCGCAAGACTAGCAAATATGTTGCCATAAACAATTGCTGATATGATCAGTGAGATCTCTCGAGAAGTTGGTATGGACGAAATGCTTTGGAAGCTTGAAGAAAATGGCAGGTTTACTATGAAATCGGCTTGGCATTTTGTGAGAGAAAAGAAAGAGAAAAACATGTTGTTTGAGAGACTATGGGGGGCCGAGTGTTCTACCTAATATATGTGTGTTCAATTGGCGACTATTAAAAGGTTGGGTATCAGTAGACATCAGAATGAAAAAGAAGGGAATTGTGATGAGTTCTAAATGCCAATGTTGTCGGCAACAAGAGAGTTTGGCTCACATCTTCCTTTGCAGCCCCAAGGTGCATTACGTCTAGAAATTCTTCTCTTCCAGCTACCGAAAGAATTGAAGTTATGTTCGGTCACTGGTTTTTCTCGCATAGGTGGCAGAGAAAAGACCATATTCGAACAATTATTCCCCTTCTAATAACAATTGGCTCTCATGGGAAGCGCACGATACATCGAAGTTCGAAGAGACTAAGTTCACGGCAAGCAGTATTGTTTTCAAGATTTGGACCGATATCCTCAATTTGGCAAGAAGTGGTATTATGACGGCATAAAGTTGGCGAGGGGATAATGGAGTAATGTCCAGTTTCGACATATGGATACCAACCAGCTGTAAGCCTAGAAGTGAGATGCTGAAATGGAAAAACCGAGTGAGGGTTGGATCAAAATTAATACCGTTGGTGCCTCTCAAGATAATCCGGGTATTTCCGGAGGGGGGTGTTATTGGCAGAAATAACGAATGAAGACTCATTTTCAGTATCGCTTGTTTTCTTGGTATAAGTTCTAACAATTTTGCGGAGCTTTGGGCAATTTACGAGGGCCTCAATTTCTCGATTTCAAATGGTTTTATCAAATTTGGGTTGAATCGGATTCGAAAAGGGTTGTTGATTTGATGAATAGCACAAATAAGACTTCATATGGGACAAGCAACATGTCTTATGCAAAATTCGTAACTTGATGCACAAAGCTAAGGTCCGAGTTACTCACATATTTCGCGAGGCAAATGCAGCTGCGGATCACCTTTCAAATAGAGCTTGTGACGGGGAGAAGGACTACTTCATAAGTCCGAATGATGAGCTTAGGATTCTGAAGGGGATCATTCTTACAGATGCCATGGAATGACAATGACAAAGACAATGACAATGGTCGAGCCTGCAACTAAGGTCGGGGGTCCTGCGGGTGCTACTCCCTCGACCGGTGTGAAAAGGAGGAGGCCCAACTTTATCTCGACCCCTCGGGGATCGGGTACGCCTAAGGAGCACCTCAAGCAAAAGGGGGTTGTCGAGGCCGACAACGACAGTGAAGGGAGTCAAGACTTCCTCGAGCGCTTGTCGATCACGCTTCCCAACTTCATGACGCCCGAGGAACCACCGGAGGGGCAGGAGTTTTCCCATTTCTACAGGAAGGTAGACGATCGGAAGGCGTACACCCTTTATCGGTCGGGTGTCCATCACTTCATCGATGACTTGGAGGTTATATGCGCCAAGTCTTTGAGCATGGTACGACCTTTCCTCTTACTTCCTCTTTTCTCTTCAATTTAATTATCGATTGTCGTTGATCAGACGTTCGTTTTTGTATGACAGAGGCTCCCGAACGCCTTGGCCTCGATCGCCTAGAGAGCCCGGATTTACTGTGCTCACAAGGAACATTATAAGAAGAAGTTCCTTGTGAAGAAGAAGGAACTGGCTGGCTCAGGGATAGCCCAGAACTGAAGCAACAGGCTGACGACCTGCAAGATGAGAAGGAGCGCTTCTGCGGGGAGGTTGAGTGCTTGACTAAAGAGGCCGACTCATCAGCAGGCAAGATCTCCGAGCTGGAGGCACAGCTGGAAAAGGCCGCCGAGCAGGAGCAAGAGCAATATGACACTACCTAAACGATCGGGTACACCTCGGCGGTCGAGGATTTGGCGCACAAATACAAGTGCAAGGCTCAGCGCTATCTGCGTCATGCGTGCGAAGTGATCGCGAAGAGGGCAGTGATCGACTTCATCGAAAGCCCCATGTTTTATCAAGCCTCGGCGCACAAATGCGATGGCGATATGCAAGCGGGGGTCGACTTCTGTTTGGCTCAGCTCCACCACCAGGGTAATCTACAGGTTCTTTATGGTGAACTTTTCGAGATCAGGCCCGACGAGCATGATCCTCGTCCACCGAAGATGAACGATCCGATGGCTGAAGTTTACGCCGCCGAGCCCGACGACTATCCCTTTGGGTTCATCGTGAAGAAGATCGCTGCAGAGGCCCCCGACGCACCATCTTATGACGGGAGTAGCTGGCCCAAAGAGCTTGAATTCAGTTTTCTCGACCAGCCTGACAGATCAGACTCTCTCGATCCGCCTTCCCCCTCGCGACAGCCCGAGCCATCCGTAGCCCCGACTATCCACGACGTTGAAGATTGAGTGTCGTTATCTTTTCTTCTTTTGTTTTTAATTTCGTGGGATCGGACTAGCCATATCCCCTAGATCGTAGCTAGACCTAGTTCGATCGGGTCCTTTTGTAAGCGACGGGTCGCGCTATTCGACCTTTCTTTAATGAAGTTTCCTTTTTGGAAAAAACTTGTTGTTCCTCGTTTGTTTAAATTTGGATGATCAGGGTGGGCCTCGAGCTTTATGCTCGAGTCCCCAGTTCGAGCGGAAGTTTAACTTCCAACTCTGGATGATCAGGGTGGGCCTCGAGCTTTATGCTCGAGTCCCCAGTTCGAGCGGAAGTTTAACTTCCAACTCTGGATGATCGAAGTGGGCTCGAGCTTTACGCTCGAGTCCCCAGTCCCCTGAAGTTTAACTCTGGACGATCGAAGTGGGCTCGAGCTTTACGCTTGAGTCCCCAATTGAAGTGGAAGTTTAACTTCCAACTCTGGACGATCAAAGTGGACTCGATCGTAAGTCCGAGCAGAAGTTTAACTTCAAACTCTGGACGATCGAAGTAGGCTCGAGCTTTACGCTTGAGTCCCAGTCGAAGTGGAAGTTTAACTTCCAACTCTGGATGATCAAAGTGGACTCGAGCGTAAGGTCGAGCAGAAGTTTAACTTCCAACTCTGGACGATTGAAGTGGGCTCGAGCTTTACGCTAGAGTCCCCAGTTCGAACGGAAGTTTAACTTCCAACTCTGGACGATCGAAGTGGGCTCGAGCTTTACGCTCGAGTCCCCAGTCCGAGCGAAAGTTTAACTTCCAACTCTGGACGATCGAAGTGGGCTCGAGCTTCACGCTTGAGTCCCCAGTCGGAGCGGAAGTTTAACTTCCAACTCTGGACGATTGAAGTGGGCTCGAGCTTTATGCTTGAGTCCCCAGTCGGAGCGGAAGTTTAACTTCCAACTCTGGATGATCGAAGTGGGCTCGAGCTTTATGGTCGAGTCCCTAGTCCGAGCAGAAGTTTAACTTCCAACTCTGGACGACCAAAGTGGGCTCGAGCTTTACACTCGAGTCCCCAATTCGTTTCGTAAATTCCATTTATGGAATTTAGTTCACGGGTCATCGATTATTATTTTTCCAAGTATACGGGGTTTCCCCCTCCCCCTTTTTCGAGCATGATGGGACATTGAGTACTAACACAGGTCGAAAAGAATAAACAGCAGTAGATAAAATAATAACATGTGCTTTAAATGTTTCACTGAACTAGCCAACTTACAAAAGGGCCATTGAGAGGAATTACACGGTCGGACCCCTGAGGGGTCGATCTAAGGTAATACAATTTTAAATTGAATGTGTTCTATGGTCGAGGCAGTTCTTTGGGTTTCGACCCGAGTGTCTCGAGCCGATAGGCGTTGTTTTTGGTTATCCGCGCGACGCGGTATGGTCCATCCCACTTTTCCTCGAGCTTTTTCACTTTCCTGGAGACTTCAACTTTTTTGAAAACCAAATCTCCCACCTGGAAACTCAATGGTCGGAGATGTTCTTGTTATAGCTTCGTGCAGCTACTGCTTTATTCTGCAACATCTGCCCCAGGGCTCTATGGCATTTTTCCTCGATAACGTCAAGGTCGAGTGCACATCCTTTATTGTTTTGCGCCAGGTGAAAATGCGACACCTTGGCAGCCTCGTGGACGAGCTCGGCTGGAATTAAGGCTTCCGACCCATATACTGAAGCGAATGGGGTTTCGCCTGTCGAGGTTCAAGGAGTCGTTCTATAGGCCCATAGGACCTCATCGAGCTCGTTGGCCCATGCCTTCTTCTTTGCGTCGAGTCGAGCGCTGAGGCTCCGAATAATTATGCGGTTTGTTACCTTTGCTTGCCCATTCGCTTGTGGGTACCCGACCGAAGCAAATCGCTGGTCAATCCAGTGATCCATGCACCATTCGTTCATATCGTCTGCTCGAAATTGTGGTCCGTTATCACAAATAAAGATCTGTGCGACCCCGAATCGACACACAATGTTTCTCCAGATGAAGTTTTGATGACCTTCGTGGTCGTTTGTCGAATAGCTATTGCCTCTACCCATTTTGAGAAATACTCGCAAGCTACAATGTAGTATTCCGCCTGTCTGATGGTCGAAGTTGGGAGTGGTCCAATAATGTCTATCCCCCACTGGTGGAAGGGCCTTGACACATCAACCGTTATCATTTCTGCTGCATACTTGTGTGAATAATTTCCCATCTTTTGACACTTAACGCAATGCCTTGAGTGTCTTTCCGCATCGTGATCGAGGGTTCGTGCCAGCGATCAACCGCCGGAGTGATTCCCGCAACTTCCTGCGTGGATTTCATATAGAACTTCTTCAACTTGAGAGGGTCTGAGGCACCTCATGGGCGGTCAATGGTGCCCACGTTTATAGAGCCTTCCTTCTGGATCAAGAAAATATCTGGTGGTGCGATGCCGCAGTCGCCAAGCGGCACTGCGATCCTAGGGAAGAGTACCGTCTCTGAGATATAGCACTATCTCATGGAGCCAACATAGCTCTTCTCGGTTGATCATCATGAGGGTCTCGACCGGGCCATCCATTACTTGGCGGTTGGACACTTTGAAAGTAATCTTTCTCTCTTCAGTGCCTTTAAGGCCGTTGGCGAGCTTGGATAGCACGTCGACTTGGACATTCTCTTCTCTTGGGACCTGATCGATGGTGAAACTGGTAAACTTGGCAGTTAATTTGTGCACTTCTTCCAAATACTTGATCATGCTATCTTCTCAAGCTTCGTAGAAGCCCTAGACTTGATGCGCTACAAGTTGGGAATCCGTGATAATGGCGATCATTTTTGCTCCGCTCTCGAGCCCGATACGTAGACCGGTGATCAGAGCCTCTTATTCGGCTTCGTTATTTGTGACTTGGAAGTCGAGACAGATGGCGAAGTCGAGGTCGAGGCCATCAGGATTGGTTAACGATATTCCCGCTCCTCTTCCTTGAGCGGTAGGAACCATCGACCTTTAAGAGCCAATGGGTGCCCTTATTTTTTCCTGCCTTCATCGTTGTGGTCTTCTCGACTAGAAAATCAGCTAATACTTGTGCCTGGATGGCGACTCTTGGTTGAAAAGTGATATCAAACTGTCCGAGATCGATCGCCCACTTGATCAACTGCCCAGAGGTGTCAGGCTTAGCCATCACCTGTTTTAGGGGCTGGTCGGTTAACACTACGATCTCGTGCGCCTAGAAGTATGGTCAGAGTTTTCTCGAAGAAACCACATGTACGAGTGCGAACTTCTCGATTTCCAAGTACCGTGTTTCAGGTCCATGAAGATTTTGCTGACATAGTATACTGGGAGGCATTTCCGATCGCTGATGGTCACTAGGACCGAGCTGATCATTTCGTCTGACACGGCCAAGTAAAGATAAAGGATCTCTCCCTTTTCAGGTTTGGCGATCAACGGAGCTGACGCCAAGTATCTCTTCATATCTTCGAAGGCGCGGTCACATTCCTCCCTCCACTCAAACATGTTTATATCTCTCAGAATTTTGAAGAAGGGAAGGTTACATTCCTCCGACCTGGATATAAACCTGTTGAGGGCAACGATTCGTCCGACCAGCTGTTGAACTCCTCGAATTGTGTCTGTTCGAGGTATGTTGATGATCGCTGATATCTTTTCTGGGTTGGCCTCGATCCCTTGCTGGCTTACCATATAACCCAAGAATTTGCCACCGCCGACCCCAAAAACACACTTCTATGGATTGAGCTTCAATCGGTATTTTCGTATCAACGCGAACATGGCCACTGGGTCGGCTGGATGATCTATCGCCCTCAGGCTTTTCACAATCATGTCGTCAACGTAAACCTCGATGGTTTTCCCAAGGAGCGGCTCGAAGATAAGGTTGACCAGCCTTTGATACGTGGCTCCCACGTTCTTCAGTCCAAACGGCATCACTTTCAAACAGTAGATGCCTTTTACAACAATAAACGTCGTGTGCTTCTGGTCTTGGGGAGCCATCCTGATCTGATAATAGCCTTGGAAAGAATCCATCATGCTCATCATCTTACATCCCGTTGTCGAATTGACGAGCTGATTGATCCGTGGGAGTGGGTAAGGATCTTTGGGGCAGGCGCGGTTAAGGTCAGTGAAATCGTTGCACATTCGCCACTTTCCGCCAGTCTTGGTGACCAGGACCACGTTGCAGAGCTAGTCGACATACTTTTCTGGCGTGATATATCCAGTGTCGAGGAGCTTGTTAACCTCTTCTTCGATGATGGAGTTTCTTACTACACTCTGTGTCCGGAGTTTCTGCTTGATCGGCCAGAAAAATGGGTCGATATTGAGATAATATGAAATGACGCTCGGATCGACCCCTTCAAGGTCGGATGCCTTCCAAGCGAAGACGTTGGCATTCTCCTGGAGAGAGATGGTGAGGCACTCGAGCTGGTCCCCTCAGAGGTTAACTCCAACCCGGGTTATTTTCTCTCGATCATTAGGATCGAGCTGTATTGTTTGGGTCTCTTCGGCGGCGGACAGTGGGGCGTCATCCATTTTCCTCTTCTTCCGAGCTTCGTGCGTGCTTATCTTGGAGTGCGAGGCTCCGTCCCCCTTCGTATCGGGAATTCTTTTGTCGACATCAACTGCCTCGTCGACGATTGGATCCCCAAGCCCTAGTTCGTCTTTCTTAGATGGAAGCTTAGCTTCGTTGGCGATCGAATAACAGGCCCATGACTCGGTGTGGTTGCAGTTTACCTCTCCGATCCCGTAGGGAGTCGGGAGTTTCATTTTCTGATGGAAGGTGGATATGATCGCCTTGAAGGCGATCAGACCCGGCCGTCCAAAGATCATGTGGTATGGGAAATCCTCGATTCGACCACAACCTAGTTGATTTCCATCATAGTTTGAACGGGATGGGTCCCCACGAAAGTCAACATTTTGATCTGCCCAATGGGAATGATAACCGATCCGCCAAACCCCTTTAAGGAGGTGTCGACGGTGTGATGTTTAATCGATCGAGGTTCATTTGTTTGAGAGTCGAGTAAAGGATAAGGTTGGAGCTACTTCCCGTATCAACTAAACACTTACTTACAGCATAGTTAGCAATATCTAGTGTGACTACCATCGGACAACTCGGCGTTATACCGTCCCGATGGGGGTCCAAATGAAAGTGCCTATCACTAAATTCCACCTCCTTCTGCCTCCATTCATATCCGCGGTCGACGTGATAGACCTCATGGGGGCCATTACGGCTCATCTGCCCTGGTCGGATGTTTCGCTTTCTTGCAGTCTTGGAGTCTCCACCATCGGGATCTCCGACGATCATGTCGATCCTTTCGATCGAGGCGTTCAAGATTCTTTCTGGATTTTCCTTCTGCTTTCCCTCGCGTTGACCTGGGTTCCTTTTGGCCGGGGGCGTTCTAGATCTCGACCGCGAGCGGCGGCTATTACCATCCTCATTGCATCGTCGATCTCGACCACGGTCCCTGTTGTGGGTCAGCCTTTTGATGAACTTTCTTAGGTGGCCACCTTGGATGAGCCTCTCGATCTTATCTTTCAGCTGGTTGCACTCGTCAGTGTGGTGGCCCGGCTGGTCGTGGAACTCGCAATACTTGTTGGTATCAACCTTCTTCATGTTCAACTTCAACTTCTTAAGGTCTCTAAGGAGTTTTTCCGGGATCATGGGGAGGATATCCCTGATTGCACAGATTAGGGGCTCGTAGAGCTCCCTATTCGGCTGTATCGAGGACGAGCCGCCCTCCTGTCGACCACTGCGATCACGCCGACCGTTGCTATCTTGTTGGCTATTGTCATCTTGACGTCCCCTGTTCCTGTTCCAACCTACTGGAGGCAGGCTTCGAGCTTTTGGGCTTCTGGGTCGGTTATAGTAATTGGGTCTGGTCGGACTCCCGCTCAGCTACTGCGGCTTCGAAGCATGGCTTGGCCATTGCCCGCCCAATAACTTCCTTCGATCTCCTCATAATCCATCCACTTAGTGGCACAATCTTGGATGTCCCTTAATCTTTCGACGGGGACTCGACCAAGGATGTCCTTGGTGAAATCTTAACAATGGCAGTTTTTTTCGAGCGCGCTGAGGACGACGGCTAGATCGGGCGGCGCGACCCAGACCAACTCCGCGTGGAAACGAGTGAAGTAGTCTCTGAGCATTTCATCGACCCCCTGGACGATCGATTCTAAGCGCGATACTCCAAGTCGGTCCTTGATTAGGGGTGAGAAATGACCTTCGAGCGCTGTTGAGAGTTCATCATATGATCTTATCGACCCTGGAGGCTGTCGGAGGAACCAATCGAGTGGTGCGCCCTTGAAGGTCCTGGATAACACCATTGCCCAAGTATGAGGGGTATGGGGAAATAAATTCATTGACAGCTCGAAGCCGGTGATATGGTCCCCTGGATCGGTCTTCCCATTGTAGATGGGAAGGTCGCGTGGCATGGCGGTGCTCCCCGGATCATCGCTGAGGATCTCCTCCGTGAACGGCGACAGCCTCTGTCGGCGACTGCGAGCATTAGGCTCCGGTCTCGACTGCTCGTTACGAGCCAAGTTGGGTCGGGGACGGAGCCTGTCCCTTAAGTCTCCGAACGGTGGGATATTGGCGAATTTGTTTGATAACCTCTCTCTGATCGGGGTCGAGATGGGTGGGCTCGAGAGCATTTTGCATGAGCCCGGGTGCTGGTCGGATAAGCTGGGAATACGTCCTTCGATTGTTAGGTGGGGGGACGTAGTCCCTTTCTCCAACTCGATCATTGTACTCTTTGCGATCGTACTCGTCATCGTAGAAATCCTCCTCCTCCTCATGCTCACCATTGCGCTCCACGCTGTGTGCCTTTCCGGGTCGTTGGACTGTGTGGCCGTTGTTTTCTCCCCCTCCTTCTGGGAGTGGTCGACCGAGTAACGGGGGGTCGGGTGGCTTCACGCCCTCGACTTCCATCCCTTTCTTCCACCTAGGTTCGAGCCCTGGGAGGCAATGGGGGATCGGGCCGTGTCAGTCAGTATTGTATTGGGGGAAGATCGATAAGATTGACGGTAATCGGGATTACCCTCACTGGCCTTCCTGCTTCTAGGGCCTGCCTGGCTTCCTCGTAGACTTGGTTCGTGTAAGCGGCCAGATCTTGCGTCAATGGTTGGGCGGGGAGCACGACCGCTGGCAGGTCGGCGCGTGAGACTGCATCTTCTTCCACCTCGTTGAGAGGAGGGTCCCCTCCTTCAGGGTGGTCAATCGCGTTGAGTTGGGCAGCGAAGGCTGCCTGCTCTGCCGCAGCGGCAGCAGCTCGTTCAACTTCGATCTGGGATCGAGTTTTGATGACACTTTGGGTGCTCTTCGCATTCTTGTTCACCATGGTTCTTGTTTGTTGGCTCTAAGGTCGAAAGTAGTTTCGCACAGACGGCACCAAACTGATGAGGTCTGTTTTTGGTCAGGGTTCGAAGAGCGACCACGTGTCTTGCTCGTCGGTTGAATTTGTAGAGGGGATCCAACTTCGACCTGAAAACACTGAACATTGGGTCACTTGGCCGGAGGGAGTTGTCTCCGGCGTAGCCCTACACTGAATTAAGTCAGTACTAGGAATAAAATATTCCAGTAAGGGAGATGTGATCGGAACAACTAGGTGCGATTGGAGTAATAATGAGAGCTTACCAACAATAAATGCTGGGGGTATATATAGTAGGTGATAACACACACTAAGTACACCTGGGGGAGCGTGCATTTAATCCTTATTTGCGTTGACCTGCAGGCATTTAATGCGGGGCTCAGAGTATTTGCAGACGATCTCGTACTATCCTTAAAAGAGGGGATCTGGTGGGCTAGGCTTCCTCATAGCGTGGTACGGCTTTGGCTGTGGTGTTTGGGGCGCGTGACCCAACAATCTCGCCAGATCGTGAGGCAATCGAGTGGCCTCGATCGGCCTCGAGGGAGACTTGGGTGACGGCCCTTGACGGCGATCGGGGATCGATCAGGCGAGAACCACGCTTGGTGGACCCCCGAATCTGGTCGAGGATACCCGATTAGCCTCTATATCAAGAAAATCGGACGCCGCCACGTGGCCTGAGAAGAACGCTAGGATCGGGATACATGGCGCGGTCGGATTATCCATTATCACCCCTGGTGTAAATGTAATAGTCGAACTCATTTGTCAATACATAGTCTGAAATAAAGATGTAATACTTTGATAGATGTTGTCATAACTTATGTGAATTTGTAGATTAAAGCAACTATTGTAATAAACAATGAAATGGTCAATTATTTGGCTAGTACTAACTCTTGGAATTAATGAAAATTATTGAGCAAATTATTGTGGCTTCGGCTAGCTATTACTCATGAAAATTGATGGATTTTATCGTACAAAATGTCATTGCTTCGGCTAGATATAACTACTGGTATTTGGTGGTTATCACTGTACAAGATATCAATGCTTCGATACGAATTAATTTGAGGACTTTGGTGGCTCTTTGCTACACTGGCCATGTCCGTAAGCGCAATAATTTCAAGGCAATTGGAAAAGAATGTTTAAGCATTAAGGAGCTCAAGGATAGAGGGCCCAATTTGAGGAGGTGGGTCTCAAGGCGTCCCATGTTGATAGCTCCAGTCCTTTGAACAAGTGCGATCCGTGGCACCTTGCAAGATAGAGGCATCCGGACTTGTATTGTATTCATGCTTTGAATTGCTACATTTTTGTTGTTTTTATTATTTTATTCATGTACTTTGGGATTTTCCGATTTGATATTTGCGCTTTTAATATATGAGGTGGGGTCCTCCTAAAATTCTATAGTCGTTTTGGCTTATTTCAACAACAATAAAAGAGAAAGTATTATACGATATATATATATATATGTATTAAACGTATGACATCAAAAATACACGTATTATTTATTAAGTTCAGAATGTATACGAAAAACGAAAGTATTTTTCAATTATTTATATGTAAGTGTACTATATAGGTATAATACACATTTTTATTAATAGAGCAAATCAATAACACTTTTTTTTTATAATCATGTCTTAATATATCACATCATTACAAATTATAATTCATAAATAATTAATATATCATTAATAGAAAAATACTAATAACAATTAACAACCAATAAATTACATGGAATCATATATATTCATATACATATATATATATATACATATATATATATATATATATATATATATATATGAAAATAAAGTAGTGGACTATTTTAGGAAAGATGTTTACGTGGCAATGAAGTGGATTAGTTAGAATTGATCCGTTTTACCATGTAGATTTTTTCTGCAATTAATTTCATTAATTATTGTTTTTATAACTTATATATATACTTATTGACATTCCATACTTTTATTTATATTAAAAAATTGCAACTCCTACTTAATTATAGAACTATATAACTACTTTATGTAATATTAAAATTATTTTTTTTTTTAAAAATGGTTTTAAGTAAATTTTAACAAGTTTTAGCGTTATCCATACGGTATTGAATATTTGTTAATAAAAATAAAGACAGAATAATGTATTCAATATACTCATTAAAAAATATATTTAATATTTTAATTTCTATCAAATAGTTTTGATATAGCAGATTCAAATGAAATTTTTTTTAACTAAAGAAGGGAAGAAAATTTTAAACATAAGTTTATTAAATTTATAATAATATAAAATAACTAAAAAATTAATTTTCTGGAAAAACTAAGTTTAATTAAATTTTATTAGTATTTTAATAATATAAAATAAATAAATAATTAATTTTCTTGAAAAACAACTTTTACACGTACCTCATGTTCATTTTGTGGTAGAAAAGTTATATTTTATTTCAATCTAAATAAATTTCTTAAATTATTATATTTGAGTATTAATATTTTCATAATATAAGAAAAAATTCAATAATGAAATGAATATTATTATGAATTAATAATGAAAAAATAACATATTATTTAATAAAAAAGTAATATAAAGTATAATAAACAACTATCTAAAAAACAAAATTAAAGCAATTAAACATTCAATTAATAAAATTAAGAAATTAAAGAGCAATTAAGGCAGATAGATCGTGTAAAACACTTAACATATAATTAAAGCAAGTAAGTACACAAGCTCATCCGGTTCTTGAATGTGGTTTGAAATTCTTGTAGTCCGTGGAAGTTCCGTTTGACCCTGAAATTGAGTCCAAATAATTTGACCCTTAGATTCTATCCCAACTCGACATCTGACTCAGGCTGAGCTTCTTTGTCTGATCTCTATTTTACAAATAGCTTGCCCGCTCTTTCCTTTCTTCCACTTAGCTTGCATTGGTGACATCCGTTGGTTCCTGATATGTTTCTTATTGCTGTCTCGAAATCTGCACTTGAATTGATTTTATTTCTGCTGTCACATCTAGTTCTGCTGTACCACGTCTGAATATAGATTATGTAGCCCATCAGTTGGTATCTTTGCAATGATGAGGTACTGATTACGTTTCAAAACCCGATCAAATTCGGTAATGACTCTAACTGCAAAAGGTCTTTCACCGGCATGGTTCCCCTATTAGTCTTGAGTTGTTCTCATACTGTGTCCTTGAGAGTAAAGTACTCGTATCATGACCCAGAACTTGGAATCCATATCGCACACCAATTTCTGAATCCGTTTCTGAACTCAATTTCTGAATGTACTTTTCTAAAATCATGTTATCATCTGTCTCTACATCGTCATCATTTGCAGCTTTTGTAGGTTTATGTTTCTTCTACCCAGACTAGACATTCCCTTTCTAGCCTTCTGATTACATTCTGGCGAGATCATAGTGTTTGCCATATTACATTTCAAACTTTCTGAATCTTCTCTACATTGCTCGTCATTTGTAGTGGCAATTTCTGTCAACTGAAATACGTTGGTCTCTTTGTTCAAGTTATCTGCTACCAAACTTGCTTTGCTGGAGTGGTACTGAAAGTGGTAATCGTAGTCCCTTGCCATCATTCCTTTACTGACCCATTGTCACAATTAGTTCCTCTAAGTTGATTACGATAAACGGAGAAGTGTAATTCGAAGAGTCGAACAAACTGTCAGTAGCACTTCGCTGATCTGAGTGTTGCTCATGTCTGACGGTGTCTTGGTTGGATCTCAATCCTTAGTAGACTCACCCTCCGTAGAACTTGTCCTGGCACTATTCTCGAAAGTAGTGCATCCGAAGAGAATGGCTTCTCGTAATTCTTGATTGATCCTGAAGATACTCTGAAACCGGTTGAAGCATAAGGTTGCCTTTGTTGAAGCACGGTCCCGAAACTCGTCACTCCTGCAACTTGTCAATACCCAAATACAAAACTATACCACCATGCCGTAATATCTGTTAGGTCTATCAATTATCTCTGTTCTCCCACTTGTACGGATGATGCGTTAGGTTAAAGTGGTACCAATGCTAAAACCTGTAAAGGAATTCACACAAAGCGAAAAAGGTAACACATATTAAACACATGACTATATATGACAAGTTACAAGCAATGCTCTAATGCAATGCCTAATATGGATTACGGACCTTTAAATCAATTCCTTTGAGTATAGGACCAATCTCGCCAGTTGTATCCATCAGGTTGGCATCCTTCGGTAGGGTCCTATCTCGAAGGAAAATAATGTTTGACCATTCCTGCATCACAAAGTTTTACTATGCATGTATGGTTTGATTAGTATGCAATCACACGAGGCATGCATCTCACATCAGCACATAACGCGATTAAAGTACAAAAGAGATATTCACATAATTATAGGAATTTAATAATAATATATATACATCATAGAATTTGATATCATCAAAGCGCTGCTGCAATTAACCATATAAGCACTTTCAGTTAAACAAACAATTAATTCAAAAAAAGCACAAAGGTTCAATTCAAAATAATTCATAATCATGGAAAGAATTTAAACACAGAAATAGATGAGCATATAATTCCTAAAGCCGTACACCCTAAACAAGATAGGACAGACCAAGACACAACAAAACCGGACACGAAACTGAGACTCACAAAATTGATCTACATCAGGTTCCAAACATAGTACTACAATTGTAATGAACCACTTGCTGGTCGGCCGCCCAACAGTGATCTACCACAATTTAAGCACTAAGGGTTCCCAAAAACTCAACAACAAGCCGAAACCAAGCTCACACTAACGCTTGTTAGGCTGACCCGGACAAACAAGACAGGAAAGACATACCAAGACAAATAAACGGGATAAGAAAGGACAAGACACACTCAAAGCTCAAGCCGATGGACCTAAGGCTCTGATACCAACTGTAGCGGGTGCCACCAAACGGGTAACGCACGCCCCACACCGAGTTCCAAACCGAAACGAAATAGAAATCCGGCCCCAAAATTGAAACCCGGCGAACGGCATACACATTTACTCAATCACTAGGTGGACTTTTTAAAGAATAGACAACAACAATCCGGAAGCGGAAGCAAGTCAAAGCAATAAAAATAACCCTAATCCACACAAGGGCAAATAAAGCAGTAAAATTTCGCAAATAGTTAAAGCCCACCAAGGCTAGCAGAATTCACATACATAAATTCAATTTAAATCCTATACGGGTTCAACATTAACTAATCCCGCCCACTACAAACATAAACAATAAATACAACCATAAACGTAAATACCTAATAAGACGTAAGCATTTACAATAATAAACTGAACGTAATTCCGCACTACTAGACCGACGATGCCCACCTAGTAACACCTGAAACAAATAAAGGGAAGTAGGGAGGGTTAGTCAAATGACTAAGTGAGGGGAAAAAGGGAGTACAGTACATAATAGCGTACAAAGAATAATCACCATTTTAACTTAAAAGAAAACAAACGTAAAAGAAAGGTTTTCATAATCATTGGTGATTTAGCATAAAATGTAACATATCAAACCTTTTCATATAACTCGGTGAGAAGAGTTCTTAAACCACCTTTTGAATCATAAAATATAAACCTGCCTTATTCCTCTGGTTGTAATCAGGGAGCAACCCATAACTACACATATCAAACGGAATATCTCAGGTACTCAAAGGGCTGCCACTCCGGTCTCACCCCGAGCTCCAAAAGGTGGAGGGAATAGGAGGATTTACGCTGTAGACCCGATGTCTACCGACTTCGTCCTCTCATCCTTACTCCGGGCCCATCAGAACATATCATACACATACATATTCATAGCTCTCTTTTCAAATATTTTCATATGGCCAAAAGACCGTTCGAGACAAGTTGTAACGCCCCGAAAATCCGAATTATTATCCGGTACGTCCGAATTGTTATTTTGCGCGATTTAATTATTTTATTTGATAGTTCGTATGTGAATTTTTAACAATTTCATAAATGAGTGAATTTTGGTTTTTAAACCATTGCATATCAACGTGTGTTCAATTATATGAGCTTTGACTGTAATATTGTTTAATTCCGACAACCTGCTATTTTTAGTAAGTTCGGAGTAATTTCGGTTTTGCCCTCGTTTCGAAGTCAAGTCAAAGTTTGACTTGACCACTCTCTCTCTCCCTCAAACCTCATTCACGTAAAGAAAGAAAAGAAAGAAGAAAAAAAAAGAGAAAAAGAAGAGAGAAAAGAGAGAAAGCTTCGATTGCTCATTCCGACTTCGATTTCCGACCGAATTTCGATCCGTGAAACTTTTCGAACTTTTCACGATCTATTCTTCAAGTAAGCTTCTCACGTCCTTCGCGTTTAATGCTTCCTAGGCTATGATTTATAGAATTTTGTGAATAGTTTATTAATATATGAAAAATGTGAATATGAATGATTTTGTGGATGGATTTACGTGTTTCTTGGTCCTATAAGTAGATTAGATGTTGTAGATCATTATATGTAAGTTTAGTTTGAGGTTTTGCATGATTTATATGATTTAAATGTTAATTTTTGGCTCATTCCCGAGAACCCTCGCGATTTTCTGCTGTGTTGATGATCCGCACGGCCTGACGCACGGTCTTGAAACCATGCGCCAAGACCGTGTGCATATTTTGGCCTTGCACTGCCTAACGCACGGCCGTGCGCAAGCCGGTGCGCAGGCCAGTGCAAGTTTGTCCGCACCGGCTTGAGCACGTGTTCAAGCCCGTGCGTTTGCCCGTCCCCAAGACCGTGTGTATGCCTTAACCGAAATTTCTCCATTTTCAACTTCTTGCTCTCGGCATTGAGGGTCAAGGGGTAATTAAAAAAGTTGACTTTCTTCGTTTGACCTCCGATTCAAGATCCGATTTCACCTATAGGTCCTATAAATCATGAAATACATATTTTAAGTAGTTTGAATTTTTCCGACTTCGTTTGGGCCCCGTTTCTCTTGTTTTTCGTTTAAGCCTTTTTAGCTATTTTTCAAATGTTGGTCGTTTCTTCCGAAACTTGAATGCATGCTTCCTTATTGCATTTTATGCATGATTATGAACTATTATTACATTCTAACTTGTTTTGCTTATCGAATTCTATGAATTTCTATGTTTTGTTACAATGTGAACCTAAGTGATATGAATGATTGTTAAACGTGCTTCTATGTGTTTTACATCTTTCGTATAAGCCGTGCGTCGTCGTTAGTCTTATTTGGTTGTGTCTTTGTCTTTTGCAGACGATACTCCCGTGGAGTAGTGTGCCTGTCTCGCATTTTGCTCTCGTTTTTGTCAAGCCAACAGGTGGGGTTTTCAGTTTCTTATAGTAGACGATAATACGTACATAATACCAACCCTACTACCCGATAAGCCTCGTTTTATGATTTGTTTTACATCCGTCTGTATATATAGTAGATATTTAAGCTTATACTTTTATGATCTTGAAAACGATTTAATATGAAAAGTATTATGTATAAGTTTGTGAAATGTTTACGAAAGAGGCAAGCAAATCTTTGTTTTCCGAAAGCGAACTTTGGCATTATAGCCTCGCACACAACTTGCGTCGAATGGTCTTTTGACCACATGAAAATGTTTGAAAAGCGAGCTATGTATATGTATATGTTTGACCTGTTCTGATGGGCCCGAAGTAAGGACGATAGGACGAAGTCGGTAGACGTCGGGTCTACGGCGGAAATTCTATGGTTTCCTCCACCTTTGGGAGCTCGGGGTGAGGCCGGAGTGGCAGCCCTTTGAGTACCTGAGCTTGTTTATGTATGATATGTGTAGTTAGGGGTTGCTCCCTGATTACAACTGGAGGAATAAGGTGGGTTTCTGTTTTTATGATTTGACTGGTGGTTCAGAACTCTTCTCGCTGAGTTATACGCTTTGTTATGTTTCATTTTGAGCTAGTTCACCAATCGTTTGCGAAAACCTTTACTTCTGTTGTTTTCTTTCTGTTAAACTGGTGATCTACTTTCGTTTATTCTTATGTACTGTCTTTTTCCCCCCTCACTTAGTCGTTTGACTAACCCCATTCGTTTCACCCTTTGGTTTCAGGATTCTAGGCGGGATTCATAGTATTGGGTCTTGTCGTTCGAGTTACAAACTTTTGTCTTATGTAAACTCTCGTTTCTTGTTGACTTATGATGTATGTAGGATTTGAATTGTGGTTATGATAATCCGGGAATAATATTGTAGAACCCGTTGTAAACATTTGTTAATATTTATTGGAATTTGCTAGCCTTGGTGGGCTTTACCTATCTGCGCAATCATTATGGGTTTTATGTTTTGTTTTATATTGCTTCCGCTTTTGGGTTTGTCTCTGTTTTGAAACTCCCGCCTAGTAGTAAATGTCCGGTTTGCCGTTCGCCGGGTTTTGGTTCGGGTCGGACTCCTTTCGATTCCGGGTCAGGATCCGGTGCGGGGCGTGCGTCTGCCCGTTTGGCGGCGCCCGCTACAGTTGGTATCAGAGCCCTATGGGTTCAATGGCCTATGCTCTGAAGCGTCGAGTCTGTCTAGGTCCGTACGGCTTAGGAAGTATGTGAATTGCATGATTGTGCTTAAGTGATTGTGTGAATTTGAATTTTCCTTACGTGTTAATGCTTTACATGATCACTTACCGTCATGCATAATTGTACAGTTTTGCAGGATGCGTCGTGGTAGAGGTCCTCCTCCGCCTCCTCCCCCGCCAGAGGGACCTACGCCAGCCCAATTTATGGCGGCGTTACAGCAGTATGCTCTTCATGCACCTCAGGAAACGCCGAAACAGACGGCTATGAAAGCAATGAATCAGTTTCTCAATCGTAATCCGCCACAGTTTATGGGAGCACCGGATGATGTGGCTGCAGAGGCCTGGATATCGGCCTTGGAGAAGATATTCAGACTGATGCACACTACGGATCCACAGAGGGTCGAGTATGCTGCCTACCTGATGATTGGGGCAGCACAGGACTGGTGGACACGGATCGATCAGCGTTGGACGCGTGATCGGGTGGTTCCGACATGGGCTCAGTTTTTGGTGGAGTTCAGGGCTAAGTACATACCGTTGGTAGTCAGACAACAGCGGGAAAGGGAGTTTTTGAACTTGAAGCAGGGCACGTCCTCGGTAGATCAGTATGAGGCACATTTCTCTCGCCTCATTGTTCACTGTTCCTATATGGTTGAGGACGAGGAAAGAAAGACACGCCAGTTCGTGGAGGGTTTGTCTCACAGCATTCGACTGCATATGATGGCTGTCCGCCCCCGATTTTATTCCGATGCAGTTGACATGGCTCTTGCTATAGAGTCAGAGATGAGACAGATGGGGCCTACGTCAGCACCTGCCCCCGTAGCCGCTAAGGATTTTTCTTCGGGTCCGAAGAGGTCTTTTCATTCTGTAGGACCATCTTCTTCTTCAGCTGGGAAGAAACCGTTTCAGCAGGCTCCGAAGCCGAATGTTCCTCCCCAAGCTCAGGGTTTTCCACGACCAGTTTGTGGATATTGTGGAGGTCCCCATTTGGAGTCTAAGTGTCGAAGGAAGTTAGGGCTTTGCTTTGGATGTGGTAGCTCCGATCATCTTATGAACGCATGCCCGAGGAAGAGAGGTCAGAAGCAGCCAGCTCAGCCTCAAGCCCAGGCCCGACTTTACGCCTTGGAAGGCGATGCTGAAGATGTCGCGCCGGATGCGAATGCCGTGGTGGAAGGTACGATATATATACATGGCATTCCCATTCATGCATTGTACGACCCGGGTGCTTCTCACTCGTTTATTGCGCCTGCCGTTGCTTTATCTGTGCATGCGCCTGTTGAGTTGCTTGAGTATATGTTAGTTGTTAGCTCGCCGATGGGTTCTAGAGTAGCTACGAACCGCGTTCTCAAGCGTTGTCCGATGATTATTGAGGGTACCGAGTACCTTGGGGATTTAATCGTACTGCCGATGAAGGATTATGGGGTTATTCTTGGGATGGATTGGTTATTTGAGCACCGAGCGAAGATCGACTGCTATGAGAAGAAAGTTGTGCTTGGTTCCAGTGAAGTTAGAGGTTTTAGAATGGGTGAAGGCCCGTATATCTCTATGATGGAAGCCAAGAAGCTTATCCAGAAGGGAGAAGCAACTGGTTTTCTAGCTTATCTTCTCAACCGTCCGAAAGAGCAGACGAAGATCGAGGATACCGACGTGGTTAAGGAATTCATGGATGTGTTTCCCGAGAACTTGGAGTTTCTGCCCCCTGATAGGGACATTGAGTTCGTTATTGATCTAGTCCCGGGTGCCGAGCCGTACTCGAAGTCTCCGTACCGTATGGCTCCTGCCGAGTTGAAGGAATTGAAGAATCAGCTCGACGAACTCCTTTCGATTGGATATATCCGCCCGAGTACCTCGCCTTGGGGTGCTCCAGTCCTGTTCGTGAAGAAGAAGGACGGTACACTCCGTATGTGTATCGATTATCGTGAGTTGAACAGGATGACAGTGAAGAATAAGTATCCTTTGCCGCATATTGAGGAGTTGTTTGATTTACTTCAGGGATCGAGAGTTTATTCTAAGCTTGATCTCAGACAAGGGTATTACCAGCTTCGTATCCGAGCCGAGGATATTCTGAAGACAGCGTTCAACTCCAGATATGGTCACTTTGAGTTCGTGATCATGCCGTTTGGACTCACGAATGCTCCTGCCGCTTTTATGGATATGATGCACAGGATCTTTCGTCCGTACCTCGATAAGTTTGTTGTGATCTTTATCGATGACATTCTAGTGTTCTCGAAGTCAGAGGAAGAGCACGCAGAACACCTCAGGATTGTTCTTCAGGCTTTGAGAGAGCATCAGTTATTTGCTAAGTTTAGCAAATGCGAGTTCTGGATCGACAGAGTGACTTTTCTAGGTCATGTCATATCCGGAACGGGAGTCGAGGTAGATCCTTCGAAGATCGAGACTGTGTTGGATTGGAAGAAACCTAAGACTCTTACAGAGATTTGCAGTTTCTTGGGATTAGCAGGATACTATAGACGTTTTGTCAAGGACTTTTCCAAGCTTGCTAGTCCGTTGACTGCGTTGACAAAGAAGGATGCCAAGTTTGAGTGGTCAGACAAATGTGAAGCAAGTTTCCAAGAGCTCAAGAAGAGATTAACTACAGCCCCAGTGTTAGCTATGCCTAATGGATTGGAGGGACTCGTTGTGTACACAGATGCGTCACACGAGGGATTGGGTTGTGTGTTGATGCAAAATGGGAGAGTTATAGCTTACGCCTCGAGGAAGCTAAAGCCAGCCGAAGAGAACTATCCCACGCATGATCTTGAGCTAGCAGCCGTTGTGTTTGCTTTGCTAAAGTGGCGTCATTATCTATATGGCACTACGTTCGATATCTTCACTGATCACAAGAGTCTTCAGTATTTGTTCACTCAGAAGGATTTGAACAAGAGACAGCGTCGATGGATGGAATTGTTTGAGGATTATGATTGCAAGATTCAATACCATCCTGGAAAGGCGAATGTGGTAGCCGATGCATTGAGTCGTAAGGCGAGTGTCGCTCAGCTAGAGGCTAAGTTTGAGCGAGTTAATATCACCTCGCAGGCTCACGTTCACAGTATATCGATTCAGTCAGAATTGGGTCGTAAGATTCGAGATGTTCAGGCTACTGACGAATGGACTCAGAGGCAGATAGTTCATATTTCAGATGAATCAGAGTCCCAGTTTCGTGTTGATGATTCTGGCATTCTCCGCTTCGAGACTCGAGTTTGTGTTCCTGAGAGTCTTAAGAAGGAGATTCTTGCTGAGGCGCACAATACGCCTTATACAGTACATCCTGGTGGAAGTAAGATGTACCGGGATCTAAAAGAGTTGTTCTGGTGGAGAGGTATGAAGAGAGACGTAGCTGATTACGTCAAGAGATGTCAGACATGTCAGCAGGTCAAGGTAGAGCACCAGAGACCTGGAGGATTGCTACAGCCACTACCGATTCCTACGTGGAATTGGGAGCAGATTGCGATGGACTTTGTGTCCGGTTTACCAAAAGTTAAAGGTGGCTATGATAGTATTTGGGTGATAATTGACCGACTTTCCAAGACTGCTCACTTTCTGCCGGTCAAGAAGTCATTCAAGGTAGAGAAGTTGGCAGAGATTTATCACCGAGAGATTGTTAGGCTTCATGGAGTTCCCGTGAGCATTGTGTCTGACAGAGATGCTAGATTCACTTCTCAATTATGGCAGCATCTTCAGGAGAAAATGGGAACGAAGCTGACATTCAGTACAGCAGCACATCCGCAGACCGATGGCCAATCTGAGAGGACGATTCGATATCTCAGTGATATGCTTCGTGCGTGTGCCTTAGACTTTCGCACCAATTGGCACGACCAATTACCGTTGATTGAGTTCGCCTACAACAACAGTTTCCAGTCTACAATCAAGATGGCACCTTACGAAGCTCTGTATGGAAGGAAGTGTAGATCCCCGTTGTTTTGGGATCTTGAGGATTGGCGTTGGACAAGGGATAACAAAGGAAGAGGAGATTCTCCGCAGTCTCTTCAGAGAGCGATTGACCGAATTCAGATCATCCGTCAGAGGATGAAAGCAGCCCAGGATCGCCAGAAAAGTTATGCCGATACACGCCGCCGACCTTTGGAGTTCGAGGTTGGTGACCGAGTGTTTCTTAAAGCTTCACCTCGAAAGGGATTCACTCGTATTGGCAAAGGTGGTAAGCTAGGTCCGAGATTCTTAGGACCGTTTGAGATTCTGGAGAAGATTGGAGAAGCTGCTTACAGATTAGACTTGCCACCGAGTCTGACAGGAATCCACAACGTTTTCCACGTTTCACAGCTCCGGAAGTATCACCCGAGTGATTCACACATTCTTCCTATCGAAGATGTTGAGATAGAGCCGGACTTGACCTTCGTTTCACAGCCGGTGAAAATTTTAGACAAGAAGACTCAAGCACTGCGTAACAGAGAGATTCCCATGGTCAAAGTGCTTTGGAGGAGTCAGTCGGCTGAAGAAACTACATGGGAAACCGAAGAGAAGATGCGAAAGTTTCACTCTGCGTTATTTGTAGCGGACGAGAAGAATCTGGGGACAGATTCTCATAAAGAGGGGTGATTGTAACGCCCCGAAAATCCGAATTATTATCCGGTACGTCCGAATTGTTATTTTGCGCGATTTAATTATTTTATTTGATAGTTCGTATGTGAATTTTTAACAACTTCATAAATGAGTGAATTTTGGTTTTTAAACCATTGCATGTCAACGTGTGTTCAATTATATGAGCTTTGACTGTAATATTGTTTAATTCCGACAACCTGCTATTTTTAGTAAGTTCGGAGTAATTTCGGTTTTGCCCTCGTTTCGAAGTCAAGTCAAAGTTTGACTTGACCACTCTCTCTCTCCCTCAAACCTCATTCACGTAAAGAAAGAAAAGAAAGAAGAAAAAAAAAGAGAAAAAGAAGAGAGAAAAGAGAGAAAGCTTCGATTGCTCATTCCGACTTTGATTTCCGACCGAATTTTGATCCGTGAAACTTTTCGAACTCCTCACGATCTATTCTTCAAGTAAGCTTCTCACGTCCTTCGCGTTTAATGCTTCCTAGGCTATGATTTATAGAATTTTGTGAATAGTTTATTAATATATGAAAAATGTGAATATGAATGATTTTGTGGATGGATTTACGTGTTTCTTGGTCCTATAAGTAGATTAGATGTTGTAGATCATTATATGTAAGTTTAGTTTGAGGTTTTGCATGATTTATATGATTTAAACGTTAATTTTTGGCTCATTCCCGAGAACCCTCGCGATTTTCTGCTGTGTTGATGATCCGCACGGCCTAACGCACGGTCTTGAGACCATGCGCCAAGACCGTGTGCATATTTTGGCCTTGCACTGCCTAACGCACGGCCGTGCGCAAGCCGGTGCGCAGGCCAGTGCAAGTTTGTCCGCACCGGCTTGAGCACGTGTTCAAGCCCGTGCGTTTGCCCGTCCCCAAGACCGTGTGTATGCCTTAACCAAAATTTCTCCATTTTCAACTTCTTGCTCTCGGCATTGAGGGTCAAGGGGTAATTAAAAAAGTTGACTTTCTTCGTTTGACCTCCGATTCAAGATCCGATTTCACCTATAGGTCCTATAAATCATGAAATACATATTTTAAGTAGTTTGAATTTTTCCGACTTCGTTTGGGCCCCGTTTCTCTTGTTTTTCGTTTAAGCCTTTTTAGCTATTTTTCAAATGTTGTTCGTTTCTTCCGAAACTTGAATGCATGCTTCCTTATTGCATTTTATGCATGATTATGAACTATTATTACATTCTAACTTGTTTTGCTTATCGAATTCTATGAATTTCTATGTTTTGTTACAATGTGAACCTAAGTGATATGAATGATTGTTAAACGTGCTTCTATGTGTTTTAAATCTTTCGTATAAGCCGTGCGTCGTCGTTAGTCTTATTTGGTTGTGTCTTTGTCTTTTGCAGACGATACTCCCGTGGAGTAGTGTGCCTGTCTCGCATTTTGCTCTCGTTTTTGTCAAGCCAACAGGTGGGGTTTTCAGTTTCTTATAGTAGACGATAATACGTACATAATACCAACCTTACTACCCGATAAGCCTCGTTTTATGATTTGTTTTACATCCGTCTGTATATATAGTAGATATTTAAGCTTATACTTTTATGATCTTGAAAACGATTTAATATGAAAAGTATTATGTATAAGTTTGTGAAATGTTTATGAAAGAGGCAAGCAAATCTTTGTTTTCCGAAAGCGAACTTTGGCATTATAGCCTCGCACACAACTTGCGTCGAACGGTCTTTTGACCACATGAAAATGTTTGAAAAGCGAGCTATGTATATGTATATGTTTGACCTGTTCTGATGGGCCCGGAGTAAGAACGATAGGATGAAGTCGGTAGACGTCGGGTCTACGGCGGAAATTCTATGGTTTCCTCCACCTTTGGGAGCTCGGGGTGAGGCCGGAGTGGCAGCCCTTTGAGTACCTGAGCTTGTTTATGTATGATATGTGTAGTTAGGGGTTGCTCCCTGATTACAACTGGAGGAATAAGGTGGGTTTCTGTTTTTATGATTTGACTGGTGGTTCAGAACTCTTCTCGCTGAGTTATACGCTTTGTTATGTTTCATTTTGAGCTAGTTCACCAATCGTTTGCGAAAACCTTTACTTCTGTTGTTTTCTTTCTGTTAAACTGGTGATCTACTTTTGTTTATTCTTATGTACTGTCTTTTTCCCCCCTCACTTAGTCGTTTGACTAACCCCATTCGTTTCACCCTTTGGTTTCAGGATTCTAGGCGGGATTCATAGTATTGGGTCTTGTCGTTCGAGTTACAAACTTTTGTCTTATGTAAACTCTCGTTTCTTGTTGACTTATGATGTATGTAGGATTTGAATTGTGCTTATGATAATCCGGGAATAATATTGTAGAACCCGTTGTAAACATTTGTTAATATTTATTGGAATTTGCTAGCCTTGGTGGGCTTTACCTATCTACGCAATCATTATGGGTTTTATGTTTTGTTTTATATTGCTTCCGCTTTTGGGTTTGTCTCTGTTTTGAAACTCCCGCCTAGTAGTAAATGTCCGGTTTGCCGTTCGCCGGGTTTTGGTTCGGGTCGGACTCCTTTCGATTCCGGGTCAGGATCCGGTGCGGGGCGTGCGTCTGCCCGTTTGGCGGCGCCCGCTACACAAGTCATATGCGAGGCTATAATGCCAAAGTTCGCTTTAAAAAACAAAGGTTTTACTTGTCTCTTTCATAACATTTCACAAACATATACGTAATATTTTTCATATAAAAACGTTTTCAAGATCATAAAGATATAAGCATAAATATCTACTATGTATAGTGATACGGGATGAAAACATAAAATGCACATGCGAGGCTTATTCAATACTAGGGTTGATATTACGTACGTATTATCATATAAGAATAGCAAAAGAAACCTCACCTGGAAACGGGACAGACTGAACTGGAATACTCACTGGAAAAGGACACCAGAAAGACATAACTGACATGAGACCCGACACAACAAACCAAATAAGACAAGACTCGACAAACGACAGACAACGTATGGCTATGAAAACAAAATGCATAATCATATAATTATTTCAAATGCAATTCTTGAAAACATGATTCGACGAAAGACTTTTTGAATATTAAAATATATTTGGAACCTTGATACAAATGCACTTTTAAAATATGGGACTCCAGTCCAATTGCACAGTTAAATTACTAAATTAAATTAAATGGGCTAAAAATATAAATTTACCAAACTGACCATAATTAGTGTCAAAGCGATGCAAATCGAATTCTTATTAATGCCTCGAGATTTAAAATGCTAAAATCGATGATTTATAAAAATCTTGAAATGCTAAGTTTGAAAAATGTGAAAACATGCAATGCGTCGGGACCATAAATGATCTAAAATTCGATAAAATGCACCAATTTCCAAAATCAGAAATTCGGGGCATTACAAATACCCCCTGCACTTGCAATGCCCGAATTCCCTCGAGATGCTCCATCCGTATTGATTTTAATCCAATTGATATCCGGAGGCCTCCATCTAACAATAGTAGTGCTGATCCGCCTCGTCATTTGGACAGAAATACCAAACACAGCTGCTGCCTCCGAGTTCCCACGCCAAAATGAGCTTTTAATCACGCCACTTTTGTTGAAATTGCGAACGTATTCAATGACCTTGTATACAATATTACTAGCTAAAAATTTCTGGCCTTCAAACTTTGTTTCGTTCCGTTGTTCCCAAGTAAACCAATTAATAAGCAAGGGAATAACCGATCTAATATGCATCTTATGTTGAAACTCCATCGGAATAGCCAATGATCCATCATCATCTCTCGACTCTGTTAGAACTCGGCAGTTTGATGTGAAGAATTTGGGCAAAACACTCCCATACCTTTTTTACAATGGGATTGTTTAAGAAAAGATGATCAATAGACTCCTCTTGCTTACAGCATAGAAGTCACGACCCTCGGGTGCGGAGAGGAGAACCCCCTCCCGGGCCCGTTGGATGCGAGCGCATAACCTTCGTCGCTACGGTGCACAACCCTAAAGTTTGGCCTGAGAAGCACTTGCCAAAAGAGGGGTTAACCCACTGAATGATTGTACATGGCAATTAGGTTACAAACTGCTCAATTATTTGTTGAAATTCCGATGTGGGACAAGTTCCATGAGAAACTCACAGTACATTGCACACGGGATGCAACATCTCATGTGATCCTCCTGCTCCTTCATTTTTGGGGCGTTACAATTCACCCCTTCTTCAGAGCGCAATGTCCTCATTGCCGCGACATTATTTTAGTTCGCTCCCCGCCAGTGGAGAAACCCCACGCACGCCTGGCCCCAGTAGCGATAACCCCCACATGCGTGGACCCGAACCGATAGTTGGCTCTGATACCACCTGTCATGACCCCAAGGAACCGGGATGCGAGCGTATGACCTTCGTCGCCACTGTGTAGAACCCTAAAGTTTGGCCTGGGAAGCATTTGCCAAAAAAGGGGTTAACCCATTAAATGATTGTACATGGCAATTAGGTTATAGACTGCTCAATTATATGTTGAAATTCCGATGTGGGACAAGTTTCATGAGAAACTCACATGTTGCTGCTCACGGTATGTTGCACACGGGATGCAACATCCCGTGTGACCCTCCTGCTCCTTCATTTTGGGGGTGTTACAATAGACATTTAAAGGTAAGGCTAAAGTTCTTCTTTTTCAATCTAAGGTCCACTGAAATCCAACCTTTGATGAGCCTCCAATTAAATATCGAGATATTAGGGATTATGGCTTTGCTCCAAAGTTCTTCAAACAATGGCATCTTATCTCTAGCCTCCCGAAATATTATCCAAGTAGACTTTGTTGAAGAATTTCCACTGGGGCCAAGTTTCCATAAAGGAATATCTTTCAGATTGTCATAAGGAATTTCACCAATCATACTAGCTATGATGGGAGTGACCGCCTCGCTCAATTTTTCGAAATTCCACTTGCCTTCCAGCCAATATGCATTAATTGGATCATTGTTGCCCCTATTTGGAAATAAATCCGCCAATGCTTGCTCACCAGACCAAAGATCATACCAAAATGAGATTTGTCCAATCCCAATTTTCCAGAAGATGTTCGACTCAGCCTCATGTTTAATTTCCATCATCCTTTGCGAAATGTGAGAGTGTTTAGCCTTCACAGGATGACAATTGTGAGCATACTTACCATGCATGAAGTCGGCCCAAAGCGAATCCCTTTTTCTGAACTTCCACCATAGCTTACACGAAAAACTCTTAATAGTGTCCTTAAGACGACACACTCCAAGTCCGCCTTCATCAGTTGGAAAACACATACCAGCCCATTTGCACCAATGTATTTTTCTCGAGTCACCAAATTAGCCCTATAATAGCCGGTTAAATAGGTTTTCCATTTTTTTGATAACCCCTTTCAGTGGAGCAAGTGCTTGCACGGTATAGATTGGTATTGATGCCAGAACAATTTTGACGAGTGCAACAAAATCCTTGCAAAGAATGGATGGAGCCGAACAGGATCGGACCTCGCCCAGATCATGTTGTTAACTAGGACTCGAACCTCTCAAGTTCAAGGTTTCCTAACTCAAATACCGAGAACAAGACAACTGTGAGAAATAGATTCTTTATATAATATGATAATTTTGATTACAGAGGATGAGTTGTCTTTCCCAATGGAGAAAGTGGCCTATTTATAGTATTCTATCTAGGGTTTCATATACAAGTGGCTTCATCCAAGCCTTCTAATCTTGCCTTATTGTGTTGTCCTAATTGACTGGGCTTTTGTGGGCCTACCCCTTCAGTTTGTTGGATTGGGCCGAGATCTGGGTCGTAATAATAAATGAAGTAGTATTAATGTGGGAGTGGGCCAACACATATCAACGAGCATTAATCGACCACCGTAAGATAGCCGTGTTCTTTCCCAACGTCTTAGTTTCGCACGAACTTTATCAATAAGAGAATCAAATATCTCATTCTTCTTCCTTCCCACATAAAGAGGACATCCCAAGTAAGTAATAGGCAAGAAGCCCCGTTTAAATCCTTTGACTTCAGCAATTCTATTAATTTGTCTTGAATTCCAGTGTTTGGAGACAATAAATGAGCTCTTATCCTTGTTGATTTTTTGTCCTGACACTTCCTCATATTCATTAAGCACCACCATAATTATTTTGATAGCACCTAAATTACCACTACTAAAAATCATCATTTCATCAGCGTAGGTCAAGTGCGAAACGATAACAGAGTTCCTTGAATCATACCTGATAGATGGCTTTTGAGCATGCAACCGGTCCAGCTTACGAGAAACCCATTTTGCCGCGAGAATGAAAAGAGCCGGAGATAGTGGGTCACCATGTCTAAGTCTTCTGGTCGACTGAAAGAAATAGGAACTTAAGCCATTAATAAGTACAGAGAACCAGCAGTGCCGAATACAATATCTAATCATGAATTGCCACCCATCTGTAAACCCTAGCTGAAGAAGCATTCTGTCAAGGAATCTCCAATTAATCCGATCATACACTTTCTCCATATCTAGCTTAAACACCACTTTGTTTGCTCGGGTCTTCTTATTAATAGTGCCCACCATCTCTTGAGCCAGAAGAATATTATATGCAATCGCTCTCCCTGGCAAAAAACCGAATTGAGAGGGAGAAATAATCTTATGAAGAACAGATGCGACACGTCCCGCCAATAATTTAGAGATAATTTTATTGGTCGTGTTACATAGGCTAATGGGCCTGAACTCCTTCCAACCCTTCGGATTAGCCACTTTTGGAATAAGAACAATCGATGTGCACGTGAAAGCCTTAGGCATAGGCACTCCGATAAAAAATTAATTTCCGGCATCAATAAGATCATCTTGAATAATGTGCCAGCAATGCTTATAGAAAAGAGTTGAGAAGCTATCAAGGCCTACAACGGAATCAGAGTCAATCGAGAAACCACTTATTTAATTTGCTCAGCCGTTGGTTGCAAACATAGCGCATGTGCTTCTTCCACAGCCAAGGCTGGCTGAATATGCTCAAAATTTCCAACCTCAAAATGAACAGTAGATTCGGTGAGTAACTTTTCGAAGAACTCAGCTCCGAAATTTTGAATACCCTCTTGATCATCCACCTACCCCATCCACCTCAACTTTGTGAATTTTGTTATTGACTCTCTTTTGCTTTACTAAACAATGAAATAGTTTAGTATTCCGATCACTATATTTCAACCATTTGCAAGCAGCCTTCTGTCTCCAGTATTCTGCTTCCACTGAAAGAGCATAGTTTAAATTCGAAGTGGCACGATTAACCTCAGTAAGATTTTCCTCTGAGCGCCCCTCATTGAATCGGCTATTAGCCTGCTCAAGCGCTTTTTCAGCTTCTGCAATTCGCTTAAAAATATTTCCAAATACATTGATATTCCAAGCTTTTAAGCATGTCTTAAGCCTCAGATGTTTGTTTTGAAACCTTCTCATCCCCCTAGTCCTTTCCTCCAGCATCCAGTTTTGCTCCACCGTTTTCAAGAAGTCATGGTGTTTACTCCACATGTGTTGAAATCTAAATGGCAAAGCCTGCTGATTCCATTCCTTGCTAACCGATATAAGTAACGGGACATGATCCGAAAGAGATTTCGGAAGATGCTCCACTCTACTGTTCAGAAATTGATCATGCCATCCAGGCGAAACCATGATCCAAGCGAGATGTTTCCGCTTAAGACCTTTGAACCACGTGAATTCCAACCCTTGGAACGAATTATCCAATATACCGCAGTTATTAATAAAATTGTTAAAATCATCAATTTCCCCCATTTGAATACTTGAACACCAAATAGCTTCCTCATTAGTCCGTATAAGATTGAAATCTCCACCGATAATCCAAGGGTCCATGGTCACAACACTTCTGAGAACATCCCAAAGCGGCTGACGCATAATTCTAGAATGCCTCGCATATACAAAACTAACCTTAATAGGGCTCTCCCACTCCGGGTTTTGGATATCAACATGCAACAACTAAGGATGATTAATAATCACATTAACATTAGTATTAATATCAGTAAAGCACCAGATATGATTACTAATTTTAGAAAATACCTTCTCGAAACCCAACTCACGACGCACCTCCTCCATATCAATTTTTTCTTTTGGCTCGACAACAACAAGAATTTGCACTCGATGCTTCCGTTTGAGATGTTTCAGCTAATATGTCAGTTTCTGCTTCTTTCCCAAACCCCGAATATTCCAAATCAAGAAATTAACCATTGATCAACTTATTCTTTTTTTTTTCAACGCTTCTCCCTTCTTTCTTTTACCTTTCGAATCAAGCTCCTTCATTTTTCTAGCTCAAATATGGCGAGTTTTCTTAGCTTCATTATTGGTAAGATATTTATTAGCATTACTTACCAATTTTGCTTCCGCCATAAAATTATCGTAGCTTTCTGCCAATAACGTTGTTATCCAATTTCCATCATGCTCTATAGCTATGTCTGATTGTAAAGTTCCACCCTTTCTTATGGTAATATCCGTTGACACATTTTCATGACCCCCCGGGTCTGACTTTCAGAATCACTGCGGCCCTTCTTCTAATATTCGAGTCATACTCCTTTATCTCACTAGCTAAAATAGCCAAAGTATTGTCTCTCCCGTCATCCTCAGAATCCTTATCTTCCTCCTGCTCATCCTTTACATCCTTATCCTTTTCCTGCACAATCCTCTCCTCCAATGTCTCAATCGCTGGGATTATTTGCAATTTCTAAGTTAATTGATCATCCTTGCTAGCCAATTATGATCCAGCAATCTCCTTATCCTCCTCTTCTGCCTCCAATCCTTCTTCATCATCTCCGTCTTCCCTATCTATTTCACCTCCTGCATCTGCCCCATCTTTCTCCTCAAAGTCGCTCTCTTCATCTGTTCCATCGACGTCTTCTTGATTATCAGGAATATCAACCACATTAACATCTGATGTGCTTTTTGTTGGCAGATCTTCATGAGCAATCTGCTCTTCCTCATTTTCCTGTTGTTCCGCTATTTCTATAGTGTCCTCCTTCTCTTCAACTTCAACTAGTGCCAGGAACATATTGTCAGCGTGCTTAATATTATTTGTCGGCTCTGGGGCCTTTGTTCCTGACGTCGATGCCTGGTTTTTTCGCAAAATTTGGACTTGTCCATATTGAAGATCCTGTTGCTGTTCTTAATCCTCTTGCGCCTTCTTTTTCTTGTTTTTCCTAGATTCCACAGTCACCCACTCACCCGATTCCTTTCTTTGATTACCACTAGGATTCACAGTCAATTTCTTAGGATTCGAATTAGGATTTTGATTCACATTAGGTTTCGAATTATGAATTTTTTTCTGTCTCACAGTACCACCATTACCATCATAATTATAATCCTTACTATTTTGAACATCCCTAATTTCCATACCATCCTGATCATATTTCGGCATCAGACATTCTTAAGATTTATGAAATAGATACTTGCATCGGTGACAATAATCCGGAACTTTACTATATAGAATTTCTTGCTATAACCACTCACCTTTAATGCGAACCCACATGAATCTCTTCAGCAGCAATGCCACATCGAGCTCAACACATATTCTAGGAGATTCTGTGTTATCTCCTTTTTCCGTGAATTCATCGGACCTAAATGGGGTTCCGACTGCCATGGAAATAGTCCATAGAATTTCCTTCTTAATTGTTTGTGATTGAAGTCTCGGGAAGGAGATCCAAACTGGCCCGATAGATGATTCAATCATAGGGTTAAATAATGGTGTCCACTTGAGAATTCTCATAGGGTAATCCCGAAAGTGCCATGTATCCTTTGAAAAAATTCTCATGTAATCATCTTTGTCCTTACAGCGAATAAGGACATGAGTTCTATTCAAAAGGCTAATCCTCACGTTTTTGTTAAAGTCCATAAGAGCAAAGCTACGTTTTAAATAAGCTATAGAAAGATAGCCTTGTGTAAACTTCCCAATCAACACAAGTTCAAAATCGGCGCACATCTTCTCTTCTTCCTCCGGCGTGAAAACAAAGGCAGGTCTACCCTTATATTCTGTCAAGGTTCCCATCGGAGTAAACGTGGATAGATCGAAAGTTTTTAGCCTAGCTAATTCATCCGGCATCATAAAATCCGTAGGTTTAGAGGTTGTGGCTGATGCATATGACTTTGTAGGTGGTCAGAATTGAACAGCGATGTTAGAACCATCATTGTTGCGTTCCGTCGATGTAAGTTCTGGCGGTTTCCGCCCTGGTGTGACGGCCATGCAGAAACCTTAGTAGGCGCTATGTAGAGAGAGCATTTTTATTTAAGGAATCCTAGTTTGTACTCAAACGATAGACTTTTTATTTTATCCGAAGTTTCAAATTATTTAAACTATAATGTGAACTTTATTATTTTTAATCTTATAAATAAATACTAATAAATAGATTCTTATATTATTAGTTTTTTATTTTTATTCTGTGCCTTGGCACGGGTTTAGAACTAGTAATATATATTTTATAAATAAATTACTCTGTGTAAAAAGCTAATTTATTTAAACGCATATTAGTGACAAGTTGACAATTAACCTAGCATTTGGTTTTCAGTCTCTTGCTTATTTTGAACTGTTAATTTCTATTTTCTATTTTTTAAAACCCTTAGAATATATTTTATCACTTTTTTCATATACATGTTATTTTCTTATCTTTTTCTTTCTTTTTATCAGAGCCATTTATTAACAGGACATTTTTAAACAATAATTACAATTATAAATAATTATGTTTTTAGTGAGAACCACGAACTGAAATCTTGAAAACTGTATATGGATTGTTTTACAGAATTAAAAACTGTCAAGGGATTTAGTTCTTAACCAGTCATGGAGGCAAGCCCTAAGAACGCCTAAAACATGGCAACAAAATGGGCAAATCCAGACTTCAGTGTCAAACCTAATCCCTGCCTGTTTTAATTCAAACCATTTCAGACATCAAAAAAAAAAAAATTTCCTGGTACTCTTTTTTTTTTTTTAATTATGCCATGCTACCAGATCTTAGCATCATGATATTATTCAACACAATAATTTAGCCGGCCATATAGGCGGCGATACGGAAAATAAAATTTGTAATATAAAACAAGAATTAAAAGAAGAATAAAAAACTTACTTAGGAGCACACCAGAATTAAGAGACTGGAAACTTTAAACTGCTTGGAAATTTACAGAGAAAACTTTTAAAGAACTTAAAAACTCTAAACCTAAACCTATCTAAAACATACGGAAAAAGCCTCTATAAATAGAGGGGAGAAGAAAACCTTGGATTCTAAAACAGGTGAATCCAAAAAACTTACAGACAAAATAAAATAATTACAAGGCAGAATAATACAATACTTTATGAAAATAATACTTTATTAAAGCCACTTTTTTGACAAATTTGTCGCCCTACTCCATTATGAGAATATGTGGGGTCTCTTTGTTATGACTTCTTATTCCATAGCTTTCTTGTCTTTTGCGGAGCTGGAACTTTGAATTTGTTCCGTAATAGATTGTTCAACATTTTTAATGATATCATCAATAGAAATATCTGCCTCCCCCGCATAAGGATCCTGTGCTTCACCAGGGTTGCAATATTCTTCATCATTTTGTGAAGAGGTGGCCATGGAAATATCCGATTGGTAGTCCATTCCGAAATTTTTATCAAATCGTTTTTAACCTCTTCCATATACGATGCAATTAGTTCTTTATTTGACATTTGTCCTTTTTGGAAATTTAATTTCCTCGATAGGTGTTGAAATGGACTTGGAGCTTCCCTTTGTTGTTTCAACTTGATCTGCTCTTTATATTGTAGGATATTATCCTGAATAATTTCGATAGTTTCTTGCCCTTCAAGGACACCATGCTCATTCTTTCTAAGCATTCGTTTCCAACAAAGGTACCCTTGTGATACCCTTGTGATACAGGTTATATTTTGTTGGGTATAACCCATTTCAGGTTCCCATCTCCATATCCATGGGATTCCAAACTCAATAAAAAAGTGTAGAAAGGGCATTCCCTCAACCCACTTATTGGTATGTTCTGCCTATATTAGAGTTGGTGAAATTTTTACCCAGTCTGCAAAAAGACATTTATAAGGTTCGAGGTAAAACTTTTACAGTGGGGCCAAAAGATAGCCACCATTGGTATAACCAATTTGGGATGTCCTTTTTATAAGCGTTTGGACATATTTTGAAGAACCATGAGTGCTTCCTTAGTGGATTCTCATAAAGGAAAGCCTTATTAAATGCTTCAACGTAATCCCAATAATTAAATTTAACATGAATTTTTTGGTCAGGCCGGAAATATTCCTTTTCCCCTAGGGTACTTATTCCCCAATCTTCTGCATATATAATCTGCTTAATGATTACTTTACTGAAGCTATAAGCTTGTGTCTATTTTCCTGGATAAAAATGTGAAAATTCACAGGAACCAGTTGTTTTAAGGATACTTTCATAATGATTACGCTGTTTATATGATCCAGCGGTGAATGATGCGGTATTAAGACATCTATTCATAAGGTGCCGTATTTCACCTTTCCAACGAAGATCTTTATCTTCTAGGAGTAATATTACCTCCTTGCAGGTATTCTGCTCATAGGGCAAGTCATCAGACTCAGCATCATTTTCAGTGACAACATTTGCGTAAGAAGGACTGCTTTGGCTGGTATTACCATGCCTTGCTTTGAATTCCATGAATTATTTAAATAAAAGTTCATCTCCCTCTTTTAAAGTATTACTTGAAGAGGATGATACGATATTGGCGATATTTTTTGCTACTAGCCTTTGACTCCCGAGCTGGGCAATGGTTCTCCCACCTCTTCCTCTATAAGAGGAATTTCCTCGACCACGGTGGCTCATCCTGAAAATATGAAATAATCAAGCTATTAGCTGAGTATTGATAATCTTGTTTGCCAAATCTCTTAATATTTTGGCTTCTTTCATTCTTCCATTAGCCATTTCTATTAATTGGCTATATTGATCATCATCATCCATTTCCACCATTTGTTGGAAAATTTCTTTAGTAACTTTCCAATAATTAAAATCTTTATTGTAATATGTGGATATTTTCACCATATAAAGTATTCTATTGCTATGATGTTTCATAGGCCTAGGACGCCTGGGCTTCCGATCCTCATTATTTCGGATAGCTTCTTCCATATACTGAAAATAAAACAATTAGGCTATTAGCTCATTAACCTGGGATTTAACCTTCTTAATTCTGCTTTATCTTCTTTCCCTATTCGAGCAAGATTAGGATATCTTTAAAAACCATTATTAAAGACATGAAGCATTGATTCATCGAGCTCAATATTCTGCTGGAGATATTTCTCCTGTTGTATTAATCTAGGAATTCCTATAAGGTTAAGATAGCTGGCCTGAGTTATTTTATGCTGGATTTTTATAATCCTGAAGTCATTTGGTCCCCTTAATAGAGGATCAAAGAAATCTTTATACATCCGCCAATTATAGGGAGTGATATCTGGTCTATTCTCCATTTGCCAACCCATCCTTTCAAGGATATTATCTCCCTATAAACAGACATTCCATGAGAAACCATTCTGGTTAACCATCTTTGGTCAAAATCATTCATTCTTGTAAATATTCTCTAGTCTAAAAATCAGGAAGATTATTATCAGTTCTTTTTTTATAAACTATTTCAAAATCAAAAGGGGTTAATTGAGCTTGCCACCTTGCAAACATTTGTTTGGAGACATCATGTTTAAAATCTTTTTTAAACATATATTTTGCTGCTTGGCAGTCGGTTTTGATTATAAATTTCTGATTATATAAATCATCTTGGAATTTTAAAACACATTTAAGAATGGCTAAAAATTCTTTAGCTATTGTAGCATAATTCTTCTGACTATTATTCCATTTTCCTGAATGGAATCTAACAAAATATTCTTGTTTATCATTGGGAGAAACCTGTTTAAGGATACCTCCATATCCAGTTTCTGAGGCATCTGTCTCAATAATTTTTTCCCAATTAAGATTAGCTATACTAAGACAAGGTAAATTAGTAACCATGTTCTTAATTTTTTGGACAGTCTGAGTATGACTCTCAGTCCAGGGTTTAGGATTTTTCTTAAGCCTATCAAATAAGATAGCAGTATCTTGGGCAAGATTCTTAATATAAGGAGAGATATAATTTAAATTGCCTAAGAATCTTTGAAGCTGATCAGGGAATTTAAAGGCAAATTCAATACTTCTATTAATAGCGATAATTTTCCCTTTTTCAATATTATGACCAAGAAATCTAACTTTAGTTTGAAAAAGTTGCATTTTAGGTTTAGATATAACTAAACCGTTTTGAATAACAATTTTCTTGAATATATCCAAATGTTTAAAATGGGTTTCAATATTTTTAGAAAACACCAAAATATCATCAATATATACGACGATAAAATCACTATAAGGATTAAAAATATCATTCATAATATTTTGGAATTCTGAAGGGGCATTCTTCAGACCAAAAGGCATAACTTTCCATTCATATTGCCCAAATGGTACATTAAATGTTGTTTTATAAACATCTTTTTCATAAATTTGGATTTGCCAATATCCAGACTTTAAATCAAATTTGGAAAATATTAGGGCATCATGAAGCTTATCAAGTAAATCCTTTTTATTAGGGATCGGATATCTAATCCATTTTAAAGCAGTATTAAGAGGTTTATAGTTAATAACTAACTTGGGAACACCTCTTTCTTGCTAAGCATGTTTATTAACATAAAAAGCCGTACAAGACCATGGAGATTTAGAGGGTCTTATTAACCCTTTGTGTTGCAAAGCTTCAATCTCTTTCTTGCAAAGCTCAAGATAATCTTTATCATTTGACAAGGTCTGGCCTTTGTCGGAATTTTTTTCTCATCAAAGTTATCCTCATAAGGAAGTGAAACAATATGTTTCTTTCTATCCCAAAAAGCATTTGGATGATCATTACAGATTTGTAAAGAAAACTGATTATTAAGCAGTTTTACCTTATCCTGTAATTTAGGATTTTGAAGAGTGTCCTCAATATCCAAAATATTTATTTCATGTTTAAGAAAGTTAATTTGATTTTCTTTATTCTTTATAAAAGAATCTTTATTTGATTTAAAATTCTAGTAAAAGATTCAGTGATAAAATGAAAAGTAATTTCTTTTTCTTTAAAGGTTCCTAAAAAACCTTGTTCATCAATCCTTTTTATTGGAAATATTTTCTTTAAAAAAGGGGTTCCAAGTATAACTTGGTTGGTAATATTTTTGACTAGTAAAAAACTAGTAGGGATGCAAACTTTATTTTTGCAACTATAAGCTTTTGGAATCTTAAAATTTATTTCCATTTTCTGACCATTAGCAGAACTTAAAGAATGGGTTGTTTTATGAAAATACTTGGTAGGAATGATTCCTTCCTGAATGCAATTTAAATCTGCACCACTATCAACAAGCGTTGTAAAATCCTTTTTATAATTATGATCAATAAGAAGAGAAATTTTTATAAACCATTTCTGAGAAGTAACCATCTCCAAAGTACCTAAGAAATTATCATCCTCAGAAAAGGTATTTTGATTATCAGAATCAAAATTAATAAAGGGTTGTTTTCCTTTATTAAAAATTTCTAATTTGAAAATTCTTTCTTCAAGATTTTTATTAAAGCTTTTCAAAGTTTTAATCTCATTTTTGAGATTATAAATCTCAATTGCTAAATCATTAGCATTTGTTGGGGTTCCACCAACTTGCTTTTGTTTTAGCATTCTTTTTACTTCTGCCATAGTATATGGTTCAGAAAAGTTTGGAATAAAATCATCATGCTTATTCGGAGAATCTTTTTCTCCTATTTGATCAAGAATTTTTGATTGAATTTCAGGATCTTTGACAGATTTCAAAATCTCTATAATACTATCATTATTAAGGACATTAATCTCCTAAAATTGAGAAATAATTTGATAAAGGTTATTACCTTCTTCTGGATCGGAGTATCCTCCTTTTCACAAGGTAAATCATTTTTACAAGGTTCACAATCTTCACTATCAGAAGAACTGTTATCATTCTCCAAGGCTTCAAGCCAGTCAAGAGGCGCATCTTCTTCTTCAGAATCAGAATGAAGAAGTAGCTTGCTAAGAGTATCCTTGAGATCATTATCGATATCTATAGTGCTGAGTTTTTTCTTAGCCCAACATTTATTAGCATAAGGGCCAAATTTTCCACATTTTCTACAAATAATAGGGGGCGCATTCGCTCTCCTTTTTTCTCTTCTAAATTCTCTCTTCTCTTTTTTTTCCTGTGTTTTCTTTTAGGAAAATCATGTGATTTATTATCTTTCTTGTGTTTCTTGGTTTGGCTATTATCCTGGCTAGTAGAAGGATTTTCTACTCCAAATTAACCACAAAATTGGCCTAGCTGCTTTTTCTCATTAAGATTGTGCTTCTTAATCTGCTGGCTCAATTTTATCTCATTACATAAGGCTAAACCTTCTTGGATGTAAGTTTCTATTAACTTGCCATAAGTATAATTATCATAGTTAATATTAACATCACCTTTCCTAAGATTTTTCCTAACCCTTTCAGCAAATAAGGAGGGTAATCCATCTATAAACTTGGATTTCCAGTGAGGACTATTAGACTTACGGAGTTCCATGACTCTACTAAGAAAAGTATCTTTGTACCATCTAAAAGACGTAAGAGTACGGCATCTCGAATTTTGGAGCAAAGTCCTGAGATTATCACTATTGTCGGACCATCTTCCAGTAAAATGTTCAATGATATTAATAATTAATGTATAGACAGAATTTTTAACTTGTCTACCATCCTCATCTTTAACCATATTTAAAATATTATTTTTATTGCTCTGGGTGAGATAATTATCCCACCATCCTTTAAGCTGACCAGTAAAACCTGCTATAATCATATTAGTTATGGCTCTATCAGAATTGCCATTATTCTTGCATATAGTGCTATACATAAGCATCCTGTGGACAGCATTATAAATCTGTCTTTCAGTAAAACCATCAATATTCCATTCGTAAATATTTTTACCACTATAGGAATTATTAACAATATACTCTTGTTCTTCAAAAAGAACATCCTGAGGAGTGGGTCTAGGATAATAATACATCCTTTGAGTAGGCTTATCAGCATATTTAGAGAGTTTATTAATCTCTTCACGGACAGTATTATGATAATTATCATTATCACTCATATCACTTTCAAATTCATCATTAAGAGTTTTTATTGAAAGATTTTTGAATTTTTCATTAAGCATTTTTTCAAGCTCAGACACCGATTTTAATTTAAAATCCTTGACGTCTAGAGGAGGTTGGATACTAGGAGTAGCAATATTCTCCTGATTAAAAGTTTTGTTAATATGTAATGAACTTTTAAGTTCATTTATGCTAGAAATAATTTTTCTACTCTGTCATGTAAAGACTCAATTTGTTCTCCAAGGACAATTAAATAGATATTACTATAATTTTGTTGTTTTATTAAACCATTAATATGAGCAGTGGTAATAGGTAAAACTTCACTATCAATGAGTTTTTGGAAAGCAGTATAATACCTTGTTTCAGTATCTTTTTCATATTGAAAAAGATTGAGAAGGAGGGAAAATGGTTTTTAAAACCTTTCCATTTTGAGAATACTTATACTCTCTTTCAATAACAGAAATATAATTCTCCACATAATTGGTAATAAACCATGGGACAAAAGATATTTTGACATTTTTTTCAGAAAGATCATTATAAAATTTTTCTTGAAATATTTTTCTATCTTCTTTCGTAAAATTTTCAAAAGACCATTTTTTAAATGGTTCCCATCTAGGAAGATTGAATTCTTGTTGAATTAATTTTCTTGCCAGTGATCCTGGGCTAAAATTAATTTTTGGTTTAAAATCCACTAAACAGAAAAATTCATTTCAGATGCAGTCAAATCTGCTTCAACTTTATATACACCTCTAACAATATTATCAGAGTGGATTCTTAACTCTTCAACTGTATCAAATGGAACATCATCAGAAGATTTTTCTGTTTCTCTGATTTGAGAAGTGAAAAATCTAGAAGGAGATTTGACCTTATAATCACGAGGAGATATATGATAATAAGAAGAGATGGATCTAGAAAGACGTGATCCAGGTTTTTGTCCTAGAGAATATCTGGATTTATCAAAATTGATAACAACATTTCCCTCAGGAGTTTGCACTATATTAGTAGTTTTGTCCTAAGTATTAGGAAGAGCAGGAACAGCTCTCTCAATAATCCAATTTTTTGGGAATATTATTTCATCCCATTTTATAGATCTTCTAGGAGTGATCTCAGATCTACTAAAATTGGTTTCTATAAGAATAGTTTCATTTAATGGTTTCTCAACCATTTCATAGTGGGGATTCAAAGTATGAAGAGGTTTATAATAAATTATATAACAAACACATATAACTTCAGTTCCTGGAGCATAATTATAACCATGGGTTTTAACATTTAATGTTAAAGCATCAAGAAGATTAATATCACTTAGAGATAACTGTAAATTAGGATAAACATTAAAATAAACTGGGCCATGGGCCAAACTAGACTGAATGATACCTATTAAAGATTGTTTCCAATCTAAATTTCTACCATCTCTTAAAGCTGCTATGAAGCTTTATGGTAACCCTTCTAGGGTTAAAGGTTTAAAGGCAATGTAACGCCCCGCTATTTTTCTGAGGAATGTTTCGGTGCGTTAGCCGAATTTAATTGTTAATTATGTGAAATATATGAATATTTGGGAATAATTGGTGTGTTTTGGAGAATTATTGTGTGTGTGTTTATTTGAGATTTTAAATCTCGTATTGTTATCGAGGGCTAAATTTGGGTCATTTTGAATGTAATATTGATTAATTTCGATAAGTCGACCTTTTAGCCCGGAATAACGATTTTCTGTATTCTCGGACTGGCTCGAGATTGAACCGGTATTTCTTTCTCTCCCTTCTCTTTTACTTTGCAACAACACTTTTTTTTTTCTCTCTTTTTTTTTTCTTTTCTCACGTCACTCTCTCTCCCTTTTCTTTTACTTTTCAACAACACCTTTCTCTCTCTCTTCTTTCTTAATTATTTCTTCTCTTTCTCACCAACACACATACATGTCCCTTTCTCTCTTTTATTTCTCACTTTTCTTGAACATTTCTACAACATTCTCTCCTCCTTCTTCACCACCTACACCGAGAGCAAACCAAAAAAAAAAAAAAAAAATCTCAACTTCACCAACATCAAGCCTTAAGGTCTCTCCTTTCAACTCAAGCATCTATATAGCACAAGGAAGAATTATCTTCATCTCCTTCCTCCATTAAAGTCTTCTCCTTCCTCATTTCTTCATCTTTTGCCATTTGAGGTAAATTGATCATTTTTGTGCATCTTTGATTTTCGTTGGTTTATAAATTGATGAATTGATGATATATGATTGAATGAGTGGGATTTGCGCTTTTGGAAGCATAATTGAACCTTTAAGCCATGAACCTCCATTAACACTATTTGAAGCTTTTTGGGTTTATTTGTAATTTTGGTTTAGGCATGTTTGAAGCCATATCTTTACATGAAAAACACCCATTTGAAGTTGTTTTGATGATTGGTTAAGCTTGGAAATGAATTAGCATTTCTTGAATTTTGTTGGTTATTAGTTGTTGAGATGGTAAAATATGATGGAATAAATGATTGTGGACATTTTGGAGGCATGAATTAGCTTAGAAACCTTACTTCCTCCAATGTTATATTTTGAATGTTTTGGGTTTATTTGTAATTACGGTTTTGGAACCCAAATGCTTGAATTATTGTGTTTTCATGATTTATTGATGATATTAAGCATGTTTTACTTAATAAAGCCGTTCATCTTATTTAGTTGGTTTGTCGAGTCGTGTCTTACCTCGAGGCTTGTGTATTACAGGTGGGACTTCACGGGGTTAGAGCATAGATTCGTCGAGCTTTCATTTTTGCTATTTTGAAGCCTACAGGTGAGGATTTAAATGTTTTAAACTGAAGTATGGACAAATATTTGGAAAATATTATCCCTTTTGTATTTCAATTATATGATTTGTCAATATTTGAATAAAAGGGTTTCATATCAAATGATATATGTATATTTTGATCAAATGGTTTAAAAATAGAGACAAGAGAACTCCTTTGATTTTAAAGTACCTTTTGGTCTTGAATCTCGTTCGTATGCTCCGAGTCTACTCGGCCACATGACGAGAAACTAAGACGGTTACATACCTTGTCTCGAAAGACCCTTTTGTGGTCAATTGAAATATTTCAAAAGCGCATTGAATATTATACTTAACCCCTTGAGGACGCTTTTGGGGAAATTTGGGCCCGGATTATATAATAGGTGGAGACCCGGAGACGTGCGTCTAGGGTGAAGCCCATTGTATAGTCCAGATTATATGTAGATGGAGATCCAGTGACGATCATCTAATATATAATCAAAGGGTATTATTCATTGCTAGTTGGAGGCAGTCTAGCTTGGGTAATTGTGACGTCCCCCACGCCACAACTCCCGGACCGAAACGAGCTCCCGAGCGATAGTTAAATACCACCACTCGAAAACCCACCCCGGACAACGGGATTCCCACAATCTGGCAATAGTACCAACCCCAACAACAACAACAACAGCACCAACAAGCGGAAGCAATAAGCAAAAGATCATATTTATATTCACACTGCCATCCGTGGCCAAAATAAACATTTATAAGTTCATCATCTATCACAAGTTATAACATCAGCTCATTAAATATCCAACATCAGCATAACATGTCAAGTTTTCATGTAATCCAACATCATGAGTTCGATCCACAAAAGTAAATGCATAAGACCGACTTCAAGGACTGTACAAGCCTACAACGCTGCTGCCAGTACCTGATCGCTAACCTGAAGCATGAACCAAAAAGGGATGTGAGTCAAACGAACTCAGTGAGGAGGGGAATATATATCTATAATAATTAAAACATAAAACATATTTAATTCACGCTTTGGTTAATAGAGAAACGAATCTAGTGCCGATACTTTCTCTTTATACTTCATCAAAGCTTTGTGAATTAAATATTAAGGTAAAACATTTTAGAAACATTTTATTCCCGGCGAGAACCGGCCATCTCCTTATAACTCCCAAAACATATCAAATATAATGAAATTCCTCCTCAATACCATTTGGCTTATCAAGGGAGCTACCCAAGATTTCACCATAACCGACTAATGGCGCCGGTGTAAGTATTATTCAGGCTAGACTACCTCCGACCAGCCATGAACAATACCCTTTGATTATTTGTCAGGTTCATGAATACCTGCTTATAATCGGTGGAATTATGAACCCAGCTTCAACCCTAGACGCACGTCTCCGGGTATCCGCCTGTCACATAATCCAGGGCCCAAACAGAAATACCCATGAGCGTCCTCAATGGGGTTAAGTATAAGTCATCTCGCTTTTCAAAATATTTTAGCGGACCAAAAGGGTCTTTCGAGACAAGGTATGTAACCGCCTAGGGTATCCCATCACATTGCCGAGTTATCTCGAGGCAAACGCGCAAGTCCCGAGACCAAATGTTACTTTTAAAATCAAAATAGTTTCCTTGTCTCTGTTTTGAAACCATTTTAACAAAGATATATATATATCATTTGATATTAAAACCTTTTGTTACAAATATTGGCAAATCATATAATTGAAATATTAAAGGGGATATGTTTTCGCAATATTTGTTCACACTTCAGTTAAAAACCATTTTTACATCCTCACCTGTAGGCTTAACAAAAAGAATAGCCAAACGACCAGAGATCAGTCCCGTGAGGTCCCACCTGTAATACACAGGCCTCGAGGTAAGACACGACTCGATAAATCAACCAAATACGACGCACGACTATGAAATGCACATTATGCTCAAAATAACATATTATGTATAAATGCACTTAAACCCAACTAAGCTCATTCAAATACATTTAAACACAATCAAATACACATGATATTAAGCTAAATTAGGCATACAAGTAATATGGAAGCTTGGGGAATAAAATTCAAAGGTTTGTGAATATTACACAAACCACCCCTCATTTAATACTTTGCATAGCAAAACAACTCCGATTAATCCGAAACTTCCGGCATCACTTAGCTACTATATTTAAGGATTTTTTATGCCAAAAGAATCGAAAAATGAAGCCAAATGCTCAAAAATCACTATTCATCAGCCCCTACCTATTTTGCCAAACTTTCAGTTTTTCAACCCCAAACTCCACAAAACTTCACCAATTTGCTTAATATCATGAACTAACATGAATTACCAATCCATTCAAGCATCTAAGACCATTAGCTCAACATTGCACATTGATCAAATTCAATGGAAAAAAATCACAAGTAATGCTACATGTAATCAATCACCAAACTAAGCTCATCAATCATTCATTCTAGCATGCTTCTTCACTTAATCAACATATAAAACATTGAAACTCAAAGATTAAAGAGATTTGCAACCTTACCTTGTAAAAGAAAATTGAAGAGATAGAGATGTTGAGGGCTTGTTTGCACAAATAGAAAGTAGAGGTTTGTTCCTTGGATGATAGAGCAACTTTTTGTAGCAAGAAAGGGGATGATTCTTGGTGCTTTGATGGGGGTTGAAAGTGGCGGTGGTGAGAGTGAGAGATGGCCGAGAGAGAGATGAAGAAGAAGATGAGAGAGTTGCTTGTGGAATAGTGTAGAAATTTGGAGAGAGATGAGATAATTAAATAAATATAGAATATTTTGAAAAGTCAAAATATGCTTGCAATTATGTAGATATTTATATGTATATATTTGCATATATTTTCATATATATATGTGTATATATATCAAATACAATATCATGTTATTCAAATAAAATGGCATAATTTTCATAAAATTTCAAATACAACAATTCAAATATAAACATAGTGTGAGGTAATTTCAAATATGAAAATTCTTATGAATTCATCATATTATTCACATATAGAATCACACATTAATTCATATAATTCACATAATCACATAATTTGCAAATAATACACACAAGAACTATTAGTCGGTAAACTTACCGAAGCGTTATAAAAATAACGGGGCATTACACTATCCCCCCCTTCGGAGAATCTGGTCCCCAGATTCTAATTCGACTCTGCAAATAACTCGGGATAATGAGTTCGCATCTTCTCTTCTGTCTCCCAAGTTACTTGTTCAGTGGTTCGGTTTCTCTACAACACACGAACCAAGGGAATATGTCGGTTGCGGAGTTGCTTGAACTTACGATCCTGAATCTCAACAGGTTTCATCTCGATCGTCAAGTCAGGCTCTACCTGGACTTCTTCATCTCGGAGAATATGAGATTCGTCGGGATAGTATTTTCGCAATTGAGAAACATGGAAGACGTTGTGAATCCCACTTAGAGTCGTGGGCAGGTTCAGGCGGTAGGCCGTCTTCCCAATCCGTTCAATAACCTCATAGGGTCCCAAATATCTCGGACTGAGCTTCCCACCTTTTCGCACTCTAGCGAATCCTTTCCTCAACGTCGCCTTAAGAAACACTTTGTCTCCCTCTTTAAATTCCAAATCCCGGCGTCTCTTATCAGCATAACTCTTCTGACGATCGTGGGCAGCTTTCATTCTCTGTCGAATGATTGCAATCTTTTCAAGAGTTTCCTGGATCGTCTTTGGAGGTAGAGCTCGTTCCACTCCGTCTTTAGTTCTTCGCCAATCTTCCAATTCCCAATACAGAGGGGATCGGCATTTACGTCCGTAAAGCGCTTCATACGGGGGCATCCCTATTGTCGCTTGGTAGCTGTTATTGTAGGCGAATTCAACGAGTGGCAGTTGCTTGTCCCAACTCGTAGAGAAGTCGAGAGCACACGCTTGTAGCATGTCGCCTAAAATCTTGATGGTTCTCTCAGATTGACCATCAGTTTGCGGGTGAGCAGCTGTGCTAAATTTCAAATTCGTTCCCAAGTTTCTGTGAATTTCTTGCCAAAGTCTAGAAGTGAACTTAGGATCTCGATCGGACACGATATTCTTCGGAACTCCATGTAGCTTTACAATCTGCTCGATGTACAACTCTGCCAGTTTCTTGACATTGGTGGTCTTTCGAATTGGAATGAAATGGGCGGATTTCGTCAAACGATCCACAATTACCCAAATTGTATCATATCCGCCTCGAACTCTTGGTAATCCGGACATGAAATCCATAGCAATATCTTCCCATTTCCAATCCGGAATAGAGAGTGGCTGTAGAGTTCCACCGGGTTGCTGATGTTCGGCTTTAACTCGTTGACAAGTCAAACACCGTCTCACGAAATCAGCAACTTCTCGTTTCATTCCATGCCACCAGTATTGAGTCTTGAGATCTCGGTACATCTTATTACTTCCCGGATGGACGGCATAAGCAGATTTATGTGCTTCCTCCATGATTTCGGTCTTCAGATTCTTTGGCATGCAAATTCGGTTCTTAAAACGAAGAAGACCCATATCATCGAAAGCAAATGAGGAGTTCGGATCATCTTGCATCCTCACGATCTGTCTTTGAATCCAGTCATCAGCACTGTGCTCGTCTTTAAGTCTCTGAACCAAATCCGGTCTGACTAAAAGATTCGCAATCCGCGGTTGAGAGACTAAGTGACATCTCCCTGCTTCTGACACCACTCCTGTAGAGGTTCCTTCCAAGCTAGCTACCTTTGCCTGCCTACTTAAAGCATCGGCTACTACACTAGCTTTGCCTGGGTGATATTGAATACGGAAATCATAATCTTCAAGGAATTCCATCCACCGACGTTGCCTGCGATTGAGATCCTTCTGAGTATGCAAATACTTCAAACTCTGGTGGTCGGTGAAAATAACGAATGTCACGCCGTATAAATAATGTCGCCATTTCCCCAGGGCAAAGATAATAGCAGCTAGCTCGAGATCGTGGATAGGATAGTTCTTCTCAGCATCTTTTAACTTACGCGAAGCATAAGCTATCACTTTGCCGTTTTGCATCAGAACACATCCTAACCCTTCTTTCGATGCATCGGTATAAACCGTAAACCCTTCGGAACCTTCAGGTAGTGCAAGTACCGGAGCAGTAGTCAACCGTTTCCTTAGCTCTTGGAAACTTGCCTCGCACTTATCGTCCCACTTAAAAGGCACGTCCTTGCGAGTTAAATTGGTCAGCGGAGCGGCTATCTTGGAGAAATCTTGAAAGAAACGCCTGTAATAGCCAGCTAACCCTAGAAAACTTCTAACTTCAGTTGGAGTCTTCGCGCTCCCATTTCATCACGGCCTCAATCTTCGAGGGATCCACTTCGATTCCATCTCCTGATATCATATGACCAAGGAAGGTAACCTTATCAAGCCAAAATTCGCATTTACTGAACTTGGCATACAACTGATTCTCTCGGAGAGTTCTTAATACGATGCGAAGATGCTCAGCATGTTCTTCCTTAGTCTTCGAGAAAACCAGGATATCATCAATGAAGATCACCACAAACTTATCGAGATATGGCCGGAAAGTACGATGCATCAAATCCATGAAAGCAGCTGGGGCATTCGTTAACCCGAAAGGCATAACTACGAACTCAAAATGCCCATATCGAGTATTAAACCCAGTCTTCGGAATGTCTGATTCTCGGATTCTCAACTGGTAATACCCCTGTCGGAGATCTAGCTTGGAGTATACTTTCGACCCTTGCAAAATATCAAACAACTCTTCGATGTGAGGTAGAGGATATTTGTTCTTTATCGTCATCCGATTCAGCTCACGATAATCTATACACATCCTCAACGTCCCATCCTTCTTTTTCACAAAAAGAACAGGCGCACCCCACGGTGAAGTACTCGGTCGAATATACCCACTCTCCAACAATCCATCCAACTGTATCTTCAATTCTTTCAACTCTGCCGGAGCCATTCGGTAAGGAGTCTTCGAATACGGTTCGGCACCCGGAGCTAGATCGATCACAAACTCTATCTCTCGTTCCGGAGGCAAAGAATTCAAACTCTCGGGAAACACATCAGGGAATTCTCCAACTACTGGTACCTCCTCAAGCTTAACTTGCTCTTTCGGACGGTTTAGTAGATAAGCAACAAAGGCCGGAGATCCCTTGCGAATCATTCGGGCGGCTTAACATAAGAAACTCGAGGAATCTTGTCAAACCTTTTGCCCAAAATCTCGCTATCAGCTCCCAAAGAGATCTTTTTCCCGAAACAATCAATATAAGCTTGATGCCGATACAGCCAGTCCATTCCCAATATTATCCCGTAGTGACTCATCGGAAGCTCGATGAGATCAGCAGGATAATCGCGATCGTCTATCCTCAACGGACAATCTCGGAAGACTCGATTGCACAAATAAGAAATTCCCAACGGGGAATTGACCTCAAGCATATACGGTAAAGACTCGGCAGACAATGATAATTTGGATGCATATTCAGGTGCAATAAAAGAATGCGTCGCACCCGAATCATATAATGCAATTATGGATATGTCATGCAAATGTACAGTACCTTGCACCACTGCATTAGGGTCGGTCTCCCCTCCATCCCCCGTCATCGCGTACGCTCGAGCTACAACTTTTCCTTTCCCCACATTATGTGGCTCCTTCTGGAACTGTGGAGGTGGCCTTCTCTTTGGGCAGTTCCCGATTTGATGGTCCCTGCCTCCACACCAGATACACAAACCCTGTTTCCTCCAGCAGTTTGCCTCGGTATGTTTTGGTTTATTACAGTAAGAACACTTGATCGGAGGCTCGGATATCTGTGAACTTGCGGTCTTTTGCTTCTTGCTCGAGGATGAAGAACCCGCAGGAGGAAAAGACCTCTTGAATTTGCGAGGTGGTGGAGCTATATCCTTCGGTGCGAAGTCCTTTTTGATCTATTGTAACTGAGACTCAATCTCCAGAGCAGTTGTGACGGCAACCTCGTATGTAGGGAGATGAGCTCCCAGAAGTGCTCTTCGGATATCCTCATTCAGGCCCTGAACAAACTGATTCACCTTCCTTCTTTCGTCTGTAAGGATGGAAGGACAGTAGACAATGAGGCGGGAGAACATGGCCTCGTATTGATCAACAGTGAGATTCTCCTGTTTTAGGGCCCTGAATTCAGCTTCTCGTTTATCCTGTACAACCAGGGGAATGTATTTGCTTCGGAAGGCTGAAAGAAAGTTAGCCCAAGTCGGCTCGATCTGATCAGCTCGCCATCTAGCCTCAGTCAGTCTCCATCAGTCCCTGGCTGGTCCTTTAAGGAGAAAAACTGCATACTCAACCTTTTTAGCATCCTCACATTCAATGACCCGGAAGATAGGTTCTAAATCTGCGATCCACTCCGTAGCCTTTAGGTCATCGGGGCCTCCCTCGAAACGAGGAGGATTTAGGCTAAGAAACCGATCAAACTCTTTAGCTTCTATCTATCTCCTCTGGGTGGCTGTTGGCTGAGCCGGAGCTAAACCCTGTCTGAAGAACTGCTGCATTGCCTCTATAAATACTGCCGGATTGAATGGATTATGTTGTGCCGGCGGTACCTGCTCAGGTTGGGGAGCCGGAGGATCATTAATATTGTTGTTATCTTCCTGGGGAGGAGAAGGAGGAGCAGCTCTGGTTCTCGGTCTACCACGAGCACGAACCATTTTCCTGTATCAAAAGACTAAATAATATGCATGCTTCGTTAGCCACATGATCATGTTAGCACAGAATCACATAACAAAAGCATATAGAAGCACATTGTCCTAAAGCCGTTCAACCTAGACAGACTCGACACGACGTCAAAACCTAAGTACCAAACCTAGGCTCTGATACCACCTTAAGCTGTGACGTCCCCCACGCCACAACCCCCGGACCGAAACGAGCTCCCGAGCGATAGTTAAATACCACCACTCGAAAACCCACCCCGGACAACGGGATTCCCACAATCTGGCAACAGCAACTCCCAACAATAGTACCAACCCCAACAACAACAACAACAGCACCAACAAGCGGAAGCAATAAGCAAAAGATCATATTTATATTCACACTGCCATCCGTGGCCAAAATAAACATTTATAAGTTCATCATCTATCACAAGTTATAACATCAGCTCATTAAATATCCAACATCAGCACAACATGTCAAGTTTTCATGTAATCCAACATCATGAGTTCGATCCACAAAAGTAAATGCATAAGACCGACTTCAAGGACTGTACAAGCCTACAACGCTGCTGCCAGTACCTGACCGCTAACCTGAAGCATGAACCAAAAAGGGATGTGAGTCAAATGAACTCAGTGAGGAGGGGAATATATCTCTATAATAATTAAAACATAAAACATATTTAATTCACGCTTTGGTTAATAGAGAAACGAATCTAGTGCCGATACTTTCTCTTTATAATTCATCAAAGCTTTGTGAATTAAATATTAAGGTAAAGCATTTTAGAAACATTTTATTCCCGGCGAGAACGGGCCATCTCCTTATAACTCCCAAAACATATCAAATATAATGAAATTCCTCCTCAATACCATTTGGCTTATCAAGGGAGCTACCCAAGATTTCACCATAACCGACTAATGGCGCCGGTGTAAGTATTGCTCAGGCTAGACTACCTCCGACCAGCCATGAACAATACCCTTTGATTATTTGTCAGGTTCATGAATACCTGCTTATAATCGGTGGAATTATGAACCCAGCTTCAACCCTAGACGCACGTCTCCGGGTATCCGCCTGTCACATAATCCAGGGCCCAAACAGAAATACCCATGAGCGTCCTCAATGGGGTTAAGTATAAGTCTTCTCGCTTTTCAAAATATTTTAGCGGACCAAAAGGGTCTTTTGAGACAAGGTATGTAACCGCCTAGGGTATCCCGTCACGTTGCCGAGTTATCTCGAGGCAAACGCGCAAGTCCCGAGACCAAATGTTACTTTTAAAATCAAAATAGTTTCCTTGTCTCTGTTTTGAAACCATTTTAACAAAGATATATATATATCATTTGATATTAAACCTTTTGTTACAAATATTGGCAAATCATATAATTGAAATATTAAAGAGGATATGTTTTCGCAATATTTGTTCACACTTCAGTTAAAAACCATTTTTACATCCTCACCTGTAGGCTTAACAAAAAGAATAGCCAAACGACCAGAGATCAGTCCCACGAGGTCCCACCTATAATACACAGGCCTCGAGGTAAGACACGACTCGATAAATCAACCAAATACGACGCACGGCTATGAAATGCACTTTATGCTCAAAATAACATATTATGTATAAATGCACTTAAACGCAACTAAGCTCATTCAAATACATTTAAACACAATCAAATACACATGATATTAAGCTAAATTAGACATACAAGTAATATGGAAGCTTGGGGAATAAAATTCAAAGGTTTGTGAATATTACACAAACCACCCCTCATTTAATACTTTGCATAGCAAAACAACTCCGATTAATCCGAAACTTCCGGCATCACTTAGCTACTATATTTAAGGATTTTTGATGCCAAAAGAATCGAAAAATGAAGCCAAATGCTCAAAAATCACTATTCATCAGCCCCTACCTATTTTGCCAAACTTTCAGTTTTTCAACCCCAAACTCCACAAAACTTCACCAATTTGCTTAATATCATGAACTAACATGAATTACCAATCCATTCAAGCATCTAAGACCATTAGCTCAACATTGCACATTGATCAAATTCAATGGAAAAAAATCACAAGTAATGCTACATGTAATCAATCACCAAACTAAGCTCATCAATCATTCATTCTAGCATGCTTCTTCACTTAATCAACATATAAAACATTGAAACTCAAAGATTAAAGAGATTTGCAACCTTACCTTGTAAAAGAAAATTGAAGAGATAGAGATGTTGAGGACTTGTTTGCACAAATAGAAAGTAGAGGTTTGTTCCTTGAATGATAGAGCAACTTTTTGTAGCAAGAAAGGGGATGATTTTTGGTGCTTTGATGGGGGTTGAAAGTGGCGGTGGTGAGAGTGAGAGATGGCCGAGAGAGAGATGAAGAAGAAGATGAGAGAGTTGCTTGTGGAATAGTGTAGAAATTTGGAGAGAGATGAGATAATTAAATAAATATAGAATATTTTGAAAAGTCAAAATATGCTTGCAATTATGTAGATATTTATATGTATATATTTGCATATATTTTCATATATATATGTGTATATATATCAAATACAATATCATGTTATTCAAATAAAATGGCATAATTTTCATAAAATTTCAAATACAACAATTCAAATATAAACATAGTGTGAGGTAATTTCAAATATGAAAATTCTTATGAATTCATCATATTATTCACATATAGAATCACACATTAATTCATATAATTCACATAATCACATAATTTGCAAATAATACACACAAGAGCTATTAGTCGGTAAACTTACCGAAGCGTTATAAAAATAACGAGGCGTTACAGTAATACTTACAACGGTGCTATTAATCGGTTATGGTGAAATCTCGGGTTGCTCCTTGATAAGTGAAACGGTGTGTGGGATTTTATTATGATTTCAAATGATTTTTTTGGGGACTTATAAGGAGATGGCCCGTTCTCGCCGGGAATAAAATGATTTTAAAAAAAAATGTTTTATTTTTAAGTTTGATTCACAAAGCTTTGATTAATTGTAAAGAGAACGTATCGCCATTAGATTCGTTTCTATCAACCAAAGCGTAGATTAAACAAGTTCTAAATATTGCATATATATACCCCTCCTCACTGAGTTCGTTTAACTCACTCCTCTTTTGGTTCATGCTTCAGGTTTAGAAGTTCGACATCTCATTGTCGACTCTGGCAGCAGTGGTCGTAGGTTTTCCGAGTCGTCTTTGTCGGTCTTTGTAGTTATTTTTGTTAGATCTATGTTTTCATGACTTGAACTATACGTTACCTTTCATATTGATGTATATTTGATGAAGCATGTTAAAATTGCCCCTGTGAGGGATTTCGAATGATGATGTTATTTTGAGCCTTTGATGGGCTTTGTTCATAATCATGTCCCTCTTGCTATCATTTTGCTTCCGTGTGTGGTTGTTGTTGTTGCTTTGTTGTTGGGGAAACACTGTTGCCAGGTTATGGAATCTCGTTGTCCGGGGCGGGTTTTCGAGAGAAGGTCCTTAACCGTCACTCGGGGTCTCGTTCCGGTCCGGGGGTTGTGATGTAGGGGCGTCACAGGCAACCTGAACTAATCCAATATGGATAAAGTTATATAATTTTTTGTATTTATTCAGATCTCTATTACTGAGTAATCTAATTATCATTTCATCCTTATTAAGGGAAATTGTTTCTTCAGTGGTTTTAACCACTTGTTTTAAACTCATTCTCTCAAAAATATATTATTATTTACTTTTAATTTTTTGCTATCTTCTTTACTTTATTAATCTACTTTATTATTTACGTTTTTCTTCTATTTATATATATTAATTATATAATTTTATTATTTTATTATTTACTTTTAATTTTTTGCTATCTTCTTTCACTTTATTAATCTACTTTATTATTTACGTTTTTCTTCTATTTATATATATTACTTATATTATTTTATTTTATTTTATTTTACTCAATATATTTAGTACTACAAAAACTAATTCATATATATTTTATAGATTAATTTACATATATAATTAAATTATAATTTATTTATTTCGCGCACACATGTGATTATTACTAATATATGAAAATCCAATTATAAAAATTAATTAAACATTTGGGCTTGTCTAAAATGCGACACTCGTACATGGCTTCAGAATGAGAAACCCTTTATTTGAGTGCCATGTGTCCGGTTAATTAATTTAAAAAGAAAGCAGAAACGTGACCAACACCTCAGATTTCAGATTCAAATTAGAAAAGAATTCACCAACGCCTCCGCCACCGCTGCGGGCCATCGCAAGTTTGTTTGCGAGTACCTTAACAAAAATTTAGGAATTTCAAGAGTGATAAATTTCAGCCCAAACTCGAAATCCAAGCTATTCACTCCTAAGGACACCTTCCGCTGGCATGCAACAACAGAAACAAAAAATGGAGGGTTGTGGTACTACTACTGATGCAAAGGGTATAACTGAATTGCAATGCGTGCAGTGTGGGTTCCCTATCAAAACACTGTATATTCAGTATTCTCCAGGAAATATCCGTCTCATGAAATGTGTAATCACTATTTCTCCATCCACTTATTTTTTCCATTTAGTTCTTTTCGATGCTTTTCCATCTTATTATTTCTGTCTAATGCCTTGAATTTGAATGTTTTAGGGAAATTGCAAAGCTGTTGCTGATGAGTATATTGAATGTGAAGTTATGGTAATTGAAAACTCAGAAAATAGAAAATGTTCTCATATTTGTTTGTTTTGATTTAGTAGTTTTGATAAGTTTTTTTTTTTTCTTATTTTCCAATTATTTAGATCCTCGTAATTGATTTGATTCTACACAAGCCGAAAGCGTATAGACATTTATTCTACAATATGTTCAGTAAAGAGACTGTCAATTTTGAGGTATAATTTTCATTTCTTGGTATCACACGTATTTGCCTAGTTTCTTAAAATTGGGGGGTTTGCTTACAGATCTTTGGAAATGAATTATTTGTTTTGCAGAGCTTGTTGTGGAAATTAGTTCTAGCATACCTGATCTTGGATATCTGTATCCTTTGAGTTATTAGTTAGTGATATAAAGTGGGATATTACGAACTACCCCCTGGAGTTTGGCTCAAATACAAAAAACTCCCCGAGGTAACAGAATTTACCAACTCCCCCCCCCCCCCTCCTCCTCCCCCTCCCCCCAAGGTTTTGAGCTAACGGAAAAATTAAAGGAAGATAGTGAACCTCAAGGGGTAGTTCTTGAGAGAGATAGTGAACCTCTCAGGTGGGGGGAGTTGGTAAATTCTGAAACCTCAGTGGTTTTTGTATTTGATCCAAATCCCAGGGGTAATTGGTAATTATCCCTTTTAAACTTTTATTATATGTCTAGAGAACAATTGAATATGATTATTGCCTTAGCTACTCTAGACAGGATGTGGGTTCTAAGCACAAATGAGAAGGAATGGTTTTCACCTGCTAGTGTTGCTTCATTGCTACTTGAATTTGGAAAGGTTTGGAATTTGTCCAAATATTGGTATTGAATAACTTTGATGTACTTAGTGATGATTGATTTAGACTTTAATATGCAATTTGATGGTGTTCATTATTATGCAGATGCTGACTGGTGTTATCTTTGGAAACCTCACTTTTCTTTGTGTTGTGTTCCATGCCACTAGGAAGTTTCTCAGTGCATCAGCTGGATTTTATGGGTAAATATTTACTGAAATTTTTTCCTTATCCTTTCAGTTTGTAGAATGATCAAGAAGTCCTTTCTATGAATGATCACAACTTTTGAATGCTCAAAATTATAAGGAATTAAACTGTAAAAAGTTCACACATATGAGCTGAAAAACTGTAATGTTAATCCCTTCTTTTTAGTGCTCGCATGTATTGCACATGAATTTAGTTGGAATAGGACATAGTAGGTTTGAAAATGGTCAAGACCTGTTGATTGGACTAAAGTGATAATGGTTGCATGAGGAGTTAAAGTTGAATTAAAGACCAATATGAGGGGCCCAAATGTAATTTTTCCATTTATTTAACTATTTCCTTTTTTTTTGTAGAGGCATCTATTTTGCTTAGATTATGTAATGACATAGACATATTCATTTCAGATTATCTTGAGAAAATGTTTTGTTTCTCTTTAATGTTTCACGGCAACTTTCTTTATCCAAATGTAATTGAAGGTTATGGGAGTGCAAGAAATTATTTAGTCTGTGAAATCTTGCTGATTATTTTATTTATCTCAAGGGAAACAGTTGTAGAAAAAATTAATTAGGAATAATTACGCCAACATACCCTTTGGTTTGACCTAATTATGCAAACATACTCTGAGGTTTCGGAAATTACAGAAAAATATCCTGTCAAAGAATTTTCATTACATCTGTGAAGTGGTTGGACGGGTTTGATGATGTCATCACAATCTTTTTTATGAATCCCTAGTTTCCCTTGGCAGTTATTGGTAATAATTGATCATAATTTCATGATAATTACACCCTTATAATATTATATATGTAAGTTATATTTTACATTATAGTTTTCTAACAACAACTAGAGCCCTGGGTATATCTCTGTAATTTCTCAAAAGTCAGTGTATGTTTTAATGGTCAAACTGCAGGGTATGTCAGTTGTAATTATCCGAATTAATAAACATGCCTCTTAACATGACAGGTGGAACCAGGTATTGCTTGTCATCCTTGTTTCGAGTTACTTCAAGATCTTTCTCATGGCCATGATGGTATGTTTCTCACTAATACTCGATGTTGTCTCATGGAAAAGGCGCTTGTTATTAAATTGCCTCCTTTTACTCCTAATACAATCGATGGCCCTGTTTTCTGTTAATAGCTCTCTTTGTTTTTTACTTCTTATATTTGTTATCTTTGTAGGTCTGGGAATTTCCTTCCTCCGTTATCTTTATCATTGACATTTTTGTCTTATCATCCAATACAGTGGCTTTAAAAGGTAAGTATTGTATGGATATTGATAGAGTTGATTGATGATAGATGCTAGAAGTAATACTCTGAAGTCCGAAAATGGTTTTTCTTTATAGTGGGTTCTTCTTTTGGTTGAATGTAATCATTATCATCATCATTAAATGTTAGGGAAACTTACATCCATTCTACCCCTGAGGTTTGTCCTAATTATAATTTAGTCCCTCTGTTATTAAGATATTACAAAAAAAACACCCTAAAACTATACAAGATGAAGCCGAAAAGTGCAAATAATCAGCCTATTTCAGGGAGTTATTTGTTTTTTTTGGTCAGAAGGAAGTCATTTGTAATAAAGGTAAAAATCAGTGAGTTTTTATAATTTCTGAAAAACAAAGAAACTAAATTGTAATTAGCTCAAACCTCAAGGGTAGTAGATGTAGTTTTCCCTAAACATTATTGCTCTAAGTTAGTGTAATCTTGACATTGTGCTGATTGAGGGTTTGTTGTTGGATTAGTGATCACCAACTCAGTGATGATGAGATGCTTGGCAGTGTGTGCTGTGGCACACGGCGTGAAGTTCTTAGCCAGCCAAAACAAAGCGTTTGTTCTTCGAAGCTAAGTCGTGCAAGTTTGTCTGTGAATATGCTCACAAATCTGTAATTTTATGCCATATTTATGTAGTTAGATGAGATAGATGAATATACATAGGCAGTTGCTCTAACATTTTGGTGAGATTCACGCAACAATCGGCTCACAAATCTATAATTTTATGCCATATTTATGTAGTCAGATGAGATAGCTGAACACTTCAAAAAAAAAAGAAGATGAGATAGCTGAATATACATAGGCAGTTGCTCTAAAATCTTGGTAGATTCATGCAACAATCGACTCGAATTAGGATTTTATTGTGTTCTTGAGAGTTGGGTCATTTGCTTAAATCCAAAAGTTTACTCCAAAGAATTAGAGATCTGGATGTGTTGATGATGTATGTTCTATGAAATACAGACACGGCGATACGGATATAGTGACACACGGCGATACGGATATAGTGACACTAAAAAGTTAATTTTATTTTCTGGAAACACTAAAAATATAACATAAAAATAGGGAATACGATAACCTCTTATAATACCATGTTTTGGGATTTAGATTACTTTACTTAAATTCAAAAAAGTTACCAAACACAATAATTTAATATTTGGTAATCAAATAACCAATTAATATAACTTAATCTGACAAACAAACATACGGGCACATATCTATATTGGCCTAAATGTTTTTTTATTATTCTTTTTGAAAATCAAAAGAGTAATTATATTAATTCAAAGAACCCGAAATAACGATATCTAATTAATTAATTCGAATTCCAATTTCCAACAATACTTCAAATATCGTTTAAAAAGAAAGTCATGCTCAAGTCAAATATATATAGAGATTCCAAGCAAACATTCCTTTTTTTTAAGGACAACAATTCAAACTTGTGTGTACTAAATACTAATAAATTATAGGAAAACACGTTAAAAAAAAAATAAATAATAAAAATTTATTGAAAAAACTGATCTTCAAATCATGACAGAGAATTGCATAAAGGATCACATAGAATAACTTCTTAAAATATGACAAAAAAAAAAAAAAAAAAAAAGAATAACTTCTTAAATGAATGGATAACGTCCAACCGATGCTGAAAATCCTTATGGATCAAATCTTTGTCTTAAATTTAAGGGGATTTTCCAAGTAAAATTCAACTCCATTTTCTACCAAAAAGATTTATTTCCATTTCTAAACAATAAAATGCTTCTTATAAGTAGTGAAAAAGAAACAGTTAAGTTTCACTGCAGATCAAAATAAAAAATTCTTCTTCAATTCATATCAGTTTGTGTTCTAATTAGTAATTACTATGGCGCCGAGATATAACCTCCAGCATGCGACCAAGCATTATCCCTTCATGGTTAACCAAATGGGCTTCTCTTTTTATTTTAAATATATTTATTATTGCTCTTTTCTTGAATTTTAAATGTGCTTATTACCCATTTTATGGTGTAAAAATGCAGACTTGTCTTGTGAAGGTGAACACTCAGTGTTCATGGCAAAAGACTGTTGCAAGAGTCTTGAACAAATGTCACGGTATACCGTTTAAATTAGATTTAAGGGCGAATTACATACAATATCCCTATAGTTTGTCATTATTACAAAATAACCCCCTGTATTTTATACAAAATCTAACCAAAAAAACCCGCTGTAATTTGTAATTGTTTGAAACCTAAGGGGGTTTCTGTAATTTTTGAAAATACAGGGGGTATTTTGTAATTATAGCAAACTTTAGGGGTACTGTATGTAATTCTCCTTAGATTTAAATGTCAGATCCAATCACTCATTTTCTTTTTCTTAAAAAAAGGATTGTGTTTTGTCATAGGAGTATATACTTTCCGAATGGGTGATGAAGGTCTAGTCGAGATCTCAGGCACTGCCGATCCGAAGTTACTGTTGAATGTTCTTGGAAAAGCTGGACGAAAAGCAGAGCTACGTTGGTTCCAGTTTGGAGAGTGTTCGAGCAATTTGTTCATGCAAACAACTTCTCAAGATGGAAGATATCTCCATTCGAGTAACCTTGCCCGGCCACAACAACCTTATGGTCACAAACATCATTATCAGATTGATTATGGTCATAACCATGATTATGGGGTTGCTTCTGATTATCGCAGTGCTTATGATTATCAACATTCTTGTGATTATGGGGGTGATTATCGACATTCATGTGATTATAAGCATGGTTATCGACATTCTACTGACATGGGCTGTTGCATAATCATGTAAATTGAAATTTTCTTGAAATCTAGTTGCCTCAATGAGCACTATTTTAGAGCTGCTCCTGAGTTTCTTTTCTTTTCTTTTTTCTTTCTTTCAGTCTAGTTGAATATATGAGCACTTTTTAGAACTGCTCCCCATTTGTGTTTCTTTTGTTTTCTTCAACATTTTGAAGGGTTGTTGGCGCCCGAAGTTAGTTTTGAAATTTATTTAGAATCTTAGCACAACTATTGTTTGCCCTTGTGTACCTGCGAACATTTCGAAGGTTAAGTTTGGATTGATGGATCTAATATCTAGAATAACAAATTTATCAAGTCTTTGTGTGGATCTATGGATTTGGATTTTGTATGAACAGATTTAAGATTTCTTGAATTTGAAATTTATAAACTTTCAAATCTTTTGTTTGGATATATAAAAAAAAAAAGATTAATTACATTTGGCCTCCAATGGTGTTTTCTAAATTACAAGTCATGAACCTCTTAATCAAAATATTATACTTATACCCAAGTTTCATAAATACAAAAAACACTAATTTTTAGGATTCTATTAGAAGGATTCCGCTCAAATTTGAAATATTCCATTAAAATTTTGACAGAACCCTAACGAAACCCCCTAAAGTTTGGTTTCTGTAATTATGAATCTCATATATGGTGTAAGTGTAATATTTCGACTAAGAGAATCACGACTTGTAGCTTAACAAACTCCCTTGGGATCCAAATATGATTAATCCATCCTATAAAAAATTTGAGAACGGATTTCAAATCCTTTTAGGACCTATTTGGATGAGTGGATTTGGATTTAAGGAGGTATTTGAAATGAATGGATTTAAAATACATTTGATTTGAAATCCATATACTTAGCAATCTATTGTTTGGCTAGATGAAAGATTTGTGAATGGATTTCAAATTAATTAGTCCAAAATTTATTTTTCAATTAAAATTAAATTTTATATATTTATATTCATTATTTTATAATTAATAAAGACAAAAGATAAGAAAAGCATTATAAAGATATATATAGAGAGAGAAAAAAAAGATATATATATAGAGAGAGAAATAGTGAAGAGATGTATAGAGAGAGAATATAGAGATTGTTAGAATAATAAAATGGTTGGAAAAAGTGAGAAGTTGTAGATGAAAAAAATGGTAGATTAGAAAAGTAGAGAGAGATAAACATATATAAAGAGAGAAAAGAGATAATTTAGAGGGAGATAGAAGAGAGGGAGTATGTGAGAGAGAATTGGAGGGAGAGAGAAGAGGGAGAGTACGTGTGTGTGAGAGAGAGAGAGAGAGAAGAGGGAGAGTACGTGTGAGAAAGAGAGAGAGAGAGGAGAGAAATTATATGTGGGTGTGAGAGAGAGTAAAAATTGTGGAATGAGGTGTGATAAAGTGATGAAAAAAAAATAAAGTGGATTTCAAATGACAACCTTTTGAGATGGATTTTAAATCCATTGAAAATGAGCTACAAAACGGTGGATTTAAAATCCATCCAGCTCAGCCCCTCAGGTTTCATTAAACTTCATTTTTTCGTTTTATCTTATATTTAGATAGATGATTCAATGTGTGTGTGTTAAAAGAGAAAATGTATGGGTGATGAGAATGTCATTGGCGTTTAAAGAATGGTTAAAACCCATTAAAATTGGACTTCCAGTCCCCACTCTTCTTGTAAAAAATGGATTTGAAATACATTCATTTCATTATTCAGACAAACAACCCAAGTAGATTTGAGTACACTCATTTTATTGTTTAGCCAAACGGTCAAATCGGATTAGGAAGTTGAATTTAAATAATATATAGTACATAAATCCAGTCTAAGAAAATAATGAGGTTAATATTCCTACATACCATAAAATTCAGCGAGATAGGTCAAAGCTTGTGAGTTATCGTCGCAGACTTTCCATAACGATGCCACTTCACCTTTTGAGACAGTACCGGTGCCCTCCAAATGACCAATGAAATCAAGAAGGTTTGAGTAAAAAGAATCATAGTTCATCAGAATCAAGGGAACGGGATGACTCGATCCGATCCTTTCAAGTTGAATAAGTGCCAAAATTTCAAACACCTCGTCCAAAGTGCCAATTCCACCGGGGAGACCAACAAAAGCTGTCTTATCTGAACTAGTAGCTCGAACTGCAGCATCCACCAATCCATGCTTTCTTGCGGAAAAAAATCTGCATGTTGTATGGACCACTTTAAATTCTTGAAGAACACATTTTTATTAAAAACTTTTCCTTCAAAACTCCAAAGATTCTGCAAACTTTAGGCATTTCTCTGCTTTAGCTTAAAAGAAAGCACAAATGTTTGTTTTGCTGTTTCTGTTTATCAGCTGAAACAAGTTAGAAGCTAGAAGCATCTATTTAGGGTGAATTACATCTAGACCCTAACATTTGGTCTAATTACACTTAAACCCCTTGTGCTATAGGAAATTACAATTAGACCCCTATACTTTGATTTGGTCTTGCAAATTGCTCCACCCATTTGCTTTGATTACTGTTCCTTAAGTTTTTCTGCCACATTTTTGGAGTAAACTGCCCAATTACCCCTGCATGGACCTTAAAGTTTTTTGTACTCTAATTTAGTTCATTTCGTGGATATAAATGTTTATGGAGGGACACAAAACTTTTTCATAAATCTGACGGAACAATGGCAAGAACCCTAGACAAAGTGGAAGGATGGTCAATTTGAATGACCAAGTCAAAGTACATGGGGTGCCAGGTGTAATTTTCCATAGTACAGGGGGTCTAAGTGTAATTAGACCAAATGTCAGGGGATCTAGATGCAATTCAGTGCTTTTGTATTTTCTTATCCTAATGCTCCCCACTTTTACCACCTCAAATTTTTATAGGTTTTCTTTCTAATTCAGCTGCAGAAGTTTTTGCAAACACCACCCTAAATTCCTAGCTCTCTCCCCCCCACTTCACACGCACAAAGTCTTGATATAGACCAAATTAAGTATAGATTTATTTAAACATATCGAAATTTCAAGAGCAATAAGCAATTATTACCTGCAAGTTAGATATCTGTCCAATGGTAGGTATGGATGAAAATTAGAAGCTGTCCATTCTCCAGCTTCTTTGCCAATCTTAAATCCACCAACTGGCTTTCCTGCTTCGAGAGCGCCTTTGGTTACAGCATCCATTAGGCCTGGTCCAGCACCTGACCACGAAGTACAGTTTAAGAGCTTTGCAATCTGCCGAAAGTTCAAGCAATTTAATTCATTGGAAAATGGATTTACAAATGAAGTAAGACACGACATGATTGATTGACTTACTTCTCTAGCCAACTCAAATGATTGTGCATAATGTGGATGGGTGGGTCCCAACCTAGACGAACCCAAGTAGACAACCCCTTTGCCGAGTCTTCGTATAAGTTCATAGCATTTTTCTATTTCTTGCTTGACCTATTTAAAAAGAATCCATGTTATTCATCAAAGAGAGTAACTCATACACCTCTGCCACATAAAATAGAACAAACACAAAATGGGCACTCTTTTTTTTTTTTTTTTTTCCAATCTCAAGAAGCATCTCTTAAGCCTGGCAAAGACATGATGAAACTCTACTCAGAAAATAAATCAATTAAAATTAACCCTCTGTCTCTTTATTTCTTTCTCTTTAATTCTTTTTCAGACACACAAGAATCAAGAATGCAAATTTGTACCGTGCCAAAATCCACGTTCTGTAAATTTAATATGAAACCAGATATTAGCAGTTTGGCCTGTCTGTAGTTCGAGATACAAACTAAAATGACAAATTATGCAGATTCATGTTTGGACAATTAATTTCTAAAATAAAGTTTACCAACCTACATCAAGATTATATTGAAAACTCTATGTATTCTTTCGATATTTAAAAAATGAGAAACCATAAAATTACACAATAGCATCAAATATACCTCAACAGGGCTTGTCCTCTCTTCCAAATCAATGCCCTCAAACTTGCAGCAAAAATTCCTTCTTGAATGCGCCTTTTTGTAAAGATCAGGAATCTTGAAATTCGCTCTGGAACTATTTCCTTGAGAGTTTCTACTGAGAGAACACTGCCATATTGAACTCGAACTAGCAGCAATTGAACAACCCATTTGCGAAATGCGAAGCTGCCAAGATCAGTTTTTCTGCACTTCGAAATCAAGATCTTGTAATGGGCCCTTGCCGCCCTTCCATAAGTATAGAATTTTAACGAGCAAAAGCTCAAAATCTCCGCAAGTTGGAAGTGACTCTTGGAATTGGCTTCTAATCTTTGATTTTTGGTGGGTCTATTCGATTCTTCCCAAGCACAGGGGTGAAAAGGAACATACAAAAGTTTATTCGGGGTATAATTGTCTTTTACAACTTTCACAAATTTGGGGCCTTCATGAGATTCTTTATTCTTAAAAATACAGTACGTTAGTGAGGACTCAGGATTGAGGACTAGGGGTGCACACGAGCCGAGCCGAGTTTTGGCTAAAACTACGAGCTCGAGCTCGAACTCAAAATTTCTTTTTAGCTAGCTCGAGCTCGAGCCGAGCCTGGAATTTTCAGGCTTGAGCTCGGCTACCAAAAAAAAAAAAAAAAAACTGATAAAACTATGGGCAATTTAATCCCAATTTATACTGTACTAGAATCGGAGAAATTGAAAATGGGGTCTGGAAACATGGTAAGCAGAATTTGAATAAAATGTATCACAATTCCAAGGTTCACATTTCAAACTCAATTTCATACACAAAACAATTGAAAATCAAAAACGAATGTTCAATTTGCCGATGATTAACCCAAACTATGATTATTGACTACACAATCAAAAAATTAACACATTTCACATCCATTAGTGAAATAGATCAGAGCACAAAAACCTGCGTCACTCTCTTATCTCCCTAAAACCCATTACTGAAGACTGGCATACGTACCTTCAGATTCGCGGGAGAGAGAGGCGCCGGACGACGTGGAGGAGCGACAGAGAGGATAACGAGAGAGAGAAGAGAAACGCGACGGCGATGAGAGGCGGACGAACGACGGAGGTGGACGACGGTAGACGGCGGTAGCGGCTGGCGGTGGGTGGGGTTAGCGCGGACGGCGGCCGGCAAGAGGAGCGAGTCAGTGCTGGTCTTGCTGGAGACTGGAGAGAGAGGGTCGGCGGTGGTCCTGCTCGGCGAGAGGAACGAGCCACTGTGAGAGTGGGTCTGAGGGAGGGGCGGCGGCGCGGCGCTGGTGGTCGGTGGAGGGGTGAGGCCTTGGTTGGTGGTGAGACGGTGGTGGAGTGGGCGACGGGATTGAGATTTGGGAATAGGGTTTGAGAATTGTGAAATTGAAATGTGAAACGAGAATAGATTAGGGATTAGGAATTTTTGTTTTTCTTTAATAGTTAACATAAAATAATAATAATACTATATTATATAAATATATATATTCTTATTTAATAATATATATATATATGTATATTTTTTTTGGTAAGCATATATATATATATGAAAATGAATAACTATTTTAGGAAATATGTATATGTGTCTATGACATGGACAAGTTATTTTTATTCATTTTGTCCATGTCAACATATTCTTTTATATGATTTTAACCACAATTAATGTTCATATAATTAAATAAAAAATTGACTAATAAATATATTGTAACTCATTTTCCTATTTGTTTTGTACTCATTTAATTTATTGTTAAAAATATTAAATTAATTTAATTAATTATTACATTTTATCACCAATTTTAATAATAATTTTTTTTTATAATATTCATTTAACAACATTTAAAAGTCATGTATTAAATTGTTGCATTTTATCACCAATTTTAATAATAATTTTTTTTATAATATTTATTTAACAACATTTAAAAGTCATGTATTAAATTGTTGCATTTTATCACCAATTTTAATAGTTACTTTTTTTTTATAATATTCATTTAACAAATCTAAAAGTTTTAATATTTTTATTTAATAATGTGAATAAATTTCATTAAGTTATTATATATAAATATTAATATTGCCATAATATAAAAGAAATTTCAATAATAATATTGCTAATTAATAATGAAATAATAACAAATTATTCAACAAAAAAATAATATCAAGTATACAGGAGATTCCAATAATTATTTATACTAAAATTACTATAAAAAATAAAGTTACAGAAATTTACACGAATTTCAATTCTTATATCCCCAAAAAGTCAACTTGATGATAAATAGAGTCCTAATTTTGCAATTTTTCCTATTTAAATTCCTAGCGACCCCGCTATTATATTCTCTCTCCGGAAGGCCTCCGTTTCTGTGTCTACATTCCACCGGCGATAGATGGGAACCCTAAGATCCACAGGCCGGAATCATGGGTAAAATACTCAATTAGTACGGTTTTCATAGACATGATGGTGTTACTTTATTTTATTTTAGTTTGGAAGAGAAGATAATCAAAATGCCTTTTGTTTTTAGGTATTTCACGTGATTCAATGCACAAGAGACGTGCCACTGCAGGGAAGAAGGCATGGAGGAAGAAGAGAAAGTAAGTTTAATCATTTGTCCTTCAAAACTTCATTCAATCAATTACCGTATTTTTGTCTTTGTTTTACGATTTGATTAAGCAGAAGTTAATCAGTGAAAATGTCTCATATTTGTTCATGAATTAGTTGCATTTTCTGCATTTGATTTTGATTATTTGAAACTAGGTATGGGCTTGGAAGACAACCAGCAAACACCAAGTTGTGGTTCGTAGAGTTCGAGTTCGAGTTCGAGGAGGTAATGTGAAGTGGAGGGCATTGAGGTTGGATACAGGAAACTTTTCTTGGGTAGTGAAGCTGTAACCAGGAAGACTCGTATGCTGGATGTCGTCTACAATGCATCAAACAATGAATTGGTTAGGACACAGACTTTGGTCAAAGGTGCTACTATTCAAATGGATGCTGTCAAGAAGGAAGGAGAGGTATAATTCATGTTTTGCTTTTAAGTCATGAATGATGAAACTAACCAGAGTCCATTAGTTCAACGATTAGAATTTGGGGTCTTATTTATGCTCCATGCTATTATTTACAGATCAAGATAAGAATGTTGGACTATGTTTGGATAGATGGATTTGGGAACAACGGGTTTTAAATCCTCTCTCCAATCCACTTACGCCGTTGGGCTAAAATATAAAAACGGATGGATTCCAAATCCACTGTTCAGGGGGGTGAACTTGAAGACCAACTTTGAATGGATTTCAAATCCACTCTTCAATACATTGGTGGCAAATTCTCTCTTCTCAGCTCACACACACTCACACATGTTTTCATATTTTCACACTCATCCCAAATTCCTTATGTATCCAAACAAAAGCTTTGGAATTATGTGGATTTCAAATTCAAGGAATTTTAACAAATCCATTTGTTTCAAATACTTGGTCAAATCCAAATCCATCAATCCAAATGTAGTGTTTGGTTGTTGGTAAAGTTGCAACCTATTTGAGGACACCATTTTCTTGGTTTGGACGTTTGATTTTCAATTGGCGGCAGTAATTTTAAATTTTCATCAGTATATGTGTATTCATTCATTATTATTTGACCTTGGTTAAGGACACTGAGGCTGCTGCTACTGAAGAAGTAAAGAAGAGCAACCATGTTCAGAGGAAAATCGAAAAGCGTCAAGAAGAGCACAAAATTGATGCACATATCGAGGAGCAGTTTGGTGGAGGTCGTTTGTTGGCTGCAATTTCCTCTCGTCCTGACCAGTGTGGGAGGGCCGATGAGTATGTACTTCCCCTCTTATCTGTTTGTTGACTTACCAAATGTCAAATTTGGACTTTCTCCTGCCAAGCAAAGTAACTTTAAGCTGAAATCAGTTAGGAGCTTGAAGCACCAAAGACAAAGGACATGCTTTTGACTTCAGCTTCTAGCTTCTAGGTTATTTCATAAATAGAAGTTTATTAGGATTAGTATAATTGCTTAGTTTTTTTTTCCGAAACACCCAATGGTTTGTTTTTTTAGCTTTTCATTTCTTTTTCCAAAAACTCCTCAGTATCCCTGAGTTGTACAATTTTAGCTTCTCCAAAAGTAGTACCCTATGAAGGATTTTAACTTCTCAATTAATGAGCATGGCATGACTTTCACTGATTATCTGAAATTGCATTACTTTTGCATGTAACTCCCAAAATTGACATATATTGGTGCGGATCAATGTGTTACTTTCTGAGTTTTAAATTTAGGATAATAGTCATAATTTCGTTGTTTGTACTGAAAACAGGTATATCTTGGAGGGTAAGTTGGAGTTCTATATGAAGAAACTCCAAAGAAAGAAAGGAAAGGGTGCCGGCAGTGCTTAAATTGTCTTAGAAAATACTTATTTTTTATTGCATTTCTATGCAATGTGAAGAACAATTTTGAGGGTCCACTGAACCTTTATAGTATTGATGATTTCTCGAGGAGAATTATGTTCAAATTCTTTTTTCACTTGACCGTAGAAAACTCAGCATATGAACCAATTTCAATATTGTCTTAAAAACATGGAGGTTATGGCAGCAACACCTGACCCAAAATATAATTCAATTGGAATAGTTCGAACTTCAAAGCAATTGAATTCCCGTATTGTTAAGGTTTCTTGAAGATGATGATTAAATAATTCTTGATGATGATGACGAAAATCTGATGCTAAGGTTAACTGTTTCTGGTTGGGAGGAATAATAACGTAATCGTCGGCACAAATTGTTGATAGAACTTGAAGGAAGAAAAAAAAGAAGATTATTAACAAGCTACTTAGGTTTAACTGGAAGAAACGTAGCAGACAAATCATACAACACTTTGGATATCTCAAAATTGTAACAGAAAGTTGTAATACATAAAATGAGACATATTGTTTGTTCCATGTTGACTAAAGTTTGTTATTGGCCGTATTTCTTTTTGAGTCTATCTCTAACAAATTCATTTCGAGCTTTGATCCGAGCTTGTTGAGGAGCAGCATTCAAATGCCAAAGATGCAAACCATAACCAAACAATGACCCACTAAGAATGAACAGCGCAGCTGTTGCTGCCAACTTCTTCGGTGTAGCTTCGAAGCACACCACCATCTTATTTCTTTACTCTCAACAACACTGAACAAGGAAGGATAGGAAATGGGTCATCACTCACAACAAGAACACGAAATCTGCTAAATTTTCTTTTACATAGATCGGATTTTAGAATCTGTTTAATCTAAGGAGAATCACATCTATTACCCCTGAGTTTTAGTTAATTAAAATTTAGTCCCTTTGTTTTCATAAATTACAAAACACTCCCTAAAATAGACTGATTATATTCAGTTTTTCGCTTCATGTTGTAGGAGATTTTGCAATAAAGTGAAACAGAAAGGAGTTTTTGGTCTGACAACAGAAGGAATAGATTGTAATTAGGGAAAAACCTCAGGGGTAATAGATGTAATTCACCCTTTATCTATTATATACAAGAAAATTAGATTGCACATATTTACTATGTTAGTTTCTGTAATTTCCAGACTGTCTTGAGTATTTGACCATCAACATAAACCACTGAATCATTGTAAATAGGACGTATTTTGTGGCTTTTAAGAAGTCAAATTTTGAAGGGGGAAAAGATCTCAAAATGAGGCGGAAACAACAACCCAACAGCTCAGAATATGACTCTCAAATCTAAGGTTGAAATTATAAGCAGGACGAGATTCGATTTGCATCATAATTCTCGAGAAATATTCGTTTCAGAGCGATTCAGATAAAGTAATGAATGTTCGCATACCTAAAATCATTGCAGAAAAAAAAGGGTTTCTCTTTCTCCACTTTGGAATTCAACAGTAGGATGAAGCATGCGATTTGATAAAATAATCATCATTTTCGACCCCCCAATTAAGCTAACACTGAGTTCCAATTAACGCCAAAAAATCAAATATAAATAGGAAGAAGAATTCAACAAAGACTAAATGGGGCAATTCATCGAACAGTAGGCATGTCAAAATACACAAGGAATGTGAAAAATAAAATACAGAAAAGCAGATAAAATTACCTGACTGCAGGAAACAAAATCTGTCAGCAGACTCTTTCAAACGATTGAAGCATATTCTAGTAGAATAAGGATGAAAGTTGGTAATTAACTAATTATAGGTCATATGTTCATAAAATAAAATATAAATCTTTTTTTTTTTTGTTTTTTTGGCAAAGCCCAAATAACTTGGTTAAAAGCCCAAATGATAGGTCCACAGCCCAGTTTTTGAAGAATTTAAATTGTGCAAAAATTCATCATTAAATAACAAAAATATCTCTAATTTCTTCTTTTTTTTTTTTAACCAAGAACCGATCGACCGATCGTAGGGTTAAGAGGTCCCCATCTCGTAACATAAAAGCTCAAATCGGAAAGTCCGAGAAGTACATCAGTAAGGCAGCAAGAATGCCAACAGAAAGCTTAGAAGCAACAAAAGAAAAATTACAAAAATTAGCCGTCCACAAAAAGGACACGAGTTTAGCACTCGTCAAGTTGGGCCTTTTAATCCTATCAACAGAAGGAAAGCTATGGCCTCTCAAAGTCTTCGCATTATCTTTAACCATAGTTCTATTGCAGTCACGGTCAGCGCCAAACGCCCAAAGGCTTGTATAAGTAAACCGGTTTAAGGTCACGACATCATGTACAAGAATAACCGTCAAATTATTCTTACTTTATTTATTTTGGAAACAATTACCAGAAACTCCCAAAGGTTTGGGCCAAAATACAAAAAAGCCATATTTCGATTGAAAATTACAGCAGCCCTAACTAGACTCTCCAAAATTTCGGTCAACGTTAAATTAGATAAATGTGTTTTTACCAAAATGACCATAACGGCCGAATTTAAAAAAAAAGCTGAAAAGATATCATTTTTAAAATGACAAAATGCCCCTCTGTATTTTGGGCGCTAAAGCAAACCCTTCTCTCTCTCTCTTTCATTCTCACGCCTGTTCGTTTCTCTTTTCTCTCTCTCTACACTTTGCTTCAGAAGGTTGGTTTCTAGTTGTACCGATTCATCACAATAAAACAAAAAAGAGAGGAGAAGAGCTTCAAGGGAATCTCCAGGCATCACATTACTAACGTCGTTGTACCCTGTGTTGTGATTTCCAGAAGAGGTAAGGGTTTTGTTTCTTCTAAAAAAAAAAAAAAAAATTCCCTATTTTGTGTTTTTTATTCTTCAGTGGTAGTGTTTTGTGGCTTATTAATTGATATTGTGTTTTACATATTATAACTTTATTTTGATATTGTTGATCTGTATTGGTGTTCCTACGAGAAAGGGTTTTCTTCTGTAACTTACTAGATGAAGTTTTTAAAGTAATTTGAAACAAACATGAATTAAGTGGTTAATTGTAAGATTTGTAAATATAAAGATGTTAAATGTAAATTTCTTACTTGAACTTCTCGTTTTACATAAACTGTTTGCGTGCAAGTGTAAACATTGATCGATCCTGGTTTGTGAAAAGTGCATTTTAGATTCTATTGGATGTTGTCTGGTACTTTTTGAGTATCTCTATTTAATGAAAAAGTGGAAAAATATTTTGTTTTTGTCATTCTGAACAATAACCAAAGTAAATTAGGTGGTTTATGTAATCTGGAATTTTTTGAGTATGGAGTGATGTAAGTTCAGCGATTACTAAAGTATCCAATTGTAAGTTATTAGTAGTAAATATGTTAGAATTGCAATGCATGTGGTCTTTCTATTTTTATTTTTGTCTAATATTTGGTAATTTCCATACTTGGCAATAACATTAGTCAAGGTGTTTTGTAAGTTGAATGACATTCAAAGTGTTTATTTGAAAAACTTTATTGCATAGATGGTTTTTTCTGACATTTATGTTCACTTCGTTCTTTTTTATAGAGATATCTCCTATTGTTCATGATGTGGTGTTACACTTCAAAGGGAAATGATATATTATGAATGAAGTGTCGTCATCTGAGCCCTACAACTTTGAGGATTTCTCGGATGTTGCATGCTACTTCTTTCAGTCTCAAGGAGTACCAAGGAATTAGATGAGAGCCTAGAATTCTTTTGGAATTATTGTTTGTTGATTCATGAAGTAGATTGGGATGAATGGGTAATTGTGGGCAATTCTTTAGGATGGATATGTAATGTTGTGAATAGTACAATATGGGTATATTCTCATCTCTGGTTGACCTTTTTTGCTTAGTAAACATATGCAGTTAACTTGGCCTTTATATTTTGGAATTCTCGTTTTAGTTTAAGATTTTTGACATCATTAATGAAAATGGGTTATTTTGTAATTTGAAATGTATTTCCTTATTCACACAATTTTTTCCCCAAGTACATAATTTTCTAAAAATGAAGAACTGAAACATAAAATTTTGTTATCATTTGTTATAAATTTACCCCCATTTTACCATAAGGCTAAAATAGTCGGACAAATATAACTGTAAAACTCAAAATGGGTAAAAATGAAACTTCAAATAAATTTATGGAGGTGATGTCATCATTTTTCATTAAGTCAACTAACGGTCTAGGGAGTTACAAACGGAACTCAAACCTTGAGGTGGATGCTGTAATTTTCAATTCTCGTTAGGTTTTTTTGAAAAATGCCCAGGCCTTGAGGGGTGTATGTAATTGACCCATATTTTTAATCTAATTAAACATATCGTCTGTGAATTTAAATTTTTCTACAAATTCAGATTCTTTATAAATTTTTGAAAAATGTGTTGTAGACTTTATGAGATACAATAATAACTCAAATTATATATTTATAATTCTTATTATTTACGTAAAATTTTATATACGTTTCTTTTCTCTTTTTATATAAACTGTTAAATGCTAACATGTAGATTATAATGTGTTGTGTGTGTTTTTTTTCATGAGTTATATATATATATATATAATTTTTTTTATCTAGACTAGGATATCCACGGTCGACTATAATGAATTAATGACTAATCCCCTCGCTAAATTACAGACATCTCAAAAAATGAGATAGCTGACCTAAAAATTTAAAGTTGCTCCATATATACTCATGAGTTTATATCTCATGGTATTAGTGGAGTTAATGTTCATATATTTATAAAAGTACTACTCGAACTCTATTATTAGTTTATTTTATTTCTTATTAATTATAAAATATACTCCAATATATAAAATATTCTTTTATAACAAAATTTGAAAAACTAAAAAGAGTTTGGTTTTGTAGAAAAAGATAGAATTCACAGATAATATGTATGCTATATAAGAAAAGGTGTGAAAAAAAGAAGTTAGTTGGAAATTTTTTAAAACAGTAAAAATTAGGAAGAAGTGAATTAAGTGATGAATATTTTGCCATTTAATTAATAGTTTTGGAGTGGGATTAAGAATTTAGCAAATAACAATTCTCTCTGGAATTGAACTTGTCCATTTTTAAATTCAATGCAAATTTGAAAAAATAAAAGGTTTGGCTAGAAATACTAAATAAAATATCGCTGACAATCATATCTCTTTTTGGATTTTACCTATTTTTCTAATAATATATATTATTTCTTATTTTATGAATACTATAAAAACAAGTAACAAATATAAATATGCGGTACTAAGAATTATTTTTGACATAATATTTGGCGGCACTAACTTGTTTACATTTAAAGATGCTTCCAAGTCGAAGCAGTGGGAGCTGACAATTAAAGGATTTCCAGGTTTGTACATTAAAAATGGGCAATACCGAACATAAGTAAACATCCTGAATGATTTAAATTTAGCAATTAAGTAGCAAATAGCAAATATGTAAAATTGTAACACCCCAAAAATATTCAGAACTGAGCTCCACACAGGGTCCAGTCACAGGGTGCTGTAGCTGTGCGGAAAGGCCGTGCGTACCTAATTGCTGTCCCACATCAGAAGTTTAAATGTAATTCGAAGGGTTTATGATCTAGTTTTCATGTACAATCAATTAAGGATGCATCCCTTTTTGGCACGTGCTTCTTAAGCCAAACTTTAGGACGGTCAAAAGCTGACCGTAGGGTTAAGAGAACCCCACCTCATGATATAAAATCAAATCGGAAAATCCGAAAAGTACATCAAAAATATCCAAATGACAAACGACTTACAATCAACACTGGTGATAAAACACCAAAAGACCGCAACAAATTTTTTTTTATGGTTTCTTATATTACCATAAAATATAAGGACAAAATTACAAATACATTCATTATATACACGCATTGAAAGGTGTCCAACTGCTACATAAACAACTCCAAAATAAGACATCATCATATCAATGGAGCAATAATAATAAAGTATTTTAATTTAAAGAATTAATGAAATGAAATATTGGTTTGAGAAAGACTTGAGTGCATCAAGTAACATATGATATTTACCAAGTTCGAAGAATGATGGATAAAAGTAAACAATAAAAATAAAGACAGCTTCTTGATTTTGAAACAACTTATACTGCTATGGGCTTCTTCAACAAGTCCCCAGAGCAGGCAATAGGTGTTGAGGGTACAAGTTCCAGGATTTCTTTTACAACCTGAGCTTTGTCTGCCTCAAACATTTCATCCTCTGCATAATAATAACAACAAATCAGATATCCATACATAACAAAACGTTTTTACCACAACATATCTTATGATGTTAGCTTTTTGCTACCTTTGTCCATGTAGAAGCTGTGGAAAAATCGTAAAAGTTTGCTTCTATTAGCACACAGTATGTTGACAATATCCCTAGGCTTGTTCTGGTTGGCCACAAAAAGCTGCAAAATAAACAAGTTTAGATAAATTCAAATACAAATGAGTTCCGCTTGTTTTAGAAATTACAAAAACACCCATCATGTTTCATTATGGCTATGGCCTATGTGTTGTCTCCTGTACTCCATCAGTCTAAGGTAATGCCGTCTAAAGTCTAGCAGAGGTTGGTCAAAGCTTCTCTCTGTCACAAATTTTCACTAATTTTATGTGGATAATGAAAAATTAGGGTTTTTTTGTAATATTTCAAACAAGGACTATAAATCTACCCTATAAATAAACCAGATTTTACAGTTGCTTAAAGTGTTTGAAGTGAAACCTTGAACACATGGAATGCATCAATCTGGATGCTTTTGTGTGATTCCTGCAATACGAGGTGGGTAATTCAGAATGTTAAAGCTACATTGATTAAGAAAAGGGAAAAAAAGAAATAAAAAAGAAAAAGTTGACTCAGGAATAGGAAAATTACCCTCAAAAGATTCATTAGAACTCTCATATTCTCCTTTGAGCTGACATAACGTATCATGACTCCAGAATTTGATCGATCAAGCAAAATATCTCCAAGGAGCTGAACGAATATTTTTTTTTTAAAAGAAAAAGGAAAAAGAAAGGTTTCTTCAGTAACAAAAGAAAAATAAATTTCTTTAATGTTTATCAATATTGATATTTGGTACCTTGACAGCGTGTCTTCTGGTCATGTAATTTGTGGATTCCAGCAACTTTGAGTTGAATTCAGTGAAGTACTAGGAAAAAGGTGGGAGAAATTATCAGATTTTTATTAACTCAAAAATTCTGAAATTACACAGAAGGGAAGTGAAATTGCTTAATCAGATAATAACGAGCATATCATTTTCCACTTTCCAAACAATTAAATTACCACTACAGAGGTCAGGAGTACTGAGAAGATACCCAAGTATAATTTTCTGCAAGAAACTCTGCAATTGTGGACTTGTGCCTTGTCATAAGCTCCTGTAAGATATTGCACAACTCAGAGATTTACAGCCAAGATTATCCAAAATCCACTATTACGAAAACATAGGTTCATCATGTAAGAAAATGAAGAATAATTAGAAACATATGCTACTGAGTGAGACAGATTAAGTGAATAATGAACCTTAAAGGTAGCAGCTGCATCCGAAGCAACATCAAAGTTTGGAAGTTGAATGTAGTCAAAAAACAACTTTATATGCTCCGACTTTAAAACGTATCTGTAAGCGAACCAAATATAAATATTGGAAAAGATAACTGTAGATCAGAAGAGAAAAAAATAGATGACTAAATAAAATCTTGAAGGCTGAAAATCATAAAGAATCAGTGGTCCATATTAATAGCTTTTGTAATTTACATCCAATAAGTGGAGTCTTTTGTTTTAATTTCAGGACTTGTTGATCTTACGGGGAATAAATTGCAAATGTAAAGTTTTACGATATATATCCCACAGTTAGACGGAAAGCTGAAAAGGTACTGAATTTGGAAGGGAAAAAAAAGAAATCCACATATGGGATGTTAGTTGTAATGGTCAATTAGTATTGGACCAAAATTTAAAACATGTAAAATTAAGGCCACCAGTGCGATTAACTCTAAAGAATGAATAACTCTTAAACAGTTATCCTAGGATTATATAAGGGCAAATTATATCTACTACTCCAAAGGTTTGCCCTAATCACAATTTACTCCCTCTGCTTTCAGAAATACAAAGAACACCCTGAAATAGGTTGTATAGTTTATGAGAGATTTTGTAATAAAGTGAAATCTTAGGGAGTTTTATGTAATTTCCAAAAGTAGAGGAACTCAATAGTAATTCACTCAAACTTCAACCGCAGTAGATATAATTCAGCTGATATATTATAAATTTGCATATCAACTTCTTACCTAGCAACAACCTGATGTCTTATGCACTCCCTTAACATTCCTCCATAATGCAAAGCAAAAACAGGATCCTTATACCTGTACAAAATCAGGGTACACAATATTAGCAGGGGAAAGAACATGGTTTTTCTTTTCTCTCCAACCCAATATTTACTTCAGAGGAGTGAACTTCAAATTGATAAAAGCTATGGGATTGAAAAGCTGAACTACAAAGAAATATTTCTCGAGCATTTCAAAAAACAAAAAAAGGAATATTTCTTGAGTATTGTACTACTTCTCACTCACCCAGTAATCATCCGATCAATGAGATCAAGATTGGCTTCCAAGTAATCAGAAGCAATCAATCTTGAATGAACCGGTTGCCTTTGCAAATTCGCAACGACTCGGGTAGCATCCTTACGAGCCTACAAGAAAAATGATGTATCCATGTTATAAGTTGAGTTCAAACGAGTTTGAGAAATGTGAATGGCCAAATGCCATTTTCATCCCTAATGGCTAATGGCTAATGTCTGACATTAGTCCCTAATATTTTGAAAATGATATCGTAGTCCCTCAAAGGGCAAAATTGCCCTTGATTTTGGCACACCTAAAGCGTGAGTAATTTTCCAATCGGATTCTCACCGTAAAAATGTGTCACTTTTAAAACATTAACTACTTATCTGAGACAAAACCTAAACGTTAGATACCAAAAATGAAATTTGAAAGAGAATGTTGTTGAGCTTACAATAAGCTCCTAAAAAGAGAGGTAAGCTCCCCTAAATGAACTATTTACATCAAAATAATGAAATGACGTGAATATCCTAACATTATTTTATTTCGAGTAATATTTATTACATGATACTAGTTTTACTATATCTTTTCTCGTCATTATTAGATTAAGAAAGTTTATAATAGTAAAAATCAGACAAAATTGTGGCTGACCTCAAAGTTCAATTTTGGGAGACAGAGAATGAGTAGGCGCATGGTGTCATTGCTAAAGAAGGCTTGAGTCAATTGTGCACATGCTTCTGGAACAGGTTCAGATTCATTAATGCCATAAAGAATTGCCTTCATCTCCCTGATGTCAGCATCTAACTGTACCAACTGAAATCAAAATGCTGTATTACATTTCAAAAGTCCCATATTTCATAAATACATATTTCATAAAATGATCATCATATGCATAGATTTATAAATTCAACCTTCCAGAAACGAATGATTCCTAATTCAACCTTCTCTTAAAAGGGATATATCCAAAACTTCAGAAATGCAAACAATACCAGATAGCCCAGTAAAAATTTATGCATGTAATCAACTCAAAACTCTGATTGAAGAAATACACAACCCAAGCTTTATTTTGGCAAAAAATTCCTAAAGGCATTTAAAAACCCTAATATACGCAATAAATAAATAAATTGAACCTTTTCATCGCGCTTAGGATTGGCATCGACGGCACCGGAATCGAGGTATACAAGCAATTCCCTCGTTTCGCGTACGATTTCAACAGGGGTCCTTGGTTTCCTGGACCTGAAGAGGTTTTTCATGGAGCTCGTACGCAACACATTGGGAACAAGCTTCTTAAAACTGACCGAAGAAGCGGATCTCTTCAAAGCATTTTCCTCCCTCTCCTTCTTCACAGCGGTAGGCATCTCGTTCCCCTCAAACCTGTTCGGGGGAATGAGATCTCCGCCTGCGAATGATGAATCCCCAAACCAAACTTCAACGTTTTGAATCACAATTATACAATTCTTTTCTTTTCGAGTTGTTCTAATTGAGTATCAAGAACGAATAAGATTTGGGAATATTGTAATTGAAGATTGTTGTGGGTATGAGCGAGAGGAGGAGAAGGAAGAGGAGATCGTGAGAAGGAGAGATGCCATATACATATCCCGGTGCTCGTGGGTTGATTTCTGGAAGAAAATGACGAGCCGTCGTTGGAATTTGAGAGAGAGAGAGAAAGTCCTTCCTTTATTGGAAACTCCATTTTCGTAGGAGAGCATGGGGTTTGCTTTTATTCGCCTGCTACTTGTATTCGTCCTCCATGGATTTCTGTTTCCTATAATCTGGCGCCTCTCGATTTTCCACTATTTTCTGCTTCCCATACTTATGAATACGCGCATAGACAGTGAATTCCAAGATATGTCCTTTTAGCATACCATGCATTCTGTCAAAACAAAAACAAAATAAAAAAAGAATACCATGCATTAGTTCAAAAACAAAAAAAAAAAAAAAAAAAAACTTACTATGCATTGACATTTGAGAAATTCTATCCTTTGTCCCAATTGTAGTTACTAGTTAGTCATCTACCATTAACCGTAGATCTAAAAAATATAATCTTAGTTCTTTATTTTTTTTTATAATTTATACTCTATTATTTAGTAAATTTGACTAATATCCCCACATCTACATTATATCTTTAAAACTTTACTCAAAAATTAAATGATAAATTCCCATAAATTAGTGAGTTTTTGAAAATTCATTTTATTTTTATTTATTTCTAAATAATATAAAGAGTAAAATGACATTCATATTATATATATTTAATTATTTCTATATATTTTTTATATTTTTCTAAAAGTACATTATACACCCATTTATAAATATATTTCAGTTGTTAGGCCTAAATTACATATAATTATTTAATTTATTGAATAAATTTACTTATATTTACGAAATTAGCTTAATGTTCAGGTCACATTCTAGGAAATTAAATTAAGTAGATTATTTACTTATTTAAAGTTAAATATAAAATTATATCATTGAGTTATATTCTAATTGAACAATTAAAATTTGACCATAACTATGTACATAGTTTAATGTTCATCAATTTTGGTACATGAACTAATAATATCATAAAATATCTAAAATTAAACTATATTTATCTTATATTAAAAAAAATTGATCATTAATCATATTGCTAAATTTAACATACATAAAATATTTATTGTATAGTTCAACCAAATTATGATAACAAAGTTAATTAGGTCGTTAAGATAATTAAAAGGGAATAATAATTATATTATTAAAAAGGAACAAAAATATATATGATTGATTGTAATTAAACGGAATCATATAGTTAACTATTTGCACTAAAAAAATAACATAAAATATAGTTAATTTATTACACGAAAATCCTGAAAATAAAGGAAACTAACAAACGGTTACTTCTAAGAAATTACGGAATGGATGAATTGTTGGATTTTTTATATTTAGACACATGTTATAACACCCGTATTTTGAATTTAATTCCGATTACGTATTTCTAATCTTTTTCTTAATTTCTCACTTTTACAGTTGAACTCGTATGATGATTTCGACTTAAATTCCGAGATTTTTCCAAAATGACCGTTTTACCCTTCCTTCTAAAAATAGCAGGTTGACTAAATTTCATAAAACCAATTCATTTTCCCTTTTCTTTTCCTTCTCTTTTATTTCCTTCTGTTTCTTGTTTTTACGTGAGAGAAAGAGAGAAGAGAGAGTTTTGATAGTTGATCTTCAAATCCATCTCACGATCCCGATTCTCGTGCCGTTTGTTCTTACATGTTCTTCGTATCTCAACCTTCGATTAGGTACCAACTTTTTCCATGATTCAGCTCGTTTTACCGGATTTCTGTGAAGAATGATGAACAGTATATCATTTACCCTATTTTCAGATTTATGTGTTTTACTTGATAGTTTCGTGTAATTTTCGTGTCCATGTGACGAGCATGAGTGGCAGATTAACATATATGAATTTCATTGTGATCTATGGCTTGATTCTCGATTTATGTGAATTTCTGTGTGATTCTGGTGTTCTGCGTGAAGAAACTCAAATTACGCTAGACAGGGCAAACTCACGGTATGCTACATACCGTGAGAATGAATTCTCACGGTATGTAGCTAATCGTGAACCTTGACCGTGAGATTGCCATCTGAAGGTATGTCCCAAATCGTGACACTTGACCGTGAGCTGCACTTAGAGGACTTTTCTGCATTTTTGTTTTAGGAGGCTACGGTATTGTTCGTCAATTCATTTTTATTAAATGTTGACTTTTTCCGTTTTATTTCGTTTTCGAAATCCGACTTCAATTCGCCAATAGCTCGGATAAATCGCAAAACTTATAATTCGCGATGTTTGGAATTTTCCGACCTCATTCAGGTCATGAATAGTAGCTTTTCCGTTTAGGGCTTTTTAGCCTATTTTTTATAATTCGTTCGATTGATCCAAAACTTGCATGATTGCTTCGTTATAGCATTTTGAGCATGAATGTGAATTTTAAATTGTGTTTTAACCTGTTTTACATATTTAATTTCAATATTCCATTATATGAATGATAAATGGGCCCGAAGATTATATGGAGGATGAGACTCGGAGACGAGCGTCTAGAGTAATGAGATCCCAAAGTATAACTTCCAAATTGTAATTTTCAATGGGAGACCGGTCGGTGGTTGGCCAGTCTTTCGGTGGGGAGATGGTGAACGATTGCATGCATTGCACATTTTTCCTGAAATTATCATGATCGAACACGTTGAATATCCGGGTAGCCTCGGAGTTTGGCAAATGACGCAGGAGTATTTCTTGAATGTGGCAATATAAGGAGTGAAATGGGCCCGTACTCACCGGGACAATAGTGCAACAATCTTGTTTACTGCTTTAAATTAATTTAGTTGAATTATAAGCCTCGTTTTTATTTTATTACTCGACTTAATTAAAGTTATTGCAAGTGCTGGTTAAACGAGCTTATAAGTCATTAGATCAATCTTTTTAAATATCAGCTTGAATTATGTGCTAAAAATGATTTTAAAGGATCCATTCATCACTTCTTTACTACTTTAAAAGAAGCTGAATTGAGTGTTGCTTATTGTATAATTTTATAACTTATACTTGTATATTTTCCCAAGAAATAAGCAACATTTACCGTTTTGGATTTCATAAATTAAATGACGAATTAAGATCAATAATTATATTATATAACCCCTCACCGAGTATCGTTTATACTCATCATCGTATTTTGATTCTTGCTTTAGGTTCCTTCAGGCAGACGGGTGGCAGTGTCACCTTTGTAGTAAGTTGGCAACAGCAGGTCTCGGTTTGATTCAGGTCTTGATCTTGTCCAGTTAATGTCCAACAACAGTCTGGTCTTGATGTTGACTCCTATATTACTGTTTCTGTTATAGTTGAAAGAATGGTGTTAACTATATTACACTTCTCACTGTTGTAGTTGAGCCTCTGAAGGGCATAGGATAATATTGTTAATTACTTGAGAATTATTACTTTATGGGGATATGTATATAATCTGGTATATTATGTTTTATTACTTCCGCACTCTGATTAGCTTTTAGTGTTGTGATTGTTTTTGTTGGACTAGTTGTTGTTGCCAGTTTATTTGTTGAGTGAGTGTTGCTCGCTAGGATAGATTTTCGAGTACGGCATTCTGTCGTGCTTGGGAGTCTGTTTTGGTTCGGGTGTGGTGTTCTTCTTCCCAGCCTTGGAGAGGGGCACTACACATGCCATAATTTTATTGGGACTAATATTAGTCACCTACAATCATACACTAATAATATAATTCCCCTTGACATTTCAGTATAAGTATAATAATTTAACAAAGTTACAACTAAATCCTGAAAAGCGGCAATTTAAGTAAACTTTTTCCCAAAATTAAGAAATCACGCTGGAAATTCACACTTGTTGACGAGTTTTATTGAGTTGTCGGCTGATCAACTGCTTGACACAATTTAGCGAGGGGTCAGGAGCCCTGAGACCCCATCAACTATGCAAGAGAATCACAATTGTCCTAAGTGTTCCTCCTGAACTTGGTGGGACTTAAAAGCTTATCTCTTAATAGTTTCTGGAGTACAAGGACCGTAGCACACCATGGATCATTCCATAGTTTATTATTTTTCTGATGTACAGGATCCTCTTATTAGAGGTGTGACGACCCATAATTCCCAAGAATGGAATTTGCACGTTTATTGAAATTCAGACCATGTACGGTCTCGATGTTTTTCATAATTACACATTTTCCGACTCTTGCATTAAAAGATCTTTCATAAATCATTGATTTGGCATATAAAACCTCCAAGCATTAATAAGAATTTGATTCGCGTCGTTTTGCCACTAACTAGGGTCAATTCGGTAAATTTATATATTAGTTCGTTTATTCGAATCTAGTAATTTAACAGTGCACGTTGGACTGAAATCTAATGTTTTAAAGATGTATTTCATTTGGTTCCAAATATATTTCATAAATCATATTTTCAAGATATTGTATTTTTGGCCCAAAATTATTTACACTTTGATCCCACTCAATATTGACTTTTCATAAATGCCCAGATTTTCATGAAACAAACCTCGAACCTCGTTAAACTTTTCATCACAGTCATTTTGGCACTAAGCACGCCTAATTCCAAAACTTTGTATTTTTATCTCGTTTTTCGAAAATAGGTATGTAGCGCCCCTTTTCGTGGATGAAGAAAGGACACCACATCTGCACCGAGACTAACTCCCAAACGAGGTAGGTGTACCCCATTTAAAAATCCATCCGGGCAAACAGCAATCAATCAATCCAACTCCGGCAACAGCACTTCGACATCCCAACAACGACAGAAATAAAATATTAATGATAATAATAACAGAGTTGAGGAAGCTAAATCAAATTTTGCAATTAATCATATAAGTCTTACGTGGCAACAAAATTCATACATTATTCTCAATAATCATTTAATAATGCCATCCATGGCCCGTCTAATCTATCCCTGTAACGCCCCGAAAATTCGAATTATAATCCGGTATGTCCGAATCGAGTAAGCTTCTCACGTCTTTCTCGATTAATGCCTCCATTGCTTCGATTTTTGGGATTTTTGTATATAGTTGAAAATATTAGGTTTTATATGATTTTGAATGATTTTATGGATGGAATTACGTGATTCTTGGTTCTATAGGTAGCTTAGATGTTGTAGATCAATATATGTAAGTTTTAACTGGAGATTTGCACGATTTATGGGTTTAATATCGAATTTTGGGTTATTCCCGCGAAGCCCTCGCGATTCTGCATTTTTCTGCTGCTCTGAGAACCCGCACGGCCTGGCGCACGGTCTTGTGACCATGCGCCAAGACCGTGTGTTAACTTCTGCCTTTGCACGGTCTTGTGCACGGCCGTGCACAAGCCGGTGCACAGGCCAGTGCAAGGTTCTTGCACCGGCTTGAGCACGAGTTCAAGCCCGTGCGTCCGCCCGTCCCCGAGACCGTGTGCATGCCTTAGCCAAAATTTCTCCATTTTCAGAATGTTGCTCTCGGCAATGAGAGTCAACGGGGACTTTTAAAAGTTGACTTTCTTCGTTTGACCTCCGATTCGATATCCGACTTCACCTATAGTTCCTATAAATCATGAAATACATATTTTAGGAAGTTTGGATTTTTCCGACTTCGTTCGGGCCCCGTTCTTCGTGTTTTTCGTTTAGGCATCTTAGGCTATTTTTCGAATGTTGTTTGTTTCTTCCGAAAATTGAATGCATGCTTCCTTATTGCCTTTTATGCATGATTATGAGCTTTTATCGCATTCTAATTTGATTTGCTTATTGAATTTAAGTACTTTGATAGAATGTGAACCTAAGTGTTATGAATGACTGTTTAATGTGCTTCTATGTGTTTTAATGCTTTCGTATAAGCCGTGCGTCATCGTTAGTCTTATTTGGTTGTGTCTTTGTATTTTGCAGACGATACTCCCGTGGAGTAAAGCATCCGGTCTTGCATTTATCTATTCATTTTGTATAGCCAACAGGTGAGGCTTTCCGTTTCTGATTCCAGTACTATTATGTATATATATATAAATAAGCCTCTCCCGATATAAGCCACGTTTATGATTTGTTTTCACACCGTTTTTATATATATATACTTAATAAATATTTATGCCTATTATGTTTATTCGATTTATCGAAAATGTTTTGATATGAAAAGTACTACGTATAGTCTTTGAAACGTTTGTGAAAGAGACATGTAAAACCCCTTTGTTTTCTAAGGCGAACTTTGGCCTTCGGCCTTGCATACGACATGTCTCGAACGGTCTTTTGGCCACCCGAAATGATTTGAAAAGCGAGGTATGATATGTATGTATGTATGTATGTATGTTTGTGCCCGGAGTAAAGAATGATAGGACGAAGTCGGTAGACATCGGGTCTACGGCGGAAATCCTATGGTTCCCTCCACCTTTGGGAGCTCGGGGTGAGGCCGGAGTGGCAGCCCTTTGAGTACCTGAGATTATACAGTATGTTATGCGTAGTTCGGATTTAGCGGTCCGTCTACAATTGGAGGAATAAGGTGGGTTTTCCCGTTTTTATGTTTGGGAATTGGAGTTAAGGGCTCGACTCGCCGAGTCATATGATATGTTTATGTTTTATGCTAAATCACCACCCGTTTACGAAAACCTTCTTTATGTTGATTTCTTTAAGTTTGAAAATGGTGATTTATTTCCGATTCATAATATACATTATTATTCCCTCCTCACTTAGTCGTTTGACTAACCCCCTCCGTTTCACCCCTGTATTGGTTTCAGGTTACTAGGCGGGATCGTCGTCGTCATAGTCGTTGTCGTAGAGTTACATTTATTTTGCTCATGTATAACTCTCCTTCCGTTTGGCTATTAAGTATGTTTTATAATGTTAGTAATCTTATTTAGTTAATATTCGGGATTATATATATATGACGAACCCGTTATTACATTTTGTCGGGATTTTATATCGAACCCGTTTATTATTTAAGTGATTGAATTTCGTTGGCCTTGGTGGGCTTTAATACTTGTGCAATTATTATGTTTTATTGTTTGGTTTATTTTCGCTTCCGCACCACTGTCGTTTTCTTTCGTTTTTGAAATCCCCGCCTAGTGATTGAGTAAATGTGTGCCGTTCGCCGGGTTTCAGTTCGGGTCGGATTCCGTTTCAGTTCCGGGTCGGGGCTCGGTGCAGGGCGTGCGTTACCCGTTTGGGGGGCCCGCTACAATCCCACATCAGGGGCACGTAAGTACGGAAAATAAAGCATAATGCAAAACATATAATTTAAATCAATTCATGAATAGGACACGACTGTTGTTGGGACACTGACAAGACAAGACATACGAGCCAACCTAGACCTGCTGCTGCCGACTGACAAGATAGGTGACGACGCCACCTGTCGACGCCACATGTCGACCTGAAGTAAGAATCAAAATAGTGGGAAAGATACTCAGTGATGGTAAAGCGGGAACAAATACGAGCCATGTTTCCGGGTTTGAATTATATATACATAGGAAAATACATTTGCATAATTGAAGAAAATCCGGAACGTGCTTCGACTTGCATACACAACAATAATTAACCGAAACATTAAAGCATGAATGAAAGCAAATAATATCCCAGCGAGAGTGGGCCTGTTCCTCCTTATAACCCCTTCAAGTCATGATAAAACTCCATCTCCGGTGTCAGACCATAGCGCGACCATGGGCGACAAATTGAATTTCAGGAAAACGTGGAACGAATGCAACGCCCACCATCGCTCCCAACCGTAGCTGTCAACTCCTGACGGGCTACAATTGATGCTTAATTTTTGGGAAAAGTACCTCGGGCAACACCCTCGACGCTCGTCCCTAAGTGAGACCCTCGAATACCCTCCCGGGCCCTCATTAAAGAAAAGTCCATGATTTTGCTCGCGTTTCAGGAAAAGTACAAGTTAAGGCCAAAAGGGCATTTAGGCAAGTTCGGTTGACGACAAAGGGGGTGACTACAAGTTTTGCACGCTTCGGGTCGCACTGGCGCACTTCCCTAACGACTTCCCTCATAGACCCATCCGAGGTCAAAAAGTCATACTTAAAAGAAAGAGTTTTACTTGCCTCGTGAAAATAAAATGATTTAGAGATACTTATAGATACGAGTTAATATCAAAACATTTATTATAAAATCATGAAAATATAGATTAAATATCTATTAGGTATACGAGAAAGGAAATCAAATCAAGATGAGCACATAAGGGGAGTTCGCAATAATTTAAAAGAAATTCTTACTTCGTTTGAAAACATTTTAATACCCTCACCTGGAAGCACGGGACGACAAGACAATCCAAGCTATGCCTTGAAAAGACGGCCTGAAACTAACAGACGACAAGAACCAAATAAGACAAGACATGACAACGACTCATGAAGACTACAACGCATGAAAAATCAATAAACGTCATGTAACAATTAAATTCACAATTAAAATGCAATTAAATCAATTAAACGGAAAGTACGAAATTAACGATGCTAAACATGCTCAATTGAAATTCTAATTGCACATTCATGCATATAATATTATAAAGAAGCACTCATGCGATTTTCGGATTTTTCGGACGACATTCAAAAATTGGGGAAAAAGCCCTAAACGAAAAAGGCTCGATTCAAGGCCCGAACGAGGTCAAAATTTTGAAAACTCCAAAATATTCATCCTTGAATCATATGGAAACTATAGGTGAAAACGGCTCGATTTTAGGGGGTCGTATGCAAAAAGTTAACTTTTATTTTTGGCCATTTGACCCCATTACCGAGAGCAACTAAGGAAAAAGGCTGGAAATTTGGTTAAGGCATTTGCACGGCCTAACGCACGGCCTTGTGCACGGTCTTGAGCATGCACTCAAGACCGTGCAGGACAAATCAAGTGCGCACCGGCTTGCGTATCGGGGTGCGCCGGCCGGTGCAGGTCCAAAGGGGTGCACACGGTCTGGTGCACGGTCTTGCCAAGACCGTGCGTCGGACCGTGTGGTTCGTCTTTCAGGTACAGAAAACGCGATTTTGAAGTTTCTCACGAGGGTTTCGTCCAAAAATCAACTAGGGCGGATTCTATAGCTAAAATCAACATATAAAATTCACACTCATGCATTGTGCACATTAATAGCTATCATTTGATCCGAACTACACTAAAAATGGTAAACTCTAACCTACAAACCCATTAATTATCAACTATTCACTTCAATTTAAAAACGAGAAAAATCGAAGGATTTAATGGTGAAATGAATTGGGGAAAGAAGGTTACCGATAGAGAATTGAACGAGGATCGTATACTTGGTCTCGGAATTTTGATTGGTCGATCGACGGATTCGGAACGGGATTTCTCTTTCTCTCCTCCCTTCTTCTCCCTTTCTCCTTCTCTTTTCTCTTTCTCTCTCTCGATTTTTGGAATGTGCACAAGAGTGTGCAAGAGGGTGTGCACAAGGGGGTGTAAGTGTGTTCAAGGAAGTGTGGGTGTGTCCAAGATGGTGCAAGTGTATTTTTAGGGAGTGTGGGTTCGTTTGAGATTAAAATAAATTCGAGGGGGTAGAAATGTAATTACAAATGGTTGTGGATATGGAAATAAATTAAAATAAATTAAAATTAGCTAACGAAGCTAATCTTTCCATTTAAAATTCAACGAAATGTCGAATAATTATTCCGAAAATATATTTGAAATTTCGGGTCGTTAGAAGGTATATAAAGTAACTTTCCATATTTAGAAACCACAAACTCACCGACAAACACCGAACGACGAGCCATTCTCTCTCAAATGTGATTTTTGCAAACTATGTTGGAATTGGACGAATGATATGCCTTGACGATCGTATTAATGAGACGACCTTAACCGTACTATTGGTTTTCTGATTGGAGCAGCCACGGCGGCGTAAAGGCGGAGAAAATTGGACGACGGAGCACTTTTCCAATCTAGTTTTTTCGGCGACAGCAAAGGCGGAGACCGGCCGGATCTGGACCATTTCTGTAGCGCCCCTTTCCGTATGAGGAGAAAGGACACCACATCCGCACCGAGACGAACTCCCAAACGAGGTAAAGGTACCCCAGTCGAAAATCCATCCTGGCGAACGGCAATCACTCGATCAAACTCCGGCAACAGCATCACGACGCCCCAACAACAACAACAATAATCAGAACAGTGCGGAAGCGATTTCAGAAAATAATAATTCAATCATAAAAGCCATCCATGGCAACATAATTCATAAAAATGAATCTAAAACAATTATCCATTCAATGCCGTCCATGGCTTAACTATCTATCCCACATCAGGGGCACGTACGTACGGAAAACAAATCATAATATTAAGTACAATAAGCTAAAACAATTCATAAAGTAAAGACTCGACTGTTGTTGGGACACTGACAAGACAAGAGACAAGAGCCGACCTAGACCTGCTGCTGCCGACTGACAAGATAGGTGACACCGCCACCTGTCTACCTGAAGCAAGAACCAAAATAGAAGGGGTGAGTATAAAGGATACTCAGTAAGGGGAGGGGTAATACAATATAGGTATTGATTACAGTTCGTCGTTTATTGATTAAAACCAAAAAGGGGTGAATGTTACTCATTTTCATAAAGATACATACAATAATATAAGTTGTAAAACTATAACACAAAGCAACATTCGGGTTCGGCTTTATTTGAAAACACAAAAGGTTGACGAACCGGATCCTTTGAAAACATTTGCACATAAGGTCAAGCCGATCATTTTGAAATGATATTAGTTGAGTCACGAGGCTGTTACAAGTTCGAAAAGCACGGCATAAATAAGTTGGAAATGATAAGAAAACGGCTCGTAATTCAACTAAATAGTTTGAACAATAAAGAAGGCGTAAGTTGGCAAGTTCGAGCCATGCTTCCGGGTTTTATATATATGTAGAGAAATACGTATGTTAAATGAAGAAAACCGGAATGTGCTTCAACTTTTAACGAAAGCCGTAAATCAATTAGACAAACAAGTGATGCAATAAGTCATGTAATAATGTGTCCCGGCGAGAACGGGCCCTCTCCTTATAACTCCCAATCATGAAGAACATGCAAACATGTAGTCAAGTACTCCACCACCCAAAGTCACGATCCATTCACAATTTAAGGAAACAAGTGGTGCCCCACAACACTACCGTACATAATTTAAGGAAACGCTCAAGGCGCTACCGTCGCATTAACTTAGGTCAGTCAAACCTCCCGTCTGGCCTAAGTCAATACCTAGAGTACACATCGGGATTTGCCCTAGACGCTCGTCTCCAGGCTCACCTCCTGTATAACTCCTGGGCCCAAAAGTCATAATCCAATCCATGGCTCGCTTGAAATTAATAACAATTTAGGTGGCCAAAAGGGCCATTTGAAAATAGGGAATCAGTGTGTGTGTAACGCCCCGAAAATCCGAATTATAATCCGGTATGTCCGAATCGGGTATTTGCGCAAATTATTATTTTATTTGATATTTATTATGAGATTTTAGAATAATTTCTTAAATGAATGAATTTCTATATTTAAATTACGAATTGTCAATGTGCGTTTAATTATATGAATTTTGACTGTAATTATGTATTATTTGGACAACATGAGTTTCAAACTTATTTTGCAAAATTATGAATTTGCCCCTGCGATTTTTAAACCCTAGTCAAATTATTGACTAAGTCTCATAACACTCTCTCTTCCCTCACTCTCGTGCAAACCAAGAACGAAAGAAAAGAAAAGAAAGAAAAAGAGAAAGAGAAGGAAGGAGGTTCCAACGATCATTCCGACTTCGTTTCCCAACGGATTTTTGAACCGTTTACGCCTACGAAATCCCCGCGATCTCTTCTATGAGTAAGCCTTTCACGTCCCTCTCGTTGAATAATTTAGAGTTTATGTGATTTCGAGAGAATTTATGAATGGATTTTCGTGTTTTTGGATCCTATGTGTAGCTTATATGTTGTAGATCATTATATGTAAATATTAGGGTGTGATTTGCATGTTTAGATGATCAAATGTCGAATTTAGGAGTTAACTCGCGTGGTTTTTCTGGTGCTGCGAAGTTTCTGCTCTTTCTTGGCGCACACGGTCTTTGCATACGGGGTGTGGCAAGACCGTGTGGAGGTACACGGCCTCTTGCGCGGCCGTGCAAGAGATCGTGCGCATGGTGCATGGTGCACGGCCTTGTGCACACGGCCTTGAGGCCATGTGCAAGAGACCGTGCGCGTCTCTCTTGGTGTGCACGGCCTTGGCACACGGCCGTGCACAAGGCCGTGTGGCCTGGTTGAACAGGGCCCTGACCTTCTGTAAGTCAGGGCCCATTTTGGCCTACGGGTCCCTCCGAGGCTCGTCTTTTCCGAATTCTTTCTTCACTCGTGTATTCGATATATGTGACATAGATATGAATTGCATGATTTATGAATTTATAACATGTTCGGGTCTATGAATAGTGCGTTTTAAGTTTTCGTCAAATTTTCGAACTTTTGCATGTGAAGTCCGATTTTTCTGAAATTCGAATGCATACTCCCTTATGATATTTAAAGCATGCCCGTAAAGTTTCGTTACATTTGGACTTGATTTGCATTTTTAAATTTGCGAATTACTCCATTTTCGTTTGATAATTTGAATCTAAGTGCCTTATGTGATTGTGTAACGTGCCTCAATATGTTTTAATATTTTCGTATAAGCCGTGTGTCATCCTTAGTCTTAATTGGTTGTGTCTTGGTAATTTTGCAGACGATACTCCTGTGGAGTAGCACCAATTCTTGCTTTTGCTCTTCTTTTTGTATAGCCACAAGGCTTTTCGTTTCTGATTCCAGTACCATTATGTATATATATAAATAAGCCTGTCCCGATATAAGCCATGTTTACGTTTTGTTTTCACACCGTTTCTATATATATTTAGTAAATATTTATGCCTATTATGTTTATTCGATTTATCGAAAATGCTTTGATATGAAAAAGTACTACGTATATTCTTCCAAACGTTTGCGAAAGAGACATGTAAAACCTCTTTAATTTCTAAGGCGAACTTTAGCCATCGGCCTCGCATATGACATGTCTCGAACGGTCTTTTGGCCAACCCGAAATGATTTGAAAAGCGAGTTATAAACTGTATGTATGTATGTATGTTTGGGCCCGGAGTCAGGATGATAGGACGAAGTCAGTAGACATCGGGTCTACGGCGTAAATCCTATGGTTCCCTCCACCTTTGGGAGCTCGGGGTGAGGCCGGAGTGGCAGCCCTTTGAGTACCTGAGATTATACTGTATGTTATGCATAGTTCGGATTTAACGGTCCGTCTACATTGGAGGAATAAGGGTGGTTTCCCGTTTTATGTTTGGAAATTGGAGTTAAGGGCTCGACTCGCCGAGTCATATGATATGTTTATGATTTATGCTAAATCACCACCCGTGTAGCGGGCGCCCCAAACGGGTAACGCACGCCCCGCACCGAGCCCCGACCCGGAACCAAAACGGAATTCGACCCGAACCGAAACCCGAACGGCACACATTTACTCAATGACTAGGCGGGGATTTCAAAAACGAAAGAAAACGACAAAGGTGCAGAAGCGAAATAAAACAAAATAATAAATCATAATAATTGCACAACCATTAAAGCCCACCAAGGCCAATGAAATTCAATTACATAATTAATATATGGGTTCAATACAATATCCCGACAATGTACAATAACGGGTTCAACATGGAAATCCCGAATACTAACTAAATAAAATCCTAATCTTATAAATTATAAACAATACCATACGGATACGAGTTATACATGAACGAAAAATACAACTCTAACGACGACGACGACGAAGATCCCGCCTAGTGTCTTGAAAACCAATACAGGGGTGAAACAGAGAGGGTTAGTCAAATGACTAAGTGAGGAGGGAATAATAATGTATATTATAAAACGGAAGTAAATCACCATTTTCAAACTTAAAAGAAATCAACATAAAAGAAAGGTTTTCGTAAATGGGTGGTGATTTAGCATAAACATAAACATATCATAAGACTCGGCGAGTCGAGCCCTTATCTCCAATTTCCAAACATAAAAACGGGAAAACCCACTTTATTCCTCCAATTGTAGACGGACCGCTAAATCCGAACTACGCATAACATACTGTATAATCTCAGGTACTCAAAGGGCTGCCACTCCGGCCTCACCCCGAGCTCCCACAGGTGGAGGGAACCATAGGATTTCCGCCGTAAACCCGATGTCTACCGACTTCGTCCTATCATCCTTTACTCCGGGCCCAAACATACATGCATACATACATACATATCATAACTCGCTTTTCAAATCATTTCGGGTTGGCCAAAAGACCGTTCGAGACATGTCGTATGCGAGGCCGAAGGCCAAAGTTCGCCTTAGAAAACAAAGGGGTTTTACATGTCTCTTTCGCAAATGTTTCAAAGACTATACATAGTACTTTTTCATATCAAAACATTTTCGATAAATCGAATAAACATAATAGGCATAAATATTTATTAAGTATATATATAGAAACAGTATGAAAACAAAACGTAAACGTGGCTTTTATCGGGAGAGGCTTATTTATATATATACATAATAGTACTGGAATCAGAAACGGAAAGCCTCACCTGGCTATACCAAACAAGAGCAAAAGCAAGAACCGGCGCTACTTCATAGGAGTATCATCTGCAAAATACCAAGACACAACCAATTAAGACTAAGGATGACGCACGGCTTATACGAAGACATTAAAACACATTGAGGCACGTTATACAATCAAATAAAGCCCTTAGGTTCAAATTATCAAACGAAAACGGAGTAATTCGTGAATTTAAATATGCAAGTCAAATCCAAATGCAACGAAACTTTACGGACATGCTTTAAATATCATAAAGGAGTATGCATTCGAATTTCGGGAAAATCGGACTTCATATGAAAAAGTTAGAAAATTTGTCGAAAACTTAAAACGCACTATTCATAGACCCGAACATGCTATAAATTCATAAAACATGCAATTCATATCTATATCATATATATCGAATACACGAGCGAAGAAAGAATTCGGAAAAGACGAGCCGCGGCGGGACCCATAGGCCAAATTTGCCCCTGACTTACAGAAGGTCAGGACACTGTGCAATCGGGCCACACGGCCTTGTGCACGGCCGTGCACAATCAAGCAACGCGCACGGCCTCATGCACATGGCCTCAAGGCCGTGTGCACCAACCCATGCCCAATGCATCACATGCACGGTCTCTTGCACGGCCGTGCAAGAGGCCGTGTACACCCACACGGGGTTGCCACACCCCGTGTGTAAAGTCTGTGTGCGTCAAGGAAGAGCAGAAACATTTCGTAGAACCAGAAAAACCATGCGAATTAATTCCTAAATTCGACATTTGATCATCTAAACATGCAAATCAGGCCCTAATATTTACATATAATGATCTACAACATATAAGCTACACATAGGATCCAAAAACACGAAAATCCATCCATAAATTCTCTCGAAATCACATAAACCCTATATTATTCAACTATACCCAAAAATGAGAAATAAGAGGCATAGGAGACATTAAACGAGAGGGACGTGAAAGGCTTACTCGTAGAAGAGATCGTAAGGTGTTCGTAGACGTAAACGATTCGAAAATCCGTCAGGAAATGAAGTCGGGACGATTGTCGAAACTCCTTGTTCTTCCTTCTCTTTTTCTTTCTTTTCTTTCTCTTTTCTTGTTTCTGGTGAGTGGCATGAATGAGGTGAGAGGGAGAGATGTGAGACTTAGTCAAATAATTGACTTGATTCGAGAGTCGAGAGGGCGTTTTCGTAATTTCGCGAAATAAGTTTGAAAACTCACGTTGTCCAATTAATATATAATTACAGTCAAAATTCATATAATTAAACGCACATTAACAATTCGTAATTTAAATATAGAAAATCATTCATTTACGAAATTATTCTAAAATCTCATAATAATTATGAAATAAAATAATAATAATAATAATAATAATAATAATAATAATAATTTGCGAAATTGCCCAATTCGGACATACCGAATTTTCGGGGTGTTACAATACTCCCCTCTTCAAAAGAATCTGCCCTCAGATTCTCCTCCGGTCTCGGAGTTAGTTAAGAGGAACATAATTTGTGAAATTCTAATAGCGCGAATTAAAATGAACATTCATAAGCAATTAAATCATATAATAAAACATCATTCATAATAAACACTTAGTGCACTTAACATTCCAAATAAAATCCAAAGTCATACAAAATACAAAATTACATCAATTCCTAAACAAAGCTAACGGAAAGAAGAAAATAAAACAAATAGCTCAAGGCTCGTCGGGACCACGACGGAAATACTGATCAAGCTGCTCTGATAGTGACCTCTGCATCTCTGAGATAGATCGCTGAAGCTCTGCCTGTAAGGCTGTGTACTGACTATCAATGTGAGCGCGCTGAGCTGCAAAGCCCTCATTGATCTGCCTCTCCTGCTGGGCAAATCTCTCATCGGTCACACGTCGGTAGTCAGAGAACTCCGAATAAAATTGTTGCAGGTCTATCGACTCCTGGTTCTGAGTGTTTCTTCTGCCGTGCGAAGACTCAGGTATAGAAGCATCCTGTCTTAACAGCTGTGAGTAGATGTGCTGAGCCTGCTCGCGGACCTCTAGGTTCGAGGGTCCTTCTTCGGGAGCATCCTCTTGGTCAGCTTCCCATAAGGGTAGTCCATCCACCAGAACATACGGGTTGTTTCGCCTCGGACCCTTCGTGCAAATCGCCATCTGGGCTAGAGTGCCATAACCAATCGAGGTCGAACCTCCAACGGGAACCTGGGTATCGAGCCCTTCCACTTGGGCACACTCCAGAATGGCGGTGATGTAGGAGCCAACTCGAATCTCTCCTCTCGACCGAGTGGAGATATACATCATATGGTCCATCATGTACGAGATGGGGTTGAACCTGACCCCTCTCACCATATGATCGAGTATGAGACAATCTTCGGTGTTCACCGCTCCCGGACTGTCTCCTCTAGCTAGAACCGATCGAGAAACGGCTCTATGCACAATTCTTAATTGAGTGGTGATGAGCGCTGTGGCCTTGGATACACCGGAGTTAAATATTTCGGTGGAGGTAGAGATACGTCTCCAAGCATCGGTTTGATTCCATCCATCGGCACGTCTTCTAGGTGCCGTAACATCCAACTGAAAATACTCGGACAACTGCTGGTATGAAAGCGTGTAATCTCGGTTGAACGCTCGGAAGTGGATTCCGACTGGCATCTCGTGGTCCTCCGGGAATGCCGCGCCCTTGAGAGAGCTCAAAAATTCACAAGTGAGCCGTCGGTAGGATGGCCTTTGGATGCTCCAAAAATTAGTCCATCCGATGTTGTCGATGTAATGGGAGATGCCTTCGCCTAGTCCCAGTTGATACATAGCTTCCATGTCGAGAAATTGCGTAGCTCTAACCGGTCGTTCCATTAATCGATTGAAGACATCTTGGTCGTCTTCATTTCCCAAATTCACTTGGTAACCTTCCGGCGCCGCTATGTCGGGTAATTCCCTTGCCCGACGTCCGCTACGAGTCTCACGATCGCCTTCCATAGTAGAGTTTAAGTTGTTGTGAATTGAAGGAAAATAATTTGCAACTTTCACTTGAGACTTTTACCAAACACTTGGCGTGCGCTACTTCGGGCGAAGATAGTGTGAGATCGGTATAATGGATCAAGCCCAAATTTCAACAATACCAAGAACTTGCTGCAGACAATACACCTTCAAAATCTCACGAAGATCCGTCGGCTAGATCGAGAATTAATCGAGCTCAAAGTTGGGAGGAATTTGGGGAGAAAATAAGAGAGAATTTTCGCATGAAAGGAGGAAAAGTAATTGGGGTTGCGCGAAAATGAGGAGCTACTGACCATTTTAAAAACTGGGAGAGATGCACACGGCCTCTCGTCACGGCGTGTGACGAGGCCGTGTGGAAAAACGCGTACGGGGTATCGTCACGGCGTGTGACGACCCCGTAAGGAAGAACACGCACGGGCTCTCGTCACGGCGTGTGACGAGCCCGTGTGTATTGATGCGCACGGTCTCTCGCACCGGGTGCGACAAGGCCGTGTGAAAAAGTGCACAGGGTCTCGTCACAGCGTGTGGCGAGACCGTGCAAGGCATGCAGGGGCAGCTCATGTGGTTAAAACCTCATAAACTTCACAAAATTCAAACGCGAATATATAACACCGAAATTACATATATAATATCATACGCCTAACGCACATAGTTTTAAAAAAAATCAACATAAGACGAAATTAAATGAATTTTGGATAAATGTCATGACAATGCAACATACCTGGATTGTTCATACGAAAATCAAGCTCCGTCTTCTTGACTCGTTTCGGCTTTTTCTTCGGACATACATTCACTCTGTGATCGGAGCTACCACATCCGTAGCACAGTCCATTCTTCTTCCAACATTTGATCTCTAAATGCGGGCCCTTACAGAATCCACATACGGGTCGTGGATGTCCCTGAGGTCGGGGAGGTGCATTCTACTTCGATGAGGACACTTTGGAGGTCTTCTTTCTGGTAGAGGGCCCCGAAGGTGTAAATGGCCTCTTAGAACTCGCTGGAAGGTACTGAACGGTGGTAATGGCAAGAATAGGATTAGGTCCCATTAGGCTGAGTTCAGACTCAATATGCAGAGCCATTTCCACTGTGTCGGTATAACATTGAGGTCGGACCACCATCATAGCCTTTCTGATCTCATACGTCAATCCCTCTACAAATTGGCGAATCTTCCTCTGCTCGTCTGCGACCATATACAGGCAATGCTTAATGAGGTGAGAGAAGTGTGCCTCGTGCTGACCAACTGAAGATGTGTTCTATTTGAGAGCCAGAAATTCCCTTTCGTTTTGCTGACGAACAATCCTCGGAACGTATTCAGCCCGGAACTTGATCAAGAACTGATCCCAAGTCTGGACTACATGCTCGCGTTTCCATCTTTGCTCAATCTGTTCCCACCAATCCTGTGCAGCTCCAATTATCAGGTAGATAGCAAACTCGACTCTTAGAGGGTCCGGATATTCCATAATTCTGTAGATCTTTTCCAGAGCTGATATCCATGCCTCGGCAATAGCGTCATCCGGGGCACCTTCAAACTGTGGTGGTTCAAATCTGAGAAATTGGGCCCACGCTTCCTGCTCAGCGTTTCCTTTAGGGGTATAAGCGATGAACTGTCTTAATGTTTCCGCAATTTCGACTGGAATCGGTGTATCGGTCTAAGGTGTCAACGGAGATGACAAGGGCTGTCTACAGGGACAACGACATGGAGGCATCCTGTAAAGCCAATAGCAAATATGCATGACAGGTAAGTGAGTATGCAAAGCTGTAAACACATAGGCAAGTAATGTTCAGATAGAGTTCACATAAGCACTTAGCACATTTGCACAAATTCCACAGAAGTCCTAAGCCGTACGACCTAGACACAACCGGACACGACGGACAACCAGGCATGGCAAGTACAATCTTGAGTTTCACATCCACCTATATCCAAGCCCATCTCAGTATTTTGATTGTAAAAGATCTTTTGTTGTTGATCATCCAACAAAGATCCGTCACAATTCAAACACTAAGCGTTCTTGCACACTGGTGAGTGCAATTCCCTAAGTTACACCGGCACACAACGACTGACAAAATAAAAAAAACACGACGATTCAAAGCTTAGGTCATTGGACCAAAGAAGCTCTGATACCAACTGTAGCGGGCGCCCCAAACGGGTAACGCACGCCCCGCACCGAGCCCCGACCCGGAACCGAAACGGAATCCGACCCGAACCGAAACCCAGCGAACGGCACACATTTACTCAATGACTAGGCGGGGATTTCAAAAACGAAAGAAAACGACAGAGGTGCGGAAGCGAAATAAAACAAAATAATAAATCATAATAATTGCACAACCATTAAAGCCCACCAAGGCCAATGAAATTCAATTACATAATTAATATACGGGTTCAATACAATATCCCGACAATGTACAATAACGGGTTCAACATGGAAATCCTGAATACTAACTAAATAAAATCCTAATCTCATAAAACATAAACAATACCATACGGACACGAGTTATACATGAACGAAAAATACAACTCTAACGACGACGACGACGAAGATCCCGCCTAGTGTCCTGAAAACCAATACAGGGGTGAAACAGAGAGGGTTAGTCAAACGACTAAGTGAGGAGGGAATAATAATGTATATTATAAAATGGAAGTAAATCACCATTTTCAAACTTAAAAGAAATCAACATAAAAGAAAGGTTTTCGTAAACAGGTGGTGATTTAGCATAAACATAAACATATCATAAGACTCGGCGAGTCGAGCCCTTAACTCCAATTTCCAAACATAAAAACGGGAAAACCCACCGTATTCCTCCAATTGTAGATGGACCACTAAATCCGAACTACGCATAACATACTGTATAATCTCAGGTACTCAAAGGGCTGCCACTCCGGCCTCACCCTGAGCTCCCAAAGGTGGAGGGAACCATAGGATTTCTGCCGCAAACCCGATGTCTACCGACTTCGTCCTATCATCCTTTACTCCGGGCCCAAACATACATACATACATACATACATATCATAACTCGCTTTTCAAATCATTTCGGGTTGGCCAAAAGACCGTTCGAGACATGTCGTATGCGAGGCCGAAGGCCAAAGTTCGCCTTAGAAAACAAAGGGGTTTTACATGTCTCTTTCGCAAACGTTTCAAAGACTATACGCAGTACTTTTTCATATCAAAACATTTTCGATAAATCGAATAAACATAATGGGCATAAATATTTATTAAGTATATATATAGAAACGGTATGAAAACAAAATGTAAACGTGGCTTATATCGGGAGAGGCTTATTTATATATATACATAATAGTACTGGAATCAGAAACGGAAAGCCTCACCTGGCTATACCAAACAAGAGCAAAAGCAAGAACCGGCGCTACTACATAGGAGTATCATCTGCAAAATACCAAGACACAACCAAATAAGATTAAGGACGACGCACGGCTTATACGAAGACATTAAAACACATTGAGGCACGTTATACAATCAAATAAAGCACTTAGGTTCAAATTATCAAACGAAAACGGAGTAATTTGTGAATTTAAATATGCAAATCAAATCCAAATGCAACGAAACTTTATGGACATGCTTTAAATATCATAAAGGAGTATGCATTCGAATTTTGGGAAAATCAGACTTCATATGCAAAAGTTAGAAAATTTATCGAAAACTTAAAACGCACTATTCATAGACCCGAACATGCTATAAATTCATAAAACATGCAATTCATATCTATATCATATATATCGAATACACGAGCGAAGAAATAATTCGGAAAAGACGAGTCGCGGTGGGACCCGTAGGCCAAATTTGCCCCTGACTTACAGAAGGTCAGGGCACTGTGCAATCGGGCCACACGGCCTTGTGCACGGCCGTGTGCCGAGGCCGTGCACAATCAAGCAACGCGCACGGCCTCAAGGCCGTGTGCATCAGCCCGTGCCCAATGCATCACACGCACGGTCTCTTGCACGGCCGTGCAAGAGGCCGTGTACACCCACACGGGGTTGCCACACCCCGTGTGTAAAGTCCGTGTGCGTCAAGGAAGAGCAGAAACATTTCGCAGAACCAGAAAAACCACGCGAATTAATTCCTAAATTCGACATTTGATCATCTAAACATGCAAATCACGCCCTAATATTTACATATAATGATCTACAACATACAAGCTACACATAGGATCCAAAAACACGAAAATCCATCCATAAATTCTCTCGAAATCACATAAACCCTATATTATTCAACTATACACAAAAATGAGAAATACGAGGCATAGGAGATATTAAACAAGAGGGACATGAAAGGCTTACTTGTAGAAGAGATCGTAAGGAGTTCGTAGACGTAAACGATTCGAAAATCCGTCGGGAAACGAAGTCGGGACGATTGTCGAAACTCCTTCTTCCTTCTCTTTTTCTTTCTTTTCTTTCTCTTTTCTTGTTGCTGGTGAGTGGCGTGAATGAGGTGAGAGGGAGAGATGTGAGACTTAGTCAAATAATTGACTTGATTTGAGAGTCGAAAGGGCGTTTTCGTAATTTCGCGAAATAAGTTTGAAAACTCACGTTGTCCAATTAATATATAATTACAGTCAAAATTCATATAATTAAACGCACATTAACAATTCGTAATTTAAATATAGAAAATCATTCATTTACGAAATTATTCTAAAATCTCATAATAATTATGAAATAATAATAATAATAATAATAATAATAATAATAATAATAATAATAATAATAATAATAATAATAATAATAATTTGCGAAATTGCCCAATTCGGACATACCAAATTTTCGGGGCGTTACAACCCGTTTACGAAAACCTTTCCTTTATGTTGATTTCTTTTATGTTTAAAAATGGTGATTTATTTCCGTTTTATAATATACATTATTATCCCCTCCTCACTTAGTCGTTTGACTAACCCCCTCTGTTTCACCCCTGTATTGGTTTCAGGATACTAGGCGGGATCTTCGTCGTCGTCGTCGCGTCTTAGAGTTACATTCTTTTGTTCATGTAAAACTCTCATTCCGTATGGCTATTATTTATGATACGTGGTATTAGAAATTCATTTACGTATATAACATTCGGGATTATATATATGTTGAACCCGTTATTACATTTTGTCGGGATATTGTATCGAACCCGTTTTTTTTAATTATGTAATTGAATTTTCGTTAGCCTTGGTGGGCTTTAATACTTGTGCAATTATTATGTTTTATTGTTTGGTTTATTTTCGCTTCCGCACCTCTGTCGTTTTCTTTCGTTTTTGAAATCCCCGCCTAGTGATTGAGTAAATGTGTGCCGTTCGCCGGGTTTCGGTTCGGGTCGGATTCCATTTCGGTTCCAGGTCGGGGCTCGGTGCGGGGCGTGCGTTACCCGTTTGGGGCGCCCGCTACAGTTGGTATCAAAGCGTCTTTGGTCCAATGGCCTAAGCTCTGAATCGTCATGTTTTGTTTGTTTTGTCAGTCGTTGTGTGCCGGTGTAACTTAGGGAATTGCACTCACCAGTGCTCAAGAACGCTTAGTGTTTGAATTGTGACGGATCTTTGTTGGATGATCAACAACAAAAAATCTTTTACAATCAAAATACTGGGATGGGCTTGGATATAGGTGGATGTGAAACTCAAGGTTGTACTTGCCATGCCTGGTTGTCCGTCGTGTCCGGATGCGTTTAGGTCGTACGGCTTAGGATTACGTGATTGTGACAATGTGATTATGTGAATAAACTTCTCTACGTGTTACAGCTTTTCATAATCACTTATGATCATGCATGTTTGGTATTGAATTTGCAGAATGCCTCCTCGCCGTGAACCGCCAGGTCCGCCTCCAGGTATCCCGAGCCTAGCTCAGTTTATGGAGGCTTTAGGACATTTCATGGTTCATGCTAACCGAGCGACACCGCCTCCTGCCCCCGAGAATGATATGGGAAGGTTCCTTAAGCTCAACCCTCCGCAGTTCGAGGGTGCACCAGATGATGTTATCGCCGAGGCTTGGATATCGGCGATGGAGAAGAGATTCCGAGTTATGGAGTGCCCGGACCCTAAGAGGGTCGAGTTGGCAGTTTATCAGATAATAGGAGTTGCACAGGACTGGTGGACCCGTATAGAGCAGCGATGGCAGAGAGAGCATGTGGTCCCTACTTGGGATCAGTTCTTGGTTGAGTTTCGGGCCAAGTATATTCCGTTGGTGGTCCGACAGCGACGTGAGCGAGAGTTCCTGGCTCTCAAGCAGGGTACTTCATCCGTTGACCAGTATGAGGCTCATTTCTCCAGGCTTATTATTCATTGCTCGTATATGGTTGACGACGAGCAGAGGAAGACTCGACATTTCATTGAGGGGTTATCGAGTGAGATCCGTATGCATATGCTCGGGAACAGACTCCAGTACTACACCGACGCAGTTGAGATGGCACTATCTATAGAGTCTGACCTCCGACAGATGAGACCGACTTCTGCACCTGCCCTCGCAGCCGCCAAGAGTTTCGCTTCTGGTTCGAAGAGACCCTTTACTCATTCTGGGCCCTCTTTTGGGAAGAAGCCATTCAAGACAGCCGTTCAGCCTGCTCCTCCCCGACCTGCATGTGGATTCTGTAAGGGCCCGCATTTAGAGACCAAATGTTGGAAGAAGAATGGACTGTGCTACGGATGTGGTAGCGCCGATCACAGAGTGAATGTATGCCCGAAGAAAAGACTAGTACAGCGGGGAGCAGCTCAACCTCAGGCCTATGCTTGTAATTACGCCTTGGAAGGCGATGCCGAGGATGCCGTGGCAGATCCTACCGACGCAGTGGAAGTGGCTCTACATATTGAGTCTGAACTCAACCTAATGGGATCGAGTCCTATTCTTGCCACTACCACCGTTTAGTACCATCCAGCGAGTTCCACGAGTAAGAAAAAGTCGAAACGAGTCAAGAAGATGGAGCTTGCACGTATGAACGATCCAGGTATATTGCATTGTCATGACATTCATCCAAAATTCATTTAATTTCATCTTATGTTGAAGTTTTAAAATTATGTGCGTTAGACATATAATTGATGATATGTGAAAATATTATATATGTGAATTTATATGATTTTGGTGAAATATATCCGTTGTATGAATTTTGTGAAGTTTGTGTGGTTTAAAACACATGAACTGCCCCTGCATGCCTTGCACGGTCTCGCCACACGCCGTGACGAGACCCCGTGCACTTATCCACACGGTCTTGTCGCACCCTGTGCGAGAGACCGTGCGCATCTATACACACGGGCTCGTCACACGCCGTGACGAGAGCCCGTGCGTGTTTCTCCCACACGGGGTCGTCACACGCCGTGACGATACCCCGTGCGTGTCTTTTCCATACGGCCTCGTCACACGCCGTGACAAGAGGCCGTGCGCACCTCTTCCAACTTTTAAAATGATCAGTAACTCCAGATTCGCGCACAACCCCAATTTTTCCTCCCTCTTGCGAAAAATTTCCTCTTGTTTTCTCCCCCAATTTCCTCCCAACTTTGAGTTCGATTAATTCTCGATCCAGCCGACGAATCTTCATGAGATTTTGAAGGTGCATTGTCTGCAGCAAGTTCTTTGAATTGTTGGTATTTTGGGATCGATCCGTTGTACCGATCTCACGTTATCTTCGCCCGAAGTAGCGCACGCCAAGTGTTCGGTGAAAGTCTCAAGTGGAATTTGCAACTTAATTTCCTTCAACTCAAACCAACTTCAACTCTATTATGGAAGGCGATCGCGAGACTCGTAGTGGCCTTCGGGCAAGGGAGTTACCCGACGTAGCGGCACCGGAAGGGTATCAAGTAAATTTGGGAAATGAGGACGACCAAAATGTCTTCAATCGGTTAATGGAACGACCGGTTAGGGCCACACAATTCCTCGACATGGAAGCCATGTATCAGCTGGGCCTAGGTGAAGGCATATCCCGATACATCGACAACATAGGATGGACTAACTTCTGGAGCATCCAAAGACCATCCTACCGCCGGCTCACATGTGAATTTTTGAGTTCTCTCAAGGGTGCAACATTCCCAGACGACCACGAGATGCCAATCGGAATCCACTTCCGAGCATTCAACCAAGATTACACGCTTTCATATCGGCAGATGTCAGAGTACTTTCAGTTGGATGTCACGGCACCAAGAAGACGTGCCGATGGATGGAATCAGGCCGAGGCTTGGAGACGTATCTCCACCTCCACCGAAATGTTCAACTCCGGCGTATCCAAAGCCACATCGCTTATCACCACTCAGCTAAGAATTTTGCATAGAGCTATTTCTCGATCGGTTCTAGCTAGAGGAGACAGTCCGGGAGCGGTGAATACCGAAGATTGTCTCATGCTCGACCATATGGTAAGGGGGGTCAGGTTCAACCCCATCTCGTATATGATGGACCATATGATGTACATCTCCACTCGGTCGAGAGGAGAGATTCGAGTAGGCTCCTATATCACCGCCATATTGGAGTGTGCCCAAGTGGAAGGGCTCGATACTCAGGTTGCCGTTGGAGGTCCGGCCTCGTTTAGTTATGGCACTCTAGCCCAGATGGCGATTTGCACAAAGGGTCCGAGGCGGAACGACCCGTACGTTCTGGTAGACGGTCTACCCTTATGGGAAGCTGACCAAGATGATGCTCACGATGAAGGACCCCCGAACCCAGAGGTCCACGAGCAGGCTCAGCACATCTACTCACAGTTGTTGGGACAGGACGCTTCGATACCCGAGTCTTCACACGGCAGAAGAAACACACAGAACCAGGAGTCGATTGATCTGCAACAATTTTATTCGGAGTTCTCCGACTACCGTCGTGTGACCGAGGAGAGATTTGCCCAGCAGGAGAGGCAGATCAATAAGGGCTTTGCGGCTCACCGCGCTCACATGGATAGACAGTACACAGCATTACACTCTGAGCTTCAGCGATCTATCTCCGAGATGCAGAGGTCACTTTCGGAGCAGCTCGACCAGTATTTCCGTCGTGGCCCCGATGAGCCATGATCTATCTATTCTTATTTTCTTCTTTACCGCTAGTTTTGTTTAGGAATTGATGTAATTCCGTATTTGGTATGACTCTGGATTTTATTTGGGATGTTAAGTGCGTTAAGTGTTTATTACGAATGATGTTTTATGATGTGATTTAGTTGCGTATGAATGTTCGTTTTAAGTTGCGTTATTAGAATTCCGCATGATTATGCTACTCTTAACTAACTCCGAGACCGGAGGAGAATCTGAGGACAGATTCTTTTGAAGAGGGGAGTATTGTAACGCCCCGAAAATCCAAATTATAATCCGGTATGTCCGAATCGGGTATTTGTGCAAATTATTATTTTATTTGATATTTATTATGAGATTTTAGAATAATTTCGTAAATGAATGAATTTCTATATTTAAATTACGAATTGTCAATGTGCGTTTAATTATATGAATTTTGACTGTAATTATGTATTATTTGGACAACATGAGTTTCAAACTTATTTTACAAAATTACGAATTTGCCCCTGTGATTTTTAAACCCTAGTCAAATTATTGACTAAGTCTCATAACACTCTCTCTTCCCTCACTCTCGTGCAAACCAAGAAAGAAAGAAAAGAAAAGAAAGAAAAAGAGAAAGAGAAGGAAGGAGGTTCCAACGATCATTCCGACTTCATTTCCCAACGGATTTTCGAACCGTTTACGCCTACGAACTCCCCGCGATCTCTTCTATGAGTAAGCCTTTCACGTCCCTCTCGTTGAATAATTTAGAGTTTATGTGATTTCGAGAGAATTTATGAATGGATTTTCGTGTTTTTCGATCCTATGTGTAGCTTATATGTTGTAGATCATTATATGTAAATATTAGGGCGTGATTTGCATGTTTAGATGATCAAATGTCGAATTTAGGAGTTAATTCGCGTGGTTTTTCTGGTTCTGTGAAGTTTCTGCTCTTTCTTGGCGCACACGGTCTTTGCACACGGGGTGTGGCAAGACCGTGTGGAGGTACACGGCCTCTTGCACGGCCGTGCAAGAGATTGTACGCATGGTGCATGGTGCACGGCCTTGAGGCTGTGTGCAAGAGACCATGTGCGTCTCTCTTGGTGTGCACGGCCTTGGCACACGGCCGTGCACAAGGCCGTGTGGCCTGGTTGAACAGGGCCCTGACCTTCTGTAAGTCAAGGCCCATTTTGGCCTACGGGTCCCTCCGAGGCTCGTCTTTTCCGAATTCTTTCTTCGCTCGTGTATTCGATATATGTGACATAGATATGAGTTGCATGATTTATGAATTTATAACATGTTCGGGTCTATGAATAGTGCGTTTTAAGTTTTCGTCAAGTTTTCTAACTTTTGCATGTGAAGTCCGATTTTTCCGAAATTCGAATGCATACTCCCTTATGATATTTAAAGCATGCCCGTAAAGTGTCGTTGCATTTGGACTTGATTTGCATTTTTAAATTTGCGAATCACTCCGTTTTCGTTTGATAATTTGAACCTAAGTGCCTTATGTGATTGTGTAACGTGCCTCAATATGTTTTAATATTTTCGTATAAGCCGTGCGTCGTCCTTAGTCTTAATTGGTTGTGTCTTGGTATTTTTGCAGACGATACTCCTATGAAGTAGTGCCGGTTCTTGCTTTTGCTCTTCTTTTTGTATAGCCACAGGTGAGGCTTTCCGTTTCTGATTCCAGTACTATTATGTATATATATAAATAAGCCTCTCCCGATATAAGCCATGTTTACGTTTTGTTTTCGCACCGTTTCTATATATATATTTAGTAAATATTTATGCCTATTATGTTTATTTGATTTATCGAAAATGCTTTGATATGAAAAAGTACTACGTATATTCTTCCAAACGTTTGCGAAAGAGACATGTAAAACCTCTTTAATTTCTAAGGCGAACTTTGGCCTTCGGCCTCGCATATGACATGTCTCGAATGGTCTTTTGGCCAACCCGAAATGATTTGAAAAGCGAGTTATAAACTGTATGTATGTATGTATGTATGTTTGGGCCCGGAGTCAGGATGATAGGACGAAGTCGGTAGACATCGGGTCTACGGCGTAAATCCTATGGTTCCCTCCACCTTTGGGAGCTCGGGGTGAGGCCGGAGTGGCAGGCCTTTGAGTACCTGAGATTATACTGTATGTTATGCGTAGTTCGGATTTAGCGGTCCGTCTACATTGGAGGAATAAGGGTGGTTTCCCGTTTTATGTTTGGAAATTGGAGTTAAGGGCTCGACTCGCCGAGTCATATGATATGTTTATGATTTATGCTAAATCACCACCCGTTTACGAAAATCTTTCTTTTATGTTGATTTCTTTTAAGTTTAAAAATGGTGATTTATTTCCGTTTTATAATATACATTATTATCCCCTCCTCACTTAGTCGTTTGACTAACCCCCTCTGTTTCACCCCTGTATTGGTTTCAGGATACTAGGCGGGATCTTCATCGTCGTCGTCCCGTCTTAGAGTTACATTCTTTTGTTCTTGTAAAACTCTCATTCCGTATGGCTATTATTTATGATACGTGGTATTAGAAATTCATTTACGTATATAACATTCAGGATTATATATATGTTGAACCCGTTATTACATTTTGTCGGGATATTGTATCGAACCCGTTTTTTTTAATTATGTAATTGAATTTTCGTTAGCCTTGGTGGGCTTTAATACTTATGCAATTATTATGTTTTATTGTTTGGTTTATTTTCGCTTCCGCACCTCTGTCGTTTTCTTTCGTTTTTGAAATCCCCGCCTAGTGATTGAGTAAATGTGTGCCGTTCGCCGGGTTTCGGTTCGGGTCGGATTTCATTCCGATTCCAGGTCGGGGCTCAGTGCGGGGCATGCGTTACCCGTTTGGGGTGCCCGCTACAGTGTGGGAGGCCAAATGGGCCATTCGAGACAAGGTTATATTTGCGAGGTCGAGAGACCAAAGTTCGCATTTAAAACAAATGGGTTTTCCTTACCTGTAGTTGAAAATGTTTGTAAAATATTATACATATAGGTTTTGTTATTAAAAGGGTTGACTAAGCACATACGGAAATAATAAAAGCGGGAACAATCAAGCAAGAAGAAAGGCGGGATAATAATTTATTTCGCAAACCTATGTATATCTATGATCTTGCCCCAGTTGAAAGCATTTTAAACCCTTACCTGTAGCTCGATAAACGAGAAAAGCAAGCAAGCAACAATTATGATTCTCCCTCAGAGATCCCACCTGAAAACACGGGGTCTAGAGGATGAATGACTGACACGAACGAGAAAACGGACACTGACGCTCGGCTATGAAAATGCAACATGCTTAGAGACGAAAATACAATATTTAAGCATAAAAGGACAAGTAGGGGCAAATTGGTCATTTAGCATGTAAAACGTGGAATAAACGAATAATAACTAACATTTGATTAAATATAAACATTTAAGAATAAACTACTCAGATGGTATGATTGAAATTCCACAGTAAACATGTATAACCATTCAAGTCAATCAATTGAATTACAACTTATCAACTTAACAACTTTTTCCAAAAGCTCAAAAGCCACAATCTAACATTCACTCATAATCCAAGTTTAATCGAACCCAAATCTCATCAATTCAACTATACAATCATACATCGATAATACTCATCAATTTACAATCATGCTACAAGTTAAGGTACAAGCAAATTCAGCTTAATTGATTCGAAAAGCTAAAAGCTAGTGCGAAAGTTGACATATATACATAATCATACAAAAATGGTCATAAAAGACAAACGGTAAATCGGATTGAGGTAATACCAGCCCCGTTAGAACCGTTGCATCGAGAAGATGAATCTGTCCGAAGACACCATCGCCGGATTCCCGCCCGAACAGTGTCAAAACCGCCGATCACCGTCTGCCACCGCCGGACCGCCGTCGGACCTCCGCCAACGCAGTCGAACCCTTATACTCAAACGTTCCTCTCATCGAGCCCGTCACTTCCCCTTAGCCCGTTTCTCAATCCGGTCACTCACCGGAGTTTAACTTCGGTTTGAAGCTCCAATGAACCCTAAATCCAAGAATCAAAATTACTCAAAATCGGGCTATCGAATTCGCGAATGGAGTTCGTAGAAAGCTTACCCACGTCGAGAAGGTTGGAAAGCACCTAAAGATCGACAAAAATGGCGACCGGAGCACGTCGGACCACCACTTCGGCCGTGGCTCCTCCGCGTGCCGCCTGTAAATGGCCGGAGCGCCGCCGTCTGAGGGAGTCACGCCACGAGACCACCGCCAATATTCTCGTTTTGTCACGCCGGTCAGAACCTTGGTGGTCCACGATGTGGAGCTGCCTGAAACGTCGCCGGAGCTCCACCGACGTCGCGCCTGAAAATGGGCCGTATCTCCGCCGTCGGTGGTCGGATGGACTCAAGACCACCGCCAATGGATTCCTCTCATCGAAACGGTTCAGACCCGACCAGTCTCAAGTCTCGCCGTCGCTGGAAGAGTCAGATCGGAGAAATGCGCCGCCGTTCGATTCTCCCGCCATTACGCTGTCGTCGCTGCTCCGATGGCCGGGAAAATAGTACGGTTGGATTCGTCTCGTTGATACGGTCGTTTGGACATATGATTCATCGAATTCCGAAAATGTTGCGAAAATCGTGTTTGGGAGAGGATGGCTCATCGTTCGATGATTGTCGGTGTGTGTGTGGTTTCTAAATATGGAAGGTTACTATATATATTTTTTGAAAAACGAGACAAAAATGCAAAGTCTCAGAATTAGGCGTTCTTAGTGTCAAAATGACCGTAATGAAAAGCTTAACAAGGTTTGAGGTTCGTTTCATAAAAATTCGGGCATTTACAAAAAGTCAATATCGAGTGGGGTCAAAGTGTAAATAATTTTTGGGCCAAAAATGTAATATTTTGAAAATATAATTTTACGAATAATATTTGGAACCTCGATGAAATACATCTTTAGAACATTGGATTCCGGTCCAACGTGCACTGTTAAATTACTAGATTCGATTAGACGAGCTAAAAATATAAATTTACCAAATTGACCCTAGTTAGTGACAAAACGATGCAAATACAATTCTTATTAATGCTGCGAGTTTTAAAAGCCAAATTAATGGTTTATTAAGAATTCTTTAAATGCAAGAGTTGGAAAACGTGTAATTATGAAGGATGTTGGGACCGTAAACGGTCTGAATATCGATAAACGTGCTAATTCTGAGTTTGGGAGTTATGGGTCGTTACAATTTCGATGAGAGGAATCCATTGACAGTGGTCTTGACTCCATCTGTCCACCGACGACAGAGATACGGTAACAAACAGCACCGGTGGCAAGTGAGCTACTCTAGTGGTTTCCGGTGGTGTCACGGTCACGGACGACTTGGGTTTTGACCTGCGTGTGGAAAGGAGTTGATTGGTGGTCGTCTCGTGGCGTGATTTGGCCAGACGGTGGAGCTGTGGTGGCGCGACGGGAGTGGTGGAGCTGGGCTGCTATAGCGCCCCCTGAAGAAGGAACGCCACATCCGCACCAAAAAGGATTCCCGAGCTTTAGCGAGGGGCCTCGACTCAAGAACCTAGTCTGATGAACGGCATGCAAGCAATAACCATCGGCAACAGCGACAACATCCCAACAACAACCACAACAATACAGAGAATTGCGGAAGCGATTTAAAAGGTAAACAAATAAATTCCATAAAAGCCTACGAGGCTAACATAATGTTATTTATACATTTGCAGTTCGAAATACAATTTAGTAATAAACACATAGTGCCATCCATGGCTCAACTAGCCTACCCTCAATCCTAGATATCTTCAACTATCCCACATCAGGGACACATAAGTACGTAAAGTAAATAAAGCAGTAAAGGGGGCACGAAAGCAATTAAATAAAATAAATAGGACTCGACAGTTGTTGGCACCACTGACAAGACAAACTAGATGACAAGACTGAGCCTATCTAGACCTGCTGATGCCGACTGACAAGATAGGTGACATCGCCACCTGTCTACCTTAAGCAAGAACCAAAATAAAAGGGGTGAGTATAAAGGATACTTAGTAAGGCGGTTTTGATCACAGTTTGTCATTTATCTTTTAAAACCAAAAGTAGTGAATGTTTCTCGTTTTGAGAAAGAATATAAATAACAATATAAGTTGTAAAACGACATAAAGCAACACTCAGGTTAGGCTTACTTTGGAAACACAAAAGGGGTGACGAACCGGATCCTTTAAAATCATTTGCACATAATGTCAATCCGATCAATTGAAGGAATATTAGTTGAATCACGAGGCCGTTACAAGTTCGAAAGGCATGATATAAGCAAGTTGGAAATGATAAGTAAATACGACTCGTAATTCAACTAAATAGTTTGAACAATAAAAGAGGCTTAGGTTGGGCAAGTTCGAGCCACGCTTCCGGGTTTCATATATATATATATAGGAAAATACATATGCTAAATGAAGAAAGCCGGAATGTGCTTCGACTTGTAACGAAAGCCGTAAATCAATTAGACAAGCAAGTAATGCAATAAGTCATGAAATAGTACGTCTCGGCGAGAACGGGCCCTCTCCTTATAACTCCCAACCATGAAAATCATGTAAACACATAGTCAAGTACTCCACCACCAAAAGTCATGATCCAATCAGAATTTTATGTAAACGCGTGTAGCGGGAGCCCCCAAACGGGTAACGCACGCCCCGCACCGAGCCTCAATCCAAAGCTGAAATAGAAATCCGACCCTAAACTGATCATTTACGCAATCACTGGGCAGGGCTTTTTCTTAAAACAACCGACGACAACAATGCGGAAGCAGAAGCAATAACAACCAATCCTAATTCTACTTAAGGACAAATACAGCAGTAAACCAATTGCGCAAATAGTTAAAGCCCTCCAAGGTTAGCGGAATTCACTTACAGAAACTTAATCAAATCTTAAACGGGTTCAACATTAAATAATCCCGAACACAAATTCATAATCCACATGATACAAATAACAAGATCATAAGTACCTAAAACAATCTAGGAATGAACAACACACAAAAGAATATAACTCCGCAATACAAGACCGACGATGCCCACCTAGTAACCACCTGAAACAAATAAGAGTTGGAGCAGAGAGGGTTAGTCAAAAGACTAATTGAGAGGGAATGGGGAGTACATACATAATAGCATGCATAGAATAAATAACCATTTTAACTTAAAAGAAAACAAACGTAAAAGAAGAGTTTTTATAAACATTTGGTGATTTATCATAACATAACATTTCATATTGCTCGGCGAGTCGAGCCCTCAACTCCTCATATCACATCATATCATAACATACCTGAAAACATACCATCCTTATTCCTTCCATATAACAGAAGGACCACTAAATCCAAACTGCACCATGTATAGGTATAACAACCTATGTCTCAGTTGACACGAAGTCAACCGCCGCAGGAGCTCAAAGGTTGCCACTCCGGCCTCACCCCGTGCTCCCGGTAAACATGGAGTAAGCCACCAAATTCCACCGTAGTTCCGCTGTCTATCCAGCTTCATCCGATCACCATACTCCGGGGCCCACAAAGACATAACGGACACACATATCATATCTCGCATTTTCATAACTATCATTTCCCTATTAGAATAGGAATCAAGACATTTAGGGGGCCAAAGGGGTCGTTCGAGACAGGCGGTGTAACGTCAGGAAACACAACCGGGTATTCCATTGTTAGGGGGGGGATCCGCCCTAACGACTTCACTCAATGAGAAGCTTTTCAAACCCAAAATTACATTTAAATCGATAACATGGTTCACTTGTCTCTTTTTGAAAACCTTTCGAAATCATATACATAGTACTCTTTTGATATCAAATTCATTGTTCTTAAACTTCATAAAAGTAATAAGCATAAAGTATTTACTAAATACAGTAATACGAGATGAAAACATAAAGTACGCATGCGAGGCTTGTTTAGTGAGGCTTAATAGTACATATCTACATAATACGGGATAACAACAGAAACCTCACCTGGCGACAACCAAAAGAAAGCCAGAAAGTGAAAGCGAACACCCTAATTCATGAGAGTGGAACCTACAGCTGACAAACGAAATGATCACCTAAGACACATGATGACGCACGGCTCATACAAAAGCATTAAAACACATAGAAACACGTTAAACAGTCATTCGTATCACTTAGGTTCACATTCTAACAAAATATAGATATTCAACAAGCAAATCAAGTTAGAATATGATAAAAACCCATAAATATGCATAAAAGGCAATAAGGAAGCATGCATTCAAGTTTCGGAAAAAACGGACAACATTTGAAAAGTAGCCAAAAATGCCTAAACAAAAAACACGAAGAACGGGGCCGAACGAAGTCGAAAAAGTCCAAACTTCCTAAAATACGCGTTTCATGATTTATAGGAACTATGGGTGAAATCGAATCTCGAATTGGAGGTCAAACGAAGAAAGTCAACTTTTATAAATGCCCTTTGACTTCCATTGCCGAGAGCAACAAGTTGAAAATAGAGAACTTTTGGTTAAGGCATATACACGGCCTAGGGTACGGGCGGGCGCACGGTCTTGAGTGAGACACTTGCACTGGCTTGTGCACCGGTGTGCGCATAGGGGTGCGCAAGACCGTACAAAGCACAAAAGGGACGCACGGTCTTGCGTATGATCTCAAGACCGTGCGTAAGACCGTGTGGATCCTCAGAACAGCAGAAAATCGCAGAAATGAAAAAAAACTCACAGGAATGAACCAAAAATAAACATTAAACCAATCAATCATGCAAATCTCAAGCCAATATTGACATATGATGTTCTCCTAATCATTCTCAACATTTAGGCACAAGAAACACACAAAATGATCCACTAAATCATACAAACCCATTAAAATTTCATTAATGAAAACCTAAGCTAAAAACTCAAAAAAATCGAAGCATAGAGTGGATGAAATCAAATGGAGTTAAAATATTACCGGAAAGTCGAGAGGACCGGGTAGGAGTTAACGGTATCTTAATTTGACGAGAACGAGGTCGGTAGAGCAATCCAAAGCTTTCTTCATCTTCTTTCTCCTTTTTCTCTTTCTTTCTTCCTTCTCTCTTCTTTTGAGCGTGAATGAGGGAGAGAGAGTGAGAGTGAGACTAAGTCAAAAAGTTTGACTTGGCTCAGAAACGAAAGGGCATTTTCATAATTTGTAAAACTTACTCAAAAATATAAGTTTTCAAAATAAAACATAATTACAGTCAAAGTTCACGAAATTAAACGCACATTGACATGTCGTGGTTTAAATACCGGAATTTGCTCATTTATGAAAATGTCATATAAATCACATAATAATTAATAAAATAAATCATAAATCGCGTAGGAATTTTCGGGTTCCCGGTTCATAACTCGAATTTTTGGGGCGTTACAACGCGTGTTAACAACGTCATCCTTATCAGAATTTTCTAGGAAGCGCGTAGCCTACAACACCACCCTCGCACTAACTCAGGCTAGCCAACCTCCTGGGTGACCTAAGCGAATACGGATTGGAGTATATGTAACGCCCCGAAAATCCGAATAATTAATTTGGTATGTCCGAATTGAATATTTGTGTAATTTAATATTTATTTGATATTTATTATGTAATTTTAGAATTTATTTCGTATATGATTGAATTTATGTATTTAAATTACAAATCGTCAATGTGCGCTTAATAATATGAATTTCGACTGTAATTACATGTTATTTGGACAACGTGAGTTTTCGAACTTATTTTGCAAAATTACGACCTTACCCCTTCGATTTCTAAACCTTAGTCAAGATTTGACTAAGTCTCAATCTCTCTCTCACACTTGCCATTCACGCACAAACAAGCAAAGGAGAAGAAGGAAAGAAAGAAAAAGAGAAGGAAGAAGAAAGAGATTCCAACGATCGTTCCGACTCCGTTTCCCGACGGATTTTCGAGCCGTTTTCGTCTACGAACTCCTCGCGATCTCATCTACGTGTATGCTCTCTCGAAAATTTTCATTTAATGCCTTCATTACTTCGATTTTTGGATTTTTGATTATAGTTATAGAATTTAGGTTTTATATGATTTTGATAGAAAATGTGGATGGATTTTCGTGTTTATCGTTTCTATATGAAGCATATATGTTGTAGATCATTATATGTGAGAATTAGGGTTTGATTTGCATGTTTTAGTGATTAATTGTTGGATTAGGGGTTGATTTTCGCGTATGATTTTCTGTCTGCGAGTTTCTGCTCATTTTGATCGCACACGGGCTTGTGCACACGGCCTCGAGGCCGTGTGCATGATGCCGTGCGCGTGGAAGGATTGCGCACAGGCTCTACACATGGCCTTGAGGCCGTGTGCATGAGGCCGTGCGCGTTTCTTGAGTGTGCACGGCCTCGCCACACGGCCGTGCACAAGGCCGTGTGGAAGGCTCGAACAGTACCCTGACCTTCTGTAAGTCAGGGTACAAATTGGCCTACGGGTCCCGCTTCGGCTCGTCTTTTCCGAATTCTTTCTTCGCTCGTGTATTCGATATGTATGATATAGATAGGAATTACATGATTTGTGAATTTACGACATGTTCGGGTATGTGAATAGTGCATTTTAAGTTTTCGTTAAATTTTCTAACTTTTGCATGTGAAGTCCGATTTTTCCGAAATTCGAATGCATGCTTCTTTATGATATTCTAAGCATGTACGTAAAGTTTCGTTGCATTTGGAATTGATTTACATTTTTAAATTTGCGATTTACTCTGTTTTCGTTTGAGAATTTGAACCTAAGTGATTTATTTAATTGTATAACGTGCTTCTATGTGTTCTAATTCTTTCGTATAAGCCGTGCGTCGTCTTTAGTCTTATTTGGTTGTGTCTTGGTATTTTGCAGACGATACTCCTGTGGAGTAGCGCCGGTTCTTGCTCCTTTTGTTCATTTTGCATAGCCAGGTGAGGCTTTCCGTTTCTGTTTCCAGTATTATTAAGTATATATATAAATAAGCCTCTCCCCATATAAACCTCGTTTATGTTTTGATTTTCACACCGTTTATATATATATACTTAGTAGATAATTATGATTATTACGTTCATTTGATTTATCGAAAATTATTTGATATGAAAAAGTATTACGTATAGTTTTCGAAATGTTTATGAAAGAGACATGTAAAACCTTTTGTTTTCTAAGGCGAACTTTGGCCTTCGGCCTCGCATATGTCATGTCTCGAACGGTCTTTTGGCCAACCCGAAATGTTTGAAAAGCGAGTTATGAAATGTTTGCATGATCGTTTGGGCCCGGAGTAAGAGCGATAGGATGAAGTCGGTAGACGTCGGGTCTACGGCGTAAATCCTATGGTTTCCTCCATTTGGGAGCTCGGGGTGAGGCCGGAGTGGCAGCCCTTTGAGTACCTGAGTTATTCTAGTAAGTTTCGCGTAGTTCGGATTTAGCGGTCCGTCTACATTGGAGGAATAAGGGTGGTTTCCGGTTTTAATGTTTGGTTATTGGAGTTCAGGGCTCGACTCGCCGAGTCATAAGATATGTTATGTTTTATGTTAAATCACCACCCGATTACGAAAACCTTTCTTTTATGTTGATTTCTTTTAATTTAAAATTGGTGATTTATTTTCCGTTTTGTTATATACACTATTATTCCCTCCTCACTTAGTCGTTTGACTAACCCCCTCTGTTTTACCCCTGTACTGGTTTCAGGATACTAGGCGGGATCTTCGTCGTCGTCGTCGTCGCGTCTTTGAGTTGCATTCTTTTTGCTCATGTATAACTCTCATTCTGTATGGCTATGATTTATGTCTTTTGATTTTAGGATTTATTAGAATGTATTCGGGATTTTGTAATGAACCCGTTATTATATAATTATCGGGATATTGTACCGAACCCGTTTGTTATTTAATTAAGTGAATTTCGTTAGCCTTGGTGGGCTTTTATAATTGTGCAATTTATTATGCTTTAATCTTTGATTTATTTCGCTTCCGCACTTCTGTCTTGTTGTTTATTTAAAACCCCCGCCTAGTAATTGAGTAAATGCTTGCCGTTCGCCGGGTTTCGATTCGGGTCGGATCCCATTCCGGCTTCGGGTCGGGGCTCGGTGCGGGGCGTGCGTTACCCGTTTGGGGCGCCCGCTACAGTTGGTATCAGAGCTCTTGGTCCAATGGCCGAAGCTCTGAATTGTCGTGTCCAGTTGTGTCTAGGTTGTACGGCTTAGGATTACGTATTTGTGGCTATGTAATTATTTGAATAAACTTCTCTACGTGTTACAGCTTTTCATAATCACTTATCGTCATGCATGTTTGGTATTGAATGTGCAGAATGCCTCCTCGTCGTGAACCGCCAGGTCCGCCTCCAGGTGTTCCTACTCCGGCACAGTTTATGGAAGCCTTAGGGCAATTCATGGTTCATACCAACAGAGCTACGCCACCACCTGCCCCCGAGAATGATATGGGAAGGTTTCTTAAGCTCAACCCTCCGCAGTTCGAGGGTGCACCTGATGATGTTATCGCCGAGGCTTGGATATCGGCGATGGAAAAGAGATTCCGCGTGATGGAATGTCCGGACCCTAAGAGGGTCGAGTTAGCAGTGTACCAGATGACTGGAGCTGCTCAGGACTGGTGGGCTCGTATAGAGCAGAGATGGCAGCAAGAGCATGTGGTCCCGTCTTGGGATCAGTTTTTGGTGGAGTTTCGGGCCAAGTATATTCCTTTGGTGGTCCGACAGAGACGTGAGCGAGAGTTCCTGGCTCTCAAGCAGGGTACTTCTACCGTTGACCAGTACGAGGCTCATTTCTCCAGGCTTATTATTCACTGCTCGTATATGGTTGACGATGAGCAAAGGAAGACTCGACAGTTCATCGAGGGATTGTCGAACGAAATTCGTATGCATATGCTCGGGAACAGACTTCAGTTCTATACAGATGCAGTCGAGACGGCCCTTTCTATAGAGTCCGATCTTCGACAGATGAGACCGACATTAGCACCTGCCCCTGCAGCCGCCAAGAGTTTTGCTTCTGGTTCGAAGAGGCCATTTATTCCTTCTGGGTCCTCTTCAGGGAAGAAGCCGTTCAAGGGCGCCATTCAGCCTGCTCCTCCCCGACCTCAGCTTGCTCCTCCTCGATCTCAGGGATTTCCACGGCCAGTATGTGGATTTTGTCAGGGCCCACACTTAGAGGCCAAATGTTGGAGGAAGAACGGTCTTTGCTACGGATGTGGTAGCCCCGATCACAGACTTGGTGAATGTCCGAAGAGAAGACCGGTACAACAGGGAGCCACTCAGCCTCAGGCATATGCTCGTGTTTATGCCTTGGAAGGCGATGCAGAGGATGCTGTTGCAGATCCGACTGACGTGGTGGAAGGTACTATATATATTAATGGCATCCCCATACATGCATTATACGACTCGGGTGCTTCACACTCATTTATTGCGCCTGCTGTTTCCTTATCTGTGCATGCGCCTGTTTCGTTGCTTGATTATGTGCTAGTGGTTGGTTCGCCGTTGGGTTCGAAGGTCGTTGCGAACCGAGCACTTAAACGTTGTCCGATTGTCATCGAGGATATCGAGTATCTAGCAGATTTGATCGAGCTGCCGATGAAGAAATATGGGGTTATTCTCGGAATGGATTGGTTGTACGAGCATCGGGCGAAGGTTGATTGTTTCGAGAAGAAGGTTATTCTGGGCTCTAATGAGGTTAAGGGTTTCCGATCAGGAGAAGGCCCGTATATCTCAATGATGGAAGCCAAGAAGCTCGTTCAGAAAGAAGAAGCGACGTGCTTTATAGCTTATATTCTCAACCGCCCGAAGGACCAAACGAAGATCGAAGAGACGCCCGTGGTCAATGAATTCGTCGACGTGTTTCCCGAGAATTTGGAATTCTTGCCACCGGATCGGGATATCGAGTTCGTGATTGACCTAGTTCCGGGAGCTGAGTCCTATTCGAAGTCGCCGTACCGAATGGCTCCTGCCGAGTTGAAAGAATTGAAGAACCAACTCGATGAACTTCTTTCTATTGGATATATCCGACCGAGTGCCTCGCCTTGGGGTGCTCCAGTCTTGTTCGTGAAGAAGAAAGATGGTACACTTCGCATGTGTATCGACTACCGAGAGTTGAACAGGATGACAGTGAAGAACAAGTATCCTTTACCACATATTGAGGAATTGTTCGACTTGCTACAAGGATCGAGGGTTTATTCCAAGCTCGATCTCAGACAGGGATATTACCAGCTCCGTATTCGATCAGACGATGTCCCGAAGACAGCTTTCAACACCCGATACGGACATTTCGAGTTTGTGGTCATGCCGTTTGGACTTACGAATGCTCCAGCAGCTTTTATGGACATGATGCACAGAATTTTCCGTCCGTACCTCGATAAGTTTGTCGTTATTTTCATCGACGACATCTTAGTGTTCTCGAAGTCCGAAGAAGAACACGCTGAACACCTCCGGATTGTGCTCCAAGCTTTGAGAGAGCACCAGTTGTTTGCTAAGTTCAGCAAATGCGAATTCTGGATTGACCGAGTGACCTTCCTAGGTCATGTCATATCCGGAACGGGAATCGAGGTAGATCCTTCGAAGATTGAGACAGTGCTGGATTGGGAGAGACCTAAGACTCCTACAGAGATCCGTAGTTTCTTGGGATTAGCAGGATACTACAGACGTTTTGTCAAGGATTTCTCTAAACTTGCAGGTCCGTTAACAGCATTGACGAAGAAGGAAGCTAAGTTTGAGTGGTCAGCCAAATGTGAAGCTAGTTTTCAGGAGCTCAAGAAGAGATTGACCACAGCCCCAGTACTGACCCTGCCAGAGGGTTCTGAAGGATTTGTCGTGTATGCAGATGCGTCACACGAAGGGTTAGGTTGTGTATTAATGCAGAATGGGAAAGTTATAGCTTATGCATCGAGGAAGCTAAAGCCAGCTGAAGAGAACTATCCCACACACGACCTTGAACTAGCCGCCGTGGTATTTGCATTATTGAAATGGCGTCATTACCTCTACGGCATCACATTTGACATCTTCACAGATCATAAGAGCCTTCAGTACTTGTTTACTCAGAAGGAATTGAACAAACGACAGCGCCGTTGGATGGAGTTATTTGAGGACTACGATTGCAAGATCCAGTACCATCCCGGGAAGGCGAATGTCGTAGCCGATGCATTGAGCCGGAAGGCAAGCATAGCCCAGCTAGAGGCTAAGTTAGAGGGAGTTCACATCAGTTCTCAGGCCCATGTTCACAGCATATCGATCCAGTCAGAATTGGGTCGAAAGATTCGAGATGTTCAGGCTACTGATGAGTGGACTCAGAGACAGATAGTTCACATTGCAGCTGATTCTGAGACTCAGTTTGTTGTGGACGACATAGGAATTCTCCGCTACAAGTCCCGAGTTTGTGTTCCGGAGAGTCTGAGGAAAGAGATTCTCGATGAGGCTCACAACACACCTTACACAGTTCATCCGGGAGGAAGTAAGATGTATCGGGATTTGAAGGAATTGTTCTGGTGGAGAGGTATGAAGAGAGACGTAGCTGATTACGTCAAGAGATGTTCGACTTGTCAACAAGTTAAAGCTGAACATCAGAGACCGGGAGGTTTGCTTGAGCCACTACCGATTCCTACATGGAATTGGGAGGGTATTGCCATGGACTTCGTGTCTGGTTTACCTAAAGTTAGAGGTGGCTACGATAACATTTGGGTGATTATCGACCGATTATCCAAGAGTGCTCATTTCCTACCGATCAACATGTCGTACAAAGTGGATAGGTTGGCAGAGATTTATCACCGAGAGATTGTCAAGCTTCATGGAATTCCGTCTACGATAGTATCTGACAGAGATGCTCGATTTACTTCCCGTTTGTGGCAACAACTTCAAGAACGAATGGGAACGAAGCTGACTTTCAGTACAGCCGCTCATCCGCAAACCGATGGTCAGTCAGAGAGGATGATCAGATATCTCTGTGATATGCTTCGAGCTTGTGCCCTGGATTTTCGTAACAATTGGCACGACCAGTTGCCTCTGATTGAGTTTGCTTACAACAACAGTCATCAGTCTACGATCGGAATGGCACCTTACGAAGCATTGTATGGCAGAAAGTGTAGGTCCCCGTTGTTTTGGGATCTCGAGGATTGGCGATGGACGAAAGATGATAAGGAACGAGGAACTCCTCCAAAGTTTCTCCAAAATGCCATCGACCGTATCCAGATTATTCGGCAGAGAATGAAAGCAGCTCAGGATCGACAAAAGAGCTATGCCGACACCCGCCGCCGACCGTTGGAATTTGAGGTTGGTGACAGAGTGTTCCTCAAAGCTTCTCCTCGAAAGGGTTTCACCCGAATTGGGAAAGGAGGAAAGTTAAGTCCGAGATTTTTGGGCCCCTATGAGATTCTGGAAAGAATTGGGAACGCAGCTTACAGGTTAGACTTGCCGCCGAGTCTGACAGGGATTCACAACGTCTTTCATGTTTCCCAACTCCGAAAATACTTCCCGAATAAGTCTGAGATCCTTCCTGTTGAGGATGTTGAACTAAAGCCGGATTTGACCTTTGTTTCGAAGCCGGTGAAGATATTGGATAAGAAGACTCAAGCTCTGCGCAACCGAGAGATTTCTCTTGTCAAAGTCCTTAGGAGAAATCAGACAACCGAAGAAGCTACATGGGAGACCGAGGACAAAATGCGCAAGTTTCATCCGGAATTATTTCAGCCGGACGAGTAGAATCTGGGGGCCAGATTCTCATAAGGAGGGGTGATTGTAACGCCCCGAAAATCCGAATAATTAATTTGGTATGTCCGAATTGAATATTTGTGTAATTTAATATTTATTTGATATTTATTATGTAATTTTAGAATTTATTTCGTATATGATTGAATTTATGTATTTAAATTACAAATCGTCAATGTGCGCTTAATAATATGAATTTCGACTGTAATTACATGTTATTTGGACAACGTGAGTTTTCGAACTTATTTTGCAAAATTACGACCTTACCCCTTCGATTTCTAAACCTTAGTCAAGATTTGACTAAGTCTCAATCTCTCTCTCACACTTGCCATTCACGCACAAACAAGCAAAGGAGAAGAAGGAAAGAAAGAAAAAGAGAAGGAAGAAGAAAGAGATTCCAACGATCGTTCCGACTCCGTTTCCCGACGGATTTTCGAGCCGTTTACGTCTACGAACTCCTCGCGATCTCATCTACGTGTATGCTCTCTCGAAAATTTTCATTTAATGCCTTCATTACTTCGATTTTTGGATTTTTGATTATAGTTATAGAATTTAGGTTTTATATGATTTTGATAGAAAATGTGGATGGATTTTCGTGTTTATCGTTTCTATATGAAGCATATATGTTGTAGATCATTATATGTGAGAATTAGGGTTTGATTTGCATGTTTTAGTGATTAATTGTTGGATTAGGGGTTGATTTTCGCGTATGATTTTCTGTCTGCGAGTTTCTGCTCATTTTGATCGCACACGGGCTTGTGCACACGGCCTCGAGGCCGTGTGCATGATGCCGTGCGCGTGGAAGGATTGCGCACGGGCTCTACACACGGCCTTGAGGCCGTGTGCATGAGGCCGTGCGCGTTTCTTGAGTGTGCACGGCCTCGCCACACGGCCGTGCACAAGGCCGTGTGGAAGGCTCGAACAGTACCCTGACCTTCTGTAAGTCAGGGTACAAATTGGCCTACGGGTCCCGCTTCGGCTCGTCTTTTCCGAATTCTTTCTTCGCTCGTGTATTCGATATGTATGATATAGATAGGAATTACATGATTTGTGAATTTACGACATGTTCGGGTATGTGAATAGTGCATTTTAAGTTTTCGTTAAATTTTCTAACTTTTGCATGTGAAGTCCGATTTTTCCGAAATTCGAATGCATGCTTCTTTATGATATTCTAAGCATGTACGTAAAGTTTCGTTGCATTTGGAATTGATTTACATTTTTAAATTTGCGATTTACTCTGTTTTCGTTTGAGAATTTGAACCTAAGTGATTTATTTAATTGTATAACGTACTTCTATGTGTTCTAATTCTTTCGTATAAGCCGTGCGTCGTCTTTAGTCTTATTTGGTTGTGTCTTGGTATTTTGCAGACGATACTCCTGTGGAGTAGCGCCGGTTCTTGCTCCTTTTGTTCATTTTGCATAGCCAGGTGAGGCTTTCCGTTTCTGTTTCCAGTATTATTAAGTATATATATAAATAAGCCTCTCCCCATATAAACCTCGTTTATGTTTTGATTTTCACACCGTTTATATATATATACTTAGTAGATAATTATGATTATTACGTTCATTTGATTTATCGAAAATTATTTGATATGAAAAAGTATTACGTATAGTTTTCGAAATGTTTATGAAAGAGACATGTAAAACCTTTTGTTTTCTAAGGCGAACTTTGGCCTTCGGCCTCGCATATGTCATGTCTCGAACGGTCTTTTGGCCAACCCGAAATGTTTGAAAAGCGAGTTATGAAATGTTTGCATGATCGTTTGGGCCCGGAGTAAGAGCGATAGGATGAAGTCGGTAGACGTCGGGTCTACGGCGTAAATCCTATGGTTTCCTCCATTTGGGAGCTCGGGGTGAGGCCGGAGTGGCAGCCCTTTGAGTACCTGAGTTATTCTAGTAAGTTTCGCGTAGTTCGGATTTAGCGGTCCGTCTACATTGGAGGAATAAGGGTGGTTTCCGGTTTTAATGTTTGGTTATTGGAGTTCAGGGCTCGACTCGCCGAGTCATAAGATATGTTATGTTTTATGTTAAATCACCACCCGATTACGAAAACCTTTCTTTTATGTTGATTTCTTTTAATTTAAAATTGGTGATTTATTTTCCGTTTTGTTATATACACTATTATTCCCTCCTCACTTAGTCGTTTGACTAACCCCCTCTGTTTTACCCCTGTACTGGTTTCAGGATACTAGGCGGGATCTTCGTCGTCGTCGTCGTCGCGTCTTTGAGTTGCATTCTTTTTGCTCATGTATAACTCTCATTCTGTATGGCTATGATTTATGTCTTTTGATTTTAGGATTTATTAGAATGTATTCGGGATTTTGTAATGAACCCGTTATTATATAATTATCGGGATATTGTACCGAACCCGTTTGTTATTTAATTAAGTGAATTTCGTTAGCCTTGGTGGGCTTTTATAATTGTGCAATTTATTATGCTTTAATCTTTGATTTATTTCGCTTCCGCACTTCTGTCTCGTTGTTTATTTAAAACCCCCGCCTAGTAATTGAGTAAATGCTTGCCGTTCGCCGGGTTTCGATTCGGGTCGGATCCCATTCCGGCTTCGGGTCGGAGCTCGGTGCGGGGCGTGCGTTACCCGTTTGGGGCGCCCGCTACAGTATACATCGGGATTTGCCCTAGACGCTCGTCTCCAGGCTGACCTCCTGTATACCTGGGCCCCAAGTCATGATTCAGTCCATGGCTCGGTTTTAAAATCCATAATAGTTTGAGTGGCCAAAGGGGCTGTTCGAAAAGATGATCCAAGGAGTTATATATGAATGGCCAAAGGGGGCCTTTGAGACAAGTTGATGTAACGATCTAAGAAATATTCATAAGCGCCGTATGCTTCGGGAGCATACTAACGGATGTCCCTAACGACATTATTTACAAGTGCCTCCGAGATCAAATTGTTAGATTTAAAATAAACAAGTTACTTGTCTCTAGTTGAAAGCATTTCAAATCATTTTGGTAGATTCATAGGTTTGCTATCAACACGTTTGACTAAGCACATAAGGAAATAGTAAAGGCAGTACAACAAGTAATAAGAAAGGCGGGATAATAAGTTATTTCGAAAACCTATATAACTATGTCCTTGCCCCAGTTGAAAATAGTTTAAACCCTTACCTGGCTCGACACGACAGTATGGAAGCAAGTAGTAGTCAGGTTTCTCCCTCGTTGGTCCCACCTGTAATACATAAGGTCTAGAGGATGAAATCGAGACTGAGAATACTAAAAGCAAGACACGAGACAACTGATGATGCACGGAAATTTATACAGAACTTCAATCATACTACAGGTGCAATATGGAAAGCCAAATAATTAAACATATAGAGATACACAATTATGGAACAACAATTAATGAAATATTAATGCAATTATAAATAACGAAAGAAACATAGATATTAAATATTAAAGGCATGCTTAAATGCAATTAGGGCATATAGACATGCTTAAAATAATATAACGAAGCTCTCTCGCGAAAACGGGATCAAACGGATAACAAACGAGAAAAGTGGATAAAAATCCCTAAACGAGCAAAGTGTCAAATGACGGTTAAATAGGGTTGGATAAATCATAACTTTGCAAAAATATTAAATCTTGAAGCTCAAGGAATCTATAGGTGAAATCGGATTGATTTTAGGAGGTCGTTAGCGAAAAGTCAACATTTAAATAAGTGGAGTTGACCCAATTCCTGAAGTGCAAGAAAGGAAAAGGCTGGAAAATTCTCTAAGACATGTGCTCGGGCCGACGCACGGTCTTGAACACGCTGTCAAGACCGTGCAGGTGCACACGGCCTTGCGCACTGGCAATGCGCACGAACGCAAGCCAGTGCAGGCCAAAAAGGGTGCGCACGGGCCAACGCACGGTCTTGACAAGACCGTGCACGAGCCCGTGCAGGTTAAAGCGGAACACACGGGGCTGTGCACGGGCTTGGCAAGACCGTGCACAAGCCCGTGCAGATCATCTGAGTGCAGAAAGCAGTAGGTCGCGAAGTTCTCACACGAGTTCAACACATAAATTCCTTGATCTCCTAATTTACACTATAAAACATGCTAATTTTCTCATATAAGCATATATATCATATTACCTACACATAGGTCCAAGAATCACGTAAAATGACCGAGTAAATCTTCCTAAACATGAAAATCCTAAAACTATAAAATTCTATCTAAAACTCACAAAAATCGCAACCAAGAACGAACGAATTGAAATGGGGTAAAAGGATTACCGGTAAAGAATGAAGCAAGGGTCGTTTGGGTTTTCATGGCTCGTCGATCGGGCGAGAAATGGGCTCGGTAGAACGACAAGAAGATTTCTCTCTTCTTCTTCCTCTTCTCCTTCTCTTCTTGGCTCTCTCTCTCTCTCTCTCTCTCTATTCTCTTCCTTCTTTCCTTTCTCAAATAATATGGTTTATGTGAAAATAAGGAATATAAGAGGGGTATGTATGAAAAAGGGATATTAAATAGGGCTGGGGTAAAATAGGAAATTTCGGGTAAAAGTGGGTTCACGGATAAAAACTTATTCGTGATACTAAATATTCTCATGAAAAGCCTTCGGCATGAATAAAATATACTTCCGGAATAAATCTGAAATTTTGGGTCGTTACAGCTACTTTCGGCGAGCTTCTCCGGTGAACTTTAGCGGTTATCCGACCTTCTCGACGTGGGTAAGCTTTCTAAGAACTCCATTTTTGAATTTGATAGCACGATTTTGAGTAATTTCGATTCTTGGACTTTAGGGTTCATTGAAGCTTCGATGTGAAATTAAACTCCTGTGAGTGACCGGATCGAGAAACGGGCTTGAGGGAAGTGACGTACTCGACGAGAGGAACATTCGGGTATAAGGGTTCGACCACCTTGCCGGCGGTGGCAGGCGGAATCCGACGATTTTGGCACTGTTTGTAATGCCCTGTCCCATAACGGACAAGTATAGGAAATAAGTTAAGTATATAAGTCAATAAGTTAAGTATATAAGTTAGAATTCAAGTGCAACCAATGGATATCCCTTTAGGGCAGTGGTTTAGGCCCAATTTCAGGTTGCACTCAGTGGGTTCGAATGTTATACTCGCGTCCAATAGGCCCGCGGGTCCGGGGGCATGACAAAGTGGTATCAGAGCCTAACGTTAGTTGCGGGAGCTAAGTGCTATACAGGGCAAAGTGCTACGCGTGTGGGAGCCACCTCTTGAGCCTGCGGGGCAAAGTGCTACACGCGTGGGAGCTACCTCTTCAGCCCGTAGGAGCCACCTCTAGAGTCCCCACTGGCGGGCTGGTCATGGGCTATGTCACACCGCGATGAGAACGTCGTGTTCTAAAGGAGGGGTGATTGTAATACCCTGTCCCACATCGGACAAGTATAAGAAATAAGTTAGTATACAAGTCAATAAGTTAAGTATAGAAGTTAGAATTCAAGTGCAACCAATGGATATCCCTTTTGGGTAGTGGTTTAGGCCCAATTTCAGGTTGCACTCAGTGGGTTCGAAACTTATACTCGCGTCCAACGGGACTGTGGGTCCGGGGGTGTGACACTGTTCCAGCCGGAATCGGGCGACGGTGTCTTCGAACAGATTCTTCGTCTCGACGCAATGGTTCTTACGGCGTTAGTATTACTCTAATATGATTTACCATTTGTCTTTTATCGCCGTTTTTGTATATGATTATATATATATATGTCAACTTTGGCTCTAGCTTTTAGCTTTTCGAATCAATTAAGCCGAATTTGCTTGTAGCTTAGCTTGTAGCATGTTTGTAATTGTTGATTATTGTCGATGTATAATTGTATAGTTGAATTGATAGGATTTGGCTCGGTTAAACTTGGATTAGGATTGAATGTTACAATGTAGCTTTAGAGCTTTTGTAAAAAGCTGTTAAGTTGATAAGTTGTCAATTGATTGGCTTGAATGGTATGCATGTTTGTTGTGGAATCACGACCATACCCCTTGAGTAGTTTACACTTGAATGTTTTATATTTAATCAAATGCTAATTGTTATTCGTTTATTCCACGTTCGTATTACGATCTAATCCAATTTACCGTTTGTCTTTTATCGCCGTTTTTGTATGATTATGTATATATGTCAACTTTTGCTCTAGCTTTTAGCTTTCGAATCAATTAAGCCGAATTTGCTTGTACCTTAGCTTGTAGCATGTTTGTAATTGTTGATTATTGTCGATGTATAATTGTATAGTTGAATTGATAGGATTTGGCTTGGTTTGTAATGCCCAAAAAATTCGAGTTATGAACCAGGAGCCCGAGCTGATTTTATTACGCGATTTATGATTGATTTTATTAATTATTATGTGAATTATATGACTCTTTCGTAAATTAGTGAATTTCGGTGTTTAAACCACGACATGTCAATGTGCATTTAATTTCATGAGTTTTAACTGTAATATTGTTTAATTTGGAAAATTTGTATTTTTGAGTATGTTTTATAAAATTACCAAATTGCCCCTTCGTATTTTGTGGCCAAAAATCAGAATTTTGATTTAAGCCTCATTCTCCTCTTCTTCTCCATTTTCACGTTAACCTCTCTCTCTGTCTCTCTCTGTCTCTCTCTCTCCCTCACTTCTCTCCCAACTTCAACAACACAAGGTTTTGATCGAGGACGATCTGTAGCGCTCCAAATTTACGCACGGTGCACGCTCACTGTAACGACCCAAAATTTCCAGAATATATTCTCGGAATAATTATTCCACATTTCATTGAATCTTAAATGAAAAGATTAGCTTCGTTAGCTAATTTTAATTTATTCTAATTTATTCCCATATCCTCAATCCTTTATAAATTCCTATTCTACCCCTCGAATTTATTTTAATCTCAAACGAACCCACACCCCCTAAACATACTTGCACCATCTTGGACACACCCACTCTACCTTGAACACACTTACACCCCCTTGTGCACACTCTCTTGCACACTCTTGAACACAACTCAAAATCGAGAGAGAGAAGGAGAGAAGAGAAGGAGAAAGGAAGAAGAAGAAGGAGAGAAAGGGAAATCCCGTTCCGAATCCGTCGCTCGATCAATCGAAATTCTGAGACCAACTATACGATCCTCATTCAATTCTCTATCGGTAACCTTCTTTCCCCAATTCATTTCATCCATTAAATCCTTCCATTTTCTAGCTTTTAAATTGAAGTGAACAGTTGATAATTTGATGGGTTTGTAGGTTAGAGTTTACCATTTTTAGTGTAGTTCGGATCAAATGGTAGCTATTAATGTGTACAATGCATGAGTGTGAATGTTATATGTTGATTTTAGCTATAGAATCCACCGTAGTTGATTTTAGGACGAAACCCTCGTGAGAAACCTTAAAATCGCGTTTTCTGCACCTGAAAGATGAACCACACGGTCCAACGCACGGTCTTGGCAAGACCGTGCACCAGACCGTGTGCACCACTTTGAGCCTGCACCGGTTTTAGCTTGCACGGTCTTGAGTGCATGCTCAAGACCGTGCACAAGGCCGTGCGTTAGCTCGTGCGAATGCCTTAACCAAATTTTCAGCCTTTTTCCTTAGTTGCTCACAGTAATGGGGTCAAATGGCCAAAAATAAAAGTTGACTTTTTGTATACGACCCCCTAGAGCTGTTTGCACCTATAGCTTCCATATGATTCAAGGATGAATATTTCGTAAAATTTTCAAAATTTCGACCTCGTTCGGACCTTGAATCGAGCCTTTTTCGCTTAGGGCTTTTTCCCCAATTTTTGAATGTCGTCCGAAAAATCCGAAAATCGCATTAGTGCTTCTTTATAATATTATATGCATGAATGTGCAATTAGAATTTCAATTGAGCATGTTTAGCGTCGTTAATTTCGTACTTTCCGTTTAATCGATTTGATTGCATTTTAATTGTAAATTTAATTGCTACATGACGTTTATTGGTTTTTCATGTGTTGTAGTCTTCGTGAGTCGTTGTCGTGTCTTGTCTTATTTGGTTCCTGTCATCTATTAGTTTCAGGCCATCTTTTCAAGGCATAGCTTGGGTTGTCTTGTCATTCCCGTGCTTCCAGGTGAGGGTATTAAAATGTTTTCAAACGGAGTAAAAATTTCTTTTAAATTACTGCGAACTACCCTTATGTGCTCATCTTGTTTTGATTTCCTTTCTCGTATATCTATTAGATATTTAACCTATATTTTCATGATTTTATAATAAAATTTTTTGATATTAACTTGTACCTATAAGTATCTCTAAATCATTTTGTTTTCATGAGGCAAGTAAAACTCTTTCTTTTAAGCATAACTTTTTGACCTCGGTTGGGTCTATGAGGGAAGTTGTTAGGGGAAGACGTCAGTGTTTCCCGACACGTATGAAACTTGTAGTCACCCCCTTTGTCGTCACACACACTTGCCTAAATGCCCTTTTGGCCTTAACTTATAATGTTCTTCAAACGCGAGCAAAAAGATAATGTATTGTTCTTTTAATGAGGGCCCGGGAGAGTATTCGAGGGTCTCACTTGGGGACGAGCGTCCAGGGTGTTGCCCGAGGTACTTTTCCCAAAATTAAGCGTCAATCGTGGCCCGTCAGGAGTTGATAGCCACGGTTGGGAGCGATGGTGGGCGTTGCATTCGTTGCACGTTTTCCTGAAATTCAACAGTCGCCCGGGGTCGCGCTTCGGGGTCAGACACCGGAGATGGAGCTATTGTAATGGAAGGGGTTATAAGGAGGAACAGGCCCATACTCGCTGAGATATTAACTGCTTGTATTTATCACTTTAAATTCTTTAACGTACTGTTAATTATTGTCGTGTATGCAAGTCGAAGCACGATCCGGATTTTCTTCAATTATGCAAATGTATTTTCCTATATATAAAATTCAAACCCGGAAACGTGGCTCATACTTGTTCCCTCTTTACCATCACTGAGTATCTTTTATACTCACCCCCACTATTTTGATTCTTACTTCAGGTCGACAGGTGGCGTTGTCACCTATCTTGTCAGTCGGCAGCAGCAGGTCTAGGTTGGCTCGAATGTCTTGTCTTGTCAGTGTCCCAACGACAGTCGTGTCCTTATTTATGAATTGATTTAATTTATATATTTCGTATTATGTTTTATTTCCCGTACTTACGTGCCCCTGATGTGGGATAGATTAGACGGGCCATGGATGGCATTTATTAAATGATTATTGAGAATGATGTATGAATTATGTTGCCATGAATGACTTATATGACTAATTGTATAATTTGATTTAGCTTCTGCAACTCTGTTATTCTTTCATTGCTGTTGTTGTTGGGGTGTCGAAATGCTGTTGCTGGTATGTGATTGATTGATTGTCGTTCGCCGGGATGGATTTTTAAGTGGGGTACATTCACCTCATTTGGGGATTCGTCTCGGTGCGGATGTGGTACCTTTCTCCGCCCACGGAAAGGGGCGCTACACTCACGGTGAGCTGCACGGGAAGCAGCAAACCGTGAGATTGTACACACACGGTAAGTTGCTTGCCGTGAGCAGCTTACCGTGAGACATACATCTTATCGTGAAATGACATGAAATTATCCCACATCCGAAATGCATTGAATGATTGAGCAGTATATAATCTAACCTCCATGTACAGTTACTAGTGGATTTGTAGCGCCCCTTTCCATAGGAGGAGAAAGGATACCACATCCGCACCAAGACGAACTCCTAAACAAGGTAAATATACCCCATTCAAAAATTCATCCCGGTGAACATCAAGCACTCGATCAAAACTCCGGCAACAACAACACGACGCCCCAACAACAACAACAACAATTAGAGAAATGCGGAAGCAAATTCATAAACAACAGTTCAATTCATAAAAGCCATCCATGTCAACGGTAATCATAACAATAGTTCTAAAATAAATATCCAATCAATACCGTCCGTGGCTTAACTAAACTATCCCACATCAGGGGCACGTAAGTACAGAAAGTAAATCATATTATTAAATACAATAAATCAAACCAAATCAGAAAGTAAAGACTCGACTGTTGTTGGGACACTGACAAGACTATAAGCAAGAGCCAACCTAGACCTGCTGCTGCCGACTGACAAGATAGGTGACACCGCCACCTGTCTACCTGAAGCAAGAACCAAAATAGAAGGGGTGAGTATAAAGGATACTCAGTAGGGGGGGGGGGGGGTTATACAATATAGGTATTGATCACAGTTCGTCGTTTATCTTTTAAAACCAAAAAGGGGTGAATGTTGCTCGTTTTGATAAAGATACAAACAATAATATAAGTTGTAAAACTATAACACAAAGCAACATTCGGGTTCGGCTTTATTTGAAAACAAAAAAGGTTGATGAACCAGATCCTTTGAAAACATTTGCACATAAGGTCAAGCCGATAGTTTTGATAGGATGTTAGTTGAGTCACGAGGCCACGCAAGTTCGAAAGACATGACATGAACAAGTTGGAAACGATAAGTAAATACAACTCGTAATTCAACTAAGTAGTTTGAACAATAAAGAAGGCTTAAGTTGGGCAAGTTCGAGCTACGCTTTCGGGTTTTATATATATATAGGGAAATACATATGCTAAATGAAGAAAACTAGAATGTGCTTCGACTTGTAACAAAAGCCGTAAATCAATTAGACAAGTAAGTAATGCAATAAGTCATGCAATAATATGTCCCGGCGAGAACGGACCCTCTCCTTATAACTCCCAACCATGAAAATCATGTAAACACGTAGTCAAGTACTCCACCACCGAAAGTCATGATCCAATCAGAATTTTATGGAAACGCGTGTTAACAACGTCACCCTTATAAGAATTTTCTAGGAAGCACATAGCGTACAACGCCACCCTTGCACTAACTCAGGCTAGCCAACCTCCTGGTCGACCTAAGCGAATACGGATTGCAGTATACATCGGGATTTGCCCTAGACGCTCGTCTCCAGGCTCACCTCCTATATACTCCGGGCCCCAGGTCATGATCTAGTACATGGCTCGCTTTTGAAAACAAGAACAGTTTGGGTGGCCAAAAGGGCCGTACGAAAAATGATGCAAGCAGTTAAGTATGAATGGCCAAAGGGGCTTTTGAGATAAGTTGATGTAACAATCTAAGAAATACTCATAAGCGTCGTACGCTTCGGGAGCATGCATGGATGTCCCTAACGACATTACTTATAAGTGCCTCCGAGATCAAATGGTTACTTTTAAAACAAATGAGTTACTTGTCTCTAGTTGAAAACATTTTAAATCATTTGGGAGATGCATAGGTTTTGCTATCAAAAGGTTTTGACTAAGCAAATAAAGAAATAGTAAAGGCAGTACAGCAAGTAATAAGAAAAGCGGGATAATAAGTTATTTCAAAACCTATATAACTATGTCCTTGCCCCAGTTGAAAATAGTTTAAACCCTTACCTGGCTCGACAGAACAAGAGAAGGAAAGCAAGCAGCAATTATAATTCGGCCTGAAAGATCCCACCTGAAAAACACGGGTCCAAAGGATGAATGACTGACACGACAAGAAAACAGACACTGACACTCGGCTATCAAAATACAAACATGCTTAGGGACATTCATTCAACATTTAAACATAAGAAAGCAAGTAGGGGCAATACGGTCAATTTATATCCAAAAGCATGCAATAATTAAATAAACGAGAAACACTAAATTAATTACAAAACATCTAAACATATAAGCTTAGCAGGGTAAGATTGTAATTCAATAGCAACAAGTATATTTCATTAAAACAATACCAACAAGTATATTTCATTAAAACAATAATTCAATACCAACAAGTATATTTCATTAAACATAAGAAAGCAAGTAGGGGCAATACGGTCAATTTATATCCAAAAGTATGCAATAATTAAATAAACGAGAAACACTAAATTAATTACAAAACATCTAAACATATAAGCTTAGCAGGGTAAGATTGTAATTCAATACCAACAAGTATATTTCATTAAAACAATAATTTGAAATACAACTTCACAACTTATAGCTTTTCTCAAAAGCTCAAAAGCTACAATTTCATATTAATCCTATCTCTAGCCTAATCGAACCGAAACCTATCTGCTCGACTACACAAGCATATATCATCAACAATCAACAATTTACACAAGCTATAGTACAAATGATTCATGCCAAAACAATCCGAAAAGCTAAAAGCTAGAAGCTACAATCAAAAAGCTACCAATTAACACAATTTAACGAAAAATGCGATAAAAGACAAACAATAAGTCGGATTCGAGTAATACCAGCGCCGTTAGAACCGCTGCGTTGAGGGGAACGATCTGTCCGAATACGCCATCGCCGGATTCCTGCCGGACCAGTGCCAAAAATGCCTGAAACCGCCTGCCATCCCGGACCGCCGCTGGACCACCTCCGATGGTCAAACCCTTATACTGAAATGTTCCTCTCGATGAGCCTTTTATTTCCCCCAAAACCGTTTCTCAATCGGATCATCCATCGGAATTTAATTGCACTTCAAATCTCCAAAACCCTAGAATCCAAGAATCGAAATTAACGAAAATCCACTCAATGAATTACGAAATTGACTTCGAATTTAGCTTACCCATGTCGAGAAGGTTGGGAATAGTGAAATCCCCATCAAAGACGGTGGCCGGAGATGGCTTCGACGCCAATCAGCCGCGCGCCGCCCACGCGCCGCCGGTGACGTCGCCGACCAAGCCCAGGCCGTGACGTCGCCGAAAATTCCAGAACCACCACCATTGTCATCGCCACCTTCGTGCCGCCGTAGCGCCACCACCGGTGCTCCAATCGCCATAATAATGGTATGGTTGAGTTCGTCTCGTCGAGACGGTCGAGTCGACATATCATACGTGCGATTCTGAGAAGAAATGAGAAAAATCACATTTTGGGGGGAGAGAGAGTCGCGCGACTGCTGCGTGTGTGTGTGTTATCACATTTTTCAATTATGCCCCAAACTTTGCAAAATTACATATTATACCCTATTCTCGAAAAATGTACAAATTGTGTAAAGTGTCGTAAATAGGCGTACTTAGTGTCAAAATGACCGAAATAAATGCTTAACAAGGATTGAGGTTCATTTTCTTAAAAGTCATGAGTTTACGAAAAGTTAATTCCGGGTTGGGCTAAAGTGTAAATAATTTTGGGCTAAAATGCAATTTTATTTAAAATATGACTTAATGAATAATATTTAGAATTTCATGAAAGTATTTGGAACCTCGACAAATATGCATTATTAAAGCATTGAACCCTAGTCTAATGTACACCGTTAAATTACTAAATTCGATTAAACGAGCTAAAAATATAAATTTATCCTAGTTAATGACAAAACGATGCCAATTAAATTCTAATTAATGCCTTGGGTTTCAAATGCGAAATCGATGATTTATAAAAAAATATTTAAGTGCAAAAGTTGGAAAACGTGCAATTATGAAAGACATCGAGACCATAAATGGTCCGAATTTCGATAAACGCGCTAATCTTGAACTTGAAGATTGCGGGTCGTTACAGGACTAATCCATTTTTGGCAGTTGCTTCCCAGACCAACTTTAGGACTGTACACGGTGAGGGCGAAGGTCCTACACTCGCGTCCAACAGGCGCCGTCGTGAGGGTTTTCCTCTCCGCGCCTGGGGGTCGCGACAGAGTGGTATCAGAGCCTACCGACAGTGGGGGTCCACACACCAGGGGGTTTTCATCTACAGGGCTCGGCGTGTGTGGGGTTTCTTCACTGGCGGAAAGAGAACAATTCTACTGTCGTGGCACAATGAGGACATTGTGATCTGAAGGAGGGGCGAATTGTAGCGCCCCAAATTTATGCACAATGCACGTTCACGGTAAGCTGCACGGGAAGCAGCAAACCATGAGATTGCACACGCACGGTAAGTTGCTTCCCGTGAGCAGCTTACCTTGAAATGACATGAAATTATCCCACATTTGAAATGCAGTGAATGATTGAGCAGTATATAGTCTAACCTCCATGTACAGTTACCAGTGGATTAATCCCTTTTTGGTAGTTGCTTCCCAGGCCAAACTTTAGGACTATACACGGTGGGGGCGAAGGTTATGCGCTCGCGTCCAACGGGCACCGTCGTGAGGGTTCTCCTCTCCACATCCAGGTGTCGCGACACAATCCGAGGCCCGAAAACTTGGTCGAAGCTCCGCCTCAACTCACCGAACATCATATCCGAAGCTCGAGCCGATCCGCCCGATAGATTTCCCTCCATAGCCATTTTTCTCCATTTTTGATTTTGTGAGTTTTTTTCATTTTTCTCTCGATTTATTGGATTGATGGGTGGCTTTAGAATAAATGTTCCTAAGGTTCTATTACATGTTTTTTGTGTTTTAAGTTTGAGCATTGGGTTCGTTTTTAGAAAGGGGCGTTTAAGTAATTTTTTGGGTTTTGTGTATTTCTTGCCAAAACTCCACGAAAATATCAATATACATATTCTTTTAGTGGTTATTTGATGCTTTTCGATGGTTTTGGAGCGTTTGGGGGTGCCGGGGGTCAAAAAATCTAGTTTTCGGGCCATTTCCCGTTTTGGCTGGTTGGAGAAGATGATGAACAGTATTTCACCATGGCCATGGTGGTGACCACGGTTGTGGTAGGGTAATTTTCGTGGCCGTGTTTTCAATTGGCAAGTGTATTTTTGGATGAGCAACTCGTCCCGAACCTCATTTTTTCTCATTTCTTTCACTTCCATTGATCTTAGAACTTCTTAACTAAGCGAAATATGTTGAATTTGAAATTTTTTGACATGATCGGCTATGAATAGAAATAGGGGTAGTTTTTATAATTTTTCGAAACCGTTGGATTTTGCATGCCTTACCTTGTATCCTCTCCCTCATGCCTCTAAACTTAATTTTCACTTATATCAAGCTTGATTTGACTCCGATACTTGTTTATTTCTTTGTTTGTTTGATAATTTGAACCTAAGTGCTATATATGATCGTTTAATGTGCTCTTATGTGCTTTCATTTGAGCCATGCATCATCTTTAGTCTTATATGGTTATGTCGTTTTTCAGTTGCAGGTCCCACTCTCGTGGATTAGGTTGTTTGCTTTTTCTTTCTGGCTTCCTTTTGGTTGTCGCCAGGTGAGGTTTTTTTTGTTATTCTTATATGATAGTACGTACGCAGTACCAACCCTAATACTGAATAAGCCTCGGATGTGAATTTTTTGTTTTCATCCCGTATTACTATATTTAGTAAATATTTTATGCTTATTAATTTTATGAAGTTTAAGAACAAATCAATTTGATATCAAAGAATATTATGTATACGATTTGAACATGGTTTGAAGTAGAGACAAGTAAATTAAGCTTTGTTTTTTAAAGGAGTTTTAGATTTGAGACGCTCCGTAAGTGACCCATTACCGTGAGTTCCACCCCAAATGTGTGAAACCTACAGGCGCATACTTAAGATCGATATCCAACTTATCTTGAATGGCCCCTTTGGCCCCGTAAGTGTTGATTCCTGTCTTTGTAGGAAAATGATAGTTTGAAATGCGAGTTATGATATGATACGTTATATTTGTACATTTTGTTGGGCCCCGGAGTAGAAGTCATCGGAAGAAGCCGGATTTAGCAGTCCGTCTACCCATGAGGAGGAATAAGGGTGGTTATCTTCTCAGGTATGTTATGATATGTTATGCGGAGTTGAGGGCTGGACTCGCCGAGCAATATGATATGATAGGTTACTTTGCGTTATGTTTGAGATTAATCACCAAATGATTATGAAAACCTTCTTTTACATTTGTTTTTTTTCCAGTTAAAATGGTGATTAAAATTATGTCTGCTATTATGTACTTTACTCCCTTTTCCCCCTCACTTAGTCTTTTGACTAACCTTTTCTATTTCAACCCTTATCTATTTCAGGTGGTTACTAGGTGGGCATTGTCGGATCTAGGTTTGCGAAGTTACATTCATTTTGTGTTATGTCAATTCTTAAGACTTATTAGGTATTTCTGTTTATTATATTTGTATATAATATGTTATGTATTTAATGTTCGGGAATAATTAATAATGAACCCATTTAGAATTTGAGTTATATTTCTGTAAGTGAATTTCACTAGCCTCAGTGGGCTTTAACTATTTGCGCAATTGATTTACTACTTTATTAGTCCTTAAGTGGAATTAGCTTTTATTGATGTTGCTTCGTATTGCTTCCCCTTCCGCATTGTTGTCATCGGTTGCTTTAAAAAGCCCTGCCTAGTGATTGAGTAAATATTTTTGCCGTTCGCCGGGTTTCAAATTGGGGTCGAATTCCTGTTTTGACTTCGGGGTGGGACTCGGTGCGGGGCGTGCGTCACCCGTTTGGGGCGACCGCTACAATTGGTATCAGAGCCCTTTGGTCTAATGGCCTAGGCTCTGAAGCATCATGTTTTGTTGGTTTCGTCTGTCGTTTGTGTGCTGTGTGACTTAGGGAATTGTAGTCATTGGTGTTCAAGAACGCTTAGTATTTGAATTGTGACGGATCTCTGTTGGAATGATCATCAGCAATAGATATTTTACAATTGTAATACTGAGATGAACCCGGACATGAGTGGATGTGAAGCTCGAGCTTGCACTTGCCATGTTTGGCCGTTTTGCCGTATCTCATTGTGTTTAGGTCGTACGGCTTAGGAATTCTGTGGAATTCGTGCAAAGTGCTGAGTGATTATGTGAACTTTATCTGAACTCTACTTGCCTATGTGTTTACAGTTTTGCATACTCACTTACCATCATGCATATTTGGTATCGTCTTTGCAAAATGCATCCACGTCGCACCAATGACCGCACACCGCCTCCAGGTGCACCTAGACCAGCATAGTGTATGGAGGTTTTACAACAGTTTGCTCTCCATGCCCCTTGGGTTACCCCGGATCAGGCCGCTGAGAAGGCCATGGATAGATTTCTCTGGCATGACCAGCTGCAGTTTGCAGGAGCACCGGACGACACCGTTTGCAGAGGCCTAGATATCGGCCTTAGAGAAGATTTTTCCACTGATGCATTGCTAGGATCCGCAGAGACTTAAGTATGCTGCTTACTTGATGATTGGAGCAGTATAGAACTGGTGGACTAGGATTGAGCAGCGTTGGATCCGTGAGCAGGTGGCACCAACTTGGGAACTGTTTTTGGTGGAGTTTAGGGAGTATATTCCATTGGTGGTTAGACAACATCGTGAAAGGGAACTTTTGAACCTCAAGCAGGGCACTTCTTCCATAGACCAACATGAGGCGCATTTCTCTCGGCTTATCATTCACTGTGCATATATGGTCAAAGACGAGGAGAGAAAGACTCTTTCTCATCAGTTTGTTAAGGGCTTGTCGCACAACATTCGAATGCACATGATGCGTATTCGTCCACAACTCTATTCCGATGCAGTTGATATGGCTTTTGCCATAGGGTCAGAGTTGAGACAGATGAGGCCTACTCCAGCACGTGCTCCCGCAGTCGCTAAGAAATTTCCTTCGGGCAGAAGAGGTCATTTCTCTCTGCAGGATGGTCTTCTTCTGCCGGGAAGAAGCTTTTCAAGCCGGCTCTGAAGTCGAATGCTCCTCCCCGCCCTGAGGGAACCTCCCGACCAGTTTGTGGCTTTTGCCAAGGAAGCCACCAGGAGTCTGAATGTCGGAAGAAGTTAAGACTTGCTTCTCGTGTGGAAGCCCCGACCATTTTCTTGAGAACTGCACGAGAAAGAGGAGACCGGGACAACTGAGGAGAAGAATGACTTAGATCCGAATGCTTCGGTGAAAGGTATAACATATTAATTGTCATTCCATACATACATTATATTATTTGAGTGATTTAAACTCATTTGCTGTGCTTGCTATCGCTTTAATTGTGCTTGTGCCTGTTGGATTATTTGTGTGCTTCTCCTTTATTATGTTTTTGTTGGTGGGTTGGAGAACGTTTGCGATTCATGCAATCTAGTACTACCATTTATCGTCAAGGGAACCGTTGTGCAACAATTTGACCGAGTTGTCAGTGAAGGATTACAGAGTCATCCAAGAATGGACTGAATGGACGAACACTGAGCCAAGATCAGCTATTTCTAGGAAGAAGGATTATTTTGGATCTGATTAAGTCAGTGGTCTCTAATGGATGAGGGCCCGTACGCCTCATTGGTGGAGACCGAGAAGCTTGTCCGAAAGGAAGAAGCTATAGGCCAATCAACTACCTTCCCAACCGCCTGAAGAACCAAATGAAGATTGGAGAACCGATACGATCATAGAATACAAACGTACTTCCCGAGAATTTGAGAGTTGTTGCTATCATATTGGGATATAAAGTCTGTGATTGATCTAATACCGAAAGATGAACTGTGATCGAAGTTGCCATACCGAATGGATTATGCCAAGCTGACAGAATCGAAGAACCGACTTGGCGAACTTCTCTCCATAGATTGCATCCGATCAAGTACCTTGACCTGGGGTACTCCGGCACTGCTTGTAAAGAAGGAGGACGGAACACTTCTCGTCTACATCTTTTGAGAGTTAAGCAGGATGCCAACGAAGAACAAGTATTCCCCATCGTCGTTGAGGAATTATTCGATTTGCTTCAAGATTGAGGATTCTATCCGAACAACCTCAGACTAAAGCATCCTCAACTCCGTGTCCGGGCCGAAGATATTCTGAAGATAGCTCTTAGCGCCTGATGTGGACGTCTATAATTTGTAAGTATGCCTTTGGAACTGAAAAGCACCTTGTGATTTGATGGACCTTCGTCCATATCTTAGAAGGCCAGTCATTGTCTTCTAAAAAGACCTTGATGTTCTCGAGATTCGAGGAAGAATGCGCGGAGCACCTCCATATAAGTGCTCCAGACCTCGAGAGAGCACCAACTAATTGCTCAGCCTAGCAAAGGTGAAACCTGGATCGACTGAGTGACATTTTAGGCCATTGTGAAGCCGAAATAAGAATCGGAGTGGGATGTTTGAAGACGTGAACAACATTGGAATGGGACAAGCCACGGACTTCTTTAAGCTTGGAACCTTGTTGCTTGAGTTGACAGGAAAGGAACCATGTTCGAATGGATAATCTATGTAAGACCCGTTCTCAGGAGCCGAAAAGAGATTAACCACAACTCCAATGTTAACTCTACTCGAGGGTTCTGAAAGAATCGTCATGAGTAAGAATGCATCGCACGAAAGGTTGATCTAGTAGATGGTACGAATGAAGAAATCATAGCTTATGCTTCGAGAAAGCTAAAGCCAACTAGAAAGTTGTTGTAGCGGACGTCCCAAACGGGTAACGCACGCCCCGCACCGGGTCTCAATCCGAAGCCAAAACAGAAATCCGACCCTAAACTGAAACCCGGCTAACGGCAAACTCATTTACTCAATCACTAGGCAGGACTTTTTGTAAAAACAACCGACGACAACAATGCGGGAGCGGAAGCAACAACAACAAAACCTAGATCTTCATAAGGACAATTAAGCAGTAAACCAATTGCGCAAATAGTTAAACCCCTCCAGGGGTAGCGGAAGTCACATACATAAACTTAACCAAATCTTAAACGGGTTCAACATTAAATAGTCCCGAACACAAAATCATAATCTACAGGATACATATAACGTGATCAAGTACGTAAAACAATCTAGGAATGAACAACGCACAAATAAGGGTTGGAGCAGAGAGAGTTAGTCCGAAGACTAAGTGAGGGGGAGAAGGGGAGTACATACGTAATAGTATATATAGAATAAATCACCATTTTAACTTAAAAGAAGACAGACGTAAAATAAGGGTTTTCATAAACAGTTGGTGATTTATCATAGCATAACATAACGTGACATATCATATTGCTCGGCGAGTCGAGCCCTCAACTCCTCATATCATATCATACCTGAAAACATACCAACCTTATTCCTCCCATATACCAGAATGACCGCTAAATCCAAACTGCACCGGATATAGGCATAACAGCCTATGTATCAGTTGACACGAAGTCAACAGCCGCAGGAGCTCAAAGGTTGCCACTCCGGCCTCACCCCGGGCTCCCGGTAAACATGGAGCAAGTCACTGAATTCCACTGTAGACCCGCTGTCTATCCGGCTTCATCCGATCACCATACTCCGGGGCCCACATAACATAACGGACACACATACCATATCTCGCATTTTCATAACTATCATTTTCCTATTAGACTAGGAATCAAGACATTTAGGGGCCAAAGGGGCCGTTCGAGACAGGTGGTGTCACGGTAGGAAACACAAGGGGGTATTCCATCGTCAGGGGGGAATCCACCCTAACGACTTCACTCAACGAGAAGCTTTCCAAACCCAAAATTACATTTAAATCGAAACATAGTTCGCTTGTCTCTTTTTGAAAACCTTCCAAAACCATATACATAGTACATTTTTGATATCAAATTCCTTGTTCTTAAACTTCATAAAAGTAATAAGCATAAAGTATTTACTAAATATAGTAATACGGGAGAAAAACATAAATTACGCATGCGAGGCTTACTTAGTGAGGCTTAATAGTACATATCTATATAATTCGGGATAACAACAGTAACCTCACCTGGCGACAACTAAAAGAGAGCCCAAAATGGAGGCGAACAACCTAATCCACGAGAGTGGAACCTGCAACTGACAAACGACATAACCACATAAGACATACGATGACGCACGGCTCAACGAAGGCATAGAAACACGTAAAAGCACATCAAACGATCAAATACGGTACTTAGGTTCAAATTAGCAATAAACGAAGTAATCCATGAATTTAGATATGCAAATCATGCTCAAATGTAACGAAAGTTCCTAAACATGCCTATTACATAATAAGGAAGCATCATTCATGTTTCGGAGCAAACGGACATCGTATGCAAAAGTTGGAAAATTCGTCGAAGACTTCGAATGCACTATTCAGAATCCCGAACATGCAATAAATTCATAAATCAAGCAATTCACATTCATTTCATAATTGTAGAATACATGAGCAAAGAAAGAATTCAGAAAAGACAAGTCTCGGGGGTACCCACAGTGCAAAGTAGCACTGCGGCTAATAGAAGGTTCGGGGGCCAAAAATGGCTCCACATGCGTCATGCACACGGGCTTGAAGCCATGTGCAGAGCCCGTGCACAATCTCACACACACGTACAACCTCTCACACGGTCGTGAGAGGGCCCGTGCACCTGCACAAACACGCACGGCCTCTCACACGACTGTGAGAGAGCCCGTGCGTGCAACACCCCATGTGCAAAGCCCGTGCGGATGAAGAACAGCAGAAAATTCACAGAAGTGAGAAGCCTTCACAAATTCAACCCAAAAAACCAACATTTAACTAATTAATCATGAAAATCTCACCCTAATGTTCACATATAATGTTCTCCTACTTATCATCTATCTATAGAAACAAGAAACACGAAATTCCATCCACAAAATCATCCAAAATCAACATATATACAATATCTGCACATATTGGAGAAAATTCAGAAAAACGAGACATAGAGTGCATAAAAACGGATTTGCATTAGAGAGTTATTGGTAGAGGAGATCGAGAGGGTCGCATAGGCATTTACGGTTCGAAAATCCGTCGACAAATGAATCCGGCACGATCGACTGAAGCTTCCTCTTCTTTTTCCTCTTCTTCTTTCCGTTTTCTCTCTTTTCTTTTCTTGTTTTGTGCGTGAATGAGGGAGAGAGGGAGAGAGAGAGACTAAGTCAAAATGTTGACTAGGGTTGAGAAACAAAAGGGCATTTTCGTAATTTATAAAACTGAGTCAAAAATATAAGTTTTCCAAATAAAACAAAATTATAGTCAAAGTTCAGGAAATTAAACGCACATTGACATGTTGTGGTTTAAATACCGAAATTCACTCATTTACAAAATTGTTATATAATTCACATAATAATTAATAAAATAAATTATAAATCGTATAAGAAAATCGGTTCGGGTTCCCGGTTCATAACTCGAATTTTCGGGGCGTTACAATCACCCCTCCTTATGAGAATCTGGTCCCCAGATTCGACTTATTAGAGTTAAATAACTCTGGGTGAAACTTACGCATCTTCATTCGGATCTCTCATGAAGCTTCTTTCACTGTCTGATTCTTTCAAGGAACTCGCTAGGCGATATCTCGCGGATTGCACAACTCCAAGCTTGTTCGGGGTTCTTATAAGTAGCATTTCAGAAGAACTTGAGCTATCTCCATTTATTTTTGAAAGGCCTAAATTCGATCGACAGCACCTTGGAGAAATCCCAGATAAATTTTTAACGATAATTACCATCCTAGACCTTCAGTAGTCCACACGAAGTCCATGCTGAATTCATTCCCAATCCCACATAGGGATAAGTAATACTCGTAGCTAACCCCTCAATCTTTGATGCTCGGCTTTGATCTGCTGACAAGTCGAGTATCTCTTGACTTAATCGAGTAAGACTCTTCGAATCAAGGGTTCAACTCTTGTGCTGGAGGAATTTTCAAACTGAAAGGATCCAGTCAAGATTATCTGGTGTTACTAACACAGTATTGGAACTCTGGATTATTCTTCGCTCGAACTCTCTGACTCGGATTCTATTCTATTGCAATCTTGGCATTTTAGATTCTTCAACCCAATTCTGACTAGGTCGCAAGGCTATGAATGAAATTATTCAAAACGGTGCAAGTCCAATTCGGTTTAGCCTCAACTTGTGACACGCTCGTGATTTGGTTCAAAGTGCCAACTATCATATTCGCTTTTCCCAAGGAATGCTGATTCTTGCTATCGTAGTCCTCAAACATTTTTCATTAACGACGTTGGGGTTGGTTCAACTCCTTCCGAGTTAATAAGTGTTGAAACTCCCATAATCTGTGGAGATGTCAACTAATTAAGATGGTGGCGACATTTCAGCCAATCCTTTACTACATTAGCTAGTTCGATGTCATGAGTGGAAACTTTCTGGTTGATTTTAGCTTCCCGAGCATAAACTATGGTTTCTTCATTAGTACCATTCACCAATTCAACCTTTCATGTGATGCATAGAACTCACGACGATTTCATCAGAATCCATTGAGCAGGGTTAATATTGGATTTGTAGTTAATCTCTTTTCGGTTCCTAAGAATAGGTCTTACAAAGATTGTCTATTCGAACTCGGTTTCTTTCCTGTCGACTCAAGCAACAGGGTTCAAGCTTAGAGAAGTTCCACTTGAAGTCTTAGTTTGTTTTCATACCTGTAATGTTCAAGTCTCCAAATATTTTACATCAATTCTTCTCCTGGATTTGAAATGACATAGAAGGTCACCCAGTCGATCCAGATTTCACAATTGCTAGGTTACGCAACTAGCGGGTGCCCTTTTGAGGTCCAGAATACCATACGGAGGTGCACTGCATTCTTCCTCGAATCTCGAGAACATTAAGGTGACTCCTTAGAAGGCAACGACTAACTCACTGTGATGTGAATGGAGGTCCATCGAGTCGCAAGGTACTTGACCGCACTAGAGGCAGACTTACGAATTCAAGACGTCCACATCAGGTACTGAAGACTGTCTTCAGAACATATTTGGCATCGGACATAGAGTTGATGATACCCTAATCAAAGGTCGTTCAGACAAAATCCTCGATCTCAAAGCATATTGGACAATTCTTCAACGACGGTAGAGGATACTTATCTTCGTTAATATTCTGTGCAATTCTCGGTGAATAATACACGTAGGAAGTGTAGTGTCTTCTTCACTACAAGCAGTGTTGGAGTACCCCAGATCAAGGTACTCGTTCGGGCACGTTCAAGGAATAGAAGTTCATCAAGTCGGTTCTTCGATTCTGTTAGATCGGCATAATCCATTCGGTTCGGCGACCTCGATTACGGTTCGACTTCTAGAATTGGATCTATCACAGACCCTCTATTCCGATCTGATCGCAAGAGCTCTCAGATTCTCGGGGAGTACGTCTGTGAATTCTATGATTAACTTGATTCTCTAGGCTTCACTCGGATCTTCAGGCGGTTGAGACGGTGGGGATAAGCCTATAACTTCTCCCGTTCGGATAAGGTTCTTAGCTTACACCAACATGGTTCATAAGCCTCATCCATTCGAAATTTCTGACTTAGTCAAGTCCAAAATAGTCCTTTGCTGGCAACCTGGTCAAATCTGCTGGGCAACGGTTCCCTCGTTGACAAATGGTAGCACGCGCACGAATCGTAAATGTCCTCCAATCCGACAATGAAGACTTAGAAAGATAAATACGCAAAGAATCCAACAAGCGCACGCGCAAGTACAACAATGAAAACGCAACAAGTGAGTGTAATCCACTCGAATTATCAATGCATGTATGGAATGACAATTAATATTTTGCACCTTGCACCGAAGCATTCGGATCTAAGTTCTGCTCGACTGTCTCGATCTTTTCTTCCTCGTGCAATTTGCGTGGAGATGGAAGGAACTTCCACATGAGAAGCAACGTACAGACTTCTTTCGGCATTCTGACTCTTGATGGTCTCTTTGGCAAAAGCTACATACTGGTCGTAGGGCTCCCTGCGGCTGGGGAGGTGCATTCTGCTTCGATGAAGACACCTGGGAGGTCTTCTTTCCGGAAGAGGGCCCTGAAGGTGTAAATGGCCTCTTGGAACTTGCTGGAAGGTACTGAACGGTGGTAGTGGCAAGAACGGGACTTGGTCCCATTAGGTTGATTTCAGACTCAATATGTAGAGTCATTTCCACTGCGTCGGAATAACATCGATGTCGGACTACCATCATAGCCTTCCTGATCTCGTAAGTCAATGCCTCTACAAACTGGTGAGTCTTCCTCTGCTCGTCGGCGACCATATACGGGCAATGCGTAATGAGGCGGGAGAAGTGTGCCTCGTACTGATCAACTGAAGATGTGTTCTGTTGGAGAGCTAGAAACTCCCTTTCGCGTTGCTGACGAACAACCAATGGAATGTACTTAGCCTGGAACTCGGTCAAGAACTACATGCTCACATTTCCATCTTTGCTCAATCTATTTCCACCAATCCTGTACGACTCCAATCATCAGATAGATTGCATACTTGACTCTCTGAGGGTCCGGATATTCCATGATCCTGTAAATCTTTTCCAGAGCTGATATCCATGCCTCGACAATAGTGTCATCTGGGGACCTTCGAACTGTGGTGGTTTGAATCTGAGGAATCGGACCTACACTTCATGCTCAACATTTCCCTTAGGGGCATGAGCAATGAACTGTCTTAAGGTTTCCGCAATTTCGGCTGGAGTCGGTGTATCGGCCTGAGGTGCCAGCGGAGGTGATGGGAGCGGTTTACATGTACGATGACGTGAAGACATCCTATAAAGCCAATAGCAAATATGCATGACAGGTAAGTGAGTATGCAAAGCCGTAAACACATAGGCAGCTAAAGTGCAGATAGAGTTCACATAACCACTTAGCACATTTGCACAAATTCCAGAGAAGTCCTAAGTCGTATGACCTAGATACAACCGGACACGACAGACAACCAGGCACTGCAAACATCCACCTATGTTTTGATTGTAAAAGATCTATTGTTGTTGATCATCCAACAGAGATCTGTCACAATTCAAACACTAAGCGTTCTTGAACACTAGTGAGTGCAATTCCCTAAGTTACACCGGCACACAACGACTGACAAAATAGACAAAACACGACGATTCAAAGCTTAGGCCATTGGACCCAAAGAGCTCTGATACCAACTGTAGCGGACGCCCCAAACGGGTAATGCACGCCCCGCACCGGGTCTCAATCCGAAGCCGAAACAGAAATCCGACCCTAAACTGAAACCCGGCGAACGACAAACTCATTTACTCAATCACTAGATGGGGCTTTTTGTAAAAACAACCGACGAAAACAATGCGGGAGCGGAAGCAATGTAACGCCCCAAATTTTTTGTAAACTAAAGCCGGTAAGAATTCCTAAGATAATGGGACAAGTTTGGAAAACTCGACCGGGATATATGTGCTTGTGTGATATTTGTGTGTTTTATATGAATTTTTGTAAATGCAATAATTTGTGAATTTAAATTATTCTATGTCAATGTGCGTTTAAAATGATGAGTTTTGACTATAATATTGATATATTTCGTTGATATGTCCTTTTTATGAAGTTTTGCGAAATTACAAAACTGCCCCTTCGATTTTTCATTTAAACCTCAGGTTTCCTTTTTATTCTTTCTTTTCTTTTTATAATTACATTCACACCCCTCTCAAATCATTTACATCAGCCGAAGGAAAAAAGAAGAGAAAAAGAAAGAATTTCTCCAAACTTTCAATTAGATCTTTCGAGTTTGTTTCTTAACCAAATTTCGATCCGTAAGAACCTACGCGACCCTTGTAACATTCTCTACATGTATTATTCAGGTTCCATTCGATTCCGTTGTCGTTTGAGTATGTTTTGGATAAATTGTTTCGAAGTTGGATTTTTCGGTAGTTTGATCGTTATACTCCGTAGTTTTCGATGATTCTTGATCCTATGTGTTGCCATTGTGATCTTTGATATTTGTTGAAGTTTGTAGTATGAAAATCTGATTGAAAATGAGATTTTGGTGAAGATTTGACAAGAATCTGTTACATCTGTGCGAAGTTCTTCGCGATCTGCTGAAAATTCGCGAAAACATGGTGCACACGGCCTTGCAACAGGCCGTGTAGCAAGACTGTGCGCTATTTTCAACTCACACGGCCTTGCCTCAGGCTGTGTGTGTAGCCTGTGCATGTTCCCAAAAATACACACGGCCTTGCACAAGGCTGTGCAAGAGGCCGTGTGTCTCGGTTTCAAAACATAAGTCTTTGGAAGTCAAAATTTGAGAATTCTACTTTCTTCGTTTGATATTATTTTCAAAATCCAACTTCGCCATTAAGTCCGTAATGCTCTAAAACTTAATAATCCATAGAGTTTGAATTTTTCCAATACCGTTTGATCGTGAAACGAACCGATTTCCGTTTAGGGAATTATACGCTTTTCGCAATTCTTTTCCGATTGCTTCGAAACTTGAATGTATACTTCTTTATAGTATTTTAAGCATGTTCGTGAAACCTAATCGTGTTTAAGCATAATTTATAAGCTTGAAGTTTGATATTTCATTCGTTTCATTGAATAATCGTTCTAATTGCCTTTCTTTGATTTAATTAAGTGTTTATTGCATTAAGAATAAGCCGTGCGTCGTATTGTCATCTTACATAGTTGTGTCGTATTTGGTTTCAGGTGGTAGTTCTTCTGGGCAGTAGTTGGTCTTCTTTCTTTTGCCCTTTTTGCAGTATTAGCCAGGTGGGGTTTCTCTTCCGAATTCGGTTTTCCTTATACGTATGTAAATATTCCATATATACCCGAAGCCTGTGTTTTTATGCTTTTATGTTTTCTTTCCCCAAACTTATATTATACGTAATAGCTACTTGAAAATCATATTAGTTTAATGAGTTGAAGGAAAATGCTTTGATATCAAATTATTACATATTAACCCCTAGAAGGCTCTATTAGCTCGAAAGGGTTACAAACGAGTTTGAAATCGGTCCCTTTGACCATATAAGCATTTGAATGCAAGGAATTATCTTGGCTTTTATGCCTGGCCATTGAGCCACATTACATTATTGGGCCCGGACATCAGGGTACGGGGTGAAGCCGGATAGATGTTGGGTCTACGGTGGATCTCAATGCTCTGGTGTCCAAACTGATGGGAGCTCGGGGGTATGACCAGAGTGGCAACCCTTTTGAGTACCTGCGCCGGACGGGATCTAGTCTATATCCTCAGCCGAAGATGTATTGGATATTTGTCCTTGCATATATAATTATATAGTAGCGGGCTAGCTACCTGACTACACAAGGAGGCATAAGGGAGGTTTATTTGATATTTTCTGATATTATGAAACAGGTGGTTGATGCTCGACTCACCGAGCTTTTACTTTATTGCGAAATTGTTCGATTCACCAATAATTGTGAAAACCTTTATTTTTCCTTTGCTTTCTTCTTAGTTACAAACTGGTGAATCTTTCTGTTGTTTCGATAATATATACGTATTACAGCCCCCTCACTTAGTCGCTTTGATTAACCCCATTACTCTGTGGTTGTCTTTTCAGGTTTTGTTGCTAGGCGGATTCAAGTCGTGTCCTTGGAGTCATTTACTTTTGATTAGGTGATTTCATTTCCGCCTATGTATCTGGATAAATAATTAAAACCCTAGAGATTGTAGATGTAAATGATGTAAATTAGTATGAATAGTGATATTGTTGTTTTCAGTGGCCTTGGTGGGCTTTATAATTGCGTTTTGGAATTATGGTTTCTTTTTATATAGCTCCCTGAGTGGGATAGGTTGTATTGATTTGCTTCCGCTGTATTAGAGTTTGTTGTCCTAATACTTTCTAAAGCCGATCCGCCTGGTAATTATTTTCCGTTCGCCAGGTTGTAGTTCATAACCGGACCTTTAGTTCTTGTTATGGATTGTGACTTGGAGCGGGACGTCACGTCGCACCGTATTTGGGGACGTGCCGTCACAAGCAACAACAACAAAACCGAGATCTTCATAAGGACAATTAAAGCAAATAGTTAAAGCCCTCCAAGGCTAGCGGAATTCACATACATAAACTTAACCAAATCTTAAACGGGTTCAACATTAAATAGTCCCGAACATAAAATTACATTTAAATCGAAACATAGTTCGCTTGTCTCTTTTTGAAAACCTTTCAAAATCATATACATAGTACATTTTTGATATCAAATTCGTTATTCTTAAACTTTATAAAAGTAATAAGCATAAAGTATTTACTAAAGATAGTAATACAGGAGAAAAACATAAATTACGCATGCCAGGCTTATTTAGTGAGGCTTAATAGTACATGTAGCGGGCGCCCCAAACGGGTAACGCACGCCCCGCACCGAGTCCCGACCCGGAACCGAAATGGGATCCGACCCGAACCGAAACCCGGCGAACGGCAAGCATTTACTCAATAACTAGGCAGGGATTTCAAAACAACGAAAGACAAAAGGACATAAGCGCGGAAGCGAAATAAACGAAACATCTAAAACATAAATAATTACACACGTAGTAAAGCCCACCAAGGCTAACGAAATTCCATTAGTTAACTAGCAAACGGGTTCGATACAATATCCCAATAATTATAATAACGGGTTCAATATATACATAGTCCCGAATACAAACTGATTAAATCCTAAAATCAAAAGACATAAATCATAGCCATACTGAATGAGAGTTATACATGAACAAAAGAATGTAACTCTAGGACGCGACGACGACGACGATGATCCCGCCTAGTATCCTGAAACCAGTACAGGGGTAAAACAGAGGGGGTTAGTCAAACGACTAAGTGAGGAGGGAATAATAATGTATATAATAAATCGGAAGTAAATCACCAATTTTTAAACTTAAAGAAATCAACATAAAAGAAGGTTTTCGTAATCGGGTGGTGATTTAACGTAAAACATAACATATCGTATGACTCGGCGAGTCGAGCCCTTAACTCCAATAACCAAACATAAAAACCGGAAACCACCCTTATGCCTCCATTGTAGACGGACCGCTAAATCCGAACTACTCGTAACTGACGGGAATAACTCAGGTACTCAAAGGGCTGCCACTCCGGCCTAACCCCGAGCTCCCAAATGGAGGAAACCATAGGATTTACGCCGTAGACCCGACATCTACCGACTTCGTCCTATCGCTCTTACTCCGGGCCCAAACGATCATGCAAACATTTCATAACTCGCTTTTCAAACATTTCGGGTTGGCCTAAAAGACCGTTCGAGACATGTCATATGCGAGGCCGAAGGCTAAAGTTCGCCTTAGAAACAAAAAGGTTTTACATGTCTCTATCATAAACATTTCGAAAACTATACGTAATACTTTTTCATATCAAATAATTTTCGATAAATCAAATGAACATAATAATCATAAATATCTACTAAGTATATATATATATATAAACGGTGTGAAAACCAAAACATAAACGAGGCTTATATGGGGAGAGGCTTAATTATATATATACTTAATAATACTGGAAACAGAAACGGAAAGCCTCACCTGGCTATGCAAAATGAACAAAATGTGCAAGAACCGGCGCTACCCCACAGGAGTATCGTCTGCAAAATACCAAGACACAACCAAATAAGACTAAAGACGACGCACGGCTTATACGAAAGAATTAGAACACATAGAAGCACGTTATACAATTAAATCAATCACTTAGGTTCAAATTCTCAAACGAAAACAGAGTAAATCGCAAATTTAAAAATGTAAATCAATTCCAAATGCAACGAAACTTCACGGGCATGCTTAGAATATCATAAAGAGGCATGCATTCGAATTTCGGAAAAATCGGACTTCACATGCAAAAGTTAGAAAATTTAACGAAAACTTAAAATGCACTATTCACATACCCGAACATGTCGTAAATTCATAAATCATGCAATTCCTATCTATATCATACATATCGAATACACGAGCGAAGAAAGAATTTGGAAAAGACGAGCTGAAGCAGGACCGTAGGCCAATTCTGTACCCTGACTTACAGAAGGTCAGGGTACTGTTCGAGCCTTCCACACGGCCTCGAGCATGGCCGTGTGCCGAGGCCGTGCACAAACATGCAACGCGCACGGCCTCATGCACACGGCCTCAAGGCCGTGTGCACAGCCCGTGCGCATTTCATCCATTGCACACGGTCTCATGCACACGGCCTCAAGGCCGTGTGCAACAGGCCGTTTGCGATCCAAAATCGCAGAAGCTCAAAGACTCGCGATAATCCAACCCTAATCCAACATTTAATCATTAAATCATGCAAATCACCCTCTAATTCTCACATATAATCATCTACAACATATATGCTTCATATAGAAACGATAAACACGAAAATCCATCCACGAATACTACCAAAATCGAATAAACCCAAATTCTATAATTATCAACAAAAATGAGAAATACGAAGCGAAGAAGATGTTAAACGAAAGGATCGTGAAAGGCTTACTCGTAGAAGAGTTCGCAAGGAGTTCGTAGACGAAGACGGATCGAGAATCCGTCGAGAAACGGAGTCGGGACGATCGTTGGAATATATATCTTCTTCCTTCTCTTTTTCTTTCTTCTCCTTTGCTTTCTTCTTCTTTTTTTTTTTTTGAGTGAATGAAATGAGAGGGAGAGAGATTGACTAAATCAATTTAGGCTAGGGTTTAAAGAGTCGAAGGGGCATTTTAGTAATTTCGCAAAATAAGTTCGAAAACTCACGTTGTCCAAATGACATGTAATTACAGTCAAAATTCATATTATTAAACGCACATTGACAATTTGTAATTTAAATACATAAATTCAATCATATACGAAAAAAATTCTAAAATTACATAATAAATACCAAATAAGTATTAAATTACACAAATATTTGATTCGGACATACCAAATTAATAATTCGGATTTTCGGGGCGTTACAATCACCCCTCCTTATGAGAATCTGGCCCCCAGATTCTACTCATCCGACTGAAATAATTCCGGATGAAGCTTGTGCATCTTGTCCTCGGTTTCCCAAGTAGCTTCTTCGGTCGTCTGATTTCTCCAAAGGACTTTAACAAGAGAAATCTCTCAGTTGCGCAGAGTTTGAGTCTTCTTATCCAATATCTTCACCGGCTTCGAAACAAAGGTCAAATCCGGTTCTAGTTCAATATCCTCAACAGGAAGGATCTCAGACTCATTCGGGAAGTATTTCCGGAGTTGGGAAACATGAAAGACGTTGTGAATCCCTGTCAGACTCGGCGGCAAGTCTAACCTGTACGCTGCGTTCCCAATTCTCTCCAAAATCTCATATGGACCTAAAAATCTCGGACTTAACTTTCCTCCTTTTCCAATTCGGGTGAAACCCTTTCGAGGAGAAGCTTTGAGGAATACTCTGTCACCAACCTCAAATTCCAACGGTCGGCGGCGGGTGTCGGCATAGCTCTTCTGTCGATCTTGAGCTGCCTTCATTCTCTGCCGGATGATCTGAATACGCTCGATGGCATTTTGGAGAAACTTTGGAGGAGTTCCTCGTTCCTTATCGTCTTTCGTCCATCGCCAATCTTCGAGATCCCAAAACAACAGGGATCTACACTTCCTGCCATACAACGCTTCATAAGGTGCCATTCCGATTGTAGACTGATGACTGTTGTTGTAGGCAAACTCGATCAATGGAAACGGATCGTGCCAATTGTTACGAAAATCCAAAGCACAAGCTCGAAGCATATCACAGAGATATCTGATCATCCTCTCTGACTGACCATCGGTTTGCGGATGAGCGGCTGTACTGAAAGTCAACTTTGTTCCCATTCGTTCCTGAAGTTGTTGCCATAAACGAGAAGTAAATCGAGCATCTCTGTCAGATACGATTGTAGCCGGAATTCCATGAAGCTTGACGATCTCCCGGTGATAAATCTCTGCCAACTTATCCACTTTGTACGACATGTTGATTGGTAGAAAGTGAGCACTCTTGGACAGTCGGTCGATAATCACCCAAATGCTATCGTAGCCACCTCTAACTTTAGGCAAACCAGACACGAAGTCCATGGCAATACCCTCCCAATTCCATGTAGGAATCGGTAGTGGCTCAAGCAAACCTCCCGGTCTCTGATGTTCGGCTTTAACCTGCTGACAAGTCGAGCACCTCTTGACGTAGTCAGCTACGTCTCTCTTCATACCTCTCCACCAGAATAATTCCTTCAAATCCCGATACATCTTACTTCCTCCCGGATGAACTGTGTAAGGTGTGTTGTGAGCCTCATCGAGAATCTCTTTCCTCAGACTCTCCGGAACACAAACTCGGGACTTGTAGCGGAGAACTCCTGTGTCGTCCACACCAAACTGAGTCTCAGAATCAGCTGTAATGTGAACTACCTGTCTCTGAGTCCACTCATCAGTAGCCTGAATATCTCGGATCTTTCGACCCAATTCTGACTGGATCGGATATGCTATGAACATGGGCCTGAGAACTGATGTGAACTCCCTCGAACTTAGCCTCTAGCTGGGCTATGCTTGCCTTCCGGCTCAATGCATCGGCTACGACATTCGCCTTCCCGGGGTGGTACTGAATCTTGCAATCGTAGTCCTCAAATAACTCCATCCAACGGCACTGTCGTTTGTTCAATTCCTTCTGAGTAAACAAGTACTGAAGGCTCTTATGATCTGTGAAGATGTCGAACGTGATGCCGTAGAGGTAATGACGCCATTTTAGTAAAGCAAATACCACGGCGGCTAACTCAAGGTCGTGAGTGGGATAGTTCTCTTCAGCTGGCTTTAGCTTTCTCGATGCATAAGCTATAACTTTCCCATTCTGCATTAATACACAACCTAACCCTTCGTGTGACGCGTCTGCATACACGACAAATCCTTCAGAACCCTTGGGTAGGGTCAATACTGGGGCTGTGGTCAATCTCTTCTTGAGCTCTTGAAAGCTGGTTTCACATTTGGCTGACCACTCAAACTTAGCTTCCTTCTTTGTCAATGCGGTTAACGGACCTGCGAGCTTAGAGAAATCCTTGACGAAACGTCTGTAGTATCTTGCTAATCCCAAGAAACTACGGATCTCTGTAGGAGTCTTAGGTCTCTCCCAGTCCAGTACTGTCTCAATCTTCGAAGGATCTACCTCAATTCCCGTTCCGGATATGACATGACCTAGGAAAGTCACTCGGTCAATCCAGAATTCGCATTTGCTAAATTTAGCGAACAATTGGTGCTCTCTCAAAGCTTGGAGCACAATCCGGAGGTGTTCAGCGTGTTCTTCTTCGGACTTCGAGAACACTAAGATGTCGTCAATGAAAATAACGACAAACTTATCGAGGTACGGACGGAAAATTCTGTGCATCATGTCCATAAAAGCTGCTGGGGCATTCGTGAGTCCAAACGGCATGACCACAAACTCAAAATGTCCGTATCGGGTGTTGAAAGCGGTCTTCGGGATATCTTCGGACCGGATACGGAGCTGGTAATACCCTTGTCTGAGATCGAGCTTGGAATAAACCCTCGATCCTTGTAGCAAGTCGAACAATTCCTCGATATGCGGTAGAGGATACTTGTTCTTCACTGTCATCCTGTTCAACTCTCGGTAATCGATACACATGCGAAGTGTACCATCCTTCTTCTTCAAGAACAAGACTGGAGCACCCCAAGGCGAGGCACTTGGTCGGATATATCCAATAGAAAGAAGTTTGTCGAGTTGATTCTTCAATTCTTTCAACTCGGCAGGAGCCATTCGGTACGGCGACTTCGAATAGGGCTCGGCTCCCGGAACTAGGTCAATCACGAACTCTATCTCCCGATCTGGTGGCAAGAATTCCAGATTTTCGGGAAATACGTCGATGAATTCACTGACCACGGACGTTTCTTCGATCTTCGTTTGGTCCTTCGGGCGGTTGAGAAGGTAAGCTATAAAGCACGTCGCTTCTTCTTTCTGAACGAGCTTCTTGGCTTCCATCATTGAGATATACGGACCTTCTCCTAATCGGAAACCTTTAACTTCATTTGAACCCAGAATAACCTTCTTCTCGAAACAATCAACCTTCGCCCGATGCTCGTACAACCAATCCATTCCGAGAATAACCCCATATTTCTTCATCGGCAACTCAATCAAATCAGCTAGATATTCGAAACCCTCGATGATAATCGGACAACGCTTAAGTGCTCGGTTCGCAATAACCTTCGAACCCAACGGCGAACCAACCACTAACACATAATCAAGCAAGGAAACAGGCGCATGCACAGATAAGGAAACAGCAGGCGCAATAAATGAGTGAGAAGCACCCGAGTCGTATAATGCATGTATGGGGATGCCATTTATATATATAGTACCTTCCACCATGTCTGTTGGATCTGCAACGGCATCCTCTGCATCGCCTTCCAAGGCATAAACACGAGCATATGCCTGAGGCTGAGCGGCTCCCTGCTGTACCGGTCTCCTCTTTGGGCATTCACCTATCCGATGATCGGCACTACCACAACCGTAGCAAAGACCGTTCTTCCTCCAACACTTGGCCTCTAAATGTGGGCCCTGACAAAATCCACATACTGGCCGTGGAAATCCCTGAGATCGAGAAGGAGCAAGCTGAGGTCGGGGAGGAGCAGGCTGAACGTCGCTCCTGAATGGCTTCTTCCCAGAAGAGGACCCAGACGGAATAAATGGCCTCTTCGAACCAGAAGCGAAACTCTTGGCGGCTGCGGGGGCAGGTGCTAATGTCGGTCTCATCTGTCGAAGATCGGACTCTATAGAAAGGGCCGTCTCGACTGCATCGGTGTAGAACTGGAGTCTGTTCCCTAGCATATGCATACGAATCTCATTCGACAACCCCTCGATGAACTGTGGAGTCTTCCTTTGCTCGTCGTCAACCATATACGAGCAGTGAATAATAAGTCTGGAAAAATGAGCCTCGTACTGGTCAACGGTAGAAGTACCCTGCTTGAGAGCCAGGAACTCTCACTCACGTCTCTGTCGGACCACCAAAGGAATATACTTGGCCCGAAACTCAAATAAGAACTGATCCCAAGTCGGGACCACATGCTCTCGTTGCCATCGTTGCTCTGTACGGGTCCACCAGTCATGTGCAGCTCCTGTCATCTGATACACTGCTAACTCGACCCTCTTAGGGTCCGGACATTCCATCACCCTGAACCTCTTCTCCATTGCCGCTATCCAAGATTCGGCAATAACATCGTCTGGTGCACCCTCGAACTGAGGAGGGTTGAGCTTAAGAAACCTACCCATATCATTCTCGGGGGCAGGAGGCGGTGTCGCTCGGTTGGCATGAACCATGAACTGTCCCAAAGCCTCCATAAACTGGGCTGGGCTCGAGACACCTGGAGGCGGACCTGGCGGTTCACGGCGAGGAGGCATTCTGCAAATTCAATACCAAACATGCATGATGATAAGTGATTATGAAAAGCAATAACACGTAGAGAAGTTTATTCACATATTCACATTGTCACAATCACGTAATCCTAAGCCGTACGACCTAAACGGACACGACAACACGACACTTCAGAGCCTAGGCCACTGGACCTAAGAAGCTCTGATACCAACTGTAGCGGGCGCCCCAAACGGGTAACGCACGCCCCGCACCGAGTCCCGACCCAGAACCGAAATGGGATCCGACCCGAACCGAAACCCGGCGAACGGCAAGCATTTACTCAATAACTAGGCGGGGATTTCAAAACAACGAAAGACAAAAGGACATAAGCGCGGAAGCGAAATAAACGAAACATCTAAAACATAAATAATTACACACGTAGTAAAGCCCACCAAGGCTAACGAAATTCCATTAGTTAACTAGCAAACGGGTTCGATACAATATCCCGATAATTATAATAACGGGTTCAATATATACATAGTCCCGAATACAAACTGATTAAATCCTAAAATCAAAAGACATAAATCATAGCCATACTGAATGAGAGTTATACATGAACAAAAGAATGTAACTCTAGGACGCGACGACGACGACGATGATCCCGCCTAGTATCCTGAAACCAGTACAGGGGTAAAACAGAGGGGGTTAGTCAAACGACTAAGTGAGGAGGGAATAATAATGTATATAATAAATCGGAAGTAAATCACCAATTTTTAAACTTAAAGAAATCAACATAAAAGAAGGTTTTCGTAATCGGGTGGTGATTTAACGTAAAACATAACATATCGTATGACTCGGCGAGTCGAGCCCTTAACTCCAATAACCAAACATAAAAACCGGAAACCACCCTTATGCCTCCATTGTAGACGGACCGCTAAATCCGAACTACTCGTAACTGACGGGAATAACTCAGGTACTCAAAGGGCTTCCACTCCGGCCTCACCCCGAGCTCCCAAATGGAGGAAACCATAGGATTTACGCCGTAGACCAGACGTCTACCAACTTCGTCCTATCGCTCTTACTCCGGGCCCAAACGATCATGCAAACATTTCATAACTCGCTTTTCAAACATTTCGGGTTGGCCTAAAAGACCGTTCGAGACATGTCATATGCGAGGCCGAAGGCCAAAGTTCGCCTTAGAAGCAAAAAGGTTTTACATGTCTCTATCATAAACATTTCGAAAACTATACGTAATACTTTTTCATATCAAATAATTTTCGATAAATCAAATGAACATAATAATCATAAATATCTACTAAGTATATATATATATAAACGGTGTGAAAACCAAAACATAAACGAGGCTTATATGGGGAGAGGCTTATTTATATATATACTTAATAATACTGGAAACAGAAACGGAAAGCCTCACCTGGCTATGCAAAATGAACAAAATGTGCAAGAACCGGCGCTACCCCACAGGAGTATCGTCTGCAAAATACCAAGACACAACCAAATAAATCAATCACTTAGGTTCAAATACAATTAAATCAATCACTTAGGTTCAAATTCTCAAACGAAAACAGAGTAAATCGCAAATTTAAAAATGTAAATCAATTCCAAATGCAACGAAACTTCACAGGCATGCTTAGAATATCATAAAGAGGCATGCATTCGAATTTCGGAAAAATCGGACTTCACATGCAAAAGTTAGAAAATTTAACGAAAACTTAAAATGCACTATTCACATACCCGAACATGTCGTAAATTCATAAATCATGCAATTCCTATCTATATCATACATATCGAATACACGAGCGAAGAAAGAATTCGGAAAAGACGAGCCGAAGCGGGACCCGTAGGCCAATTCTGTACCCTGACTTATAGAAAGTCAGGGTACTGTTCGAGCCTTCCACACGGCCTCGAGCATGGCCGTGTGCCGAGGCCGTGCACAAACATGCAACGCGCACGGCCTCATCCACACGGCCTCAAGGCCGTGTGCACAGCCCATGCGCATTTCATCCATTGCACACGGTCTCATGCACACAGCCTCAAGGCCGTGTGCAACAGGCCGTGTGCGATCCAAAATCGCAGAACAAGCAGAAGCTCAAAGACTCGCGATAATCCAACCCTAATCCAACATTTAATCATTAAATTATGCAAATCACCCTCTAATTCTCACATATAATCATCTACAACATATATGCTTCATATAGAAACGATAAACACGAAAATCCATCCACGAATACTACCAAAATCGAATAAACCCAAATTCTATAATTATCAACAAAAATGAGAAATACGAAGCGAAGAAGACATTAAACGAAAGGATCGTGAAAGGCTTACTCGTAGAAGAGTTCGCGAGGAGTTCGTAGACGAAGACGGATCGAGAATCCGTCGAGAAACGGAGTCGGGACGATCGTTGGAATATATATCTTCTTCCTTCTCTTTTTCTTTCTTCTCCTTTGCTTTCTTCTTCTTTTTTTTTTTTGAGTGAATGAAATGAGAGGGAGAGAGATTGACTAAGTCAATTTAGGCTAGGGTTTAAAGAGTCGAAGGGGCATTTTAGTAATTTCGCAAAATAAGTTCGAAAACTCACGTTGTCCAAATGACATGTAATTACAGTCAAAATTCATATTATTAAACGCATATTGACAATTTGTAATTTAAATACATAAATTCAATCATATACGAAAAAAATTCTAAAATTACATAATAAATACCAAATAAGTATTAAATTACACAAATATTTAATTCGGACATACCAAATTAATAATTCGGATTTTCGGGGCGTTACAGTACATATCTACATAATACGGGATAACAACAGAAACCTCACCTGGCGACAACCAAAAGAGAGCCCAAAATGGAAGCGAACAACCTAATCCACGAGTGGAACCTGCAATTGACAAACGACATAACCACATAAGACATACGACGACGCACGGCTCAACGAAGGCATAGAAACACGTAAAGCACATCAAACGATCAAATATGGTACTTAGGTTCAAATTAGCAATAAACGAAGTAATTCATGAATTTAGATATGCAAATCATGATCAAATGTAACGAAAGTTCCTAAACATGCCTATTACATAATAAGGAAGCATGCATTCAAGTTTCAGAGGAAACAGACATCGTATGCAAAAGTTGGAAAATTCGTCGAACACTTCGAATGCACTATTCACAATCCCGAACATGCAATAAATTCATAAATCAAGCAATTCACATTCATTTCTTAATTATAGAATACATGAGGGAATAAAGAATTTGGAAAAGACGAGTCTTGGGGTTACCCACAGTGCAAAGTAGCACTACGGCTAACAGAAGGTCCGGGGGCCAAAAATGGCTCCACATGGAATCATGCATATGGGCTTGAGGCCATATGCAGAGCCCGTACACAATCTCATACACACGTACGGCCTCTCACGTGGCCGTGAGAGGGCCCGTGCACCTGCACAAATACGCACGACCTCTCACACGGCCGTGAGAGAGCCCGTGCACATTCACAAACACGTACGACCTCTCACACGGCCGTGAGAAAGCCCTTGCGCACACACACGGGCTTGCAACACCCCGTGTGCAAAGCCCGTGCGGATGAAGAACAGCAGAAAAGTCGCAGAAGCGAGAAACCTTCGCAAATTCAACCCAAAAACAAACATTTAACTAATTAATCATGCAAATCTCACCCTAATGTTCACATATAATGTTCTCCTACTTATCATCTATCTATAGAAATAAGAAACACGAAATTCCATCCACAAAATCATCTAAAATCAACATATATACAATAGTTGCACATATTGGAGAAAATTCGGAAAAATGAGACGTAGAGTGCATAAAAACGGATTGGCATTAGAGAGTTATCGGTAGAGGAGATCGACAGGGTTGCGTAGGCGTTTATGGTTTGAAAATCCATCGAGAAACGAGTCCGGCACGATCAATTGAAGCTTCCTCTTCTTTTTCCTCTTCTTCTTTCTCGTTTCTCTCTTTTCTTTTCTTGTTTTGTGCGTGAATGAGGGAGAGAGAGAGACTAAGTCAAAATGTTGACTAGGGTTGAGAAACGAAAGAGTATTTTTATAATTTATAAAATTTAGTCAAAAATATAAGTTTTCCAAATAAAATAAAATTACAGTCAAAGTTCACGAAATTAAACGCACATTGACATGTCGGGTTTAAATACCGAAATTCAGTCATTTACAAAATTGTTATATAACTCACATAATAATTAATAAAATAAATTATAAATCGTGTAAGAAAATCGGTTCGGGTTCCCGGTTCATAACTCAAACTTTCGGGGCGTTACAGTTGCCCACTCATGACATCGGACTAGCTGCCGAAGTAAAGGATTGGCTGAAACGACGTACCATCCTATGAAATCAGTTGGCATCTCCAGAGATCATGGGAGTTTCAACACTCGTTTACTCAAAAGGAGCTGAACAAACACCAGCTTTGTCAATGGGAAATGTTCGAGACTACGATTGCAGGATTCAATGTCAACCTACAGAAGTGAATGCCGTAGTTAGCACTTTGAACTGAAGCACAAGTGTCTCATCAGTTGAAGCTAAACCGAATTGGACTTGCACTATTCTGAATACTCCTATTGTAGCATCAAGATCCAGCCTGAATTGGATTGAAGAATCCGTGATACTAAGGTTGTAAGAGAATTGGTCCCGAATTAGACAACTCCAGTGAAGGATAATCCAGAGTTCAATAATGTGTTGGTAACACCACTAATCCCCAGCACAAGTCTTGAACCTATATTCTGAAGAGTTAGCCGAAAGAGACTTAATCGATTATGTCAAGAGATGCTTAACTTGTCAGCAGGTCAAGCCGAACATCAAGACTAAGAGGTTAATACCAACTCTTACCAATTCCTTAGTGGGATTGGGAATGAAACTACAATGGACTTCGTGTCTGGATTACCAAAAGCTTAATATTGTAATTACCTTTGAACTTCTCCGAGATTTCTACAAGATGCTATCGACCGAATTCAGGTCTTTCGACAATGAATGTAGATAGCTGAAAATCTACTAAAAAGCTACCTACAAGTAACCCCGAACAAGTTCGAAGATGTGCAAACCGCGAGATACGTCCTATTAATTTCCTTGTAGGGATCGGTCAGTCGAAGAAGCTACGTCGGAAACCCTATTGAAGACGCGTAAGTTTCACCCGGAGTTGTTTAGCTCTAATCAGTAGAATCTGGGGACTAGATTCTCATAAGAAGGGGTGATTGTAACGCCCCAAAAATTTGAGTTATGAACCGGGATCCCGAACCGATTTTATTACGCAATTTTTGATTGATTTTATTAACTATTATGTGACTTATATAACTTTTTCGTAAATTAGTGAATTTTGGTATTTAAACCACGACATGTCAATGTGCGTTTAATTTCATGAGTTTTAACTGTAATATTTTTTAATTTGGAAAAGTTGTATTGTTTAGTATGTTTTATAAAATTACTAAATTACCCTTTCGTATTTTATGTCAAAAAATCAGAATTTTGACTTAAGCCTCATGCTCCTCTTCTTCTCCATTTTCACGTTAACCTCTCTCTCTCTCTCTCTCTCTCTCTCTCTCTCTCTCTCCCCCCCTCACTTGTCTCTCAATTTCAAAAACACAAGGTTTTGATCGAGGACGATCCGAGGTCCGAAAACTTCATCGAAGATCCGCCTCAACTCACCGAACATCATATCCGAAGCTCGAGCCGATTCGCCCGATGGATTTCCCTCCATAGCCATTTTTCTCTATTTTTTATTTTGTGAGTTTCTTTCATTTTTCTCTCGATTTATTGAATTGAAGCATGAGTGGCTTTAGAATAAATGTTCCTAAGGTGCTATTACATGTTTTTCGTGTTTTAAGTTTGAGCATTGGATTCGTTTTTAGAAAGGGGCATTTAAGTAATTTTTTTGGTTTGTGTATTTCTTGCCGGAACTCCACGAAACTCTCAATATATGTTCTTTTAGTGGTTATTTGATGCTTTTGGATGTTTTTGGAGCATTTAGGGGTGTCGGGGGTCGAAAAATCGAGTTTTTGGGCCATTTCCTGTTTTAGCCGGTTGGAGCAGACGATGAACAGTATTTCACCACGGCCATGGTGGTGACCACGACTTGAGGCTGTAGTGGACACCACGGTCGTAGTAGTGTAATTTTCTTGGCCGTGACCTTAAACATGATCACGTATAAGGTCACCAAGGACCGTGGCCGTGTTTTTGACTGTAAGTCCATTTTTGGACGAGCAACTCGTCCGAACCCTTATTTTTTCTCATTGCTTTCACTTCCATTGAACGTAGAATTTCTTAACTAAGTGAAAATATGTTGAGTTTGGAATTTTTTGACATGTTCGGGATATGAATAGGAATAAGGGTAGTTTTTGTAATTTTTTGAAATGTTGGATTTTTGCATGCCTTGCCTTGTATCCTCTCCTTCATGCCTCTAAACTTAATTTGCACTTATATTAAGCTTGATTTGACTCCGTTCTTGTTTATTTCTTCGTTTGTTTGATAATGTGAACCTAAGTGCTATATATGATCGTTTAATGTGCTCTTATGTGCTTTAATGCTTTCGTATGAGTCATGCGTCGTCTTTAGTCTTATATGGTTATGTTGTTTGTGAGTTGCAGGTCCCACTCTCGTGGATTAGGTTGATCGATTTTGCTTTCTGGCTTCCTTTTGGTTGTCGCCGGGTGAGGTTTCTTTTGTTATTCTTATATGATAGTACGTACGTAGTACCAACCCTAATACTAAATAAGCCTCGCATGTAAATTCTTTGTTTTCATCCCGTATTACTATATTTAGTAAATATTTAATGCTTATTACTTTTATGACGTTTAAGAACAAATGGATTTGATATGAAATGAATATTATGTATACAATTTGAAGATGGTTTGATCTAGAGACAAGTAAACTAAGCTTTATTTTTTAAAGGAGTTTTAGATTTGAGACGCTTCGTAAGTGACCCATTACCGTGAGTTCCACCCCAAATGTGTGACACCTACGGGCGCATACTTAGATCGATATCCAATTTGTCTCGAATGGCCTCTTTGGCCCCGTAAGTCTTAATTCCTATCTTTGGTAGGAAAATGATAGTTTGAAATGCGAGTTATGATATGATATGTTATGCTTGTACATTTTGTTGGGCCCCGGAGTAGAAGTTATCGAAGGAAGCCGGATAGACATCGGGTCTACGGTTTAACTTTGACGGCTTCGCTCCACATTGATATTTGGGAGCTCAGGGTGAGGCCAGAGTGGTAGCCCTTTCAGTACCTGAGACCGGTTGACTACGTGTCAACTAAGACATAGGTTGAAATACATATGTATCGTGTAGTTCGGATTTAGCGGTTCGTCTACCCATGGGGAGGAATAAGAGTGGTTATCTTTTCAGGTATGTTATGATATGTTATGCGGAGTTGAGGGCTCGACTCGCCAAGCAATATGATATGATAGGTTACTTTGTGTTATATTTGAGATTAATCACCAAATGATTATGAAAACCCTTATTTTACGTTTGTTTCTTTTCAGTTAAAATGGTGATTCAAATTATGTTTGCTATTATGTACTGTACTCCCTTTTCCCCCTCACTTAGTCCTTTGACTAACCTTCTCTATTTCAATCCTTATCTGTTTCAGGTGGTTACTAGGTAGGCATTGTCGGGTCTAGGTTTGCGGAGTTACATTCATTTTGTGTTATGTCAATTCTTAAGACTTATTAGGTATTTCCATTTATGATATTTGTATATAATATGTTATGTAAAACGTTCGGGAATAATCGATATTGAACCCGTTTAGAATTTGAGTAATATTTCTGTAAGTGAATTTCACTAGCCTCGGTAGGCTTTAACTATTTGCGCAATTGATTTACTGTTTTATTAGTCCTTAAGTGGAATTAGGTTCTATTCATGTTGCTTCGTATTGCTTGCCCTTCCGCATTGTTGTCATCGGTTGTTCTAAAAAGCCCTGCCTAGTGATTGAGTAAATGTGTTTGCCGTTCGCCAGGTTTCAAATTAGGGTCAAATTCCTGTTTCGGTTTCAGGTTGGGACTCTGTGCGGGGCGTAGGTCACCCGTTTGGGGCCCCTCTACACAGCACACTTGGATTAGGATTGAATGTTACATTGTAGCTTTAGAGCTTTTATAAAAAGCAGTTAAGTTGATAAGTTGTAATTCAATTGATTGGCTTGAATGGATTATGCATGTTTATTGTGGAATTACGATCATACCGATTGAGTAGTTTATACTTAAATGTTTTATATGTAATCAAATGCTAATTGTTATTCGTTTATTCCACGTTTTACATGTTAAATGACCATATTGCCCTACATGCTCTTTCACGCTTAAATATTGAATAACTGTCTCTAGGCATGTTTATATCTTGGTAAGCCCTACGTTGTCTATCTGTCTCTTTGTTAGTGTCAGTCATTCATCCTCTAGGCCCCGTGTTTTCAGGTGGGACCTTTGAGGGAGGATCGTATATGTGGCTTACTTGCTTTCTCATTTGTCGAGCCAGGTAAGGGTTTTTAAATGCTTTCAACTGGAGTAAGAACATAGATATATTTATAGGAATTGCAAACCGACTTATCCCTTCTGCTTTACTTGTGTGTTAGTCAACCTTTTAGTAGCAAAACTTATATATGTATCAATCTTAAACTGTTTTCATTTCAAAGCAAGAAAATGCTTTAGTTTTGGTGACACTTTGATATAGGAAGCCCTTATAAGTAATGTCGTAAGGTGCACTCTCTTAAAGTTCTCCCGAAGCGCACAACACTTATGAGTATAACTTAGATCATTACCCTACTTGCCCACACCCAGATCCCCTATTTTGAAAGGCCCCTTTGGCCACCGAAAACTGTAGTGTATAGAATCTTTGAAAAGAGAGATATTTTCTTATTGAATTGGGGCTCGGGGTATATAGTAGGTGAGCCTGGAGACGAGTGTCTAGGGCAAATCCTGATGTATACTCCAATTCCGTGTTAGCTTAGGCCGGTTAAGAGGTTGGCTAACCTAAGTTATATGTGTAGGGTGGCGTTATATGTTACGTCCTTCCAGAAAACTCAGTATATGGTGACGTTGTACGATGTATGCGTTTTCCAAAATCAGTATTGCATTGATCCAATGGTGGAGTATTTGTTTATTTGCTTTAGTTGGAGTACTAAGGAGAGGGCCCGTGCTCGCCGGGATATATTATTGCATTTCTCTGTTTATTTGTTTATTGCTTTAAATACTTAGTCGAATTACAATTCCGACCTTTAACTCTTATTTGTAACTTATAGTTCTGTTCTTTCTAACTTCGACAAATTGTGAATCAACTAGGCTTTCACTAAACTATCGGCTTGATATTATGTGTACTGTTTTACAAAGGATCCGTTCGTCAACCTTTTACTGTTTTAAAAGTAAGCCGAACTGGCATGTTGCACTTTCATACGAAGTTTACAACTTATATCATTTCTATCATTCTTTCTCAAAATGTGCAACATTCCACCCTTTTGGTTTCAACTGTCAAACGACGAACTGTAATCAATACCTATATGATATACTAAGTATCCTGTATACTCACCCCTTCTACTTTGGTTCTTAATTCAGGTAGACAGGTGACGATGTCACCTATATTGTCGGTCGGCAACAACAGGTCTAGTATGGCTAATTTTTGGTTGTCTTGTCAGTTGTCCCAACAACAGTCTTATCTTTTATTCTGTATTTACGTTAGTATTGTATCCAGCATGATTTATTTACTTTACATACTTATGTGCCCCTAATGTGGGATAATTTAGTTGAGCCATTGATGGCATTAATTAGATAATTGCTTTTAGATTTGTTTTATGAATTACATTACCTTGATGGATTTTATTATGAGTTGATTATGTTTATCGCTTCCGTATTTCTTTTATTGTTGCTGTTGTTGTTGGGACATTGTGTTGTTGCCGGACTTTTGTTGGTTTGTTTTTCGTTCGCTGAGGCGGGTTTTTGGGTAGGGCACCGTGTCATTATCGGTAATCCATTTTGGTGAGGATGTGGTGTTCTTCATCCTTATAAGGAGAGGGCGCTACAAGAGGCAAGTACAGAGCATACTTAATGATAAGTTGAGTATATTATATTTGACCCTTTGAGGGTTTAAGAAAAACTAAAGACTAAAGTGTTTAAGCTGACATGATAATATAGGTAGGAAGGAGAATGATTTTATTTCAACTTGTTCCAAAACGAAGGAAACAATGCCCCTTATATAGAGGGCGGACACCAAACTTCTTGTAATGACCCAAAATTTCAGAATGCCATTTCGGAATAATTATTCAACACCTCATTGAATTTTAAATGAAAGAGATTAGCTTCATTACTTAGTTTTATTCCCAAACCCTTATTATACTGAAATTTCCATTTTCTCCTCTCGAACTCTCCTACAATTCAATTCGAACCCCGCACCCCTCGTGCACCCTCTTGAACACACCCTTGCACCCCCTCTGTTTACCCACACTACCTTGTGCGCCCTCTTGCACACACACTCCTAAACTGAGAGAGAGAAAGAAGGAGGAGGAAGGAAGATGGAAGGAAAAAGAAGAAAGAAGGAAGGAGGAAGAAAGGCACGACCCGAGCTCGTCGTTCGTCCACCCGAAAATCCGAGACACATCGACGATCCTCGTTCGATTTTCTACCGGTAACCTTCTTCCACAATTTCATTTTGCCCATGTAATCTCGAGTTATGCTAGCTTGTTTAAGAATTGGTTATTTTTGTATTTTTTATGGGTTTAGGTGTTTTAACTCATTCTTTTTAATGTTGTTCGGATTAAATGATAGTTCTTAATGTGTTTGATTCATGAGTGAAGTTTTTATGTGTCAATTCTTGCCCCATAATTCCCCATGAGTGATTTTTGGGTTTTTCCCCGCAAAGAAACTCTGAAATTGCGTTTTTTGCTTCAGCTATACGAACTGCACTGGCTTGCCCACGGCGTTCCCAAGCCTGTGCGCAAGCCAGTGCGTCCGTGTTGACGCACGCACCGGCTTGCGCACCCTAGTGCGCAGCCCCTTTCTGCCCTACATGGTCTTGAGATCGTCCTCAAGCCCATGCGTAGCCCTGTGCGCATGCCTTAGGCAATTTTTCAGCCTTCTTTCTTAGTTGCTCTCGGAATGTGGTCAAATGGCCAAAAATAAAAGTTTACTTTTTCTGTCCGACCTCCTAAAGCAATCCGATTTCACCTATAGCTTCCATAAATTATAAACTTGCTACTTTTGCGAAGTTTGTAATTTTCCGACTTCGTTCGGGCCATGAATAGTACCTTTTTCTTTTAGGGGTTTTTTCTCCAATTTTTGAATGTCGTCCGAATGACCCAAAATTTGCATGAGTGCTTCTCTACATTGTAATATGCATGAGTATGAACTTCAATTTGCATTTTAGCATGTTTAGCATCTTTAATTTCATACATTCCGTTAATTGGTTTAATTGCATTTTCCCTATAATTCTTACTTGCTATATGATTTTGATTGGTCTTTCATGTGTTGTAACATTTTATGAGTCATGCGTCATGTCTTATCTTAATTGGTATTGTCGTCTGTCAGTTTCAGGCTATTCTCTCGAGGATTCGTTTGAGTTGTCGTGTCTTTCCCTTCGTGCTTTCCAGGTGAGGGTTACAAAAATGGTTTCAACTGGTGTAAGAATCCTTTTATTTATTGCGAAACAACTTATCTCCTTACTTGCTCTCATTGATTTGTTTTCTAGCCTTTTGTATATCTTACTAGATATTTGATTGATTATTTTTGTGATTTAAATCAAAGCATTTGATATCAACTTGTACCTATATTATCCAATGTGTTTTGATTTTAAAGGAAAGAAAACTCTTTCGTTTTAAATGTGACGCTTTGACTTTGGTTGGGTCTATAAGGGAAGTCGTTAGGGGTGCCCGTTAGCGCATCCCGAATCGCTCGGATCTTATGGTTACCCCCTTGGTCGTCACCTCACTTGCCTTAAATGCCATTTGGCAATTAACTTATAATTGCTTTCCATACATTAATTTTTGGAAAATGCGAGTAAATTCATGTCTTATTAATTTGGGCCCTGGAGGGTTTTACAGAGGTATCACCTAGAGACGAGCGTCTAAATTGCTTTCCATACTTTAATTTTTGGAAAATGCGAGTAAATTCATGACTTATTGATTTGGGCCCTGGAGGGTTTTACAGAGGTATCACCTAGAGACGAGCGTCTAGGGTGGTTCTCAAGGTACTACTCTCAAAAACTAAGTGTCAGCTGTGATCCGTCAGGAGTTGGCAACCATGGTTGGTGCGATGGTGGGTGATGTATTCGTTGTACACTTTCGTGAAATATCATTTTATCGCTCATGGTCGCGCTATGGGTCGACAACCGGTGGAGTATTTTTCATGTCATGAAGGGGTTATAAGGAGGATTTGGCCCGTTCTTTCCGGGACATTACTTGCTTTATTGATTGCCTTATTTACTTGCTTTCTTATTTAACTAAGTTAGTTGAATTACGAGCCGTATTTTACTGTCATTTCCAACTTGTTGTTATTATACTATTCGAACTCGTAACGGCCTCGTGACTCAACTAATGATTTCCCTAATGATCGGCTTGACTTAGATGTAAATGATTTACAAACCCGGCTCATCACTATTGTTTTCAAACAAGCTGAAAACGGGTGTTGCTCAATGTTTTGTTGAAAATGTTATATTATTAAAACGAGAATTACCCGAAACTTTGTTTTAACTACTCAAACGACGAGTCGTGATTCATTTATTTATGCAGATCCCCTCACTAAGTATCCTTTATGCTCACCCTCCTACTTTTGATTCTTACTTCAGGTCGACAAGTGGCAGTGTCACCTTTCATGTCGGTTGGCAACAGCGGGTTGTGTGTCCCGAGTTTCGTGTCCTTGGTCGTCTGTCTGTTGTGTCCAACAACTGTCTGTCGTTTCTGTATCGGATTATGTTTCTCTATTTCCTGAATTTCTTTGTAGGATAATTATGATATTGGTATTTATGAATGTTGTTTTATGATTATTGTTGCCCTGTATGGCTTGAGTATTGAATTGTTTATTGGTTTAGCGTCCGCACTCTGTTGTTATTATTGTTATTGTTGTTGTTGTTGTTGTTGGGCCAGGGACGTTGTTGCCAGTTTAGATCGAGTACTTGCCGTTCGCCGAGATGAATTTTTAAATAGGGTACATGTACCTTGTTTGGGAGTTCGTCTTGGTGCGGATGTGGCGCTCTTTATCCTCCTACGGAGAGGGGCGCTACAGCCAGTGGTATCAGAGCCTAGGTTTTCGGAAGGAAACCAAAAGCTCTAGTATCTCGTCTCGTCTTGCTTTCAGTGTCTGCATGAGTTGTGTCGGTCCGTGTCGAATTCGTGTTTTGATGAGTGTTCGTCTCTTCTTGACATATACATATCAATTAAACATTCAAAGTCAGCGAAAAGGTGTCCCTGGCAGAATTCTTCAACTCCCCTGTTGTTAACACGTCCTGGGTCCTGGCTTATTTTTTTTCTTTCCCCAGCCTCGGAGAGATGCAGAACTCTTTTCACGGGCATCAATCAACATAAATCAATATTCAATAATTATATATATTTAACTAGTCAATGCTCAACAAATATTCATCAAAATCATCGAATATTAATAATCATTAATATATTCATTTCTACTAAACAAAATGATTCGATTCAATTAAATAAAAACAGACTGTCGTTCGACACTATCGACAGATACCAAAGGACACGAAGACCAAGAATTACGACCCGCTGTTGCCAACCGACATGAGAGGTGACAACGCCACCTGTCGACCTGAAGTAAGAATTAAAAATAACGAGGGGTGAGTATAAACGATACTCAGTGAAGGTAAAGTGGAAACAAGTGCGAGCCACGCTTCCGGGTTTTATATATATATATAGGAAAATACATTTGCAGAATTTAAGAAAATCCGGAATGTGCTTCAACTTGTATAATAACAATTAATAAACATTAACAACACAGCATAAATAGAAGCAAGTAATATCCCAGCGAGAATGGGCCTGTTCCTCCTTATAACCCCTTCAAGTCATTATAAAACTCCATCTCCGGTGTCTGACCCCATAGCCGACCATGGGCGACTAATTGAATTTTAGGAAAACGTGCAACACATGCAATGCCCACCATCGCTCCAAACCGTGGCTATCAACTCCTGACGGGCCACGATTGACGCTTAATTTTGCGAAAATTATCTCGGGCAACACCCTGGATGCTCGTCCCCAAGTGAGACCCTCGAATACCCTCCCGGGCCCTCATTAAAAGAAAAGTCCACGATTTTTCTCGCGTTTCAAGAAACATTATAAGTTGAAAGCCAAACGGGCATTTAGGCAAGTGTGTGACGACAGAGGGGGTGACTATAAGTTTCATACGTGTCGGGAAGCACTGACATCCTCCCCTAACGACTTCCCTCATAGACCCTTCCAAAGTCAAAGCGTCACGTTTGAAAAGAAAGAGTTTACTTGCCTATTGAAAACGAAACGATTTAGATATACTAATAGGTATGAGTTAATATCAAAACATTTGCTATTAAAATCCATGAAATTATAATTAAATATTTACTAGATATACATGAAAGAATCAAATCAATATAAGCACGTAAGGGTAGTTCGCAATAAATAAAAGGAATTCTTACTCCAGTTGAAAGCATTTTAAAACCCTCACCTGGGAGCACGGGAACAAGACACTCAAGCTATTCCTTGAAAGGACGGCGTGAAACTGTTAGACGACAACCAAATAAGACAAGACACTACGTACGACTCTCAAGGACTACAACGTATGAAAGACCAATTAATAATCTTGTAGTAATTGAAATTACAAGTAAAATGCATTTAAATCCATTAAACGAAAGATACACAATTAAAGATGCTAAAAATGCTCAATTAGAATTCTAATTGTACATTCATGCATAATATATTATAAAGAAGCACTCATGCGATTTTCGGATCATTTGGACACCATTCATAAATTGGGGAAAAAGCCCTAAAAGAAAAAGGCTCGATTCAAGGTCCGAACGAGGTCGAAATTTTGGAAACTTTACGAAATATTCATCCTTGAATCATATGGAAGCTATAGGTGAAAACGGATCGATTTTAGGGGGTCGTATGCAAAAAGTCAACTATTATTTTTGGCCAATTGATCCCATTACCGTGAGCAACTAAGGAAAAAGGCTGAAAATTTGGTTAAGGCATTCGCATGGGCTAACGCACGTGTAGCGCCCCCTGAAGAAGGACCGCCACATCCGCACCGAAGCGAACTCCCGAGCTTCAGCGAGGAGCCTCAACTCAAAAATCCACCCCGGCGAACGGCACTCAAGCAATAACCATCGGCAACAGCGACAACCATCCCAACAACAACCACAATAAAACAGAGATATGCGGAAGCGATTATAAAGTAAACAGATAAATTCCATAAATGCCTACGAGGCTAACATAATATCAGTTAAACATATGCAATTCGAAATACAACAGAATAACAACACGTAGTGCCATCCATGGCTCAACTAGTCTATCTTGTACTATCCTAGATATTGTCAACTATCCCACATCAGGGGCACATAAGTACGTAAAGTAAATAATATAATAAACAAGACTCGACGGTTGTTGGGACCACTGACAAGACAAACCACAAAGACTGAGCCTATCTAGACCTGCTGATGCCGACTGACAAGATAGGTGACGTCGCCACCTGTCTACCTGAAGCAAGAACCAAAAATAGCAGGGGTGAGTATAAAGGATACTCAGTAAGGGGGTTTTGATCACAGTTCGTCGTTTATCTTTTAAAACCAAAAGTGGTGAGTGTTGCCCATTTTGAGAAAGAAGATAAATAACGAAATATAGGTTGTAAAATAATTACACAAGGCGACACTCGGTTTGGCTTGCTTGGAAAACACGAAAAGGTTGACGAACAGGATCTTTTAAAATTATTTGCACGCAACGTCAAGCCAATAAGTTGAAAGGGGTATTAGTTGAGTCACGAGGCCGTTACAAGTTCGAAAGGTACGATTCATTAAGTTAGAAACGATAAGTAAACACGGCTCGTAATTCAACTAATTAATTGAATAATAAAGGAGGCTTAGGGTAGCAAGTACGAGTCCCGCTTCCGGATTTTATATATATATAGGGGAATACATATGATAAATGGAGAAAACCGGAATGTGCTTTGACTTGTAACGAAAGCCGTAAAACAATTAGACAAGCAACAAATGCAGTAAATCATGCAATAATGTGTCCCGGCGAGAACGGGCCCTCTCCTTATAACTCCCAATTGAAAATCATGCAAGCATATAGTCCAGTACTCCACCACCAACAATACTGTACAGAGTTTTAAGGAGACGCAATTAGCACCACCATACAGAGTTTTAAGGAGACGTTGTTAGCACCACCGTTCGCATCAACTCAGGCTAGCCAACCTCCTAGTCGGCCCAAGTTAACACGCTAGAAGTACACATCGGGATTTGCCCTAGACGCTCGTCCCCAGGCTCACCTCCTGTATACTCCGGGCCCAAGTCATTAATAAATCTATGGCTCGCTTTTGAAATCAATGATAGTTTGGGTGGCCAAAGGGGCCGTTCGAAAAGATGATGCAAGCAGTTAAGTATGAATGGCCAAATGGGCTTTTGAGACAAGTTGATGTAACGATCTAGGAAATACTCATAAGCGCCGTACGCTTCGGGAGCATGCTGACGGATGTCCCTAACGACATTACTTATAAGTTCCTCAGAGACCAAATAGTTACTTTTAAAACAAATAAGTTACTTGTCTCTAGTTGAAAGCATTTCAAATCATTTGGTTTTGCTATCAAAATGTTTGACTAAGCAGATAGAGAAATAGTAAATGAAATAAAACAAATAATAAGAAGGCGGGATAGTGGTTTATTTCGCAAACCTAAGTAACTATGTTCTTACTCCAGTTGAAAACAATTTAAAACCCTTACCTGGCTCAACACGACAGTATGAAAGCAAGCCGTAGTCAAGTTTCTCCCTCGTTGGTCCCACCTGTAATACACAGGGCCTAGAGGATGAAAAACAAGACCGGCAATACTAAAAGCAAGACACAAGACAACAGATGACGCACGACAATTCATATAAACTCCACTCATGCTACAGGTGCAATATGGAAAGTCAAATAATTAAACATGTAAGGATATATAAAATGTGGTACAACATTTAAAGGAGTATTAATGCAATTATAATTAATGGGAGAACATCAGAAATTAAATATCAAAGACATGCTAAAACGCAATTAGGGCACGTAGGCATGCTTAAAATAATATAAGGACACTCTCGCGCGAATACGGGATCAAACGGATAAGGAACGGCAAAGGTGGGATAAAATTCCTAAACGAGAAAGGTGTCAATTGACGGTCAAATAGGATCAGATAAATTGTAAATTATGAAGAATATCAAATCCCGAGGCTCGAGGAAGCTATAGGTGAAATCGGATTGATATTCGGAGGTCGTATGTGAAAAGTCGACATTTAAATGAGTGGGGTTGACCCAATTCCCGAAGTGCAAAAAAGGAAAAGGCTATAATCTATAAAAATTCTAATAACGCGAATTAAAAACGAACATTTAGGAGCAATTAAAATACGTTAGAAAACATCAGGCATAACAAAATTATTTAAATGCAATTAACATTCCAAATAAAATTCAAAGTCATGCGAAAGACGGCATTACAAAAACCTTAAACAAGGCTAACGACAAAGAAGAAAATAAAGGTAAATAGCTCATGGCTCATCCACGACACACATTCTCGTCCATAACGACCAAGAAGCAGAAAATCCCAATGTAAGGTCCATCATCACTATCATTATCTATTTCGTTCTTCCGACTGATTCTTGCACTCTTCGTATCCCCAATAACAATTGTCACATCCTCCTCCTGTTTCTTGATTAGAGTTCCTTTTACAGGAAGTAACGTCATCATCATTTCTCCCATTGTACTCCTCGTCCTTCTCACAACCTGTTTCTTCAAGATCACACTCTTTCTTATTCTTTCTACAAAGTGTTTTCTCATCTTCAATGGTATTGGATGATTTCTCCTCTCCGCCTTCCATTAAACCATCATTTTCATCATTTCTTCACTCGACTTCATACGAAACATCAGGGTCGTCATTATCAGAAGCCGATGTCGGCTCATCTCCCATATAATCCTCATCGTCAGATAATTCATTATCCTCTTCACTAGTTGATTCATCTTCAGACATACCTTCAGAAGTATACTCCTTCAGACTCGATTTGTCAACGTCGGTGCTATCCAGAACCGCATAACGTGCTCGCAACAGAATCGATCTTAGTCGGCCAAGAACTCCTTGTCCTTGGCACTCTCTAATAGCGTATAACGACTTTATCGAATTCCATGCTATCCACACAGAGATCACATAAATCTTAGCATCTAATCATTCAATCAGTACAAGTGTGAACTTAACACATATTTAAAGCAATTACCATTCGAAACAGAATATTATGAGTGAATGCAATGATAATGCAATGTACCTCTGCGAGTCGGTATCAGGGTCGAGATCCCCTTTTCCTTCCCCGAGGATTTCCTGAGTCAGGGCAATCCTGAAGTTGGTGTTTGCTGCTCCCACATCTGAAGCAACGTCTCGATCTCTTCCTACACCATGCAGTCTTGTGATTGGTCTTTCCACAGTGCTCACAGGGGATGAGGTTCTCCTTCACTTCTGGTTTGGTAGGTTCCGGCATCTCGTAGTGTGATTCCCATGTCGGAAAGGTGCTCGGTCCGGCTGGGTCCCTTCTTGCTATCTTGTTGAAAGAGGATCCTTGTAGGTGAGGAATACCTCGACTCATCTCTTGAAGATCGGACTCCACTCTCATAGCTCGGTTAACTGCATCATGATAGACACGAATGTCCAATCCTACTAATCTCTCCAAGATTTCCGGCTGAAATCCCTGGATGAATTTCCGCGCTCTCCTTCGATCGTCAGATGCAATGTGAGGAGCATAGACGATGAGGCGGCTGAAAAGTGCCTCGTATTGTGCAACAGGGAGAGCTCCCTGGGTGAGGGACATGAACTCTCTTTCTCGGCTGTCACGTACTACTTGCGGCACGTACTTCTCTCGGAAGTCAGATAGGAACCGTGACCAGGTGTACGAAATTCTCTCAGCGATCCATCTCTGTTCTATGTAGCGCCACCAATCTTCAGCTGGTCCTCTCATGAGAAAGATGGCATACTCGACCCTCTCGGGGTCACCGCAGCGTATGACTCGAAAGATTCGTTCTAAATCGGTTATCCAAGCCTCGGCCTTAAGATCATCTGGTTCACCCACAAAGCAGGGTGGGTTGTAGTGCAGAAATATGTCCAGGGATTGGCCCTCGGCTTGTCTCGTAGTTACATGCTGTTGCTGTTATTGCCTTTCCTGATGTACTTGCTCAGCAATCTATCTCCTAGCTGTCACTAACTCTCTTGCAATCGTATTTGGAGATGGGGGAGCTGCAGGGGGTCTTCGATGAGACATTATGTACCTGTGCTCAATAAACTAGGGAAAGATGCATGCTCGGTTAATGGAATGATCACATAAGGCATATAAAATTCAAACAAAGCATACATATACGATCGAACAACATGTAGACAATTTAAGCACGAAACATTCATAGAACAAGCAAAACTCGATCCTATAGCCGTACGACCTAGACACGACAAGACCCAAGCAGGACACGACCAAACGACACGACAAGACAGACACTACCTCGAGTTCCACATCCACTTGCATTCAATCCCAACTCAGTACTACAATTGTAAGAGATCAAACGGTTGGTTGGCCATTCCAAAATAAGATCAATCACAATTTTAATACTAAGGAGTTCTCAAGCACCTGTGACTGGAAACTCTAAGTCTCATTGACACAAAACGGGCAGACATAAGGGACAAGACACGACGCGATTACAAAGCTTCGGTTCCTTATGGGAACCTAGGCTCTGATACCACTGACTGTAGCGCCCCCTGAAGAAGGACCGCCACATCCGCACCGAAGCGAACTCCCGAGCTTCAGCGAGGAGCCTCAACTCAAAAATCCACCCCGGCGAACGGCACTCAAGCAATAACCATCGGCAACAGCGACAACCATCCCAACAACAACCACAATAAAACAGAGATATGCGGAAGCGATTATAAAGTAAACAGATAAATTCCATAAATGCCTATGAGGCTAACATAATATCAGTTAAACATATGCAATTCGAAATACAACAGAATAACAACACGTAGTGCCATCCATGGCTCAACTAGTCTATCCTGTACAATCCTAGATATCATCAACTATCCCACATCAGGGGCACATAAGTACGTAAAGTAAATAATATAATAAACAAGACTCGACGGTTGTTGGGACCACTGACAAGACAAACCAGAAAGACTAAGCCTATCTAGACCTGCTGAGGCCGACTGACAAGATAGGTGACGTCGCCACCGGTCTACCTAAAGTAAGAACCAAAAATAGCAGGGGTGAGTATAAAGGATACTCAGTAAGGGGGTTTTGATCACAGTTCGTCATTTATCTTTGAGAAAAGTGGTGAGTGTTGCCCGTTTTGAGAAAGAAGATAAATAACGAAATATAGGTTGTAAAATAATTACACAAGGCGACACTCGGTTCGGCTTGCTTGGAAAACACGAAAAGGTTGACGAACAGGATCTTTTAAAATTATTTGAACGCAATGTCAAGCCAATAAGTTGAAAGGGGTATTAGTTGAGTCACAAGGCCATTACAAGTTCGAAAGGTACGATTCATTAAGTTAGAAATGATAAGTAAACACGGCTCGTCATTCAACTAATTAATTGAATAATAAAGGAGGCTTAGGGTAGCAAGTACGAGTCACACTTCCGGATTTTATATATATAGGGGAATACATATGATAAATGGAGAAAACCGGAATGTGCTTCGACTTGTAATGGAAGCCGTAAAACAATTAGACAAGCAACAAATGCAGTAAATCATGCAATAATGTATCCCGGCGAGAACGGGCCCTCTCCTTATAACTCCCAATTGAAAATCATGCAAGCATATAGTCAAGTACTCCACCACCAACAATACTGTACAGAGTTTTAAGGAGAAGCAATTAGCACCACCATACAGAGTTTTAAGGAGACGCTGTTAGCACTACCGTTCGCATCAACTCAGGCTAGCCAACCTCCTAGCCGGCCCAAGTTAACACGCTAGAAGTACACATCGGGATTTTCCCTAGACGCTCGTCCCCAGGCTCACCACCTGTATACTCCGGGCCCAAGTCATTAGTAAATCTATGGCTCTCTTTTGAAATCAATGATAGTTTGGGTGGCCAAAGGGGCCGTTCGAAAAGATGATGCAAGCAGTTAAGTATGAATGGCTAAATGGGCTTTTGAGACAAGTTGATGTAACGATCTAGGAAATACTCATAACCGCCGTACGCTTCGGGAGCATGCTGACGGATGTCCCTAACGACATTACTTATAAGTGCCTCAGAGACCAAATAGTTACTTTTAAAACAAATAAGTTACTTGTCTCTAGTTGAAAGCATTTCAAATCATTTGGTTTCGCTATCAAAATGTTTGACTAAGCAGATAGAGAAATAGTAAAAGAAATACAACAAATAATAAGAAAGCGGGATAGTAGTTTATTTCGCAAACCTAAGTAACTATGGTCTTACTCCAGTTGAAAACAATTTAAAACCCTTACCTGGCTCAACACGACAGTATGAAAGCAAGCGGTAGTCAAGTTTCTCCCTCGTTGGTCCCACCTGTAATACACAGGGCCTAGAGGATGAAAAACAAGACCGACAATACGAAAAGCAAGACACAAGACAACAGATGACGCATGGCAATTCATATAAACTCCACTCATGCTACAGGTGCAATATGAAAAGTCAAATAATTAAACATGTAAGGATATATAAAATATGGTACAACATTTAAAGGAGTATTAATGCAGTTATAATTAATGGGAGAACATTAGAAATTAAATATCAAAGACATGCTAAAACACAATTAGGGCACGTAGGCATGCTTAAAATAATATAAGGACGCTCTCGCACGAATACGGGATCAAACGGATAAGGAACGACAAAGGTGGGATAAAATTTCTAAACGAGAAAGGTGTCAATTGACGGTCAAATAGGGTCAGATAAATTGTAAATTATGAAGAATATCAAATCCCGAGGCTCGAGGAAGCTATAGGTGAAATCGGGTTGATATTCGGAGGTCGTATGTGAAAAGTCGACACTTAAATGAGTGGGGTTGACCCAATTCCCGAAGTGCATGAAAGGAAAAGGCTAACTAAGTAGGTTGCACCGGCCAACGCACGGGCTTGGCAACCGGTGCAAGTACAAATAGAGGTGCACGGCCTCATGCACGGTCTTGAGCACGGTGCCAAGACCGTGCAGGTGCAAACGGGCCTGCGTACGGGTCTGTGCACGGGCTCAAGCCCGTGCAGGTTGAAAAGAGCTGCGCACGGGCTCCTGCACGGTCTTGATCAAGACCGTGCGTTCGCCCGTGTGGATCTACTGAGCAGCAGATTCAGCAGATCGCGAAAACTCACACGCGAAAATCAATATATAAATTCATACATCTCCTAATTTACTCCATAAAACATCCTAATTTTCACATATAATCATCTATATCACATAAGCTACACATAGGCACAAGAAACAGGTAAAATAGTCAAGTAAATCTTCCTAAACACGAAAATCCTAATATAATAAAATTCTATATAAAACTCACGAAAATCGCAACGAAATGAAATGGGGTAAAAGGATTACCGGTAGAGAATGTAGTGAGGATCGTTCGGGTTTTCACGGCTCGTCGATCGGGCGAGAAACGGGCTCGGTAGGGCGTCGGGAAGTTTTTCTCCTTTCTTCTCCTTCTTTCTCCTTCCTTTCTTCTTTTCTCCTTCTTTGTGTGTAATGAGAGAATGAGAGAGATAGATAGATATTTAGGAAATATCTCGGGGGGGTAAAATGGTCATTGAGGCTTTCAAGGGCATTTATGTAATTTAAGTAATTGAGGGTATTTAAAAGATAGGTTAAATCAATCTTTTCCATAAGATTAATTAATCCAATTGGATAGATCGAGAAATTAGGCAAGAAAGAATTCGCGTAATAATTAATAATATAATTAAAATATTCAGGTCGTTACAGCACGGCCTTGTGCACGATCTTCAGCACGCACTCAAGACCATGCAAGCTAAAACAATTGCGCACTGAGCCGGTGCAGGCTTAAGGTGGTGCACACGGTCTGGTGCACGGTCTTGCCAAGACCGTGCGTTGGGCCGTGTGGTTCATCTTCCAGGTGCAGAAAACGCGATTTCAAGGTTTCTCACGAGGGTTTCGTCCTAAAATCAACTAGGGTGGATTCTATAGCTAAAATCAACATGTAAAATTCACACTCATGCATTGTACACACTAATAGCTACCCTTTGATCCGAACTATAATAAAAATGGTAAACTCTAACCTACAAACCCATCAAATTATCAAATATTTATTTCAAATTTAAAAGCTAGAAAATTGAAAGATTTAATGGGTTAATCGAAATGCGGAAAGAAGGTTACCGGTAGAGAATCGAACGAGGATTGTATAGTTGGTCTCGGAATTTCGATTGGTCGAGCGACGGATTCGGAACGGGATTTCTCCTTCTCCTTCCTTCTTCTTCTTCCTTTCTCCTTCTCTTCTCTTTTCTCTCTCTCAATTTTGGGATGTGCACAAGAGTGTGCAAGAGAGTGTGCACAAGAGGGTGTAAGTGTGTTCAAGAGGGTGCAAGTGTGTCCAAGAGGGTGCAAGTGTGTTTAGGGGTTGTGGGTTCATTTGGAGATTAAAATTAATTCTAGGGATAGAAAATGTAATTATAAATGGTTGAAGATATGGAAATAAATTAGAATAAATTAAAATTAGCTAACGAATCTAATCTTTTCATTTAAAATTCAACGAGGTATCGAATATTTATTCCGAAAATATATTCCGAAATTCTGGGTCGTTACAATACTCCCCCCTTCAAAAGAATCTGTCCTCAGATTCTCCTCCGAACCTCGGGGTTTGTTAAAGGGAGTATTTTACAGAATTTGGAAATTGTTCATACAAAATCGTGCAATTAACACATAAGCAATTAATTAAAATGGACAATTAGCATTTAAATTCAGATAAGCAATTAACGCATAGTTCTTACATAATAGTTCCAAATAAAATCAAATCACAATTAAAACGAAAAATGATGGGAAATGGAAGATCACAATGCCGACTATGAATCGGGTGCTCCAGAACTGGGCGGCATGCCTAGACGACTCAGATAGCGAGTGAGCTGCTCGGAGATGAACCTCTCAAGGTCGGAAATTTGCTCCCGGAGCTCGGCGTGGTTGCGTCGGTCTCAAGTCTGATCTCCCGTAGGTCGGTGCGAACCTCCTGGAGTTCGGTCGACTGCCGCTCCAGTCGCTCGGTAGTCTGGTCAGTGAAGGTGGTGAAGCGGTTTCCCCAAACCGTCCACCTATCGGCCTCCCACCAGTTTGGGTCTCCAACTCCGATTGTTGGTACCGGTTCCACTGCTCCTCACTTAACCTATCCCATTGTGAGGATCCAGCCTGGTGCTGTGTCGGGTAATCGTCGAAGCTCTGCTGGAAGTGAGCCTCTTCGACTCTAGGAGGATCGGGCACGTACGGGACCTATTGAGGATCGAAGCCTCCTGCTTTGTACAGTTGTTCGAGCATTTGTTTCTCAATTTCTTGGTGGTCCTCTTCAGGATGACCTCCTGCTCGGATGTCCTCCTCGACATCGTCGTCACTTTCAGCGGCAGCTTCCTCTGCCGTCATTGGTACGTACTTACTATGACGCCCTCTAACTTTCTTACATAGCTTCATCTGGGCGAATTGCTTATCGGTGATGGTTGCGTCGTCTCCCCCCGCTGGGGCCATTCGATCCATACCGGTCACGCTGGCACACTCAAGGATTGCGGTAATGTAGGACCCAATCCTAATATCTCCCTTTGGTCGTGTGCCCACGTACTCTACATACCACAAGAAAAACATAATGCCGTTGACCGGCTCTCTCCGTACCGCACAATCCAGAACGTAGAGTTCATCCAAGTTGATGGAGCCGTAGCTATCTCCTCGGGCAAAAACGGTGCACGAGAGAAATCAATGGAAAGTCCTCAAGGCGGGATTGATGAGGTCGGTTTCCTTGTTGGGAGGACCTTCTAGAAGTGGAGACATTTCTCCACGCCTCGGCTTCGGACCATCCTATTTCTCGGCTCATCATACCTCGAACGGGTAGTCCAAAATGCATTGTCAATTGCCGTAATGTGAGCTCATATTCTTCATTGAAAGCTCGGAATTCTATCTTGAACGGCAATTCGGCGTCGTCTTGATGAGGGACTACTTGGAGCGTTGCAATGAATTCGTAGACAAGCCGGGGGTACGAATTCCTCCTAACATCCAAAAATATGGTCCAACCGACATCTTCAATATATCGGGCTATGCAATGGCCGAGTCCCAAACTTCCTAATGCTTCTATATCAAGAAATTTAGTACATAGGACCGGGCGTCCATTCATCCGGCGAAAAATCTTGGCTTGAGTGGAATTTGAGATTTCCACATCAAGAGGAAATGGTGATGGAGGGTCATCTAGCCTCCTCCTTCATCGAGAACCTTCGGCGGCCATGTGAGAAGGTTGCTTGAAGCTTGTTAGGTTGAATTTGGTGAAATTCCTCACTCGGGAATTTTGTCGAACACTTGGCGGGCGTGTATTTTGAGCAGCGATTTGTGTATGATCGTTTCGGCGGATCGTCCCCAAAAACCAACTAACTGAAATGTGCAATGCCGGCTACATACCTTTTAATTTTTACGAAGATCTGACGGACGAATCGAAAGTTATAGGCTTGCAAAGTGGAAGAAGGGAAATTGGGGAAAATTTTTCTGTTGTTGGAAGTGTAGGAAAGGGGGAAAATTGGGATTCTGAGTTTCTGTTCGCGAAATAAGGTTTAAATGGCGAAGGGGGCGTGCACGGTCTTATGCACGGGTGTGCGTAGGGCCGTGTGGAACGGTTCATCCGGTTCAGCGGTTCAGACGCTGAACTGGTCTGCACGGTCTTGAGCTGGGCGCACCGGCTTGGTCAAGACCGTGAGCAGGGGCGTGCAAGCGCCCCTAACTTGGAATAAAACGCGCGAAAATTACCAAAACACTCCGGATTAAACCCGGAGTTCAATTAAGCAGTAAAACATACTATCGCGCAAATAATAAATTAAAATACGAGGAAATATGAATGTTATGAATATGCACGGTGCCTTTATTCCGAGAGACGAAGTCCGGTCTAGCCTTTTTCTCTTCTTTCTTCTTTTTTTTTTTTTTGTTCATCCTTTGATCTCGGTAGTTCCTCGACTCCTTCAATTATCTTTTCTCTTGTTGGGGTATTGGTCGACGAGGTGATTTGCGGCACCACAAATGAGGCACAACCCAAGTCTCCTCCTACACCTCTCGGCGACGTGGTTCGGTTTCTGGCAATGCGTGCAGAGGATGATACTTCCACTGGATCCGCTAGTCGTGGTTCCTTCATTGCGAGAAGTCGTATGGACAACCACTGGGGTTCCTGATCCATATGACTGGTCCTCCGAGGTAATCAGTCGAGCATTTCTAGCTCTCATTTCAAATTCTGCTTCGGCCCGCAAAGCTCGGCCGACGGCCCGCAAAGCTCGGCCGACGGCCCGCAAAGCTCGGCCGACGGCCTCTGCATAAGAACAGCAGCCAAGTCCTATGAGTATTTGGCGGATTTCATGCCTCAACCCGGATATAAATCTTGTGGCTCTGTTCCTTTGGTCCGGCTCTCGGTTAGGAGAATAGTTAGTCAGGTAAGCGAATCGAGCCTCGTATTCGGTTACGCTCTCTTCTCTTTTAGCTATTTCTATGTCTCCCGTCGGATACGGGTATGAAGATCCTGGAGCAGTCTGGGGTGGTGGTAGTGGCGGGTCTGATCGGGCTTTCTTGTGTGGCATACCTGCGTTCACAACTATTTGGCAAAATAGGTGCATGTCTTGTAAGGAATGATGCCAATAATTTATATACACATAAGGCATGCTCGACACACAATAAAAATCCTATCGTCACACAACTATGACAGACCAAACCGAGTAAAACACACAAAGAGTTCCACGATCGACTCGCGTTATATCTTTCTTAGTAAAAAAATTCATACAGGATTGTCAGTCGGTTAATTAAGCCAATCGTAATCGTCTACAATTTTAAGCACCAAGATAAGACGAACACTCGTCAAAACACGAACTCGACATGGACTGACACAATTCAAAAGACACAAAAGATAAGACAGACGAGATACTAGAGCTTTCGGTTCCTTTTCGGGAACCTAGGCTCTGATACCACTGACTGTAGCGCCCCTTTCCGTAGGCGGAGAAAGGACACCACATCCGCACTAAGATGAACTCCGAAACGAGGTAGATGTACCCCATTTAAAAATCTATCCCGGCAAACGGCAATCACTCGATCTATATCTGGCAACAACGTACCTAGTCCAACAACAACAACCAATAGAAATAACAGAGTGCGGAAGCTTGACATATACATATCAATTAAACATTCAAAGTCACACGGGCATCCATCAACATAAATCAATATTCAATAATTATATATATTTAACTAGTCAATGCTCAACAAATATTCATCAAAATCATCAAATAACAATAATCATTAATATATTCATTTCTACTAAACAAAATGATTCGATTCAATTAAATAAAGACAGACTGTTGTTGGACACTACCGACAGATACCAAAGGACACGAAGACCAAGAATTACGACCCGCTGTTGCCAACCGACATGAGAGGTGACAACGCCACCTGTCGACCTGAAGTAAGAATTAAAAATAACAAGGGGTGAGTATAAACGATACTCAGTGAAGGTAAAGTGGGAACAAGTGCGAGCCACGCTTCCGGGTTTTATATATATATATAGGAAAATACATTTGTAGAATTTAAGAAAATCCGGAATGTGCTTCGACTTGCATAATAATAATTAATAAACAGTAACACAGCATAAATAGAAGCAAGTAATATCCCAGCGAGAATGGGCCTGTTCCTCCTTATAACCCCTTCAAGTCATTATAAAACTCCATCTCCGGTGTCTGACCCCATAGCACGACAATGGGCGACTAATTGACTTTTAGGAAAATGTGCAACACATGCAACGCCCACCACCGCTCCCAACCGTGGCTATCAACTCCTGACGGGCCACGATTGATGCATAATTTTGGAAAAAGTATCTCGGGCAACACCCTGGATGCTCGTCCCCAAGTGAGACCCTCGAATACCCTCTCGGGCCCTCATTAAAAGAAAAGTCCATGATTTCGCTCGCGTTTCAAGAAACATTTTAAGTTGAAAGCCAAACGGGCATTTAGGCAAGCGTGTGACGATAGAGGGGGTGACTATAAGTTTCATACGTGTCAGGAAGCACTGACATCCTCCCCTAACGACTTCCCTCATAGACCCTTCCAAAGTCAAAGCGTCACGTTTGAAAAGAAAGAGTTTACTTGCCTATTGAAAACGAAACGATTTAGATATACTAATAGGTATGAGTTAATATCAAAACATTTGTTATTAAAATCATGAAATTATAATTAAATATTTACTAGATATACATGAAAGAATCAAATCAATATAAGCACGTAAGGCTAGTTCGTAATAAATAAAAGGAATTCTTACTCCAGTTGAAAGCATTTTAAAACCCTCACCTGGGAGCACGGGAACGACAAGACACTCAAGCTATTCCTTGAAAGAACGGCCTGAAACTGTCAGACGACAACCAAATAAGACAAGACACTACGTATGACTCTCAAGGACTACAACGCATGAAAGACCAATTAATAATCATGTAGTAATTGAAATTACAAGTAAAATGCATTTAAATCCATTAAACGAAAGATACGCAATTAAAAATGCTAAACATGCTCAATTGAAATTCTAATTATACATTCATGCATAATATATTATAAAGAAGCACTCATGCGATTTTCAGATCATTCTGACAACATTCATAAATTGGGGAAAAAGCCCTAAAAGAAAAATGCTCGATTCAAGGTCCGAACGAGGTCGAAATTTTGAAAACTTTACGAAATATTCATCCTTGAACCAGATGGAAGCTATAGGTGAAAACGGCTCGATTTTAGGAGGTCGCATGCAAAAAGTCTACTTTTATTTTTGGCCAATTGACCCCATTACCTTGAGCAACTAAGAAAAAAGGCTGAAAATTTGGTTAAGGCATTCGCACGGGCCAACGTAGGACTTGTGCACGGTCTTGAGCACGCACTTAAGACCGTGCAAGCTAAAAAAATTGCGCACTGGCTTGCGCACCGGGGTGCGCAGGCCGGTGCAGGGTCAAGGTGGTGCACACGGTCTGGTGCACGGTCTTGCCAAGACCATGCGTTGGGCCGTGTGGTTCATCTTCCAGGTGCAGAAAACGCGATTTAATGGTTTCTCATGAGGATTTCGTCCTAAAATCAACTAGGGTGGATTCTATAGCTAAAATCAACATGTAAAATTCACACTCATGCATTGTACACATTAATAGCTACCCTTTGATCCGAACTATAATTAAACTCTAACCTACAAACCCATCAAATTATCAAATATTCATTTCAAATTTAAAAGCTAGAAAATCAAAAGATTTAATGGATGAATCGAAATGGGAAAAGAAGGTTATCTGTAGAGAATCGAACGAGGATTGTATAGTTGGTCTCAGAATTTCGATTGGTCGAGCGACGGATTCGGAACGGTATTTCTCCTTCTCCTTCCTTCTTCTTCTTCCTTTCTCATTCTCTTCTCTTTTCTCTCTCTCGATTTTGGGATGTGCACAAGAGTGTGCAAGAGAGTGTGCACAAGGGGGTGTAAGTGTGTTCAAGAGGGTGCAAGTGTGTCCAAGAGGGTGCAAGTGTGTTTAGGGGGTGTGGGTTCGTTTGGAGATTAAAATTAATTCTAGGGGTAGAAAAGGTAATTATAAATGGTTGAGGATATGGAAATAAATTAGAATAAATTAAAATTAGCTAATGAAGCTAATCTTTTCATTTAAAATTCAAGGAGGTATCGAATATTTATTCCGAAATTCTGGGTCATTACAGGGCCCCTCTCTAAGGCTGGGAAGAAGAACTCCACACCCGAACCGAGACAGACTCCTGAGCACGACATACGCCCTACTCGATAACCCATCCCAGCAAACGGTATTCAAGCAAGCAAATTAACAATAACGACTAGTCCAACAACAACAATAATACTGAAACTAATCAGAGTGCGGAAGCAGTAAAATATGAAAATCCAAACTAAACACATAACCGCATAATACAATAACCTTCAAGTACTTAACAGTGTTATCCTATGCCTTATCAGAGGCTCAACTACGCAGTGAGAATAGCAGTATAGTTAACAAAATTCTTTCAACTATAACAGAAGCATAATTAAAGAATCTATCAAGACCAGACTGTTGTTGGACATGAGACCGACCATTACAAACCCTATACACACAGGACTGCTGTTGCCAAACCACAAAGGTGACATCGCCACCCGTCTGTCTGAAGGAACCTGAAGCAAGAATCAATACACGAGGTTGAGTATAGAGGATACTCAGCGAGGGGTTATATACTGTAAGTATCAATCACAATTCATCATTTCATTCAAAATCAAAATGGTGAATGTTGCGTGTTTTAAGGAATTACATAAATAATAATACAAGGTGTAAAACTGTACGACAAAGCAACACCCAGTCTCGGCTTATTTTAAAACAATCAAAGATTGACGAACAGATCCTTTGAAATCATTTTAGAACATAATTCAGCCGATACTTTACAAGATAATCTAGTTAATTTATAAGCTCGTTTAATCAGCATTACAAAAATGGTAACATAATCAAGCGGTAAATAAATGACGAGACTTATAATTTAACTAAATTGATTAAAGCAGTAAACACGTTCAATACACTATTGTCCCGGTGAGCACGGGCACATTCCTCCTTATATATCCAAAAGCAATAAATACTCCTGCGCTGTTTGTCGAATTCTAAGGCTACCCGGCTATTCAACCAATCACTCATGTAGGTTTGAGAAAAAACGTGCAACACATTTAATCGCCCACCATCTCTTCAATGAAAGACTAGCCAACCACCGACCGGTCTCCCATTGGAAATTACAATTTGGAAAATTATACTTTGGGATCTATATCCTTGACGCTTGTCTCCAGATTTCACCCTCCATATAACCTTCGGGCCCATTTCATTCATTCATTATCGGTATCATTATCTCACTTCGCAATCATTACACTACATTTGGCCAAAGGGGCCGTTCAAGATAAGATTAATTGCGGGGCTCGAAGACCAAAGTCCGCCTGTGAAAACAAATCGGGTTTTCTTGTCTCTCGTTGAAAGCATTTATAAATCATACATACGTATATCATTTGATATTAAAACAGTTGTTTAACATCATGAAGATAATAATCCAATATTTAATACAATATAATAAAAGCTGGAAAACAATAAAGCAATAATAAAAGCAGGACGATAAGTTGGTTCGCAATATATACGATTCTTACTCTAGTTGAAAGCATTTTAAAACCCTCACCTGGAGGGTTTGGTGAAAGAGGTGCAACGATCGAGGAATCCTCTATGAACACCTGAAACTAACATCCGACAAGACCACATAAGAGACTGACAAGACGCACGGCTTATGGGAGATATGTAAAGCAGTTAAAAGCACACAAAGCACGACTTTTATTGAAGTACTTACAAGAATACATTTAAATCAATTAAGTAGGAAATGTCAGAATTAAATATGCAACACATGTGAAAACGTAATTCAAGTTCACATTCATGCTCAAAATGCTGTAACGAAGCAATCATGCAAGTTTCGGATCAATCGAGCGAATTATGAAAAATAGGCTAAGAACTCTAAACGGAAAAACTACTATTCACGGTCCGAACGAGGTCGGAAAATTCTAAATTTCGTGAAGTATAAGTTTCGCAATTTATCAGAGCTATCAGTGAAGTCGGATATCGAAAATGAGGTAAAATGATAAAAGTCAACATTTAATTAAAAACATTGACCGAAATGTCCGAGAGCAACCTAATAAAAAAGCTGGAAATTTCTCTAAGTATGGCTCACAGTTAGATGCATGCTTCACGATAAGTTGTTCACGGTCAGTATCTTACAGTGAGGTAAAAATCTCACAGTAAAATACTCACGGTATGTTGCAATGCTCTCACGGCATCGATCACGGTATGCAATATACCGTGAGGATGCTCTGATCAGTGCAGTTTGAGCTCTTCACACAGAATCTTCAAACTTTTATAAAAATTCATATAATCCGAGAATTAATCCATGAATTGCAACAAGATTCATATACGTTAATCTACCATTCATGCTCGTCACATGGACATGAAAACCACACAAAACTACCACGTATAACATGTAAATCAGCAAAATTCATATTTAATATACTATTCATCATCTCCTATGTAACTAATCAAAACGGGACGAAAATCGAAGGAAATTTGGTGGCTACCTGAAGAACTCGTTGCAAGGATCGTGTAGGAATTTACGGATCGAAAATCAGGCTGGAAACAAGATCGGAATTCCAGGTTGAAGATCAAATTTGCCAAAGTCGTCTTCTGTTCTTTTCTCTTTCCTTTTTCTTACGTATAATTGTTATTACTGTAGAGATTGTCAGAAGCTGCTTTAGATAGGAATTCAATCAACTACTCGCGGGAATCTCTTCGGGGTTTAAAAATAGCATTTTGGGAAAATTACGGGGTTATGATCAAAATACTCTCACGAATTCAACAACGAGAATGAAATTTAAATAAAAGAATTGGAAATGTTAGAAATTGAGGTACGGTCGAAATATGTGGCATTACAATACTCCCCTCTTCAAAAGAATCTGTCCCCAAATTCTATTCTGGTCTGCAGAGTATGTTGAAGAGAGTATTCACAAAGAGATCGTCAAATGAACTGAATGTCGAGCATATAAAGAAGGACGAATTACAAAATTTTGAAAACATTTAGAGCATTTGAACGTTTAATTAGCGAATAGATGTCAAATAGTTAAGGAATCCTAATAGCATTTAAGTACAAAGTATTCAGGGAGTATGTAAGTTCTACAATTAAAGCTAACATTCAAATACTAACGAAATAACAACAAAATTAAGGAAATCTGATAACTAGGATTCAGGAGCATCGGATCCTGGAGGTGGCGCTCCTGAAGTACGCCGAAGATAGTTCGAGATGTGGTCAGAAAGTGAAGACTGAAGGTTGGAGATCTGATCTGCCTCTGCTGCTGTATGAACTGCTGCTGAGCTTGATCCTCAAGCCTAGTGAAACGGGTGTCGATCTGTTCCTGGAAGCTCACAATCAGTATTCAGGGACTAAGTAAGTTCTACAATTAAAGCTCACAAACTGGTTTCCCCAGTTAGTCCAGGACTCTGCGTGCCAGCGGTTCTGACTGGTGGCTGTTTCCTGCCGAGCCTTATATATGTTGTTCAGGCACTCACGTTCCCAAGCGGAATGCTCGGTATAGCGTCGGTCAAAATCCACGAAGCGCTGTTCAAAAGTAAGCTCACGAACTGGTGGAGGTGGTGGCTCTGTGCGCTCTTGTCCCAAAACGGGATCATCAGGAACTACGGCCTCCTCCTCTTGCTCCTGCTACTGCTGCTGGTCGGGATGCTCTCCGGCATCCTCAGCTCCTTCGGCACCGGCCTCTGCGGGCAGGTTAAGCAAGATGTATCGGTGCATTCGACCCACTCTTTCACAGATACCGATACGAGCTAAGGTCGTGTAGCTGACTCTGGTCTCTCCAGTCGCAAGGGGCTCTGCGTCGTAACCTGCGACTCTGGCACGCTCAAGAATCGAGGTAATGTACGAACCCATGAGAATTACTCCTCTGCCCTGAGTAATCATCTCCTCCATGTGATGCAGGATAAATGGAAAGGCATTAAATCTGACACCGCGATCCATGCAATCTAATATATACAGTTCTTTATCGTTCATCGGTCCCGTACTCTCTCCTCGTCCAAAAATCTAACGGCCAAGAACTGTATGTAGAATCCTCATGGTGTAGAGTGGAGCATCGTTACCTTCGATACTCCCGTCCTGAAAACTTCCACATCGGCGGAAAGGCGTTCCCAAGCTTCAGCTTCATTCCAGTCGTCAGGTACACTCCTGACTACCCTAATGTCCAGCCGGAAATGGTCTGTCAACTTTCATAGAGTGCACGAATACACTTCGTTGACCGCTTGAAAGTGGAGTTGGATCGGGATACCGGGGACTTCTTGATAGAGCGAGAATTGGAAAGTGCTCAAGAATTCACAGGTAACTTGAGGATACAAAGGCCTCTTAATGGATAAGAATTCTGTCCATCCAATATTGTCAAGATATCTTGCTATGTCGACTCCAATCCCAAGGCGGTTAATAGCTTCCATGTCCAAAAATTGAGTTGGCTCAACCGGACGCTTTCTTAATTTTGTAAAAGTGTGTCGGGCTGCGGCTTCTTCCAACCATACCACCTAAGGCTCTTGTGCCTCAGCACAATTTACTATCCTCCATGCCGCACGACGATCACGACCATTGGCCATTTGTAAAATCTAAAATTTGGGAGATAATGTGCAAATTGCTTTGAGAACTTTCGTCGAGCACTTGGCGTGCCACACTTCAAGCTTCAAATCGTAGTAGATCAAGGATGTCGATCGACCTAATTATCAACAATGTCGGACTTGAACCGAGAGATAAAACACAGAATCAAATGGATTAAAAATGGGGTAGGCGGATCGAGAGTTATAGACTACCAAAGATTGGGGAAATTAGAGGAGGAAATTGCGGTGAATTTCGCGAGAGAGTGGAGAAAATTGAGGCTGCTACACAAACTGTTCGAACTAGAAGTTTAAATTCGAAACAAGGAACCTCACTGTAAGATGCTTACTGTGAGAGAGACATGCACGCTGTGGCTTACCGTGAACATGTATTGACTAGCGCAATGAGGTTCACGCATGGACGGGCGCGTGAGAGAATAACCAAGGGTCAAAATAACAGTTTAATTCACTCGTAACAGATAAAAGGCACAATGCAGTAAATAATATTACACATAATTTACAGAATAAAATATGAATGAGCATGATAATGCATTATACCTGTACCGATTACCACAAAAGTTCATTCCTCCTTCCAGTTCCCTTTTATTCCATATGTACACTCCCATTTCTGTTCAGCCGTCGATCTCCGTCCATTGCCTGCATCGTTGAGCTGTTCCTAAGGAATAAAACTTCACAATACACACACTACAACCGAGGGTACAGACCCTGGAACAACATCAGGATCAATACTCTTTTTCCTACTTTCCGTTCCTCCGTTCTACTGCCTCAGGTTCGGGCAGTCGGCAGTATGGTGATTAGTACTATGACAAAGTAGGCAGGGTCCAGTTCTCTTCAGGCATACGTAGAAATCGTGGTGTAACTCTCCGCAATAGCTGCAATGCAGAAAGTTAGCTCCCGTCACAGGGTTAATGGTAGCTCACTCCTGGTTAAAATAAGGACTTGGTAGGTGTGGTAGTAGAGGATGGTCCACATGACAGGTTCTCCGTGGCATAACGAGTACGAGCCATGGCACTCTCGTGCAACTCGGACTCTTTTCGCAAAGCTCTGGCCACAGCAAAGGCATAGGAACTGCAGCCCATACCAATCAGTATCTGTCGAATCTCGGGCCTCAAACCGGATATGAACCTGGCGGCTCTCTGCCTCTGGTCCAGATCTCGACTGTGGGAGTATGTGGCCATAAAAGAAAATCTCGCCTCGTAATCTGTCACAGTGTCATGCCCGTGTGCGACCTCAGTATCATCTATAGATCCAGGATTGGGATTCAGCTGTAAAGGTGGTAACGGAGGATCTTGTCGAGATTTCTTACGCGACATCTTGCAACCACAATTGTAATGACCCGATTATTTATAATATTATCGTGAATTCTTATCTTGCCTAATTTCTCGATTATCCAATTGGATTAATTAATCTTGTGGAAAGATTGATTTAACCTATCTTTTAATACCCTCAATTACATAAATTTCATAAATACCCCTAAAGCCTAAATGACCATTTTACCCCCCAAGATATTTCCCTAAATATCTATCCTACTCTCACACTCTCATAAACCATCAAGGAGAAGAAGAAATGAGGAGAAGAAAGGAGAAGGAGAGAAGAAAGCTTGATGGAATCGTACCGAACTCGATTCTCGACCGAATGAACTCCCTCTTCGTCTACACGACCCCATTTTCATAATCTACCAGTAACCTTTTAACCTTGTAACGACTCGAAATTTCAAATATATTTTCGAAATAATTATTCGACATTTCGTTGAATTTTAAATGAAAAGATTAGGTTCGTTAGCTAATTTTAATTTATTCTAATTTATTTCCATATCCACAACCATATATAATTACATTTCTACCCCCTCGGATTTATTTTAATCTCAAACGAACCCACACCCCCTAAAAATGCACTTGCACCATCTTGGACACACCCACACTACCTTGAACACACTTACACCCACTTGTGCACACTCTCTTGCACACTCTTGTGCACACCCCAAATCGAGAGAGAGAAAGAGAGAAGGAAAGGAGAAAGAGAGAAGAAGGGAGGAGAGAAAGAGAAATTCCGTTTCGAATCCGTCGGTCGACCAATCGAAATTCCGAGACCAAGTATACGATCCTCATTCAATTCTCTATCGGTAACCTTCTTTCCCCAATTCATTTCATCCATTAAATCCCTCGATTTTTCCAGCTTTTAAATTGAAGTGAATAGTTGTTAATTGATGGGTTTGTAGGTTAGAGTTTACCATTTTTAGTATAGCTCGGATCAAATGGTAGCTATGAATGTGAACAATGCATGAGTGTGAATTTTATATGTTGATTTTAGCTATAGAATCCGCCCTGGTTGATTTTTGGACGAAACCCTCGTGAGAAACTTCAAAATCGCGTTTTTTGCACCTAAAAGACGAACCACACGGTCCGACGCACGGTCGTGGCAAGACCGTGCACCAGACCGTGTGCCCCCCTTTGGACCTGCACCGACCGGCGCACCCCGGTGCGCAAGCCGGTGCGCACTTGATTTGGCCTGCACGGTCTTGAGTGCATGCTCAAGACCGTGCACAAGGCCATGCGTTAGCCAGTGCAAATGCCTTAACCAAATTTTCAGCCTTTTTCCTTAGTTGCTCTCGGCAATGGGGTCAAATGGCCAAAAATAAAAGTTGACTTTTTGCATACGACCCCCTAAAATCGAGCCGTTTTCACCTATAGCTTCCATATGATCCAAGGATGAATATTTTGTAAAGTTTTCAAAATTCCGACCTCGTTCGGGCCTTGAATCGAGCCTTTTTCATTTAGGGCTTTTTCCCCATTTTTTGAATGTCGTCCGAAAAATCCGGAAATCGCATGAGTGCTTCTTTATAATATTATATGCATGAATGTGCAATTAGAATTTCAATTGAACATGTCTAGCATCGTTAATTTCGTACTTTCCGTTTAATCGATTTAATTGCATTTTAATTGTGAATTTAGTTGCTACATGACGTTTATTGGTTTTTCATGCGTTGTAGCCTTCGTGAGTCATTGTCGTGTCTTGTCTTATTTGGTTCTTGTCGTCTATTAGTTTCAGGCCGTCTTTTCAAGGCATAGCTTGGATTGTCTTGTCGTTCCCGTACTTCCAGGTGAGGGTATTAAAATGTTTTCAAACGGAGTAAGAATTTCTTTTAAATTATTGCGAACTCCCCTTATGTGCTCATCTTGATTTGATTTCCTTTCTCGTATACCTAGTAGATATTTAATCTATATTTTCATGATTTTATAATAAATGATTTGATATTAACTTGTACCTATAAGTATCTCTAAATCATTTTGTTTTCACGAGGCAAGTAAAACTCTTTCTTTTAAGTATGACGTTTTGACCTCAGGTGGGTCTATGAGGGAAGTCGTTAGGGTAGTGCGCCAGTGCAACCCGAAGCGTGCGAAACTTGTAGTCACCCCCTTTGTCATCAACCAAACTTGCCTAAATGCCCTTTTGGCCTTAACTTGTAATTTTCTTGAAACGCGAGCAAAATCATGGACTTTTCTTTTACTGAGGGCCCGGGAGGGTATTCGAGGGTCTCACTTGGGGACGAGCGTCCAGGTTGTTGCCCGAGTTACTTTTCCCAAAATTAAGCATCAATCGTGGCCCATCAGGAGTTGATAGCCACGGTTGGGAGCGATGGTGGGCGTTGCATTCGTTGCACGTTTTCCTGAAATTCAATTAGTCGCCCATGGTCGGGCTATGAGTTAGACACCGGAGATGGAGTTTTATCATGACTTGAAGGGGTTATAAGGAGGAACAGGCCCACTCTCGCTGAGATATTATTTGCTTTTATTCATGCTTTATAGTTTCGGTTAATTATTGTCGTGTATGCAAGTCGAAGCACGATCCGGTTTTTCTTCAATTATGCAAATGTATTTTCCTATATATATATAATTCAAACCCGGAAACGTGGCTCATATTTGTCCCCTCTTTACCATCACTGAGTATATTTTATACTCACCCCCACTATTTTGATTCTTACTTCAGGTCGACAGGTGGCGTTGTCACCTATCTTGTCAGTCGGCAGCAGCAGGTCTAGGTTGGCTCGTATGTCTTGTCTTGTCAGTGTCCCAACAAAAGTCGTGTCCTTATTCATGAATTGATTTAAATTATATATTTCGTATTATGTTTTATTTTCCGTACTTACGTGCCCCTGATGTGGGATAGATTAGACGGGCCATGGATGGCATTTATTAAATGATTACTGAGAATGATGTATGAATTTTGTTGCCACGAAAGGCTTATATGATTTATTGCAAAATTTGATTCTTCCGCAACTCTGTTATTATTTCATTACTGTTGTTGTTGGGATGTCGAAGTGCTGTTGCCGGAGTTTGATTGATAAATTGCCGTTCGCCCGGATGAATTTTTAAATGGGGTACACCTACCTCGTTTGGGAGTTCATCTCGGTGCGGATGTGGTGTCCTTTCTCCATCCACGGAAAGGGGCGCTACAAACCTCGTCTCGATTTATTTCGTCGATTCTCAATTTTATTGAAGATTATTTAATTAGATTTTTATGTGAGAATTTGATGGTTTTGTTAGTTATAGTCGATGGTTTTGTACGATACTTGTTTCTAAATGTCAAGCATGTTTAGGAGATTAACATATCTGAATTTGAGCATGATCGACCAAGTAGAAATTTCTTTAGGATGATTTTTGTGTTGAATTTCCTATTTTTGCGTCTGAAACCCGCGATCTGCTATTTTTAGAACTACACGGCCTCGCCACACGATATGACGAGACACAGTGTACATCTACACGGCCTAGCCTCACACCGTGACTAAGACCATGCGTGTGCACGGCCTCACCACACCCCGTGAAGGAGGCCGTCCTGCATATTCCAACTTGCACAGGCTATGCTCACGGGGTATAGGCTATGTGCTGTACCCCGTGACTATGCATTTCGCGATTTTCAGCCATTTCCAGACCCTTGCTTTCTGTTCATTTTCACCCCAAATACCTAATTTGTTTACTTGATCTCGTTTTTGATATCCGTCTTCACCAATAGCTTTATATGGTCCTTTAAATCCATAATTATCGAAGTGAGAATTTTCTGACTTCTTTCGGGTATCGAATAATACCAATTTCATTTAGGACTTTTAAGCTAGTTTTCTGTGACGGCACGTTCCAAATACGGTGCGACGCAACGTCCCGCACCAAGTCACAATCCATAACAAGAACTAAAGGTTCGGTTATGAACTACAACCTGGCGAACGGAAAATAATTACCAGGCGGATCGGCTTTACAAATTATTAGGACAACAAACTCTAATACAGCGGAAGCAAATCAATACAACCTATCCCACTCAGGGAGCTATAAAAAAAAAAAAATCATAATACCAAAACGCAAGTATAAAGCCCACCAAGGCCACTGAAAACAACAATATCACTATTCATACTAATTTATATCATTTACATCTATAATCTCTAGGGTTTTAATTATTTATCCAGATACATAGGTGGAAATGAAATCACCTAATCAAAAGTAAATGACTCCAAGGACACGACCTGAATCCGCCTAGCGATAAAACCTAAAAAGATAACCACAGAGTAATGGGGTTAGTCAAAGCGACTAAGTGAGGGGGCTGTAATACGTATATATTATTGAAACAACAAAAAGATTCACCAGTTTGTAAATGAGAAGAAAGCAAAGGAAAAATAAAGCTTTTCGCAATTATTGGTTGTAGCGGGCGCCCCAAACGGGTAACGCACGCCCCGCACCGAGCCCCGACCCGGAGCCGATATGGGATTCGACCCGAACCGAAACCCGACGAACGGCAAGCATTTACTCAATCACTAGGCGGGGATTTCAAAAACAACGGAAAGACAGGAGTGCGGAAGCAAAATAAACCAAATATTAAAACATAAATAAATGCACAAGTATTAAAGCCCACCAAGGCTAACGAAATTCAATTACTTAATTATCAAACGGGTTCGAAACAGTATCCCGATAAAATATAATAACGGGTTCAAAATATATAAATCCCGAATACAACCTAAATAAATAATTCCTAATATCGTCAAACTTAAATAATATCTAAACGGGGAAAAGAGAGATACATGAATAAAATAATTACAACTCTACGACGACGACTACGACGATGACGAATCCCGCCTAGTATCCTGAAACCAATATAGGGGTGAAACAGAGAGGGTTAGTCAAACGACTAAGTGAGAGGGAATAATAATGTATATAATGAAACGGAAAATAAATCACCAATTTTAAACTTAAAAGAAACCAACATAAAAGAAAGGTTTTCGTAATCGGGTGGTGATTTAACATAAACATAACTTATCATATGACTCAGCGAGTCGAGCCCTGAACTCCAATATCCAAAACATAAAACCGGGAAAACCCACCTTATTCCTCCAATGTAGCCGGACTGCAAACCCGAACTACTCATAACATACTGTATAATCTCAGGTACTCAAAGGGCTGCCACTCCGGCCTCACCCCGAGCTCCCAAATGGAGGAAACCATAGGATTTAGCCGTAGACCCGACGTCTACCGACTTCGTCCTATCGCTCTTACTCCGGCCCAAACAAACATGCGTACATATCATAACTCGCTTTTCAAATCATTTCGGGTTGGCCAAAAGACCGTTCGAGACATGACATATGCGAGGCCGAGGCCAAAGTTCGCCTTAGAAAACAAAAGGTTTTACATGTCTCTTTCGTAAGCATTTCAAAGTCTATACGTAGTACTTTTCATATCAAATCATTTTCAATAAATCAAATGAACATAATAAGCATAAATATCTACTAAGTATATATATAGAAACGGTGTGAAAAAAAAAAATAAACTTGGCTTATATCGGGAGAGGCTTATTTATATATATATATATATGTAATAATACTAGAATCAGAAAAGGAAAGCCTCACCTGTGGCTATGCAAAATAAGAGCAAAAGCAAGAACCGGCGCTACTCCACAGGAGTATCGTCTGCAAAATACGAGGACACAATCAAATAAGACTAAGGACGACGCACGGCTTATACGAAAACATTAGAACACATAGGAGCACGTTACACAATCAAACAAAGCACTTAAGTTCAAATTCTCAAACGAAAACAGAGTAATTCATGTATTTAAAAATTCAATTCAAGTCCAAATGCAACGAAACTTTACGGACATGCTTAAATTATCATAAAGGAGCATGCATTCGAATTTCAGGAAAATCGGACTTCACATGCAAAAGTTAGAAAATTTGTCGAAAACTTAAAACGCACTATTCATAGACCCGAACATGCTATAAATTCATAAAACATGCAATTCATACCTATTTCATATATATCGAATACACGAGCGAAGAAAGAATTCAGAAAATACGAGTCTCGAAGGGACCCGTAGTGCAAAATGTGCCCTGACTTACAGAAGGTCAGGGCACTGTTCGACCAGGCCACACGGCCTTGTGCACGGCCGTGTACCGAGGCCGTGCACAATCGGACGAACACGCATGGCCTCATGCACACGGCCTCAAGGTCGTGTGCATCAGCCCGTGTCCGATGCACAGACACGCACGGTCTCATGCCCACGGCCTCAAGGCCGTGTGCACCAGCCCGTGTGCGACCAGATTGAGCAGAAACATCAGACAGCAAAAATTCATTCGCGAATTCAAACCAAAATCTAACATTTAATTGATTAATCATGCAAATCGATCCCTAATTTTCACATATAATCATCTACAACATATTAGCTACACATAGAATCCAAAAACACGAAAATCCATCCATAAATACTATCAAAATCGAATAAAACCTAAATATATCAACTATTCACAAAAACGAGAAATACGAGGCATAGGAGACATTAAACGAGAGGGACGTGAAAGGCTTACTCGTAGAAGAGATCGCGTGGAGTTCGTAGGCGTAAACGGCTCGAAAATCCGTCGGCAAACGGAGTCGGAACGATCGATTGAACTTCCTTCCTTCTCTTTCTCTTTTTCCTTCTCTTTTCTTTTCTCTCTTTCTTTCTTGTTGGGTGTTTGAACGAGAGGGAGGTGAGAGAGAGCAATTTAGTGAATTAAGTTGACTAGGTCTAAAAGTCGAAGGGGCATTTTAGTAATTTCGCAAAATAAGTTTGAAAATTCACATCGTCCAAATAATACTTAATTACAGTCAAAATTCATATAATTGAACGCACATTGACAATTCGTAATTTAAATATCAAAATTTCACTTATTTATGAAATTATCCTAAAATCTCAGGATAATTATCAAATTAAAATAATAAATTACGTAATTACTCGATTCAAATATACCGGATTATAAATCGAATTTTCGGGTCGTTACAATACTCCCCTCTTCAGAAGAATCTGTCCTCAGATTCTCTTCCGATCTTGGAGTTAGTTAAGAGGAGCATAACCTAGAGGAAATTCTAATAACGCGAATTAAATCAAACATTTAAAGGCAATTAATTCACATAATAAAACCTCATTCATAATAAACACTTAAAGCACTTAATATTCCAAATAAATTCAGAGTCATACAAAATATAAAATTACATCAAATCCTAAACAAACTAGCAGGAAAGAAGACAATAAAATAGATAGCTCAACGCTCGTCGGGACCACGACGGAAATACTGATCCAGCTGCTCTGATAGTGACCTCTGCATCTCTGATATAGATCTCTGAAGCTCTGCCTGTAAGGCTGTGTACTGACTATCAATGTGAGCACGCTGGGCTGCAAAGCCCTCATTGATCTGCCTCTCCTGCTAGGCAAATCTCTCATCAGTCACACGTCGGTAGTCAGTGGACTCCGAATAAAATTGTTGCAGGTCTATCGACTCCTGGTTCTGAGTGCTTCTTCTGCCATGTGAAGACTCAGGTATAGAAGCATCCTGCCTCAACAGCTGAGAGTAGATGTGCTGAGCCTGCTCTCGGACCTCTGGGTTCGAGGGTCCTTCTTCGGGAGCATCTCCTTGGTCAGCTTCCCATAAGGGTAGTCCATCCACCAGAACATACGGGTCGTTCCGCCTCGGACCCTTCGTGCAGATCGCCATTTGGGCTAGAGTGCCATAGCTAATCGAGGTCGAACCTCCAACAGGAACCTGGGTATCGAGCCCTTCCACTTGGGCACACTCCAGAATGGCGGTGATGTAGGAGCCAACTCGAATCTCTCCTCTCGACCGAGTGGAGATATACATCATATGGTCCATCATGTACGAGATGGGGTTGAACCTTACCCCTCTCACCATATGATCTAGTATGAGACAGTCTTCGGTATTCACCACACCCGGACTGTCTCCTCTGGCTAGAACCGATCGAGAAACGGCTCTGTACAAAATTCTCAATTCAGTGGTGATAAGCATCGTGGCTTTGGATACGCCGGAGTTAAATATTTCGGTGGAGGTAGAGATGCGTCTCCAAGCCTCGGCTTGATTCCATCCGTCGGCACGTCTTCTAGGTGCCGTAACATCCAACTGGAAATACTCTGATAATTGCCGATATGAAAGTGTGTAGTCTCGGTTGAACGCTCGGAAGTGGATTCCGATCGGCATTTCGAAGTCGTCCGGAAATGCCGCGCCCTTGAGAGAGCTTAAAAATTCACAAATGAGCCGGCGGTAGGATGGCCTTTGAATACTCCAAAAGTTAGCCCACCCAATGTTGTCGATGTAATGAGAGATGCCATCGCCTAGGCCTAATTGGAACATAGCGTCCATGTCGAGAAATTGCGTAGCTCTAACCGGTCGTTCCATTAACCGGTTGAAGACATCTTGGTCGTCTTCATTACCCAAATCCACTTGGTAACCTTCCGGTGCCGCTATGTCGGGTAATTCCCTTGCCCGACGTCCGCCACGAGTCTCACGTGCACCTTCCATAGTAGGGCTTAAGTTGATGTGGGTTGAAGGAAATAAGTTGCAAATTTTCACTTGAGACTTTTACCGAACACTTGGCGTGCGCTACTTCGGGCGAAGATTGCGTGAGATCGGTATAACGGATCGAACCCAAATTTCAACAATGCCAAGAACTTGCTGCAGACAACACACCTTCAAAATATCACGAGAATCCGTCGGCTGGATCGAGAATTAATCGAGCTCAAAGTTGGGATGAATTTGGGGGAAAAAAAAGAGAGGTTTTCGCATGAGAAAGGGAGAAAAATAAGAGGTTGTGCGAAAATGAGAAGCTACTGATCATTTTAAAACCTGGAAGAAATGCGCACGGCCTCTCGTCACAGCGTGTGATGAGGCCGTGTGGGAACACGCACGGGGTATCGTCACGGCGTGTGACGACCCCGTGAGGAAAGACACGCACGGGCTCTCGTCACGGCGTGTAACGAGCCCGTGTGTATTCCTGCGCACGGTCTCTCGCACCGGGTGCGAGAAGGCCGTGTGAAAAATTACACAGGGTCTCGTCACGGCATGTGGCGAGACCGTGCAAGGCATGCAGGAGCAGTTCGTGTGATTAAAACCACACAAACTTCACAAAATTCAAACACGAGTATATAACACCGAAATCACATATATAGTATTATACATCTAACGCACATAACTTTTAAAATAAAATCATATAATATGAAATTAAATAAATTTGGATGAATGTCATGACAATGCAGTATACCTGGATCGTTCATACGTGCAAGCTCCGTCTTCTTGACTCATTTCGGCTTTTTCTTCGGACATACATTCACTCTGTGGTCGGCGCTACCACATCCGTAGCACAATCCAATCTTCTTCCAACATTTGGCCTCCAAATGCGGGCCCTTACAGAATCCACATACGGGTCGTGGATGTCCCTGAGTTCGGGGAGGTGCATTCTGCTTCGATGAGGACACTTGGTAGGTCTTCTTTCTGGTAGAGGGCCCCGAAGGTGTAAATGGCCTCTTAGAACTCGTTGGAAGGTACTGAACGGTGGTAGTGGCAAGAATAGGACTCAGTCCCATTAGGCTGAGTTCAGACTCAATATGCAGAGCCATTTCCATTGCGTCAGTATAACATTGAGGTCGGACCACCATCATAGCCTTTCTGATCTCATAAGTCAATCCCTCTACAAACTGGCGAATCTTCCTCTGCTCGTCCGCGACCATATACGGGCAATGCTTAATGAGGTGAGAGAAGTGTGCCTCGTACTGACCAACTGAAGATGTGTTATGTTTGAGAGCCAGAAATTCCCTTCCGTGTTGCTGATGAACAATCCTCGGAACGTATTCAGCCCGGAACTCTGTCAAGAATTGATCCCAAGTCGGGACTACATGCTCGCGTTTCCATCTTTGCTCAATCTGTTTCCACCAATCCTATGCAGCTCCAATTATCAGATATATAGCAAATTCGACTCTTAGAGGGTCCGGATATTCCATAATCCTATAAATCTTTTCTAGAGCCGATATCCATGCTTCGGCAATAGCGTCACCGGGGGCACCTTCAAACTGTGGTGGTTCGAATCTGAGAAATTGAGCCCACGCTTTCTGCTCAGCATTTCCTTTAGGGGCATGAGTGATGAACTGTCTTAATGTTTCCAAAATTTCGGCTGGAATCGGTGGATCGGTCTGAGGTGTCAATGGAGATAACAAGGGCTGTCTACCGGGACAATGACGTGGAGGCATCCTGTAAAGCCATTAGCAGTTATGCATGACTGGTAAGTGAGCATGCAAAGCTGTAAACACATAGGCAAGTAATGTTCAAATAGATTTCACATAAGCACTTAGCACATTTGCACAATTCCACAGAAGCCCTAAGCCGTACGACCTAGACACAACCGGACACGACAGGCAACCAGGCATGGCAAGTACAACCTTGAGTTTCACATCCACCTATATCCAAGCCCATCCCAGTATTTTGATTGTAAAAGATCTTTTGTTGTTGATCATCCAACAAAGATCCGTCACAATTCAAACACTAAGCGTTCTTGAACACTGATAAGTGCAATTCTCTAAGTTACACCGGCACACAACCACTGACAAAAGAAACAAAACACGACGATTCAGAGCTTAGGCCATTGGACCCAAGGAAGCTCTGATACCAACTGTAGCGGGCGCCCCAAACGGGTAACGCACGCCCCGCACCGAGCCCCGACCCGGAGCCGATATGGGATTCGACCCGAACCGAAACCCGGCGAATGGCAAGCATTTACTCAATCACTAGGCGGGGATTTCAAAAACAACGAAAAACAGGAGTGCGGAAGAAAAATAAACCAAACATTAAAACATATATAAATGCACAAGTATTAAAGCCCACCAAGGCTAACGAAATTCAATTACTTAATTATCAAACGGGTTCGAAACAGTATCCCGATAAAATATAATAACGGGTTCAAAATATATAAATCCCGAATACAACCTAAATAAATAATTCCTAATATCCTCAAACTTAAATAATATCTAAACGGGGAAAAGAGAGATACATGAATAAAATAATTACAACTCTACAACGACGACTACGACGACGACGAATCCCGCCTAGTATCCTGAAACCAATATAGGGGTGAAACAGAGAGGGTTAGTCAAACGACTAAGTGAGGAGGGAATAATAATGTATATAATGAAACGGAAAATAAATCACCAATTTTAAACTTAAAAGAAACCAACATAAAAGAAAGGTTTTCGTAATCGGGTGGTGATTTAACATAAACATAACTTATCATATGACTCGGCGAGTCGAGCCCTGAACTCCAATATCCAAAACATAAAACCGGGAAAACCCACCTTATTCCTCCAATGTAGCCGGACTGCAAACCCGAACTACTCATAACATATTGTATAATCTCAGGTACTCAAAGGGCTGCCACTCCGGCCTCACCCCAAGCTCCCAAATGGAGGAAACCATAGGATTTACGCCGTAGACCCGACGTCTACCGACTTTGTCCTATCGCTCTTACTCCGGGCCCAAACAAACATGCGTACATATCATAACTCGCTTTTCAAATCATTTCGGGTTGGCCAAAAGACCGTTCGAGACATGACATATGCGAGGCCGAGGCCAAAGTTCGCCTTAGAAAACAAAAGGTTTTACATGTCTCTTTCGTAAGCTTTTCAAAGTCTATACTTAGTACTTTTCATATCAAATCATTTTCAATAAATCAAATGAACATAATAAGCATAAATATCTACTAAATATATATATAGAAACGGTGTATTGGCTTATATTGGGAGAGGCTTATTTCTATATATATGTAATAATACTGGAATCAGAAAAGGAAAGCCTCACCTGTGGCTATGCAAAATAAGAGCAGAAGCAAGAACCGGCGCTACTCCACAGGAGTATCGTCTGCAAAATACGAGGACACAACCAAATAAGACTAAGGATGATGCACGGCTTATACGAAAACATTAGAACACATAGGAGCACGTTACACAATCAAACAAAGCACTTAAGTTCAAATTCTCAAACGAAAACAGAGTAATTCATGTATTTAAAAATGTAATTCAAGTCAAAATGCAACGAAACTTTACGGACATGCTTAAATTATCATAAATGAGCATGCATTCGAATTTCGGGAAAAACGGACTTCACATGCAAAAGTTAGAAAATTTGTCGAAAACTTAAAACGCACTATTCATAGACCCGAACATGCTATAAATTCATAAAACATGCAATTCATACCTATTTCATATATATCGAATACACGAGCGAAGAAAGAATTCGGAAAATACGAGTCTCGGAGGGACCCGTAGTGCAAAATGTGCCCTGACTTACAGAAGGTCAGGGCACTGTTCGACCAGGCCACACGGCCTTGTGCACGGCCGTGTGCCGAGGCCGTGCACAATCGGACGAACACGTACGGCCTCATGCACACGGCCTCAAGGCCATGTGCATCAGCCCGTGTCCGATGCACAGACACGCACGGTCTCATGCACACGGCCTCAAGGCCGTGTGCACCAACCCGTGTGCGACCAGATTGAGCAGAAACATCAGACAGCAAAAATTCATTCGCGAATTCAAACCAAAATCTAACATTTAATCGATTAATCATGCAAATCGATCCCTAATTTTCACATATAATCATCTACAACATATTAGCTACACATAGAATCCAAAAACACGAAAATCCATCCATAAATACTATCAAAATCGAATAAAACCTAAATATATCAACTATTCACAAAAATAAGAAATACGAGGCATAGGAGACATTAAACGAGAGGGACGTGAAAGGCTTACTTGTAGAAGAGATCGTGAGGAGTTCGTAGGCGTAAACGGCTCAAAAATCCGTCGGGAAACGGAGTCGGAACGATCGATTGAACTTCCTTCCTTCTCTTTCTCTTTTTCCTTCTCTTTTCTTTTCTCTCTTTCTTTCTTGTTGGGTGTTTGAACGAGAGTGAGGTGAGAGAGAGTGATTTAGTCAATTAAGTTGACTAGGTCTAAAAGTCGAAGGGGTATTTTAGTAATTTCTCAAAATAAGTTTGAAAACTCACGTCGTCCAAATACTACGTAATTACAGTCAAAATTCATATAATTGAACGCACATTGACAATTCGTAATTTAAATATCAAAATTTCACTCATTTATGAAATTATCCTAAAACCTCAGAATAAATATCAAATTAAAATAATAAATTACGTAATTACTCAATTCAAATATACCGGATTATAAATCGGATTTTCGGGTCGTTACATTGGTGAATCGAACAATTTCGCAATAAAGTAAAAGCTCTGCGAGTCGAGCATCAACCACTTGTTTCATAATATCAGAGAACGAGGAGACGGGGACGAGACGTGCCTGTTGGTCGGGATCTGTCGGGGGGTTCTTCCGGCTATCGACGTTCAGCCCCAGTCCACCAAGGGTGTGATAGGATGACTGAGAAGGGCAAGGGCAAGGCGGTACGCCAGTAGCGACGCACCAAGGCATGCTATGATAGGCCAGTGGCGAGACCACAGGGTGGACCGGTGATCGACGAGGGTCGAGCCCAGGCGAGGACCCAGGAGCATACCGGGGACACTACTCCGAGTGACTCAGATGATGATGTCTACGTGGCCGATGGTAGTCCTTACCATGATAGCAACAGTAGTTCAGCTGATGGATCCTTTCGTAGGGAGTAGAAATAGGTTTTCTATTGTTGTGTAACACCTTGTATCGCGTGTTGTGTTGAACTGTAAACCTTATCTATGTATGAAAATGTTGTCTTCATTTCCATGGGGTACTTGCATCTATGAGACGCGTATGTATAGGTGTATGAAATGACCATTTCATAACACTTGATGGGTGCATGCTATTGGCGTGTGGGGATTGGGGCATTTTACCATGCCTAGACCAAAGTGATTGGGTTTGACCAATTGGTCTTTGACAGGGGGAACAGCCCCTCTGTTCGTGCGCATTGACCAGCACCGTTCAGGGACACCTAGGATAGGACCTAGACCACCTATTGTACTTGCAGTACTCGTCCTTTCCGAAGGCTACTCACTCCTAGACAGCACTAAACCTAGGCTTGCAGGACATCGAGATCCAGTGGCTGGGGGAGACGAACTCGTTATGTAATCGGGACGTGAGGCCCAGATGTTATTTGTAGAGGCCAGTTTGGCTGTTTCCAGGGGATCTGGCTTCTTCGCAGACAGCCCCAGCATATGTCGACTTGCAAGGCCGGACATTTCGTGCTGAGGTGGTAGACACGGGATTCCGTCCTTTAGCTAGGAGAGGGAATCTTTTCTTGCTGATCAGCCCCAGTGTGGGTTGGGTCGTTGTGTGAACTGTTGTGCTGAGACATGTGCCTTGCGGTAGGGTTTTTGCTGAAGGACTCGATCCTGACCGCATAGGGGTCCTTTTCCCTATGCAGCCCTAAGTGTAGATTTTACTCATGTACCTGGGGTAAGGATACTGGGGTCTCACCCAGCCCCAGTGTGTGGCGCTTGTGAGGACGGACCATATAGAGATCTTCTGATGCCGATCTGAGCGACGAGCAGGGTTTGGTTTCCACCTACAGGACCTAGGGGATTTGACCAGCCCCAGTATGGGTGAGGGAAACCTAGACTCTCAGATTGCCTTGGTTTGCCTAAGGACTTTGAGAGTTTGTCGAACCGACAACTGGTGCCATCCTAACATCATCTCGGATTTTCTTAGGGAGCTATAGATGACGCCTCTTCCTATAGGGAGTGACGTGTACCTATACCAAATAGCCTAGACCGACTAAAGGTACCTCTTTCCGTGTACGAGTATTTCCTTGGATGCTGTCCAAGGCTTGATAGAAAGGCTGGTGTAATTAATGTGGGTAGGTAAAAAGTAAGAGCTCAGCACGTGCGGCTTTCCGAACTTTGTTCAGTCCGTTTTTGGCTCACTTTACCTTGCACTCTCTTTTCTGTTGTGTTTTTTTTTTGTCCCTCTTTGCTTTGGGTTTCTTTTTGTTCGATTTTTTTTTTTGTCGTTTTGCCCTTTTTTTGTCTCTTTTTTGTTCTTAAGGTCTTTTTTTTTTTGTGAACTCTCGAGCTTATATGTGCAAAAGTCTTTGCACTTAGAGGCGCTTTTTGAGCTCATAGAAAGGCTAAGAAAGAAAGGGGGTGTGACGGGATTGTGGTAAGGTCCCGTCACTTGGCTCAGATTGGCTAAGGGAAAGACAAATTTTATTAAAAATTGTAGCTGAACTCGAAGAGACTTCTCGAGCTGCCTACGTACCTCCATTTTTCCTCACAATCTATAATTTGAAATCACGACCTAGTCTAGTGAGGTCGGTTTTTTGCCTAAGGCGTGAGTCTTTATAGTTAGATTCAGCCTATTACAGGAATTTTTCACTCGAAACTACTCTCACGGTAGATCAAGCTACACGTAGTTCTTGTTACATGAGTAACGGAAGAACGGTAGTAGCTAGAAAAAGAATGGGGTTAGGGACGACATCCGTAGTCTTTTTCACGATGTGTACTTCTTAGTTGGTCTAGGTTCGTAGGGGAGGCAAACGCGACTCCGTCGAGGTCAGTTAACCAAACTACACCTCCTGTTAGGATATCCTTGATGAGATAAGGCCCGGACCAATTGGGGCTGAACTTCCCTCTCGGATCCCTCGGCTCACCTCGGATTTCCTTATGTACTAGGGGAAAGGGGGAACAAGGGGAAAGACCGACTTTTGCCTAGATGTTAATCTAGCGGGTTCATTCATCTTTTGGTGAAAAGAATTTTATTTGCCGAGTTTTACCTAGACAAGAGTCTAGTTGGCTTTCAACTCTTTTTTTTTTTTTGTTAAAAAAGAAAAATGTAAAAATAAGAGCGGGAATAAGATGAATTTTCGATAAGAAAAATAACAAGTTTCATTAATGATGAAGTTTTGAATGAATCTCTAAAACAGTGTATACTCCCCTAGTGGGATGTTTTTTCTAAGAAATGAAAAAGGTCCTATCGTGGCATGCAGGCTCAAACCTACACCTAAACTACCTCAGGGAGGTAATATCCCAGCCTTTTTGCCTTAGGGGCGTCGTCGTCTTCAGTAAACCCGGGGGTGATGTTGGGATTCACGCACCCCCGGGCAGCGGAAGTAATACATTTCAAAAAAATTTAGTCCCACGACATTACAGTGAATCTTCATCCAATGAATTCGAAACTTTGAAACGTTTATATATCAAGAAGGATGTTCACCTTTACGCACTCCTTTTGTAGTCATTAAGGATAGAAAGCTTTCCAAAGCTTCAGGCCACTCCTCGAACAGCGCAGGCTTCTCGATTCTACCAAGGTCCGATCTTTAACTGAAATCCTCTGAGGTTGATCCACGGCTTCTCGCAGATGAACTTTGAATCACTTAGAACTTGCTAAAGTTCTAAGACCAGATTTTATCTAATGTTTGAACAAAAGAACCAAGAAGAGAAAGCCAATATTTATTCACATGAAACTGCAGAATTACTTGCTGTAGTTTACGTAAACTGTGAGAGAAAGATAGAAGGAGGCGCAAGAGAAGAGAGAGAGATTAGGGTTAGGAAAATTTTGATTTTCTCATGTTCTGTTTTTACGTAAAACTCACATGTTCTGTGTTCTGTAAGATCTGTCTTAAATAGACTTGAGTAGGCCGAATATTCTAGTCCTAGATGGGCTAAGATTTTCGCCCACTGCTACTGTTGGGCCCAGTTGTACTTTGGCCTTCTAAAGGCCTCTTCAATTTAATACCAGATTAAATATTTTAGGCCCAATTTAATTAATCATAATTAATTAAGCAAGTCCATTATATTATACAGTGGGCTTTAATTTATTCTAAATAAATTACAAGCCCATCATTGATCAGCTTGGGCTAAAATTAATTCCAAATTAATTCTCTAGTCCAATAAGCCCAATTAACATTAAATTGCTACAGATTTTCCCTTCTATTAATTCAACTTGATTTATTCCAAATAAATCATAAGTAACTCATTTAATTAATTTGACTTGAATTAACATCAATTAATTCTCAAGTCAAAACACTCAATTATCCTCTAATTGAATTACGTTTCTCCTCAATACTTTTAATTCTCAATTACTCTAGACTTGAATTAATCCAATTAATTTCTCAAGTCTGACTTAGGCAATATGTTATCAAATAACATGTCTCTTATATTTAATCATATTAAATACTCTGTTAATTACCTTTAATTAACTATTATATGTTAGTTCCATGTAACTAACTTATTTGTCTCTTTTGTTAATGAATTAATTCCAATTAATTCATTTGTCAATCCAATTGACTGTTATCAAACTCTATTTATATAGAGAAAGCAGTTCTTCTTTGGAAGTCATTGTGTGACCCCTCAGGTTCACCAATAGGATAGTAGTAGAAATACATTCTTAATGTCATAATTGTGACTTTAATTAAACTCATTTAATTAAAGACTATTTGTGAATCAACTCATTGACTTCACAAATACATTCCTATAGACCATGGATAACGTCTAGCAACATGTCCATGGCCACCCATCCATCGATGAAATGGTATGAACCTTTCAGCCTCATGATCTCCGTGAGATACGATCCTTCTATCATCCAATTCCCGATTGAGACCTAGGGTATGGGAAACAGAATCCCAATAGTCTTCAATGCTATGAATAACATTCCTATGGTAATTCCATTTGATCTTACACTCTAGGAACTCTTTTCTAGTGAAGCCTAACTGGACCTTTCGCAAGGATTTAGTAGTGGAATATACTACAATAGAAGAATTTATAGGAATTCTTCTTGTTCTTGTAACAAGTGATAGATCCTGTATTGACCCTCACAACCTCCATGCATAACTCGAACATACCCAACGTACAACTTATGCAAAACCTAGGGATTCAGAAGTACATCAAAGTATACCCCAGTTATGCACAAGCCAACCATGGAGCCTCAAGTCTAAGGATTAGTTAGACACGATCATGGCTAGGGAAACCCTGCTAATCCCTAAGACTCTATATGAGTCTTACCCCATTTAGGCATTCCCAGCGGGATCCTCAGTGAATTTAATCTCCATTAAGCACCCTCATATGCATAGTAGTGTCAAAACACTAATGCCATGAAATGTGATACACTTTCATAAAGCTAGGTCATATGAGCAAGTTTCGAGCGAGTCTGATCGACATCCCCTGTGCCTTTTAAACTCTTCGACTTGGAGTATTTTAGATCACAACATTGGGTACTTATTTCATGGCCCCTATCAAATGGTGAAACCAAGTCCCTCAGCTTACTGTGATCTTGGGGTTTCATCCATACACAAGAATAAACAATATGCAATATTTATGAATGTAATATGATGAATTTGGCCAAAGTAGTATTACACGACTACTAACGTCTTTCTATTATGGATCACTAGATTGTTCTATTCTAGAGTTTTAGATTAAATGCCTCAAGCAGTTCGGCTTTCCAGGGCACAACTCTAACAGGTGAGAAACAAAGTCATAGGAATCCTATCCTCAGCTATGAGCCGATTAATGGCCTTCTTCAGCTCATCACACTGCTCGATGTCGTGCCCATGGCAATGATGATAGAGGCAAGACAACCTAGGGTGACACCCCATCAAAAGGGAACTCGGCTCTAGACGCCTGAGGACTCCTGCTTCCTCGGCTCTCTCCAACATGACCTCTAGCGAAATGTATCTAGGGCCCGTGGGTATCCAGCTTCCACTCTTGATTATGTCGGGGTTGTACCCGCAGATACAGAATCTTCCTAGAAATTTCGTGGTACTGATCTAATGCCTGCTGAAGCATCCTGAAGGTGTCTCGATCGACTGTCTCCTTAGGGGTCTGGTGTACAACTTCTACTGAGTCATTAGAGGCACTAGAGACCTCTATGAGGCACTAGAGACCTCTATCTCCTCCTCATTCTTCCTCTTTCTTTCTACAGTCTTATAGGCTAGGTTGCGTGTCATCTCCTATATGGTTTCTTCGAACTTCTCGTGCCTATGATCCATCACCCTGAGCCATTTTCTAATTTCGCCTAACTCCCTAGCCTCAACTATCTCCCTCGACTCCAACTCCTTATCCCTTCTTGACGTCATGTTGCTAGCTAAGTGAAACTGGCTAGGAACGGACCATAGATCGGACTCTGACTACAACTACAAAAAGAAAATCTAAGGTTAATACGATGTCCCAAAAAATATCCCAGTTAATGTAACGGTCCTAATACTTGGTGTAGAATGTCAATGTTGTTAGACAGGGGTTCTTTGAGAAATTTGATACCCATCTAAGGCAACATTGACACCCTTGCCTCATTCTTAGTGTTTTACAAAGGGAGTACCATTAAGGGTCAAAAGCAAGGTTTCTACTCCGGTCTCGGTTATAGTGTGCCTAGGGGCAGTCTACATGCAAGAGCGGTCCTCACGGGTTCGATGTTTGGCTACCACTTGCCTAGGGTGCCAAAAATGTCCTCTTAGGGTCCTCCCCGAGGGACTCCTATATCAGAACAAGTTTGTTGACTCGTTAACACACTTAGTGTAGTCTGCTGGAGGATTCCTAGTCAAGTTGGTAGGACACGAGCGGCCCTCTTAAGTACCAACAACTTGACAGAATCGTCTTAGGTGGCTTGCACTGAGAACTAGAGCAAATGGCTGAGGGTCATAGTACCATCGACAGAGGGTCATGACCTCCACCCAATCTCCGAATACCTGCCTCGGGGTTTAATACTCGCGTTAGCAGAACGCAATGCAGTTTGTGAAGTGTGTGAGGTCTCTAGCGCGAGATTAGAGCACATATGTACACGTATAGGTGTATATATATATATATATATATATATATATACATATAGGTAAACTTGCAAATAAAGTAAACACATAAAGGGGTTTGGGGAACCCTTTGGTCATTCGGCTCCACTGTGATCGAAGTCTGGCTCTCTTAGACGTCCCCAGCAGAGTCGCCACTGTGGACGCGTCGCCATAGGTTCCCCCTCCAGAAGGGGGGGAATCGGGGATGCCGGGCACCCTTGGGAAGTGCGTGTAGGGTGTATTGGCTTGTTGGGTGTGATTGTGATGTGGTTGGATGGCGATGTAAGGGTGGGTTTTACCTTTGGTGTGGTATCCTTCCCTGTTCGCCATTTGAGGGTTTTAGAGTTGCAACCCACTCGGTTAAGGTTGAGAGAGAAACCTGTATAGGCTCGTATGTCCTTGTGTGTCTGTCTAGAGATTCGTTGATGGGTTCGGGAGCTAAGTTACGACGGGGGAAGGGGTTGAGACAAACTATCACCCCCCATCGCCCCTTTCGGGTCTTCTCACCAATACCAAATGACCATCGTTGTTCCCCAAATGTGTAGACAAGTAATTACAAGAATATATTCTTGTGTATGTGTGTGTGTGTGTGGGTGTACGTGTGTGCACGTGAGATATAGGGATTAGATTCCTTTGGCTTCGTGCCGGAAGGAGCCGGCTGCCTTCGTATCCCCAAGAGCTTGGGAATCAGAGCCAACATAGTTCGTACCCCGAACTTCTGAGAGTAAGATACGTAGTAGATATATGAGGTTCGTCACGCCTCATTTTTGAAAGGTTTTTGTATTGTTTTGAGAAAAGGGTGCAAGGTAACAGAAAAGCTTTCTGTGAAAAGAGTGGCCTTTCGGATGTGTCTAGAATAGAGGGGGGTTGGATTTAACCACTGGAACCTCATGTCTAGAGTTAACCCGAGGAATGGTTCTTTTGTTAAGAAAGGGCTTTGAGCTGTTATTAGAAAGTTTCCTTGGATAAAAGGAGAGTTTTGTAAAAGGTTTGTGTTTTTGACGAGACCTTGGGTTTAGTTCCTAGCTGTGAAGTCGTCCGGCGTTTCTTAAACCTATCGAGGGATTATAACCACGCAAGGTATCCAGCAAATCGAAAAAGGAACTAGACCTAGGTATATCTACCCTATACCCTATGCTCGGGAAGTTCGGGCTTAGCACAGATATGCGAGATGAGGAGTTTCAAGCAGGAAAGCGGTAAAACACTTAGGCAACCAAGAAACTAAGGGGAAGGCGTCGGGCTCCGGTTGTAGTGTAGGTGGGGTCGAGGAAGGGGTGACCCTTCGCTCGTTGACCATCTAGACCCGATGGCCTTAGCCATTGGGGGTGTTCCGTCCCATAGGGGGACGGAACGGGGATTTATTACTATCAACTAGAAAAGTAGAAAGTAAATAAATGCTGAAAAGGCTAAAAGGAGACTCACCCTCGTAGTCTTATCTTCACTTCATTTCATTCCTAGCTGCTGCTTCCACCCTCCAACACAGGAGCACGATCGTAGGGACCAGATAGAACTTCGACTCAGGACTGAAATCCAAACACTCTATTGAGCAGAGCGCCAGACCTCCTTTCGGTTTTAGGGGTTAGGAATATGAAATTCCTAACCTAAAACCGAAAAGGGACTAGAGTGGACCGGGGCTAAGGAAGCCTAGTCCTCTCTTTAGAAATTCTAAGGAGAAAAGTCGAACCTTAGAAGGGAGAGGAGAAGAGAGTGAATGAGCGAGTTGCAAAAATGAGGGGAGCCCTCAATTTATAGGAGCGAAAATGGCCTATCGGGGGAAGGTTAGGGCTGCATTCCCGTGAAGAAAAGTTAGGGCAACGCCCAGGGGGGTTGACCGGCTGGCCAGGCTGGTACGCCTGGCCATGACCGGCCAGCCGGCTAGTGGGACCATCCGGAGGGATAATTCGCGGGCGGGCCGGCCCGTGAGGCTGTGTTGGCCGGACAGCCATGTTGGGCCGGGCCAGGGTTTGTGCGCTCGTCAGGGTTTTTCGGTATTTTTTCCTTCATTTCACATCCGATTTGGGTGATTCGAAAATTGAAATGCTCCTATCGCGATATTCCATCGTAATATTGCATCGAATTTGGGATGTGACAAATATATGGATAGGTAGAGAGGCGATCAGGGCTACCGAGGCTATGTAATGGGGTAAGGACCCAAGAGTTTGACTCTCGGGGATCGTCTGGGCGTCCGGAGTCTGCCTAACATCTGGCGGGGCTGAATTATCAATTCTGTGAAACGTCGTCGTGTGACAAGGTGTAAAATTGAGGTGTTCACACATGGCATCAACTTGTCTCATAATTACGTAGATCCCTTTGTTAGATACGCATTCATTAGTATTGTTAGACAATTTGCAATATCAGTTCCACAAAAATTGGTATAATAAGCAGTCCATTTTCCTAGCACTTGTAGCGCCCCGCTCTACAGCCCCCGAACCTGCACGGATTCCCAAGCCGAATACAGTGCCTCAACCCGAGAACCCATGCAAGCTAACGGGTCAATCCCGACACTTGGCAACAGTGAATCCCAAATAAAGCATTTAAATAGATCAGAGAATATATAGCGGAAGCATTTAAATCCATATTAACAAAAATTGCCACTCCGGGGCCAATACATTAACAACAGCCCACTCAGGGCAACATCATAAATAATAATATTGGGGAACAAAATAATATTATCAATCCAGGTTGACAAGAGTAATGAACGAGATCAAAAGACAACTACTGAGACTCGGCAAAACCAAAAAGCCTATCTATGCACTGTTGCCCATCCGACACGTAAGACATGTCGGTCTCTCTCAAACCTGAGGCAAGAACAAATTAAAAGAGGGTGAGTCAAAGTACTCAGTGAAGATATGAGAACAAGTCGAGTCATGCTTCCGGGTATTTATAGAAAATACATATGCGATAATGAAGAAACCGGAATATGCTTCGACTTGGATATACAATTAAGAATTAAAATCAATAACACTATAAAGCAGTAAATACGATCCCAGCGAGAATGGGCCTGTTCCTCCTTATATCTCCACTGTGCATGTAAAAATACTCCATCGCCGGTGTCAAGCTAAGGAGCAACCCGAAGCTCAACCATAATGAATTTTAGGAAAATGTGCAACGAATGCAACACCCACCATCGCTCCCAACCGTGGCTATCATCTCCTGACAGGCCATGATTGACGCTTAGTTTTGGGAGAAGCACCTCGGATTACACCCTGAACGCCCCCAGATGTAACCTTCGGATACCTTCCCGGGCCCAACTTGAAAATAGTCATGTATTTGCTCGCTTTAAAATAACCCATTTGAATGCCAACCGACACTCTGAGCAAGGGTGACGACAAAGGATTAAATCCTAAGTCAAACCGTCACGTAAAATAAATAGTTTTCTTGCCCTTTTGAAAACAAATCAATTTGGTTTACTTATGTATAATTTTGATATTAAATGATTTGAGGATAAAACATAAAAATATAAACTCGAAATATATAATATATTAATAAGGGATTAGGGGGTTCGCAATTGTATATATATATGTTCAAGCCCAGTTAAAAGTTTAAATCCTCACCTGGAATCAAAAAGAGAAAGCCTAGCTGCTAGACTCACTGGTCTCCCACGCCGGACTGATCTGGAGACAAGACAAGACCTAGACAAATCAATAACAATAAAAGCGCAAATAAGCAATTATTGGACGAACGGCTAACCAAACATGTTTCCAATCATGCATATGTCAATTATAATATGTAAAGAAGCTATCATGTAAATTTCACGCAAATCCGACAAGTTGTCAAAAATACACATAATTAGAATTACACTATTCATAGCCCGAACGAGGGCGAAATTAAATAAACATTCCAAAATATAAATCTACAAATTAAAAGGGTTCTATAGGTGAAAACGGTGTAATTTTTGGAGTCCGTATGCAAAAAGTCAACCAAAAATGGTGACCCGAAGACTCAATTGCCGAGAGCAAAGTTTGAAAAGGCTGGAAAAATTCACTAAGTGTTTCACACGGCCTAGTGCACGGTCTTGAACACGGTGTCAAGACCGTGCACGCACACACGGCCAAACACACGGGATAGGTGCACGGGCTCAAGCCCGTGCAAGCAAATATAGCGGCACACGGGCTCCTGCACGGTCTTGCGCAAGACCGTGCGTTAGCCCGTGTGGTTCAACTGAACCCAGCAGAAACTTACGGGTTTTCAATTTTTCGAGCCAAAATTCCACAAAAATCATATTTTTAACGCAAATCAACACTCATAATTTATAACAATCAATAATCAACATCTAATTCACATATACATCCAATAAAATCACGAATTGACCAAGAAACGGGCTCGATCTAAGCATTTAACCTAAAAATCCCGAAATAACCAAATATTCTCGAAACCTCGAAAAAACGTAAAAGAAATTGGGGAAATTGGTACCTAAAGAAAGGTATCGATGAACTGATCGTTTAAAAACGATTGGTGCGAGATTCCACGGAGATTCGAACTCGGCACGATCGATTAGGGATTCGGGAGAAATATCTCTTTTCTTCTTCTTCTCTCTCTCTCTCTCTCGAAATAAAAATAATGAAATGAATTTCGATACTTATCAAATATCTTCGAAATACCAAAAAATACGAAGGGTTATTTTAGTAATTTTAGAAAATCCAATTAAAAACGCGTCGATCACATATAACGATTAAATATTTAATAAACGCAATATAGACACGTAATTTAAATACGCAAACAATATTATCACATTGGTCATTTACGACATAATATATTATAATTCACATATAATCGAGAATTTAGAGATTAAGAAAGATAATTAACGCGTAAAAATTACTCACAGTAATTCCCAGATTTTTGGGTCGTTACAGCACTAATTACACAGACTCCGGAACTAGCTTACTAATTGAATTATATGTTCGACATTTTCTTAACATAAGTGCTTCATTTTCCACAGTTTCCCAGTGATTATCAAATTATCACGAGAACCAAATTATCCATACATTGGCCATAGCAATACAAATCATCAAATATAGCAATACAAACAATAATAATAGTAATCAATCAAATAGGTATAGCAATACAATTCCTCAGATCAACCAAATACCCCCAAGTGTTTTACATCCCGTCTCGAATTTTAACGGGAATACGGTCCAGACGAGCTTGGTCGAGGCGATCTGCATTTTCTGTGCTTCCTGCCATTCAAGAATCGTTACATTTCCCGGTCAGAACACCCAATAAACTACAAGAACTAAATGACACACACTTAGCTTCAAAACTTGCCCAACTATTATTACTATATTGGTTCAGAACAGGAATGTTTGTTGTGACCGCGCTTTTTACATCTACCACACGCAAGAGGTCTTTTAATAACTTGGGAAGGAAGTCTATTAACCCGTCTGCGATCAGGTTGCACTGCAACAACCGGGGGTAACACTTGGAGATCCTGATTAATAGCGTGTGGAGGTGTGTCATTCATGTCGGTGTTGGGTATCGGGTTCATTGGGTGCATATAGGCCTCTCTAAGGCTTGAAGTACGGTAATATGCATCACAAAAGTCATAAACATACGGGCATGGGATTTTGTACATTTGAAAATAATGACAAGAACATGTACGTTCTCTCATATTAACCCGGACATTAATTTTCCCCTGAAAGACTTCAAATACTTGTCCGTTGGATATATGCATGGACATTTTCCGACTGGCTTCGACGTTTGCATCCAGTTTTTCATCAACGGATGGACACAATACTGTCATTACCTTTTCATTCTCTATCCGTCTGTCATTAAAAGGTTTCATGAGCTGTGATCGAATCTTATCGGCCATGCCAACCACAGGAAGCGATCTCGCTAATTTCACCCAATTGTTCCATGACTCAATAAGATTGTTGTTCATTTCCCCATACTGGTTACCGGGGAACATTACATTAGCCTAGCATGTCGGGTCAGCATTGTTCAGGAAGTTAACGCATAACGGAAATTCCATTCGGAGAGTCTCAATACACTTACGGAACTAGCTGAAATGAACAACATATGCAACATTTTTCAGAATACCAATCCAATATTGTTTGAATCTTTTGGGATAGTGTTTCGAGAGAACCTACATTTATAAGAGAAAGGTAATAATTTAACAAGTCTTATGTGGAATGTTAGTGCAGATATGTTGAATGGTTTCGGAAACATGTGGAATCAAATGGAAAAATACTGGATAATTATGCATAATCGTGAAACCATTAAGAGATATTTTATTGATTATGCAAAATGTAGTAATTATTCCTGACTACCTGTGTCTTGAAGTTGCCTAATAAATGTCGGAGACAGTAGACATGATGACTCCCGGAAATAACAACGGTACGGCACGGAGTAGTCCCACGTGCTGGTCAGAAAAAAATGTGTACTCAGTCCATTGTTGCTCACAAGATCCTGTAAGTGCATCTTTGAGCTTGTGACAGAACCATTCCTAATTTTCAATATTCTCAGCACCGACCACTGCATATGCTATCGTGTACATCTGACTATTTGTGTTCTTAGCTGTGGCAACAAACAATGCACCTTTGAACTTGTTCTTGATAAACGTGGCATCCAAAAAAAATCATTTTTCTGCATCCATTGAGAAAACCAGTGATACATGCGCTAAAGGCGATAAACAACTTCTTGAATCTTTTAGTTGCATGGTCAACCTCGTATTCTGCAATGCTCCCTGGATTAGTTCGAATCAACGCATCACAGTACCATCTAATTCGGTCGTATGAACCAAAATCAGACCCGTGGATATCGCGGACGGCTATTTCCTTCCCAAGCCAAGCCGAGTGGTATGAAATTTTACAACTGTATTCTAGCTCAAAATCTTTCTCAATGTCACATGGTTTTGTTTTTGGTTGGGATTTTACTTTTTCTACCACTAAATCTGCAACAAAATTTGCATCGACTTTGCGATGTCCCTTTGACCTCAAACTATCTTCTCCACAAGAGTGATGTAACTGAGGCATGCTCCTGGTGGCGAAAATCGAATTCCTTTTATTGACTGAGGTGTAAAACTTCCAGCCACACCCTCGGGTCTTACAAACAGCATGTATCTTTCGAGTATTATTTATTTTGAATCAAAAATTGTGATTGATTGCGATATGGTAGTATTTTAGATGACGCCTGCAGTCATTTGCATCCACGAATTCTTGTTTTACCCCGTGGATGCATTGACTCCAGACTGCGACACCGCTGGTTTGAAGGGCTCGGGATTGACTTATTGATGATTCCACTCCCTTGTCCACTTCAAACCTTCATAGATCAAACAAAATAGGGCAAGAATTATGGTCTGAAGGAGGTTCAATTATGCAGACTCAATGTTTAGTTAGGCATTTTAGGTTTTTAGAGCATTGATAGGCAGCGCGCAACAGTTCTACTCTGAAAATGTGTCAACTTGCATTATAGGGATTCAATTATGCAGAATCAAAAGTTAGTTATATATATTAGGTTTTCAGAGCGTTGATAGACAGCGAGCAACAATTCTGCTCTGAACACGTCTCAACTTGCATTTTAAGGTTTAAAATATGCATAATCAAAAGTTAGCTACACATATTAGATTTTTAGAGCATTGATAGGCAGCGCGCAACAACTCTGCTCTGAACACGTGTCAACTCTCATTTTAAGGTTTCAATTAAGCAGACTCAAAAGTTAGATACACATTTTAGGTTCTTAGAGCATTGATAGGCAACCACAACAATTCTGCTCTGAGCGCGGATCAACTTGCATTTCAAGGTTTCAATTATGCAGACTCAGAAGACAGGTACACATTTTAATTCTGGTTTGAATGCAGAATATATTCCATTTTCAAGATTTCAGTTTCGGAAAATAAAGTACACAGTCTATGGTTTTAGTTCGGAATTTAACAAAATTAGTGTAAGATAACAAAGTGAGGGCTGATGAAATACCTGCACTGATAAGAATGCACATCAATCAATAGTAGTCTCATATCGATGATAGCAATATTACACAACCTAATGACATCGATCATGTTCTTGAGATCTTGATCGTTAAACAGAGTGACCCACATTCCTTCCATATTGTTGGTCGTGTACTAAAGTTGGTGAGTAGCTGTCGTGAATTCAGGCCATTTTTCAATGACAAGATCCAATATTCCACTTAATGTCATTCCCTCTGTAAATGATATTACATTCAGTTTTCCATTGAACCTAACACTAACAATTAGCCTGGATGTGGCCATTTTATCGTTGTTCTCTGTTACTGTAGCCCGCAGGTTGTGAAAACGGAGGGAAAAGAGAGAGAGAGTGCAGATGAATTAGGTTTGGAGCGTATGAAACTTATGGGCAAATTGGTATTTTCACAGAAATGGATAGCAAAGTTAAAATTGAAACTTTGATTGGGCACCTAAAGATGACCATTGAAAAAAGTGGGTATGTAGCGCCCCCTGAAGAAGGAACACCACATCCGCACCGAAGCGAAACTCTCGAGCTTTGGCGAGGGGCCTCAATTCAAAAACCCACTCCGACGAATTGCACGCAAGCAATAACCACCGGCAACAGCGACAACATCCCAACTACAACCACAACAATACATAGTAATGCGGAAGCAATTTAAAAGGTAAACAATTAAATTCCATAAAATCTTACGAGGCTAACATAATGTCATTTAAACATTTGCGATTCATGATACAGAAGATTCATAAACATATAGTGCCATCCATGGCTCAACTAACCTACCCTGTGCAATCCTAGATATCTTCAACTATCCACATCAGGGGCACATAAGTACGTAAAGTAAATAAAGCAGTAAAGGGTACGAAAGCAATTAAATACAATAAATCAAGACTCGACGGTTGTTGGGACCACTGCTAAGACATACCAGACGACAAGACTGAGCCTATCTAGACCTGCTGATGCCGATTGACAAGATAGGTGATGCCGCCACCTGTCTACCTGAAGCAAGAACCAAAATAGAAGGGGTGAGTATAAAGAATACTCAGTAAGGGGTTTGATCACAGTTCGTCGTTTATCTTTTAAAACCACAAGTAGTGAATGTTGCCTGTTTTGAGAAAGAATACAAATAACGATATAAGTTGCAAAACTATAACACAAGGCAACACTCGGGTTTGGCTTGCTTGGAAAACACAAAAAGGTTGACGAACCGGATCCTTTAAAATCATTTACACATAATGTCAAGCCGATCAATTGAAAGGATATTAGTTGAATCACGAGACCGTTACAAGTTCGAAAGACATGATGTAATCAAGTCGGGAATGATACGGCTCGTAATTCAACTAAGTAGTTTGAACAATAAAGGAGGCTTAAGTTGGGCAAGTTCGAGCCACGCTTCTGGGTTTTATATATATATAGGAAAATACATATGCTAACTGAAGAAAACCGGAATGTGCTTCAATTTGTAACGAAAGCCGTAAATCCATTAGACAAGCAAGAAATGCAATAAGTCATGCAATAATGTGTTCCGGCGAGAACGAGCCATCTCCTTATAACTCCCAATCATGAAAATCATGCAAGCACTTAGTCAAGTACTCCACCACCAAAAGTCATGATCCAGTCAGAATCTAAGGAGACGCGATTAGCACCACCGTACAGTGAATTAAGTAGACGCGGTTAGCACCATCGTTCGCATCAACTTAGACTAGTCAACCTCACAACCAGCCTAAGTCAACACGCATAGAAGCATACATCGGGATTTGCCCTAGACGCTCGTCTCCAGACTCACCTCATGTATACTCTGGGCCCAAGTCATGATTCAGTCCAGGGCTCGCATTTGAAATCAATAACAGTTTGGGTGGCCAAGGGGCCATTCGAAAAGATGATGCAAGAAGTTAAGTATGAATGGCCAAAGGGGCTTTTGAGACAAGTTGATGTAACGATCTAAGAAATACTCATAAGCACCGTATGCGTCGGGGCATGCTAGCGGATGTCCCTAACGACATTACTTAGAAGTGCCTCAGAGATCAAATAGTTACTTTTAAAACAAATAAGTTACTTGTCTCTAGTTGAAAGCATTTCAAATCATTTGGTAGATGCATAGGTTTTGCTATCAAAACGTTTGACTACACACATAAGAAAATAGTAAAGGCAGTACAGCAAGCAATAAGAAAAGCGGGATAGTAAATTGTTTCGCAAACCTAAGTAACTATATCCTTGCCCTAGTTGAAAGCATTTTAAAACCCTTACCTGGCTCGACACGACAGTATGGAAGCAAGCAGTTGTCAAGTTTCTCCCTCGTTGGTCCCACCTGTAATACATAGGGCCTAGAGGATGAAAATGAGACTGACAATACTAACAGCAAGACACGAGACAACAAACAACGTACGGCAATTCAAATGGAACCTCAATCATGCTACAGGTGTAATATGGAAAGCCAGACAATTAAATATATAAAGATATAAAAAATACGAAACAACAATTAAGGAAATATTAATGCAATTCTACATAATGAATGAAACATTAAAATTAAATATTAAAAACATGCTAAGACGCAATTAGGGCACGTAGACATGCTTAAAATAATATAACGAAGCTCGCTCGCGAAAACGGGATCGAACAGATAAGAAATAGGAAAAGTGGGGAAAATTTCTAAACGAGAAAGGTGTCAAATGACGGTCAAATAAGGTCGGATAAATCATAACTTTGCAAAATATCAAACCTCAAAGCTCAAGGAAGCTATATGTGGAATCGAATTCATTTTAGGAGGTCGTTTGCGAAAAGTCAATATTTAAATAAGTGGGGTTGACCCAATTCCCGAAGTGAAAGAAAGAAAAAATGCTGTAAAATCCAGTAAGGCACATGCACCAGCCGGCGCACGGTCTTGAACACACTGTCAAGACTGCGCAGGTGCACGGGCTCAAATGGGGTGCGCACGGGCCAACGCACAGTCTTGGCAAGACCGTGAACGAGCCAGTGCAGGTTAAAAGGGGAACACACGGGGCTGCACGGGCTTGGCAAGACCGTGCAAATCTTCTTGGCAGCAGAACACAGCAGTTCGTGAAGCTCTCACGCGCACCTAATACATAAATTCATAGATCTCCTAATTTATACCATAAAACATGCTAATTTTCACATATAAGCATATATATCACATTAGCTACACATAGGTCCAGGAATCACGCAAAATGACCAAATAAATCTTCCTAAACACGAAAATCCTAAAACTATAAAAATTCTGTCTAAAATTCACGAAAATCGCAACAAGGAATGGATGGATTGAAATGGGGTAAAAGGATTACCGGTAGAGGATGAAGCAAGGATCGTTCGGGTTTTCACGGGAGAAACAGGCTCGGTAGGACGTCGGGAAGATTTCTCTCCTTTTTCTCCTTCTCTATTCTCTTCCTTCTTTCCTTTCTCAAATAATATGGGTTATGTGGAAATAAGGAATAGAAGAGGGGTTTGTATGCAAAAAGGATATTAAATGGGGTAGGGGTAAAATAGAAAATGTCGGGTAAAAAGTGGGTTCACAGATAAAACTTATTCGTGATACTAAATATTCTCACGAAAAGCTTTCGGCGCAAATAAAATATTATTTCGAAATTTCGAGTTGTTACAGAGTAGCTATCCTAAATTTTTTGAGAAAGTGGTCATTTAAAGTAAACTTGCCCCCTTCTTTTTTATCTTTTCCGACTTCCGTGCATCGTACTGGTTTTACTCTAGTTAGTTTTAGTAATAATAGTGCAGATGATAGCTTTATTTTTGTCTTTCTTAATTAGACGACTGGTTACTGGTACAGTTCAACGACTACCTTTTAATTGAAGCGTAATTTCATTTGTAAGGAAAAACATAGTTCATTACATTAAATTAAGAGAAATTATACTTACACTCTAAAAGAGTTGTTAAATTACAATTCATTATTTTTTTAGTCAAACAATTATAATTATCTCCACATGAATGAAGTTCAATAATTATAAAATACAACTAAACATTAGGGTTCCATTATATACTGGATGATGTCATAAAAATGAATAGTAAATAACAAAAATACCCTTATTTTTTATACCATAAGTTGCTCCTAAGTTTCACTTAGGAGTATTACCTGTAATATAATAAGTTCTTTTGGGAGAATTTTTGAAAAAATAATAATAATAATAAGTTCTTTTGGGGTCTAAGTATAATTTTTAAAATTAAAAAGGTAATATCCTATTAATTATAATGGAACCCTATTGATTGGGTGTACTTAATAATTATTCAATTTCATGTGGATGTAATTATAATTATTTGACTAAGAGGATTATGAATTTGTAATTTAGTAAACTTATTTGGGGTCTAAGTGTAATTTTCAGTTAAAGTAACTATGTCAACTTTCAAATTAAATAAATTATCACTATATTGAACTAGAAACCTAGAACAACTTTATATTCATGAAGGTTCAGACCCAAAATCTCATATTTAAAAAAATTTAGAATCTCAATTTTCACTACTGAATTAAAAGTTTGTTGCCAAATCTTATTTGCTATGGAGTCCTTTTTAGAGGGAGCAACCGGAAGGTTATGAAGTAGAGTTTGAGAACGATGCTAGAGGAGAGAGAATCTTCAACCGGATGATGGGACGACCGCTTACCCCGTCGTAGTTCTTGGACATGGATGCCATGTATGTATTGGGACTTGGAGATGACATAGCCCGATATATTGAGCGGGCTGGTTTGACAGCTTTCTTCGCCATTCAGAGACCGACTTACCCCTGTGTTACTTGTGAGTTTCTGAGCTCCTACCGAGTTTCACGCCACGACGAGGACGAGGAGATTCCCCTCAAGCTTACGTTCTGAGCGCACAACACTGGGTATATGGTCACCTTTCGACGGTTGACCTAGTATTTTGGATTAGATCTTGACTGCATCAGAGAGCGCCCGCATGGATGGGCCGAAGCCGAGGCTTGGCTCCGTATTGCACCCGGAGCCGCAAGATCGTCCCCGGAGTGTCGAAGGCTACCGCACTCATCGATACGCCCTTGAGGGTAGTACACACAGCTCTTGCACGTTCGATCTTCGCCAGAGGAGAGATTGCCGACGGTGACTAAGGAGGATTTGTTTCTCCTTGATTGCATGGTACAGGGTCAGAAGGTTAACCCCCTTCCGGTCATGTTCGACCATCTAGACTGAATGATTACTCGTGGGGTAGGGGTGATTGGGATCGGATCATATGTCTGAGTGTGCCGAGGTTCCCGATTTTGATTTAGCTGTTCCATTGGCAGGAGATACCAGTATCGGATTTACTACCTGGGCCTTGATGAAGATCTGTCAGAGGGACGGTCGATCAGGCCCCTACTATTTGCGTGCCAACCAGGCTGCAGCAGGCGGCAAGACAGGATGGAGCTAGAGTCGGGGATATAGGTGTTGAGGATGCAGAGGAGCATCCGCAGCGGGATGAGCAGGTTCCACCCGCACTTCAGGATGTACAAGGGACTTCACAAGCTAGAGGGTCACACCAGACCCCAGTTGATCTCCAACAATTCTAGTTTGAGTTCGTGGAGTTTCGTCATGAGACTATAGAGTTCTGCCGCGAGACTACGAAGTTCCGACGTCAGACAACAGACCAGTTGAGCTCGATCCAGCGGTCAGTCACAGACATACAGGCCACGCTTACCAGTTTCTTCGAGCTTCATTTCCCGCAGGGACCAGATGCCCCAGGATCCTAGTTATCCATCTATCCTCTCCTTTTGTTAATTCTAGTTTAACTCCGTAGTTGTAGTTCGTCCTCTTGTTCGGACTTTACGTCATTTAATTACTTCGTATCTAACAGCTCTTAGGATGTTTGAATATTATGTATTTAAATGATATTAGGATGTTAAAATTAAATGCTACTTGTTGCTCTATAAATGTTTAAATATTTAGTTTTTTAAATATTTTGTGAATTATATGTTTATATGTTTAGAATGTTTAAATACTTTTGAGCTTTATATATTTATATATGCTTCTTTCTTTATTCGTTGTATGTTCTTTCTTCGAGTGTACTCTCTTCGACAGACTATGTAGACCGGAGTAGAATCTAAGGACAGATTCTTTTGAAGAGGGTAGTATTGTAACGCCCAATATTTTAGAATTTATTCCGAATACGTATTTCTAATATTTTTCTTAATTTCTCGTTTTGACCGTCGAATTCATATGAAGATTTTGGCCTAAACCCCGAGATTTTCCCAAAATGACAGTTTCGCCCGTCCTTCTGAAAATAGCCGGGTTGACTATTTGATTTAACAACTCATTTCTTTCTTTCTTTTTTCCTTTTTCTTTTTCTCCTCTTTATTCTTTTTCTTTCTTGTTTCATGAGAGAGGAGGGAGAGAAGACAGAATTTGATGCTTGACTTCAATTCAACCTCACGATCCCATTTCTCGATCGATTCTCGTGTCGTTCATTCCTATGCGTTCCTCGTATCTCGAATTTCGATTAGGTACCAAACTTTTCCTATAATTCAGCTTGTTTTACCGGATTTCTGAGCTAGATGATGAATAGTTTATATATTGAGAATTTTAGTGATTTGTGATCGTTTCTCATTTGATTTACGTGTTTTTAGTGTCTAAATAACGAGCATAAGTGGTAGATTAACATATACGATTTTCATTGCAACTCATGAATTGATTATGGAATTATGTCAATTTTTTATAATTTTGTTGATCTGCGTGATGAAGCTCAGAACGAACTGGACAGAGCAAGCTCACGGTAAGCTGCACACCGTGAGCTATACCGTGAACTTATGCAACATACCGTGAACACCTGACTATGAGATTATTATCTCACGGTATGTCACAGACCCTGAAAACAAACCGTGAAAATTCTGCAACAAATCGTGAGCCATACTTAGAAAAATTTTCAGCCTTTTCAGCTTAAGTGCTCAAGTACATTTTGGTCAACTCTACTTAATTAATGTTGACTTTTACCGTTTTAACTTGTTTTCGAAATTCGACTTCGTCGATAGCTCCGATAAATCGTGAAACTTATAATTCGCGAAGTTTAGAATTTTTCGACCTCGTTCGGATCGTGAATAGTAGCTTTTCGTCTAGGGCTTTTTAGCCTATTTTACATAATTCGTCCGATTGATACGAAACTTGCATGATTGCTTCGTTATAGCATTTTGAGCATGAATGTGAACTTTAAATTACGTGTTAACATGTTTTTCCATATTAATTACAATATTCTGTTTGATTGATTTAAATGCATCTTTGTGAGTACTTCAATAGAAGTCGTGCCTTATGTGTTTTTAACTGCTTTATATACCTCTCATAAGCCGTGCGTCATGTTAGTATCTTATGTGGTTTCGTCGGTTGTTAGTTTCAGGTATTTCCACGAGGATTTCTCGATCATTGTACCTTTCTCACCGAGCTTTGTAGGTGAGGGTTTAAAATGCTTTCAACTGGAGTAAGAATCATATATATATTACAAACCAACTTATCATCCTGTTTTCATTATTACTTTATTATTTTCCAGCTTTATTATATTATATTAAATATTGAATTACTATGTTTATGTTGTTAATCAACTTTTCAATATCAAATGATATAAGTACGTATGTTTTATAAACGAGTTTCAACTAGAGACAAGGAAACCCCGATTTATTTTAAAGGCAGATTTTGGTCTTCTGGCCCCGCAATATAACCTTGTCTCTTTGGCCACCAAAATGTAGCGTAACGATTGCGAAGCGAGATAACAATAACGATAACGATTGATTGAATGGCCGGAGGTTATATGGAGGGTGAGATCTGGAGACGAGTGTTAAGGGTATAGATCCCAAAGTATAACTTCCAACTTGTAATTTCCAATGGAAGACCGGTAAGGTGGTTGGCTAGTCTTTCATTGGGGAGATGGTGCATGATTGCATGTGTTGCACGTTTTTCCTCAAACCTACATGATCAAACGGTTGAATATCCGAGTAGCCTCAGAATTTGACAAATGGCGCAGGAGTATTTATTGCTTGTGGGGATATAAGGAGGAACAGGCCCGTACTCGCCGGGACAATAGTGTAACGAACTTCCTTATTGCTTTAAATTAATTTAGTTGAATTATAAGTCTCGTCACTCATTTTATTGCTTGATTATGATAACGTTACTGCAAATGTTGATTATTCGGGCTTATAAATCAACTAGATTAATCTTTCCAAATATCAGCCTGAACTATGTGCTAAACTGATTTCAAAAGATCCGTTCGTCAATTCCTTACTATTTTAAAGGAAGCCGAATCAAGTGTTGCTTATAATATAATTTTATAACTTATAATTGTATGGTTTTCTCAAGAATAAGCAACACTTATGGATTTTATCAAATTAAAGGACGAACTGTGATTAATAATTATATTATATAACCCCTCGCTAAGTATTCTTTATGCTCACCCTCGTGTTTTGATTCTTACTTCAGGTTCCTTCAGGCTGACTGTAGCGCCCCCTGAAGAAGGAACGCCACATCCGCACCGAAATGGATTCTCGAGCTTCAGCGAGGGTCCTCAACTCAAAAACCCACTCCGGCGAACGGCACTCAAGCAATAACCATCGGCAACAGCGACAACCATCCCAACAACGACCACAAAAGAGCAGAGAAATGCGGAAGCGATTAAGGTAAACAATTAAATTCCATAAAAGCCTACAAGGCTAACATAATATCAATAAACATTTATAATCAAGATATAGAATGTTCATAAGCAGATAGTGCCATCCATTGCTCAACTAGCCTACCCTGTGCAATCCTAGATATCTTCAACTATCCCACATAAGGGGCACATAAGATACATAAGGTAAATAAAGCCGTAAAGAGTACAAAAGTATTTAAATACAATAAATCAAGACTCGATAGTTGTTGGGACCACTGACAAGACAAACCAGACGACAAGACTGAGTCTATCTAGACCTGTGATGCCGACTGACAAGATAGGTGACGTCGCCACCTGTCTACCTAAAGCAAGAACCAAAATAGCAGGGGTGAGTATAAACGATACTCAGTAAGAGGGGTTTTGATCACAGTTCGTCATTTATCTTTTAAAATTAAATGTAGTGAATGTTGCCTGAGAAAGACTATAAGTAACGATATAAGTTGCAAAACTATAACACAAGGCAACACTCGGGTTCGGGTTGCTTGGAAAATACAAAAAAAGTTGACGAACCGGATCCTTTAAAACATTCACACATAAGGTCAAGCTAATAGTTTTGAAAGGATATTAGTTGAGTCACGAGGCCATTACAATTCGAAAGGCATGATATGGATAAGTTAGAAACGATAAAGAAACACAGTTCGTAATTCAAATAATTAATTGGATAATAAAGGAGGCTTAGGTTGGACAAGTTCAAGTCACACTTCCGGATTATATATATATATATATATATATATATATATATATATATATATATATATATATATATAAGGAAATACATATGCCAAATGAAGAAAACCGGAATGTGCTTCGACTTGTAACGAAAGCCGTAAAATAATTAGATAAACAAATAATGCAATAAATCATGAAATAGTGTGTCCCGGCGAGAACGGGTCCTCTCCTTATAACTCCCATTTATAAAAAGCATGAAAACATGTAGTCAATTACTCCACCACCAAAGTCAATGTCCAATCAGAATTTTATGGAAACGCGTGTTAACAACGTCACCCTTATCAGAATTTTATGGAAATGCATGTTAACAACGACACCCTCATCAGAATTTTCTAGGAAGCGCGTAGCCTACAACGCCACCCTCGCACTAACTCAGGCTAGCCAACCTCCTGGCCGACCTAAGCGAAATACGGATTGGAGTACACATCGTGATTTGCCTTAGACGCTCGTCCCCAGGCTCACCTCCTGTATACTCCAGGCCCACTTCATTATACCCTCCAGGGCTCGCATTTGAAATCAATGACAGTTTAGGTGGCCAAAGGGGCCATTCGAAAATAGGAAATCGGGGTATGGGTGGCCAAAGGGGCCATTCGAGACAAGGTTATAATTGCGAGGTCGAGAGACCAAAGTTCGCGTTTAAGACAAATGGGTTTTCCTTGCCTCTAGTTGAAAACTGTTTTTGTAAAATGTTACACGTATAGGTTTTGCTATTAAAAGGGGTTGACTAAGCACATAAGGAATAGTAAAGGCAGAACAACAAGTAATAAGAAAAGCGGGGTAGTCATTTGTTTTGCAAACCTATATGAGACTATGTCCTTGCCCCAGTTAAAATAAGTTTAAACCCTTACCTGGCTCAATACGACAGTATGAAAGCAGGCGGTAGTCAGGTTTCTCCCTCGTTGGTCCCACCTGTAGTACACAGGGCCTAGAGTATGAAAACGAGACCGACAATACTAAAAGCAAGATACGAACAACAGACGACGCACGACAATTCATATGGAATCTCAATCATACTACAGTTGCAATATGGAAAGCCAGGCAATTAAACATGTGAAGATATATAAAATACGGAATAACAACTAAGGAAAGGTAAATGAAATTCTAGATAATGAAAGAATATAAATTAGATATTAAAGGCCTGATTAAAATAATATAAAGACGTTCTCTCACGAATACGGGATTAAACGGATAAGAAACGGGAAAGGTGAGAAAAATCGCTAAACGAGAAAGGTGTCAATTGACGGTCAAATAAGGTCGGATAAATTGTAAACTACGTAAAATATTTAATCCCGAGGCTCAAGGGAGCTATAGGTGAAATTGGATTAACTTTCGGAGATCGTATGAGAAATGTCAACATTTAAATAGGTGGGGTTCACCCAATTCCCAAAGTGCAAGAAAGGAAAAAGGCTAGAAAATCCACTAAGTGTTTCGCACCGGCCTGTGCACGGTCTTGGACACACTGTCAAGACCGTGCACTGCACACGGTAGATGCTCCTTGGTTGAGGTACATAAATTCTCGCTCTCGGCTGTCGCGTACTACTTCTGGCACGTACTTCATTCAGAAGTCAAATACGAATCGTGACCAAGTGTGGGGGACTCTCTCGGCGATCCATCTCCGTTCTGTAAATTGCCACCAATCTCGAGCTGGTCCTCTCATCAGGAAGGTAGCATACTCGACCTTCTCGGGGTCATCACACTGTAGTACTCGAAAGATCTGTTCCACATCAGATATCCAGGCCTCAGCTTTAAAGTCATATGGTTCGCCCTCGAAGTAGGGTGGGCAATAGTAGAGAAACATGTCCAAGGTTTGGCCCTCAGTCTATCTGGCGGGTACGTGCTGCTGTTGTGGTTGTTGTTGTAACCCTTGACATACTTGCACGGCGATCTGTCGGATAATCGATACCCACTCTTCAGCCATTGGGTTCGGGGGTGTTGGAGCAATAGGGGGTCTTCGGCGAGGCATTTTGCACCTGTGAACAACAAACTGGAAAATGATGCATGTTTGGTTAATGGAATGATCACATAAGGCATATAAAATCCAAACAGAGCATATATATATGATTCGAATAGCATGTCATCAATTTAAGCACGAAACAATCACAGAACGAGCAAAACTCGATCCTATAGTCGTACGACCTAGACACGACAAGACCCAAGCAGGACACGACCAGACGACAAGACAAGACAGACGCTACCTCGAGTTCCACATCCACCTGCATTCGATCCCAACTCAGTACTACAATTGTAAAAGATCAAGCGGTTGGTTGGCCATTCCAAAAGAAGATCAATCACAATTTCAATACTAAGGATTTCTCAAGCACCTGTAACTGGAAACTCTAAATCTCATTGACACAAAACGGGCAGACACAAGGGACAAGACACGACGCGATTTCAAAGCTTCGGTTCCTTTTGGGAACCTAGGCTCTGATACCACTGACTGTAGCGCCCCCTGAAGAAGGAACGCCACATGGGCACCGAAACGGATTCCCGAACTTCAGCGAGGGGCCTCAACTCAAAAACCCACTCCGGCGAACGGCACTCAAGCAATAACCATCGGCAACAACGACAACCATCCCAACAACGACCACAAAAGAGCAGAGAAATGCGGAAGCGATTAAGGTAAATATTTAAATTCCATAAAAGCCTACAAGGCTAACATAATATCAATAAACATTTATAATCAAGATACAGAATGTTCATAAGCAGATAGTGCCATCCATGGCTCAGCTAACCTACCCTGTGCAATCCTAGATATCTTCAACTATCCCACATCAGGGGCACATAAGATACATAAGGTAAATAAAGCCGTAAAGAGTACGAAAGTATTTAAATACAATAAATAAAGACTCGATAGTTGTTGGGACCACTGACAAGACAAACCAGACGACAAAACTGAGTCTATCTAGACCTGCTGATGCCGACTGACAAGATAGGTGACGTCGCCACCTGTCTACCTGAAGCAAGAACCAAAATAGCAGGGGTGAGTATAAACGATACTCAGTAAGAGGGGTTTTGATCACAGTTCATCATTTATCTTTTAAAATCAAATGTAGTGAATGGTGCCCATTTGAGAAAGACTATAAGTAACGATATAAGTTGCAAAACTATAACACAAGGCAACACTCGGGTTCGGCTTGCTTGAAAAATACAAAAAAAATTGACGAACCGGATCCTTTTAAACATTCACACATAAGGTCAAGCCGATAGTTTTGAAAGGATATTAGATGAGTCACGAGGCCGTTACAATTCGAAAGGAATGATATGAATAAGTTAGAAACGATAAAGAAACACAGCTCGTAATTCAACTAATTAATTGAATAATAAAGGATGTTTAGGTTGGACAAGTTCGAGTCACGCTTCCGGATTTTATATATATATATAAGGAAATACATATGCCAAATGAAGAAAACCGGAATGTTCTTCGACTTCTAAGGAAAGCTGTAACATAATTAGACAAGCAAGTAATGCTATAAATCATGAAATAATGTGTCCCGGCGAGAACGGGCCCTCTCCTTATAACTCCCATTTATGAAAAGCATGAAAACATGTAGTCAATTACTCCACCACCAAAGTCAATGTCCAATCAGAATTTTATGGAAACGCGTGTTAACAACGTCACCCTTATCAGAATATTATGGAAACGTGTGTTAACAACGTCACCCTCATCAGAATTTTCTAGGAAGCGCGTAGCCTATAACGCCACCCTCACACTAACTCAGGCTAGCCAACCTCCTGGCCGACCTAAGCGAAATACGTATCGGAGTATACATCGGGATTTAACCTAGACGCTCGTCCCCAGGCTCACCTCCTGTATACTCTGGGCCCACTTCATTATACCGTCCAGGGCTCGCATTTGAAATCAATGACAGTTTAGGTGGCCAAATAGGCCATTCGAAAATAGGGAATCGGGGTATGGGAGGCCAAAGGGGCCATTCGAGATAAGGTTATAATTACGAGGTCGAGAGACCAAAGTTCGCGTTTAAAACAAATGGGTTTTCCTTGCCTCTAGTTGAAAACTATTTTTGTAAAATGTTATACGTATAGGTTTTGCTATTAAAAGGGGTTGACTAAGCACATAAGGAATAGTAAAGACAGAACAACAAGTAATAAGAAAAGCGGGGTAGTCATTTATTTTGCAAACCTATATGAGACTATGTCCTTGCCCCAGTTAAAATAAGTTTAAACCCTTACCTGGCTCAACACGACAGTATGAAAGCAGGCGGTAGTCAGGTTTCTCCCTCGTTGGTCCCACCTGTAATACACAGGGCCTAGAGGATGAAAACGAGACCGACAATACTAAAACCAAGATACGAACAACAGACGACGCACGGTAATTCATATGGAATCTCAATCATGCTACAGTTGCAATATGGAAAGCCAGGCAATTAAACATGTGAAGATATATAAAATACGGAATAACAACTAAGGAAAGGTAAATGAAATTCTAGATAATGAAAGAATATAAATTAGATATTAAAGACATGTTTAAAATAATATAAAGACGTTCTCTCACGAATACGGGATTAAACGGATAAGAAAGGGGAAAGGTGGAAAAAAATTCCTAAACGAGAAAGGTGTCAATTGACGGTCAAATAAGGTCGGATAAATTGTAAACTACGTAAAATATTTAGTCCTGAGGCTCAAGGGAGCTATAGGTAAAATTGGATTAACTTTTGGAGGTCATATGCGAAAGGTCAACATTTAAATAGGTGGGGTTGACCCAATTCCCGAAGTGCAAGAAAGGAAAAAGGCTAGAAAATCCACTAAGTGTTTCGCACCGGCCTGTGCACGGTCTTGGACACAATGTCAAGACCGTGCACTGCACACGGCCAAGTGCACGGAGCAGGCGCACGAGCGCGAGCCCGTGCAGACAAAAATGAGGCGCGCACGGGCTCCTACACGGTCTTGATCAAGATCGTGCGTTAGCCCGTGTAGATCAACTGAGTGCAGAAAGCAGCAGGTCGCGAAGCTCACACGCGGGCACCAACATATAAATCCATAGATCTCATAATTTACACCATAAAACACACTAATTTTCATATATAATCATATATATTATATGAGCTACACGTAGGTTCAAGAAACACGTAAAATGATCAAGTAAATCTCCCTAAACATGAAAATCCTAAAACTATAAAAATTCCCTCCTTTCTTCTCCTTCTTTCTCCTTCTTTTCTTCTTTTTCCTTCTTTTCTTCTTTTTCCTTCTTTGTGTGTAATAAGAGAATGAGAGAGATAGGTAGATATTTAGGAAAATATCTCGGGGGGGTAAAAATAGTCATTTAGGCTTTCAAGGGCATTTATGTAATTTAAGTGATTGAGGGTATTTAAAAGATAGGTTAAATCAATCTTTTCCACAAGATTAATTAATCCAATTGGATAGATTGAGAAATTAGACAAGAAAGAATTCGCGTAATAATTAATAATATAATTAAAATATTCGGGTCGTTACACTGACGGGTGGCAGTGTCACCTTTGTGGTCAGTTGGCAATAGCAGGTCTAGGCTTGATCCAGGTCTTGGTCTTGTTTAGTTAATGTCCAACAACAGTCTGGTCTTGATGTTGATTCCTATGTTACTGCTTCTGTTATAGTTGAAAGAATTGAAGATATTATGTTGAGCTTAAATATTGTAGTTGAGGATATCTAGGACTGTGAGATGATATGGTAGAGCCATGTATGGCTGTTATGTTATAAATACTGTTTTATTTGCTTCCGCACTCTGATTAGTTTTAGCATTGTTGTTGTTGTTGGACTAGTTGTTGTTGTCAGGTTATTTGAGTGATTGTCGTTCGTTGGAGTGGATTTTTGAGTGAGGTTCCAACATTGCTCAGGAGTCTATCTCAGTTCAAGTGTGGTGTTCTTCTTCCCAACCTTAGAGAGGAACGCTTCATACATATATGATTACACATTTTTTGAAATGCAAAATATCAAAACTACAGTTAGTAATGTCTATATTCTTAAGTCTTAACCAAAATATCAAAAATAAATTAGTTCACCGGCCCACACAATTTATGAAATCGCATAAAGAATGTTATGCACACACAATTCGATTCTTGTCGTTGCAAGAAATCGATCTCCAGACCTCCACGTTGGTAGTAATATCTGATAGCTATTAGTTATAAAGAATGTTATGATTGATCAAATAAAAGTTTATATGCTCGATAATTTCGACGAAATTTCTCTGCTCGATATTTACCGGTCTAATTCTCCTACTTTAATTTTTGGGGCGTGATAGATTAAAATATTTTTAATAATTGTTAATATTGTATATTTCATAGCAATAAATTAAAGTCAATTTTTTGCCGAGTCTTTAATTATTTTAAATACTCTTTTAAAGACCAAAACCTGTTTTTAGATTTACAATCATTCAATATGTTTGCCGAAAAATAAGATAAATAGTCAACCACCATATAAGTATGCATTTGATCCAAGTATATAAAAATAGGGTTAATTACATCTACACGCTTTCAGAATATGCTAAAATACAACTGGTAACTTTTTTAGTAAAAAAATTATTATCCAACCCATTGAATAGTCATTAAACTACAATTTGCACTTTTCAGTTAAGGTTCCGTTATATTTTTTTAATAGAATATTCAAGTTTAAGGGAAGATACCATTATATTCTCAAAACTATTTTTCAAAAAAATTACATGCAACTCCCTAAAACTTTATTATATTATAAATAACACTCAAATTAAAAATTATCTTATAAATGGTAGATTTGAAAATAATATTTTGCTATAGTAATATCATGGGGTATTTTGATCATTTCATATCCACCACTTACTTATATCAGCGAAAATATGATGGAAATTTAACTTAAGAGGGTAAGTATATAATTTAAAAACTTCTCAATGGATGTATTGATGATTTCTATAACTAAGAGGGTTACTAGTTACGATGTAGCAAACTTTGTAGGGTCTAAAATGTAATCAATCCTAAAACGGCTCTTTGTGTATTGGTGGCATGTGGGGCAGGAGACATTAGTGTGGTAAATGGGAAAGTGGGGCATGTAGCCAACCTTTTCTTTTTGTTGTTTGTATTGAAAATAATTATTTCTTTTGCCTTCACTAGACGACTTGACTTTGAGCATTTCTAGGCCACAGCTACAAATTTATTATCCTTAAATTACGATTTTTTTTCAAAATCAAATGTCATATGTTCCTGTCGAGCTTAATGCTAGGTTATTTTCATATCACTATTGATTATGATCCAAATTTCCATTCCCATTCAATCGTTTTCACGACTTACGGAGTCAATGGTTAGTCTTGTTATTCTAAGGTTTACTATAGGGAGAAATTTCCGATATTCTTACCAAAACAATCTAGGTGATCCTATTATATAGAGTAGATTTAGGTACACTTTCTTATAATTTTCACCTCTCAATAATTAATTTGTTCTCGAAATCAGGAATAACTAGTTGTGTCTAATGATATAGTTAATATTATTAGTACCACACTTGTAATTCAAGTTAATTAGCATAGTTTTTCTAAATTCATCAATGAAATACACAACAAGAAAAACATATAAGAATTATCAATAATACCATCATACTTGCCGACTATTAATGAACCGATAGAATCAATCAATTCAAAATCGTTTCTGTCATTATATATTGAACAGAGATAAAAATTTCAGTAATGATCGAACGATAGTAAAAAATTTAAAAATTAGTAATGACCACACTCTACTAATAAATATAAATAACCTACTTTGGTTTAGCTTTTCTTTCATGATTGACAACTTAAATAAGGACATATTAGAATTTTATGAATTAGTTACCCATCTAGGTTAGAAGATGATTTCTTTTTGTCCTAAACCATTAAATGCAAATTACTATTATCTTTTAAGAGTGGATAAACAAGAAAAGGAAATAGCAGTAAGAAATATGAAATAATTTATTTTTGAACTCGAGATATGCACTAAATAATCTAAATGGCATCGTAGTTTCTTTATTTTACAAAATAATTAATTTGAACCACATTCAAAATGAAATTCATGTAAGAAATTTAAAAAATAATAAATTTGAACCACATTCAAAAGGAAATTCATGTAAGAACTTTAAATAATGTGCATTAAATGTATGTAGTACTGCAGCGAACCATAAGTGCTTGTTATTTGAAATGGACATAATAAATAGAAGAGGGAAATTTGCGATTCCATCGGTCTAGGAAAATTAGGATTTTGGGCCACAAGTATAGGAGTGGATAATTCATCTCATAATTTAAAAAAAAGGAAAAAAAAGTTTTTGTCTCCTGTATTTTATCTGTTTTTACAGTTTGTCTTTTAAAGTTATTTTTATTACAAATTCCCGCTTAAACTTTGCGAGATTTATATTTAACCTCTCCAGGCCTAATTCTGACATAATATTCTGATAAGATACTTTCGCATACGTGACATGTATAAAAAGTAAGATTTTTTTTGTCTTTTTACATCCCATTTGTCCTACTATTAATAGCCGCCGATGACCCACCATTACCCGACCCAACCAACCCTAATTACTTACACCGATCCTATAAAACTGAATTGACGTGCCAATTTAGCCAATTTTCCCCATTTTTTCTTTCTCCGCTTATTTTTCTAATGTTGGCCCATCAAGATTGAAGCATAAAATATAAACTTCGAGATCTTCTGATTTTTTTAATAAAAAAATCGATGGCATGGTGGATCGGGTGAATAAGCAAGGAATCGATGATAATGGCGAATTTTTTAGGGAGAAAAAGCTGAAAAGTTTATCTGCTAAAATCCTAACTTTTCTTCATTAATTAGCCTTTTGAGAATTTTCAGATATTTTTGTTAGTAATTAGGGTTGGTTGAGTCAAATTAGGGTCGGGTAAGGGTAGGTCATGGACGGGTATCATTAGTGGGCGGATGGGATGTAAAAAGACGAAAAAAATCCTTACTTTTGCATATTAAGGAGGCAAAAAGTTTTTTCCCTTAAAAAAATTACATATTAAGGACAAAGTATAGGAGGCAAAAAGTTTTTTTCTCTTAAAAAAATTACATATTAAGGACAAAATTTACTAGAGTTAGACTTTTTTGTTTGAAAAAATAGCTTGATAAAGAGAATCCAGTAAGCAATTTTCATTTAAAACATTGTCAACTATTTAAAAATAACCACTTAAGCCAAAATTTTCTGACTGTCATAACTTTTTTAGGCTAAAAAATCTCGTTCAGAGTAGCTGGAATTTGAGGCAAAAGCTCATATTTCAATAAATGACCAATAAACTTCTTCAGAGTAGAGGCCAGATAAGAGCTTCTATAGGGAAGCTCTTCTGTCCTTAGTTCACTTGTGGCTCCCGCCTATTACTATTTCAAGTTTCGTTCTCTTTATATATTAATCAAATGTAGAGATTTGGATTCGATTCCTTACCATGAAAAAGTTCAAATTATATTTATGTATTTAAAAATAAAATAAAAATTATAATAATTCAACAACCACAAATATCCAACTTTGGTGTGCGCGGGCCCAATGAGATTAATGTTTTCTGCGCGTTGAACTGGCGTCAACGTTCGCTTTTAAGTTGTTAGTATTAGTATCAATTTCAATTTTCAACATGAAAAATTTAAAACTAGTCGCATTAGTTTTGTTAATAATCAATTAACTGAAACTAAAATCTTGCCCAACACAGAAATCCATAAATTAATGAACACCACCAACCTCAACAAGCCTACTGTGACTGTGAGCGTGCAAGCTGAATTAAACATTACAAAAGTGATTCCCGAAAGCTGAAATCTCTCTCTCTCTCTGTGCTACTGCTTCTCTAAACTGCAATTACGCAGCAACGAAGAAAGGTTTACTTTACTGTAACTTTTACTTCGCATTTTCCAAAAGCAGAAGCTGGAAAAGAACAAAACAAACAGCTGGTACTGTAATTCAATCCACCGGTGAAACACGCCGCCGTCATGTTGAAGTTGCGGTCAATCTTCGGTGCTTTTGCGCTCTTATTTCTTTGCTCGTCGGCGGCTTTAGTTGCGGCTCAAGGATCTAGGAGCAGGGGGAGTAAATGGCAAACTCTTACCGGTAAATGATCTATTTGTGTCTGCTTGTGTGGGATACTTTGTGTGTGTGCTTGCAGTTTGGTTTGTGCATTTTCAATTGCTGTAGATTTTTATGTAACGATAAGGAAAATGGTGAGTCGAGGTCTTTTGGCCGGGTGTTTTTGGTATGGAGAGATGTGAAGTGTATAGTATTAAGGATTCAGCTAATTATTTGTTGGCAGTGTACATAACTCGTTCTAGTTCTCGAGTTTCTACCTCTTATCTACTACTTATACACTTCGTCTTGCTAACTTGAAGGAAGGATGGAAATAGGAGAATTTTATTGTTTACGAGGAAAATCTATTCGGTTTTTGCAAATTTGTTTGGGGGTGGAGTTGCAGTACATGGAAGAGATAGTTATTTGAAGCTAAGAAAAACATTGATGATTCTTCTGCAGATTTTGATGTTTTTCTCTAAACTTTCAGAGAGAAGTTGGCCATTAAAATTATCTTTGACTATCTTTTCTAGAATTGTGTCTTTATTTCACAAACCACGTTAGTTCATGGTGGATTGATTAATGGGTTCCCAAAGTTTGATTCCTTGAAGTCTGGCAAATAGTCCATCAATTATGTGAGTGTTAAATTCTGAAATTCATAAATTCCGCAATACCAACTACGGCGATGTTAATATGTTAGACTTCTTGTTGAATGTGAACCTCAATTACTTGAATGCTCCATTAGTTTCTCTGAAGTGTCATCTTTTCCATTGGAAGTATAAATATAAAACTTTGGGAAATTTTTTTTTAAACTTCTGACCTTTGCGGTTTTTTGCAGACTGTCTCATAACTTTTTTTTTGACAAGTTGCCTCCTCATCTTTCATGATATTTACAAGTTGTCTCCTAAAACACACTTCCGGTGGAATATTCCATCAAGATGCCAACATATGTGCCACACGTAAGTTTCTTAAGCATAGAAACGTCATCTAACTTTCGACCCGACCCCTTTCACTTGCCCGACCCGACCCAAACCTTTTAATCTCATTAAGTATTAGCTGCTACTGATTTAGTATCCATTGGACCTCTTCCTCCATCTTATTATATCATCATTCAAAATCTATCCCCAAAAAATTGATTTTCCATAGTAACCATAAACCGCACAATGAATAAGGGAAAAAACTCACCATAATTTGGAGTATTATGCCCAACCAATATTTTTGTTTGCTCGTACTCCTGACCATCTACACCATGGTCGGATTGCAGGATAACAAGAAAAAAATTGGGAAAGTTGAAGAAATTGCCTGACGATATGAATGAGGGAAACTCTGATTTTTTTAATTGATTTGGGAGAGAGAGCATTAGACGGATAATTAATTAGATTAAAATGTTTGGGTCGGGTCGGATAAGTGAAAGGGGTCGGGTCGATGGTTAAATGACGTTTCTACCCTTAAGAAACTTCCATGTGGTGTACGTGTTGGCATCTGGACGGAATATTCCGCCGGAAGTGTGTTTTAGATGGCAACTTGTAAATATCATGAAAGGTGAGGAGACAATTTATCAAAAAAAAAAAAGTCAGGAGGTAAAAAGTTTTTTTCCGTAAAACATTCCCCCGTGTTTCAAACATATTTGAGGTTTCTACTCCATGTTCCACCAAGTCTTTCATTCCAGAGACCATCACGTTGTCCTATTCATAATGCAGGTTCTAATGAATTGACCTTTTAGTTCACATTTGCAGGAAATGCACCTTTGGCCATAGCAAGAGGTGGATTTTCAGGGATTTTTCCTGACTCGAGTACTTATGCATATCAACTCGCTGTGCAAACTGGATTACCTAATTTACATGTATGGTGTGATGTTCAGCTTACCAAAGATGGAGCTGGAATCTGCTTCCCGGACATCAGGCTAGAAAATGCCTCTAACATTGATGATGTTTATGGAAACAAGCGCAACACCTACACTGTGAACGGAGTCTCAATGGCAGGATGGTTTTCTGTGGATTTCACCCTTAATGATCTAGCAACTGTCAATCGTAAGTGTGATGCATGGTCATCTGGTTTTCTTACACTGGGGCTTGGTAAAATCCAACATGAGTTATTATATGCTTTGTGTAGGGGTAGTGCTTCATTGTGCAAATCTCTAGCATTGGTAAAACTATATGGCTTATATCCTGCTCAAATAGCATCACAACATAATTGAAACTCCTATCACCATTTTTCACTTTATACTTTACGTTTTATTTTGGTCCTATATCATTACAATGTTTGACGAGGACCATGTCAAACCATTAAAGAGAGAAGTACAACAAGAGAAAAAGCACAGGACTCAAGATCTGCTATATAATTGGAACGGTCCAGGCCATGGCTTTCCCTACTAATTTAATTTTTAGAATCATTCTTGGTAAATTTATTCTCAAGAAAGTGCTTTGATATCTTTCTTCCGATATAGTATATAAGTCCGCTGAAAGACCAATTTTAAGCATGTTGAAACAAGTCCAAGACCTGATTTCTTCAATTTTAGTCTTCAACAGTGTATTGGCTTCCAATAAAAGAACACGAACTGCATCCTTTTGTGTGTGGTAATACTGACATAGAGAAAAACCAGCCACTAAATTGATTTCTGCTATTTTGACATTCTATAATCTAAAACTACTATTGATGCAATTGGATCTGTTATGTGCTGGCTTTTTCATCATATTGAAGAATGTCGAAAATGAAGAATCATTAAATCCATGCTGACTGTCTTTCAAATTTGGGACAGTTAAACAAAGGATTTATTCTCGCGCGCCGAATTTTGATGGTACTCCTATGCTAATTCCTACAGTCGATGATGTTATCCAAACAAAACCACCTGGATTGTGGTTAAATGTTCAGGTATATGAATTTCAAGTTCTTATTGTGTCTTAGATTTTTATCAGGTATTATTTGGTGCGTGCTAACTGCTAATCAACCTAGCTCTTATGTAAATACTTGGGCAGCATGATGCATTCTTCGGACAACATAATCTGAGCATGAGGAGCTTCATTATTTCTGCATCTAGACGCATGATTATCAATTATATTTCATCCCCTGAGGAGGACTTCCTAAGGAGCATTATGTCAAGATTCAGAAGAGGGCCGACAAAGCTTGTACTTCAACTTTTAGATCCTACTGAAGTGGAGCTTTCAACCAACCAAACATATCTTACATTTATCAAAACCTTTGCTGCGGGCATTCTTGTTCCCAAAAGTTACATACAGCCGGTAGATGACAAACAATATTTACTGGATTACAGCCCTCTAGTACTGGAAGCTCATAAAGCGGGTCTAGAGGTTTTTGCATTCAATTTCGTAAATGATGATGTGTCTTCCCCATATAATTACACCTACGATCCTGTGGCTGAGTATCTCTCTTTTATTGACAATGGCCAATTTTCTGTTGATGGCGTGCTCTCTGATTTCCCATTAACTTCATCTGCAGCCATAGGTAAATGATGGTAACATTTCCTTTATTTTATGAAAATGGATTTATATCATGATCCGTCTTGAAACACGAGCCATTTGGCATAATTTATTTTTCGTGTTTTACTATTTAAATAAATCATAAACGTAATTGATATTTAGAACTGTCGAACTGAATTTGGTCTAGCATCTCTATTTTCACATATTGCATTGCTTTGTATAGTTCAACACGAAAGAGTCAAATGTGATCGACTTTTCTGCACATTTGGTATCCAATTAATAGTACACTTGATGCCTTTGACTATCAGCATTTTCCTTTAGTTTGCTGTTAAATTTGTTCTTGGTAGGTTTCTTTTGTATTCTATTTTACCTGTTTGTGGTGGTGGTGGGGGTGGGGGTGGGGGTGGGGATGGAGTTAGAAATTTATCTTCCGTGCTTCTTTGATGATTGCGCGTTTCCTTTTACCAAGCTACCCAAAATAGACATGGCTGAGTGTCAATTTGACATAAAAGTCAGTCTAGAGCTGCATGTACAAAATTGCGTGTTTATTTTAGCCCTCTTGCCTAATTTCTTTTTCCTCACAGATTGCTTCTCCCACATGGGCAAAAATGACAAAGTGCAAGGTACACACTAATAGTTGCCTTTGGGGTTGATTTTTTTTATCTTATGATAAAGTATTGTTTCAAAGCTAATTTTGACGAGATCCTTTTGTTTAATCAGCAAACCTCTTGGTTATATCTTCTGAGGGCGCCAGTGGAAAGTATCCTGGTTGTAGTGACATGGCATATGCTCAAGCTGTATCAGATGGCGTAGATATACTTGACTGCCCTGTTCAAATAACCAGTGATGGAATACCCTTTTGCTTGGGAGGTATTAACCTCAGAGAGAAAACAGATGCCAGTGGATCAAATTTTAGTACCCTGGCATCAAGTAATACAGACCTTGACATAACGGATGGTATTTTTGCCTATAATCTCACATGGAGCCAAATTCAGAAGTTGCGGCGTAAGTGAAACTTGTGCTTGAGCTATGTTCATGACTCCTTTTTCTTAACCCCCTGTCCTCCTCCCTCAAAATAAAGGTTGGTTATGAATTGTAACATGCCTGGTTGGGGTCAGGCAGGATCTTCTTGTGCAGCTTGCAATTTTGTATGTTGGCCTTATAAAGAGATTGTTTGCAATCTCTAAAAAAAGCACTTCTAATATAAGTGAAATTTTTTCAGCATTTTGGGTTTCCGAACACTCTCAATTTCTGCTAAATTTAAGCAGAAATTTGTCCGAATCTTAAAGAACCTAAATACATGCTTTTGGATTATGCTTCTAGATTATAGGTACTTTCATAATTAAATACAACCTTAAGTAGTAACTTTATTAAAATTAGAAGTGATCCTCAACTTTTTTTCCAAACACTCAACTATTTTTTCTTTCTACTTTTAGCTTTTTTTTCCACCACATTCTGTGCTTTTACTACTGCACTTTTTTTTTCAAATTTAGCTTCTACTTTAACTTCTCTAAAAGTAGTAGAGTTTGCAAACACTCCCAAAATCTTCTTTATTTTACTGAAGAGCTTTTAAAATGTGATGCTTCTTGGTTGTGGCTTCACTTGAATCAACATTTTCATCAGGTCCAATAAAATGTGATGCTTCTTGGTTGTGGCTTCACTTGAATCAACATTTTCATCAGGTCCAAAATTAGAGTAGTTGAAACTTCACCAGGAGTTGGGAATAACGTCCTGAAATTTGATTTACTTATTTCATATTCACTATATTTGTCGCATATACTGGTTTTTATTTGGCAGCAAGAATTTCTACTGCCACATTCTCTGAAGTAGTTGAATTTTTTTTTTAAAATTCGATCCTTATTATTGTAAAGAGTCGAACCCTAAACCTCCACATTTGAAGTAATATCTGGTGGCCACTGGGTCAAACCCTAATAGTTGTAGTTGAACTTTGTACTGACATGTTATTTTGGTATAATTGCAGCTGCTATTTCTAATCCCTTTTCGAAATTTTCACTATTTCGAAACCCAATAGCTGCTCATGATGGGAATTTAATGCAGTTATCTGATTTTTTGGCATTTGCAAGTAATTCATCTTCTGTTTCCGGAGTCTTGATCGGTATAGAGGTGAGTATATTTCATTGCCAGTTCTATTGAGTTTTCAATTTACCTCGAGACAAACTGCAACTTAAATGTGGATTTCCTAGAACATCTAGACAAAGATCTCTGTTGACTTATTTGTATATAGACTTCAAAGAATATTGACCAGCTTCAGCTTATCATGCTGATTGAAATGTAGACTGATCAAAGATTTAGGTTCATCATCTGGTAAATTATTAACACAAGATTTTGTTTGTGCATGACAACTTAAAGAAAATATCAAGAGCAGTGTACTAGATGAACTTTTTGTTGTGTCAAAACTACGGTAAAACATTCATGCATATTGAAGAATCGACCTATATCAAGTAGATGGCCAATAATGTAGGAATGGGTCGGTATAGTTGACTTGTTCAGCAGTGATCTGGCTATTGAAAAATGAAATGGTGCTTTAAGATGGCAACCAACCAAATGCATTCTCACCAGATCAATTTTAGGACACACCAACCAGATATATTTAACAATGGTTGAGAAAATTTTCAATATTAAACTATCCTATTAGATTTTCAGTATCTACGAACATTAAAAATATTTCTGGCAAATTGTTACACTAACAGTTTTACAAGTTCCTTGGAAAGAACACCATCCAAACACAAGTCAGGATTCCAGAATTTTCTGCATCAGTACGAGCATTGTCTTTCTATGCAGGAAAGACTATGCGAAAAAAAAGAAAGGGCAGCAATTACATCAACTACCCCTGAGGTTTGGGCTACTTACAATTAGTCCCTTTGTTTTGAGAAATTACTAAATACTCTCACATTTCTCTTAAATGAAAAAAAGTCCCTAAATAAGCTAATTATTTGCATTCTTTTGGCTTCATGTTGTACAATTTCAAGGAGTTTTTTTGCAATAAAGTGAAAAATTAGGATTTCTTTTTTGTAATTTATGAAAATAAAGGGACTAAATTGTAATTAGGGCAGACCTTACGGATAGTAGATGTAATTCCCCAAATTAAAAAAAAAAAGACAACCTTTTCTTTTATATTTTGAATTAGACTACAGTATTCCATCAGAACATTTAATTTTCTCTGCCGAGTCTTGAGTAACTTACTTTTTGCACTTGCATTATAATGTGGTCTCATGGAATTGAAAAAGGACTGGCAAGAAGATTCGGGAAATTGCACATAATACATTGAATAGAATACCTTCCTAGGAAGTTATCTGTGAAATGTGGCTTCACATTCTCTTTTTCCTGTGTTGCAGAATGCTGCCTACCTAGCTGAGAAACAGGGATTAGGTGTAACCGATGCAGTTTTAGATGCTTTAAGCAAATCTGGTTATAACAATCAGACTGCCAAGAAAATCATGATTAAATCTAGCGATAGTGCAGTTCTCTCAAAGTTCAAGAGCAGAGGCAATTATGAGCTCGTTTACGTAGTTGATAAGAATGTTCGTGACATCTCGAACTCGACCATTTTGGAGATAAAAAATTTTGCCACTTCTGTGGTCATTTCAAAAAGATCTGTGTTTCTGACTGATAGCGCCTTTCTCAGTGGTGAAACTAAAATTGTTCCAAAGCTCCATGAATTTAAGCTCCCAGTGTATGTGCAGTTATTTCGGAATGAATTTGTATCTCAACCGTGGGACTTCTTCTCTGATGCATATGTGGAGATTAATACTCATTACTCCTATATGGGAATTGATGGTGTCATTACGGAGTACCCTGCCACAGCTGCCAGGTACAAAAGTAAGTTTACTTGATGCTTCTATATTATGTTCTCCTCTGTCATGCAGCAATATGATTTCCGAGTCAGAAATAGTGGTGAAAAAAGCTGCATAGAACCATTATTACTAGGGTGAATTACGTCTTACCAACCCTGAGGTTTAAGTAACAAATTTACAATTTAGTCCATCTGTTTTCAGAAATTACAAAGAAACTCCGACATTGCACGTTATTAAAAAAAATTAACTTCCTTTTGGGTTTGTTACTATTCGCTCCCATTTTTTTTCCAGAAAATACCCTCATGCCCTAATGCCAGTTTTTTAAGACCAAAATTCACTAGGGACTGCTCTGTAATTTTGTGAAAAGTTGAAGGATCATGTTGTTATTTTTTCAGACATTCCATAATTCTATTATTCTTTTCATTTTTTCAGTTTTAAAGGAACAACATCAAGGGCAAACCAAGTTTTGTACAATTTCTATTAAAAATTGCTCTAATAAAGTGAAATGTCTGGGACTTTTTTGTAATTTCTGAAAGAAAGACTAAATTGTAATTAGGACTAACATGAGGGATTGTGATGTAATTAGCCTATTACTATTATGCTTTAGAATTAAATAAAATTGGTGATTAACTCTGCATACCAAATTGTGATCTTCGGGTATGCATTCAAGTAACAGTTGTGGTGATTAACTAGCATCCAAATTAATTAATTAATTAATTAATTATAGGACGACAGCTTACTATTATACTTACACCGAACATCAGATTTCAGGGGCGTTGGATGTAATTCTTCCTTTACTTTTTACTATACTGCATAAAGGTCTGCAAGTTTACTGTTCTGTACTATCATATAACTCAGGAATAAATAAAAATGTCAAATATCTACTATTCTATATAAGCAAATTGAACTAACTAAATAAAAATCATAAAGTTCTGTAAGTTTACGGTTTTATACGATCATATAACTCATGCATAAACAAAAATGTTAAATATCTACTATACTGCATAAGCAAATTGAAAACCGAAAATATTCCACTTATTGTAAACATAAGGGTATATTTAACTGAGGAGTACTTCTTCGGTGCTTTGTCGATTCATTTACAGGGAACCGATGTCTAGGGTATAAAGATGTACCATTATACATGACACCCGTCCAGCCGGGCGGTCTTCTTCCTCTGATGGCGAATATGTACTTGCCACCAGCTGAGGCTCCAGAACCAGTTCTTACAGAGAGTGATGTGGCGGAGCCTCCTCTACCTCCCGTCACCAAGAGGTCTCCAACTATGACGACTGGTATAGTTCCAGGTCCAACAACACCACCAAACGCCCAGATTCAACTTGTTGCCAACCCCATTTTCAGTATTATCACCCTTCTTCTTCTTCCAGCTTTTCTATGCTGGGGTTAAAGGTAATCATCATACATTTCAGAGTGTCTTTCGTCTCTATGTAAATTTTGTTGCATAATTTATCTCGTATGTTGTATGTAAACATTGAATTTGGAAACTAAGGGATCTTCTAGTCTCATTCTTGCATAATTATCTCTGGACAAAAGTTCGTTGGAATAAAATAAAGGGTCAATGACGTATATCCTCTAAGATTTACGCCATTTACAAAACACTCTGTATTCTTGAAATATTACGAAAATTATCCTGAGGTTTGCAAATCATAAGGAATAGCCATAAAGCGTGTTTTTTTGTAAAACAAACAAATCTCAGGTTTTTTATTGTAATTATCTGTAAAGATGAACACGGATAGCTTTGAACTGACCTGTCTTGTCTTGGCTCATGTTAATCACGAGTGTTTTACACTTATTTTGTGTGATTGGTCTACGTGTTAAGACAGTGATTAATCACAAATAGTAAATTAGGGTCTGGTCAATCCAGTCCATGATTATCTCTAATGAAAAGTTTGGTGGAATTAGTTGTAGAAGATAAATAAACTTACACATGGAATATTCTAATTCGAAGCTGGCTTCTGAAGTAAATATAATTACACTTTTTTTTAAAAAAATAATATAATTACACTTTTTTTTAAAAAAATAATATAATTACACTTTTTTTCTGAAAATAATATAATTACACTTATATTCCATCGATGTAGGGGTAAATACAGCAAGACTCCCTCAATTATTGGAAATTACGGATAGATCTTTTAACCCTAACGGAAATCTAAAAAACGTAATGGAAAGCTATAAAATGACTAAATTATCAACAACATTTTTGTTATAGTGTTTGCTATAAATGAAATGAGCGAATGATTAAGTTGTTCAGTTAATACAACGTTAGAATTTACTTTGAAACAAGAAAATGACTAACGACATGACCTAAGTGTTAGTTCGAGCTATAGTTGAGAGGATGTCTTTGCAATTTCCAATAGCATAGAGAATTTTGTTGTATTTTTTCCTAAATAAAGGAATGTAAATGTAATTATTCCCAAATATAATTCTGCCCCACATGCTTTTAAAGTTCACTTCTATGTGGGATGAGAAAAAAAAAAATTGGTAACGTAGGAAATCTGGGATGGCCAGAAAGAAAGAAAATTGTCATTTTAGTCCCATAAACTATCCTCTTTTTCATTTTCGTCCCACACATTTTCACGTTGGCTAATTTGGTCTTATAAAGTACAAAAGTTAGCCAATTACGTCCCAAGGGCCAATTTTCGTTAAAATTAACGGAGGCGTACGTGTCCGTTAAAAATTAGGGTTATATTAAATAAAATTATGTGTAAACTTCATCATATGTGAGACAATTTGGCCAAGTTGTATAAGGTGCCAGATTAAGGCTTTGGTCCGAAATATTGTAGGTTTAATGGTATGCTTGCAATAAATAAACACATAAAGGGGAATGGAGGTTGGGAAATAAGTAAACGCAAAAAGGGGAATGGAGAGTTGGGAAACTCTTGGTCATTTGGCTCAGTTGCGATTGGAGTCTAGTTCTCTTAGATGTTCTTAACAGAGTCACCACTGTGGGCAGGCTGCCCACCGGCCTGCGCGCCTTGGGGGCGCGCGCCTGTGTTTGTGATTTGTTGACGTGTTGGGTGTAGTTGTTTAGAGTCGCCACCACATTCTGTTTCGATCGATAGGGTTGACAGGGAAACTAGCTGGCTCATACGTCCTTTTGTGTATCCAGAGATTAGATGAAGAGTTCCGGAACTAATTTACGATGAGGGAATGAGTTGAGACAACCTAGCACCCTACCATCTTTTCTAAATCCCTAAACATGTATGCCTCCCTTAATTTTTACGGAAATTGGCTCTTGCGATGTAATTGGCCAACTTTTGTACTTTATGAGACTAAATTGGCCAACATGAAAATGTGTAGTACGAAAATAGAAAATATAGTAGTTTATGGGACGAAAATGACAATTTTCTTGCCAGAAAAACAACCACCATGAAAGAGAAGTAGAAAACAATCGTCGAATTCATTGGCAATTTAATTGCCATTGTCACAAGACAGAAATGCATATTATTAATTAATGGCGTCATTAATTACTTCAATTCTCTATTCTCCACCACGCACCGCCACCGTCCTCCGCCGCTCCACCAAACCTTCCGCATTTCTGACCGCCCCAAGAGCCGCGGAGCTGCCAAAAGTCAATCTAATCTCGGTCACAAAATCTCGTTATTTCGAGAAGAGTAATGGAGAATCCATTGACCATATAAACCTCATATTTAATGTTCGCATATCGAATGTAAGACTCTTTTAGTACAAACCAACTAAGAAGATAACAAAGAAAAAAAGATTTGATCGCGACCGTCCACAAAGTACTTATGCAAACAGAGTCGTCTACAGTCTCCACTAATCTATACGCATCGTTTCAATTTATTCTAGAAAGTTTATAACCATTGAGAAGGCTAATCCAACGAAAATGGTATAGAAGTCATTCAAATAAAATACAATTAGTGTTTCAAGATTGGATTGATATTGTTGTCAATTTCTTAACTAAAAATTAAAGATGGAAGGCAAATAAAAAAAACATAAGAGTACATATAAAATAAAATAAATATAAGTTTGGTCAAAAAATAAAATTGGACTAGATGATCTGAAATATATTTTTAAACTATTCATGTGATGTGTCTCAAATTACGTTTCAACGAATCCGGTGTTTGTATTGTGTGATAATTTCGTGAGTGTTTGATTAAGAGGGTTTGAACCCTTTATATAGGCATTCATCGTAACCCTAATTCGATTAGGGTTAGGAATCCTTTCCTTAGTTGAATTCTTATTAATATTTATCTTATTATTTTTGGTTGTTTTGGTGTAATTAATTAGGTATGTTATTGCCCAATCATAATCCAACATCTGTCATCTAGGGTTTTATCAGATTAATATTAAGAGTCCATATTTAATTAGAATTATTATTAAGGTTTAATAAGTTATTGGGCTAAAATTACTTACTGGGTGGGGCCTAAAATATTGGATACCATCACTTCTCTCCCCGCGAGATCTAATTCCTTTCCGAGAAGGTATTTGGTTCGTTATTACAAGCCCAATGACTCCCATTTCCTTTTCCATTTTTCTCTTTTCTTTCAGGGATTATGAAACCTCTTTTCTCTGCAATCTATCCTGCTTCTAATTTTTTCTTCGGAAGGATTCTTCTTCGTAGATTATTATATTTTTGAATTATTTCCGAGCAACTTTGAGCGAGATCCGGCAGATCTCATCATGATTTATACCGTCCCTTCATTTACATCTCAATGGTTCTAATTTGATCTTCTAGAAGACTTACTAAGCAAGTTTCATTTCCTATAAAATGGCATTCAGTCCTTTCATTTTTCCTTTCACTACTTCATACTCTCGAGACCTTTGCTCTCCTTCCAGGCGATTTCCGGCGCTTTACTCCAACGTACTCCCGGCAACTCCCTTTTTTAGATCACTTTCCGATTCTCATTATGTCTACCGAGCAAAATGAAGGTATATTTATTTATTTTATGTTTTTCTTCTTCTCTTTTTCTTCTTTTCATTCTCGTAAGACTTTACCTTTTTCCTTAGGTTCCATTTCCACTGCTAATTCTTACGAGAAGTCCTTGGATTATCCCGCTGACGAGCAGAAATTGAACGCCACCTTCCCTCCAGTTACCAGTCCCATTCCCGAAGAAGCTACCTACTCTCCTCAATCCGAGGAGGATTTCTCTGATCCCTTCCTCATTCTTCCTGTTTTCGTAGTACTTCATAACGCCTATAAAATTCCTGAAAGTTTCCATATCCTTCTTTCTTGTCTTGGGACTCGTTTCTTCGTACTTGTTTCCTATAGAGCCTTCGTGGAGGAACATTTCTGGCGGGACTCCTCTTGCCTTTATCTTCCTTCCTCGTTCAGGTTTCTCATTTCTTCGGGATTCCTTTAAACCCGTAAGCCATTCGTTGTTTAGTGGGTTTCCAAGAGTTATGCGTGAGGGAGGAGGTCTTCCCTTCCGCAGCGTTTTTTAGTCTTTTCTACTTTCCCTGTCTTCATTGGAACGTGTTTTTCTACCTCCTCTTATGGGAGAATACCTTCTCTCTTGTAAATGTAGGCGATCTTTCAGATACCAAATGGTCCAAGAAATTTTTCTTCATCCAAGGTTCCTCTTTTTGGTCAATTCCTACTAGGTTTATAAAGGGAAAGTATGTGAAAGACACAGCTTCTCAGAAAGCACTAAAGAAATTGCATTCCGAGAAGTTTAACCGTTTAAAGTTAAAGAGTTTTAATTTTTCTTGCTTCTCGCATCCTGGGTCTCTTTTTTTTTTTTTTTTGTTTGAGCTCCTCGGAAAAGGATGTTCCAAATCCTTTGGGGGGTTCCTTCTTAGGTGGGATAGTAATTCCTTATCGTATTTATTTTTCCTCCTCGTCTTTCTTTAATATTCTAACCTTTTCGTTTTGCAGTTCTTATTCAGAGGGAGCGTATCAGAAAAGCGTTTCAAGAGAAGGCAGCTCTTGTGAGGACGAAGAAACACAAGAAAAAAAGGTCCTCAGACCAAGAGAATGCGCCTATTTCTTCCTCAGGACAGTCATCTACCGTCCTTGAGAAGGGACCAAGCCCGTCCATACCGGTTCCCTCTTCCACCCCTCTGGCATTAGATAACCAGAGCTACCTTCGGCGGGCCATCCTTTTTCCCTGGGTAAGAGGCCGAGGTCCTCCTCCACTCCTCCCCCTACTTATCTTCATTCCTCTCAGTCCATCTTTGAGGATTCTTCCGATCCGAATTTCCACGAGGATTGGATCAAGGGTAGTATAGGCGGTGCTACCCAAACTTATGTACAGTCCCTGTCTCGCCAACAGGCCCGACGTCAATTCGCTAAGCTCAAAGCGCAGGTATTCTATGTTCGTCGGGTTTTTTTCTTTGTCCTTATTTTTAATACTCGTGTATATTGATTTTCCTTTGTTTCTGTATTTTTCAGCTCTTTGCTTTGAACGGCCGAGTCTAGACCTCTTTTCCCCGGATGCGGATTCGGAGGAGGAACACCAGCGGCATCTTGATCGCTAAAAAAGGGCGGAGGAGATGCTCCGCAGTCTAAAGGCTTCTCTCGAGGAGAAGGAGAAGCTTAGTCAGGAGTGGGAGAAAATACTTCAAGCTCGTGAGACTCAGTTAACGGAACTCCGAGCAGCTCAATAGCACTAGTTGGAAAAAGCTCGCGAGGAGGGAAAAGAGGGGATAAAGTCTTGTCTCACTCTTTAGCCTGAGTACGAGAGTGCTATGATGCGAGAGGCGACTCGCGTCTATTTCCAAGGGTTCAAGATCTGCGAGGACCAAGTGAAGGGGGCCTCTTTCTCGGAACAAGCCGATTACCGAGGAGAGTTTGTCTCTTCATCTTGATCGCTTCTCTAGTAAAGAGTTATTGGATCCCGGCTTTCCTATTCCTTCTCCTCCAAGCGCCCAAGAGGAGGATGCGGCTTTGCCCACAGCCTCTCCTCGTACTTAGTATTTTTTATTTTTTTTAATTGGACTTTGTCTCCAATTTTCCTTGTACTTTGTTATTTTTTAATGAAGATCTTTCTTTTTTGTAATTTTCGTACGGTGCTATTCCTTCTCGTTCCTGAAAATGCCTTAAAAATTTTTATAAGTTTATGTTGCATTCGCTTATATGACTAGGTATACTCCCTCCTAGGAGACTTATCAAAATTTTGATTGCTCTGAGGGAGCTGTTCTATAACGGCTTTCTCGTGCTTCGGATGTTTTCTTGTCGTAATAATGTTTGCGCGGCACTGATTCCTTTTTGTGGCACTTCTACCCTTCGTGGCACGGATGCCCTTTCCGCGGCACGGATGCCTTTTGTGGCACAGAGGCCTTTCGTAGCACGGATGCTTTTTGTGGCACGAATGCCTTTTTCGTGATAAGAGAATGTTCTTCAAGTTTAATTTTACTTTATCTTTTTCGAAAGGGATTTTATTCATAGTAATAAAGGAGGATAAAAATCCTCTATCCTAAGGAATATGAACGATCCTAGAGTACGAATAAAAATTAACTTATTAAAAACAAAAGGTTCCTAACAAAACGAAAATAACTTTTACGAAATAAAAATACTAGAAATAAAAGGAACTTGCATGTTTAGATCTGTCGTCTTCGTGAAGCATGTTTGTGTCTCCTTGGCTATCAGGCTCCTCGTTTGCTGCTTTTCTCTTCTTCGTGCCTCCATCTTCGTCCTCGGTCAATGGCTTATACTTCTTCACTTCTTTTCGTATGGCTTCCACATAACACTTCCTGGCCATCGCCTGGTCTCCTAGGACTTCGCCAATTTCTCCTCCGATCAGATATTTAATTTTCAAATGGTATGCAATGGCTTTGAAAGTACTGACTGTTGGTCATACGAGGATGACATTATAGGACGAGGGTGTGCCTACTACCAGGAACTTGATGTGCCGGGTTTTCATGTGCTTTCCTTTACCCAAATTGACGGGTAGCTGGATCTGTCCAATGGGCTCGACATTTTCTCCTACGAATCCATATAGAGAAGTGTTTACCAGCTCCAGATGAACTGTGCCCAAATCCATCTGTCTGAATGCTCCCATGAAGATGATGTCCGTGGAACTCCCTCCATCTATGAACTTGCGAGAAACCTGATGGTGTGCTATGAGAGCTGTAATGATGAGTGCATCGTTGTGAGGTGTTCGTACTCCCATCAAGTCCTCAGGTCCGAAGACGATGGCAGGTCTGAAGGCCTGTTCTATGATCATGATCTCGAATTCGAAACACGAGTTGTCTGTGGGTCCTCCAACAATCATGTTAACAATTTTAACCACTTGGACTGTCTTTCTTCTCGATTCTATTCTTCTCGCGGTGCGAGTGGTCTTTGTTTGCCTCTCTGTCTTCGGATTGGGGGTTGTCCTGCATTCTTCAGAGGTAGAACGATGAGAACATCATTGATCTTTCCCTCTCTTGCCAATCTTTCTACTTCGTCCTTTAGGTGCCCACACCTTTCTGTTCTGTGCCCGTATTCGTTGTGGAATGCGTAGAAGAATGGCCCTTTTAGTCTGATGGGTTTCTCGGCCCCTGTGCGCGGCCACCTGAATCCTTCTCTTCTTGGATCTGAGGAAGGATCTTGTCCAACATTTCTTTAAGTTCATTATATTCATCATACAGGGCCCACGAGCGAATTCCCCCATCTTCTCTTTTTCTCTTCGGGTAGCTTGGTTCGTTCCTGACATGTTCTTTCTCCATCTCCATTACCTGTTTTCCTCAATGACCACCTTTACTTGCTACTGCTACGACTGTTCCTCTTTTCGCCCGTAGGGCTTCTTCCAAGCTTATGTATTAGCCTGCTTTCCTCTGCAGCTTTTTGAAATCTGACTCCGGTTCCAAGGCTAGAGCCGAGAAGAACAGTCTTGTAAGCATTGCGCGAAGGCTGCCGCTTTCAGTTCCTCGGAAGCACTTTGTACTTCTAGTACTTCCCTGTTGAATCTTTGCACATAGTCGTTCAGGGGTTCTCCTTTTCCCTGTTTTATTGCGAAGATGCTGATCGTGCTCTTTTGGCTCTGTATACTACTAGTGAATTGTGTCGTGAAGGCCCTGCAGAATTCCTCGTAACTGCTGATGGAATCTTGCGGGAGCGTTGCGAACCATTTGCAATCAAGTTCCCTTGAAAGTCGTCGCTAGCACCATACACTTGATATGGTCAGATAATTGATGCAACAAGGACATCTGGTCGAATTCGATCAGATGTTCCATCGGGTCTCCTGTTCCATCGTAGCTGGAAATGTTCACCGTCCGGAAGTTGTACGATAACTCTTCGTCTAGGATATATTCGACGAACGGGATCCCTTTCTTCTCCGGGATGGGTTTTTGCATGCTTTTCTTCAGGTCGTCTACCACTTTTCCTAAATCCTGCAGTTGGTTTCTTAGGTCTGGATCCTCCCTATTATGTGCTCCTCGCGGCATTCGACCACCTCCAGGAGTTTGTTGCCATGAGCTTCTGTTGTCCTCGTTATAGTCTTTTTTTTTCATCGTCTGGTATGTCATAATATTCTCTTCGCACCCGCTGTCCCGTCCTAGCTCCTCAGGGGTTTCGCCGTTCACTCTCTTCTTCGATTGGTACTTCTGAGGGTAAGGAAGGGGTATGGCGTGTTGCCCTCCTATCATCCACCAAGTCTATTATTTGTGCTATCTGTTCCGGGGTCACGCCAGGGGGTAGCTGGACGTTTGGCATGTCCACTAAGATTTGCTGCTGCCGCCTCGCCTCTGGAGTCACGAAATATGCCAGATTGTTGTTACCCTGATTGAATTCTCCTTCATTGTTGTTGTTGTTGTTCACTCCTGCCATCTTTCGATTGTTGTCGTTCACTCCTGCCATCTTTCGAATCTTTACTCGGCTTTCTCATGCGGTTTCTGTGGGTTTCGATGACGTTTCTCATAGACGACGCCAATTGATGCGTCTCAAATTACGTTTCAACGAATCCGGTGTTTGGGTTGTGTGATAATTTCGTGAGTGTTTGATTATAAGGGTTTGAACCCTTTATATAGGCATTCATCGTAGCCCTAATTCGATTAGGGTCTAGGAATCCTTAGTTTTTTCTTGAATCCTTTACTTAGTTGAATTCTTATTGATATTATCTTATTATTTTCAGTTATTTTGGTGTAATTAATTAGGTTTATTATCGTCCAATCATAATCCAACATCTGTCATCTAGGGTCTTATCAGATTAATATTAAGAGACCATATTTAATTAGAATTATTATTAAGGTGTACTAAGTTATTGGGCTAAAATTACTTACCCGTCGGGCCTAAAATATTGGACACCATCATAATATATGATGTATTCCTCTGCATATCCAAATCCACGTCGCCTCTTATTGGACTTCTATAATACCAAAATTAAAAAGAAAAAAAAAATTCCAAACTAGCCCAAGAGCAATACATACAAGGAAAAAAAAAATTTGTAATATAACCTAGTCCCTAGCATAATATGGTAATTATTTGTAAGTGCTCTTTAATAAAGAAATACATCGTGATTGAGATATTTCACAACATATTAATTATGTATTTGAATTTTTGAGATAATGATAAGTAATTAAAAATATCATTTGATATATTTTTTAAATATTATTACATATTTCTCTTATTTTTAATAAATACATAATTAAATATAATTACTACAGACATCACACTGGTTCAACCATTAAACCAGTCAAACGAGTAACCAAATAAGGCTTCGATTCGATATCCAACCTGGGTTTGAAAGTTTTTCCGAAAAAACTGAATCTTTTTGAGTTGTTTAACATACAAAGTAGAAGCCATGAATCTAGATAAATATATATTTTACAAGGGTCACATAATGTCATCAATCAAAACAAAGACAATAGCGACTGTACAGAACGAGATGAAGAAACATTTGCCATCTCAAAGCGAAAAATAGTCTATTAAAAGTATGTTTTAATATTTCAAGATAAAATTACAGTGGCTGACGATGGCAAGAGCTTCCCAAGTTTAATGGGTATTGAATGAAGTAGCAGCTGCACGCAACCTCAAGATCAAGCTGCTAATGGTTCCTCCATGACTGCATTTGAATTTGGACGATTAAACATTAACTTTCATGTAAACAGGTGCATAAAGTTTAACACAAGACTCGAGCTCAAGCTCGAGCCGGGAAAATGAGGCCCGAACATGGATCAAGTCATTCTTCGACCTTGGCTCAAAGCCTCAAATCATTTGGCTTGAAACTTAGATGTACAAAGGAATGATGACCAAAAAAAACCTCAGGTTAGGTTTAAATTTGCGAACACCACCGAAACCTTGAAATCTTACGAGTACACCCCGAGTTTGTATGTCATTTACATTCACACGCCTTGAGACCTTGAAACATTACGAAACTTACAATGAGGTTTGCAAAACATTACGAATACTCTCCTAAAACTAACAGAAAATCGTTCACTTTCCTTGACTCCAGGGATAGTTGTCATGTTTCAAAGTTTCAGTGGTGTTTGCGAATGTTTTGCAAAACTCAGGGGGCTATCCCTAGGGTTGCCAGGTTTCAGTGGTTTTTCGGTAAAAGACGCAAGCCTCAGGGGGATGTTTGTAATTGACCCATAAAAACAATTCATTTCTTTGAGTCCCTACATATAATTGGCTCGGAATCTAGGACGTGCTCCTCTGAGAGCATGTGAGTGTATGTGAGAGAGAGAGAGAGAGACCTTTTCTATGTAGAGAAATTTCAGATGATTCGGCCCTTGTCTCTGGGATGGCTGGTGCTTTAGTCGGCACATCAGGAAGATTGAGCTCGTCTTCTTGTTCTTCAGTAGAAGGTGCTGCAGAAGGAACTTCGGGCATATCTTGAAGGGTCATCTGCACAAAACAAGAAAAACACTTTTTAAGTGATTGCTATACTTTTATGATATGTTACAAATCAAAAGGAAAGTATTTGAGTATATTGAAATTCAAGATTATGTAGTCAGTAAGTTTACTTTCATTCTTCAAAATTTAGTTATAAATATAAGGGATAATTAAACTTACACCCCCTCAATTTAGGGGTAAATACAGCTAGACCCCTGTACTATTAGAAATTACAGATAGATCCTCTAATCCTAACGGAAACCTTAAAAACTTAACGAGATGTTGTGAAATGACTAAATTATCTATAACCTTTTTGTTATAGTGTTTGCTATACATGAAATAAGCGAAGTGAGTAAATTATTGCCGAGTTAATAGAACGTTAGAATCTACATGGAAGTAAGAAAATGACTAACGGCAGGACTTACGTGTTAGATAGAGTCATAGTCGAGGGGGTGTCTATGTAATTTCCAATAGTACAGGGGGTCTAGCTGTATTTACCCTTAAGTCGAGGGGGTGTAAGTGTACTTATCCCTAAATATAAATATATAATTATCTCCCCTATTTATATTCCAACTTCTTATTCCTATTTTCAAATACTCATATAACTTCTACACTCCAATTTTTATCCAACTTGATCTACAACTTCACTTATCCAGAGCAAAAGAACTGGGCCCCCCAAAAAAAAACCCTTCATGGCTTATATAATAAGTGGGAATATAGCAATTTCAAAGAGAAAAACAATTACTGGGGATAATGGCATAAAAAATAGAAAAAGGACCTGAATCTCTAGGTCTTCAAATTCTGCTAAAACTTCCTCTTCGTCTTCGGCAGAGAGCTTCTCTCCCAAAATGGCATTAATTTCCTATACAAGAAAACAACAATGTTAGCAGAGTGAAAAGCTATGATAACACTTCTACTTAACAAGAAAAGGGGGACGGGGTGCAGATCATTCTCAACTTTTCAGTAACATCTTTCATGCATGTAAGAACAATTAGAAGTTACTACTATTTTAATTATAGCATCATTTAATTATTTGTGATGATAAACAAAAGGTGGAGGGTTAAACTATAAGGTGGAACTAAGTTGATAAGAGAGGTATGTGCAATTCCCAAACCAAGGGTATTTATGTAGTTTTATATAGATTTATGAAGGGCTTGTAAACAGTTATACCATTTTACTTGATAGGTCATGTGTAGTTACACAACTTTCCCTCTTTAGTTTCAAAGCAACAAATAGCTCCTTGTAATTGTTGAAATTTAATCAAAGTGGAAAATTTTATATAGAACAAGAGTTCGCTAAACTGTATTACAAGATCATTCAACTATTTTCAATAATGAATAGTAGGGGTAACTCTTCAGATTAAAATGAATTACAGGAAGATATGTGTAATATACAGAATAAGAGGAGATAATTGTGTAAGTGAATATAGATGAGGGGGAGGATGCTATAGTTTCTGCAGACAAAGGAAACATATTGATGCCAATTGTTTGTGTGACCATCATATGGAAATATGCCTTTAAGTGAGTAATGAAGGCATAATACAGAGACGAAAAACAAAAAAGTAGAATTAAACTCACATCTTGATATGCTTTTGCCTCAGCAGTATCATCCATGAGTTTTTGAACATCATCCATGTTTATCTCACTTTGAATCGCTTTAACTGCACTATTTCCAGTTTTTAGACTCTCAAATACTGCTTTTTGCTTGCTTGCAAGTTCAACATCTGCCAACTGAAGCAAAAGAGCAAGTGAAAAAATGTAAATATATATTAAAAAATAATGAAAAGAAAAAACAACAGGGGAATAACGGGAACTCGGTCAAAAGTAGACTTACTTGCTGTTCGACATTCATAAGCCAACCGTCAACTTGCTTCAATAGATCTTCTTGAGCCTTCTTCTTCTTCAATGCTAGTAAGGCCCTGTCTTTCTTCTTTTCACGAAGCAAGTCTTTTGCAGCTTGCTTCTCAGCATCAATAACGGCCTCCAGCTGAAGGAAGTACAAGATGGAGAGATTAATACAAGAGCATCCCAACAACTTTATTATGGTCAATTACACTGACTCCCTCTAACTACGTGTAATTGGGCGAAATTCCCTCTTAATTTAAAAATTACAAATATCCTCTTTCATCCCTTGTAATTTAAAAATTACAAATATCCTCTTTCATCGTGAAAGCATAACAAAACTTGACGAACTTATGATAAACTTAAATAACAACATTCAAACACGTGAGAAAATTAGAAAAAGTTTATTAAAATTTGAATTATAACATTATTTAACTAGGTAAATTAGACAACACATGTGGGGACTGTAAGATGGAAATAAGTTACAAGGAAGGCATGTTTAATTTGGAAACCAGTAGTTACATTCTGTAATTTCTGCTACTTTTTAGTGCTATATAGAACTGCAAGTCAAAAAAATTCCTTTTACCATTTTGATAAACCTAGAAAATTCTCACATAATACATTCATTACATTTACTTAATCAAAGTAGAAAAGATAAGCCTCATAAACAACGAGCAGCCCACAAAAGATATGGTTATATGTGCTACCTAATAATATATAGATATAAATACATAGATTATCTTGGGCAGAGGCGAAACAACATGAGGAAAACAAGAAGAACTGCAAAGTGGCAACAAAAGTAAGCATTAACAGATGAACCGTGATGAGTATAGCTTTATTTAGTACTCCATATCAAAGACGTGGCGAACATTTTCAGGAAAATTACAAGAAAGTACACGTGAAAAGTTTAGAATGAGCATCCTAGCATAGAATTAGGATATTTTGCTCAACTCCAAACATTAAAATTGATAATTAATATGCAGTCTAACATGATCAACAAATCCCTCCTTAAAAATCTGCTAATATTTCTCCATGTCATGACCCGTGGTGCCGACTGGTCACTAGAGACCTCTAGAAAGCACATATTATAATATTGTAAAGAAATCAACGTGCATTCATCTCTTGTGAAACAAACTCCTCATGTTACCATGAAAACCTTCGGCCTTAGTGCTGATGGGTTCAATTGCTTCAATAATTTCAAATATCAGTGGTCGAGCCACATTGAGGTCAGGAATTGCACATGCATACCCTGATTTCATACTTATACATATACAATATATACAATATAATTTATAACTTTTCAATTTCCAATAACATCTTGACAACCCAAGACCCGGCCATTGTGAAATATACTGAAGTTAAGCATGAGCATCTGGGCTACAACCATATGATGTTATTTATTAGTATTTGTTAATAAGCGAAATTTAGATTTCTAAAATAATCCTCGACCAATTTTCTTATGAAAATTTAGACGTAACTTGTATCATATTCTTATTTAAGGGCATAAATTCTTAGCCCAGTACCCTTCTTTTCTAAACTTTTAGATTACAGCCTAATATTAAGTGAATATATTGCAAATGAATAGAACATTTTTACTCCATTATCAGCGAGAAGACTATACTACCAATCAGCAGGTAGGTCCTAAGGAAGCGAGTTATATAGGATAAATCCCATTAGTGTTCAAATTTCTAAAATAAATATAGTAATAGATCTACTACAATCATATTAAAAAGAAGTATTAGCAAAAACATAAAAATAGCTAAACATTAAAACTACAATCCAAGAATGAAAGCATGTCGACCAACACACAACAGAATGCCAAACAGATTGTTCATACATCCTTTGAACAAGAACATATTAACACTTAATTTTACAAACTAACAGCCCCAAAGAGCACAAAAAAAGTTAAGGAAAATGATAAAAACTTGATTCTAACATTTCGCCAGGTCTATTCCTTTATACATTTTCTTCTAGTTGATCATATCATGAAGTTCATGACTTTGCAAACACAAAGAATCAAACTTTACAATGAAAACTTCATCGATAGTCGAAACTTTTGTTAAAATAGTAGAAAGTAATATATATTGAAAAATAAAGGTACCTGTTGCTGGTATTGACCAAGCTTGCGCCTCTGGGTTTTGAGGGAAAGAATGGCTTTGTCTACTTCAGTGATCTTTGGTTTCTTCACGAATACATTCCCCATTTTTCATGAATTTTCTGAAACCCAATATAAAAGAATCTCAAAATAATAGCAATCGAACACGCGGCCAGACCGAAAACTGGCCGACTTTATATAAATAATTCCAGATTTTATTTCTTAATGGAAAGTTTCAATCATTTCAAATTATTAGATAATTAAAGTTTTTGAATTATAGGTTTGAAGTGCAGAGTTACATTGAAACTTTGATATGGAAATCATTTTATATTACTTAATTTTCACATACAACAATCACTTATGTTATTTTTAAGCTTTCTTACACTTTACACACTTATGTTACTTAATTTTTAAGTTTTCGCGTTGTTGTGATAGTTAAAGATAATTGTGTAATGCCAAATAAACTTGATGATGCCTTGTTTCTCTTATATATATCTTAATTTTTCAACAGTTATATAATATAAACTTATTTATAATATCATATTATGCTTGTATAATTAGATGAATAGTGTGTTATTAGTAGATAATTACACTTAATGTGGTTCACTTTTAGTAACTTAGTTAGAAAGATTAGTTAATAATGACATAAATATGTGCATTAGAGGAGGCCTAAGTCATGCAATCGTTTCCCTAGGGCTAATTGAGTCAGTGACCTAAAATTAGACTAAGTTACAACTTACAAGAATAAAAAATTTATTAAGCAAATAGCGGTAATATTATATAATTTATAAGCTAGAAAATGGATAACTGTAACTCTACCATCATTGTTTTCATTATTTGTTTTTAAAACTTTAGGAAAGTGAAGTTCAAAAAGGCAAACGCACAATTACTTAATCACTTGACCACATATGGAAAATATCAGGTGATAGAAACATTTATTTCAACACATTGTAACATGTAAGTAAATGTTACCTCAATTTGCTTTCGACTTTTGCCCAACAACTCAAAGCACTCTACACCAAAGCCACTTCTTCTCTACTTTTTCTGTAAGCAAAAATCACATGCAGAAAAAGATAAAAAAAACATCGAGAAGTTTTTTTATAAACATTCTAATCTCCTACTTAAGATTTCGTTTATTAAACTACTCTTTTCATTTGAAAGGTATTTTCACCGACATTCAGCTGCATTTTCCTTGCTACTTAAAACAAAAGGCAAGAAAAGAAAAAAAAAATCATGTCTTAAATTAAAATCTTCATGCCACAGACAAAAGACATCAAACGTAAACGGCATGAACAATAAAGTGGTACGCAAGCACATCACCTTATAGTTATAGATATGAAATCCTTGGTTAAGATTGTGTGGTTTTCCTATGTGAAGTAACTTCAATGAGAAATACAATAAATATGTTCAACATGAGATATAACATAATATGAATTGTAATTTATTGGTTCACTTCAGCCTACACATATACAAGGAGAACCAGATAGACCAAACAATTTAGCACTACCTGAATGCATAAAACAAGCAGTCATCTCAAATGCCAAGTATATTGTGTGATTTTCTGATTCTGAAAAGATTCAGCAAAACAAGACTTAATTAAATACCAAAAATGAAAACTGAAAACCATTATCACAATCACATACTCACAGTAAAATTGGCATCGCACAAACCAAGCGCCAATAGGAGAACAAACTTTGTAAGAGTCAGCAGATCATATCAAATAATTCTAAATAACAGAAATTTTAGCATTGCACGAACAAGAACCCTAACATTGAAATAATTTAAATAAATCTTAAATTTAAAAAAAAAATGCTTACTCGATGGACTGGAAGTGGCTGGGCGGAGGCTGGGTGGCGGCGTCTGATCGGCGGCGAGGCGGATGCGGAGGCAATCTATAGAGTAATAAAGAGAAAGTGAGAAAGCGCGAGGAGAGAGAGCGCGTACCAGCGGGACTGGGAGCGGCGGGCCAGCGTCTGAGCGGCGGAGGCGGAGGCGGAGGACTAAATCTGAGAGATGGAAGAGAGAGAGAGAGCGCTTACAGCGCGATCGGAAGCGGCTGATCGGCGGTGGAGGAGAATGACAGGCGGAGGAATTCGTAAAGGCTGTTTTTCTGTGTGTGAGTGAGAGATTGGAGAGGGTTTGACAGGAAAATTTTCTTTTTTTTTTTTTTTTAATTTGAAGAAAAAAAATTCTTTTTTCGTCCCATGAGAATAGACGAATACCAAACTTAGTGGCATGAGATTTTTATTTTGAAATCGGTCCCATAGAAATCTTTCTTTATGTTTTTGTCATAACTTAACGGAATTGACTTATTCACCGTCAGCTCTCCACCATCGGAATTACAATTCACCTCTTCATACTATGGATTTTTTTTCTTTGGTAGATAAAGATAACTAAACTAAATAACAGACAACAGCAAAATAAAACACAAAAGCTAACAACTAAGCAGCATGTTCTCTGATTAGCTCCAACATATCTTTCCGGGGCTCCTCCAACATCTGCAAATCTGCACCATAATGCCCTAATCTAGCAAGTGCATCAGCATACTTTTTACCCTCTCCCAAAGTGTGTCCAAAGTTGATACTCCAAGGTAAGCGAAGAAAATTCTGGCAATCACGCACAATATTGCCTAAAGAGTGGGAACTAGTATCTACATCTTTGAGCAAATTGATGATAACTTTCGAATCGGCTTCCACTTCAATCATCTTGAACCTTCTTTCCCAGGCTAAAGACAGCCCCATTCGAAGCCTCAATAACTCAGTTGCTGTTGTGGAAACATTATGTAGATTGCATCAAAATCCAAATATCCAATTACCCATTTGATCCCAAACAATGCCTCCAGCTGCCGCCAATTTCTTATCAAGAAAAACACTTACATCGGTGTTCAATTTGACCCATTCAACAGTCGGCTTAATCCATCTGGTTGAAATCCTAACCAGCGAATTACAAATACCCCCTGCCGTTTTGAAAATTCCTCGCTAAAATCCATGGTTGTTCGTTTGATTGCAAAAATGGTTTCCTGAATAGTCTCTTCACGACTATTGAAGACGAAATTATTTCTTGCTTTCCAAAGGTGCCAAATGATTGCAAGAAAAATAATCCACCAATCACACTCCGGCCGGACAATGTTTTAGAATTTTCTATGAAGATTATTCTCCACCCAATTCTCCTCCGGGATGGCATAGAACCTGTAGATCTCAGTGGGAACAATAAGGTGATCCCAGATACGAGTTGCTCTGTTACAATAAAGCAGAATATGGTTCACATCTTCCCTCATGGAGAGACAACGGCTGCAAGTATCAGAATTTGCAATTTGGCGATCATAACAAAGGGCATTCGTTAATAATCTATCATGATTAATTAACCACAGAAAATATTTGATCTTGTTGGGACAAGGGCACTTCCAAATCCACTACCATTTCTTAACAGATGGCTCAAGAGGGTAATCTCGTTGAGTAATAAACTCATGCGCCAACTTATACGAAAATTTCCCTTTCGTCTCCAATTCCCAAATCTTGATATCAGAAGTATTCATATCGAAGGGAATAGGAGTGCTAACTATCTCATGTTTGATGGTCGGCGGGATAGTAGAAATGAGGCTAGATGGATCCCATTTTCTGCTTGTATCAAGAAGATCCGAGACCATAAGATTTTTCTCCTCCTCTTCAATCATCACACCTACTTTGTCACACAACTTAATTCCCACCATCAGAAAGCCAAGCATCGTTCCAGAAATCTATTTGGGAGTCAGACCCAATTTTCCAACGAATAGCACCTTTCACAGTTTTCGAGATACGAACTATGACAACCCGTTTATTTATATTTATATTTTGAATTTCCATCTTACCTATTTTCTCGAATTATCCATTTGGATTAATTAATCTTGTGGAAGGATTAGTTTAACCTAGCATTCTTACCACTTACAATTACCTAAATTACATGTAATTACCCCTCTAAAGTCTAAATGACCATTTTACGCTCCTAGATATTTCTAAATATCTAACTCACACACACACCCACACACACGTTGGTGAAGGAGGAGGAGAAAGGGGAAACAAGAGAAGAAATCTTGCAGAGCTCGTAACGAACTCGATTCCTGTCCAATTGAACTTCCGTTTTCGTTTGTGTAATCCTCATTCCATAATCTATGGGTAATCTTCTAACTCTATCTTGATTCGTTTCCTCGATTTTCATTCATAGAGGCTTTTGATTTAGGATTTTCTATTTTAGAATTTAATGGGTTTGTTGGTAATAATTGATGGTTTCGTATGATTCTTGTTTCTAGATGTCAAGCATGTTTAGGAAATCAACATATATGAATCTAAGCATGATTGACCGAGTAGAAATTATGTTAGGATGACTTTTGTATCTAAATTACTGTTTCTGCGGTTGAAACCCGATTTTCTGCTCATTTAGAACGTCACGGCCTCTTCACACGTGGTGAAGAGAGCCCGTGAACTTGCTCGCGGTCTCGCCTCACCCCGTGACTAGAGACCGTGAGTGTGCTTGTTAGCATGCACAGGGTATTCTTATGGGGTCCAGGTTGTGACTAGACCCCGTGACTGATGCACTAGGGTAAGCTTCGCGCCTTCGTATCTTGCTTCCTTCCTCAATTCTCGAATTATGTGATTAATTGTTATATTTTATTATGAATTTTGTAAATGTGCTAATCGGTAAATTTAAATTACTCTATGTCAATGTGCGTTTAAAATGATGAACCTTGACTGTAATATTGTTTTATTTGAACAACATTTATTTTTGAGTGAGTTTTATTAAATTACAAAAATGCCCCTTCGTTTCTAAGCCCTAGGTCAAACTTTAACTTAGACCCCATCTATTTCCCTCACTCTCACTTCACGCACCAACAACCAAGGGAGAAAGAAGAAAAGGAGAAAAAGAGAGAGATCTTTCCGACATCGTACCGAGCTCGTTTCTCCATCGATTTTCGCACTGTTGGTACCCACGTGATCCTCTCGATGAGCTCTTTCTTTAGGTACCCAATTCACCACCTCTTTCCCCGAATGTATGAGCTTTTAATCACATTTATTGCTTCGTAGGTTGTTTATGAATTTTGATGATTTTGAGCTCATTCTTTGGTTATTTTGCATGCTACTTGGATCAAAATGTTCCTTATGTGTTGCTTAATGTTCGTTGTAAGTCTTAGTTGTTGATTCTTACTAGAAATTGAGATTTGTGGATTTTTGGATCGATTTCCGTTGAAATCGCGAAATTTGTTGCTGTCTGTTGCTGATCTGCACGGGCTCGTGCACGGTCTTGTCAAGATCGTGCGTTGGCCCGTGAGCACCCCTTTTGGCCTGCACTAGCTTGCGCCCTTGCGCGTTCCCAGTGCGTAGGGCCGTGTGCACCTGCACGGTCTTGACAGCATGTTCAAGACCGTGCGTTGGCCGGTGCACATGCCTTAGTGAATTTTCCAGCCTTTTCCTTTCTTTCACTTCGGGAATTTGGTCAACCGCACTTATTTAAATGTTGACTTTCGCAGACGAACCCCTAAAATCAGTCTGATTTCACCTATAGCTTCCTTGAGCTTCGAGATTTAATATTTTGCAAAATTATGATTTATCCGACCTTATTTGACCGTCAATTGACACCTTTCTCGTTTAGGGATTTTCCCCACTTTTCCCCTTTGTTATCCGTTTGATCCCGTTTTCGTGTGAGAGTATTCTTATATTATTTTAAGCATGCCTACGTGCCCTAATTGCATTTTAGCATGTATTTATTATTTAATTCCAATATTTCTTCATTATTTAGAATTGCATTAATATTTCTTTAATTGTTGTTCCGTATTTTATATATCTCTATATGTTTAATTGTTTAGCTTTTCGTATCTCGTTAGTGGATCATGACTTTTGGTGGTGGAGTACTTGACTACATGCTTTCATAAATTTTCATGGTTGGGAGTTATAAAGAGAGGGCCAGTTTTCACCTGGACACATTATTGCATGACTTATTGCATTACTTGCTTGTCTGATTAATTTACGGCTTTTGTTACAAGTCGAAGCACATTCCGGTTTTCTTCACTTAGCATATGTATTTTCCTATATATATATATATATATATATATATAATCCGGAAGCGTGGCTCAAACTTGCCCAACTTAAGCCTCATTTATTGTTCAAACTACTTAGTTGAATTACGAGTCGTGTTTACTTATCATTTCCAACTGGTTTATATCATGTCTTTCGAACTTGTAACGACCTCGTGGCTCAACTAATATCCTTTCACTTGATCGGCTTGATATTATGTGCAAATAATTTTAAAGGATCCGGTTCGTCACCCTTTCGTGTTTTCAAAGTAAGCCGAACCCGAGTGTTGCCTTATGTTATTGTTTTGCAACTTATATTGTTATTTGTATTCTTTCTCAAAACGGGCAACATTCACTATTTTGATTTTAAAAGATAAACGACGAACTGTGATCAAAACCCCCCTTACTGAGTATCCTTTATACCCACCCCTTCTATTTTGGTTCTTGCTTCAGGTAGATAGGTGGCGGCGTCACCTATCTTGTCAGTTGGCATCAACAAGTCTAGATAGACTTAGTCTTGTGGTCTGGTTTGTCTTGTCAGTGGTCCCAACAACCGTCGCGTCTTGTTTATTATATTTAATTGCTTTCGTACCATTTACTACTTTATTACCTTATGTACCTTATGTTGCCCTGTTGTGGGATTGTTGAAGATATCTAGGACTAGTTGAGCCATGGACGACACTATGTGTTTATGACTAAATTGTATTTCAAACCGCAAATGTTTAAATGATATTATGTTAGCCTCGCAGGCTTTTATGGAATTTATCTGTTTATCTTTTTAATCGCTTCCACATTACTCTGTATTGTTGTGGTTGTTGTTGGGATGTCTTTGCTGTTGTCGGTAGTCATTGCTTGCGTGCCATTCGACGGAGTGAGTTTTTGAGTTGAGGCCCCTCGCCAAAGCTCGGGAATCCATTTCGGTGCGGATGTGGCGTTCCTTTTTCAGGGGGCGCTACATCTACTAAGCCGTGCGTCTTGTCAGTGTCTTATATTTACAACTAACACCCACATAAATAACATCCAAAAAGAAATTTCATCTTTCACTTTTTACTTCCAGCTAGGGTTTACAGTAGTTGTGCCCCATTTCTCGTTCTTCTTCTTTGTCTAATTTGGACGGTAAATTGGGAAAATTCAAACTAAAGAGCAAATAACTACCATTGACTCCGAAAATCACTCTTGTCTACACCTTTTTTCATTTATATTCTTCTTGTTTACGCTTCTTTTATCCCAAAATATGAACCTTAATTTTTTTTTCTTTTGTCCCAATTTTGTTTTGACTGATTTTAAGGTTAGAGAATGGTTTGTTTTGGTGTAAAAAGTAAGGGCAAAAATGTCTATGTACAGCAACCACTAATTTATCTTGCATAGCAAACACAAAATAAAGAAATTAGATTAAATGGTGATAACATTAATTTGATATATCAAACATAAAATAAAAAAAGTTATTCGGAGTTAATGGTGGAACTAATGGGGGCAAACCCCATTAACTACTACAAAATAATTTAGGGAAGCAAACACATCCTAAGTGTTTTAATTTAAGTGTTTTTGGTTTTAATTTGGGGGTGGGTCTGCATTGTTGGCATCTGACGTGGGTTTTTCTATTTTTCTATTTTTTTTATTGCCACATCAATTAGTAATGCCAGAAAAGGAGGTCATGTGCCACTTACGTGACATTTTCAAGCGAGTTTATGATTTTTCGGCGAAATTTGTCTCAATTTTGAATAATTAGAAAAGATATTGGATGATTATTGCAGCAATTAAAACCAATGTCTACAAAACCATAGCCGATTAAAGCTGGCGGATTAATTGTGCAATTTTCTCTGGCTGATTGATAGTTTAAGGTAATTCTCCTCAAGAATCTTAGGCAGTCTTGTCCAATTCTTCCGACTTTTCCAGGTGAGGGTTACAACCTTTTTCAACTGGAGTAAGAATCCTAATATTTGCGAAATAACTTATCTCCGTGTTATTAATTATATGGCCTTGTTTTCCAGCTTATCTTATATATACTTTATTAGATATTTCAATCTATATTTTGATGGTTTCAATCAAAGGTTTTAATATCATAGTATATATATGTACAATGTTTTAATTGAATGAAAATGAGACAAAACCCTTTGGGATTTTAAGTAACACTTTGAACTGATTCGTTATTTCGTTATACCCAGTCTCACATAGCCCTGCATCCCTGTTTACTGTTTACTGTTTATTGCATTCACTGCAGTCCTGTTTTGCAAAGCGATATCCTGTTATGGGCCTTGGAGTTATATAGGAGGTGAGGCCTGGAGACAAGCGTCTAGGGTCGATCCAAGTATATCTCTTCCAATTTGGCAGCCTTATCTGGAGCCTGTCAGTGGTTTGCAAGTTTCAGATAGGATGGCAGTGGTGATGCATTCGTTGCACATTGTCCTTAAACCCCAGAATTCCTGGCCAGGGTAGCCCTCGAACTAGGCAACCGATGATGGAGTATTTCTTCCTGTAGAGTAATAAGGAGTGATCCCGCTCTCACCGGGACATTACTGTTTACATCCCTGTAATTGTTTACCGCTTTAATTATCTTGTAAAACATAATATGTTTATTATTAATATTGTCTCTCTACTATCAAAGATATAAATACCAATTATTAATGGATTATAACTGTTTAATGTTTCCTTAATTGCCGGCTTATTAATTATGTGCAAAGTGGTTTTTAAAGGATCCGTTCGTCAACTCTCAACTGTTTTGAAACAAGCCGAACTTAGGTGTCGCATTGCTATTTCAACTTATATTACTCTCTCTTAAACGTGCGACACTCGTTCTTTTGGTTTAAAATAAAATGACGAACACCGATCAATACTTATATGATATCTCTCTCATTGAGTGTCCTTTATACTCACCCTCCTATTTTGATTCTTACTTCAAGTTCTCTCAGGTAGACGGGTGGCGGTGTCACCTATTTGGTCAGTTGGCGATAGCAGTCTTGCATTCAGTTTCGTCTTGCTTGGTGTCAGTTAGTATCGAATTCGGGGTTTGATGAGTGTTCGTCATCCTTAGTACTGGAATTGTAGAACGAACACGGCTGGGCTGTACACTCAACTGGTGATCTTTTATACTTCTTGTATTAAGGATGTTGTAACACGAGTCACTCATGGGATTCGATGTCGTGTCCTACTTGGTTTGGTCTCATCTAGGTCGTACGACATTAGGATTTTGTTTAATTGCTCAAATTATGTGATCCTTTGTGATGGATGAGATTTTATACTTTATATGATAACAACAGGAGTATGCTTATATGAAGTTCTGAAAATCTCATTCCTAATTAGACATGCATCTATGTTGCTATCTAGTTGTCATTGCAGGAATGTCTTGTAGGAGATCTCACTTTGATCCTTCACAACCTCCATCACAGACTGCTTGGAATCTCATGCCCTTAAATCTCATTGGGGACACGGAAATAAATCAGGAGAAAGATAGCATAACGGAGTACGAGGCTCGATTTGCTCATCGGACTAATTATCCTCCCAACGTGGAACCCGATCAGAGACAGAGTGCAGCTAGGTGTATATCGGGATTGAGAGCTGAAATTCATCAAGTACTGAGAGGATGGGCCGCTGTGCCTATGCAGTAGCAGTTGCAAGAGCCTTGCAGGTTGAATCTGATTTGGTTGAGAGAGCAAGGCTTATCGACTATGTGAGGATGGAGAACATTCCATCGGGGTCAACTTCTGTGCCAGAACCTGCTGGAATCTCTTCCAACGAAGGTCCACTAGTAGATCAGCTTGGTTCAATGGGAGGCCTCATGCACTGTAGTTACTGTGGGAAGTTTGACCATGACCATTGGGTTTGCAATGAGAGATTTCGGATTTGTTAACGGTGTAATAGTTGCATGCACGTCGTGGGGAACTGCCCTTATGAAAGGCAGGAGTAGGATGGGAGATTAGAGTACCGGTCCTGATGTTGATCCAGGATCCGTACCCTCGGGTAATAATATTCTAGCAATAAGGAGCTTTCGTAAACAAGAAATTACTCAAGACTCGTAAAATGGGACATGAATGACGAGAGTTTGGAGATTTCAATTTATCCGGCCTAGAATAGGAAAAGTGAAGAAGCTCGGTTTTTACACAATGTAGTACAGGTATATTGCATTATCATATCATTCATCTCAAATTCCATTTTGATTTCATTTTTATGACAAAAGTTATAAATTCATGAGTGTTAAACGTTTAAGTGACAATGTGTGAATTTATTTGATATTCTTGAATGAATATCGTGAGTTTTCCCACGTTCTGCAACTTTTGATTTCATATGGCTTCTCGACACGCCGTGACTAGACGCCGTGCATATTTCTTTATATGCTCACAGGGTCGCTTCACGCCGTGACTAGACCCCGTGACTGTTCCATTTCGACCTTAAAAGGTTAATTTCAGCAACTCAGCGACTGGACTTCTTTTTCTCCTCTTTTCCTCGCGTTATCTCCTCAGTTTTTCTTCAAAATTTTCTTCCAACTTTGATCACTCATAACTCTCGATCCAGCTAGTGGATTTTGGTATAAATCGGAAGATCATTGCACTCTTTATTTAGTTAGTATTTGGGCTCGATCCGTCAAACCGATTTAAAACAAATCTTTGCCCAAAGTTAGTGCGCGCCAAGTGTTCAGTGAAAGTTCAAAGAGAAAAAATTCCAACTCAAATCCTTCAACTCAAGCTCTACTCATGGAAGGTGATTGTGAAGCACGAAGGGAACGTCGGGCAAGAGGTATACCAGACATAGCGGCCCCGGAGGGGTACCGTGTGGATTTGGAAGATGAGGACGATCAAGCCGTCTTCACCCGCTTGATGGAACGACCGGTCCGGCCAACCCAATTTCTTGACATGGATGCGATAAATCAATTGGGCCTCAGAGAAGGCATTGCTCGGTATATTGAAAATATTAGGTGGACATAAGTTTTAAGCATCCAAAGACCATCCTACCATCGGCTCATGTGTGAATTTTTGAGTTCCCTCAAGGGAGAAACTATTGAGGACGATCCGGAGATACCATTCGGGATTCATTTTCGAGCTATCAACTGGAATTATACGCTATCTTATAGACAGTTGATTGAGCACATCTACCTAGACGTCGAAGCACCCAGAAGACGTCCTAGAGGATTGAATTCAGCGGAGGCTTGGAGGCGTATTTCCACCTTCGACGAGATTTTTAACTCTGAAGTATCCAAGGCTACTACTCTCATCACTACACAGTTAAGGATCATGCATAGAGTCCTTTCCCGGTCAGTTTTGGCAAGAGGAGACAGTCCGGGAGCTTTGAATATGGAGGATTTTCTCTTGCTAGACCATATGTGAGAGGGGCTAGATTCAATCCCATTTTGTACATGATGGACCACATGAGGTTTATCTCCACTCGGTCGAAAGGAGAGATTCGGGTAGTCTCCTACATTACTTTGATTTTGGAGTATGCTTGCATGGAGGGACTCCATATCCAGGTTGATGTAGCAGGTTCGACCTTGATCAGTTATAGGACTCTAGCTCAGATGGATATCTGCAAGAAAGGACCAGGCTGCAGAGACCTATACCTTCTAGTAGCCGGTTTGCCCTTAGGAGAGGAAGCTGGCGATGGTGCAAACGAAGAGGGACCTCCAAACCCAGAGGTACCAGAGCAGGTTCAGGAGCAGGCTCAGCATATCGTTCAACAGTTGGTAGAACAGGATGTGCCGTTGCCTGAGTCTTCACATTCCAGGAGAACCACTCAGAATTAGGGGCCTATAGATTTACAGCGGTTTTATACAGAGTTCACAGAGTATCGTCAGCAGAGTGACGAGTGTTTCGCTCAGAGCAGAGACAGATAGATGAGGGCTTTGCCGCTTAGCGTTTGTATACTGAGAGACAGTATACAGAGCTTCAGAGGATGATCACTGAGTTGCAGAAGTCCCTTACCGACCAGCTCGAGCGATATTCCCGTCGTGGTCCCGATGCACCAGGGTCTTAGTTATTCCTATTTCTTTCCTTGTCGTTAATTTTAACTAGTAGTTGAATGTAACCGCATATTTTGTATAAGTCTAGTCTTAATCGGGGTTTTGTTTGAATTTAAATACCTTTAGCATGAATGATATTAAATTATGTGCGTTTTAATCGCTTTCACTTGTCGTTACTATTTATGCTCGTAGACTTCTATAGATTATACTCTTCTTAACTAACTCCGAAGTCTGGAGAAGAATCTAAGGACAGATTCTTTTGAGGAGGGGAGTATTGTGACGACCCGTTTATTTATATTTATATTTCGAATTTCCATCTTACCTATTTTTTCGAATTATCCATTTGGATTAATTAATCTTGTTGAAGGATTAGTTTAACCTAGCATTCTTACCACTCGCAATTACCTAAATTATGTAATTACCCTCCCTAAAGCCTAAATAACCATTTTACCCTCCTAGATATTTCTAAATATCTAACTCACATACACACCCACACACACGTTGGTGAAGGAGGAGGAGAAAAGGGAAAAAAGAGAAAAAATCTTGCAGAGCTCGTATCGAACTCGATTCCCGTCCAATTGAACTTCCATTTTCGTTTACGTAATCCTAGTTCCATAATCTATCAGTAATCTTCTAACTCGATCTTGATTCGTTTCCTCGATTTTCATTTATAGAGGCTTTTGATTTAGGATTTACTATTTTAGAATTTAATGAGTTTGTTGGTAATAATTGATGGTTTCATGTGATTCTTGTTTCTAGATGTCAAGCATGTTTAGGAAATCAATATATATGAATCTAAGCATGATTAACCGAGTAGAAATTGTGTTAGGATGATCTTTGTATCTAAATTACTGTTTCTGTGGTTGAAACCCGATTTTCTGCTCATTTAGAACGTCACGACCTCTTTACACGTGGTGAAGAGAGCCCGTGAACTTGCTCACGGTCTCGCCTCACCCCGTGACTAGAGACTGTGAGTGTGCTTGTTGGCACGCACGGGGTATTGTCACAGGGTCCAGGTTGTGACTAGACCCCGTGACTGACCTGATTCCAGACCCGATTTCAATATATATATTTCTCACCCAAATATCCAATTTTATCGTTTGACCTCGTTTTTTAGATCCGTCTTTACCACTAGCTTCGTAGGGTTTTAAAACCTATTTATACCCGAAGTTAGAATTTAATCAACTTCGTTCGGGTTATGAATAGTGTATTTTCCGTTTAAGATTTTTAGTCTAATTTTAGAAAGTGATTCGATTGATCCGATTTTCGCATGACTGCTTCTTTATCTTATACTAAGCATGCTTGTGAACTTTAATTTACAATTGTGCAAGTTTAATATCCTTTAATTTCTATATCACGTTTAGTTGTTTTAAACGCATTTTTGTGAGTATTTCAATAGAAGTCATGTTTCTATGCTTTTATATGCTTTACTTACTTCTAGTAAGCCGTGCGTCTTGTCAGTGTCTTACCTGGTGCCCGATTGATAGTTTCAGGTGATTCTCCTCAAGGAATCTTAGGCAGTCTTGTCCAATTCTTCAAACTTTTCCAGGTGAGGGTTACAACCTTTTCCAACTAGAGTAAGAATCCTAATATTTGCGAAATAACTTATCTCCGTGTTTTTAATTATATGGCCTTGTTTTCCAGCTTATCTTATATATACTTTATTAGATATTTCAATCTATATCTTGATGGTTTCGATCAAAGGTTTTTATATCAAAGTATATATATGTACATTGTTTTAATTGAATGGAAATGAGACAAAACTCTTTGGAATTTTAAGTAACACTTTGAACTGATTCGTTAGTTCGTTATACCCAGTCTCACAACAGCCATGCATCCCTGTTTACTGTTTATTGCATTCACTGCAGTCCTGTTTTGCAAAGCGATATCCTGTTATGGGCCCGGGAGTTATATAGGAGGTGAGACTTGGAGACGAGCGTCTAGGGTCGATCCAAGTATATCTCTTCCAACTTGGCAACCTTGTCTGGAGCCTGTCGGTGGTTGGCAAGTTTCAGATAAGGTGGTGGTGGCGATGCATTCATTGCACGTTGTCCTTAAACCCCAAAATCCTGGCCAGTTTCGGGGTAGCCCTCGAACTAGGCAACCGGTGATGGAGTATTTCTTCCTGTGGAGTAATAAGGAGTAATTAGGGCCCGTTCTCGCCGGGACATTACTGTTTACATCCCTGTAATTGTTTACCGCTTTAATTATCTTGTAAACATTATCTGTTTATTATTAATATTATCTCTCTACTATCAAAGATATAAATACCAATTATTAACGGATTATAACTGTTTAATGTTTCCTTAACTGTCGGCTTATTAATTATTTGCGAAGTGGTTTTTAAAGGATCCGTTCGTCAACTCTCAATTGTTTTAAAACATGCCGAACTTAGGTGTCGCATTGCTATTTCAACTTATATTACTCTCTCTTAAACATGCGACACTCGTTCTTTTGGTTTAAACTGAAATGACGAACACCGATCAATACTTATATGATATCTCTCTCACTGAGTATCGTTTATACTCACCCTCCTGTTTTGATTCTTACTTCAGGTTTTCTCAAGTAGATGGGTGGTGGTGTCACCTATCTAGTCAGTTGGCAACAGCAGTCTAGATGTTCTCCGATTTTTTTTTTTGTCTGTCAATCTTTATGTCCAACGCAAGTCAGGTCTTGTTGACGATTTCTTAGTTGGTGCTTCTGTTATAGTGGAAAGAATGTAATTACATTTTGGATTCCTGTTGTAGTTGAGCCTCTGAAGGGCATAGGGATATCCACTGTTTGATTGATTAAATGTATTGCCCTGTGGCTTATGTATAACTATTGGTTTCGTCTTATCATGCTTTTAGCTTCCGCACTCTGATTGTTCCTTACTTAGTACTATTGTTGTTGCCATAGTACTATTTTCAGGTAGGGTCCTCCGCCTTGCTCGGGGATCTATTCTGGTGCGGTTGTGGCGTCCTTCGCCCTATACGGGGAGAGGGGTGCTACACGAACCACCCCTTTCCATAACGGTGAGGTCGTAGCCTTAGGTGTGTGCTCGAATATTTCATCTCCCTTCCCAAAGAGTAGCAGCCCTTTGAGAGACTTTCCATCCGGTTTTGGCAAGAAGAGCAATATTTATGTTTCTAGCTTCCCGAAGCCCAAGCCCACCTTCGCTCTTCTTTTGGCTGATCTAGTTCCAACCAACCAAGTGAATTTTCCATGACCTTCCATCCTAACCCCACACAAAATCCCGATTTATCTTATCCAATTGATCACACACTCTAGTAGGAAGCTAATTAGAGTGCATCGAATAAATAAGAATAACACTCGTAACCGACTTAATAAGAGTAACACGACCGGCAAGATTAAGATTGTCGCTTTCCCACCCGAGAGTTTCTTATGAATTTTCTCCACAAGATCCGAATAATTGGCGCTAACATTGCGACCTGGGGTTATATTGACACCGAGATACTTCCCAAGATTATCTGTAACGCTAATACCAAGAATCTCAGACATCTCTCTCTTGACTCTAGGATCTGTTTTCTTAGAGAAAAAGACCTTAGATTTTGATTGGTTAACTTTCAACCCAGAAGCTAAACAAAAGTCACCCAGCACCTTCTCAATTGTCCTTGAATAAACTTTGTTGCATTTGGACGTGAGGATAATGTCATACGCATAAAGAACATGTGAAATCTTTGGACCATTTCGACACACTGGGGTCGGCTACCACTTGCGTCTCTCCACCGTCTCAATAATGAGATATGAAAGCCTCTTCATACAAAGCACGAACAAATATGGGGATAAGGGGTCCCTTGCCTAATTCCCCTCGACGAAGTAATTGGAGGAAGGGGCTCGCCATTCTACAATATGCTAGGCTCGTTGCATGAAACATAAATCATGATCAAATTGATTAAATTCATGGGGAACTTGTAGAATTCAAGTGTTTAGTGAAGAAAATCCCAATTCACACTTTCATAAGCTTTTTCTAGATCGATCTTGATCAACATTGACCCCTTTCTGCTAGCCGGTTTCTGCATCGAGTGAATGAGCTCGTGAACAACCATGACATTATCGTAAGTGTTTCATCCTGGAATAAAGCTACTTTGATGGGGACCAACAAGCTTTACGATAATCGATTTCAAAAGGAGGACAATCATTTTAGTAATAATCTTGAAAATCACATTGCACAAAGCAATAGGGCAAAATTCGGCAATTGTGTTCGGATTTTCAGATTTGGGAATCAGGGAAATAAACGAACAACCAATTTCTCTCGGGACAGCTCACGAAAAGTAATCTTGAACGAAAGTGAAGACTAAAAGGCCAACAATTCACCAAAACTTTTGGAAGAAAAATGCTTGACAATCGTCTGGACCGGGCGCTTTATTAGCATTTATACTAAACACCACCTTTTTAGTTTCCTCAATTGAGATAATTTTAGACAAGGCCTCTAAACGATCAGAGGATATTGCAAACTGGAGTCTACTTGGTGGAAGAATAATTGGTTCTGCTCCAATCATCCCTTCGGAATATATTTTCAAAAAATGAACGTACATGGGATTTAAGTGTATCTTTATCCAAAACCCAAATCCATCTATTTTTAGCGTGTCGATCTTATTCTTTCACCGATGACAAAGAGCTAATAAATGGAAAAATTGAGTATTAAGATCACCTTGTTTGAGTCGATTAATACGAGATTTTTGGCTCCATAATATCTCTTGTTATAATAACACCTTGTTATATTCAAGGATAAGCTCATTTTCAAGTAAATCAAGTGGAGATCCGGGTCTCACCACCAGCTTCTGTATTCCATTAATTCGAGCAAAATAATATTTTTGTTATGAAATATATTGCCAAAAGTTTCCTTGTTCCACTTTTTCATGACATCAGGGATTTTTGCAACAATCTCAAGAACCGAGAAGTTATCAAACCAAATCTCTTCAATTTCCTCCCACAGTCCTCGTGTGTCGTCCAAGCTAATTTAAAACGAAACGGTCGGTTCAACACGCGAGAATAGGATTGTGGTCCGATTTTGTTCTAGGGAGAATGAGAACCACTCCTACCGAAAAAAGTTCTCGCCATTCGGGATTCGCCGAAGATTGATCAATTCTCTCATGAATAAAATATCCTCTTTGCCCCTTGTTATGCCACGTAAACTTAGGCCCTTGACAACCTAATCCCTTTAGCCCTCACTCCTCAATACCGTCTCTCAGCCTACATTAATCAAGCTAAATAGCCGGCTGATCTCCTAGTTTTCATGCACGTGAAGGATATCGTTGAAATAGCCAATGGCTTTATAAAATTGCCTACTCTTCTTGACAAGTTATGTCCAAAAAGCTTATTTCTCACGATCTCAGGGGCTAGCATAAACCCCACTACAAATCCACCCTCCATTCAAACAAGGGACAGTATTAGCATGAATTACTTGAGGATTAACCTCACGGACTTCAACTGTAATATGATTAGTGTAGCGCCTCAACTGAAGAAGCAAGGAGCAGCTCACGGTAAGCTGCATGGGAAGCAGCAAAACATGAGATGCCCACTCACGGTAAGTTGCTTCTCGTGAGCAGCTTACCATGTACAGTGTATCTGACCGTGAGTTTCATTGAATTTGTCCCACATCAAAATCGCAACATATAATTGAGCAGCTTATAACCTAATTGCCATGTACTAACCAATAGTGGGTTAACCCCTTTTTGGCAAGTGCTTCCCTGGCCAAACTTTAGGGTTGTACACAGTGGTGACAAAGGTTATACGGGCGTGTCCAACGGGCGCCGTCGTGAGGGTTCTCCTCTCCGTGCCCGGGGTTCGCGACAGGTGAGTAGCTTACCGTGAGGGCGAATCTCACGGTTTGTTGCTTCCCATGCAGCTTACCATGAGCTGGTCCTTGCTTCTGCAGTTGGGGCGCTACAAGTCATCCCTACTTCAAAGCACAATGTCCTTATTGTGCCACGACATTAGGATCGTTCGCTCCCCGCCAGTGGAGAAACCCCACGCACGCCTGGCCCCATTAGCGGTAACCCCCACGTGCGTGGACCCTCACCAACAGTTGTCTCTGATACCACCCTATTGCGACCGTGGACGCGGAGAGGAGAACCCTCACGATGGCGCCTGTAACGCCCCGAAAATTCGGTATGTCCGAATCGGGCAATTTCATAAATTATTATTATTATTATTATTATTATTATTTTATTTCATAATTATTATGAGATTTTAGAATAATTTCGTAAATGAATGATTTTCTATATTTGAATTACGAATTGTTAATGTGCGTTTAATTATATGAATTTTGACTGTAATTATATATTAATTGGACAACGTGAGTTTTCAAACTTATTTCGCGAAATTACGAAAACGCCCTTTCGACTCTCGAATCAAGTCAATTATTTGACTAAGTCTCATCTCCCTCCCTCTTCCCTCACTCTCGTTCACACGCAGCAACAAGAGAAAGAAAAGAAAGAAAAAAGAGAAGGAAGAAGAAGGAGCTTCGACGATCATTCCGACTTCGTTTCCCGACGGATTTTCGAATCGTTTACGTTTACGAACTCCTTACGATCTTTTCTACGAGTAAGCTTCTCACGATTCTCTCGTTTAATGTCTCCTATGCCTCGTATTTCTTATTTTTGAATATAGTTGAATAATATAGGGTTTATGTGATTTCGAGAGAATTTGTGAATGGATTTTCGTGTTTATTGTTTCTATGTGTAGCTTATATGTTGTAGATGATTATATGTAAAAATTAGGGTATGATTTGCATGTTTAATTATCCAAAGGTTGAATTTAGAGTTGATTTTGCGTAAGTTTCTGGTTCTGCGAAAATGTTCTGCTCTTTTTGACGCACACGGGCTTTGCACACGGGGTGTGGCAAGCCTGTGTGGGGTTACACGGCCTCTTGCACGGCCGTGCAAGAGACCGTGCGTGTGTTGCATGGTGCACGGCCTTGTGCACACGGCCTTGAGGCCGTGTGCAACAGGCCGTGCATGTTTCTATTGATGCACACGGCCGTGCACAAGGCCGTGTGGCCTGGTTGAACAGGGCCCTAACCTTCTGTAAGTCAGGGCCCATTTTGGCCTACGGGTCCCTCCGAGGCTCGTCTTTTCCAAATTATTTCTTCGCTCGTGTATTCGATATATATGAAATAGATATGAATTGCATGTTTTATGAATTTATAGCATGTTTGGGTCTATGAATAGTACGTTTTAAGTTTTCGACAAATTTTCTAACTTTTGCATGTCAAGTCCGATTTTTCCGAAATTCGAATGCATACTCTCTTATAACATTTAAAGCATGCCCGTAAAGTTTCGTTGCATTTGGACTTGATTTGCATTTTTAAATTTGCGAATTACTCCGTTTTCGTTTGATAATTTGAACCTAAGTGCCTTGTGTGATTGTAAACGTGCCTCAATATGTTCTAATATTTTCGTATAAGCCGTGCGTCGTCGTTAGTCTTATTTGGTTGTGTCTTGGTATTTTTGCAGACGATACTCCCGTGGAGTAGCGCCGGTTCTTGCTTTTGCTCTTCTTTTTGTATAGCCAGGTGAGGCTTTCCGTTTCTGATTCCAGTACTATTATGTATATATATAAATAAGCCTCTCCCGATATAAGCCACGTTTACGTTTTGTTTTCATACTGTTTCTATGCATATACTTAATAAATATTTATGCCTATTATGTTTATTCGGTTTATCGAAAATGTTTTGATATGAAAAAGTACTACGTATATTCTTTCAAACGTTTGCGAAAGAGACATGTAAAACCTCTTTAATTTCTAAGGCGAACTTTGGCCTTCGGTCTCGCATACATGTCTCGAACGGTCTTTTGGCCAACCCGAAATGATTTGAAAAGCGAGTTATGATATGTATGTATGTATGTACGTATGTTTGGGCCCGGAGTAAAGGATGATAGGACGAAGTCGGTAGACATCGGGTCTATGGCAGAAATCCTATGGTTCTCTCCACCTTTGGGAGCTCGGGGTGAGGCCGGAGCGGGAGCCCTTTGAGTACCTGAGATTATACAGTATGTTATGCGTAGTTTGGATTTAGCGGTCTGTCTACAATTGGAGGAATAAGGTGGGTTTTCCGGTTTTTATGTTTAGAAATTGGAGTTAAGGGCTCGACTCGCCGAGTCATATGATAAGTTATGTTTTATGCTAAATCACCACCCGTTTACGAAAACCTTTCTATTATGTTGATTTCTGTTAAGTTTAAAAATGATGATTTATTTCCGTTTTATAATATACATTATTAATCCCTCCTCACTTAGTCGTTTGACTAACCCTCTTTGTTTCATCCCTGTATTGGTTTCAAGACACTAGGCGGGATCTTCGTCGTCGTCGTCGTTAGAGTTGTATTTTTCGTTCATGTATAACTCGTGTCCGTATGGTATTGTTTATGTTTTATGAGATTAGGATTTTTTTTAGTTAGTATTCGGGATTTCTATGTTGAACCCGTTATTGTACATTGTCGGGATATTGTATCGAACCCGTATATTAATTATGTAATTGAATTTCGTTGGCCTTGGTGGGCTTTAATACTTGTGCAACTACTATGATTTATTATTTTGTTTTATTTCGCTTCCGCACCTCTGTCATTTCTTTCGTTTTTGAAATCCCCGCCTAGTCATTGAGTAAATGTGTGCCATTCGCCGGGTTTCGGTTCGGGTTGGATTCCATTTCGGTCCCGGGTCGGGGCTCGGTGCGGGGCGTGCGTTACCCGTTTGGGGCGCCCGCTACAGCGCCTGTTGGACGCGTGCACATAACCTTCATTGCCACCGTGTACAACCCTAAAGTTTGGCCTGCGAAGCACTTGCCAAAAAGGGGTTAACCCACTGTTGGTTAGTACATGGCAATTAGGTTATAAGCTGCTCAATTAGACGTTGCGATTTCGATGTGGGACAAATTCAATGGAAACTCATGGTCAGATACAGCGCACACGGTAAGCTGCTCACGGGAAGTAACTTATCGTAAGGGGCATCTCACGGTTTACTGCTTCCCATGCAGCTTACCATGAGCTGCTCCTTGCTTCTACAGTTGGGGCGCTACAATTAGCATCCCAAAGGAGCCAAATTCCACCACCATGGCCGGTGGTCGGAGCTCGTACGATGTTTGGAAAACCCAAACTAGTGGAAATAGATGCCGCATTAATCTCCGAAACTTGAGTTTTGAGCAAAAACACCACATCCGGCCTATGACGTCGAATAAGCACCCTAAAATTTCTTCAAAAATTACCATTCCCCGCCCTTGACAATTCCAAGAAAGAACACACATTGGAAAATTCATGAGGTGACTTGGGTTGATAGGCCATTCAACATGGATCCCATTCATTCTTTTCTGAATCCGACCCAGAATCATCATCCCCATCATCATCTGATAATTCCTGTCCTCCTCGCATATGTATGTCAGCATCATGCAACCCACCCTAGCTTGGTTCTGGACCTCCAAATACGACATCCGCACCCCCACTTTCCAAAATTGAGGCCGAATCAGGTGGTCGTGCATGAAACGGACCCCCATAGTCTCTTCCTCTTCTCCGGAAGATCCATCAGAGGCCTTTCTCTTCTCCGTTATGGAGACAGACGACAAAAATTTTGCACGTAAAACTAGAGCAGAAGAAGCTTTCTTCATGGAAAAAGAGGTGGAAGATTGAAAAATAATATTGGTCTTCACCGACGCAGATGAATAAGTCTGCTTAGCGAGGGAGAAAACAATATATTTTGGAGCTACTTTCAAATTTTCGGTGTTAGGTTTACGAGCCAAAATTGAAATTTGGTTGTTTTTTTTGGAGTTATTTATGGAAATTTCAATTTTACCCTCGCTAGGGTTTTTCCTAATAAAAATGTTGGACTTTTGTTTTTCACGTAGATAGTTGTTTATCTGCATTGCACTAGCTTTTTTAGCTCCCATATTCCAATCTGCAGCCTTACCCATGTCCCCAGGTTCACCCTCCTCGTCAGAACAGAGAATATCAAAAGTATTGGTGTGTCTCTTTCTAAGTGGCACAAACCGATTTTGTCTTTTGTTTGAAGGTTTTGACTTTCTATTCTTAAAAATATTCTAAGGTCCTAGACCCTGCTCCTCCTTTTGCTTAGCTTGATTAGGTCTCTGTTGGAGATGTACAAGAACTAGGTTTAGGGTTTGAGGCACCATTCTTTCCGGCGACTCTCAGTTGCGGACACTCCGGTTGGCGGTGGCCGATGAACCCGTATTTGAAGCAAACCATCGGAATGCTCTTGTAAATAATCGGAAACAAGTTACCCTTTACATTAACAACACTAAGAAGAGGTTTACTAAGATCTAGTTGAACACACGAACGAGCATATTTCCCCACCTCCGTCCAGTGAGTTCGTTTATCAATCTTAATGGGCACTTCAATACTCGAACTAGTTGCAAATAAGATATTGTGGTGACCCGAATTTTCAGCGGGAATTGAGTACGTCTTTCGCGTTATTTTTCCCTTCTTTAACCTATTGCTCGATATTTTGTAATTTATGAGCTAACGTGATTTTTTGTAAATGTGCTTATTTGAAATTTTAATTGCCGTATTCGTATTCGTTATTTTGATAGCTTCAAAATGAGTATAATATTGTTATTTTGAGAATCAAAACTTTTATCGAATTTTTCAAAATAACTATTTTGCCCCTTTTCCAAAAATAGAAACTTTGACAAAAACCATTTATTTGTCGTTTCTTTTTCCTTTTTCTTTGTTGCTTTTGCTCAAATGTAAGAAAGGAGGAAAACAAGAGAAAAAAGAAGGTTTGATACACTAAACTTCCAATCAACTTTGTGATCTCGTTTCATGACCAATTTGAGTGCTATAAATTCCTACGTGTTTCTCATATCTCGATCTTCAGGTAGATACTAACTTTCTCTAATTTTACTGAGTTTTGATGAAGTTGATGAATAGTAGGTTTATTTGCATTTTTTATGATTCTTGATGCTATACTTGTTTAAATTATGTGTTTCTTGGATGGATAATAGTGTAATGAAGTATTTGAGCTTTGTTGAAAGTTTGGAATCATTTGAATTACTGAATTTTGTGCTGTGATGATTTTTTTGAACATCCCCTGCTGTTCTTCGTTGGTTCTGCTATTTTTTCGCAGATGATTAAGGCTACACAACACGTTGCATGCCGTGCAACGAGCCGTGCATAAGCCTCAATGCACGGGACGTTGCATGCCATGCAATGTACCGTGTAGGTGCCTTAGTCGATTTTTCTTCTATTTCAGCAAGGTTGCCTATGGACATGAATAGTAAAATGGCTAAATGAATAGTAGCAATTTTGCATATGATCTCATTTTCGAAATTCGATTTCACTAGTAGATTCATTATGATTCGTGATTTAATATTTAGTAAAATTTATAATTTTTTGACTTCATTCGGGTCATGAATAGTGCTTTTCCGTTTAGGGCTTTTTTGCCTATTTTCCGAAAGTTGTCCGAGTGATCCGAAATTTGCATGAGTGCTTCGTTATGACATTTTTAGCATGAATGTGAATTTTGATTTGCGTTTAAGCATGTGTAACACCTTTTAATTTCTATACTTCATTTATTTATTTTAAAATATATTTTTGTGAGTACTTGAATCGAAGTCGTGATTTAAGTGCTTTTATTTGCTCTACTCATATCTTGTACGACGTGGGTCGTGTCATTATCTTACCTGGTATTGTCGTCTGTCAGTTTCAGGCTATTCTCTTTGAGGAATACTTGACCATCGTGTCTTTTCTTCAAGCTTTCCAAGTGAGCGTTTAAAATTATTTTATAACTGGGATAAGAATCTATTATATTTGCGAACCAACTTATCTTCCGTGTTTTATCTATACAGATTTGTTTTTCTGTCCTTCTCTTATATCTATTTAGATATTTAATTGACTATCTTTATGCTTTTGAGCAAACGTTTTGATATCAGATCTATATATATATATATACATATATACGTATTATATACAAATGCTTTGCTTTCAACTAGAGACCAGGAAAACTCTTTTGTTTTGAAAGATGAACTTTAGTCTTTTGGCCTCGCAAATATAACCTTGTCTCGAATGGCCCCTTTGGCACTAAATGTCATTTCAACAGTTTTGTAAAATATTTTGTAAAGTGAGCCCTGTAAACTGTTATTTGTAAAAATGGGCCCAGAGGTTGTATAGGAGGTGAGATCTAGAAACGATTGTCTAGGATCAGTCCTTATATATGATTATCCAGCTTGACAGCTTTATTCAAGGCTTGTTGGTGGTTGGCAAACTTGAGTAAGGTGATGGTGGCACTGCATTCGTTGCGTGTTATCCTTAATTTCACTGTAGCTTGTATCAGTACTGGGGTAGCCCCTCAGACTAGACAAATGGTGTGGGAAGTATTTCTTGTATGCGGAGTAATAAAGAGAGACCAGGACCCGTTCTCGCCGGGACATAACTGTAAACTGTTTGATTTACTGCTTTAATTACTTAGTCGCATTACAATTCAGTTTTATTATTTATTTACAACTGTTAGAACTGTACTTGTTAACTGTCTACAAATTGTAATCGACTAAGACATTTTTTTTAAACTATCGGCTTGTCATTATGTTAAAATATTTTATAAAGGATTCAGTTTGTCAACCTTTTTACCGTTTTAAAATAATCCGGGAAGAGCTTGATTTATATTATATTCCCGCTGAGTTGTGTGATGGCGTAATTGAAAGAGATCTCAAGTGTTATTTTGCCGTATAGCTTTACAACTTATATTATTTGTATAATTTACCAAAACGAGCAACATTCACCATTTGGTTCTAAAATGACAAAAGATGAGTTGTAATCGATATTTATATTATATAACCCCTCGCTGAGTATCTTTTATACTCATCCTCTCGTTTTGATTCTTGCTTCAGGTTTCTTCAGGTAGACGGGTGGCCGTATCACTTATGTAGTTAGTTGGCAACAACAGGTCTAGATTTGATTCGAGTTTTGTCTTGGTCAGTTTAGTGTCCAACAATAGTCGAGTCTTTATGATGATTTATGTTATTAATGTTTCTGTTATAGTTGAAAGAATTGAAGATATTGTGTTGGATTTTATTTTTGTTGTAGTTGATGATATCTAGGACTGTACATGAGTGGCGTTTGTGTATTAAATGTTTAAATGTCGAAGTTTTTGCCCTGGATGGTTGATACTATATAATGTTGGTTTTAATTTGCTTCCGCACTGTCTGATTATTTAGCGTTGTTGTTGTTGGACTTGTCGTTGTTGTTGCGAGATTATGTGATCGAGGGAGAGCTATTCACTGGAATGAATTTTCGAGTGGGGCACACTGCCGTGTTAGGGATTCTATTTCAGTGCGGATATGGCGTTCTTCATCCTACATTGGAGAGGGGCGCTACAGATATCCTCTTCATAAAGTTCCATGGACAAACCATCTAGTCTAACCAAGGATATGACTATTTGCAACTGATCTTTTCCTGGTTGAAAATCAGGGAACCATGCACGAGCCACCATATATTGATTGAATATTTTCCATGGTCCATTGGCGAGAATATGTTCTCTTCTTTCTTCATCTAAGTGTTTAAGCACCCAATACCCATGTCCAAGCTCAATCAGATCAAACTCTTCCAGCCGCCACATCCCATTAACCTTTGCAGACATCAAGGTGTGAGGGAGGGGCCTCCCAAGATACCGAAGAATAATTGCATTCCATCAAGGTGCCTGAATTTTCTCTGCATAATCATCATCAAGTACAACTTGGGGATATGGATACTCCTCGAAATGAGGGATAACTTTAATTCTATACATATTCTTCAAGTTGTTCTTTGCAAACTTAACTTCATCTTCTTCTGAGTTGTTACCAAGAAAAGACTCCAGACATGAGGCTTTTGGAATCTTCGGATAATTAGCATTTTTCGTGTCGCAATCCCGAGCGCGGAGCGGAGAATTCTCACGATGGCGCCCGTTGGACGCGAGCGCATAACCTTCATCGCCACCGTTTACAACCCTAAAGTTTGGCCTGGGAAACACTTATCGAAAAAGAGTTAACCCACTTTTGATTTGTACATGGCAATTAGGTTATAAGCTGCTCAATTACACGTTGCGATTTTGATGTGGGACAAATTCAATGGAAACTCACGGTCAAATACACTGCGCATGGTAAGCTGCTTACGGGAAGCAACTTACCGTGAGAGGGCATCTCACGGTTTGCTGCTCCCCATGCAGCTTACCGTGAGCTGCTTCTTGCTTCTTCAGTTGGGGCGCTATATTCCGCCTCTTAGATGTTATCATCATCAGTTTTCCTGTTGTTACCATCAATCTTGATGTTGTTACCATTATTCGTCTTAACTTTTTTGGTGCTTCTTTGGAGAAGGTCATTTTCCTCTAGAGAGAATTTCACATTTTCTCTCACTAGACTCTCCATTTCATTATGGATTTGTTGTTCTAACTTCTAACCGGGAGCGGGAGGTATCATTCTAAGAGCATGGTGCTGCGGTCGGGGGCGACCGTCCCTAAAATGTTTAGAAATTCTATTTTTATATAAAAATTAAATATTATGATTTTGTCTCTCTTATTTGTTTACAAATTATAATTTTGCCTTCCCCTAATTATTTAAAAAAATTCACACTATGTATATATTTTAATCTCACACCCTTTCTCAGAAAATTTTGGCTCTGCCCTTGGCTGCGGTTTTGATGATATTTATATTATGGTGTGGAAAATTGCTAGAATTTCACATTTAATATTTATATTTATATGGATATAATTATTAATTTTGGGGGAAAATTATACTTAAATTCTAACGAAGTTTGCTAAATTATAATTTATGACCCTCTTAGTCAAATAATTACAATTATACCCCGCATAAAATTAAATAATTATAAAATATACCCGAGTATTGGGATTTCGTTATAAGAAACAAAACCAAAATGATAGTTTTTTTCCATATAAACCATAAGGGTGCGTTTCCAATTTTAGTTATAAAATAGAAAAAAATACTAAAAAACCCCTAAAACGACATTTTATATCCAAAAAGTTATGTATATATTTGTTAATCTAAAATATCCATTCCATCAATTTTTAATCTAAAGGGACCAATTATTGACTTTAGTCAATCTTCATGACAAATTTATCCATAAATTTCTTAAATTAGGTTTTTATATTTTAATTATAAATTTTTGATTAATATATATCAATTTATAAAATAAAAAAAATTAAAATGAATTATCAAGATTTTAATGTTTTACTTAGTTTTTTAAAATGAAATTATCTCTATTATACTTTTTAAATAATATTTTTAAAAAGATTTTCACATACACACATGTATATATATATATATTTATATATTTAACTAAAAAAATATTTTCTTCAGAAATATTTAATATATATTAATATTATTTATAAAAATATTTAAATAACATAAGGATAAAAAAATATTAATAAAATTAGAGAAAATTTCAGAATTCTTCTGTCAACTTTTGTTTATTGAGATTTTAGGGACATAAGTTTTAAAAATAGCAAAATATAGACAATTCTCACCGGAAGTTCATTAAGTTGTCTGAAAAAGTCAACACACGCACGTGACTGTATTTTCCTGCTACACTTGCATAGTCGGCATCCAACTGGGCCGATTTCAGTCCAAATAATTGTCACGTTATTAAATAACACCACATGAGCCAAAAATTGTAATTATGGGATGAAATTTGTAATTTCTGGGATTTCAGTCCAAAGAAATGTCTGTATTTTAAAAATTATGGGATGAATTCTGTAATTTCTGGAACTTAAGTCCCCTAAAATCCCAATAAACTAAAGTTGACGGATGAATTGTACAGTTTTTCCATAAAATTAATCATTATATTTTCAAATTTAAAATATATATAAGGATAATTTAGTCTAAAAAATAAATTTTGGGCTTTTTAGAATGAAAATATGATGGAAAGGGTGTTGTAAATTAACAAATATGTTCATGGATTTTTTAATATAAAATTTTATTTTAAGGATTGTTTTAGTATTTTTTCCTAAAAAACAAAACAAAAATGATAATTTTGCCATATATATCCATTATGATTCTTGTGGCCGTAGATACTGGAAAAGGACTTTGATTAGGCTAAAATTAGTGAAGTTAATTAATCCATTGATATCAGTTGCGAACACCACTAAGTGGCTCAGTTCAGTATTATACTAATTTAATTAGAGGTTTTGAGTTCGAGTCCCTAAAAGTATAGCTACCATTAGTGTTCCGATCTGACTCGATACATATAAAATTATAAATGAGCTTTTTTAATTTGTTGGCTTGTCTCATACTCTCAGATGCCAATTTGCCATCACATCTGGTATAAAATTATAAATAGGCTTTCTTAATTTGTTGGCTAGTCTCAGACTCTCAGTTGCCAATTTGCCATCAAATCTGGATGGAATCGATATTTTTGAAGAATTTAATTCGTATAGAACTCAATCTAACCTGCAGATTTATTAATTTCCAAAGAGTTATTTATTTATACTATTTAATAATGCACATTTTTTCTAAACTACCATTCGTCATGTTTTTACTTTTTGAGAGAAAGAAAACTATATCATTAAATCGAAGAAGAGTCCGACAATAAAATAGATAAAGAAAAATTAGGGATATTAAAGTCTCCAAAAATAACGCTAGAAGCATTCTTAGTTAAACAGTAAGCAACACAGTTGCCCGTACGATAAACGAAAGACAACAAAATTAGGAATCAAAAATAAAACTTCTCTTATATCTCTAACAATATTACCAACACTAGAAAGATCCTTCTCAGTTGAAGCCAATTGTGTAAGCAATCCTTGGCAATCCCCCTCGAAAACCAATCTATTCTACCCCTTCTCTGCCGCCAAAAAGACGGCTTCTCTTGCTGCACAAGCTTCAGCCTGAATCCATCAAACTGGCCCCCTCTCTTACCCAAACTCCATGCAAGACAAGCCCCATTATCATCCCTTGCCACCACACCAAAACCATGCGCCATATCGCTATCAAAGTTGGAACCATCAATGTTGATCTTTATCCAGCCATTGCCCTGTGAACGCCGATAGGGTTGTTGCCAATCAAGAAACAAATGGATAAGGCAAGGCATTAAGATAATTCCTTGCGAAGTTGATGAGTTCCAATGGTGACATATGTTCCTCTTCCATCAATTTCTTATATGGATGTGTGTTAGTTTCTTTATTTGTTTATTTAATTGAATCCCTAATAATTGAGAGAACTCTTGAAATTAGTGACTACTTTGATTTGTCTCGTAAATTATAATATTTTGTATACTTTGTGTGTTGGTATCGCATATCCGGCACATGCGGAATTTAAAATTTTTTGTGTCAGAATTGAAAGAACGAATCCCCAGGAAGTTTATAAAATAGTTTAACGATGTTTTCACAAAACATAGTGATGAGAATCATCACCTAATTGCACGCCTGCTGATATAAGGATTTGAAGTTCTCAAGAACTTGGATCCACAGTTTGCTAGACAAGATTCCAATCCAGAAGCACTCCGAGGTTGAGTCCACGAACTGAGATCTGCACACCACAGTTTGATTATAACTAGTAAATCAAATCAAACTGTCTAGAACTAACTATATCTTATGAAAAGATTTTAGATCTTGAATTTCAAGTTTCACAAGAAATCCAAGAACTAATTTGAGAGAGAACTAAAACTAATTTTATGATCTGAGAGTAATGAGAATCTGTGTGTATTCAAAATGAACTGTCAGCTGTCTAGTAATAGACAAGCTAGCCGAAAACCCTGAAGGCAACAAGCCAGGAATTTTCACCCCTTTCATTTGATGGGCCAAGCCTGTCCAGGTTTGGTCCAGTTCAATATTTACTGTCTTGGGCTTTATTAATTAATTCTTTTCAGGCTTTAATTAACAAGCCAGTTCAAAACTCCTTTTTGGACTTTAATATATTTAATTGAATCAGGGTTAAGTAAAATAAAGCCCAACCAATAAATACCCAGTAACTAAACTTAAGATACATGAATTATCTTTATAAGTTAATTTAATTAACTTATGTCATTTATTATTAATACATTACTTAGTATTAAATATTTCTCTCTCTCTTTAATTGAATTAATATTTCCAACCATTAATTCAATATCAACTACATTCATTATAAGTTCTATGGTATGAAGAAACCAGTTCATTGTGTGACCCCTCAGATTCACTGAATGATTAGCAATTATTAAGTTATCTTGACAGATCAAGTAACCCCATTAAATAAGTAACTCTACTTATAATGGTATATAGTAAGACTTCTGAAATATACTAGCACACTCGTCAGTCCGCCTAACCAACGGTAAAAGCATGTTGTCAAATGAACCTTTAACGGTCAACGACTTTATGTGAGATACAATCTCTCCATCTGATAATTCCCGATAAAGTCTAAGATATGGGATTAAGAAACCTTAAATAACTTTATCATATTTGTCTATTATAGAAATGAATGTCAGCCAATTCTAAACCTCAAGGAGAACTTATCCTTGGTTTGAATCTTTACTACTTCGGCCGAAGATTCCTTTAACATACATTCTATTTAGAACTAATAGAAATTCACTCACTATAACATTAGAGCAGACAGATCTTTTCTTGGCATTCGTATATCTCCATACTTTATTCAATAGCCACTAATATGACCTTATGATCTTTTGTGAATCGTTATCATAAAGAAAAGATCATATCAAATGACTATCTCCTAAATATGAGATATGACAAATCCTTAAGTCAAGGGATTAATTAGTCTCGTCGTTAACCTAGACTTAACTTAATTACTTAGAGGTTATAGCCTCTCTCATTTGAGTGTCTCGGTTGGGATCCTCAATGCAACTGTTATTTACCTAACAGCCACCCAGTGTGAGTACAAGTGTTCTGACTAATACTCTCTTACTATGAAACTCAGTACTTTTGTAGTCACACTGCAAGTCTACAATTAAGTTCAAGATCGATGCTCCCACTTATCTCTTATGAACTTATTTCGACTTGGAGTGTATTAGAATTACATCTTGATCATTTGTTTCATATAACTTCCCTAAGTTACAATGATACGGTTAAAGTAATTCAGGAGCTTCTTTAGTTTCACGAGTTACAACAAATAAGAAACTAAATGCTATAACAATGAAATAAAGAAGATTTGCCTCAAGATAAAAAAAAAATCTTCTTTATTATTAAATTAAAATAGTCTTTTTACAAATGGAAAATCTAAATACAATTTGCTGCAGAGCACTATCCCTTTCAATCTCCCAGTTACCCTAAATCCAAGTTGCCCATAAATCTAAGACCCATTAGTGAACACCTCGATTTTGCACCTCATCACATGACAACATTTTGCAGAATTGATAACTCAGCCCTGCCAGACATTAGGCATACTCCGAACGCCCAGGAGATTCCTGAGAGTCAAACCCCTAGGGACCATATCCCATGACATACGCTCCGTAGCCCCCTAATCACCTCTTCACCCTATCATATATTCGTCGGATCCCAAATTCGAGGCAATATTACGATAGGATGTTACAATAGGAGCACTTTGGTCTTCGAATCACCTGAATCGGAGGTGAAGTGAAGGAAAAATCACCAAGAAACCCGGATGAGCGTGCAAACCCTAGCCCGGCCCAACACGGCCGGCCGACCTGTCGGAATCGTATACTCGGCACTAGCGGAATTTCAAAATTTTTATGCCGGGAACTAAAACGAATTCCCCAAGAAGTTTATGAACCGATTAAAGATATTTTCTCAAAAATATGTGCTTAGAATAAACACCTTTAGCACGCCTGCTGATGTACGGATTAGAGTTCTCAAGAACTTTGAATCCACTCGTTCGCCACACGAAGACTTCGAACACCGGAGTCCTCTGAGAATTAAGTCCACGAATCGAATCTTCTCAAACTGACAATCTAGTAGTTGCCAGATCTACAACTGAATCATGCAAGAACAATAATACTTTAGAGTATAGAATGTTCTTGAATTTCTTACAGTTAAGAAATACAAGAACTGAGATTATAGAAAGAAGGAGAGTGAAGAGAGAACAGTTTCTCAACTACGTTCAGAAAGAAACAAGATTTTCAACTACTTAAGAATGATCAATCAGTAGTCTATTAAATAGACTGCACTGGTCGAAAATTTAACCCTGATGGGCTCAAATTTTCGCCAGTCTCATACTGGACCAGGCTTGGTCCAGGTCTGGTTTAGTTTGTTAATTACTGTGTTTGGGCTTTATTAATTAAATCCTTTCAGGCTTTAATTAACTGTTCATTCCAAGCCTCTTTGAACTTAAGTTTATTTAATTAGATCAGGCTTATATTAATTAACTAATTAGTTAAAAGCCCAATCAATTAAATGCCGAATTTAATAAAATGATAAACTATTTATCTTATAATAAATTAACTAACTTAATTTATTTCATTCTCAATATATATATCAACATATATATTTATCTTTCATCTTCTCAATTAAATTAACTTCATTAATTTAACATCAATCTAATATTGATCATTTGCTCTACGTTCAAGAAGACCAGTTCATTGTGTGACTCCTCAGGTCCACCAATCGTATAGCAGCTAGCGTTTAATTGAATGAACCAATTCATACAATTATAATAACATGAATTACCCATATTCATGATATGATGCATAGCAAGATTCATAATGAACTAGCACGGTTAGAATCTACCTAGCCAATGGTGAAAGCATTTCATAGATGAACCTTTTCGATCAGTGACTATATGTGAGATACGATCTCTCTATCTTATAATTCCCAATATAGTCCAAGGTATGGGAATAAGAAATCTTGTTGACTTTATCATATATGTCTGTTAGTAATGAGTGTCGTTTGATTCTAAACTCAATACTTTGAATCTTTTAATACTTTGGCCAAAGATTCCTTGCTAGTCATTCTATTCAGAACGATATAGGAATTCTGTTCAATACAAATATCGAGTAGATGGATCCTTTCTTAGCATTCTCTGATCTACATATCGACTCGAATAGCCACCAATATGAAACTTATGTTCTCTTCTGAGCATGTTGTCATAAAGAGAAGAAACATACCAAATGACTATCTTATTGAATATAAGATGAGACGAACCCTCAAGTCTAGGGATTATTAATCACATCAGTGACCTTGACTTAACTCAATTATGTAGCAGTTTTATCCTCTCCCATCTTAAGTATCTTGGTTAGGATCCTTAATGCAACTGTCAAACAACCACCCAGTGTGAGTATGAATGTCAACTTACATTCTTGTACTTAGAAACCCAGTACTTTACATAGTCACACTGCAAGTCTATATTCGAGTTCATAGTCGACGCCCACTTGTCTTTTATGAATTCATTTGACTTGGAGTTGTATATTCGAATTACGCCTTAATTCACTTGTTTCAATAACTTCCAATGTAAGTTAAGTGACATGGCTTTGATGTAGTTCGGGAGCTTCAAACATTTCATATCACACACATATAAAACATAAGTATATGAAATAATGAAGACGACCATAAATGGATATTGAAATATCCATTTATTACTATACAAAGATTGTCTAAAACTAGAGGTAACCCATTACACAAGTTGGCTATAGGGCACCATCTCTAACAATCTCCCACTTGCCCTAAAGCCAAATTTCCGATGTATCTAGAGGCCCATATCCTATATGTCCTTTTGTAATACTTTTGACTTAGAGCTTAATAAATGGATCTACTATATTCTTTTCCGAGATGACTTGTTTCCATGATAAGTCTTTCTCTCTTTCGATTTTCCTTAAATCAATTTGTGTTTGGATCTGTAGCGGGCGCCCCAAACGGGTAACGCACGCCCCGCACCGAGCCCTGACCCGAAGCCGACATGGGATCCGACCCGAACCGAAACCCGGCGAACGGCAAGCATTTACTCAATAACTAGGCGGGGATTTAAAACAACGAAATAAAACGACAGAAGTGCGGAAGCGAAATAAACGAAACATTAAAACATAATAGCTACGCAATTATTAAAGCCCACCAAGGCTAACGAAATTCAAATAATTAAATATCAAACGGGTTCGATACATTATCCCGATAAATATAATAACGGGTTCAATAAATACATAATCCCGAATATATCCTAATATCGTAAAACTTAAATACCATCTAAACGGGGAAATGAGAGATACATGAAAAATAATTACAACTCTACGACGACGACTACGACGACGACGACGAATCCCGCCTAGTATCCTGAAACCAATATAGGGGTGAAACAGAGAGGGTTAGTCAAACGACTAAGTGAGGAGGGAATAATAATGTATATAATGAAACGGAAAATAAATCACCAATTTTAAACTTAAAAGAAATCAACATAAAAGAAAGGTTTTCATAATCGGGTGGTGATTTAACATAAACATAATTTATCATATGACTCGGCGAGTCGAGCCCTGAACTCCAATATCCAAAACATAAAAACCGGGAAAAACCCACCTTATTCCTCCAATGTAGCCGGACTGCAAACCCGAACTACTCATAACATACAGTATAATCTCAGGTACTCAAAGGGCTGCCGCTCCGGCCTCACCCCAAGCTCCCAAAGGTGGAGGGAACCATAGGATTTCCGCCGTAGACCCGATGTCTACCGACTTTGTCCTATCATTCTTTACTCCGGGCCCAAACATACATACATACATACATACATATCATAACTCGCTTTTCAAATCATTTCGGGTTGGCCAAAAGACCATTCGAGACATGTCGTATGCGAGGCCGAAGGCCAAAGTTCGCCTTAGAAAACAAACAGGTTTTTACATGTCTCTGTCGTAAACATTTAAAAGCCTATACGTAGTACTTTTCATATCAAATCATTTTCGATAAATCAAATGAACATAATAAGCATAAATATCTACTAAGTATATATATAGAAACGGTGTGAAAATAAAACGTAAACGTGGCTTATATCGGGAGAGGCTTATTTATATTTATACGTATTAATACTGGAATCAGAAAAGGAAAGCCTCACCTGTGGCTATGCAAAAAATAAGAGCGAAAGCAATAACCGGCGCTACTCCACAGGAGTATCATCTGCAAAATACTAAGACACAACCAATTAAGACTAAGGACGACGCACGGCTTATACGAAAACATAGAACACATAGAAGCACGTTATACAATTAAATCAATCACATAAGTTCAAATTCTCAATCGAAAACACAGTAATTCATGTATTTAAAAATGCAATTCAAGTCCAAATGCAACGAAACTTTACGGACATGCTTAAATTATCATAAATGAGCATGCATTCGAATTTCGGAAGAATCGGACTTCACATGCAAAAGTTAGCAAATTTAACGAAAACTTAAAACGCACTATTCATAGACCCGAACATGCTATAAATTCATAAAACATATAATTCATATCTATCTCATATATATCGAATACACGAGCGAAGAAAGAATTCGGAAAAGACGAGTCTCGGAGGGACCTGTAGAGCAAAATGTGCCCTGACTTATAGAAGGTCAGGGCACTGTTCGACCAGGCCACACGGCCTTGTGCACGGCCGTGTGCCGAGGCCGTGCACAATCGGACGAACACGCACGGCCTCTCGTACACGGCCTCAAGGCCGTGTGCACAGCCCGTGCGCCATCCCCAAACGCGCACGGTCTCTTGCACGGCCGTGCAAGAGGCCGTGTCACCCACACGGGCTTGCCACACCCCGTGTGCATGGCCCGTATGTATCAAGAATGAGCAGAAAACGCAGAACAGCAAACCCATTTCGCGATAATCAATCCTAATTCAATATTTAACTAATTAAACATGCAAATTATTCCCTAATTTTCACATATAATCATCTAAAACATATAAGTTACATATAGGAACGATAAACACGAAAATCCATCCACAATTTCTATCAAAATCATATCAAACCTAAATTATACAACTATTCACAAAAACGAGAAAAACGAAGTATAGAAGACATTAAACGAGAGGATCGTTAGAGGCTTACTCGTAGAAGAGATCGCGAGGAATTCGTAGACGTAAACGGATCGAAAATCCGTCGGGAAACGGAGTCGGGACGATCGTTGGAATCTTCTTCCTTCTCGTTCTCTTTTTCTTCTCTTTTCTTTCCTTTCTTCTTCCTTCTTTCGTTTGAACGAGAGTGAGGTGAGAGAGAGTGACTTAGTCAATTAAGTTGACTAGGCTTAAAAGTCGAAGGGGCATTTTAGTAATTTCGCAAAATAAGTTTGAAAACTCACGTCGTCCAAATAATACGTAATTACAGTCAAAATTCATATAATTAAACGCACGTTGACAATTTGTGATTTAAATATCCAAATTCACTCATTTATGAAATTATCCTAAAATCTCAGAATAATTACCTAAAATAATAAATTACATAATTATTCGATTTATATATACCGGATTATAAACCGGATTTTTGGGTCGTTACAGGATCTTTGATGAGATCGTTGCTTGTGCACTGGCTCAAATATTGTCTTAGAAGACAATATCTAAATTTCGAATGCTACATGCTACATCCAACTTTTGGATGAAGTATTTATCCATACACATTTCGTTTGTGCAACTCTGATGCACACATATTATTCTTTTTATAAGTGAAATTTTACAGCAGTTCCTTGAATTGGATTTAATCCATCACACTGCACCACATATAAGCATAATATGTATCCTGTTGGATTTTGACTTATCCATTTCTGACTGAAGCTACAGTCAGAATATCCTCATAATTTCAATTCTCTTGATCATACACGAGAAGCAAATCTTCAGTCTTATGCAGAACTAAAGAATTTGTTTCACTGTATATTAATTTAACTCCTTTGGGATTCGACTAGAAAAATTGCTTGCGAGCAATATTTCGTCATGTACACAACTTATGTACAACGATTAGGAATTGACTGTCATTCTCTTTAGTCTAGCTCTTTAGACCTTAAACCTGAGAATGATGGTTTGTTTCTCCTAGATCTTATATTGAGAATTTAGTGGACAATCACTACTTGGTTATTTGTAGTCCATCTCTCTCATTTCTAATGAAAGATGTCATCTACAAGTAACATTAAAAATTTGTATCATTTTAACTTTCACAATTCTTGTAGACAGAATGATTAAAATTTTATTCTTGATAAATCTATAACACTTTTATGGCTTCATCAAAATGCAAGTTTTGATTTCGAGATGCATGCTTGAATCCATAAATGGATTTATGAAGCTTACAATTTCACTATTTGCTCCCACTGGATGTGAACCCCATTGGTTGCTCCATAAAGATATCTTATCAATATTTATATTGATTATGAATCTTTACATCCATTTGTCATAATGCTAAATTATGACAAGCAGGATTCGAATAGACATAGACTTAATCAGGAAAGTATTAGTCTAGCTTTTAAATGTCATTGCCTTTGTATCGCCTACAAGCTTTCGCCTGCTGTCCATTTCGAATAGTATGAATTTGAGTCATTCGCCCGAATCTATGTCTTACATAGTCTCCTCATGAGATTGATTAAATTCTATTTAACCAACTATGAAACATGAATCTTTTCATGTTCTCTCTTGATTTATTGAGGAGCTTTGTTCTATCTTTGTGATAACAGTTGCTATATGTTGTTTCTATATTTGTGGGTTTAATATTTCTTCTTGAACTATCTCAAGTTCAGTGGTCTTGCGATTATTCATTCGAAATTTAATTTCTAATAAAATGGTGTTAATTGAAATAATACAATTTATTTCAAGAGATCACAAAAGAAGTATCTTTACACATCCCATATATTTTGCATAAGGTGAATTTTGAATTCACCATTCCTCCCGCAAAGTCCTAGACATAATAGGAGAGCTCATACTCGTAAGAAAGAGCAATTAAGGTCTTACTAGACCATGACCCTTATAGTGCTTTGAATACTATCTTTAAAGGAAACTAAGTATACAATTTTTGCTGCCTTTTTCTAGAGTATAACTCTTGAAACGATGGCTGCAAGTTAGTGAGACTCATTATGAAATGAATTATGCCTAGCAAGATTCGATTTTCATACTCCATTAAAATTGGATATAATGTTGAGTCTTGCTTAGAGATAATTCAAATATCTCTTCTAAGAAGTTCAAGAATTCTATATTGAGGTTTTTCGACATTTCGATTAGATTAAATATCCTTGATCTTTCGATCAAGTTTATTCTCAAACTTATTCTTAACTTTATGAACTATTCATAACTTTGGACTTATTCTCAAACATCGCTAATCTTTCCATTTAAAATTCAACGAGGTGTCGAATAATTATTCCGAAAATATATTCCGTAATTTTGGGTCGTTACAATACTCCCCCCTTCAAAAGAATCTGTCCTCAGATTTTCCTCCGAACCTCGGGGTCTGTTAAAGGGAGTATATTACGGAATTTAGAAATTGTTCATACAAAAATCGCGCAAATAACACGTAAGTAATTAATTAAAACGAACAATTAGTATTTAAATTCAAATAAGCAATTAACGCATAGTTCTTACATAATAGTTCTAAATAAGATCAAATTACAATTAAAACAAAAATGACGAGAAATAGAAGATAATGATGCCGACTAAGAATCGGATGCTCCAGAACTAGGCGGCATGCCAAGATGGCTCAGATAGCTAGCGAGCTGCTCAGTGATGGACCTCTCAAGGTCGGAAATCTGCTCCCGGAGCTCGGTGTGGTTGCGTCGAGCCTCGACTCTGATCTCCCGAAGGTCAGTGCAAACCTCCTGAAGGTCGGCCGACTATCGGTCCAGTCGCTCGGTAGTCTGCTCAGTGAAGGTCGTGAAGCGGTTTCCCCAAACCGTCCATCTATCAGCCTCCCACCGATTTCGGGTCTCCGACTCCGATTGTTGGTGCCGAGTCCACTGCTCCTCACTTAGTCTATCCCATTGTGAGGATTCAGCTTGGTGCTGTGTCGGGTAGTCGTCGAAGCTCGGCTGGAAGTGAGCCTTTTCGGCTCTAGGAGGGTCAGGCACGTACAGGACCTGTTGAGGATCGAAGCCTCCTGCTTCGCATAGTTGCTCGAGCATTTGTTCCTCAATTTCTTGTTGGTCCCCTTCAGGTTGGCCTCCTGCTCGGATGTCCTCCTCGACATCGTCATCACTCTCGGCGGCAGCTTCCTCTACCGTCATCGGCACATACCTACTATGACGTCCTCTAACTTTCTTGCAAAGCTTCATCTGGGCGAATTGTTTGTAGGTAATGGTTGCGTCTCTCCCCCTGCTGGGGCCATTCGGTCCATACCGGTTACACCGGCACACTCAAGGATTGCGGTAATGTAGGACCCAATCCTAATATCTCCCTTCGGGCGTGTGCCCACGTACTCTACATACCTCAAGAAAAACATAATGCCGTTGACCGACTCTCTCCGGACCGCACAATCCAGAATGTAGAGTCCATCCAAGTTGATAGAGCCGTAGCTATCTCCTCGGGCAAAAACGGTGCATGAGAGAAATCGATGGAAAGTCCTCAAGGCGGGATTGATGAGGTCGGTTGCCTTCGACTTTCCTTGTTGGAAGGACCTTCTAGAAGTGGAGACATTTCTCCACGCCTCGGCTTCGGACCATCCTAATTCACGGGTTATCATACCCCAAATGGGCAGTCCAAAATGCGTTGTCAATTACCGTAATGTAAGCTCATATTCTTCATTGAAAGCTCGGAATTCTATCTTGAAAGGCAATTCGGCGTCGTCTTGATGAGGGACTACTTGGAGTGTTGCAATAAATTCGTAGACAAGCCGGGGGTACGAATTCTCCCTAATATCCAAAAATGTGGTCCAACCCACATCTTCAATATACTGGGCTATGCGTGGCCAAGTCCCAAACTTTCCAATGCTTTTATGTCGAGAAATTTGGCAGATAAGACCGGGCGTTCATGCATCCGGCGAAAAATCTTGGCTTGAGTGGAATTTGGAATTTCCACATCAAGAGGAAGTGGGAATGAAGGGTCATCTCGCCTCCTCCTTCATCGAGAACCTTCGGCGGCCATGTGGGAAGGTTGCTTGAAGCTTGTTGGGTTGAATTTGGTGAAATTCCTCACTCGGGAATTTTGTCGAACACTTGGCGGGCGTGTATTTTGAGCAGCTATTTGTATATGATCGGTTTGGCGGATCATCCCCAAAAACCAGCTAATGAAAATACGTAGTGAGGGCAATGTGCCTTTCAAAAATTACGAAGATCCGACGGCCGGATCGAAAGATACGAGCTTGCAAAGTTGGAATGATGAAATTTGGGGAAAAATGGGGAATTTCTGTTGATGGAAGTGGGAGAGAAAAGAGAAATGGGCTGCTGTAAGTTTATGTTCGTGAAATGAGGTTTAAATGGCGAAGGGGGCACGCACGGCCTGATGCACGGTCGTGCACTGGCCCGTGTGGAGCGGTTCGGCCGGTTCAGCGGTTCAAACGCTGACTTGGTCTGCACGGTCTTGAGCTGGGCGCACCGGCTTGGCTAAGACCGTGCGCTGGGGCGTTCAAGCGCCCCTGACTTGAAATAAAATGCGTGAAAATTACCAAAATACCCCGGATTAAACCCGGAGTTCAATTAAGCAATAAAAACATACTATCGTGAAATTAATAAATTAAAAGATGAGAAAATATGAATGTTATGAATATGCACGATACCTTTATTCCAAGAAACGAAGTCCGGTCTGGCCGTCCTTTTTCCTTTACTCGGTGTCTAGGCTCGAGTCCTTTGATCCCGGTAGTTTCTTCTTTATTGTACAACCCTAACACTATCCCTCCATGAATTATTCCCCGTTGGCCTTCCTTTCCGCAATGGAGACCCTGAATCTTCAGGATCGGCATCCACCGTCCCCTCCCTTAGGTTTCCTTTTGTTGGGACAATTCTGGACTTGGTGTTTGGCACTCCCACAAGCAAAACATCATCCCAACTTTCTCCTGCAGTGCTCAGTCTTGTGGGTCGTCTTCTTACAGTACTCGCAGGGAGTGGAGTGTCCGTGCGGTTGGGGCAGGCTAGCCGCCGTTCCCTCGATATATAGGAAGTCTCGAGAACGACTGACGAGCCTCCCGACTCATGAGATTGTGTAGCGGGCGCCCCAAACGGGTAACGCACGCCCCGCACCGAGCCCCGACCCAGAACCGAAACGAAATCCGACCCGAATCAAAACCCGGCGAACGACACACGTTTACTCAACGACTAGGCGGGGGTTTCAAAAATAAAAGAAAGTGACAGAGGTGCGGAAGCGAAAATAAACAAATCAATAAATCATAATAATTGCACAAATATTAAAGCCCACCAAGGCCAACGAAATTCAATTACATAAATAATAAACGGGTTCAACATATAATCCCGATTACTACATAAATAAATTCCTAATATCATAAAACATGAATAAAATCCATGCGGAAATAGAGTTATACAAGAGCAAAAGAATGCAACTCTAAAGACGACAACAACGACGACGATCCCGCCTAGTATCTTGAAACCAATACAGGGGTGAAACAGAGGGGGTTAGTCAAACGACTAAGTGAGGAGGGAATAATAGTGTATATTATAAACGGAAATAAATCACCAATTTTAAACTTAAAAGAAATCAACATAAAAGAAAGGTTTTCGTAAACGGGTGGTGATTTAGCATAAAACATATTCATATCATATGACTCGGCGAGTCGAGCCCTTAACTCCAATTTCCAAACATAAAACGGGAAACCACCCTTATTCCTTCAATGTAGACGGACCGCTAAATCCGAACTATGCATAACATACCGTATAATCTCAGGTACTCAAAGGGTTGCCACTCCGGCCTCACCCCGAGTTCCGAAAGGTGGAGGGAACCATAGGATTTACGCCGTAGACCCGATGTCTACCGACTTCGTCCTATCATCCTGACTCCGGGCCCAAACATACATACATACATACAGTTTATAACTCACTTTTCAAATCATTTCGGGTTGGCCAAAAGACCGTTCGAGACATGTCATATGCGAGGCCGAAGGCCAAAGTTCGCCTTAGAAATTAAAGAGGTTTTACATGTCTCTTTCGCAAACGTTTGAAAGAATATACGTAGTACTTTTTCATATCAAAGCATTTTCGATAAATCGAATAAACATAATAGGCATAAATATTTACTAAATATATATATAGAAACGGTGTGAAAACAAAACGTAAACATGGCTTATATCGGGAGAGGCTTATTTATATATATACATAATAGTACTGGAATCAGAAACGGAAAGCCTCACCTGTTGGCTATACAAAAAGAAGAGCAAAAGCAAGAACCGGCGCTACTCCACGGGAGTATTGTCTGCAAAAATACCAAGACATAACCAAATAAGACTAACGACGACGCACGGCTTATACGAAAATATTAAAACATATTGAGGCACGTTATACAATCACATAAGGCACTTAGGTTCAAATTATCAAACGAAAATGGAGTAATTCACAAATTTAAAAATGCAATTCAAGTCCAAATGCAACGAAACTTTACGGGCATGCTTTAAATATCATAAAGGAGTATGCATTCGAATTTCAGAAAAATCGGACTTCACATGCAAAAGTTAGAAAATTTGACAAAAACTTAAAATGCACTATTCGTAAACCCGAACATGCTATAAATTTATAAATCATGCAATTCATATCTATTTCATATATATCGAATACACGAGCGAAGAAAGAATTCAGAAAAGACGAGCCTCGGAGGGACCCGTAGGCCAAAATTGTCCCTGACTTACAGAAGGTCAGGGCCCTGTTCAATCGGGCCACACGGCCTTGTGCACGGCCGTGTGCCAAGGCCGTGCACATCGAGGAGGGACACGCACGGCCCCTTGCACATGGCCTCAAGGCCGTGTGCACAAGGCCGTGCACCACAACAACACGCACGATCTCCTGCACGGCCGTGCGGGAGACCGTGTACACCCACACGGGCTTGCCACACCCCGTGTGCAAAGCCCGTGCACGTCAAGAAACAGCAGAAACTTTGCAGAACAAGAAAAACCACGCGAGTTTAATCCTAATTTCAACATTTGATCATTTAAACATGCAAATCACGCCCTAATATTTACATATAATGATCTACAACATATAAGCTACGCATAGGATCCAAAAACACGAAAATCCATCCACAAATTCTCTCGAAATCACATAAACCCTACATTATTCATCTATTTACAAAAACGAGAAATACAAAGCATAGGAGACATTAAACGAGAGGGACATGAAAGGCTTACTCGTAGAAGAGATCGCGGGGAGTTCGTAGGCATAAACGGTTCGAAAATCCGGCGAGAAACGAAGTCGGGACGATCGTTTGAACCTCCTTCCTTCTCTTCCTCTTTTCTTTCTTTTTCTTTCTTCTCCTTTGCTGTTAAGTGGCGTGAATGAGGTGAGAGGGAGAGATGTGAGACTTAGTCAAATAATTGACTTGATTCGAGAACGGAAGGGCGTTTTCGTAATTTCGCAAAATAAGTTTGAAACTCATGTTGTCCAAATAATACATAATTACAGTCAAAATTCATATTATTAAACGCACATTGACTATTTGTAATTTAAATATAGAAATTCATTCATTTACAAAATTATTCTAAAGTCTCATAATAAACATCAAATAAAAATAATAAATTGCGCAATTACTCGATTCGAACATACCAGATTATAATTCGAATTTTTGGGGCGTTACAGATTGGTTCTCCAATGTGACTAGTCTGGCTCCCCTAGTCCTCAATGCCAATTCTGCTTCAGCCTGTAAAGCTCGGCTGACAGCTACTGCATAAGAACAGCAGCTGAGTCCTATGAGTATTTGGCGGATTTCGTGCCGCAACCCGAATATAAATCTTGCGGTTCTGTTCCTTTGGTCTGGCTCTCGGTTAGGAGAATAATTGGTCAGGTAAGCGAACCTAGCTTCGTATTCGGTTACGCTCTCTCCTCCTTGAGCTATTTCTATGTCTCCCGTCGGATACGGGTACGAAGATCCTAGAGTAGTCTGGAGTGGTGGTAGTGGCGGGTCTGATCATGCTTTCTTGCGCGGCATACCTGCGTTCACAACTATTTGGCAAAATAGGTGCATGTCTTGTAAGAAATGATGCCAATAATTTATAAACACATAGGCATGTTCGACACTCAACAAAACCCTATCGATACACAACTACGACAGACCAAACCAAGTAAACCACATGAAGAGTTCCATGATCGACTCGCGTTACATCTTCCTTAGTACGGAAATTCATAAAGGATTGCCAGTCGGTTAATTAAGCCAACCGTAATCGTCTACAATTTTAAGCACCAAGATGAGACAAACACTCGTCAAAACATGAACTCGACACAAACTGACATAATTCAAAAGACACAAAAGATAAGACAGACGAGATACTAGAGCTTTCCGTTCCTTTTCGGGAACCTAGGCTCTGATACCACTGACTGTAGCGCCCCTTTCCGTAGGCGGAGAAAGGACACCACATCCGCACCGAGACGAACTCCCAAACGAGGTAGATGTACCCCATTTAAAAATTTATCCCGGCGAACGGCAAGCACTCAATCTATACCTAGCAACAACGTACCTAGTCCAACAACAACAACCAACAGAAATAACAGAGTGCGGAAGCTTAACATATACATATCAATTAAACATTCAAAGCCACACGGGCATCAATCAACATAAATCAATATTCAACAATTATATACTTAACTAGTCAATGCTCAACGAATATTCATCAACATCATCGAATATCAATAATCATTAATATATCCGTTTCTACTAAACAAAACGATTCAATTCAATTAAATAAAGACAGATTGTTGTTGACACTACCGACAGTTACCAAAGGACACGAAGACCAAGACTTACGACCCGCTGTTGCCAACCGACATGAGAGGTGACAACGCCACCTGTCGACCTGAAGTAAGAATTAAAATTACGAGGGGTGAGTATAAACGATACTCAGTGAAGGTAAATAGGGAACAAGTACGATCCACGCTTCCGGATTTTATATATATATATAGGAAAATACATTTGCAGAATTTAAGAAAATCCGGAATGTGCTTCGACTTGCATAACAACAATTAATAAGCAGTAACAATAAAGCATAAATGGAAGCAAGTAATATCCCAGCGAGAATGGGCTTGTTACTCCTTATAACCCATTCATGTCATTATAAAACTCCATCTCCGGTGTCTGACCCCATAGTGCGACCATGGGCGACGAATTGAATTTTAGGAAAACGTGCAACGGATGCAACGCCCACCATCGCTCCCAACCGTGGCTATCAACTCCTGACGGGTCACGATTGATGCTTAATTTTGGGAAAAGTACCTCGGGCAACACCCTGGACACTTGTCCACAAGTGAGACCCTCGAATACCCTCCCGGGCCCTCATTAAAAGAAAAGTCCACGATTTTGCTCGCGTTTCAAGAAGCATTATAAGTTGAAAGCCAGACGGGCATTTAGGCAAGTGTGTGACGACAGAGGGGGTGACTATCAGTTTCATACGTATCGGGAAGCACTGACATCCTCCCCTAACGACTTCCCTCATAGGCCCTACCAAAGTCAAAGCGTCACGTTTGAAAAGAAAGAGTTTACTTGCCTATTGAAAACAAAACGATTTAGATATACTAATAAGTATGAGTTAATATCAAAATATTTGTTATTAAAATCATGAAAATATAATTAAATATTTAATAGATATACAAGAAGGAAACCAAATCAATATGAGCACGTAAGGGTAGTTCGCAATAAATAAAAGAAATTCTTACTCCAGTTGAAAGCATTCTAAAACCCTCACTTGGGAGCACGGGAACGACAAGACACTCAAGCTATTCCTTGAAAGGACGGCCTGAAACTGTCAGACGACAAACCAAATAAGACAAGACACGACGTACGACTCTCAAAGACTACAACGCATGAAAGACCAATTAATAATCATGTAATAATTGAAATTACAAGTAAAATGCATTTAAATCCATTAAACGAAAGATACGCAATTAAAGATGCTAAACATGCTCAATTGAAATTCTAATTTGCATATTCATGCATAATATATTATAAAGAAGCACTCATGCGATTTTTGGATCATTCGGACAACATTCAAAGATTGGGGAAAAAGTCCTAAACGAAAAGGGCTCGATTCAAGGTCAGAACGAGGTCGGAATTTTGAAAACTTTACGAAATATTCATCCTTGAATCATATGAAAGCTATAGGTGAAAACGGCTCGATTTTAGGGGGTCGTATGCAAAAAGTTAACTTTTATTTTTGGACAATTGACCCCATTACCGTGAGCAACTAGGAAAAAGGCTAAAAATTTGGTTAAGGCATTCGCACGGGCTAATGCACGGCCTTGTGCACGGTCCTGAGCGCGCACTCAAGACCGTGCAAGCTAAAACAAGGGCGCACTGGCTTGCGCACCGGGGTGCGCAGGCCGGTGCAGGCCTATGGTGATGCGCATGGTCTGGTGCACGGTCTTGCCAAGATCGTGCGTTGGACCGTGTGGTTCAACTTCCAGGTGCAGAAAACGCGATTTCAAGGTTTCTCATGAGGGTTTCGTCCTAAAATCAACTAGGGTGAATTTTATAGCTAAAATTCACACTCATGCATTGTACACATTAATAGCTACCATTTGGTCCGAACTACACTAAAAATGGTATACTCTAACCTACAAACCCATCAAATTATTAAATATTCATTTCAAATTAAAAGCTAGAAAATCGAAGGATTTAATGGACGAATCGAAATGGGGAAAGAAGGTTACCGGTAGAGAATCGAATGAGGATCGTATAGTTGGTCTCGAAATTTCGATTGGTCGAGCGACGGATTCGGGATGAGATTTCTCCTTCTCCTTTCTTCTTCTTCTTCCTTTCTCCTTCTCTTCTCTCTTTCTCTCTCTCGATTTTGGGGTGTGAGCAAGAGTGTGCAAGAGAGTGTGCACAAGGGGGTGTAAGTGTGTTCAAGAGGGTGCAAGTGTGTCCAAGAGGGTGCAAGTGTGTTTAGGGGGTGTGGGTTCGTTTGAGATTAAAATAAATTCGAGGGGTAGAAAAGGTAATTATAAATGGTTGAGGATATGGAAATAAATTAGAATAAATTAAAATTAGCCAAGGTCGCTAATCTTTCCATTTAAAATTCAACGAGGTGTCGAATAATTATTCCAAAAATATATTCCGGAATTTTGGGTCGTTACATAGCAGGTATCTACAATATAAAAAAAAAGCATATATATAAAGACTATATAAATAATAAAATACCAAAAATAAAAATGGACTTCCATCATTAATGGCTCCCACTATTTTATCGAGATTCATAGTTCCCAAAGCTAATGAATTCGTGAAAATGATTTCTAATTATTTTCCGTAGTGGATGTCAAGATCCCAAAATTATAACTTGGACCCACGCCTCGTCTGCCATCCAAATTATAACCCTATGTTAATACATTTATTATTTACATCACCATGTAATTCTCGACATACATTGATAATTTTAGCACTACCCATTTTCATATGGACTCACGCCTCGTGTGCCATCCATACTACTTAGACATTAGATCTGACCCATCTTAGATTTCACTTATTACATAATAAGGACTCTCGCCTCGAGTGCCATCCTTATTACATAATAACGAAAATGGTATACTTTATACTCAAGACTGATTGATTATAAAACTTTGAACATGAACCCTTGACTCGAGTGCCATCCATGTCCATCATCTCATAACCAATTATGCCTTTTGATGGAATGCTTTGGAAAAAATTCAAATACTTGACAAATGACTTTTACTTTTAAAAGTATTTTCCATTAAGAACTTGTAGCGCCCCTTTCCGTAGGAGGAGAAATGACATCACATCCGCACCAAGAGGAACTCCCAAACAAGGTAAATGTACCACATTTAAAAATTCATCCCGGTGAACGACAAGTGCTCGATCTATTCTAGCAATAACGTCCCTGGACCAACAACAACAACAACACAACAAATAATAATAACAGAGTGCGAAAGCTAAAAGAATCAGCGATTCAATAATTCAAGCCACACGGGGCAACGATAATCATAAAACAGTAATCCACAAATCAATATCATAATCATTCTACATGGGAATTCAGTAAAGGGAAAGACATAATTCAAATAGTAAATAACAGACTGTTGTTGGACACTACCAACATAACCAATGGACACGAAATTCAAGACTCACGACCCGCTGTTGCCAACCGACATGAAAGGTGACAATGCCACCTGTCGACTTGAAGTAAGAATCAAAAGAAGGAGGGGTGAGCATAAAGGATACTCAGTGAAGGCATAAGTTGGAACAAGTTCAAGCTACACTTCCGGGTTTTATATATATATATATAAGAAAATACATATGCTAAATGAAGAAAACCGGAATGTGCTTCTGTAACGCCGCCGGAAGAAGGACCGCCACATCCGCACCGAAATGGATTCCCAAGCTTCAGCGAGGGACCTCAACTCAAAAACCCACTCTGGCGAACGGCACACAAGTAATAACTACCGGCAACAGCGACGACATCCCAACAACAACCACAACAATACAGAGTAATGCGGAAGCGAATTAAAAGGCAATCTGTTAAATTTCATAAAAGCCTACGAGGCCAACAAAATATCATTTAAACATTTATAATTCAAGCTACAGAAGATTCATAAACAGATAGTGCCATCCATGGCTCGACTAGCCTACCATGTGCAATCCTAGATATCTTCAACTATCCCACATCAGAGGCACATAAGGTACGGAAAGTAAATAAAGCAGTAAAAGGGGTACGTAAGCAATTAAATACAATAAATCAAGACTCGACAGTTGTTGGGACTACTGACAAGACAAACCAAATTACAAGACTGAGCCTATCTAGACCTGCTAATACCGACTGACATGATAGGTGACGTCGCCACCTGTCTACCTAAAGCAAGAACCAAAATAGAAGGGGTGAGTATAAAGGATACTCAGTAAGAGGGTTTTGATCACAGTTCGTCATTTATCTTTTAAATCAAAAGTAGTGAATGTTGCTCGTTTTGAGAAAGAATATAAATAACGATATAAGTTACAAAACAACACAAAGCAACACTCAGGTTCGTCTTACTTTGAAAACACAAAAAGGGTGACGAACCAGATCCTTTAAAATCATTTGCACATAATGTCAAGACGATCAATTGAAAGGGGTATTAGTTGAGTCACGAGGCCGTTACAAGTTCAAAAGGCATAATATGAACAAGTTGGAAATGATGGGTGAACACGGCTCGTAATTCAACTAAGTAGTTTGAACAATAAAGAAGGCTTAAGTTGGGCAAGTTCGAGCCAAGCTTCCAGGTTTTATATATATATAGGGAAATACATATGCTAAATGAAGAAAACCGGAATGTGCTTCGACTTGTAACGAAAGCCGTAAATCAAATAGACAAGCAAGTAATGCAATAAGTCATGCAATAATGTATCCCGGCGAGAACAGGCCCTCTCCTTATAACTCTCAACCATGAAAAGCATGAAAACATGTAGTCAAGTACTCCACCATCAAAAGTCATGATCCACTAACAGAGTTTTAAGGAGACGCGATTAGCACCACCATACAGAGTTTTAAAGAGACGCGGTTAGCACCACCATTTGCATCAACTTAAGCTAGCCAACCTCCTAGCTAACTTAAGTTAACACGCATAGAAGTATACATCGGGATTTTCCCTAGACGCTCGTCTCCAGGCTCACCTCCTCTATACCCCGGGCCCATGTCATGATCCAGTCCATGGCTCGCTTTTAAAATCAATAACGGTTTGGGTGGCCAAAGGGGTCATTCGAAAAAAGATGATGCAAGCAGTTATATATGAATGGCCAAAGGGGCAATTGAGACAAGTTGGTGTAACGATCTAAGAAATATTCATAAGCGTCGTACGCTTCGGGAGCATGCTAACGGATGTCCCTAACGACATTACTTATAAGTGCCTCTGAGATCAAATGGTTACTTTTTAAAACAAATGAGTTACTTGTCTCTAGTTGAAGGCAGTTTAAATCATTTTGTAGATGCATAGGTTTTGCTATCGAAAAGGGTTTGACTAAGCACATAAGGAAACAGTAAAGGCAGTACAACAAGCAATAAGAAAGGCGGAAAAAATAGTTATTTCGCAAACCTAAGTAACTATGTCCTTGCCCCAGTTGAAAGCATTTTAAAACCCTTACCTGGCTCGACACGACAGTATGAAAGCAAGTGGTAGTTAAGTTTCTCCCTCGTTGGTCCCACCTGTATTACACAGGACCTAGAGGATGAAAACGAGACCGACAATACTAAAAGCAAGATACGAGACAATAGATGATGCACGACAATTCATATGGAATTTCATTCATGCTATAAACAAGATACAGAAAGCTAAACAATTAAACATATAAAGATATATAAAATATGGAACAACAATTAAAGAATATTTATGCAATTCTAAATAATAGGAGAACATTAAAATTAAATATTAAAGACATGCTTAAACGCAATTAGATCACGTAGACATGCTTAAAATAATATAAGAACGCTCTCTCGCGAATACGGGATCAAACGGGTAACAAACGGAAAAAGTGGATAAAAGTCCCTAAACGAGAAAGGTGTCAAATGACGGTCAAATAAGGTCGGATAAATCATAACTTTGCAAAAATATTAAATCTCAAAGCTCAAGGAAGCTATAGGTGAAAATCGAATTGATTTTAGGGGGTCGTTCGCGAAAAGTCAACATTTAAATAAGTGGGGTTGACCCAATTCCTGAAGTGAAAGAAGAAAGAAAGTTGGAAAATCCACTAAGGCATGTGCACCGGCCGGCGCACGGTCTTAAACACGCTATCAAGACCGCGCAGGTGCACACAGCCTTACGCACAGGCAACGCGCACAGGCGCAAGCCCGTACAGGTCAAATGGGGTGTGCACGGGCCAACGCACGGTCTTGGCAAGACCGTGCACGAGCCCGTGCAGATCAGCAATAGACAGCAGAAATCGCGATTTCGACGGGAATCGTACCAAAAATTAAAAAATCTCAATTTGTAGCAATAATCAACAAGTAAAACTTTAAACAAACAACAAGAAAATCATAAGAAGCTGTAACGCCCCGCTATTTTATAACGCTTCGGTACGTTTACCGACGAATTGCTCTTGTGTGTATTATTTGCAAATTATGTGATTATGTGAATTATATGAATTAATGTGTGATTCTATATGTGAATAATATGATGAATTCATAAGAATTTTTATATTTGAAATTTACTTCACACTATGTTATATTTGAAGTGTTGTATTTGAAATCTTATGAAATTTTGTCAATTATATTTGACTTGTATGATATTAATCTTGAAATATACATAAATATATATATGCAAATATATACATAAATATCTACACAAATATATATACAAGTATATACATATAGCTAGCTAATTTTGACTATTCAAAATAACTTATATTTATTTAATTATCTCATCTTTTCTCCAAATTTCTACACTATTCTCAAGCAACTCATCTTCAACCTCTCTCTCTCTCTCACTCTCGGCACTCTCACTCACCTCTCACGACCACCATTGTCATCTTCAACAATCACCAAAAATCATCCCCTCTCTTGCTACAAAAAGTTGCTCTTTCATCTAAGGAACAAGCCTCTACTTTCTATTTTTGCAAACAAGCTCTTAATTCCTCAATCTTTTCAATTCCCCTCTTCAAGGTAAGGTTTCAATTCTCTTAATTCTTTGGTTTTCAATGTCTCATATGTTGATGAAGTGAAGAAGCATGTTAGAATGAATGATTGATGAGCTTAGTTTGGTGATTGATTACATGTAGTATCTCTTGTGATTTTTCACATAAATTTGATTATTATGCAATGTTGGATTGATGAATTTAGATGCTTAGATGCTCAAATGGATTGGTAATTCATGTTAGTTCATGATATTAAGCTAATTGGTGAAGTTTTATGGAGTTTGGGGTTGAAAAATGAGAGTTTGGCAAAATATGTAGGGGCTGATGAATAGTGATTTTTGAGCATTTGGCTTCATTTTTTGATTCTTTTGGCATCAAAAATCTTTAAATATAGTAGCTAAGTGATGCCGGAAGTTTCGGATTAATCGGAGTTATTTTGCTATGCAAAGTATTAAACGAGGGGTGGTTTGCGTAATATTTACAAACCTTTGAATTTTGGTTTCCAAGCTTCCATATTACTTGAATGCTTAGTTTAGCTTCATATCATGTATGTTTGATTGTGTTTGAATGCATTTGAATGAGCTTAGTTGTATTTAAGTGCATTTATACATAATATGTTATTTTGAGCATAAAATGCATTTCATTGCCGTGCGTCTTATTTGGTTGATTTATCGAGTCGTGTCTTACCTCGAGGCCTGTGTATTACAGGTGGGACCTCGCGGAGCTGATTTTCGAGTTCTCGTGTATCTTTTCTTAAGCCTACAGGTGAGGATGAAAAACGGTTTTCAACTGAAGTATGAACAAATATTGCGAAAACCCTATCCCCTTTTATATTTCAATTATATGTTGTCAATATTTGAAATAAAAAGGATTTGATATAAAAAAAAAATGATATATGTGTATCTTTTCCAAATTGTTTGAAAATAGAGACAAGAGAATTATTTTGTTTTTAAAAGTAACATTTGGTCTCGGGACTTGCGCGTATGCCTCGAGTTATTCGGCAACGTGTCGAGAAACCCTAGACGGTTACATACCTTGTCTCGAACGACTCTTTTAGTCAATCAAAACATTTATAAAGCGAGATTATTGTTCCTTCGACCCTATTGAGGACGCTCTTAGGGTATATTTGGGCCCTGGATTATGTGAGAGGCGGATACCCGGAGACGTGCGTCTAGGGTTGAAGCCGGGTTCATAATCCACCGATTATAAACAGGTTTAACTAGTAACCTGATAAATAATCAAAGGGTATTATTCATGGCTGGTCAGAGGTAGTCTAGCCTGAATAATACTTACACCGGCGCCATTAGTCGGGTATGGCGAAATTTTGGGTAGCTCCCTTGATAAGCCAAACGGTGTTATGGGATTTCATTATAATTGATATGTTTTTGGGAGTTATAAGGAGATGGCCCGTTCTCGCCGGGAATAAAAATGTTTTCTAAAATGTTTTAAATTAATATTTAGTTCACAAAGCTTAGCTGAATTGTAAAAGAGCTTATCGGCACTAGATTTGCTTTTATCAACCTAAGTGTGAATTAAATATGCTTTTATTATATACATATATTTCCCTCCTCACTGGGTTCGTTTGACTCACATCCCGTTTTGGTTCATGCTTCAGGTTAGCGGTCAGGTACTGGCAGCAGCATTGTAGGATCATCAGTCTTTGGAGTCAGTTATATATATTTTTTTTTGTTAGCTGAACTCAATGATATATATTTTGTCATGTTAAATAGAATGTGGTTGAGACGTGAATGAATATGAAACTTGATGACAGTTTGAAATGATGAATCTGATGGGATTATGATATATATATGTTGATATCATGCTATTGATATGATGATACTTGATTCCGCTACGTTAATGTTATATTGCTGTTGTTGTTGTTGTTGATGTTGATATTGTTGTTGGGGAGTTGCTGTTGCCAGATTGTGGGAATCCCGTTGTCCGGGGCGGGTTTTCGAGTGGTGGTATTTAACTATCGCTCGGGGACTCGTTTCGGTCCAGGGGTTGTGGCGTGGGGGACGTCACAGCTTAAGGTGGTATCAGAGCCTAGGTTTGGTACTTAGGTTTTGACGTCGTGTCGAGTCTGTCTAGGTCGAACGGCTTTAGGACAATGTGCTTTTATATGTCTATGTTATGTGACCTGTGTGGACATGATCATGTGGCTAACGAAGCATGCATATTATTTAGTCTTTTGATACAGGAAAATGGTTCGTGCTCGTGGTAGACCTATCCTAATGCAGTGGTGCAAGGTACTGTACATTTGCATAACATATCCATATTTGCATTATATGATTCTGGTGCGACGCATTCTTTTATTGCTCCTGAATATGCTTCTAGATTATCTTTGTCTGCCGAGTGCTTGCCTTATGTGCTTGAGGTCAATTCCCCGTTGGGAATTTCTTATTTGTGCAATCGAGTCTTCCGAGACTGTCCGTGGAGGATAGACGATCGCGATTATCCTGCTGATCTCATTGAGCTTCCGATGAGTCACTACGGAATAATATTGGGAATGGACTGGCTATATCGACATCAAGCTTATATTGATTGTTTCGGGAAAAAGATTGCTCTGGGAGCTGACAGCGAGATTTTGGGCAAAAGGTTTGACAAGATTCCTCGAGTATCTTATGTTAAAGCTGCCCGAATGATTCGCAAGGGATCTCCGGCCTTTGTTGCTTATCTACTAAACCGTCCGAAAGAGCAAGTTAAGCTTGAGGAGGTACCAGTAGTTGGAGAATTCCCTGATGTGTTTCCCGAGAGTTTGAATTCTTTGCCTCCGGAACGAGAGATAGAGTTTGTGATCGATCTAGCTCCGGGTGCCGAACCGTATTCGAAGACTCCTTACCGAATGGCTCCGGCAGAGTTGAAAGAATTGAAGATACAGTTGGATGGACTGTTGGAGAGTGGGTACATTCGACCGAGTACTTCGCCGTGGGGTGCGCCTGTTCTTTTTGTGAAAAAGAAGGATGGGACGTTGAGGATGTGTATAGATTATCGCGAGCTGAATCGGATGACGATAAAGAACAAATATCCTCTACCTCACATCGAAGAGTTGTTTGATATCTTGCAAGGGTCGAAAGTATACTCTAAACTTGATCTCCGACAGGGGTATTACCAGTTGAGGATTCGAGAATCAGACATTCCAAAGACTGGGTTTAATACTCGATATGGGCATTTTGAGTTCGTAGTTATGCCTTTCGGGTTAACGAATGCCCCAGCTGCTTTCATGGATTTGATGCATCGTACTTTCCGGCCCTATCTCGATAAGTTTGTGGTGATCTTCATTGATGATATCCTGGTTTTCTCAAAGACTAAGGAAGAACATGCCGAGCATCTTCGCATCGTATTAAGAACTCTCCTAGAGCATCAGTTGTATGCTAAGTTCAGTAAATGCGAATTTTGGCTTGATAAAGTTACCTTCCTTGGTCATGTGATATCAGGAGATGGAATCGAAGTTGATCCTTCTAAAATCGAGGCCGTAATGAAATGGGAGCAGCCGAAGACTCCAACTGAAGTCCGAAGTTTTCTAGGGATAGCTGGCTATTACAGGCGTTTCGTTCAAGATTTCTCCAAGATAGCCGCTCCGCTGACCAATTTAACTCGCAAGGACGTGCCTTTTAAGTGGGACGATAAATGCGAGGCAAGTTTCCAAGAGCTAAGGAAACGGTTGACTACTGCTCCGATACTTGCACTACCTGAAGGTTCCGAAGGGTTTACGGTTTATACCGATGCCTCGAAAGAAGGGTTAGGATGCGTTCTTATGCAAAACAGAAAAGTGATAGCTTATGCTTCGCGTAAGTTAAAAGATGCCGAAAAGAACTATCCTATCCATGATCTTGAGCTAGCTGCTATTATTTTTGCCCTGGGTAAGTGGCGACATTACTTATACGGCGTAACATTCGACATTTTCACCGACCACCAGAGTTTGAAATATCTGCATACTCAGAAAGATCTTAATCGCAGGCAACGACGGTGGATGGAATTTCTTGAAGATTATGATTGCCGTATCCAATATCATCCAGGAAAAGCTAACGTAGTAGCCGATGCTTTAAGTAGACAAGCAAAGGTAGCTAGCTTGGAAGGAACCTCCTTGGAATTAATGTCCAAAGCAGGGAGATATCATCTAGTCTCTCAACCGCGGATTGCTAACCTCTCAGTGAGACCGGATTTGGTTCAGAGGCTTAAAGACGAGCAGAGTGCTGATGACTGGATTCAAAGACAGGTCGTGAGGATGCAAGATGATCCGAACTCCTCATTTGCTTTCGATGATATGGGTCTTCTTCGTCTTAAGAACCGAATCTGCGTGCCGAAAAACTTGAAGTTCGAAATCATGGAAGAAGCACATAAATCTGCTTATACCGTCCATCCGGGAGGTAATAAGATGTACCGAGATCTCAAGACTCAATATTGGTGGCATGGAATGAAACGTTAAGTTGCTGATTTCGTGAGACGGTGTTTGACTTGTCAACGAGTTAAAGCCAAACATCAGCAACCCGGTGGAACTCTACAGCCACTCTCTATTCCGGATTGGAAATGGGAAGATATTGCTATGGATTTCATGTCCGGATTACCAAGAGTTCGGGGTGGATATGATACGATTTGGGTAATTGTGGATCGTTTGACGAAATCCGCTCATTTCATTCCAATTCGAAAGACCACTAATGTTAAGAAGTTAGCGGAACTGTACATTGAGCAGATTGTAAAGCTACACGGAGTTCCGAAAAGTATTGTATCCGATCGAGATCCTAAGTTTACTTCTCGACTTTGGCAAGAAATTCACAGAAACTTGGGAACGAATTTGAAATTCAGCACGGCAGCTCACCCGCAAACTGATGGTCAATCTGAGAGAACCATCAAGATTCTAGGCGATATGTTACGAGCGTGTGCTCTCGACTTCTCCACGAGTTGGGACAAGCAACTGCCACTCATTGAATTCGCCTACAACAACAGCTACCAAGCGACGATTGGGATGCCCCCGTACGAAGCGCTTTATGGACGTAAATGCCGATCCCCTCTGTACTGGGAATTAGAAGACTGGCGAAGAACTAAAGACGGAGTGGAACGAGCTCTACCTCCAAAGACGATCCAGGAAACACTTGATAAGATTGCAATCATTCGGCAGAGAATGAAAGCTGCTCAGGATCGTCAGAAGAGTTATGCTGACAAGAGACGCCGGGATTTGGAATTTGAAGAGGGAGACAAAGTGTTTCTTAAGGCGACGTTGAGGAAAGGATTCGCTAGAGTGGGAAAAGGTGGGAAACTCAGTCCGAGATATTTGGGACCCTATGAGGTTATTGAACGGATTGGGAAGACTGCCTACCGCCTGAACCTGCCCTCGACTCTAACTGGGATTCACAATGTCTTCCATGTTTCTCAATTGCGAAAATACTATCCCGACGAATCTCACATTCTGCGAGATGAAGAAGTTCAGGTAGAGCCTGACTTGACGATCGAGATGAAACCTGTTGAGATTCAGGATCGTAAGTTCAAACAACTCCGCAACCGACAGATTCCCTTGGTTCGTGTGTTGTGGAGGAACCGAACCACCGAGCAAGTAACTTGGGAAACGGAAGAGAAGATGCGAACTCATTATCCCGAGTTATTTGTGGAGTCGAATTAGAATCTGGGGACCAGATTCTCCGAAGGGGGGGATAGTGTAACGCCCCGCTATTTTATAACGCTTCGGTACGTTTACCGACGAATTGCTCTTGTGTGTATTATTTGCAAATTATGTGATTATGTGAATTATATGAATTAATGTGTGATTCTATATGTGAATAATATGATGAATTCATAAGAATTTTTATATTTGAAATTTACTTCACACTATGTTATATTTGAAGTGTTGTATTTGAAATCTTATGAAATTTTGTCAATTATATTTGACTTGTATGATATTAATCTTGAAATATACATAAATATATATATGCAAATATATACATAAATATCTACACAAATATATATACAAGTATATACATATAGCTAGCTAATTTTGACTATTCAAAATAACTTATATTTATTTAATTATCTCATCTTTTCTCCAAATTTCTACACTATTCTCAAGCAACTCATCTTCAACCTCTCTCTCTCTCTCACTCTCGGCACTCTCACTCACCTCTCACGACCACCATTTTCATCTTCAACAATCACCAAAAATCATCCCCTCTCTTGCTACAAAAAGTTGCTCTTTCATCTAAGGAACAAGCCTCTACTTTCTATTTTTGCAAACAAGCTCTTAATTCCTCAATCTTTTCAATTCCCCTCTTCAAGGTAAGGTTTCAATTCTCTTAATTCTTTGGTTTTCAATGTCTCATATGTTGATGAAGTGAAGAAGCATGTTAGAATGAATGATTGATGAGCTTAGTTTGGTGATTGATTACATGTAGTATCTCTTGTGATTTTTCACATAAATTTGATTATTATGCAATGTTGGATTGATGAATTTAGATGCTTAGATGCTCAAATGGATTGGTAATTCATGTTAGTTCATGATATTAAGCTAATTGGTGAAGTTTTATGGAGTTTGGGGTTGAAAAATGAGAGTTTGGCAAAATATGTAGGGGCTGATGAATAGTGATTTTTGAGCATTTGGCTTCATTTTTTGATTCTTTTGGCATCAAAAATCTTTAAATATAGTAGCTAAGTGATGCCGGAAGTTTCGGATTAATCGGAGTTATTTTGCTATGCAAAGTATTAAACGAGGGGTGGTTTGCGTAATATTTACAAACCTTTGAATTTTGGTTTCCAAGCTTCCATATTACTTGAATGCTTAGTTTAGCTTCATATCATGTATGTTTGATTGTGTTTGAATGCATTTGAATGAGCTTAGTTGTATTTAAGTGCATTTATACATAATATGTTATTTTGAGCATAAAATGCATTTCATTGCCGTGCGTCTTATTTGGTTGATTTATCGAGTCGTGTCTTACCTCGAGGCCTGTGTATTACAGGTGGGACCTCGCGGAGCTGATTTTCGAGTTCTCGTGTATCTTTTCTTAAGCCTACAGGTGAGGATGAAAAACGGTTTTCAACTGAAGTATGAACAAATATTGCGAAAACCCTATCCCCTTTTATATTTCAATTATATGTTGTCAATATTTGAAATAAAAAGGATTTGATATAAAAAAAAAATGATATATGTGTATCTTTTCCAAATTGTTTGAAAATAGAGACAAGAGAATTATTTTGTTTTTAAAAGTAACATTTGGTCTCGGGACTTGCGCGTATGCCTCGAGTTATTCGGCAACGTGTCGAGAAACCCTAGACGGTTACATACCTTGTCTCGAACGACTCTTTTAGTCAATCAAAACATTTATAAAGCGAGATTATTGTTCCTTCGACCCTATTGAGGACGCTCTTAGGGTATATTTGGGCCCTGGATTATGTGAGAGGCGGATACCCGGAGACGTGCGTCTAGGGTTGAAGCCGGGTTCATAATCCACCGATTATAAACAGGTTTAACTAGTAACCTGATAAATAATCAAAGGGTATTATTCATGGCTGGTCGGAGGTAGTCTAGCCTGAATAATACTTACACCGGCGCCATTAGTCGGGTATGGCGAAATTTTGGGTAGCTCCCTTGATAAGCCAAACGGTGTTATGGGATTTCATTATAATTGATATGTTTTTGGGAGTTATAAGGAGATGGCCCGTTCTCGCCGGGAATAAAAATGTTTTCTAAAATGTTTTAAATTAATATTTAGTTCACAAAGCTTAGCTGAATTGTAAAAGAGCTTATCGGCACTAGATTTGCTTTTATCAACCTAAGTGTGAATTAAATATGCTTTTATTATATACATATATTTCCCTCCTCACTGGGTTCGTTTGACTCACATCCCGTTTTGGTTCATGCTTCAGGTTAGCGGTCAGGTACTGGCAGCAGCATTGTAGGATCATCAGTCTTTGGAGTCAGTTATATATATTTTTTTTTGTTAGCTGAACTCAATGATATATATTTTGTCATGTTAAATAGAATGTGGTTGAGACGTGAATGAATATGAAACTTGATGACAGTTTGAAATGATGAATCTGATGGGATTATGATATATATATGTTGATATCATGCTATTGATATGATGATACTTGATTCCGCTACGTTAATGTTATATTGCTGTTGTTGTTGTTGTTGATGTTGATATTGTTGTTGGGGAGTTGCTGTTGCCAGATTGTGGGAATCCCGTTGTCCGGGGCGGGTTTTCGAGTGGTGGTATTTAACTATCGCTCGGGGACTCGTTTCGGTCCGGGGGTTGTGGCGTGGGGGATGTCACAGAAGCATTTTGATCCAAGTAACATGCAAAATGACCAAGTAATAAGCTCAAAATCATCATATTTCAGAAAAACATCACGAAGTAATAAATGTGATTAAAAGCTCATAAATTTGGGGAGAGAGGCGATGAAATTGGTACCTAAAGAAAGATCTCATCGAGATGATCGCATGGGTCCAAACGACGTGGAAATCGGTGAAGAAACGAGCTCGGTCGGACGTCGGGAAGATCTCTCTCTCTTTTTTTCTCCTTTTCTTCTTCCTCTTTTCTTGTTCATGCGTTGAAGTGAGGGTGAGGGAGAAAGATGGGGTGTAAGTCAAAGTTTGACCTAGGGCTTAGAAACGAAGGGGCATTTTTGTAATTTAATAAAACTTACTCGAAAATAAATGTTGTTCAAATGAATCAATATTACAGTCAAAGTTCATCATTTTAAGCGCACATTGACATAGAATAATTTAAATTTACCTATAAGCACCTTTACAAAATTCATAATAAAATATAACAAATAGTCACATAATTCGAGAATTGAGGAAAGAAGCAAGATACGAAGGTGAGAAGCTTATCGAACTCATCTCGAAAGGTCAGGGCATTACAGTGCACAAGGTAGTGGGAGATCCGAGGGGTGAAAAGATAATTCATGGTGAAATAAAGGATATGAAAGGGGTAAATGTGGAAAAAGGATATCAAAGAGGGTCGGGGATAAAATAGATAGTTTCGGGTAAAAGGTGGGTTCTCGGGTAAAACTTATTCGTGATACTAAATATTCTCACGAAAAGCCTTCGGCGCAAATAAAATATTACTCCGGAATAAATCCGAAATTTCGGGTCGTTACAGCTTCGACTTGCAATAACAATAATTAATAACAGTAATGACAATAAAACATTAGTAAAGGCAATTAATATCCCAACGAGAATGGGTCTGTTCCTCCTTATAACCCCTTCACGTTATGAAAATACTCCATCACCGGTGTCAGATCCCATAGCGCGACTATGGGCGACGAAATGTAATTTCAGGAAGTGTGCAACGAATGCATCACCCACCATCGCTCCCAACCATGGTTGCCAACTCCTGACAGACCACGATTGACACTTAGTTTTGGGAGTACCTCGGGAAACACCCTGGACGCTCGTCCCCAGGTGAGACCTCTGAATACCCTCCCAGGCCCCATGAAAAGTCCATGAATTTGCTCGTATTTCAAGAAATATTATAAGTTAAGTGCCAAACGGGCATTAAGGCAAGTGTGTGACGACGAAGGGGGTGACCATAAGTTTCATACGTGTCGGGGTGTGCTAATGGATTCCCCCTAACGACTTCCCTTATAGACCTAACCAAAGTCAAAGTGTCACGTTGAAATGAAAGAGTTTTACTTGCCTCTTGAAAACAAAATGGTTTAGAGATACTTATAGGTATAAGTTGATATCAAAGAGTTTATTCCAAAAATCAGGAATATATATTTTATTATCTAATAGGATATACGAGAATAAAAAGACGAATCCATATAAGCACGTACGGGTAGTTATTTCGAAATGAATAAAAGAATTCTTACTCCAGTGAAAAAATTTTAAAACCCTCACCTGGAAGCAGGGGAAAGAAAAGACAATTCAAGAAATCCTCGAGAGAACGGCCTGAAACTGACAGACGACAAAACCAATCAAGACAAAACACGACGCACGACTCAAAGAACGTTCGACTCATGAAGGACCAATTAAAACACATAGTCATCAAGAATTTCAATTAAATGCAATTGGATCTATTAAACGAATATACGAAATTAAAGATGTTAAACATGCTCAATTTTAATTCTAACTTCACATTCATGTATAATATAATGTAAAGAAGCACTCATGCAAATTTCGGATCATTCGGACAACATTCGAAAATTGGAGAAAAAGTCCTAAACGAAAAAGGCACTATTCAAGGCTCGAACGAGGTCGAAATTTTAAAACTTTACAAAATATTCATACTCAAATCATAAGGAAGCTATAGGTGAAATCGGCTTGATTTTAGGAGGTCGTATGCAAAAAGTCAACTTTTATTTTTGGGATAATTGACCAATTCCCGAAGCGAAATAAGGAAAGAGGTCTAAAAAATGGCTAAGGCATACGCACGGGCTTGGGCACTAGGCTGTGCACGGTCTTGAAGACAACCTCAAGACCGTGCAGGCTGAAAGACTTGCGCACTGGCTTGCGCACCGGGGTGCGCAGGCCGGTGCAAGCGTTAGAGGGAGCGCACTAACTTGCCAAAACCGCGCATAGGCCCGTGCGGTTCGTCTTTCAGGTGCAGAATCGCGATTTTCAGATATCTCACGAGGATTTCAACAAAAAAATCATTCATGACGGATTCTAGAGCTAAAATCAATACTTAAAATTTTCACTCATGCATTAAACACACTAAGAGCTATCATTTGATCCAAACAACAACAAAAATGGTGAACTAAATCATACAAACCCATCAAAATGCAAAAATAAACAATTCCTCCAAAAACTAGCATATTTTGAAAATTAATTGGTAAAATGAAATGGTGAAAGAAGGTTACCGGTAGGAAATCGAACGAGGATCATGTCTCGGAATTTCGAATGGTCGAGCGACGGGTTCAGGGTGAGCTTTTTTCCTCTTCTTCCTCCTTCCTTCTCTTTTCTTCCTCTTCCTTTCTCCTTCTTCTCTCTCTCTCTCTCGGTTTTGGGGTTGTGGGTGAGTGAGTCCAAGAGTGTGCATAAGGGGGTGCAAGTGAGTTCAAGAGGGTGTGGGGCTCGAATGAAATTAAAGGAAATTCGAGGGGTGAAAAGGTAATTATGAGAGAAGAAGGATTTGAAATTAAAATAAAATTAGCTAACAAACCTAATCTTTTCATTTAAAATTCAACAACGTGTCAAATAATTATTCCGGAAATATTCCAAAATTTTGGGTCGTTACAGAACTAATATATACATAAGTTGATATATGTATTAATTTTGTTTGGTAAAAAACAACAGGGGGTTTTGAACTGAAAATTTCAAAAATTTCCAGTTGACACAAGCAAATAAATCTCATCATATTTACATATATATATATATATATATATATATATATATACATGCACCGACTTATATATGCCGTATGTTAAAGTTAAGTCATAACTCAAAATTAAACATACATTCTAGCATTCATCAATAAAATAAACTGGATGATCATAGGACTAATTATATTTTATGGGAGCCATCCATAAAATATAATATTAACTATAAGCATAAATAAAGGGAACTAAATTGGCAATTAGATGAGCATATAGATCCTATCTATTACAAAGTATCCCTTTTACATAGGGTCTTGGTGAGCCTGTCTTGATGAGTTTCCTGGGAACACCATGATAACTTCCTTCTTACATGGAACTTCCTTCTTGTCTTCAATATCCTTCTCCTATCTAATAGGGGATTCCTCACTGAAACACTCAACTAATCTAGGGGATATACATTTAGGGGGAATACAGAAATTGAAATAGCTTACAAGATTGAAAAAGGCTCGTTGGCTCTCATTTATGAAACCAAAAACCACAATTATAAATGCACATATAATAAAACATGCTCGACATGAATAGACTCAACTATGATCATCCCGCGCACATAAACAATATGCATTCAAACAATACAAACAAATTGTAGAGTTAAATATAAATAACTTAAGAAATCAATTCTTAAAGTTTATTTGAAATTAATCAAATAATCTTAATAATACTTTACCAAATATTACATTTGATATGCAAAGTATTAATTTTATTTAATTTGCCAATAATGAAATCAAATATAAAATAATATAAATTAAATTAAAATTTAATACTTAATCTGAAAAACTTAAAATGCAATAAATTGAATTTAATGAAATTCAATAGCACATATAAAAATTTATCAAGATATTTACATTGGGGATTTTATATTTTGAAAATTTAATTAACCCTTTAATAAAATTTTCAAAATATGAAAACTTGATAATTGCAATTAAAATTTTATAATTTCTGGACTTTAATCAAAATTAAAATCCAACTTTATAACCTGATTTCAAACTCAATAATTAGGAACTGCACATAAGTTCATCAAGTTATCAAGGTAGATCAGTTGGTGGGCTGCTTGAAAATCAAGTTCATTGACCTGGGGTACGACACCCAGCCCATGCATAATTTAAGTTTTGAAACGAAAAAGTTTTTTTTTTTTAACTTACCCACGGGTCGGGTCAGACCTGTGACCCGTGGGCTGACTCGTTTCTGAAACGGGTCGCTTCATCCTCAATCAGCAGCTAGGGTTTCTTAACCTAGCGCCGCCGCCGTCACCCTTTAGGGTTTCCGCCGATGCCCATGGCGGTTTTCCAGGAGCCACGACCACCACCATGGTGGCCGGTGTGACGAAGCTTCGCTCGGGACGAGTTGGTGGTGCGACGATCGCGCCACCACGGGGTGGCAGTAATGCCGCCCCTTCTCTTCGTCTTCTCTGATCGAACCAGAAACGCCGCCAGCCTAATATCGTGACATTCAAATCTGGCGACGATGAGACACAGCCGTCGGCGACGAGACGCGATTGAGTTTCTTCAGTCGGACCATCATGTGTGGCAGAAAAACGCCGCCCCTCTCTCGTCTTCTCCGCCGTCTGGTTCGTCTTTTCCATTAGGAAAATACCGTTGGCGACGCGGACGAAGCGCGCCACCCATTTTCTTTGTCTCAGGTTGCTGCGAGAGCACCACCACCATCATCTTTTCACCCGTCACAGTCGAACACCAGATCTGAATCTGGTTGGTTAGTTGCGCGGTGGCGCACCACCGGCAATAGGGAGAAGACTCCCGTGACCGACGGTTTCCGGCGAACAGGAGGTGGGCTGCATCAAGCAGCCCTATGGCGTGTCTGGAGATACCCCGCCGCTGCAACCTTCACCAGAACGATTTCCGGCAACTTTGTCAGAACCGGTGGCTGGAGTTTCTCAAATAAACTCGGACGGTAGGCTGCTGGGACAAGAACTATTCTGGCGTGATTCCAGCAAGCTCAGTTGGCACGACTGTTGCGCTCGGAACAGCTCCTGCGCGAACAATGGTGGAAGAACTCCTTTCCGTCTGGTCCAGCCACGAACAGTAGGAGGCAGAATTTTCCGGCGAGAAACATTGTGGAACACTTTCCAGCAGGCAGCAGCATAATCACGAAGAACGAGGCAAGAACAGTAGTAGAAAATTCATAATTTTTTAGCCATAACAAAATTGGAAAAAGAATATTTAACTAATTAAATTAAACCAATTTAAACAAAACCCAGTGTTAATATGAATGTCTACTTACATTCTTGTATATACAAACCCAGTACTTTACATAGTCACACTGCAAGTCTATATTCGAGTTCAAGTCGACGCTCCCACTTATCTTTTATGAAGTCATTTGACTTGGAGTTGTATATTCGAACTACGCCTTAATTCACTTGTTTCAATAACTTCCAATGTAAGTTAAGTGACATGGCTTTGATGTAGTTCGTGTAACGCCCCAAAAATTCGAATTATAATCCGGTATGTTCGAATTGAGTAATTGCGCAATTTATTATTTTATTTGATATTTATTATGAGATTCTAGAATAATTTCGTAAATGAATGAATTTCTATATTTAAATTACAAATTGTCAATGTGCGTTTAGTAATATGAATTTTGACTGTAATTATATATTATTTGGACAACATGAGTTTTCAAACTTATTTTGCGAAATTACGAAAACGCCCCTTTCGTTCTCGAATCAAGTCAATTATTTAACTAAGTCTCACATCCCTCCCTCTCACCTCATTCACGCCACTTAACAGCAAAGGAGAAGAAAGAAAAAGAAAGAAAAGAGGAAGAGAAGGAAGGAGGTTCAAACGATCGTCCCGACTTCGTTTCTCGACGGATTTTCGAACCGTTTACGCCTACGAACTCCCCGCGATCTCTTCTACGAGTAAGCCTCACGTCCCTCCCGTTTAATGTCTCCTATGCTTCGTATTTCTCATTTTTGTAAATAGTTGAATAATATAGGGTTTATGTGATTCCGAGAGAATTTATGGATGAATTTTCGTGTTTTTGGATCCTATGTGTAGCTTATATGTTGTAGATCATTATATGTAAATATTAGGACGTGATTTGCATGTTTAGATGATCAAATATTGAAATTAGGATTAAACTCGCGTGGTTTTTCTGATTCTGCGAAGTTTCTACTGTTTCTTGACGTGCACGAGCTTTGCACACGGGGTGTGGCAAGCCCGTGTGGGTGTACACGGTCTCCCGCACGGTCGTGCAGGAGACCGTGCTTGTTGTGGTGGTGCACGGCCTTGTGCACACGGCCTTGAGGCCGTGTGCAAGGGGCCGTGCGTGTCCCTCCTTGATGTGCACGGCCTTGGTGCACAAGGCCGTGCACAAGGCCGTGTGGCCCGATCGAACAGGGCCCTGACCTTCTGTAAGTCAGGGCCAATTTTGGCCTACGGGTCCCTCCGAGGGTCGTCTTTTCTGAATTCTTTCTTCGCTCGTGTATTCGATATATATGAAATAGATATGAATTGCATGATTTACGAATTTATAGCATGTTCGGGTCTACGAATAGTGCATTTTAAGTTTTCGTCAAATTTTCTAACTTTTGCATGTGAAGTCCGATTTTTCCGAAATTCGAATGCATACTCCCTTATGATATTTAAAGCATGTCCGTAAAGTTTCGTTGCATTTGGACTTGATTTGCATTTTTAAATTTGCGAATTACTCTGTTTTCGTTTGATAATTTGAACCTAAGTGCCTTATGTGATTGTATAACGTGCCTCAATATGTTTTAATATTTTTGTATAAGCCGTGCGTCATCGTTAGTCTTATTTGGTTATGTCTTGGTATTTTTGCAGACGATACTCCCGTGGAGTACCGCCGGTTCTTGCTTTTGCTCTTCTTTTTGTATAGCCAACAGGTGATGCTTTCCGTTTCTGATTCCAGTACTATTATGTATATATATATATAAGCCTCTCCCGATATAAGCCTTGTTTACGTTTTGTTTTCACACCGTCTCTATATATATGCTTAGTAGATATTTATGCCTATTATGTTTATTCGATTTATCGAAAATGATTTGATATGAAAAAGTACTACGTATAGTCTTTGAAACGTTTGCGAAAGAGACATGTAAAACCCCTTTGTTTTCTAAGGCGAACTTTGGCCATCGGCCTCGCATATGACATGTCTCGAACGGTCTTTTGGCCAACCCGAAATGATTTGAAAAGCGAGTTATGAACTGTATGTATGCATGTTTGTGCCCGAAGTAAGAATGATAGGACGAAGCCGGTAGACATCGGGTCTACGACGGAAATCCTATGGTTCCCTCCACCTTTGGGAGCTCGGGGTGAGGCCGGAGTGGCAGCCCTTTGAGTACCTGAGTTACCGTATGATATGTTATGCGTAGTTCGGATTTAGCGGCCCGTCTACATTGGAGGTGTAGCGCCCCCTGTAGAAGGACCGCCACATCCGCACCGAAACGGATTCCTGAGCTTCAACGAGGAGCCTCAACTCAAAAATCCACTCCGGAGAACGGCACTCCAGCAATAACCATCGGCAACAGCGACAACCGTCCCAACAACAATCACAACAATACAGAGATATGCGGAAGCGATTTAAAAGATAATCAAATAAATCCATAAACGCCTACGAGGCTAACATAATATCAATTAGACATGTGCAATTCGAAATACAACAGAAGAACAACACGTAGTGCCATCCATGACTCAACTAATCTATCCTGTACAATCCTAGATATCGTCAACTATCCCACATCAGGGGCACATAAGTACGTAAAGTAAATAAATAAAATAAACAAGACTCGACGGTTGTTGGGACTATTGACAAGACAAACCAGAAAGACTGAGCCTATCTAGACCTGCTGATGCCGACTGACAAGATAGGTGACGTCGCCACCTGTCTACCTGAAGCAAGAACCAAAATAGTAGGGGTGAGTATAAAGGATACTCAGTAAGGGGTGTTGATCACAGTTCGTCATTTATCTTTTAAAACCAAAAGTAGTGAATGTTGCTCGTTTTGAGAAAGAATATAAATAACAATATAAGTTGTAAAACGATACAAAGCAACACTCGGGTTCGGGTTGCTTGGGAAACACGAAAAGGTTGACGAACCGGATCCTTTAAAATATTTGCACGTAATATCAAGCCGATATATTGATGGAATATTAGTTGAGTCACGAGGCCGATACAAGTTCGAAAGGCATGATATAAGCAAGTTGGAAATGATAAGTAAACACGGCTCGTAATTCAACTAATTATTTAAATAATAAGGAGGCTTAGGGTAGCAAGTACGAGTCACGCTTCCGGGTTATATATATATAGGGAAATACATATGATAAATGAAGAAAACCCGAATGTGCTTCGACTTGTAACGAAAGCTGTAAAACAATTAGACAAGCAACAAATGCAATAGGTCATGCAATATTGTGTCCCGGCGAGAACGGGCCCTCTCCTTATAACTCCCAATTGAAAATCATGCAAGCATATAGTCAAGTACTCCACCACCAACAATACTGTACAGAGTTTTAAGGAGACGCGATTAGCACCACCATATCAGAATTTAAGGAGATGCGATTAGCACCACCGTCGCATTAACTTAGGTTAGCCAACTTCCTAGCCGGCCCAAGTTAACACGCTAGAAGTATACATCGGGATTTGCCCTAGACGCTCGTCCCCAGGCTCACCTCCTGTATACTCCGGGCCCAAATCATTAATCAATTTATGGCTCACTTTGGAAATCAATGATAGTTTGGGTGGCCAAAGGGGCCGTTCGAAAAGATGATGCAAGCAGTTAGGTATGAATGGCCAAATGGGCTTTTGAGACAAGTTGATGTAACGATCTAGGAAATACTCATAAGCGTCGTACGCTTCGGGAGCATGCTGACGGATGTCCCTAACGACATTACTTATAAGTGCCTCAGAGACCAAATAGTTACTTTTAAAACAAATAAGTTACTTATCTCTAGTTGAAAGCATTTCAAATCATTGGGTTTTGCTATCAAAATGTTTGACTAAGCAGATAGAGAAATAGTAAAGGCAATACAACAAATAATAAGAAAGCGGGTTAGTGGTTTATTTCGCAAACCTAAGTAACTATGTTCTTACTCCAGTTGAAAACAATTTAAAACCCTTACCTGGCTCGACATGACAGTATGAAAGCAGGCGGTAGTCAAGTTTCTCCCTCGTTGGTCCCACCTGTAATACACAGGGCCTAGAGGATGAAAACGAGACCGACAATATGAAAAGCAAGACACAAGACAACAGATGACGCACGGCAATTCATATGGAATCTCAATCATGCTACAGTTGCAATATGGAAAACCAGGCAATTAAACATATAAAGACATATAAAGTACGGAACGACAACTAAAGAATATTAATGCAATATTAAATAATGAAAGAACGTAAATAATAAATATTAACGGCATGCTAAAACGCAATTAGAGCACGTAGACATGCTTAAAATAATACAACGAAGCTCTCTCCCGAAAACGGGATCGAACGGACAAGAAACGGGAAAAAGGGGGTTAAAATCCCTAAACAAGCAAAGGTGTCAAATGACGGTTAAATAGGGTCGGGTAAATTACAAATCATGTAAAATATTAAATCCCGAGGTTCAAGGAAGCTATAGGTGAAATCGAATTAATTTTTGGAGGTCGTATGCGAAAAGTCAATATTTAAATAGGTGGGGTTGACCAAATTCCCGAAGTGCAAGAAAGGAAAAGGCTAGAAAATCCACTAAGTAGGTTGCACCGGCCAACACACGGGCTTGGCAAGCCGATGCAAGCTCAAATAAGGGTGCACAGGCTTCCGCACGGTCTTGAGCACGGTGCCAAGACCGTGCAGGTGCAAACGGGCCTGCGCACGGGCCTGTGCACGGGCTTTTGAAAAGAGCTGCGCACGGGCTCCTGCACGGTCTTGATCAAGACCGTGCGTTCTCCCGTGTGGATCTACTGAGCAGCAGATTCAGCAGATCGCGAAAACTCACACGCGAAAATCAATATATAAATTCATACATCTTCTAATTTACACCATAAAACATCCTAATTCTCACATATAATCATATATAACATATAAGCTACACATAGACACAAGAATCACGTGAAATGGTCAAGTAATTCTTCCTAGACACGAAAATCCTAATATTATAAATTCCTATACAAAAGGCACGAAAATCGTAATGAAGAGGGAACGAAATGAAATGGGGTAAAAGGATTACCAGTAGAGAATGTAGTGAGGATCGTTTGGGTTTTCACGGCTCGTCGATCGGGGGAGAAACGAGCTCGGTTGGGCGTCGGGAAGATTTTCTCCTTTCTTCTCCTTCTTTCTCCTTCCTTTCTTCTTTTCTGCTTCTTTGTGTGTAATGAGAGAATGAGAGAGATAGGTAGATATTTAGGAAATATCTCGGGGGGTAAAATGGTCATTTAGGCTTTTAAGGGCATTTATGTAATTTAAGTAATTGAGGGTATTTAAAATATAGGTTAAATCAATCTTTTCCACAAGATTAATTAATCCAATTGGATAGATCAAGAAATTAGGGAAGAAAGAATTCGCGTAATAATGAATAATATAATTAAAATATTCGGGTCGTTACAGGAGGAATAAGGGTGGTTTCCCCGTTTTTATGTTTGGAAATTGGAGTTAAGGGCTCGACTCGCCGAGTCATATGATAAGTTATGTTTATGCTAAATCACCACCCGATTACGAAAACCTTTCTTTTATGTTGATTTCTTTTAAGTTTAAAAATTGGTGATTTATTTCCGATTTATAATATACATTATTATTCCCCCCTCACTTAGTCGTTTGACTAACCCCCTCTGTTTCACCCCTGTATTGGTTTTCAGGATACTAGGCGGGATCTTCGTCGTCGTCGTCGCGTCTTAGAGTTACATTCTTTTGTTCATGTATAACTCTCATTCCGTATGGCTATTATTTATGATACGTGATATTAGGATTTCATTTACGTATATAGCATTCGGGATTATATATATGATGAACCCGTTATTATATTTTGTCGGGATATTGTATCGAATACGTTTATTAATTTTGTAATTGAATTTCTTTGGCCTTGGTGGGCTTTAATACTTGTGCAATTATCATGTTTTATTGTTTGGTTTATTTTTGCTTCCGCACCTCTATCTTTCATCTTGTTTTTGAAATCCCTGCCTAGTGATTGAGTAAATGTGTGTCATTCGCCGGGTTTCGGTTCGGGTCGGATTCCGTTTCGGTTCCGGGTCGGGGCTCGGTGTGGGGCGTGCCTTACCCGTTTGGGGCGCCCGCTACAGTTGGTATCAGAGCTTCTTTGGTCCAATGGCCTAAGCTCTGAATCGTCATATTTTGTTTATTTTGTCAGTCGTTGTGTGCCGGTGTAACTTAGGGTACCCAATCGGTCAAGGAAGTTTTTTGGATGGTATGCCTTCACCAGTGTTCAAGAACACTTATTGTTTGAATTGTGACGGATCTTCGTTGGATGATCAACAACAAAAGATCTTTTACAATCAAAACACTGGGATGGACTTGGATATAGGTGGATACGAAACTCAAGGTTGTTCTTGCCATGCCTGATTGTCTGTCGTGTCCGGTTGTGTAGCGGGCGCCCCAAACGGGTAACGCACGCCCCGCACCGAGCCCCGACCCGAAGCCGGAATGGGATCCGACCCGAATCGAAACCCGGCGAACGGCAAGCATTTACTCAATTACTAGGCGGGGGTTTTAAATAAACAACGAGACAGAAGTGCGGAAGCGAAATAAATCAAAGATTAAAGCATAATAAATTGCACAATTATAAAAGCCCACCAAGGCTAACGAAATTCACTTAATTAAATAACAAACGGGTTCGGTACAATATCCCGATAATTATATAATAACGGGTTCATTACAAAATCCCGAATACATTCTAATAAATCCTAAAATCAAAAGACATAAATCATAGCCATACAGAATGAGAGTTATACATGAGCAAAAAGAATGCAACTCAAAGACGCGACGACGACGACGACGAAGATCCCGCCTAGTATCCTGAAACCAGTACAGGGGTAAAACAGAGGGGGTTAGTCAAACGACTAAGTGAGGAGGGAATAATAGTGTATATAACAAAACGGAAAATAAATCACCAATTTTAAATTAAAAGAAATCAACATAAAAGAAAGGTTTTCGTAATCGGGTGGTGATTTAACATAAAACATAACATATCTTATGACTCGGCGAGTCGAGCCCTGAACTCCAATAACCAAACATTAAAACCGGAAACCACCCTTATTCCTCCAATGTAGACGGACCGCTAAATCCGAACTACGCGAAACTTACTAGAATAACTCAGGTACTCAAAGGGCTGCCACTCCGGCCTCACCCCGAGCTCCCAAATGGAGGAAACCATAGGATTTACGCCGTAGACCCGACGTCTACCGACTTCATCCTATCGCTCTTACTCCGGGCCCAAACGATCATGCAAACATTTCATAACTCGCTTTTCAAACATTTCGGGTTGGCCAAAAGACCGTTCGAGACATGACATATGCGAGGCCGAAGGCCAAAGTTCGCCTTAGAAAACAAAAGGTTTTACATGTCTCTTTCATAAACATTTCGAAAACTATACGTAATACTTTTTCATATCAAATAATTTTCGATAAATCAAATGAACGTAATAATCATAATTATCTACTAAGTATATATATATAAACGGTGTGAAAATCAAAACATAAACGAGGTTTATATGGGGAGAGGCTTATTTATATATATACTTAATAATACTGGAAACAGAAACGGAAAGCCTCACCTGGCTATGCAAAATGAACAAAAGGAGCAAGAACCGGCGCTACTCCACAGGAGTATCGTCTGCAAAATACCAAGACACAACCAAATAAGACTAAAGACGACGCACGGCTTATACGAAAGAATTAGAACACATAGAAGCACGTTATACAATTAAATAAATCACTTAGGTTCAAATTCTCAAACGAAAACAGATTAAATCGCAAATTTAAAAATGTAAATCAATTCCAAATGCAACGAAACTTTACGTACATGCTTAGAATATCATAAAGAAGCATGCATTCGAATTTCGGAAAAATCGGACTTCACATGCAAAAGTTAGAAAATTTAACGAAAACTTAAAATGCACTATTCACATACCCGAACATGTCGTAAATTCACAAATCATGTAATTCCTATCTATATCATACATATCGAATACACGAGCGAAGAAAGAATTCGGAAAAGACGAGCCGAAGCGGGACCCGTAGGCCAATTTGTACCCTGACTTACAGAAGGTCAGGGTACTGTTCGAGCCTTCCACACGGCCTTGTGCACGGCCGTGTGGCGAGGCCGTGCACACTCAAGAAACGCGCACGGCCTCATGCACACGGCCTCAAGGCCGTGTGTAGAGCCCGTGCGCAATCCTTCCACGCGCACGGCATCATGCACACGGCCTCGAGGCCGTGTGCACAAGCCCGTGTGCGATCAAAATGAGCAGAAACTCGCAGACAGAAAATCATACGCGAAAATCAACCCCTAATCCAACAATTAATCACTAAAACATGCAAATCAAACCCTAATTCTCACATATAATGATCTACAACATATATGCTTCATATAGAAACGATAAACACGAAAATCCATCCACATTTTCTATCAAAATCATATAAAACCTAAATTCTATAACTATAATCAAAAATCCAAAAATCGAAGTAATGAAGGCATTAAATGAAAAATTTTGAGAGAGCATACACGTAGATGAGATCGCGAGGAGTTCGTAGACGTAAACGGCTCGAAAATCCGTCGGGAAACGGAGTCGGAACGATCGTTGGAATCTCTTTCTTCTTCCTTCTCTTTTTCTTTCTTTCCTTCTTCTCCTTTGCTTGTTTGTGCGTGAATGGCAAGTGTGAGAGAGAGATTGAGACTTAGTCAAATCTTGACTAAGGTTTAGAAATCGAAGGGGTAAGGTCGTAATTTTGCAAAATAAGTTCGAAAACTCACGTTGTCCAAATAACATGTAATTACAGTCGAAATTCATATTATTAAGCGCACATTGACGATTTGTAATTTAAATACATAAATTCAATCATATACGAAATAAATTCTAAAATTACATAATAAATATCAAATAAATATTAAATTACACAAATATTCAATTCGGACATACCAAATTAATTATTCGGATTTTCGGGGCGTTACAATCACCCCTCCTTATGAGAATCTGGCCCCCAGATTCTACTCGTCCGGCTGAAATAATTCCGGATGAAACTTGCGCATTTTGTCCTCGGTCTCCCATGTAGCTTCTTCGGTTGTCTGATTTCTCCAAAGGACTTTGACAAGAGAAATCTCTCGGTTGCGCAGAGCTTGAGTCTTCTTATCCAATATCTTCACCGGCTTCGAAACAAAGGTCAAATCCGGCTCTAGTTCAACATCCTCAACAGGAAGGATCTCAGACTTATTCGGGAAGTATTTTCGGAGTTGGGAAACATGAAAGACGTTGTGAATCCCTGTCAGACTCGGCGGCAAGTCTAACCTGTAAGCTGCGTTCCCAATTCTTTCCAGAATCTCATAGGGGCCCAAAAATCTCGGACTTAACTTTCCTCCTTTCCCAATTCGGGTGAAACCCTTTCGAGGAGAAGCTTTGAGGAACACTCTGTCACCAACCTCAAATTCCAACGGTCGGCGGCGGGTGTCGGCATAGCTCTTCTGTCGATCCTGAGCTGCCTTCATTCTCTGCCGGATGATCTGAATTCGGTCGATGGCATTTTGGAGAAACTTTGGAGGAGTTCCTCGTTCCTTATCATCTTTCGTCCATCGCCAATCCTCGAGATCCCAAAACAACGGGGATCTACACTTCCTGCCATACAATGCTTCGTAAGGTGCCATTCCGATCGTAGACTGATGACTGTTGTTGTAGGCAAACTCAATCAGAGGCAACTGGTAGTGCCAATTGTTGCGAAAATCCAGGGCACAAGCTCGAAGCATATCACAGAGATATCTGATCATCCTCTCTGACTGACCATCGGTTTGCGGATGAGCGGCTGTACTGAAAGTCAGCTTCGTTCCCATTCGTTCTTGAAGTTGTTGCCACAAACGGGAAGTAAATCGAGCATCTCTGTCAGATACTATCGTAGACGGAATTCCATGAAGCTTGACAATCTCTCGGTGATAAATCTCTGCCAACCTATCCACTTTGTACGACATGTTGATCGGTAGGAAATGAGCACTCTTGGATAATCGGTCGATAATCACCCAAATGCTATCGTAGCCACCTCTAACTTTAGGTAAACCAGACACGAAGTCCATGGCAATACCCTCCCAATTCCATGTAGGAATCGGTAGTGGCTCAAGCAAACCTCCCGGTCTCTGATGTTCAGCTTTAACTTGTTGACAAGTCGAACATCTCTTGACGTAATCAGCTACGTCTCTCTTCATACCTCTCCACCAGAACAATTCCTTCAAATCCCGATACATCTTACTTCCTCCCGGATGAACTGTGTAAGGTGTGTTGTGAGCCTCATCGAGAATCTCTTTACTCAGACTCTCCGGAACACAAACTCGGGACTTGTAGCGGAGAATTCCTGTGTCGTCCACAACAAACTGAGTCTCAGAATCAGCTGCAATGTGAACTATCTGTCTCTGAGTCCACTCATCAGTAGCCTGAACATCTCGAATCTTTCGACCCAATTCTGACTGGATCGATATGCTGTGAACATGGGCCTGAGAACTGATGTGAACTCCCTCTAACTTAGCCTCTAGCTGAGCTATGCTTGCCTTCCGGCTCAATGCATCGGCTACGACATTCGCCTTCCCGGGATGGTACTGGATCTTGCAATCGTAGTCCTCAAATAACTCCATCCAACGGCGCTGTCGTTTGTTCAATTCCTTCTGAGTAAACAAGTACTGAAGGCTCTTATGATCTGTGAAGATGTCAAATGTGATGCCGTAGAGGTAATGACGCCATTTCAATAATGCAAATACCACGGCGGCTAGTTCAAGGTCGTGTGTGGGATAGTTCTCTTCAGCTGGCTTTAGCTTCCTCGATGCATAAGCTATAACTTTCCCATTCTGCATTAATACACAACCTAACCCTTCGTGTGACGCATCTGCATACACGACAAATCCTTCAGAACCCTCTGGCAGGGTCAGTACTGGGTCTGTGGTCAATCTCTTCTTGAGCTCCTGAAAACTAGCTTCACATTTGGCTGACCACTCAAACTTAGCTTCTTTCTTCGTCAATGCTGTTAACGGACCTGCAAGTTTAGAGAAATCCTTGACAAAACGTCTGTAGTATCCTGCTAATCCCAAGAAACTACGGATCTCTGTAGGAGTCTTAGGTCTCTCCCAATCCAGCACTGTCTCAATCTTCGAAGGATCTACCTCGATTCCCGTTCCGGATATGACATGACCTAGGAAGGTCACTCGGTCAATCCAGAATTCGCATTTGCTGAACTTAGCAAACAACTGGTGCTCTCTCAAAGCTTGGAGCACAATCCGGAGGTGTTCAGCGTGTTCTTCTTCGGACTTCGAGAACACTAAGATGTCGTCGATGAAAATAACGACAAACTTATCGAGGTACGGACGGAAAATTCTGTGCATCATGTCCATAAAAGCTGCTGGAGCATTCGTAAGTCCAAACGGCATGACCACAAACTCGAAATGTCCGTATCGGGTGTTGAAAGCTGTCTTCGGGACATCGTCTGATCGGATACGGAGCTGGTAATATCCTTGTCTGAGATCGAGCTTGGAATAAACCCTCGATCCTTGTAGCAAGTCGAACAATTCCTCAATATGTGGTAAAGGATACTTGTTCTTCACTGTCATCCTGTTCAACTCTCGGTAGTCGATACACATGCGAAGTGTACCATCTTTCTTCTTCACGAACAAGACTGGAGCACCCCAAGGCGAGGCACTCGGTCGGATATATCCAATAGAAAGAAGTTCATCGAGTTGGTTCTTCAATTCTTTCAACTCGGCAGGAGCCATTCGGTACGGCGACTTCGAATAGGACTCAGCTCCCGGAACTAGGTCAATCACGAACTCGATATCCCGATCCGGTGGCAAGAATTCCAAATTCTCGGGAAACACGTCGACGAATTCATTGACCACGGGCGTCTCTTCGATCTTCGTTTGGTCCTTCGGGCGGTTGAGAATATAAGCTATAAAGCACGTCGCTTCTACTTTACGAACAAGCTTCTTGGCTTCCATCATTGAGATATACGGGCCTTCTCCAGATCGGAAACCCTTAACCTCATTAGAGCCCAGAATAACCTTCTTCTCGAAACAATCAACCTTCGCCCGATGCTCGTACAACCAATCAATTCCGAGAATAACCCCATATTTCTTCATCGGCAGCTCGATCAAATCTGCTAGATACTCGATATCCTCGATGACAATCGGACAACGTTTAAGTGCTCGGTTCGCAACGACCTTCGAACCCAACGGCGAACCAACCACTAGCACATAATCAAGCAACGAAACAGGCGCATGCACAGATAAGGAAACAGCAGGCGCAATAAATGAGTGTGAAGCACCCGAGTCGTATAATGCATGTATGGGGATGCCATTTATATATATAGTACCTTCCACCACATCTGTCGGATCTGCAACAGCATCCTCAGCATCGCCTTCCAAGGCGTAAACACGAGCGTGAGCCTGAGGCTGAGCGGCTCCCTGCTGTACCGGTCTTCTCTTCGGACATTCACCAATTCTGTGATCGGGGCTACCACATCCGTAGCAAAGACCGTTCTTCCTCCAACATTTGGTCTCTAAGTGTGGGCCCTGACAAAATCCACATACTGGCCGTGGAAATCCCTGAGATCGAGGAGGAGCAAGCTGAGGTCGGGGAGGAGCAGGCTGAATGGCGCTCCTGAACGGCTTCTTCCCTGAAGAGGACCCAGAAGGAATAAATGGCCTCTTCGAACCAGAAGCAAAACTCTTGGCGGCTGCAGGGGCAGGTGCTAATGTCGGTCTCATCTGTCGAAGATCGGACTCTATAGAAAGGGCCGTCTCGACTGCATCTGTATAGAACTGAAGTCTGTTCCCGAGCATATGCATACGAATTTCGTTCGACAATCCCTCGATAAACTGTCGAGTCTTCCTTTGCTCGTCGTCAACCATATACGAGCAGTGAATAATAAGCCTGGAGAAATGAGCCTCGTACTGGTCAACGGTAGAAGTACCCTGCTTGAGAGCCAGGAACTCTCACTCACGTCTCTGTCGGACCACCAAAGGAATATACTTGGCCCGAAACTCCACCAAAAACTGATCCCAAGACGGGACCACATGCTCTCGCTGCCATCTCTGCTCTATACGAGCCCACCAGTCCTGAGCAGCTCCAGTCATCTGGTACACTGCTAACTCGACCCTCTTAGGGTCCGGACATTCCATCACGCGGAATCTCTTTTCCATCGCCGATATCCAAGCCTCGGCGATAACATCATCAGGTGCACCCTCGAACTGCGGAGGGTTGAGCTTAAGAAACCTTCCCATATCATTCTCGGGGGCAGGTGGTGGCGTAGCTCTGTTGGTATGAACCATGAATTGCCCTAAGGCTTCCATAAACTGGGCCGGAGTAGGAACACCTGGAGGCGGACCTGGCGGTTCACGACGAGGAGGCATTCTGCACATTCAATACCAAACATGCATGACGATAAGTGATTATGAAAAGCTGTAACACGTAGAGAAGTTTATTCAAATAATTACATAGCCACAAATACGTAATCCTAAGCCGTACAACCTAGACACAACTGGACACGACAATTCAGAGCTTCGGCCATTGGACCAAGAGCTCTGATACCAACTGTAGCGGGCGCCCCAAACGGGTAACGCACGCCCCGCACCGAGCCCCGACCCGAAGCCGGAATGGGATCCGACCCGAATCGAAACCCGGCGAACGGCAAGCATTTACTCAATTACTAGGCGGGGGTTTTAAATAAACAACGAGACAGAAGTGCGGAAGCGAAATAAATCAAAGATTAAAGCATAATAAATTGCACAATTATAAAAGCCCACCAAGGCTAACGAAATTCACTTAATTAAATAACAAACGGGTTCGGTACAATATCCCGATAATTATATAATAACGGGTTCATTACAAAATCCCGAATACATTCTAATAAATCCTAAAATCAAAAGACATAAATCATAGCCATACAGAATGAGAGTTATACATGAGCAAAAAGAATGCAACTCAAAGACGCGACGACGACGACGACGAAGATCCCGCCTAGTATCCTGAAACCAGTACAGGGGTAAAACAGAGGGGGTTAGTCAAACGACTAAGTGAGGAGGGAATAATAGTGTATATAACAAAACGGAAAATAAATCACCAATTTTAAATTAAAAGAAATCAACATAAAAGAAAGGTTTTCGTAATCGGGTGGTGATTTAACATAAAACATAACATATCTTATGACTCGGCGAGTCGAGCCCTGAACTCCAATAACCAAACATTAAAACCGGAAACCACCCTTATTCCTCCAATGTAGACGGACCGCTAAATCCGAACTACGCGAAACTTACTAGAATAACTCAGGTACTCAAAGGGCTGCCACTCCGGCCTCACCCCGAGCTCCCAAATGGAGGAAACCATAGGATTTACGCCGTAGACCCGACGTCTACCGACTTCATCCTATCGCTCTTACTCCGGGCCCAAACGATCATGCAAACATTTCATAACTCGCTTTTCAAACATTTCGGGTTGGCCAAAAGACCGTTCGAGACATGACATATGCGAGGCCGAAGGCCAAAGTTCGCCTTAGAAAACAAAAGGTTTTACATGTCTCTTTCATAAACATTTCGAAAACTATACGTAATACTTTTTCATATCAAATAATTTTCGATAAATCAAATGAACGTAATAATCATAATTATCTACTAAGTATATATATATAAACGGTGTGAAAATCAAAACATAAACGAGGTTTATATGGGGAGAGGCTTATTTATATATATACTTAATAATACTGGAAACAGAAACGGAAAGCCTCACCTGGCTATGCAAAATGAACAAAAGGAGCAAGAACCGGCGCTACTCCACAGGAGTATCGTCTGCAAAATACCAAGACACAACCAAATAAGACTAAAGACGACGCACGGCTTATACGAAAGAATTAGAACACATAGAAGCACGTTATACAATTAAATAAATCACTTAGGTTCAAATTCTCAAACGAAAACAGAGTAAATCGCAAATTTAAAAATGTAAATCAATTCCAAATGCAACGAAACTTTACGTACATGCTTAGAATATCATAAAGAAGCATGCATTCGAATTTCTGAAAAATCGGACTTCACATGCAAAAGTTAGAAAATTTAACGAAAACTTAAAATGCACTATTCACATACCCGAACATGTCGTAAATTCACAAATCATGTAATTCCTATCTATATCATACATATCGAATACACGAGCGAAGAAAGAATTCGGAAAAGACGAGCCGAAGCGGGACCCGTAGGCCAATTTGTACCCTGACTTACAGAAGGTCAGGGTACTGTTCGAGCCTTCCACACGGCCTTGTGCACGGCCGTGTGGCGAGGCCGTGCACACTCAAGAAACGCGCACGGCCTCATGCACACGGCCTCAAGGCCGTGTGTAGAGCCCGTGCGCAATCCTTCCACGCGCACGGCATCATGCACACGGCCTCGAGGCCGTGTGCACAAGCCCGTGTGCGATCAAAATGAGCAGAAACTCGCAGACAGAAAATCATACGCGAAAATCAACCCCTAATCCAACAATTAATCACTAAAACATGCAAATCAAACCCTAATTCTCACATATAATGATCTACAACATATATGCTTCATATAGAAACGATAAACACGAAAATCCATCCACATTTTCTATCAAAATCATATAAAACCTAAATTCTATAACTATAATCAAAAATCCAAAAATCGAAGTAATGAAGGCATTAAATGAAAAATTTCGAGAGAGCATACACGTAGATGAGATCGCGAGGAGTTCGTAGACGTAAACGGCTCGAAAATCCGTCGGGAAACGGAGTCGGAACGATCGTTGGAATCTCTTTCTTCTTCCTTCTCTTTTTCTTTCTTTCCTTCTTCTCCTTTGCTTGTTTGTGCGTGAATGGCAAGTGTGAGAGAGAGATTGAGACTTAGTCAAATCTTGACTAAGGTTTAGAAATCGAAGGGGTAAGGTCGTAATTTTGCAAAATTCTGATTTCTCCCTTTGGCCGGGTGCCTACGTACTCCACATATCGAAGGAAGAACATGATGCCATTGACTGCTTGCCTCCGGACCGCGCAATCCAAGACATAAAGTTCCTCAATGTTGATCGAACCGTAGCTATCTCCTCTAGCAAAGACGGTGCATGAGTGGAATCTATGAAAAGTCCTCAAGGCGGAGTCACGGAGGTCGGTTGCCTTAGATTTCCCTTGTTGAAAGGGCCTCCTAGAAGTGGAGACATTTCTCCAAGCCCCGGCCTCGGACCAACCCACTTCTCGGCTTATCATACCCCGAATGGGTAGTCCAAAATGCATCGTTAATTGACGTAGAGTGAGCTCATAATCCTCGTTGAAAGCTCGAAACTCTATCTTGAAAGGTAGCTCGGCGTCGTCTTCGTGGGGTGCCACTTGAAGGGTGGCAATGAATTCGTAGACAAGCCGGGGGTACGAATTCCTTCTCGTGTCTAAGAACGTGGTCCAACCCACGTCTTCTATGTACCGGGCAATTCCGTCGCCAAGTCCCAAGTTTCCCAACACCTCTATGTCGAGGAACTTCGTAGAAAAGACCGGGCGTTCGTGCATCCGGCAAAATACCTTGGCTTGAAATGGGTTTGAAATGTCCACATTGAATGGAAGTGGGGACGGAGGGTCATCTCGCCTCGTCCTTCGTCGGGAACCTTCGGCGGCCATGTGAGAAGGTTGCTTGAGGCTTGTTAGGTTGAATTTGAAGAAATTTTTCTCTCGGAAATTTTGTCGAACACTTGGCGGGTGTGTATTTTGGGCGTCGATTTGTGTATGATCGGCTCGGCGGATCTTCCCCAAAAACCAACTAAGTAAAGTATGTAATGCCGGCTACGTACCTTCCGAAAATTACGATGATCCGACGGTCGGATCGAGAGTTATAAGCTTGCAAAGTTGGATGGATGAAATTGGGGGAAAAATTGGGGTATTGAAGTTGCTGGAAATGAGAGAATTTGGGGAAATGGGGTTGCTGTAAGTTTCTGTCCGCGAATTGATGCTTAAATGGTGAAGGGGCACACACGGCCGGACGCACGGGCGTGCGCTGGCCCGTGTGGGGTGGTTCGACCGGTTCAGCGGTTTAACGCTGAACTGGTCTGCACGGTCTTGAGCTGGGCCGCACGGTCTTGACCAAGACCGTGCGTTGGGGCGTGCAAGCGCCCCCGAATCAAAATAAATTGCGCAAAAATTACTAAAATACCCCAGATTTAACCCGGAGTTCAAACAAACAATAATTGCATAATATTGCGCACTTAATAAATTGAATACGAGAAATATGGATGTTATGGATATGCATGGTACCTTTATTCCAAGTGACGAAGTCCGGTCTAGCCTCCCATTTTCTTTATTCTGTGTCTACGCTCGAGTTCTTTGATTCCGGTAGTTTCCTTTATTGTACGTCCCTAGCCCTGTTCCTTCATGATTTATTCTCTGGTGGCCTTCTTCTCTGAAATAAAGACCCTGGATCGTCAGGATGGGCATCCGCCATTCTTTTCCTTAGGTTTCTTATCATTGGGGCAATTATCGAGAAGGTGGTCGGAGGAACCACATTGTAAACACTGCCCCAATCATTTCCGGCAGTACTCGTCGAGGTGGTTCGACTTGTGGCAAAATGAGCAGAGGATGGTGCTCTCACTGGGTCCACTAATCGTTGTCGTTTTTCTACGAGGAGTTGTACGGACGGTCACTGGAGATCTCGATTCGTAAGGCTGGTGTTGCAAGGCGATTAGTCGGGCCTCTCTAGCCCCCATTTCAAATTCTGCTTCGGCCCGCAGGGCTCGGCCGACAGCCTCTACATAGGAACAGCAGCCGAGTCCTATGAGTATTTGGTGGATTTCATGTCTCAGTCCAGATATAAGTCTTGCGGTTCTGTCCCGTTGGTCCGGCTCCCGTTTAGGAGAGTAGTTGGTCAGGTAGGCAAATCTGGCCTCGTATTCCGTCACGCTCTCTTCTCCCTGAGCTATTTCTACCACTCCCGTCGGATATGGGTATGATGATCCTGGCGTAGTCTAGAGTGGGGGTAGTGGCGAATCTGATCGAGCTTTCTTGCGCGGCATACCTGCGTTCACAACTATTTGGCAAAATAGGTGCATGTCTTGTAAGAAATGATGCCAATAATTTATAGACACATAAGGCATGCTCGACACACAATAAAATCCTATCGACACACAACTACGACAAACCAAACCAAGTAAAACACATAAAGAGTTCCACGATCGACTCGCGTTACATCTTCCTTAGTACAAAAATTTATAAAGGATTGCCAGTCGGTTAATTAAGCCAACCGTAATCGTCTACAATTTTAAGCAGCAAGATAAGACGAACACTCGTCAAAACAAGAACTCGACACGGACTGACACAATTCAAAAGACACAAAGGACAAGACAGACGAGATACTAGAGCTTTCGGTTCCTTTTCGGGAACCTAGGCTCTGATACCACTGACTGTAGCGCCCTTTTCCGTGGATGGAGAAACGACACCACATCCGCACCGAGACGAACTCCCAAACGAAGTAGGTGTACCCCATTTAAAAATCCATCCCGGCGAACGGCAATCAATCAATCCATCTCCGGCAACAGCACTTCGACATCCCAACAACGACAGTAATAAAATAATAACAGAGTTGCGGAAGCTAAATCAAATTTTGCAATTAATCATATAAGCCTTACGTGGCAACAAAATTCATACATCATTCTCAATAATCATTTAATAATGCCATCCATGGCCCGTCTAATCTATCCCACAACAGGGGCACGTAAGTATGGAAATTAAAACATAATACGAAATATATAATTTAAATCAATTCATGAATAGGACACGACTGTTGTTGGGACACTGACAAGACAAGACATACGAGCCAACCTAGACCTGCTGCTGCCGATTGACAAGATAGGTGACAACGCCACCTGTCGACCTGAAGTAAGAATCAAAATAGTGGGGGTGAGTATAAAAGATACTCAGTGATGGTAAAGAGGGAACAAATACGAGCCACGTTTTCGGGTTTGAATTATATATATATAGGAAAATACATTTGCATAATTGAAGAAAACCGGATCGTGCTTCTACTTGCATACGCAACAATAATTAACCGAAACATTAAAGCACGAATGAAAGCAAATAATATCCCAGCGAGAGTGGGCCTGTTCCTCCTTATAACCCCTTCAAGTCATGATAAAACTCCATCTCCGGTGTCAGACCATAGCGCGACCATGGGCGACAAATTGAATTTCAGGAAAATGTGCAACGAATGCAACGCCCACCATCGCTCCCAACCGTAGCTGTCAACTCCTGACGGGCTACGATTGACGCTTAATTTTGGGAAAAGTATCTCGGGCAACACCCTGGACGCTCGTCCCCAAGTGAGACCCTCAAATACCCTCTCGGGCCCTCATTAAAGAAAAGTCCATAATTTTGCTCGCGTTTCAAGAAAAGTACAAGTTAAGGCCAAAAGGGCATTTAGGAAAGTTCGGTTGACGACAAAGGGGGTGACTACAAGTTTCGCACGCTTCGGGTCGCACTGGCGCACTTCCCTAACGACTTCCCTCATAGACCCAACCGAGGTCAAAACGTCATACTTAAAAGAAAGAGTTTTACTTGCCTCGTGAAAATAAAATGATTTAGAGATACTTATAGATACGAGTTAATACCAAAACATTCATTATAAAATCATGAAAATATAGACTAAATATCTATTAAGTATACGAGAAAGGAAATCAAATCAAGATGAGCACATAAGGGGAGTGCGCAATAATTTAAAAGAACTTCTTACTCCGTTTGAAAACATTTTAATACCCTCACCTGGAAGCACGGGACGACAAGATAATCCAAGCTATGCCTTGAAAAGACGGCCTAAAACTAACAAACGGCAAGAACCAAATAAGACAAGACACGACAACGACTCACGAAGACTACAACACATGAAAAAAAATCAATAAACGTCATGTAGCAATTAAATTCACAATTAAAATGCAATTAAATCAATTAAACGAAAAGTACGAAATTAACGATGCTAAACATGCTCAATTGAAATTCTAATTGCACATTCATGCGTATAATATTATAAAGAAGCACTCATGCGATTTTCGAATTTTTCGGACGACATTCAAAAATTGGGGAAAAAGCAAGTGGAAGGGCTCGATACTCAGGTCGCCATTGGAGGTTCGACCTCAATTAGTTATGGGACTCTAGTCCAGATGGCGATCTGCACAAAAGGTCCGAGGCGAAACGACCCATACGTCTTAGTAGATGGTCTACCCTTAGTGGAAGTCGTCAAGGATGATGCACACGAAGAATGACCCCGAACCTAGAGGCCCATGAGCAAGCTCAGCATATCTACCGACAATTATTGGGACAGGATGCATCGATCCCTGAGTTTTCGCACGCCAGAGGAAACGCTCAGGACCAGGAACCTATTGATCTGCAGCGATTCTATACGGAGTTTCCCGATTACCGCCGTATGAACGACGAGAGATTCGCCCAGTAGGAGAGACCGATCAATGAGGGCTTTGCAGTTCAGCACGCTCGCATCGACAGCCAGCACTCAGCACTTTATAGATCTATTGCCGAGATGCAGAAGTCACTTTCAGAGCAGCTCGAGTAGTATTCTGGTCGTGGTCCCGATGAGCCATGATCTATTTATCTTTATTTTCTTCTCCGTCGTTAGCTTTGTTTAGGGTTTTTGTAATGCCGTCTTTCGCATGACTTTGAATTTTATTTGGAATGTTATTTACATTTAAATATTTTTGTTAGGAATGATGTTTTTTTTAATGTATTTTAATTGCTCCTAAATGTTCGTTTTTAATTCGTGTTATAAATGTTCGTTTTTAATTCGCGTTATTAGAGTTTTCATAGATTATACTCCTCTTAACTAACCCCGAAGTCCGGAGGAGAATCTGAGGACAGATTCTCTTGAAGAGGGGAGTATTGTAACGACCCGAATATTTTAATTATATTATTAATTATTACGCGAATTCTTTGTTGCCTAATTTCTCGATCTATCCAATTGGATTAATTAATCTTCTAGAAAAGATTGATTTAACCTATCTTTTAAATACCCCCAATTACTTAATTTATATAAATTCCCTTGAAAGCCTAAATAACTATTTTACCCCCCAAGATATTTTCCTAAATATCTATCTATCTCTCTCATTCTCTCATTACACACAAAGAAGGAAAAAGAAGAAAAGAAGGAGAAAGGAAGGAGAAAGAAGGAGAAGAAAGGAGGGAATCTTCCCGATGCCCTACCGAGCCCGTTTCTCGCCCGATCGACGAGCCGTGAAAACCCGAACGATCGTTACTACATTCTTTACCGGTAATCCTTTTACCCCATTTCATTCCGTTCATTCTTTCTTGCGATTTTTGTGATTTAGATATAGGATTTTTATAGGATGGGTTTTCGTGTTTAGGGAGATTTACTCGGCCATTTTTTTACGTGATTCTTGTGCCTATGTGTAGCTAATATGGTATAGATGATTATATGTGAAAATTAGGATGTATTATGGAGTAAATTAGGAGATGTATGAATTTATATGTTGATTTTCGCGTGTGAGGTTTCGCGATCTGCTGAGTCTGCTGCTTAGTAGATCCACACGGGCGAACGCACGGTCTTGATCAAGACCCTGTAGGAGCCCGTGCGCAGGCCCGTTTTGCACCTGCACGGTCTTGGCACCGTGCTCAAGACCGTGCATGAGGCCGTGCACCTCTATTTGTGCTTGCACTGGCTTGCCAAGCCCGTGCTTTGGCCGGTGCAACCTACTTAGTGGATTTTCTAGCCTTTTCCTTTCTTGCACTTCGGGAATTGGGTCAACCCCACTCATTTAAATGTTGACTTTTCAACTACGACCTCCGAATATCAATCTGATTTCACCTATAGCTTCCTCGAGCCTCGGGATTTGATATTCTTCATAATTTACAATTTATCTGACCCTATTTGACCGTCCATTGACACCTTTCTCATTTAGGAATTTTATCCCACCTTCGTCGTTCCTTATCCGTTTGATCCCGTATCTCTCTCGCGAATACGGGATCAAACGGATAAGGAACGGCAAAGGTGGGATAAAATTCTTAAACGAGAAAGGTGTCAATTGACGGTCAAATAGGGTCAGATAAATTGTAAATTATGAGGAATATCAAATCCCAAGGCTCGAGGAAGCTATAGGTGAAATCGGATTGATATTCGGAGGTCATATATGAAAAGTCAACATTTAAATGAGTGGGGTTGACCCCATTCCCGAAGTGCAAGAAAGAAAAGGCTAGAAAATCCACTAAGTAGGTTGCACCGGCCGACGCACGGGATTGGCAAGTCGGTGCAAGCACAAATAGAGGTGCATGGCCTTACGCACGGTCTTGAGCACGGTGCCAAGACCGTGCAGGTGCAAACGGGCCTGTGCACGGTGCCAAGACCGTGCAGGTGCAAAACGGGCCTACGCACGGGCTCCTGCACGGTCTTGATCAAGACCGTGCGTTCGCCCGTGTGGATCTACTGAGCAGCAGACTCAGCAGATCGCGAAACCTCACACGCGAAAATCATCATATAAATTCATACATCTCCTAATTTACTCCATAAAACATCCTAATTTTCACATATAATCATCTATACCATATTAGCTACACATAGGCACAAGAATCACGTAAAATGGCCGAGTAAATCTTCCTCAACACGAAAACCCAATCATATAAAAATCCTATATCTAAATCACGAAAATCGCAAGAAAGAACGAATGGAATGAAATGGGGTAAAAGGATTACCGGTAGAGAATGTAGTGAGGATCGTTCGGGTTTTCACGGCTCTTCGATCGGGCGAGAAACGGGCTCGGTAGGGCATCGGGAAGATTCCCTCCTTTCTTCTCCTTCTTCCTCCTTCCTTTCTTCTTTTTCCTTCTTTGTGTGTAATGGGAGAATGAGAGAGATAGGTAGATATTTAGGAAAATATCTTGGGGAGGTAAAATGGTCATTTATGCTTTCAAGGGCATTTATGTAATTTAAGTAATTGAGGATATTTAAAAGATAGGTTAAATCAATCTTTTCCACAAGATTAATTAATCCAATTGGATAGATCGAGAAATTAGGCAACAAAGAATTCGCGTAATAATTAATAATATAATTAAAATATTCGGGTCGTTATACAGATATCATAAAAATGTTCGATAAGTTGTAAAATCAGTGCTGCATTTTCTATTTCTGATAGGCCATAATACCCTTCGAGTTGATTTAGTTGATTGAAATTACGCAGAACTCAGTACTAGACACACATTTCATAAAGAAGTTCTATATGTTCAGTATTTTGTATTTCTGATAGGCCGAAATACCCTTCGAGTTGATTTAGCTGATAGAAATTACGCAAACTCCAGTAATAGACACACATCTCATTTATAAGTAAGAGTCCCATCACAGTACCCTCACATATGTATGAGGACAAAACAAAAATATTCATGTATGAGTGACTAGTATGCTGTACTGATGTAAAACATTGTTGAACTGAAATAAAGAGTTTTTAAATTGCCATGTTGGGCCGGGCCAGGGGTTGCGCGCTCGTCAGGGTTTTTTGGTGTTTTCTCCTTCGTTTCACGTCCGATTTGGGTTATTGGAAGATCAAAATGCTCCTATCGTGATATTCCATTGTAATATTACATCAAACTCGGGATCTAACGAATATATGGATGGGTAGAGAGGCGATCCGGGGCTACCGGGGGTATGTCATGGGGTATGGACCCTAGGGTTAGACTCTCGGGGATCGTCTGGGCGTCCGGAGTCTGCCTAACATCTGGCAGGGCTGAATTATCAATTCTACAAAACATCATCGTGTGACAAGGTGCAAAATCGAGTTGTTCACAGAGCCCCCTATTGGCGGAGGTTCGAGAGTGGCAAACGCCGATGGTTCAATAAAGACCCGATTTTGCATCGTCGCATACAAGCCGTAGTGGATCTGGAACCTCTGGGATTTCCCTTTGTGGGGAATAGCTAACACTACTGCCTTTGGGGGCCTACAAAAGTCTTGTGCCACCATTGGACAGGGATAAGGGTCTTGTGCCACCCTTGGATCAAGGAGAAGGGTCTTGTGCCACCCTTGGAGGAGATAAGGGTTCTTGTGCCACCCTTGGATAGGGATAAGGGTCTTGTGCCACCCTTGGAGGATTTGGGGGCTAACCGCTTGGAAGAGATTGATTGGGGATTTTTGGTATCCTCTTTAGTAGGGCTTTCGTTGCCCGAGAGTGTTGATTCTGGGTCAACGTATTGTAGATAGGGGAAACTCAGTGCCGAGGAGCCTTCGAGGCTTGGCACGAGTCCTGTGGGGCTTTGAGATGTCGTGAGTTTGAAGATGGGGGGTCTCTTTTTTAGGGTTCTTTGGACGAGGTAGCGCAAGGGGCTATCCTTCATGTGGAAACTCATTTCGTATGTAGAACGGAGTCCGGAGGCTTGGGGATGGGCCTGGAATGTCCTAAAGGGTATTAGAGCACGAGAAATGAGGAAATGGAGGCCAGAAGCCGGGTCGGAGGGGCATCTGGATGGTCAGTCTGGCGCCCGGCCGGTCACCACTGGCCGGCCTGTTGATCAGCCTTAGGCGCGCTGGCCGGTCGGCTGGTGCCAACTGGTGCGCCGGATGATTTAAGTAACCAGCCTGGGGCTCATTTTCGTCATTCTTTCTGGCGTGCCCTCTCATTCTGAAACTTGATTTTCAGTTTCTAGTGTTCCCGAGTAGTTTGAAGCACCGAAAAGCTATTCTTTTATTTGTTTGTGACGATGGTGAGAGTGGAGCATCCGATGGGATTACTCAGCATGTTGTCACGAGTATGGGTGGCATACCCCTCTAGTCGCCGAGCGAGAGGCTTTCTTGTTATACGGGTTGTGCAGTACGATTTTTGCCAACTCGTCTTCTAGTGCACCACTGGGGTTGCTGGGATCCTTAGCCGTCTTCGGGCGCATTAAGGGCCATACTTAGGGCAGAGCAGGGTACGCGACCTGCTACTTGTGCATGGATGCCTAGAGCCGGCTGAGGATCTCATCATGCGAAGGCTATATTCCTGCTTGGGCAGTACGTATTTAGAGGCTTTCTTGTCTTTGTGTTTTATCTCCTATCAGGTTGTAATCCCTTTTCGGCCTTTTGCGGATATAGGTCGTGAAGATACTGGGTTGTAACAACCTAACTTTCGAGGATCTGATGGAGAATGTCTTCCCTCTGAGTCGTCGTTATACTCAGGAGAATGTCCGAGCCATGGGCCGCCGGACAGCGGTAGCTTGTCGGGTGAGAATTCTCTCTTTTTTCTTTAGCTCGTGCTAGGTATGAGAGATCCTTGTCAGAATCTCTTTTCCGAATACAGGTGCGGGGGGGTCGGTGGAATCAGATCACGCACCAGGATCTCTATCTCCAGTCTATGAGGGATCACGTGTACAGCTGTCCCTTTGGTCGAGTCCATTATTTGGGTTCCCGGGTGTTGTACCAGACAGATGGTGCCATATGTTGACCATTCCGGTTGATCCACCCTACGTGTGAGGCATGTCCTCACCCGCAAGGCGGATGTACTGGCGGCCTATAATGAGCCTTACGACATCATCGGGGATGTTTATGATGGGTCCATGACCTATACTGACTTTGCTAGGCATTATTTGATGGGTTGATTTTGTAACGACCCAAAAATCCAAGAATCATTGTGAGTTCTTTTTCGCGATTAATTATCTTTCTCAGCCCTATTTCTCGTATTATGTGAATTATATTATATTATTTCATATTGGACCCAACGTGATAATATTATGTGCGTATTTAAATTCCTTATTTGTTTTGCTTTTGTTTGATATTAATATTGATATATTTGACCAAAATATTTTAAATTGGACTTTATAAAATTACCGAAATACCCCTTTGTATTTTCGATATTTCGAATTATTTGATAAAAAGTCTCAAACCCTCTTTGAATCCTAATTTTCGCACAAGAGAGAGAGAGAGAGAGAGAGAGAGAGAGAGAGAGAAGAAGAGAAAGAGAACTTTTGCTTTTGAAGCCCGAATCGATCGTCCCGAGCTCGTTTTTCCACCGAATTCCGTGTTGTTCGAACCTACGAGATCTCTCTTTAGGTACCAATTTTCCCGTTTCTTTTTACGAATTTTTGGGGTTTTGAGCATATTTTCAATTTTGGGAATAATTATGAATTTTTATGAATGTGAACCCGTTTCTTGATCATTTTTCGTGTTTCTTGGATAGAAATGTTCCATATATGATGCTTGATGTTTGTTGTAATTTATGAGTGTCAATTTGCACGAGAAAATGAATTATATGAATTTTTGAATCAGATTTTCGTTGAAATCACGTTTTCTGCTGTCTGTTGTTGATCCATACGGGCTAACGCACGGTCTTGATCAACACCGTGCAGGAGCCCGTGCGCGCCTCTTTTTGCCTGCACGGGTTGTCCCGTACATTTGGCCGTGTGCAATGCACGGTCTTGACAGTGTGTCCAAGACCGTCCACAGGCCGGTGCGAAACACTTAGCCATTTTTCCAGCCTTTTTCTTTGGTTGCTTTCGGGAAGTGGGTCAACTCCTCGCCATTTTATGTTGACTATTCGCATACGGACTCCAAACATTATATCGATTTCACCTATAGATTCCTTATGAGTTGTAGAATAATATTTTGAAAGGTTTGTTGAATTTCGACCTCTTTCGGACTATGAATAGTACATTTTTATGTGTATGCATTTTTAGAAACTTGTCGGAATTACTTGAAATTTACGTGGTAGCTTCCATGAATGTTATTATTGGCATATGCATAATTGTGGACTCGTTTGGTTAGCCGTTCGTCAAATAATTGCTTATTTGCGCTTTTAGAGTCGTTATTAATTCGTCTAGGTCCTGTCTTGTCTACAGATCAGTCTGAGGTCGGAGAGCAGTGAGTTGTAGATGCTAGGCTTTCTTTTTGGCACACCAGGTGAGGATTTAAATTATTTAAACTGGGCTTGAACATATATGTCTATGTATACATGCAAAATCCCCGTATCCGCTTGTTATGCTCGATCTTTTATTCTTTCTTCCCTTACTATTAGTATTAGATATTTCGAGCATATATCTTTATGATTTTATCAAAAAATAATTTAATATCAACTTATACATTAGTATACAAAATTGATTTATTTTCAAAAGGGCAAGTAAACTCTTTCCTTTTAACGTGATGATTTGACTTAGGATTTGGGTCTATGAGGAAAGTCGTTACGGAAGCTTGTCATAACAACTCGACGTGTACGAAACTTGTAGTTACCCCCTTCGTCGTCACCATTTGCCCAATTGCCCGTTTGGCACCCAAACCTTCATTGAAAAGCGAGTAAAATTGTGGAATTTTCATGGGGCCCTGGGATGGTATCCGGAGGTTGCATTTGGGGACGAGCATCTAAGATGTTACCCGAGGTGCTTCTCCCAAAAATTATGTGTCAATCGTGGCCCATCAGCAGTTGATAGCCACGGTTGGGGCGGTGGTGGGTGTTGCATGTGTTGCACGCTTTCCTAAAATTCACTATAGTCGAGCCTCGGGTTTTTCCTTAGCTTGACACCGGCGATGGAATTTTTATAATGTCTTGAGGAGAAATAAGGAGGAACAGGCCCACTCTCACTGGGATATTTATTTACTTCCTTGTATTGTTATTGCCTTTATTGTTCTATTGAATATCCAAGTCGAAGCACATTCCAGTTTCTTTTTTTATTGCATATGTATTTTCTATTAAAACCCGGAAGCGTGACTTGACTTGCTCTAACCATATCTTCAATGAGTTCTTTGACTCACCCTCTTTTATTGGTTCTTGCCTCAGGTAGATTGAGAGACCGACATGTCTCGCATGTCAGATTGGCAACAGTACCTAGATAGGCCTTTCGGTTTTGCCGAGTTGTCTAGATTGTTGTCCGTAACTCTCTCGTTAGATTATTCTTTTGTCCGGGCATGTATTTAATGCCATATTGATCCCCACCCCTTTATATTTACTTTACGTTGCCCCTGAATGGGCTTTGATGTTATTAGATACTTGAATTGGCCCCGAAGTGGCATTTATGTTTATATGTTATTAATTCGCTTTCGCTATATTTTTCTGAATTATTTATCTATTGTGTCTTTGGGGATTTGCTGTTGCCAAGTGTCGGGATAGACCCGTTGGCTTGTATGGGTTCTCGGGTTGAGGCGCCGTTCTCGGCTTGGGAATCTGTGCAGGTTCGGGGGCTGTAGAGGGGGGTGCTATAGTCTGAAGTGGTATCAGAGCTTTAGGCTCTATTGTCTAGAAGTGTCATGTCTATGTCGTACGGCTATAGGTTTCGTGTTACTTTTCTTTACTTGCGCTCTTATAAGATTACTGTTACGTGATTACTTGAACATATCATTAACCCACATGCATTTTCAGCTCACTGTTTCAGGTACTATGGTTCGACCGCGCCGACAGGATCCACCTCCACCACCAGAGGGCTTTCCTCCGCCCAACACTTTCTATGATGCGGTTCGACTTATAGTACAACAGGCTCAGCAGGAGAAGCAGCATCAGCCGCCACCACCGAACCCTCGGGATGCTGCCGCCCGAACCATGGACCGCTTTATGTCATATCGCCCTATGGTCTTCGAGGGCGAACCAGATGACCTCAACGCTGAGGCCTGGATTTCTGAGCTGGAGCAAAAGTTTAGGGCCCTGGATGTTGAGGACCTACAGAGGATAGAGCTCGCCATGTTTCTGATGAGGGGACCCGCCCTTAATTGGTGGCGATTCGTCGAGAGGAGATGGACGGCCGCGCAGACCCCGCGCACCGGCGCACAGTTCTTATTTGAGTTCCGTACGAAGTATGTGCCCGCGATTGTTCGGGATCAGAGGGAGAGGGAGTTCATGAACCTCTCCCAGGGAGGTATGTCCGTGGGCCAGTATGAGGCTAAGTATACCAGATTGATCGCATATGCTCCTCACATGGCGACCGAAGACAGGAGGATGGCGAGGAAGTTTAAGGAGGGTCTTCGTGATGAGATCCGAGCAGAGCTAGTTGGCAGTGACCTCCGTTCTTATGAGGAGGCTGTGACACGAGCTATGGCCATAGAGTTCGATCTTGGAGAGCTCCGCCGTAGGGCTCCTACCCTTGCTGTCGCCCCTAAGAGCTTTCCCCAGAAGTACAAGAGGCCTTTCACTTCTGGATCTGGATCTTCAACGGGCGGGAAGAAGCCCAAGTATATCGAGCCAGCCCTGATTACAACCATCACACCAGTTCTATGCTTCCACTGCCGCAAGCTGAACCACACTGCCGATTTCTGCAGGAGACGTTTGGGACAGTGCCTATTATGTGGTTCCTCTGATCATATGCTGGACGTGCGTCCGAACAGGAGGACCGCCATGCCTCAGAAGGCTGCCGGACATCAGGGTGGTCAGCCGAGAGTATAGCCCAGAGTCTTCGCACTGGCAGGAGAGGAGCTTGAGCTCGATCAGCACGACGTGATTGGAGGTACCCTGCATATTCATGACATCCCTATTACTGCATTATATGATCCGGGTGCGACACACTTATTTATTGCGCTTGATATTGCTGCTAAGTTGTGCATGCCTGTGGAGAGTCTGCCTTATTTGTATCGAGTCAGTTCTCCTTTGGGGACTTCATACGTTACGGATAGGATCTTTAAGGGTTGCCCTTTGAAGATAGGAGATCGTGTTTATCCCGCCGATTTGATCGAGTTGCTGCTACAGCGTTATGAAATTATTCTTGGGATGAACTGGCTTTATCAGCACAGAGTCAGTGTGGATTGATTCAAGAAGACAGTGCAGATTGGAACCGAAGTGACAATTGTGAAGGGTATTCTTGAGAAGTCTGATTCGACATTGAAATTTCTTATGTCGAGGCTTCGCGTGTGATACGAGATGGAGCTCAGGCTTTCGTCGCTTATCTGCTTAACCGACTGAAGGAACAAGGGAGGCTTGAGAACACGGAAGTGATTAAGGACTTCCAGGATGTCTTTCCCGAGAGTTTGAACTCTCTACCCCCCGATCGTGACATCGAGTTTGTAGTCGATCTTGCACCGGGATCGGAGCCTTATTCGAAGACTCCGTACAGGATGGCTCCCACCGAGTTCAAGGAGCTTAAGATGCAACTTGAAGAGTTGCTTGAGAGTGGTTACATTAGACCGAGCATCTCCCTTTGGGGTGCACCGGTCTTGTTCGTGAAGCTGAAGGATGCCGAGAAGAACTATTCCATCCACTACCTGGAACTTGTAGCGGTGATATTTGCCTTGGGAAAATGGCATCATAATCTATACGGTGACACCTTCGACATCTTTACGGACCACCAAAGTCTAAAGTACCTGTTCACACAGAAGGATCTCAACAGCAGACAGAGTAGGTGGATGGAATTCTTGGAAGATTATGACTACCATATCCAGTATCACCCCGAAAAGGCAAACGTGGTCGTCGATGCACTGAGCCGGAGGGCTCACGTGGCACATTTGGAGGGGTCATCCTCTGATAGTCCTATAGAGGACAGAAGGACTCGAGTTGAGGCGTATCCTCGTCTCGCCAACCTTCCAGTCCAACCCGATCTAGTACAACAAATCTGAGACGAGCAGATTTCGGATGTTGGTATTCAGAAGATCAAGGCCAGAATGCACATCAATCCTAACACCAAGTTCAGGATCAATGGTACCGGATTGTTCGCTTCGGGACTCAAGTTTGTATTCCCACAACCTGAAGCATGAAATTCTCGATGAGGCACACAAGTCTTCTTATGCTGTCCACCCAGGAGGCAATAAGATGTATCGTGATCTCAAGACCCAGTATTGGTAGAACGGTATGAAAATGGACGTGGCAACCTATGTGAAGCATTGTCTGACGTGCCAGAGAGTCAAGGCCGAGCATCAAAGGCCAGGTGGTACTCTTCAGCCGCTTCCCGTGCCTACTTCCAAGTGGCAGGAGATCACTATGGACTTCGTGACTAGTTTGCCTACTATCCGTGGAGGTTTCGACAGTATTTGGGTCATCATCGATCAATTGACCAAGTCAGCTCATTTTCTTCCGGTTCGAAAGACAACAAAAGTCAAGCAGCTCGCAGAACTGTATCCGAAGGAGATTATTCGGCTTCATGGAGTTCCGGAGAGTATCATTTCAGACAGGGATCCTAAGTTCACAGCTCAGTTTTGGCAAGAACTTTACAAGAGCTTGGGAACGACCCTGAAGTTTAGCTCTGCAGGACACTCCCAGACTGATGGACAACCGGAGTGAACGATCAAGTTCTTAAGTGATATGCTACGGGCATGTGCACTCGATTTTCATACGAGTTGGATTTCACACTTGCCCTTGGTCAAGTTCGCTTACAACAACAGTTATCAAGCTTCGATTGGGATGCGGCCGTATGAGGCTCTTTATGGGAGGAAGTGTAGATCTCCGATTTATTGGGAATTGAAGAATTGGAAATGGTCCACAGATGGCCTCGACAGAGCTACTCCGCCGGATGAAATTCAGGCAGCTATTGAGAAAGGTTCAGATCCACTCGGCGGAGAATGAAAGCAGCTCAAGACAGACAGAAGAGCTACGCCGACAAGAGACGTCGAGACTTGAAATTTGAAGTGGGAGACCGAGTATTTCTCAAGGCCTCCCCGAGGAAGGGATTCATGAGGATCGGTAAAGGTGGAAAGCTTACTCCGAGATACTTAGGTCCATTCAAGATTATAGAGCAGATCGGGAACACCGCTTATCGTTTGGATCTACCACCACATCTTACCGGGATCCACAATGTCTTCCATGTCTCACAGCTCCGCAAGTACTTTCCCGACGAGTCCCATGATCTCCAGGATGACGGAGTTCAGCTTGAGCCGGCTTTAACCATTGAGATGAAACCGGTTCAGATTCAGGATCGGAAGGTCCGACAACTTTGTCACAAGCAGATTCCCTTAGTGAGAGTTCTCTGGAGGAACCGTTCGACCGAACAGTCTACTTGGGAGACAGAGGCCAAGATGAGAGAAGCTTATCCCGAGCTGTTCCAGTGATGATAGAATCTGGGGACCAGATTCTCATAAGGGGGGAGTATTGTAACGACCCAGAAATCCAAGAATCATTGTGAGTTCTTTTTCGCGATTAATTATCTTTCTCAACTCTATTTCTCGTATTATGTGAATTATATTATATTATTTCGTATTTGACCCAACGTGATAATATTATGTGCGTATTTAAATTCCTTATTTATTTTTCTTTCGTTTGATATTAATATTGATATATTTGACCAAAAAATTTTAAATTGGACTTTCTAAAATTACCAAAATACCCCTTCGTATTTTCGATATTTCGAATTATTTGATAAAAGTCTCAAACCCTCTTTGAACTCTAATTTTCACACGAGAGAGAGAGAGAGAGAGAAGAAGAGAAAGAGAACTTTTGCTTTTGAAGCCCGAATCGATCGTCCCGAGCTCGTTTCTCCACCGAATTTCGTGCCGTTCGAACCTACGAGATCCTCTCAACGAGGTCTCTCTTTTTGCCTGCACGGGTGCGTGCATTTGGCCGTGTGCAGTGCATGGTCATGACAGTGTGTCCAAGACCGTGCACAGGCCAGTGCGAAACACTTAGCCATTTTTCCAGCTTTTTTTCTTTGGTTGCTCTCAGGAAGTAGGTCAACCCCTCGCCATTTTATGTTGACATTTCGCATACAGACTCCAAAAATTATACTGATTTCACCTATAGATTCCTTATGAGTTGTAGAATAATATTTTGAAAGGTTTGTTGAATTTCGACCTCGTTCGGACTTGTGAATAGTACATTTTTACGTGTATGCATTTTTGGAAACTTGTCGGAATTACTTGAAATTTACGTGGTAGCTTCCATGAATGTTATTATTGGCATATACATGATTGTGGACTTGTTTGGTTAGCCGTTCGTCAAATAATTGCTTATTTGTGCTTTTAGAGTCGTCATTAATTCATCTAGGTCCTGTCTTGTCTACAGACCAGTCTGAGGTCGGAGAGCAGTGAGTTGTAGCTGCTAGGCTTTCTTTTTTAGCATACCAGGTGAGGATTTAAATTATTTAAACTGGGCTTGAACATATATGTATATGTATATATGTGAAATCCTCGTATCCCCTTGTTATGCTCGATCTTTCATTCTTTCTTCCCTTACTATTAGTATTAGATATTTCGAGCATATATCTTTATGATTTTATCAACAAATCATTTAAGATCAACTTATTCGTTAGTATTCAAAATTGATTTGTTTTCAAAAGGGCAAGTAAACTCTTTCCTTTTAACGTGATGATTTGACTTAGGATTTGGGTCTATGAGGAAAGTCGTCAGGGAACTTTGTCAGAACAACCTGACGCATACGGAACTTGTAGTTACCCCCTTCGTCGTTACCACTTGTCCAATTGCCCGTTTGGCACCCAAACCTTCATTGAAAAGCGAGTAAAATTGTGGACTTTTCATGGGGCCCTGGGATGGTATCCGGAGGTTGCATCTGGGGACGAGCGTCCAAGATGTTTCCTGTAGCGCCCCCTGAAGAAGGACCACCACATCCGCACCGAAACGGATTCCCGAGCTTCAGCGATGAGCCTCAACTCAAAAATCAACTCCGGCGAACGGCACTCAAGCAATAACCATCGGCAACAGCGACAACTATCCCAACAACAATCACAACAATACAGAGATATGCGGAAGCGATTTAAAAGATAATCAAATAAATTCATGAACGCCTACGAGGCTAACATAATATCCGTTAGACAGGTGCAATTCGAAATACAATGGAATAACAACATGTAGTGCCATCCATGGCCCAACTAGTCTATCCTGTACAATCCTAGATATCGTCAACTATCCCACCTCAGGGGCACATAAGTACGTAAAGTAAATAAATACAATAAACAAGACTCGACGGTTGTTGGGACCACTGACAAGACAAACCAGAAAGACTGAGCCTATCTAGACCTGCTGATGCCGACTGACAAGATAGGTGATGTTGCTACATGTCTACGTGAAGCAAGAACCAAAATCGTAGGGGTGAGTATAAAGGATACTCAGTAAGGGGTGTTGATCACAGTTCGTCATTTATCTTTTAAAACCAAAAGTAGTGAATGTTGCTCGTTTTGAGAAAGAATACAAATAACAATATAAGTTGTAAAATGACACAAAGCAACACTCGGGTTCGGCTTGCTTGGGAAACACGAAAAGGTGGACGAACCGGATCTGTAACGACCCGAAATTTCAAATATATTTTCGGAATAATTATTCGATATTTCGTTGAATTTTAAATGAAAAGATTAGCTTCGTTAGCTAATTTTAATTTATTATTAATTTATTTCCATATCCACAACCATATATAATTACATTTCTACCCCTCGGATTTATTTTAAGCTCAAACGAACCCACACCCCCTAAAAACGCACTTGCACCATCTTGGAGACACCCACACTATCTTGAACACACTTACACCCCCTTGTGCACACCCTCTTGCACACTCTTGTGCACATTCCAAAAATAGAGAGAGAGAAAGAGAGAAGAGAAGGAGAAAGGGAGAAGAAGGGAGGAGAGAAAGAGAAATCCCGTTCCGAATCCGTCGATCGACCAATCGAAATTTCGAGACCAAGTATACGATCCTCGTTCAATTCTCTATCGGTAACCTTCTTTTCCCAATTCATTTCATCCATTAAATCCTTCGATTTTTCTAGTTTTTAAATTGAAGTGAATAGTTGATAATTAATGGGTTTGTAGGTTAGAGTTTACCATTTTTAGTGTAGTTTGGATCAAATGGTAGCTAGTAATGTGTACAATGCATGAGTGTGAATTTTATATGTTGATTTTAGCTATAGAACCCGCCCTAGTTGATTTTTGGACGAAACCCTCGTGAGAAACTTCAAAATCGCGTTTTCTGCACCTGAAAGATGAACCACACGGTCCGATGCACGGTATTGGCAAGACCGTGCACCAGACCGTGTGCACCCATTGAACCTGCACCGGCCGGCGCACCCCGGTGTGCAAGCCGGTGCACACTTGAATTGGTTTGCACGGTCTTGGGTGCATGCTCAAGACCGTGCACAAGGCCGTGCGTTAGGCCGTGCAAATGCCTTAACCAAATTTTCAGCCTTTTTCCTTAGTTGCTCTCGGTAATGGGGTCAAATGGCCAAAAATAAAAGTTGACTTTTTGCATACGACCCCCTAAAATCGAGCCGTTTTCACCTATAGCCTCCATATGATCCAAGGATGAATATTTTGTAAAGTTTTCAAAATTCCGACCTCGTTCGGGCCTTGAATCGAACCTTTTTCTTTTAGTGCCTTATGTGATCATCCCATTAACCGAGCATGCATCGATTTATAGTTTTTTATTCATAGATACATAATGCCTCGCCGAGGACCCCCTGCAGCTCCCCCATCTCTGAATTCGATTGTAAGAGAGTTAGTGACAGCTATGAGACAGATTGCTGAGCAAGTACATCAGGAAAGGCAACAACAGCAACAACATGTAACTGCGAGACAAGCCGAGGGCCAATCCCTAGACAGATTTCTGCACTATAACCCACCCTGTTTCGTGGGTGAACCAGATGATCATAAGACCGAGGCTTGGATAGCCGATTTAGAACGAATCTTTCGAGTCATACGCTGCGGTGACCCCGAGAGGGTCGAGTATGCCATCTTTCTCATGAGAGGACCAGCTGAGGATTAGTGGCGTTACATAGAACAAAGATGGATCGCTGAGAGAATTCCGTACACTTGGTCACGGTTCCTATCCGACTTCCGAGAGAAGTACGTGCCGCAAATGGTACGTGACAGCCGAGAAAGAGAGTTCATGTCCCTCGCCCAATGAGCTCTCCCTGTTGCACAATACGAGGCACTTTTCAGCCGCCTCATTGTCTATGCTCCTCACATTGCATCCGACGATCGAAGAAGAGCGCGAAAGTTCATCGACGGACTTCAACCGGAGATCTTGGAAAGAGTAGTGGGATTGGACATTCAAGTTTATCACGAGGCAGTTAACCGAGCTATGAGAGTGGAGTCCGATCTTCAAGAGATGAGAGGAAGTATTCATCACATGAAAGGATCCTCTTTCAACGAGAAGGCAAGAAGAGAGCGATCTGGACCGAGTACCTTTCAGACATGGGAAACACACTATGAGATGCCGGAACCTACCAGACCAGAAGTGAACGAGGACCCCATTTCCTGTGAGCACTGTGGAAAGACGAATCACAAGACTGCAAAGTGTAGGAGGAAACTGGGGCGTTGCCTCAGATGTGGGAGTAGCAAGCATCGAGTTCAAGATTGCCCCGACTCAAGCAACCCTCGGGGAAAAAAAGGGGATCTCGACCCTGATACCGACTCGCAGAGGTACATTGCATTATAATCGCATTCATTCATAGTATTCTGTTTCGAATGGTAATTGCTTTAAATATCTGTTAAGTGTTTTATATAACTTACGTGCTTTAACTGCTTTCAAAATTCACACTTGCACTGATTGAATGATTAGATGCTAAGATTTATGTGACCTCTATGTGGATAGCGTGGAATTCGATAAATTCATTATACGCTATTAGAGAGTGCTAAGGACAAGGAGTTCTTGGCCGACTAGGATCGATTCTGTTGCGAGTACATTATGTGGTTCTGGATAGCACCGATGTTGACAAATCGAGTTTAAAGGAGAATACTTCTAAAGATAGTCGGAGTGAGAACCGACATGAATCCGGATGTCGAACTCGACCAGAAGAACACCGAGCTTTCAGCTACACCAAACTGAAGACCTTACACTAGGATTTTCTGTTCTTGGTCATTATAGACGAACGAACATGATTCTTCAGGAATCAAAGGAGTCGGTACATCTCCACTCGGCCGAGAGGGGAGATTCGAATAGGCTCCTACATCACTGCTACATTTCAAACAGAGCATACATATACGATTCAAATAGCGTGTAATCAATTTAAGCACGAAATAAATCACATGATAAGCAAAACCCGATCCTATAGCCGTACGACCTAGACACGACAAGACCCAAGCAGAACACGACAAGACGACAAGACAAGACAGACGCTACATCGAGTTCCACATCCACCTGCATTCAATCCCAACTTAGTACTACAATTGTAAAACATCAAACTGTTGGTTGGCCATTCCAAAAGAAGATCAATCACAATTTCAATACTAAGGAGTTCTCAAGCACCTGTGATTGGAAACTCTAAGTCTCATTGACACGAAACGGGCAGACACAAGAGACAAGACACGACGCAATTACAAAGCTTCGGTTCCTTATGGGAACCTAGGCTCTGATACCACTAATTGTAGTGTCCCTTGAAGAAGGACCGCCACATCCGCACCGTAGCAAACCAAAATGTTTTAATACTTTCAACTAGAGGCAAGGAAAATCCATTTGTTTTAAATGCGAACTTTGGTCTCTCGACCTCGCAATTATAACCTTGTCTCGAATGGCCCCTTTGGCCTCCCACACCCCGATTTCCTACTTTCGAATGGCCCTTTTGGCCACCCAAACTATCATTGATTTCAAAAGCGAGCCATAGATTGATTAAAGATTTGGGCCCGGAGTATACATGAGGTGAGCCTGGGGATGAGCGTCTAGGGCAAATCCTGATGTATACTTCTAGCGTGTTAACTTGGGCCAGCTAGGAGGTTGGCTAGCCTAAGTTGATGCAAACGGTGGTGCTAACTGCGTCTCCTTAAATTCTGTACGGTGGTGCTAATCGCGTCTCCTTAAATTCTGATACAGTGGTGCTAATTGCGTCTCCTTAAATTCTGATACGATGGTGCTAATTGCATCTCCTTAAATTTTGATGGTACCAATTGTTGGTGGTGGAGTACTTGACTATATGCTTGTATGATTTTCAATTGGGAGTTATAAGGAGAGCGTCCGTTCTCGCCGGGACACATTATTGCATGATTTATTGCATTTATTGCTTGTCTAATTATTTTGCGGCTTTTGTTACAAGTCGAAGCACATCCCGGTTTTCTTCATTTATCATATGTATTTCCCTATATATATATAGAACCCGGAAGCGTGACTCGTACTTGCTACCCTAAGCCTCCTTTATTATTCAATTAATTAGTTGAATTATGAGCCGTGTTTGTTTATCGTTTCTAACTTATTGAATCGTGCATTTCGAACTTGTAACAGCCTCGTAACTCAACTAATACCCCTTTCAACTTATCGGCTTGACATTACGTGCAAATGTTTTTAAAGGATCAGGTTCGTCAACCCTTTCGTGTTTTCCAAGCAAGCCGAACCGAGTGTTGCCTTGTGTTATTGTTTTACAACTTGTATTTCATTATTTATCTTCTTTCTCAAAACGGGCAACACTCATCACTTTTGATTTTAAAAGATAAATGACGAACTGTGATCAGAACCCCCTTACTGAGTATCCTTTATACTCACCCCTGCTATTTTGGTTCTTGCTTCAGGTAGACAGGTGGCGTATCTTGTCAGTCGGCATCAGCAGGTCTATATAGGCTCAGTCTTTCTGGTTTGTCTTGTCAGTGGTCCCAACAACCGTCGAGTCTTGTTTATTGTATTTATTTACTTTACGTACTTATGTGCCCCTGATGTGGGATAGTTGATGATATCTAGGATTGTACAGGATAGACTAGTTGAGCCATAGATGGCACTACGTGTTGTTATTCTGTCGTATTTCGAATTGCACGTGTTTAATTGATATTATGTTAGCCTCGTAGGCATTTATGGATTTATTTGATTATCTTTTAAATCGCTTCCGCATATCTTTGTATTGTTGTGATTGTTGTTGGGATGGTTGTCGCTGTTGCCAATGGTTATTGCTTGAGTGTCGTTCGCCGGAGTGGATTTTTGAGTTGAGGCTCCTCGTTGAAGCTCGGGAGTTCGCTTCGGTGCAGATGTGGCGGTCCTTCTTCAGGGGGCGCTACAATTTGTGTCTACTACTGAAGTCTGCGTAATTTCAATCAGCTAAATCAACTGGAAGGGTATTTTGTCCTATCTGAAATACAAAATGCTGCACTGATTTTACAACTTATAGAACTTTTTATGATATGTGTGTCTAGTACTGAAGTCTGCGTAATTTTAATCAGCTAAATCAACTCGAAGGGTATTATGGCCTATCGGAAATAAAAAATGTTGCACTGATTTTACAACTTATCGAACGTTTTTATGATATTTGTGTCTAGTACTGAAGTCTGCATAATTTCAATCAACTAAATCAACTTGAAGGGTATTTTGTCCTATCTGAAATACAAAATGCTGCACTGATTTTACAACTTATCAAACTCTTTTATGATATGTGTTTCTAGTACTGAAAGCTGCGTAATTTCAATCAGCTTAATCAACTTGAAGTGTATTATGGCCTATCAAAAGGATGCCTATCGTAAGTACGAACGTTGTTTAGTCACTTCGTGTATTATAGTTCTCTATAATTTCACTTAAACTTCGGTGTAAAATACTTATGAACTGATTTTCTAACTTTAATATTTTTTATTTATGGATTATACTTGTCCAAACTTATGATAGTACTTACTTTCCTCTGTAACTTATCAAAATACCAACATAAGTACATAACCAAGTGTTAAAAGTAAGTTGTTAAGTTTTACATTAAGTGTAAATTCCATCTCCTATGCTTGTATCTTGGTAACATTCATAGGTAAATTAAATTTGAATGTTGAGTTTGGACACATATGATCTATGAACGTATCATTTATGTTATAAAATGACAATGAAATAGAACACATCAAGGTTGCATTGAACATGTAAAGAAATGTAATCCACGAATGAAAGTCACCAACCTACGTGCATATACAAAATATCACTTTTAAAAGGTGATTTTCCTATGTAAAATTACGCGGACGTCATTATTAGACACATATATCCTAAAAAAGTTCGATAAGTTGTAAAATCAATGCAGCATTTTTTATTTTCGGTAGCACATAACACCCTTCGAGTTGATTTAGCTGATTGAAATTACGCAGACTGCAGTACTAGACACACATATCATAAAAAAGTTCTATAAGTTGTAAAATCAGTGCAGCATTTTGTATTTCTGATAAGCCGAAATACCGTTCGACAAGATTTAGCTGATAGAAATTACGCAGACTTCAGTACTAGATACACATATCATAAAAAAGTTCTCTAAGTTGTAAAATCAGTGCAGTATTTTGTATTTTCGATAGGCCATAATACCCTTCGAGTTGATTTAGCTGATTAAAATTATGTAGACTTCAGTACTAGACACAAATATCATAAAAATGTTCTATAAGTTGAAAAATCAGTGCAGCATTTTTTATTTTCGATAAGCCATAATACCCTTCGAGTTGATTTAGCTGATTGAAATTACGCAGACTTCAGTACTAGACACAAATATCATAAAAATGTTTGATAAGTTGTAAAATCAGTGCAGCATTTTTTATTTCCGATAGGCCATAATACCCTTCGAGTTGATTTAGCTGATTGAAATTACGCAGATTTCAGTACTAGACACACATATCATAAAAACGTTCGATAAGTTGTAAAATCAGTAAAGCATTTGTTATTTCTGATAGGCCATAATACCCTTCGCGTTGATTTAGCTGATTGAAATTACGTAGACTTGAGTATTAGTCACATATATCATAAAAAAGTTCGATAAGTTGTAAAATCAGTGCAGCATTTTTTATTTCCGATAGGCCATAATACCCTTCGATTTCATTGCAGGGTAAAAATGGACTACTTATGACACCAATTATGCAGGCTTCATAATTACATCCAACGAAAACTAAGAATTCAGACAAGCAAAAATATCAGTATAATATTTTATATTAAACAGAGTGCAACTACTCAATATAGAAACTCTTCATTTCAGTTCTACAATGTTTTACATCAGTACAGCATACTAGTTACTCATACATCAACATTTTTGTTTCTTTTGTCGATCACTCATACATCAACATTTTTATGGTTCTTGCATTGATCGCTCATACATCTAACATTTTTGTTTCTTCTGTCGATGTATTTTTAGGGTAAATTCCCATCTCATTCATGGCTAAGCAATCAGAGCCTGGTGTGCTTTGAACAAGGTGGAAATACAAGAATTGAGTTTGATTCCCCGAATTTCGGACGCGATAGTATTTGATCTCTCATCAACTGTGCCGATTTTAAGGGGAGTGTACAGAGGAAACGTGCTCCAAAGGGGAGGGTGGCCTTTTGCCCCAAGATGAGCTGGACACCAAAACACCCATACCAGTATACCACACTCCAAACATGCGAACACTGGAACAATAAAGAGAGAGAGATTTCAGTTTTAAAAAAAAAGGGAACAATTGATAGCTATCCTAATTTTTTTGAGAAGACCCCTTAAATAAAGTAAACTTGCCCTGTATATCGTTGTTGTGGTTTACTAATAAATAAATAAATGTTAAGAACATTGTGGGTGTTTATATAGAGGGAGAAGAATGGGTAATTAGGGTTCTAAGTGATAGGGGTTACTAAGGTCTACTAGTTGTCGTGTATCAATTCCCAACCACTCAATTTAAGACATCATTGACTATTGAAGCGGCTGTAAAAGTAAAGACTGCAATGAATTCTCAAAGATAGCAGACTTTAGTACTAGACACAAATATCATGAAAAAGTTCGATAAGTTGTAAAATTAGTGCTTCATTTTGTATTTCCGATAGGCCAAAATACCCTTCGAGTTGATTTAGCAAATTGAAATTACGTAGACTTCAGTACTAGACACACATATCATATAAAAGTTCGATAAGTTGTAAAATCAGTGCAGCATTTTTTATTTCCGATAGGCCATAATACCATTCGAGTTGATTTAGCTTATTGAAATTACGCAGACTTGAGTACTAGTCACACATATCATTAAAAAGTTTGATAAGTTTTAAAATCAGTGTAGGATTTTGTATTTCCGATAGGCCAAAATACCCTTCGAGTTAATTTAGCTGATAAAAATTACGCAGACTTCAATACTAGACATACATATCATAAAAAAGTTCGATAAGTTTTAAAATCAGTGCAGCATTTTTTATTTCCGATAGGCCATAATACGATTCGAGTTGATTTAGCTTATTGAAATTATGCAGACTTGAGTACTAGTCACACATATCATTAAAAAGTTCGATAAGTTGTAAAATCAGTGTAGGATTTTGTATTTCCAATAGGCCAAAATATCCTTCGAGTTGATTTAGCTGATAGAAATTACACAGACTTCAATACTAGACATACATATCATAAAAAAGTTTGATAAGTTTTAAAATCAGTGCAACATTTTGTATTTTCGATGGGCCAAAATACCCTTTGACATGATTTAGCTGATAGAAATTACGCAGATTTCAGTAATAGACACACATATTTTAAACAAGTTTGTTAAGTTATGAAATCATTGCTTCATTTTCCCTAGTTTTCAACTACACGAGAACCCAACAAACTAATAATAATAGTAAGAGGGCAAGTACACCCTGGACAAAAATTGTTAGAATTCAGAGAAACCCTGTACCACATATTTAACGAAACATCATAAACCAGCCCTGGATAAAAATTGGTAGGCTAAATGTACCCTCCAGTGGGGAATTGACCAATCAAGTACACGGCTGTCCCACTCAGGGGAGTTACGCAGAATGCTCTCGGTATAGTAGCACAGAAGAGTGCCACAATCCTTAGTCCCATCGTCTTGTTTCCGACATTGTACTGGCTCTTGTTTTGCATTCGCGAAACTAGTCGTTGGAAACTCCTTATTCCTAATCCAGTACATACGTAGGAAATTCGTTAAAATTTTGGCATCACCTGACCCATAATCACTTTTCAAAGAGTTGTATTATCTGAAAACACATTTGTCCTTATCAAACACCACCATATGCCAATGCTCTCCATTGTGAATTGGAAATATAAAAAACCTCTTCCATCGGTCACTGATCTGGGTCAATTCATTCAGCGGAATAATGAAACAGGACTCGTCCGCGTCTGCTATTACAGCCATCATAAATTTGTCGAGCTGGTTTTGCTGAATGCGTCCTTCTGGCCTACCCCGGCGTCTAGGATACTCTTCCTTGAGTTTTTTGATAATTGTGAAAGCAAGGAAGGGAGATGCAATTTGCGATGGCTCCGTGTTCTCCATTTTTTTAATATCCCGAAGTAATGCTGAATGATATTTTCATCCATCATTTGACCATTTAAGAGGTCATGGATATGTTCCACAACAATATTAGCGCCATCTGTTTCTCTACTCTCGTAAACAGTGCTGTTATATAGAATAGACAGCTATTCAAAATTTACACTGACAAAAAATATAAATTTTAAATATAATTACGCAGTTTCAATTTCGAAGTATACATTTCATAGTTAGAATGCTTTTTCAGGACAAACCTTTTTGCTGATATTTTCTGAGATAAAAATTTATCCACCACAGTGCGATGCTTAGGATCTGACTCATCACGACCCGGATATGAAACTGATGGGAAAACACCCGCCCTGGACTCCTCCTCATCCTCCCCTAGCTCAGGTACGACAACATTTGTTGTCGGGACCCCCTCCGCCTCCGACGTCGTCCCATCCCCAAGTTCAGAGCGTTGCCCAACCGTCGGCTTCTCATGGGCTCCTTGATCACATAGCCCAGGTACGCCATCATTTATTGTCGGGAACCCCTCATCCTTGTTCAACACCACCACCAATATCTCTTTGTCCTCCTCCAACGCCATCTCATGCCTCACTTGGTCACCTTGCGTAGGTACGTTGCCAGCATTTGTTGTCGGGAGCCCCTCCTTCTCCCCCCACGCCTTCAAATCCTCAAATTCAAAGCTTTACCCAACTACGTCGGATTGCGCCCAATTTTTTCACACCTCCTCCACCAATGGATCCTTCGCTACCTCATCATCCATCTTAGAATAGAACAGAGCTATATCCATAGTCGTCTTTTCAGGTTCCATCAGTGTGTTCCCCGCCACGGTATCCACTACAACGACATTGTATTTCCTCTGCTTCTTTCTTATTTCCATCCTCCCAGAGGAATCAGAAACAAAGTCATCATTGCCATCTTCATCCATGTCCTCCTCCTCTTCGTCATCACCATCCTCCTCCACATCCTTCTCCATATCCTTATCATCTCCCAGTACCAATGGAATCTGATTCTCAACACTAACCATCAATCCCACTGAAATATCCAACAACTCTCCCCTAGATATCGTTGTGGTCTCCTTCTTTTCATTATAATAGTCAGCAGAGACTGGAACATGCAACAATCTTTCTTCCCTCACATATGCCGCTACAATCGGATATATCTGCCAAAAACAAAGAAATTAACTTTCAAGTACTCGAATTGAACTTTTAGTGATGCATTTTTACCCCTCATCTGAGGAACAGATCATACTTTACGTATATTTTCATCGAGTTTAACATATTATTTTATAGTTACGCGAATTGAAATTTTAGTGATGCATGTTTACCCATCATCTGAGAAACATATCATACTTAATTTAGGCATATTTTCACGAGTTTAACATTATTATTTTATAGTTACACAAGTTGAACCTTTAGTGATATATTTTTACCCTTTATTTGAGGAACAGAGCATCCCCTAGGCATATTTTCTTATTGTTTAACATATTTATTTTATAGTTATGCGAGTTGAGCTTTTAGTGATGCAGTTTTACTCCTCATTTAAGGAACAGAGAATTATTTAGGATTTCTTACATAGATTTACAATTTAGTTCTTCAAATAAATACATTACTTCCACACGATGATATATGAGTTTTGTACTACCTCATACTTGGCGATGGAATCCAAAGCCTTGTGGGCCTTCTCCCTAACAATAGGAAGTTTAGATCCCGTCCAATTGAACATGCGCGGGAATGAATGATGTGAGTTTGATACCCCATACTTCGGGACATGTTCGTAAAACCAAGCCTGTCATTCAGAAAAGGCAATCAAATTAAACACAAATTCTATTAAAAACCAAGCATCACGAAGAGTCTCAAAATATCATTGCTTACCAACAGTCCCATAATGCAACCACCAATAAATTCCATGCCCTTCTTGTGTTTATTTATCCCTTCGATCAAGAACCTGTAGAGGCATCACCCCATGCAAATTCCCCAATTGTTTCCAACCTATCAACATACCTTAACAATCCTCTTGCTTGGTTTCTGGTGCTGGCTGGGAACAACAAATAGTTAAAAACTAACAAAATAAACATTCTAACAAAGTCCTCTACACCTTCATCATCTGTCCTTCCAACCAATCGCCTTAGTATCTTCACAATTTCAACTATTTGGACTGGAAGGGGTTTTATTGTTTCTTTACCCTTAATTATAACCTTAACCGTAAAATATTTAAGGGTTGTTTCTGATGCAGCGTTAGAGTCCACGATATGACCCTTCAAGTGTAGTCCTATGACAATGCAGAACTCATCATTTTCGAGCTTGAGGGTTTGGTTACCAAACTTAAACTCATTCGCGGCACAATCGTACCTATCCAAAAGGTACTGTACTCGAACAACACTACTTGGAACTTTAGGCGTCAGCCAAAATCGACCAAAAGGGGTCCTGCATACCCGTTCCTATTGGGCGGGCGAAATATGTTGTGGTAAATAATCTATCTACTCTGTGAAGTGATGCATGCTGCATCGAGCTTGAATTTCAAATTTTTGTTTAGGTTCTCATTTCTTCGATCGGTCCATCTCTATATAATAAAATAACAGAAAAAAAGGTTTAACAAAACCCTAGGATGCGGAATTGAAATATGGGGTTGCTATGTAAAATCAACGGAACCCCGAGAATAGGAAATAATAGATGATAAAATACCTGAAAATCAAACTGTTCTTCACGAAGACACAGGGTAAGTCCATCGGACGGAGAAAGAGTGATAAAGATGCGATTTCGGAGCTTAGCTAAAACCTGAGAGGGAAAACTTGAAATGCTAGTACTGGGTTTCTGCAATGGCATCGTTGATGGTTTTTTCGAGTGTTTCTTGTCAACAGGAGTGCGTCGCGTCGTGTGGAGCAGTTGAGGTAGCATCGGAAGTTGAGGAGCCGGTGATAATAGAAATTTTTGGGAGGGAAATGAAAGATAGTGGCATATCCTTGTAATTTTTGGAAAAGTATGGATATTTCGGAAATTTTACACAAAATGAGTAGCAAAGTTAAACTTGAAACTTAGATTGGGCACCTAAGATGACCATTGAAAAAAGTGGGTAGTTATCCTAAATTTTTTGAGAAGTTGCTCATTTAAAGGCAAATTTTTGTAAAAAAAATAAGAAAAACCTGGATTACCTTTAATAATTGATGCACGTTACTGGTAGAACTGCTAGGTCTCCTCGAAGGCCAAGCTCTCGTCTGGGATAGAAGAGTGCCAAGAATTGAAGTGGAAATCGTGCGATTCCAAAGTAGTTCTTAACTTGATAAAAGCAGCGGATACTTTGTACCATTCTCTCGGCAATATTATTAATGATTGTAGAACTCTCATGCGCCATCCGTGGGGTATTCAATTTAGACATGTTCAGCGATGTTGCAATTCCAGCGCCGACACTCTTGCCAGGCTTAGGCATAGTCTTGTCTCTAATTTTGAATTTTTGGCTTGAACCTCCTTCTCATAGACATTGAAGGAATATTGTGAAAAAAAAAAGTATTATTATGAATAAAATAAATATCCCTAGCTTATTGTATATAATTAAACGTAAATGGACCAAAATAAATTTTAAAATAAGAAATATATTTACAAATAACATATGAAACTTTAAAAAGAAACAAAGACTAAACTAACGACATCGGTAAATTCTAAAATAAAAAATATAGTTCTTGAATTTAACATTATATCTCTAATAATAATTTTTTCATTATATATGAAGTATGGACCTCGGTAAAAACTCCACAATGCACTTGCATCGATTTTAGTTTAAAAAAGTCTAATAATAAAACTAAATGTAAAATCAAAATCAAAACGAAATCTGAAAGTTAAATAATAAAATCAAACAACATAATAGTAGAAGTTAAAATTATATATCTCTCGTTTGATAAAATTTGAGCATAAATAAAAAATCAATTAAAGAACAACATAAAAACCTCCCACAAAAAATCCGAAAATGAGATTCAATAGATTTGAGCCAAAAATATGCCTTTAACTCTTAATCTATAAAGTGATAGGAAAGAATAAAAAATGCATTAAAAACTATATCTATCAAACAAACATAATAATAAAAACGATCATTAGAGTGATAAAAAATATAAATCTTAGAAGAAGAGAAATATATAACTATACACAACTTCTTATTTTCGGAAAACTTCATATTTGGTCCGTTTCTTTGGATCGAGGTAAAATTTAGTCTTATTGTGTTCAAATTTTTCCATTGGTCACGTAAGATTCAAAAAGTGGACAAATTATATCCTTCCGTCAAGTTTTTTCAAATTCAGCCGTTTTCTCCTTTAGTGCAATTTTTTTGGAGGGAAAATTAGACATTGCACAACCAATTTTGGCGGAAAACTGAGCTAACTCCTCTTATATACCCATATTCATGTTTTTTGCTCAAAATTAACTCCAAAAAATTACCAAAAAATTTCAGAAGCCAGATTTGGGAGGACGAGCCGTTGTGTGCAAGGGCCCGAACAATAATACCGAGCCTTTTACAAAAAATCAACAAAGTAGAGAAACAACGAACTGATTTGGAACAAGAAAAGAGGGAGCTTCAAGATAAAATACGTGAAATTGAAGAAGCCGTGAAAAAATTGAATGTAAAGCCCAAGATTTTTGTACGAAAGAAATGGTAAGAATTAACTAAAATATCGGGACAAAGTTTAGAAAATTCGATTGAGTAATATGTGCTTATGTGATGTTATTTGGCTAATGTGTTTAATTTAAACGATATGTGTTTTAATTGTGATTTTAATATACCACTTTAAGAAAATATTCAAGCATGAAATTTAAATCTAAAAGACGATTATATGACTAGCTATTTGAAATTTTAAGGCTAAGTAAATGCATGGTTGACTCCCAATGTTTTTTTAAATAAGCGTATATATATATATATATATATACATATATATATATATATATATAGCGAAAGACGTAGTATATGTAATTACAGTTTTTGTTGTTTAATACTCATTTCATGTCCAACCTACCGACTCTACTTAGAGGACTTATCTTGTTCTTTTTCTAATTAATTTTGAGAAGGAAAAATAAATATCACCAAACTAATTTAGTTATATGATATTGATGGATATCTTCCACCGTCTCAAGCCATTTCCTTCGCATAAAAAAAAAATATCAGATTGTTGTCTTTCTTTCTTGAAGATATTTAGCTCATTACTGTTCCCTCTAATACCCAAGAACATCAAGAGCCGAAATTACCATCTTCTTATTTCTTGACTATAGCCTGGAAATAGGTTAGGAAATGAATATCTGATCTCCCTATTCCTTCCTTCTTCACACGAACAGGTACTACGTACCTTGCTTTTGTTGTTATTTGTTAAATTGGTTTAATAATCCTCCTGTTAAATTTATTATTCGTACAGTTGGGTTAAAATTTTGTGAAGTAACTATTCTTAGATAACTTAATTATATTAAGGTTTCTAAGCATCAAGTTTCTTAAATGTCCACTGCGCTGTAATAAGACCATTTAATTAGGGGCTAGCGAATCAGGAAGATAGCGAGTATATGGTGGATACTTTGTATCATGGCCAAAATTACGTGTACTGTCAAATAAAACTCTTCGGATTAAAGAAAGAAATAAGAATATCAAAAATCGGTTATGTGCAAATTTGTTTATCTTTGTGTGACTCACATGTTTATTCTCGTTCCTTTATCTTTTATACCTCGTCAATTTAATTTATGTCTACAACGTGGTTACTTGATTTAGATTACAACCGTACAAGTCAGTCATGTCTTAATTGACTCTCGAGTCGAATCTTACCCCACAGTCTTTTATTAAGAGGTGGTCCTTCAAAGAAACCCTGATATTGTGTCTGACGATCCTTTTTCGTTATCTTTTGGATATTTAGGTGAGGTTTTATTTCTTTCCTGCAGTCATTATCATATATATGTAAATATATACTCCCATACCCGAAGCCTTACTTTATGAGTTTTATTGTCTTCCTATCCGTTGTTGCTATATTTAGTAGATAGTTGAATTATTATCTTGTTCAATTTAAAGAAAAATACTTTAATATACGAAAAATCCTTTTGTACTTATAATTACGAAAAATATATTTTATTTTCGAAAGATGAGCCACTTTAGCTTGTAAGGGAAAATCTGTTTTCTGAAATGCGAGAATCTGTTATTAGACCTTTGGGGACGCCCTTGGGGGATATGGGCCGGGGTAACTGGAAGGTGAGGCCTGGAGGTGTGCGCCAAAGGCTGATCCCCACACGTACCCCTTTTGTAAAGTGTTGTTCGTGCGTATCGTCCGAGTTGTCAATAACGCGAGCACATGAGTTGGGTGATTACATTTGCAGTGTAACCCCTGTTTGTCTGTTTGGGTAGTTCGAGGTAGCTCCTTGACTATCATTTGGAGGAATAAGACGGGTTTCTATTTTCTGATTATTTTGGGTGTTAAGGTTGGAGAATTTCCCGTTCTCGCCGGGTATCTGTTTATGATTGAATTATGTTATATTGGTTCACTAACAATTTCTTGCAGATAAAACCTGGATACTTTTTGTTTCTGTTTATTTCTTTATTTGCTCATATAAAATTGAATAGTGAACCTTTGTACTGTTTTACAACATATGTATATCCCCCGTCACTAAGTCATTTTGACTTACGCCTCTTCCCTTTCGATTTTGGCTGCAGACAGGTGTCACTAGGCGGCGTGTCGTGTATAATTGGCAGGAGTCATCTAGTTGAGGCTCGTATTGTATATTTATTTTTGTAAACCCTTATAACCTGTCATGTCTTATGATTGGAGTCGTATCATTGTAAATCATTGTAGGTTACTGTACTTGTGTGGCTTCGAGAACTATGTTTTGTTAGATTGTACGGGTTACTACTTATGATTATCGTTTTCAGAGTGAATGATCTTGATAGTTTATCATATTGTTCAGGATTCTGATTACTATTTATGTTGTGTAGTTGGTAGCTTCCGCCTAGTCAGGATTTTGTCCGTTCGCTGAGGAAATCTTGAGTATAGGTTTTAAGCCTATATTTGAGGTACACCTTGGTGCGGGATATAGCATTGGGGGCGCTACATTGAAGCTCCCACTTTTCTTGTTCACGGCTTCTTCACTTTCACGTATTTCATCTTGAAGCTCCCTCTTTACTTGTTCCAAATCAGTTCGTTGTTTCTCTATTTTGTTGATTTTTTGTAAAAGGTCCGGTATTATTGTTCGGGCCCTTGCACATAATGGCTCGTCCTTCCAAATCTAGCTTCTGAATTTTTTGGAGTGAATTTTGAGCAAAAAACGTGAATATGGGTATATAAGAGGAGTTAGCTCAGTTTTCCGCCAAAATTGGGTGTGCAATGTCTAATTTTCCCTCCAGAAAAGTTGCTCTAACGGAGAAAATGGCTGAATTTGAAAAAACTGACGGAATGATATAATTTGTCCACTTTTTGAATCTTACGGGACCAAATAAAAAAATTTGGACACAATAGGACCAAATTTTACCTCAGTCCAAAGAAATGGGACCAAATATGTAATTTTCTCCTTATTTTCTGTAGGACCATTGCTCCTCCAGGTAGTTGTTGGGACATTTTAGAGCCCATGCACTATCTTGAATGCCCACGAAAATTCGCCGAGCTTGCAATAACACATTCTAATGGCTGCCAGATCTCACATAAAATATTGTTAGGCTGAAGCTGTTGGTTTTTTATGTTTTGTTGCTTTAAGTCTGTCTTGTCCAAAAAAAAAAAAAAAAGAAAAAGTAAAAGATATATGATGAGAGGAAAGTTGGTCAACTTTGATATCCAAAATAAATTTTGATATCCAAAAAATCCATGAATATTTTTGTTAGTCTAAAATACCCATTCCATCAATTTTTCAATCTAAAAAGCTCAATGGTTAACTTTAGTTCAATTTTTTGACAAATTTACCCTTGAATTTCTTAAATTAGTTTTTTATGTTTTAGTTATAAATTCATTTGATTTATATATTTCAATTTAAAAATAAAAAATTAAAAATAGCATATCAAGATTTGAATTTTTTAAATTAAGTTATCTTAATGATAATTTATAAATAACATTTTAAAAAAAAAATTCACATACACACACTATATATATATATGTGTGTATATTTAACTAGAAAAATATTTTTTTCTGAAATTATTTAATATATCATTATTTATAAAAAAATATTTAAATAATACAAGGAGAAAAAATATTGCAAAAATTAATCATTATGTTTTTAAATCTAAAATGTACTTAGGGGTAATTTAGTCTAAAATTAAATTTTGGGTTTTTTAGATTAAAAATATAATGGAATGGGTATTTTAGATTAACAAATATATTCATGGGTTCTTTTGGATATAAAAGTTTATTTGAGGGATTTTTTAGTATTTTTTCCTAAATTTTTTAATATACACAAAAGTATGGAATATCAATAAGCACATATGTAAGTTACAAAACAATAATTAATAAAATTAGCTTTTAATCCCTGCGTTGCATCGGAAAATTAATTTATAATTATAAATTTTAATTATAGTTTACATATTAATAACTTGAATATATATCACAAATTTAAGAGAGTTTTTTTAATAAATTTATATATATATTCTCTACGTTACACGGGAAAATCTATTTATAAAATATATATTATTAAATACATTGAATCATATTTTCTTATATAATTATTAACAATACATATGAATAATTAACTCATAATTTGAAACACACACCAAAATAATTTTTTTATAAAATAATCATACTCTATATATATGAAAACTTATTTTAAATACATAAAAATAGTAATATAATATAATTTTGTATTTCTAATACAGGGAATATATTTATATATATAATTTATTTTTAAATCACACACACAATCAATATAAAAATATTAAAATAATAATAAAAATATAGAAAATATTTAATAATAGACCATATAAATAACTATTGGAATCTCTTGTATACTTGATATTATTTTTTTGTTGAATAATTTATTATTATTTCATTATTAATTAACAATAATATCCATGTCATTATTGAAATTTTCTTTATATTATGGCAATATTAATATTTATATGTAATAATTTAATAAATTTATTCACATTGAAATTAAATATAATTTTTTCACCTCAAAATGGAAATGAAACACGTGTATTTAGAGGTTTTTCTAAAAAAATTAAGTTTTTATTTATTTTATAATATTAAGGTAATAATAAAATTTAATTAAACTTACATTTTAAAAAATATACATAATTATGTGACCCCACAAATAATTAAAAGAAATTTTAAAAATATAATTACATGATAGATAAAAAGAATACAAAATAAAAAAAATATTAATTATAGAACTAAATAATCTTTTACTCAAATATTGTTAATATTTTGTGAATGGTAATTTTTCTATACTATGCTTTCATGTATTGAATATTATATCTAAATTATAAATAGTTTTAAGCTTCCCTTCAATCATATATATATATTTTTAGCACTTAAATGTAAACTTCATAATAATTAGCAAAACTTATTAACATTTACTTAAATTATTTCTTGAATAAAATTTTCAATAACAATATTATATAAAGTAGTTATATAATTCTATAATTAAATAGGAGTTACAATTTTTTTAATATAAATCAATATATAGAATGTCAATTAAATATATATGTAAGTTACAAAAATCATAATTAATGATTTAATTATAGAAATAATCTACATGTCAAAATGGACTACTTTTAATTAATTCAACTCATTAACACATAAGCATATTTTCTAAAACAATCTCACTCATTCATTTTCATATATATATATATATGATTAGTTATAGAAAGGATTTACATGGCAAAATGGATCAATTCTAACTAATCCATTTCATTGCTACATAAACATCTTTCCTAAAACACTTCACTCATTCATTTTCATATATATATATGATTTGTAATTAATAATTTAATATTTAATTTTTCTACACATGCAATTCAAATTTCATAATTAATTGCTACTTTTTGTATAAGCTTATGCATTGTATAATCCATAATTATCTTACGTATGATATCTTTTGCATTTCCAAACGGAATTCCACATTCCATATAGCTAGTTCACGTAGTTAATTCCAACCAATAAAATGCAGCATTTACGTGACTTTCCAAATATAATAGATCATTAAGCAATAATCTTTTTTTTATAGTATTATGATATATGTCTACGCATTAAAGGGGTTGTGCTTGCAAAGGTATTTAATTATGGATACGACAGCTAAATGCTAATTGCATTAATATCTCTAATTATAATTAATTCTCTAATAATAACAATTATATCTAGCTTTAACTTATCACCAGCACTCTTTGTGCCGGCAACAGAATGGATGTCGCTTGAATACTTGTTTTTTGCGCAATCCGAGCATGAGATACAATAATTCTTCAGTGTTGGTGTCACACTTAGCCTACGCAAGGCTGAGGGGATAGTTTGCGAAGGGTTAAGTATTTGCTCAAAGAGTATGAGAGGGTCTCGGGACAAATGATCAGTAAAAGCAAAAGTTCTATTATGTTCTCGAAGCATTGGAATAGAGGTAGCATTCGCCGTGCCATCCGGATCACGAATTTTTCCCATGGGGCGTTCCTCTTCATATATATACTTAGGTTGCCCTTTATTTGTAAGTCGGCGGAAGAATATTTATTTTGAATTCTTGATTGATAAAATTAGGAAGAAACTTGAGGGCTGGGGGCGGAAATTTCTGTCTTTTGGGGGAAGACTTATGTTCATTAAAAGCGTTTTGAACTCAATCCCTATTTACCTCTTTCAAGTATCAGAACCGACTAAAACAGTGATTAAGAGGATTGAGTTGCTTTTCAATGCATTTTTTTGGAACTCGTACTTTGATGGTAAGAAAACTCACTGGTGTCAGTGGAAAAAGATTTGCAAGTCGACAGTGGAGGGTGGATTGGGAGTCCGCCGTATCAAAGACGGCGTCATCAAATGGTTCTCTTTTAAAATGTTGTGAAAATTCCGGAAAAAGGAGTCCTTGTGGTCTGAATTTATGTATGAAAAATATGCTGGGAATCACCATCCTCTCTATGTGGACGTGAATTGTGCTTCAGCAATCTGGAAACGGATGTTGAGTGTTCGTTTTGCAGCAGAAGGCGAAATTTTTTGCATTCTCGGGAGTGGTCAAGCTTCGTTTTTGCACGACAAATGGAGTGGCGAACTATCTATGGCTGAAACGGTTAATAGACAAATTCTGGATGCATGATACAAAGGTTTGCGACTTCTGGACTGATAATGCATGGGACCGAACAAAGCTGGAGCGGGTGCTGCCGGCAGACATTGTGGATATGGTGTGTTTCATTCCGGTTTCTGGTCTGGCGGATGAAATGATATGGCGACCGACGACTGATAGAAAAATTCACGAGTAAAAGCGCATGGGAAATGATTAGGAAAAAAGTAGAACATAATTTACTCACGGCCAACGTCTGGAGTAAATATATCTGACCAAGCAATTCTATTTTCACGTGGCGACTTCTTAAGGGTTGGATTCCGGTCGATGAGCGTATGAAAAGGAAGGGAATTGCTATGGCGTCAAAGTGAGCATGTTGCTTTGAGGAGGAAGATATTTTCCATGTTTTCATTGGAAGCTTTAAGGCTAAGAAAATATGGAATTTCTTTGCTAGTATTCTTCAAATTTCAGTCCCTAATATGCACAATTTTCAAACACTAATTGCCCATTGGTTTTTTTGGTTCCAGGGACAGAATAGCAAGCATTTCCGAACAATTATACCAATTCTCATATGTTGGTACATTTGGGAGGCAAGAGACAAGGCCAAACATCAAGGAATTAGAATGGTGGTTAGTCGTATCATTGAAAGTCATGTGTGGCGTTATATATGTCGGACATCTTCAACATATGGGATTTCTTAGAAGTGAGAATTGCAAAGGAAATGTTGATGGTGCCTTGAATATGGGTTTTAGACTTAAGAATTGCAGACATACAAGGATCACGGTGGTTCGATGGATTAAACCTCCTATGGATTGGTTCAAAATCAATACAGATGGGGCATCCAAGGGCAACTCAGGAATTGCCGAGCTGGTGGCGTATTCAGGCACAGTCTTGGAAAAATGGAATATGGTTTCTATCGATTCTTAGGCATCCAGTCGAACAACTATGCCGAACTTTGGGTGGTGCTTAAGAGTCTTATTATGGCGAACGAGAAGGGATATACTAGAATTTGGATTGAATTAGATTCAACTCTGACCTTGAATTTAATTTGTTCCAATACGAACACGGCTTGGGATAAAATGCACATACTATTGAAGATTAGGGAGCTTGCTAAAAAGTTTGGAAGTGAAATGGTCTCATATTTTACGTGAGGGAAACACGCTGGCGGATCAACTTGCAAACTTAGCTTGTGAATGCCGAAACTCCAAATGGTTTGATGGAAATCTTGAGGACTGGAATTTCAAGAGAAAATTAAGAGGAGATGAGCTGGAACTTCCTTACATTAGAACTAAATATGTGGTGGAATAAGAAGATCATACGGTGCACAATTGGCGGAAGCTTTGCTGCCTCTCGTAGTCTCGTTCTAGGATCAACTTGTATTATATTTGTAAGCATTTTTCTTTGATCCTTGATTGTTTCAACGGTAACATGGTTTTTATGTGCAGATGCAAGACTATGGTGGATCGGGGGAACTATTGCAGGGCTCCTTACTATATTATGAATTTGACGGCATTCATCGTACAAGAGGTTATGGCTTTGCCTAATTGTAACTCTATAAACTTGACGGTTTTTGTACATGTTGTTATGGCTTTAGCTAGACTTTACTGGATGTATTTGACTGACCTTCACGTACATAATGTCATGGTTTTGAACCTGTCATATCTGGGAAGTTACTCGAGGGCCATATGGCTTATCCGAAATGATTACAACTGCGTGGCTTTGGAGGGGAGCTGTCATTTTGATCCTATATCTAAGACTTATTTGATCAAGCAAAGATCGAGCATGGCAAGTGCGAAACTAGTGTCCTGAAGATCAACAGCCAGGGAGAACTCTTTGAATTATGCTTTGTTGGCTGTTGTTTTGAGTTCTTGTGTTTGTTGCTGTTCATTAAGTGGTTTTGTCACTCTTATGATGTATTTCTCGAATTTCCCTATTTAATATTTATTGATTGAGGGGGGTTCTTTTTAATCCCACGGTCTCTGACTGGTTCTTAGCAAAAAAATAAAATAAAATTATATCTAGTTTTAAATAATTGAGTGCAATTATTTAGATTAGAAATAAAATTATAAATAATATGGACCAATGAGGTTTCTTATTTGAATTAAAAAACTCCAAAAAAGGAGAAAAAAGTATTTGAGTCAAAATGCACAACTAAAAACTCAAACACCGCTGTCCTATATTATATAGTACTTATGATATTACAAATAACACTCAAGTAAAATTTAGGAGCAATTCATGGCATACAAAAATAAGAGTATTTTTGTTATTTACTATCCATTTTTATGACGTCATCTAGTCCATAACGGAACCCTAATGCTTCTGTGTATTGCATAATTATTCAATTTCGTGTGGAGTATAATTGTAAATGATTGACTAAAAAAATAATGAATTGTAATTTAACAAACTCTTTTGGAGTGTAAGTGAATTTTTTCTTAATTTAATGTAACTAGTAAAAAGCACACGCGTAGCGCGTATATAATAATTTATTTATCTATTTTTTAATTATTATTAATTTTGCAAATATATTTGTAAATCATAAAATCCATAATTAAGCTCACTAAAAGACACCATACCCTACTGGCGAATTATTAGTGATGAAGAAAGTTCCTGTCATATTTTTTAAATTATGATGGATTTTGTGACGGATTAGTAATGGATTAGAAAATAGAGGGTAAGTAAGCTTAATTTTTAAAATTTTTTGAAGTAATTTGTGATGAATTTTCTATATATCACGAGACAAAGTAGTGACAAGGCATATAGTGACAACACTACAAAAAAAATGTCAAAAACCAACGACTACATGTCGTCGCAAAATAGTTGCAAATTTGGAAAAAAAAAATTCCAACGCCTTTGCAACGCCTTTGCGATGAAACGCGGATATGGGAAAAAGGCTTCTCGTAAATCCCCGAGTCGTCGCAAAGTCATAGCAAATGCATTGGAAATAGTCTAAAAAAATTTTGGCAGTTTTGCAACGGCGTTCCAACGACTTTCAATGCCATGTAGTTATCCCTAATATTTCCGACGACGACTATGTCGTCGCAAATGCAATGAAAATATTTTCATTTTCCGAAGACTTTGCAATAAGAAATGTCATTGGAAAAGCTAAATTTTTTCCAACGACTACATGACGTCGCAAATGCGTTGGAAATGGTTTAAAATCTTTTCGGCGGATTTGCAACACCGTTCCAACGACTTTGCAACGACATGTGATGATCCCTAATATTTCCGACGACGACTATATCATCGCAAATGCATTGGAAATATTTTCATTTTCCAACGACTTTGCGACGAGAAATGTCGTTCGAAAAGCTAAATTTTTTCCAACCGCCTACATGTCGTCGCAAAGGCGTTGGAAACATCTTTTAAAAATATCCTTTTGTTTTTCTTTGCCACGAGTTTGCAACAGAAAAGTCGTTACAATTTCGTTGCAAATAAATAAAATTTTCTTATTTTTTTTGCAATGAAAATAGATTCGTTGGTAATATTTTACGAATTAATTTTATTTAATATTAAAATTTGCAACGAATTTGCGACGACAAACACTCGTTGGTAAATTCTTTCATTTGATACTCGTTTTTGCAACGCCTCTGGTACAAAAAATGGTTCGTTGGTAATATTTCTGGAATTATTTTTATTTAATATTGAGATTTGCAACGAATTTGCGACGAAAAACACTCGTTGGTAAAATCTTTCATTAGATACTAGTTTTTGCAATGCCTTTGTGACAAAAAATGATTCGTTGGTAACAGTTTTCTAATTATTTTTATTTAATATTGATATTTGTGACAACTTAGCGACGACATTTTGGTCGCTAATATTTTAGTTTATATTTTCTTGGTTTTCGTTGGTATTGCGTCGCTATTTCGTTGGAAATTTGCGACGCCTTTGCAACGACTTTTTTCGTTGATTTTTGACAGTTTTCTTGTAGTGTAAATTTGTGAGGGTCAAAATTCATCACAGAATGCGTTTTGTGATGAATTTTATTAACTTTGTGATGAACTTATCCGTTAGTGAAGGGTTGTTGTCTTGTAGTGACTCGATGTATTTAAAACATAATTTTAGTGGATTTGAAATTCATTCCAAAATCTAGTAATTTCACATCCACCCTTCTCTTTCACTCTCGCGTTGTGTGTGAAGAATAATTATTTATTTTGTTTTTTAAAATATTACCTTTTCAAATATTTTTATAAAATTTATAAACGTATGATAGAAAATACATATAATTTGTGTGAGTACTATTTATCATGTTTAATATATATATATAAAATTGGTAGTCCATTTTATATTTTGATTAAGGTTCTGACTAAATAAATAAATTTTCATATATTATATTATACTTTCTAATTTTATAGGTAATCATAACCTTAGGGATATAATTAGTTTAGTTATTTTTTTTAATTGATAGTAAACTATGTTTTAATGGACGGTTTCTCTTTTTCTTTTTTACGACAAAGTTAGTTTTTATTATATATGTAAATAATTTCCATTATCCAAGTAGAACTCTAAACTAATCCTATAAACTAATCTTATTCAAATTAGATTACTCAATTATAGAATCCTAATATAATTAAATTAATTTATTATTTATATAATTATAGATTAAAAAATTTGTACATATATGATAAGAATTCTTTATTTAAAATTTCTAGAATCCTATTCCTATTAGAATTCTAGTATTATTAATTAATTTATTATTATTATTATTTATATAATTATAGATTTACTAATTTATACGTTTTTTAAATAAAAATATATATTACTAAAAGAGTATTTAATCATCACAAAAAAAATGAAAAACTAGTAGTAAATTTATAATATACATAGATACATAGATTTAACTATGTTTTTCCTTGCAAATGAAACTACGCTTCAATTAAAAGGTACGTAATCGATGAATTGTACTAGTAACCAGTCGTCCAATTAAGTAAGACAAAAATAATGCTATCATCTGCATTATTATTACTAAAATTGGAAGAATATTTGATTAATCACTTCTCTTTTTTCTTACTTTTATTTCTCTCCTTTCATTTCTCATCTCTATTGGTATGCAGGAATGAACTGGTAATGGAATGGTCATTCCTATGTCTATTTTTAAATCCATGATTGGTATAATTTTTGGATTGGAAATGACCATTCCTGAAGGAATGCTCATTATTATATGCATAGGATTAACCATTCCTCCCACCCCCATGGTATTAGCCATTACCAATCCTGCAGGAATGAACTATTTATATAATATTTCTTTACAATATTTATTAAATTCATCTAATATCATAATATTTTTTTAAATATAAATTACGTATTAATAAACATATTAAATATTAATTGTAATGTCCCACATCGGTTTGGTAAGGAGAACGAAGCCCCTTTATAAGTGGGTTGAAACCTTACCTGGTATACGCGTTTTAAAACCTTGAGGGGGTACACTGGGCCATCGAGCCTAGTGGCTTTCCAAAGAGGACAATATATGCTTGCCGGGCTGACCTTGGGCTGTTACAAATGGTATCAGAGCCAGTGCCGGTAAGGCCGGTGTGCCAGCGAGGACGCTGGGCCCCAAGGGGGGTGGATTGTAATGTCCCACATCGGTTTGGTAAGGAGAACGAAGCCCCTTTATAAGTGGGTTGAAACCTTACCTGGTATACGCGTTTTAAAACCTTGAGGGGGTACACTGGGCCATCGAGCCTAGTGGCTTTCCAAAGAGGACAATATATGCTTGCCGGGCTGACCTTGGGCTGTTACATTAATTAAATTATATAAAAATATAATTATACATAAATATCTTCAATCTACTATTTATTCATAAATTATATGATTTTGTGTTAGATATGAATAATACATTCATTTATACCGATCCGAACGGATATCCGATACATAAAGTTGGATATCCGACTTTTTCGGTTCGGATTCGGATAGCAAAAAATGCTATCCAAAATTTCGGATATCCAAAGTCCGATTATCCGGTTCGACTCCCATCCTTACATATATATATCCGATTTCGGTAAAAATCGATAACCGATCTTTTCTTACCGTTACCGATTCCAAAAAATTTACTAACCCTAACAACAATTTACTTGAATACATCTTCTAAAATAGTATTAATTCATATACTTAAAATTCATTATGAAAAATGATTTATGTATAAGTATGAAAAAAATAATATTATTATATATTTTATATAAATACAAAAATATACATATTTTGAAATATAAGCTAAAATATATTGTATATATAATCAACTCCATCTATTTTTTCTATACGTATTTAATATTAATATAAAATATTATATACATATTTTTTGTCAGACTAAAATATTATATACATAACATAGTTACTAAAATATTATTAATGAAATTAAAATTTTAAATTATATTTTTTACATATAATTTTGTTATGTACTCAGAGTCTTCTAATTTCTATTTTTAATATTATATATATACAAAAAATAAAAATAAAAAATCAAGAATTTTTAACCCATTTTTAACTTTATTTCTTAGACGTTATCAAGCATAGGAATACTATAATAATATCATTCTTTTCCTATGTTTATTCATTTTCTAAAGTTATTCCATTACTACATAAATTTATTCCAACATACCAATCGCGCCGTTAATGTTTTAGTATTTTTTAATAACGTAATTTTATTTTATTTTATTTCAATTTTTCTGTCCTAATCATACGTTTATAATTAAAATGGTTCAGAATAAGTATTTCAATTATATTATTAAAACTTAAGTATGTTCAGATCTAGAATCACATTTTTTAAAAGAAAAATTGCTTCCAGTTACGTATCCAATTTGCTAGTGATTATAAAATTTCAGCACATAATAATACATGATAATTTTCTGTTATGAGTTATTTTTAATTTGCGACTTCATTATAATGGAACACTCTTTACAAGAAGGACCCTCTTTGGAATTAGTAGGAATAATTACACTTACAAGTACTCAACTTAGAGATACATTAATACAGTAAAACCTTCTGGACTATTAGAAATTACAAATTTCCTATCTCAATTATGGTTCGATTTAATACTTAGGTCATGCCGTTAGGGTAGGACTCATATCAGCAAAACAATTCCTGAGTCAAGAGCGTATTGCTATATTTACCTCTAAGTCGTGAGCGTGTAAGTGTAATCATCTATCTTTTTAGTTAACGATTGTTAAGAGCAAAATGGTAATGTCTCAACTTTCTTTCTTTTTCCTTTTTTTTTAAGAAAAATGGCCGAAATCGGGCCGTGGGGTATTTTGGGAGGCCCCCACCTCATATATATAAAAAAAAGATCATGTACGAAAATTTCCAAATTACTATTGGAAAAATTCCTAATTCATTAACAATCATGTTGGAATCATCGAGATACACACAAGTGGAAGCGTACCTTGATCCATAGCAATCCTTAGTTGACAAGCTAATCCAAGGTTGAGTCTCTAAGCCTTGATACGCCGTCAATTCTTTTCTTACTACAAATTAGGTATCTAACTTAGGGACCAAAGCCTGAATATAAGCTAAAGTTTGACACCTTAATTATGGACTCATCAATCATAATTAAGTGTCCATAGGCTTCTACACATAAAAAGCCCCATACTCAAATAAATATTTCTATAAGCCCATGTAATTAAATATATCTTAAGCAGATCACAAAAGTGGGTTTCTTTAATGAGATAACCCATGTACAATTCATTAATATGTGAGACAACTAAATAGAAAATCCAACAATCTCCTACTTGGTCCACATCTGTTTCCGAATAATTGTACATAGTGTAAACCTTAGTATGCACAACCTTATGTTATCTCAACCTTCGAAATATTTCCAAACAATCTGGTCCACTAATCACTCTAATATAGGATCAAAGTAGCTTTCGTCACATAATTCGTAACTAAACTGAACAATGATCACAATACTAGCAAAATCAATGACGTAGATCAAAGTATGGTGTATAGCATGGAAATTACATGCAATGTGATCGTAATCATGCCTGTTTCTAACTGGTCCTACCTTATAACTTAAAGAGTCTCAAAGCACTTTCCAACACTTTATGCAAAACAGCAACAGAAAGCTAATAACTTTATTTCAGAGTATTCAATCAAATAAAACTTCATAAACCTTAATCTGTACAGAAATAAAGCATGTCAATAAGCAAAACCAAAATAACAAACTCACACTACTAAGACATGTCATCTAGCCTGATGACACCCATATGAGCCACATGTTGTATGGTCCCGACGCATTTCACGACTTCACTTTTTCAACATTAGCATTTAAATATTTTTCATAAATCATCGATTTCTGCATTAGAACCCTAATGCATTAACAAGGATTCAATTTGCATCGCTGTGACACTAATTAGGGTCAATTTGGTAAATTTATATTTTTAGCCCGAGTAATTTAATCTAGTAATTTAACACTGCAATTGGACTGGAGTCCCATATCTAAAGTACAAATATTTTGAGGTTCCAAATATTTTCTAAAGTATAAACATTTTTCGTTAAATTATATTTACACTTTGTGTAGCACCTCTCTCCAAGGCTAGGAAGAAGGACACCACACCGAACTGAAACAAACTCCTGAGCATGACTGAGTGTCCTACTCAAAAATCCATCCCAGCGAATGGCACTCACTCAATCAAATAACCTAACAACAATAGCAACTTGCCCAACAACAATACTAGCAAACCAGAGTTACGGAAGCAAATAAAAACCACATTTATATCATAACCGCCATCCAAGGCAATAAGTTCACATTTTAAAGATTTAATACATAAACGCCACACAGGGTTCAACTACATTATCCTGTACAGTCCTAGATATCGCCAATTACAACAAATAAAATCCAACATATATCTTCAATTCCTTTAACTATAGCGGAAGCATTAAACAAAGGAATCATCATCAAGACTCGGCTGTTGTTGGACACTAAACTGAACAAGACCAAGACTCGAATAAAACCTAGACCTGTTGTTGCCAACTGACCATATATGTGACATTGCCACCTGTCTCCCTGAAGAAAACCTGAAGAAAGAATCAAAATACGAGGGTCAGTATAAAGGATACTCAACAAGGGGTTATATAATATAAATATTGATCACAGTTCGTTATTTGTCGTTTGAAACCAAAGTTGTCAATGTTGCTCATTTTTGGGAAAAATACGATAAATATAAGTTTTAAAACTGTACAACAAGCAACACCCGATTAGGCTTATTAATTTAGAACATTAAAAGATTGACGAATGGATCCGTTGAAATTATTTTAGCACATAATTTAAGCCGATATTTAAAAGGAGTCTTAGTCGATTTGCAACCCGCTGATAAGTGATAAAATACAGTTCTAGTAGTTGTAAATAATAAAGACGACATTATAATTCAACTAAGCAGTTAATGTTAGAGTAGTGCCCGTGAAAGCCGAACTGTTTAGGCTAATTCTTTGTAATACTCTAAAGTAGAACTTTCTTGTGACTTGTAATGAAAAGACGTGATTAGTCGTTTTATACTATTGGTCTATTTCATCATATTTTAATTGTATTTAATTGTATTATTTATTCTTGTGTATGGATGAAACCCCAAGGTCACAATAAGATAAGAGAATTGGTTTCACCATTTGATGGGGGCTATGAAATAAGTACCCAATTGTGTGATTTAAACTACTCCAAGTCGATGAGTTTAAAAGGCACAGGGGATGTCGAACAGACTCGCTTGAGCCTTGCTTATATGACATAGCTTTATGAAATTTGTCTCATTTCATGACATTAGTGTTTTGACACTACTATGCATATAAGGGTGCTTGATAGAGATCAAGTTCACTGAGGATCCCGACGAGAATGCCTAAATGGGTTAAGGCTCATATCGAGTCTTAAAGATTAGGAAGGTTTCCCAAGCCATGATCGTGTCTAATTAATCCTTAGACTTGAGACTCCATGGTTACCTTGTGTTTGACTGGGGCATACTTTGATGTACTGCTGAATCCCTAGAGTTTCACATAAGCTGTATGTTAGGTATGTTCGAGTTATGCATGGAAGCTGTGAGGGTTAAATAGAATCAATCACTTGTTATAAGAACAAGAAGAATTCCTATGGATTCCGTTGTAGTGCATCTCATATCAAATCTTTGCAAAGTACTGTTGATCTCAATTAGGAAAGAGTTCCCAGAGTTAGAGTTCAAATAAGATTACTATTGGAATGCCGTTCACAGTATTATAGACTACTGGAGTTCTGTATCTCATATCCTAGGTCATAATCGGGAATTGGATAATTGAGGGATTGTATCTCACGGAGATCATGATGCTGAAAGGTAAGCATCATTTCAACGAAGGATGGGTGGCCATGGACATGTTGCTAGACTTCATCTATGGTCTGTGGAAATGAGTTTGTGAGATCAAATGGGTTTTGACTCACAAACTTTCTTTAATTGAAAGGGTTCAATCAAAGATATAATTATGACATTTGGAATGTGTTTCTACTACTATCCTGTTGGTGAACCTGAGGGGTCACACAATGACTTCGAAAGGCAAATAAGATTATCTAATCAATATGGATTGCTAGATAGAATTAATTGGTTTAATTCAAAATTGAAGTAGTTAGTTAACTGTGAAGAATTTAATTAAGAGTAATTAAAGGATTTAATTGGATTAAATCAAATTGAGAAAGAAAATATTAATTTAGGAATTAATATTCAACTAGGCTTGAATTATATTTGGAATAGAATAAAGCCCATAAGTTGATTAAAAGATTAATCCAATTTTAATTAGGAGTAATTAGAAAATTGGACTTTGAGAATTTAATCTAGTATTAAATTTAATGGGCCTTTTGAAAAGGCCCAAATCTTAGTCCAATAGGAAGGAGATGGCCGAAAATCCAAGTCCTTCCTGGGCTTGGAATTTTCGGCCATATGGGTTCTTTATAACCCCTTGGATTAATTCTTTTACGTAACAATTGTGCAATCAGAATACAATCAGAAAAACGTAAGTTTTCTATTTTCTCTTCCCCTATCTCTCACGCCGTTTTCTCTTTCTCTCTCTTAGAGAATTGGCTTCTTGACTTCATAGATTATGTCTTACTCTCCAAGGCTTAATCAAAAAGGATAATCAATCGTTCTTCGTTCCCTAGCAGGAATTAAGAGTTACGTGTTTGCCTGCGAGAAGCCGTGGACTATCTTAATTCAGAGGATTTCAGTTGAAAATCGAAACCTAGGTGGATCTCAAAGCTTGCTGCTGATCTCGAAATTGCCGCTCATTGAATTCGTTCCCTTGATTTCTCCACGAGTTGGGACAAGAAATTGTCGCTCATTGAATTCGCCTACAATAACAGCTATCAAGCATTAATCAGAATTGCCCCAAATGAGGCTCTTTAAGGAAGAAAGTGTTGATCGCCTCTTTATTGGGAATTGGACGATTAGCGAAGGACCAAGGATGGGATTGATCAGGCTAACCCTCCGAAAATGATCAAAGAGACTCTTGATAAAATCGAGATCATCCGGCTGAGGATGAAAGCAGCCCAAGATCCGCAGAAGAGCTACGCCGACAAAAGATACCGGGATTTAAAATTTGAAGAAGGAGACAGAGTGTTTCTCAAAGCCACCTTGAGGAAAGGATTCGCGAGAGTGGAAAAAGGTGGGAAACTTAGTCTGATATATCTAGGTCCTTTCGAGATCCTTGAATGGATTGGGAAAACTCCCCACCGCTCGAATTTACCCTCAAATTTGACCTGGATAAATAAAGTTTTCCACGTTTCACAACTCCGGAAGTACTATCCCGACGAGTCTCATATCCTTCGTAATGAAGAAGTACACTTGGAACCTGACATGACAATCGAGATAGAGCCAGTTGTAATCCAATGTTGTAAGTTTAAACAACTCCATAACCGACAGATTTCCTGGTGAGAGTTTTGTGGAAAAACCGAACCACCAAGCAAGTTATTGGGAAATAGAAGAGAAGATGCGGAAAAACTATCCCGAGTTATTCACTGAGACAGATTAGAATCTGGGAACCAGATTCTTTGAACAGGGGGAGTATTGTAACGCCCCGTATTTTCGAGGTATGTTTCGGTGCGTTAACCGAATATTTGAACTTGTTTGAATTATTTGCGATTATGTAAATTATGTGAGATTTTTGTGGGAGTTGGGAGAAATTGTTGTGTTTGTATGAATTTGAGATTTTAAATCTCGCATTGCTGACGCGGGCAAAATTTGCTTCATTTTGACTGTGATATCGATTTATTTCGGTAAGTCAACATTTTAGCCCGGATTAGCAAATCGCAGTATTATTGTACTGGCTCAAGTTTGAGCCAGTGTTTCTTTTCCCTCTACACTCTCATGCCCCTCTCTCTCATTTCCTATTTCTCACTTATTTTTCTTCTTCATTCTTCTTCTCCTCACATTTCTCTCTCAACCCTAACTTGATCACCTTCCAACCTTCCACTTCCGAGCTTCCTCGTTGCAACCCCGAGCTTCCTCATCAATCAAGAAACAAGTTTAATTCACCAAGTTCACCATTTGGAGCTCTCAATCTCTCTCTTTTTCAATTTCTCTATTTAGAGGTAAATGATCATTTCTTGCATTTCTATGGATTGAATTGATTTAGATGTTCAGATTATTTCTTTATGGGATTGTATGAGTGTTTTTCCAACTTTTTGAAGCATGATCTAGCTTGGAAGCCATTAAACCTCCATTGTTGGAACTTGAGCTATATTGGTTTATTGGTAATTTACGTTTTTAATCTCTCAAAGAATGTTTTGTTGTTTTTTTGATGATATATGGTGATATTAGACATTGGTGTTGAGGTTTGGCACGAAATTGGGTGAAAATGTAATTTTTTGGGCCAAAAATCGATTTTGAACTTGAAGAAGATGAACAATGTTTCGAGTTTCAGCTATGTTCGAACACAAATAGCTGTGTTCGAACACAACCCCAAATTTGCAGATTTTTCTTAGGTTCTATTCGTTTTCAAAAAGGATGTGTTTTGCCACACACTTTGTGTTCGAACATAACTCTAAGATTTCAAAATTATATCCAAGTTCACTCTTCCCTTATTTTAACCCGTTTCTATCCCTCCAATATTACTTAAAATGTTTTAATTAAATAAAAGTTGTAAAGTTTGGAGTGATTGGGCATGTTCGGATTGTGAATAGTCACAGGGGTATTTTTTGTAATTCTTTTCCAAATGTTTGATTTTTACTGCCCAAGCTTCTTCATTTACTCATATGCCTCCTATGCTTAATATCACATGTAATTGAGCTTGTTTGAGTGCTTTTGTGTTTGTTTTTCATCATTTCAAGCATGTTTTGCATTTGTTAAGTCGTTTATCTTAATTCTTATCGAGTTCGTCGAGTCGTGTCTTACCTCGAGGCCCTGTGTATTACAGGTGAGACCCAAAGGGATAAGGTGTAGTTCGCCGAGCCTTCCATTTCTCTTTTTGGAGCCTTCAGGTGAGGTTTATGAAAATATTTTATAACTGGTGCTTGAACCTATATGTAGTAAATATTAAAAATGCTTGTGAAAATAATTACCGAACCTTACTTTATGTTATTTCGTTGTTTTCCTCCCGTTTATACTATCGTATATAGATATTTCAATTGAATATCTTATTGGAGTTTAAATAAACGGCTTTGATATCAGAAGTGATATATGTATACATATTGATCTAAATGGTTTTTAAATAGAGACAAGAAAACGAATTTGGTTTAAAAGTAACTTTAGGTCGTGGACCTCACGCGTATGCCTCGAGTATACACGAAAATGTTATGAGAGAAATCCTAAGCCGTTAACTTGTCTCGAAAGACCCTTTTAGTCACTTTACTTCTTGCTTCAGGTTTTGGTGTCCGACATTACATTATCGGCAGTGGCAACATCGCGTCTAGATAAGCTCTCCTAGTTGTCGTGTATCAGTCTTGTGTATTTACTTTTGTTAGATCGATTTGATGATGTGGATATTGCTCCCTATACTTGTTATGTTGATGTTACACACTTTGATGCTGATATTACATTTTGCCCCCGATGAGGGTTTAGTTAATGATATCTAAGACTGTTTATATAGTTGAGCCGTGGATGGCGTTGTCGATATATCTCTCGTTCATTTGATATTGCTTCCCCTCTTATTTGCTATCTCGTTGATTTACTCTGTTTGTTGGGAATGTTGCTGTTGCCAAGTTGTGGAAACCCGTTATCCAAGGTGGGTTTTCAAGTGGAGGTCCCTAACCATCACTCAGGGGCTCGTTGCGGTCTAGGGGCCGTGATGCAGGGGCGTCACAACTTAAAGTGGTATCAGAGCTTAGGTTAGGTACAAAGGTTCTGACATCGTGTCGAGTTTTGTCTAAGTCGTACGGCTATAGGATTTGAGTCCTTTTGCGCTTTTATGTGCTTATATGCTATGTGATTCTTATGTTTAACATGAATACATGGCTAACGTACGGATGCATTATTATTCAGTTACTTGAAATAGGACAGTATGCCTCCCCATCATGGAAGACCTAGGGGCCGAGTACCTTCCTCATCCTCCGCCAGAAAATGATCCTCAACCGGCATAGGAACCTCAAGCTCCGGTGAATCCGACCACTTTCTTGGAAACTATGCAACAGTTCTTTACTGAGGCCCAACCTGGAGCACAACGGACTGCCTCCCAACAAAGAAAAGCCAAGACGACGCTTTAGACATATTCCTCAGCTTCGAGCCACCTCATTTCGAGGGTGCCCAGACGATCTTAAGGCAAGGCGTGGATTTCTGATTTAGAGACCATATTCCAGATTATCTGTTGTGAGGATCCTAAGAAGGTGGAGCACTCAGTATTCCCAAGGATTGGTGGAGATTGGCAAAAAAAAGATGGCGGGTTGACAACACCGAGCCAACATGGGCGAACTTTTTGGTTGCCTTCCGAGATAAGTATATACCCCTTGTGGTACAAGACCGTAGAAAGGCCGAGTTCCAGGGTTTGAAGCAGGGAAAACTTACTGTGGATCAGTATGAGGCACGATTCACTCGCCTTATTGTCTATTTCTTGTCGATGCTCACCGATGAGTGAAGGAGAGTGAACCAGTTTGTCCAGGCCTCAATGTCGACATCCGTAAAGCTCTTCGTGGATCAGATCTTCCCCACTATGAGATTGTCGTTAATAAGGCAATGGAAATCGAGTCTCAGCTTCGGGATATCAACAGCAGCGCTGCCCAGAAGACTGCATCAAGTGCACCGCAGAAGTTCAAGAGACCTTTTGTTCCCTCCGGCTCCTCCTCCGGTAAGAAGTCAAAATCCTCCGGTTCCAAGCCTAATGAACCTCAAGAGAAATGCAAGTTTTGTAACAAGTCCAATCATACCGAGGCTTCATGTTGGAATAAGTTAGGCCATTGTCTTTGATGGGGAGTGATAGGCACCAAGCTGACGATTGCCCGGACAGGAAAGGTTATAGCTAGAGCCTATGCTTTGGGGGGAGATGCAGGCGAAATCGTTCCGAACACCGTTGTCGAAGGTACTTTGCATTTGCATGACATTTTCATTACCGTGTTGTATGATCTAAGTGCTACACACTCATTTGTTGCACATGAAATTGCTACTAAATTGTCTTTATCTGCTGTATTTAACGTATGTGCTTGAAGTCAGTTCCCTGTTGGGAATTTCTTGTTTGTCTAATTGTTTCTTCAAGGATTGTCCGTTGAAGATTGGTGAGCACGTTTATCTCGCGGATCTCATTGAGCTTCAAATGTACCATTATGGGATAATTTTGGGTATGGTTGGCTTTATTGCCACCGAGCTCAAATTGATTGTTTCGAGAAAAAGATTGCATGGGAATCCATAGCGTTAATTTGGGCAAAAGGTTTGAAAAAATTCCTAGTGTATCTGTAACGACCCAAAATCCCGGAATATATTTTCGGAATAATTATCCGACACCTCGTTGGATTTTAAATGAAAAGATTAGTTTCATTAACTAATTTTAATTTATTCTAATTTATTTCCATGTCCTCAATTACTTACAATTACCTTTTCCACCCCTCGAATTTATTTTAATCTCCAAACGAACTCACACCCCCTAAACACACTTGCATCCTCTTGGACACACTTGCACCCTCTTGAACACACTTACATCCCCTTGTGCACACTCTCTTGCACACTCTTGCTCATGCACCCAAATCAAGAGAGAGAAAGAGAGAAGAGAAGGAGAAAGGAAGAAGAATGGAGAAGGAGAAAGAAAATCCCATTCCGAATCCGTCGCTCGACCAATCGAAATTCCGAGACCAACTATTCAATCCTCGTTCGATTCTCTATCAGTAACCTTCTTTCCCCATTTCGATTCGTCCATTAAATCCTTCGATTTTCTAGATTTTATTTTGAAGTGAATATTTGACAATTTGATGGGTTTGTAGGTTAGAGTTTACCATTTTTAGTGTAGTTCGGATCAAATGGTAGCTATTAATGTGTACAATGCATGAATGTGAATTTTATATGTTGATTTTAGCTATAGAATTTGCCCTAGTTGATTTTAGGATGAAACCCTCGTGAGAAACCTCGAAATTACGTTTTCTGCACCTGTAAGTTGAACCATACGGTCCAACGCACGGTCTTGGCAAGACCGTGCACCAGACCGTGCGCACTACCTTAAGCCTGCACCGGCCTGCGCACCCCGGTGCGCACTTGTTATAGCTTGCACGGTCTTGAGTGCGTGCTCAAGACCGTGCACAAGGCCGTGCATTAGCCCGTGCGATGCCTTAACCAAATTTTCAGCCTTTTTCCTTAGTTGCTCACGGTAATTGGGTCGATGGGCCAAAAATAAAAGTTGACTTTTTGCATACGACCCCCTAAAATAGAGCCGTTTTCACCTATAGATTCCATATGATTCAAGGATGAATATTTCGTAAAGTTTTCAAAATTCCGACCTCGTTCGGACCTTGAATCGAGCCTTTTTCGTTTAAGACTTTTTCCCCAATTTTTGAATGTTGTCCGAATGATCCGAAAATCGCATGAGTGCTTCCTTATAATATATTATGCATGAATGTGCAATTAGAATATCAATTGAGCAGGTTTAACATCTTTAATTTCGTATCTTTCGTTTAATGGATTTAATTTCATTCTACTTGTAATTTCAATTACTACATGATTATTACTTGGTCTTTCATGCGTTGTAGTCTTTAAGAGTCGTATGTCGTCTCTTGTCTTATTTGGTTTGTCGTCTCATAGTTTCAGGCCGTCCTTTCAAGGAATAGCTTGAGTGTCTTGTCGCTCCCGTTCTCCCAGGTGAGGGTTTTTAAAATGCTTTCAACTGGATTGAGGATTTCTTTTATTTATTGTGAACTACCCTTACGTGCTCATGTTGATTTGATTTCTTTTCTTGTATATCTATTAAATATTCAATTACATTTTCATGATTTTAACAACAAATATTTTGGTATCAACTGATACCTATAAGCATACCTAAATCGTTTTGTTTTCAAGAGGCGAGTAAAACTCTTTCAGTTCAACGTGGCACTTTGACTTTGGATGGGTCTATGAGGGAAGTCGTTAGGGGATTCCGTCAGCACAGCCCGACACGTATGAAACATATAGTCACCCCCTCTGTCTTCACACACTAGCCTAAATGCCCGTTTGACATACAACTTATAATGTTTCTTGAAATGCGAGCAACTTCATGTACTTTTCTTTTAATGAGGGCCCGGGAGGGTATTCGAGGGTCTCACTTGGGAACGAGCGTCCAGGGTGTTGCCCGGGGTACTTTTCCCAAAATTAAGCGTCAATCGTGGCCCGTCAGGAGTTGATAGCGACGGTTGGGAGCGATGGTGGGCGTTGCATTTGTTGCACGTTTTCCTGAAATTCAATTCGTCGCCCATGGTCGCACTATGGGGTCAGACACCGGAGATGGAGTTTTATAATGACATGAAGGGGTTATAAGGAGGAACAGGCTCATTCTCGCTGGGATATTACTTGCTTCTATTTATGCTTTACTGTTAATGCTTATTAATTGTTGTTATGTAAGTCGAAGCACATTCCGGATTTTCTTAAATTCTGCAAATGTATTTTCCTATATATATATATAAAACTCGGAAGTGTGGCTCGTACTTGTTCCCACTTTACCTTCACTGAGTATCGTTTATACTCACCCCTCGTTATTTTTAATTCTTACTTCAAGTCGACAGGTGGCGTTGTCACCTCTCATGTCGGTTGGCAAAAGCGGGTCGTATGTCTTGGTCTTCGTGTCCTTTGGTAACTGTCGGTAGTGTCCAGCAACAGTTTGTCCTTATTCAGTTGAATTGAATTATTTTGTTTAGTAGAAATGGATATATTAATGATTTTGATATTCGATGGTGTTGATGAATATTCGTTGAACATTGACTAGCTAATCATATAATTGTTGAATATTGATTATGTTGATTGATGCCCCGTGTGGCTTTGAACGTTTAGTTGATATATATGTGTTAAGCTTTCGCACTCTGTTATTTATGTTGGTTGTTGTTGTTGGACTAGGTACGTTGTTGCCGGTATAGATTGAGTGCTTACCGTTCGCCGGGATGGATTTTTAAATGGGGTACATCTACCTCGTTTCGGGAGTTCATCTCGGTGCGGATGTGGTGTCCTTTCTCCTCCCACGGAAAGGGGCGCTACAGTCAGTGGTATCAGAGCTAGGTTCCCGAAGAGGAACCGAAAGCTCTAGTATCTCGTCTGTCTTGTCTTTTGTGTCTTTTGAATTGTGTCAGGCCATGTCGAGTTCGTGTTTTGACGAGTGTTCGTCTCATCTTGGTGCTTAAGATTGTAGACGATTACTGTTGGCTTAATTAACCGACTGGCAATCCTTTATAAATTTTTGTACTACGGAAGATGTAACGCGAGTCGATCGTGGAACTCTTTGTATGTTTTACTTAGTTTGGTCTGTCGTAGTTGTGTGTCGATAGGGTTTTGTTGAGTGTCGAGCATGCCTTATGTGTTTATAAATTATTGGCATCATTTCTTACAAGACATGCACATATTCTGCCAAATAGTTGTGAACGCAGGTATGCCACGCAAGAAAGCCCGATCAGACCCGCCACTACCACCACTTCAGACTGCTCCAGGATCTTCGTACCCGTACCCGACGGGAGACACAGAAATAGCTCAAGGAGGAGAGAGCGTAACCGAATACGAGGCTAGGTTCGCCTACCGGACCAACTATTCTCCAAACCGAGACCCGGACCAAAGGAACAATGTAACGACCCGCAATCTCCAAGTTCAAGATTAGCGCATTTCTCGGAATTCGGACCGTTTACGGTCCCGACGTCTTTCATAATTGCACGTTTTCCAACCCTTGCATTTAAATATTATTTTAAATCATCGATTTGGTATTTAAAACCCAAGGCATTAATTAGAATTTAATTTGCATCGATTTGCCACTAATTAGGGTCAATTTGGTAAATTTATAATTATAGCTCGTTTAATTTAATTTAGTAATTTAACGGTATACATTGGACTGGGGTCCAATGTAATAAATCATATTTTATCGAGGTTCCAAATATTTTCATATGATTATAAATATTATTCATTAAATCATATTTTAAATAAAATTGCATTTTTGGCCCAAAAATTATTTACACTTTGACCATACCCGGCATTGACTTTTCGTAAACTCATGAATTTTAATAAAATGAACCTCAAACTTTGTTAAGCATTTAATTTCGGTCATTTTGACACTAAGTACGCCTAATTCCGACACTTTACACAATTTGCACGTTTTTCGAGGATAGGGTATATTATGCAATTATTGAAAGATTTGGGGCCAAAATGAAAAATGGAGAAGTCACACGCAGCAGCAGCGTCGCGTCTCTCTTCCCCCCCCCCCCCCCCAAAATGTGATTTTTCTCATTTCTTCTCGGAATCGCGCGTATGATATACCGAATCGACCGTCTCGATGAGACGAACTCAACCATACAAGTTTCCCGGCGATTGGAGCAGCGATGGCGGAGAAATGGTGGCGCGAAGGTGGCGCGGCTTGGAGCTTTCGCCGGTGACGTTTCCGGCGACGGCACGGCATGGGCTTGGTTGGAAATGGAAGCTCTTGCCGAGGGGAAGCTTTTGGCGGTGGTCTCGCGACCTGACTTGGCCGGACGGCGGCTGATCGATGAAGAGGTGGCGCGGCGGAGATGGAGCTTTTCCGGCGGCATGCAGAGGCGTCTCGATGGCACACCACCGTGGTTGGGACGGCCATGAGGAGACGAAGCTTTTGGCACCAGTCTCAGGCCCTAACTCGACGGCACGACGGAGCTCCGGTGGCGCGCGGCGGGCCGCGGCGGTGGCGTGGTGGTCCGGACTTTCCGGCCACCATTTTCAGAGGGCTTTATATGGATTTCAATCTTCTCGACATGGGTAACCCAATTTCAAAGTCAATTTCGTATTTCGTTGAGCCGATTTTCGTTAATTTCAATTCTTGGATTCTAGGGTTTTGAGCTTCAAAGTGAAATTAAATTCCGATGGATGATCCGATTGAGAAACGGCTTTGAGGGAAGTGATGGGCTCATCGAGAGGAACATTTCGGTATAAGGGTTCGACCATCGGAGGTGGCCTGGCGGCGGTCCGGTGGTGGCAGGTGGTTTTATGGCGTTTTGGCACTGTTCCAGCGGGAATCCGGCGACGGAGTCTTCGGACAGATCGTGCCCCTGGACGCAACGGTTCTAACGGCGCTGGTATTACTCTATTCCGACTTGTCGTTTGTCTTTTATCGTATTTTTCGTATAATTATGTTAATTTGTAGCTTTTGAACTATAGCTTATAGCTTATAGCTTTTGAGCATGAATAACTTGTATCCTAGCTTGGCTTAATTGTATAAATTGTTGATTGTTGGTGATATATGCTTGTGGTTAAAGCCCACCAAGGCTAGCGGAATTCACTTACAAAACTTGAATCAAATCATGACGGGTTCAACATTAAATAATCCCGAACTCATATCATAACCTACATAATACATATAACGGTCAAATACCTAAAACAACCTAGGAATGAACAACGACAAAAGCAGACTAATTTGCAATACAAGACCGACGAATGCCCACCTTGTAGCGACCCCTGAAGAAGGACCGCCACATCCGCACCGAAACGGATTCCCGAGCTTCAGCGAGGGGCCTCAACTCAAAAACCCACACCGGCGAACGACACTCAAGCAAACACCACCGGCTACAGCAACGACATCCCAACAACAACCACACTAAACAGAGGAAAGCGGAAGCGATTAATGTAAGCAATCAAATTTCATAAAAGCCTACAAGGCTATCATAATATCAAGAAACATTTATAAATCAGAATACAATAAAATAACAACACGTAATGCCATCCATGGCTCAACTAGTCTATCCTATGCAATCCTAGATATCGTCAAGTATCCGACATCAGGGGCACATAAGATACACGAATTAAATAAAGCAGTAAAAGGTTCGAAAGCAAATAAAGACAGTAAACAGGACTCGACGGTTGTTGGGACCACTGACAAGACAAACCAGAAAGACTGAGCCTATCTAGACCTGCTGATGCCGACTGACAAGATAGGTGACGTCGCCACCTGTCTACCTGAAGCAAGAACCAAAAATAGCAGGGGGTGAGTATAAAGGATACTCAGTAAGGGGGTTTGATCACTGTTCGTCATTTATCTTTTAAAACTAAAAGTGGTGGGTGTTGCCCGTTTTGAGAAAGAATATAAATAATGAAATATAAGTTATAAAATAACGCAAGGCAACACTCAGGATCGGCTTATTTGAAAATACAAAGCGTTGACGAACAGGATCTTTCAAAACATTTACACGTAATATCAAGCCGATAAATTGAAAGGGTGTTAGTTGAGTTACGAGGCCGTTACGGTTCGAAAGGCATGCTATGAGTAAGTTAAAAACAATAATTAAATACGGCTCATAATCCAACTAATTAATTGAATAATAAAGGAGACTTCAGTTGGCAAGTTCGAGCCACGCTTCCGGGTTTTGTATATATATTTATAGGAAAATACGTATACTAAAGGAAGAAAACCGGAATGTGCTTCGACTCGTAACTAAAGCCGTAAATCAGATAGACAAGCAAGAAATGCAATAAGTCATGCAAGAATGTGTCCCGGCGAGAACGGGCCCTCCCCTTATAACTCCCAATTGAAAAACATGCAAGCAAGTACTCCATCACCAAGGTTCATGGACCACTCAGAATTTATGGAAACGCGTGTTAACAACGTCACCCTTAACAGAATTTTCTAGGAAGCGCGTAGCCTACAACGCCACCCTCGCACTAACTCAGGTTAGTCAACCTCCTGGCTGACCTAAGCAGATACGGATTGGAGTATCCATCGGGATTTGCCCTGGACGCACGTCCCCAGGCTCACCTCCTGCATACTCCGGGCCCCAAGTCATACACGGTTCAGTGCTCGCATTTGAAAATGATGATAGTTTAAGTGGCCAAAAGGGCCATTCGTAATTGGGGAATCGGGATGTGGAAGGCCAAAAGGGTCATTCGAGACAAGGTTATATTTGCGAGGTCGATGGACCAAAGTTCGCATTTAAAACAAAAGGGGTTTCCTTGTCTCTATTTGAAAGTATTTCAAATCATTTTGGTTGGCTATCAAAATGGTTTGACTAAGCACGTAAGGAATAGTAAAGACAGTACAAAAAGCAATAAGAAAAGGCGGGGAAATAAGTTATTTCGAAGCCTAAATAAACTATGTTCTTACTCCAGTTGAAAACAATTTAAAACCCTTACCTGGCTCGACAAGACAGTATGGAAGCAAGCGGTAGTCAGGTTTCTCCCTCGTTGGACCCACCTGTAATACACAGGGCCTCGAGGATGAAAACAAGACCGACAATACTAAAAGCAAGACACAAGACAACAGATGACGCACGGCAATTCAAATAGAATCCAATCATGCAATAAACGAAATATGGGAAGTAAATCAATTAAACATGTAAATTACGGTACGACAATTAAAGAATATTAATGAAATGTTAAATAACGAAAGAACGTAAATAATAAATATTAAAGGCATGCTTAAACGCAATTAGGGTACGTAGACATGCTTAAATAATATAAGGACGTTCTCTCGCGAATACAGGATTAATCGGACAAGAAACGGGAAAGATGGGATAAAATCCCTAAACAAGCAAAGGTGTCAATTGACGGTCAATTAGGGTCGGGTAAATTGTAAATTATGAAGAATATCAAATCCCAAGGCTCGAGGAAGCTATAGGTGAAATCGGATTGATATTCGGAGGTCGTATGAGAAAAGTCAACATTTAAATGAGTGGGGTTGACCAATTCCCGAAGTGCAAGAAAGGAAAAGGCTGGAAAATACACTAAGTATGTTGCACCGGCCAACGCACGGGCTTACGCACGGGCTTGGCAAGCCGGTGCAAGCACAAAAGGGGTTGCACGGCCTCCCGCACGGTCTTGAGCACGGTGCCAAGACCGTGCAGGTGCAAACGGCCATGCGCACGGGCCTGTGCACGGGCTCAAGCCCGTGCAGACTGAAAAGTGAAGCGCACGGGCTCTTGCACGGTCTTGCTCAAGACCGTGCGTTCGCCCGTGTGGATCTACTGGGCAGCAGACTCAGCAGATCGCGAACCTCATACGCGAAAATCAAATATAAATTCATATAACTCCTAATCTACACCATAAAACATCCTAATTTTCACATATAATAATATATATCATATAAGCTACATATAGACACAAGAATCACGTAAAATGGTCAAGTAATTCTTCCTAAACACGAAAATCCTAATATATATAATTCTATATATAAATCACGAAAAATTGCAAGAAATAACGAACGGAATGAAATGGGGTAAAAGGATTACCGGTAGATAATGTAGTGAGGATCGTTCGGGTTTTCACGGCTCGTCGATCGGGCGAGAAACGAGCTCGGTAGGGCGTCGGGAAGATCTTTCTCCTTTCTTCTCCTTCTTTCTCCTTTCTTTCTTTTCTCCTTCTTGTTATGAGAGAATGAGAGAGATAGGTTGATATTTAGGAAAATATCTCGGAAGGGTAAAATGGTCATTTAGGTTTTAAGGGCATTTATGTAATTTAAGTAATCGAGGCTATTTAGAAGATAGGTTAAATCAATCTTTTCCACAAGATTAATTAATCCAATTGGATAGATCGAGAAATTAGGCAAGGAAGAATTCGCGTAAATATTAATAATATAATTAAATATTCGGGTCGTTACAATACTCCCCTCTTCAAAAGAATCTGTCCTCAGATTCTCCTCCGGACTTCGGGGTTAGTTAAGAGGAGTATAATCTATAAAAATTCTAATACGCGAATTAAAAAATGAGCATTTAGGAGCAATTAAAATACATTATAAAACGTCATTCATAATAAAAACATTTAAATGCGAATAACATTCCAATAAAATTCAAAGTCATGCGAAAGACGGAATTACGAAAACCCTAGACAAGGCTAACGTCGAAGAAGAAAATCCCAAAGCAAGGTCCATCGTCACTGTCATTATCTATTTCGTTCTTCTGACTGATTCTTGTACTCTTTGTATCCTCAATGACAATTGTCACATCCTTCTCCTGTTTCTCGATTAGAGTTCCTTTTACAGGAAGTAACACCATCATCATTTCTCCTATTGTACTCCTCGTCTTTCTCACAATCTGTCTCTTCAAGATCACACTCTTTCTTATTCTTTCTACAGAGTGTTTTCTCATCTTCAAGGGTATTTGATGATTTCTCCTCTCCGCCTTCCATTAAACCATCATTTTCATCATTTCTTCGCTCGACTTCATACGAAACATCAGGGTCGTCATTATCGGAAGCTGATGTCGACTCGTCTCCCATATAATTCTCATCGTCAGATAATTCATTATCCTCTTCACTAGTTGATTCATCTTCAGACATACCTTCAGAAGTATACTCCTTCAGACTCGATTTGTCAACGTCGGTGCTATCCAGAATCGTATAATGTACTCGCAACAGAATCGATCCTAGTCGGCCAAGAACTCCTTGTCCTTAGCACTTTCTAATAGCGTATAACGAATTTATCGAATTCCATGCTATCCACACAGAGTTCACATAAATCTTAGCATCTAATCATTCAATCAGTGCAAGTGTGAATTTTGAAAGCAGTTAAAGCACGTAAGTTATATAAAACACTTAACAAATATTTAAAGCAATTACCATTCAAAGCAGAACACTATGAATGAATGTTATGATAATGCAATGTACCTGTACGAGCATGTCGAGGTCGGTAACCACTTCTTCTTCCCCCAGGGTTCTCTCTGTTGGGACAGTCCCGAATGTGGTGCTTGGTGCTTCCACAAGAAAAGCAACGTCCCAATTGTTTCCTACACTTTGTCGTCCTGTGATTCGTCTTCCCACAGTGCTCACAGGGAATGGGGTCCTCGTTTACTTCAGGTTCTGTAGATTCTGGCACCTCGTAGTGTGGTCTCTTTGTCCGAAAAGTACTCGGTCCGGCTGGCTCTCTCCTTGCTATCTCGTTGGAAGAGGATCCTATCATAACAGGGGCACTCTGGTTCATTATTTGGAGTTCGGACTCCACTCTCATAGCTCGAGTAACTGCGTCAGGGTAAAGACGGATGTCAAGTGCCATCAATGCTCTTCGGATCTCCGGCTGAAGTCCCTCGATAAACTTTCGGGCTCTCTTTCGTTCGTCCGCGGCATAGTGAGGAGCATAAGTGATGAGACGGTTGAACTGTGCTTCATACTGGGCTACGGTAGATGCTCCTTGGTTGAGATACATGAATTCTCTCTCTCGGCTGTCACGTACCACTTTCGGCACATACTTCATTCGGAAGTCAGATACGAATCGTAACCAAGTGTGGGGGATTCTCTCGGCGATCCATCTCCGTTCTATGAAGTTCCACCAATCTCGAGCGGGTCCTCTCATAAGGAAGGTAGCATACTCGACCCTCTCGGGGTCACCACACTGTAGTACTCGAAAGATCTGCTCCACGTCGGATATCCAGGCCTCGGCCTTAAAATCATCTGGTTCGCCCTCGAAGCAGGGTGGACGATAGAAGAGAAACCTATCCAAGATTTGGCCCACATTCTGTCCAGCAGGTACGTCCTGTTGTGGTTGTTGTTATATCCCTTGACATACTTACACGGCGATCTGTCGGATAATCGATACCCATTCTTCCGCCATTGGGTTCGGGGGTGTCGGAGCAGTAGGGGGTCTTCGGCGAGGCATTTTGCACCTGTGAACAACAAACAGGAAAATGATGCATGTTCGGTCAAGGGAATGATCACGTAAGGCATATAAAATTCAATTAAAGCATACATATATGATCAAACAGCATGTAGACAATTTAAGCACGAAACATTCATAGAACAAGCAAGACTCGATCCTATAGCCGTACGACCTAGACACGACAAAACCCAAGCAGGACACGACCAGACGACAAGACAAGACAGACGCTACCTCGAGTTCCACATCCACTTGCATTCAATCCCAACTCAGTACTACAATTGTAAGAGATCAAGCGGTTGGTTGGCCATTCCAAAAGAGATCAATCACAATTTCAATACTAAGGAGTTCTCAAGCACCTGTGACTGGAAACTCTAAGTCTCATTGACATGAAATGGGCAGACACAAGAGACAAGACACGACGCGATTACAAAGCTTCGGTTCCTTTTGGGAACCTAGGCTCTGATACCACTGACTGTAGCGACCCCTGAAGAAGGACCGCCACATCCGCACCGAAACGGATTCCCGAGCTTCAGCGAGGGGCCTCAACTCAAAAACCCACTCCGGCGAACGGCACTCAAGCAAACACCACCGGCTACAGCAACGACATCCCAACAACAACCACACTAAACAGAGGAAAGCGGAAGCGATTAATGTAAGCAATCAAATTTCATAAAAGCCTACAAGGCTATCATAATATCAAGAAACATTTATAAATCAGAATACAATAAAATAACAACACGTAATGCCATCCATGGCTCAACTAGTCTATCCTATGCAATCCTAGATATCGTCAAGTATCCGACATCAGGGGCACATAAGATACACGAATTAAATAAAGCAGTAAAAGGTTCGAAAGCAAATAAAGACAGTAAACAGGACTCGACGGTTGTTGGGACCACTGACAAGACAAACCAGAAAGACTGAGCCTATCTAGACCTGCTGATGCCGACTGACAAGATAGGTGACGTCGCCACCTGTCTACCTGAAGCAAGAACCAAAAATAGCAGGGGGTGAGTATAAAGGATACTCAGTAAGGGGGTTTGATCACTGTTCGTCATTTATCTTTTAAAACTAAAAGTGGTGGGTGTTGCCCGTTTTGAGAAAGAATATAAATAATGAAATATAAGTTATAAAATAACGCAAGGCAACACTCAGGATCGGCTTATTTGAAAATACAAAGCGTTGACGAACAGGATCTTTCAAAACATTTACACGTAATATCAAGCCGATAAATTGAAAGGGTGTTAGTTGAGTTACGAGGCCGTTACGGTTCGAAAGGCATGCTATGAGTAAGTTAAAAACAATAATTAAATACGGCTCATAATCCAACTAATTAATTGAATAATAAAGGAGACTTCAGTTGGCAAGTTCGAGCCACGCTTCCGGGTTTTGTATATATATTTATAGGAAAATACGTATACTAAAGGAAGAAAACCGGAATGTGCTTCGACTCGTAACTAAAGCCGTAAATCAGATAGACAAGCAAGAAATGCAATAAGTCATGCAAGAATGTGTCCCGGCGAGAACGGGCCCTCCCCTTATAACTCCCAATTGAAAAACATGCAAGCAAGTACTCCATCACCAAGGTTCATGGACCACTCAGAATTTATGGAAACGCGTGTTAACAACGTCACCCTTAACAGAATTTTCTAGGAAGCGCGTAGCCTACAACGCCACCCTCGCACTAACTCAGGTTAGTCAACCTCCTGGCTGACCTAAGCAGATACGGATTGGAGTATCCATCGGGATTTGCCCTGGACGCACGTCCCCAGGCTCACCTCCTGCATACTCCGGGCCCCAAGTCATACACGGTTCAGTGCTCGCATTTGAAAATGATGATAGTTTAAGTGGCCAAAAGGGCCATTCGTAATTGGGGAATCGGGATGTGGAAGGCCAAAAGGGCCATTCGAGACAAGGTTATATTTGCGAGGTCGATGGACCAAAGTTCGCATTTAAAACAAAAGGGGTTTCCTTGTCTCTATTTGAAAGTATTTCAAATCATTTTGGTTGGCTATCAAAATGGTTTGACTAAGCACGTAAGGAATAGTAAAGACAGTACAAAAAGCAATAAGAAAAGGCGGGGAAATAAGTTATTTCGAAGCCTAAATAAACTATGTTCTTACTCCAGTTGAAAACAATTTAAAACCCTTACCTGGCTCGACAAGACAGTATGGAAGCAAGCGGTAGTCAGGTTTCTCCCTCGTTGGACCCACCTGTAATACACAGGGCCTCGAGGATGAAAACAAGACCGACAATACTAAAAGCAAGACACAAGACAACAGATGACGCACGGCAATTCAAATAGAATCCAATCATGCAATAAACGAAATATGGGAAGTAAATCAATTAAACATGTAAATTACGGTACGACAATTAAAGAATATTAATGAAATGTTAAATAACGAAAGAACGTAAATAATAAATATTAAAGGCATGCTTAAACGCAATTAGGGTACGTAGACATGCTTAAATAATATAAGGACGTTCTCTCGCGAATACAGGATTAATCGGACAAGAAACGGGAAAGATGGGATAAAATCCCTAAACAAGCAAAGGTGTCAATTGACGGTCAATTAGGGTCGGGTAAATTGTAAATTATGAAGAATATCAAATCCCAAGGCTCGAGGAAGCTATAGGTGAAATCGGATTGATATTCGGAGGTCGTATGAGAAAAGTCAACATTTAAATGAGTGGGGTTGACCAATTCCCGAAGTGCAAGAAAGGAAAAGGCTGGAAAATACACTAAGTATGTTGCACCGGCCAACGCACGGGCTTACGCACGGGCTTGGCAAGCCGGTGCAAGCACAAAAGGGGTTGCACGGCCTCCCGCACGGTCTTGAGCACGGTGCCAAGACCGTGCAGGTGCAAACGGCCATGCGCACGGGCCTGTGCACGGGCTCAAGCCCGTGCAGACTGAAAAGTGAAGCGCACGGGCTCTTGCACGGTCTTGCTCAAGACCGTGCGTTCGCCCGTGTGGATCTACTGGGCAGCAGACTCAGCAGATCGCGAACCTCATACGCGAAAATCAAATATAAATTCATATAACTCCTAATCTACACCATAAAACATCCTAATTTTCACATATAATCATATATATCATATAAGCTACATATAGACACAAGAATCACGTAAAATGGTCAAGTAATTCTTCCTAAACACGAAAATCCTAATATATATAATTCTATATATAAATCACGAAAAATCGCAAGAAATAACGAACGGAATGAAATGGGGTAAAAGGATTACCGGTAGATAATGTAGTGAGGACCGTTCGGGTTTTCACGGCTCGTCGATCGGGCGAGAAACGAGCTCGGTAGGGCGTCGGGAAGATCTTTCTCCTTTCTTCTCCTTCTTTCTCCTTTCTTTCTTTTCTCTTTCTTTTCTCCTTCTTGTTATGAGAGAATGAGAGAGATAGGTTGATATTTAGGAAAATATCTCGGAAGGGTAAAATGGTCATTTAGGTTTTAAGGGCATTTATGTAATTTAAGTAATCGAGGCTATTTAGAAGATAGGTTAAATCAATCTTTTCCACAAGATTAATTAATCCAATTGGATAGATCGAGAAATTAGGCAAGAAAGAATTTGCGTAAATATTAATAATATAATTAAATATTCGGGTCGTTACACACCTAGTAATCACCTGAAACAGATAAGGCTAAAAGCAGGGAGGGTTAGTCAAAAGACTAAGTGAGGGGAAAAAGGTAGTACATATATAATAGCATACAGGAATAAATCACCATTTTAACTTAAAAGAAACAAACATAAAAGAAGGGTTTTCATAAACATTCGGTGATTTATTATAACATAACATAACGGGACTTATCATATTGCTCGGCGAGTCGAGCCCTCAACTTCTCATATCATATCATAACATACCTGAAAACCATACCAGCCTTATTCCTCCCATATAGCAGAAGGACCGCTAAATCCAACTGCTCTTTAGGCATAATAGCCTATCCCTCGGTTGACACAAAGTCTCCATCACAGGAGCACAAAGGTTGCCACTCCGGCCTCACCCGTGCTCCTGGTAAACATGGAGCAAGCTACCGAACTCCACCGTAGACCCGCTGTCTATCCGGCTTCATCCGATCGCCATACTCCGGGCCCATATAACATATCATACATATCATATCTCGCATTTTCATAACTATCATTTTCCTATTAAAATAGAAATCAAGACATTTCGGGGAGAGCCAAAAGGGCCGTTCGAGACAGGCGATGTAACGGTAGGAAACGCAACCGGATGTTCCATCGTCTGGGGGGAGAAACCCTCCCTAACGACTTCACTCAACGAGGAGGTTTCCTAACCCAAATTTACATTTTTAATCGAAACATAGTTCGCTTGTCTCTTTTTGAAAACATTTCGAAATCATATACATATTATTCATTTGATATCAAATCCGTTGTTCTTAAATCTCATAAAAATAATAAGCATAAAGTATTTACTAAATATAGTAATACGGGATGAAAATGTAAATTATACATGCGAGACTTATTTAGTGAGGCTTAATAGTACATATCTACATAATACGGAATAACAACAGAAACCTCACCTGGCGACAACCAAAAGAAAGCCCAAAACGGAAATGAGCAACCTAATCCACGAGAGTGGAACCTGCAACTGACAAACGACATAACCATGTAAGACATACGACGACGCACGGCTTACACGAAAACATAGAAACACGTAAAAGCACGTTATACAATCACATAAGCACTTAGGTTTGAATTATCAAACGAAACGAAGTAATTCGCAAATTTAAAAATGCAAGTCAAGTCCAAATGCAATGAAACTTTACGGACATGCTTTAAATATCATAAGCGAGTATGCATTCGAATTTCGGGAACATCGGACTTCATATGCAAAAGTTAGAAAATTTGACGAAAACTTAAAACATACTATTCATAGGCCCGAACATGCTATAAATTCATAAACCATACAATTCATATCTATTTCATATATATCGAATACACGAGCGAAGAAAGAATTCGGAAAAGATGAGCCACGGCGGGACCCGTAGGCCAAAACAGCCCCTGACTTACAGAAGGTCAAGGAGCTGTTCACCGGTCCACACGGGCTCATGCACACGGCCTTGAGGCCGTGTGCACCAAGGCCGTGTGCACACCAAAGAGACACGCACGGCCTCTTTCACACGACCTCAAGGCCGTGTGCATGAGGCCGTGCACCATCACAACACGCACAGTCTCCTGCACGGCCGTGCGGGAGACCGTGTACACCCACACGGTCTTGCCACACCCCGTGTGCAAAGGCCGTGTGCGTGCGATAACAGCAGAAAATTCACAGAAGCGAGAAACCTTAGCAAATTCAATCCTAAATCCAATATTTAATCATCTAAACATGCAAATCATGCCCTAATATTCACATATAATGATCTACAACATATTAGCTACACATAAAAACAATAAACACGAAAATCCATCCATAAATTCTCTCAAAATCATATAAAACCTAATTTATTCAACCATAAACAAAATCTAGAAATACGAGGCATAGGAGACATTAAACGAGAGGGACGTGAAAGGCTTACTCGTAGAAGAGATCGTGAGGAGTTCGTAGGCGTAAGCGGTTCGAAAATCCGTCGAGAAACGGAGTCGGGACGATCGTTTGAAACTCCTGCTTCTTCCTTGTCCTTTTCTTTCTTTTCTTTCTTCTCCTTTGCTGTTGTTTGCATGAGTGAGGTGAGAGGGAGAGATGTGGGACTTAGTCAAATAATTGACTTGATTCGAAAAATGAAAGGGCATTTTCGTAATTTCGCAAAATAAGTTCAAAAACTCATGTTGTCCAAATGATACATAATTACAGTCAAAATTCATATAATTAAACGCACATTCTCAATTCATAATTTAAATATTAAAATTCATTCATTCATAAAAATATTATATAAATCACATAATAATTAATAAAATAAATCATAAATCGCGAGAGAAATCGATTCGGGCACCCGGTTCATAACATGAATTTTCGGGGCGTTACAATCACCCCTCCTTATGAGAATCTGGTCCCCAGATTCTACTGATTAGAGTTAAACAACTCTGGGTGAAACTTATGCATCTTCATTCGGATCTCTCACGAAGCTCCTTCGACTGTCTGATTCATTCAAGGGACTCGCTAGGAGATATTTCGCGGATTGCACAACTCCAAGCCTGTTCGGGGTTCTTGCAAGTAGCTTTTCAGTAGAACTTGAGCTATCTCCATTTATTGTCGAAAGGCCTGAATTCGATCGATAGCACCTTGGAGGAATCCCAGATAAACGTGTAACAATAATTATCGTCTTAAACCTTCAGTAGTCCGGACACGAAGTCCATGGTGAATCTATTCCCAACCCCACATAGGGATATGGAGTAGTCATAGCTAACCCCTTACTCTTTGATGCTCGGCTTTGAACTGCTGACAAGTCAAGTATCTCTCGACTTAATCGAGTAAGTCTCTTTCTTTCGACCCTTCGAAACATGGGTCTGAGGCTTATATTGGGAGGTATTGGGTTCACCAACATAAAGCTGAGACTTTGGATTATTCTTCGTTCAAATTGTCTGACTCGGGATCCATTCTTTTGCAGTCTTGGCATTTTAAATTCTTCAACCCAATTCGGACTGGGTCGCAAGGCTATGAATGAAATTATCCAAAATGGTGCAAGTCCAATTCGGTTTAGCCTCAATTTGTGACATGCTCGTGATTTGGTTCGAAGTACCAACTACGATATTCGCTTTTCCCAAGGAACATTGATTCTAGCAATCTTAGTCCTCAAGTATTTTCCATTAACGACATTGGGGTTGGTTCAACTCCTCCTGAGTTAACACTTGTTAAACTCTCATAATCTGTGGGAATGTCAACAAATTCCATAAGAGACAGTGGCGACGCTTCAGCCAATCTTCTCCTACAGTAGCTAGTGCAATGTCATGAGGGGCAACTTTCTGGTTGATTTTAGCTTCCTGAGCAGGAGCTATGGTTTCTTCATTAGTACCATTCACCAATTCAACCTTTCACGTGACGCATTCTCACTCACGACGATTCCTTCAGAATCCCTTAAGCCGGGTTAATATTGAAGTTACAGTTAATCTCTTCTCGACTCCTAAGAACAAGTCTTACAGAGATCGTCCGTTCGAGCTCGGTTTCTTTCTTGTCGACTTAAGCGACAGGGTTGCAAGCTTAGAGAAGTTCCACTCGAAGTCTTAGTTTATTCCCATTCCAGTACTGCTCAAATCTTCAACAATCCTCCTTCTCTTCACACTCCGGGTCCTAAATGACTTAAAAGATCACTAAGTCGATCCAGACTTCACATCCGCTAGGTTGGGCAACTAGCGGGTGCCCTTTGTTTTCTGGAGTACCATACGGAGGTGCTCTGCGTTCTTCCTCTAATCTCGAGGACATCAAGGTGACTCCTTAGAAAGCAACGACTAACTCACTGCGATATGAACGGGGTCCATCAAGTCGCAAAGTACTTGTCACTACTAGAGGCAGACATACGAATTCAAGACGTCTACATCAGGCACTGAAAGCTGTCTTCAGAACATATTCGTCTCGGGCATAGAGCTGATGATACCCTAATCAAAGGTTGTTCAGACAAAATCCTCGATCTCAAAGCACATCGGACATTTCTTCATCGACGGTAGAGAATACTTGCCTTCGTTAATATTCTGTGCAATTCTCGGTGAACAATACATACAGGAAGTGCACTGTCTTCTTTCTCTACAAGCAACGTTGGAGTACCCCAGATCAAGATACTCGTTCGGGCACGTTCAAGGGAGGGAAGTTCATCAAGTCGGTTCTTCGATTCTGTCAGATCGGCAGAACCCATTCGGTTAGGCGACTTCGATCACGGTTCGACTTCTTAGAGTTAGATCTATCACAAACCATCCATTCTGATCTGATCGCAAAAGCTCTCAGATTCTCAGGAAGTACGTCGGTGAATTCTATGATCAACTTGGTTCTCTGGACTTAGTCAAGTCCAAGATAATCCTTTGCTGGAAGCTCGGTCAAATCTGCTGCTAACGGTTCCTTCGGTGATAAACGGCAGAACGCGCACAAATCGCAATTGTCCTCCAATCCGCCAACGAAAATAAACGAGAAACACGCAAAGAATTCAACAGACGCATGCGCAAGGACGTCAATGAAAAGCGCAACAAGTGAGTGTAAACCACTCGAATGATGAAATGCAGGTATGGAATGACAATTTATATCTTGTACCTTGCACCGAAGCATTCGGATCTAAGTTCTCCTCGACTGTCTCGATCTTCTCTTCCTCGTGCAATTTGCGCGGAAATGGAAGGGACTTCCACATGAGAAGCAACGTCCAGCTTTCTTTCGGCATTCTGACTCTTGATGGTCCCTTTGGCAAAAGCTACATACGGGTCGTAGGGTTCCCTGCGGTTGGGGAGGTGCATTCTGCTTCGATGAAGACACTTGGGAGGTCTTCTTTCCGGAAGATGGCCCTGAAGGTGTAAATGGCCTCTTAGAACTCGCTAGAAGGTACTGGGTGGTGGTAGTGGCAAGAATAGGACTCTGTCCCATTAGGCTGAGTTCAGACTCAACATGCAGAGCCATTTCCATTGCGTCGGTATAACATTGATATCGTACCACCATCATAGCCTTCCTAATCTCGTAAGTCAATCCCTCTACAAACTGGCGAGTCTTCCTCTGCTCGTCGGCAACCATATATGGGCAATGCTTAATAAGGCGGGAGAAGTGTGCCTCGTACTGACCAACTGAAGATGTGTTCTGTTTGAGAGCCAGAAATTCCCTTTCGCGTTGTTGGCGAACAACCCACGGAATGTACTTAGCCCGAAACTCAGTCAAGAACTGATCCCAAGTCGGGACTACATGCTCGCGTGTCCATCTTTGCTCAATCTGTTTCCACCAATCCTGTGCGGCACCAACCATCAGATAGATTGCATACTCAACTCTCTGAGGGTCCGGATATTCCATTATTCTGTAAATCTTTTCCAGGGCTGATATCCATGCCTCGGCAATAGCGTCATCCGGGGCACCTTCAAACTGTGGTGGTTCGAATCTGAGAAATTGTACCCACGCTTCCTGTTCAGCATTTCCTTTAGGGGCCTGAGCGATGAACTGCCTTAATATTTCTGCCATTTCGGTTGAAGTCGGTGTATCGGTCTGAGGTGCCAATGGAGGTGATGAGAGCGGTTTACGTATACGACGACGTGGAGGCATCCTGTAAGGCCAATAGCAAATATGCATGACAGGTAAGTGAGTATGCAAAGCTGTAAACACGTAGGCAACTAGAGTTCAGATAGAGTTCACATAAGCACTTTGCACATTTGCACAAATTCCACAGTAGCCCCAAGCCGTACGACCTAGACACAATCAGACACGACAGACAACCAGGCACGACAAGTACAACCTTGAGTTTCACCTCCACCTATATCCAAGTCCATCCCAGTGTTTTGATTGTAAAAGATCTTTTGTTGTTGATCATCCAACAAAGATCTGTCACAATTCAAACACTAAGCATTCTTGCACACTGGTAAGTGTAATTCCCTAAGTTACACCGGCACACAACGACTGACAAACAAACAAAACACGACGATTCAGAGCTTAGGCCATTGGACCAAAGAAGCTCTGGTACCAACTGTAGCGGGCGCCCCAAACGGGTAACGCACGCCCCGCATCGAGCCTCAATCCGAAGCCGAAACAGAAATCCGACCCTAAATTGAAACCCGACGAACGGCAAACCGATTTACTCAATCACTAGGCGGGGCTTTTGAAAAAAACAACTGACGACAATAATGTGGTAGCAGAAGCAACAGCAAACAAAACGAATTCTACTAACGGAAAATTAAAGCAATAAACCAATTGCGCAAGTAGTTAAAGCCCACCAAGGCTAGCGGAATTCACATACAAAACTTGAATCAAATCATGACGGGTTCAACATTAAATAATCCCGAACTCATATCATAACCTACGTAATACATATAACGGTCAAATACCTAAAACAACCTAGGAATGAACAACGACAAAAGCAGACTAATCCGCAATACAAGACCGACGAATGCCCACCTAGTAATCACCTGAAACAGATAATGTTAAAAGCAGGGAGGGTTAGTCAAAAGACTAAGTGAGGGGAAAAAGGTAGTACATATATAATAGCATACAGGAATAAATCACCATTTTAACTTAAAAGAAACAAACATAAAAGAAGGGTTTTCATAAACATTCGGTGATTTATTATAACATAACATAACGGGACTTATCATATTGCTCGGCAAGTCGAGCCCTCAACTTCTCATATCATATCATAACATACCTGAAAACCATACCAACCTTATTCCTCCCATATAGCAGAAGGACTGCTAAATCCAACTGCTCTTTAGGCATAATAGCCTATCCCCCGGTTGACACGAAGTCTCCATCATAGGAGCACAAAGGTTGCCACTCCGGCCTCACCCGTGCTCCTGGTAAACATGGAGCAAGCTACCGAACTCCACCGTAGACCCGCTGTCTATCCGGCTTCATCCGATCGCCATACTCCGGGCCCATATAACATATCATACATATCATATCTCGCATTTTCATAACTATCATTTTCCTATTAAAATAGGAATCGAGACATTTCGGGGAGAGCCAAAAAGGCCGTTCGAGACAAGCGATGTAACGGTAGGAAACGCAACCGGATGTTCCATCGTCTTGGGGGAGAAACCCGCCCTAACGACTTCACTCAACGAGGAGGTTTCCTAACCCAAATTTACATTTTTAATCGAAACATAGTTCGCTTGTCTCTTTTTGAAAACATTTCGAAATCATATACATATTATTCATTTGATATCAAATTCGTTGTTCTTAAATCTCATAAAAATAATAAGCATAAAGTATTTACTAAATATAGTAATACGGGATGAAAACGTAAATTATACATGCGAGGCTTATTTAGTGAGGCTTAATAGTACATATCTACATAATACGGAATAACAACAGAAACCTCACCTGGCGACAACCAAAAGAAAGCCCAAAAAGGAAATGAGCAACCTAATCCACGAGAGTGGAACCTGCAACTGACAAACGACATAACCATGTAAGACATACGACGAGCACGGCTTAAACGAAAACATAGAAACACGTAAAAGCACGTTATACAATCACATAAGCACTTAGGTTCGAATTATCAAACGAAACGAAGTAATTCGCAAATTTAAAAATGCAAGTCAAGTCCAAATGCAATGAAACTTTACGAACATGCTTTAAATATCATAAGGGAGTACGCATTCAAATTTCGGGAAAATCGGACTTCATATGCAAAAGTTAGAAAATTTGACGAAAACTTAAAACATACTATTCATAGGCCCGAACATGCTATAAATTCATAAACCATACAATTCATATCTATTTCATATATATCGAATGCACGAGCGAAGAAAGAATTTGGAAGAGACGAGCCACGGCGGGACCCGTAGGCCAAAATAGCCCCTGACTTACAGAAGGTCAGGGAGCTGTTCACCGGTCCACACGGGCACATGCACACGGCCTTGAGGCCGTGTGCACCAAGGCCATGTGCACACCAAAGAGACACGCACGGCCTCTTGCACACGGCCTCAAGGCCCTATGCACAAGGCTGTGCACCATCACAACACGCACGGTCTTCTGCACGGCCGTGCGGGAGACCGTGTACACCCACACGGTCTTGCCACACCCCGTGTGCAAAGGCCGTGTGCGTGCGATAACGGCAGAAAATTCACAGAAGCGAGAAACCTTCGCAAATTCAATCCTAAATCCAATATTTAATCATCTAAACATGCAAATCACGCCCGAATATTCACATATAATGATCTACAACATATTAGCTACGCATAGAAACAATAAACACGAAAATCCATCCATAAATTCTCTCAAAATCATATAAAACCTAATTTATTCAACCATAAACAAAATCGAGAAATACGAGGCATAGGAGATATTAAACGCGAGGGACGCGAAAGGCTTACTCGTAGAAGAGATCGTGAGGAGTTCGTAGGCGTAAGCGGTTCGAAAATTCGTCGAGAAACGGAGTCGGGACGATCGTTTGAAACTCCTTCTTCTTCCTTCTCCTTTTCTTTCTTTTCTTTCTTCTCCTTTGCTGTTGTTTGCGTGAGTGAGGTGAGAGGGAGAGATGTGGGACTTAGTCAAATAATTGACTTGATTGGAAAAACAAAAGGGCATTTTTGTAATTTCGCAAAATAAGTTCAAAAACTCATGTTGTCCAAATGATACATAATTACAGTCAAAATTCATATAATTAAACGCACATTCTCAATTCGTGATTTAAATATTAAAATTCATTCATTCATAAAAATGTTATATAAATCACATAATAATTAATAAAATAAATCATAAATCGCGAGAGAAATCGATTCGGGCTCCCGGTTCATAACACGAATTTTCGGGGCGTTACAGTCGAGCTACAGGTAAGGGTTTTAAATATTTTCAACTGGGGCAAGGACATAGATGTAGGTTTCAAAATAACTCATCATCCCGTATTTTATTTACTTGCTATACTTGTCTTTAAAATTCCTTATGTGCCTAACAAATCCTTTAATATCAAATTATACATTAGTACCGAAAATCGATTTGTTTTTCAAAGGGGCAAGTAAACCCTTTTCTTTTAATGTGACGATTTGACTTAGGACTGGGTCTATGAGGAAAGTCGTTAGGGAAGTGCGCCAGTGCAACCTGACGCATACGGAACTTGTAGTCACCCCCTTTGTCGCCACCACTTGCCCAATTACCCGTTTGGCACTCAAACCCTTATTTCAATGCGAGCAAAATCATGGACTTTTCTTTCATGAGGGCCCGGGATGGTATCCGGAGGTTGCATTTGGGGACGAGCGTCCAAAGTGTAACACGAGGTGCTTCTCCCAAAATTAAGCGTCAACTGTGGCCTGTTAGGAGTTTGATAGTCACGGTTGGGAGCGATGGTGGGTGTTGCATATGTTGCACATTTTCCTTAAATTCACTATAGTCGAGTCTTGGGTTGCTCCTTGGCTTCACACCGGAGATGGAGTTTACTTGTATTGATTGAGGGGGTTATAAGGAGGAATAAGCCCGTTCTCGCCGGGATAATTAATTGCTATCATGACTGCTTTTATTATTATTACTGTTAATTATTTTGGCTTTCGTTATAAGTCGAAGCACCTTCCGATTTTCTACCTTTAACAAACGTAGTTCCCTATATATGTATCAAACCCGGAAGCGTGACTCGAACTTACCGACGATAAGCCTCCTTTGTTGTAAAATACTTTAGTTGAATTATGAGCTGTTTATTTATCATTTCTAATTTATTTATGCTATGTCCTTCGAAATTGTAACGGCTTCGTGACTCAACTAATACCTTTTCAAAATGATCGGCTTGACTTATGTGCAAATATTTTCGAAGGATCCGGTTCGTCAACTTTTGGTGTTTTCAAATAAAGCCGAACCCGAATGTTGCTTTGTGTTATAGTTTTACAACTTATATTATTTTATGTGTCTTTATCAAAACGAGTAACATTCACCCCTTTTTGGTTTTAAACGATAAATGACGAACTGTGATCGATACCTATATTGTATTACCCCCCTTACTGAGTATCCTTTATACGCACCCCTTCTATTTTGGTTCTTGCTTCAGGTAGACAGGTGGCGGTGTCACCTATCTTGTCAGTCGGCAACAGCAGGTTTAGGTCGGCTCTTGTCTCTTATCTTATCAGTGTCCCAACAACAGTCGAGTCTTTATTTTATGAATTGTTTTAGCTTATTGTATTTAATATTATGATTTATTTTTCGTACTTACGTGCCCCTGATGTGGGATAGATAGTTGAGCCATGGACGGCATTGAATGGATAATTGTTTTAAATTTATTTTTATGAATTATGTTTCCATGGACGACTTTTATGATTAAATTGTTATTTTCTTGAAATCGCTTCCGCATTTATCTGATTGCTGTTGTTGTTGGGGCGTCATGTTGTTGTTGCCGGAGTTTTGATCGAGTGATTGCCGTTCGCCGGGATGGATTTTTGAATGGGGTACCTTTACCTCGTTTGGGAGTTCATCTCGGTGCGGATGTGGTGTCCTTTCTCCTCCTACGGAAAGGGGCGCTATAGTCTTTGGTATCAGAGCCTAGGTTCCTGAAAGGGAATCGAAAGCTCTAATATCTCGTCTTGTCTTGCTTTCAGTGTCTGCATGGGTCGTGTCAGTCCGTGTCGGATTCGTGGTATGATGAGTGTTCGTCATCCTTGGTACTGGAATTGTAGAACGAACACGGTTGAGCTGTACGCTCAACTGGCGATCTTTTATACTTCTTGTATTAAGTACGTTGTAACACAAGTTATTCGTGGAATTCTTGTTGTGTCTTATTTGGTTACTGTGTATAGGTCGTGCGGCTTTAGGATCGCGATTTATTTGTTAATATGCCTCCTGTGGTTGCATACTAACCTCATCAGACATGCATATTGAAACCTTGTGATGCAGAGATGATCAAACACTATCTTCCTTCGAGATAGGACCCTACCGAAGGATACTAACTTGGTGGATACAGCTTACGAGATTGGTCCTACACTCGGAAGGATTGGTGAAAGGTACGCAACTCATAATAGGCATTGCATTAGAACATTGCCTATAACTTGTCTTAAATGTATTCATGCTATTACGTGTTGTCCTTTTAATTCGTGTGAGTTTCTCTACGGGTTTTAGCGTTGGTACCGCTTTAACCTATGAGCTACATCCGTAAATGTGGGTAAGCAATGACAACAGCCAGACTTGATAGATGGAATGGCACGATAGCACAAGGTCGAAATCGGGTGTGGACAAGCTACGAGAGTGATGGGTTTGCATTGTACGACAGCAAAGGAAACATATACTTCAGCCAGTTTCAGAGCATCTTCAGGGTCAATCGAGGGTCGAGGCAGATCGTCTTGATGTGACATTTTCGAGAACGACGATAGAATATAACTCACGGAGATTGAAATCTTCTGTGAGTCGGAGTCAGACCAAGACACTATCAGACATGAGGAGCACTGGGATCAGCAGAGTGCTACAGATGAACTGTTCGACTTTTCGGACTTCGCTTTTTTATTTACCGCGATCAACTCAGAGGTACTAATCGTGGTACGAGGGAAGTAAAAGAGAGAGTTACTGGAGAATAATGGTTACCAATTCCAGCACAGTTAAGATAAAGCCAGTCGACGACAGCTACCTTGAACAGCAAGATAGATGATAGCATGATTTCAGAAGCACATTCGACAATCAGATTCCGAAACAGATTCAAAAGATGAAGAATTAATTGAGTTTGAAGATCGGGATCGTGATACAGATATTCTATTTTCGAGGATGGAGCATAGAAATATCTCGTGACTAATCAGAACCATGTCAGTAAAAGGTAGCTCGGAGACGGAGTTGTTACTGATTTGATCGGGCTTGGGAATGTAATTCGTATCTCACTACCCCAGAGATACTACCTGACAGGATGCACATTTCACTTTCAGACAGAGCGTGGAAACAGATCAAGATCAACAAAGGAACCATATATGTGGAAGGTTTCTTACAGATAGTCACTACCGAGCTCGACCGAGCTTTGGATATGATCAGTATCTCACCCCTCTAGAGATACTATCCGATGAGATACGTGAACTAACTCCGGACAGAGTACAGTGGAACCAGAAGTGAAAGCAGAAGTGAAGTCAGTATGGAATCGGACTACGAGGCAGTAAAGGGAACGTATCAGAAACCGACAAATGTCGCCAGCGCAAACTTGTGAAGGAAATGAAATATCGAGCAACCGAATGGTGAAATGAAGAATGGGTAAATGAGGTTGATCTGAGTCAGACATCGAGCTGGGATAGAGTTCATGGATCAGAAACTTTGAAGGATTCAATTTCTGAGCAGACAGAGTCATCGCGGATTTCGAGGAATTCAAACCACATTAGAGATCGGATGAGCTTACGTGTTTAACTGCTTTAAATAATTGTTAAGTGTTTCATGTGACCTACGTGCTTTAACTACCTTTTAAATCTTACTTGCGCTAATTGAATGATTAGTTGCTAGGCTTTATATGATCTCTGTGTGGATAGCACATAATTCGATAGCCTCGTTATGCGCTATTAGAAAGTGCTAAGGACAAGGAGTTCTTAGTCGACTAGGAGCGATTCTATTGCGAGTTCGATATGCGGATCTGGTTAGCGTCAACTTTATCAGATCGACCTAGAAGAGGAACACTTCAGAAGCTGGTCAGATTGAGAACAGAAGTGAACATGGACGACAGATTTTCAGGAATCGAAGGAGTCTGTCCACGTACTTAAGACGTATTGAGTTGGACAGGTCAAAATTTTAGAACCGAAGCCAAAGAGAAATTTGGCAGAGAACGGTTCGACGTGAGGAGTAGAATCTGAGGACAGATTCTTTTGAAGGAGGGAGTATTGTAACGACCCGCAATCTCCAAGTTCAAGATTAGCGCATTTCTCGGAATTCGGACCATTTACCGTCCCGACGTCTTTCATAATTGCACGTTTTCCAACCCTTGCATTTAAATATTATTTTAAATCATCGATTTGGTATTTAAAACCCAAGGCATTAATTAGAATTTAATTTCCATCGATTTGCCACTAATTAGGGTCAATTTGGCAAATTTATAATTATAGCTCGTTTAATTTAATTTAGTAATTTAACGGTGTACATTAGACTGAGGTCTAATGTAATAAAGCATATTTTATCGAGGTTCTAAATATTTTCATATGATTCTAAATATTATTCATTAAATCATATTTTAAATAAAATTGCATTTTTGGCCCAAAAATTATTTACACTTTGACCTTACCTGGCATTGACTTTTCGTAAACTCATGAATTTTAATAAAATGAACCTCAAACTTTATTAAGCATTTAATTTCGGTCATTTTGACACTAAGTACGCCTAATTCCGACACTTTACACAATTTGCACGTTTTTCGAGGATAAGGTATATTATGCAATTATTGAAAGATTTGGGGCCAAAATGAAAAATGTTGCTTTGTGTTATAGTTTTACAACTTATATTATTTTATGTATCTTTATCAAAACGAGTAACATTCACCCCTTTTTGGTTTTAAACGATAAATGACGAACTGTGATCGATACCTATATTGTATTACCCCCCTTACTGAGTATCCTTTATACTCACCCCTTCTATTTTGGTTCTTGCTTCAGGTAGACAGGTGGCGGTGTCACCTATCTTGTCATTCGGCAGCAGCAGGTCTAGGTCGGCTCTTGTCTCTTGTCTTGTTAGTGTCCCAACAACAGTCGAGTCTTTACTTTATGAATTGTTTTAGCTTATTGTATTTAATATTATGATTTATTTTCCGTACTTACGTGCCCCTGATGTGGGATAGATAGTTGAGCCATGGACGGCATTGAATGGATAATTGTTTTAAATTTATTTTTATGAATTATGTTGCCATGGACGGCTTTTATGATTAAATTGTTATTTTCTTGATATTCCTTCCACATTTCTCTGATTGCTGTTGTTGTTGGGGCGTCATGTTGTTGTTGCCGGAGTTTTGATCGAGTGATTGCCGTTCGCCGGGATGGATTTTTGAATGGGGTACCTTTACCTCGTTTGGGAGTTCATCTCCGTGCGGATGTGGTGTCCTTTCTCCTCCTACGGAAAGGGGCGCTACAAACAAAGCTGCAAGATTTATATCCGGGTTGAGGCACGAAATCCGCCAAATACTCATAGGACTCGGCTGCTGTTCTTATGCGGAGGCCGTCAGCCGAGCTTTGCGGGCCGAAGCAGAATTTGAAATGAGAGCTAGAAGTGCCCGACTAATTACCTTGTAGAACCAGCCATACAAATGAGGAGCTCCAGTGGTTGTCCTTACGACTTCTCGCAGTGAAAGGACAACGAGTAATGGATCCAGTGGAAGTATCACCCTCTGCACACACTGCCGGAAACCGAATCACACCGCCGAGGTGTGTAGGAGAAGACTTGGGCTGTGCCTCCTTTGTGGTGCCGCCAATCACCTCGTCGACAAATGCCCCAACAAGAACAAGGGTAACTGAAGGAGTCAAAGAACTACCGAGATCGAAGGATGTGAATCAAGACACCGAATAAAAGGAAAAGAAGGCTAGACTGGACTTCGTCTCTCGGAGTAAAGGTACAGTGCATATTCATAACATTCATATTTCTCGTCCTTTTAATTTATTAATTGCGCGATAGTATGTTTTTTTTTGCTTAATTGAACTTCGGGTTTAATCCGGGGTGTTTTGGTAATTTTTGTGCGTTTTATTTCAAGTCAGGGGCGCTTGCACGCCCCTGCGTATGGTCTTGGCCAAGCCGGTGCGCCAGCTCAAGACCGTGCAGACCAGCCTAGCGTTTGAACCGCTGAACCGGCCGAGCCGTTACACACGGCCCTGCGCACGCCCGTGCGTGCCCCTTTCGCTGATTTAAACTCATTTCACGAACAGAAACTTACAGCAGCCCCATTTCCCAAATCCCTCTTACTTCCAGCAACTCTAAAACCCCCAAATTTTTCCCCAATTTCATCCTTCCAACTTTGCAAGCCTATAACTTTCGATCCGTCTGTCGGATCTTCGTAAAAATTGAAAGGTATGTAGCCGGAATTGCACATTTCAATTAGTTGGTTTTTGGGGATGATCCGCCGAACCGATCGTACACAAATCGCTGCCCAAAATACACGCTTGCCAAGTGTTCGACAAAATTCCCGAGTGAAGAATTTCACTAAATTCAACCCAACAAGCTTCAAACAACCTTCTCACATGGTCGCCGAAGGTTCTCGACGAAGGAGGAGGCGAGATGACCCTCCATCCCCACTTCCTCTTGATGTGGAAATTCCAAATTCCATTCAATCAAAAATTTTCGCCGAATGCACGAACGCCCGGTCCTATATACTAAATTTCTCGACATAGAAGCCTTGGGGAGTTTGGGACTTGGCCACGGTATAGCCCGATATATCGAAGATGTGGATTGGACCACATTTTTGGACATTAGGAGGAATTCGTACCCTCGGCTCGTCTACAAATTCATTGCAACCCTCCAAGTAGTCCCTCACCAAGACGACGCCAAATTGCCGTTCAAGATCGAATTTCGAGCCCTCAATGAAGAATATGAGCTCACCCTACGGAAATTGACGATGCATTTTGGACTACCCGTCCGGGGAATGATAAGCCGAGAAATAGGATGGTCCGAAGCCGAGGCGTGGAGAAATGTCTCAACTTCTAGAAGGTCCTTCCAACAAGGAAAGTCAAAGGCAACCGACCTCATCAATCCCGCCTTGAGAACTTTCCATCGATTTCTCTCGTGCACCGTCTTTGCCCGAGGAGATAGCTACGGGTCTATCAACTTGGATGAACTCTACATTTTGGATTGCACGGTCCGAAGAGAGCCGGTCAACGGCATTATGTTCTTCCTGAGATACGTGGAGTACGTGGGCACACGCCCAAAGGGAGAAATTAAGATATGTTCCTACATTACCGCAATCCGTGAGTATGCCGGCGTGACCGGTATGGATCGAATGGCCCCAGCAGGGGGAGACGACGCAACCGTCTTTGCCCGAGGAGATAACTACGGGTCTATCAACTTGGATGAACTCTACATTTTGGATTGCACGGTCCGAAGAGAGCCGGTCAACGGCATTATGTTCTTCCTGAGATACGTGGAGTACGTGGGCACACGCCCGAAGGGAGAAATTAAGATATGTTCCTACATTACCACAATCCGTGAGTGTGCCGGCGTGACCGGTATGGATCGAATGGCCCCAGCGGGGGGAGACGACGCAACCATCACCTACAAAGAATTCGCCCAGATGAAGCTATGCAAGAAAGTTAGAGGGCGTCATAGTAAGTACGTGCTGATGACGGCAGAGGAAGCTGCCCCTGAGAGTGACGATGATGTCGAGGAGGACATCCGAACAGGAGGTCATCCTGAAGAGGACCACAAGAAATTGAGGAACAAATGCTTGAACAACTATATGAAGCAGGAGGCTTCGATCCTCAACAGGTCCCGTACGTGCCTGATCCTCCTAGAGCCGAAGAGGCTCACTTCCAGCAGAGTTTCGACGATTACCCGACATAGCACCAGGCTGGATCCTCACAATGGGATAGACTAAGTGAGGAGCAGTGGAACCGGTACCATCAATCAGAGTCGGAGACCCGTAACCGGTGGGAGGCCGATAGGTGGTCGGTTTGAGGAAACCGCTTCACAACCTTCACCGAGCAGACGACCGAGAGACTGGACCGGCAATCGGCCGACCTCCAGGAGGTTCGCACCGACCTTCGGGAGATCAAACTTGAGACCCGACGCAACCACGCCGAGCTCCGGGAGCAGATTTCCGACCTTGAGAGGTCCATCTCCGAGCAGCTCGCTAGCTATCTGAGCCGTCTTGGCATGCCGCCCAGTTCTGGAGCATCCGATTCTTAGTTGGCATCGTGATCTTCCATTTCTCGTCATTTTTCGTTTTAATTGTAATTTGATTTTATTTGGAACTATTATGTAAGAACTATATGTTAATTGCTTATTTGAATTTAAATGCTAATTGTTCGTTTTAATTAATTGTTTATGTGTTAATTGCACGATTTTGTATGACGAACTTATAATTTCCGTAAAATACTCCCTTTAACAAACCTCGAAGTTCGGAGGAGAATCTGAGGACAGATTCTTTTGAAGGGGGAGTATTGTAATGACCCAAAATCCTGGAATATATTTTCGGAATAATTATCCGACACCTCGTTGGATTTTAAATGAAAAGATTAGTTTCGTTAACTAATTTTAATTTATTCTAAGTTATTTCCATGTCCTCAATTACTTACAATTGCCTTTTCCACCCCTCGAATTTATTTTAATCTCCAAAAGAACCCACACCCCCTAAACACACTTGCACCCTCTTGGACACACTTGCACCCTCTTGAACACACTTACACCCCCTTGTGCACACTCTCTTGCACACTCTTGCTCACACACCCAAATCGAGAGAGAGAAAGAGAGAAGAGAAGGAGAAAGGAAGAACAAGGGAGAAGGAGAAAGAAAATCCCGTTCCGAATCCGTCGCTCGACCAATCGAAATTCCGAGACCAACTATACAATCCTCGTTCGATTCTCTATCGGTAACCTTCTTTCCCCATTTCGAGTCATCCATTAAATCCTTCAATTTTTTAGGTTTTATTTTGAAGTGAATATTTGATAATTTGATGGGCTTGTAGGTTAGAGTTTACCATTTTTAGTGTAGTTCGGATCAAATGGTAGCTATTAATGTGTACAATGCACGAGTGTGAATTTTATATGTTGATTTTAGCTATAGAATTCGCCCTAGTTGATTTTAGGACGAAACCCTCGTGAGAAACCTTGAAATCGCGTTTTCTGCACCTGTAAGTTGAACCACACGGTCCAACGCACGGTCTTGGCAAGACCGTGCACCAGACCGTGCGCACTACCTTAAGCCTGCACCAGCCTGCGCACCTCGGTGCGCAAGCCAGTGCGCACTTGTTATAGCTTGCACGGTCTTGAGTGCGTGCTCAAGACCGTGCACAAGGCCGTGCTTTAGCCCGTGCGAATGCATTAACCAAATTTTCAGCCTTTTTCCTTAGTTGCTCACAGTAATGGGGTCAATGGGCCAAAAATAAAAGTTGACTTTTTGCATACGACCCCCTAAAATCGAGTCGTTTTCACCTATAGCTTCCATATAATTCAAGGATGAATATTTCGTAAAGTTTTCAAAATTTCGACCTCGTTCGGGCCTTGAATCGAGCCTTTTTCGTTTAAGACTTTTTTCCCAATTTTTGAATGTTGTCCGAATGATCCGAAAATCGCATGAGTGCTTCCTTATAATATATTATGCATGAATGTGCAATTAGAATATCAATTGAGCAGGTTTAACATCTTTAATTTCGTATCTTTCGTTTAATGGATTTAATTTCATTCTATTTGTAATTTCAATTACTACATGATTATTACTTGGTCTTTCATGCGTTGTAGTCTTTAAGAGTCGTACGTCGTGTCTTGTCTTATTTGGTTTGTCATCTGACAGTTTCAGGCCGTCCTTTCAAGGAATAGCTTGAGTGTCTTGTCGTTCCCGTGCTCCCAGGTGAGGGTTTTTAAAATGCTTTCAACTGGAGTAAGGATTTCTTTTATTTATTGCAAACTACCCTTACGTGCCCATGTTGATTTGATTTCTTTTCTTGTATATCTATTAAATATTCAATTATATTTTCATGATTTTAATAACAAATGTTTTGGTATCAACTTATACCTATAAGTATACCTAAATCATTTTGTTTTCAAGAGGCGAGTAAAACTCTTTCAGTTCAACGTGGCACTTTGACTTTGGATGGGTCTATGAGGGAAGTCGTTAGGGGAGTCTGTCAGCACATCCCGACACGTATGAAACTTATGGTCACCCCCTCTGTCGTCACACACTTGCCTAAATGCCCGTTTGGCATACAACTTATAATGTTTCTTGAAATGCGAGCAACTTCATGTACTTTTCTTTTAATGAGGGCCCGAGAGGGTATTCGAGGGTCTCACTTGGGGACGAGCGTCCAGGGTGTTGCCCGAGGTACTTTTCCCAAAATTAAGCATCAATCGTGGCCCGTCAGGAGTTGATACCCACGGTTGGAAGCGATGGTGGGCGTTGCATTCGTTGCACGTTTTCCTGAAATTCAATTCATCGCCCATGGTCGCACTATGGGGTCAGACACCGGAGATGGAGTTTTATAATGACATGAAGGGGTTATAAGGAGGAACAGGCCCATTCTCGCTAGGATATTACTTGCTTCTATTTATGCTTTATTGTTAATGCTTATTAATTGTTGTTATGCAAGTCGAAGGACATTCCGGATTTTCTTAAATTCTGCAAATGTATTTTCCTATATATATATATATATATATATATATATATATATATATATATATATAAAACCCGGAAGTGTGGCTCGTACTTGTTCCCACTTTACCTTAACTGAGTATCGATTATACTCACCCCTCGTTATTTTTAATTCTTACTTCAGGTCGACAGGTGGCGTTGTCACCTCTCATGTTGGTTGGCAACAGTGGGTCGTAAGTCTTGGTCTTCGTGTCCTTTGGTAACTGTCGGTAGTGTCCAACAACAGTCTGTCCTTATTCAGTTGAAGATCATTTTGTTTAGTAGAAATGGATATATTAATGATTTTGATATTCGATGGTATTGATGAATATTCGTTGAACATTGACTAGCTAATTATATAATTGTTGAATATTGATTATGTTGATTGATGCCCCGTGTGGCTTTGAACATTTAGTTGATATATATGTGTTAAGCTTCCGCACTCTGTTATTTCTGTTGGTTGTTGTTGTTGGACTAGGTACGTTGTTGCCGGTATAGATTGAGTGCTTGCCGTTTGCCTGAATGGATTTTTAAATGGGGTACATCTACCTCGTCTGGGAGTTCGTCTCGGTGCGGATGTGGTGTCCTTTCTCCTGCTACGGAAAGGGGAGCTACAGTATCCTTTGTTAAAGCCGCCAGAATGATGCGTAAGGGATCTCTGGCCTTTGTTGCTTATCTACTAAACCGTCAAAAGATCAAGTTAAACTTGAGGATGTGGAAGTGGTTGGAGACTCTCCTGATGTGTTTCCCAAGAGTTTGGATTCTTTGCCTCCAGAACGGGAAATCGAGTTTGTATTCGAAGACTCCTTATCGTTTGGCTCCGGCCGAGTTAAAGGAGTTGAAGCTGCAGTTGGAAGGATTGTTGGAGAGTGGATATATTCGACCGAGTATCTCAACGTGGGGTGCACCTGTTCTTTTTGTGAAAAACAAAGATGGACATTGAGGATGTGCATCGACTACCGCAAGCTAAATCGAATGACGATGAAGAACAAATACCCTCTACCCCATATAGAGGAGTTATTTGATTTGTTGCAAGGGTCAAAGGTTTATTCCAAACTTGACCTCCGACAAGGATACTATCAACTCCGGATTCGAGAGTCGGATATTCCGAAGATCGGGTTCAACACCCATTATGGGCACTTTGAGTTTGTGGTGATGCCTTCCAGGTTGATGAACGCACCAGCTGCTTTTGTGGATTTGATGCATCGAACCTTCCGGCCGTATCTCGACAAGTTTGTAGAGATTTTCATCGATGACATCTTAGTTTTCTCAAAGACTACCGAGGAACACGCCGAACATTTTCGCATCGTGCTAAGGACTCTTCGAGAGCATCAGTTGTATGCCAAGTTTGGCAAATGCGAGTTTTGGTTTGATCGAGTCAACTTCTTTAGTCATTTATTTCGAGAAATGGCATTGAGGTGGATCGCTCAAAGATAGAGGTTATTGTGATTTGGGACCATCCTAAGACGCCAACTGAGGAGACGAAGCGAATGGCAGTGGTGGCGCGGCGTGAATCGCCACGATGGCAGCGCTGTGGTGGCGCGTGGGAGTGCGGTGGCGGTTGGTGGTCCAGTAACCTCTAGCCACCATTTTCGATGGGTTTTACACTTTTTCCAATGTCCTCGATGTCAATTTCAAAGTCAATTTCGAATTTTGTTAAACAGTTTGTCATTAATTTCAAATCTATGATTTCTAGGGTTTATCAGAGCTTTGGAGTTGAATAAATTTCCTGTGGATGAGCTGTAGCGCCCTTTTCCGTAGGAAGAGAAATGACACCACATCCGCACCGAGACGAACTCCCAAACAAGGTAAATGTATCCCATCTCAAAATCTATCACAACGAACGGCAAGCACTCAATCTATACTGGCAACAACTATCCTAGCAACAATAACAACCAAAAGAAATAACAAAGTGCAGAAGCTTAAAGTAAATATCAATTCAACATTTAAAGCCATACGGGGCATCAATTAACATATATCAGTGCTCAACAATTCAATATCGAAATCAATGCTCAATAATTCAACAATATATCCATTCTACCTAGGAATTCAATTAAATAATAAACACAGACTGTTGTTGGACACTACCGACAATGCCAAGGACACGAAACCCAAGACTCACGGCTCGCTATTGCCAACCAACATGAGAGGTGACAACGCCACCTGTCCACCTGAAGTAAGAATCAAAATAAAGAGGGATGAGTATAAACAATACTCAGTGAAGGTATAAGTTGGAACAAGTACGAGCCACGCTTCCAGGTTTTGTATATATATATATATATATATGAAAAATACATATCCAAAAATGAAGAAAATCCGGAGTGTGCTTCGACTTGCATTAACAATAATTAATAACCAGTACAGTAATAACAGTAAAGCATGAGTAAAAGCAATTAATATCCCAACAAGAATAGGCCTGTTCCTCCTTATAACCCTTTCATGTCATGATAAACTCCATCTTCGGTGTCTGACGCCATAGCGCGACCATGGGCGACGAATTGAATTTCAAGAAAGTGTGTAACGAATGCAACACCCACCATCGCTCCCAACCATGGCTATCAACTCCTAACGGGCCATGGTTGACGCTTATTTTTGGGAATAATACCTCAGGAAACACCCTGGACGCTCGTCCCCAAGTGAGACCCTCGAATACCATCCCGGGCCCATGATAGAGAGACACGATTTTGCTTGCATTTCAAGAAATATTATAAGTTGGATGCCAAACGGCATTTAGGCAAGCGTGTGACGACAGAGGGGATGACTATAAGTTTCATACCTGTCGGGGTGTGCTAACGGACTCCCCTAACGACTTCCCTCATAGACCCAACCAAAATCAAAGTGCCACGTTGAAATGAAAGAGTTTTACTTGCCTCTTGAACACAAAACGGTTTTGATATACTTATAGGTATAATTTGATATCAAAGAGTTTGTTCATTAAAATCATGAAAATATAAGATCAAATATCTAATAGATATACGAGAATGAGAAATCAAATCAATATGAGCACGTATGAGTAGTTATTTCACAGTAAATAAAAGGGATCCTTACTCCAGTGAAAAACATTTAAAACCCTCACCTGGAAGCACGGGAAAGACAAGACAACTCAAGCAATTCCTCGAGAGAACGGCCTGAAACTGACTGACGACAAAACCAATCAAGACAAGACACGACGCATGACTCTCATGGAATTACAATACATGAAAGACCAAATAATATCACTTAGCAATTAAAATTACAAGAAAAATGCAATTAAATCAATTAAATAGATTGTATAAAATTAAAGGTCCTAAACATGCTCAATTGAAATTCTAACGGCACATTCATGCATAATATAATGTAAGGAAGCACTCATGCGATTTTCGGATCATCAGGACAACATTCAAAAATTGGGAAAAAAATCCTAAACGAAAAAGGTTCGATTCAAGGCCCGAACGAGGTCGGAATTTTGAAAACTTTGCGGAATATTCATCCTTGAACATGGAAGCTATAGGTGAAACGGCTCGATTTTAGGAGGTCGTATGCAAAAATTCAACTTTTATTTTTGGCCAATTGACCACATTCCCGAGGGCAACTAAGGAAAAAGGCTGAAAAATTTGCTAAGGTATTCACACGGGCTTGGGCACGGGGTTGCACACGGTCTTGAGAACACCCTCAAGACCGTGCAAGCTGGAATGGGTCCGCACTGGGGTGCGCAGGCCGATGCAGGTTCAAAGGTGGGCGCACCGGCTTGCGCACGGTCTTGGCAAGACCGTGCGGTTCAAGTTCCAGGTGTAGAAAAATGCGATTACAGGTTTTCTCACGACGGTTTCAACCAAAATTCATCTAAAGGGGATCCTAGAGCTAAAATTAACACATAAAATTCCCACTCATGCATTAAACATATTAAGAGTAATCATTTGATCCGAACAACACTGAAAATGGTGAACTATTACCTACAAACCCATCAAATTGCAAAAATATTTATTCCTAAGCAAAAGCTAGCAAATCGAGGGATTTAATGGTGAAATGAAATGGTGGAAGAAGGTTACTGGTAGAGAACCGAACGAGGATCGTTGAGGTGGTCTCGGAATTTTGATTGGTCGAGTGACGGATTCGGAACGGGATTTTCTCTCTTCCTCCTTCTCTTTCTCTCTTCTTCCTCTTCCTTTCTCCTTCCTCTTTCTCTCTCTCGGTTTTGGGTGTATGTGTGCAAGAGTGTGTAAGGGGGTGCAAGTGAGGTCAAGAGTGTGCAAGGCATATTCAAGAGGGCGTGGGGTTCGAATGAGATTTAAATAAACTCGAAGGGTAGAAGAGGTAATTATAAGAGGTTAAGGATTGGAGAATAAAATAAAATAAATTAAAATTAGCTAACGAAGCTAATCTTTTCATTTAAAATTCAACTAGGTGTCGAATAATTATTCCGAAAATATATTCCGGAATTTTGGGTCGTTACAATACTCCCTTCTTCAAAAGAATCTGTCCTCTGATTCTACTCTGGATCACGGGGTTTGTTAAAGGGAGTATAATATGAAAATTAAACATTCATCATACAAAATCGTGCAGTTATCACATATAACAAACAATTAGCATTTAAATCCAAATAGGCAAATACCAAGTAGTTCATACATAATAATTTCAAATAAAAATCAACTTACAATTTTAAAAAAATGCCGAGAAATGAAAGGATAAATGATAACGCCTACGAGTCAGATGGTCCAGAACCAGGCGGCATGCCAAGATGACTCAGGTAGCTAGCGAGCTGCTCAGAGATGGACCTCTCAAGGTTGGAAATCTAATCTCTGAGCTCGGTATGGTTGAGTCGGACCTCCTATCTGAGCTCTCGAAGGTCAGCCGACTGTTGGTTAAGTCGCTCGGTCTGTTGGTTAAGCCACTCGGTGGTTTGCTCGCTGAATGATGTGAAGCGGTCTCCCCAGATATTCCACCTGTCGCCCTCCCACTGATTTCAGATTTCCGAATCCGATTGTTGATACTGGTTCCACTGATCCTCACTCAGTCTATCCCACTGAGAGGATCCAGTCTGGGGTTGAGTCTGGTAGTCGGCGTAGTCCTGATGGAAGTGAGTCTCGTCGGCTCTAGGAGGATCGGGCTCGTACGAGGTTTGTTGAGGATCGAAGCCTCCAGCTTCGTATAATTGCTCAAGCATTTGTTCCTCGATCTCTGGCCGGTCCTCCTCAGGATGACGTCCTGCATTAATACCTTCCTCTTCGTCATCCTCGTCACTCTCGGCAGCGGCCTCCTCTGCCGACATAGGCACATATCTACTATGGCGGCCCTTAGTCTTCCTACAAAGCTTCATTTGAGCAAATTGCTTGTAGGTGATGATAGCGTCGTCTCTCCCTGCTGGGGCCATTCGGTCCATTCCGGTTACACCGGCGCACTCTAGGATCGCTGTGATGTAGGACCCAATCCTGATTTCTCCTTTTGGGTGGGTGGCCACGTAATCCGGGTACCGCAGGAAGAACATGATGCCGTTGACCGGCTTGTTTTGGACCGCGCAATCCAAAATGTATAGCTCATTCAAGTTGATGGAGCCATAGCTATCCCTTCGAGCAAACACCGTGCAAGAGTGGAATCGGTGGAAAGTCCTCAAGGCTTGATTGATGAGGTCGGTAGCCTTGGATTTCGCTTGCTTGAAAGACTTTCTAGAAGTGGAGACACGTCTCCAAGCTTCGGCTTTGGACCAACCTATCTCCCGACTCATCATTCCATTAATGGGTAGTTCGAAATATGTTGTTAGTTTCCATAAAGTGAGTTCATACTCTTCGTTGAACGTCCGGAATTCAATCTTGAATGGTAGCTCGGAATCGTCTTGATGAGGGAGTAGTTGGAGTGTTCCAATGAGTTCATAGACGAGCCATGGATAGGAGTTTCTTCTAAAATCCAAGAAGGTGGTCCAACCCACATTCTCAATGTACCGGGCTACCTCGGGGCCGAGTCCCAATCCCCCCAAGGCATCTACGTCAAGCAATTTGGTGGAGAGAATCGGGCGGCCATACATTTGACGGAAAATCTTTGATTGGGTGGGGTTTGGAATTTCCACCCCAAGAGGAAGCGGGGATGGAGGGTCATCTTGCCTCCTTCTTCATCTAGAACCTTCGGTGGCCATGCGGGAGGGTTGTTTGAAGCTTGCTTGGTTGAATTTGATGAAATTCTTCACTCGGGAATTTTGTCGAACACTTGGCAGGTGCGTATATTGGGCAGAGGTTTGTGCACGATCGGCTTGGCAGATTGTCCCCAAAAACCAACTAATGGAAATGTAGCGGGTGCCCCAAACGGGTAACGCACGCCCCGCACTGAGTCCCGACCCGGAGCCGATATGGGATCCGACCCGAATCGAAACCCGGCGAACGGCAAGCATTTACTCCATCACTAGGCGGGGATTTCAAAAACAACGGAAAGACAGAGGTGCGGAAGCAAAATAAACCAAACATTAAAATATAAATAAATGCACAAGTATTAAAGCCCACCAAGGCTAACGAAATTCAAATACTTAATTATCAAACGGGTTCGAAATAGTATCCCGATACAATATAATAACGAGTTCAAAATATATAAATCCCGAATACAACCTAAATAAATAATTCCTAATATCATCAAACTTAAATAATATCTAAACAGGGAAAAAGGAGATATACATGAATAAAATAATTACAACTCTACGACGACGACTACTACGACGACGAATCCCGCCTAGTATCCTGAAACCAATATAGGGGTGAAACAGAGAGGATTAGTCAAACGACTAAGTGAGGAGGGAATAATAATGTATATAATGAAACGGAAAATAAATCACCAATTTTAAACTTAAAAGAAATCAACATAAAAGAAAGGTTTTCGTAATCGGGTGGTGATTTAACATAAACATAACTTATCATAAGACTCGGCGAGTCGAGCCCTGAACTCCAATATCCAAAACATAAAAACCGGGAAAAACCCACCTTATTCCTCCAATGTAGCCGGACTGCAAACCCGAACTACTCATAACATACTGTATAATCTCAGGTACTCAAAGGGCTGCCACTCCGGCCTCACCCCGAGCTCCCAAATGGAGGAAACCATAGGATTTACGCCGTAGACCCGACGTCTACCGACTTCGTCCTATCGCTCTTACTCCGGGCCCAAATAAACATGCATACATATCATAACTCGCTTTTCAATCATTTCGGGTTGGCCAAAAGACCGTTCGAGACATGTCATATGCGAGGCCGAGGCCAAAGTTCGCCTTAGAAAACAAAAGGGTTTTACATGTCTCTTTCGTAAACATTTAAAAGCCTATACGTAGTACTTTTCATATCAAATCATTTTCGATAAATCAAATGAACATAATAAACATAAATATCTACTAAGTATATATATAGAAACGGTGTGAAAACAAAACGTAAACGTGGCTTATATCGGGAGAGGCTTATTTATATATATACGTAGTAATACTGGAATCAGAAAAGGAAAGCCTCACCTATGGCTATGCAAAATAAGAGCAAAAGCAAGAATCGGCGCTACTCCACAGGAGTATCGTTTGCAAAAATACCAAGACACAACCAATTAAGACTAAGGACGACGCACGGCTTATATGAAAATATTTAAACACATAGGAGCACGTTACACAATCAAACAAAGCACTTAAGTTCAAATTCTCAAACGAAAACAAAGTAATTCATGTATTTAAAAAATGCAATTCAAGTCCAAATGCAACGAAACTTTACGGACATGCTTAAATTATCATAAAGGAGCATGCATTCGAATTTCGGAAAAATCGGACTTCACATGCAAAAGTTAGCAAATTTAACGAAAACTTAAAATGCACTATTCATAGACCCGAACATGCTATAAATTCCTAAAACATGCAATTCATATCTATTTCATATATATCGAATACACGAGCGAAGAAATAATTCGGAAAAGACGAGTCTCGGAGGGACCCGTAGGCCAAATTTGCCCCTGACTTACAGAAGGTCAGGCGACTGTGCAATCGGGCCACACGGCCTTGTGCACGGCCGTGTGCCGAGGCCGTGCACCATCAAGGAACACGCACGGCCTCTTGCACACGGCCTCAAGGCCGTGTGCACAGCCCGTGCACCATTCCAAACACGCACGGTCTCTTGCACGGTCGTGCAAGAGGCCGTGTCACCCACACGGGCTTGCCACACCCCGTGTGCATGGCCCGTGTGTATCAAGAATGAGCAGAACACGCAGAACAGCAAACCCATTTCGCGAAAATCAATCCTAATTCAACCTTTAACTAATTAAACATGCAAATCATTCCCTAATTTTTACATATAAGTTACATATAGGAACGATAAACACGAAAATCCATCCACAATTACTATCAAAATCATATAAAACCTAAATTATACAACTATTCACAAAAACGAGAAAAATGAAGTATAGAAAGACATTAAACGAGAGAATCATTAGAGGCTTACTCGAGAAGAGATCGCGAGGAATTCGTAGGCGTAAATGGATCGAAAATCCGTCGGGAAACGGAGTCGGGACGATCGATTGAAATCTCTTCCTTCTCTTTCTCTTTTTCCTTCTCTTTTCTTTTCTCTCTTCTTCCTTCTTTCGTTTGAACGAGAGTGAGGTGAGAGAGAGTGACTTAGTCAATTAAGTTGACTAGCCTTAAAGTCGAAGGGGCATTTTAGTAATTTCGCAAAATAAGTTTGAAAACTCACGTCGTCCAATTAATACGTAATTACAGTCAAAATTCATATAATTAAACGCACATTGACAATTCGTAATTTAAATATCAAAATTCACTCATTTATGAAATTATCCTAAAATCTCAGAATAAATACCAAATTAAAATAATAAATTACGTAATTACTTGATTTAAATATACCGGATTATAAACCGGATTTTTGGGTCGTTACAGGAAATTTGCAATGCGGGCAATGTACCTTCCAATTTTAATGAAGATCCGATGGCTTGATCGAAAGATATGGACTTGCAAAGTGGGAAAGATGAAATTGGGGGAAATTTTTGGGGTTTTCTGGTTGCTGGACGCGAGAGGGAAAAAAAATGAGGCTTCTGGATGTTTTGCTCACAGAGAAGTATTTAAATTCGCAAAAGAGACATGCACGGCCGGATGCACGGGCGTGCGCAGGCTAGTGCAGGCCGGTTCAGACACTTCAGCGGTTCAGCCGCTGAAATGGTCCGCACAGTCTTGAGCTGGACGCACTGGCTTGGCTAAGACCGTGCGTAAGGGTGTGCAAGCGCCTCTGAATCGAAATAAAATGCGGAAAAATTACTAAAATATCCCGGATTTAATTCGGAGTTCAACCATACAACAAGTACATTATACCACGCAATTAATAAATTAAGATACGAGAAAATATGAATGGTATGCACATGCTTGGTACCTTTATTCCAAGAAACGAAGTCTGGTCTAGCTTTCCTTTTCCTTATTCGGTGTCTTGGCTCGACTCCTTTGATCTCGGTAGTTCCTCGCTCCTTCAGTTACCTTTGCGTTGGTTGGGGCAATGCTTGACTTCGTGCCCGGGGGCACCACAGATTAGGCACAGCGCAAGTCTTCCCCTACACACATCGGCGGTGTGATTCGGTTTTCGATAGTGCGCACAGAGAGTGATACTTCCACTTGATTCGGGTCTACTAGCCACCGTTCCTTCACTGCGAGAAGTCGTAAGAACGACCGCTGGACCTCCTGACTCGTGAGGTTGGTTCTCCATCGTGATCAGTCTGGCACCTCTAGCCCTTAATGCCCATCGGTTCGTAAAGCTCGGCCGACAGCCTCTGCATAAGAACAGCAGCTGAGTCCTATGAGTATCTGGAGGATTTCGAGCCTCAATCTGGATATAAATCTTGTGGCTCTGTGCCTTTGGTCCGGCTCCAAGTTAGGAGAGTAGTTGGTCAGGTAGGCGAACCTAGCCTCGTATTCGTTCACGCTTTCCTCTCCTTGGGCTATCTCAATATCTCCCATCGGGTACGGGTATGAGGATCCTGGAGCAGTCTGATGTGGTGGTAGGGAAGGGTCTGATCGGGCTTTCTTACGCGGATACCTGCATTTACAACTATTTGGCAAAATATGTGCATGTCTTATAAGAGATGATGCCAACAAATCATAAACGCATAAGGCATGCTCAACAATTAATCAAACCCTATCGACACACAACTAAGACAGACCAAACCAAATAAGGCACAACAAAGAGTTCCACGATCGACTCGCGTTACATCTTCCTTAGTACAAAAATTGATAAAGGATTGCTAGTTGGTTATGTAACGCCCCGAAAATTCGAATTATAATCCGGTATGTCCGAATCGAGTATTTGCACAATTTTATTATTTTATTTGATAACTATTATGTGATTTTATAACAATTTCGTATATGAGTGAATTTTGATATTTAAATCACGAATTGATAATGTGCGTTTAATTATATGAATTTTGACTGTAATTATGCATTATTTGGACAACATGAGTTTCGAACTTATTTTGTAAAAATTACGATAATACCCTTTCGATTCTCAACCCAAGTCAAATTTTGACTTAAGTCTCATCCCTCTCTCTCTCACCTCATTCACGCACGAGGAAGAAAAGAGGAGAAGAAAAGAAAGAAAAAGGAGAAAAAGAAGAAAAAGCTTCAATCGATCGCCCCGACTTCATTTCTCGACGGATTTTCGAATCGTTTACGCCTACGAACTCCTCACGATCTCTTCTACGAGTAAGCTTCTCACGTCTCTCTCGATTAATGCCTCCATTGCTTCGATTTTTGGATTTTTGTATATAGTTGAAAATGTTAGGTTTTATATGATTTTGAATGATTTTATGGATGGAATTACGTGATTCTTGGTTCTATAGGTAGCTTAGATGTTGTAGATCAATATATGTAAGTTTTAACTGGAGATTTGCACGATTTATGGGTTTAATATCGAATTTTGGTTTGTTCCCGCGAAGCCCTCGCGATTCTGCATTTTTTCTGCTGTTCTGAGAATCCGCACGGCCTTGCGCACGGTCTTGTGACCATGCGCCAAGACCGTGCGTTAACTTTTGCCTTTGCACGGTCTTGTGCACGGCCGTGCACAAGCCGGTGCGCAGGCCAGTGCAAGGTTCTTGCACCGGCTTGAGCACGAGTTCAAGCCCGTGCGTCCGCCCGTTCCCGAGACCGTGTGCATGCCTTAGCCAAAATTTCTCCATTTTCAGAATGTTGCTCTCGGCAATGAGAGTCAACGGGGACTTTTAAAAGTTGACTTTCTTCGTTTGACCTCCGATTCGAGATCCGACTTCACCTATAGTTCCTATAAATTATGAAATACATATTTTAGGAAGTTTGGATTTTTCCGACTTCGTTCGGGCCCCGTTGTTCGTGTTTTTCGTTTAGGCATCTTAGGCTATTTTTCGAATGTTGTTCGTTTCTTCCGAAAATTGAATGCATGCTTCCTTATTGCCTTTTATGCATGATTATGAGCTTTTATCGTATTCTAATTTGATTTGCTTATTGAATTTACGTACTTTGATAGAATGTGAACCTAGGTGTTATGAATGACCATTTAATGTGCTCCTATGTGTTTTAATGCTTTCGCATAAGCCGTGCGTCGTCGTTAGTCTTATTTGTTTGTGTCTTTGTATTTTGCAGACGATACTCCCGTGGAGTAATGCATCCGGTCTTGCATTTATCTATTCATTTTGTATAGCCAACAGGTGAGGCTTTCCGTTTCTGATTCCAGTACTATTATGTATACGTATAAATAAGCCTCTCCCGATATAAGCCACGTTTACGATTTGTTTTCATACCGTTTCTATATATACTTAATAAATATTTATGCCTATTATGTTATTCGATTTATCGAAAATGTTTTGATATGAAAAAGTACTACGTATAGTCTTTGAAACGTTTGCGAAAGAGACATGTAAAACCCCTTTGTTTTCTAAGGCGAACTTTGGCCTTCGGCCTCGCATACGACATGTCTCGAACGGTCTTTTGGCCAACCCGAAACGATTTGAAAAGCGAGTTATGATATGTATGTATGTATGTATGTATGTTTGGACCCGGAGTAAAGAATGATAGGACGAAGTCGGTAGACATCGGGTCTACGGCGGAAATCCTATGGTTCCCTCCACCTTTGGGAGCTCGGGGTGAGGCCGGAGTGGCAGCCCTTTGAGTACCTGAGATTATACTGTATGTTATGCGTAGTTCGGATTTAGCGGTCCGTCTACAATTGGAGGAATAAGGTGGGTTTTCCCGTTTTTATGTTTGGAAATTGGAGTAAAGGGCTCGACTCGCCGAGTCATATGATATGTTTATGTTTTATGCTAAATCACCACCCGTTTACGAAAACCTTCTTTTATGTTGATTTCTTTAAGTTTGAAAATGGTGATTTATTTCCGATTCATAATATACATTATTATTCCCTCCTCACTTAGTCGTTTGACTAACCCCCTCCGTTTCACCCCTGTATTGGTTTCAGGTTACTAGACGGGATCGTCGTCGTCATAGTCGTCGTCGTAGAGTTACATTTATTTTGCTCATGTATAACTCTCCTCCCGTTTGGCTATTAATTATGTTTTATAATGTTAGTAATCTTATTTAGTTAATATTCGGGATTATATATATATGACGAACCCGTTATTACATTTTGTCGGGATATGTATCGAACCCGTTTATTATTTAAGTGATTGAATTTCGTTGGCCTTGGTGGGCTTTAATACTTGTGCAATTATTATGTTTTATTGTTTGGTTTATTTTCGCTTCCGCACCTCTGTCGTTTTCTTTCGTTTTTGAAATCCCCGCCTAGTGATTGAGTAAAGGTGTGCCGTTCGCCGGGTTTCGGTTTGGGTCGGATTCCGTTTCGGTTCCGGGTCGGGGCTCGGTGCGGGGCGTGCGTTACCCGTTTGGGGCGCCCGCTATAGTTCGTATCAGAGCCTCTCAGGTCCAATGGCCTAGGCTCTGAAGCGTCGTGTTGTCGTGTCCGTTTAGGTCGTACGGCTTAGGATTACGTGATTGTGACAATGTGAATATGTGAATAAACTTCTCTACGTCTTACAGCTTTTCATAATCACTTATCATCATGCATGTTTGGTATTGAATTTGCAGAATGCCTCCACGCCGTGAACCGCCAGGTCCGCCTCCAGGTGTCCCGAGCCCAGCTCCGTTTATGGAGGCTTTAGGATAGTTCATGGTTCATGCTAACCGAGCGACACCGCCTCCTACCCCCGAGAATGATATGGGAAGGTTCCTTAAGCTCAACCCTCCGCAGTTCGAGGGTGCACCAGACGATGTTATTGCCGAATCTTGGATAGCGGCAATGGAGAAGAGGTTCAGGGTGATGGAATGTCCGGACCCTAAGAAGGTCGAGTTAGCAGTGTATCAGATGACAGGAGCTGCACACGACTGGTGGACCCGTACATAGCAGCGATGGCAACGAGAGCATGTGGTCCCGACTTGGGATCAGTTCTTATTTGAGTTTCGGGCCAAGTATATTCCGTTGGTGGTCCGACAGAGACGTGAGCGAGAGTTCCTGGCTCTCAAGCAGGGTACTTCAACCTTTGACCAGTACGAGGCTCATTTCTCCAGACTTATTATTCACTGCTCGTATATGGTTGACGACGAGCAAAGGAAGACCCGACAGTTCATCGAGGGGTTGTCGAATGAGATTCGTATGCACATGCTTGGGAACCGACTTCAGTATTACACCGATGCAGTCAAGACGGCACTTTCCATAGAGTCCGATCTTCGACAGATGAGACCGACTTCGACACCTGCCCCTGCAGCCGCTAAGAGTTTCCCGTCTGGTTCGAAGAGGTCATTTACTCATTCTGGGTCCTCTTCGGGGAAGAAGCCATTCAAGACAACCGTCCAGCCTGCTCCTCCCCGACCTCAGGGATTTCCACGACCTGTCTGTGGATTTTGTCAGGGCCCGCATCTAGAGGCCAAGTGTTGGAAGAAAAATGGTCTTTGCTACGGATGTGGTAGCGCCGATCACCGGGTAGATGTATGCCCGAAGAGAAGACCGGTACAGCAGGGAGCCGCTCAGCCTCAGGCATATGCTCGTGTTTACGCCTTGGAAGGCGATGCAGAGGATGCTGTTGCAGATCCGACCGACGTGGTGGAAGGTACTATATACATAAATGGCATCCCCATACATGCATTGTACGACTCGGGTGCTTCACACTCATTTATTGCGCCTGCTATTTCCTTATCTATGCATGCACCTGTATCCTTGCTTGATTATGTGTTAGTGGTTGGTTCGTCGTTGGGTTCGAAGGTTATTGCGAACCGAGCACTTAAGCGTTGTCCGATTATCATCGAGGGTATCGAGTATCAAGCTGATTTGATCGAGTTGCCGATGAAGAAATATAGGGTTATTCTCGGAATGGATTGGTTGTACGAGCATCAGGCGAAGGTTGATTGTTTCGAGAAGAAGGTTATTCTGGGTTCTAATGAGGTTAAGGGTTTCCGATCAGGAGAGGGCCCGTATATCTCAATGATGGAAGCCAAGAAGCTCGTTCGGAAAGAAGAAGCGACGTGCTTTATAGCTTACCTTCTCAACCGTCCGAAGGACCAAACGAAGATTGAAGAAACGCCCGTGGTCAATGAATTCACTGACGTATTTCCCGAGAATCTGGAATTCTTGCCACCGGATCGGGAAATAGAGTTCGTGATTGACCTAGTTCCGGGAGCCGAGTCCTATTCGAAGTCGCCGTACCGAATGGCTCCTGCCGAGTTGAATGAATTGAAGAACCAACTCGATGAACTTCTTTCCATTGGATACATCCGACCGAGTGCCTCGCCTTGGGGTGCTCCAGTCTTGTTCGTGAAGAAGAAGGATGGTACACTTCGCATGTGTATCGATTACCGAGAATTGAACAGGATGACAGTGAAGAACAAGTATCCTCTACCGCATATCGAGGAATTGTTCGACTTGCTACAAGGATCGAGGGTTTACTCCAAGCTCGATCTCAGACAAGGGTATTACCAGCTCCGTATCCGGTCCGAAGATATCCCGAAGACAGCTTTCAACACCCGATACGGACATTTCGAGTTTGTGGTCATGCCGTTTGGACTCACGAATGCCCCAGCAGCGTTTATGGACATGATGCACAGAATTTTCCGTCCGTACCTCGATAAGTTTGTCGTTATTTTCATTGACGACATCTTAGTGTTCTCGAAGTCCGAAGAAGAACACGCTGAACACCTCCGGATTGTGCTCCAAGCTTTGAGAGAGCACCAGTTGTTTGCTAAGTTTAGCAAATGCGAATTCTGGATTGACCGAGTGACCTACCTAGGTCATGTCATATCCGGAACGGGAATCGAGGTAGATCCTTCGAAGATTGAGACAGTACTGGACTGGGAGAGACCTAAGACTCCTACAGAGATCCGTAGTTTCTTGGGATTAGCAGGATACTACAGACGTTTCGTCAAGGATTTCTCTAAGCTCGCAGGTCCGTTAACCGCGTTGACGAAGAAAGGAGCTAAGTTTGAGTGGTCAGCTAAATGTGAAAACAGCTTTCAAGAACTCAAGAAGAGATTGACCACAGCCCCAGTATTGACTCTGCCCGAGGGATCTGAAGGATTTTTCGTGTATGCCGATGCATCACACGAAGGATTAGGTTGTGTGTTGATGCAGAATGGGAAAGTTATAGCTTATGCATCGAGAAAGCTAAAGCCAGCTGAAGAGAACTATCCCACTCACGACCTTGAACTAGCCGCCGTGGTATTTGCATTATTGAAATGTCGTCATTACCTCTACGGCATCACGTTCGACATCTTCACAGATCATAAGAGCCTTCAGTACTTGTTTACCCAGAAGGAATTGAACAAACGACAGCGCCGTTGGATGGAGTTATTTGAGGATTACGATTGCAAGATTCAGTACCATCCCGGAAAGGCGAATGTCGTAGCCGATGCGCTAAGCCGGAAGGCAAGCATAGCCCAGCTAGAGGCTAAGTTAGAAGGAGTTCACATCAGTTCTTAGGCCCATGTTCACAGCATATCGGTCCAGTCAGAGTTGGGTCGAAAGATTCGAGATATTCAGGCTACTGATGAGTGGACTCAGAGACAGATAGTTCACATCGCAGCTGATCCAGAGACTCAGTTTGGTGTGGACGACACAGGAATTCTCCGCTACAAGTCCCGAGTTTGTGTCCCGGAGAGTCTAAGGAAAGAGATTCTCGATGAGGCTCACAACACACCTTACACAGTTCATCCAGGAGGAAGTAAGATGTACCGGGATTTGAAAGAATTATTCTGGTGGAGAGGTATGAAGAGAGACGTAGCTGATTACGTCAAGAGATGCTCGACTTGTCAGCAAGTTAAAGTTGAACATCAACGACCGGGAGGTTTGCTTGAGCCACTACCGATTCCTACGTGGAATTGGGAGGGTATTGCCATGGACTTCGTGTCCGGTTTGCCTAAAGTTAGAGGTGGCTACGATAGCATTTGGGTGATTATCGACCGGCTATCCAAGAGTGCTCATTTCCTACCGATCAACATGTCATACAAAGTGGATAAGTTGGCAGAGATTTATCACCGGGAGATTGTCAAGCTTCATGGGATTCCGGCTACAATCGTATCTGACAGAGATGCTCGATTTACTTCCCGTTTATGGCAGCAACTTCAAGAGCGAATGGGAACGAAGCTGACTTTCAGTACAGCCGCACACCCGCAGACAGATGGTCAGTCAGAGAGGATGATCAGATACCTCTGTGATATGCTTCGAGCTTGTGCCTTGGATTTTCGCAACAATTGGCACGACTAATTACCGTTGATCGAGTTTGCCTATAACAACAGTCATCAGTCTACGATCGGAATGGCACCTTATGAAGCGTTGTATGGCAAAAAGTGTAGATCCCCGTTGTTTTGGGATCTCGAAGATTGGCGATGGACAAAAGATGATAAGGAACAAGGAACTCCTCCAAAGTTTCTCCAAAATGCCATCGAGCGTATTCAGATCATCCGGCAAAGAATGAAGGCAGCTCAGGATCGACAGAAGAGCTATGCCGACACTCGTCGCCGACAGTTAGAATTTGAGGTTGGTGACAAAGTATTTCTCAAAGCTTCTCCTCGAAAGGGTTTCACCCGAATTGGAAAAGGAGGAAAGTTGAGTCCGAGGTTCTTGGGTCCCTATGAGATTCTGGAGAGGATTGGGAACGCAGCCTACAGGTTAGACTTGTCGCCAAGCCTAACTGGGATTCACAATGTCTTTCATGTTTCCCAACTCCGAAAGTACTTTCCGAATGAATTCGAGATCCTTCCTGTTGAGGAAATTGAACTAGAACCGGATTTGACCTTTGTTTCGAAGCCGGTGAAGATATTGGATAAGAAGACTCAAACTCTGCGCAACCGAGAGATTTCTCTTGTCAAAGTCCTTTGGAGAAATCAGACAACCGAAGAAGCTACTTGGGAAACCGAGGATAAGATGCGCAAGTTTCATCCGGAATTATTTCAGTCGGACGAGTAGAATCTGGGGGCCAGATTCTCATAAGGAGGGGTGATTGTAACGCCCCGAAAATTCGAATTATAATCCGGTATGTCCGAATCGAGTATTTGCACAATTTTATTATTTTATTTGATAACTATTATGTGATTTTATAACAATTTCGTATATGAGTGAATTTTGATATTTAAATCACGAATTGATAATGTGCGTTTAATTATATAAATTTTGACTGTAATTATGCATTATTTGGACAACATGAGTTTCGAACTTATTTTGTAAAAATTACGATAATACCCTTTCGATTCTCAACCCAAGTCAAATTTTGACTTAAGTCTCATCCCTCTCTCTCTCACCTCATTCATGCACAAGGAAGAAAAGAGGAGAAGAAAAGAAAGAAAAAGGAGAAAAAGAAGAAAAAGCTTCAATCGATCGCCCCGACTTCATTTCTCGACGGATTTTCGAATCGTTTACGCCTACGAACTCCTCACGATCTCTTCTACGAGTAAGCTTCTCACGTCTCTCTCAATTAATGCCTCCATTGCTTCAATTTTGGGATTTTTGTATATAGTTGAAAATGTTAGGTTTTATATGATTTTGAATGATTTTATGGATGGAATTACGTGATTCTTGGTTCTATAGGTAGCTTAGATGTTGTAGATTAATATATGTAAGTTTTAACTGGAGATTTGCACGATTTATGGGTTTAATATCGAATTTTGGGTTGTTCCCGCGAAGCCCTCGCGATTCTGCATTTTTTCTGCTGTTCTGAGAATCCGCACGGCCTTGCGCACGGTCTTGTGACCATGCGCCAAGACCGTGCGTTAACTTTTGCCTTTGCACGGTCTTGTGCACGACCGCGCACAAGCCGGTGCGCAGGCCAGTGCAAGGTTCTTGCACCGGCTTGAGCACGAGTTCAAGCCCGTGCGTCCGCCCGTCCCCGAGATCGTGTGCATGCCTTAGCCAAAATTTCTCCATTTTCAGAATGTTGCTCTCGGCAATGAGAGTCAACGGGGACTTTTAAAAGTTGACTTTCTTCGTTTGACCTCCGATTCGAGATCCGACTTCACCTATAGTTCCTATAAATCATGAAATACATATTTTAGGAAGTTTGGATTTTTCCGACTTCGTTCGGGCCCCGTTCTTCGTGTTTTTCGTTTAGGCATCTTAGGCTATTTTTCGAATGTTGTTCGTTTCTTCCGAAAATTGAATGCATGCTTCCTTATTGCCTTTTATGCATGATTATGAGCTTTTATCGTATTCTAATTTGATTTGCTTATTGAATTTACGTACTTTGATAGAATGTGAACCTAGGTGTTATGAATGACCGTTTAATGTGCTCCTATGTGTTTTAATGCTTTCGCATAAGCCGTGCGTCGTCGTTAGTCTTATTTGTTTGTGTCTTTGTATTTTGCAGACGATACTCCTGTGGAGTAACGCATCCGGTCTTGCATTTATCTATTCATTTTGTATAGCCAACAGGTGAGGCTATCCGTTTCTGATTCCAGTACTATTATGTATACGTATAAATAAGCCTCTCCCGATATAAGCCACGTTTACGATTTGTTTTCATACCGTTTCTATATATACTTAATAAATATTTATGCCTATTATGTTATTCGATTTATCGAAAATGTTTTGATATGAAAAAGTACTACATATAGTCTTTGAAACGTTTGCGAAAGAGACATGTAAAACCCCTTTGTTTTCTAAGGAGAACTTTGGCCTTCGGCCTCGCATACGACATGTCTCGAACGGTCTTTTGGCCAACCCGAAACGATTTGAAAAGCGAGTTATGATATGTATGTATGTATGTATGTATGTTTGGGCCCGGAGTAAAGAATGATAGGACGAAGTCGGTAGACATCGGGTCTACGGCGGAAATCCTATGGTTCCCTCCACCTTTGGGAGCTCGGGGTGAGGCCGGAGTGGCAGCCCTTTGAGTACCTGAGATTATACTGTATGTTATGCGTAGTTCGGATTTAGCGGTCCGTCTACAATTGGAGGAATAAGGTGGGTTTTCCCGTTTTTATGTTTGGAAATTGGAGTAAAGGGCTCGACTCGCCGAGTCATATGATATGTTTATGTTTTATGCTAAATCACCACCCATTTACGAAAACCTTCTTTTATGTTGATTTCTTTAAGTTTGAAAATGGTGATTTATTTCCGATTCATAATATACATTATTATTCCCTCCTCACTTAGTCGTTTGACTAACCCCCTCCGTTTCACCCCTGTATTGGTTTCAGGTTACTAGGCGGGATCGTCGTCGTCATAGTCGTCGTCGTAGAGTTACATTTATTTTGCTCATGTATAACTCTCCTCCCGTTTGGCTATTAATTATGTTTTATAATGTTAGTAATCTTATTTAGTTAATATTCGGGATTATATATATATGACGAACCCGTTATTACATTTTGTCGGGATATTGTATCGAACCCGTTTATTATTTAAGTGATTGAATTTCGTTGGCCTTGGTGGGCTTTAATACTTGTGCAATTATTATGTTTTATTGTTTGGTTTATTTTCGCTTCCGCACCTCTGTCGTTTTCTTTCGTTTTTGAAATCCCCGCCTAGTGAATTGAGTAAAGGTGTGTCGTTCGCTGGGTTTCGGTTCGGGTCGGATTCCGTTTCGGTTCCGGGTCAGGGCTCGGTGCGGGGCGTGCGTTACCCGTTTGGGGCGCCCGCTACAGGTTAATTTGGCCAACTGTAATCATCTACAATTTTAAGCACCAAGATAACACTCGTCAAAACACAAACTCGACATGGACTGACACAACTCAAAAGACACAAAAGACGAGACAAGACGAGATACTAGAGCTTTTGGTTCCCTTTCAGGAACCTAGGCTCTAATACCACTGACTATAGCGCCCCTTTCCGTAGGAGGAGAAATGACACCACATCCTCACTGAGACGAACTCCCAAACAAGGTAAATGTACCCCATTTAAAAATTCATCCTGGCAAACGGCAAGCACTCGATCTGTACTGGCAACAACGATCCTAGCCCAACAACAACAACCAAAAGAAATAACAGAGTGCGGAAGCTTAAAGTAAATATCAATTCAACATTTAAAGCCACACAGGGCATCAATTAACATATATCAATGCTCAACAATTCAATATCGAAATCAATGCTCAATAATTCAACAATATATCCATTCTACCCAGGAATTCAATTAAATAATAAAGACAGACTGTTGTTGGATACTACCGTCAATACCAAGGACACGAAACCTAAGACTCAAGACTCGCTGTTGCGAACCGACATGAGAGGTGACAACGCCACCTATCGACCTGAAGTAAGAATCAAAATAAAGAGGGGTGAGTATAAACGATACTCAGTGAAGGTATAAGTAAGAACAAGTACGAGTCACGCTTCCGGGTTTTGTATATATATATATATATATATATATATATGAAAAATACATATGCAGAAATGAAGAAAATCCAGAGTGTGTTTCGACTTGTATTAACAACAATTAATAAGCAGTACAGTAATAACAGTAAAGCATGAGTAAAAGCAATTCATATCCCAGCGAGAATGGGCCTATTCCTCCTTATAACCCCTTCATGTCATGATAAACTCCATCTCCGGTGTCTGACCCCATAGTGCGACCATGGGCGACGAATTGAATTTCAGGAAAGTGTGCAACGAATACAACACCCACCATCGCTCCCAACCATGGCTATCAACTTCTGACGGGCCACGATTGACGCTTATTTTTGGGAATAATACCTCGGTAAACACCATGGACGCTCGCCCCCAAGTGAGACCCTCGAATACCATCCCGAGCCCCATGATAGAAAGACACGATTTTGCTCGCATTTCAAAAAACATTATAAGTTGGATGACAAACGGAATTTAGGCAAGCGTGTGACGACAGAGGGGGTAACTATAAGTTTCATACGTGTCGGGGTATGCTAACGGACTCCCCAAACGATGCATTTTCAGTCACGACAGATAAAGCTCTGATCTGGAAAGTCCGGCGACGGCAATGTCGTGCACCAGCTGGGCTTGGAAGCCATTGACATAAGGAGTCATTTGCCGGTGGTCTCGCCTTCTTTCAATCACCGACGGCGGAGTTATGGCATCCCGAAGGTGGTGCGCGGAGATGTGGTGGCGCACGGTTTTTCGGCGACCAACACCGGCGACCAGTATATCTTTTTAGACCTCCTCGACATGGGTAAGCTAATTTTGAAGTCTATTTCAGTTTTCGTTGAGCGGATTTTTGTTAATTTTGAATTTATGATTCTAAGGTTAATCGGAGCTTCGTAGTGGGATAACTTTCCAATGGATGATTCAATTGAGAAACGATCTTGAGGGAAATGACAGGCTCGACTAGAGGATCATCTGGGTATAAGGTTCGACCACTAGAGGTGCTCTGGTGGCGGCGACACTGTTCTGGCGGGATTCCAACGACATTATCTTCAGACAAAACGTTCGCCTCGTCGCAATAGTTCTAACGGTGCTGGTATTACTCGAATCTGACTTGTCGTTTATCTTTTATCGCAATATTTGTATACTTGAATTAAATGTTAGCTTTTGTTGTAGCTTTTAGCTTTTCGAATCAATTTGGCTTGAATTATGTAACGACCCGAAAATCCGAGTTTCAATTCGGTATATTTTAATCGAGTAATTTCGTTATTTATTATTCTATTTAATATTTATTCTGAGATTTTAGAATAATTTCGTAAATGAGTGAATTTTATATTTAAATCACTAATTGTCAATGTGTGTTTAATTATATGAATTTTAACTGTAATTACGTATTATTTGGACAACGTGAGTTTTCAAATTTATTTTACGAAATTACTAAAATCCCCCTCCGACTCTTTAAACCCTAGCCTAAATTGACTTAGTCAATCTCTCTCCCTCTCATTTTGACTCACGCACAAAAACAAAGGAGAAGGAGGAAAAGAGAAGGAAAAAAGAGAAAGAGAAGGAAGGAAGTTCAATCGATCGTCCCGACTTCGTTTCCCGACGGATTTTCGAATCGTTTACGTCTACGAATTCCTCGCGATCTTTTCTACGAGTAAGCTTCTAACGATTCTCTCGTTTAATGCCTTCTATACTTCGTTTTTCTCGTTTTTGTGAATAGTTGACATTATTAGGTTTTATGTGATTTGTATAGGATTTGTGGATGGATTTTCGTGTTTATCGTTTCTATATGTAGATTATATGTTGTAGATGATCATATGTGAAAATTAGGGATTTATTTGCATGATTAATCGATTTAAGGTTGATTTATATTTGATTTTCGCGTATTGGGTTTGATGTTCTGCATGTTCTGCTCAATTTTTACGCACACGGGCCATGCACACGGGGTGTGGCAAGCCCGTGTGGGTGTACACGGCCTCTTGCACGGCCGTGCAAGAGACCGTGCGTGTTTGGGGTTGGTGCACGGGCTGTGCACACGGCCTTGAGGCCGTGTGCACGAGGCCGTGCGCGTTCGACCGATTGTGCACGGCCTCGACACACGGCCGTGCACAAGGCCGTGTGGCCCGATCGCACAGTGCCCTGACCTTCTGTAAGTCAGGGCCCGTTTTGCACTACGGGTCCTTCCGAGACTCGTCTTTTCCGAATTCTTTCTTCGCTCGTGTATTCGATATATGTGAAATAGATATGAATTGCATGATTTATGAATTTACGACATGTTCGGGTATACGAATAGTGTGTTTTAAGTTTTCGTTAAATTTTCTAACTTTTGCATGTGAAGTCCGATTTTCCCGAAATTCGAATGCATGCTCCCTTATGATAATTTAAGCATGTCCGTAAAGTTTCGTCGCATTTGGATTTGATTTGTATTTTTAAATGCATGAATTACTCTGTTTTCGTTTGAGAATTTGAACTTAAGTGATTGATTTATTTGTATAACGTGCTCCTATGTGTATTAATATTCTCGTATAAGCCGTGCGTCGTCTTTAGTCTTATTTGGTTGTGTCCTGGTATTTTTGCAGACGATACTCCTGTGGAGTAGCGCCGGTTCTAGCTTTTTGCTCTTATTTTGCATAGCAGCCAGGTGAGGTTTTCCGTTTCTGTTTCCAGTATTATTATGTATATATATATATAAGTAAGCCTCTCCCCATATAAGCCTCGTTTATGTTTTGGTTTTCACCCCGTTTATATATATACTTAATAAATATTTATGATTATTATGTTCATTTGATTTATCGAAAATGATTTGATATGAAAAGTACTATGTATAATTTTCGAAATGTTATGAAAGAGACATGTAAAACCTTTTGTTTTCTAAGGCGAACTTTGGCCTTCGGCCTCGCATATGTCATGTCTCGAACGGTCTTTTGGCCAACCCGAAATGTTTGAAAAGCGAGTTATGAAATGTTTGCATGATCGTTTGGGCCCGGAGTAAGAGCGATAGGATGAAGTCGGTAGACGTCGGGTCTACGGCGTAAATCCTATGGTTTCCTCCATTTGGGAGCTCGGGGTGAGGCCGGAGTGGCAGCCCTTTGAGTACCTGAGATTATACAGTTAGTTACGAGTAGTTCGGGTTTGCAGTCCGGCTACATTGGAGGAATAAGGGAGATTTCCGGTTTTATGTTTTTGGTTATTGGAGTTTCAGGGCTCGACTCGCCGAGTCATATGATAAGTTATGTTTTATGTTAAATCACCACCAGTTTACGAAAACCTTTCTTTTATGTTGATTTCTTTAATTATAAAATTGGTGATTTACTTCCGTTTTATTATATACATTACTATTTCCCCCCTCACTTAGTCGTTTGACTAACCCTCTCTGTCTCACCCTATATTGGTTTCAGGATACTAGGCGGGATTCGTCGTCGTCGTCGTCGTAGGGTTGTGTTTAGCTTTGCTCATGTATATTCTTTCCCGGTTGTCTTTTATTTACGTATTATTTATTCATGTTGTATGTACGGGATTTACATACTGAACCCGTTGTTAGATTTTGTCGGGATATTGTACCGAACCCGTTTATTATTATGTAATTGAATTTCATTAGCCTTGGTGGGCTTTAATAATTGTGTAATTAATTATGTTTTAAATATTTGGCTTATTATTGCTTCCGCACTTCTGTCTTTTCGTTGTTTATAAAAACCCCGCCTAGTAATTGAGTAAATGCTTGCCGTTCGCCGGGTTTCGGTTCGGGTCGGATCCCATTTCGGCTCCGGGTCGGGGCTCGGTGCGGGGCGTGCGTTACCCGTTTGGGGCGCCCGCTACAGTTGGTATCAGAGCTCCTTGGTCCAATGGCCTGAGCTCTGAATTGTCGTGTATTGCTGGTTTGGTCGGTCGTTGTGTGCCGGTGTAACTTAGGGAATTGCACTCACCAGTGTTCAAGAACGCTTAGTGTTTGAATTGTCACGGATCTTTGTTGGATGATCAACAACAAAAGATCTTTTACAATCAAATACTGGGATGGGCTTGGATATAGGTGGATGTGAAACTCAAGGTTGTACTTGCCATGCCTGGTTGTCTGTCGTGTCCGGTTGTGTTTAGGTCGTACGGCTTAGGACTTCTGTGAAATTGTGCGAATGTGCTAAGTGCTTATGTGAACACTAAGTGAACATTACTTGCCTATGTGTTTACAGCTTTGCATGCTCATTTACCTGTCATGCATAACTGTTAATGACTTTACAGGATGCCTCCACGTCGTTGTCCCTGTGGACAGTCTTCGTCATCTTCATTGACACCTCAGACAGATCCACCGATTCCAGCCGGAATCTTGGGAACAGTAAGACAGTTCATCGCTCATGCCCCTAAAGGAAATGCTGAGCAGGAAGCATGGGCTCAATTTCTCAGATTCGAACCACCGCAATTTGAAGGTGCCCCGGACGAAGTTATTGCCGAGGCATGGATATCTGCTTTAGAAAAGATTTTTAGGATTATGGAATATCCGGACCCTCTAAGAGTCGGGTTTGCTATTTATTTGATGATTGGAGCTGCTCAGGAATGGTGGAAACAGATGGAACAACGATGGGAACGCGAGCATGTGGTCCCGACTTGGGATCAGTTCTTGATCGAGTTCCGGGCTGAATACATTCCGAGGATTGTTCTTCAACAACATGAAAGTGGAATTCAGGCCCCCGTTCAGCCTATTCCTCCCCAACCTCAGGGATATCCACGATCAGTATGTGGATTTTGTAAGGGCCCGCATGTAGAGGCTAAATGTTGGAGGAAGAATGGACTGTGCTTCGGATGTGGTAGCCCCGATCACATAGTGAACCTATGTCCGAAGAAGAGGCAAGTACCGCGAGATATAACCGGCGATACTGAGGATGCACATCCAGCGAGTTCTACGAGGCCACTTAAACAATCAGGGTTTTCTTCCGGAAAGCAAACCTTCTCGGTATCTTCATCGAAGCAGAATGTACCTCCAAAACGGCAGGGAACGCCAATATGTGGCTTTTGCCAAAGAGATCATCAAGAGTCAGAATGCCGAGAGAAGCAGGGACGTTGCTTCTCATGTGGAAGTCCGTTTCATCTTCGTACAAATTGCACGAGAAAGAGAATGTCGAGACGAGCCAGAAGAATGAAGCTTGATTCTGTATGAACGATCCAGGTATATTGCATTGTCATGACATTCATCCTAAATTAATTTAATTTCATATTATGTGAATTTAAATTATGTGCGTTAAGCGTATTATATTATGCATGTGATTTCGATATTATTATTTGTGTTTGAATTTCGTGAAGTTTGTGTGGTTTTAATCACACGAACTACCCCTGTATGCCTTGCACGGTCTCGCCACACGCCGTGACGAGACCCTGTGCACCCTTTTTCGCACGGCCCTGTTGCACCCGGTGCAAGAGGCCGTGCGCATGAATACACACGGGCTCGTCACACGCCGTGACGAGAGCCCGTGCGTGTTTGTCCTCACGGGGTCGTCACACGCCGTGACGATACCCCGTGCGTGTTTCTCACACGGCCTCGTCACACGCCGTGACGAGAGGCCGTGCGCATTTCTCCCAGATTTATAAATGGTCAGTAGCTCCTCATTCTCGCAACATCAACTCTTTTTCTCCTTTTCTCATGCGAAAGTTCCCCCATTTTTCTCCCCAAATTCATCTCAATTTTGAGCTCGATTAACTTTCGATCCAGCCGGCGGATTTTCGTGAAAATTTGATAGTGCATTGTCGGCAGCAAATTCTAGGAGTTATTGAAATTTGGGCTCGATCCATTCTGCCGATCTCACGCAATTTTGGCCCGAAGTAGCGCACGCCACGTGTTCGATAAAAGTCTCAAGTGAGAAATTTGAAAATTTTTTCCTACAACCTACAACAACTTCTACTCTAATATGGAAGGTGCTCGTGAAACCCGTGGCGGACGTCGTGCAAGGGAACTACCCGACATAGCGGCCCCGGAAGGGTACCAAGTGGATTTGGGTAATGAAGACGATCAAGATGTCTTCAACCGGTTAATGGAACGACCGGTTAGAGCCACGCAATTTCTAGACATGGAAGCTATGTACCAATTGGGACTTGGCGAAGGGATCTCCCATTATATCGACAACATTGGGTGGGCTAATTTTTGGAGTATTCAAAGGCCATCCTATCGCCGCCTTACTTGCGAATTTTTAAGCTCTCTTAAGGGCGCGGCATTTCCGGACGACGACGAGATGCCGATAGGAATCCACTTCAGAGCGTTCAACCGAGACTATACGCTCTCATACCGGCAGTTGACCGAGTATTTTCAACTGGATGTTACGGCACCGAGGAGACGTGCCGACGGATGGAATCAAGCCGAAGCTTGGAGACGTATATCTACCTCCACTGAGATATTTAACTCCGGCGTATCCAAGGCCACGATGCTCATCACTACGCAATTGAGGATTTTGCATAGAGCCGTATCTCGATCGGTTCTCGCCCGAGGAGACAGTCCGGGTGCGGTGAACACCGAAGACTGTTTATTACTTGATCATATGGTGCGAGGGGTCAGGTTCAACCCCATCTCGTACATGATGGACCACATGATGTATATCTCCACTCGGTCGAGAGGAGAGATTCGAGTTGGCTCATACATCACTGCCATTCTGGAGTGTGCCCAGGTGGAAGGGCTAGACACCCAGGTTCCCGTAGGAGGTTCGACGTCAATTGGCTACGGCACACTAGCTCAAATGGCTATTTGCACGAAGGGTCCAAGGCGAAACGACCCATATATTCTGGTGGCTGGACTACCTTTGTGGGAAGCTGACCAAGGGAATGCTCCCGAAGAAGGACCTTCAGACCCAGAGGTCCGAGAGCAGGCTCAGCATATCTACTCCCAGCTGATGAGTCAGGATGCTTCTTTACCTGAGTCTTCGCGTGGCAGAAGAAGCACTCAGCACCAGGAATCGATAGACCTGCAGCAGTTTTATTCAGAGTTCACTGACTACCGACGCGTGTCGGATGAGAGATTTGCCCAGCAGGAGAGGCAGATCAATGAGGGGTTTGCAGCTCAGCGAGCTCACATTGATAGTCAGTACACAGCCTTGCAGGCAGAGCTTCAGAGATCGATCTCGGAGATGCAGAGGTCGCTCTCAGAGCAGCTGGATCAGTATTTCCGCCGTGGTCCGGACGAGCCTTGAGCTATCTTGTCTATTTTATTTTCTTCTTTCCCGTAAACTCTGTTTAGGATTTGATGTAATTTTCTATTTTGTATGAATTCGAATTTCAATTGGAATATTAAGTGCTTTAAGTGTTTATTATGAATTGCGTTTTATTATGTGAATTAATTTTATTTTAATGTTCGATTTAATTCGTATTATTAGAATTTCCGCTAGGTTATGCTCCTCTTAACTAACTCCGAGACCGGAAGAGAATCTGAGGACAGATTCTTCTGAAGAGGGGAGTATTGTAACGACCCGAAAATCCGAGTTTCAATTCGGTATATTTTAATCGAGTAATTTCGTTATTTATTATTCTATTTAATATTTATTCTGAGATTTTAGAATAATTTCGTAAATGAGTGAATTTTATATTTAAATCACTAATTGTCAATGTGTGTTTAATTATATGAATTTTAACTGTAATTACGTATTATTTGGACAACGTGAGTTTTCAAATTTATTTTACGAAATTACTAAAATCCCCCTCCGACTCTTTAAACCCTAGCCTAAATTGACTTAGTCAATCTCTCTCCCTCTCATTTTGACTCACGCACAAAAACAAAGGAGAAGGAGGAAAAGAGAAGGAAAAAAGAGAAAGAGAAGGAAGGAAGTTCAATCGATCGTCCCGACTTCGTTTCCCGACGGATTTTCGAATCGTTTACGTCTACGAATTCCTCGCGATCTTTTCTACGAGTAAGCTTCTAACGATTCTCTCGTTTAATGCCTTCTATACTTCGTTTTTCTCGTTTTTGTGAATAGTTGACATTATTAGGTTTTATGTGATTTGTATAGGATTTGTGGATGGATTTTCGTGTTTATCGTTTCTATATGTAGATTATATGTTGTAGATGATCATATGTGAAAATTAGGGATTTATTTGCATGATTAATCGATTTAAGGTTGATTTATATTTGATTTTCGCGTATTGGGTTTGATGTTCTGCATGTTCTGCTCAATTTTTACGCACACGGGCCATGCACACGGGGTGTGGCAAGCCCGTGTGGGTGTACACGGCCTCTTGCACGGCCGTGCAAGAGACCGTGCGTGTTTGGGGTTGGTGCACGGGCTGTGCACACGGCCTTGAGGCCGTGTGCACGAGGCCGTGCGCGTTCGACCGATTGTGCACGGCCTCGACACACGGCCGTGCACAAGGCCGTGTGGCCCGATCGCACAGTGCCCTGACCTTCTGTAAGTCAGGGCCCGTTTTGCACTACGGGTCCTTCCGAGACTCGTCTTTTCCGAATTCTTTCTTCGCTCGTGTATTCGATATATGTGAAATAGATATGAATTGCATGATTTATGAATTTACGACATGTTCGGGTATACGAATAGTGTGTTTTAAGTTTTCGTTAAATTTTCTAACTTTTGCATGTGAAGTCCGATTTTCCCGAAATTCGAATGCATGCTCCCTTATGATAATTTAAGCATGTCCGTAAAGTTTCGTCGCATTTGGATTTGATTTGTATTTTTAAATGCATGAATTACTCTGTTTTCGTTTGAGAATTTGAACTTAAGTGATTGATTTATTTGTATAACGTGCTCCTATGTGTATTAATATTCTCGTATAAGCCGTGCGTCGTCTTTAGTCTTATTTGGTTGTGTCCTGGTATTTTTGCAGACGATACTCCTGTGGAGTAGCGCCGGTTCTAGCTTTTTGCTCTTATTTTGCATAGCAGCCAGGTGAGGTTTTCCGTTTCTGTTTCCAGTATTATTATGTATATATATATATAAGTAAGCCTCTCCCCATATAAGCCTCGTTTATGTTTTGGTTTTCACCCCGTTTATATATATACTTAATAAATATTTATGATTATTATGTTCATTTGATTTATCGAAAATGATTTGATATGAAAAGTACTATGTATAATTTTCGAAATGTTATGAAAGAGACATGTAAAACCTTTTGTTTTCTAAGGCGAACTTTGGCCTTCGGCCTCGCATATGTCATGTCTCGAACGGTCTTTTGGCCAACCCGAAATGTTTGAAAAGCGAGTTATGAAATGTTTGCATGATCGTTTGGGCCCGGAGTAAGAGCGATAGGATGAAGTCGGTAGACGTCGGGTCTACGGCGTAAATCCTATGGTTTCCTCCATTTGGGAGCTCGGGGTGAGGCCGGAGTGGCAGCCCTTTGAGTACCTGAGATTATACAGTTAGTTACGAGTAGTTCGGGTTTGCAGTCCGGCTACATTGGAGGAATAAGGGAGATTTCCGGTTTTATGTTTTTGGTTATTGGAGTTTCAGGGCTCGACTCGCCGAGTCATATGATAAGTTATGTTTTATGTTAAATCACCACCAGTTTACGAAAACCTTTCTTTTATGTTGATTTCTTTAATTATAAAATTGGTGATTTACTTCCGTTTTATTATATACATTATTATTTCCCCCCTCACTTAGTCGTTTGACTAACCCTCTCTGTCTCACCCTATATTGGTTTCAGGATACTAGGCGGGATTCGTCGTCGTCGTCGTCGTAGGGTTGTGTTTAGCTTTGCTCATGTATATTCTTTCCCGGTTGTCTTTTATTTACGTATTATTTATTCATGTTGTATGTACGGGATTTACATACTGAACCCGTTGTTAGATTTTGTCGGGATATTGTACCGAACCCGTTTATTATTATGTAATTGAATTTCATTAGCCTTGGTGGGCTTTAATAATTGTGTAATTAATTATGTTTTAAATATTTGGCTTATTATTGCTTCCGCACTTCTGTCTTTTCGTTGTTTATAAAAACCCCGCCTAGTAATTGAGTAAATGCTTGCCGTTCGCCGGGTTTCGGTTCGGGTCGGATCCCATTTCGGCTCCGGGTCGGGGCTCGGTGCGGGGCGTGCGTTACCCGTTTGGGGCGCCCGCTACAAATTACTTGTACCTTAGCTTGAAGCATGTTTATGAACTGTTGTGAATAAATGTTGTATATTTGTATAGTCCAATCAATAGGATTTGGTTTGATTGATTAGGATTAGGATTTAATCATAGCTTGTAGCTTTTGAGCTTTTTTTAAAAGCTGTGAGTTGTAATTTGATTGTTAGATTTAAATTGTCTATGCATGTTCAATATAGTATTTCAATCTTTCCCCGAGTGGTTTATGTTTAAGTACTTTTGTTATTTATCAATGTTATTCGTTATTCGTTTATTCCATGCTTTTTTTATTAAATGACCAATATACCCCTACTTGTGCTTTGTTGCATAAATGTTGTATTTTCATCTTTGAGCATGTTCTGCTTTGATAGCTGAGCGTCTTTTGCCTGTTTCTTTGTCGTGTCAGTCTTTCATCGTCTAGACCCGTGTTTTCAGGTGAGATCTTTGAGGGAGAATCATATCTGCTACTTGCTTGCTTTTCTCGTTTTGTCGAGCCACAGGTAAAGGTTTAAAATACTTTTAACTGGAGTAAGAACATAGATATATATAGGAATTGCGAACCAACTTACCCCTCCTGCTTTACTTGTGTGTTAGTCATAGCAAACATATATATATATATATATACATATATAACGTTTTATAATGTTTACAACTAGAGGTAAGAAAAACTTATTTTGTTTTAAAAGGCGAACTTTGGCCTTTTGGCCTCGCAAATATAACCTTGACTCGAACGGCCCCTTTGGCCATCCACACTCTATTTCCTATTTCCGAAAGGCCCCTTTGGCCATCCAAATCTTAGTGTATAGATTCTTTTGAAAAGTGAGAACTGTCCTTCTTTATTGTGGGCCTGGAGTTTATAGTAGTGGCATTGATCGTCTCTCTAAAATCTGTATAGGGGCGTTGATCGTCTCTCTAAAATCTATGTAGTGGCGTTGATCGTCTCTCTAATTTCTGTTCTTTACTCTGTACTGGTGGTGGAGTATTTATCTATTTGCTTGGTTGAGAGTTATAAGAAGAGGGCCCGTGCTAGCCGGACATATTATTGCTTTGTATATACTTTACTGCTTTACTAACTTAGTCGAATTACAATCTCATCCTTTATTCTTATTTGCAACTTATAGTTTTATTCTTTCTAACGCTTAAAGGATTGTGAATCGACTAGGCTTTCACTAAACTATCGGCTTGAACTTATGAGCAAATGTTTTACAAAGGATCCAGTTCGTCAATCTTTACTGTTTTAAAAGTAAGCCGAGCTCGAGTGTTACTTTGTCATATAGTTTATAACTTTTATTATTTATATCTTTTCCCAAAATGAGCAACATTCACCCTTTTGGTTTTAAATGATAAATGACGAACTATGGTCAATATATATACTATATAACCCCTCACTGAGTATCCTTTATACTCACCCCTTCTATTTTGGTTCTTACTTCAGGTAGACAGGTGGCGGTGTCACCTATCTGGTCGGTCGGCAACAGCAGGTCTAGATTGGTTCATTATCTGATTGTTTTGTTAGTTGTCCCAATAGCAGTCTTGTCTTTTATTCTGTATTTATATTGATGATGTATCTATCATGATTTAATTACCTTATGTACTTATGTGCCCCTGATGTGGGATAGTTGACGATATCTAGGATTGTACAGGATATATTACTTGCTGCCATGGATGGCTTTTATGATTTAAGTTGCTGATTATGATTTCGCTTCCGCATTCCATTTATTTATTGCTGTTGTTGTTGGGACATTATGTTGTTGTTGCCAGAGTTCTGTTTGCGTGTTTTTCCATTCGCTAAGGCGGGTTTTCGGGTAGGGCACTTTGTTGTTCTCATGAATCTATTTTGGTGCGGATGTGGTATTCTCCTTCCTCCTTAGGAGAGGGGTGCTACAGTCAATGGTATCAGAGCCTAGGTTTCCAAGAGGAAACTGAAAGCTTTGTTATCTCGCCTGTCTTGCATGTAATGTATGTCTGCATGGTGCCAGTTTGTTCTGGATTCATACTTTGACGAGCGTTCTTGATTTCTTGGTGCCTGAATTGTGATTGATCGCTATTGGCCTGATCAACTAGCTAGTGATCTTTTATGATTTTTGTACTAAGGGAGATTGAAATGCAAGTCGGATGTGGAATTTCGAGGTCGTGTTTAGGTTGTGCGGCTATAGGATTATGTGCTTATCTGCTTTCGTATTTGGATTGCATTAACTTGGGTTGTTGAGCTTATGTGCTTATGTGAAGCTGATGCATCGTGTGATTGCATACTAATTCCATCATACATTCATAGTGAAACCTTGTGATTCAAGGATGGTTAAATTCTTCATTTCCTTGAGATAGAACCCACCGAAGGATACTAACTTGGTGGATACAACCTCCAAGAAGGGTCCTACACTCATATGGATTGGTTGAAGGTACGCAACTCATAATAGGCATTACATTAGAGCATCGTTTGTAACTTGTCTTAAGCATGTTTGTGCTATTACGTGCTGTTCTGCTTCGTGTGAGTTTCTTTATGGGTTTCAGCGTTGGTACCGCTTTAACCTATGAGCTTCATCGTGAATGTGGGTAAGCAAGGACGACCAAAAAACTTGACATATATTATGATGCAATAGCACAGAGTGGTATTTAGATGTTGACAAGCTGCGAGAATTATGAGTTATGAGGGTACGAAAACGAAGGAAATCAAATGCTTCAACTAGTTTCAAAGCATCTTCAGGGTCAGCCGATGATCGAGACAAATCATTCTGATGTGCAATTTCAAAAATTGATGTCAGGACAAAACCTATGGAGACTGAATCTATTACTAACTTAAATCAACCAAGACATCGTTAGACCTATGGAGCACCGGGATCAGTATAGTGCAATAAACAACTCGTTCGACTTTTCAGATAGTGTCTCATTGTTACCCCAATTAACTCAGAGGTACGAATTGTCGCACGGGGACAGTAAAAGGAAACAATAGATGATCATGATTACCCATTTTAGTACAATCAAGGTGAAGCAGGTTTAATAGCAGCGACATTGGACAGAGAATCAGATGATAGCATAATTTCAAAAGATCTATGTTCGACAATCGGGTCCATAAACAAATTCAGTAGGTGGAAGGTTTTTTTGGGTTTGAAGTTCAGGATCGTGACGCGAGTGCTCCACGTTCGAGGACTAAGTATGAGAATAACTCAGGACTAACAAGGAAACCAAGCCAGTGAAGAGTTGCTTACAGTGGAGTCATTGCCGAACATAACCGAGCTTTGAAATGTGATAAGTATCTAGTTACTCCAGAGATACTACCCAACAGGCTCAACTGAATCACATGTTGAGTTGGAGTAGAGTTCGAAGATCAAACAACTTAGAGAGTTCAACTTATGACAGACAGAACGACTACAGGGTACAAGGATTTCAAACCACATTTAGAGATCGGACAAGCTTGCGTGTTTAATTGCTTCAAATTTATGTCTAGTGTTTAATATGACATATGTGCTTTATCTGTTTTAAATTCTTACTTGCGCTAATTGAATGTATAAGTGTTTAGACCTTATATGATCTCTGTGTGGATAGCATAGAATTCGATAAACTCGTTACACGCTATTAGAGAGTGCTGAGTACAACGAGTTCTTGGCCGACTAGGAGCAATTTGATGTAGATTTGGATAGCGTCGACTTTAACAAATCGAGTTCGAAGGAGAATACTTCTGAAGATAGTCAGAGTGAGAACCGACATGAACTTGGAATGACTCGACTTCAGAAACTATGAGCTTTCAGCTACACCAGACTAAAGACCTTGTATTAAAATTTTTTATTTTTGGTCATTATAGATGAGAAGGTGTGCTTTTGAATGTACATCGGTCTTGAGAATTAATCCGACCAATACGAAGGACACCAAGTTAAGGTGAAACGGGCAAATGGACTGATTTTTTCAGCAATCAAGAAACTCTGCTCACGTCCTGAAGATATTATAAGTTGGAGAGAACGAATTCATAGAACCGAAACCAAAGAAGAAGTTTGGCAAAGAAAGAATTGACGTGAGGAGTAGAATCTATCAGGACAGATTCTTTTGAAGTAGGGAGTATTGTGACGACCCACAATTCCCAAGATTAGAACTGGCATGTTTATCGAGATTTAGACCGTTTACAGTCCCGATGTCTTTCGTGATTATACGTTTTCCAACTCTTGCATTAAAGACTTTTATAAATCATCGATTTGACATTTCAAATTTCAAAGCATTAATAAGAATTTGATTTGCATCATTTTGCCACTAACTTGGGTCAATTTGGTAAATTTATATTTTAGCTCGTTTAATTTAATCTAGTAATTTAACAGTACACATTGGACCGAATACAGTGTAAATTTCATCGAGGTTCCAAGTATTTTCATAAAGCTCAAAATATCTTTTATAAAATCATATTTTCATTAAATCACATTTTAAGTGCAAAATTATTTATACTTTGACCCCACCCGATATTGACTTTTTGTAAATGCCCGAATTTTCACGAAGTGAACCTCGAACCTTGTTCAGCTTTTCATTGCGGTCATTTTGACACTAAGTACACTTGATCTCGAGACTTCGTATTTTTATCTCGTTTTTGGAAATCATATAAAAGGAAGAGTTTCCATTTTTAGAAACCACACACACACTTTTACGAACATCGAGCGACAAGTTTTTCTCTCCAAAATGCAATTTCCACAAACGATGTCGGAATTGGTCGAATGATATATATGTTCAGACGACCGTATCGACGAAACGAATCTAACCATACCATTTTCCCGGCCATCAAAGCAACACTGGTGCCAAAACAATGGCAAATAGCCACAAGACGGCGGAGCAACGGTGGTGGCAGGCGGCGACACTGTTCCCGCGGGATTTCGACGACAGTTTCTTCAGACAAAATGTTGAACTTGTGGCAACCGTTCTAATGGCACTGGTATTACTCGAACCCAACGTGTCGTTTATCTTTTATCGCAATATTTGTATACTTGAATAAAATGTTAGCTTTTACTATAGCTTTTAGCTTTTCGAATCAATTTGGCTTGAATTACTTATACCTTAGCTTGAAGCATGTTTATGAACTGTTGTGAATAAATGTTGTATGTTTGTATAGTGCAATCAATAAGATTTGGTTCGATTGACTAGGATTAGGATTTAATCATAGCTTATAGCTTTTGAGCTTTTTATAAAAGTTGTGAGTTGCAATTTGATTGTTAGATTTAAATTGTCTATGCTTGTTCAATATACTATTTCAATCTTACCCTGAGTGGTTTATGTTTAAGTGCTTTTGTTATTTATCAATGTTATTCGTTATTAGTTTATTGCATGCTTTTCTTATTAAATGACCGATATACCCCTACTTGCCCTGTGTTGCGTAAATGTTGTATGTTCATCTCTGAGCATGTTGTTCTTGTTGGGATTTATGGTGCCCCGGGCGCAGTGGAAATAAGGGTTTTCAAGAATTCTATCTCGGGGCCTTAATCGAATTAACATGAATCTTCATCCAATGAACTCCAAAACTTTGAAACGTTTATATATCTAGAATTCGCATACCTTTATGCACTCCTTTTGTAGTCGTTAAGGTATGAAAGCTTTCCAAAGCTTTGATCCATTCCTTGATCATGCAGGCTTCTCGATTTCACCAAGGCTTCGATCTTTAAGCAAAACCCTCTGAGGTTGATCCACGACTTCTCGCAGACGAACTCTGAATCTCTTAAATCCTGCTAGAGATCTAAGATAAGTATTTATGTAATATAAAATAAGAGAATCGAGAAAATAATTGGTAAAGCTGGTTTACGTGAAAACTGCAGAATTGGTTCTCTGCAGTTCACGTGAACTGCGTTGGAGAGAGAGAAAGAGGCGTGTAAAGAAGATAGAGATTTAGGGTTAGGAAAAATCCAACTCTTGGAATGAATTCTTATTATTAATTAGACTTGAGTGCAGGGTTATTAATAAGCCTGCACTGGCGAAAATTCCAGTCCTAGATGGGATGGGATTTTCGGCCATCACTCCTATTGGACCTAGGAGTTTTCAGCCTTTTCAAATCCCTTTCAATTTAATACCAGAATTAAATTCCTAAGAGCTAATTTAATTAATCCTTTATTAATTAAAAAAGTCTAATATATTATTAAAATGGGCTTCAATTTATACTAAATAAATTACAAGCCCATCTTTAATCAACTTGGGCTAAAATTAATTCTAAATGAATTCCCTAATCCAACAAGCACAATTAACCTTTAATATAATTGCTACAGATTTTTCCTTCAATTAACTGTACTTGATTTATTCTAAATAAGTTACAAGTTTCTCAATTAATTATTTTGACTTGAATTAAAACTAATTAACTCTCAAGTCCAAAACATTCAATTCCACTTTAATTGAATTCTTTCTCCCTTCATCACTCAATTAAATAGACATAGATTTATTCTCAATAAATCATGATCTATGTAACGCCCCAAAAATTCGAGTTATGAACCGGGAACCCGAACTGACTTTCTTACGCGATTTAAGATGTATTTTATTAATTATTATGTGAATTATATAACATTTTTGTAAATGAGTGAATTTCGGCGGCATGTCAATGTGCGTTTAATTTCGTGAACTTTGACTGTAATTTTATTTTATTTGGAAAACTTATATTTTTGACTAAGTTTTATAAATTATGAAAATGGCCCTTCGTTTCTTCGACCAAGTTAATTTTTGACTTAGTCTCACACTCTCTCTCCCTCACTCATTCACGCGCAACAACAGAAGAAAGAAAAGAAAGAAAAGAGAAGAAGAAGAGGAAAAGAAGAGGAAAGCTTCAATCGATCGTGCCGAACTCATTTCTCGACGGATGTTCGAACCATTAACACCTACACGACCCTCTCGATCTCCTCTACTGGTAACTCTCTAGTGCCAATCCGTTTTTATGCACTCTATGTCTCATTTTTCTGAATTTTCTCCAATATGTGCAAATATTGTATATATGTTGATTTTGGATGATTTTGTGGATGGAATTTCGTGTTTCTTGTTTCTATAGATAGATGATAAGTAGGAGAACATTATATGTGAACATTAGGGTGAGATTGCATAATTAATTGGTTAAATGTTGGTTTTTGGATTTGAATGGCGTAAGGTTTCTATTTTGCGAAATTTGCTTCTGTTCTTGATGTGCACGGGCTTTGCACACAGGGTGTGGCAAGCTCGTGTGAGGTTGCATAGTCTCTCTCACGGCCGTGTGAGAGGTCGTGCGTGTTGAATGATCTGCACGGGCTCTTTACACGGCCTGTAGAGAAGCCTTGCGTGTTGGATGATTTGCACGGGCTCTCTCACGGCCGTGTGAGAGGCCGTGCATGTGCTTGTGATTTCACACGGTCTCAAACCTGTGTGCAAGAGGCCGTGTGGAGCCATTTTTGGCCCCTGAGCCTACTGAAAGCTACAGTGCAATTTGCACTGTAGGTACCTCCGAGACTCGTCTTTTCTGAATTCTTTCTACGCTCATGCATTCTATAATTATGAAATGAATGTGAATTGCTTGATTTATGAATTTATCGCATGTTCGGGATTGTGAATAGTGCATTCGAAGTTTTGACAAATTTCCTAACTTTTGCATATGAAGTCCGTTTCTTCCGAAACTTGAATGCATACTCTCTTATGGTATATTAAGCATGTTCATGAAATCTCATTGCATTTGAACTTGATTTGCATATCTAAATTCGAGGATTACTTCGTTTATTGCTAATTTGAACCTAAGTGCCGTATTTGATCGTCTGATGTGCTTTTACGTGTTTCTATGCCGTCGTTGAGCCGTGCGTCGTCGTATGTCTTATGTGGTTATGTCATTTATTAGTTGCAGGTCCCACTCTCATGGATTAGGTTGTTCGCTTTGGTTTTGGGCTTTCCTTTGGTTGTCGCTAGGTGAGGTTTCTGTTGTTATCCCATATTATGTAGATATGTACTATTTAGCCTCACTAAATAAGCCTCGCATGTGTAGTTTATGTTTTTGTCCCGTATTACTATATTTAGTAAATACTTTATGCTTATTACTTTTATGAGGTTTAAGAACAACAAATTTGATATCAAAAGAGTACTATGTATATGATTTCGAAAGGTTTTCAAGAAGAGACAAGCGAACTATGTTTCGCTTTAAATATAATTTTGGGTTTGGAAACCTTCATGTTGAGTGAAGTCATTAGGGCGGATTTCTTGCTTGGGAAGGTAAACAATGTCTCACCCCTCTAGAGATACTATCCGATGAGTTATATGATCTAATTTCGGACAGAGTACAGTAGAACCAAAGGTGACAGCAGGAATGAAGTCAGTATGGAATCCGACTACGAGACAGTAAAAGGAACGTATCAGAAACCAACAGATGTCATCAGTGCAGACTTATGAAGGAAATGAAACGTCAAAACAAGTGGATTGTGAAATGAAGAATGGGCAAAGAAGTTGATCTAAGTCAGACACCGAGTCGGGATAGAGTTCGAGGATCAAATACCATTAAGGAGTCAACTTCTGACCAGATAGAGTCACCACGGATTTCGAGGATCTCAAACCACATTAGAAATCGGATGAGCTTATGTGTTTAATTGCTTTAAATATTTGTTAAGTGTTTTGTGTGACTTACGTGCTTTAACTGCCTTTTAATTCTTACTTGCGCTGATTGAATGATTAGTTGATTAGGCTTTATATGATCTTTGTGTGGATAGCGCAGAATTCGAAAGCCTCGTTATGCGCTATTAGACAGTGCTAAGGACAAGGAGTTCTTAGCCGACTAGGAGCGATTATGTTGCGAGTTCGATATGCGGATCTGGTTAGTGTCGACTTTATCAGATCGACCTGGAAGGAGAACACTTTGGAAGCTGGTCGAATTAAGTACCGAAGTGAGCATGGATGTCAGATTTTTAGGAATCAAAGGAGTCTATTCGCGTCCTGAAGACGTTTCGAGATGGACAAAACGAAATTTTCGGACCGAAGCGAAAGAGGAAATTTGGCAGAGAATTATTTGACGTGAGAAGTAGAATCTGAGGACAGATTCTTTTGAAGGAGGGAGTATTGTAACAACCCGCAATCTCCAAGTTCAAGATTAGCGCATTTATCAGAATTCGGACCGTTTACGGTCCCGACTGTTTCACACTTGCATGTTTTCCAACTGTTGCATTTAAATATTTTTATAAATCATCGATTTGGCATTTAAAATCTAAGGCATTAATTAGAATTTAATTTGTATCATTTTATCATTAACTAGGGTTATTCGGTAAATTTATATTTTAGCTCGTTAATCGAATTTAGTAATTTAACAGTGTACATTGGAATGGGGTTCAATGTTTTAATAATGCATATTTTATCGAGAATATTTTCATAAGATTCTAAATATTATTCATTAAGTCATACTTTAAAGAAAATTTCATTTTAGCCCAAAATTATTTACACTTTAGCCCAACCCGGAATTAACTTTTCTTAAACTCATGAATTTTAAGAAAATGAACCTTGATTCTTACTAAGCATTTAATTTCGGTCATTTTGACACTAAGTACGCCTAATTCCGACACTTTACACTATTTGCACATTTTTCGAGGATAGGGTATATTATGTGATTATTGGAAGTCTTGGGGCCGAAATGAAAAATGGGAGAACACACACACCGGATCGCACGTGAGAGCTCCTTCTCCAAAATTGGGGATTTTGCATTTCTTCACCAAATCAAGCAAATGATACATGGAAATCGATCGTCTCGACGAGAGGAACATATTGGTACCATTATTTCAGGCATTTGAACGACGGTGGAGGCGCTGTGGCGGAGAGAAGGTGGCGCGGCATTGAGCTTCTCGTTGAAGGGTTTTCCGGTGATGTCACAACCTAATACTATGTGGGTTTTGTTCGTCTTGGCACAAGGGAGGCTTTTGGCGGTGGTCTCATTGCCTGATTTGGCCGGACGGTGGCGGAACGGGGAGGAGAAGGCGCGGCGGAGATGGGCTTTTCCCGGCGGTTCTAGGCGGTGGCGCGGCCGCGCACCCGAGCCTTGAAGCCCTCGATGAGACGAAACTTTTTGCACCGGTCTCAGGTTCAGACTCGTTGGAACAGAGGAGATACGGTGGAGCAAGGTGGCGCGGCGGTGGTGACGTGGCGGAGATCGTGGCTGAGATATCTCCGGCCAGCGTTTTCGTCGGGCTATACATGAATTCCAACCTCCTCGACATGGGTAAGCCAAGTTCGAAGTCAATTTCGTATTTCGTTGAGTCGATTTTTGTTAACTTTGAATCTTGGAATCCTGGGGTTTTGGAGCTTCATAGTGGAATTAAATTCCAATGGATGATCCGATTGAGACACAGTTTTGGAGGAAGTGACAAGCCCGTCGAGAGGAATATTTCGGTATAACGGTTCAACCATCGGAGGTGGTCCGGGATGGCAGGCGGTGTCCGGCAATTTTGGCACTGTTCCGGAGGGAATCCGACGACGGAGTCTTCGGACAGAATTGGACAGAATTGTAATTGTTGCTTGCTTTCCTTCTCTTGTTCTGTCGAGCCAGGTAAGGGTTTAAAATGCTTTCAACTGGGCAAAGGACATAGTTATATAGGTTTGCGAAATAAATTATTATCCTGCCTTTCTTCTTGCTTGTTGTTCCTGCCTTTACTATTTCCTTATGTGCTTAGTCAAACATTTTGATAGCAAAACCTATGCATATACAAAATGATTTAACATGCTTTCAACTAGAGACAAGTAACTTACTTGTTTTAAAAGTAACCATTTGGCCTCAGAGACACTTATAAGTACTGTCGTTAGGGACATCTGTCAGCATGCTCCCGAAGCGTACGACGCTTATGAGTATTTCTTAGATCGTTACATCAACATGTCTCGAAAGCCCCTTTGGCTATTCATACTTAACTGCTTGCATCATCTTTTCAAACGACCCCTTTGGCCACCCAAATTGTTCTTGTTTTCAAAAGCGAGCCTGGAGACGAGCATCTAGGGCAAATCCCGATGTATACTTCTATGCGTGTTAACTTAGGTTGCCTAGGAGGTTGGCTAGCTTAAGTTGATGCGAACGGCGGTGCTAACCGCGTCTCCTTAATTCACTGTACGGTGGTGCTAATCGCATCTCCTTAAATTCTGACAGGATCATGACTGTTGGTGGTGGAGTACTTGACTACATGCTTTCACGATTTTCATGGTTGGGAGTTATAAGGAGAGGGCCTGTTCTCGCCGGGACACATTATTGCATGACTTATTGCATTATTTACTTGTCGAACTGATTTTCTGCATTCGTTACAAGTCGAAACACATTCTGATTTTCTTCATTTAACATATGTATTTTCCCTATATATATATAAAACCTGGAAGCGTGGCTCGAACTTGCCCAACTTATCCCTTATTTATTGTTCAAACTACTTAGTTGAATTACGAGCCATGTTTACTTATCATTTCCAACTTGTTTATGTTATGTCTTTCTAACTTGTACGGCCTCGTGACTCAACTAATATCCTTTCAAAACTATCGGCTTGACATTACGTGTAAATGTTTTTAAAGGATCTGATTCGTCAACCTTTTGTGTTTTTAAAGTAAGCCGAACTCGAGTGTTGCTCTGTGTTATGTTTTGCAACTTATTTTATTATTTGTATTCTTTTATTAAAACAAGCAACATTCACTACTTTTGGTTTTAAAGATAAACAACGAACCGCGATCAAATACCTATATTGTATAACCCCCTTACTGAGTATCCTTTATACTCACCCCTTCTATTTTTGTTCTTGCTTCAGCTAGACAGGTGGCGGTGTCACCTATCTTATCAGTCGGCAACAGCAAGTCTAGGTCGGCTCTTGTCTATTGTCTTGTCAGTGACTTAACAACAGTCGAGTCTTTACTTACTGAATTGATTTAATTTATTGTATTTAATATTATGATTTACTTTCTGTACTTACTTGCCCCTGATGTGGGATAGTTAGTTGAGCCATGGACGACATTGATTGGAATTTATTTTAGAACTATTGTTATGATTATCTTTGCCATGGATGGCTTTTACAAATTGATTTGTTATTCTGAATTCGCTTCCGCATTTCTCTGATAGTTGTTGTTGTTGTTGGGGCGTCGTGTTGTTGTTGCCGGAGTTTTAATTGAGTGTCTTGTCGTTCGCCGAGGTGAATTTTGAATGGGGTACATTTACCTTGTTTAGGATTTCGTCTTGGTGCGGATGTGGTGTCCTTTCTCCTCTTACGGAAAGGGGCGCTACAGAGTCGAACGGATCCTTTCAATGTTTAAAGTTGATTGATTTGCACGATCAATTCAAATGACTCCTTTCTTTCTGAGCTATCAAAAACATTGGAACCACAGCTATAAAAGAACTCAAGATTGCAGAGAAGAACTAGTTCATGCATTCAGAAGTTTAAAACTATAAGCCTGGGTTTGGTCTTGTGCTTGTGTTCATTATGAGAATAGAATTGAATAGCCTCAATTGCAGACTTCTGGAAATTCAGATTCCCTCCTGACGAGTGCTCGCCTATCTGAGGGATGCATAGAGAATGACAGGTGGAACGAGAAGAAGGTCTGGAATCAAGCTGAGTGTAGCAGTGCTGCCTGGAGTTTGGAGTCGCTGGGGATTCGCTCCGTAATCCGGGAAGAGCAACTGGGAGTGTTGCTGTTGTCCGCGGGCTAGAGGAATCATCTCAGGATCAACTTGCAGAGCGTGTCCGACTCACTAGTTGGTCCAGACATTTGGTTGCTGTGATTGCAACTGGTTTGTTCGCTGGCTTTGCGACTGGTTTCTCTTTGTGTTTGAGAGATTTTCTTTTCTCTTTACTTTGGTTCTTTACTGCTTTAAATTGTATTTGTATTCGTGCTAATACCATTATATTTGAAGCAGGTTAAAATCCTGGGTGAAAACCTAGGGATAGGAGTAGACCTTCGGGTTCGAACCTGTATAAATCGATGTATGCTATTTATCGCTTTTCTTTACTTTTTGTTCATTATTATCAACTGGTACTTTAACTGGAACTAAGTACTGCTTGGTAAAATTTCAAAGTATTAGTACATCGAATTGCATAGCTTGAGAATCCTTTGACACACAAAAGACTTTCGGTACAAAACATCTCTGATTTTTATAAAGTGTCAAAGCGGTTTTTAAGAGACCAATTCACCCCCCTCTTGGTACTTTAGATACTGTCAGAATTTCGACTACAAATTTCAAAAATCCATACCATTCAAAATCGTATAGTCAAGATCAACGTGTCTAGAATATTTTCTTAGAAGATATCAAAGTTATCCAAGATCAGTGGGAAGGATTTCCGTCCCAGTTTTCTAGATGTCGCCAGACTTAAGTGCTGCAACTCAATTTTCAGCAACACAACACATCACTCAAAATCCGATTTTGACCATGTAAACCCCTCACTGAGTTTCCTTTAAACTCACCCTTCGTTTCTTTCTTGTTTTGGCTTCAGGTAGGAGTGGCCAGGTGGCGCGTCGGTCTAGGTCGTATGTTGCTGTCTAGACAGGTTATTCAGGAGTTGTATTTAGATTTATTTTTATTTTGGGAATTGGGGATTAATTTTGTCATTGGCCTTGTCGGCCTTATCCTTATATCTAGTATATTTATTTTCATTATTATTGCTTCTACTTTGTCTTATGTGTTTGTTTGTTTTGCCATTCGCTGTTGGGGCTTCGAGTGTAAGCCAATAGCGAGCACTCGGGGTGTTCAGTAGTGCGGGATGTGGTGTTCCCTTTTTGAGGCGCTACAATGATCGTGTCAAACTAATCCTGAGACTTGAAACTCTATGGCTGCCTTGTGTATGACTGGGGCATACTTTGATATACTTCTGAATCTCTAAGTTTCACATAAGTTGTACGTTAGATATGTTCTTGTTATGCATAGAGGTTGTGAGAGTCAATATAGGATCTATCACTTGTTATAAGAACAAGAGAATTCCTATGAATTCTATTATAGTATATTCCACCACTAAATCCTTGCGCAAGATCCGGTTGGTCTTCACTAGGAAAGAGTTCCTAGAGTGTAAGATCAAATAGAATTACTATAGCAATGTTATTCATAGAATTGTAGACTATTGGGGTTCCGTTACTCATGCCCTAGGTCTCAATCGGGAATTAGGTGATAGAAGGATCATATCTTACGTAGATCATAAGGCGGAAAGGTTCGTACCACTTCATCGATAGATGGGTGGCCATGGACATGTTGCTAGATGTTATCCATGGTCTATAGGAATATTTTGTGAAGTCAATGAGATGATTCATAAATAGTCTTTTATTAAATGAGTATAATTAAAGTCACAATTATGACATTAACAATGTATGCCTACTGTTGTCCTAGTAGTGAGCCTGATGGGTCACACAATGACTTCCAAAGGCGAACATATTTATCTATATCAATAGAGTTTGATAACAGTCAACTGGATTGACAAATGAATTAAATTAGAATTAATTCATTAATAAGATATCAAGATATTAATTAAGTGTAATTAATATGTAAGAGTTAATTAAGAGTAATTAATAAGTATTTAATGTGATTAAATTCGAGAGACTTGTTATTTAATAATATATTGCGTAAATTAGATTTGAGAATTAATTGAGAATTAATTCAGTCTAATGTAATTAAGAGTGAGTCTCGAAATTTATGTTGGAATAAATTTGAGACTACTTGATTTATGTAGAAGAGAGCTTTATCAATCAAAGTGTTAATTGAACTTTACAACTTGAGAATTATAGTTTATTAGAATGGTTAAATAGATCATGATTTATTGAGAATAAATTTATGTCTATTTAATTGTGTAATATAGAGAGAAACAATTAAATTAAAATGTAATTGGATGTTTTGGACTTGAGAGTTAATTGATTTTAATTCATGTCAATTGATTTTAATTGAGAGCAAGAAAGAGGTGTTCCCAGGTTAGTCATTAACTATAAACCTCTTAATACTGCTTTAAAATGGATTAGATATCGATCCCTAATAAGAAGGATTTACTTGATAGGCTTCATGATGCCCTAATATTTTCAAAATTTGATTTAAAGTCTGGATATTGGCAAATCCAAATTCATGAAAAAGATGTTTATAAAACAGCATTTAATGTTCCATTTGGACAATATGAATGGAAGGTTATGCCTTTTGGTCTGAAGAATGCCCCTTCAGAATTTCAAAATATTATGAATGATATTTTTAATCCTTATATTGATTTTATCATCGTATATATTGATGATATCTTAGTTTTCTCTAAAAATATAGAAACCCATAAACATCTGGATATATTCAAGAAAATTGTTATTCAAAATGGTTTAGTTATATCTAAACCTAAAATGCAACTTTTCCAAACTAAAATCAGATTTCTTGGTCATAATATTGAAAAAGGGAAAATTATCCCTATTAATAGGAGTATTGAATTTGCTTCTAAATTTCCTGATCAGCTGACTGATAAAACTCAGCTTCAAAGATTCTTAGGCAGTTTAAATTATATCTCTCCTTATATTAAGAATCTGGCCCAAGATACTGCTATCTTATATGATAGACTTAAGAAAAATCCAAAATCCTAGACTGAGAGCCATACTCAGGCTGTCAAAAATTAAGAATAGGATTACTAACTTACCCTGTCTGAGTCTAGCTAACCCTAGTTGGGAAAAAATTATTGAAATAGATGCCTCAGATATTGGATATGGAGGCATCCTTAAATAAGTTTCTCCGAATGATAAACAAGAATATCTTGTTAGATTTCATTCAGGCAAATGGATAATAGTCCAGATATCACTCCTTATGGCGGATGTATGAAGATCTCTTTGATCCTCTACTAAGAGGACCAAATGACTTCAGGATTTTAAAAATCCAGAACAAAATTACTCCGGCTAGCTATTTTAACCTTATAGGAATTCCTAGATTAATACAGCAGGAGAAATATCTCCGGCAGAATATTGAGTTAGATGAATCAATGCTTTATGCCTTTGATAATGGATTTCAAAGATATCCTAATCTGGTTCGAATAGTGAGAGAGGATAAAGCAGAATTAAGAAGGGTTAAAACCCGGATTAATGAGCTAATAGCCTAATTGTTTTATTTTCAGAATATGGAAGTACATTTTATGGTGGACATATCCACATATCACAAGAAAGATTTTAATTATTGGAAAGCCACTAAAGAAATTTTCCAACAAATGGTGGAAATGGATGGTAGTAATCAATATAGCCAATTAATAGACATGGCTGATGAAAGGATGAAAGAAGCCAAAATATTTAGAGATTTGACTAACAAAATTATTAATACTCAGCTAATAGCGTGATTATTTCATATTTTCAGGATGAACCACCGTGGCCGAGGAAATTCCTCTCATAGAGGAAGAGGTGGAAGAACAATTGCCCAATTCGGGAATCAAAGGCTAATAGCCGAAAATATTGCCAACACTGCATTATCCTCTTCGAGTAATACTTTAAAAGAAGGAGATGATCTTTTATTTAAAGAATTCATGGAATTCAAAGCAAGGCATGGTAATACCAGCCAAAGCAACCCTTCTTATGCTAAGGTTGTCATTGAAGATGAGGCGGAGTCTGATGACTTACCCTACGAGCAAAATACCTGCAAGGAGGTAATACTACTCCTAGAGGATAAAGATCTTCGTTGGAAAGGTGAAATATGGCACCTTATGAATAGATATCTTAATACTGCATCATTCACCACTGGTTCATACAAACAGCGTAATCACTATGAAAGCATTCTTAAAACCACTAGTTCCTGTGAGTTTTCACATTTTTATCCAGGAAAAAACACACAAGCTTATAGCTTCAGTAAAGTCATCATTAAGCAGATTATATCTGCAGAAGAATGGGGACTAAGTACCCTAGGAGAAAAGGAATATCTCCGGCCTGACCAAAAGATTCAGGTTAAATTTAATTACTGGGATTATATTGAAGCATTTAATAAAACTTTTCTATATGAGAATTCACTGAAGAAACACACTTGGTTCTTCAAAATTTGTCCAAGTGTTTATAAGAAGGACATCCCTAATTGGTTATACCAATGGTGGCTATCTTTTGGCTCTACTGTAAAAAATTTACATGAACCTTATAAAGGTCTCTACGCAGAATGGGTGAAAATTTCACCAACTCTTATTGAAGCTTAACACACTAATAAGTGGATTGAGGGAATGCCCTTTTTATACGTTTTTTATTGAGTTTGGTATCCCATGGATCTGGAAATAGGAACCAGAGCTGGGTCATACCCAACAAAATATACCCTGTATTAAAAGGGTAACCTACACCAAATTTTGGAAAAGGATGCTTTGAAAAAATGAGCAAGGCATCCTCGAAGGACAAGAAACTATTGATAAGATCCAGGATAATATCCGACAGTATAAAGAACAAATTCAGTTGAAACAAGATAGGGAAGCCCCCAGCCCGTTTCAACATCTCTCAAGGAAATTAAATTTTCAAAAAGGACAAATGACCAATAAGGAATTAATTGCTTCTTACATGGAAGAGGTCAAGAAAGATTTAATAAAAAATTTTGGAATGGAATATCAATCCGACATTTCAACGGCCACTTCTTCACATGATGACGAAGAATACTGTCACCCTGGTGAATCACAGGATCCGTATGGAGAGGAAGCAGATATTTCAATTGATGATATCATCAAAAATGTAGAACAATCCATCACGAAACAAATTCAAAGTTCTGCTACAGTAAAAGGGAAGGAGAAAATGGAGAAATAATTATGTTTTGGTCCCTACCAACCTTCATAATGGTTTAGAGAATCTTTTACTTTTTCTAAAGCTACTTTAATAAAGCAAATGCTTTTATAAAGCGATGTAGTATTTTTGTTTTCTTTTGTTTGATTTTTCTTGTTTAATAGATGCTTTCTTCCTCTATTTAAGGAAGCTCTTTCTTTGTTTCGCAGAGGTTCGAGTTTAGAGTTTTTCATTTTTTTAAAAATTCTCCTTGTAAATTTCCAGTCAGTTTAAAGCTTTCAGTTTCTTAGTTCTGGTGTGCTCCTAAGTAAGTTCATATTTCTTTTCTTATTTTGTATTTCAATTTTATTTTCTATATCGCCGTCTATATGGCCGGCTAATTTCTTGTATTGAATAATATCATAATGCTAAGATCTGGTAGCATGGCATAATAAAAAAAAAGAGTACCAGGAACAAAAAAAAAATTGATGTCTGAAATGGTTTGAATTAAAAACAGGCAGGGATTAGGTTTAAATACCGAAGTCTGGATTCCCCCATTTTGTTGCCATGTTTTAGGCATTTTTTTAGGGCTCGCCTCCATGACTGGTTAAGAACTAAATCCCTTGACAGTTTTTAATTGTGTAAAACAATCCATGTACAGTCTTCAAGAATTTAGTTTGTGGTTTTCACCAAAAATAATTTTATAAAGGTCCTGTCAATAAAAATATATTTATCAAATTTTAGAAGAGTTAATAATAATTAGATAATGGATGTAAAATTATTAAGAGAAATGGAGAGAGATAAGAGACGGTAAGAGATAAACATGAAAAGATATAAGAGAGAAGAAAATTAAAAAAAAAACGTGGGAACATGTGGATGAAATCTGAGAGAGAAAAAAAAAGAATTAAATTAAATAAATATCAAAATATGAGCTTGATCAAGGTAATTACTTTAGGGAATTGACTCTTTATTAAAAGAGTATAAATAATTACTAAATTCATGTGGAACTAAAAAATATATGTGAAAAAATATATAAATACAAATATAAAATATACATGTGGTATTAACAATATGATTATGGAAGTTTTAACTGAAAATACATTTTTTGTTTCAATTAATTAAGGATAAGTTTTGAATTCATGATCAGAACCAGCTACACATTATTTTCATAATTATTAAACAAGATTTTGATTTATTAATTATGCATGTATTTGATATTAAACTAAGAAAACGAAGGACAATCCAACAAACTTCATTTTTAGCGATTTTTCTCTCTCCCTGATGTGGAGTCCTTCTACCTTCTAACTCTTACTTTGATTTTGAATTTGAAACACCAAGTTATCAGGAATTTAAATCTTCACGATGATTACTGAATATTTGGTTTGGAATCCATAGCCGTTGAGGCTATATTAATTTTCACTTCGGCTGTTAATTTTTTCCATACTTCCATCTTCTGCTCCTACTATTTGGCCGAAATCCCAAAGTGGTCTTATCCTGTCATTGCTGCTATAACGATGGAACGTGAAGTCCAGAGATTTGGCAAGACAGTTGCTATCTCGAATGGAGATGCTGAAGAGAGTTTTGTCGTTCCGTCGGTTACATGGCAGAGTGAAACCATGGATTACTCTCTATGCCTTGTGGGTCGTGTTTTCACCAGGAAAGTTGTCAACATGGATTATCTTGGTCAAACCTTGACGAAAGCCCGGAATCCGGTTAAAGGTATGGATATGACACGAGTTGGAGACGACAGATTCCTACTTACGTTTAACCACGAGCTTGATCGTAAATGTACGTTGGAAGGATCACCATGGATGTTGGATAAGTACCCAACAATCCTTGCGCCTATTCCGGAAGATGCTGATCCGGCGAGCATGCCACTGAACCACTGTGATTTTTTGGTTCACGCTCATGGCTTGCCCTTCACCAAGCAGACGAGAAGCATGGCTGAGTTTATTGGGAATAAGATTGGCATTTTTCGTGAAGCTTATTTTGAGCATGATAGTCGGTCACGGCCGGATACTCTTCGTATTCGTATCGGTGTTCTCATTACCGAACCTCTGAAGCGAGCTATTAATATCAAAAGTCCCGACGACAAGGAGCTGACGATTCATTTTTCCTACGAAAAGTTAGCAAACTTTTGCTATATCTGTGGGATGTTCGGTAATACGGAGCGCTCTTGCAGTCTCACATACGACGAAGCCTTTGTTGTACCAGCTGAGTATCCGTTCGGAGATTGGCCACGCGAGGGCGTCCGGGCTAGTCCGCTACCTGGCCGACGCACTCAAGGTCTCCAGCAATTTCTTCCCCTCAAAGAACTGGACAATGGGGCAGTGGTGAGCGAATTCGTAGAGCCCAGTCAGGAGAGTTCCGCCGTCTACTTTCACCCGTCCAGCGTTCCACCGGTGACCCCACCGGACACGTTTCTAGGCGTGGTGGTTCGCAACCAATTCCGTTCTCACCCTCTGGAATTTCAGGCGGTGGTTTCCGTGATTCTCTCCCACGTCAATCTGTTCTTCCGTCTGTTCAAGACCAAGCCAATATTCTTCAGACTTTGGGCCTGCCTATAGGCCCAATTCTTACTTCTGAACCACAGGCTGCTGGCCCATCAACTCCTCAGAATCTGCTAATTCCACGGATTGGGCCGTCTGTTCATACGGCCCACTTCTCACCTGGATTTCAGGCCCAATATGTTCACCAAGGATTGAGCCCACACTATCACAATAAACCTTTTGTTCCTTATATACCCCAGCATATATCAAGGCCCAACTTGAGTCAGTCCATGTGCTCAAATTCTAATTCCACCAACAAGCCAGTACGGATGATTGGCAAAGACTATTTGCAGTGTCTCCTTCTGCGGTCAGAACACAGAAAAAAGGAACCACTCACCGCCTGAAATTGAGAAGCTCCCTACGCCAGAGAGTGGGTTGTCGACGACACAAGGACAGAATCTGGCGACGTCCTCCGCCTCCGCTCCGGCAAGCTCCAGTACCCTCCAAATCATATGCTCCCCAGAAGATATCCCTCGCCAAGCCAAGAGGCAAAATCTCACGCCGGTGGTTTCTCAGAATCTGACCCATCTTGATCTGGTTAATGTCCCACTCACTTTGGCTATTCCTATACCTCCGACGAGCCAATCGAAGAAAACCAGAAGATTCTAATCAGGGGAAAACGCAAGACAGTTGCAGAAAAAATTACCCCCATCCCTTTTTCGCTTGAACAGACTGGAGACTCTACTGCTCAATTGGTTGCTAATCTGGTAGAGACGGATGTTCGTACTGAAATTCAATCTCCAGCTGTGGTTCCCCCAGACGATCATGGTCAGGCGGAGGCGCAAGCGGTGAATGATGAAGCATCGGTGGAGGCTGCTCAGCAGCCCCGCCGGGAGACATGAAGATCTTAAGTTAGAACTGCTAGGGGGTTCGAGGGTATAACGGCACGTTCCCAAATATGGTATGACGTGACGTCCCGCACCAAGTCGCAATCCATAACAAGAACTAAGGGTCTGGTTACGAACTACAACCTGGCAAATGGAAAATAAATACCAGGCGGATCTGCTTTAGAAAATAATAGGATAGTGAACAATAATACAGCGGAAGCAAATTAACACAACATATCCCACTCAGGGAGCTAGAACAACCATAATCCAAAACACAATTATAAAGCCCACCAAGGCTACTGAAAACATCAATATCACTATTCACACTAATTTACATCATTTAGATCTACAATTTTTAGGGTTTTAATTATTTATCCAGATACATAGGCGGAAATGAAATCACCTAATCAAAAGTAAATGACTCCAAGGACACGACCTGAATCCGCCTAGCAACAAAACCTGAAAAGACAACCACAGAGTGATGGGGTTAGTCAAAACAACTAAGTGAGGGGGCTGTAATACGTATATATTATCGAAACAACAGAAAGATTCACCAGTTTGTAAATGAGAAGAAAGCAAAGGAAAAATAAAGGTTTTCCCAATTATTGGTGAATCGAATAATTTTGCAATAAAGTAAAAGCTCGGCGAGTCGAGCATCAACCACTTGTTTCATAATATCAGAAATATCAAATAAACCTCCCTTATTCCTCCTTGTGTAGTCAGGTAGCTAGCCCGCTACTATACAATCATATATGCAAGGACAAGTATCCAATACATCTTCGGCTGGGGATATAGACTAGATCCCGTCCGGCGCAGGTACTCAAAAGGGTTGCCACTCTGGTCATACCCCCGAGCTCCCATCAGTTTGGAGACCAGAGCATTGAGATCCACCGTAGACCCAACGTCTATCCGGCTTCACCCCGTACCCTGATGTCCGGGCCCAATAGTATAATGTGGCTTAATGGCCAGGCCGAAAGGCCAAGATAATGTTCTCGCACTCCAAATACTTATGTGGTCAAAGGGACCGATTTCAAACTCGTTTGTAACCCTTTCGAGCTAATAGAGCTCATGAGGGGTTATACGTAATAATTTGATATCAAAGTATTTTTCTTTAAAAATCATTAAGATAGTATGGTTTCAAATAGCTACTACGTATAATATAAATATGGGGAAAAAAACATAAAACACAGGCTTCGGGTTCATATGGAATATTTATATATGTATAAGAAAAACCGAATTCGGAAAAGAAACCCCACCTGGATAATACGGCAAAAAGGGCAAAAGAAAGAAGACCAACTACTGCCCGGCAGAACTACCACCTGAAATAATATATGACGCAGCCATGTAAGACGACGATACGACGCATGGCTTATAACTTGAGTCACGTGATCACGTTACAAATAACAATTAAACTGAGTAATTAAGCATATAAGAAATAGATGAAATATTAATCAAGGAAATTCTTTAAACCACAGCTAATAATTATATGTCAATTCTATATAGAATATCTGAATATATATAATATTTTCTATAAATACCAATTATTAGAAATAACGTTCATTATATTCTATTTCTTGCGAAAGAAACCATTAAATGGAGTATTCTGTACAAATAATTGTTTAAGGTTTAACAAGAATAGTTTTTAAGTAACTTGTTTCGTTCATAGTTAATTTCTTATACTAAAGAGATTTCACATAATCAATTGGGTACACACAAGTTAGTTCAAGTATTATTGAGATCAAATACTTAGTTTAATTATACTTCTTCATTGAACTACGCATATATTCTTTCCATCTAACATAGACTCTTTGGTAATTAAATTAATAAGCATGGCACTAAACGTATGTTTATTTGTAAACATAGTGATTCAAGCAACAAGAACAATTAATTAACATAAGAAGTGCTCATATATTGAACTGAAAATTTACTTATAATTTAAGAGACTAAGAAGAAATTCAAGAAATTGAAAGAAAGTCAGGGCCATTAAGTGGAAGTAATACATGACAGAAACGGAACATCCAAAAACTCACCAACAATTCTCACATAATTATATTAGCTAAACTTATGAAGATTTAAAGTAGTTTGTAAAGCACTAATTCAGAAGTGCAGTTGTAAAGTAAATCTCCTTACCTAATCACGGCGTGAGGTTTTGGGGAGATGGCCGAAAATGAAACTGGGTAGGATTTTATCTTTGTTAGCTGATATACACATATTAATTATTATTATATTAACTTGAATGTAATATAATTGGGATACAAAACGTGGCCTACGGATGATCATCCACTTAGTCATTCTATTTCTTTATTCTTTTTTTTTTTTTAATTATATACACATATTACGAATGAAACTTTATCACAAAGGTTTCTATATATCTAATATAATATATTTCTTAAATGAATCTATAACCTTTTTGAAGTGAAACAAATTTTAGTAACGTAATTATATATGATTATCTGATCCCTCTTCTCATTCATTTCTTTTTTCTTTTTTTTTCCTTCGGTTGCTGCTGAAGTTTATGGGTTTAAGTGTAATTAAGAAAAAGGAAAGGAAAAGAGAGTGAAAAGAAAACCTGAGGTTTAAATGAAAAATCGAAGGGGCAGTTTCGAAATTTCGTGAGACTTCATAAAAGGAACATATTATCGAAATATATCAATATTATAGTCAAAACTCATCATTTTAAACGCACATTGTCATAGAATAATTTAAATTCACAAATTATTGCATTTACGAAAATTCATATAAAACACACAAATATCACATAAACACATATATCCCGATCGAGTTTTCCAAACTTGTCCCGTTATCTTATGAATTCTTACCAGCTTTAGTTTTACCCAAAAATTTAGGGCGTTACAGAGGGCCCTGGCGAGTTCATAATATCAGGTCTCTTCTTCGAGATTTTAATCCCTCGATTATTTTTTTATGTGAAACAAAATGTAATAAGAGAACTATTGATAGGTTGAAGCTTAGATTTGATTTGAATGGTATTAATGTTGATTGTATTGGAAAAAGTGGTGGTCTTGCTTTATTATGGAATAAGAATATTAATGTCAGTCTTCAAAATAATTCTGTGAGTCATATTGATGTGTTGGTGAAAAATCTTGATTCTAATGAACCTTGGCGACTAACTGGTTTTTATGGTAACCCAGATCATTCGGTTCGGTTTGAATTTTGGAATTTATTACGACGTTTAAGTTCTGTTTCTGTTTCTAGTTATGCTTGGGTTGTTGTTGGAGATTTTAATGAGGTTTTGTCTAATGATGAGAGAGAAGGAGGTAATCCTTGTGGGCCAGGTAGATTAGCTGGATTTCGTAATGCACTTTTGGATTCGGGCTTTACGGACATAGGGTTCACTGGAAATATCTTCACTTGGTGCAACAATTGGCCTGACCCAAGAACTATTTGAGCACGTTTGGATAGAGGTGTGGCGAATCGTCAATGGATTTCTAAGTTTAAAAACATGACAATGGCCCATGTTTGGGCTTCGTGTTCTGATCATGTCCCCATTCTCCTGACAAAGAGGGACGCCCCACTAAGAGCAATAAGGAGGACCCGCCCGTTCAGGTTTGAAGCCTGTTGGGCTCAGTCCTCAGATTGTGAGCATATTATTCAGAATTCATGGAAAGATGTAGCAGGTCCTTCCTCGGCGAATTCCATTATGTTTAATAGCGAGGCTTGTCGTGTTGGGCTTATCAATTGGTGTCGTGAGCTTAGACAAGATGAGAAGCATCTCGAGTTTTTTGAGAAACGGTTACAGATTGTTCGAGCAGGCAGAGTCACGGCGGAATCTAAGCTTGAGGAACGGGATATCTGGTTAAGAATTGATGATATCATTAAGGCTGAAGAGATCAAATGGAAACAAAGGGCGAAAGAACATTGGCTAAAGGAGGGCGATCGAAATATGAGGTTCTTTCATGAGAAAGCTTCTAAGAGAGCTGAAACTAATCATATAGACGCTTTGTTGGATGAGACTGGGAATCGGTGTACATCGAAAGCTGAAATGCGGGGAATCATTGAGAGATATTTTGGTTCATTATTCACTTCAGAACCCTGCTTGGATAACGAAGTGAAGGAGGCCTTACAAGCTGTTATGCCTCGCCTTACGGAGGAGATGCGATGTTTGATCTCGACTCCTTTCTCGTCTGAGGAGGTCAAGATCGCTTTGAAAGGTATGTACCCCCTGAAGTCCCCGGGTCCGGATGGACTTCCCCCATTTTTTTTCCAGAAATATTGGAATATTGTCGGTAGAGATGTGGTGAATTGTGTTCTAGATTTGTTGAATAAGAGCTGCTTTAATGATAAATTGAATTATACTCATGTGGTGTTAATTCCCAAATGTCGTAATCCGGAGGTTAATACTCAGTTTCGCCCTATTAGTTTGTGTAATGTTGTCTATAAAATCGCTTCGAAAACACTAGCTAATAGAGTGAAACCATCCATGGATACTATCATATCTCCTACTCAATCGGCTTTTATATCATCCTGGCTTATCTCTGATAATGTCTTGATTGCGTACGAGTTGAACCATGCTCTGAAAACAAAAAAGAAGGGAAAAACATGTTTCTTTGCATTGAAGCTAGACATGAGTAAGGCGTATGATCGAGTTGAATGGTTCTTTCTCAAGAAAGTTCTCCTTCAGCTAGGATTCCCTCAAGGAACTGTGGATTTGATTATGTACTGTGTTTCGTCTGTTTCATATTCCTTTATACTGGATGGGGAACAGTTTGGGATATTAAGCCGGGAAGGGGAATTCGGCAAGGAGACCCCCTTTCTCCTTACTTATTCCTTTTTTGTGCCGAGGTCCTTTCTTGTTTGTTACAGAGACAGGAGCAGTTGGGTCACTTGGAGGGCATTGCGGTGTGTCAGGGGGCTCCTAGTGTGTCTCATCTTTTGTTCGCTGATGATACTTTGATATGTGGAAGAGCTAATGATCGAGCTATGATGAGTATCAAAGATACCCTTCGTGTGTATTCTAGAATCTTGGGGCAGGTCATGAACTTTCAGAAGTCGTCTATTACGTTTAGCGAGAGTGTGCCGGTTTTAGAAAGGGTTCAGTTAGCCGACACTTTGGGTGTTATTTTGACATCTAAGTTTGATCTCTATTTGGGTCTCCCAGCTGTTATAGGGAAATCCAAAGCCTCGGTATTCTCATCGATTTGTGACCGCATTTGGAAAAGAGTCCAGGGATATTCTGAGAAATTTCTTTCGTTGATAGGAAAGGATGTCCTTATTAAATCAGTGCTGCAAGCAGTTCCGACCTATACGATGGGTTGTTCCCTTTTGCCGGATTCCTTCATTCGTGAGTTAGATTCTATTGTTGCAAATTTTTGGTGGAATAATGGGGAGAACAAGCGTATCACTGGATGGCATGGAAAAAAGTGTGTAAACGAAAGAACATAGGTGGGATGGGATTTCGTAGTCTGAAGCAGTTCAACCTGGCTATGTTAGCTAAGCAGGCGTGGAGAATCATTCAGTATCCCGAGAGCCTTTTGGCTAGGATTCTCAAAGCAAAGTACTTCCCAGATACGGATATTGTGAACGCCGAGCTGGGACGTTCGCGTCTTACATTTGGCGCAGTATTCATGCATCTTTACACATTATTGCAGCGGGGTCACGATGGCGTATTGGTTCTGGTCAGTCAGTGGGTATTTGGCGTGATAGGTGGCTTCCACGGAGTCCTGATTTTAGGCCGGGATTGTTGACGGTGCCATTCGTCAACGTGGAAAGGGTGGCAGATCTCATGGTCCCTGGTGAGACACGTTGGGATATACCTTTGATTCGCTCGATTTTTATAAAGGAAGATGCCGATTCTATTCTTCGCATTCCTGTTGGCCCCCATGGTCGTCCAGATACCCTTATTTGGTATTTCTCCAAAGATGGTCAATTTTCTGTCAAGAGCGCTTATCATTTAGGTCTTGATATGGCCTCAAGGCCCATTCATAGGAGTGAGCATCCCGACATGCTAAAGGTATGGCCTTTCCTTTGGAAATTAGAGTTGTTACCTAAGATTAAGTTTTTTTTTTGGCAAATTTGTAATAATATATTGCCTACGGGAGATAACTTGCTCAAGCGTAAGTCTCGTGTTGGGCCTGCTTGTTCCATATGTAATTTTGCTATTGAGAATTTGGTTCATGCTCTATTCTCTTGTCCATTTGCTCGACAAGTATGGGCTTTATCACTTATCCCTTGGAGGTTGATTAATCGTCTGGAAGAGAATTTTTGTCAAAACTTTGTTGAGGTATTTTCGAAAATGGACAGTAGAAGTGGGTGCTTGATTAGTTCTATTCTTTGGTGTGTTTGGGGCTTTCGAAATGCTATGTGGTTAGAGGGGTCCAATTCTAGTCCAGTTGAGGTGCTTGGATTAGCTAGAACTTTTTGTGATGATCAAATGCATGACATGGGGATTGCAGATGACGACTCGGTTGGGTCAAGGCCATTGCAACATTGTGTCAGATGGGCTCTGTAGCGCCCCTTTCCTTGGCCGGAGAAAGGACACCACATCCGCACCGATACAAACCCTCAAACGAGATATAAGTACCCCATTTAAAAATTCTTCCCGGCGAACGGCAATCAAGCAACACTAGCAACAGCAAACGACAGCCCAACAACAACAGCAATAATAATAAATAAATCAGAGTTGCGGAAGTAATAACAATTATATAAAATATCATAGAAGCCATCCATGGCCACGTAATTCATACATCATTCTCAATCATAATATAATCAATGCCATTCATGGACAGTCTAATCTATCCCACATCAGGGGCACGTAAGTACGTAATTTAAAGCATCATCCAAAATACATAATTAAATAAATTCATAACCAGGACACGACTGTTGTTGGGACACTGACAAGACAAGACACACGAGCCAACCTAGACCTGCTGCTGCCGACTGACATGATAGGTGACAACGCCACCTGTCGACCTGAAGTAAGAATTAAAATAGGGGGGTGAGTAAAAACACTCAGTGAAGGTTAAGAGGGATCAAGTACGAGCCACGTGTCCGGGTTTTAAATTATATATATATATGAGAATACATTTGCATAATTGAAGAAAATCCGGATCGTGCTTCGACTTGCATTCACGACATTAAATAGATAATAAATAATTAAAGCAGTAACATGCACGGAAGTAATATCCCAGCGAGAATGGGCCTGTTCCTCCTTATAACCCCTTCACGTTCATATACTCCATCACCGGTGTCCGACCCCGAATCGCTACTTCGGGCGACTGTGAATTTTAGGAAAACGTGCAACGAATGCAACGTCCACCATCGCTCCCAACCGTGGCTATCAACTCCTGACGGGCCACGATTGACGCTTAGTTTTGGGAGAAGCACCTCGGATTACCCCTAGACGCACGTCCCCAGGTATAACCTTCGGATACTTTCCCGGGCCCCATGTTGAAATGTCATGAATTTGCTCGCTTTGAAAACCGTACATAAATTAATTCGGGCAAGTTTGAGTGACGACGAAGGGTACGAGCCCTAAGTCAAACCGTCACGCTTAAAATAAATAATTTTACTTGCCATATGAAAATAAATATTTTAGGGATACTCATAAGTACAATTTAATATTAAATCATTTGAGAGCAACCTTAAAATATAGATTAAATATCTAATAATTATACGAGAAAAGAAAACAAAGCAATATGAGCACATAAGGGGAGTTCGCAATAAATTAAAAGAATTCTTACTCCGTTTGAAATCATTTTAAAACCCTCACCTGGAAATACGGGACGACAAGACACTCCAAGCAATATCCTGACAAGACAGCCTGAAACTAACAGACGACAAAATCACATAAGACAAGACACGACAACGACTCTCAAAGACTACAGAGACAGAAAAATCAGTAATTAACACATAGCAATTGAATTGTACAATTAAAATGCAATTAAATCAATTAAACTAAAAATACGAAATTAACAATGATAAACATGCTCAATTGAAATTCTAATTGTACATTCACTCATATAATATTATAAAGAGGCACTCATGCGATTTTCGGATTTTTCGGACAACATTCAAAAATCGGGGAAAAAGCCCTAAACGAAAAAGGCTCGATTCAAGGTCCGAACGAGATCGGAATTTTGAAAAATTTACCAAATATTCATCCTTGAATCATAAGGAAGCTATAGGTGAAAACGGCTCGATTTTAGGGGGTCATATGCAAAAAGTCAACTTTTATTTTTGGATATTTGACCCCATTACCGAGAGCAACTAAGGGAAAAGGCTGGAAAATTGGCTAAGGCATTCGCACGGGCTAACACACGGCCTAGTGCACGGTCTTGAGCACGAACCCAAGACCGTGCAGGCTGAACAAGGGCACACGGCCTGTTGCACCGGCGTGCGCAAGCCGGTGCAAGGGTAAAGGGCTGTGCATGGTCCGGCGCATGGTCTTGAGCAAGACCGTGCGTTGGACCGTGTGGTTCCAACACCCAGGTGCAGAAAACGCGATTTTTAAGGTTTTCTCGGGAGTTTCGTGCAAAAATCAAATATGGGGGATTCTAAGGCCAAAATTAATATGTAAGATTCACACTCATGCATTGTACACATTAATATCTATCATACGATCCGAACCTCACTAAAAATGGTAAACTATAACCTACGAATCAAGAAATTCTTCAAATATTTATTCAATTCAAAAACTATAAAAATTGAAAGATTTAATGGACGAAACGAGTTGGAGAAAGAAGGTTACCAATAAATAATCGAACGAGGATCGTAAAACTGGTCTCGGAATTTCAATCGATTGAGAAACGAATTCGGAACGGAATTTCCCTTTCTTCTCCTTCTCTTCTCTCTTTTCTCCTTCTTCTCTCTCTCTCTCTCTCTCTCTCTCTCTCAATTGAATATGTGACCAAGAGGGTGCAAGGGGTGTATTCAAGAGGGTGTGAGTGTGTTCAAGATAGTGTGGGTGTGTTCAAGGTAGTGCAAGGGTATTTTTAGAAGGTTGTAGGTTCGTTCATAAATTAGAATAATTCGAGGGGTAGAAAATGTAATTATAAAAGGTTAAGGATATTGAAATGATTATAATAAATTAAGATTAACTAACGAAGTTAAATCTTTTCATATAAAATTCAACTAAATGTCGAATAATTATTCCAAGAATTAATTCTGGAATTTTCGGGTCGTTACAGGCTCGGCCTCCTCAGGGAGTTATTAAATTAAACTTTGATGGGGCTTTATTTAATAACTCGAGCGATATTGGTATTGGGGTTGTTGCCCGGAACGAGGATGGTCATGTGGTGAGATGGGAAACTAATCGTTTGCCGGGACTATGGACCCGGAGTTCGCTGAGACATTCGCTGCTCTTTCGGCAATTCGTTTTGCTAAAGTTGTTGGATGGAGAAAAGTTGAAGTTGAAGGGGACTGTCTAGTGGTCATTAGAAAGCTTCAAGAACAAGATGCGGATTATTCATACTTAGGGAATTATATTGAGGAAGCTAAAGCTTTGCTTGTTTATTTTAGTTCTTGTAAGTTTTCATTTATTAAACGAGAAGCCAACTGTGTGGCTCACGTTTTAGCTAGGAATACGGCCTTTGCCTGCGTTGGTTCGGGTGATATACCCGATTATGCAATAAACTTTGTAATTTCTGATTTATGATATAAAATAACACTTTTTTTTCAAAAAAAAAAATAATATGATTATGGAAATTATTTTAGGGAGATTTTGTACATGAAGTCTTTCTGAATGAAAAATTGTAGACTGAATTTTTTGATTGCAAATATTAATTCACCAATTTTTGTGTATAAAATTTAATTAAGATTTCTTTAGTGTTCTTTTCCTTTCCTTCTTTTTCCTAATAAAAGAGTGTTTTCCAATTTACGGATGAAATCAACACTTATTTAACGCTAAGCACTTAAGTACAAGAATCCCATATAAGGATATACCTAATCACAAAATAAGTGAAGGGAAAATTGCACAATTTATTGATAAACTTTGGTGTAGTCTAGGGATACAAGTTTCAAAAGTTGCAAAGTACAAGTAATTTTCAGTGGAAGTTCATTAAAGCAACACACGTGACTTTATCCATCCACACTCGCACAATTGTTATCCCACTTGAGCGATTTCAATCTAAATAATTGTAACGTTATTAAATACATAAACTAGAAATTGGTCGCAACACAAAGAGAGTGAAATTTCTTGAAACAGATGGCAACATGGAAAAAGATGATACCAATAGCAACGAAGTTCAGCAAAACAAAGAAACATACTTGGAATCTCTGGTTAGCCAAAAAGAATGGGCAAGTCTCAACCTTTCATTGGATGAAATCCCTGACTTAGACAAGGTCAAAATTATTCCGAAGACGGAAGAATATACGTTCCCCAAGATCATAAAAGACAATGATTATCAAAAGAAATTGGAGGAAGAGTGGAAAGATTGCTTAATACTTCAAGGATTGGGAAAGACGATAAACTACAACCTCCTATCATCTCGGATTGATACTACGTGGAAATTACATGGGGAATTTAAACTCATAGATCTTGGGCATGGTTGTTACATCCTAAGAACCACATACCCTAATAAAGCAACGAAAGTTCTTATGGGGGACCGTACATCATTATGGGGCATTATTTGGTCATTCACAAATGGGAACCGAACTTCAAACCTTCAAAAGATAAAATTAAGCCGGCTATCGTGTGAGTTCGTGTGGAGGAGATGAATCCAGAACACTATAAAAAACATAATCTATCAAACAACTCCCAGTATTGGTACTTCGATTGACATTGATTACAACACACACCAGGGACTTTGGGGGAGGTATGCAAAATTATGTGTTGAAATTGATTTGGGGAAGCCTCTACTAAGAGCCGTGGATGTTAGGGGTGAGCTTCTACCCATTGTATCGTTGTTTGGTACCATCCTCCAGAGGAGTTTTCTGCTTTAAAGGATTAATTTTTATTTTAAGACTTTTGTCCCCTGTTTGCTTTTGGCCAAAATAAATAAATAAATAGTAATAAACTAGAAATTGGAGGGAAGTTCCCTCCCATTACACTTTCTCCGTCTAATATTCACTAACCCTAGACCCAATAATTTTTCTTTTTTGTTTTCCACTCGATTTTTCTTTCGGATTCGGGTATGTAGAGGCCCAATTGAAGTGAACCTCCCAATTCTAAACCAAACAATACAAAAGAAGAAAAGCTGAAGAGAAAAATTAAACCAAAAAATGTCAGTAACTATTGGAGTTAACAAATGCGCATGTGGAACCTATGTGCCGCGCTATACTTTGATTACAACACACACCAGGGACTTCGGGGGAGGTATGCAAAATCATGTGTTCAAATTGATTTGGGGAAGCCTCTATTGAGTGCCGTGTATGTTAGGGGTGAGCTTCTACCCATTGTATCGTTGTTCGGGACCATCCTCCAGAGGAGTTTTCTGCTTTAGAGGATTAATTTTCATTTTAAGACTTTTGTCCCCTATTTTGCTTGACCAAAATAAATAAATAATAATAAACTAGAAATAGGAGGGAAATTCCCTCCTATTACACTTTCTCCATCTAATATTCAATAACCCTAGACCCAATAATTTTTCTTTTTTGTTTTCCACTCGATTTTTCTTTCGGATTCAGATATGTAGAGGCCCAATTGAGGTGAACCTCCCAATTCTAAACCCAATAATACAGAAGAAGAAAAGCTGAAGAGAAAAATTAAACCAAAAAATGTCAGTAACTATTGGAGTTAACAAATGCGCAGATCGAACCTATGTGCCGCGCTATACTTCGTGGACGTTGGAGAACATTGAGAGGCTTTTTTAGATGTGCGCTAAGTATTAGGTAGGAAGCTGATTTTTTTTGTATTTTGGGTTTCATTTATAATAGTTGCTGCTGCTGCTTGAAATCAGTCAAGTGAGATGCCAACTGGTCAAGTGTAGCATATATTCACATGCCTCACATGTGACTTTACCAGGTAACGTAATGAACTTCCGGTGAAAATTGTCTGTATTTTACTAGATTTTCAAAACTACGAATTGAATGGATGAATTTTGCAACTTTTGAAACTTACGTACCTAAAATCCCAATAAACCAGAATTGACGGATACAATTTTTTCATAATTGTTCCAAATATATTTGTAACTATTCTTTTTAATCACTTCCCCCTTACAATAATCAAAATTGACATGTAAAAATATGAAGGAAAAATTATACTTAGACCAAAGGATGTCAAATTATAATTCATTATCTTTTTAGTCAAATAATTACAGTTACACCCTACATAAAATTGAATAATTACAAAATACATCCAAATACTAGGATTCCGTTCTTAATTTACAGAATATTTCTTTTTTAATTTTTAAAAATTACACTTAGATCCCAAAGAGTTTATGATATTATAAATAACACCCAAATGATATTTAGGAACAACCCATGTTATAAAATATGGGTATTTTCGGAATTTACTATTCATTTTCGATGACGTCATCCAGTACACGACATAACCCTAACGGAATCCTAATGTTTTGATATATTTTATAATTACTCAATTTCATGTGAAGTGTAAATGTAATTATTCAACTAAAAAGATCATAAATTGTAATTCAGCAAACTCTTTTATAAATGATATTTATATTAACGTTTGTAATAATTACTTTATATAAGAGGAGAAATGAAATATTTGTGGTGTTAAACAAGGGAAGGTGCAGTGATAAGTTTAACCCGACATACATCTATACTATTATATATTTCACAGCGGTCTTTGACCACAATTGTGTTGATTTTGACTAAATACTAATTTTTTAGAGTTTTGAATTTTTTTTAATTCATAAAATTATTTAATTGGTTATTAATTGTTTTTAATCTTTCAAAAAAAATTTCACTTCAAATCTAAAGTTTGAATTTGAATTTTGAAATATGATTGTGGGATAAACTAGAAGCTTCTCATCACCAGTCACCACAACCGAGAAAGTTAATACCTGCACATTTTTTCTAATATCTCTTTAGTAACTTTTTATTGAGAAGTGGGAAGGCCTTCAACAAATAAAAAATAGATAGTACCCTAATTAAAATCTTAACTCGCCTCTACCACCCGTCGAACCCCGACTCTGCCGCCTCCTTCACCAGCCATCATTGAACTCAGAGCACAGGACCACCACCTAGCGACGTCGGATTCGGAGCAGAGCACCACCACTAGCGATGCAGAGCACCGCCATCGCCACCGACTTCTCCTTCCTCTAAATGATAAGGTTCAATGGACTTCTCGCGACGTCGCGGGCAGCGAACCGCCCACGTCGCCGTGATCCGAACATTTCACCGGACCATTCAATCGGTAGGAGCGACGGGCGGTGTGTATAAAGGGCAGGGACGTAGTCAACGCGAGCTGATGACTCGCGCTTACTAAGAATTCCTCGTTGAAGACCAACAATTGCAATGATCTATCCCCATCACGATGAAATTTCAAAGATTACCCGGGCCTGTCGGCCAAGGCTATAGACTCGTTGAATACATCAGTATAGCGCGCGTGCGGCCCAGAACATCTAAGGGCATCATAGACCTGTTATTGCCTCAAACTTCCGCGGCCTAAAAGGCCGTAGTCCCTCTAAGAAGCTGGCCGCGGATGGATACCTCTGCATAGCTAGTTAGCAGGCTGAGGTCTCGTTCGTTAATGGAATTAACCAGACAAATTGCTCCACCAATTAAGAACGACCATGCACCACCACCCATAGAATCAAGAAAGAGCTCTCAGTAGTGCGCCGTGACTTTCTCACTCTAGAAAGTGCTTTGCCTCTCTCTAGAATTGCGCATGCATTTGCTCTTTCTCCTTTGAAAAATTCTTGCCGAAATATCATTGAATCTATAATATATCAAAGTTATATCATAATATTTGTTTAATATTCAATCCGGGATTGCTTTTCAAGCATACAAATTTGAGTGGATATTTGTTTAATCATATCTTCACTTTCTGCCGACAAATTCAAGTTTGTGGAAGACCATTATCCATCGTGTAACGACCCGAAATATCAAATATATTTTCGGAATAATTATTCGGTATTTCGTTGAATTTTTAAATGAAAAGATTAGCTTCGTTAGCTAATTTTAATTTATTTTAATTTATTTCCATATCCACAACCATATATAATTACATTTTTACACCCTCGAATTTATTTTAATCTCAAACGAACCCACACCCCCTAAAAACACACTTGCACCATCTTGGACACACCCACACTGTCTTGAACACACTTACACCCCCTTGTGCACACCCTCTTGCACACTCTTGTGCACATTCCAAATCGAGAGAGAGAAAGAGAGAAGAGAAGGAGAAAGGGAGAAGAAGGGAGGAGAGAAAGAGAAATTCCGTTCCGAATCCGTCGATCGACCAATCGAAATTCCGAGACCAAGTATAAGATCCTCGTTCAATTCTCTATCGGTAATCTTCTTTCCCCAATCCATTTCGTCCATTGAATCCTTCGATTTTTCTAGTTTTTAAATTGAAGTGAATAGTTAATAATTAATGGGTTTGTAGGTTAGAGTTTACCATTTTTAGTGTAGTTCAGATCAAATGGTAGCTATTAATGTGTACAATGCATGAGTGTGAATTTTATATGTTGATTTTAGCTATAGAATCCGCCCTAGTTGATTTTTGGACGAAACCCTCGTGAGAAACTTCAAAATCGCGTTTTCTGCACCTGAAAGACGAACCACACGGTCCGACGCACGGTCTTGGCAAGACCGTGCACCAGACCGTGTGCACCCCTTTGGACCTGCACCGGCCGACGCACTCCGGTGCGCAAGCCGGTGCGCACTTGAATTGGCCTGCACGGTCTTGAGTGCATGCTCAAGACCGTGCACAAGGCCGTCCATTAGCCAGTGCAGATGCCTTAACCAAATTTTCAGCCTTTTTCCTTAGTTGCTCTCGGTAATGGGGTCAAATGGCCAAAAATAAAAGTTGACTTTTTGCATACGACCCCCTAAAATCGAGCCGTTTTCACCTATAGCTTCCATATGATCCAAGGATGAATATTTTGTAAAGTTTTCAAAATCCCGACCTCGTTCGGGCCTTGAATCGAGCCTTTTTCGTTTAGGGCTTTTTCCCCAATTTTTGAATGTCGTCCGAAAAATCCGAAAATCGCATGAGTGCTTCCTTACAATATTATATGCATGAATGTGCAATTAGAATTCTGATTGAGCATGCTTAGCATCGTTAATTTCGTACTTTCCGTTTAATCGATTTAATTGCATTTTAATTGTGAATTTAATTGCTACGTGACGTTTATCGGTTTTTCATGGATTGTAGTCTTCGTGAGTCGTTGTCGTGTCTTGTCTTATTTGGTTCTTGTCGTCTGTTAGTTTTAGGCCGTCTTTTCAAGGCATAGCTTGGATTGTCTTGTCGTCCCGTGCTTCCAGGTGAGGGTATTAAAATATTTTCAAATGGAGTAAGAATTTCTTTTAAATTATTGCGAACTCCCCTTATGTGCTCATCTTGATTTGATTTCCTTTCTCGTATACCTAATAGATATTTAATCTATATTTTCATGATTTTATAATAAATGTTTTGATATTAACTCGTATCTATAAGTATCTCTAAATCATTTTATTTTCACGACGCAAGTAAAACTCTTTCTTTTAAGTATGACGTTTTGACCTCGGTTGGGTCTATGAGGGAAGTCTTTAGGGAAGTGCGCCAGTGCGACCCGAAGCGTGCGAAACTTGTAGTCACCCCCTTTGTCGTCATCCGAACTTGCTTAAATGCCCTTTTGGCCTTAACTTGTACTATTCTTGAAACGAGAGCAAAATCATTGACTTTTCTTTAATGAGGGCCCGGAGGGTATTCGAGGGTCTCACTTGGGGATGAGCGTCCAGGGTGTTGCCCGAGGTACTTTTCCCAAAATTAAGTGTCAATCGTAGCCCGTCAGAAGTTGACAGCTACGGTTGGGAGCGATGGTGGGCGTTGCATTCGTTGCACGTTTTCCTGAAATTCATTTGTCGCCCATGGTCGCGCTATGGTCTGACACCGGAGATGGAGTTTTATCATGACTTGAAGGGGTTATAAGGAGGAACAGGCCCACTCTCGCTGGGATATTATTTGCCTTTATTCATGCTTTACTATTTTGGGTTAATTATTGTCGTGTATGCAAGTCGAAACACGTTCCGGATTTTCTTTAATTATGCAAATGTATTTTCCTATATATATATAATTCAAACCCGGAAACGTGGCTCGTATTTGTTCCCTCTTTACCATCACTGAGTATCTTTTATACTCACCCCCACTATTTTTTGATTCTTACTTCAGGTCGGCAGGTGGTGTCGTCACCTATCTTGTCAATCGGCAGCAGCAAGTCTAGGTTGGCTCGTATGTCTTGTCGTGTCAGTGTCCCAACAACAGTCGTGTCCTTAAGCATGAATTTATTTAATTTATATATTTCGCATTATGTTTTATTTTCCGTACTTACGTGCCCCTGATGTGGGATAGATTAGACGGGCCATGGATGGCATTATTAAATGATTATTGAGAATGATGTATGAATTTTGTTGCCACGTAAGACTTATATGATTAATTGCAAAATTTGATTTAGCTTCCGCAACTCTGTTATTATTTTATTACTATTGTTGTTGGGATGTCGAAGTGTTGTTGCCGGAGTTGGATTGATTGATTGCCGTTCGCTGGGATGGATTTTTAAATGGGGTACACCTACCTCGTTTGGGAGTTCGTCTCGGTGCGGATGTGGTGTCCTTTCTCCATCCACGGAAAGGGGCGCTACAGTCAGTGGTATCAGAGCCTAGGTTCCCGAAAAGGAACCGAAAGCTCTAGTATCTCGTCTGTCTTGTCCTTTGTGTCTTTTGAATTGTGTCAGTCCGTGTCGAGTTCGTGTTTTGACGAGTGTTCGTCTTATCTTGGTGCTTAAAATTGTAGACGATTACGGTTGGCTTAATTAACCAACTGGCAATCCTTTGTAAATTTTTGTACTAAGGAAGATGTAACGCGAGTCGATCATGGAACTCTTATGTGTTTTACTCGGTTTGGTCTGTCGTAGTTGTGTGTCGATAGGATTTTATTGTGTGTCGAGCATGCCTTATGTGTTTATAAATTATTGGCATCATTTCTTACAAGACATGCACCTATTTTTGCCAAATAGTTGTGAACGCAGGTATGCCGCGCAAGAAAGCTCGATCAGATCCGCCACTACCCCCACTCCAGACTACGCCAGGATCATCATACCCGTATCCGACGGGAGTGGTAGAAATAGCTCAGGGAGAAGAGAGCGTGACAGAATACGAAGCCAGATTTGCCTACCTGACCAACTACTCTCCTAAACGGGAGCCGGACCAACGGGACAGAACTGCAAGATTCATATCCGGACTGAGACACGAAATCCGCCAAATACTCATAGGACTCGGCTACTGTTCCTATGTAGAGGCTGTCGGCCGAGCCCTGTGGGCCGAAGTAAAATTTGAAATGGGGGCTAGAGAGGCCCGACTAATCGCCTTGCAAAACCAGCCTTACGAATCGAGAACTCCAGCGACCGTCCGTACAACCCCTCGCAGAAAAACGGCGACGACTAGTGGACCCAGTGAGAGCACCATCCTTTGCTCATTTTGCCACAAGTCGAACCACCTCGCCGAGTACTGCCGGAGACGATTGGGGCAGTGTTTACAATGTGGCTCCTCCGACCACCTTCTCGATAATTGCCCCAATGATAAGAACCCTAAGGAAAAGAATGGCGGATGCCGATCCTGACGAGCCAAGGTCTTTATTTCAGAGAAGAAGGCCACCAGAGAATAAATCATGAAGGAACAAGGCTAGGGACGTATAATAAAGGAAACTACCGGAATCAAAAGACTCGAGCGTAGACACGGAATAAAGAAAATGGGAGGCTAGACCGGACTTCGTCACTTGGAATAAAGGTACCATGCATATCCATAGCATCCATATTTCTCGTATTCAATTTATTAAGTGCGCAATATTATGCAATTATTGTTTGCTTGAACTCCGGGTTAAATCCGGGGTATTTTAGTAATTTTTGCGCGTTTTAATTCGATTCAGGGGCGCTTGCACGCCCCAACGCACGGTCTTGGTCAAGACCGTGCGGACCAGCTCAAGACCGTGCAGACCAGTTCAGCGTTAAACTGCTGAACCGGCCGAACCGGCACGCATGGCCCTGCGCACGCCCGTGCGTTCGACGGTGCAGGGCCCTCGCCCATTTAAAACCCTCTTCCGCGAACAGAAGCTCATTTCCCCCACTTTCTCCCCTTCCAGCAATTTCAATACCCCCAATTTTTCCCCCAATTTCATCCCTCCAACTTTGCAAGCTTATAACTCTCGATCCGACCGTCGGATCATCATAATTTTTGGAAGGTACGTAACCGGCATTACATACTTTACTTAGTTGGTTTTTGGGGTCAATCCGCCGAGCCGATCATACACAAATCGATGCCCAAAATACACGCCCGCCAAGTATTCGATAAAATTTCCGAGTGAAAAATTTCATCAAATACAACCCAACAAGCCTCAAGCAACCTTCTCACATGGCCTCCGAAGGTTCCCGACAAAGGAGGAGGCGTGATGACCCTCCGTCCCAACTTCCATTCAATGTGGACATTTCAAACCCATTTCAAGCCAAGGTATTTCGCCGGATGCACGATCGCCCGGTCTTTTCTACCAAGTTCCTCGACATAGAGGCGTTGGGAAACTTGGGACTTGGCGACGGAATTGCCCAGTACATAGAAGACGTGGGTTGGACCACGTTCTTAGACACAAGAAGGAATTCGTACCTCCGGCTTGTCTACGAATTCATTGCCACCCTTCAAGTGACACCCCACGAAGACGATGCCGAGCTACCTTTCAAGATAGAGTTTCGAGCTTTCAACGAGGATTATGAGCTCACTCTACGTCAACTAACGATGCATTTTGGACTACCCATTCGGGGTATGATAAGCCGAGAAGTGGGTTGGTCCGAGGCCGAGGCTTGGAGAAATGTCTCCACTTCTAGGAGGCCCTTTCAACAAGGGAAATCTAAGGCAACCGACCTCCGTGACTCCGCCTTGAGGACTTTTCACAGATTCCTCTCATGCACCGTCTTTGCTAGAGGAGATAGCTACGGTTCGATCAACATTGAGCAACTTTATGTCTTGGATTGCGCGGTCCGAAGGCAAGCAGTCAATGGCATCATGTTCTTCCTTCGATATGTGGAGTACATAGGCACCCGGCCAAAGGGAGAAATCAGAATTGGGTCCTACATCACCGCGATCCTCGAGTGTGCCGGCGTGACCGGCATGGATCGAATGGCCCCGGCAGGAGCCGAGGATTCGACAATTTCCTACAAGCAACTCGGCCAGATGAAGCTTTGCAGGAAAGTTAGAGGGCGACACGGTAGATATATACCGATGACGGCAGAGGAAGCTGCCGCCGAGAGCGACGAAGACGTCGAGGAAGACACCCGAGTGGGAGGTCAACCGGAAAGAGATCAACGGGAAATTGAGGAGCAAATGATGGAGCAATTATACGAAGCGGGAGGCTTCGATCCTCAACAGGTCCCGTACGTACCTGACCCCCCGAGAACTGAAGAGGCGCATTTCCAGCCGAACTTCGGCGACTACCCGGCTCATCACCAAGCGGGATCCTCACAATGGGATAGCCTGAGTGAGGAACAGTGGACTCGGTACCAACAATCCGAGACGGAGACCCGTAACCAGTGGGAAACCGATAGGTGGACGGTTTGGGGAAACCGATTCACCACCTTCACCAAGCAGACCACCGAGCGTCTAGACCGACAGTCGGCCGATCTCCGGGAGGTTCGCGCCGACCTACAAGAATTCAGACTCGAGACCCGACGCAACCAGACTGAGCTCCGGGAGCAGATTACCGGCCTCGAGAGATCCATCACTGATCAACTCGCCAACTATCTGAGCCGCCTTGGCAGGTCGCCTAACTCTGGAGCACCCGATTCTTAGTCGGCGCCATTTTTTCTTTATTCTCGTCATTTTCGTTATTAGTTGTAATTTGACTTTTATTTGAGACTATTTTGTACGAATTATGTGCTAACTGCCTATTTGAATTTAATTGTTAATTGTTCGTTTTTAATTGTCGTGTGTTAATTGCGCAATTTTTGTTCGAACAACTTTTAAACACCGTAATATACTCCCTTTAACAAACCCCAAGGCTCGGAGGAGAATCTGAGGACAAATTCTTTTGAAGGGGGGAGTATTGTAACGACCCGAAATTTCAAATATATTTTCAGAATAATTATTCGGCATTTCGTTGAATTTTTAAATGGAAAGATTAGCTTCGTTAGCTAATTTTAATTTATTTTAATTTATTTCCATATCCACAACCATATATAATTATATTTCTACCCCCTCGAATTTATTTTAATCTCAAAAGAACCCACACCCCCTAAAAACACACTTGCACCATCTTGGACACACCCACACTGTCTTGAACACACTTACACCCCCTTGTGCACACCCTCCTGCACACTCTTGTGCACATTCCAAATCGAGAGAGAGAAAGAGAGAAGAGAAGGAGAAAGGGAGAAGAAGGGAGGAGAGAAAGAGAAATTCCGTTCCGAATCCGTCGATCGACCAATCGAAATTCCGAGACCAAGTATACGATCCTCGTTCAATTCTCTATCGGTAATCTTCTTTCCCCAATCCATTTCATCCATTGAATCCTTCGATTTTTCTAGTTTTTAAATTGAAGTGAATAGTTAATAATTAATAGGTTTGTAGGTGTAGCGGGCGCCCGAAACGGGTAACGCACGCCCCGCACCGAGCCCCAATCCGAAGCCGAAATAGAAATCCGACCCTAAATTGAAACCCGGCGAACGGCAAACCGATTTACTCAATCACTAGGTGGGGCTTTTTTGAAAAAAAAAACAACTGACGACAACAATGCGGGAGCGGAAGCAACAACCAATTAAATAAAAAAATCATATAACAACATTCAAAGCAGTAGCTCATTTGCACAAATAGTTAAAGCCCACCAAGGCTAGCGGAAATCACTTACTATAATATAATATAATAAACGGGTTCGATACAATATCCCGGTGATACACAAATACGGGTTCAACATATCAATCCCGATAACAATTACACATAACCTAATCAAAAGCTTAAAACTATCTAATAAGGGACAATCACCGAAAAGAAGAAAACCCGCGATACAAGACTGACAATGCCCACCTAGATACCACCTGAAACAGATAAGGTTAAAAGCAGGGAGGGTTAGTCAAAAGACTAAGTGAGGGGGAAAAAGAGAGTACATACATAATAGCATACGGGAATAAATCACCATTTTAACTTAAAAGAAACAAACATAAAAGAAGGGTTTTCATAAATATTTGGTGATTTATCAAAACATGACATAACGGGACATGTCATATTGCTCGGCGAGTCGAGCCCTCAACTCCTCATATCATAACATAACATACCTGAAGACCATACCATCCTTATTCCTCCCACATAGCAGAAGGACCGCTAAATCCAACTGCTCTATAGGCATAATAGCCTATCCTTCGGACGACACGAAGTCTCCGTCACAGGAGCACAAAGGTTGCCACTCCGGCCTCACCCGTGCTCCTGGTATACATGGAGCAAGCTACCGAACTCCACCGTAGACCCGCTGTCTATCCGGCTTCATCCGATCGCCATACTCCCGGGCCCACGAAGACAAAACAGGCACACATATCAAATCTCGCATTTTCATAACTATCATTTTCCTATTAAAATAGGAATCAAGACATTTCGGGGAGGGCCAAAAGGGCCGTTCGAGACAGGCGGTGTAACGGCAGGAAATACAACCGGGTATTCCATCGTCAGGGGAAAGCCGCCCTAACGACTTCACTCAACGAGAAGGTTTCCAAACCCAAAAATTACATTTAAATCGAAACATGGTTCGCTTGTCTCTTTTTGAAAATATTTCGAAATCATATACATAATATTCATTTAATATCAAATCCGTTGTTCTTAAACCTCATAAAAGTAATAAGAATAAAGTATTTACTAAATATAGTAATACAGAATGAAAACATAAATTACACATGCGAGGCTTATTTAGTGAGGCTCAATAGTACATATCTACGTAATACGGGATAACAATAGAAACCTCACCTGGCGATAACTAAAAGAAAGCCCAAAACGGAAACGAGCAACCTAATCCACGAGAGTGGAACCTGCAACTGACAAACGACATAACCACGTAAGACATACGACGACGCACGGCTCATAAGAAAGCATAGAAACACGTAAAAGCACGTTATACAATCACATAAAGCACTTAGGTTCAATTATCAAACGAAACGAAGTAATTCGCAAATTTAAAAATGCAAATCAAGTCCAAATGCAATGAAACTTTATGGACATGCTTTAAATATCATAAGAGAGCATGCATTCGAATTTCGGGAAAAATCGGACTTCCTATGCAAAAGTTAGAAAATTTAACGAAAACTTAGAACATACTATTCATTCACCCGAACATGTTATAAATTCATAAATCATGCAATTCCTATCTATATCATATATATCGAATACACGAGCGAAGAAAGAATTCGGAAAAGACGAGTCTCAGAGGGACCCGTAGGCCAAATTTGCCCCTGACTTACAGAAGGTCAGGGGACTGTGCAATCGGGCCACACGGGCTCATGCACACGGCCTTGAGGCCGTGTGCACCAAGACCGTGTGCACCAAATGGACACGCACGGCCTCTCTACAGGCCGTGTAGAGAGCCCGTGTATGACCAACACGCACGGCCTCTCTACAGGCCGTGTAGAGAGCCCGTGCACATGCACACGGGCTTGCAACACCCCGTGTGCAAAGGCCGTGTGCGTGCGATAACAGCAGAAAATTCACAGAAACTCGAAACCTTCGCAAATCAAATCCTAAATCCCATAATTAACCAATTAAACATGCAAATCACACCCTAATTTTCACATATAATCATCTACAACATATAATCTACATATAGAAACGATAAACACGAAAATCCGTCCATAAATTCATCCAAAATCATATAAACCCTATATTATATAACTATAAACAAAATCGAGAAATATGAGGCATAGGAGACATTAAACGAGAGGGACGTGAAAGGCTTACTCGTAGAAGAGATCGTGAGGAGTTCGTAGGCGTAAGCGGTTCGAAAATCCGTCGAGAAACGGAGTCGGGACGATCGATTGACCTTCCTCTTCTTCTTTCTCTTTTCTCCTTCCTTTTCTTTCTTCTTTGCTGCGTGAATGAGTAAGGGAGAGAGAGTGATGGCTTAAGTCAAAGGAGTTGACTCGGTTGAGAAACGAAAGGGCATTTTTGTAATTTCGCAAAATAAGTTCAAAAACTCACGTTGTCTAAATAACACATAATTACAGTCAAAATTCATATTATTAAACGCACATTGACAATTCGTAATTTAAATATTAAAATCACTCATATACGAAATCGTTATAAAAATCATATAATAATTAATAAAATAAATAATAAATCGCGTGAGAAAAATCGATTCGGGTTCCCGGTTCATAATACGAATTTTCGGGGCGTTACAATCACCCCTCCTTATGAGAATCTGGTCCCCAGATTCTACTGATTAGAGTTATACAACTTTGGGTGGAACTCATGCATCTTCATTCGAATCTCTCACGAAGCTTCTTCGACTGTCTGATTCATTCAAGGGACTCGCTAGGAGATATTTCGCGGATTGCACAACTCCAAGCTTGTTCGGGGTTCTTGCAAGTAGCTTTTCAGAAGAACTTGAGCTATCTTCATTTATTGTCGAAAGGCCTGAATTCGATCGACAGCACCTTGGAGAAATCCTAGATAAACATGTAACAGTAATTACCATTTTAAACCTTCAGTAGTCCGGACACGAAGTCCATGGTGAATCCGTTCCCGATCCCACATAGGGATATGTAGTAGTCATAGTTAACCCCGTAATCTTTGATGCTCAGCTTTGATTTGCTGTCAAGTCAAGTATCTCTTTACTTAATCGGGTAAGTCTCTTTCTATCGACTCTTCGAATCATGGGTCCGTGGCTTATATTGGAAAGTATTGGGGTTACCAACACAAAGCTGAAAATTTGGATTATTCCTCGTTCAAATTGTCTGACTCGAGATCCATTCTTTTGCAGTCTTGGCATTTTAGATTCTTCAACCCAATTCTGACTGGGTCGCAAGGCTATAAATGAAATTATCCAAAATGATGCAAGACCACTTCGGTTTAGCCTCAATTTGTGACATGCTCGTGATTTGGTTCAAAGTACCAACTACAATATTCTCTTTTCCCACGAAACACTGATTCTTGCAATCTTAGTCCTCAAACATTTTTCATTAGCGACATTGGGGTTGGTTCAACTCCTCCTGAGTTAACACTTGTTGAACTCTCATAATCTGTGGGGATGTCAACAAATCCCATAAGAGATAGTGGCGACGCTTCAGCTAATCCTCTCCTACAGTAGCTCGTGCAATGTCCTGAGGGCAACTTTCTGATTGATTTAAGCTTTCCGAGCATGAGCTATGGTTTCTTCATTAGTACCATTCACCAATTCAACCTTTCATGTGATGCATTCTCACTCACGACGATTCCTTCAGAATCCCTTGAGCAGGGTTAATATTGAAGTTGTAGTTAATCTCTTCTCGACTCCTAAGAACAAGTCTTACAGAGATCGTCCATTCGAGTTCATTTTCTTTCCCGTTGACTCAAGCAACAGGGTTGCAAGCTTAGAGAAATTCCACTCGAAGTCTTGGTTTGTTCCCATTCCAGTACCGTTCAAATCTTCAAAGATCCTCCTTCTCTTCTCACTCCGGATCCGAAATGACTTAAAAGGTCCCTAAGTCGATCCAGATTTCACATCCGTTAGGTGGGGCAACTAGCAGGTGCCCGTTGTTTTCTGGCGTACCATACGGAGGTGTTCTGTGTTCTTCCCCTAATCTCGAGGACACCAAGGTGACTCCTTAGGAAGCAACGACTAACTCACTACGATATGAACGGGGTCTAGCAAGTCGCAAAGCACTTGTCAGTACTAGAGGCAGACATACGAATTCAAGATGTCTACATCAGGCACTGAAAGCTGTCTTCAGAACATATTCGTCTCGGGCACAGAGCTGATGATATCCTAATCAAATGTTCTTCAAACAAAATCCTCGATCTCAAAGCATATCGGACATTTCTTCATCGACGGTAGAGAATACTTGCCTTCGTTAATATTCTGTGCAATTCCCGGGGAACAATACACACAGGGAGTGTACTGTCTCCTTTCTCTACAAGCAGTGCGGGAGTACCCTAGATCAAGATACTCGTTTGGGCACGTTCAAGGGAGGGAAGTTCATCAAGTCGGTTCTTCGATTCTGTCAGATCGGCAGACTCCATTCGGTTAGGCGACATCGATCACGGTTCGACTTCTTAGAGTTAGATCTATCACAAACCATCCATTCTGATCTGATCGCAAGAGCTCTCAGATTCCCGGGAAGTACGTCTGTGAATTCTATGATCAACTTGGTTCCCTGGACTTAGTCAAGTCCAAGATAATCCTTTGCTGGCAGCTCGATAAAATCTGCTGCTAACGGTTCCTTCGATGATAAACGGCAGCACGCGCACGAATCGCAAAGGTCCACCAATCCGGCAACGAAAATAAACGAGAAGCACACAAAGAATTCAACAGGCGCACGCGCAAAGACGTCAATAAAAAAAAACGCAACAAGTGAGTGTAAACCACTCGAATGATGAAATGAAGGAATGGAATGACAATTTATATATTGTACCTTGCACCGAAGCATTCGGATCTAAGTTTTCCTCGACCGTATCGATCTTCTCTTCCTCGTGCAATTTGCGCGGAAATGGAAGGGACTTCCACATGAGAAGCAACGTCCAGCTTTCTTTCGGCATTCTGACTCTTGATGGTCTCCTTGGCAAAAGCTACATACGGGTCGTAGGGCTCCCTGCGGTTGGGGAGGTGCATTCTGTTTCGATGAAGACACTTGAGAGGTCCTCTTTCCGGAAGATGGCCCCGAAGGTGTAAATGACCTCTTAGAACTCGCTGGAAGGTACTGGGCGGTGGTAGTGGCAAGAATAGGACTCGGTCCCATTAGGCTGAGTTCAGACTCAACATGCAGGGCCATTTCCACTGCGTCGGTATAGCATTGATGTCGTACCACCATCATAGCCTTCCTGATCTCGTAAGTCAATCCCTCTACAAACTGGCGAGTCTTCCTCTGCTCGTCGGCAACCATATATGGGCAATGCTTAATGAGGCGAGAGAAGTGTGCCTCGTACTGATCAACTGAAGATGTGTTCTGTTTGAGAGCCAGAAATTCCCTTTCGCGTTGCTGACGAACAACCCACGGAATGTACTTGGCCCGAAACTCAGTCAAGAACTGATCCCAAGTTGGGACTACGTGCTCGCGTGTCCACCTTTGCTCAATCTGTTTCCACCAATCATGTGCAGCTCCAACCATCAGATAGATTGCATACTCGACTCTCTGAGGGTCCGGATATTCCATTATTCTATAGATCTTTTCCAGGGCTGATATCCATGCCTCGGCAATAGCGTCATCCGGGGCACCTTCAAACTGTGGTGGTTCGAATCTGAGAAATTGTGCCCACGCTTCCTGTTCAACATTTCCTTTAGGGGCATGAGCGATGAACTGTCTTAATGTTTCCGCAAATTCGGCTGAAGTCGGTGTATCGGTCAGAGGGGCCAATGGAGGTGATGAGAGCGGTTTACGTGGACGACGACGTGGAGGCATCCTGTAGAGCCAATAGCAAATATGCATGACAGGTAAGTGAGTATGCAAAGCTGTAAACACGTAGGCAACGAGAGTTCAGATAGAGTTCACATAAGCACTTAGCACATTCACACAAATTCCACGGAAGTCCTAAGCCGTACGACCTAGACCCAACCGGACACGACAGACAACCAGGCACGGCAAGTATAACCTTGAGTTTCACATCCACCTATATCCAAGTCCATCCTAGTGTTTTGATTGTAAAAGATCTTTTGTTGTTGATCATCCAACAAAGATCCGTCACAATTCAAACACTAAGCGTTCTTGAACACTGGTGAGTGCAATTCCTTAAGTTATACCGGCACACAACGACCGACAAAACCAACAAAACACGACGATTCAGAGCTTAGGTCATTGGACCAAAGAGGCTCTGATACCAACTGTAGCGGGCGCCCCAAACGGGTAACGCACGCCCCGCACCGAGCCCCAATCCGAAGCCGAAATAGAAATCCGACCCTAAATTGAAACCCGGCGAACGGCAAACCGATTTACTCAATCACTAGGCGGGGCTTTTTTGAAAAAAAAAACAACTGACGACAACAATGCGGGAGCGGAAGCAACAACCAATTAAATAAAAAAATCATATAACAACATTCAAAGCAGTAGCTCATTTGCACAAATAGTTAAAGCCCACCAAGGCTAGCGGAAATCACTTACTATAATATAATATAATAAACGGGTTCGATACAATATCCCGGTGATACACAAATGCGGGTTCAACATATCAATCCCGATAACAATTACACATAACCTAATCAAAAGCTTAAAACTATCTAATAAGGGACAATCACCGAAAAGAAGAAAACCCGCGATACAAGACTGACAATGCCCACCTAGATACCACCTGAAACAGATAAGGTTAAAAGCAGGGAGGGTTAGTCAAAAGACTAAGTGAGGGGGAAAAAGAGAGTACATACATAATAGCATACGGGAATAAATCACCATTTTAACTTAAAAGAAACAAACGTAAAAGAAGGGTTTTCATAAATATTTGGTGATTTATCAAAACATGACATAACGGGACATGTCATATTGCTCGGCGAGTCGAGCCCTCAACTCCTCATATCATAACATAACATACCTGAAGACCATACCATCCTTATTCCTCCCACATAGCAGAAGGACCGCTAAATCCAACTGCTCTATAGGCATAATAGCCTATCCTTCGGACGACACGAAGTCTCCGTCACAGGAGCACAAAGGTTGCCACTCCGGCCTCACCCGTGCTCCTGGTATACATGGAGCAAGCTACCGAACTCCACCGTAGACCCGCTGTCTATCCGGCTTCATCCGATCGCCATACTCCCGGGCCCACGAAGACAAAACAGGCACACATATCAAATCTCGCATTTTCATAACTATCATTTTCCTATTAAAATAGGAATCAAGACATTTCGGGGAGGGCCAAAAGGGCCGTTCGAGACAGGCGGTGTAACGGCAGGAAATACAACCGGGTATTCCATCGTCAGGGGAAAGCCGCCCTAACGACTTCACTCAACGAGAAGGTTTCCAAACCCAAAAATTACATTTAAATCGAAACATGGTTTGCTTGTCTCTTTTTGAAAATATTTCGAAATCATATACATAATATTCATTTAATATCAAATCCGTTGTTCTTAAACCTCATAAAAGTAATAAGAATAAAGTATTTACTAAATATAGTAATACAGAATGAAAACATAAATTACACATGCGAGGCTTATTTAGTGAGGCTCAATAGTACATATCTACGTAATACGGGATAACAATAGAAACCTCACCTGGCGATAACTAAAAGAAAGCCCAAAACGGAAACGAGCAACCTAATCCACGAGAGTGGAACCTGCAACTGACAAACGACATAACCACGTAAGACATACGACGACGCACGGCTCATAAGAAAGCATAGAAACACGTAAAAGCACGTTATACAATCACATAAAGCACTTAGGTTCAATTATCAAACGAAACGAAGTAATTCGCAAATTTAAAAATGCAAATCAAGTCCAAATGCAATGAAACTTTATGGACATGCTTTAAATATCATAAGAGAGCATGCATTCGAATTTCGGGAAAAATCGGACTTCCTATGCAAAAGTTAGAAAATTTAACGAAAACTTAAAACATACTATTCATTCACCCGAACATGTTATAAATTCATAAATCATGCAATTCCTATCTATATCATATATATCGAATACACGAGCGAAGAAAGAATTCGGAAAAGACGAGTCTCAGAGGGACCCGTAGGCCAAATTTGCCCCTGACTTACAGAAGGTCAGGGGACTGTGCAATCGGGCCACACGGGCTCATGCACACGGCCTTGAGGCCGTGTGCACCAAGACCGTGTGCACCAAATGGACACGCACGGCCTCTCTACAGGCCGTGTAGAGAGCCCGTGTATGACCAACACGCACGGCCTCTCTACAGGCCGTGTAGAGAGCCCGTGCACATGCACACGGGCTTGCAACACCCCGTGTGCAAAGGCCGTGTGCGTGCGATAACAGCAGAAAATTCACAGAAACTCGAAACCTTCGCAAATCAAATCCTAAATCCCATAATTAACCAATTAAACATGCAAATCACACCCTAATTTTCACATATAATCATCTACAACATATAATCTACATATAGAAACGATAAACACGAAAATCCGTCCATAAATTCATCCAAAATCATATAAACCCTATATTATATAACTATAAACAAAATTGAGAAATATGAGGCATAGGAGACATTAAACGAGAGGGACGTGAAAGGCTTACTCGTAGAAGAGATCGTGAGGAGTTCGTAGGCGTAAGCGGTTCGAAAATCCGTCGAGAAACGGAGTCGGGACGATCGATTGACCTTCCTCTTCTTCTTTCTCTTTTCTCCTTCCTTTTCTTTCTTCTTTGCTGCGTGAATGAGTAAGGGAGAGAGAGTGATGGCTTAAGTCAAAGGAGTTGACTCGGTTGAGAAACGAAAGGGCATTTTTGTAATTTCGCAAAATAAGTTCAAAAACTCACGTTGTCTAAATAACACATAATTACAGTCAAAATTCATATTATTAAACGCACATTGACAATTCGTAATTTAAATATTAAAATCACTCATATACGAAATCGTTATAAAAATCATATAATAATTAATAAAATAAATAATAAATCGCGTGAGAAAAATCGATTCGGGTTCCCGGTTCATAATACGAATTTTCGGGGCGTTACAGTAGGTTAGAGTTTACCATTTTTAGTGTAGTTCGGATCAAATGGTAGCTATTAATGTGTACAATGCATGAGTGTGAATTTTATATGTTGATTTTAGCTATAGAATCCACCCTAGTTGATTTTTGGACGAAACCCTCATGAGAAACTTCAAAATCGCGTTTTCTACACCAGAAAGACGAACCACACGGTCCGACGCACGGTCTTGGCAAGACCGTGCACCAGACCGTGTGCACCCCTTTGGACCTGCACCGGCTGGCGCACCCCGGTGCGCAAGCCGGTGCGCACTTGAATTGGCCTGCACGGTCTTGAGTGCATGCTCAAGACCGTGCACAAGGCCGTCCATTAGCCAGTGCAGATGCCTTAACCAAATTTTCAGCCTTTTTCCTTAGTTGCTCTCGGTAATGGGGTCAAATGGCCAAAAATAAAAGTTGACTTTTTGCATACGACCCCCTAAAATCGAGCCGTTTTCACCTATAGCTTCCATATGATCCAAGGATGAATATTTTGTAAAGTTTTCAAAATCCCGACCTCGTTCGGGCCTTGAATCGAGCCTTTTTCGTTTAGGGCTTTTTCCCCAATTTTTGAATGTCGTCTGAAAAATCCAAAAATCGCATGAGTGCTTCCTTACAATATTATATGCATGAATGTGCAATTAGAATTCCGATTGAGCATGCTTAGCATCGTTAATTTCGTACTTTCCGTTTAATCGATTTAATTGCATTTTAATTGTGAATTTAATTGCTACGTGACGTTTATCGGTTTTTCATGGATTGTAGTCTTCGTGAGTCGTTGTCGTGTCTTGTCTTATTTGGTTCTTGTCGTCTGTTAGTTTTAGGCCGTCTTTTCAAGGCATAGCTTGGATTGTCTTGTCGTCCCGTGCTTCCAGGTGAGGGTATTAAAATGTTTTCAAATGGAGTAAGAATTTCTTTTAAATTATTGCGAACTCCCCTTATGTGCTCATCTTGATTTGATTTCCTTTCTCGTATACCTAATAGATATTTAATCTATATTTTCATGATTTTATAATAAATGTTTTGATATTAACTCGTATCTATAAGTATCTCTAAATCATTTTATTTTCACGAGGCAAGTAAAACTCTTTCTTTTAAGTATGACGTTTTGACCTCGGTTGGGTCTATGAGGGAAGTCTTTAGGGAAGTGCGCCAGTGCGACCCGAAGCGTGCGAAACTTGTAGTCACCCCCTTTGTCGTCATCCGAACTTGCTTAAATGCCCTTTTGGCCTTAACTTGTACTATTCTTGAAACGCGAGCAAAATCATTGACTTTTCTTTAATGAGGGCCCGGAGGGTATTCGAGGGTCTCACTTGGGGACGAGCGTCCAGGGTGTTGCCCGAGGTACTTTTCCCAAAATTAAGCGTCAATCGTAGCCCGTCAGAAGTTGACAGCTACGGTTGGGAGCGATGGTGGGCGTTGCATTCGTTGCATGTTTTCCTGAAATTCATTTGTCGCCCATGGTCGCGCTATGGTCTGACACCGGAGATGGAGTTCTATCATGACTTGAAGGGGTTATAAGGAGGAACAGGCCCACTCTCGCTGGGATATTATTTGCCTTTATTCATGCTTTACTATTTTGGGTTAATTATTGTCGTGTATGCAAGTCGAAACACGTTCCGGATTTTCTTTAATTATGCAAATGTATTTTCCTATATATATATAATTCAAACCCGGAAACGTGGCTCGTATTTGTTCCCTCTTTACCATCATTGAGTATCTTTTATACTCACCCCCATTATTTTTTGATTCTTACTTCAGGTCGGCAGGTGGTGTCGTCACCTATCTTGTCAATCGGCAGCAGCAAGTCTAGGTTGGCTCGTATGTCTTGTCGTGTCAGTGTCCCAACAACAGTCGTGTCCTTAAGCATGAATTTATTTAATTTATATATTTCGCATTATGTTTTATTTTCCGTACTTACGTGCCCCTGATGTGGGATAGATTAGACGGGCCATGGATGGCATTATTAAATGATTATTGAGAATGATGTATGAATTTTGTTGCCACGTAAGGCTTATATGATTAATTGCAAAATTTGATTTAGCTTCCGCAACTCTGTTATTATTTTATTACTATTGTTGTTGGGATGTCGAAGTGTTGTTGCCGGAGTTGGATTGATTGATTGCCGTTCGCTGGGATGGATTTTTAAATGGGGTACACCTACCTCGTTTGGGAGTTCGTCTCGGTGCGGATGTGGTGTCCTTTCTCCATCCACGGAAAGGGGCGCTACAGTCAGTGGTATCAGAGCCTAGGTTCCCGAAAAGGAACCGAAAGCTCTAGTATCTCGTCTGTCTTGTCCTTTGTGTCTTTTGAATTGTGTCAGTCCGTGTCGAGTTCGTGTTTTGACGAGTGTTCGTCTTATCTTGGTGCTTAAAATTGTAGACGATTACGGTTGGCTTAATTAACCAACTGGCAATCCTTTGTAAATTTTTGTACTAAGGAAGATGTAACGCGAGTCGATCATGGAACTCTTATGTGTTTTACTCGGTTTGGTCTGTCGTAGTTGTGTGTCGATAGGATTTTATTGTGTGTCGAGCATGCCTTATGTGTTTATAAATTATTGGCATCATTTCTTACAAGACATGCACCTATTTTTGCCAAATAGTTGTGAACGCAGGTATGCCGCGCAAGAAAGCTCGATCAGATCCGCCACTACCCCCACTCCAGACTACGCCAGGATCATCATACCCGTATCCGACGGGAGTGGTAGAAATAGCTCAGGGAGAAGAGAGCGTGACAGAATACGAAGCCAGATTTGCCTACCTGACCAACTACTCTCCTAAACGGGAGCCAGACCAACGGGACAGAACTGCAAGATTCATATCCGGACTGAGACACGAAATCCGCCAAATACTCATAGGACTCGGCTACTGTTCCTATGTAGAGGCTGTCGGCCGAGCCCTGTGGGCCGAAGTAAAATTTGAAATGGGGGCTAGAGAGGCCCGACTAATCGCCTTGCAAAACCAGCCTTACGAATCGAGAACTCCAGCGACCGTCCGTACAACCCCTCGCAGAAAAACGACGACGACTAGTGGACCCAGTGAGAGCACCATCCTTTGCTCATTTTGCCACAAGTCGAACCACCTCGCCGAGTACTGCCGGAGACGATTAGGGCAGTGTTTACAATGTGGCTCCTCCGACCACCTTCTCGATAATTGCCCCAATGATAAGAACCCTAAGGAAAAGAATGGCGGATGCCGATCCTGACGAGCCAAGGTCTTTATTTCAGAGAAGAAGGCCACCAGAGAATAAATCATGAAGGAACAAGGCTAGGGACGTATAATAAAGGAAACTACCGGAATCAAAAGACTCGAGCGTAGACACGGAATAAAGAAAATGGGAGGCTAGACCGGACTTCGTCACTTGGAATAAAGGTACCATGCATATCCATAGCATCCATATTTCTCGTATTCAATTTATTAAGTGCGCAATATTATGCAATTATTGTTTGCTTGAACTCCGGGTTAAATCCGGGGTATTTTAGTAATTTTTGCGCGTTTTAATTCGATTCAGGGGCGCTTGCACGCCCCAACGCACGGTCTTGGTCAAGACCGTGCGGACCAGCTCAAGACCGTGCAGACCAGTTCAGCGTTAAACTGCTGAACCGGCCGAACCGGCACGCACGGCCCTGCGCACGCCCGTGCGTTCGACGGTGCAGGGCCCTCGCCCATTTAAAACCCTCTTCCGCGAACAGAAGCTCATTTCCCCCACTTTCTCCCCTTCCAGCAATTTCAATACCCCCAATTTTTCCCCCAATTTCATCCCTCCAACTTTGCAAGCTTATAACTCTCGATCCGACCGTCGGATCATCATAATTTTTGGAAGGTACGTAACCGGCATTACATACTTTACTTAGTTGGTTTTTGGGGTCAATCCGCCGAGCCAATCATACACAAATCGATGCCCAAAATACACGCCCGCCAAGTATTCGATAAAATTTCCGAGTGAAAAATTTCATCAAATACAACCCAACAAGCCTCAAGCAACCTTCTCACATGGCCTCCGAAGGTTCCCGACAAAGGAGGAGGCGTGATGACCCTCCGTCCCCACTTCCATTCAATGTGGACATTTCAAACCCATTTCAAGCCAAGGTATTTCGCCGGATGCACGATCGCCCGGTCTTTTCTACCAAGTTCCTCGACATAGAGGCGTTGGGAAACTTGGGACTTGGCGACGGAATTGCCCAGTACATAGAAGACGTGGGTTGGACCACGTTCTTAGACACGAGAAGGAATTCGTACCCCCGGCTTGTCTACGAATTCATTGCCACCCTTCAAGTGACACCCCACGAAGACGATGCCGAGCTACCTTTCAAGATAGAGTTTCGAGCTTTCAACGAGGATTATGAGCTCACTCTACGTCAACTAACGATGCATTTTGGACTACCCATTCGGGGTATGATAAGCCGAGAAGTGGGTTGGTCCGAGGCCGAGGCTTGGAGAAATGTCTCCACTTCTAGGAGGCCCTTTCAACAAGGGAAATCTAAGGCAACCGACCTCCGTGACTCCGCCTTGAGGACTTTTCACAGATTCCTCTCATGCACCGTCTTTGCTAGAGGAGATAGCTACGGTTCGATCAACATTGAGCAACTTTATGTCTTGGATTGCGCGGTCCGAAGGCAAGCAGTCAATGGCATCATGTTCTTCCTTCGATATGTGGAGTACATAGGCACCCGGCCAAAGGGAGAAATCAGAATTGGGTCCTACATCACCGCGATCCTCGAGTGTGCCGGCGTGACCGGCATGGATCGAATGGCCCCGGCAGGAGCCGAGGATTCGACAATTTCCTACAAGCAACTCGGCCAGATGAAGCTTTGCAGGAAAGTTAGAGGGCGACACGGTAGATATGTACCGATGACGGCAGAGGAAGCTGCCGCCGAGAGCGACGAAGACGTCGAGGAAGACACCCGAGTGGGAGGTCAACCGGAAAGAGATCAACGGGAAATTGAGGAGCAAATGATGGAGCAATTATACGAAGCGGGAGGCTTCGATCCTCAACAGGTCCCGTACGTACCTGACCCCCCGAGAACCGAAGAGGCGCATTTCCAGCCGAACTTCGGCGACTACCCGGCTCATCACCAAGCGGGATCCTCACAATGGGATAGCCTGAGTGAGGAACAGTGGACTCGGTACCAACAATCCGAGACGGAGACCCGTAACCAGTGGGACACCGATATGTGGACGGTTTGGGGAAACCGATTCACCACCTTCACCAAGCAGACCACCGAGCGTCTAGACCGACAGTCGGCCGATCTCCGGGAGGTTCGCGCCGACCTACAAGAATTCAGACTCGAGACCCGACGCAACCAGGCTGAGCTCCGGGAGCAGATTACCGGCCTCGAGAGATCCATCACTGATCAACTCGCCAACTATCTGAGCCGCCTTGGCAGGTCGCCTAACTCTGGAGCACCCGATTCTTAGTCGGCGCCATTTTTTCTTTATTCTCGTCATTTTCGTTATTAGTTGTAATTTGACTTTTATTTGAGACTATTTTGTACGAATTATGTGCTAACTGCCTATTTGAATTTAATTGTTAATTGTTCGTTTTTCATTATCGTGTGTTAATTGCGCAATTTTTGTTCGAACAACTTTTAAACGCCGTAATATACTCCCTTTAACAAACCCCAAGGCTCGGAGGAGAATCTGAGGACAAATTCTTTTGAAGGGGGGAGTATTGTAACGACCCGAAATTTCAAATATATTTTCAGAATAATTATTCGGCATTTCGTTGAATTTTTAAATGGAAAGATTAGCTTCGTTAGCTAATTTTAATTTATTTTAATTTATTTCCATATCCACAACCATATATAATTATATTTCTACCCCCTCGAATTTATTTTAATCTCAAAAGAACCCACACCCCCTAAAAACACACTTGCACCATCTTGGACACACCCACACTGTCTTGAACACACTTACACCCCCTTGTGCACACCCTCTTGCACACTCTTGTGCACATTCCAAATCGAGAGAGAGAAAGAGAGAAGAGAAGGAGAAAGGGAGAAGAAGGGAGGAGAGAAAGAGAAATTCCGTTCCGAATCCGTCGATCGACCAATCGAAATTCCGAGACCAAGTATACGATCCTCGTTCAATTCTCTATCGGTAATCTTCTTTCCCCAATCCATTTCATCCATTGAATCCTTCGATTTTTCTAGTTTTTAAATTGAAGTGAATAGTTAATAATTAATGGGTTTGTAGGTTAGAGTTTACCATTTTTAGTGTAGTTCGGATCAAATGGTAGCTATTAATGTGTACAATGCATGAGTGTGAATTTTATATGTTGATTTTAGCTATAGAATCCACCCTAGTTGATTTTTGGACGAAACCCTCATGAGAAACTTCAAAATCGCGTTTTCTACACCAGAAAGACGAACCACACGGTCCGACGCACGGTCTTGGCAAGACCGTGCACCAGACCGTGTGCACCCCTTTGGACCTGCACCGGCTGGCGCACCCCGGTGCGCAAGCCGGTGCGCACTTGAATTGGCCTGCACGGTCTTGAGTGCATGCTCAAGACCGTGCACAAGGCCGTCCATTAGCCAGTGCAGATGCCTTAACCAAATTTTCAGCCTTTTTCCTTAGTTGCTCTCGGTAATGGGGTCAAATGGCCAAAAATAAAAGTTGACTTTTTGTATACGACCCCCTAAAATCGAGCCGTTTTCACCTATAGCTTCCATATGATCCAAGGATGAATATTTTGTAAAGTTTTCAAAATCCTGACCTCGTTCGGGCCTTGAATCGAGCCTTTTTCGTTTAGGGCTTTTTCCCCAATTTTTGAATGTCGTCCGAAAAATCCGAAAATCGCATGAGTGCTTCCTTACAATATTATATGCATGAATGTGCAATTAGAATTCCGATTGAGCATGCTTAGCATCGTTAATTTCGTACTTTCCGTTTAATCGATTTAATTGCATTTTAATTGTGAATTTAATTGCTACGTGACGTTTATCGGTTTTTCATGGATTGTAGTCTTCGTGAGTCGTTGTCGTGTCTTGTCTTATTTGGTTCTTGTCGTCTGTTAGTTTTAGGCCGTCTTTTCAAGGCATAGCTTGGATTGTCTTGTCGTCCCGTGCTTCCAGGTGAGGGTATTAAAATGTTTTCAAATGGAGTAAGAATTTCTTTTAAATTATTGCGAACTCCCCTTATGTGCTCATCTTGATTTGATTTCCTTTCTCGTATACCTAATAGATATTTAATCTATATTTTCATGATTTTATAATAAATGTTTTGATATTAACTCGTATCTATAAGTATCTCTAAATCATTTTATTTTCACGAGGCAAGTAAAACTCTTTTCTTTTAAGTATGACGTTTTGACCTCGGTTGGGTCTATGAGGGAAGTCGTTAGGGAAGTGCGCCAGTGCGACCCGAAGCGTGCGAAACTTGTAGTCACCCCCTTTGTCGTCATCCGAACTTGCTTAAATGCCCTTTTGGCCTTAACTTGTACTATTCTTGAAACGCGAGCAAAATCATTGACTTTTCTTTAATGAGGGCCCGGGAGGGTATTCGAGGGTCTCACTTGGGGACGAGCGTCCAGGGTGTTGCCCGTGGTACTTTTCCCAAAATTAAGCGTCAATCGTAGCCCGTCAGGAGTTGACAGCTACGGTTGGGAGCGATGGTAGGCGTTGCATTCGTTGCACGTTTTCCTTAAATTCATTTGTCGCCCATGGTCGCGCTATGGTCTGACACTGGAGATGGAGTTTTATCATGACTTGAAGGGGTTATAAGGAGGAACAGGCCCACTCTCGCTGGGATATTATTTGCCTTTATTCATGCTTTACTGTTTTGGGTTAATTATTGTCGTGTATGCAAGTCGAAGCACGTTCCGAATTTTCTTCAATTATGCAAATGTATTTTCCTATATATATATAATTCAAATCCGGAAACGTGGCTCGTATTTATTCCCTCTTTACCATCACTGAGTATCTTTTATACTCACCCCCACTATTTTTTGATTCTTACTTCAGGTTGACAGGTGGCGTCGTCACCTATCTTGTCAGTCGGCCGCAGCAGGTCTAGGTTGGCTCGTATGTCTTGTCGTGTCAGTGTCCCAACAACAGTCGTGTCCTTAAGCATGAATTTATTTAATTTATATATTTCGCATTATATTTTATTTTCCGTACTTACGTGCCCCTGATGTGGGATAGATTAGACGGGCCATGGATGGCATTATTAAATGATTATTGAGAATGATGTACAAATTTTGTTGCCACGTAAGGCTTATATGATTAATTGCAAAATTTGATTTAGCTTCCGCAACTCTGTTATTATTTTATTAATGTTGTTGTTGGGATGTCGAAGTGCTGTTGCCGGAGTTGGATTGATTGATTGCCGTTCGCCGGGATGGATTTTTAAATGGGGTACACCTACCTCGTTTGGGAGTTCGTCTCGGTGCGGATGTGGTGTCCTTTCTCCATCCACGGAAAGGGGCGCTACACACCGCTTGGAATCTCTTGGATTAATCAACTCTCTTCACCATCTTCATCACCGTCCAGCCTGCAACAAGTCCTCCGCCACTCTACTCATCCTCCTTCGGCGCTGCACCGATCAGGTTCGTTACCATCTCCCTTGCCCCCCTTTCTTCTCCTTTCCCTTTCTTATTCTCATGGGGAAATCTCGTTCATCTCCAAAAAACACAAAGAAAAAGGTATCCCCCTCAAAAAAGCCAAGGAAAATCATCCCAAATCCCATTGATCCCCCCATCCCCAGAACTGATCTGCTAGATTTATCTCAAAACACCAAGAAAAAGAAAAAATCTATGGCTGATGATGTCCCCACTTTCTCGAGGAAAGATGCTTTAAATCTTCTCTCGCCGGAGCAAGCCAACTCTCTTCGTAATATTGCTGAAAATCAATCACTGCTCCGTGACCAGCCTCCTGCATTTGACATAAATTCTGAGTCATTTCCGTTGTTAGCCTCCACCATGCCGGATTGTTCAACTGCCTGCGGCGCCGCCACCGTCACTCCTGCCGCCCTTCCAAATTCCAGCATGCCTAGCTCATCAGTCAGTCATCCTCCGGTCATCACAAGCATAGGAAGAGACAAATTCTTAGGTGGCACATGTGTCCACCATGAACTGGATGACGTGGCAAAAGTCAGCCTTGGTGGCAGTGACCTGGTTGCCAACATGGACAGCGCCTGCTCAATTTCAAATTCAAACTTAGCCTTTCAGCCTCCCTCATTAATTAATTCGGCTAATCCCAATAATCATCCCCAATTCCCTAGTAATTGCACTCGTCCACCTCCCCCTATTGGTCCATTGAATCTAGCAAAATTAATTCAATCCTCCCCCACTCTTTGAATCCCAACGACCTCTTCCCACCTAAATCCAACCGTTGCAACCTTCTCAACCCTAAACAACCTCTCTTCTACCCTTTCAAACATACCTGCCGTCACCAACCACCCTACTACCACCCCTATCATTTCTGATAAACCTCCACCGCCACCAAAGGATCAAAACAACAAGAAAACCTTTGCTAGCTTACTGAAAAACAACCGCAGCTTTGTTAACGGGCGGAAGCTTACATTCATCCCGCCAAAAAATAATGAAGTAATTTTGGAGGATTCAGATGTTACACCCGTCGAGAAGGCATGGGGTTTTTACCTCATTGGATACTTTCAAGGTAGATTCCCGGGCATGAGATCAATCATAACGCTTGCAAAATCATGGAACGTTCATCTTTCTATCGTTCCACTCGCGAATGGTTGGATAGCCTTCCGATTCCAAAATGATGAAGATAGAAAAGTTGTCTTGTCAAAAGGCCCTTTCGAGATTAATGGTATTTCTCTCCTTATCAAGGCTCCATCAAGCACTTTCAGATTCGAGCATAGCGACTTCCTCAAAGTCCCGCTTTGGTTGCAATTTCACAACCTTCCGCCTAGTGCATGGTCCGATAGAGCTCTCAGCAAACTTGCTTCTTTTCTCGGTAAGCCTTTAGCAACCGATATGTTTACAAATGATGGATCTAGAATTGTATATGCTCGAGTACAAGTTGAGGTTGACTTGACACAAAGGCCACATTTCTTTATCCCTCTAACCCTACCGTGCGGCACCAAAACAAACCAAAAGGTAACATATGAAAATTTTCCTTCTTTTAGTTGTTTTTGCTCATCCCATGGACATAACGCTTTTTATTGCCGAGTGGACGAGAATGGGCAAGAAATAATCCCCTTGATACAAAGATCGGCAACACCGCACCCCCGAGCCCGCTCGCGCGGAAGATCGCAAATGCGTAGACAAAATGGCCAGCCTAAAAATCCAAACAATATACTTCCTGCGGATATCAACTCGGACGAGCAACTTTTGGGCAAAAACCTGGGGAAATATGATGTTGAAAATCAACCCCAAGGTAACTGGCAGTACCACCCTTCGCTGCCTGGCCCAGCGCGCGCCCCGCCCAACACCCTTGCGCAAGAAGCGCAAGTGACCGAGCACACTGCCGCACACATCGCCCCGTCCATACCACATCTCGGCGCGATTGTCCCAGGCACTGCCCTTGTCCCTGCCGAGTCTTCGCATTTTGGCACCACCAACCTTGGCGACCAAATCCCAGCACTCGCCCCGGGCACCATCGCCGCGCGAACCACAGTGCCCAGCCATCCAGCAGCACGCCCCCCACCAGCGCGCCTACCTTCGCGCCAGCCTGCCTCCAGAGCGCGCGTCCAGCCCTGCGCACGCTCACAATCGCGCCCATCATCTAGCGCCTGGAAACACCAGCTGGAAATTGTCCCGAATTTGCTTCGCACCACCAAGCCGAAATCAGGTACATCATATCTTCCCACCCCAACAAAGGAAGGAGGACATGACATCTGCTACCTTGATGAGGAACTGGAACCCATCGAAAATTTGGGTAAGTCCGGTGAAAATGAGTATGCAGTTTGAGGTAACTTTCTCTACCCCCTCTATTTATCACTATGATTATATTTGGATGGAATGTGCGTGGTTTAAACAACCCAGCAAAACAAAAAATTGTTAGCTCACTGATACAAAATTTAAATGCTCAAATTTGCTATCTAATTGAAACCAAATTGAGTACTGCAAGTCTGGAATTCTTCATGCGAAAATATCTCTCAAACTGGAACTTTGCCCACAACTTTAATGTAGTGAATTTTGGTAGATTGATTGTAGCCTGGAACCCTTCTTTTATTGATTGCCACATCATATCCGTTGCACCACAATTCATTCACGCTAAGGTTATTTGCCGCGTCACTCAATGCTCTTGTCACACCACCTTTGTCTATGCACTCTATTCCGTCCCCGAAAGACGGGAACTCTGGGAAAGTATTAAAAATATTCATATGCCCCCATCATCCCATTGGGCCATCATGGGTGATTTTAACTGCATATGTTCACCAACTGAGCGAATTGGTCCTAATCTCCCTTCCTCCTACTTTATGAGAGATTTAGTGAACTTTAGGATTGCTCTCGGCCTAGAAGATTCTCCCTCATCGGGAGAATTCTTTACTTGGAATAAAAATCAATTATGGGCAAAACTGGATAGGGTAATGATCAATCAGGAATGGGGATTGCAAAATTTTTCATGTATGACCAAATTTCTTAAGATGCTTCCTGATTCGGACCATTGCCCTATTGTTACTAATTTTTTCCAACAAAACGTTACCGGCTCTCGCCCTTTTAAGTTCTATAACATGTGGGTCACTCACCCCGATTTCCTTCCAATTGTTGAGAAAGTCTGGTCCTCGACCCCTCGTGGCTTTGCTCAATTCATTCTTGCCTTAAAGTTAAAGAAAATAAAACAACCTTTAAAAATATTAAATTCAACCGAATTTAGTAACATCTCGGAAAGAATCAAAGCATCTAAAAACTCTTTTCAAATTGCTTATGAAAACTCACTGAAAAACCCAAATGATCCCCATCTTGCTGAGGTTGCCTCAACTTCTCGAAAAAAGGCCATCTTTTAGCAAGATGCCGAAAGGTACTTCTTCCAACAAAAAGCTAAGGCAACCCACCTCACTGAGTCAGACCTTTGCACCAAGTACTTTCATACGCTCACCAAGAAAAGAAACCGGAAAAACCACATTACTTCTTTGATTAATGAAGATGGTTCCCGCACCTCCTCTCTTGATCAGGTAGCGAAATCCTTCATTCAGTTCTATAAGAAACTTTTTGGTAACGTATCCCCCGTCATCCCTCTTGATCTTGATATCCTTCGTGACGGTCCTACTGTCGATTCCAATATGGCATCCTACCTCATCAGACCCATCTCGGATGTCGAAATCAATGACGCTCTCTTTGATATTGGCAATGATAAAGCCCCAGGACCCGATGGCTTTACGTCTGCCTTTTTTAAGAAATCATGGAACATAGTCGGCAGGGATTTCCTTGCTGCCGTCCATGAATTCTTTAACACTGGAACTCTTTTAAAGCAAACAAATCATACTATACTCTCTTTGATTCCCAAGAAAGAAAACGCAACTAATGTCATAGATTTCCGTCCCATCGCATGTTTGAACATCACATACAAAGTAATCACTAAGATCGTTAGTGAGTGTATATCAGGCCTCTTCTAGACACACTCATCAGCCCTGCCCAATGTGCTTTCATCCCCCGTAGGCAAATGAATGAGAACATCTTCCTTGCTCAGGAATTAGTCCGAGGTTACTCTCGTAAGAGAGGTGCTCCCAGGGCAATGATGAAGCTCGATATCACTAAGGCATTTGATTCCATCTCATGGGATTTCCTTCAAGATGTCCTCAATGGCCTCGGTTTCCCCCCTAAATTTATCGGGTGGATTCTGCAATGCGTCACTACCGCCTCTTTCTCCATAGCGGTAAATGGTTCTCTTCATGGGAAATTCGATGCTAAAAAAGGGTTAAGGCAAGGTGATCCTATGTCTCCTTCTCTTTTCATTCTTTGCCTCGAATATTTCTCCCGTTTGCTCAAATCCCGAACCACAAACTCTGATTTTAACTTTCACACACGTTGTGAGCGCTTAAGCATTACCCATCTTGCTTTTGCTGACGACCTCATTCTCTTTGCTAGAGCTGACCCCATCTCCATTCATATCTTGGTTGAAACCCTTGAACTCTTTGAACAAAGTTCCGGACTGGCTATTAATCCAACAAAGTCCACCATCTTTCTTGCTAGCGTCACAGACCAAGTGAAAACTGAAATCCTTGATCTAATAAAGTTTCCCGAAGGAAGCTTTCCTGCTAGATACCTCGGCATCCCTCTTGCCCCCCAAAAACTCTTTATCTCCGAATATCAGCCCCTCCTCTCTTCCATAGAGAACTTCATTAACTCTTGGAACTCGAACTCTCTTTCCTTCGCAGGGAAAACTGAACTCATAAATTTGGTCATTCAGGGTGTTCAATCATTTTGGCTTCAAGCCTTCCCCATTCCTACTACAGTCCATTCTCATATTGCTTCCATGTGCCGTAGCTTCCTTTGGGGTGGTAAAACCGCCAAGGTTTCTTGGACTGATGTCTGCACCCCCAAAATTGAGGGTGGACTAGATCTAAAAACTCCCAAACTTGGAACTCAGCCCTCCTTTCCAAAATCCTTTGGAACATTCACTCCAAAAAGGACACTTTATGGATAAAATGGATTTCTAGTGAATATTTAAAGGGTAAATCCCTCTGGGATTGGAGCCCTCATTCTCGTGATTCCCCTCTAATGAAAAAACTTGGAATCATCAAAAACTCTCTCATTGATCGTCTAGGAAGCGTGGCAGATGTAATCCATAAATTACAACGTCTCACCCATAACGGTAGCCTTATTCCCTCCAAAGTCTACGATCTGCTTCGTAGCACCCGTCCTCAGCTCTATTGGCCGCCCCAAATTTGGAAAAGCTACATTCCCCCAAAATGGAGCTTTTCCTGTTGGCTTGCTCTTAGAAATCGCCTCCCCACGAAAGACAATCTTAACTTCCTTGACATCCCTACAAATTGCTCCCTGTGTGGCATGTATCAAGAAACTGTTGCACATTTGTTTTTCCTTTGCCCTTTTTCTAACCTTGTTTGGCAGAACATAAAATCGTGGCTTGGAATCACAAGGCAAATGAATAGCCTCAAAAGCTCTATTCGCTCCATCAAGCGAGAATTCTGTGCTAAAGGTCTTATGGAAAAAGCAATCCGTCTTGCCTTCTGCTAAACAGTATATCACATTTGGACCACAAGAAACAAGGTAGATTTGGATGGCGGCTCCTTCACAAACCAGGATGTAGAGGTCAAAATCAAGCATCAAGTTTTTCGAGTCCTCTTTAGATTGTTTCCCCCAAGTTTTGTAATAGATACGATTGCTGTTAACTAGTTTCAAGGATCGTCCTTTTATCCTCGGGGTATACCCCAAAAGGTCTATGTATTGCTATGATTAGCTCCTGTTTTTTGTTCCACCAGGGGGTATGCCCCTTATGGTATTTGTATACTTTTATCTTCCGGTTTCTTCTCCCTTCTCTTTTCACCACGGGGTATGCCCCTTATGGTTTTGTATTTTAAATTACTGATTTTCCCACCCCTCCACTTCCACACACTTCACTTTGCATGGCCTCCGTGATACGTCCATATCTCCCTTGCCTCGCATAAAGCATACCAACATTTCTCTACATTTGAGCAAACTATGTTGCGTACGACTAGTCATTTGTCGGGCACCAATGCACACGCTCGTTATACAACGCCTGATTATTCTTATTGCAAGGATCCCTTAATTTAACGAAGCATCCCTCTGCATATTTTTTGCCCCTCAAGACGTTTTTCGTCCTTTGAGCCATAATAACCTATTTTCCATTTTGAATCTTGCTGACAAACCCATCCTTTGGTTGCTTTGTTGTTTTCTTCCGATAAACGCAATATCGCCTGATCATAGTCATTTGTTGGGGCAACTCGGTGGATGATCCCTTCCTTTCAGGCTTGCTACGGATGAGTAGCTTGGATGAACTGGGTCGTCCATCTCTTGCTCTAGTAAGACCCCCCAGGCATATTGCTGTCGAGAACCAAAAACCACCACCATCATTTTTATCACGTGTACTCTTTTTCCTTTACTAGGTTTTTCCCATTGGGTTTTTCTTAGTAAAGGTTTTAACGAGGCACGTTTGCTTTCTAAATTATGTTTCACCCTAAGCCGTGGTATACCACTTTGGCTTTGTATTTTCCTTCTTTGTAATCTCTGGGGTATTGCCCCTTTGCTTTTGTACATAGTTTTTCATTTAATAAAATTTTTACCTTTTACCAAAAAAAAGAAAGAGCTCTCAGTCTGTCAATCCTTACTATGTCTGGATCTGGTAAGTTTCCCCGTGTTGAGTCAAATTAAGCCGCAGGCTCCACTCCTGGTGGTGCCCTTCCATCAATTCCTTTAAGTTTCAGCCTTGCGACCATACTCCCCCCGGAACCCAAAGACTTTGATTTCTCATAAGGTGCCGGCGGAGTCCTAAAAGCAACATCCGCCGATCCCTGGTCGGCATCGTTTATGGTTGAGACTAGGACGGTATCTGATCGTCTTCGAGCCCCCAACTTTCGTTCTTGATTAATGAAAACATCCTTGGCAAATGCTTTCGCAGTTGTTCGTCTTTCATAAATCCAAGAATTTCACCTCTGACTATGAAATACGAATGCCCCCGACTGTCCCTATTAATCATTACTCCGATCCCGAAATCCTATAATGTTATCCCATGCTAATGCAACCAGAGCGTAGGCTTGCTTTGAGCACTCTAATTTCTTCAAAGTAACAGTGCCGGAGGAACGACCCGGCCAATTAAGACCAGGAGCGCATCGCCGGCAGAAGTCCTCCACCATCAGTCGAACCCTACGGCTCCCGCCACCACCACCAACCAACATGGGACTCGGAGCAAATAACCACCACAGGCGTTGTCGGACCTAACACCCCATCCTCCGCCACAAGCCACCATATGACTGATTGTTTTCATCTCAACCTCTAAGGTTGGGCCTTAAAAAAAGGATTAAATTTTTTCTCATCCTTATAATCTTATTTTTTTAAAAAAAAAATGTGAAAAGGGGGTGGGAATGAAGATTTGATTTTTATATTATTGGTGGGTTCTGTTTGTTGCAGGAGGAAGTATTGTTGTGTCGGAGGAAGCCATGTTCACAGCTTCACAGTGGCAAGAATTAGGAAGACAGAAAATGGCCTCTATTCCTGTTCCTCCTCAGTTTCTGTTACCTATCTCCTCAAATCCTTCATTCTCCCAATCCAACAGTAAATTACTACTCTTTTTTCACATTTTTTAATTCTTTTTCTTCAATAATAAGTACAAAGATAAAGGGAATCTTTATCTTTTTTTTATTAAATTAATAAAATATTTTTTTTTACCATTCCTTTATGCAGCATCCCGGATTTGGATTTTAGGTACTCCTCAGCCTGATGGGATCCTGAGCTATGCCAGTGCAAAAGAACAGATGGTAAGAAATGGCGGTGTTCTAGAATACATTTTGAGTATGAGTCTGGCTTTTAATTATTTCAATTTTTTTGCCCAGATCTTCAAGCTTCTTGATGTTTCATGAACTACTGAGAATAGATGAACCTTTCCAAAATCTGCTGAAAATTTGTGTTGGCGTACTGGATAAATATATATTTTTTTAAATTCCTTTTTATTTTTGGGCAAATATATAATTTTTCAAATTCTTTTTCATCGGCTGCAGATTTAATTTTGCTCTGAAAAATATCCATGAAATATATTACCTACTGTGAATATTTTTGGTTTTTTACATCATGATAAAGTATTGAAGCAACATTTTACCGTTTATATTATAAATGAATTATAACTTGGGTTATTCTGAGAGTGAGTTTATTAAACAACCCATTTAAATTTCTATTTAATTAAATAACCTCAAGTTTGGAACTCTTTAATAGATAACCCTTTTTACTAATTAACATAAATAATAATATTAATAACTTATCTAATTAAGAAAAATAGTTTACCCATTTTTAAAAATGTAATTTTAACCTCAAAATTTATAAATACTACAAATGAAACCCAAAAATATTTACAAACCCTAATTTCTTATCTCCAAATTGACGAATTTTTATCCTCTCTTCTTCACCTTCCTTCATTTTTCTTGTATTTTCTCCACGTAGAAGACATTATTTCAAGGTATTTGACCACTTCTTCTTCTCTTTTACAAACATTCTTCCAAATACTTCTATATTGAAATCCTATATTATCAAAAGAAGTTTTGTGGTCCAAGATAAAAGAATTCAATTGCAAAAGTTTACCCCATGGCGCATCATGGGTATTGCATGAGGCATCTCGGAGAGAACTTAAGGACAAAATTCAAGCGTGGTGAAATTATTCGTCCCTATTATTCGGCAACCCAAGCTTATACACTTGATGACTTTCATGAGCATTTTCGCGAAATTCGACGGATCGAAAGCAAAGCGGCCGACTATCTTGAGCATGATGTTGGATTCCACCGATGGAGTAGAGCTCATTCTCCTGCAAACAGGTTTAACATTATGACAACCAACATAGCGGAGTCTATTAATGCAAGGATTTTAATAGAAAGAGAATTTTCAATTACCGCTCTTTTTGATGCAATACAAATAATACTTTCTACGTGGTTTTATGAGCATCGTATGAAAATGGTTGATTGCACAAAAATATTAGTTCCATCCAAAGAAAGCCTATTGCGCAAAAATTTGGAACTTTTCAATGTACTTGTGGCAAGTCCAATTAATGTGCATGAATTCATTGTTCGCGGTGGAAGTCGGGATGTTGTTGTGGATCTTAATAAAAAAAAATGTAGCTGTAGAGTTTTTAATATTGACAAGATTCCATGTTCTCATGCACTAGCTGCTATTAGAGATCAAAAACTACCGGATTTCGTTAGGAGAATCTACACATTTTGCTCTCCTACCTATAAAACTGAAAGTTTCTTGCATGCTTATGTAGAAAATATATATCCTACTCCAGCAGAGGAACAATGGGAGGTACCCGAATCAGTGGCAAATATCATCATTTATCCGCCAAAAATAAAGGTATCAAGGGGCAGAAAAAGAGTTAAGAGGATTCCTTCCGCTTGTGAGGGCAACAAAAAGAAAAATATGTGCTCGAAGTGTAAGCAACCGGGTCACAAGAAGCGTACTTGCAACCAACCACCTCTTTCCAAATGACCAAATTTATATTTTCAAACGGTGTACAATTTATATTTTCAAATTGTGTACAATTTATATTTTTCAAACTGTGTACAATTTATATTTTCAAATTATTTTACACGAATTTCTTCTATTTTAATTTATTAATTTGATTTTTCAAAGAGCATAATTTAGAATCTGTTAAAAAGCGATCTCGCTTCCCTTAAGCGATCTCAGAGATTGCTTAAGGGAAGCGAGATCGCTTTTTCAAAGCGCATAAATTGCGCACTTTTAATAAGCGATCTCGCGTCTCATAAGCGATCTCTAAGATCGCTTTTATATAAAAATCAAATTAATAAATTAAAATAGAAGAAATTCGGATGGTAACGTGTTAATTTCGTGTAGTTCAGATGGTAAAGTGTACGAAATATTAGTTTGGATAGCAAACTCAAAAAACGCTGATAGTTTGGATGAGAAAAAATTAATATCGCTACATTTTTTTATGCTTATTTGAGTGAAAACCATTTTCTTAACAATTAGAATAAAATGAGAAAAAATTAGTTACAAATTAAACGTTTCATAACAATCATCACTTTCCTAGGCATAAAATTTCAAGTTTATGCAAGTGTAATTCAGAAGTAATCAATAATATAATAAAATAACTTATTCCCTTCCCATGCATTGGAGAAAAACAATTCAGAAGTTTTCAAGTATATGCAAGTGTAATTCGTTGCACCAGAGATGGATTTATTTAATTTATTATCATTCAATATAAATAGGGATAAATAAGTTTGGCTAAAATATAAGTTAGTGAAAGTATTACATTTACATCTATAAGAGTTGCATCATTAAAAAAAGTCATAAACACATAAATTAATACGTAATTATTGCTATAAAGTTATTCTTTAAGAAAATTTAATTTAAAGTAAATTGTGAAAAGCAGAAAGTTGAAGACATTCGACTAGGTTCTATTTTTAAAAACAATCTCAAACCTCATATATAATTTGATTGACAAAAGTCTTATTCTACAAAATACAATTCATATAATGTTCCATTAAACCATTAGTTGCAATCTCATAATAAAATATTTCCCAAGTGTGTTTGACAAAATAAAGAAATTGATCTAACTATTTACACACTACTTTAGTAAATTCATATACTATAATATAGATTAATCCGATAAACTTGATTTATGTTGAATACTCGTGCACTAATTTTGGATTACCATATTTGAGAGAATTTTTACCAAAATAATCTTTAATTCATCTAATTCGTGCTTTTATTTTTTAAATTTTGAGTTCGAGATTCAAAACAATCACGAATTTCTTCTATTTTAATATATTAATTTCATTTTTGTATAAAAGCGATTTGGCATCTCTTAAGCGATCTCAAAGATCGCTTTTTCGAAGCTTGGGGAGGCGAAACTGTTAAAAAGCGATCTCGCTTCTCTTAAGCGATCTCGCAGATCGCTTAAGGGAAGTGAGATCGCTTTTTAACAGTTTCGCTTCCCCAATCTGTTAATAAGCGATTTCACTTCCCTTAAGCGATCTCAGTCTAGGGAAGTGAGATCGCTTATTAACAGATTTCGCATCAAAAATCACAAAAACACACTATATGCGAAATATTTAAGCACTTCTATATACATATTACAAAATATACTACGTGTACATATATAAAATACATAAAATATACAAAATATACAACGTGTACATATATAAAATACACAAAATATACAAAATATAAACAAAATCACACTATTTATTTTTTACATGCACTTCTTCTTGAAAGATTTCTATAGCTAGAGCCTCTCAGAAGTATGGAATCGTGGAGTCGTTAAGTAAATCAATGGGAGTCTTAGTCATATGAAATTCCACGAATTTAAGTGCATACATCCCACAATCTCCACTGCAATTTTAAAAACAACAAAAATATAAAGCACTATAATTTCGGGAACTAATAAAATAAAAGGATAGTTTAAGGCACTAACCCATGTGAATTTGAGGGTAAGTTGTCAACGAACTCGTATTTCCACCGCCGGTCAAATATTTCCGATTTCAAATGAGAAAAATGGCAGGAAGCCTTTAGTAGCTTCGGAAATAGCACGGACGGTGCCCACATTACCCGATCTAAAGCCTCTTTTCTATAGCAAGTTCTATTGCAATCGAGAAGTTCAATTCTCCCCTCATCAAGAAACCACACAATAGTAATCCAATGCATATCTGCAATATTTAATATACCGTAAACGTTTTGAACTTCATGCCAATTTCGTCCGTTATATGGTCTCTTTCCTTCAAAATATTCATCAAATGTATCATTATATCGAGACCCAAGGAGAAGCTTCTCAACTTCTACCATACTCATCATATGCCCTTGTTTGACGTTTTTCTTCGCTTTTATTTCCGGATTACTATGCTTCAGTTTCCAAAGGCGTTCAACTTCTCCATCAAGAACTTGCCCAAAATAAGCATCAAGGACTGCACAATGTTCATCATAAAGTTCAGGAAGACGACTTTGTTTATACCTTATGAGAGCTAGTCCTTCCTGCATGTATTGCATTAAAAAGTATTACTGATAAGTATATATAAAAGTATTATATATTGAAATATGTACATATACTTACAGAATCCTCAAACCAAGCTCCTACATTCAATATCTAATCAAAAAAGTGATGCAAATACTCCCCATGAAAACATTTCGTCCACTTCGACTTGTCTTTTCCATCGTACCAATGGTAAAATACTCTCTTTTTTTCTTCGGAAATAGACATTGAAATATTCAGGGGTCCACTTTTTTGTCATCAATCTTTGTTTTTTTCTTGACTCCATTTGCAGTGTATGGAGATGTTAAGTAATGACTTCTTTTTCTTTCTCTTTCTGGTCGTTCTTCAACATTTTGTTGAACAAAGTCATCTTTCATCTCCAACTCTTCTTTTGTTCGAAAACTCTCAAAATCTTTCATCAACTCTCCCAACTCAACAACCGCAAAATCCACTCTCTTGCTCAACTCTCCCAACCCTTCCACCACAAAATCAACTTTCTGGTTGAACATCTTTTGTTCTCTGATTATGGTGTTCAGTAATTCCACTATTTGAGAATCAGGAGCAGAAGAGGGTGGTGGTGGTGGTGGTGGTGTGCTTCTCAACTCTCCTCCACATTCTGGCGCAGAAGAAGGCAATGCTAGTGGAGTTATGGCGTTTTTAATTCCAAATGCGTCCTCATCAGGCGAGACAATTAGATTAGTCAGCTTTGTGACACCTTCCAATGTCTTCTTCAATCGATCAATATTCTCATCCGAAGCATCCTTAAGCTCTTCGAATGATAATATATATTGTTCTCTCATTTCACGTTTAGAAGGAATTAAAAACTGATGCACAACCACCTAAAATTAGATTTAGACATATTAGCTAGGCAATAACATAAAAATATTATTGAAAATTACAAGTATCAAAACCATTGTGTTGCAATCTAACCTCGTTTGATTTTAGTAGTGATTCAAGCGTGTCATAATCTCATTTTGTAGCTCTCTTCAAATGATATTGTAACATTCTCGGAATTGGCCGTAATGAATCTTTATTTGATCGAATAAGCCCATCTCTGAGTCTTGCAAAAAGGGAAATAGTTTCATACGCCCACACCTAAATGCATGTAAACATATTATATTATAATTTATAACATATAAACGAACTAGGAATGAAAAAATAACATGAAATTATTATTACCATAAATGCCCATGGAAAGCCTTGGAGGTTGAACTTTTGCAAAGTGTTATTTCCTTGCCACTCCTTATATGCTTTCTTCAAATTTCTAGTTCGAAGTGACTTGAGCGTAAGCTCGAATGACGTCTTACCCCACGGAAAGGAGTTGAAGTAATCAACATCATTCACAGTCGAGATCCAAAGAGGTTCAACATTTTTACTTCCATCCTTGGCCATAAGAACATAGTGTAGGAATAGTACAAGACAAATCTTCAACTTATCTCTTGTACCAAAAGCTTTGTCATTATTAAGCATGTCCTCTAAATCTTTACCTTAACACCATTTCGTCCTCCTAAAATCTTCTCAAAAAAATCATTTGTGTTCTTTACGACCTTATTTTCGACATCCTTGCTAGGCGTAGGTCCACAATTAAGGTCGTTGAGAAGGGCAAATTCTTTCATCCCAAAGCATAAAGGCTTATTGTCGACAATAAACCACATCTCCAAGTCCTTCCTACTTTGAACCGAATGGAGCAACAGGTAGTGAGAAAGCAACCCCGGAAAGATCCAATCGTTTGACAAGTCAAGAAAATGACCAAAACAAATCTTACGAAATAAACCCATAACCTTCGCATTCTGGTGGAGGTACGTTTTTATTTGAACAAATTTAGACCAAGACGATCTCACCGTACAATTTCTCGGAAAATACGCGGACTCGTATATCACCGTGCGCAGGTTAAAGTCGCGTAGGTCGATTGACTTTGAATGTTCTGGAATGAAAAGCATGTCCCCGTCCTCCTCATTCTTCTACATATAAAGAAAAAAAAAATGAAGTCTCCATATTTCCACAAATATAGTAACTTTCATCTTCTCCAACTAAATAAATATACCTCATTTTCCCCACTTGTGGTTAAAGTCTTGCCAGAATCCATCAAATATAGCTAATCCAAATATTGATTAATGAATTGACACACACACACAATGTCATCGCTTAAATATGATCAAATTTAGAAATATGATAACATATGTTTATTCATAAATATAAGTGTAAATTATATTAAGTGATCGTTTCATTTCATAAGCGTATAAGAATGCAAGAACAATTTATACCATTTCGACAGCTATTTCTTCTTCATGATGAGGATTCTCCGAGTCCTGTTCAGGAAAGAAAATAAATAATTTTAAGCGCAATCTGTTAATAAGCGATCTCAATCGCTTAAGTGAAGCGAGATTGCTTTTTCAAAGCGCATAATTTAGGATCTGATAAAAAGCGATCTCGCTCCCCTTAAGCGATCTCAGAGATCGCTTAACGGAAGCGAGATCGCTTTTTCAAAGCGCATAGTTTAGAAACTGTTAATAAGCGATCTCGCTCCCCTTAAGCGATCTCCGAGATTGCTTAAGGAGAGCGAGATCGCTTTTACAAAGCTCACTGTTAATAAGCGATCTCGCTCCCCTTAAGCGATCTCAGAGATCGGTTAAGGGGAGCAGCGAGATCGCTTTTTCAAATCGCGTAGTTTAGAAACTGTTAATAAGCGATCTCGCTCCCCTTAACCGATCTCTGAGATCGCTTAAGGGGAGCGAGATCGCTTATTAACAGTGAGCTTTGAAAAAGCGATCTCGCTCCCTTTAAGCGATCTCGGAGATCGATTAAGGGGAGCGAGATCGCTTATTAACAGATTCTAAACTATGCGTTTTGAAAAAGCGATCTCGCTTCCCTTAAGCGATCTCAGAGCAAGATCGCTTTTTCAAAGCTCACTGTTAATAAGCAATCTCGCGTCGCTTAAGCGATCTCCGAGATCGCTTATGTTGCGAAATCGCTTGGAAAGAAGCAGAAGAACAAAAAAAATTTTGGCATTCAAAAAAATGGTAAATATCAAACATTTAATGCCTTATATTGGAGGTGTTCTACAACAGCTTTTTCTCCAAGAATTTCTTCAACATGTTGAGATGGTTGGGCTTTTTCCGTAGTCTTCTTTGGAGATTCTCTAATAATTGTCATTTTTCTAAAGAAAATAAGGAGAAGAAACCAAGTCGTTGATGAAGAACGGGAAGAAGAAGGAAAAGTTGATGAAGCTTTCGCGCAAGTTCTCAAGCGACGGGAAGCGACGGGAAAAAGATCACAGTGAAGAAGAAGAACTTGTTCTTTTCTCAAGCGACGGGAAGAAGAAGTTTTCTCTCTCTTGAAGCATGCAGGAAGCGATGAAGAAGAAGAAGTTCTCTTTTTTTTTTTCCTCAAGCGACTAAGCGATCGCTTATGGGGTAGGGTTTTTTCTTCTTCTGCGTTTTTGTTTTAATTACAGTTTAATATTTTTTTAACTATTTTTTTATTTAATAATAGTATAATTATTATTATTTAAAGATTAATCTAAAAAAAATGAAAAATAAATTGAGGGTTATTTATTTAAATGGAAACTTGAGGGGGTCACTCAAACAAATTTTCTCATTATTCTGAAGACACTTCTAATTCATTCTTGGATATTGATAAGGAGGGATTCTTGATTCTTGAGTATATAGTTTGCAAGATATATATGCAGTTATGCAAATTCCTGTCTAGGTATTATTATCTTAAACGATATATAAGTATCTGAAAAGTTTGCATCTAACTCTACTTACTATTTTTCACCTTTTCTTTATATATAAATCTTAGGTGTTGGTACTTAATTAAAGTTTTACCATGACTTTTATATTCAATTATCTTTGATACTTTTATGCCAAGCAATTGTTTTGCTATATTTACCTTTTAAAACTAATATTAGTGCTCACTAACCTTCAGGATCCTGATGAATATGATAGACTATGTCAGTCGAATTGTGGAGGAGCTAGATACTTTCTCGATGCTTGATTCATGGTTGTGAACTTGGAGATGGACTATTATGCTGGAAGTGGTTAAACACCGAGTTGTTGCTTACGATGGTAAGAAGCACGTATTTAAAGAATATGGTAGGGCATAAATTTAGAGAACTGTGACCCGAACGTGCAAAGAATGAGATTCATCCACGTGACAAGGCTGCCGAAAAAAAAATGTAAGCAAGAGTTGGATACGAATTATTGTAGGAATTTTGTATATTTTTATTTAATATTGTTATTTGAAGAACACACTTTGAGGCAATTCATATGTATGCATACTAAAAAATTATTCTATGTTATGGAATTACTTGGTGGTTTGATTTTGGTATGTTCTGCTCAGCACCTCTTTGGGCATTCTCAAATGCTTAGAAGGGATGTTCAAATTTTTGTGGACAGAAAGAGGTGGATTGAGAAGGAAGGTATATCAGTTTTACTGAAGGGGTGTAGTTCACTATTTTGAAAAATAACAAAATTTCCCCCTACTACAACTTGGAAGCTTAGTAAACAAAAGTCAACATGATTTTGAGAGTTTGCGTATGATGTTATGTTGTAAAATGAAAATTTGGTGCTTTATTTTGCAAGAGCCGGAGTGTATTTGCCTATGTCTATTGACTAAAAACAATTTCTCGGCGAAATGCGTTTGCTATGTTCTTCCGTAGCTACAATACTTTTTATTTTACTTATAACTTTCCATGAAGAGAGTATTTTAATTGGTGGCAAAGATAGTAACGAAGAGTACATTGGCATGTTCACTTCAAGTCATTTAAGATAAAATCACTATGATTCTTATCAAATTCATGACATTTTACTTATCCTTTAAATCCCATTCACACATATTAATCATTTAAGATAAAATCACTGTAATTCTTATCAAATTCATGACATTTTACTTATCCTTTAAATCCTTTCACATATATAAATCAAGAAAATATTCTACGATAGTATATGTGATTAAATAAAAATAGATTTTACTAGTCTGATGTGTCATAATGTATTGTCATAAATAATTCTTATTATGTTAATAATGGAAGTTGTTTTTATAAAAAAAATATATAAAATATTATATGTTAGATAAGAATTATAAAATTATATAAATATATAATTAAAAAATTATTATTTTTTAAAATATAATCGTGTAACACGGATAGAATACTAGTATACTCTTACTTGAAAATTACTTTATTGTATCGTTTTGTATCGGATATCTATCTATCACGAAAAATATTTTTTAAAAAATCGTGTAATCCCGTATTTGTACATGAAAAAGAACATATCAGACACAAAAAGCGACGAAATAAGACGATGAGGTGTAAAAACCCGGATGAGGTGTTTTGAGGAGGAGAGCGCGTAGATTGCCATCTACAAACCCCCGGGGCGTGTGGGTCCCATTTTTTATCGCTACTGGGCCTCATACAATGGCGTATGGCCTGTGATTCTTCCTCTCTCTCTCATAGTCTTTGCGTGTCTCTCTCTCTCCTCTGTCTCTCCCATCTTTGCCCTTAACCGAAGCAATTGCATTTTGGTCCTTCTCGTAAGCAATACTCCGGATTTTGCTTAAAACAGTCAAACCTTTCAATAAACTAAGGTAAAATCACCAGAAAGAGATCGAGAAAAGAATACTTAGTTGCTCAATCGTGGATTGTATTGACAGGTATGCATGTACTCCGGGTAACTGTTCAATCCCACGTCGCGTTTCATTTCATAGTTTTAAAACAATTTATGGGAATTTTGCAACATTTCGTTAATAGTGATTAGTTTTTAAGTGATTTCAGATTGATTTTGTGGATTTTCTGTTTGTCAGGTGCTCAATTGGATAATTCGGTGGGAATTTGTCAAGTATTTATTTCGGTGTGCATGGTTGGTTTCTTGCTTTGATTGCTTATATTGGTGTACTTGGACTGAGACAGAGATTTGGAATCTCGGGATTTTGGGGTAATTTAACACTTGGGGATTTTGGTGTGATTTAGAGAATTTGTCCCCGCGATTTGTGGAAGCGCGGGGGAGCAAGAACGAGATGTCTAGTTTTGCGGGAGTTCTAGTTTCTGACCAATGGCTTCAGAGCCAGTTCACTCAAGTCGAGCTTCGAGGCCTCAAATCCAAGGTAGACTTCCCTTTTATTCTTTGGCTGTTTTATGAGTTGGTTGATTCTGTTATGAACTTTTGTTGCTGAATCTATGGAATTTGTTGGCTGGTTGCTGGGCATTATCTTTGAGTTTCTCGAACCTGAGAGTTTAAGCAAGCCAGTTAAAGTGCATTCCCATTGAATCGATGCCTGAAATTTTGGGGTTTGATTCTTTAAATTGTTATTTGTAGTTCATATCAATGAAGACTCAGAATGGCAAAATTACAGTTGGCGATTTACCGTCTTTGATGGCAAAACTGAAGGGTTTCAATGACTTATTTAATGAGGAGGAGATTAGGCTAGGGTTGGCAGAAATGCACTCTGATATGGATGCTGAAATAGACTTTGAAGGTTTTCTCAGGGTACGCATTCTTTATTCCATGCATTTCTTCGGTTGATTTTTGCTTGTAGAGTACAATCAAACTGGAAACAGGTGTATGAATTTTGAAACCATGTGGTTGTGTCGTACTATTGACAACTCTGAAGAGGGACAATGTCCTTTAATGCAGTGGATAGTGATATAAAATTGTTTGTTCTGCTTCATCTGTACATTAGATGGATGGTTGCTAACATTTTTATTGTTGCTTTGAATAAACAGTCATATTTGGATTTACAAAGTAGAGCCCATGCCAAACTCGGAAGCTCGAAAAACTCTTCATCCTTCCTGAAGGCCACAACCACCACTCTGCTTCACACTATCAGTGACCCTGAAAAGGCTTCATATGTTGCTCATATCAACAGCTACCTCAGAGATGACCCATTTCTGAAGCAATTCCTTCCAATTGATCCATCTACTAATGCTTTATTTGATCTTGCAAAGGATGGAGTCCTATTATGGTACCTCAATCTAACAGCTTTGTTTTCCACACCTGAATGACTTCAACATTGATGGTTTCTGGTTGTTCATTATCTTCTGAATTATTGCAGTAAGCTGATCAATGTTGCTGTACCTGGCACGATAGATGAGCGAGCTATCAACACAAAAAGAGTGATCAATCCATGGGAAAGAAATGAGAACCATACACTCTGTCTCAACTCTGCAAAGGCTATTGGCTGTACAGTAGTCAATATTGGTACGCAGGACCTTATTGAAGGAAGAGTAAGTTGAGTTTATGTGCTGTTAATTTGCATGATGCAGATTATTTATAGTTTTTATTATATTATTTGGTATTAAGGTATTTTATGTCATTTTGTTTGTTCCTTGCAGCCTCATCTCGTGCTTGGATTAATTTCACAAATTATAAAGGTCAGCACTTCTTAGTAACTTTTGTTTCTGTTTGCTTTAGCGTGGACAGAGAGAACAAAGGCTTGTTGATAGCATTCTTTGTCTATAATTAAATGGAATATAGCTGAAGTATTTGTATTTCTTGATCTTTACTAATGTAGTTTTTTTTAACTTTTTGGGTGGTGATTTCAGATCCAACTATTGGCGGATCTCAACCTGAGAAAGACACCCCAGCTTGTAGAACTGGTGGAGGACAACAATGTAATGGGCTATATTTCCCTTTTTAATCTTATTAAATATAAAGCCTCATTTTCTTGGTCCCACCAAATTGTAATTTTGGACTGAGCTGAATGGTACACTTTGATCAGGTGTCGTTAATATATGCAGGATGTTGAAGAGCTTATGGGACTTGCTCCCGAAAAAGTTCTACTGAAGTGGATGAATTTCCATCTCAAGAAAGCAGGATATCAGAAAACTGTCACAAATTTTTCTTCCGATGTGAAGGTATGTTCTTGTTGCAAAGTCAATGTTGAAGTTGTATTGATGGTCATCATAACTTGTGTTCTAATATTATTATTTTATCATTTTATGTAATTATTCTTAAATATATTTATTACATTTACAATAAATTAAAACTAAGTTGTATATGCAGAAAAATAAATAAGAATAAAATTAAATAATTGTTGAATAGATTAAGTGGAGTAAGAGAAAAAATTAGAGAGATAAAAGAGGAAGAAGAAAATAAGATAAACGTGTATAGAATAGTGGAGAGAGAATAAAAAGATAAGAAAGGGAGAAGAAAAGAACAAGTGTGAGAAAAGTGAAAAAAAATATTTTAAGATTTAAAAAAAAAAATTAAAAGTTCAAATTAGAATGATACACCAAAATGTGTTATTAGGTGGGTTTCTCACTTTATATAATAGTATAGATATATATTTTCAGGTTTCTGAAGTAATAGTGAGGTGCTTCAAAAGTTTTTAAGACGTAATCTTTAGTACATCCTGCTTCCAAGTGTAGGAGTAAAAATTATGACATGCAACTTGCCTTTGCAATTGGACATTTGTTTGAGCCTTAGGAGGTGTTTGGCTAAGAGAGTTTTGCTGAGGTTATAAGCTCTTTGAAACAACTTATAAGATGTTTAGTGTTTGTAATTTTTTCAGTAAACTAATCAAGCTGTAAGCTCCCCGAAGTTTTTTCTGAAACAACTTATAAGCTATTTAACTTCAGGCCCCGGCTATCTGAAAAAGGCAATTTAAATTATAAAATAAAATCAATATCCTTATTATTTTTTCAATATTACAGTTTATAACCTTAAATAAATATTTATGTACATGAAATTGGTTTTATTTTATCATTTTTTGTCACTGTTACAAAGGAAAAACTTATAAGCTCCCATTTTTACCAGACATAACTACAGCTCACAAGCTCCCAAATAAGTCATTGAAATCTCGTTTTATCCAAACATTTGGACAACCTTATTTTTAAATAAAATGTTATAATCTCTAAAACCATCTATGCTTTAAGAAGTTATAAGCCCTTAAAAATAAGCTTAGCCTAGCACTCTCTAAGTTCATATAAAAGATCTTATAAGTTTTCGCATGTTAAGATGTTTCTGTAGCTTGTAGCCTTGTACTATACCATATTCCATTTCTTATATATAAAAAGAAGATCGTGCAACCTATAACATGTTAGTTGGCAATTGCGTAATTAATATGATGAAACTTAAGACAGTTTTGAATATCTTAAAAATAAGTTGGGAATCCATTACTTATATTCAAGGAGCTTAGAAGTACATTTCAACATCATATAAGCTATTAAACATTTTATGAGATGTTTTAAACTGTTCATAACTCGCCCAAACACTCTGTTGGTTCTAAATTGAAGATTGATAAGCCTTTTTTGCTTATTTATGCATACATTAAAGGATTGTGGGCTTCCACTTAATTACCATTCAGCTTTATTTTCTGCTCTATAGGATGGAGAAGCTTATGCTTACCTACTTAATGTACTTGCACCGGAGCACTGCAGTCCCGCCACCTTAGATACGAAGGATCCGGCTGAAAGGGCTAATTTGGTCCTTGAGCATGCAGAGAAAATGGACTGCAAAAGATATCTAACTCCCAAGGATATTGTGGACGGCTCATCTAATTTAAATCTTGCTTTTGTTGCACAGATATTCCATCAGAGGTGAGAGAATCTTCTTTATCATATTGGTCTTTGGCCAACGAACAAAGGATTACATGTTACAGCAGGTTTTATGCTTTTACGAATTGGCATGAATGCCTGGAAAAGAAATAATGTTTGTTTATGATTGCATGCTAACAATGAATGTCGAAGCAAGTGATGTTTTTTCGTATTTGATCTGAAAGATACTTCTTCCATTTATGTTCAACCCACTGGACCATTACTTTGCCTTTGATTTATTTTCTGATAAAAAAGCTACAATCAGTCGAATACCATAATATTCTTCTGCTATGAGGTAAATCTCCAAATATTTTGCAACTATATGCTATTTGGGAATTGGGACTCTTGATTAATTTTTTGAGATTATTTATTTTGATATCCTTAAGTTACATATATTTATAGTACATATATTCCTTCCATCCATGTTGCTCAACCCTCTGTCTTTCTCCCAGGAATGGCTTGACCACAGACAACAAAAAGATCTCTTTTGCAGAGATGATGACAGATGATGAGCTAATCTCTAGAGAGGAGAGATGCTTCCGCCTGTGGATCAACAGTCTAGGAATTGTCTCATATGTCAATAACCTGTTTGAGGATGTTAGAAATGGGTTAATTTTCAGCCTTATGAAAGTCATTTATGTACACATTTTTTGAGATTTTGCAACTAGATTCTTCAATATATACTGATTGAGCATATAACATGCGCAGGTGGACCCTTCTAGAAGTGCTGGACAAAGTTTCTCCAGGATCCGTCAACTGGAAGCATGCAACAAAACCTCCTATAAAAATGCCATTTAGAAAAGTAGAGAACTGCAACCAAGTGGTTAGGATTGGGAAGCAATTGAAACTTTCCCTAGTGAATGTTGCTGGAAATGATTTTGTGCAAGGCAATAAGAAGCTCATACTGGGTAAGTACTTGCCTTCATATTGTAACTATCACTACGGATCTAGGGTACCTTTTTGGTTTGAATTATGCAAACTCATTAGCATGTCAAGTCTAGTGTGAAGTTGATGGAGAAAAGAATACTGCAATAATATGCACTTTCTGTTTCTTTTGAAATTTGACCTAAGAACCTTCCAACACAATAATGGGAGAGTAACCATGTAGATCTAAGTAGAACAATTTTTATTTCTGTTTCTGAATATCTTCTTCTGAATCTAATCTTTTCATTCATATTATTACTCAATATATTTGTGAATGACGGTTGTGGCCACTGGCCATAATAATATTCTATGGAAGTGGCTTTTACTGAGGCGTAATCAACTTCCAACTTAAAGTCAGCAAATAGAAAATGGAAGCCCCATAGTCCACGATATCACTGCTATGCCCCCACACCAGAAATATAGTAGCATTGGGATTAACTTGTTGCATGAATGTGATACAATCAATTGTAGATGGCTATACTTTTTGTTTGCTGAAAAAATGTGTTCTAAACGTTTTAACATGAGGGTTAGGTCGACTTAATTTTTGTGAGTCATGGCATTAACTTGTTTGTGCATTTAAAGATGCGTTCAAAAGGCGGGATTGCAGTGTCGAGATGGGTTGATGGTGTATGTATCAAGTATTTATATAATTTTGATGAGATTGTGGGCTAACCACTCAAAAGCACTGATAAATGCTTTTTATGTTTCCCCGCCTACTCTAGTTTTTGTTTCTACTTTGGGCATTGATCATTTTTGGACCTTTTCTTTCTAAATTTCCTAAATTCCCTCTTTTGATGTACTTGTAAGTTATGTCAAAAGATGAAATATCCAAGGTGACCAACTAGTTTTTGTATATATGTATATGTGATGAAATATATATATATATATATATTTGATTTTAGTAGTTAATGATATGGTAACCCTTGTTCTCAACTCATATGAACTGATGCAAACCTTTGATGAGTTGTAAAAGATGGTTTCTACATGTTGAGTACTCATAAATGATTACCTATGGTTTCCGTGCAGCTTTCCTTTGGCAGTTGATGAGATTTAATATGCTTCAACTGGTGAAAAACTTAAGATCGCGTTTCCAAGGAAAGGAGGTTACTGATGCTGATATACTGAACTGGGCTAACAAAAAAGTGAAGAGTTCAGGCAGAAAATCTCAAATGGAAAGTTTCAAGGTCTGGAGAATAAAGCTTCTACTTGTCACTAAATAAACATGTCTTGCATAACAGGAAATCAGGTATAATATTCGCAAATTTTAACCTGTTAGTGATGATGGAACTTTTGAATGCCTGTAGGATAAGAGCCTTTCTAGTGGATTATGTTTTCTTGATCTCCTCAGTGCAGTTGAGCCACGAGTTGTTAATTGGAACCTTGTAACCAAGGGTGAAAGTGGTAAGTTGCCTATTTTAACTTTCTTGAATTAGTTAGTCTTAGTTAACGGGCTCAGATGGCTCTCTTCTAATTATCATTTGGGAATGATTCTGAGCAATGATAGTTGGAAGTGTATGTAACTGTTGTTCCTTAGAATTTAGATATCTGGCAGCATAAATTTATCATACTATAAGAGAAATTGCATTTAACACTGAGGCATCAGTATGTATGCCATCATTTGTTTGCAACATGCATTTTGTTAAAACTTCTGTACTTTCTATTAGAATATTCTATATGTAGTTATTTTAGAATATAGATCTCTTCTGTAATTCACCGTATTTCTCCATATAAACAGTAGAGTGAATTATATTTTGTATTTTATTAGTCATGGTCCTGGACCTGGTTCAAATCTTACAACAACTCATTGATAAAAAATAGTTAAAGGGTAGTCTTTCTTTTTCTATGCTGTGCCTAAACTGCTAGCCTGAGTGTTGGTTTCAAGGTGTATGAATCATGATAGGTGGGTGTTACCTTTGGAGAAGTAGTAGTTTGCAACATTCCATTTTTGGCATTCTTGTAAACTTATGTTTTTATCATTTGCTTTCTTTAACGTATTGTGATTATCATCCACTATCAACATGGTTATATTTTATTTTATATCTAACTTTTGTTATGTTCTTTGATAGATGAGGAGAAGAAGCTGAATGCAACCTATATAATCAGTGTGGCGAGGAAACTTGGATGTTCAATATTCTTGTTGCCTGAGGATATCATGGAGGTGAGATCAAATTTCTGTTGTATCCCTCTAAGTACTTGTGAACATTTTACTCGATTATGAAATTAAAAAAAATGTTGATAAAATCCATAGGGTTAATTACGAAAAACCCCTCAGGTTAGGTTTAAATTCGCAAACACCACTAAAACCTTGAAACGTTACGAGTACTCCCAGAGATTTTACGCCGTATACATTCTTACCTTGAAAACGTGAAACATTGCAAAACTTACCATGAGGTTTGCAAAACATTACAAATACCTTCCCTAAAAACTAATGGAAAGTTGTCCACTTTTGTTGGCTTTGGAATCTGTAATGTTTCAAGGTTTTAGTGGTGTTTCGAATGTTTTGCAAACACCTCAGAGGTTTAGTGAGTTTTCAGTAAAAAGCGCAAACCTCAGGGGGTTCTTCGTAATTGACCCAATCCATAATCATCTGACCATATTTCATTACATAACAATTCATTAAATGTTGATGTAAATTGCAGGTAAACCAAAAAATGATTCTTACTCTGACAGCAAGTATTATGTATTGGAGCCTTCAGCAGCCTGTGGATGACCCAGAGTCGTCCCCTGCTTCCCTCAGTAGTTGTGGGGCATCCCCAGAACCTTCATCTTCACCTTCACCTTCAACTAACGGCTCTGCATCGCCTGCTTTTCCTGCCATAAATGGTGTTTATTCCCCAGAGACAACGGTCAGTGGTGAAGAAGAAGAAAGCTCCATTGTTTCTGAAATATCACACTTGACTACTGATGTACAAGAATCAGATGCTGCAACATCTACTCCATTACTGGAAAATGAGAAGCAACTAGAAAGTGAATAGTAGTTGCGTAAGTTTTGCTGAACAAAAGAAAAAAAAAAAGACTAGGTATAAAGGTATATTGCGAAATAATACAAAAATACGAGATTTTAGTTAAATAGAAAACATAATTAACGTCTGGAAAATATGAATCATCTCTTTTGGAATTTTGGATTGTGCATCAGTTTTGTTGTAGACCATTTCATTTTGCAATTTTATGTGAAATTTTTTACTGGACTTGTAATGATAATGGAACAAGTTAGTTTTTAGTGCAATTGATCTTACATTTTATAATTTTATATAGGACTCTCAATGTGATATTTGTACGTACAATAACATTTAGCGTGTAAGAAGGGGATTTTCTTGACCAATTTCACATTTTATTAAAGATTTCATAATTTCCAATTGAATGGAATGCTAGAAGACATGTATTGGGAGTTTCTGTAGATAATTTTATAGTCTTACGTATCTCCTTTCGCTTCGCTTTTAATGCATAGACACTTCTAAAAAAATTATTATGCCATGTTTTGTTGTGTCTAATACAGTGTCCGACACCTTTATAATGATAAATATAAAAGAAAATTTATGCGGTCGTATCTGTATTGATGTATCGTAACATATCTCTAGTGCAATTCTATTCAACTGCTTTTAGTATTAAAATGCGGAATCTAGATAATAGAAAAAAAATTAATCAACTTTTTTAGTGATTATCTCTACTGCAATTCTATTCAACTGCTTTTAGTATTGAAATGGGGAATCTAGATAATTAAATAAAAAATTAATTAAATTTTTTTTAGTGATTATATTGTATGTACAAATCCAAAATTTGAAAATAGTTGGAATCGATATAAGGTAAAATGGTATAGAAAAACATAAAAAAAAAGCTATAAAAAAAATTTGTGATACATAGATATGACAATATGGATACGAGAATACTTTTTTTAGAAGTGTGCATCATTGGTGTAAATTTATATGCTAAAATAAAAAATAAAAAGAACTAATAAATAGAAACTATAGGTCATAATACTTCATAGTACGTACTAATCTAAATTTCACGACGACACAAACACAGTTCGAATATAGAATTTTTGGAAGTCTGTGTTATAAGTGTAAATTAATATGCTGAAATATAAATAAAAAGAACAATAAGTAGAAATTATAGGTCATATTACTACTCTAAATTTCGATTAAGTCATGTTAAACTTTCAAGGCATATTTGTAATTATATGATTGAAACCATAAAAAATGTAATTTTCATCATAAATTTATAATAAATTAAATTTAATTGTATAAGTAAAAAGTGAATAAAAATTCGTGTGATTTATTAAATTAAATGATTTTCTCTCTCACGAATGTGAGATTTTTTCTCTCTCTTTGAGACTTTCGCATCTTTATCTTTCCTAACGATTTCATTCTCAAATCTTTTTCAAATCAGTTCCTCTCTTATTTTTTCACATCTGTTTTCCTCCCTATCTTGTTAATAATGGAGCATGAACTTAATCATTTTGGCAAAGCTCTCGCAATCTTTGATAATGAAGAAGATAACTTTGAAGTTCCAACTGATACTTGGCAGGAAAACAATATGGATTACTCTTTAAGCTTGGTGGCACGCTTATTCTCACGAAAATCTGTTCATGTGGATTACTTGACTAAGGTTCTTGAAAGGGCAATGGACCCAGTGAAAGGAATGTCAATTAGCAGGGTGGGTGATGAGAGGTTTCTCCTGAAATTCAACCATGTCCTGGATCGTTAAAGAGCATTGGAAGGGGCGCCATGGTCCTTTGACAAATATCTCATTATTATCGGCCCAATTCCGGAAGGAGAGGACCCGGCAACTATGGCCTTGGACCATAGTGATTTTTACGTTCATGCACATGGATTGCCGTTTTCCAAGCAAACCAGAGGAATGGCGGAGTTCATTGGGAATAAAATTAGAATTTATCGGGATGTCGATTTTGATCAAAAAGGTAGAGCTAAACCGGACACTCTTCGGATTCGTGTTGGAGTTTCAATGCTTAATCCTTTAAAACGATATGTCAACCTATGAAGTCCAGATGGAAGAGATATTAGAATCTCTTTTACTTACGAAAGACTCAATAACATTTGTTATCTATGTGGTCTCTGTGATCATATTGAGAAGAAATGCCAGGTTCGGTATGAATTTTGGTTTGAGGAGCCTAAGGAATTCCCCTATGGTGATTGGTTAAGGGATATCCCCCAGGAGAATGTGGTTAACGAAAGAAGGTTGGCGGGTGTTCAAGGCCGTTCTCCTCCATGGCGGCTACCGTCTCCACCGCATGTGAATTTCCGAATTTCTGACCCTCAGTGTCGTGAGGACCCGTCAAAGCAAGCTGATCATATTCCGAAAGGTTCGCACCAGCACGTGCCAATAACAGGGCAGGATCTTGCCCACAATCAGACTCCCACTTCTCATGCGCACGTGATGGACAATCTGCATGGAAAGCGTAACAGAAACTCAACAACCCTTATTGGGCCTAGAGCAAACAATTTTGAGGTAGGTGGCCCGTCTAATTATCCATATAAATGTCCTTTACCCCAATCTTTTATTCAAGCCCACCAATAAACTTTAATCCCTGGGGTGGGCCTGGCTCAAAGCCCACGAACACCTAAACAAACACCTCCCCCCAAACACACACCAGAAGTTACTCAGCCCATTGTTCCATATATACCACATTATATCCATCAGCCCATACTCAGTCTGGCTTTGGGCTCAAACTCTACGCCACCAACCTTACCTGATGATTTGAGCCCATCGAAAGTTCCACCTATACCAGATCATCAAGTAACGAAATCGGAGAAACTGTTTCATGAGGAAATACCTAGTCTTATTATAAGGAAGATAATTTTATTTTCTACGCCTGGAGAATCTCATGCAGTTCCAGATGATAATGCGCATCATGCTAAGAAGAGAAATAATGGAGAAGGGCCTTCCCAAGTTGTTCAAACGACTGACATATTGCCGTTGAATCTCACTCATGTTCCCCCTGTGTTTCCCACTATTCCACCACCAGCTCCATAGAAAAGAAATCAAAGACGTCAGGGGCAAACATGCTAGAGTGAGTTCTATTGCTACAGAACTCTCCACTCCAAACCCTAACCTCAGGGGTGAGCGAGATATTGTTACATTCCAAGCAGGTGTGGTACGTTCTGAAAACAATCCTAAGGAGGATGATGGTTTGGCGGAGGCTGGTTCCCAGCCCCGCCAGGGATTATGACTGCCATAAGCTGGAACTGCCAGGGTTTAAGGGGTCCCAGGAGAGTTCGATGCATTAAGTCTCTTTTGAGAGACTATAACCCCTCAATCATTTTCCTATGTGAAACTAAGTGTGGGAAATGAACTGTGGATAATCTTAAGCGTTTGTTAGATTGGAACGGAGTCCATGTTGATAGCGAAGGGAAAAATGGGGGATTAGCGTTAATATGGAGGAAAAATATTCAAGTTGTGCTTCGGAGTTTGTCTAAAACTCATATTGATGTTTATGTCGATAGTCCAGAAGATGGGAAAGAGTGGCGGTTTACAGGATTTTACGGAGATCCAGATCATTCCAAACGTAAACGATCGTGGAAATTATTGAAACATTTAAGTAGTGATACAGTTAGGGCTTGGACGGTAATGGGTGACTTCAATGAGGTTCTATCCAACAATAAACGTGAGGGTGGTAATCTAAGGGGTCAGAGTCGTTTAGCGGGCTTTCGAAATGCTTTATTGGATAGTGGTTTGGGCTTTGTTGGAGATGTGTTTACTTGGTGCAATAAACAATCGTTTCCTGATACAATTAGGGCCCGGTTGGATCGTGGTGTTATTAACGCTGATTGGAGGAGCCTGTATCCCTATTCAAGAATCATGCATATAAAAACTCATCGTTCAGATCATGATGCACTTCTGTTAACGACAGAAAATCAGAAAAGATAGAAGGCCAGGAGGAATAGGCCGTTTCGGTTTGAAGCGTGTTGGGCGAGATTAGAGGATTGTGCGAGAGTGATTGAAGAGTCTTGGAGGGATTCCATGCATGTACTAATGCAGCCGAATCAGTTTTGTTTAACGTGGAGTCATGCAAAATTGGGTTATTAAATTGGAGAAAGTCTATGAGGCAACCGGAAAAAGATCTTGAGTCATTAGAGAAGAGATTATTAATGTTGCATCAATGCCGATTAACTACTGATTCTTGTGCGGAGGAGAGACTTCTTAGAGCTGAAATTGATGAACGAATTAGGGAGGATGAATTGAGATGGAAACAAAGGGCAAAGGAGCATTGGCTTCGTGAGGGAGATAGGAATACCAGATTTTTTCATGAGAAAGCATCCTGACGAGCATAAACTAATCAGATTGACATGCTACTTGATGAACAGGGGGCGACGATGCATGTCCAAGGAAGAGATATAAGGGGTAATTGAAAGATATTTTGGCAATTTGTTTCAATCGGATCAGTGCACTTCGGGAGAGATGGAGGAGGCTTTACAATCAATCCAATCTTATGTATCTGATCATGAGCGTGAAGATCTTCTTAAAACATTTACTAGAGAGGAGGTAATCTTAGCCTTGAAAAATATGTATCCATTGAAATCCCTGGGCCCCGACGAGCTCCCCCTTTCTTTTTTCAACGCTATTAGACTATTGTGGACAGTGATGTATTAAATTGTGTTTTGGATTTCCTTAATAATAAGAATTTTGTTGTGCATTTGAATTGTACGCATGTTATTTTAATTCCGAAATATCGTAACCCTGAGTTAATTACACATTTCCGACTTATCAGTCTCTGTAATGCCGTTTATAAAATTGCTTCTAAAGCCCTTGCTAACCGTGTAAAACCTTGTCTTAATCATATTATCTCGCCTACACAATCAGCCTTTATGTCGTCTACATTAATTACAGATAATGTGTTGGTGGCGTTTGAATTGAATCATGCTCTTAAAACTAAGACTGGTAAAACGGGTTTTTCTCTTTGAAGTTAGATATGAGTAAAGCTTATGATCTCGTTGAATGGAATTTTTTGAGGCTTATGTTGATTAAAATGAAGTTCCCCAATAAAATTATTGATCTTATTATGATATGTATTAGCTCCGTTTCATACTCTTTTGTATTGAATGGTTCACAATTTGGAAATATTATACCGACAAGGGGGCTTCGTCAAGGAGACCCCTTATCACCATATTTATTCTTAATTTGTGCCGAGGCTTTGTCAAGTTTTTTACAAAAACAAGAGAGGGAGGGGAATCTCACCGGAATCTCGGTTTGCCCTAATGCTCAACGAATTTCACACATTTTATTTGCTGATAACAAGCTAATTTATGGAGTGGCAAACGATATAGCTATGCATGCCATCAAGAGGGTGCTTGATCTTTATTCACGAGGTTCGGGTCAAGTGATGAATTTTCAGAAATCTTCCATTGTTTTTAGTGGTTGTGTGCCGGATGAGGAAAAGCTTCGGTTAGCAGCCTTGTTGGAGATGAGATTGGCGGGACAGATGGATTTATATTTAGGCTTGCTGGCGGCAATTAGCAGATCCAAGGCGGCTATTTTTGCTTCCATTCGAGGCAAGCTGTGGAAAAGGGTCCAAGGTTACTCGGAGAAGTTCCTCTTGATGGCGGGAAGAAATGTACTTATAAAGTCAGTTCTTCAATCTATCCCGACTTATACTATGGGGTGTTTTTTACTCCCGGATTGTTTCTTACACGAACTGGAATCAATAATTTCGAGATTTTGGTGGAATAGTTGTGATAAAAGAAAGATACATTGGTTAGCTTGGGATAAAGTGTGTAAACGCAATAAAATTGGAGGATTAGGGTTCAGAATCTTAAAATCCTTTAATTTGGCCATGCTCCCCAAACAAGCATTGAGGTTAATTCAAACTCCAGAAAGTCTTTTAGCTCGTATTCTTAAAGATAAGTACTATCCGGATTGTGATCTATGTGATGCAAGTTTAGCACGATCTCCATCTTATACATGGCGAAGCATTCATAAAGCGAGTTTTCTCATTGGGGCGAGATCACGATGGAGAGTGGGTACAGGAGAAACAATTGGAATTTGGAGAAATCGTTGGTTACCAAGAGGTCCCTCTTTTCAGCCAGGTGCTCCACTAGCTCGTAGTTTTGATGTGGATTGTGTCTCGGATTTATTTATCCCGGGTCAAATCGCATGGAACAAACCTCTCATTGAAGCTATCTTTAGTCCGGCAGATGCTAAAGAAATTCTAAATGTTCAACTTGGTCAGTCGCCTAGACCAGACACGCTCATGTGGCATAACTCGTTCAATGGCCAATTCTCAGTGAAAAGTGCATATCATCTTGCATTGGAAATGGCTTCGTCAGAAATGGGGGATAATGAGGTGATTAATTATTCGAAGGTATGGCACTTGATTTGGAAATTAAATGTTGCTCCTAAGGTTAAGGTTTTTATTTTGCGTATTTGTCATAATATTTTACCAACATGTGATAACTTTATTAAACGGAGGTGTCAAATTAATTCTGCTTGTTCCATTTGTGATTGTTCCTGTGAGAATATTGTGCATGCTTTGATTTTATGTCCCTTTGCTCGTCAAGTATGGGCTTTGTCAAACATACCGTGGGCTATAACACGTAATATTGAGGAGAATGTTAGTACGGGTATAGAGAAAGTACTTATCGATCTTGATGAAGGGGATCGAGTGAAATTTTGTTCTATTCTTTGGTCACTTTGGTGGTTTAGGAATAAGAAATGGGCTGAAAATATGGACTTATCGCCACTTGAGGTGGTGCATTTTGCGACTCGGTTCAGCATTGAACAATCCTTAGCATGCCATGCCCCTACCTTACAAGCACCAGGTAACAATGCTTGAATTGGGGGTTTAGAAACTGATAATGGGATCCTAGTTGGCAAATGGATTAAACCACCATTAGATATTGTCAAAATCAATTTTGATGGTGCCTTATTTAATGAATCAGATGAAGTAGGAATTGGGGTTGTAGCTAGAAATGGGAATGGCTCCATGATTGCATGGGATTGTAAGTGTTTCAAAGGGCCTCAAGATGCAGAATATGCTGAAACTAAGGTGGCTTTCTGTAACGACACGTCCCCAAATACGGTGCGACGTGACGTCCCGCACCAAGTCACAATCCATAACAAGAACTGAGGTCCGATTACGAACTATAACCTGGCGAACGGCAAATAAATACCAGGCGGATCTGTTTGAGAAAATAACAGGACAACTAACCATAATACAGCGGAAGCAAATTAATTCAATCTATCCCACTCAGGGAGCTAGAAAAACATTAAATCTAAAACACAATTATAAAGCCCACCAAGGCTACTGAAAACAACAATATCAACATTTAAACTAATTTACATCATTTACAAATACAACTCTAGGGTTTTAAGTATTTATCCAGATACACAAGCGGAAATGAAATTACCTAAACAAATGTATATAATCCAAACGACAAGACCTGAATCCGCCTAGTGACAAAACCTGAAAGAGACAACGAGATAATGGGGTTAGTCAAAGCGACTAAGTGAGGGGGTTGTAATACGTATATATTAATAAAAATGAATAAAAGTTCGCTATTTTTAAATGAGAAGAAAGCAAATGAAAAATAAAGGTTTTTGTAACATTGGCGAAGTAACTAATGTTGTAATGAATAAATAAAAGCTCGGCGAGACGAGCAACAACCACCTATTTCACAATATGAAAATAATCAAGTAAACTGCCCTTATTCCTCCTTGTGTAGTTAGGTAGCTAACCCGAACTACTAATAATCAACTATGTAACGACAAGTATCCTTTACACCTTCGGCTGGGGACAAGTTTGTGCGACAAGATCCCGTCCGGGCAGGTACTCAAAAGGGTTGCCACTCCGGCCACACCCCGAGCTCCCAGTAGTTTGGAGACCAGAGCATTGAGATCCACCGTAGACCCAACGTCTAACCGGCTTCACCCCGTACCTTGATGTCCGGGCCTCAATAGTATGAGATGGCACAAAATCCGGGCACAAAGGCCAAAGTATATTTCTCGCATTTCGAAAGATTCGGTCAAACGGACCAATTGAGAAATCAAATTTAACCCTTTCTAGCCAAAAGAGCCTTCGAGGGGCTAATATGTTATAATTTGATATCAAAACGTTTTCCTCGAAATCATTAAGGTAGTATGGTTTTCAAGTAGCTACTACGTATAATATCAGTTGGGGAAAGAAAATTTAAAAGCATAAAATACAGGCTTCAGGTATATATGGAATATTTACATACGTATATGAAAACCGAATTCGGAAAAGAAACCCCACCTGGATAATACTGCAAAAAGGACAAAAAGGAAAGACCAATCTACTGCTTGGGGATAACAGTACTTGGAACCAAATATGACACAACCACGTAAGACGATAATACGACGCACGACTATAACTCAAATCACTAGCCACATTGCAATTAAATTATTAACTAATTAATTAGACATAATAAGAAATACAAGAATCAAACAATTATAATATTTTAGTTGTTCCTAATAGCAATTACAATCCAACTTGATTAATTAATTAGTATCAAGCTTACTATCATTGGAAATCACTTTTAGAAATGAAATGAAGTAGTGCAATCAATATATAATTATGGATAATCATTAGTACTTCCCATATCAGTTTAACTCATGAACTAAATAGGAAAGTGAACTAATTAACTGAATTCCTGTTCGTGCAACATGTCTAACCCCACATACAATTCTGTAATAATTTGATTCTTTAGAAAAACCTACCATTACCGTATTAATTAGTGGTATTGTGACAATACCCACAATCATTTACATAGCTCTCTTAATAGAACTACTCAGATGAATTAGTTGATAACTCTAACAAGCACATCGATCCAAGTAACTCCTAAAATTGTTAGCACAATTAATTATTAATAGCAAGCAACATTCCCCACAGCTATATTAGTATATATATCTTGGAGAATTCGGACAAGTTTTACTCAGCAAAATCCACTTTATAAAGAAACTAATCTAATCGTACACATATAATTAAATAAAACAAGGTAATAGATCAATTACACATGTAGAAGAAGGAAGAGATTTACCTATATCCCTATATAATTAATATATTCTAACTTCTTGTATATCCTAGTCTCGTATGAGTCGGCATGGTTCACCCTACTATTTTAATAAAAAAAAATTTTTATCATTTGTCTAATTGTTGTTCACATAAAAGGGGATAGTGACTGAGTTGGGTTAAAAGGGAATTGGGTAAATAAATATAATATTTTAGTTAGATGGAATTAGGCTTTCTTCATTTTTTTTTCTTCTTGTCGGCATGTTGCTGATGAGGGAAGGAGATAAATGAAGAAAAGTAAAAGTGAAAAGAGTTTTAAAAGATAGTGTCTGAGGTTTATCTAAAAGAAACGAAAGGGAAAATTTATAATTACGTGAAATTTCATAGAAAGGGCACGTTTTCGTAATATATCAATATTATAGTCAAAACTCATCATTTTAAACACACATTGACATAGAATAATTTAAATTCACAATTTAGCATATTTATAAAAATTCATATAAAACATGTAAGAAACACACAATTCGAGAAATGGGGAAAGAAAATGAGAAACGTAGGGCGTGAAGGGTTACCAAACTAATCTCGAAAATCGGGTTGTTATAATTTCTCCCCCTTATGACAATCTGTCCTCAGATTCTATTCATTCGAAGCGAACAACTCTGGATAATGTTTTCTCATTTTCTCTTCTGTTTCCCAAGTTGCTTCTTCGCTTTTCTAATTCCTCCAAAGGACTGTTACGAGGGGAATTTGACGATTACGGAGTTCTTGGAATTTACGGTCCAAAATACTAACCGGTTGGGAAATGAATGTCAAATTCGGCTCTAATTCAATATCTTCCACTGGAATAATCTCGGACTCGTTTTGATGATACTTATGAAGCTGCGAGACGTGGAAAACATTGTGAATACCGGTAAGGGCTGGCGGTAAATCTAATCTGTAGGCCATCTTCCCAATCCTCTCAAGAATCACATACGGACCCAAATATCTCGGGGCTAACTTTCCTCCTTTACCGATTCGAACGAATCCCTTTCTAGGAGAAGCATTCAAAAATACCTGATCCCCAACTTCGAACTCCAAATCACGTCGACGTCTATCAGTATAACTCTTTTGTCGATCCTGGGCGGCTTTCATTCTTTGTCGGATAACCTGCACCTTTTCGATAGCATCCTGAATCAACTTCGGAGAAATACCACGACGAATATCATCTTTAGTCCATCTCCAATCCTCAATGTCCCAATATAGTGGCGATCGACACTTCCTTCCGTACAGAGCTTCATTTGGGGCCATCTAAATCGAGGACTGATAACTGTTATTATAAGCGAACTAGATCAATGGTAGCTGTTTGTGCCACGTAGTCTGAAAATCTAGGGCACAAGATCTCAACATATCTCCGAGGTATCTGATCGTTCTTTCGGATTGGCCGTCTGTCTGGGGGTGAGCTGCAGTACTGAAGGTCAGCTTCGTTCCCATACGATCTTGTAGGTTCTGCCACAAACATGAAGTAAATCTAGTATCTCTATCTGACACTATACTAGTCGGAACTCCGTGAAGTCTCACAATCTCCTTATGATAAACCTCTGCCAACTTGTCAACTGTATAGGACACACAAACTGGCAAGAAATGAGCGGACTTCGTCAATCTATCAACAATTACCCAAATGCTATCATAACCGCCTCTGACTTTCGGTAAACCCGAAATAAAATCCATCGCTATCTCTTCCCATTTCCAAGATGGTAAACCTTCGGGTTTCTGATGATCTGCCTTGACTTGTTGACACGTCACACACTGTCTGATATAGTTGGCCACATCTCTCTTCAAACCATTCCACCAGAAGAACTCTTTCAAATTTTGATACATCTTAGTGCCTCCCGGATGAATAGTATAAGCTGATTTGTGAGCTTCATCCAAAATCTCTCTCCTCAAACTTTCTGGAACACAAACTCTTGTCTTATGTCTGAGAAGACTTGTGTCGTCGATACTGAATTTCGTTTTTGGCTCATCTTTCATTCGAATAATTTGTCGCTGAATCCAATCATCAATAGCTTGAGCTTCTTTAATTCTACGACCTAAATCTGATTGAATCGTGATGCTAGAAACACGAGCCTGAGAAATAATACGAGCTCTCTCTGCACCTGATATATCTGAACTCAGCTCCAGCTGTGATACACTCGCTTTTCTGCTCAAGGCATCTGCAACCAAGTTCGCCTTTCCTGGATGGTACTGAATCTTACAATCATAGTCTTCTAACAATTCCATCCAACGCCTCTGACGTTTATTCAATTCCTTCTGCGTGAAGAGATACTGAAGACTCTTATGATCAATGATGATGTCGAAGGTGATACCGTAGAGATAATGACGCCACTTGCCTAAAGCAAATACAACTACTGCTAGCTCGAGATCGTGTGTAGGATAATTTTCTTCAGCTGGTTTAAGCTTTCTCGAGGCATAAGCTATAACCTTTCCATTCTGTATCAACACACATCCTAATCTTTCCTTCGAAGCGTCTGTGTAAACCACAAATCCCTTTGAACCTTCAGGCAAAGTAAGAATAGGGGTCGATGTTAATCTCTTCTTTAACTCCTGAAAACTGGTCTCACATTTATCATTCCACGAGAATAGGGCACTCTTCTTTGTCAACTCAGTAAGCGGGGCTGCGAGTTTAGAGAAATCCTTCACAAACCGTCTGTAATAACCTGCCAAACCCAAAAAGCTACGAATCTCGGTCGGTGTCTTGGGCTGCTCCCAACTCAACACTGACTCAATCTTCGAGGGATCAACCTCAATACCTGTATTGGATATAACATGACCCAGAAACGCCACTTTCTCAATCCAAAACTCACACTTACTGAACTTAGCATATAACTGATGTTCTTTCAAAGTTTGTAGCACGATCTTTAAATGCTCTACATGCTCTTCCTCGGACTTTGAGAAAACCAGTATGTCATCAATGAAAATGACAACAAACTTATCAAGATAAGGTCAGAAGATTCGGTGCATCATATCCATAAATGCTGCAGAAGCGTTCGTCAAACCGAATGGCATAACCACAAACTCAAAATGACCATATCGAATGTTGAAGGCTGTCTTCGGTATGTCCACTGCCCGGATACGTAACTGATAATATCCCTGTCTCAGATCAAGTTTAGAATAGACCCTCGATCCTTGCAATAAGTCAAATAACTCCTCAATGTGGGGAAGAGGATACTTATTCTTTATAGTCATCCGGTTCAACTCTCTATAATCAAAACAAAGTCTAAGAGAACCATCTTTCTTCTTTACAAACAATACCGGTGCTCCCCAGGGAAGTACTCGGCCTGATATAACCACTAGCTAGCAAATCATCTAACTGAGTCTTCAACTCTTTTAATTCAGCTGGTGCCATTCTGTAAGGTGTCTTCGAGTAGGGCTCAGATCCTGGATACAAATCAATAACAAACTCGATATCACGGTCGGGAGGTAAAGACTCCAACTTTTCAGGAAACACCTCCGGAAAATCTTTAACTATGTCAGTATTTACAAACTTCGACTGTTCCTTCGGTCTGTTGAGAAGATAAGCAATAAACCCTGAACCTCCTTCTCAGACGAGCTTCTTTGCCTCTGTCATAGAAATAATCGGCCCATCTGTCAACTGAATACCCTGACTTGAGTCAGATCTCAAACTAATCTTCTTCTCAAAACAATCGATCTTGGCCCTGTGTTCAAATAACCAATCCATACCAAAGATAACTCCGTACTTCTTCACATGCAACTCTATCAAATCTGCGGGGTAAACCTTATTCTCGAAAATGATGGGACAACGTCGGTATATGCGATCGGTAATAATACAAGATCCCAAAGGGGAACTCAGAATAAAGCAATAATCAGACAACTCAGCAGGTACATGCACAGATAAAGCAATCGCAGACGCAATAAAAGAATGCGTAGCACCCGGATCAAATAATGCATGTATGGGTATGTCATGAATATGTATAATACCTTCCACCACTACAGTAGAATCGGCCTCGGTCTCCGTATCATCACCCTCCAGGGCATAAACACGAGCATGAGTAGCAGGCTTGTTTTGGTTAGTCTGATTCTGAAATTTCCTCCTGGGACAGCTGTCTATCTGATGTGTGGAACTTCCACAAGCTCTGCACAATCCTAACTTACTCCAACATCTCTCCTCGGGGTGATTCCTCTCACAGAAACCACTAGTAACTGGAGAAAACTCGTCGGGCGAGGTGCTGAGGAAGAACCTATCTGACGAGGAACAGGGGGCCTAGGTCCTCCAAATGGTCTCTTGCCTCTGCCCTGCATAGGTGCACTAGAATTAGAAGGCCTCTTGAATCCTGATGAAGATGAGGTAGAACGACCAGCAATACGATCAATCTCACGATACTCACTCTCAAGACTGAGGGCTACGTCAACTGCTGTGGTAAAAGACTGTAACTGAAGGATAACCATACTGTGACGAAGACCCAGTCTCAAACCATCAATGAACTTCTTAGTCTTCCTGCGCTCATCACCCGAAATATGAGGGGCGTAGGCAGCAAGTCTAGAAAACTCAACCTCATAATCAGCTACTGATAAAGGACCCTGAATGAGTGCCATAAACTCTTGCTCTCTGCGATCTTGGACTGACTGAGGGATGTATTTAGCTCGAAATTCCTTCAGGAAATCCTCCCAAGTAGGTTTAACCCTATCAGCTGCAAATCACCTCTCTGTAACTCTCCACCACTCATCGGCGGATCCCTGTAATAAGTACACTGCAAACTCTACTTTATCAGCATCAGAAGTCTGCTGAAGCCTAAAGATCTTCTCGAGAGAAGCAATCCAGCTATCTGCCACTCTATCATCAGTAGTACCATGAAATGGAGATAGTTTATAATCCAGAAGTCCCTTTAGAACTACCTCTTGTGCTTTGACTTCATCCTGGACTGTGTGGCGCTCAGCTCTCAGAATTTCTCTGACCGAATCCACCAAATCCTGAGGGTTCAGTGGTGCCATAGGTGGCTGAGGAGGATGATCAGGCGTACGATCGCAACGGGGCGGCATCCTACAATCAAATACCACAAGTATGCATGAAGCTTAATTATGGATGCAAAGCTGTAAACACATAAGCATAAAAGCACAACTCCTAAGCCATAAGCCGTACGGACCTAGACCGACACGACTCTCAGAGCTCAGGCCTATGAACCTATAGCTCTGAATCCAACTGTAACGACATGTCCCCAAATACGGTGCGACGTGACGTCCCGCACCAAGTCACAATCCATAACAAGAACTGAGGTCCGGTTACGAACTATAACCTGGCGAACGGTAAATAAATACCAGGCGGATCTGTTTGAGAAAATAACAGGACAACAAACCATAATACAGCGGAAGCAAATTAATTCAATCTATCCCACTCAGGGAGCTAGAAAAGCATTAAATCTAAAACACAATTATAAAGCCCACCAAGGCTACTGAAAACAACAATATCAACATTTAAACTAATTTACATCATTTACATATACAACTCTAGGGTTTTAAGTATTTATCCAGATACACAAGCGGAAATGAAATTACCTAAACAAATGTAAATAATCCAAACGACAAGACCTGAATCCGCCAAGTGACAAAACCTGAAAGAGACAACGAGGTAATGGGGTTAGTCAAAGCGACTAAGTAAGGGGGTTGTAATACGTATATATTAATAAAACTGAATAAAAGTTCGCCATTTTTAAATGAGAAGAAAGCAAATGAAAAATAAAGGTTTTCGTAACATTAGCGAAGTAACTAATGTTGTAATGAATAAATAAAAGCTCGGCGAGACGAGCAACGACCACCTATTTAACAATATGAAAATAATCAAGTAAATTGCCCTTGTTCCTCCTTGTGTAGTTAGGTAGCTAACCGAACTCCTAATAATCAACTATGTAAGGACAAGTATCCTTTACACCTTCGGCTGGGGACAAGTTTGTGCGACAAGATCCCGTCCGGCGGAGGTACTCAAAAGGGTTGCCAGTCCGGCCACACCCCGAGCTCCCAGCAGTTTGGAGACCAGAGCATTGAGATCCACCGTAGACCCAACGTCTAACCGGCTTCACCCCGTACCCTAATGTCCGGGCCCCAATAGTATGAGATGGCACAAAAGCCGGGCACAAAGGCCAAAGTATATTTCTCGCATTTCGAAAGATTTGGTCAAACGGACCAATTGAGAAATCAAATTTAACCCTTTCTGGCCAAAAGAGCCTTCGAGGGGCTAATATGTTATAATTTGATATCAAAACGTTTTCCTCGAAATCATTAAGGTAGTATGGTTTTCAAGTAGCTACTACGTATAATATCAGTTGGGGAAAGAAAATTTAAAAGCATAAAATACAGGCTTCAGGTATATATGGAATATTTACATACGTATAAGAAAACCGAATTCGGAAAAGAAACCCCACCTGGATAATACTGCAAAAAGGACAAAAAGGAAAGACCAATCTACTGCTTGGGGATAACAGTACTTGGAACCAAATATGACACAACCACGTAAGACGATAATACGACGCACGACTATAACTCAAATCACTAGCCACATTGCAATTAAATTATTAGCTAATTAATTAGACATAATAAGAAATACAAGAATCAAACAATTATAGTATTTTAGTTGTTCCTAATAGCAATTACAATCCAACTTGATTAATTAATTAGTATCAAGCTTACTATCATTGGAAATCACTTTTAGAAATGAAATGAAGTAGTGCAATCAATATATAATTATGGATAATCATTAGTACTTCCCGTATCAATTTAACTCATGAACTAAATAGGAAAGTGAACTAATTAACTGAATTCCTGTTCGTGCAACATGTCTAACCCCACATACAATTCTGTAATAATTTGATTCTTTAGAAAAACCTACCATTACCGTATTAATTAGTGGTATTGTGACAATACCCACAATCATTTACATAGCTCTCTTAATAGAACTACTCAGATGAATTAGTTGATAACTCTAACAAGCACATCGATCCAAGTAACTCCTAAATTTGTTAGCACAATTAATTATTAATAGCAAGCAACATTCCCCACAGCTATATTAGTACATATATCTTGGAGAATTCGGACAAGTTTTACTCAGCAAAATCCACTTTATAAAGAAACTAATCTAATCGTACACATATAATTAAATAAAACAAGGTAATAGATCAATTACACATGTAGAAGAAGGAAGAGATTTACCTATATCCCTATATAATTAATATATTCTAACTTCTTGTATATCCTAGTCTCGTATGAGCCGGCATGGTTCACCCTACTATTTTAATAAAAAAAAATTTAGTTAAAAGGGGATAGTGACTGAGTTGGGTTAAAAGGGAATTGGGTAAATATAATATAATATTTTAGTTAGATGGAATTAGGCTTTCTTCATTTTTCTTTCTTCTTGTCGGCATGTTGCTGATGAGGGAAGGAGATAAATGAAGAAAAGTAAAAGTGAAAAGAGTTTTAAAAGATAGTGTTTGAGGTTTATCTAAAAGAAACGAAGGGGAAAATTTATAATTACGTGAAATTTCATAGAAAGGGCACGTTTTCGTAATATATCAATATTATAGTCAAAACTCATCATTTTAAACACACATTGACATAGAATAATTTAAATTCACAATTTAGCATATTTATAAAAATTCATATAAAACATGTAAGAAACACACAATTCGAGAAATGGGGAAAGAAAATGAGAAACGTAGGGCGTGAAGGGTTACCAAACTAATCTCGAAAATCAGGTTGTTACACTTTCAATGCAATATGTCTGGCTCGAGAATATGGTTGGGATCAACTTATCGTTGAAGGGGACTGCATAAACCTCATTCGCAAGCTTTGAAGCTGTAGTATCGATGAGTATTATCTTGGTAATATTGTTGAGGAGACTAAAGCTTTAGGGGTAGCATTTACTTCTTGTTGTTTTTCATTTATTAAACGTGAAGTGAATTGTGTAGCTCACGTTCTTGCTAGGAATGCGGCTTCGGCCTGCGTTAATTTGGGAGAATTTTCCTATAACGACCCGAAATTTTGGATTTATTCTTGAATCATATTTTATTCGCGCCGAAAGCTTTTCGTCAGAATATTTAATATCACGAATAAGTTTTACCTGAGAATCCACTTTTATCCGAAATTTCCTATTTTACCCCCGACCCTCTTATATCCTTTTTCTCACCAAGAATTTCCATTTCACCCCGGACTCGCTTGAACATACACAAACCCTCCATACTACTTTGCACCCTCTTGACAACCTTACACCCCCTTGATCACACCCCATGTACCCTCTTGAGCACGCACACACCCCAAAACCGTGTGAATAGAGAGAGAAAGAAGAAAGGGCCGAGAAAGAGAAGGAGAAGAGGAAGAAAAGGAGAAGAAAGGGAGAATCGCCCTACCGAGCCCATTTCTCGCCCGATCGACGAGCCGTGAAAACCCGAATGATCCTTGCTTCATCCTCTACCAGTAATCCTTTTATCCCATTTCAATCCATTCATTCCTTATTGCGATTTTTTGTGTGTTTTTGGATAGAATTTTTATAGAATTGGGTTTTCGTGTTTAAGAAGATTTACTTGATCATTTTGCATGATTCTTGAACCTATGTGTAGCTAATGTGATATATATGCATATATGTGAAAATTAGCATGTTTTATGGAGTTGTTTGAGAGATCTATTGATTTGTGTGTTGGGTGTGAGTGAGAGCTTCGCAAACTGCTGTTTTCTGCACCCAGAAGATCTGCACGGGTTTGCGCACGGTCTTGCCAAACCCGTGCGTAGCCCCGTGTGTCCCCCTTTTTCGCTGCATGGGCTTGAGCCCATTTGCGAGCCAGTGCGTGACCCCGTTTGCGCCTGCACGGTCTTGAGAGTGAGTTCAAGACCGTGCGTTGGCCGGTCTGAGTGCCTTAGTGGATTTTCCAGCTTTCCTTTTTCTTTCACTTCGGGAATTTGGTCAACCCTTCTTAATTAAAAGGTTGACTTTTGCAAACGACCTCCTAAAATCAATCTGATTTCACCTATAGCTTCCTTGAGCTTCGAGATTTAATATTTTGCAAATTATAATTTATCTGACCTTATTTGACCGTCAATTTACACCTTTCTCGTTTAGGGATTTTTCCCACTTTTCCCGTGTGTTATCCGTTTGACCCCATTTCCGCGTGAGAGCGTTCTTATATTATTTTAAGCATGCCTACATGCCCTAATTGCGTTTTAGCATGTCTTTAATATTTAATTTTAATGTTTCTTTTGTTATTTAGAATTGCATTAATATTTCTTTAATTGTTGTTTCGTATTTTATACATCTCTATATGTTTAATTGATTAGCTTTCCATATTGCATTTATTGCATGATTTGAGATTCAATTTGTATTGCCGTGCGTCGTTTGTTGTCTCGTGTCTTGATTTTAGTTTTGTCGGTCTTGTTTTCGTCCTCTAGGCCCTGTGTATTACAGGTGGGACCAACGAGGGAGAAACTTGACTGCCGCTTACTTTCATTTTGTCGTGTCGAGCCAGGTAAGGGTTTAAAATGCTTTTAACTGGAGTAAGGACATTGTTACTTAGGTTTGTGAAATAACTTATTATCCTGCTTTTCTTATTGCTTGTTGTACTACCTTTACTATTTCCTTATGTGTTTAGTCAGACCCTTTTGATAGCAAAACTTATGCATCTACAAAATGATTTGAAATGCTTTCAACTAGACACAAGTAACCTATTTGTTTTCAAAGTAACCATTTGATCTCAGAAGTCCTTATAAGTAATGTCGTTAGGGACGTCCGTCAGCATGCTCCTGAAGCGTACGACACTTATGAGTATTTCCTAGATCATTACACCAACTTGTCTCAAAAGCCCCTTTGGCTATTCATACATAACTGCTTGCATCAGCTTTTCGAATGGCCCTTTTGGCCACCTAAACTGATATTGATTTCAAAAGCGAGCCCTGGACTGGATCATGACTTTGGGCCCGGAGTATACAGGAGGTGAGCCTGGAGACAAGCGTCTAGGGCAAATCCCGATGTATACTTTTATGCGTGTTAACTCAGGTTGGCTAGCTTAAGTTGATGCGAATGGTGGTGCTAATTGCGTCTCCTTAAAACTCTGTATAGTGGTGCTAATCGCGTCTCCTTAAAACTCTGTATTGGATCATTCTTTTCGGTGGTGGAGTACTTGACTACATGCTTTCATGATTTTCATGGTTGGGAGTTATAAGGAGATGGCCCGTTCTCGCCGGGACACATTATTGCATGACTTAATGCATTACTTGCATGTCTAATTGATTTACCGCTTTCGTTACAAGTCGAAGCATCTTCCGGTCTTCGTCATTTAGCATATGTATTTCCCTATATATATATATAAAATCCGGAAGCATGGCTCAAACTTGCCCAAATTAAGCCTTCTTTATTGTTCAAACTACTTAGTTGAATTACGAGCCGTGTTTACTTATCATTTCCAACTTGTTTATATCATGCCTTTCGAACTTGTAAAGGCCTCGTGACTCAACTAATATCCTTTCAATTGATCGGCTTGACATTATGTGTAAATGATTTTAAAGGATTCGGTTCGTCACCCTTTTTGTGTTTTCAAAATAAGCCGAACCTGGGTGTTGCTTTGCGTTGTTTTGCAACTTATATTGTTATTTGTACTACATTCACTACTTTTGGTTTTAAAAGATAAACGACGAACTGTGATCAAAACCCCCTTACTGAGTATCCTTTATACTCACCCCTTCTATTTTGGTTCTTGCTTCAGGTAGACAGGTGACGGCATCACCTGTCTTATCAGTCTGCATCAGCAGGTCTAGTCTTAGTCTTGTAGTCTGGTTTGTCTTGTCAGTGGTCCCAACAACTGTCGAGACTTGTTTTATTGTATTTAATTACTTTCGTACCATTTACTGGTTTATTTACTTTACGTACCTTATGTGCCCCTGATGTTGGATAGTTAAAGATATCTAGGATTGCACAGGGTAGGCTAGTTGAGCCATGGATGGCACTACGTGTTTATGACTCTTTTGTATTTTGAACTACAACTATCTAATGGTATTATGTTAGTGTAACGAACCAGAAATTCGAGAATCATTGTGAGTCCTTTTTCGCGCTAATTATCTTTCTTACCCCTATTTCTCGTATTATGTGATTTATATTTAAATATTTCGTATATGACCCAATTTGATATTTTTATGTACGTATTTGCATTCCTTATGTGATTTGCTTCAATTTGATATTAATATTGATATAATTGGCCAAAATATTTTAAATTGGATTTTCTAAATTACCGAAATACCCCTTCATGTTTTTAAAACATTTCGAATTATTTGATAAAAGTCTTCTCCCTCATTCAAACTCTAATTTTCGAGGAGAGAGAGAGAGAGAAGAGAAGAGAAGAGAACTTTGCACTTGAGGGCTCAAATCGATCGTCCCGAACTCATCTTACCACCGTTTTCCGTGCCATTTGTACCTACAAGATCCTCTCAACGAGATCTTCATTTAGGTACCAATTTCACCGCTTTAATCCCCGAATTTATGAGGTTTTTAGCATGTTTAATTTCGTGAATATTTTCTGAAATTTGTTGATTATGAGCATTTTACTTGGTTATTTTTCATGCTAATTGGATCTAAATGTTCCTTATGTGTTGCTTAATGTTTGTTATAATTCTTAGTTGTTGATTTGAGCTAAAAATTGAGTTATATGAATTTTTGGTTCGATTTTTCATTAAGATCGTGTTTTTCTGCTGTCTGATACTGATCTGCACGGGCTCGTGCACGGTCTTGCCAAGACCGTGCATTGGCCCGTGCGTGCCTCTTTTTGCCTGCACGGGCTTGCGCCCGTGCGCGTACCCCGTGCTCATAGTCGTGTGCGCCTGCACGGTCTTGACAGTATGTTCAAGACCGTGCATAGGCCGGTGCAAAACACTTAGCGAATTTTTCAACCTCTTTCCTTAGTTGCTCTCTGGAATGTGGTCAATTCCCCTAAAAATAATGTTGACTTTTCGCAAACGACCTCCAAAAATCATTCCGATTTCACCTATAGATTCCTTAAGAGTTGTAGATTAATATTTTGAAATGTTTGTTGAATTCTGACCTCGTTCGGACTGTGAATAGTGCATTTTTATGTGTATGCATTTTTGAAAACTTATCGGAATTACTTGAAACTTGTGTAGTAGCTTCCATAAATATTAATATTGGCATATGCATGATTGTGGATTTATTTGGTTAGCCGTTCGTCAATTAATTGCTTATTTGTGCTTTTAGAGTCGTTATTAATTCGTCTAGGTCCTGTCTTATCTACATATCAAACTGAGGGTCAGGAGCAGTGAGTCCTAGCTGCTAGACATTCTTTTGGCATATCAGGTGAGGATTTAAATTGTTATAAACTGGGCTTGAACATATATGTCTATGTATACATGCGAAAACCCCATAACCCCTTGCCTTGCTTGATTGTTTTAACCTTCTTCCCTTATTATTAATATTAGATATTTCGAGCATATATCTTTATGATTTTAATCAACAAATCATTTGATATCAACTTATATCATATTATCCAAAAATTGATTTGTTTTCAAAAGGGCAAGTAAACTCTTTCTTTTCAACGTGACCATTTAATTTGGGTCGGGTCTATGAGGAAAGTCGTTAGGGGAGTGTGTCAGCACATCCCGACGCGTACGGAACTTGTAGTCATCCCCTTCATCGTCACTCACTTGTCCAATTGCCTGTTTGGCATTCAAACATTCTTGAAACGCGAGCAAAATCGTGAACTTCTCATATGGCCCTGGGATGGTATCCGAAGGTTGCATCTTGGGACAAGCGTCCAGGGTGTTTCCCGAGGTGCTTCTCCCAAAAATAAGCATCAATCGTGGCCCGTCAGGAGTTAATAGCCACGGTTGGGAGCGATGGTGGGTGTTGCATGTGTTGCACACTTTCCTTAAATTCACTATAGTCGAGCCTCAGGTTGCTCCTTTGCTTGACACCGGAGATGGAGTTTTTATCACGTCTTGAGGAGAAATAAGGAGGAACAGGGCCACTCTCGCTGGGATATTATTTACCGCTTTATTACATTATTGTCCTTATTGTATTAATGATATTGAAATATTTAAGTCGAAGCACATTCCGGTTTCTTCATTATCGCATATGTATTTTCCTAATAAAAACCCGGAAGCGTGACTGACTTGCTCCACCCATATCTTCACTGAGTTTCTTTGACTCACCCTCGTTTATTGGTTCTTCCTCAGGTAGATTGAGAGACCGACATGTCTCGCGTGTCGGATTGGCAACAGTGGTTAGATAGGCTCTTTTGGTTTGCGAGTCGTCTAGGGTTGTTGTCCATTAAAATCTCTTTAGCTGATTCTTTTGTTACTGGCATGTATATAATGCTATATTGATCCCCACCCCATTTACAATTACAGTATTTACTTTACGTTGCCCCTGAATGGGCGTTGTTGATGATTGGATATTGAATTGGCCTCGAAGTGGCATTTATGTTTATATATTTATGAAATCGCTTCCGCTATGTATTCTGAATTGTTTAATTGTTTATCTGTTGTGTCTTTTGGGGATTCACTGTTGCCAAGTGTCGGGATAGATCCGTTGGCTTGCATGGGTTCTCGGGTTGAGGCACCGTTCTCGGCTTGGGAATTGGTGCAGGTTTGGGGACTGTAGAGCGGGGCACTACAGTTAGCCTCGTAGGCTTTTATGGAATTTAACTGTTTACCTTTTAAATCGCTTCCGCATTACTCTGTATTGTTGTGGTTGTTGTTGGGAAGTCGTTGTTGTGCCAGTAGTTATTGCTTGCGTGCCGTTCGCCGGAGTGGATTTTTTGAGTTGAGGCCCCTCACCGAAGCTCGGGAATTCGCTTTGGTGCAGATGTGGCGTTCCTTCTTCAGGGGGCGCTATAGTAAGTGGTATCAGAGCTTAGGTTCCTGAAAGGGAACTGAAGCTTTGTAATCGCGTCGTGTCTTGTCTCTTGTGTCTGCCCTTTTCGTGTCAATAAGACTTAGAGTTTCCAGTCACAGGTGCTTGAGGACTCCTTAGTATTGAAATTGTGATTGATCTTCTTTTGGAATGGCCAACCAACCATTTGATCCTTCACAATTGTAGTACTGAGTTGGGATCAAATGCATGTGGATGTGGAACTCGAGGTAGCGTCTGTCTTGTCTTGTCGTCTTGTCGTGTCCTGCTTGGGTCTTGTCGTGTCTAGGTCGTACGGCTATAGGATCGAGTTTTGCTTGTTCCATGATTTGTTTTATGCTCTGAATTGATTACATGCTATTCGAATCATATATGTATGCTTTATTTGAATCTTATATACCTTACGTGATCATTCCATTAACCAAGCATGCATCCTTTCCTAGTTTGTTGAGTACAGGTGCATAATGTCTCGCCGAAGACCCTCTACAGCTCCCTCATCCCCGAATTCGATTGTAAAAGAGTTAGTGACAGCTATGAGACAGATTACTGAGCAAGTACATCAAGAGAGGCAACAACAGCAACAACATGTAGCTGTGAGACAAGCCGAGGGCCAATCCTTGGATAGATTTCTGTACTACAACCCACCTTGCTTCGTGGGTGAACCAGATGACCTTAAGGCTGAGGCATAGATAGCCGATCTGGAACGAATCTTTCAAGTAATACACTGCGGTGACCCCAAGAGGATCGAGTATGCCATCTTTCTCATGAGAGGACCAGCTGAAGATTGGTGGTGCTACCTAGAACAGAGATGGATCGCTGAGAGAATTCCGTACACTTGGTCACGGTTCCTATCCGACTTCCGAGAGAAGTACGTGCCGGAAGTGGTATGTGACAACATGGAAAGAGAGTTCATGTCCCTCACCCAAGGAGATTTCCTTGTTGGGCAATACGAGGCACATTTCAACCGCCTTATTGTCTATGCTCCTCACATTGCCTCTGACGATCGAAGAAGAGCACGGAAGTTCATCGAGGGACTTCAGCCGGAGATCTTGGAAAGATTTGTGGGATTGGACATTCGTGTTTATCATGATGCAGTTAACCGAGCTATGAGAGTGGAGTCTGATCTTCAAGAGATAAGACGAGGTATTCCTCACGTTAAAGGATCCTCTTTCGACGAGATAGCAAGAAGAGAACCAGCCGGACCGAGCACCTTTCGGACATGGAGACCACACTACGAGATGTCGGAACCTACCAAACGTGAAGTGAACGAGGACCCCATTCCCTGTGAGCACTGTGGAAAGACGAACCATGAGACTGCATGGTTTAGGAAGAAATCGAGACGTTGCTTCAGATGTGGGAGCAGCAAGCATCAGGTTCAAGATTGCCCGGACTCAAGAAATCCTCGGGAAAGGAAAAGGGGATCCCGACCCTGATATCGACTCGCAAATGTATACTGCATTATCATAACATGCATTTGTATTTACATATTCCGAATGATATATGCTACTTGCGCTTGCCATTTACTTTCTCCATTACTTGCATTTGTAGAACGGGAAGTTTCACTTCGCATTCCTTTATGTGTGTTAGAATCTGAGGACAGATTCTTTTGAAGAGGGGAGTATTGTAAAGACCCGAAATTTCGAATTTATTCCGAAATAATATTTTATTTGCGCTGAAGGCTTTTCATGAGAATATTTACTATCACGAATAAGTTTTACCCGAGAATCCACTTTTACCCAGAATTTTCTATCTTACCCCCGACCCTCTTATATCCTTTATCTCACCAAGAATTACCATTTCACCCCGAACTCACTTGAAAATACACGAACCCTCCACACTACCTTGCACCCTCTTGACAACCTTGCACCCCCTTGATCACACCCCATGCACCCTCTTGAGCACACACACACCCCAAAACCGTGTGAATAGAGAGAGAAAGAAGAAAAGGCCGAGAGAGAGAAGGAGAAGAGGAAGAAAACGAGAAGAAAGGGAGAATCGCCCTACCGAGCCCGTTTCTCGCCCTATCGACGAGCCGTGAAAATCCGAACGATCCTTGCTTCATCCTCTACCAGTAATCCGTTTACCCCATTTTAATCCGTTCATTCCTTGTTGCGATTTCGTGGGTTTTTAGATAAAATTTTATAGAATTGGGTTTTCGTGTTTAGAAAGATTTACTTGATCATTTTGCATGATTCTTGAACCTATGTGTAGCTAATGTGATATATATGCATATGTGAAAATTAGCATGTTTTATGGAGTCGTTTGAGAGATCTATTGATTTGTGTGTTGGGCGTGAGTTAGAGCTTCGCGAACTGCTATTTTCTGCACCCAGAAGATCTGCACGGTCTTGCCAAGCCCGTGCGTAGCCCCGTGTGTCCCCCTTTTTCGCTGAACGGGCTTGAGCCCGTTTGCGAGCGGGTGCGTGACCCCGTTTGCGCTTGCACGGTCATGAGAGGAGTTCAAGACCGTGCGTTGGCCGGTCTGAGTGCCTTAGTGGATTTTCCAGCTTTCCTTTTTCTTTCACTTCGGGAATTTGGTCAACCCCTCTTAATTAAAAGGTTGACTTTCGCAAACGACCTCCTAAAATCAATCCGATTGCACCTATAGCTTCCTTGAGCTTCGAGATTTAATATTTTGCATGACCTTATTTGACTGTCAATTGACACCTTTCTCGTTTAGGGATTTTTCCCACTTTTCCCATTTGTTATCCATTTGACCCCATTTTCGTGTGAGAGTGTTCTTATATTATTTTAAGCATGCCTACGTGCCCTAATTGCATTTTAGCATGTCTTTAATATTTAATTTTAATGTTTCTTTCGTTATTTAGAATTGCATTAATATTTCTTTAATTGTTGTTTCGTATTTGATACATCTCCATATGTTTAATTGATTAGCTTTCCATATTGCGTTTATTGCATGATTTAAGATTCTATTTGTATTTTCGTGTGTCGTTTGTTGTCTCGTGTCTTGCTTTTAGTTTTTTCGGTCTCGTTTTCATCCACTAGGCCCTATGTATTACAGGTGGGACCAACGAGGGAGAAACTTGACTACCGCTTGCTTTCATTCTATCGTGTCGAGCCAGGTAAAGGTTTAAAATGCTTTGAACTAGAGTAAGGACATACTTACTTGAGTTTGCAAAATAACTTATTATCCCGCTTTTCTTATTGCTTACTGTACTACCTTTACTATTTCCTTATGTATTTAGTCAAACCCTTTTGATAGCAAAACTTATGCATCTGCAAAATGATTTAAAATGCTTTCAACTAGAGACAAGTAAGCTATTTGTTTTCAAAGTAACCATTTGATCTCAGAGGTACTTATAAGTAATGTCGTTAGGGACGTCCGTCAGCATGCTCCCGAAGCGTACGACACTTATAAGTATTTCCTAGATCGTTACACCAACTTGTCTCAAAAGCCCCTTTGGCCATTCATACATAACTGCTTGCATCATCTTTTCGAATGGCCCTTTTGGCCACCTAAACTGATATTGATTTCACAAGCGAGCCCTGGACTGGATCATGACTTTGGGCTCGGAGTATACAGGAGGTGAGCCTGGAGACGAGCGTCTAGGAAAAATCCCGATGTATACTTTTATGCGTGTTAACTCAGGTTGGCTAGGAGGTTGGCTAGCTTAAGTTGATGTGAACGGTGGTGCTAACTGCGTCTCCTTAAAACTTTGTATGGTGGTGCTAATCGCGTCTCCTTAAAACTCTGTTATTGGATCATTCTTCTCGTTGGTGGAGTACTTGATTACATGCTTTCATGATTTTCATGGTTGGGAGTTGTAAGGAGAGGGCCCGTTCTCGCCGGGACACATTATTGCATGACGTATTGCATTACTTGCTTATCTAATTAATTTACCGCTTTCGTTACAAGTCGAAGCACCTTCCGATTTTCGTCATTTAGCATATGTATTTCCCTATATATATATAAAACCCAGAAGCGTGGCTTGAACTTGCCCAACTTAAGCCTTCTTTATTGTTCAAACTACTTAGTTGAATTGCGAGCCGTGTTTACTTATCATTTCCAACTTGTTTATATCATGCCTTTCGAACTTGTAACGGCCTCGTGACTCAACTAATATCCTTTCAATTGATCAGCTTGACATTATGTGCAAATAATTTTAAAGGATCCGGTTCGTCACCCTTTTTGTGTTTTCAAAGTAAGCCGAACCCGAGTGTTGCTTTGTGTTGTTTTGCAACTTATATTGTTATTTGTATTACATTCACTATTTTGGTTTTAAAAGATAAACGACGAACTGTGATCAAAACCCCCTTACTGAGTATCCTTTATACTCACCCCTTCTATTTTGGTTCTTGCTTCAGGTAGACAGGTGGCGGAGTCACCTATCTTGTCAGTCGGCATCAGCAGGTCTAGATAGGCTCAGTCTTGTAGTCTGGTTTGTCTTGTCAGTGGTCCCAACAACTGTTGAGTCTTGTTTTATTGTATTTAATTACTTTCGTACCATTTACTGCTTTATTTACTTTATGTACCTTATGTGCCCCTGATGTGGGATAGTTGAAGATATCTAGGATTGCACAGGGTAGGCTAATTGAGCCATGGATGGCACTACGTGTTTATGACTCTTTTGTATTTTGAACTGCAACTATCTAATGGTATTATGTTAGCCTCGTAGTCATTTATGTAATTTAACTGTTTACCTTTTAAATCGCTTCTGCATTACTCTGTATTGTTGTGGTTATTGTTGGGAAGTCGTTGCTATTGCCGGTAGTTATTGCTTGCGTGCCATTCGCCGGAGTGGGTTTTTTGAGTTGAGACCCCTCGCCGAAACTCGGGAATTCGCTTTGGTACGGATGTGGCGTTCCTTCTTCAGGGGACGCTACATTCCCGTTTGTATTGAACGATTTGTAATTGCTGATTTAGATTAATATATTTCCTCTTTTCCTAAAAAAAAAAAAGTAAAAAGTGAATAAGACAATATTTAAATAATTATTAACCAGATTGAGAGGAGTAGGAGAAAATAAAAATAGAGATAAAAGTGGAAGAAAAAAACGAATAAACGTTGGACGGTTGGTTGGAGTTGGTAAAAAACCAAAAGAAAACAAATGAGAGTGAAAATAAAACAAAAAGAGAAAAGAGAAAACAAATCCTTTAAAAAAAAAAAAGTCCAATTATCGTGTAACCGTTTGACGCCATAACCAAATAACACGTTTTATAATATAGTATTATATAGAAATCTATACTATTTAATAATGCACCTTCCCTTAGAGTAATTATCTTTGGTCAAGCTTTTATTTTGGTGTGTCAATTTATAATTTTTTTATTATTAAATTTTACTCATTTTCTCTCTCCATTCCTCTGCATGTACCTTTTATTTATTTCTCTCATTCTCATATTTTTCTCTCTTTTATTATTCATATTTTCACAGTTCATTCTATTTATTTATCTTATAACCACTAAATTTTATTTTATATAAATACTAAAATAACTTAAATTAAAAATCATAAAAAAAGTTAATAAAAATATTTATAAATTTAGAATATTAAAATTTAATATATTATTAATTGTACTTATTTATATTTTGCATACAAATGTGCCAAAATTACTAGTCGATATATAATAATTCAGAACCCTTGAGGCTATCCACCTAAGCGTCCACGTAGATAGCCTCAATGAATTCTATTCTGCCATTAGATAAATACTATTTTAAAATACCATTTATTATGGATATTATCTAAAAGAATCCAAAGATAATGTTCTGCCATTAGATAAATACTATTTTAAAATACCATTTATTATGGATATTATCTAAAAAAATTCAAAGATAATGTATACATATATGATAGTTTAAATACACAAATATTTAGAGATTTATGGTTACAAGACTCAAATATTTATGCACCAGATATTACTGCAGATGTGGAGGTCTGTGATTCGACTCCTTGCAATGACAAGGATCGAATTTACAAAAAAAAGACTCAAATATTTACACTATTTTTTATCTAAAAGAATCTAATTTACTATTTTAAAATACCATTTATTATGGATATTATCTAAAAGAATCTAAAGATAATATATAGATATATGATAGTTTAAATACAATATATATATATATATATATATATATATATATATATATATATATATATATATAAAATAATAGTATAACAAATATTTTGAGATTTATGGTTACAAGACTCAAATATTTACGGTTACTCTTTTTCTAAAAGAATCTAATTTTTCACGCCTGGATGGATATGCATGGAATTTTCGCATTGTATTTTTTGTCAAGATAATATTTAATAAAATTAGTTAGGATAAGGTCATTATCTTTTTTAACAACTATTATCCTTCAAATTCAAATTAAAATAATTTAAAATATTCATCTATCTCTACTTATAAATACGTGATTGGTAAAATTTGAATTCAAATTTATTTTTATCATTTTCTAATGCTAAATGCAAAATATTTTACAATTTTATTTATGATAAATTCAACTATAATATATATTAAAAAAATAATGTAATTATTTCGTATTTTGTATTACTATTATCATTATGGGACAAGAATTAATCTTTTAATTAATTAAATATTTGTTAGTTGATTAATAAATAATGAATTAGTTATGATTTGGATTTTATCAACTTATAATTTTTAAATAAATGAAAATAATTTTAATCATCTGTTTTGAAGTTGTATCCCGTGCCAAGGCACATGCTATTTCTAGTTATACATGATTCACCAACATGACAAATATTTATTGGGATAATCGCATTAAATTCCCTCATCTTTTCCAAATTTTATACTTCTCTCCCTAACGTTTCTTTTTTCGCAAACCACCCTCTAACCTTTGCCAATTGTATCACTTTGCTCTCTACGACTAAATGCGGTCTATTTTTCCGTCAAACGTTTTCGAAAGTGATCACTTTACTCCCTAATCTTTTCTATCGTCCCTAAGCAGCCCCTAACCTTTATTAATATGTAAAGTTTCATGATCCATTCTCCTTATTAATTAGTTATGTAATCTTTATTGTGTTTTATGTTATTGAAAAATACATTTCCTTGATATTTATTTTCTACTAATTTTACGATAATAAAATTTATATGAATTATATTTACAATAATCAATGATAAATTAAACTTGACATAATTTCAATTAATTTTGTACGCGTGTGCACATATTTGTCCTTTATAAAATATTTATTTTGGCCCTTATTTAACATTATAATTCTTATTTTGTCCTTTATAAAATTCTTATTTTGGTGGATGTATAATTTATTTTTCTCTAAGAAAAATATAACGAATATAGTATATTACGTAATTATAACATTAATAATATAACCTAATAAATTGGTAACCATTCACTTTATCTGAATAATATGTGACAAGTCATATATAAATAAATGATTTTGATTAAATTGACTAAATCTGATGACTATAATTAAAGGTGACTAATATTAGTCATTACGATGTCTAACTAGTAGTAGTTAATTTTTTTAATTAATTTTATAATATATAAACTTAGTAAAATTATTTTGCTTTAGGACCGAGGAAAATATTATTTTATAATATATAAACTTAGTAAAATTATTTTGCTTTAGGACCGAGGAAAACATTAGGGGGCAAAGTACGATCACTTTCGGAAACGTTTGATCAAAAAATAGACGGTAGTTAGTTGTAGGGGGCAAAGTGATATAATTGCCAAAGATTGAAGGGTGGTTTGCAAAAGCAAAATCTAGAAAAGATGAGGGACTTTAATGCGATTATCCCATATTTATTTGCGGCACAAACCTTTGTGGAACGCTGCAGTGGAAGACGCGAGAAGAAAATTTGTTTTGAGGCGAGCAGTAGCAGAGAGCAGAGGAATCGCGGGTAAGGATTATGGTTACCCTAAGGAGCTAGGTTTTTTCCTTATCAATCAATTTATTTGAATTTCATGTAAAATATTTGGTGGTTGTTTAGTGGTTTAAGGTAATTGATCGTACTGCTTGCTGTATTGCCAATTGTGTTTTGTTGTTAACCCTCAACCGTTGATCTTCGTGACGGTGATTGTGCGGGTTTTGTCCGTCTCCTCGTTCTTAACTGCTACCGTTGTTGTGGAGCAGCGAATGCTATTGGATTTTGGGTTTTTGAGTTATCATATGTAGTTACATAAATTGGTTCATTCAGAGAAATAAAGTAAAAGTTTATATAATCATCCCGTTTGATTTTGATTCCCGAAACATCTTTATTCACCTTTAGATGACAATCGAGGGTTGCAGAATCTTCTTAGCCATTTCGTTTATTGTTTGATTTTCATTTTTCTCCTGAACAAAGAAGGTAAATTAAGGTAATAGTTTCCTTGAACAGTTTATATGCTGAAGTAAATATTTCTCTGGGAGAGCACAGCGTATATGAATGTTGTAGAATTGGTTTTAATTACATTGATTCGAGACTTTTCATGCATAGTCTATTATGTTTCTGTTCTCCTTTACTGTTGTTTCTAGCTTATTATATTTTCTGTGCTGCCAATATGCTAGGGTTGTGAAACAAGTGACATTCAAAGAATAATTTAAGGAAAAGATGGCGTCATCAGATGATGAAGGTGAAATGGTCCCAAACAATGTATCGGATTATGAATTTCTCTCGGGAAAGGACGAGCCAGTTTCCTTCTCCAAATTACCTTTGGAATGGAATAAAGATGAGAATCACCATGGAAAGCCACAACAAATCTTCTTGAGTGGAAAAACTGACAATGGGCTTCGGAAAATCTATAAGCAGGTTACTGCTTGGAAATTTGATCTCTCTCGCCAGAAGCCTGAGGTCTCAGTGTTATCTGCAGACGGTTACTGGATCAAGCTTCTGAAACCAAGGAAAGCTTATCATGAAATAATTAGAACGATCCAGATCACATTGCATATTTTATACTTTGTGAAGTGGAATCCTCAGAAATCACAGAAAGCTTTGTGGGATCATCTTGATAAAGCTTTCAGGTAAATATGGAAGTGGCTGCGTGTTTGATTAATATCTCCTGCCATTAATCTTTTGGTTTTCACAATTCTCAAAAATTTTCTGCAATTTCGTAGCCTGTTCGAGAAAAGGCCTTCTGAGGAGGATCTAAAAGATCACTTGCCTTTAATAAATGAAGCTCTTGAGAGGGATGAAACATTGGCAAGCTCCAAGGTGCTTAGTCTGTCCTTCTTGGGGTAGATTTAACAAAAATGAGTGTCGAAGTATTTGCATTGAGTATTAAGTACTCAACAGATTACTCGTTGTGCACTTCTTCCTGAAATATCTGAGTTAATGATAATTAGTTGACAGGGTAAGTTCTGTTAGCTTGTTGGCTTTCAGGATACGTTTACTCATTCTCCCAAGCTTCTTGGGTTCATCTTTCCTTCTGATTTTCTAATATTTCTTCCTGCATATGCTGATATCCCTGAGTCTGTAGCACATTAAATAATTGATGATATGGTTCATTGTATATTTTGTGATGGTTGATAATTCCAAAGCTATCTGAATCATGTGAATTGACTATTTTTCTCGTGAATCTCTACCTTCTGGAGACTATTATCCGTACTAACATCTTTCTTCCTGATTTAAATAGCTTTTGCATTCAATTCTCGAGGAAAAGCCTAGGAAGAGGCAATATCTTAATGAGGTTTCCCTTACCTCTCTCTCTCTCTCTCTCACACACACACACACACACAGATACACGCATACCCCTATACATGATTCCATAACAGTATTAATCATTCTAAACCGCTGCTTGCCAGGAGGTAAAACCTTCTTTTATAGTTGATGATGCCGATGTAAATGAAGATCAGGAGTCTGACAGAATGGATGGAAGTGGAGATGATGAAGATGATGAGGATGATTGTTTCGACTCTGTTTGTGCAATTTGTGACAATGGTGGTCGGTTATTCATGTATGTCGACTTGTCCTTGTTTTATGCATATGCTAATTCTTATCTTGATTTGGTGTGTAATAACTAAATCACACACGTTAACTTTAGTCTAGTCTCATGATTATGATCCATTTTCCATTACCTTCCCTTATCCACATCAGAGGCGAGGTCAGAATACTGTGTTTCCAATTATTTCTTATGTTTTTTTTTATTATTTTCATGGCTACCCACTATACGTACTGTCAAATTCTTTTCATCTTTTACTCTGAAATTTCTCCATATTTTTGATAAGCATCTGTCCTGATTCAAACTTGATCTACCTAAGTGTGAGCTTGGTTTAACTGGTTACCCTTGCTGGAATTCAGAAAATAAATATGGAGCACCGTGAGGTGGTTGGGGCATGCACTTTTTATTTAAAGTGCATGCATTGAGGAGATGACACTTGTGTCAGCGTGAAGTTAATGGTCGTTGTAAAAAATGTTTTTTGGGGTTATTCATCCCCCCGTAGAATTATCGAGTTGGATTGCACAAGGAAATAGTAGAAATTTGACAAATTTCAACGGTTCAATGGGATTGACAGTTGCGAATGTCATTTTGGCATCTGTGCATTCTATAAAAAATCTTATGTTCAGTAAACAATGCAGCAAAAAGGTTATTTATCAGTACATTTTCTTCATCGCATCATACTCTTGAGGGAATTCCTCTAATTGTTATACACCTGATGTGGAAACACCAATTAGTAATGATCAAGCTCACATCAGCCGTGCCAAACCAGTCTGTTATTTTCACAACCCGTTTTGAGTAAGAATTTTCTCGATTTTCTTTTTGCAAGTTCCCCATCTTTGCAAATCATAGCTTCTCTAGATGGTTTACTAGGAACGAAATCTCTAATTTTCGTCATTTATTTAGCGCACAACCTTAAGAATATTTGCTCTCTGTGTGTGTATATATACACTCATTTATATATATTACCAACATTACGGATGTCTGCTATTAAGAAATATGATTCTTTTCATCTCTTTTAATTATCTGTCTCCTTATCTAAAATCAGCTGTGATGGCAAGTGCATGAGATCATTCCATGCGACTGAGGGAGATGGTGGTGATGAATCTAAGTGTGAAACTCTGGGATTAACTGAGGCAGAACTAGAAGTATGCTTTCTGGATGTGTTTGCTCTTCCCCTTCCTTCTCAAATTTTATAATTAATATTTCCTTGTCATACTTGGTTCATCATTTTTCAAGCTCTAACGGTGTGTTTATGACTTTAATCTCAGGCGATTAAAGACGTACCTTTTTATTGTAAGAATTGTGAGTATAAGCAGCACCAGTGCTTTGCTTGCGGGGAATTGGGATCTTCTGATGAATCATCAGGTGCTGAGGTATGTCATCCTTTTAAAGTTGTGAACCATTTTCGTACTGAAAATATGTGTCCCTTGCAATTATCTCTCCCATTTACACTGCTATTGGAGGTCTTATTTTGCCATTTGGCCTGTTATCTGCAGGTCTTTTGTTGTGTTAATGGAGCTTGTGGATATTTCTATCATCCTTTTTGTGTAGCGAAACTTCTTCATCCTAGGGATAAAGCTGCAGCAGAAGAGCATGGGCGAAAGATTGCTGCTGGCGAACAGTTTACTTGCCCTGCTCACAAGTGTCATGCCTGTAAGGAATTGGAAGTGAGGTTGAAAGAGGAATTGCAATTTGCTGTGTGCCGTCGTTGTCCACGGGCATACCATAGACAATGCCTGCCAAGGTGAAATTCGTTTGGCAAGAGTATTTGTGGTCGCTTTAAATGTTGTTTTCTTAATTCTTAGTTTGTGATTTTCGATACATCTACAGGGAGATTGCACTTAAAGAGGATGCAGACGAAAGAGGAATAATAGCAAGAGCCTGGGACGATCTGATTCCGAGCCGCTTACTGATTTACTGCTTGTGTGTCCCCTGAACATTTCTGCTTTGATTTTGTCTGCTTTTGTCATGGTTTTTATTTTTGAAACTAATTCTATCCTTCTGTCAGAGAACATGAGATCGACGAGGATCTTTTAACACCTGTTAGGGACCACATAAGATTTCCAGGTCCCCAGCGGAAGGAAAAACGACCATTAGAATCTAGTAATAAGAAAAATCTTTTGATGGAAAGAAGTTTAGCTTCTGAAGATAGTTCAGGGAAGAGAATTTCTGCAAAACCACCAAAAGGGGTTGACAAGATGTCTTCCAGTTCAAAGCAAGGTGATCTTTCCAGAAAAAGAGTGGAGCAATTGCATGTGCAGGGGTATCCTAAAAAGCAGAAATTGGTAACAAACAGAAAGTCTCTTGCGAAACCAAATGAATCCAGAACTGATGAAGGGTATAAATCTTCAGGCGATAGGTTGTATGACACCATATGTGGCATGGATTCTGAACCAGAGAATTCTGGCAGGACGGCCAGTGTTAGTGGCAAAACTGAGATATCTCAGAAGGTTAAGCCTACATCAAAGTGCGTAAGCAATTCTGTGACGCTTGATCCCGATTCAAGAAAAAGGTGATTCATTCACTTAGAAAAATAAATAAATAAATAAATGAACAAGGAAAAAAAAAAAGAAACACCCAACACACGCATGTTCTTCACCAGCTTAGACAAGCAGGAGTGCTGAAAATGCTTTCTGCATCACCTTACTCTTCTCTTTTCCTTCTAATGCAGATTATTTAATTTGATGAAAGAGGCGTCATCCTCAATAACACTCGATCAAGTTAAACAAAAGCATAAATCACCTTCAACTCATACTCAGTATTCAAAATGTTCATTGGACAATATTACATTGGGGAAGGTGGAGGGTGCCGTTCAGGTATGCACTCAAGGTCTTCTATAGAAATCAATCATTTATTCTTGTTGGCAATTAATACTTCTGCATTTGCAGGCTTTACGTGCTGCCCTAAAAAAATTGGATGAAGGAGGCAGCGTTCTGGATGCCAAAGCAGTTTTTGGGAATGATCTTCTCTCCCAGGTGGATAGATGGAAGGTCAGTCTCCGAGGTTGAAAGTTCAATTCATATTCTATTTTTATTATTTTTGTGATCCATTACAAATAGATTATTTTCCTGTTACTGTAATTTATACTTCTAATTATTTGTGTAGCCTTGGCTAATTCTTTTAGATTTCTTGATATTAATGTCTGCCTTAATGCCTATTAGATTTTGTTTTCGTTCTTGTACCTATAGGAGTAATATTATGTGACTCTGTGAACCTGTTTTATCTTCATCAAACTCTGGGTTGATCTGATACTATGACTTGGAGATATAACAGTCTATCATGAAGGACAGTAATAGCACTTACTGCTTGATTTGCCTGCATATGATGCTAAATGCAGCATATGTTGGTCTTCAGGCTGAATTATCCTCTGAAAGTAAGAGGCTCCTTCTACCTGGGGTGGGGGGTAATTTTTTGTTTCATATTCATCTATTGGATTGTAAACCAAACATTGCCTTTAAAACTGAACGATCAAGGAAATTCTCCATCTTATCATACTCCTTTTTAAAAAGCACGTACATTACTTTTGTGTTTCGCAGCCAAAGTTCTAGCACAAGAAAGTTGCAGTGTTAATTGATTCGATACAAACTTCTTTTTTTTTTGGAAGATCCGCTATCAGGCGAACCAGCTGACTAATGGGATGCCCTAATACGGTACAAAATCTCGCTTAAGCCAATGACACAATCAGAGGAATAATTGGAAAAAGGGTATCAAACTTCTTAATAGCATTGTTATTCGAAATGAATTTTCTAAAATTTGACTCTGTACCACGGGAGCGTTCATTACATCACAGTGGATAAGATTATCATTTTCATGGAATACGATGCACTTTCAAGTTTCAAGATGCCTTCTATAGATTATCTGACATCTTATTGGGGGCATGCTCACAACATTTCTCATATGGTTATCATGTTTCTGTTTTTTAGCACAGTTGAAATTAGTGTATGTTTTAGTTTCTGAAATCTTGCATGTGTATTCTGGAGACACTAGATTTTGTTAAGTGTTGAGGACTGTTTTAATGATGAGCCATTTTGTCTGTACAGGACAAGTTAAAAGTGTATCTTGCTCCATTTCTGTATGGCATGCGCTATACATCTTTCGGGCGGCATTTCACCAAAAATGATAAATTGAAAGAGGTTAGTTGATGTTTCATTGTTTTCTGACCATTATTAGTAAGGAGATAAGTTTAGGTTTAAAGGAACTATAGCTTGTTCGCTGACAAGATGTTGGGAATGAAACTGAGCATAGGATTCTTCAGGGCACTAGTAACTACAAGGATGTGTTCTTAGGCTTGCAATTTCTTTAATGCTCATGACACAAATGTTCAGTTTAAGTTGGACACAATGCTGTTTCTCTTGTGTGCGAACATACACTATACAAGTTCTCATGAGCTTCAGCATGAAAAAGAAAAATCCCACGGAATCCAGTATTGTGCGTTTGACATTTTCTCGTGATTCTTTTTTTGCCAAAATCAACGTTGTGCAACTTCTTGCCAGGATGACCCTTCTTGCAAATGAATGGATTCCATATGAAAGTTATTGTTTGATTGAAAAGAGGATGAAAAGTTTATATTCAAGCTATATAGCATGATTGTAGTTCGATCTCCATGTTGTCTATTATCTATATGAAACTTCTTTCTCCCATTAAATAAGGTGACTGTGTTGTGATTGGAGGGTCCTAATTCATCATTCAAGTTAAAAAGAAGTTAGAACAGTCGCATTTATCTTACATCTATGTTTATGACAAAAGACAAACAAAAATCAGACACATAAAACAAAATACTAAACAATTTTTGTATCATTGAGTTGTATGTATGTAATCAATGGAGTACATGTAGCTTATTTTCCGTGAGCAATCCTTTTGTAGCAGCCTTCTCTTATTTGCTTATGATGATAGTTGATACTTGAGAGTCTTAACTGCAGCATGGATTTAGTTCATTTCGTTCCATGATACCAACATAAAACATGGTATGCAACAATTTTCAGCCTGATGTTCTTGCCTTCTTTAGGTGTTTCTTGAAATACTTCTGTGATTGTTCACGTTTGATATTTAGCTCATTATATATTCTCTGTGTTGATGATGTGATTTACCATGCAGATAGTTGATATGCTTCACTGGTACATGCAGGATGGTGACATGGTAATAATCTTCCTTTGTTTTATTCATGGAAATAACTTGTTTTTTTTTCTGTTTCTGCCCCCTCCGTTCCCCAACTTCTTGTGCTTATGTTACTTTTCTTTGTTCATATTCTTAACCCCGGTGCTTAATGACTTGGGATGTTTTTTTCCTTTCTCTTACATCTTCATATGGATTGTGAAGCCATCTACATTCAAGTTTATATTGGTCTAGAGCTTTTTGCCCCTTCTCCCAACCATAATTTGGAAGAAAGAAATATCAAAAAACATTTTTCAGAAAAATATGTACTGGCAATGAGGAAAAATAGTGTAGGCGTTGGGTTAGAGTTATTCAAGTCACTTTAACTTGAGAAAGACCTATTTGAAGACTAACAATAAACACATATTGGACCCATGTGTACAAAGTGGTCACCATATTGAAAATTTCCTGTTCGAGAGTGTTAAGCATAATCTGAGTTGTGTAGTTAAGTCTTTGCATTGGTTATACATTTTTCTTTAGTTCTTGTGGTAGAAAAAACATCATTATGGGAATTCAGAAAAAGCCTGCATCTATAGTCTGGTCTTAATATACCCATATTTTGTTGTCTTGTGTGGCCTTCTCCAAATGATCTGTTGTACTTGTTTAATGGAATCTTCAGTTCAGTTAAGGACTGTATTTCCATTTATAGGACCTATTTGCTGTCAAACTTGTTAAGTGCTATATGGTCCTAATATGTTGGCCTCTAAATATGTTGAGGCTCTGAAAGTCCACCTTACTGATTAAATGGTACAATTTTTCTGGACTTAAATGACAAGAGGGTTTGGACTTCTTATGTTATTTTCTTTCCTTCCTGGCCTGCTTATACCGTTTGTATTTTGCTGTCTTACACCACTGACATCTTTCCCACTCCCTCTGTTTCGGTTTTTTCGTCATTCATGATACTTCACTACCAATTTCATAGTCCATCAGCCTTAGACGTTTTATCCAGCTATATATTTGTGAGCTCTGAAGAGTAAAGGCATGAAAAAGCGGCAGGAAAAACCCTCTGTTTTGATATCTCTATGATGTGTACCGATTTCCTGAGTACCAATAAACTTTATGAGCTGGAACTTTGAGTCGAACCGCAACGAAATAACTTTGGGATAAAAAGGGTGGAGACCTTTAAAAAACATGTTGGCCTGGTCACTAGGCTAAATTAAGTCAGGTTCGGTCTTAAGAATGAAATTAAGTGTTAAGTAATGATAATATAAGAACAATTCGAATAAAAGAGCATAAAGTAATAAGTGGAGAGTATTTTCGGATTTTAGAGAGTAGAGAGATTGTAAAATCGTGTGTATCTAATTTTGATCCGCATGAGGTGTCAGTTAGGTTGCTGCAGATTTTTGGGACTGGTTAGTTGTTTGGGTAATGAAGGGATCTGGGTAGTTGGTTAATGGCAAGGCTTGTTATATTGAATAAAAATGTGGGATAAGATAGTTAGCAAGGGATAAAATAGTGTTTGCAAACTCTAAAAAGCACTTTTCTGCTTTCGGCTTTGGCTTAATTTAAAGCAATTTGGCTCTCCAAACACTCCTCTTCTGCTTAATTTAAACAAAAATAAGTTGGAAGACTGAAAAGTATCTGCTTTTGGTTTCAGCTTCTAGCTTCTAGGTTATTTTCGTAAATAAATGTAAGTTTTTTGAGAGTAGCAAAAGTGCTTCTTACCTTTTCTTTTTCCAACCACCAACTACTCTTTTTGTGCTTTTCTCTTTTTTTTTTCCCCCAATAACTCCCTGCTACTACTACACTTTTTTTCAACTTTAACTTCTCCAAAAGTAGTAGAGTTTGCAAACACTCCCTACATTGTTGTGACCTGATCTAACCTTTTATCTAAACGACTCTATTCCCCCCAACTATGCTCCTACTGCTTTGCGATGCGATCCTCAAGATGTTCATCATAGTACTTCCTTGGGAAGTATATCATTGTGTTCCTCAGGAAGTCATTGCAAATTTCTTATGGGCCTTTCCAACTCTTGTGCCTATTTTTCCCTCATACTAAAATGGGTCCAGCCCAAGTGATGTAATGTATATATGTATATTTGATGTTGAGGAAATTTTGTGATACTGTCAGGACAGAAAATTCCAAAATTAAATATCTCAGCGGCCAAAATAGTGTTAGCCTGATCTTTTCTCTTATATCTCAGCTTTCCAAAATAGTGTCATTTGAAACTTAAAATCAATAATAATGACATTGTGGAAAGCAATACAATAATTAAACAATTTAATTAACAGATAACTACACCAACATTAGTTTGAATAAAGCATATATAACACGTGTTACCAACTTGACGGTAGTAATAACCTAGTATCGTAAACCTCAAAGATCTTCTGCGCAATGACCTTCACCTAACTCTAGGAGGGAGGGCTCCGAAATACTTAAGTATTTATTCAAATTCTCTAATTAGGAAAATATTTAACGATATAAAGTTTCTCAAAATTTCTTCTGGAAAAATTCCCTAATTAAAAAAAAATCTCTTAGAGATAGAGAAGAAAGGTTAGAGAGAGAAAAATCAAGTGAAGAATGCTTGATTAGGTGTGAGCAAATGGAACATGCGCCTGTTGTAGCCCGGGTAGCTCTGTCAGTCGGCACCTGTGTGTCCCTTCCAAATACTGATGGATGACTAGGAAGCTTGAAGACAGCAAGATGCACCTGATGCTAGGGAGAGCACAAGTGTGTCTCTGGTAGTAGTACGAGTAGTTAGCTTGTACTTTAGCAATAAAATGTCTGTTTTGAAAGATCGTTGGCAAAAGAATTTGGCACATGAAGTTTCTCTGGCGTGTGTGCAGCTCATGGCTACGAGTGGTAGCCGTGTGCCAATCTTGTGGGACCTACCATTGACCATTTTGTGCAGTTTTCGATGTGAAATGGCTAAATTGCCATCCATTTTAAGTCTATAAATAGGCCCCTTGGTCCAAGTATTTTTTATGCCAAATGAAGCTCTCTTTAGTCTTTACTTGATTTTTAACTCTCTGAACTCTCTCTCTGTCAAAAGTTAGGAATTATTTTAATAGAGAATCTGAGAAACTTTCAGCATGAAATACTTCCATAATTAGAGAATTTGAGAAACTCTCACGTTAAAATACTTAAATATTTAGGAGCCCACTCTCCTGGAGTTCGGTTGAGGTCATTGCGGATATATGCATGTATGTGGGGGGCCAGGGATAGTGTGGGTTTTTTTGCATGTTTAAATAAATATTCAAAGATGATTTTGATAAGAGTATATTTATGTCGATTGTATTGATCGACTGTTTTTGTTGCTGCACTATAATCTGAGAGTTTGATATCTGCTCTTATATATCATTATTTGCAGTTCATTTCCATTTCATATAACAGCTTTAATTGACTAATATAATAATCTCTGTGGATTCTCTTGTCTTACAGTTTCTTAAATCTACACCAGATAAATCTTTTTTAGCTTCTTAATGTTTGTTGTCTCTTTGATCAGCTTGTTGATTTTTGTTGCGGATCGAATGACTTCAGTTGCCATATGAAGAAGAAGCTTGACGAGGTGGGAAAGAGATGCTCATTCAAGAACTATGACATTTTACAGGCAAAGGTGAATCTTCTCTCTCCATGATGCTGAATTTTTGAAGGGATTATATCAGAATGTGAAAATTAACTATTTGTGAAGGCCGCATCTTTCTTTGTGTTTCTTGTTATATGAAGTATAATGAAAGATATGCTGCACCCACATCTTTCTTCAGCACTTGAAAATTCTTGTTGGTTGACCTAAATTGTTTATTGTATGTCACCGTGGGGACACCGACCTTAATAATTTTTTGGTTTAAATATTTGTGTTATGGATTTATTTTAACTTCTGTTTCTGCAGAATGATTTTAATTTTGAGCGCAGAGACTGGATGACAGTAAGACCAAAGGAGTTACCAGATGGGTCGCAATTGGTGAGAATAACATTTGAATATTTGCTTACATTTAGTGCCTTCCATCAAATTATTTATGACTAATTTGCTTGTATGGGTAGGTTATGGGGCTGAACCCACCTTTTGGAATTAATGCTGCTCTCGCCAACAAATTTATCAATAAAGCACTTGAGTTCAAACCAAAACTTCTGATCCTTATTGTTCCTCGGGAAACCGAAAGGTATTTCTAAGTATTCTCTATGTCCCAAAAATAGAAAAGAAAATTAGAATCATTTAACCATGTAGTTTTCATTTGCTTTCTGTTGATCAGGTTGGATGAGAAGGCATCTCGATACGATCTGATTTTGGAGGATGATCAGATGTTCGTTGGCAAGGCAAGTTGATTCTGTCTTGAAATTTGCAATTCTTCGGTTATCACCTATACTATTTATTAAGCGTCAAGGCAAGATGTGGTCACTCACTTTTGGTACTTTTAATGATTCCAAAGTAACCTCTACAAATCAGTATAAGAAAGTCTTTAATAAAACCTAAAATGTAAACTTAGCTATTAACTCCCAATTTTTTCTCTCTCGTCTCTTATCCCCACATCCCATAATTTTGTGATTTATCTTTCGTCTCCCCCTATACAACTTCAACGTCTCTTTTTCCCTTCTCCCTTCGCTAGTCACAAATATGTTTTTGTTAATTAATCATCTATTCTTTCTCTATTCTCATCTCTCTTATTTAAAAAGAAAAATTGAAATCCGTATACAAAATTTTGTTGAAGTATTTATAGTTTTATATAGTTTGTCTGGATGCTCTTCAATGTGCTGTGTTTCTGTTTCAGTCCTTTTATCTACCTGGATCTGTTGATGTAAATGACAAACAAATTGAGGATTGGAATGTCAATGCACCAGTGCTATATCTTTGGAGCCGTCCAGATGCGACACCGAAACACAAGGCTATTGCTGAAAAGCACGGTCACCCATCTGGGGCTCAAAAAAACTACAGATTAGAGGAAAGTCAAAATAAAATTTTAGTGAACCAAGCTTCCCCACAAGAATGTCAAAATCTTGATGAATACCCCATGGTGAACCAAGCCGAAGAGAAGCTTCCAGATAAATCTGAAAACCATGAAATAGAAGAAGAAGAAGAAGAAAAGGTGACTACTACCACAAGCCGCCAAGAAACTTCACCACATGAAAGCCGTGCTGCCGAAGGGGATAAGAATCGAGATCAAGCTCAAGCTCAGACAAGTGATAATCATTCTGAAAAAAATTCGAACAAGCGTCACGGCAAAAGGAAAAGGAACAAGAATTCGAACAACAATACGTTCATGAGCAAAACTCACAAACGTTCTGTGTCACCTAAACAAGTTCACTCTGAGAGGGATGACTATCAAAGGAACTTATCTACATATCATCATCATCAACAACAACCTCACCCTCAAACTCAGTACAATGGGAACAATGAGCCCTCCTCTGATGATTTGATTTTGAAGTACAGATTGAACAATGAGCCGAGCCCTCACCCGCACCATAACTACAGTTTTAATGGGCCACCACCTGATCCATGGATGGCCTCTCCTCAAAACAGTGCTTTGGCTTATACCGCACCTCCTATGAGTCAGGAATACGAGAGAGATGTAAATATGTATGGACCAAATTCGTCTTGGAGTCAAAGAGGTTATGGTTGTGGGTTGTTGAATCCATCATCTCAATATGGTCTACAAACAAATCCAAATCCAGTTTATGGTGGAATGATGAATCCAAATCCATCATCTGCAATGCAAAGATATGCTTCTCGTTTGGATGAGCTGAATCATGGGCCGATGAACATGGTTCCTGGGGTGCCACCTGTCCCGGATTATCATCATCATCCTCGACCTCCTCCACGACCTGCTGCTTATGGTGGCTCTTTAGGTTTTGCTCCAGCTCCACATCAGCACCCCTATCCTCACCATCATTCCACGGGCTGGCTTAATGAGTAAGTTTTAGGTGACAGAAAATGGGGTTACCTGTGCGTCTTCTGTTTATATTGGGTTTGGTAGTTGACTTTTAGTTCAGTTCAGTTTTTCCTTTAGGCAGTGTTTACTTTTCATGACATGATTTAGGCAGTCATTACTTTGTAAGTCATGTCCATACACACCTGTAAGGACTCGTTTACTTGGGGAGATTCGGTTTTGGGGTGCTTAGGATAAGGTGGGTGTTGAACAGGTTTGCCTAACAGAAAACCAATATTTACTTGTGAAGTTCACTACTCATGATATGAACAGTTATCTTTTGTTCTCTCAATGACAATTTTTCGTACTTTGGGGCAAGGTCATTTGCCTCCATGAGTGATTATTGGCATACTTTGATGCACGGATACGGACACGTGGATATGATACAGTACGGATACAACGATATTGATTTTTTTTTTTAATATTTAGCATTAAACAGGTGTCCAACTGCAACACGGGTATCATGAGAAGTAAACGGCGTCTTACTAAATATACTTACATGAATGAACTGCTTGAACTTTTGGGCTTCGTGTGCCTGGGAAATATATGGTTTTCTAACTACCAAGTGCTGTGTTGCATCAAGGATGGTATACTTTCTTTTGGAAAGGCATCAACTGTGATACATAGATATGGGGATACGGAGACAGTGATATGAAGTATGGTATCTGACAAGACATGACATTGTAAAATAGTATTTTGGGATAATTACACTTACACTTTCTTAATTTAGGGGTAAATACAACGACACTTTCTTAACTATTGGAAATTACAGATAGATCTTGTAGCGCCCCGCTCTACAGCCCCCGAATCTGCACGGATTCCCAAGCCGAATACAGTGCCTCAACTCGAGAACTCATGCAAGCTAACGGGTCAATCTCGACACTTGGCAACAGTGAATTCCCAAAATAATAACATCTAAATAAAACAGAGTAAATATAGCGGAAGCAGTTAAATCATATTAATATAAATGCCACTTCGGGGCCAATTAACTAATCAAAATATCAACAGCCCATTCAGGGGCAACATCAAGTAAAAGAGGGGTACGGGGATCAATATAACATTATCTACAATCCAGGTTAAAAAGAAATATATAACGAGAGAATAAAAGACAACAAACGAGACTCGTCAAAACCAAAAGGCCAATCTATGCACTGTTGCCCATCCGACACGTAAGACATGTCGGTCTCTCTCTCAAACCTGAGGCAAGAACCAATTAAAGAGGGTGAGTCAAAATTACTCAGTGAAGATGTTAGAACAAGTCGAGTCATGCTTCCGGGTTTTATAGAAAATATATATGCAATAAGGAAGAAACCGGAATATGCTTCGACTTGGATATTCAATTAAAACGATAAAATCAATAACACTATAAAGCAATAAATACGATCCCAGCGAGAATGGGCCTGTTCCTCCTTATTTCTCCACGATTCATTATAAAAATTCTCCATCACCGGTGTCAAGCCAAGGAGCAACCCGAAGCTTGACTATAGTGAATTTTAGGAAAATGTACAACGAATGCAACATCCACCATCGCTCCCAACCGTGGCTATCATCTCCTGACGGGCCATGATTGATGCTTATTTTTGGGAGAAGCACCTCGGATTACACCTGGACACCCGTCCCCAGATGTAACCTCCGGATACCTTCCCGGGCCCCTTTTGAAATAACACGGATTTGCTCGCTTTGAAAAACACATTTGAATGCCAAACGACACTCTGGGCAAGGGTGACGACGAAGGGGGGTAAATCCTAAGTCAAACCGTCACGTAAAATAAAGAGTTTTCTTGCCCTTTTTGAAAACGAATCAATTTGGTTTAATAATGTATAATTTTGATATTAAAGGATTTGAGGATAAAACATAAAAATATAAGCTTGAAATAAGTAATACAATAATATGGGATTAGGGGGTTTCGCAATTATATATATATATATGTTCAAGCCCAGTTAAAAGATTTAAATCCTCACCTGGAATTCAAAAAGAGAAAGCCTAGCTGCTAGACTCACTGGTCTCCAACGCCCGACTGATCTGGAGACAAGACAAGACCTATACAAATGAATAACGACTACAACAACAATAAAAGCGCAAATAAGCAATTATTGGACGAACGGCTAACCAAACATGTTCCCAATCATGCATATGCCAATTATAATATATAAAGAAGCTATCATGTAAATTTCATGCAATTCCGACAAGTTGTCAAAAATACACATAATTAGAATTACACTATTCATAGCCCGAACGAGGGCGAAATTAAATAAACATTCCAAAATATAAATCTACAAGTTAAAAGGGTTCTATAGGTGAAAACGGTATAATTTTTGGAGTCCGTATGCGAAAAGTCAACGAAAAATGGTGACCCGAAGACTCAATTGCCGAGAGCAAAATTTGAAAAAGCTGGAAAAATCTCTAAGTGTTTCACACGGCCTTGTGCACGGTCTTGAACACGGTGTCAAGACTGTGCACGCACACACGGCTAAACACACGGGATAGGTGCACGGGCTCAAGCCCGTGCAAGAAAAATGAGCTGCACACGGGCTCCTGCACAGTCTTGCTCAAGACCGTGCGTTAGCCCGTATGGTTCAACTGGACACAGCAGAAAGTTACGGGTATTTACGAAAATCGAACCAAAAGCTCATAAAAATCATATTTTCAACGCAAATCAACACTCATAATTTATAACAATCAATAATCATCATCTAATACACATTTACATCCAATAAAATCACAAATTGATCAAGAAACGGGCTCGATCTAAGCATTTAACCTAAAAATCCCGATTTAATCAAATATTCTCAAAACCTCGAAAATCCGTAAAAGGAATTGGGGAAATTGGTACCTATAGAATGGTATCGAAGAAAGGATCGTTTAAAAACGATTGGCGCAAAATTCCACGGAGATTCGAGCTCGACACGATCGATTAGGCTTGGGGAGAAAAAAAAAATCTCTTTTTCTTCTTCTCTCTCTCTCTCTCGAATTTTGAAATAAAATTATGAAATGAATTTTGATACTTTTATCAAATATCTTCGAAATATCGAAAAATACGAAGGGTTATTTTAGTAATTTTAGAAAATCCAATTAAATACAGGTCGATCAAATACATCGATTTAATATCGAACAAACGCAATTTAGACAAGTAATTTAAATACGCAATTAATATTATCACATTGGGTCGTATACGAAAATAATATATAATAATTCACATATTACGAGAATTTAGGGTTAAGAAAGATAATTAACACGGGAAAATACTCACAGTAATTCTCGGATTTCTGGGTCGTTACAATACTCCCCCCTTATGAGAATCTGGTCCCCAGATTCCATCTTTATCAGAAAAGCTCAGGATAAGCTTCTCTCATCTTAGCCTCCATCTCCCAAGTAGACTGCTCGGTCAAACGATTCATCCAGAGAACTCTCACTAATGAAATCTGCTTATGACGAAGCTGCTGGACCTTGCGATCCTGAATCTGAACCGGTTTCATCTCAATAGTCAAGTCCGACTCAAGCTGAACTCCGTCATCCTGGAGAATATGGGACTCGTCGGGGAAGTACTTGCGGAGCTGTGAGACATGGAAGACATTGTGGATCCCGGTAAAATATGGTGGTAGGTCCAAACGATATGCGGTATTCCCAATCCGCTCTGTGATCTCAAATGGACCTAAGTATCTTGGAGTAAGTTTCCCACCTCTACCAATCCTCGTGAATCCCTTCCTCGGGGAGGCCTTGAGAAAAACTCGGTCTCCCACTTCGAACTCTAAATGTCGACGTCTCTTGTCGGCGTAGCTCTTCTGACGATCCTGAGCTGCTTTCATTCTTTGCCGAATGAGTTGGACTTTATCGATCGCTTCCTGAATGTGATCCGGTGGAGTAGCTCTCTCGTGGCCATTAGCTGACCACTTCCAATCCTCCAATTCCAAATAAATCGGAGATCTGCACTTCCTCCCATAAAGAGCTTCATATGGCGGCATCCCAATCGAGGCTTGATAACTGTTGTTGTAAGCGAACTCGACCAAGGGCAAGTGTGAAATCCAACTCGTATGAAAATCGAGCGCACATGCCCGTAGCATATCACTTAGAAACCTGATCGTTCGCTCAGATTGTCCATCGGTTTGAGGATGTGCTGTAGAGCTAAACTTTAGGGTCGTCCCCAAGTTCTTGTGAAGTTCTTGCCAAAACTGAGCTGTGAACTTAGGATCCCTGTCAGAAACGATGCTTTCCGGAACACCATGAAGCCTAATAATTTCCTTCTGATACAATTCTGCAAGCTGCTTGACCTTTGCTGTTTTTCGAACTGGTAGAAAATGAGTTGACATGGTCAATCGATCAACGATGACCCAAATACTGTCGAAACCTCCACGAACGGTAGGCAATCCTGTCACAAAGTCCATAGTGATCTCCTGCCACTTGGAAGTGGGTACAGGAAGCGGCTGAAGAGTTCCTCCAGGCCTTTGATGCTCAGCCTTGACTCTCTGACACGTTAGATAATGTTTTACATAGGTAGCCACGTCCCTTTTCATACCGTTCCACCAGTACTGGGTTCTGAGATCATGATACATCTTGTTGCCTCCTGGGTGAACAACATAAGCAGACTTGTGTGCCTCGTCGAGAATTCCACGCTTCAGATTCGTGGGAACACAAACTCGGGTCCCGAAGCGAAGCAATCCGGTACCATCGATCCTGAATTTGGTGTCAGGATCATTCAGCATTCTGACCTTGATCTTCTGAATACCGGCATCTGAATCTTGCTCGTCTCGAAGCTGTTGGACTAAATCGGGTTGGACTATAAGGTTGGGAAGACGAGGATACGATTCAAATCGAGTCCTCCTGTCCTCTAAAGAGATATCTGAAGATGTCCCCTCTAGGTGTGCCAAGTGAGCCCTCCGGCTCAATGCATCGGCGACGTCGTTCGCCTTCCCAGGGTGATACTGAATGCGGCAGTCATAATCTTCCAAGAATTCCATCCACCGTCTCTGTCTCCTGTTGAGATCCTTCTGAGTGAACAAATGCTTCAAACTCTGGTGGTCCGTAAAGATGTCAAAAGTGACACCATACAGATAATGACGCCATTTGCCCAAGGCAAATATCACCACTGCAAGTTCCAAGTCATGAATGGGATAGTTTCTTTCGGAATCTTTTAGCTTTTTAGAAGCATAAGCAACGACTTTCCCATTTTGGATCAACACGCCACCCTAAACCTTCCTTGGACGCGTCCGTATAAACCGCGTATCCCTCGTGTTCGTCTGGAAGAACAAGTATAGGTGCAGTGGTCAATCTCTTCTTCAACTCCTTGAAACTGGCCTCGCAATTGTCGTCCCACTGAAAGGACACATCTTTACAAGTTAACTTCGTGAGTGGGGCCGCTAGTGTGGAGAAATCCTTAACGAATCGCCTGTAATATCAAGCCAATCCAAGGAAACTCCTAACTTCTGTTGGCGTCTTAGGCTGACTCCAACTCGTCACTACCTCAATCTTTGATGGATCCACAGTAATCCCATTCCCGGAGATGATGTGACCAAGGAATGAAACCTCGTTGATCCAAAACTCGCACTTGCTAAACTTAGCATATAAGCTATGCTCTCGAAGTGTCTGTAGCACAATGCGAAGATGCTCGGCATGATCCTCGACCGTCTTGGAGAAAACCAGAATGTCATCGATGAAGATAACCACAAACTTGTCGAGGTAAGGTCGGAAAATCCTGTGCATCATATCCATGAAAGCTGCAGGGGCATTCGTCAAACCAAACTGCATCACAACAAACTCGAAGTGGCCGTACCGAGTGTTAAACCCGGTCTTAGATATATCCTGCTCTCGGATACGAAGCTGATAGTAACCTTGTCGAAGATCCAACTTCGAATATACCTTCGAGCCCTGCAATAAGTCAAATAACTCCTCTATATGGGGTAGAGGGTATTTGTTCTTCACTGTCATCCGGTTCAACTCCCGGTAGTCGATGCACATTCTCAGCGTACCATCCTTCTTCTTAACAAACAAAACCGGGGCACCCCAAGGAGAGATGCTCGGTCTAATATAACCACTCTCAAGCAACTCTTCAAGTTGCATCTTAAGTTCCTTCAACTCGGCGGGAGCCATCCTGTACGGAGTCTTCGAATAAGGCTCCGATCCCGGGGCAAGATCGACTACAAATTCGATGTCACGATAAGGGGGTAGAGAGTTCAAGCTCTCGGGAAAGACATCCAGGACGTCCTGAATCACTTCCGTGTTCTCGATCTTCCCTTGTTCCTTCGGTCGGTTTAGTAAATAAGCGACGAAGGCCTGAGCTCCCTCTCGGATCAAACGAGAAGCCTCAATGAAAGAAATCTTCGGTGCCAAATCTGACTCCTCAAGACTACCCTTCACAATGGTTGCCTCGGTTCCAATCTGTACAGTCTTCCTGAAACAATCTACACTGACTCTGTGCTGATAAAGCTAGTCCATTCCCAGAATAATCCCATAACGCTGTAGTGGTAACTCGATCAAATTAGCGGGATAAATACGATCTCCTATCTTCAAAGGACAACCCTTGAAGATTCTATCCGTAACGTATGAAGTCCCCAAAGGAGAACTGACTCGATACAAATAAGGCAGACTCTCCACGGGCATGCACAACTTAGCAGCAATATCAAGCGCAATAAACGAGTGTGTAGCACCCGGATCATATAATGCAGTAATAGGGATGTCATGAATATGCAGGGTACCTCCAATCACGTCGTGCAAATCGGGCTCAAGCTCCTCTCCTCCCAGTGCAAAGACTCTGGGCTGTACTCTCGGCTGACCAGCAGCCTGAATCGCCTTCGGTGGCATGGCGAGAGCTCTCTTGTTCGGACAAGAGTCTATCATGTCATCAGGGGATGCACAAAGTAAACACTGCCCCAATCGCTTCCGGCAGAAGTTGGCAGTGTGGTTCGGCTTGTGGCAGTAGGAGCAGGTGATCGGTGCAACGGCAGTAATAGGGGCACTCTCAATATACCTGGGCCTCTTGTCGCCCATAGAAGACCCAGATCCAGCAGTGAAAGGCCTCTTGCCCTTCTGAGAAAAACCCTTAGGGGCGGCAGCAACAGGTACAGGAGCCCTACGACGGAGCTCTCAAAGATCGGACTCAATAGCCATAGCCCGGGTAACGGCCTCCTCATAAGTACGGAGGTCACTGCCAACCAACTCGGCCCTAATCTCATCACGAAGGCCCTCCTTGAACTTCCTAGCCATTCGTCTGTCGTCGTCTGCCATGTGAGGAGCATAGACGATCAATCTGGTAAAATTGGCCTCATACTGGCCTACAGTCGTGCCTCCTTGAGTGAGGTTCATAAACTCCCTCTCCCTCTGATCTCGAACAACCTCGGGCACATACTTCGCCCGGAACTCGAGAAGAAACCGTACCCAAGTACGAGGGGTCTGTGCGGTGGTCCATCGCCTCTCAACAAAGCGCCACCAATCGAGGGCGGGTCCCCTCATCAAGAACACAGAGAGCTCAATCCTCTGAAGATCCTCAATATCTATAGCTCTAAACTTCTGCTCCAGTTCTGAAATCCAGGCCTCGGCTTTGATGTCGTCCGGCTCACCCTCGAAGACCGTAGGGCGATAGGACATGAATCGATCCATGGCTCGGGCAGTAGCATCCCGAGGATTCGGTGGTGGTAGCTGAGGCGGCTGTTGCTCCTGCTGAGCCTGCTATACTATCAATCTAACAGCATCGTAGAAGGCATTAGGCGGTGGAAAACCCTCTGGTGGTAGAGGCGGTTCCTGTCGGCCTATAGGTCTAACCATTGTGCCTGAAAAGATAAGCTGCAATGCATGTGGGTTAATGATATGACCAATTAATCAAGTAACAATATCATATAAAAGCGCAAGTAAAAAAAAAAATACAAAACCTATATATATAGCCGTACGACTTAGACACGACACTTCTAGACAACAGAACCTAAAGCTCTGATACCACTACGGACTGTAGCGCCCCGCTCTATAGCCCCCGAACCTGCACGGATTCCCAAGCCGAATATAGTGCCTTAACCCGAGAACCCATGCAAGCTAACGGGTCAATCCCGACACTTGGCAACAATGAATTTCCAAAATAATAACATCTAAATAAAACAGAGTAAATATAGCGGAAGCAGTTAAATCATATTAATATAAATGCCACTCCGGGGCCAATTAACTAATCAAAATATCAACAGCCCATTCAGGGGCAACATCAAGTAAAAGAGGGGTACGGGGATCAATATAACATTATCTACAATCCAGGTTAAAAAGAATATATAACGAGAGAATAAAAGACAACAAACGAGACTCGGCAAAACCAAAAAGCCTATCTATGCACTGTTGCCCATCCGACACGTAAGACATGTCGGTCTCTCTCTCTCAAACCTGAGGCAAGAACCAATTAAAGAGGGTGAGTCAAAATTACTCAGTGAAGATGTTAGAACAAGTCGAGTCATGCTTCCGGGTTTTATAGAAAATACATATGCAATAAGGAAGAAACTGGAATATGCTTCGACTTGGATATTCAATCAAAACGATAAAATCAATAACACTATAAAGCAATAAATACGATCCCAGCGAGAATGGGCCTGTTCCTCCTTATTTCTCCACGATCCATTATAAAAATTCTCCATCGCCGGTGTCAAGCCAAGGAGCAACCCGAAGCTCGACTATAGTGAATTTTAGGAAAATGTACAACGAATGCAACATCCACCATCGCTCCCAACCGTGGCTATCATCTCCTGACGGGCCACGATTGACGCTTATTTTTGGGAGAAGCACCTCGGATTACACCCTGGACGCCCGTCCCCAGATGTAACCTCCGGATACCTTCCGGGCCCCTTTTGAAATAACACGGATTTGCTCGCTTTGAAAAACACATTTGAATGCGAAACGATACTCTGGGCAAGGGTGACGACGAAGGGGGGTAAATCCTAAGTCAAACCGTCACTTAAAATAAAGAGTTTTCTTGCCCTTTTTGAAAATGAATCAATTTGGTTTAATAATGTATAATTTTGATATTAAAGGATTTGAGGATAAAACATAAAAATATAAGCTTGAAATAAGTAATACAATAATATGGGATTACGGGGTTTCGCAATTATATATATATATATGTTCAAGCCCAGTTAAAAGATTTAAATCCTCACCTGGAATTCAAAAAGAGAAAGCCTAGCTGCTAGACTCACTGGTCTCCAACGTCCGACTGATCTGGAGACAAGACAAGACCTATACAAATGAATAACGACTACAACAACAATAAAAGCGCAAATAAGCAATTATTGGACGAACAGCTAACCAAACATGTTTCCAATCATGCATATGCCAATTATAATATATAAAGAAGCTATCATGTAAATTTCACGCAATTCCGACAAGTTGTCAAAAATACACATAATTAGAATTACACTATTCATAGCCCGAACGAGGGCGAAATTAAATAAACATTCCAAAATATAAATCTACAAGTTAAAAGGGTTCTATATGTGAAAACGGTATAATTTTTGGAGTCCGTATGCGAAAAGTCAACAAAAAATGGTGACCCGATGACTCAATTGCCGAGAGCAAAATTTGAAAAAGCTAGAAAAATCTCTAAGTGTTTCACACGGCCTTGTGCACGGTCTTGACACACGGTCTTGAACACGGTGTCAAGACCGTGCACGCACACACGGCCAAACACACGGGATAGGTGCACGGGCTCAAGCCCGTGCAAGAAAAATGAGCTGCACACGGGCTCCTGCATGGTCTTGCTCAAGACCGTGCGTTAGCCCGTGTGGTTCAACTGGACACAGCAGAAAGTTACGGGTATTTACGAAAATCGAACCAAAAGCTCATAAAAATCATATTTTCAACGCAAATCAACACTCATAATTTATGACAATCAATAATCATCATCTAATACACATTTACATCCAATAAAATCACAAATTGATCAAGAAACGGGCTCGATCTAAGCATTTAACCTAAAAATCCCGATTTAATCAAATATTCTCAAAACCTCGAAAATCCGTAAAAGAAATTGGGGAAATTGGTACCTATAGAATGGTATCGAAGAAAGGATCGTTTAAAAACGATTGGCGCGAAATTCCACGGAGATTCCACGAAGAAAAACGTTTAAAAAGAGCTCGGCACGATCGATTAGGCTTCGGGAGAAAAAAAATCTCTTTTTCTTCTTCTCTTTCTCTCGAATTTTGAAATAAAATTATGAAATGAATTTTGATACTTTTATCAAATATCTTTGAAATATCGAAAAATACGAAGGGTTATTTTAGTAATTTTAGAAAATCCAATTAAATACACGTCGATCAAATACATCGATTTAATATCGAACAAACGCAATTTAGACAAGTAATTTAAATACGCAATTAATATTTTCACATTGGGTCGTATATGAAAATAATATATAATAATTCACATATTACGAGAATTTAGGGTTAAGAAAGATAATTAACGCGGGAAAATACTCACAGTAATTCTCGGATTTCTGGGTCGTTACAGATCTTCTAATCCTAGTGGAAATTTAAAAAACTCAACAGAAAGTTGTAAAATGACTTAAAAATTTTTGTTATAGTATTTTCTATATATGAAATGAGCTAAGTGATTAAGTTGTTGTCCAATTAATAAAATGTTAGTATCTACTTGGAAACAATAAAATATCGGTTGGACCTGAGTGTTAGACAGAGCCATAGTCGAGAGGATATTTTTGTAATTTTTAAAGTAGAGGGGGTTTTGATGTATCTTCCCCTAAGTTGAGGGGTATAAATATAATTATTCCTAGTATTTTTTGGGTGTACGTGTACCATATAGAGTTTCAAGAATGTATACTAACTAATGAGAAAGATATGTCGTGTCATTGTTCTCTCTACCTCTGGGTCTGAATTTTGAACCATTAATCATGCTACATAAGATCCTGTCAATGGGTGATTCGGAGAGAATCCAAATCCAATAGTCGAATCCGATAAGAGAAAACCTGATAAAAATCAGACTAGCTAGGTGAATAATAGAACTATAGAAGTAAATTACATTAGAAACAAATAATTAAGATGACAAATAAATATAGCATTTATTATTTAGAATATAAAATTTGAAAGAAAAATATATTCATACAAAAATGGTTCATTTCATGCTAGGGTCTTTCCTAGTGGGGAAGATATTTTAAGATTTTGACATGTATCTTATGATTAAAATCAGGAAATGATTTAAGATCATGATTGATAATTATAAGACACATATCAAAATCTTAAATATATTTCCCACTAGAGAAGACCCTAACCTCAAATGAAACAAAATGGCTAAAATTCCTGAGAATATTAATTAGTTCATCACTTGATATGAGTATATGACTCATATGAGCCAAGTAACACATATTGCACTCTATTTGAAAATTATATCATTATTGTACATGTGTATTAGTGTATATGAGATTATTAATCTAGTAAAGAAGATTGTTACACTCTATTATAAAGTTATATGATTATTATACATTTGTACATGATATTATTAATCCAATAAAATTGAAACGAGATCTTTGTTTTTTCGGCGGTACTATTAGAATATCTGATGTATTTTTCATTGTATTTTAGTTAGTATTTGTATTTTTTTATTTAGTTTGTATTCTAGGTTTATCCTGTATAATAGGTTTTACGCTTTTGGGTTTAGCCTAGCGTTTTTCCCTTTCTGTTTTGCGCTTCTTATTAAGGGTTGAACACCTAGACTATAAATAGTCTATTTTGTTCCCATTTGTATTTATCGGTTTATTTTCTTTTAATAAAAATATATGTTCAGCGCATTTCTCTCTCTTTTCCTTTCTTGTTCTTTCTTCCCTACGAAGATTTTTTCAAGCTTCTACATGGTATCCAGAGCGTGTTCGCTCCTGGCTTGAATCTTTCTATCGCTGCGATTACTGTCCAGATCGATTTGTTGATTTCTCGCTCTCCTATTGAGATCGATTCTTCTCATCCTTTTCTTCAATTTTAAAATCGTAAACCCTAATTTTTCGTTTCTCGAAGCCATGACGGATGAAACTGAGAAGAAGAATACTGCCAACAAATCATTTATCATTCACAGTAACGATTCTCCATCCACAAATCTGATTTCTATTGTTCTCGATGGGAAAAACTACCTCGCTTGGCATAGATCTATGAAGCTGGCACTTCAGGCTAAGTCTAAGATAGGTTTCGTCAACGGAACTATCAAGATGCCTGACTAAAATCATCCTGATTACGAAGATTGGTTGACTACAGATAGTCCTGTACGACTATGGATCATTAATTCCATCTCCAAGGAGCTTCTCGACAAATCAATCCATGGTAAAACTACTTGCGAGATCTGGAGAAACCTTGAGGTTCTTTTCGATCAGAGCAACAAACCACTACTTTACCACATCAAAAGAGAACTATGCTCTATCACTCAGGGAAATCAGTCTTTCGCAGGTCATTTTAATAAAATCAAAGCTCTATGGGATGAAATAATGTCGCTTTTTGATATACCTTGTTGCACCACTAGGAACAAATGCAAAGTTTTACAGTTCCTCATGAAAATGTTGTCCAATGATATGTTATTCCACTTCCTGATGAGACTACATGAGTCCTACAATCAAGAGAGATCCTCGATTTCTGATGATGGATCCTATACCTGATGCTACGAAAGCCTATTCTATGATCCTAATTGTTGAAAGTCAAAGAGGTGTACACGTCAATCTCCAAGAATCCACTCATAATATGGCTATGGCTACAACGAACACCAATTCTAAGAGGCCTGCTCCTTGGAAGGGGCTATGGCAGAGGTTCTGTCAAGAAAAACATCAATGACAAAGATGACCGACACTGTGATGTATGCAATCTTGAGGGACACACTAATGAAACGTGCTTCCAGCTCCATGGCAAACCCGATTGGTATAAGGCAATGAAAGCTGCAAGAGCCAAGAACAGATATAACAATGGAGTTAATAGTCAAAGAGGCAGAGCTAATGTTGCTATGGATAGCCCTCTAGATCTTAACAACGAAGTAGGTACAAGCTCCTCTGTAACGCCCCAAATATTTGGTAAACTAAAGCCGGTAAGAATTCCTAAGATAACGGGACAAGTTTGGAAAACTCGATCGGGATATATGTACTTATGTGATATTTATGTGTTTATATGAATTTTTGTAAATGCAATAATTTGTGAATTTAAATTATTCTATGTCAATGTGCGTTTAAAATGATGAGTTTTGACTATAATATTGATATATTTCGTTGATATGTCATTTTTATGAAGTTTCGCGAAATTACGAAAATGCCCCTTCGGTTTTTCATTTAAACCTCAGGTTTTCCTTTTATTCTTTCTTCCTCCTTTTCATAATTACATTTCGCCCCTCTTCTCAAAACAGTACAACAGTCGAAGGAAAAAGAAGAAAAAAGAAAGAATTTTCTTAAAAACTTCAATTCGATCTTTCGAGTTCGTTTCTTAACCAAATTTCGATCCGTAAGAACCTACGCGATCCTTGTAACATTCTCTACAGGTATTATTCAGGTTACATTCGATTCCATTGTCGTTTGAGTATATTTTGGATAAATTGTTTCGAAGTTGGATTTTTCGGTAGTTTGATCGTTATACTCCGTAGTTTTCGATGATTCTTGATCCTATGTGTTTCCATTGTGATCATTGATGCTTGTTGAAGTTTTTAGTATGAAAATCTGATTGAAAATGGTATTTTGGTAGAGATTTGACGAAGTTTTGCTGCTTCTGTGAGAAGTTCTTCGCGTTCTGTTGAAAATTCGCGAAAACAGGTGCACACAGCCTTGCAACAGGCCGTGTAGCAAGACCGTGCGCAATTTCCAGCTCACACGGCCTTGCATCAGGCCGTGTGTGTAGGCTGTACATGTCCCAAAAATGCACACAGCCTTGCACAAGGCCGTGCAAGAGGCCGTGTGTCCCGATTTTAGTTCAAAAGTCTCTGGAAGTCAAAAATTGCAAATCCTACTTTCTTCGTTTGATATTATTTTCAAAATACGACTTCGCCATTAAGTTCGTAGTGTTTTAAAACTTAATAATCCATAGAGTTTGAATTTTTTTCCAATTTCCGTTTAATAGTGAAACGAACCGATTTCCATTTAGGGAATTATACGCTTTTCGCAATTCTTTTCCGATTGCTTCGAAACTTGAATGTATGCTTCTTTATAGTATTTTAAGCATGTCTATGAAACCTAATTGTGTTTAAGCATGATTTATAAACTTGAAGTTTGATATTTCATTCGTTTCATTGAATAATTACCCTAATTGCCCTTCTTTGATTTAATTAAGTGGTTATTGCATTAAGAATAAGTCGTGCGTCGTGTTGTCGTCTTACTTGGTTGTGTTGTATTTGGTTTCAGGTGGTAGTTCGTCTGGGCAGTAGTTGGTCTTCTTTCTTTTACCCTTTTTGCAGGATTATCCAGGTGGGGTTTCTTTTCCGAATTCGGCTTTCTTATATGTATGTAAATATTCCATATATACCCGAAGCCTGTGTTTTATGTTTTTATGTTTCTTTCCCCATGTTTATATTATACGTAGTAGCTATCTGAACCATACTATATTAATGAGTTTAAAGAAAAATGCTTTGATATCAAATTATTACATATTAACCCCTAGAAGGTTCCATTAGCTCGAAAGGGTAACAAATGAGTGTGAAATCGGTCCATTTGACCACACAAGTATTTGGAGTGCGAGGAATTATCTTGGCCTTTCGGCCTGGCCATTGAGCCACATTATACTATTGGGCCCGGACATCAGGGTACGGGGTGAAGCTGGATAGACGTTGAGTCTACGGTGGATCTCAATGCTCTGGTCTCCAAACTGATGGGAGCTCGGGGGTATGACCGGAGTGGAAACCCTTTTGAGTACCTGCGCCGGACGGGATCTAGTCTATATCCTCAGCCGAAGATGTATTGGATATTTGTCCTTGCATATATGATTATATAGTAGCGGGCTAGCTACCTGACTACACAAGGAGGAATAAGGGAGGTTTATTTGATATTTCTGATATTATGAAACAAGTGGTTGATGCTCGACTCGCCGAGCTTTTACTTTATTGCGAAATTATTCGATTCACCAATAATTGTGAAAACCTTTATTTTCCTTTGCTTTCTTCTCATTTACAAACTGGTGAATCTTTTTGTTGTTTCGATAATATATACGTATTACAGCCCCCTCACTTAGTCACTTTGACTAACCCCATTACTCTGTGGTTGTCTTTTCAGGTTTTGTTGCTAGGCGGATTCAGGTCGTGTCCTCGAAGTCATTTACTTTTGATTAGGTGATTTCATTTCCGTCTATGTATCTGGATAAATACTTAAAACCCTAGAAGTTATAGATGTAAATAATGTAAATTAGTTTGAATGTTGATATGGTTGTTTTCAGTGGCCTTGGTGTGCTTTATAATTGTGTTTTGGATTATGGTTGTTCTAGCTCCCTGAGTGGGATAGGTTGTGCTAATTTGCTTCCGCCGTATTATTGTTCATTGTCCTATTATTTTCTAAAGCAGATCTGCCTGGCATTTATTTTCAGTTCACCAGGTTGCAGTTCATAACCGGACCTTTAGTTCTTGTTATGGATTGTGACTTGGTGCGGGACGTCACGTCACACCGTATTTGGGGGCGTGCCGTTACATCCTCTAATTCTGATGTTAATTCTAACATTGCTAATCTGATTAGGCAGGAACTTGCCAAGATCATGAATACTAAAGGAACTGGACAACACTCATTTGTCCCTGAGCATGCTAATTTTGCAAAATATTCAGGTAATCTGCTCAATACTGCCTTTACTTGTCTTAATACTACTTTAAATTATGATTGGATTATAGACACTGGTGCCTCCAGCCATATGTGTGCCAATTTGACTTATTGATTAATCCCCTCATTCCTAAGAAACACATTCCTATCACTTTACTTGTTGGTAACATACAATTTGTAACTCATATAGGTTCCGTGAAGCTGAATAATAAAATAATGATTTAAGGATATTATGTACATTCCTAGCTTTAAATATAACTTGCTCTCTGGGAGCAAATTACTTAAAACTAATACCTGTGTATTCTCCCTTTTCAACCATTACTGTGTATTGCAGGACCTAAACTTAAGGAGAACTTAGCGTATGGAAGAGCCCTAGGATCCTCTATATCTTAGACTGCAATATTGATAGTTCTAATAGGAATAAAACTACTCATGTACCTACTCCTTGCTCTACTGATGTAGCTACTCTTAGCAAGAAACACTTTAGTACTTTCTCTTATAATCCCTTTATTACAGCCTGTAATCACAATGATACTGTTCCTGTTGATATTTGGCACAATAGATTTGGTCATGTCTCTTATTCTACTTTGGGGCATTTGGATTTTATCAAAATCAATTCTTCTTTATTAAATAAACCATGTGATACTTGCCAAAAGGCCAAACAACATAGACTTCCTTTTCCAAGAAGCTCTATACAAACTACCAAGCCTTTTGACTTGATTCACATTGATCTTTGGGGCCCATATAAGAGGCCAACCTTTCACAATTGTCACTATTTTTTGACAACTGTAGATGATTTTACAAGAAGTCTGTAGACCTTTTTGATTCCAAACAAGTATCACACTCACAGTATTCTTGACAGATTTTTCAAACTTGTCTCTACCCAATTTGATAAGCAAATAAAAACTATGAGAAGTGATAATGGCACTAAGTTTCTTAACCAATAGTGCTCTCAATTATTAGCTGATAAATGAGTCATACATCAAACCTCCTGCTCCTATACACCCCAACAAAATGGGGTGGTTGAAATCAGACATAAACATCTTTTACAAATAGCAAGAGCTTTGATGTATCAGTCTCATCTTCCAATCCAATTCTAGGGTGATGCCATTTTAACTGCCACTTTTCTTAGTAATAGACTTCCTACCTCAGTTTTGTATTGGAAGAGCCCTTATGAATTGTTATTCAATACAGTTCCTGATTATAACTTCATTAGATCCTTTGGATGCATATGCTATGCAGTTGATACCACTCCACACAAGGATAAGTTTGCCCCAAGATCTCATAAGTGTGTCTTGCTTGGGTATGTTATAAGGGAAGAAAGGCTACAAGCTTTACAACCTAGAAACAAAAGTTACTTTTGTCTCTAGAGATGTAAAGTTCTTTGAGCATGTTTCCTTTTTCCACTCAAAAATCTCCTGAACAAGACTCACAACACATTAATTTTACCTCCCCTGATATTGATGTTTCTATTGTTTCTGTTGTTAATACTAACCAGGCTCCCTTCGAGACCTCTATTTTAGATACAGATGTTCCAATCACGGCTGGTCCAGCTCCTGCTGTAGACTCTACAATTCTTCCTTCCTCACCTAATCAACAACCCCTTGATGTTGAACCAATTGAAGCTGCTCCACCCCTTAGAGTCAGTTCCAGGATCAGACAATCTTCAGTACTTCTGAAGGATTATGTATGCTATTGTGCAGTTGAATTCATCCCTTCAGTCAAGTCTGGTATGGTTGACATCTCCCAATTTCCTTATGCTACTTCTTGCATTGCTTTTATGAGTAAGATCTCTAATATTCCTGAGCCCACTACCTATAAACAAGCATGTAAGTATCCTCAATGGATTGGGGCTATGAACTCTGAATTAGATGCTTTAGAGAAAAACTATACTTGGAGCCTCACTACTTTACCCCCTGGCAAGAAAGCCATAGGTTCAAAATGGGTTTTCAAAACCAAATTTAATCTTGATGGTACCATTGAAAGGTAAAAAGCTAGATTGCTTGCAAAAGGTTTTAACCAAACTTTTGGGATAGATTACTATGATTCCTTCTCCCCTGTTGCAAAGCTAATTACTGTTAGGATTTTTCTTGCCATTTCTACTGCTAAAAACTACTTTGTGCATCAACTTGACATTAGTAATGCCTTTTTACATGGCAATTTAGATGAGGAAGTATATTTTTTACTACCTGATGGATATACTAAAGCCAAGAAACGGCAAGTGTATATACTTACTAAATCCTTATATGGATTGAAACAAGCTTCAAGGCAATGGAACCTTGAATTTACCTTAAAACTGTTGTCTTATGGCTTTGTTCAATCTAGTTCTGATCACTGCCTATTTACTCTTACTTCTGGTTCTTTCTTTCTCATGTTGATTGTTTATGTTGATGATGTACTTTTAATGGTGATTCTGAATCTGAACTTATTAAAGTTAAGGAGTATCTGCATGTTATTTTTACTATAAAAGATCTTGGCCCTGCTAGGTATTTCCTAGGGGTTGAGATCACTAGATGTCATGCTGGTATGTTCATCTCTCAGCATAAGTATATCAGGGATATCCTAGTTGATACAGGTTTTGGTACCTGTAAAAAGGTATCAACACCCTTACCAGCTGGTTTTAAGTTAACTGATGAAGAAGGCACCCCTTACTCTGATCCATCTCAATATAGGAGGTTACTGGGTAGGCTTTTTTTATCTCAACCTCACTAGACCGATCTTATTCATGCAGTACAATAACTTAGCCAATATGTGGGTGCTCTTAATGTCCTTCATTGGGAGGCTGCACTTCATGTGCTCAAATATCTTTCTGGTGCTTCTAAAGCTGCTCTTTATTTTTCAGTTCAATCTTCTTTGTCTTTGTCTGATCTATGTGATGCCGATTGGGCAACATGTAAGTTGACAAGAAAATCTATCATTGGTTTTGCATTAAGCTGGGAGATGCTTTAATTTCTTGGAAAATGAAAAAACAGAAAACAGTCAGTAAATCTTCTTGTAAGGTAGAATACAGATGCATGTCCAGTACGGTTTGTGAGTTGTTATGGATTACTTATATTCTTACAGATTTACATATTTCAGTTCCTTTACCTATACCTTTTTGGTGCGATAACCAATTCACCATCAATAATACTGAAAATTCTGTTTTTCACGAACGCACTAAGCACATTGACATTGATTGTCATATTGTTCGAAATAAGTTTAAGGAAGGTTTTCTTACACCTTTATATATCTCTACTGTTGACAATTTGGCTGACCTTTTACTAAGTTCCTTGGTAGGTCCTCACTTTCGCACTTTATTGTCCAAGCTTGGATTTCAACTTTGCGATCATCCATATTGAGGGGAGGATATTAGAATATCTGATGTATTTTTCATTGTATTTTAGTTAGTAATTGTATTTCTTTATTTAGTTTGTATTCTAGGTTTATCCTTTGTAATAGCTTTTACGCTTTTTGGGTTTAGCCTAGCGTTTTTCCCTTTCTGTTTTGCGCTTCTTATTAAGGGTAGAACACCTAGACTATAAATAGTCTATTTTGTTCCCATTTGTATTTACCAATTTATTTTCTTTTAATAAAAATAAATATTTAGCGCATTTCTCTCTCTTTTCCTTTCTTGTTCTTTCTTCCTTAAGAAGATCTTTTCAAGCTTCTACAGGTACCTACCTCGTTCTCTTATTCCCAGCTCGAAAGAAAAATGAGAAGGCCTTGTATAAACTATTTATCTAGTTCTCTTTACTTTGTAACAAGTCCTGTCCTAATTTTTTTTGGTTCTAAAGCCCTGCCTAATAGCTAAGCTATGTCATTCGATGATAGTCTAGCCCTAAATGATGTTAGTCAGATAGCATACCATTTAATATACATATTACCTTCCTTTCTAGGGCGGGGTTCAGTTCTCATTTGAACTAGAAGAGCCAATCAGATTATCAGAGATTGTGATTGAAATCTAAATACATTTAATGGAAATTAGGCAACAGATGGGATAAGTTGGCAGGTTCGAAGCGCTAGTCAGCCATGATTGATAGAGGGGCGCTAGGGAAGAAAAAGGGCAATAAAGTCCCGTCCCCACATAGGCTGGTTGGTCCGAGATAGATGGTGCGCTTGCACTCACTAGGAAATTCTTATATGAGTCGGGTGTAGATCCCGACTCATATACCCACTAATATTTTATATATATATATATATATATATATATATATATATACTTTTAAGTATTTCTTATTTAAAAAGAAAAATGAAAGAATACTTAGTATAATTGAGTCAAGTAGAGTTATAGAAAACTCACTTTCAATTTAAATTTTAAATTTTCACTTTGATTTTACCTTTGATATAAATATTTCAAATGGAAATTATGATTGAAAGAATAGTAAATTTAAATATTAAAAGTCATTTGCTACTCATATCTGATAGTTTTTAATATCTTAAATTTGGATTTACTATTCATATACAAGAACTTTTCGTATATCAAGACTTGATTTAATGTTCATATCTAATAATTTTTAATATATGGAAATTGAATTTATTAATCATATCTAATAATGCTTTATAGGACATCTCTATATTGTATCAGGTCTATTAATTTTTTAATTTCAACTATTTCAATTATAATTTTCTGTAATATTCATATTGAAATATTATTTATTCAAAGACAAAATCAAACTGAAAATTTTACATTGAATCAAAATTAAAGTGAATTTTCTAAAAACCTACTTAACTCCATTAACTAAATATATATTCATTTGTTACTTTTAACATGAGGAATAGATTATTTTAAAGATAACATCATGAGGAACAACATTTAAAAAAAAAACACCAAAAAGAAAGCGCAAATATATATAAAATATTAGTGGCTATATGAGCTGGGTTTCATATTCGACGCATACAAAAATTTCCCACATCCACCTATGTACTAGGACATTATATATAGAAAAAAAAAATGAATTTAATAGTTTCTTACCAATATTTCTTATGTAAAGCAAAATAATATAAAAATTGAATTTAGTAGAAATAAGTTAAACTAAAGATTAGATTAAATTAAGAAAAATAAAAATCTACGTCAATAAAATAAAGAAAGTAAACATAAATTTACTTCACCATAAAAATATAAAATATTCATTTTCTATTTTATTCCAATTGTACTATTTACATGTCGTAAGATAGGATGTGAAAATTATTTGGTTCAATATTTATTAATATAATATATAATTTCCAATCCCACCAATCAGACGATGTTTCTTGACCACAATGAATTTTTACCTTACGTGCTGAACTCTAAAGTTCAAACTTCGATATCAATTATTAGTTATTACCAATACCACATTATAAAAATCCTTGGATTCCTACAAAATGTCAAGACAATTCTTCATGGACGGCGAAAAAGCACCCACTAATTCCCTTTTCTTCCGCACCACTTTCAAATCCGACGGCGATTCGTTTATCAAATCACAGTTCTAAATCCCAACCAATAATGTCCCAGATGATCGTCTGATCTTCTGAAGAAAGAAAGAAAGAATTTTACAGAGGCCAACAATGGAAGCCGGTGAAATCAAGAACCTAAGTCGTGTGTGGTTAACAGTAATCGCATCTCTCTGTTACTGCCATTTGATCTCGTCGAGATTGCCCAAAGGCAAATGGAGGCTGATTTCTCTAACGCCGATTTTCTACGTTTTCGCGATTCTTCCACTCTATACAGCCTCTGCTTTCTTCACAGCAGTCACCGCGCTTTTCATCACATGGTTGTCGAATTTCAAGCTTCTCCTCTTCGCCTTCGATCAGGGCCCAATTGCTTCAAAATGTTCTCTCCCAATCTTCATCTCCATGGCTGCGCTCCCATTCAAAGTTAAGCCCAGACCCCATGCCTCAATTCCCAAAAAATCAAAAGTTCTGCCGCTGAATTTGGCCACTGCAATTCCTATTTCGGCTGTACTAATCACAGTACTGTATGATTACAGAAATTACATCCACCCCCATGTTGTGTTACTCGTGTATTGTTGTTTGGTTTTTTTTATGATAGAAATTCTGGTCGAAGTTTCTAGTTTATTGGTGCATGCTTTGCTGGGTTTAGAGCTCGAGCCTCCATCGGACGAGCCGTATCTCTCTACGTCGCTGCAGGAGTTTTGGGGCAGGCGGTGGAATTTAACGGTCAGCAGTATACTCCGCCAGACGGTGTACAAGCCGGTCCGGTCAGCCGCCGGGGCGGTTGTGGGGAGGGATTGGGCGGCGCTTCCCGGGGTGGTGGCGTCTTTTCTTGTCTCGGGTCTGATGCATGAGCTCTTGTTTTGGTACATCACTCGGGCGAGTCCGTCGTGGGAGATGACCATGTTTTTCGTGGTTCAAGGCGTTTGTGTGGTGGTGGAGTTTGGATTGACGGCGGCTTTGGCAGAGAAGAAATGGCGGCTGCCGTGGTTCGTGAAGGGGCCGTTGACGGTGGGGTTTGTGGTCGGAACGAGTTTTTGGCTGTTTTTTCCACCGATAATGCGGACCGGCGCGGATGCGAAGGTGATTGAAGAATTCCGATTCGTTGGGGAAGTTGTGAAGAAAAGTTTAGTAGACTTTTTGTTACAAATGGGCCTGAGATGGGCTTGATCATCGATTCGGCCCATTATCATTCAATTTGTTGAGAGGATATTTAAAGGCAAATTTACAAGTTTAGTCCCGCAACTATTGTCCGTTGTAATTTTATTCATGTCCAAATTTGATTTTACAATTATGTCCTGTAACTTCTTTCTTTCCACAGATTGATTTTTTTTTCCACCTAATTTCACTAAATTTACCGGATTTCCACACGCACCGACACACATGACGTAATTTCTAGCCAAAATTAATGACGTGACATGCTGATTCTTTAAGTTGTATTAGTAGGTTACCAACATGTAAATGAAAAAAAAAAAATCAGTATAATTCCCTAACATGCTGTATTGATTCAACATGCCACATCATAAATTTTGGACGGAAATTACGTCATGTGATCGATATGTGTGGAAATCTGACGAATTTAGTGAAATTAGGAGAAGAAATGATTTAATCCGCGAAAAGAACGCTGTTACTGGATATAACTATGCGAATTTTGTCATATTAAGATTTCGTATATACATGTAAAAATTGGTTTTCCTAAACTTGTCAAGTGTCCAAAGTACTTTTTACCAACCATTGGGGTTTGGTCCAATTGCCACCAGATATTACTCAAATGTGGGGGTTTGGGTTCGATTCTTTATAATGACAAGGGTAAAATTGTGTGTGTGTTTTAAAAAAAAAAAAAAGTACTTTTTACGAAAATGGAAGTGATCGTTGTGTAATAAATACATTCAGTTTCATTCAAAAAAGGGATTTGAAAGAATTGGGGGTTAGCTTTGACAATTTGTTATTTCTTGAATTTACTTTAACAACCACGAATATGCTTCATGCATTTTGAATTCTTAGGAAATCTAGGTAAGACCCAAAAAGTTTGCAATCCACATTTAATTTTTTTTTAATTGTTTTAATTAGATTCAATATTAATTTCGTATCTATTTCTAAAGATTATACAAAATTCCTTTTTCGTCTCTAAATTTGTATCCAAAAGCATGCTCACATATTTTGTTAAGGGTCTCATGGAAAAGTATCATTTTCCTTCATGTATGATATTTTCAATCTTTTTATAATTCTCACATTTGAATTATTTTTTCTCATTCTAGAAGACGACCCCAGGCCAGCAGCAGCGACGGGATAAACGTAATCATATTTTTTTTTTTTTTTGTTTTAAAAATTCGATCCTTGTCATTGCAAAGAATCGAACCTCATACCTCCACATTGGGAGTAATATCTGGTGGCCATTAGGTCAAACCTCAATGCTTAAACGCAATCATAAATTATTTAATCAATACCAAAAAATAAATCATAAAATTAAAATAATGTATTATATCTTAGAATCATTTAGTATTTACATTTTTAATTACTTAATAATGAAAAAAAAAATACTTCATCATGTTCAACCCCAACCTTCAATGCACAACCCCCACCATCTTCACCACCACAACCTCCGCCCACACCGCCACCACCAACTCTCGTGCACACAAAGTCACAACTCACAACCACCACTTTTCACATATACCTTTTTTGCGGGATATATAGTTACATATAAGGGAGAATTTCACTTTTCGTCCTCCAACTATAGGACCATTCCACTTTTCGTGCCTCAAGTAACAGCTTTATACAAATTGGTCCCTAAAGTAGAATCCGTCCAACAGAGTCAGTCCTTCCGTTAACTCGTCCGTCCGAGTCAAGACCGAGTTAACGGAAGGACGCAACTGAGTCGCACAAAACCCCCAATTCCGTTAGCCCCAAGTTGCTATTTTTTCATCAATTTCGCAAATTCCTTCTTGTTCTTGGTGAAATTTCTTCAATTTAGAGTTACCCATGTCTAGAAGGAAGGAAGAAGAATTGAGCCCAACCTACGGTATGTATATTCATTGCGAAATTTCTTCTTGTCTTAATAATTGTCTACGTTTTGAATTGTCTTTGAATTATTGTTTTGATTGCATTTGTAGATCCCGTTTATGAAGCTACATTGTATACTATTAAGTTCTATCATGGAGGGAGAAATATATAATTTTGAAAAGTAAGTAGGGATAATTACGAAAACCCCCTGAGGTTAAGGTCTCCTTGTGAATATCACCCTGTAGTTTCAAAAATTACAATTTGCCCCTGTTGACTAACAATTAACAACAAAAAAAAAAGCGAATTTCTTTTACTCCCAAGAGTGAAATTAAATTTTCATCAAACGTTTTTACCAATGTTAGCATTTTCCATCCATTTAACTGACAGGGGGTGAAAATTGTAAAACTAAAGTCAATCTCAAAAGGGGTATTGGTAATTCTGGATACCATATGGTGTTTTTTCATAATTAATCAAGATATCTCTAAAAATAATGATTTCCAGACAAATGCAAACATTCTTAACATGTTTAGTTGTTTAAACTTGTTCTTGAAGGTGTGATATTACATACATTCTCCTCGAGATGGATAGAATCCTATGGTCCGAAGGTACGGTAATTTTCAGAGATGGTGTTGAAGATTTGCTGAAGATTAAAAGAATAACAGATGGAATGAGATGGGAGAGTTCATTCAGAGTTTTTGTTAACATGCAAACTTGTTTAATTACAAAAACCTCCCCTGGATTATCATGAAAAAAAACCCTCGAGATGCTATGATATTAGTGGTATTTTTTGCCTTTGATTTATGAAAAAGTGATGTGTTAATCTGGAAAAAATTAAAAGAAGACTCTAAGTTATGATTTGGAGGTAGAAATTGTCTAATTTTGGACTTTGAAACATGTAAAAATTAAAAAAAAAATACAAAATAGGCGTTAAAATAGACTTTCAGGACTGTTTCGTTAAATTCTAACAGAAAACTTAACGGCGGGACTGAGTTTGATAAACTTATTGGAGTTGAGGGACCGATTCCTATGAATCCTTTACTTGAGGGACGAAAAGTGGAATGACCCTATAGTTGAGGGACCAAAAGTGAAATTCTCCCTTACATATAATTAATGGGTTGTCGCGTTTTTTTACAAAACAATATCATTTTATGATATTTTATCGGGAGAATTTCACTTTTCGTCCTCCAACTATAGGGTCATTCCACTTTTTGTCGCTCGAGTACCACCATCATCTGACTCGGTCCCTCTACTACTATTTTTAAAACAGAGTTAGTCTTTCCGTTAGTTTCTCAGTGAAACCTAACTGAAGTTGCACATGACCTGACGTCCCCCGTTTACACACTTAATAGCTCAACGAACCTTGTCCATTTTCTGGTTTCCCCCCAAAATTAGAACTAGGGTTTTGTCAGTTGGAGAGATTTTCTTCAATTAGACACAAATTAGCAGCTAGATTCGCATGGGTTTTCCATTTTTCTGTTCTACGTAATAAATTTGTACTCAATTGCAAGCTGTTTCGAAGAAATTGTTTTGTTCCTGAGGTTATAGGATGTCGCGCAGGAAAAGTGGATTGAGCTCAACTTCGAATTACTGTAAGTTAAAATTTTTCTTAGATAAATGTAAAATACCGGTATGGAATTTGACTTGTTTCTTTACAATTTTTAGCTGAGCGCACAGATGGGACCTTTTTTACCGTGAAGCTATACCATGGAGGAACGATGGTGAGCAAGCCTGCGAGACATTACGATGGGGGAAAATGTGAGTATTTTGACTTTGTTGATGTCGATTGTTGGGGTAAAATTGAGTTGAAGTCATATGTTGAAGAACTAGGGTATAACAAAGAAAATGTAGTGTTTGGCATAAGCATGGTTGGACATTAGAGCGTGGTGCAACTATTTTAATTGAGGATATGGACGTTTATAACATTGTGAAGAGGTTGCCAGAAAATAGGGGAGTAGAGATTTATGTTGAACACCAAGTAGAAAGGCCCTCTTTTATTCAAAATGATTACATGAATGTGAATTTTGAAAGCCAAGAGAACTCCAGCTTACCAGAGAGTGAACCTGTTTTAGATTTCTCTTTCTTGGATGATTTGCAGTTTGATAATTATGCTAATGAGAATGATGTAGAACATGCTAATAATGAGTATGATGGGGATAATGATGAAAATGAGGATAATGACGATAATGATGATAATGAGGATGATGATCGAGGATGGTATACAGTTTGATATAAATTAGCCAACACATGTTTATAATTCTGCACATGTTAGTGATGATGAGTCCAGTGATGATGAATCTGAAAATTCTGAGTTACTTGGATAGTGAATATGAAATGAGTGAGGATGATAGAGGGTTTGAGAGGGCTGTTGATATAAATGCTGAGTTTCCTAGGGTTTCACAGAAAAAAGGGAAAGAGGCTGCAAATGAATACATATCTATTGCAATGTATGATAGAATGCAGGGTGATGCAGAAGATGACCCTGAAAATAGTGATGAACTTGAGAGCCTAGCAAGTTCTGATGAAGAAGAAGGACCAAAAATACCCTAAGTACAACCCCAAGACAGATAGCAAGAACCCTGATTTGAAGATTGAGATGATATTTTCTAGCAGGGCTGAGGCAAAGTTTGCTATAGAAACACACTGTTTGAGAAGGGGTATGCAGTTCAAATTTGTGAAGAATGATCATAAGAGACTGAGGGCTAAGTGCAAGAAGAAGGGTTGCAGTTGGGATGTCCTTGTGTCACCAATGCAGAAGGATAAGTCTTGGCAGATTAAGACTTATAACAGTGATCACAACAGGTGTGCCTGGTCATGGAACAGTAGCAACTTGAAATCAAGTTGGATAGGGAAGACTTTTATGAAGAAATTCAGAAGCAATCCCAACCTTGATGTGGAAGTATTTAGGGAAGAAGTTGGCACAAAATTGAAATGCAACATATCTTCACAACAGGCTTACAGAGCCAAAAACAAGGCAATGGAAATAATACAGGGTACTCTGATTGAACAGTTTAGCAAAGTGAGAGATTACTGTGCTGAAATTCTCAGGAGTAACCTAGGGTCCACTGTTGTGCTCAAGTTGAGTGATACTATTGATGAGAGAGGACAACCTACTTTCAAAAGGTTGTATATTTGTTTAGATGCATGTAAGAAGAGGTTCAAGTATTGTAAAAAAGTGGTTGGGGTTGATGGTTGCTTTCTGAAAGGACCTCAGGGTGGTCAATTGTTAACAGCAGTTGGGTGTGATCCAAGCAACAATACCTTTCCCATTGCTTATGCAGTGGTTGAAAATGAGAATATAGACTCTTAGGTGTGGTTTTTAAATTTACTGGGTGCTGATTTGTAAATAGAAAACCAAGTAGCTTGGACATTCATGAGTGACAAACAAAAGGGACTACTTGAAGCTTTTGAAGAAGTGTTCCCTGATGCTGAAAACAGGTTCTGTGTAAGGCATTTACACAGCAACATGAAGAAAGATGGCTTCACTAGTACCTCAATCAAGAATGCTCTGTGGGCTGCTGCAAGAGCTACAAGAATTGAGGATTTCACTGCCAAAATGGAGGAACTTAGAAACATTGATGAGGATGCTTACAACTGGCTTGTGAAGAAATCTCCAAATGAGTGGTCAAGGTCACATTTTATGACATTTTCTAAGTGTGATATTCTGCTCAATAACATGTGTGAGTCCTTCAATTCATTTATCAAGGCAGCAAGAGATAAGTTCATCTTGACCATGTTGGAAACTATCAAAAATTTGCTTATGGCAAGGTTCCAGATTCTCATAGAAAAAGGAAGGAATTGGGAAGGGATTGTAACTCCCAAGATAGCAAAGATTTTGGAAAAGAACAGAAGATTGGCAGTTGAGGGCATTCCCAAGAGATGCAATGATTGGTGCTATCAAATTACAGGTCCTTTTGGCCAGTTTAATGTCAATGTTGAGCAGAAGAGTTGTGCATGTAGGAGATGGGATCTGACTGGTATCCCATGCGCTCATGCTATTGTTGCAATATGGTGCAGAAATGAGGAGCCTGAAGATTATGTTCATGAGTTTTATCACATTGCAACACATAAGACGGTGTATGACCCAACTGTGTTTGGTGTGAACTCATCTCAGTATTGGCCTCATATCAATTTACCTGCTCCCCTTCCACCAGTGTATGATAGGTAACCTGGAAGGCCAAAGAAACTGAGGAGAAGGCAACCAGATGAACCTCCTGCTCCTGGTGAAGCAGCAAAAAAAAGAAGGTTCAATACAGTTATGACATGCAGCAGGTGTGGAGACCAAGGGCATAACACCAAGACATGCAAGAAACCCAAAAAGGTTAATTCAGCCTCTGTTCAATCCTCTGTAGAAATCCTGTAAATATCTCTACATATACTAGACCTAAAATTGAGAGAAAATGTTGGTAGATTGGATCTGAAAGTGATTTATTGTGGCTCATTTATTGATTTGAATTGTAAAATTATAGCCACCATGCTACTACAATAAAATTATGTCAGAAAAAAGTAAATTCAATTAAAATATAAAGGGATAATTACCCAAACCTAGGGGTGTCAACTCGTGCAGGTTGGGTGGGTTTGAGTTCGGATTGGGATTGGGACTTTTTTATCCTCGAACCCAACCCAACCGAACCCAAACTCGGACTTTGTGGGTTCGGGTTGACCTGATTTTATATCGGGTCACTCGCCAACCCGACCCAATCCGATTCAATCCAGCCCAAAAGATAATATTTTTCTCCTGTTTTTTTCAATTTTTTATACTCATAACATTCAAAATATAAACAAATAAATTGCACAACACCACAAAAGCAAACAATCGAAATTCGATATTTCATCAAAATAATATCCAAGAAACGCAAATAATATCCCGAAAAAATGGAAAACTAGAATATTATACATTGGTATGCTTTTGTGTAGGAACATATATTTTGAAAAGTTTCAGGCCCTTCACAAGGACTACGGAATTTAGAACTGTAATATACAATTTTTTGTTGTAACTGTAATATACAAACTTACTTGGGCAATTCTACGGTTAGTGTCAATTGTACATGACTAACATTAGTCACCCATCATCCTAACCGTTAGATCTAAAATATATAATCCTAGCCGTCCAATTTTTTTTTATAATTTACAATTTATAATTTAAATAAAATTACTGTTAACTTAACCATGGTTAGTGATTATTTTTATTTTTCTTAAAATACTATTTATAAAAAAATACATATTGATTTTATAAAATAATATTATACTTTTGTAAAAATTATAATATTCAGCCCCCTTAATCTAGGGTTTCATTTTGTCACAGCAGAAGAAGAATTGTTCTGAAGAAGTGTGCGAAGCTTCCGGTGAAGAAGACGGAGGAGAAAGTTGTGAATCTTCTCTTTGAGAAGAGGCCGAATCAGTTTGGTATGGAGGAGCTCTGCCGCCGAAGAAAGATCTCCATTGGTTCGTGAAATTGCCGGAAGTTGTCAGAATTCAGAGGAAGATACTGAAGCAGAGGTTGAAGGTTTCGCCACCAATTCATCAGCTCTCAAAGACACTCAACAAAAACTTGGGTTAGTTCTTTCTTCAAAATCCAACAATGGCTCGACGCTTTTCCGTACGATCGATAATCGATTTGGTCGCAAATTCTCATTTTTGTTGGTTTTTGGCATTCCAGGATTTTAGTAATTCAATTTTTTCTGGGTTGTGAATTGTGATTAAGCTTTGATTTTATGAAAATGGTTGCTGCTGTGAGATGTGGATCTGCATCAGGTTCCTGGGCAAAATCGGGAGATAATTTATTGAGGAAAAATGTTGGCGAAAATCATAATAAGAATGGATATAGCATTTCTTGTGTCTCTTCTGCTGCTGTGCGCGATCCGTACCCGAAACATAGAAATGGTCTTCACTTTCACAACTACCAAAAAATATATATGTATGATTTAATGTAACTGATGCCAAAATGCACCATACATAAGGAGCTTCTTGCAAACTCTTACGAAAAGCTCTTTTGTGTTTTTTATTTCTTTTAGCACTTTGGGAGTGTTCCGAAAACCAACTTCTACTTATTTAACCAGAAATAAGCTAGAAACTAGAAGCACCCAACTACTAACTTTTAGCTTCAGCTTCCGGATTGAAAATTAATCAAGTTTAGGCCACATTGTATTAATCTATATTGCTTAACAAAAGTTGGTCATTTTTTTCTGCTATTGGAATCTCAATCGGGTTTTCATTGAAGACGAATTTTCAGCAATTTTGTGGAGCCTGTGTTTTTCTTGCTAGTTAATGATATTGATGCTTGTATTATATTATCAAATAACTATTATATAATTCTTTATGATAATTACAGAATGGAGGACGATAATTTCAAAGAATGCGATGAAGTTGATCAGGAGAACCAAGATAATTGTATGTACACTCCCTCTAAAGAAGAAACTAGCAATGACAAAGAGGATCCGGAGAAAATAAGTGAGAGTATGTCTTATTGGGTGGACCCCGAGAGAGTGCTACAATTGACATTTACAGAAATAGAGGAAGCGGACAATTTTTATATAGAGTATGCAACTTTAATGGGATTCAATGTTAGAAGATCCCACCTGGCTAGGAGGTCATCCGGTGTTGTGAAAAATAGGGAATTAGTTTGTTCGAGAGAAGGATTTCGGGTACTCAAAAAAGGGAAACAACCCATACGCAAGCCCAAACCTGAAACAAGATGTGGATGTCAAGCACGCATCCGCTTTGCACACGACATTACTGATGGCTTGTACAAAGTGACAGACTTTAATCCATGTCACAACCATGCTTTAGAAACACCTGATACTGCACGTGTATTGAAAGTTAACAGGTATTATATATCATTATATAAAATTCTAAATTTACATTTCAGTTCGAAACAAAGTCTTATAAATTTATTTTTGTATTTACAATGTCTTATGATTAAATTAGATTTTAGAATTTTTTCTTTTTTATTTTTACTATTCTTGTAAATTGCATAGGATCATTGGAGCATCTGCACGGGCATTGTTGGATGGTTTGATTTCTTCTGGCATTAAAACTGGCAAGGCAATTGACTATTTAGAGTATCTTGAGGGTGGACCTGGGAAACTCCCTTTTAGGCGGAAGGATTGCTACAACCATCTTAATAAACAGCGACTAGAGAAAGTAAGAGATGGAGATGTTAATACCACATTAGCGTGGTTGGATGCCATGCAGGTTCACGACAAAGACTTGATTTTTAGTTACACCGTGGACGATGAAAATATGCTCACTAAGCTCTTTTGGACTGATGGAATGTCACGTACTGAGTATAGATTATTTGGTGATGTATTGGTCTTTGACAGCACATATAAAACCAATACTTATAGATTTCCGTTGGTTTTATTTTGTGGAGTAAACAACCACCTCAGCACTTGCGTATTTGGAGGTGGACTATTATTTAACGAGAGTTTGGAATCTTATCGTTGGCTCTTGCAACAATTTCGTGAAGCTATGGACGGAAAGAGTCCAGAGTCCGTCTTAACTGACCAGGATGCATCTATGCGTCTTGCAATTGAGATGGAGTTCCCAGATGCCAAACACAGGGTATGTAGTTGGCATCTTGAGCGTAATGCCCTGAATAATGTGAAGGTTCCTCAATTTACTCGTGATTTTGGTGCTTTTTTAAAAAATCATTATTCTATTGAGGAGTTTGAGGCTGTCTGGTTGAATTTGATTGAAAAACATGGTGTTCAAACTCATCCTTGGGTAGTTGATATATATGCAAAGAGGAAAATTTGGAGCGAAGCACATTGTCGGGGACATTTTATGGCCATGATGAGGACTACCCAAAGGGTTGAGTCATTGAACTCTTTATTTAAGCTATCCGGTAATCAAGGTTTTAAGATTATAGAGCTTTTGAAGCATTACCACATTAATGTTGGAAAGATTAGAACAAGGTTCTTTGAGAACCAAGATGATGCAGAAAGATCCACACCGATGATAAGAGGAACTGCATTATGGAAACTAGAGAGACAAGTAGCTACATTGTACACAAAAAAAATGTTTAGATTAGTGTTGGAAGAAATTATTGCAGAGCAAGGACTAGTATTAGAGGAGTCGCTTGACAAGGGGGATGGTTGTTATTTCTTTAAATTTGGTATCTATGCTAAGCTAGATTCCCAAAGTTGTTGTATTAGCATTGATTGGATTGCTGGCAACTTTCTTTGTCAATGTAAAATGTTGGAATCAGATGGTTTGCCTTGTCGGCATATTTTCTCATCATTGAAGTATTTAGGTGAGACCACATTACCAGATGCCTGCATAAATAAGAGGTGGACCGTGTCAATTGGCTCAGATTCTGGCCTTTTTCATGTACCAATACCAGAACAAGAGCCACAACGTTTGAGGTTTGCTAAGCTACATAAAGAGGCCATGAATTTGTGCTTCCAAGCATCTCAATCCGATTCAACGACCACAGAGTATAGCAAGCGATTACGTCTTGCCGCAGATTCTGCAAAGGAAGATGTGTCAATGAATACTGGTGCTAATACAAATAATGATGATGAATTATCTGGAAAGAAGCTTCACAAAGTTCCATCAACCTCTCATGTACGTGATCCTAAAAGAGTTCCATCTAGAGGTGCACCCCGGGCAAAGCTTAAAAAATGTAGTATGTGTGGGTTAGTACGACAAATTTTGAATTATTTATTTACTATGATCTAATTTTTTCTGGATTAAATCATCTAGTAATTTGTTTAAATTTTATGTCTTTTTCAGGCAACCTGGTCATAAAAATACTAGATGCCCAGATAGGAGTAAAGCATAAAGTTGGAACAACGAAATAATAGCTAGATATGCAGTTTCATGTATGCGAGGGGAGGTTTCTGTAATTTGGTAGAATTTGAAGTTTATTGTGTGGGAAGGGATGTCTGGGTAATTTTGACAGAATTTGAAGTTTAATGTTTGTGAGGAGAGGTCTGTGTAATTTGGCAGAATTTGAAGTTTAATGTGTGCGAGGGGTGGTCTGTGTAAGTTTGGCAGGATTTGAAGTTTAATGTGTGTGATGGGAGTTTGTGTAATTTGTGCAGATTTTTGAAGTCTTGGAAAGCAAAACATGTTTGTTTATGTAGAAATCAGCTAGAAGCTGGAATCGGATAAGGACTAACTTTTAGCTTCTACTTCTAGCTTCTTGTGCATTTTTAAATTTTACAGTTGGTCAGTCCCATAGGATTAGTATTAGACTTGAAATTTGTAGTCTCGTAAGCGTTATATCGCCGTAATTCACCACAATCGTGCTGAACAAAGTTAAACAAATAAAAAATTGTATTAAGTGAAGGATAATGTAGTACTTTCAAAATAACTACCATCAAAATATTATCTTACGTACCTTGGCATAAGATCTTCGTCAAACAAATAGCAAATAACTTCATCTAAATCTTTGGCAGAATCTACTCGCAGAGCATAAGTTGGATCGATCTTATTTTGTAATGATATATGATCATTTTCATTTGGTTTTCTTGAGTCTTCGAAATTGATCACTCGTGGTGAAAGCACTGTGGGAGGTGTGACTATAGTATCACGTAATGGTGAGGAGTAATCAACATGTAACTTCGATGCCGTTTCCTCATTTAGTATATTTTGGTCACCGGATTGAATGTTGTTGTTGTGGGGACTCATTACAGATTCCATTTGTGGCATTTTAGTCATGAGCTCTCGTAGTTCTGAGACATTTTTAGTGAGTGTCATCAACTTTGTACTAAATGACTCCAGATTGTCATTTTTAATGGATGATACATTGTTGCACATGAGGTATGACACTTCTCTTTCAGCTGAACACATCCTTCTATTAAGTGATGAAATTTGATCAGAAATCCATAAATTAAACCTAGATTGGGAATTCAAATTGGCCTCTGACATTGTTGCATCTAAATATTGGGTTTCTCTTGTCGTCTCAAATTGATCAGGTATTCGTCGCATATTTTTCTCCCAAATCTAATAAATAAAAGTACATTAATCTTCGTAAAACTATTTTAATCTAAAATGAAATAACTATATATATTAATGTAATGATGTTAATAGCATAAAATATCCTTAAAAACCGTATAGAATCATTAATCAACTTTAATGAATCTTATGGAACAAAATTTAAAAAATTTCTCTACATACCTTGGGATTGGTTGATCCACCTCTATCGTGAAAAACTTTCATAATATCAGACACGTCATGTTGAGACCATTGCTCCACAAATGCACGTCGATCATTCATTTTATGTTTGATTTCAGGACAAACTTCACATAACATGGAAAGAAATACCAGCTACATTTAATTATGGAAAAGAATTAGTAAAATTTATTATATGGCAACAAAACTATATAAAACAAATATAATTATTTACCTCAAGAAGGAATATGCAGCCGCTCACATATGTTTGATTTTTATTTTTAAAATTTTGCACTCCATTAGCTAGTCTCTCAATCAGTAATTGGGCCCAATTATATGATATTAGGCCGTCAATGTCAACTAATAAATTCAAGTCATCCAAATTAATCATTCCAGAAGAGTTGGGGAATAAGATCGTTGTGAACAACAACATCATGTATTGAACCTTGAAAATCATTCCACTTGATCGACAATTTTTTATATTGTCGCACAACTGTTCAATAGTAATCATATTCTCCTTGTCTTGAAAGATTTCTCCATATAATTTGCATCCATCTTTTGCATGGTCCCCACGTGGTGCTGGTTTACCAATACTTGGGATACCTAAAGCCCTATTCACAATTTCAGGTGTTATCTCGACTTCTATACCATAGATAGACAACTTGCATGAAGATGGATCGAAGCAATTTATAATCCATGACAATAAAGTTTTGTCTAGTAATCTTATTCGAACTTTTGTCATTGTCCTGAAGCCCATGGAGTTTACCGCTTCGCGTTGCTCACCTGTTAGTGTGGTATTTACATCTATGAGCTTGGGTAATGAAGTTCGATGATCGAATTTTGTCTCCTATTTAACCAATACAATTCTCATTAATACAGTTAGAAGTAAATAGTGACATCGGTGTTAGTTTTGAAAATATAAACAATAACATATCATATTAAATGAGTACCTTAGGATGCTCTTTAATTGATGAAGCTTTGGGGGTCTCATCCTTGACAACAAATTCTTGTGATCCGGACATGTTTTTTGATGGTGGAATTTTTGGAGAATTCCACTTCATTCCTAATTTCCGGCGCCTCACGCAATTTTCTGTTACTACGACATTTGGGGATAACTTCCTCTTATTGTGGTGTTCATCTGGAAAATTATTTTCCGGGTCCCTATTATATAAAATGTAGAATTAGAAGAAAAAAATATACAGAAAAAATAATATTTAATTATTTAATAACAATATATATATATATATATATATATATAATGCGAAAGAATGTGAGAAATTTGATGAGCAAATTATCATGTGGGAATTAGTTTTTAATAATAATATATAAACTAGATAGTTTTTTTTTTTGTTTTTTCTTCCATGTAGAAGCAAAAATCATCCAAACTTCTTCAAATTGTAGTCAAGAAACGAAAACAGAAAAAGAATAGTTTAACTGAAATAAGAACATACATTATAAGGTTATATGAGTTGCACTTACATTGAATGTCCAAAAATAATTGCAACGTGATGCGTCTCAAAATAACGCTTCAAAAATTTTCGTGTATTTGTCTAAGTAATTTCGAGTATTTTCTATGATCCTCAAGAATGAGGATTAAGACCCTTTTATATAGACATATTTGTAGTCCAAATCATATTAGGGTTAGGAGTCTTTCGTATGGTAGAATTTTTATTACCTTGTTTTCTGATTAGGTTCCTTAATCAAATTAGGATATCAAAAGAGAAGCCTACAGTGGCGGCTTTCCCAACCCTTTATTCGCAAATTAACTGTGACATTTTATGGCCATGATGAAGACTACCCAAAGGGTTGAGTCATTGAACTCTTTATTAAGCTATCTGGTAATCAAGGTTTTAAGATTATAGAGCTTTTGAACAAGGTTCTTTGAGATTATTTTCTTGTGCATTTTTAAATTTTACAGTTGGTCAGTCCCATAGGATTAGTGTTAGCTAAAATTTTGTACCACGCTTTCGGAAAAATTCCATTTTTGGCTCAAATAGCAGCTTTTAGCTTTTTTCAAAAGCCAAAAAGCAGTTAACTAAGCCTTTTCCAAATCTACACCATTCCTGTCAATTCGTGTCATCAAACTACTCATTCAATCAACATAAATTGCAGTAATCAGTAAACTCAAAAGTTGAGAACAAGAAATTGTCAAAAAAGTAGTTCATTAATCTATATTATCCTTAAATGGCAAAGTAGAACTGATTTGTTCAAAAATACATCGCTTAACTATCAAAATATTACATTCCACTATCAAAATGCATTGTGATCACTTTAACAATTTCTCTGTGCTTCCAATGTTGACGCATTCCTTCTATAACACCATCATAAACCCAACGTCTTCCTGAACCATTAAGTCAATAATTAATCATAGATGATACAAAAAAGATCCGCTAAAACCAAAAAAAAAAACAAAAAAAAGGAACTTATTTTATACCCAGAACTAAGGTGTTATCAATCTTCAATCCCATCAGTTGTAGCAATCTCTCTCCTCTTCGGAGAGAATTTCAATATCTGGATCTTTCTCAGAAAATGTTGATTCATTTTCCAGTTGTATAATGCTTTAGCCGATTTCTTTATCTTCTTCTTAAACTGCAAAAGTAATAGATAAGTAGGACATCACAAACTCTGTAAAAGTAGGACATCCAACTCAGTCTAGTTTAAACAAATACAACTAACAATGTATGAAGAGAGAATGGAAAACTCAAGATATCAAGTAAAAAACAGAAATGTTGCAAGGAAATAACATTAAAACATTAAACCAAGGAGTGTAAAACTTATAAATACTCAAATAAATTTATTGCGTGTATGTCAGTTAAAGGTGAAGATTCAAGAACGATGACAGTAATCCTTCAAAATCAAAAGAAATTTCTATTATCAACTAATTGTAACTCAACTTGGTCCATCACCTAAATTTGCAAAAAACTAAAACAACGTACTTATAAGAACCTCTTAATCAAACAAACTGAATCCCATATCGTCGTCACTCTCCTCCTTAGGCTCCTCCTGTAAAAGTCAAACAAACAAGATAGCAATTATTAATTCAATTCATTTGAAGCAATAACCATAAAGCTAGACTTTAACAGACTTCAAGCATTTCATTTCTGAAGTTACCATTGATGACAAATTGAATGAGGAACGAAAACTAAAAGCAAAATAGAGAAGGGAAAGTCAGGAGAACAAAAGTATCTGTAACAGAATTACATAAACATTACATTTGACAGAATTATATCAGTCCTAATATACAATTGGAATAAGATATCAACACATATACAGATGAAGAAAGTCCAAGCAAAATCAGATATCAATCAGAGTTTTCCTTAACATCTATAACTAATGATTAAATCAAGGAGACTCTAAACTGATTTGTTGTTGACGCATTAATCAGATTGAAAAATCAAGAGTGTAAAGTATATAGTCAGTATTTCAATCACTAAATTTATTCAAAAAAATGATATAGAATAGCAGAACTGAAATTGGTACCTTCTTCTCCTCGGCCAGTATGATTCCATGGTCAAGTTCCGGCAATTTCACGAACCAATGGAGATCTTTCTTCGGCGGCAGAGCTCCTCCATACCAAACTGATTCGCCCTCTTCTCAAAGAGAAGATTCACAACTTTCTCCTCCGTCTTCTTCACCGGAAGCTTCGCACCCTTCTTCAGAACAATTCTTCTTCTACTGTGACAGAATGAAACCCTAGATTAAGGGGGCTAAATATTATAATTTTTACAAAAGTATAATATTATTTTATAAAATCAATATGTGTTTTTTTATAAATAGTATTTTAAGAAAAATAAAAATAATCACTAACCATGGTTAAGTTAACAGTAATTTTATTTAAATTATAAATTGTAAATTATAAAAAAAATTGGATGGTTAGGATTATATATTTTAGATCTAACGGTTGGGATGATGGGTGACTAATGTTAGTCATGTACAATCAGGAACTAACCATAGAATTCCCCAACTTACTTAGATACTAAATAGGGGAATTCTATGGTTAGTTCCTGATTGTACATGATTAATATTAGTTACCCATGATTCTAACCGTTAGATCTAAAATATATAATCCTAACCGTTTATATTCTTTATATTTTATAACTTATAATTTAGATGATATAGTTTGGTTAATTAACCAGGGTTAAAGATTAATTTGATCTTTCTTAAAATATTATTCATAAAACATATATTGCAAAATTATAGTATCCAACTCAACTTCACGAAACCCTACCCATTTCTCCCAATTCTCCGATCCTATACAATTTCCCTCTGATTCTCCATGCTAACAATAGATCAACGTATTCAAATTTCAAACATTCATCTTTCATTCAATCCAGTTTTTGAATTTCAACTCTTCGGCTATTGGATATTGCTTCGGCTATTGGGTGAAACTGAATCCGTCATAGGAAGGCCGTGGAAAATGGTGTGGAAATCGAGACGGCTTTTGGATATTGCTTCGGCTATTGCTCCAAGAATGCATTGGGATTTTGATTGTGTTCATATCGAACGAGGCGAGAAAGGTAGCAACAAAGAGCTTTAGCCTAATCTTAATTGGGATACTTCTCCAGAAGTGCTTATTTCGAACATGAAGAACAAAATCAAAGATGGGAGAAATCTCTATATTGCTACAAACGAGCCCGAGATATCGTCTTTCAACCCATTGAAGGATAAGTACTTTTAATTTTAGCAGAAAATAACGTACGAACCATGTCAATGCCAGCACCAACTCCTGGTAGAATTGAATATGTATAATTAGCATGAATCGGGTCGGTAATTTGATCGATACCCTTATAATCTGAGATGACAAATCCCTAAAATTTATGAATAATAAATATAGTCAATTTTTGTTATGTCGAAACCAAAGGGATGTACATATATATTGTCAAAATATTATTGGGAAAAATCCTTGCGATGATTTAAGTAGTTTTTGCAAACTCTAGCTTTTATTTTAACTTCTCCAAAAACAGTAGAGTTAGTTAACATCCCTTACTCTGAAATTAAGTGTATTCTTGAGAAATCCAGTAATAACATGATGATTGGCATGCATTTTTGTCCCATTGTAACTTGAATAGGAGACCATGATAGTGGCAACACCTTTAATGATTGAATCATCATAGGCAGACACATGGATGCTAAGCAGATCATGATAACTTGTCACAATATTGTTCTGATTGATCCCTTTGGTTGTTCCTTGATGAGTATATAGATTTGTGGGATTCGAATAGTGATTGGTAAGCTGAGATGAGTAAGATGACCAAGGGAAATCCGGTTGAGTTTGATGGTTATATGAGGATATCTGTTGATACTGAAGTGTTCTTGAGGGGAAAGAAGCAGATTGAGACTTTTAATGATCTCACTAAGGATTGCAAAGATAGAATCAATGTGTATATGTTCGAGAATTATGTAGTGTTTTTGTGTACTCTTGTTATCTGCTGTATGTGTTGGTTAATTTCATGAAGTTTTTGTTCTTCGCTTAGAAGATTATTTATGTTTTTGTACTTTAAAGAAACAGGCATTTTTTTTTTCCATGTATTGGTATCCTCTGAATTGATTTTGCTATGGTTATCCATGTTTTTGTTCTTGTTATCTCCCATTGATTTTGCCATGGTATTTCTTACATAGCAATGTGGAATCAATGTTAGCATTAGCATGGAATCAACGTGGAGTCAAAAAATCATGGCGAAATAAGCCATTGGTTGACATTGCTTTGATGTTAGAAAATAAGTATTTCATTGTTCTGCAAACTATGCAGAAATTTTAATATGTCACAATTTGTTGTCTTCAGTGTGTGTGTTTCTTGATTGATGTTGAATTTGAGAGTCTATTAGGTTGTTCGAAAGCGATTCCATGCTACTCTCCAAGTTCTTATGTAGAAGTCCAAGTTGGATTGAGATTGTTCAAAATTGGAGCATCAGAAGAGCCAGCAAATTGCGAGTTCGAGAAGGGATTATTTTGGTTTGGGAGGTTATCATGTGGAAATCTGATTTCATGTGTTGTATTTTGATATTTTAGCTTTTATTTTAGATCTTTTGTAGTGATGAACAATTTCATGTTGCAGAAATTTTGGTGTTAGAACTTGAAATTATTTGTTTGATTAGAAGCCTATAATGAGAAATGGTCATATGGTTCGACCAAAAAATATAAAAAAAAAAAAAAAAAGGAAATGGTCATATGGAGTGTTCGCAAAAACTTCTACTTCTGGAGAATAGGAGCTTAAGTAGTAGAAGCTAAGTTGTATTTAATTGGAGTATCAAAAACTGGAAATGTTTGAAGAAAAAACTTAAAAAGCACGTTAACAATTTAAAAAATGCTTCCGTCCAAGTACTTCTGGCTTTTAGCTTATTTTAAATAGATGTAGCAGAACAAAACACTCAATTCCAGGTTTCTTTAATTAAGCTAGAAACATATATTTATTTATTTTATTTTTTTTATGAATTTGGCATTCAGAAATGGCAAGATAAATTATATAAACAAAATTGGTGGGGACTCTATCTTGGAAAGCCGGAAGCAGCTCACGATGAATCATTGCATAATGGATCATTAACTCTAAAGCCTCTGTTGACAAGCGTTGGGTTTGTATCTTGGCATGGAACTTGCAATAGACTTAGTTATATTGTCCTGTATATATACACACGGAGCGAACAAATAAGCTCCAGATTGTGTACAAGAATTTCAAGTTATTTGTAATTTGCTGAATGTGATATGTTAAGGTAGTCAAATAAAAATGTGGGAAACCATACTTAAATATCTTAAATTCGACATTGTGATCATGTCTAACAAACAACAAAAAGCTAATCTCAACAAATAAGCAAGAAACGACTTTAAGCTCTCAAAGCCCAAAAGTAACCAAACCTTCTAAAACCTCAAAAGCTAGGAACATAATCATCAACCAAAATTAATAAGATTGGATAAAATCTATCACAATATCTAAACACCTCTTCCAACTTCAACTTATTGACCCATATCCACCAAGCTTTAGCTTCTACAAAAAGTCTGAAGTTGCTGCCATCCAACAGCCCACTTGCACATAGCTATGATCTCCAAAAAATACCAAGTTTCTGATTCCACATAAAACCAAACCTGCTGCATCCTTCAACTCAATTGCAACTAACTTTGGTCTACAAAAAGCATCGAGCTTTAGCTTTCACAGAAAAGTAGAAGCTGCTGCAGACCTTTTGCCCAGTTGCAAGTATCTCTGATCCCTAAAATTCTCAAATAAAAATCTAATACAAGACTACAAATTCCTCAAGAACTCTTGAATTATTATATTTTGAATTTTATATGATCTCTGTTATAACTCGTAATTAATTTTATTCAATTTCCATCACGAACCATTATAAATTGTTCCGAAACGCTAAACTACGCTACTAATTAATTTAGAATAATTAAAATATTCATAATGCTAATTAAAATATATAAAACTTTTCTAATTGTTTCTGTAGGGAATCTTGGCGAAGGCATGAGGAGTTCTTCAAAGATAAGGTTGACTTCATCCATAAAACTCAAAGTCTTGATGCTAATATTTGCTATTCTATTTATGTCAGGATTCAAGTTTTTGGTGACTTCTTGGATTCAAGTTTGCTGTTTAATATCAACTTCTACATTACTAATACACCAATTAATATAACTTTTATATATATATATATATATATATATATATATATATATATTTAATATGTTAACCTAAAACTAATATTTCTCAATTTAGGATGAAAGGTGATTTATTGTAGATACAACGAATTTGAAATTTTCCTAGAACTTATACATGTTAATAGTGAAGTAAGTGGTAGTAGGGAGCCCAAACTATATGTAAGGAAATCAAGGGGTTACATTATCCAGATCTCCTGTTTCACTAACATGTTTCATCCCTGTTTTATAGGCTTGGTGATAGACACGTGTACTAACATGACAGATTACATTTAACGGCAAAAACAAATTGATCACGGTTCTCTTTCACGTCCACTTGAGCCGCTATCTTCATTGGAAAGTTCTTAAAGGAAAATACCTCCTTCTCAGTCTAAGATGGATTCTGCCATATCAATATCAAGATAAAGGAACCAATTACAGGAAAAACTGAAGGAGAAACCGATTTAGCGGGGAAAAAACAAGAAACAGAGAAAGAAAACTAATTGAAAAATCAGAACAAAAAAGCTGATGAAAATCATATCAAACCAAGAAACTTGAAGAAATTCAGACGATTTTTTTGGTCTTTAAGGTGTACTTGATGGTGTTACAAATATTACAATTGATCAGACAAAAAATTAAAGAGAGAAGGTTTTCTTTTTTAAGAAAAATTTCGTCCAGTCTCAATGGGCTGGAAAATTGAATTTTGTCAAGTCTCAAGATACTGAATTTGTAGATTATCGTTTCGTTAGATAAAATTATTGTTAACTTCATATAATTTAGATACAAATCTACAATTAATTTTGTAAAAACTTCATATAACTACGAAAGAACAAATAATCCAAGTTAAAATCCTAACAACCATTAAATTTTAATCCATAAACCAATGACGTACAATGGAATCCAAGAACAATTTTTTTTCCTCAAAAACATCCACAGTATATATTATCCAGAGACAGAAATCATAATTCAATTACGGAAATGTAAAAATCCTTAATCAGTAACAAAATTATCTTCTTGTTTACCCAATCGAGCCCACGTTCGAAAGCACCCAAGGAAGCGAAGAACTCAACCAAGTACTCCAAATTTAAAAGGAACTCCAGTAGATAACTGTTGAATTTTGATAAAATTGGTTGCCGACGAGCAAGAGGCGCTGTGGAAGAGGTGCACCGTAATTATTGAAGTAGAAGAGGAAGAGAAGCTCCTGTAAATTGAGTGTTGAGGTCGTGGAAGAGGTGAAGTAGAAGAGTGAAGAAACCCTAACTAATCTTGTAGAAGATGAGAAGCTAGGGCTTACAGCGAGAGAGAGAAAAAATTCAGAGAGATGTATGATTATTAGAAAAATAAGGTTCTTAAATTACAGAAGATTAATGGGAATATTACTTATATACAAAGAAGCGTGTTAAAGCTAAAAGACACCGCTAAAGCTAAAATACACCTAAAATACACCAAAGTCAACACCCGCCCTCAAGTTGGACTGCCGGTATAAAGGAAGCCCAACTTGGACAATAAATTGCGAAAAATGGGTCCACTAAGTAACTTTGTAAAAGAATCAGCAAGCTGGGTAGAGGAAGGCAGATAGCACGGATTGATAAAACCTTCTTTGTATTTATTGCGCACTAGATGACAGTCCAATTCAATATGTTTCGTGCGCTCGTGAAACACTTCATTCTCAGTAATTTGGATGGCAGCTTTATTGTCACACCATAACGGAATGGGTAAAGGAATATGAATGCGAAGCTCCTTGAGAATGTAACTGAGCCACTGTAATTCACAGACTGTAGTTGCCATGCTGCGGTACTCAGCTTCACACGAAGATCGACTAACCGTCTTCTGCTTTTTTGTTTTCCAGGAAATCAAGGAAGTCCCCAAGAAGATGCAGTAACCAGTTACCGACTTACGGGTGAGCTGACAAGTGGCCCAATCTGCATCACAAAAGGCAGTTAAAGTTAGTGGGACATGAGCAGAAAAGAACAGACCAGCGGAAGGAGAACCACTGAGGTATCGTAATAGGTGCGTAACAGCCTGCCAATGATTCTGTGTGGGTTTGCCCACAAATTGAGATAGTTGCTGCACAGTAAAGCTTAAATCCGGTCGTGAAAGGTTGAGATAAAGTAGTCTACCAATCATCCTTCTATATTGTGAAGGATCATGATAGGCTGGACTACTTTCATCAAAAAGATCAATACTAGAAGAAAGAGGAGTAGAAACTGACTTAGCATCCAGAAAGCCAGTATCTTGTAATAAATCAAGAATGTATTTTTTTTGAGTAATGACCATACCTTCATTATTTCTAGCAATTTCAAGACCCAGAAAATACCTTGCAGGTCCCAAATCTTTAATGGTAAATGAGTCATGCAAAAACTTCTTAACAGAAAGAACATCAGTTTCAAGTGAGCCAGCAACTAAAACATCATCAACGTAAACAATAAGCATAAGAAAAGAATTGCCCTTGTGAAAAGTAAACAAGCAGGGATCATGGGGAGATCGAGTAAAACCAAATGCAACAAGTTTAGAAGTGAACTCTAAGTTCCATTGCCTAGATGCTTGCTTTAAACCATATAAGGACTTGTTCAATTTACAAACTTCACCAGATTTAGCTTTTGTATAACCATCAGGTGGTACTAAATAAACATCCTCATGCAAATAACCATGTAGAAAGGCGTTATTAATATCTAACTGATGAATGTAAAAATTCTGAGCAGTAGACAAGGCAAGAAATAATCTCACAGTAACTAACTTCGCAACAGGAGAAAAACAATCAAAATAATCAACTCCCAAAATCTGATTAAAACCCTTTGCTACTAAGCGGGCTTTGTATCTTTCTACAGAACCATCAGGCAGAAATTTTACCTTATATACCCATTTGGAGCCAATGGGCTTCTTACCTGGGGGAAGAGGAACAAGGGACCAGGTTTCATTGTCCTCCAAGGCTTGTAACTCCTTGTTCATTGCACTTACCCATACAGGATGTTTAGATGCCTGTTTGTAACTAACAGGTTCACTGACATGAGATAAATTGGCCATAAAGGCTTTATGAGCAGTAGAAGAAGGAAAACCAGTAGTATCCAGAAGGAAAGATTGGGTAGTATCAGGTGCATAAGCAGAAGCACTGTAGAAGTGATAGTCTTTGTGCCAAAAAGGAGATTTCTTGTCCCTAGTGCTGACTCTAGTAGGTAAGGTGGTGGAAGGAGAAGGGGGGAGAGGTGAAGTACCTTCAGTTGGATCAGAAACATCATCAGGCATGGAATTGGGTGAGGAATTGTGAGATGAGTTATGAGAATCAGATATATCAGGAGTGGGAGTGGTATCTATGAAGTTATCTTCAAATATAAACAAGTTAGATTGGGATCTAACCTCAGCATCGGTTTCCTTGTCATTGACAGAATATGGGAAAATATTTTCAAAGAACACCACATGCTTGGATATAATAATATTTTTAGTATCCATGTTGTACAGCTTATACCCTTTCTTACCAGGGGCATACCCAATCATAATGCACTTATAGGATCGACTGGAGAATTTATCCCTATTTGGATCAGTATTAATGGCATAGCATAGACTGCCAAAGGCTCTTATATATTCACAAGAAGGAGCTGTACCAAAAAGTTTTTCAAAAGGAGTTTTCCACTTGAGGATTCTGCTAGGAATCCTATTTATCAAATAAGTGGCAGTTAATACAGCTTCTCCCCAGAATTCCATAGGTAAATGGGATTGAAACATTAAAGCTCTTGCAACTTGTAAAAGAAACTTGTGCTTAATTTCCACAACTCCATTTTGTTGTGGAGTATAAGCACAAGAGGTTTGATGGTAAATTCCATTTTTAGAAAAAAGTTCAGTGCAAGTTTTATTGATGAATTCAGTCCCATTATCACTTCTTATTATTTTCACCTTTTTGTTAAATTGGGTGGAAATAAGATTCAAAAAAGTGTCAATAATGGAAGCAACATGATGTTTAGTAGGCATAAAATATGTCCATACACACCTTGTGTAGTCATCTACTACTGTGAGAAAGTAGTGACATCCAGTGTGTGTAGGGTGTTTGTAAGGGCCCCATAAGTCCATGTGAATGAGGTCAAATGGGGCTTTTGTGTTAATATAGCTCTTAGGAAAAGGTAACTTGTGCTGTTTGGATCTCTGACAGACATCACAAGGCATTTCACAAACATTTTTCCAATCTTTTATAGGTAATTGCATGTGCTGCATGGTATGACTTGACACATGTCCAAGTCGTCTATGCCAAGTTTCAAAATCTTTATTATTCTTAGACAAAGCAGGTACAGAAGCAGTATTACAAGGAGCAGAATTATTCTGCACATTACAAGACTCATACTGATGATCAAACAGTTTATCAGAAGCATAGTTTTTATGAGAAGTAATGCTGAAACTATGATTAACTTCTAAAACATATAGAGATCCTAAACATCTTCCTTGAGCAAGAGTTTGGTTATTATTCTGGTCCTGCAAGATGCAAGAGTTTTTAAAGAAAATAAACACATTATTAGTGTCAGCAATCACTTTGCTGACTGAAAGTAGGTTATATCTGAAAGTTGGGACGAATAACACATTGAGAAGCTCAATATTGTTATTTATCCTAACCTTTCCAATGTAAGAGACCAGTTGACTAGATCCATCAGGCAAAGAGATGGGAATATCATGAGCAGGTTTAACAGGATCAATTAAGAGACTATAGTCAGAACACATGTGGCTAGAAGCCCCAGTATCTATTATCCAATGAGAACTATTAAGATTTTCTATGCTAGTAAGAGCAGTGGTTTTAGGTATACCTGAGAAATCTGCTGCAAAGTTCACATATTCACCCTTCTGTCCAGCGTATTTGGACAGTTCCTGCTTGATGAAATTAGATATGTCAGAGTTAATAGCACCAGAGGTTGAGGAACTACCTGCCTCGTGTGTAAAATCGATAGGATTGTCAATCACATGATTGACAGTATAGTTGCTGTTTCCTCTCCCAGTTGTACTATTTCCTCTTCCTTTCTTGAGTTCTTTGTACCAATCCGGTTCACCAATAATTTTGAAGCATGAATCTGTGTTGTGAGTATTCACTTTACATTTTTCACACCATCTATTTGATTTATCAATCCTTTTAAATCCTCCTCTGCCCATTCCTAAGTTCTTGTTGTTGTTAGCAGCCATCATAGCAGAGGAGTTGTAAGTATTGTTGACAGGAACAGTAGTGTTCACAGCACGTTGGGACTCTATCCTCAGTAGAATGGAAAAGGCTTTAAGCACGTCTGGAAGTGGTTCCATACACAAAATTTGATCCCTGGCAGCCTCATACGTAGGATTTAATCCTAGTAAAAATTGGAAAAGCATTTCGGAAGACTGTGATTTATGCATCTTTTTAAGGACTGGACATTCTAAACCATTGTTGCAATCAGTTAACTCATCATAAGACTCAAATTCATCCCACAAGCTTTGCAGTTTAGTCAAGTAGACAGAGAGAGACATATTTCCCTGTTTGGTAGAAATAATATCAGATTTAAGTTGGAACCTTATAGATCCGTTGGATTGACCAAACTTGTGTTCAATTTCCTTCCAAGCTTGGAGAGCGCTGGTCGCGTGAGTGAAGCCTTCGACAAGATCCTTCGAGATTGAATTCAAGATCCATAGTTTGACGAGACTGTCCGCTCTCTTCCAGATCTTGTATCCAGGGTCAGTGTTTTTCGGAGCCTTCATAGATCCGTCAATAAAGCCGGTCTTCATGTTCGCTTCAAGCGCGGTCAACATTGATCGACGCCAGGAATAGAAATTTTTCTCAGTCAATACGGTGGAAATCAGGTTGGCATTGAGGATCAAGGTGTTTGTCTGGATAGATAACGCCTCATCATTGGTAGTATCGGCTTTCTTATCGTCTTCAATAGCCATATCAGAGATGAAACGCAGATTGATTAAAACGATGGAGAAACCAGACGAAGAGAGAGAAGAAGCAGTAGAGGCAGACGATCGAACTATTTTGAAGAAAACAGAACAATCGCACACAAGAGAACGGAGAAGTGATTGAAGCGGAAGCAGAATCAATCCCTAGATCGACATGCTCTAATACCATGAAGAAACCCTAACTAATCTTGTAGAAGATGAGAAGCTAGGGCTTACAGCGAGAGAGAGAAAAAATTCAGAGAGATGTATGATTATTAGAAAAATAAGGTTCTTAAATTACAGAAGATTAATGGGAATATTACTTATATACAAAGAAGCGTGTTAAAGCTAAAAGACACCGCTAAAGCTAAAATACACCTAAAATACACCAAAGTCAACAAAGAGGAAGAGAAGTTTGTAAATTGAATGTTTAATTGAGGTGAATGTTTAGAGATTTATTGATATTATAATTATGTAATAACAATAAGTGTTTTTTAATAATTTTTTAAGAAGAATTTTAAATAATTTCTAACCCTGGTTAAGTTAACAATGATTTTATCTAAATTATAAATTTGTAAATTATAAAAGAAAATTGAAGGGCTAAGATTATATATTTTAGATCTACCGGTTATAATTATAGGTGACTAATATTAGTCACTTATAATTGGAATTAACCATAGAATCGCCCTACTAAATAACTATTTTTAGTTCTCATTTAATTCAATTTTAATATAATTAAAGTGTATACTTCCAAAACACACAAGAATTGAGCCAACGCGTTAACAATTTCAAGATGCTTGTCTTCAATATCACGAGCAAACTCAAGGATAATATGCTTCACATTCTGGTATTGTGACTGATTGCAAATCAACGTTACACATCTAGATTTGTTAGACATCATTATAATGCTTGTGATTCTTTAAATTCAAGATAACAAAACATGTCTTAAATATAAAACTTAAAAAGGAAACACTAAATACTAAAAAAGATTAGAAACATCTTTCTCATTCATACTCGTGACTCCACATGACCTTTAAATTAGATTATAATTTTTTATTCTATTAATACATAATAAATCAGTCTAACAAATCAGAGGTAAGGGTTTTATTTTTTAATTTATACTATCTATTTTCTTCGATGACGGGTCACCCATTTAAAAAATTGCGTTATCGACCCAACCCAATCCTTTTCGGGTTACAATTAGGTCTGATCCGTTTCAACCCGCACCCAAAAACCCCCAATCCTAACATGATATTTTTTTGGGTGGGTTAGGTCGGGTTGGCATGTCAGACCCAAAATTGGCACTTCTATCCAAACTCCATATTTGCTTAAAAATTCAAAATATTATCCAAACTTGAAAACCTTACAAGCATTCCCTGAAAATGTAAAAATATGATGGGATGAGTGATTAGATCCGTTAAGCAAGGTCTAGGATTCAAATCCTACCTTGTACATTATATTGAGCAACTGGGTTGAGAGTTTGAGTATCACTACTCACTCCCAATTGAGCCTCTACAGTACCAGAGTCCCCAAAAAACTGGGTAGAGTGAGTTTGAGTGTTCAATGTAATAAGGTGCCATATGAAAACACAACATTAGAAGAAAATGAGAAGAAAAAACTGACCACGAGTATAGCTTTAATGTTGTCGTTGGTCAAAGGAAGATGAAGCGACTCATCCTGAAATTTGAGAAGAACATCTACCAAACATTCGTCATACTTTTTGTGTGTGTCATCATCAGAACTCTTCACAGAATTCATGGCTTCTTTGTGCTCTTGGATGATGTCCTCGCATATTCTATCTATCTTTTTGTGTAGCTTCTTTGCTCTGTCCCTCAATCCAGTGATGGTTCCAATCAATTCAATTGAAGGATACAAATCTGAAATACTCAACCCAGTTCCCCATACAACAGCTTCTTCAATTATTTCAAGTATTAACTTCTCTCGTTCCTCAGTGTTCTTACCAAACGCTGTTCTTGAAGTGACAGCATACGTCGAAGATTGGAATTTCTTCGTCAGATTAATGAGTGATCCCTCCTTCGAAGCTATCGACCTGGCGGCATCTGTAAACACTTGTTGTCTTATAAATCGAAACGACTGAACGCGTTTCGAGCTCAAGAGCTCCAACGTGCAAATCTTCTTCAAATGTCTCCAATAATCACCGTACGGGCTCAAGAAAATATTCTTGCAATTGTAAGTGATGATCTCAGCTCCCATAAACGTAGCCCTTGAAGCGAAGTTTATGTCGTGAGTTTTCATCACTTGTTTTGCAGTGTTCGGTGAAGAAACAATAACTGCTGAAAGTTCACCCAACCGGAGGTGCATCAACGGCCCGTGTTTCAGGGATAAGCCGTGGAGTCCATGATGGGGCAGTGTGCCGACGAGGCTGTGCAAATTCCCGATCAAAGGCAATTTCCATGGCCCTGGAGGGAGATTTGCACTTGAGATTTTGCTACTAAATTTGGTTACTAGTTACAGTAACAAGAACATGGATAAGAGGAATGAAAGGAGTATTAGAAAATGGATGATCTCCATCAGTTGTGCGAGATTGTTTAGTTTTCTGTAAATGCAGTACTGTGTTATATATAATGTTAGTGGTAGAATTTTTTTTTTATTCGGTCAATAAAAAAATAGCCGATGTTGTAACCTGGAACTAATCAAAACTACTATAAAAAATGTTAAAATACCTTAAATTTTCGATGAGAATGGGCCACGTACGTCCCCATTCAGTTTGTTTCTTAAAGCTTTCAATTATTAAGACATGCATGCATGCATATAAATTTTGGTGAACTCGTATTGGTTAATGGTTTGCTGAAAAGTTTTGACACCAATTATAAGAATTGTTTCAGCAAGAGAGCTTGGTGAATGTCCCATTTCCTTGAAGCCACGGCATAAATTGCATGCACAAAACGGTGGACTTTATGCCTAAAAATAGGCTGCTATATACTCATTTTCAAATACATCTAGCCTCTAGGGTTGAGTAAATGGAGAAGCTTGTGAGAGCTTGAGAAATTCAAGGGTTGAGGTCCTTGAGGATATACTGGGGATAACTTTTTTGGGAGAGTATTGTAAGGTTATTCTTATTCTCTAACTAAGAGTGTAAACGGATAAAACATCAGCGGGATAGTCGGTATCCGACTCTATTATGAAAATCTGCTATCTGAATCCTTACCCGATATCCGACATATACTATCTGGATATCCGATTATCCATATCCGTAAGAATAACGGATATTAGTGGAATCCGAATATCCGAATCCGTTTACCTATTTTATATGCCTATAATTTTACTAAAATAAAACTTTCACAACACAATCAATTAAATCCATGCATAAATTAATCAAAAGAACAAAAAGTATTATCCCGACACAATTAGTTAAATTAAATCCATACACATATTTCTCAAAAGGAAAAAAAATATCATCCAAACATGATCATGTATCAGTGACATGTCTGAGTTAAAAAGTTGGCTTGGAATTTCACCTGAGAGCTGGTTCTTGTTGAAATGGCTGCAAATGTATACATACGAAATATCAGAAAACCGTAACACAAAAAACATGATTATATTTTTAATAAGGAATAATTACACTACACCCGCTCGACTTAGGGGTAAATACAGCAAGACCCCCTGTACTATTGGAAATTACAGAGACACCCCCTCGACTATGGCTCTATCTAACACTTAGGTCATGTCGTTAGTCATTTTCTTACTTCTAAGTAGATTCTAACGTTCTATTAACTCGATAGCAACTTAATCGCTTCGCTCATTTCGTATATAGCAAACATTATAGCAAAAATGTTGTGGATAATTTAGTCATTTTACAACTTTTCGTTAAGTTTTTAAGGTTTCCGTTAGGGTTAGAGGATCTATCTATAATTTTCAATAGCACGGGGCGTCTTGCTGTATTTACCCCTAAGTCGAAGGGGTGTAAGTGTACTTATCCCTATTAATATTTAACAAAATACATAGTCCCCCGTGGTTTGAATGGGATTGAATCAACTGAGGAACCTTTCAAAAAGTGAAAAAAAAACAACATATTTTGGAGTACTTTCATGGACTCCACTGATAGTTAGAAGAAAATAAAAAATAATGAAAACCAAGAACATAGCTGAAGATGACTTAGGATTTCCTCCAACTGTACTACTCAGTATTCATTTTAATAACTTTTTAAGATCTATGTTTAACAATATATATATTTCAGGCTCTATTGTTGTGTGTACAGGATACAATGATTTGAAAAAGTTGCAGAACAATTTATTAGCATAATTTGTTATGTATCGATCAAAAGCAGCCAAATCTAACTTTCAAGTAAAGTTTGACCGTCATGTTTTCAAGCACGAGGGAAGTAAGAAATCATATTTTGCAACACCTAATGTAGCATGTCTCAGAGAAATCCGCTCATAGATTTAAATTTGAATCAAAGAAAGAACTAACAGGGAGTCGAATACAAGTATACAACAGACTATCAAAAAACGGAAACTTTCTTACCTAATTTCACAATTAGCAAGAGAATTTTTTTACCACTGTCAAAGGCCGAGTAAAGCTTCAAAGATATATAACTAATTTGAGTTTATTAAAAAAGAAATAATCACACCATTATCAAATCAATTAAAGTGCATTTACCACATAAACTACTGAGAGCTAACCATCCAAGGTTTCCAGCAATTACGATGAAGAATTGGTAGCTGGAGCAGAATGATGATTTACAACCAAAGGCGGACACAGAGCTCGGTGGTTAGCATCTTTCTGCTTCCGGGCATTGTACATCTCCTCCGTCTCAACCACAACCAACCTTTTTACCTAAATTCATACAAAACCAACAGACGCAAAAAATTCAACCAATTCCAATCTAAGAAAACAATTCAATAAAACCAATCTTCAGAAAAATAAGAACCTGCTGAATCATTCCACGAACAGTAGGTGTATTCCAGCGCATGACGGTCCGGTTGCATTTAGTGAGTCGCAACGCCTCTAAGGTGCGGCGGTGGAGCCTCCTAGTTCCCGGAATGCCTCTCACCAGTGTTATGTAGAGATTAGGGCTCCACGCGACTGGAACATTTGCTTTAAATGCATTGAAAGCACTCATTTTGTAATCTTTTTCTACCTATCAAATGATTTTCTCAGTGACTTATCATAAAATGTCTCAAATGAGAAAAAAAATCAGACAAAAAAATAGTTTATTGAAAGCCAAATCGGTAGAAAAGGGGTGAGACAGAGTAAGGGGGTAAACGGATAAAATATCCGCCGAATAGTCACTATCCATGTCCGATTACGTTAAGGAAATTTGATATCCGAATCCTTATCCGATATCCGGCGGATAGTGAAAAGTACCATCCAAATCCTTATCCGGCCGATTAGTAGTATCCGAATCCGATTATCTGTTTTAATATGCATATTTTACTAAATACAAAAAATAGATGGTATCTAAACTTAAGAAAACTATACTTAATAGAACACTATACTCAAGACAATATCAAACTGTATAAAGGTGCTAACTGCAAAACCCCCGGTGAACATTTCTGTCAAAAAGCAAAACCTCCAGAAAAACAAAGCCACTTCCATAATTACAGAAACGGGAGATTCACCACGGGAGAAAACTTAGCAATTAGTGTTCACAAAAAGAAAGTTTAATTCAGGAAGAATAAGCAAATGAAGTTAAAAACCTTCATCCTTGCAGGCCCACGAAATTAGTACTGGGAAATGAAGAAATAACTCTAAAATTCCTGTCGGCCATCCTTAAAATTATCGAAACTTAGCATTTATTGGGGGAAAACGAAAGCGTTCCAAGACAACACATAATTAAACTCAATAACATCACCAAAACGAAAATCCCCACAACGACGAAGAAAGAACCGTTGCCTTACCAGAGAGGCGGCTGATCGGGGTGGTGTGACGGCGGAGACTGGTGGCTATAGTGGCAGCGACGATTTGGCAGACTGGTGGAGCCGGCGATTCGGCAGAGTGCTGGTATTTTACTGTGGAATCGCTTCCCACACGCGGGTTTCCTATACTAGTAAATATGGCAGCACAATAAATATAAATTATAAATTTATAAAGTGATGAAATTTAAATAATATAAAATTATTATATATATTTAAATTATTTTTAATATATGTTTTTGAAATATGATAGGTAAAAAACCTAGTTTTATAATTTAAATTTAAAAAGGACCTAAAACAAGAAAGAGATAAAAAGAGAGAAAAAGAGAAGAAAAATAACATGAAATATAAGAGAGTGGGAGAGAAAATATAAGAGATTGGGAATATCGTCGAGAGAGAAAAAAATAATATATTTTTTTTAAAAAGATACCAAGACACTAAAAGGATGAAGGTGCATTATATATGATGGGGAATATCTTGGAGAATACACGTGGCACAATCTTAAGAGAGTCAAACGCCACGTGTATCTGAACCAGGGTCAACCCACGTTTGGCTCAAGAACATGCTCGATGATCGAGCACATGGTTCATCCTGATACCTCGACCGTCATAACAACTGTAGAACCTCCCGGGGGCCCTAGATCGACCCCTCCATGCTCGAGGATCGATATTCGACTCACCACACTTCCAAGAGCGTGGCTTGGGGGTCGACCTCCGAAGGGCCGAACCTGCCTCATCCCCACACGGTCGACCCCGCCGTAGCCGTATTAATTACGCCGTATCTGCTCTGACTGCTTTCTGTACTCTGTATCTCCAGAAGTGACAGGCAATCATTCCTGTCAGGGAATGAATCAGACCCGAGGCACAGGCATTAATTGCCCCACGGTCGGGGCCATACCCAGTAGGTGGGAAGTCTCCCTATAAATACCCCCATCATTTATTATGGTAAGGGGCTCTTCTAATTAATAGCTCTGACTTTCATCTCCCCTTTACGAATATCCTATTCTAAACTGACTTAATTCAGTGGAGTGGCTACGCCGGAGACAACCCCCTCCGGCCAAGTAACCCCCGTGCTAGTGCTTTTCAGGTCAAAGTCGGACTCCCCTTTACAAATACAACTGTTTGTCGGAACCACGTGGTTGATCCAGACCGCTTACCAAAAACCGACGTCATCAGTTTGGCGCCGTCTGTGGGAAACTATCAAGGCTTTCGACCTTTGAGCAATCAAGCGTTAGCCATGGTGAACAAGAAAACAAAAAGCACCCACAGCATCGTCAGGACTCGATCTCAAATCGAGGCCGATCGAGCCGCAGCCGCGGCTGAAGAACAGGCGGCCTTCGCCGCCCGACTCGAAGAGATCGACCGCCCTCAGGGGGCGAACCCTCTCGACGAGGTGGAGGAGGACGCTATCTCACGTGCGGACCTACCCGCGGTCATACTCCCGGCTCAGCCATCAGCCCAAGACTTAGCCGCGTACACCAGTCAGGTTTACGAAGAAGCTAGGCAGGCTCTCGAGGCGGGAAGGCCCATAAGGGTGATTCCTCTCACAGTCAATATCACTGAGCCCTCTCCCATACAATATCGGCTATCTCGACCTCCGCCTGTCCCGCGGGCTCAAACTCATGCAGGAAGGGGGAACGAGGGCCGCAGGCCTGAAGTTGCCCGACCTCCGCGATATCCTGCTGACCATGCCCCAGAAGGGGAAGATGAGAATAATGGCCACACGGTCCAAAGGCCAGAAAAGGCGCATGTCGCCGAGCAAGAAAACGAGCCGGAAGAGGAGGGCTACTATGATGATGAATATGATCGAGAGGAATACGACGATCAAATCAACGAAAGGGACTACGTCCCCCCCCTCCCATCCGTCGGAGGGCATATTCACAGCCTATCCGACCTGTACATCCACATCATGTCCGCCCTACGGGCGGACTCATGCAGGACGCTAGACGTCCCCCTCCTCCCCGACTTCCAGTCAGGGAGAGGTTAACAAACAAATACGCCGGCGTCCCACCATTCGGGGATTTGAGAGACAGACTTCCCCCCCGACGTGACGCGGCTCGTAACGAGCAATGGGAACCCGAGCGTAACGCGCGAAGCCGGCGACAGAGGCTGTCGCCATTTACAGAGGAGATCCTCAGCGAGGATCCAGGGTCGACCGCCATTCCTCGGGACCTTCCTATCTACGATGGGAAAACCGACCCCGGTGACCACATAACCAGCTTCGAGTTGTCAATGAACCTGTTCCCCCATACCCCGCACACATGGGCCAAGGTTCTAGCCACCACCTTCAAAGGGGCGGCGCTCGACTGGTTCCTCAGGCAACCTCCCGCCTCCATAAGGTCTTATGACGAGCTCTCCACAGCGCTCGAAGGCCACTTCTCCCCCCTAATCCAAGATAGGCTTGGGGTGTCACGGTTGGATTCCATTGTCCAGGGAGTGAGCGAATCCCTACGGGATTACTTCACTCGGTTTAATGTAGAACTGGTCCGTGTCGCACCGCCGGACCTGGCAGTCGTTCTCAGCGCCTTGGGGAAAAACTGTCACTGCCGAGACTTCACCAAGGATATCCTTGGCCGAGTTCCCATAAACAGCCTAAGGGACATCCAGGACTGCGCCACGAAGTGGATGGACTATGAGGAGATCAAAGGGAGCTACTGGGCAAATCACGGGCAAGCCATGCTGCGAAGCATTGGTCGAGCCCCCGCTCACAGCAATTACTACAATCGATCTCGCGGCCCTGAAGAACGGAGTCCCCCTGCGTCCAGTCGAGGGAAGAATAAGGGTCGTCAAGAGAGCGGCGCTCGACCAGAAGGAAGCTCGAACACTCGGCGGCCCGATCGGGAAAAGTACGAGCCCTTGATATGCGCGGTAGGGGATATCCTTCCTAAAATCCCTGGGAAACTCCTCAATTACCCCAAGAAGCTGAAGCTTAACCTGCGGAAGATCGATGACTCTAAATACTGTGAGTTCCACGATCAGCCGGGGCATGATACAAACGACTGTAACCAGCTGAAGGATGAAATCGAGAGGCTCATCCAAGGGGGGCATCTGGCCGAGTTTGTCAAGAGATTGAAGAGGAATAGGGATCGGGGGCGAGAACGGCGCTGCAATGAGAACGAGGACAGGCGGTCGAGGTCTAGGTCTCGATCGCCCCCACCCAAACAAAATCAACGGGATGGAAAACAGGCCATCTCCCCTAACACGATCCCAAATGCGCCAACCGCGGTCGAATTGATATGATTGTGGGGGGCCCCGACGGGGGAGATACCAGGACGTCCAGAAAGAGAGGGATTCGCCGCGCTCAAACCAGCCTTCATGGCCCCCACGAAGTGTTGCAAGTAGAGCCTGGGGAAGAATGGAAGCAAAAGGAAGTGGCTTTCAGCGGTAGGGACTTTCATCTAGATCCCCATCGGGACGGCGTAACGCCGAGTTGTCCGATGGTGGTAACTTTAGATATTGCAAACTACGCTGTAAGTAAATGTTTGGTTGATACTGGAGCTAGCTCGAACATTGTTCTTTACTCGACTCTTCAGCGAATGCATTTGAGTAAATTGAGATATGAACCAGTAAAAACAACTCTCAAAGGCTTTGGTGGCTCGATCATCGCCCCAAAAGGCCAGATTAAAATGCTCACTTCCATGGGCGTCCATCCCGCTCGAACGACGATGGAAATTAATTGGGTCGTTGTCGATATCCCCGACTTCCCTTATAACATGATTTTGGGTCGACCCGGCCTCATTGACTTCAAGGCCGTCATCTCGACCTACCACCAAAAGATCAAACTCCCGACTCCCTACGAGATCGGGGAAGTGTGCTGTGATTTGGCCGAGTCTTGGGCTTGCTACGCAATTGCTAACGAGGCTCGACCCCACACAGAGGATGTGCTTAAACCTGGCGATCTCATCATGGATGATGCAGACGAAGACGAAAGGATCCCCGACCCAGAAAGAGATGGAGCCTCGCGCTCCAAAATGAGTACCCACGAAGCTCGAAAGAAAAGGAAGGTGGACGAGTCCCGACTGTCGGCAGCGGAGGACACTCGGTTGGTCCAACTCGATCCTCAGGATCGAGAAAAAACCACCAGGGTCGGAGCAAGTCTCGAGGAAAAACAGTTGGAGTGCTTCACCATCTTCCTGCAAGAGAATGCGGACGTCTTTGCCTGGAAAGCCAAAGATCTGGAGGGGGTCGATCCAAGGGTAATCTCGCACTACCTAAACATTGACCCTGCCTTCAAACCCATAAAACAAAGACTAAGGACCCAAAGTGTCGTCCGCAACTCGATCATCGAAGATGATGTCAACAAATTGCTCGATGCCGGATATATCACTCCAGAAAAGTATGTTGATTGGCTCTGCAATGTGGTCCTCGTGGCCAAAACGGGAGGCAAATGGAGGATGTGCAACGACTTCACTGACCTAAATCGGGCGTGTCCTAAGGACCCTTACCCGTTACCTCGGATCGACCAACTAGTCGACTCGACCGCCGGATGTGAGCTAATGAGCATGATGGATGCCTTCCAAGGGTATTATCAGATTAGGATGGCTCCCCAAGACCAAAAACACACGGCGTTCATCGTTGTCAAGGGGATATATTGCTTCAAAGTAATGCCATTCGGGCTGAAGAACGCAGGAGCCACCTATCAAAGGATGGTTAACCTGATATTTGACCCCTTGATTGGAAAAACGGTAGAAGTTTATGTTGACGACATGATCGTCAAGAGTTTGAAGGCGGAAAATCATCAAAACGACCTCAGTGAGATGTTTGCCTTGTTGAGAAAGCATCGCCTCAAGCTCAATCCCATGAAATGTGTTTTCGGGGTTAAAGGAGGGAAGTTTCTGGGATACATGGTGAGTCAACGAGGGATCGAGGCCAACCCGGAAAAAATCTCGGCCGTTATTAACATACCACGACCGGAAACCATCAGGGGGGTCCAACAATTAGTCGGGCGAATCGTAGCACTCAACAGGTTCATATCTCGATCGGCCGAGCGTAATTTGCCCTTCTTCAAAATATTGAGAGATGTGAAGAAGTTTGAGTGCACGGAGGAGTGCGACCGAGCCTTTGAAGAAATGAAGAGATACCTGGCATCCGCTCCGCTGATTGCCAAACCCGAGCAAGGGGAGATACTCTATCTCTACCTCGCCGTCTCAGACGAAACCATAAGCTCGGTTCTAGTAACCATCAGGGATCGGAAACATCTCCCGGTATATTATGTAAGCAAGATCCTACACGGAGCAGAAACTCGATACCTGGAGATCGAGAAGTTTGCGCTAGCCTTAGTGGTCTCTTCAAGGAAGCTACGCCCATATTTTCAAGCGCACGAGATCGTTGTCCTGACCGACCAGCCACTGAAGCAGGTGATGGCAAAACCAGATAATTCAGGTCGACTGATTAAGTGGGCTATTGAGCTTGGGCAATTTGATATCACTTTCCAACCCAGGGTCGCCATACAAGCTCAAGTCCTCGCAGACTTTCTGGTCGAGAAAACAACCATGGCAAAGACACCTAAAAGCAAGAACACTCATTGGCTCCTGAAGGTCGACGGTTCGTCGACCGCCCAGGGCGGAGGTGCGGGGATTTCTTTAACAAACCCGGAGGGGTTAGATCTGGACTTTGCCGTCGGTCTGAACTTTCGGGTCACCAATAACGAAGCGGAGTATGAAGCACTCATCGCAGGACTGAAAACCGCACTCGAAAGCGGCGCCAAGTCGATCGCGGTTATCACCGATTCGCAACTCGTTGCACACCAAGTCCAAGGACTCTACGAGGCCCGAGAGGAAAACATGATCAAATACTTGGAAGTGGTACGCAAGCTAACAGCCCGGCTCACCAGCTTCGCGATCAACCAAGTGCCCCGGGAGGAAAACACAAGGGCCGACGTGTTGTCAAAGCTTGCCAACGGCCTCAAGGGCACCGAAGAATGCAAAATCACCTTCAAAATCGCCAATCATCGAGCCATCGACGGGCCCGAGGCAGCCATAGTCACGATCGACCCCGAGGAGCCCTGTTGGCTCGATGAAATCGTGTTATATCTAAGAGACGGAGTGCTGCCACAGGATCGAAACGCCGCTCGACGATTACGTCACCGGGCCACAAGATACACCCTCGATCCCGAAGGTCGACTCTACAAGCGTGGTAACCGCCGACCCCCAATGAGGTGTCTCCGACCCTCGCAAGTTGAAGAGGTTCTCTACGAGATCCACGCAGGAAGCTGCGGCAACCATGCGGGAGGCCGATCTTTGGCTAGGAAAGTAACACGAGCCGGCTACTTCTGGCCGACCCTCGAGAGAGACGCCGAAAGATGTTCCAGGCGTTGCGTCAAGTGCCAAAAAACAGGAAATTATTCCCACAAGCATGCCGCGGAAATGATAGCGATCGATGTTTCATGGCCATTTGATCAATGGGGGATCGACATAGTGGGGCCACTCCCAACGTCCACCGTGCGACAGGCTGAATATTGCATCGTGGCCTGCGAGTACTTCTCCAAGTGGGTCGAGGCAATAGCCGTTAGGAAGACAACCTCTAAGGTCATCCAAAGCTTCATATGGAAGAATGTAGTATGCCGGTTCGGAGTGCCTCGAATCCTAATTTGCGACAATGGGCCTCAATTCAGAGCCGATGACATGAAAGAATGGTGCAAGGACCATGGGATCGATCAGCGTTTCGCTTCGGTCGGATACCCACAAGCAAATGGGCAAGCGGAAGTGACCAATCGCACCATCCTTCGAAGTCTCAGCGCTCGACTTGACGCCAAAAGGAAGGCATGGGCAGATGAGCTCGATGAGGTTTTATGGGCCTACAGGACCACCCCGCGGACCGCCACAGGCGAAACTCCATTTGCTCTCGTCTATGGGTCGGAAGCCTTGATTCCCACGGAGTTGCTCCATGAGACTGCTCGAGTCTCACACTTCCAGTTGGCTCAAAACAACGAAGGGCGAGCGCTCGAGCTAGATCTTATTGAGGAGAAGCGCCATCGTGCGTTAGGACGAATGCAGCAACACAAGGCGGCTGCCGCTCGAAGCTACAACAAAAACGTTCGACCATTAAGCTTTCAAGTGGGCGATCTAGTCCTAAGAAAGGTTGAGGTGTCTAGAAAAGTTAAGAAGCTCGAGGAGAAATGGGATGGACCGTACCGTGTTGCACGAATCGCCAAAAACAACGCATATAGGCTGGAAACCTTAGGCTCGGAATCTGAAGAGTTGCCTCGACCGTGGAATGCCTACAATTTAAAATTGTATTATCCTTAGAACCGATCCTTACGGGAATCGGATATGTAACTCCCCTCGAAGGGCCCTACTTGTAATAGCTGTGTGTGTTGAATACATCATAAGAATTCTTGTTTTAGCAGCATCTACGATCACTCAGCACTTTAGCAACGAAGCTAGGGACTTGAGCGTAAAACTCGAGCCCCCAAAAACAATCCTTTATTGAAGCTACGCTTCAGCCAATGAGTGGGGGACTCGAGCGTAAAACTCGAGCCCACAAAGTTGAAAACAATTCTTTGTTGAAGCTACGCTTCGGCAAAGAAGTTGGGACTCGAGCGTAAAACTCGAGCCCACAAAGTTGAAACAATCATTTGCTGAAGCTACGCTTCAGCAAAGTAGGTGGGACTCGAGCATAAAACTCGAGCCCACAAAGTTATCAATCATTTGTTGAAGCTACGCTTCAGCGAAGGAACTGGAACTCGAGCATGAAACTCGAGCCCGAACCCTTGGTGGGAACTAAGTTTCAACAAGTAAGTATTCGAGTGAAATTTAATAGCAAAGGAGGACACAAATGAAAAATTACTAAATTTCATTAAGATCAATAGGAATATTACAACAAGGCTCGAGCCTATTGCTCGAGGATAGAATCCTATTACAATTCAAAAATGGAAAAAAGGTTCAAGGATCGGCAGGGGCAGCCGGCTCGCTAGGACCAGCCTCGAGCGCCAAAGAGCTCAACCACTCGAGTTCCGCCGCGGACCACTCAGGATCGGCCTCATTTAGATCAACAGAAGGGAACAGGCGATCCATAGTGGGCTCCAACGGTTCGTCCTTCCCGTCGTACGGCTTCTTCATAAGCTCGGCAAGAAGCCTTTGGACCACGAAGCCATACGGATGCTGGTCAGGCTCGGACGTTTCAACGGTAGTCTTCGTCACTACCGCTTGAGCCTCGGCGTTGGGGGCAACATGCTTCTGAGGGCGAGGGTCGTCCGCAGCTATTCCGACCTTGGAGAGATTAGCACCTGGGACGATCAAATTCTGGGCCTGTAATTGGGCCAAGCAGAGCGCATGGCCTTCTTTAAAATCATCAAACGCCTTAATGGCGCTGGCCTTCTCGAACATGGGCCCCTCCACGAATTTCTTCACGGCCCATCGCCCCATTGCCATCTGGGCTTTTTGGAGGAAGCTGCGAGCCTTGCGGCAGTACTTGGCCTCCATCTCCCGCTCGGCCGCCGCTCGACCAGCAGCCTGCCCCTTCACGAAACCCTCTTGGGCCTCGAGCCTAAGGGATCGAGCCTCCCCCTCGAGCCTGGAGACTTCGAGGGTTCGCTCCTCGACAGCCCCCAGAAGCTCAACCTCCCTCTCCTTGAGTTTTTTGTTCTCCGACTCCAGCAGTTGGGCAGACTGCTGAAACCCTTGGGCTTGCCTCTTCCAATCGCCCTCCTTCTGCTCCTCGACCTCCTTCTTGAGGTCGACCCACCGCCTCTTGTAGAATTGCTTCCTCGACCGGAGGGCCTTGGCGTATTGCACTAGGCCATGAGCGATCGGGGTCGTGCGCTGCAAGGTCGGCACAAAGAGAGTAAATCAGTTCAAAATCGAGTAAAGAAACTTGAGATTAATAAATGAAATACGATAATTACTTACAGACATAAAGGCGGTGGCGAGATTACGCTCGAAGGTCTCTAACGACCATTCGGCCATGCGCTTGTGGTCGGGCTCGGTCGCCACCGACCGCCAGATGGCCTTCACGGCCTCAAAATCTGATCCCGCATTAAGAAGGGATCGGGGTTGCCCCTCGACTAGCTCCGGGACCCCCCCCCCGGGAAGTGGGGCTCGGCCACGGGAAGGTAATCCCTTATGCGGCGCGCCATAAACTCGGCGCTCGTCTCGGAGCCCGAGTCGTCCGCCGGGAGGGCCTCGCTAGTCGACCCTTTGCCCTTCATCTTTTTGGACTGGGGAGCAGGTTTGCAGGCTGGCCTGGGAGCAGCTCTTTTTCGGGACAGAGGCTCGGCCGCCTCCTCCTCTTCCTCTTCTAGGTCGACCGGGGCGGGGTCGACCGCTTGGCTGGATCCCTCGGAGGGCCTTTTGAATAGCCCCTTGCCGAGTCCGGGGCCTTGGCGGGGTTGCGACAGACCTGCCCCTGTATCCGCGCCGAGGATCGCAGGCTCGACTGCGGGAAGCTCGGGCCGGCTCCGGACGGCCTCGTTGAGCTCGGTCAGTTTCTCCTCGGCCGCCAGCTCGTGCTCGGGCAACAGAGCCTTGCCCAAGCTTTGAAGGAAAGAGGTTCGGGATGCCATGAGGATGCTGGTATCTGCAAAACAGCAAATCGATTAGAAACAGTTGGAGAAATATATGATTAGCTTAAAGTAAAGAAACAGAAGGAAAAAAGACATGTACCCAGGACAAACCCCTCTCGCACTCTCCCACAACCGATACCCACGGCCGCTAAATTTTCCTCGCGGCAGAAAGTCCTACAGTCGAGCAGGACTTGGTCGGGGCAAACCTCCCGGCCCAAGAACCCCATGATCAACTCGATCGACTCCTCAAGGTCCTCATCCTTGGAGGGTCGGAGGGTCGAAGGCCTATTGTCTTCCCATTGGGTCGGGATTAGGAAACCCTCAGGGTGTTGGACGATCACGAACTCTGCCTTCCATTGATCGCCGTGAGAGGATGTGGGAATGGAGAATATCTTTTTACCCCTCTTCTGGGATAAACTGTAGAAGCCCTCGCCCGAAGGGGAAGAAGCGGAGAGGGTGAACATCTGGAAGAACCGATCCCGAGTCGGCTCGGGCCTCAGGATCCTCATCAAAATGAAGAAGCAGGAGATGAGGGAGAAGCAGTTGGCAGTCATCTGGCTCGGGCAAACGCGTAAGCTCCGGAACAAGCTGGTATATTGAGTGTTCCCGACCAAGCGGAACCCGTTCATGACCGCGTTGTAATTGACGGTAATAACGGGGTTGCGTGGCCCAACCAAAAGAGGCCACGTGTATCGAGCTTCGAGGTGGCGGTCGAACTTAGATCCCGGTCGAATAAATTCGACCGAAACCTGGGGGACTCGTGATAGGGAATATCTTGGAGAATACACGTGGCACAATCTTAAGAGAGTCAAACGCCACGTGTATCTGAACCAGGGTCAACCCACGTTTGGCTCAAGAACATGCTCGATGATCGAGCACATGGTTCATCCTGATACCTCGACCGTCATAACAACTGTAGAACCTCCCGGGGGCCCTAGATCGACCCCTCCATGCTCGAGGATCGATATTCGACTCACCACACTTCCAAGAGCGTGGCTTGGGGGTCGACCTCCGAAGGGCCGAACCTGCCTCATCCCCACACGGTCGACCCCGCCGTAGCCGCATTAATTGCGCTGTATCTGCTCTGACTGCTTTCCGTACTCTGTATCTCCAGAAGTGACAGGCAATCATTCCTGTCAGGGAATGAATCAGACCCGAGGCACAGGCATTAATTGCCCCACGGTCGGGGCCATACCCAGTAGGTGGGAAGTCTCCCTATAAATACCCCCATCATTTATTATGGTAAGGGGCTCTTCTAATTAATAGCTCTGACTTTCATCTCCCCTTTACGAATATCCTATTCTAAACTGACTTAATTCAGTGGAGTGGCTACGCCGGAGACAACCCCCTCCGGCCAAGTAACCCCGTGCTAGTGCTTTTCAGGTCAAAGTCGGACTCCCCTTTACAAATACAACTGTTTGTCGGAACCACGTGGTTGATCCAGACCGCTTACCAAAAACCGACGTCATCAATATAGAACTAATAAATATGGCACACTCCATGCGTGTGCATAATAAATCTAAAATATAAATTATAAAATTTAAATAATATTAAATTATAAATATTATTTAATATATTTTATGATGTCACCAATTTTTTTTATTATGAACATGATTTGATTATTTTGAATATATTTATCAAATTTATAATAAATTAAAAAAAAGTAGTTTTTTACTTTAAATTCAAAAATAACTTAAAAATTAATTCATGAGAAAGAAAAGGAAAAAAGAACGTAGAAAATAAAATATGAGAGAGAAAATAGGAGATGAGGAGATCATGGAGAAGAGAGAAAAGAAAAAGAATCCAAACGTGAAGTGATGGAGTTATTCTGAATTTAAAAAATAAATAAAAAGAGTCTAAGACACTAAAGGAGTGAAGATGCATTATATAATAGTATAGATTATTAATTTTTGGAAAAAATTACAAATTTCGTCCCACACGCAGGTTTCTTCAATTTGCAAATGCGGTCCTAAGTATTTGAAATTTTTGAATCTTGTTACAGAAAAAACTAATTTCGTTAAACCCCATGCTAATTTATTGTTATTTTGAATGTTTTTATCATTTCGACCGATTAATGCTGATGTATCTCAGCCTTTTTTTAACCCTATTTAGGGTGACACATGGATAAAAAAAACTCAAAATAACACCTAAAAGATAAAAAATGAAGGGTATAATTAATAAAACTTTGAGAAAATAATATTTAATAATAATATAAATTCAAAAGATTAAAATTCTGAAATTTGTATGTAGTGAATTATAAAATTCAAAAGATTTCATATCTGTTAATAATAAAAATTATATATCCTTATTTAATAAAATTCTCATAGAAAGTCATTTAATAACTAATATAAATATAAGAAATTAAGAATTTTATACTTTATAACAAATAAATAATAAAATTTTAAAACTAAAAAAGAAAAATTTTCACTTTTGGTCCTACCCACTTATAATTCATCTTTGTTTAGAATGTTAAATTGAAAGAACATCTCAAAATTTAACTCAAAATAATAAAAGAACATTAACTTGAGCTATATATTTAAGTATTTTACTTTAAATTTAACTACAAATAAATATATATAACTAACTTATTTTTTACATATCCGCCAAAAATCTATCTACAAACGCTCATTTTCTTTCCAAACTAGTTTTTAACCCAGTGCGTTACACCGGGTAATTAATTTAGACATATAGAATTTATCTTAAGTTCAATTATAATATATATCTGTAATTTGAATAAATATCACAAATTAACAAAAAATATTTAATAAATAAAATATCAGAGAAAAACTACTCAATTTAGTGCAATTATTTAATTATGAAAAAAAATATTTTTTGACAATATTTTGTAGAATATTAAAAGTCTCTATTACTAATTATTAAATAAAAATATTCTTTTAGATGTTGTTAAATGAATATTATAAAAAAAAATAACTATTAAAATTGGTGATAAAATGCAACAATTTAATAAATGACTTTTAGATGTTGTTAAATGAATATTATAAAAAAAAAATAATTATTAAAATTGGTGATAAAATGTAATAATTAATTGAATTGATTTGATATATTTAGCAACAAATTAAATGATTACAAAACAAATAGGAAAATAAAGTTACAATATTTACATTTATTAGTCAAAATTTCATTTAATTCTATTAACATTAATTAATTGTGATTAAAATCATATAAAAAAATAAGTTGACATGGACAAAAGGAATAAAAACAATTTGTCCATGTCATAGACACATATACATCTTTCCTAAAACAGTAGACTGATTCATTTTCATATATATATATATATATATATATATATATATATATGATAAGTAAGTCTAACAGAGGAAACAATGACTTCCGTCCAAAGATATAACGAAATGACTAAAAGTGTCCATGCTTTGAATTTATCTTATGGAATTATAAGTGGATTTTTGAACACATGGGACTAAGTTTGATCTTGCCCCAATCTTATGGGACTAAAAGTGGAATTTTTCAATAAAAAAGTTTGATACTATTATAAATTATTATTTTATTTTTACTTTTATTTTTTAGCTCTATCACCATTGCCACGTGGAATATTTAAGGGGGCCATACTTTTAGCGAAAATAAATTTATAGTGGAATATTTAAGGGGCCATAGGTTATAACAACTTGTTGACATTTAGCGAAAACAAATTTATATATAATGCCATATTAACAAGGGCAAAATGGATGGTTAAAGAATGTTATTTATTTCTACTAATAAGGTAGGTTTATACTGTAACACCTAAAAGCAACAACAGTGTAACCAACCAATTGCAAGATATATAACTTGCAGGTAGAAGTGTTTAAATCAAATCACTAGCAGATGAAAGTAAACATCGTCAAGCTGGTATGTTTGGCAATTAAATAACATATAAGTTATAGGTAAACAAGTTTTAAGTAACGTAACATATATCTATTATTTGCCTGTGGCTGTGAGTATAGGTAGGGGTGGTCGTTACGGGTCGGGTTTCGGGTTTTCTACCCGATTTATCCGATCGGGTCGGTTTTTTTTTTTTTTTTTTTTTTTTTTTCGGTTTTCGGGTCGGGTATCGGGTAGGAAAATCCTACCCGATCGGGTATCCGAAACCCGAAATTTAATTTTTTTTTAATTTCTAAACCTACTTCATAGTTTCATTTCTTCTGTTAATTCACTTCTCATTTTATTTTTGATGTTTTTTCTTAATTGATGGAGTGAAATTCCCTATTATTTTTTCTGGAGGATGTTAAATGAATTGAGATTTGAGGGGACTAAATTGCAATTTTTCTGGACCAATTTCAGCATATCCTTAAAACAGATAAATGTATATATTAAAAAAAATAAATAAATAAATAAAAAAAAAGGGTACCCGATACCCGACCCCAGAATTTCGGGTACCTGAAATTACTACCCGAAATTACTTCGGGTCGGGGTCAGGTAGCAAAATTGCTACCCGAAAATTTCGGGTACCCGACCCGAACCACCCGAAACCCGAATAACCGACCCGACGCCCACCCCTAAGTATAGGTGGGGGCCAAGAACCCCTTCAATATTTAGAATCCCATATTTATATTGGACAAAATTGAAGAGGACATAATAATAAAACGGAAAACAAGCTTTTATATTGCACAAACAAATTACATAGCAAGCAAAACACATATAATAATAACTTATACAGATCAACATAAAACCAGAAGACAACATGAGCTTGGCCTACAGTGGCAGTAGTACTGCAGTAGCCTTATTAAGTTGACATTCACATGATCATATCATAACTTCAATTAACAATGAGGGTGGTGGCAATGGTGATGGTGCCCATCTTCAGCATTGGTTGAATCAGATTTAGTAGTGGTCTCAGTTTCAGTCTTTTCATCGCGGCAGTGAGGGTGGTGGCAATGGTGATGCCCGCCGTGCCAACCGTCCACTTGGGCGTTGCCTTCTTCAAAAATATTACCAAGTTAGTGGCTAAACTCATACGTTCGTAAAATAAGCCATGAAACTCAACCACTAATTTTTTGCAGAGACAGGAAATTAAATGTTTTCACCAGAATTATATTGTAATAATAGTGTCTAGCTAGTAGTTACATGATGAAAAGAGCAAATATAATAGGGTCATTTACGGAAAAACCCCTGAGGTTTATGCCAGATGTTTTACGAAAAACACCCTAAAACTTTGAAACATTACAAAAATTACATAGCTATTTGCAAAACATTAAGAGTATCCCTTTATAAACCTAACATAGCATCATTGACTCTGGGGTTTATTTGTAATTTTTCAAGGTTTCATATGGGTGTTTTCCGAAAAAAAACCTAACATCAGGGGGCTTTCGTAATTATACCAATATAATATATACACTCACTAGTTTCTGCAAGCACAGTCCCGTCACGAGCTGAAACTACATCGGAAGAGACGACTAGGATTATAGCAACGAGAAGGCCAACCAGCAGCAAATTCTTGGAAGCCATTATTCAAGATAGACAGATAGTTTAATAATTAGTGAAATGTTTAGGATGAAAAACAAAATGTGATTGTTGCCTCAATTTATAGGCGGCCAATGCTTCTACATACAGATAGATGACGCTGACTGAGGGTGAAGATTAAATTTAAATTTATGGAGATAATTGCAAGTTACCCTCTATGATTACAAAATGGACCAACAAATTAAAACCAAAATGAAAAGTATATTTTCACCCTTAATTTGAACATTTTGGTTAAGTTATCTATACATTTTTATTTGGCCGAAGGTAGTCATTAATTAAAACTGTAATTATCTAACGTGGGACGGTTTATAATACGAGTCCCGAATAATTGGGAAACAACTTGAAACGTGAAACTTGTACGCAGGATTAGTCTGTTCTGATATCATGCTAAAAATCAAAATAATGTTTGGACTAATTCACCCCAAAAGTTAGTTAAATTGCGAGTTACCAATCATTATAAGGTAGTTGTTAGATCGATAATTATTCGATATGAGACAATTAAAAGACTCAAAGCCACATATAGTTAATTGTGGTAAGAAGGGAGTTTGGTTCATTTAAGGGAGTGTATGCAAATTCTAATGAAAATTATTTTTAGTTTTTAGTATCATTTTAAAAAATTACAAACTCTAAATGGCTTTTAAGTTTTTATTGGGGGTGTTTTTTGCCTGTTATGATGATCACCGTGGGGGTAAATTGCACTTTACCAGATTTCATGGGCGGAGGGAGTACCCAGGCTAGGGGCCTAACTTTTTTGTAAATTCTATTTTTATACATAAATTTTAAAAAATTCGTGATCCCCCTCCCTCCAATTTAAAAATTGCCCACCTACTTATTCAAAAATTTAATTCTGCCTCCTCACTCATAAAAAAAAAATTTATAATATACTTATATTTTTAATTTTCTAAGCTCACCCCTTCTTACTAAAAATCCTGGCTCCGTCCCTACCATATTTAATTTCTTTAAAACTAACAATATGGTAAAGGTCATCCAAGCAAGTTACCTATTTGTTTAATCTTATATGTTTCTTGCTTTGAATGCTTCTTCATGTATTATTCTAATTAATATAATTAAACCTAAATGGGATCAAGTTGAATTTTCTCTATAGGGATTTCGTGTCTCTGCAGACCACATCAAATCTTGTTCTAAATGAAAGTGATAAGTGATTGATCAGAATTTTGAGCAAAACAATAGGTTTTATTTGTTTAAAGTTAAAAACAAAATGACAGAAAACTGAAAACATAATCGCATCGCATGTATGACATCCTATATATATACTTAGTCATCATTTAATTTTTAGCAACAATTCTTCCGTTGCTAAATCCGTAGCTATTGGTCCCACACAAATATAGCAACAAACATTCTGTTGCTATAATTAAGATATTAAAAACAAATAATAAAATGCTATATTCAAGTAGCAACGAATTTTCAGTTGCGAAAAAAATGAAATAAAATTTAAAAATAAATACTAAAACGATGAATTTCAGTGACAGAAACTCTGTTGCTAATTAATTAGAACTTGGTAAGACTTTGCGTTCCTATCCCACAACAGGAACAGTAATTGGCTGTGAACTGGCTGCGAATTCTGTAGAACGACAACTTGCTGTAAATTCGCCTTGAATATCCATTGCGACAAAAATAAAAAATGAAAATAAAACATAAGTATTTTTCAACGTAACGTCCGTTGCTAAATTTATATCATTTTAAAATAAATAAAAATTATTAATAATTAGCAATAGATAAATCATCGCTAAAATAAAAATAAAAAAATTATAAAATTTGCTTATTTTAGGGACAGATTATCCGTTGGTAAGCATAAATAAACAAAATAAATATTTAAATTATTAGGATGAGAAATCCGTTGATAAGAAAAATAAATAGAAAACAATATTAGTTAGCAACGGAAAATCCGTTGCTAATTATAATAATGTATTAAATTAATTAAAATTATAAATACTTACGTTCCTATATATGAAAAAAAAAATTAAAAATAGCTTGCTTAAAAATAAATTCAAAAATATTAAATTTTTAGCAACAGAATTTTCATATCGCTAACAAAATTAATGAATATAAAAAACTTAATATAAATTGGAGCAGCGGATAACTGTGAGGAAGACTTTGTGGCTATTTCACTTAGCAATGATTTTAGCCACGAAAATTTTCCATGACAAAATCTCTCGTGGCAACCGAAAAGTTCCCACCAAATTAGGAAGAAGCAATGTTATTTTCTCTTCTAAACGAAAAGTTAACGTTTACTTACGTCATATGTGTAGTAATTGTATAATAGGACCCATTACTATAAAAATTATAATAAATATTTAATATGATATGTAAATTAAAAAAACTTACCAATTTGATGCGAAAATTATATTAGAGTATAGTTATGGTAAAAAAATAAGATGACACGGGAATTGATTGGGAGAATTGATATATTGCATAAGATGCGGAAATCTAAACAATTCAAGGCGATACGAAATCTAGTAGATTATCGATATTCAGAATACTACATTTGTATCAAGTCAAAAACTTGAGAGAGTGAGTTTGATGGATTCAAAGATGGATAAATATGATATGGCTTCAGGATAAGTTGTATGGATCATGTCAAATTTCTCATTGATTTGGGACATATAGCTCGTGTAAATGAAATTAATTTAGATGTATGAATATTTCTAAAAATTTTATCATATCGTGTAGTGTTTGATACCGTATCGGATATTTTTCTAGTATAAAATATCTAAAAAAAATTAGTATTGTTGTATCCGTATCCGTATTTCATAGGATAGCACTTGACTGCCTTAATTACCTCCTATTCTAAACTAGGAACCTTCATGTAAATAATTTTGGGGGTTACAGATCTCTACTTCGATTAAGGTCGGTTTGTCTATTGGGTTGAAGCATTAGATCTTTTAAGTATGGTCTGTTGGGATTCACGTACCCCCAAGCGCACCGGAAGTAATAGATTTAAAGAATTTTTAGCCCCGGGGAATTACAGTGAATCTTCATCCAATAAATTCGTAACTTTGAAACGTTTATATATCTAGAGAGATGTTCACCTTTACGCACTCCTTTTGTAGTCGTTAAGGATAGAAAACTTTCCAAAGCTTCAGGCCACTCCTCGAACAACAAGGCTTCTCGATTCTACCAAAGCTCCGATATTTGACCGAATCTCTCTGAGGTTGATCCACGGCTTCACGCAGACGAACTTTGAATCACTTAGAACTTGCTAGAGTTCTAAGACCAGCTTTTATCTAACGTTGAACAAAAGAATCAAGAAGAGAAAGCCAGAAACTTGTTCACATGAAACTGCATAATTGCTTTCTGCAGTTCACGTGAACTGTATGAGAAAAGAGAGAAAGAGGCGCAAGAGAAGAGAGAGAGATTAGGGTTAGGAAAAATCTTATTTTTCTAAAATCTGTTTTTACCTAAGTTCTCACACACTGAATAAACTTGAGTGCAGGGTTATTAATAACCCTTACACTGGCCGATTGAGTGCAGGGTTATTAATAACCCTTACACTGGCCGAAAATTCCAGTCCTAGATGGGCTGGGATTTTTGACCATTGCTGCTATTGGGCCCAGCAGTCTTGGGCCTTCTCAAGGCTTTATTTATTTAATTCCAAATTAAATATTTCAGGCTCAATTTAATTAATCAAGATTAATTAAGCAAGTCCAATATATCATAAAGTGGGCTTTAATTTATTGTAAATAAATTACAAGCCCATCATTAATCAACTTGGGCTAAAATTAATTCCAAATTAATTCTCTAGTCCAATGAGCCCAATTAACATTTAATTGCTACAGATTTTTCCTTCTATTAATTGTACTCGATTTATTCCAAATAAATCGTAAGTAATTCAATTAATTAATTTTGACTTGAATTAACATCAATTAATTCTCAAGTCAGAACATTCAATTATCCTATAATTGAATTATGTTTCTCCTCAATATTATTAATTCTCAATTACTCTAAACTTGAATTAATCCAATTAATTTCTTAAGTATGACTTTGGCCCTATGTTATCAAATAACATGTCTCTTATATTTAATCATATTAAATACTTGTTAATTACCTTTAATTAACTATTATATGTTAGTTCCATGTAACTAACTCATTTGTCTCTTTTGTTGATGAATTAATTCCAATTAATTCATTTGCCAATCTAATTGACTGTTATCAAACTCTTATAGATAAATTAGTTCGTATTTTGAAGTCATTATGTGACCCCTCAAGTTCACCAATAAGACAGCAGTAGGAATACATTCTTAATGTCATAATCGTGACTTTAATTAAACTCTTTTAATTAAAGACTATTTGTGAATCAACTCATTGACTTCACAAATACATTTTTACAGACCATGGATTGTTGGCATTCACGCACCCTCGGGAACAGCGGAAGTAATGGATTTCAAAATTTTTAATCCCGGGGAGTTACAATGAATCTTCATCCAATGAATTCGTAACTTTGAAACGTTTATATATCTTGAGAGATATGCACCTTTACGCACTCCTTTTGTAGTAGATAAGGGACGAAAGATTTCCAAATCTTCTGGCCACTCCTCGAATAGTGCAGGCTTCTTGATTCTACCAAGGTCCGATCTTTAACCGAAGCCCTCTGAGGTTGATCCACGGCTTCTCGCAGACGAACTCTAAATCTCTTAATTCCTGCTAGAGATTTAAGATCAGTATTTATCTAATATAAATAAGAGAATCAAGAAACAATTGTAAAGGCTGGTTCACGTTGAACTGCAGAAAAGTTTTCTGCAATTCACGTGAACTGCCTGTAAAGAGAGAGAGAAGTGGCGTAGAATAGAGAGAGATTAGGGTTAGGAAAATTCTGATTTTTCTTCTAATCTGTTTTTCACGTAAAACTAATGTTCTGTGTTCTGTAAGATCTGTCTTAAATAGACTTGAGTGGGCCGAAAATTCCACTCCAAGATGGGTTGGGATTTTCGGCCATTGCTACTATTGGGCCAACAGTATTTTGGCCTTCTAAAGGCCTTTTCAATTTAATATCAGATTAAATTCCTAAGGCCCAATTTAATTAATCCTTATTAATTAAACAAGTCTAATATATTATTAAAGTGAGCTTTAATTTATTCTAAATAAATTACAAGCCCATCATTAATCAACTTGGACTAGAATTAATTCCAAATTAATTCTCTAGTCTAATAAGTCCAGTTAACATTTAATTGTTACAGATTTTTCCTTCTATTAATTGTACTTGATTTATTCTAAATAAATCACAAGTTTCTCAATTAATCATTTTGAATTGAGTTGATACTAATTAACTCTCAAGTCTTAAACTTTCAATTAACTTTTTAATTGATAAAGCTCTCTTCTACTTAAATTAAGTAGTCTCAAATTTCAACATGAATGTCGAGACTCACCCTTAATTACTTTAGACTTGAATTAATTCCCAATTAACTCTCAAGTCTAATATGTTATCAAATAACAAGTCTCTCGAATTTAATCACATTAAATGCTTGTTAATTACTTTTAATTAACTCTTACATGTTAATTACACTTAATTAACATCTTGATCTCTTATTAATGAATTAATTTCATTTAATTCATTTGTCAATCAAGTTGACTATTATCAAACTCTGTTGATATAGATAAATGTGTTCGCCTTTGGAAGTCATTGTGTGACCCCTCAGGTTCACCAATAGGACAATAGTAGGAATACATTCTTAATGTCATAATTGCGACTCTAATTAAACTCATTTAATTAAAGACTATTTGTGAATCAACTCATTGACTTCACAAATACATTCCTACAGACCATGGATAACGTCTAGCAACGTGTCCATGGCCACCCATCCATCGATGAAATGGTATGAACCTTTCAGCCTCATGATCTCCGTGAGATACGATCCTTCTATCATCCAATTCCCGATTGAGACCTAGGGTATGGAAGGTGGAACCCCAGTAGTTTGTAATGCTGTGAATAACATTCCTATAGTAATTCTATTTGATCTTGCTCTCTAGGAACTCTTTCCTAGTGAAGACCAACCGGACCTTGCGCAAGGATTTAGTGGTGGAATATACTACAATAGAATTCATAGGAATTCTTCTTGTTCTTGTAACAAGTGATAGATGTAGCACCCCGAATTTCCGCAAGAAAATATGTTCAGGGGGTCCACACGGGCTTGCGACACGCCGTGCAACAGGCCGTGTGGAAGTGACACGCACGGCCTCCCCTCACGGGGTGTTGCAAGACCGTGTGTGTCCATATTTGATCTCACATAGGAATTTCAGAATATGTTTGAAGGGTTTATAACCAAAAATCACCAAGTAACAACCACCTTGTGGTACCACCTTTTGGCAAGTGTTTTCCGGCCAAACTTTAGGGTTGTGCTCGGTGGTGATCGGAGGTTATGCCCGCGCGTCCAACGGGCGCCGCCGTGAGGGTTCTCCTCTCCGCGCCCGGGGGGCCGCGACAAGTATTGTAACGACCCAAAAATCCGATTTTCAATTCGGTATATTTTAATCGAGTAATTGTGCAAATTATTATTTTATTTAATATTTATTCTAAGATTTTAGGATAATTTCGTAAATGAGTGAATTTTGATATTTAAATCACTAATTGTTAATGTGCGTTTAATTATATGAATTTTGACTGTAATTACGTATTATTTGGACAACGTGAGTTTTTAAACTTATTTTGCGAAATTACTAAAATGCCCCTTCGACTTTTAAACCCTAGTCAACTAAATTGACTAAGTCATCCTCCCTCATCTCTCTCGTTCACTACAACAAGAAGGAAAGAAAGAAAAGAAAAGAGAAGGAAAAAGAGAAAGAGAATGAAGAGATTTCAATCGATCGTCCCGACCTCGTTTCCCGACGGATTTTCGAATCGTTTACGCCTACGAATTCCTCGCGATCTTTTATACGAGTAAGCTTCTAACGATTCTCTCGTTTAATGTCTTCTATACTTCGTTTTTCTCGTTTTTGTGAATAGTTGTATAATTTAGGTTTTATATGATTTTGATAGTAATTGTGGATGGAATTTCGTGTTTATCGTTTCTATATGTAGATTATATGTTGTAGATGATTATATGTGAAAATTAGGGATTGATTTGCATGATTAATCGATTAAATTTTAGATTTTGGTTTGATTTTCGCGTATGATTTTCTGTCTGCGAGTTTCTGCTCATTTTGATCGCACACGGGCTTGTGCACACGGCCTTGAGGCCGTGTGCATGAGGCCGTGCGCGTGAGGAATCGCACACGGGCTGGTGCACACGGCCTTGAGGCCGTGTGCATGAGGCCGTGCGTGTTGCTCAATCGTGCACGGCCTCGCCACACGGCCGTGCACAAGGCCGTGTGGCCTGGTCGAACAGTGCCCTGACCTTCTGTTAGTCAGGGCACAAATTGGCCTACGAGTCCCGCTTCGACTCGTCTTTTCCGAATTCTTTCTTCGCTCGTGTATTCGATATATATGAAATAGATATGAATTGCATGATTTATGAATTTACAACATGTTCGGGTATATGAATAGTGTGTTTTAAGTTTTCGTTAAATTTTCTATCTTTTGCATGTGAAGTCCGATTTTCCCGAAATTCGAATGCATACTTCTTTATGAGAATTTAAGCATGTCCGTAAAGTTTCGTTGCATTTGGACTTGATTTGTATTTTTAAATGCATGAATTACTCTATTTTGGTTTGAGAATTTGAACTTAAGTGATTGATTTAATTGTATAACGTGCTCCTATGTGTTTTAATATTTTCGTATAAGCCGTGCGTCGTCTTTAGTCTTATTTGGTTGTGTCCTGGTATTTTTGCAGACGATACTCCTGTGGAGTAGCGCCGGTTCTAGCTTTTTGCTCTTATTTTGCATAGCAGCCAGGTGAGGCTTTCCGTTTCTGTTTCCAGTATTATTATGTATATATATATAAATAAGCCTCTCCCGAAATAAGCCACGTTTATGTTTTGTTGTCACACCATTTATATATATATACTTAATAGATATTTATGATTATTATGTTCATTTGATTTATCGAAAATGATTTGATATGAAAAGTACTACGTATAGACTTTGAAATGTTTACGAAAGAGACATGTAAAACCCTTTTGATTTCTAAGGCGAACTTTGGCCTTCGGCCTCGCATATGACATGTCTCGAACGGTCTTTTGGCCAACCCAAAATGTTTGAAAAGCGAGTTATGAACTGTATGCATGATCGTTTGGGCCCGGAGTAAGAGCGATAGGACGAAGTCGGTAGACGTCGGGTCTACGGCTTAAATCCTATGGTTTCCTCCATTTGGGAGCTCGGGGTGAGGCCGGAGTGGCAGCCCTTTGAGTACCTGAGTTATTCTCGTCAGTTATGAGTAGTTCGGGTTTGCAGTCCGGCTACATTGGAGGAATAAGGGTGGTTTCCGGTTTTATGTTTTGGATATTAGAGTTCAGGGCTCGACTCGCCGAGTCATATGATAAGTTATGTTTTATGTTAAATCACCACTCGATTATGAAAACCTTTCTTTTATGTTGATTTCTTTTAAGTTTAAAATTGGTGATTTATTTCCCGTTTCATTGTATACATTATTATTCCCTCCTCACTTAGTCGTTTGACTAACCCTCTCTGTCTCACCCTATATTGGTTTCAGGATACTAGGCGGGATTCGTCATCGTCGTCGTAGAGTTGTATTTATTTTCTCATGTATATTCCTTTTTCCGTATGATATGAATTATGTTTTAGGATATTAGGATTTTATTTAATTTGTATTCGGGATTATGTATTTATTGAGCCCGTTATTATATTTATCAGGATACTGTATCGAACCCGTTTGATATTATGTAATTGAATTTCGTTAGCCTTGGTGGGCTTTAATAATTGTGTATTTATTATGTTCTATTGCTTTGATTATTTATATTGCTTCCGCGTCTCTGTCTTTTCGTTGTTTTTAAAACCCCGCCTAGTGATTGAGTAAATGCTTGCCGTTCGCCGGGTTTCGGTTCAGGTCGGATCCCATTTCGGCTCCGGGTCGGGTCTCGGTGCGGGGCGTGCGTTACCCGTTTGGGGCGCCCGCTACAATAGATCTTGTATTGACCCTCACAGCCTCTATGCATAACTCAAACATACCCAACGTACAACTTATGCGAAACCTAGGGATTCATAAGTACATCAAAATATGCCCAAGTTATGCACAAGGCAACCATGGAGCCTCAAGTCTAAGGATTAGTTAGACACGATTATGGCTAGGGAAACCCTCCTAATCTCTGAGACTCTATATGAGTCTTACCCCATTTAGGCATTCCCGGCGGGATCCTCAGTGAACTTAATCTCCATTAAGCACCCTCATATGCATAGTAGTGTCAAAACACTAATGCCATGAAATGGGACACACTTTCATAAAGCTATGTCATATGAGGAAGTCTCAAACGAGTCTGATCGACATCCCCTGTGCCTTTTAAACTCTTCGACTTGGAATGTTTTAGATCACACCATTGGGTACTTATTTCATGGCCCCCATCAAATGGTGAAACCAAGTCCTTTAGCTTACTGTGATCTTGGGGTTTCATCCATACACAAAAATAAACAACATGCAATCACTTATAAATGAAATATGATGAATTTGGCCAAAGTAGTATTAGACGACTACTAACGTCATTCTATTATAGATCTATAGATTGTTCTACTCTAGAATTTTAGAGGAAATGCCTCAAGCAGTTCGGCTTTCCAGGGCTATGGATATGGGTGAAATTTTCTCTTATTTGAAACTGCCAAGAAAATATGGGATGCAGTCAAAGAAACCTTTTCAGATGCAGAAAGCACCTCTGGAATTGTTGAGATCGAAGGAATTCTGCACGATCTACGACAAGGGAATCTTACGGTAACTCAATATTTCAACACATTTTATAAAATATTACAATTAGCACCCTTTTCCTTAATTTTATTACAAATGCAGTTTTTGGACGGAAAAAATTAATAAAGGTAAAATAGGAAATTGACCAAATTAATGATGATGTCAGCCATAAGTTAACAGAAACTTAACCGTGGGGGCCTTAAATGTAAGTTTTAAACTTAGTTGTAGGGTATTTGTAATTTTTCTTTGAAAACGGGTACCGGTTGTAATTTATGAAACTTAAGTGGGGTGTAGATGTAATTTTCTCTATTTTTTTTTTGGTTTTAATAGTCTAGACTATTTGGTTGTTATTTGGAATTGAAACTATGTTAATGTTTCTTGAGATTATGGATGATTAAAATTTGAATGGTTTGATTTTTAGTTTTCAATGATATGGACGGATTATTTTTCAAATTACAAGAGATTTTCACTTTCAAATGATATGGAAATTATTGTAGTTGAAAACTAGATCACATAAGGCGGATACGCATGTGAATGCGAGTACGGGTGTGTAAATGCGTAAAAATTCAAAAAAATTGAGTGTGAGAGCGCCTTAAAGCGTTTAATAAAAAATATTTTTAATTATATATAATACATAATTTATTCCCATTAAAATATAAAATACTTTGAATAAAATAAGCATGCAAAAATAATTTCATTAAACATTCAACTTCAATTAATTTTAATTACATTTGGATACCTAGTGAATTTGCTAAAGTAGTATAAGTTGTGACCTTCTTATTCAAAATATTACACTTACACTTTATAGGAGTTCCATAACTATAAAATGCACTCAACTATTAGGATTTCGTTTAAATATTCCTTTAAAATTTTGACGAAGTCCTAGCAAAATCCTAAAAATTAAATATTTTTTGTAATTATAAAATTTCTATTGAATATAAGTATAGTATTTTAGTTAAGAAGGTCATAAATTGTAATTTAGGAAACTCTATAGGCCCAACTGTAACTAATCCTAAATTTAAAATTGAACTACATCAATTTTCTTTACTAGAATGGTTTTCTTGGTATTTACAATTTGAAGCAAAAAGAGAAGCATCAGATGAATTACATTTGACCTCGGAGTGCGCAAATTAATGTAATTCGCGCACTAAAAAAATTAAAGCGGATTAATACGCCGTATTGTGATTCAATCCGTGAATTAGCGAATGGAATGTGGATGCGCTTAGGTCCATAAACGCAGTTGAAAATATCAGCATGTTACTGAAAGATTTTGGAGCTGCTTTAAATTTTAATTTTAAAAAAATAAATTTTTGGTTAAAATCAGAATCGAACCAATCCGCTAAGAAACCAGTTCGGTTTCGGTTGCAGAAATCCAAAGTGATAGGTTCGGTTCTCAACCGGTGAACACTAAACACAATCAGTATCAGAAACCCGTTTGAAGTTTGAACTAGACTTTTCTAGGAGTACACAACGAGCCGAGTCAGCTTGCAAGCCCGACAAGTCGAGTTCAAGTTGGCTTGACTCGAACTCAAGTCTCATCGAGATCAAGCCGAGCTCAAGCTTTGGTTCAAACCAAGCCCGAACCTCTTTCTAATGAGCTCGTGGCTCGCAAGCTTTTCATAATATATATAATATTATTATTTTAATTTATAATTATAAATAAAATAAAAACAAAACTAATGTACAACTAAAGTCTGTTAACCTAAATACTAATCCCAAATCCCAAATCCATTCTTCCCGTCCCGTTTCACCATATCTCAATTCACCGTATCTCAATTCTCAAACCCTAGCCGCCCACCACCCACCACCCACGGCTACCAGCCCCTCGCTGCCCACCGCCGACCACCACCAGCCCCTCGCCGTCCATCACCTCCAGCCCCGCCGCCCGCGCCTATCTTAGCAGTCCACGGCCCCTCTCCACCCACTAGTCGCTCACAATCGCTGCTCACCGCCCGCCACCACCAGTCCCTCGCCATCCACGGTCCACCACCTTAGCGCCGCGCCTCTCTCAGCAGCCGACAACCCCTCTCCGCCCACCCCGAACCGCCCACAGCGCCCAGCCGCCCACCAGACGAAGACCGAAGCTCCGCCTCCTTCAGCGCCCCTACGGTCGAAGTTCCGCTCCCTTCAGCGCCGCCGTGTACAGAGCCCACCAGCCGAAGGTATTATTATTATTTTTTTATTGTTAGCGAGTTTAGTTGCAGAAAGTAGATACTCCATATATCTGGCAATTCTTGTTTCTGTTTTTTTCACATGTCTTGGTGCTGATACCAATCTCTCCCCCGAAGCTGAGCACCCAAATGAATTTCCCATTCAAAAACTGAAATGAGTATTTGTGTATTTGCAAGAGATAACTTCATAATCTTCGATTAGTAGAATTCTGTGACTATGAAACACGAATTTCTTGTTTTGAATACGAATTAAGCAATAAATCGATGCTCTGACATACACTTAAAAAATTATATTTGCAAACTATATTTGTGAAAGATGTTTGTGAGTGTGTGTGTACTGTAGTTAAAAGTTGTATTTGCAAGCTATATTTGTGAAAGATGTTTTTGAAAATCCCAGAAACATTTGCAAATTATATTTGTGAGTGTGTGTACTGTAGTTAAAAATTGAAAGATTTTTTGCTTTTGAAATCTGTAGCTGATCATCTCTTTTTGTATTTGTCTTTATTGCAGTTTGTTTTATTCTTTCCTATCCCTTCTATATATAAATAAAAAAATTAAAATAAATAAGATTTCCTTTACACTAACGAAGATATTGGGGCAGGGCTAAAATCCTTGATCCTGTTCATCGCTGCCGCGGCTGTCTCCACTGTAAGTCGACACCCTAGGGCCTTAGAGACATTAAAGCTTTTGCGGATCGAATTATCCATATTTTGTTAAAAATCATAAATTGAGTACCCTAGGGCCAAATTTGATGTTGGTGCATCTCTTTGTTACCAGATCAATTGAGTAGAGAGAAGCAGGAAACAAGATGGGAGAACGGAAGGTTCTGAACAAGTACTACCCGCCGGACTTTGATCCGGCGAAGATTCCACGACGGAGGCAGCCAAAAAACCAGCAGATGAAAGTGCGTATGATGTTGCCTATGAGTATTCGTTGTGGGACCTGCGGGAATTACATCTACAAGGGGACCAAATTCAATTCCCGCAAAGAAGATGTTGTTGGGGAAACTTATCTAGGGATTCAGATTTTTAGATTTTATTTTAAGTGCACTAAATGTTCTGCCGAGATGACCTTCAAGACGGATCCACAGAACTCTGATTACATTGTTGAGTCGGGCGCGTCGAGGAATTTCGAACCTTGGCGTGCCGAGGATGCTGAATTGGAGAAGGAGGAAAAGAAAAGAAATGCTGAAGAGATGGGAGATGCTATGAAATCATTGGAGAATCGAACTCTGGATTCGAAGAGGGAAATGGATATTCTTGCTACATTGGATGAGATGAAGTCCATGAGGTCGAGACATGCAACTGTGAGTGTAGATGCTATGCTGGAAGCTCTGCAACGATCAAATGAGAATAAGGAAAGGAAACTGGAGGAAGACGATGAAGAATTGATAAAAGCAATCTTTAGTGGACAAAGAGACCCTGTTGTTCTAAAACGAATCGATGATGATGATTTAGATGATGAAGATGATTTCGGTGTTGCTGGTCCGTTGAAGAGGAGGAAAGTTCCAGAAGAAAAATCTTCGAACCCAACGGATTTGTTAACAAGTGGCAGTGTTGATGACAGCTCGAAGAATGTTGGTAATGGCGGTGCTCGTGGGGCTTCTGAGAAAGGGAAGTTTCTTTTTAAGTCATCATCAGTTGCAGTTTCTATTGTGAAGAAATCAAGTGGAGATGGGACAAAGAAAGAGGTAGAAAAGCAGGATGCACAAATAGAAAAGAAAGATGGAGAATCAAAAGTTGTTGCTAGCAGTGGATTGCAATCTTTGTGCCAGCTCTATGGTAGTAGCGACGAAGATGAATGATGAATTTTTCAGAAGTTGTTGGCAGTGGAGAAGAGGCCAGTAATGGTAATTGATTCTTTGTTCTAGCTAAATTACAGTCGTTTGTCAATTATATGTAAAAAAGATATTCCACATGCCTGGATATATTGTGAACTTCATCTCTGTATCTCTATACATTCTCTTTGAATTGTTATTGTCTGTCTCTATGAATTTCTGAGTTCTCATGTAGTTATGAATCAAGTTTTGAAGGGAATATATATAGGTCGTGTTTGCAAATTCTAAAAGAGCACCTCTCTGCTTAATTTAAGCAGAAATAAGCTAGAAGTTGCAAATTCTAAAAGAGCACCTCTCTGCTTAATTTAAGCAGAAATAAGCTAGAAGTTGGAAGCATCGAATGAACTTTTAGCTCCAGCTTCTAGCTTCTAGATTATTTTTGCAAATGGGTGGAAGTTTTATTTAGAACAACAAAAGTGCTTCTCGAACTCTTTTTTTTTTTTTCCAAAGATTCAACTTTTCGCTTATTTCTTTCCAACCGCTCGTAACGTTTCATGCTCCAACTTTTTACACCTTTAGCTTCTCCAAAAGCAAAAGCTCTTGCAAATACCCCACATAGATCTGGTAGTTAACGTTTTCTGCTTTTAGTAGCTGTTTGAGGAATTGACAAATGTAAATTCAGATAATGTGTTAGGTGTTTCTGTTTTACCATTAATTCGCTTGTTGAACTTCGGTTGATTAATATTCAAATAGATTTCAGGAGTTCATGCCGATCCTACGGTTAGTGATTTGCTCGCTTGTAGTTTGCTTGAGAGTTGGTAAGCTGCATTGAGCTTTTCAGTATTAGAGAGTGATGGTGGTGAAAATTCCTGAAGACATGATGTTGAATTTCTTCATTTAATCATTATTTCTCATGCGAATTCTAGTGCTACCAAACCATTGTGGCTGAGATCTCAATTTATATATATTTATCAGGGCCAAAAGCATAACTTTTGCGATGGTGCACCTATAGTACCTGAACAATTTAAATAAATTGTGCTCCAATGGTATTTTCTTGCATTTTTTGGCACTGAGAATCTTGAGCAATATTTTGTTGAAGACCCTAAGAAAACATTCCGCATTGTTATGCCGGAAAGTGAAAATAGACCCATCGGAGCATAATTTAAATTAGGGCCAGTCAATTACGCAAATCCCTTTGTGTTTTTTATAATTTCACCATCAGAATTTTGCAACTTTACACTTACCTCTGTAAGGGGGTATTTGTAAGGTTTTCAGGGGTATTATGTATATATTTTTATGTTTCACAAGAGAATTTGTAATGTTTCAAGGTTTTTATGATTTTTCGAATTTTTAAGCAAATCTCAGGGTGATTTGTGTAATTATCCTTTAAATTATTCAGTTCTTCTCAAGGAAGGAGACAAACGGGTTGGAAACTGAAATGCAATAAAATGATCTAAACTTAAGCGTTGTTGGAAAGTGGAAACATTGAAAAAAAACCACTTTTGAGAAAAGTGTTTTTCTATTATTTTGGGTTTTCAAACACTTCCACTTCTACTAAGTTTAAGCATACATAGAAGCTTGAAGCAACTAAAAACATACTTCTGGGCTTCAACTTCTATGTTTTGTTAATAAATGTAAATTTTTTGAGAGTAGTAAAAATATCTTAGCTCTTTTTTCTCCACACACTCTTATCAAATTTTTTTTCTTCTCAAAAACTCCTTTCTTTTACTACTATACTTTTCTCTAACTCTTTTAATTCTTATAAAAGTAATAGAATTTGCAACAACCCTATTTGCCATTAAAGATTACATTTGGACATTAGTTTTGAGGGCCAAGGTTCCTTATCTATCTTGTCACTTCAGTATGATTTCAACTCATTACTTCTTAAGAAAGCTCACTAAATAGAAGATTGGGAGAAATTTGTGGATTGGTTTTCTTTATTCATAGATATTGAAATGGACATGTCAACAAGAGAGTTTTATGGCTGTAAATAAGATTTCATATAATCAATTTACGTCGAATTTATTAACCGCAAGGTGTGACTATTTAATTCGAACTCAGAAAGTGAAAAGTTAAGCAAACAATTTCTTATCAGCTACTTTAGTTTTTTTAAGGGATAATTGATAAAGATAAACCATCTCCCATAAATATGGTGTTCAATTCAACAAAAAATCGTCAAACTAAAATCCAGCAAATCAGTTTAAAATTCAAGTTCTTTTTGATCTTTCCAAATTCCAAACCACAACTGTAACACAAAATTCCGTGTAAATTAAATGATTAAAACATGAAAAAGATCATAAATGATTTTTTTGAATTTCAATTGGAAAAATAGTGGTTACAATCTCTATATCTATATTATATCCTCTAATTCTTCCTATCGAAATACTTGATCTTGAAGATTCAAACACTTCTTTCATGGATTTGTTGGTTTGATCTTCACTTGACTTGATTTGAATTTTGGTAACGGTAATCTGCAGGTCTTTTGACTTGATTGCGAATTGAATGTCGAGATCTTGATGAATGCCGAAGAACGCGCCGGGAACACCGTAGATCTTGATTTGGAATAATGCTAGATTCGCGAGTTTAACAGCTTGTTGCGAATCAAACGACTTGATTTGATGATCTCCGCGAATAATGCTTTGAATCTTGCTTCGATCGATTTGAATTTGATGAAGATTAACGCCAAAACGCGGGTTTAGCACATTGATTGCAACTCATTGAATAAAGATCCATATCTTGGTTCCATATCTTAGTTGGTCATGTTGACTTCTTGGCTGTTCTCTTATATACGGTACCATTCGCCATGCTCTATCTCTGTTGAAAGGGGCTTTTGAAACCTGCCTTATTAGACGAGAAGGTGGAGTACTCTCACCGATGTAAGTAAGGGGGATGGGACATGGCTTCCTCTTTCTGTTCATCTCTTTGTTTGGTCTTTGACAGAAGAATTTACTGCTCGGTTACTTCCATTTGAATCGGAAAAATGTATTTGTGCCCCGTCTCCTGGCTCGTATGACTAGCTCGCTTACTTTACTTTCACTCAACAGCCTAGCTCTAACAAGCCAACTCCGTTCCTAGTTTCGCTACCCTGCTTTAGCGGATTGATCGTCTTGATTTGATGATTTCCGATTGAACGTCATTTGATGATTTCCGCGAAGAATGACGGGAACTTCGCTTTGAACACTTGAGGGTGTTTTGAGCTAAGCTTTGAGGGAGGACCCTTATTTATAGGTGTAGAAATTGAATAATTACCTTATTTGACATTGATTTGATTTGTTCTGAAAAGATGCAATTTGATTGATCTTCAATATTTCTTGTAATATTTTTTCCATCAATATTTCTTGTAATGTTTCTTGTAATATTTTTTCCATAATCACAAGATGTGATTTGATACTTTATTCATTGCCAAGAATTCTCAAATATGGCAATATTTATTTACCTATTAATTAAATATTCTATTTAATCTTGGAATTTAGTTTAGAAGATTCCAAGATGAATAAAAATACAATTGATAAGAAAAATATTAATTTGGAAAGAAAATTTTGGTGTCTACAACAACAAATCATCTTATTCTGTAATAACAGTCTTTTACAAGGCCAATAATATTGATACAATAACTAAAAATTCACATAAGCTCAAAATTGACCAACACTTAAAAACACGGCATCGCGGAATTACTTCTGTATTAAGTTACAAGTCCAACGAAAAAATCCCGACTATCAACAAGTTTTCTTGAGGATAATACACCAGTTTGATTTATCATAAAATCTGTCAACAATAACAGCACCATCCACATCGCTCACCAACCTGCAAAATTTTATCGTATATTCAGATCCCGAATAAAGACAGTAAAGAAAAAAAAAAAAGGGCTGAATACCCTGGAGTTGGTGTATTTACAAAGCAACCAGTCTAATTTGAGAGATTACGATATAATCCTGAGCCTTTAATAAATATGTACGTTTTCTAAAAATACCCCCCAACACCAAACTTCATGTTACCCAGTTGTAATTCGCCCAAAATAAAATAAAAGAGAAGGGTATTTTCATCAATTATTCCATACCTCTCGAGTTCACCTTCGCCGAAAACATGATAATATCTATCATACACAACCGCCCCCTTCTTATCATCTTTTCTCGCAAAGCCATTATCAACAGCTTTTGAAGAAGCTCCACTAACTTCAGCTCTATGGTAAGGTAAATGCCAAGGCACAAAATATTCTTGCTGCTGCTTTTCCTTTGAATCATAGTCTTTCAACTTCTCTTCACAAATATTTTCCTCATTTTCTGGAATGCTTTGAAGAGAAGAAATAGAAGAAGGGCTTTGAACTTTAGGGCTACCAGGGCCCACCCATTCTTCTACGTATTTTTTAGTAAGTGGGGTCCATTTATTAATCAGAGATTGATCTTCTTGTTCTCGAGCCCAGACCGTGATCAAAACGAGCCCACCCGTTTTAACGACCCGTATTAATTCTTCCACAGCTCCAATTCTTCGATTTTCTGTGCTCAGGTGATGTAAAACTGCAATGGAAATTGCTGCATCTCCATAACCCGTTCTGTAAGGGAGATTTACTGCATCAGCAACTAATACTTCATGCCCTTTTTCTGAGCATATGTTTATGAGTGGAGAGCTGATATCTGATCCGATGAAATAGCAATTAGGGTTTAATCCCAAGTATTTCCCGTTGCCACATCCCGCATCTAGAATGAGTGAGGCGGAGGGTAAGGAATTCAAGAATAATTGGACTTTAGGCCATTTTGCAAAACGGGTTGAACTGAAATGAGGGGCGATTGCATCATAAACGCGATGTACGTATTTTTTCTCGATTTCTGGGGTTTGGGATTTGGAGGAGCATTTTTGGGTGTTTCTGACAGATATTGGGGGTAAAACGGGGAATTCGTCGTGGGGAATGGGAGAAGGAGTGGAGGAAATGTTTGTTCCTTCTTTCATGGTAGATAAAATTCTTGGATGATGGGATGTGAAAGAGATTGTTTTAATGCTAAATCTTGTTGGTCTTCTAAGAGCAGGAATCATCAGCAAATGCCATTATAACTGGACAAATACTGTTATGAAAACAACGAAATGAATTGTTACTCAACAAGTTTTTAAAGTAAAGTAATGAATAAATGTGATTTTCAGTTTTACATTGAGTAAATGCATAAAACACTGTCTGAAAAGTAATTTTACAATAATCTGAACGTCTTGTCCACATTCATGTCCAACTACATGAGTGCAGAGATGATAGAAATGATAAACAACTAAAAAAGATTCCACAGAAAGTATCACTTTCAATGGAAGCAGCATAAACAAAGGCATCGGAATCAAAAATAATGTTTCATGAAAAATAGAGGAATATGTATTCGGCAAAAGTCAGACATAAACAAAGATAAAATCTTTTTTCAGATAAATAACTATTACAATTCAGACTACATGCTACAAATATAACAAAGTAATTGAATCATTTTCTGTTAAACTTCTTAAGCTGAAACTCATGAGTATATTGACCACAAGTTACCCTACAAGTGTATATTGCTGGTTTCAACTTCTAATGTAAGATTGTTTAGAATATGGGACGCTCATTCACAGTTTGGTCAAAATCCTTAACCACATGCAAATGAGGTCTATTTCCCCCATTGACTATATAGTTAAGCCTGAAATCTGAAAATAAACAAAAAGAGAGTACTAGCAAATTTCTCTGATGATAAATCCACGAAGATCCCGGAAAGGAACATAAGATGTTTGATAGCAAATTTTCATGCAACGATACAAGAACAGAAAACCCAGATAATTCACCATAAATCACAAACCAGAAGCGCGAATCTTCTCAGTTGCATAAGATTTTGCCCTAAAAATTACATTTTTCATGCTTACGATTCAATCTTGAATCATAGGAAAGGAGAGAAAACAACAACATAATACTTAGAAAAAAGAACTTACGAACGAAGAGCTATAGCAGATTGAAGAATAAGGAACGCAATTAGGGCTGCAGACGAACCGAACGAGCAGAAACCTGGCATTTTTTCAAGGTTCGGGTTCAAGTTCGAGCTCATTGGTTCGAGCCTGAACCTAATGAACCCATGTGCCTGAACCTAATGAACCCATGACAAAAGGGTTCAAGTTCGGTTCGAGGTCAGTTCGTGGCTCAATACATGCTCGATTTGTTTGTAGGTATGGTTTGAACTCGAGTTTGCATAGAAAAAGAAAATAAATCACTTCCCAAAAATACAAAAAACCTATTCAAACTTCAGTAATCAATACAGGCTCAAATAGTAACCAATTTGTGAGTACATAAAACCTGTCCAAACTCCAAACTTCAGTAATCAATGCATTGATTAAACCAAATAATAACCCAATAATCAACTAAATATCACTCCAAAGTCCAAAGTCCATCCAATCAAACACTTAACTCAAGTCCTCAACTAAAACAAAACATCTTTAAAGTTAAAACACCATGAACAACAAAAAAATCTAAAACCCATCAAAAACTATTCTTCAGATTTTAAAAATCTGCAGTTTTGTTTCATCCCCAAACTCATTTCTATAAATTCTAAATTCTTATGGATAAGTCATGCATTTTGAAATAAAAATTCAGAAAAGATCATAAATTAGTAAACTACATACATTTTGCAACAACAAATCAGAAATCCTTATACTGAATGCCAAATAAGTTCAGGTTCTCATTACTAGCAACATATTATCAGATCAATGCAAACACCAAACATAATATACTAAATGCATTTAAAGTTGAAGACAAAAGTGAAGAAGCTGACCAGGAAGTACTAACCTCGTAATATACTAAACATAATATACTAATTACTAACTTCATTTCTTCCACAAAATCAGTTCATTCTGCAATTAAAACCTGAAGCACTCAACTCCTTTCACCACGTGGGAAACAAATTCGCCAAAACCCCCAAAATATATCTTCACATAGAACCCACTGCTCTCAAATAACAAAACCGTAAAAAAGGAAAGAAAAAGAAAAGAGGAAATGAAGAGTACCAGAGGGCGGCGGGATTTGTGGGTAGCGGTGAGTCACTAAGTCGTGACTAATAGTGGCCTCGGGATTTGTGGGAGGCGCTTCTGGTGGTAGTCGTAACGTGGTGTGAGCGGCGATTCGGTAGCGCGGCTTCTGGTGGAGGGCTGTTGGCTGTATGGCGGCGCCGGAGGGAGGTCGTCGCTGGTTGGTGGAGGAGTAGAGGGCGGCGATTGTGAACGTGGAGGTGGAGCGGCTGAAGCTGTTGCCTTAATGAAGATGGATCATGGAAGAATTAGGGATTTGGGAATAAATGTTAGATTAGAGATATAAAATAAACAATAAGGGATAAAGATTTTTTCTATTTATCATCTAAACCTTTTTTTCTTATCTCCTGAATTACATAATTTTTTGTAATTTACTATTTCCGAGTAATTTGCTATTGTTGTATTACTCCATTAACGTCTCAAAAATAAATTCTCAATCAATTTTAGAAAACTTGTTCTCAATCAATTTTAGAAAATTTGTAGCTTTTATCAATCAATTTTAGAAAACTTGTTCTCAATCAATTTTAGAAAATTTGTAGCTTTTATCACGCAATTGGAATAAAGACAAATTTGATAGATTATTTTTAAATATTTAATTGAGTGATAAAAACTCCAAGTTTTCTAAAATTGATTAAGTATGTTTCTTATATGACACGATATAATTTTTCGGTAGAATATTTCTATCGGAGATGGCAAATTGTAAAAAATTATGTAGTTCAGAAGACAAACTGTAAGAAAAAAAATTTAGATAGTAAAATACAAAAATCACCATAATTCAGATGAGAAAAAATCATTATTCCAAAAATAAATTATAATATTATGGTGGTCGCCAGCCAATTCGCAAACCTCAAATAAAGAGATAAAAAATTTGAGTTTAGTTTAATAAGCATTCGAATCAATTAGATTCAATTAAGGTCAAATTCCTCGAATACGAACTTAAACTTTTGTCGAGCCGGCTCGGTTCTTTTGCAATCCTAAACGCAGCGAAGATATGGGAAATTATGGTGATTCTTAGGTTTGAGAGTTGAGACGAGGAAGAGACTACGGAGTATTTACCTCTTGTCGGCTAACCTAAGAATCCAACCGGGTCATGAGTTCAATGGCTTTAATTACGGCGCAGCCCAATTTCTCAGATTTGAGCTACCAAATTACAACTACTGGCTGTCCTTTACTGGGCTTATTGTAAAATTAGTGGGCTAATTCTGGATCCAAAGACAAAATGGGACTGGGTATATTGTAAATTAAGGACCCGTCTGGGTTCGCAGATCTGCGCTGATTAGTGATTAAGGCACGTGATCACGTGTAATTTTGTGTTTGGTAGAGCCGATGAGTTCGCTCGGATCCTCCGACACAATCTCAAGATCCGAAACTGTTCACGTCGATTGTGGCCGATTTGAATCCGCTACCAAGGGGTGTGATTATGAATCTGCTAGTTTTGGTCAAAAATTTCTCGCGAAAGTTTATTCCTGGACAATGGCGGGGTGTGGTCGGTATTCCTCTGCCGTTAATTTGCGTCGACTTCAAGCGATACGTCGGGTGTTAATTCCTTTGATTCTCAGTCGTTGTAGCACTATTTAATAAATGTGTTTTTTTCTTTCTTTTTTTTTTTGGTTTTTATTCATATGGTTTGTAATTATTGTTTCTTTTTTAAGGCGGCTCTTGCATCCGAGGCAGCTAGGATACAGATTGATTCAGGGAAAAAGTATATTATTCCCTTTATCGTTTGTATTTAACAATGCCTGCAAACTTTTCAATAGCTGAGTCTTTGTAATTTTTTTAAGAAAATACGAATTTACTTTAAAGTGCAATTGTTTGTGTATGAATATATTATGAGCTTGGATCTGTTGTCATGTTATGTGCAAATGACATTGTTTGTGATGGAAGATGGTTCAATTTTGGTTATTAATATGTTGGACAACCGATTTGTGTAAATATACAGCTTACTAAAAACACATGATTTATCCTATTATAGGTTATTGATGGGATTTTTTCGTGAAATGGATAATAGAGCTAAACTGAAGTTATTAATGTTGTTAGAGATTATTGTGGTTGCACTCGGCTTCAGGCCTGCGATTATTGTACTTGTGGTATTTATATTGTGTTTGTACGCGCGGCTTACGAATGATTGTCATTGGAGATATGTTGAGGGACAACCAAAAATGTACGAGCATTTGGCCTGGTTCACTGAAATTAGCGATGTTAATTGCATCGATAATCTTCGAATGGATAGGAATACATTCAAACGTTTGTGCTACTCCCAATTCCGTTGAAAGTGGCCTTATTTTTTGTAACGTACTATAATTTCCAAGCTCAAGATTGACACGTTTATCGAAATTTGGACTGTTTACGATCTTGACGTCTTTCACGATTGCACGTTTTCCAACTTATGCATTTAAAGATTTTTATAAATCATTGATTTGACATTTTAAACTTCAATCATTAATAAGAATTTGATTTGCATTACTTTGCCACTAATTAGGGTCAATTTGGTAAATTTATAATTTTAGCTCGTTTAATTGAATCTAGTAATTTATCAGTGCACGTTGGACCGGAATCCAATGTTTTAAAGATGTTTTCATCGAGGTTCTAAACATCTTTCATAAAATCATATTTTCAATAAATTTTATTTTAGCCCAAAATTATTTATACTTTGACCCCAACCCGGTATTGACTTTTCATAAACTCGTAAATTTTTTAGGAAACGAACCTCGAACCTTGTTAAGCTTTTCATTACAGTCATTTTGACACTAAGTTTGCCTAATTCTGAGACTTTGCATTTTTGTCTCATTTTTTAAAAATCATATAAATACGAAAGTTTCTATTTTCGGAAACTATTTCTCGAACGACGAACTGAACGATCGATTCTCTCACCCAAAATCTCAATTTTTGCAAACGATGTCGGAATTGGACGAATTATATGTACAGACGACCGTATCGACGAGACGAATCCAACCATACTACTTTTCCGGCCATTGGACCGGAGGTGGCACCGCTACGGCGATGAACAGTTGCGCGTGGAGGAGATCCGGCGATCTTCATTTTCTGGCGACGACGTGACTTGAGACCAATCGGGTTTGGACCGATATTTTGAGAGGAAGCCAACAGTGGTGGTCCCGTGGCCATCTGACCACGATAGAATCGACAATTTTCAGGCGGCGGAGCTATTTTCCAATCTCCCTCCTCCGGCGACGGCAATGGCTGGATTTAGTTGGGAATTGAAGCTCTTGACAAGAGGAATATTTTGGCATTGGTCTCACCTGAAAACTCTATCGGACGGCGGAGTTATGGCGACGGGAAGGCAGCGGTGGTCAACGACGGTTTCCGGTGGTTCTAGGCAGAGCCACGGCGGCGCACCGCCATGCTTGTGACCGGCTTGACGAGATGAGCATTTTGGTGGTGGTCCCGTTCCCTATAGTGACCGGACGACAGAGCTGGGTTTCCGGCGGTGGTGCAGCGGTGGTACGGCTATGGTCCGTCGTTCCGGCCAGATTCCGGCGATGGAGTCTTCACGCAGAATGTTCGCCTTGACGCAATGGTTCCAACGGCGTTGGTATTACCCTAATCCGATTTACCGTTTGTGCTTTTATCGCCGTTTTTGTATGATTTTGTACTTATGTCAACTTTTGCACTAACTTTTAGCTTTTCGAATCGATTAACCCGAATTTACTTGTACCTTAGCTTGTAGCATGTTTGATAATTGTTGATAATTGATAATGTATGATTGTTTAGTCGAATTGATAGGTTTTGATTCGATTAGGCTAGAAATAAGGTTAAGTCCTAGCTTGTAGCTTTTGAGCTTTTGTACAAAGCTGTTAAGTTGATCAGTTGTAATTCAATTGATTGACTTGAATGGATTATGCATGTTTATTGTGGAATTACAATCATACCCCTGAGTAGTTTATGTGATGGGTGTCGAATCCACCAAAAATAAAATTTATAATTCCAATCTACCAAATAACACAAAATTGCATACAGTGGTAAATAGGGTCGAACATAGGGATTGGTTGGAAATAATATCTTTTGAAAACCGAAAAATTTATTGAAAGCAGTAAAAGGGGGATTTGAAAGAATATCTAAACTAATCTAAACTACAAAGCAATTAGAAACAACGCCTCAAATAATTAAAATAGGTTAATGATCTTTTTGGTATTTTTGGATTTTTCAACTAAACAACTAGAAAATAAACTAGGAAACAAATAAAAACTAGGGAATAAAATATATCTGAAAAAAGCCTAGTTGGGGAACAATTTACCTAAGTTCTCTACCGATCATAGACGCAAGAATAAGCATTCGACTATCAATAAGCCAACTATAGTCATCAATTACCTTAGACAACCTCGTTTCTTCTTAAGATTAGATTAATCAGGGCCTATACCTTACAATTAATCCCTAATCAATAGATAACTCTTCGATAACCCCTCTAGGAGTTCAATCTATCAACAACATTCAATCTAAGAAACATAGACTCGAGTTAATTAAATACTAACACCATGCTAATTCAAACCCGATTATAGAATCCCACTAATACCCCGGATAATAATGTCGCAACCACCCTAGTACTAGTTCGTCTCTAAGTTCACAACCCCTTCAATATATGCGAAGACACTATGCAATTAATTCAAAGATTCAAGTAGCTAATTCGAATAAATAAATCAATCACAATAATCAATAATAACATAAATTCTCATAAATACCGAAAGTCGAACTATAAAAACAATTAGGTCTTACAAGTGTTTAAGAACTTAGGCAAATTCCCCAACTAGAACAATAAACTAACTACTAATAATTAAATGTAATCAAATAAAACATAGAGGAATTCATATCAAAATAATAGGAAGAATGTAAATTGTCTCTTCACTGAGATAATCCAAAAGAAGACGAAAAAAGTGATGATGCCATGGTACTATTCTTCAAGTCTCCACCACCAGCGTGCTTCTTTCTCTTCCCAATGATATAGCTACGTGAATGCCCTCAACCAAAGTCCCCAAATTGGTTCCAATTCTTATTCTCCATCTCACGTCACTTCTCTTGCCCTCACTTCACGTGAATAGTGTTGTTGTAGGTTCTATCTCTTTCTGCCCTAATTGCTTGACTTAATCTCCTCCAAAGTTACGTGAGTCATCTCCAAAGGGCTTGAAAAAATCTCCAATTAAAAGCCCAACTAACAGCCCATAGGTGAATTAGGAAATGTGTGCTCAAAATCTGCTGGAAGTCCTCCAAAATCGGGTCCAAATATGTTGAAAACGCGTGAGGAGGATCTTGAATCCTAAAAGGAAAGTGAATCTGCGCAATCTAGGACTCTTCAACGAACTGGACCTGAAAACATGATCACGTAAATGTGACTCTCCAAAACAGTTCCAAAATGGTCACTTCTAGATTCTTTTTGAGCAAAAGCTCTAATCCTACATCCAAATCGACAAAGTGGATCAAAACATAATAATAAGGACAAATAAAGTCATAGAAAGGGGGAAAATGTAATAAAGAATCATGTAATAAAACCACTTATCAAATCCCCCCACACTTAAACGATGCTTGTCCTCAAGCATGTATCTATATCTAGGCAAAAATAGGCTATTCACAAGCAAGACAACAAGGTAGATGAGCAAGGATGGATTAAAGACAAACCCCCAACTAACAGCAAACAACTTGAGTCCAAATTAAATACATGCAAATATAATTCTGAACAGCTTTCACCTTCTCCAAATCAAAGTAATTCATTCAAGTTCAAATCCCAAATCATAGCATTTTACAGTCAATTCAAAGCAATACAAGTTCAAATGCAAAAACTTAAGCAAATATTCCATCCCGTGTTATTGTGTGTGAGATCTAAGCAAGTAAGGAATACTAACTCGAATTCGATTAAGAAATTCTCAAGAGTTTTCACAAGTGCTTATGGATTCGTTCTTCGCTCTTAGCTCTACTAATCTAAACCAACTCGACTCGGAATCAAACTTAATCATTACAAAACATTATGCATTGAATTTTCAAACTTTCATAGCCTATTTCACTTTTTTTTTTCTTTTTCCCCGCTGCACACTCCTGGACTGCTTGGCGGTACATTGACCGTTGCCATTTCAAATATTATTATTCGTGCTGCATACTCCCGGACTGCTTGGCGGTACATTGACCATTGCCGACCAGTAACAGCAGAATATTTCTCTCTTTTTCTTTATTAGCGGATTCCTAAATCATCTTAATCGAGTATGGTTATGATTTCGCTTTGACAGTGGCTAAAACAAACTCTAAGACTATGTTCGACTCTCTCAAAGGTTTCTTCACCTATTGCTTAGATAGTGCTCATACGGATGGGAGGAACTTTTGCAAACTTTTAAACATTTGAAAGAATTTTCCTAAGAATTGAAATTTGACTAAGACTCAAGGAAGTGAAACAAGAAAGGTACTAAGAAAAGGAGAATCAGATTATACTGCAATTCTAAAATCAATGATATCATCTCAAGGTTGCAAGTAAACAATTGGGAGTAAATCAATTTATCAATCCAATCAAACTACCAAGTGCCAATAAAATTCGAGGAATTTTCAGCACTTAAACACTCCCAACTACTGTAACGACCCGCAATCTCCAAGTTCAAGATTAGCGCATTTATCGGTAAACGGTCCCGACGTCTTTCACACTTGCACGTTTTCCAACTCTTGTATTTAAATATTTTATAAATCATCGATTTGGTATTTAAAACCCAAATCATTAATTAGAATTTAATTTGCATCGTTTTGCCACTAACTAGGGTCAATTTGGTAAATTTATATTTTAGCTCGTTTAATTTAATTTAGTAATTTAACGGTATACATTGGACTGGGGTTCAATGTTTTAATGATGCATATTTTATCGAGGTTCCAAATATTTCCATAAAATTCTAAATATTATTCACTAAGTCATATTTAAATAAAATTGCATTTTTGGCCCAAAACTATTTACACTTTAGCCCAACCCGGAATTAACTTTTCATGAACTCATGAATTTTAAGAAACCGAACCTTGATTCTTACTAAGCATTTAATTTCGGTCATTTTGACACTAAGTACGCCTAATTCCGGCACTTTGCACTTTTGGCACATTTTTCGAGGATAGGGTATATTATGCAATTATTGAGAGATTTGGGGTAAAAATGAATTTTGAGAGAGAAAAAGAGAGAGACGCGTGAACCCATCTTCTCCAATTTGGGGTTTTTCCGTTTCTTCACCAAATCAAGCAAATGATATATGGAAATCGATCGTCTCGATGAGAGGAACACATTGGTACCATTGTTTCGGGCATTTGGACGACGGTGGTGGCGCGGTGGAGCTCAAAAGTTCAGCGGCAGAGATGGTGGTGGTCGTGGCTTTTCCGGTGACTTTTAGGCGGTGGGCAAGGGCGGTTCTGGACTGATTATTCGAGAGGAATCCAACGGCGGGGTCCCGCGGCCATCCGACCACCGATGACAGAGATATGGACGATTTTCAGTCCGGCCATACCTTTTCCAATCTGAAGATTCCGGCGACGTCAATGCCTGGGGTTGGTCGGGAATTGAAGCCCATGAAGAGAGGAGCATTTTGGTAGTGGTTTCACTTTAATCGGACCACGGACGACGGAGTTATGGCGACTTGAAGGGGCGGCAGCGTTGAGTGGCGGCGGGAGTGGTGGCTTCCGGTGGTTCCAGGTGGAATTACAACGGCAAACCACCATGGTTGTGACCAGCGTGTCGAGATGATCAGTTCTGTATAAGGGTTCGACTATCGGAGGTGTTTCGACGGAAGTCCGGTGGCGGCACGCGGCGGCGCTACAGTTCCAGTCAGATTCCGGCGACGGAGTCCTCACGAAGATTGTTCTCCTCGTCGCAACGGTTCCAACGGCGCTGGTATTACTCGAATCCGACTTGTCGTTTGTCTTTTATCACATTTTAGTATTATTGTATTAATTGGTAGCTTGTTGATTGTAGCTTCTAGCTTTTAGCTTTTCAGATTGTTTTAGCATGAATTGTTGTACTATAGTTTGTGTAAATTGTTGATTGTTGATGATATATGCTTGTGTAGTCAAACGGATTAGCTTGTGATAGGATCGATCTTAGCTTGTTAGCTTATGAGCTTTTAGGAAAAGCTATAAGTTGTATGTTAATTATTGTTGATTTAAATGAAATATACTTGTTTGATGTTTAATTGCAAGCTTAACCCCTGATTAGTTTATATGTTTAGATATTTTGTAATTAATTTAGTGTTTCTCGTTTATTTAATTATTGCATGCTTTTGGATATAAACTGACCATATTGCCCGTATTTGCTTTCTTATGTTTAAATGTGGAATGAGTGTCCTTAAGCATGCTTGTATTTTGATAGCCGAGCGTCAGTGTCTGTTTTCTTGTTCATGTCAGTCATTCATCCTCTAGACCCCGTGTTTTCAGGTGGGATCTCTAAGGGAGAATCATATATGTTGCTTGTTTGCTTTTCTCGTTTGTCGAGCTACAGGTAAGGGTTTAAAACGTTTTCAACTGGGGCAAGATCATAGATATATATAGGTTTGCGAAATAAATTACTATCCCGCCTTTTCTTCTTGCTTGTTGTTCCTGCCTTTACGATTTCCTTATGTGCTTAGTCAAACCTTTTAATAGCAAAACCTATATGTATAATATTTTACAACATTTTCAACTAGAGGCAAGGAAAACCCATTTGTTTTAAATGCGAACTTTGGTCTCTCGACCTCGCAAATATAACCTTGTCTCGAATGGCCCCTTTGGCCTCCCACACCCTGATTCCCTATTTTTGAATGACCCTTTTGGCCACCTAAATTGTTATTGATTTCAAAAGCGAGTCATGGACTGGATCATGACTTTGGGGCCCAGGAGTTATACAGGAGGTGAGCCTGGAGACGAGCGTCTAGGGCAAATCCCGATTGTACTCTAGGTGTTAACTTAGGCTGGTCGGGAGGTTTGGCTAGTCTAAGTTAATGCGACGGTAGCGCCTTGAGCGTTTCCTTAAATTGTGTACGGTAGCGTTGTGGGGCACCACTCGTTTCCTTAAATTGTGATTGGATCGTGACTTTTGGTGATGGAGTACTTGACTACATGCTTTTATGTTTTTCATGGTTGGGAGTTATAAGGAGAGGGCCCGTTCTCGCCGGGACACATTATTGCATGACTTATTGCATTACTTGCTTGTCTAATTGATTTTCGGCTTTCGTTACAAGTCGAAGCACATTCCGGTTTTTCTTCATTTAGCATATGTATTTCCCTATATATATATACAAAACCCGAAAGCGTGGCTTGAACTTGCCAACTTATGCCTTCTTTATTGTTCAAACTACTTAGTTGAATTACGAGCCGTATTTACTTATCATTTCCAACTTATTTATGCCATGTCTTTCGAACTTGTAACGGCCTCGTGACTCAACTAATATTATTTCAAAATGATCGGCTTGACCTTATGTGCAAATGTTTTCCAAGGGATCCGGTTCGTCAACCTTTTGTGTTTTCAAATAAAGCCGAACCCGAATGTTGCTTTATGTTATAGTTTTACAACTTATATTATTGTTTGTATCTTTATCAAAACGAGCAACATTCATCCCTTTTGGGTTTAAATGATAAACGATGAACTGTGATCAATACCTATATTGTATTACCCTCCTTACTGAGTATCCTTTATACTCACCCCTTCTGTTTTGGTTCTTGCTTCAGGTAGACAGGTGGCGGTGTCACCTATCTTATCAGTCGGCAGCAGCAGGTCTAGGTCGGCTCTTATCTCTTGTCTTGTCAGTGTCCTAACAACAGTCGAGTCTTTACTTTCTGAATTGATTTGAGTTATTGTATTTAATATTATGATTTAATTTATTTACTTCCTGTACTTACGTGCCCCTGATGTGGGATAGTTAGTTAAGCCATGGACGACATTGAATGGATAATTATTTTAGATTCGTTTTATGATTATCGTTGCCATGGATGGCTTTTGCGAATTGATTTATTATTCTGAATTCGCTTCCGCATTTCTCTGATTGTTGCTGTTGTTGTTGGGGCATTGAATTGCTGTTGCTGGAGTTTTGATCGAGTGATTACTGTTCGCCGGGAAGGATTTTCGAATGGGGTACCTTTACCTCTTTTGGGAGTTCGTCTCGGTGCGGATATGGTGCCCTTTCTCCTCCTACGGAAAGGGGCGCTACAACTACTAGCCTAAAACATGCAGAATCTTCCAACAAAACAGCTATACACATGCAAATAATCCTCAACTGCCATCTATTCACAACAAATGCATGCATCAATATTTCAACAAAAATATCACCAATTCAGCCCCAAAATCACAGAAAATAGCCCAAAATAACTAATATGCAGCTTCTAAATGTCCAAAAATTTCATCCTCAACATCCTAAAAATACCCCCCCCCCCCCCCCCCCCACCCCCCAATACTTAGAATGAAAGTTGTCCTCAACATTAAAATAAAAGAAGAAAGGTACGGAGGACTTCCCTGAACCCGGGGGGTGTATCATGGGTGGGAGGCGTGGCCCCGTGCGAAGGCAAATAGGGCCTGGATGTCAGCACGCATGGTTGCAAACTGAGCTTGCAGCAACTTTAGTGGGATCTTGTACGTGATCACGTTCAGACTCCTGTCTGACCGTCTGTTCCTTTTCCTTAGTAATTGTTTAACCAATTAAACCAATTCGTCATAACACTTTGAATAACCACTACTTGCACGTTTCAAAATCAAGTCGTCAGCCAAAATAAACCTGTAATACCTGGAGAGAGAGAGAGCACAATAGAACACATCAGAGAGGGAATTAAAGTGGGAAAAATGAAGAAAAACACAATTAGGCTAAGGAATAAAAATTGAAATCCTTGACGTCTTTCATTGGAAACCCTGCATAAAAAGGCTTCAAGTGATGTAAATTCAATATAAGAACAACGCCCTTATCAAGGTTATCGAATTTCACTGCACAAAAACAAAATGCATTAGTAATGAGAAAAGCACCCTCCCATCTCGACCTTAATTTTTCAGGAAATAAATTTAGTAAGGAGCGATAGCTAAAAGCCTTAGCTCCAATACTAAATTTTTCCCTTAAAACTTTATTCTGCTTATGACCATTGTCCAATTCAAAAGCTTTTTCACACAAAGAATTTACAAAGCGCGCACCACCATCATACGACAACTCACTTGGAAATTTAATACCAAAAATATTGAATTTAATAACTTTTTCATTAAATTCTATTGTTAGTGTCTCATCATCCCTATCAATTTCAACCTTAGCCATATGAAGAAAAGGTTTTCCCAATAAAACATCTGACAAGTTAGAACATTCATGATCTTTCAAATCAAGCACAAAGAAATCAACCGAAAAAATCAAACCATCGACTTGTAATAAAACGTTTTCCACAACCCCTTCGGGACATATAATCGACTCATCTACAAGTTGAATTACACCAGTTTTTCTCAATGAACTAACATGCAAATGCGAATCAATAGACAATGGCATCACATTTATTGGAGATTCCAACTCACATAGCTCTATCAAGTCCAAACTGCCCGATTTTACAAGGAATAGAAAACATACCTTGATTCACGCAATTCTGAGGTGCTTCCTTAAGTATAGTAGAAATAAACTTCCCTAAACTTACCTTTCCATAACTCAGTAGCTTGCTCTTTCTCATGAACAATTCTTCAAGCGCTTTTGTATTTTGGGGCATGTCTCTAATTACGCCAAGTAAAGGAATATTTGCCTCAACATTGCCGAACAACTCAAAGAGTTTTGCCTCTGTTGCTACCTCGTGGGCCTGGACATTCTGTCGTGGAAGAGAAGGTGGTATCACTAACGGTGGTGTTCGATTTGCATCAGCTGTCGCATCAGTATCTTGTACGTGATCACGTTCAGGCTCCCATTCGACAGTCTATTCCTTTTCCACTTCTAGCGTTGAAGATCGATTTTGTTCAGGCATTTCTTCCGTTGGAGCTTTCAGTTCCTTGCCATTCATCAATGTGGTAGCACTCATATTATGTCGTGGATCATGAGTTTGAGAAGGAAGTTTCCCCTAGTTTTTGAGTTTGCTAACAGTGCTGGCAATCTGACTCATATGTTTTTCCAGATTCTGAATGGTAGTTTGGAATTGTTGCATATTGTTCCTCGTTTCCTGCTGGAATTGCTGAGAATCGCTCATGAACTGCTGGGTGCTGCTCATAAATTGCTTGAGCATGTCCTCAAGGGATGGCGTGCTCGTCTGTTGGATTTTCCTCGGAGGTTCATGTAGAGTACCAAATAGCTGAGAGTTAAAGGATGGTGATTGTGTATGTGGCAGTGGAATCGGATTTGGCGCATAGCAATCATCTAGTAATGGACATGAGTCGGTTAGGTAAGGACCCGTGCATACTCTACATGTTAAAATTGGTGTATCTTCAAAATTCCAAGTGGGATCGTCGTGAAGCAACGGGCACCTTTTAGTGATGTGGGGCCCTGTGTATACCCCGCAAAATGCAATTTGTGCAGAATTGGTAGCCATTTGTGGAAGCTACAGGCGCATGTGACCCGGAACGTAATCACGTTCAGCGTCTCATGACATGTTCTGCTACTTCTCCCTTTTTTTTGTTTTTTCTTTTTTCAGATTGCATCGGTGTTCACCTGCACAATCAAACCAGATTATCAAAAGAAATTAAATACCATTAAAATCCGATCCCCGGCAACGGCACCAAAATTTGATGGGTGTCGAATCTACCAAAAATAAAATTTATAATTCCAATCTACCAAATAACACAAAATTGCATATTGTGGTAAATAGGGTCGAACACAGGGATTGGTTGGAAATAATATCTTTTGAAAACTGGGAAATTTATTGAAAGCAATAAAAGGGGGGTTTGAAAGAATATCTAAACTACAAAGCAATTAGAAACGACGCAGCAAATAATTAAAATAGGTTAAGGATCTTTTTGGTATTTTTGGATTTTTCAACTAAACAACTAGAAAATAAACTAGGAAACAAATAGAAACTAGGGAATAAAATATATGCGAGAAAAGCCTAGTTGGGGAACAATTCACCTAAGTCCTCTACTCGATCATAGACGCAAGAATAAGCATTCGACTATCAATAAGCCTACTATAGTCATCAATTACCGTAGACGACCTCATTTCTTCTTAAGATTAGATTAATCAGGGCCTATATCTTACAATTAATCCATAATCAATACATAACTCTTCGATAACCCCTCTAGGAGTTCAATCTATCAACAACATTCAATTTAAGAAACATAGACTCGTAAGACATGGCATAAATGAGTCACGAGGCCGTTACAAGTTCGAAAGACATGGCATAAATAAGTTGGAAATGATAAGTAAAAATGGCTCGTAATTCAACTAAATAGTTTGAACAATAAAGAAGGCATAAGTTGGCAAGTTCGAGCCACGCTTCCGGGTTATATATATATATATAGGGAAATACATATGCTAAATGAAGAAAACCGGAATGTGCTTCGACTTGTAACGAAAGCCGTAAATCATTTAGGTAAACAAGTGTTGCAATAAGTCATGCAATAATGTGTCCCGGCGAGAACGGACCCTCTTTTTATAACTCCCAATCATGAAAAACATGCAAGCATGTAGTCAAGTACTCCACTACCAAAAGTCATGATCCAATCACAATTTAAGGAAACAAGTGGTGGCCCACAACGCTACCGTACACAATTTAAGGAAACGCTCAAGGCGCTACCGTCGCATTAACTTAGATTAGTCAAACCTCCCGACCAGCCTAAGTTAACACCTAGAGTACACATCGGGATTTGCCCTAGACGCTCGTCTCCAGGCTCACCTCCTGTATAACTCCTGGGCCCCAAAGTCATGATCCGGTCCATGGCTCGCTTTTGAAATCAATATCAATTTAGGTGGCCAAAAGGGCCATTCGAAAGTAGGGAATCAGGGTGTGGGAGGGCAAAGGGGTCATTCGAGACAAGGTTATATTTGCGAGGTCAAGAGACCAAAGTTCACATTTAAAAACAAATGGTTTTCCTTGCCTCTAGTTGAAAATGTTTGTAAAATATTATACATATAGATTTTGTTATTAAAAAGGTTGACTAAGCACATAAGGAAATAATAAAGGGAGGAACAACAAGCAAGAAGAAAGGCGGGATAATAATTTATTTCGCAAACCTATGTATATCTATGATCTTGCCCCAGTTGAAAGCGTTTTAAACCCGTACCTGTAGCTCAACAAACGAGAAAAGCAAGCAAGCAAGCAACATATATGATTCTCCCTCAGAGATCCCACCTGAAAACACGGGGTCTAGAGGATGAATGACTGACACGAACGAGAAAACAGACACTGATGCTCGGCTATGAAAATGCAACATGCTTAGAGACGAAAATACAATATTTAAGCATAAAAGGACAAGTAGGGGCAAATTGGTCATTTAGCATGTAAAACGTGGAATAAACGAATAACAAATAACATTTGATTAAATATAAACATTTAAGAATAAACTACTTAGATGGTATGATTGAAATTCCACAATAAACATGCATAACCCATTCAAGTCAATCAATTGAATTAAAACTTATCAACTTAACAACTTTTTCCAAAAGCTCAAATGCTACAATCTAACATTCACTCATAATCCAAGTTTAATCGAACCCAAATCTCATCAATTCAACTATACAATCATACATCGACAATATTCATCAATTTACAATCATGCTACAAGTTAAGGTACAAGCAAATTCAGCTTAATTGATTCGAAAAGCTAAAACCTAGTGCGAAAGTTGACATATATACATAATCATACAAAAACGGCCATACAAGACAAACGGTAAATCGGATTGAGGTAATACCAGCGCTGTTAGAACCGTTGTGTCGAGATGATGAATTTGTCGAAGACACCGTTGCCGGATTCCCGCCGGAACAGTGTCAAAACCGCCAGTCACTGTCTGCCACCACTGGACCGCTGCCGGACCGCCGCCGGACCGTCGCCAACGTAGTCGGACCCTTATACTCAAACGTTCCTCTCATCGAGCCAGTCAGTTCCCCCAAGCCGGTTTCTCGATCCGGTCACTCACCGGAGTTTAATTTCAGTTTGAAGCTCCAATGAACCCTAAATCCAAGAATCAAAATTACTCAAAATCGGGCTATTGAATTCAGGAACGGAGTTCGTAGAAAGCTTACCCACGTCGTGAAGGTTGGAAAGCACCTAAAGATCGATGAAAATGGTGGCCGGAGCACGTCGGACCACCATTCCCGCCGCGGCTCCACCGCGCGCTGCCTGAAAATCGCCGGAGCGCCGCCGTTTGATGGAGTCACGCGACTAGACCACCACCAATCTTCTCGTCTCGTCACGCTGTTCAAAACCTTGGTGGTCCGCGACAGTGGCGCCGCCTGAAACATCACCGGAGCTCCACCAACGTCGCGCCTGAAAAATGGTCGTATCTCTGCCGTCGGTGGTCGGATGGACTCAAGACCACCGCCAATGGACTCCTCTCGTCGAAACAGTTCAGACCCGATAGGTCTCAAGCCTCGCCGTCGCCGGAAAAGTCAGATCGGAGAAATGCGCCGCCGTTCGGTTCTCCCACCGTTACGCCGCCGTCGCTGCTCCGATAGCCGGGAAAATAGTACGGTTGGATTCGTCTCATCGATACGGTCCTCTGGACATATGATTCATCGAATTCCAACAATGTTGCAAAAATCGTGTTTGGGAGAAAATGGCTCGTCGTTCGATGATTGTCGGTGTGTGTGTGGTTTCTAAATATGGAAGGTTACTACATATATTTTTCAAAAAACGAGACAAAAACGCGATGTAGCGCCCCTTTCCGTAGGCGGAGAAAGGACACCACATCCGCACCGAGACGAACTCCCAAACGTGGTAGATGTACCCCATTTAAAAATCCATCCCGGCGAACGGCAATCACTCAATCTATACCGGCAACAACGTACCTAGTCCAACAACAAAACCAACAGAGATAACAGAGTGTGGAAGCTATAAATTATATATATCCATTAAACATGCAAAGCCACACGGGGCAAAAATTAACATAAATCAATAATCCAACAAATACATAATTAACAGGTCAATACTCAACAAATATCCATCACATCATCGAATATCAATCATCATTTATATATCCATTTCTACTGACAAAATAATTTAATAATAAAAGACAGACTGTTGTTGGACACTACTGACAATTACCAAAGGACACGAATACCAAGACCTACGACCCTGTTGCCAACCGACATGAGAGGTGACAACGCCACCTGTCAACCTGAAGTAAGAATCAAAATAGTGGGGGTGAGTATAAAGAATACTTAGTGAGGGTAAAGAGGGACAAGTACGAGCCACGTTTCCGGGTTTGGATTATATATATATAAGAAATTACATTTGCATAATTGAAGAAAATCCGGATCGTGCTTCGACTTGCATACACGATAATAATAAGCAGTAATAATAAAGCATAAATGAAAGCAAGTAATATCCTAAAGAGAATGGGCCTGTTCCTCCTTATAACCCCTTCAAGTTCAATAAACTCCATCACCGGTGTCCGACCCCAGAGGCGCTACCCCGGGCGACTATTGAATTTTAGGAAAACGTGCAACGAATGCAACGCCCACCATCACTCCCAACCATGGCTATCAACTCCTGACGGGCCACGATTGACGCTTAGTTTTGGGAAAAGCACCTCGGATTACACCCTGGACGCTCGTCCCCAGATGCAACCTCCGGATACCATCCCGGGCCCATTTAAATAACAATACATTATCTTTTGCTCGCGTTTGAAGAACATTATAAGTTAAGGCCAAAAGGGCATTTAGGCAAGTGTGTGTGACGACAAAGGGGGTAAATCCTAAGTCAAACCGTCACGTAAAGGAAAGAGTTTTCTTGCCCTTTTTAAAACAAAATGATTTAGAGATACTTATAGATACAAGTTAATATCAAAACATTTGTTATAACATCATGAAAATATAGATTAAATATCTAATAGATATACGAGAAGAGAAGTCAAAGCAAGATGAGCACATAAGGGTAGTTCGCAATAATTTAAAAGAAATTCTTACTCCGTTTGAAAGCATTTTAATACCCTCACCTGGAAGCACGAAAACGACAAGACAACCCAAGCTATGCCTTGAAAAGATGGCCTAAAACTAATAGACGACGAGAACCAATTAAGACAAGACACGACAACGACTCACGAAGACTACAACACATGAATAACCAATAATCGTCATGTAGCAATTAAAATACAATTAAATCAATTAAACGGAAAATATACAATTAACGATGCTAAACATGCTCAATTGAAATTCTAATTGCATATTCATGCTTATAATATTATAAAGAAGCACTCATGCGATTATCGGATTTTTCGGACGAGATTCAAAAATTGGGGAAAAAGCCCTAAACGAAAAAGGCTCGATTTAAGGTCCGAACGAGGTCGGAATTTTGAAAATTTTACAAAATATTCATCCTTGAATCATATGGAAGCTATAGGTGAAAACGGCTCGATTTTAGGGGGTCGTATGCAAAAAGTCAACTTTTATTTTTGGCCAATTGACCCCATTACCGTGAGCAACTAAGGAAAAAGACTGAAAATTTGGTTAAGGCATTCGCACGGGCTAACGCACGGCCTTGTGCACGGTCTTGAGCACGCACTCAAGACCGTGCAAGCTGAAGCAAGCGCGCACTGGCTTGCGCACCGGCGTGCGCAGGCCGGTGCAAGATAAAGGTGTTGTGCACGGTCTTGCCAAGACCGTGCGTTGGACCGTGTGGTTCCATCTCACAGGTGCAGAAAAGCGATTTCAAGGTTTCTTTCGAGGGTTTCATCCTAACATCAACTAGGGTGGATTCTATAGCTAAAATCAACATATAAAATTCACACTCATGCATTGTAGACATTAATAGCTACCATTTGATCCGAACTACACAAAAAATGGTAAACTCTAACCTATAAATCCATCAAATTATCAATTATTCATTTCAATATAAAAACTAGAAAATCAAAAGATTTAATGGGTGAATCGAAATGGGGAAAGAAGATTACCGGTAGAGAATTGAATGAGGATCGTATATTTGGTCTCGGAATTTCGATTGATCGAGCGACGGATTCGGAACGGAATTTCTCTTTCTCTCCTTCTTCTTCTCCCTTTTTTTTCCTTCTCTTCTCTCTTTCTCTCTCTCTCGATTTTTGTTGTGCTCAAGAGTGTGCAAGAGAGTGTGCACAAGAGGGTGTGGGTGTGTTCAAGGTAGTGTGGGTGTGTTCAAGATGGTGCAAAGGTGTTTCAAAGGGGTGTGGGTTCGTTTAGAGATTAGATTAATTTCGAGGGGTGGAAAATGTAATTATAAATGGTTGAGGATAGGGAATTAAATTAAATAACTTAAAATTAGCTAACAAAGCTAATCTTTTCATATAAAATTCAACGAAATGTCGAATAATTATTCCGAGAATATTTTCTGGAATTTTGGGTCGTTACACGCGAAGTCTCGGAATTAGGCATACTTAGTATCAAAATGACCGTAATGAAAAGCTTAACAAGGTTCGAGGTTCGTTTCATGAAAATTCGGGCATTTACAAAAAGTCAATATCGAGTGGGGTCAAAGTGTAAATAATTTTGGGCCAAAAATGCAATATTTTGGAAATATAATTTTACGAATAATATTTGGAACCTCGTTGAAATACATCTTTAAAATGATGCAAATATAATTCTTATTAATGCTGTGAGTTTTAAAAGCCAAATTAATGGTTTATGAAAAATTCTTTAAATGCAAGAGTTGGAAAACGTGTAATTATGAAAGACGTCGGGACCGTAAACGGTCTGAATCTCGATAAACGTGCTAATTCTGAGCTTGGGAATTATGTGTCGTCACATTTTTCACCAATGCCCCTGGGTGTTTTCCTCTCAACTTTGCATGTATATGCCTACAACACTTCCTGTGAACTGCATCAGGAGCACAATCATCCAACGCTTCAATAAGTCCCTGTATTTGTACATCACATAATGTATTAATGCAGTAAAAGAAGTTAATGTATAGTAGAACTTGCAAAAATTTACTTAATTACTTACTTTTTGCCTATCCGTCATAAAAGTACATGGTTTATTCCCTGCAAATCCTCCTAGCATATTGGAAAGAGAAGTTAAGAAAAATCCCCAACTTTCAGTGTTTTCATTCTCCACAACTACAAATGCAATAGGGTATAAACCCATATTTGCATCTAAACCACAAGCGGATAGCATGATACCACTAAATTTGCCCTTCAAATAGCAACCATCCAGTCCAATAAAGGGTTGAGAACCCTTAAAAAACCACGCTTCAGTGCTTCAAAACCCCAAAAAAACCTCTTGAAAATTGGTTCCCTTGGAATATTACCATTTTTATCTAGCTTGTACTGAAATTTGACAACACTTCCTGGATTTGTTTGTTCAGTCATAGCAGCATATCTAGGCAACAATTTGTAGGAATCTGCAGGGTTTCATTCTATGATGTCAAGGGATTTCAGTTTGCTTCTGTATCTGTATTATGGCCTCACTCCCAATTTAGCCAATTCAGTCATCAATTGTTTGTTCTTCATGTCAAGGTTGTCTTTCATGATTGTCACTAATTTTTCAGCTATCCAATTTGAGTTGGCTTCTTTCAAACAGTCTACCCTAACACAAGTATGAACTGTAATGCCCCTCTTGATTATGAATGTCGTACTATCCGGCATTAACCACATGCAGATTCCAGCTACAGTTTCTACATTCAACAATCATTCTCTTTTTCCCATTTTTCTTTATGTGTATCTTTATACCTGTAACGCCACGTATTTTAGATTTTACTCTGAATACGTAATTCTAATTCTTTTATTAAAGTTTCGTTTTCACCATTGATTTCATGAGAAAATTTTAATCTAAACCCCACATTTTTCCCGAAATAACCATTTTATCCTTGGAGATATTTTCGTAACTATCTAATTCTATCCTAATTACCAGTCAACCCTCCCCCCCATCGGTTAACAATCATCAAAGAAGAAAAAACGAGAAGAATAAATAGAAGAAGAAGAAAGAAGAGAATTTTCCACCTTGATCTTCTATTTGATCTTACAACTTCATTTCTCGACCAATTCATGAGCCGTAAACTCCTATGCATTCCTTGCAACGTGTACTTCAGGTAGCTACCAAACTCCATTCGTTTCCATTTCGTTTTGATCGATTTCTAGCCTAGTTTGTGAATAGTTGTTATATATGTGAAATTGATGATTTATGGATCAAGACTTGCTTATATGAATTGCTACATAGATATATATGTGTTAAATGAAGTGTTTGAGCATTGTGCGGAAATATATCATGATTAATTTGCTAGATTTTTGTAGATCATAAGAATTGTTTGGTTTTTGTTGAAGTTCTACGCGAAAATACATTTCTGCTGTGAACTGATGAACCACACAGCCCTGAGACCGTGCACCAAGACCGTGTGTGCCCTTTGTTTCGCGCATTGGCTTGCGTACAGCCCTGAGACCGTGCACAAGGATGTGTGTTTGCCTTAACCAAAATTTCTTCGTTTTCAGTTAGTTTCTCTCGGCAATTTGGTCAATTGCAATTAAATAAAAGTGACTTTTTCCGTTTGATCTCGTTTTCAAAATCTAACTTCATCAATAGCTTCGATAAATCATGAAACTTATAAATTTTTGAAGTTTGGAATTTTCCAACCTCGTTAGGGTCGTGAATAGTGTTTTTCTGTTTAGAGCTTTCTAGCTATTTTCCAAAATTCGTCCAATTGATCCGAAATTTGCATGAATACTTTATTATGGCATTTTGAGCATGAATATGAACTCTAATTCGCGTTTTAGCATGTTTTACCTCTTTTATTACAATATTTTGTTTAATTACACTAAATTGCATTCTTGTTAGTACTTCAATAGAATCCTTTTATTATTACGAAATAACTCATCTATGTGATTTACTTATATGAATTTTTTTTACAGCTTTTCTTAGATATTTCCACATATATCTTAACGATTTCGATTAAAACATTTTGATTTCAATATCTATGTATCGCTCAAATGATTTGTTTTACGATGCAAGAAAATATTTTGTTTTAAAGTAAGCTTTGGGTTGGGGAATCTTCTCGTTGAGTGAAGTCGTTAGGGTGGATTCCTCCTAACGATGGAATACCCGGTTGTTTCTCTAAAATTTACAATCTTGTCTCAAAAGGGCTCGTTTGGCCACAAATGTTATGAACGATTGCAAATGCGAGAAATGATAACATTAATGTTTTATAACGTGGGCCCGGAGGTTATACGGAGGGTGAGATCCGGAGACGAGCGTTTAGGATAATAAGATCCCAAGGTATAATTTCCAACGTGTAAATTCCAATGGGAGACCTGTCGATGGCTGGCAAGTCTTTCGTTTGGGTGATGGTGAACACAGCATTCGTTGCGTGTTTTTCCTAAAATCATAACGATAACGTGTTGAATTTTCGGGTAGCCTCAGAATTTGACAAATAGCGCAGGAGTATTTAATGAATGTGGTGATATAAGGAGAGACAATGGCCCGTGCTCGCCGGGACAATAATGAACAATTTACTTAAACGCTTTAAAGTTGACTTAGTTGAATTATAAGCCTCGTCACTTATTTTATAGCTTCTTTAAGTTACAGTTATTGTAAATGTTGATTAAACGAGCTTATAAGTCAACTAGGTTATCATTTAAAATATCAACTTGAATTATGTGCCAAAAATGATTTCAAAGGATTCGTTCGTCAATCTTTTACTGATTTAAAATAAGTCAAATTGAGTGTTGCTTATTATATAGTTTTACAACTTATTATTCGTATAATTTTTCCAAAGACCAGCATCATTCACCATTTTGGTTTTATAAACTAAAAGAGGAACCGTGATCAATATTTATATTATATAACCACTCGCTGAGTATCCTTTATACTCACCCTCGTGTTTTGATTCTCACTTCAGGTTCCTTCAGGTTGACGGGTGGCTGTGTCACCTATGGGGTCAGTTGGCAACAACAGTCTAGTGGCACCTCGAGTTTTGTATAGAGTTTTGTGGTTGTCAGTCTCATTGTCCAACAACAGTCGGGTCTTGATTAAATTTTCGTAATTTATGCTTCTGTTATGGTTGAAAGAATTATATGATTATGTTGTATATTTACTTTTTGTTGTAGTTGAGCCTCAGAAGGGCATAGGGTTTTAACTGTTATTATTATGAAATTATTGGCATGAATGGTTTATATATCGAATTCGTCATATCATGCTTTACTGCTTCCGCACTCTGATTATTTTTTTAGGACTGTTGTTGTTGGACGAGTTGTTGTTGCCAGGTTATTTGATCGAGCAAGTGCCATTCGCTGGGATGGATTTTCGAGTAGGACACCCTGTCGTGCTCGGGAGTCTGTTTCAGTGCGGATGTGGTGTTCTTCTTCCTATCCTGGGAAAGGGGTGCTATAGTTGGTGGTATCAGAGCTCTAGGTTCCCGAAAGAAAATCGAAGGCTTTGTTATCGCGTCTGTCTTGCATTTAGTGTCGTCTTATATGGTGTCAGTTAGTATCGGATTTGTGTTTTGACAAGTGTTTGTCGTTCTTGATGCCTAAATTGTGGAATGACCACGGTTGGCCTCATGACCCAACCGGCGGTCTTTTATGATTTTTGTACTAACAAAGATGTAACATGAGTTGATCATGGGATTCGATGTCGTGTTATGTTTGGTTTGGTCTTGTCTAGGTCGTACGACATTAGGATTTCTTGTTTAATTGCTAAGCTTGCTTAACGTGACCTTTTATGCTTGGTATGGCCCTTTATATCTTATATATTGAGTATGAACAAGTATGCTTATTTGGAATATTATGAAATATTAACGACACATGCATCTATTTTCGATCAGTTGTGAGTTTCAGGATGACTCGCAAGAAATCTCGTTCTGGTTTCTCGATACCGCCTATTCAGACTACACCTGAATTCTTGCCACCATTTTCTTTTTAGCCAGAAATACGGAAATAACTTAAAGAGAGGCTCAATAAAGGAAAATGAGAGAGACCGGCTTTCGTATTTCGTGACGAAGGTAACAAATATATCATATCATCCATATTTACTGTATTTCTTATTTATTAATTGCGTTGAGTGCTATACTCGTTGAATGGTTGAATTTCGGATTTAATCAGGAGTGTTTAGGCATTTTCTGTCATTTTATTTCAATTCAGGGGCGCCCACACGCCCATATGCACGCCCCCAACCAAGCCCGTGCATCTACATAGGTCTGTGTGCGCACACGGACCTACGCATGCCCCTAACCCCGTGCACACGCCCGTGTATCTCTCCTTCTGCGTTTAAAACCACATTTTCACTCCAGAACCAACAGAAACCTCTTTTCTCGGAGAAGAAAGATAAAAATATTTAAATTAATTAATTGTTAAATGACAATCCAAAATAGAGTGAGTGACCAAAGGGGTGAACACGCTTTATATAACAGTATTGACTCATTTGTGTGCAGGGTTAAGTTATCTGAATTGGTTATTAAATTACCAAATATTAAATAACAATGTTTGGTAAGATATTTAAATTTAAGTAAAGTAACCAGATTCCTTACAAGTGGTAATCTGGGTGGGTATCACAATCCCTAATTTTATGTGGTATTGCGATAACTTAACCAAGTAATCTTCAATTTAATTACCAACTAAATTTTTCTTTACTTTTCTAACCCCGTCTCTCTTCTATACCTCTCTCTATTCTAATAAATTTCAATCTCTCTTTTTATATTCACGACATTTTCTCCTTTATTCATCTTCCTCATAAGAAATCTCACAACTTAATTTCAAGACTTAAAACTCAACTTCACAAAATTTATGAATGCAAAGCATTTCAATTAATTTGCTTATCTCTGTTTGAATTTTTTTCTATTTATTTAATATTAACGAATTATTTTACATTGTGTTTTTCAATAAATTCAAGTGTTTTTCTAGTGTCTAAATCTGTTGTAAATATTAAATATTTAATGCATTTTGTATTACTTGGATGATAAAAAATAAATAGCCTGAATTTTCTTTTAATTACGCAATTGAAAAATATATGTAAAAAAACTATGAAATAATTAAGAAAAATTAAGATAATAACATAAATTAATAAAATAATTAACGTCTATAAAAATTGAAATAATATTGTCAAACTTTACTAGCTAGAATGTTATCTGCAAAGCACGGACACGGCAAAAAATTTATCGTGCAGTGTCCGACATGTGTAGGACACGGCAAAAAGTGTCCGAAAAAAAAAAAAAAATTAGGACTCGGTGTCGGACACGGCTGGGGGAGTGTCCGACACGGTTGAGGGAAGTGTCCGACATGGCAAACTCAATTTTTTTTATTTTTTTTAATTTTTTTATTTAAAAGGGTCAAAATTTATTTGAGAAAAAATACAAAATTATAAATGAATGAAATGGTGTATTAAATTAATTTAAATTTATTTTTTCATCATTTTTAATTGATTCTCACAATATTATAATATTCTTTTAACATAATAATCAATTCGTATATTTAAATTTTACTAATAATTATATTATATTGTGATAAATTTATTTTTTAATTAATATTTGTACATATATTATATATGAACATTTATATTTTTATTAAAATGTATATTAGTCAGCCGCGTCGTGTCCGTGTTCGTGCAACATGGAATGTTTATTTACTCATTCCATTGATTTTTTACTTTTTGTTATACACTTCTAATGAAATTATGTAGATATAAGGATATAAAAGTCTTTTTTCCCGCATATGAATTACATTCTATGTTAATAAGGCACAAATCAAACATGAATAAAGAATATAATTTATTCTCTTGCCCATTATATATAAGACCAACCAAACATTAGCAATGTAATCAGATAACTGTTAATGTGATAACCAAATATGTGATTACCAATTTAGATAACTTACCCTGCAAACAAACGGGTCCTATAGATAATATGTAACCTAGGTATGTAGTTAATTGGCATTTCATTTAATTTTGTTCATATTACAATGTGTATAATTCCTATTTAATTATAGAATTATATAATTATTTTATATATAATATTGCAATTTAAAATGTTATTCAAAAAATAATTTTAAATAAATATTAATAAACTTTGACTAATCATTATAAAATTTATATTTAAAAACATATATGATGGAAGGGAAGCTTAAAAATATTTTTAATTAATTTAAATATAATATTCAAATCTTGGAACATGAAAGTATGTTGACTTAAAAAAAATGAAAGCATAGTATATTATTTTATGGAAAAATATGTGTATAAATTGGATAAAAATATACATGTATGGATTTTATAGATACTAATTAAAATTTATTAACTCTAATAAGTTATACTCTAATCATTCTATAGAAATTTTATAATTTATTTTAAATGATATAATATAGTTTTGTTAAACTAATATTATGTAAATAATGTAAGAAAAAATTGAACAGTATAAAAGATAATGGGTCGGATGAGGCCCATATACTTAGTAGCTCAGCAATGCAGCTGAGGCCCAAAATAAATTTTGTTATGAGTCGCACGTTGGTTGATTATCTTTTGTTTTGGTTAGGACACGTTGATTATCGTTTACAATCTGTTGATTCAGAAGAACTTGAATCTTAACAAAGCGACGCCGGATCGAGCAGGTTCAAGTGTCGCCGGAAGGTCGCCGGATTTTTTAAGGTACTCCAAATCATTAACTCAGCGTTATTATTCAATTATTTATGCTCGCTGCTACTTTTCATTGGATAATATTTGGGCCACTTAACAATGCCTCGATCCATTGAATTGTATTTGCTTCTAGCTTTTGAAGTGTTGATTCCATACTGCTTACATTTATGTTCCTCGAATCAGAGTGATGGATCTGCTTATGATTTTTTGTCACCAGCAAATCCTTTCCTTTTTCGCAGGTTTAGTGTTGAGTAGTAGTGTGTTGGGGAAAACGAATTGGAGATGGGGTTCTTGGTGACTACCCTGATCTTCATAGTGGTTGGGATTATTGCATCATTCATCACGAGAATCTGCTGCAACAGAGGGCCATCCGCGAATCTGTACGGGTTCTTTTATATGTTTTTTCACTCAGGAAGATTTTCTTCCTATATATAGTTTCAACAATGGATTCTTGAATTATATGATTGCCACAATATTTGCAGTCACATTTAGTAACATTTATCTTTACTTGCGATAATGTTTCTTCACTTTAGAACAATGTGTAATGTTGTATATGGGCAGAGTAAGCTTTATGTGGGTTTTTGTGAGAGTAAAAGACTAAAGTGCTAATGCTGGTGTAGTTTTGTGAAGTTTAGGTTTATATCTAATGATTGCGAGGTCTTACATTAGTCTCTAATTTCTGGTTATTCATTATGTGGAAACCTTCTTGAACTTGTATGTGGACTGCCAAATTTCAATTTTTATTAGAGAACCTTATTCTTCTGGTGAATGTTTCTGAACATCTATTTAGTGCGAAATGAGAATATAACTTCTTTTCGACGAAGATCCGTGTTTTCACCCCCAGCACTTGATATTTTTAACTGGACGCCATTATCTATTGAACTACATAAATCATGGGATTGCATTTCTTTTGGTTGGCAAGATATTAAACTACTTTTGACGTTGCGTACTCTGTCTTACAATGCAGGTTACACTTGACATTGATTATTACAGCGACAGTGTGCTGTTGGATGATGTAAGTTCATTTTTCTTGGTTAAGAATAAAGCAAAATATATAATGGGCTCTATAATGAGATCCAATATCTTTCTTTTCCTGTCTTCTCTATTTTTCTGTTGTAGTTGTTGACTAAATGTAATTATGGTAAAGTTGAGCTGCAATTACCGTACCTCCTTGAACTCCTTAAGAAAACGTGATCCCCCTACACCCGTATCATAAAGAAAATGTACTTCTAGTGAGCATGTAATTTGGTAATAAGGAAATTTACATGACTGGACATGCTATTACACTTTCGTAGCGAAATCCTTGATATCCCATGCTTTATCATTGAGAATTTCCTTGAGAACTCCTAAGGCTGGTTTAGTAAAATATTTATATTTGGATGTGCATAAGTATTAAAAACGTGGAGAGGAGAGAGGGCACTAGTAAAAATCTACTGCACACTAAATGATGAATATTGAATTCCCCTTCGAAGTTACTGGGTGATCATAAGCTGTTTATTTTCCAAGTTTTGTGTTGAGAAAGGAACTATTGGATTGGGTAAAAATATTGTTGGACATTTCCTCTTTTTCATTTTTCTGTTCCTTTGTTGTTGAGTTTCAAAACTAAACTTTTAACTTAGGGTAAAACTGTAAAAGCCATCTTTGTCTGAAGCAATGGGATTACTGCACTTCCCCACCACCCCCCACCCCACCCCACCCCACCCCGCCCCGCCCCGCCCCGCCCCGCCCCTTCATTCTTCTCTTATAATAAATATCTGAAAAAATTTACATATTTTTGTTGCACTCTTTTGAGAGTTCGCACGCTACGATTCTGAAACCTCCTTCCTTTTCCCTTCCCTCTTGGCAAGGATTTGTTTAGTTTCAGCTTTTCTTGCTGTATCTTCTAGATATCATTATGGATGCAGAATTTAACGCTCCAGCAGGTCATGCAGCATAGTCATTTGATAATTATCAATGTCATTTAGGTTAGAAGAATAATTCATGTTTCCTTGTTGGATTGGTATTTTTTTTTTTAATTAAAGATCCCTCAACAATGGACAATTGCATCTTGTTGGATTGGTATTACTTTTGGAAATATTGAGGCAACTCTGCTATTTTCTTGAGAGTTAATTTCTTGATGTCGTTGATGTGCAGGTGGGCAATTGTGTACCTGTCACAGATGAATCCTCTTATTGTTCCCATTCTGAATGAATCCGAATGATTTTTCTCCGAGAGGCATGTTCATCTATGGAAAATGAAGAGCAATGAATAACATTTTAGGGTGTATAAAGTACCCATTGTATGTAATTTTGATTAATTTGAACAACTTCAGATTACTGCCAGATTGTTACTATCTCTGCTCTAAAACCAATTTTCTGGACACTTAATTCATTTTCAATGACATTGTAATTTGTGTACTTTGAAGAGAATAAATAAAGTTCTTGCATTGCATGCATCTCTATTTTATGCTGATGTGAGTGTAATAGTTTGTAAATGGTAAAGATTTCTACTTTAACCCTTAGAAAAATCTGGTATGAATTCTGGATCCCACCCATACAAAGAGGCGCAGATTATCACATTAAATAATTAGAACTGAATAGAGTTGCATTTAAAATGTGGCTCAAGTGAGGTACAATTTGTATTTTATCAAAAAAAAAATAATAATAAAAGAGGTACAATTTGAACCACTTAAAACGAATCCAGGAGATCATACAAGACATTGGAGTAACTAATAGGGATAATTACTAACTACCCCTGGAGTTTTGCTCAAATTAAAAAAAGAAAAAACTCTTTAAGGTTTCAGAAATTTTCTTCTTCAAGGTTTCAGAAATTATCAACTCTCCGTGATGTTTTGAGGCTGTAAAATTGACGGAAGATGTTCATCCTCAGGGAATTGTTCGTGAAAGAGGTAGTGAAACCTAAAAAAAAAGTTGGCAATTTCTGAAACCTTAGAAGATTTTCTATATTTGAGCCAAACACCTGAAAGTAATTGGTTATTATCCCCAACTAATATGACAAAACTCCCCAATCCAACTCAACATAGGATGCAGTAACCAAATTTTCTATAAGTGCGACCCAAGAAAAGCAACGACAAACACTTGACATTCGCCAAAACACGATTGAAGTATGATTAGGCTTAAAATTAGAGAATTTTTTACAGAGGCTAAAGTTTCACAAGAATAAAGATGCCTCAGGTGAAGGTACAAAGGACAACATGCTCTCACCAAAATATTCATACAACAAAGGCAGTAATTGCCCTGCATCCACATCTGATGCTTTTATCCCTTGACCCACAACTCTCTCTTTTTTTAACGGCCTTGATGATTGCAAATTAGATTCTGTTGAATATCCACCACTAGATCCACCAGCTATGTCAGCATTCACAGAACTTTCTGTTGCTAGTTTTTTGAGTGGTGGCTGCTGCATCGTGTTATCCATACTGGCTTTACGTTTATCTTTAACGAGTTGAAAACAGATTAAAGAAAGAACAAAAAGAAGCATTAGAATCTCATGATTTAAAGCAAGGTAAAATTGAGATTTAAGGAACTGTGATGAGTAGCATCATAGCGAGAAATTTCTCAGGCATTTTCAATTTGCTCAGACACTGCCAAGTGGATGAGCCAAACAACTTTGAGAGTGTTTTGAAAATCAGCTTCTGCTTATTTAAGCAGCAACAAGCTAGAAGCACCAAAAGACCAACTTTTAGCTTCAGTTTCCATCTTCTAGGATATTTTCATAAAGAAATGGAAGACTGTTTATTTTAATAAAAGAGTTCCTCAGCTTTTTTTTTTTCCAACACTCAACTGCCTTTTCTCTTTTTTTCACATTTCTTTGCAAACACTCATCACTTTTACTATTCGGTTTTTTTACGACTTCTAACTTCTACCTTAGCTTCTCAGAAAGTAGAAGTGTTTGGGAGTCTATGTAAAATCAGCTTCTGCATATTTTAAGCAAATATAAGCTAGAAGCACCAAAGGACCAACATTTAGCTTCAACTTCTAGGTTTTTTTCATGAATAATAAAAGTCTTTCAGTCTAATAAAAGTGCTTCTCAACTTTTTTTCCAACACTCCGCTGCTTTCTCTTTCTTTTTATTTGACTTCTCAATTTTTTGCCCCAAACATTCCTCACTTTTACTACAATTTTTAACAACTTTAAATTCTACTTTAGCTTACTCCAAAAGTAGAAGAGTTTCCAAACACCCCCTTCATTGTTTAGACATCTCATGATTGAACATTCAAAATAATAGTTTGTTAGTTAAAATGATTCAATTCATAGTCGTTGAACAATCTACTTACCCTTCCCATTAATCATACATGAAAAAATTGTTTTAGCTAACTTTACTCCAAACTTACGAATTGCATCGAACAAATTGAGATGAAGATGACATCAAATGGTATAGAACAATTTGAAGTTAGTGTACTTAAACAGCAAGAAAAGGATAATATAGTCATACTTGAAACTGTAGTCACGACTTTGGCATTAGTTTTCCAGATGGTGTGTGTTGGAGGAGTTGGCAGAGAAGGAAGCATCTTCAGTCGATCATACATGCACAACCCAGCTGCACGCTGAAAAGAATATAATATCTTCAGTTAGATTTAGACAGCTGTTTTATTTCTACCACAAAATATAAACTGGTCTTCATTAGCAATAATCAAAACGTCCATTGCTTAAAACAAAATCTAGATTCGTTAAATTATCTAATAAATATTGAACACAAGATATCATTGGCCGAAACTCAAAAAAGTGTAAATTAGGAAAGGGTCCAAACCCATCGTTACAGTGAAAACCCTAAACCTACAGCGACAAATGTTAAGAGAGACGAAAGAAATGTTTAAGCATCTTCAACCACAAGAACAAACATATGTCAACAATAACTCAAATATATGGAAATAACCGTATGTAACACCAAATACTATGCCAAAGACAAGATTTTTCATGCGTAAGCATGACACCAGAAGAACATATATTGCACACATCAACATAGCGCAAACCTTACCATTAAGGCCCCATATACAAGCCAGGCTTCATGCCTCTTCATCTCATTCTTTTGCTTCTCTAGTTGCATTTCTGGCTCCAAAAGCCGCAGATAAGGCTCAAGATTGGGAAGCACAAGCAGTCGAACCTGCCCAATATTATGAGCACAATTAATCTTAACCATGGCATCACATGGATATCAAAACAAAGTGCATGCATGTCAATGTGCATATCACACATGTTCACACACACACACGCACACGCACACACACACACACACAGAGGAAATACCACATTAGGCCCAAGAGCTGCTAGCCCTTGGATAGCACCATAATGTTGAGGAAGAGCTTTTGATGGGTCCATGAAAGCATGAAGCAATGTCCTGGTCACACGTGGCTGGAGATTGTGATAGACATGGCCAAATCTGAACAGTGAAACTACATTAATTAAGAGACAGAAAAAGTGAAAGATAGGTGATAAGACATATTTAATTAGGACTTACGTGGCATCAGTGTTAACATGAAGAAAATTTCAATAAAAGCAGTTGACATGAAGAATCCTCACCTCTTGCATATCGAAGCAACCAGATTCGCGGTGAAATTCCTAAGATCCCAATGGTTGTCCGAAAACTTATTTCCTAATCTTTTAGCAACCAGGCACGTCATCACCGAGGGCATTAATTGGTGCAGCTATTAAATTAGAAGCCATACATTAGAAATCACACTCTCGTATCATAAATTTTGAATTGGAATTGCCAATTCAAGATTCACTTAATTTAGATTTACATCACGGGAGACATATTTAACTACGGTCAACTACAAATTAGCAAATCTGATCGCAGAAAACATTCGGCCAGACAACTAGTCATGGTTATGACTGATCAATTGGAATTTAGTACGAAAGGACCCCAACCTAAATACCAGTAATAACTGATCCATTTAATTGCTTGGTTTTACAGAAGACAATTAGTCAACAAACTCTTCCTTTATAAGCTTATCAATAAACTAGGAAAGTAGTGATAATGAGAGAAGAAAAGTACAATAGAGAACCACAGTTAGAAAGGAAACCGGAAAAGGAACAAAGTGAAAAATATCTTACATATGGCTCGACGTGTATATGTGGATTTCTAAGAAGGCTCCAGACAAGACGCATCAAAGCGAAAAGGAGGGAGAAATTATTCAGATTTCGAGAAACCTGCAAATTTTACAGATTGATGTTCATCACCAAGTACTATTATTCTTTTTTGGATCAGAAATCGCTTATATTTACCTCATCAGCAACAAAAAATGTAAAATAAGGAACTAAGGGATGAATTCCAGAGTCAGTAGCCAAGCTCACTAGTGCTTCTTTAAACAGAGGGGACTCCGATCTACTCACAGTCAACTCAGTGATCTTCTCAAAGTACAGCTGCAGCAACAGCCAAGAAACTATTATCTGTATTGCGAACTTAGGAGGCATAAAGAAAGCACATAGAAGTGCCAGCAGGTACCTGGAGTTCCCGCGAAAGCACGTGCTTAATAGGTAATTTAATGTCAACAGGTAACCCATCCTCTTTGAATTCAGTCTTCCTGTTGTCGGAAGGTAGGGAAAGCACTGTCATCGAAAAGAACTCATCATTTCGTGAAATTAATCTTGGACCAGAAAATGATAAAGAATCATATATGCATTGATTTTAAGACAATCCAGCTGTCGAAAGGGTTTAAAGAAGAACTGAACATATTCCAGAATAAAAAAAGGGTTATTCTAGCATTGAGATATATTAGGCATGATAATGCATACTCTGAAGAGCTTCAGGAGGAGGGTTTTCGGGAATCGCAGGTTGAACTCCTTCAATAGCTAACCAATGAGCAACCACGGCTGTGTCCAACGGGGCCTTAGGTAGAGGAGCTTCAATCACCTAAAATTCATTAAACCAAAAGGTCCAATAAGAAAAACAACAACTGTTAGACTGAAATTCCAGGAAACAGAGTTCAAATTGCATACCTCCTTGAACTCCACATCTTTTTCTTCAATAAAAAACAAATCTTTGTGTCCTGCAGCTCTTTTGAACCTTAATGGATCCCCAGATGCAAATCCATATATCGGCTGCATATTGTTACAAATACATAAATACATAATGACGGAAAAGAATCATGCAACCGCAGCAAAAGCTGATCTAATACATATCACAATCACACATCAAAGGGCAAAATTGACACACAACCCCACCAAAACAGAGAATAATAGCAAAATCTTTAAACTGAAAAACGAAAAATTAGAGTACCTCGACATTTCTTAAGCCGAGTGCACTGTCCACGTCGTCCGTAGTTAGAGTAGTTCTCCGTGAATGCCGCATGCATTTGATAGCTTCCTATAACAAAGGAAAACAAACATACTCAAAAGTTCACATGCACGCGCAGAAATCGCACAGCTCAAATCAATAGCTTCGAGAGCGAGATATTTGCTCTAAAAGGTCGAATTGGAAAATAACCTGCATGATTTCGCGAACACGGTACTCTACATCGGCAGCTAGAGCAGGCAATACATCGGGTGATAAGTTAGTAATGCCTATGCTCTGCGCTATGACCTCAATCGTTTCTTTCGGTACTATGCTCATCCTCAAACTCTTTGTTATTTGAAAATTTCAGATTTTACCTCAATAAATAGACAAAAGAGAGTGTAGAATTGTTGATATCATGCTGAAGTTTGAATCTCTAGTGTATAAAAATAAAAATAAAAAATGCTCGGACACAATTGGGGAAATATTACAATTTAGGGTTTCGAGTTTTAGGGGTGGTGGCTGAGGTACCTAGAGAAATAATTTAGAAGAGATGGTGGCAGACGGTGGAGGCTGTGCGGCGGCGTCTGGTGAAGGTGAAGGGGAGAAGACGCCGGCAGAAGACTGAGATGAGAGAAGGCCAGATGAGTTGGTTCGAGGCTGGAGAGTTTGGGGAAGGGCGGGCGGTGAGATGAGATGAAATTGAAAAGAAATTCAGTTTTTATTTTTTATTTTTTAAGAAAGAGGTTCTTTGATATATTATTGTAACATTTGCAGGCAGTATCCACGCGCATAATTTTTTTTAAATATAATTGGAAAGATATTTATATTTTGAACCTAAAATATAAGTTTATAAATTATAATAATAGCAATATTAATTTTCTAAATCATAAATTTATATAAAAGTTTTAAATATTGGTAAAAATTGTACGTGCCTTTGTTGTAAAATGAGAAATTATAGGAGATAGTGGGAAGTGGAATAGAGAAGAAAGAGAAATTATAGGAGTTTTCAAAATATCATTACAATATCCCTATCCTATTAAAACAAACCTGATAAACTAAAGGGATATTTTTGGGTATATTTTAATTTGGTATGACAACTACCTTTTCTCACAGAATTCTCAATTTTATCCTTAATTATATATTGTTCTATTGACTTTACAGAAAATTAAAGGGCCAAATATGTAAAAATACATTAAATAACTTCCATTTGTGAGACAAAACAAACAGACTTTCCTTTTAATATAATATAGATAGATAAATGGGAAAATTCTACTTTTGGTCCCATTTGATAGGGACGAGGTCAAACTTAGTCCCATTATGTTCAAAAATCCAAATGTGATCCCATAAGATTCAAAACATTGCCAATTTTAGTCCTTCCGTTAGTTTTTGGACGGAAATTGCATACGTGCCCGCTAGTGTGTTTTTTTTAATAGTTTTTCTAATTTTTTATAAACAAAATGTTTGGCTTAATTGTATTTTAGGTCCTGTAACTATAGTTTTGTAGCAATTTTTATCCTTGGATTTTGCAATTTCATAATACCAGGGTTAAAAATTTTGATTTTTGAGATGGTTTGAATTAAAACAGGCACGGATTAGGTTTAATACCGAAGTCTGGATTCGCCCACTTTGTTGCCATGTTGTAGTTGTGACGACCCGATATTTCAAGGTACGTTTCGGCGTGTTAGCCGGAATTTATTTGTGAATTATGTGAATTAATTGCATTTAAGTGTTTATTGGGTGTGATTTTTGTGAGATATTTGAGTTAGAGGTATTTTCGAGTTTCTAGCATCGTATTGTCATCGAGGGCTTGATTAGGGTCGCTTTGACTGTAAAATCAATTAATTTGGATACAGTCGACTTTTAAGCCCGGAATAGCGATTTGCAGTATTCTTGGACTGGCTTGAGTTTGAGCCGGGTGTTCTTTTTCCCCTCTAATTCTCACGTTCATTCTCTCTTCCTCACTTATCAAAATATTCAATTTCTCTTCACCTCATTTTCCCTCTTCCAACAACAACAACTCTTAACCTAGCTTCTTTAATCTTCTTCACCTTCGATCCTCTAGCTCTCTAATTCAACAAGAAGGATCACCGAAGAACAAGGAACAATTTGATCCGAACAATTCAAGCTCTCAAGCTCTACTTCTCCTCATTTCATAACTTTTCCATATTTAGGTAATTTATGGTTTTTGTTGCTATGATGATTGGTAATGATTCTTATGTTGTTAGAATGACCAAACATGAATATATGAGTGTATGTTGATCATCTTGAAGCATGAGTGGAGCTAGAAAGCTTGAAACTCCATTAATGGCAATTTGAAGCTAAATGGGTTTATTTGTAATATTGAATTCACGACTTCTTTAGCTTGTTTTAATGTTGTTTTCATGATATATGATCATATTAAGCATTTAGGTAGAGTTGTTGGAGGATTGGGGGATGAAAAAAATGAATTTTGAGCCAAAAATCAAAAAAATTCTCGCGACTGCTACAGTAACCTGCTACAGTACCTGCGTGTTACTGTAGCAAATTTGCTACGGGAATTTGGCCAAAAATGTGGCGATCCGAACTTTAAAAATCCCGTTTTCACCCTAAAAAAATCATTATTTCACCACCATAAATCATCTAACACACAAAATTACTTATTTTGAAAGTTTCGTGGTGATTGGACATGTTCGGGTTTTGAATAGTGTTTCGGGGGTACTTTTGGTAATTTTCCCAAACGTTTGAAAATGCTACCCCAAGCTTCTATATGACTTGTATGCCTTCTTTGCTCAATATTATAAGCTTCTAATGTGTCTAAATGTGTTTTATACATTTTCATTATTTAAGCATGTTTGCATATTTAAAGCCGTATGTCGTTAATTGGTTGTTAGTCGAGTCGTGTCTTACCTCGAGGCCCTGTGTGTTACAGGTGGACCCCAAGGGGACAAGGCATAGTCGTCGGCTTCCTTCTCTCTTCTTTTGAACCTTTCAGGTGAGGATTTAAAACGCTTTAAACTGTTGCATTGAACAAATGATTGTGAAAACCCTTAAGTATTTGAATATATTTATCAATATTTGAGCAATGTTTTCATATCAAACAATATATGTATATTCTGATCAAATGGTTTCAAAACAGAGACAAGTGAACTTATTTGGTTTAAAGCAACTTTTGGTTAAGGAGCCTTGCGCGTATGCCGTGAATTCTCTCGGCAACGTTGACGAGTGTTGTCCAACCCGTTGCACACTTGTTCTCGAATGACCCATTTTTGGTCAAACCGCTCCTTTACTCGAAAGAGAAATGAGAACTAAATATTCAAAGCGAGAAATATTACTCTTCACCCCCCTTGAGGACGCTATTGGGAGGAACGGGCCCCGGGTTATAGGACCGAGTTAATATCCCGTAGACTAGGTCTAGGGTGAGACCCAATCCTATAATTCATAAATTCAGATTATATGTAGATGTGGTTTGTGATCCGGTCATTTTCTATTACATAATCGAGGGTATTATCCAAGCTGTTCAGGGAAGAACTAGCCCGAATAATACTAACCGACTACGGTCGTTAAAAATGGTGAAGTCTTGGGTTGCTCCTCGATAAACCAAACGGTGTATTGGAGATTTCAAATATTTTTGAAATGTTTTGGGAGTTATAAGGAGATGGCCCGCTCTCGCCGGGAAATAAAAGGTTTTAAAATGTTTTACTACAAAGTCTGATTCACTTAAGCTTTATTGAATCCATATGAGACTATTCGTCATGCTACGAGATCTCTAAGTGACTAAAGCGTGGATTAGACTAGGTTTTACATTATTACATATACCTCCCCTCTTCACTGAGTTCTTTTGACTCACCCTCTCTTTTGGTTCATGCTTCAGGTTTAGATGCTCGACGTTCCAAATGTCGAAGTTGGCAGCAGTGGTCATAGGATTTGATTTCGAGTCTTGTGTCGGTCGTTGTACATTTATGCTATAGATCGATACAACATGACTTGAGTTACATTATGACATTGCTATACTCTATGATTATGTATTTACATTCTGGAACCGCGAATTGGCGGAGTTATGTTTATTTTGCCCCTGTGAGGGATGTTGATATATATATATATGCTTCTGATTTTCGATTAGTTGAGCATTGTTTAAATTCCCTCGTATTGATTACTTGTTTAAGCTTCCGCTCATTAATTGTTTATTGTTCTGTGCATTTTGGGAGAGTCACTGTTGCCAAAGGTCATGGATACCTCGAAGTAAGATCTGGCGTGAAATCCAGGGATACATTGAAAGCTAAAAGGGCGGGTTCGGTTCTCGATATGGGATTGACGTGAGTTGTCTGGGGTGGGGTTTCGGGTTTCAGTAATTAACCGTAGCTTGGGGTCTCGTTCCGGTCTGGGGGCTGTGGTGTAGGGGCGTCACAGTAGTCGTTTTTAGGGCTTGCCTCCATGACTAGTTAAGAACTAAATCCCTTGACAGTTTTTAATTCTGTAAAATAATCCATGTACAGTCGTTAAAATCTTAAGTTCTTGGTTTTCACCAAAAAATTTAGAATAAAATTATAAATTTTTAATAAGGTCCTGCCATAAATGGTATCAGAGCCATGATATTATAATCTTGGTATGTGATGTTATTCAACACAATTCTCTTATGATGAGTATCATAAGAAACACATATACTATTAAAAACAGTGTCGAAGAGGAATATGATATTCCTCAGAATCTTGATTTGCTTAATAAATGGACTATTCAAAAAATAGATCCCAAAATTATTTATAAATTTGGCACTTTTGAGCGAATGGGCTTAAAATAAGTGGTTAAAACCACTAAAGAAACAATTTTTCTTAATAAGGATGAGATGATAATTCGATTACTTAGTAATAGAGATCTTAATAAATACAAAAAATTATATAAATTTATCCATATTGGATTAGTTCAGGTGGCCTTTTGAACCTTTAACCCTTGAAGGGTTACCAGAAAGCTTTATAGCATGTAGCGCCCCCTGAAGAAGGAACGCCACATCAGCACCAAAGCGGATTCCCGAGCTTCAGCGAGGGGCCTCGACTCAAAAACCCACTCCGGCGAACGGCACGCAAGCAATAACTACTGGCAACAGCGACAACTTCCCAACAACAACCACGAAAATATAAAATAACGCGGAAGCGATTAAGCAATAGACAAATCAATTCCATAAAAGCCTACGAGGCTAACATAATATCATTAAACATTTGCAGTTCGAAATACAATTTAATCATAAACACATAGTACCATTCACGGCTTAACTAGCCTACCCTGAGGAATCCTAGATATCTTCAACTATCCCACATCAGGGGCACATAAGGTACGGAAAGTAATTAAAGCAGTAAATGGTATGAAAGCAATTAAATACAATAAACAAGACTCGACAGTTGTTGGGACCACTGACAAGACAACCAGACTACAAGATTGAGCCTATCTAGACCTGTTGATGCCGACTGACAAGATAGGTGACGCCGCCACCTGTCTACCTGGAGCAAGAACCAAACGAGAAGGGGTGAGTATAAAGGATACTCAGTAAGGGGGTATAATAGATATATTGATCACGGTTCATCGTTTGCCATTTAAAACCCAAAAGAGTGAATGTTGCTCGTTTTGATAAAAGATACAAATGATAATATATAAGTTATAAAACTTTAATACACAGCAACACTCAAGTTCGGCTTACTTTAAAACAGGGAAAAGGTTGACGAACTTGATCCTTTGAAAATCATTTGCACATAATGTCAAGCCGATAGTTTAATGAAGACCTAGTCGATTCACAATTCGTCGAGTAGTAGAAAGTGATAGTTAACAATACATGAATAAGCAATACATGATGGGATTGTGATTCAAATAAGTAATGAAAGCAATAAATCAACTAAGCATGTAGACAATACAATAATGTCCCGGTGAGCACGGGTTCTATACCATTACATGAATAAAGCAATAAGGAGGATTAAGGGAATGTACATAACTGCACGTTACCGGGTTAAGGGAGCGCACATGACCGTGCGTTACCGGATTAAGGAAGCGTACATGACTGCACGTTACCGGATTAAGGGAGCGTGTTGGACGACACGTTACCGGATTAAGGGAGCGTACATGACTGCACGTTACCGGGTTAAGGGAGCGCACCTAGAAGGTACGTTACCGAATGGAACAGTTCTCGCTTGAAATCAGGGATCGGGGTGTGGATGGCCAAAGGGGCCGGTCGAGACAAGGTTATATTTGCGAGGCCAAGAGGCCAAAGTTCGCCTTTAAAAACAAATGGATTTTCCTCGTCTCGAGTTGAAATCATTGTAAAACATTATATATGTATATATAGGTTTGCATGAAAAGCATTAAAGCATTAAAGGCAGCAAAGCATTAAAAGCAATAGAAAAGCAGGGAATAAGTTATTTCGCAAGTCCTATATATATCTATGTTCTTACTCTAGTTGAAAGCATTTTAAACCCTTACCTGTGGCTCGACAAGACAGAATGAAAGCAGGCGGTAGTCAAGTTTCTCCCTCGTTGGTCCCACCTGTAATACACAAGGCCTAGAGGATGAAAACAAGACTGACAAAACTAAAAGCAAGAACCGAGACAACAAACGATGCACGACAATTCAAATAGAATCTTAATCATGCTATAAACGAGATATGGAAAGCTAAACAATTAAACATATAGAGATATATAAAATACGGAACAACAATTAAGGAAATATTAATGTAATTCTAAATTACGAAAGAAACATCGAAATTAAATATCGAAGACATGCTTAAACATAATTAGGGCACGTAGACATGCTTAAAATAATATAAGAACGCTCTCACGCGAATACGGGATCAAACGGATAACAAACGGTAAAAGTGGGTAAAAATTCCTAAACGAGAAAGGTGTCAATTGACGGTCAAATAAAGCCGGATAAATCATAACTCCGAGAATAAATAGGTTTTCGAACACTACGAAGCTATTGGTGAAGTCGGAATTCGAATCCGAGGTCAAACGAGAAAATAGCATTATTCGTAAGGGGTAAAACTAGTAACTAACGTGAGCAATATTTGAAATCAAGGTAGAAAAATGGTTAAGGGGGTTGTATGGGCCTGTGTACGGTCTTGAGACCGTGCAATAGCCTGTGCGTGATCACATATAGGGTGCACGGGCTTGTGCACGGGGAAAGCAAGCCCGTGTGAAGGCTAGAGGAGTTGCACGGTCTTGTGCACGGGCTCAAGACCGTGCGCAAGGCCGTTTGAAGGTTTTAAGGCTGTGCACGGTCTTGGGCACGAGCGCAAGCCCGTGCGGATCTTCTGGGCAGCAGAAAAGTGCAGTTTGCGAGTTTCTTGCCCACAACAACATATAACCTCATAGATCTCTCAAATTACCTTATAAAACATGCTAATTTTCACATATATACATATATATCATATTAGCTACACATAGGTTCAAGAATCATGCAAAATGATCAAGTAAATCTCCCTAAACACAAAAATCCCAAATCTATAAAATTTTATCGAAAACCCACGAAAATCGCAACGAGGAGTGAACGAAATGAAATGGGGTAAAAGGGTTACCGGTAGAGAATGAAGCAAGGATCGTTCGGGTTTTCACGGCTCGTCGATGGGGGGGGGGGGGGGGGGGGGGAGGGGGAAGGGTGTTCAAGAGAGTGCATGTGGTGTGATCATGAGTGTGCAAGGTGGTCAAGAGGGTGCAAGGTGGTGTGGAAGGTTCGAATAGGTTAAAGCGAGTTCGGGGGTGTTGAAATGGTAATTTTTGGTAAAATAAGGAATATAAGAGGGGTAAATGTGAAAAAATGATATCAAAGAGGGTCGGGGATAAAATGAGAAATTCCGAGTAAAAGGAGGGTTCTCGGTTAAAACTTATTCGTGATACTAAATATTCACAAAAAGCCTTCGGCGCGAATAAAATATAATTCCAGAATAAATCTGAAATTTCGGGTCGTTACATAGCAGCTTTAAGAGATGGTAGAAATTTAGATTGGAAACAATCTTTAATGGGTATTAATCAATCCAGTTTGGCCAATGGCCCAGTTTATTTTAATGTTTATTCTAATTTACAATTATCTTTAACTGATGTTAATATACTTAATGCTTTAACATTAAATGTTAAAACCCATGGTTATAATTATGCTCCAGGGTCTGAGGTTATATGTGTTTGTTATAGAATTTATTACAAACCCCTTCATACTTTGAATCCTCACTATCAAATGGTTGATAAACCATTAAATGAAACTATTCTTATAGAGACTAATTTTAGTAGATCTGAAATTACTACTAGAAGATCTATTAAATGGGACGAAATAGCATTCCCAAAAAATTGGGTTATAGAAAGAGATGTACCTGCTCTTCTCAATACCCAGCATAAAGCTACTAATATAGTACAAACCCCTGAGGGTACTGTTTTTATAAACTTTGATCAACCTAGAAGATCTCTAGGACAAAAACCTGGGTCAAGACTTTCCAGATCCAGTTCTTCATATTATCATATATCTCCGATTGATTATGAGGTTAGACCTCCCTCTAGGTTGATGATGCTCCACCTGATACGGTTGAGGAATTAAGAATTCATCCTGATAATATTGTTAGAGGTGTTTATAGAGTCGAAGCAGATATAGATGCCTCTGAAATGAATTTCTCTATTTAATGGATTTAAAACCAAAAATTGATTTTAGTCCGGCATCACCGACAAGAAAACTAATTCAGCAAGAATTCAATCTCCCCAGGTGGGAACCATTTAAAAAATGGCTTTTTGAAAATTTTACTAAAGGAGATAGAAAAATATTTCAAGAAAATTTTTATAATGACCTCTCTGAAAAAAATGTCAAAATATCTTTTGCTCCTTGGTTTATAACCAATTATATGGAAAATTATATTTCCGTCATTGAAAGGGAGTATAAATATTCCCAAAATGGAAAAGTTTTAAAAACTATTTTCTCTCCTTCTCAGTCTTTTCAAATTGAAAAAGACACAGAAATTCGTTATTATACTGCTTTTCAAAAACTTGTGGATAGTGAAGCTTTACAAGTTACTACCAGTCATATCAATGGTTTAATAAAACAACAAAATTATAGTAATATTTATTTACTTGTTCTGGGCGAACAAATTATATCCTTACATGATAGAGTTGAAAAAATTATTTCGAACATCCATGAACTAAGAAGTTCATTCCATATGGATAAGACTTTTAATCGGGAGAATATTGCTACTCCTAGTATTCAACCCCCTCCTGATATTAAGGATTTTAAATTAAAACCTATATCTGAGCTTGAAAAAATGCTTGATGAAAAATTTAAAGGTCTTCAAATCAAGACTCTCAATGATGAATTTGGTAGTGATATGAGTGATAATGATAATTATCAAGATACTGTTCGTGAAGAGATTAATAAACTCTCTATGTATGCTGATAAGCCTACTCAAAGGATGTATTATTATCCTAGGCCTACTCCTCAAGATGTTCTTTTCGAAGAATATGAGTATATTGTCAATAATTCTTATAGTGGTAAAAATATTTACGAATGGAATATTGATGGTTTTACTGAAAGACAGATTTATAATGTTGTCCATAGGATGCTCATGTATAGCACTATATGCAAGAATAATGGTAATTCTGATAAAGCCATAGCTAATATGATTATAGCAGGTTTTACTGGTCAGCTAAGGGGCTGGTGCGATAATTATCTCACCCAGAGTAATAAAAATGATATTTTAAATATGGTTAAAGATGAGAATGGTAGACAGATTGAGAATTCTATCTATACTTTGATTATTAATATCATTGAACATTTTACTGGAAGATGGTCCGATAATAGTGATAATCTTAGGACTTTACTCCAGAATTTAAGGTGTCGTACCCTCACATCTTTCAGATGGTACAAAGATTCCTTCCTTAGCAGAGTTATGGAACTCCCTGAGTCTAATAGTCCTCATTGGAAATCTAAATGTATTGATGGATTACCTTCTTTATTTGCTGAAAGGGTTAGGAAAAACCTTAGAAAAGCCGATGTTAATATTAATTATGATAATTACACTTATGGCAAGTTAATAGGAACTTGCATTCAGGAAGGTTTAGCCTTATGCAATGAGATAAAATTAAGCCAACAGATTAAAAAGCATAATCTCAATGAGAAAAAGCAGCTTGGTCAATTCTGTGGTCAATTTGGAGTAGAAAATCCATCTACTAGCCAAGATAATAGTAAGGCTAAGAAACACAAGAGAGACAATAGATCTCATGATTTTCCTAAAAGAAAACATAGGAAAAGAAAAAAGAAGAGAGAATTAATAAAAGAGAAAAGGAGAGCAAATGCGCCCCCTATTATTTGCAGAAAATGTGGAAAAATTGACCATTATGCTACTAGATGTTGGGTTAAGAAAAAACTCAGCACTTTAGAGATTGATAATGATCTCAAAGATACATTAAGTAAATTACTTCTTAATTCTGATTCTGAGGAAGAAGAAGTGCCCATTGATGGTCTTGAAGCCTTAGATAATGATAACAGTTCTTTTGATAGTGAAGACTGTGAACCTTGTAAAAATGGTCTACCTTGTGAAAAGGAGGATAGCTCCGATCAGGAAAAGGGAAATAATCTCTACCAAATAATCTCCCAATTTCAGGAGATTAATGTTCTTAATAATGATAGTATAATAGAGATTCTAAGATCTGTTAAAGATCCTGAAATTCGATCAAAAATTCTTGATCAAATAGGAGAAAAGGATTCTCCAAACAAGCATGAGGATTTTATTTCGAAATCTTCTGAACCATATACTATGGCAGAAGTAAAAAGAATGGTAAAGTAAAAGCAAGTTGGAGAAACTCCAACCAATTCTAGTGATTTAGCAATTGAGATTGATAATCTCAAAAATGATATCATAAATTTGAAAAGTTGGAATAAAAATCTCGAGGAAAGAGTTTTCAAATTGGAAATTTTCAATAAAGGAAAATAACCTCTTATTACTTTCGATTCTGATAATCAAAATACTTTTCCAGAGGATGAAAATTTCTTATCCACTTTAGAAATGGTTACCTCTCAAAAATGGTTTATAAAAATTTCTCTCCGTATTGATAATAATTGTAGAAAGGAGTTTACAACACTAGTTGATAGTGGTGCAGATTTAAATTGTATTCAAGAAGGAATTATTCCTACAAGGTATTTTAATAAAATCACCCATTCTTTAAGTTCTGCAAATGGTCAAAAAATGGAAATCAATTTTAAAATTCCTAAAGCTTACATTTGCAAAAATAAAGTTTGCATCCCTACTAGTTTTTTACTAGTGAAATATTACCAATCAACTTATACTTGGAACCCCATTTTTAAATAAAATATTTCCTATAAAAGATATTGATGAAAAGGGTTTTATTGGAACTTTTGAAGGAAAAGAAATTATTTTTCATTTTATCACCGAACCTTTTACTAGAATTTTGAATGAAATAAAAGATTCTTTAAAAAACAAAGAAAATCAAATTAATTTTCTTAAAGAAGAAATCAACATCTTGAATATTGATGAGGTCCTTAAGAATCCTAAATTACAGGATAAAATAAAATTGCTTAATAATCAATTTTCTTTACAAATTTGTAATGATCATCCAAATGCTTTTTGGGATAGAAAGAAATATATTGTTTCACTTCCTTATGAAGACAATTTTGATGAAAGAAAAATTCCGACAAAGGCCAGACCTTGTCAAATGAATAAGGATTATCTTGAGCTTTGCAAAAAAGATATTGAAACTTTGCAAAATAAAGGGTTAATAAGACCCTCTAAATTCCCATGGTCTTGTACAACTTTTTATGTTAATAAACATGCAGGAACAAGAAAGAGGTGTTCCCAGATTAGTTATAAATAATAAACCTCTTAATACAACTTTAAAACGGATTAGTTATCCAATCCCTAATAAAAAGGATTTACTAGATAGGCTTCATGATGCCTTAATATTTTCAAAATTTGATTTAAAGTCAGGATACTGGAAAATTCAAGTTCATGAAAAAGATGTTTATAAGACAGCTTTTAATGTTCCATTTGGTCAATATGAATGGAAAGTTATGCCTTTTGATCTGAATAATGCCCCTTTAGAATTTCAAAATATTATGAATGTATTTTCAATCCGTATAGTGATTTTATCATCGTATATATTGATGATATCTTGGTTTTTTCTAAAAATATTGAAATCCATTTTAAAAATTTGGATATATTCAAGAAAATTGTTATACAAAATGGTTTAGTCATATCTAAACCCAAGATGCTACTCTTTCAAACAAAGATTAGATTCCTTTGTCATATTATTGAAAAAGGGAAAATTATCCCTATCAATAGAAGTATTGAATTTGCTTCTAAATTCCCTGATCAGCTGACTGATAAACTCAGCTTCAAAGATTCTTAGGCAGTTTAAATAATATTTCTCCATATATTAAGAAACTTGCATAGGATACTGCTATCTTATATGATAGGCTTAAGAAGAATCTAAAACCTTGGACTAAGAGTCATACTCAAGCTGTCTAGAAAATTAAGAATAGAGTCACTAATTTTGTGGCGCCCAATGCTACATCCCGCACCAAGGTGTACCTCAAATATAGGCTTAAAACCTATACTCAAGATTTCCTCAGTGAAAGGACAAAATTCTGACTAGGCGGAAGCTACCAACTAAACAACATCAATAGTAATCAAAACCCTGAACAATATGATAAACTATCAAGATCATCACTGTCAAAACGATAATCATAAGTAGTAACCTGTACAATCTAACAAAGCATAGTTCTCAAAACCACACAAGTATAGTGACCTACAATTATTTACAATGATACGACTCCAACTATAAAACATGATAGGTGATAAGGGTTTACAAAAGTAAATATACAACACGAGCCCCAACTAGATGACACCTCCCACCTATACACGACATGCCGCCTAGTGACACCTATCTGCAGCCAAAATCAAAAGGGAAGAGGCGTAAGTCAAAATGACTCAGTGAGGGGGGATATATATATATATATATATATTATAAAACGGAACAAAGGTTCACTATTTAATTTTAAACGAGCAAATAAAGAAATAAACAGAAACAAAAAGTATCCAGGTTTTATCTGCAAGAAATTATTAGTGAACCAATATAACATCATTCAATCATAAACAGATACCCGGCGAGAACATGCAATTCTCCAACCTTAACACCCAAAAATAATCAGAAAACAGAAACCCGCCTTATTCCTCCAAATGATAGCCGAGGAGCTACCTCGAACTACCCAAACAGACAGATAGGGGTTACACTGCAAAAGTAATCACCCAACTCATGTGCTCGCGTTATTGACAACTCCGACGATACGCACGAACAATACTTCACAAAAGGGGTACGTGTGGGGATCAGCATTTGGCGCACACCTCCAGGCCTCACCTTCCAGTTACCCCGGGCCCATATGCCCCAAGGGCGTCCCCAAGGGTCTAATAACAGATTCTCACATTTCAGAAAACAGATTTTTCCTTACAAGTCAAAGTGGCTTATCTTTCGAAAACAATACAAATTTTTCGTAATTATAAGTACAAAGAATTTTTTGTATATTAAAGCATTTTTATTTAAATTTGATCAAGAAAATAGTTCAACTATCTACTAAGTATAGCAATAGGGGACAAGAAGACCGTAAAACTCATAAAGTAAAGGCTTTGGGTTATGGGAGTATATATTTACATATATATGATAATGACTGCAGGAAATAAATGAAACCTCACCGGGATATTTCAAAAGGATAGTAAAAGGCTCGTCAGACACAATATCAGGGTTCCTTTGGAGGATCACCTGTTAATAAAAGACTGTGGGGTAAGACTCGACTCGACAAACTAATTAAAACACGACTGACTTGTACGGCCATAGTTAATTAATATGTGGTGTAATTGCTAAACCTAGTGAATCCTTAAATGAACTAATCAATTAAAGCTATTAGTTACTGTTAAAACTTGTAAGATTTCAGTATTTTAATTTCAATAGTGAAGAAAATAAGGGAAGGCCTCTTATTCACTTATTAAAGAAGACTTTTAACTTTTATTCTAGTAATAGTGTTAATCTCCGCCAGAGCCATTACACCCTACAAGCCTAACACCTATAAAGAATATCCTATATCACTGAAAACAAGGTTTGTACATACATGCTTAACTCAGAGTAAGTACGAGGATTTAAATATATGTTTTAGTTGAATTTATAACTCTAAGAGCAAACAAAAAAATTGATAATTCAACTACAAGTTCACTTCTCTACCTCTACGTAGCTATCCAGACTATGATGGAGAAGATATTTATCATACTCACTCAAAATTGAATCCATTAATTAGAATATGAATTATATGTGAGGTTTCAGAAGAAAATTATCCCTTACCTGTTTACCCTTTTGTGCGTGCTCGGTGAAGGAGATAATGTACGAAATGGAAGTCTGAAGGAACTTTACTTATTTTCATCTATTTAATATGATCTCTCCAATTTACTTAATTTTTTTTATTGTTTTACTAATTGCGGCTCACACATATTATATATTATATTATATATATATATATATATATAGTCTAATTAATTACAACATTCATGCTTATTAATTGGTTGAACTTAGTAATGGCAGATTTAGATGATTTACTTAAATGATATATTTTATTTCAATCAATTAGATATTTTAAAAAAGAAAATCACATTCTTATCGGTATTTAGGGATAAAGATATACGTGTCACAATTTAATAAAAATGCGTAGATACTTATACACGTAATCATAAATTTCGCCACTGTAACGCCCCACATTTTTGGGTAAACTAAATCCGGTAAGAATTCTTAAGATAACGGGACAAGTTTGAAAAACTCGATCGGGATATATGTGCTTATGTGATATTTGTGTGTTTTATATGAATTTTTGTAAATGTAATAATTTGTGAATTTAAATTATTCTATGTCAATGTGCGTATAAAATGATGAGTTTTGACTATAATATTGATATATTTCGATAATATGTCATTTGTATGAAGTTTCGCGAAATTACGAAAATTCCCCTTCGATTTTTCATTTAAACCTCAGGTTTTCTTTTTATTCTCTTTTCCTTTCCTTTTTCTTAATTACACTTAAACCCATAAACTTCAGCAGCAACCGAAGGAAAAAGAAGAGAAAAAAAGAAAGAATTCTCTTAGAATTTCAATTCGATCTTTCGAGTTTGTTTCTTAACCAAATTTCGATCCGTAAGAACCTACGCGACCCTTGTAACATTCTCTATAGGTATTATTTAGGTTCCATTCGATTCTGTTGTCGTTTGAGTGTGTTTTGGATAAATTGTTTCGGAGTTGGATTTTTCGGTAGTTTGATCGTTATACTCTATAGTTTCGATGATTCTTGATCCTATGTGTTGCCATTGTGATCTTTGATGTTTGTTAAAGTTTGTAGTATGAAAATATGATTGAAAATGAGGTTTTCATGAAGATTTGACGAAATTCTGTTGCTTCTGTGCGAAGTTCTTCGCGTTCTGCTGAAAATTCGCGAAAACATGGTGCACATGGCCTTGCAACAGGCCGTGAAGCAAGACCGTGCGCTATTTTCAACTCACACGGCCTTGCCTCAGGCCATGTGTGTAGCCCGTGCGTGTTCCCAAAAATGCACAAGGCCGTGCAAGAGGCCGTGTGTCCCAAATCTCAGTTCAAAAGTCTTTGGAAGTCAAAAATTGCAAATTCTACTTTCTTCGTTTGATATTATTTTCAAAATCCGAATTCACCATTAAGTTCGTAGTGCTTTAAAACTTAATAATCCATAGAGTTTGAATTTTTCCAATTTTCGTTTGATCATGAAACGAACCGATTTCCGTTTAAGGAATTATACGCTTTTCGCAATTCTTTTCTGATTGCTTCGAAACTTGAATATATGCTTCTTTATAGTATTTTAAGCATGTCTATGAAACCTAATTGTGTTTAAAGTATGATTTATAAGCTTGAAGTTTGATATTTCATTCGTTTCATTGAATAATCGTTCTAATTGCCCTTCTTTGATTTAATTAAGTGTTTATTGCATTAAGAATAAGCCGTGCGTCGTATTGTCGTCTTACATGGTTGTGTCGTATTTGGTTTCAGGTGGTAGTTCTTCTGGGCAGTAGTTGATCTTCTTTCTTTTGCCCTTTTTGCAGGATTATCCAGGTGGGGAATTATCTTGGGTTTTATGCCTGGCCGTTGAGCCACATTATATTATTGGGCCCGGACATCAGGGTACGGGGTGAAGCCGGATAGACGTTGGGTCTACGGTGGATCTCAACGCTCTGGTCTCCAAACTGATGGGAGCTCGGGGGTATGACCGGAGTGGCAACCCTTTTGAGTACCTGCGCCGGACGGGATCTAGTTTATATCCCCAACCGAAGATGTATTGGATATTTGTCCTTGCATATATGATTATATAGTAGCGGGCTAGCTACCTGACAATACAAGGAGGCATAAGGGAGGTTTATTTGATATTTCTGATATTGTGACACAGGTGGTTGATGCTCGACTCGCCGAGTTTTTACTTTATTGCGAAATTATTCGATTCACCAATAATTGTGAAAACCTTTATTTTTCCTTTGTTCTTCTCATTTACAAACTGGTGAATCTTTCTGTTGTTTCGATAATATATACGTATTACAGCCCCCTCACTTAGTCCCTTTGACTAACCCCATTACTCTGTTGTTGTCTTTTCAGGGTTTTGTTGCTAGGCGGATTCAGGTCGTGTCTGAGTCATTTACTTTTGATTAGGTGATTTCATTTCCGCCTATGTATCTGGATAAATAATTAAAACCCTAGAGATTGTAGATGTAAATGATGTAAATTAGTGTGAATAGTGATATTGATGTTTTCAGTGGCCTTGGTGGGCTTTATAATTATGTTTTGGATTATGGTTGTTCTAGCCCCCTGAGTGGGATAGGTTGTGTTAATTTGCTTCCGCTGTATTGTTGTTCATTGTCCTATTTTTTCTAAAGCAGATCCGCCTGGTATTTATTTTCCATTCGCCAGGTTGTAGTTCATAACCGGACGTTTAGTTCTTGTTATGGATTGTGACTTGGTGCGGGACGTCAAGTCGCACCGTATTTGGGGACGTGCCGTTACAGCCACGTATCAATTAACTCGAAATTCATGTAATTCAAAGTGTTCGAAAAATGCACACATTAGAAAATTTAATCACGATTAACACATATATCCCTTTAAATTAAACACATTAGGCAAATAATATCACATAAGCAAATATTACCCAACCAAATTTTTTAAACTTTGTCCTGATCGAATTTAATTCTTGCCATTTCTTTCGTACAAAAATCTGGGGTGTACACTCTTCCCCCCTTCAAAGAATCTGGTCCCCAGATTCTATTGTGACTGGATAAATAACCCTGGATTGTGTTTCTTCATTCTCTCTTCTGTTTCCCATGTAGCCTCTTCTAAAATCTCCTTTCTAAGTCCCGTAGGAATATAAACCCGATTCTTGTATCTGAAAATACCTGTATCATCAAACCCAATCTGGATTATCTTTCATTCGTTGCACCTGTCTTTGGACCTATTCATCAATTGCCTGAGCTCTTTTAATTCTTTGCCCCAAATCTGACTGAATGGTGATATTTGCAACACGGGGATGTGAAATAAGACAAACTCCGTCAGCAACCACATTTACCTTTCCTGGATGATACTGAATCCGACAATCATAATCTTCTAAGAACTCCATCCATCTTCTCTGTCTCATATTTAACTATTTCTGGGTAAACAAATATCTAAGGCTCTTATGATCAGTGAAAATATCAAATGAAATACCATACAGGTAATGTCGCCATTTAGCTAATGCAAAAACAACTGCTGCTAACTCCAATACAATACGAAGATGCTCGGCGTGCTCTTCATTCGTCTTAGAGAATACCAGAATGCCATCAATGAATATTACAACAAACTTATCAAGATAGGGTCTGAAGATCCTATGCATCATATCCATAAATGCTGCAGGAGCATTTGTCAAACCGAAAGGCATAACAACAAACTCATAGTGTTCGTATCTAGTGTTAAACCCAGTCTTAGGAATGTCCTCCTTTCTGATCCGAAGCTGATACTATCCCTGCCTGAGATCGAGTTTAGAGTAGAATCTCGATCCCTACAATAAGTCGAACAATTCCTCAATGTGAGGTAGAGGATATTTATTCTTCACTGTCATCCTGTTTAGCTCCCTGTAATGAATGCACAGTCGAAGAGAACCATCTTTCTTCTTTATAAACAACACCGGAGCACCCCAAGGCGAAGTACTCGGTCTGATATACCCACTAGCCAACAAATCATCCGATTGAGTCAGTTCTTTCAATTTTGCAGGTGCCATTCTCTAGGGTGTCTTCGAATACGACTCTGCCCCCGGAATAAGACCTACCACGAACTCTATATCTCGTTCTGGAGGAAGTGAATTCAAACTTTCAGGAAATACATCTGGGAAGTCTTTGACTACATGGATAACTTGTCTTTTTGAACTATTTTTGTAAAATTACGAAAATGCCTCTTCGTTTCTCAACCCAAGTCAACTTTTGACTTAGTCTCACTCTCTCTCGCTCTCCCTCATTCACGCATAAAACAAGAAAAGAAAAGAGAGAAAAGAGAAAGAAGAAGAGGAAAAGAAGAAGAAAGCTTCAATCGATCGTGTCGGACTCGTTTCTCGATGAATTTTCGAACCGTTAACACCTACGCAATCCTCTCGACTTATTCTTCCAGTAATATTTTAACTCCATTTGATTTTGTCTACTCTATGCTTCGATTTATTGAGTTTTTAGCTTAGGTTTTCATTTGATGAAGATTTGATGGGTTGTATGATTTAGTGGATCATTTTAGGTATTTCTTGTGCCTAAATGTCGAGAATGATTAGGAGAACATTATATGTGAATATTAACTTGGGATGTGCATGATTGGTGGGTTAAATGTTGAGTTTTGGTTCATTCCTGCGATTTTCTGCTGTTCTGAGAATCCGCACGGCCTTGCGCACGGTCTTGAGACCATGCGCCAAGACTGTGCATCCATTTTGGCCTTTGCACGGTCTTGCGCATGCCCATGCGCAGGCCAGTGCAAGTGCTTGCACCGGCTTGAGAACGCACTGAAGCCCGTGCGCGCGCCCGTCCCCAAGGCCGTGTGTATGCCTTAACCAAAATTTCTCCATTTTTAACTTGTTGCTCTCGGCAATGGGAGTCAAATGACACTTTTAAAAGTTGACTTTCTATGTTTGACTTCCGATTCGAGATCCGATTTCACCCATAGTTCCTATAAATCATGAAATACATAATTTGGGAAGTTTGGATTTCTCCGACTTCGTTTGGGCCCCGTTCCTCGTGTTTTTCATTTAGGCATTTTTGGCCATTTTTCAAATGTTGTCCGTTTCTTCCAAAATTTAAATGCATACTTCCATATTGTCTCTTATGCATGATTATGAACTTTTATCGCATTCTAATTTGATTTGCTTACTGAATTTGCGTACTTTGTAGAATGTGAACCTAAGTGATATGAATGATTGTTTAACATGTTTTTACGTGTTTCTATGCTTTGGTATGAGCCGTGCGTCGTTTTATGTCTTAGGTGGTTATGTCGTTTGTCAGTTGTAGGTTCCACTCTCGTGGATTAGGTTGTTCGCTTCCATTTTGGACTTTCTTTTGGTTGTCGCCAGGTGAGGTTTCTGTTGTTATCCCATATTATGTAGATATGTACTATTAAGCCTCACTAAATAAGCTTCGCATGTGTAGTTTATGTTTCATCCCGTATTACTATACTTAGCAAATACTTTATGCTTATTACTTTTATTTTAAGAACAACGAATTTGATATCAAAATGTACTATGTATATGATTTCGAAAGGTTTTCAAAAAGAGACAAGCGAACTATGTTTTGATTTAAATGTAATTTTGGGTTTGGAAACCTTCTCGTTGAGTGAAGTCGTTAGGGCGGATTTCTCCCCCCCTGATGATGGAATACCCGGTTGTGTTTCCTACCGTTACACCGCCTGTCTCGAACGGCCCTTTTGGCCCTCCCCGAAAGGTCTTGATTCCTACTCTAATAGGAAAATGATAGTTATGAAATGCGAGATATGATATGTGTGTCCGTTATGTTATGTGGGCCCCGGAGTATGGCGATCAGATGAAGCCGGATAGACAGCGGGTCTACGGTGGAATTCGGTGGCTTGCTCCATGTTTACCGGGAGCACGGGTGAGGCCGGAGTGGCAACCTTTGTGCTCCTGCGGCGGTTGACTTCGTGTCAACTGAGAGATAGGCTATGCCTATATCCTGAGCTGTTTGGATTTAGCGGTTCTTCTGCTATATGGGAGAAATAAGGTTGGTAAGTTTTCAGGTATGTTTTGATATGAGGAGTTGAGGGCTTGACTCGCCAAGCAATATGATATGTCCCGTTATGTTATGTTATGATAAATCACCAAATATTTATGAAAACCCTTCTTTTACGTTTGTTTTCCTTTAAATTAAAATGGTGATTTATTCATGTATGCTATTATGTATGTACTCCCCTTTTCCCCCTTACTTAGTCTTTTGACTAACCCTCTCTGCTTTAACCTTTATCTGTTTCAGGTGGTTACTAGGTGGGCATTGTCGAGTCTGGTTTTGCGGTATTACATTCGTCTTGTATTTAGTCAATTTTATTATGACTTCTTAGCTATCCATGTTATGATGATTGTATAGGAAAATTATGTAATTAACATTCAGGATTATTTAATGTTGAACCCGTTTAAGCTTCTGTGAGTGAATTCCACTAGCCTTGGTGGGCTTTAACTATTTGTACAATTGGTTTATTGCTTTAATTTCCCTTTTGTAGAATATGTTTTGTTTGTTGTTGCTTCCGCTTCCGCATTGTTGTCATTAGTTGTTTTTGCAAAAAGCCCCGCCTAGTGATTGAGTAAATGAGTTTGCCGTTCGCCGGGTTTCAGTTTAGGGCCGGATTTCCGTTTTGGCTTCAAATTGAGACTCGGTGCGGGGCGTGCGTTACCCGTTTGGGGTGCCCGCTACATAGTCGGCGGAGCCCTGCTAGAAGTGAGCCTCATCGTCTCTAGGAGGATCAGGCACGTAAGGGACCGGTTGAGGATCGAAGCCTCCTGCTTCGTATAATTGCTCGAGCATTTGCTCCTCGATCTCTTGTCGGTCCTCCTCAGGATGACCTCCTGCATGAATATCCTCCTCGTCATCGTCGTCGTCACTCTCGGCGGCGGCTTCCTCCACCGACATAGGCACGTACCTGCTATGGCGGCCCTTAGTCTTCTTGCAAAGTTTCATTTGGGCAAATTGCTTGTAGGTAGTGGTAGCGTCGTCTCCCCCCGCTGGGGCCATTCGGTCCATCCCGGTCACGCCGGCACACTCGAGGATTGCTGTTATGTAGGACCCAATCCTAATTTCTCCTTTTGGGCGGGTAGCCACGTACTCTGCGTATCTCAGGAAGAACATAATGCCGTTGACCGGCCAGTCTAGGACCGCACAATCCAAAATGTATAGCTCGTCCAAGTTGGTGGAGCCATAACTATCCCCTCGAGCAAAAACGGTACATGAAAGGAATCGGTGGAAAGTCCTCAAGGCTTGATTGATGAGGTCGGTACCCTTTGACTTTCCTTGCTTGAAGGACTTTTTCGAAGTGGAGGCACGTCTCCAAGCTTCGGCTTCGGACCATCCAATCTCTCGGCTCATCATCCCATGAATGGGTAGCCCAAAGTGAGTTGTTAATTTCCGTAGAGAAAGCTCGTACTCCTCGTTGAAAGCCCAGAATTCAATTTTAAATGGTAGCTCGGAGTCGTCTTGATAAGGGAGTACTTGGAGGGTTGCAATGAATTCGTAGACGAGCCGTGGATAGGAGTTTCTTCTAGAATCCAAGAATGTGGTCCAACCCATACTCTCGATGTACCGAGCTACATCGTGGCCGAGTCTCAATCTCCCCAAGGCATCTACATCGAGAAATTTGGTGGAGAGAACCGGGCGGCCATACATCCGGCGAAAAATCTTAGCTTGAATGGAGTTTGGAATTTCCACATCAAGAGGAAGCGGGGATGGAGGGTCATCTTGCCTCCTCCTTCGTCGAGAACCTTCGGCGACCATGTGACAAGGTTGTTTGAAGCTCGCTTGGTTGAATTTGATGAAATTCTTTACTTGGGAATTTTGTCGAACACTTGGGGGGCGTGTATTTTTAGCAGCGATTTGTGCACGATCAGTTTGGCAGATCATCCCCAAAAACCAACTAATGAAAATGTGCAATGCCGGCTACATACCTTCCAAATTTCACGAAGATCCGACGGCCGGATCGAAAGATATGGGCTTGCAAAGTGGGGAAGATGAAATTGGGGGAAAAATATAAGGTTTTCTGTTACTGGGCGAGAGAAATTGGGGTTGGGGAGTTTCTATAAGTTCTAATCGTGAAAAAGGGTTTAAATTCGCGAAGGGGGCATGCACGGCCTTACGCACGGGCGTGCGCAAGCCCGTGTGCGACGGTTCGGCCGGTTCAGCGGTTCAAATGCTGAACTGGTCTGCACGGTCTTGAGCTGGACGCACTGGCTTGGCCAAGACCGTACGTAGGGGCATGCAAGCGCCCCTTATTCGAAATAAAATTTGAGAAAATTACTAAAATACCCCGGATTTAACTCGGAGTTCAACCATGCAACAAATACATTATACCGCGCAATTAGTAAATATAAATACGGGAAAATATGCATGTTATGAACATGCACGGTACCTTTATTCCTAGAGACGAAGTCCGGTCTAGCCTTCCTTTTCCTTTATTCGGTATGTTGGTTCGAGTCCTTTGATCCCGATCGTTTCCTCGACTCCTTCAGTTGCCTTTGTGGTTGTTGGGGCAATGGTCGGCGCGGTGACTGGAGGCACCACAGATTAGGCACATCCCAAGTCTTCTCCTACACATATCGGCGATGTGATTCAGTTTCCAATAGTGCGTTCAGAGAATGATATTTCCACTTGATTCGCTAGTCGTCGTCCCTTCGCTGTGAGAAGTCGTAAGGACAATTGCTGGAGTTCCTGACTCATAGGGTTGGTTCTCCAAGGTGATCAGTCTAGCACCTCTAGCTCTCATTGCCAATTTTGCTTCGGCCCGTAAGGCTCGGCCGACAGCTTCTGCGTAGGCACAATAGCCGAGTCCTATGAGTATCTGGCGAATCTCGGGCCTCAACCTGGATATAAATCTTGCTGATCGGTCTCTTTGGTCCAGCTCCAAGTTAGGTGAGTAGTGGGTCAGGTAGGCGAACCTGGCCTCATATTCGGTCATGCTTTCTTCTCCTTGGGTTATCTTTATATCTCCCGTCGGATACGAGTACGAGGATCCCGTAGTAGTCTGGTGTGGCGGTAGTGGAGGGTCTGTTCGAGCTTTCTTACGCGGCATACCTGCGATCACAACTAATTGGCAAAATATGTGCTTGTCTTGTGAGAATGATGCCAATAAATCATAAACACATAGGCATGCTCGACAATTAATCAAACCCTATAGACACACAACTAAGATAGACCAAACCAAATAAGGCACAACAAAGAGTTCCACGATCGACTTGCGTTACACCTTCCTTAGTACAAAAATTCATAAAAGATTGTCAGTTGGTTAATTAAGCCAACCGTAAGAATCTACAATTTTAAGCACCAAGATGAGACGAACACTCGTCAAAACACGAACCCGATACGGACTGACACAACTCAAAAGACACAAAAGACGAGGAGGATCCAGCCTGGTGCTGCGTCTGGTAGTCGGCGAAGCCCTGCTGGAAGTGAGCCTCGTCGGCTCTAGGAGGACCAGGCACGTAAGGGACCTGTTGAGGATCGAAACCTCCTGCTTCGTATAATTGCTAGAGCATTTGCTCCTCGATCTCTTGTCGGTCCTCCTCAGGATGACCTCCTGCATGAATATCCTCCTCGTCATCGTCGTCGTCACTCTCGGCGGCGGCTTCCTCTGTTGACATAGGCACATACCTGCTATGGCGGCCCTTTGTCTTCTTGCAAAGTTTCATTTGGGCGAATTGCTTGTAGGTACTGGTAGCATCGTCTCCCCCCGCTGGGGCCATTCGGTCCATCCCGGTCACGCCGGCACACTCAAGGATTGCTGTGATGTAGGACCCAATCCTGATTTCTCCTTTTGGGCGGGTAGCCACGTACTCCGCGTATCTCAGGAAGAACATAATGCCGTTGACCGGCTTGTCTAGGACCGCGCAATCCAAAATGTATAGCTCGTCCAAGTTGATGGAGCCATAACTATCCCCTCGAGCAAAAACGGTACATGAAAGGAATCGGTGGAAAGTCCTCAAGGCTTGATTGATGAGGTCGGTAGCCTTTGACTTTCCTTGCTTGAAGGACTTTCTTGAAGTGGAGACAAGTCTCCAAGCTTCGGATTCGGACCATCCAATCTCTCGACTCATTATCCCATGAATGGGTAGCCCAAAGTGAGTTGTTAATTGCCGTAGAGAAAGCTCGTACTCCTCGTTGAAAGCCCGGAATTCAATTTTAAATGGTAGCTCGGAGTCGTCTTGATAAGGGAGTACTTGGAGGGTTGCCATGAATTCGTAGACGAGCTGTGGATAGGAGTTTCTTCTAGAATCCAAGAATGTGGTCCAACCCATCCTCTCGATGTACCGAGCTACATCGTGGCCGAGTCCCAATCTCCCCAAGGCATCTACATCGAGAAATTTGGTGGAGAGAACCGGGCGGCCATACATCCGGCGAAAAATCTTAGCTTGAATGGAGTTTGGAATTTCCACATCAAGAGGAAGCGGGGATGGAGGGTCATCTTGCCTCCTCCTTCGTCGAGAACCTTCGGCGGCCATGTGAGAATGTTGTTTGAAGCTCGCTTGGTTGAATTTGATGAAATTCTTTACTAGGGAATTTTATCGAATACTTGGCGGCGTGTATTTTGAGCAGCGATTTGTGCATGATCGGTTTGGTGGATCGTCCCCAAAAACTAACTAATGAAAATTTGCAATGTCGGCTACGTACCTTCCAAATTTCACGAAGATCCGACGGCCAGATCGAAAGATATGGGCTTGCAAAGTGGGGAAGATGAAATTGGGGGAAAAATATAAGGTTTTTCTGTTGCTAGGCTAGAGAAATTGGGGTTGGGGAGTTTCTGTAAGTTCTGATCATGAAAACGGGTTTAAATTCGCGAAGGGGGCACGCACGGCGTTACGCACGGGCATGCGCAGGCCCGTGTGCGACGGTTCGGCCGATTCAGCGGTTAAAACGCTGAACTGGTCTGCACGGTCTTGAGCTGGACGCTCCGGCTTGGCCAAGACAGTGCTTAGGGGCGTGCAAGCGCCCCTTATTCGAAATAAAATTTGAGAAATTTACTAAAATACCCCGGATTTAACCCGGAGTTCAACCATGCAACAAATACATTATACCGCGCAATTAATAAATATAAATACGGGAAAATATGAATGTTATGAACATGCACGGTACCTTTATTCTGAGAGACGAAGTCCGGTCTAGCCTTCCTTTTCCTTTATTCGGTATCTTTGTTCGAGTCCTTTGATCCCGATAGTTTCCTCGACTCCTTCAGTTGCCTTTGCGGTTTTTGGGACAATGGTCGGTGCGGTGACTAGAGGCACCACATATTAGGTACAACCCAAGTCTTCTCCTACACACATCGGTAGTGTGATTCGGTTTCTAACAGTGCATGCAAAGAATACTTCCACTTGACCCGCTAGTCGTCATCCCTTCACTGTGAGAAGTCGTAAGGACAATTGCTGGAGTTCCTGACTCATAGGGTTAGTTCTCCAACGTGATCAGTCTGGCACCTCTAGCTCTCATTGCCAATTCTGCTTCGGCCCGTAAGGCTCGGCCGACAGCTTCTGCGTAGGCACAATAGCCTAGTCCTATGAGTATCTGGAGAATCTCGGGCCTCAACCTGGATATAAATCTTGATGATCGGTCTCTTTGGTCCGGCTCCAAGTTAGGTGAGTAGTGGGTCAGGTAGGCGAACCTGGCCTCATATTCGGTCACGCTTTCTTCTCCTTGGTTTATCTCTATATCTCCCGTCAGATACGGGTATGAGGTTCCCGGAGTAGTCTGGTGTGGCGGTAGTGGAGGGTCTGTTCGGGCTTTCTTACGCGGAATACCTGCGATCACAACTAATTGGCAAAATATGTGCATGTCTTGTGAGAATGATGCCAATAAATCGTAAACACATAGGCATGCTCGACAATTAATCAAACCCTATAGACATACAACTAAGACAGACCAAACCAAATAAGGCACAACAAAGAGTTCCACGATCGAACTCGCGTTACACCTTCCTTAGTACAAAAATTCATAAAAGATTGCCAGTTGGTTAATTAAGCCAACCGTAATAATCTACAATTATAAGCACCAAGATGAGACGAACACTCGTCAAAACAAGAACTCGACACGGACTGACACAACTCAAAAGACACAAAAGACAAGACAAGACGAGATACTAGAGCTTTCGGTTCCCTTTCAGGAACCTAGGCTCTGATACCACTGACTGTAGTGCCCCTTTTCGAAGGTGGAGAAAGGACACCACATCCGCACCGAGACGAACTCCCAAACAAGGTAAATGTACCCCATTTAAAAATCCATCCCGGCGAACGACAAGCACTCAATCTATACTAGCGACAATGATCCTAGCCTAACAACAACAACCAAAAGAAATAACAGAGTGCGGAAGCTTAAATAAACATCAACTCAACATTTAAAGTCACACAGGGCATCAATTAACATAAATCAGTGCTCAACAATTCATCATCAATATCATAGCTCAGTAATTCAACAATATATCCATTCTACCTAGGATATCAATTCAAATAATAAAAGACAGACTGTTGTTGGACACTACCGACGAATACCAAGGACACGAAAACCAAGATTCATGACCCGCTGTTGCCAACCGACATGAAAGGTGACAACGTCACCTGTCGACCTGAAGTAAGAATCAAAATAAAGAGGGGTGAGTATAAACGATACTCAGTGAAGGTAAAATTGGAACAAGTACGAGCCACGCTTCCGGGTTTTATATATATATATATGAAAATATATTTGCAGAATTGAAGAAAATCTGGAACGTGCTTCGACTTGCATTAACAACAATTAATAAGCAGTACAGTAATAACAATAAGCATTAATAAAAGCAAGTGATATCCCAGCAAGAATGGGTCTATTCCTCCTTATAACCTCTTCATGTCATTATAAAACTCAATCTCTGGTGTCTTACCCCACAGAGCGACCATGGGCGACGGATTGAATTTCAGGAAAGCGTGCAACGAATGCAGCACCCACCATCGTTCCCAACCGTGGCTATCAACTCCTGACGGGCCACGATTGACGCTTAGTTTTGGGAAAAGTACCTCTGGAAACACCCTGGACGCTCGTCCCCAAGTGAGACCCTCGAATACCCTCCCCGGCCCCATTAAAGAAAGTCCACGATTTTGCTCGCGTTTCAAGAAACATTATAAGTTAAAAGCCAAACAGGCATTTAGGCAAATGTGTGACGACAAAGGGGGTGACCATAAGTTTCATACGTGTCAGGATACACTGGCGCCCATCCCTGACGACTTCCCTCATAGACCCAACCAAAGTCAAAGTGTCACGTTGGAAAGAAATAGTTTTACTTGCCTCTTGAAAACAAAATGATTTAGATATACTTATAGGTATAAGTTGATATCAAAATGTTTGTTCATTAAAATCATGAAAATATAGTTAAATATCTAATAGATATACGAGAATGAGAAATCAAATCAATATGAGCACGTAAGGGTAGTTCGCAATAAGTAAAAGAAATCCTTACTCCAGTTGAAAACATTTTAAAACCCTCACCTGGAAGCACGGGAACGACAAGACAACTCAAGCAATTCCTCGAAAGAACGGACTGAAACTGACAGACGACAAAACCAATCAAGACAAGACACGACATACGACACTCATGGAATTACAACACACGAAGGACCAAATAACATCATTTAGCAATTAAATTTACAAGTAAAATGCAATTAAATCAATTAAACGGAATGTAGAAATTAAAGATGCTAAACATGCTCAATTGAAATTCTAAGTGCACATTCATGCATAATATATTATAAAGAAGCACTCATGCGATTTTCGGATCTTTCGGACAACATTCAAAAAATTAGGGAAAAAGTGCTAAATGAAAAAGGCTCGATTCAAGGCCCAAACGAGGTCGGAAATTTGAAAACTTTGCGGAATATTAATCCTTGAATCATATGGAAGCTATAGGTGAAAACGGCTCGATTTTAGGAGGTCGCATGCAAAAAGTCAACTTTTATTTTTAGCCAATTGACCACATTCCCGAGAGCAACTAAGGAAAAAGGCTGAAAAATTGGCTAAGGCATTCACACGGGCTTGGGCACGGGATTGCGCACGGTCTTGAGAACATCCTCAAGACTGTGCAATCTAAAATAGGTGCGCACTGGCTTGCGCACCAGGGTGCGCAGGCCGGTGCAAATTCAAAGTAGTGCGCAAGGCCTTCCGCACGGTCTTGCCAAGACCGTGTGCTTCTACTTACAAGTGCAGAAAATGCGATTTTTAGTTTTCTCACAAGGGTTTCGTCCTAAAATCAACCAAGGCGAGTTATATAGCTAAAATCAACACATAAAATTCACACTAACCTACAAACCCATCAAACTATCAAATATTCACTTCAAAACAAAAGCTAGCAACTCGAAGGAATTAATAGACGAAATGAAATGGGGAAAGAAGGTTACCGGTAGAGAATTGAACGAGGATCGTATAGATGGTCTCCGAATCTCGATTGGTCGGGCGACGGATTCGAGATGGGATTTCTCTTCCTCCTTCTTCCTTCTTTTTCCTTTCTCCTTCTCTTCTCTCTCTCTCTCGATTTTGGTGGTGTTTGGAAGAGTGTACAAGAGGGGGTGCATAAGGGGGGGCAAGAGAAGGCAAGAGGGTGTGGGGTTCGAACGGGATTAAAATAAATTCAAAGGGTAAAGAAGTAATTATGAGAGGTTAAAGATTGGAGAATAAAATAGAATAAATTAAAATTAGCTAACGAAGCTAATCTTTTCATTTAAAATTCAACGAGGTGGCGAATAATTATTCCGAAAATATATTCTGGAATTTTGGGTTGTTACAAAGGCAGACAGATGCAAATGATATATGGAAATCGATCAAATGATATATGAAAATCGATCCTCTCGATGAGAGGAGCACAATGGTACTATTATTGCTGGCATTTGGGCGATGGTGGTGGCGCAAAGGTGGCGAGAAGGTGGCGTGATGTCGAGCTTTCGGTCAGAGGTTTTTCGGTGACTTTCAGGAGGCGGGCAAGGGTGGTTTTGGACCGGTTTTTCGAGAGGAATCCAATCGTAGTGGTCCCGTGGCCATCCGACCATCGACGGCGGTAGAATCACTAATTGTCAATCCAATGGCACTTTTTTCGATTTGCCATCTCCGGCGAACCCACGGCGGTGCAACACCCAGTTAAGGTAGCTCTGGTCAAGGCGAGTATTTTGGCGGTGGTCTCACCTTCATTGGACCACTGACGATGGAGATACGGCAAAATGAAGTTGGCGGCGGTGTTGAGCGATTTTCCGGCGGTTCCAGGCGGAGCGGAGGCGGCGGACCACCGTGGTCGTGAACGCCTTGACGAAACGAAGCTTTTGATGTTGGTCTCGTGCTCAGACATGACCGGCGGTGGAGTGGCGGCGGAGCAGCGGCGGCGACCCTGTTCCGGCCGGATTACGGCGACGGACCCTTTTGACAGTTTCTTCTTCTTGACACAATAGTTCTAACGGCGCTGGTATTACTCGAATTCGACTTGTCGTTTGTCTTTTATCGCATTTTTTGTATAATTGTGTTAATATGGTAGCTTTTTGATTATAGCTTATAGCTTTTAGCATTTAGGCATGAATTACTTGTACTCTAACTTGTGTAAAATGTTGAATATTGTTGTTGTATGATTGTGTAGTCGAACGGATGGGTTCTGATTCGATTAGGCTAGAGATAAACGACGAACCGCGATCAATACCTATATTGTATTACCCCCCTTACTAAGTATCCTTTATACTCACCCCTTCTATTTTGGTTCTTGCTTCAGGTAGATAGGTGGCGATGTCACCTATCTTGTCAGTCGGCAGCAACAGGTCTAGGTTGGCTCTTGTTTATTGTGAGTGTCCCAACAATAGTCGAGTATTTACTCTCTGATTTAATTTGGAATTGTTGTATTTAACATTATGATTTAATTTATTTACTTTCTGTACCTACGTGCTCCTGATGTGGGATATTTTAGTTGAGCCATGGACGGCATTAATTGGATAATTACTTTAGATTCGTTTTATGAATTATGTTGCCATGGATGGCTTTTATGAATTGATCTGTTATTTATGAAATCGCTTCCGCATTTATTTGATTGTTGCTGTTGTTGTTGGCGCCTCATTTTGTTGTTTCCGGAGTTTTGATTAAGTGTCTTTCTGTTCGCCGAAATGAGTTTTCGAGTAGGGCACCCTGTCGTGCTCGAAAATTTATTTTGGTGCGAATGTGGCGTTCTTCGTCCTCCTACGGAGAGGGGCTCTATAGTCTTTGGTATCAGAGCATAGGTTCCTGAAAGGGAACCGAAAGCTCTAGTATCTCATCTTATCTTGCTTTCAGTGTCTGCATAGGTTATGTCAGTCCGTGTCGAATTCGTGGTTTGATGAGTGTTTGTCATTTCTTGGTGCCTAAAATTGTGAAGGATTACGGTTGGCTTAATTAAACAACTGGCGATACTTGACAAGGGCTTAATTAAACAACTGGCGATACTTGACAAGTTTTTGTACTAAGGAAGATGTAACGCGGGCTGATCGTGGAATTCTTTGTTGCGTCTTATTTAGTTACGGCGTATAGGTCGTGCGACTTTAGGATCGCGATTTATTTGTTAGGATGCCTTGTGTGGTTCCATACTAACCTCATCAGACATGCATATTGAAACTTTGTGATGGAGAGATGATCAAACACTGTCTTCCTTTGAGATCGGACCCTACAGAAGGATGCTGACTTGGTGGATACAGCTTACGAGATTGGTCCTATACTCAAAAGGATTGGTGAAAGGTACGCAAGTTATAATAGGCATTGCATGAGAACATCGCTTATAACTTGTCTTAAAAGGTGTTGTGCTATTACGTGTTGTCCTTTTACTTCGTGTGAGTTTCTCTACGGGATTTAGCGTTGGTACCACTTTAACCTATGAGCTCCATCCGTAAATCTGGGTAAGTAAGGACAACAAGAAGACTTGACAGACAAATGACACAATGGCATAGGGTCGTATTCGAGTGTTGACAAGCTACGAGAGTGATGAGTTCCGAATGTACTACAACAAAGGGAATCTTATACTTCAACCAGTTTCAGAGCATCTTTAGGGTCAACTGAGGGTCGAGGCAGATTGTTCTGACGTACCATTTTTTTGAAAACGATGACAGACAGAACTCACGGAGACCGAATCTACTGTGAGTCAGAACCAGACCAAGACACTAGCAGACATGAAGAGTTCCAGGATCAGCAGAGTGCTACAGATGAATTGTTCGACTTTTTGGACTTTGCTTTTTCGTTTACCGCAATCAACTCAGAGGTACTAGTTGTGGTACGAGAGCAGAGAAAAGGAAGTCTTAGGAGACGATGATTACCAATTCCAATACCATTGAGATAAAACCAGTTGACAGCAGCTACCTTGAACAGCGAGACAGATGATAGCGTGATTTCAGAAGTCCATTCGACAATCAGATTCCAAAACCAATTCAGAGGATGAAGAGTTATTTGGGTTTGAAGATCAGGATCGCGATACGGATGTTCCACTTTCGAGGACAGGGCACGGGAACATCTTAGGACTAATCAGAGAACCATGTCAGTAAAAAGGTAGCTCGCAGATAGAGTTGTTACTGAACTTGATCGGGCTTGGGAATCTAATCAGTATCTCACTACCCCAGAGATACTACCTGGCAGGATACACATTTCACTTTCAGACAGAGTGTGGGAACATATCTGGATCAACAAAGGAACCATATCAGTGGAAGGTTTCTTACAGATGGAGTCACTATCGAGCTCGATCAAGCTTGAAATATGATCAGTATCTCAGCCCTCTAGAGATACTGCCCTATGAGCTACATGATCTACTTTCAGACAGGGTATAGTAGAACCAGAGGTGACAGCAAAAATGAAGTCAGTATGGAACCGGACTACGAGATAGTTAAGGGAACATATCAGAAACCAACAGATGTCATCAGTGCAGACTTGTGAAGGAAATGAAACATCGAGCAAGCAGATTGTGAAATGAATAATGGGCAAAGAGGTTTGATCTGAGTCAGACATCGAGCTGGGATAGAGTTCGGGGATCAGAAACCTTAAAGGATTCAACTTCTGATCAGACAGAGTCATCATGGATCTTGAGAACCTCAAACCACATTAGAGATCAGATGAGCTTATGTGTTTAATCGCTTTGAATATTTGTTAAGTATTTCGTGTGACTTACGTGCTTTAACTGCCTTTTAATTCTTACTTGCGCTAATTGAATGATTAGTTGCTTAGGCTTATATGACCTTTGTGTAGATAGCGCAGAAGTCGATAGCCTCGTTATGCGCTATTAGGGAGTGCTAAGGACAAGGAGTTCTTAGCCGACTAGGAGTGATTCTGTTGCAAGTTCGATATGCAAATCTGGTTAGCGTTAACTTTATCAGATCGACCTGGAAGAAGAACACTTCGGAAGTTGGTCGAATTGATAACCAAGGTGAACATGGATGTCAGATTTTCAGGAATCAAAGGAGTCTGTCCACGCACTGAAGACATTTTTAGTTGGACAGGTTGAAAATTTAGAACCGAAGCCAAAGAGGAATTTGGCAGAGAACGGTTTGACGTGAGGAGTAGAATCTGAGGATAGATTCTTTTGAAGGAAGGAGTATTGTGATGACCCGTTAGCGCATTTATCGAAATTCGGAACGTTTACGGTCCCGACGTTGTTCACACTTGCACATTTTCCAACTCTTGCATTTAAAGATTTTTATAAATCATCGATTTGGTATTTAAAACCCAAGGTATTAGAAATTGATTTGCATCGTTTTGTCATTAACTAGGGTTAATTAGATAAATTTATATTTTAGCTCGTTTAATTTAATCTAGTAATTTAACTGTGCACATTGGACTGGGGTTCAATGTTTTAATAATGCATATTTTGTCGAGGTTCCAAACATTTTCATAAAATCCTCAATATTATTCATTAAATCATATTTTCAAGAAATTGCATTTTTAGCGAAAAATTATTTATACTTTGACCCTACCCGACATTGACTTTTCGTAAACTCATGAATTTTCATAAAACAAACTTCGAATCTTATTAAGCATTTAATTTTGGTCATTTTGACACTAAGTGCACTAAATTCCGACACATTAAACTATTTGTACATTTTTCGAGGATAGGGTATATTATGTGATTATTGGAAGTCTTGGGGCCAAAATGAAAAATGAGAGAACAAGGCAGATTGTGACGACCCGAAATTTTGGATTTATTTTGGAATTATATTTTATTCGCGCTGAAGGCTTTTCGTGAGAATATTTAATATCACGAATAAGTTTTACCCGAGAACCCACTTTTTACCTGGAACTATCTATTTTATCCCGACCCTCTTATATTCCTTATTTTACCAAGAGTTACCATTTCACCCCCCCCCCCCCCCCCCCCCCGAACTCGCTGGACCCTATTCGAACCTTCCACACCATCCCTTGCACCCTCTTGATCACACCATACACACTTTCTTGAACTCACTCCCACCAAAACCGTGTGAATAGAGAGAGAAAGAAGAAAGAGCCGAGAGAGAGAAGGAGAAGAAGAAAAAAAAAAGAGAATAAAGGGAGAATCGTCCTACCGATCCCGTTTCTTGCCCGATCGATGAGCCGTAAAAACCCGAACTATCGTTGCTTCATTCTCTACCGGTAATCCTTTTATCTCATTTCATTTCGTTCGCTCCTCGTTGTGATTTTTGTGGGTTTTTGATAGGATTTTATAGATTTGGAATTTTCGTGTTTAGGGAGATTTAGTTGATCATTTTGCATGATTCTTGAATCTATGTGTAGCTAATGTGATATATATTGCTCACGTTAATTACCATTTTTACCCCTTATGAATCATGCCATTTTCCTGTTTGACCTCGGATTCGAATTCCGACTTCACCTATAGCTTCGTAGTGTTTCAAAACTTATTTATTTCTGAAGTTATAATTTATCCGGCTCCATTTAACCGTCAATTGACACCTTTCTCGTTTAGGGATTTTTACCCACTTTTACCGTTTGTTATCCGTTTGATCCCGTATTCGCGTGAGAGCGTTCTTATATTATTTTAAGCATGTCTACGTGCCCTAATTGCATTTAAGCATTTCTTCGATATTTAATTTTGATGTTTCTTTCGTTATTTAGAATTGCATTAATATTTCCTTAATTGTTGTTCCGTATTTTATATATCTCTATATGTTTAATTGTTTAGCTTTCCATATCTCGTTTATAGCATGATTAAGATTCTATTCGAATTGTCGTGCGTCGTTTGTTGTCTCATGTCTTGCTTTTGGTTTTGTCGGTCTCATTTTCATCCTCTAGGCCCTGTGTATTACAGGTGGGACCAACGAGGGAGAAACTTGACTACCGCTTGCTTTCATTCTGTCTTGTCGAGCCACATGTAATGGTTTTAAAATGCTTTCAACTGGGGCAAGGATATAGTTATATAGGTTTGCGAAATAACTTATTATCCCACATTTCTTATTGCTTGTTATTCCCGCCTTTACTATTCTCTTATGTGCTTAGTCAAACCTTTTAATAGCAAAACCTATGCATCTACCAAAATGATTTGAAATGCTTTCTACTAGAGACAAGTAACTTATTTGTTTTAAAAGTAACTATTTGATCTCAGAGGTACTTATAAGTAATGTCGTTAGGGACGTCCGTCAGCATGCTCCCGAAGCGTGCGGCACTTATGAGTATTTCTTAGATTGTTACACCAACTTGTCTCAAGAGCCCCTTTGGCCATTCATACATAACTGCTTGCATCATCTTTTCGAATGGCCCTTTTGGCCACCCAAATTGATATTGATTTCAAAAGCGAGCCATGGACTGGATCATGACTTTGGGCCCAGAGTGTACAGGAGGTGAGCCTGGAGATGAACGTCTAGGGAAAATCCTGATGTATGCTTCTATGCATGTTGACTTAGGCTGGTTAGGAGGTTGACTAGTCTAAGTTGATGCAAACGGTGGTGCTAACCGCATCTCCTTAATTCACTGTACGGTGGTGCTAATTGCGTCTCCTTAAATTACTGACTGCTTAGCTTTTGGTGGTGGAGTAATTGATTTCATGATAGGGAGTTATAAGGAGAGGGCCCGTTCTCGCCGGGACACATTATTACATGCTTCACTGCATTATTTACTTGTCTAATTGATTTACTGCTTTTGTTACTTAGTCGAAGCACAATCCCGTCTTTCACTTCTTGCTCATGTATTATTGATAACTGTTCTTTTCTACCACTCGAAGGATTGTGAATCGACTAAGCCCTCATTAAACTATCAGCTTGATATTATGTGCAAATGATTTTAAAAGATCCGATTCGTCACCCTCTTGTGTTTTCAAAGTAAGCCGAACCCGAGTGTTACCTTGTGTTATTGTTTTGTAACTTATATTGTTATTTGTATTCTTTCTCAAAACGGGCAACATTCACTACTTTTGGTTTTAAAAGATAAACGACGAACTGTGATCAAACCCCCTTACTGAGTATCCTTTATACTCACCCCTTCTATTTTAGTTCTTGCTTTAAGTAGACAGGTGGTGGCGTCACCTATTTTGTCAGTCGGCATCAGCAGGTCTAGATAGGCTCGGTCTTGTAGTCTGGTTTGTCTTGTCAATGGTCCCAACAACTGTCGAGTCTTATTTTACTTTCCGTACCTTATGTGCCCCTGATGTGGGATAGTTGAAGATATCTAGGATTGCACAGGATAGGCTAGTTGAGCCATGGATGGCACTACGTGTTTATGATTCTTTTGTATTTTGAACTGTAACTATTTAATGATATTATGTTAGCCTCGTAGGCTTTTATAGAATTGAACTGTTTGCCTTTTTATCGCTTCCACATTATTATTTATTGTTGTGGTTGTTGTTGGGAAGTCGTTGCTGTTGCAGGTGGTTATTGCTTGCGTGTCATTCGCTGGAGTGGGTTTTTGAGTCGAGGCCCCTTGCTGAAGCTCAGAAATCCACTTTGGTGTGGATGTGGCGTTCCTTCTTCAAGGGGCGCTACACATACAGACGCGAGCTCACGTGAGCTCTTCTTCTCCAAATTTGGGGATTTCTAGTTCCTTCACTAAATCGAGAAAATGATATATGGAAATCGATCCTCTCGATGAGAGGAGCACAATGGTACCATTATTGCTGGCATTTGGGCGACGGTGGTGGCGTAACGGCGGCGAGAAGGTGATGCGATATCGAGCTTTTGGTCGGAGGTTTTCCAGTGACTTTCAGGAGGCGGGCAAGGGTGGTTCTGGACCGATTTTTTGAGAGAAATCCAATGGTGGTGGTCCCACGGCCATCCGACCACCGACGGCGGTAGAATCGCTGATTTTTAACCCGATGGTACTTTTTCCGATCTGCCATCTCCGGCGACCCCACGGCGGTGCAACACCCAGCGAAGGTAGCTCTGGTCAAGGCTAGTATTTTGGTAGTGGTGTCACCTTCATTGGACCACCGACGATGGAGATACGGCAAAATGAAGTTGGCGGCAGTGTTGAGCGATTTTTCGGCGGTTCTAGGCGGAGCTGAGGCGGCGGACCACTATGGTCGTGACCGCCTTGACGAGACGAAGCTTTTGACGTTAGTCTCGTGCTCAGACATGACCGACGGTGGAGCGGCGGCGGAGACCCTGTTCCGACCGGATTCCAGCGACGGACCCTTCTGACAGTTTGTTCTTCTTGATGCAACGGTTCTAACGGCGCTGGTATTACTCGAATTCGACTTGTCGTTTGTCTTTTATCGCATTTTTTGTATAATTGTGTTAATATGGTAGCTTTTTGATTATAGCTTATAGCTTTTAGCTTTTGGGCATGAATTACTTGTACTCTAACTTGTGTATAATGTTGAATATTGTTGTTGTATGATCGTGTAGTCGAACGGATGGGTTCCGGTTCAATTAGTCTAGAGATAAGATTGATATTAGCTTGTAGCTTTAGAGCTTTTGAGAAAAGTTATAAGTTGTGAAGTTGTATTTCAAATTGTTGATTTAAATGGAATATATATGATTGATGTTGAATTACACTTTACCCCCCTGATTAGCTTCTACGCCTAAATGTTTTATATTTAATCAAATGCTTTTCATTATTCATTTATTCCATGCTTTCCCTTTTTGATGACCATATTGCCCCTACTTACTGTTTTATGTCTAAATTTTGATTGAGTATCTTTAAGCATGTTCGTAATTTGGTAGTCGAGCGTCAGTATCTGTTTTCTTGTGGTGTCAGTCATTCATCCTCTAGACCCCATGTTTTTCAGGTGGGATCTTTGAGGCAGAATTGTATTTGCTACTTGCTTTCATTCTCTTGTTCTGTCGAGCCAGGTAAGGGTTTAAAATACTTTCAACTGGGGCAAGATCATAGATATATATAGGTTTGCGAAATAACTTATTATCCCGTCTTTCTTATTGCTTGTTGTTCCTACCTTTACTATTTCCATATGTGCTTAGTCAAACCTTTTGATAGCAAAACCAAAATGAGACAAGTTAAACCATTTCCTTTTAAACGTAACTTTAACGGGAGTGCTTGCATTCGTAGTTGGGGACCCTTCTCGTTGAGTGAAGTCGTTAGGGCAGATCCTTCCTAACGATGGAATACCTGGTTACCTCCCCAACCATTACATCGCTTGTCTCGAACCGCGCCTTTTGGGCAACCAACTTATAACTGTTTTATATATTTTAATGCTTTATTGATTTCGAAGCGAGCCATAGACTGGTTCATGATTTTAGGGCCCATGAGTTATACAGGAGATGAGCCTGGAGACGAGTGTCTAGGGCATATCCCGATGTGTACTCTAGGTATTGACATAGGCCGGTCGGGTGGTTTGACTGACCTAAGTTAATGCGACGATAGCGTCTTGAGCGTTTCCTTAAATTTTGTACGGTAGCGTTGTGGGGCACCACTCTTTTCCTTAAATTGTGTCGTGCTTGACTTTTGGTGGTGGAGTACTTGACTACATGCTTTCATGATTTTCATGGTTGGGAGTTATAAGGAGAGGGCCCGTTCTCGCCGGGACACATTATTGCATGACTTATTGCATTATTTACTTGTCTAATTGATTTACTGCATTTGTTACAAGTCGAAGCACATTCCGGTTTTCTTCATTTAGCATATGTATTTTCCTTATATATATATAAAACCCGGAAGCGTGGCTCGAACTTGCCCAACTTATGGCTTCTTTATTGTTCAAACTACGTAGTTGAATTACGAGCCGTATTTACTTATCATTTCCAACTTGTTTATGTCATGTCTTTCGAACTTATGCAGCCTCGTGACTCAACTAATATCTTTTCAAAATTTTCGGCTTGACATTATGTTCAAATGATTTCAAATGCATCCGGTTCGACACCCTTTTGTGTCTGAAAGTAAGTCGAACCCAAGTGTTACTTGCTGTTATGTTTTGCAACTTATATTTATATTTGAATTCTTTTATTAAAACGAGCAACATTTGCTACTTTTGGTTTTAAAAGATAAACGACGAACCGCGATCAATACCTATATTGTATTTCCCCCCCTTACTGAGTATCCTTTATACTCACCCCTTCTATTTTGGTTCTTGCTTTAGGTAGACAGGTGGCGGTGTCACCTATCTTGTCAGTCAGCAGCAGCAGGTCTAGGTTGGCTCTTGTTTATTGTGTTGTCAGTGTCCCAACAACAGTCGAGTCTTTACTCTCTAATTTAATTTGGAATTGCTGTATTTAACATTATGATTTAATTTATTTACTTTCTGTACTTACGTGCCCCTGATGTGGGATAGTTTAGTTGAGCCATGGACGGCATTAATTGGATAATTATTTTAGATTCGTTTTATGAATTATGTTGCCATGGATGGCTTTTTTAAATTGATCTGTTATTTACGAAATCGCTTCCGCATTTATTTGATTGTTGCTGTTGTTGTTGGGTCATCGTTTTGTTGTTGCCAGAGTTTTGATTGAATGTCTTGTCGTTCGCTAAAATGAGTTTTTGAGTAGGGCACCCTGTCGCGCTTGAAAATTTATTTTGGTGCGGATGTGGCGTTCTTCGTTCTCCTACAGAGAGGGGCACTACAGTTGGTAAAGCAGTTTGTGATTAAGGCAGAGGTGAATTCTGGGAATGGCGTAAAATTGTGAAGTTGGGGTGGTGATTTGGGGGGACTAACTCCAGGTATGAAGTTTGGGTTGTAGCCCATAGTAATAGGTGATGAGCTAGTTGGGCCATTAGGCAAGGGAATGGGCCGATTTCATAGAGGTGAGGGTGTATTTGAGGATTAATGGACTGGTAATTTAGGCCCATGGACTGAGTAATAGGATTATGGAGAGACTTTGTTAGGGTGAGGTTTGTTGTGAGATTATGGGGGAGAGGTGTCCACCATTGGTGGAAAGGAGATAGGCTGCTGTTATGTATTTGAAAACCAGAAGGAGACCGTTGGTGACTTTGGAGAGGTGGAGAGAGAATGTTGTTATCAGAATCATTGCTAGAGTGACGACCAGGGGGCTGCAGGAAAGGAGTTTACCGTGGAAGAGAAAAAATATTGGAGCTGGGAATTCGTCTCTTCGACAGTATGTAATCTTTAGAGGTTTCTCGAATCCAATCCCCGAAAGGATAGTCCTTTTCCGTCCCGACGAAAGTTTTGTTGAAACGAGCTTCACAAATTCGTTCAATATGGTCACACATACCACAAATATAACAAAAATTACGCAATCTTTCATAGGTGAATGAGACAATTAAATTAGCACCGCTAGGGCTTCGAAGCTTAATAGACCTCTTAAGTGGTATAGTCATTAATACTCCAATACGTATCCGAAGAGTATCGGATCTTCCCTTGTTTTGTTACTCAAAGTCGATGTCTCGAAATATTCCAATTTTGTTACCAATGAAAGCTGCCATTTCTCAAGTGTGTTTGGATAAAGGTAACCCGTGAGCATGCACAAAGATATCACAATGTTCAAGAGGGATGGACGCCGGATCAGCATCTTCAGGGATATGGCTTATGATGATAGGATATATATCGAAGGTCCAAGGAGAACCCTCAATAGTTCTCTCTCGATCCCACTCATAATTGAACACAAGGAGAAAACGATTTCCCCCACTCGATTAATGGACATCCGTTTGACAGGATTCATGGCTTTTGTGAGTATTTTCAGCAATGAATCTGTATGAATCGATTTATGAATAATTACGCAGTTGTCCCAGCAATGTCCCCCATTCCCTGCTTTTTCCAGACTTGCTGGGACAACATATAATTAATATGATGAATCATAGGAATATCCTACGACTAATTACGCAGGTGTCCAAATAAACCCCGCAAATATTTATTTAGTTAAGCAATATCTAACATCCGTTCTTCATTTTATTTTTTACATATTCGGAAATACTCTCCGGATGAAAGTCCTATGTCTAATTACGCAGGTCTCCAAGTCAATCCCGCAAATGTTCATTTAGTTAAACAATATCTAACATCCATTCTTTATTTTATTTTTTACATATTCGGAAATACTCACCGGGTGCAAGTCCTGTAACTAATTACGCAGGTGCCCAAGTCAACCCCGCAAATGTTCATTTAGTTAAACAATATCTAACATCCGTTCTTCATTTTATTTTTTACATATTCGAAAATACTCTCCAGGTGCAGTTCCTATGACTAATTACACAGGTGCCCAAGTCAACCCCGCAAATATTCATTTAGTTAAACAATATCTAACACCCGTTCTTCATTCTATTTTTTACATATTCAGAAATACTCTCCAAATACAAGTCCTGTGACTAATTACGCAGGTGTCCAAATCAATCCCGCAAATATTCATTTAGTTAAACAATATCTAACATCCGTTCTTCATTTTATTTTTTATATATTCCTGAATACTCTCTAGGTGCAAGTCCTGTGACTACTTACGCAGGTGTCCAAATCAACTCTGCAAATATTCATTTAATTAAATAATATCTAACATCCATTCTTCATTTTATTTTTTATATATTCCTGAATATTCTCTGGGTGCGAGTCCTGTGACTACTTACGCAGGTGTCCAAATCAAGCCCGCAAATATTTATTTAATTAAATAATATCTAACATTCATTATTCATTTTATTTTTTATATATTCCTGAATATTCTCTGGATGCGAGTCCTGTGACTAATTATGCAGGTGTCCGAGTATATGTAACACCCCGGAAATTCAGTCTGCCTCCAGGTGAGCCTCACGGCCTTCGCTCACGGGGTGTCGCAACCCCATGGGGAGCGCACGGTTTCCCCTCACGGGATGGTGCAAGGCCGTGAGTGCATGTGGGGTTTCATCCCACATCGTCAGTTGGTGTTTGAAAGGTTTATAACCCAACTCCCATGTACAAACTACAACAAGGTTAATCTCTTGTGGCGTGTGCTTCCAATGCCAAACTTTAGGGATTGTACACGGTGGGGGCGAAGTTTATTCCCGCGCATCCAACGGGCGCCGTTGTGAGGGTTCTCCTCTCCGCGCCCGGGGGTCGTGACAGTATACCCCGCAAATGTTCATTTAGTTAAACAATATTTAATATCAATTCATCATTTTATATCAAACATCCGTAAAAACATCATTTCATATTATTATAATCGAAAAATTATAATAATCCATTTCCAACGTACAAGATTAGATTACAATAGTCGAAAAATTATTGTAACAAAATCTTAAACCCTAAAGAAGCAAGAAGGTAATGAAAGAAAAAAGAGTTAATTGCTTTTGGACCCCTTCTATGATATCGAAATTTTAGGTTGACCCTCTCTTACTTTTAAAATTACCAACACATCTCTTACATAATTATATAATTACAAAATAAACCCAATCCGACCCAGATCCTGAAATCAATAATATGATCTGAAAAAAATACTCTTAAATTATTTTTAGCATATTTTTATTCCTATTATACCCTTGCCAATGAAAATTTCTAATTCTCACAATTATATTGACTTATCCAAACAAAAATTATATCAGACGGGTTTATTGATCTCCACGCCTAGGGTTCTTCACCCATCCTAAATCCTCCACCACCGCCACCGCCGGAGACCTTGACTTCTCCCCATCTCAAATCCTCTGCCACCGTTGGCGTCATAATTGGAGGCAGTGCTTGAACCGGTGGCCTCGCGAATAACCTGATTCGCGATTTACTCCTGCGGGTTTGAAGAAGCTGCCGGGTTTCGAGGATTTCGATCATTTTCTTCTTAGTTTTCGGTCTCAACTACTCTACAACAGCGGTAATCCAAGGTTCATCTTTTTTTATTTGTTTAATTATTCAATGTAACTTTGTTGATTAATTATTGCTTAGATTCATTCTTTAAAGAAAGTATATTTAAATTCTCCAGGAATATCCATTAAGTGGGCTTAGATTTGTATTTGTTCATGGCATCATCATTACCCTCAATCATGGCTGCCTTGTTAGTGCAAGTGCATCTAGTAAACAATGTGACAAATGCTACTATTAACAATAACATCAGTACATAATTGCAGTGTTTTTAATTCTTAACATCCCTTTATGTTTAGCAAATTCAGTTTGAACAAGCAACTTATATTTTCTGCTACTATATGTACAGTTATTGGGATGGCTTGTTGCAGACTTGCAGTACCATTTATCTTAGGAGGTCTTTATCCATTTTTTCATTCATGATTGTGTTGAGTTTGGTTTTAAATCGATATATTTATTTGTGTAGAAATGGTTTCAGAGATCAATATTGATAATCAATATATGTTTCCACCATGAATATGTATTCTTATATTGGTAGACAATGGTAAAATTTGGTATACATTTGGAACATGGAAGTAACTCAGGTGGAAATTGAGAAGGAGATTGGAGATAAAATTATATTTCCATCCTCCAAAAAAGAGGAACTCTATCAGTGAGTATTTGGTTCAGGACATGTTATGTTTATTTTTTTAATTTGGTTTAAGCTTCTGTTAGGAATATCAGTCGATGAATGTAATGGAGGTTTTCTAGTTTTCTTAAGTTCAAGTTAGTTGCAAGGTGTTTCCTTGTAAATTGTTATATCTTCATACAAGCTTAATCATGTTTTTTCATTACAGTAATTGAAGGGGCCACTCTGCTGAAAAAGTTACTAAGATTTATCACATGGCAAATTCTTGGCTTTTTTTTTTAAAGATTTGGAATGGAGGGCTATGATGCTTCTAAGAATTATTTGAATTTCTTCCGTTTGATAGTATGATTTTCAGATTAAATTCTTACCTGAACTTTTCAAGGTTTCACTTTCTCACTTGTAAAATGCAGTTTAGAAGAAGTTTTGTTCTGACATGATCCTCTTTTCTTTTCCACATTGAAACAACCATTCTCTATGGGGCAGCAATTCCAGAATTCTAAAATTATGAGATTTCTACTTAGAATGAGTTTAGGGCTGACAATAATGTTCGGTGCTTCAGGCGACACTCAACTTCAAGTAAAATATGTTCACATTCTAGAATGGAATTAAGGTGAGTGAAGGTAAATACAGACTATACCTCATCCCTTTTTTAATTACCAAAACCTTCAGTGGAAGTTTACTATGTTTATATGCCCCTACCTTCTTTCTTTTCCAACAAAAATAGGTGTTTTGGCATAGATATAGGATGGAACTTATTACTAGGGAATGTGTGTATTTGAATTAAGCTGCATTTGTCTCTTAGTTAATTTAAAATGATAAGGGGATGTAACTCAAATGGTAGAGTGCTCACTTTGCAAGTGAGAGGATCGGGGTTCGATCCCCCCCATCTCCAATTAATGAATGTTTATTCTGAGGTTTTTTAACTTTTATAGATTAATTGAACTGCTCTTTGCTGATAGTTTGTTTGTTTTGACCTCTTGATCAAAGCACTTGCGGAAATAAAATACAAACGATTTCTGTTGATATATAATGTAACGACCCAGAAAATCGAAAATCATTGTGAGTTAATTTTCGCGCTAATTATCTTTCTTACCTCCTATTTCTCGTATTATGTGATTTATATTTAATTATTTCGTATATGACCCAATGTGAATTTATTATGTGCGTCTTGTATTCCTTATGTGATTAGCTTTAATTTGATATTAATATTGATATATTTGGCCAAAATATTTTAAATTAGAGTTTCTAAATTACCGAAATGCCCCCTCGTATTTTAAACATTTCAAATAATTGGATAAAAGACTTCTCCCCCATTTTTGAACACTAATTGCGTGGAGAGAGAGAGAGAAGGGCTTTTGCACATAGAAGTTTCAAGCGATCACTTCGGGCTCGTTTCTTCACCGATTTCTGGTCCGTTTGAACCTACGCGATCCTCTCGACGATATCTTTCTTTAGGTACCAGTTTCACAGTCTCATTCCCCAAATTTATGAGCTTTTGAATGCATTTATTACTTCGTGAGTATTTTCTGAATTTTGATCATCTTGAGCTCATTCCTTGGTTATTTTCCATGCTACTTGAACCAAAGTGTTCCTTATGTGTTGCTTAATGTTCGTTGTAAGTCTTAGTTATTGATTCTTGCTAGAAATTGAGATCTGTGGATTTTTGGATCGATTTCAGTTGAAAATGCGGAATTTTCTGCTGTCTGTTGCTGATCTGCACGGTCTTGCCAAGACCGTGCGCGTCCCTTTTGGCCTGCACCGGCTCGCGCCCGTGCGCGTTCCCGGTGTGTAGGGCCGTGTGCACCTGCACGGTCTTGACAGCATGTTCAAGACCATGCGTCGGCCGGTGCAAAACACTTAGAGAATTTTTCAACTTTGTTTCTTCATTCGCCTCGGGAATTGGGTCAACCCCACTTATTTAAATGTTGACTTTTCGCATACAAACTCCAAAAATCAGTCCGATTTCACCTATAGATTCCTTAGGAGTTGAGGATTAATATTTTGAAATGTTTGTTGAATTCCGACTTCGTTCGGACTATGAGTAGTGTATTTTTACGTGTATGCAAATTTTGAAAACTTGTCAGATTGACTTGAAACTTGCGTGGTAGCTTCTATAAATATAATTATTGGAATATACATGATTGTGGATTTGTTTGGTTAGCCGTTCGTCGAATAATTGCTTATTTGCGCTTTTAGAGTCGTTTATTAATTCGTTTAGGTCCTGTCTTGTCTACAAATCAGATGAGGTTGAGGAGCAGTGAGTCTTAGCTACTAGTGATTCTTTTGGCTAGGTGAGGATTTAAATCATTATAAAACTGGGCTTGAACATATATGTCTAAGTATACATGCGAAAACCCCCGTAACACCTTGACTTGCATGATCGTTTTATCCTTCTTCCCTTGTTACTATTATTAGATATTTCGAGCATATATCTTGATGATTTCGATCAACAAACCATTTGATATAAACAAACCATTTGGTATAAACTTATTATCCATTCGATCAACAAACCATTTGATATAAACTTATACTATATTATCCAAAACTGATTTGTTTTCAAAAGGGCAAGTAAATTCTTTCTTTTCAACGTGACAATTTGACTTGGGTCGGGTCTATGAGGAAAGTCGTTAGGGGAGTCCGTCAGCACAACCCGACACGTACGGAACTTGTAGTCACCCCCTTCGTTGTCACTCACTTGCCTAAATGCCCGTTTGGCACTCAACTAATTATTTCTTGAAACACGAGCAAAATCATAGACTTTTCATGGGGCCTTGGGATGGTAACCAGAGGTTTCACCTGGGGACGAGCGTCCAGGGTGTTTCCTGAGGTGCTACTCCCAAAACTAAGCGTCAATTGTGAACTGTCAGGAGTTGGCATCCATAGTTGGGAGCGATGGTGGGTGATGCATGTGTTGCACACTTTCCTTAAATTCACTGTAGTCGAGCCTCGGGTTGCTCCTTGGCTTGACACCGGATATGGAGTTTTATCATGTCATGAGGAGAAATAAGGAGGAATAGGCCAATTCTCGCTGGGATACTTACATATTGCTTTATTACATTATTGTCCTTATTGTTTTATTGATATTGAAATATCCAAGTCGAAGCACATTCCGGTTTCTTCATTATCGCATATGTATTTTCCTAATAAAAACCCAAAAGCGTGACTCTACTTGCTCTACCCATATCTTCACTGAGTTTCTTTGAGCTCACCCTCGTTTATTGGTTCTTGCCTTAGGTAGATTGAGAGACCGACATGTCTCGCGTGTCGGATTGGCAACAGTGGTTAGATATGCTATTTTAGTGGCGAGTCGTCTAAAGTTGTTGTTCATAAAACTCTCCATAGTCTATTCTTTTGTTCTTCACATGTATATAATGCTATATTGATCCCCACCCCTTTACGATTACTATATTTACTTTATGTTGCCCTTGAATGGGCGTTGATGATGTTGGTTATTTGAATTGGCCCCGAAGTGGCATTTATGATTATATATTTATGAAATCGCTTCCACTATGAATTCTGAATTGTTTAATTGTTTTATGTGTTGTGTCTTTTGGGGATTCACTGTTGCCAAGTGTCGGGCTAGACCCGTTGGCTTGTATGGGTTCTCGGGTTGAGGTGCTGTTCTCGGCTTGGGAATCTGTGCAGGTCCGGGGATTGTAGAGAAAGGTAAGGGTAAGGCGGTATGTCAGGAGCAACGTACCGGGGACACTATGATAGGTCAGCGGCGAGACCTCAGGGTGGACCGGTGATCGGCGAGGACCTAGGAGCATACCGGGGACACTACTCCGAGTGACTCAAATGATGATGTCTACGTAGCCGATGGTAGTCCTTACCGTGGTAGCGACATCAGTTCTGCTAATGGATCATTTCGTAGGGAGTATAGATAGGTTTCCTGTTGTTTTGTAACACCTTGTATCGCGTGCTGTGTTGAACTGTAAACCTTATCTATGTATGAAAATGTTGTCTTCATTTCCATAGTGTACTTGCGTCTTCGAGACACGTATGTACAGATGTATGAAATAACCATTTCATGACACCTAACGGGTGCACGCCGTTGGCATGTGGGGGATTGGGGCATTTTGCCATGCCTACCAAAATGATTGGGTTTGATCGCTTAGTCTTCAACAAGAGGAAAAGCCCCTGCGTTTGCGCATATTGATTGAGATTGTTTAGGGGACACCTAGGTTAGGACCTAGACCAGTTATTGTATTTGCAGTACTCATCCTTTCCGAAGGCTACTTGCTCCTAGACAGCACTAGACCCAAGCTTGCGGGACATTGAGAGCCCGTTGGTTGAGGGAGACGAATTCGTTCTATGATCGGGGTGCAGTGCCTAGACGTTGTTTGTAAAGGCCAGTTTGACCGTTCCAAGGGGCTCTGGCTTCCTCGCAGACAAACCCAGCATAGTTTAACAAATAATAGATTCACAAAATTACAAAATAAATGCATGCGATTATGATGATGCAATATACTTGTTCCGAATGATACGAAAGCCAATCTTTCTTCCACTTTCCTTTATTAACCCAATTCCACTCGAATCTTTGTCTTTAGTCAGCCTCGGTCCTATATACAGATCTTGAGTCATTTCTTGTCTATGAAAATCTCTTATTACCGTAATACATCCGATTGTACAAATTCTGGATCAACATCAGAACCGGTACTTTATTATCCTTCCTATTATACGGATCTTGGATCATGGTCGAGATTTATACCTGCTTCTTCTTCCCATCCGGTTCCTCTTGTTGGGGCACTCTTGAATTCGATGCTTGGCGCTGCCACACAAAAAGCAACGTCCCAAGTTCTTTCGGCACTTTTCAGTCTTGTGGTTCGTCTTCCCATAGTGTTCACATGGAATAGGATCTTCATTCGGTTGGGGTCCGACATCTGTAGGAGGTGCTGACCCTGATGGAATGTCCTCCATAAATGTACAGTCAACGGCTTTTGGTTTCTCAATAAACTTCGACTCGACCTGTCAGGATCGAGCAACTGCCGCTGCATAGGAGCAACAGCTTAAGCCTATCAGTATCTGACAAATCTCGGTTCTCAACCCGGATATGAATCTAGCTGCTCTATGTCTCTGATCTGGCTCCAATTTAGGCGGGTAGCTGATCTAATTAGCGAATCGAGCTTCGTACCCTGATACACTGTCCTCTCTCTGCGTTATTTCCATGTTTCTGGCAAGATAAGGAGCCATGAAATTCGGTGCAATCTGTAGAGGCGGTAGTGGGGGATCAGAACGAGACTTCTTGTGAGATATACCTGAGAACAAAACTGAGTGGTAAAATAGATGCATGTTTCGTTAAAATGATGTTTCACAAAATCCTAGTTAAGCACACTTGGGCACAGTTTACATATAAGGCATAAAATCACATTAAGCACAAGAGTCATACCAAGCTTAGAAGGGTCATGTTAAGCATGTTTAGCAATTACGAGCACTTAAACAAGAAATCCTACTTCCGTACGACCTAGACAAGACCAAACCAAGTAAAACACGACCTAGACAAGACCTAATCCAAATATTAGATTCAACTCATGTTACATCTCTCTTAATACAAAAATTATAAAAGATCGCCGATTAGGCCACGAAACCAACCGTGATCATTTCACAATTTCGGGACCAAGAATGACAAACACTCGTCAAAACACAAATCAATACTAATTGACACCATGCAAGACGACACTAAATGCAAGACAGACGAGATAACAAAGCCTTCGGTTTCCTTTCGGGAACCTAGGGCTCTTATACCACCTCATGTAGCACCCCTCTCCAAGGCTGGGAAGAAGAGCACCACACTCGAACTGAAACAGACTTCCGAGCATGACAGGGTGCCCTACTCGAAAGTCTATCCCAGCGAACGGCACTTACTCGATTAAATAACCTCACCTGCTATTTTTAGAAAGAAGAGGGAAACGGTCATTTTGGAAAATTTTTAGGGTTTAGGTCAAAATCACCTCACGTGGTCAACGGTAAAACGAGAAATTAAGAAAAGAATTAGAAATACGTATTCAGAATTAAATCCAAAATATGGGGCGTCACATATTAGGTTTAACTTCTGTCACATATGATTGCTGCATTAAGGGGTGTATGCTATATTTTAAAGAGGTTGCAAATCTAAGTGAGTGTAAGTTTTGTGGCCATGCACGGTACAAACCATCTCAAAGAGGACGTCGAAAACTGGTTTCTTACAAAATGATGCATTACATGCCCTCATACCCTGACTCAAAAGATTGTATGCATCTTTAAAATCAGCTGCGCATATGAGGTGGCATTCTGAACACGCAAGAGAGCCTGGCGTTATGTGTCATCCATCTGACACTTTAGCTTGGAAACATTTCGATCAAGTTCATCTTGATTTTTCCGCGGAGCCAAGAAGCATCGGACTTGGCTTATGTACAAAGAGATTTAATCCATTTGATCATTCTTCTAATAAATACTCAATTTGGGCAGTAGTTGTGACTCCATACAACTTGCCTCTTGAGATGTGCATGACCATACCTTACATGTTCTTGAATTGTCTAATTCCTGGTAAGGACAATCCAAAGATAAGAATTGATGTGTATTTACAACCTCTCATTGATGGGCTGAAAGTTCTATGGACAAAAGGTGTTGAAACTTATGATGTTTCACTAAAGCAGAACTTTAGATGAAAGCTGCACTTATGTGGACGATCAATGATTTTCCCACATACGGGGTGGTATCAGGTTGAAGTTGTCATGACCCCCGGGCATGGAGAGAAGAACCCCCTCCGGGCCGTTGGACGCGAGCGTATAACCTTCGCCCCTACCATGTACAGCTCTAAAGTTTGGAAAAAAGGGGTTAACCCAATGGTTAATTGTACATGAGGGTTAGGTTATAAACCATTCAATTGAAGCTTGTATTTCCGACGTGGGATGTAAACTCATGGTATGTGGGTAGCTCATGGTATATTGCACATTGTATGCAACATACCATGCGCTTCATTGGTTTTGCTCACGGTATGTTGTGGTATAGCTCATGGTATGCAACATACCATGAGCCTTACCTACTTTGTTTCCACGCATTCTGGACAATTCGGGGCACTACAATCGTCCCACCTTTAGAGCATAATGTCCTCATTACGCAGCGATATTAGGTTTTTCGCTCCCCACCAGTAGAGAAACCCCACGTACGCCTAGCCCCAGTCGCGGTAACCCTCACGTGCGTGGACCCGTACCAACAGTTGACTTTGATACCACCTGTCACGACCCCCTGGCGTGGAGAGGAGAACCCCCTCCAGGCCCGTTGGACGCGAGGGTATAACCTTCGCCCCCACCGTGTACAACTCTAAAGTTTGGCCAGGGAAGCACTTGCCATAAAGGGGTTAACCTACTTGTTAATTGTACATGAGAGTTAGGTTATAAACCATTCAATTGAAGCATGTATTTCTGACGTGGGATGGAAACTCACGGTATGTGGGTAGCTCATGGTATATTGCACATGGTATGCAACATACCATGCGCTTCCGTAGTTTTGCTCACGGTATGTCGTGGTATAGCTCATGGTATGCAATATACCATGAGCCTTAGCTGCTTTGTTTCCACGCATTCTGAACAATTCGGGGCGATACAGGAGTACTGCTGGTAAGCTGGCTTGTCCAGTTTGCATGGAAGACACAAACGCTTTCAAATTGGAGTACGGTAAAAAACGGTCTTGGTTTGACTGCATCGTCATTTTTTACCTTATGATCATCCATATAGGAGGAACAAGGATGCATTTTATCGAGGAAGACATGAAATGTACAACCCACCTTTTCGATTGTCGGGACAACAAGTGTGGGAAATAGTTCGTGAAATTCCCAAAATAATTGATTTTCCAGTAAAACATTCCAAAATTTCAGGACAAGGCCAGTCACATAATTGGTGCAAACAAAGTATATTTTGGGAATTGTCGTATTGGAAAGATAAATTGGTCCGTCATAATTTAGATGTTATGCACATAGAGAAAAATATTTTCGATAATGTGTTCAAAAGTGTGATGAATATCGAAGACAAGACCAAGGATAATGAGAATGCAAGAATTGACTTGATTAAACATTGTAAACATCCATAGTTACATTTGAGGAACTTACCCAATCGAAAGAATGAAAAACTAAAGGCGATTTTCACTTTGAGTGATGATGAACGCCGTGATTTATGTAAATGGTTGAGAGTCTCAAAATGCTAGAGGGATATGCTTCAAATTTGGCCAGGTGTGTTGATAAAACGAACCACAAATTGCATGGCATGAAAAGTCATGACTATCATGTGTTCATAAAGCTATTGCTCCCAATTGCTTCAAGTACACTACCAGAAAACATTTGGAAGCCTCTAACTGAGCCGAGTCAGTTTTTTAGAGAATTGTGCTCTACAGAGTTACATGAGGAAAACTTAAGGTAATTGGAGAGAAATATTCCCGTGATATTGTGTAAATTGGAACGCATCTTTCCTCCGGCATTCTTTGATTCAATGGAGCACTTCCCTATACATTTGCCTTATGAGGCACTAATGTGTGGGCCCGTCTAGTATAGATGGATGTATCCATTTGAGAAGTACTTATAAATATTAAATAATTTAATTTATTAATATTTTTTAACTTAATTTTGTAATGATCACTTTGATTTAGGTACATACACAATTTGAAAGGTATGGTTAAAAATAAAGCTAAGGTTCAAGGTTCAATTTGCCAATCATATCTTTCTAAGAATCAGCCTACTTTTCATCATATTATTTCGCGAGTCACATTGAATCAAAAAGTACGAAAAGTAAGAGAAATGAAGTTGGGGAAAGTACTGTTGAATTCCCTCGGTCTCTATCAATTTTCAATCAACCGGGACGGCCAGTTGGGAAGTGTACAACTAGAGATTTATAAGATAGTGAACTGCAAAAGGCTACATTAGTCGTTCTCTTAAATTGTGATTAAGTATTACCTATTCTTGAGTAAGTATTTCCATTTATACATATATATGTCATATTAGGTTGATATTTCTTAATTAGAATTGAATATTTACCTACTATTGTAACGCCCCAAAATTTTCTAGTTCGGAAACTTGTGCGTTTATCAAAATTCAGACCGCTTACAGTCCCGACGCATTTCACGTTTTTCAAACATTAGCATTTAAAGATTTTTCATAAATCATCGATTTTGGCATTTAAAACCTCAAGGAATTAATAATAATTCAAATTGCATCGCTTTGACACTAATTAGGGTCAATTTAGTAAATTTACATTTTTAGCCCTAGTAATTTAATCTGGTAATTAACAGTGCAATTGGACTGGAGTCTGATGCTTTAATAGTACAAGTATTTCAAGGTTCCAAATATTTTGTAAAGTTCAAACATATTTCATTAAATCATATTTTCAAGAATTGCAATTTTAGCCCAAAATATATTTACACTTTGGTCCCAACCAAAAGTTGACTTTTCGTAAATGAATAAATTTTCACAAAATGAACCTTGCACTTTGTTACAAATTCAATTTCGATCATTTTGACACTAAGTACACTAAATTCCGAGACTTTGCACTTTTGGCACATTTTTCAAAAAAACTAGGGTATATTATGTAATTTTGAAAAATGTTGGGCACAAATGAAAATTTGGAGAACACACACCGGACGATGAACGACGCGAGAGCTCCCTCCCCCAATCTGGAATTTTCTCATTTCTTCACCAAATTGAGCAAATGATATGACAAAATCGATCGTCTCGATGAGAGGAACGCATTGGTTGGTACTGGTATTTTCTGGGTTTGGTGAACGACGCGGCGCACAGGCGGTACCAAGTTCGGTGACAGTGGAGCTCCTTGTTCCCGGCGATTCTTGCAGCACGAGGATGGGGATGAGATCGATTTGGCATGGCGGAGTTGATGGTGGTGATGGTTAGGCCAGAAAACCATCAACGGTGGCACTACAGTGGCTCGACAATGATGCAGCAACGACGATGGTGGTCGACGTCGTTCCGGCCACTTTCTCACTTGGGTTTTGTTCGCCTTGATGTTAGGAACACGCTGGTGGTTGTGCCGACATCTGGTTCACGACGACGATGACACTACAGGCAATTTATGAGCACATTCTAACGATTTCTGGTGGAAGCACGGTCGCAGACCACCCTGGTTGTGACCGAACTAAGGAGACGAAGCGATTGGAGGTGGTGTCGCGGCATTAATCGCCATGACGGCAGAGCTGGGTGGCGCGTGGTGGAGCAGTGGCGGAGAGTGGTGGACTGGCCACCTCCAGCCACCATTTTTTACGGGCTTTACATAATTCTCAATGTCCTCGACATGGTAAGCCAATTTTGAAGTCAATTTCGGATTTCGTTGAATGATTTGTCGTTAATTTCAAATCTACGATTTCTGGGGTTTATCAGTGTAATGCCCCATAATTTCCAAGCCCAAGATTGGCGCATTTATAGAAATTCAGACTGTTTACGGTCCTGACGTCTTTCATGATTGCACGTTTTCTAACTCATGCATTTAAAGATTTTATAAATCATGGATTTGACATTTAAACTTCAATCATTAATAAGAATTTGATTTGCATTGCTTTTCCACTAATTAGGGTCAATTTGGTAAATTTATAATTTTAGCTCGTTTAATCGAATCTAGTAATTTAACGGTGCACGTTGGACAGGAATCCAATGTTTTAAGATGTTTTTCATCGAGGTTCCAAATATCTTTCATAAAATCATATTTTCAATAAATTTCATTTTAGCCCAAATTATTTATACTTTGACCCCAACTCGGTATTGACTTTTCGTAAACTCGTAAATTTAAATGACCATTTTACCCCTTGAGTGCTCGTTAATGCTTAGTAACCAATTGTTTATCTTTGAGCATGTTTATGCCTTTTCTAATTTGGATACTTAGTTCGTTTATTAAAAGATTATTGATATATTGATTATAAATTGCTTAGTTGATTGATCCTAATTGATTTATTTAATTCTCGTACGCTGTGCGTCTTGTCAGTGTCTTATTTGGGTTTATCTTGTACTAAATTGCAGGAGTGACTTGTTCGTCTGTTAGTCCTTTCATAGCTATGTTTCTAGGTAAGGGTTTAAAATGTTTTCAATTGGGGTAAGAGCCGTATTATATTTGCGAACCAACTTATCATCCTGCTTTTGATATTGCTTTAATGTTTTCTTGTCCTTTTATTATATTATATTAGATATTTAATTATTATCTTTATGATGTTGATCAAACTATTTTAATATCAAAATCGTATACTTATATATGTTTTCCAATGTTTCCAACTAGAGGCAAGGAAACCTATTTTATTTTAAAAGGCGGACTTTGGTCTTCTGGCCCCGCAAATAACCTTCTCTCGAATGGCCCCTTTGGCCACCAAAATGTAGTGTAACGATTGCAAAGCGAGAACTGTAATGATAATGTAATGTTGGGCCCGGAGTGTACAGGAGGTGAGCCTGGAGACGAGCGTCTAGGGTAAATCCCGATGTATGCTTCTTGCTTGTTGACTTAGGCCGATTAGGAGGTTGGCTAGCCTAAGTTGAGGCGAACGGTGGCGCATATCGCGTTTTCTTAAATTCTGTATCTTGATGGTGGTGTTGACATCTCCTAAATTCTGTATAATGACCGAGTGGTGGAGTATTTTCTTGTACATGCTTATTGTGGGAGTCATAAGGCGAGGGCCCGTGCTCGCCGGGACATGAATGAAAGAATGAATGAATGGGTGATTTACCGATTTAATTACTTAGTCGAATTACAATGTCGTCCTTTATTATTTACTTTCAACTGATAGAAATGTATATTGTCAACTGTCAACGGATTGTAAATCGACTAAGACTCCTTTTAAACTGATCGGCTTAATTATGTGCTAAAACGATTTCAAAGGATCCGTTGGTCAATTTTTGACTGTTTTAAAATAAGCCGAACCCGTGTGTTGCTTTATCGTACAGTTTTACAACTTATATTATTTATATTATTTCTTAAAACAAGCAACATTCACCATTTTGGTTTTAAATAAGGATCGACGAACTGTGATCAATATATTATTTAGCCCCTTACTGAGTATCCTTTATACTCACCCCTGCTGCTTTGGTTCTTAATTCAGGTTTCTTTAGGCAGACGGGTGGCAGTGTCACCTTTGTGGTTAGTTGGCAACAGCGGGTCTAGGTTTGATTCGAGTCTTGGTTTTGTCCAGTTAATGTCCAACAACAGTCAGGTATTGATGTTTATTTCTATATAACTGCTTCTGTTAAAGTTGAAAGAATTGTGTTAACTATATTATACTCCACACTGTTGTAGTTGAGCCTCTGAAGGGCATAGGATGGAATTGCTATTACTTGAGATTTGTTACTTTGTGTGGTTTATGTATATAATCTATTATCTTATACTTTATTGTTTCCGCACTCTGACTACTTTTTAGCATTGTTGTTGTTGGATTAGTTGTTGTTGCCAGTTTATTTGCTTGAGTGAGTGCCGTTCGCTGGGATGGATTTTTGGGTGGGGCGTTATGTCGTGATCGGGAGTCTGTTTCAGTTCGGGTTTGGTGTTCTTCTTCCTAGCCTTAGAGAGGGACGCTACAATCAGAGCTTCGGAGTGGAATAACTCTTCAGTGGGTGATAGGATTGGAAAACGGACTTGAGGGATGTGACGGGCTTGATGAGAGGAACGTTCGAGTATATGGGTTCGACCACCTTAGTGGTGGTCCGGCGGCGGTCCAGCGGTGGCAGATGGCTGTCTGGTAGTGGGCGCGCCGTTCCGGCCATAATCCGGTGACGGTGCCTTCAGACAAAACGAGTATCTCATCACAACGATTCCAACGGCGTTGGTATTACTCTAATCCGATTTATCATTTGTCTTTCATCGTGATATTTGTATACTTTGGTTATGATGTCAACTTTTTGCGATAGCTTTTAGCTTTTCTAACCAATTAGGTGCGAATTGCTTGTACCCTAGCTTGAATTATGTGTATGAATTGTTGAGCATTTGTATAGTCGGAATAGCATAATTTGATTCAATTGAGCTAGGTTAGAATTAGATCTTAGCTTGTAGCTTTTGAGCTTTTGTAAAAAGTTGTAAGTTGTAATTCGATTTGTTGATTTAAATGGATTGTACATGAATGATATGAAGTTACACTTTTGCCCCTGAGTGAATCCTATGTTTAGTTGTGTAATTGATTAAATGTTATTCGTTTGTTCGTCATTTTATGCTTTGCATATTAAATTTACTATTTTACCCTTGATTGTCCCATTATGATAAATGATCTGATAATTACTTTTGGACATTACGTGTTGCTAGCCAATTACATGAAATATGAGTGATAAGCTTATATGCTATTGCTTGTATCAAATATGCTATACGTAGTATAATTGTAATTAATTGATATAAACATGAACCTCGTTTCATAAATCGATATTTCTTTCATTTTAATTAAGAATTTGGTATATTTGCTTATTTGCTCGTTTGTGGATTCCATAAGTGCTTTATTATTGTAACTTAAGTCGTGCGTCGTCTTATCGTCTTATGTGGTTGTGTCTTGACTGTATTTTCAGGTGTTATTCCTCCCGAGGACTAGTTGGTCCTTTCCTCTTCTCTTTTTCCATCGTTATCCAGGTGAGATTTCTTTTCCGAATTCGGTTTTCTTATATATATGTAGATATTCAATATGTAAACCCGAAGCCTTGCATGATGTTTTTATATTTCTCTCCCCAACTTATTATATACGTATTAGTTGTTTGAAACTATATTATCTTGATGATTAAAGGAAAATGTTTTAATAGCAAAAATTAGTATCTATTAACCCTTCAAAATTTTAAGAATTGTGTATATTAAATATTAAATATACTAGTTTTTTTGGTGTGAAATACTAGTTCGGGTAATACTACATTGAGGGCACTTAATCCAGTTCGAGTATATAAAATATTTGTGGGTACTTTTTATAATTATTCAATTTTATATGAGATATAATAACTATAATTGTTTGACTAAGAGGGTCAGCAGTCTTGACTCATGAATTGTACTTTAGCAAACTTTTTTGGGTCGAAGTATTAGTTAACCCTAAATATCAGTTAACGCAGTGAGAGTTTTTATTTCTCTAAAATTCGAATTTACCATTATAAGGTTGTGCATGGGTTCTATAGCGCCACTCTCCGTAGGAGGAAGAAGAACCCCACATCCGCACCAAAATGAATTCCCGTGCATGACAGGGTGCCCTACTTGAAAACTCATTTCAGCGAACGGCAAGACGCTCAATCAAAACTCCGGCAACAACAACACGACGCCCCAACAACAACAGCAATAATCAGATAAATGCGAAAGCCAATTCATAAATAACAATTCAATTCATAAATACCATCCATGGCAACATAATTCATAAAACGAATCTAAAATAATTATCCAATTAATGCCGTCCATGGCTCAACTAAATTATCCCACATCAGGGGCACGTAAACACAGGAAGTAAATAACGTAAATCATAATATTAAATACAGTAATTCAAATAAATTCAGAAAGTAAAGACTCGACTGTTGTTGGGACACTGACAAGACAATAATACATGAGCCAACCTAGACCTGCTGCTGCTGACTGACAAGATAGGTGACACTGCCACCTGTTTACCTGAAGCAAGAACCAAAATAGAAGGGGTGAGTATAAAGGATACTCAGTAGGAAGGAAGCGGGGGGGGGGGGGGGGGGGGGGGGGGTAATACAATATAGGTATTGATCGCAGTTCGTCGTTTATCTTTTAAAACCAAATGTAGTCAATGTTGCTCATTTTAATAAAGAATACAATTATAATATTAAGTTGCAAAACATAACACCAAGCAAACTCAGGTTCGGCTTACTTTGAAACACAAAAGGGTGACGAATCGGATGCAATTGAAATCATTTGCACATAATATCAAGTCGATAGTTTAATACGGGCTTAGTCGATTCACAATCCATCGAGTGGTAGAAATGTGCAGTTATCAATAATTCATGAACAAGAAATGAAAGACGGGATTGTGCTTCGACTAAGTAACAAAAGCAGAAAATCAATTAGATAAGTAAATAATGTAAATAATCCATGCAATAATGTGTCCCGGCGAGAATGGGCCCTCACCTTATAACTCCCAATAATGACAATCATGAAATCAATTACTCCACCACCAAAAGTCAATCATAACATAAACTAGTGGTGCCCCACAACGCTACCGTACACAATTTAAGAAAACGCTCAAGGCGCTACTGTCGCATTAACTTAGACTAGCCAAACCTCCCGACCGGCGCAAGTTAACACCTAGAGTACACATCGGGATTTGCCCTAGACACTCGTCTCCAGGCTCACCTCCTGTATAACTTCTGGGCCTAAAGTCATAATCCAGTCCATGGCTCTCTTAGAAAACAAGAACAGTTTGGGTGGCCAAAAGGGCCGTTCGAAAAATGATGCAAGCAGTTAAGTATGAATGGTCAAAGGGGCTTTTGAGACAAGTTTGTGTAACGATCTAAGAAATACTCATAAGCGTCGTACGCTTCGGGAGCATGCTGACGGATGTCCCTAACGACATTACTTATAAGTGCCTCTAAGATCAAATGGTTACTTTTAAAACAAATAAGCTACTTGTCTCTAGTTGAAATCATTTTAAATCATTTTGGATGCATAGGTTTTTATATCAAAAGGTTTGACTAAGCACATAAGAGAATAATAAAGGCGAGAACATCAAGTAATAAGAAAGGTGGGATAATAAGTTATTTCACAAACCTATATAACTATGTCCTTGCCGCAATTGAAAGCATTTTAAACCCTTACCTGTCTCCACAGAACAAGAGAAGGAAAGCAAGCAACAATTACAATTCTGCCTCAAAGATCCCACCTGAAAAATAATGAGTCTAGAGGATGAATGACTGACACGAACAAGAAAACAGACACTGATGCTCGGCTACCAAATTATGAACATTCTTAAAGGTACACATTAATATTCAGGCATAACAGAGCAAGCAGGGGCAACATGGTCAATTTGTATCTAAAAGCATATAATAATTAAATGAACGAGAAACATTAAATTAATTACAAAATATATAAACGTATAAATTAAGCAAGGGGATAAGATTGTAATTCCACAACAACAATTATATTCCATTTAATCAACAAATTGAAATACAACTTACAGCTTACAAATTTTCTCAAAAGCTCTAAAGCTACAAGCTAAAATCAAATCCTCTCTCTAGCATAATCGAACCGAAACCCATCCGTTCGACTACACAAGCATATATCATCAACAATCAACAACTTACACAAGCTAGAGTATAAATAATTCATGCCAAAACAGTCCGAAAGGCTAAAAGCTAGTAGCTATAATCAAAAGCTATCAAATTAACACAATTATATGAAAAATGCGATAAAAGACAAATAACAAGTCGGATTTAAGTAATAACAGCGTCGTTAGAACCGTTGCAACAAGGGGAACGATCTGTCTGAAGGTTCCATCGACAGATTCCGGCCAAAGCGGCGCGCCACCGCCGGACCGCCGCTGCTCCATCACTGTTCAGCCGCCGTCTGTCGTCAAGCCTCAAGATCACCACCAAAAGCGTCGTCTCGTCAAAGGCGTTCCAGCCATGGTGGTCCGCAGCCTCAGCTCCGCCTGGAACAGCCGGAAAATCACCCATCGCCGCTGCCAACTTCAGTTTGCTGTATTTCCGTCGTCGGTGGTCCGATGAAGGTGAGACCACCGCCATTGGACTCCTCTCGTCCATGGCTATCTTCGCTGGGTGTTGTGCTGCCATGAAACCGCCGTAGCCGCCAGATCGGAAAATGTGTCGCCGCTCCATCTTTGAGCCCTAGCGCCACCATCGGCCCTTTTCAGATCATGGCACCACCACCAATGGCTTCCTTGTGCCAAGACGAACAAATCCCACCTATGGTTAGGTCGTGACGTCGCCGGAAAAGCCTCCGATGAGGAGCTCAATATCGCGCCACCTTTATGCCGCCATAGCGCCTCCACCGTCGGTTAAATCGACGCAATACTGGTACCATTGTGCTCCTCTCGTCGAGACGATCGATTTGGATATATCATTTGCTTGATTCGGTGAAGAAATGCAAAATATCCATTTTGGCAAGAAGAGGTCTCGCGCGACGCTGCTCTCTCTCTCTCTCAATTTTCATCACAGGTTCGAGTTTCCGTGAATGTGGGTGTTTCATTCAAGTTATTAATCCTACCGTATAGTAGAATTTTGCACTTGTTTATGGTTAATTAGGATTAATTATATTTAGATTCCAAGAGAGTTAATTTGCTAAACTACAACTCATTATCCTCTTTGTAGCGCCCCAAAAAGAGAATAAGACATTCCGCACTGCTGAACACCCCGAGTGCTCGCAGTCGGCTTACACTCGAAGGCCTAACATCGAATCTCAAAACAAACAAACACATAAGACAAAGCGAAAGCAATAATAATAAGAATAAATATACTACACATAAGGATAAGGCCGACAAGGCCGATGACAAAATTAATCCCCAATTCCCAAAATAAAAATAAATCTAAATATAACTCCTGAATAACCTGTCTAGACAGCAACATATGACCTAGACCGACGCGCCACCTGACCACACCTACCTGAAGCCAAAACCAGAAAGAAACGAGAGGTGAGTTTAAAGGAAACTCAGTGAGGGGTTTACATATATATATTTAAAGCATTATTAGTTCACTTATTTTATCTTTTCAAAGAAAAGAAAACAAAGAAACAGATAAACATACACTTACCTTTCAAACTATAAAACAAAGGGTTAGTGAACCAATACAATATAAAACAATCAAATAACACACAGATTCCCCGCGAGAACGGGCAATTCTCCAACCTTATCACCCAAAAACAATCAAAAAAAGAGAAACCAACCTTATTCCTCCAAACGATAGCCGGGGAGCGACCCCAAACTAACCAAACAGACATATAGGGGTTACACTGCAAATGTAATCACCCAACTCATGTGCTCGTGTTATCGACAACTCCGACGATACGCACGAACAACACTTCACAACAGATGGAGTATGTGTTGGGCTCAACCTTTGGGGCACACCTCCAGGCCTCACCCTCCAGATACTCCGGGCCCATATTCCCCAAGGGCGTCCCCAAGGGTTCTAATAACAAAGGGTTCTCGCATTTTAGAAGACAGATTTTTTTTATAAGCCAAAGTGGCTTATCTTTCAAAAACAAAACAGATTTTTTTTATCTATAAGTACGAAAGGATTTTTCGTATATTGAATCATTTTTCTTTAAATTAAACAAGATAATAGTTCAACTATCTACTAAATACAAAATTAATGGGAAGAAAACAATTAAACTCATAAAGATAGTTCAGGGGTACAGAATTATATTTACATATACAGGTTTTAGCCCCAGTTGAAAATATTTTAAACTCACCTGGATATCCGAAAAGACTGTAAAATGGACCACTCGACACGATCAGGGCTCCTACATAGGATCACCTGCCATACAAATGACTAAAGGATAAGACTCAACTCGACTAACCAAATAAGATACGACTGACATGTACGGCTATAACATAAATCACGAAACCACGTTATTATTAAATAGATAAACAATTTAATTAGAATCATGTTAACTATCAAGTATTAAAAATCCAGGTCAGACTCATTCCAGTTATCAACGCTTAATCTTAAATTTATTAAATTCATGAACTAATAATTCGTATTAAGTAATTATGCTTAATAACTACGACAATTCTCAATGTGTAATTATTACTGTTACTAGGGCACTAAACAGAGATGTCTAACCACATTTAGAAGTTACTCAGCAGTTAGGAATTAGATATATAAAGGATTATCAGAAACTTTCTAATTGTGATCTCCTCCCTGTGTTGGAGATAATTAATTAACAACTTACAATTTAGGGGTAATAGCATTAAACCCCCTCATTTTTTTCAGATTTTACACTTTCCTCCCTAACGTTTCTTTTTTCACAAACGACACTCCAACCTCTGTCATTTGTTACACTTTGCCCCCTAAATCTAACTTTCGTCCATTATTCCGTCAATTTTTAAACACGCGCCCTACGCGTGAGTTTAAGAGGGTTATTTCCTGATTTTCCATTATTTTATATTCAAATAAAAAAAAAAATCACAACAAATATAAAAAAACCTAATTGTTCTTCATCTCATTTTAAAATAATAAAGCTGCTCTCCGTTGTAAAGGGTGATGAGAGATTGTTGCGCCATTTGCATTCTCTGATAAGGTCGGAAATTTACTTCTATGTTTTCTTTTTATGGGATTTGTCTGTTGTTCATCTGGGTTTGGTTTATATGGCAATGTGCTTGGAAGAAAACAAATTTGAATGTAATGGGACATAGGAATTGAATCAGTTTAAAATTAGGGGAAAATAGAGCATGTCAATGTTATAACAGAGTATGCATACTTTATTCATATATGAACAAGATTTCACATTAAAAGTGATTACTCTTCTAATTTAAGATACTCAATTTTACTAATAATTACAGATCCCAAAAGCAAAATCAATAAAAATTACATAAAGCATTTAAAATAGAGAAAAACAGGGCATGATTTCATACCGAGAGCACGTCGCCTTTGATCTGATCCACCAATGCCCCACCGTTTAAATCAAATCCAAAACCCATATGAGAAAAAATCTATAAATCCTTCGACAAATCATTCAGCAATTTCAACTGCTTTTTCTTCTGGGTTTTCCCAAGCTTTTCACTCCAAATACAAATCATCAACGCCGACGACGACGAAGAAGCAACAAAGTTATTGGAATTGTAATAGTACTGTAAATGACCTTGATCACAAAACACAGACGACAGATTTCCGCACGTCGGTGATCTCTTCCAGAAGGGTTTTTTAGTTTGGGGTAATTCTTATTTTTTTTTTAATAGAAAATAATGGAAAATCCAGAAATAACCCTCTAAAACTCATGCGTAGGGCGCAGATCTAAAAATTAACGGAACAATGGACGGAAGTTAGATTTAGGGGGCAAAGTGTAACAAATGACAAAGGTTGGAGGGTCATTTGTGAAAAAATGAGGGGGTTTAATGCGATTATCCCTACCATTTAAGGTGATTGAACCCCCAACCTGGTATAGACTATACAGTCCTTCATTTAGTCTTTCTAATTTGAAGTTCTAACAATTACCGAGCTACTTTTCATAATTCTACAAGCAAATCTCTATTCTACTCAAGTAATAAAGTATTCATGAAAATTCTCATATTCAATTAGAATATTATTAGGACAAATAATTAAACTACAGATTGCAAGCTCATGACTACAATTGTAACGATCCGAAATTTCGGATTTATTTCGTTATAATATTTTCGTGAGAATATTTAGTATTACGAATAAGTTTTACCCGAGAATTCACTTTTACCCGAAATTTTCTATTTTATCCCCAAGCATCTTATATCCTTTATTTTACAAAGAATTACCATTTCACTCCCGGACTCGCTTGAACCTACACGAACCCTCCACACTACCTCGTGCACACTCTTGTGCACAACCTTGCACCCTCTTGACAACCTTGCACCCCCTTGATCACACCCCATGCACCCTCTTGAACACACACCCACCAAACCGAGAAGGAGGATAGAGAGAAAGAAAAAGGGGCGAGAGAGAAGAGGGGAAAGGAAGAAAAGAAGAATCGGCCTACCGAGCCCGTTTCTCGCCCGATCGACGAGCCATGAAAACCTGAACGATCCTTGCTTCATTCTCTACCGGTAATCCTTTTACCCCATTTCAATCCGTCCATTCCTTGTTGCAATTTCCATGGGTTTTAGATAGAATTTTATAGTTTTAGGATTTTTGTGTTTAGGAAGATTTACTTAATCATTTTGCATGATTCTTGAACCTAAGTGTAGCTAATGTGATATATATGCTTATATGTGAAAATTAGCATATTTTATATAGTAAATTAGGAGAACTATTGATTTATGTGTTGGGCGAGAGAGAGAACTTCGCGAACTGCTGTTTGCTGCACCCAGAAGATCTGCACGGGCTTGCGCACGGTCTTACCAAGCCCATGCGCAGCCCTTTTTAATATTTTGCATAGTTTGCAATTTCCCGGATTTATTTGACCGTCAATTGACACCTCTCTCGTTTAGGGATTTTTTCCACTTTTCTCGTTTCTTATCCGTTTGATTCCGTTTTCGCGTGAGAGCGTCCTTACATTATTTTAAGCATGCCTACGTGTCGTAATTGCGTTTAAGCATGTCTTTAATATTTAATTTTATGTTTCTTTCATTATTTAGAATTTTATTAATATTTCTTTAAATGTTGTTCCATAATTGTGTATCTCTATATGTTTAATTATTTGGCTTTCCATATTAGCATGATCGAAGTTCTATTTGAATTATCGTGCGTCATTTATTGTCTCGTGCCTTTCTTTTAGTGTTGTCGGTCTCGTTTTCATCCTCTAGGCCCTGTGTATTACAGGTGGGACCAACGAGGGAGAAACTTGACTACCGCTTGCTTCTATAGTGTCGTGTCGAGCCAGGTAAGGGTTTAAAATGCTTTCAACTGGAGTAAGGACATAGTTATATAGGTTTGCGAAATAAATTATTATCCAGCCTTTCTTCTTGCTTGTTGTTCCTGCCTTTACTATTTCCTTATGTGCTTAGTCAAACATTTTGATAGCAAAACCTATGCATCTACAAAACGATTTAAAATACTTTCAACTAGAGACAAGTAACTTATTTGTTTTAAAAGTAACCATTTGATCTCAGAGGCACTTATAAGTAATGTCGTTAGGGACATTCATCAGCATGCTTCTGAAGCGTACGGCGCTTATGAGTACGTCTTAGATCGTTACACCAACTTGTCTCAAAAGCTCCTTTGGCCATTCGTACTTAACTGCTTGCATCATTTTTCGAACGACCCTTTTGGCTACCCAAACTGTTCTTGATTTCAAAAGCGAGCTATGGACTAGATCATGACTTGGGGCCCGGAGTACACAGGAGGTGAGCCTGGAGACGAGCGTCTAGGGCAAATCCCGATGTATTCTCCAATCCGTATTCGCTTAGGTCGGCCAGGAGGTTGGCTAGCCTGAGTTAGTGCGAGGGTGGCATTGTAGGCTACGCGCTTTCGAGAAAATTTTGATTAGGGTGACGTTGTTAACACGCGTTTCCAAAAAATTCTGACTGGATCATGACTTTTGGTGGTAGAGTACTTGACTGCATGCTTTCATGATTCTCATGGTTGGGAGTTATAAGGAGAGGGCCCCTTCTCGCCGGGACACATTACTGCATGACTTATTGCATTATTTACTTGTCTAATTTATTTACCACTTTCGTTACAAGTCAAAACACCTTCCGGTTTTCCTCATTTAGCATATGTATTTCCCTATATATATATAAAACCCGGAAGCGTGGCTCGAACTTGCCCAACTTAAGCATTCTTTATTGTTCCAACTACTTAGTTGAATTATGAGCCATGTTACTTATCGTTTCCAACTTGTTTATATCATGCCTTTCGAACTTGTAATGGCCTCATGAGTCAACTAATATCCTTTCAATTAATCGGATTGACATTATGTGCAAATGATTTTAAAGGATCCGGTTCGTCACCCTTTTGTGTTTTCAAAGTAAGTCGAACCCGAGTGTTGCCTAGTGTTATTGTTTTAGAACTTATATTGTTATTTGTATTCTTTCTCAAAATGGGCAACATTCACTACTTTTGGTTTTAAAAGATAAACGACGAACTGTGATCAAACCCCCTTACTGAGTATCCTTTATACTCACCCCTTCTATTTTGGTTCTTGCTTCAGGTATACTGGTGGCGGCGTAACCTATCTTGTCAGTCAGCATCAGCAGGTCTAGATAGGCTCAGTCTTGTAGTCTGGTTTGTCTTGTCAGTGGTCCCAACAACTGTAGAGTCCTGTTTTATTGTATGTATCTATCTTTCGTGTTGTTTACTGCTTTATTTACTTTCCGTACCTTATGTGGGGTAGTTGAAGATATCTAGAATTGCACAGGGTAGGCTAGTTGAGCCATGGACGGCACTATGTGTTTATGATTAAATTGTGTTTTGAACTACAAATGTTATGTTAGCCTCGTAGGCTTTTATGGATTTTAATTGTTTACTTTTTAAATCACTTCCGCATTACTTTGTATTGTTGTGGTTGTTGTTGGGATTTCATTGCTATTGCCAGTAGTCATTGCTTGCATGCCGTTCGCTGGAGTGGGTTTTTGAGTTGAGGCCCCTCGCTGAAGCTCGGGAATACCCTTTGGTGTGAATGTGGCGTTCCTTCTTCAGGGGGCGCTATAATAAGTGGTATCAGAGCCTAGGTTCCCAAAGGGAACCAAAGCTTTGTAATCGCGGTGTGTCTTGTCTCTTGTCTCTGTCCTTTTCATGTCAATGAGACTTAGAGTTTCCAGTCACAGGTGTTTAAGAACTCCTCAGTATTTAAATTGTGATTGATCTTTTTTTGGAATGGCCAACCAACTGTTTGATCTCCTACAATTGTAGTACCGAGTTGGGATCGTGTACAGGTGGATGTGGAACTCGAGGTAGCGTCTGTCTTGTCGTGTCCTGTTTGGGTCTTATTGTGTCTAGGTCGTACTGCTATAAGATCGAGTTTTGCTTGTTCTGTGATTTATTTCGTGCGTAAATTGTCTACATGCTCTTCGAATCATATATGTATGCTTTGTTTGAATTTTATATGCCTTACGTGATCATTTCTTTAACCAAGCATGCATCATTTTCTAGTTTGTTGTTCACAGGTGCACAATGCCTCGCCGAAGACCTCCTACTGCTCCAACACCCCCAAACCCAATAGCTGAAGAGTGGGTATCGATTATTCGAAAGATCGCCGTGCAAGTGTGTCAAGGGTTACAACAACAACAACAGCAGCACGTACCCGCCAGACAGGCTGAGGGCCAAACCTTGGATAGATTTCTCTTCTATCGCCCGCCCTGCTTCGAGGGCGAACCAGATGATTTTAAGGCCGAGGCCTGGATATCCGATTTGGAGAAGATCTTTCGAGTACTACAGTGTAGTGACCCCAAGAGGGTTGAGTATGCTACCTTCCTTATGAGAGGACCAGCTCGAGATTGGTGGCACTTCACAAAACGGAGATGGATCGCCGAGGGAGTCCCCCTCACTTGGTCATGATTTGTATCTGACTTCTGAATGAAGTATGTGCCAGAAGTGGTACGTGACAGCCGAGAGAGGGAATTCATGTATCTCAACCAAGGAGCATCTACCGTAGCCTAATACGAAGCACAGTTCAACCGTCTCATCACCTATGCTCCTCATTATCCCGCGGACAAACGAAAGAGAGCACGGAAGTTTATCGAAGGACTTCAGCCAGAGATCCGGAGAGCATTGATGGCACTTGACATCCGTCTTTATCCCAATGCTGTTACCCGAGCTATGAGAGTGGAGTCCGAACTCCAAATAATGAACCAAGGTGCCCCTCTTATGATAGGATCCTCTTCTAACGAGATAGCAAGAAGAGAACCAGCCGGACCGAGTACCTTTCGGACAAAGAGATCACACTACGAGATGCCAGAACCTACCAAACCTGAAGTGAACGAGGACCCCATTCCCTGTGAGTACTGTGGGAAGACGAATCACAAGACTGCAAAGTGTAGGAAGCAATTGCGACGTTGCTTTGCATGTGGAAGCACCAAACACCACATTCGGAACTGCCCCAATAGAGAGAACCCTGGGGGAAGAAGAAGTGGTTACCGATCTCGACATGCTCGCACAGGTATATTGCATTATCATAACATGCATGTGTAATTATATATATTTCGAATGATAACTGCTACTTACGACTGCTATCTAGTGTCTCCATTACTTGCGCTTGAAGAACGGGAAGTTTCACTTCGCGTTCCTTTATGTGTTAGAATCTGAGGACAGATTCTTTTGAAGAGGGGAGTATTGTAACGACCCAAAATTTTGGATTTATTCCATTATAATATTTTATTCGCACCGAAGGCTTTTCGTGAGAATATTTAGCATCACGAATAAGTTTTACCCGAGAACCCACTTTTACCCGGAATTTCCTATTTTATCCCCAACCCTCTTATATCCTTTATTTCACCAAGAATTACCATTTCATTCCCGGACTCGCTTGAACCTACACGAACCCTCCACACTACCTCGTGCACAAGAGTGTGCACAACCTTGCAACCCCTTGATCACACCCCAAGCACCCTCTTGAGCACACACCCACCAAACCGAGAAGGAGGATAGAAAGAGAAAGAAAAAGCGGCGAGAGAGAAGAGGAGAAAGGAAGAAAAGAAGAATCGCCCAACCGAGCCCGTTTCTCGCCCGATCGACGAGCTGTGAAAACCTAAACGATCCTTGCTTCGTTCTCTACTGGTAATCCTTTTATCCCATTTCAATCCGTCCATTCCTTGTTGCAATTTTCATGGGTTTTAGATAGAATTTTATAGTTTTAGGATTTTCGTGTTTAGGAAGATTTACTTGATCATTTTGCATGATTCTTGAACCTATGTGTAGCTAATGTGATATATATGCTTATATGTGAAAATTAGCATGTTTTATGGAGTAAATTAGGAAATCTATTGATTTAAGTGTTGGGCGCGAGAGAGAACTTCGCGAACTGCTGTTTGCTGCACCAGAAGATCTGCACGGGCTTGCACACGGTCTTGCCAAGCCAGTGCGTAGCCCCGTGCGCGGCCCTTTTTCGCTGCACAGGCTTCAGCCTGTTTGAAAGCCGGTGCGTGACCCCGTGTGCGCCTGCACGGTCTTGAGAGTGAGTTCAAGACCGCGCGTTTGCCGGTTCGAGTGCCTTAGTGGATTTTCCAGCCTTTTCCTTTCTTTCACTTCGGGAATTTGGTCAACCCCTCTTAATTAAAATGTTGACTCTTGCAAATGACCTCCTCAAATCAATTCGATTTCACCTATAGCTTCCTTATGATTCGAGATTTAATATTTTGCATAGTTTGCAATTTCCCGGATTTATTTGACCATCAATTGACACCTCTCTCATTTAGGGATTTTTCCCAGTATTCTCGTTTATTATTCGTTTGATCCCGTTTTCGCGTGAGAGCGTCCTTACATTATTTTAAGCATGCCTACGTGCCGTAATTGCATTTAAGCATGTCTTTAATATTTAATTTTATGTTTCTTTCGTTATTGAGAATTTCATTAATATTTCTTTAAATGTTGTTTCAAAATTGTGTATCTCTATATGTTTAATTATTTGTCTTTTCATATTGCACTTGTAGCATGATCGAAGTTCTATTTGAATTGTCGTGTGTAGTTTCTTTTCTCGTGTCTTGCTTTTAGTCTTGTCGGTTTCGTTTTCATCCTCTAGGCCCTGTGTATTATAGGTGGGACCAACGAGGGAGAAACTTGACTACCGCTTGCTTCCATAGTGTCGTGTCGAGCCAGGTAAGGGTTTAAAATGCTTTCAACTGGAGTAAGGACATAGTTATATAGGTTTGCGAAATAAATTATTATCCTGCCTTTCTTCTTGCTTGTTGTTCCTGCTTTTACTATTTCCTTATGTGCTTAGTCAAACATTTTGATAGCAAAACCTATGCATCTACAAAATGATTTAAAATGCCTTCAACTAGAGACAAGTAACTTATTTGTTTTAAATGTAACCATTTGATCTCAGAGGCACTTATAAGTATTGTAGTTAGGGACATCCGTCAGCATGCTTCCGAAGCGTACGGCTTATGAGTACTTCTTAGATCGTTACACCAAGTTGTCTCTAAATCCCCTTTGACCATTCATACATAACCGCTTGCTTCATTGTTCGAACGGCCCTTTTGCCACTCAAACTGTTCTTGTTTTCAAAAGCGAGCTATGGACTAGATCATGACTTGGGGCCCGGAGTATACAGGAGGTGAGCCTGGAGACGAGCGTCTAGGGCAAATCCCGATGTATAATCCAATCTGTATTCGCTTAGGTCGTCCAGGAGGTTGGCTAGCCTGAGTTAGTGCGAGGGTGGCATTGTAGGCTACGCGCTTCCGAGAAAATTCTGATTAGGGTGACGTTGTTAACACGCGTTTCCATAAAATTCTGATTGGATCATGACTTTTGGTGGTGGAGTACTTAGCTGCATGCTTTCATGATTCTCATGGTTGGGAGTTATAAGGAGAGGGCCCCTTCTCGCCGGGACACATTACTGCATGACTTATTGCATTATTTACTTGTCTAATTGATTTACTGCTTTCGTTACAAGTCGAAACACTTCCGGTTTTCTTCATTTAGCATATGTATTTCCCTATATATATATAAAACCCGGAAGCGTGGCTCGAACTTGCCCAACTTAAGCCTTCTTTATTATTCCAACTACTTAGTTGAATTATGAGCCGTGTTACTTATCGTTTCCAACTTGTTTATATCATGCCTTTCGAACTTGTAACGGCCTCATGACTCAATTTATATCCTTTCAATTGATCGGCTTGACATTATGTGCAAATGATTTTAAAGGATCCGGTTCGTCACCCTTTTGTGTTTTCAAAGTAAGCCGAACCCGAGTGTTGCCTAGTGTTATTGTTTTACAACTTATATTGTTATTTGTATTCTTTCTCAAAACGGGCAACATTCACTACTTTTGGTTTTAAAAGATAAACGAAGAACTGTGATCAAACCTCCTTACTGAGTATCCTTTATACTCACCCCTTCTATTTTGGTTTTTGCTTCAGGTAGATAGGTGTCAGCGTCACCTATCTTGTCAGTCGGCATCAGTAGGTCCAGATAGGCTCAACTTGTAGTCTGGTTTGTCTTGTTAGTGGTCCCAACAACTGTCGAGTCCTGTTTTATTGTATTTATCTATCTTTCGCGTTGTTTACTACTTTATTTACTTTCCGTACCTTATGTGCCCCTGATGTGGGATAGTTGAAGATATCTAGAATTGCACAGGGTAGGCTAGTTGAGCCATGGACGGCACTATGTGTTTATGATTAAATTGTGTTTTGAACTGCAAATGTTATGTTAGCCTCGTAGGCTTTTATGGAATTTAATTGTTTACCTTTTAAATCACTTCCGCATTACTCTGTATTGTTGTGGTTGTTGTTGGGATGTCGTTGCTGTTGCCGGTAGTCATTGCTTGCGTGCCGTTCGCTAGAGTGGGTTTTTGAGTCGAGACTCCTCGCTGAAACTTAGAATCCACTTTGATGCGGATGTGGCGTTCCTTCTTCAGGGGCGCTGCAACAATTTAGTGTTCTACTCAATTTCATAAGGAGAGTACACTACCAATCAATTATCACATGGTTAATTAATTATATTTAGTTTACTTAATAGTTATTACATGTTAACATCATCAAAATAACCAAAACATGTAGATTAATCTAAGTGAGTCGAAACCCAGCTCTTCGGAAAGTTGTTTATAATAAGTGGTAAACAAACAAACCAAATAATAAGACACAACGGTAAAAAGACTTACCGTTCGCCGATTTTCGGTGCACACGTATTCCAGAAGAAGAAAATGAATGAAAAGGGCTAAGAATCTATATCTAAGCTTATATATAAAATAATATATTTCAGTTTAATAATATGTACTAGAATATTGTAGAAGCTAGCTAGGGAGCAATTGTTATGACTCACTTGCTTGATTGAAAAGGTCTTTATCCATTTTCGTTATTTTTGTTTTATTGACTTCCATATTTTCAATTTAATCACTAGTACCATTGAGATTTATAATTAAGCCTTATATTTAATAATAAAATCGCATCAACTATAGAAGTAAATCATTCTCAAAATATATCTCGGATCGATACACATTAAAGCATTTAATAACGTATAAGCATATATTTCCCGATCTATTTCGGATCGATACACATTAAAGCATTTAATAACGTATAAGCATATATTTCCCGATCGAACTTCTAAATTTTGTCCCGATATCTTAATTAATTCTTATCGTTTTTTTCGTACGAAAATCTGGGACGTTACATTTTTAATTAAATAATTATAGTTATACCCAATACGAAATTGGATAATTATAAAAAATACACGCGGATTAGAATCCCAGTATCTATTGGATGACATCATGAAAATTGAATTTGAATAACGAAAATTCCCTTTTTGTTCTTTTATACCATTGGTTGCCTTTAAATTTTTTATTTTGATATTATTTGTAATATCATATTTCACTTCGAATGTTATTTGTATTCATATATAAATATGGAAAAATATAATCTTACAGCGCTGTAAGATTATGGGGTGTACAACCCCTTTTTCAACCATAAAATTACACGGAAGAGACTTACTAGATTTGGCCCCATTAATTAAATGACTAGGATTATCTAATATTAAATTTAACGTTATATATGTTTAATTAATATTTATTTTATCCCATAATTAAATTCGATTATTTTTCAGTAGTCCTCTTAAACTCAAGTTCTATAATTTTGTAAAATATTATATTATATATAAGTGTATCAATAAATAAACATAACTAGAAGACTATTTATCAAAAAAATATAACTAGAAGACTACTCAAACTCCACATATCACTATGATCGTGTAGCGGGCGCCGCCAAACGGGCAGACTCACGCCCCGCACCGGATCCTAATCCAGAATCGAAAGTAATCCGACCCGAACCAAAACCCGGCGAACGGCAAACCGGACTCATTTACTACTAGGCGGGAGTTTCAAAACAGGGACAAACCAAAAGCGGAAGCAATATATAAACAAAATATCAAATCCATAATAGCTGCGCAGTTAGGTAAAGCCCACCAAGGCTAGCAAATTTCCATAAATACTAATAAATGTTTACAACGGGTTCTACAATATTATTCCCAGCTATTCATAAGTATAATCCTACATAACAAATATCAAGTCAACAAGAAACAAGAGTTTACATAAGACAAAAGCTTGTAACTCGATCGACAACGACTCGATACTACTGAAGCCCGCCTACAATCCTGAAACCAAAGGGTGAAACGAATGGGGTTAGTCAAACGACTAATTGAGGGGAAAAAAGAACAGTACAAAGAATAAACGAAAGTAGATCACCAGTTTAAACAGAAAGAAAACAACAGAAATAAAGTTTTTCGCAAACGATTGGTGAACTAGCTCAAAATGAAACAAAACAAAGCCTATAACTCAGCGAGAAGAGTTCTGAACCACCAGTCAAATCATAAAAACAGAAACCCTCCTTATTCCTCCAGTTGTAATCAGGGAGCAACCCCTAACTACACAGATCATACATAAACAGCTCAGGTACTCAAAGGGCTGCCACTCCGGCCTCACCCCGAGCTCCCAAAGGTGGAGGAAACCATAGAATTTCCGCCGTAGACCCGACGTCTACCGACTTCGTCCTATCGTCCTTACTCCGGGCCCATCAGAACAGGTCAAACATATACATATACATAGCTCGCTTTTCAAACATTTTCTTGTGGTCAAAAGACCGTTCGAGGCAAGTCGTGTGCGAGGCTATAATGCCAAAGTTCGCTTTCCGAAAACAAAGATTTGCTTGCCTCTTTCGTAAATATTTCACAAACTTATACATAATACTTTTCATATTAAATCGTTTTCAAGATCATAAAAGTATAAGCTTAAATATCTACTATATATACAAACGGTTGTAAAAAAAATCATAAAACAAGGCTTATCGGGTAGTAGGGTTGGTATTATGTACGTATTATCGTATACTATAAGAAACTGAAAACCCCACCTGTTGGCTTGACAAAAACGAGAGCAAGAATGCGAGACCGGCACGCTACTCCACGGGAGTATCGTCTGTAAAAGACAAAGGCACAACCAAATAAGACTAACGACGACGCACGGCTTATACGAAAGATTTAAAACACATAGAAGCACATTAAACAATCATTCATATCACTTAGGTTCACATTGTAACAAAACATAGAAATTCATAGAATTCGATAAGCAAAACAAGTTAGAATGCAATAAAAACTCATAAACATGCATAAAAGGCAATAAGGAAGCATGCATTCAAGTTTTGGAAGAAACAGACAACATTTGAAAAATTGCCAAAAAGGCCTAAACGAAAAACACGAGAAACAGGGCCCAAACGAAGTCGGAAAAATTCAAACTACCTAAAATATGTATTTCATGATTTATAGAACCCATAGGTGAAATCCGATCACAAATCGGAGGTCAAACGAAGAAAGTCAACTTTTTAATTGCTCATTTGACCCACAATATCGAGAGCAAGAAGTTGAAAATGGAGAAATTTTGGTTAAGGCATACACACGGTCTTGGGGACGGGCGGACGCACGGGCTTGAACGCGTGCTCAAGCCGGTGCGCGAACACTTGCACTGGCCTGCGCACCGGCGTGCACACGGCCGTGCGTAAGGCCGTGCAAGGCACAAATAAGGCGCACGGTCTTGGCGCATGGTCTCAAGACCGTGCGTAAGGCCGTGCGGATTATCAGAATAGCAGAATCGCAAGGGGTTCTCAGGAATGAGCCAAAAATCAACATTTAAATCATATAAATCATGCAAACCTCAAACTAAAACTTACATTTAATAATCTACAACCTCTAATCTACCTATAGGACCAAGAACCACATAAATCCATCCACAAAATCATTCAAAATCACATTTTTCATATATTATTCAACTATTCACAAAATCCTATAAATCACAACCTAGAAAGCATTAAACGCGAAGGACGTGAGAAGCTTACATGAAGAATAGATCGTGAGGAGTTCGTAATGTTTCACGGATCGAGATTCAGTCGGGAATCGAAGTCGGAATGATCAATCGAAGCTTCCTCTCCTTACTCTCTTTTTTTTTTTTTCTCTTTTTCTTCTCCTTTCTTTTCTTTTCTAACGTGAAGTGAGGTTTGAGGGAGAGAGAGACTTGGTCAAGTCAAACTTTGACTTGACTAAGAAACGAGGGGCAAAACCGTAATTACTCCGAACTTTCTAAAATTAGCAGGTTGTCGGAATTAAACAATATTACAGTCAAAACTCGTACAATTGAACACACATTGACACGAAATGGTTTAAAAACCAAAATTCACTCATTTATGAAATTGTGAAAAATTCACATACTAACTATCAAATAAAATAGTTAAATCGCGCAAAATAACAATTCGGACGTACCGGATAATAATTCGGATTTTCGGGGCGTTACAATCACCCCTCCTTATGAGAATCTGACCCCAGATTCTTCTCGTCCGTTACAAATAACGCGGGGTAAAACTTGCGCATCTTCTCTTCGGTTTCCCACGTAGCTTCTTCAACCGACTGACTCCTCCAAAGCACTTTGACCATGGGAATCTCTCTGTTATGCAGTGCTTGAGTCTTCTTGTCTAAAATTTTCACCGGTTGTGAAACGAAGGTCAAGTCCAGCTCTATCTCAACATCTTCGATAGGAAGAACGTGTGAGTCACTCGGGTGATACTTCCGGAGCTGTGAAACGTGGAAAACGTTGTGGATTCCTGTCAGACTCGGTGGCAAGTCTAATCTGTAAGTAGCTTCTCCAATCTTCTCCAGAATCTCAAACGGTCCTAAGAATCTCGGACCTAACTTACCACCTTTGCCAATACGAGTGAATCCCTTTCGAGGTGAAGCTTAAAGAAACACTCGGTCACCAACCTCGAACTCCAAAGGTCGGCGGCGTGTATCGGCATAACTTTTCTGGCGATCCTGGGCTGCTTTCATCCTCTGACGGATGATCTGAATTCGGTCAATCGCTCTCTGAAGAGACTGCGGAGAATCTCCTCTTCCTTTGTTATCCCTTGTCCAACGCCAATCCTCTAGATCCCAAAACAACGGGGATCTACACTTCCTTCCATACAGAGCTTCGTACGGTGCCGTCTTGATCATAGACTGATAACTGTTGTTGTAGGCAAACTCAATCAACGGTAACTGGTCGTGCCAATTGGTGCGAAAGTCTAAAGCACACGCACGAAGCATATCACTGAGATATCGAATCGTCCTCTCAGATTGGCCATCGGTCTGCGGATGTGCTGCTGTACTGAATGTCAACTTCGTTCCCATTTTCTCCTGAAGATGCTGCCATAATTGAGAAGTGAATCTAGCATCTCTGTCAGACACAATGCTCACGGGAACTCCATGAAGCCTGACAATCTCTCGGTGATAAATCTCTGCCAACTTCTCCACCTTGAATGACTTCTTGACCGGCAGAAAGTGAGCAGTCTTGGAAAGTCGGTCAATTATCACCCAAATACTATCATAGCCACCTTTAACTTTCGGTAAACCGGACACAAAGTCCATCGCAATCTGCTCCCAATTCCACGTAGGAATCGGTAGTGGCTGTAGCAATCCTCCAGGTCTCTGGTGCTCTACCTTGACCTGTTGACATGTCTGACATCTCTTGACGTAATCAGCTACGTCTCTCTTCATACCTCTCCACCAGAACAACTCTTTTAGATCCCGGTACATCTTACTTCCACCAGGATGTACTGTATAAGGCGTATGATGCGCCTCAGCAAGAATCTCCTTCTTAAGACTCTCAGGAACACAAACTCGAGTCTCGAAGCAGAGAATGCCAGAATCATCAACACAAAACTGAGACTCTGGATCATCTGAAATATGAACTATCTGCCTCTGAATCCACTCGTCAGTAGCCTGAACATCTCGAATCTTACGACCCAATTCTGACTGAATCGATATACTGTGAACGGGAGCCTGCGAGGTGATATAAAATCGCTCAAACTTAGCCTCTAGCTGAGCTACACTCGCCTTACGACTCAATGCATCGACTACCACATTCGCCTTTCCAGGATGATACTGAATCTTGTAATCATAATCCTCAAACAATTCCATCCATCGACGCTGTCTCTTGTTCAAATCCTTCTGAGTGAACAAATACTGAAGACTCTTGTGATCAGTGAAGATATCGAACGTAGTGACATACAGATAATGACGCCACTTTAGCAAAGCAAACACAACGGCTGCTAGCTCAAGATCATGCGTGGGATAGTTCTCTTCGGCTGGCTTTAGCTTCCTCGAGGCGTAAGCTATAACTCTCCCATTTTGCATCAACACACAACCCAATCCCTCGTGTGACGCATCTGTGTACACAACGAGTCCCTCCAATCCATTAGGCATAGCTAACACTGGGGCTGTAGTTAATCTCTTGTTGAGCTTTTGGAAACTTGCTTCACATTTGTTTGACCTCAAAGCTCTCTCAAATAACTGGGGCTAGCAAATAACTGATGCTCTCTCAAAGCCTGAAGAACAATCCTGAGGTGTTCTGCGTGCTCTTCCTCTGACTTCGAGAACACTAGAATGTCATCGATAAAGATCACAACAAACTTATCGAGGTACGGACAAAAGATCCTGTACATCATATCCATAAAAGCGGCAGGAGCATTCGTGAGTCCAAACGGCATGACCACGAACTCAAAGTGACCGTATCTGGAGTTGAACGCTGTCTTCGGAATATCCTCGGCTCGAATACGGAGTTGGTAATACCCTTGTCTAAGATCAAGCTTAGAATAAACTCTCAATCCCTGGAGTAAATCAAACAACTCCTCGATATGCGGCAAAGGATACTTATTCTTCACCGTCATCCTGTTCAACTCGCGATAATCTTTACACATACGGAGTGTACCGTCCTTCTTCTTCACGAACAGGACTGGAGCACCCCAAGGCGAGGTACTCGGGCGGATATACCCAATCGAAAGGAGTTCGTCGAGCTGATTCTTCAATTCCTTCAACTCGGCAGGAGCCATACGGTACGGAGACTTCGAGTACAGCTCGGCACCCGGGACTAGATCAATAACGAACTCAATGTCCCTATCAGGGGGCAGAAACTCCAAGTTCTCGGGAAACACATCCATGAATTCTTTAACCACATCGGTATCCTCGATCTTCACCTGCTCTTTTGGGCGGTTGAGAAGATAAGCTAGAAAACCAGTTGCTTCTCCTTTCTGGATAAGCTTCTTGGCTTCCATCATAGAGATATACGGGCCTTCACCCGTTCTGAAACCTCTAACTTCACTGTAACCAAGCACAACTTTCTTCTCATAGCAGTTGATCTTCGCTCGGTGCTCAAATAACCAATCCATTCCAAGAATAACTCCATAATCCTTCATCGGCAGCACGATCAAATCCCCAAGGTACTCGGTACCCTCAATCATCATCGGACAATGCTGGAGAACATGGTTCGTAGCTACTCTAGAACCCATCGGCGAGCTAACAACTAACACATACTCAAGCAACTCAACAGGCACATGCACAGATAAAGCAACGGCAGGCGCAATAAACGAGTGGGAAGCACCCAGGTCGTACAATGCATGAATGGGAGTGCCATGTATATATATCATACCTTCCACCACGGCATTCGCATCCGGCGTGACACCTTCAGCATCGCCTTCCAAGGCGTAAAGTCGGGCCTGGGCTTGGGGCTGAGCTGGCTGCTTCTGACCTCTCTTCATCGGGCATGCATTCATAAGATGATCGGAGTTACCACATCCAAAGCAAAGCCCTAACTTCCTTCGACACTTAGACTCCAAACGGGGACCTCCACAATATCCACAAACTGGTTGTGGAAAACCCTGAGCTTGGGGAGGAACGTTCGGCTTCGGAGCCTGCTGAAACGGTTTCTTCCCAGCTGAAGAAGAAGATGGTCCTACAGAAGGAAAAGACCTCTTCGGACCCGACGGAAAACCCTTAGCGGCTGCGGGGGCAGGTGCTGACGTAGGCCTCATCTGTCTCAGCTCTGACTCTATAGCAAGAGCCATGTCAACTGCATCGGAATAAAATCGGGGGCGGACAACCATCATATGCAGTCGAATGCTGTGAGACAAACCCTCCACGAACTGGCGTGTCTTCCTCTCCTCGTCCTCAACCATATAGGAACAGTGAACAATGAGGCGAGAGAAATGTGCCTCATACTGATCTATCGAGGACGTGCCCTGCTTCAAGCTCAAAAACTCCCTTTCCCGCTGTTGTCTGACTACCAACGGTATGTACTTAGCCCTGAACTCCACCAAAAACTGAGCCCATGTCTGAACCACCCGATCACGCGTCCAACGCTGATCAATCCGTGTCCACCAGTCCTGTGCTGCCCCAATCATCAGGTAGGCAGCATACTCGACCCTCTGTGGATCCGTAGTGTGCATTAGTCTGAATATCTTCTCCAAGGCCGATATCCAGGCCTCTGCAGCCACATCATACGGTGCTCCCACAAACTGTGGCGGATTACGATTAAGAAACTGATTCATTGCCTTCATAGCCATCTGTTCCGGCGTCTCCTGAGGAGCATGAAGAGCATACTGTTGTAACGCCGCCATAAATTGGGCTGGCGTAGGTCCCTCTGGCGGGGGAGGAGGTGGAGGAGGACCTCTACCACAACACATCCTGCAAAACTGTACAATTATGCACGACGTTAAGTGATCATGTAAAGCATTAACACGTAAGCAATTCAAATTCACACAATCACTTAAGCACAATCACGCAATTCACATAGTTCCTAAGTCGTACGGACCTAGACAGACTCGACGCTTCAGAGCATAGGCCATTGAACCCATAGGGCTCTGATACCAACTGTAACGGGCGCCGCCAAACGGGCAGACGCACGCCCCACACTGGATCCTGACCCGGAATCGAAAGTAATCCGACCCGAACCAAAACCCGGCGAACGGCAAATCGGACTCATTTACTACTAGGCGGGAGTTTCAAAATAGGGACAAACCAAAAGCGGAAGCAATATATAAACAAAATATAAAATCCATAATAGCTGCGCAGTTAGGTAAAGCCCACCAAGGCTAGCAAATTTCCATAAATACTAATAAATGTTTACAACGGGTTCTACAATATTATTCTCGGCTATTCATAAGTATAATCCTACATAACAAATATCAAGTCAACAAGAAACAAGAGTTTACATAAGGCAAAAGCTTGTAACTCGATCGACAACGACTCGATACTACTGAAGCCCGCCTACAATCCTGAAACCAAAGGGTGAAACGAATGGGGTTAGTCAAACGACTAAGTGAGGGGGAAAAAGAACAGTACAAAGAATAAACGAAACTAGATCACCAGTTTAAACAGAAAGAAAAAAACAGAAATAAAGTTTTTCGCAAACGATTGGTGAACTAGCTCAAAATGAAACAAAACAAAACGTATAACTCAGCGAGAAGAGTTCTGAACCACCAATCAAATCATAAAAACAGAAACCCTCCTTATTCCTCCAGTTGTAATCAGGGAGCAACCCCTAACTACACATATCATACATAAACAGCTCAGGTACTCAAAGGGCTGCCACTCCGGCCTCACCCCGAGCTCCCAAAGGTGGAGGAAACCATAGAATTTCTGCCGTAGACCCGACGTCTACCGACTTCGTCCTATCGTCCTTACTCCGGGCCCATCAGAACAGGTCAAACATATACATATACATAGCTCGCTTTTCAAACATTTTCTTGTGGTCAAAAGACCGTTCGAGGCAAGTCGTGTGCGAGGCTATAATGCCAAAGTTCGCTTTCCGAAAACAAAGATTTGCTTGCCTCTTTCGTAAACATTTCACAAACTTATACATAATACTTTTCATATTAAATCGTTTTCAAGATCATAAAAGTATAAGCTTAAATATCTACTATATATGCAAACGGATGTAAAACAAATCATAAAACAAGGCTTATCGGGTAGTAGGGTTGGTATTATGTACGTATTATCGTATACTATAAGAAACTGAAAACCCCACCTGTTGGCTTGACAAAAACGAGAGCAAGAATGCGAGACCGGCACGCTACTCCACGGGAGTAACGTCTGTAAAAGACAAAGGCACAACCAAATAAGACTAACGACGACGCACAGCTTATACGAAAGATTTAAAACACATAGAAGCACATTAAACAATCATTCATATCACTTAGGTTCACATTGTAACAAAACATAGAAATTCATAGAATTCGATAAGCAAAACAAGTTAGAATGCAATAAAAACTCATAAGCATGCATAAAAGGCAATAAGGAAGCATGCATTCAAGTTTCGGAAGAAACGGACAACATTTGAAAAATTGCCAAAAAGGCCTAAACGAAAAATACGAGAAACAGGGCCCAAACAAAGTCGGAAAAATTCAAACTACCTAAAATATGTATTTCATGATTTATAGAACCCATAGGTGAAATCCGATCTCAAATCGGAGGTCAAACGAAGAAAGTCAACTTTTTAATTGCTCATTTGACCCACAATGCCGAGAGCAAGAAGTTGAAAGTGGAGAAATTTTGGTTAAGGCATACACACGGTCTTGAGGACGGGCGGACGCACGGGTTTGAACGCGTGCTCAAGCCGGTGCGCGAACACTTGCACTGGCCTGCGCACCGGCGTGCGCACAGCCGTGCGTAAGGCCGTGCAAGGCACAAATAAGGCGCACGGTCTTGGCGCATGGTCTCAAGACCGTGCGTAAGGCCGTGCGGATTATCAGAACAGCAGAATCGCGAGGGGTTCTCGGGAATGAGCCAAAAATCAACATTTAAATCATATAAATCATGCAAACCTCAAACTAAAACTTACATTTAATGATCTACAACCTCTAATCTACCTATAGGACCAAGAACCACATAAATCCATCCACAAAATCATTCAAAATCACATTTTTCATATATTATTCAACTATTCACAACATCCTATAAATCACAACTTAGAAAGCATTAAACGCGAAGGACGTGAGAAGCTTACATGAAGAATAGATCGTGAGGAGTTCGTAAAGTTTCACGGATCGAGATTCGGTTGGGAATCGAAGTCGGAATGATCAATCGAAGCTTCCTCTCCTTACTCTCTTTTTTTTTTTTCTCTTTTTCTTCTCCTTTCTTTTCTTTTCTAATGTGAAGTGAGGTTTGAGGGAGAGAGAGACTTGGTCAAGTCAAACTTTAACTTGACTAAGAAACGAGGGGCAAAACCGTAATTACTCCGAACTTACTAAAATTAGCAGGTTGTCGGAATTAAACAATATTACAGTGAAAACTCATACAATTGAACACACGTTGACACGAAATGGTTTAAAAACCAAAATTCACTCATTTATGAAATTGTTAAAAATTCACATACTAACTATCAAATAAAATAGTTAAATCGCGCAAAATAACGATTCGGACGTACCAGATAATAATTCGGATTTTCGGGGCGTTACAGATCGAAATTCATTATTAAACTATATATTAACAATTCAACACTATCAACAAACCATAATTATATGGAAAAGAAATACGTTACTTCGTAGTAAAATCTTGAAGTTGTCGGCTTTCGGAGGTTGAAATTATCAGTTAAAAAGAGTGACAACCAACAATGAAGGAAAAGAGTTTGTTCATGAAGTATTATCAAAATCCTCATAGTGGATATGTCGTATTCTACGTTGTACGGACACGGATACAGAGACACAGATACGATACGACACGAACACGGCGACAGGAATTTTTCAAAAATTATAGGACACGACACGGCTGATTAATATAAATTTTAATTAGAAAAAATAAATTTTTATATATAATGCTTGTAGAAACATTCATAATTAAAAAACAAACGATCAAAGTGTGTTATAATTATTAGTAAAATTAAAATGTCTCAATTGATTATTATATTTGACAAAAGTTAGTGTAATTAGAGGATTATGATATTGTGGAAAAAAAATTCAAAATAAGGAAGAAATGAATTTAAATTAATTTATACATCTTTTCATTAATTTATATTTTTTCTCAAATAAATTACGACCTTTAAAATAAAAAAATTAAAAAAATAGATTTCCCACGTTCTTCCCGTGTCGGAGCCGTGTCCCTCACGTGTCCCCAGCGTGTGAGATATATATTTTTTTACCATGTTGGACACGTGTCCCCGCATTGTCGAAACCCTTGTCCATATCTGACACGGACACGGACAAAAAATTGTCGTGTCTGGGCATTAGTGGTCGTATTAAAAAATTTCTTTTACTTTATTTTTACTTGTTAAGCATGAGATAGAATTTGATTACATAAAAAACTAAGTACTTTATTATCGTAACTCTCGTAGATAATTATTTTTTCCGTTTCAAATATTTAATCACTACTATATATCATTATATTGTTTAACCAAATTTTAACTAGTATTATTCAAATCTATTTTTTAATTTTGTATTAAGATATTAATATACTTATATATAATAATATTTTAAAAAATTATAGAATTTGAGTCTAAGAAAATTACTAAGACATAGTTGGATTTAATTATGTAACAAAATAAATATTAATTAAAAGTATATTGCATTAACTGTAATTTTAAATAGTCATAATCATTTAATTAGTGGGCAGCCCTTCCGTGTATTTTTGTGGTTAAAAAGAGGACTGTGCATCCAAAATCTTACAGCGGCTGTAAGATAAGCAGTGTTGTATAAATATATATCTTTGGTGGTTATATGTATTTTTTAAAAAATTTAAATTAAAATAAAATATAATGCAGTTTGGTTTGACTCGAACCTGGCGGATAGGGATTTGATGAGATTGGCGCGTGGTGGTGGGCTTTTTTTTTTTTTTTTTTTTTTTTTTTTAAAGAAACCGGCCGAAAAACGGACCGTGGGGTTTTAAGGGAGGCCCCCACCTCATAAATAGAACGAGAAACTCAAGTGGGAAAAACCCCAAAGTACATAAAGAGACAGTCGAAAATGGACCATCTACTCGAAAGTGGTGGTGGGCTTGATCTTCCATACATTCGTATTAAACATGTGGAGTACTAATGATTTGTTTTTGATTCCTTCTTGCAGGAATATGTGGAAGAGCTACTGGATGTTTGAGTGCTTTATTTGTTGGGGGAACTAGGCTTTCGGCCCTTGTGATAATCATAAGCATAAGATGAGTGATTTCTTTCTTGAGCATAATTGGTCTAATAAGTTCATCTTATTTTGTAGGAATCATTGCTCCAATCCTGCTGTGGCTCGGCTAAAGACTAAGCGGTGGAAGAATAGCTGCGGTCAAAACAGTGGTTTTATGGCCACTGGTAACTTTGGAATTTGACGGATCCCTTTGTACATGTTGTCGTGATCTTAAACCGGTCTAATGATAGCCTGAGGGCGTTTGATGCTGACTGTGATTGCAACAAGCCTACGATGGATGATTTTGATGTTTATTCCTTTGGTGATTGTAGCGTTCATAATAGTTGCCATAGACCCAGCCTGGCGAGTGCGAAACTCGTGTCCAAGTGAACGGTCTTTTTGTATTTTCTGCTTGTTGCTTTCGAGCTCTTTGTTGGCAACTCTGGTACCTTGCTGATATATTTCTCGGATTTTCCGATTTGAGCTTTTATGTTACGAGGGGGGTCCTCTTAACCCTACGGTCAATTGACCGGTTCATGGTTTAAAAAACAAAAAGAATTATAGTTTAACAAACTCGTCTTAAACATAATTATTCCCATAATTTATAATCGAATATTCAAATGGTATCATGTAATTGGTTTGTGCTCGATAGTGTAATAGTTTGCCTTTTTGAAGTCGCTTAAAAAAATAAAAATCGAATTTACCAAAAACTCTTATTCAGCCAGAATTGATAATTGACTTTAGTTTGCAAACCCCTACTTATACTTAATAGTAAAGACTAGTTGTTATCCCCTGCATTGCAGGGGAAATCTATTTATAATTATTAATAAAACATATAAATAACTAATTTATAATTTGAAATACATTAAAATAATTTTTTTATAAAAAAATCATGAATTATATATGAAAAATTTATTTTAAATGTATAAAAATAGTAATGATATTTTTATAACAAAGTAGTGATTTTGTATTTGTAATAAAAAGAAAATATATATATATATCTATATATATATATATATATAATATTTCTTTTAAACTCACGAACACAATCGATACAGAAATATTAAAATAATAATTAAAATAAAAAAAATAATTAATAATAGACTATATAAATAATGACTGGAATCTCTTGTATGCTTGATATTATTTTTTTGTTAAATAATTTGTTATTATTTCATTATTAATTAATAATAATAATTATTTTATTATTGAAATTTCCTTTATATTATAAAAATACTAATATTTAAATATAATAACTTAATCAATTTATTCACATTGAAATGAAATAGAATTTTGTACGGCAAAATGAAAATAAAACACGTGTATTCAGAGGTTTTTAAAAAAAAAAATATTTATTTTATTATTTTATAATATTAAGATAATAATAAAATTTAATTAAACATATATTTTAAAAAATGTATGTAATTATGTGAGCCCCATAAATAATTAAAAAAGATTTTGGAAAAATAATTACATGACAGATAAAAAGAATACAAAATAAAAAAAATATTAATTATAGATCTAAATAATCTTTTACCCAAATATTGTTAATATTTGTTGAATGGTAATTCTTCTATACTACACTTTCATGTACAAAATTGAATATTATATTTAAATTATAAATAGTTTTAAGCTCTTTTTCAATCATACATATATTTTTTATCACATAAATATAAAGTTCATAATGATTAGTAAAGCTTATTAAAATTTACTGAAAAATAGTTTTTAATTAAAATTTTCAAAATCAATATTACATAAAGTAATTATATAATTCTATAATTAAATAGGAGTTACAAATTATTTAATATAAACAGATGCATGAAATGTCAATTAAATATATATGTAAGTTACAAAAATAATAATTAATGAACTTATTATAGAAACAATCTCCATGGCAAAATGGACTAATCATATATATATAAATGAAAATGAATGAGTGAAATGTTTTAGGAAATATGTTTATGTGGCAATGAAGTGGATAAGTTAGAATTGATTTATTTTGCCATATAGATTGTTTCTATAATTAATTTAATTAATTATTATTTTTATGACGTACATATGTATTTATTGACTTTCCATACTTTTGTTTATATCAATTATCAAAAAAATTGTAACTCCTACTTTATATAAATTAATTATAGAACTATATAACTACTTTATATAATATTAAAATTAATTGTTTTTTTCAAAATATGGTTTTAAGTAAATTTTAACAAGCTTTAGAGTTATCCATACGGTATTGAATGTTCGTTAATAAAAATAAAGACAAAATAATGTATTCAATATATCCATTAAAAAAATTATATTTAATATTTTAGTTTCTAACAAATATTTTTGATATAGCAAATTAAAATGAAACTTTATCTAACTAAAGTAAAAAAAAATAATTTTAAGTTTAAATAAATTTTATTATTATTTAATAATATAAAATAAATATGTAATGTCCCACATCGGATATTAAGGAGAACGAAGTCCACCTTATAAGAGGATGGAAACCTTAATAAGCTCGAGGCTTTTTAAAACCGTGAGGGTCTCGCTTAGCCTTTGTGCCAGCTGGATTCCAAAGCGGACAATATCGGGTTGCGTGGCTGGTCACTGGGCTGTCTCAATTGAGTGGTATCAGAGCCGATGCACGCATCTGGTGTGCCAGCGAGGACGCTGGGCTCCCTAAGGGGGGTGGATTGTAATGTCCCACATCGGATATTAAGGAGAACGAAGTCCACCTTATAAGGGAATGGAAACCTTAATAAACTCGAGACCTTTTAAAGTCGTGAGGGTCTGGCTTCGCCTTTGTGCCGGCTGGATTCCAAAGCGGGCAAAATCGGGTTGCGTGGCTGGTCACTGGGCTGTCTCAAAATAAACAATAAATTTTCTTGAAATTTTTTTTTCCAAATATACGTGTCGCATGTTCATTTTGTGGTAGAAAAGTTATATTTTATTTCAATATAAATAAATTTTTTAAATTATTAGATTTGAGTATTAATATTTTTCATAATATAAAAGAAATTTCAACAATGAAACATATTATTATGACTCGATAACAAAACAATAACAGACTATTTAATAAAAAAATAATATAAAATATAATAAACAACTATTTTTTCGACCAAAGAGATAGAGATTCCAATCATTATTTATATGGTCTATTATTAAATATTTTTTTAGTATTTAATTATCATTTTAATATATCTATAACCGTCATGATATTCCTTCTCTATATATGTATAAATATATATTCTCTCTATTATAAATATAAAATTAGTACTTTATCATAAAAATATCATATTACTATTTTATGCATTTAAAATTAGTTTTTATATACATAATTCCTTATTATTTTATAAAATGAATTACATTGGTGTATACGCTTCAAATTCTGAATTAATAATTTTTGACGTATTGTTAATAATCATATAAAAGAATCTAATATAATTTATTTAATAATATATATTTTATAAGTAAATTACCCCGTGCAATGCAAGGGTTAAAAAACTAGTTCTAACTAATCCATCTCATTAACACATAAACATATTTCCTAAAACCTCCCACTTAATAATCATTTTCATATATATATATATATTGCCACAATATATGCATTTATCGTAAAAGGCGAAATTGTATTTTTAGTCCTGTAACTATGCACTTATCGCACTAATCTAGGTCGTAAAGTATTTTAATTTTTTTTGCAATTTAAGTCTCGTATATCGTAAAATGTAGCGATTTTAGTCCTCGTCAATTTAAGTCCCGTATATTGTAAATTCCAACGACAACTTAGGAACTTAAATTGTTAAACGAAGACTAAAATTACTATATTTTACGATATATGAAACTTAAATTATAAAATAAAATATCCTAGAATGCCATAAGTATATAGTTACGAGACGAAAAATGCATTTTGGCGTACAATTAAGTTTATCTTTTTGGTAGAGAAGAAGTTTCTCTTAAACAAATAAATATTTGGTCTTTCCTTTTCGATCATTTTCCGTTTCTCGCCCAATTCAATTTCCAAACGCCTAAACATTAACAAACCCTCGACGAGAAATAAATCTCCACGACTTTTTCAGTTTACTTGGGTAATGCAATCTGCCTGATCGATCATTACAATTTTATCAAAAAAGTTCCATTGATTCCGCCCAAAATCCCAATTCATAAATGAAGAACAAATACACGTATATGTAAATGGTAACGTATGTTATGTAAATGGATATAGATCAGACACAGCCATCGGCGCCCACATTTTTGCATAATGGATATCGCCGCCTCCGATCGGCACCGCCCAATGAGAGAAAGGAAAGGATGCGTTTGCCTCCTGTGCGCTGCCACCGCGATACTCGTATTAGGTTTGTTATGCCTCATTCTCGGCCTCACAATCTTCAAGCCCAAGCGTCCCACCACCACCGTAGATTCCATCTCCGTCGCCAACCTCGATTTTTCCGTGGACCCCAAATTCTGTGTCCGCATGAACCTCAGCCTGAACATCGGCGTCTCCGTCGAGAACCCTAATCATTTCGGCTTCCAGTACAGCAACAATAAGGGTTTCCTACGGTACAGGGGACACGACGTCGGGGAGGTCCCGATCCCGGCCGGCGAGATACGCCCGCGAGCCACCAGTACGTTGAACCTTACGCTGGCGTTAATGGCGGATCGTATGCTTTCCGACAATGATTTGTATTCGGATGTGATCTCCGGCACGTCGCATTTCGAGACGTTGATGAGAATTTCGGGAAAAGTCGAGATTTTGTTTGTTGATATTAACGTAGTCGCCGATTCGACTTGTGATCTGGAAATTCGTCTGGCCACCAAGAATATTACCAACAAAATATGTCATTATAAGGTTGAGTTGTAGTTCATGATATACATAAACTTCTAAAAATTGTACTCTATCGTGTAATATCGTATCTGAGCATATTTTTTTAGTGTAAATTATCAAAAAAAAATTGTGTCGCTACGTCTGTGTCGTGTTGGTTTCGTCTTGTGTTCTGTATCAAGGATTATAGTCCTCTTGCATGTTATGAATATGCCTACAATTACATATATTTATTGTGTGTATATATACGCTGAACTTCCGTTTTTTGTGTACTTTTGTTGTTGGAATTTGGAAATATACTCTCTTTAAGTTGTCCATGCTATTTTTCGGAATTAACAACTTAAAATTTTGGGATATTTTGAGAGAAATAATTTGGTAATTATGTTTTGAAGTTGTGAAATTCAATAGTAAAGAAACAGGCTATACAGATAATTTTGATAACCCACGAAGTTCGTTTTTTGTAAAACACACTCAACTCTTGAAAAATAATTTTCCGTTAGCTTTAAGGATATTTGTTATAGTTTTCGAACCTTAAAGTAATTTTTATAATTTTTTAAGATTTTAGAATGTCTTTTGTAAATAGCGTATATCTGAGGCGGTATTCATAATGGATGTAAAGAATTAAATATTGTATTTTGGTCAGATAACTATCTCATTTTTTCACACTCTTAGTCTCAATTTTTTTGTGTCGCGCGTCATGCAATTGAGCAGGAGTACTTTGGGAGTATTTGTATGAATCATATTATGGATACTAATAAGACTTTTTCTTGCAGGTTCAATCACTTCACGAGGATTGGAGATTGGCAGAATTTGGATTATTTTATATATTAATCAATTGACCTTCAAGGGATGTTGTATCACATGAAATTGACGGGAGAAACTCATGTACAATTTGTCATGCACCCATCTTGCAATGTTGCTCCCTATGGCAATGGCAAGAACATTTGTGAGGGTAGAGATCTGGAGAGAATTGATAGAGAGGAGAGAAAACAAGAGTGCGCTCACCATATTTATAGCCCTCACTATAATCAATTAGAGACTCAGAACTTAGAGGATTTAAGCTCTATATTTACAGGACTAATTCTGTTTAATTGCAGGTTATACTTTGGTGAGCCTTCTCTCGTGATCCCAACGAGAACTGAGTGGAAAAAAAAGGGGCGAACCTATACACTTAGCCCCACTCTTATACTATTAGAGCCCCAGAATTTAAAGGGAGTTTGCTCATTCAATCCGGGTCTACTAATTTTGATTTTCTTGCAGGCGGGCTATTCATGTGGCTTTGGTTATTTATATGGAGACTATATCTTATGGCTTAGTTGGGATCGTTGGCATAGATTTTGGGATTATGATATGCCTAATCATGCTTGGTCGATGAAGAAGATTTTTTTGAAGAACATTGATAGTGGGATTATTTTGTGCTTGCCAATCATTTGTCGTATTGGGCATATGAACTTTGGGATTTACTTGGATAATCGCTTGTTCAATTACCTCTGGGATCTCGATCAGTTTCGCTTTGATCACGATGGGCAGCTGCATTCTGGGACTTATTATGGTTTTGCTTTCTGTAGCTGCTATTTAGAGTTTTGTGCCTTGACTAGTTGTAATCTTTTTTGGGTTCTTTCCTTGTATTTCTTTTGTAGGATGAACTGTCATGATCATGCCCTTAGTTTAGCTATGTTTATGGTCTCGAGCTTTTTCGATTGGGTTTCTTGTTAGTGCTTATATATGAGGTGGAGTTCTCGGTAAAACTTTATGTCACTGGCCGGTTTTAATTAAAAAAAAAGAAAAAAAAAGTGATTTAAGTACACTCACCATCGGAGAATTTGAAATTGGCCGAAAATGGTCAATTAGCATTCAAATTTGAGAGTTTTTGAATTTTGGTGATAAAAAATGGTCTAGTAATTGGCGTTCATTTGAAAATTTTTATTTAAAAAAATTAGTAATTGGGGCATGCCTTTCTGCGTGCATAGAAAATAGTAAAAATGAGGGCTAAAATTAAGAGCACAAACTCATACCCCAAACTTAGAGATTTTCTTCAAAAACATAAAAAGAAAGCATATGAGTTGAGGATGAAGAAAAACCAAAATTATATATAAGTAAAATTTATGAGAATACCTATATGAGTGTCTTGTTCCACTTCAAAACAAAGAAAGCTTCATTGAAATATGTCCCTCTTTCACAATTAATTAAAAAACACTTTAAAAACAAATAGTGGAATTCTCTAAGTACAAAATTAAAAATTAGGGATAATGATTTTTTCCTATTTGAATTATAGCGATTTTTGCACTTTATCATCTAAACTTTTTTTTCTCATTGTTTGTCTCCTGAACTATATAAATTTTTGCAATTTGCCATCTCCGACAAAAATATACCACCAGAAAATTGCATCGTGTCATATAAAAAAAAAACATAGGTTCACGTTGTATTGCTCTCCTCAACATATCGAAAATAAACCCTCAATCAATTTTAGAAAACTTGGAGTTTTTATCACCCAATTGAATATTTAAAAATAATCTATCAAATTTACCATTATTCCAATTGGGTGATAAAAACTCCAAGTTTTCTGAAATTGATTGAGGGTTTATTTTTGAGACATTAAGGGGAGTAATACAACATCGACCTATGTTTCTCATATGACACGATGCAATTTTCCGGTGGAATATTTCCATTGGAGATGGCAAATTGTAAAAAAATATTTAGTTTAGAAGGCAAACTGTAAGAAAAAAAAGTTCAGATAGTAAAGTGCACAAATCGCCATAGTTCGGATGGGAAACAATCTTTTTCCCTAAAAATTATCGGTAAAACAACATATATGTGTTGGGATTCACGCATCCCCGGGCGCAGCGGAAGTATAGATTTTAAAACTTTTAGTTTCGGGGCATTACATTGAATCTTCATCCAATGAATTCGAAACTTTGAAACGTTTATATATCAAGAAGGATGTTCACCTTTACGCACTCCTTTGTAGTCGTTAAGGATAGAAAGCTTTTCAAAGCTTCAGGCCACTTCTCGAACAGCGCAGGCTTCTCGGTTCTACCAAGGCTCCGATCTTTGACTGAATCCCTTTGAGGTTGACCGGCTTCACGCAGACGAACTCTGAATCACTTAGAACTTGCTAGAGTTCTAAGACCAAATTTTATCTAATATTGAAACAAAAGAATCAAGGAGAGAAAAGCCAAAACTTGTTCACATGAAATTGCAGAATCAGTTTCTGCAGTTCACGTGAATTGTGGGAAGAGAGAGAAAAAGAGGCGCAAGAGAGGAGAGAGAGATTAGGGTTAGGAAAAATCTGATTTTTCTTTCTCCTGTTTTTTCAAGTAAAAATTGTTCTCATGTATGTGTTTTCTATTTTTACGTGAAAGTCACCTGTTCTGTATTCTCTCATGTATTGTGAATAGACTTGAGTGCAGGGTTATAAATAACCTTGCACTGGCCGAAAATTCCAATCCTAGATGGGCTGGGATTTTCGGCCATTGCTTCTCATTGGGCCCAGCAGCCTTGGGCCTTCTGAATGCCTTATTTATTTAATCCCAGATTAAATATTTCAGGCTCAATTTAATTAATCATGATTAATTAAGCAAGTCCATTATATCATGCAGTGGGCTTTAATTTATTCTAAATAAATTACAAGCCATCATTAATCATCTTGGGCTAAAATTAATTCCAAATTAATTCTCTAGTCTAATGAGCCCAATTAACATTTAATTGCTACAGATTTTCCCTCTATTAATTGTACTTGATTTATTCCAAATAAATCACAAGTAACTCAATTAATTAATTTGACTTGAATTAACATCAATTAATTCTCAAGTTAAAACATTCAATTATCCTCTAATTGAATCATGTTTCTCCTAATACTATTAATTCTCAATTACTCTAGACTTGAATTAATCCAATTAATTTCTCAAGGATTTGATGGTGGAATGTACTACAATAGAACTCATAGGAATTCTTCTTGTTCTTGTAACAAGTGATAGATTTTGTATTGACCCTCACAGCCTCCATGCATAACTCGAACATACCCAATGTACAACTTATGTGAAACCTAGGGATTTAGAAGTACATCAAAGCATGCCCCAGTTATGCACAAGGCAACCATGGAGTCTCAAGTCTAAGGATTAGTTAGACACGATCATGGCTAGGGAAACCCTCCTAATCTCTAAGACTCTATATGAGTCTTACCCCATTTAGGCATTCCCGGCGAGATCCTCAGTGAACTAAATCTCCATTAAGCACCCTCATATGCATAGTAGTGTCAAAACACTAATGTCATGAAATGGGACCCAGTTTCATAAAGCCATGTCATATGAGCAAGTCTCAAGCGAGTCTGATCGACATCCCCTGCCCTGTGCCTTTTAAACTCTTCGACTTTGAGTGTTTTAGATCACACCATTGTGTACTTATTTCATGGCCCCATCAAATGGTGAAACCAAATCCCTTAGGTTACTGTGATCTTGGGGTTTCATCCATACACAAGAATAAACAATATGCAACCATTTATAAATGTAATATGATGAATTTGGCCAAAGTAGTATTAGACGACTACTAACGTCTTTCTGTTATGGATCACTTGATCGTCCACTCTAGAGTGTCATAGGAAATGCCTTAAACAATTCGACTTTCCAGGACACAACTCTAATAGTTCGGCTTTCCAGGGCACAACTCTAACAATATCAAAAGGTAATAATTGAAAAACAATGTCATGCTGTATTCCAAAAGCTAAAGCAAAAGAGTCTGTTATTGAATTAGGCGCAACGAAAATGTGAGAGCTTTCATAATTATTGTAGCGCCCCTTTCCGTAGGAGGAGAAAGGACACCACATCCGCACCAAGACGAACTCCTAAACAAGGTAAATGTACCCCATTCAAAAATTCATCCCGGTGAACGACAAGCACTCAATCAAAACTCCGGTAACAACAATATGACACCCCAACAACAACAGCAACAACAATCAGAGAAATGCGGAAGCGAATTCAGAATAATAAATCAATGCGTAAAAGCCATCCATGGCAACAGTAATCATAACAAAATGAATCTAAAATAATTATCCATTCAATGCCGTCCATGGCTCAACTATCTATCCCACATTAGGGGCACGTAAGTATAGAAAGTAAATCATAACATTAAATACCATAAATTAAATCAATTCAAAAAGTAAAGACTCGACTGTTGTTGGGACACTGACAAGACGATAGACAAGAGCCAACCTAGACCTGCTGCTGCTGACTGACAAGATAGGTGACACCGCCACCTGTCTAGCTGAAGCAAGAACCAAAATAGAAGGGGTGAGTATAAAGGATACTCAGTAAGGGGGTTTTGATCACAGTTCGTCATTTGTCTTTTAAAACTAAAACTATTGAATGTTGCTCGTTTTGAGAAAGAATATAAATAATGGTATAAGTTGTAAAACAACACAAAGCAACACTCGGGTTCAGCTTACTTTGAAAACACAAAAAGGGTGACGAACCGGATCCTTTAAAAATCATTTGCACATAAGGTCAAGCCGATCATTTTGAAATGATATTAGTTGAGTCACGAGGCCGATACAAGTTCAAAAAGCATGGCGTAAATAAGTTGGAAATGATAAGTAAAAACGGCTCGTAATTTAACTAAATAGTTTGAACAATAAAGGAGGCTTAAGTTGCGCAAGTTCGAGCCACGCTTTCGAGTTTTATATATATATATAGGGAAATACATATGCTAAATGAAGAAAACCGGAATGTGCTTTGACTTGTAACGAAAGCCGTAAAGCAATTAGATAAGCAAGTAATGCAATGAGTCATGCAATAATGTGTCCCGGCGAGAACGGGGCCCTCTCCTTATAACTCCCAACCATGAAAAGCATAAAAGCATGTAGTCAAGTACTCCACCACCAAAAGTCACGATCCAATCACAATTTAAGGAAACGAGTGGTGCCCCACAATGCTACCGTACACAATTTAAGGAAACGCTCAAGGCGCTACCATCGCATTAACTTAGGTCAGTCAAACCTCCCGACCGGCCTAAGTCAATACCTAGAGTACACATCGGGATTTGCCCTAGACGCTCGTCTCCAGGCTCACCTCCTGTATAACTCCTGGGCCCCAAAGTCATGATCCAGTCCATGGCTCGCTTTTGAAATCAATAACAATTTAGGTGGCCAAATGGGCCATTCGAAAATAGGGAATCAGGGTGTGGGAGGCTAAAGGGGCCATTCGAGACAAGGTTATATTTGCGAGGTCGAGAGACTAAAGTTCGCATTTAAAACAAATGGGTTTTCCTTGCCTCTAGTTGAAAATGTTATAAATATTATACATATAGGTTTTGCTATTAAAAGGTTTGACTAAACACATAAGGAAATAATAAAGACAGTACACCAAGCAAGAAGAAAAGGCGGGATAATAATTTATTTCGCAAACCTATATATATCTATGATCTTGCCCCAGTTGAAAACGTTTTAAACCCTTACCTATAGCTCGACAAACGAGAAAAGCAAGCAAGCAACATATATGATTCTCCCTCAGAGATCCCACCTGAAAATACGGGGTCTAGAGGATGAATGATTGACACGAACAAGAAAACAGACACTGACGCTCGGCTATCAAAATACGAACATGCTTAAAGATAATCATTCAATATTTAAACACAAAAGAGCAAGTAGGGGTAAATTGGTCATTTATCCAAAAGCATGCAATAATTAAATAAACGAATAACAATTAACATTTAATTAATAATAATATTTAAGCATAATCTAACCAGGGGTTAAGCTTGCAATTAAACATCAAATATGTATATTTCATTTAAATCAACAACAATTAAAGTACAACTTATAGCTTTTCCCAAAAGCTCAAAAGCTAACAAGCTAAGATCGATCCTATCTCTAGCCTAATCGAACCGAAACCTATCCGTTCGACTACACAAGCATATATCATCAACAATCAACAATTTATACAATTAAGCCAAGCTAGGATACAAGTTATTCATGCTCAAAAGCTATACGCTATAAGCTATAGCTCAAAAGCTACAAATTAACACAATAAAACGAAAAATGCGATAAAAGACAAACGACAAGTCGGATTCGAGTAATACCGGCGCCATTAGAACTGTTGCATCAAGGGGCACGATCTGCCGAAGACTCCGTCGCCCGATTCCAACCGAAACAGTGCCAAAATGCCGGAAAACCACCTGTCACCATCGGACCGCCGCCGGGCCACCTCCGATGGTCGAACCTTTATACCGAAATGTTCCTCTCGATGAGCCCGTCACTTCTCTCAAAACCGTTTCTCAATCGGATCATCCATCGGAATTTAATTTCACTTTGAAGCTCCAAAACCTAAGAATCCAAGAATCGAAATTAACGAAAATTGACTTCGAAATCGGCTTACCCATGTCGAGAAGATTGAAATCCATATAAAGCACTTTGAACATGGTGGCCGGAGGTAGCTCCGGTGCTACCTCGGCCGTGCGCCGCGCCCACGCGCCGCCGTCCCGTCGAGTTAGGGCCTGAGACCGGTGCCAAAAGTTTCATCTCTTCAAGGCCATTCCAGCCACGGGGATGCGCCGTCGAGACGCCGTCTGGAGTCGCCGGAATCCGCCGTTGACCGCCGCGCCGTCTCCTCCTCGATCCGCCGCCGTCTGGCCAAATCAGGCCGTGAGACCACCGTCAAAAGACTCCTCTCGACGAGAGCTTCCATCTCCGATGAAGCCCAAGCCTCGCCGTGGACGGAAAAGCGCCTCCACCGTCGCTCCAATCGCTACAATAATGGTACCAATGTGTTCCTCTCGTCGAGACGATCGATTTCCATATATAATTTGCTTCAATCGGTAAAGAATTGCAAAATCCCCAATTTTGGAGAAAGGGGGTTCACGCGTTGCTGCTCCTTCTCTCTCAATTTTCAATTCTGCCCCATATTCTTCAATAATTGCATAATATACCCTATCCTCGAAAAATGTGCAAATAGTGTAAAGTGTCGGAATTAGGCGTACTTAGTGTCAAAATGACCGTAATTAAATGCTTAACAGAGATTGAGGTTCGTTTTATTAAAATTCATGAGTTTACAAAAAGTCAATTCCGGGTTGGGCTAAAGTGTAAATAATTTTGGGCTAAAATGCAATTTCTTGAAAATATGATTTAATGAATAATATTTAGAATTTCATGAGAGTATTTCGAACCTCGATAAAATATGCATTATTAAAACATTGAACCCCAGTCCAATGTACACCATTAAATTACTAAATTAAATTAAACGAGCTATAAATATAAATTTACCAAATAGACCATAATTAGTGGCAAAACGATGCAAATTAAATTCTAATTAATGCTTTGGGTTTTAAATATCAAATCGATGATTTATAAAATATTTAAATACAAGAGTTGGAAAACGTGCAAGTGTGGAAGACGTCGGGACCGTAAACGGTCCGAATTCTGATAAATGTGTTAATCTTGAACTTGGAGATTGCGGGTCGTTACAATTATTATGAAATATGTTGAGGGGGAGACAGTTGAAAAATGGGGGTGAACGTGGGTGATTAAATTAGAAGTTAAAATGTGATTTTCTCAAAGAATTTCAGAGCGGATCTCCTGCTATTTTTTCCTCCTATTTTTCCTGCTTCTCCATTCAATTTGTGACACATGTCACACCTCTCAAGCATAGTAACACAGTGTTAACTTTTTTTTCATGTTAACTCTCCCATCTATTTTCTCTCTCTTGCTACACAATAATTAATATATTTATATTTACTCTCTCTTCCCTAAATATACTCCCTCTCTATCTCTTAACCGATAGATATACCACCATTAACATATTTATATTTACTCTCTCTCTCTCTCTAAAATATATATAATTACATTTTAAAAAAATTTATGCGTATTTTATCAGGGAATCGATAGCTGGGTTCATAATCCTCTTGTTCCTTAAATCACCATGTATGGTGAGGTTGGGTACAAAAGCCAATTGGACGGCAACGAAAGGTTTTTCCCAAAAGGTTCATTTTTTTCCCAAATTAATTAGAAATTAGGTTATCATGTGGAATGGGTTTTCTGATTTTGTTCTTTAATTTGTTTAACTAGATGTACAGAGGAGGGAAGATATGCTTGACGGTGCATTTCATCTCAATTGTAAGAAGGGTTTTAGCATGTTTTTGCGTTGATGGATTCTAAATCAAATGATGAAATATATTATTTGTTTTGAATAATTTTGGGACTTGGGAATGACTTGAAATACTTATCACTGAAACTGGAGCTCTTGCTCAAGCTAGAAATTCTCATGGCTTTTAAGCATCACCATTCTCACATGTTGTTGGATATGCAAATAGGTGCAACCTGACAAGGGATCATATTTTTGTGAGAACACCTAAAGCTCAAAATATTGACAAAACTGATACTGTGAAACATATGGAGGAAATTTATCTGATTTAGCCATATTGGCATTAAAAAATGAGTTCAAGGTCAAAACTTCTAGCTGAAGAATCTAAGCTCAAGGGTCTATGCATAAACATGTTTGAGAAAGCATAGATTACATGCGCAGCTCCATCATTCATGCTTCATGTGCCCCCACCTCCTCATTACTACCAATTTCCTCTTCAATGACCTTAGCCCCATAAATAGGTATTGAAAGTCAATTTGCCTTATCAAACCATTGACTGAATATGCATGCAAGTCATGCCTTCTAGATATGAATTTTGACTCTTAGTTAACTTGAAATGATAAGGGGATGTAGCTGAAATGGTAGAGTACTCACTTTGCAAGTGAGAGGCTCGGGGTTCGATTCCCCTCATCTCCAATTAATGAATGTTTATTCGTAGCTTTGGTGCTTTTATGGATTCCTAGATTTGTTCTCTGATAATTTCTCTTTATAAACAGAATTTCGCTTCAAAGGAAATCATTGCCACCAAAAGACAAGTTCTCTTAATTCCCTACTTTAAATGTTCTATAACTATAAAACTAACAAAAATGAAGAAACATTCAAATAAAGATGAGCTGTAACAGTATACAAGCTACTTCAAGCATTAAATAAACACTCAAATTGTCTAGAACCATAAACTTCAAGCTACTTCACCCTTTAGGCCCATCACCGCAATCATTGATAGCATTGTCATGTTGGCTTTGAGGTATGTCAGAGATCAATTATTACTGCATGTATAATATACATTATAAATTAATATGCTCAATAACATTATATCAAAAGTTTTATTAAATTACCTGTAGCAATTGGGTTAAGCTATTTCCTCTATGTTGATGTGCTACTAAATGATGAGGAGTGAAGTTAAGTTGATGCTTTGCAACTGGATTGATTAACTGTTGATGTGCTATTGAATAATGAGGAGTAAAGTTAAGTTGATGATTTGCAACTGGATTGATTAGTTGCTGATGTGCTACTGAATGATGAGGAGTAAAGTTAAGTTGATGATTTGCAAGGGGATTGATTGACTACAATAAACAATATCCAAACTTAATAGCAAATTTGTTATGGCACGTCCCCAAATATCGTGCGACGTGACATCCCGCACCAAGTCATAGCCCATAACGAGAACAGAGGTTCGGCTACAGACCTTAACCTGGTGAACGACAACAAAATACTAGGCGGATACGTTGGAAATCGACAACAATAAATGCGGTAATCATAAAACCTATCCCACACAGGAATCTAGTAAAATAGTAAATCCAAAGCGCAGATAAAAAGCACACCGAGGCCAGCGAAAAACAATAATCATAAATAACGAGCCATCAAGGCCAAAATATAATTCTATATCTTTTACTGAAATTCTCAAATGAATACAGATGATAGTATGAGATGAGACTACAAAGGCTAGAGAATGCAAAACTCAACTATGACTCGACTTCCGCCTAGTAACCAAAACCTGAAACAAAACATGGGAAGCAACGAGGGTTAGTCAAAGCGACTAAGCGAGGGGGCTATAATACATATATATTAATGAAAGCAGAATAAAGATTCACCATTTTTAAATGAAAAGAAAGCAACCGAAAATAAAGGTTTTGGATAATTTGGTGAATCGAATAATGTTTGCAATAATAATTAAAAGCTTGGAGAGACGAGCACTTAACTCCAACTTTGCAATAATAAATAACTGAAATACCACCCTCATGCCTCCCATGTAAATTAGAAGGAGCGCTAATCCGACTAACTACACAATACTCTGTGGAATGGTTAATACCAAATACACCTTCGGCGGAGGACAAGTCTAAGCGACAAGATCCCATCCGGCGCTGGTACTCAAAAGGGCTGCCACTCCGGCCACACCCCGAGCTCTTAGCTGTTTTGGACACTAGGGCATTGAGATCCACCGTAGACCCGCCGTCTATCCGGCTTCACTCCATACCCTAACATCCGGGCCCAATAATATAACTATGGCACAAAGGCCAATAAATGATTCTCGCATTTTGAAAGGTTTGTTTGGTCAAAGGGACTGATTTATAAATCCAAGTTTTTCACTTCTCGAACCAAAGGGGCTCTTGAAGAGTTAATAGATAATAATTTGATATTAAAACGTTTTCCTCGAACTCATCAAGATAATACGATTTTCAAATAGCTAATATGTATAATATAAGTTGGGGAAGAAAATATTAAAACCATAAAAACAAGGCTTCGGGTTTATATACGGAATATCTATATATAAGTAAGAAAACCAAATTCGAAAAAGAAACCCCACCTGGACAACGATGCAAAAAGAGAAGAATAAATGACCCCACCTGGACAACGATGCAGTCAAGACACAACCACATAAGACGACAGGACGACGCACGGCTTAAGTTACAATAATAAAGCACTTATGGAGGGCACAAACGAGCAATTAAGCAAATTTACCAAATTCCTAATTAAAACGAAGAAGTATCAATTTTAAGAGACGAGGTTCATACTTATATAAATTAATTACAATTCGAGCACGTACATCATTTTTTATACAAGTAATAGCATATAAGCATATCACTCATGTTTCATGTAATTGGCAAGTAGACATGCGATGTCTAAAAGTAATTATTTGATCACTTAGCATAATGGGACAATCAAGGGTAAAAACGGTAATTTAATATGCAAGGCATAGGATTACGAATAAACGAATAACATTTAATCAATTATGCAATAACTAAACATAGGAATCACTCAGGGGTAAAGTGTAACTTCACGTCATTCATGTACAATCCATTTTAATTCACAAATTCAATACAACTTATAGCTTTTCACAAAAGCTCAAAAGCTACAAGCTATGATCTAATTCTAATCCTATCTCGAACGAGCCAAACCCTACAATACGACTATACAATGCACAACATCAATTTTCAACAATTCACAAATATCAATCAAGTTCGAGTTCACCACAATTCGGGTACAAACGACTAAATTCATACAATTTCAATTGAATAACGGAAACGGTCAAACGTACAACTCTCAGAATAAAAGAAAAACTGTAAATCAAATAAGGATAATACCAACGCCACTAGAACCATCGCGACGAGGCGAGAAAACTGCCCAAAAGTGTCCTAGCCGGATTCCGGCTGACCACCGCCGGCCACCGCCAGCCGCCGCTGGACCGCCACCGGTCCACCACCTCGGATTGTCAAACCCTTATACTATGTTGATCGTGTCATCGAACCCGTCACTTCCCTCGAGTCCGTTTCTTGATCCGACAACCCACCGTAATTTAATTCCACTCCGAAGCTCCAAAACCCTAGAATTCTGTGCCACCTTGAGAAAACCAGTATGTACTCAATGACAACAAACTTATCAAGATAAGGTCGGAAGATTCTGTGCATCATATCCATAAAGGCTGCAGGAGCGTTCGTCAAACCGAATGGCATAACCACAAACTCAAAATGACCATATCGAATGTTGAAAGCTGTCTTCGGTATGTCCTCTGCCCTGATACGTAACTGATAATATCCCTGTCTCAGATCGAGTTTAGAATAGACCCTCGATCCCTGCAATAAGTCAAACAACTCCTCAATGTGGGGAAGAGGATATTTGTTCTTTATAGTCATCCGGTTCAACTCTCTGTAGTCAACACAAAGCCCGAGAGAACCGTCTTTCTTCTTCACAAACAATACCGGTGCACCCCAGGGAGAGGTACTCGGCCTAATATAACCACTGGCTAGCAAGTCATCTAACTGAATCTTCAACTTCTTTAACTCAGCTAGAGCCATTCTGTAAGGTGTCTTCGAATACGGCTCAGATCTCGGATACAAATCAATAACGAAATCGATGTCACGGTCTGGAGGTAACGATTCTAACATCTCAGGAAACACATCTGGGAAATCCTTCACTATCTCGGTATTTTCAAACTTCGATTGTTCCTTCGGCCTGTTAAGAAGATAAGCAACAAAACCTGAAGCTCCTTCTCGGATGAGCTTCTTTGCCTCTGTCATAGAAATAATCGGCCCATCTGTCAACTGAATACCTTGACTCGAATCAGATTCCAAACTAATCTTCTTCTCAAAACAATCAATCTTGGCCCTGTGCTCAAATAACCAACACTATCAAATCTGCGGGGTAAACCTTATCCTCGATAACAACGGGACAACATCGGTAGACGCGGTCGGTAGTAATACAAGATCCCAAAGGGGAACTCACAACAAAATAATAGTCAGACAAGTCAACAGACGCATGCGCAGATAAGGCAATTTCAGGAGCAACACAAGAATGCGTAGCACCCGGATCAAACAATGCATGTATGGGTATGTTATGTATATGTATAGTACCTTCCACCACGGCAGAAGCATTAGGCTCAGTCTCCTCACTATCGGCCTCCAGGGCGTACACACGAGCTAGAATGGAAGGCTACGGCGGCATAGGCTGATTCGGGGGCTGCCTCCTCGGACAACTATCTCTCTTGTGGTTAGAGCTACCACAACTAGTACATAATCCCAACTTATACCAACATTTAAACTATGCATGATTCTTCCCACAATAGCCACAAATAACAGGAGGATAACCTGAGGGACGAGGGACTGAAGGAAATCCAGTCGGGCGAGGTGCAGAAGAAAATCCGGTCGGACAAAGTACAGGGGGTCTGGGTCCACTAAAAGGTCTCTTGCCTCTAGGCTGCATAGGAGCACTCGGAATGAAAGGCCTCTTGGAACCCGATGAAGACGAAGCAGGAGTAGTGCGATGAATAGCTCGGTCTATACTGGCATACTCAGCCTCAAGAGATAAGGCTACGTCTACAGCTGCAACATAGGTAGTGGGACGGGAAGCTGCAAGACCCTGTCGAAATGGAATACTCAAACCCTCCAGAAACTTCTTGGTCTTCCTGCACTCATCTAAAGCAATATGGGGAGCATATACTGCAAGTCTGGTAAAATTGGCCTCATAGTCAGCCACAGTAGAAGTACCCTGAGATAAGTCCATAAATTCCTGCTCTCTGCGATCCTGAATTGTAGGGGGGGCATATTTAGCTCGAAACTCCTCAAGAAACCTATCCCACGATGACTCAACTCCGGTGGCCCTCCATCTCTGCTCAGTCATCTTCCACCAGGCGTCTGCAGGTTCTCGAAGAAGATAAATAGCAAACTCGACCTTTTCTAAATCAGTAGGCTGATGCACTCGGTATATCCTCTCAAGAGATGAAATCCAGTTCTCTGCCACAATATCATCTGTGGTACCAACGAATTGCGGTGGATGAATATCAAGAAATCGGCGAAGTGACTGCTCACGGGCTCTATGCTCATCTACCTCTACATTCCTGTCTCTCTGATCTAAATAATCTCTAAAAAGACCAAATATCTGATGAGCATCCACTACTGGTGCCTGTGGTGGTACTGCTGGAGGAATACGATTGCGACGAGGCGGCATCCTACAATTAAATATAACAAGTATGCATGTAGATTAGTTATGGATGCAAAGCTATAAACACATAAGCACAAAAGCACAAATTCCTAAGTCGTAAGCCGTACGGACCTAGACTGACACAACTCATAGAGCTAAGGCCAATGAACCTCTAGCTCTGATACCAACTGTAAACGTCCCCAAATACGGTGCGACGTGACATCCCGTACTAAGTCACAATCCATAACAAGAACTGAGGTCCGGTTATGAACTATAACTTGGAGAACAGAAAATAATTACCAGGAGGATCTGCTTTAGAAAATCACAGGACAATGAACAATAATACAGCGGAAGCAAATTAATACAACATATCCCACTCAGGAAGCTAGAAAAATAATAAATCCATAACACAAGTATAAAGCCCACCAAGGCCACTGAAAACAACAATATCAGCATTCAATCTAATTTACATCATTTACATCTATAACTTCTAGGGTTTTAAGTATTTATCCAGATACATAGGCGGAAATGAAATCACCTAAACAAAAGTAAATGACTCCAAGGACAAGACCTGAATCCGCCTAGCAACAAAAACCTGAAAAGACAACAAGTAGAGTAATGGGGTTAGTCAAAGCGACTAAGTGAGGGGGCTGTAATACATATATATTATCGAAACAACAGAAAGATTCACCAGTTTTTAAATAAGAAGAAAGCAAAGGAAAAATAAAGGTATTCACAATTGTTGGTGAATCGAATAGTTTTGCAATAAAATAAAAGCTTGGCGAGTCGAGCATTAACTGCCTGTTTCACAATATCAGAAATATCAAATAAACCACTCTTATTCCTCCTTATGTAGTCAGGTAGCTAACCCGAACTACTAGATAATCATGTGGGGAGTTTCACCCTCACATCTTCGATATAGGATATATCTCATCGGTCACAGGTACTCAAAGGGCTGCCACTCCGGCCTCACCCCGAGCTCCCATCACGGGTTTAGAGTCAGAGCATTGAGATCCACCGTAGACCCATCGTCTATCCGGATTCACCCCGTACCCTGGTCTCCTGGGGCCCAATATGTATAATGTGGCTCATTGGCCAGGCCGAAAGGCCAAGATAATTTCCTCGCATTTCAAAATGCTTATGTGGTCAAAGGGACCAGTTAACAAATCAACTTTTAACCCTTTCGAGCTAAAGGGGTTATACGTAATAATTTGATATCAAAGCATCTTTTCTTTAAACTCATTAAGATAATATGGTTTCCAAGTAGCTACTACGTATAATATAAGTTTGGGAAAAGAAAACATAAAAGCATAAAACACAGGCTTTGGGTATATATGGAATACTTACATACGTATAAGAAAAACCGAATTCGGAAAAGAAACCCCACCTGGATAATACTGCAAAAAGGACAAAAGAAAGGAGACCAGACTACTGCCTGGAAGAACTACCACCTGAAACCAAATATAACATAACCATGTAAGATGACCATACGACGCACGGCTTACTCTTAATGCAATAAGTCACTTAATTAAATCAAGAAGAGCAATTAGGGCAATTATTCAATGAAACGAATGAGATATCAAACTTTAAAATTATAAATCATGCTTAAACATAATTAGGTTTCATAGACATGCTTAAAATACTATAAAGAAGCATAGATTCAAGTTTCGAAGCAATCGGAAAAGAATTGCGAAAAACACGTAATTCCCTAAACGGAAAATGGTTCATTTCTCGACCACGACCTCCTAAAATCGAGCCGTTTTCACCTATAGCTTCCATATGATTCAAGGATGAATATTCCATGAAGTTTTTAAAATTTTGACCTCGTTCTTGAATCGAGCCTTTTTCGTTTAGGACTTTTTCCCCAATTTTTGAATGTTGTCCGAATGATCCGAAAATTGCATGAGTGCTTCTTTACATTATATTATGCATGAATGTGCACTTAGAATTTCAATTGAGCATGTTTAGCATCATTAATTTCGCAATTTCTGTTTAGTTGATGTAATTGCATTTTACTTATAATTTTAATTGCTTCGTGACATTTATTGATTGTTCATGTGTTGTAATCCCATGAGAGTCGTGTGTCGTGTCTTGTCTTATTTGGTTTTATCGTCTGTCAGTTTCAGGACATTCTCTTGAGTATAACGACGACTCAAAGGAAGGCGCCCTCCATCGGATCCTTGAAAGTTGGGTTATTACAACTAGTATCTCCGCGGCCCATATCTGCAAAAGGGTCGAAAAGGGATTACACAAGTACAACCCGATAGGAGATAAAACACGAGACAAGAAATCCCCTAAATACATACCGCCCAAGCAGGAGTATAGCCTCTACATGATGAGATCCTCAGCCGGCTGTAGGCATCCATCCACAAGTAGCAGGCCACGAACCCTGCTCTGCCCCAAGCATAGCTCCTAATGTGTCCAAAGACCGCTAAGGACCCCAGCCATCCCAGTTGTGTACAGGAAGACGAGTTGGCAAAAATCGTACTGCACAATCCATATAATAGAAAGGCTTGAGCTAATCGCGCCATCTCGGCCGGATCCAGGATGTCGAAGTTCCGAGTCAACCACACATTCTTGGTCCCTCCAAGGGATAGCGCTGACGGACTCGCATAGGTCATACTGGCCCCCAGCAAATCGACCACCCTGTTATTGGTGACGTCCTCCCACTAATCGAGGTCCTATTCCTTAAAGCGCAGCCATGTAATCATGAAGAAGTCCATCGGGGTCATAGTCACCTCGAACGAAGGCAACTGAAAGATCTTGGTGCAGTCCCATCACCTCTCACCAAAGGCCCGAGTCATGCCCCCAATCTGCCTCATCGTTGGCATAGAACCAAAGAAAGCACTCAAGCCCGTGCCGTCCACAATCCTCCTGGCAGGATCTGGAAGGACTTGGTACGATGCGTCCTCAACATGAAGAGTAGAACGAGGCTTCGAAGCCTCACCCCCTGTAAGCAAGCAAAAGATGGGTCAACAACAGGGTAAGAAAGCACCACAATGCAAGCCCTACCCGAAAACCCACCAAAAAGCCTTTCTCCAAGAAAGCCCAAACCAAAAAACCCATACGAAGGCCCATAAGTACATGTTTTCTCGAAACACGTCCCTTTCAGCTAACATTCTACCCAAACAGAGGATTCCTACAAGCCTTTAGCCTAAACAATCACCAAAAGCTCACTTGAGCATTTTCCCGAACACCTAGTGGGCATAAGCACTATTTGCACAAACCCATTTCCCAAATCTCACATTTTCGTCCGATGGAAACAAGATTTTATTCATAGATCTGAAGCATCTCAGGTCTAATTACAAATCCCCATCGAAATCCCCATTAGAAAACACTCAAAATGGTGGGAAAACGAACATATGCAGCACAAAGCATAAAAGGGCAAAGTAGGAAACTTACCCCCGTTCGGAAGAACTCCTGATGCAAATGCGGAGTAATTTCCCTCCTCAGCTCAAACTACCCATACTCTCACCTCTCGCTCGGTGACCAGATGGGTATGCCACCCATACCCGTGACAACATGCTAGGTAATCCCTTCGGATGCTCCGCCTCTCACCGTCGTCACAAACGAGCAAAAAATAGCTTTCGGTGTTTCAAACTACTCGGGAACACTAGATGTAGCGCCCCTTTCCGTAGGAGGAGAAAGGACACCACATCCGCACCAAGACGAACTCTCAAACGAGGTAGATGTACCCCATTTAAAAATCCATCCCGGCGAACGGCAAACACTCAATCTATATCGGCAACAACGTACCTAGTCCAACAACAACAACCAACAGAAATAACAGAGTGCGGAAGCTTAACATATCCGTAACAATTAAACACTCAAAGCCACACGGGGCATTAATTAACATAATTCAATACTCAACAATTACATAATTAACGAGTCAATGCTCAACGAATATCCATCAACATCATCGAATATCAATCATCATTAATATATCCATTTCTACTAAACAAAACGATTCCATAATAGAAGACAGACTGTTGTTGGACACTACCGACAATTACCAAAGGACACGAAGACCAAGACTTACGACCCGCTGTTGCCAACCGACATGAGAGGTGACAACGCCACCTGTCGACCTGAAGTAAGAATTAAAATAATGAGGGGTGAGTATAAACGATACTCAGTGAAGGTAAAGAGGGGACAAGTACGAGTCACGGTGAGTATAAACGATACTCAGTGAAGGTAAAGAGGGGACAAGTACGAGTCACGCTTCCGGGTTTTATACATATATTAAAAAAATACATTTGCAGAATTTAAGAAAAACCGGAATGTGCTTCGACTTGCATTAATTACAATTAATAAGCATTATGAATAAAGCATAAATTGAAGCAAGTAATATCCCAGCGAGAATGGGCCTGTTCCTCCTTATAACCCCTTCATGTCATTATAAAACTCCATCTCCAGTGTCTGGCCCCATAGTGCGACCATGGGCGACGAATTGAATTTTAGGAAAACGTGCAACGGATGCAATGCCCACCATCGCTCCCAACCGTGGCTATCAACTCCTGACGGGCAATGATTGACGCTTAATTTTGGGAAAAGTACCTCGGGCAACACCCTGGACGCTCGTCCCCAAGTGAGACCCTCGAGTACCCTCTCGGGCTCTTAGTAAAAGAAAAATACATGAAGTTGCTCGCATTTCAAGAAATATATGAGTTGTATGCCAAACGGGCATTTAGGCAAGTGTGTGACGAAAGAGGGGGTGACTATAAGTTTCATACGTGTCGGGAAGCACTGGCGTCCTCCCTTAACGACTTCCTTCATAGACCCTACCAAAGTCAAAGCGTCACGTTTGAAAAGAAAAAGTTTACTTGCCTATTGAAAACAAAACGATTTAGATATACTAATAGGTATGAGTTAATATCAAAACATTTGTTATTAAAATCATGAAAATATAATTAAATATTTAATAGATATACAAGAAGGAAATCAAATCAATATGAGCACGTAAGGGTAGTTCGCAATAAATAAAAGAAATCCTTACCCCAGTTGAAAGCATTTTAAAACCCTCACCTGGAAGTACGGGAATGACAAGACACTCAAGCTATTCCTTGAAAGGACGGCCTGAAACTGTCAGATGACAAACCAAATAAGACAAGACACGACGTACGACTCTTAAGGACTACAACGCATGAAAGACCAAATAATAATCATGTAGTAATTGAAATTACAAGAAAAATGCATTTAAATCCATTAAATGAAAGATACGCAATTAAAGATGCTAAACATGCTCAATTGAAATTCTAGTTGTACTTTCATGTATAATATATTGTAAAGAAGCACTCATGCGATTTTCGGATCATTCGGACAACATTCATGAATTGGGGAAAAAGCCCTAAACGAAAAAGGCTCGATTCAAGGTCCAAACGAGGTCGGAATTTTGAAAACTTTACGAAATATTCATCCTTGAATCATATGGAAGCTATAGGTGAAAACGGCTCGATTTTTGGGGGTCGTATGCAAAAAGTCAACTTTTATTTTTGGCCAATTGACCCAATTACCGTGGCAACTGAGGAAAAAGGCTGAAAATTTGGTTAAGGCATTCGCACGGGCTAACGCATGGCCTTGTGCACGGTCTTGAGCACGCACTCAAGACCGTGCAAGCTATAACAAGTGCACATTGGCTTGCGCACTGGGGTGCGCAGGCCGGTGCAGGCCTAAGGTGGTGCACACGGTCTGGTGCACGGTCTTTCCAAGACCGTGCGTTGGACCATGTGGTTCAACTTTCAGGTGCAGAAAACGCGATTTCAAGGTTTCTCACGAGGGTTGTCCTAAAATCAACTAGGGTGAATTCTATAGCTAAAATCAACATATAAAATTCACACTCATGCATTGTACACATTAATAGCTACTATTTGATCCGAACTACACTAAAAATGGTATACTCTAACCTACAAACCCATCAAATAATCAAATATTTATCTCAAAATAAAAGATAGAAAATCAAAGGATTTAATGGATGAAATGAATTGGGGAAAGAAGGTTACCGATAGAGAATTGAACAAGGATTGTATAGTTGGTCTCGGAATTTCGATTGATGGAGCGACGGGTTCGGGACGGGATTTTGGGTAGTTACACTAGCAATTGAAAATTATGTTTCAGACCGAGAGAGCACGCCGGAACGAATGAAGGAAATGAGTCCCCGGCTGGTTACTTAAACCAGCCGGCACACCAGCTGGCACCAGCCGTCCGGCCAGCACGCCTAAGGCTGATCAGTCGGTCGGCCAGCCTAGCGCCAGGCTGACCAGCTGGACGCCCCTCCGGCCCTGCTCCTGACCTCTGTTTCTCCATTTCTCGTGCTCCGACACCCTTTAGGACGTTCCAGACCTATCCTCAAGCTTCCGAACTTCGTTCTACATACGAAACAAGCTCCCACAGGAAGGATAGCCTCTCGTGCTACTTCATCCAGAGAGCCCCTACAAAAAGGGACTCTTCGTTTTCAAACTCAGGGCATTGCGAAGCCCACAAAAACTCGTGCCAAGATCTGAAAGCTCCTCGGCACTAAGCCTCCCCTATCTAAAACATGTTGATCCCAGAATCAACACCCTCGGGCAACGACAACCCTGCTAAAGAGGATACCAAAAATCCCCAATCAAGCTCTCCCCAGCGTTTAGCCCCAAAATCCTGCAAGGGTGGCACAAGACCCTTATCTCAATCCAAGGGTGGCACATGACCCTTATCTGTAACGCCTCGAAATTTTTAATCAAGAACCGGAAGCTCGAACCGCTTCATTTTATGCCTTTCGTGATATCAAGCTTCGCGCCTTCGTTCCTCGCCTCTCTCCTAATTTCTTGAATTATGTGATTTATTTATCATGCTTTACTATGAATTTTATAAATGTGCTAATTGTTTTATTTAAATTATTGTATGTAAATGTGCGCTTTAAATGATAAATCTTGACTGTAATATTAGTGTATTCCGAGTTCGTGCATATTTAGCTAAGTTTTATAAAATTACAACTTTAACCCTTCGGGTTTCAGAGCAAATCAGATTTCTTACTTGGTCCCACATCTCTTCTTCTTTCTCTCATTTCTCTCGTCTCACAGCTCTCTCTCTCTCTCTCGCCTCTCTCTTTCTTCTCTCTTAAGCTCAAACCTAGCTTCACATCCGGGCACCGGATCGAGACCAGACCTTCATGGAAATTGTTCCCCTCGACTCTGAGATCAACATACTCGAAGCTCATGCCAATCCAACTGATGGATTCTCCTCTATCACCCTTTTTATCATTTTTACTAACTTTGTAAGTTTTTCAACTTTTATTGCTTTTGAATGGATTTAATTGCAATGTGATTGTTTCTTGATGTTCCTTGAGTGATATTGTTCGATTTTCATGGATTGCTTTCGTATTTTCGTCCATTTCTCAAGCTTTTCCATTAATAGAGTTTTATAGTTTTTGTGGATTTGCTCGTTTCTTGCCGGAACTTCATGAATCTCTCCAAATAAGTTCCTTTTGATGTTAGTAGATCATTTATATACGTTTTGGCATGATTGGTGGTGAAATTTGGGTTAAAATCCGAATTTAAGGTTAAGGGTTGTCTTTCTCGCTGGAGAAGACGATGTGTAGAGAAAACACACCCATTTTTCAAAAAATGGTTGTGGCCGTGTTTCAAAGAACGGCCAGGGGCATGTTTGCTTTGATGTTGGCGGCCAAAAATGTGTTCAAAAGTTTAAAAATTCCGATTTTTGCTCCGTAACCTTGTTTTCTCTCGATTCTTTCGCCACTACGAACCCTTAAAGGTTAAAACCTAAATATTTTGAAAGCTTTGTGGCGATTGGACATGCTCGGGTTTTTGAATAGTGTTCGAGGTTAATTCTTATAATTTTTCGAAACTTGAAATTTTGTGTATCTTGCTCCGTAACTTCTCTCTTATGCCTTTAAATCTATTGTGCACTTAAATTGAGCATGTATGTGAACTCTAATCGTATCTAAGTATGTTTCATCACTTTAAATTTATTATTTGTTTCATACTTGATGAAAATATGATCATAATTGCATTTATCGGTATTGTTTGCTCGATTTGAAGGCATGCTTCTTTATAGGGTATTAAACGTGAATGAGAACTTTCATTTTTACTTTAATATGATTTACATGCCAGAATTACAAATTTACTTTATTCTTGAGAATTTGATGTAAATGCCCTAATTGCTCGTTTGTGATTATCCTATATGATTATTTGTTTTAACTTAAGTCGTGCGTCATCGTTTGTCTTATGTGGTCGTGTCCTATTTGGTTTCAGGTGGTATTACTCCCGAGGAGTAACTTGGTCCTCGTCTCTCGTCTCTTTTGTCGCTTTGTCCAGGTGGGGTTCCTTTTCCGAATTCGGTTTTTCTTACCTATATGTAGCTATTCCATATATAAACCCGAAGCCTTTGCTTGATGATTTTACAATTTTCTCCAACTTATATTATACGTAGTACCTATTTGAAAACCGTATTATCTTGATGATTTCGAGAAAAATGTTTTAATATCAAATTATTATATAATAACTCTTCGAGAGCCCCTTTGGCCCGAGAAGAGACAAACTTGGATTTATCAATCGGTCCCTTTGACCACACAAACCTTTCAAAATGCGAGAATCATTTCTTGGCCTCTGTGCCCGGCCTTTGTGCCATAGTTATATTATTAGGCCCGGAGAATAGAGTACGGGGGTGAAGCCGGATAGACATCGGGGCTACGGTGGAGCTCGGTGCTCTAACTCCACATACTTGGAGCTCGGGGTGAGGCCGGAGTGGAAGCCCTTTGAGTACCTTGAACCGGATAAGATTTTGTCTGAGAACGTATGTCGAAGACTTGTCTCATTCCGAAGGTGTATTGGGTGAAATTTCCTTGCACATATTTATTAGTGTGAGTGAATCGGCTTTGCTAACCGGCCACGAACACGGGATGTATAAGGTGGTCTATTTGATGATTATTATTCACATTGTGAAATTGGAGGTAAGTGCTCGTCTCGCCGAGCTTTTAATCATTCTTGCAATGTTATTCTATTCACGAAGTTATTCAAAACCTTTAATTTTTCGTTTGCTTTCTTTTAAGTTTAAAAATGGTGAATCCTTATTCCGTATGAATAATATATACGTATTATAGCCCCCTCAGTTAGTCGCTTTGGCTAACCCCCGTTGCTTCCCATATTTTATTTCAGGATTTTTTGCTAGGCGGAAGTCGAGTCTAGTTCGTTGGAGTTGCACCTTTTCTTATTTATGTAATTCCGTTATGTCTTTTCCTTTGGTTAGTAGCATCGGGATTTATTGCATACTTAATATTGTAGATGTCGAATTTTACATTTAGCCTCGATGGCTTTATTTGGTATTTATGATTACTTTTGTTCGCTGGCCTCGACAGCTTTAAAAGTGCGCTTTGAATTTATTGTTTACTAGCTCCTGAGTGGGATAGGTTTTATGATTTCCATATTTCTCTTCCGCATTTGTTGTCGATTTTCCAAATATCCACCTAGTACTTGTATTGTCGTTTGCCAAGTTACGATCCGTCGCCGGACCTCTGTTCTCGTTATGGGCTGTGACTTGGTGTGGGACGTCAAATCGCACCGTATTTGGGGACATGCCGTTACATTATCCCTATCCAAGGGTGGCACAAGACCTTATCTCTGTCCAAGGGTGGCACAAGACCCTTTTCTCAATCCAAGGGTGGCACAAGACCCTTATTTCTATCCAAGCGTGGTACAAGACCCTCTCAGCTCTCCCAAAGGTGGAACAGGACCTTGGTAGGCCCTCAGAGGCAGTAGTATTAGCTAATTCCCACATAGGAAAACCCTAGAGGTTCTGAAATCCGGATCCGCTACGGCTTGCACGCGGCGGTGCAAAATCGGGTCTTAATGGAACCATCGGCGTTTGCCTCTCTCGAACCTCCCCCGATGGGGGGCTTTGTGAACACCTCGATTTGTACCTCGCCATACGATGACGTTTTGCAGAATTGGTAACTCAGTCCCTCCAGACATCAGGCAGACTCCGGACGCCCAGACGATCCCTGAGAATCAAACCCTAGGGTCCATCTCCCATGACATATCCTCGATAGCCCCCATTTTCCTCTTTACCCTTCCATATATTTGTCGGATCCTAAATTCGATGCAATATTATGATAAGGCATCGTGATAGGAGCATGTCGGTCTTCGAATCACCCAAATCAGACGTGAAACGAAGGAGAAAACACCAAAAAATCCGGACAAGCGCCCAAACCCTAGCCCGGCCCAACATGGCCTGCCGGCCAACACGACTTCGTGGGCCGGCCGGCCTGCGAGTTCTCCCTTCGGCTGGTCATGGCCAGGCGCACCAGCCTGGCCGGCCGGTCACGCGCACCTATGTTGCCCTAACCTTCCATATACGAAAACTAACCTTGTTTGTGGGTTTTTTACACCTATAAATAAGGCCCTATCCCTTCACTTTCAATTGCTCATTTACTACTCTCCTCCTCTCCTTCTAAGGTTCGAGTACTCGCCATAGAAATTCTAAAGAGACGACTAGGCTTCCTTAGCCCAGTCTACTCTAGTCCCTTCTCGGTCCCGTTCTCGGTTTTAGGTTAGGAATTCCATATTCCTAACCCCTGAAACCGAAAGGAGGTCCGGCGCTCTGCTCAATAGAGTGTTCGGATATCAGTCCCGAGTCGGAGTTCTGTTCGGTCCCTGCAATCATGCTCCTGAGTTCGAGGGGGGAAGCAGCAGCTAGAAACGAAGTGAAGTGAATATAAGACTATGACGGTGAGTCTCCTTTTAGCCTTTTCAGTATTTACTTACTTTCTACTTTCCTGTACTTTCATAGTAATAGCCCCCCTTCCGTCCCTCTACGGGAAGGAACACCCCCCACAGCTAAGGCCGCCGGGTCTAGGTGGTCAACGAGCAACCCCAAGCTAGACTACAACCGGCACCCAAAGCCCCCTTAGTTTCTTGCTTGCCTAAGTGTTTTATCGATTTCCTGCTTGAAACTGCTCATCTCGCATGTCTGTGCTAACCCCAAACTTCCCGAGCATAGGGTATAGGGTAGATATACCTAGGTCTAGTTCCTTGTTCGATTCGCCGGATACCTTGCGCAGGGCTTATAATCCCTCGATAGGTTTAACGAAGGCCGGACGGCTACACAACCAGGAACTAAACCCAAGGTCCTGTCAAAAAAACACGAACCTTTTACAAAACCTTCCTTTTATCTAAGGAAACTTTCTAATAACAGCTCAAAGCCCTTTCTTAACAAAAGAACCCCTTCTTTGGGTTAATTCTAGACATGAGATTCCAGCGGTTAAATACAACCCCCATCTATTCTAGGCACACCCGAAAGGCTACTCTTTTCACATAAAGCTTTTTTGTTATATCACACCCTTTCCACAAAATAATACAAAAGTCTTCAAAAATGACGCGTGACGAACCTCACATATCTACTCCACAGCCTACTCTTAGAAGTTCGGGTGTATGAACTAGGTTGGCTCTGATTCCCAAGGTCCTTGGGATACGTAGGCAGCTGGCTCCTTCCGGCACGAAGCCAAAGGGATCCAATCCCTATATTCCACATGCGCACACGTATACACCTATATATATACTTGCTTGCAACTACTTGTCTACACTTTGGAGAACTACTACGGTCATTTGGTATTTGTGAGAAGACCCGAAAGGGGCGATGGGGGGTGATAGGTTGTCTCAACCTCTTCCTCCATCGTAATTTAGCTCCCGAACCCAGCACACGAATCTCTGGGCACACACACAAGGACACACGAGCCTATACAGGTTTTCCTCTCAACCTTAACCGAGTGAGTGGCGACTCTAAACTCTCAAATGGCGAACGGGGAAGGATACCATACCAAAGGTAAAACTCATCCTTACATCGCCATCCAACCACATCACAATCACATCCGAAACACTCCACCGAGAACACAAACAAACAACTAGGGCGACCTCAAGCCCCGACCGCTCGCCAGGATGCCCTCACCCGGGAGTGAGAAATGGAGTCACAGGTATCCTATCCTCAGCTATGAGCTGATCAGTGACCCTTTTCAACTCGTCACACTGCTCGGTGTCATGCCCATGATATTGGTGATAGAGGCAAGACAACCTAGGGTGACACCCTATCAAATGGGAACTCGGCTCTAGACGTTTGAGGACTCCTGCCTCCTCGGCTCTCTCCAACATGACCTCTCGTGAGATGTACCTAGGGCCCATGGGTATCCATCTCCCACCCTTGATTATGTCGGGGTTAGGGGTGGGCGTTACGGGTCGGGTTTCGGGTTTTCTACCCGAACCGATCGGGTTTTACCCGATCGGGTCAGGTTTTTTTGGTTTTTCGGTTTTCGGGTGGGGTACCCGATACCCGATAGTAATATCGGGTCGGTTATCGGGTAGGAAAAATCCTACCCGATCGGGTACCCGAAACCCGAAACCCGAAATTTAATTTTTTTTTTTTTTTTAATTTCTAAACCTATAAATGTATATATGAAAAAAAATAATAATAAAAAATAAATAAAAAATTGGGTACCCGATACCCGAGCCCAGAATTTCGGGTACCCGAAATTACATCGTGTCGGGGTCGGGTAGCAAAATTGCTACCTGAAAATTTCGGGTACCCGACCCGAACTACCCGAAACCCGAATAACCGACCCGATGCCCACCCCTAGTCGGGGTTGTAAGCTCGTAGATATAGGATCTTCCTAGAAAGCTCGTGGTCCTGATCTAATGCCTACTGAAGTATCCTAGCGGTTTCTTGATTGACTGTCTCCTTAGGGGTCTGGCATACGACCTCTACCGAATCATTAGAGGCACTAGAAACCTCTATCCCCTCTTCCTTCTTCCTCTTTCTTTCTACAGTCTTATAGGCTAGGTTGCGTGTTACCTCCTCTATGGTTTCCTCGAACTTCTCTTACCTACGATCCATCACGCTGAGCCACTTTCTGATTTCTCCCAATTCTCTAACCTCAGCTATCTCTCTTGACTCCAACTCCTTATCCTTCCTTGATGACATGCTGCTAGCTAGGTGAGACTGCCTAGGAACGAACCAAAGATCGGACTCTTACTGCAAGTACAAAAAGAAAATCTAGGGTTAATACAATGTCTAAGAGAATACCCCAGTTAATGCAGCGGTCCTAACATTTGGTGTACAATACCGATATTGATAGACAGGGTTTTAGAGAAACTTGATGCCCATCTAAGACAATATTGACACCCTTGCCTCATTATTAGTATCTTACTCAAAGGGAGTGCCACTAAGGGTCAAATGCAAGGTTTTTACTCCGATGTCGGGTATAGTGTACCTAGAGGCAGTCTATATGCACGAGCGGTCCTCACAGGTTCGATGTTGGGCTACCCTTGTCTAGAATGCCAAAAATGTCCTCCTGGGGTCCTCCCCGAGGGACTCCTATGTCAGAACAAGTTTGTTGACTCATTAACGTACTTAGTGTAGTCTGCTGGAGGATTCCCAGTCAAGTTGGTGGGGCATGAGCGGCCCACTTAAGTACCAACAACTTGACAGAATCATCTTAAGCGCTTGCACTAAATACTAGAGCAAGTGGCTGAGGGTCATAGTACCTTTGACGGGGGTTCATGACCTCCCCCCAATCTCCGAATATCGTGCCTCAGGGTTTAACACTCTTGTTATGCAGAATGCAATGCAGTTTCTGAAGTGTGCGAGGTCTCTAGCGCGAGATCAGAACACATGTACATATATAGGTATATATATACATACATATAGGTAAGCTTACAAATAAAGTAAACACATAAGGGGTTTGGAGAACCCTTTGGTCATTTGGTTCGGCTGCGGTCGAAGTCTAGCTCTCTTAGACGTCCCCAACAGAGTCACAACAGAGTCCCCCCCCCCCCCCTCCTTTGCTTTTTGTGTGAGGGTGTTTGTGTTAGGATTGTTGTTGGATGGCGATATGAGGGTGGATTTTACTTTTAGTGTGGCATCCTTCCCTGTTCGCCATTTGGAGGTTTAGAGTCACCACCCACTAGGTTAAGGTTGAGAGGGAAACTTGTGTAGGCTCGTGTGTCCTCGTGTGTGTCCATAGATTCGTGTGATGGGTTCGGGAGCTACGTTACGATGGAGGAAGGGGTTGCAGCAACCTATCACCCTCCATTGCCCCTTTTGGGTCTTCTCACCAATACCAAATGACCGTGTAGTTCCCTAAATGTGTAGACAAGTAATTGCAAATAAGTATATATATATATATATATATATATATATATATATATATATATATATATATATATATATATATATGTGTGTGTGTGTGTGTGTGTGTGGAATATAGGGATCGAATCCCTTTAGCTTCGTGCCACAAGTAACCGGCTGCCTACGTATCCTAAGGAGCTTGGGAACTAGAGCCAATGTAGTTCATACCCCCGAACTTCGGAGAGTATGGTATAGAGTAGACATGTGAGGTTCGTCACGCCTCGTTTTTTAAAGATTTTGTGTTGTTTTGTGTTAAGAAAAAAGAAAGGGAAGTTCTCTTATGGAAAGAGTTGTCTTTCGGGTATTTACGGGTAGAGGGGGAGTAAAGCTCGAAGCTTTAGACCCTCGTGTCGGGTTAACCAAAAAAGGGGATACTTTTCATAAAGAGAAGGCTTTCGTGTTGATTTTGGAAGATTTCCTTGGATAAAAAGGAATGTTTTGTAGAAGGTTTGTGTTTTGACGAGACTTTGGATTTAGTTCCTAGCTGTGAAGCCGTTCGGCCTTCGTTAAACCTATCGAGGGATTATAAGCCCTATGCAAGGTATCCGGCGAATCCGAAAAGGAACTAAGCCTAGGTGTATCTACCCTATACCCTATACTCAAGAAGTTCGGGGTTAGTACCAATATTTTAAAAACCGGACCGTTCAACGAACCAAAAACTCGACCGGGTCAAGGGTCACTAGTTCAACCATTGGGTAAACCGTGGTCGAACCGGTGACGTTATAATTACGTCATAAATATTATTTAATATATAAAAAATATGTAAATTAATAAATAATACAATATATATGAAGTTTTAGTAAAAATCATTTATAGTTTTATACATCTGTGATCTCTCCCAAATATTTCATAAATATAATATGTCAACATAATAACATATTAGACAATAATAATTGATAAAACAATGATCAAGTACACAAAACGATAGACAACTAAATTACATACAGTATTACAGTCATGAAACTTGAAAGATAGTTCAAAACACATAATAATCTAGTTCCAATCCAAGAGTGAAAGATAATCATTCATAATTAAAATGTACTAATTCATTTAACTATTCAAAATTATAAAAGCAATCCTCAATTCCTCATCAATCTATCCTTCAATACTTCATAACCAACTTTCATCATTTTCAGTCCTGCTAAAACCACTTGAACTAGCCCCCCCATCTCCAACACCAATCAAAACATCATGCAAACCATCACCAAGATTCAAGTGCTCAAAGCTTGAAAAGTCTATATCATCTTCAATGGGATAGGCTCAACATCATCATTACAATTCTCTACATTTAATATAAAAAAAAAGAAGAACGTTATTCACCTTTATTATATATTTTAATAAATTTTTCGCATTTATTAAGTGAGGTTCATACAAACCTTCTCGAGGGCGACGACGTTGTCTTTCCATTCTTGGAGGATCAAGTTCTTCATACAACATATTCTAAATCTCTTCATAGTTGAGAAAGGCTTCCCTCTCTTCCTCAACAATCCAGTAATCAATGATATCAACACTCTCGTAGTCAATAGGATCATAATTAGCGGCCTTCATAAACCACCTAAAATTTTCATGAAAATGTGAAGTCAATTTGTAGTCATATTATATATAAATATAAAATAAAGGTTTGTCAGAATGTTATTACCTATCTTTTAGTTTCAAGTTGTAGTGAACATAAACCAAATCATTGAGCCTTTGATACTCCAATCTATTTCTCTTTTTGGTATGTATTCTCTCAAAAACACTCCAGTTTCTTTCACACCATGACGAGGTACTTGTTTGTCTAAGAATGCGAATTGCCAATTTTTGAAGATTTGGTGCACTTTGTCCAAACAATTTCCACCATTCATCTATGAGAAAACAAAAAAGCAATAATTAACAAATAATTACATATTCAAAATTGATAAATAAAATAAAGAAACTTTGATAAATAAAAATAAAGAAACTTACGGGGCTCAGTGTTTTTGGAAGTCTCTATAGCAAGGCCAATCTGAAACTATTTAGGCGATCTCGAATAGTCTAGTTTCATGCAATAACTTTGACTTGCTACCTTCTCCTTTAGAGGAAATCACTTCAAGAACGCCATTCATGACCTCTGGTTTTTTGGCAAAATGATGTTTGGTCATATTGAAAGGCGGGATTCAACTAATAAGCAGCAGCATATATGTCTTTTCTCAATTGTCTATCCCAACGACTCTTGATGATATTTGTATATGGCTTATACAATCTTTTTTTGTTCTTGAAGAGATTCTTGATGCATTTTCGTGCCCTATACATTCCTTCGTAAACATATCCAATGGAGGGCTTCTTATCCCCATCAACAATTTTCAACAGACGCATAAGTGGTTCCTTAATTTTAACAATAATCAAGCAGTCATTCCAAAACTTATTGTCCAAAACAATGGCAATAACATCTTTTGTTTTTCTTTCCCTCGCAAGTCTTGAATCGGCAACTCCTTACAAGTGACCAAGGCTTTTAAATCATGCATGTGATGGTAAATATTATGCAAAGCAATGAAATTCGTACCGAATCTTGTATCACCTGGACGAATAATCTCTGTCCAATCCTTCATTTTCCTCAACCAAGATAGCTAATAAATGTGGTTGTACACAAATCGAGTCACTTGAGATGCTTTGACAATAATTCCAGCAACATGGTCCATCTTTGAAATATCTTTCAAAACCAAATTTAAGCAATGCACCACACAAGGAGACCAATTAATAGATTTGTAATGATCTTGTATCATTCTCCTAACTGCAACATAGTTTGACCTATTATCTGTAACCATGTGAACCACATTAGAAGGACCTACCCATTCAATGACTTCTTGAAACAACTTGAATAGAGCCTGGGCATCTTTCACAAAATCTGACGCATCAACAGATTTCCAAAAAATAGTTTCACGAGGACAAGATATTAGGAAATTAATTAATGCCCTATTATTATTATCACTCCAGCCATCACCCATAACTGTACATCCGCTCTGTGCCCAAATACTTCAAATATTGTCAACCCATAACTGAACTTCTTTTTTCGCATCTTTCAAGAGAGGAAGACGAAGAGCGTGATAAGTGGGGACTTTAAATCCTGGCCCTATTGCAACTGCTGCATCAAACATTCGCTGAAAATACCTCGAATTAATTGCAAGCATTTATTGGAATACATGTATCATAAAAGAACTTAGCTATCTCCATATGAGCTCTTTTGATTGCTTCTTTACCAGCAAGGACACTTTTTAAAGTAGGTTGAGACCCAGGAGTGGTTCTTAGAGCAAAAAAAGTCACCAATTTTGTTTGGTTGTCTTGCTTTAGCACTCTTAGTAACTTGAATTTCTCCTTTTCTTGAGTTAGTTTGGGCACTTTGATCTCCTTCCCTTTCCAATCTATCTATCTCGTCAAGATCAGCGTAGTCATTCTTTTCTGGGGGAGGAGCACTATATGGATTATCTCCATCATAATTTTCTTGCTTTTCTTTTCTTTTTACAACAATCTCTTTTAGAGATTGTTCCATTTGATATCTCACATTAGGGTCTACCTTTAGACACGATCTAATTTTGCCTTTCTTCCCAGCTAGATGTTGTTTCATCCTATTTATGCCTCCACCGGTTGTACATTTTCCACAATATAAACAACATATTGCTTTCTTTCCGTTAATGACTTTTTCAGTGACATGAACCCATGCTGGATCATTTTTTCCACTTCATGCTGGAGTAGAGGTCGGAGTAGAACAATTCGTTTCCGTATTTTGCGCCATATAAGATATTTATATGTTGTACATTCAAAACGAAAAAGAAGATGACCAAACTGAAGTGAATCATTTCGGCATTTCTACTATGATAACTTTATTTCAATTTCTAGCGCAAAGTTATATTAAATGATCATGTTTCCTCAATTAGTAACATCAGGAACCAAATATAATAGCAATTACTTATGACTTATGAGTGGAAAATTTCAAAAGCAGATTCTGTAAAATTAGTCATTTTTTAGCTAAATAGCCGAATCCCACACCATCATAAAGTTAAAGAACGTCATTAACTAATGATTATAAGCTGATAGATAGCTTTCTTGACTGCAAAATTCAAGAAGCTCGAATATCGTATTACAGGGGGACAACCTAAGGAGCTGGATTTCTTATTCAATTACAAAAACAACAATAAAATAAAATTCTTTCAAAACCCAAGTACCTCACCGTCAATTGTCTTGTCTCTCTAGTCTTAAGTCTCTACATCGCTTGAGTTTCCTCAATTTCTTACAAATTATTGTTGACCTTAATGATGGCAAATTAGACAATATAAATAATTACCCATGTAGGACTAGAATCTACACAACTAAAAACTCTAAGAACAAAGCAAACACATTTCATAACCAAATTTCGACAGCCATGAATTTGAGGAAGAAATAACCGAAATTAGAAAACTTACCAAGAACTTTTAAGTTTTGAACGGCAGAGATACACATTACACATCAAGAACTACGGAGCTTGCATTTTGACATGAAAAATTGAAGAAGAGTGAAGAAACCGAAGAGTGGGGGCGCAGCGGCATAATAGGCAGGAGAAGAAGACGTGACGAAAAAGTGGAGAAATTTCCAAATTAGGTCTTTCAATTGGTATTATATATATTGTCTCATGGCCCGTCCGGTTTTCTCAACCCGCCTAACGCTATTTTTAGCGGTTTTCGCAAAAGAAAGCGGTTTTTGGCTTCCACCGGTTTCGAGGGCTTGTCTGGACCGCAAAGCCTAGCGGGCGACGGTCTACGCGGTCAGACCGTCCGGTCCGGTCCGCTCGCGAAAAGATGGTTAGCACAGACATGCGAGATGAGGAGTTTCATGCAGGAAATCGGTAGAGACACTTAAGCAAGCAAGAAACTAAGGGGAGGCGTCAGTCGCCCGTTGTAGTCTAGGTGGGCTCGAGGAAGGGGAGACCCTTCGCCCGTTGACCACATAGAACCGATGGCCTTAGCCATGGGGGTTGTTCCATCTCATAGCGGGACGGAACGGGAGGCTATTACTATCAACTAGGAAAGCAGAAAGTAAATAAATACGTAAAGGGCTAACAGGAGACTAACCCTCGTAGTCTTATCTTATCTTCACTTCATTTCACTCCTAGCTGCTGCTTCCCCGCTCGAACACTGGAGCACGATCGCAGGGACCGGACAGAACTCCAACCCGGGACTGAGATTCGGGCACTCTATTGAGCAAAGTGTCGAACCTCTTTTCAATTTTAGGGGTTAGGAATATAGAATTGTTTTAGGGGTTAGGAATATAGAATTCCTAACCTAAAACCGAGAACAGGACCGAAAAGGGACTAGAGCGGACCGGGCTAAGGAAGCCTAGTCCTCTCTTTAGAAATTCTAAGGCGAGTACTCAAACCTTAGAAGTAGAGGAGAGTAGTGAATGAGCAATGAATGAAATGAGGGGAGGGCCTTATTTATAGGTGTGAGAAACCCGTAAATAAGGCAGGTTAGGGCTGCAAAACTTATAAGGAAAGTTAGGGCAACGCAGGAGGGACCAACCGGCCGGCCAGGCCGATACGCCTGGCCGCAACCAGCCGGCCAGCTAGTGCCACCAGCCTGGTAGGCCGGCCCGCGAAGTCATGTTGGCCGGTCGGCCGTGTTGGGTCAGGCTAGGGTTTGCGTGCTCGTTGGGTTTTTCGGTGTTTTCTCCTTGGTTTCACGTCCGATTTGGGTGATTCGAAGACCGAAATGCTCCTATCGCGACGTCCTATCATAATATTGCATCAAATTTGGGATTCGATGAGTATATGGAAGGATAGAGTGGTGATTAGGGGCTACTAGGGGTATGTCGCACGATATGGACCCTAGAGTTTGACTCTCGGGGATCGTCTTGGCGTCCGGAGTCTGCCTAGTGTCTGGTGGGGCTGAGTCATCAATTCTGCAAAACGTCGTCGCTTTACGAGGTGCAAAATCGAGGTGTTCACAGTGCAAAACCAATTGATTGTCGACAACCAGTCTCCGTCGCCACCAACAAAGACTGTCGGAGGAGAGAAGAGAAATCGTCGCCTGCCCTAAAAGTTCTGAGCAAACCCATTCCCGCCAGGCTCAAGAAAGAAGCTGGACTCCACCCCATGTTCAGAAATTTCATAGTTAGCCTCGCTCAGTTACTTCTTTCATAGTTCAGAAATTGTAGTTTTCCCCTTCTATTTAATATGCACTTGGCTTTATTACGGATTTGGAGTCCTCAATTGGGTGGTATTTAATATTTTCTTTGAAAAAATTAAAGACTCGGCTTGCGCTTCTTTGCTAATCGGACGGAGTTGTAGGATTTGCAGAACTATCAATATTCTCAGCAAAGTATTGTTCAAAACTTTAATGCAATTCTATGAAGACTCATTTTAGACATTGAAAATCCTAATGTTGTGCATGCATATAGTACACACTCAGTGCATATAGGAATATTTGTTGTGAGAGCTTGCAATAAGTATGAGCTTTTTGTAGTTTATTTGACTATTGCTGCTGGATTCGTGTGTGACAGATTGACATTTAACGTAATTGGATGGACTAAATGGTATTTTCTCAAACTAGAAAAATTGGTTCATAAATACACCAAATTCAGAGGTAGTCAAATGTATTTCCCCCTACATTCTATTATGATATCTTTCACAAAATAAAAAATTATGATACTCAATAATAAGTAATAAATAATTCACATATAGGGCTGATTAGATTTGCTGGTGTTGACTCGAAAGTTGTGCTATTTTCTATCTGCAAAATTTTGCCCCTTTATTTTGTCTTGGCTGATCTTATCATTTCTTTTGAACTTCACCTTTAAAGTTGAGTGTTATTCATGTATTTGGTCATTACTTTAACAGGAATTGAATCTACAATGCATTGTATAGAATGGATGTGTATGGTGGGTGGTTCTAGCACTAGAGATCTAAGCATCAGGTAATGCACAAACCAAGTAAGAGCTGTGATTATGTAATACATATTTTGATATGAAAATGCATGTCTATAAGATTTTTAGTAGTAGTTGTGATTAATCCTCCATCCAATGAAGTTTATATATCAACACTTTAACTAAAGTCTTCAACCTTACTTAGCATTCTTTATATTCGGGTCAACTTTTTTTCCATTTCCCCTTGAGGGAACTTTTTTTGTTGTCGACTCTACAACAAAAGTTATCCAACTATTAGCTTAATTTTCAATAATTTACTTGCTTTTTCTTTACCTTATTTCTAACTTGGCAGGCAGATTTATAAGAGGAATGTCCTTGAATTCGCAAATACAATTAGTTGGTTTAAGGTAGTTTAGTGTAAACCAGACAGGATTAGTGAAAAGTAGTCTGTGCAGGTAAGAGGCTGACCAAAAAAACCAAAGTAAAGGTGGCCTTTACATTTTCCCTTCATGCTCCCAACTATTAAATCTTAGAGATTTAGACCAAAATTACCTATAACATGTGGATCCCTGCTAAATTACAAGTTGTGATCTTTTTAGTCAAAATATTACACTTACACCCCACGTTGTCAAGAGCTATATCCTTATCAAACCCATTCTTGTATTTTGGCTCTATTATTTTTATTTTTGAAACCAATACAATTTTCTGTTTTATATTTTTTATTTTGTTTTTTAAATCTGGGATTTTGATGCATTTGATCTGAGATTACGGCTTCCAGCAGTTGTAAGTAAACTAAAAAAAGTTGTTGACCAGAATGGTGTAACCTACATACATTGTATAGCAGTTGTAAGGAAAATCATTCATTTTAAATGTTGTAATTGCATTATTAGTCTAAGTAAAATTGTATTATGATGAGAATGCTAAAGCTGTTTAGTGTCATCTAATGGGTTGTTGATTTCTTGATGTGTGGCTGTGGAAGAATTTGCATTAATTTGTATTTTTTTTTTAGATTAGTAATTCTAACACTATTTTTTATTTTATACTATAGTACTTTAGTGTATATATATTAAATTTAAATTTATACAGACATTGAGTACAGAGTAGCCCCCGAACTTATTAGGTTTCGATTAAAACAAGAGCAACAATTGAAAAGACCAGCCATCACGAAATTGGATTTAATTTAAACTGGCACTCCTAATTCAGTAAATGTCAACCTATGTCACATTAAGTTGAAGTGAGTAGCCATGCATGCATGCAACACGGCAAAATATTATATTATGTAGCAAAATTAAATCATTAGCGATGCATGCATCTAGATGAGTAGTCATGTATGCAATAGGCCAGGTCGGCTCCAACCCTCTCTTTAGCATCTTATCATAATACAATTTTCTTGCAGAGCACTTGCTTTAATTAATTAAAGGGTGCATTGTAATTGCATTTTAATTTGTGAGTAGTATTTAGAGTTTCAAGAGTCTAAATTTTTTTTTTTCTCCTTCTTTTTTTTTTTTTTTTTCAGACGAGAGGGGGCATTTCCTATTTTCAAAAGAAGGCTTTTGGGAAGCTTGCTGGATTTTTCTGCCAGAGATCTGCTGGCTCAGGTGACCTTTATATTTTTGTTATAGCAATTTCTGTAGATGTCATTAATTTTATTATGTGCACTTATAATGTCATATGGTATTGTAGCTTACATGTACTCATAATTTAATCAATTTTTGACAGTGTTTCCCGGTCCTAAAACTTGACTTGAGATACCACTTAAAATTAAGTAATTATAGTCATTGGATAATCTGCCACTTGCATGCAAATTAATAAAATAACCGCATTCTTATAAATATATTATATTTTATTTATCTAATATGCCTATTCATAGTTTTATTATTTTATAATTAATAACCAATGAATACTTGAACAGGCTGCATTTTATTTATTTTTGGAAACTGGAACAGGTTGTATGCATAGAATGAGCAGGCTCAGATTAACCCTTTAGTCGCAATTTCTTTGAATATTAAATATCTAGAATTCTAGATAGTTAGATATTAAGAAGTTATAATATTTGAAATTGTTACATATTTGTTTCTTACACATTACTCTTTTGTTTCTTTAAGATATTATCAGTATGGATAAAAGTTGGATGAATCTTCCAAGGTCAAGTAAAAGATATAGGGATGGGGTGAAATTCTTTTTAGATTTCGGCTTTTCAAATTCAGATGATGAAACAATACTATGCCCTTTTAAAAAATGTAAAAATGGCTTAGCTAAAAAACGAAGGGTTATTGAAGGATATCTGCTATGGGAAGGGTTTTTAGATGGATACACTCAATGGGTGCTTCATGGAGAATTGCACAGTATAGGGGGATCTGTATCATATTCTTATGATAGACAAGATACATCTGATGATATGAGAGGGATGCTATATGATGCGTTTGGGATGCAAAGAGAAGGTGATCAGTCAGAAGATATTCCAAGAACTGAAGCAAAGAAACCTTGCAAAGAAGTTGAGAAATTTTACAACCTTATGCAAGATGCTGACCAAGAGCTTTATCCGGGCTGCAAATCTTTTTCAAAACTTTCTTTTATTGTCCGAATGCTTCAGATAAAGTGCCTTGGGAATTGGAGTGATTCTTCGTTCACAATGATGTTGAACTTGTTGAAAGAATCATTTCCAGAAGGTGTGAAACTACCCAAAAATTACTATGAGACTCGAAAGATAATGAGAGACTGTAACGCCCCATATTTCGTACGTAACTCTATTTCTAACATTTCCGCTTCTTTTATTTAAATTTCGTTTTAACCATTGAATTCGTGAGAATATTTTGACCTAAACCTTGTAATTTTTTTTAAAATGCTATTTTTAAATCTCGAAGAGATTCCCGCGTGTATCTGATTGAATTCTTATCTTCTGACAAGTCATTCAACTCATACAATAACAGCAATAATACGTACCAAGTAGGTGTGCGCCGTGACTTTCTCACTCTAGAAAGTGCTCTCGCCGCTCTCTAGATTGCGCACACAATTGCTCTTTCCTTCTTGCAAAAATTCTTGCGGAACATCATTGAATCTATAATATATCATAGTTATATTACAATATTTGTTGATTGATCTCAATATAATCCCAACATTCAGTTCATGATTGGTGTTTCAAACATCAAAAAATTTGAGTGGACATTTGTTTAATCAAATCTCCATACTTTGCCGACAAACATCAACTTAGTGGAAGATCACATCCACTATCCACCGCTTGGAGTTTCTTGGATTTATTCACTCCATTCACCATTTTCACCATCGTCCAGCCTGCAACAACTCCACCACGCTCCTTTCAACCTCCACAGAAGCAACACCGTCCAGCTTTCCACCGCCGCTTCGTCCAGCCGTAAACAACACCGCCCAATCTGCAAGTTTCCGCCAACGCTGCCGCTGCACCATCTCCTCTTGCACCAGGTTTGCTACTTTTCTCCTTCGCCCCCCCTTTCTTCTTCTTCCCATTCTTCTTCAGCCATGGGGAATAATCGCTCTCCACCTAAGCATAAGAAAAAGAAAACCTCTCCTACAAAAAAACTTAAGAAAATCACCCCATACCAACTGACCCTCCACCGCACATTCCTGAGGTTAACCAAATTACTATAAATAATCTTGAACCGCCGGACAAGCCCCCCAATGCAAAGAAAAAATCAAAACAGCCGGCCGGTTCCGTCCCTCCCTTTACCCGCGAGCAGGCATTAGAATTGCTGTCCCCGGAACAAAGGAAGCAACTAGTAGAAAGTCAGAGAAAAAACAATGGAAAATCAACTACGAATGATGCACAGCTGGATCTGCCGGAATTCTCCATTGCCACCCCTATGACCGTCGGAATACCACCCACTACCGCCGGAGATAACATCGGAATACCACACATCGGAATATCCAGCAGTCAAACAAAGGTCAATGATAGCATACCAAGCAATGATATCCCATGTGGCACACATGGCCGCCTTTCACTTGGTGATGTGGCAAACTTCTCTCCATATGGCGCTGAGTCATCCCCCCCCATTAGCTGGCCCTATTTCAAATTTGAACGGACATTTAGTCGCCCAAAACCCTTCATTAATTGCTCATGCAACTCACGATGCAGCCACCACTTTCCCATGCATCACTACCTATTTCCCATGCAACCCTACCAATTTCCCACACAAAACTGCCGCCCATATCCCTAGCCTAAACTTAACGAATCTATCAGCCCAATCTGCCCAAATTCAACTATCCTTAACCCAAGACCAATCCCTAACCCCTCCAGCCCAATCCCTTATCCCCTCAGCCCAAACCCCAACCCCTGCCATATCTCAAGCCCAAAACCACTAAGCCTCACCCAATGTCCCATGCAATCCCATGCAAACCCCACCCCCCATGCAAACAGGTCAACAAACTGGAACATTAATCCCAAACACTCCAGCCGCAAATCACCCACCCAACATTACCACTCAATTAGCCACCATACCCCACCCAAGTGCCACCGCAACCAACCCCTCCGCCACCATCTCCCAACCCCTATCCGCCCCTCACATTTTAGCCTCTAAGAACCAATCTCCCAATATATTCCAACAACCCATAAAAAAATCCTTCGCTAGTTTGCTGAAAAATAACCGAAGCTCTGAAAATGGCTGTAAGCTTTCTTACTTTCCACCAAGCAACAGTGAAGTCGTATTGGATGAATCTGACGTGGTACCAGTTGAAAAAGCATGGGGCTTTTGCCTCATTGGATACTTTCAAGGAAGATTCCCGGGTATGAGGTCAATCATAACTCTTGCAAGATCATGGAATGTCCACCTTTCTGTTGTTCCTTTGGCAAATGGCTGGATTGCATTCCGATTTCATAATGATGAAGATAGAAGGGTCGTCTTGTCAAAAGGCCCTTTTGAAGTTAATGGCACCACTCTCCTCATCAAGGCTCCATCAAGTAATTTCAAATTTGAGCAAAGTGACTTCCTGAAGGTTCCAATTTGGGTCCAATTTCACAATCTCCCGCCAAGTGCATGGTCCGAACGAGCTCTAAGCAAGTTAGCATCCTTTCTCGGTAAGCCCTTAGCTACAGACTTGTTCACAAAAGATGGCATTAGAATTGTGTATGCTCATGTCCAAGTCGAGGTGGACTTGACCCAAAAGCCACACTTCTTTATCCCTCAAAAGGTAACATACGAGAACTTTCCTTCATTTTGTTGTTTTTGCTCTTGCCGCGGACATAACGCTTTTTCTTGCCGAGTTGACGAGAATGGACAGGAAATTATCCCCTTAGTCCAAAGGCCGGCAGCACCTCCCTTATACGAGGCGCGCGCACGAGGCCGCTCCCGAGGAAAATCCAAAAAGCGCACTTCAAATGATCAACTTGGAAACTCCCTAGCCACAAATGAAAATTTTGTAGCTAACCCTTGGAAATGCAGCACTTGGACAAAAATCAGGGGGAAAATCTATTACAAGGAACTAGTCAGCAAAATCAACCCAACCGCCCGCCATCCCCTGCCCCTGCGCGCATCCCTCCAGGCGCACCTGAGCAAGTGACCGAGCATCCCTCCAGGCGCACTAGTGACTCCCGCTCAGCGCAATCAAGCGCGGTTGCCCCAGGTCGCGCCCCTGGCAGTAGCTTACCCGAAGGCCTGGCTCCCGCAACACAAACCCCTGCAAACCTTCCACCGCCGCTTGCCTCAAACTTTACTGCCGCTCGCATCAGCAACCAGCCAGATGCGTGCCCCCCTCCTGCGCGTCAGTTCTCGCGGCAGCCTGCCCCCAGCGTGCAAGTTTCACTCCGTGCAAGGTCATGCTCGCGCCCACCAACCAGCGCCTGGAAGCAACAGCTGGAAATTGTTCCCAACTTACTTCGCACCGCCAGACCAATATCAGGTAAATCTGATCTTCCTAAACCAACTGCAGTTGGAGGTTATGATATATGCTTCTCTGATAATGATTCTGAATACGATGAGGACATCGAATTTCATCCCGATGCTTGAGGTAATCCTTTCAAAACCAAACTCTTTTAAATTATGCAGATTTTTGGTTGGAATGTTCGAGGACTTAACTGTCCCATAAAGCAAAAATTGGTTAAAAATCTACTAATGCAACTTAACTCGCAAATTGGATATCTTATTGAAACGAAGCTTAATATTGCCAACTTGAACCTTTTTATGCGTAATTACTTGCCGCATTGGTCTTTTGTCCATAATTTCGATGTCATAAACTTTGGCAGATTAGTAGTTATTTGGAATGCTTCTCTCATTGACTGTGATATAGTTACAATTGAGCCACAATATATTCATGCAAAATTAACCTGTCGTATATCCCAACAATCATGCTTTGCAACTTTCATATATGCTTTATATTCTGTACCGGAGAGAAGACAGTTATGGAATAAATTAAAATCTATCCAATTACCACCCTCCTCACCGTGGGCAATTATGGGGGACTTCAATTGCATATGCGCCCCAAATGAGCGTATTGGGCCAAATTTTCCTTCTAGCTATCTGATGAAAGACCTAGCAGACTTTAGAATAGCCTTAGGTTTCGAAGATGCACCCTTTTTAGGAGAACACGTTACTTGGAATAAAAACCAACTCTGGGCTAAGCTTGATAGAGTAATGATCAATCAAGAATGGGGTTCCCTTAATCTATCATGTAAAACTGAATTCCTCAAAATGCTCCCCGTCTCCGATCACTATCCTGTTTCAACTACGTTCTTCCAGCAAAATGTTGTTGGATCCCGCCCCTTCAAATTCCATAATATGTAGACACGACATCCTGAATTCCTCCATATAGTGGAAGAAATCTGGTCGTTGAACATCCTTGGATTTGCTCAATACACCCTTGCATCGAAACTTAAAAAATTAAAATACCCATTGAAAAAACTCAACAAATTAGAATTTATTAACATCTCTGATAGAGTCTTAGAATCAAAAACCTCGTTCCAAAATGCATATGAAAACTCTTTGAAAAACCCAAATGATTCTAGTCTCGCTGAATTAGCTATTTTCTATCAAGTGGCCGAGAGGCACTTTTTCCAACAAAAGGCAAAGGCAACTCATCTTACGGAATCTGACCTTTGCTCCAAATATTTCCATAGCCTTGTCAAGAAGAAAAATTGTAAAAATCACATCACTCACTTGGTTAATGATGATGGTTCTCGAACTAGATCTATTGATCAGGTAGCCAATGCTTTCACTCTTTTCTACAAAAAGCTCTTTGGCTCGGAATCCCCCTTTTCAAACATTGACCTTTCTATCCTTCAAAATGGTCCCATTATTGACCCCAACATGGCCACTTCTCTCATTCGTCCAGTCACGGATGATGAAATAAAAAATGCTCTCTTTGATATTGGTAGTGACAAAGCCCCAGGCCCTGATGGCTTCACCTCTGCCTTTTTCAAAAAATCCTGGAGCATTGTCAGCAAAGACTTTCTTTTGGCTGTCCATGAGTTTTTTAACTCGGGAATTCTCCTCAGGCAAACTAATCACACAATCCTTTCATTAATTCCTAAAAAAGAAAACGCATCAAATGTGAAAGATTTCCGTCCTATAGCCTGTCTTAACGTGGTCTATAAAGTAATCACTAAGATCATTAGTGATCGCATTAGACCCTATCTTGATTCCCTTATTAGTCCCTCTCAATCCGCCTTCATCCCTAGAAGGCAGATGAACGAGAATATTTTTCTTGCTCAAGAATTAGTCTGTGGCTACTCTCGTAAAAAAGGTGCCCCCCACGGGCTATGATGAAACTTGATATCACGAAGGCTTTCGACTCCATATCATGGAAGTTCCTTCATGATATTCTTCATGGCTTCGGCCTTCCATCTAGATTAATAGGTTGGATTTTGCAATGCGTTACTACTGCATCCTTTTCGATTGCGGTAAATGGCTGTCTCCATGGAAAATTTGATGCTAGGAAGGGCCTCAGGCAAGGCGATCCAATGTCGCCAACCCTCTTTATTCTTTGCATCGAATATTTCTCTAGACTACTTAAATTGCGCACCACCAATTCAGATTTCAATTTCCACACTCGTTGTGCGAAATTGAATATCACTCATTTAGCTTTCGCTGATGACCTTATACTCCTCGCTCGTGCGGACCTCCCCTCTATCCAAATCCTCATCGACACCCTCGATACCTTTGAGCGTTGCTCCGGTTTGTCTATCAATCCAACCAAATCCACCATTTATTTAGCAAGTGTTGATGATCAAACCAAAGCTGAGATACTTGACCTAACCAGGTTCCCCGTTGGGGACTTCCCGGTTAGATATCTTGGGATTCCTCTTGCCCCGCATAGACTCTCCGTCACAAAATACCACCCACTCATCGCTTCTATTGAGTCATACATCTCTTCATGGAACTCAAGTACCCTTTCCTTTGCAGGGAAAGTGGAACTTATAAATTCTGTCATCCAAGGAATTCAGTCCTTTTGGTTACAAATCTTCCCTATCCCGTCAAATGTTCATGATCGTATTTCTTCCCTCTGCCGTAGTTTCCATTGGAGCGGTAAATCCGCTAAAGTCTCGTGGTCCACTATCTGCACTCCCAAAATCGAGGGTGGGCTCGGACTCAAAGATCCCAAAATATGGAACTTGGCCCTCCTTTCTAAAACCCTTTGGAACATCCACACCAAAAAGGACACTTTATGGATTAAGTGGATCTCTACTGAATACCTGAAGAAAGAATCCCCTTGGGATTGGAACCCCCACTCTAGAGACTCTTCGCTTATGAAGAGGCTTGCTTCCATTAAACAGACATTCTTGAACCGTTTCGGTAGCAAGGATGCTATTATCCGTGAACTCCAACGTCTTTGCCATGAAGACAATCTCATCCCATCTAAGGTCTATGACCTGATCCGTACCCCTACTCCGCAACTCTACTGGACCTCTCAAATTTGGGAAAGTTACATTCCTCCCAAATGGAGCTTTACCTGTTGGCTTGCCCTCAAGAATCGTCTTTCCACTAAGGATAACCTTACATTCCTTAACATTCTCCGTATTTGTAGTCTTTGTGGAACACAACTGGAAAGTATAGATCATCTGTTTTTTCTTTGCTCTTTCTCTAACCGTGTTTGGCAGGATGTTAAATCTTGGCTTGGTATCTCTAGACAAATGAATAGCTTAAAAAGTGCAATCCGATTCATAAAACCCGATTTCAGAGGCAAGAGATTTATAGCAAAAACTATGCGTATTGCTTTCTGCTCAACTGTCTACCATCTCTGGACCACAAGAAATAAAGTGGACTTGGATAATGCCTCTTTCACCAATGCCGATGTAGAAGCAAAAATCAAGAACGATATTTTTCGGGTCCTTTTCAAGTTATACCCTCCTGAATTTGTAATAGAGTCCATCCCTCTCAATTAGATTTATTAAGGTTTACATTTTTAACCTCGGGGTATACCCCTTATGGTCTATGTTTTGCTTTATATTTCTTTGGGATTTTCATCACCTTGGGGTATGCCCCTTAAGGTTCTTGTATCCTCCTTCGCCTCTCCTTCATTTTCTTGCTTTCCTACCTCGGGGTATGCCCCTTAAGGTTGTTGTACCATGCTTATTCTCTTCTCACATATTGCCCCCCCCCCCCCCCCCCCCCCCCATACACACACACACACTTTCACACAATGCACTTCAAATCCTGCATGTTGTTTGTGCAAAATAAAACAAAGTGATGCCCTTATTCCCCAGCACTTTGCCTTGCGCTACTTAGATCCCCACCTGCGCGCTATCTTGCTTTGGTGCCTTGTGTTGTGCGCGTATTCGCTCGCTGCTGTGCGCAAGTGCGTCCCCTCACTGCTCATAATGCCTGCCGCGCGCTTACCATGCGCAGCTGATTTTGCGCCCAGTTTTCCTGAACCCGATACCAACACTTTTCGCGCAAATGCCTACTTGCTCATGACTAGCGCCCATCTCCGCTTGGTTCTTAAAATCGTGCACAACTTTTCCTTTACTAGAGACGTCTCCCACAAGTCCCATCTTGAAGCCCCTCCTAGCCTATATGTCCCTGGGGCCATGTATATTTCCTCTTTGAATCCTTTTGATAAACCCCACCTCTTTTTTTGCCTTGATTTCACAGTTACTGCAATATCGTCCTGATCATATCCTTTCCTGGGGCTTTTTGGTTGATGGCCCCTTTCTCTCAGGCTTGCTACGGATGAGTAGCTTGGGGGATTGGGTCAGATGCCTTTGCTCCGGGAGGATCTTCAGGGCATATCACAGGTCTGAGATAAAAAATATTTCCCATAGCATGTGTACTCTTTTTCCTTTACTAGGTTTTTCCCATCTGGTTTTCTTAGTAAAGGTTTTAACGAGTCACGTTTGCACATAGGACAAATTCTAGTTATGTTTTCGTTATCAAGCCGTGGTATACCACTTTGGCTTTGTTATCTCTTTTTCTTTCTTTTGTAATCTCTGGGGTATGCCCCTTTGCTCTTGTAAATATTTCTTTCGTTTAATAAACTTTTACCTTTTACCAAAAACTAATACGTACCAAGGCAAGAGAAAAGAAGAAGAAGAAGACTGTCACCTTGGACCTTCAGCTTAGAATTCCGATCTCTTTTTCCGTCCGATCTTCAATCCGTAAACTCCTACGCGATCCTCGCAACAAGTTCTTCAGGTACCTACCAAATTTCCCTCGATTTTGAACCGTTTTGATTGGTTTACATAGGAGATGATGAATAGTATATTGAATATGAATTTTGCTGATTTATATGTTTTACGTGGTAGTTCGTACGATTTTCGTGTCCATGTGACGAGCATGAGTGGTAGATCAACATATATGATTTTGCAATTCATGAGCTAGTTATGGAGCTATAGTAATCTTTGATTAAATCAGAGGCTCTGCTCGAAGAATTGTTGAATTCGTTTATAGAGCAATCTCACGGTATGTTACATACCGTGAGAGCAATACCGTGAGAAGATGCATCATACCGTGAGTACCTGACTGTGAGATTATTATCTCATGGTATGTCACAGACCGTGACAACAAACCGTGAGAGCCTTCATCAAACCGTGAGCCATACTTAGCAAAATATTTAGCTTTTTCATTTGGTTGCTCACGTACATTTTGGTCAATTGATTTTAATTAAAAGTTGACTTTCTTCATTTGACCTCGTTTTCGAAATATAACTTTGCCAATAGCTCCGATAAATCACCAAACTTATAATTCGCGAAATTTAGAATTTTCCGACCTCGTTCGGGTCGTGAATAGTAACTTTTTCATTTAGGGCTTTTAAGCCTATTTTTCACAATTCGTCCGATTGATCTGAAACTTGCATGGTTGCTTCGTTATAGTATTTTGGGCATCAATGTAGACTTTAAATTATGTTTCAACGTGTTTTACATATTTAATTCTGATATTTTTGTTTACTTGATTTAAATGCATTGTTGTGAGTACTTCAATAGAAGTCATGCTTTGTGTGCTTTTACTTGTTTTATAAATCTTTCGTAAGCAATGCGTCATGTTAGTCTCTTATATGGTTTTTCGGTTGGTAGTTTCAGGTGTTATCTCTAGGAGCACTCGATCGTTGTACCTCTTTCATCAAGCCTTCCAGGTGAGGGTTTTAAAATGCTTTCAACTGGAGTAAGAATCATATATATTGCGAACCAACTTATCGTCCTGTTTTTATTATTGCTTTATTGTTTTCCAGCCCTTATTATACTATATTAAATATTGAATTACTACGTTTATGATGGTAATCAACTGTTTCAATATCAAATGATATAAATATGTATGTTTATGAATGAGTTTTAACTAGAGACAAGGAAAATCCGATTTGTTTTGAAAGGCGGATTTTGGTCTTCTAGCCCTGCAATATAATCTTGTCTCAAATAGCCCCTTTGGCCACCAAAATGTAGTGTAACGATTGCGAAGTGAGATAACGATAATGATACCGATTTATAAAATGGGCTCGGAGGTTATATGGAGGGTGAGACTCGGAGGCGAGCGTCTAGAATAATAAGATCCCAAAGTATAATTTCCAACTTGTAATTTCCAAGGGAAGACCGGTCGTTGGGAAGATGGTGAACGATTGCATGTGTTGTACTTTTTTCCTCAAAACTACATGATCTACCGGTTGAATATCCGGGTAGCCTCGGAATTCGACAAACGGTGCAGGAGTATTTATTGAATGAGGGGATATAAGGAGAGACATGGGCCCGTACTCGCCGGGACAATAGTGTAACGAACTTGTTTTTACTGCTTTAAATTAATTTAGTTAAATTATAAGTCTCGTCATTTATTTTATTGCCTGATTATGACAACATTACTGCAAATGTTGATTAAATGAGCTTATAAATCAACTAAGTTATCATTTTAAATTATCGGCTTTTATGTGCTAAATGATTTCAAAGGATCCGTTCGTCAATCTTTTAATATTTTAAGCAAGCCTTTGTGTATAGTTTACAACTCATATTAAATATATTAATTCTTAAAACGGGCAACATTCTCAACTTTGACTTCAAACGACAAACGACAAACGACGAACTATGATCAATACTTGTATTATATAACCCCTCAGTGAGTATCCTTTATACTCACCCTCGTGTTTTGATTCTTGTTTCAGGTTCCTTCAGACAGACGGGTGGCGATGTCACTTATGTGGTTTGGCAATAGCTGTGACGCCCCCACATCACAACCCCCGGACCCGAACGAGCCCCCGAGTGACGGTTAAATACCTCCACCCGAAAGCCCGCCCCGGACAACGGGATTTCCACAACCTGGCAACAGCAATTCCCAACAAAACTCAACAAAACAACAACACCAACGGAAGCTAAATCCAAACCATTGTCATTAGATCGAATACGCCCATCAAAGGCTCAAATATATCCACACATCATCATTTATATTCATCGATAATATTCATGTAGCATGATTCAACAAATATAGACAACGTGAAGAAAGCTAACAAATATCCAAGTCTCAACATGATTCGATCCAACAAAATATCTACAAATAGACCGACATCAAAGACTCAAAAGCCTACGACTGCTACTGCCCTTAATCGACCATGGACGGTCGAACTTCTAACTTGAAGCATGAACCAAAAGAGGGTGAGTTAAACGAACTCAGTGAGGAAAGGGGATATACGTAATATTTAAAAGCTTATTTAATCCACACTTTGGTTCGATAGACATGAATCTAATGACGATACATTCTATTTACAATTCAACAAAGTTTTGTGAATTAAACTTAAAAATAAACATTTATGAAACTCGGTTTTTATTCCCGGCGAGAACGGGCCATCTCCTTATAACTCCCAAAGAAATATCATTTTATATGATTATAAATCCAAACACCATTTGGCTTATCAAGTAGCAACTCAAGATTTTTGCCATAACCGTAACCGGTGAAAGTATTACCTCAGCTAGACTACCTCCAACTAGCCACAAGTAATACCCTTCGATTGTCCGTCGGGTTGCTAGTCAAACCCTTCACAATCTGTGGATTATGCCTGGGCTTCACCCTAGACGCACGTCTCCGGGTCTCCACCGTCTACATAATCCGGGCCCAATATCCCCAAGAGCGTCCTCAATGGGTAAAATGTAATATTTCTCGCTTTGTAAAAATACTTAGTTCTCCTTTCTCTTTCTCGAGCAAAGGAGCAAATTGACCAAAAGGGTCGTTCGAGACAAGCTATATAACCGCCTAGGGTTTCCACCACGTTGCCGAGCAATTCCAAGGCATACGCGCGTATCCCGTGACCAAAAGTTACTTTATAAATCAAAAACATTTACTTGTCTCTATTTTACAATTATTTTAGCAAAATACATATATAACATTTGCTATTAAATCCTTTTATCTCAAATATCGGCAAAGCATATAATTGAAATATAAAAAGGGATGATTTTAGCAATTGTTTGTTCAATGCTCCAGTTAAAAGAATTTAAAACCTCACCTGTAGGCTTCAAGCTGACAAAACGAAGGCTCGACGACCTAAGTCCTAGCCTCTTGGTTTCCACCTGTAACACACAGGACCTCGAGGTAAGACACGACTCGACAAATCAACCCAATAGACGAACGGCTTTATGAAAATGTAAAACATGCTTATAAAATGGAAAATCATGTATAAACGCACTCAAACACGTTCAAATGCACGAGATATTAAGCGTAGAAAAGACATACAAGTGATATGGAAATTCAAGTATGCGCACGTTGCACTAAAACTAGCATATCTCTCTCCTCGGAACGATTTTTAACAAACCTCAAAATTCTTAGTAACCTAGAAAAACATATCTTTCCATAGGTATAAGGCCCAAAATTTGGTTCATTCTAAGAAAAATCATATTTTTGTCCAAAATAGGCATAAAACAGAAAATACGTCACAGCAACACATTTTGGAAGAAAATTTCGTTACCTAAGAAAATGAAGTCCAAATGATCTAAAAATTTATGGAGGCACTTCAAACACATTGATAAATACTACTGTGAAACAGTTTTTTAAAATTCCATCGTTTTCCCTATTTTCCGAAGCTTCTGCCCCAAAACTGAAACAGGGGCAGCAGGGTCATTTTTGTAATTTTTCAGTGATCAAATCAGCTCCGTTTAACACCAAAATTGGAGAACATGAGTCTTAATATATTGAGAAGCTCCAGTTAAAACAGTTTCGAGAAATTCCAACGTTTCGGCCCAAAATTCCATTTTTGAGAATTTGTGCCGGCACCTATACTTTCATGCACAACTTTGTGTTTTCAATCCCAAATTCCATAAAACTTCACCTAATTGCTTAATATCATCAACTAATATGAAATACACATCCATTCAAGCATGTAAGATCAATATCCAAACATTGCAAATAATCTTAATTTCTATGCAAAATCACAAATAAAATTCTATGCCATCTCAAGCTAAACAAAGCTCATCAATCATCTATTCTAACATGTTTCTCCACTATATCAACATAAGAATCTTTGAAATTCAAAGAATATCAAGTTTCTCCAACTTACCTTAAAGGAGAGAAATGGAGAAAAAGAAGAAGAAGAGAGGTTGGTTGAGCAAGCTACAAGTTGTAAGTTCCTCCTCGATGATGAAGAAGACTTGAGATGGAAGGAGATGATCAAATTTGGAGGATTGAAGAAGTTAGAGAAGTGTTGCTTGGAGGTGTTGAAGATGGCGGCAAGATGAGATGAGGGAGAAGATGAAAGCTTCAATGGAGAAATCACTTGGATGAACTTCTTCCTTAATCAATGGAGAAGCTTAAGTTGGAAGGAGAGAGTTTGATTCTTGAAGATTAAAAGGTTGAAAAATTGTTGTATTGCTTGGTGTTGGGTGGCGGCAATGAGGGAGAAGAGAGGAAGAAGATGATTGTTGTAGAATGTTGAATAGTAAAAGAGAGAGAGAGGACCGAAAGTCAAAAAGCAAATAAAAGAATACCGGCTCAACTCGAGCCAGTCCAAGAATACCGAGAATTGTTATTCCGGGCTAAAAGGTCAACTTATCGAAATTAATCGATATTACAATCAAAATGACCCGAATTTAGCCCTCGATAACAATACGAGGTTAGAATTTCCAAAAAGGCAGAATTACTAAAATTCACCAATAATCCCACAAGTCACATAATTCATATAAATTCAAATAATTCGCAAATAAATCATAAATAAATCGGTTAACGAACCGAAACGTACCTCGGAAAATAGCGGGGCGTTACAATAGCAGTCCTGTCATGTATAGGATTTGTAGTAGTCGGTTTCATGTCCAAGAACAGTCTGCTCTTGATGTTGATTTTACTATTGTGCTTCTGTTATAGTTGAGAGAATCGTGTTCATTATGTTATATTTCACACTGTGCTAGTTGAGCGACGTAGGATAATACTATTAACTACTTGGAATCTTATTACGTTATGTGATTATATATCTAGCCTGGATTACTATGTTTTATTACTTCCGCACTCTGATTGACTTTTAGAATTATGTTATTGTTGTTGGACTAGTTGTTGTTGCCAATTTTCCTGCTTGAGCGCCGTTCGCTAGGATAGGTTTTCGAGTAAAGCATGTGTCGTGCTCGGAAGTCTGTCTAAGTTCGGGTGTGGTGTTCTTCTTCCTAGCTTTGGAGAGGGGCCCCCGCAGAGACTTGGGGCTAAACTATAAGAAGATTGATGTATGCAGAAACGATTGTATGTTATATCGAGGTGCAAGCGAAAGCAAAATTAAATGCGATACTTGTAATGAACCGCGATGGGTAATGCCTACACCTGAATCAGAATCAACTCATAATGAAAATGGTGGTTCATCTACAAAAGGTAAAGAGATCAGGAAGACTCCAACTAAGGTCGTTTGGCATTTTCCTCTTAAACCTAGATTGCAAAGGCTATACATGAATTCGTACACATCATCTCTTACGAGGTGGCATAAAGAAGAACGCACCAAATATGGTATCATGAGGCACCCAACTGATTCTCCGACATGGCAAACTTTTGACTATAACCATCAAGACTTTGCAAAAGACCCTCGCAATATTAGGTTAGGTTGTCATGTGACGATTTCAATCCTTTTAGAACAATGAACATGGTGCATAGTACATGGCCGGTAATCCTAATGCCATATAATTTACCACCAAGAGATTGTATGAAGAAATCATTCTTCATGTTGTCCCTACTTATACCTGGCCCTAGTGAACCTGGAAATGACCTTGACATTTATTTGGAACCACTAATTGTGGAGTTGAAAGAACTATGGGATGTGGGTATCCAAACATATGATGCTTTCTCCAAGGAAAATTTTCAATTACATGTTGCTTTATTGTGGACCATAAGTGATAATCTACTAGGAATGGCATGCTTATTGGGATGGAGTACTAAGGGTAAATTTGCTTGTCCTATATGTCAAAAGCATACCAACTCTAAATGTTTAAGTAACTCAAAGAAGTTTTGTTATATGTGCCATCGAGTCCTTTTGCCTAAAGATCACCCTTACAGAAAGCAAACGGCATCACTTGATAATATAGAAGAGTTAAGAAAAGCATCTCCTTATTTGAGTGGGTCTGAGATACTAGATGAAATAAGAGATTTCAATAACAAGTTCGGCAAAAAAGTTGGTGACTTAAAGTTACCTTATGGTTGGAAGAAGAAAAGTATTTTCTATGAGTTTCCTTATTGGGAAACTAACTTGGTGCGTCATAATCTTGATGTTATGCATACTGAGAAAAACGTGTGTAATAAGGTCTTGTATACATTGTGGGATTTTGATAAGTCCAAGGACAACCACAATGCCAGACTAGATTTACGAGATAAAGGCATAAGACCAGGACTTCACCCTTTTCTGGATGAGTTCGGCAAAGAATGGATACTGCAATCTTCGTTTGCATTAGATAAGAAAGAGAAAGAAAGATTTTGCAAGATTTTGAAAATGATAAAGGTTCCAGATGGTTATGCTTCAATTATTGCAAGATGCATGCAGTTTAGGCCAACGCGAATTTTTGGCCTTAAAAGTCATGATTGCCACGTGTTGATGCAACAGTTGTTGCCAATTGCTTTATGTAAATTGTTACATATGTCAGTACGCTCTCCATTGCTTCAATTATGCCGATACTTCAGAGAGTTATGCTCTAAAATACTCAACCATAGTGCATTAAACCAAATGGAGAAAGACATAGCGGTGATTCTTTGTCAACTAGAGAAAAATTTTCCTCCATCTTTTTTTGATATCACGGTGCACTTGGTTGTTCATTTGGTTACTGAGGCAAAACTAGCTGGACCAGTACATTATCGTTGGATGTATCCATCGAGAGGTAATTTTTGCCTACGTGATTTGTCTTTTAGATTATTTTTGTATCACTATATCATATAAAATTTATATTTAAAAATTAATATTCTTATAGGTATTTAAGCACTTTGAAGTCATACGTGCGTGACAAAGCTCGACCAGAGGGCTCATTGCTGAAGGTTACTTAGCATAAGAATGCTTGTCATTCTGCTCTTTGTAGTTCAGCGAACGTGTTGAGACAAGGCTAAACCAACCAAGTCGAAATAATGATGGAGATCTAGAAAAATCACAAGCTTTTGACATTTTTCAAATGGTTGGACGACCAGTATGGAAAGGAGAAGTAGTTGTCTTGGATAGTGAAATTAGAACAAAAGCCCATAGATTCGTGTTGTTTAATTGTGATGAGATCCAGTCATATTGAGAGTAAGTTAAACAAAATGATTACTTAAGTTATATTTATATATAACTATTTTATTCTTTTTTACTAAATTATTCTCTTAACAATATAGTTAGCATGAGGCTCTAGTTAGAACTAAGAAAAAATGTTCTAGAGAACATGAAATCAAACGCATCCACAGTGAGTCATTTGCCTCTTGGTTTGGGGGTCACGTAAGTTGATTTTCTAATTATATTACATTGTATAAGATGTACACAATGCATGTTTTTTGTTGCAAGAAAGTTTGTGAGATTTTACATACTTATGGCAGGTTGAAGGACTAGACCTTAATGAAGATGACCCCGAGTATATTCATTTAAAACTTCTTGCAAAAGGGCCCATGCCTGTTGGCAAACATCATAAATATTTCATTGTAAATAGATTTCGATTTCATACGAAAGAGGTGGAGAGGAAGAGAAAAACTCAAAACAGTAGGTTGATGGTGAATGCAACAACAACTAGTTTTGCGAGTAAAAAAGATAAGAGGCCCATTTTAGAAGAGATGACATATTATGGGATTTTGAAAGACATAATTGAGCTCAATTATACGGCTGAGAAAAGAGTTGTAGTGCCCCTCTCCGTTGGAGATGAAGAACGCCACATCCGCACCAAAATGAATTCCCGAGCATAACAGGGTGCCCTACTCGAAAACTTATTTCAGCAAACGGCAAGACGCTCAATTAAAACTCCGGAAACAATAACACGACTCCCCAACAACAACAACAATAATCAGATAAATGTGGAAGCGAATTCATAAATAACAATTCAATTCATAAATGACATCCATGGCAATATAATTCATAAAACGAATCTAAAATAATTATCCTATTAATGCCGTCCTTGGCTCAACTAAACTATCCCACATTAGGGGCACGTAAACACAGGAAGTAAATAAAGTAAATCATAATATTAAATACAATAATTCAAATCAATTCAGAAAGTAAAGACTCGAGTGTTGTTGGGACACTGACAAGACAATAATACATGAGCCAACCTAGACCTGCTGCTGCCGACTGACAAGATAGGTGAGACAGCCACTTGTCTACTTGAAGCAAGAACCAGAATAGAAGGGGTGAGTATAAAGGATACTTAGTAAGGGGGGGTAATACAATATAGGTATTGATCGCAGTTTGTCGTTTATCTTTTAAAACCAAAGGTAGTGAATGTTGCTCGTTTTAATAAAGAATACAAATATAATATTAAGTTGCAAAACATAACACCAAGCAACACTTGGGTTCGGCTTAAAAGGGTGACGAACCAGATGTATTTGAAATCATTTGCACATAATTTCAAGCCAATAGTTTAATGAGGGCTTAGTCGATTCACAATCCGTCGAGTGGTAGAAATGTACAATTATGAATAACACATGAGCAAGAAGTGAAATACGGGTTTGTGCTTCGACTAAGTAACAAAAGCAGTAAATCAATTAGACAAGTAAATAATGTAGTAAAACATGTAATAATGTGTCCCGGCGAGAACGGGCCCTCTCCTTATAACTCTCATCCATTAAATTCTTAAAAGCATGTAGACAAGTACTCCACCACCGACAAGAATGATCCAATCAGAAATTATTTGGAAACGCGTGTTAACAACGTCACCCCAATCAGAATTTTCAAGGAAGCACGTAGCCTACAACGCCACCCTCGCACTAACTTAGGCTAGCCAACCTCCTGGCTGACCTAAGTGAATACGGATTGGAGTATACATCGGGATTTGCCCTAGATGCTCGTCTCCAGGCTCACCTCCTGTATAGCTTCGGGCCCAAAGTCATGATCCAGTCAATGGCTCGCTTTTGAAATCCATATCAATTTGGGTGGCCAAAATGGCCGTTCGAAAAAATGATGCAAGTAGTTATATATAAATGGCTAAAGGGGCTTTTGAGACAAGTTGGTGTAACGATCTAAAAAATACCCATAAGTGTCGTGCGATTCGGCCAGAGCCGTAATGGATTACACCTAACGACATTACTTATAGGCACTCCCAAGATCCAAATCTTACTTTAAAATAAATAGGTTTTACTTGTCTCTAGTTGAAAGTATTTTAAATTATTCTGTATATATATATATATATATAGGTTTTTCTATCAAAAGATTTGACTAAGCACATAAGAGAATAATAAAGGCGAGAACAACAAGTAATAAGAAAGGCGGGATAATAAGTTATTTCGCAAACCTATATAACTATGTCCTTGCCCCAGTTGAAAGCATTTTAAACCCTTACCTGGCTCGATAGAACAAGAGAATGAAAGCAAGCAACAATTACAATTCTGCCTAAAAGATCCCACCTGAAAAACACGGGGTCCAGAGGATGAATTATTGACACAACAAGGAAACAGACACTGACGCTTGGCTACCAAATTATGAACATGCTTAAAGACACTCATTCAACATTTAAACATAAAAGAGCAAGTAGGGGCAATATGGTTGATTTATATCTAAAAGCATGAAATAAATGAATAAACGAGAAACACTAAATTAATTACAAAATATTGAAACACACAAGCTACTTAAGGGTAAGATTGTAATTCCACAATAACAGGTATATTCCATTCAAATCAACAAGTGAGATACAACTTATAGCTTTTCTCAAAAGCTCTAAAGCTATAAGCTACTATCAAAATCTATCTCTAGCCTAATCGAACCGAAACCTATCCGTTCGACTACACAATCATGCATCAACAATATTCAACAATTTACACAAGCTAGAGTACAAGTCATTCATGCTCAAATGCCAAAAGCAATAAGCTATAATCCAAAAAGCTACAATTCACCACAATTATATGAAAAATGCGATAAAACGTAAACGAAAAGTCGGATTCGAGTAATACCAGTGCCGTTGGAACCGTTGTGTTGAGGGGAACAAACTATCCGAAGAGTCCGTCGCCGGATTCCGCCCGGAGCGGCGCGCCACCGCCGGACCTCCGTTGCTTCGCCGTCGTCTATCGTCAAGCCTCAAGATCACCGCCAAAAGCTTCGTCTCGTCAAGGTGGTCACGACCATGTGAGTCCGCCGCCTAGCTCCGCCACACGCCACCGAAATATGCCCAAAGCCGCTGTGACCTTCACTTCGCCATATCTACGTCGTCGGTCGTCCAATGAGGGTAAGACCACCGCCATTGAACTTGTGACGACCTATAATTCCCAAGCTCAGAATTAGCACGTTTATCGAGATACAGACCGTTTACGGTCCCGACGTCTTTCATAATTACACGTTTTCCAACTCTTGCATTTAAAGAATTTTTCATAACCATTAATTTGGCTTTTAAAACTCACAGCATTAATAAGAATTATATTTGCATCGTTTTGTCACTAACTAGGGTCAATTTGGTAAATTTATATTTTTAGCTCGTTTGATCGAATCTAGTAATTTAACAGTGCACGTTGGACCGGAATCCAATGTCTTAAAGATGTATTTCATCAAGGTTCCAAATATTATTCATAAAATTATATTTCTAAAATATTGCATTTTTGGCCCAAAATTATTTCCACTTTGAACCCACTCGATATTGACTTTTTGTAAATGCCCGAATTTTCATGAAACGAACCTCAAACCTTGTTAAGATTTTTAGTACGGTCATTTTGACACTAAGTACGCCTAATTCTGAGACTTTGCATTTTTGTCTCATTTTTCGAAAAATATATATAGTAACCTTCCATATTTAGAAACCACACACACACCGACAATCATCGAACGACGAGTCATTCTCTCCCAAACACGATTTTTTTGCAACGTTGTCGGAATTCGACGAATCATATGTCCAGAAGACCGTATCGACGAGACGAATCCAACCGTACTATTTTCCCGGCCATCGGAGCAGCGACGACGGCGTAACGGCGGGAGAACCGAACGGCAGTGCATTTCTCCGATCTGACTTTTCCGGCGACGGCGAGACTTAAGACCGGTCGGGTCTGAACCGTTTCGACGGAGGAATCCATTGGCGGTGGTCTTGAGTCCATCCGACCACCGACGGTGGAGATACGGCCCATTTTCAGGCGCGGCGTCAGTGGAGCTCCGGTGACGTTTCAGGCGGCGCCACCATCGCGGACCACCAAGGTTCTGACCGGCGTGACAAGACGAGAAGATTGGCGGTGGTCTCGTGGCGTGACTCCCTCAGACGGCGGCGCTCCGGCCATTTACAGGCAGCGCGCGGAGGAGCCACGGCCGAAGTGGTGGTCCGACGTGCTCCGGTCGCCATTTTCGTCGATCTTTAGGTGCTTTCGAACCTTCTCGACGTGGGTAAGCTTTCTACGAACTCCATTCGCGAATTCGATAGGCCGATTTTGAGTAATTTTGATTCTTGTATTTAGGGTCCATTGGAGCTTCAAACTGAAATTAAACTCCGGTGAGTGACCGGATCGAGAAACGGGCTTGGGGGAAGTGACGGGCTCGATGAGAGGAACATTTGAGTATAAGGGTCCGACTGCGTTGGTGGCGGTCCGGCGGCGGTAGATGGTGATCGGAGGTTTTGACACTGTTCCGGCGGGAATCTGGCGACCGTGTCTTCGGACAGATTCATCGTCTCGATGCAACGGTTCTAACGGCGTTGGTATTACCTCAATCCGATTTACCGTTTGTCTTTTATGACCGTTTTTGTATGATTATGTATATATGTCAACTTTCGTACTAGCTTTTAGCTTTTCGAATCAATTAAGTTAAAATTTGCTTGTACCTTAACTTGTAGCATGATTGTAAATTGATGAATATTGTCGATGTATGATTGTATAGTTGAATTGATGAGATTTGGGTTCGATTAAACTTGGATTATGAGTGAATGTTAGATTGTAGCTTTTGAGCTTTTGGAAAAAGTTGTTAAGTTGATAAGTTGTAATTCAATTGATTGACTTGAATGGGTTATGCATGTTTATTGTGGAATTTCAATCATACCATCTGAGTAGTTTATTCTTAAATGTTTATATTTAATCAATTGTTATTTGTTATTCGTTTATTCCACGTTTTACATGCTAAATGACCAATTTGCCCCTACTTGTCCTTTTATGCTTAAATATTGTATTTTCGTCTCTAAGCATGTTGCATTTTCATAGCCGAGCGTCATTGTTTGTTTTCTCATTCGTGTCAGTCATTCATCCTCTAGACCCCGTGTTTTCAGGTGAGATCTCTGAGGGAGAATCATATCTGTTGCTTGCTTTTCTCGTTTGTCGAGCTACAGGTAAGGGTTTAAAATGTTTTCAACTGGGCAAGATCATAGATATATATAGGTTTGCGAAATAAATTATTATCCCGCCTTTCCTTCTTGCTTGTTGTACCTGCCTTTACTATTTCCTTATGTGCTTATCTTTTAATAGCAAAACCTATATGTATAATATTTTACAAACATTTTCAGCTAGAGGCAAGGAAAACCCATTTGTTTTAAATGCGAACTTTGGTCTCTCGACCTCGCAAATATAACCTTGTCTCGAATGGCCCCTTTGGCCTCCCACACCCTGATTCCCTATTTTCAAATGGCCCTTTTGGCCACCTAAATTGTTATTAATTTCAAGCGAGCCATGGACTGGATTGTGACTTTGGGGCCTAGGAGTTATACAGGAGGTGAGCCTGGAGACGAGCGTCTAGGGCAAATCCCGATGTGTACTCTAGGTATTGACTTAGGCCAGTCGGGAGGTTTGACTGACCTAAGTTAATGCGACGGTAGCGCCTTGAGCGTTTCCTTAAATTATGTACGGTAGCGTTGTGGGGCACCACTCGTTTCCTTAAATTGTGATTGGATCACGACTTCTGCTGGTGGAGTACTTGACTACATGCTTGCATGTTTTTCATGATTGAGAGTTATAAGGAGAGGGCCCGTTCTCGCCGGGACACATTATTACATGACTTATTGCATCACTTGTTTGTCTAAATGATTTACGGCTTTCGTTACAAGTCGAAGCACATTCCGGTTTTCTTCATTTAGCATATGTATTTCCCTATATATATATAAAACCCGGAAGCGTGGCTCAAACTTGCCAACTTATGCCTTCTTTATAGTTCAAACTATTTAGTTGAATTACGAGCCATTTTACTTATCATTTCCAACTTATTTATGCCATGTCTTTCGAACTTGTAACGGCCTCGTGACTCAATTAATATCATTTCAAAATAATCGGCTTGACCTTATGTGCAAATGTTTTCAAAGGATCCGGTTCGTCAACCTTTGTGTTTTCAAATAAAGCCGAACCCGAATGTTGCTTTGTGTTATAGTTTTACAACTTATATTATTGTATGTATCTTTATGAAAACGAGTAACATTCACCCCTCTTTGGTTTTAATCAATAAACGACGAATTGTGATCAATACCTATATTGTATTACCCCCCTTACTGAGTATCCTTTATACTCACCCCTTCTACTTTGGTTCTTGTTTCAGGTAGACAGGTGGCGGTGTCACCTATCTTGTCAGTCGGCAGCAGCAGGTCTAGGTCTCCTCTTGTCTCTTGTCTTGTCAGTGTCCCAACAACAGTCGAGTCTTTACTTTCTGAATTGATTCGAATTACTGTATTTAACATTATGATTACCTTATGTACCAATGTGCCCCTGATGTGGGATAGTTAGTTGAGCCATGGATGGCTTTTATGATTAAACTGTTGTTTATGAATTCGCTTTCGCATTTCTCTGATTTTTGTTGTTGTTGTTGTTGGGGCGTTGTGTTGTTGTTGCCGGAGTTTGATTGAGTGCTTGCCGTTCGCCGAGATGAATTTTTGAATGGGGTACATTTACCTTGTTTAGGAGTTCGTCTTGGTGCGGATGTGGTGTCCTTTCTCCTTCTACGGAAAGGGGCGCTACAGAACTCCTCTCGTCCAGGGCTACCTTCACTGGGTGGTGCGCCGTCGTGGGGTTGTCGGAGATGGCAAATTGGAGAAATGGCCCGCCGCCTGAAAATCGGTGATTCCATCGCTGGTAGCCACTTTCAGACCATGGCACCACCACCAATGGCTTCGTCTCGAAAAATTGGTTAAGAACCGCCCTTGCCCGCCGCTTGAAAGTCGCCGGAAAGTCATCGTCGGAAAGCTCATCCACGCGCCACCTTTGAGCCAGCGCAGTGCCACCACCATCGACCAAACGCCAGAAATATTGGTACCATTGTGCTTCTCTCGTCGAGACGATCGATTTCGACATATCATTTGCTCGATTTGGTGAAGAAATGAAAAATCCCCCTTTTTGGAGAAGAGAGCTTCTCGCGATCGTGCGTCTATGTGGTGTGATCTCAAATTTTTCATTTTGGCCCCATGATTTCCAATAATTACATAATATACCCTATTCCTTGAAAAATGTGCAAATTGTGTAAAGTGTCGGAATTAGGCGGACTTAGTGTCAAAATGACCGAAATAAAATGCTTAACAAAGATTGAGGTTCGTTTTCTTAAAATTCATGTGTTTACGAAAAGTCAATTCCAGGTTGGGCTAAAGTGTAAATAGTTTTGGGCTAAAAATACAATTTTCTTTAAAATATGACTTAATAAATAATATTAAGGATTTCATGAAAATATTTGGAACCTCGATAAAATATGCATTATTAAAACATTGAACCCCAGTCCAATATACACTGTTAAATTACTAAATCAAGTTAAACGAGCTAAAATATAAATTTACCAATTTAACCCTAGTTAATGACAAAACGATGCAAATTAAATTCTAACTAATACTTTGGGTTTTAAATGCCAAATCGATGATTTATAAACATTATTAATGCAAGAGTTGGGAGAAATGTGCAAGTGTGAAAGACGTCGGGACCGTAAACGGTCCGAATTTTGATAACCGCACTAATCTTAAACTTGGAGATAGCGGGTCGTCACAAGAGTTGTGTTGTTTGATTGTGATTGGGTTTCTAAAGGCAAGAGACTGAAAAAGGATGAAGATGGATTCACATTGACTAACTTCTCGAAGATAGCGTCAGAATGAACCATTTGCTCTTGCATCTCAAGTTGAACTAGTATTTTACGTGGAAGACCCGTTAGAGAAAGATTGGAATGTCGTGATTAAAACAAAAGCAAGAGATAAATTTGATGATGTGAGCTCTTTGTCAATTGATGGTGTTGATACTATCTTACAAAGTGAACCATGTGCTACTCATCACATAAATGAAGACGAAGACGTTGTTTGGGTCCGCGAAGGGATGCTTAGGAATATTCTAGTTGATAGCTTATTAGATGGAAATGTTTGATTATTTTTTAGCTAAAATGTTACTTGTAGCTCTGATCTAGTGTGTTTGAATGATATACCTTTTCTATATTGTCTTCTTTTGTCTAGTTATTTCATTATGTCAACATCCTGTTAAACTTCCATTTATTATCCTTAATTTCCTTGTTGTTCTCCAATATATTCTTGTACTCTACAGTTTTAAATTCTTTTAACATTTCAATAATATTTTTGTATTTGCTCTACAGGATGGCAAGAACATTTTTCAGCAATGATGTAAGGAGTCAGAACAACCAAAATCATTTTGATCCAACTATAAGACCTTTTGGTAAGTTAGTTGTAATAAATCTTAATTATTGTAAATTATATATGCTTTTGTTTGACGACAATAATATTATTTTATCTTCATAGCAAAGCCAAGATCTTCCACTCGTACATGCAGACAATTTGATGGTATCGAGCAATCTTCCGGATTGCAACTAAATGAGCCAGACAATGATCTACATGAGGACACTCCTAGTATGTTGTACATTTATTTATATGATTTAGTACTTATATGTTAATTACTCTTTAAATTGTAAAGTACTACATTATTTACTTTAATTTTTGTTGTTTCATTATTCTGGATAGACATTGGTGATAGGAGGTGTATGAGAAGCACCAATGTTAATCTTCATCCTATTGAAATGCATATAAATGAGACAAACAATGAGGTGCATGAAGACATTGATGGTACATGCTAATATTTATCGTTATATTTTTTGATTGTTTAACTAAATTTTCAGCTCAAAATTTTACTTTCTAGAAACTTGTAATAATGTTCCTATCATTTTTTAATGCCACTTCACAGTAAATGTTCGAGAGAAGAGAAAGGTAGAGGACCTACACACCTACCAAGTGTATGGGCGGTGACAAGCCGCAAACACATTCCGTTTAACAAGTGTGGAAAACCTATTGGTTCAGATAAATCAACCTTTGTTGAATTTCTTGGTACCTTAGTGAGAAATGGAACACTTGTACGACTTGATTATTTATCTTGGCATAAAGTACCAAAAGGTGTGAAAGATAATTTGCTTAACCTTGTTAAGGTAATATCATATCGTACAATTATCCTTTTCGTTTTGCTTAAATCTAGTGTCAAAAAATAGTTTTTATAATAATATAGGGAAAGTTTGATTGTGCACCTGGGTTTGAAGATTGGACGTTGATGAATTTGGGCAAGAAGTGTAAGAGTTGGAAGAATAGAGTGAAGGATAGATTTTTGTGACCCTGAAATGTCATTGGAAGAAAACTTAGCTAGAAGACCTAACACAGAGAATCAAAGGGTTTTACCTGATCAATGGAAGATTTTGGTAATTTACTGGAATAGTGAAAAAGCGACGCTTTCTCTACCAGATGATGGAGAAACAGTTGTATTTGCAGCTATAGCTGAAGTTGATGTAGAAGGATCTGTAGGAGCCTCAAGTGATGGAGAAGGAAGTGAACGAGAGGAAGCTACAGGAGTAGAACCTTCTTGTCGTGGAACATTAATTTGTAGAGGCATAATGTTAATTTCATTTGACAAAACAATTTCCTTTGCCTTTCTTATGCGACTCATCTGTAAAACAAAGTGATTTTAAAACACATTTTTTTAATCCATATTATATTATAAAAAAAAAAAAAAAACTGTACATCTTTACATAAGGAGCTTCTTGCCAAAAGCTGCATATCAACAAGAATTAAAGATAATATATTATGCACTAACCAACCAATTCACCTCCAAATCTGGTCTAACTCGTGTTAATCAGTAAAGCACCATTATATATAATATACACAATTCACAACTCCTGTCAAATTGATCATTTGTCCTTCCTTTTCCATATCAATCAGCTCTACTTAGCATCTAAAACAGTTTATTCCCACATTTATGCACAGGCCACCAAACTACTCCTAAAATCCATATTCAATCACTTTGTAAAACAATCATATTCAGTCACTCAACTATAATTCACCCAAGCTATGTGATATTATGCTGTCATTCTAGTTCTATTTTTCTATTTACAATTACCTCTCAAATGGATATATCCATCTATATTGGACAGGTCCAAACATTAGCTGTAGCGCCCCTTTTCGTAGGAGGAGAAAGGACACCACATCCGCACCGAGACGAACTCCCAAACGAGGTAGATGTACCCCATTTAAAAATCCATCCAAGCGAACGGCAAGCACTCAATCTATACCGGCAACAACGAACCTGGTCCAACAACAACAACCAACAGAAATATCAGAGTGCGGAAGCTTAAAATATATATACCAATTAAACATTCAAAGCCACACGGGGCATCAATTAACATAAATCAATATCCATCAATTATATATTTATCTAGCCAATGCTCAACAAATCATCATCAATATCGAATCTCCATAACTCATCAATATATCAAATCTATCTAGAAATTCGGTTCAAATAATAAAAGACAGACTGTTGTTAGACACTACCGACAATTACCAAAGGACACGAAGACCAAGACTCACGGCCCGCTGTTGCCAACCGACATGAGAGGTGACAATGCCACCTGTCGACCTGAAGTAAGAATTAAAAATAACGAGGGGTGAGTATAAACGATACTCAGTGAAGGTAAAGTGGGAACAAGAACGAGCCACGCTTTTGGGTTTTGAATATATATATAGGGAAATGCATTTGCAGAATTGAAGAAAATCCGGAATGTGCTTCGACTTGCATTCTCAACGCTAATTAACAGTACAATAATGAAATTAAAGCATAAATACAATCACATAATATCCCAGCGAGAATGGGCATGTTCCTCCTTATATCCCCTTCAAGTCAATATAAAACTCCATCTCCGGTGTCTGACCCCATAGTGCGACCACGAGCGACGAATTGAATTTTAGGAAAACGTGCAACGAATGCAACGCCCACCATCGCTCCCAACCGTGGCTGTCAACTCCTGACGGGCCACGATTGACGCTTAGTTTTGGGAAAAGTACATCGGGCAACACCCTGGACGCTCTTCCCCAAGTGTGACCCTTGAATACCCTCCCGGGCCCTCAATAAAAGAAAAGTCCAATATTTTACTCGCGTTTGAAGAACATTATAAGTTGAAAGCCAAACGGACATTTAGGCAAGGGTGTGACGACAAAGGGGGTGTAACCATGAGTTTCATACGTGTCGGGATGTGCTGACGGACTCCCCTAACGACTTCCCCCATAGACCCAAATCCTAAGTCAAAGCGTCACGCTTGAAACGAAAGAGTTTACTTGCCTCTTGCAAACAAAACGGTTTAGATATACTAATAGGTATAAGTTGATATCAACACGTTTGTTATAACAATCATGAAAATATAATTAAATATTTAATAGATATAGAAGAAAGGAAATCAAATCAATATGAGCACGTTAAGGGTAGTTCGCAATAATTAAAATAAATTCTTACTCCAATTGAAAGCATTTTAAAACCCTCACCTGCAAGCACGGGAAAGACAAGATAACTCACGCAATTCCTTGAAAGAACGGCCTGAAACTGTTAGACGAAAAACCAAATAAGACAAGACACGACGCATGACTCTTAAGGACTACAACACATGAAAGACCAAATAATAATCATGTAGCAATTGAAATTACAAGTAAAATGCAATTAAATCCATTAAATGAAAGATACGAAATTAAAGATGCTAAACATGCTCAATTGAAATTCTAATTGCACATTCATGCATAATATATTATAAAGAAGCACTCATGCGATTTTCGGATCATTCGGACAACATTAAAAAATTAAGGAAAAAATCCTAAAAGAAAAAGGCTTGATTCAAGGCCCGAAGGAGGTCGGAATTTTGAAAACTTTACGAAATATTCATCCTTGAATCATATGGAAGCTATAGGTGAAAACGGCTCGATTTTAGGGGGTCGTATGCAAAAAGTCAACTTTTATATTTTGCCAATTGACCCTATTACCGTGAGCAACTAAGGAAAAAGGCTGAAATTTGGTTAAGGCATTCGCACGGGCTAACGCACGGCCTGGCGCACGGTCTTGAGCACGCACTCAAGACCGTGCAAGCTAAAACAAGGGCGCACTGGCTTGCGCACCGGGGTGCGCAGGCCGGTGCACGCATAAAGGGTGGTGCACGGCCTGGCGCAAGGTCTTGCCAAGACCGTGCGTTGGGTTGTGTGGTTCAACTTACAGGAGCAGAAAAACGCGATTTAAGGTTTTCTCACGAGGGTTTCGTCCTAAAATCAACTAGGCGGATTCTATAGTTAAAATCAACACATAAAATTCACACTCATGCATTGTACACATTAATAGCTACCATTTGATCCGAACTACACTAAAAATGGTAAACTCTAACCTACAAACCCATCAAATATTCAAATATTCAAACTTAACAAATACTAACAAAATGAAGGATTTAATGGATGAAACGAAATGGGGAAAGAAGGTCACCGGTAGAGAATCAAACGAGAATTATATAGTTGGTCTCGGAATCTCGATTGGTTGAGCGACGGATTCGGGACGAGATTTCTCCTTCTCCTTTCTTCTTCTTCCTTTCTCCTTCTCTTCTCTCTTTCTCTCTCTCGATTTTGGGGTGTGAGCAAGAGTGTGCAAGAGAGTGTGCACAAGGGGGTGTAGGTGTGTTCAAGATGGAGCAAATGTGTCCAAGAGGGTGCAAGTGTGTTTAAGGGGTGTGGGTTCATTTGAGATTAAAATAAATTCGAGGGTAGAAAAGGTAATTATAAATGGTTGAGGATATGGAAATAAATTAAAATAAATTAAAATTAGCTAACGAAGCTAATCTTTTCATCTAGAATCCAACGAGGGGTCGAATAATTATTCCGAAAATATATTCCGAAAAACGATGGAGGAAAGATGCGTTCCAACTTACACAAGATTATGAGTATTTTTCTTTCCAACTGCAATAAGTTTTCCTCATGTAACTCTGTGGAACACAAGTATCTACTTAAAGCAATTGGGAGCAATCGATGCAAGAACACATGACAGTCATGGCTCTTCATGCCATGTAATTTACGCCTTGATTTATCAACACACCTTAACAAATTTGAAGCATAACAGTTCGTCATTTTTAAATCCTCAACCCATTTACATAGATCACGACGTTCTTCGTCACTCAAAGTGAAACTGGCCTTCGGTTTTACAACTTTCCCATTAGGTAGGTTTCTCAAATGTAACTCCGAACGATTACAAATGTAGCGCCCCAAAAAGGGAACACCACTGTAACGACCTTGGTATTTGATTAGCTTCGCCCCAAAGATCTAAGTGTGGGGGTATTTGATATGCTCAATTGTTGCAATGCTTTGGATACGAATTTATGTATTTTCCTAGAGATATTGAGAGTTTTTGACTCAAATTGTGGGAGAATATGGTTAAGCACGAAAGAATGGAAGTTTGGTGGAATTGGACACAAAGTTGAAGAATTCATATTTCTCTATCGTATGAAATCTAATTGGAGCAAAATCACAGATCATATTAAACTTTAAGATGTCTAGTTCAGCCTGGTTTTTACGGATCGTAAAAACACCACCCGAGTAGAAAGTTATGGCCGTTCAAAGTTCGTTGTGCGAAGTTGTTGGAGGTTCACGTCCGTGTGGAATTCTACACGGCCGTGTGTCGCTATTTTGTCCTATTTATGCGAGAATTCACATCTCTTTGTGAATTGTTCGATTCCAGTTGATTCGGCGTCCTATTGGGAGTTGGTTTAGAAGTCTTTTGGAAGCATGAAGAGTTAGAGTTGATTTAGAGCTAGTTTTATGCTATGTTGATTTGGATTCGAAGTCCTAGTTGACTCAAGCTGGGAGAATTTCATCTCTATAAATAAGACATTCTGTCTTATTGTTTACATTTTCGGTCTAGCAGTTACTTTGGTTTTTATCATGAATTCTAGTTTTTACTTTGTTGTTCTTTATTTGATTATGAGTAGCTAAACACCATCTTAGGGCTATGGCGGATTCTTTAGATTGAACACATGTTTTATGTTAAATACAATTTATGAGTTTTCTTATATATCTATCTCATGTTTTATGTGCTTTATTTCATGTAAATTTCTGATCAACTTTTGCATGTTTGAGATTTTCATATGATGAATTGAGAGATGAAGTATGAAATCTGACTAGTAAAACATTAGACATAGGGAACGTGTGATAAAGAGAATTACACACTCTTATGTGATCAGTTTCAATTAAGAAAACCAAGCAGTTACTTAATTGTTTACAAGATTTCTGTGTTTAAAGGGTTTATATTAAGTGTTTGTGACCACGAAAGTAGGCGCAATGTGATATAGGCACACCTATTATTTCTTGAGAGAGAATAATAGATATTTTAGCAAATCTGGTCATAGATATTTTAACTCATAAATTGGTATTTTCATATGCATGTGTGAGATCTATTGATGAAACCAAAGTCCTAATTTTAGTTATCTGAAATAATCAATCGGTTTACTTGTTTTCTGAATTAGTTCAGTATTTAGTATTCTCAGTTTAAATTCTCAATATTTGTCCATATAAACATTAGAGAAGATTATTAATCGGTATTTAGTTTTCCTTCCCTGTGGGACGACAATCTCATTTTTACTTACTTTCTATTACTTCTGCGATCCGTACACTTGCGGGGAAAAGTTGCAACACCACTACCGTTCTTCCATTACACATGTAACAAGAACTACGTGTAGCTTGATCCTCCATGAGAGTAGTTTTTGAGTGAAAATACCTGTAAAAGGGCCAAGTCTAACTATAAAGACTCACGCCTTAGGCAGAAAACCGACCTCACTAGACTAGGTCATCATTTCAAATTATAGGTTGTGAGGAAAATGGAGGTACGTAGGCAGCTCTAGAAGTTACTTCGAGTTCAGCTACAATTCTCAATAAAATTTATCTTTCCCCTAGCCAATCTGAGCCAAGTGGCGGGACCTTACCACAATCTCGTCACCACCCCCTTTCTTTCTTAGCCTTTCTAAGAGCTCGAAAAGCGCCTCCAAGTGCAAACGGCTTTAACAGGTAAAAGTCTGAGAGCTCACAAAAAAAATGAGAGAAAAAGACCCCAAGAAAAAAAAAAGCAAAAATGGGCACAAAAAAAAAAAATCAATCAAAAGACCCCCAAAGCAAAACGGGACAAAACAAAAAAGAGAGAGAATGCGAGGAAAAGTGAGTCAAAAACGGACTTAACAAAGTTCTAGAAGCCGCACGCGCTGAGCTCTTACTTTTACCTACCCATATTAATCACCCCTGCCTTTCTATCAAGCTTTCAACCTCATTCTGCAGACCCACCTTGAACGGCATCCAAGGAGATACTCGAACACGGAAAGAGGTACCTTTAGTCGGTCTAGGCTAGTCGGTATAGGTACACGTCATTCCCTAGAGGAAGGGGTATGACCTGTATCTCCCTAAGGAGATCTGAGATGGTGTCAGGACGACACCAGTTGTGGGTTCAACCAATTCTCAAGCTCCTTAGGCAAACCAAGGAAATATGAGAGTCTAGGATTCCCTTACAAACACTGGGGTTGGTCAAGGAAAATCCCTAGGTCCCTTAGGCGGAGTCCCGACATGATCCATCTTCACAGACGGGGGCTAGGTAAGACCCCAGTGTCCGTACTCGAGGTACATGAGAAAACACCCTACTGTGAGATGCTTGTCTCAGCACAACGGCTCCGGCAGCAATGCAGCCGACATTGGGGTTGTTTAACAAGAAGAGATCCCCCTCCTAGATGAGAATCCCACGTCCGACACTTTGGTGCGAAACGCCCAGTCCTGCAATCTGGCATACACTGGGGCTATCCATGAGGAAGACGATTCCACCTTAAAATGACCAAAGCGGCCTCTGCAAATGATATTCGGACACTGTGTCTCGACTACAGAACTAGTTCGTATCTCTCAGCCAACTGAATCTCGATGTCCTGCAAGCTTGGGTCTAGAGCTGTCTAGGAACGAGTAGTCTTCGGAAAGGACGAATACTGCAAGTACAATAGGTGGTCTCGGTTCTAACCTAAATGTCCCGGATCAATCCCAGTCAATGCACACGAACACAGGGGCTGTCCCCCCATATCAAAGACTAAGTGATCAAACCCAATCACTTTGTTCTAGGCATAGCAAAATGCCCCTATCCCCCACACGCCAGCGGCGTACACACGTCAGATGTTATGAAATGGTTATTTCATACACCTATACACACGTGTCTGAAAGATGCATACATACTATGGAAACGAAGGCAACATTTTCATACATGGATAAGGTTTACAGTTCAGTACAGCATACAATACAAAGTGTTACAGAACAAGAGAAAAACCTATCTATTCTCCCTGCGATAAGACCCGTCTGCGAAACTATTTTTGCTACCATGGTAAGGACTACCGGTGGACACATAAACATCATCATCCGAGTCACTCGGACTAGTATCCCCCGTATGATCCTAGGCCCTCGCCCGAGCTCGACTCTCAACGATCACCTGTCCACCCTGTGGTCTCGTCGTAGGCCTATCGTAGCGTGCCTTGGTGCATCGCTCCTGACGCACCGCCTTGCCCTTGCCCTTCTCAGCCGTCCTACTAGACCCATGGCAAACTAGGGCTGAACGTCGGTCGTCGGAGGAACCCTCTGACTGATCCCGATGAACGGGCGCATCTAGCCCTCGCCTCCTCGTCCCTCGAGATGAATCCTGTGACGAAAAGGGACAGCTATATCAACATAGCAGAAACAACAAAACCTCAAGGGTAAAACAGAAATGGAGACAAACCACGTCGTTTGATCGGCAGACCAACTCCCGATAGAACGCGCCGGTCCTCTTCACAAGCTCCTTCTTCGAGGAGTGGATCATCCTCATGGCTTCCTCATAGGCCACCTTGTAGCCCTGCACAGCCAGGAAGCTATCATTACCAAACCTACACGGAATGACAGCAAGAGGAAGACAAAGGGCATACCTTCTTCTTCAGAAATAGAATCCCTGGAACCCCGTCTATCCCCGGATGAGGAAGGGTCTGACTCACAGTGTTCCTAGGCACGTCTGCACCACGGATTGGGGCTGTTTTCGCCTCCAGAGCGCCCCCTCATCATCGTCGTCATCATCCCCCTACTCCCCCTGGGTAGAGGAAACCCCAGGCTAACGAGGAAATCGACCCATCAAATACTTCCTGGCAAAGTTGGTATAGGTCAAAGGCCCATCATAAGCATCCCCGATGATGTCGTGAGGCTCGTCATAGGCCGCCCGTACATCCGCCTCTCGGGAGAAAGACACACCCCCACATATAAGGTGGATCAACCGAAATGGTCAACATATGGGCACCTCCCGTCTGGTACAACACCCGGGATCCCAAGTAATGGACTCGACCGAAGGGACAGCTGTACACGTGGTCTCTCATGGACTTGAGATATAGGTCCTGGTGCGTGATCTCGTCCCACTGTCCCCACCGCACCTACATTTGAAACAGAGATTCAGACAAGGATCTCTCATACCAAGGACAAACCGAAAGGGAGGAAGTTCTCACCCGGCTAATGGTGACTGACTCCAGAGCCCTCCGACAGGCTATCACTGTCCGACGACCCATAGCCCGGACATTCTACTAAGTGAAACGCCGACCTAGAGGGAAGGCACCCTCCATCGGATCCTCGAAAGTCGGGCTATTACAACCCAATATCTCCACAGCCCATATCTGCAAAAGGTTAAGAAAGGGTTACACAAGTACAACCCGATAGGAGATAAAATGCAAGACAAAAAGCCCCCTAATACATACCACCCAAACATGGCCCCTAATGCATCCGAAGACCGCTAGGGACCCCAGCAACCCCAGTGGTACACAAGAAGACGAGTTGGCAAAAATTATACTACACAACCCGTACAACAGGAAAGCCCGAGCTAATCTCGCCATCTCAGTCGGATCTCGAATGTCGAAGTTACGAGTCGACCACACATTTCTAATCCCTCCTTAGGACAGCGCTGATGGACTCGCGTAAGTTATATCGGGTCATAGCAAATCAATCACCTTGTCATTAGTGACGTCCTCCTACCAATCGAGGTCCTGACCCTCAAAGGACAACCCTGTAATCATAAAGAAGTCCATCGGGGTCAAAGTCACCTCAAACGATAGCAACTGGAAGGTCTTGGTACAGTCCCACCACCTCTCACCAAGGGCCCGAGTCATGCCTCCAATCTGCCTCATCGTCGACATAGAATGAGTAAATCAAAAATCAAAAGGAGGTTCATGGCCAAGAGGAAAGATGCGCGAGTAACGGTGATTTTGGAATGTACCAGTTGTATCTGAAACGGTGTTAAGAAGGTATCAAGGGGCATTTCCAGATATATTACTCAAAAGAACCGGCACAATACGCCTAATCTATTAGAATTGAAAAAATTTTGTCCCTATTGTTACAAACATACGATTCATGGGGAAATAAAGAAATAGATCGACCCAAGTATGTTTTATCCTTGAAAGGGGAAAAATGACATTATATAGAACATATTGAAATAGAACTAGAACGTATTGAACTAAATAAATAATAATCCTATTGGGGGTTAAAATGACAATTAAGAAATAGGATTTTCGGGATAAGAAATAGACTAAACAAACAAACCATGGATAAATCCAAGCGACCTTTTCTTAAATCCAAGTGACCTTTTCTTAAATCCAAGCGATCTTTTCGTAGGCGTTTGCCCCCGATTCAACCGGGGGATCGAATTGATTATAGAAACATGAGTTTACTTATTCGATTTATTAGTGAACAAGGAAAAATATTATCTAGGCGAGTGAATAGATTGACCTTGAAACAACAACGATTAATTACTATTGCTATAAAACAAGCTCGTATTTTATCTTTGTTACCTTTTCTCAATAATGGTAGTCAAAGAAGGTACCCAAGCCCGTGCCATCCACAATCCTCCTAGCAGGATTCAGAAGGACTTTGTAGCGCCCCCTGAAGAAGGATCGCCACATCCGCACTGAAGCGAACTCCCGAGCTTCAGCGAGGAGCCTCAACTTAAAAATCTACTCCAGCGAACGACACTCAAGCAATAACCATCGGCAACAGCGACAACCATCCCAACAACAACCATAACCATGCAGAGCAATGCGGAAGCGATTTAAAAAGAAAACAAATAAATTCCATAGAAGCTTACATAATATCAATTAAACATTTGTAGTTTGAAATACAACAGAAGCATAAACACACAGTGTCGTCCATGGCTCAACTAGCCTATCCTGTGCAATCCTAGATATCTTCAACTATACCACGTTAGGGGCACATAAGGTACATAAAGTAAATAAAGCAATAAAGGGTACGAAAGTAATAAGATACAATAAAAAGGACTCGACAGTTGTTGGGACCACTGACAAGACAAACCAGACGCAAGACTGAGCCTATCTAGACCTGCTGATGCCGACTCTGACAAGATAGGTGACGTCGCCACCTGTTTACCTGAAGCAAGAACCAAAATAGCAAGGATGAGTATAAAGGATACTCAGTAAGGGGGTTTTGATCACAGTTCCGCGCAGGCCCAAAAATACATGTTTTCCCGAAAGATATCTCTTTCGGCTAACATTCCACCCAAACAAAGGATTCCTACAAGTCTCTAGCCCAAACAATTACCAAAAACTCACTAGAGCATTTCCCCAGACACCTAGGCTCACTATTCACTCAAACCCACTTCTCAAATCTCACACTTTCTTCCGTTGGAAACGAGATCTTCTTCGTAGATCTGAAGCATCTCGGGTCTAATTACAAATCCCCACCAAAATCCCCATAAAAAAACACTCAAAATGACAGAAAAACGAACATGTGCAGCATAAAGCATAAAAGGGTAAAATAGGAAACGTACCCCAGTTTGGAAGAACTCCAGATACAAATGCGGAGTAATCTCCCTCCTCCACTCGAACTCTCCATACTCTCACCTCTCGCTCGACGACCAGATGGGTATTACCGCCATACCCATCACAACATGCTAGGTAATCTCCTAGGATGTTCCGTCTCTCACCATCGTCACGAATACACAAAAGAATGGCTTTTCAGTATTTCAAACTACTCGGGAACACTAGAAACTGAAAATCAAGTTTCGGACTGAGAGAGCATGCCGGAAAGAATGACGAAAATGAGCCCAGGCTGGTTACTTAAACCAGCCGGCCGGCCAGCGCGCCCAAGGCTGATCAATCGGCCGGCTGTTGGTAACCAGCCTGGCGCTAGGTTGACCAGCCGGACGCCTCCTCGGCCCGGCTCCCGACCTCCATTTCTCCATTTCTCATGCTCCGACACCCTTTAGGACGTTCCAGGTCCATTCTCAAGCCTCCAGATCAAGTTCTACATGCGAAAAGAGCCCCCATACGAACTATAGCCCCTCGCGCTACCTTATCCAGAGAGCCCCCATAGAAAGAACTCTCCATCTTCAAACCTGAGGTGTCTAAAAGTCCAGCAAAACTCGTGCCAAGCTTCGAAAGCTCCTCAGCATTGAGTCACCCTGTCTACAACATGTTGATCCCAGAATTAATACCCTCGGGCACCGACAGTCCTACAAAAAAGGATACCAAAGATCCTCGGTCAAGCTCCTTCAATCATTAGCCCCAAAATCCTCCAAAGGGTGCCACAAGACCCTTCTCTCTATCAAAGGGTGGCACAAGACCATTCTCTCTATCCAACGGGTGGCGCAAGACCCTTCTCCTCATTCCAAGGGTGGCACAAGATCCTTCTCCTTATCACAAGGGTGGCACAAGACCCTTCTTCCTATCCCAAGGGTGGCATCAGACCCTCTCAGCTCTCTTCCACGGGTGGCACAAGACCCTTGTAGGCCCTCAGAGGCAGTAGTGTTAGTTATTTCCCCACAGAGGAAAGCCCCAGAGGCACCAACATCCGCTCCAAGATGCCTTCACGCCAGCAACGTCCTAACATCCAGGCCGCTACGACTTGCGCTTTTCGGTGAAAAATTGAATCTTCATTGAATCATCGGCATTCGCCTCTCTCGAGCCTCAGCCGATGGGGGGCTCTGTCAACACCTCGATTTTGCATCTCGTAAAGCGATGATATTTTGCAGAATTGATGACTCAGCCCCACTAGACACGAGGCAAACTCCGGACGCCCAGACGATCCTCAAGAGTCAAACCCTAGTGTCCATATCGTGCCGCATACCCCTGGTAGCCCTTAATCACTGCTCTATCCTTCCATATATTCGTCAAATCCCAAATTCGATACAATATTGCAATAGGATGTCGTGATAGGAGCCTTTCGGTCTTCGAATCACCCAAATCGGACGTGAAACGAAGGAGAAAACACTGAAAAACCCAACGAGCACGCAACCCTAGCCCGACCCAACATGGCTGACTGCCAACGCGACTTCGCAGGCTGGCCGGCCTACGAGAAATCCACCAGGCTGGTGGCACCAGCTGGCCGGCTAGTCACGGCCAGGCGCATCAGCCTGGCCGGCCGGTCGGTCCCTCCTTCATTGCCCTAACCTTCCTTACAGGTTTTGCAGCCCTAACCTGCCTTATTTATGGGTTCCTCACACCTATAAATAAGGCCCTCCCCTCATTTTATTCTTGGCTCATTCACTACTCTCCTCCTGTCCTTCGTTCTAAGGTTCGAGTACTCGCCTTAGAATTTCTAAAGAGATGACTAGGCTTCCTTAGCCCGGTCCGCTCTAGTCCCTTTTTGGTCTCATTCTCGGTTTTAGGTTATTCCTAACCCCTAAATCCGAAAGGAGGTTCGACACTCTACTCAATAGAGTGCCCGGATCTCAGTCCCAAGTCGCAATTCTGTCCGTTCTCTGCGATTGTGCTCTAGTGTTCGAGGGGGAAGTAGCAGCTAGGAGTGAAGTGAAGTGAAGATAAGACTACGAGAGTTAGTCTCCTGTTAGCCCTTTACGTATTTATTTACTTTCTACTTTCCTAGTTGATAGTAATAGCCCCCCATTCCGTCTCCCTACGAGACTGAACAACATCCATGGCTAAGGCCGTCGGGTCTAGGTGGTCAGCGGGCGGAGGGTCTCCCCATCCTCGACCCCACCTAGACTACAACCGGCACCTGACGCCTCCCCTTAGTTTCTTGTTTGCTTAAGTGTCTTTACCACTTTCCTACATGAAACTCTTCATCTCGCATGTCTGTGCTAACCCCGAACTTTCTAAGCATAACACACCTAGGCTTAGTTCATTTCGGATACCTTGCGTAGGGCTTATAATCCCTCGATAGGTTTAACGAAGGCCGGACGGCTTTACAGCCAGGAACTAAATCTAAAGTCTCGTAAAAAATACGAACCTTCTACAAGACATTCCTTTTTATCCAATGAAATCTTCCAAAATCAACACGAAAGCTTCTCTTTATGACAATATCCCTTTTTTTGGTTAACCCGGCACGAGGGTCTAAAGCTTCGAGCTTTACTCCCCCTCTACCCGTAAATACCCGAAAGACAACTCTTTCCATAAGAGAACTTTCCTTTCTTAACTCTCTTATACAAAAAAGCCTTTTAAAAACGAGGCATGATGAACCTCACATGTCTACTCCATACCCTACTCTCAGAAGTTCGGGGGTATGAACTACGTTGGCCTTGGTTCCCAAGCTCCTTGGGATATGTAGGCAGCCGGTTCCTTCCGGCACCAAGCTAAAGGGATCCAATCCCTATATTCCACATACATACACACATACATACACATATATATATACTCGCTTGCAATTACTTGTCTGCACATTTGGGGAACTACACGGTCATTTGGTATTGGTCAGAAGACCCGAAAGGGGCGATGGGGGGTGATAGGTTGCTGCAACCCTTTCCTCCATCGTAACTTAGCTCCCGAACCTATCACACAAATCTCTGGACACACACAAGGACGCTCGAGCCTATACAGGTTTCTCTCTCAACCTTAACCAAGTAGGTGGCGACTCTAAACCTCCAAATGGCGAATAGAGAATGATGCCACACTAAAGGTATACCCCACCCTCATATCGCCATCCAACAACAATCCTACCATATCCAACCAAAACACCCTCACACAAAAACGAAATAACAAAAATCACATCACCCATCTTATTAACGATGATGGTGTCCGCACAACTTCTATTGAGGAAGTTGCAGAATCTTTCACCAAATTCTATCAAAAACTCTTTGGCACAGAATCCTTTACTAGTAACCTTGATCTTCCCATCCTTCAAGATGGCCCTTTAGTCGATGATAACATGGGATTTTTTCTCATTCGTCCAATTACTGATGATGAGATTAAAAAAGCCCTCTTTGACATTGCCAATGATAAGGCTCCCGGCCCTGATGGGTTCACATCTGCCTTCTTCAAAAAATCTTGGAACATTGTTGGCAAGGATTTCCTTGCCGCAGTCCATGAATTTTTTGCAACTGGAAATCTGCTTAAGTAGTCCAATCACACTATCATCCCCTTGATTCCTAAAAAAGATAATGCCACTAATGTTCGTGACTTTTGTCTTATTGTGTGCCTTAACGTAATATACAAAGTCATAACCAAAATCATTAGTGAACGCATCAGACCCCTCCTTGATTCTCTCATTATTCCTGCTCAATCCGCCTTCATTCCTGGTAGGCAAATGAATGAGAACATCTTCCTAGCCCAAGAAATAGTCCGAGGCTACTCTTGTAAGAGAGGAGCTCCTAGGGCTATGTTGAAGCTTGACATCACTAAGGCTTTTGATTCCATCTCATGGAAGTTTCTCAGTGATGTCCTCCACGGTCTAAATTTCCCACCAAAATTTATTGGATGGATCCTTCAATGCGTCACTACAGCTTCCTTTTCTGTAGTGACCAATGGTTGCCTCCATGGCAAATTTGATGGGAAAAAAGGACTTAGGCAAGGGGATCCAATGTCTTCTTCCCTTTTCATCCGTTGTATTGAATATTTCTCCAGATTACTCAAATCCCGCACTACCAGCTCTGACTTCAACTTCCACACCCGTTGTGAAAAATTGAAAATTTCCCACCTTGCCTTCGCCAATGACCTCATCTTGTTCACCAGAGCTGATCCCATCTCAATCCGTATTCTTGTCGATTCCCTCGACTCTTTTGAACTTTGCTCCGGACTTGCTGTAAATCTAGCCAAGTCTTCAGTTTTTCTAGCCAGCCTTGATGACCAAGCCAAAAATGAAATTCTTGACATTGTAAAATTTCCCATGGGTGATTTCCCTGCCAGATATCTTAGCATACCTCTTGCCCCACAAAAACTCTCTATTGATGAATATCAACCCCTTCTCAACTCCATGGAATCCTATTTTTCCTCCTGGAATGCCAGTACGCTCTCCTTTGCAGGGAATGTAGAACTCCTAAACTCGGTCATACAAGGAATTCATTCCTTCTGGCTTCAAGCCTTTCCCATCCCCTGTACCATTCATGACCATATCGCCTCTGTAACGACCCGAATATTTTAATTATATTATTAATAATTACGCGAATTCTTTCTTACCTAATTTCTCGATCTATCCAATTGGATTAATTAATCTTGTGGAAAAGATTGATTTAACCTATCTTTTAAATACCCTCAATTACTTAAATTACATAAATGCCCTTAAAAGCCTAAATGACAATTTTACCCCCCCCCCCCCCCCCCCCCTGATATATTTTCATAAATATCTATCTATCTCTCTCATTCTCTCATTTCACAAAAGGAGGAGGAAAGAAGAAAGAGAAGAAAGAAAGAAGAAAGAAAGGAGAAAGAAAGGAGAAAGGAGAGAAATCTTCCCGACGCCCTACCGAGCCCGTTTCTCGCCCGATCTACAAGCCGTGAAAACCCGAACGATCCTCACTACATTCTCTACCGGTAATCCTTTTACCTCATTTCATTCCGTTCGTTCTTTCTTGCGATTTTTGTGATTTATATATAGAATTTTATTAAATTAGGATTTTCGTGTTTAGGAAGATTTACTCGACCATTTTACGTGATTCTTGTGTCTATATGTAGCTTATATGATATATATGATTATATATGAAAATTAGGGTGTTTTATGGTATAGATTAGGAGATATATGAATTTATATTTTGAATTCGCGTGAGAGGTTCGCGATCTGTTGAGTCTGCTGCTCAGTAGATCCACACGGGCGAACGCACGGTCTTGAGCAAGACCGTGCAGGAGCCCGTGCGCTTTACTTTTCAGCCTGCACGGGCTTGAGCCCGTGCACAGGCCCGTGCGCATGGCCGTTTGCACCTGCACGGTCTTGGCACCGTGCTCAAAACCGTGCGGGAGGCCGTGCAACCCCTTTTGTGCTTGCACCGGCTTGCCAAGCCCGTGCGTTGGCCGGTGCAACATACTTAGTGTATTTTCTAGCCTTTTTCCTTTCTTACACTTCGGGAATTGGTCAACCCCACTCATTTAAATGTTGACTTTTCTCATACGACCTCCGAATATCAATCCGATTTCACCTATAGCTTCCTTGAGCCTCGGGATTTGATATTCTTCATAATTTGTAATTTACCCGACCCTAATTGACCGTCAATTGACACCTTTCTCGTTTAGGGATTTTTCCCATCTTTTCCGTTTCTTGTCCGTTTGACCCTGTTTTCGCGAGAGAGTTCCGTTATATTATTTTAAGCATGTCTACGTGCCCTAATTGCGTTTAAGCATGCCTTTAATATTTATTATTTACGTTCTTTCATTATTTAACATTGCATTAATATTCTTTAATTGTCGTACCATAATTTATATGTTTAATTGATTTACTTTCCATATTGCACCTGTAGCATGAGTGATGTTTATATGAATTGCCGTGCGTCGTCTGTTGTTCGTGTCTTGCTTTTGTTGTTGTCGGTCTTGTTTTCATCCTCTAGGCCCTGTGTATTACAGGTGGGTCCAACGAGGGAGAAACCTGACTACCGCTTGCTTTCATACTGCATTGTCGAGCCAGGTAAGGGTTTTAAATTGTTTTCAACTGGAGTAAGAACATAGTTTATTTAGGCTTCGAAATAACATATTTCCCCGCCTTTTCTTATTGCTTGTTGTACTGCCTTTATTATTCCTTATGTGCTTAGTCAAACCTTTTAATAGCAAAACCAAAATGATTTGAAATGCTTTCAACTAGAGACAAGGAAAACCCTTTTGTTTTAAATGCGAATTTTGGTCTCTCAGCCTCGCAAATATAACTTTGTCTCGAATGGCCCCTTTGGCCTTCCACATCCCGATTCCCCAATTGCGAATGGCCCTTTTGGCCACTTAAACTGTCATCGTTTTCAAATGCGAGCTATGAACCGTGTATCGTGTTGGGCCCGGAGTATTTAGGAGGTGAGCCTGGGGACGTGCGTCCAGGGCAAATCCCGATGGATACTCCAATCCATATCTGCTTAGGTCAGCCAGGAGGTTGACTAACCTGAGTTAGTGCGAGGGTGGCGTTGTAGGCTACGCGCTTCCTAGAAAATTCTGTTAAGGGTGACGTTGTTAACACGCGTTTCCATAAATTCTGAGTGGTCCATGAACCTTGGTGATGGAGTACTTGCTTGCATGATTTTCAATTGGGAGTTATAAGGAGAGGGCCCGTTCTCGCCGGGACACATTCTTGCATGATATATCGCATTTATTGCTTGTCTAACTGTTTTACGGCTTTCGTTACAAGTCGAGGCACATTCCGATTTTCTTCAATTATCATATGTATTTCCCTATATATATACAAACCCGGAAGCGTGATTCGTACTTGCTACCCTAAGCCTTCCTATATTATTCAATTAATTAGTTGAATTACGAGCCGTTTTATTTATCATTTCTAACTTATTAGATAGTACATTTCGAATTAGTAACGGCCTCTTGACTCAACTAATACCCCGTTTAACTTATCGGCTTGACATTACGTGTAAATGTTTTTTAAAGGATCCGGTTCGTCAACCCTTTTGTGTTTTCAAATAAGCCGAACCCGAGTGTTGCTTTGTGTCATTTTACAACTTATATTTCGTATTCATATTCTTTCTCAAAATGGGCAACACTCACCACTTTTGGTTTTAAAAGATAAATGACGAACTGTGATCAAAACTCCCTTACTGAGTATCCTTTATACTCACCCCTGCTATTTTGGTTCTTGCTTCAGGTAGACAGGTGGCGACGTCACCTATCTTGTCAGTCGGCATCAGCAGGTCTAGATAGGCTCAGTCTTTCTGGTTTGTCTTGTCAGTGGTCCCAACAACCGTCGAGTCTTGTTTATTGTATTTATTTACTTTACGTACTTATGTGCCCCTGATGTGGGATAGTTGACGATATCTAGGATTGTATATGATAGCCTTGTAGGCTTTTATGAAATTTGATTGCTTTCATTAATCGCTTCCGCATTTCTCTGTTTTATTGTGGTTGTTGTTGGGATGTCGTTGCTGTTGCCGGTAGTGCTTGTTTGAGTGCCGTTCGCCGGAGTGGGTTTTTGAGTTGAGGCCCCTCGCTGAAGCTCGAGAATCCATTTCGGTGCGGATGTGGCGGTCCTTCTTCAGGGGGCGCTACAGCCTCACTCTGCCGAAGCTTCCTTTGGGGAGGCAAATCTGCAAAAGTCTCTTGGTCCACTGTCTGCACTCCCAAAATTGAGGGCGGACTTGGGCTAAAGGATTCCAAAATTTGGAATTCTACCCTCCTCTCTAAAATCCTTTGGAACATCCACTTAAAGAAGGACTCTTTATGGATAAAATGGATTTCTACCGAATATCTTAAGGAGAAGCCCATGTGGGACTGGATACCACACTCTAGGGACTCCCCTCTTATGAAGAAACTTGCATCCATCAAGCAATCTCTCCTTGACCGTCTCGGCTGCAAGGATAATGTTATCCAAGAGCTACAGCGTTCTTGTACCGACGACTCTCTTTTCCCCTCTAAGGTCTATGACCTTCTCCGTAGTCCAAACCCTCAGCTATATTGGCCTCCCCAAAGTCCAAACCCTCAGCTATATTGGCCTCCCCAAATCTGGAAAAGCTACACCCCTCCTAAATGGAGCTTCTCATGTTGGCTTGCCCTTAAGAACCGTCTCTCCACAAAAGACAACCTTTTGTTCCTTGACATTCCCCGAACCTGTAGTCTATGTGGGTCCCATTCAAAGACTGTTGAGCACCTATTCTTTTTGTGTCCTTTCTCTAACCTTGTTTGGCAGAATATCAAAGCTTGGTTAGGAATCTCTAGGCAAATGAACAGTCTAAAAAGCTCCATTCGATTCATCAAGCAAGATTTCTGAGGTAAATGATTCATGTCGAAGGTAATGCACATTGCCTTCTGCTCAACTGTCTACCACATTTGGACCACGAGGAACAAGGTAGACTTGGAAAACGGTTCCTTCACCAACAGGGATGTCGAAGCAAAGATCAAGAATCAAGTGTTTCGGGTGCTCTTCAAAATGTATCCACTCGAATTTGTAATAGAGTCTATAGCCATTAGTTAGACAATGTTAGGATTTTTTATCCTCGGGATATGCCCCTTAAGGACTATGTACTATATTTGTTTTTCTATTTCCTTTCTGCCTCGGGGTATGCCCCTTAAGGCTTTGTTTTGTGTTTATGTTTTTGGGACTTATCCCTCCTCCCTCGGGGTATGCCCCTTAAGGTTCATGTATTTATCCTTTGCTTGTTTGGCTCTACCCCACCCCACTGCACTATACTCACTTATTTTGCTTGGTTTGGGAGTCTCGCAAGCAACGCGCTGTGCCCCACCAGCTGCACGGACATTCCTCACGTGCAGTCTCGCCCATCCACCAACCCTACGGCTGGCACGCAAGTCCTGCATCTGCTCACTCACAATATGTGCATTTCTCACCACCGCGCCCATTTCGCAGGCACGAGTTTGTCCAGCACCTGGCGCCTACTTTGATCTGGGCCTGACTTCCTGCCAACAGCCGCGCGCAAGCCCCACCTCTGCCCGCTCACAGCACGCGCAAGCCCCTCTATCCTTGATCTCCCGAAGTTGTGATCTATCAACCCGATCAGGCCTCCCGGGGGCAATCTCGTAGAAGATCTCTTTTTCTCAAGCTTGCTACGGATGAGTAGTTTGGACTAAGTGGATCGGATACAATTGCCTAGGGTTGGCTCTCGGGCATATCACCTTTGGAAGAATATTTTTGCTTTATTCGTGTACTCTTTTTCTTTTACTAGGTTTTCCCCTTAGGGTTTTTTCTTAGTATGGGTTTTAACGAGGCACGGCTCCCTTATGATCTCTGATGGGAGTTTTATTCTTGTTTTGTCCCCTTTGGCCGGGGTATGCCCCATTTGGCCTTGTATTTTCTATCCGTCTTTTTGATTAGCATTTTTGCATACCTCTCCATGTAATCACTGGGGTATGCCCCTTTGCTTCTGTACATATTTTCTTTTGTTATTTATAAAATTTTACATTTTACCAAAACAAAAAATAAGAAACGGGGGGGGGGGGGGGGGGGGGGAGGGTGCCAAAACCCGATGCGCTCGCACCAAGGATGCAATTATGCTTTCCATCCATAATTATAGATCAGTACAAACGTCATTTTCTTGAAAGGAAGCAGATACGATGGTCAAAATCTCATTGCATGAAGATGTCCTGAAATCTGCATCTATCAGTTTACTTTGAGGTAGTTTCTTAATTCGTTTAATTAGCTTTGCTGGAATGGCATAAAGAATGGAATTATCACATTTATTGCCAACTAAGAGGGTGTTTAGTCTGCACTTATAGACAACTTATAAGTTGTCTTATAGCTTTTAAGCATCCGAAAAGTGTTTGGCAAACTTTTTACTAAAAGAGGTTATAAGCTCATCCAGACGGCTTCTAAACATCCAAAAAGTGTTTGGTAAACTTTTGTTCTTTAGAGGAGCTTATAAGATGTTAAAATAAGATGCTAGAAGCTTATAAGCTCCTTTCAAATTAGTTGGATAATACAAACTTATTTCTAAGTGCTCAACATATTCCCTCATAAGCCATGATACATAATCTTATTTTTATCCAAACACTTTGACATCTTAATTTTAAGGCCAAATTGCATTTTTGGTCCTGTAACTAATGACTTTTCGCATTTTTTATCCTAAGGTTTTTGATTTTGCAGTTTTAGTCCTATATATACTAAAAAGTTGCAATTTTGGTCCTGGGCTTGCCGAAATCCTAAATTGTTGCCGGATTTTCACATGTTCGGCAAGTGTGAGAGTCATTACGGTGATGATCTTCCGCATGGCAGTTTATATGGCCAACTATATATTCCAAGTAGGCTTTTAAAAAAAATCAGAAATGCCAACTGTACGTTAATAATGATTTAAATAATTTTAAAAACGTATTTTTTAATTGAAAAATCCTAACTATGATTTAACTAAATACAATTTTGTTAAAAAAAAAAGAAAAAATTATCCTACAAAACAAAACCTAAATACGATTTACCTCTTTCACCTAAAAGATTCAGACAACTTTTCATGCAAATCCAAAAAATTCACCCACCTTTCAGACCAAAGAACCCTAACTCTCGTCGTTTCTCTTGTTCTTCCCCATGTGATTTCTATTGAAAAATAGCTAGAAGAGGAAGAAAAATTAGAGCTGCCTTGTTCCCGTAAGACGCGATAGGATGGTGTTCATTAGGAAAGACTGCCACATCCATTGTATCTTTTTGTACCTACTGTCAATCAACGTGCTTAATTGTATCTTTTTGTTAATATTTGGTTGAACAGTTATGAAGTAGTCTATTTTGTAAGTAAGAATGGCTGATGGATGATTGTAATTTCTGTTTTAACTCTTAGCTTTAGAAGTGCAACATGAAAATGCAAAATATGAAGTAGATGTTTTGGTTATTATGATATTTCTGTGTTGGAAGTGTTGGATTACTATTTTTCATGCTTGATATGTATTGAATGAAAGGAATGAACAGGGGTTTCTCTTGATGTGTATGAAACTTATGAAGTTTATCTTGATGTGTATTGAATGAAAGAAATGTTTTGCTCATAGTCAATAACAAGGGTTTTTTTGTAATTTTATAAACATAGATATAGTTTGAAAAAACTGAAGTTTTTGTAATTCACACAAATATTAAACAAGCTGGGTTAATATGTAATTTCATAAAGGTCGAATATTTTTAACAAGAATTTTGGAAAAACTGAAGTTTTTGGTAATAATGTCAAGCTTTAGGGGAGGTGTATGTAATTCACCCAATTATTTAACAAGTTGGGTTAATATGTAATTTCATAAATAGAGAAATTTAACAACAACTTCATAGTCATTCATAGAACATTACACAAAAAAATATGGACAACATTATGATTTAAAATCCAACATTACAGCCGAGAAGAAAGTTCCTGAAAATCTTCTAACATAACTTCATTAAAATATTATACTACCCCCCTAACACATAAACCTAACGATTAATTAAGCATCTTCATTGAACCAATTTTTCCTCCATCCTTCTGTACAGCAGCACCTGTATCACCACCAGCCAAGAAAATCACCAACAAACCTACTACAATGGTCAATAACAGAACTTGAGCAGCCATTCTCCACCTACGACGTGAAGCATCCAACTTTTTTTATTTTCACAAGCAAGGATGGGATTAGAACTTTAGATTTGGCACACATGGGTGGATCTGTGGACCTGAAATACTTGTTGCAACTTCTGTCTGGGCAAGTTAAGAACCTCCTTCCTGGATTCCGTGGTGTCCATGAGGTGAGAGTGATGGGTGTCTTACCACATACACAGTTTGAACCTTCACTCGGGTGGGTGGAAGATCCACTGCAAGAAGACATAGCTTCCTCTGTTTTCTGCAGCAACAATGGTGTCAATGTTGAAGAAGAGGAAGGAGAAGATGAACATAATTAATTATTTAGGGGCAAATATGTATATTTAGTATTTGGGGGGAAAATAAATTTAGTCTTTGGATTTTCCCTCCAAAATAAATTACACACGATTTTTCTTTTTCTTTTAGGTGACAACTGGATATGACATGGAGCTTAGGTGGAGGTCAGACGGCTTACGTGTGAAAATCCGATGATAATTTAGGATTCCGGCAAGCCCAGGACCAAAATTGCAACTTTTTGGTATATAAAGGACTAAAACTGCAAAATCAAAAACCATAGGATCAAAAATGCGAAAAGCCACTAGTTACAGGACCAAAAATACAATTTAGTCTAATTTTAAAATGAGATCTAACATCTTATAAGCTCCAAATACATCATATAAGATGCGAAAGCTTATAAGCTCTTTCAAATAAGCTTATAAGCTGGTTTTTCTATCTGGCAAGCGAGATGCATTGGTTGGTTGATGAAGTGCAAGATCAGTCCCTCTTGAACACAGCTGGATGGAGTTTTGTTATTCCAAAGTTGTATAAGATGTACCCAAATCGTGATATGAATCTGAATCTTTCTGTATCTTCGCCACCAATAATACAAGTTGAAGAACAGCAAATTAAGGCGACAATTCTCTTAGATATGGTGATTGGTGTTTTGGATGACGAGAAAGTAATACCAGTTTTATGCATTTCTGTGGTAAGCTTAGTTAGATTATAACACACACTTTTTGTGTTTCTTTATCAGTTGAAGCTTTCTGCTTTTTATATGGATTGTGTTAAGACTGATGATAACACGATTTCGTTTTTGGAGGTGATTTGCGTTTCTATGTTGTGATTTATCGTTATGAGACGAAATTAACTAAATTTGGTTAGGTTCAGGTTATTAGTAGTTCCATATCTGCTGAAATCTCAGGAAATGCTGTGATTGGTAATGTAAAGCTAAATGACTTCACTATGTCTCCTAATTGGAGCAAGGTTGGTGATTTGCACATGCGTCTAGTCCGGGTTTCTCTTCAATCTCCTTTACTTTAGTCTATGTATCAGTCGGTATTTGAAAGATCTCGAAAGCATCAAGACTTTGGCAGTGTGCAAATTCTAAAAAAAAATGCTTTTGCACTTTTTGCCTTTTTTGGTACATTGGGAGTGTTTGGAAAACCAGCTTCTGTTTATTTTAAGTAGAAGTAAGTTAGAAAGCAGATGACCAAATTTTAGCTTCAGCTTCTAGATTATTTTTGTAAATAAATGAATGCTTGTTTAGTCTAATAAAAGTGATTCTCAACTATTTTTTTTCCCAAACACTTAACTGCTTTTCCTTAAATTTTTCATTTTTCTTTCCAAACGAAATATCACATTTGATACCATAACTTAACCTAATTTCAATTTTCATACCATAGTTATCACATTTTTCAAGTTTAGTACTATAAATTTTACGTTGTATATTAGCAAATTAACAACTGAGATTCAAACACAACACATAAATCATATTGATCACAACCGGTTAAATTTTTTCATGTAATTTGCATCTGTCTCGTATTTGTTTCAATAAGTTTTATATGTATTAAAAATAATTCAAATAGAAACTTATGGCATCAAATCTGAGGCAAGTGAAAAGTTTGCTACCAAAATTCGACTTAACAGAACTTATGGTACAAACGTGATATGACCCCTATCTGAATACCCATTACTTTTACCACTCCTAAATTCTCACAACTTTAACCTCTACTTTAGTTTCTCCAAAAGTGCTTCTTTCGTTGTATGCTATCTTTACAGACATTAATGTCCACCACACTTAAGATTGTGATCTTGACATATTTAAATTTAAATCTCAACAAAAGGATATGAGTTACAAGTTTTTCATGGCTACAAGCTTCAAGATGCCCAAATCCTCTACACATAGTCCTGGATTGTGGCATATAGTGATGTGACATCAGTTCAACAATTGATTTAAGTCTCATCTAATTAATTGACTCTGAATTCAATTATTTCATTTAATCACAAGTTATATTTTGCTGATACGAAAACACCTCTGTCCATTTTGAATTTAAGACGATAGTTAAAGTCAAAATGGATTAGTTTGTGTTTTAGTGTCGGATTTACCTGTAACATTTATTAGATCCTACAAGCCAGTACATGTATTTGTACATGCAGTTTTGATGTAAATGAAAAATATCCCAACATTTGGTTCTTTTTGCACTTTGGCACCTAACTTTTTCACAATGTGTTGTGGTGGTTCTATTTTATATTTGCAAACAGGTGTCAAACAGAGTCTCAACCGAAATATAAAATAGGACCATAATAGAACATTTTAAAAAGGTCAGGAATGAATATTTCTCTCCTTTTTGGTAGTAAAGAGAAAGCAAGAGAAACTAAACTAGGTTGGTAGTATTAGTAGCAATACAATTAATAACCTTTCTGGGGGTTCGGTTCACTCAATCAAAAGGGAATCCTGATCATATCCTTTTTCTCGGAGATATAGGCGCAACCATTTGTCTTCCTTCTCATGTGACGGAAATTTTTGATCTACAGTTTGCACAAAAGGAACATGCAGTTCTCAATTAACGAACCCAAATGGTGACAATTAATGTTAGCAAACTTGACCAGCTGAAGAACAACTTCCAAATCATTCTCGATATAGAGTTTTTTAATTCTCCTCGCCAAGGCAATACATAGACCTTCTGTTAGTCCCATAAACTCGGCAAAGGTGATTATATTTTTTCTAACCTTTAAAGAGAATCCCATAATCCAATCGCCATTATAATCCGTAACTAGGGATGAATATTTCTCTCTCTCAAATATTAGTGTAGCGGGCGCCGCCAAACGGGCAAACGCACGCCCACACCGAATCCTGACCCGGAATCGAAAGGAATCCGACCGGAACCAAAATCCGGCGAACGGCAAACCAAACTCATTTACTAGGCGGGGGTTTAAAAGCAACGACAAACTTAAAGCGGAAGCAATGAAATATACAAAACATAAAATCATTAAGCAACTGCGCAGTTAGGTAAAGCCCTTCGAGGCTAGCGAAATTCCATAATAAACTAATAATAATTTACAACGGGTTCAACAATAGTATTCTTCCTGAACATAATACACAAACTAGTAGCCTAAATAATTTACATAACATAGGTATGAGCCAAACAGAAATGAGAGTTTACATGCAAACCAAAAATATAACTCTAAAGACGACCGACGACAAAGCAACAAAGCCTGCCTAGTATCCTGAAACCAAGGGTGAGACAAATGGGATTAGTCAAACGACTAAGTGAGGGAGAATAATTTTAAACAGAAAAGAAAACAACTGAAGTAAAGGTTTTCTCAAACGATTGGTGATCTAACTCAAAATGAAACATAACAAATCTTTCGTATAACTCAGCGAGAAGAGTTCCGAACCACCAGTCAAATCATAAAACATAAACCCTCCTTATCCCTCTGATTGCAGTTAGAAAGCTATCCTGAACCACACAGATCAAACGGAATTAACTCAAGTACTCAAAGGGTTGTCCCTCCGGCCTCACCCCGAGCTCCCAAAGGTGGAGGGAACAGGAGGATTGCCGCTGCAGACCCGATGTCTACCGACTTCGTCCTCTCATCCTTAATCCGAGCCCATCAGAATAGAACATACACATCCATATACATAGCTCGCTTTTCAAACATTTTCATATGGTCAAAAGACTGTTCGAGACAAGTCGGTTGCGAGGCTATTATGACAAAGTTCGCTTTAGAAATCAAAGGTTTTACTTGTCTATTTCGCAAATATTTTACAAACATATACGTAATACTTTTTATATTAAATCGTTTTCAAATCATAAAGGTATAAGCTTAAATATTTACTATATATATAAACGGTGTGAAAACAAATACAAAATAAGGCTTGTATAGGAGTGATGCTTATATATATATATATATATATATATATATATATATATATATATATATATATATATATATGTATAATTGGAAGAGAAACGGAAAACCCCACCTGATGGCTTGAACGAAGACAAAAAGCGCACAAATGCCATGCTACTCCTCGGGAGTACCATCTGTAAAACACAAGGATACAACCACATAAGACTAACGACGACACACAGCTTGTACAGAAGCTTTTAAACACATAAAAGCACATTACAAAGTCACATATTGCATCTAAGTCAAAATAGTCAAGAAACATGTAAATTAACAAGTATCAAGGTCAATTCATGCTTAATATAAGGGTACAACGAGTTTAAAGGCATAAGGGAGGGGTTACAAAGCAATATTAGCAACATCTCAAGTTTTGGAAAAAATTACAAAAACTGCCCTTATACACTATTCATAACCCGAGGCCCTCAATTACCCCAAACTTCATGCAATCCATCACATTCATGTCATATATGCATCAATTACTCGTGTATCGGGGTTAGGAAATAGGTTAAGTATGATACGAAAGCACAAAATGAAATTCGGAACAAGTGCTCGAAAAGGTAATGAGTAAGTACTCCAAGAATTTTGAGTACTTACTTAAAGTTACAGAACAAAAATTACGCAGAAGTTTCATTATAAGTAGCTACTCAAAAATTTTCAAGCAGTACTCGAAGTTGCAGAACTTCTCGCCCAAAAGCTCAAAAACGATGAAGGATCCAAAATTTCGATTCCAATTCCAATCCAAAACCAAACACCAATAAATCATGCAAATGACCTTAAATAAGTAATTAACAAGCTAAGGACCACATCTAAACATCACCAAATTCAAGACCCATCAAGTTTATACCCAAAAAGCTCAAAATCATAAAATAAGCTAAAAGCTCAAAATCTATCAATTCTAATCCACCTAAAACATGTAACAACACATCAAAAGCATTAATCTATCATCAAACATAGATTTAAACCATAGGAAATGGGTGAGATTGAAATCTTACCTTGTTAGAAAAAGAAGAAAAATTTGGGGAAAAGCTTGAAGAAGCTTCAATGGAGTTTTGATAAGGAAGAAGATAACTTTCTTTCTTTGCCTTGATGCTCGATGACGATGGAGCTTGGAGGAGAAGAGTGAAGGAGCTTGCTCTCACTTCAATGGTGGAAAAAGGGTTAGGGCAAGGAGGGAGACGGGAAGAAGAAATAGAAAGCAAGAAAGAATGGGTCAAAAGTCAAATTGATGGCTTTAAGGAAGAAAAATCCTGATTTTTCTTGGTCCTATATCCCAAGGGGTAATTTTGTAATTCTACCAAACTTGCCCAAAAATACAATCATTTACGAAAAGTCATGTATTTCACATATTAAACATCGAAATAAATTATACATTGCGCAATAATTCGTTACGACTTGCCTGATAATAATATGAATTAACGGGTCGTTACAATTAGTCCATGCATCCAGGTTCCAATAGCTTTGAATCGATTAGATTGTCCTTATTCCTTCTCAGTTTTTGGGGGATTGACAAAATTGACACAACATGATAAATATAGGTGCAAATGCAATGAGACCTGTATCAAATGAGCTATAGAAATCATTATGAAGAAGGGTAGAAATCATAACAAGGATTTTTAGTCTTTTCAATCGTTAAAGCGTGTGTATGCGAGAAGTTGGCAATATGATAATTATTCTATATGACAAAGGGGCTATTAGGAATAAAAATAAGATAGTGAGGCGGAGTGAAACTTATGAATAATACAAGTATGTAATATGAATTAAACCCAATGTAGAAGTGCAAACAAGTTATGAAACACTAATACGGACACGGTGACACGGATACAATACCACACAGATATGGCGACAAGGATTATTTTTTTGATATTTTTTTTCCAAAAAAATATCTAATTCGAGTGTTTGACACGATATTATTCACATTTCATTTGATGGTCAGAGGCTAATTGAAATACTATATAATACAGTAGGATAGAACTTTTAGAAGTTTTACTGAATGACAGCACGCAACCTACATTAATTGAAGAAGCAATGATGGAGACAAGAAATAAATGATAACTTATTCTTATCTAACGTCTAGAATTCAAGTTCCATTATACACTAGCTTTGTTACCCCTGCGTTGCACGGGGTAATTTACTTATAAAATATATATTATGTAGCGCCCCTTGAAGAAGGAACGCCACATCCGCACAGAAGCAAACTCCCGAGCTTAGGCGAGGTATCTCAACTCAAAAACACACTCCGGCGAACGGCACGCAAGCAATAACTACCGGCAATAGCAAAGACTTCCCAACAACAACCACAACAATACAGAGTAATGCGGAAGCGATTTAAAAGGTAAACAATTAAATTCCATAAAAGCCTACGAGGCTAACATAATATCATTTAAATATTTGTAGTTCGAAATACAATTTAGTCATAATCACATAGTGCCGCCCATGGCTCATCTAGCTTACCCTTGCAATCCTAAATATCTTCAACTATCCCACATCAGGGGCATATAAGGTACAGAAGGTAAATAAAGCAGTAAATGGTACGAAAGTAATTAAATACAATACACAATACTCGACGGTTGTTGGGACCATTGACAAGATAAACCAGATTACAAGACTGAGCCTATCTAGACCTGCTGATGCCGACTGACAAGATAGGTGATGCCGCCACCTGTCTACCTGAAGCAAGAACCAAAGTAGAAGGGGTAAGTATAAAGGATACTCAGTAAGGGGGGAGTTTGATCACAGTTCGTCGTTTATCTTTTAAAATCAAAATAGTAAATGTAGCCCATTTTGAGAAAGAATACAAATAACAATCTAAGTTGCAAAGTAACACAAAGCAACACTCGGGTTCAACTTACTTTGAAAACACAAAAAGGGTGACGAACTGGATCCTTTAAAATCATTTGCACATAAAGTCAAGACGATCAATTGAAAGGATATTAGTTGAGTTATGAGGCTGTTACAAGTTCAAAAGGCATGATATAAACAAGTTTGAAATGATAAGTAAATACGGCTCGTTGAAAGCATGATATTATTTCGCAAACCTAAGTAACTATGTCCTTGCCCCAGTTGAAAGCATTTTAAACCCTTACCTGGCTCAACACGACAGAATGAAAGCAAGCGGTAGCCAAGTTTCTCCCTCGTTAGTCCCACCTGTAATATACAGGGCCTAGAGGATGAAAACGAGACCGACAAAACTAAAAGCAAGACACAAGACAACAAACGACGCATGGCAATTCATATAGAATTTCAATCATGCTATAAACGAGACATGGAAAGCTAAACAATTAAACATATAGAGATACACAATTATGGAACAACAATTAAGGAAATATTAATGCAATTCTAAATAACAAAGAAACATCGAAATAAAATATCGAAGACATGCTTAAAACGCAATTAGGGCATGTAGACATGCTTAAAATAATATAAGGAATCTCTCTCACTAAAACGGGATCGAACGGATAACAAACGGTAAAAGTGGGTAACAATCCCTAAATGAGAAATGTGTCAATTAACGGTCAAATAAGGTCGGATAAATTACAATTTTGCAAATTATTAAATCTCGAAGCTCAAGGAAGCTATAGGTGAAATCGGACTGATTTTAGGGGTTCGTATGCGAAAGTCAACATTTTAAATAAGTGGGGTTGACCCAATTCCCGAAGTGAATGAAGAAAGAAAGCTGAAAAATCCACAAAGGCATGTGCACCGGCCAACGCACGGCCTTGGACTCGCTGTCAAGACCGTGCAGGTGCACACGGCCCTACGCACTGGGAACGCACACAGGCACAAGCCAGTGCAGGCCAAAAGAGCTGCGCACGGGCTTGGCAAGACCATGCGCAAGCCCGTGCAGATCAGCAACAAACAACAGCAATTTCGCGATTTCAACGGAAATCGAACCAAAAATTCTCAAAACTAAATTTCTAGCAAGAATCAATAACTAAGGATTTAAACGAACAACAAGCAAATCATAAGAAGCATTTTGAACCAAGTAGCATGCAAAATGACCAAGAAACGAGCTCAATATCATCAAAAATCATAAAAGACCCATGAAGTAATAAATGCTATTAAAAGCTCAGAAATTCGGGGAAATAGTTGGTGAATCTGGAACCTAAAGAAAGATCTCGTCGAAAGGATCACGTGGGAATCAATGGCGCGGAAATCGGTGAAGAAACGAGCACGGTGTGATGAATTGAAGCTCCTCCTCTTCTTTCTCTTTTTCCCCCTTTTCTTCTTCCTCTTTTGTTGCAAGTGCATGAAGTGAGGGTGAGGGAGAGAGATGGGGTCTAAGTCAAAGTTTGACCTAGGGCTTAGAAACGAAGGGGCATTTTTATAATTTAATAAAACTTACTGAAAAATAAATGTTGTTCAAATAAAACAATATTACAATCAAAGTTCATCATTTTAAACGCACATTGAGATAGGATAATTTAAATTTACCGATTAGCACATTTACAAAATTCATAATAAAATATAACAAATAATCACATAATTCGAGAATTGAGGAAAGAAGCAAGATACGAAGGCGTGAACCTTACCAAACTCATCTTGAAAAGTCGGGGCGTTACAGTCCACAAGGTGGTGGGGGAGGTTCGATGGGTGAAAAGGTAATTCTTGGTAAAATAAGAAATATAAGAGGGTCAGGGATAAAATAGATAGTCCGGGTAAAATGTGGGTTCTCGGGTAAAACTTGTTCGTGATATTAAATATTCTCACGAAAAGCCCTCGGCGTAGAATAAAATATTATTCCGGGATAAATCCAAAATTTTGGGTCGTTACAGTACTCCCCTCTTCAAAAGAATCTGTCCTCAGATTCTAACATATAAAGGAACGCGAAGTGAAACTTCCCGTTCTTCAAGCGCAAGTAATGGAGAAACTAGATAGCAATCGCAAGTAGCATTTATCATTTGAAATATATAAATACAGATACATGTTATGATAATGCAATATACCTTTGCGAGTCGGTATCAGGGTCGGGATCCCCTTTTTCTTCCCCGGGGGTTCCTTGAGTCGGGGCAATCTTGAACCTGACGCTTGTTGCTCCCACATCTGAAGCAATGTCACGATTTCTTCCTAGACCATGCAGTCTCATGGTTCGTCTTTCCACAGTGCTCACAGGGAATGGGGTCCACGTTCACTTCAGGTTTGATAGGTTCCAGCATCTCGTAGTGTGGTCTCCATATCCGAAAGGTGCTCGGTCCGGCTGGTTCCCTTCTTGCTGTCTTGTCGAAAGAGGATCCTTTCACATAAGGAATACCTCGCCTCATCTCTTGAAGATCAGACTCAACTCTCATAGCTCGGTTAACTGCATCATGATAAACACGAATGTCCAATCCCACTAATCTTTCCAAGATCTCTGGCTGAAGTTCCTCGATGAACTTTCGTGCTCTTCTTCGATCATCAGAGGCAATGTGAGGAGCATAGATAATGAGGCGGCTAAAATGTACATCGTATTGTGCAACAGCGAGAGCTCCTTGGGTGAGGGACATGAACTCTCTTTCCCGGCTGTCACGTACCACTTCCGGCATGTACTTCTCTCGAAAGTCGGATAGGAACCGCGACCAAGTGTACGGAATTCTCTCAGCGATCCACCTCTGTTCTAGGTAGCGCCACCAATCTTCAGTTGGTCCTCTCATGAGAAAGATGGCATACTCGACCCTCTCGGTGTCACTGTAGTGTATTACTCGAAAAATTCGCTCCAGATCGGCTATCCAAGCCTCGGCCTTAAGGTCATCTGGTTCACCCATGAAACAAGGTGAGTTGTAGTACAGAAATCTGTCCAAGAATTGGCCATCGGCTTGTCTCACAGGCGCATGTTGTTGCTGTTGTTGCCTCTCTTGATGTACTTGCTCAGCAATCTGTCTCATAGCTGTCACTAACTCTCTTGCAATCGAATTCGGAGATGAGGGAGCTCTAGGAGGTTTTCGGCAAGCCATTATACACCTGTGCTCAACAAACTAGGGAAGAATGCATGCTTGGTTACTGGAATGATCACGTAAGGCGCATAAAATTCAAATGAAGCATACATATATGATTCGAACAGCATATAGACAATTTAAAGCACAAAATAATCACGGAACAAGAAAAATTCGATCCTATAGCCGTACGACCTAGACACGACAAGACCCAAGCAGGACACGACAAGACGACAAGACAAGACAGACGCTACCTCGAGTTCCACATCCACCTGCATTCGATCCCAACTCAGTACTACAATTGTAAAAGATCAAACGGTTGGTTGGCCATTCCAAAAGAAGATCAATCACAATTTCAATACTAAGGAGTTCTCAAGTATCTGTGACTGGAAACTCTAAGTCTCGTTGACACAAAAAGGGCAGACACAAGAGACAAGACACGACGCGATTAGAAAGCTTCGGTTCCCTTTCAGGAACCTAGGCTCTGATACCACTTACTGTAGCGCCCCTTAAAGAAGGAACGCCACATCCACACCGAAGCGAACTCCTGAGCTTTGGTGAGGGGCCTCAACTCAAAAACTCACTCCAGCGAACGGTACGCAAGCAATAACTACCGGCAACAGCAACGACTTCCCAACAACAACCACAACAATACAGAGTAATGCAGAAGCGATTTAAAAGGTCAACAATTAAATTCCATAAAAGCCTACGAGGCTAACATAATATCATTTAAACATTTGTAGTTCGAAATACAATTTAGTCATAATCACATGGTGCCATCCATGGCTCATCTAGCCTACCCTGTGCAATCCTATATATCTTCAACTATCCCACATCAGGGGCACATAAGGTATAGAAGGTAAATAAAGCAGTAAATGGTACGAAAGTAATTAAATACAATAAACAAGACTCGACGGTTGTTGGGACCACTGACAAGACAAACCAGATTACAAAACTGAGCCTATCTAGGCCTACTGATGCCGACTGACAAGATAGGTGACGCCGCCACCTGTCTACCTGAAGCAAGAACCAAAATAGAAGGGGTGAGTATAAAAGATACTTGGGGGGGGGGGGGGGGGGGGGGTTTATCACAGTTCGTCGTTTATCTTTTAAAATCAAAATAGTGAATGTTGTTTGTGATATTAAATATTCTCACGAAAAGCCTTCGGCGCGAAATAAAATATTATTCCGGAATAAATCCAAAATTTCTTAACAATACATCAAAAATTATTAATTCAGAATTTGAAGCATACACACCAATGTAATTCATTTTATAAAATAATCGGGAATTATGTATATAAATAACTCATTTTAAATGTATAAAAATAGTAATATGATATTTTAATGACAAAGTACTGATTTTATATTTATAATAGAGAGAATATATATTTATACATATATAGAGAAGAAATATCATGACGGTTATAGAAATATTAAAATGATAATTAAAATACTAAAAAAATATTTAATAATAGACCATATAAATAATGATTGGAATCTCTGTCTCTTTGGTCGAAAAAATAGTTGTTTATTATACTTTATATTATTTTTTTATTAAATAATTTGTTATTGTTTCGTTATCGAGTCATAATAATATTCATTTTATTATTGAAATTTCTTTTATATTATGAAAAATATTAATACTTAAATATAATAATTTAAGAAATTTATTTACATTGAAATAAAATATAACTTTTCTACCACAAAATAAACATGAGACACGTGTATTTGGAAAAAAAAAATTCAAGAAAATTAATTATTTATTTATTTTATATTATTAATTAATAATAAAATTTATTTTAAAAAAAAATCCTTACTTTAGTTAGATAAATTTTCATTTGAATTTGCTATATCAAAAATATTTATTAGAAATTAAAATATTAAATATAATTTTTTTAATGGATATATTGTATACATTATTTTGTCTTTATTTTTATTAACGAACATTCAATACAGTATGGATAACTCGAAGGCTTGTTAAAATTTATTTGAACCATATTTAAAAAAAAATCAATTTTAATATTATATAAAGTAGTTATATAGTTCTATAATTAAATAGGCTTGAGTTACAATTTTTTTGATAATTGATATAAACAAAAGAATGGAAAGTCAATAAATACATAAGTAAGTTATAAAATTAATAATTAATTAAATTAATTATAGAAACAATCTACATGGAAAAATGGATCAATTCTAACTTATCCACTTCATTACCACATAAACATCTTTCCTAAAACATTTCACTCATTCATTTTATATATATATATAATTACAAACGCAGCTGGAAAAGGAAAAGGCCACTGTTTACTTTTGCCATTCTAGGCCTAATTCTAGCTACAGACACAATCATAATATTAATTTATACCTACAAAAATAAAACACATAAGGAAATGAATTCAACTTTATTTACCTTATGTCCAGACACTATTATTCCATTATATTTAAAGAAGCTTGTACACAAAATCATTAATTTTGTCACGTTGCAATTTTAATTTTATAATGTTTTGAAATGACACATATCCTTTTTAACTAATTTTTGTTCTTTTCTTGAACCCCTCAAAAAAACTAATTTTTGTTCTTTTAATGCTTTTACAAATGAACAAATTAGCTGGCGCCTGGCAACAAAAAACCGAAAATGATTAAATGTGCTCATTATCAAAACTAGATCTACGCGCAATACACTCCGATGCATGTAGAAAATAAATAAAATATAATTTAATACGCACTTAATTTAATATTATGAAATTATACATATCTATTATTTCTTTCAATATTAAATTAATAAAGAATAAAATAAAATTAAAGTATATGAATTAACAAAATAGAATAATAAAAGTGTTTTGATAATGAGATGGGAGAGAGTGAAAAAGAAGGAGAAGAATAAAGAGTAATTAATAAAAAGCCAAAAAATGAGAGAGAAATAAAAGATAAAAGACGAGGGGGAGAGAGGGGGAGAAAATAATTAAAAAAATTAATGAAATAGGAAGATAATAAAAGATGGTATGAGAAATTAAAGTGATAAAGAATTTCATAATTAAAAAAAATAAATTAACAGATTAAAATAGTGGGAAGTCCGAAAGATAATTACTCTAAAGGTCTGTTATTTTATAAATAGTATAGTTATAAGTTATAACGAATTGACCAATTTTTAGGTATAAAATTAAAACTTAATTAAGAGATAATTACACAATTATACCTCCTCGGCCTAGCTAGGAATAAATACATCTCTTTGACTATTTGAAATTACAGACAGATCTCCTAACCCTAACAGAAATCTAAAAAATTAACTTGACCGAAAGTTGCAAAATGAGTAATTTACCAATAACATTTTTGTTATGGTGTTTGCTATACATGGAATGAGTGAAGTGATTGAGCTGTTTTCCAGTTAATAAAATGTTAGCGTTCACTTGGAAACAAGAAAATGACTAACGGTAGCTAGGAACCTATATACGTGTTAGATGGAGCCATAGTCGAAGAGGTATTTCATAATTTTCAATAGTCGAGAGAGTTTAGCTATATTAATTTTACTATCAATCGAGGGAGTGTAAATATAACTATCCCAAAACTTAAATTGAACTATAAATAACTTAAATGAACTGAGACAAAATAAAAAAGAAACAGTAGCACATATTAACATGTATAGTGCACGTCTTTTACAGTTTCATGGGATCATTGACGAACTCAAAAATAGATAGATCGATGCTAACCTGCAGCATCGATCTATCATATAACTGGATTTATATCAACAATCAGCAATTTATATCAAAGATATAATTAAAAAAAAAAACAAGAAAAGAGAGAATTAATCAAGTTTAATTCCCGTTTCTTTTTTCTTTTTCTAATTCCTTGGTTTAATTATTAATAACTAAGCTAAAGAAAGTGATGCAACGATGTGAAAGAACTGAAGCTGCTCCAAAAGCTCCTTGGCGTTGCTTGTGCCTCTGCTCGCCACACGGGAGAAGAGCTCGTCGCTGAGTTCGTCACCGATGTGTGCGTCAACTAGGACGCCGCTAACACTCCGGCAACTATTGGCCAATGCACGGCCAATCTCGGCCGCGTCATCAGGGTGGTTTACGACCAGAGGGCTTCCACCTCTGAAAACATCCAGTTTGTTGATGACGAATGACCCGTCGGCTTCCACCACCTCCTTGAAGTCCTCAAGGCTGGCCGCGTAAACTGGGATGTTGAAATTGTCACGTTTTTCGCTGCTGATTAGGCCCTGTAATCAAGTAATAATCACAGTTAATTAGAGTTTAATTCATTGAATCATTTTGGTAGAAAGGTAATTAATCATTTACCATAATAAATATCTCAACATAATAAGCATTTTATTTTTGGGCGAATGACATATAATAACCCTAGATTTGTCATAATCACAAAATAGTACCCATCTATTTTGAAAAGTACAAAAAACCCTTGAAGTTTCAAACAGTTACAAATTACTGGAGTTTTTTGGTAAGATTTCGTATAATATACAACGAGTATTTTGTTAGATTTTTTTAGTTTTTTAAAACTTTAATTAAAGAATTTCATGTTATTTTAAAAATAAAAAATATATTTTATAATTATGACAAATCTTAAGTAACTATATGAAATTCACTCTTTATTTTCCCAGTGATTTTTTTTATTTATTAAATATTAACTATTTCTTATGTTAGGTCTTGCACGTAAATTTTTTTTCTACCATCCCATTTGGACATATTATATATTACCATATTATATATTACACCGGTATATATATAAAAATAAAATCTAACCATTAGAGAGGTAAATTATTAAATATTTAAATATCTCGATGCACCGGTATTTTATTTCATTTAGATGTCAGATGAAATTTAAAGTGAGAAAATTTAATTTATTTCTTTTATATATGTTACTAATTGTTTTTGTTTTGAGGTGCCTACCATTTAACATAAAGATGAGTAACGGCGGATGAATTATCTTAGAAAAAAAAATTGTTGGATAAGCTCAAATGAAATTGGCAGCTTTATTATAGCAATATGATGATAGATGGTCAACTTGAAGTTCAATCAATTTGATTTGTTTTGGGTGACAACAAGCTCTAATCATGCCTAGCTTACAATGTGTGACATGATGACATTTTGTTTTGACATGCATGATACATATCACAAATTAAATATTGACTTAATTAACTTGATCTTAAATTCTCATTATTTACAAAACTAATATTTTTTCAAACCCTTACTCAATCGTCCTATATTAGGTGCTAATCTAAGAATTAAAAAAAATATATATATATAATACATGAGTGATAAATGTATTAGATGATGACATAAAATGATCACCAAATCATATTACACTAACGACATCTATTATTTAATACCAAAAAAATAATAACCTATTATCTAATAGTTTTTATATTATGAACATAAAAATACTCATGAAAATTTTATAATTTAATATCTTTTCCTTTTCTTTTTGGTGTGTAGTATTCTATGATTTATTTAAAAAGGCATAGCTTTATAATTTTTGTATTTAATTTCCAATGTCAATACTGTATATATATTCAAGTCAATTAATTAGATATTTAGAAACATAATTGGGTGAATTACATTTTTTTTAGGTTTGAGTACTGAATTACTATTTAATCTGTGTATTTTCAGAAATTAAAAAAAAATTCTTTACATTTATTTTGTTATAAAAGACTTCCTCAAATAGGGTGGTTATTTGCATTTTCTCATTACATGCTGTAAAGTTATAGGGATTTTTTTCTTTAATATAAATTGAAATGTGTAGAGTTTTTACAATTTCTTAAAATAGATGGACTAAATTGTAATTACTGGGATTGGAGATGTAATTCTTCCTATATAATTTTATGAAATTATAATTTAATAAAGTGAAAGGGTAATTAATTAAGAAGGGTGATGATTAATATTTGATTACGTAAGAAGTTAATTAATAATTAATTAATTACCTCTTGGACTAGATCATCCCAAGCATCCTGAAAATGGGTACCAAAGAGAAGTCCGGCCCCACCCTGATCCGTCGGATCCAAACAAGTCCGACCCAAACAGACTAAGAACATGGATCCTCCTCTCTTCATTTCCTTTGATCTTGATCTCAAAAACACAGCCAAATCACTCTGGAATTGTTTCCTGTATGCATTCGCTGTGCTCTCATTTGCACCGTGGATGAATATTCTTCCCTTGTTGTACGCCGTTGATCTCTTGTCCACCACCACTTCTGGAACCTGCAGAGATCGAACAACGTAATTATTACTTAAACTCATATATCTTGTCTACTTCAATTAATTTATCACTCCGAAAGTAATTATGAATTTTTTCAGACAATATTATTAGCTATTTGATTATCTACATGTCCTGTCGTTACATGAGACGATATGCTTCATAAATATTGTAAGTAAATATGTGAGAAAATTGTCGATTTAGTCCCATAAAGTGGTTCATTATTTGTTAATTTTATCTAAACAATTTATGGCATTTGTCCCATAAAGTGTAATTTTTTGCAATATGGTCGCACATGCCAATTTTCATTAGTTTTTGGGACCGAATAAGCACGTACAGTGTGCGTGCACATTTGTTCTCCAAATTCGGAAAAAACATTACATGGTGAAAATTTGTTTTGGGGGGAATAATTGGATTTATATTAATAATTTATAGAAAATTTGGTGGAGGAAAGTTGAATTTGAGTGGCGGAACTCTTTATAGAAAAACTATGGAGTCACAAATATTTTTCTCTGAATCAAACTTTAAACGTGTAATTTTATTCCCATTTTAAGAACTAATGTGCACACACGCTGTATATATGCTGATTTCTGTCCAAAAACTAACGAAAATTGACATTTCAAACCACATTTGCAAAAAATTACACTTTATGTGATGAATGTTAAAAACTGTGAAATTGCTGGAACGAAATTAACAAATAAGCTACTTTATGGGACTAAATTGATATTTTTCTCTAAATATGTTAATGACATTTTCTTTTTATTTATTTCTTATTTTTCCAACGGCGACAATAAAGAATTGATCATCGACCTAATTGTCCCGGCCCATGTAAATTGCATTTGGCGAACCCCACAAAAAAGAAGCAGACAATTACGAGCTAGTACTGTTGAACAAGTTCAATTTGACCTTTTCATAAACGTTCTTGAGCAATTTCTTCTTGGAACACTTTGTAAAAAAAAATTGAAGATTTATAGAGATATATATATAACTTTAAAAACTACTAAAAATCTATTATCTTGTTAACTTATTTAAAACGTCTTATCCGATCATTGACAGCAGTCCAAGACAACCACCCTCTTAATTATGCATGCAACTAAAATATTATTTTATTAAACCAAAATACATTATATTATGTATCCGATTTAAAAATTGTTTACACTATATTAACGTGAATTTTTTTTTTTAATTACAAAACAATTATTTGAATAATCACCCAAAAAAATCATATTAAATACTAGCAAGTTTGTGCTTGAGATTATTCCAAAAAAAAAAAAAAAGATTAATAATAATCCGTACCTGAGATAGCCAGTGCAAAGAAAAAGCAGAATAGAACACATCAACAGACTTTGCCGGGAAAAGCCGGCGGTAAAAGCTGCCCGGAACTCCGGCGGCAAAGTAAGAGCGGTGGTTGTCAGAAGCCAGGCACTCCTCCATGCTGTCGCCGCCGGCGTAGGGTGGGAGGAGCTGGAAAAGTGTGTTGAAGTCATTCGACGGTAGATCCGAGAAGAAGGCCGAGAATTCCGGCGCCTCACATCCCGCCGCCTCGTACCGCTTCGCCATGTGTTTGACGATAACATCCACCATGTATATGGTGTTGCTTCCGCAGGAGCACCCGAGGTCCGCCACCACGAACGGGAACTCCGCCGAGCTCAGCCGAACGCCGTCCAGGGTCTCTCGCAGAAGATGAAGCATCGATCGAGCATGTTGCGCCTGCAAATATTTATCAATTAATTGGATATAATTTCATAATTTTTATTGTTTGAACAAGAAATTAAATTAGAAATAATATCTACCTGGGCCTGAGAGTTGTTGACATAGCTAGCTTCTCCTTTGCCTCCTTTCATGCTCAGCATCCTCTCGAGCTTCATTTTCGAAACCACAACATTGTCGCCGCCGGCCGTCGGAGCCATTTCCTATATATAGAGTTATAATAAAAATCACTATATATCTCTAATGTCTGTAAATATGTATGTTTATATGAACAATTTAGAATTCTGAAAGTGGAAATTAAACTGTGTGGAAATGACTGAAGAGTGCTATATATATATAGGGCGTGGTATAGAATGAGTAGTGATTATTAATCTTATAGATTTATATTTTTTTTTTTGGATCCAGTTTACTTCATAATACCCTTAAAAAATCTTACAAATAATTTTTTTCGAGAGAATAAATGTAAAGTTACAAGATTTCGATGATAAAATTATAAAAGATACAAATATGGGAGTTTTGTGGAATTTACCCTAATATATTTGTAGCTACTTATAAACTACATTTGTAAAAGAAGAAGCTATAAAAGTAAAAAGGGTGCGTCCACATGGAATTTAACAAATCAGGCCCAAAATTGACGCCGCATTTCCATGTTTGATCTCTACGTAAAAAAAATTACAAAAAAAAAAAAAAAAAAGGAAGAAAAAAATCTCTACTTAAAATCAAATTATGGGCTCCTAATTAATCCCTTCATCTTGTAAACAAGTGCTTGTATCACTAATAAGTAATAGGATAATTACACAAAACCACTTAGTTTGCTTAAAAATCATCTAAACCTTAAAACCTTACAAATACCTCCTCTTAAATTAAAACTCTACAAATATCCTCTTTAAAACATAAAATGCATACATAACACCTCTAAAAAAGCAGTGTAAAGTTGCAAGTTTAAAGGGTTTTTGTAAAATTTACGGTAATTAATAAATGACTTACTGTGAAAAGATTAGGGATATAATTAATTAGAAGATAAGATGATGAAGAAATTAAGAGAAAATGTGTGTGAAGAATTTGTAGGTTTCAGACAATTATATATGGTTGTAATTGGATGTATATGGCCATGAAATGAGGTCCAATAAAATCGGGCGCGGGCGGAAGAATAGATGAAATATGAAAGATACATGCAAATGGATTAATTCCCCTAATAATAAGTGGTTGGTTTCAAATCTCTCGTTCTAATTTTTTCCTAGTCCAACGTACATTTTATGTACAGAATTCGCGACACTTGTCTACAATATGTTTTACGTTGGTTTGTAACACAAAATCACAAATAATAATTTTAACTTTTTGAGTGCAAATTGCAAAATTGTTCGTTTAACATGACACATATTGACATTGTAGTATATATATTAATTGGGAAAATTAAATTATACATCCACCAATTTTAAAAAGTTTGAATTTTAGGGATACAAGTTATAAAACTGAGATATTATATCCAGTTCTATTAAAAAAGTTACAATTTCCATTCACTTGTGGCCGAAAAATTGAATTTCCGACTTAATTTATGCACGTCATCAGCAAGTGAAATATTTTTCGGCCAAATTATGTTCAGTTAGCTGCCATGTACAGTTGGTTTTTTAATCTACATGGCAACCAGCACCATAATTTCGCCGGAAAAATATTTCATGTGTGGGTCACGTGCACAAATTAAGTCGGAAATTCAATTTTCCAGCAACAGGTGGATGGAGATTGCAACTTTTTTAATAGATCTGGATGTAATATCCCAGTTTTATAACTTGTGTCCCTAAAATCCAAACTTTTTAAAATTGGTGGATGTATAATTCAATTTTCCCTATTAATTTGATAATTAGTAATTTTATCTATTAATTACGATTTTATAGCATTTAAGTCAATTTTTTTCCAAAATTAAAATTTGGTACGGAAACTCTCACGTGTATGGCGTGTGACGGCGAAACGTGCTGAGTTATTACCTGAATTATTAGTGTGGCACATTACAATTAAGAGGTGGTTTATCTTGAAGTCAGTATCATTAGCAAAATCAGTTGTATTAACTATTAATTAACTGATGACTCAGGCGACATGCAACTCAGCGTTTTTAGCAAGCACATATAACATATGTGTGGGATTTCGGATCCGATTTTAATTTGAGGAAAAAATTGCTACAAAATCATAATTAGTAGATACAAATAAAATTGTGAATTGTGAAATTAAATTAATATACTAAAAAGTTAATATGTGACAAGTTAAATGAAGGAAGGTTAGCATTTGCCCTTTACATTTGGTATACATATATATATCATGTATAGTTAGGTAAGAAATTTATTAAAGAAAAAAAAAACAAATTCAGTTAAAGAAACTTGGAACATTTTCCTTTCAACTATCAATCACTAATAGTAATATGGAATATCAATTTTATGAGATAATTAGTTAAAACTCTCTAACTAATTAACAAATTTAAAGTACATTTAACAATTCCTATTAGTTTATAGCAAAATGACTTAATTGTGAAAAATACTGGTAATTTGGTTCTCAACATAAACACTATATTGCTAAGATTTCTTAATCTAGTGACGAAGAAGAGACTCACTGAGATCATGAGTTCGAGTTGTCTGTGCAAAATTATTATTTAGATACATAATATATTGCCATTTAAATCACCGTATAAAATACTTTATTAAGCATGTATATAATTGTAATTAAATGAGTTAAGTTGTACGTATTTGGTGTTTATTTTATTGTAATTTGATTAAAATGGTACACACCTAAAAAAACATAAACACTAGAACGATTCCCCCTTTTCTTTCCTTATCTTTATCACAAGTTTTGATAATTTTGTATTCATGTTGAAAATCCAATATGTATGTATACGTTTGTACATCAATTAATTTTTTTTTCCTAAACCCAATGATCGAACCGGGGCAGACCCGTTTGTATATTATTATTTTCTCTCTATTACGAACCCTTATAATTTGAGTCACTCCTAATCTGTACTCTTTTATAAAGTGACAAAACTCTATTTTGTCTTTGTAAGTGACTTTATTATTATTATACAAAGCAAGTTACCTCTTTTTCATCTAAACTTTCAGACAAAATAATTAATATATCATAACTAATGCACAAATTAAATTGCAAATAATAACTTATAATTCTCCCATGATTCTTGAAATTTCTCAGATCGGTGCTCAAGAAAACTCAGAACAATCTCGTTTTCCAACAAATTCAAGTCAAACGTGATAGAACATGGAATGTCATATTATAGTATGATATAAATTTAGTACCGATTGCAGACTTTTCAATGAACTACTCCTTTGAAAGCCTAATAATACACGACAAATTAAGGAAAATTTATCCAAATGATCTTATTTTTCTAAAATATAATTTGTTTGTTTTCTTCAAGTGAAACTACTAGTAACTGAAAAAAGAAAACAAACAATGTAATTTTTTTTTTTTATCAATAACAGGTCAAAAAAGACTGTAGGGTTAAAGACGCCACCTGGTTATTAGTTATTCGGATTTTAAGTATTGCATGCACCGCGCTTACCCTATTCCGATAGTGGTTGGTTTCAAAATTAAATTATCAAACCAGCCACAGTTATTATTTTGAAATTTTTAACTGATTATTTTTGGGTTTTTAATTCGGTTCAGATCGGACTATAGTACGAATATATTTTTCTATTTTTCTTATAATACTAAATTAAAAAATAAGTACATATAAATATAAAGAATAAATATTATGTTTTATTATTAGACAAACGATCAATAAATAAACATAAATAAGAGTTTTAAAAATAAATATGATTACTAACATAAATAAATAAATAAAATACATAATAAGAATTATAATGCTAAATAAGGGCCAAAATAAATATTTTATAAAGAACAAATATGTGAACAAATGTACAAAATTAGTTGAAATTATGTCAAGTTTAATTTATTATTGATTATTGTAAATATAATTCTTCCAAATTTTATTATCGTAAAATTAGTAGAAAATAAATATCAAAGGAATGTATTTTTCAAACAACATAAAACAAAATAAAGATTACATAACTAATTAATAAGGAGAGTGGATCATGAAACTTTACATATTAATAAAGACTAGCTTTTAACCCTTGCGTTGCATCGGGAAATTAATTTATAATTATAAATTTAATATATTAATATTAATTATAGTTTATATATTAACAACTTGAATATATATGACAAATTTAACAGAGTTTTTTCTATAAATTAATATATATATTCCCTGTGTTGCAATCTATTTATAAAATATATATTATTAAATAAATTGAATCATACTTTCTTATATAATTATATATAAACAATTAACTCATAATTTGAAATACACACCAAAATTATTCTTTATATAAAATAATCATGAACTATATATATGAAAAACTCATTTTAAATATATAGACCATATAAATAATTATTGGAATCTCTTGTATACTTGATATTGTTTTTTTGCTGAATAATTTGTTATTATTTCATTATTAATTAACAATAATATTCATTTCATTATTAAAATTTCCTTTATATTATGGAAATATTAATATTTATATATAATAACTTAATAAATTTATTCACATTGAAATAAAATATAATTTTTCTACCGCAAAATGAAAACGAAACACGTGTATTTAGAGGTTTTTCTAATAAAATTAACTATTTATTTATTTTATAATATTAAGGTAATAATAAAATTTATTTAAACTTATAATTTAAAAAAAAATGTGTAATTGTGTGACCACAAAAATAATTAAAAGAAATTTTGAAAATACAATTACATGATAGATAAAAAGAATACAAAATAAAAAAAAATTAAGTATAGAACTAAATAATTTTTTACACAAATATTGTGAATATTTTGTGAATGGTAAATTTTCTATACTATACTTTCATGTACAAATTAAATATTATATCTAAGTTATAAATAGTTTTAAGCTCCTCTTTAATCATATATATATTTTTTAGCATTTAAATGTAAAGTTTATAATAATTAGCAAAGCTTATTAAAATTTTCCTAAACTTATTTCTTGTATGAAATTTTCAATATCAATATTATATAAAGTAGTAATATAATTCTATAATTAAATAGGAGTTACAATTTTTTTAAATTTAAACCAATATATGGAATGTCAATTAAATATATATGTAAGTTACAAAAATAATAATTAATGAACTTACTTATAGAAATAATCTACATAGCAAAATGGACTAATTCTAACTAATCCATCTCATTAACACATAAGCATGTTTCCTAAAACATTTCACTAACTCATTTTCATATATATATATATATGATTAGGGGACGGTAGAAAAGATTAGGGGGTAAAATGATCACTTTCGGAAACGTTTGATGGAAAAATAGACGACAGTTGGTCGTAGGGACAAAGTGATACAATTGGCAAGGGTTGGTGGATGGTTTGCAAAAAAAAGAAACGTTAGAGAGAGAAATGCAAAATCTAGAAAAGGTGTGGGGCTTAATGCGATTATCCCATATACTTATATATAACCTTTCCACTATTCTGGGTTTTGAACATGTTAGTATTAGAAAGTAAAGTCAAGTCTGTGGGCCCGAACTTTGTCTAATTGCATGTTAATAATTATTTTAAATCATGATTAATAGACTAATTACTAATCTATTATTCCTAATCTTGTCTTGTTTGAGAAAAACGAATCATTAACTAGGGCTGAGCAATTTTTTTTAAAAATCGCAAAACCGAATCGAACCACACCAAACCGAACCGTATTTATCAATTTATTTAAGAAACCGCGGTTTAATTATTTCTATCAAAACCGCACCGAAAAATAGGTTAAGTTATGGGTTTAGACCACAAACCGCACCGATCAAACCGAACCGAACCGTATATATTTATATACTATATATAATTATATTTATTAGCAAGGTTGTTTAAATTTTTAAGACAATATTAATAACTATTTGTAAAAAAGAAAAGAGTAACCCTATTATATACCAAATTTAATACTTTCAAGTAAAATTTCAGTATAAATTTTAATTCTAATTAAAGTAAATCACTAATATTTATGGGCGAACGACTACATTTAGCGAAAAACTTAATCCACAAACACATAAAATGTTAAATTGATGTTTGAAGTTATTATATTTTTAGTTTTAAATAGTTAATGATTTGAATCATTTAAAACCACAAACCTCACCGATCCGAAACCTCACCGATCCGCACCGAAACCGCATCAAATCGCATTGTCGGTTTTATTTTATAAAACCACAATTTGAAATTTATTTATTAAAAAATCGCATATAATGGTTCGGTTTAAAATTGATTGGAAAAAAATGGAAAGTAACCTGATCACCCTATCATTAACTAGATATATCATATACGTACATATTGAACAATAATGTGATGCGAAATTAATCATGTTATACTTTTTGATATATATATTTTATTGTACCTGAAGACGTTGTTAGTTGAATTAGTTTTGAAAAGTAATTAACTGCTTTACTTTTGCTTATATTATATTATTTAAGGGCATCAGCAGTTCAGCACCATTAATGGGATATGATGAAGACAATTTGTTTAAGGAGACTGATCTTATAAAATATAGAATAAAGTTTAGTGAAGATCAACGAAAAGCTAAAGAATTTATTAAAATCATGATCTTCTGAAGTCTGAACCATAAATTTAGGATCTACTATTTCATTTCTACCTAATTCTTAATTGAATGAGATATCATAGAATTTTTGTTGGATTTCTTCTGGATTTTTATATTCTTTTCAACCACATATAGGATCCTCTATTTAATTTTCTAGCTTGTGCATGAAGCAAATGGATTGAAAAGATTGCTCCCAATTACTATATACAGTACCCAAACCCGAAAAAACCAGGTAGAAAATAAAAAATAATAATAACTCGATCATAGATTTTTGTAGGATTTCTTCTGCATGGATTTCAATATTATTGTACTTAATTCCCATTATAAGAAATTAAAATTTTTAATCTTGAAATTGAATTTTTTCTAATTATATTGCATGCAAAATAAGTTGAAATATAGATTCTTTTTTTTTTTTTTTGGTCAAAAAAATAAAATACCATGTACTGAGGGAGAAAGAGTTTGATCCTTGATGAAATATAGATCTGGATTACCCAAATTATTATATTGAAAATATACTATATATATACATATTATCAGGTTAATTTGTATCATAAAATCTTAGATCATGTAGAAAAAAAACCTTATAACATGTTAATTATATTGACGGGATGTGTTAAACCATCCCACATCGAATTATTAAATATATGTCATTCAATTTTAATGGTTTTGGTAAATCTCTCTTCTTGAACTAGCTTGGGGTTGGGTTAGATCAGATTCATTTTCTTCCACATCATCACCGGTATTTTATGGTGAGCATGCAACTTAATATACGATTAAAAAGTCCATAAATTAGACATTTTTCTGAAAACATCTTTATAATTCTCTTATTGAGACATTAAAATAAGTGACGCTTCATATCAAATATTTTTTTCTTACCAAAATAGGTTTTGAAAATCATGAAAACATAACACTTAAATACGCAATACTTTTAGTTAGTGTTTCAACATTAAAATGTCATCTGCATTTTTCAATAGGTTACATTTTTCAATATTCTCTTTTCCCTTGCAGTGATAAGCATTAGTGTAAATTTAGGGTTTGAAGATGTTGAAACAAATTAAGGAAATGAAGAAAAATGGAAATTAATTATGAGAAAAAAGTATGTTTGTTAATTATATATATATGCATGGAAATTGAAGCAGATTTGTGGAAAATGAATATGCATGGTTGGTCGCGAGACTGCATGATTACTGGCCAAAGCCCCGGAATTGTGTCTGTTATGTCTATCTTCTTTGTCGGACAAAACACTACGTCTGCCTCTTCTTTTTTCGCTTTTTTCCTACCTAAATAATATATTAAATATCATTTCAAAAAAAAAAATATTAAGTAATATAATTTAGTGTTTCAGCGCCAGGGACGGAGCCAGGATTTAAGTTAAGGAAGAACGAGATTAAAAAATAGTTAATTACAAATAATCCCTTAAATTTTTGCTATTTACAAAAAATACCACGAAATTTTGAAAATTATGAAAAACAACCTTGAGATTTGGCAATTCATTACAAAAAAAAAACTCAAACTAACAAAACAATCAGAGACTTGGGGTATTTTTTATAATTTTTAATGTTTTAGGGTAATTTTCATAGACGACACAAATCATGGGATGTTTTTCTTAATTATTCTATTGGAAATAAAAAATAAAAATGAAGATAAATAAAATTATAATATTAATATACAATATAAATACATTTTCCGAGAGCATGGTTAATTATATTCAAAAGCTACTAAAATTTAAGAACTATATTAATTAAACTATTTGCTTATGTTAGGCTTCGTAAATTGTGTTTGATGTATTTTTCATAACCCCAAATTCAACAATGAAAAGTAGTAAAAAAATATCAAGAATATATTACAAGAACCATCCAAATTTCAAGTAGCACCAAAGCAAAAATATTAACTCAGTGTCATAAATATAATTTAATATATAAATAAATATATTAACATATCTTTGTCGTACTTATAGATCAGTGAATATTTACCTTATTATATTTTGATTTATTAGATGGAATTTTTTTTAATAGAATAAAATAGAGAGCTTATGGAAATTTTAGGAAGAAAAATGGAAAAAGATATAATTACTTTTCATACATAAAAACTAAAATTTAAATTGTCAATTTGATAAAAATTCAAATTGATAAAAGTTTTTCAAAAAATATTGGGGTACAAAACATGAAAATATAAAATTGAGGGGTGGGAGAAATATTAAAATTGCAAATTTTTATGTATAAATTGGGGGAGGGGACAAAGTTGTGCCGGGTGGGTGTCCCACATGCCCCCTCGTCCCTCCGCTCTTGTTTGGCGCTATGTTAGTTTAATTAAAGGTTTCAAGTTCACGTTTTCCAGATAATACAACTCTCATTGATAGAAAGAACTTTACACTTAATAGTTCGACCCAAATCAATCCATATAAATGGGATTAATTATGAACCAGAAAAAAAAAAAAATACAATATTCACCCACACTATCCCTACATATATACTCTTGTTCCCTACATTTCAACCACCCTATATAAATAAACCAATTAATTGGATTTTCGGTCTTATACCGTTACTTTTTTATTTTCGTTTTGGTCAGTTATTAATTGACTCTTGCAATTACATCCCATAACTAAATGGACTTTTTTTTGTCAATTTGTCGACATATTTAACATTCTGTCTATATTATGAAATGTAAATTGCGAAACTTGACTTTTGCAAAAGTTTAAAAATTCCTGAAATTACGTATGGAAGAACAAACCCTTTTTATGTGGTGTAAATTGTGCAAAAGTCATTTTAATATGGAATCAAAGCACAAAAACATGTGAAGTTCTAGAACAAGATATGCAATTAACTTGAATGGAGAATATTATTTATTTTTCTGTTGGTCCCGTATATTACTAAGTTTCTCGTATTATATCTAATAAAGTTTGAGAAATCTCATGTCATGTCTCAATTAATTTCACTTTCGGTCTATTTACTAACGAATTTAGGAGAACTACATGATTAGTCAAACGAGTATTGCAGAATTTTTGGTTAGTACGTTTATGCATGGTCAGAAAATGGGATCTCAAATATAAGGTGAGATTTTTCAAATTTTATAGGACATTATTAAAAAAATATATATAATATTAAATAGTACTAACTACTCAATGTTAAAACAACCTACTTTATCAACCTAAATCAAATATTAAGATTTTGAAAAATGGTCATAAATTGAAAACTAAAAGTTCAATGATTACTGATTACTTTCAAGTTCGTCCTAATTACTTCGGTAACATGAAAATCAAACCATAGGGTCGAATTCTTGCTTTTTCCTAAAATTAAGTCAAATTTTGAAAGTTAATTTGGTCAAAAGGATCTCGTCCAACTGAACTGTTCTAGCTAAAGCAAGCTATCATTCTGCTGAAAGTTTCTACTTTGAATGTATGACTTTATAAATGTCGCACAAACTGGATTTTCAACTTCTCGTTTTCTTTAGCAGGTAGAAAAGTGCTTCTCCCATTAATATTTATCATCTTTAATTTCATATTCATAAACTCATCATGTTTCCAGAGAATACTCCTGCACAGGCCAGGACTTGTGCTACAATTGTACCACATTGTCAAAACTAAATATACGAGGGGAATTAAACTTCATTTTTATATTCTTTTTTCAATTTGTCTTTTGTTTTCTGTAACTCAATCGATTATTTTGGTCAAAAAGGTCAATTGACCAAATCAACCTTGCACCATCACTTGACTTTTCCAATTGTTTCGCTCTTTAATATTAGTTCATAATCATAACTTAACCAATATTAGCTTTTTATCCCCTGTATTGCACGAAAAACTTTAATTATAAAATATACATTATTAAATAAATCGAACTATATATCTTTTATATGATTATTAACAATATATAAAAAATTATTAATTCAGAATTTGAAGCACACACGCCAAAACAATTCATTTTATAAAATAATTAAGAATTATGTATATAAAAAACTCATTTTAAATGTATAAAAATAGTAGTATGATTTTTTTATGATGAATTACTGATTTGTTTTTCTTTTTGGTGTAAATTACCTGTTCGGGTAATCCTACATTGAGGGTCCTTAATCCAGTTCGGGGCTTAGTGACAGTTAAGACTCTTCACCCCTCCCAACAAATGTGTTTAGTGGGGATCGAACCTGAGGCTCTTCCCACAAACTCAGCCGGCGTTGCCAACTGAGCCAGACAATGTTGGTAATTACTGATTTTATATTTGTAATAGAGAGAATATATATTTATACATATATATAGAAGGAATATCATGAATGTTATATAAATATTAAAATAAAAATTATAATACAAAAACTACTTAATAATAGACCATATAAATATTGATTGGAATCTCTTTTATCTTTTTGGTCGAAAAAAGAGCTAATTATTATACTTGGTATTATCTTTTTTGTTAAATAATTTGTTATTATTTATTATTTCATTATTAATTAATGATAATATTCATTTCATTATTGAAATTTCTTTTATATTATGAAAATATTAATATTTTGAATATAATAATTTAATAAATCTATTTACATTGAGATAAAATATAATTTTGCCACCGTAAAATGAACATGAGATACATGTATTTGGAATTTTTTTTCCCAAAAAAATTAATTATTTATTTATTTTATATCATTAATATAATAATAAAATTTAATTAAACTTATATTGTAAAATTTTCTTCCTTATTTTAGTATGCACAAAAAAAATAAATTCATTTGAATCCACTATGTATGCACAAAAAAAAATAGTTTTTGAATCCAATATGCGAAAAATATTTGATAAGAATTAAAATATTAAATATAATTTTTTTATGGATTTATGGAATATATTAATTATTTTATCTTTATTTTTATTAACGAATGTTCAATGCAGTATAAATAACTCTAAAGCTTATTAAAATTTATTTAAAATTATTTTTTAAAAAATGAATTTCAATATTTTATAAATTAGTTATATAGTTCTATAATTAAGTGGGAGTTACAAATTTTTAATATAAACAAAAATATGGAATGTCAATAAGTACATATGTAAGTTATAAAAATAATAATTAATGAAATTAATTATAGAAATAATATACATGGCAAAATGGATCAATTCTAACCAATCCACTTCATTGCCACATAAACATTTTCCTAAAACATTCCACTAACTCATTTATTTATATATATATATATATATATTGTTGATAGATCAATTTATATTTTTAGTCCTATAACTATGCAATCATTACATTCTAAGTTCTAAGGTATTTCATTTTGTAATTTAAGTCCCGTATATCGTAAAATGTAGCAATTTTAGTCCTCATTTTGCAATTTAAGTCATGTATATCATAAATTCCAGCGACAACTTAGGGACTAAAATTAGTTAAGTTAAATTGGTAAAATGTATAAGTCTTATATATCGTAAAATGTAGCAACTTAGTGATAATGTAAAATGTATTATCGGTAAGTTGCAATTTATATATCATAAAATGTAACAATAATAAGTAAATCATTGTGTATTAAAATGTATTATCGATGGTCAAAATGCATTTTAGTCAATAATATAAGTCCTCTATATCGTAAAATGTAGCAACTTAGTAATAATACAACTACTACCTTTTGAATATATAAATTGGGTAGCATATATATTCCAACACTATTAACAGGGACGAAACCAATACCCGGGTCAAAAGGCGTAGCCGCCTCCTAAAATTTTCGAAAATTCAATTTTTATTTATAGAATTTAGAAAAATCATAATTTTGTCCTCTCATTTATCCAAAAAGTATAATTTTGTCCCCCTAACTAATTAAAAAAAATTCATACTATGCACACGTATTTTAATCACACCCTGATGCGTATCGATTTACACCTCAATAAATCCGGTGTTTATTTCGAGTGACTGATTGAGATTCGTGATTATCAAGGTATTGAATGATAGCCCTTTCGATAATTGTGTATGATTTTAGGGTTTTTGGGGACTATTGAAGTGCTCGGTCAATGCCCTTCAAATGCCGAGTAGGAATCTTTTGACAGAGTGTTTGAGAATTCTCGGGTATTCTTGATAGATGCTTCGATGATCCTTTAATGGGGGTTCCGTCCCTTTTATATAGCCTTATTCGTAGTCCTAATCGTTTTAGAGTTAGAGTTATTTACTGCCTTAAATTACCGTTCCTTCAAGGTTTTATTAGATTACGACTCTGTTTAATCTAGGCATTTACATCAATTCAATTTATTAAGTCCAATTGAGTTTTATTAAGTCCTCAATCCAAAAGTCCTTTAATATTATTGTGTTTTTTGTCATATTGGGCTGAGCCCAAAATATCAGATACCATCACACCCCTCTCGCTAAAATTCTTGGCTCCATTCCTAACTATTAATATCATATATAGACACATAATATATATATATTGTAGCGGGCGCCCCAAACGGGTAACGCACGCTCCGCATCGAGTCTCGACTCGGAACCGAAATAGAATTCTGCCCCAAATCAAAACCCGGCGAACGACACACATTTACTCAATCACTAGGCGGAGATTTCAAAAACGAAATAAACGACAGAGGTGAGGAAGCGATAAACAAGCAAATCAATAAACCATTGCACAATAATAAAGCTCACCGAGGCGAACGAAATTCTAATTACTAATAACTATCATTTAACACACGGGTTCAATACAATATCCCGACAATTACGGATAACGGGTTCAGTATAATAATCCCGATAATAAATACATACAATCCTAGTACATGTGACTTAATGAAATGCCAAACAGGACAAGAGTTTACATGTGCAAAAATAGAGATGCAACTCAAAAGACGCGACGACGACGACGATGACGTACAATCCCGCGTAGTATCCTGAAACCAACACCAGGGTGAAACAGAGGGGGTTAGTCAAATGACTAAGTGAGGAGCGAATAATAATGTATATTATAAAACGGAGGTAAATCACCATTTTCAAACTTAAAAGAAATCAACATAAAAGAAAGGTTTTCGTAAACGGTTGGTGATTTAGCATAAAACATAAACATTTCATATGACTCGGTGAGGCGAGCCCTTAACTCCAATTTCCAAACATAAAAACGGAAAACCACCCTTATTCCTCCAATGTAGACGGACCGCTAAATCCGAACTACTCATAACATACGGTATAATCTCAAGTACTCAAAGGGCTGCCACTCCGGCCTCACCCGAGCTCCCAAAGGTGGAGGGAACGAGAGGATTTACACCATAGACCCGATTTCTACCGGTTTCGTCCTATCATCCTTACTTCGGGCCCAAACATATATACATACAGTTCATAACTCGCTTTTCAAATCATTTTCGGGTTGGTCGAAAGACCGTTCGAGACATGTCATATGCGAGGCCGAAGGCCAAAGTTCGCCTTAGGAAATTAAAAAGGTTTTACATGTCTCTTTCGCAAACGTTTCAAAAGAATATACATAGTACCTTTTCATATCAAAATATTTTTCTATAAATCGAATAAACATAATAGGCATAAATATTTACTAAGTATATATATAGAGACGGTATGAAAACAAAACGTAAATAAAGGTTTATATAGGAGAGGCTTAATATATATATACGTGTAAGTACCGGAGTCAGAAACGGAAAGACTCACCTGTTGGCTAATAAAAAATAAAGGATAATTGCAAGACCGGTGCTACTCCATGGGAGTATCGTCTGCAAAAATACAAAGACACAACCACATAAGACTAACGACGACACACGGCTTATATGAAAGCATTAAAACACATAGAAGCACGTTAAACGATCAAATACGGCACTTAGGTTCAAGTTAGCAAAAGAAAACGGAGTAATTCATGAATTTAGATATGCAAATCTAGTCCAAATGCAACGACATTTCATGGACATGCTTAGAATACTATAAGAGAGTATGCATTCAAGTTTCGGAAGAATCGGACTTCATATGCAAAAGTTAGGAAATTTGTCGAAAACTTCGAACGCACTATTCATAGACCCGAACATGCTATAAATTCATAAATCATGCAATTCATATCTATTTCATACATATACAATACATGAGCAAAGAAAGAATTCGGAAAAGATGAGTCTCGGAGGGACCTACAGGCCAAAATGGGCCCTGCCTTACAGAAGCGCAGGGTCATGTTCATACTGCTCCACACGGCCTTGTGCACGGCCGTGCACCAAGGCCGTGCACATCAAAGAAGGACACGCACGGCCTCTTGCACACGGCCTCAAGGCCGTGTGAACAAGGCCGTGCACCATAAACCATGCGCACGGTCTCTTGCACGGCCGTGCAAGAGGACGTGTACCTCCACACGGGCTTGCCACACCCCGTGTGCAAAGCCCGTGCACGTCAAGAATGAGCAGAACACTTCGCAGAACCAGAAAAACCATGCGAATTCAATCCTAATTTCAACATTTGATCATCTAAACATGCAAATCTCGCCCTAAAATCCACATATAACGATCTACAACATCTAAGCTACACATAGGATCCAAAAACACGAAAAACCATCCATAAATTCATTCCAAATCACATAGACCCTAAATTATTCAACTATTCACAAAAACGAGAAAAATGAGGCAATTGAGGCATTAAACGCAAGGGACGTGAGAAGCTTACTCGTAGATGAGATCGCGGGGAGTTCGTAGGATTTCACGGCTCGAAAATCGGTCGGGAAACGGAGTCGGGATGATCAATCGAACCTTCCTCTTCTTCTTTCTCTTTTTCTCCTTTCTTTTCTTTCTTCTTTGATGTATGTTGCGTGAGTGAGAATGAGGGAGAGAACATGAGACTTAGTCAAAATTTGACTAGGGTTGAGAATCGAAAGGGCATTTTCGTAATTTTTATAAAATAAGTTCGAAAACTCATGTTCTCCAAATAATACATAATTACAGTCAAAATTCATATAATTAAACGCACATTATCAATTCGTGGTTTAAATATCAAAATTCACTCATATACGAAATTGTTATAAAATCACATAATAATTATCAAATAAAATAATAAAATGCATAAATAAACGATTCTGGCATACCGAAATAAAATTCGGATTTTCGGGGCATTATATATATATATATATATATATATATATATATAAGGTAGATAATTAATTATAATCTTTTTTGTTAAATTATTTATAGTGTATATTTTTTTTGGGTAAAATTATAATGTATATTTATTATATCTATGTAATATATACAACTTATATACTATATACATTGACAAGTTGATATCGATCAAGGTGAATAGGCAGTAGATCACTAGATAATAAAATCTAGACCATAATTTTTTGTTAAAACATATATATCTGAAGATTCATTTTAAGAGTATAAATATCTTTATATAGAATATTAAAACAAAAAGAAATTAAATAGCATTGTGGTACTGCGTAAAGAGCCTGACAGGGTTTCTTAACTCGTTGTCAAATTAAATCATGAAATTTCTTATTTCTACAATTAAACGGACATGACTTCTAAAAACTATATTTTATCGTATCGTGTCCGATATCATGTCGAACACTCCTCTAATATAAATATCAGAAAAGTCTGTGTCGCTGTGTTACATATTTCTTATTACATATTGATTCTTCATAAGGTCTTTTGCCCATTTTAATTAATTTGATGATGTAGGAGGTAAATTACAACTTATTAATCTCTCTCATCTAACATTATCCTGATCTCCTGAATGCTAACAATATTTTCTATAATAATAATGTAATTACATCACATTATTATGAATTACAATTCATCAAAAATCAATACAAACACCAATAACAAACAACAAATTATAAATAATCCATAAATAACAAACTAAATGAGCACAATACGCACACATAAAAATGAATCAAACCTAATATTACTTATATTTTTGGGAAAATTGTAATTTTCATCCTGATTCACCAACTATGACATGTGGTACACGTGTTTGTAAATTTTGAAATTACAGGATTGTAGGTTTTTAAACTTGGCAATTTGAAGCCAAATTCTGCTGGAGTTTATTTTGACTCACTGAAAAACACACATACGTTAATTGTTTGAAATTTTCTGACCACTTTTGCTAAGTTGGAGTACACGTCAGTTAATTAAAACAAGTTGTCAAGTCAGATTAAATTTGGGAGAGAAAACTCACACATGTGATATATGCTATGCATGCCCTAGGAATTACACTAAAAAATTTGATAATTAAAATCGAAGCCATAAACCCTAACAGAGTAAAAATTTCCAGACTCTCTTAAAATTTTCTCCACAAATTTCAAACAATTGATGCATGTGCACTTTTCAATGAGTCAAGGTCAACTCCGGCATAAATTGGCCTCAAATTGCTAATTTTTAAAACCTACGATCTTATATTTCCAAAATATAAAAACACATGTACCCCATTTCATAGTTAGTCAATATATCCTATGGGATGAAAATTGAAAATTTTCCTATATTTTCGAAATCTTAGACGACCACAAACCTCAACCACTAAACTAAGACTAATTTGAATGCAACAAATTATAGCAATTTAAGTTTCACATGCCTAATGAGGTGAATTGGTAGGAATAAGTTACAAGTTTGAATATGTTGGCTTGCATGTGATGACTATAAATAGGCTCTATTCATATAAAATCATTGTGTCGCATTCTAGCTAGCTAATACCTATTTGATCTGCTTGTGGATTGTGAGTGTGACCGTCACCTTGTAGCTAATATCAACTCAAATCCTACTGAAGAAAAAAGAAGCCATAAATTAATTCTAGCTTATCTCTATAAATTATAGATGATGATTACTATTCAAGGCTGAGCCGCTATTCGTTGAGGTCTCATTTCCAATACGACATTTAATTCAGTATGCGGGTAAAACAAGGAACACGTTTCCTCTTATTCTTGAAATTTTTTCAACTTTTTGTGTTGGATTTATCAGGCAACATGGCCCAAGTTACCTGCTCATGCATCACTCATCAATGTAGTGCAATAAATACTCACGTATCGTCAACGATAAACACTATAAAAATCCAGAAATGAAAACAAGAAATTAAGATCAATATACAATATTAATATTGCTGCATAGGTTTTTATAGAGTCTATCCTCTACTGCATGTTCTTAGATGGACTTCGAATTAATGCTTGCAGTTAAGTTAACTTGATATTGAAGAAAAAGATCAAAAACTCCAATAGAAAAGGCGTTGATTAAGCAGCTAGCCATCATCACTTCAACACCTGGGGATTTATCTCACCATGCATGCATATATAATTAACCCATATTTTATAAAATAATAATACACTGTTAATTAATATATATATATATATATATATATATATATATATATATATAGCATTAAAATTAGCACTTGTTAAGTTTGTCACTTGCTAACAATTAGGGTTATCAATAACTTATCATCATGTTATTATTAAGATTTGATTGATTAATTAAGGCTATGTCTATCTTAATTCGATTTGAGGGTTCTACATGCATGTGACCATTCAAGAAATAAACAAGGAACGTGGTATAAAAAGGCAAATTGCATTTTTGATCCTGTAACTATTTGAAAGTAGCATTATTACTCCTAAGGTTTTTCATTTTGTAATTGTAGTCCTGTAATTTTTAAAATGTTGTAATTGTAGTCATGTGCTCGCCGGATTCCCAATTCCTTGTCGGATAATGCAGGACTAAAATTGCAATATTTTGGAAATTACAAGACTAAAATTGCTATATTTTGGAAATTATAGGACTAAAATCGCAAAATAAAAAACCTTAGGACTAATAATGCTACTTTCGGATAGTTATAGGACCAAAAATGCAATTTGACCGTATAAAAACAATAGTACATTTATAGCCAATAATATTATTGCATGGGTATTGTGAAGTGTATTTACCGATCCCTTTAATTTGATAAATTATAGGGTGAATTACATATATATGGGTTCCTCATGTTAGTTATATTTATATTTAGGTTTTTGGATTGGTTTACATTTGGTCAAATTTAATGTAAAACGTTTGTCCAGATATAAACGACAATCAAGATCATTTAGTTTAGCTTATATTGTATACATTTAGGTCTCACCACCAATTTAAAAACGAAAGTTGACCAATATTTAGAGATCTATATATAAAAAATATTAACCAATTTAGGAACCTGTATCTAATTAATGCATCTAAGTGGATCTCAATGTAAATATGACAAACATCGACCCAAATGTAATTAGACCTAATTTATAATATAATCTCTAAAAATTTTTATAAATGGGTAAATATTTTTAAAGAAACCCCACTTAGGGTTTCATGGGTCTTCTTCCATATTTATTGAAACTTGAGACACTATATACCAAAAACTTTATGAAATTTCAGAAATTAATTACCAACTATCCTTGAGATTTTATTCTCTCTTTCAAATTTCATCAGTCGTTAATTTGTAACAAACATTCATTAAAAATGATTGGTAATATTGATTTTCAAAAATCAACTTTTTTTTTTTTTTTTTCTTTCTTTCATCTCTTTCCGTTGAGGATAATAAATTTAGTTTTTCTCCTAGACGTAAGACTTCAGGGAAGTTGGTAACCAATAGAATTAAACTTTTGCATTTAGTATCATTAGTACATTGTATGGTGTATCCGATCCACAAGTTGTTAAAATGTGTTGAATGAATGATACTGTTCCTCTTTCGTCCCATTTTTGTCAAGCAGCCGACAGAGTAATTACTGAACCCCATTAGTGTTTTCAGAAAGAGAGGCATACTTAATAAAAAGCAGACGTTATAACTATGCCTATACATAATACATACAAATTGCGTAGGTGAAAATGAAATATATTGGAAAAAGTTGACATGCATGCATGGAAATTAAAAGTTTTTATTTTCCATTTAATCGGTCTCATCTGTAATTACTAATGATGTGATATCTCATCGGGATGCCGACGCCATATGATTACTGTTGATGTGAGACTGTGTATGTGTCGAAAGAGGAAAGAACACAAAAATCTTGATGAATAATGACTCGAATGTGTTAGCTGGAATTATGAGTGCACATGCCTTTTTTTAATTTTTTTTTTTTTGGCTTTATTTGGATATTATTATTTTGCTTCTCAACCTAAATTCACCATCATTGTTGCCAAAAAATTCCGTATATGATGAAGTACTAAAACGGATAAGGGGAGGCCAATTCACATCATTTGATCGTACCAATTAAGCTAGCAAGGAAAATACTTTAATTAAAAAAAAAGAAGTTGTATTAAGTCACCTAATCTTTGTTGATTATCAAGTTATCAGTAAATGATTGATTCTACCTCCATAGAGACGGTAATGGAGCAGGTTTGTCAGTGCAAACCTATTCAAATATAACTTTTGTTGACCAAACCAATTTCCGAACTTAGGTCCACTTTATAACTTAAAATGTCTTCAGAAGATTCTTTTTAATATGGATATTGTTAAAATGTCTTGCAACGCCTTAAGTTTAGAATAAGATTGTATTTTGAGAATTTCCGAGAGAAAGTCACGTTTCAACAAGATCTGAGCTAAACCATTTTTGTATATAAGATTGATAAGAGAAATAAGCAATAAAGAGATGATTGAGCAGCAAAAAGGATATAAACTTGTAATGAGAATCTGCAAAAGGGAATGACAGAGCACTTTTCACGAGGAAGAAGATGCCCACAACTGCGGTACCACTATTTATTAAATAGCTAGGTCAGCTGACTAGGCCACGTGGCGCGATCTCTGTGAGTTCTTTGGACGGGAGAGATTCGCTAGGTCTTTCAGGGGTTTTAGATGGGTTTTCGGCTATTTGGCCTTTATTTAGATGATGGGCCTGATTGTACACTTCTTAGCCCGTATACTTGAGTATAGCTTAATAAGATTGGCCCAATAAATATGGAATATTTCAAGGCCATAACATAAATCCTCTAGTTTTTAGAATATTGGGTGTAGATGAAGTCGAAGCCACAATATTCGAAAAACTTAATGTAGATCTTATTAAGCTGATATGCGTGGGTTATACCTCTGGGCTTGAAGATTCTGGGCTGAGAATTTGGTGAGGCCCAAATCCCGCTGCCCTTTATGTTAGAGTTGTGCCCTGGAAAGCCGAACTGTTTAAGGCATTTCCCATAAAACTCAAGAGGGGAACGATCTAGTGAGCAATAATAGAAAGACGTTAGTAGTCGTCTAATACTACTTTGGCCAAATTCATCATATTACATTTATAAATGGTTGCATATTGTTTATTTTTGTGTATGGATGAAACCCCAAGATCACAGTAAGCTAAAGGACTTGGTTTCACCATTTGATGGGGGCCATGAAATAAGTACCCAATGGTGTGATCTAAAATACTCCAAGTCGAAGAGTTTAAAAGGCACAGGGGATGTTGATCAGACTCGCTTGAGACTTGCTCATATGACATAGCTTTATGAAAGTGTGTCCCATTTCATGACATTAGTGATTTGACACTACTATGCATATGAGGGTGCTTAATGGAGATTAAGTTCACTGAGCATCCTGTCGGGAATGCCTAAATAGGGTAAGACTCATATAGAGTCTTAGAGATTAGGAGGGTTTCCCTAGCCATGATCGTGTCTAGCTAATCCTTAGACTTGAGGCTCCATGGTTGCCTTGTGCATAACTCGGGCATACTTTGATGTACTTCTGAATCCCTAGGTTTCACATAAGTTGTACGTTGGGTATGTTCAAGTTATGCATGGAGGCTGTGAGGGTCAATACAAGATCTATCACTTGTTACAAGAACAAGAAGAATTCCTATGGATTCTATTGTAGTATATTCCACCACTAAATTCTTGTGCAAGTTCCGGTTGGTCTTCACTAGGAAAGAGTTCCTAGAGTGTAAGATCAAATGGAATTACTATAGGAATGTTATTTATACCATTCATTTCCCATACCCTAGGTCTCAATCGGGAATTGGATGATAGAAGGATCGTATCTCACGGAGATCATGAGGCTGAAAGGTTCATACCACTTCATCGATGGATGGGTGGCCATGGACACGTTGCTAGACGTCATCCATGGTCTGTAGGAATGTATTTGTGAAGTCAATGAGTTGATTCACAAATAATCTTTAATTAAATGAGTTTTATTAAAGTCACAATTATGACATTAAGAATGTATTCCTACTATTGTCCTATTGGTGAACCTGAGGGGTCACACAATGACTTCCAAAGACGAACTGCTTTATCTATATCAATAGAGTTTGATAAAAGTTAATTAGATTGGCAAATGAATTAATTGGAATTAATTCATTAACAAAAGAGAAAAATAAGTTAGTTACATGGAACTAACATATAATAGTTAATTAAAGGTAATTAACAAAGTATTTAATATGATTAAATATAAGAGAAATGTTATTTGATAACATATTGCCTAAGTTAGACTTGAAAAATTAATTGGATTAATTCAAGTTTAGAGTAATTGAGAATTAAAAGTATTGAGGAGAAACACAATTCAATTAGAGGATAATTGAATGTTTTGACTTGAGAATTAATTGATGTTAATTCAAGTCAAATTAATTAATTGAGTAACTTATGATTTATTTGGAATAAATCAAGTACAATTAATAGAGGGAAAATCTGTAGCAATTAAATGTTAATTGGGCTTATTGGACTAGAGAATTAATTTGGAATTAATTTTAGCCCAAGCTTATCAATGATGGGCTTGTAATTTATTTAGAATAAATTAAAGCTCACTGTATGTGGACTTGCTTAATTAATTATGATTAATTAACTTGGGCATAAAATATTTAATCTGGTATTAAATTGAGAAGGCCATTAGAAGACCAAAATACTATTGGGCCCAATAGTAGCAGTAGGCGAAAATTCCAGCCCATTTAGGACTAGAATTTTCGGCTCACTCAAGTCTATTTAAGACAGATCTTACAGAACACAGAATATGAGTTTTACGTAAAAACAGAACATAGAAAAATAAGATTTTTCCTAACCCTAATCTCTCTCTCCTCTCTTGCGCCTCCTTCTTTCTTCTCTCATACAGTTCACGTGAATTGCAGAAAGCAATTCTGTAGTTTCATGTGAACAAGTTTCTGACTTTCTCTTCTTGATTCTTTTGTTTCATATTAGATAGAAATTGATCTTGGAACTCTAGCAAGTTCTAAGAGATTCAGAGTTCGTCTGCGAGAAGCCGTGGATCAACCTATGAGGGTTTCGATTAAAGATCGGACCTTGGAAGAATCGAGAAGCCTGCGCTATTCGAGGAGTGGCTTGAAGCTTTGGAAAGCTTTCTATCCTTAACGACTACAAAAGGAGTGCGTAAAGGTGAACATCTCTCTAGATATATAAACGTTTCAAAGTTACGAATTCATTGGATGAAGATTCACTGTAATGCCCCGGGACTAAATTTTTTTGAAATCTACTACTTCCGCTGCGCCCGGGGGTGCGTGAATCCCAACAGTGGTATCAGAGCCATACTTTGATCCATTTATATATTCGCCTCTACCCCTTTTATGGTGTTAGATGCGTTTTTATATTTATGTGCATATAAAAGTTGTTGGGAGTTTTGATAAATTGAAATAAATATTTTGAAAATGATTTCATCAAAAATGAATCTGAAAATTTGGAGATATATATTTCAAAATATTGGTGTATTTCTGAAATACATGAAAAATGAATTTTGGTTGGTCAAAAACGAATTTTGGTGTTGAGTTGTGTTGCTGAAAATTATGTTGCAGCAGTCGAGTCTGGCGACGTCTAAAAAACTGAGTCGGAAATCCTTCCTAATGATCTTGGATGACTTTGATGTCTTCTGAGAAAATTTTCTAGACACGTTGAATTGATTTTAAGCTTTTGAATTAATTCAGAACCTTTATTTTCGATTTTATATGGATTTTTGAAGTCTATGGTCGAAAGCTGTTTGAGAAACAGGGGCCGCGCTGCCACGTTTTAGAAAACGAGTTAGAAAGGGTTTCTAATGACCTCTAATAGATTTTCCTCGTAGGGCCCCCTGAAGAAGAAACGCCACATCCGCACCAAAGCGAACTCCCGAGCTTTGGCGAGGGGCCTCAACTCAAAAACCCACTCCGGCGAACGGCATGCAAGCAATGACTACCGGCAACAGCAACGACATCCCAACAACAACCACAACAATACAGAGTAATACAAAAGCGATTTAAAAGGTAAACAATTAAATTCCATAAAAGCGTACGAGGCTAACATAATATCATTCAAATAGTTGCAGTTCGAAATACAATTTAGTCATAAACACGTAGTGTCATCCATGGCTCAACTAGCCTACCCTGTGCAGTCCTAGATATTTTCAACTATCCCACATCAGGGGCACATAAGGTTCATAAAATAAATAAAGCAGTAAATGGTACGAAAGTAATTAAATACAATAAAACAGGACTCGACAGTTGTTGGGACCATTGACAAGACAAACCAGACTACAAGACTGAGCCTATCTAGACCTGCTGATGCCGACTGACAAGATAGGTGACGCCGCCACTTGTCTACCTGAAGCAAGAACCAAAATAGAAGGGGTGAGTATAAAGGATACTCAGTAAGGGGGGTTTTGATCACAGTTCGTCATTTATCTTTTAAAACCAGAAGTAGTGAATGTTGCTCGTTTTGAGAACGAATATAAATAACGATATAAGTTGTAAAACGACACAAAGCAACACTCAGGTTCGGCTCACTTTGAAAACATAAAAGGGGTGACAAACCGGATCCTTTAAAATCATTTGCACATAATGTCAAGCCGATCAATTGAAAGAATATTAGTTGAGTCACGAGGCCATTACAAGTTCGAAAGACATGATATAAACAAGCTGGAAATGATAAGTAAACATGGCTCGTAATTCAACTAGGTAGTTTGAACAATAAATGAGGCTTAAATTGGGCAAGTTCGAGCCACGCTTCCGGATTTTATATATATATAGGGAAATACATGTGCTAAATGAAGAAAATCGGAATGTGCTTTGACTTGTAACAAAAGCCGTAAATCAATTAGACAAGCAAGAAATGCAATAAGTCATGCAATAATGTGTCCCGGCGAGAACGGACCCTTTCCTTATAACTCCCAACCATGAAAATCATGAAAGCATGTAGTCAAGTACTCCACCACCAAAAAAAGTCATGCAGTCAGTAATTTAAGGAGACACGATTAGCACCACCGTACAGTGAATTAAGGAGACGTGGTTAGCACCACCATTCGCATCAACTTAGACTAGTCAACCTCCCAACCAGCCTAAGTCAACACGCATAGAAGTATACATCGGGATTTGCCCTAGACATTCGTCTCTAGGCTCACCTCCTGTACACTCCGGGCCCAATGTCATGATTCAGTCCAGGGCTCGCTTTTGAAATTCATAACAGTTTGGGTGGCCAAAGGGGCCGTTCGAAAAGATGCAAGCAGTTATATACGAATGGCCAAAGGGGCATTCGAGACAAGTTGGTGTAACGATCTAGGAAATACTCATAAGTGTCGTACGCTTCGGGAGCATGCTGACGGACGTCCCTAACGACATTACTTGTAAGTACCTCTGAGATCAAGCGGTTACTTTGAAATCAAATAGGTTACTTGTCTCTAGTTGAAAGCATTTCAAATCATTTGTATATATATAGGTTTTGCTATCAAAAGGTTTGACTAAGCATATAAGGAAATAGTAAAGGCAGTACAACAAGCAATAAGAAAGACAGGATAATGATTTATTTCGCAAACCTATATAACTATGTCCTTGCCCCAGTTGAAAGCATTTTAAACCCTTACCTGGCTCGACACGACATAATGAAAGCAAGCAGTAGTCAAGTTTCTCCCTCGTTGGTCCCACCTGTAATACACAGGGCGTAGAGGATGAAAACGAGACCGACAATACTAAAAGCAAGACACGAGACAACAATGACGCACTGCAATTCATATAGAACTTCAATCATGCTACAGGTGCAATATGGAAAGCTAAATAATTAAACATATAGAGATACACAATTATGGAACAACAATTAAGGAAATATTTATGGAATTATAAATAAGGAAAGAAACATAGAAATTAAATATTAAAGACATACTTAAATGCAATTAGGGCACGTAGACATGCTTAGAATAATATAAGAACGCTCTCACGCGAATACGGGATCAAACGGGTAACAAATGGGAAAAGTGGGTAAAAATCCCTAAATGAGAAATGTGTCAATTGACGGTCAAATAAGGTCGGATAAATCATAATTTTACAAAATATTAAGTCTCGAAGCTCAAGGAAGCTACAGGTGAAATCGGATTGATTTTAGGAGTCCGTATGCAAAAGTCAACATTTTAAATAAGTGGGGTTGACCCAATTCCCGAAGTGAATGAAGAAAAAAAGGTGGAAAATTCACTAAGGCATGTGCACCAGCCGACGCACAGTCTTGAACACGCTGTCAAGACCGTGCAGGTGCACACGGCCTTACGCACTGGCAACGCGCACGGGCGCAAGCCAGTGCAGGTCAAATGGGCAGCGCACGGGCCAACGCACGGTCTTGGCAAGACCGTGCACGAGCTCGTGCAGATCAACAACAGACAGTAGCAATTCGCGATTTTGACGAGAATCGAACCAAAAATCCACAAATCTCAATTTCTAGAAAGAATCAAAAACTAAAACTTACAACGAACATCAAGCAACACATAAGGAACATTTTGATCCAAGTAGCATGCAAAATGACCAAGGAATGAGCTCAAAATCATCAAAATTCATAAACGACCCACGAAGTAATAAATGTGATTAAAAGCTCATAAATTCGGGGAGAGAGACAGTGAATCTCGTACCTAAAGGAAGATCTCGTCGAGAGGATCGCATGGGTTCAAACGGCGCGAAAATCGGTGAAGAAACGTGCACGGTGCGATGAATTAAAGCTCCTCCTCTTCTTTCTCTTTTTCTTTCTTTTCTTCTTCCTCTTTTGTTGTTGGTGTGTGAACTGAGGGTGAGGGAGAGAGATGGGGTCTAAGTCAAAGTTTGACCTAGGGCTTAGAAACGAAGGGGAATTTTTGTAATTTCATAAAACTCACTCAAAGTTGTTCAAATAAAACAATATTACAGTCAAAGTTCATCATTTTAAACGCACATTGACATAGAATACTTAAATTTAACGATTAACACATTTACAAAATTCATAATAAAATATAACAAATGATCACATAATTCGAGAATTGAGGAAAGAAGCAAGATACGAAGGCGCGAAGCTTACCGAACTCATCTTGAAAAGTCGGGGCGTTACAGTGCACGAGGTAGTGTGGAGGGTTCGAGGGGGAAAAAGGTAAATTCTTGATAAAATAAGAAATATAAGAGGGTCAAGGATAAAATAGATAGTTTCGGGTAAAAGGTGGGTTCTCGGGTAAAACTTGTTTGGGATATTAAATATTCTCACGAAAAGCCTTCGGCGCGAATAAAATATTATTCCGGAATAAATCCGAAATTTCGGGTCGTTACATTCCTATTTCTGGAATTAGAGTTAACACAATGGAGTTAAATTTAGAGCTTTGATTGGGGTCAAAATCTTTATTTTTCAATTTGTTCTGATTTTTTGAAATTGGAAGTCGAAACCTTAATCTTGAAAAACTGCCCAATCTTGAAAAACCTAATTTCAGTCCAGCGATTTTCGGCGACATTATAAAAATCAAATTTATAACCTGTTATAAAGTTCTCAAATCACTTTAGTATCTTCTAATAAAATCTTTTACATTCAATTTCAAACAAATTGACATTTTGAATCGGTTCAAAAGATTTAATTTCAATTTTATGTGATTTTTTGAATTTTGAAATCGAAACCCTAAATTTGGGTAAATCTTGAAAACGCATTTATGGCGACAATTTAGAAATCACATTAAAAGAGGACTCTAACTTGCTCACATGACTTCAGAGTCTCTAAGAAATTGTTTTAAACTCGTTTCTATTTAATTTTGGCTTTTGAATTAGTTCAAAAGCTCTATTTTTCGATTTTATATGATTTTTGGAAATCAGGAAACAAAAATCTAGTTTTACAGAAAACTTGCACATCACGTTTTTGGTGACTGTTAGGAAATCGCGTTGGAAAGGGACTCTAACGTGCTTGTGAGAAATTATTCTTCACACGTTTTCCTTGAATGTAGGCTGTTGAATCGGGTTAAAAGATTGATTTTTCAATTTATTATGAATTTTTGAAATTTAGGACATAACATAAGATTTTGCGAAAATCTGTTTTCAAAAATCATGGATATTTATGATTCCTCCCAACTTGAACTTGTTTGATGATGCACATAGACTAGGGTTTTGAAACTCTTATGATAATTTGATTAAATTGATAGTTTTTCAATTTAATTTAATTCAATTTTAATGGAGATAACGTTAATTTAATTAAGTTATTTATTTTGAATAAATGACTTAATTACACATAATAATTATTTACTTGGTAAATTTAATTTTATGCATTGCATTGGATGTATGTTGGTTTTATCATGGGCTTATATGCACTGTGGATGATTTTATTTTGTGGATGCGATATTAACTGTTGATTTAAATCGAGAGCCTGCGAGCCTCTTATTCCAATATGTAATGCTTCGTTTTATTTTTCCACCAATGTATTTAAATAATTTGTAATTTGAGAGAGTTAGAATCATAGACTGACGAGGAATTTCTAATTAGATTAGAAGAAGGAGTTTAAGACGAAGTGGACTTGGAAGAGAAGAGACAATCAAGACCCAAATGAAACAGGTTACTTAAATTGTAATAGAATAGGATTCTATTTGCTCTTCGCATGATTTAAATTATGTTATTGTTGCATGAATAGAATCTTGGTCCATAAAATGGCTCTTATGGACCGAGCGTAGGAAAAAGTCCATGATAAACCATTATTATTGCTAGGTAATTTATTTAATTATTGTTACGTGTGTTTTATGGATGTTTAAGCTACATGCATTCATCACATAAACAAGATTATTAAATGATGAGGTCTTGGATAGATTTTTTAAATCTATAATTTTAATTTCTCGAAAATTAAACCCCAAAATTTTGAATATCAAAATTTTCTTTAATATAAGCCTTAATGGAAAATTATAAACAAAGATTTTAAAATTTTGCAAGCATTCCATTAATAGAAAATTCACTTCTAACCTTGTATAATAGAGATGACCATGAGTCGTGGGTCTCTATTATGTGGCCATAGAAAGTAGGTAATTTTCTGAGTATACAAGATACAATTTTTCGATGGTTACCTTCAGCCGCGATGGCCATGAGTCATGGGTCTCCGTTGAACCAATCATTGAAATCTAATGATTAATGGGTTGGGCTTACTACCAAAGTAACATAGATGTCGCAAGAGTCGTGGGTCTATGTGAAGGAGGTAATGCAAAATATTATTAAGAGTTCTATTTGATATAATTAAAATTATACTATTTTTCTCTAACTTTATTGCATAAGGATCAATAAAGTTTGAATAAATTAGTGAGAGACTGAATGATTAAAGACCACATCATTCTTTTATTTAAATTTCTATTATTTATCACTCATACGTTTTCTGCTTTATAATTGTAGATTTTCTGCTCAGTCAACATGACTAAAATCCGTTAATTGCTACCCTCGAGTCCAATAAATAGTACGTATTTATTCTGAGTAAACGATGCAGAAAGATAAATATTATACCTTAATTAAATATTAATTTAGGTTTTTGGACTTGAGAATTAGTTTGAGAACTAATTCAAGTCCGTTGATTAATTACATCACTGAAAAACTTTCGAAGTTATTAGGTGATTTGGACTTAAAATTCATTAGAAATAGATTAAGCCCATATAATTAATTATTAAGGGGTTTGCTTAATTGTATGGACAATTAAGCAAATTTAGGCCTAAGAAAATTTAATCTAGCATTAAATTCAATAGGCACTATCCCTCTTTCTTTCTCAAAATTTCTCTTTCTATAAAAGAAACGTTTAAGACAAACTTAAGATGTCATATGTGATGACATAGAATAAGGGCAAATCGCACTAAGTAGCTAATAGACAAGGTTTCTATAGTAAGCTAATATTATCATGAAAGTGCATAATATACATATTGATGTAGCATGCACTTAAATCAGATATATGAAACAATAAATAGGATTAACTGTCTTCTCAGTATTGAGTAAGCTTAGCTTACTCAACAAGGAACTGAGAGTCTAGGTGTTTATGAACACTGAGTTAAGGTTTTGAACCTCAATGAGAAATTCATCTAATTTTGATTTGTCAGAATTAGTAAATTTGAATAGACCTAATCCTAAAATATTTCCTATGTCTTTCAATTGAAAACTTCATTACCAGTGAAACTGGTATATCAATTATTGAACTGAAAAGAAGCTCGTTTGGAACGAGGGTTCAATAAAGAAGGACACATTAATTCTCTTAATAATACATCAGAATAAAACTGTGTTTCCATTATAAAAAATCAAGCACTGAAAGATATTTAGTTCATTTTAGAGACATCAAACACAATTCGTTGTGTATGATTTATTTGAATACTGTTTTGACATTTGAATTGAGTATTTTTCAAAAATTACTTTTGTGAAAATAGTTCTATTTATTTTGGAAATTATTTTTCTTCAAAAATTTCAAATGTCAAAATATGTTACTGAGTCTGAAATGAAAAGAATATAAAAGATTATATGGATTATCATATAAAATAAACCCATAAGAGTTATGGGCAATTAATTCGAATTTAGGTAGAAATTCGAAACATTCAGTGTTTAAGAATCATATTTGAGTATGATGATTTCAAACCCCATATTTAACAGTAAATATGATAATTCCCAAACGAGTCTAAGAGACTAGTGGGAGTGTGAATTAGATTAGACATCTAATTAGTATTTGTAGAAAAATAAGTATTAAAGGAATACTTATTTAAAGGTTTCCTAAAGAACAAAATTGATTGTTTAAAAGGGAAAACCACTTTTATTCAAGAAATTATTTCTTGAGGATAAAAGAAAATAACAAGAAGTTGAAAAGTCTCAACAGATACTACAAACAAACATATAGTGGAACACAAATGTCAATCCAAATTATAAGATAAGTGTAAGACCTCACAGAAACAAACAAAAGGATTGGTAAATCCAAAATATATCTTATGAAGATATTTGAACAGTATATATAAGATATACGAATTATGTGAAGGCAAACAAAATTCTGAAATTTAGTGGGAGCTAGCCCAGGGTGGGCAAAATTTTGAGAAATATGTAGACTCCTATCAGAACTCAAATTAATCTTAAATGATTGGACTAGTTGTTTAAATGAGAAAGTCGAAAACTGTTTTGACTACATTTAATATATGATAAAGAGTAATCACATACATAAGATACAAATAAAGTTGTATAGATGTATGATATTTTCGATCAATAGATAAGGTAGAGTCCTGTCTAGGTAAAGAGTTAACAGAATCTATACAGATAGATGGGATAAATTCAAAAACTCAGAGGGTAATCCGATAGGATCAGAAATGAACAAACAATTAAATAATAAGTATGGTAACTTATAGAATAAAGTACTAAATTGGGAAATCCAAATCAGTGTAGTACACGAACGGGTTGAGCTTATGAAGCAAAACATATTACTGCATTAGATGTAGAAATAGATGGAGTTTAGATGAGAAACATCATCCAAAAGTGTTGGATGTAATATCTAGAAATGATTTGGCATTAGTTGTTTTCGAAACAACATAAATGTGATTGCGCAAGCAATGGAACCAAGATCTCATAGAATATCTAAACATATCCTTAAATGATTTAAGGTTGTTAAATCAGAAGACAAGAGATATCTCAATGATATAAATCATCTAGGCAGAAAACGTAGTGAACCCACATACTTAGCCTTAGAGTCAAAAGGTCTTTGAAGGAAATCTTTCGAAGATGGGCTTGAGACAATAGGTAGTTGGCTTTAGGGCAAGTGGGAGATTGTTAGAGTTGTGCCCTGGAAAGCCGAACTATAGAAGGCATTTCCCAAAAAACTCAAGAGTGGAACGACCTAGTGATCAATAATAGAAAGACGTTAATAGTCGTCTAATACTACTTTGGCCAAATTCATCATATTATATTTATAAATGGTTGCATATTGTTTATTTTTGTGTATGGATGAAACCCCAAGATCACAATAAGCTAAGGGACTTGGTTTCACCATTTGATGGAGATCATAAAATAAGTACCCAATGGTGTGATCTAAAATACTCCAAGTCGAAGAGTGTCTTAGAGATTAGGAGGGTTTCCCTAGCCATGATCGTGTCTAACTAATCCGTAGACTTGAGGCTCCATGGTTGCCTTGTGCAGAACTGGGGCATACTTTGATGTACTTCTAAATCCCTAGGTTTCGCATAAGTTGTACGTTGGGTATGTTCGAGTTATGCATAGAAGTTGTGAGGGTCAATACAAGATCTATCACTTGTTACAAGAACAAGAAGAATTCCTATGAATTCTATTGTAGTATATTCCACCACTAAATCATTGCGCAAGGTCCGGTTGGTCTTCACTAGGAAAGAGTTCCTAGAGTGTAAGATCAAATGGAATTACTATAGGAATGTTATTCATAGCATTGCAGACTACTGGGGTTCCATTTCCCATACCTTAGGTCTCAATCGGGAATTGGATGATAGAAGGATCGTATCTCACAGAGATCATGAGGCTGAAAGGTTCATACCACTTCATCGATGGATGGGTGGCCATGGACACGTTGCTAGATGTCATCCATGGTCTGTAGGAATGTATTTGTGAAGTCAATGAGTTGATTCACAAATAGTCTTTAATTAAATGAGTTTAATTAAAGTCACAATTATGACATTAAGAATGTATTCCTACTATTGTCCTATTGGTGAACTTGAGGGGTCACACAATGACTTCCAAAGACGAACTGCTTTATCTATATCAATAGAGTTTGACAACAATCAATTAGATTGGCAAATGAATTAATTGGAATTAATTCATTAACAAAAGAGAAAAATAAGTTAGTTACATGGAACTAACATATAATAGTTAATTAAAGGCAAGTAACAAAGTATTTACTATGATTAAATATAAGAGAAATGTTATTTGATAACATATTGCCTAAGTTAGACTTGAGAAATTAATTGGATTAATTCAAGTCTAGAGTAATTGAGAATTAAAAGTATTGAGGAGAAACACAATTCAATTGGAGGATACTTGAATGTTTTGACTTGAGAATTAATTGATGTTAATTCAAGTGAAATTAATTAATTGAGTAACTTCTGATTCATTTGGAATAAATCAAGTACAATTAATAGAGGGAAAATCTGTAGCAATTAAATGTTAATTGGGCTTATTGGACTAGAGAATTAATTTCGAATTAGTTTTAGCCTAAGCTGATCAATGATGGGCTTATAATTTATTTAGAATAAATGAAAGCCTACTTTATGATATAATGGACTTGCTTAATTACTTATGATTAATTAAATTGAGCATAAAATATTTAATCTGGTATTAAATTGAAAAGGCCTTTAGAAGGCCAAAATACTACTGAGCCTAATAGTAGCAGTGGGCGAAAATCCCAGCCCATCTAGGACTGGAATTTTTGGCCCACTCAAGTCTATTTAAGACAGATCTTACGAAACATAGAATATGAGTTTTACGTAAAAACAGAACAGAGAAAAATAAGATTTTTCCTAACCCTAATCTCTATCTCCTCTCTTGCGCCTCCTTCTCTCTTCTCTCATACAGTTCACATGAACTGCAAAAAGCAATTCTGCAGTTTCATGTAAACAAGTTTCTGGCTTTCTCTTCTTGATTATTTTGTTTCATACTAGATAGAAACTGACCTTCGAACTCTAGCAAGTTCTAAGAGATTCAGAGTTCGTCTACGAGAAGTTGTGGATCAACCTCAGAGGATTTTGGTTAAAGATCGGACCTTGGTAGAATCGAGAAGCCTGCGCTCTTCGAGGAGTGGCCTGAAGCTTTGGAAAGCTTTCTATCCTTAACGACTACAAAAGGAGTGCGTAAAGGTGAACATCTGTCTAGATATATAAACGTTTCAAAGTTACGAATTCATTGGATGAAGATTCACTGCAATGCCCCGGGACTAAAATTTTTGAAATCTATTACTTTCGCTGCTCCCGGGGTGCATGAATCCCAACACTTTATTGATTATTTTTTTCCTTTTCGTATACTCGTCCGTACTGGATTATTTGCATTTGAAACCATCATTTGTCTTTTCTTGGGAAGAGACGCGCTGATTTGAGAAGTTAAAAATGGAGTTCAGCCTTTTCGCTTTCATTATAACATTTCAGAGTTTTCAGAGACATCTCAAGCGACACATTTCTGGTGGAAGTTCTAGCAATGGTTTTCGCCCCCAATTTCTTCAAGTAATCCATGCTTTGTGTCCTTATTTTTTGTTCGATCTTCACATTGTTTGTGGGGGTTACGAGTATTTGGTAGTAGTTCTAAGATTACTCCTTGTTCTTTCTTGATTTTTGGGTTTTTTGTCAACATTTGTTGGGATTAGGGGTGTACACGGTTGGATTCTGCGGTTTAACACTAAAAAATTAACCCATCCGATCATAGGTGGGTTCACGAAAATATCAACTGTTGCGGGTGAAATATATTGACAAACTGTGTGATTCGGCTCGGGCGGTTTTATAACATTTGGAGGGCGGATTAACGGATTTACGGGCCACCAAATTTTGTTATTTGTTGATTCAAAATAGTGTAAAAGCTAAAGTAGTTTAGGGATTAAAAACCTACTAAAGAGAAGTAATTAAACAATAGATTATGCCTAAAAGGTCCAATTAAATAAAATAAAAATCATCACAATTTGTCAAACAGTAGCTAACATATCCCAATTTTAATCGTGAGAATTCTAAACTAAAATAAGTTTGAAATAACAAAATAACAATCCAAATTTAAGAGATAAACTCCAACTCAGACTCATAGTATCAGATCCTTTTTAAACTACATTTGATCCTCATCTGTTGGTCTTCATTTCAGCATCATTCAACTATTTTAGCTACCTCCAAAACTCTTAATTAATCCGTCCAAGCAAAATTATCTTGAGAAATTGAGAATAAATAGCAAAGCAAAATTTAAATAAAAAATAAAACATATTCAACCTACCTTGAAAAAACATCAATTATCAATCACTTGTGCTTCAAAATTTGAACTGCAAGTTTGAAATTCTGAAATTGAAATATACAACATAAAAGGATTAGTAATTATAATAAAAAGTAACAGTAAAATTTTAATGAAAGTAATGTACTAGTATTACTATGAAATGATTATATTATATTAACTTTTATAATCTGCTCATACTTCTCCACTTCATCTATGGGCACTTCTTTCATTGATTCTTGAATGTCAATTGTAATGGGTTTTGACCGTTACCAATTCTGACAACATACAAGTGCCTCCACCATTATGGGGTTAAGTGAACTTCGATATGGATCAGGAATATCACCACCTGTACTTGTTAAAGTGTCTTGTTAAGCCTTAAGTTTAGAACAAGATAAAATAATCGAGAATCTCCGAGAGATTAGTCACGTTTGAATATCATTTAATCCATTTTACATACAAATGTAGGATAAATACATGGAAACATAAATAAAATGATGCTGAAAAGGTAAAATCTGGATGGAAGAGCCGCAAAAGGAAAGAGCAGAAGAATGTTTGCGTGAGGAAGAAGAAGATGAGCTGGGGAAGGCGCACTGTTCGCTTTATATCTAGGTTTTAGCACTGAGACAGGTGGCATGATCTGATAGCTCACGCGGATGGTGGAGATTGAAGCTTGATTGATGAGATAGGCTGATGGGCCGCGTTTGGGAGATGGGCCACGTCTTTGGATATCTTTTGGACCTTCCTATTTAAATGGTCCAATTAGTAAGAGGAACAACTTAATAAATGATGGCCCATAAATATGAATATTTATTAGTCATAACAGTACTAAAAGCCGATTCGGATGCTACTGTAGAAACTGGAATAGCTAAAACATCTTTTGCTATTTGAGAGAGAATCGGGTACTTTGAAGAATTATCCCTCCACCACAACAAGACATCAAAACCCTCAACACTTTTTTCACAATTATCCTCCAAATATTTACTAAGTTCTGACTTAGTATCAATCTTGTCATTTTCCTCCAAATATTTTGCAAATTGAGAGGCCAAAAACTCAACAGTATCCACATTTTCATCAAAATTTATGGAATCAATGGAAGCTTGATTTGAGCTTGAAGGCACATGAACGACTTTTTGACTAGGATCATGTCGTTTATAAAAGTCATACAAACGAATCAATGTATTTTCCACATGCTTTTCTAAGGAGCCAGCCAACAAATTATCATTGTCATAAACTTGATTAATACAAAATTTCAAAAACCTCATTTTGTAGTGTAGGTCCAAAATTGTAGCAACATATAACAATAAGTTGATCTTATCAAAACTGTCCCAATATTTATCAAATTTCTTTTGCATTTTCAAAGCCATAAGACAAACTTTTGCATCATTCTGTTTAGCTAATTTCTTCAATCTAGTTTGAACAGCCACAAGCTCAAGAAAAAACAAATTAGCTGTGATGCTCAATGTGCCAGAAAACTGCAAGGTTACGTTATAGAAGAGCTTAAGAAATTTTATAACTCGAGTCAACATCCCAATCTTCTTCATCAGGTGGCCCCAAATATTTACTACCTTTTCCCTTTCCAATACACTTGTTTCCCCTATTTTCTTTTCCATTATCAGTGATTTCAGATTCTTCATCCTCACCATTTTCACATGAACCAAAATACATACCATAACTCGAGTCATCTTCCTTAAGTTGCTCAAATGCTTTTTCAAATTTCACAGCAGCTTCTAACATTAAATAGGTGGAATTCCACCTATTTTCAATGTCAAGACAAACAAGATTTTTTGTGTTTATGTTTTCTATTTCGGCACATTTCTTGAAAGCTTGAAGTCTTGCCGGAGATGAGCGCACATACCTAACCGCATTCCGAATCTTAAGAATTGATTCATTTAGTTGCTTTAAACCATCTTTCACAATGAGATTCAAGATATGTGCACAACATCTCAAATGCAAGAATTCATTATCTAGAATTTTACTTTTCCAACCTTTCGTCTTTTTCTTCAAATAATTGATGGCACCATCATCAGAACTTGCATTATCAACTGTAATTGTTAACAACAGATTGATACCCCAATCCAAGAGACAATTCTCAACCATTTTGCCCACTATCTTTCCCTTGTGGCTAGGTATAACACAAAAATTCAAAATTCTCTTTTGCAATTTCCAATCTTTATCAATCCAATAAGTAGTAAGACACATATAATTTAAGTTTTAAATTGAAGTCCATGTGTCCGTAGTAAGACAAATCCTTTTAGTCTTAATAATATTCTTAAGCTTCTTTTTCTCATCAATGTATATTTTCATGCAATCCCTAGCAACAGTTACTCGACTTGAAAGTTTAAACTGAGGTTGTAAACATGCAGAATATCTTTTAAACCCTTCACCCTCCACAATTTTAAAAGGCAACTCATCAATGATAACCATTTCGGCTAGTACTACTCTGCATTCCTCATATTTAAAACTAACAGATTTAAGAGTCACGCAAGTACGACCATCACCATCCTTTTTGTATCAAAAGCAATTGTGTTTTTCTTTTTATCAACTATAGACCTATAGGGATACTTTTTGCACTGGTTTTTCAAATGATGAATTAAGTTACCTGTACCATGTAAAGAAAATAAATAATAAATAATATGAAAATCATTAAAACTTTCTGCAAATAAAAAATGTAAAGCTTATGTTTCTTGTGCAAACTAAGTAACCGGTTATACGTAGATCCACCATATTATATAGCTAACGAAATTATATTTTTCGTGGTATTAAATATGATATACTCAATGCAAGATTTCTAGAATTCTAAATTCTTGCTACTGGTAAATCTCTATATACAACTAATAACATCAATAAAATCGCACATATACCTATTAATCTATTATACATCTATGTATCAGATTGAAGTGGGATTACACCTGCCAATTTTAATTTCTTTTCAAACACATTCCATCAATATAATACTCAATATTATATATTTTCCTCATTTCAATTCAAGAAATTCATCACAGAAGGAAGCAAACTTATGAAAAAAACTCAAACACTAATTAAAGAACTCAAAAAGTGATATTGCATTCAAGACATATGCTCACGCATAACATAATATTTTCTGAAACAAGAAATTGCAAATTAGAAAAGAATTCAAGCTGGGTTGTTGTACAAACTAAAAAATATGTGACGAGCAAGAGAAAAATACCTTATGGAATTATAAGAATTCCTTTGGGATCTTTCTTCAAACATATTGAGGGGGCTTTACCATTCAATTTATATTTGCATTATATATAAGACATAAATTGAAGAAGATTGGTGAATTTGTGTTGGAGAAAAGGAATTCTAAGAGTGCCATAATCTGCAATAGAGTAATCTCCTTGAGTGCTTGTTGTAATTATAGACATGAATTGGCAGAATTGCGATAACTAATTCTTGAGCCGTGAAAATTTTTGGAGAATTCGAGGAACAAATAATTAAGAAGAGCAAAAGGTGTGTGTTGACGTGTTGGAAACTTGGAATTGTTAAAGAGTGTTGTGAGAATTTATGACTGGCATTTATTCACTCCTATATACTACATAAATATAAGAATATTTATATATATATAAATATATATATATATATATATATATATATTGATGGGACTCACGCACCCCAGGGCGCAGCGGAAGTAATGGATTTCAAAAATTTTAGTCCCGGGGAGTTACGGTGAATCTTCATCCAATGAATTTGTAACTTTGAAACGTTTATATATCTTGAGAGATATGCACCTTTACGCACTACTTTTGTAGTAGATAAGTAACGAAAGCTTTCCAAAGCTTCTGGCCACTCCTCGATTAGCGCAGGCTTCTTGATTCTACCAATGTCCAATCTTTAACCGAAATCCTCTGAGGTTGATCCACGGCTTCTCGCAGACGAACTCGGAATCTCTTAATTCCTGCTAGAGATTTAAGATCAATATTTATCTAATATAAATAAGAGAATCAAGAAACAATTGTAAAGGGCTGGTTCACGTTGAATTGCAGAAAACTTTTCTACAGTTCACGTGAACTGCCTGTACAGAGAGAGAAAAGTGGTGCAGAAGAGAGAGAGATTAGGGTTAGGAAAAATCTGATTTTTCTTGTTTTCTGTTTTCACGTGAAGTTGCATCTTCTGTGTTCTCTAAGATCTGTCTTAAATAGACTTGAGTGGGCCGAAAATTCCAGTCCTAGATGGGCTGGGATTTTTGCGCACTGCTACTATTGGGCCCAGCAGTATTTTGGCCTTCTAAAGGCCTTTTCAATTTAATACCAGATTAAATTCCTAAGGCCCAATTTTAATCATAATTAATTAAGCAAGTCAATTATATCATACAGTGGGCTTTAATTTATTCTAAATAAATTACAAGCCCATCATTGATCAGCTTGGGCTAAAATTAATTCCAAATTAATTCTCTAGTCCAATAAGCTCAATTAACATTTAATTGCTACAGATTTTCACTTCTATTAATTGAACTTGATTTATTTCAAATAAATCATAAGTTTCTCAATTAATTATTTTGACTTGAATTAATACAAATTAACTCTCAAGTGTTAAACTTTCAATTAACACTTTAATTGATAAAGCTCTCTCCTACTTAAATTAAGTAGTCTCAAATTTCAACATAAATTTCGAGACCCACTCTTAATTACTTTAGACTTGAATTAATTCCTAATTAACCCTCAAGTCTAATATGTTATCAAATAACAAGTCTCTCGAATTTAATCACATTAAATACTTGTTAATTACTCTCAATTAACTCCTACACATCAGTTACACTTAATTAATATCTTGATTTCTTATTAATGAATTAATTCCAATTAATTCATTCGTCAATCGAGTTGACTGTTATCAAACTCTGTTGATATAGATACATAAGTCATTGTGTGACCCCTCAGGTTCACCAATAAGACAGTAGTAGGAACACATTCTTAATGTCATTATAGTTACTTTAATTAAACTCATTTAATTAAAGACTATTTGTGAATCAACTCATTGACTTCAAAAATACATTCCTACAAACCATGGATAACGTCTAGCAACGTGTCCATGGCCACCCATCCATCGATGAAGTGGTATGAACCTTTCAGCATCATGATCTCCATGAGATACAATCCTTCTATCATCCAATTCCCGATTCAGACCTAGGGTATGAGAAATGGAACCCCAGTAGTCTGCAATGCTATGAATAACATTTCTATAGTAATTCCATTTGATCTTACACTCTAGGAACTCTTTCCTAGTGAAGACCAACTGTACCTTGCGCAAGGATTTAGTGGTGGAATATACTACAATAAAATTCATAGGAATTCTTCTTGTTCTTGTAACAAGTGATAGATCCTGTATTGACCCTCACAACCTCCATTCATAACTCGAACATACCCAACGTACAGCTTATATGAAGCCCTAGGGATTCAGCAGCACATCAAAGCATGCCCCAGTTATGCACAAGGCGACCATGGAGCCTCAAGTCTAAGGATTAGTTAGACACGATCATGGTTAGGGAAACCCTCCTAATCTCTAAGACTCTATATAAGTTTTAACCCATTTAGGCATTCCCGGCGGGATCCTCAGTGAACTTAATCTCCATTAAGCACCCTCATATGCATAGTAGTGTCAAAACACTAATGTCATGAAATGGGACACACTTTCATAAAGCTATGTCATATGAGCAAGTCCAAGTGAATCTGATCGACATCCCCTGTGCCTTTTAAACTCTTCGACTTGGAGTGTTTTAGATCACACCATTGGGTACTTATTTCATGGCCCCCATCAAATGGTGAAACCAAGTCCCTTAGCTTATTGTGATCTTGGGGTTTCATCCATACACAAAAATAAACAATATGCAATCACTTATAAATGTAATATGATGAATTTGGCCAAAGTAGTATTAGAAGACTACTAACGTCATTCTATTATGGATCACTAGATTGTTCTACTCTAGAGTTTTAGAGGAAATGCCTCAAGCAGTTCGGCTTTCCAGGGCACAACTCTAACAATCTCCCACTTGCCCTAAAGCCAACTGCTCATTGTCTCAAGACCCATCTTCGAAAGATGTCCTTCAAAAGACCTTTTGACTCTAAGGCTAAATATGTGGGTTCACTACGTTTTCTGCCTAGACAATTTATATCATTGAGATATAACTCCTGTCTTCTGATTTAACAACCTTAAATCATTTTAAGGATATGTTTAGATATTCTATGAGATCTTGGTTCCATTGCTTGTGCAATCACATTTATGTTGTTTCGAAAACAACTAATGCCAAAACATTGCTAGGTATTACATCCAACACTTTTGGATGATGTTTCTCATCTAAACTCCTTCTGTTTCTACATCTTATGCAGTAATTTATTTTACTTCATATGCTTAACCCGTTCGTGTAGTACACTTATTGGGATTTTCCAATTTAGCACTTTAGTCTATAAGTTACCATACTTATTTATTAATTGCTTGTTTACTTCCGATCCTATCGGATTGCCCTCTGAGTTTTCGATTTTTCCCCATCTATCTCTATAGATTTTGTTAACTTTTTAACTAGACAGGTTACTACCCTATCTAATTTTCGAAAACGTCATACATCTATACAACTTTCGTTGTATCTTATGTATGTGATTACTCTTAATCATGTTTTAAATGTAGTCAAAACAATTTTCGAATCTCTTATTTAAATAATTGTTCCAATCATTTAAGATTAATTTGAGTTCTGGTAGGAGTCTATAAACTTCTCTAAGTTTTGTCCACTCTTGGCTAGTTACACCTAAATTTCAGAACTCTGTTTGCCTTCACAGAATTTCTATATCTTATATATACTGTTTAAATATCTTCACTAAGATATTTTTCGGATTCACTAATCCTCTTGCTTGTTTCTGTAAGGTCTTACACTTATCTTACGATTTGGATTGACTTTGGTGTTCCACTATATGTTTGTTCATAGTATATGTTGAAACTTTTCAACTTCTTGTTATTTCCTTTTATCCTCAAGAAATAATTTCTTGAATAAAAATGGTTTTCCTTTTATTATCAAGAAACAACTCCTTGAATAAAAGTGATTTTCCTTTTTAAACAATCCATTTTGTCCTTCAGGAAACCTTTAAATAAGTATTCCATTAATACTTATTTTTCTACACACATTTATCAATTACATTTCTAATCTAATTCATACTCCCACTAGTCTCTTAGACTTATTTGAGAATTCTCATATTTACCATTAAATATGGGATTTGAAATCATCATACTCAAATATGATTCTTAAACACTGAATGTTTCGAATTTCTACCTAAATTTGAGTTAATTGTGAGGTCAATCTCCCTTTTTTTTGTTCTCTGTTCGTATTTCGCTTGCATTGCTTTTCCTTTTGTAATACTTGTTTGTTGAGAACCCGTGTTCCTTAGCACGATGGGCAAAAAGGAGACGGCCAAGAGAGATAAGAAAGTAATGGGTGAGTGTTCGAAGAAGGGATCGAAACCCGTTCCTTTGCTTTTCAAACCTCCTAATTCACCTAAAGAAGTTGAGACAGATACGACTTTACCTTCCCCTTCCAAAGCCATAACTGAGATTGTGTATGATATGGATTTGGTTGATGCGGCACATGTTATGCTGCCAAGTTCGCTAACTGACGCTGATTTAGTGAGCAATAGGTCCACTTATCATATTCCGAATACTTTTAAGTTAGTGGTGCCAAAGCCACATGATCGGATGCATCTGCCTCCACCTGGTTATCTTGCTTTTCATGTGGCCACGTTGATAAACGGGCTTCGATCTCCAATTGATGAAGGGATAAAGAGTAGAATTCAAAGCTTAGGCCTCGATACTGTGCAAGTCTGTCCGAATGGATAGAGATCCATTGTGTGTTTTTTTATGGTGGCTCGAGGTCTGTGTGAGCATGTGAGCTTTGAGTCGTTCTGGAAGCTATTTTTTCTTTCATCAACTCAAACCGTGCCTGGTAGAGGGTATTTCTAATTTTCTCCTCGAGAGAAATTTAAGATATTTTTTGATACTCCCACCAATGCACTTTCTGATTGGAAGTCCAGGTATTTTTTCATAATGGCTGCCAGAAGTCAACCTTGGAGGTTGCCGCGAAGGATTATAAAAGGTCATTCCAGCTATGATAAACCCTCTAGGGGTTTTCAAAAACCTAAGACTCATGACTTCCTTTTGGCTCATTATTAGAGGACAAAGGAGTTACTTACTGAGCCAATCATCTCCTAATGTTGACGCTGATCCTAGAGATATGGATATATCATTTAATTTTGATTTCTTTTTACCCTTCTCATATCTTAACGTTTCTAATTTTTCTTTTCTCGCAGGTGAGCTTACCAAGATGATGAGTCGCAAGATGAAGGAGAAATTGGCTAAGAGAAGGGGCTTGGTAGGCGGTGAAGGGGCTCTGCCGCAGAAAATGTAGGCCTCAAGGTTTCTCACACTAATTCAGAGGCGACTACTATGGCCAACCGTAATGCTCATGATGATTCAGAGGTCTCGAAGCCTGTTAAGACTGTAACTGAAGATTCTAACGTTCAACTTCTGGAGAGTGGTTTTTGTGTTAAGAGCGTGGTGACCGATATGTCTAGAACGAAGCACAAGGGGAGTTGCGAACTTCCATTCTCTTCAGCTTGAGTTGGTGAGAAGTCTGGGATGAGTCTAGAGCCTCACTCTGTTTTAAATCCCTGCGATGGTAGCTTAAACCCTAAAGGGAAACAACCAATGGTTGTGTTTGGGACGCATGTGGGTCCTTTGGGTGATGCTCCTATTGAAAGGGTCACCTCGTCTGATGAGGAGGTACACGAACATCAAAACATGCTTAAGCGTCCCCGGGTCGAAGGGGACTCCAGTTGGAGGCTGAGGCTCCCACCTTATTATGACAAGTTTGAGCCTTGTTTTTCGTATAAACTGACTCCTGAGTATGAGAAAGCTCTTTTTGTTCTGAAGACTAACTTCTCCGCTTACGATCCAATGGCAAAGGATGCACCTGCTGATACTTCTGCTGAGATGTTTGTGCCAAATTGGTCTGTTACTACTAAGAGTAGTATTTTTGAGAAAGGAGTAGCGTCTGAGATTTGTGACGCTATGTGCTTTAAGCATGATCAGGATAAATTCCTAGTAATGCCTCCTACCTAATTGCTAGTTAGGAGTCAAGCTCTAGGTGCTTAGGTATTTTTCCTCCCCCTTCTTTTTCTTCATATTTTCTTTTTATCTTCTTGGTTAATTGTGTCTTATATGTAGTCTAAGTGCAAATTATTTCTTGTTTTTTAGCTAACTCTAGCTATGAAGGCTTTGGCCATGCAAAGTGGCTATTGGTACTATTGTAAGATGTTGGCAGACAACAAGATTAAGCATTTGCAAGAGGAATTAGCCAAGCATCCTTCAGATGAGACCTTGTCCAAAGAATTATTGGAGGCTCGTGTTGAGCTCCAGAGCCTTCGGGAGACTATGAGGCTGACATTAGAGAAATAGGACGTTGAGAATAAACATCGAACTGAAGAATTTGAGCTTTGGCATCTACATTATCTTCGACTAAGATGGATCTTGACTTTGAGAAGAGGAAGGTTACTGAGCTCGAGACTAAGCTGGATCAACTAAAGTTTGAGCATGTGAACTTGGAGAAGGCTCATGAGGAGTTGGGGGTGAAGGCTAAGGAGGCCTATCAGGTAAGGGCTTCACAAGTTTCCCAAGACTGATTTGGGAAAAACTTATCATCTCGAAGTGGCTAAGGATTTTGTTAAATCCTTAACTTTTAAAGCACTTGTTTTAGAGAAGGCTTCAGATGACGCTGCGCATTATTGGGATTTATGCATTGCACCGCTGCAGTGTCTCGATGCGTTCAAGTCCTCGAATGTTTTGGAGAAGCTTGTGTTGAAATCGTACACCTGGCACATGCAGAATTTAAAATTTTTATGCCGGGAAACTAAAATGAATTCCCCAGGAAGTTTAATAACCGATTAAAGATGTTTTCTTATAAACATAGTGATTCAGATAATCACCTTTTAGCATGACTGCTGATGTAAGGATTGAAGTTCTTAGGAACTTTGGAATCCACTCGTTTGCCAAACGAAGACTTCGATCTAGAAGCCCTTTGAGGATTAAGTCCACGAACCGTATCTCCTTAAACAACAAGTCAGTTATTGCCAGATCTACAACTAAATTGCTTAAGAATAATAATACTTTTGAGTATAGAATTCGTGAATTTCTTACTCTAAGAAATACAAGAACTGAGATGATAGAAAGAGGAGAACGAAGAGAGAACAGGTTCCCAAACTACGTTAAAAACTAAATAAGATTTCACTCTATGAGAATGATCAGTCAATTATCTATTAAATAGATATCTACTGGCCGAAAACCCTGAGCCAGATGGGCCAGGCCAGGAATTTTTGCCAGCTTTATCTGGGCCAGACTTGGTCCGGGTCTGGTCCAGTTTATTAATTGCTGTGTTTGGGCTTTATTAATTAAGTCCTTTCAGACTTTAATTAATTGTTCAGTCCAAGCCTGTTTAAACTTAAGTTTGTTTAATTGGATCAGGCTTATATTAATTAACTGATTAACTAAAAAGCCCAACCAATTAAATACCCAATTTAGGAAAAAAAAACAAATTATACATCCACCAACTTTCAGAAACTTGGGTTTTAGGGACACTAAATACAAAATTAGGATATTACATCCACTAATTCTTAAAATCTGGCAATTTACACCCACCTCTCGCCGGAAAATCTATTTTACGTTCCAAATTTTCGCACGTGATCAATTTTTTGGCCAACTTAAGTACAGTTGGCTGCCACATAGATAATTAAACCCACCTCTTGGTCTCTTCTTCTTGGGCTTGTCAGTTCATTGGGCTCCCTGAGGTGCATTTAATTATCTATGTGGTAGTCAATTGCACTTAAGTTGGCCGAAAAATTGATCACGTGCGAAAATTTTGACAAAAAATAGATTTTTCGGTGAGAGGTGGATGTAAATTGCCAGATTTTAAGAACTACTGGATGTAATATCCTAATTTTGTATTTGAAAACCCAAGTTTCTGAAAGTTGGTGGATGTGTAATTTATTTTTCCCACCCACTTTAATAAACTGATAAACTTTTTATCTTTCTAAATGAACTACCTTAATTTATTTCATTCTCAATATATATATATATATATCAACACATACATATAAATTTATCTTTCTTCTTCTCAATTAAATTAACTTCATTAATTTAACATCAATCTACTATTGGTAATTTGTTCTACGTTGTACAAAAAAAAAAAAAAAAAAGATAATTTGTTCTACGTTCAAGAAGACCAGTTCATTGTGTGACCCCTCAGGTCCACCGATTGTATAGCAGCTAGCATTTAATTGAATGATACAATTCATACAATTATCATAACATGAATTACCCATATTCATGATATTAACATAGCAATAATTCTGAGTGAACCAGCACATTCAGAATCCTACCTAGCCAACGGTGAAAGCGTTTTAGAGATGAAGCTTTTCGATCAGTGACTTTAGGTGTGAGATACGATCTCTCCATCTTATAATTCCCAATAAAGTCTAAGACATGGGTTTAAGAAACCTTATTAACCTTCTCTTATATGTCTGTTAGTAATTAGTGCCATTCGATTCTAAACTCAAGGAGACCCCTTCCTTAGTTTGAACCTTTATAATACTTCGGCCGAAGATTCCTTGGCAGTCATTCTATTCAAAATGATATAGAAATTCTACTCGCTATAAGCATTGAGTAGATGGATCCTTTCTTGGCATTCTCTGATCTCCATATCCACTTGAATAGCCATCAGTATGAGACTTATGTTCTCTTCTGAGCATGTTATCATAGAGAGAAGAAACATACCAAATGATCATCTCATGAATATGAGATGAGACGAATCCTCAAGTCTAGGGATTATTAATCACATCTCTGACCTTGACATAAGTCCATTACTTAGAGGTTATAGCCTCTCCCATTTGAGTGTCATGGTTAGGATTCTCAGTGTAACTGTCGAACAGCCACCCAGTGTGAATAAAAGTCAACTTACATTTTCTTACTTAGAAACTCAATAATTTTACAGTCACATTGCAAGTCTATATTCGTGTTCATAGTGACGCTCCCACTTTTCTTTCATGAACTCATTTGACTTGGAGTTATATATTCGAACCACGCCTTAATTCACTTGTTTCAATAACTTCCAATGTAAGTTAAGTGACATGGCTTTGATGTAGTTCGGGAGCTTCAAACATTTCATATTACACATATATAAAAACATAAATATATGAAATAAAAAACATGGACAATTGGATATTGAAATACCCCTTTATTATTATATAAAGATTGTTTAAAACTGGAGATAGCCTATTACACAAGTTCGCTGCAGGGCACCATCTCTTGCTTGCTTCCTTACACAAGTTAACTGCTCTTTCTTGCTTGTTTTATTTTGTGTTGTTTACATCTTTATGATTTTATATGTACCTTTGGTTTATGTGCCAATCTGGCTTGGCGATGGTACGGGTAGTCTAACCTTGTTAACATTTGGGTTAGGCTGTTTGAAGTGTAACGCGTTTGTTACGTTTGAAGTTAGGCGAAATAGTCCACACTGATACTACTGAATCGTGGGATTTGCGAAACTTTTCTTTCCTATATGATCTTTAAGTAGATCACGAATGAGCTCAGCAATTTTTCAAAATAGGATCAGGTAGATGGTTAATGAGTTAAGTGAATTATCGAATTAGGGTCAAGTGAGCCTCTAATTGCTTCATAGGATTACGATTAAGCGAACCCCTAATGAAGTTATTGAATTAAGTTTGAGATGACCTATAATTGACTTGAACAAATTAGGATCCAACATACCATTAGTTGCGTTAAGTGGTTTAACGAATTAGGGTCAAAATAACCGCTAATTGAGCTATCGAGTTAAGGTCGAGCTGACCATTAATTGGGAATAGTAATTTCTTTAATTAGGGTTGAACGGGCCGCTAATTGATTTAAAAAATTAGGGTCGAATAAACCTCCAATGGATATATCGAATTACGATCGAGTAGATCATGAAAGTTGGAAATGACCCTGGAGGGGGGGGGGGGGGGGGGGGAGGGGTGAATTAGGCTTTTAAATTTTTTATCAAATCTCAGAGTTACACAGCAGAAATTATATCAAGAAAAAAAAGATAGTATATCACCAAATATATAAACAATAAATGTATGTGAGCCGCTGCAAATTAAAACAGAAGAAAGCAAGAAACAAGAGACAAACAATTTATCGAGGTTCGACACTAGTTCCCTACGTCCTCTCCCCAAGCTTCACTTGAGATTTCTAACTCAATCCACTATAATCAAACCTCCTTTTCAAACCTGGTAGGAGATCAAATGTAGTGGGCTCCCCAAACGGGTAACGCATGCCCGATACCGAGTCTTGATCCGAAGCCGAAACAGAAATCCGGCCCCAAACCGAAACCCAACGAATGGCAAACTTATTTACTCAATCACTAGGCGGGGCTTTTTCTAAAAACAACCGACGACAACAATGCGGAAGTGGAAGCAACAACAACAAAACATAATTCTACTTAAGGACAATTAAAGTAGTAAACCAATTGCGCAAATAGTTAAAGCTCTCCAAGGCTAGTGGAATTCACTTAGAGAAACTTAATCAAATCTTAAACGGGTTCAACATTAAATAATTCTGAACACAAATTCATAATCCATAAGATACACATAACATGATCATAAGTACCTAAAATAATCTAGGAATGAACAACGCACAAAGAGTATAACTCCGCAATACAAGACCGTCGATGCCCACCTAGTAACCACCTGAAACAAATAAGGGTTGGAGTATAGAGGGTTAGTCAAAAGACTAAGTGAGGAGGAAAGGGGAGTACATACCTAATAGCATACATAGAGTAAATTACAATTTTAACTTAAAAGAAGACAAACGTAAAAGAAGGGTTTTCATAATCATTTGGTGATTTATCATAACAAAACGTAACGTAACATATCATATTGCTCGGCGAGTCGAGCCCTCAACTCCTCATATCATATCATAACATACCTGAAAACATACCATCCTTATTCCTCCCATATAGCAGAAGGTCCACTAAATCCAAACTGCACCATGTATAGGTATAACAACCTATGTCTCAGTTGACACGAAGTCAACCGCCGCAGGAGCTCATAGGTTGCCACTCCGGCCTCACCCTGTGCTCCCAGTAAACATGGAGTAAGCCACCGAATTCCACCGTAGACCCGCTGTCTATCCGGCTTAATCCGATCACCATACTCCGGGCCCCACAAAGACATAAAAGTAATCATATACATAGTAGACCCCCTGTCTATCTCGCTTGTCTCTTTTTGAAAACCTTTCGAAATCATATACATAGTACTCTTTTGATATCAATTTCGTTGTTCTTAAACTTCATAAAAGTAATAAGCATAAAGTATTTACTAATTATAGTAATATGGGATGAAAACATAAATTACACATGCGAGGCTTGTTTAGTGAGGCTTAATAGTACATATCTACATAATACGGGATAACAACAGAATCCTCACCTGGCGACAACCAAAAGAAAGCCAAAAAGTGAAAGTGAGCACCTTAATCCACGAGAGTGGAACCTACAACTGACAAACGACATAACCACAAAAGACATACGATGACGCACGGCTCGTACGAAAGCCTTAAAACATAAAGAGGCACGTTAAACAGTCATTCATATCACTTAGGTTCACATTCTAACAAAACATAGAAATTCAATAAGAAAATGAAGTTAGAATGCGATAAAAACCCATAAATATGCATAAAAGGCAATAAGGAAGCATGCATTCAAGTTTCGGGAAAAACGAACAACATTTGAAAAATAGCCAAAAATGCCTAAACGAAAAACACGAAGAACGGGGCCCGAACGAAGTCGAAAAAGTCCAAACTTCATAAAATATATGTTTCATGATTTATAGGAACTATGGGTGAAATCGGATCTCAAATCGGAGGTCAAACAAAGAAAGTCAACTTTTAAAAATGCCCTTTAACTTCCATTGCCGAGAGCAACAAGTTGAAAATGGAGAAATTTTGGTTAAGGCATACACACGGCCTTGGGGACCGGCAGGCGCACGGGCTTGAGCGTGTTCTCAAGCCGATGCAAGCACTTGCGCCGGCGTGCGCACAGGGGTGCGCAAGACCATGCAAATGCCCTAATCCACGGTCTTGGCACATGGTCTCAAGACCGTGCATAAGACCGTGCGGATTATCAGAACAGCAGAAAATCGCAGAAACGAAAAACCCTCGCTGGAATGAACTAAAAATTAATATTTATCCCATCAATCATGCAAATCCCAAGCTAATACTCACATGTATTGTTCTACAGCATCTAATCTACCTATAGAACCAAGAATCACGTAAATCCATCCATAAAATCATCCAAAATCAAAACATACACAATATTTTCACATTTTGGAGAAAATTCAGAAAAATGAGACATAGAGTTCATAAAAACGGATTGGCATTAGAGAGTTACCAATAGAGGAGATCGAGAGGGTCGCGTAGGTATTAACGGTTCGAAAATCTGTCGAGAAACGAGTCCGGCACGATCGATTGAAGCTTTCCTCTTCTTTTCCTCTTCTTCTTTCTCTTTTTCCTCTTTTCTTTCTTTCTTCTCTTTGATGTGTGCGTGAATGAGAGAGAGACATGAAGGTTGGAGACTAAGTCAAAAAGTTGACTTGAGTTTAGAAACGAAGGGGCATTCTCGTAATTTATAAAACTTACTCAAAATACAAGTTTTCCAAATAAAACTCATGAAAGTAAACGCACGTTGACACTGTCGTGGTTTAAACACCAAAATTCATTCATTTACGAAAATATTATATAAATCACATAATAATTAATAAAATAAATCATAAATCGCCTAAGAAAATCGGTTCGGGTTCCCGGTTCATGACTTGAATTTTCGGGACGTTACATCAAACCAGTTACAACTACTTGTTCCAACAAGTTCACAACTAGAAAGTCACCACTTTCTTTGTGAAAAACAAACTGATGATCACAAGTTTTATCAATGAATATAATGAGAACACTCTCAGCTCCTCTAGAGCTGATTTACAATAATGAGAATATGATTGCAATTATAAAGCTCTCTGAAGATGAAAAAGACTTTTCAAGTAGGCCTGTCAAAATGGTTTAGAACCCATGGATCCAACCAAAACTAATGGTTTTTGTTTGGTTTTGGTTCAACAAAAAATATGATGGGTCCAAAATAGTTTAGTTTTAATGGATCAACAAATATTTGGATCAATAATGGTTTTGGGCTGAGTCACTAGTGGGCCGTTAATGGATCCCTCATGGATCAAGTCCAACTACAATATTAATTGGCAATTTACTGTTATACCCTTACAGCCGTCCATTAGTTCCCACCCTACGCTTATTCCCAAGTTTTTTGCAAAGTAACTCAGCTTTTATCTTTTCTTAAAAAATGATTTTTCTGATATTACAATTATTTATTTAGAAAATATAATTAAAGAATAATGGTTGTAAATAATTATGTATTATGATCTGGATTTAATTATTTATTGAGTCAAACTCGATTGTTTAATTAAAGAAACATAATCAAACTCAAGATTATCTGATTACTAAATAATTGAAAAAACATTTATTATAGAAAATTATATATGATTATTTCAAAATTTGATATGTTTATAAATGGACTCATCTTAATTGAGAGATTACCATATAATTTCATGAGATTGATTTATAAATCTTTTAATTGATCAAAAAAATTAGGGCGAATTATATCAAAGTATCTCGTGGGTTGATGAAATTATATTTCAGTCTGGGACTTTCAATATATTACAAAATAATCCCTCGAATATGTATTGGATTTCATAAAGATAACGACGCGTTGAAATTGTCGAAATGCCCCTAACTAATTTCCGTATGTTATAGTTATAAAAATAGTAATAATAATAAATTAAAATATGAAAATATATTTTTATCTCTAAAAATATAAAAATTAAAATTAAGTACTAAACCTAACGAGCATTAACGTAAACCAACAATAGGGACTATTTTGTAATATTTTCGCACAAAATTATAAAATTTGTGTCCATTTTAACTCACATTCAGATTAAGACCATCCTTTTCAAATTTAATAGCCTTTTGTAGATTAATATTGCTTCCGGATTACGAAAAATAAGCCCAACAAAGAATTGATTCGAGTTTGCATTGTAACTTAACGAATTGATCGAGCTTTGAATTTTGGAAGCTTTGATCTCATAGCTTTAATGTGTGTCAATGTGTGTCAATTAGTGTTAGTGTGTATTAGCTTGTGTAAATATGCGTTAGTGTGTGTAAATTGGTGTTAGTGTATGTAAATATGTGTTAGTGTGTGTAAAAGTATGTAAATTGGTGTTAAGTGTGTGTAACTATGTGTTAGTGCATGTAAATTGGTGTTAGTGTGTGTAAAAGTGTGTAAATTGATATTAGTGTGTGTAAATATGTGTACATTGGTGTTAGTGTGTGTAAATATATGTAAATTGGTGTGTGTAAATTGGTGTTAGTGTGTGTAAATATGTGTTAGTGTGTGTAAAAGTGTGTAAATTGGTGTTAGGGGTATTTTGGTCATTTTCATAATAAATTGAATAAGAATCAAATAGATTTCTTATTGAATCCATTAGCAAACCATAATCGATCCATCTCCAACCCACTCCAAAACCATTAAAAAACTTATCCATATTTAACCTATAAATTTTGGATCAATTTTAGACCCAATCCATTTCAAACCGACCCAATTATATCCAAACCAAAACCAACTCAATACTCTATTTTGACACCCCTATTTTCAAGTAATTTGTAAGCAAGAGTTAGCAACATATTTTTGGCTCTTTGAATGATTTGCAAGTTGAAGTGTGTAAAGTCTTCTTATTTTTCAAACAACTGAATATTCATATATATAGTTGTTTCTTCAGTTTACTGTGCAAAAAACGGTCAAAAAATCAGGATAAAACTGATGTTGTAATGCCCCGTATTTTGGATTTGATTTCCGAATACATAATTATAATTCTTTTATTAATTCTTTTATTAAAGTTTCATTTTCACCGTTGACTTCGTGAGAACATTTTAATTTAAACCCCATATTTTTCCAAAATGACCATTTGACCCCGGAAATATTCTCGTAATTATCTTATTTCTATTTTTATTATTAGTCAACCTATCCTAATTGCTCATCCAATCATCAATCATCAACAAGAGGACTTACGTGAAGGAGAAATAGAGAAAAGGAGACAAGAGAAGAGTTTTGCCATATAACTTCGATTTGATCTCACGGCTTCATTTCTCGGGCAATTCATGAGCCGTAAACTCATATGGATTCCTTGCAAAGTGTACTTCAGGTAGCTATCAAATTTCATTCGATTCCGTCTCGTTTTGACTGATTTCCAGCTTGGTTTGTGAATAGTGAGAAATATGTGAATTTGTTGAATTATGGATCAAAACTTGTCTATATGAAATTCTACATGGATGTATAAGTGTTGAATGAAGTGTTTGATTGTTGTCTGGAATTATAGCATGATCAAATTGCTAGATTTTTATAGATTATGATAATTATAAGGATTTGGTTGAAGCTCTGCATGAAAATGCATTTTTCTGCTGATCTGATGAACTGCACGGCCCTACACACGCCCTTGAGACCGTGTGCCAGGACCATGTGTCCCTCTTGGCTCGCACACTAACCTACGCACATTCTTGAAACTGTGTGCCAGGACCGTGTGTCCCTCTTGGCTCGCACACTGATCTACGCACGTTCTTGAAACCGTGCGCCAGGACCGTGTGTCCCTTTTGACTTGCGCACCAGCTTGCACACGCCCCTGAGGACATGTACAAGGCCGTGTGTCTGCCTTAACCGAAATTCCTTCATTTTCAGTTTGTTGCTCACGGTAATTTAGTCAATTCAATTTATTTAAATGTTGACTTTTTCGTTTGATCTCGTTTTCGAAATCTGACTTCGCTAATAGCTCCGATAAATTGTGAAACTTATAAATTCGCGAAGTTTGGAATTTTCCGACCTCGTTTGAGTCATGAATAGTAGCTTTTCGTTTAGGGTTTTTAGCCTATTTTCATAATTCGTCCGATTGATCCAAAACTTGCATGATTGCTTCGTTACTGCATTTTGAGCATGAATGTGAACCTTAAATCGTGTTTTAGCATGTTTTATGTATTTTAATTTAATATTTTGTTTAAATGTGTTCAAGTACATTTTTGTGAGTACTTCAATAGAAGTCGTGTCTACGTGCTTTTAACTGCTTTAATTAATTCTCGTAAGTCGTGCGTCTTGTCAGTATCTTAATTGGTATTGTCGGTTGTTAGTTTCAGATATTTCTTCGAGGAATACTCGATCATCGTACATTTTCTTCAAGCCTTCCAGGTGAGGGTTTAAACTGATTTTCAACTGGAGTAAGAATCGTATTACTTGCGAACCAACTTATCGTCCCGCTTTTATTTATTGCTTTAATATTTTCCAACCTTTATTATATTATAATAAATAGTTGATTACTATCTTTATGATATTTAATCAACTGTTTCACTATCAAATGATATATGTATGAATGTTTTATAAATGGTTTCAACTAGACACAAGGAAAACCTGATTTGTTTTAAAAGGCGGATTTTGATCCTTTTGGCCCCGCAAATAATCTTATCTCGAACGGCCCCTTTGGCCACCGAAATGTAGTGTAATATTTGCAAAAGCGAGATCATGATAATGTTAATGAATGAAATGGGCACGAAGGTTATATGGAGGGTGAGACTCGGAGACGAGCGTCTAGAGTAATAAGATCCCAAAGTATAATTTTCCAAATTGTAATTTCCAAAGGGAGATCTGTCGGTGGTTGGCAAGTCTTTCGTTGGGGAGATGGTGAACATTGCATATGTTGCATGTTTTTCTTAAAATCTGAATGAATGTGCGTTGAATTTTGGGTAGCCTCGGAGTTTGACAAATGGCACAGGAGTATTTCTTGAATGTGGCGATATAAGGAGTGAAATGGGCCCGTACTCACCGGGACAATAGTGTAACGAACTTGTTTACTGCTTTAAAGTAATTTAGTTAAATTATAAGCCTCGCCACTTATTTACCGCTTGATCAAGTTAACGTTATTGCAAATGCTGTTTAAACGTGCTTTTAAATTAACTAGATTATCATTTAATAATATCGTCTTGACTTATGTGTTAAAATGATTTCAAAGTATCCATTCGTCAACTCCTTACTGTTTTAAAGAAGCCGAGCCAAGTGTTGCTTGTAATATAATTTTATCATTTTCTTAAGAAGAAGCAACACTTACCGTTTTGGATTTTACAAATTAAATGACGAACTGTGATCAATATTATATTATATAACCCCTCGCTGAGTATCCTTTATACTCACCCTTGTGTTTTGATTCTTGCTTCAGGTTCCTACAGGCAGACGGGTGGCAGTGTCACCTTTGTGGTCAGTTGGCAACAACAGGTCTATGTTTGATCCAGGTCTTGGTCTTGTCCAGTTAATGTCTAACAACGGTCTGGTCTTGATATTGATTTCTTTATTAATGCTTCTGTTATAGTTGAAAGAATTGTATTATCTATATTACACTTCACACCGTTGTAGTTGAGCCTCTGAAGGGCACAGGATAATATTGTTAATTACTTGAGAATTATTACTTTATGTGAATATGTATATAATCTGGTATTTTATGTTTTATTGCTTCCGTACTCTGATTGTCTTTAGAATTGTTGTTGTTGGACTAGTTATTGTAGCCAGTTTGCTTGCGTGAGTGCCGTTCGCTGGGGTGGATTTTTGAGTGGGTTTCTGGCCTTGCTTGGGAGTCTATCTCAGTTCGGGTGTGGTGTTCCTCTTTTCAGCCTTGGAGAGGGGCGCTACAGATGCACAGATTGATTTTCGTGCAGCCTGTCACTTCCCAACGGCTAGTTTTTTTAACACAGAAATATGGCAGATCATCCACACATAGTGGCAGTTCCTCCAAACTTTTAATACATAACTTACACTTAGGCAAATTTCTCATATTTTCAGGTATATTAACAAGAGTAAGTCTGATGCATTTTCAACAAGTATTTTCATCTCAAAACCTTTCAAAGCCATAAAAGAATTTTCTATTTCATGAAAATATTTATGCAATAAAAATCAGAGAGCTTCATAACCATGCTTTTCAAAGAACTAGTTACATTAAAATGAAACTTACTAATCCAAACTAGTCTTTTTGATATTTCTTCAGAACAGACTTGATAATTGCTTCTAGTAATTTGCCTTTGATCCTCTTGAAGCTTTTGACTATTGAATGTCACAATCTGTCAAGCCACTCAACATACTTGTTAGTTAAACAGATTTGTTTGTTAATCATCAAAATCAGTAATATAAAGCCTTCGGCCAACATTCTCCCCTTTTTTGATGATGACAAACAATGTATGCAATAATGCTATTGGCATCTGAAATCAAAGCTCCCCCTGAAACTTCCAAACCAATAACCATAAGAGAAATGAAACACTGTAAGAAAAAATAATAACATTGTAAGCATTAACATAAATAATACCATTGTAATCCCATAGTTTTTCTCCCCCTTTCTGTCATCAGCAAAGAGGTGACATAGAAAGCCTAAATCAAGGGTAAAAATTTATGTCCAGTTAACCAAAAGTTGCCAAAACAATCAGTGGATCCAATAAGTATCAACGTTTTTGGCTTCTTCTTTTGTTCTTCTCGTGAGGGACAGGAACTTGTTTGTCAATTATCTCCTTCACGCGAATTGCCTTAGTTTCCAAATCTTGGTGCTTGCTTAGAAGGGTTGAAATACTCTCTTGCATAAATGAGAAGCCCAACTCCATGTCTACTCTCATTATTTGCAAAAACTCAAGAATATGATTCTTTTGATTTGGTTCGCTAGTTGAAGAACTAGGACCATCGAAGTCATGAACACCCATGCTTCCATCATCATAGACATCTTCAAGATTTGTCTCTTTAGCCTTACCTCTATTTCTCCTCCTCCATCCAATCACACTTGGATCTTCTTCTCTAGTGACCCAAACTTTCTTATTTATCGGATATATTCCCATACGAGCTAATGAGCCCAAGTTAAAAGAGAAGTTTGGATTCACAGCCACTTTTTGCTCATCGAGGGGACTTCGTACTTCAAAATATTTAAATATCTTTGTTAAAAGCATTCCATACGGCAAGTTCTTCGTTTTTTCAGAGAAGGCATACTTTATCATCTCAAATACGATAAAGCCAATATTGACTTTTATATTATTAGCAGCCATGTACATCAAAAATACATCCATATGCTTCACGTTTGTCGTATTTTCCCCGCGTAACAATATCGTCTCATCAATAATGTGATGCAGAATTTTGAAATCAGTACTCAAGTCAGCAAATTGAACCAAACCTTCAATCACTAGATTTTCTTTTAGGATTAAATCGTATGCTTCTTCTTCGTTAAATTCAGGAACACTGCATTTACTCCCATAATGAAAGAAATTGATTCCAGCATTCTCAACATCCAAAATCTTACACAATTCTATAGGAGTTAAGCGAATATGAGTGCCTAAGACCTCAGAGTAAATAAAAGTTTCAAAGTCACCACCATCATTCTCAACTATCATGTGAGCAAAAAATAATCGAACCAAATCGGGATAATATGGTTCCAAGACTTCCATAATAGGTGTCGACCCAACAGATTTAATCCATTCAACAACAGGGGTATTAGTAATTTGCTTAAAATCGATATACCTACCTCTGTCCACTTTTCGATTCTTCAAATCTTGATTCATACGCGTGCTCAAAGTGCTCATCTGTAAATCTTGGATTTTTCTCCATGGTAGAGGGTTGAGAAGCTCGGGTTGAAGGAGTAGAGACTGATGATGTCTTTGCTCGTTTGCTATACACTTTGTCAGATTTTCTTGTTCTTATCGATTTTTGCTTGTCTCTGGACATGATTGATGCTTAAGAACAGGAAATTGTGAAGAATCGAATGGGTAATTAGAGCTTAGTGGAAGGTTTTCGAAAATCTTTGAGAACAAATAGATTCAGAAGAATTTTTTTTTTTTGAAAAAAGTAAGCAAGAATCCTAATTTTGAAGAAGCTTCAAATCTGGAAGAAGGAATTGTTGGGGAATTAAAACGTGTTCCTCTTTTTTGTAAAAAAAGTGTTTGTGATACTGAGAAAAAAACGTTAATTGCCTTCCTTTGAAATCGTTATAGATTACAATTGTAGTGGAGGATTGGTTGGACGAATTGCCATATGCTTGGTAAATCAACCACTTACTGTTGTACCTGCTTAGATAAATAATCAGAGATATCAAGAATATTTAGTTCATTTCTAATCATGCAAAATCTATCCTTATTCAGTGGTTTAGTGAAAATATCTACTAATTGATTTTCAGTACTAACAAAGTTCAAGCAGACATCACCTTTCTGAACATGATCGCGAATGAAATGGTGTTTGATCTCTATATAATCTCTATAGTACTTTTTCGATCAATCCTACATCCAGCATAATCCGGGTCTGAGTATCCAGTTAGATTAATGATTCACATATAGGATACCATAAGCCATAATTCATTGTTCCTTTCAAATATCTAAAAATTTGTTTGACAACCATTAAATGAGTTTCTTTAAGACTAGACGGAAATCTAGCACATAAGTATACAGCAAACATGATATCAGGCCTACTTGCTATTAAATAAAGCAAACTTCCAACCATACCTCTGTATTTCTTTTCATCTACTGCCTTACCATTTTCGTCTTTGTCAAGCTTAGTTGAGGGACTTATTGGGGTGCCAATTTATTTTGATTCATCCATTCCAAATCATTTGATCAACTCCCTTGTATATTTAGCTTGACTTATGTAGCGGGCGCCCCAAACGGGTAACGCACGCCCCGCACCGAGTCTCGACCCGGAACTGAAATAGAATTCTGCCCCAAATCAAAACCCGGCGAACGGCACACATTTACTCAATCACTAGGCGGGGATTTTAAAAACGAAATAAACGACAGAGGTGCGGATGCGATAAACAAGCAAATCAATAAACCATTGCACAATAATAAAGCCCACTGAGGCCAACGAAATTCTAATTACTAATAACTATCATTTAATACACGAGACCAACATAATATCCCGAATTCTAGAGTAACGGGTTCAGAATGGTAATCCCGAATAAATACATAAAATCCTAATACATATAACATAATGAAATGCCAAACGGGACGAGAGTTTACATATGCCAAAAATAAATGCAACTTAAAAGACGCGACGACGACGACGACGTACAATCCCGCCTAGTATCCTGAAACCAACACCAAGGGTGAAACAGAGGGGGTTAGTCAAACGACTAAGTGAGGAGGGAATAATAATGTATATTATAAAACGGAAGCAAATCACCATTTTTCAAACATAAAAGAAATGAACATAAAAGAAAGGTTTTCGTAAACGGTTGGTGATTTAGCATAAAACATAAACATTTCATATGACTCGGCAAGACGAGCCCTTAACTCCAATTTCCAAACATAAAAACGGGAAACCACCCTTATTCCTCCAATATAGACAGACCGCTAAATCCGAACTACTCATAACATATGGTATAATCTCAGGTACTCAAAGGGCTGCCACTCCGGCCTCACCCCGAGCTCCCAAAGGTGGAGGGAACGAGAGGATTTACACCATAGACCCGACGTCTACCGGTTTCGTCCAGTCATCCTTACTCCGGGCCCAAACATACATACATACATTTCATAACTCGCTTTTCAAATCATTTTTGGTTTGGTCGAAAGACCGTTCGAGACATGTCATATGCGAGGCCGAAGGCCAAAGTTCGCCTTAGGAAATTAAAAAGGTTTTACATGTCTCTTTGGCAAACGTTTCAAAAGAATATACATAGTACCTTTTCATATCAAAACATTTTTCTATAAATCGAATAAACATAATAGGCATAAATATTTACTAAGTATATGTATAGAGACGGTATGAAAACAAAACGTAAATCAAGGCTTATATGGGAGAGACTTAATATATATATATATATATATATATATATATATATATATATATATACGTATAAGTACTGGAGTCAGAAACGGAAGGCCTCACCTGTTGGCTAATCAAAAGAATAAAAGCAAGACCGGTGCTACTCCACGGGAGTATCGTCTGCAAAATACAAAGACACAACCACATAAGACTAACGATGACGCACGGCTTATACGAAAGCATTAAAACACATAGAAGCACGTTAAACGGACATTCATATCCCAAGGTTCACATTTTAACTAATATATAAATTCAATAAGAAAATCAAGCTAGAATGGGATAAAAGTTCATAATCATGCATAAAAGGCAATAAGGAAGCAGCTTTCAAGTTTCGGAAGAAACGGACAACATTTGAAAAATAGCCCAAAATGCCTAATGAAAAGCATGAGGAACGGGGCCCGAATGAAGTCGGAAAAATTCAAACTTCCTAAAATATGTATTTCATGATTTATAGGACCTATAGGTGAAATCGGATCTCAAATCGGAGGTCAAACAAAGAAAGTCAACTTTTAAAAGTGCCCGTTGACTCACATTGTCGAGAGCAACATTCTAAAAATGGAGAAATTTTGGCTAAGGGGGACACACGGTCTTGGGGACGAGCGGACGCACGGGCTTAAACTCGTGCTCAAGCCGGTGCAGACACTTGCACTGGCCTGCGAACCGGCTTGCACACGGGGTGCACAAGGCCGTGCATGGCTCAAAAGGGGCACACATGGTCTTGGCGCACGGTCTCAAGACCGTGCGTAAGGCCGTGTGGATCTAAAGAACAGCAGCAAAAATGCAGAATCGCGAGGGCTTCGCGGGAACAAACCAAAATTCGATATTAAACCCATCAATTATGCAAATCTCAAGTTAAAACTCACATATATTGATTTACAACATCTAATCTACCTATAGAACCAAGAATCACGTAATTCCATCCATAAAATCATTCAAAATCATCATTTAACCTAAATGTGCAACTATTCATCAAAATCAGAAAAACGAAGCAATGGAGGCATTAATCGAGAAAGACATGAGAAGTTTACTCGTAGATGAGATCGCGAGGAGTTCATAGGATTTCACGGCTCGGAAATCGGTCGGGAAATGAAGTCGGGACGATCGATCAAAGTCTCCTCTTCTTCTTTCTCTTTTTCTTTCTTTTCTCCTTCTTTTTCTTTTGTTGTTGCGTGAATGAGGTTTGAGAGAGAGAGAGAGAGAGTCTTAGTCAAAATTTGACTTGGGTTGAGAATCGAAGGGGCGTTTTCGTAATTTTACAAAAATAGATCAAAAATACAAGTTGTCCAAATAAATCATAATTATAGTCAAAGTTCGTGAAATTAAACGCACATTAACATGTCGTGATTTAAATATCAAAATTCACTCATTTATGAAATTGTTATAAAATTGCATAATAATATCAAATAAAATAATTAAATCACGTAATAAACGATTCGAACATACCGGAATGTAGATTGGATTTTCGGGGCGCCACAACTTATGAAAGTTCCCTTTTTGGTTTGCTTGATTTGTAGTCCGAGAAAGAATGTTAGATCTCCCACCATGCTCATCTCAAACTCATTTTGCATACAATTAGCAAATTCTTTGCACAACAACTCATTAGTTGATCCAAAAACAATATCATCCACATATACTTGAACAATGAGTAGTTCATCATTATGAGATTTTACAAATAAAGTAGTGTCTAAATTTCCCATGGAAAATCCATTTTACAAAAGAAACTTACTCAATCTTTCATACCAAGCTTTCAGAGCTTGCTTTAAACCATACAAAGCTTTAGTGAGCTTAAAAACATGATCAGGGAAGTTTTTATTTTCAAACCCCGAAGGTTGTTCAACGAAAACTTCTTCCATTATGTATCCATTTAAAAATGCACTTTTTACATCCATTTGAAACAATTTAAAATTTTTATAACAAGCAAAAGCAAGAAGGATTCATATAGATTCTGACCTCGCAACGGGGGCAAAAGGTTCATCATAATCAACCCCTTCTTCTTGATTATATCCTTTAGCCACAAGTCTTGCTTTATTTCTTGTGACATTTCCATTCACATCAAGTTTATTACGAAAAACCCATTTTGTGCCAATAACAGTTTGATGTATAGGTCTAGGTACTAGTTTGGCTTAGTTCTTCTTGCATTGCATTTAACCATGATTCATCCTCAAGTGCATTCTCAACATTCTTTGGTTCCATTTGACACAAGAATGCAACATTTCCCTCATTTCTTCCTTCTGACATTTTTAAGATTGATCTGGTTTGTAACGACCTGAAATTTCGGATTTATTCCAGAATAATATTTTGTTCGCGCCGAAGGCTTTTCTTGAGAATATTTAGTATCATGAATAAGTTTTACCCGAGAACCCACTTTTTACCCGGAATTTTCTATTTTATTCCCAACCCTCTTATATCCTTTATTTCACCAAGAATTACCATTTCACTCCCGGACTCGCTTGAACCTACACGAACCCTCCACACTACCTCATGCACACTCTTGTGCACAACCTTGCATCTTCTTGACAACCTTGCACCCCTTTGATCACACCCCATGCACACTCTTGAGCACACACCCACCAAACCAAGAAGGAGGATAGAGAGAAAGAAAAAGGGGCGAGAGAGAAGAGGAGAAAGGAAGAAAAGAAGAATCGCCCTACCGAGCCCGTTTCTCGCCCGATCGACGAGCCATGAAAACCCGAACAATCCTTGCTTCATTCTCTACCGGTAATCCTTTTACCCCATTTCAATCCGTCCATTCCTTGTTGCGATTTTCGTGGGTTTTAGATAGAATTTTATAGTTTTAGGATTTTCGTGTTTTGGAATATTTACTTGATCATTTTGCATGATTCTTGAACCTATGTGTAGCTAATGTGATATATATGCTTATATGTGAAAATTAGCATATTTTATGGAGTAAATTAGAGATCTATTGATTTATGTGTTGGGCGCGAGAGAGAACTTCGCGAACTGCTGTTTGCTGCACCTAGAAGATCTGCACGGGCTTGCGCACGGTCTTGCCAAGCCCGTGCGTAGCCCCGTGCGTCGCTGCACGGGCTTGAGCCCGTTTGCGATCCGGTGCGAACTGCTGTTCAAGACCGTGCGTTGGTCGGTGCGAGTGCCTTAGTGGATTTTCCAGCCTTTTCCTTTCTTTCACTTCGGGAATTTGGTCAACCCCTCTTAATTAAAATGTTGACTCTTGCAAACGACCTCCTAAAATCAATTCGATTTCACCTATAGCTTCCTTACGATTTAAGATTTAATATTTTGCATAGTTTGCAATTTCCCGGATTTATTTGACCGTCAATTGACACCTTTCTCATTTAGGGATTTTTCCCACTTTTCCCGTTTGTTATCAGCTTGATCCCGTTTTCGCGTGAGAGCGTCCTTACATTATTTTAAGCATGCCTACGTACCGTAATTGCGTTTAAGCATGTCTTTAATATTTAATTTTATATTTCTTTCGTTATTTAGAATTTCATTAATATTTCTTTAATTGTTGTTCCATAATTGTGTATCTCTATATGTTTAATTATTTGGCTTTCCATATTGCACCTGTAGCATGATTGAAGTTCTATTTGAATTGTCGTGCATCTTTTGTTGTCTCATGTCTTGCTTTTAGTGTTGTCGGTCTCGTTTTCATCCTCCAGGCCCTGTGTATTACACGTGGGACCAACGAGGGAGAAACTTGACTACCGCTTGCTTTCATACTGTCGTGTCGAGCCAGGTAAGGGTTTAAAATGCTTTCAACTGGAGTAAGGACATAGTTATATAGGTTTGCGAAATAAATTATTATCCCGCCTTTCTTCTTGCTTGTTGTTCCTGCCTTTATTATTTCCTTATGTGCTTAGCCAAACATTTTGATAGCAAAACCTATGCATCTACAAAATGATTTAAAATGCTTTCAACTAGAGACAAGTAACTTATTTGTTTTAAAAGTAACCATTTGATCTCAAAGATACTTATAAGTAATGTCGTTAGGGACATCCATTAGCATGGTCCCGAACCGTACGACGCTTATGAGTACTTCTTAGATCGTTACACCAACTTGTCTCAAAAGCCCATTTGGCCATTCATACTTAACTGCTTGCATCATTTTTCGAACGACCCTTTTGGCCACCCAAACTGTTCTTGTTTTCAAAAGCAAGCCATGGACTGGATCATGACTTAGGGCCCGGAGTATACAGGAGGTGAGCCTGGAGACGAGCGTCTAGGGCAAATCCCGATGTATACTCCAATCCGTATTCACTTAGGTCGGCCAGGAGGTTGGCTAGCTTGAGTTAGTGCGAGGGTGGCGTTGTAGGCTACGCACTTCCTAGAAAATTCTAATTAGGGTGACATTGTTAACACGCATTTCCATAAAATTCTGACTGGATCATGACTTTTGGTGGTGCAGTACTTGACTGCATGCTTTCATGATTCTCATGGTTGGGAGTTATAAGGAGAGGGCCCGTTCTCGCCGGGACACATTACTGCATGACTTATTGCATTATTTACTTGTCTAATTGATTTACCGCTTTCGTTACAAGTCGAAACACCTTCCGATTTTCTTTATTTAGCATATGTATTTCCCTATATATATATATATAAAACCCGGAAACGTGGCTCGAACTTGCCCAACTTAAGCCTTCTTTATTGTTCAAACTACTTAGTTGAATTATGAGTCGTGTTACTTATCGTTTCCAACTTGTTTATATCATGCCTTTAGAACTTGTAACGGCCTCGTTACTCAACTAATATTCTTTCAATTGATCGTCTTGATCTTATGTGCAAATGTTTTCAAAGGATCCGGTTCGTCACCCTTTTGTGTTTTCAAAGTAAGCTGAACCCGAGTGTTGCCTAGTGTTATTATTTTTCAACTTATATTGTTATTTGTATTCTTTCTCAAAATGGGCAACATTCACTACTTTTAGTTTTAAGAGATAAACGACGAACTGTGATCAAACCCCCTTACTAAGTATCCTTTATACTCACCCCTTCTATTTCGGTTCTTGCTTCAGGTAGACATGTAACGACCCGAATATTTAATTATATTATTAATATTTACGCGAACTCTTTCTTGCCTAATTTCTCGATCTATCCAATTGGATTAATTAATCTTGTGGAAAAGATTGATTTAACCTATCTTCTAAATAGCCTCGATTACTTAAATTACATAAATGCCCTTAAAAACCTAAATGGCCATTTTACCCTTCCGAGATATTTTCCTAAATATCAACCTATCTCTCTCATTCTCTCATAACAAGAAGGCGAAAAGAAAGAGAAAAGAAAGAGAAAAGAAAGAAAGGAGAAAGAAGGAGAAGAAAGGAGAAAGATCTTCCCGACGCCCTACCGAGCTCGTTTCTCGCCCGATCGACGAGCCGTGAAAACCCGAACGATCCTCACTACATTATCTACCGGTAATCCTTTTACCCCATTTCATTCCGTTCGTTATTTCTTGCGATTTTTTGTGATTTATATATAGAATTTTATATATTAGGATTTTCGTGTTTAGGAAGATTTACTTGACCATTTTACGTAATTCTTGTGTCTATATGTAGCTTATATGATATGTATGATTATATGTGTAAATTAGGATATTTTATGGAGTAAATTAGGAGATATATGAATTTATATTTTGAATTCGCGTGAGAGGTTCGCGATCTGCTGAGTCTGCTGCTCAGTAAATCCACACGGGCGAACGCACGGTCTTGAGCAAGACCGTGCAGGAGCCCGTGCGCTTCACTTTTCAGCCTGCACGGGCTTGAGCCCGTGAACAGGCCCGTGCGCATGGCCGTTTGCACCTGCACGGTCTTGGCTCCGTGCTCAAGACCGTGCGGGAGGCCGTGCAACCCCTTTTGTGCTTGCACCGGCTTGCCAAACCCGTGCGTAAGCCCGTGCGTTGGCCGGTGCAACATACTTAGTGTATTTTCCAGCCTTTTCCTTTCTTACACTTCGGGAATTGGTCAACCCCACTCATTTAAATGTTGACTTTTCTCATACGACCTCCGAATATCAATCCGATTTCACCTATAGCTTCCTCGAGCCTTGGGATTCGATATTCTTCATAATTTGTAATTTACCCGACCCTAATTGACCGTCAATTGACACCTTGCTCGTTTAGGGATTTATTCCATCTTTTCCGTTTCTTGTCCGTTTGACCCCGTTTTCGCGAGAGAGTTCCGTTATATTATTTTAAGCATGTCTACGTGCCCTAATTGCGTTTAAGCATGCCTTTAATATTTATTATTTACGTTCCTTCATTATTTAACGTTTCATTAATATTCTTTAATTGTAGTACCGTAATTTACATGTTTAATTGATTTACTTCCCATATTGCGTTTATTGCATGATTGGATTCTATATGAATTGCCATGCATCATCTGTTGTCTTGTGTCTTGCTTTTAGTATTGTCGGTCTTGTTTTCATCCTCTAGGCCCTATGTATTACAGGTGGGTCCAACGAGGGAGAAACCTGACTACCGCTTGCTTTCATACTGTCTTGTCGAGCCAGGTAAGGGTTTTAAATTGTTTTCAACTGGAGTAAGAACATAGTTTATTTAGGCTTCGAAATAACTTATTTCCCCGCCTTTTCTTATTGCTTGTTGTACTGTCTTTACTATTCCTTATGTGCTTAGTCAAACCTTTTAATAGCAAAAACCAAATTGATTTGAAATGCTTCCAACTAGAGACAAGTAACTTATTTGTTTTAAAAGTAACTATTTGATCTCTGAGGCACTTATAAGTAATGTCGTTAGGGACATCCGTCAGCATGCTCCCGAAGCGTACGACGCTTATGAGTACTTCCTAGATCGTTACATCAACTTGTCTCAAAAGCCCCTTTGGCCATTCATACTTAACTACTTGCATCATATTTTCGAACGGCCCTTTTGGCCACTTAAACTATCATTGATTTCAAAAGCGAGCCATAGCCTGTTTTATGACTTGGGCCCGGAGTATACAAGAGGTGAGCCTGGGGATGTGCGTCTAGGGCAAATCCCGATGTATACTTCTAGCGCGTTAACTTGGGCCGGCTAGGAGGTTGGCTAGCCTAAGTTGATGCGAATGGTGGTGCTAATCGCGTCTCCTTAAACCCTGTACGGTGGTGCTAATCGCGTCTCCTTAAATCCTGATGGTGGTGCTAATCGCGTCTCCTTAAATCCTGTATATGAATCTTGGTGATGGAGTACTTGCTTGCATGTTTTTTCAATGGGGAGTTATAAGGAGAGGGCCCGTTCTCGCCGGGACACATTACTGCATGATTTATTGCATTACTTGCTTGTCTAATTGTTTTACGGCTTTAGTTACAAGTCGAAGCACATTCCGGTTTTCTTCCTTTAGTATACTTATTTCTCTATAAATATATATACAAAACCCGGAAGCGTGGCTCGAACTTGTCAACTGAAGTCTCCTTTATTATTCAATTAATTAGTTGAATTATGAGCCGTATTTAATTATTGTTTTTAACTTAATCATAGCATGTCTTTCGAACCGTAACAGCCTCGTAACTCAACTAACACCCTTTCAATTTATCGGCTTGATATTACATGCAAATGTTTTAAAGGATCCGGTTCGTCAACCTTTTGTGTTTTCAAATAAGCCGAACCCGAGTGTTGCTTTGCGTCATTTTACAACTTATATTTCGTATTCATATTCTTACTCAAAACGGGCAACACTCACCACTTTTGGTTTTAAAAAAAAAAGATAAATGACGAACTATGATCAAAAAACCCCTTACTGAGTATCCTTTATACTCACCCCTGCTATTTTGGTTCTTGCTTCAGGTAGACAGGTGGCGACGTCACCTATCTTGTCAGTCGGCATCAGCAGGTCTAGATAGGCTCAGTCTTTCTGGTTTGTCTTGTCAGTGGTCCCAACAACTGTCGAGTCTTGTTTATTGTATTTATTTACTTTACGTACTTATGTGCCCCTGATGTGGGATAGTTGACGATATCTAGGATGGCATAGGGTAGACTAGTTGAGCCATGGATGGCACTACGTGTTGTTATTATGTTGTATTTCGATTTGCACATGTTTAATTGACATTTATGGAATTTATCTGTTTATTTAAATCGCTTCCGCATTTCTCTGCTCTTCTCTGGTTGTTGTTGGGATGTCGTTGCTGTTGCCGAAGGTTCTTGCTTGAGTGCCGTTCGCCGGAGTGGGTTTTTGAGTTGAGGCCCCTCGCTGAAGCTCGGGAATCCGTTTCGGTGCAGATGTGGTGGTCCTTCTTCAGGGAGCGCTACAAGACAGGTGGTGGCGTCACCTATCTTGTGAGTCGGCATCAGCAGGTCTAGATAGGCTCAGTCTTGTACTCTGGTTTGTCTTGTCAGTGGTCCCAACAACTGTCGAGTCCTGTTTTATTGTATTTATCTATCTTTCATATTGTTTACTGCTTTATTTACGTTTCGTACCTTTTGTGCCCTGATGTGGGATAGTTGAAGATATCTAGAATTGCACAGGGTAGGCTAGTTGAGCCATGGACGGCACTATGTGTTTATGATTAAATTGTGGTTTGAACTGCAAATGTTATGTTAGCCTCGTAGGCTTTTATGGAATTTAATTGTTTACCTTTGAAATCGCTTCCGCATTACTCTGTATTGTTGTGGTTGTTGTTGGGATGTCGTTGCTGTTGCCTGTAGTCATTGTCGTGCCGTTCGCTGGAGTAGGTTTTTGAGTCGACGCCCCTCGCTGAAGCTCGGGAATCCACTTTGGTGCGGATATGGCGTTCCTTCTTCACGGCTTCCCCCCAAAAAGATTTTGGTAAATCATACTCATTTAACATAGTTCTTGCCATCTCTTGCAAAACTCTATTTTTTCTTTCAGAAACACCATTTTGTTGAGGAGTTTTTGGTGCCGAAAAGTTGTGTATATAACCATGCTTATCACAATATGTTGAGAACCTTTTTTCATCAAATTCAGTACCGTGGTCACTTCTAATTTTGCAAATCATGTACCCTTTCTCATTTTGCAGTTTCTTAGCAAGAATAACAAATGCATCAAAAGCATCATTTTTGTGTGCAAGAAATAACACCCATGTAAATCTAGAGAAATCATCAACAATAACATATGCATACTTCTTACCACCAAGAGTGCTGGTTTTCATAGGTCCAAACAAATCCATGTGAAGCAATTCAAGTGGCCTGGAGATGGATACGATATTTTTTGATTTAAAAGAGGATCTTACCTACTTACCTTTTTGGCATGCTCCACATAATCTATCTTTCATGAATTTTAGCCTTGGGAGGCCTCTGACTAGATCATTCTTTGTAATATTCGAGATCAATTCCATATTGACATGACCGAGTCTTCTATGCCACATCCAACTAGAATCACTAACCACAGCTAAACACTTGACATCTTGATTAGAAAGATCATCAAAGTCAATAGAATAAATATTTTCAAGTCTTTTTGCAATAAATAGAATGTCATTTTTCCTTTTTACAATACTTAGATGTTTCAAAAGTGACATCATATCCTCTATCACAAAACTGGCTTATACTCAGTAAGTTATGCTTTAATCCCTTAACAAGTAGAACACCATCTATAGTAGTGGAAGAATTCGTACCAACTTTACCTATACCAATGATTCTGCCTTTTGAATTGTCTGCAAATGCAACTTCACCACCATCATACTTTGAAGATAGACACAAACTTTGATAAATCTCCTGTCATATACCTTGAACACCCACTGTCAAGATACCATTTGTTTTTCTTCTTGGACTTTAGAATAGATACCTGCATAAAAGAATTCTAGTTCTTAACTTTTGGTACCCAAATCTGTTTGGGTCCGGAAATGTTAGTTAATGCAGATTTTGGAATCCATTTCCATGTATGTCCTGCATTTTTTTTTCTAGTACAATTGTAAGCAAAGTGTCCAAGAGTCCCACAATAATTACATGTATAATGTGAAAGAGATGCTGATTTTGAAACTATTTCAAGATGCTTACAACCAATTCCATAGCCAATACCACTTTTGTCAAGGCCAAAGCATTGGTTACCAAGAAGTTTATCTAAATTCTCTTTTCCTTTAACAAAATTTGCAAGACACTTTGTTAAATCGTCAACCTGAGATTTTAAAGTTTTATTTTCCTCAATAAGAAAATTATTTTCTTTTGAAATATTTTCTTCTTCATGTTTATCAAGGTAAGATATAAGATCATTGTATTTCTTTTCAAGTTGAGATTTTTCAAAGGAAAGAGAATCTAAATTCTTTCTCAAATTTTTGTTTTTGACAGCAAGTTTCTCAAGATCATTTTGTAGTTCTTCAAGAGCATTTTGAAATTCATCATCATCCATATCAGTACTACTATCATAATCATTTTCAGAAAAATAATCAGATTTTACCTCACTAGCCATGAAACAAATGTTGCTTGTTTCATCATCAGATGCTTCTTCTTCAGATTGCTCAAGGATCATCCCAAGTTGCAGCAAATGCTTTCTTTTTCTTTTGTCTTAATGCACTTTTTTTGGGTTTTGGACACTCACTTTGAATATGTCCTAGTTTTTGACAGTTGTAGCATTTGATGCCATCTCCTCTATAAGCCTTTTGTTTGTCCTTTCTAAAGTTCTTCTTGAATTCTATAATTGGTACTCTTCTATTGAATTTCTTTCTTCTTGATAAGTATGTTAATCTCTTATACAACATGGCTATATCATCTTCAGTGTCACAATCTTCATCGACCTCACTCGTTTCTTCCTTGTCTGTTGATTTAAAAGAAATATTTTTCTTCCCTTTCATATCCTCCTTCATATCTTCAGCATTCATGCTGAATTCATGAGAGGTTAATAATCAAATTAGCTCATGAACAGACATATTATTAAGATCTTTCGCCTCCTTGATTGTAGTAACTTTCGGCGCCCAACTTCTTGGAAGTGATCTTAAAAGTTTCTTAACTTGATCAGCTGCAGGGTAGTTTTTCCCAAGTGAGGTTAAAGGATTTATGATTTCAATGAATCTGTTATGCATTTCCTTTATAGTTTCTCCAGGTTTCATCTTGAACATCTCAAGCTTATACACCAACATATCAATCCTTTCCTCCTTAACTTGGCTTGTTCCTTCATGAGTGACAGCAAACATCTCCCACATATCTTTAGCACTCTCACAAGCTGAAATTATGTTATACTCTTCTCTCACCAAGCCACATGATAAGATGGTTTTTCCTCTTGCATTTAGAGACATCATCTTCTTGTCCTCTGTATCAAATTCAGCAATAGTTTTTGGAACATTTCTCCCTTCAACCTGTTTCATAGGAACCAAAGGACCATTCAATATATTTAACCGTAAATCAAAGTCTATTGAAATGATAAATTGAGTCATTTGTGTTTTCCAAGTGGAATAGTTTGTTCCATCAAAAAGAGGTGGCCTATTGAATGCTTGTCCTGTAACATACACATCATGACCTTGAAGAGCTATTAGGATCTTTTACTCAGGTTGTTAAACCTATTCCGAGCACTAGGCTCTGATGCCAAATGAAAGTTGGAAATGACCTAAGAGGGGGGTGAATTATGCTCTTAAAATTTTTAGGGAAAAATGCAAAGGGATACCAACTCCACCTCACAAGTATTTTCGGGATACCAAAATGTGCACTGGTTTTTTGGGGATGGTATAACAAAAAAAATGGCAATTTGATGAATCCGGCCACCGAAGACGTAAAACGACTCCGTTTTACATCACGTGAATCTCACGTGCTTTCGCAAAACCATTTTCAGACGAAATTTATTGACATGGAAAAACCACTGTTGACACCTCTATATATAGGATGCCACGTGTATTAAATCTTTTTTTTAACTGTTTGCTATAAAAATAAATGGAGGCAAATTTCCCTCCCAAAATCTGATATTTATTAATTTAACGAAATAATAATCTATAAATTAAAAAAATTTAAAACACCCTAATTACTTAATTGATTATTAGATTCGTGAAACTCTCCCAAATTAAGAAACCCTAGACCCTTTCTTTTTCATCTCGACTTCTCACTAATATCAGCCATGAATTCTCAGTCATCATCAAGCTTCCAGTCTACTAAGAAGAAGGTTAAGCCACAATTGGATGTGAGGTATCCTCCAACCCCGCCTTGTAAATGCGACTAGTTAGTTTCGGTTAGGGTTGTAGGGGACGAGAAGAAGGATAGCCATGGATTGTTGTACTACTGCTGCCCAAGACCTGGTCAACCTTGTAGCTTTTTCCAGTGGGCTCATCCAGATAGGGCTTGGAGAACCCTTATGCTGATCGACGTGGTCAATAGAGATGAAGCTTTATCTAGGTTGTCTGCCCCAAGCAGAATTTATGCTGAATCAGCAGCTGGTATGAAGAACTTACCTTGGTTTATTTGCGCAGCACTGTTGGTTGTGGTTATTCTCTTAAAGATCTAATAGTTAAATTAGGCTATTGTCTTTCCTGTTGATTTAGGAGGATTTATGAATATGATCTTGTTAAATTATAACTTATGAAGCTTTCGTTTTCAGCATGCTTTCGTATTTTGTATTGATGAATGAATGCTGCTTTGTCTAGCATGTTAATGGTGATGAGACTGAACTATTTATAATTCTTGTTATCTTGTGTTTGTATATGCAACTTAGTTCAGTTTATTAACAATAAACCCAAAACATATTTAGTATTAGTAGTTAGTATTAGATATTAGCCAACTCGTTGTCTCCTTTGAAAAAAGGTTAATGATGAAAACAGAAATATGATTGTGAACAAGAAACAACCTAAAGTTGAACATAAAAGATGATTTACAGGAAAATTGCAGCCTGGCATATAGTGTACTATGCCTTCATGGAATTTAATGAAATAAGGTAACATTCTTGTTGGGGGGGGGGGGGGGGGGGGGGGGACTAAATTAGAAGTCAAGGACCCTTTTGGCATGTGGGTTACAGTCTGGATCATCCAAGTTGGGTGATTCTCCCACAGGAAGAGATGGTGAGTCAATGTAGTCTCACTTCCAATTGTTTGCCCCCTCACCATTTTCAGCAGCTCTCATTACTTTCGTTAGATTATCTCCAGGGTATGGGCATAGTTGACATTTAGGCCATTTTCTGGTTTTTGATTCCTCTGCCTCAGCCCTTGGCCAATTTCCATATATATCTTCCCATGTATGGTCTAGGGCAAAAACTCCATGTTCCATGAAGTCCAGCTTGCTTGTTCCTTTTCTATTAAAATTATGCAAGTTAAATATCATTAGTAAGTATACATATAGGGTGTAAAATGATTTAATAATTAACTGTACTGCTTGCCATAATCCCCTTCTACAAGTGTCAAATAATTTTTTCCATTTTTCCATGGTATGATCAAGCTTCTGCGATAGCTTCTGACACTTGAAGGCCCAAATATTCCTTGTAGCTCATCCCACATATGCTCATTCCCATCCTTTTGATATATATTAGCCAGTGGATAGTCCTATAGATAAGTAAGAACAATTGGTTAATTCATAAAAAATGCATTGAAATGTGAAATACAAGGTTTAAGAAAAAATTATTAGAAATACTAATTATCACCTTGCATATTGATTCCCACACTTCTGCTCCAGCTTGCACTTAGTTCGTGGACTTTTTGTATTCAACTCCTTCATAGTTTATGATTGAATTCCAAGTGTTATACCTCTCCTCCAAGAATTTGAGTCTTTTTTGTATATGTTCAAGTGTGATGTTTTTCTTGTGCAAAGGCCCCATGGACTTTGCCACCTGATCCAAGTGCCACAACTCATTCACTGTTAGTTCCTTGTTGTAGCAGCAAGCCTATAGGTCCAGATGCCTTATTAGACTCTCATCTTAATCCTTAGTCCACCTAGCATTGTACATGGAGCTATTTGAGTGAACCATGATGAAAACTCTCAAATAATTTTATTCTCACTGATTTTTATTTCATTGATCGTAGTTGGTCAGATTGAAATGTAGTTCTATTTATTTATAGGCCAGATATCTTGGATTTTTATTATTTTGGATTGAAATGTTAGTGATACCATAAATCTGTGTTTCCAGGAAAAAGCAAAAAAACATTATGATATATCATGTCCTACAAGTGCTTTTGTACTACCATAGAATCAGATATTATTCAGATTCTCTCAAAATCTAACTTACTGTAGCATGGATATACACACAATATAGTTGATATGACTTACCAGTGAAACACCACTTAATCCAAGCGTGCTTACTTTATCTTCTGCCCAAAAAAAATTAGATTCTAGCTTTTAGCTTGTCTTTTTCCTCCTTGAATAAAGATGCAGCAGGCTGATTTATGAAAAGTGGTTAGAATAAAGACAAACAATTGAAAGTTGTAAAATTTTTACAAATACATTGATTCTGGCTTGTCCTTTATTTCCTGTACAACAAGTTTTAACAGATGGAATGCATTATAATAATCTCTTGGGATATAGTAACCAAAGCATTGGAATGGTTGTAAAGTGCGTGGAAGATGATAGGGCAATATTAATAACTAACTTTGTAACTTACCATTCATTGAATGGATAAATTTTTCAAAAACCGTCTACATTGTAAGGGCATTGGAATGGTTGTAAAATAAATAATTTGATAAATAAAATTAATTAATTTAATTGCCTATTTAAGGGCATCCGAAATACAGTTTTAAACCACACATCTATGCCAATTATGTTCTTATCAATTACTAGAAAACAAAAAGTGTGGGATAAAGTATTAGGGAAAAAAATTATCAACAAATGGTTGGAGATGAAGGATGTGCTGCTCGATATGCTAGGATCATGAGGGAGAGAATCACCGAGTTCATTGGTGATGTTGAGAGGTTGCTCGTTAGTGTCTTGAAAAGTTATTGCAAGCATCATGTAGCGGGCGCCGCCAAACGGGCAGACGCACGCCCCGCACCGGATCCTGACCCGGAATCGAAAGTAATCCGACCCGAACCAAAACCCGGCGAACGGCAAACCGGACTCATTTACTACTAGGCGGGAGTTTCAAAACAGGGACAAACCAAAAGCGGAAGCAATATAAAAACAAAACATAAAATCCATAATGGCTGCGCAGTTAGGTAAAGCCCACCAAGGCTAGCAAATTCCCATAAATACTAATAATGTTTACAACGGGTTCTACAATATTATTCCCGGCTATTCATAAGTATAATCCTACATAACAAATATCAAGTCAACAAGAAATAAGAGTTTACATAAGACAAAAGCGTAACTCGACCTACAACGACCCAATAATATGAAGCCCGCCTAGAAACCTGAAACCAAAGGGTGAAACAAATGGGGTTAGTCAAACGACTAAGTGAGGGGGAAAAAGACAGTACATAAGAATAAACGAAAGTAGATCACCAGTTTAAACAGAAAGAAAACAACATAAATAAAGTTTTTCGCAAACGATTGGTGAACTAGCTCAAAATGAAACAAAACAAAACGTATAACTCAGCGAGAAGAGTTCTGAACCACCAGTCAAATCATAAAAACAGAAACCCTCCTTATTCCTCTAGTTGTAATCAGGGAGCAACCCCTAACTACACAGATCATACATAAACAGCTCAGGTACTCAAAGGGCTGCCACTCCGGCCTCACCCTGAGCTCCCAAAGGTGGAGGAAACCATAGAATTTCCGCCGTAGACCCGACGTCTACCGACTTCGTCCTATCGTCCTTACTCCGGGCCCATCAGAACAGGTCAAACATATACATATACATAGCTCGCTTTTCAAACATTTTCATGTGGTCAAAAGACCGTTCGAGGCAAGTCGTGTGCGAGGCTACAATGCCAAAGTTCGCTTTCGGAAAACAAGGATTTTCTTGCCTCTTTCATAAACATTTCACAAACTTATACATAATACTTTTCATATTAGATCGTTTTCAAGATCATAAAAGTATAAGCTTAAATATCTACTATATATACAAACAAATGTAAAACAAATCATAAAACAAGGCTTAACGGGTAGTAGGGTTGGTATTATGTACGTATTATCGTATACTATAAGAAACTGAAAACCCCACCTGTTGGCTTGACAAAAACGAGAGCAAAATGCGAGACCGGCACGATACTCCATGGGAGTATCGTCAGCAAAAGACAAAGACACAACCAAATAACACTAACGACGACGCACGGCTTATACGAAAGATTTAAAACACATAGAAGCACGTTAAACAATCATTCATATCACTTAGGTTCACATTGTAACAAAACATAGAAATTCATAGAATTCGATAAGCAAAACAAGTTAGAATGCAATAAAAGCTCATAAACATGCATAAAAGGCAATAAGGAAGCATGCATTCAAGTTTCGGAAGAAACGGACAACATTTGAAAAATAGCCAAAAAGGCCTAAACGAAATACACGAGAAACGGGGCCCAAATAAAGTTGGAAAAATTCAAACTACCTAAAATATGTATTTCATGATTTATAGAACCTATAGGTGAAATCCGATCTCAAATCGGATGTCAAACGAAGAAAGTCAACTTTTTAATTGCTCCTTTGACCCACAATGCCGAGAGCAAGAAGTTGAAAATGGAGAAATTTTGGTTAAGGCATACACACGGTCTTGGGGACGGCCGGACGCACGGGCTTGAACGCGTGCTCAAGCCGGTGCGCGAAAACTTGCACTGGCCTGCGCACGGCCGTGCGTAAGGCCGTACAAGGCACAAATAAGGCACACGGTCTTGGCGCATGGTCTCAAGACCGTGCGTCAGGCCGTGCGGATTATCTGAACAGCCGAATCGCGAGGGGTTCTCGGGAATGAGCCAAAAATCAACATTTAAATCATATAAATCATGCAAACCTCAACTAAAACTTACATTTAATGATCTACAACATCTAATCTACCTATAGGACCAAGAACCACATAAATCCATCCACAAAATCATTCAAAATCACATTTTTCATATAATATTCAACTATTCACAAAATCCTATAAATCGCAATCTAGGAAGCATTAAACGCGAAGGACGTGAGAAGCTTACATGAAGAATAGATCGTGAGGAGTTCGTAAAGTTTCACGAATCGAAATTCGGTCGGAAATCGAAGTCGGAATGATCAATCGAAGCTTCCTCTCCTTACTCTCTTATTTTTCTCTTTTTCTTCTCCTTTCTTTTTTTCTTTAACGTGAAGTGAGGTTTGAGGGAGAGAGAGAGTTGGTCAAGTCAACTTTGACTTGACTTAGAAACGAGGGGCAAAACCGTAATTACTCCGAACTTACTAAAATTAGCAGGTTGTCGGAATTAAACAATATTACATTCAAAACTCGTACAATTGAACACACGTTGACATGCAATGGTTTAAAAACCAAAATTCACTCATTTATGAAATTGTTAAAAATTCACATACTAACTATCAATTAAAATAATTAAATCGCGCAAAATAGCGATTCGGACGTACCGGATAATAATTCGGATTTTTGGGGCGTTACACATCATGAGGTTGAAGATGAACAAATCATGTATAAGGTTCTATACGCATTAACCAAAAACATGAGCAAACGAATGAGAAAGAGGTATTCGGATGATTTTGTTGTGTGGAAAATCATGCAACTTAGGGACCGATTTGTTTCATTTTGGCATTTTATTAATCAGTCTAGGATTTCTTATAACGAGGAAACTAATGAGGTTCAAGTGGCGCCAGATTACTTCGCTCATCTCCCTAATCGTAATGTATGAAAATAATCATTACTTACTTTTATGTTTTCTTTGCAATTAATTTCTTTCCTTCTCGGTTATTTTATTAACTTGATCTGTCGTTCCAATAATTTTTTTGTTTATGAACAGGAGACTGTTTTGCACTACAATTTCCGTCGACAAGGTTTTGTCTACTACAAGAGTTTGAAATACATCTTTGTAACATGGAAGGCACATCTTTTAACTGACGAACCTATAGAGCATCGTTGGGGGGCAATCCCTTGGCATGAGGGAGATCATGTTCCTATTGTTAATCAAGTCTAGGACTTTCAAGATTACGACAGCAACGATGATTCGGACTATTTAGTGGAGCTTGATGATTAAATGTTACATGAAAGTTGTTTTAATCATGCTTATTTATTCTATTTAATTTACTAAGACAATGTTTTAATCTATCTACTTTATTTAAGTCCAATATTTAGTCACCAATAGTTTGCAATTTTCCCAATCGGATTTGTCAAATTACTAAGATTATGCTTAATTAATAATAGTTTTTCTATATTACTCTGTTAATCATTTGTCTAATTAATTGTCTTAGCCCTCTCTTTGTATCTACAAACAAACATCAGAAATTACATAAAGAGAGAAATATATAATATCATTCGTAATACAATGAGATTTGTAAAACATAATGCACTTTCCCTCAATCTATAAACTCCGTATTTAACCCCATAATAATAAATAACTTAATGATAGACTTAATTCCATAGGGTTGCGGTAATTTAACCCCACATCTCTTCCATGCTATTATAATATTTTTCTCCAAGAGAATAGTAGGCCAAGAATTGTGGATTTCCCTGCAAAAGAAATTTAATTAAATTACTAATATATACTGAAATCATAATTAGGTGACTATAATATTAATTTGGTAAAAATAATTTGAAAACCATGTAATATTACCTGATCCACCATGTGCTCCCAAACAACATCCGGTGCTGAGCATTCATTCGTATTCGGATCCAATTTAAGTGGTTTGTACCTCAACACGTTCTTAAAACGATTATATCTTTCCATTACAAATTTTATTTTCCATTCCCAAAAAGAATTATTTTCCTCAATCTTTAAAACTGGATTGAGTTGAAGGACCAAGATATTAGCAACAGTACTTTGTGTACCTGGCTTCTTTAGATCATATCCCTGAATCTTTAATTCTTTAAGTTTCTCGAGCAGGATGGCTTCTTATTCATAGCTCCAACCATTTTTGAAGAACAACATTTCTTGACTAAATTTTCTACATAGGCAGGCAGAGTCTCGTAAATGGACGAAGTAGACATTTTGTGCAGTGAGTTTACAAATTGTGTTTTGTGAACATGAAATCATCATATATATAGGTGAAATGCTGTGGCCAAAAAGTAAAATGTGTGGCTGTGACAAGTTTTTACTGATTTATATGGTTGCCTTAATCAAAAGCACAAAATATTTTCCTTTAATCATAGAAATAATTATATAATTAACTACACTAAAATAGAGGGTCGAATTCATTTTGGTTATTTTTAAACTATTGGATAAATACATTAAAAAATATCATCCATCAACTGGAAATGTGACACAAACGAGGAACTGGATTAACACAAATTAAAACAAATAAAAACGGTCTAATTAAACTGGAATTAAAACATTACATAAAATAAAAAGTTAAATCCCAAACATTCAAATTTAAAATAAAACATAATAGGTTGATACTAGATAAGCATATTCTTCAATAGATCATGCAATCACTGTGCTCTCGCAGTCTTCATCACTCCCACCATCATCAGAACCGGCGTAGCCATCGTTCTCATTATCATATTCATGACCTGGAATTTGCTCAAACTTGTACTCCTCATCTTCATGATGAAAGCTAGCAGTCTTCATGTAATCTCGCAGGCCACCAAGTCTGAAAGATTGGTCCTGGAGTGATTCCTACAGCATATTCAAAGAAAGATGTTATAATTTTTTGTATTTTTTAGAAGCATTGTACGATGTAATAATTTTATTACAGATAGGGGGTTTTTGTAATACAATTAAGGGAGAAAAGCTTATATTCTCATTAACCTTCTCCCTATATAGGTTGGATTGTAGGACACAACATTGAGACGTTTGTTGTAGTGGATATTCTGATTATCTAGAAAGCGTCTGAACATAACGAATCGCACACGGAGCTGCATGAGTTTGATCATATATTCTTGCTCATCACGGGGGTAAACAAATTTCTTCCCTAACTTCTCTTTTAGAAATTTGGGAGCATGATAAAGTTCTTCTAGTTTTTCGACGTCATGAGTAAGAAATCACACATTAGAGTAAGTGTGACGTCCCCAACATCACAACCCCCGAAACGAAACGAGCCCCCGAGCGATAGTTAAATACCACCACTCGAAAACCCGCCCCGGACAACGGGATTCCCACAATCTGGCAACAACAACTCCCCAACAACAATACCAACATCAACAACAACAATTCAATATAACATTAACGAAGCGGAAGCAAGTTATCATCATCTCAATAGCGTAATATCAACATATATATTTCATAATCCCATCAAATTCAAATATCTAAATATCATCATGTCTCAACCTCCATTAATTCAAGTTAACATGCCAAAATAAATAAGAGTTCAGTCATAACAAAATATCTACATAGACTGACTCCAAAGACCTGTAAGCCTACAATGCTGCTGCCAGTACCTGACCGCTAACCTGAAGCATGAACCAAAAAGAGGATGTGAGTCAAACGAACTCAGTGAGGAGGGAAGTATACATAAGAAAAACATATATTTAATCCACGCTTAGGTTGATAAAAGTAATCTAGTGACGATATGCTCTTTTACAATTCAGCTAAGCTTTGTGAATTAAATATTAATTAGAACATTTTCGAAATATTTTTATTCCCGGCGAGAACGGACCATCTCCTTATAACTCCCAAAAATATACCAAATATAATGAAATCCCATAACACCGTTTGGCTTATCAAATGAGCTACCCATGATTTCACCATAACCGATTATAGCACCGGTGTAAGTACTACTTGAACTAGACTACCTCCGACTACTTACAAGTAATACCCATTGATTATATATTAGATGATCGTCACTGGGTCTCCATCCATATATATAATCTGGATTATACTATGGGCTTCACCCTAGACGCACGTCTCCGGGTTTCCACCTCTAGTATAATCCGGGGCCCAAATATACCCTAAGAGCGTCCTCAATAGGGTTAAAGGAAATATAATCTCGCTTTATAAATGTTTTAATTGACCAAAAGGGTCGTTCAAGACAAGGTATGTAACCGCCTAGGGTTTCTCAACACGTTGCCTATAACTCGAGCATACGAGCAAGTCCCTAAACCAAATGTTACTTTTCAAATCAAAATAGTTCCCTTGTCTCTGTTTTGAACCATTTTAACAAAGATACATATATATCATTTGATATTAAAACCTTTTCGTTACAAATATTGGCAAAACATATAATTGAAATATTAAAGGGGATATGTTTTCGCAATATTTGTTCACACTTCAGTTAAAAACCATTTTACATCCTCACCTGTAGGCTGAACAAAAGATAACTCGAGGACTCGAAAATCAGTGCTCCGCGAGGTCCCACCTGTAATATACAGACCTCGAGGTAAGACACGACTCGATAAATCAACCAAGTAAGACGCACGGCTATGAAATACATTTTATGCTCAAAATAACATATTATGTATAAATGCACTTAAACACAATTAAGCTCATTCAAATGCATTCAAACAAAATCAAATATACATAATATTAAGCTAGATTAGGCATTCAAGTCATATGAGAGCTTGGGAACTATAATTCAAAGGTTTAGCAAACATTACATAAACCACCCCTCGTTTAATACTTTTCATAGCAAAACAACTCCGATTAATCCGAAAATTTCGGCACCTCTTAGTTAGAATATTCTAAGATTTTTGGTGGTAAAAGAATCGAAAAATGAAGCTCGAAGCAAAATCCCATTTTTGAGAATTTTGTGCCGCCACTTTCCCTTTTTGTCCCAACTTTTGATTTTCAATCCCAAACTCCATAAAACTTCACCAATTTGCTTAATATCATGAACTAACATGAATTCCCTAACCATTTAAGCATCTAAGATCATTATGCCAATATTGCAAATTGATCAAATTCAATGAAAATTTCACAAAAAAATGCTACATGTAATCAATCACCAAACTAAGCTCATCAATCAACCATTCTAGCATGCTTCATCACTTCCTTAACATATAAAACCATAACAACCAAAGAATTGAGAGAATTCCAAACTTACCTTGAAGGAAGAAATGGAAGAGAAAGAAGAAATACAAGCTTGTTTGCACAAATAGCAAGTAGAAGTTTGTTCCTTGGATAAGAGAGCACACTTTTTGTAACAAAATGATGAAGATTTCTTGGTGTCTTGAAGGTGTGGCTATGGTGGTGGTGAAGGGAGAGTGAGGGCCGAGAGAGAGATGAAGGAGAAGAGGTGAGTTGCTTGTTGGAAATGTGAAGAAAAATGTGGAGAGAATGATGAAGTAATTAAATAAATAAATAAAAGAGATAATTAAATAAATAAAGATATTTGTTTGAAAAGTCAAAATTAGTATGCTTGCAATTTGTATAGATATTTATATATATATATATATATATATATATATATATATATATTTGCATATGTTTTCATATATATATACATATATATCAAATATAATATCATGTTATTCAAATATAATGACATAATTTTTATAAAATTTCAAATACAACAATTCAAATATAAACATAGTGTGAAGTACTTCAAATATAAGAATGGTATAAAATAATTCAAATATGAAAATTCTTATGAAATCATCATATTATTCATATATTAAGTCATGTAAGTCACATAATTCACATAATCGCAAACAATGCAACCAAAGGTAATAATCGGCTAACGTACCGAAGCGCTATAAAATAGCGGGGCGTTACACTATCCCCCCCTTCGGAGAATCTGGTCCCCAGATTCTAATTCGACTCCGCAAATAACTCGGGATAATGAGTTCGCATCTTCTCTTCTGTCTCCCAAGTTACTTGTTCGGTGGTTCAGTTTCTCCACAAAACACGAACCAAGGGAATCTGTCGGTTGCGGAGTTGCTTGAACTTACGATCCTGAATCTCAACAGGTTTCATCTCGATCGTCAAGGCAGGCTCTACCTGGACTTCTTCATCTCGGAGAATATGAGATTCGTCGGGATAGTATTTTCGCAATTGAGAAACATGGAAGACGTTGTGAATCCCAGTTAGAGTCGAGGGCAGGTTCAGGCGGTAGGCAGTCTTCCCAATCCATTCAATAACCTCATAGGGTCCCAAATATCTCGGACTGAGCTTCCCATCTTTTCCCACTCTAGCGAATCCTTTCCTCAACGTCGCCTTAAGAAACACTTTGTCTCCCTCTTCGAATTCCAAATCCCGGCGTCTTCTATCAGCATAGCTCTTCTGACGATCCTGGGCAGCTTTTATTCTCTGTCGAATGATTGCAATCTTTTCAAGAGTTTCCTGGATCGTCTTCGGAGGTAGAGCTCGTTCAACTCCGTTCTTAGTTCTTCGCCAATCTTTCAATTCCCAGTACAGAGGGGATCGGCATTTACGTCCATAAAGCGCTTCGTAAGGGGGCATCCCAATTGTTGCTTGGTAACTGTTATTGTAGGCGAATTCAATGAGTGGCAGTTGCTTGTCCCAACTCGTGGAGAAGTCGAGAGCACAAGCTCGTAGCATATCGCCTAGAATCTTGATGGTTCTTTCAGATTGACCATCAGTTTGCGGATGAGCAGCTGTGCTAAATTTCAAGTTCGTTCCCAAGTTTCTGTGAATTTCTTGCCAAAGTCTAGAAGTGAACTTGGGATCCCGATCGGATACAATACTCTTCGGAACTCCGTGTAACTTTACAATCTGTTCGATATACAACTCTGCCAGTTTCTTGACATTGGTGGTCTTTCGAACTGGAATGAAATGAGCGGATTTCATCAAACGATCCACAATCACCCAAATCGTATCATATCCGCCTCGAACTCTCGGTAATCCGGACATGTAATCCATTGCAATATCTTCCCATTTCCAATCCGGAATAGAGAGTGGCTGTAGAGTTCCACCGGGTTGCTGATGTTCGGTTTTAACTCGTTGACAAGTCAAACACCGTCTCACGAAATCAGCAACTTCTCGTTTCATTCCATGCCACCAATAGTGAGTCTTGAGATCTCGGTACATCTTATTACCTCCCGGATGGACGGTATAAGCAGATTTATGTGCTTCCTTTATGATTTCGGTCTTCAGATTCTTCGGCACGCAAATTCGGTTCTTAAAACGAAGAAGACCCATATCATCGAAAGCAAATAAGGAGTTCGGATCATCTTGCATCCTCACGACCTGTCTTTGAATCCAGTCATCAGCACTCTGCTCGTCTTTAAGTCTCTGAACCAAATCCAGTCGAACTGAAAGATTCGCAATCCGCGGTTGAGAGACTAGATGATATCTCCCTGCTTCTGACATCACTCCTGTAGAGGTTCCTTCCAAGCTAGCTACCTGTGCTTGTCTACTTAAAGCATCGGCTACAACGTTAGCTTTGCCTGGATGGTATTGGATACGGCAATCATAATCTTCAAGGAATTCCATCCACCGACGTTGCCTGCGATTAAGATCTTTCTGAGTATGCAGATATTTCAAACTCTGGTGATCGGTGAAAATGTCGAATGTCACGCCGTATAAGTAATGTCGCCATTTCCCTAGGGCAAAGATAATAGCAGCTAGCTCAAGATCATGGATAGGATAGTTCTTCTCAGCATCTTTTAGCTTGCGCGAAGCATAAGCAATCACTTTGCCGTTTTGCATCAGAACACATCCTAACCCTTCGTTCGAAGCATCGGTATAAACCGTAAATCCTTCGGAACCTTCAGGAAGTGCAAGTACCGGAGCAGTAGTCAATCGTTCCCTTAGCTCTTGGAAACTTGCCTCGCATTTCTCATCCAACTTAAATGGCACGTCCTTGCGAGTTAAATTGGTCAGCGGTGCGGCTATCTTGGAAAAATCTTTAACGAACCGCCTATAATAGCCATCTAACCCTAGAAAACTTCGGACTTCAGTTGGAGTCTTCGGCTGCTCCCATTTCATCACGGCCTCAATCTTCGAGAGATCCACTTCGATTCCATCTCCTGATATCACATGACCAAGGAAGGTAACTTTATCAAGCCAAAATTCGCATTTACTGAACTTAGCATACAACTGATGCTCTCGGAGACTTCTAAGCACAATGCGAAGATGCTCGGCATGTTCTTCCTTAGTCTTTGAGAAAATCAGGAAATCATCAATGAAAATCACCACAAACTTATCAAGATAAAGCCGGAAAGTACGATGCATCAAATCCATGAAAGCAGCTGGGGCATTCGTCAACCCGAAAGGCATAACTACGAACTCGAAATGCCCGTAACGAGTATTAAACCCAGTCTTCGGAATGTCTGATTCTCGGATTCGCAACTGATAATAACCCTGTCGGAGATCTAACTTGGAGTACACTTTCGACCCTTACTATCAAACAACTCTTCGATGTGAGGTAGAGGATATTTATTCTTTATCGTCATCCGATTCAGCTCGCGATAATCTATACACATCCTCAACGTCCCATCCTTCTTTTTCACGAAAAGAACAGGCGCACCCCACGGCGAAGTACTCGGTCGAATGTACCCACTCTCCAATAATCCATCCAACTGAATCTTCAATTCTTTCAACTCTGCCGGAGCCATTCGGTAAGGAGTCTTCGAATACGGTTCGGCACCTGGAGCTAAATCGATCACAAACTCTATCTCTCGTTCCGGAGGCAAAGAATTCAAACTCTCGGGAAACACATCAGGGAATTCTCCAACTACTGGTACCTCCTCAAGCTTAACATGCTCTTTCGGATGGTTTAGTAGATACGCAACAAAGGCCGGAGATCCCTTACGAATCATTCGGGCGGCTTTAACATAAGATACTCGAGGAATCTTGTCGAACCTTTTGCCCAAAATCTCGCAATCAGCTCCCAGAGTAATGCTTTTCCCGAAACAATCAATATAAGCCTGATGCCGATATAGCCAGTCCATTCCCAATATTATCCCGTAATGACTCATCGGAAGTTCAATGAGATCAGCAGGATAATCGCGATCATCTATCCTCAACGGACAGTCTTGGAAGACTCGATTACACAAATAAGAAATTCCCAACGGGGAATTGACCTCAAGCACATACGGTAAAGACTCGGCAGATAATGGTAATTTAGAAGCATATTCGGGAGCGATAAAAGAATGTGTCGCACCCGAATCATATAATGCAATTATGGATATGTCATGCAAATGTATTGTACCTTGTACCACAGCATTAGGATCAGCGTCTCCTCCACCTCCCTGCATGGCATAGGCCCGTGCTACAACCTTTCCTTTTCCTCTATTCAGTTGCTCCTTCTGTAATGGTGGAGTCCTTCTCTTTGGGCATTTTTCGATTTGATGGTCCCCGCCTCCACATCGGGTACACAAACCCTGTTTTCTCCAGCAGTTTGCCTCGGTATGTTTTGGTTTATTGCAGAAGGAACATTTAACTTGGGGCTCCATTATCTGAGGACCTGTGATCCTTTGCTTTTTGTTTAAAGATGAAGAACTCGCAGGTGGAAAAGACTTCTTGAATTTGCGAGGTGGTGGAGCTATATCCTTCGGTGCGAAGTCCTTTTTAATCTGTTGTAACTGAGACTCAATCTCCAGTGCAGTTGTGACGGCAACTTCATAAGTGGGAAGCTTAGCTCCCAGAAGAGCTCTTCGAATATCCTCATTTAAGCCCTGAACAAACTGATTAACTTTTCTTCTCTCGTCTGTAAGGATAGAGGGACAGTAGACAATGAGGCGGGAGAACATGGCCTCGTATTGATCGACAGTGAGATTCTCCTATTTTAGGGCTCAAAATTCAGCTTCTCGTCGATCTTGTACAACCAGAGGGATATATTTGCTTCGAAAGGCTGAGAGAAAGTTAGCCCAAGTTGGCTCAGTCTGATCAGCTCGCCATCTGGCTTCAGTCAGTCTCCACCAATCCCTAGCCGGTCCCTTCAGTAGAAAAACTGCATACTCAACCTTTTTAGCGTCCTCACACTCGATAATTAGAAACATCGGTTCAAGATCGGATATCCAAGCAGTAGCCTTAAGATCGTCAGGTGCTCCTTCAAAGCGAGGGGAATTAAGGTTGAGGAACCTGTCGAAATCCTTTGCCTCTGCCTGTTTCCTTTGAGCAGGGGTCGGTTGTGCAGGAGCTACACCCTGTTGAAACATCCTTTGCATGAATTCAAAGAACATGGCAGGATTTAGGGGATTCGGCTGCACGGGCGGTATTGGCTCGGGCTGAGGAGCCGGAGGAGCATTAATATTGTTGTTATCTTCCTGGGGAGGAGAAGGAGGAGCAGCTCTAGTTCACGGTCTACCACGAGCACGATTCATTTTCCTGTATCAAAAGACTAAATAAAGTGCATGTTCCGTTAGCCACATGATCATGCTAACACATAATCACATATCATAGACATATAAAAGCACATTTTCCTATAGCCGATCGACCTAGACAGACTCGACACAACATCAAAACCTAGGTACCAAACCTAAGCTCTGATACCACCTTAAGCTGTGACGTCCCCAACATCACAACCCCCGGACCGAAACGAGCCCCCGAGCGATAGTTAAATACCACCACTCGAAAACCTGCCCCGGACAACGGGATTCCCACAATCTGGCAACAGCAACTCCCCAACAACAATACCAACATCAACAACAACAATTCAATATAACATTAACGAAGCGCAAGCAAGTTATCATCATCTCAATAGCATAATATCAACATATATATTTCATAATCCCATCAAATTCAAATATCCAAATATCATCATGTCTCAACTTCCATTAATTCAAGTTAACATGCCAAAATAAATAAGAGTTCAGTCATAACAAAATATCTACATAGACTGACTCCAAAGACCTGTAAGCCTACCATGCTGCTGCCAGTACCTGACCGCTAACCTGAAGCATGAACCAAAAAGAGGATGTGAGTCAAACGAACTCAGTGAGGAGGGAAGTATACATAATAAAAACATATATTTAATCCACGCTTAGGTTGATAAAAGCAATCTAGTGACGATATGCTCTTTTACAATTCAGCTAAGCTTTGTAAATTAAATATTAATTAGAACATTTTTGAAATATTTTTATTCCCGGCGAGAACGGGCCATCTCCTTATAACTCCCAAAAACATACCAAATATAATGAAATCCCATAACACCGTTTGGCTTATCAAAGGAGCTACCCTTGATTTCACCATAACCGATTATAGCACCGGTGTAAGTACTACTTGAACCAGAATACCTCCGACTAGTTACAAGTAATACCCATTGATTATATATTAGATGATCGTCACTGGGTCTCCATCCATATATATAATCTGGATTATACTATGGGCTTCACCCTAGACGCACGTCTCCGGGTTTCCACCTCTAGTATAATCCGGGGCCCAAATATACCCTAAGAGCGTCCTCAATAGGGTTAAAGGAAATATAATCTCGCTTTATAAATGTTTTAATTGACCAAAAGGGTCGTTCGAGACAAGGTATGTAACCGCCTAGGGTTTCTCAACACGTTGCCTATAACTCGAGTATACGAGCAAGTCCCTAAACCAAATGTTACTTTTCAAATCAAAATAGTTCCCTTGTCTCTGTTTTGAACCATTTTAACAAAGATACATATATATCATTTGATATTAAAACCTTTTCGTTACAAATATTGGCAAAACATATAATTGAAATATTAAAGGGTATATGTTTTCGCAATATTTGTTCACACTTCAGTTAAAAACCATTTTACATCCTCACCTGTAGGCTGAACAAAAGATAACTCGCGGACTCGAAAATCAGCTCCGCGAGGTCCCACCTGTAATATACAGACCTCGAGGTAAGACACGACTCGATAAATCAACCAAGTAAGACGCACGGCTATGAAATACATTTTATGCTCAAAATAACATATTATGTATAAATGCACTTAAACACAATTAAGCTCATTCAAATGCATTCAAACACAATCAAATATACATAATATTAAGCTAGATTAGGCATTCAAGTCATATGAGAGCTTGGGAACTATAATTCAAAGGTTTAGCAAACATTACATAAACCACCCCTCGTTTAATACTTTTCATAGCAAAACAACTCCGATTAATCCGAAACTTTCGGCACCTCTTAGTTAGAATATTCTAAGATTTTTGGTGGTAAAAGAATCGAAAAACGAAGCTCGAAGCAAAATCCCACTTTTTTAGAATTTTGTGCCGCCACTTTCCCTTTTTGTCCCAACTTTTGATTTTCAATCCCAAACTCCATAAAACTTCACCAATTTTCTTAATATCATGAACTAACATGAATTCCCTAACCATTTAAGCATCTAAGATCATTATGCCAATATTGCAAATTGATCAAATTCAATGAAAATTTCACAAAAAAATGCTACATGTAATCAGTCACCAAACTAAGCTCATCAATCAACCATTCCAGCATGCTTCATCACTTCCTTAACATATAAAACCATAACAACCAAAGAATTGAGAGAATTCCAAACTTACCTTGAAGGAAGAAATGGAAGAGAAAGAAGAAATACAAGCTTGTTTGCACAAATAGCAAGTAGAAGTTTGTTCCTTGAATAAGAGAGCACACTTTTTGTAACAAAATGATGAAGATTTCTTGGTGTCTTGAAGGTGTGGCTATGGCAGTGGTGAAGGGAGAGTGAGGGCCGAGAGAGAGATGATGAGAAGAGGTGAGTTGCTTGTTGGAAATGTGTAGAAAAATGTGGAGAGAATGATGAAGTAATTAAATAAATAAAGATATTTGTTTGAAAAGTCAAAATTAGTATGCTTGCAATTTGTATAGATATTTATATATATATATTTGCATATGTTTTCATATATATATACATATATATCAAATATAATATCATGTTATTCAAATATAATGACATAATTTTCATAAAATTTCAAATACAACAATTCAAATATAAACATAGTGTGAAGTAATTCAAATATAAGAATGGTATAAAATAATTCAAATATGAAAATTCTTATGAAATCATCATATTATTCATATATTAAGTCATGTAAGTCACATAATTCACATAATCGCAAACAATGCAACCAAGGGCAATAATCGGCTAACGTACCGAAGCGCTATAAAATAGTGGGGTGTTACAGTAAGAAACTCCTTATCAATTGAAGCATCATGGAGCGACATTTTTTGGGAATTTTATGGTTGAAGAGCGAAGAAGAAGTGTGGTGAGGTTTTTTGTGTGCAAAGTATGACTTTAAATAATGTTTATAGCACTCAGATGCCCATTTACTCTGTAATAAATAAATATGACTTCCCAACTACTCATGCCTTCAATACAGCAGGTTCAAAGGGAAAAAATGTTCAGTCAACGAAGGGCACTGATGAATACTGATTCCTTATAATGCATGAAATAAATTGAGGGAAGAAACAAGGCATTTTGATACAGAGCCAAGAAAACGCAGTAAAACATGCTTTTACCATCATGAAAAGTTAAATAGTTACACCTACATTAATTACAAATGACAGCAACATAAAAGACCTGTACATCCTTGATCCTCAGGGCAGCAAAATAAGTGGATCAAATACAAAAAACATGTATAGAGGGCTAGATAAGCACTACAATTATTTTTTTGGCATCCAACATTAATCCCAAAATAGAAATATAATGTTAAAAAATATAGTTCATAATCAGCAAACCTTAAGAGAGTTGGAGATTCATCATCCTCCTGATCATATGCAAACAAGTCCATAAATTTCATCCCATTGTCAATAAATATAGGATTCTCAATTGGTGGATCTATTATGCTTTGCTGGGACATAACCAAGACCTCAGGATCAATAATAGTAGGAGGGATCCTGAACTTAATTTCCCGCTCTTATGGCTTCATTCTTGGCTTTCTTCTTTAAATCCATATTGGCTTTCCTTTTGGCTTGTTTTTTCAGCTTCTCAGCCTTCATGTGTCTCATAATGTCCTCTCTATCAAGAAGTGGAACTTGTCTAGCAGGACCCATTTTAGGATTCCCTTTTCTCAACTGCCCATGCGTGGATAGTCCATTCTGGTTAGGTTCTTGTGAATATGTGAAATTAGAAGTTGTTTGAGTCATACGGAAATCCTCTGAAATATCAGTCTGCTGGCTCGGGTCCAACACAAATAGTGGCATCAACACATTATCCTCATGAATATCACCCTATATTGATTTAATGTTAGCTGACATTGCTTAACCAAAACAAATATTGCCTGATCTATTTAAAGGTGTTTTGTACTTACCATATTAACAGCATCTTCATCATTTTCATGGGCACGGTTGTCATTAAGCTCATCCTCATTACCATGATGTCCCCCATGTGATGATTCTCCCACTTCAGCCTATTTTAAACAGTTACAAGAAGACAATATAAGTGGAGTTCTATTTTAATAATGCAAAAAGATGAGGTTTAAAATCAGGGATGAATTCTTACAAATAGCCTCTTTTTACTTGATCTTCTTAACTCCCCAAACACAGGACAATTTGTAACCTTATGCCCTTATTCTCTACAGTGTGAACAACGTACGGTATCTTGGAATCTCCTCAGTTTATGAGGTTGTCTTCCTCTTGCCTTCTTCTTTCCCTTAGATGTTGTTTCCATTAGGCCCTTTCTTCTCACCTTGGCAGGTCTACCAGCCTTTCTACCAAACAATGGTGGGAGAGGAGGAACAAACAAAGTCTAATTCCATGTTGAATTCCCACCTATAGGCATGACAATACCTACAATAATTCATTCATTACGTTTCTGTAGTTAAAAGCAATGTAGCAGATACATGTACAGAAATTGGTAATAAGAATTAAGGAAAATGCACTAATACCTGCATATGCATCCTTATAAATTTGAACAAGGTAGCAATCCTCTACAAAGTCATGAGCATCCAATTTTTGATCATCAATAGCACTCAGTGCATGCTTACAAGGAATTCCTGTAAGCTGCCATCTCCTACACGAGCAGCTCCTTACATCTAACCCAACAGCATATATATCACCTACAATGAGAATGTTTCTAACTTGGAAGTTGTATCTTGAAGCCTTTTTCACCCTGCACCCACCAATTTTCTTATCCCATCTCTCTAATATATTCTCAGTCTTAGGACAGAAAGGACCTAGGAAAACAAAATTCATCAAAATCAATAACATAGTCATCTTAAACAATAATTGACCTTTTGGACTATCAAAAAGTAAAATTTTACCCTTGAACTTTTCTGCAGCCACCCTACAATCTTTCATCATGAGCATGAAATACTCCCTCAACATCTCAAGCATAGTCAGAATTGGTTTGTCCCTTGCTGGTAGTATTGCACTGCTGAATGATTCACACTGATTGTTCAAGAGGATGTCACATTTTGGTGCCTCTGAAAAATGTGACTTACTTCACTCAGTTAGGTGTTTGTCATGAAACCAATTGAAAGCAGCCTCATTCTCAATCTGAACTCTCCACAACATGTGGCACTGGCTGCAGCCCAGACAGCATCTTTCAATTCTTGACCTTTCATCCAGCTTTGGCAAAATTCTCCAAGAGATGCCTAACACAGTGCCTATGATCAGCTCCAGGAAAAACCTATGGGAGGGCATATATGAGACTCTTTTGTTTGTTAGAAGGGACATCTGTTGGATTGTTTATCTCCAAGTCAGTTTTAAGTATGGAGAAAAACCAATCTCAATTCTCTTTAGTCTCTGATCCAACAACAGCATATGCAATAGGGTAATTATTGTTGTTTGGATCTATGCCAACAGTAGTGAGAAGCACTCAACTATGAGGACCTTTGAGATTGCATCCATCCACCCCAATTATAGGTCTGCAGAACTTGAACCCCCTCTTCAGTGCAGCAAAACATACATAAAAATTTGAGAATCTATTCATGCCTTCAACCACGTTACTGCCTAGAATTATAGTGGATCTTGGATTGGATCTCCTTAGCTCCTCTACATAATCCCAAAGTTTATTGTACTGAGAGTCTGGGTCACCTTCGATTGTTTCAATAGCTAATTTCTTGGCTCTAGAAGCCTGATCCATAGAGACATTTACATTCAGTTCAATCTCTACATCCTCCTTCCATCCCTTCACATTCCTCTTAGGGTCAGATTGAAACAAGTGAAGATATTTGGCAGCCAATCACTTTGTGCTCATATTTTTCACACGCCAGGACTCCACACATCTATGCTTTGGGATGTACTCTTTCAGAACCCAATTTTTTCTATCCGGCATCAAAATACAGTTCATTTTAAAAGGACATCCAGCAGCATCACATCTGACATAAACTTTTGTAGAGTCACTCTTCATGAAATTCAAAGATCTTCTGTTGTTACTTGCAAATGAGTCTACTGCTTGCTTGAAAAGTTTCTTTGTAGCAAAAATTAGGCCTAGTTTAAATGTAGGTTTGAATACATTTTTAGGATTAAAAACTGGGAGATTCTCATGAACACCTTTTTCCTTCTCATCATCAGAAATCTTTCTTAGATCAACCTCATCATCATTAGTTCCCACTATATCACTTTCCAAGTCATAAGAATCACTATCACTATCAGATACTACTGCATTATATGAAACTCCTTCATTTTGCACATTTGTTTGTTCAGGAATCTCAGGACTTGCAGGTTGATCCCCACAGATATTGGTCTGGTCCACATTATGAAGATTAGACTCCTGGAAATCAACATTTCTATCAAAGAAATGATCATCCATCACAGACAGATAGTCCTCATCATCCATGCAATCTTCAATGTCATGAGCATAGTTATTCCCAACTTCGCTATCAGAATCAGTTTCTTCCATCACAGGTAAAGCAACTTCTTCAGAGGGATTCTCATCAACAGCTGTAGATATGCCACCACCAGCTTTTTCCTCTGTTGATGCATCTGGAATCTCAAAATCTATTACAACATTGATGTCTTGTTCAACCTCTGTTGTGGCATCTATCACATCATTGTTACTCTCAAAATTTCCATCAGTATCTGGCAAACTTTCATCCACATCAGCATTTGAATCTCCATTCTTGTCAGCTTGTTCACTTTCATCCACATGAGCATTTGAAGCATCATTCTTATCTGCTTGTTGATTTGTTTCTTCAAAGATCTCAGCAGCATCAACCAAATTGCTCAGAGGATTAGAAGAAATGTCAACATCATTTTTGGATTTAACAGACTTCCTTTGTCCATCAACTGAAGGATGACAACTAGAAGATGTACCTGCCACAATTCTCTTAGGAGGCATAAGGGTTGCATTTGACTTTTTCAAAGACTTGTCCTTTGTTGGATTTCATAACACGTGAGACCCAGAAGGCAGCCTGCCAATCATCATACTATGCAATCCAGGAATCCTGTCTTGAAACACCATACTAATGTTCTTAGTAAAAAAAATTGTGTTCATCAATGGCATTTGTTTTTTTCTGATCTTCATGATTGAAGAATAACTGCTTCTTTCTGGAATCAATAGTTGAGGTCTCCTTCACATTAATTTTACCAACTTCAGCCACTTTTTTCCCTTACTGGTTTTAATTGCCTTGCCTTTCCCACCCTTGCAACCCCCCTTTGGATCAGAGGTATCAATAGCCTTGCCTTGTCCCTCCTTGGAGCTATTATCACCAACATTATAACTTCCTCTCTTGGGGTCTACAAATATATGAAACTCTTCCTTCTCTCTACAATATCTCTGGGCCAATTGCTTCAGCTCTTTGTCATTGTAAATTAACTTGAAACATTGCTGAGAATAGATATGGTAGTACGGATCTCTACCAACCCCTATCAGTTTGGCCACCCAGCTATTTAACTCAGCAAAGTTAATTGTTTTCGAGTCAAATATTCCAACTTGCTAACCTTACCACCAACAAACTTAGATTTAGGCCACTAGACAAATTTACCATCGTGGTGAATTACAATAGTTAAACACCCACTATCTGGATCTGTAAGCATTTAAGACAACAACGAATCAATTATTTACTACTAAAGGGTTCACAGTAAATGAGATAATCGAGATAACAGTACAATTTCAAAGGGAAAAGATACAAGTTTAATACAATGGGGGGACCAATGGAGAATATTCTAAGTCAACTTGACCATCCCACACTATGCATATTACCGAAAACCCCAAAATACGCAACTCCGATTTCTTTATAAAATTATTTCTAGTTACAACATCGAGGAACATAAAAGTAAAATTACAGGTTGGAGAGGGTTCTTCTTACCGTATAATGGAGGACGGACGTTGATAGTTCTCTCGCCTCAGAGGACCACCATGGCCGTCAACTTCTACCCAAGCTCAAACTCAGAAATATATGGAAAAGGTATGTTCCAATTTTCACTTCTTCTTCTTCTTCTTCTATTTCAGTTCTTCTTCTTCTATTTCAGTTCTTCTTCTTCACTTTCCCTTAGACAAATTCTATAAATCGTGGGTTTAAAAAAGAAATTTTCAATTCTATTTATTTTTCCGCCAATTCAAATAAGGTTTTTGAATTAATTTATTTAATTTTTTTTTTTAATTACAGGTGTAAGCATACATTTTCCACGTGGACGATTTGGGGCCGCCAGCTGGACAAGAAGGCATGACATGGAGTTTTAACGCAGTTTCAGACAACAAATGCAAGTCACGTGCGGTTTCCCGGACGGTGTTAGGGTTCCGGTGGCCGGATTCATCAAATTGCCAATTTTTTAGTTATATCATCCCGAAAAAACCAGTGCACATCTTGGTATCCCGAAAATGCTTGTGAGGTGGAGTTGGTATCCCGATTTTGCATTTTTCCCAAATTTTTATCAAATCTCAGAGTTACACAATAGAAATTATACCAAGGAAAAACAGATAATATATCATCAAATATATAAACAATAAGTGTGTGTGAGCTACTGCAAATTAAAACAGAGGAAAGCAAGAAACAAGAGACAAGCAATTTATCGAGGTTTGGCACTAGTTGCCTACGTCCTCTCCCCAAGCTTCACTTAGGATTTATAACTCAATCCACTATAATCAAACCTCCTTTTCAAACCTGGTAGTAGATCAAACCAGTTACAACCACTTGTTCCAACAAGAACAAGTTCACAACTTCACAACTAGAAAGTCACCACTTTCTTTGTGAAAAACAAACTGATGATCACAAGTTTTATCAATGAATACTATGAGAACACTCTCAGCTCCTCTAGAGCAGATTTACAAGTTTAATCTTCTAGACTTCAGAATATGATTACAATTATAAAGCTCTCTTAAGATGAAAAAGACTTTTCAAGTAATTTGTAAGCACAAGTTAGTAACAGATTTTTGGCTCTTTGAATAATTTGCAAGTTGAAGTGCGTAAAGTCTTCTTATTTCTCAAACAACTGAATATTCATATATATAGTTGTTGCTTCAGTTTATTGTGCAAAAAATGGTCAAAAACTCAGGATAAAACTGATGCACATATGGATTTTCGCGTAGCCTGTCACTTCCCAACGACTAGTTTTTTTAACATAGAAATATGGCAGATCGTCCACACTTAGTGGCAGTTCCTCCAAACGTTTACAACATAACTTACACTTAGGCAAATTTCTCATATTTTCAGGCATATTAACAAGAGTAAGTCTGATGCATTTTCATCAAGTATTTTCATCTCAAAACTATTCAGAGCCATAAAAGAATTTTCTATTTCATGAAAATATTTATGCAATAAAAACCAGAGAGCTTCATAACCATGCTTTTCATATATAGAAGAACTGTAACGACCCAGAAAATCGAGAATCATTGTGAGTTCATTTTCGCGCTTATTTCCTTCTTTCCTCCTATTTCTCGTATTATGTGATTTATATTAATTATTTCGTATATGACCCAATGTGAATTTATTAAGTGCGTATTTGTGTTCTTTATGTGATTAGCTTTAAATTGATATTAATATTGATATATTTGGTCAAATGTCCTAAATTAGAGTTTCTAAATTACCAAAATATCCCCTTCGTATTTTTAAACATTTCGAATAATTTGATAAAAGTCTTCTCCCCATTTAAACCCTAATTTTCGTGAAGAGAGAGAGAGAGAGAGGAGAGAAGAGAAGAGAACTTTGCACTTGGAAGCTCAAATCGATCGTCCCGAACTCATTTTTCCACCGATTTTTGTGTCGTTTGAACCTACGAGATCCTCTCAACGAGATCTTCATTTAGGTACCAATTTCACCATTTTATTCCTGGAATTTATGAGCTTTTGGATGCATTTATGATTTTGTGGGTGTTTTTCGAATTTTGATGACTGTGAGCTCGTTTCTTGATCATTTTTCATGCTAATTGGATCAAAATGCTCCTTATGTCTTGCTTAATGTTCGTTATAATTCTTGGTTGTTTATTTGTGCTAGAAATTAAGTTATATGGATTTTTGGTTCGAATTTTCATAGAGATCGCGATATTTTCTGCTGTCTGTTGCTGATCTGCAAGGGCTCGTGCACGGTCTTGCCAAGACCGTGCGTTGGCCCTTGTGCGTCTCTTTTGGCCTGCACGGGCTCGCGCCCGTGTGCGTTCCCTGTGCACAAGGCTGTCCGCGCCTGCACGGTCTTGACAGCGTGTTCAAGACCGTGCGTCGGCCGGTGCAAAATACTTAGCGAATTTTTCAGCCTTTTTCCTTAGTTGCTCTCGGGAATGTGGTCAATTCCCCTAAAAATAATGTTGACTTTTCGCAAACGACCTCCAAAAATCAATCCGATTCCACCTATAGCTTCCTTAAGAGTTATAGATTAATATTTTAAAAAGTTTGTTGAATTCCAACCTCGTTCGGACTGTGAATAGTATCTTTGCGTGTATGCATTTTTGAAAACTTGTCGGATTGACTTGAAACTTGCATGGTAGCTTCTATAAATGTAATTATTGGCATATGCATGATTGTGGATTTATTTGGTTAGCCGTTCGTCAATTAATTGCTTATTTGCGCTTTTAGAGTCGTTTATTAATTCGTCTAGGTCCTATCTTGTCTACAGATCAGTCTGAGGTTGGAGAGCAGTGAGTCATAGCTGCTAGTGATTCTTTTGGCCAGGTGAGGATTTAAATTGTTTATAAACTGGGCTTGAACATATATGTCTATGTATACATGCGAAAACCCCGTAACCCCCTTGCCTTGCTTGATCGTTTTATCTTTCTTCCCTTATTATTAATATTAGATATTTTGAGCATATATCTGTATGATTTTGCTCAACAAACCATTTGATATCAAGTTATACAATATTATCCAAAATCGATTTATTCAAAAGGGCAAGTAAACTTTTTCTCTACGACGTGATAATTTGACTTGGGTTGGGTCTATGAGGAAAGTCGTTAGGGGAGTTCGTCAGCACAACCCGACGCGTACGGAACTGGTAGTTACCCCCTTCATCGTCACTCACTTACCCAAATGCCCGTTTGGCACTCAAAACATTCCTTGAAATGCGAGCAAAATCATGGATTTTTCATGGGGCTCTGGGATAGTATCCGAATGTCTCACTTGGGGACGAGCTTCCAGGGTGTTTCCCTAGGTGCTTCTCCCAAAAATAAGTGTCAACTGTGGACCGTCAGGAGTTGGCATCCATAGTTGGAAGCGATGGTGGGTGTTGCATGTGTTGCACGCTTTCCTTAAATTCATTATAGTCGAGCCTCGGGTTGCTCCTTGGCTTGACACCGGAGATGGAGTTTTTATCATGTCTTGAGGAGAAATAAGGAGGAACAGGCCCACTCTCGCTGGGATATTTATTTACTACTTTATTACATTATTGTCCTTATTGTTTTAATGATATTGAAATATCCAAGTCGAAGCACATTCCGGTTTCTTCATTATCGCATATGTATTTTCCTATTAAAAATCCAAAAGCGTAACTCGACTTGTTCTACCCATATCTTCACTGAGTTTCTTTGAAATCACCCTCGTTTATTGGTTCTTGCCTCAGGTAGATTGAGAGACCGACGTGTCTCGTGTGTCGGATTGGCAACAGTGGTTAGATAGGCTCTTTTGGTTTGCGAGTCGTCTAGGGTTGTTGTCCATTAAACTCTCATTAGTTCATTCTTTTGTTCTTGGCATGTATATAATGCTATATTGATCCCCACCCCGTTATGGTTACTGTATTTACTTTACGTTGCCCCTGAATAGCGTTGATGATATTGGATATTTGAATTGGCCCCGAAGTGGCATTTATATTTATATGTTATGAAATCGCTTCCGCTATGAATTCTGATTTGTATAATTGTTTTTATATGTTGTGTCTTTTTTAGGATCCACTGTTTCCAAGTGTCGGGCTAGACCCGTTGGCTTGCATGGGTTCTCAGGTCGAGGTACCGTTCTCGGCTTGGGAATCTGTGCAGGTTCGGGGGCTGTAGAGCGGGGCGCTACAAGAACTAGTTACATTAAAATGAAATTTACTAATCCAAACTAGTCTTCATGATATTTCTTCAAAACAGACTTGATAATTGCTTCTAAATTTGCCTTTGATCCTCTTAAAGCTTTTGACTATTGAATGTCACAATCTATCAAGCCACTCAACACACTTGTTAGTTAAACACATTTTTTGTTAATCATAAAAATCAGTAATATAAAGCCTTCGGCCAACAAATCGTTAATTGAGTTATCAAATTAGGGTCGAGTAAACCATTAATTGAATTGTCGAATTAGGGTCGAATAGAGCACTAAATCAATTGTCGAGTTAGGGTAATCAAGACCGCTAATTGGTGTAATTTCTACTAGTACTTCATGCATTTTCAAGGGCTATTATCCTTCACGTCGAATTTGATTCGAGGCTATGTGTTTGTTTTAGGTGTTACAGAAGAATATTAGTGTGTTTGTCTACACATTATTCATTTCTATATGCATAAACATAACACAAATCATAAAGTGCGCTTCATTCATTCCACTTTCAAGAGAATAACAATGTGTTAGAGAGTTGTGAACTCTTTACACTTTTGGAATTAAAAATACAAATGTGTTCTCGAAATGGATAACTCCGTTGAATACTTTTTGCAATTATAAAAAGGTGAAAGTAAAAATGAATGGAATAAATCGTCAAACATAATACTTCCTTAGGTTCAGCGCGTTCCAGGTTCGAGCCAGAGCCTTTCCTTTCATGTCTTGAAGCATACAGGCATTGTGCTTTGTCATTTCAATGATCTTGTAAGGGCCTTCCCACTTGGGTTGGAGTTTTCCTACATGTTTTCCTGTTGCTTCCACTTTTTGCAATACGAAATCTCCTACCTGGAATTCCCTGATCTTAACCTTCTTGTTGAAACTTCTTTCCATAAGCCTCTTGTGCCTTAGAATGTTCATATAGGCTTTGTCTCTGGTCTCCATAAGAAGTTCCAGGTTCTAGCTCTCTCAATTTTGCGTTCCTTCTAGGGTCTTACTGACTCACTCTATGGGACATCAAGCCAATCTCGACCGGGATCACAACCTCTGATCCGTACACCAAGCAAAAGGGAGTTTCACCAGCTGGGGTTCGAGGTGTAGTTCTGTGACGCCCCTACATCACAACCTCCGGACCGTAACGAGCCCCCGAGTGGTGGTTAGGGACCTCCACCCGAAAACCCACCCCGGACAACAGGATTTCCATAACCTGGCAACAGCATCACTCCCAACCAGACAGAGAAAATAAGAGCGGAAGCATATAATAAAAACAAGAAGGATACATAAACATCGCCCATCAAAGGCTCAACTAAAGAAACTCATAACATTAACATCAGTCATAATCCCTCACAGGGGAAAATATAAAATACTCAGCCAATTTGCTGTTCAACAAAAATAAACAAGTATGGAAGTTAACTACATAATCCCCAATCATCAAATCGATCTACAAAAAGTAAATACACACGACCGACTCGAGACGACCAAGGAGAGCCTATCTAGTCACTACTGCCACTTCCGACAATGCAATGTCGGACACCAAACCTAAAGCATGAACCAAAAGAGGCGTAAGTCAAAAGAACTCACTGGGGAGGGGATATATGTAATGTTTAGAAATCCGTTTAGACCCACGCTTTAGTTGATAGAAAACAAGTCTAGTGGTGACGAATTCTCTTTACAATTCATTAAAGCTTTGTGGATCCAAACATAATTATAAAACGTTTTTAAAACATTTGATTCCCGGCGAGAACGGACCATCTCCTTATCACTCCATAAAACCATTTCAAAACATATGAAATCTCCACAACATTGTTTGGCTTATCAAGGAGCAACCAGAGATTTCACCACCTTTACGACATTATATAAAATGCATAACACCGGTAAGTATTACCCGAGCTAGACTACCTCCGACTAGCAATGAATAATACCCTTTGATTATTTATTGGATATCTCAAAGAGTCTGCATCTAACTATAATCTGGATTATACAATGGGCTTCACCCTAGACGCACATCTCCGGGCCTCCACCCTAGACGCACATCTCCGGGCCTCCACCTATCATATAATTCTGGCCCAAGTTCCCCCCCCCCCCCAAAAAAAAAAAAAGCGTCCTCAAGGGGTTTAAAGTGTAATAACCAATCTCGCTTTTGAAATACTTATCTCTCCTTTCTCTTTCTCGAGCAAAAGGAGCGGTTTGACCAAAGGGGTCTTTCGAGACAAGCTTTGTAACAGTCCCATAACGCACTTGTAAGTTTCCCCTGTTAAAGGGAGAGCCACCCGGGGTGAGCACCTCACGGCTTACTTACATTGCATTCCGAGATCAGGGTTATGAGGGCTTTGGATTTCGTTGCTTGCTCCACCATGATTTCGCCAAGCATACTCTTGAACATCTATTTGCGGTTGGCTTTTGTGAGATTGCCAGTAAAGACGATATCAGCGTCGTCACCTTCCGTATCCTTTAGCCCACTGTCGTCTTCTTCTTCGTTGAGGGTGATAGTACTACTGGGGTGGACTTTATCTTTTCCAGCTAACTTTCGCTTTGCATCAGCGATTTCTTCCTCTGACGCCATGTTCACAAAAGCTCCAACAATACAGAAAAAACAAAAACCTCATAAATCTCATAAAAGAAAATAGACAAATCTCACTAGCTTGAAACTCAAGCATTTCGACGCGACCAATCTGGGGAGATTCCCACATACGACACCAATTTTAAAATGTCCTGCTACGCCTTATGCTTAGAACAAGATTGCATTTCGAGAATCTCCGAGAGGAAGTCACGTTTCAGCAAGATCTGAGCTAAACCATTTTTGTATATAAGATTGATAAGAGAAATAAGCAATAAAAAGATGATTGAGCAGCAAAAATGATATAAACTGGTAATGAGAATCAGCAAAAGGTAATGGCAGAGCACTTTTCACGAGGAAAAAGATGCCCACAGTTGTGCTGCCATTGTTCATTAAATAGCTAGGTCAGTTGACTGGGCCACGTGGCGCGATCTCTGTGAGTTCTTTGGACGGGCGAGATTCGCTGGGTCTTTTAGTGGTTTTAGGTGGGTTTTCAGCTATTGGATTATTTAAATGATGAGCCTGATTCTAGATGTACACTTCTTAGGACCGTATATTTGAGTATAGCTTAATAATATTTGCCCAATAAATATAGAATATTTCAGGGCCATAACAGATATTAATTAAAGTAAATTCGGTAAGAGCTTAGTTCCCAAGTGGAAGTATAGAGATTTTAAAATTGAAGTGAAATAATTAATGTATGTTGCTTTTTTGTTAATTAATAAATCATTATATATATGCAGATTTAAAATATAAAAAATAAAAATTTAGATCTCATACTTCTTTTACAGCGAAATACCAAGCATCCACTTGTGAAATTTCAAATTTTTGAATATACTTCCTGTCATAAATTAAATTATAATTATTTCCCTCTGATTTTAAACAAAGTTCTGCAAAAGCCCCTTGGCGGGCTAAAGGTGTATGTTACACTCGCGTAAATTGAAACTGGAATCGTCAAAAATGGACTTTTGTAGTGTTTAAAGACTTTTTTCTCCTTTAATTTTAATATATAGACTGAAATGCTCCTAAGTACCCCACCAATCACCATGACCGCCGGACCGGGGCCGCCACCAGACTGTGCCAACGGAGAACTTATGAGTTATGCCATTTTTCGTCTTGTCAAGTCCAACAATAATCCCAAGTCGATTGCTGAATATCTCGAATTTAACTTCAGTTGCCAACAAACTCAATTTCAACGCAAGCCCGGTATATTAGGGCCTTCGCTTGCTTAGCCCACTAAAACCCAGTTAATTTATATTTTGAGAAATAATATTTTCAATTGATGTGAGATCTTGAACAAAAAAATAAGGGAAATTCCATGATTTTGATGAAATATCATAGCAATGAATGTTGGATTTTTATGGCGACTTTTGAATTTTCAATCAAATTGGTCTACATTTGCACAAAATGAAAACTTACATAATGAATTATGAAAAACTAACTCTGGGAGGACTAAAGTCGAAAGTGGTGAACTTATTAAACGAAATTTAAAGTTTTGCCAATCTTATTCTACTTAGTTAAGAGAATTTTAGTTTCTTAAAAAGCGTCAAATTCATCCATTACAATGTAAACAGAGACCATAAAAAAAACCCACAAAATATAAAAAAATAATCATTTGAAATGAAATATTCATATTTTTTAAATATTACATGAATAATGCACCTTCAGAATTGAAAATATTACAAATTCATCCAAGCGTAACATAGCTTGAGAAAAAACATGAACATACAGTGAGGGTAAAATCGAATTTTCAAGAAAGAAAAAAAAAAGATGACATCAGCAAATTCCGTCCATAGAACTGACTAAAACAATACCATACATCATGCAAACCTCAGGATTTTTTTTAATTTCTCAAATTTTAGGGTATTTTTCGTAAATGAGGCGAACCTCTCAAGGGATTATTCATAATTAACCCCCCAAAACAAAAGCAAACATTCAGAAACACTTGAATTTAGCTTTTTGCAAACACCCTGTTAGAGTTTATGCATCTAGAACCACCATGCAAACCAGCTAAAATATGGACCGTATGGTACAGACGAATCTTTACAAATCAAACCTTATAAACTATCAATAATCAACATATTAACACAGACACATTTATCCAGATGATTGATTTGTCAGCAACTCAAGAGATTTCTTAAGATAGTCAACGGCAACCGAAACATCATCAAATGCTAGAGCCCCAACTGCAAACCTTGCAGCCTTATGTGCTTCAGCTATTTTCTCTGGTGGAGGTTGGTAACTGCTATCATACTCGTGTGGTGAAACTTCATAAACACTTTCATTCCCTCCATTAGAATTATATTTTGGAGTTAATGGATGAATTACGTTATGAGATGGAGTTGTTGGAAGGCTACTCTCTGTAAAACTAGGGTAAGACTGGAAATTGGGATATGAATTTGATGAGAGTACATCATGCTGAGATGATTGCTGATAAATAGAATGTTCAGAGGAGTTGTTTGTTGAAGGTGGGCTGTATGAAGATTGTCGTGCCAACTTAGGAGAAGGCTGAAAATTATCTTGATCTTGTGCCTGAAAAGATGAATCTGAATCGGGTGCAGTTCTTGAAGATGGATAAGCAATATTAGTGCTGCTCGGTTCAAGTTCCTGAAAATAGACTATTCAAATTATGAGAAGAAATTGGCAAATGCTGTATTTGGTCCTCAAAGTTCCATGTTGTTGTGGCATAAGTCCTCAATGTTCTAAAAGTGACACCAAAGTACTTGAAGTTACTAATTTCTGTAGTGTTGGTCCTTTTGGCCAAAATCCGGCAAGTTTTTGACCGGACTTGAGGGTATTTTCGTCATTTCAATTTCTTAGATTATAATAATCCAAAAAATATAAGTTTAACGAGCTTCCAACAGGGCTCGAATCCTGGTATTTTGTGAATGGAGGAGCCTTCTTACCATGAACCTACCAATGGTTATTATTTCAAATACATCGAGTGTTGCATTTGCTACGAAACCCATTGGTGGCTTGCTGGTAACAAGTCTCCTCCATTCTTGGAGAACCACGGTTCGGATTTTAAGGTCTCGTAGATTAAAATTATGAAGAACCCCTATAGTCCGGCCAAAAACTCGCCGGATTCTAGCCAAAAGGATTGGTAACTTTCAGAAATCAGGTGTCGCTTATAGGAACTTCGAGAAAAGGACTAAAGTGACACAAATTAGTAACTTCAAGGACTCGAGTATCACTTTTAGTAACTTCAAGGACTCAGGTGTCACTTTTAGAACATTTGAGGATTTATGACAGAAACATGAAACATCAAGCACCAAAAATGGCATTTGCCCAAAAAAATATATAATGCTATTTTTGTAAACTTTTTTCAACGAGTTTCAACTCAGCAAAAGTGCTTAGTTTTATTTTTCAACTTCAGAAAGATACATAATGCTTATTCGTATCATTAAGCTTTCAGCAAATAAATCATAATCCCAAAAAATACAAAGGAGAATAACAGGGAAATATAACATACATATTCACCACTAGATGAACTTGATGGTCCTGATAGATCTTTATCTCCACCAGGAGGACCTGGAAGAGGTCTCCTCCCTTCTTTCAAAGCCTTCCTTATATCTGCTGCTTTCCATGCTGCATATTTCTGTTTCTGATCGAGCTGTAATTAAGAGGTAATTAAAGAATAAGGAAAAGCAAAAGGGTGGTATACATACATAATACGTGAATTGACAATGCTCACATCAGGCTGAACTTCACCAAACTGATTCAGAATTTCAAAGAAAATGCTCGCTGCATAGAAAGTTTTTGCAGTATTCCTGCAAACAGAGTAAAAGATGATTAGCAGCATCAAAGAGCATGCCAGAATTATATGAAACTCACATTGGTCAGCAATCACATATTCATGAATGATGTTCATTTTAAAGATCCAGCTTACTATCTAGTGCCTCGACTTATAAAATTATTCTAATTTTGCCAAGCAGCTTCACGAGAAAAAAAAAAAAAAAAGAACTAAAATAGAGTATATGTTTAGGCCTCTCTGATTGTAGCCTCACTCCAATTCTTTGAGAACTAATACAGAATACTATCTTAAAACAATCCTCTAAATATTGTCAATGTAGCACGAATCAATTTAGTTATAGAAATGAAATGATTGCAACATATATACAAACATGCTTCAAGAAATGATTTCCATCTCAAAAAGTTTCTCATGCGAACCCAAAATTAAATAGATCCAAAAGAACAAGATCTCAAATGCATCAAAAATGATTTCATAGTTTAGCATCCTCGTCTAGAGACTACGCCTGCAACATGGTTGAGCACCTTAGAACACGAACAATTCGCTAAATATGTGCCACAAGGTAAAATGAATTCCATACAATTGCCACGATAGTACAGGAAATAATATTTGCTAAACAGTGGAACTAAAAAGGTGCAACAAAAGATTTCATACAAATCAGCTCGTCCTGCTCTATCTTGCTTGTCAGCCCTTGCAAAGACATTAGAGGCAAATCCCTCAACATGTAGATGGTCATCAGGTCCCAACGTCACTGACATTTTATCCTGCAAGTAGTTATCAAGATTCAAGAATCCACAGAGGGTTCACAAAATTAGGTATCTCATGAATTAAAATTTTAAATAACAGATTGACACATAAACACTGGCAGAAATTAGAAGAATGAAAACAGTGGTGAATGCACTCTGTAGGCATTACATTACTGATATCCAGAAAACAATGAATTCACCCAAATCGAAATGCAAAATCTTGCTCACAATCTCACACTACAACAATCATAAAACTTTAAAAGTAATACGACATAAGGGAAAACCTTCTCAAGCTGCTTCATGAGGGAAACAAGGAGAGCATTTGTAATCTTAGTTCGATCGCTCTGAGGAATCTTCAGCCCTCGTTCCATCGCGTACAATCGACCTGATCGGAAAGATGATCTCGAATTAAAAAAAAAAAGGGGGCAAAGGAATAAAATTTAAATTAGATTATCCAAAAATCATACAAATTATTTTGGTATTTTCTCAATTTTAGAGCTCAATTAAAGCAAATGAAGAGAGAAATTACAGTAGTAGGCAACGAGGGGTTCATGTTTCTGCAATTCATCGGCTCGCTGAAGGTATGGCAGAAGTAGCTTCGCTGGTTCATTGTCCGTCGCCATTACGTTGAGCTCAAAATCCCAGGAGTTGAAGGGTGAAATTCAAAATTTTCTCTTTTGAATTGTTTTTGCTTTTCTTTTTTTGTGAAATTCACTTTGCCTCCCTCAGTTATAATTTGGTCCAATTTTGCCCCACGAAAAATATGCATTTTCCCCCCTTTACTTGCTAAGAAATAGCATTGCTTTTGGGTTGACTACACACTTGGAATTTATGAAATTCGAATACGGACACAAACACGACAAAATATGAACACAATAATATGAAATTATTTCAAAATTTTATATTATCCCACACCACACCACACGACATAGTTTTCTTTCATTATACCTTATTGTATAAAGTACATTATTAGCTTGAAAAAAAAAAAAAAAAAAAAAAAAAACAGAAACTTGATCCAAAAAGAAGAAAAAAAAGTACATTATTTAATTAAACCCATAATCAGTCAAATACAGTTATTATAGTACTAGTAAATTCATCAGGCACCGCTCCCTATAACGGGAAACAGTGCAGTTTTGGTAAACATATTTGCAAGAAGAAAAAAAATTAAACAAAAGATATACATAATATATAATATAAAATTATCTACAATACTTTCCACCCCTTTTTTTCGAAGATGAAAAATCAATCCAATTCCTTTTTAAAAAAAAAAAAAATTCGGTCAGCCCATTAAAGAAGAGGGTCAAAACTCAGCCCAGTTGTTTAAAAAAAAATTAGGACAGCCCATTAATCAATGTCACCCTAACTCAGTCAAAGCTTAACAAACGGTCAGCAATTGCTGCCACATAAATGCGCTCATACACAATTAAAAAAGTGAGTTTTTCTCCAAAATATTACTCTACAAACAAATAATTCCCAAACTATTACTAATCAAAAAATATTTATCATTCCATTACTTTTATGATCACGTTTAATGTCATGTTGCAGAAGTTAATTATTAGTTGGAAATAAATTATGCCACGATCAAGGTATAATAATTAGTATTACTCACTTATTGACTTTAAGTTAATCCGATATTTTTATGTCTTTTATTCATTACATAGCAAAAAATAGACTAAATTGATACATTTTTTATTTTTACATATTATCAATTCATAATGCAGAAGTCAGAAAATATTTACTTTTCATACTCAATATATACAGAATAATGGTGATAAAAGACAACTAGTATCCAAAAAGAAGAAGAAAAAAGAAAAGAAATTGACATAAATAAGTTTGAAAAAATATATATTTATCTTTTATCATATTAAAAATTATCAAATGATTATACATGCATAAACACATTAGTGTCCACAAAGATTGGATCTTAAATAAAATAGATTTAGAAAATAAAACTGCCAATATTTTATAACTTTCTCAATCAAGTACTTGAAGTAAATCAAGAACCCAAAATTTTGTGAATTAAATTTGCAATATAAATTTTATTTAATTTCATGATATCCTTAAAAAGAAAGTAAAATGAATTATTAATTTTTTTATTCCTTTTCATGTATATGAAAGAGATGAAAATAATTATTAGCTTTAGAAAATACTGGAAAATACAACTAAATAAACCTAAAAGGTATAAAAAAGATTAACGAAAAGTTCCTATTTTATTTGTTTGGTTGGAAAAAGTTTCTATTTCTGTGCCTATAAAATAGGAAAGAGAACAAAAAATTTAAGTTAATTAAATTTTTGCCAATTTCACAATACATGTAGCAGTGTGAGTAAATAGTATGGTAAATAATTTTGTTAGAGTAATAGTTTAGGAAATATTTTTTGATAGAGTAATATTTTGGAAAAAAACTCTAAAAACGTGGATGGTAGAATAAAAGAGAATAAAAAATGGATTAAAATAACATAAAAGAGTTGGAACAGTAAATAAAAAATGATTTGTGCTCAGCGTTTGGGACAGGACGACGCCGTGTTGGGACTTCATGACCCGAAAACGGCGTCGTTTTATGGGTGATGTGCATAAAAAAATAATAAACAATAACCGGCTAAACCAAATGGCTATACACGCTTATATAATAGTATAATATGAATATTTTAGAAAAAAAATTAGTACATGAATATTTAGTTAGTCCAAGAATAAGATATTAGAAGTTTATAAAATGATAAAATATGGTTAATACATTCATCATCCTAAATATAAAAGAAAATCGCCAACGTGATTATTATAAGAAATTGATTATTGCTGTACATTCTTATCATTAATCTCAATTTCTTCATAAATAGGGAAAAAAAGTTGACAATTTTCTTTTTTATGGGTACAGCCACAGGGGAAATAAAATACTACTGAATTTCCTATAATCTCAGTTGAAATATTAGAAACTTAACTAATAAGAAAAGCCAAAGCCACAAAGCCACCGTGTTTTATAGTTGAACTTCTAGAAAATAAAATAATATGCGATTTAATAATGACATAATCGTAATATGCTATGATGCACAGACACTTCTAAAAATCCTATCATGCCGTATCGTATCCAATATCATGTCAGGCACCCGTATTGGACACTTCTCTAGTATAAAATATCGAAAAAATCTGTGTTACCATATCCGTGTCATGTCGTATTCATGTCACCTTATCCGTATCCATATTTCCTAAGTTAAACACAGGTAATAAGTAGATCAAAATATAGGAATGATACTAAATAATTCATCTTTTTTAAGTTTTAAGGTAACATTATACTTCTAAGATGAGCCACGAGTTTGAAACCAAACTGAAAATGTTAACAAAAACCCAGTCGTGATTAGCCAATAGGAAACTCTTCACAAAAATTGAAAATAATAAGATTTAATAAAGGAAAAACGCACAAAACACACTATTTGATTAACGAAGTTGTATAAACTCCTTTGTGTTACAAAAATGAGAATGATATTAAAATAATTCCGTTTCATTTAGTTTTAGTTTAACATTATTTGGGGTTAGTTACATTTGAAGCCCAACAGAGTTAGCAAAACTACAAGTTGTGACTCTCTTAGACAAAATATTACACTTGTAGCCTACAAAAGTTTCATAATTACAAAAAAGTTCCCAAGTTTTAGGGTCCCATTAAGAATATTCCGTTAAAATTTGGAATATTCTATTAAAAATTTGACGGAACCTTAACAGAATTGGTATTTTTTGTAATTATGAAACTCATAGAGTGTAAATGTAATATTTTGACAAAGAGATCACGATTTGTAGTTTGCAAATTCTCTTAGGTCCAAATGTAATTGACCCTAGCATTTATATTTTAAAGATGAGCCCCAAGTTTGATCTCAAACTTGAACCTGTTCAAAAGCTAGCACCCTACCTGCAAGTGTTAGATGATGAGTAGAGAACAAACATTGAATTTACAGCAGATATGCATAAGAACTTCCCATTAGCCTCAATTTAAAGACGACAAATATCTAATAGTCTCGCTACACGGATACCAATCCCTCTACGACCACTTCTACTCCCGTAACTAAACAACAACAACAGATATTACACAGAGATATACGTAACAACATATATTTGAAATGTGAAAGCACTTTTTAAGGTGTACTGGGCAGAGGCTCAGTACCAGATATGTGAGAAGCCGCGTCCTCTTTCGATATGGCTACAAAGTTAGTGGGAGCAGCTGGCCTGCTGCTCTCTCTCCTCCCGTCTCTATTAATAGATCGCGAACCATTTTGATGAGCATTAAGAGAGAGACGTCTGCTAGAATTTCCATTTGCTCCATTGGCTCGTGGACCGCTGATCTTTTTACTACTAGGTCGAGCTGGGCTTGGTGTTGAACCAAATACTTCCTGCTCTTTACTCATCTGTTCATGGAACTTTTTCTGGTCCTGTAAAGTACAAAAATAAGACCTTTTTTTGGGGGATGGGTAGGGGTGGGGGTGGTTATATAGGAATCTACGAGTGGTACCCCATCTTGAAGATATAATTTACACTTACAAGTTTCACTGTGCTTCGAGTTTAAAAATTACACTTAAGACCCCACGCCATTAGGTAACCAGAAAATTTTTGATGGTATTGTCATACGTTTTTTCTGAAAACCAAAAAAAACGCTTGATGCCTTTTGGTAACTTTTTTATTCCCAAGTTAACTAAGATCATTTTTTATATTTATTTGGTATCCATGTGTAATTTTTTTTGCTAATATAGTTGGTGATGCAATGTAGTTTTATTGAAAACATGTCCCATGCAATATATAGTCGTTGGAGGGCATAAGTGAAATCCCAAGATTTTTTGGACGGAAGTCTATCGTCATTCGGGTTGCGTGTAATTTATAAACTCCATGCATGGTGTAAGTGTAATTATATCTAGAAGTGGGTACTACTTGTGATTTCCTCTATTCCTTGTGGGGGCTAAGTGTAAATACTAAATTACCCCTTCTTTGGGAAAAAGAAAGTACCAGATGTACTTAAATCATATGAATGACTTACCCTCATCCTCTTCTTCTCCTCTTCTCGGTCCTGTCTGAGCATTGCATATTCATCAAGCATCGCAAGTAGGGGGACACCATCATATGTAAATGTTATGCCTCGATCTTGCTCCCAAGCACGTGTTTTAGCAACTAAACTGTCAACTAGGGCTGTAACCACCCCAAAAGAAATATCATAAATTATTTTTGAGTATGTGAAAATTCTTTCCAGAATGGTTAATAATTGACTAATGTGACGACCAAAAAGAAATAATTGACTAATGTAAATATATTGAGCAATTTTTTTTAGCATTTTACCGATAGCTCCTCTGAACAGTTTTAACTTTTCTTGCAATTATATGAAAATTTGCTTTCATTTAGGACTCCAGCGAATACATTCAATTGTTTGTGGTGTTTTGTACTTTATTCTAATTAGTTGATTGTTGCTGAATTGCTCCTCACATCATGCTAAAATAAATACTCCTTACAAGGCCACATATACAAGGGACATAAAAAAATTAATAATTCATTAGAAGATAAAAGAAAATTAATTATTCATTAGAAGATTGGGAAAAAAGGAGGAATGGAGGCTTTAGAGGCATATGGAATGCTATTTCTAACATGAAACTCTCCCCCACAGTTTTGTCCAAAAAACAACTCTCATGCTTCTTGATTGGGTGCTTGTAACAGGGGAAACAAAAAACAGAATAAATATTATGCCATTTACAAATACTAATATGTCCCTCTCCATCAGTAGGATGGTAATATTTTAGTGCCCTTTAGAAACAGACTTGCATGTCTTCCATCTATTGATATAGCCCCTTTCCTCTATAGGACAGTACAATTGTAAATAATATTCATTGTTCAAGAAGTACCTGGGATTTTATTGACCAGGACTCGTGCCTTTTCGGCCCTCTTCAGATTCAAGTGTGCACCTCTGCTAGCATTATACCTGTTCTCGTCCTGTTTTCATGAAAGAATTGCTTCATCAAATGTCCAAAATAATCATGTAGACAAAATTACAAGAAGTGACAATGAGAAAGATTTGATTGTTAATTTCTGATAGGGTTTTTAATTAATTGAGATGCTTGCACCATTATTCAATCACTACATGGAAAACACAGGTTGCAGAAATCACAGATCATGCTGCTTGTGCATATTGTTGTGCCAAGTTACATTATAGATAAAATGCACAAGAGAAATGAATAGCTAATGAGGATAATAGCTAACTGATATGCAACACACAAAATTAGTATTGATTTGTGCATATTGTTGTGCCAAGTTACATTATAGATAAAATGCACAAGAGAAATGAATAGCCAATATAGCTAACTGATATGCAACACACAAAATTAGTATTGATTTGACATGATAATGGAGCAGCTTACTCAACTCAACACATTTAATTTTGTCTAATGGAAATAGAAAGATTAAGGTACTGTTAATCTCCAGAAAAAATGTGAGATATAATTACTGACAGCAGAAAAATGGTAACTATATGTAGTATAAAAGCATAGGCGAAACACACATCACAAGAATATAGGATTTTCCTACATAGAGGGGAAGGCAATCAATCCACCAATTGCTACCTTCTGTATTTTCCTACATCGCTAAAATACTATATTATGCAATTTTGACATTTCAGCTCAATAAATCAAGATTCGAGGAATATTGTGAGCTTTATCATGTAAATATTGGCTAATTGAGTTTCATCAGATTTCTTTAATATATTCATGTTCTGCTTATTACATCAAATAGGAAAGAGATGGGATTAAGAATAATTACCCTGTTGTAGTCTTCGAGCCAACTTTCTTCCTCACAAGCTGACATCCATTTCTCAACCTTGTCCAATATCTCTTTCCGGCTCAGAGCCTCTTCTTTTGCTTTTACAATCTGATTCTCCATGTCCGCCAATAACTCAGTAGGCTCAACATTCCCTGAATCAATGAGCGAAAGAATTTTTTCCCGAGCTGCCTCAGTATCAATCTCTACGTGTGCATGAGCAAATATCTCCTCAAGTTCAGTTTGCCTCTTGAAAGCAATTTCTTTCATTCTGCTAGCTTTGAGCTGATCAAGCCTCTCAACTTCCACTTCAGCCTATTTAAAACCAGAAACATTGAAATCCGGAATGACTGTCTTGAGTCTTGACTATGCAAATTTATGAGTAGGTAAATACATTTAACTGGTACCTGTTCAATGAGATCCAAGGCAAGAGCCCCTGGAATACTAACTTCGTCCACAGAAGCTGAAATATTACAAGTCACATGGTCAAAGAGGCTGCGTTCTTCTGGTGGGGTGTCCATCAAATTCCAAAGGTCAATTAGCTGAGTAGCCAATTCTTGAAGCTGTAGAGAGACACCAGTCAAACATTTGAGTAAATTTTTCTATTATAAGAGCTAACTTCATGTCGTAAAAACAAAACTAACAAACATGTATTTGGAAGAAACATTTAAGAACAACATTCCAAGTGCCAAGTCAAGACAATTGTAACTGCAGTCAACTCCTGGATACAGTTCATTATCATCAATGAGAAACTTCTCACGTGATGCTACTTAACAGACAAAACATAAGTTAGAGACATAATCATGAGAAAATCTGCGGCTGAATCGGTTTCAGGAATTAAAAGGACTGAAGGACATGATGAAAATAGATCTTATACTATACTGTCTAATTTTTCTACATTGCAAGAGCTTCTAAAATCCATGCAACTATGATTCTTTTCATTTAACTACTAGTGAAAAGATCTGTATAAATTCCAAATCTGTCTCTACCTTATCTAATCTCTGCTTCTTGTCTTCCTTTAGTGCTAAAACAGTCTTCGCCAACCGAGATAAAGTGTCATTGCTTATGCTTTTTGATTGTACACCAGTGGAGTCATTTAGGCTTGAATGCACTTCTGTGACAGTTGTAAGAAAGTCCATGCCAAGGACAGCACAAAGATCATGAACTGTGCTGACAAATTCAAGAACCTTGTGCAACCTGTCACTCTGAAAAATAAAGAAAATTTAACCTTAAGAAGAGTTGGCTCTTAGACAAACAGAGGTACGGTAATTTAAAGAGCTCACCTTTTCTTTTTGAAGATCTTGGAGCTGAGCGTGAAATTCATCTAATTTCTTCAGGGTTAGATCTGACTCGTCCACTGCAGGATTCTCCACCTGATCACTAGTTCCAGCAATTTCTGCACATATCTTCTGTATTTGAGATTGAACATCAGAAAACTCTTTTATCCTTTCATCCTTCTGTTCCCAAAGTTTTTCCAGAGCAGGAGCTATAGCTGCAAGCTGCTCCTTGATAGTACCCGATGTCTTCTCAGGCTGCAAAAGAAACCATAGAGAAAAGGTTTTATGTTAATAAAGATACTCTTAAACATGAATTTTTTTTACTTGAATGCTAATGCCTGCAAACAGTTCCTCGTTCCATGATTCACTTTTAGAGTTTGTAATCTTTCAGAATTGTTTCCACACAATTGAAAGCTAGATCACTTACAATTCCAACATAAGTCTTCTCTCCAAGAGCCGATAGGAGATTGGTGAGTTCAACTCTAGCATCTGCCAAAGTCTGAAGAAGGTGCGCTCTAGAGTTCACAGCCAGATCAACCTTTCTCCTGTAAACATCCAAGCACTCTTGCTCTAACTGAAGAAGCATTTTGTCCCGTTCGTCATCAGTTTCACCAACCTCATCCCAAATTTGCTGCAGGAAAAAGAAGGATTCGTTTTAGTTAGTACAAAACAATTTCAGGGACAAAGACAGAGAGCATAAAAATTGGAACAGTCTTCGTTAGAGGATTACCTGAAGCTTCTGCAGCAAAGATCCACAAGTAATTTGTCCATTGAGATGATTTTCAGCCTCTACAGCTTCCATTCCACTATGGTTCAAAGCAAACCTAACAAGAGCAACAGATGTCAGTCAACCACTTTCTACTTGAACATTAATTTTCATTACACATATCAGGAGGAGCAGAGCCATGCATATGCCAAAATAATGAACTTGAATTCAGTTGGTCCTCATTGAACTTGTAAGACCTTGGCAATGGTCATACTGAAGATCAAATCATGTTATTTTATCTGGTATGTTGCAAAAAGTTGAAACAATGAAAATTAAGTTTATGACCAGCCAGAACTCAAGTCTCATCAACTCACACAGAAGAATTATTAGCAATTAAAAAGCTACAAGCATAGAATTCAATACAGGGACAAAGGCTTAAAATGCCTCCAATTAGCTCAATCATTCAAAGAGGAGTAATCTCTTCTTTTAGTCTCTTACTTCCTTTTGAACAAATTTAAGAGTTAGCAATATCACCCACAGGTTCACCACACTTCTAAAGCTGTAAGGTCAATTCTTAAAAAAGCAAGCACCACTAATTTCAGACCGTGGTATTTAACTCGTTTGAGCTAATATCAAAATAATGATCCAATTAAACAAAGGAATCCCAAACTCGGATGTATTTCCACGAGAAAACCTCCCATTTTCCACTAAACCCGCTGACTAAATATAGCTATTCATCAACATTGCTTGAACCTTACTACTCTTCACGAGAAGGACTCAAATGTTTCAACTGAACACAAACCTCAAGTAAACTACAACTAACAACTTGGAAAAATTAGAGAGAAAAGAACTCCAGTAAATGAAAACCACAAAAAAAATGTACAGTAAATCCAGAAGCACCGCACACACTACATTGAACATATAACTGCTAAAATCCACTTCCCAAGACTTAGATCTCCTTATGGAACCATTTCGGCTTTAAAAGAAAAATTGAGAGCAGCAATCGAAGTAACATCAAACACTCAATACTAACAACAGACATTCTCAAATTATCAGCAAAAACAGAAACAAAGCTGCAGTGGAAGATAAAAGCTCACCGGATCGTCGGATTTCAGGGGAGAGATACTCAGATCTAAGTGTTGGTTCTGGGGTTGCTCGAGTGTGTGTGAGAGTGAGCGAAAGGACAGTGTGTGTAAGAGTGGAACTACAGGACAGAAGAAAAAAGATATATATTGACAAGGGGAAAGGGGGCAGTGTTACGGGAGTATTGAGTGTGGGACCAGGACATATACATCGTCGTCTCTGACCAATATTTATACTATTATTTGTCTTGTGAAAAGGTGTTGGGATCTTTGCACTGGATTTTTACCCGTGATTGAGGGCTTATTTACGGGACATGACACTAAGAGATTGTGTGGAAAGACTTGTTTGCCCTTTCTTCTTTGACCGTCCAAGTGGTACTTTTAATGATGGGTCAGGTGACTCGGGTCAACTTCAATGAAAGTTTCAAAGGGTAAAGGAACAGTACTAAATCCAACTATCCAAGTTTACAAGGGGAAGATATTTTTCAAAAAAGGTTAATTACACTTAAGAGTCTGAGAAGTTTTGTTAAATTATAATTCATAATCTTCTTAACCAAATAATTATAGTTGTATTTATATGAAATTGAATTATTTAAAAAAATACTCATGGATTATGTTCACTATGGTCTCATTATCGATTAAATGATATCAAAAATGAACCGTAAATACCAAAAATACTTTTACTTTTTATACTATGGGCTGCCCCTAAATTTTATTGGAGTGTTATTTGTAATATCATAAATATTTTATGTGGTGATGATGCCTGAAACTGGGAATGAATCTGACATAGGAGATTATTCCAAGTTGGTTTCGATCGGTTGAATTTATGGGTTCTTTTACCTGCTAAGAACAGTCAAAAACTGTATGTCAAAGAACAAGTTGGGGTTTATGTCAGCGTTGACCCTCCATTGAGTTAAGTTAGCGTAGAATATGAAGAATTTAGGAATGCTCCCGATGAGAGAATTTGAGAGAGTTTTAGTGTGTTAAGTGAACATACAAGTCTCAGTGTGGATCCTGAGTATTTATAGAGGACGATGAAAGGAGATCGGAGATCTCACCAAGATGATAAGGTAAGAGTCCACCGATGACAAATTCTTTATATTGTTAGGGTTTTCCCATAACACGGACTCTTACCATAGCGGGAGTGTGGCCAGGATGTGAGAATTCCGGGAAAGTAGTTCTTCTGTTGCCTGATCATGCGGGATCATCGAGGAGGAGTCCGGGCTGGAGAACCCGATCCCGGACTGGACTTGCCTTGGTGGAATACTTGAGTGGCAGAGTGCGAGGAGGCGTCCTCGAGCTAGGGTATAACTATAATTGTTTGACTAAGAAGGTCATGAGTTATAGTTTATCAAATTAACTCATTTGGGATCTAAGTATAATTATCCCTAAAAATAAATAACTAATTGATTCTTAAGTAATATCCTAAAGTCTTAACAAGAAAATGACTGTAATTATTTAAATTTAAAAAGTTATAAATTAATACCGTATATTCTCCTGGAGTTTAGTGTGCCAATAAGTTCAACCATAGCATATTTACCTTATCCAAAAAAAAAAATTCAATCATAAATTGAGATTTATTAAATTTATTAGAAATCTGAATTTCCATTTAGGACATGCAATTCCGAACATATTTAGTATGTGCAATAATTTCTTAACCAGGGACGATAAAATTGAACATGAACACGACATGACACAAAATTTTTAAAAAAATTTCTACATCGTAGATGCCCTTCCTAAGCTTACTTCAAGAGTGTTCGGATTTTAGATAATACAATCGATTCGCTCTTCGTTAAGTATTCTTAAATACGAATGGCTTTAATGTGGTATTTTAATAAGTTTTGCAAATAAATACAGAAAAACCCTAAAAGATGGCTACTTCTTTATTACATGTTACATGTTATTGCTTTTAATTTTATGTCGCTACAAGTTAGGAACCATATTCGTCACTTTTAATAGCAACAAAGAGAATCTCATTGTCACTTTAGTCACTTCACTAATTAATAGTTTATTACATAGCGGAGCTCTATGTGTTGCAAATCCAATACATATCCCACTATATAGAGATGATTAAATATTAGAGAAAATTACATCTAAGTAACTCGTAACTTAGTAAAATTACATTCTAGTCTGAAACTTTCGATATATTATAAAATTGTCTCTCAAATATGCATTGGATTTCAAAAAGATAACAACAAGTTGAAATTTATTGGAATGTCCCTAACTTCCCGCCTATTATAGTTACAAAACCAACGTACTCTTCCACAAATTAGTCCCCGAACTATAGAGTGATGTAACAAAATAACTCAGATATAACACGTCAACAAATAAGTCCTCCAATGCGTAGTTATCCTAAAAATATGTTCCCACCATTCTAATTATTTTTCTCAAAAAAAAAATTAATTACTAACCCTAACGGCACATTAATGGAAACTAACGATAGGACTATTTTGTAATATATCAAAAGTCTTCGACTAAAATATAATTTCAATAAACTACGAGATACTTAGATGTAATTTGCCCTAAATATTAAATCCGATTCCTCTAAAAATCAATTGAAAAAGAAAAAATTAGGGTTACTTGCACAAAATTCCGTGAGGTTTGTGTTTTTTTATAATTTTACTATTGAAATCTTATAATTTTACACTTACCCCCTGAAAAGAGTATCTGTAAAATTGTTCATGGGGTATTGTGTATACATTTTTATGTTTTAAAAAAGTATTTGTAAAATTTTAATTTATCAGGGAATATGTTTAAGATTTCAAATTTTTGAATTTTTAAGCAAACTTTATAGATTTGTCTAATAATCTCAAAAAAAATTAAGCTAGTTTAAAATACTCTCATTGACAAATCATTTAAGTTATATAATAATAATATGAATTTGTGATTAGCATTATAAAATTATGACAATCTCTGTGTCTCTGCATTTCACATGTGATAACCACACTTTCTTTTTAACTTTATTCTTAAATAAATGATTAGATTGCCGAAAAATATTAATTTATAGTTTAAAACAAATACTGAACAATTATCTTATAATTAAACATGAAATGGTGCACTTCGATCCGCTCAGAGGTTTACAACCAATCAAATACTAAAGTTTCCATTTGACTTTACCTCATTTTTCATTTCTCTTTGTAAGTACCTAGATCACATAATGTGAGTACGAGTGCGAGTGCGGGTGCGGGTGCGGGTGCGGGTGCGGGTGTGAGAGTGCACCAAAAATAAAAAAATTTAAGTACAGGAATGTCTTAAAGCGTCTAATAAAAAATAAAAAAATAATAATTTTAGATACAATATTATATTATATTTAAACAAAAAATATAAGTAAATATAATTTTGTTAAATTGTAAATTCAATTTGCACTAATAAGTAATAACAATCTGATTTCTTTTCCATTAGAAGTCAAAATATAAAAAACTAGCTCCAACATTTGTCATTTGTTAACAAAACAAAAAAGAACAGTTAATGCTTTTTTACCCCCAAAAACTAGCCCTATCCCCTACCATATACATTTTAATTGCATCGATCTATAAGAGTTTCCAATCTTTGATCTTCTAGAGCTTCCAAATTTTCTTCAAGAAAATCTTCATATGTATTTCAGTCCCAATTCTTGTAAGACTTCTCATAATTCTCCTCATATCTTGTCATGATTCGATTGTTGTAATGCACATACACCAAAAGACTCTGCTCGATCATTATTCAATCTATTTCTTCGGACGCTATGGATAAAACTATACACACACCATGCTCTCTCGGCAGATGAACTATTCATACTTTGAGACAACACTTTAGTAGCCAATGAATATAGTTGTGGAGCAGCAACACCGTACAAATTCCACCATTCAACCGAGCTCATATTTTTTCGATCTTCAATAGCCTCAGGCTTTGCAAAGACACCACCATTGGAAGTAAAATCACTAAGTTGTCGTCGAACCATTGGAGCATCTTGTGAACTAACAAGCTTTCGTACAGCATCTGAGTAAACACTTTGAACAAATGAGTCCGCATGAGGTTTAATTTGTTGTTTACCACAAGGACCCAAACTTTGGAACCACTCATCTGAATGATAAAATGGATTAAGCACATAATAAAGTGTATGCAATGGCAAATTCATTCTTTCCCACCTTGTCATGTCTAGCGCCCCTTTCCGTAGGAGGAGAAAGGACACCACATCCGCACCAAGACGAACTCCCAAACAAGGTAAATGTACCCCATTCAAAAATTCATCTCGGCGAACGGCAAACACTCGATCAAAACTCCGGCAACAACAAAATGATGCCCCAACAACAACAACAACAATCAGATAAATGCGAAAGCGATTTCAAAAACAACAATTTAATTCATAAATGCCATTCATGGCAACATAATTCACAAAACGAATCTAAAATAATTATCCATTCAATGCCGTCCATGGCTCAACTAACTATCCCACATCAGGGGCACGTAAGTACAGAAAGTAGATAAATTAAATCATAATGTTAAATACAGCAATTCAAATCAATTCGGAAAGTAAAGACTCGATTGTTGTTGGGACACTGACAAGACAATAGACAAGAGCCAACCTAGACATGTTGCTGCCGATTGACAAGATAGGTGACACCGCCACCTGTCTACCTGAAGCAAGAACCAAAATAGAAGGAATGAGTATAAAGGATACTCAGTAAGGGGGAAATACAATATAAGTATTGATCGTAGTTAGTCGTTTATCTTTTAAAACCAAAAGTGGTGAGTGTTGCTCGTTTTGAGAAGGAGTACAAATAATAATATAAGTTGCAAAACATAACACAGAGCAACACTTGGGTTCGGCTTACTTTGAAAACACAAAAGGTTGACAAACCGGATACTTTAAAAAACATTTGCATGTAATGTCAAGCTGATAGTTTTGAAAGGATATTAGTTGAGTCACGAGGCTGCACAAGTTTGAAAGACATGACATAACAAGTTGGAAATGATAAGTAAATACGGCTCGTAATTCAACTAAATAGTTTGAACAATAAAGAAGACATAAGTTGGGCAAGTTCGAGCCACGCTTCCGGGTTTTATATATATATGCTAAATGAAGAAAACCGGAATGTGCTTCGACTTGCAGTATAGCAATAATCAATAAACAGTAATAACAATAAAGGCAATTACGATAGCAAGTAATTATCCCAATGAGAATGGGTCTATTCCTCCTTATAACCCCCTCAATCATGCAAGTAACTCCATCTCCGGTGTCAAGCCAAGGAGCAACCCAAGGATCGACGAATATGAATTTAAGGAAAGTGTGCAACGAATGCATCACCCACCATCGCTCCCAACCATGGGTGCCAACTCCTGACAGTCCACAGTTGACGCTTAGTTTTGGGAGTAGTACCTCGGGAACACCCTGGACGCTCGTCCCTAGATGAAACCTCATAATACCCTCCCAGGGCCCCAAGAAAAGTCCATGATTTTGCTCGCGTTTCAAGAAACAATTATAAGTTGAGTGCCAAACGGGCATTTAGGCAAGTGAGTGACGACAAGGGGGGGTGACCACAAGTTCCATACGCATCGGGTTGTGCTGACGGACTCCCCTAACGACTTCCCTCATAGACCCAACCAAAGTCAAAGTGTCATGTTGAAATGAAAGAATTTTACTTGCCTTTGAAAACAAAATGGTTTGCATAATATAAGTACGGGTTTTGCTATCAAATGATTTGACTAAGCACATAAAGAAATATTAAAGATAAGAATAGCAAGCAATAAGAAAGACGGGATGATAAGTTAGTTCGCAACCTACATATCTACGTCCTTGCCCCAATTGAAAGCATTTTAAACCTTTACCTGGCTCGACAAACGATAGAAGGAAAGCAAGCAATCGAACAAGCACTCCACGGGAGTAAAGCCTGCAATCTAAGACACGACATAACCATGTAAGACTCTAACAAGACGCACGGCAAATGAGGATTAAGTAAATCAAGTAAGATTGATCAATCAAGTCATTTAAAATCAATATACGCAATATAACAACACTCTTAGCAACGAACTAGGCATTGAAATAAAAGGAACAACATGCCTAAATGCAAACATTTAGTTACTAAGCATGAGTGCGCATTCGAGGGGTAATATGGTCATTTCATATTCAAATGAGGGGATAACAATTAACGAACAATCATTTAAATCAATTACACAACTTATAACTTAGAGATCCTTAAGGGGGTGTAAGTGTAATTAAACATAAAATATGTATAATTCATTAAAACAATAAATCAAAGTACAACTTCACAACTTACAACTTTTCTCAAAAGCTCAAAAGCTAACAAGCTAAGATCGATCCTATCTCTAGCCTAATCGAACCGAAACTCATCCGTTTGACTACACAATCATACAACAACAATATTCAACAATTAAAACAAGCTAGATTACAATTAATTCATGCTCAAAAGCTAAAAGCTAGAAGTTATATCAAAAAGCTACCAAATTAACACAACAATATGAAAAATGCGATAAAAGACAAACGACAAGTCGGATTCGAGTAATACCAGCGCCGTTAGAACCGTTGCATCGATGGAAACGATCTGTTTGAAGACATCATCGCCGGATTCCCGCCAGAACAGTGCCAAAAATACCGGAAACCACCTGCCATCCCGGACTGCCGCTGAACCACCTCAGATGGTCGAACCCTTATACTGAAATGTTTCTCTCGATGAGCCCGTCACTTCCCTCAAAACCGTTTCTCAATCGGATCATCCATCGGAATTTAATTCCACTCCGAAGCTCCAATGAACCCTAGAATCCAAGAATCAAAATTAACGAAAATCGGCTCAACGAATTACGAAATTGACTTCAAAATCGGCTTACCCATGTCGAGAAGGTTGAAACCCATGTAAAGCCCATTGAAAATGATGGCCGGAGGTGGCTCCAACACCACCTCAGCCGCGCACCGCCGGTGCTTCGCCGTCCCGTCGAGTTGGAGCCTGAGACCACCGCCATTATCCTCATCTCTTCAAGGCTGTTCTAGCCACGGTGGTGCGCCGTCGAGACGCCACCTGGATTCACCAGAAAATGCCGTTGGCCGCCACACCTTCCGTTCTCCGATTCGCCACCGTTCAACCAAACCACGCCTGGAGACCACCACCAAAAGCTTCCTCTCAACGAGAGCTTTCATTTGCGACCAAGCCCAGGCTGTGACGTCGCCGGAAATGCCAGAACGACCACGATCGCCATCGCCACCTTCACGTCGCCGTAGCGCCACCACCAGTGGTCCAATCGCCACAATAATGGTATGGTTGAGTTCGTCTCGTCGAGACGGTCGATAAGACATATCATACGCGCGATTCCAGAAGAAATGAGAAAAATCACATTTTGGGGGGAGAGAGCGTCGCGAAGCTACGTGTGTGTGTTCTCCAGGTTTTCAGTTATGCCCCAGCATTTTTGCAAAATTACATAATATACCCTATTTTCAAAAAATGTGCCAAAAGTGCAAAGTGTCCGAATTAGGTGTACTTAGTGTCAAAATGACCGAACTTAAATGCTTAACAAAGACTGAGGTTCGTTTTATTAAAATTCATGAGTTTACGAAAAGTCAGTTCCGGGTTGGGCTAAAGTGTAAATAATTTTGGGCTAAAATGAAATTTTCTTTAAAATATGACTGAATGAATAATATCTAGAATTTCATGAAAGTATTTGGAACCTCGATAAAATATGCATTATTAAAACATTGAACCCTAGTCTAATGTACACCATTAAATTACTAAATTCGATTAAATGAGCTAAAATATAAATTTACTGAATTAACCCTAGTTAATGACAAAACGATGCAAATTAAATTATAATTAATTCCTTGGGTTTTAAATGCCAAATCGATGATTTATAAAAATCCTTAAATGCAAGAGTTGGAAAACGTGCAATTATGAAAGACGTCGGGACCGTAAATGGTCTGAATTCTGGTAAACGCGCTAATCTTGAACTTAGAGATTGCGGGTCGTCACATCATGGCCAAAGACGCAACTTCTTAAGACATTGTCAAGTTATCAGACAACGCCTCCTTTATTGCACCAACCATATCATCCATTTTTTGATATTTCACCAATTACTGCTTTATCAGAATCACAAAAATGAATCATTAGCCAAATTGGCTTTGTGAAAGATAATATGAACTTTACATCTTTCCAAAACTGATCATCTAATATTGTCCTTTTAACTTCATCATGGGCTAATTTAGACTTTGATGTTCCTTTTCTAATTGTTTCCCACTCATCATTCAAAACCATAGCAATTAAGGGATTCTTTAACTTATGTAGTCGCTCCATTGCCACATAATGGTGGCCAAATCTTGTTTTTTTCACCTGAATTACCTCCAACGTAGAGAATTTTCTGAAAATGGATCGCACGAAACTATGATTTTTCACATAATTGATTACTTCTTTCACCTTATGGTAACAATCCTCAACAAATACTAAAGATGGATGAGAAGATTTTGCAATGTCTTTCATTAACAAACTCAAAGAGAAATTCCTTTGGTCTTTTCTCCCTTCGTCAACCCAATTAAATGTGCTCTAATCCTAGAATATGATCTCGTATAAGCATCTTGCCTACAACCAAAGTTGCATATCCATTTGCTGTCTTTTTTATCCCCAACAATAGTTACATACTTTTTCAATGGAGTGGTGGCATCCTTATTTGTTGGAGCAGAAGAACACTCTTCATCTTGAAGATTCCCACTCATTGCAATAATTAAGGTTCAAATCTGAAATTAAATTGCAAAAAAACAACAAGATTAAGTTGATGTAGTGCTATTGTAGTACATATTGTATCGGTTTTTTTTAGTTTATTTCATGCATAAGTTTTAGTTTTTTAGGACGATCAGTAACCAATAACTATGGCTCCTTATTACTTAAGATAAGAGTAAAACGAAATTAAAAAATATAATTGTACCTTAATGTAGATTCTTGTTGCACTCCCTCCGTAGAATTTGTTGAGCAATTCTTTAAATTTTTTTGCACAGAATGCTGTTTGCAAGAGAGAGAAGGGGAGGGTTTTTCAAAGCTTCTAGAGTACGCTTTAGTCTGTACGTCTGTTGAGTTCTTTTTGACTTTAAATATATCATTATTTTAATTTAAGTTTATTACCTAAAGGCCACAGAAGATTCTTATGAATTCTGAGAGCCCAAATTCGTTTTATCACCATAAATCGCGAATTTAAATATTATTCCATGAATTATAAATTTTAAGAGCGTGAATTATACATTATAGATCGTGAATTATAAATTCTAAAAGCGCAAATTTGTACACCTTAGTTCACGAATTAAAAATTATTAGAGCGCGAATTAAGTTTTCATAATTCGCTTTAGAGCGCCGCACCAGCCCTGAGTTATCCAGATCGAGGACGGAGCGTCAGTACGATGGGGGTACGCGAATTATGTGATCTAGGTAAGTACCTTAATAAATTGCAAGGATATTCCCTTGTTGTTAACTGTCTTATTTATATATTTCACAATAAATTAAGAAAAAATTATATAATTCATCTATCGACTTTGATTTACTTGAATTTTAGGGATATAAGCTTATAAAATTGTATATTCCATTCTCTATCATTGTAAATTTTATCCCATAGCATTGAAATGTTAACACAAACGGGATGAGATTTGAAATTTTACAAACTTATATTCCTAAAACCCAAGTAGATCAAAGTTGATGCATGAATCGTACAATTTTCCTACAAATTAATGGGATAATCGCAAAATCCCCCTCAACCTATGTACACTTTGGCACTTTTTCCCCTAACTTATAAATCTTGGCACTTACTCCCTAACCGTGTGATTCTTTGCCCACTAACCCCCTTTTGCCATTTTTTGATGGAATACACCCAAATATTCTGTCCAAAAAGGGTCACGTGTCTTAGGCGTGGATTTTTTAAGGAATATTTTCAAAATTTTGTTATTATTGAGAAGAGTACTTCTGTCAATTATAGTATACCCTAAGTCTTCAATCGACCGATACTCCAGACGTGACGCTCGTCGCCACCTTGCTAAATGGAAACAACTACACATCCTGGAGTAGAGCAGTCCGAATAGCGCTCGGGGTAAAATCAAAACTTGCGTTCATCGATGGAAGATGTACGAAGCTAGACGAAGATGCTGACACTCAAGATCAATGGATAAAAGTTGATTATATGGTACGTGTCTGGATTATAAACTCAATTAATCATGATTCAGCAGATGCTTTTACATATACCACTAGAAGCAATTATGGGATGAATTACAGTCAACTTTTGGGGAAAGTAATGGTCTTCTTCTTTATGCACTGGAATGAGAAATTTCCTATGTTTTTCAAGGAAATGACTCCGGTGCGCAATACTACACTAGACTGAAGAAGTTATGGGATGAACTCCAAACCTTACAACCCCTGCCTGAGCGTACATATGTTGCTGCTAAGAAATTGGCAACATACTTTGAGGAAAGAAAGTTAATGCAATATCTAATGGGGTTGAATGAAGCCTTGGACCAGATTAGGAGTCAGATCTTACTTATGGAAGGGTTTCTATTTTTTCAAATTGTTCATTTGAAGACCTATTGATTCTAACAACGGATTCTAGAGTGGACCCCTGCCTGATGCAACTAAGATATACTCTCTAATCTCTAGGGTTGGAAAGCAAAAAAATGTGGTGAATACTTATTCTGAAGGAAATGAGGTTATGATAAGTAGACAAAACAAGCCACCATCTGGCTATTCCAACTCCAATTCCAGTTTTAACAACAAGAATCCTAATACTAATAATTCTGGAAGAGGAAACTACACAAGGAAAATTGAAAACTCTGGTATGATATGCCCTGAGTGTGGATGGAAAGGACATGGCAGGGATACATGTTTCAAGCTGAATGGCACACTTGATTGCTACATCAAACTACAAGAACAAAAGAAACAAGGACATAAGGTTGTTGCTATGAGTCTAAGAATGCAGATTCATCAAGAACTAGAAATTCAAATGTAGTGGCAAGATATGATTCAACAAGAGTTTATGAAGTGGGCAAAAGGAAAACATAACTCAAACATCAATATTGGAGGCATGAGCTTTTGGGATGAGGACTTTGCAGGTATAATTCTACCTAATTTCAGTTTAAGTTCTTTAAATTTTATTGAAAATAGTAGTTGGATAATTGATACAGTAGCTTCAAATCACCTCAAATCACATGTGTGGTGATTTGAAGCTATTTGAAAATCATAAACCTGTGAATTCCACTACATCTGTGCATCTTCCTTATGGAAGTATTAAACTTGCCACTCATAAAGGAAACATCAAAATTTTTGATTCCATTGTCTTAAAAGATGTCCTGCATATACCTTATTTTCAATACAACTTATTGCCAGTCAATAAGTTGTGTGAAAATGAAAAAAATTAAAATCATTTTTCTTCCAAATTCATGTATATTGCAGGACCTTCAAACTGAAAAGGTGATTGCAAAATAAAAAGTTGTTGGAAGGTTATATGTTTTAGTTCTCTCCTCAAACTCTTTACAAATCTTGAACTCTAACATACTGCCTTGTAACACATCTGAAATTGATTTTCTGAATAAAGAATACAATAGTTCTTATGAAAGTGATTTTACTCTTTGGCATATGAGGTTGGGTCATGCTTCACCCTCTGTTCTTGAACAATTGCCTATCAAATATGATAAAAAATCTTGATTCTGAACCATGTGAGATCTGTCCTCTTGCCAAACACCACATATCCCCTTTTCTTTTGAGCACCACTAGCACAAATGCATGTTTTGAACTATTACATATAGATGTTTGGGGGCCTTACTCTAAACCATCTCTCACTGGAGCTTAGTACTTCCTTGATATTGTAGATGACTTCAATAGATCTACATGGACTCATCTAATGAGCCATAAAACTCAAGTTAGTTATATTTTACAAATATTTTCAAATTGATAAAAACTCAGTTTTATTCCAGTATCAAAATTGTTAGAACAGATAATGGAACTGAGTTTTTAAGCAAAGAATGCCAAAATATTTTCAATATTTTGGGAATTATACATCAAAGAACCACACCCTATACACGCCAACAAAATGGGGTTGTTGAAAGAAAGCATAGACATATTTTGCAGATTGCAAGAGCTTTGCTTTTCGAAGCTAGACTTCCTCTCAAATTTTAGGGAGAAGCCATTCTCATGAGCACATATATCATAAATAAACTCCCTACAACTATCTTAAAGTGGAAAACACCCTTTAAAATTCTTTATAACATTGCTCCTAACTATGTCAAGCTTAAAGTTTTTGGTTGCCTATATTTTGCTGCAAATATCTTTCCTCAAAACCAAAAATTTGATGCAAGGGCATCAAAGTGTATTTTCTTGGGATATAACATTGAGCAAGAGATTTCACCCGAAGATCGAAGAGAAGAAACGTAGATTTCACCCGAAGATGGATAAATTCAATCAGTAGAATCTGGGGACCAGATTCTCATAAATGGGAGAGATTGTAACGCTTTCATGACCAGCTTAGAAGACTTTGGACTTTTCGTTTTTCACTTCTCGTCCCTATTCTCGAATTATGTGATTTAATTGATGTGTTTTATTAGGAATCCTTGTATATGCATGAGTTACATGTTTTAAATGACTATAATATTGATGAGTTTTGACTATAATACTGTTAACGTGCATTTAAAATGATGAGTTTCGACTATAATATTGTTATATTCCGAAAACGTGCCCTTTTTATGAAGTTTCACGAAATTATGATAACGCCCCTTCAATTTTTGGTCAAATTTCAGATTTTTCTATTCTAACCTCTTTCCATACCTTTTCCTTTTATTACACTTTACCGCTTCTCATGTTTATCAGCAACAACAAAATAACGCAGAGAAAAAGAAAAGAAATAGAAAGTTTCCCTCAGATTTTCAATCCAACCTCACGACTTCGTTTCTTAACCAAATTCCAAACCGTGAGAACCTACGCGACCCTCTCATCGTTCTCTATAGGTATTCTATAGGTTTCATTCGATTTGGTTACCATTTGATTGAGTTTTGGCAGTTTGTAGTCGAAATGGGATTTTTGGTAGTTTGTTTGTTCTACTTGGTGGTTTTCGATAATTCTTGATCCTATGTGTTGCCAATATGATCTTTGCTATTTGTTAAAGTTTATATCATGAAATTATGTTTAGAAATCATGTGTTGGAGAATTGAAATATTTTCCTAAAGTTTTGTGCGAGTTCTGTATATTTTCGCGAAGAAGAAGGGGACACACGCCCTGTTGCACGGTGTGCACAGGATCGTGTGCCCTCACACAGGCTGTTGCACGCCGTGCAATAGTTCAAAATTCCAACTTTTTACTTTCTTCGTTTGATATTATTTTTGAAATCCGACTTCTTCATTAGATCCGTATTGTTTCAAAATTTTGTAATTTGTGAAGTTTGAATTTTTCTGACTCCGTTCGGTTGAGGGACGGACCATTTTCCGTTTAGAGAATTATACACTTTTCGCAATTCTTTCCCGATTGCTTCGAAACTTGAATGCATGCTTCTGTATAGTATTTTGAGCATGTCTATGAATCCTAATTATGTTTAAGCATGATTATATTTCTTAAATTTGATATTTCATTCGTTTCACTAGTAATTGTGTATCTTTGCCCTAATTGCTCCTCTGTGATTAACTTAAGTGTTTTGTTTCATTAAGCCTACGTTGTGCGTCGTATTGTCGTCTTATGTGGTTGTGTCTTGTCTATGTTTTCAGGTGGTCTTGCTCCTGAGAAGTAGTCTAGTCTTTTTCCTTTGTCTCCTTTTGTTGGTTGTCCAGGTGGATTTTTTTTTTTCGAATTCGGCTTTCTTATACATATGTAGATATTCCATATAAACCCAAAGCCATGCTTTATGCTTTTATATTTCTTGTCCCTCCTATTATATCAATTAGCTAATTGAATCCTATTATCCTAATGATGTTGAGAAATGAGCTTTGATATCAAATTACTATGTATATGATTTTGGAAAAGATATTCAAATAGAGACAGTAAACCCTATTTTGTTTTTAAAGAAGTTTAAGGTCTTGGAACACCTCGTGGGAGAACCGTTAGGGTGTATCCCCTTGAGCCCTCCCCGAAACGTGTGATACCTGCAAGCATGTTCCTAGATCGTTGCTTTACTTGTCTTGAATGGTCTCTTGACCACACAAACTTTTTTAAATGTGAGAATCTATCTTGGCCTTCGTGTTAGACCTCTGTGCCATCTTATACTGTTGGGCCCGGACATCAGGGTACAGGGTGAAGCCGATTATACATCGGGTCTATAGTGGATCTCGATGCTCTGGTCTCCATAATTCCAGGAGCTCGGGGTGTGGCCAGAGTGGTAGCCCTTGTCAGTATCCATCACCGACGTGGATTGAGTCTGAGGACCCATGTCGAGGACCAGCCTTCGTTGAAGATGTATAGGATACTTGTCCTTGCATAGTTGGATTAATTAGTAGTTCGAGTTCGCTACCTGACTACATAAGGAGGAATAAGGGTGGTTTATTTGATTATTTCTATATTGCGAAACAGGTGGTGGTTGCTCGACTCGCCGAGCCTTTATTATGTTGCGAAATCATTCGATTCACCAATGGTTGCTTAAAAACCTTTATTTTCCTTTTGCTTTCCTCTCATTTTAAAACTGGTGAATCTTTATGTTGTTTCGATAATATATATGTATTAAAGCCCCCTCACTTAGTCGCTTTGACTAACCCCCTCTACTTCTGTGGTTTTGTTTCAGGTTTTGGTTACTAGGCGGAAGTCGAGTCTTAGGTAGGACGTCCAGTCTTTAGTCTTTCTAAATTTATTTCCTTCTGTCTTTTCAACTTGTAAGGATTTTGTAATTGTTATAGCTTTATGATTTTTGTCTTTTCACTGGCCTTGGTGGGCTTTATGCTTGCACCTCTGAACTTAGTACAGGACATGAATTTTATTAATTATTGCTCTGCGCTTTCGTTTTGTTGATTGCTGATGTTTTTCTCAAACAAATCCGCCTAGTATTATTTTCCGTTCGCCAGGTTGCGACACATTGCTAGACGTCTATTGTCGTTATGGGTTGTGGCTTGGTGCGGGATGTTACGTTGCATCGTATTTGGGGACGTGGTCGTTACATGGATATTCAAAATGATATTGGTTTGATTGGAGCTAAACTAGTTTCCACACCATTGCCTAAGGGCCTAAAACTGGTAAATGATGATGGCGCTTGTTGTCCAATCCTGATCAATACAGAAGGTTGATTGGTAGTGATGGCGGGTCGGAATCGCCCTCCTTTTGGTTGTTGATGTATTAGTGGGGTGTTTTGTGATTGGATGGCGATGTAAGGGTGGGTTTTACCTTTGGTGTGGCATCCTCCTTGTTCGCCATTTGGAGGTTTAGAGTCGCCACCCACTCGGTTAAGGTTGAGAGGGAAGCCTGTGTAGGCTCGTGTGTGTCCAAAGATTTGTGTGATGGGTTCGGGAGCTAAGTTACGACGGAGGAAGGGGTTGCAGCAACCTATCATCCTTCATTGCCCCTTTCGGGTCTTCTCACCAATGCCAAATGACCATAGTAGTTCCCCAAGTGTGTAGACAAGTAGTTGCAAGCAAGTATGTATGTATATATATATATATATGTGTGTGTGTGTGTGTGTGTGTGTGTATATACATATATATATATGTATATGTGTACGTGTGTGCATGTGAAATATAGGGATTAGATCCCTTTGCCTTCGTGCCGGAAGGAGCCGGCTGCCTACGTATCCCAAGGAGCTTGGGAATCAGAGCTAACATAGTTCATACCCCCGAACTTCTGAGAGTGGGGTATGGAGTAGACATGTGAGGTTCATCACGCCTCATTTTTGAAAGGTTTTATGTTGTTTTTGTGTAAAAAGGGAAAGTTCTCTTGTGGAAAGAGTTGCCTTTTTGGGTATTTACGGATAGAGGGGGAGTAGAGCTCGAAGCTTAGACCTTCGTGCCGGGTTAACCATAAAAGGAGATTCTTTCGTTAAGAGAAGGCTTTCATGTTGATTTTGGAAAGTTTCCTTGATAAAAAGGAATATTTTGGGAAAAGGTTTGTGTTTTTGACGAGATATTGGGTTTAGTTCCTGGCTGTGAAGCCGTCCGGCCTTCATTAAACCTATCGAGGGATTATAAGCCCTACGCAAGGTATCCGGTGAATCGGAAAAAGAACTAAACTTAGGTATGTCTACCCTATACCTTATGCTCGAGAAGCTAGGGGTTTAGCACAGACAAGCGAGATGAGAAGTTTCAAGCGAGAAAGCGGTAAAGCACTTTGGGCAAGCAAGAAACTATGGGGAAGCGTCGGGCCCCTGTTGTAGTCTAGGTGGGGTCGAGGAAGGAGAGACCCTTCGCTCGTTGACCACCTAGACCCGATAGCCTTAGCCATAGGGGGTGTTCCGTCCCATAGGGGGATAAAACGGTGGGCTATTATTATAAAAGTAAAGGAAAGCAGAAAGTAAGTAAATGCTGAAAAAAGGCTAAAAGGAGACTCACCCTCGTAGTCTTATCTTTACTTCACTTCGTTCCTAGCTGCTGCTTCCCCCCTGGAACTCAGGAGCACGATCGTAGGGATCGGACAGGACTCCGACTTGGGACTGAAATCCGAACACTCTATTGAGCAGCGCGCCGGACCTCCTTTCGGTTTTAGGGGTTCGGAATGTAGAATTCCTAACCTAAAACCGAGAACGGGACCGAAAAAGAGACTAGAGTGAACCGGGCTAGGGAAGTCTGGTCCTCTCTTTTAGAAATCCTAAGATCAGTACTCGAGCCTTAGGAGGGGAGAGAGTTGAGAGTGAATGAGCGATTGATGAAGTGAGGGGAGGGGTCCTTTTATAGGTGTAGAAACCAGGCATAAAAGGAAGGTTAGGTTTGCACAACCCATAAGAAAAGTTAGGGCCCGTGACTGGCCGGTCGGCTGGTGGGACCAACAGGAAAGGAAGTTCGCTGGCCGGCCGACCCGCGAAGTCATGTTGGCCGGGCCGGGCTAGGGTTTGCATGCATCCGGGCTTTTTCTGTATTTTCTCCTTCGTTTCACGTCCGATTCGGGTGATTTGAAAACCAAAATACTCCTATCGTGACGTCCTATCATAATATCACATCGAATTTGGGATCCGATTAATATATGGCAGGGTGGAGAAGCGATTAGGGGCTATTGAGGGTCTGTCACGGGGTATGGACCCTAGGGTTTGACTCTCGGGGATCGTCTGGGTGTTCAGAGTCTGCCTAATGTCTAGCGGGGCTGAGTCATCAATTCTGCAAAATGTCATCGTGTGACGAGGTACAAAATCGAGGTCTTGTAACTAAACTGCACCTCCTGTCAGGATTTCTTTGAGGAGGTAAGGCCGGACCAATTGGGGCTAAACTTCCCTCTCGGAAACCTCGGCTAACCTCGGATTTCCTTAAGTACTGGGTAAAAAGGAAGAAGGGGGGAGACCCGACTTTTGCGTAGATGGTGATCTAGCGGGTTGATTTATCTTTTGATGAAAGGAACTTTATTGGCCGAGTTTTACCTAGACAAAGGTCTAGTTGGCGTTTAACTCTTTTTTTTATTTTGTAAAGAAGTAAAAATGGGGGTGGGAATAAGATAAACTTTTGATAAAGAGGGAAAATAATAATTTTCATTAACAACTTTTGATGAGATTTTGAATGGAAGGACAAATATTCTCGCTAATGAGCTCAAACAAAAAAAGAAGGGATCATAGGTGGCGCAAAGGCCTATTTTTCTAATACTTGGAGGGATCTTCCTCACTCTCGCTCTGATCCGTGCTGAAGTCAGGGTTATATGAAGCCTCAAGCATCTCACCCTTTTCTATAAGTCGGTCGATGATGCCCTTAAGGGTAGAGCACTGGTCAGTAGCGTGCCCCGGAGCCCTATGGTACCCGCAATAATCTCCAGCACAATACTCGGGGCTGGAGTAAGGTAAAGGAGACCTACGCCTGGGAAGTTCTATCAGCATGTAGTCTAGTGCCCTTTTCAGCATAACTGTAAGGGAGGCGTAGTGTGGAGTTGATACCTCGGTGCAAGCCCTATGGGGGTTATATCCTCGTTCTAGCAAAATTTTTTGGGCGTTCTGATAATACTTATCAAGCTTCCCTTGGATCTCGTCCCTAGTGCACTCATCTATTGGCATTTCCGCCATGTAATCTCGTATTTCACCTTGGATGCTTTGGTGAAAGTGATTCCTACAAACCCTCATCCTAGCAGTTTGCTTTCCTGGCTGATCTCCGAGCTTGCGTATGGTGTCTCTCAACATCTCTTCTAACCTATTATGTAGGTATTCCATTATTTTCATCCAATGAGTTATTTCATATATCTCAGCGTCCCTTTTCGATGACATTCTGCTAGCTAAGTGAAACTGCCTAGAAACGAACCACAGATCGGACTCCGACTGCAAGTACAAAAAGAAAATCTAGGGTTAATAAGATGTCCTAGGAAATATCCCTGCTAATGCAGCGGCCCTAATACTTGGTGCAGAATGTCAATGTTGATAGACGGGTTTTTGAGAAATGTGGTACCCATCTAAGACAGCATTGACACCCTTGCCTCATTCTTAGTGTTTGACTGAAAGGGAGTGCCACTAAGGGTCAAAGGCAAGGTTTCCACTCCGGTCTCGGGTATAGTGTACCTTGAGACAATCTATATGCACGAGCGGTCCTCAAGGGTTCGATGTTTGGCTACCACTTGCCTAGAGTGCCAAAAATGTCCTCCTAGGGTCCTCCCCGAGGGGCTCCTATGTCAGAACAAGTTTGTTGACTCGTTAACGCACTTAGTGTAGTCTGCTGGATGATTTCTAGTCGAGTTGGTGGGGCATGAGCGGCCCTCTTAAGTACCAACGACTTGACAAAATCGTCTTAGGCGGCTTGCACTAAGTACTAGAGCAAGTGGTTGAGGATCATAGTACCTTTGACGGGGGGTCATGACCTCCCCCCAATCTTCGAATACCATGCCTCGGGGTTTAACACTCACGTTATGCAGAATGCGATACAGTTTGTGAAGTGTGTGAGGTCTCTAGCGCGAGATCAGTACATGTATGTACACGTATAGGTATATATATACATATATATAGGTAATCTTGCAAATAAAGTAAACACGTAGGGGCTTGGGGAACCCTTTGGTCATATGGCTCGGCTGCGGTCGAAGTCTAGCTCTCTTAGACGTCCCCAGCAAAGTCGCCACTGATGGAGGGTCGGAATCGCCCTCCTTTCGGTTGTTGATGTATTGGTGGGATGTTTTGTGATTGGATGGCGATGTAAGGGTGGATTTTACCTTTGGTGTGGCATCCTTCCCTGTTCGTCATTTGGAGGTTTAGAGTTGCCACCCACTCGGTTAAGGTTGAAAGGGAAACCTGTGTAGGCTCGTGTGTCCTCGTGTGTGTCCAGAGATTCATGTGATGGGTTCAGGAGCTAAGTTACAATGGAGGAAGGGGTTGCACCAACCTATCACCTCCATTGCCCCTGTCGGGTCTTCTCACCAATGCCAAATGACCGTAGTAGTTCCCCAAGTGTGTAGACAAGTAGTTGCAAGCAAGTATATATATATATTTATTTGTGTACGTGTGTGCATGTGAAATATAGGGATTAGATCCCTTTAGCTTCGTGACGGAAGGAGCCGGCTGCCTACGTATCCCAGGGAGCTTGGGAATCAAAGCCAACGTAGTTCATACCCCTGAACTTCTGAGAGTGGGGTATGGAATAGACATGTGAGGTTCGTCACGCCTCATTTTTGAAAGGTTTTATGTTGTTTTTGTGTAAAAAGGGAAAGTTCTCTTGTGGAAAGAGTTGCCTTTTTAGGTATTTACGGATAGAGGGGGAGTAGAGCTCGAAGCTTAGACCCTCGTGCCAGGTGAACCATAAAAGGGGATTCTTTCGTTAAGAGAAGGCTTTCATGTTAATTTTGGAAAGTTTCCTTGATAAAAAGGAATGTTTTGGGAAAAAGGTTTGTGTTTTTGACGAGACCTTGGGTTTAGTTCCTGGCTGTGAAGCCGTCTGGCCTTCGTTAAACCTATCGAGGGATTATAAGCCCTACGCAAGGTATCCGGTGAATCAGAAAAGGAACTAAACTTAGGTATGTCTACCATATACCCTATGCTCGGGAAGTTCGGGGTTTAGCACAGACAAGCGAGATGAGAAGTTTCAAGCGAGAAAGCGGGAAAACACTTTGGGCAAGCAAGAAACTATGGGGAAGCGTCGGGCCCCGGTTGTAGTCTAGGTGGGGTCGAGGAGGGGGAGACCATTTGCTCGTTGACCACCTAGACCCGGTAGCCTTAGCCATAGGGGGTGTTCCGTCCCATAGGGGGACGGAACGGGGGGCTATTACTAGGAATGTAAAGGAAAGCAGAAAGTAAGTAAATGCTGAAAAAAGGCTAAGAGGAGACTCACCCTCGTAGTCTTATCTTCACTTCACTTCGTTCCTAGCTGCTGCTTCCCCCTTCGAACTCAGGAGCACGATCGCAGAGACCGGACAGGACTCCGAATAGGGACTAAAATCTGAACACTCTATTGAGCAGAGCGCCGGACCTTCTTTCGGTTTTAGGAGTTAGGAATGTAGAATTCCTAACCTAAAATCTGGAACGGTACCGAAAAAAAGACTAGAGTGAACCAGGCTAAGGAAGCCTAGTCCTCTCTTTTAGAAATCCTAGGACGAGTACGCGAGCCTTAAGAGGGGAGAGAGTTGAGAGTGAATGAGCGATTGATGAAGTAAGGGGAGGGGTCCTTTTATAGGTGTAGAAACCAGGCATAAAAGGAAGGTTAGGGCTGCACAACCCATAAGGAAAGTAAGGGCTGCGCAGGAGAGGGTTGACCGGCCGGCCAGGCTAGTGAGCCTGGCCATGACCGACCAGCCGGCTGGTGGGACCAGCCATAGGGGAAGTTCGCTGGCCGTCCGGCCCGCGAAGTCATGTTAGCCGGCCGGCCGTGTTGGGCCGGGCTAGGGTTTGCACGCGTCCGGGCTTTTTTGGTGTTTTCTCCTTCGTTTCATTTCCGATTTGGGTGATTCGAAAACTGAAATGCTCCTATGGCGACGTCCTATCATAATATCACATCGAATTCGGGATCCGATAAATATATGGCAGGGTGAAGAAGCGATTAGGGGCTACTGAGGGTATGTCACGGGGTATGGACCCTAGGGTTTGACTCTCGGGGATCGTCTGGGCGTCCGGAGTCTATCTAATGTCTGGCGGGGCTGAGTCATCAATTCTGCAAAATGTCGTTGTGTCACGAGGTGCAAAATCGAGGTGTTCAGGTAGAATGCTTTATTTGAATCTCAAAAGACTTGACATTACTTATGCTATACAGCAGTTAAGCCAATTTGTAAACAAGCCTTGTAAAAGACAATGGGATGCTGCTATTCATGTCATGAAATACTTGAAAACTTTTCCCTCATCAGGTTTATTCTATCCTTGTTCTTCATCTTTTACTTTGAAAGATTTTTGTGATGCAGACTGGGCTACATGCCTAGATACAAGAAGGTCTATAACAGGTTATTGTGTGTTTTGATGAGATTGTTTAATCTCTTGGAAATTTAAGAAGCAGGTAACTATTTTTAGATCCAGTGTTGAAGCTGAGTATATACTATGACCTCTACTGTTTGAGAATTGAAATTGATTTTTTATATTCTTTCTAATTTCTCTATCCCTGTTTCTTTACCTATTTCTTTGGCTTGTGATAACAAAGCTGCCTTAGATATTGCAGCTAATCCTGTTTACCATGAAAAAACTAAGCATGTGAGATTGATTGTCATGTTGTTAGGGAACAACTAAAAGCAGGTTTTATTACTACTACACATCTCCCCTCAAAAGAGCAATTGGTTGATATCTTTACCAAGCTCCTGCCTTCTGCACCTTTCAAGTATTTGTTGTCCAAGCTGTGTTTGGTGGATCTTCACCAATCTCCAGCTTGAGAGGGGGCTGTAGAATTATGTATATAAGTTGTTTCTTATGTAATAGATATTTAAAAGTTGTAATAGTATAGGAGAGTTCTTTATCTGATAAATACGCTTTAGTTAATTAGATGATTAGCGTGTATTGGCTATTAGTATAAATAGCCTAATCATTCTCTTGTATTCATAACTTTTGTAACTCAAAAACTAAACCCTACACTGAATAAAATTCTCTCTGGAAATTTACATAGTAAAATCCGTCTCTCTTGGTTCTTTACATTATTACCTGCCAAAATCAGAAAACAACTATTATAAATGAGCCCTAAAGAAGAACGGACCCTAGGTCACATTTAGGCGAATTAAAAATTAGAGCAAGAATGGAAGTTATGTATCATTATGGTAGAGCTGCGGTGGAAAGAACTTCATGGATTGACTAAAACAACACATTGAGACCACTCCATTAAAAGCACAAATAGACAGAAATTTTTTTTTCCAAAAAAGGCTACAAATTGAGTAGGCTACTAACCATAAGCAAACGCATTCTTCCCAGGTGGTATGTCGTCATCGTTAACTTGCAAGCACCAGTCCATTTCCACAGAAAACAAAGAAATCACTCCTGAGATTTTTGGAGTGAGAAAGAGTTTTTTCTGAGTTGTAAAAACCCTAGGGTAAAATTGTCATGACCCTCGGGCTCGGAGAGGAGAACCCCCTGCGGGCCCGTTGGACGCGCGGGTATAACCTTCGCCACTACCGTGTACAACCCTAAAGTTTGGCATTTAGAAGCACGCGGCAAAAGAGGTTAACCCATGGTGGTTTTACATGGTAACTAAGATATAAACCCTTCATTTTTCAATTTGATTTCATATGTGGGACGAAATATAGGGGCTCACAGCCTCTCCACACGGGCTGTAGGAGCCCGTGCTGAACCCCGTGAGGCACACCTGAACCGTTCTCAAATTCGGGGCGCTACAAAAATTGAAAAATTTTACACCCAAAATCAGTTACAACGGGAAATATTAGTGGCAGACAGCTCTTTAAGCTTGACCGGAAAACTTACCATGTGTGGGTCACGTGATGATTTTAAGTCAGAAAATTTAAATTTCAGGGAAAAGTGGATGAAAATTGCCAGATTTTTAAAATTACTGGATACAATCTCCGAATTTTGAAAGTGGTGTCCCTAAAATCCAAGTTGCTGAAAGTTACTGGATGGATAATACAATTTCCCGACAAGAAAATATTCATAAATATAATGTATCAAAATAAAAATAAATTGTATATTACTTTTTTCTCAATTATAAATTATATGGAGTCAAGCTCGATAAAAAATAAGCAATATTAATCATTTGGTTTGCCCCAATGGCCAACAGATATTACTCTCAATGTGAAAGCATGTGTTCGACTCCTTGCAATAATAACGGTCGAATCGTGTGTATTTAAAAAAATAATAATAATAAGCAACATTAATTTCCGTACCTCATTATCTACATTCGAGATATACGATGTATCTATGTTCAATATAAGTTCATATAAACGAAATTATGTATTGTGCCAAAGGCTAGCTATAGAGATAGAATGTTTCTAACTCCGTTATAGGTGAATAAATGATTTTTAATTTTGGGTGGAATAATAAATGAAATGATATATATTGTTCAAAAGGATATGGTAGTAAATGGCTGTAAACACATATAGAAAATTAAATAAAATATCCGTGGATTTAAATTTGATCGAATAGAATATAAAAAGAATAATTTATGACAATTGAATGTGAAAAGTCTAAACACTAATGATTAAGGATATTATTATTATTATTATTATTTAATAACAATCCCGGATATTATTGTTATTATTATTATTATTATTATTATTATTTAATAACAATCCCTCAACAGAGGGTAGATGAATTAATTTAAAGATTCAAAAAATACAAAGTTCCAAGACAGTATATTACCATAACAAACGCAGTCCATAGCCGCATAACAAGTAATAAGGTGGACAAAATAATTTGTCACACGTACGTTTGACAAGAAGAAAATAACAAGCAAACAAACCTACCAAAAATCTAATATCTTCAACTATGAAACACGGACGCAGATACAACGACACTGACACAACACGACACGGATACGGTGACACAAAATTTCTTTAATATTTTACACTAGAGAAGTGTCTAACACGAGTGTCCGACAGGGTATCGGACACGACAGGATATGATTTTTAGAAGTGTCCATACTTCATAGATCTTCAATAAAGCTCTCAAGGTTTGATTGAACATCTTCATCACCTTGTGTCTTTTGTGTCAGTGGTAGATAGTCACATTCAATATATATAATAGATAATTGCTGCATCAGACTAGCAGCGGTGGCCCGGCGGCGGCAGATCAGGTGGAGGTGGCGGTAGGGTAGCGACAGATCTAGTTGGAGGCAGCGGCAGGTGGCAGATCTGATGTGAGGCAGTGATAAAGAAACAGAAAAATGGAAAGCCCTCATATGAGAGAGAGAAACTCTCATACGAAAGAAAATAAATAAATAAAACTCTCCTACGAGAAAGAGAGAAAGGAAGGAGATGGGGGTGGTAGACGGAAGAACCGTCCCCTCACTGGAGAAAGTTGTTGGACAAGAGAAAATTGGTTAAGGACATTATTAACATTAATAAAAAAAAGCTCTTTTTTTCATGTTCGGATACTGCGGAGGTCTAATGTGGGCACTCTCTCAACCCAATTGCTCCATGCACAAGCTAGAGTTTGAACTTTAAACCTTGTTTATGGAATCTAGTATCTCATCCCACTAGACCAACTAATTTTTGGTAAAATGCTCATAATGAAAGACTTAAACAAATATTTTCATAAAATGTTAAAATGAGCAAAATATAATTAAACTAACATATCTACTTCAATATCTACATAGAAAAAATATAGACATATGAAATGATTTTATTATATATATATATATATATATATATATATATATATTTGGTTACAAATTTTATATATATATATATAAATATATATTTGGTTACAAATTTTATTATATATATATATATATACATAATAAATTTTACAAAAAATAATTTCATGTAGAAGATCATAATGCATATTTAGTTGACATATAAATACTTCATACTTAATTGTAGACATATAAATCAATTTTAATAATGAGATTTGTAATATACATGGAGTTTCACAAATATTATATACACGTGTCCATACTAATTATTATTATTATTATTATTTTTAATTATTGTTTTTGGTGAACCATATGATCAACTAATGTAATGAATGTCTACAGTCCACAATAAAAAGATATCATTAAGAAATTGAATGTCTCTATCCGCTAAATGTTGTAATATTACTTAGGTATTACTATTACCCCAATCTCAAAGGTTGATTTTCACAATTCATGCATAAGTGGTCTTGAGTCTTGACTATAATCTTTTAGGTTGACTAGTGTAAAGGACTGAATCCACTTTTAGAAATTTGGTTCCTAAAGAGTAGCTAAACCTATAACTATGATATATGGATACTAGCTACCAAAAAATTTATTGCGTAGTGTCATGTCATGTCTTACGTAATGTATACTTCTTCAGTAATATATATTGGAAAAAATTGCATTACTGTATTCGTATTCCCTTATTCATATTCTTGTTAATTAGGTGGCAGTATTAATATAAAAGAAATAAAAAATTTAGTTCTCACTCGTATGCGTGAGAAATATCCATACATATATATGATGCACAGACACTTATAAAAATTAATTCTGCTCTGTCATGTCGTGTCCAACACCTATGTCAGACACTTCTCTAATATAAAATATCGAAATAATTCGTGTTGCCGTATCCGTATCGTATCGTATTAGTGTAAATACTATAATACCTTTCAGTAAGATGGTTGTTATAATAAACCTGCACACAATGGAAAGTTTTATTCTTACATGACCTTCTCCTAGAAAAAAAGAGATACGATGGACTGATGGACATCAAAAAGTGTCACCAAAAATTATATATTGTGATTTGTGATATTTTAATAGGAAAAAGATTTTTTACCTCTTGTATTATCACATTTTTTACATTTTATTTTTTTAATCTTTTTTTTGTTTCAAATTATCTCCTTACGTTTACGGGATTTACAAATTGCCACCTTATATTTATGAATTTTATAAATTGTCTCCTCCGACTATTTTCCGGCGAAATATTCTATTTTGATGCTCGCACATGCTATGCACGTGAGTTTTTACGGATTTTTTTTGCTGCAAATTACCTCCTTACATTCACAAAGTTTACAAAATGCCTCCTTATGTTCACAGATTTTACCAATTGCCTCCTTAAAATCTCACGTGCACGGCACGTGCGTGACACGACCCCGGGCGCGGAGAGGAGAACCTCCCCCCTGCTTGCTCCCGTTGGACACGCGGGTATAACCTTCGCCACCACCGAGCACAACCCTAAAGTTTGGCCTGAGAATCAACTACCAAAAGATGGTTAACCACATGGTGATTGTGCTTGGTAACTAAGTTATAAACCCATTCATTCTCATTGTAATTTCCAATGTGGGACAAAGTCCCCAGCTTCCATGACCTGTTGCACGGCGTGCAACGGGCCGTGTATCACTTCTGGGCGCAAATTTTTGATTTTTCAGGGCGCTACAATCGCCCCTCCTTCAGAGCGCAATGTCCTCATTGTGTCGTGACAATAGCCCATTACCGCCCGCCAGTGGAGACACCCCACGCACGCCGAGTCCCTGGAGCGGGTTGTTGGACGTGCATGGACCCGCACCGACGGTTGGCTCTGATACCAATGGACACGACCCCGGGCACGGAGAGGAGAACCCCCCTGCTTGGGCGCCCGTTGGATGTGCGAGTATAAGCTTTTCCACCACCGAGCACAACCCTAAAGTTTGACCTGAGAATCAACTGCCAAAAGATGGTTAACCACATGGTGATTGTGCTTGGTAACTAAGTTATAAACCCATTCATTCTCATTATAATTTCCGATATGGGACAAAGTCCCCAGCTTCCACGGCGTGCAACGGGCCGTGTACCACTCCTGGGCGCAATTTCTAATTTTTCGGGGCGTTATAGTGCGAGTATCAAAATGGAATATTCCACCGAAAAGTAGTACAAGAGACAAAAACTTTTTTTTCCCTATTTTAATTTTTAAAACAACAGTTAAAATTGTCATATATCAGATGTCTGGATACAATTTTGAATTATTAAGAATTGAGGAAGAAGGGCAATTAAGTAAAGTACATTAGATGGGATTGGGAAGAGAAACACGAAAAAATTGAGAGGACATATCCTCATCATGTTGCATGAAGTTTATGGTAAGGTACCTGATAGATAGTCTGATACAGATATTATATATTCATTTAATTATTAATTATGAGGATAGCAAAATATTTAATTATTAATTATGAGGATAGCAAAAGCAGATTGTGAGGGGCAAAAGTCACAATCATTGCTAGGTGTTTCCACGGATCAATTAAAGTACTCCAACCTGGTACATCTACTCCATCTCTTCAAAGATCTATTGAAAAGATAATTAAATAATTAAATAAAGAGTTAATTAATTAGAGAGAAAAAAGCCAATTTCCCATAAATTGGCATATTTGTTAATTTTGTCCCAGCATATTCATAATTCGCCGATTTCATCCCATAAAGTATATTTTTTAACTAATTTCCTTCTAATTAGAATTTTTCATTAGTTTTAGATGGAAAATGTCAATTTTCATTATTTCTTCAAAATTTAGAAAAAACTTACATGTGAGGCTCGGTTAATACCACCAAAATTTATTTCTAAACCCTAAACCCTTTTTATTTCTCCTCAAATCTACTCAAAATCCTCTCCCTTTTTTCTCATCTTTGAACCAAAAAATATGTTAAAAACCATCAAGATTCACTAGATAAACAAAAAGGAAGTTTCAATCAAGCAATGACGCTACGAGATATAACGGAAATAAATTATTTGTATGTGAATCTTTCCTCCGTTTTGGAGAAATAACGGAAATTGATTTTTTCCATCCAAAACTAACAGAAATGCAATTTGGAACGAAATTGGCTAAAAAATACACTTTATGGGACGAAATCGGCCAATTGTGAACATATTGGGACAAATTGACAAATGCGCCACTTTATGGGACTAAATTGACATTTTTATCTTAATTAGTGAGCTAATTAATTTTAAGATTTAGTTTTATTATAAACTAGCTTTCTATCCCCTGCGTTGCACGGAAAAAATTAATTATAAAATATACATTATTAAATAAATCGAACCGTATTTATTTTATATGATTATTAACAATAAATTAAAAATTATTAATTCAAAATTTGAAGCACATACACCAAAGCAATTCATTTTATAAAATAATCAGGAATAATGTATATAAAAAAGTCATTTTAAATGTATATAAATAGTAATATGATTTTTTTATGATGAAGTACTGATTTTATATTTTTAATAGAGAGAATATATATTTATTGATTTTATATTTGTAATAGAGAGAATATATATTTATATATATATATAAGGAATATCATGAATACTATATAAATATTAAAATAATAATTATAATACAAAAAATATTTAATAATAGATCATATAAATATTGATTGGAATCTCTTTATTTTTTTGGTCGAAAAAAGAGCTAATTATTATACTTGGTATTATTTTTTGTTAAATAATTTGTTATCATTTCATTATTAATTAATGGTAATATTCTTTTTATTATTGAAATTTCTTTTATAATATGAAAATATTAATATTTCGAATATAATAATTTAATAAATCTATTTAAATTGAAATAAAATATAAATTTGCCACCACAAAATAAACATGAGAAACTTAATAAAACTTATATAATAAAATTTTCTTCCTTATTTTAGTTAGATAAATTTCATTTGAATCCACTATGTATGCACCAAAAAAAAAAATAATTGAATCCACTTTGTCAAAAATATTTGATAGGAATTAAAATATTAAATATAATTTTTTTAATGGATTTATGAAATACATTATTTTATCTTTATTTTTATTAACGAATATTCAATGCAATATAGATAACTCTAAAGCTTATTAAAATTTATTTAAAACTATTTTTTAAAAAATAAATTTCAATATTTTATAAATTAGTTATATAGTTCTATAATTAAGTGGGAGTTACAAAATTTTAATATAAACAAAAATATGGAATATCAGTAAATACATTGTAAGTTATAAAAATAATAATTAATGAAATTAATTATAGAAACAATCTGCATGGCAAAATTGATAAATTCTAACTAATCCACTTCAATGCCACATAAACATATTTCCTAAAACATTCCACTCACTTATTTTCATATATATATATATATATATATATATATATATATGATTATACTTATTGTATTTTTCATGACCATAAAATACGTCATTTCGGGCACATCCGTTAAAATTGGAACAATATAGAAAATTAGTATGGCCCCTCTGCAAGGATCACGCATAAATCAACAATCATAACCATATAATATACGACATATATTTTTGGGATAATTATATGAATCCACTTGAAATTTGCTTTAAAATTTAAAAAACTATCAAAATCTTGAAACCTTATAAATACTTCCAAGAAACTGAAATTTTACAATTATCCAATAAAACATAATAGGTATACATAATATTCCTAAAAAACCTTACATATATTACCCTCTGAGAAGTCAGTGTAAGACAGCAAAGTTCTGACGGTGAAATTGCAAACCATACATAGCTCAGGATTTTTTTTGTGTACTTTAGCCCATATTTTTTCATGCTAATGAGCTATTTTAAGAGACAACAGATTCTGTTACCCTTGACATTTCGACTTTGCTCTGAGTTGATTTTCTTTTTCTTTCCACAAATGAGTTAACTATGTAAAAGATCCTACATTTTTGGTAAAATTGCATTTTTTGTCCTCTAAGTTAAGGTTTAGTGCAATTTCAGTTCCGTAAGTTTTTTAGGTAATGCATTTAATCATTTATGTTTTTAATTTTAACACATTTTGTCCAATTTAACACATTTAGTCCTGGGATTAACACAATTTAACACATTTAGTCCGATTTTAGCAATACATTTCATCCTTTATGTCTCTCATTTTTTTCCGGCAAAAACCCAATCGGAACAACACATTTCATCCTCTATGTTTACAAAAAAAGGAAGTGCTGAAATCGTTGCCGAAGCTCATAAAGAAGACAAACGATCAGAAAAACTCTCCGATTACGCCATTTGCCTAACGGAGTTCGCCGACGACGATGAAATCCGATTGCTACCCTAGTGCGGCCATGGATTCCACGTTGGGTACATTGACACGTGGTTAGGATCTCATTCGTCGTGTTCGTCTTGCCGCCAGATTTTGGTGGCAGCCCGGTGTCAGAAATGCGGGGGAGTGCCAGCAGCCACCACTACCGCTGCCTCTGGCGATGGAGCTTGGCCTGATCAGGCCAATCAGCCCAGTACCGACAAGGCGACAACCATATGGTTAGGTTTTTGCCTTAAAAGTTAATTGTTGCTTAATTTAGAGGTTAGGGATTTGAGAAATGGAAATTTTACAGCTACAGATTACAAGATCAAGCTTTTCTCTTTCCCTTTTTTTTATATTTTTCCTTTTAATTTTTCAAGATCAAGGTATACGGTGTAGAAACATTTTTTTTTTTTTTACAACTACGGTAGAAAATTTACAGCTACAATTTACGAGATCAAGGTGTACGGTATAAACATTTTATTTTTCTGTTTATTTTTTAATCTTTTAGCAAACATAGAGGATGAAATATGTTGTTTCAGTTGGATTTTGGCAGGAAAAAAATGAGAAAACATAAAGAATGAAATGTGTTACTAAAATCGGACAAAATTTGTTAAATTGTGTTAATTTCAAGACTAAATGTGTTAAATTGGACCAAATGTATTAAAATTAAGAACATAAATGATTAAATGCATTACCTAAAAGACTTACAGAACTGAAACTGGACTAGACCCTAATTTATAGGACAAAAAATACAATTTTGCCCTACATTTTTATAAGTAGTGGAAAAAAACTCTGTTATAAATAAAATTATTTAAAAATCATTGTGTCACTCATAATTCTAGGCATGAATTTTCATAATTCTAGTCATGAATTTTTATTTTACCCTTCTTAATAAATGTATGAAATTATATTTATTTTAGTCATGTATAGAAAATCATGTATTATAAAAGAATCATTTAGAAAACTAGCCTCGTCACAAACTAGATCTCGTGAATAACAATGCACTTTGTATTTTATTTGTTTGGGTTGGTTATAACTTATAATATTTAATAAAATGATAAAAGAGGTATGTGTCTCAATTTTTCATTCTTTTTATTGTAAATATGAATACCTATGACATAACCATTGGAGTTTGATCCAATAGCCACCCGATATTATTTCAGATATGGAGGTTTGAGGTTCGACTCCTTACAATAATAAGAATCAAATTTAAAAAACAAAAAAAAACTATGAAATACGGACAAGAACACGGTGGCACGGATACGACAATACGGATTTTAATTTTCGATATTTTATATTAGAGAAGTGTCTGACACGAATATCAGACCAGATATGACACGATACGGCACTCGACAGTGTATGATTTTTAGAAATATCCGTCCGAATCTAAAAAAATTTAATTAACAAAAAGTAGAATATAAACTAATTACATCACATCAGATTCATTTCACATTATTACTAAAACTTTATTTTGGCACTAAAAATCCACGTGTTGCAGCGGCACCAACGTGTGTAGACGCCTAAGCACAGGCAGGGAAGTGGTCCCGCTTTTTCCGTGAACTTGTTCATCCAGACAATTCATCTTCACTTTCTCATATCATTTTCACAATGGATAATTCACAGCTTTTTTTTTTTTAAAAAAAAAAAAAAAGAAATTGTAGATTTTAATCTAAAATTATATTGTTCTGTTGAATCTCAATTGTAGCAGATATATACTGCATTCAGCGGATCAACAAGTTGAAAATGCAAGTTAAACTACAGGCAAAGTAATGTATTTGTGAAAGGTATGCCCCTAATTTCTCCTTCATCCACAATTATTTTTACGGTTCACCCATTAAAATTCATGTATTCTCTTAACTAAATTTATGTCGTAATCAAGAAAATTGTGGATTATGACCTGCTAATTAGTAATTTCTGCATTATATAGATTGTGGTGCATTTGAAATCCCCAGATGTTGCTGCATTTTGTTAGGGGTTAAGTTTAAACAATGGAATAATTTAGGGCGAATTACGTACAGTAGTATATCCTAAGGTTTGTCATAATTACAAAATACCCCCTCTATTTTCAAAAATTACAGAACCCCCCCCTCTCCGAGGTTCCAAACAAGTACAAATTACATGGTTTTTTTTGGAAAGATATTGTATAAAGTTCAGGGGGTATTTTTGTTACATTTAATTGTTTGAAACCTAAGGGGGTTTGGTGCAACTTTTAAAAACAGAGGGGGTATTTTGTAATTATGGCAAACCTTAGGAGTAATGTATATAATTTGCCCAATATTTTATACGAATGAAGCTCTGTGTTTGTTTCTTGTACCTAGTTTCAGCTGGTATTGTTAGTGTAATGTCCTTATAGTCAGCTAATATAATCTTACAGCCCTTGTAGTTAGTCAATAATCTGCGGTGGCTACATAGTATTTCCTCTTTTTATTTGACAAAATTTCTTTAAATACTCCATCAGGGCCTTTCTCATATGTTGTCATGAACAATTCGTTAAGAATAAATTCGAATAAAATGCGGAAGCTACAAAATTGCCCGCCTTCACCATCGACTCCTACAAATCGAATTTGGCACCGTAGACGTACCAAGTCCCTTGAGGTGAGTAGCTACTACACAATCATTTTGTTTTTTTTATAGAAAATAGGGTGATTTACATCGTCACTCTATTAGTCTAGTTTGGGAAATTACAGTGTTACCCCTGATCTTTCACAATTAACCCTGAATAAACTCCCAACTGAAACCCTTACCCAGGGTATTTTCGAAGATTTATACATTTATTGAAAACAACAGGGACTATATGGTAATACTTCAAATTAGAAGGATCAATTTGTAATTTCACCTAAACTTCAGGGATAGTAGATGTAATTCACCCTAGAAAAAAAAGTTGTAACTATTTTACTTAGAAAATGTAGCTCTCATATTTGGTTTCAGGTTTTACCAGATTTAAGCAAATTAAATGGGGCTCACTTACTCGTCCATGATCAGAACAAATATAAATCCATGTTGATTTGGACGTATTCATCTTTATGGATGATTGCTGGCATCGTGCTACTTCTATACTTGGGCCATCTTTTTATTTGCGCAATGGTGGTGGTTATACAAATATTAATGGCTGCAGAACTCTTCCATTTACGAAGAAGAGTCCATGAAGATAAGCGCCTTCCTGGATTTTGGCTAATAAATTGGTACAATTTGTGTTTCCTACGGCTTCTTAGAGGGTGTTTAGCTAAGCTTATTCTAAAGAGCTTATAATCTTGACAGTCATCTTACTTGAAAGGGGCATATAAGCCCCTGAAATATTTTATTTCAAAAAAAAGAAAAGGGCAAATTACATACAGTACCTCTTAGGTTTGTCATAATTACAAAATACCCCCCTCTAGTTTAAAAAGTTACAGAAACCCCCTAGGTTTTCAAGCAATTACAAATTACAGGGTGTTTTTTTTGTAAGATTTGTACAACGCATAGGAGGTATTTTGTTAGATTTTTGTAATTGTTTTAATCCTCAGGGGGTTTTCTGTAATTTTTTGAAAAGTGGGGTGTTTTGCAATTAAGGAAAACCTTAGGGTTACTGTATAACCTCAGCTCCTATCATATTGTAACATCTTATAAAGTCTTTCACTTGCCAACATTTTTTGAGTGCTTATAAGCTCCTAGACAGCTTATAAGCTGTTTAAAGAGCTTAAAAGCGCAGCTAAACACCCTCTTAGTGTACGACAAAATTTGTCCGTTTTGTTTCCATATTAAATTAAACAAGTGTTCTTTGTATATAATCTTGTGCAGGTATTTTTTCTTTACAGCAATGCTCTATGTGTATGGCCGTATTATGAGTCAACATCTCGTCAATACTGTAACTTCGGATAAATTCTTCTACAAACTTGTGAATGGCCTTATCAAGTATCACATGGTCATTTGTTATTTCCTATATATTGCAGGTCTGTTCCAACAAAAAGTAAAAAAGAAATTGGAGAAATTACAATACAATTATATAATTTAGTTTCCATTTGAGAATTTTGATAATAATCTGTATTCAACAAACAGGAATGATGTGGTTCATTCTCACTCTAAAGAAGAAAATGTACAAATATCAATTTGGTCAGTATGCATGGACGCACATGATTCTTATTGTGGTCTTCACACAGTCTTCATTCACGGTTGCTAATATATTCGAAGGAATTTTCTGGTAATTAATCATGTACTGATATTGGTTTGGTATGGTATAATTACAAATTAGTCCCTCTTGTTTAAAAATTACAAAAACACCCCTGAGGTTTCATAATTCTTGTACACCTCCATCATGTACTTGTATAAAGGAATAATTCTTGTAAGAGTATGCAGGTTTGTTCTTCCAGCATCTCTTATAGCAATCAATGATGTGGCTGCATATTTTTTCAGATTTTTCTTTGGAAGAACGCCCTTAATAAAGCTATCTCCAAAGAAGACATGGGAAGGCTTTCTTGGAGGATCCGTGGCAACCATTATGTCTGCATTTTTGGTAATACTTCACCAAAATTGATCTATTTTTGTTTGTAATTGTTTATGAAATTTAATTTTTAGTTTAATCCATATTGCAGCTTGCGAATGTTTTGAGCCAGTTTCAGTGGATGACATGCCCAAGAAGGGTAATTCTCATTTTATCATTAAGGATCTTTATCATCATAAGAAATATGGCGATTTACATTCACTTCCCTTGAAGTAAGGTGAAATTACATGTCGACCCCTTTAACTTGAGAAATTACCGTATAACCCCTGATGTTTCAATAAATGTAAATCTTCCAAAACCCTAAGTGGGATGTTTTCGGAAGATTTACACATTCATTCTAAAGGAGTCGATTTTTAATTTCACCTAACTTCAGGGAGAGTAGTCAGTGTTATGGATAGTTATTTTCCTATAATAGTAAATGCAGGATCTATCGATAGGTTGGCTTCATTGTGATCCTAGCCCAATTTTCAAGCTAGAGTATTATTCATTTCCTAAATGGCTTCCCCAATGGGTGAGTGAGTTGAAGATGTCTATTATTAATTTATTTTCTTGAAGTGATGAATATATTACTAAATAAATAAAAAATATATATGAATTTTGTTACATTTCCCATGGAAGGGAGTATCCGTGTTGCCGGTGCAATGGCATGCTTTATACTTACGTTTATTTGCCTCAATTATTGCACCTTTTGGAGGATTTTTTGCAAGTGGTCTGAAGAGGGCCTTTAAGATTAAGGTGCATATTAGTTTCATTTTCTCATGAAAAAAATAAAATAAATAATAACCTCGACTCGCATTCACTATCTGCATTATAATTTTTTCCAGGATTTTGGTGATAGCATTCCCGGGCATGGCAGCTTTACGGACCGGATGGATTGCCAGGTAATATTGTACATCCTTTCGGGAAATTCTTGTGTTCACCCGATCTGAATTTCACTTATACACCCAATAGTCTAGATCTTGCGACATCTACAATTAATCTCTTGGGAAAAAAATCAAAATATAAAATATGATTAAATTTGAACCACTGGGTATATAGGTTGGTCCCAAACACTATGTTCATACAATAATTTTTTCATCATTTTGTCTATGTTAGGTCGGGGGAGATCAATAAAGTAGGGATATTTGTAAACTAGCCACGTTGAGGCGAGTTTTGGCTTTTCTTTAGGCTCGTGCTTGTGCTCGAATCAAATTATTTAAGCGGACGCTCAACGAGCCAAGAAATTCAGCTTAGCTCATTTTGATCAAGCTCGAATTTGAAAAATTTCTATATTTCAATGTATTATAGTTATACACTCGAGCTCCAATTCGAGTCAAGGTCGATGCTAATATATTTTTTATAAATCAATAAATATAAATACTTATTTCAAAATAAAAGCTGGTGACCTGCCTTGCGAACCTTAAGCAAAAGTAATTTGACTTGAGTTAAGCTTGAAACCTTTTCGTGCCAGTCAACCCGGTTCGGTTGATGCTAGGCTCTACCCCTGTGGGGAGATATTTTCAAATTCTGATACGTGTCCTATGATTAAAATTAGAAAAGGATTTAAAATCAGGATTTATAATACGTAGTACACGTGTCATAATCTTAAATATCTTCCCCACTAGAGAAGACCCTAGTATCAAATGTATCAGTCAACCCGAATCGTCAGGTTCCGAACAAGCTCGGTTCATTTTACATCTTAACAATAAATTTAGAAAGCGATGGCGATAATCTCATATTGGAAAATTTTCTGAATTAATTAAAAGGAAAACTTTCATTGCTTCTCTCATTCCTTTTAAGTTCTTAGTAAGATTTTACCTAAAAAATAAAAGGTAAGATTTTACAAATTTTTTGCTACAAACTCACACATTTCTCCTCATATTTTGTGCAGATGGTGATGGCTATATTTACTTACATTTATTTTCAATCTTTTGTTCTCCCTCAAATGAACTCAGTAGAGATGATCTTGGATCAGGTCAGTATTGTTTTCCAATAGGGATAATGATTTTTTCCCATCCGAATTATGACGATTTTTGTACTTTACTATTTAAAATTTTTTTTCTTACAGTTTGCCTCCTGAACTACATAATTTTTCGTAATTTGCCATCTCCGACAGCACCAGAAAATTATATCGTGTCAAGAAACATAGGTTCACGTTGTATTGCTCTCCTCAACATATTGAAAAACTCAAAGTTTTTTAAAATTGATTGAGGTTTATTTTTGAGACATTAAGGGGAGTAATACAATATGGACCTATGTTTCTCATATGACAGAATGCAATTTTCCGGTGAAATATTTTCGTCGGAGATGGCAAATTGCTAAAAATTATGTAGTTCAGGAGGCAAACTGTAAAAAAAAAGTTTAGATGGTAAAAAATCTTTATCCTTTTTTTTAAAATATCAAACCAGCGCATTCTACTACGATTTAGAACGAGGCGATTTATTAATTTTTTATATATATATATTTTTTTGATTTTGCAGATATTAAGAAACCTTAACTTTGAAGAGCAAGAAAGACTGCATGTAATGCTCGGCCAAATATTCAAGGAACAGCAGCAATTTGGGAATCATGAAAGAATTGTACCAAGTTATTATTTACCAATTGACCAAATATATATCAAAGTTGTATTTTTGTATAGGATCTGATAACCCCATCGTTGTAATCTTTTTCATTGGTTTTGCAATGTTTTCATCAAGAAATGTAGCATTAAATCTAACCTGGTCAGTAACTGTAATATACAGACACGACATGATACGATTTTTTCTAAGTGTTTGTGCATCATAATTCAGTAACAAAGTGAAGCTATTAAACCACCATCCCACATCGAAATATCAAAGATGTGATATTCATTATATAATAGCTTGACAAACCTCCCATCTTGATCTAGCTTTTGGGGGTTGAGTTAGGCCAAGGTTCATTAATTCAACAAGCAAAAACATAATTGTTCATCATTAGTAGTGCTTTATGTTCCTCAATAGTGTCATTAACGCGAGAAAAATGCCAATTTGATCCCATAAAGTGACGCATTTGTCAATTTAGTCCCAACATGTTCACAATTGGTCGATTTCGTTCCATAAAGTGTATTTTTTTAGCTAATTTCGTCCCAAATAGCATTTTCCATTAGTTTTGGACAAAAAATATCAATTTTTATTATTTCTCCAAAATTTAGGAAAAATTTACATGTGAAGCTCGGTTAATACCACCAAAATTCATTTCTAGACACTAAACCTTTTTTATTTCTTCCGAAATCGACTCAAAATCATCTCTCTTTTTTCTCATCGTTGAACCAAAAAATATGTTGAAAATCATTAAGATTCACTAGATAAACAAAAAGAAAGTTTCAATCAAGCAATGTCGCTACCAGATGCTTCTCGAAATAATGAACCTACATCATATTATCGCAAGTGAAGAAATTAGTTGTTTAATTTATCTTTATTTAATTTTTGATCACAAAATCTTAATTTATTTGTATGTAAATCTTTTCTCCATTTTAGAGAAATAACGGAAATTGATTTTTTCCGTCCAAAACTAACAAAAAATACAATTTGGGATGAAATTGGCTAAAAAATACACTTTATGGGACGAAATTGGCCAATTGTGAACATGTTGAGACTAAATTGACAAATGCGCCACTTTATGGGACCAAATTGGCATTTTTCTCTCATTAACTCTCATAAATTTCTTGAGATCTAGACTTTAAAAAAATGGTTTCAACTTTCAACTCAAAAGAATATCCACAATAAAATCTCTCCTCCTAAAGTAGCAAAATTTAAATCTGGGACAAATTTGCCCTTTATTTTGTTATGTAATTGACCTCTGCACGTTCTCTGAGCCATTCCAGTACTTTTGCTCCCTCAAGTACTTCTTGCACCTAAGAAGACAACAAAAGATTATTTCACATGCAATTGTTTCAAACATCCCAATATTCTGATGATAAATGATAGGGATAATAACCAACTACCCCTGACATATAGCATAAATACAAACAGGTTTCAAATATTACCAATAACCCCTGATGTTCACTCTCCCTCACAAACTTCACCAAACGTTAGTAACAAACATTCATTTAAAATGAAGGATAATAAAAAAGTTGCTAAAATCAACTTTTTTCTTATTGCTCTCAGCTATTTCCGTTATGCTTAAAACTTCAGGAGGGAGTTGGTAATTTCTAAAATGTCATGGGATTTTTTGTATTTAAGCCATACCTCAGGGGTAGATGGTAGATGGTAAGTATACCGAGATGATAAAATAAGTAGTATTATAAACCTGTCCTTTGACGCGGTCCTCATCATATTCTTGATTTTGGCGTTTAAATTCAGAAATGGAATTTTCAACCTCCTTCACAAGCTCATCTGTCAATATCTGCAGATTTTCCCGTTTGAATACGTCACCAACAGCAATATTCTGCTTTATAATATTCATAATATTTTCTTTTTGGTTTTCCAGGAACTCTTTCACTGCCTTTGGACTTGATAAAGATGCCAATTGCTGTTCAGTAAGTTTCATATTTGCCTGATAAACAAAATCCAGAACACGAGTATTCTTCTTAAGACAAAACTGTAATGTATTATATAAAGGAAGAATTACATCTACAATCCCTGAGGTTCGCTCCAATTATAATTTAATCCTTCTATTTTCAAAAATTAAAAAAATTTCCGTGACATTACACTTTATTACAAAAACTTATCAGAAATTGTGCAAAATCTGATTTGCCTTCAACGTTTTTCTGATAACAAAATGAAAGAATAATAGATTTATGGAATGTATGCAAAAGAAAAAAAAAACTATAGGATCCCTCAACTTTTCACAAAATAACAGAGCAATCCCTGAGGCATTTTGGTCTTAAAAAATTGATATTGGGCATGAGGGTATTTTGGGGGGGAAAATGATGGAATAGTAACGGAATACGAACGGGCATTAACATTTTGAAATAGAGTGAAACATCTGTAAATTCTGAAAACAGAGAGACTAAACTGTAATTAAGGGAAAAACCTCAGGGATAATAGATGTTATTTGCTCTTAATGGTGGCATAGTCTTACCTGAATTTGCAGGAGTTGTGCTCCATAGAGCTGCCTTCCTTGTTCCTCAAACAAAGATTGAGGAATTTCAACTTCGACCATCTAATTTAATTACAAGAAACACAATTCATCAATATATGTGATGCATAATTAATTTTATACTATTTGGGCATTGCCAATACAGAATTTCATAAAAACGTTTAGGAAATAGTAAAATTTCTTAGAAAATAAAATAATAAATACTTTGTGTAGCTGATCCAGAATAGCATTATCTGTAGCTTGTTCTTTGGCTGTTTGCTCCACTTCAAGAAACTTTGCCAACAGTATTTCCCTAACCTGCGCAATGCCAATAGCGAATCTGAATGAGGTTTCTTTATGACTAGAGCGACCAATTATAATTCAGTATTTATGATGTGAAATTATTACATCTACAATCCATATAGTTCTCCCTAATTACAATTTAGTTCCTCTGTTTTCAGAAATTACAAAAAACTCCCTGACATTTAATTATAAAGATTCATCTGAAATTGGCTGTTTGTTTGCAGCTTTTGGCTTCTTGTTGTATAGTTTAAGGGAACTTTATGTAATACAGTGAAATGTTGGGAGTTTGTCCAACTTTCGTAAAACAGAGGGACTAAATTGTAATTAGCTCAAACCTCAGAGTAGTAGATTTATTTCGCCCTTAAGGTTTTAATGACTTGCCTGATCAATTGTGGTGCATCCAGACAGAAGCTTATCAGCAATTGAGTCATTCAGTTCGGGTAAATCTCTGTAGAACAGTTCCTTGCATTCTACCTAAAAAACATACAAAACATATTATTTAAAACGGAAAGTTTTAGTCATAAGAAATAAGATGTCTGTCTTCTTGAATAGATGCTCATAACTTCAAATTGGAGTAAAGTGAAATTACCACAAATTTAGAGTTGGCACATGTTTTATAATCGCGAAAGGAACATTTCAGAGAAACAATATGATTTAACACAAAATTTGATTTTCGTTCACTAGTTTTAATTTGAGAAAAATAAAATGATATTTTCGGAATTAAGAAAAAAGGGTAACTAACAGTGAATTGAGCGCGAACTCCTCGAAGATCTTCTTGTTTCCATGAATCGGGAAATGTATATGGAAATGACTTAGTTTCACCACGTTTTATCCCAATAATTGAGTTCAGAAACTCTGGAAGGACTCTATCTCCATCTTCTGTGTCAAATTGGAACCCTGAAAAACAGCAAAGTCCATGAGATCTCACAGTAAATGCTTTTCCTCTAAATTTTTTGAAATGGAAATATTTTCATTTTTTATCCTTAATACGTATAAGACAATATTAACCACGCGCATTCTGCATAACTTCTTTAGTTTTCTAGTTAAGTTTAAAATTTTAGATCAAGTTGATGTAGAAGTACATATAAGACAATATTAAATAGGATGAATTACATCTACTACCCTTTTATTCCCTCTATTTTCAGAAATTACAAAAGCACCCATGAAACTATACACCATGAAGCCAAAAATGCAAATAATGAGCCTATTTCAGGGAGCTTTTTACATTAAAGTGAAATGTCAGGGACTTTTTCGTAATTTCTGAAAATAGAGGAACAAAATTGTAATTACCTCAAACCTCAGGAGTAGTAGATGTAATTTGCCCTATAAAATATATTAGAAACAATATATATGATTTTCAAGAAGAACAAATATTACAGGAAACACACCTTTACTCTCTGCAGAAGGAATCTGTTGAGCAGCTGATTCATCTTCCTCAATTGTTTTAGCTGATACATCAAGAATCGCAACATCACCTACCTGCACATGTTTCAAGCTAGTAAAAACCTAAGATGAAAAAAATATATTAAAGAAAAAAAGGTGTTCATCTATGAAGTTGCATCATTATTAAAGTTCAATCTCGATTGACATAATAAGCAATTTGGATAAAAACCAAAAAACTTAAACTTGCTAGTGTAAGCTTTTCGTTAAACTTGCCAAAAATATTAAAAAGAATTTTAAAAAATCTGTCTGTGCTATATATATATTTATACTATTACATATAGGACGACGGTGTCCGACCATATCTATCTCAAATTTGACGCTCTAATTCTTAAAATTTGGATTGTTTTAGTTAATAACATTAATTTAGTTATTGATGTCATTTGAGTAGGATTCAATCTAAACAGTCATAGATATGGCAAAGAATTTCTCTTGAATGAAACAAATCATGGGTTTTTAAAATTAAATTTAAGTAATCTGTCTATATTGTCGTCTACACTTAACTAAATAAATCTGATATATAATAAGATATTTTTGAGCTTATAAGATAGTAGATCTTATTCTATAGATAAGATCTCAAAGTTTTTGGGTAGAAATAAGATCATGAGATTTCAAAATGTTAGTGCAATTATGTAATTAATATGGTCAAAAAGTATGGGTTGTGTTGAAAATTTGGAAATAAGTTGGTATTCCCTGTCTATCTTATTTTAATATCTTATAAGCTCTTTCAATAGAAAATTTGCCGCACAACTTTTAAGTGCCTTTAAGCTCCTAGCAGCTTATAAGTTGAAACCTGATTTTACTTGCCTCAAGTGGTCTTTCAGTTACGATTCTTAAAGCACCAAGGGCTTTGTGACGACGTATTAATTCTTGTTCAGCTGCAGTTTGAGCATCTATTTCCTTGTCAATCTCAACAGTAATCTTCAAATTCTTGTATCCATCTTCAGGATTCCATTTTACTTCAGGCGCAACATCAACGAGTACATCATATCTAACCACAAATTTTCAGACGTAAAAAAACTTATGTATATAAATTGAAATCTTGGCAACTTTCGAATAAATGAAGAGCAACGAGCGAAGAGTCGCTACAATTCTCTGATTGACCACCAGATAATAATATTTACATAAAAGTGGCATATTATTTCGTTGCATGAAAGTTATTGAATGACCACCTTATTAAATATTTAGATATCTGTTCATGCCTCCTCACGTGCAGGGAGAACTACATCTACTATCCTTTAGGTTTTCCCTAATTACAATTCAGTCCCTCTATTTTCAGAAATTACAAAAAACTCAATGACACTTCAATTTATTTAAAACTAATTAGCATTTATTAGGGTTCTGTTACTATCCCGTCAATTTTATTTTATTTTGCCAAAAATACCTTCATGACCTAGTGTCAGTTCTGTAATATTGTGAAAAGTTGAAGATTGTATTGTTAATAAGTTGAAAGTATTGGGACTTGTTGTTAACTCTTGAATTTAGCATATATAGCTCCTTGTGGCCGTTAAGGGCAAAACAAGGCTTTGCATAATTTGTGCTAAGTTTTTGTAATAAAGTGAAATGTCAGGTATCTTTTTTTTTTTAAAAGAGAGACTAAATAATAATTATAACAAACCTCAAGACTCAAGAGTAGTATTTTTGTTATTTTTGTCAGATGGGTGACGGTGAAGATTTGAACACAGAGAATCTTTGGCCTGTTTCTCACATCATATTGAACGACCACCTCATCTAACGACTCAAGGGCGTATTACATACAGTACCCCAAACATTTTCCAAAATTACAAAATACCCCCTATGTTTTCAAATATTACAGGAAAACCCCCGGTGTTTCAAACAATTACTAATTACAGTGTTTTTTTTGTAGGATTTTGTATAAAGTACAGGGGGCAGTTTGTTATATTTTTGTAATTGTTTAAACCTCAGGGGGTTTTCTGTAATTTTTAAAAATTGAGGCGGTATTTTGCAAGAATGGCAAACCTTAGGGGTACTGTATGTAATTCACCGAAAAACTCAATTAGTTAGAGAGGCAAATCATTCAATATTTAAGTATATCAATAAAGATAGAAAGGATGATTGTTTTTTCACAACCTCAGAGATTTCATAGAAGAATAAGTACTCTCCATCTCTGGAAATTTGGTCGAAATGCGGACCGAATCTTCGAAGGCTCTTCCACTTACTGAAGCCATGGCATGTGGAAGTGTTCTCTTCAAAATAGATTCAATTGTGGCCTTTTTAACAGCTTCCTTCCCAACATAACTAACAAGAATATTTTCTGGAACATTCTTCCCGGGACGAAAACCAGGCACCTATAAAGATTACAACAAACCATTTGCAATTGCTACATTATTCTCAAATCAAATACATTTTCTTCTGTGATCTCGACATAGATAAAAGAAAAATGTAGACTTTTTTCCAATATAAGTTCCAATAAGTACCTTTGAAGTTTTCATAAACTCTTTGAGGACTCTTTTGTAACAATCATCGCATACTACATCAGGAACCTCTACACTCAACTTGACCTGCACATGGAAAATAAATATAAATCAGATGTAAATTCTAAAATTCCACAACCTCAACGAGCCACGAACTCCCAGCCAATCAAAACAATGCAAAAATTCTGTAGAAAAAAAGCAAAAATGAAAAACTGACTCTCGAATTGGGTTCTGCGGTTTCTGTAACTTGAATATCAGCAGGCAGCTTGTCCGCAACGACGTCATCAGCGGTAGCCGGAGCCGGAGTCGGGGCCGTAGAAGCGCCAAAGCGAGCCGAAACGCGAGACGAGTGTTGTGGATGAGAGAATTGGCGGGAAGATGGAGCTACGGCGAATTGTTTGATTTTGTAAATGGGTTTAAGGAAATTGGCGCTGATAATCGACATAAAGGAAGGTAAAGCCGCCATTGAAGCGGGCCTGAAATGGAAGAATGTTTTTGGTGTTGCAGTACAGCAGGCCTCCATTGTCGGAGAGGAAGAACTGCTATGGAAAAGATAAAAAATGAAACTCAACCCTTTTTTTTTTTCTTTTTCTGATAAATACAGAGGATAAGATATTTCCTTTCAACGAGCTGTACGGCGTCGTTTGCTTTATCAACTGAAATGGTTTCAGAAAAGACAAAAGAGAGATGATAATAATTAGGGATAATTACATCTAGATTTAAAAAAAAAAAAGGGAAATGAATTTGGAAAATTATAACTTTTTTAGTTAAATAATTACAATTATACCCTATAAAATTGAATAATTATAAAAAATACCTATAAATTAAAATTTTGTCTATAATTAACATAAATAATATTTCATTTTCGATGTCAAGATTCAATTTTAATTTTAATTTTAAAATATTACATAAATATTTATAATATTATAGTGAAATTTAAGAACAACTTAACATATAAAAAAAAGTAAGAATATTTTTAATATTTACTATTCATTATTATGTCATTCTATATATATATATATATATATATATATATATACCCTATAAAATTGAATAATTATAAAAAATACCTATAAATTAAAATTTTGTCTATAATTAACATAAATAATATTTCATTTTCGATGTCAAGATTCAATTTTAATTTTAATTTTAAAATATTACATAAATATTTATAATATTATAGTGAAATTTAAGGACAACTTAACATATAAAAAAAGTAAGAATATTTTTAATATTTACTATTCATTATTATGTCATTCTATATATATATATATATATATATATATATATATATATATATATTTTTTTTTTAAGAAAACACCCCTCGGCAAATATATTAACTCAAATCAGCAAGAACAAAATCAGAAGCATAATGAGGAATAATACTCAAACCAACACGAGCCGAAGTTGCATTTCTAGCTAAAACGTGAGTTACTCTATTAATATCACGACGAACAAAAGAAAAACGATAATTCGAAAAACCACCTAGTAAACCACGAATATTCGAAATCAAATTGCCCAAAAGAGAAAAATCCTCAAAGTTACACTGAAGCTTCTGGGTCAATGACAAACAATCACCTGGAAATTCGACTCTAGATCAACCAAAGTCCCTTGCCAGTTTGACAGCAAAAAGACAAGTCAATGTCTCAACAAATTCCGGATCACCTGATCCTTGAGAATGGGCGGATTCCCAACCCACACAAGTGCCCGAGGAATCACGCCCGATCACCCCAATACCTATTTCTCTAGACTCCGCGAAAATTTTTTTTACTTCTTTAATTTTATATGGGATATAATTATAATTATTTGATTAAGTCATTTAATAAAGTTTTTGGAATTTAAGTGTAATTAACTCTGATAATTATAAAGTGTTTCCCTCAACATAAACATGTTTTGTCGGTCAACACACCAACTTGGAACAAATTAAAAATTAGCATTAACATAAGTACTGAAAACCTCAGAAGCATCAATTGGAAAGCGACGTCGTCGGCTCTGTAACTTCGCTCTTTTTCTGCCACGACACCAAATCTCCAACTCCTCCCATTTATTTGAAGCAGAGAAAACGGTGGAGAGAGAAGAAGAAGAAGAAGAAGAAGAAGAAGAAGAAGAGAGCGGAGCAGAGAATAAATGGAAGGTGTTGGTTCGAGACAGAGCCGAGCCGCGTCGAGGTACGCGTCGAGCCCATCGGCGCCAACGTTTAGCGGCCCAGTTAGGAAGTGGAAGAAGCAGTGGGTTAGCTCTCAGCCCAACAGCCAAAACAATGGCGACAACCGAAACCAACCGCCGCCGCTTCTCCTCTGCCGCTGGACCCCTCTCTCCGCCGACGAGCCACGCAAACGCCGCTTCCGATATGCTCCGGTAAATGACCGTTCATGGGTTTTTGCTAGCCTGCATCTTTTTGTTTTTGTTACAGTTAGTAAAACAAAAAATAACCCTTATTTTCAACGGTTTTGTGGCGGAGATTTTTTTCATTTTGATTCCCGGGGATTTATTATGCTATGAAATTGGTTTTGAGTTAAGTAATAGAGTAATCTTCCAGGAATCATGATCATGCTTGAGAGAAGTTTTTTATGGTGCAGGTTGTTCCAATAGAAAAGGGATATATGGAAGGTGTGGAGAAGGTTGACAATGAAGCTGGAACAACCATAAACAATCAATTTGACAGTGATGGTATGTTGGAAGAGCTTACCTCTGGACAACCTCAGGTTATTCTTGCTAATTTTAATTCATTTTTCAAACATTCTCATTTTGATTTGTGAAAAGATTTTAGTCCGTATATTTATGTGTTGTTTTGTGGTTGATTCAAGTTTAATGAGGATGATTGGAAGAAGAACCTCTTTCTAGTTAGATCTCTTGTACCTCTTGTTCCAATAGTTATTTTGGTCTTGCTATTATTCCCTATTTCAATTTTCAACTGGAATAACTCTTGTCTTGGTAAATTCTATAGTTAATGGTCTTGTGGGTCAATTATGAAAACCCCCGAGGTTAGTGCCTTTTACAGAAAACCACTAAAACCGTGTACCTCTATACCGTTGGACCCTTAGTTTTAGGGGGGTATTCGTAATGTTTTGCAAATCTCAAGTTAAGTTTCATTATGTTTCATGGTTTCAAGTTAAGACGTAAGCAGTGTAAAAACTCAGGGGTTACTCGTAAGGTTGCACGGTTTTAGTGGAATTTTATAACTAACTTGAGGGTTTTTTTTTTGTAATTATTCCTAGTCTTATTTATCAAATGAGTTCGGCCTGTCATAATATTTGAAAAAATGAAATGACATAATCTCTTACTGTCTTAACTTCATTTGGGAATTGTTATTCAGGAAATACGAGCTTACTTCATGATGTCTATTGTATTGCAGGAACTGTGTGAAGATCAAGCATATTCAAACAAGAGTCTGTCCAAAAGCCTCCGTTCTGAAGAGAAAAGGGAATTGATTCCAAATTTACTATAGGAAGATAAATGCTAGATTAGGGAAATTTATGTTTGGGTGTATTATATAAAGTAGATCTATTTTGAAACTCGAAAGCTTAATGGAGGGAAGCACTCTCTCACTCGCTCTTGAAGCCAAGGGGATTTTGGCTTGTAAAAGCATGTAGTTAGGTGAATTTGACCATTAAATGTTGGATCTTTTTGAATGGCCTGTTGCGATGCACATACGGCACTAATCAATCGATGTTTGATTCGTGCCTCGTGCCCAAGAAGCACGACTTCAGTTTTAATCCCTTGTATGGTTTCTCCCGTATTCGGATACTGTAAAGACCTAATACGGGTCAAATATCTAATATTCACAAGATGAAGATTTGAACTCTGGTCCTGCTCCATTCACATAGGACACTGTTCTTTTAGGATGAATGACATCTGGATACCTAAAGTTCGATCGATCTATTTACAAATCTGACTCTTTAGTTTGAAAAATTACCATATAATTTCTCAAGTTTTCAATAAATTTATAAATATTTGAAGATATCCCCACTTGGGGTTTCAGTTTGGGGGTATTTTCGGTGATATTGTTTGGAAACTATTAAAACTTGCTGAAATTCAAGGACTTGTGAAGTTTTCAATAAATTTATAAATATTTTGAAGATATCCCCACTTGGGATTTCAGTTTGGGGGTATTTTCGGTGATATTTTTGGAAAATGTTAAAACTTGTTGAAATTCAAGGACTAAGTGGTAATTTTTCAAACTAAAGAGATAAATTTGTAAATGCACCCAACTTTAATTATATGGTAATTTCTTAAACTAGAAAGATCAATTTGTAAATACACCAAATTTGGAGGTGAACTATATGCTATTCTATCAAACTAGAAGAATGAATTTATAAGTACATCAAATTTTAAGAGATAATCAGATGTAGTTCACTAGCTTGAGTCTTTAAAAAGCTACAGGATCTGCTGGTTTCAGCTCTGCAGAACAAATGTCACAAGATATGGCAAGAATGATCGTTTTCGCCAAAACTCCCCCGATTTAAGGGCCATAGCTTGTCATTATATCACTTGTTATTTCAATCAACATAACTTTCTTGACATAGAAATTGCATCAAGGTATTCAAACTCAAGAAATAATTAGATGCTCATCTGTACATGAGCTTTTTGGACCCTAACTAATACAACAAAACAATTAGCACTACTAAGGAATGTATTTAGGTAGTAAAATCGACTTCTTCAAAATTTCGGCCTCCCGCAATAAAATTTTAACATGAATCTCATCCGAACATGTGTGTTAAGCTGATCTCATAACTTCAAGTTTAGGATGTCGAAGATGGTCGAATTTCTAGTTTTTCATTGCGACAGTTACGCCAACTTCAGCAGGCCTAATAACTCGGTCATGGAGCATGTACCCTGCCTGCATATGAACAAAGAGGCACTTACGTTAACATTTATGGTCATTGTTTACAATCACAATCTTCGATTTCAACGGAGGTAACACTATTTTATGACAGAACAGCGAAAGAAAAATTCACATGATACAAACAAAGACATAAATAAAAACTAGGGAAAATTACATCTACTACCCTAGAAGTTAGGTGAAATTACAAAACGATTCCTCGAGTTTGAGAAATTACCATATGGTCCATGAAGTTTCAATAAATGTGTAAAATCTTCAAAAGTACCATGATAACATCAGGGATTATAAGGTAATGTTTCAAACTAGAGTGGATCAATTTCTAATTTCACCTAACTTCATGGGTAGTAGATGTAATTTGTCCTAAAAGTATATACCCAAGATTAGAGCAGATGAAACTATACAAGGGTTGAATGGAGGGAGGGAAGAGGAATTTTGAGTTTCAAAACTACTTCAATCAGTAAACGATTCCTATCAATATGAATAGAGAAGGAGTATCAAGAAATCTCTATATAACTGAAAATTTATAATTAGTTTCATACGAGGCGGAATGGAGGGAAGAGGAACTTGAGTTTTCTCTTTGGGATAAAGATTTTTGTCTTCACTTCTATTTTGAAAGGGAGATTTGGTATATTAGCTACCTATATAGTGATTTAAACTACTTTGAGAATTGTTGGGGAAAGTTATGACACAGAAAGATCCCTTAATTGATTTACCTAATTGAAGATAATACATGCATCAATATGTACAACAAATCATATACCTTTAGAACAACTGCAACATGGCCTGCTGGCTTTGAAGCATCTGGCACTTGGAAAACAGCATTATGCCTGTTTGGATCAAATTCTTCGTTTATAGGATCATATTTTTCCATTCCAAATTTCCTGAATACCTATAGAAGACAATAAGTTAGTGCATCACTTAAAACTCCATATCCAAAATATAGAAGTAGTGACAGGCTCGTCAAATAGCATAGAACTTTCTTGTTTAAATTATGTTAATGGCAAAGCTTTTGATGAAGGATGGCCAGAATAGTGCAAGCCTATTAGATTGCGCTTCTCATAACTTTAAAGTTTTTCTTTTTTCATAAAGTATTTCCTCATGAAATTGTTTAAGCTTCCAGTTTATACACGATGCCTTTCTTTTTTATTATGATGAGTTACAACAGTGTTCAATTCATCAAGCAAATCTTTGCCCAAATTTCTTTTTGTTCCCTTCTTAAGTTTTGGCATTTTCCTATGTGCTGTTTTAGTATTATTTATCAAATTACTTAATCAAAATCCTCCACCAACACACTGTTTCTACACAACTTATTCTAAACATGTATATCATCTCATACTATAAATGCAACAGGACTCATGTTTTGCATAAATAATAGCAGAAAAAGGTCCAAAATCACATCAGAGTGTCTGACTGGAAGCAGATGCAAACAATATATCATCAATGAAAGAGGAGAAAACATTCAGTCAAGAACAACCTACCTCAGATAATTGCTTTTCAGTCATTTCAACACCTTCAAGGAGTGTTTTAAGTTGTTGAACAGCTCCAGATGTATCTTTAGACGTATCAATTTTTGAAAAGCTCTCTTTCGCAGCAGAAGAGGCCCTTGCCAAATTATCTGCCACGTCCAAGAGGCTCTTTGCAAAATTCTGCAGCATAATTCAAACAGCTAATTGAGCAAGAACTCTAAAATGGCTCCTAAGAAGCTATAACCGAAAAGCACAAACCTGAATGGCAAACTTTTTTGAATTTTCAGATTCACGTCTAGTACGCTCCTTGACATTCTCCATCTCCGCTAAAGTCCTCAGAACTTTATCTTTCATGTTTTCAAGCTCTTCCTGCTTTACACCCAATTGCTGTTCCTTTTCTGCAACAAGTTTCATCAGATCATCTCTTGAAAGGTCGCTCTCCACGTCTGAATCAGAGTCAGAAAATGCAACTCTTTTTGTACCACTTCTCCTCCTTTTGACAGACCCAGTTTTTTCCTTGGAGATTGATTCTGCTTGATCAGGAGCATCAACAGCTGAAGAAGCATCATTCTTCGTCTTAGTTTCCTGTTCATTTCCAGATTGAGCAGTCACCTTCTCATCAGGCTGTGGGCTTGCAGAAGATGAGAATCCGAACCAATGAAAAGGAGATGCGTTTGGGGCTGAGTGATGTAGCACGGATACCTGAGTAGTTACCACCTAAAATGGGAGAAGAGCTTGTATGCTCAATACTAGCTCAATACAATGAATTTTGAGTAGTGATCTCAAAAACAAAATGATAAATCGAACTAAAATTCAGTGGAATACATCACAGTCTATACTCTACATGTTATCTTCAAGCATAAAGCCAAGAGCTCTAAACCAGCAACAATGTCAATTCAAAGAACGCAAAATCGAATCGCGAAAACATCGCATAAAAACTCGAATTTGTATCATCCTAAAAAAAAAGACATTCCCACCAGAGAAAGAACTTAAACCCGGTAAACCCTAACTGAAATAATCAAAGAAAGAGAAAAAGAGCACCTTATCCCCAGTTTGGGAGAGCAATTGATTGGTGAAAGAGGAGACGTGTTTGTGGTCATGGAGGAGCGGCGTATTGCGGCACTGATTCAAAAAAGTCCAGGAGAACCGAGACGTTAACCTGCTAACAGACATGACTGCGGCGGCTCTGGTATTATCAACAATTTGAGATTTATCAGAAAAGTTTGAATCTTGAAAAGAGAGAAAGTTTTAAGTATGAAGAATGCAGGGTTTTAGGGGTTGGACTTGGGGAGGAAGAAAGGTTGGGGGAAGAAATGGAGCTAAAATTGTTCGGTTTTGATTCCCAAAAATTGAAAATTAATAGTATCAAGCATTTCTATTTTATCTTAAAAAAAAAAAAAATGCATTTCTATTCTCAAAACTAGCAATCATTTTTTTTCAAGATTAGCAATCAATTCAAAACATAGATAATGAAATATTATGATTAGTTTTGAGATTTTTACTATTATTATTATTATTATTATTATTATTATTATTATTATTATTATTATTATTATTATTATTATTATTATTATTATTATTATTATTATTATTATTATTATTACAGGGCTGGAGACTATGAAATGGTGACTTGGTGAGGTGATCGCCTACGCCCAAATGTGGGGATGAAATCATGAAGATCCTTAATTATTAGTTATTAGTTATTACCAAAACCATACAACAATAAGGATTCTCTACATTTTTGAATTATTATTATTATTATTATTATTATTATTATTATTATTATTATTATTATTATTATTATAAAAAAAAAAAAAAAAAAGAGTACTCAGAACGAAAAATTTTTGATTTCTGCGATGGTTTGGATTAAAACAGGCAGGGATTAGGTTTAATACCGAAGTCTGGATTCGCCCACTTTGTTGCCATGTTTTCGGCGTTTTTAGGGCTTGCCTCCATGACTGGTTAAGAACTAAATCCCTTGACAGTTTTAATTCTGTAAAACAATCCATGTACAGTATTCAAGATTTTAGTAGTTCGTGGTACTCACCAAAACTAATTAAAATTAAATTAATTTCTTTTTTAAGGTCCTGCTATTCTGCTATAATGCTAAAGGGGTTTGTAATAAATTCTATAACAAACACATATAACTTCATACTTTAAATCCTCATTGTCAAATGGTTGATAAACCTTCAAATGAAACCATACTTATAGAGACCAATTTTAGTAAATCTGAGATTACTACTAGGAGATCTATCAAATGGGATGAAATAACATTCCCAGAAAATTGGATTATTGAAAGAGCTGCTCCTGCTCTACCTAATACTCAGGATAGGGTTACTAATATAGTACAAACTCCTGAAGGAAATGTTGTCATTAATTTTGATAAATCTAGATATTCCCTAAAACCTGGATCAAGTCTCTCTAGATCCAGTTCTTCTTATTATCATATATCTCCCCTTGACTATGAGGTCAAATCCCCTTCTAGGTTTTCTACTTCTCAAATCAGAGAAACAGAAAAATCCTCTGATGATGCTCTTCCTGATATGGTTGAAGAATTAAAAATTCACCCTGATAATATTGTTAGAGGTGTTTATAAAGTTGAAGCAGACATGACTGCATCTGAAATGAATTTTTCTGTTTAATGGATTTTAAACCAAAAATTGATTTTAGCCCGGGTTCACCTGCAAGAAAATTAATACAACAAGAGTTTAATCTCCCCAGGTGGGAACCATTTAAAAAATGGCTGTTTGAGAATTTCACAAAAGAAGATAGAAAAATATTTCAAGAAAAATTTTATAAAATATCTTTTGTTCCATGGTTTATTACTAATTATATAGAAAATTATATTTCTGTTATTGAAAGAGAATATAAATATTCTCAAAATGGAAAGGTTTTAAAAACAATTTTCCCTCCTTCTCAATCTTTTCAAATTGAAAAAGATACTGAAACCAGGTATTATACTGCTTTTCAAAAACTTATTGATAGTGAAGTTTTACCTGTTACTACGGCTCATATTAATAGTTTAATAAAACAACAAAATTATAGTAATATTTATTTAATTGTTCTTGGAGAACAGATTGTTTCTTTACATGACAGAGTCGAAAAAATTATTTCTAGCATAAATGAGCTTAAAAGCTCCTTTCATAATACAAAAACTCTTAACCATGAGAGTATTGCTACTCCTAGTATCCAACCTCCTCCTGATGTCAAGGATTTTAAATTAAAATCAGTCTCTGAGCTTGAAAAAATGCTTGATGAAAAATTTAAAAATCTTTCAATCAAAACTCTTAATGATGAGTTTGAAAGTGAGATGAGTGATAATGATAATTATCAAAACGCAATCCGTGAAGAGATTAATAAACTCTCTAAATATGCTGACAAGCCTACGCAAAGGATGTATTATTATCCTAGACCTACTCCCCAGGATGTTCTTTTTGAAGAACAGGAGTATATTGTTAATAATTCCTATAGTGGTAAAAATATTTACGAATGGAATATTGACGGATTTACTGAAAGACAGATTTATAATGCTGTTCATAGAATGCTTATGTATAGCACTATTTGTAAGAATAATGGTAACACTGATAAAGCTATAGCTAATATGATTATAGCAGGTTTTACAGGCCAACTTAAAGGTTGGTGGGATAACTATCTCACTCAGAATAATAGAAGCGATATCTTAAATATGATTAAAGATGAGAATGGTAGACAAGTTGAAAATTCTGTTTACACTTTAATTATTAATATTATTGAACATTTCACTGGAAGATGGTCTGACAATAGTGAAAATCTTAGGACTTTACTCCAGAATTTAAGATGTCGAACTCTTACATCTTTTAGATGGTATAAGGATACTTTTCTTAGTAGAGTTATGGAACTCCCTGAGTCTAATAGTCCTCACTGGAAATCTAAATTCATTGATGGATTACCCCCTTTATTTGCTGAAAGAGTTAGGAAAAACCTTCGCAAAGGTGAAGTTAATATTAATTATGATAGTTATACTTATGGTAAGCTAATAGGAACTTGCATTCAAGAAGGCTTAGCCTTGTGTAATGAAATAAAATTGAACCAACAAATTAAGAAACATAATCTTAATGAGAAAAAACAATTAGGTCAATTTTGTGGTCAATTTGGAGTAGAAAATCCATCTACTAGCCAGGATAATAGTAAGGTTAAAAAACATAAGAAAGATAATAAATATCATGATTTTCCTAAAAAGAAACACCGAAAAAGAAAGGAGAAAAGAGAATTCAGGAAAGAGAAAAGGAGAGTGAATGCGCCCCCGGTTGTTTGCAGAAAATGTGGAAAAATTGGCCATTATGCCAATAAATGTTGGGTTAAGAGAAAGCTTAATACTTTGGCTATTGATGAAGATCTTAAAGAAACTTTAAGTAAATTACTTATCCATTCTGATTCTGAAGAAGAAGAAGTGTCTGTTGAAGCACTTAGAGTTTTTGACACTGATTACAGTTCTTCAAATAGTGAAGAATGTGAACCATGCAAAAATGGTTTACCATGTGATAGAGAGAATAGCTCAGATCCCGAAGAAGGTAATAACCTTTATCAAATTCTTTCTCAATTTCAGGAAATAAATGTCCTTAATAATGATAGTATTATAGAAATTTTAAAATCAGTCAAAGATCCAGAAATTAGAGAAAAAATTCTTGATCAAATAGGAGAAAAAGATTTTCCTAATAAGCATAATGATTCTACTCCAAAATCTTCTGAGCCATATACTATGGCTGAAGTAAAAAGAATGTTAAAACAAAAACAGGTTGGAGAAAACACTGCTAATGCTAATGATTTGGCAATAGAGATTTATAATCTCAAAAATGAAATTAAAAGCTTGAAAAGCTCTAATAAAAACCTTGAAGAGAGAATTTTTAAATTAGAAATTTTCAATAAAGGAAAACAACCTCTTATTAATTTTGATTCTGAAAACCAAAATATACTTTCTGAGGATGATAATTTCCTTGGTACTTTAGAAATGGTTACTTCCCAGAAATGGTTTATAAAAATTTCTCTTCTTATTGATCATAATTACAGGAAAGAATTTACGGCACTTGTTGATAGCGGTGCAGATTTAAATTGTATCCAAGAAGGAATTATTCCTACCAGATATTTTCATAAAACAACTTATTCCTTAAGTTCTGCAAATGGCCAGAAAATGGAAATAAATTTTAAAATTCCAAAAGCTTATATCTGCAAAAATAAAGTTTGCATCCCTACTAGTTTTCTTCTAGTCAAAAATATTACTAACCAAGTTATACTTGGAACCCCTTTTCTGAAGAAAATATTTCCGATAAAACAAATCGATGAACAAGGTTTTATAGGAACCTTTGAAGGAAAAGAAATTACTTTTCATTTTATCACTGAACCTTTTACAAGAATTTTAAATAACATAAGAGATTCTTTTATAAAGAATAAAGAAAATCAAATTAATTTTCTCAAAGAGGAAATAAGGATTTGTAATATTGAGGAGACTCTTCAAAATCCTAGATTACAGGATAAGATTAAACTACTTCATAATCAATTTTCTTTACAAATTTGTAATGATCACCCAAATGCTTTTTGGGACAGAAAGAAACATATTGTTTCACTTCCCTATGAAGATAGTTTTGATGAAAAGAAGATTCCGACTAAGGCTAGACCTTGTCAAATGAATAAAGATTATCTTGAGTTATGTAAAAAAGAGATTGAAGCTTTGCAAAACAAAGGGTTAATAAGACCCTCTAAATCTCCATGGTCTTGTACAGCTTTTTATGTTAATAAACATGCTGAGCAAGAAAGAGGTGTTCCCAGGTTAGTTATCAATTATAAACCCCTTAATATTGCTCTAAAATGGATTAGATATCCAATCCCTAATAAAAAGGATCTTTTGGATAGGCTTCATGATGCCTTAGTATTTTCAAAATTTGATTTAAAATCAGGATATTGGCAAATTCAAATTCATGAAAAAGATGTTTATAAAACCGCTTTTAATGTCCCCTTTGGACAATATGAATGGAAAGTAATGCCTTTTGGTCTTAAAAATGCCCCGTCAGAATTTCAAAATATTATGAATGATATTTTTAATTGTTATAGTGATTTTATAATTGTTTACATTGATGATATTTTAGTGTTCTCTAAAAATATAGAAACACATTTTAAACATCTGGATATATTTAAGAAAATCGTTATTCAAAATGGTTTAGTTATATCTAAACCCAAGATGCAACTTTTCCAAACTAATATTAGATTTCTTGGCCATAATATTGAAAAAGGAAAAATTATTCCTATTAATAGGAGTATTGAATTTGCTTCCAAATTCCCTAATCAGCTGACTGATAAAACTCAGCTTCAAAGATTCTTAGGAAGTTTAAATTATATTTCTCCTTATATTAAAAATCTTGCCCAGGATACTGCTATCTTATATGATAGACTTAAGAAAAATCCAAAGCCATGGACTGACAGTCATACTCAGGCTGTCCAAAAAATTAAACAAAAAGTCATTAATCTCCCGTGTCTTATGCTTGCTAATCCAAATTGGGATAAAATTATTGAGACAGATGCCTCAGAAATTGGATATGGAGGAATCCTTAAACAAATTTCCCCTAATAATAAACAAGAATATCTTGTTAGATTCCATTCAGGTAAGTGGAATAATAGCCAAAAGAATTATGCTACTATAGCTAAAGAGATTTTAGCTATTCTTAAGTGTGTCTTAAAATTTCAAGATGATTTATATAATCAGAAATTTATAATTAAAACTGACTGCCAAGCAGCTAAATATATGTTTAAAAAAGATTTTAAACATGATGTTTCTAAACAAATGTTTGCAAGATGGCAAGCTCAATTAGCCCCTTTTGATTTTGAAATTGTTTATAAAAAAGGAACTGATAATAGTCTTCCTGATTTTTTAACCAGGGAATATTTATCAGAATGAATGATGTTGATCAATGGTTATATAGAATGATCCCTTATGCAATGTCTGTTTATAGGGAAAGGGATATTATTCTCACAAGATTTGGCTGGCAAATGGATAACAGTCCAGACATCAACTCTCATACTTGGAGAATTTATAAAGATCTCTTTGACCCTCCTCTAAGAGGACCTAATGACTTCAGAATCTTAAAGATTCAGAATAAAATTACTGTGAATAGTTTTGCTAATCTTATTGGTATCCCTAGGCTTATACAGCAGGAGAAATATCTTCAACAAAATATTGAAATTGATGAATCTATGCTTTCTGTTATTAATAATGGATATGATAGATATCCTAATCTTGTTAGAATAATTAAAGAAGATAGAGCAGAATTAAAAAGGGTTAAAACCCGAATTAATGAGCTAATAGCTTAATTGGTTTCCTTTTCAGCTTATGGAAGAAGATAATTTTATGGATGATGACATTCATGAAGATAATTGGGTGTCTTATTTAGAGGAAGAAATTCTTCCACATATTTCCTGTCCAAAGCCCAGAAAACCTAGGCCCATATGGCCTCGTCATAATCGAGTCCTACACTTTGTGGAAATTTCGACCTATTATAGCAAGAAGGCTAAATATTGGGAAAATATGAAACAAATCCTTCAAGATGAAGTTCATAATCATCCACGTTATAGAATTTTAATAAAAAGGATTGATCATAGCATCCGCCAGAATAAAACTGTGGTTCATGTAACCCATAAAATTATTAATAGATCACTTATTGCTTGATGTTTTTCAGGATGAGCCATCAAGGAAGAGGAAATTCCTCTTATAGAGGAAGAGGACGAACAATTGCCCAAATTGGGAATCAAAAGCTTATAGCCGAAAATATTGCTAATATTACATCATCCTCTTCAAGTAATACTTTGAACAGGGGAGATGAAATGCTATTTAAAGAATTCATGGAATACAAAGCAAGGCTTGGTAATACCAACCAGGGCAACCCTTCATATGCTAATATTGTCATTGAAGAAGAAACAGATGATTTGCCCTATGAGCAGAATAACTGCAAAGAGGTAATATTCCTCTTAGAAGACAAAGATCTTCGTTGGAAAGGTGAAATATGGCACCTTATGAATAGATATCTTAATAATGCTTCATTTACTGCTGGTTCATATAAACAGCGTATTCATTATGAAAATATTCTTAAATCTACTGGATCTTGTGATTTTTCACATTTTTATCCAGGAAAAAATACTCAAGCTTATAGCTTCAGTAAAGTCATTATTAAGCAGATAATATCTGCAGAAGAATGGGGACTCAGTACCCTAGGTGAAAAGGAATATTTCCGGCCTGATCAAAAAATTCAGGTTAAATTTAATTATTGGGATTATATTGAAGCATTTCATAAAGCTTTTCTATATGAGAATCCATTGAAGAAACATACTTGGTTCTTCAAAATCTGTCCAAATGTTTATAACAAGGACATCCCAAATTGGTTATACCAATGGTGGTTATCCTTTGGCCCAACAGTAAAAATTTTGCCAGAACCTTATAAGGATCTTTATAATGAATGGGTGAAAATTTCACCAACTCTCATAGAGGCTGAGCATACTAATAAGTGGATTGAGGGAATGCCCTTCCTCCATTTTTTCATTGAGTTTGGTATCCCATGGATTTGGAAATGGGAACCAGAAATGGGTTATACTCAACAGAATATACCCTGTATTAAAAGGGTATCATATACAAAATTTTGGAAAAAAATGCTACGAAAAAATGAACAAGGAATCCTTGAAGGACAAGAGACTGTTGAAAACATCCAGGATCATATCCGGCAATATAAAGAGCAAATTCAGCTGAAACAACAAAGAGAAGCTCCAAGTCCTTTTCAACATTTATCAAGGAAATTAAATTTCCAAAAAGGACAATTGACCAATAAAGAATTACTAGCTTCTTACATGGAAGAAGTGAAAAAAGACTTAATAAAAAACTTTGGAATTGAATCTCAATCTGATATTTCTATGACCACTTCCTCGCATAATGATGAAGAATTTTGTGAATCACAAGACCCCTATGGGGAAGAAGCAGATATCTCCATAGAAGATATCATCAATAATGTGGAAAAATCAATCACAGAGCAAATATCAAGCTCTGTAATTGGCAAAGGAAAAGAAAAGATGGACAGCTAATGCGTTGGTGGACCCCCCCGTGGGATAAGGAATCTTTCTACTTTTATAAAGTTTTGCTTTTTAAAAGAGCATTGTAAAAATTCTTGTCTTCTTTTATTTGGTTGTTTATGTAGACTAGATTCTTTTCTCCTCTATTTAAGGAGGACTCTCTCTTGAGTTTTAGGCAGGTCGAAAATTAGAATTTTTAGCTTTGTATAATATTTTCTCTGTAAATTTCCATTCCAATCGAAGTTTCAAGTTTCTTCATTCTGGTGTTACTCATAAGTAAGTTCTAATTCTTCTTTTTAATTTTGAACTTCAATCTTATTTTCTGTACTGCCGCCTATATGGCCGGTTAAATTCTTGTGTTGAATAATGTCACGATACTAAGATCTGGTAGCATGAAAAAAAAAAAAAAAAAAAAAAAAAAAAAAAAAAAAAGAAAAAGAGTACTCAGAACGAAAAATTTTTGATTTCTGCGATGGTTTGGATTAAAACAGGCAGGGATTAGGTTTAATACCGAAGTCTGGATTCGCCCACTTTGTTGCCATGTTTTCGGCGTTTTTAGGGCTTGCCTCCATGACTGGTTAAGAACTAAATCCCTTGACAGTTTTAATTCTGTAAAACAATCCATGTACAGTATTCAAGATTTTAGTAGTTCGTGGTACTCACCAAAACTAATTAGTTTTAATTAATTTAATTTAATTTAATTTTAAAAGAAATTAATTTAATTTTAATTAGTTTTGGTGAGTACCACGAACTACTAAAATCTTGAATACTGTACATGGATTGTTTTACAGAATTAAAACTGTCAAGGGATTTAGTTCTTAACCAGTCATGGAGGCAAGCCCTAAAAACGCCGAAAACATGGCAACAAAGTGGGCGAATCCAGACTTCGGTATTAAACCTAATCCCTGCCTGTTTTAATCCAAACCATCGCAGAAATCAAAAATTTTTCGTTCTGAGTACTCTTTTTCTTTTTTTTTTTTTTTTTTTTTTTTTTTTTTTTTTTTTCATGCTACCAGATCTTAGTATCGTGACATTATTCAACACAAGAATTTAACCGGCCATATAGGCGGCAGTACAGAAAATAAGATTGAAGTTCAAAATTAAAAAGAAGAATTAGAACTTACTTATGAGTAACACCAGAATGAAGAAACTTGAAACTTCGATTGGAATGGAAATTTACAGAGAAAATATTATACAAAGCTAAAAATTCTAATTTTCGACCTGCCTAAAACTCAAGAGAGAGTCCTCCTTAAATAGAGGAGAAAAGAATCTAGTCTACATAAACAACCAAATAAAAGAAGACAAGAATTTTTACAATGCTCTTTTAAAAAGCAAAACTTTATAAAAGTAGAAAGATTCCTTATCCCACGGGGGGGTCCACCAACGCATTAGCTGTCCATCTTTTCTTTTCCTTTGCCAATTACAGAGCTTGATATTTGCTCTGTGATTGATTTTTCCACATTATTGATGATATCTTCTATGGAGATATCTGCTTCTTCCCCATAGGGGTCTTGTGATTCACAAAATTCTTCATCATTATGCGAGGAAGTGGTCATAGAAATATCAGATTGAGATTCAATTCCAAAGTTTTTTATTAAGTCTTTTTTCACTTCTTCCATGTAAGAAGCTAGTAATTCTTTATTGGTCAATTGTCCTTTTTGGAAATTTAATTTCCTTGATAAATGTTGAAAAGGACTTGGAGCTTCTCTTTGTTGTTTCAGCTGAATTTGCTCTTTATATTGCCGGATATGATCCTGGATGTTTTCAACAGTCTCTTGTCCTTCAAGGATTCCTTGTTCATTTTTTCGTAGCATTTTTTTCCAAAATTTTGTATATGATACCCTTTTAATACAGGGTATATTCTGTTGAGTATAACCCATTTCTGGTTCCCATTTCCAAATCCATGGGATACCAAACTCAATGAAAAAATGGAGGAAGGGCATTCCCTCAATCCACTTATTAGTATGCTCAGCCTCTATGAGAGTTGGTGAAATTTTCACCCATTCATTATAAAGATCCTTATAAGGTTCTGGCAAAATTTTTACTGTTGGGCCAAAGGATAACCACCATTGGTATAACCAATTTGGGATGTCCTTGTTATAAACATTTGGACAGATTTTGAAGAACCAAGTATGTTTCTTCAATGGATTCTCATATAGAAAAGCTTTATGAAATGCTTCAATATAATCCCAATAATTAAATTTAACCTGAATTTTTTGATCAGGCCGGAAATATTCCTTTTCACCTAGGGTACTGAGTCCCCATTCTTCTGCAGATATTATCTGCTTAATAATGACTTTACTGAAGCTATAAGCTTGAGTATTTTTTCCTGGATAAAAATGTGAAAAATCACAAGATCCAGTAGATTTAAGAATATTTTCATAATGAATACGCTGTTTATATGAACCAGCAGTAAATGAAGCATTATTAAGATATCTATTCATAAGGTGCCATATTTCACCTTTCCAACGAAGATCTTTGTCTTCTAAGAGGAATATTACCTCTTTGCAGTTATTCTGCTCATAGGGCAAATCATCTGTTTCTTCTTCAATGACAATATTAGCATATGAAGGGTTGCCCTGGTTGGTATTACCAAGCCTTGCTTTGTATTCCATGAATTCTTTAAATAGCATTTCATCTCCCCTGTTCAAAGTATTACTTGAAGAGGATGATGTAATATTAGCAATATTTTCGGCTATAAGCTTTTGATTCCCAATTTGGGCAATTGTTCGTCCTCTTCCTCTATAAGAGGAATTTCCTCTTCCTTGATGGCTCATCCTGAAAAACATCAAGCAATAAGTGATCTATTAATAATTTTATGGGTTACATGAACCACAGTTTTATTCTGGCGGATGCTATGATCAATCCTTTTTATTAAAATTCTATAACGTGGATGATTATGAACTTCATCTTGAAGGATTTGTTTCATATTTTCCCAATATTTAGCCTTCTTGCTATAATAGGTCGAAATTTCCACAAAGTGTAGGACTCGATTATGACGAGGCCATATGGGCCTAGGTTTTCTGGGCTTTGGACAGGAAATATGTGGAAGAATTTCTTCCTCTAAATAAGACACCCAATTATCTTCATGAATGTCATCATCCATAAAATTATCTTCTTCCATAAGCTGAAAAGGAAACCAATTAAGCTATTAGCTCATTAATTCGGGTTTTAACCCTTTTTAATTCTGCTCTATCTTCTTTAATTATTCTAACAAGATTAGGATATCTATCATATCCATTATTAATAACAGAAAGCATAGATTCATCAATTTCAATATTTTGTTGAAGATATTTCTCCTGCTGTATAAGCCTAGGGATACCAATAAGATTAGCAAAACTATTCACAGTAATTTTATTCTGAATCTTTAAGATTCTGAAGTCATTAGGTCCTCTTAGAGGAGGGTCAAAGAGATCTTTATAAATTCTCCAAGTATGAGAGTTGATGTCTGGACTGTTATCCATTTGCCAGCCAAATCTTGTGAGAATAATATCCCTTTCCCTATAAACAGACATTGCATAAGGGATCATTCTATATAACCATTGATCAACATCATTCATTCTGATAAATATTCCCTGGTTAAAAAATCAGGAAGACTATTATCAGTTCCTTTTTTATAAACAATTTCAAAATCAAAAGGGGCTAATTGAGCTTGCCATCTTGCAAACATTTGTTTAGAAACATCATGTTTAAAATCTTTTTTAAACATATATTTAGCTGCTTGGCAGTCAGTTTTAATTATAAATTTCTGATTATATAAATCATCTTGAAATTTTAAGACACACTTAAGAATAGCTAAAATCTCTTTAGCTATAGTAGCATAATTCTTTTGGCTATTATTCCACTTACCTGAATGGAATCTAACAAGATATTCTTGTTTATTATTAGGGGAAATTTGTTTAAGGATTCCTCCATATCCAATTTCTGAGGCATCTGTCTCAATAATTTTATCCCAATTTGGATTAGCAAGCATAAGACACGGGAGATTAATGACTTTTTGTTTAATTTTTTGGACAGCCTGAGTATGACTGTCAGTCCATGGCTTTGGATTTTTCTTAAGTCTATCATATAAGATAGCAGTATCCTGGGCAAGATTTTTAATATAAGGAGAAATATAATTTAAACTTCCTAAGAATCTTTGAAGCTGAGTTTTATCAGTCAGCTGATTAGGGAATTTGGAAGCAAATTCAATACTCCTATTAATAGGAATAATTTTTCCTTTTTCAATATTATGGCCAAGAAATCTAATATTAGTTTGGAAAAGTTGCATCTTGGGTTTAGATATAACTAAACCATTTTGAATAACGATTTTCTTAAATATATCCAGATGTTTAAAATGTGTTTCTATATTTTTAGAGAACACTAAAATATCATCAATGTAAACAATTATAAAATCACTATAACAATTAAAAATATCATTCATAATATTTTGAAATTCTGACGGGGCATTTTTAAGACCAAAAGGCATTACTTTCCATTCATATTGTCCAAAGGGGACATTAAAAGCGGTTTTATAAACATCTTTTTCATGAATTTGAATTTGCCAATATCCTGATTTTAAATCAAATTTTGAAAATACTAAGGCATCATGAAGCCTATCCAAAAGATCCTTTTTATTAGGGATTGGATATCTAATCCATTTTAGAGCAATATTAAGGGGTTTATAATTGATAACTAACCTGGGAACACCTCTTTCTTGCTCAGCATGTTTATTAACATAAAAAGCTGTACAAGACCATGGAGATTTAGAGGGTCTTATTAACCCTTTGTTTTGCAAAGCTTCAATCTCTTTTTTACATAACTCAAGATAATCTTTATTCATTTGACAAGGTCTAGCCTTAGTCGGAATCTTCTTTTCATCAAAACTATCTTCATAGGGAAGTGAAACAATATGTTTCTTTCTGTCCCAAAAAGCATTTGGGTGATCATTACAAATTTGTAAAGAAAATTGATTATGAAGTAGTTTAATCTTATCCTGTAATCTAGGATTTTGAAGAGTCTCCTCAATATTACAAATCCTTATTTCCTCTTTGAGAAAATTAATTTGATTTTCTTTATTCTTTATAAAAGAATCTCTTATGTTATTTAAAATTCTTGTAAAAGGTTCAGTGATAAAATGAAAAGTAATTTCTTTTCCTTCAAAGGTTCCTATAAAACCTTGTTCATCGATTTGTTTTATCGGAAATATTTTCTTCAGAAAAGGGGTTCCAAGTATAACTTGGTTAGTAATATTTTTGACTAGAAGAAAACTAGTAGGGATGCAAACTTTATTTTTGCAGATATAAGCTTTTGGAATTTTAAAATTTATTTCCATTTTCTGGCCATTTGCAGAACTTAAGGAATAAGTTGTTTTATGAAAATATCTGGTAGGAATAATTCCTTCTTGGATACAATTTAAATCTGCACCGCTATCAACAAGTGCCGTAAATTCTTTCCTGTAATTATGATCAATAAGAAGAGAAATTTTTATAAACCATTTCTGGGAAGTAACCATTTCTAAAGTACCAAGGAAATTATCATCCTCAGAAAGTATATTTTGGTTTTCAGAATCAAAATTAATAAGAGGTTGTTTTCCTTTATTGAAAATTTCTAATTTAAAAATTCTCTCTTCAAGGTTTTTATTAGAGCTTTTCAAGCTTTTAATTTCATTTTTGAGATTATAAATCTCTATTGCCAAATCATTAGCATTAGCAGTGTTTTCTCCAACCTGTTTTTGTTTTAACATTCTTTTTACTTCAGCCATAGTATATGGCTCAGAAGATTTTGGAGTAGAATCATTATGCTTATTAGGAAAATCTTTTTCTCCTATTTGATCAAGAATTTTTTCTCTAATTTCTGGATCTTTGACTGATTTTAAAATTTCTATAATACTATCATTATTAAGGACATTTATTTCCTGAAATTGAGAAAGAATTTGATAAAGGTTATTACCTTCTTCGGGATCTGAGCTATTCTCTCTATCACATGGTAAACCATTTTTGCATGGTTCACATTCTTCACTATTTGAAGAACTGTAATCAGTGTCAAAAACTCTAAGTGCTTCAACAGACACTTCTTCTTCTTCAGAATCAGAATGGATAAGTAATTTACTTAAAGTTTCTTTAAGATCTTCATCAATAGCCAAAGTATTAAGCTTTCTCTTAACCCAACATTTATTGGCATAATGGCCAATTTTTCCACATTTTCTGCAAACAACCGGGGGCGCATTCACTCTCCTTTTCTCTTTCCTGAATTCTCTTTTCTCCTTTCTTTTTCGGTGTTTCTTTTTAGGAAAATCATGATATTTATTATCTTTCTTATGTTTTTTAACCTTACTATTATCCTGGCTAGTAGATGGATTTTCTACTCCAAATTGACCACAAAATTGACCTAATTGTTTTTTCTCATTAAGATTATGTTTCTTAATTTGTTGGTTCAATTTTATTTCATTACACAAGGCTAAGCCTTCTTGAATGCAAGTTCCTATTAGCTTACCATAAGTATAACTATCATAATTAATATTAACTTCACCTTTGCGAAGGTTTTTCCTAACTCTTTCAGCAAATAAAGGGGGTAATCCATCAATGAATTTAGATTTCCAGTGAGGACTATTAGACTCAGGGAGTTCCATAACTCTACTAAGAAAAGTATCCTTATACCATCTAAAAGATGTAAGAGTTCGACATCTTAAATTCTGGAGTAAAGTCCTAAGATTTTCACTATTGTCAGACCATCTTCCAGTGAAATGTTCAATAATATTAATAATTAAAGTGTAAACAGAATTTTCAACTTGTCTACCATTCTCATCTTTAATCATATTTAAGATATCGCTTCTATTATTCTGAGTGAGATAGTTATCCCACCAACCTTTAAGTTGGCCTGTAAAACCTGCTATAATCATATTAGCTATAGCTTTATCAGTGTTACCATTATTCTTACAAATAGTGCTATACATAAGCATTCTATGAACAGCATTATAAATCTGTCTTTCAGTAAATCCGTCAATATTCCATTCGTAAATATTTTTACCACTATAGGAATTATTAACAATATACTCCTGTTCTTCAAAAAGAACATCCTGGGGAGTAGGTCTAGGATAATAATACATCCTTTGCGTAGGCTTGTCAGCATATTTAGAGAGTTTATTAATCTCTTCACGGATTGCGTTTTGATAATTATCATTATCACTCATCTCACTTTCAAACTCATCATTAAGAGTTTTGATTGAAAGATTTTTAAATTTTTCATCAAGCATTTTTTCAAGCTCAGAGACTGATTTTAATTTAAAATCCTTGACATCAGGAGGAGGTTGGATACTAGGAGTAGCAATACTCTCATGGTTAAGAGTTTTTGTATTATGAAAGGAGCTTTTAAGCTCATTTATGCTAGAAATAATTTTTTCGACTCTGTCATGTAAAGAAACAATCTGTTCTCCAAGAACAATTAAATAAATATTACTATAATTTTGTTGTTTTATTAAACTATTAATATGAGCCGTAGTAACAGGTAAAACTTCACTATCAATAAGTTTTTGAAAAGCAGTATAATACCTGGTTTCAGTATCTTTTTCAATTTGAAAAGATTGAGAAGGAGGGAAAATTGTTTTTAAAACCTTTCCATTTTGAGAATATTTATATTCTCTTTCAATAACAGAAATATAATTTTCTATATAATTAGTAATAAACCATGGAACAAAAGATATTTTAGCATTTTTTTCAGAAAGATCATTATAAAATTTTTCTTGAAATATTTTTCTATCTTCTTTTGTGAAATTCTCAAACAGCCATTTTTTAAATGGTTCCCACCTGGGGAGATTAAACTCTTGTTGTATTAATTTTCTTGCCGGTGAACCCGGGCTAAAATCAATTTTTGGTTTAAAATCCATTAAACAGAAAAATTCATTTCAGATGCAGTCATGTCTGCTTCAACTTTATAAACACCTCTAACAATATTATCAGGGTGAATTTTTAATTCTTCAACCATATCAGGAAGAGCATCATCAGAGGATTTTTCTGTTTCTCTGATTTGAGAAGTAGAAAACCTAGAAGGGGATTTGACCTCATAGTCAAGGGGAGATATATGATAATAAGAAGAACTGGATCTAGAGAGACTTGATCCAGGTTTTAGGGAATATCTAGATTTATCAAAATTAATGACAACATTTCCTTCAGGAGTTTGTACTATATTAGTAACCCTATCCTGAGTATTAGGTAGAGCAGGAGCAGCTCTTTCAATAATCCAATTTTCTGGGAATGTTATTTCATCCCATTTGATAGATCTCCTAGTAGTAATCTCAGATTTACTAAAATTGGTCTCTATAAGTATGGTTTCATTTGAAGGTTTATCAACCATTTGACAATGAGGATTTAAAGTATGAAGGGGTTTGTAATAAATTCTATAACAAACACATATAACTTCAGATCCTGGAGCATAATTATAACCATGGGTCTTAACATTTAATGTTAAAGCATCAAGAATATTGATATCAGTTAAAGATAACTGAAGATTAGGATAAACATTAAAATAGACTGGGCCATGGGCCAAGCTGGACTGTATAATACCTATTAAAGATTGTTTCCAATCTAAATTTCTACCATCTCTTAAAGCTGCTATGAAGCTTTCTGGTAACCCTTCTAAAGTTAAAGGTTTAAAGGCGACCTGAACTAATCCAATATGAATGAACTTATACAGTTTTTTATATTTATTTAAATCTCTATTACTGAGTAATCTAACTATCATCTCATCTTTATTAAGGGAAATTGTTTCTTCAGTGGTTTTAACCACTTGTTTTAAACCTATTTTTTCAAAAGTACCAAATTTATATATGATTTTTGGATCTATTTTAGGAATAGTCCATTTATTAAGCAAATCAAGATTTTGAGGAATATCATACTCCTCTTCAACACTGTTTTTAACAGTACCACCTTTAGCATTATAGCAGAATAGCAGGACCTTAAAAAAGAAATTAATTTAATTTTAATTAGTTTTGGTGAGTACCACGAACTACTAAAATCTTGAATACTGTACATGGATTGTTTTACAGAATTAAAACTGTCAAGGGATTTAGTTCTTAACCAGTCATGGAGGCAAGCCCTAAAAACGCCGAAAACATGGCAACAAAGTGGGCGAATCCAGACTTCGGTATTAAACCTAATCCCTGCCTGTTTTAATCCAAACCATCGCAGAAATCAAAAATTTTTCGTTCTGAGTACTCTTTTTTTTTTTTTTTTTTTTTTTCATGCTACCAGATCTTAGTATCGTGACATTATTCAACACAAGAATTTAACCGGCCATATAGGCGGCAGTACAGAAAATAAGATTGAAGTTCAAAATTAAAAAGAAGAATTAGAACTTACTTATGAGTAACACCAGAATGAAGAAACTTGAAACTTCGATTGGAATGGAAATTTACAGAGAAAATATTATACAAAGCTAAAAATTCTAATTTTCGACCTGCCTAAAACTCAAGAGAGAGTCCTCCTTAAATAGAGGAGAAAAGAATCTAGTCTACATAAACAACCAAATAAAAGAAGACAAGAATTTTTACAATGCTCTTTTAAAAAGCAAAACTTTATAAAAGTAGAAAGATTCCTTATCCCACGGGGGGGTCCACCAACGCATTAGCTGTCCATCTTTTCTTTTCCTTTGCCAATTACAGAGCTTGATATTTGCTCTGTGATTGATTTTTCCACATTATTGATGATATCTTCTATGGAGATATCTGCTTCTTCCCCATAGGGGTCTTGTGATTCACAAAATTCTTCATCATTATGCGAGGAAGTGGTCATAGAAATATCAGATTGAGATTCAATTCCAAAGTTTTTTATTAAGTCTTTTTTCACTTCTTCCATGTAAGAAGCTAGTAATTCTTTATTGGTCAATTGTCCTTTTTGGAAATTTAATTTCCTTGATAAATGTTGAAAAGGACTTGGAGCTTCTCTTTGTTGTTTCAGCTGAATTTGCTCTTTATATTGCCGGATATGATCCTGGATGTTTTCAACAGTCTCTTGTCCTTCAAGGATTCCTTGTTCATTTTTTCGTAGCATTTTTTTCCAAAATTTTGTATATGATACCCTTTTAATACAGGGTATATTCTGTTGAGTATAACCCATTTCTGGTTCCCATTTCCAAATCCATGGGATACCAAACTCAATGAAAAAATGGAGGAAGGGCATTCCCTCAATCCACTTATTAGTATGCTCAGCCTCTATGAGAGTTGGTGAAATTTTCACCCATTCATTATAAAGATCCTTATAAGGTTCTGGCAAAATTTTTACTGTTGGGCCAAAGGATAACCACCATTGGTATAACCAATTTGGGATGTCCTTGTTATAAACATTTGGACAGATTTTGAAGAACCAAGTATGTTTCTTCAATGGATTCTCATATAGAAAAGCTTTATGAAATGCTTCAATATAATCCCAATAATTAAATTTAACCTGAATTTTTTGATCAGGCCGGAAATATTCCTTTTCACCTAGGGTACTGAGTCCCCATTCTTCTGCAGATATTATCTGCTTAATAATGACTTTACTGAAGCTATAAGCTTGAGTATTTTTTCCTGGATAAAAATGTGAAAAATCACAAGATCCAGTAGATTTAAGAATATTTTCATAATGAATACGCTGTTTATATGAACCAGCAGTAAATGAAGCATTATTAAGATATCTATTCATAAGGTGCCATATTTCACCTTTCCAACGAAGATCTTTGTCTTCTAAGAGGAATATTACCTCTTTGCAGTTATTCTGCTCATAGGGCAAATCATCTGTTTCTTCTTCAATGACAATATTAGCATATGAAGGGTTGCCCTGGTTGGTATTACCAAGCCTTGCTTTGTATTCCATGAATTCTTTAAATAGCATTTCATCTCCCCTGTTCAAAGTATTACTTGAAGAGGATGATGTAATATTAGCAATATTTTCGGCTATAAGCTTTTGATTCCCAATTTGGGCAATTGTTCGTCCTCTTCCTCTATAAGAGGAATTTCCTCTTCCTTGATGGCTCATCCTGAAAAACATCAAGCAATAAGTGATCTATTAATAATTTTATGGGTTACATGAACCACAGTTTTATTCTGGCGGATGCTATGATCAATCCTTTTTATTAAAATTCTATAACGTGGATGATTATGAACTTCATCTTGAAGGATTTGTTTCATATTTTCCCAATATTTAGCCTTCTTGCTATAATAGGTCGAAATTTCCACAAAGTGTAGGACTTGATTATGACGAGGCCATATGGGCCTAGGTTTTCTGGGCTTTGGACAGGAAATATGTGGAAGAATTTCTTCCTCTAAATAAGACACCCAATTATCTTCATGAATGTCATCATCCATAAAATTATCTTCTTCCATAAGCTGAAAAGGAAACCAATTAAGCTATTAGCTCATTAATTCGGGTTTTAACCCTTTTTAATTCTGCTCTATCTTCTTTAATTATTCTAACAAGATTAGGATATCTATCATATCCATTATTAATAACAGAAAGCATAGATTCATCAATTTCAATATTTTGTTGAAGATATTTCTCCTGCTGTATAAGCCTAGGGATACCAATAAGATTAGCAAAACTATTCACAGTAATTTTATTCTGAATCTTTAAGATTCTGAAGTCATTAGGTCCTCTTAGAGGAGGGTCAAAGAGATCTTTATAAATTCTCCAAGTATGAGAGTTGATGTCTGGACTGTTATCCATTTGCCAGCCAAATCTTGTGAGAATAATATCCCTTTCCCTATAAACAGACATTGCATAAGGGATCATTCTATATAACCATTGATCAACATCATTCATTCTGATAAATATTCCCTGGTTAAAAAATCAGGAAGACTATTACATCTTAAATTCTGGAGTAAAGTCCTAAGATTTTCACTATTGTCAGACCATCTTCCAGTGAAATGTTCAATAATATTAATAATTAAAGTGTAAACAGAATTTTCAACTTGTCTACCATTCTCATCTTTAATCATATTTAAGATATCGCTTCTATTAAATCCCTTGACAGTTTTAATTCTGTAAAACAATCCATGTACAGTATTCAAAATTTTAATTAGTTTTGGTGAGTACCACGAACTACTAAAATCTTGAATACTGTACATGGATTGTTTTACAGAATTAAAACTGTCAAGGGATTTAGTTCTTAACCAGTCATGGAGGCAAGCCCTAAAAACGCCGAAAACATGGCAACAAAGTGGGCGAATCCAGACTTCGGTATTAAACCTAATCCCTGCCTGTTTTAATCCAAACCATCGCAGAAATCAAAAATTTTTCGTTCTGAGTACTCTTTTTTTTTTTTTTTTTTTTTTTCATGCTACCAGATCTTAGTATCGTGACATTATTCAACACAAGAATTTAACCGGCCATATAGGCGGCAGTACAGAAAATAAGATTGAAGTTCAAAATTAAAAAGAAGAATTAGAACTTACTTATGAGTAACACCAGAATGAAGAAACTTGAAACTTCGATTGGAATGGAAATTTACAGAGAAAATATTATACAAAGCTAAAAATTCTAATTTTCGACCTGCCTAAAACTCAAGAGAGAGTCCTCCTTAAATAGAGGAGAAAAGAATCTAGTCTACATAAACAACCAAATAAAAGAAGACAAGAATTTTTACAATGCTCTTTTAAAAAGCAAAACTTTATAAAAGTAGAAAGATTCCTTATCCCACGGGGGGGTCCACCAACGCATTAGCTGTCCATCTTTTCTTTTCCTTTGCCAATTACAGAGCTTGATATTTGCTCTGTGATTGATTTTTCCACATTATTGATGATATCTTCTATGGAGATATCTGCTTCTTCCCCATAGGGGTCTTGTGATTCACAAAATTCTTCATCATTATGCGAGGAAGTGGTCATAGAAATATCAGATTGAGATTCAATTCCAAAGTTTTTTATTAAGTCTTTTTTCACTTCTTCCATGTAAGAAGCTAGTAATTCTTTATTGGTCAATTGTCCTTTTTGGAAATTTAATTTCCTTGATAAATGTTGAAAAGGACTTGGAGCTTCTCTTTGTTGTTTCAGCTGAATTTGCTCTTTATATTGCCGGATATGATCCTGGATGTTTTCAACAGTCTCTTGTCCTTCAAGGATTCCTTGTTCATTTTTTCGTAGCATTTTTTTCCAAAATTTTGTATATGATACCCTTTTAATACAGGGTATATTCTGTTGAGTATAACCCATTTCTGGTTCCCATTTCCAAATCCATGGGATACCAAACTCAATGAAAAAATGGAGGAAGGGCATTCCCTCAATCCACTTATTAGTATGCTCAGCCTCTATGAGAGTTGGTGAAATTTTCACCCATTCATTATAAAGATCCTTATAAGGTTCTGGCAAAATTTTTACTGTTGGGCCAAAGGATAACCACCATTGGTATAACCAATTTGGGATGTCCTTGTTATAAACATTTGGACAGATTTTGAAGAACCAAGTATGTTTCTTCAATGGATTCTCATATAGAAAAGCTTTATGAAATGCTTCAATATAATCCCAATAATTAAATTTAACCTGAATTTTTTGATCAGGCCGGAAATATTCCTTTTCACCTAGGGTACTGAGTCCCCATTCTTCTGCAGATATTATCTGCTTAATAATGACTTTACTGAAGCTATAAGCTTGAGTATTTTTTCCTGGATAAAAATGTGAAAAATCACAAGATCCAGTAGATTTAAGAATATTTTCATAATGAATACGCTGTTTATATGAACCAGCAGTAAATGAAGCATTATTAAGATATCTATTCATAAGGTGCCATATTTCACCTTTCCAACGAAGATCTTTGTCTTCTAAGAGGAATATTACCTCTTTGCAGTTATTCTGCTCATAGGGCAAATCATCTGTTTCTTCTTCAATGACAATATTAGCATATGAAGGGTTGCCCTGGTTGGTATTACCAAGCCTTGCTTTGTATTCCATGAATTCTTTAAATAGCATTTCATCTCCCCTGTTCAAAGTATTACTTGAAGAGGATGATGTAATATTAGCAATATTTTCGGCTATAAGCTTTTGATTCCCAATTTGGGCAATTGTTCGTCCTCTTCCTCTATAAGAGGAATTTCCTCTTCCTTGATGGCTCATCCTGAAAAACATCAAGCAATAAGTGATCTATTAATAATTTTATGGGTTACATGAACCACAGTTTTATTCTGGCGGATGCTATGATCAATCCTTTTTATTAAAATTCTATAACGTGGATGATTATGAACTTCATCTTGAAGGATTTGTTTCATATTTTCCCAATATTTAGCCTTCTTGCTATAATAGGTCGAAATTTCCACAAAGTGTAGGACTCGATTATGACGAGGCCATATGGGCCTAGGTTTTCTGGGCTTTGGACAGGAAATATGTGGAAGAATTTCTTCCTCTAAATAAGACACCCAATTATCTTCATGAATGTCATCATCCATAAAATTATCTTCTTCCATAAGCTGAAAAGGAAACCAATTAAGCTATTAGCTCATTAATTCGGGTTTTAACCCTTTTTAATTCTGCTCTATCTTCTTTAATTATTCTAACAAGATTAGGATATCTATCATATCCATTATTAATAACAGAAAGCATAGATTCATCAATTTCAATATTTTGTTGAAGATATTTCTCCTGCTGTATAAGCCTAGGGATACCAATAAGATTAGCAAAACTATTCACAGTAATTTTATTCTGAATCTTTAAGATTCTGAAGTCATTAGGTCCTCTTAGAGGAGGGTCAAAGAGATCTTTATAAATTCTCCAAGTATGAGAGTTGATGTCTGGACTGTTATCCATTTGCCAGCCAAATCTTGTGAGAATAATATCCCTTTCCCTATAAACAGACATTGCATAAGGGATCATTCTATATAACCATTGATCAACATCATTCATTCTGATAAATATTCCCTGGTTAAAAAATCAGGAAGACTATTATCAGTTCCTTTTTTATAAACAATTTCAAAATCAAAAGGGGCTAATTGAGCTTGCCATCTTGCAAACATTTGTTTAGAAACATCATGTTTAAAATCTTTTTTAAACATATATTTAGCTGCTTGGCAGTCAGTTTTAATTATAAATTTCTGATTATATAAATCATCTTGAAATTTTAAGACACACTTAAGAATAGCTAAAATCTCTTTAGCTATAGTAGCATAATTCTTTTGGCTATTATTCCACTTACCTGAATGGAATCTAACAAGATATTCTTGTTTATTATTAGGGGAAATTTGTTTAAGGATTCCTCCATATCCAATTTCTGAGGCATCTGTCTCAATAATTTTATCCCAATTTGGATTAGCAAGCATAAGACACGGGAGATTAATGACTTTTTGTTTAATTTTTTGGACAGCCTGAGTATGACTGTCAGTCCATGGCTTTGGATTTTTCTTAAGTCTATCATATAAGATAGCAGTATCCTGGGCAAGATTTTTAATATAAGGAGAAATATAATTTAAACTTCCTAAGAATCTTTGAAGCTGAGTTTTATCAGTCAGCTGATTAGGGAATTTGGAAGCAAATTCAATACTCCTATTAATAGGAATAATTTTTCCTTTTTCAATATTATGGCCAAGAAATCTAATATTAGTTTGGAAAAGTTGCATCTTGGGTTTAGATATAACTAAACCATTTTGAATAACGATTTTCTTAAATATATCCAGATGTTTAAAATGTGTTTCTATATTTTTAGAGAACACTAAAATATCATCAATGTAAACAATTATAAAATCACTATAACAATTAAAAATATCATTCATAATATTTTGAAATTCTGACGGGGCATTTTTAAGACCAAAAGGCATTACTTTCCATTCATATTGTCCAAAGGGGACATTAAAAGCGGTTTTATAAACATCTTTTTCATGAATTTGAATTTGCCAATATCCTGATTTTAAATCAAATTTTGAAAATACTAAGGCATCATGAAGCCTATCCAAAAGATCCTTTTTATTAGGGATTGGATATCTAATCCATTTTAGAGCAATATTAAGGGGTTTATAATTGATAACTAACCTGGGAACACCTCTTTCTTGCTCAGCATGTTTATTAACATAAAAAGCTGTACAAGACCATGGAGATTTAGAGGGTCTTATTAACCCTTTGTTTTGCAAAGCTTCAATCTCTTTTTTACATAACTCAAGATAATCTTTATTCATTTGACAAGGTCTAGCCTTAGTCGGAATCTTCTTTTCATCAAAACTATCTTCATAGGGAAGTGAAACAATATGTTTCTTTCTGTCCCAAAAAGCATTTGGGTGATCATTACAAATTTGTAAAGAAAATTGATTATGAAGTAGTTTAATCTTATCCTGTAATCTAGGATTTTGAAGAGTCTCCTCAATATTACAAATCCTTATTTCCTCTTTGAGAAAATTAATTTGATTTTCTTTATTCTTTATAAAAGAATCTCTTATGTTATTTAAAATTCTTGTAAAAGGTTCAGTGATAAAATGAAAAGTAATTTCTTTTCCTTCAAAGGTTCCTATAAAACCTTGTTCATCGATTTGTTTTATCGGAAATATTTTCTTCAGAAAAGGGGTTCCAAGTATAACTTGGTTAGTAATATTTTTGACTAGAAGAAAACTAGTAGGGATGCAAACTTTATTTTTGCAGATATAAGCTTTTGGAATTTTAAAATTTATTTCCATTTTCTGGCCATTTGCAGAACTTAAGGAATAAGTTGTTTTATGAAAATATCTGGTAGGAATAATTCCTTCTTGGATACAATTTAAATCTGCACCGCTATCAACAAGTGCCGTAAATTCTTTCCTGTAATTATGATCAATAAGAAGAGAAATTTTTATAAACCATTTCTGGGAAGTAACCATTTCTAAAGTACCAAGGAAATTATCATCCTCAGAAAGTATATTTTGGTTTTCAGAATCAAAATTAATAAGAGGTTGTTTTCCTTTATTGAAAATTTCTAATTTAAAAATTCTCTCTTCAAGGTTTTTATTAGAGCTTTTCAAGCTTTTAATTTCATTTTTGAGATTATAAATCTCTATTGCCAAATCATTAGCATTAGCAGTGTTTTCTCCAACCTGTTTTTGTTTTAACATTCTTTTTACTTCAGCCATAGTATATGGCTCAGAAGATTTTGGAGTAGAATCATTATGCTTATTAGGAAAATCTTTTTCTCCTATTTGATCAAGAATTTTTTCTCTAATTTCTGGATCTTTGACTGATTTTAAAATTTCTATAATACTATCATTATTAAGGACATTTATTTCCTGAAATTGAGAAAGAATTTGATAAAGGTTATTACCTTCTTCGGGATCTGAGCTATTCTCTCTATCACATGGTAAACCATTTTTGCATGGTTCACATTCTTCACTATTTGAAGAACTGTAATCAGTGTCAAAAACTCTAAGTGCTTCAACAGACACTTCTTCTTCTTCAGAATCAGAATGGATAAGTAATTTACTTAAAGTTTCTTTAAGATCTTCATCAATAGCCAAAGTATTAAGCTTTCTCTTAACCCAACATTTATTGGCATAATGGCCAATTTTTCCACATTTTCTGCAAACAACCGGGGGCGCATTCACTCTCCTTTTCTCTTTCCTGAATTCTCTTTTCTCCTTTCTTTTTCGGTGTTTCTTTTTAGGAAAATCATGATATTTATTATCTTTCTTATGTTTTTTAACCTTACTATTATCCTGGCTAGTAGATGGATTTTCTACTCCAAATTGACCACAAAATTGACCTAATTGTTTTTTCTCATTAAGATTATGTTTCTTAATTTGTTGGTTCAATTTTATTTCATTACACAAGGCTAAGCCTTCTTGAATGCAAGTTCCTATTAGCTTACCATAAGTATAACTATCATAATTAATATTAACTTCACCTTTGCGAAGGTTTTTCCTAACTCTTTCAGCAAATAAAGGGGGTAATCCATCAATGAATTTAAGATGTCGAACTCTTACATCTTTTAGATGGTATAAGGATACTTTTCTTAGTAGAGTTATGGAACTCCCTGAGTCTAATAGTCCTCACTGGAAATATTATTATTATTATTATTATTATTATTATTATTATTATTATTATTATTATTATTATTATTATTATTATTATTATTATTATTATTATTATTATTATTATTATTATTATTATTATTATTATTATTATTATTATTATTATTATTATTATTATTATTATTATTATTATTATTATTATTATTATTATTATTATTATTATTATTATTATTATTATTATTATTATTATTATTATTATTATTATTATTATTATTATTATTATTATTATTATTATTATTATTATTATTATTATTATTATTATTATTATTATTATTATTATTATTATTATTATTATTATTATTATTATTATTATTATTATTATTATTATTATTATTATTATTATTATTATTATTATTATTTTAGAAAGAAAGTTGACATAAGCTCCTAATAGCTATAAATTTTGCATGGTTGAGTCTGTGTGGACAGGGCGCACTTAAGAGTATGATTAACTCTGATCATCACGACTCTTACGATGAAACCAACAAAAATCAAAAAATATTTTTTAAGATTCTATCAGAAAAAAATAGATACCAGAAACATTTATTAGAAAACAATTAGGTACCATCACCGCGACATGATTAGGTACCAAAATATAAAATACTCCACGCGTGGGATACTTTGATATAATTAACTTTTTCCTTTTAAATGAATAAAATATCATTAAATAAATTACATGCACATTATGTGATTTGTTTTTCTGAGAAAATTTGATACAAAAATAAGAAATGAGCCAAAAATATTCTGTTATATATAAAGTAGTTATAAAAACCCTATATTTAGAAATTATTTGCTGAAAAAACCTACTAATTTTGTTGTAACTACACGCGTGTTGACTGAGAATAAGATAGTGAATGTAGTTGTTAAATGTCTAAAATGCTCTTAATTAACTTAAAAAACATTGTCATTCATTATTTTTCATTATAACCCCAAATTTGGCCCGAAATTATGGCTAGAAACTATTATATTAGGCCTGTAATTTTTTTATGCATTAAATCAATGAAATAGAGGTTTACATTATATTACGTGAATTACCTAATTTTTTTATGCATTAAACAATGAAATTTGTGTTATAAAAAGTAGGGGTATAATGGTTATTTCAGATGCTTTTGTTGACCAAATTATCATAGGGGACAGTGAGCAAATATTCACCAAACAGAGGATTTTTTTAGCTACTTTTTATATGATAGGATTTGTTTGGTTACCTTTGATTAACACAGGATTTTTGTAGCATTTAATTCATTTTTCTGACATTAAAAACTAACATTCTGACCAAAAAAATAATTTAAAAACTAACATAAAGTGATCTCAAATCACAAGATGCAAATATTATAGTTGGGATCGTGGTTTGTAAGATCCCCAAAATTTTGGTATTTGTTTGTTAAGAAAATAATGGTGGACATGTTTTATCCTAACTAGCTACTAGCTCTACAATCTCAACTCGGTCGAACATGGCCAGTAGCTAAAGATAAAGAGATAAATCGAATAGAGTTGGACAAACTCATCATTTCCGAAATCTGTCAACAAATCAAAAATCATTCAGATATTACAAATTGCAGATTGAGGGCATTTATCATAAAAGATGTTTTCGTCATTGTTTTCGAGAGAAACTAAAACTCTTCTACGCTGATCTCAAATACCTGCTAGAAAAAATAAATGAATTTCAGAAATATACTCCATTGTATGTAATTGTAACATGGCCGCCTTATGAAGATTTGGGGGACATAATCAGTCCCTTCCTACTAATGACATGGTTGTGGATTGTCCATAGACCTCAAGTTGATCCATGAGTTTCGATGATTTTGTTATTTCTTTTGTACAAAACGAATATGACAATTAGGGGTGGGCGTCGGGTCGGTTATTCGGGTTTCGGGTAGTTCGGGTCGGGTACCCAAAATTTTCGGGTAGCAATTTTGCTACCCGACCCCGACCCGATGTAATTTCGGGTACCCGAAATTCTGGGGTCGAGTATCGGGTATCGGGTACCCATTTTTTTTTTTTTAATATATACATTTATCTGTGTTAAGGATATGCTGAAATTGGTCCAGAAAAATTGCAATTTAGTCCCCTCAAATCTCAATTCATTTAACATCTTCCTAATTTTTGGTATAAGATCCTCCAGAAAAAATAATAGGGAATTTCTTTTGACAGTTAGAAGGGTAGGCGTCGGTCGGGTACCCGAAAGTTTTGGGTTGTTGGTATCCGAACTCGTCCCAATAAGATTTCGGGTATGGGGTTTGTAGTAGCAATTTCTTTTCTTTTTTCTTGTGTATTTTTTTCCTTTTGTCATCTTGCAGGTTGTTTTATTCAGCCTATTCTACATCAATAATTACGCTCTAATATCAAAGAATTCTTGCTCATCATTCTACCTTAATGTAATACAGAAACTGAGATAAAAGTGAGAGCTTAGGAAGGAATAATTAATATTAATAAAACAATTAGATAAATAAACTGAAATATGTGTCAAACAACTTAAATAACTAGAAAAATAAGTTGCAGGCTGCTATTCTACACTAGTAGCAACTTGAAACAAAATTCTACTACATTAGTAACATGAAACTCCGTTGCAGGAGCAGCATGAAATTCCATCACATTAGCAACTTCAACATGGATGACAATGGCAACAAAAACATCAACATAAAGACTAGTAATTCCATGAAAATCAAACAAATTCAACATTAAAAAGAAACATCCAACAACTTCATCATTAAAATTTTTCCAAGCCTTTTCATCTTCTTCAAACATAAACAATGGTATGATAAATCCCCAAATTTACCAATTCTAAAAAAAATAAAAAATGAACAAGAATGATCATATTAGTCATACAAAAATAAAAATAAGGAAGTTAAACAAAATAGAAAGATTGTAGTTACCTTTTTCAAATGTATCAACTTCATACAAGTCATTCTCCATATTAAGTGGCATAAAATCCTCCTGAATTCAATCTTGACCATAATATTGACCCCGAACTTGACCCGCATCAAGGATTGAAGAGAAGTAGCCGAGTCCCGAAATTGAACCCAAATTATGCTGATTAGAAACTAGTTATTATTTTCCTTTATTATTATTATTGTTGTTACTATTACTAACTAGCACAAAGCATGTGCATTGCAAGTAAACATGTAATTTACGTAAAATAATAAGAAACAATATATTTTGAGAATATAGTAAGATTACAAAAAGTCTTTTAACTATAAACTATAATTAAAATTTTAAGTTATAATAAAATTAAAATTTTCAATAACATAATAATGAATAAAACACGAGTATGCTTCAAATAATATTATTTGGGCTTTAAATATTATAAGGCTTAAAAACTACTATATGTTCAAGAAGGGTAAATTTAGAATTGAAAATTTAATTTTTATATTTGAAAGTTTAAATAACAAAAATTCCAATATATTAATGTACTTTAGAAAGGAGCTTTTTATTTTTTTTATTTTTATCATCCATATGCATCCGTTGTAGCCAAGATTCTCAATAGTTTTTGAGAGAAATTCAAGGAACACGATTCAAATTCATCCAAAAGAAGTAGTATTAATGCAAACACATTACAAGATTGAAATTCAAGATTATTTGTTGATTCTAATTCTGGATTCTAATTCTCATTCAAGATCACATCTTTTGCATTTTGTTCATTCTTCCCGGCACTGTCCCAGGCATGTGTTCTTTTGAAGCGCCGAGAGAGATGAGTCTCTATCAGAGTATTCCGATTTAAAATAGGGAATTCGTGAGCAGGGGTGACCAGTTCAGCAGGGATGACGACTGGTTCCAGAGCAAGGCCGACGACCAATTCTAGAGCAGGGACGACCGGTTCTCCTTTGACCACCGCCAGACCCACCTGAACATCATCAGGTGGATTATCGATAGCCTGTTGGAGTTCCGGGTGAAGTAAATACATTCCATGATCCTCAATCCTGCAAGTAAGAAAGCTCCATCAGACGTGATTCACCCAGAACCCTACGAGACCAATTTGCCCTCCCATTCTCCACAAACCCTAGGCATGCAAAACCATTTCTCCACTAGAAAGGAGCTTATTGTTTATTTATATATATATATATATATATATATATATATATATAACAAGCTTTATTTACTACATCAAATTTTATAGTTATAAATTTAATATCAATGAAGTATATTATTCAAAATTAATTTATCAATTTGACTTTTGCATAAATGAAATAGATTAATAACTAAAAGGGCGAATTACATTAGGGTCCCTGATGATTGACATATTTACATCTAGGTCCAGCTAGATGCGTTATTTACATTTAGGTCCCTAAATTTCCTAAATTGGTCAACATTTTTACATATAGGTCCATAAATTAGGGACCTATATGTAAGAATATTGACCAATTAAGGGAGCTACATGTAATAAACGCATCTAACTGGACCTATATATAAATATAACAATCGTTAGGGACCCAAATGTAATTCGCCCTAACTAAAATGACCTATTGTTTTTACAAATTTTATATTTTAAAATCGTATGGCTAATGTAAACAAAGATTATATTTGTATTAGTTTACGATTAATAAATTATATATACTCTAAATTTTAACTTTCAATATTACTCTAAAGCAAATGTTTCCGAAGATTTCCTTCAGAGGAGTTTATAAGTAAATGTAGAAAAGCTTTGGGAAGGTGTAGATGTGATTTGAAGTTATCAATACCGGTAATTAGATCTGGTCCACTATAATTCCATTATAGTACACAACTTTACATATATATTTTGTCATGAAATTTAAATATGAAATAGAAAATTAATTTGTACTTGATGAATGAGCAGAGGAATATATATAGTTGGGAGAAGTATTTCATGGCAATGTATTTCCTACCATGCGATTAACAATTAAAGCTGAATAATCTGAATAGACTTAAGAATATTTAGTCACCGACTCATAGTTGCTCATTACTCAGATTTAGAAAAAAGAAACACATTACTCTCAAAATTTCAAACTGATCATTTCCTAGAGGAGCTCAAACATGCGCAGAGCTCATAATTTTCTCATCTCACAATAAACATCATTTCAAAATAAAAAAAGTGATAAAATCAGATCACCTGAGTAACATAAATGGGAAAGGAGCTCATCGCCATAGCCGCCGTGAAAGTGCAGAGAGTGAGTGAAGTACCGCTGGAAGCGAGTACTGAGAGAGAGTGGAAGCTCTAGAGTGGAGTGTTCCCTGTGTGTGTGCGTGTGTGTGAGAGAGAGAGAGAATGAAAAGTGTTTTGATAGGAAGAATAAATAAGTCGATTTACAATAGGAAGAAACAACCAAATTGTTCCACACTTTTATAATAGTATAGATATAGATAGATAGATATAGATTAGTTTTATTGTTGATAAAATGAACTGCATCCAAAATGCAATTAGAAGTGGAAGACTGATTGCGGAAATAAGAATGACTCTAGAACCATATGAGGGGAAGGACCCACCTGATCATGTGCGGAAATACATTATGGATCAGTGCAGGAAGTGGAATATGGTAAGGGTCGGAAGAAATAAGGTTGCCCATCGGAACTGGATGACGTCGAAACGTTATTGGGTTTGCTAAATATAGAGGTTTGGGAATGGAATCAGAATGACACGAGTAGTCCCTTTCCTTAAAGTTTCTGTCGCCCCTACTTTGTTCGGAAGGTTGCTGCAGGTTGCAGGCGACACACTTCCAGGATATATGTCAAGCTAGAATAGTAGATATGAGAGAATTCGTGTGACAGCAATTCACAAAGAATTCAGGTGAATAATTGTTGTATATATGAACAACAGAACAGCTTCTATATATAGCCTCAGATGTTGGAAGCAGATTAATGTCAGCATTATGTGAATTTATTGGTGGGCTGGCTGTTATGCAATTGATTACAACATTAATCCAATTAACTGCAACAGTTTCAGGCATCCCAACAGCCATATTCCAACAGTCACATCTGACCAATTAAATGATTTATTCGTTGTCTGAAATTGAGTTGCGAAGTGAGTTGGGCCTGGTCCAAAAAGAAAGGCTCTGGGCTCGGCCCAAGCCCAAGCCCAAGCCCATGCCCATGCCCATGCGCGGGACGTGGGCGGTGCACCGCACCGCATGTGAACCATCCATCCCTCTCATTTGAGTTCCATAATTAACATCATTAATTAGCATTAACTAATATAGTGCTCATTAATTAAGAGTTTAACCAATGTGGGACTCTTGATTAAGTATTTAATTAAAATGAGACTCTTTAGTTTTCCAAACAACTTTTAATGCATCTTTTCACATCCCAACTAATACACACTTATCAATGTAGGATAATAATTAAAGATACATTTAAATCCAACAGGGTTTCCAAAGAATCATACAAAAGGAGGCGGTATTAGTAGGACCGATAGATATAAATATATCGGGAATTATTTTTAGGTCGACATGGTGGCCTACCATCTCCCTGTCCTAAAGGACCTACTCCCCAATGGCGTAAACATGCTCTCTCTCTTTTGTCAAGCATAGGCAGTACAGAAGTTACTCTCCACCTACTCATTGTCAAACTGAAAAACGTAGTTTATGTTAAGAAGTCGAAAGGGAATAGAGACGTTGTTAGAATATGGTGGGAGTAGACAATCCGAACGGGCTCGCTTATCGACTTTGATGAGGTTAAGGCGTTGAATGCTCAGAAGTCGGAGAATCTTATGGAGATTATCGGAGGATTTGATTTTATAATTGGTGGAAGTCCCTTGTAATAATTTTGCTACGAGCAACAAGGTGAGTAGAGTAGGGTTGGAAGGAATAGACTCGTCAATATTTTTTGAGTATGTTATAACTTTAGAAAATGTTATGGAACTGATGCGTTGTAGGTAAGTGTAGTTTTTTTTTTTTTTAACTAAAATCGTTGGTGGTTTTGAACGCTTTTGTTGGTGGATGCTAATTATTTTTCTATTAGTAATGGTTTAGATGGAGTGTAACTCCATATTCATGGTAAATATATATAGAAAGAAATATTACCAAAAAAAATTTAAAATAAAATGGAAGTATTTACAAAGTATACTATACTTCAATTATGCAATTGTGCCATCTTTTATCATTTACAAGATATGGACAAGAAATTTCATAAATAAAAATTAATTTCCAAACAACAAGCTTCTTCTTAATAAAAAAGAAACACAAAAATATTAAAATTCACATAAAACATATATTTATATCTAAAATTAATAATTTTGTTAAAAAAGACTCAATCAAATTTTTTTAAAAGGATCAATCAGTTTGTTTGGGGATCTCAGGCTAACAAAGCATTTAAGGAGTTGAAATAGGCTATGTCTTCTATTCCAGTGCTAGCATTATCTAATTTTTCAAAGAAGTTTATAATTGAGACAAATGCTTCATGTTTTGGCATTGGGGCGGTTCTATCACAAAACAAATGTCCGGTTGCATTCGTTAGTAAGGGATTGAGCCAATCAAAGCGAGAATGGTCAACATATGAAAATGAGATGCCAGCAGTCTTAGAAGCTGTCAGATGTTGGAGACCATATTTATTGGGATGTCGTTTCACTATTTGCACGGATCAAAAGAGTCTTTGGTACTTGCTAGAACAAAAAATTACAACTTCGGAATAAGGATAGCAAGTTATTAGGCTTTGATTATCAAATCGTTTATAAATCGGGCAAGGAAAATAATACAGCTAATGCACTATCGAGGCGGGATTCCAATGAAGAAATTCTAGTCATTTCACTACCAAAAATGACCATATGGGATGAGTTTTGCCAAGCCACAATTGTTGATCCGTTACTTGAGAAGATGATTGCATAACTACGTAAAGACCCAAAGAACATCTCTGGGATAGAAATGTGTGATGTGTTGTATTGAGTGATAATCAAATTGTGGTACCTAAAAATTAGAATCTTCGAGCTCAACTCTTACATCAGGTCCAAAACACAGTAGTGGGTGAACATTTGGGGATTCTGTGCATATATAAGAGGTTGTCTCGAATATTTTAGGTGGTTGGGCATGAAGATTTGGATGTGACTTGATTTATAGGTGTTTGTGATGTATGCCAGAGAAATAAGTTCGACAATTGAGCCCCTACGGGATTGCTTGAACCGAGAAATAAGTGATATGACAATGGATTTTATTGAAGGCTTGCTTAAATTAAAAGGAAAAAAGTTACTATATTAATGGTGGTAGATCGATTGTTGATGTATGCTACTTCATGGCACTGGCCCATCATTACTCAGCGAAAGATGTGGCTGATACTTTTACTTGAGGTGTGGTTCGTTTACATGGCATACCAAGATTTATAGTTTTTGATAGAGATAAAATATTCATGAGCCATTTTTGGCGTGCAATATTTTGATTACAAGGAACCCACCTAAGGACTAGTTCGGCATACCATCTGGAGGCCGATGACCAAACTGAAGGAGTTAATCGTTGCCTCGAACAGTATCTCTATTGTTATGTCTATCATCAACCACATTATTGGGAAAGTTATCATTCTTGGTCTGAATATTGGGTATAACACCAGCTAACACTGTTCTATAGGCATGACCCCGTTTGAGGCGGTGTACCAAAGGCTTCCACCAGTTTTGTGTTGTTACGAGCCTCAATCCACAGTGGTTCAAGAAGTTGAGAGGACTTTGCAAATCCAAAGTGAAATACTACGGGCTTGCTTACTTTGACTATATCTGGGGTTTTTGGAAATTTGACATAAGATTTAGGGTTAATTACATCTAAACCCCTCGGGAGTTTACATAATTACAATTGGTAACCCTTTTAGTCAAAAAATTACCGCCCCACCCCATGAGAAGTTTCAAAATTACAAGTTGCCCCCTCAAATTAGGTTTCCGTCAATTTTTTGCTGACATCAGCAAACGGCGGATCTTAAATTACCAAAATACCCCTGAGGTTACTGTAGCATATTTTTATTTCCAGATATGCCCTTTGTAATAAAATTCTTAACTTTGGGTGTTATTTGTAATATATTAAACTTAAGAGGGGGCTACCTGTAATTTTCTGGAACAAGTTTCAACAAAAAGAGGCATTGTAAAAAAGATATTTAGGCTTTTGCATATATAAAAAGTGGTCAATTTCTCCTGGAAAAAACACCCAAAATGCATTTATTTAGAATGAACATTAGCATCACTTTTCCAATATAAATTCATTCAAAAGTATCCAACAGTTTCACAGCAACAGTTTGATACCAAATCTGCCAAAAAACATGTCACATGCATGCATAATATCTACGCAAAAAGCATGTCACACACATGCACAATTTCCATAAACAAGTTAATTAAAACACCTAACTCGAAACTATAAAAAAATCCAAAAGTTGTGCCCATAGTTTGTTCAAGTGATTATACACTTATCAATCATAATTAACTGATGCTTGTGTCCCAATTCGTTCAGCATTAGCTTCTGGTCCCAATTTGCTCCTTGCCCTTGATCCTCTTGACGGAACACCATTCCTCTTTTTTGGCCTTCTTGGATGAACTGATGTAGAAGCAATATTTTCTGCATTAATGTGAGTAGAAGTTGTTCCTAAATCGTGTGCAGATTGTTGTGAAGCTCTTGGTGCAGTCCTAGCAGCTCTTGGTGCAGCCCCACCCTACAATAACAAATAAAAAAATATATATATTAATTAAACAATTAAAATTCAAAAAATTAGCAAAGAAACAAAATGACTCAAAACTTGCCATTCTAGTTGGACATCCTCTCTTGTTGTGTCCAGGAGCACCACAATTTCCACAGTTAACCTTGCCTCTTTTCTTTGATGGAATCACTCTAGGTGCTTCTCCAACTTCTCTTATCCTATGCTTTTTTGGCCTACCTGGTCGTCTGTTATTTGTTGGTGGAAGCAGCTTATTAGGCTGAAGTCCCTCTATTTCTGGCCAGAAGTTGGGGTCTTGTACACCTTTCACTTTATGTGTGTAGCACCTCATGAATAAATCTTTTGAGTAGCAGGGATGCACATAATTTTCAATTTCATGGCGCTTGTAGGTTATTGCAGTTGCTGCATGCCTGCATGGGATTCCTGTGAGATCCCAAAAATTGCAATCGCATGTCCTTGCTTGCAAGTCAACAATGAAATGGTGATTTTCATCATTGACTTGAAACTCATGACTGCCTCCAACAAGAATGTCACATCTGATAGAGTTTTCTTTCACCACATTTAGGATCTTGATAACCCTACCAGTCACTTTTGATTGCCATCGTTTACCCCTCTGAAACCTTAACTCAACTCTATGCATGATTTTTGCTCGTAGACCATCCATAAGCTTCTGTATAGGTTGATCCCTCAACTCCCCTATCCAGTGATTTAATGACTCTGATATATTGTTTGTATTCTGGTCATTCCTTATCTGATTGGTAAAAGCATATCTGGCCCACGTGCTTGGGTCACCAATGTTCATGACATAATCATAAGCTTGTGGCTTCACCTCCTTCAACCTGTTCATCGCTTGTTTGAAGCCTGCAAATGTGTAGGATCTACATGCAGCCCAAAACAACTTTTTAACTAAGATGCCTGCATGTTTGCCCCTGAGGTTAGCATATATATGCCTGCAACATCTTCGATGAATCACATTTGGTGCTATCTCAGGAACTATACCCTCCAAACCCTACATAATTAAAAATCAGTTTATTATATAGTTTACAAAATTATAAATATATTCAAATAATTGATCAATTGCATACCTTTTGTCTATCACTCATGAAGACCCAAGGCTTGTCCTCATTAAAGCCACCCACCATCTGACTCAAACAGTGAAGAAAGAATCCCCAAGACTCGTGATTTTTAGATTCTACAACAGCAAAAGCTAAGGGATACAACCCCAAATTCCCATCAATTCCACAAGCAGATAATAGAATTCCTCCATACATACCCTTCAAATGACATCCATCTAATCCTAGGAATGGTTGACATCCTTCTATGAATCCCTTAGCTAAACCATTTAATCCCATGACAAACCTCTTAAAACAAGGCTCACGGGGAATGTTACCTTGTCTATCAGTGAAATATTGAAAAGCTACTACACTTCCTGGATTGGTTCTTCTAACCATTTCAGCATATTGAGGCATGATTGCATATGAAAGATCAGGATTTCCTTGAATAATGTTAATAGCTTTGACTTTAGCTCTGTAAAGTTGCATATATTCAGGTTTAACTCCAAACTTGTCCTTCAACTCTTTTTTATGGCCCTTGCATTTCATATCGGGGTGTTTTGTCAAAATTGGTATAAGCTTATCTGCCATCCAATTTGAATTTGCTTCTTTGACTTTATCCACTCTAATACAAGTATGCACATTATTAGCACTCTTAACTTGGAAAGTAATGCCATCGGGCATAGTAGAAGCATGCAATCTCCATGGACAATTCTTTGCTCGACATTTTACAGTCACTCTTGATCTCTCATTGTATAGTCTCTTGATCCTGAATCAATATAAAAACATAAAGTTGAGCATACAACTGGAAAAATTAGAAAAATATCAAATAATCGATAAATGACATACCTGATTCCAGCTCTTTTTACATACTCAGCGACTTGTTCTCTGAATATATCAACATCGGCATATTTGCTTCCTTTTTCAAGAGTAAATTGCTCATTAGGATTATCTGGTACTTGATTTTCTGGAAGCTCACTACTTCCACCTAGAGGATCCTCAGCAAAATCAGAATCTGATGACCAACCAGTGTGGTCATCAGAATGATAATCAGAGATATAAGGGTCAGTAGATTTTGAAGGAAGTTCATCTTCACTCTCAGGATTTCCAACAACTCCGAGTGAAGATTCAGAATCTGTGGAGTCTCGAACTTGTTCATTTTGACTTGGGTCTGGAACTTGTTCATTTGGAGATGGGTTTGGAACTTGTTCATTTTGAGTTGAGTTTGGAATCTGTGGAGGGACTTCACTTGTCTGTTTTTCAGGTGATGCTTCATCATCAGTTTCTACATCTTGAGTGTTTGGCTCCATTGCATCTTGTATAATCTGATCAATCTCATTGAATGTGTAGTCCAAATCTTCAAAATCATGCCATCTTTCTTCATCATTTATGGTGTTGTCTTCAACATCACCATCACTGTCATTTGTAGTGTTGGCTGCAACATTATTTTCAACAACTTCTTCAGTTTCAGTTGTATTTGTTCCTTCTTTAGTTACAAACACTTCTTCATTTCTAGTACCTAAGCTCTTGACATGAACTCTAATCTCTTTAGGGCTCCTCTCAAACATTAGCTTCAAATCCTTGTCATTGAATAGCCCATAATTCTCAATCTTGTTCCCATACAAATCATAAGACAAGGTCAGCAAAATATCTTTCAACTCCAACTTGTTTGCATATGTAACTCCCTTGATGTCTGTCATCAAGTCATTATAGGTATAATGTTTGGCCCTCACCCCCTTCAACATCCTCTTTTCACCATTATAGCATATGAGAAGATTGTACAAATCTTTTTTCCACATTGTGAAACCTGCACATTATGAAAAACAAACTATTAGATTTGCATTAAAACCATAATAATATGTCATTTTCTTTTTTTTTTTTTGGCGAGATTTGCATTAAATCCATAATAATATTAGATTTGCATTAAATGAAACACATATCCAAATCTTTTAATCAACTTTTCTGTAAATTGTCAAATATTTTTCTTTTAAAATGTTCACATTAAATGTCCACAAGAATTACAGCAAACTCTAAAAAATATTTCCACCCATGAAAATGTCCACATTACATCATCATCCTAGAAATTTATGTACTTCAAAAAATTTCAACAAAATCACGAAAAGTAAAAAAAGCCCTAGAATTTTGGTACCCATCGCCATATTTTTCAAAACAAACTCAATAAAATACCTTAAGCCACCAACAAATAAAACCAAGATTAGATAAAAAATTGAACAAAAAAAGAAAACCCTACTTACCTTAACCTTGTGCTTTGTCACTGTAGAGGTTTTTACAGAATATGGAGGCCTCAGAAAACCCAAGTCTTCATGCTTATTCACTCCAAATAACAAGATTCTAGCATAAAATCGAGTTGGATCGCCCAGAAATTTGTCAAAATGGGTGAAAGAATCGAAGAGTTTTAGAGGGATTTTGTGTGGGCGGGAGAATGGGTGGGATGAGCGGGAGAAAGAATGAAGCAAAGGAAAAAATTTTAACACTTCTTTTCTTAAATGGGTAGGGGTATTTTGGGCTTTTCATAAATAATATTTTTATTTTATTTTTTTCTTTCAGAAAATCTAGGGTTTAATTGTTCATTTATGTCAAATTGGAATATTCCATTAAAAAAATTGACGGAAACCTAATTTGCGGGGGCAACTTGTAATTTTGAAACTTCTCATGGGGTGGGGTGGTAATTTTTGGACTAAGAGGGTTACCAGTTGTAATTATGTAAACTCCTGAGGGGTCTAGATGTAATTAACCCTAATATTTATATTGTTTACTTTATATGTTAGCAATACATGATCTCACACGCAAGCCGGTAGATTTGGCATATCGAAGTAAGATGTATAACAACAAAACATATGCAGATGCATTTTGGGTGTGTACTGTGTAGCAGTTCAGCTAAACGGTAAATTATTAGGGATATTTTAGTAATTTGCAAGCAAAATATGTAATATCCTGACCCCAAAATAAACAAGACATTGAGTTTTGATAAACTCAAATTTCGCCAAACATGAATAGGAAACTGTAGAAATAAGTTAATTTTTTTTAGAAAAAAAGAATTATGTCATGATTTGTCATGATACCTTTGAGGAGCAGACGAAGAGCTTAGCGCCCCAGGAGAGATGATGCAACAATATCGGTATGAAAGACTACCAGGATACCAAGTGGATTGTGTTGCTAACACAAGGGCTTCACTATTGGCTCGTGTTCCCCGTGGAGAACGTGGAGAACGCGTTCTAATTTTACCTGATGCTCACTTTTCATCAAGTATGGAAAGACTCTTCACTGAACAAGAGCTAAGTATAATGTTAGAGCCCATTTACAGTATTCAACTACCCATATATGATGACCGTGGTCGAATATTTGAAGTTCAATTTTTTAAGGTAGGAGCCCACATCATTTTTTAGGAAGAGATGGATTCGTTAGATTGACAAGAATAAATGATCTTTGTCCAAATATGGTAATTTCTTTGTGGGTGTTTAGATAGAAGATGGAACTCAGATGAATAATAGAGGGTCTATTAATTGAGGTCCGTGGTTTCGATGGTAGTTGTAGTGTAGGACTCCTCTATAAAAGCCATGCACATAACTCTATTTCTCATTCATTTTGTGGCGCTCATTGTTATTGTTGAGGACGACCAGAAGATACGCTGTGAAACATGTAAAAGGGCATCAATGTATTATTATTGAGAGTTGGATCGTGAATTTTTTTTTGTTGTTGTAACAAGTCAGAACTTGTTTGTTGGAATTTGGATGAGCTCTTGTTATTGTAATAAGATAAACTTATTTGTTAAGTGTTTTTATCAATGAATTGATATATAATGCACTCAGAAAAAAAAAAAACTGATTTGTCATGACTAGCGAAAACCCTTCTCCCCAAAGTAAACGAGCTATACGTGAATTTAAATTAAACATGAAGGTCGCACGGAACCGTATGAAACTAATTGTTGATCGGCACCACCGTGAAAAAAGTTCTAAGATTGGAGATTGAGTTTATTTGAAATTACAACCTTATCGTCAACGTTCTTTCTTCAAAAGAATACATCAAAAATTGGTCAGCCGCTTTTATGGACCATATCAAGTTGAAGAGAAAATTAGTCTAGTTGCTTATAATTTGCAATTGCTAGAAATTGCTCGGATTCATCCTGTCTTTCATGTGTCTCTATTGCATCAAAAGGTTGGAGAGAATCAGGATGTTATTCCCTCTTTGCCACCGTATCACAATGCTGGAGTTGTTAGAGGGAGCCATACAAGCTTCTTAGTTTTCGCTAGATAGTTGATCAAAATGGAGGGAAGTTGCAAGAGGCATTAGTTCAATGGAATTCGTTGCAGCCAGAAAATGCAACGTTGAACCTTGAGGACAAGGTTCATTTTGAGGGGGGAGAATGTTGAGCTTGAACCTGACCCGCATCAAAAGCTGAGGAGAAGTAGTCGGGTCCCAAGGTTGAACCCACCTTATGCTGATTAGAAGCTAGTTATTATTTTCCTCTATTATTATAGTTGTTGTTATTATAACTATTATTAGTTTTATTTAATGCTTTTAGCCTATTGGTTGAGAGTGAGGGTTAACTTTTGGTTTAAATAGACATTGTACAGTAAGACAAACTATCTTACAAAATACAATTTATTGTTCTATAACACAATATATGTCTTATACATATGCAAAATACAAATTTCTAATACCAAGTTGAATGATGAGCGGGTTGAAAGTCACAGTTATCTGTCTCATCAAATGAATTATAAAATCGATTTGGCAGGTAATCTTCTATATGAGGATAAGGTAGTGGACACGTAGATTGGTTAGATATTTCATACCAAATTGAGGCAATGGTGTTGTATCATTGGATGGTTGCGTGTATGACAATGACTCGTCACCATGTTGATAATATCCAAAACCTCTATATCCACCACTGCTAACACTATTGGTAGAAGATCCATACTGCACCCCAAAAGATTCATTAGGTGCTCCAAAATATCTGCCACTGGAAGACAAATTCTCCAAATATCTATTATACGCATTAAGATCGAGGTTTCCTTGAAACTGACTATGTCTTGCAATGTAGCCCAATCTATAATCATAATGTTTTCCACTCGAGCTTCCATGGCTCCTATCATCATCGACGAGAGTTGGCTCGTGATGACAAATTACTATCATTGCCGCACATATAATTCATATATCTAGATTGACCCAATCCTAGACCTTACATATACTCATCAACATTGTTGTACGCTCTCCTAGATGTCCGACTAGGTTGGGAATAATCATCTGCACTTGATAATTCAGCCAAAAAATCCTGTCTTTGTTCTCTGCCAGGATCATATCCATGATCAGTATCTTGAGTTGCATAATAGTTCTCATCTCCTTGGGCCCATGTCATTCCAGTGTCATATTCAGTATCTTGAGGTTGACCACTTCCACCATCATTTGGCCCATCAGATTTGTCATCATCAGCATTGGTTGAAGATCCATCACTATCAATATTTACTTAAATATTTTTTTCATTTTCCTTGTCTTGACGATGATGCCTCAATAGCTTTCTTTCCTCTTGTCTGCATAACACTCAATGTTGGATTATCATCATCTTCCTCTATGTCTACATCTTGAGTTTCTGTATTCAAGAACCCTTAATCTGTTGATAGCACAGGAGATTCCCTCTCAACAATCCACTCATCTAAAATATCATCATCATGGAATATTTGATTAAGATCAATGGGAAGATCATAATCACTATTCTCTCTCTTGTGTGTAAGATTTTGCACTCTGAGCTTCATGTTATAATGGACATACACCAACTTGTGCAATTTTGTTATTGCCAATCGATTGCAAATCCTTGTGTATATTAGTGACCAAGTACTCCAGTCTCTCTCACAGCCAGTAGCTGAACACATTTGGCTAAGCACTTTAATTGCAAAATTTCTTGGGTTAGGTGTTTCATCTCCGTAATGTAACCACCATCCAACTGGTAGTGTAGTTTTTACGGCTATTTTTGCTAAGGGTGTCCCAAACTCTCCCGTCTTGTCTTTGAAAGTTTTAATCTAAAACCAAAAAAATATATATTATTAATTGTATTTCGGGAAAATAATATTGTAACAAAAGAGTAATTAATGAAGTGTCACCTCTTGAAGAGCGAGACATTGAGCATCAATATGTGGTTCAAGTCTTTTGATCGCAGTCATCAGTCCTAGCCTAACTTCATCAATGTACACATAAGTCCTAGAATACTGAGGTGCGGGGTTCAAAAAATATGCTGAAAATAGACAAGAAAAATAAGTACTTAAGGAAACATCTAATAATTTAAACAATTGTGTAAACAATTAATCAAGTATTAGTCTTTTACCTGCTGCATGCAAATGTTGATGCAATTGTCTATACCATCGTGCATCAATCACCTCCCAGTACTTTTGATAATTCGTAACAGCGTCTTTAATTGCTAGTTTAGCTCTGTCCATACCTTCATAAATGACGGGCAAGGTGGGCTTTTGATCGTCATCAACAATTTTTAGAACCCTTACAAGTGATTCCATGTAGCACCCCAAATGGGTAACACTACACCCCGCACCGAAATATAATCCATAAACGGAACGGAGGTCTGCCTACGGACTACAATCCGGCAAACAGAGACAATTTACTCAATACTAGGCGGCAACCTGTTTGAAATACCAACTCAACAAAACCAATAAGTGCGGAAGCGAAAACAAATATTCCTATCCCACTCAAGTAGCTAGAAAGCAGTAAATCAACGCGCAAGTAGAAAAGCCCACCAAGGCCAATGAAAATTTTGATACTAAGGAGCATTTACATAACAAGAATCCTAAAACAAAGCCGAATAACAAAGTATTTAGGGTGGTAATAATGTACAATAGAGTGACATAAGTACAAAATACATAACCAACTTAACTAGACTCGACCAACGCGCCGCCTAGTTACCTGAAATCAAAGGGTAAGGTAGAGAGGGTTAGTCAAATGACTAAGTGAGGGGGAGATAGTAGTGTATATTACAAAACATTATAGAATCATAAGTTTAAATTCAAAAGAAGGCAATTAAAACAAAGTTTTCGCAATGTGTGATGATTCTATTAACAAATCAGATTAAACCAAACAGAAACTCGGCGAGTCGAGCAAATCTCCCACCAACTTAAAATCAAACAAACAAATGATCAATCAAACCAGCCTTATTCCTCTGGTTGTAGATCAGGAGCAACACCGATCCACACAAATCATATACTTCTGGGAATTTCACCCATAGTCTTCGACACACACAGGATAGGCCCTGCCGAGTGCCTGCTCAGGTACTCAAAGGGCTGCCACTCCGGCCACACCCTGAGCTCCCAAAGGTTTAGCGAGAGCAAAGTGATCCGCCGTAGACCCATGTCTACCCAATGAACCCTATTACCCCCTATTCTGGATCCACGAACAAACGAACAAACGAACAAAACAGGTCTCGCATTTTCAAAATGTTTAGCATTCGGTGAAACAAACCTATCTTTAAAGAACAGTTTGCCTCTTTTCACGCAAATGGCGATCGAAGAGTTAATACGATATAGTTTGATATCAAATCATTTTCTATAAATCATCAAGATAATCAAATCAAATATCTACATATATGATATAGAAACGGGATAAAAATTAAACTTCATAAAACAAGGCTTATTTGAGTGAGGCTTAGATACGTATTATACATATATAACTGGAATAGAAGCTGAAAGAAACCTCACCTGACAAAAGTACAAAATGAGCAAAGGATAGAAAGCTACCTACTCATCGGCTGTATCTTCTGAAAACCAAGCAAGACACAACCAAATAAGACAACGACTCAGACGCACGACTTTAATAATGCAATGAAAATGTATGCATGTCCAAATTCGACAATTAATGCTAAAGAATGCAAATAAGTTCACGTTTTCATATAAGACAAGGGAAATATTGAAATTAAAGAAGCATAAGCATGCTTAAGCACAAAATGTGTAGCGCCCCTTTCCGTAGGAGGAGAAAGGACACCACATCCGCACCAAGACGAACTCCTAAACAAGGTAAATGTACCCCATGCAAAAATTCATCCCGGCGAACGGCAAGCACTCGATCAAAACTCCGGCAACAACAATATGACATGTAACGACCCAAAAATCCGATTTTTCAATTCGGTATATTTTAATCGAGTAATTATGCAAATTATTATTTATTTAATATTTATTCTAAGATTTTAGGATAATTTCGTAAATGAGTGAATGTTGATATTTAAATCACTAATTGTCAATGTGCGTTTAATTATGTGAATTTTGACTGTAATTACGTATTATTTGGACAACGTGAGTTTTAAACTTATTTTGCGAAATTACTAAAATACCCCTTCGACTTTTAAACCCTAGTCAACTAATTTGACTAAGTCTCTCTCTCACCTCACTCTCGTTCAAACCAACAAGGAAGAAGAAAGGAAAGACAAGAGAAGAAAAAGAGAAAGAGAAGGAAGAAGATTTCAACGATCGTTCCGACTTCGTTTCCCGACGGATTTTCGAATCGTTTACGCCTACGAATTCCTCGCGATCTCTTCTACGAGTAAGCTTCTAATGATTCTCTCGTTTAATGTCTTCTATACTTCGTTTTTCTCGTTTTTGTGAATAGTTGTATTATTTAGGTTTTATATGATTTTGATAGTAATTGTGGATGGATTTTCGTGTTTATCGTTTCTATATGTAGATTATATGTTGTAGATGATTATATGTGAGAATTAGGGATTGATTTGCATGATTAATCGATTAAATGTTAGATTTTGGTTTGAATTCGCGTATGATTTTTGCTGTGTGATGTTTCTGCTCATTTTGGTCGCACACGTCCTGGTGCACACGGCCTTGAGGCTGTGCGTGTTTGGGGTTGGTGCACGGGCTGTGCACACGGCCTTGAGGCCGTGTGCATGAGGCCGTGCGTGTTGTTTGATTGTGCACGGCCTCGGCACACGGCCGTGCACAAGGCCGTGTGGCCCGATCGCACAATGCCCTGACCTTCTGTAAGTCAGGGCCCATTTTGCACTACGGGTCCCTCCGAGACTCCTCTTTTCCAAATTCTTTTTTCGCTCGTGTATTCGATATATATGAAATAGATATGAATTGCATGATTTATGAATTTACAACGTGTTCGGGTATATGAATAGTGTGTTTTAAGTTTTCGTTAAATTTTCTATCTTTTGCATGTGAAGTTCGATTTTCCCGAAATTTGAATGCATACTTCTTTATGATAATTTAAGCATGTCTGTAAAGTTTCGTTGCAATTGGACTTGATTTGTATTTTTAAATGCATGAATTACTCTATTTTCGTTTGAGAATTTGAACTTAAGTGATTGATTTAATTGTGTAACGTGCTCCTATGTGTTTTAATATTTTCGTATAAGCCGTGCGTCGTCTTTAGTCTTATTTGGTTATGTCCTGGTATTTTTGCAGACGATACTCCCGTGGAGTAGCGCCGGTTCTAGCCTTTTGCTCTTATTTTGCATAGCAGCCAGGTGAGGCTTTCCGTTTCTGTTTCCAGTATTATTATGTATATATATAAATAAGCCTCTCCCGATATAAGCCACATTTATATTTTGTTTTCACACCATTTCTATATATATACTTAGTAGATATTTATGCTTATTATGTTCATTTGATTTATCGAAAATGATTTGATATGAAAAAGTACTATGTATAGTCTTCGAAATGTTTACGAAAGAGACATGTAAAAACTTTTGTTTTCTAAGGCGAACTTTGGCCTTCGGCCTCGCATATGACATGTCTCGAACGGTCTTTTGGCCAACCCGAAATGTTTGAAAAGCGAGTTATGAACTGTATGCATGATCGTTTGGGCCCGGAGTAAGAGCGATAGGACGAAGTCGGTAGACGTCGGGTCTACGGCGTAAATCCTATGGTTTTCTCCATTTGGGAGCTCGGGGTGAGGCCGGAGTGGCAGCCCTTTGAGTACCTGAGTTATTCCCGTTAGTTATGAGTAGTTCGGGTTTGCAGTCCGGGCTACATTGGAGGAATAAGGGTGGTTTCCGGTTTTATGTTTTGGATATTGGAGTTCAGGGCTCGACTCGCCGAGTCATATGATAAGTTATGTTTTATGTTAAATCACCACTCGATTACGAAAACCTTTCTTTTATGTTGATTTCTTTTAAGTTTAAAATTGGTGATTTATTTCCCGTTTTATTATATACATTATTATTCCCCCCCTCACTTAGTCGTTTGACTAACCCTCTCTGTCTCACCCTATATTGGTTTCAGGATACTAGGCGGGATTCGTCGTCGTCGTCGTAGAGTTGTATTTATTTTCTCATGTATATTCCTTTTTCCGTATGATATGAATTATGTTTTAGGATATTAGGATTTTATTTAATTAGTTTGTATTCGGGATATTGTATCGAACCCGTTTGTTATTTAATTATGGAATTTCGTTAGCCTTGGTGGGCTTTACTACTTGTGTAATTCTTTATGTTTTAAATGTTTCGTTATATTGCTTCCGCGTCTCTGTCTTTTCGTTGTTTTTGAAACCCCGCCTAGTAATTGAGTAAATGCTTGCCGTCCGCCGGGTTTCGGTTCGGGTCGGATCCCATTTTGGTTCCGGACCGGGGCTCGGTGCGGGGCGTACGTTACCCGTTTGGGGCGCCCGCTACATGACGCCCCAACAACAACAGCAACAACAATCAGAGAAATGCGGAAGCGAATTCAGAATAATAAATCAATGCGTAAAAGCCATCCATGGCAACGGTAATCATAACAAAATGAATCTAAAACAATTATCCAGTCAATGCCGTCCATGGCTCAGCTATCTATCCCACATCAGGGGCATGTAAGTACGGAAAATAAATCATAATATTAAATGCAATACGCTAAAACAATTCATAAAGTAAAGACTCGATTGTTGTTGGGACATTGACAAGATAAGAGACAAGAGCCGACCTAGACCTGCTGCTGCCGACTGACAAGATAGGTGACACCGCCACCTGTCTACCTGAAGCAAGAACCAAAATAGAAGGGGTGAGTATAAAGGATACTCAGTAAGGGGGGTAATACAATATAGGGATTGATCACAGTTCGTCGTTTATCAATTAAAACCAAAAAGGGGTGAATGTTACTCGTTTTGATAAAGATACATACAATAATATAAGTTGTAAAACTATAACACAAAGCAACATTCGGGTTCGGCTTTATTTGAAAACACAAAAGGTTGACGAACCGGATCCTTTGAAAATATTTGCACATAAGGTCAAGCCGATCATTTTGAAATGATATTAGTTAAGTCACGAGGCCGTTACAAGTTCGAAAAGCATGGCATAAATAAGTTGGAAATGATAAGTAAAAACAACTCGTAATTCAACTAAATAGTTTGAACAATAAAGGAGGCTTAAGTTGGGCAAGTTCGAGGCACGCTTCCGGGTTTTATATATATATATATAGGGAAATACATATGCTAAATGAAGAAAACCGGAATGTGCTTCGACTTGTAACGAAAGCCGTTAATCAATTAGACAAGCAAGCAATGCAATAAGTCATGCAATAATGTGTCCCGGTGAGAACGGGCCCTCTCCTTATAACTCCCATTCATGAAAATCATGCAAACACGTAGTCAAGTACTCCACCACCGAAAGTCGTGATCCAATCAGAATTTAAGGAGACGCGATTAGCACCACCGTACAGTGAATTAAGGAGACGCGTAGGCTTGTCAACCTCCTAACCGGCCTAAGTCAACACGCATAGAAGTATACATCGGGATTTACCCTAAACGCTCGTCTCCAGGCTCACCTCATGTATACTCCGGGCCCAAATCATTATTCAGTCCAGGGCTCGCATTTGAAATCAATAACAGTTTGGGTGGCCAAAGGGGCCGTTCGAAAAGATGATGCAAGCAGTTATGTATGAATGACCAAAGGGGCCTTTGAGACAAGTTGATGTAACGATCTAAGAAATACTCATAAGCGCTGTACGCTTCGGAAGCATGCTAACGGATGTCCCTAACGACATTACTTATAAGTGCCTCAGAGATCAAATAGTTACTTTTAAAATAAATAAGTTACTTGTCTCTAGTTAAAAGCATTTCAAATCATTTTGGTAGATGCATAGGTTTTGCTATCAAAACATTTGACTAAGCACATAAGGAAATAATAAAGACAGTACAACAAACAATAAGAAAATGCGGGATATTAATTTATTTTGAAACCTAAGTAACTATGTCCTTGCCCCAGTTGAAAATAGTTTAAACCCTTACCTGTAGCTCGACAAACGAGAAAAGCAAGCAAGCAACAAATATGATTCTCCCTCAGAGATCCCACCTGAAAACATGGGATCTAGAGGATGAATGACTGACACGAACGAGAAAACAGACACTGACGCTCGGCTATCAAAATACAAACATGCTTAAGGACACTCATTCAACATTTAAACATAAGAAAGCAAGTAGGGGCAATATGTTCAATTTATCCAAAAGCATGCAATAATTAAATTAACAAATAACAATTAACATTTAATTAATAATAACATTTAAGCATAATCTAACCAGGGGTTAAGCTTGCCATTACACGTATTTCATTTAAATCAACAACAATTAAAGTACAACTTATAGCTTTTCCCAAAAGCTCAAAAGCTAACAAGCTAAGATCGATCCTATCTCTAGCCAAATCGAACCGAAACCTATCCGTTCGACTACACAAGAATATATGATCAACAATCAACAATTTATACAATTAAGCCAAGCTAGGATACAAGTTATTCATGCTCAAAAGCTATAAGCTATAAGCTATAGTTCAAAAGCTATAAATTAACACAATAATACAAAAAATGTGATAAAAGACAAACGACAAGTCGGATTCGAGTAATACCAGTGCCGTTAGAACCGTTGCGTCGAGGGGCACGATCTGTCAGAAGACTCCGTCACCGGATTCCCGCCGGAACAGTGCCAAAATGCCGGAAAACCACCTGCCACCACCGGACCGCCGCCGGGCCGCCTCCGATGGTCGAACCTTATACTGAAATGTTCCTCTCGATGAGCCCGTCACTTCTCTCAAAACCGTTTCTCAATCGGATCATCCATCGGAATTTAATTTCACTTTGAAGCTCCAAAACCCTAGAATCCAAGAATCGAAATTAACGAAAATCGGCTCAATGAAATAAGAAATTGACTTCGAAATTGGCTTACCCATGTCGAGAAGATTGAAATCCATATAAAGCACTTTGAAAATGGTGGACGGAGGTAGCTCCGGCGCTACCTCGGCCGCGCGCTGCTCGCGCGCCGCCGTCCCGTCGAGTTAGGGCCTGAGACCGGTGCCAAAAGTTTCGTCTCCTCAAGGCCGTTCCAGCCACGATGATGCGCCATCGAGACGTCGCCTGGAGTTGCCGATATCTGCCGTTGACCGCACGCCGTCTCCTCCTCGATCCGCCACCGTCCGGCCAAATCAGGCCGCGAGACCACCGCCAAAAGACTCCCCTCGACGAGAGCTTCCATCTTCGACCAAGCCCAAGCCTCGCCATGGCCGGAAAAGCCTCCGACGAGAAGCTCATTGCCGCACCACCTTCTCGTCGCCACAGCTCCTCTATCGTTGCTCCAATCGCCACAATAATGGTACCAATGTGTTCCTCTCGTCGAGACGAGCGATTTCCATATATCATTTGCTTCAATCGGTGAAGAATTGCAAAATCCCCAATTTGGGAGAATGTGCTTCTCGTTCGCGCGACTGTGTGTGTGTGTTCTCTCAATTTTTATTTTGGCCCCAAATATCTCAATAATTGCATAATATACCTTATCCTCGAAAAATGAGCAAATTGTGTAAAGTGTCGAAATTAGGTGTACTTAGTGTCAAAATGACCGTAATTAAATGCTTAACAAAGATTGAGGTTCATTTTCTAAAATTCATGGGTTTACGAAAAGTCAATTCCGGGTTGGGCTAAAGTGTAAATAATTTTGGGCTAAAATGCAATTTTATTTAAAATATGATTTAATGAATAATATTTAGAATTTCATGAAAATGTTTGGAACCTCGACAAAAGATGCATTATTACATTGAACCCCAGTCCAATATACATCGTTAAATTACTAAATTAAATTAAACGAGCTATAAATATAAATTTACCAATTTGACCCTAATTAGTGGCAAAATGATGCAAATTAAATTATAATTAATGTATTGGATTTTAAATACCAAATTAATGATTTATAAAAATATTTAAAATACAAGAGTTGGAAAACGTGCAATTGTAAAAGACGTCAGGACCGTAAACGGTCCGAATTCCGATAAATGCGCTAATCTTGAACTTGTAGATTGCGGGTCGTTACAAAATGAGTTCGTATTCATGCTCAAAACATCAAAAGAAAGTATTCTTATAAGTTTCGGATCAATTGGGTAAAATTACAAAAATACTCTTTCGGAAAAGCATACTATTCATTACCCAAACGCGGTTGGAAAAATTCAAACTCCATACATTTACAAGTTTTCGGACCCTACAAATCTATTGGTGAAGTCGGATTTCGAAAATGAGGTTAAACGGAAAAAGTAGGGGTTGAAACGACAAAAAGGATAGTAGCTCGGCTAAAAAGAGCTAAAAATGGGCGACATGGGGTTGCGACAGAGGGTGCTGCAACCCCTCGTGTGCTACCCACACCCCGTGTGGCAACCCCGTGGGATGCAATCTACAGAAACAGAATAGAGTAGAAATGGCAATCTCCTGCGAAAACCAACAAATTCGTCCCTAACTCGATTTCTACCCCATAAATCATGCTATAAATAACAACAATCATGCTATAACTCATGTTAAACATATGAATCCAATCAACTTGCAAGAACAACAACTAAATCATCATATTTCATCAAACCTATATATATACAACTATTCACATATCTTGCTCAAACTCGATCAAACAAGCATGGAAATGAATGAAACAAAGTAGCTACCTGTAGAGGGCAATAAGAGAATCGTGTAAGTTCAAACGGCTCGTGAATCCGCGAAGAAATGAGATCGGTAGAGGATTTTGAAGTTTAAAAACAAATACTCTCTTTTGTTTTCTCTCTCGGTTTTCTCTCTTTTTCTCTTTTCTTTTCTCTTTTTTTTTTGAATAATGAAAATGGAAAGCCAAAGGAAATTATAAGAAAAGATCTTTTGCAAAACTTTCTATTTTGGGAAAGAAATATCGAAGGGGCAGATTTGTAATTTCTAAAAACGTAACAAAATGGAACGTTATCGAAACCTAATCATATTACAGTCAAAATTCATCATTTAAAACGCATGTTATCACGTAATAAATTAAAATAGATAAATCATGCATTTACAAAAATTCTTAAACAAATACGGAGATTAAATCACATAATTCAAGAAATTGTCATAAGAATTGAGAAATGAAACGTCTAAACTTACCAACATTCCGGCTTGAAAAATAGGGGTGTTACATTCCATAAGAGATTGCACATGTCATGAGCCTCTCCAAAATCTTGCATCCATTATGATTTCGAAAACTTTCTCGGCATCTTTTCGTCTTCTAGCATTATACTGTTCCCACTCTTGTGTGGTACACATTTTCTTCAAATCTGCCTGGTGACGAATGAGGCTTCCTATGGCCATAAATTCAGTGGTGAATCGCGTGATCCCGGGTCTTAACAAATCTCTCTCATTTGTATATAACTTTATCAAGTCCACAAGTTTGTCACTGTTGTAAATGAAACTCGTTATATGTTTTGCCTTCTCCATATACTTTTTTATTTTGACATCTTGCCCATATCCTCTAGCATCAAGTTTATACAATGAGCGGCACAAGGTGACCAAAACAAATGTGGCCTCTCCAACATAAGAGCTTCTCCTGCAACTTTATTTGCACTTTCGCTGTCAGTAATCACTTGTACCACATTCTCCTCGCCTATCTCATCAATAACCTTATTCAAAAGATTCAGAAGATAGGTTGCTAATTTTATCTCATTAGTACAATCCACTGAAGAATGAAAAATCATTTCACGGTCACAATCATGAAATTGATGATGGGATGTTTATTCTGACTACTCCAACCATCACACATAATTGTACATCCGTACTCCGGCCATTTCATTTTTAACGTGCTTACGTATAAATCAATTTCTTGCACCTTGTCATCTAAAAGAGCCCCACAAATTTGGCGTCCAGAGGGACCTTTAATTCCCGGGCCAGCTTCAGTAATAGTATCAAGCATAGATTGGTACTAAGGCCTGCTATCCATCACATGAAATGAAATAGCATTGAATAAGAAGAATTTTGAAATCGCCTTACGAACTGCTTTCAGGTTTTGAGGAACAAACCAATTTTTTATGCTCTTCGGCTTAGAAGCATACATAATCAATTCCCCTGGAAGTCTTAGCAGAAGGTGCTTCTTTGCTACTGAAACTACGTGACATCCTTTGTCTAATATTTGTAGAACTTGACGAACCTGCAACAGGGTGTCCTACAAGTGGCAAAAAATAAAATATGAATCCAAATTGAAATAAGATAATATCAAAGTTATATTTTTAATTTTTTTTACCAGATCCATGGCGTCTATGCATTTTTTCCTCAAAACCAGTAGTTTTACGACTTTCTCGCAGAGCATTTCATAACTGTCTAGCTTCCATCACGTCCAAATTCTCTTCATTGATTTCATCGTCAGAATCAGTGTCAACATTCACACTACTATATGTTTCTTCTTGAATTGCACTTAGTGCCACCGCTTTATTCCTCATCATTTTATCTCTTTCACCTTTTTCATCTAAAAGATGTTGCCTCAACATTTTAATAATGTCTTTTGGAGCCTTTGTACATGACCTAATATTTCTGGATACATGAGCAATATGTTGTTTTAATCTAGTAAAACCTCTTGTAATTATTTTTTCACAAAATTTACATTTAATATTTTTCCTTCCATTACCTATTGGATCGCCATAATCCCAACCAATATCATGTTTTGGAGCCATCTAAAATCAAAGAAATATAAATATATAAGCTAATGATATGGTCTTCTTCTATCAACAACATAAGTAGGACAATTCAATTTTCAGAACTTTGAAAATTCTGATATGGCCATGTTTCAAATTATATTCACACATCGAAATCCATTAGTCAAAGTTCTATATAAAAAATCTAATCTATGACTTTAGACCTTCAATATATGACTTAATTAAATATTACATATACTTTAGACCTTCAATTTATGACTTAATTAAGATGAAAATCTAATCTATGCAAGATTACAGGTACTTTTAGACTAGAAACCCAAAGATCGACAAATGCCCACGAAAATTACCTGAAAATTTTACATAGACATGTGTTATTCTTCGATTTATCACCAGGAAAATTATATCATTATAAAAATATAGACAAAGTAGACGAAAATTACCTTGAAAAACTGGTATAAAAACCTAGAAGTTGCAGTGTAATTCCAAGCAGCAATTCTAGAAATACTTCCAAAAAGGGTCATCGCTAAAATAATTGTACAGCTTCACAATTGATCAGCTCATGAAGAAAAAACATGCAAGAAAACTCACCTTTTTTCCTAATGAGTTGCATCAGCGAGAGGAATTAATTGAGTTGTTTCCCTCACACTTCTCCTGCCTACTTCTCATTTTTTCTTCTTCACACTTAGTGCTTCACCTTTGTTTTCGTTTTCACTCCCAATTCACAGAAGAAAATGCTATTTTAAATAAGAGAATATGGAAATGATAATAATTGAGGGCATAAGGGGAAAACAACTCTATTAATTCTGCAAAGTAAAGTATATAAAAGATTGAGAGAATCTCTTATTTCAGTCCATTCCAATGCCACATAATGCCGTTCCGTGGCTTTATAACGCCGTGGAATGACATTTTGCCTGTTATAATGGTGTTCCAGGCCCGTTTCAGTCAATGGTCGTTCCTATTCGTCAAGGTGGAACGGTAAGCATCGTTTCGGCCGTTATAACGCCGTTATAGAAAACCATGTATACATATTCCCAACAATCCTCTACTCTACCTCTCCCAAACTTAGCTACATTTTGAGGGCTTGAGTTCCCACAAGTCAAGCCAATATGTCTCACACAAATCAACAAGCACACACACTTGTTGAGAGTTTAGCATGCAAGCAAGCTATGTAATCCCTTGTATATGAAGTGTTGGAGTAATATACTCAGGTTGGGCGTAAACCCGTAAATATACATATTGCCTTTAAATTCAACAAGTGTGTGTGTATGTGTGTGTGTGTGTGTGTGTGTGATGCTTGTTGATTCGTGTGGGACATGTTGGGCTTGACTTGTGGGAACTCAAACCCCCAAAACGTGAGAAAACATGAGTGTTGACATGGGTTAAATCCTTGAAAAACACGAGTGTCTGTGAGTTTTGGGATAAGACTTATGGGTTTTGTGGGAAAATTCTACCACATGGTAGCACAAATTTATGTCGCGAGTTCGTTGTGGGGTAAGTCGTTGAGTTCCAGGCCAATTGCGTGAAGCCATCGACCGAAACTTGGCGCTATGAAGACGAAAGTACGAGTTATAAAGAAAGGAAAACGAGACTTCATGGTTGATGCGTGGGTAGGCTATTGTTCAAACTTGGCAGATCCAAATCCAAAATTTTTGATGTGCGATGCAAGCTGTGTCACGCCCCCCAGACCTGCGGGCCTATTGGACGCGAGTATAAGCTTCGAACCCACTGAGTGCAACCTGAAATTGGGCCTAAATTACTGCCCAAAAGGGATATCCATTGGTTACTCTAGAGATGGCCCCCGCACGTGTAGCACTTTGCCCGCGGGCTCAAGAGGTGGCTCCCACGAGCGTGACACTTAGCTCCCGCGACTGACGGTCGACTCAGATACTATTTGTCACACCCCCCAGACCCGTGGGCTGAAAGGGATAGTGCCCTGCAGCCAATTGTAATTTGGTTATCTCTATGTAATGGACAATCTTTGATTTAATAATAAAGGAGATATTTTATATCTTGAGGTAGATCTTATTTATTTCATTTATAGCATTCAGTTTTTTTATGTTATTGCTCATATTAATGAAACTAAAGAAGCTCCTGAATTACTTTAACTATATCACATTGACTTAGGTTAGTCAAAATGAAACATGTGATCAGGGTGTAATTTAAAAGTATAAACTCCAATCAAATGAGTTCATAAAAAGGACAAGTGGGAGCATCCATCAAATGAACTCGATTTAAAGACTTGCAGTGTGACTACAGAACTATACTGTGTTTCACGTAAATGAGTGTTAGTCAGAACACTTGTACTCACACTGGGTGACTGTTAAGTATTCAATAGTTTCACTGAGGATCCCAACCAAGACACTCAAATGGGAGAGGCTATAACCTCTAAGTAATTGAGAACAGTCTAGGTTGACGACGTGACTAACTAATCCCTAGACTTGAGGATTCGTTGTACCTCATATTTAGGAGATAATCATTTGATATGGTCTTTTCTTTATGATAACAATTCACAAAAGATCATAAGCTTATGCCAGTGATTATTGAATAAATATGGAGTAAATGAATGCCAAGAAAGGATCCATCTACTCTAAGATTATAGTGAGTGAATTCCTATGAAATCTGGAGAGAATAAATGTTAAAAGAATCTTTGGCCGAAGTAGTAAAGATTCAAACTAAGGATAAGTTCTCCTTGAGTCTAGAATCGCCTGAAATTTACTTCGAGACAGACACATATGATAAAGGTCATATAAGGTTTCTTAATCCCATACCTTAGACCTTATCGGGAATTATTAGATGGAGAGATTATATTTCACATAAAGTCATTGACCGTTAAAGGTTCATTTAATAAACGTGCTTTCACCAATGACTAGATAGACTGAAGATGGAGCTAGTACTTATCTGATGTCTGGCTTAGCATCATTATAGTAATGAAAGTAATTTGATGAGTCAAATAACTTCATGCTAGCTACTATTCATTTTGGTGAACATGAGGAATTACATAATGAATTGGTTTTTCCAAACCTTAGAACTAATGATTAATGTAGAGACATTAATATTGAATTAAAGGTTGTTTAATTAATTAAGAGTAAGAGAGAAATAATTAATATTAAGATATTAATTAATTAAGAATGAAATAAGTTAATTGGTTTAACTTAATGAATAAATTGATTTTATTCTAAGTATATTATCTACTGGGTATTTACTTAAGCTGGGCTTAAGTTTACTTAAATCTGCAATAATTAAATACATATCAAAGCCCAATAGAGTTTTGAGTTGTGCTATATTAATTATGGTCTGAAAGGAATTAATTAATAAAGCCTGATCCAGTAATTAATGTACTGGGCCAAACCTGAACAGGCTTAGCCCATATACTGAGAGCGGCGAAAATTTTAGTACCTAGGGTACATAATTTTCGGCCACCTCCCCTGTCCTTATTAATAGGACAGTGCTCAGTTCATTCAATACACACAACTCAGATCTCTGATTCTCAAGGCAGGATGAAGTTATGTTTTTCTCTCTCTTTCTCTAGTTCTTGTATTTCTCAGTTAGTAAGAAATTCAAGAACATTCTTTTACTCTTAAAAGTTTTAGTTCTTAACTGTCAGATTTGTTTACTAGTCAAATCTAATAGTGGTGTGGAAAAGCTGGTTCGTGGACTCAACCTCAGAGGGCTTCAAGAAATGAGTCTTCGTTTAGCAAACATATTGTGGATCTAAGTTCCTGAGAACTTAATATCCCTATTACAACAGTCGTGCTAAAAGGTGATTAATCTGATCTCTTTAGTTTTGTGAAAACATCGTTAAACGAATTCATAAACTTCATGGGGATTCGTTTTTAATCCTGGTACAAAAAATTTTAAATTCCGCATGTATCGGGTATGCGATTCCAACATGGGTCTTTTGGACGCGAGTATAAGCTTCGAACCCATTGAGTACAACCTGAAATTGGGCCTAAACCACCGCCCTAAAGGGATATTCATTGGTACACTTGAATTCTAACTTATAAACTCATTATTTTTCTTTCAAATTCCTGATATGGGACAATTAAACTTTTGGGGCGCTACAGACTGCGAGGGCGATTGCGTGGATCAGATCTTGTTGGTGCCTAATCGAAGGGAATCGTTGTGGGAAGGCGCTAAAACAAGAGATTGGTGAGCAGTTCCTCCCCTACGATTGCTTGGTGGATTGTTAGGGAGTCTCTTGGAGAATTGTTGCATTCAGGGGACGTTTGGATCCATTTGTAATAGAACTTAATCAATGGGTATTTTTGTAATTATTTAATTTTTATGTGGGGTATAACTATAATTTTAATTAAGATAATTATGAATTGTAATTTAGCAAATTCGTTTTAGGTTTAAATGCAACTAGTATTTCTATTACTTTAATTTTCCTTCCTATTTAGTTCATGTGTGCTAATTAATGCTAACAAGTATGTGACTATTGGTGATTAAAAGTGTTAGAAGTTGCTCAAGACTGATAAGTCATAAGCCATAACCATTCTTTGGTGTATATTTGGACATTTTTAATACATATTGGAAAATGAAAGAAAAAATCTGTTTCAAACTACCACGATTTTATTAATTCATCATTTTTTTTAATATAATTCATCATCCAAATATTGTAAAAGTTTACAACTTACCATCTCAGGAGAAAATATTCCGCTGGAAAATTATATCGTATTATAAAAAAACACACTCCATACTGTTTTGGGGTCTCAACTACTCGAAAAGAAGTCCTTAATCCATTGAATAAACATCGACAACCTTGCCATCCAGTTGAAGACTTAAAAAATACCTCATCGTCTTTGTCAATATTTCAATTTTACTAAAATATTGGAGTTAATTACTCATAACTTATTCTTTTCAAGAAAGTAATTTTTCCATCAAAACTTCAATATAAAAACTCATATTTCGCTTAAAATCGTCAATTGCCATCATTGCCCGAATAATTTGCTGGTATTATTTTTATTATCAAATTGTGTGTGGGTAAAACTGTAATTGTTTAACGAAAAGGGTCACAAATTGTAATTTAGCAAACTCCTATGGGGTGTAATTGTAATTAACCCATATATTAAATTGTGTAGTCATCGGAAAAAATCATGTTACGCTCAACCATAAATTCTGAACAAAGTTATAGATTGAATCGCTTCTGTGGCTAATAACTGAAGCTTCTGAAATCTTTAATTTTAACCTGAAACTGAAAAAACAAAAAGCAAGGAAGAAAACAAAATCCGTGAGAAGGTGTGCTTGCAACGTGCATAAGAAGAAAAAAAGTCACCACTTTTCAGGCTTTTTGCCTGGATCAAAATCGGGGAAGCTGTTGGTAAACAATATTCACCTGTCACTATTTCTATAAAATTAAATAAGTTGGTTGAAACTTGAAAGGGAGATCGAGAGCTTCCAATCTAATTACTAATCGCTTTTTATGAACTTTTTTCTGTTTACCATCATATATTAGTAAAATTATGGATGTGAAATAAGGCAAAATTGCAACATTTTGATATCGTAACTTTCACAGTGTGGAACTTTCAATTTGGTCATGTAAGTTTGATAATTTAGCAATTAATTTTAGTCTGATTTTACAAAAAAATCGATAAAATCGCCGGGAAATATAGGTTGTGTAGGATTCCACGGTGTATTTTGGGAGGATTTTTTAATTTTTGGGAAAATCAGATCAAAATTGATAATTTTTTAAGTCTATAAAACATACTTGAAAATTGCGATAGTGAAGAAGATGAAAGTTCGAAAGCATCACAGTTACATGGCGAATCTTACAATTTTGCAATGTAAATAATGAACGCCACGTACAAGAAAAATTAACATTAATTAGTGATAAAAAACAAGTGACAACATAAAAAGTTGTCATCAGTGAAGTATATTAAGTAACAATATTTTGACTTTGTTACTAAGATTCATATGGTGATAAAAAAAAAATTATATTGTTATAATGTGCGTTATATTGATAATAGTTTGTATTTTTGTTTGTCACAATTAACAATTAGTGATTCATCTATCATAACAATTTGGTGACAAAAAAATTATCACAATAATAGATTTGTGATAAAAAAAAAATTCTTGTCACTAAATTATCTCTAAAGGTGTGTCACTAATTATCAATAGCGTGAACTTAAACATCATTTTGTTAGTATTATGCCTCATCAAAATTAAGTTTTTTTTCCTGCCACTAAGTTTAGCGGCTTAGTGGTATGAGGTGTAAAACTCTCTTTACTAAAGACAGTTATATTTAAACAAAAAAAATGACAGCTATATTTCCAAGGAATCGAACTTGAAATCTCTTATTAAGCTAACAGAGCGATAAACCCCTAAATTACGCCAATTATTGGGTATTAGTGACAACTTATATATTACCACTAATTTTATCAATATTTTAGTGGAAAAGGATTATGTAAATAGCTTTAAATGCCTTGTGAATTTGCTTATTCAATTACTATACTCATGATTGTGCATGATTTTTGTTACTGCAATCTACTTTTTCACTTAATTACCACCTATATATCAACAAGTTGAGAGAGCATCTTGTTTCCAGCACAGTCCGCAACAAACTTGCATCTATGGAGACATTAAATTTTCCATCCCACAACCAACTTTAAATATCATCTCTCTTTAATACTGCCATTACAGCGCGATTTGGATCGGAAACGGCCGGGAAGGGGTGTAAATTGTAATTATAATCATCTTTTCCGATTCAGAACAAATAGAAATGGGACGAGCTTCCATTTCTCTGATATTATTATTCCAACTGATCATGATCATCCTCATCAAAGCCGATGCAAAAGTTTCGTCGATCATCGTTTTCGGAGACTCGTCGGTTGATTCTGGGAATAATAACTATGTAGCGACGGTGCTGAGAAGCAATTTCAGGCCGTACGGTCGAGATTTTGACGGCGGTAAAGCCACCGGAAGGTTTTCAAATGGTCGGGTTCCGACGGATTTCATCTCGGAGGCTTTTGGGCTTAAGAAAACGATACCGGCTTATTTGGATCCAGCTTATACTATTCGAGATTTTGCGACGGGAGTTTGCTTTGCTTCCGCCGGAACTGGTTATGATAATGCCACCTCTAGAGTTCTTGTAAGTACCCTTTTTAATTTATTGCTTAATATTCAAGAATTTAGTACACAATTGTTATCAAGAATTCAATATACACATAATATAGGTCAATTAATCCTCTCTCTCTCAATGATATAATTATCATCATTTAATCACTAATTACAATATATATTGATTTTTCGAAAAATATATAAAATTAAAGAAAATTTTGCAATTGAGGAATAATCATAGATTTCGATATAAACGTTTAAGCTCTCGTTTGTTCGTCGTTTGAGTAATTGTTTAGCCCATTATTTAGTTAGAAAGTCTACGAGCCCCAATTCTAAAGACTATCATTTAATGATTTTGCTGGGTCTATTTATTGTCGAGCAGTTTATCAATTTAATAAAATAGATCGTTTTTCTTTAAAAAAAAAAAAAGCATAAACGTAATAACATCTCGGAAGAAATATACATTTCCAAGAAAAAAAAATCATATAGCTCCATATGAATATTAACTCTGAGAAATCTAATTCGGAAGTGTATATTATGTCATGTGTTGGTCACTAGGCATAAATTATACCTCAATCACACGATAAACTTAAAATATTAAGTCTAAGTGAATGTATTATGTCACTGTTTCTGAATTTCGGAAATACAACATATATATGTCTTTGATTTTATTTTATTTTTATGCTTAATGTATAGAACATAAATATCTTGGACAAATTGCAAAATTGATCATTTATGATCATGATATTTACGTTTCAGTACATTAATTTATAATTAGCAATTTTACTTATTAATTATGATCTTGTGGTAATTTAAGCCAAAAAATTTCCCAAATTAAAATCCGGCATCGAAATTCCCTCGTGCATAGCATGTATCAGTTAGAAACGCTGAGCTAATTCTCTCTAAATTCTATTTAATATGTGGATTTTTTGATTAATTAATTATTTTTTATTATTTTAATATCATATTATAAGTGGCCTACAAGAATGTTGTTGATAACAGCTCACCGTTTCTCGCGGGCACATGCCACGCACGCGCGGGAATTCCGACGTCGGATTGCAAGTCGGGGAGACGGACTTAAATTGCAACAAAATCATAGTTAGTGAATAAAATTATTAAATGTCAACGGGTTAAAAGTACTGTGATGCTACATCTGACCTCAACACAATCTCGAAATGCAGTCTGTGATCCCACTATGGAAGGAAATAGAGTACTACAAGGAATACCAAACCCGGCTACGAGACTATCTGGGCAACCAAAACGCAGAACAAATTCTGAGCGAAGCTCTCTACATAATAAGTATTGGAACAAACGATTTCTTGGAAAATTATTATCTGCTTCCACAGAGATCCTCCCAGTTTTCAGTTGAAGAGTACCAGGAATACTTAGTAGGCATAGCAACAAATTTCATAACAAAGATATACGAGCTCGGAGCACGCAAAATATCTCTCACCGGACTTCCTCCGATGGGTTGTTTGCCACTGGAAAGATCGGAAAACTTTGCATATGGAGGAGGTTGTATAGATAAATACAATAAAGTGGCCGTCGATTTCAATCAGAAATTGAAGGTACTGGTTGAGACGATGAATAAGGAGCTTTCTGGGCTTCAGATGGTGCTCTCTAATCCATATGATGCTCTTTATTATATCATTCAGAATCCTCATTCTTTTGGTGAGTTGGACAAACACCTTTTCACTTTACAAAATTTGGAAAATTACATACAGTATCCTTAAGTTTTGGTATAATTACAAAACACCCTCTTTGTTTTAAAACTTTACAAAAAACTCCCGTAAGACTTCAAACAATTACAAATTACAGCGGATGTTTTGTAAGATTTTGTATACAGTACAGGGTATTTTGTTAGATTTTTGTAATTATTTGAAATCTTAGGGGGTTTTCTGTAATTTTTGAAAACATAATGGGTGTTTTGTAATTATAGTAAACCTTAAGGGTACTATAAATAATTCGTCCTAAAAATAAAAGGACAAAAGATTTTTTGCCTCCTGTACTATCACGTTTTTTATATTTTGCCTCATAATCTTTTTTTTGTTCCAAATTGCCTCCTTAGTCCTTACGTTTACGTGTTTTATAAATTGCCTCCTCCGACTGCTTTCTAACACAATATTCCGTTTTGATGCTCGCGCATGCTATGCATGTAAGTTTTTAAGTGTTTTTTTGTTCCAAATTGCCTTCTTATGTTCACGAATTTTACAAATTGCCTCCTTACGTTTACGGGTTTTACAAACAGCCTCCTTAAGAATTAATGTGCACAGCACGTGCGAACATCAAAACGGAATATTTTATCGGAAAATAATCATATGAGGTAATTTGTAAAATCCGTGAATGTGAAGAGACAATTTAAAAAAGGAAAAAATAAATTATACATCCACCAACTTTCAGAAACTTGGGTTTTAGGAACATGAAATACAAAATTAGGATATTACATCCAATAATTCTTAAAATCTGATAATTTACATCCACCTCTCACCATAAAATCTATTTTCCGTCCAAAATTTAACACGTGACTCGCACGTGATCAATTTTCCGACCAATTTAAGTACAGTTGGCTGCCATATATATAATTAAAATCCACCTCAGGGAGCCCAATGAACCTGACAACCACAAGAAGAAGAGACCAAGAGGTGGGTTTAATTATCTACGTGGCAGCCAAATATACTTAAGTTGGCCGAAAAATTGATCACGTGCGAAAATTTGGACAGAAAATAGATTTTCCGGCGAGAGGTGGATGTAAATTGTCAGATTTTATGAATTATTGAATGTAATATCCTAATTTTATATGTGGTATTCCTAAAATTAAAGTTTCTAAAAATTGGTGGATGTATAACTTATTTTTCCCTTTAAAAAAAAAAGATTGAGAGGCCAAATGTAAAATACAAGATAGGACATGAAACAATTTATTTTTCCAAAATAAAATATGTGGCTGAAGGACGCAAATTTTTCTCAAAAACGGACTATTAAATAGAGATATCAATCATATCATCAATCAAAATCTCGGTGCCCCATCCTTTATGAGTGTATTCTATATTTTAGAGATATTAGATAAGAAAAATTATACTTTTGGTCCCGTAGGACATGCCGGTTTTAATTTGAGTCCCCCGGAATTGAATCATGCCACATTGAGTTCAATAAGATTGATTTTTTGGCACATTTAGTCCCAACCGTCAAGGTTTCCATCAAAAAATTGGGCGTCCGTCAAATGCCCGCCGTTAGTATCCCATCTGACTGGATTTTAAGCGTGACAAGTTGAGACTATTCTGTGATGGTTCAATCATGTGGGACGCAAGTCAAAATCAGGCAGTTTTATAGGATAAAAAATGTAATTTTTCATAAATATTACACATTTATATTTTCAACATATTAAGATTTTAATAAAGCGCATAATCCATGGCCTTGTTTGCCTTTTGGTTATTAATTAATAGCAGAAAATAATATCTAGAAAAAGACATTTAGAGGGTGTTTGGCTGAGCCTATAAACTTCTTAAAACATCTTATAAGATGTTTAAAAGCTTGTAAGATGTTGTAAAGTATTTGGTAAATATTTTCAAAAATGAGCTTATAAGTTCTTAAAATAAGATGCTAGGAGCTTATAAGTTCCTTAAAAATAAGTTAGGAATCCCAACTTAACTTCTTTTAAGATCTTAACATACTCCCCTATATTTTGACCATTACTAACATCTTATAAGCACATGGTTTTATTTTTTATCCAAATACTTTTAGATCTTATTCTTAAAATAAGATTTACACTATGTTGCACGGACACGGATACGGGGACACGGACACGACACGACACGTACACGGCGACACGGATTTTTTAAAAATTTTAGGACACGACGCGGCTCCGACACGGCTGACTAATATAAATTTTAATAAAAATATAAATGTTCATATATAATATATGTACAAATATTAAATAAAAAATAAATTTATCACAATATAATATAATTATTAGTAAAATTTAAATATACGAATTGATTATTATGTTAAAAGAATATTATAATTTGTATATTATAATATTGTGAGAACCAATTAAAAATGATGAAAACATAAATTTAAATTAATTTAATACACCGTTTCATTCATTTATAATTTTTTATTTTTTTTCAAATAGATTTTGACCCTTTTAAATAAAAAAAAAAAAAAAATTTGAGTTTGCCGTGTCGGACACTTCCCTCAGCCGTGTCCGACACGTCGGACACGGCTGGTCGGACACTTCCCCAGCCGTGTCCGACACCGTGTCCTAAATTTTTATTTTTTTTCCGGACACTTTTTGCCGTGTTTGATACGTGTCGGAGTCGTGTCGGACCCGTGTCCGTGTCCGACACGTGTCGGACACAGCACGGAAATTTTTTTTCCGTGTCCGTGCGTTACAGGATTTACATCTTATAAGTTCTAAAATCATCTTATAAGATGTGAGATATAAGCTCTTTAAATGAGCTTAGCCAAATACCCTCTTAGTTATCACTTATATAACATCATGAAACAAACGTAGAACTATATCTGAATACAACTGCAATCACTTACCACTATCATAGTCGGGAGAGATGAAGAGTCTTAATTGTGACTAAGTTCCAAACCAGATTAAGGGTCCTCAATGTAGGATTTTCGGAACCGTTAATTAACACCAATATATAAACTGCATTGGATCTTATAACAATGGACTACATGAAACAAGACCCTTCCGATGGTGTGAACATAACCAAAATCCGATGAAGGTGTTATAAGAATTATGAAATTTTAGGGATGTTTTTGTAAGTTTTAAAACAAGATGAACTAATTTGTAATTAAAACAAACCAGTGTAAATCTCCCTATTATTTATTACATTACAAAGAATAGCAAGTCCGACTAAGCCATATTAAGCTTCTTTTTTAATTTGCATAATATGTTATAGACATAATTAAAAGCTCAAGTTAATTACATATATATAAACCCCAACAGTATTCAATATTATAATTAGATTCATGTTAGTAGAATAATACAAATACACCAATTGGGGAGTTCGGAAAAATAATAGGGGAAAAAACACCAGCCTTAGGGTTCATTAACAAGAGGGCGGAATATTCCAAAAATCGTGTCCAAATTGTGTTGATGTCACCCCAAATTGAATTCTAGATAGGTGGTTTTTTCTATTATATATTGTGATATCGAATACTTACTCGGTTTATATGTAATTAATATTAGGGATAATTATACTTACGCTCCCTCAACTTAGGGATAAATACATTAAAACCCCCCCAACTATTGGAAATTACAAACAGATCTTCTCACCCTAACAAAAATCTAAAAACTTAATGAAAAGTTGCAAAATGACTAAATTACCCAAAATATTTTTGTTATAGTGTTTGTTATACGTAAAATGAGCGACGTGATTAAGTTCTTGTCCAGTTAATAAAACGTTAGCCTATGTTTTGAAATTCGGACCAGACCAGCCAGTTCGACTGGTGATCGGTAGCGGTCCCGGTGACCCCTTAAAACCAGCCCTAAATTGAACCAGTGTGAACCGCTGGGAACCAGTTTAACCGAGACTGATTCGACCATCTTGGTCACTGGTTCAATATATTTCAGTTTCCCTTTTTTTTTTTTTTTTTTTTTTTTTTTTGTGAATCCTAAAAAAAAATTCTCAAGATTGAGACATTGAGGGTTTGAGCTTTCAACCCCCGGTTGTGTATAGATGCATGAACCAATTGGGCTAGATGAGCTGTTGTATTTTTGTTGTGAATACTGAAGTTATTTTAAAAAAATAAAATTGGTCCAGCCTATGAAATTAAGAAATTGAACCAAAACTTGAAGAAAAACTTGATTGATCCCCAAACCCTCAAATTAAACTACAATTTAAATAAATTGTGTGTTATGCTTCACTAATATTATTTTGAAAAAGTATCTTTCACTTCACATTATATATATATTTTAAATATTATCAATTATTTTTGTTTAAATAATAATTTTAAAATATTTATATAATTATTACGTAATTATGACGTCACATCGATTGAACTGATGGTCGAACCGGTTGAACCAATCAGACCGGTGACTAATAAGGCCTCCGGTTCACGTCTGGTCCGGGTTTCAAAACATGGATGTTAGCATCTACTTCAAAATAAGGAAATGACTCACATCAGCAATGACGGAGGTGGTAGGGGGGCCAAGGGGGGCAGCCGCCCCACCAAAAATTTTTTTTTCAGAAATTTTTTTTTTAGAAAATGGTATAATTTATTAATTTTGTACACAGAATTTAAATAATTTGTAATTTCATCTCCCTAAAATAATGAAAAAAAATCTCATTTTCATTTTCGCCCTCCTTTAGTCGAAATCCTGGCTTCGTCCCTGCACGTCAGGATCTAAGTGTTTGAAGAAACCAAGTCGAGGAAGTGTCTATAATTTCCAATAATCGAGGTGGTCTGGTTGTATTTTCCCCTAAGTCGAGAGGTCTAAATGTAATTATCCTTTTAAAGTTATGGACTTACTGAAATTTTGTATCTGTTACAGGTTTCGAACACTCAGCAAGAGCATGTTGTGGTACAGGAAGATTCGAGATGGGGTATTTATGTGATGAACATAATCCCTTTACATGTTCGGATGCCAATAAATACGTCTTCTGGGATTCTTTTCACCCCACAGAGAAAACAAACGGCATACTCGCAGATTACGCAGTCAAAACTCATTTATCAGTATTTCAATAGCAACCCCTCAAATACTCAACTGTATAATTTTCAGTCCTTATCAAGCATTTATTAATATCATTCACCGCCCACATGGATATATATTGTCATTATTTAGTGTTCTGGTACTTGCCCAGAAATGGATTGGCACGGGTAGCTAAGTAGCATTCTCATATTGAATTAAGAATAAAGGGAGTAAATAGGTGTCGGGTAGTTTCTTATTAATGCAATGCCAATAATTTCAAGAATTTATTATCATCATTTATTACATATATGATATGACATTGATTCGAATATCTATAATTGAAATTTGATATTTATCATGGATTACTTCTGTTTTAGTTCTACATAACACAAAAGATCATGAGAACCAAAATATATCATTCAAAGAAACCTGTGTTCTCTTAAAATGAATACGAAAAACCCTAACGTTCATGATTCATGAATTGCGAATGTTAATGTCTTGAATAAGCTTGCAACAACAAACTAATGTTAAGAAAATTTTGGTTAGATTGTTGCTAGGCTCTACCCTAGTGGAGAAGATATTTTAAGATTCCTGAGAAATCTTAAAATATCTTCTCCACTAGGAAGACCCTAGCATCAAATAAACTGAAAATTTTGAATAAATAATAGGGGTTATTGAAAAAGTGAGAACATGAATCTTATTATGTCAGCTTTTACCAAACATGTATTAAAGTGCTACGAAAATAATAAAATTAAGGGATAATTACGTACGAACTACTCCTGAGATATCCCAAATACAAAAATTCTCATGAGATTTTAAAAATTATCAACACCACCCTAAAGTTTCACACTCTCTCACAAACTTCATCAATCCGTTAGTAACAAACATTCATTTAAAATGAAGGGTAATATTGGGTTTTCAAAATTCAATCCTTTTATTTTCTACTTCAATTATTTGCGTTAAGAGCGACATGATAATTCTACCGTCAATATTAGTTTGTATGTTTGGCTTAAAACTTCAGGCAGTGGTAATTTCTGAAACCTCATAATATTTTTTGTATTTAGGTCATAATTCAGAGGTACGTAGTAATTATCTATCCCTCTTGAACATCGTGACGCATTTGAGACCAATAGTAATCCTGTTGTACTCTGATTAAGCTCACCCTCTTTAATTTCAGCATATCAACACGAGGGACGTGAGCTAATAATTAACAAAACAAAATTTTATAACTATTTTTTGTAATACAAAATTTAGCATGTTACTTTTGCTTTAACACAAGATTTTTTGTGAAGTGAACTAATTGAACTTTGTAGTTGCCACATGCTCCAAGCCAACGGAAACAAACATAAAAAAGAAACAAACATAAAAAAGAACAATTCAAGAACTTCCACTACTTGGAAAATATATAGATGTATGACTAACTAGTCTCTAGACAATGTGGCCACCAATAATATCAAACAATTAAAAGTGCGAAAATTAATCATTTGGGTTTGACTCAATGGCCACCAGATATTACTCCAAATGTGGATTTGGGGTTCGACTCCTTGCAATGACAATGATCTAATTATAAAAAAAAAAAGTGATAAAATTGAACCAAAAGTTCTATTTCTACATTTTAATGAAAGACAAGATGTGGATACAAGTACACCCTCAACGAGCATACAACAATCATTTGGCATTCTTCGGAAAATGCAACTTAACCAGCATGGGAAGTTCAGCAAGATCAACCTTAGACTTTCCCAGCAGAATGCTCTTCAGCTTTTCATCACAATTCACTACATTCTTATTGGTCGAATCCTATAAAAACAGGGAAAAGAAAAAAGAGGTAATAAGACTAAGGCCAACAAAACTCAGTGAGATGCAGCATAAGCAAAGCTTCAGACAGATTTTACATGTTAACTTTGTTTATCGCAATAGAGGCAAAATGTTGTATTAGCATTATTCTCAGATAATTAAGCACCTAAGAGACATGTCATTAACCATCATTGAACCATTTTATGGAAGGTTTTTTTACAAGGTATGTAGATTTTAAAATATATTGTAGAGATTGCATCGTCTCACGGAAGGATATATATTCTTCTAAAAACACTGTGCTTTACTGGAAAAACACATACTTGAGATACTCAAAATATGTGGATCACGCAGCAGTTACTGATAGACGCAGCAAACTCAAGCTTTTACAGTAGGCAGAAAACATGCTGCATGAATATTTGTGAGGAGTTACTCAAGAAAAGAAGTTGGATCTTTCATATTGGGATAATTACGAAATACCCCTTCAGGTTTACTTAAAAAGCTCACACGCCATCCAAATCTTTAAAACCTTACGAGTACCCCCTGAGTTTTTATATCGATCACATTCACACCTTGAAACGTTGAAACATTACAAAACTTACCCTAAGGTTTGTAAAACATTGAATAAACCCTACAAAAAAAACGGAAAATCGTTGACTTTGGGGGTATTTGTTATGTTTCAATGTTTAGTTTGCAAACCTCATATGCTATCCATAAGATTGGGAGGTTTGGATGGTTTGTCGGTTAAAAGTGCAAACCTCAGGATGGTATCCGTAAATGACCCTTCTTATTTCAAGAATTCTCAATAAATTCTGGAGGCAAACATTCAGGAATAACAAGTCAGGTTCATCATATTAGTGTTGCTAAGAATCTGTCAGTTTAGCCCTCTTTTGACTTTTAGAACAACGTTTTTTTACAAGGTATGTAGATTTTAAAATATATTGTAGAGATTGCATCGTCTCACGGAAGGATATATATTCTTCTAAAAACACTGTGCTTTACTGGAAAAACACATACTTGAGATACTCAAAATATGTGGATCACGCAGCAGTTACTGATAGACGCAGCAAACTCAAGCTTTTACAGTAGGCAGAAAACATGCTGCATGAATATTTGTGAGGAGTTACTCAAGAAAAGAAGTTGGATCTTTCATATTGGGATAATTACGAAATACCCCTTCAGGTTTACTTAAAAAGCTCACACGCCATCCAAATCTTTAAAACCTTACGAGTACCCCCTGAGTTTTTATATCGATCACATTCACACCTTGAAACGTTGAAACATTACAAAACTTACCCTAAGGTTTGTAAAACATTGAATAAACCCTACAAAAAAAACGGAAAATCGTTGACTTTGGGGGTATTTGTTATGTTTCAATGTTTAGTTTGCAAACCTCATATGCTATCCATAAGATTGGGAGGTTTGGATGGTTTGTCGGTTAAAAGTGCAAACCTCAGGATGGTATCCGTAAATGACCCTTCTTATTTCAAGAATTCTCAATAAATTCTGGAGGCAAACATTCAGGAATAACAAGTCAGGTTCATCATATTAGTGTTGCTAAGAATCTGTCAGTTTAGCCCTCTTTTGACTTTTAGAACAACGTTATACCATGTTCAAGGATGAACAAGCACTTTACTGATAAACAAATTAAATCAGCTCAAGGCATCAAATGTTTACACCTCCTACAAATCAATATATGGACATATCTGAAAACAACACTAGCTCAAATTTCAGAAAGGGTGCTTAATGAATGAAGTGGGTGACCCTAACCTGAAGATTGTGCTCTTTGATATATGACCAAACCCTTCTGAAGCAATTTAGTTGAGAACTCTGAGACTGACCCATGAAATCTCTTAGTATGGTTGGCAGATTTACAAGGTCAATCAAATCCGCAACTTTTTTAGGGTTGTCCATAACAGCCTTCTTCAACCGCGGTGGCAGCATGTTTTCCTGATTTTGTTTTCTTTTTCCAGTATCTGCATTCCCAAAATGTAATTGAACAGTCAATCAAACAATATCTGCTACTAAACAATCATATAATCCAAAGAGTTCCAATATTCTAAGGAAATCTAATATCAAGAGCAGAAGTCCTAGAATAAGCAAACGGACCAGGTAAAGATACTGCAAGTCATAGAGGAATTTCATCGAACACCTAAATTACGTAATTCAAGTTCCATCTTTAAACATGTGCATAAGAACAGGGTAACGAACCTTCTTATGAGAACTTTGTATGAGCGTCAACCTCCTTTCGCCAGGAAATTAAGCAGTCTAAGTCGATCGAGCTCCAATCTCGAACAATTTCGGAACCGCAGCCTCAACCAGCTCAACATTCGTATACAACCATTTATACTAACTTCGAATTCCCATTTGTGCGTTAAGGTCCTATTTTTGAATTTGGTTAATATTAGTTTTGGTATCATAAGTTTATCTTAATTTAATTTTAGTACCAAATATATTACTTTTTTACAAATTTAGTATTATAACTTATAGTTTTTATCTTAATTTAATTTTAGTACCAAATATATTACTTTTTTTACAAATTTAGTATTATAACTTATAATTTTTATCAATTATATTATATTTATGCTTGAACCATTAATTACTAAAGGCAAATCTTAAAGGCAAATCTCAATTCTCACATGTCTATTAACTTTTGATTTCAACAGATCCGTCATCATCAGTAATTAGCTGTTCAGGTCTAAATGTATCGAAATTAAACAAATTATACATTATGATAAGAAATGAAGAAAAGTTATAAATTATTTTTATAACCTTAGCACATAAATTCTTTGAAGTGTTAATTCTTATTTTTTAAGTTATTACTCTGATTGAACTAATAACTGACTTACTTCTCCCATCAACACAAGTTACCTGTTCAATAAGATGTGTACTTTCTGCACTAGGGAAGCCGGTCTAATACGTTAGACTCGCGTGTTTTGAAACTGTTCACAGGCTAAATAATAATTCTCAAATCTTGTTGCTAAATATTAAATAAACTCGCGTATTGTAGCATATTATTCTTCCACTTTTCTCCCTCAATCTCCCTTCAATTTACCTCGGAATACCTTTTGTTGGCTCCTAGGGCTGTGCAGAGTTTGGTAAAACCGACCAAACTTACCAAAATCGAAACTTTAGTACATACCGAATACCGAACCGAAATTGTAGTTCGGTATTCGGTACAGAAGTTTAAAAACTTTGGTATTCGGTTCGGTAATCGGTAATTGGTGCTGAAAACCGAAACTTTGGTACCAACCGAATACCGAACTATATATACACTATATATATAATTATATATAATTGTTATATATATATATACACAAAAATTATATAAAATGTGTTCCTCCACTAACAATACTTTTTACTCTTATATAATATATTATCAAAATAAGAATTAAGTTTAACAACTAACATTAAAAATCTAAAGACTAACACGAGAAACTGAGAAAATGTTGCGAAATTGAAATGGAATGAAACATTGAAACCAATAACCATCCAACCCTAGCCATCGCCGGGTCCTCCTCCCTCATCCCCGTCAGCCCACCGCCGGAGCGCCGCTTCCTTCAGTCGCCATCTTCATTGTACATATATTTTTTTTTTTATAAATTTTGGTATTTCGGTATTTACCAAACAGTACCGAAATAACTTAGTTTACGGTTCGGTATTCGGTACGCCATTTATTTTCACCCCCAAAATTTGTAATCTAAAATCGTGATTTTCCCCTCACTCTTTACTTCATATCCTTCCGAAAAAGTTGTGTAATCACCGTACGTACATCCTAACTATACATCAATCACAATATACTTCTATTTTGGTGGATGCTGGGAATATTTACATTAAAATGTTATTCTTTACTTCACGAATTCAAATTTTACAAGTACACCTTAATCTACATTGAATGACTAATCAATTAAAAAGGAGTATTCGGTCTGAGTGTTCGCAAATCCGAAAGGAAACAAATGTCAAGCGAGTTTTCAGGTAGACGAACAACAGCACCAGTGGTCTAGTGATAGAATAGTACCCTGCCACGGTGTAGACCCGGTTTCGATTCCCGGCTGGTGCACACTTTGGATGTTGCTATGACGACAGCCTGTGCCTTAAAGTGGGTATTGGGTTACCCACCTGTCCGAATTCTGGACGATAAATTAGGTGCATCTGAGCTCTCCAATTTTTCATTTTTTTTTTCAAATTAAGAATTTTTTTTTTTTTTTCTTTCTGTTTTTTTTTTTTTTTTTTTTTTTTTTTTTTTTTTTTTTTTTGAGGGAAAAGAACAATAACATAAATCAAACCGAATCCGATATAACCAAATCCCAACAGTAAGACGGGATATCAGTGGAACCTACGCAGGCATACGCCGCATTCCGAACAAGGGAATTAGCTACACAATTAGCTTCCCGGTGATTAAAACTATAACTAAAAACCGTAAAGTGCCAACACAAACTTTTAATATCCAACACAATGTTTCCAAGTCTAGAGAGATCTTCTTCGTTGCTGCGGATTCTCTGAATAATGCTGAGGCAGTCGCCTTCGAAGACCACAAATTTCCATCCAAAGTCTCTGGCAAGCTTGATCGCCGAAAGCGCTGCGTAGCATTCGGCCGACTCGGCATCCATGAACCCCGGTTTGCGGTCCGTCTCCCAGCCAATGACCTGCCCCTCCTCGTCACGAGCCACGACGCCGATACCGCAAGCCTGATGTTGTGGAAAGACGGAACCATCGAAGTTGATCTTCACGAACCCCAGACCCGGCTTAGACCATTTGGCGTCGCTGCGGAGCTGCACCTGGGATTGCTGGGCCAAAAGGACCTATTGAAGTTCCTGCGCCTGTGAGAAGCCCAAAGACACAATCTCTTGTGGGGACCAACCCATGCCGTCGTGGCAAACCATGTTCCTATTAGCCCAAAGGAAGTAAAGAATATTCGCGAAGCCATTACGGTCACCTTCCTCCAGTTTATCAAGGATCCGACCAATACCCTCATGAAAGCCAAAATGCAGGCGACAAATAAGAGTCCAAGGCAGATTAGAGAGGGCTCAGGTTTGTCTTGCAAAAGGACAGTCAAGCAAAGCATGGGAAGAGCTCTCACCTTTGGTTTTGCAGACGGAACAAAAGTCATCAACGAAGCAATGTCTATGAATCAGATTTTTACAAGACGGAATGATATCGTGGCAAAGGCGCCAGAGAAAGATACGAACTTTAGGAAGCACCCGTTGTAGCGCCCCTTTCCGTAGGAGGAGAAATGACATCACATCCGCACCAAGACAAACTCCCAAACAAGGTAAATGTACCCCATTTAAAATCCATCCCAGCGAACGGCAATCACTCGATCTATACTGGCAACAATGATCCTAGCCCAGCAACAACAACTAATAGAAATAACAGAGTGCGGAAGCTTGAATAAATATCAATTCAACATTTTAAGCAACATGGGGCATCAATTAACATATATTAGTGCTCAACGATTCATCATCAATATCAAAGCTCAATAATTCAATATCCTAAATCATAATCATTCTACACGGAAATTCAGTAAATGGAGAAATTCAATTTAAATAATAAATGACAGACTATTGTTCGACACTACCGACAATACCAAAGGACACGAAACCCAAGACTCACGACCCGCTGTTTCCAACCGACATGAAAGGTGACAACGCCACCTGTCGACCTGAAGTAAGAATCAAAATAAAGAGGGGTGAATATAAAGGATACTCAGTGAAGGCATAAAGTGAAACAAGTACAAGCCACGCTTCCGGGTTTTGTATACATATATATAAATAAGAAAAAAAATGCGTACGCAAAAATGAAGAAAATCCGGAATGTGCTTCGACTTGCATTAACAACAATCAGTAACAATATAGTAATAACAATAAAGCATGAACAAAGCAATTAATATCCCAACGAGAATGGGCCTGTTCCTTCTTATAACCCCTTCATGTCATGAAAAACTCCATCTCCGGTATCTGACCCCATAGCGCGACCATGGGCGATGAATTGAACTTGAGGAAAGTGTGCAACGCATTCAACACCCACCATCGCTTCCAACCGTGGCTATCAACACCTAACGGGCCACGATTGATGCTTATTTTTGGGAGTAGTACCTTGGGAAACACCCTGGACGCTCGTCCCCAAGTGAGACCCTCGAATACCATCCCGGGTCCCATGAAAGAAAGTACATGAATTTGCTCGTATTTCAAGAAATATTATAAGCTGGATACCAAACAGGCATTTAGGCGAGCGTGTGACGACAGAGGGGTGACTATAAGTTTCATACGTGTCTGGATGTGCTGACGGACTCCCCTAATGACTTCCTGCATAGACCCAACCAAAGTCATAGTGCCACATTGAAATGAAAGAGTTTTACTTGCCTCTTGAAAACAAAACGGTTTTGAGATACTTATAGGTATAAGTTGATATCAAAATGATTGTTCGATAAAATCATGAAAATATAATCAAATATCTAATAGATATACGAGAACGAGAAATCAAATCAATATGAGCACGTATTGGTAGTTGTTTCGAAATAAATAAAAGGGATCCTTACTCTAGTGAAAGACATTTTAAAACCCTCACCTGGAAGCACGGGAAAGACAAGACTAGACCAGCAATCCTCGAGAGAACGACCTTAAACTGATAGACGACAAAACCAATCAAGACAAGACACAACACACGACTCTCATGGAATTACAACACATGAAAGACCAATTAATATCACTTAGCAATTAAAATTGCAAGTAAAATGCAATTAGATTCATCAAACGAAATATACAAAATTAAAGATGCTAAACATGCTCAATTGAAATTCTAACTTCACATTTATGCATAATATAATGTAAAGAAGCACTCATTCAATTTTCGGATCATTCGGACAACATTCGAAAATTGGGAAAAAAGTACTAAACGAAAAAGGTTCGATTCGAGGCCCGAACAAGGTCGGAATTTTGAAAACTTTGCGGAATATTCATCCTTGAATCATATGGAAGCTATAGGTGAAATCGGCTCGATTTTAGGAGGTCGTATGCAAAAAGTCAACTTTTATTTTTGGCCAATTGACCTAATTACCGTGAGCAACTAAGGAAAAAGGTCTGAAAATTGGCTAAGGCATTCGCACGGGCTTGGGCAGGAGGTCGCGCACGGTCTTGAGAACGCCCTCAAGACCGTGCAGGCTGAAATGGGTGTGCACTGGCTTGCGCACTAGGGTGCATAGGCCGGTGCAAGTTCTAGGGCGGGCGCACCGGCTTGCGCACGGTCTTGCCAAGACCGTGCGTAGGGTCGTGCAGCTTATACTTTCAGGTGCAGAATCACGATTTGAAATATTTCACGAGAGTTTCATCCAAAAATCAATCAAGGGGGATTCTAGAGCTAAAATCAACACATAAAATTCTCACTCATGCATTATATACACTAAGGGCTTTCATTTGATCCAAACAACACGATAAATGATAAACTATAACATGCAAACCCATCAAATATATCAAATATTCAAACTTGATAAAATGCTAGCAAAACTCGAGATTTAATAGGTGAAATGAAATGGTGGAAGAAGGTTACCGGTAGAGAATCGAACGAGAATCGTCGAGTCGGAATTTCGATTGGTCAAGCGACGGGTTCGGGACGGGATTTTCCTTCTTCCTCCTTCCTTCTTTCTCCTTCCTCTTCCTTTCTCCTTCTCTCCTCTCTCTCTCTCTTTCGGTTTCGGGGTGTTTGCAAGAGTGTGCAAATGAGGGTTCAAGAGTGTGCACAAGGGGGTGCAAGTAAGGTCAAGGGTGTGCAAGATGTATTCAAGAGGGTGTGGGGTTCGAATGAGATTAAAATAAATTCGAACGGTGAAAAAAGTAATTATGAGAAGTTGAGGATTTTGAGAATAAAATAAAATAAATTAAAATTAGCTAACGAAGCTAATCTTTTCATTTAAAATTCAACGAGGTGTCGAATAATTATTCCGAAAATATATTCCGGAATTTTGGGTCGTTACAATACTCCCCCCTTGAAAAGAATCTGTCCTTAGATTCTCCTCCGGACCTCGGGGTTTGTTAAAGGGAGTATATTACGGAAATTAAACGTTCATCATACAAAATCGAGCAATTATCACATAAAGAATTAATTTAAAACGAACCGTTTGCATTTAATTCCAGAAAGGCAAATACCAAGTAGTTCATACATAATAACTCCTAATAAAAGTCAAATTACAATTAAAACAATAAATAACGAGAAATGAAAGGATAAGCGATAACGTCTACGAGTCGGATGCTCCAGAACTGGGCGGCATGCCAAGACGGCTCAGGTAGCTAGCGAGTTGCTCAGAGATGGAGCTCTCAAGGTCGGAAATCTGATCTTGGAGCTCGGTGTGGTTACGTCGAACCTCCTGTCTAAGCTCTCAAACGTCGGCCGACTATTGGTTCAGCCGCTCGGTGGTCTGCTCGCTGAAGGATGTGAAGCGGTCTCCCCAGATAGTCCACCTGTCGGCCTCACACTAATTTCGGATATCCGAATCCGACTGTTGATACCAGTTCCATTGATCCTCACTCAGTCTATCCCACTGAGAGAATCCAGTCTGGTGCTGAGTCTGGTAGTCGGCGTAGTCCTGCTGGAAGTGAGTCTCGTTGGCTCTAGGAGGATCGGGCACGTACGTGGCCTGTTGATGACTGAAGCCCCCAGCTTCATATAATTGCTCGAGCATTTGTTGTTCGATCTCTTGCCGGTCCTCCTCAGGATGACCTCCTTCATGAATACCTTCCTCGTCGTCATCCTCGTCGCTCTCGGCGGTGGTCTCCTCTGTCGACATAGGCACATACCTACTATGGCGGCCCTTAGTCTTTCTACAAAGCTTCATTTGGGCGAATTGCTTGTAGGTAATGGTAGCATCGTCTCCCCCGGCTGGGGCCATTCGATCCATTCTGGTCACACCGGCGCACTCTAGGATCGCTGTGATGTAGGACCCAATCCTGATTTCTCCTTTCAGGCGGGTAGCCACAAACTCCGCATATCGTAGGAAGAACATGATGCCGTTGACCGGCTTGTTTCGGACCGCGCAATCCAAAATGTATAGCTCGTCCAAGTTGATGGACCCATAACTATCCCCTTGAGCAAATACCGTGCAAGAGTGGAATCGATGGAATGTCCTCAAAGGTTGATTAATGAGGTCGGTAGCCTTTTATTTCCCTTGCTTGAAGGACTTCCTAGAAGTGGAGACACGACTCCATGCCTCGGCTTCGGACCAACCAATTTCCCGGCTCATCATTCCTCCAACGGGTAGTCCGAAATGAGTTGTTAGTTGGCGTAGAGAAAGCTCATACTCCTCGTTGAATACCCGGAATTCAATCTTGAATGGTAGCTCGGGATCGTCTTGATGAGGGAGCAATTGGAGTGTGGCGATGAATTCATAGACAAGTCGTGGATAGGAGTTCCTTCTAAAATCCAAGAATGTAGTCCATCCTACATTCTCGATCTACCGGGCAATACCGGGGCCGAGTCCCAATCTCCCCAAGGCATCTATGTCGAGAAATTTGGTGGAGAGAACCGGGCGGCCATACAATCGACGAAAAATTCTAGCTTGAGTGGAGTTTGGAATTTCCACCCCAAGAGGAAGTGGGGATGGAGGGTCATCTTGCCTCCTTCTTCGTCAAGAACCTTCGGCGGCCATGTAGGAAGGTTGTTTGAAGCTTGCTTGGTTGAATTTGATGAAATTATTCACTCGGGAATTTTGTCGAACACTTGGCGGGTGTGTATTTTGAGAAGAGATTTGTGCAAGATCGGTTCGGCGGATCGTCCCTAAAAACCAACTAATAGAAATTAGCAGTACGGGCAACGTACCTTCCAAATTTCAAGAAGATCCGACGGCCGGATCGAAAATTACGAGCTTGCAAAGTTGGGATGATAAAATTGGGGAAAATTTGGGGGTTTCTGTTGCTGGACGCGAGAGAAATTGGGGATTGATGTTGCTGTAAGTTTCTGTTCGTGAAATAGATTTAAATCAGCGAAAGGGGCACGCACGCCCAGACGCACGGGTGTGTGCAGGCCAGTGCAGGCCGGTTCAGGCGGTTCAGCAGTTCAAACGCTAAAAGGGGCTGCATGGTCTTGAGCTGGACGCACCGACTTGTCCAGGGCCGTGCGTAGGGGCGTGCAAGCACCCCATATTCGAAATAAAACGCAAAAAAATTACCCAAACACCCCGGATTAAATCCGCAGTTCAATCATACAACAAATATATCATATTGCGCAATTAATATATAAAATTACGGGAAATATGAATGATATGAACATGCATCGTACCTTTATTCCAAGAAACGAAGTCCAGTCTAGCCTTCCTTTCTTCTTATTCGGAGTCTTGGCTCGAGTCCTTTGATCCGGTAGTTCCTCGATTCCCTCAGTTGCGTCTGCCCCGGTTGGGGCAATTCTTGACGTCGTGTCCAGGGGCACCACAAATCAAGCATAGTCCAAACCTTCTCCTACACACATCGGCGGTGTGATTCGGTTTTTGACAGTGCGCGCAGAGAGTGGCGCTTCCACTTGATTCGGGTCCTCTAGTCGCTGTCCCTTCACTGTAAGAAGTTTGAAGAACCATCGTTGGACCTCCTGACTCATGAGGTTGGTTCTCCAATGTGATCAGTCTGGCACCTCTAGCCCTCAATGCCAACTCCAATTCGGCCCGTAAAGCTCTACCAACAGCTACTGCATAAGCACAGCAGCAGAGCCCTATGAGTATTTGGCGGATCTCGGGCCTCAATCCGGATATAAATCTTGCGGCTCGGTTCCTTTGGTCAGGCTCCAAGTTAGGAGAGTAGTTGGTCAGGTAGGCGAACCTAGCCTCGTACTCGGTCACGCTTTCCTCTCCTTGAGCTATCTCGATATCTCCCGTCGGGTATGGGTACGAAGATCCTGGAGCAGTCTGGTGTGGTGGTAGTGGAGGGTCTGATCGGGCTTTCTTACGCGACATACCTGCGATCACAACTAATTGGCAAAATACGTGCATGTCATGTAAGAAATGATGCCAACAAATTCAGGATAAACCTGAATATCATATAATTCACATAGGCACATAAAACATGCTTAGCAATTAATCAAACCCTATCGACACACAACTAAGACAGACCAAACCAAATAAAGCACAACAAAGAGTTCCACGATCGACTCGCATTACATCTTCCTTAGTACAAAAATTCATAAAGGATTGCCAGTTGGTTAATTAGGCCAACCATAATCTTCTACAATTTTAAGCACGAATATGAGACAAACACTCGTCAAAACACGAACTTGACATGGACTGACACAACTCGAAAGACACAAAAGACAAGACAATACGAGATATTAGAGGTTTCGGTTCCCTTTCAGGAACCTAGGCTCTGATATCACTGACTGTAGTGCCCCTTTTCGTAGGAGGAGAAAGGACACCACATCCACACTGAGACGAACTCCCAAACAAGGTAAATGTACCCCATTTAAAAATCCATCCCGGCGAATGGCAATCACTCGATCTATTCTGGCAACAACGATCCTAGCCCAACAACAACAACCAATAGAAATAACAGAGTGCGGAAGCTTGAATAAATATTAATTCAACATTTTAAGCCACGCGGGGCATCAATTAACATATATCAGTGCTCAACGATTCATCATCAATATCAAAGCTCAATAATTCAATATCCTAAATCATAATCATTGTACACGGAAATTCAGTAAATGGAGAAATTTAATTTAAATAATAAATGACAGACTGTTGTTGGACACTACCGACAATACCAAAGGACACGAAACCCAAGACTCACGACCCGCTGTTGCCAAACGACATGAAAGGTGACAACGCCACCTGTCGACCTGAAGTAAGAATCAAAATAAAGAGGGGTGGGTATAAAGGATACTCAGTGAAGGCATAAGGTGAAACAACTACGAGCCACGCTTCCGGGTTTTGTATACATATATATAAATAAGAAAAAAATATGTATGCAGAAATGAAGAAAATCCGGAATGTACTTCGACTTGCATTAACAACAATCAGTAACAATACAGTAATAACAATAAAGCATGAACAAAGCAATTAATATCCCAGCGAGAATGGGCCTGTTCCTCCTTATAACCCCTTCATGTCATGAAAAACTCCATCTCTGGTGTCTGACCCCATAGCGCGACCATGGGCCACGAATTGAATTTCAGGAAAGTGTGCAACGGATGCAACACCCACCATCACTCCCAACCGTGGCTATCAACTCCTAACGGGCCACGATTGACGCTTATTTTTGGGAGTAGTACCTCGGGAAACACCCTGGACGCTCGTCCCCAAGTGAGACCCTCGAATACCATACCGAACCCTATGAAAGAAAGTACATGAATTTGCTCGCATTTCAAGAAACATTATAAGTTGGATGCCAAACGGGCATTTAGGCAAGCGTGTGACGACAGAGGGGGTGACTATAAGTTTCATACGTGTCGGGATGTGCTGACGAACTCCCCTAATGACTTCCCTCATAGACCCAACCAAAGTCAAAGTGCCACGTTGAAATGAAAGAGTTTTACTTGCCTCTTGAAAACAAAACGGTTTTGAGATACTTATAGGTATAAGTTGATATCAAAATGATTGTTCGATAAAATCATGAAAATATAATCAAATATCTAATAGATATACGAGAACGAGAAATCAAATCAATATGAGCACGTATGGGTAGTTGTTTCGCAATAAATAAAAGGTATCCTTACTCCAGTGAAAGACATTTTAAAACCCTCACCTGGAAGCACAGGAAAGACAAGACTAGACAAGCAATCCTCGAGACAACGGCCTGAAACTGACAGACGACAAAACCAATCAAGACAAGACACGACGCACGAGTCTCATGGAATTACAACACATGAAAGACCAATTAGTATCACTTAGCAAATAAAATTGCAAGTAAAATGCAATTAGATTCATCAAACAAAATATACGAAATTAAAGATGCTAAACATGCTCAATTGAAATTCTAACTTCACATTCATGCATAATATAATGTAAAGAAGCACTCATGCGATTTTTGGATCATTCGGACAACATTTGAAAATTGGGGAAAAAGTCCTAAACGAAAAAGGTTCGATTTGAGGCCCGAACGAGGTCAGAATTTTGAAAACTTTGCGGAATATTCATTCTTGAATCATATGGAAGCTATAGGTGAAATCGGCTTGATTTTAGGAGGTCGTATGCAAAAAATCAACTTTTATTTTTGGCCAATTGACCTAATTACCGTGAGCAACTAAGGAAAAAGGTCTGAAAATTGGCTAAGGCTTGGGCATGGGGTTGCGCACGGTCTTGAGAACGCCCTCAAGACCGTGCAGGCTGAAATGGGTGCGCACTGGCTTGCGCATCGGGTTGCGCACGGTCTTGCCAAGACCGTGCGTAGGGCTGTGCAGCTCATACTTTCAGGTGCAGAATCGTAATTTTGAAATATTTCACGAGGGTTTTGTCCAAAAATCAACCAACGAGGATTCTGGAGCTAAAATCAACACATAAAATTCTCACTCATGCATTATATACACTAAGGGCTTTCATTTGATCCAACACAGCACGAAAAATGATAAACTATAACATGCAAACCCATCAAATATATCAAATATTCAAACTTAATAAAATGCTAGCAAAACTCGAGATTTAGTGGGTGAAATGAAATGGTGGAAGAAGGTTACCGGTAGAGAATCGAACGAGGATCGTCGAGGTGGCCTCGGAATTTCAATTGGTCGAGCGACGGGTTCGGGACGGGATTTTCCTTCTTCCTCCTTCTTCCTTCTTTCTCCTTCCTCTTCCTTTCTCCTTCTCTTTTCTCTCTCTCTCGGTTTTGGGGTGTTTGCAAGAGTGTGCAAAGGAGGGTTCAAGAGTGTGCGCAAGGGGGTGCAAGTAAGGTCAAGGGTGTGCAAGATGTATTCAAGAGGGTGTGGGGTTCGAATGAGATTAAAATAAATTCGAATGGTGAAAAAGGTAATTATGAGAAGTTGAGGATTTGAGAATAAAATAAGATAAATTAAAATTAGCTAACGAAGCTAATCTTTTCATTTAAAATTCAACGAGGTGTCGAATAATTATTCCGAAAATATATTCCAGAATTTTAGGTCGTTACACCCGTAGTCGCCAAATTAATTTCCACGTCTTGCTCGATTGTATACCACTCGGAGTAGCAGTAGTTTCAAATTCATGTGCAAGGCCGAGATAATATGCAAATTTAACAGTGAAACGTCCATTTTTTGATGGAAACCAAACCATCCTATCCAGTCTTGGGGAGTCAGCAAGTGGAATAGAAAGAATCTCCTCGGCATCATCCGGAAAGAAGTAGTTGAGTATGAGTTCTCTATTCCAAGTACGTCCACCATGTTCAATCAAATCTTCAACCCATTCCGGATGCAGGAAGGCGTCCGGCCGGAAGCGAGGTGTTGGTTTGAAAGGGTTAAGAAGCCAGCGACTGTGCCAAACTTGAATATCGTGACCTGTGCCAACTCTCCAGCGAGCTCCTGAGATAACGATGTCTCTTGCCCCAAAAATACTACGCCATGTGAAAGACGGAGTTCGGCCCAGGGAAGCTTGATCGAAACTACAATCGGGAAAATACCGAGCCTTAAGAATCTGACAAATGAGGTTGTCCGGTTTAATCCATAACCGCCGAGCTTGCTTGGCTAGCTAGCTTGATTGAAGATTTTAAGATTTCTGAAGCCCAGGCCCCGACCGACTTAGATTTGTAAAGTTTCTCCCAAGCAAGCCAATAAAGTCGGCTTTTCTCTCGATTATTCCACTAGAAGTTGCGAATCATCATTTCGATCTCATGAATGAACGAGTTTGGAAGTTTGAAAACCCCCATTGCATAGGTCGGGATAGCTTGCAAAACGGATTTGATCAATAATTATTTCCCCTCCATCGAGAGGAATTTTTCTGAGTAGCCTTGAATACGATCCCAAATCCGGTTGCGGATATTTGAACAGACAGCCGCTCAAGTGCGCCCAACGACCGATGGAAGCCCCAGGTAAAGATCAAATTTGTCAACCCTTGGAACACCCAGGTGTACCGCCAACTCCTCTTGATGCATTCTCTCAATATTTTTGCTAAAGGTGATGGAGGATTTATCGTTGTTAATCACTTGACCCGAGACTTTCGCATAAATATCCAAGACCTCTTTGATGGTATCCATAGCTATGACATCAGCCCGACCACAGATAAGAGTGTCATCCGCAAATACAAGGTGGGAGATCCGGGAAGCATCCTTGCAAATAGCCACACCTTGGAGAGCTCCTTGGGATTCTTTTTCCTTCAAGAGACCACTCAACACTTCTGCACATAAGAGAAAAAGATAAGGGGAAAGGGGATCTCCCTGCCGGATACCCCTTTCCGGGACCAAAGCTCCAAATTGATAGCCATCAAGAATAAATGAGTAGGAAACCGATTTCACACAAGACATAATAAGGTGTATAAAAGGGGGAGGAAAACCTAACCGATCAAGGACTCGATCGAGAAAGTGCCATTCAACCCGGTCATACGCCTTGCTCATATCTAGCTTCATAGCAAAAACCCCTTCTTTCCCACTATTCTTCCGCTTCAAAAAATGATTAATCTCGAAAGCAATCAATATATTGTCAGTGATTAATCTAGAGGGAATGAAAGCTGATTGTGTATTGGAGATCACACGGTCCGGCAACGGTTTTAAATGATTAGCAAGAACTTTTGAGGCCAGTTTATAAACCACGTTGCATAGACTAATAGGGCGAATTTTGTGATCAAATCGGGGTCCTGACATTTCGGGATCAAAACAATGTGAGTGTAATTCATTTTCACGTCGAATTTACGGTAATTGAGGAAATCTAGAACACATAAGCTTACATCTCTCCCTATCACATTCCAGTATTTTTGAAAGAAGAAAGGGGGAAGGCCGTCAGGACCGGGGGATTTAAGAGGATACATTTGTGAAAGTGCAAATTGTACCTCCTCCGCTATGTAGGGAGCCAGAAGATTAAGCTTCATATTTTCATCCACATTTGGTTCCATAACATGAATCACCTCGTCAATCTCATTCTCGGGACACCCTCTGGAAGCAAAAATACTCGTAAAATATCTCGTAATAATGCCCCGGATATCCTCTTCCTTCGTACACAAGTGCCCTCCTTCATTCTTAAGACTCGAAATGCGATTCGTTCTAGCTCTCTGAGAAGCCCGTTCGTGAAAGAATCGAGTGTTTCTATCCCCTTCGACAAGCCAGTGGGCTTTAGCTCGCTGTTTCCACATCATTTCCTCTCTGGAGAGGAGTTCTTCGATTTGTTTCCTCAGATCCGTCTCTCCAGCCCGTGATTGTGGAGTAATCAGTCCCTGGCCAATGCTAACAAGTTCCTTTTCCAAAGATTCAATTTTCTTTCTAGTTTTAGGAAATTCCACTGTACTCCAGTTCAGCAGCCCTAATTTGCAATTTTCGAACCCTATAATGACTCTGTCAGAGGCTGATGTACGCGTTCTTTGATCCCAGCTCTTCTGAATAACTCTATCACATTCAGATTTTCGGACCTACATATATTCAAAATGCCACTGTCTAACACCTTTTGCCTTCTTTCGTTTCACTGCAGCAAGGCAAAGCAAGATGGGGACATGATCAGAACAAGGGTTGTCCAAGTGAGTGACCTTCGAGTTAGGGAAGATTGTAGTCCAGTTACTAGAGGCAATGACTCTATCGAGTCTCTCCCGAATCGTACCTGAGACATAATTTCTATTCGACCATGTGAAGGTAAGTCCCTCGAATCCCAAATCATGGAGGTCAGCGAGAGTGATAGAATCATGGAAGGCTACCATAGCTGCAGCATGTCGAGGTGGGCCACCTTCTTTCTCCGCGTTATTCAAAATTTTGTTGAAATCGCCCCCCACGACCCAGGGGAGTTGTGATTCCCGCCGAAGTTTCCTTATCATATCCCAAGAGATCTTACGTTTATGCCTTTCTGGTTCACCATAGAAGCCCGTGAACCTCCACCGGCCTCTAGAGCTGATGTTCTCAATCGTTACGTCAATAAAGTACTTGCACATGCTTTGTAGACAAATCACAACGTATTTGCGCCAAAGCAACGCAATTCCGCCTCCTTTACCAATAGAGTCCACATTCACATCGAACATATCCAGTTTTCTCTTCAAATCTCAACAAGATTCTTCTTGCACCGGGTTTCTGACAAGAAGATCAATGAGGGGTTGTGTTCCCGAATCAAAGATTCGAGAGTATGAACTCGCCAGGGCCCCCCCAAGCCCGCCAGTTCCAGCAAATAATATTCATTGTTCTCGGCAGGGCTGCCACGCAACCGCCGCCATTAAGTTGGAGATATCCGAGAGGGGAATGGTGTTGGATGAGCGTTTTAGAGGGGGATTGTCGAGGTCAGTGGTTGCTTGGGTGGCTTGGTAAGACTTTCGTTTTGTAGAATGAGTGATCACGTGGTTAGGGAGAGGAGAGTTGCTGGTTTTGCTCTTAAATTTCCTCAATTTTGTTTTCTTGGCTGATTCTGCAGAAGTGAAAGTGAAGGTGTCAGATGTTGGTGGTTGTTGAAGGGTGGGTGTGGCTGGAGTAATTACAGGGGTTGATGTGTGATCTTTCACTGTTGAGGTGGGAGGTGGCACGATGGATGTGTGCAAAAGTTGGGTGTTTTTTTATGAGTGTGGCACTAGGAGTAAGAGCTAGAGGATGGGCAGACTTGGGGACTGGGAAGTAATGGGGGGAGAATTTTCTTTTTTAGTAGCAGAAAGGTGGTATGTGCTGGCAGGTTCATTTTTGATAGAATAGCAGGACTTCTTTTGCATGGAGCAGGGAACAGTGGTGGAGGAAAAGGGCCTGGGTGGAGGTGGGCCAAATGTAGAGACAGTATTATGGTCCATGGGGGTATCAAAATCTTGGGATTTTATGATAATGGGCATTTCCTTCTTTGTGATGGGATCCATAGTAATGAGGGTATATTCAGCTAGTCCAAAGAGAGCTTGATTTTGCCAGTCAGAGACAGAGGGCGAGGGAAGTGTGTGTGCTGGGCCAGAGAAATTATGGTTGTTGGACTGATTTGACACTTGGGCTTTGGGACAGTTATGGGCTGCTGGGTTTTTTTGTAATTTCTAGGAGGGTATAAAAGTGAGGTCAGAAAGGTTGGTGACTTGGGAGGTGGTATTAATTGGGTTACGGAGAAGGGGGATTTGGTAATAATTGGGGTTTTGAGTAGAAACAAAGTGTTTAGGTGTGTCCTTGGGGTTGGTATCTTGGTTAACAGCAATTTGTTTTCCTTTGCTCCTGTAAATCCGAGACGATTCAAAATCAGAGATTCCTTCATCGGTGAAAACAGGCTTCTTTGGAGGCTAAAATTTTCCAGAGGTACCGAGAATACGACGGTTGTTTGCGACACTCCGGCATATGAGTCTCTGAGCCACGGCCCGAAAGGGTAATTCGAACATGGGTCAATGAAACCATCCTCATATATCAGTTTGCAGAATTTATCAATATGGTTGCATAGGCCACACAAGAAACAGTAATTCCCTAACTTCTTATATGTGAATTTGAGGAGGAGTTCCCTACCATTCGGGCCTCGAACTTTCAGGCAGCGCTTGAGGGGAATGTTCATATTAATCCCAACACGGATCCGAAGGGTGTCGGCCCGAGCTTTCCCGGATTGATCGAAGTCAACATCCCGATAAATTTCGATATTGTTCCCTATGAATTCCGCCAAAGGAACAGTCCGTTTGTTATAGGGTAATCCGTGCACATGTAAGAAGAAATCACAGACATCCAAACTCATAGTAGCTAGGTCTTCTTCCTTGTTAATAGGGCTTAAAATCGGAGGGTATTTATCAAATGTCCAAGGTAAACCTTCTATTGCTCTCTGAAAATCCAATTTTTGGTTGAATTTAAGCAAAAATCTGTCAGTGCCGACTCTAGAACATTCGACCCTTTTGACCGGGCTCATAGCTCTGGGGATAACCTGGAACAGAGCATCAAAACTCACCGACCGCCGGGTGAAAACTCGACCAATGAGACTGAAGATGTAGTCCTCATTGCTAGCTTCCCAAGCTTCATCTCCTTCGTCAAGACAAACACATTCCTATGACCTGATAGACAAGCTTCCCAACTTTTGTATTTCCTCTTCCATACTGTGTGTGAGAGAGAGAGAGAGAGATTGATGAGTAATTCACGAAGGGTTCCCGCCGGCGATTCGATATGAGGTATAAACGACCAGACCCAACACAGCTTCAGAGAACAAAACCTACAAAAGCACAAAATTAGTGAGGAGCCCTAACAGATAAATGGGTAGGGGATTGCATTCGAGATAAATCAGTAAAGAGTAAAGATGAATAGTGGGTTAGAGGGGCCAATTCGAGCATGAAACGAATGATTGAGTTGAAGAGCGTTCCGTCTTGAGCCTTAAGATCTAGGGTTTGAGCAGCAGCAAGCTTCTATCGAAGAAGAAAGGGCTCTCAGCTTGAGAGAACAAACGCGCCTCTAAAATGTTTTTAAGTGATAATTATGTCCTGTTTTCATGATAAATTAAGAAGTTTTATAAATTACAATCCGTGACTTTCTTAGTCAAATAATTACAGTTATATGTCATCCAAAATTGAATAATTACAAAATACACAGTATTAGGATTTTGTTAGGGCTCCGTTAGGTTCCGTTATGTAGTGAATGACATCATCAAAAAAATGAATAATAAATACCAAAAAAATCCCTTATTTTTTTATACCATGGGTTGCTCCTAAATTTTTACTTGGGTGTTACTTGTAATATCATAAACTCTATTGGGGTCTAATTGTAAGATCATAAACTCTTTTGGGGTCCAAGTGTAGTTTTTTAAAATTAAAAAGGAAATATTTTGTTAATTAATAACGGAACCCTAATGCTTTGGTATATTTTGTAATAATTCAAGTTTGTGTGGGGTGTAACTATAATTATTTGATTAAGAGAGTCACGGATTGTAACATTTATATGAGTTGAGTCGGGTGAGTTGATAAACGTAGGCCCGGTTGGTAAAGAGGGGACTTGTACCTATCAGAAAACTCAAGTTCGACTCCTAACGTGAAAGTCTTGTTGGCAAGCGATCTGTAAAAACTATTATAAAACCTGATGGTGACTGGCATCGAACCCATCCAAATTTTTTTTCTACACAAAAGAAAAGGAAACAAACCCAAATAGTTTTTCCTCAACAAATGTTAAGAAAGTGAAATGTTTACAACTGACCTAATTTTCCGTCGCTCTTGATTTGGTTATTCATTTTCCAATCGACACACATTAAAGTTGTAGATCGTATAACCAAACACATCTTAAGGACAACAAATATGATACAAATTTAAGATTTTATTTAAGTGGAATGGGTACAATATGATACTCAAGGTATACTACACATATCCAGTCCACATCCTATATATAGAACCAGAAAAACAAAAGGGAACATCTGATAGATATTCAGAAAGAATTAATCATCTCCTCTACTCCAAGAAAAGCATATCTGCAGATTTTTCTAATCATAAGGATTGCGAAAATTCTTGAGAAGGTCAGGTATGTCGTAGCCAAGCATGTCATCAACAGATTGTAACATTTTAGGTTTCAGCTTTTCAAACTTGTCTAAATTGTAACCACTCAAAGACTCTCGAAACTGTTCAACGTTAGGGAAGTCGCCAGCTGGCAGATGATGTTCCCTCTGAACCTGAAAATTTGATCACACAAGAGTGAGCCTGTGGAGGCATGCACAAATACACTCCGTGTTTGTGATTCAATATAAAATAAACGAAAACTGAGGGAGTATTCTGTAATTTCATCAAACCTCAGGGGCAGTAAATGTAATTCTCCCATAGAGAGAGAGAGAGAGAGAGAGAGAGAGAGAGAGAGAGAAAACTTTTGCAAATTCATCTGTGTGCTTGTATGTGGGTTTGTGAGTGAGAGAGAGAACCTTTGCAAATTCATCAGGCAGGTTCTCGATGAGTCTCTGCTGTGTCTTAGCTTTGCCCATCATTGCAGGCATCTCCTTTTTCAAATGACTGATGATGTAAGCATGAATCTTAGCAGCTCTAGCACGTTTCACAAATTCATTTATCTGCCCAATATAGGAAGAAAAAGATCAAAAACTTGTCGATGCCAATAACCAAAAAGCACCACATATATTAAAAAAATTATCTGAGTACTCACACGACGATCACAAGCCTTCTTTGGAATGTTTTTTAAATCAGCAAGAAGGTCATCTTGTTCTTTCTCAAAAAGCTCTTTACCAATGGGACCAGAAGCAGCCTCATTTATAGGCTGGTCGTTAAACGAACTGTAAAGACAAATAAATATCGACAATATAGAGATAATAGGGTGAATTACATCTTAGACTCCTGAAATTTTCTCTAATTACACTTAGACCCCCTGTACTACAGGAAATTACATCTAGACCCCCTGTACTTTCACTCAGTCTCACAAATTGCACCGTCCATTTGCTTTGACTAGAGTTGCTAGCCTCTTCCTTCAGATTTATGGATTAAATTGCCCCTACATGAGCGGGAAAAGTTCTTTGTACCCTAATTTAGTAGATTTTGTTTGACTAAAAGTGTATGGAGGGGCACAAAACTTTTCACCCTTGAGAGCATTTCAGTCAGCAGAATCTACTAAATCAGGGCACAAATATTTTTTGCCTATGTAGGGTAATCTAGGTTGTATATTCCATAAATCTGACGGAAACGGCAAGAACCCTAACCAAAGCAGACAGAAGGGGCAATTTGTAAGACTGATTCAAACTACAGGGGGTCTAAATGTAATTACACCAACTGTAAGGTGGTCAAGATGTAATTCACCCATGAGAATATTCAATTTATATAAATCACAATTTAAAAATAACAACAGAAAGCTTACCCAATATAAACACGCATAACTTCAGGAGTGTTGAGCACTTTCCCAAGGGACCACATCAGTGCGCCGTATACCCTCATAAGCTGCAACAAGAGGGAAACAAGTTATTATAGCAGAAAGCACATAGTATGTGTTCTTCTTGCAGTTGAAGGACAACAGAATGAGTTAAATTGAAAAAAGATTCTAATAAGTTGTTGTACTTGTTGTGTATCGACTTGGTCAGCTTTGTTCAAAACCACACGTATCTTATCATCATGACCTCGTAGAGATCCAATGACTCGTTTAAATTCATCACTTATATCAAGTTTGTGAGGATCAAACAGAAGCAGAATCAGATCACACTTTGAAGCAAACCAAGACGTTACGCCAGTAAAGTCATAGCTTCTCTGTGTTCGCTGCTTTTCTCCTGATAGAACTCCAGGGGTGTCCACTAACGTGATATGCTCCAGCAGCTTTTAGGAATTACAAAAAAAAATTCAACAGGATGAGAACTCAGGCATTTTCTTTCTTTCTTTCTCTTTTTTTTTTTTTCTTTGGTGGAAAATATGTTATGAAAGATATAAAGTTAGTCCTCACAGGATGCGGCATCTGTGAACACTCAAATTTAGACAAAAATGCGGTTCCGAAAGTTGTCAGGCCACTGAAAGGCATATCTGCTTGAACAGCAACTGTGTTCCCTGGAATACTTCTTTCATCAGTTCCATTCTGTATTTAAAAAAAAAAAAGAAAAAGAAATCCAAATAAATAATTGTCAAGAAAACATTAATAATGGAGACAACAAAAAACATACCATAACAACAACAAATCTATCTGTTGTGGGCTCTGGTCCAATGTGAGCACCTGTGATATAGAACAAAAGAGGATAACATAATTACAACAAACAAGAATGAAGGTCAATTTTTGATACCTGGATATTAGAAAATGATAATAAAAGCCCCAAAATGAAACAAATGAAAGAGAGTTGTTGGATACCTGGATAACTTGTCCTGAGCAAATGTTTGATAAATGTCGTCTTCCCAGTGGAGTACTGGCCCAGTAGCATCACCATAGGTTTGGCATCAAAATCACTATTGGTCTTCCAAAACAAGAAAAGCAATATCACAAAACGTCAATCACAAAGCCACATAAAGATCAACTAAAGATATTGTCTACATCTAAAAGAAATAGAACTGAAAAGACATAAGTGTGCTTTGAAAATTACTTCAAATGACAGGAGAAAGTATATGTACCAATAATGGAGAAACAAAATCATTAAAGCGATACATTAATTCCAGGGGCTTCAGCTTCTGAACATATAGCTTCTTCAAACCATCAACAATGGAAGTGACCGAGTTCAAAGATACCTAATAGAATTAATTAGGGGGGGAGAGAATTATTCAGGGAACCAAAATAAATTTAATAAAGAATAAATGATTTGGAAAACAAATAAAAAAGAAATGGCACTGGAAAAGGAAGTGAAGGAAAAGTGGTGTAATCTAAAAACTTGGAACAATTATCTAAAGATAAAATTCAAAGCACGAGAACTTGAAATTATCGTTAACATTTAAAAGACAGAAAACTATACATAAGTAAGAAGAAAAAAATCAAGGAAAATAGCATTTCATTCCACATTTTTATGCCCTTAAAATGCTATATATATAAAAGAAAAAAAATGGAAATCACCAATCTAGCTATTCCGTCAAAAGATCACATTAGTTTACTAATTGGAGCTAACCTAGATGTAGATAGAAAAAAACCATGCCTATTTCAGCAAACAAAAAAGAACTTAAACGTGTTAAGGATATGATAGTTGAGATAAATGAGAACTCTGAAATCCATCGAGTATAAATGGGTCTGAAATACTAGACTCTGACTATTAAATTTAACAAGTTCATTAGAGAAGCTACAAATCAGCAGATAGTATGCAAGGATGAAAGACGGATAATTCAAAAAAAATGTCAAAGTACCTTCTTTGCAGATTTCGTAGAAGTAAACCAACTAGCTGCAGGAGAAGATTGTGTTTGAGGACTGCCTATATCAAAAAAAAAAGTCAGCCTTGAACACTAACAAAATCTTTTCATGCATAATGTCAATCCATCTTACCATTCTGTTCAGGTTGATTTGATGTCCGCTTTTTTTTCTGCATAAAGAAAATGTTAAAAGAAATTTGTATTTAAACTCAAAGGCAAGTATAGACAGCAAATTACTTACATTAAGGAGTACATCTAGACCTTCCATGGATGGAGGTTGCAAGTTCTCATAGTCAACTGCAGATGATTAATGTAAATAAACCATATCACAATCACTTAACAGTTAACTAAAGAGCACGAAGGAAACTCTTGCCAACGTTTAGTCATCTCAAACTATTAAATAGATACAAACAAGAACATGATAATACCTATAGAGTTCAAAATATCACTGGTGAGGGCATTTCCAGCTTGTACCAAAGAGAGCAGCTACATAGCCAAATGCTATAACGGGTCAGCATCATATTATTACTCAATTTCATAAAATAAACAAGAAAAAAAAAATCAGACCTGCATTGCTGTAATGAATTCTTTAAATCCAAGGAACCCTTGCCTTTTCGAATCAGCAATTGCCCACACCTTGTGGAAATCAAATTAAGCAAAAGAAATAAGCGAGAAAAATAATACAATGATACGGAAAACCCTACGACGAAATGGAATCAATAAATTTAAGTAAACAAAGGCCTTCAACAGGAACTTATAAACACAAAATAAGCTAAGAAAGTGTCGAATCATCATACATGTATCATCCAAAACAAAGAATTAGGTAAAAACAGATATAAAGAGAGTGATCCGAGCAACGAAATCAGCACATTAACTCCAGCAATTGAACCTCAGTATTCCAAGAAATACATCAGAAAATTTAACTCAACAAATGATCAGCAATCATGAGAAAGTTAAACCGTCCCAACTCCCAAGGGCAATGTCAAAACATCGGATATTTACTCAATAGGAGCAAACAGTTGTATTTCATTTTCACGAATTCATCAGGAAGAGAATAATTAAAGATGTGGCAAACATAACGAGAAAATTATTAAAAAATACAGAAAATGAAAAAAAGGGCAGCACCAGTTTGAGATCTTGTCGAGGCACGTTAGACATGGAAAAGAACTTGGTAGCATCGGCTCCCGTAAGACGCCCATCTCCATCTAGTTGCATCAAGGAAAATCACCATTAAAATTTTCGAATTAAGGAAAAGCAAACCGTAAAAAGTTGAGTTAGAAATCAAATTTGAAGTAGTTAGTAGCAACCCGAATCAGCGAAAGAAAACCATTCCTGATAGATCTTCTGGTGATCCTTTGAGCACTGACTAACAGGTGCCGAATCTATATCCATTTTTCTTCGTCTTGAGGACGTAGATTCGGAGTCTTCTTTCAAATCTTCGAACTCCTTTTTTTAGAATTTCTGGTTCTCTGTCATTCCGAGGAAAAACGAGTTTTCTTTTTGTCCTTCTGTTCTTTTAGTTCTTGGAGCAATGGGCGCCGCAGCATGTACGACGTCGCTTTGAGTTTGGCATGTCTACTACTTTTTTTTTTTTGAAAGTAGGCATGTCTACTACTAATAGTTCAATTAAGGAAATTAACAAAAAATAATGCTTTTGGCAAACTACTAAGTAAGCATGTCTACTACTAATAATTCATGTAGATTTTGGCAAAATAATTCATGTCTACTACTACTACTAATAGTTTGGCATTATTTTTTTTTTTGAAAGTAGGCATGTCTACTACTAATAATTCATTTAGTTCAGGAGGCAAACTGTAAAAAATAAAAATTTAGATGGTAAAGTACAAAAATCGTCATAATTCGGATGAAAAAAGATCTTTATCCCATTTAAAAAATTGAAAATACATCTCATAATTCGATAGAAAAAAAGTTTTCCCACCTGAAAAAGTCACATCACTTGCATATGACTTAAATCACATGCTCCTTATTTGACTTTTTTAAGGGCAAAAATTGGCCGTAAATTGCATAATTTTGAAAATTAAAGGATGTGATTTTAATATTTTCAAAGTCATATCTTTGAAAATTCAAATTGTCAATAGTTTACTGATGAATTTACAAAATTTTCTTTTTAATATATTAATTAATGTTTCAGATTTATTTCCTTCAGATTTATTTGACTATGGTATTCCTTTGTAATAGTTAGATTTTTTTCTCAAAACTTCATGAAATTTTTAGACATTATAAATGCTGTCTAGTGAACTAAAATTTTACAAATATTCTCCTTAATTTACAAATATTCTCCTTAAGACATAAAAATATATAAAAAAATATCTCTAAAAGATTTTATAAGTTACAAATACACCTCTTAATGTAAGATTAGCATATCATTACGATTTTAATATTGATTTCTATAATTTATATGTTATGTTAGTCATTACTTTAAAATCTAGAATAGTAATTTAAAGCCTACTTTTCTATGGCCTATTTATAATTGATTGAATCAATCAATTTTATTTTTTTTAAATCCATCAATCTAGTTAAGGGGTTGACTTTATGCCCAAGTGGCCAACACATTTTATGAATTTGAAATAATAAGCATTGTAATGCTTTTTAACAGCTTTTTGGATATCTTTGGATTTTTAATTCGCTTAAATTATATTTGTAAAAATTAATATTTTAGAACATGGAATTTATGTTACTATCCACATGAAAAAATGCTCTATGTTTTACTAGTTTATTGAAAAGTACCGTCCAAAGTTTAGAAGTATATTTAACTTTTTTGTGCCTAAAAGTATATTTAACTTGAAATTCTTTGATTATTCTACATTTCAAAGCTCGGCAAGATCTCAAGGATTTTTAAATAATGGCTGTTTTTTTTTTTTCCTTTTTCTTTTGACATACACGTACACAATTCGATCTTTATTATTGTAAATAGTCGAACCCCAAACTTCTACATTAGGAGAAAATCTGGTGGCCATCATCTAAACCTGAAAAACCTTACAAATACTCCCTCTTCGAGAGTATTGTTAGATTTGAATGGTTCAATGATATTTCAGATTTTTTAGCAAATCTCAGACATTCTCAGCAAGAAAACGAATCCGATAATCCTTGACCCATTTTGAAATAAATGGAGTGAAAGAAGCCATATAGATAGCCCAGCCAAGGCACTTTAGGATAATAACACACATGATGAATCACTCTTATATAAGAAATAGTTACAAATGAAAGTAAAGGGGGGAAAGAAAACATATACAAGTGAAGGGGATGATAAAAATGTTACAATAAAAAAAACAAAAAATTCTCTCAAGAAATGCCTATTGTCTTCCCAAGAAGCCAGAGTACCAGAGACAACTCTATCCCAAAAATAGTGTGAAGAGAACTTCTGTCCACCATAAACCCGTACACCGTAATTCCAGCTCTATTGTTTTCAAAGTAGGTCACTGTAAAACAGCAAAATCACACCAATTCAGTGTTTTTTTTTGAGAAAAAAGATTGTTTGCCATCTAAACTATCATGACAAATCAACATCCCAACTGTGTTTTGTACACTTTACCATCTGAAACCATTCTCCGATGGTTTCGACCACCAGAAAACCGTTCATGTGTATTTCCCAAATGGCTATGTGCAGACTGTAAAGTCGCGTATGGTTCAGATGGCCAATTTTTTTTTTCTTTCTAAAAATAGCACAAACTCACCTAATGCTTGTCTTTTCTGAAACGAGATAGTGCTGTAGGCATATGATGGAACAAACTTAGTATTGTCAAGTTCATCTTCCTCATCACCAACATCATCGAGATCAGATGACGCATCATTGAAAAGCTGCTCTTGAGCAGGAGTTAATCGAGCAGAAACCGGAGTCTCGGTGTCGGTTGTATCAAACGAGTCAACTGTAGCACAGACATGCCATTTTGCTGCTAGGGATGTCACAGCTAGTGCTTTGTGGGTAATTCTTGCTGCACTTCGTAGTAGAATTAGTAGCCCAGCTACAAGACTCAAAGAGCAAACCTGTGCAAAAAAGTAATCAAATTTTAGGACACCAACTATATAGTTGTTTGATATTCACACACAATTTATCATTTAAAAACGGTTACTAGAGTGTTAAACCACTGGATCTACTGGGATGTTCATTTTCTATTTAAGGAGTGTATGCAAATGTTTTTGCTTGTTGAAATATTTAGAGTTGTGGGGACAGTTGGAGTGAAAATAAAATTGAGTAGTTTGTCTGAGAAAAAAAGTTACCAAGTGCGAAAAGTAGTAGTTGAGTGTTTGGAATGAGAAATTGACAAGTTCTTGAGAGGGTGTTCGTAAAAACTTCTGCTTTTGTTAAGTTGTAGGAAAAGTTATAAAAGGTTGTAGTAATAAAAGTTGAGATTGTTTGGGAAAAAAGAGTACAAAAGACACTTTTAATAATAGAAAAAATAACCTAGAAGTTGGAAAAACCATACCCAAAGGAACTTCTAGCATCTAGCTTTTTTAAAGTAGAATCATCAAACAGACACCACATCACTATTTTTTTTATGCTCAAAGTAGGAGAATACTGTTTTTAAAATCAACTCATATTTACGAGAGTACCAAGAAGCACCTGCTTCCAGCTTCTTGCTTTTTTCCCTTAAAAGATGCAAAAGCTAATCTACCAAACACTACACAAATGCTTTCAAAGAAAAAAAAAGCAAAAAACACTACACAAATGCTAAATAGCCAAAAAGAACACAAGTTCCCCTTCCAGCTATTGCAAACACCCTCTTAAACTTTAGAAAGTCGATAATAATTGAAGTATGGAACAGTGATTGTCCTAATTAACTCGAATTTAACATAATTTAAAAAAACATTTAAATGATTAATGAATAATATGATTGCATACCGCTAGTTCTCCACTATGATATATATTGACATCTGCATTAGGCCTTGTAGTCATCAGAAGAGAAGCAAATTGGCTTGCAGTGATCGATATCAAAGCCCCCAATATGAATGCTCGATACCTATGGCTTATGATCCTTAAATGTCTTCGGATTCTGAGGTGTTCTCTCAAAACTGATTCAACATCAGAATCAATCTGGAAAACCAAAGCAAAGTCTTGCATGCGAAGAATCTGAAGATAGCATATGAGACGAAAGAGAATACACACTAGAAAAAACACTAATGTTCTGTAAAACCATGAGCATAGCTCTAAGATGCAAGCAACTGTATTGCTAAGAATGACATTTCCCAAGAATGGAATTCGTGTTCCTCCGGAGATGTACCACCATATCTTATATGAACTCTCAGCAGCGAAACAAGGGAGCACAAATATGAATAAGATCTTCAATGATCTCTGCAATTGAAACCAGCACAGGTTAGTTTTAATTAGGAAATCAGAAATTATAGCTGTTACCAATAGCAGTCTAAAACTATTAATAATTCTACATGCTCTAAGCCTCTAACAGTAACAAGGTTTGATGTGAGCTTTCAATTAAGGAATTAAGGAACTTGAGAAATGGGAATCTTGGAGCATCAATCTGGAACAGAGTAATCACATAACACTAATTGAGATTAAGAAAAATAATTATCTGCAAATCTTCCTAATATTCAGAATCACAACTCAACAAGACAGCAACCATTAAATACACAGACACATACCATGGAAATCCGTACGAGTACGCATCATCATCACCAAAACATATTTTTCTTTTGGATGTAATTTACAATACGAAATTCCTGATCATTTATATTCGATTGTATTGTTTCCTTTTTTCCTGTAATCGCAATCAGAAACAAAATGGAAACTAATTCAACAGAATTGGAAGGTATAAGGAGAAAAACGTACATTGAACTGCTGGGTATAACCCTTTCTAACCGTCTCGCTCTCATCCCGAAGCTTATCGAAGAACAGAAACCTCCGGAGACCATATTTCCGGACGTACGTGGACAAGCAGATGAAGGATATGGTGGAGACGCCGCTGAGGGAGAGCTGCGCCAGCATATCATAGGGCCTATTGTGGCGGCTGTCGCAGTCACCGCCGCACGCCAGCACGAAATGCGAGATGGAGGGCACCAGAACGGCGAAGACCAGGAAAACAAACCACGAGAGGCAAGTCGTCCAGGTGTTCGATTGATCGACGCAGAGCCATTTGAGCCATGTGCGGAAGCTCTGGAACTCGTCGCGGGCATGGGAGGCGCATCGCGCGAAGGCCTTGTGTTTGTTTTGATAATTCAGCAACGGTTCCCTTACATCGCCCATCGCCGGAAACCGATCACCATGAAAGTTTAGTAGTATAGATTCTCAGTCTTTTGCAGTCCGATGACTTGAGGAGGAGAGATCGGAGAGATTTAGACGAGATTTGTGGCGCTGATTGAAATATGTGAGATTGTGTATATATATAGCGTGGAAATCTTAGTTGTGATTGATATGATATGAGTTGTAAACTGTATTTAATGATTTTGTTTTTTGTTTGAAAGACGAAGGAATCAAGGAACCAATGAGATTGTGTGGAGTGGCGGAGAAAGGAGTTAGTTTATTATAGGGTTGAGAAACTGAAAGGTGGGGTTTGGGTTTTTATGGGTCGATTAGGATTTTTCTCATATATTTGAATTCGAGATTTCTATTTAAGCTAGTATAATATCAAATTCGTAGTTATTTCTCGAATTCGAAATTTTTAATTAAATTAATATTATACCAAACTGCTAATCGATACTACTTAGTTGAAGTGAGATCTAGGCAGGGTGAATAAATTAATTAAATCTGAGAAACTCGACTTCGAGATTTTTAATTAAACTAGTATAATATAAAATTGCTAATCAATACTATTTATTTGAAGTGATGTCTGGGCAGGGTGAATAAACTTATTAAACTAGTATAATATCAAACTCCTAATTTATACTACTTGTTTGAATTGAGGTGTGGGTGAGGTGAATAAACTTTGAAAATGGTCAAGTAAAATTGTAAATTACAAAACACGGATATAGACACGATGACACAGACACGATACGATACGGATACAGTGCCATGAATTTTTTTCGATATTTTATACTAGATAAGTGCTCGGTACGTGTGTCCAATACAGTATCAAACACAGTGGCGGAACCAGAAAATAAATTTAGTGGGAGCATCATTTAACATATTATGTATTAATCTAATTATAAATATAAATTTAATACTTGGACCCATAATATAAGCTTTTGTATATTTTTTAGTGGGGTCCACCAAGAAGAAAATTCCCAGTTATAGATTTTTTTACTTGTGTTACTAACAAATAAAGAAGGAATTTTCCAAGTTTAGCGGGGTCATTACACCCTATTTTCATAAGTGTGCCTCCGCCATTCATCAGACAGAACACGACCGTTATGATAAAATTTTTAGAAGTGTTTGTGCATTATAAATTGTAAAGTTTGTATTCGTGCAATATATTAATTATTAAGCGGTTGATAAAAATTTATGTACTTTGACAAAATAGAAGAAAATGAATAATATTGAAGTTTGAAAAAACAAAATATATTCGCTTAACTTTTGTTTCCTGTTTATTATTTAAACACTTGTTAAACTATTCTTGATTATACATATCTTTCGAGTTTTCGGCAAACATTACTCATAACAAATAATAAGTAATAATTTCCAAACTAATTAAATAACGTAATTTATCGATTCGACATTATGCTAGTTAAATCTAAAATTTCAAGTGATAAGGGGCGGAGCGAGGATCTTTCATAGAGAGATGAAATTAAGTTTGAATTAATTATATATAGACGTTTTGGGAGTTTCACCTATACTATTATATAATTCCTCTTCCCCTTAGAGCTAGTTTACTTTGTTGGATTTTCATATCAATAGATTAGTTATGAATTTATAAGCAATTTATAATTTAACTAATCTAATGTTTATTTACATTGCTTATGAATAGACAAAATAACAACTACTCTTCCACTAGATTATTATACATAGTAATAACCCAATTAGTCTAAGACCCACCTTATTGCACAAGGCGCTAAGCAAATTCAAGTAAACATGTTTTATGATTTATTATATAACCTATCTAGTATTATCAAAGTAAGTAAACCAACTCTTAGAGTAACCGCTTGGACTCTTTGACTCTTTGACTCTTTCTCACGTTCTTTTTTTCTCTTCTTTCTTTTCTCTCTCTTATTTCTCCCTCTTCCTATCTAAACTACTCAATAATTTAAAATTTTATTTATTTAGTTATAAAAATTTTAAAATGTTATAACTTTTGTGACTATATTAAAAATAAAAAATTAATTAGTTTTTATAAATTTATGCTATCTAAATATATTTATATATTATTAATACACGAAATATATATACATGTCGAATAACACAATTATTTTTACGTTGCACACACATCAAATGTGCCATACTTACTAGTAAATTGTCATAATATTACAGAAACCACCATAAGGAGTTTGAAAATTACAAAACAAACATGGTATGTTAGGTTTCCGTTATAAATTGGACCGAATATATCATATTTTATTGTACTGACCATTATACTCCAATCTTTTAAATTAAAAGGAAAAAAATTTAATTACATTTAAACTCATTGGGAGCTTCGTATATTAAGACTTGACCCACATATATTCAGAGTTTATGTCGCACCGACACTTTTAAAAATCTTTACCTATCGTGTTGTATCCGACACCCTGTCGGACACTTTTTTAGTATAAAATGTTGAAAAAATTTCGTGTCACTGTATCCATGTCGTGTCGTGTCCGTATCACCGTGTCTGTATCCGTGTTTCATAGGTCAAAATATTAGAGAGACTATCCTTAGAAATTTCGAAATTACAAAATAAACTAACGCTCAAAATTTCCGTTATAAATTTGACAGAGTATGTCCTATTTTATTGTACTGACCTTTATACTCCAATCTTTTACATTTTATAAAAAAACGAATATTAATAATTCTACAATAATATCCCAAAAAAAAGAAGAAGAATTTTGAGACTAATACACTAATTTTCATTATAATGAACGAAAGTTAACTGAACTTAGGTGAACAACTTCAGGGCTACAGTTTTCTTGATTTCGAAGGTGTTTAGGAAACCATTCATGTCTTGTCATTTCCCAGCTACAAATTCTTGTCCACAAAAATGTGCGGCGACCAACTTTGTAATAATTATTGTGGTACAAATTATTCTCATTCAAAAAAAAAAATAAAAAAAAATTGGTATTATTAATTTGTGCATAATTCATCCGTCAACTTTGATTTACTTGGATTTTAGGGACATAACTTTCTAAAGTTGTAAATTTCATCCCGTAGCATTGGAAATGTGGCAAAATACAGACAATATTCGGCACATTTTAAAAATTTGTATTTTAGGGACACCAGCTATAAAATTGAGATATTTCATCCAAAACTTCTGAAAATCTGGCAATTTACATCCACCTGTGGTCGAAAAATTGAGTTTTCGACCTAATTTGTGCACATGACACGCACGTGAAACATTTTCCGGCCAAATTTAGTAGGGTTGGATGCCAATAGATAAAAAAAACCTACCTCATCTGCCATATAGATTAAAAACACCAACATGTTAATTTTTTCAATTTTTTTATTTAATACGTGGTAGCCAGCACCATAATTTGGCCAAAAAATGTTTAACGTGCGGGTCACGTGCACAAATTAAGCCGAAAATTCAATTTTTCGGCAAGAGGTGGATGAAAATTATAACTTTTTTAATAATTCTGGATATAATATCATACTTTTATAGTTAGTGTCCCTAAAATCCAAACTTTTAGAAGTTAGTGGATGTATAATTCAATTTTTCCCGGGATGAAATTTACAACTTTAGAAACTTATATTCTTAAAACTCACGTAAATCTAAGTTGACAAATCAATCTTACAAATTCCATTATGTAATTAATGAAGGAATGATAAATCTTATCAATCTTTTCGTGGCATATTGCTGATCAGTATTGTTTAGCAAGAGAGATCAGAATGTCATGGGGTTTTGATTTATAATTAATAAAGTAGATTAATATATTGATAGTGTTTTATTTATTTATTTTTTTTAAGAACCGGTCACACTGACCGTAGGGTTAAGAGGACCCCACCTCATATATAAAAAACTTAAATTGAAAAATTTGAAAAGTACATCCACAAAAGGTAAATACAGAGCTTAAGAGCAACAATCGTGATCACAATCAAAAAGATCATCCACAATCTGGACACGAGTTTCGCACTCGCCAAGCGGAGTCTATAAATCCTAAGGAAATGAAGGATAGAATGGCAATCAAAACTATAATCTTCGGCCATATGCATGTTGCTCTTATGGTCAGCACCATTTGCCCACGGGCATAAATATATGATCCGATTCAAGGTCACGACAATGTGTACAAGGGGATCCGTCAAATACCACAAGTTAAAACTAGCCAAGGCAACCGTCAATTAACTCCATGGGATCTTCGATGCTCGTACCATCAATAAGACTCCAAAGGATGCAAAACCATCGGTTGAATCTGCATGAAAAATTCCATGTATTATTATATATGTTCCAATCAACCGAACGATTACTAACCTGATTGGTCCTGCTCCCATCCATGTCGGCAATTGTCTTGCATTCATAAGCTATCTCAATCCACCAAGTCTCATCCATTTTGAAAACAAGTTTGACAACGTCTTTCAATTCCCTACGATCATGTGCCGCTCTACTCCATCCAGCCGAAATCAATCTTCCAAAAGAACTAATTAGCCACAATTTAACCATATTTAACAGATTTATGTAAACGAAAGTACGGAAGACCCATTGCATCAACTCGGACAATTCCACGCAAATTCCCAACATTTTCATTATGTTCGAGGACACCATTGGTTCTTGTGTTGCAAGCATGGTTGGCAAGAAGATCGGCCGCGCCATTAGCCTCCCGGAATATGTGCGAAACAACGACCCTTGCACGCTTCATAAACACTCTAATCTTACTCAAAACATGTTGCCGGTTCCAAGAAGTCAAGGTGTTTCCATTAATCAATTCCACCGAAATTTTGGAATCTGATTCGATCCATATACACCTATATCCTCGAAAAATAGCAAGCTCCAATCCGTCATAGATAGCCCACAGTTCGGCAAAGTTATTTGTATTGCTGCCGAGGAATCTGTACGATGCAAAGACGAGTTCCCCAAGATAGTTTCGGCCAATGCATCCGACCCCTGAGACTCCAGGATTGCCCCGGCAAGCTCCGTCCGTATTTATTTTAATCCACCCCACCTTCAGCCTTTCCCAGATAATGATTTTGCTATGAATAGTTCCGGTCCAAAACGCAAAAGACACCAAATTGGCCCATCACATTCGAATCCCCCCGCCAGTATGAGGCCCTCATCACACCACTTTTAGATAGGTTATGAACATACGTGATGATTCTGAAAACAATGTGACTGGCTGATTAGGGAACATTTTCGAATTTAGATTTGTTACGAGCTTCCCAAGCAAACCACACCACAAACATCGCGATGATAGTACGAATGTGGTTTTTACCCTGCCATTTGGTTGAGAAGAACCAATGCCCAAGCATAACTTCAATTCTATCGGTGTTTGTTAAATACACATTGCACATCTTTGCAAAGAACTCCCAAACGCGTCGGATTTTATGGTCCCTAAGGAAAACATGTGGAAGGTCTTCGACATGCCTGCAGCATTGACATTTGGAGCACATAACAATGCCCTTCTCCATCATTCTTGAATCTAAAGACACCCATCTCTTCAATAATCTCTAGCAAAACATCGAGATATTGGGGGTTACGCATGGCCCCCAAAGATATAGAGGGCTCTTTTCTCTTTTCGTTCGCACCAAGTTCCAACTAGAATTCATGGAAAACTTTCCGTGAGAGTCCAGCTTCCACATTGCAACGCCCGATCCATCTTCAATTGGAATCTCGGCAATCATCTTCGCTATCACGGTAGGCACAGATTGCTCCGGCTTCGACATATCCCAGCCTGTGTCATTCCAAAAATCATGAACTTTATCCAAATTTGCATCGTTCGGGAGCATAAGGGCTGATCTCCACTCCAACCATCGATCCAAAAAGAAATGTCCCCAGAGCCCAGTTTCTAAAAAACATATCTCTCGGCCTCTTGTCTAACTCCCTCCATTGGTTTCCACGCATGCGACGCCTTCTTCGGATTTGATAGGACCGGGTGCAAGTCTCTGCAGTATTTGTCATGCATGAACTTGGCCCAGAGCGACTCCCGTTTCCTAGAATTCCACCAAAGCTTGAATGAGAAGCTTTTAATAACATCCACCATCCTTTTATTACCCAAGCCTCCTTCCTCAAACGGATAACATGTGTCTTTCCATTTACACCAAATGATGTGTTTCTTGTCTCCGTACGAGTTCCATAAGAAGCGATTGCAAATAGTCTCTAACTTCTTGAGGACTCCTTTTGGTGATTCCAGGACCTGCAAAACATAGATGGGAATAGAGCTTAAAACACTTTTAATTAATTGTAATCTACCTCCATAAGAAAGGATAACCCTATCCCATACATCTAACTTATCTCAAACTTTGGTGATTAGTTTGCTAAAATATTCGATCTTCTTCCTCCCGGCGTATAAAGGGCAGCCCAAATAGTTCATGGGAAGGTGGGCTCTCGAAAAACTAGTGATCATAGCAATCTTTCGAGCAAGATATGGTGTGCAGTGTTTAGAGACAACGAAGGACGTTTTTTGCCGGTTAATGTGCTGTCCGGAAATGCGTTCGTAATTCTCAAAAAGTTCCACTATTCTCTTGAAGGATGGCAAATTACCCTTGCAGAATATCATCATATCGTCTGCGTATGCCAAATGAGAGATCACAATATCCGAAGATGGAGAGAATCTGACAACCGAATACCTAGTTGCCAGAATATCAAGATGTCTAGAAATCTACTCGGCGGCAATAGTAAACAGCGCAGGAGACTAGCTCCTTGCCCATTGATTAAGATCGAGAAGAAGCAATTCGTCACACAGTGCTTAATTAACTTGATCACATTATCACCGAAGCCCAACTTATCCAGCATGCGAAAAAGGAAAGTCTAGTCAACACGGTCATATGCCTTCTCCATGTCAAGCTCAATAAGTGCTCTATTACCTCGGACTTTTTCATTAATCATCGAGACAAGCTCCCGAGCCAATAAAATGTTGTCGGCAATAGCCCGACCCAGAAGAAATCCGGACTGAGCCAAAGATATAACTTTCGGTAGGATCTTTGCAATGCGTAAAGCGAGGATTTTAGAGACCACTTTGTTCGACACATTGCATAAACTAATTGGTCGAAAATCCCGCCATTTCGTAGGATCAAAACCACCATCGTGCAAGTAAACGCTTTATACCCCAACACTAGTGATAAAAAATTCACAAACAGCTTCATAGAGGTCGGTTTTGATTATACCCCAACACTGGTGATAAAAAGAGCTGAAAACCCATCAGGCCCCGCTACCGAATCCCCGTCAAAGCTAAATACCACGTCCTTAACCTCCTGCAAGGTCGGTTGCTGTCCAATGGCGTACGAATCAGCTGCACCCAAACTCGGAGATATACCCTCAAAGTCTGACTCCGAATTGATCACTCGCTCGGTTGTTAGGAGATGTTCGAAAAAATCCACATTGGATTTAGTGATGGACTGTTGTTCTGTTAATTCCACACCACCATCCTCAATTTTGTGAATTTGTCCCTTAATCCTCTTCTTCTTGACCCCACTGTGAAAGAATTTAGTATTTATGTCGCCCTCCTTAAGCAATTTACAGTCGGCCTTTTGTTTCCAAAAGATTTCCTCTTGCAAGAGAACTTGATTAAGGACAGTCATAGCCTTATTAACTTCAATTAAATCATCTTCTGAACCGGAGCTATTGAACCTATCTGTGACCCTTGCTAGCTCTTTTTCTGCCTCCTCTTTCCTGCTAAAAATATTCCCAAATACAGTACGGTTCCAGCTCTTTAAGCAGTTTGAAGCTTGTTTTGGAATCGCCTCAGCCCCATAGAATCCTCTTCCTTAGTCTAATTCTCCATGAAAGAATGATGCTTGGTCCACATATGCTGAAACCGAAACGGAGGCGCCTAAAGGTTCCACTCTTTCGAGGAAGATATCAAGAGTGGGCAATGATCAGACGCTGCTTTCGGGAGATGATCAATATAGGAGTTTGCAAATACCTCAGCCCATTTAGCCGAAACCAATACCCTATCCAAGCATTTTCTCTTCGTGCCTTTGTGCCATGTAAACTGAGAACCTCTATATATCAGATCAATCAACTCACAGTCCTCAATACAGTTGCAAAACTCCTCCATTTCGTTGCTGCAGATTGTCGTACAACCCTCAGCCTCCGATGCTTCTTTGATGACATTAAAATCACCTCCCACCATCCAAAGTTCATTAGTCGCCAACCCTCGCATTACACCCCATAGTTCCCGTAGGGCAGCTCTGCAATGTCTACCATATACAATGCTGGCAAAAAAAGCTCTATCCCACAGGTTGCTCTCCAGTTTCACATGCAACAATTGGTTGTGATTAAACAACACTTCAACTTTAATACTATTATCACAAAAAAGCCAAATATGATTAGAAGGATTCGAGAATACCTAACCAAGACCAAGCATCGCACACATTTTCTCCTTATTGAGAGAGATCATTGGCTCAATAATCGCAACAATCTTAAGCTTATGTTTATGAACTAGGTGCTTGAGATAAAGATATTTGGCCTTACATCTCAGCCCTCTAATATTCCATATAAGGATATTATTCATGGATAACAATTTGCATGTTTTCCGGAAGCTCCTTCCCTCTTTCTCGAGTCACCATCATCATTGCAGTGGCCTCTTTTTTCTTCTACGTTTTCTCGGAATTTTAATTTCTGAATCCGACGCATATTTATTAGCATCGCTTACAAGCTTAGCATCGCGCATCAAGTTTTCGTAGCTCTCTGCAAGTAAGCGTCCAATGCAACTGTCAGCCAAGGACACCCCATTTTCCTCTCGGCCTATTCCGTTTCTTAGCCTATAAGTGCCATAATCCGATTCCGCTCCTCTCAATGGGACCACGGCCAACTGATCGGCTCCACTGAAAATCTTGATCCTCTCGTCGTGATTAACTACAGGCGTCGTTGTAGTCAATTCAGCTCCTCGTGTTACCACCTGCCTGTCAGTGACATTCTCTATCCCCTCATGTTGAGGGACAACATTCTTCTGAACAATAGCTTCAATTCCGGCCTCATCAGACCCAGCTTTGATTTCAACATTATTATCCGTGATGACGTTATCGTGAGGTATCATGGTTGTATTTTCCAATGGCGGCATCTCGTCATAATTTTCTTCTTCATTTTCTTCGCCACCCCCCTCAAACTGTTCCGTCTCCTCCTCCAAATTCTCTCCCTCGTTGACAAGGGCCATGTACATGTTTTGACTTCGAGATAAAATTTGAACGTCCCCATATTGGAGTTGTGTCGGCACCTTCTCAACCAAGTTTTCAGTCGACACAGCCCTATTTTTCTTCCCAACTACAGTCCAGCTCTCTTGGGCGCGTTTTGACTTATTGTTACGTCGCTGTTGTTGTTTAGGGTTAGCATCATGTTCGGTACTCTTCCGCGTATTCTGTTCGGAAACAGGTTTCGTTCTAGGGTTATGACCGGGATCTGTTTCTCGACCATCTTCTACCTCTCCTGCAAGTTGTTGGATTTCATTGCCATCATCATCAAATATGGGATTCAGGCAAGCCTGCGATTTATGGAAGAGATGTTTGCATCTCTTACAATAGTCAGGCACTTTCTCATACTTTACTTCCTGATCGACCCAGGCACCCTCAATTCTCACCATAATACTTCTCGTCAATGGTAAAGCCACGTCTAATTCCACACATGCCCTTGGACCTTATGTATTATCTTCTTTAGCTATGAATTCATCAATTCTTATTGGGTTGCCAATCAATCCCGCAGCGGTCCAAAGAGTTTCTTTCTTGACAAATTGAGATTTTATTTCATTTGTGCTTATTTTATTGGCCTTAATTCCTTTATTTTTATTTGAAAATTAGGGGGAATTACACTCAATTAAGTACCTCGAGGTTTGGTTACGTTAAATTATATTTTAGTCTGAGACTTTTGGTATATTACAAAATAGTTCCTAACATTAGTCTACGTTAATGTTCCCTAGGGTAAGTAATTAAGTTTTATTTTAGGGGTAAAAATGCCTTTCTATGTTTTAATTTATTATTTGCTATTTAACTATATAACAAACGAAAATTAGTTAAGGGCATTTTAATAAATTTCAACTCGTTGTTATCTTTATGAAATCCAATAATACTTAGGAGACTATTTTATAATATATGTATTACTATTATTGAGCTAATTAGTATATAATGCTTATTTTGTGAATCAGAATTGTACATTTTGGATAAAAGAAGCTGAAAGTTAGGGTTCATTGCCAAAATGAACTACAACTAAAAACTCAATATATTGTAGTTAGGGTTTTTTGTTTTTGGTTCGTTAGATCTAACTGTATTTTTTTCACCTTAATCTTTGATATCTTATATGCTTCTAGTTCTGTAACGACCCAGAAATCCGAAAATTACTGTGAGTAATTTTACGTGTTAATTATCTTTCTTAATCTCTAAATTCTCGTTATATGTGAACTATTATATATTATTTTAGTATAAGAACCAATGTGATAATATTAATTTCGAATTTAGATTATGTGTCTATATTGCGCTGTTTAATATTTAATCGTTATATTTGGTCGACGCGTATTTAATTGGATTTTCTAAAATTACTAAAATAACCCTTCGTATTTTTCGATATTTCGAAGATATTTGATAAAAGTATCGAAATTCATTTCATAATCTTATTTCAAATTCGAGAGAGACAGAGAGAAGAAAAAGAGAAAATTTTCTCCTGAAGCCCTAATCGATCGTGCCGAGCTCGAATCTCCGTGGAATCTCGCACCAAACGTTTTTAAACGATCAGTTCATCGATATCTTTCTTTAGGTATCAATTTCCCCAATTTCTTTTATGATTTTTCGAGGTTTTGAGAATATTTGATTATTTCGGGATTTTTAGGATTTATGCTTAGATCGAGCCCGTTTCTTGGTCAATTCGTGATTTTATTGGATGTATATGTGAATTAGATGTTGATTATTGATTGTTATAAATTATGAGTGTTGATTTGCGTTAAAAATATGATTTTTGTGGAAATTTGGCTTGAATTTTAGAAAACCCGTAAGTTTCTGCTGGGTTCAGTTGAACCACACGGGCTAACGCACGGTCTTGCGCAAGACCGTGCAGGAGCCCGTGTGCAGCTATATTTGCTTGCACGGGCTTGAGCCCGTGCACCAAGCCAGTGTGTTTGGCCGTGTGTGTGTGCACGGTCTTGACACCGTGTTCAAGACCGTGCACCAGGCCATGTGAAACACTTAGAGAATTTTTCCAGCTTTTTCAAATTTTGCTCTCGGCAATTGAGTCTTCGGGTCACCATTTTTGGTTGACTTTTTGCATACGGACTCCAAAAATTACACCGTTTTCACCTATAGAACCCTTTTAATTTGTAGATTTATATTTTGGAATGTTTATTTAATTTTGCCCTCGTTCGGGTTATGAATAGTGTAATTCTAATTATGTGTATTTTTGACAACTTGTCGGAATTGCGTGAAATTTACATGATAGCTTCTTTACATATTATAATTGGCATATGCATGATTGGAAACATGTTTGGTTAGCCATTCGTCCAATAATTGTTTATTTGCGCTTTTAGTATTTGTTGTCGTTATTGATTTGTCTAGGTCTTGTCTTGTCTCCAGATCAGTCCGACATTGGAGACCAGTGAGTCTAGCAGCTAGGCTTTCTCTTTTTGATTCCAGGTGAGGATTTAAACTTTTAACTGGGCTTGAACATATATATATACAATTGCGAACCCCCTAATCCCTTATTAATGTACTATATATTTCGAGTTTATATTTTTATGTTTTATCCTCAAATCATTTAATATCAAAATTATACATTATTAAACCAAATTGAATTGTTTTCAAAAGGGCAAGAAAACTATTTATTTTACGTGACGGTTTGACTTAGGATTTAATCCTTTGTCGTCACCCTTGCTCAGAGTGTCGGTTGGCATTCAAATGGGTTATTTTAAAGCGAGCAAATACATGACTATTTTCAAGTTGGGCCCGGGAAGGTATCCGAAGGTTACATTTGGGGACGGGCGTCCAGGGTGTAATCCGAGGTACTTCTCCCAAAACTAAGCGTCAATCGTGGCCCGTCAGGAGATGATAGCCACGGTTGGGAGCGATGGTGGGTGTTGCATTCGTTGCACATTTTCCTAAAATTCATTATGGTTGAGCTTCGGGTTGCTCCTTAGCTTGACACCGGCGATGGAGTATTTATACATGCACCGTGGAGATATAAGGAGGAACAGGCCAATTCTCGCTGGGATCGTATTTACTGCTTTATAGTGTTACTGACTTTAATTTTAATTGAATATCCAAGTCGAAGCATATTCCGGTTTCTTCATTATCGCATATGTATTTTCTATAAAAATCCGGAAGCATGACTCGACTTGTTCTCACACCTTCACTGAGTATTTTGACTCACCCTCTTTTAATTGGTTCTTGCCTCAGGTTTGAGAGAGACCGACATGTCTTACGTGTCGGATGGGCAACAGTGCATAGATAGGTTTTTTTTGGTTTTGCCGAGTCTCGTTAGTTGTCTTTTGTTCTCTCGTTCATTATTCTTGACAATCTGGATTGTAGATGATCTTATATTGATCCCCGTGACTTTTTATTTAAATTATGTTGCCCCTGAATGGGCTGTTGTTGATAATTGTTAATGTATTGGCCCCGGAGTGGCATTTTTGTTAATATGGATTTAAATGCTTCCGCTATATATTCTCTGATTTATTTAAATGATTTTATTTTGGGGATTCACTGTTGCCAAGTGTCGGGATTGACCCGTTAGCTTGCATGGGTTCTCGGGTTGAGGTACTGTATTCGGCTTGGGAATCCGTGCAGGTTCGGGGGCTGTAGAGCGGGGCGCTACAGTCCGGAGTGGTATCAGAGCCATAGGTTCCCTAGGTTCTGTTGTCTAGAGTGTCGTGTCTAAGTCGTACGGCTATAGTTATAGGTTTCGTGTTAATTTTCTACTTGCGCTTTTATATGTTATTGTTACTTGATTAATTGGTCATACCATTAACCCACATGCATTTCAGCTTATCTTTTCAGGCACCATGGTTAGACCTAGAGGTCGACAGGAACCGCCACCACCACCAGAGGGTTTTCCACCGCCTAATGCATTCTATGATGCTGTTAGATTGATTGTACAGCAGGCTCAGCAGGAGCAACAACCGCCACAGCCACCACCACCGAATCCTGGGGATGTTACTACCCGAGCTATGGATCGATTTATGTCCTATCGCCCTACGGTCTTCGAGGGTGAGCCGGACGACATCAAGGCTGAGGCCTGGATTTCAGAGCTAGAGCAGAAGTTCAGAGCTCTAGATATTGAGGACTTGCAGAGGATTGAGCTCTCTGTATTTCTGATGAGGGGACCCGCCCTCGATTGGTGGCGCTTTGTTGAGAGGCGTTGGACCACAGCACAGACCCCACGCACTTGGGGACGATTTCTCCATGAGTTCCGGGCGAAGTATGTGCCCGAGATTGTCCGTGATCAGCGAGAGAGGGAGTTTATGAACCTCACTCAGGGAGGTACTACTGTGGGCCAGTATGAGGCCAACTTTACCAGATTGATCGTCTATGCTCCTCATATGGCAGACGATGATAGGAGGATGGCCAGGAAGTTCAAGGAGGGCCTTCATGACGAGATCAGGGCCGAGTTGCTTGGCAGTGACCTCCGTACTTATGAGGAGGCCGTTACACGGGCTATGGCTATCGAGTCCGATCTTCGAGATTTTCGTCGTAGAGCTCCTGTTCCTGTTGCTGCCGCCCCTAAGGGTTTTCCTCAGAAGGGCAAGAGGCCTTTCACTGCTGGCTCTGGATCTTCTATGGGCGATAAGAGGCCTAGGTATGTTGATAGGGCTCCTATTACTTCCGTTACACCGATCACTTGTGCCTACTGCCACAGACCGAACCACACCGCCGATTCCTGCCGGAGGCGATTGGGACAGTGTTTGATTTGTGCATCTTCTGATCACCTGATAGACTCTTGTCCGAACAAGAGAGCTCTTGCCACGCCACTGAAGGCGATTCAGGCTGCCGGTCAGCCGAGAGTTCAGCCCAGAGTCTTCGCACTAGGAGGAGAGGAGCTTGAGCCCGATTCGCATGATGTTATTGGAGGTACCCTGCATATTCATGACATCCCTATTACTGCATTATATGATCCGGGTGCTACACACTCGTTTATTGCGCTTGATATTGCTGCTAAGTTGTGCATGCCCGTGGAGAGTCTGCCTTATTTGTATCGAGTCAGTTCTCCTTTGGGGACTTCTTACGTTACGGATAGAATCTTCAAGGGTTGTCCTTTGAAGATAGGAGATCGTGTTTATCCCGCAGATTTGATCGAGTTACCACTGCAGCGCTACGGGATTATTCTGGGAATGGACTGGCTTTATCAGCATAGAGTCAGTGTGGATTGTTTCAGGAAGACTATTCAGATTGGGACCGAGGCAACAATTGTGAAGGGTAGTCTTGAGGAGTCAGTTTTGGCACCGAAGATTTCTTTCGTTGAGGCTTCTCGTTTGATCCGAGAGGGAGCTCAGGCCTTCGTTGCTTATTTACTTAATCGACCGAAGGAACAAGGGAAGCTCGAGAATACGAAAGTGATTAAGGACTTCCCTGATGTCTTTCCCGAGAGTTTGAACTCTCTACCCCTGATCTGGAGATTGAGTTCGTAGTCGATCTTGCCCCGGGATCGGAGCCTTATTCGAAGACTCCGTACAGGATGGCTCCAGCCGAGTTGAAGGAACTGAAGATGCAACTGGAAGAGTTGCTTGAGAATGGTTACATAAGACCGAGCATCTCTCCTTGGGGTGCCCCGGTTTTGTTTGTAAAGAAGAAGGATGGCACGTTGAGAATGTGCATCGACTACCGTGAGCTGAGCCGGATGACAGTGAAGAACAAATACCCTCTACCCCACATAGAGGAGTTATTTGATTTATTGCAGGGCTCGAAGGTATATTCGAAGTTGGATCTTCGACAGGGGTACTATCAGCTTCGTATCCGAGAGCAGGATATACCGAAGACCGGGTTTGACACTCGGTACGGCCACTTCGAGTTTGTTGTGATGCCGTTTGGTTTGACGAATGCCCCTGCAGCTTTCATGGATATGATGCATAGAATTTTCTGACCTTACCTCGACAAGTTTGTGGTTATCTTCATCGACGACATTCTGGTTTTCTCCAAGACGGTCGAGGATCATGCCGAACATCTTCGCATTGTACTTCAGACGCTTCGAGAGCATAGTTTATATGCTAAGTTTAGCAAGTGCGAGTTTTGGATCAACGAGGTTTCATTCCTTGGTCATATCATCTCCGGGAATGGGATTGCTGTAGATCCATCAAAGATTGAGGCAGTAACGAGTTGGAGTCAGCCTAAGACGCCAACAGAAGTTAGGACTTTCCTTGGATTGGCTGGATATTACAGGCGATTCGTTAAGGATTTCTCCACACTAGCGGCCCCACTCACGAAGTTAACTTGTAAAGATGTGTCTTTTCAGTGGGACGACAAGTGTGAGGCTAGTTTCAATGAACTGAAGAAGAGATTGACCACTGCACCAATACTTGTTCTTCCAGACGGACACGAGGGATACGCGGTTTATACTGACGCGTCCAAGGAAGGTTTAGGGTGCGTGTTGATGCAAAATGGGAAAGTCGTGGTTTATGCTTCTAAAAAGCTAAAAGATGCCGAAAAGAACTATCCCATTCACGACTTGGAACTTGCAGCGGTGATATTTGCCTTGGGCAAATGGCGTCATTATCTGTATGGTGTCACTTTTGACATCTTTACTGACCACCAGAGTTTAAAGTATTTGTTCACTCAGAAGGATCTCAACAGGAGACAGAGACGGTGGATGGAATTCTTGGAAGATTATGACTGCCGCATTCAGTATCACCCTGGGAAGGCGAACGTAGTCGCCGATGCATTGAGCCGAAGGGCTCACGTGGCACACCTAGAGGGGACATCTTCAGATACCTCTTTAGAGGACAGGAGACTCGATTTGAATCGTATCCTCATCTTGCCAACCTTTCAGTCCAACCCGATTTAGTCCAACAACTTCGAGACGAGCAAGATTCAGATGCCGGTATTTAGAAGATCAAAGCTAGAATGTTGAATGATCCTAACACTAAATTCAGGATCGATGGTACCGGATTGCTTCGCTTCGGGACCCGAGTTTGTGTTCCCACGAATCTGAAGCGTGGAATTCTCGATGAGGCACACAAGTCTGCTTATGCTGTTCACCCAGGAGGCAACAAGATGTATCGTGATCTCAGAACCCAGTATTGGTGGAATGGTATGAAAAGGGACGTGGCTACTTATGTGAAACATTGTCTAACATGTCAGAGAGTCAAGGCCGAGCATCAAAGGCCTGGAGGAACTCTTCAGCCGCTTCCTGTACCTACTTCCAAGTGGCAGGAGATCACTATGGACTTCGTGACTGGATTGCCTGCCGTTCGTGGAGGTTTTGACAGTATTTGGGTCATCGTCGATCGATTGACCAAGTCAGCGCATTTTCTACCAGTTCGAAAAACAGCAAAGGTTAAGCAGCTCGCAGAATTGTATCAGAAGGAAATTATTAGGCTTCATGGTGTTCCGGAAAGCATCGTTTCTGACAGGGATCCTAAGTTCACAGCTCAGTTTTGGCAAGAACTTCATAAGAACTTGGGAACGACCCTAAAGTTTAGCTCTGCAGCACATCCTCAGACTGATGGACAATCCGAGCGGACGATCAGGTTTCTAAATGATATGTTACGGGCATGTGCGCTCGATTTTCATACGAGTTGGATTTCACACTTGCCCTTGGTCGAGTTTGCTTACAACAACAGTTATCAAGCCTCGATTGGAATGCCACCGTATGAGGCTCTTTATGGGAGGAAGTGCAGATCTTCAATTTATTGGGAATTGGAGGATTGGAAATGGTCAGCTAATGGCCATGAGAGGGCTACTCCACCGGATCACATTCAGGAAGCGATTGATAAGGTACAGCTCATTCGGCAAAGAATGAAAGCAGCTCAAGATCGCCAGAAGAGCTACGCCGACAAGAGACGTCGACATTTGGAGTTTGAAGTGGGAGACCAAGTTTTTCTCAAGGCCTCCCCGAGGAAGGGATTCACGAGGATCGGTAGAGGGGGAAAGCTTACTCCGAGATATTTGGGTCCATTTGAGATCACCGAGCGGATTGGGAATACCGCATATCGTTTGGACCTACCACCTTATCTTACCGGGATCCACAATGTCTTCCATGTCTCACAGCTTCGCAAGTACTTCCCCGACGAGTCCCATATTCTCCAAGATGACGGAGTTCAGCTTGAGCCGGATTTGACTATTGAGATGAAACTGGTTCAGATTCAAGACCGCAAGATCCAGCAGCTTCGTCACAAGCAGATTTCATTAGTGAGAGTTCTCTGGAGGAACCGTTCGACCGAGCAGTCTACTTGGGAGACGGAGGCTAAGATGAGAGAAGCTTATCCCGAGCTTTTCTGATAAAGATGGAATCTGGGGACCAGATTCTCATAAGGGGGGAGTATTGTAACGACCCAGAAATCTGAAAATTACTGTGAGTAATTTTACGTGTTAATTATCTTTCTTAATCTCTAAATTCTCGTTATATGTGAACTATTATATATTATTTTAGTATAAGAACCAATGTGATAATATTAATTTCGAATTTAGATTATGTGTCTATATTGCGCTGTTTAATATTTAATCGTTATATTTGGTCGACGCGTATTTAATTGGATTTTCTAAAATTACTAAAATAACCCTTCGTATTTTTCGATATTTCGAAGATATTTGATAAAAGTATCGAAATTCATTTCATAATCTTATTTCAAATTCGAGATAGAGAGAGAGAAGAAAAAGAGAAAATTTTCTCCCGAAGCCCTAATCGATCGTGCCGAGCTCGAATCTCCGTGGAATCTCGCACCAATCGTTTTTAAACGGTCAGTTCATCGATACCTTTCTTTAGGTACCAATTTCCCCAATTTCTTTTACGATTTTTCGAGGTTTTGAGAATATTTGATTATTTCGGGATTTTTAGGATTTATGCTTAGATCGAGCCTGTTTCTTGGTCAATTCGTGATTTTATTGGATGTATATGTGAATTAGATGTTGATTATTGATTGTTACAAATTATGAGTGTTGATTTGCGTTAAAAATATGATTTTTGTGGAAATTTGGCTCGAATTTTAGAAAACCCGTAAGTTTCTGCTGGGTTCAGTTGAACCACACGGGCTAACGCACGGTCTTGCGCAAGACCGTGCAGGAGCCCGTGTGCAGCTATATTTGCTTGCACGGGCTTGAGCCCGTGCACCAAGCCAGTGTGTTTGGCCGTGTGTGTGTGCACGGTCTTGACACCGTGTTCAAGACCGTGCACCAGGCCGTGTGAAACACTTAGAGAATTTTTCCAGCTTTTTCAAATTTTGCTCTCGGCAATTGAGTCTTCGGGTCACCATTTTTGGTTGACTTTTTGCATACGGACTCCACAAATTACACCGTTTTCACCTATAGAACCCTTTTAATTTGTAGATTTATATTTTGGAATGTTTATTTAATTTCTCCCTCGTTCGGGTTATGAATAGTGTAATTCTAATTATGTGTATTTTTGACAACTTGTCGGAATTGCGTGAAATTTACATGATAGCTTCTTTACATATTATAATTGGCATATGCATGATTGGAAACATGTTTGGTTAGCCGTTCGTCCAATAATTGTTTATTTGCGCTTTTAGTATTTGTTGTCGTTATTGATTTGTCTAGGTCTTGTCTTGTCTCCAGATCAGTCCGACGTTGGAGACCAGTGAGTCTAGCAGCTAGGCTTTCTCTTTTTGATTCCAGGTGAGGATTTAAACTTTTAACTGGGCTTGAACATATATATATACAATTGCGAACCCCCTAATCCCTTATTAATGTATTATATATTTCGAGTTTATATTTTTATGTTTTATCCTCAAATCATTTAATATCAAAATTATACATTATTAAACCAAATTGAATTGTTTTCCAAAGGGCAAGAAAACTATTTATTTTACGTGACGGTTTGACTTAGGATTTAATCCTTTGTCGTCACCCTTGCTCAGAGTGTCGGTTGGCATTCAAATGGGTTATTTTAAAGCGAGCAAATACATGACTATTTTCAAGTTGGGCCCGGGAAGGTATCCGAAGGTTACATTTGGGGACGGGCGTCCAGGGTGTAATCCGAGGTGCTTCTCCCAAAACTAAGCGTCAATCGTGGCCCGTCAGGAGATGATAGCCACGGTTGGGAGCGATGGTGGGTGTTGCATTCGTTGCACATTTTCCTAAAATTCATTATGGTTGAGCTTCGGGTTGCTCCTTAGCTTGACACCGGCGATGGAGTATTTATACATGCACCGTGGAGATATAAGGAGGAACAGGCCCATTCTCGCTGGGATCGTATTTACTGCTTTATAGTGTTACTGACTTTAATTTTAATTGAATATCCAAGTCGAAGCATATTCCGGTTTCTTCATTATCACATATGTATTTTCTATAAAAATCCGGAAGCATGACTCGACTTGTTCTCACACCTTCACTGAGTATTTTGACTCACCCTCTTTTAATTGGTTCTTGCCTCAGGTTTGAGAGAGACCGACATGTCTTACGTGTCGGATGGGCAACAGTGCATAGATAGTTTTTTTTTGGTTTTGCCGAGTCTCGTTAGTTGTCTTTTGTTCTCTCGTTCATTATTCTTGACAATCTGGATTGTAGATGATCTTATATTGATCCCCGTGACTTTTTATTTAAATTATGTTGCCCCTGAATGGGCTGTTGTTGATAATTGTTAATGTATTGGCTCCGGAGTGGCATTTTTGTTAATATAGATTTAAATGCTTCCGCTATATATTCTCTGATTTATTTAAATGATTTTATTTTGGGGATTCACTGTTGCCAAGTGTCGGGATTGACCCGTTAGCTTGCATGGGTTCTCGGGTTGAGGCACTGTATTCGGCTTGGGAATCCGTGCAGGTTCGGGGGCTGTAGAGCGGGGCGCTACAAGTTCCATGATATTTATGTGTTTATTGGTATTTGATTTTACCATATTATATCATCATTAAACATGTATAGTGTTGATTATGATTGATAGATGCATAGTAATTGTCTGTTGGCCATGATCATGAGCCATAACAACACTAGAAGGCCTTAAACATTTTATCTGATTCTTCTCATATGGCATGTAAACTAGTTTAAATTATCTGAGCTTACGTGTTCATTAACTAGGATTGATATTATTTTTGTGTTTTAATATTATTTAATGTGTACCGGTTTTGCCGAGCACCACAAGATTTGTTGATGGGGACTTGAGTTGGTGGAATCCAAAGAGAATCCTAGAGAAAAGCTTGGGGGAGAAACCTGCAAAAAATACGTTAGTCCTCCACTGAGTTAAAAGAGTTAGTCTACCCTTCGGAAGATAGGAAAAATAATGAATAGAAATGCGTATTGGAAATAACACAAAAGTAAAGTAATAGTGCAGAGAGCGTAGTTGATTGCTATGTGAGTGCTGGAAGTTCCATAATCCTTTCTGTAGGGTTTGTCCAGAGTATTTGTAGGTAGGAGGGTTGTGGGAAACCACTTGCCCGAGTTTGACTGAGGGAGTGTGAATCATCAGCTCGCAGATAGGAAGGTAGTTCCGACTTCCTCTGGCGGTTGGAAGTGGATGAGACTGAATTTGAATTCAACCCACTCCTCTTGGACTTGGTCTTCTTGCGGGTTCCGGATGGGCCTCTGTGTGGACTTTAGTCATCCACATACGAGATGGGCCGATGGGCCTCCAAAACAAAGGAAGATATGTGCTGATCCTTCCTTCCTGGTCAGTGGGCTACTTCCTCCTTCCTGGTAAGTAGGTAGCTTCCTCTTCCTGTCTGAGAGGTGGGCCGATTTCCTTCCATAGGAGGAAGTTTTCCAGTCCCACAAGTGGATGGACCCGACTCGATGTTGGATTTGGCCTCTTGAGTGGCCTAGGCCCAATATTGAAGATTATTGGGTGGCATCATTATCGATGAAGGCCAATTACCTAGAAACTACTGAACTATCGGAAGGTGTAGGAGACGTCCAAATAGTCAAAACAAATTACAAATACACCATTCGTTGACTTTTTTCGTTAACTTTTCCGTTAAATCTAACGGAATCTGCAAATGTACTGTTTTACCCTCCAGATTTCCATTTAAAAGGAAAATAAAAAATGGGAGAAATATGTAATGTCCGAAATACCCTTCAGGTTTGAAAATTCTATTAAAAAAATATATAATTCCAAAAATTAAAAAATAATGAAATAAGTGAAAAATAGAATAGAAATGGTAAAGACTATAATACCCTTATGCTTCCAGAATATTCCTGGGACCTGCAAAATGTCCAATATGCCCTTCGAATTTCAGAATAAAAAAATGCTGGTGCAATTACGGAAATACCCTTGTACTCAGAATCCATAATATCTGAATGAGTCAATTTACCAAAATACCCCTAGTCTTTAAAAAACAGAGAAGCCTACCGGCGAATGATGATTTTACCCTTCGAATGAAATGTCTAAAATATCCTATTTGGGTGAAATGACTCTGTTGCCCCCAACAAAAATGACTTTGTTGCCTCTGTGAATTGGGCGGCAACATCATTGACTCTTCCATTGCTCACACAATCATCATATCACCTTCTTCTGTACTCATTGTTCATATCACCTTGTCAATCAACCACTTCATAGAGAAAAAATATTTTCTTTTCAAACTCGATCGATCGTGTTCTTCCATATTTACAGTCCGATTTCTTGTTTGTCTTGCGGTGTTGTTTGCATTTTCGAACTGTACGAAGAGAGGCGTACAAATGGGTTGTAGTTTCGACCATCATCTTGGTGTTATTTGAAGGTACGATTTTTCTAATTTGTTTTACTTTTTTGTGATTTTTTCCTCTGTGTCCAGTATATTACCCAGGGAGTTTTGTGAAGAATGTAAAACTTAGTTCAATGTATTGTGTTAGGTTTTTTTGGCATTTTTATGAAAATTTTTTGAACGATCATCAACACCCTGATGTTTTTCCCTATTTATTTTCACTTTATCTTTGTCAATTATGAGTACGATGCAGATGCATGACGCTATTTTGGATTTTGAATGTTTAGGGTTTTTGTTTTTTTCGTTCTGGGTTCTTTTTGGTGAGTGATGATGGATTTTTGGTAGTTGCTTTTTATAGTGTATTTTGTCATGTGTTCTGCGATTTTAGGCTACATTGGTTGTATTTGAGATAAAGCAAGTGTTTGGGATGAGAAAATCTGGGTATATCAGTGTCTTATTTTTTTGATTCTATTTTGAGGATTAAAAATGTGATCTTTACGTTTGAAACAAAATATTGTTGTCTACATGTGGTGTTGTTACTGAAACCAGGCCAATGGGTTAAAAAAATGAACTGGGTGGAAGCCTGTTGGTGTTTCTTTATCAGGGTTGTATTTGGTATGTATGGAGAAGCAGATGTATGTAAATGTTCTGAGTTTGAAACATCAGGGGGTTGTTTGTAATGTATTGTTTTTTGTTGTCCAGATATTACACACAGATATGGCTGATGATATACCTGAATGGAATGGAGTCATACCTAAGATATTTCCTGAGGTGGATCCAACATTCTACAACCTCGTGTTGCATTATGAGGATGAAGAGTATTTTATGTACGATGTATACGCCCCCTCTTACACAATAGATCTCCTGGATAGGGACACTACAAGGGTCCTTCAGGAAGCAATTGGAAATAGAGCTCAACACTGGTTCTTCAGTTGGGAGTTTACATACCCTTGTGGAAGAATAAAGAGAAGATCTCTTTCACACCATAGGGACATTCGTAGAATATTTTCTGAGCTATGTGATTTGAAATATATAGATGTGTTTGTGGAGAGGATCGATCCTATTATAGAGATTGTTACGGAAGAATATTTTCAGGCCAACGCTTTGCGTGCACCACCTGAAAAACGTGCACCACCCGTTCCTGAAAGCTTAATTGTTCTAGATGAAGATGAAGAAGAAATAGAAAAAGGAACAGCCGTTCCTGAAGAAGAATGTGCAAATGAAGCAGAAGCTGAACATGATATAGAGAAGGACAGTGAGAGGTCAGTAGCTGAACATGAAGAAAAAGAAAGTGAGGGGGCACAAGCTGAAACACAAACTGAAAAAGAGGGTGATACAGGAAAGGATAGTGAGAGGTCAGAAGCTGATGAAGGAAAAGAAAGTCACGTGCCAGAAACTGAATCACAAACTGAATATGAAGCTGATAGAGGAGAGAAAAGTGAAAAGTCAGAAGCTGATATTGAAAAAGGAAGTGGGGGTGCAGAAGCTGAAACACAAATTGATAATGTCAATTTACAAACTCAAACCGAAAGTGAAGAAGTGACAGAAGACACCGATCAGATTATTGATCGAGTTCTGAGGAGAATACGTGATGAATATGTGTTTGAGGAGAATGCAGCAGTTGAAGGAGGTGGAGGAGATATGCCAGAAAAGGATATGAACAAAGATGATTTTATTGTTAAGGATTGTGCAGCTGATGAAAGGGAGGCTGGTGAGGGTGAGAGGGGTAATTGTAACTTATCCCTGAACTTTGATGGTGCATCTGCAACTTTCCAGAGTGGTTTTAAGGGGAAGGTCTTGATGGAGATGGTGGGAGGACTTCTGAAGATAGTCCAATGCAGGAGGAGCCACACACCCAAGAACCAGAGAAGGGCTTGACACAGGAGAGACCTTTTGGGAGATGTGTGAATAGGGTTCTTTTTCAGAGTGAGGTTGATGAGGCAGAGGCAGAGGTAGGTTTAAATGGTGAGGGCGTTACACAAGAGTTCAGCACTCCTGTTAGAAATTCATTTGGGGTTGGGGACCCCGATGGTAGTGATGATCCCGAAGGTGATGAAGGAGACGATAGCGGTGATCTCACCCCATCAGAGGGTGAAGATGATGAGGACGTTGAGGCTGATATGAACGATTTTGGTGCAGAGCAATTTGAAAATGTGGAGGTGCAAACGGAAGAGGAGGAAGAAACGAAAGACGAGGTAGAGGCAGAGGTTGAGGTGGAAACTGAAGATGAGGAAGAAATGGAAGTTGATGAGGGATAAACTGAAGAGAAGGAGGAAATGGAAGTTGATGAGGATGAAATTGATCCGGATGGGAAGGACTCAGATTTTCTGGCAGGTGAGGACGGAGCTTCCTCGTCAGAGCGGGACGACAGCTCGGATGAGAACATTCTAGAGCAAGAGCTGTCTGATTACAGTTCGAATGATAATGTTCCAGTTGATGATAGCTCCGACGATGATTATCCAGTAGATCCCCTGGCGGTCGATGATAACACAGTTGTCCTCAACGACAAGGTTCCCGAGGGAATGTTTACTCTTGGGGCTGGCATGCATTTCATCAATAGATTCTCTTTCAGGCGACATCTCGAGGAGTACATAATCACTAAGGGCTTTCACTGCATTAAGGAGAAGAATAAGCTGAAAAGGGTGCGAGCTGCAACTTCCACCAGACACCGGCACCGGAAACCCAATCCCCGTCGCCTCTGGCGTCCTATTCGCCGCCACCCTTTCCAAGGACTGCACTTGGTTTTTCAAGTACTTGACGTAATGAATCGCCTCATCAAGAATCGAAGCAGTATCCATTTTGGTCCCGTCGGGGACCAGCCTCTGAAGAATCCTAATCCTTTCACTTATCCTCTCCCGGCGGTGGCGCGCCGCCACACTTTGCGGGTCGGTCGATATCTGGAGAGTCCTTCAATTCCTGGATTAAGCCTGTGAGGGAGAAGCCGGTGTATTCGCTGATAGATGGATTGAGAAAGAACATTATGGACAAGAACCATTTAAAATATAGGAGAGCAATTCGATGGAATGGGTTTTTAAGTGAACGAGCAACGAGGATCCTGAATGAGTACAGAGAAAAGTCGGTCCCGTTGGAGATAAAGAGGCGGATTATGATTTATTTGAAGTGAAAGATGGTCGTCTGTCCTACATCGTCAATCTAACGGACAAGACATGTGATTGCAAACTCTGGGACTTGAGAGGGATCCCATGCAGGCATGCATACAAAGCTTACGATCACGCAAGGAGGGATGCCGAGCATGCGGTGGATGAGTGTCACTAGAACGAGAGAGTTATAGATGCCTATAGACTAGGAATTCGTCCCATTCTTGACCCGGAGTTTTGGCCAAATGATTTGGAACCAAATCCTGCCACAATTCTGCCTCCCAAATACACATGTCGCCTGGGAAGGCCAAAGAAGAAAAGATTCAGAGGCCACGGTGAGACTCCGGGAACCGCATGCAGCAAAAAGGGGCCCAAATTGAAGTGTGGCCACTATGGTGAATTTGGCCACAATAGGCGGACCTGCCCAATCATAGACGAACCCCAGGCAGAAGCACAAGAGGAAGCTGATGGTCCAGTTGGGGGGGGGGGGGGGGGAGATGGACCAGTGGAAGCAGATGAGTCAATGAGGCCACACAGAAGGAGGGTAATAAACATATATAAACTTTTCAGTTGTGTATTTCTAAGTTTGCTATAACTGTAATGTGACATCTGTTGTGTTTTTTGTTTCTTTATAAAGGGACTGCGAAGGAGTCAGGCAAGAGAAGCAAGAGAGGGACTAGAAAGGGGAGGGAGAGGACGATCAAGAGGAGGAGCAAGGGGACGAGGAGGATCAAGAGGAGAAGCAAGAGGACCGAGACAAGGAACTGCAAGAAAGGATAAGGGGATGAGAAAAGCTGTCGCGGAAGAAATTGAGCTTTCGATGAACGAATCTATTGTGGACATGCTCAAGGAAATCAAAAGGAGCAAGAGAAGCATGAATGGAGGATCCACCAGTGGAGCTGGTGAATCTTCAAGTGCAGCAGGTGGATCTACATGCCACCACAATTCAAAGTAAGTAACATTTTTCAATTCGTTTTGCATATTCAACATGTCAGGGTGGAATTTGTAATGTGTCTGTTGTTACTGTTTTTTTCAGTTAGACGATTCAGATGGGGAGGAAGCAGGTATGAAGATTTGATAAACATTTTGTGGAAGATGACTAAGTGTTCATTTGGATTTTTGCAACAATGAAACACTTTTAATTTGGTTAAATTTAATCAGTGATGTATTTAATTACACTATTAAATTAGCGTGCTTCTTGGAATGCCCGTTATATTTTTGTAGATAATGGGCACATTAGTGGCTGTTTAGCAACATAGGATTGATAGGAATCCTCATTCAGGTGGAAAAACAATATTTTGCTAAGGATTACTTGGAATCCTTCAATAGATGGATTAGGTTATGTACCCTTTTACATGTGTTTGGGTTGTTTTGATTAATGCAGATGATGTATCCCTAAAGTGTTTTATATATTACATATACACCACTAATTTCCTGCCTTAATAATTTCTGATCTAACTTTTCACTGTAAACAGACATCTAGTCGCACGCCTTTTCAAATAACTCCCACCCGACCCCTATGTAAAACGCTTCTATCTCATCCAGGTGTGATTCTCAATGGCTTGGTTTTTTAATTCCCAAGAGTGGCCTTTCTAATCACGCCTTTTAATTGAAGAGACCCTTCAGATTACAAACATACCCCTTGGAACTGTGTATCTATAACCATGGTTACATACTCATTCTATCTCTATATAAACACTAGGGTTTTTTGAACTAGCAAACACTACTTTTTTCTGGGAACAATTTAGGCAATCCAAAATGGAAAACAAAAATCTTCATCCAATGCACGAAATTATACTTGCGCGGGAACTTCGTACTTTTGATGAAGAGCCTGAAAGAGTGCTCCTTATACTCTGTTGTAGGTACGCAGAGAGCCACGATATCAGCTTGCGCAATGTAATATACGGGATGTACCGAGAAGTGGCGCCGATGTTTCGACGCATAACGGATCGCAACTACGAGGATAATGAAATTCTCTACAAGTTGATCCAAATCCGGGTTAGGTTCGTGTGTTTTAGGCAGTACATCGACCGCAAGAGTGTTTCTTATGATAAGACAAGCAATGAAGTCACCGTCACTGCGGACTATGCCAACGAATGGGAAAATGGCAAGGTAAACTTCGTGCAAAATTTATTACTCTTACCCCTCTAGTATATATATATATATACTGACCAAAAAATGAAATTCAGGAGCCAGAGTATGCCCGTCAATTTCGCTTGAATGGCGAACCAAGATACTTCTAATGCAAGTACATTTTCGTCACATATCGAGCCGACGAGATTGGTTCGAGTCATCAAGTCATGATCCGGCCAGTTTGCCAAGTCGCGATTCGGACAACGAAGACGACGGTTTTAACTAATATTTTTTATTTATGCCCATTCTTTTCGTGTATTTCAGATGTAAGGATGGTAACAATTGCCTTATATATAAAGGCTGTTAATTTTAAGCGATTGTAATGGAAAAAGATTTGATTCTATATTAGATAAGCAAATATGAAATTAATCCCAGTGTGTATTTTTGCTTATAATTTTTCCATTCTTTTTTTCTTTTTGGATATATCTGAATCAAGTTCTGCCTGGATGGGTTACCTTTCCTTTTAACCTTACAAAAAACCAACTGATATTAAAAACTCATTACAGATACACCACTGAGGTCACACCTCAAATTTAATCATATTAAACTTATAGATTATTCTTAGATTGTCAAGATTAATCCTATTGGACAAATAGACGTACAATTTGACAAAAAATAAAAAAAGCAACAAGAATAAGATTAAGTGCCAAAATTTTTTCGATCATTGTTCGCATTGTTGGAATTCGATGGTTAGTGGAGGAAATGTTTAAACAGCTGCTTGATGCTTCATCTTCCTTCGCATTGTGCGGCTCTGTAACCACCCCACCATCGCCAACAATTTCTTCATTGTTTGGATAGCACCACATGTAGAATCCATGAAGAGGGCATGAATAATATAGCTTCCGGGGGTTGTTTATTGTTCCGGAGATCGTAATAACTGTTAATCTTCCACATATTGAATTGGATGGACCCATTTTCCGTCTGTAAATCCTTTTGGAGAAAGTTAGCTTACTAGTAGAATTATTGGATGACGATGATCCAACCATTTTTTTCGTATTATTTTGGATAAATATGTAGGGATTTTCAAATGGAGGAGTCATTGTATAAATAGACATGCATTGAAACGTTCATTTTTGAGACCCAACGGTAATTTTCCATTCCCAACGGTCAAATTTCAGTGCCAACGGTCATATTTATGTCAAAACGGTGAATAACGAGTATACAATCTATGTTATTATTCTAAGTCGTATTAACCATCCATGTATTATGGATCTTATAGATGCACCCCTAAGGGCATTCTAAGTCCATTCGAATCAGGAAATCTTACCCCTGTGGGTCTCCTAATGTCGCAGCCCCGGGCGCGGAGAGGAGAACCCTCACGATCTGTCTTTGAATCCAGTCATCAGCACTCTGCTCATCCTTAAGTCTCTGAACCAAATCCGGTCTCACTGAGAGGTTTGCAATCCGTGGTTGAGAGACTAAGTGATATCTCCCTGCTTCGGACATTAATTCCAAGGAGGTTCCTTCCAAGACAGCTACCTTTGCCTGTCTACTTAAAGTATCGGCTACTACATTAGCTTTGCCTGGGTGATATCACTTAGTCTCTCAACCGCGGATTGCAAACCTCTCAGTGAGACCGGATTTGGTTCAGAGACTTAAGGATGAGCAGAGTGCTGATGACTAGATTCAAAGACAGATCGTGAGGGTTCTCCTCTCCGCGCCCGGGGCTGCGACAAATGATATCAGAGCCAACCGTCAGCTATGGGAATGCATGTTCCACACATGACATGAGTCGTGAGTCACCGCTAAAGGGGCTCCGCTCGGCGTGTTGTGGGCAGCTTCTCCACTGGCGGGAAGCCACGATCCTATGTCACGGCGTAATGAGGACATTACGCTCTCAAGGAGGGGTGAATGTAACACCCCAAACTTGAGAAATATGTACCATGTGGGCATTTGTCCCACATAGGAAAAACATAAGTAATGTGAAGGGTTTATAAGTGATCTTCCAAGCACAACTACCATGTGGTGCATCACCTTTTGGCAAGTGGTTTCAAGCCAAACTTTAGGGTTGTGCTCAGTGGTGGTGAAGCTTATACCCGCGCGTCCAACGGGTGCCGTCGTGAGGGTTCTCCTCTCCGCGCCATTTGTCGCAGCCCCGGGCGCGGAGAGGAGAACCCTCACGACGGCACCCGTTGGACGCGCGGGTATAAGCTTTGTCGCAGCCCCGGGCGCGGAGAGGAGAACCCTCACGACGGCACCCGTTGGATGCGCGGGTATAAGCTTCACCACCACTGACCACAACCCTAAAGTTTGGCTTGAAACCACTCGCCAAAAGGTGATGCACCACATGGTAGTTGTGCTTGGAAGATCACTTATAAACCCTTCACATTACTTATGTTTTTCCTATGTGGGACAAATGCCCACATGGTACATATTTCTCAAGTTTGGGGTGTTACACCTAATTCCCAAAATCCAGTCAGGGATTGATTGAAATAGTGTTAGGTTGGACGAGATAGGTTATTTCTGTCGTGGATATATAGCAAAATATGGTTTATCTCGAATTACCAATACACCATCCATGTCACTCTTAGATAACAGTCAAACCATTTATATTTCTTTAGTATTTTTAAGTACGTCCCTTAGGGCATTTATGTCTATTACTAACATCTTATAACTCATGATTTTATTTTTAATCAAACAATTTCAGATGTTATTCTTAACAAAAAACTATTACGTGTAAAATAAAATCAGAAAACCACTCCCCGACCATCAAGTGATTGACACAAGTGGGATATTGGACAAAAATTGAAATTAAATCTGTAGGAGTCCCAAAATTGCTACAAAACACAAAGATACAGGGCATTTACACGAATTTAAGATCTTGTGTCCCAAAATCACAACTCATTGGTCAAAAGTGTCCCGATTTTGCAATTTTTCCTATATTGTAGTATTGTGACGGGAATTCCTATTTCTAACTACCTCTAACACTTATTTCTAATTCATCTTTTCTAACTCTTATTTTTTGTACGTTGCATTTGTTTATTTTAAATATTTTAATTGGAAAATAAATAATATATTTATCTATTTTAACACATATTTACAGCAACATATTTTATAATTCACGTTAAATACTAATATTTCATAATGTGGCAAAACATTAATTTTTTGGGGTCAAATTATACAGAACACATCACCAGTCTAAAAAAGTTACTAATGCACCCCTCTGGTTTTAATTATGTTACACAGAAAGGTGTGATGGATTTAACTGCTCAATAAAATTGAACATTCACATTTGGTGAACTTATTGGCTCGCATTCCACGTAATTACTCCATGATGTCAGCTAGTGGCTGAATTGGGTGACTGTGTTGCTTCGGCCAAGGAAAAAAGATTATCTTCCCAAAAGACACAATCTTTCCAATTTCAATGCACCCCCTCAATTCTAATCAGGCAATCAACGTGACCATCCCTAACCCCGCCTTTATAAATCCTTATTCATTCCTTTTGCTCTACCAATTTAGACAAGCCTGACATAAGTTAATTCCCTACCAATTCAGAAAATATCAGAGAGTAAGAAAGGTAAGTTGGTCTTCTCTTTTTGTTCTCTAGTCATAATATGTTAATGTAAGGTTAAAACTAAAATTAGGTTTCGTTTTGTCGTTTTATTCTAACTTTAGGATTTTTTTTGAAATTGTTTCAGTCGAAGATGGCGAATCCACACTACGAAATGATACTGAATGAGGATCTCTCCTACATGGGAGGAGATGTTGAGAGAGTCCTCCTGAGTCTAGCGTGCAGGTTTGCAAGAGGCCACAACGTCCACTAGAGACGGGTGATGTACCAGATGTATTGTATGCTGGCTCCGTGATTGGAAGCCCGATTGTTTCGCCCCTTTGACGAGATTGATGTTCTGCACAAACTGGTCCAAATGCGACTAAAGTTTATGATTTTTAGGCGATTCGTCAACCTCCCAAGCATCGAGTATGATCCAGTCACCAATGTGGTAATGGCTGATGCTGGATATATGAAAGAATTGAACAATGGCCTTGTAAGTAGATTCTTATGATTTTCAAATAATATAACAATTTTGCCCCTAGTTTTTTGTTTTACTTACTTCCTCGTTGGTTTTTTTGGGTTGTTTATAGGAGCTAGTGCATGCCAGAGAGTTCCGGACGACTGGACTCCTTAACTACAACCTCTGCAAGTACTTGTTCGTGACTTGCCGTGCTGCCCTCTACTACTTTGAGCCAAATGACCTCGCTACCGATGAAATCCTGTAACGCCCCACAATTTTGGTAAACTAAAGCCGGTAAGAATTCCTGAGATAACGGGACAAGTTTGGAAAATTCGATCGGTACATATGTGCTTATGTGATATTTGTGTGTTTTATATGAATTTTCGTAAATGTGATAATTTGTGAATTTAAATTATTCTATGTTGATGTGCGTTTAAAATGAGGAGTTTTGACTATAATATTGACATATTTCATTAATATGTCCTTTTTATGAAGTTTTGCGAAATTACGAAAATGCCCCTTCGATTTTTCATTTAAACCTCAGGTTTTCTTTTTATTCTTTCTTTCTCCTTTTTATAATTACATTCCACCCCTCTACTCAGCAGCAGCCGAAGAAAAGAAAAAGAAAGAAAAAAGAAAGAATTTCTTTAAAACTTCAATTCGATCTTTCGAGTTCGTTTCTTAACCAAATTTCGATCCGTAAGAACCTACGTGATCCTTATAACATTCTCCACAGGTATTATTCAGGTTCCATTTGATTCCGTTGTCGTTTGAATATGTTTTGGATAAATTGCTTCGAAGTTGGATTTTTCGATAGTTTGATCGCTATACTCCGTAGTTTTCGATGATTCTTGATCCTATGTGTTGCCATTGTGATCTTTGATATTTGTTGAAGTTTGTAGTATGAAAATCTGATTGAAAATGAGGTTTTGAGGAAGATTTGATCGAAATACGTACCTTCTGTGCGAAGTTCTTCGCGTTTCTGCTGAAAATTCGCGAAAACAGGTGCACACGGCCTTGCAACAGGCCGTGTAGCAAGACCGTGCGTGTTTTCCACCCCACACGGCCTTGCATCAGGCCGTGTGGGTAGGCCGTGCGTGTTCTCAAAATTTCACACGGCCTTGATCAGGCCGTGTGTGTAGACCGTGTGTCCCGATTTCAGTTCAAAAGTCTCTGGAAGTCAAAAATTGCAAATACTACTTTCTTCGTTTGATATTATTTTCAAAATCCGACTTCACCATTAAGTCTGTAGTGCTTTAAAACTTAATAATTCATAGAGTTTGAATTTTTCCAATTCCGTTTGATCGTGAAACGAACCGATTTCCGTTTAGGGAATTATACGCTTTTCGCAATTCTTTTCCAATTGCTTCGAAACTTGAAGGTATAGTTCTTTATAATATTTTGAGCATGTCTATGAAACCTAATTGTGTTTAAGCATGATTTATAAGCTTGATGTTTGATATTTCATTAGTTTCATTGAATAATTGCCCTAATTGCCCTCCTTTGATTTAATTAAGTGTTTATTGCATTAAGAGTAAGCCGTGCGTCGTATTGTTGTCTTACATGGTTGGTCGTATTTGGTTTCAGGTGGTAGTTCATCCGGGCAGTAGTTGGTTCCCTTTCTTTTGCCTTTTTGCCGTATTATCCAGGTGGGGTTTCTTTTCCGAATTCGGTCTTTCTTATACGTATGTAAATATTCCGTACATACCCGAAGCCTGTGTTTTATGCTTTTATATTTTTTTTCCCCAAACTTATATTATACGTAGTAGCTACCTGAAAATCATATTACTTTAATGAGTTGAAGGAAAATATTTTGATATCAAATTATTACATATTAGCCCCTCGAAGGCTCTTTTGGCCAGAAAAGGGTTAAAATTGGTTTCTCAATTTGGTCCCTTTGACCGAATCTTTCGAAATGCGAGAAATATATCTTGGCCATTGTGCCTGGCCTCTGTGCCATATCATATTATTGGGCCCGGACATCAGGGTACGGGGTGAAGCCGGATAGACGTTGGGTCTACGGTGGATCTCAATGCTCTGGTCTCCAAAACTGCTGGGAGCTCGGGGTGTGACCGGAGTGGCAACCCTTTTGAGTACCTGCGCCGGACGGGATCTTGTCGCATAGACTTGTCCTCCGCCGAAGATGTATTGGATATTTGTCCTTGCATATACGATTATATAGTAGCGGGCTAGCTACCTGACTACACAAGGAGGAATAAGGGAGGTTTATTTGATATTTCAAATATTATGAAACAGGTGATTGATGCTCGTCTCGCCGAGCTTTTACTTTATTGCAAAATTATTCGATTCACCAATAATTGTGAAAACCTTTATTTTTCTTTGCTTTCTTTTCATTTACAAACTGGTGAATCTTTGGGTTGTTTCGATAATATATACATATTACAGCCCCCTCACTTAGTCGCTTTGACTAACCCCATTACCTTGTTGTCTCTTTTAGGTTTTGTCACTAGGCGGATTCAGGTCTTGTCGTTGGGATTGCTTTCTTTTGTTTAGGTGATTCCATATAGCCTATGTTGTCCGGATAAATACCTAAAACCCTAGAGTTTGTATGTGTAAATGGTGTAAATTATTTTAAATAGTGATATTGATGTTTTCAGTGGCCTTTGTGAGCTTTATAATTGCGTTTTGAATTTTGGTTGTTCTAGCTCCCTGAGTGGGATAGGTTGTGTTAATTTGCTTTCGCTGTATTATTGTTCATTGTTCTATTATTTTCTAAAGCAAATCCGCCTGGTATTTATTTTTCCGTTCGCCAGGTTATAGTTCATAACCGGACCTTTAGTTCTTGTTATGGATTGTGACTTGGTGCGGGACGTCACGTCACACCGTATTTGGGGACGTGCCGTTACAAATCCCCATACGTGATTCGGACACAGAGGATTCCGGGTTTAGCGACATTGAGGAGAATCCACCACATGATGAGGCAGCGAATGTAGATGATGAGGAGGAGGAGGACGAAGACGTCTAGTGCATGTCGGTTGGAAGGAAGAAAAAAATTAATATTAATATGTGTTTTGTGTAATGGCCTAGATGGTCATGTTATTTTAGTTATTTTAAGGTTTTGTTTTTTGTTGGTGTGTTGTGGAATCAGGAAGGAAGGAAAAAAAAATTTGTGAAGTGATTAGGTGGTTTGATCCGATATCCAGTCAGTCAAAATATTTTTGGAATCGGATAAAAAACTTTTGACTAGGGTTCCTTAATAGAAGCATATATTTAATTATATTCGTGTGTATTTTTCTTTTTTTTTTTTTTGATATCTTTCATGCGTATGTTACTATAATAATATTTGGATGATAACCTGTGCTTTAATAAATTACAGATAACACATCAATATGACATAATTATATCAATTAGCCATCTAAGATTATCAGCATATTACGATTACACCATTGAGGGAATTTCTGTCCATTTGGATGTGTGGTTTTTGCACAATTTAGTGACCCCCAATCCCATATTACGATGTGAATGTCAAAATCCAGTGATATATTGGTCCAATTGAGTTTCAATTAGGTGAGATATGCAATCTTCTTATCAGCCAACACTTGAGCCCCCTTAGGCCTAATCTCAATTTAGAATGAAGAGAAAATGGAAGTGTGTTGTGGGATGTTCAAACAACTACATTTATCTCCTCGTTGCTAATTCACAAAGTCCAATCCCATCCGATCGATTCTCAAACTCCATAGAAAAGCATGACATAAACCCCATTTCTATTGGATGATAACCTGTGCACTTAGATATTATAGATACACCATCAAAGTTATTTTACTACATCATTATAGCCATCTATTTTTATCATCAGATTACGATTACACCACTGAGGGCATTTCCGTCCATTTAGGCCTGTGGTTTTTGCACAATTTGGTGACCCTAATCCCATATTATGATGTGAATGTCAAAATCAGTGATATTCTGGTCCAATTGAGTTTAAATTAGGCGAGATATGCAATCTTCTTATCGGCCAACACTTGAGCCCCCTTAGGCCTAATCTCAATTTAAAATGAAGAGAAAATGAAGTGTGCTGTGGGATGTTCAAACAACTACATTTATCTCCTCGTTGCTAATTCACGAAGTCCAATCCCACCCGATCGATTCCCAAACTCCATAGAAAAGCATGACATAAGCCCCATTTCTATTGGATGATAACCTGTGCACTTAGATATTATAGATACACCATCAAAGTTATTTTACTACATCATTATAGCCATCTATTTTTATCATCAGATTACGATTACGCCACTAAGGGTATTTCCGTCCATTTAGACCTGTGGTTTTTGCCATACTTTAAAAAATAGTAGAGTCTATCGAAATATAAAAATATTAAGAAACTGGTAATCTTAAATAATTAATATATATATATATATATATATATATATATATATATATATATATATATATATATATATATATATATATTGCATCTATTTCGAAATCCATTAAAAAAGGTACATATTTTTTATTCGATTTCCCAATGAGTTTTAAGGGATATCGGATCAAACATAGACTTACTTTTTTTTTTCTTACATTACTTTCCATCAACAATTTTAACCTAAATAAAACATAAAATATAAACTAATTAAAATAACGTGGCCATCTAGGCCATACAAAATACACTTAATTTGTTTTCTTCCTCCACCCTCCTCTCTCATCCATTTGCACCCGCTCGCCATGCATTAAACCTCATCGTCCTCGTCCTCGTCCTCCTCCTCTGTATTCTCCCCATCATCTTCTTCTTGATTCTCCTCAACGTCGCTTAAATCGGTATCCTCGTTGTCCGAATCACGAAAGGGAATTTCATCGAAAGTGACTTCAAATGGCTTAAAGAAGTAGATGGCAGCGCGACAAGTTAGAAACAAGTACTTGCAGAGATAGAAGTTCGGGAACCCGTGCATGCGGAACTCCCTTGCTTCTGCTGGCTCCTATATTTTCCAAACAAATGAGATAGTAAGTAGTAGAAAACTCAAGGGGGGAAATTGTTATACTTTCCTGAAGTTCTTCAGAATCTACTAACATGGACATCATTCCACATGGCTGTGTATCGAGGCATAGTCGTTAACACATTTGTAGATGGATCATAGTCGACGCCTGGGAGGTTGATGAAGCGCCTGAAACTCATAAACTTGTGTCGCATTTGGACAAGTTTGTGCAGGACATCATTATCTTCTAACTGGCGATTCAACAACATTTCCAACACTGGCCTCAGCCGACGATGCATCTGGTTCATAACAGCAGTCTCGTGGACGTTGTGGCCTCTTGCAAACTTGCATGCCAGGGTCATGAGGAGTATCTCGACATCTCCACCCATGTGGGCGAGATCCTCATCCAGTATCCAATGGTAGTGTGGATTCGCCATCTACGTCTGCAAAAATTTTCAGAAAATACCCTACTGTTAGAACCGAATTACAGAATGAATCCTAATATTAATTTAACCTTTCAGTATAATGTTATGACTTAGGAAAAAAAATTCCTTCACCCACCTTCCTGACTATCTGCTTGTTTCTGTGATGGGTAGGGAATACTTGCAGTTTACAGAGATAAATTTGGGCAGAAAATGTAGTGTTTGAGAGTATTTAAGGAAGAGGTGATAGTGGACGGACATATTTGATGGGTGATTTAATTTCAGGGGGGTGCATCGAAACATGTAAGAGTGTGTCTTTTTGGGAAGATAATATGTTTCCCTTGACCAAAGAATCCCAATTCCACACTCAACCACCAAATGCACTAGAGGCTTAATTAAGGGGAACGGTTGCCAAGGAGTTGGAAGTGTCGAATCCAATCACATCTTTTTGTGTAGTGTAGTTAAAACCAGAGGGGTGTATAAGTAACATATTAGAAAATTGTTATGCCACCTTACGAATTATATTTGTACATTATTAATTTGTAAAATTGATTGATATGATTTTAATATTTACAAAAATATTCGGAAACAATTATATAGGTTACAGCTACAGAATATAGGTTATATAATATATTATCAACAGTTTACATCTACACCCCTCATCTATCCCAAGTCAAACAAAAGCAGGTCTGAGCTGATTGATAGAAGATTATGGCGCAAACGCACGTCTTTTAACATGATTTTCAGAATTACCTCCCTCATCACGCAACCATATTTTTATAATCTTTGATTCCCTATATCCAGATTCTAGCACATGTTAGAGATTGAATCAACTTTTTGGCTGACTAGAAATTGCGGTTTAGACCCTTAAACCTTAAATTTTATAACAAGAAATTTTTGATGAAAACGACCCCAGAGGTAAAAAAGAGACTAAGCAAAAACATCCATTTACATTACCCTTCAAAATATTTAACACCTTACAGTCCAAATCTGATATGGTTCACAAAATATTTAACTAAACCCTAGCTAATCAGATCCACAACATCTTCTTCCTTAGAAATAGGCTATTTCCAGTGTGCATGGGAAATGTGGGCATCCAAAAAACACAAAATAGTGGCCATATAATCCATATGTCAAAACAAAGGAAAGAAAAAAAAACAACAAAAAATAGAAAAAAGAAAACAGTAACTTCCCACTAAACTTCCAACCTCCTCTAGTTGTCATCAAGGTCATCATCGTCGGTAAAACCTCCATCATCCTCCTCCTCATTCTCCTCACGGTCGGTAAAACTGGCATCTTCGTCGTCGGATAAACGGTAGGGCACCCTCTCGGGAGATTATGTCTTCAGGCTCAAAGTAGAAGAGAGCTGCTTGACATGTCAAAAAAAAGTATTTGTACAGGGCATATGAAGGTAAGCCATGCATGCGGAATTCCACAGCATCTACATTCTCCTCCTCATCCATTTCCTCTGCGTACCCAGGGCCGGTATAGACGTGGTTTACTTCTGAGATATATTCCACAGATGGGAGGTCGATGAATCGCCTAAAACGAACCCACTTGTCTCGCAACTGGACAAGCTTATAGAGGATATCAATTTCAGTGTATGCTTGCCGCATTTCATGCTCTAATAGAGCGGTGTGATGGCGATAAGCACGGTACATGACACTTGTTTGGTGCACATTATTATACCGTCCATACGTTCATGCCAAAATGAGTGAGGTTTTTTCCACATCTCCACCCAAGTGGGGGAGATCTTCAACCAGTACCATTTGGTAGTAAGCTTCAGCAGCCATTGATTTTGGTTTCTGCAAAAATTTCAAATAACAACCAAGGTTGGAAGAAAACTCGATTTAATTCAGACCACAGATATGGAAAATATCAAAATAAGATTAGATGATAACCTGTTGAGTGTTGTATGAATGTGAGAGAGCTTCTGGGAGATGGGAGCTATCAGTGACTGAAGAAGTGCGTAGATTAGTATTTATGGGAGGAAGAAAATTTGACTAACATTAATAAGTGATATGAAATAAACATAAAATATAGTTGGGATACATTTATGGCCTGTTTTAGACTCAGAGTAAATTGTAAATACGAATATAGTCCAACCAATATATATACATATATAGATAAGTATGAATACAGTATTATATAACGATTTTTTTGCATAAATAGATTGTTTTATAAATCTAAAATTATTATCTAAATTATTTATTATACATTTATTTATCATGCATTATTATAAATGTAAATTAAATTTCGTGTATATCAAAATCTATTCGCCAACCCAGATTGGTGGTTTCCCTTATAAAAGTTCAATGGTGTATTTGTTATCTGAGAAAAAGTTTTATAGCGTGTAAGTTATCCATCCCGATATTATTAACATATATAAAACCTCAAAAAAATAAGTCTGTAACATTTATAAGTGATATGAAATAAAGTTAAAATGTAGTTGGGATACATTTATGGCCGGTTTTAGACTTAGAGACAAATGTAAATACTAATATAGTATTGCATAAATATAAGTGTATTCGGTGTATCAGGAACAGTACATGGTGTTAGTGGTCTATATGTAATTTAAATTGAATAACAGTGGTCTATTTGTAATCCGCTGTGAACATGAATGGCCTTTTGTAAAGTATGAACCGCAGATAGATAATCCAACAAATAACATAATAATTAAGAATCAGAATACATCTTACTAATAATTTTCCATTATATCATAACTTAATTAGACATACTTGAAAACAAGACATGATGTCACCTAACATACAGCCTAAAAGAAAAAAGGAAAAAACAACGAAATTTAAACTTAATTTCAGAGTTATTTCTAATCACTTATAAATATTATAATTAGCAGGAAAACGTTATTTATTATTTAGTTTATTTATACTGTATTTAAAGTTATCAATTATGTCTCATTATTTTATCGAAAGATACTAAAGTATAACAGAATAACATTAAATCCTGCCAACATTCATTAATACTGCCGAAATTACCATCCATGTTACAACATAATTTGACAACCTCTAAAATCAAATTAGGCTGCCATCCTTGGTATAGCTTGATCCATAACAAAAGACATAAACTTCACCAGTGCAGGGGGCTAAAATACATAGAATTACTAAATAAAACACCATAATAAACACACAAAACACAGGACCAAGCAAACGTCCTTCTAATCCTCATTATCGTCACCCAACCCATTATCAGCCTCTTCAGCCTCTTCAGCATCACTGAAACCATCGTCCTTGTCGTCAGAATCACGACTCAGGATTAAAAACCTTTCGTGTGTTATGGGCTCGAACTAGTAATGAGCAGCGCGGCATGTGATGAAAAGGTACTTGCAGAAAGCGTATCTGGGCTCGCCATTCTGACAAAAATCAAGCGCCCAAAGTGGCTCCTATATTTTCCATGCACGTCAGTTTTTAAATACAAAGGGGGATATATAGAGTGTAATATACCTATAATATGTAGAAAAAACCCATAACTCACCACCTTCTCATCCCCATTGGTTACTGTATTCATCAGTGACGATGAACTCATTGCCCACCTTGTTATAATGCACAGTAGGGAGATTGATGTAATGCCTAAAACACACAAATCTGGCCCTTATTTGGATCAACCTGGGGAGTATGTCAAGAATGTAATAGCGGCCTATCATTCTGCGGCTAAAATCATTCTTCACCGCTTTGTACATCCTGTAAATGACAACCTGCGACTCGACATCGTTGTCCTTGTTGTAGCGACATCATAGTGTGAGGAGCACCCTTTCGGGCTCTCCATGTAGATGAGGTAGTTCCTCCTGAAGTACCATCCTATATCGTGGATGCAGTGGTCTGTTGCCCGCCATTTTTAGGTTGATTCTACTGCAAAAACATTAGGACAAGTATTCTAACTCTAGTTGTTTGAATCCCCCACAACACAGCTACATTTAGTATTCATTCTAGAATCACATAATAGTAATAGACTCAAGTGTTCGTGCATGATAATTATGATTTCAACCTTCCAATCGTGCTATAGGATTGGGGACACCCACCAGAGTAAAAAAAATGCTTAATCAATAGACAAAAATGCCCCTAGTGGTGTATTTGAAACAATAATTAAACCTTGATGTCCAATTTATTTTATCATACAAAATATAATGGTGTATCCGTAATACGTTAAACATAGGTTATACATCAGAGTGTACTTTGGGCTATTCCATCCTTATACCGTTCATTAGGGATTGAATTGGGTGGCATTGGATTGCAAGATTGTGCAACGAGGCAATAAATCTAGTTGTTTGAATCTCCCACTACACAACTCCATTTAGTATTCATTCTAGAATGACTTGGGAAAGTAATAGACTCAAGTGTTCGTGCATGATAATTATGCAAATCTCGTCCTATCTACCACCAATCTAACCAATTGAGCACTGGATTCCAACATTCTAATCGTGTTATAGGATTGGGGACACCCACCAGAGTAAAAAAAATACTTAATCAATAGACAAATATGCTCCCAGTGGTGTAGTTGAAACAATAATTAAACCTAGATGTCCAATTTGTTTTACCATACAAAATATAATGGTGTATCTGTAATACATTAAACACAGGTTATACATCAGAGTGTACTTTGGGTTATTCCATCCTTCTACCATTTGTCAGGGATTGAATTTGGTGGAATTGGATTGCAAGATTGTGCAACGAGGCAATAAATCTAGTTGTTTGAATCTCCCACAACACAGCTCCATTTAGTACTCTTTCTAGAATGACTTGAGAGTAATAGACTTAAGTGTTCATGCATGATAATTATGCAAATCTCGTCCTATCTATCACCGATCTAACCAATTGAGCACTGGATTCCAACCTTTCAATCGTGTTATAGGATTGGGGACACCCACCAGAGTAAAAATCCGCTTATTCAATAGACAGAAATGCCCCCAGTGGTGTATTTGAAACAATAATTAAACCTTGATGTCCAATTTGTTTTACCATACAAAATATAATGGTGTATCCGTAATACATTAAACACAGGTTATACATCAGAGTGTACTTTGGATTATTCCATCCTTCTATCATTCGTCAGGGATTGAATTGGGTGGAATTGGATTGCAAGATTGTGCAACGAGGCAATAAATCTAGTTGTTTGAATTTCCCACAACATAGCTCCATTTAGTATTCATTCTAGAATGATTTGGGAGTAATAGACTCAAGTATTCGTGCATGATAACTATGCAAATCTCGTCCTATCTACCAGTAATCTAACCAATTGAGCACTGGATTCCAACCTTCCAATCGTATTATAGAATTGGGGACACCCACCAGAGTAAAAATCCGCTTATTCAATAGACAGAAATGCCACCAGTGGTGTATTTGAAACAATAATTAAACCTTGATGTACAATTTGTTTTACCATATAAAATATAATGGTGTATCCGTAATACATTAAACACAGGTTATACATCAGAGTGTACTTTGGGTTATTCCATCCTTCTACCTTTCGTCAGGGATTGAATTGGGTGGAAGTTGATTGTAAGATTGTGCAACGAGGCAATAAATCTAGTTGTTTGAATATCCCACAACACAGCTCCATTTAGTATTCATTCTAGAATGACTTGGGAGTAATAGACTCAAGTGTTCGTGCATGATAACTATGCAAAATTCGTCCTACCTACCACCAATGTAACCAATTGAGCACTGGATTCCAACCTTCCAATCGTGTTATAGGATTGGGGACATCCACCAGAGTAAAAATCCGCTTATTCAATAGACAGAAATGCCACCAGTGGTGTATTTGAAATAATAATTAAACCTTGATGTCCAATTTGTTTTACCATACAAAATATAATGGTGTATCCGTAATACATTAAACACAGGTTATACATCAGAGTGTACTTTGGGTTATTCCATCCTTCTACCATTCGTTAGGGATTGAATTGGGTGGAATTGGATTGCAAGATTGTGCAACGAGGTAATAAATCTAGTTGTTTGAATCTCCCACAACACAACTCCATTTAGTATTCATTCTAGAATGACTTAGGAGTATTAGAATCAAGTGTTCGTGCATGATAACTATGCAAATCTCGTCCTATCTACCACCAATATAACCAATTGAGCATTGGATTCCAACCTTCCAATTGTGTTATAGGATTGGGGACACCCACCAGAATAAAAATACGCTTAATCAATAGACAAAAATGCCCCCAGTTGTGTACTTGCAGTAGTAAATAAACTTGGATGGTATTGTATATATTACAATGTATACTCATTAATCATGCACATTTTGTCATAATTAACAAACACATGAAATATATAAATAAAAGCAAAAAAAAAAAAAAAGAAAAATTAATGGGAGGAAGAAAATTTATGTAACATTTATAAGTGATATGAAGTAAAGTTAAAATGTAGTTGGGATACATTTATAGCCGGTTTTAGACTTAGACTCAAATGTAAATACTAATATAGTATTGCATAAATATAAGTGTATTCGGTGTATCTGGAACAGTACATGGTGTTAGTGGTCTATATGTAATTTAAATTGATTAACAGTGGTCTATTTGTAATCCGCTATGAACATGAATGACCTTTTGTAAAATATGAACCGCAGATAGATAATCCAACAAATAACATAATAATTAACAATCAGAATACAACATCTTACTAATAATTTTCCATTACATCATAACTTAATTAGACATACTTGAAAACAAGACATGATATCACCTAACATACAGCCTAAAAGAAAAAAGGAAAAAACAAGCGAAATTTAAACTTAATTTCAGAGTTATTTCTAATCATTGTTACTCGTCATCATCAGCATTCCCATTCCCGTTCACATTCTCATTCCTATTCCCATTCCCATTGACGACACGGTTATCGTCTGACTCATCATCCTCTTCAACATCAGAGTATCCGTCATCTTCGTTGTCCGAATCACGTACTGGATAGTGGGCAAAATCATGGTCAACAGGCTTGAACCAGTATGCAGCGGCTCACCGTGTGATGAAAATGTACTTATATTCGTAGTATCTGACAAAGGCATTCAATTGAAAATTATGTGCTTCGTCTGGCTCCTACATTTTCCCATTTTTGTCAGTTTTTATATTTATAAGGGGGGTAAATGTAATATATTTAGCAAAGAGTTTACCTGAACAACGCCCCATATGTTGACATAATCTCGACTAACAGTAACTACACTGTCCTCTTTGGTGTAAGTAACACTAGGACGACTGATGTAAATCCGAAAGTGCATAAACTTAGCACGCATTTGGACAAATTTGTAAAGAATTTTACTGTCTGCAAAATTTCGTAAAATTTTTCTACGGAAAACAGGCGCTACACGTCGGTACATCCGGTACATAATGTTCAGTGTGTGGATGTTGTGCCTTCTTGCGTACCTACAAAAGAGAATCAAGAGAACTCTCTCAAACTCTCCATAAAGAGACTTCTAAGTATTATAGGGTAACTTGGGTGAACATCTTCGTTATTCATTTTTCAATTGCTCGAAGATTTCTCACTGCAAAATACAAAACCGAAAAAATATATTAGTACCCTAAGAACGTTAAATTCTTCTATTAAAAAAAATAACACACACAAATTCGAATTAAATTACTCTACCAAAAACCAATTATTAATCGTGAACCTCTTTGCAATGATAGAAGGAACCAAACTAAGAGTTTAGGGAGATGTAGAAGAGAAAACAATCTATAGTGTTAGATATGAGTCCCTATATAGGGGTTTGTGGCTTGAATATGTGACTTATCAATAAATTCAGATTATGTTAATCTAAAGTTATGTACATTCATCAGTACAATCAAGTTCCTTATATTCACCGACAAGATCAGGGGTCTAGATGTAGGTCTTTGATAACTTTAGTGGTTCATTTAATATTTGTTTAACACCTGCTTCAGATTTTGGGAAATCTCCATTCCTGTTGCACAGGGATTCCATGGAACGACGTGAGATTTCAGACACGTAGATCAGCTTTTCCATTCACAAGTCTAGTCCTCATGGATGATTGATGGCTAAATTCAGAGATTTCAGGGGTGTATTAGTATCACACGTTAAAGTTTGATAGCTACAAAGTTTTCAACCTTTTTTTTTGGCAAATTATATATAATTGAGAATGAGAATAAGCTTTTCTGAGATGAGAAAATCAAATGATGAGAATATTACCATTTCGCCACTGAGGGCATTTTCGTCCAGTGAAAATGAGATTATACTTGATATTTTGGACATGAAAAAATACAAGTACTCCAATATTACTATCTCGCCACTGAGGGCATTTTCGTCCAGTGAAAATGAGATTATACTTGAGATTTTGGAGATGAAAATATCAAAGTATTAGAATATTACTATCTCGCCACTGAGGGCATTTTCGTCCAGTGAAAATGAGATTATACTTTAGATTTTGGAGATGAAAAAATCAAAATTATAAAAATATATCAATTTTCCCCCTGGGGGCATTTTTGTCCAGTGAAAATGATAATGAAATTGAGTTTTTTTAGTTGAAAAACAAAGATTATGAAAATATTAAAATTTTCCGCCATGGGGGCATTTTCGTCCAATGAAAAGTTGGAATATTACAAATTCCCGCCATGCATGGGGTATTTTCGTCCACTTAAATTTGGAATATTACAATTTCCCATTTTTGACCAGTTAAATGGAGGGCACATTCGTACAGTTAAATGGGGGGCATTTTCGTCCAGCAAAAGTTAGAATATTATAATTGTTTTTCTAAGATATTAAAATCAAGTTATGAAAATATTACAATTTCCCCCTGGGTTCATTTTCGTCCAGTTATATATAAATTTCATATTTTAGTATTAAATATATATATATAATAAAATATTAAATATTACATTTACATCACTGAGAGTATTTTCGTCCTCTCACATATTACAAGGTATTTACAGGATTAAAATTATTTAAGAAATAAATAATATAAATATTAAAAATAAATCAAAATTAAATTAATAAAATAATAAAATGGTAAAGTGAACAGTACAAACCAAGGGCAAATTGGAAAGTCAAAGCCGACATTATCACTAAACTAACGGAATTTGGGTTTTGTAAACCAGAAAAATTGATAGTGGTGTACTGCAAAGCACGAACACGACAAAAAATTTGCCATGCCGTTTGTGTAAATTTAGAGAGGTTGTAATGATAATGATTGTATGGATGGAGATGAGTGGAGTGTTGTTATATGAAATATATAAATATATATATCTGTGTTTCTGGGAATTGCGTGTGTTATTTAGTGAGATGTGATTTGGTGGTAGGGTTGGTTCGTTTCATTTGAGATGAAGAGTATTAAATTATATTGAGATGAAGAGTATTAAATGAGAATCACCTACCATGCTTAAATTCAACATAAACCCCCTTTTGTTTAAGTATTTGTTAATAACTTATATGATAATCGGCAAAAAGTGTCCGAAAAAATAAAAAAATAAAAAATTAGGAAACGGTGTCGGACACGGTTGGGGGTGTCCGACACGGCTAGGACACGGCTGAGGGAAGTGTCCGACACGGCAAACTCAATTTTTTTTATTTTTTTATTTAAAAGGGTCAAAATTTATTTGAAAAAAAATAAAAAATTATAAATGAATGAAACGGTGTATTAAATTAATTTAAATTTATTTTTTCATCATTTTTAATTGATTCTCATAATATTATAATATACAAATTATAATATTCTTTAACATAATAATCAATTCGTATATTTAAATTTTACTAATAATTATATTATATTGTGATAGATTTATTTCTTAATTAATATTTGTACATATATTATATATGAACATTTATATTTTTATTAAAATTTATATTAGTCAGCCGTGTCGGAACCGTGTCGTGTCCTAAAATTTTTAAAAAATCCATGTCGCCGTGTCCGTATCGTGTCGTGTCCGTATCCCTGTGTCCATGTCCGTGCAACATAGATGATGTAATATTTTTCAGGTTTGTGGATTTTTGCATTTTGAAAACATAGTTCAGGGAGTTCTGGTAATTTTCCCATCGATTAAATTAAATCTCTAAGTTCTATGAGGTTGGTTTGGTCAAATAGATTAGATGATATCTTATTTTTCCGATTAATTAGAAAAAGACGAAGTAAAAGCTTCTTTGCATCATAAGTCAATCTGTCAATTTTATTACATCGATGATTCATCATCGAGCTAGAAGCATGAGTTAAAGTTAGTAAGTTACATTGACTAAAATATATTTTTACCCAATGTTTTCAAGATTTAGACCTTGTTTAATTAGTTTATTCATGACTTTTAAACTAGCTTTTACATTAATTAGTTTATGTAGTTTAATCATCTTGATAAAACATTTTCCTCAAAATTCGTTATTACTTTTTTATTCAAAAAAAAAATATTAACCCGTCCAATCCTTATGAGTTTGATATTATTCCCAAGACACTCGTGTTAATTTATTAAATAAATTAAATATTTATTTTATAGTTTGCTAAGTTATTAATATATAAATTTTTTATAACTTATCAATTAATTTTCTTACTTGAAGAAAAAAATAATTCTAGTTTGTTGTAAATTTTTAAAATTATTTTAATTTGAACGATATTATCATGTTTCTTTTATATTTATTTTTTTGATGATTTTATTTTTATGTTTATTACTTTATTTATTTTTAATATAGTTAAAAAATCAAATTATTTATAAAAATATGGTAGGAATCCTATATGTAGATACAATAATGTAAATAAAATTTTAATTTGAGTTAGATTTGTAACTAACATATGTATACAAAATCTTTTATCCTTTCCAGGGACGGTACCAAGATTTTTGGATTGGGGGGCGAACTGTAAAAATACCAAATTTTATTTTTATTTGGGAGCGAAACCTTATATTATACATAAAAAAATCCATATTTTTACCTATAAAATAAATTTTTCTTAAATTTGGAGGGGAGGGGGGGGGGGGGGGGGGGGGGGTGGAAAACCTTATATTATACACGAAAATTTAAATTTTTAACTATAAAAATTACTTTTTTCAAAACCGCCCCCACTCTATAGGGTGGTACCGCCCCTGATCCTTTCAGATAAATATGAAAATAATTAATAATTTTACTAACATAACAAAATAAAATTAATTAAAACTATCCACGTGTACACTTAGATATATAGCCTTAAGTTTTTTAAATTATATAATATAGATTTGCAATATGTGATAGAATATAACTTATTTGTTGTGGCTTCAACACTCATAATATATTCTTCGCTGAAAGCCATATATCATCGTGATGCAGCTTACTTGTTCACATTGTTTTTCTTTTTCTTTTTTTAATTTCTCATGGTTTTTTCTAAGTATACTTAATTAAAATTGATCTTCTCAACCCAGTATCACGTTGCTTTTCAAGCAGAATTGATGAAATTAAGAAGAAAACGGGAAAAACACAAGAAAGAAATTTGTGTCAAGGTGTGTACGATACTGACACACATGAAAAAACAGGCAGTCTCATGGAGCATGGGATTTGCTACACTTTTGAGGACATAACACATGAAATGTGACAGAAGTGCACTTTTGTTCGGACACTGAAATTGAAATCCTGAACTTATTTATGATCCGACTTTTTAATCTTGAGAAGTGGCTCAATTGCAATAGGGAAAATTACGAAAAACCTCTGGTTTGAAAAAAAATACCCAAACACCACTACACTTTTGAAATGTGACATTCTCCCTTTGGTCAACTCACGGCGTCAACTTTAACGGAATATTCCACGGAATATTTCAAAAGTCTTAAATACCCTTTTCCCAAATTAATCCGAAAATAAAATAATTGTGAAATACCTATTATACCTTTGGAAATTCAGAAAATTGAATTAAAAAAAAAGAAAAATTCAATAATAATTATTGAAATGTTTTCAAAAAATAAATATAAAATAAAAATTAAAAATCTGAGTAAATACCGTAATTACCCCCAAAATTTATCTTTCAACAAATAAAAAATCTGTGAAAAGACGAAATTGCCCCTAAATTTTTGCTGTAAATATCTACCTCTGTAGAAAGACCAAATTGCCCCTTAAATTTTGTCGCAAATATATCAACCCAGGTGAAAAGACCAAATTACTGCTAAATTCGAATTGTAAATGACTGAATTGCCCTTAATTTTTGGCGCTAATTTTCGCAGTGAAATTACATAAAAACTCCCATTTGAGCGAATTGACAAAAATACCCCTACTAGTATAATTACGAAAGTACCCCTGTCAACTCAGACCTTTTTTGGCGATGTCCTCTCCTCCCTCAGCTCATTTTGCTCACTTCTAACAACAAAAAAGTTCTCTGTTGCACAAGTTCAGAAAACAGAGAAAACCCTCATTTTGTAGTTGCATTTTTCTTTGATTTTTGTTGGATTGTTTGCTTTTCTTCTGTGTGCCGTGGTTGTTTTATCCATTGAAGGGGAACACAGACACGCCGGAAGTAGCAGGGGTGGGTATCTGTTTTCAAAAGCTTTGTGAAGGTGAGAAAAATTCTATTTCTTATTTTTTGAATCCTTTTCATTGTTTCAAGTACAGATGAAGGATGTTCCATTGTTGAAATAGAGTGTTACTACCTGCATTGTTTCTCTGAAAACTATATTTTTTTTTAAATTTTTTTATATATATTTCAGTCGTGGGATGATGATCAGAGAGTCTCTTGTTTATTTTGAATGTTTCCAGTATATATTAAGTCAGGACCATGGTTGATGTTGTCTTCTCTTCATTGTTTTCATATTTTGAAACCCTCGTGTTTTTTTGAAAAAATATTAAGATTATCAGCAGGTGTTAACATGTTATTTTTCTCCTTTTTTTGTGTATGGTTAAGGTTTTGATAGGCATTAGTACGTGTATTCTGAATGTTTATGGTGTTATCATGCTTTATGTCGTGTATTGTGGTTATTATTTGCCCTTTTGAGATTATATTACTGTATTTTTATGAATAAATGGATGATTAACGTTTGGAAATTGTTATTTGTGTCTTTCATGCAATTCTCCCAATATTCTGTGGTGTCTCACTTGAAAAAATTTGATCTGGGAGTATATTTTTTGTGTTTTTCTGCATTGGGGTGTTTTTTGTAATGTATGGAATAGCAGATGACTGTCATAGCAATGTATTTGCATCTGGTTTGGTTTAATTTGTAATATAACATCCCTGTTTTGATTATTTTTTAGTTGCAATGGGAAAATTCAACATTGAGAATGTTTTCCCTCCAAATTGGAGCTACAGTTACTTGGAATATGAAACCAATTTAGCTCTTTTTGATGAGGTTAAAGGAATGGCTAAGGAATGGAAGTTTAACTGGCTATTGGAATGCTATGGGAGGCAGGACAAAATCAATATATTTGATACCCGGTCTCTTAGTACCTGTTTTGATTTCCATTTGGCAGATGATGAAATTTACTTGAGGGTTGATGCTGAGAACCCTATGCTTGAACCTGTTGGGGATGGATCTCAACTCTTGTTGTGTGACCTACCTTGGGATGAAATGGTGAAGAGGGGCCAGGAGACGTTGAGGTGTCTGAAGGCTGGGCGGAGAAATAGGATTTATTATAATCAGAATAAGTATGATGAGCTCTTGAGGGAGGATGCTAGGGAGCAATACGAGGAGATTAGGCCAATGGATGATCCTTATCCAGGTCCAATTGAAGGGGGAATGCAAGCACTTGGTGGGGTAGGTGATAAGCAAGATTCTGAATAACCTGAGGGGGTTGGGGATAAGCATGACTTTAGAAATGAGTGGTTATCAGCCTCTGATGAGGAAAATGACATGCAGTGGGAGGAAGACTACATGAGAAATGCTGAGGTAGAAGAAAGTTCTGAAGAAGATTAAGGGGGTAAATGCAAGACACCAATATTTAGTGGGGGTAAAGTTAAGAAACCAATACTTGGTGGGGGAATTGGTAATACTGGAGTTGAGGTTTCTTCCTCATGAGAGTTTGATGACAGCTCTGATGTGGACTTTGATGAGAGAAAAGAACCTGAGGCAGAGGTGGAAGAGAGTGAGGACAACTTTGATGAGGAGGAATGTGATGGTGGGGATAGTGGTAAGTGCATGGGTAAGGGCAAGAGTAAGGGTAGGGGTAAAAAGCAACCTGAGGCAGAGGTGGAAGAGGTGGAAGAGGCTGGGGAGAGCTCTGATGAAGACTATGATCAGAGCAAAGAACCTGAGGTGGGAGGTGGTGAGGACAGCCACATTGACAATGCCAGTGATGACCATGTTTCTGTGTGTCATTCTTCTGATGATGAGTACCCAATTCATCCAATTGGTATAAGGAATGCTGAGGAGGTTTTGTGTGACAAAATTGTAGAGGGTAAATTTGAGATACATGCAGGGCAGCTTTTTTCAAATGTTTATAAGTTTAGGAACTATTTGACAGAGTATGTAATCCGGTGGGGGTTCAAATGTATAAAGGAAAAGAATGAGAAGGTGAGAGTGAGGGCTCGTTGTGGGGCGAGGGGGTGTCCCTGGATGGTGCATGCGTCTGTGCTCCCTGACAAACGCACTTGCAAAGTGAAAGTGTGCATTCCAGAGCACACATGTGTCAGGGTTGACACCCAGCCAGCTGCAACTGCAAAGTGGATGGCTCATAAGTTAAAGGAGCCCTTGACAAGGGATCCAGACATGAGAGCAAAGATAGCAAGGGTCATCCTTGAAAAAGCTGGTGTCAAACCGGTTTACATGCAATTGTACAGGGCAAAGAAGGGTGCTACGTGGATGATTGAGAGTAAGCTCAAACTTTGGGGCGATATTTGTAATTTTTAATTGTTTCTTTAAAATTTTCTATCAATTGATCACGTACTTTATGTAGGGATGCATGGAGATGGCTATGCTATTTTGCCAACATATCATCACATGTTGGTGATGAAGAATCGTAATAGTTTGATAAAGTTTGACTATGAGCCTAGAGATCCAGAAGAGGAGCCAGACTGTAATGAGGGGAGAATTAGGATACCCCATAGGCCAATTTTTAAGAAGATGTTTCTAGGCTTCCAAGCACTGGCTGATGGATTAATCAAAGGCTGCCATCCCTTTCTTCCATTGGCTGGCACCTTTCTGAAGGACCCATTTGGTGGTTGCTTGTTGACAGCAACTGGAATAGATGCACAGGGGGGTTTTTATCCAGTGGCATTTGCAGTTTGTAAGGGTGAGGGAAAAGAAAGTTGGGGGTGGTTTATGAAATGCGTGGACTAGTTTCTTGGAGGATTTGTTGATGATTATAGGCCATGGGCTTTTATGAGTGACAGGCATCTGGTAAGAATCAAATAATCCAGGGGGGTAATAGAAATGTTTATAATATATCAGTGTTGAGTATGTTAACAAATTCTATGTATTTTGTGTGCAGGGTCTGATCGAGGTGGTTGCTGAAATGTTCCCAAATGTTATTCACAGGAAATGTGCCAGGCACATTATGGTGAATTTCAGAACCAAATGGCCAGATGCGGAATTGAGGACGATATTCTGGAGGGTCGCCAGAGCATACACAATACACGAGATTGAATGAGCTTTGAATGAGATTAAAGAGATAAAATGAAGATGCCTACAAGTACTTGGTAGACATTCCCAATGAGCTTTGGCGCAGGGCTTATTTTGATACAAGGTTGAAAATTGATCATGTCACCAACAACATTGTTGAATCATTCAATTCCTGGATTGGTGATATTAGGGAGCAAACTGTGTATTCCTTGATGGAAGGGCTGAGGAAGGCTGTAGGTGCTAGAATGGATCAGAGGTACAGGGCGGCTTTGGACTGGCCAGGGGTTCTAAGAGAGGATGCAACTGTGATATTGAATAAGAACAAGGAACAAGCAATTCCTCTTGAAGTGAAACCTTGTAGCCTAACTGTATTTGAGGTTGAAGGTGGCAATTTCAGCTACATTGTCAACCTCGCTGAGAAGACTTGTGACTGCTGGGTATAGGATTTGACAGGCATTCCTTGTCAGCATGCCTGGAAGTGCATAGCTCACAACCGGGATGAGCTGTCCTGCATATGGACTTCCAGTGGTATAATACTCAGGTAATAGATGCATACAAACGTCCCATTAATCCCATCCCGGATCCCAAATTCTGGCCTACAAGTCTTGAAGTGGAATGCCCCATGATACGCCTTCCCCCAAAGACAAGGAGAAAGCCTGGGAGGCCTAGGAAGAACAGATTCAAGGGGCACACTGAGACCCCTGGAACTTCATGCAGCAAGAGAGCTCCCACACTCCGGTGTGGAAAATGCAACAAGTTCAGCCATAATGTCAGGACCTGTCCAACCTTGAATGATGACCTGGATGATACCCTTGCCACGAGGACGAGGGTAAGTAATCAATATTTTTCCATTAATACATCATTTAAATATCGTAACTTTTAATTTATATACAAGTTCAAGGGGTAATTTGTAATCTTTTCCTCTGTTTTATTGTGTTTGAAACCAGCACAATGCAAAAAGATACAGGACAAGGAGAGGCAAAGGGAAAGAGAATAAGGGAAAGGGCAAGGCTCAGGCCAAGAATAAAGGACAAGGCAAGGCTCAGGCAAAGAACAAGGGTAAAGGGAAAAGGAAGCAGGTTGAAGCTAATGTGATCACTGTGAACGAGGATGAGAGTCTTCATAGCTTGCTCAGAGAGATTAAAAGAAGCAAAAGGAGTATGAATGGTGCTGGGACAGGTGGACTGGGAGGATCAAGTGCTGTTGGGAGTTGTGGAGGACCAAGTGGTGCAGGGGGGACACCTTTCAGCCTCAACAACTAGCAGATGCAATATTATTTCCTTTCTTTATTATATAACTTAGCAGGGTGTAATTAGTAATATTTTATAAACATCAATGGTTTGTTTGTCATATCAGGTGCATTGTGGAATGAAGAAGGGACAGACTAGTGGGAAGAAGAAATTGCAAATTTAAGTGGTTTTTGGTGATGGCAAAACAATTTGATTTTATGAAACAATATTATGGGTATGTAATGAAACAATATTATGGGTATGTTGGGGATGTTTGCGCCCGTTATATTTTTGTAGGATACGGGCTTATTTGGTAGAAAACTTTGAAAGACGTAAGATTTCGTGGGAATCCTATTTCAACACTATGAATAGGATTTCAAGGAAATCCTATTAGGATATGTTGGTATCATTTCATGGGAGACTTATGCTATGCAAATCGTATTTTCTATTTTTCTATTTAAATTTGTTATTTTATACTAGGTATCATATTGAGGAACAAATACATGGATTTCAGACTTGAGCTACATATTCTCAAGTCTGATATTACAAGTACAACACAGTTAACTAAGTAATTAAAGCAATTTTATTTTGCAATTGCACGTACAATTTGACAGAAAACATAAAGAGCTACTAAAACAAGGTTGACTGCTACCAATTTTTCGATAGTTGAGGGGGTTGTTTGTGAGCTTTGATTGTTAACTATCTGTGAGTTAGGAGGCAAGCTTGTAGCTTTGTGTTCTGTGGATAAGTTGGTTGCAACATCATCTATGAAGTGAGGAATATCCACATTATTAGGATAGCACCACTTGACAAAACCATGGAGAAGACACCAATAATAGAGCTTCCCATGGTTATCAATGGTCCCTGCAATCTTCACAACCGTTTCTTTGCCACAACGTTTCTTGGTGCAGACTTCCTTAGTGTACGTAAGCTTCGTAGCAGAAGAGTAGGAATTGGATGTAGATGAGGCAGCCATTTTGAGAGTATTTCCGGTGTGGGATACTAGGGCACTTGCATGGCTTATATATGGACCGAGCTAATAACGGTCATAATCAACTCCAACGGCTATATTTTTTATACCAGTTTATTATTAAAATTACACCCCTAAAGATTAAAATATGTTCTATCACCCCCTTGATAAGTGTTCTCTTATATTGCAAATTACCCATTGAATGCATAAATTTGAGGATTACTTTCGTATGTCCATAATTGAACTATAATAAATTTATTTATGATTAATTATTTATAATAAATTACGTAAGTGCTTCAGGGTGGAGTTATACAAGTCTTTCATGTAGGATATATACAAGTTTTCTATATATCATATCCTACAGATATCACCACTTAATACCTAGATTTGCTACTTAGTTAGAATTTAGTAATTAATAACTAAATTGTAATTCTGTTTAGAGGAGGGTATCGTCCTTATAATTACTTAATATGCATTTAATTATATATATATATATATATATATATATATATATATATTATTATTATTATTATTATGTATAATATATGTTCCTTTTCTTTTTCACAACATATAAGAGTTCATTCATTTCTCAATTTCAAAAGTAATATGCATTCAAAAGTGAAGGATCAAAATACCTACATTCCCTTTCTAGGAAGGTTTTTCACAGCCTTGCTACAAATCTATTTATCACTTAATACCTAGAATATCACTTAATACCTAGATATGCTACTTAGTTAGAATATTTAGAAATTAATAACTAAATTCTATTTAGAGGTGGGAATCTTCCTAATACTAACTTATATGCACGTTTAATAATATTACTTGTCAAATTATTAGATTTATCAAACTTTTTTAGCTGAAATGGTTTTTTTTGTATTTCTTTTTTCCCACTGATGTTTAAAAAAACTCGATTTACCCACCTATTGTATAAATAATATACATTGTCACCCATGATGTCTTGAGTATATTGCTCTATATTATGGTCCGATGTCTTGAGTATATTACTCTATATTATGGTCCGTATCTTATTGTATAGAGATACAAAAGATGGTGTCTGATTAGACTGCATGCATTATGGTCTGTATCTTATTCCAGCATTTCCAATTCATCATGTAGGAGATATAGAAGTTTGGGGCTAGAAAATTTTCTATAAATCCTTTCCAAGGGTTATCAGTCAAGGGATATCACTTAATCATACCTTGATATCTACTTAGTTAGAATTTAATAATTAATAACTAATTTTTATATTTATAGGTGGGTATCTTCCTAATACTAAATTAATATGCACGTTTAAGAACACTACTTGTCAAATTATTATATTTATCAAACTTTTTTAGCTGAAATGGTTTTTTTTGTATTTCTTTTTCCGCACTGATGTTTAACAAAACTCTAATTTACCCACCTGTTGTATTAATAATATACATTGTCACCCATGATATCTTGAGTATATTATGATGTCTTTAGTATATTGCACTATATTATGGTCCGTATCTTATTGTATAGTTACAAAATGGTAAGATATTATTCCAGCATTTCCAAGTTAATTGGGACCTTTTAAGAGATTTTTTCCCACTGATATGTTTAATAAATGTAAACATTACACTCCAATTTAATTTACATTGTGACACATAGTTTCTTGACCATATCATGGAATATAGCACACTTAGTGGCCAAGTAATTGTAAATATTAAATAAAATTTGAGAAAAAATCGTGGCCAATTAATAAATGTAAATATTTAAAAAATATTGAGAAAAGTCTAGAGAGAAAATTGTGGCCAAGTAATTGTTTGTAATTATGAACCTCTGAGCAGTCAAATCCATCTGTCCTTTGCTGATGTATAATTATAACGTCAGGGGTGTATCTGTAACATTGCAATGACTTCAATTCTTCTTTCATTTTCAACTTAATGTCTTAATAGTCAAATAACACCGCATATTTGTATATATATATATGTATATATTTATATATATTGAGTTAACACCGCATATAATTAGAACATCTAATTAAGATAATTTCAGTCAATTTTTTTTAAGATATAAATTAGCAAATTATGTAGGCTCAAAAAAGTTTCAAGTTATTTGACCCCTACAACTTATAGGCTTATAGCAGACATGGATTGATGTGCTGAGATCAAAGTTTAATTTTCTGAGAAATGAAGTTTAAATTTTCTTGGAAATCGTTCCTCACAAGTAAGATGTGTAATCATCACTGGATTGCCAAGTTCAACGTAAAAAGATTTGGAAAGAAAATCTAGGATTGCTTTAGTCAAGGTAAAATATTTGGTTCACTCAATTTACACATTGATCATGGAAAGAAAACAATCTGTAATGGTTAATTTTGCTTATGTTATTTATTTTTTTGGGTAATTAATTGCGCATGTTATATAACATATTTAAATACTTATTTCTTTCGAACCTTAGATACTTAGTTAACTAATATCAAATTAATTATTAATAACAAATATAATTACTTGTTTTCATACTTAATGACTTATTTAACTTAATTATTCACTTGTTTAAAAACTTAATGATTTATTAAACTAAACTATTAATTTCTTTAAAATCTTAATGACTTATACCACTAAATTATTTACTTTTTAAAAAACTTAATGGATTATTAAACATTAATTATTGCCTAATAATACGTAATGGCTTATTAAACTTAATTACTGCCTAAACTTAATGACTTATTTAAATAACTTATTAACTTAAATGGCTTATTAAACTTAAACAAATATAACTACTTTAAGAGATATAATTACACTGCAAAAAAGAATAATGGATATATACGTCTGATAGGAGGGGTGCAACTTTCAAACTTCTCGTTCCTTGCAACTTCTCCCTTGACATACAGCAGCCATCAAATCTATCAACGCACCCTTTGAATTCTAAAGAACCAATCAGCATGACCCTCTAATTTCCCCCTCTATATATACCCTCATATCTCACAAATCTCCACACACATACTCACCAGATCGTCTTCCTTCCCAACATTCTCTCACAGAGTCACAGTCACAAAAAGGTTGGATGTTTAGGGTTTTTTTTCCGTTTTATCAAGCCTTTTCTTTTTCCATTTTTTTCTTGTCGATATTATCTAACTTTGGGATGTTTTTTGTAAATGTTTTGCAAATCCAAAATCACCATGGCAAACCCACATTACCAAATGATCTTACAGCGGTATCTTCTCGACTTAACGGGAGATGCCGAGAGGATTCTTCTCATATTAGCATGCAGATATGCTAGCAACCACGATGTCCATCAAATGATACAAATGTATCGGGCCTACGAAGAACTCACCCGTCAGTTACAGAGGCAAATGCTGCGGACTTACGATGAGGTTGATATCTTGCACAAGATTGTGCAGATGCGTGACTTGTTCGTCCGCTTCAGACGCTTCATCAACCTACCCTCCGTGGAGTACAAACCGGCTGTCAACTATGTTTGGGTCGGGCTGGAGTACTCCGCCAAATGGCCAGGCGGCGAGGTAATCTTCTCTTATTTTTGTGTTTTAAAGTTATTACTTTTTTATCACTGAAGTTTTGTTTTTCTTTCATTTTTCCCACTGAAGTTATATTTAACTTTCATTATACCCACTAACTTTTTTTTTATTATCATTTTCCCCTCTCAAGTTTTTTATATTATAAAATTTTTATATTTTTCCCCCTAACAGTCACTTTTTTTTTTCTTTGTCAACCTCTATAGGCGAGGGATTTCCGCATGCATGGCCTGCCCACCTACTACTTCTGCAAATACCTCTTTATCATATGACGGGCCGCTCTCTACACGTTCGATCCCGCTGATCTTGCCCCCGATGAAGTCGACCTTGGTTCCGTAGGAGCAAGTTAGAAAGATTGAGAAATAGAACCATCTGATTTAATTCGTTCTCAATAGCCATGAAATGATCATCTTAGGGTGATCCTTTTGTTGACGGATACTCCTATTACACTCGTAGTCTCTGAAGGATGAGAACCAACTATGTAGCATCTACATCGAGAATTCAAGTATTGTATACGTCATTAGTGGAGCTCTAACAATTGGGTCGTTGCGATTACGGGTTGGATGTCTAATTGTCCAGGCAGTAATGATAGTATCTTGTACCTGAACCGGTGGCTCACTTTTTCTAAGTAATGGGAAAGAGGACCGAAATATGCCACTGAAAGACTCTACTGAGACAAAGATGGGCTGTCAAGAACGTAGAAGAGGTAGGATGGGAGGGGTGATTTCTTGGTTTCGTCCAGTCATTAATAACTTGATTATTTTTAGATAATAGTAGATAGAAAAACGCTTGTAAGGAGTCCTATTAAAACCCAGGAATATAGGCCTGCCTGCCATCCACACCAGAATAAATAGAGTTTTCCGAAAAAACCTGCTAGTGGAGGAAGACCTCCTAGGGATAAGAGACATAGGGCTAAAGAGAGAGCCAAAAAAGGATCTTTCGTGTATAATCCTGCATAATCTCGAATGTTATCAGTTCCGGTACGTAGACCAAATAATACAATGCAAGCAAAAGTTCCTAGATTCATGGAGATATAGAACAATCTGTGATTCTGAATAATGAAGATGACGGTTTTAGTGATTTCGAGGAGGATCCGGTGGAGGAGGATGTTGCAGAGGAAGAAGCCCTTCCAGTAGAGGGCTTTGGTGAGGCAGAGGGCCCGGCCCCGTAGGTTGATGGCTGCGGGTGGTGAGAGGAAGGAGAAGGAAGGAGAAGAAGAAGAAGAAGAAGAAGAAGAAGAAGAAAAAAATACATAAGTATTTATATTGTTTTTTTGTGTTGTATTGATGCCCACCCCAGACTGCATGGCCAATATGGCCTTTATTTATGTTTTTTGATGTCCCACAGATTGCATGGCCAATATGGCCATTAGTTTTGTTGTTATGATCCCCCCCCCCCCCCCCCCCAAGATGATGATGGCCTTCGAGGGCTTTTTTTTTATTTTGTTTAAAAAAAAATTGTGTATATTGGTTGAGAAGACCTTACTTTTGAAATGTAAATATTACTATTATTCTTATTAGTTTCTTTTGTTTATGTTTTTGATGGTACTGTTTACTTGATTTTTTTTAGATTTAATGAATGCATATAGAATGAAAAATAGCATTGGATGATTTGATACTTAATTTTTTTCCAAATTGTATGAATGCATGTAGAATGAAAAATATTACAAAATCCCCCCTGAGGGCATTATAGTCAATAGCATTGCATGTTTTGATAGTTGAATTTTTTTTAATAAAATGCTGAAATAATGAAAAAATTGCAGAAGTTATGAAAAATATGACAAATTTCCCCTTGAGGGCAATATTGTCAATACACGTTGAATTACATTCTTTAATATTTTGGGATGAATTTATGAAAATATTAATATTATTTCAAATTCCCCCTGAGGGTATTTATGTCTTTTCACGTTATTATTTACCTGAGTTTGTTACAGTCAATATTTACTTTATACTTTTACTAATATTTTTGTATTATTTTTGGATTGGGTATTTAAATCGAATTAAGAATTAAATAAAAAATCCAAGTATTAATTGTCCAAAGAAACCTTACAATTGACCCCCCTGAGGATAAAATTGGAAAATTAGGGCCGACATCAGCATTTTTCGTTACTTAACAGCTAGGAACAGTGTCATGACACCACTGACCAAATTATAGGGGGGGTAAGTCTTGGGTTTGAAAGTGCCAGGGAGGAGAAGCCAAAAAATACATAGTTGCAGGGGGCTTTTCGTAAATGCCCCATTGCAATATAATGCATGAAATGGTGAACCGGTTGCAAACATTTATTTAAGTTTTATAAATTATTAGATTGAATTGTCATACAATCGTGGATCTATAATATCAAACTCACCCTAAATTATTTTCTTGAAAAAATTGAAAAATTGGAACTCAATCTTATATCATGTTGATATTTTGGTAAACAAAATTATCTCGTTGCAAAATTACCCTATAATTTGTAAAAAGTAATAATTAATTAACTAAATTATAGATCATTTTATTCTAAAATACATTATAGTATTATAGCAAATCAATTTTCATGTCAATATAAAATAAAATGTTAATGGGGTACTCGTAATCGATCTAGTCGTAAAATTGAGTCATCGAGAAATTAAAATTTTGGGTTAGAATTTGTATTAGTTTGTTAATATTTGTTATTGTAAATAACCAGTTTAAGTAAAAACACTATAAAATTCAAAAACGTATTAAATTTTTTTTTATTTTTTATAATTAGTAATTAAAATTCTCTCCTCCCTAGTAAGGGTTCTTGTTCTCTCTTTTGAGAGTTTCTTCAGTCCTTTATGATTTTTCATCTAAATCTCTAAGATTTTCTTCAGATCTTCTCCTAATTATTCTCACCTGCTTCACGTATACTTTTTGCTGTTTTTTCAAATTTGAATTTTTTTCTAACCGTTCAGATTATACTCTTTAAACATTCCTTTTCTCTGTATTTCTTTCTTCTTAGAAAACCCTAGCTACTCCTACTCAAAAATTTAGCACATCTCTTTACTGGCCTACGTTAACATGAATTCTGTTGATAGACAATTAGACAAATTTGGGAAATCAGTTGTTATTTCGGAGGGGGAGGACGAATCAGAAAGTTTTGATGTCCCGGTGGAAACCTGGAAACTCAATGCAACGGATTATTCTCTTTGCTTGGTGGGAAGGGTTTTAACCCAAAAATCTGTCCACCCTAATGCCCTTACGAGAGCTATGTAGCCTATCAAATGACTGTCGATTAGCCGTGTTGGAGAGGATCGTTTCCTTCTCAATTTTAATCATGAATGGGACCGGGAAAGATCAATTGAGGGTTCTCCTTGGACCTTTGATAAGTATCATTTTATTATTAGCCCTATTCCGGAAGAGACTGACACGGCAAGTGTTCCCCTCGATCATTGCAATTTCTATGTGGATGCATACAGACTTCCTATCTCGAAACATACTCGTGAGATGGCAGCCTTTGTTGGAGACAAGATAGGAATTTTTCGTGATGTCGATTTTGAGCATCAAAGAAAGGGGCGGCTGGATACCTTTTGGATTCGTGTTGGGGTTTCGATGACTAAACTGCTCAAGAAATTTATCAAACTTCGACGTCCAAACGGAGATGATTTCATGGGTTCTTTCACTTATGCTAAACTTGGCAATTTTTGTTACATTTGTGGTATGTGTGACCACATTAAACAACTCTGTGATGCACGATTCAAAAAAACGGTCGTTGGAAAGATTAAGGAATTTCCCTATGGTGACTGGATGCGGGAATCTTCAGTTGATAATCCTTTTTCAGAACGACAGATCCCTAGGTTCAACATCTTCTCTCCTCCCCGACGTCCGGTTTTCCTGAAGGCCACTGAGCTTCCATCCAGCAATACTGCTGCCAACTTTTCTCTGTCGCCGCCGCGCCTAAGCCACTCTCGGCCACCTCCTGGCTTTTAGGACTATGATAAAGGTAATCTACAATTCCACAATTGGCGCACAATCTCGGTAATTCTGTTATGCAGTCTCTCTCAAACCCAGCTTTCCCTCCCCATGCTACTCTTACACAATCAGTGGGCCTGAATTTTCAGACCACTGATCCAATAACATAGGCCCACCTGTTTGCAGCCGGCCCATCTTTCTCCCCTGTTGGGCCAAGAAATAGCCCATCTGTAGCGCCCCTTTCCGTAGAAGGAGAAAGGACACCACATCCGCACCAAGATGAACTCCTAAACAAGGTAAATGTACCCCATTCAAAAATTCATCTCGGCGAACGGCAAGCACTCAATCAAACTCCGGCAACAACAACACAACGCCCCAACAACAACAACAATCAGAGAAATGCAGAAGCGAATTCATAAACAGCAGTTTAATCATAAAAGCCATCCATGGCTCAACTAACTATCCCACATCAGGGGCACATTGGTACATAAGGTAATCATAATGTTAAATACAGTAATTCGAATCAATTCAGAAAGTAAAGACTCGACTGTTGTTGGGACACTAACAAGACAAGAGACAAGAGCCGACCTAGACCTGCTGCTGCCGACTGACAAGATAGGTGACACCGCCACCTGTCTACCTGAAGCAAGAACCAAAATAGAAGGGGTGAGTGTAAAGGATACTCAGTAAGGGGGGGTAATACAATATAGGTATTGATCACAGTTCGTCGTTTATTGATTAAAACCAAAGAGGGGTGAATGTTACTCGTTTTCATAAAGATACATACAATAATATAAGTTGTAAAACTATAACACAAAGCAACATTCGGGTTCGGCTTTATTTGAAAACACAAAAGGTTGACGAACCGGATCCTTTGAAAACATTTGCACATAAGGTCAAGCCGTTTATTTTGAAATGATATTAGTTGAGTCACGAGGCCGTTACAAGTTCGAAAGACATGGCATAAATAAGTTGGAAATGATAAGTAAAAACGGCTCGTAATTCAACTAAATAGTTTGAACAATAAGCAAGGCATAAGTTGGCAAGTTCGAGCCACGCTTCCGCGTTTTATATATATATATATATAGGGAAATACATATGCTAAATGAAGAAAATCGGAATGTGCTTCAACTTGTAACGAAAGCCGTAAATCATTTAGACAAACAAGTGATGCAATAAGTCATGTAATAATGTGTCCCGGCGAGAACGGGCCCTCTCCTTATAACTCCCATTAATGAAAACACGTAGTCAAGTACTCCACCACCGAAAGTCGTGATCCAATCACAATTTAAGGAAACGAGTGGTGCCCCACAACGCTACCGTACATAATTTAAGGAAACGCTCAAGGCGCTACCGTCGCATTAACTTAGGTCAGTCAAACCTCCCGACTGGCCTAAATCAATACCTAGAGTACACATCGGGATTTGCCCTAGACGCTCGTCTCCAGGCTCACCTCCTATATAACTCCTGGGCCCCAAAGTCACAATCCAGTCCATGGCTCGCTTGAAATTAATAACAATTTAAGTGGCCAAAAGGGCCATTTGAAAATAGGGAATCAGGGTGTGGGAGGCCAAAGGGGTCATTCGAGACAAGGTTATATTTGCGAGGTCGAGAGACCAAAGTTCGCATTTAAAACAAATGGGTTTTCCTTGCCTCTAGCTGAAAATGTTTGTAAAATATTATACATATAGGTTTTGCTATTAAAAGGTTTGACTAAGCACATAAGGAAATAGTAAAGGCAGGTACAACAAGCAAGAAGAAAAGGCGGGATAATAATTTATTTCGCAAACCTATATATATCTATGATCTTGCCCCAGTTGAAAACATTTTAAACCCTTACCTGTAGCTCGACAAATGAGAAAAGCAAGCAAGCAACAAATATGATTCTCCCTCAGAGATCCCACCTGAAAATACGGGATCTAGATGATGAATGACTGACACGAATGAGAAAACAGACACTGACGCTCGGCTATGAAAATACAACATGCTTAGAGACGAAAATACAATATTTAAGCATAAAAGGACAAGTAGGGGCAAATTGGTCATTTAGCATGTAAAACGTGGAATAAACGAATAATAAATAACATTTGATTAAATATAAACATTTAAGAATAAACTACTCAGATGGTATGATTGAAATTCCACAATAAACATGCATAACCCATTCAAGTCAATCAATTGAATTACAACTTATCAACATAACAACTTTTTCCAAAAGCTCAAAAGCTACAATCTAACATTCACTCATAATCCAAGTTTAATCGAACCCAAATCTCATCAATTCAACTATACAATCATACATCGACAATATTCATCAATTTACAATCATGCTACAAGTTAAGGTACAAGCAAATTTAGCTTAATTGATTCGAAAAGCTAAAAGCTAGTGCGAAAGTTGACATATATACATAATCATACAAAAACGGTCATAAAAGACAAACAGTAAATCGGATTGAGGTAATACCAGCGCCGTTAGAACCGTTGCGTTGAGACGATGAATCTGTCTGAAGACACCGTCACTGGATTCTCGCCGGAACAGTGTCAAAACCGCCGATCACCGTCTGCTGCCGCCGGACCGCCGCCAACGCAGACGGACCCTTATACTCAAATGTTTCTCTCGTCGAGCCCGTCACTTCCCCCAAGCCCGTTTCTCGATCCGGTCACTCACCGGAGTTTAATTTCAGTTTGAAGCTCCAATGGACCCTAAATACAAGAATCAAAATTACTCAAAATCGGGCTATCGAATTCGCGAATGGAATTCGTAGAAAGCTTACCCACGTCGAGAAGGTTGGAAAGCACCTAAAGATCGACGAAAATGGAGACCGGAGCACGTCGGACCACCACCTCGGCCGTGGCTCCTCCGCGCGCCGCCTGTAAATGGCCGGAGCGCCGCCGTCTGAGGGAGTCACGCCACGAGACCACCGCCAATCTTCTCGTCTTGTCACGCCGGTTAGAACCTTGGTGGTCCGCGATGGTGGCGCCGCCTGAAACATCGCCGGAGCTCCACCGACGCCGCGCCTGAAAATGGGCCGTATCTCCGCCGTCGGTGGTCGGATGGACTCAAGACCACTGCCAATGGATTCCTCTCGTCGAAACGGTTCAGACCCGACCAGTCTTAAGTCTCGCTGTCGCCGGAAAAGTCAGATCGGAGAATAGTGCTACCGTTCGGTTCTCCCGCCGTTACGCCGTCGTCGCTGCTCCGATGGCCGGGAAAATAGTACGGTTGGATTCGTCTCATCGATACGGTCATCTGGACATATGATTCGTCGAATTCCGACAACGTTGCAAAAATTGTGTTTGGGAGAGAATGGCACGTCGTTTGATGATTGTCGGTGTGTGTGTGGTTTCTAAATATGGAAGGTTACTATATATATTTTTCGAAAAACGAGACAAAAATGCAAAGTCTCGGAATTAGGCGTACTTAGTGTCAAAATGACCGTAATTAAAAGCTTAACAAGGTTTGAGGTTCGTTTCATAAAAATTCGGGCATTTACAAAAAGTCAATATCGAGTGGGGTCAAAGTGTAAATAATTTTGGGCTAGAAATGCAATATTTTGGAAATATAATTTTATGAATAATATTTGGAACCTTGATGAAATACATCTTTAATACATTGGATTTCGGTCCAACGTGCACTGTTAAATTACTAGATTCGATTAAACGAGCTAAAAATATAAATTTACCAAATTGACCCTAGTTAGTGACAAAACGATGCAAATATAATTCTTATTAATGCTGTGAGTTTTAAAAGCCAAATTAATGGTTATGAAAAATTCTTTAAATGCAAGAGTTGGAAAACGTGTAATTATGAAAGACGTCGGGACCATAAATGGTCTGTATCTCGATAAACGTGCTAATTCTGAGCTTGGGAATTATGGGTCGTCACACCATCACCACTTACCATGGGATCTGACCCAATTTCAATCGACCTATCTTCTTCCCCTATTAGGCCAAGAAATAGCCTATCACCACTTACCATGGGATTTGACCCAATCTCCATTCCTGGAATAGGGATCCAGCAAGCTAGCTTAGCCCCAATTCATACTTACACGCAGACCCCTGTTCTCACTTCTGCTCTCATCACCGCCACATATCCTAATTCTCAGATACCATACTCCCAAGAGATCGTTCTCCCTTATATTCCTCAACACCACACCCCAATTCTCAGTCAATCTAATGGGTCTAACCTTACACCTTCTACCACTAATGGTCCGAGTCCTGAAGAGGAATTGCCACGACAGAAAAGGAATCGCCCTCATCCACTGATATCTTATATTATATCCCAAATTTGGATGAGCAGATTAATAACGAATCACATAAGGAAGACTCGGACTCTAATTCCGAAACTCTGCAGATTATAGTTAATCAAGAAGTTCACCAACATCCGGAAACTGAGCAGTTCATAGCCTCTCCAGAAGATCAGCGCCGATTGAAACGTCCACATGTTGAGCCTTCCACTCCTATTAAAACAGTAACTCCTTTGGCAAAGTTTGATCTTACCAATGTACCGATGAAATTCATACTGCCAGAACCTGACTCTTCTACTAAAGTTCGGAAGCCTCGGAAGGCTAAGGGAAACGAGGTGCATGGCAAGAGTGGGAAAAGAAGGAAATCTATTGAGAAGAATTCTGATGTAGCGGCACAAGCCAAGGATCCTCAGGCTCATCCTAATCTCTGATTACCGTATTTGATGTAACTTGTCAGGCGGAGGCTGTTGATCAGCCCCGCCAAGTATTATGAATGTATTGAGTTGGAACTGCAAGGATTAAGGGGTCTTTGGCAAGTTCATAACTTTCGATCTCTTATAAAAGATCATAATCCCTCGTTGTTTTTTATTTGCGAAACTAAATGTAATAAACAGAATTTCGATTATTTGAGGTTTTCTTTAAACTTGAATGGTTTTAGTGTTGATAGTCAAGGCAAAAGTAGAGGTTTAGCTCTATTATGGAAAAAAGATGTTTTGGTTTCTTTAAAGAGTTTTTCATTAAATCGCATTGATGTTATTGTTGAAAATGGGGATAATAATAATTCGTGGCGATTCATAGGGTTTTATGGAGAACCGAAACATGTAAATAGGCATCGTTCATGGCAGTTACTTAGAAGATTGCATGCAAGTTCGAACATGGCGTGGATTATGATGGGCGATTTCAATGAAGTTTTGAGTAACTCAGAATGCGAAGGTGGTGTCCTACGGAGTTCGGGACGTCTCGCGGGTTTCAGTAACACTCTTCTTGATACTAGATTAACGGACCTTGGTTTTAAAGGACCTAAATATACATGGTGCAATAATTGGCCGGTACCGAGAACCATTCGTGCACAGCTGGATAGGGGAGTTGCCAACCATTCCTTTCTTGTTTTGTTTAGGTACGCTAATATTAATCACGTTTCTGCTTCTTGCTCAAACCACTGCCCAATTTTCCTTACCACACTTTCTGGCCCAACTCAAATGGATAGAAGGCAAAGACCATTTCGGTTTGAAGCCTGTTGGGCCGAAGTGGAGGATTGCAGAATAATAATTGAAGAATCCTGGACTGAGAGTGCTTGTTCAAGCCCAGCCGAAAGAATTATCAGAAACAACGACAACTGCAGAGTGGTGCTAATCAACTGGCGAAGAAGTGTACGAGAAGATGCTCGACTTTTGGAGAGACTCGAACGCTAGCTGACTATTCTTAGGGCAGGCCGAATTACGGAACAGTCTAGAAAGGATGAGATTGATGTTAAATGTAAAATTGATGCTATTATACGTGCTGAGAAGATTCGGTGGAAACAATGGGCAAAAGAACACTGGCTTAAAGAGGGTGATCGGAATTCTCAGTTTTTCCATGAGAAAGCTACGAGACGGAGTGAAAACAACAGGATAGAGGCTCTGATGGAAGATACAGGGGTTCGTTGTACATCTAATGCACAAATTAAAGTAATTATAGAAAGATACTTTGGGGATTTATTTCAGTCCAATCAATGCACGCCTGATGAGCTGGATGATATCTTGGGTTCCATCCAACCGAGGATTTCCGAAGAGGTTAGTTAATCGATGATGAAAGAATTCTCCAAGGAAGAGGTATTTTTTGCTCTAAAGAATATGTATCCTTTGAAATGCCTTGGACCCGATGGTCTTCCCCGGTTATCTTTTAAGAAATATTAGAGTATTGTAGGGAAAGATGTGCATCAATGTGTTTTGGATTTTCTGAATAACGATCGTTTCTGTGATGCATTAAATTTCACTCATGTTGTGTTAATTCCAAAATGTCGTAATCCTGAGGTTATCAAACAATTTTGGCCTATAAGTTTGTGCAATATTGTGTATAAAATTGCGTCGAAAGCTATTGCGAATAGGTTGAAGCCTATACTTGATGACGTCATTTCTCTGACATAATCTGCTTTCATATCATCTCGTCTCATTTCGGATAATATCCTTGTAGCATATGAGGTAAATCATGCTTTGAAAAAAAGAAGTAAGGGTAAAACAGGGTTCTTTTCTCTTAAGCTAGACATGAGTAAAGCTTATGATAGAGTTGAGTAGTTTTTCCTGGAACGTGTCATGATCAGATTTGGCTTTCCTTCATGATTGGTTAAATTAATTATGTACTGTGTTCGATCTGTGTCTTACTCTTTCATGTTGGATGGTGTACAATTTGGTAACATTAAACCGGGTAAAGGAATTAGACAAGGAGACCCTCTTTCCCCATATCTTTTTCTTTTTTGTGCTGAGATTTTATCTTGTATGCTGGTAACTCAAGAACACTTGGGTAATTTGAATGGTATAGCTGTTTGTCAAGGGGCTCCTCGTGTTTCCCATTTACTGTTCGTTGACGATACTTTAATTTGTGGTGAGGCTACTGATTGTGCCATGCGTAGTATCCGTGATGTTTTGGAACAGTATTCAAAAGTCTCAGGATAGGTGACGAACTATCAAAAGTCGTCGATTGTTTTCAGTGGTTGCATTCAGGAAGCCGAAAAGCGTAGAATGGCCGATATTTTGGGATTACCGGCTGTGGTTGGAAAATCGAAGGCAGTTATTTTCTCATCTATCAGAGATAGTATTTGGAAGCGGATTCAAGGATACTCTGAGAAGTTCTTATCTATGGCGAGAAAGGTGGTCCTTATTAAGGCAGTATTACAGGCAATTCCAACATAAACCATGAGCTATTTTTTGCTACCCGATTGCTTCATCCGGGAGCCTGACTCTCTTGTCTCAAATTTCTGGTGGAATAATGGTGAAAATAAATGCATTCATTGGATTGCTTGGAAAAAAGTGTGTCGTCGTAAGAGCATTGGGGGTCTCGGTTTTCGAAGCTTGAAGCATTTCAATTTGGCAATGCTTGCTAAACAAGCTTGGCGGTTATTAAAACATCCGAATACGTTGCTAGCTAGGATCCTTAGGGCTAAATATTATCTTTTTTCTAACCTTTTTGATACAGGACTTGGTCGATCACCGTCATTTACGTGGAGGAGCATTCATACCTCACTTTCGCTTATCTCGGCGGGTTCACGGTAGAGAATTGGTACTGGATCAGGTGTAAACATTTGGAGAGATAATTGGCTACCACGGGCTCCTAACTTTAAGCCATGTCTCCCATTAGCACAGTCCTTTAGCGTCGAGAAAGTGGCAAACTTACTCGCCCCTCGCGAGCTAAGATGGAATTATGAGCTTGTTCGTGAGTTGTTCACCAAAGAAGATGCTGAAACCATTGAAAGTATTCCTCTCAGGCCTCATCCTTGACTGGACTGCTTGATTTGGCATTTCTCAAAGAATGGGCTTTTTTCGGTTAAGAGTGCCTATCACCTTGCTCTCGAATTGGCTGCACCGTTGGCACATGGCGAGCCGGCTGTCACTTTCTCTAAGGTATGGAACGTACTTTGAAAACTTAAAGTCCTGCCTAAGATTAGAGTTTTTATTTGGCGTATTTGTCATGATATCCTACCGATAGGGAAAAATATTATTTCTAGACATTGTAATATTAATCCTTGTTGTTCCATTTGTAATTATGGTGTTGAAGATGTTTTTCACGTGTTAGTCTCATGTTCTTTTCCGAGACAAGTTTGGGCTCTTTCCAATATTCCTCGGAGGATAGTTGTTAGGCTTGACTCAAATATTTGTAATGGCATTGAATTAGCTATCATAAAATTGAGGAGGATGTGGTCATATTTTTCTCAATTACGTGGGAAGTTTGGTGCTTTCGTAACAAGAAGTGGGCCGAAGGAGTTGATGCTACCCCGGCTATCATTTTGCAAAAGGCAAGAACTTTTAGTTCGGATCAATTGGCGGCCTTTAAGCCTTATGCCACTGGGAGTACATTGAATTTGGTCTCCTATAATGCCCAAAGCAATACCCACGACACCAGTAGAACCATTCCAGGGGAGACGAAGATTGCACATGTTAGAACATCAAACGCTGTCAATGAGTTTATTAAATGGCGAGCACCTCTGCATGGAGTAATCAAGATTAACTTTGATGGAGCCGTGTTCAGAGACTCAGGGAAGGTTGGGGTTTGTGTTGTTGCTAGAAATGATCTTGGCCTAGTGGTGGGTTGGGAAACTAATTGCATTCAAGGTCCCACTGATTCGGAATATGCCGAGGCTTTCGCGGCTTTCTCAGCTTTAAGATTAGCTAGGGATTTCCAGTGGAGGGATATTATTGTGGAAGGAGATTGTAAGAATATTATTCGGTTGATCTCCTCATTTAAGGTAGATAGTTCTTATTTAGGGAATTTTATAGAGGAATGTAAAAAACTTTTCGTCCATTTTGATAGGGTTAGTTTGGATTTTGTAAAACGTGATGCAAATGTTGTAGCTCACGTTCTAGCTAGAAATGCGGCGTACGCCTGCGTTGGCTCGGGTGATATTTCCGACTTTGCCTTAAACTTTGTATTATCTGATTTATAATCTATGAAATGACCATTTTCTTAAAAAGAAAAGTATTAAAAAAATATAGTAACATATATTGGATTAATTATATTTTAAAGATACCGAACATTGCCCATTTTGTATTTTGGTACCTAATCATTGCATCAGAGCGATTGTGATACCTAATCGTTTTTTAAAGTATATTTTAGGTATATATTCTTTTTTCCGGTGGAATTATAGAGATATTTTGTTGGTTGTTATCGGTGTCAGTGTAGCAGCTATTGTGATTAGAGTTAATCATATCCTCAGGTGCACCTCATCCTAACGAACTCAACCATATAAATTTTATAGTGATCGGAGCTTATTTCGACCTCATTCACATCTTTTTTAATCTTAAAATCCTAACATTAAAATACGGAAAAACGCAAATAGAACGCCAAAATGAGCTCCAATTGCGATGAGATTTGTGCGACTGAATTCTTGGGAATTTATAACGAGGAGCACTTGAGGGCCGGCTATGGTTAACTATGTTGTTCGATCTCCACGATTGCCACAGCAAAACCCAATAATAAACATTAACGGAATATACTTTTAGATTTCACAAGAAAAAATAAGGAAAATTATAATATTACGGTGGGCTGTCAGATTTTGAAGTTTACAGCCCACTAATAAAGAATTAAGATTAATTAAAATCAAAGTTAATAGCATATACTTTTAAGTAATATTTGTTTTGACCCATAATTTAATCCAACTCCTTCTCAATAGTTCTTTTAAACTCAAAACTTCGTTTTGTAAGATATTATTATACATAAATATATTAATAATATAACTAGAATTATTTCATTTTTTTTTGGTAGAATAATTTAACTTATTTGGTTATGCAAAGAAATAAGTTTCGAATTGAAAAGAGTGCTAACCAACAACGAAAAACAATTAAGTGTTTGATCATGAAGTATTGTCAAAATCCCCATAGTGGATATGTCGTTTTCAATATTCTAGTCATAATACTTTTTTTTACTTTATTTTTAGTTGTTAAGCTTGAGATAGATTTTTCGTACATAAAAAACTAAATATTTTATTATCTTAATTAATAAATATATTTTTCTTTTTAACTATTTAATCACTATTATCATTATATTGTTTAACCATATTTTAAATTTTGGCTCATAGTATTATTCACACATATTCTTTCATTTTATATTAAAAGAATAATGTACTTAGGGTTTAGGGTTTAGGGTTTAGGGTCAGGGTCATAGGGATAGGGTTTAGGGTTTTAGGAGTTTAGGGTTTATAATTTTTTTTGCTAACATACTAATCTAATAATATTGTACAAAATCATAGAATTAGAATCTAAAAGAACTATTAGAAAAGAGTTGAATTAAATTATGGGTTAAAACAAATCATATATATATATATATATATATATATATATATATATATGAAAATGAATGAGTGAAATATTTTAGGAAACATGTTTATGTGGCAATGAAGTGGATAAGTTAGAATTGATTCATTTTGTCATGTAGATTGTTTCTATAATTAATTTAATTAATTATTATTTTTATAACTTACATATGTATTTATTGACTTTCCATATTTTTGTTAATATCAATTATTAAAAAATTTGTAACTCCTATTTAATTATAAAACTATATAACTACTTTATATAATATCAAAATTGAATTTTTTTTTTCCAAAATATGGTTTTAAGTAAATTTTAACAAGTTTTAGAGTTATCCATACGGTATTAAATGTTCGTTAATAAAAATAAAGATAAAATAATGTATTCAATATATCCATTAAAAAATTATATTTAATATTTTAATTTCTAACAAATATTTTTGATATAGCAAATTCAAATGAAAATTTATCTAACTAAAGTAAGGAATTTTTTTTTAAATATAAGTTTAAATAAATTTTATTATTATTTTAATAATATAAAATAAATAAATAATTAATTTTCTTGAATTTTTTTTTTCCAAATACACGTGTCTCATGTTCATTGTGGTAGAAAAGTTATATTTATTTCAATGTAAATAAATTTTTTAAATTATTATATTTGAGTATTAATATTTTTCATAATATAAAAGAAATTTCAATAATGAAATGAATATTATTATTACTCGATAACGAAACAATAACAGATTATTTAATAAAAAAATAATGTAAAGTATAATAAACAACTATTTTTTCGACCAAAGAGACAAAGAGATTCCAATCATTATTTATATGCATGCTCTATTATTAAATATTTTTTTAGTATTTTAATTATAATTTTAATATTTCTATAACTATTATGATATTCCTTCTCTATATATGTATAAATATATATTCTCTCTATTATAAATATAAAATTAGTATTTTGTCATAAAAATATCATATTACTATTTTTATACATTTAAAATGAGTTTTTTATATGCAAAATTCCTGATTATTTTATAAAATGAATTACTTTGGTGTGTACGCTTCAAATTCTAAATTAATAATTTTTGACATATTGTTAATAATCATATAAAAAATATAATATAATTTATTTAATAATATATATTTTATAAGTAAATTACCCCGTGCAACGCTGGGATTAAAAAGTTAGTATTAGTTAAAAATATATGGTATTAACTTTAATGTTAATTAGTCTTAATTGTTTAATTAATGGACCTAACTCTTCTTCAATCTTACGTGTATTTTTTTTGTGGTAAAAAGAAGGGATGTATGCCCATTAATCTGACGGTACCGTCAAATTAGCCTAACTAAAAAAATAAATATAAGTACTAATTAAAGTGCTTATTGGCGTAGTGGCTCGAAATGATGATGATTTAGTGGTTGGTTGGGAAACAAATAGGATGCCGGGACCTTTAAATTCGATTTCGCAGAATCCTTTGCGGCATTCTCAGCTATTCGGCTAGCCAGAGACTTTCGATGGAGTAAGATTATAGTCAAAGGGATTGTGAATCGGTGATTAGGAAACTGCAAGCTCAAATTGAAGACATATCCTACTTAGGAAATTTTATTGAGGCATCTAAAGCTATGTTTTTTCACTTTAGTTCTTGTAGTTTTATTTTTGTCAAACGAAAAGCTAATTTTATAGTTCATGTTTTAATTAGAAATGTGACTTTAGTATGCGTTGGTTCCGAAGATATTTCCAATATTATAATGGATTATGTAATTTCTCATTTATGATATATTGATTAACTTTCTCTTAAAAAAAATTAAAGTGCTCATTTAAAAAAGATAAATCTAATACCACGATCTCTCCGACGCAACCGGTTAAACATTAAAGTGCAAAATACTCTAAAAACGCTGGATAACTTACTAAATTATTCCACATATATTTTTATGATTGTTTAGACTTTAAAACGCGTGGGCGGTGGACCAGATGCTGTGTCTGTGTAACGTGTACTGTTCCACATTTCAATCAAGATTTTAAAACGAATAAATATAGATAACATATTAATGGTTACAACCTTATTATAAATTTGGATTGTCTTCTTCGAGGCGTTACATCTCGCAATCTTAATGCGTAAATTAATAGAAGTTGGAAACATTAACTAGTTTTATAATTACGAGGAGACAAAATAATATTAGGCTGGTCAACGAATTTATTGTGCATTTTGATCGCTTGGGAGAAATTGATTGGTTTTTTTTTTTAAAGCAAAATGGTAATCATATATATATGAAAATGAATGAGTGAATCATATATATATATATGAAAATGAATTAGTGAAATGTTTTAGGAAAGATGTTTGTGTGGAAATTAAGTTGATAAGTTAGAATTGATCCATTTTGCCATATAGATTGTTTCTATAATTAATTTAATTACTTATTATTTTTATAACTTACATATGTACTTATTGATTTTCCATACTTTTGTTTATATCAATTATCAAAAAATTTGTAACTCCTACTTAATTATAGAACTATATAACTACGTTATATAATATTAAAATTGATTAATTTTTTTTTTCAAAATATGGTTTTAAGTAAATTTAAACAAGTTTTAGAGTTATCCATACGATATTGAATATTCGTTAATAAAAATAAAAATAAAATAATGTATTCAATATATACATTAAAAAAATTATATTTAATATTTTAATTTCTACCAAATATTTTTGATATAGCAGATGCAAATGAAAATTTATCTAACTAAAGTAAGAAAAAAATTTTAAATATAAGTTTAAGTAAATATATTATTATTTTAATAATATAAAATAAATAAAAAATTAATTTTCTTGAATTTTTTTTTTTCAAATACATGTGTCTCATGTTCATTTTGTGGTAGAAAAGTTATATTTTATTTCAATGTAAATAAATTTCTTAAATTATTATGTTTGAGTATTAATATTTTTCATAATATAAAGAAATTTTAATAATGAAATAAATATTATTAAGACTCAATAACGAAATGTTAGCAGATTATTTAATAAACAACTATTTTTTCGACCAAAGAGACAAAAAGATTTCAATAATTATTTATATGGTCTATTATTAAATATTTTTTTTTTATTTTAATTATTATTTTAATATTTATATAACCATCATGACGTTCCTTCTCTATATATGTATAAATATATATTTTCTCTATTATAAATAAAAAATCAGTACTTTGTCATAAAAATATCATTTTACTATTTTTATACATTTAAAATGAGTTTTTTATATACATAATTTCTGATTATTTTATAAAATAAATTACTTTGGTGTGTGCGCTTCAATTCTGAATTAATAATTTTTGACGTATTATTAATAATCATATAAAAAAATATAATATAATTTATTTAATAATATATATTTTATAAATAAATTACCCCGTGCAACACAAATGATAAAAAACTAGTATAAATTAAATAATCAGAAACAATCAAGTTTTAAGTAAAATTAAAAATATCAATGAAATTAATGCAAGCTGAGACTGTGCTCTGAGTTAGTTTTGAAATTGTCTTGGTATCAGAATTGGTTTCGGTATCAGAATGTTATACAATATAAGTCAATGTCATCAGATTTTTTTCTGCACCGGTGAATATTAGTTTTCTTTCATTTATTGGTAATTGATTAATTTCGGTAGGATTACTATAGATTCACAGGGGGAATTTCTGTTATGAGTACACCGACTCTAATATACTATTATTTATTATTACAAGACCGGACTCATAAAAGAGTTACCCCATTCACACCTTTAGAAACGCTCAATTCCCTAGGTCAGTCAATAAAAGTTGATGTGGTTTACAGTCTCATTGGTATCAATAAAAGATTAGATTCTATTTACACAAAATTCACTATTTTTTCTACTTTTACTTAAATAATGAAGCCTCAGAAAGTTTGTAAAATTCCTAAAATAAGAGAAATTAGATCGTAATTACTCTAAATCTCATCTTGTAAAATTTTATAGCAGAAAAAGTTTAGTAATGGACAGAATCACAGAATCTGTCAGAAAACAAAAATGTTATGCAAAATTAACGGTGGTCAAGATCTTAAAAAATTCAATTCAGAAAATTCGACTTAATGAAAAAGGTGGTTTCTTGTACAAAGCCCAAGTGTAAGGGAAAACAATTCCCTTTTTTGGGACCCAATCTAATTTGGGCTTCTTTCTTCACGTTGGATTAAACATTTGAACTCCAATGGTCACATACTGCTTAAGTTTTTTTTTTTTTTAAACAACATAATGCTTAAGTTTGATGACTTTACGCGCCGGAAATTGGAGTCGCGACACGGCTGCATCCTTGAGCCCGCTGGACGGATCAAATGCGTTAATTTTTAATGTCCGGTTATTTTTAAAAAATCACAATGCCGTATCGTATTGAATATTATGCCGGACATCCGTACACCTCTCTACTTGTAAATATAAAAAAAATTTGTATTACTATGTCCGTATCGTGTTGTGTTCGTATTGCGATATATGCGTTTGTGTCCGTGTATCACAGGCATCAACTCTCGAAGCAAAATAAACTAGATAATTATTATTTTTTTTAAATGGAAGTATCAAAATCCACATTTATTAAATCTGTGCAGTACGAAAATCAACAAATCGTACGATAATCCGCAGATCAGTGATCGATCACCACTTATCAAAGTCCACGGGAAGAAGTACGTACGTACGCATATACATAGTACACCATCCGAAAAGCAGATAAATCGAAGGGAAAATCAGGATAGAAAATTAGCAACCAACACAGATTCGAGACTGGTAGATCATTGCACGATTGCCTCCGGCTCTTCGAAGTTCGGGTCCTTGGTATCAACAGCTTCCTTCCCGTACCACCCAAGCTCGGCCTGCGAATAGGCGTCGTCGCCCGCCCACGTGAACTTGCCGCCGTGACCTCCTTTCTTCGGTGATCCAGCCATGCCGGTACGTACCCAATTTGCGATCCTTCCTCGCTTCCGACACATTCGGCTTGCCGCTAGCTTTGGAACTTTTGGTGTTTGCAAATTTAAAAAAAAAAAATCACTTTGTGTTCAAAACACTTCCAACTTTTGCTAAATTTAAGCAGAAATAAGCCAGAATCTAGAAGCAGGTAATGACATGCTTTTGGATTCTGATTCTAGATTTTAGATATTTTTATAATTAAAATAAAACTTTAGTTAGTAGTTTTGTTAAAATTAGAAATGATTCTCTAACTTTTTTTCCAAACACTCAACTGCTTCTAGCTTTTTTTTTTCCAAAACAATCCCTACTTTTACTACTGCATTTTTTTTTCAACTTAAACTTCTACTTTAACTTTTCAGAAGCAGTAGAATTTGCAAACACCCCTTCATCTTCTTCTACAATGATCTCTTTCTCCTTTATGTTTTCTGCGGTTAGTTTATGTGATTTAAACTAGATAATTATTAAATATATATAACTTTAAAAGTTAATACAACTTGCAGCGGCAAATAGTAATTACAAAATGTGGTATGATTTATCTTAACAGTAATACGATTGTCTTTCTAGTAAAGTGTTATGATTTTGTGTGATTTATGTTTGCATATTGTAATTAAATATTTAAATGAAGAATTCTCATGCACAAGTATAAATATTAATAAATAATAAATGTAAAACTTAAGAAATTAACACGGGAGACGGCATTGATGGAGACTTCATCGTGATAGATGCCGTTGTCTTAAAGTTATAATTGCCTCCCTTACATGCATGCAAATCTTGAGATATAATAGCTAAAAAAACCTTGTGTTATACAAAATTGGCAAAAAAGACCTCGTGAAATATAAATTAGCAAAGAAAACCTCGTGTTTTCAAAAAGTTGCTAAAAAAATCTTCTGCCTATAGATTGTAATACACGCGCAGTTTGTGTGAATTTTTATGATTCTTGGCTGTAAAATGACCATTTTGTCCTTGATTTATTAGTTTCTTGTCCTTTTAGTCCAAGTCTTTCAATTTCTTATATATTTTCAGTTTAGTCCTTAACTTTTATAAATATATTATTTCTTACTGAAATCATTTTTCACTGAATATTCGTTTACATTTATATATATCCTAATATATATTTTACTTGTTTTACCTCTTTTTGTAAGTTTAATGTTTCTTTCTGTATTCTAATTAGTGCTCTTAAAGATATTATATTATAATGTTCATTTAATAATTTTTTATTTCTTCTAATCTCTTCTCTTTTTGCTTCAAGTATAAAATTATATACAAATTTATCTATCATTTTATTCCAAAGTTTTAGGATATTAATCAAATATTTTTTATTAGTCTTAAGTATCATATATGGTATATATGCATATAGCAGTATATTTGACAATAAAATTCATAAGGAATTTAATCATTTTTGATAAAGTAAGAGTACTCTAAAATCAATTCCAAATTCATAAAACAAATTAAATGTTTTGTAAAAGTTTGTTACCTTTCTTTATCTCCTTCTTCTTTTTCAACGAAATTTCTGGTATATCCGAACCTTCAAGACTCGTCTTTGACTTCCTCGATCAGCTTCTCATTCCAAAAGACCAACCGACCTCTTGTCTAATGGACATCAACTGGAAAATACTACGATCTCCGAAGAAAATTTTCACTACGGCTTGTTGGTATGGATAACAGTTTTTTATGAAAAATAAAGGAGTAAAGGATTGTAACAAGCTTCTAGCAAAATATTTAAATCTGTGTTTTATCAAAAGGAAAGGATTTTATTTCTCCTTAAAGGGTTTATAGATTCATCATTTTACAAAATCGGAAAACTTAAAAGCTTAAAGCTCACAAACATTTCACTCACTCTCTTACTTGCTTTATTTTTCGATGCCTAACAATTGCATCGTTCTATCTATTTATAGAGCAGATTTCAAAACTGTGTCCTTAAGATAAGAAATCTTATCTTCAATTATAACCTTACGATCTAACTATATTTTTTAAGGTTAGGATTTTTCCGAAAAAGTTGTATGATTGATATGTTGCCGACGGTTTTGTATGGTTGTCAATCTGCCGACACTTTTATGGTGCTTATTGGCGTCACTACTTACGCCATCCTTTATTCTAGAAGTCACATCTTTATTCTCTGTGGCATCCAATCAGTCTGCACGCTTCCATTCTTGTCTTCGGGGAGCAATAAAGTTGATGAGTAACTAATTTATTATAGAATTCTCCGAGCAGTCCTGACTTAGGATCTTTTGGAGAACCTTTGGTAACAAGTATACAGTTACCTGCAGCACCGATTGTCTGAAAATTTCTATCAAAAAGATTTTCTGAAATGCCCTGTATTGCTTTTATTCCCATAACCCTTCGTTTTATGACCCATTCAGGGGTGAAGGTTGCGGGTTTAAAATTTTTATTACCGACATCCAGTTTGATGCTGCTATATAGGTGATTTATTGAGACAATATGGAATGCCTCATGCCAGATGTGTTTTTCAAGCTCTGGAGATATTGTATAGAACTTGAGGACACACTGTCGTCCCTTAGCAAATTGAGAGACCTTGGATTTGAATAGATCATCGAATCCTTGTATTTCGGTCTGTTTGCACTCAGGTATATCATGTCAAGGTATCCATATGCAACTAAATCCACAACTCGATCGGGATTGGCTCCCATAATCGCAGTCAACCTGGGGTATATGCTAGCTCTTGTGGAGTAAAAGATTTCTTCCATTTCTGGAAAATTGTATGCTTCATCAGTTACTCTTTTATACTCTTTTTCCATCGTATAGGTTGTAATGTATTTGTCTTGTATTTCTACGGTTTTGAAAGATACCGTCTTTTTTGGAGCTTCTATCCTAATTTCTTTTATTGAGGATGTCTTTTTTACTTCCTCGACTTGTATCTCTTTTTTCTTATTTTCTTTTTTAGAAGAATCTTTATTTTCTTATAATAATATGATAGAGGTGTTTCTGGCTTTTTAACACCTGAATACTCTGCCTTTTCATCTCTTTTATTTTTCCTTCTATTTTTTCGACCCTCTTATATAGTTTATTCATCCTCTCTGTATTTTCATTCACAAGATCAGCAAGAATTTTAAAGCTCTTGTATATCCTCCATCTGCAACACAAATATTAGATTTTTAGGAAATATTTATCTTTAAAGTGATTTTTGGGAAATCACCACCCATCAACGGATTTGATTTTGTCTTTACCATCTACCGTTTGAGATGGACTAGGTATATGTATACGCATATACTCGACATTTCGGGATAAAAAATCTGCTAAGAAATTATCGGTTCCCCTAATATGCTTGATCCTAAAATTATAGTGTGACAAAAAGGCTTGCCATCGATGGAGTCTCCTGTATTGAGGTGTATTTGGTAGTTTATTTTGAACAAGGCTTTGGATTTGGGTATTGTCTGTATGAACTACAAAAGGCTTTTGAAGAAGGAAGAAAGAAAACTTTCTAATTCCTTTTATAACCCCTAGTAGCTCTTTTTCATGAGTTGTATAATTAACCTCAGCCTGACTAAATGTTCCGCTGGTATATCTACAAATCTCATTGAGATCAGTTTTTAAAAGGGCTGACCAATAGAGATCTGAGGCATCAGTTTGAACTATAAGATTATCTTTATCATCAGGTAGTCGTAATTCTGGTAAAGATTTGCACTCTTCTTTAAGACTAACAACCATATCAGAATGTTTAGAACTCCAACCTTTTGTATTATTTTTTCGAAGCAGTTTTTGAATCTCATGCTTTTTCTTTGCTAAATCTGGAATGAATCCTTCAGCATAGTTTAAGCATCCAAGGAATTTTTCTATTTGATTTCCATTCTCAAGTTTATTTGGAAATTCAATAATTTTTCTAGAAATATGAGGTTGCAGTTTTAATCCTGCCGCACTCAACTTTAATCCAATAAATTCTATTTCTTTCTTTTCTATAATGGCTTTTCTCTCAGAGATAGCAATTCCATTTTCTTTGCAAAGTTTAGCAAAAACAAGAAGATGTTTTATGTGATCTTCTTCTATATTGGAGCAAATTAAGACATCATCTACATATACCACCATAAAGCTATGGTATTTTGAAAAGATGTTATCAATTTTTCTTTGATATATAGATGGTGCATTTTTTAGCCCAAAAGGCATTACTAGCCATTCGTAATGTCCTTGAGGAGCACTAAATGCTGTATACTGAATACTATTTTCTTCTATTTTTATTTGCCAAAAGCCCGAGGTACAATCAAACTTAGAGTAGAGAGACTTGTTTTTTACTAGATTTATCAGGACTTCTTTATTTGGTAAAGGATAGCTGTCACCTTTAGTAAAGTGATTTAGCCTTTTAAAATTTATTACCATTCGAGCTTTATTCCTTTTCTTTTCCGCCTCATTCATTACCATAAAGGCTCGGCTTGAGAATGAACTAAAGTTTTTTCTTATTAGTTTTTTATCTATTAATTCTTCTATCTGAGTTTTAAATTCTACTATTTCTTCGTTGGTATATGTCATAGGTCTTTCTTTTATAATAATATTTTCGGTTAACTCTATTTTGGCCTTAGGGTGACTTTCTTTCCAAAAGGCTAGAGGATTGTTATTATAATTTTCTTCTATTTTTGTTTTGACAAATTTAAAGTTTATCTTTTTTATAGAAATTGTGTTTATTTGTATTAGAATTTTCTCGTATACCTGTCGTCCACCACGCTCAGCTGGCTGAACTCTGAATGGTCTATTGACTCTAGGTATTTTAAGAAGATGTCCACAAGAAGTTTTTAATGTTATCATATACACATTCTGTGTGTAGAACTGAAATTGTTCAAGAAAATCATTTCCTAACTGTAACGCCCCGTATTTTTGGATTTAATTCCGAATACGTATTTCTAATCTTTTTCTTAATTTTTTGTTTTGACCGTTGAACTCGTATGATGATTTCGACCTAAACCCCGAGATTTTTCCAAAATGACCATTTTGCCCTTCTTTCTAAAAATAGCAGGTGATGCTATAATTGATAAAACCAATTCATTTTCCCTTTTCTTTTCCTTCTCTTTTATTTCTTTCTTTTTCTTGTTTTTACGTGAGAGGAAGAGAGAAGAGAGAATTTTGATAGTTGATCTTCAATCCATCTCACAATCCCGATTCTCGACCGATTCTCGTGCCGTTTGTTCCTACGTGTTCCTCGTATCTCGACCTTCGATTAGGTACCAACTTTTTCCATAATTCAGCTCATTTTATTGGATTTCTGTGAATAATGATGAACAGTATATCATTTACCCAATTTTCAGATTTATGTGTTTTACTTGATAGTTTCGTGTAATTTTCGTGTCCGTGTGACAAGCATGAATGGTAGATTAACATATATGAATTTCATTGTAATCCATGGCTTAATTCTCGATTTATGTGAATTTATGTGTGATTCTGTTGTTCTGCGTGAAGAAACTCAGTTTACGCTGGACAGAGCAAACTCACGGTATGCTACATGCCGTGAGACATATCGAGAGAATGCATTCTCACGGTATGCAGCTAACCATGAACCTTGACCGTGAGATTGCCATCTCACGGTATGTCCCAAACCGTGACACTTGACCGTGAGCTGCACTTAGAGGATTTTTCTGCATTTTCGTTTTAGGAGGCTACAACATTGTTGGTCAATTCATTTTTATTAAATGTTGACTTTTTCTGTTTTACTTCGTTTTCGAAATTCGACTTCGCCAATAACTCCGATAAATTGCGAAACTTATAATTCGCGAAGTTTGGAATTTTCTGACCTCGTTCGGGTCATGAATAGTAGCTTTTCCGTTTAGGGCTTTTTAGCCTATTTTTCATAATTCGTCCGATTGGAAACTTGCATGATTGCTTCGTTATAGCATTTTGAGCATGAATGTGAACTTTAATTTACGTTTTAACATGTTTTACATATTTAATTACAATATTTTGTTTAATTATTTTAAATGCATTTTCGTGAATACTCCAATAGAAGTCGTGCTTTAAGTGCTTTTAACTGTTTATTTAATTCTCGTAAGCCGTGCGCCGTGTCATTGTCTTACCTGGTTTTGTTGTCTGTCAGTTTCAGGCGTTTCTCTCGAGGAATACTTGACTGTTGTATTTTTCTACAAGCTTTCCAGGTGAGAGTTAAAACTGGTTTTCAATTGGAGTAAGAATCGTATTATTTGCGAACCAACTTATCGTCCTGCTTTTATTATTGCTTAATGTTTTCTAGCCTTTACTATATTATATTAAATATTGGATTATTATCTTTATGATATTTAATCAACCGTTTCATTATCAAATGATATATGTATGTATGCTTTATAAATGTTTCAACTAGAGACAAGGAAAAACCTAATTTGTTTTAAAAGGCGGACTTTGGTCTTTTGGCCACCAAAAATGTAGTGTAATGATTGCAAAAGCGAGATAATGACAATGTTAATGGATGATAAATGGGCCCGGAGATTATATGGAGGGTGAGACTCGGAGACGAGCGTCTAGAGTAATGAGATCCCAAAGTACAATTTTCAAATTATAATTTCCAAATGAGGGCATATCGGTGGTTGGCAAGCCTTTCATTGGGGAGATGGTGAACGATTGCATGTGTTGCACGTTTTTTCTGAAATTATCATGATCGAACGCGTTGAATTCCGGGTAGCCTCAGAGTTTGACAAATGGCGCATGCGTATTTCTTGAATGTGGCGATATAAGGAGTGAAATGGGCCCGTACTCGCCGGGACAATAGTGTAACGATCTTTTTTATTGCTTTAAATCAATTTAATTGAGTTATAAGCTTCGTCTTTTATTTTATTACTTGATTTAATTAAAGTTGTTGCGAGTACTGGTTAAACGAGCTTATAAGTCAACTAGATCAATCTTTTGAAATATCGGCTTGAATTATGTGCTAAAAATGATTTTAAAGGATTCGTTCGTCAATTCTTTACTGCTTTAAAAGAAGCCGAATTGAGTGTTGCTTATTGTATAATTTTTTAACTTATACTTGTATATTTTTCCAAGAATAAGTAACATTTACCGTTTTGGATTTCATAAATTAAATGACGAATCGGGATCAATAATTATATTATATAACCCCTCGCTGAGTATCCTTTATACTCATCCTCGTGTTTTGATTCTTGCTTCAGGTTCCTTTAGGCAGGCGGGTGGCAGTGTCACCTTTGTGGTCAGTTGGCAACAACAGGTCTAGGTTTGATTCAGGTCTTGGTCTTACCCAGTTAATGTCCAACCACAGTCTGGTCTTGATGCTGATTCCTATATTACTGCTGTTGTTATAGTTGAAAGAATTGTGTTAACTATATTACACTTTTCACTGTTGTAGTTAAGCCTCTGAAGGGCATAGGATAATATTATTAATTACTTGAGAATTATTACTTTATGTGGATATGTATATAATCTGGTATATTATGTTTTATTGCTTCCGCACTCTGATTAGCTTTTAGTTGTTGTTGGACCAGTTGTTGTTGCCAGTTTATTTGCTGAGTGAGTGCCGTTCGCTGGGATGGATTTTCGAGTACGGCATTATGTCGTGCTTGGGAGTCTGTTCTGGTTCGGGTGTGGTGTTTTTCTTCCAAGCCTTAGAGAGGGGCACTATACTAACAATATATCAGCTTCTAGAGAATTATATTCATATACTTGTTTAATAAGAATAATCTTACTTCCAAGGATAATTTCAACATTTCTAGCGACCTTATTGATGGCCTGAGATTCTCCTGTTATTCCTTTTATTCTTATATTGGTATCAGTTTTCCATTCTTTAATGAAGAATGTTTTAAAGATTATAATTTCAGACCCTGTATCAATCAAGGCACAAGTAGTGATATTTTCTTTAAAGAGTGTTAGTTGTATGAAAACACTTAATGGAAAGTTAATTCCTTTCATATTTAGGACAATATACTTCTTTATCTAAGATTTAGAGTGTGACTCCATTCTTCTCAATTTTATAATATTCACAATTATTTAAACCCAAGAATTATATCAAAGAATTCCCCATTTATAGATAGATCTAGGAAACACTTAACCTTAAGTTTTAAACCTTGTATTGTGATTGGGACATATAGTTCTTGATTACAAGATGCCTTCAATCCTTCTAAGGTTGTATACTAGATTGGTTGACTAGTGATCATTCCTATTAACCCTTTATTTTTTGCTTGAGAAAAATGATTACTACTAATTCCTGTATCAATTAATATTCTTGGTCCTATAATTCTTTCAGTTCCATTAAAATATTCTCCTTCTATAATCATAGTATTAGTATATCTGAAAGATCTAGTAACAATTAATTTTCTTTCTATCTTAGTCTCAGAATTGCTTCCTGTAAGAAGATTTCTAGAACTTCCTCCAGTTAACAGATTTTCTTGAAAACTAAGCCTGCTAGGTATTAACCGTTTTTCTTGTTGGTATTCACGCACCCCCGGGGCGCAGCGGAAGTAGTAGATTTCAAAAAATTTTAGTCCTGGGGAGTT